>JAGIQG010000003.1:96916006-106916006 GCA_024679065.1 Sphyrna mokarran | reverse complement strand
CCAGTCCGGGTCAGCAGGCCGGGTTGGCTGAATCCTGATAGTGCTAACGCTTGTTAGGAATACCGATTTTTGGCCAATGTCCCATTCATTTGGAAATCAGTGGGCACTGCCAGGGTGCCAGTTGACACTTTCTATGACCTCTGAATCTTTCTTCCATCTCCCATTCCCCACGCTTGGCCATCACATTGGTCTCTGTTTATGAAAGCCAGTTGTGATCCTCACTCGGCCCCCTCTGCCACCAAGAGTCAGAAAATCCCAGGAGCAAGTGTAAGGATACTAGACTAGACCCCAACAATTTGCTATTTTGGCATTAATGTGAGAATATGATGGGGGAAATTTCCTGGTCCCAGCCATCACAAGAATCGTAATGGGCAGCACATAACATTTGGTAGATCATTTTAAATCCCATTGACCTTTTATGGGAATTTTGGATTTGGGGTCATGCGCGTTTAGAAAATTCCAACAAGGTTTTACTCCAGGCACAATTTTACTGATGCACGAGGAAGATTTCATCAAAACAAGTTTTGTTTAACAACAGAGGTTAATGAGAACAAATTAATTAGTTTAACATTTAACAATTGAGCAAAACCTAACATGACAAAATACAATTCTTTATTGCTAGCATATGAGTTCCAATTCAAGCAATATTCCTCTAATAGACTTAAATCTCTCTTAAGTTAGTTGGCAAAATACAGGCACATTTGCTTATCGCTTGTTAACAGTGCTAGAGCTTTCAGAACAACTCTGGAGAGTGAGCCAGAGGGATCCTTGTTTCTTCTGGCAGTTTAAACAGCAACTGTTTATAGTTTTAAAAATGAAACTGAAGCAATATTTCTTGCCTGCAGCTTAGTTCCTCCCATTAAGCACATGATTCTGTTCCTGTAAATGAATCTAATGAAAATTCTACACTGAACATCCCCCCACGTGCCCCCCCACCCCCCGCGCCCCTCCCCCCCAGCCTCCCCAGAGGAGTCCTAGATAACTCAACTTAAAATAAACACTCCAGATCTAAAATGTTTACCCATCCTGCGCTACCAGTTATCAGTTCAAATGTTTTGCTAGACATCCTGCAAACACAGATCTGAATTCTAAACATACACCTTACAAGACATGTGATATACATATATTTCTTAAAGGCATAGTATCATCACACAGGGAAGTTCTGGTCTCCAATGGACTTAGCATATTTAAGTACTCATTTAAATATGCTGATCTGATTCCCACTTTTACTGGGCAGGAATCAGATTTCTTCTGGGAGCAGTGGGCGGGAAGATACCGATGAGACTTGGAGCTGGTGTAGAATATGCTAAATCACTCACCTGCAATTCTCCATCCCCACTCCATCTATTGCATTCTTTGCATGACTTGGCAGAAAATCATGGCCTCCATTTCTCCAACTCACTCTCCTCCACCCTGCTTAAAAAAACACTTTTTTTATTCATGGAAAATGGGCATTGCTGGCTCGACAGCATTTATTTGACTATCAATGGCCACCTTTCCTAATACATAGAACATTACAGCGCAGTACAGGCCCTTCGGCCCTCGATGTTGCGCCGGCCAGTGGACCCTCTAACCTAAACTATTCCAATATCATCCATATGCCTATCCACCGAACATTTGAATGCCCCCAAAGTAGGCGAGTCCACAACTGCTGCAGGCAGGGCATTCCACGCTCTCACCACCCTCTGTGTAAAGAACCTGCCTCTGACATCCGTCCTATAACTACCACCTCTTAATTTAAAGTTATGTCCCCTCGTGTTGGTCATCACCATCCGAGGAAAAACGCTCTCACTATCCACCCTATCCAATCCCTTGATCATCTTATACGCCTCAATTAGGTCACCGCGTAACCTTCTTCTCTCTAATGAAAATAACCTCAGGTCCCTCAGCCTTTCCTCATAAGGCCTTCCCACCATACCAGGCAACATCCTGGTAAACCTCCTCTGCACCCTTTCCAATGCTTCCACATCTTTCTTATAATGCGGCGACCAGAACTGTACGCAATACTCCAAGTGCGGCCGCACCAGAGTTTTGTACAGTTGTAACATAACCTCACGGCTCCTAAATTCAATCCCTCTACCAATAAAAGCTAACACACCGTACGCCTTCTTAACAACTTTATCAACCTGGGTGCCAACTTTCAAAGAGCTATGTACTTGTACCCCAAGATCCCTCTGCTCGACAACACTATTAAGGGTCCTTCAATTAGTCCTATATTTCATATGCCTGTTATGTCCTACCAAAGTGAATCACCTCACACTTATCCGTATTGAATTCCATTTGCCACCTCACGGCCCAGCTCTGCAACCTATATACGTCCCTCTGCAAATTGTAACATCCATCCTCGCTGTCTACAACTCCCCCCACTTTGGTATCGTCAGCAAATTTATTAATGCAACCCTTTACACCCTCATCTAGGTCATTTATAAAAATGACAAACAGCAGTGGCCCCAAAACAGATCCTTGAGGTACACCACTTGTAACTGCACTCCAGGTTGAATATTTCCCATCAACCACCACCCTCTGTCTTCTATCAGCTAGCCAATTCCTAATCCAAACTGCTAAATCACCTTCAATCCCATGCATCTGCACTTTCTGCAGTAGCCTACCATGGGGAACCTTATCAAACGCTTTGCTAAAATCCATATACACTACATCAACTGCCTTACCCTTATCTACCTCTTTGGTCACCTCCTCAAAAAACTCAATAAGGTTTGTGAGGCACGACCTACCCTTCACAAAACCGTGCTGACTATCCCTAATCAATTTATTTCTCTCTAGATGCTTATAAATCCTATCCCTTATAATTCTTTCCAAGACCTTGCCCACAACAGAAGTCAGGCTCACCAGTCTATAATTTCCAGGATAGTCCCTACTCCCCTTTTTGAACAAAGGGACAACATTTACCATCCTCCAGTTTTCCGGCACTATACCTGTAGCCAACGGCTAATATCTTCCTTGTCTCTGTCCATTTCTTTCCTGATTATGCTTGAGTAAAGCATTGTGGGATACTTTCTGTATCAGAGGTGCAATGCACATGTAAGTTGTTGTTGAGAGATTGGAGATTTTAGTTGCTAAATTTGTAGCTGGTGTTATAGAAGCCAAAATTCCAAATATGACAGCTGAACCATCACTAACATAGATCATATCACCTGCTAAGTTTGTAAGAGCACTATTGCATGCACATGCCACACTGGAGTTGCAAACGTGCAGATTGTGACATCAAAGAGCATAAAAGGCTGATTTTGTGCACAAACTGCCGTATTGGATCTGGCAGGTCCTACTAATGGCCACTCTAGTCACTGATGGCTGAACCTATTCTTAGCTACACAATTGACACCCATGACTAGTGTTTTTAAGAGGACTTCCAGGTGAGCTGCTTTTGACTTTGTGCTGCTGCTGCTGCCTAGTGAGTGAAATCACTGTTTCGTGTGTGACAATCTCAGTAGAAACCATTAATTTTTAGAAAGAGATTAAAACTCCCAGTTATTAACTGGAAGAATTACACCACAAAATATTTTACTCTCCAGGAGTTAAATATGGCATTTACTACCATATTTCATAAACATTTTATATTTTAAACCTGAGAATCTCAACAAAATAGTCCTCATTCTACTTTTATTTGCATCCAAGAGTTGCCAGTACTTTACAAAATTTTGAGAGTTATTTCACTTTTCCTGGGACTTACCCCGTGCTTCTTGGTGTCCTTTGACTAGCATCTGTCGAGGCGAACTTTCCAACTCTGCTTCAGCATCTCCTGATTTTGTATTCTCCTGCTTCAGCATGGGCCTCATTTCATTCTCGCTTCGTGATGCCAAACCAGATCCTAGATCTTTAAAACTCTCTGCCTCTGGTCCCAGCTCCTCTACAGCTCCTGATTCACTGCTCAATTGACTGTCTTCTGCTACTCTTATTTTCTGACCTTATCTTATAAGAGGGAGAAATGTCAGTGATGTGACAACCGTAGCTGAATAGCTGGGGTTGTGTCAAAGCTGCTAAGGTGGATGTGAGACTCGAGGAAGTGAAGTGAAGCATCTAGAAGTTAGTATGAGTCCTGATTGCAGACAGTGCTGTGGTACACTGAGCAGCATTAGAGGTTGATGTTGCAATAGTTGAAGATGTTACCTGAAGATGCATTCACTCATCTTGACTTCAACAATGTGAGGTCTTTGAAATTTTTCACATGCTGTAGCCAGATCCTCTGGGCCAGACTCTGGGAATTAACCTTTCTGACCACCTGCTCCCATTCTTTTGGAGGTTATGCCTTAAGGGTTTCTTGTATAAGTTTGGTCAGGTTAAATTGAGTGGCCATACTAAATTGACTCTGAGTGTCAGAGAGATTAGCAGGGTAAATTTGTAGGGTTACGGGGATGGGACATGGATGGGATTGTTAATGTTGAGCTGAATGGCCTCCTTCTGCACTGTAGAGATTCTATGATTTTTCCTCTTGACCTTTATCAGTAAGGCCTCCAGCACTGCATCAAAGAACATGGTAGCCTCTTGTGGCTCAATTTGCAGTCACCTTTCTTCTATCAAGCACTTTCTGTGATTGTCCTAGTATCTGCTGAGCGTACATCAGACAGAAGCAGTTCTGCATTGAATTGCACATTGTGATCATATTGATGAGCAGGCAGCATGAAATCTGCACATTGCTTGCCTCAACTCAAGTTAGCACAGGCTAATTGCATATAGCAATCTTTTTTAGCTCCTCTGGTTTCCTCCTACAGTTATACAGTCCAAAGATGTGTGGGTTAAGTTGATTCAGCCATGCTAAATTGCTTCTTAGTGTTAGGGGAATTAGAATGGGGTTACAAGAATAGGGCCTGCGTGGGATTGTTGTCTGTGCAGGCTTGATGCGCTGAATAGCTTCATTCTGCATTGCCGGAATTCTATGCAACTTTTTTGTTGAAGCAGAGATTATTAAAAGGAGATCTAATAGAGATATTTAAAATTATAAATCGTTTGGTCAGATAAGTAATTATTTCCATTGATTACTGAGCCAGTGATCAGAGAGTATTAGTTCAAGATCAGCAATGAAATTAAGGAAATATTCTTGTAGACTGATTAAAAATGGCATTGGAAGCAGAACACACAATAGCTGTGAAAAGGGAAATAGATAAATAGTTTAAAAGAAAAAATGTTTACATGATATATGATTTCAAAAGGACTGAGATCCCTGGAGGAGACCATTTAATACCAATTGCACCACATGGACTATAACCCCAATGTAATTTTGTGCACAGTTTAAAAACTTCTCATGATTTATTGAGCTTCCGCTGATAGAGCTTATTTCAGTATTTGGAGAAAGCAGGCATTCCTGTCTGTGAGCTCAATTTATTTAAAATTTATTGCTTTGGAGGACATATCCAGAGCTCTCAATTGATTTGGAAAGTTTATGTTTTGCAGCTCAGCAGCATCAATAAGTGCCGCTGACAGTTGATTGGCTACTGATCACAGCATAATTGCAGCCGAACATAATCCGTTTATTTCACTTTAAAAGCAGTACCCAAACTGTTACATGATCTTGTGTTGACTAACACGCCTTCTAGCAGAAAAAGTTTCAGGATGACTTGGTAGCATTCAAGATCGAATCACTAGTACTTAATAGATTAGCTGATGGTCAGGAATAGGGAATCCAAAAGATGTGTAAATTGCACATGCTATGGTTACATGATGAATGCAGGACTGACCACCAACTCGTATTTGGTATTGGCACCTGAGATGACCCCCAAAAGTCTGTGATAGTTTCATAGAAAGTTTGAGGTGCCTGGCCTATCAAATGACGTAGAGATGCCGGCGTTGGACTGGGGTAAACTCAATAAAGTTTTGCAACACCAATTTATAATCCAACCAATTTATTTGATAGTAAATCCATGAGCTTTCGACACTATGTTGTGCCTTCGTCGTGCCTTTGCCTGACGAAGGCACAACATAGTGTCGAAAGCTCGTGGACTTACTATCAAATAAATTGGTTAGATTTTAAATTGGTGTTGCAAAACTTTACTGAGTCTAAAAAATGACACCAAGCTCAAGGAATTGTGACAACAAATCAATCAAAAACTAAAAGAATGGATGATCATGGCACAAATTTACATCCAAGATGACTAGCAATCGAAATCCAGCATCGCTCTCATTTGCCAAGAAATCCTCAGATGCAGTACAAAAAGGTAGCAAGATTGGTTTGATGAAGTCTTCAGAAGTCTGAAAGAAAACAACATTACTCCCATAATTCAAAGAATCAAGGAACAAACTAAATAACAAAAGACTCATGAATTTCACACTCCATAAATAAGCAAAATTCAGCCTCATTCCAAGTCTGTGAGAGAAACTGCTAGCATTAACTCTTCAGATTGATCATCTTTATTCATGTTCCAATTTATCTTTTAGCTAAATAACATTTTGATTGTGTGTGTTTTCATGGTATTAATAGAAATAACCTAAATATTCAAATTCATATTTTGTACATTATGTTTAGATTACTTCTTGATTTTCTGCACTCTGGTTCTCGAGTGATAATTTTCTTTTTCACCTTTCCTATGCTGCCAAAGGCAACTTGTCTGTAGCTTTGGGCTTCCATCCAGGTTGCAGTGGTTTAGGGAAAGTATTGATGTATTGTTAATAAGATAGATAAATCTTGATTCTTCATCCACATCCATATAGAAATATGCAAAATAATCAATTGTAAATGAAGAACATTCCAAATCTGGCAACTAGATTCAAACTCCACAAAAAAGAAAGTCTCCCACCAGACAGTTGAAGTTGATGTTCAAAGGAGAATCTGCAATAATTAGATGAATAAATGGTAGACAGAGAAGATTGAGGAAATTCAATTCCTTGCTTAAATGCATGACAGGAACAGGCAACCATTGAGCTATGCACCCTCAAAACAAAGACCAGCTTGAATCATAGAATCTTTTCACTGCAGAAAGCCTAGTTGGCCCATTGAGTCTGCCACGACTCTCCAGAAGAGCATCTTATCCAAGTCCACCAATCCTCTTTCCTATTCCAATAATCCCACACCTCTACCATGGCTAATCCATCTAACAAGATCCTCCACCAGCCCACATCAAATATATCAAATCCAGCACTTTCAGTTGTGATTCATAGTGAAATATTGGAAAATGTTCCCGTTTCTTGGAAGCTATCTATCCCAACATTTGGCATTGATGAAGAGTTACATCACTGAATGCAGATTCAGTGGGCCGAAGGGCCTTTTCTGTCCTGTATGAATCTATGAATGTCATGTGCTAGCTCAGCCAGTAGTAAATTACATAAAATATGAGACTTGAAATCAGACCTAACTCTAAACTCAAACTTGTTGGACAGCAGTTCTCTAATAGTTCTCTGAGATGTTGAAACTTGAATAACACTTATTTACCACATAAGTCCTAAAACAACAGCATCGTCAAACAACAAGGATGACATGAATCCAGAGTAAGAACAAATACAAGCATCTACTAAGACACAGCCAATCCAAGTGGATCGTGTGAACTGTGGAAAACACTCAAAGGGCTAAATGGCCTACACCTCTTGTGATATGACACTTCAGCATAGTTTTTCTGCATGCAGTTGGTCATAACAGCAAGTATGGAATTTAAAATTTATTGATATTCTGGTGGTTTTAGCAAATATTCATGGGAGTCAGCAAGAAATTTCAGCGTTTAATATTCTTGATGATTTATACATGGTCAGTTGTCTCTTGAAAGAAGTTGAGTTAATTTTGTCATCTATTTTTGAGCAAATTATATGTAAGAATATATTGGATAAACCAGTGATCTTTTCTCATTTCAAACGTTCTTATACCTTGTTATATTTATTTTTGCTGGCTATTGAAAGATCTATCATTTTATTATCTAAGGATTTTGCTTTGGCTGTGTTTTCTGAGTTGTATTTTAAAATGCAAAGGGAGACGAGGAAAATTATAAGAGTGATGATGGAGTATGATGAGAACCTTGCAAACAGGATCAAGGGTAATCCCAGGGATTTTTGAATGAATAAAACAAGATAAAGAGAGTACTAATGGAAGAACTGAGCCTTAAAAACACACTGCAGCGTGACAGTAATGAAGGATAAGGACACAGCAGAACTGAATGTTTTGCTTCAGGTTTTGGAGAAGAAAATGACATGAAAAGTACAAGGAAGGCCACAGATTAGTGACAGGGAGAATTGTGTAGGCATAAAGAGAAATTGCCATTGAATAAACTAAAAGGATATAAACCAAACAAATCTTTCAGCCTGAACAGTCACCACCTGAGGGAATAAATCTAATCAGATGAGGATGTTGGGAAACGCAAATTATGATCTCCCAAAGCCAACTAAATTTGGGCAGCTTCAGAAGACTGAAAGGAAACAACATTACTCCCATAATTCAAAGAATCAGGGAACAAACTAAATAACAAAAGACCCATGAATTTCACACTCCATAAATAAGCAAAATTCAAACTCATTCCCAGTCTGTGAGAGAAACTGCTAGCATTAACTTTCCAGATTGATCATCTTTATTCATGTTCCAATTTATCTTTTAGCTAAATAACATTTTGATTGTGTGTGCTTTTATGGTATTAATAGAAATAACCTAAATATTCAAATCCATATTTTGTACGTTATGTTTAGATTACTTCTTGATTTTCTGCATTCTGGTTCTCGAGTGATAATTTTCTTTTTCATCTTTCCCATGCTGCCAAAGGCAACTTGTCTGTAGGCTTTGGGCTTCCATCCAGGTTGCAGTGGTTCAGGGAAAGTATTGATGTATTGTTAATAAAATAGATAAATCTTGATTCTTCATCCACACCAATACTGTAAGGTTTGTATAAGCATCTGTGGTTTGGGGGAAGGCAGTGACATAGTGGTGTTGCCATTGGATCAATAATCCAGGGACTCTCATTATGTTCCAGGGACCTGGATCCTAATCTCATCTCTGGCAGGTGGCAGAATTTTAATTCCATAAAAGCCTAATGATAACTATTGTCAATTGTTTTAAAATAATCCTCATCTGGTTCACTAATGTCTTTCAAGGAAGGAATCTGCAGTATTACTTGATCTGGTCTACATGTAACTTCAGATTCGCAACAATGTGGTTGACTCTTAACTGCCCCTCAGCCCAATTAGGAATGTGCAGCAAATGCCTGACTTGCCAGCGACTCCCACGTCCAATGAATTAAAAATTTGAATTGTTGGAAGTAATCGAAATTGACTTGGAAGAGGGAGTAATTGGAGTGATCAGCAAGTTTGCAGACGATACAAAGATGGCTGGACTTGTGGATAGTGAGAAGCATTGTCAGGCGATGCAGCAGGACATAGATAGGCTGGTAGCTTGGGCAGATAGATGGCAGATGGAATTCAATCCTGATAAATGCCAGGTGATGCATTTCGGGAGAAAGAATGTAGGGGGGAGGTATATGATAAAGGGTAGACCTATTTATGAGTATAGAAACGCAGAGGGAGCTGGGGGTGCAGGTGCACATGTCTCTGAAAATGGCAGAGCAGGTGGAAAAGGTTGTGAAGAAAGCATGTAGTATCCTAGCCTTTATAAGAAGAGGTACAGAGTACAAGAGCTGGCCTTTAATGTTGCAGTTGTATAAAACGTTGGTTAGACCTCATTTGGAATACTGCGTCCAGTTCCGGTCGCCTTACTACCGGAAGGACGTGGAGACTTTGGAGAGAGTGCAGAGGAGGTTTACCAGAATGCTGCCTGGTATGGAAGGTCTGAGTTACAAGGAGAGGTTAGACAAATTGGGGCTGTTTTCCTCAGAAAGATATAGACTTAGAGGAGCTCTAATAGAGGTGTACAGAATTCTGAGGGGTATAGATAGAGTAAACAGGGTTAAGCTTTTTCCTAGAATGGATTCAAATAGCACGAGGAGTACAGGCTTAGGGTGAGGGGGGTAAGGTATAATTTGGATGCCAGAGGGAGTTTGTTCACACAGAGGGTGGTGGGGGTAAGGAATGCGCTGCCAAGTAAAGTGGTGGAGGGAGGCACTCTGGAGTTATTTAAGAAATATTTCGATGGGTACATGAACAGAATGGGAATGGAGGGGTATGAAAAACTGATTTAAAATAGGGATCATGAGCCTTGGGAGTCCCTGGGAAATGTGTAAATAGATGATGATATTGATGTCCTTGTTTTTATTCTACAGGTGCTTTGGTCAACCTTGTTGCCTAACAAGGGGCATACACGCTATGGATCGTGAGAGGGCTGCTCTTGGATTTTTTTGAGAGTATCCTAGTGCTTCACATTGTTAGTGTACGCGACCTGGACCATTTGATGGGCAAACGACAGTTCAGTGACTATTGCTGTGCTGTGCAGATACATGGATTTGGGCCTGTGTCTGTGGGAGTTTGCGCATTCTCCCCATGCTTGCATGGGTTTTCTCCGGGTGCTCCGGTTTCCTCCCACATCCCAAAGATGTGCTCTTAGGCTAATTGGCAAAACAAATTCTCCCTAAATTGTCTCAAATTTGGTTTTTAATCCATAGATTTATAAACATGGACAGGGATTGCGGGTAGAGGTGGGAACATTGGGGTGGCGGTGCGGGCTCATTGGGCCGAAGGGCCTGTTTCCTGTGCTGTTTTGTTCTTTGTTCTTTGAAATTTTACAACTCATGTCCAAAGCTGAATCTTGTTTAAATACACTTTAATGTACCCAAGGTTATGTGAGGGAACAATACTCAGTACTTGCAAGTATTGCTTGAACATCTTACATTCTAAAAGCATGCATTCTTTTTACCCACATAAGGGTTAAATAAATGATTTCAATTGTTCATTGTTCAGCCTTTGTACACTAAGTCCTGGTCATGTGTTCTGATAATTATGATTGAGTTTTCCTTGGCGAAATTTTAAATATTTGCAAAGTATTATTAGCCCATTAATCTTTATTATAGGAAAAAATTATTTAACCAAATACACCACAGATTTTAATGAATGTTACTTATTGATTCCCTCCTTCCCAGCTAGCTAGTCCATTAAAATCTACATTTTGATGACATGCAGTTGTTTTTTTTTCCACGTTTGACCTTAGGAGGAGTGACGCTAAACATACTCGCGATCCACATATTGATGGGGAAGTGGGTAATGTCACACACAAGCTCCTGTATCCCTTATAATGGAGAAGCTATATGCAGGTTTCTGTCTACAATCTTTTACACAGTGAAGTGCTGATTTCAGCTGTTTCATGTGGGGAAGATGTCAGTTGAAAGCTGCGTTCTATCTTCTCTGTCAATCACAGAAAGGGAAAGATCCAAGGGAGTTAACCCAACCTGCCCTTGTGCATTTCCCAGCAGCAGGTTTTACAGCAACATCAACACAGCCTTGTGCATAGACCTAGCGTTTTGGCGGGAGCTGAAAATATTTTCTTATTTTTTTGAATACAAAAAAACAACTTGCTTAATTTTTCTGCTCAAAACTTGAGTCAAGAAATGGGTACATTTGCATAGGCAACACTTTCCTATATCAAGAAGCCAGTTTTGTTTTCTAGCCCTCTATATCAGGTATGGTTTGGCCAGCTGTATACTAAATCTCATTATGCTATGACCCAAGAATGTGCCTTCGGCTCAACATTAGCATAGCATCCTCACCTTCTGTTGCACCAACATGATTTTACCACCTGAAATGGCCAATCAAATTGGAGGCAATTTGGTACCATGCACTTATGCAAATTGGGTATTATATGAAGAAAGCCTCAATTTTTGACAAGAACTCTCCTGATCAAAAAAAACCTTCTTCCCATTAATCTTAGGTAGATTTAAGCAAAGATTCATGAATTTAAAAGCCTAACCCACTTTTTTACACAATACTTATCAATCAGTGTTCCTGGAGATGCAGTATCTAAATCATTCTGAAACAAATCCTTGCGGTATCCTGGACATATCACTTTCCAAAAGCTGGAAATTGGCACTAATCTAACTACATTTTCTGATAAAACATACGTGCTAGTGGACAACCTGTTTCAAGATAGTGAGGTACTATTATGTGTGCTCCCCAGAAATCTGGGCTGTGATATCAGCTTTTCACCCAAATTTGCAGAGTATACTATGTTCGGAGTCATAGCAAGTTGTGTAGATAGGATAACTAAATTACAAAAAGACTGACAAGCTATATGAGTGGGCAAAACTATAGCAGATGAGCAGATAGTTTTCAATGTGGTTGAGTCTGAGATCATTTAATGGGGATTCAAGAAAAATAAATCAATTTTTCCAAATGGAAAGACTATAGGTTCTGGCAGACAGTTTTAGTGTATGTTACACAAATCATTACACTAAAAGTACTTAAAACAACAAATGCAATGTTGACCTTCACTTTCTCATTTTTATATGCCAGCCTCTTTGAGGTCATGCTTTAGTTATACTGCACCTTTATCAGGTAACATGTGGAGTACTGTATTCAATTTTGCAGAGTTCACTTCAGAAAAAGTGTGTTGGCCTTTAAGAGAATTCATTGTAAGTTCACCACAAAAATATGCTTTATGATTAAATTATACAGACAGTTCACATAATTGATTATTCCCTTCCATGTAGAAGATTGAGGAGCTGATGTAATTGAGATGTTCAAAATGATAAAGGGATTCCAGGATAAAATTGTTTATCTTGGTGAAGAATTCTAGAACCAGGGAACCTAAATTCAGGATAAATGGCATAGGGAAGAACTTTTTTGTGCAAAGGATTATGTACATTTAGGTGACATTTTTCTCTGATTTATATTACGCCCTATAAAATTGTTTAAAAGGAGCGAAAACCTGAAATTCGAACTGGAATATTAGGAATTAGCAAATGCTGCCAATTGGAAACAAGGTACACAAACGTCACACCTAAGTACTGTATCCTGTATACACACTCATATTTTTGACAATTTGGTATTAAGAAGGAAGAGCAAACGCACAGCCCTGTTTAAACTTAAAGTCACTGAGTTTGCAGAGCTGACAAATAATTATGCAACGCCAATCAACATGACAAAGAGGAACATTTGGCGGATTGGAGGGTACTCTATTTGGCTTAGGCAGATGCCTGGGAATTAGTATGGAAACAGAAAAAAAATCCAGACAAATAGCCACAGTCAGAAAATGAAGTTGCAAAATGTGTCAGCTAAAATTGCTGGAACGGACTTACAGATCTATGTAAGTCTTTACTCTGAAATGAGCAAAAATATTAGATGTTACAGATTTCAAAGACAGCTCTGGAAGTTGTGCAGGTTTATGAAGGGAAACAGAAGACCAAGATTTCACATGTGATATTTATGTCCAAAGTTTATGCTTTTGAAAATAAATTTTTAGTTAAAAAGAAATGCTACATAAAAGCATGACTGTAGAGTGCACTGGAGGTGGAGTCCTGTTATCAAAAAGCATAACTGGGGCCTCCCTGTTTTTGTGGGCAATTCAGTTCAGAGGCAGATGTTTGTGTTGATATTTTTAATTGTTTTGAAGTGACAGAAGTCTTCAGTGTCCCAGTAGAGCTAGATGACAAGATTATTCAATTTAAACAGTTTAGAATCAAACATAAACAAAAAATGGATACAAATTGGCCAGTATCGGGAACATGAGTGAAACTCCCATGAATTTTAATACACCAGGCAGTCAAATAATATTCAAAATCTTGAGAGAAGACAGTAGTTGTTTGAAGACGACTGACCATGAAAAGAATAGACTCACTGTTGTTCTGTTTTGCATGTCTGATACAACAAAGCTTAAGCCAATGTTAATTCTCAAGGAAAACTTCTCCATATCAACAATTCTTAACAGGAGCCGTTATTCATAATAAAGGATGGACAGATAAAGTTGGCTTGAAAATATGGGCTGAGGAAAGTTTGGAGTTTCTGATCAGGAGGATTACATAAAGAAAAAAGTCTTTTGCCCAAAAATATGGTCTCAAGATCTCAACTTTTACATGAGTGTGAACGATAATTTTCAGGGGAATTTGCACAGTAAATAAAATTTAGTAGTAACTTGAAAATTTCTGCACAAAAAGTTCTGAAAACTCTAACCATTCTTTATTCATAGATAACATTGTTTTTCTTTTAAAGTACAATATTTTATTTTTGGCATGTTCCTCTCTGTAGAAGTCATTCGGTGCCTCTAAGTTCGGATGACGATTAGTGGACTAAGAGGTTAATGAAGAAAATAAAGATATGTTATTTTATATTTCAGGCCAACTTCTTTCAAAGCTACTTGTTTAAGTCTTAAGATGACACTCCTAGATTTTTAACCATTTTGCATTTAGCGCAAAAAGTCACAACAAGGGTAGAAACTGGCACAGAAGAAAAAGTAGGTTAATGCATGTCAGTGTTACGCTTGGAACTCCGCATGCCCGGAACTGTAGTAAAGCTTATTGTGTTTTATGTACCTTTATCAACTGCTATTAAAACCTTCTTTTCCATCTTCTATTTTATCATCTGAAATTGAACTTTTATAGTGCAACTGGAAGTGCTGTTTTCCTAGATAATTAGTTTCAAAACTGGAGTGTTCAAATGTCCAGAGCAGATGGCCAACATTGCAGATTAGACACACTAGTTTTGTGCCATATTACGAGTGCCATATTTACAGGTTTCTGCAGCTGTAAAGTGAAATATATTAATTTTAACAACTTGTCAGCACTTGGTCCATCTATATTTAAGTCACTTTGATTTGGATTTTACAGTAGAAAAAATAGTGATGTCATCAGCATTCACTGTTCATAAAAGATATACTGGGCATAAGTTTCTCGAAAACATGCATGCATGTTAAAAGGTAGAAATCAGGAAGATGCTGAATATGTTCCTTGATATTGCAAAAACATGCAACATTATCGTTGGGATTGTTAAGTGACAGATAGCCACAAAACATTCCAGAAAAACAGGCCTTGTCCATTCTAGCCTAAGTAAATTACAAATGTCTGTTAAAGCTTAATTACTGTCCAACAGCACTCTGGCACTGAAAATTAACTTTTACAAACATGGTGTTTAATTATTGTTGGAGATTTGAACTTTTTTTGTACCCTTTATATCTTTCTCTTTTCTCCCCATATCTTATTCTTATTTCCCTTGTTCATTTTGCTTTTTCTACATGATGTGAAGTTCAATTAAATATGAAACTGCATTTCCTGGTTCAGACTCTTGTGTGTCCCAGTAAATTTTTTCAATTTGTTTGGTTAAGGAGACACATAATTGTTAACCGAGGTCTCAGATTCTCTAAATGGTCATGGCACTGTTTTAAATTTCTAATCACCTCAATTTCCAGTGTAAAAACTATAGAGGGTCTGTGGAAACATATATGTGTATCATGAACTATTGATGCCATTCATTCATTGCTGATCACCAAATTTGGTCCAGTATGTTTGTGGATAAGGTGTGATTCCATGATGGAGTGTAGCAAAACTAATATCATTGTGTTTTGGTTCCGTCTTGTAAGAACTCCAGATGCTGGACTGAATTGGGACCAGTATTTTTATAAGTACTTTATTTCTGTTCAGTCTTTTTGTGTTTCAGGTGAGATTTGTCCACTTTTGTTATTTTAAGCTGTACAGTCAGTGAATGTATTGTAACCTGGAACAGATGAGCACGTTTCAGTGTGACTTAGACTTACAAATCAATAATCTTGCATAGTTTTAGTAGACTATTGATCAATGTCTATTGATGTTGTTATCAGTGCATTGACTGAATATGTCTGTATTTGCAATTTTGTAGCCTGTTTTACTTTCACAAAATGAGTGATGGCATTGCTACAAAATCTATCATTAAAGCAAACCTAGTTTAAAAATTAGGATCTTGTCATGTATCTTAATTGAAATCAGCAGTATAATTTTAACATTCACATTATACTGGACTTCTAATTTAAATCTGCAGCTGATGTTTATAGAATTCCCTGGTGTAAATCTGGAAAGGAAACTATTTCCAGCTGATACAAAGTGAAAATCCCTCTTGTACTTCAGTCTGAATTTGTACTTGCTCTGTTGGTGATTGATTTGGTTTCTACTTGTAAGCCTCTCAGATTGAATTGAATGTTCAATAAAGCATTCCTTGGAGCCAAATATTGTGGCCTCCTCAATTACTTCTGATCACCTCAGGGGTCAAAAACAAATTTTCTAGGCCTTTGCTCTTTTAATTGGCCAGGATTTTTGACTGTTGTTCTTCTCCGCCAGGACATTGCATAGTCCCAGATCGGTACAGAGTTCCTATACTGTATTGTATATGGCAGCATGACACTGTATAAGTGTGTTCATATAATCTGAGCCACCTATGGCACTGAGCGCCTGTGGCACTGAATGTCAGGGTTGGGATTTGAGACCGCATCCACAGCGAGGAAGTTGGAAGGTGTTATACACTGTCAACATTCTTAAGTACTTAGAAAATATATACTAACAGTTAAAAATCACTTTCAGTTAGCGAACATCTTGTTTGATTCCAAATTGACTTTTCATGTACAGGTGAAATTGCTGTGTCTCAAACCCTGGAGCACTCAATGAAGCCAAGTTTAATGCTGCATTGCAATTCAACTGAACGTTGTTTTATACTGCTGTCCGTCCTTCATTTTTGTGTTGCTGCATAGCAAAAACATTAGTTTGGGAGATTGTAACGCCACTGCAGTTGGCTTTGCACTTCTGGATTAAGAGGGATAAAATGATGTGGTTTCTTCATCTAATTGCTATGGAACAAGAGGTGTATTTTTATCAATGTTTAATGAGGATCAGATCATATGTGATTGTGATGCTTTCTGCAGTTAAATAGCATACTGGTATTACTGATGGCTTCACCATGATGAACTATTTGGCCTACAAATTCATAGTGATTAACTTCAGGCGGGAATCGGCTTCTTCAGAAACATTGGGGTGAAATTTGGCATATTATTCTTGTCAAAAAATTCTTTTGTTTTAAAATTCATGTAGAAAGAATAAAATTGCAGGCACTTCTTTGGTGCATATTGATTACCTAAATGAAGAGAATGAATATGAGCTGCAGTTTTAATCCGAGGTGAACAACAGATGCTGGAAGATGTAGGTTAATTTCCGTTGCACTGGAGAACAATTTATGGCAGATCAAACGGCCTCAGAGGGGAAAAGAAACTGCTGTTTGTTTTATGGACAATTAGTTTTAGTTGCCAATTGACCTGGAGAGGCATGGGCACAAATTGTTTGGTCATGTGAAGTTTGTCGATAGTGAAACCCCGAGAGATGGAAGAAGTATAGAGGATTTCATTGTTTCTTACACTAAAGAGTACAGATATGGACCAGCTGATAACTAGTGAGCCAAAGAAATGAATTTTACTGTCCTGCCTGACATGGGAATCAGAGCAAGCGAAGAGCAGAATATGGAGAGTGATGGAAAGGCCCATTGATATCGGGCAGGATTTTGAGGATTTAGGATGAGCGAGGCCAAAAATTCCCACTCGTGATGTCTGAAACTATTTAGTCACAGATATCCTCCCTTAGGGACACGCAACTTCCACAAATACCAAGTTTGAGTATTTTGGGCATATTTTCGGGGCAAAAAAAAGGAGATTTTCTACTTTCCAGATTTTCTTTATTTTTAAATTAAATTTTGTAGTGTTTGCTCTTAACCACCTTTTCAAATGCACGTCAAATTGCAAACAAGAAGAATGTTTGACAAGGGAGGAGATTAAGATTAATTTTTCCTCATTAATCTGAGTTTTTTGCTCAGGATGCAATCAACTTTTTATAGCAATAGTGTAATTTGGAAATATATTTCAAGCATTGGTTGTCTATTGACATTCAAGTTGCCTGTGGTCCAATAAATAGTTTATTCCAACTTTAGTTTTACTAAAATTAATTAATAATTACTTTAAATAATTCACAACCTCATAAGCTACCCTTATTGCTGATCTCCCCTTGATCTTTAATCTCCCGATTCCCCACAAAGAATTTTGAACTAAAAATCACTTTGTTTTATTATTTGCTTTGTGACTGTGTGTGTGTGTGTTAAAACAGGTTAATTCATCTTGGAACCAAGTTTAAAATTGCAGGAGGATTTGAGTTTTTAAGATGGAAGTTATTTATTATCAGTCCACCATTCCACAAAAATCTGATGAAATTAAGATGGCAATATGTCAAAACCAATTTGTTATTTCTATTCACTCTGCAGTATTTACATTATTGGATCATGTTCTGTCCTAAGTACATCTATCGTGACTCTTCTGTTTCTCTTTTCGCATTCCCCTGTGTTCATTTCTGAGCCACTAGCAGCAGTCAGGGAGTAAAGCTTGTTTGGTGACTTGAGTGTCATGGGGCAAAAATGACTTTGGGCACACTCTTGCACCCATGGGAAAACTGGTTCATTTCTGACACAGCGCCAAAACCATTTAGTAGTTTAGTTCATTCCTTGTAAGGCTGACATTGATCTATGAGTATAGATAGGATTGGCAGCATGCTCTCTGGTTAAGAAGCTGCAATACATTTCATTTTGCTGCAGCTCACTGGATTTAAAAAAAAGTACATTGAGCTATATCAGGTTGTAATTAATATAAACCAGCTAGATAATTTAAAATATATTCATTTGCTTTTATGAAACTAAAAACCAATTTGTGTTTTTATCACTTGCATTACAACACGAGGGGGCCATTTTGCTCAACCCACCTGTACCTTTGTGGGCTCTTTAGGGATTTGTCTCCTTGTTTTGTTGAACATTGTTGAATTGTTTTTCCTGTCACTTATCTGTATTTTTTCACATGTTTTAGAATCAATGAACTATTGAAATCCCTGTTAAATTAAGCTATTGTCTGTTTCTCAATTACTACTAATTCTATGTTCCAATATTGCATTATGAAAAATACTTATAACATCCATTTTCATTTTTTTGTTTTGTATCTTCAATGTTTGATTTCTAAGTATTCTATTGAAATTGAGCAAAGCCCAGTTAGATTCCCCTTTGGATTTTTTTTGTATTTCAGTGAATGAAGCTCCAATATTTATAGATTTTTTTTCATAAGTCTTCCTGGAATCGTTATTATGTCCTTTTCACAACTTGAACATCTTTTCCATAATGGAGTGCCCAAACTTACAATGTTTCAATTATGGCCTCATTCGTTATCTATTTATTTTATATTTCTATTAAATTCTGTTACCTAATGCGTAAGCCTGTGATCGATTTCATACATCTGCATCACTTTGTTCTTCCGATCTGATTGATATTGTATTATTTAGAGTATATGTCCATTTACTTCCTGCTTTCACAAGATGTATCACTTGACATTTCTCTCCATGAAATTATAGCAGCTAGTTATCGGCTGGCTCCACACTTCTGTTCTCTTTTATCTTTCCTTAGTTTAGCAGCGCCCCCCCCCCCCAAGTTTAATACCATAAGCAAAATACAATATAAATCTTCTTGTGCCTAGATCCAATTCTCTGCTGTTGCTGGAAATTTACTACGACAAACTGCACGAAGTAGGAAATTGGGAGATTAACCTGCAGAGTTGATAACTTAATTTGAATTGAAAATATAATAAATTCATGAAACAAATTTGGTCCTTCACATAATTCCTTCAGTTTTTTTTTCTGTCTTCTCTTCAAAAATAATCTGTTCTGAAATAGAGAAAAATGACCTGTTCTGCATTTAATATATATAAAAGATAACTGCAGGTTGCAAAACATTCTGTATACTGGACAGAATAGAAACTTCAGTTTGGAGTGGATATAATAGTTCATGGGAAATTCGCAAACTATTTTGTGCGCAACACCTGTTGTGTTTCTTCTTGCCTAAATAGCAATAGTTCTTACTCATTCTAAGTACATTGGGACTGGTACTCTGATAAGAATATTTTTGAGAGCACCTAAACCATAACTCCTCATTGACATTGACAATAAAATTGACATTGGTGTATATTGCCTATAGGAATGGAGGGTTTATGGCCAGGGAAAGACCATTCAGCCCATCAAGCTCGATCCCTTGCCTATCAAAAACCTGTCTGACTCTGCCTGGAAAATTCAATGACCCAACCATTGCTGCTTTCTGACAAAGACAATTCCACTAATGAGAGAAAATAAACTCCCCTCATCTAGTTCTAATCTCCCTCACAAGTGGAATTATCTTCCCAGTAGCCACCATATCAAGTCTCCGCAAGATCACATACATTTTAATAAGATCACCTCTCGTTATTCTAAACTCTAAATGGTATAGGCTCAACCTTTTTCATGAGATAAGTCCTTCATCTCAAGAATGAGTGAGTGAACCTTCCGTGAACTTCTTAATGCAGATAAATCTTTGCCTAGAGTTATTCAATATCTGCTTAAAAATCTTTCATTGCATCCCTACTGTTCTACCCTTTAATCTGTTTTACTAGATTACAAATTACTTTAGAACATAGAACAATACAGCACAGAACAGGCCCTTCGGCCCTCGATGTTGTGCCGACCAAAATAAAAAGCAATGCCCCTCCTAACTAAACCATTCCCTTCTCATCCATATACTTATCAACTAACCTCTTAAACGCCACCAAACTTGCGCATCACAACAGCTGCAGGCAGGGCATTCCACTCCCTAATCACTCTTGAGTAAAGAACCTACCTCTGATATCCGTCCTATAACTCATACCCCTTAATTTAAAGTGTGTCCCCTCTGCTAGCTTTTCCATCTAGGAAAAAGGCTATCACTGTCCACCCTATCAAACCTCTAATATCTTATATGTTTCAATAAGATCCCCCTTAGCCGCCTCCTTTCTAACGAAAACAACCTCAAATCCTTCACCTCTCTTCATAGGACCTGCCCTCCATACCGGCAACATCCTAGTAAACCTCCTCTGTACCCTTCCAATGCCTCCACATCTTTCTTATAATGTGGCGACCAGAACTGCACACAATACTCCAAGTGCGGCCGCACTAGAGTTTTGTACAGCTGCAACATGATGCTGCGGCTCCTAAATTCAATCCCCCTACCAATAAAAGCTAAGACTCCATAACCTTCTTAACAACTTTATCCACTTGACTGCCTACTTTCAGGGATCTTTGACACATACACCAAGATCCTCTGTTCCTCAACACTATTAAGAGCCCTACCATTAGCCCTATACTCTACACATTTATTGTTCCTGCCAAAGTGCATTACCTCACATTTTCCACATTAAACTCCATTTGCCACCTCTCGGCCCAGCTCTGCAACTTGTCCAAGTCACTCTGTAAACTAAAACACCCCTCTTCACTATCTACCACACCACCAACTTTAGTATCATCTGCAAACTTTAGTTTATAGATTACTGCTAGTTTACTGATTACTTCAGTTAGCTCTGCTTTTGATACCATGATAATTACTTTTAATGAAGTTTGAAAATTTAGATGTACACTTTGCTCCTTCTAACTGAACATGAAAAACTAATAATTTATGATTACTGTCAACTAAAAGCTCCTTTACCATGAATTTATTGATTAATCCTGTCTCAATGCTTATTCCAGGTCTCGAACAGCCTGGTCCCTGGCTGGCTATAGAATGTAGAACTCCAAGAAATTATCTCACATACACTCTATGTACTCTGTTTCTGAGTGATTCTCACCAATCTGATTTACCTAACCTACGTGTCACCATAATTATTGCTGTACCTTTCTTATGTGTCCCATTCATTTATTCTTGCATGCTCTACTCTAATATTTTCTCATTATACTTTGATTTACTACATCTCCTCCCACTTAATTCCTGACCCTCCCCCTCATTTAGTTTAATGCCCTCTAACAAAACTTAGTTATACAATTTAACACCATGTTAAGATTGTTGAGAGCTTCCTTCAGCAGTGTTTGCATTGAATCCTGGACCAACACCAGCATCTTTCTTGAAACTGCATCCCATCAGCATCAGAATCCAGCTGCTGTGGAATCCACTCTTGATGGACAGGTCTTTCCATTGGATACCCAGAAACTGCCTTCGTCAGCAGGTTCTTGTCTGCCAACTGTCTGTGTGCCAATGCTGTAAGAACAGCCAAAAGAAAAGGTATAAGAATACTCTCCAGGCTGCCCTAAAGCATGTGGTCATTAACAGCACTGACTGCGTGGAGAAGGCTGTGGATTGCCTAACATGGCTATACCTGATCTATCAAGACAGAGGTCGCTTCAAAGCTCAACAACTTGTAAGCAAGACAGAGTGGCAGAGGAAGGCAAGAGAAGGCAACCTGTGATCTGATTGCTACTCCTCATGCAACAACTTGTCCCACTGCTGAAGAACTTTTGGCTCCAGAATTGGAATCCTCAGTCATTTGAAGACTCACTAAGGTGATAGACATCATCCTCAATTTTGAGGGACGGCCAATAACAACAAATGACAATGACAATTAATGGCAATCATCAGTGAAAATTATAAAGTCAGTTACATTATGATAATTCAGCCTTTACAGGTTTACAGTTGAGATCAATGTTGGAGATTAATTTAGGATTAAACATAGATGAGTTGGGCTGAAGAGGCTTGTTTCTGTGCTGTAGAACTTGTGTAATATCATACTTACAAGCAAGTAAAATTGAGTTGGTTGCTTCATCTTACCCTGAGACAATGATGGTAATCTCTTGAGCAATTGGAGTGAAGAAATTACAACTTTGGAGGTACTATCTGGACCTCTTGGATTATCTACTGTGTAGATTTGCTTTCCATATTGGTAGCTGCCTCTGGATTAATGGCTGAATACTCACTTTCCTTGACTTTTAGGAAGTTGGACCTCTGATTAACAAATTGTTTCAGCCTCTCTCTGGTTGGTCGAACCAAATAACTTTAACTTCCGTCTATCATTTTCTCCCACTCTACTACACACTGTTTCAGAGTGTTCACGTTTTGTAGTCAATCAACCCCTTTACTATCCTAACTTCTCAGATTCTCTTTGGCGAAGAATCTTGCACACTTTCAGTTATGGGATGAAATATTTATAGCCTTCTAACAAGTTAGTCTGTGGCCTGATGGGCTTGAACTACAGCAAGGTCATGGTAAAGAATGCTTTGTTCAATTATCCTTCACACTTCTAATTTATTCCAGAATTCAATGCAACCATCTATTGTTTAGAGGGCACAAATTAAATCTCATCCTAGAGACAACTAAGGAAATTTAAGGCACTTCTTAGACAATTGCTCTTGCAGAATTCTGATTTATTTGGCTGAAACAGTAGCTGAATTGATATTTTGTCTAATGGATGTAGTGTTCTTTGAAGAAGATTTTTTGAATAATTTGATCTATTATGAAGAACATTGGCACAGCTACCACAATTTTAATGTTACCCTGAAACTTTTAGAAAAGGAAGAGACAGAATATACAGTAAAAATAAAGATTGTGGAATCTGAATGTTGGATGAATCTTCTCTTTATCCTCTCCTCCACTTTTATGCCTCTATTTTACTCCCTACTGTGCAATGCTCTCGATAATGACCACAATCCCTGATTGCTATTCATGCAGGTTGCTTGGGATATGTGGTATAAGAAATCAGAAGTTCTGTATTTTAAATTATGTGGGGGTGAAATTGACCTTTAAGAAAACACAAAATGGACAATAGGAATGGGCAGCTTGGTGTACACTAGATGTTGTTTTCCACTGATTTCAGTGAAAAAAAAGTTGAAACAAGATATACATGAGGCTGCCAATTTGCTGTTTTGTGCTTTTGTCAAAAAACGACTTCAACCTTGCAAATCTCAACTGCCGCCCCCCCCCTCCCCCCCACCTCCCCAATTTAGGTTTTTACTGAAAACTTAATCACTTGGTTACTTCAAATTCATGCTGCATTTGATTTCTTTTGTAACTCGTGAAACTTGCCACCTTGATGCCTCATTTCATTATCACTGTCATATTTTTATTTTGTGCTATTAGATCTGGCCAATCATTCTTCAGTCATAAATATGAGTGCGTGATTAAGTTTTACAGCACTTAAGGAATAAATTTATGAATGCAATCAGCTCCCTACTGGCTTTTAATTATGCATATGTTTTAAAAAGAAGGAAACCGTGATTCTGTTCCTTGAATCTAAATTTGGGTTTTCTCCATCTATGTTGTCACAAGCAAGAAATTTGAGAGCCTCAGTGTTGCAACATAGCTCAGAGCCAAACATTTTGAAGTTTGTCTCTTGTGGGAGGCTTACAAACACCCATGTGATTCGGTTGTTAATTACAAATATGTTTCTTTGGCATTAGAAGAGGGTATGTTTCTGATCTAAGCAAGTTTCAACAGATTCATGATATATAATGCACCTTCTTTTAAAATGAGTTTACTATGATTTTAGAATTTCATGTTTTACAACCAGCATTCCAATGTGGAAGGATATGTTTCATTTTTTGTTATTAATTATGAAAGATTTAGTATCACCAAGTTAGCTGAATCATCAGGTGGTTCAACAAAGAAATTAATTTTAAATCTACAGTGCAAGATTAGTTTCAATCAAAATTGCACCAGAATAAATGTGAAAAGGAAAATGTAGGCTTGGTGCATTAAATTTGCTGATCGCAAATAGTAGTTAAATGAATCCCACAGGGCGTTGTTCATGATTGCATTTTCGCAGTGTGTAACACTTGCCACTTTCCACTGGACTTAATGAAGAATCAAGAGCTGAAATGTTGTCCTCTCCAGGTAGACTTCCTAAACACTTCATGAGAAGAAAATGCTCTTGGGATCAGGAAACCTGTAGGCTATGAAACAACTTGATGGGAAATGTTAATGTGACTGAAAAAAAACTGGTCAGATTATATTGAGCATAATGCTTGCCTGTTCAGATTTGTAATTAATTTAATTCTCAGTGTACTGTGCAGGGGCGGGAAGTTGAAGAAGTTTGTTTTATACTGTATGTTTTCCCCAAATGCTTGGTTAGAAGTACTCTTTTGCATCTGAATTGCAGAAATTTAGTGGACAATAATTTGAATAATATATCTTGCATCTTTGCACAGCATGTAAGGCCTCGTGAACTTCTACATTTATTAATTAAGTGTTAGGAGAACCTAAGACACATTAATTACAGTGGGATTACTAAGGAAATAACTGTTTTCCATTTGCTTTTTTGTTCTTATCTTTTTGCATGTAAAG
Source organism: Sphyrna mokarran (assembly GCA_024679065.1). NCBI lineage: Eukaryota > Metazoa > Chordata > Chondrichthyes > Carcharhiniformes > Carcharhinidae > Sphyrna > Sphyrna mokarran. Next base: position 106,891,067 of record JAGIQG010000003.1, on the reverse strand, counting down.
ACTGTTTTGATGGGAAAGTGGGATTTTGCCCCTAAAATGTTCCACCTATATAGCAATATGCATATGCCAAAGTTCACAGAGAGTGTAAATTTTAACTGGAGTCACTTTCACAGTTGTCTATTTATCAATGATCATTTAGTGTATAATTACATATTGCCAACAGCATTCTCACCAATTATGGGAGATTACCTTATGTAATCCAATTAATACACCAAGGGGTAAATTTTTGTAAAAATGGAAGGGGAGTGGCGGCACAGTGGTTAGCACTGCTGTCTCATAGTGCCACAGACCCTGGTTTAATTCTGGCCTTGGGTCACTGTCTGTGTGGAGGTTGTAGCTCCTCCTCTTGTCTGTGTGGGTTTTCTCTGGTACTCCGGTTTTCTCTGGTCCTCCGGTTTCCTCCCACAGGTTAGGTGGATTAGTCACGGTAAATTGCCCCTCAGTGTCCAGAGATGATTATGATCAAAGTGTGGAATTAAATCAGTTCAGTAGGCCTGATCAGTGCAGACTCAGTGGGCTGAGTGGCCTCCTTCTGCACTGTGGGGATTTTATCATTCTATTCAAAATGACACTGTTGCCCAGAATCCAGAAGTGCTACCCCTAAACCTGGCATCTACCATTTCCATTGTGGTGGTGGAGGAGTGCGGAGAGGAGGCAAGATGGATTTTGCCCATTTGCAGCTCATTTTCGGAGCTGCCTTCGAGCAGAAGTGATTTTGGTCACCAGTGTTTCAGAAACACAACTCATGGGTTTCAGATATCTGAACAAAAGATCTGAATCTACTACATTTTTTTGAAGAGGTCTTTTGGAGAGGCCAAGTAGTTTTGGGAGAGGTCTCATTTTGGATTAACAGTAGACATGAATGTGCCATAAATAAGCATAGAAAGTGGATAAATTCTGTGCAAGTGTTAAATTATCAATTCATTTCAATTTTTGTTTATTCATTCATGGGATGTGGACATCGCTGATTCTACCAGAACTTACTGCTCATCCCTAATTGTTTTTTAAGGTAGTGGTAAGCTGCTGCCTTGAACTTGTAATTTGGGTACTTCAGCAGTGGTAATAGGGAGGAAGTTCCATGATAGTCCAGCAACAATTGAGGAATAGTAATATAGTTCTAAGACAAAGTAGCTCGGTGGGGAGGAGGAGGAGAAGATTTACAGGTGGTGATATTTCCATGCATCTGCTGCCATTGTCCATCTCAACCACATTACTAGGTCGTAATGGTTGTAGTTTGGAAAATGCTGTTAAGGACCCTTGATGAGTTGCTGCAGTACATCTTGTAGATAGTACACACAGCTGCTTTTGTATATTAGTAGTGGAGGGAGTAACTATTTAAGGTGGTTAGAGGGGTGTTAATTAAGTGGCCTAGTTTGTCCTGGATGGTATCAAGCTTTGTAAGTGTTGTTGAAGCTATACTCATTCAGCAAATAGCAATATTCCATCACATCCTTGACTTGAGCTTTGTTGGTAAAGGACAGGCTTTGGTGAATCAGGAGATAAGTCACTCTCTGCAGACTTCCCAACCTCTGACTGCTCTTGTGCACACATTATTTAAACATCTGGTCCCATTCAGTTTTTGATCAATGGTAAGCCCGCAGGATGTTGATAGTTATGGATTCAGCAAATGTTATTTGTCTTATGTTTGTCTAAGCCTGAATATTGTCCAGGTCTTGCTGCATATGGACATGAACTGCTTCAGCATCTGAGGAGCTGAACATTTTGCAGTAATCAGAAAACATCTCCATTTCTGACATTATGTTGGAGGATGATAGAAATCTCTTGAAATTTAAATTGGGAGAAAAAATGGCCAACCTGTAATTGGGGAAGAACAATGGGTGCTTGCAATTTCATTAGATGTTTATTGATAGGAGCTTGATAGGAGCTATTATTATAGCATTATTTCTGCTTGACTGCTTTCACAATCTATCATTAACATAATGGGAGGGATGGCCCTGGTGAAAATTAGTTTAATTAGCTGTCTTTGAGATGAGGTTATGGATACAGATGTTTGTTTTGATAAGGGAATAACTAATTGAAGGAATTTAAATGGGTGGAATGGACTTTTATCAATGAGAGGCTTGAAAAGGAATGAAAAGAGGTAAGAGTTTGAAGATTGTGTCTGGCTTAACTGCTTTATTTACAAACTGGGTAAACCTTCAGAGAACCGAGGCAGGCCTTTTAACAAGCCCACTTTGGCATGTAGCAGCCCAGTGGTTATCTCCCATCTCTTTGCAGTGGTGTCGGGCCTGGCTCCAGTTGTCTAGAAGGAAAATTTAACCTTTCTGGAAACTTTCTCCAAAGTTAAGTTTGCAGACTCTGGGATGAAAGTTCAGGTGTAAATATTGAAAGGTTAAATCTCTTGACTTGCAGCAAATGAATGCACTGAGGGAACACATTTTATATCTAGCTTAATTCTTATTTAAAATCATACAGTTCAGAAGAGACTCTTCAGACCATCAAGTCAGCACAGGTGTAAGGCACCTGACATTCCACTTAATCCCATTTACCAGCATTTGGCTGATAGCCTTGAATGTTATGACGTGCCAAGTGCCTCATCCAGGTACTTTTTGAAGATTGTGAGGCAACTCCCCATCATCCTCCCAGGCAGTGTATTCCAGACCATCAAAAGGTTTTTCCTCGCATACCATCTAAATGTCTTGTTTATTGACATCATGGGTTGGATTTTACGGCCTCAAATCATAAAATTCCACCCAAAGTCAATCGCCTTTTCAATATTTTGCCCTCACCTGCTTCAATTCCCATGGCGGGCAGAGCAGTAAAATTCCAGCCAATTGAACAGGATGTAGCAGGATCCTGAGAAAATTATATTCAGGCTGAGTCAGCACTATTTTATGCAAGTGAAGTTGTGTGTGTTAAACTCATTTGAGTTCTTTGACGATGTAATGAGTTACATAGACAAAGGAGAAACCAGTAGAGGTAGTATTTGGATTTTCAAAAAGCGTTTGCTGAGGTGTCATATAAAAGGTTACTCCATAAGACCAAAGCTTATGGTATTGAGGGTGATTTTTCTCATGTAGACCCAAGATCAACAAATTAACAGAAAAGAGGGAGTTGGTGTAAATTGGTCATTTTTGGGATGGCAAATTGAGACCAGTGCAGTGCCACAGGGACCTGGGGCTTTAATTATTTATAATCTATGCTAATGACTTTGATAAAGGGATGTGACTTATTGTAGCCAAATTTGCTGATAATATGAAGATAGGCGTAATACCGTGTGGTTTATCATGGCGGATTCGTCCTGCTGTTGGCAGGTGGCAGGATCTTTTGGTCCAGCCCTTGTCAATGGGGTTTCTCATTGAATGCACCCCTCACTGATGGGAATCCAGGGTGCGCCATCAGTGGGACCAAAAGTTGGCCAAAGAGTTTTCAAATCATATTGCAAAATGATTTGATAGCTTAAGTGAAAGACAAAAAATTAGCAGATAGAATGTTAGAAAATATGAAACTGACAAATTTGGTGGAAGAACAGAAAAGCAGTAAGTTGAGTAAAAAAGTGAGCCGCTTGCCCTCTGTTTACAATTGACTAAAACAAAGTGTTTCCTCCTGTTTGTATAAATGTGCTACGTAGAAACAGTCTTTCTCGGCATTCCATGAATGTTGTTACGCTTTCAACATTCTTGATAAAAACAAATTAACCCATTTGATTAATAAAGACAAAGTATTTTAGGAATCATTTGTAATTCTCCAGAAACTTGAATTTATCAGGAAGCTGGCAGTCGGTTTTTGAAATGATTTGTCTTTCCTCCATTTTAAAATGGTTGATCAGAGCTTGCTTTTAGTTTTAGAATTTAATTTTGAAAAATAAAGAAATCTTTTATAATATTACAATATATAATATTTTAAAAAAACCTTTTCCTAAATTTTAGAATTAAGATTGATTTTTTTGAACATTGAAATGTATGCTGCTTTTTCCAGTATGTATGCATTTGTCTCCAACCATTTATTGTCTCTCAACCAGCATGAGTAGGAGTTGGGCATGGCGTTGCAAAACAGCTTCAGTGAACATCAGACCTTTGTGACCTTCTGCAGAATGAAAAGTTAGAAGTGTAGAGATGTATCAGCCGCAATTACATTGTTTCTGTCTCAGTTCTGTTTGGAAATGGATAATGGCAGCTATAAAATATAATAACTAGGTATATACATATACTTTAAATAGATTTTAACAATAAATTTAAAACACACCTTGTTTATTTAGTTGCCTGTTTTCAGGTCTGAAATCTTGAATCGTCTTGTCTTGCTTTAATTGTTTCCATGGAAACATTGGTACTTGTCAAAAGCAGAAGCACTTGAGAAGTGTGTTCCTGAAAGTAAATTATCATACAAGATGATATGGGCGGTTTCATGGTCCTGATACCAGAAGCCATTTTCTGACCAGTGTTGAATAAATTAATCTTGATCCTTTAAGTGTTTAAGGTACATGCTTCTTTTTAATCTTCCTAAATTTTACTTGAATTTTGAAATTGCTTGATAGATCCTAGCTAAGTTATCCTTCAAGTAATTTAATCTGTGGGGAGCATTTATTATCTCTAACAATGAATATCAGTTCTACCTTTTTTTAGATGCTAGCAACTTTTCATCTTTTATCTTTGGATTCCTGTAGTCACAGCGTATAGCAAGCTCAGACGGTCAATTCAGTTGCAGTTGATTACAGATAGTTGTTACTAACTTTTGAGTTTGATTTCTTCCACAGAAATTAAAAGCTCATTGCAATTAATGCATTTTGATTATTGAATGAATTCCAAAGGCATGCAGCCTTAATTTTAGTTCTTGTACTTTTTTTGAGTTTATCATTGTGCCAGCCTGTCTTTTTTTTTCGAAGGGTGGAATCTAATGCTCTGACACCTTTCTAAATCCAAGTTTGGAGTGTGGCATTCAGTCAAATGGGATGGTGCAGGGACAATACCCCTTTTCCACTTCCATCTGATTAAGTCTGAAGTGGGAAGGTGCATGTCCAGTGTTCCTGATAGACACTAATCAAGGTCCTCAAGAGGCCAATACTCACATAAAAGCTTCATTTTACTGCATCTGGAATAGGGACCTAAGCCACATTTCCTTCTAACACTTAAACCTTAGCTGGTGGCCATCACTCCTGACTCTCACCTCTCTTCAATCAACTGAGGTCTGGGTCTCTTATTGATCCTAGGCCTCTCCTTTGCTGTTTGACCAACAGCAGCCATCACTCCTGATGGCACTGATGGGCAGTAGAAAGCTGATGGGCAGTAGAGAGCTGCCAGTCTGGAACCTTTCAGAGGGCAGTATTTCTGTCCCAGGGTCCTGAATTCCAGAGAAAGTCCAACACTGCCCTATTAAATACATGATGGATACTTAATTCCATCTGGTTTTCGCCAAGAGAAGCAGTCAAGGCTTTTGCTCATTCTTTAGTTAGTAGACACAAGCCCCATAAACAAGACTAAATTCTATCTACAGGCAGTGTTTTGCAATAAAGACAGCCTGCAATAGCCAGCAGCGAGATCCTTTGGTCCTGCTGTTGTCATGGGATTTCCTGTTGCCTGCACCCACTATCGCCAGGGCATCTGTGGCAGGGGATCACTATTAGTGGGACCAGAAGATCCCACTGGCAAAATTAGCTAGAAAATCCCACCCATAATGTTAGTTGTCTGGTTTATGCTGTGATGCAACTTGTAGCATTTTTTTGTATTTGATTTAAAATGATTCCTTATGACTTCATAAGAAGAGTCATTGGGCAAAATCTGATAGATTTTAATTAGGAATCAGCATCATTTTAGGTCCCAATCCTGCATGGACCTACAATATGCCTCTCAGTTTTGGGAGGTGACTTCCTAATTAGCTACTTCTATGTCTGCCATTCAGTTGAGGATGGTGGACGAATCCCTGAGGCTACAAGCCCAATCTGAGGCCTACAATGAATTTCTGCTGGCAGTCACACTGGAAGAGGTGACCATTGTTGACACAGCAGGAGATTGTGAAGGTGCCTCATGATAATGGCACCCTCTGAAAAATTATCATTATGGATTTTTTTTTTAAATTTGCGGGCTACAGCTGCCAGTCCATCAGTGTGGATCGACAACTCCATCAGACTAGGGCTGTGACTCTCTGGCATCTATTGCTGTAGGGTCGATGGGGACAATAGAGCAGACCTCACTGACACCTTTGGGCTCAGCAATCAATGAGAGTCCGCCTCATTGCTAGGAAGATCTTGTTCCCTGCATTTGACCTTAAATTGATTGTCAGTGTTTATCTGCCACAGTTAGACAGTACCATTGTTCATCCCCCTCCAATAAGACCACCTGCAAATGAGAACGCACTTTGCTCTAACCTGTAAGTTCATTCCTAATCCTACCTTCTAAACCTATTACTGCAGGATGGGAAGATCCCACCCATTATTTGTGCACCAATTGTGACAGAAATAAGTCAAGTGTCTTGCAATCTTTAAAAAAAAAAGTTGTTTAGAATGTATTTTACATGACTTAGTTAAGTTCTAACATGCAAATAATATGTTGCAACAATAATAAACATTGGGGTAAAATTATTAAACTGTGACTTTTCTAATCTCAGTAACTGCATGCTTTGCGTTATTTGAACTGAAACTAATTCTGAATTTCATGGCATTTGGCACTAAACCTACTGTTTTCCCTTTAGGAAACTATGGACCAGAAAATTGGGCCACATCTTACATCAATTGCTCTGGCATCAAGCAGTCCCCAATTGATATTGTAGATCAGAAGACTCATGAAAAAGATGACTTGCAGCAAATCCATCTTGAGGGGTTTGAGATTGAGTCCTCTAATAGGACACGTATGAAAAACACTGGAAAGACAAGTAAGTTTGTTCGCATAGATAGTTAATGATTTTCTGGCCATTTCAACTTCCATTGCATGCCTGGGGATATGTAAATGGAATCAAGCTTGAAAGAAGCTAGTGCAGTTTAAAAAAAACTAAAATAGCACAAAATGTTACTACATACCCCAAACTATTTAATGGGAGGAATGTCCTCTTGAAGTAAAACTTGACTGGATACTGTAGATTGATTTTTAATGTTTTATGTTGTCATAAATTTACATTGCTAAATTATTTCAAAGAGATGTTCCATAAATTAACTTTGTTTTAATGTCATTTGTGTAAGTGAAGTCTTTGCAGCAGTTGAGAAAAGTCAGTTTGATTTCTTGGCAGCAATCACTGCCAACCCCAGTGACTCACAAAAAACACTTGAGAGCAATGCTTGTAGCAGGCATGTGCACTGTGACAATTCAGTCTTTTTCCCAATACTTTCAACTCATGTTCACAGTAGTACTGCAAAGCAAAGCTCTGTGTCATAAAATCTGGAAACTTGCAGCTTTTCTCGTAACACAAATGGAATAGTGTGCCACAGGATTAACAACTGCTTTTGCTCTGCATTGGAGACTATGTAGATTGTTCATTCTGTTCTCTGTCTGCAGGTGGTGATTATCTCACTGTTAGGCTGGATTATTTGGGTTAAAACTCAGAGGTCAATTTACTTAATGATATAATAACACACAAGCAAAAACATACACCACATAGCTGTTAATATTGACTTCCATGACATCTGAACATTCGATGATTTTGCAACTCAGGTTCCAATGTAATATCACATGATAAATGTGCCCTATAAGAGACCACCAGACATGAACACAGGTAGTCAAAAACACGCAATAACTCCTTAGAAAAGATGTTCTCAGATTAGGTTCAATGCCCAAGATCATTATGAAATACTGGCAGGATACCCTACTGAACAGCTTGAGTCACATCATTAGCAGCCCCATCAAATCCTAAGATTAAATTGAAATTTGGCTGGAATGATGCTTCATTTGTGGTGCAGCCATTGTGACATAATGGCCAGGATTTTGCACCCACATTTGCTGCAGGCACCCTGCGATGTGGGTGCAAAATTCTTACTAGAGTCAAAAAAGAAGAGATCTCAAGTCTGACTGTCCCTGCCCTCTCAGCATTGATGTAACAAGGTTCCAGTCCAAATGGTTGGAACCTCGCATGGATCTCCATATGCGTGTGGTTCCTCTCCTTTTTAAACCAGAGATTGGGGCACCCTTTATAAATGGCATTTTGATCTTGGAAATCCTGGCATTGCCAGCTTTTTCCAGCCTGCTTCACTGGCATGATGGCATGGACCAAGCCGCCAGATATTTTTCTTCCAAATGCTGTACAATGTGATGAGAAAAGCTGACTGTGCAGCTGATGAGCTGCACCCTGCTTTCTTTGCTTGAGTCAACACTTGGAAGTAAAAGAAAATTCCATTTAATGAGTTTTCTCCCATTCTGTAAGCTTGAAGACATTAACATAAATTAATAATTTTTGACTGAATTCAAAATCTAATTTAATCAACAATGCCAATGACTACTTTGTCTGGATAGCTTTGTTGCTTTTTTGTCACATCATCAAAACAAAAGAACATAGAGAGCAATTTTCATCTTCACCTTTTGGCCAGTAAACTGGCCTCTTTCAGCAACTGGCGTTTTTTTTCCCGTTCGAATCGAATTAAATGAAACTTGTATAGTTACAATAATGGGAAATTCACTGCTTAAATTGTGATGAAAATGATCTCCTATATCTCAGCCACGGGATAGCTGACAGTCATTCTAAAATTGCATATTCTCCACTTAAATGATATATTCCAGTCAAGTATTGGTGTTGTCCATGGGTGATGTCAGTAGGTAAGATTGATACTGTTTGGTGATATGCACTGTCTTTAACATCGTTGCTCTGCCTTGGTTACTTTGCTGCTTTGGAGAAGGAAAATTGAACTGGCAATAAACCAGGATTACATTTGCAGCATAATCATAGAAACCCTACAGTGCAGGAGGAGGCCAATCAGCCCATCTAGTCTGCACTGACCACAATCCCATCCAGATCCCATATCCCTACATATTTACCCGCTACTTGTTGGAATGTTACTTGTTTTGTGCTTTGGATGACAAATACAACTTTACCAGATAGAGTTATGAAATAGCTAGGCCAGGGAATTAACCAGGTAAGAAAATATTCAGATTTCCTTACTATTCTTCACATTACTTGCTTCATTTTATTTTGTTCTATTGGATCTATTTTGAGGAAGTGTCACAGGCATTAAATAATTGAGTTCTATTCAGGACAAGATGTTTGAATATATAAGATATTAAAATAAATATACCTCAAGTATTTGTAGCAATTTTCAGCAACTTTATCTGGTTGCAAACCTTCTGTTGGTTTGAAACAATGAACATTGAAATCAGTGTACAAAATGTGCTATAATTGCCACAGAAAGCCAGTGTTAAATTGTATTGGAAAATGAGTCATAATACTGCTGAAATACACTTAAAATATCAAATTTTAAGTCAGATTTGTAATTCATCTGAGCTTTTGCGAAAGGAAATATATGGATATGTTTACTCCAACACCCTGTTTACTTTAGTAGCTTTACTGTCAGTGTCAAAGTAAACAAGACAGTATGAGTGTTTTTCTAAGGAAGAAGTGTACATGATCAAAAGAAGTGGTGCTGGCTTACATTTTCAGCACAGAATTGTCCCCAAGACAACATAAATACTTGTTGGCAGATTGACATGTTTTGATTCTGATGGGCTATGAATCAAAACTCTTCCACCCACTTTGATGTGGGTGGAACACTTACACCCACTTATGTAGGACTTCCACCGACTGGTGAGGAAGGTAGAGGCCCCTTCTTTTGGTCAGTTGCTTACTTGTGAATCTGGTGCTTTAGAAGCTGGCTCTTCAAGATAGCACTCTGCAGCACCGTTATTCTGAAGCACTGTGTAAATGTGCCAAAATGATTCTTATATATGACTTTTCAGTGAAATGACTCTTCCTTGACCCTTTCCAAACCCAAGCTGTATTTTTTTTTTGGTAGAAAATCTCACAACACCAGACTAAAATCCAACAGGTTTATTAAGAATCGTGAGCTTTCAGAGCACTGCTCCTTCATCAGGTGGATCACCTAATGAAGTAGCAGCACTCCAAAAGTGCAGGATTCCAAATAAACCTTCCTATTGTGCACACCCCAGTCCAACATTAGCATCTCCAACTCATGGCTTCCATTTCTTTAAGCACCAGTGATTTTTAAAACTACAATAAAACACAAGGTGAGGGGGGGGATGAATTTTCCTTTCTCGAGATTAAGTTTGATGTTGGGGGGGTGGGAAGTCACTGTGATTCTTGCTGGGTGGCAGGGCGGGTGAGCACGTGCAATCTTTTGCTTTTCAGCTCATAAATTATACGTTAGCAAGAAGCTTGTGAAATTTCATAGTGCCACCCCACACTTAACTCATTGGGTGTCATTTTCAAAATACACTCAAATGTTTATCCATTGATTACAGGCCAGATGCTCCTCATTACTCATCCAGAATCTTTGCAACCACATTTTAAATTGGAGAGACTTGCAGATGTGAGCAACAACATCCTTGGCCATATGATGACCCCCTCCAGCAACACCTTTCATTCATCTCTTAGATAAGAGCATGACTGACGATACATTCTTTATTAGAAGAATGCTCACTGTTGCAATGGTCCCTTTTCATTGTCTTTTGACCTTACAGAGGTTTACCAGTTGCTCCTCATCACTCTCCAAGGAGCATGGTTGCCAAGGGCAGCCAATTCTCAAATCCAAATCATCCTCCCAGTGGTTCTGTTTCAATCAGTGATGACCTACCTGCTCCCTGTTTGGATGAATGCCATTATCAAGGCAGGGTTGTTTCCAGCCTGCATCATCAATGTCTCAATATATCTTTGAACAAATTGAAGTGGTATATCAAATAAATGTGTTCTTTACGGATTTCCCTCCATCTCAAGCCATCAGGCCACGGCTTCCACATAGACATGGCATTCCTACTCCAGTTCTTCCTGGTAAAGGACATCCTGGAGGACCAGCAATGGGTGTTCCTCCCTCTCAGAGTGGCACGGTGGCACAGAGGTTAATACTGCTGCCCCACAGTGGCAGGGACCAGGCTTCAATTCCGAGGTCAGGTCGCTGTCTCTGTTGGTTTCCTCCAGGTGCTCTGATTTGCTCCTCCATTTCAAAGATGTGTAGGTTAGGTTGATTAGCCATGATAAATTGCCCTTAGTATCAGGAGGATTAGCAGGATAAATACATGAGGTTGTGGGAATAGGGCTGCATGGGATTGTTGTCAGTGCAGGCTTCACAGGCCAAACAGCCTCCATCTGAATCGTAGAATAGAATCATTCTATTTGTATGATTCATACATGAATGTGTATAGAGACATTGCTCTTTGACCAGGATGATTAGAACCATGTGCAAGAAGTCTCATGCAGACACTTTTTCATTTGTGTCCACTGCCCCTTTATATCCTCTGAATATACAGAAAGACCATTGGCTTGGCAGCCTGGGAAGAGTGACTGCATGACTCCTTGTCAGCCATGATGATTCAACTGGGAGGATGGAGAACTGAATTTTCAAGTTGAATGCTGTGCACCAACTGTGCACTTGGGAGGCATTATATCTCCTTGCTTTCCCTCGTTCTCCCTCTGATTGCAGCCAGGGTCAAATGGAGCAGTGAATGGCAGCTCCCTATTGAGATTTTAATATTATAACACCCATGAGCTGGGAACAAACCTGCAGCAGGGTGGACTTTACTATGGAAATGAGAACACAGTGAGTGTCTTTGACTCCAATTGTGTCATAGTTATTAGGTTTCTTGGCAAATCACTTTAAATCTACACTCTCGTTTTTGATCCTTTTTTGAGCAGGAACAGTTTCTCTCGGCCTTCTCTGTACAGCTTCCTTGTGATTTTGAACATCTCTATCAAATCTCCTCTGAGCCACCTTCTTTCTAAGGAGAGTAGCCCCAACCTCTCCAGTCTATTTCAGAACTGAAGTTTTTCATCTCTTGGTTCATTCTTGTAAATTTCTTCTGCACATCCTTCCCATAGTGTGGCTACCAGAATTGTACACAACGTTCCAGCTGAGGTCCAACTTGTGATCTATACATGTTCAGCATAACCTCCTTGCTCTTGTACTCTATGCCCTATTAATAAAGCCCAGAATGTTATATGCTTTACTAATTGCTCTATTTACCTGTCCTGCCAGCTGCAATGATCTATGTATATATACACCCAGTTCCCTCTGCTCCTGCACTCCCTTAAGAATTGTATTCTTTATTTAATGCTGTGTCTCTATTAAATTTTGCCATCAGCTAAGGCAAGATTTGAACCTAGATCCCAAGAACATTATCTGTGCTCCTAAATTATTAGTCCAGTGACAATACTGCTATACTGGTGCACCACAGTATTCTTGAGTACTCTGGGTTTTCAGCCCAGGATCCCACTGTTGAAGCTACTGACTCTTTTCTCTCAGACACCCTGCTCCCACTTCCTTAGATTTCACCACCTCTTTCAGCTGACATTGGCCTTCACCCCTTGCCCAGGCACTCTCTTTACCCTTCCCCTGTAATCCTGTCTTTCCTATTCAGCCTTTGTTCCACCCTTCCATCTTATTGTCTTTGCCTGCCTCCCTTGTTAGGCTTTATCAGAATATTTGCTAATGGCACTGAATATGAGTGAAGTTATTGCAAGGCCCTAAAGAGAAAACAATATTTACTGACACAAAAGTTGTGGAGGAAGCAATAATTTTTTCACTTAATAGAATACTCTGATACATTACCATTTCACTATTCCATAACCCAGAGATAAATATAACACCGTCTGTAGCACCATACTACCATATTCTACAATAAATAAATGGAGTAAGCTCAGCAACACTGTAGTCGGCATTTAAGGACTGTTTTGACTTTCAGTGCCATTGACTTGCTCTTTACAAATTTTAAAAGTTTATTGGAGTTCAGCTTTCTGAATGTGCTTCATAATATATTAATTACGTTGGCAGAAATTGTAGGATTTCCAAGAACAAAGTTTCTAAATTCAGTGATTTCAGAGACAAATGGTAATTATAACGGTCTGTCATTTCATATAGTGTAAGATCAACATTTCATATTTACGTTATCAATCAAGGATTTTTACATTTAAAATCAATAATTCATTCGTCTGTGTGCTATCATTTTCTACTTTTGATGAATTACTAAAAGGATAATTTGGAGCCATTTTCATTTCCATATATTGTGTTCGAAACACATGCCATTTTATGCTATTGGGTAAATTGAACTAATTAAAAGTGAGGGCAGGATTTTTCATTCCCATATCCAATCGGAGATGGGAACAGAAAATCCCAGAGAGGCCCAAAACACGGGCAGAATTTCCCATTACGATTGCAACTCCTCTCCCCCTGCCAATGATGTAATAAAATCCCAACTTTGAAATATTTGCTGAGGGAGGGAAGGGCATTCAATAGAGTTTGTTCCACGGGAGAGTTGGTGTTCAGTGTTGGGGTGTATTATTTTTCATTTTTTGTATTGATCAATCTTTTGCCAGTGGCACCTCAATATTTCAGTTGTTGAGTTGCTAACAGAGCCCACCACAAGAACATAATGGCATGAGACCTTCCCCCTCAACATTTTTCAACTACTTCTCTGATAGTAGACTGGAGATAACTGATGTTGAAGCTGGTGGCTTTAACACCAGTTTTCCCACTTGCTGCATCATTCTAGCTAAAAATGGGAAAATTCCTCCTTGAGGGTGACTCATAACAATGATTTCTATCTCTCCAGACAAAATTTGAACTCTGATTCCAGATGTAAAAGAATTTACTCCTAACTTTCTGTACTCACCCAAGTTCAAATTAATGATTCTAAGTGAAATGACAAATAATGTGTTTTGACTTAGAATCTTTTTTAGCTATGTGTTAACAACCAACAGTAATTATGCAAAAAAGAAAATTCATCTCATCTCAAGTGCTGATTTAACTATCATTTGTGGGAATGACAAACTGTAATGAGCATGATAAAGTATTATTGTTGTTAACTTCGCCTTTAGTCAGCTGTAACTTGTTATAAAAACAGGAAATTGTGGAAAAGCTCAACAGGTCTGGCAGCATCTGTGGAGAGAGAAACAGAATTAATGTTTTGCATCTATGTGACTCTTCTCAAGTGGTTATAACCTGTTGAAAACATTCACAATGCTGTAAGTGGCCTAGGGAATTTTTCCAAAGCTAGCACACTTCGCATTTCCGCCATGTCGGCAAAGTTGACACTGGAATTTTACTGCAGAGTTCTTTCTCAAGGCTTCTGCCAAATTTTTAAACCTGCATATTTACAAGAGGAAATTGCTGCACAGTGATTTTTTTTTTAAACTTGTCATGAATAATATCTTGTAGTGGGAAGCTGAAGTTGCTCGGCAATTACTATTGGCTTAAAATGTACAAATAGGCATGTGGACACATGAAGTCATTCCTCACCAAAGGAAGACTGAAATGTATTCATTTCATTAAAATCCCATGGTCATTATATGGTAATCATATTTTTATTTTATGCTGCTTTGATTTGTTATACCACTTCAAGAAATCTAAAGATTACATGTTCATGGAAATAATGTTGCACCAATTATCCAAATGCAGTTAGCGGCACCATACATTAGTATTTCATACTTTGTTACTATCAAATCATATCATCACCCACTGGAAATGCACTGAAAAAACACTCAAAACATCTGATATAGTCCGAAGTTTTGTTTTCTCGTGTTCCAAAATTACTCCATCTTGAACTTTGCTTTGAAAGGAAGTATATACATCAATCATTATCAACCTACACAGCTAGAAATGAACAATGAAATCAAAACCCATTGTTAACTAGCAATGAATATGGTTGTTTTGAATGGACTGTAAAGAACAAGTTGCTGTAAATTAATAATTCTGGGAGCATTCCAAATAATGCTGCCTCAAAATTATCCTTTTAATGATTCATCTGGATCAGAAAAATGATGGCAAATGGTCTAATTAATTATTGATTTTAGATTTAAAAATGGATGATCTGAAAGTAAATATTCTCATTTATGAATGGGATGAGCCAAACTTCAAGGACTGCAGAATATGTATTCTTGTCACAACTTGGCAACATGCCTGTATTCCTTTTGTCTCATTATTTTTGGACATACAGAATTATGTTCATGGGTGACGTCTTAGTTGTATAATTGTTTCGTATAGTGGTTTAACATCTTGATATCTGTAAGAAACATAACATTTTGAAGCTGATCATTATCTTAGTATCTGTAGTATTGCTGGATCATTTCAGAGTGCGGCCTTTGTTGGAAGGGGTTGATGTACATGCCAATTATTAGTCAGTTGTTCTGTTAGCTTTTCAAATTCATTTATCAATGGGCTTTCACAAGATGGATATAAAATTGATTTTTTTTTATGTGCCTGATTGCATTACATTTTTTCATGGTTACTTAGAATGCAATATTTTAATGTTCCATGGATTTTCTGTGGCATTGTTCACTCGGTCAAATTATTTATTGTTTTATAAAAGACTATGATCTAATATTCAATATTGTTGTTGCTGAGGTGATGGTATGCTACTTTAAGTTTGGCTGTAAGAGATTCATTAGTGCTCAGTGACCACTAAGTTGAGACTAGAATTTAATTAAGCAGCAGGGTCACAGTTTTGGTTTGCTGTCCTTTTTGAAAAAAATGTTTGAGTGGTGATGTAACTTAGAGATTATAGCACTTATTTCTCTTGAATCAAATGGATGCATTAATTCTTTAAAGCTTTTGCTGAAGCGTGACCCAAAGATTTGAATGATGTGCGATGGGCAAAAAATGCAGACTGGATATGCTGAGTTGACTTTTCCAGCAGCCATTGGGAGTTCAGATCCTTGACCAGCTTGCCTGTGTGATCTTCACAGAGGCTGTCAATTGATCGGGTGCTTCTAGGCAGATGGTGCTGTCAGATGGGGCAATCAGAGTGCTGGGCGAGATGGGCATTGACTGCAGAAGTTGAGGAGTAACCAGAAAAGTGTCTCCAGGTGGAAGTCAGCAATACTATCTTCATATGATGGTTTGTGGCTATGCTTGTGGCCTTTTGATCCCCACAGCTTCAAGGGCAGACAAATTTAAAAGAGGCATCACTGGCCTCATCAGTGTCCTTCCAGAAAGCTGCCTCTTGAGAGCTAATGGGCCCTGCAAATATGGGAGAGGGCACTTTGACACTAAGAAGATCTTGTCTCCATCAAAATATGGCTTCTAATTAGAATCTTAGGGGGTATGATTGGCTGCCCGCCTTGTTGGAGCAGGGTGCTGCCTTGCCAACCCCAACAAAAGGTCTGGAGGCAACATTGGGATGGCTTCCTGGCCCAATGTGGCCTGCCCTATTTTCCTGCCCTATAAGGCCACCCAGGCCTTATTTCCAAAAAGGTTTTCTGATAAGAGCATAAGCATTAGCTGTGGTATTGCTTGTAACATTGATTTTTCTGTAACATTTGTTTTGGAGTCACTGATTTTTTTTCTTTTAATGCGATGTGAGCATCACTGACAAGGCTAGCATTTGTTGCCCATCTCTAATTGTGCTTGAGAATGACAGAATAAGTCAAATGGCAGTTGTATTAGTAATGTTTTTGTGAAAATTGGGAGCACTGCAAGCACAAAGAATGGTGGAGGGAGTGGAGCTATGGGTATCCATTGCAGGATTTTTAGCCAAGGATGAGGGTAGATAGTGGTATGAGCTATGATATGTTGACAGAGTTAACTGCTGTGTACAAGCTGGATTGAATCCTGTTTATGCTCTGCATGAAGTCTTGACATAATCAGGAGCTGGACTCTATATGCTTAACCTTTGTATACAAGCTCACTGGCAGCTACTCAATGTACTGAGCATTTACCGCTTCATGCCCGTCAGCCTTCTTTGGTAGGTTGCATTGAATTTATCATTAGAGTCTGCAACAGCAGAGCTAACATGTAATTTCACCCTCCAGAGAGCTGGCTTCTCTGGTTCCCAGTTTCTCCAGGATTATGGCCAGTTATTTACCACATGAAGGCCCTGCTTCTCAGGAGTGAGTCATTACCTTCAAAGGAGGGGGCATGAGTAAAAAATTGGAAGAGGGAATTAATTTACATTGACTTTGGCACATTGTTGGGTTTAGCACTGATTTTATCATTTCATTTTCTGGAATTAAAATTTTATTCAAATAACCATCTGGCAATCTCAGTGCCGCAAGTATGAAGATGTTAGTTTCACTAAATTGTATTCTGGGCAAGACAACTGAAATAGCGTATTTTGTCTTTTTGATAGAGAAGTGGCACTAAGTAAGCACATTCATTATCATGCAAAGCATGAACTGCTTAGATTGGAATGCTTCTGAAGAAACTTCTAACATAAGTGTTAGTCAGGCATTCACTTCTTGTAGCAATGTTGCTAGGGGCCTGCCAGTACAGCCTCCTTCAGTAAGAGAAGCCTCCACTAACACAACATCTGCCAAAGTAAGATAACGTTACCTCTGAAGATATGAAATTGCAGGTACCTCAGGGAGAGCAAAGCGCAGCCTTGAGGCAGCTTGAGAAACTGACATTTCAACGAAGCTGATCTTCTTTCTACAAAGGCTAGCCCTAGCGAGTCCCAAAGATGCCTGGAAAGGGAGGCGTGTACAAAAAAAAGGGACAAAGCCAACGTTTAAACAGTTAATTTAAAAAAATACAGTGACGTTTAAACACTTGTCTGTAAAACCTGTGGGGTTTTTTTTTGAGGCCCTTCTATCTTTTAGATCTGTAAGGTTCCTTCTTGACAGGTTCTCCTGATTTTCTGATCACATTATATGCAACATGCCTGACAGCCAGGAAATGTAGCTCTCGTCCTGCCCTATTCACTATTGTGTAATCAAAGCCTCGCCTACTTTGAAGGGGAGCTTCAGATGCTTTTCCTGACTGAAAAAAAGAGTAGTTTTTATTCTCTGCCCTCATATATCACATTGCTTGTACTCAAAATCAGAATGATAGTGTCTTTATAAAGATATGATATAAATGACTATCTTTATAAAGATATCCTTTGTTGCATGTAGATTATGTACAATTTAATAAAATTCAAAGTTTAGCTAATATATAAATATCTCCCCAGTAACACACATTAACACAGTGATAAGAAAAGTTTTAAAATAAACACTGACGCATTTTGGTAGATTGAACCAGGACAGGACTTACTCAGTTAATGGTAGGGCGTTGGGGAGGGTTACAGAAAGAGATCTAAGGATACAAGTTCCTGTATGCCAGATGCCTTCCTTAAAAGTGGAATCACAGGTGGACAGAGTGGTGAAAAAGGCATTCAACATGCTTGGTTTCATCAGTCAGAACAAATACAGGAGTTCGAACGTCTTGTTGAAGATGTACAAGACATTGGTAAGGCCACACTTGGAATACTGTATTAAACTGGAAAGAATGCAAAAAAGATTTACTAGAATGCTACCAGGATTTGATGGATTGAGTTACAAGGAGAAGTTGGGAGACTGGAACTTTTTTCGCTTGAGCGTAAGAGGTTGAGGGGTGACCTTTATAGAGATCTATAGAATAATGAGGGACATAGACAAGGTAGATAGTCAATATCTTTTCCCAAAGGTAGAGGAGTCTAAAACCAGAGGACATAGGTTTAATGTGAGAGGGGAAAGATACAAAAGTGTCCAGAGGGGCAATTTTTTCACACAGAAAGTAACTATACACCTCATCTGGAACAAGTTGCCTGAAGTAATAGTTGAGGCAGGTACAATTTTGTCTTTTAGGTAGTTACATGGGTATGATGGTGTAGAAGGATATGGGCCAAATGCAAGCAATTGGAATTTTTTAGGAGCTTTAAAAAAAAGATGGCATGGGCAAGTTGGGCTGAAGGACCTGTTTCAATGTTGTAAACCTCTGTGACTCTGACCATGGTCCTGTTTTAACTGTAGACCAGTTTTTGGCAGATAAGATTTGCTATTTCACCAAAAGACGACGCACCTTCGGTTATATGTGTCCTGAAGCTCATTTTACACACCATTAGATGGCTTCCTAGTGAATCAATTTTAGACCTTTTCTATTCAAAGGTCTGGCAAGTAATGGGATCAGTCACAGTGTTGTCCTCTGTGGGCCTCTTTGTGAGGTGGATGGTGAGATTCTGCCATGGAAGACCTAAATTGTGACTCAGAATAATAATATTTCTCTTTCTGACCGCATATGGAAATAAAATTACCTTTTAAACTTAACTTATTGGCCTCCTGGTTCACTTCCTTTTTGACTGTTGGGAAACTCTCTACCATTTCCCACTCTGGTCTCCAAGTGAATGTTGCATTAGAAACCAACATACATTTGTTGAAAACTTTGAGTGGTGTCTTTGCTGTTTGCCTGCTCAATGGACCAGGCTAAAATAATGACGGATTAGCTCTATACAACTCAATGCAGGTAAGCATCCTGGGCAATTTTAAATTCTCAGGAGAAACAAAGCAGATAAGTTTGTGATTGCAAATGGAGAAATTGTCAAAAATATATGTATTTAATTGAAGCAAGAAGATGTCCTGTGCCTTTGCCAAAGTATGATACTGAAAGATATAGGAAGTAATTGTGTTTCTCATAACAAGTGTGTGCCATATGCAAGATTTTGGCTGGGATTCTCCCAAAAAAACCAAAGTGCTCTGCTTTTTTTGGGCATACTTAATTTCATCAGTCTCCAGCACTCTGCTCCTCAGAGAAATTCACGCCGGAAATTGCGGGGGGGGGGGGGGGGCTTCATCCCGCTGGAGAGACCAGAAACAGTGTGCTGAGCAAGCCGTTGCGCTTGCACTGATCGTCCTCCTTCCACTGGTCCCATTGCAGAGTGTGCTATTGGTTACTCCCCCCTCCCACCAACTGATCACCCTCTAATAGGCCTGGCCCCTCTGCCTGCCACCCCCCCCCCCACGTTGGCATTGGTCTGTGACCAGTGGGAAGTGCCAGGGTGCCGCTGGCAATGCCCAGGGGGAACCCCCTCACCATCCCCCACCCCTAACCTCTGGCCAATTTCTGGCTGATTACATGGAAAAACGTAGCCTGCAAGACTCGCAATCAGCCCGATGCCCCCCACTGATGTCTCTGCACTTTATGTTACGTATTGATATTAAGCCAAATGGTTTCCCATGTCATTGCAAATGACATTTAAGAGAAAATGGATGCTCTCTGATCTGTCTCTATTCCCTTCATTTGCTGTTTCCTTTTTTTCTGTTCTATTTTCTGTTTACCTTCCTCAACTCTACTTTTCTGCTTGTTTCACTCTGTATTTTGCTTCCCCTTTCAGGTATAAAGTGGAAGATAAGGATTTGGGGATTTGGTACAGTGGGTAAAGAAACCACCACTGCTGCAGGTTGCACTTGGGGTGTGGGTTGCAGTGAACATTTGACTCTCAATGGCTCTCTTCTCATCCTCTACCTCTTCATCTCCCATCGACAATTTTGTTTTCTACCAGACTCTCATTCACTTCTCTACTCCTATCACATCCATTTGAATTATGCACTGAATTCCTTTACCTTGTTTTCCCACTTGCTCCGCTGTAACCCAGATCTCCATTCGTCCGCAAGTCCACTGTCTCCCACACTCCCCATCAAGTAAATGGCAAAAGCCCACAACCTGGTTTGGTGCTCTCTTACACTTCTATTTGTCCTCCTTTGTGTCAGAGGGTAACCTATTAGGAAGGAGGATTGGTTAGCTAACAGGAAATAGGGAGTAGCAATAAATGAGTAAATTTCAGGTTGGCAAAGTGTAACTGTTGAGAATCACCGGTTAATTACTGGGACCTCAAACTAATTACAATCTGTATAAATGACAAGGATGAAGCAACTGAATGTATGGTCGCTAAATTTGCTGCTGGCAAAATAAAACTGGTAGAAGAGTAAATTTTGAAAAGGACTTGAGGAGTTTGCAAAATTATGTACAGAAATTAAGTGAGTGGGCACATATCAAGTACAAACAATTTTTCTACAGTTGTACAGGACATTGGTGAAACCACATCTGGATTATTGTGTTCAGTTTTAGTCCCCTTGAGAAAGAATAGAATTGCATTAGAGGCAATTTGAAGATGATTCACTCAACTGATCCCTGGGATGGAGGAGTTATCTTACGAAGGAAGGTTGGATAGGTTAGGTCTGTATCCACTGAAGTTTAGAAGAATGAGAGGTATTCTTATTGAAACATAAATCTTGAGGGGATTTGACAGAGTGGATGTTGAGAGGATGTTTTCTCTTGTGGCAAAGACTAGAACAAGGGGACACAGTTTAAAAATAAGAGACCCCATTTAAGACAAAGATGATGAGAATTATTTTTCTCTCACAGGGTTGTTAGTCTGTGGAATTCTCTTCTCCAGAGAGCAGAGAAGGTAGGGTCATTGAATATTTTTAAGACTAAGTCAGATAGATTCTTGATTAACAAGGTAGTGGAAGGTTATAGGAGTTGACAGGAAAGTAGAATTGAGACCACAATCACATCAGCTAAATCCTTATAAAACGGAGGAGTAGAGTCAAGGTACCGAATAGCCTGCTCCTGCCCTTAATTCATATGTTTGTATATAACCTCAAAGATGTTTGCTTTCAACATCAAACAAAGAAAAATGTGTTGATCTTTCTACGTTTATTTATTACCAAAACACAGGTAAGTTTAAATCATTGAAAATAAATTTGATTTCATTAAAGTTTCTGAAATTTGCAATTGTCCTTTTAAAAATCATTTGAAGACAAGCTACTGGGCAGAGAAATGGAAGCTAAAGGAAAATATCTAATCAGTTCAGCTGATTGAAAGATACTGGGCAATTAGGTACACTGCACATGCTCAGACTGCTTAATCCAAATTTCGCTCCAAGTCTCATATCAGAGCAAAGCTATTAAATTCAAACCCAGACTCTTAGTAGAAACTTTTAAGTGAATGCTTCTAGTTAAATCATAAAAAGACATTGAAGCTATTTCAGTACATCAATTTAAATGTGTTATGTATTTGATTTTAATTCTGTCCAAATTCTGAATTTGGACAGACCGGCACAATGGCACAGTGGTTAACACTGCTGCTGCACAGAGCCAGGGACCCGGGTTCAATTCCCAGCTTGGATCACTGTCTGTGCAGAGTCTGCATGTTTTCCCCATGTCTGTATGGGTTTCCTCTGGATGCTTCGGTTTCCTCCCAGAGTTCATAAGATATGCTGGTTAAGTGCATTGACTGTGCAAAATTCTCCCTTGGTGTCCCTGAACAACTGCTGGAGTGTGGCGACTAGGGGATTTTCACAGTAATTTCACTGCAGTGTTAATGTAAGCCTACTTGTGACTCTAATAAATAAAAGAAATGGGCATTTCAGTGGCTGAGGAACTACTGGTATACGAACAAAATCTTCACAGATTTTGAGGGAGTCTAATGGCTAGATTGATAAGCTAATATTGTCAAAACCGGTAATAAATGTGTATCTAGGAATATATGTGGGAAACATTTGATACATCATGTTTGAAGTGATATCACCTATGCATATATATGTCGTCTGTGTAAGTGGAAGATTTTTAACAAAGTTGTAGATATGTGATCAAACTATTTTACTTTGGTAACCTGCTAACATGTTTTGCTATCTTGTTGCTTTACAGTCGCTGTTCTACTGAAGGATGATTATTTTGTCAGTGGAGCTGATCTTCCTGGCAGACTTAAAGCAGAAAAGCTGGAATTTCACTGGGGTCAGAATAAAGGCTTTCCAGGTTCTGAGCACAGTCTTGAAGGAAACAAATATCCTATTGAGGTGAGAAAGGACATTGAATTGTTGAAATGTTATTTGGCCTGATAATAAAAATATAGCTGTTTCATTAGTGTGGTAAATGGCTTGGTTAATTTGTGCATTAATTGGAACTTGATTTACATCAGAATTGACATGTATGTTGCATTTTGATATTCTTCGTTTAATTCATGAAAGAAAAGCACTGAAGGCTGGTCCTTTCCTAATGTCTCAGTCATGACCTTTCTTCTCAGGCAATCAATGATATGGAAGAAACAAAAATCATGATTTCAGAAGCAGTTCATAACATTGCTTACAGAACATGAAATAAAAAAAAATCAATATTTGTTACATCCTTGCTTGGATTACATTTTGCTGTGGAAGGCTTCAAAGTGTTCTTTAAAATATTGTACCGAGTGAACTCAATGGAAGGTTGCGTAAATCATCTAAAACATCTTTCCTTTCGGAAATGATAACCATTTGCTCATTTCACTCATCTTTGTCAGAACTGTTTTCAGAATAAAATTCCTTTTATTCTGTGCCAAAGATATCTCTTAATCCAGCTTCAGAAGACCACCTAAGGTGACCATTTTTGATATTGATAATCCTTATAATTTTAAATGAGATTGTCACATAATGCAAAGTTAAATTCACTTTATGTTGTGGAATCGCATCCATCAGGAGCTAGTTTGGCACAGGTTAAATTGATTTCTGATAAGAGATCATCCCATCTCAAAAAGAGAAAGACTTGCATTTGTATAGTACTTCTCACAACCAATAGATGTCTCAAAGCACTTTACATCCATTGTAAAATCTTGATAATTCTGCTGATTTTGGAGATTTGCTGTGGGTCTGTAGTCATTGTTGTAATGTAGGAAATGTGGTAGCCAGTTTGTACACAGCAAGGTCCCACAAACAGCAATGTAATAATGACCAGATATTCTGTTTCTTTCCAATGTTGGTTAAAAGATAAATATTGACTAGGACAGTGGGGATAATTCCTGTACTTTGAAAAAGTGTTGTGGGATCTTTTACATCCAAACCAGCAAAGAGAGATGGGGTCTCAGTTTCAGCTCATCTGAAAGATGGTACTTGATATAGTGCCGTACTCAATACTGCACTGGAATGTCAGTTTAATACTGTTCACTCAAACGTTGGAGTGGGACTTGAATTTGCAATCTTGTGATTCAAAGATATGAATGTTTCCAGCTGAGCTGTGACTAACACTTCTGAAACAATAAAACACTTAATTAAATCATTTAAGTTCATTGAATCAGTTGTCCTCCAATTGTGTAGTTAGTCCAGATTTATATATGTAATGATAATTGATTATAATGTGGTCCCATGCTCAACATAAGGAAACATGGTCCATCACTGACGGGGGCAGGGAACAATCGCTTTTTCCTTTTATGTTGTCATGAAACAACTTTGGCCTACTCACAATATTTTCCACTCCTGTAGCTGAATCCACCCAACACAAATAGAAATGGAAAATCCTGGCCTATATCCAATAGCAGGCAGGAAAGTCAGCATGATTCCTACTTGGTAGGAATGGGTGAACATGCACAATCTTCTGCTATTCACCTTACTAATTATGCATCAGTGAGAAGCTTGGCAAGAGTAGGCAGGAAATCACCCTCTTCCCAATGCTCCCTCCCATTAGCTAAGCCACCTGTCATGCACCCTACCATGACCCACCTAATGAGACTTTCACCCTGGACCTAGCACCCCAGTGCAACTTACTTACAGAGTGCAACTTACCTCCTCTGACTCTAGTTATTATTCCACGATCAACACTAATGACTCTGGCCTCTAAAACACTCCCTTTCATCTATCCCTCCCCTTCCCCAAGCATTGTCAGACCCCTCCCCTCCCCTCCGCCTCCTTTCGTCAACATTTCTCCTTTTTACTCACGGCATTCCCTCCATCCTTCCCTCATAAGCTTCCCTCCCCTGTCCAGTCTTCACTCGGTCATGTCCTCCTCTCAGAGCTTTTGCTTATCTCCATTGTTCAGACTGGGCACAATATCTGCTACCGACACTTGATATGAATGAACTTATGTGATATCCCTAAGATGGAGAAAGTAACCTCTCGACACATCAAAGTCATGGAAGGGGTGAAACCCTCCAGGAGCACACCATTTTTATATGCAGTTATAAATTCTCGCTGGCGGTGAGCCAGATTTGGAGGGAGAGTTTAATTCTGGTGAAGGAGCCTTTTAATGAACATGCTTGACATACTAATAAATGCAAGCGGGATTCTGGACCTGGTTTGTCAGGAAATTCAGTACACTTTGAAAGTTGGACGAACTAAAATGACAACAGTTTATCCTGATGGGAAACATCAGGCCTCCCACGAAATGAAGTTCCTTGTCCAGCATGATACCCATAGCTGGCCAAAGCAGAAAATTCCTCTTTCTGTGTGCACATGTAAGCATGCAAGTGTGTATGTGTGCAATTTTAGAGAACAGAGATTGTCAAAACTATGGTATGAACCAGAATCTGGAGTCAATCCAGCTAGATGAATCCTGGAAAACATTTACATATTCTGTTGTATTATTAGCTTTACAGGCACTGACAGGTGATCTGCTGCCTCATTGTTGTGAGATTTGTGTAGTTACCAAATATGTTCAGAGATGTCCCTGAATAGATATTTTCCACGTCTCTGTTATTTGTTTACAAATCATTCGGTGAACAAGTGCCTCCATATTCATCAACTGGGACTGCCGACTAGTTTGATTTTAAATATTGTTCCAGTGCTAACATTCATGATGTATTCTAATGTGCTGCATAGAAGGGATCACATGATCAAAATCACATGTAGCACTTTTAGGAGTAGATCCTAATAAAAGTTGGAGGTTAATATTTGCACGTCTTTTGTTTCGTAGACCCCAAATTTATAATAAAAGCAGAAAATACTGGCAGCATCTGTGAAGAGATAAACAGAGATAACATTTTGAATCTATTTGACTTCTTCAGAACTATAGAGAGGGAGAATTGTACGAGACAGGTAGAGCAAAAGTAGGTCAGGGATTGGTGGGGCTAGGTTAAAGTTTATTTGTTACAAGTAGATTTACATTAACATTGCAAATACCCTAGTTGCCACACTCTGGCACCTGTTCAGGTACACCGAGGGAGAACCTGGCATGACCAGTGCACCTAACTAGCACATCTTTCAGACTATGGGAGGAAATCACGCCGATACGGGGAGACTGTGCAAACTCTGCACAGTGATCCAAGCCGGGAATTGAACCCACATAGCTGGCACTCTGAGGGAGCAGTGCGAACCACTCTGCCACTGTGTTGCTCAATGAAGAGATTGCAACACAGATATATTAATCTGTATTAATGCCTGCATGAAAAATGATGGAAGGGATAATAGCATTCAGGTATGATAGCAGAATGTGTTCGTAAGCGAACAAAGGGCAGTGCTCAGTGAAAGCAAAATTTAAGAACAAGTGACAGCTGACTCAAATGGGAGGGGGCAGGAACGGATTTGTCTTGGGGCAAAGAATGTTTTGGATAAAAAAAAGGGCCTATATGGGAGGAGAAATGTCACAGTTGAACTCAATGTTGCATCCCATGGTCTGTAACATGTCCAGTAGGAAGATGCATTGACCTTCACTGAAACATTGCAGCAGGCCAAAAATGGAAATGTGGGCATGAGAGCAAGATGGTAAGTTGAAAAGGCAAGCAAAAGAAAGATTAGAGTCATGCTTGTGGACTGAGTGAAAGTGTTCTACAAAGAACAAAGAAAAGTGCAGCATAAGAACAGGTCCTTCAGCCCTCTAAACTTATGCCAATCATGATGCCCAACGAAACAAAAAAAAAAGCTTTCTGCCCTTTCTCAGTTCGTATTCTTCTATTTCTTTCCTATTCATCTACCCTTCCAAATGCATCTTAAATGTTGCTAATGTGTTTGCTTCCACCACCTCCTCTGGCAGCATGTTTCCAGGCATGCACCACTCTCTATGTGGGCTTCACTTGTAAGTAGTTTGCCTTGAAAGGTGAGGAGGATGAAGGTAAAGAGGCAGGTTTTGCAACTTCTGCAACTGCAAGGGAAGGTGGCTTGGGAAGGGGATAAGAAGTTGGATGTGATGGAAGTGTCAAATAGGAAGCAAACCCTGCAGAGTACTGACAAGGGTATGAGGAGAACGTGCTTTTTGTGGTGGTATCATGTTGGAGTTGGAAAATTATCCTTTGAACACAGAGGCTAGTGGGGTAAAAATTTAGGACTTGGGAGACTCTTTTCATTGTCTGGGAGGGAGTGGAAGGGTGAAGGCAGGCATGCAGGAAATGGGTCAGACGCAATTCAGTGCCCTGTCAGATCAAGAGCTGGGAGAAAGCCTTGATTAAGGAAAAAGGTAGAAATGTCAGAAGCTCTGTTTTCAAGGGGGGCATCATTAGAATTTATAAACTTGCTTCAAAAATATTTTTTCCTGAAACACACCAGTAAAATATCACTATGAGGCACTGTTATATGTAGCTATATGTACATGTAAATCCATTCCTAGCAAACGGATTATGATTTTGCTGCAAGAATGATCCTTCTCCCATTCCCAAATGATTTTACAACCGGCTTTCAGGAACTCGGCAAGAGATTTTGGGATGGGAAATGTAGATTTTGTTCCTTTTAATTAGTAATTAGCATTTTCTTTTCTCTTA
The DNA here is from genome assembly GCA_024679065.1 of Sphyrna mokarran. NCBI lineage: Eukaryota > Metazoa > Chordata > Chondrichthyes > Carcharhiniformes > Carcharhinidae > Sphyrna > Sphyrna mokarran. Next base: position 106,863,805 of record JAGIQG010000003.1, on the reverse strand, counting down.
GTGTCCTGGGAATCCAGCTTGTTTGCTTCCTACCAGGCTCAGTGTGATTCCTAATAGGCTCTCCTGTTCTCACCTTGAGAAACACTGGAGACTTTATGAGGTGCAATTGGAAACTTCCTGACCTCATGCTCGGATCTTGCAAGGAAAGTGAACACAAGGAATTAGAATGCATGCCAGCTGCCAGATTTTTAAATAGGCAGATAGCATTCAGGCATAACATTTGACAAGAAAAATCAGCATGATTTTTATTGGCATTAGAAGTAATTAGTATCAACCCATTTATTTTCAGGAGAAACTGATTCTGTTTCCTCCCTCTGACCTGCATGCTTTTTTTGACAATAACTGCCATTACGTTTAAAAAATTGCCAAGACTTTAACAACATAAGGAGTGGGCTTAACAAGTTGAGCTTTGTTTATAATTTTTAAAAAATGTACTAAGATTTCCAGTCAGAACAATAGCTAGGCTCAAAAATACCAAAAATACCAAATAAAGTGTTATAATTAAAAATGTTTAGGAAGGGCATAGAGCCATATAAAATATTCAATAATTCAAAAGCAAAATATTGCCTATACTGGAAATCTGAAATAAAGTGAAGATTTCTGAATCATTTTTCAGCAGGTCAAGCAAAGATAAAGACAATTGCTGGATAGAAAATTTAACTGCCTTAGGGAATGGGTTCAGCTGCAAAGAGGCAATTACATCATTTGGAAACTCCACTCCCAGTTTGACACAGGCAGAGTTACAAGCAAGTGTGCAGCAGTTGGATAAAGTATTGCATTATGCAAAAAAGCAATTAATTTTGAAGTTAATCCACTATGAGCATTAACAGGCAATGTACAGGCTTCCTGAGCTCTCTACAAGCCACCAGGGTCTAACAGGCAAGTGCATAATAGAGAGTGCTTATTCAGTGAAACTGACTGGTTAGGAAACTTTCAAACAGTGAAACTGAATAGCTGCAGCCATGACCAGGTAAGTCATTGATGCTGATATCATTTCCTCTGAAAGTGTGATATTGCTGTTTAGAACATAAGAACTAAAAGCAATAGTAGGCCATCTGGCCTCCCGAGCCTGCTCCGCCATTCAATAAGATCATGGCTGATCTTTCTGTGGATTCAGCTCCACTTACCTGCCCGTTCACCATAACCCTTAATTGTTTTGCTGTATCAAAAATGTATCTATTCTTGCCTTAAAAACATTCAATGAGGTAGCCTCAACTGCTTCACTGGGTAGGGAATTCCACAGATTCACAACCTTTTGTGTGAAAAAGTTCCTCCTCAATGCAGTACTAAATCTGCTTCCCCTTATTTTGAGGCTATGCCCCCTAGTTGTAGTTTCACCTGCCAGTGGAAACAACTTCCCTGCTACCTATCTTATCCATTCCCTTCATAATCTTATATGTTTCTATAAGATCTCCCCTCATTCTTCTGAATTCCAATGAGTATAGCCCCAATATCCTCAGTCTGTCCCCATAAGTAACCCTCTCAACTCTGGAATCAACCTAATGAATCTCCTCTGCTCCCCCTCCAGTGCCAGTATATCCTTTCTCAGGTAAGAAGACCAAAATGTACACAATACTCCAGGTATGGCCTCACCGGCACCTTATGCAGCTGTGACATAATCTCGCTATTTTTAAACTTCATCCCTCTAGCAATGAAGGACAAAATTCCCATTTGCCTTCTTAATTACCTGCTCATCTGCAAACCAGCTCCTTGAGATTCCTGCACAAGACACCCAGGTCCTTTTGCACAGTAGCATGCTGTAAATTTTTACCATTTAAGTAATAATCCATTTTGCTGTTATTCCTACCAAAACGGATGACCTCACAGTTACCAACATTGTACTCCATCTGCCAAATCCTTACCCATTTGCTTAGATTATCTATATCCCTTTGCAGAGTTCCAGTGACCTCTGCACACTTTGCTCTTTCACCTATCTTAATGTTATCTGCACTTAGTTCCCAACTCCAAATCACCGATGTATATGGTAAACAATTGCGGTCCCAACACTGATCCGTGAGGCATACCACTACTCACTGATCGCCGACCAGAAAAACACCCACTTACCCCCACTCTTTGCTTTTTGTTAGTTAACCAATCCTCTATCCATGCTAATACATTACCCATAACACTGCACCTTTATCTAATGTAGTGTCTTTGGGTGGCACCTCATAAAATGCCTTCGGGAAATCCAGGTTCACTACATCCACACATTCCCCATTGCACATGTAACGTTCTCAAAGAATTCCACCAAATTAGTCAAATTTTGCCAACTTTCTGGAAGTCTGTTCACCTGTCTTGCATATCAGTTACTTTGATTTGGATTTACCTGTTACCAACCTTTGCCTCAAAATGGGAGCAGCTTGTGGATCAGGAGACGGTCATTGACAGTCTTTGCCATAACCTGCTCCTTGACACTCACTTCAGGTTGTTCCAGGTTCACTCAGCTCCTGACCTCATTGCAACCTTGGTTTAAACATGGGAAAAAAAGGCAGCATTCCAGAGGTTAGGTGAGAGTGACTGCCTTTGACACTGATGCAGCATTCATCCGAGTGTGGCATCGGAAACTGGAGTCAGTAGGAATCGGGGTAAAACTTTTCGATGGTTTAAGTTTTACTGAGCACAAAGAAAAATGGATGTGGTTGTTGGAGATTGATTATGTCAGTTCCAAGATGTCTTGCTGGAGTTTGACAGAGTAGTTTCCTTCGCCTAATGATTTTCAGCTGCTTCATCAATGACCTTGCTTCCATCATAAGGTCAGAAATGTAGATGTTACTGGATTCCACAATGTTGAGCACCATTCAAGACCTCTCAGATACTGAACTCATCTATGTCCAAATGCCACAAGATTCAGATGATATCCAGGCTTGGGCTAACAAGTGGCAAGAAATATTTACATCACATAAATACCAGGGAATGACTGTCTCCAATAAGAGAGAACCTAACTATCACCCCTTCACATTCAATGACATTACCATTACTGAATGTTTCATAATCAACATCCTGGAAGTTATTCTTAATTAGAAACTGAACTGAACCAGCCATATAAATATTGTGGCTACAAGGGCAGGTCAAAGACGTGGAATTATGTGGTAGTATCTCACTGTGTGACTCTTTTAAAGCTTGTCCACCATCTACAAGGCACAAACCGAGAGTGCGATGGAATACTCCACTTGCCTGAATGAATGCAGCTTCAACAACACTCAAGAAACTTGGTACTGTATAGACAAAGCAACCCTCTAGATTGACATCTTTTCCACAAGTATTCATTCCCTCCACTGTTGACACAGTGGCAGTAGTTTGTATCATCTATTCAAGAAGGCAGTTCATCATCAATTTCTTTCTCAAAGGCAATTAGGGATAGGAAATGGTGCCCACATCCCATGAATTAAGTTTAAAAAAAGATAGTGGCATAGTGATAATATTACTGGATTCGTAATGAGAAAATGCTGTGGTGGCATGTGTCTAATATCCCACCATGCAGTTGTGGAATTTAAATTTGATTAGTAAAAAGCTAGTGTCAATAATAGTGACCATGAAAATGTCATCAGTTTTCATGAAAAAAACATCTGGTTTATTAATGTCCTTGCCTGGTCTACATGTGACTCCAGAACCATGTGGTTGACTCTTAATTGCCATTTGTAAAAGTCTCAGAAGCCACTCAGTTCAAGGCCAATTTCGGATGGGGAACAAATGGTAGCCTTGCCACTAGTGTCCATGTCCCATGAAATAATAAATTAAACAAAAGACATTTCTGATGACAACAAGAAGATAAGTTGCCTTATTCCTTTGTACATGCCATTATATAGGTCAGGGCAGGTGAACACAGAGGTTCAGCTGGTAGAAGGGGAGTGATCGTGAGCATAGTGTTTACAAGCAGAGGGTGAGCTCTCTTGACATGTGAGCACCAGTGCCTTAGGAGGCTCAGACTTTCATGGCAGAAGGTTGTTAACATTTCCAGCTTTCTGGAACAAGACCTGCTTTGCAGTGTGCAGGAGGGTACACATTGTCATTGACCTTTAGGATGGCTATTACCCTTGACACCCCACAACTCTCTCTTTCTCTGCCTTTTCCTGAGGCTCTCTGCTCTCTTAATCAAAGAGAGAAATTGTGAGAGTTTGAGAGAAACAAATTGTATAGAGAGCATGGAAGGCGAACATTTAAGAAGAATTGATGTGACGTTGATGTAAGGTTGCACATAGTTGAGGATGGAGTAAATCTTGATTGTTCAAATGGGGTTTCTGCTGCTTGGAGAGAGAACAATGAGTGGAGCTGTGTGTACTGGTCTGAGGAGTGTTGGAATGTTGAGAAAGTCAGAGTGTGAGAGATTGACAACTGTGTAAAGTTTTATTTCACTCACCTCCCAGTATCTGCAGAAACTGGGTGGTCTGCAGGACCAAGTTTTCCATGATGCTCACCGCCCTGGAAACCTTGGTGCATGCACATGTCAAAGAACAAAGAACGAAATAGCATGGGAAACAGGCCCTTCGGCCCAACAAGTCCGTGCTGTCACCCCGATGTTTCCACCTCTACACGTGATTCCTGTCTACGTTTATAGATCTATGGATTAAAAACCAAATTTGAGACAATTTAGGGAGAATTTGTTTTGCCAGTTAGCCTAAGAGCACATTTTTGGGATGTGGGAGGAAACCGGAGAAAACCCAAGCAAGCACGGGGAGAATGCTCAAACTCCCACAGACACAGGCCCAAATCCACATATCCACACAGCACAGCGATAATCACTGAGCTGTCGTGTTGCCCATCAAATGGTCCAGGTCAAGCGTACCCTAACGACGTGAAGCACTAGGATACTCTCAAAAAAAATCCAAGAACAGCCCTCTCTCGACCCATCGAGTGTATGCCCCTTGTTAGACAACAAGGTGGACCAAAGCACCTGTAGGATAAAAACAAGTACATCAACATCATCATCTATTTACCCACTTCCCAGGGATTCCCAAGGCTCATGATCCCTATTTTAAATCAGTTTTCTATACCCCTTCATTCCCATTCTGTTCATGTGCCATCTAAGTATTTCTTAAATAACTCCAGAGTGCCTCCCTCCACCACTTGGCAGCGCATTCCATACCCCCACCACCTTCTGTGTGAAAAAACTCCCTCTAGCATCCAAATTATACCTTACCCCCCCTCACCCTAAGCCTGTGACCCCTCGTGCTATTTGAGTCCATCCTAGGAAAAAGCTTAACCTTGTTTACTCTATCTATCCCCTTCAAAATCTTGTACACCTCTATCAGATCTCCTCTAAGTCTACGTCTTTCTAAGGAAAACAGTCCCAATTTGCCTAATCTCTCCTCGTAACTCAGACCTTCCATACCAGGCAGCATCCTGGTAAAACTCCTCTGCACTCTCTCCAGAGTCTCCACGTCCTTCCGGTAGTAAGGCGACCAGAACTGGACGCAGTATTCCAAATGAGGTCTAACTAACATTTTATACAACTGCAACATTAAAGGCCAGCTCTTGTACTCTATACCCCTTCCTATAAAGGCCAGCATACCATATGCTTTCTTCACAACCTTCTCCACTTGCTGTGCCACCTTCAGAGACTTGTGCACCTGCACCCCCAGGTCCTCTGCGTTTCTATACTCTTAATAGGTCTACCCTTTATCATATACCTCCCCGCTACATTCTTTCTCCCGAAATGCATCACCTCACATTTATCAGGATTGAATTCCATCTGCCATCTAACTGTCCAAGCTACCAGCCTATCTATGTCTTCCTGCATTGCCTGACAGTACCATTTCAACAACCAGAAGGAAGACAGAAACATTTACCTCCCTTGTCATTTTATTGAGGGCCTTTGCCATCTCTGCATAATATTCCCTGCCACTTGCAGTTTGCCCAGCATCAAGTGATGACCTTATCCCTGAGACTTGGATGCCTCTTCGTCAGCAGTTCTCTGAGGGTCAGTGAGCTTGGTTGACCCTGCCTCTTGTAAGAACATGCCCATGTGATGACCACCAGAGTGAGATGCGGCCTGAGCTACATGTAGTACACGCCAAGATATATATTTCTGTGCTGGTGGAGGTCCAGGTGACTGCTATAATGCCTCCACAGGTACAATTTCTTTCTCCTCCCTAGTATCCTCTGAGAAGAAAAGATCTACAAGGTTCACGGGACAGTAGTAAACTGAATAATCAGTTGCAGGGCTCAGTAAAATGATCAATTTAGTAGATGTGCTGCTGTAAGACAGAGGTTCAAATGACTGAATTCATTTGATTGCTGTGCGGTTGAAAAAACTGAGTTCAGAGTGTGGTTTAGGGCTATCTTGGTGAAAAAAAAGTTGAGTGGGAAGCATGAGGTAAATACTCAGGAATTCACTGGAAGAAAGCTGTTTGTAACTTTGCCAGTCCCAAGCAAGAAGCCTTTGTGTCAACCCAGTGGAAGGCATAAATGCCTGGAAAGATATTACTGGGGTGAAGGAATAATGTGAATATGAATCATTGTCTTGTGTTGGCACTGAGACCTTTTATGTCTGAAGTTTTATAGCTTACTTCTCTTGTTTTAAAAAAATATTTTGTTCTTTGTGTTCAGAGTTCATCAGCAGACTCCAATGCATTTGTTCATTAACGTTTCTCTGCATTTCTTAAAAAGAAATTAGGATCTATTGGATCTGACTTGTTCAATATTAACATCAGTTGGGTTTTCATTGTAGCAACAACCAAAGGAAATTAGTCTAAACTAACCGAGAAGCAATGATCTCTTTAAATAGCACTAGTGTAGTAATGTTCCTGCTGTTGAACACGTGTTCAGCTGTGCAAGGTTCAGAGAGGTCATTAGCTGCTGGAGTGCTGAGCTCCTGGATGAGTTGCCCACTTCAGTCGGGCCTCAACACTGCCACTGTGATTTGCCTGCTCTGCATATTCCTTGGCAGACTTTCATTGCATGCATGCTAATACCCTCAACAGTGTGGCATCCACTGTGATTCACCTCTCAAATGTGCCTGCACATCATGGACACATTTCTGACCTCTTAAGAGGATCAATTCATATCCCAAAAATCCAATCTACCACCGAGCTTGATTTCTCACTTAAAGGCTTTTTAATCATTACTTTTTGGTCATATTTGTTACACTCCAATTTTTCCAGCTGATACCAATACGATTTGGTGGGTGACGTGGTGACAAAGTGGTTAGCACTGCTGCTTCACAGCACCAGGGACCTGGGTTCGATTCCCAGCTTGGGTCGCTGTCTGTATGGAGTTTGCACATTCTCCCCATGTCTGCGTGCATTTCCTCCAGGTGCTCTGGTTTCCCTCCTCAGTCCAAAGATATGCGGGTTAGGTTGATTAGCCATGCTAAGTTACCACTTAGTGTCAGGGGGACTGGCAGGGTAAATACATGAGGTTGCAGGGACAGAGTCTGGGTGGGATTGTACTCTGCAGACTCAGCGGGCTGAATGGCCTTCTTCCGCAATTTAGGATTCTATGATTCTCAAACAACAATCAATAGTGAGACAATTCATTTTGTGAATAATGTCCAATGGTCAATTTTCTGAACAACATTCTCCTGACAACATTGTTACAATTCATGGACACTTGTGCTCAGAGGTGTTTCTATTTTAAGGTTTTATAGAACATTATTAAAAAAAAGCAAAAGAAGAAAAGTTTATTGCTAAAATGTGCCTACTCCCAACAAGGGACTATCTAGTTTCATGTTTACAATTTGTAAGTATCCTGTGTATATATCATCATGTTTCTCAGGGAACAATTTTACTAAAAATATTTTTAGTGTCGTATAAATGAGAAATTGGGAGATAATCGTGCCCATTTTTTCGGTGAACTGTCAGATGGTAACTTATGCCATTTAGTGCAAAAAGTGTGATTCACACCAGTAGACTTCAGTGGATGGAGTCTAGTCTCATCGGACAGCTGACTGCTCACAATTAGAGGGCAAGTGTACACAGAACAAGGAGATCAGAGATAGCCTCCACCCCGATGGAGATCGCCCACCACACCCCTGTGATGGCCTGATAACCCCACACCCACCAATCACTGCTTTGATATGGCCCTCTGCCAATTACTGCAATATTATTCGCCTGTTAATTGCCTGATACCCCAACCCAGCTGATTGCCACCTTGGCCGATCTCAGATTGCAGAGTGCGCAGCTCCCCCTTGCCTCCCATTAGGCCTGACCCAGTGCCAGGCTGGCACTGCCCAACTGGCTCTGTCCCCTCGCCCACCCCCTCACCACCACGCGAGGGGCATCAATGGCCTCAGATCCCACTGGTGAAGCCATTACATCTGGTCTCCGTCAGTGGGGATTGTGCGTGATCTTCGCCAGTGAGGACCTTCATCAATGAAGCCATTAATTAAGGCAAGTGAGCCTGGATGATTGTGTCCCGAACAGTCTAATAATTATTTAAATCAGTTTAAAAAAATATTAAAATCAGCCTCATATCCCTCCTGGATGTGAGGTTGATCATAGTGAATTCACAGTACCACTAGTATTGCAAGAGGCAAGAAACCGGGACAAAGCTGGTTTATTGCCTCTCTCACAATCATGTCAGCTCACCACGCCAATTGACTGGTATGACGAGCCTGTAAGACACCGCTCCCCCCTCCCACCATACCCGGCGTCTTTACTGCTGTCCAATGACACTCTCAAGTATTCTAAGTAACCTCCAGGTGATGAAATTCGGGCTTTAGCCTAATGCCCAACAAAGCTGAAGAAGAGCCATATGGGTTTGAATGTTTAACGCTGTTTCTTTCTCCAAAGATGCTGTCAAACCTGAGCTTTTTCAGTACTGTCTGTTTTATAACCCCCCATTGTTTTGCCTTATACACGATCAATATCTACTTGAGTGAGGAATCAGAGCATGCCAATGTCTCTGAAACAATATAACAGTAAGATCCAGTGCCTTCAGAAGATAAAAGCTGAGAATATTTGCAAGGACAAGAATGAGCAGCTTGTCAGCTGTAATGAGAAGTCAGAGGATTAAAGTAATTCACATTGGACCATTAACAAGAAACTCAGGACAGCACTCAGGAAATAACGGGCAATATTGTTCTCATTATGGTTTGGAATTACTGCAAACTGAGTTGGATAAATAGCAGAACAATGACTTTAAAATCCATGTAAATAACTGCACTTTACTGGGTAAAGCACACAGCATGAAGACATCTGAAACATCAACGTGCACTTATCTTCTGCTTTTCATGTAGAATCACACAAGACACTTCGCAGAAATAAATAAAACATCAGAGAAACTATTTCTGTTGCTGATATAACTTCTTATTTCAATAACAATTAAGCCTTTTGGGAACTGCAAAGTAAAAATTCAAGCATCCCTCTAATTTATTTAACTTAAGGTAGCTTGATGGAGTTTGTTTCTGGACACAATGACTGGATGGGGAAAGCTTGAAGGGTCAGTTGTATTTACTTACATCCATCATCTCAATACGATTTTGTGTGTTTTAATATTCAATCAATGAGAAACCCTCTTTCAATTATTTTGTAAGCCATATTAATTTAATAATATAGTTAAAATTTGGTTGAATTCTGCAAAGCGTTTCAAATAATAGTAAAATATTTTCAACTAAACCTCAGAATGAGCCATTTATACCAAAACATGAAAATAATTATTCAGGAATAGTATATTTTAAAACAGCTTTTTGTAATATAAGCTTTTTTGGAAACTAACAATGATTCCTAACAGTATGAATGTTAGTTTCCTGCCTGGGTGCAGGGAAATAAAATCAAATACATTTTCTAGTTTATTTTGATAGCATTCAACATAGGTTGATTGACGGATTCTAAGAATCTGCCACTTGCATGGCAGCAAAAGATATCAGTAGGCTAGTATTAATGACATTTGACTCTGCTCAGAACCAGCCATGTAGTTACTATCAGATAATAGTAGCAAGAAGACATGCTCTGTCCTTGAAACATTGCTTACAAAAGCCAGAGTTTCACATCACCAGTAAAACATATCTGTCAGAGTAGAGACTACAGTGATGTGGACATACTTGGCATTTTTTATTGGCTCTATTTATCCTCCAAATCATTGTTAACACTTTGCTGTGACACATTGATTGGCAGCTGTGCTTTCTGTTGCCTCCAATGGGTGCTCAACAGTAAATCCAGGGTTGCAGCAGTTGTTTACAGGGTTTCTTCAATTTGAGCAGATTATGGAGTGAAAGATGAACCTGAAGATCAGTGCTGGCAGAAAGCTTTGATTGGAGAAGCCTGTCCAATCCATCTGATATGTCAAATGTTCTTGGAGAAGTCGATTGAATCCCTGTTTGCACTGAGGGTTTAGTTTCACAGCAAGACTGTCTAATACCTGATTTGACAACCGAACGGATATCTCACTGTGAACAGATCGCTACTTGGTGAATTGAGACATCTCACTTCCACACTCTTCTCGTTCACTCTGAGAATTTAAGTGCTGATTTCTACATGGACACCTAGGCCACCAAGACAAATTCACAATCCATGGTTGCCATTTATCTGGCTACATCCCCAATCTTAAATCTGACCAAATCCCAGATCTTCAAAGCATAAAAAAAATGCATAAATGAGGCCCATATGCCTGGAAGTCCCTGTAATTACTGTGCAAAGCAGGTGGATCAGGAATGGGAGATTCTCATAAAGGCTTATACTCATGCACTGTCGTTATCCAGTACTTCCAGTTTATATCAAAATTTTCAATTATATTTCAATATAACTACACTTAACGTACACATTTATGCTTGAATTTATAAATATCTTGAGAATTATGTCTGCAGGTTATTGGATGGTCAATTGTGGGTTTTTCTACTTGCATTCTTTTTTGTTGAAAAACTTGATTTTGCCCCAAAATTTTGATTTTCCAATGTTTAGTTTCAATCTGTTGTTTCTGTGGTGTTTGAAATATAAAATCTTAGAATAACTCAGTAAACTTCATTAAGTCACATACTCTTGATTACTCAGCATTCCTTATCCAACATGACAACAATACAAATACTGCAGTACCAGTCGAAAGCAATTAATTCAAGCATTTATCCTGATGGTGAATGTTTGGATGCTAAATATCCCATTTCTATTAAAAAGTATTTTTCTTTTCCAAGAGTAGAATGTCATTGTAACTTGTTGAATTTACTAATGTAGCCATAATGTATGTTGCTTTTGGATGTTCCCATTGCAAGACATTTCAGTTTACCTATCAGCATTTTTCATCCTGTGTTAAATAAAGGCAATAGTTGTCATGAACTCAGTTAATTAAATTGCAGTCAAGTTTCATAGTATCATAGAATCCTTCCAATGCAGTAGGCTATTTTCCCATCAAGCCTGCACCGACAGCAATTCCACCCAGGCCCTATCCCACATATGTACCCCTGCTAAACCCTTTGTAACTAAGAGCAATCTTCCATGGCCAGTTCACACACTTCACTCTTTGAAGTGTGGAAAGAAAATGGAAACCTGAAGGAAACTTATGCAGACACAGGGAGAACGTGCGTACACAGGGACAGTGACCCGAGACTGGAATTGAAGCAGGGTCCCTGGTGTTGTGCATTGGCACTGTGCCACTATGCTGTCCTATCCAAGAAGCTGGTGCTTTAAATCAAACTGCCAATTTGCAGCTTTTTTTTCATATTCTGTGCAATTTAACTGTGCTCTCACAGGCTCTATGATTGGGCAAGATGCACAGCATGGTTGTCAAAAGTGTAACAGGATGGGATAAGAGGCGATGAAGTGAGGAGTTAGAAGTTGCATCTGAACTGAAGGAGAGTGAGACAAGTTGTGTTCAGAGCACCTTGAACAGACAGCTGAGTTTGAACCAGTGAAGAGTTTAAAATCATAGGATCATAGATTCATACAATGCAGAAGAGGCTCTTCAGCCCATTGAATCTGCTCTAACACATTAGAAATACCTAAACTACCACGGCATGGGAGCACAGTGGTTAGCACTGCTACTTCACAGCTCCAGTGATCTGGATTCAATTTGTGGCTTGGGTCACTGTCGGTGTGGAGTTTGCAAACATGAGGAGGATCTGCATGGGTTTTCTCTGGGTGCTCCGGTTTTCTCCCACAGTCCAAAGATGTGCTGGTTAGGTTGATTGGCCATGCTAAAATTGCCTCTTAATGAGATGAGATGTGTAGGTTAGAGGATTAGTGGGTAAAAATGTAGGGATATGGAAGTAGGGTCTGCGTGGGATTGTGATTGGTGCAAACTCAGTGGGCTGAATGGCCTCTTTCTGTACTGTATGATCTTCTATTATCTACCACCTAACTCCCTCTGCCAGCGTTAGGCTGATTGTCCTGAACATTATGATGTACCAAGTGCTCATCCAGGTACTTTTTGAAGAATGCAGGAGCAAAGTATACAGTGACTTGTGCAGCCCTTAGAAATATTAGCATACAGAGGAGTCCAACCATGCAGATCCACAGTTTTCTGAAGGTGGCAATTCAGGTGGACAAGATGACATATGGCATGTTGGCTTTCATCGTTCAGAGCGTTGAGTATAGGAGTTGGAAAATTATATTGCTACTGTATGAGACTTTGATTAGGCTGCATTTGGGATATTGTGTACAATTCCAGTCACCTCGCTACCAGAAGGATATTGACGCGTAGGAAAGGGTGCAGAAGAGATTTATCAGGAGGTTGCCTGGTTTGGAGGATATTGACTATGAAGAAAGATTGAACAAACTTGGATTGTTTTCATTTAAGAAAAAGAGGACGAGGGGATACTTGATGGAGGTTTACAAGATTCTGACAGGCTTGGATAGAGTGGATAGTCAGAGTCTTTTTCCCAGGGCTAAAGGGTCAGTTACTTGGGAACATAGGTTGAAAATGAGAGGGAAAACGTTTAAAAGAAATGTACGTTTTTCACAGAAGGTGATGAATGCCTGCCAGAGAAGGTGGTAGAAGCAGATTTTATAACAATGTCCAAGAGGCATCTTGGTAGATGCATGAATAGAAAGGAAATAGAGGGATATGTAGAGAACATAGAACAATACGGCACAAACAGGCCCTTCGGCCCACGAGTTGCACCGATCACATCTACCAATCCGCAACCTATCTATAACCCCCTATCCTATTCTTTTCCATATACTCATCCAGAGGTCTTTTAAAAGACCCCAGTGAGATTGTCTCAGCAACCTCCGACGGCAGTCAGTTCCATTCACTCACCACCCTCTGAGTGAAAAACTTACCCCTGACATCTCCTTTGTATTTGCTTCCCTGCACCTTAAATCTGTGTCCTCTGATAGTGACCATTTCAGCTCGGGGAAATAGTCTCTGAGAGTCCACCATATCTATTCCTCTCAACGTTTTATAAACCTCTATCAGATCGCCTCTCAACCTACGTCTCTCCAGTGAGAACAGTCCCAGCTCCCTCAACCTATCTTCATAAGGCCTGTCTCCCAATCCAGGTAGCATCCTTGTAAATCTCCTCTGCACTGTCTCAATATCTCAATAGCCTCAACATCCTTCCTATAGTGAGGCGACCAGAACTGCACACAATACTCCAAGTGGGGTCTGACAAGAGTCTTATAGAGCTGCATCATTACCTCCTGATTCCTAAACTCTATTCCTCGATTAATGAAGGCCAGTACACCGTACGCCTTCTTGACCACTTCCTCCACCTGCGAGGCCAATTTAAAAGTCCTATGGACCTGGACCCCGAGATCCTTCTGCTCTACAACACAGCTAAGACTCCTACCCCTTATATTGTACTCCTTCATGCCATTATTCCTGCCAAAATGGACCAATACACATTTATCCATGTTGAAGTCCATAGAGGTAAGAAAATATTACATTAGGGAGGCATCTGTGTCAGCACAGACTTGGTGGGCCAAATGGCCGGTTCCTCTGCTGTACTGTTCTTTGTTATTTGATTTTAGCTCTAAGTGACTCACTGAGAAGAGGGGTTTCAGCCAAGGAGGGACCATCATTGAACAGACTGAAATAGAGGAGGCATGGGAATAGTCCACAATAGAGGAAATACATCAAGTGAAGAGGAGGGAAGGGAAGGAGAGAGAAGAGGCCAGGCACAAAAGCAGCTAGCTTGCAATTACATTTGCATAATGGTGATACTGAAGAGTCTAGAGGAATATTAAAAAGAGTACTGGACAGGACTACCCAAGGAGAAGACATCCAGAAGGAAGGATGTACCAACACATCGACTTGTAGGATGCTCACTTAAATTTCAATTGCATGGAAAACCATCCACTGCCTGTGGCAGCCTGGGTGATGGTGGTCCTAATTTTCTATGTCTCAGGATCATTTCAACGTTCAGCAATTAACAGTCCATCATTGCATCAAAATAGTAATGGATGCATCAATCTGTAGAAGAGATATCGTCCTAAAATGTACCACCAACAAGGACACCGTAGTTAAGAGAACCAGAGGTTCTGAGTCCATTGCTGGATTTTCTAAAAGGCAAGGTGCCATTGACTACACTAACATGGCCATTAAAGAACCTGTGGGCCAGTCAAGAGCATTTCTAAACCAGGAAGAAATTATTTATCTGAATTTGCAGATACAATATGATTGCCATATGTGCATTCTGCAGATGTGTCTGTGTGATACCCTGGAAATAGCCATGACATCGATAACTTCAAGCGTTCCCAAATGCCACAGTTGTTGGTGCCCACAGCTCAACAAGATAGCTGGTTAATGGGGCATGGGAATTAACAACATGGCTTATAACATGCATTTGGCTCCCACACTCTGATACAGAGGAGGGGTATATTGTGAGCCATGTCTCCACAAGGATGACCACAAAGAGGTAATTGGTCTGCTTGACTAAACTGCTGGTGCCTTGCAGTTCACACCTAATCATGTCTCATGATTGTTGTTTGCTGCACAACTTGGCTTTATGGGAGAGAAGAAGAACTGGCAGACAAAAACATTGAAGATCGCTAGGCATCCTCAGATGATGAATTAATTGATGATTCAGAAGAGGACCATCTGGATGTAGAGGAGCATGCTGAGCCCCCGACAGCCTGCAGAGAAGTGATTACCAGGGAAATGATGGAAGTTTTGATAACAGGTGTTTCACTTAATGGGTTGCCAGCCTTTCCAAACCACCATTATGGAGATACCATCTGACATCAGTCCATCCTTACACATCAGGGAACCTTTATATCCCTCATAAAGATAATACAAATAAAAGGTGACAGCTTTAACAAGTGTATCATAACAACTTAGCATTCCTTTATACATAGAGGGGACACAGCTTTAAATTAAGGGGTATGAGTTATAGGACGGATATCAGAGGTAGGTTCTTTACTCAAAGAGTGATTAGGGAGTGGAATGCCCTGCCTGCAGCTGTTGTAGATGTGCCAAGTTTGGTGGCGTTTAAGAGGTTAATTGATAGGTATATGGAAGAGAAGGGAATGGTTTAGTTTGGAGGGGCATTGCTTTTTATTTTGGTCGGCACAACATCGAAGGCCGAAGGGCCTGTTCTGTGCTGTAATGTTCTATGTTCTATGTTCTATATCCAATAATCACCCATGTTGACCTTTATGTGATGAAAGAAACCGGTCAGTTTTCTCTTCAGATCTTATGACACACGCCACAAAAGATCAAGAGCATTCCCTAGCATCACCTACTCCCGGTCACCACCAAATCTAAAAAAATTACCCCAGCCTCGTAAGTTTCACATTGGGGCCTGCCTTTGGCACAGGTTGGCATGGTACTAACCTGGTGGTGCCAACCAGTGCCAAGGTCGGTACCAGGGACATTGTCAAGCCATTGCCTATACTTACTATACTTACCATAACAACTCTTGGGAAACTCTCATGACAAATTCACATCTAGCCCAGTGAATATCCAGTTGGAGGTGCAGAATCTATGGAGAGAGTACTTGCTAATGACATGCTAACATATTAAAGTTCACTCTCTGCAATCCCACAATATTTTTCACCCCCTCCACTAACAATGGGCTGGTAAGATCGGAATTTGAAAACTCGCTGATATGAATCACCTTCTCTGGATTTTGAGCGCATGCCAGCATTCCTGCAGATGGAGAGCGTGGGATCGAAATCGCTCCCGCTGTAAAACCATCCTCACTGTCAGCAATAGGAGCATCCTGAGATGAGCCCCCCGATGCAGGCAACTCATCCACCAGTAAAGTTCAAAATGCCTGCCCTGCTTACCGATGAACGAGGACCAAGTAGAGATTTAAGATGTGCTGTTAGTGTCTCGCAGAGGCACTGTACACCTAAGATTATTGACAATGCAGGGGCTTGCAGCTATGCCCAGAACCTCCTGATTTAATTGCTGAGTCAGTCCCTCCATGAGGGTCACCAGTCACTTGATGGCAAAAGCTGTATATTCAGAAGAGAGGGCCATTGGCAGTGCCTATGCCTTGAATGGCTATTGTATATTCCTGTTGCTCCTTGTTGGAACAAGGGACCAATTCGCTGTTTTCTGCAGACAAATGGAAATCTATCCTAACAGCTTGTGGAGTACCTTTTCACCTTTCCAATAAAGCTCTTGTTTGTTTGTACCTTCATGTTTTACAAGCCTATCCTTTAAAAATACCACAATGGACTCCTCCCTTGTCTTTTATATGTGTGCATCGACCTTTGATACCTCTACCAGACACCCATGCACATCCAAAAATGCCAGATCAGAGCTCCAGAGGCTTTTAATCTGCTTGGAACTCAGCATCTTTCTGGCCTCAGGTACTCTCCTGAGAGCCCAAGGCCTGGATTATCATAGCCTCCAGTTGTTGGTCTGACGATTGTGCAGGACTCTTCCTGCTGGTGCTTCTGGTTGAGTTGATGCATACTGACCATAAAATCCTGTCTGCAATATTGCACTGAAAGAACAATCATTTGTGGTATTTTCCTGTAATGTAGATAAAATTGATATATGGAAGACCATTTAGAATTCCAGGTACGAATGTAATCTAGCATTGAAAGTCGCTTCATGTGCACTCAGAATTCAAAAATCAAGGCTTCTGTACAGATGAAAAGTTTACCTTTGAACATCATTATATTTATTTATAGAAGCTTCTGATCTTGCCTGGTAAAATCTCTGCAATCCTGTCTGGATGATTTGACAACATATGTGGAAGAAGCAGCACAATCACAATTGGTCAATTTATCTCTTAATTTTGGGATCTGAACAGATCAGTTGATTGCTCTTTATTACTCTTTTTAGTTCGATTGCAAGCTGTGATAATGGAAAGATTTGTCATTGCGAGTCCTGTCACATGACTTAGATTTAGAAAGGATCTGAAAATGGTCGTCCAAAAAAAATCTTCTATATAACTAAGACTATATCCATCATTTCTCAAACTTGTCATACTTGAAAATGATACGCTTCACCAGACATTAGATATATATATATCCAATTGAACTAATTGGATATCTTATCTATCAGCAGAAATAATCCATAACAAATGAGAAATTAAATTTCAGAATCTGTGTTAGAAATTAATCATAGCAAAACAAGTATTAGGAAGAAGCAAAGGAACCAATAATCACATTTTAAAAAATTTTCTCGAACAATATATTGTTTGATAAGTTATTGAAACTCACAATGCTTAAAAATGTGATTTCTAATATAATAAACACTTAAGAAATGATGAAAACAAAATCATTAAATCTCTGCACACAATTGCTTTTTCTGGTTAAATACATAATGGGATTGATTCTCAGTTTGCTTCCAAGGAATAAAATGAAATAGTATGATTCTCATTTTTGTTGATTTGGACTATTTTTCTTTATCGTGCACTTTGATTGATTCACATGATTAACTTGTTTTATTCAAAAATATTCATTGTTTTATTCAAAAAAAAGACAACAACCTGTCGAAAAGAAAGAAAGAGTTGCATTTATATTGTGCCTTTTATAGCTGTCAGACATTCCAAAATGCCAAATTGCCACCAAAGTACTTAGAAATGCAGTTATTCTTGTAATTAGGAAACACAGAAACCAATTTTTGCACAATAATGTACCCTAACAGCTATGTGTTATGATCAGATAATCTGCTTTTGCTTCAGTCCCTCAGTAGTATCATGGAGTGTCAGCCTTGAAGTCCTGGAATGGCAAGTGAGAGTACAATATAGAACATAATAGTGCAGCATAGGCCCTTAAGCCCTCAATGTTGCACTGACCTATGAAACCAATCTAAAATCCATCTTGCCTACAGTATTCCAATATCATCTATATGTTTATCCAATGACCATTTAAATGCCCTTAATGTTGGCAACTCCACTATTGTTGCAGGCAGGGCATTCCAAGCCCTTATTACCCTCTGAGTAAAGAACCTATCTCTGACATGTGTCCGATAAATATCACCCCTCAATTTAAAGCTATGTCCCCTCGTGTTAGCCATCACCACCTGAGGAAAAAGGCTCTCAATGTCCACCCTATGTAATCCCCTGATCATCTTGTATACCTCTATTAAGTCACCTCTTAACCTTCTTTTCTCTAATGAAAACAGCCTCAAGTTCCTCAGCCTTTCCTCATAAGATCTTCCCACCATACCAAGCAACATCCTGGTAAATCTCTCCTGCACCCTTCTTCAATGCTTTCACATCCTTCCTATAATGTGGTGACCAGAACTGTACACAATATACTAAGTGTAACTGCACCAGAGTTTTGTACAGCTGCAATATGACCTCATGATTCCAAAACTCAATCCTTCTACCAATAAATGCTAACACAATGTACGCCTTCTTAACAACTCTGTCAACCGGGATGCCAACTTTCAGGGATATATGTACATGGACAATGAGATCTCTCTGCTCATCCACACTACCAAGAATCTTATCATTAGCCCAGTACTTTGTATTCCTGTACTCCTTCCAAAGTGAATCACCTTACACTTTTCCACATTAAACTCCATTTGCCACCTCTCAGCCCACCTCTGCAGCTTATCTATGCCCCTCTGTAACCTGCAATATCCTTCCTTACTGCTCACAACTCCATCAAGTTTAGTATCATCTGCAAATTTACTAACCCATCCTTCTACGCCCTCATCCAGGTTATTTGTAAAAGTGACGAACAGCAGTGTCTCTAAAACAGATCCTTGCCATACACCACTAGTAACTGAATTCCAGGATGAATATCTCCTATGAACCATTATTGAACGTATCTGTTTCACTGGTATAGTTCTAGTTGTATGGTGAGTAAGTGCTTCAGCCAGATTATATGTAGCAAGGTCTCACAAAGAGTAGTGAGATGAATTTCCAGTCTACCTTTTGTTGGTGATAGAGGAAGAAATATTAATTGGGATACTGGCAGAGTTCCTGCCTGTTCATTTGGTTAATGGAATCTTTAAGGACCACTGGAAGATAAGAGCAGTGTCTTGTGTTAATGTCTCATCTGAAGGATAGTCTGTGAAAATGTGTGCACCCATCTGATTTACCAGAGGGCCCATTGCATTTAGAAATACTAAACTACAAGAATCAGATGGTTCCAAGTTTCATTGTTAGTTCAATTCAGTTGCCACAGTTTTCCACAGCCTGTGCAGAAGCAAATCATCCAATAGAATAATGGAATCCCTGCAGTATCAAAGGAGTGCTTTACTCATTGAGTCTGCACTGACTCTGACAATTACCAAATAAACCTGTTGGACTTTAATCTGGTGTTGTGAGACTTCTTACTGTATTTACCCCAGTCTAATGCCAGCATCTCCACATCCTGACTCTGACAAGCATCTTATCCAGGCCCACCCCTGTCCTATCCCCATAACTGATAATCACTGAGCTGTTGTGGGCAACACAACAGCTCAGTGACTATCACTGTGCTGTGCAGATACATGGATTTGGGCCTGTGTCTGTGGGAGTTTGCACATTCTCCCCATGCTTTCGTGGGTTTTCTCCGGGTGCTCCGGTTTCCTCCCACACCCCAAAGATGTGCTCTTAGGCTGATTGGCATAACAAATTCTCCCTAAATTGTCTTGCAAATTTGGTTCCAATGCATAGATCTATAAACATAGACAGAGATCATAGGTAGAAGTGGGAATATCGAGATGGCGGCGTGGGCTCGTTGGGCCAAAGGGCCTGTTTCCTGTGCTGTTTTGT
The DNA here is from genome assembly GCA_024679065.1 of Sphyrna mokarran. Taxonomy (NCBI): domain Eukaryota; kingdom Metazoa; phylum Chordata; class Chondrichthyes; order Carcharhiniformes; family Carcharhinidae; genus Sphyrna; species Sphyrna mokarran. The sequence continues at coordinate 106,843,824 of JAGIQG010000003.1, read as the reverse complement.
TCTTCGTTCTTTGTTTACAAGAACTTCTTGGACACAACTCTAAAACTTCAGTTTAGGATTATTTCAATACTTAATGTAATGTTCAATGATACAACACATTTTGAAGTGGTTAGGGTCAGATACAAGCTGAAGCTTTTTGTAGATGAAAAACAAGGTACTGATGAGTACTTGATTTCTCTCGCTTAAATTCCTTCTTCTCACCCAAATATCTACAATGTAATAGGACTTATAGCACTAAGCCACAGGAAAGGTGTTATTAAGATGGGTTAATACTTGAAGGTCACTGAATTATGTTGCTGATAACTTAAGACTAAAGTATGAACATAGATAAATACATTGAACATAGAACATAGAACATCACAGCGCAGAACAGGCCCTTCGGCCTTCGATGTTGCGCCGACCAATATAAAAAGCAATGCCCCTCCAAACTAAACCATTCCCTTCTCTTCCATATACTTATCAACTAACCTCTTAAACGCCACAAACTTGGCGCATCTACAACCGCTGCAGGCAGGGCATTCCACTCCCGAACCACCCTTTGGGTAACGAACCTGCCTCTGATATCCGTCCTATAACTATCACCCCTTAATTTAAAGCTGTGTCCCCTAGTGCTAGCTTTCTCCATCCTAGGAAAAAGGCTATCACTGTCCACCCTATCTAAACCTCTAATCATCTTATATGCTTCAATAAGATCCCCTCTTAGCCGCCTCCTTTCTAACGAAAACAACCTCAAATCCTTCAACCTCTCTTCATAGGACCTGCCCTCCATACCAGGCAACATCATGGTAAACCTCCTCTGTACCCTCTCCAATGCCTCCACATCTTTCTTATAATGTGGCGACCAGAACTGGACACAATACTCCAAGTGCGGCCGCACTAGAGTTTTGTACAGTTGCAACATGATGCTGCGGCTCCTAAATTCAATCCCCCTACCAATAAAAGCTAAGACTCCATAGGCCTTCTTAACAACTTTATCCACTTGACTGCCTACTTTCAGGGATCTATTGACACATACACCAAGATCCTTCTGTTCCTCAACACTATTAAGAGCCCTACCATTAGCCTATACTCTACACACTTATTGTTCCTGCCAAAGTGCATTACCTCACACTTTTCCACATTAAACTCCATTTGCCACCTCTCGGCCCAGCTCTGCAACTTGTCCAAGTCTCTCTGCAAACTATAACACCCCTCTTCACTATCTAAACTATCTATTGAAGTTAATGGCCCAAATCATCTCCTGTCTGGATCATTGGATAAAGAATGTAATCTCTTCTCATAACCAAGATGGAAGTCCTGATACTGACACTCCATAGGAATTTTCCGGGAAGTTTTAATATCTTACCATGTTCGTTCATCGGATGTTGGAGGCACTGGCTAAGTCTCCATGTATTGCCCATCTTTAATTGCCCTTGAAAAAGTACTGAACTTCCTCCTTAAATTCATGCAGTCCATGTGATATTAGGGGAGAAGTTGTAGGATTTGGTGCAGGAACAGTGAAGGAATAACGCTTTGGCTCCATGTCAAGATGGTGAGTGGCTTGGAGGGGATCTTCCAGTCTTCAAGGTGATTGTTTTCTCTTGTGTTTGCTGCTCTTTTCCTTCTAGATAGTAGCGATTCAGGAACTTCAAAGGTGCTGTCTGAAGAGCCTTGGTGAGTTCCTGTAGTTCAACTTGTAGACAGCATACACTACAGCTGCTGTGCATCAGTGGAGAAGGGAATAAATATTTGTGGATGGCTTGCCAATCAAGCAGGCTGCTTTGTCCTGGATATTGTTGAGCTTTTTGATATTGTTGGAGTTACACTCATCCAGGCACATGGAGAGTATTCCAACATTCCTAACATGCTTTATAGACAGTGGACAGATTTTGGAAGTCAGGAGGTGAGTTACTCCCTGCCTCTTAGCTTCTCAATTGCTCTTGTAGCCACAATGTTTGTGTGGTACATCCAGTTCAATTCCTGGTCAATGCTAATTCCCAGGATTTTGACCATGAGGGATACAGCAATGGTAATGACATTGAATGTTAAGGGGTAATGATAAGATTCTATCTTGTTGGAGATGATTACTGCGTGGCACTTGTTCCTTGCCATTTGTCAGCATAGACTTGGATAGGTTTTGCTGCATGTGGACGTGGACTGCTTGAGCACCTAAGGAGTCACAAACGGTGATGACAACTGTACAATTGTCTTCTGACCTTATGATAAAAGGAAGGTCAATGATGAAATAGCTGAAGATTGTTGGGCCTGGGATATATCTTCAGGAACTCTTGCAGCAATGTTCTGGAATTGAGATCACTAACTTAGAACAGTTACAACTTCCTTCCTTTGTGACAAGTATTATAGGGGTTCTGACTGTGATCAAAAAATTTGGATCAGTGATATGTAAAGGCCTATAGTATATAATTCATTAAGTAAACCTGATTGGAGCGAAATTGGACTTGGGCAAAATGTACTCAATCACATCTGTTGCCTTTTATGTAAATTATTTGATATTTATAGATTCTTTTGAGCTAAATGGGACTGTATAATGGGCAGGACAAATATGATACCTCCAATTTTGTGCCCCTGCCCAAATCAAAGTTCATCCTCAATGTGTGTTATATAAGATTGATTCAAATATTCACCAACTTTTGAGCACAGCATTAGTCCAGGATGACTTTGTTCTTGACCTTTATGTTGATCTCCTCAGGTTTCAAACTTTGCTATGTTCAAGTTGTAAATGAACAAACAACAACAAACTCACTCCCCACAGCAGAGGAAAACAGAGTTACTGGACACACTGAGAACCAGTGCAACAGGCAACTTCACCTAACTTATCCGATGGTCACTAAGATTTGTGCCCTCTTTGTGGAGGACCTCATATCTGAGAATACTGCTCACCATGTCAGTAGCTGTCAAAGACACTGTGGCCCTTTACTGCACTGATCCTAGTTCCCAAGGACCACACATGTGCTGCTGACTGGTTCATACTTCAACCAGCCATGTTTGCTTTGTTTGGCTGGGTGGCCATCTCATTCCAGCTCCAGAAAGAAGACTCCTCTCCCGATACCCACCAACCCCGTCCTAAGTGTCAGGTCTGAGCCTCTCCTCATGACTTTGTCTGGTTTTTGCATTTGTTCTTCAGATGGCAAACTTATTAATGACTGCCTGATACCTAAAAATCAGGCCCACAATTTCAGATTCCTGTCTGCCATAGCTGCTAATTGGCATCCCAATCTGCCTGCTAGTCAATTAGCAAACTGTCACGGCAGAAATCTTGGACTGTGAATTGTTGGTGCAAAAAAAAACTGATAGTGGAAGAACTCTGCTGACTAAGGTCAGTAAAGAGACATTTGGAATTTCTTGGGCACGTAATAAATCATGATTTCAAAAAATTGATAGTAAAAGAGACAAAATGGATAAATAACAATCTTCTTAAAAAGTCTCGCAAACTGAATGAATGTACCACCAATAAAATTGATCCATGGTCTCTAGCATCCTCTCAAGTCATGGAACCTTAGAAAGAGACAGACCTTAATTTTGGCAGATTTTATAGCTACTTTCAGAGGGAAGATTCTGTCACAAATTTTAAAATATGGAAAAAGAAAAAGTTATGCTGAGCACTTGCATCCTGTAAATGAGAAACAGTCCCTTCTTTCCTCTCCTTTCCTCCCTGTTCTAGTCACACAAGTTAGAGATTTGCACAAAGGAGCATCACAGTTCTGTGTTGTGATAATCTGTCTGGGGATTTTATTGTTTTCTTGTGGCACTGTTAAAGATAGGAAATTATCAAAAAGTGACTTGCCCTACTTAACATTTCCCATTCAAAGCTTACCTTTTCTATGTTCCATTGTTGTCGATATACTGATGACACAATCTATTTGATATAAGTTTTATATGTATGATCACAAAAGAGAGAAACATTTCCCATCAACATCCATCCTTATTATAGATCATGGTTGCTGAATAAAAGTCAGTCAGCACATTGTTAAACTTACCTACCATTTTATAGAGAGGCACATCGTGATGAGCTCTGGAGTGCTGTAATCATAAGCCCTTTGTCAGCTACTTTTATATTGATTCACAAAAAACAGTCCCACAGATCACAGAAGGTAATTCTTTCTGTTAACACCTTCCAATGCAAGTATTTTTCCATTCTTTTCAATGTTTTTCAAGAGTCAGAATGGTTGAAACATATCCCATAAATAACTCATAATAATGAACAAATGTAAATGGTTAAGTTCTTCAAAATGACAAAGCGGAAAATTTTGATAAATGCCCTTCACATATATATTGACAGCACTTTTTCAAACAACAAGCAATGATTTATTGCCCTTCAAGTTACAGAAATTACTAAAAATCTAATAACTACATTTTTTGGACTTTAATTCCAATTGCAATTTCTGAAGATAAACAATAATATAAGCAATGAAAATATATTTTTAAAATGACCTTAAGCTAAAATTATTGTATTTGAAAACTTGTAAGAATAATTATTTCTATTTCTTTTATGTGAGAACATTTAACACAATCATTATTTAAAAAGATTCAAGTATTTAATTTTCAAAGTCAGCTATTGTTTTACAGACGTTGGCAACACTGATGCAATTCTCATTTAGAATAAAAAATGATGCAGCACAGGAACAGGCCTTTCAGCCTACCAAGCCTGTGCTGATCACATTGTCCTACCTAGACCTACCACCTATATCCCTCTAGACCCCCCCTATTCATGTGCCTATCCAGATTATCTTAAATGTCGTTAATGTATCTGCCTCAACCACCTCACTTGGCAGTGCATTCCAGGTCTCCACCACCTTCTATGCAAAAAACTTCTCCCCATACATCTCTACTAAACCTTTCCCTCCTCACCTTGAACTTGTGATTGTCATATCTGCCCTAGGAAAAGGCTTCCAACTGTTTACCTTATCTATGCCCCTCATAATTTTATAAACTTCTGTCAGGTCGACCCTAAGCTTCTGTTTTCCCAGGGAGAACAATCCCAGTTTATTCAATCTCTCCTCATAGCTAATAACTTCCACACCAGGCAACATCCTGGTAAACCTTTTCTGTACTCCAAAGCCACCATGTTTTTCTGCTAGTGCGGCAACCAGAATTGGACACAGTATTTCAAATGTGGCTTAACCAGCATTTTATGCAACTGTAACAACTTGCCAACTTCTATACTGGATTCTCAGGCAATGAAGGCAAGCATGCCAAACGCCTTCTTCACCACTTTTTCCGCCTCTGCTGTCACATTTAAGAATATGTGAATTTGTACTCCCGGACCCCTGTGCGCATCCATGCTGCTGATGGTTCTGCCATTTATTTTATACCTCCCACCTGAATTGGATCTACCAAAATGTATACCTCGCAATTGTCTGGATTAAAAGAGGCTGGATAGCCTGGATTTTTTTCTCTGGAGCATAGTAGTCTGAGGGATGATCTTTTAGAGGTCTATAAAATAATGAGGAGCACAGATCAGATAGATAGTCAATATCTTTTCCCAAAAGTAGGGGAGTCTAAAAGTAGAGGGCATAGTTTTAAGCTGAGAGGGGAGAGATACAGAAGTGTCCAGAGGGGCAACTTTTTCACACAAACAGTGATGAGTTTCTGGAACAAGCTGCCAGAGGTAGTAGTAGAGGCAGGTACAATTTTGTCTTTTAAAAAGCATTTAGATAGTTACAATGGGTATAATGAGTATGAAGGGATAGGGGTCAAATGCGGGCAATTGGGATTAGATTATGGGTTTAAAACAAAAGGGCGGCATGGACAAGTTGGGCTGAAGGGTCTGTTTCCGTGCTGTAAACTTCTATGACTCTATGACTCTAAATTCCATCTGTCATTTCTCCACCCAATTTTCGAGTCTATCTATCTCCTGCTATACTCTCTAACAATTTTTGTCACTATCTGCAACTCTAGTAACCTTAGTATCATCTGCAAACTTGCTAATCAGACCAATTACATTTTCTTCCAAGTAATTATATTACAAACAACAGAGGTCCCAGCACTGATCCCTGCGGAACACCATTAGTTACAGACCTTCCACCACTACTGTCTGTCTTCTGTGGTCAAGATGTGGAGGTGCTGGCACTGGACTGGTTTAAACACAGTAAGGTGTCTCACAACACCAGGTTAAAGTCCAACAGGGTTATTTGATAGTAAACGCCCCTAGTTTTCAGAATGCTGTTCCTTCATCAGGTGGGCGGAGAGTTCTGATCACAAACAGGGCATATAAAGGCACATACTGTTTACAGAATACTGATTAGAATGTGAATCTTTACAGCTAATCTGCTATTCAAGTCTTAAAAGTGCAGACAGTGTGAGTGGAGGTAGCATTAAGCACAGGTTAGAGAGATGTGTGTTGTCTCCAGACAGGACAGTAAGTGTGATGTTGCAAGTTCAGGTAAGTCATGGGGGTTACAGATAGTGTCACATGAATCCGAAACTGATAGTCAAGAGGACGGCTTCAACAGGGATCTTGGGTTCATGTCAAACTATCTGTAACCCCTACGACTTGCCTGAACTTGGAACATCTCAGTTACTGTCCTGTCTGGAGACAATATACATGTGTTTAACCTATGCTGAATGCTATCTCCACACACAGTGTTTGCACCTATAAGACTTGATTAGGTATAAAGACTCGCATTGCAATCAGTATTCTGTGTGTGCCTTTATTTGTCCTGTTTGTTTTCAGAACTGTCCACTCACCTGATGAAGGAGCATGTTTTGAAAGTTAGTGGTGTTTACTACCAAATAAATTGTTGGACATATAAGCTGATTAGAGGTTTAGATAGGGTGGACAGTGACAGCCTTTTTCCTAGGATGGAGAAAGCTAGCACGAGGGGACATAGCTTTAAATTAAGGGGTGGTAGTTATAGGACGGATGTCAGAGGTAGGTTCTTTCCCCAGAGGGTAGTAAGGGTATGGAATGCCCTGCTTGCTGCAGTTGTAGATGCACCAAGTTTGGGGGCGTTTAAGAGGCCTGTAGATAAGTTTTATGGATGAAAAGGGAATGGTTTAGGTTAGAGGGTCATTGCTTTTTCTTAATTGGTCGGCGCAACATCGAAGGCTGAAGGGCCTGTTCTGTGCTGTAATGTTCTATGTTTAACCTGGTGTTGTGAGACTTCTTACTATGTTCTATGGTCAAGCAAGTTCTGAAGCTATGTAGCTAGTTTGATCTCATGTGATTTAACCTTTTGTACCAACGTACCATGAGGGATTTTGTCAAATGTTTTACTAAAGTCCACGTAGTCAACATTCACAGAACTTGCCTCATCAATCATTTTTATCACTTCTTCTAAAAAACTCAATCAAATTAGTGAGACATGATCTCCCTCGTATAAAACCATGCTGTCTGTCACTAATAAGATCTTTCAGTTCCAAATATGTATTGATCCTATCCTAAGAATCTTCTTCAACAATTTCATTATCACTGTCGTCACTACATTTTCCTGGCCTATCCTTGTTACACTCATTAAATAATGGGACAATATTAGCTATCTTCCAATTCTCTGTGACCAACAAGGAAAAAAAGATTTCTGTTAGAAGCCCAGCAATTTTCTTGCTTTCTGTCTCAGTAGTTTGGGATAGATGCCATCTGGCCTTGGGGATTTGTCTACCTTAATGCTTCATAATACACCTAACATTTCCTCCCTTCTAATGGTCACTTGCTGTTGAGGGTTTACATACCCTTTCAAGGCATCATCAATTGACATGTTTCTCTCCTTAGTGAATACTGGTGCAAAGTACCCATGAAGGATCTCACCCACTTCCTTTTTGGTTCTACGCATAATTTCCCTCCTTTGTCTTTGAGTGGACCAATTTTTTTCTCCAGGTACCCCCTTGTTCTGAACACATGTTCAAAATACCTTGGGATTTTACCCTGCTTGCCAAGAACATTTCATGACTCCATGTTCCTTCCTATCTCCCTCTTTGTGCTCCTTTCTACTTCTCTTATATTCTTCAAGTGCTTTGTCTCTTTTTAGTTGCCTAAACCTTATGTATGTATCCTTTTTCTTTTTGACTAGGCTCACAATTTCCATGGCCATCCACAATCCCCGAATTCTGCCTTTCCTGTCCTTGCTTTTCACAGGCTCATGCCTGTCCTGCACTCCAATCAGCTGCTCCTTAGAAGACTCCTACGTGCCAAGTATGGATTTATCCTCAAACAGCTTCTCCCAGACAACCGCCTCCAAATCCTGCCTAATCCAGCTGTAGTTAGCTTTCCTCAGTTCAGCACCCTAACCCCAGGACAACACTTGTCCTTTTCCATGAGTATGTGAAAACTTACAGAATTGTGGTCATTTGTTGCCACGTGTTTTCCCACTGCAACTTTCACTACCTGGCCAGGCTCATTCCCTAGTACCAGGTCCAGTATTGCCCCCTCTCTAGTCAGATTACCTACATATTATTTCAAAAAATCTTCTTGGATACACTTAACAAATTCCTCACCATCTGGGTCTCTCGCCCTAAAAGATTTCTAGTCAATATGGGGAAAATTAAAGTCTCCCACTACCACAGCCCTATTATTTCTACATTTGTCCAAAATCTGCTTACATATCTGTTCTTCAATTTCCTGTGGGCTGTAGGGAGTTCTGTAGTACACCCTCATCATCGTGACTGTCTCCTTCCTGTTTCTGAGCTTGACCCACAGTGCCTTGTTACATGACTCTTCCAAGGTATCTTCCCTCTGTGCAACTTAATATGTTCCTTAACCAGCATTGCAACTCCCCCACCTCTCTTTGCTTTCTGTTCTGTTTTGTTATAATCCTAGAACATTTAGCTGCCAGTCCTGTGCTTTTTAAACCAAATCTCTGTTACTGTAACTGCATCCAGGTTCTGTGTATGAGTAAAGGCTCTAGTGTCACCTGTCTTACCTGCTATATTCCTTGCATTCAAGCACATGCATTCCAGACCTCCAGGCCCCCAGAGTTTGACCTCCCTGGCCTACTGTTCCTCTGAGCCAGCCTGGCCTTGATCCCATGCTTGTTTCCAGTCTCTATACTTGTTGACTTATTCTTCTGATTTCTGTATCCCTGCCACACTAGTTTAAGTCCACCTGGACCACACTATCAAATCTCCCAGCCAGGACATTGGTGCTCTTCAATCCAGTTTCTTTCATTATTCCACCTCAATGCAATTTTGCATTCAATTTTTCATAATTCATGATGTTATAATGATTTAGGCCAGAATATTATGGCTGTTCATGCCAGTGAGATTTTCCTATCCTGCTGCAATGAACAAAGATTTGGTTGGGTGCCAAATTCTCTGACTTCGCTGCAGTGTGAAAGGCTGTTAAGATTGCGCCTTTCATCTTTTTATCCTCTTGCTTTTCCTTAACCTTTCTACACATCAATTGAGCTCAAATTTAAATGAAAAGGAAAAGTAAAACAGCTTTCCAAAAGATATTAAAGAGTTTGTTCACCTGAAAGCAAATAGGTCAAAACTTTTTCTGCAGTGTGATCAGCAAAATCTTCTCAATTCTTGTCAGTTCAATACATTGACATTTTGTGCACACATCAGTGCAGTGTTTTTAGTTACAGAATATTTATTTACAGTTTTTAAAAAAGTCCAATTAGTTTTAGATTCAGCCCATCTTAAATTAACATGATTCAATTTAATTGTCCACTTGAGAGCATTTGAATCATACTTCTGGAAAGGTATGACTTCATAAGATGAAGGATTTTGAGCAATCTCCACATTGTAAGATGCAAGCTTGTGCTTTAATTTTTAAGGATAAATGAAATTATTTATAAATCTTTGACATAAGGATGACCGTGGTGATTTTTTTTTTGCATGCAAAACCTTGTTGACGTGAATTTTGTATGTACAATTACAAAAGAGAGAAACACTATTTGCCATTGACATCCATCCTTATTATAGATCATACTTGTTGCATCAGATTTTCTCAATAAAGTGGATGAAATGGTTTGGTGGAAGAATAGTTTGGTCTTCAGATTTACACGTAAAGGATACTTGACCTGCATTGGTGAAATCTACCGTGTTTAGTAACTACTTTCACAATACAAACTATTCTTCCACCAAACCATTTCATCCACTTTATTGAGAAAATCTGATGCAACAAGCATGATCTATAATGGTTCAGAGAGCTAGGGGATGTTAAGGATCTAGAGGAGTATAAGGTGTGCAGAAGGGAACTTAAAAAGGAAATTAGGAGAGCCAGAAGGGGTCATGAGAAGGCCTTGGCAGGTAAGATTAAGGAGAATCCCAAGGTCTTCTACGAATATGTGAAAAGTAAAAGGATGAGAAGAGAAGGGATAGGGCCTATAAAAGGTGAAGGAGGAAAAGTCTGTGTGAATCCGGAAGAAATGGCAGAGGTGCTTAACGAGTACTTTGCGTTGGTATTCACAGTGGAAAGTGAACTGGGAGACTGCACTGCAGGTTTGAGGCATACGGAAAAGATTGAGTATGTGGATGTTAGGAAAGAGGAAGTGTTAGGCCTGTTAAATTCTATCAAGATAGACAAGTCGCCGGGACCGGATGGGATGTATCCCAGGTTATTGTGGGAGGTGAGGGAAGTGGTTGCAGAGCCCTTGGCGATGATCTTTGCGTCGTCTATGGAAATGGGAGATGTTCCGGAGGATTGGAGGATTCCTATCTTTAAGAAAGGGAACAGGGATAGTCCAGGAAATTACCGACCAGTGAGTCTGACTTCAGTGGTTGGTAAGCTGATGGAGAGGCTTCTGAGGGAAAAGATATATGAGCATTTGGAGAAGTTTGGACTGATTAGAAATAGTCAGCATGGTTTTGTCAAGGGCAGGTCGTGCCTTATGACCTTTGTTGTTGAGTTCTTCAAAAATGTGACTGAATACATTGACGAAGGAAGGGCAGTGGACGTAGTGTACATGGACTTTAGTAAGGCATTTGATAAGGTCCCCCATGCAAGGCTTCTAGAGAAGGTGAGAAGGCATGGGATCCAAGGGGTTTTGGCCTTGTGGTGCCAGAACTGGCTTGCCAGCAGAAGGCAGAGAGTGGTTGTGGATGGGTCTTGTTCTGCATGGAGGTCGGTAACCAGTGGAGTGCCCCAGGGGTCTGTTCTGGGACCCCTGCTGTTTGTCATTTTCATAAATGACCTGGATGAGGAAGTGGAGGGATGGGTTAGCAAGTTCGCCGATGATACAAAGGTTGGTGGTGTTGTGGATGGTCTGGAGGGATGCCAAAAGTTGCAGCGGGACATAGACAGGATGCAAGACTGGGTGGAGAAGTGGCAGATGGACTTCAACGCAGATAAATGTGTATTGGTCCATTTTGGCAGGAATAATGGGATGAAGGAGTACAATATAAAGGGTAGGAGTCTTAGCTGTGTTGTAGAGCAGAAGGATCTCGGGGTCCGGGTCCATAGGACTCTTAAATCGGCCTCGCAGGTGGAGGAAGTGGTCAAGAAGACGTATGGTGTACTGGCCTTCATTAATCAAGGAATAGAGTTTAGGAGTCAGGAGGTAATGATGCAGCTCTATAAGACTCTTGTCAGACCCCAGTTGGAGTATTGTGCGCAGTTCTGGTCGCCTCATTATAGGAAGGATGTAAAGGCTATTGAGAGAGTTCAGAGGAGATTTACAAGGATGCTGCCTGGATTGGGAGGCAGGCCTTATGAAGATAGGTTGAGGGAGCTGGGACTGTTCTCACTGGAGAGACGTTGGTTGAGAGGCGACCTGATAGAGGTTTATAAAATGTTGAGAGGAATAGATATGGTGGACTCTCAGAGACTCTTTCCCCGAGCTGAAATGGTCACTATCAGAGGACACAGATTTAAGGTGCAGGGAAGCAAATACAAAGGAGATGTCAGGGGTAGGTTTTTCACTCAGAAGGTGGTGAGTGAATGGAACTGACTGCCGTCGGAGGTTGTTGAGGCAAACTCACTGGGGTCTTTTAAAAGACTTCTGGATGAGTATATGGAAAAGAATAGGATAGGGGGTTATAGATAGGTCTGTGGATTGGTAGATGTAATCGGTGCAACTCGTGGGCCGAAGGGCCTGTTTGTGCTGTATTGTTCTATGTTATAATAAGGATGGATGTTGATGGCAAATAGTGTTTCTCTCTTTTGTAAATGTACATATAAAATTCATGTCAACAAGGTTTTGCATGCAAAAAAATATCACCACGGTCATCCTTATGTCAAAGATTTATAAATAATTTGATTTATCCCTAAAAATTAAATGGATATTGTCGGCCTTGATATAACAGTTTCATAAATCTGTTAAAAAAACTGGCAGTTAAATAGGAGAACTATTCATTGGAGGTTTTTATTGACCAATTATTTTCTTTCCCACCTGAAGAGATGGGTATGGTTTCACAGCTCTGGTTACGTTCTGGTCCCGAGCCAAAGCAACTTCATTAATTTCTGAACTTTCACAGGAAATATCTGCTGGTTATTCTACCATGAGTGCATTAGAGTTCAAGTGAATATTGCTCCGATCTGACACTCAGACATTCAGTGGACAATGTTTCAACAGCGGTCAGGAGTGGGAAATCTTGACAATTTTGTTCTCCTAACCTAGGATGTAGAGGCCCCAGATGGAATAAATTCGGCTCAGTTCAGGAATTGACTCTGGGATGCCTCTGGTCTACATGGATTAGCTGCTTCCTTGAATAAAAATACTGAGCCATTTGTATGAACTGCATGATGCGGATTCATACAAAAAGGCTGAACTAATCAAGAAAGGACAAACTGCTGAGAAATCACTGTATTGCTCTGAAACATTATGTATACTGTACATTATGAGCCTTGACAGTCTCAAAAACATCAACAGCAGGATAATCCCTGAACAGTGATCAAAGCTGAGGGTGTCAAAAACTTCAATATGTGTGTCCATTGTTATCCCAGTGTGGTGGTGTAATCTGCCTTTTATGTATCATTGAATTTTTTGCAGCTTTCCTTTTATGCTGCAATACTTCTGCATTTAATTTAATTTCAATATAAGAACTTGAGCATTTTCTAGTCAACTTCAAATATGGCAGTTCTGAGAAAATATTGCTGTATCTTACTGGTTCACCAAAACATAGGATTTAATTTATGTAAAATCAATAAATCAGCATTTTATTTATGGATGCTGCTTTTAATTGGCCCCTGGCCCCAGCCCTAGATAATTAACATATTTTAAGGATCAATTTGACTCAGGTTGCATGAATACACTTGGTAACAATTCAGTTTTTATGGGATTAAATCATAAACCTTGATTCGAAATCGGCTTTAAAATTCAAAGAAATCTAAAGACAACTTAAAGGAATTGATGCATGCAGAAATTTTGTGGCCCAGCTAACAATTTCAAAAAGCCTGCACTATCACCTTCTTCGACATGCCACTATAATTGAAAGCAAGAGAGAGTCTATACTAACATAATGGAGCCTAATTAACAGTGGTTTGATTGCAACAAATAAGAATTGTTACAGATTTAAAATACTGTTTTCGCCTGCACAACAAAAAGATCCAAATGAGCTCATGGATACTCTCCATGTTTATCTAAGTGTATTGACTTGGCTGTTTTCTTGGACTTTGTGGTCAACAGTGAAACAATGATGCTCGCCTTGAAAAAACTTCTGACAGGATTTCATAATTTCTGTGGAGTGGATTTGGCACCAAGTCAAACTCTCAGTGTCCAGCAACTGTGATGTCATTAAGCAGGATAAGCAGTCAATCGTATTTAAGTATTCTTACAAACTGCAAACTGGGAGGCAGAATGCATTGATTGTCTTCACTTCTAATATTTAGCAGAGAGCAAAATAAATGATTGGAATTTATACATGAGGTTGAGGTAGAAAGTGAAAAAATAAGAACTTTTTTTTAAGAAAAAGTAACACTGTGCTATTTTACATCATTATAGAGAAATTTGACATTCCATGAATACAAGACCAGAATGGTTCTTCAGCAATAATCATAAACTTAGTATGCCATTTAAAACCCAAATTCATCTCATTAAACAAGGGTTTTTACAGTGAGATTAAAAGGACAAGAACTTGTCTGTTTCGTGATTTTGACAATCTCTGGGTGAGATTTTGTGGCCTTGCTCATCCCAAAACCATAAAATCTCAATGGAGGTCAATGGACCTTTCCATTTTCTGTCCTTGCCCGCTTCCATTCCCATGGCAGGCAGGGCAGTAAAATTCCAGCCTCTCTTTCTACCTGTTGATTCCCTTTAGGATCTTGTTTGTTTCAACGAGATCATCACTCATTCTTCTAAACTCCAGAGACTTTAGAGCCAATTTGCTCAGCATCTCATTATACGACAGCCCTCTTATCCCAGGATCAATCTAGTGAGCTTTCACTTTGCCATCTCCAACGCAACTATATCCCTTCTTCGATATGGAGACCAAAACTTTGTATAGTAGTCTAGATGTGGTCTCTCCAAAGCTCAATGAAATTGATGCAAACTTCCTTATTCTTGTACTTCAATCTTTTGGAATAAAGGTCAACATGCCATTTATCTTCCTAATTATTTGCTGTATCTTTATGCTAATTTTTTGTTCCTGTATGAGCATGTTCAGTCTCTCAGAAAATCAATATTTTGAAGTTTAGTGCCTTTTAAACATGGGATTAAGATGAGAGCTGCAGTATCATTGAGGTTGTTAATCCACCGCCACCTTCCATCCCACCACCTCTGAGATCCATGGGGAATCACTGATTGATCTCCCTGTGGGGCTCGTTGAATATGAGTTTGCTTGCTAACAGATGGTGGCCTGCCCAACTAGAACTCATCACTTGAGCCTTTTATAAAACAACATAGAATCCCTTCAATATAGAAGAAGGCCATTCAGCCCATCAAATCTTCACCAACCACAATCCCACCCAGGCCCTATTCCTATAGCCCCACACATTTACCCTGCTAATCCCCGACACTGGGGTCAATGTAGCACACCCAATGCATCTAACCTGCCCATCTTCGGACTATAGGCAGAAATAGTATAATTATTGAAAACTTGGTTTTAATTTCATTATATTAAAAACTTTTGGAATAAAATTAGATTGGATAAAATGAGAATTTCAGGGCCAGCAAAATTTTTCAGTAATTATGGGATGATTGTTTGCTTCTGGAACAGAAAACAGGAGTTAGGATTTTTTCTGTGTCCTGGACATCATCTCCAAAGGGAAACAGTTACTTGTTGGGATTTTGACTGCAGCACCCCTTTAATTGGCAAGAAGATAGGTTCCCAGTCCAGTTGAGAGCAGAGAACCAATTTGTGGTCTTCTCAAGGACTAACTATCTAAAGGAGAGGGCAGCTTTTTAAAAATTCAAATAAAAATTACAAAAAAGCAGCCAGGCCACTACTGTCTGATGCAGTGCAATTTTGCTGCACCTACAATCGGGCAGGCAGGCAGACAGTTGTGGAAAGCCTGTCTGGTGTGTTGAACTGGACCTGCGGCTGAATCTTAAGCCTGTAGGCATTTAACTGGCCCGCTGTTACATCAGAAAACTGGACTCTGACTGGAAACTCTCACCCAGCTTCCTTGAGGTAATGAACCTAATTGGCTGCTCTTCTCATGGGAGCGAGCAACTCTGCCAAGCCCCGAACCTGCCTTTCCGAGAATGATGAAAACCAGGAATGGGGTTAGGAAACTGACATGCCAGCTGGCTCTGGGCCTGTCCACCTCTGTTCCCAATCTTAGTGAAGCTTGCAGATTCTGTTCTATGACTTAGTTCAGTGTGAAAAAAAAAACCAGTTGCATCTCATTCATTAAGGCATAAATTTCAGAGATTTTACAGTGTGAGTGGAGCATAAAAAGTGGACATTCATGTCAAGTAGCATCTATAGATTTTCATCTATGCATGTTTCCAACAGCACACACTGTGGTGAAGCAGGGAATCACTGAAGGCAAGCTTTGGATTTCCACATTTAACTGTCCCTGTGTGGATGCCAGAAGTCATTGTCTGTTTTAGAGGAGTATAGATGCTGAACATTGACAGTTGCTGTTATTACAAGTGCAAGATTGACCCAAGAAGTTTGAGGAGAAACATGAAATATTGGGACTACTTTCTCTGAGCGGAGAGAGCAAAGAGGAGATTTTGTCAGTTTCTAAAAATATGATGGCTTAATATTGTTAATGTAAGATTATTGCTATATTTTGAGTAGTGATTTCCCCAGCAGCTCTTTACCCTCTTCCAATGTGCTGAAATTCTCCTAATCTCAAGGGGAGAAGGAAACTTGCCATCCTTTGCTGGTCTGGCCACATGTGTAACTCCAGTCTTACTACACCAGTATGACTGACTCGTAACTGTCTTTAAACAATGCCATTAAAGATTAAGGCAGAAAACAGCTATTTAACTCAAAGTTATTTATCACTGCTTAAACCCAGCATTGAATAGATAAAAAAATTAGTGGTATAATTTGCTCTAGATGCAATCACCTAACAGTTGGAATGACAGAATTACTTAACAAAATTAATCACCAAAGCTGTAAAAGCAGCTCACTATATCATCAAATTATAGATGAGATCACTAACAGATTGATATAAATTGATGAAATTAAATTAGAATTAATTCCTTAGGTAACAAATTAAAACACTGGCTAGACTAATTTACTCTATGCATTGTTTATGTCTAACTAGTTTAACAACTGATTTCATTTTCACTTTGAAGAAACTTGATGAAACTGTTAGTTTGAGGTAAATTGCAGGACATTTGTTCTATATCTTCTTGATCGAGATACTGTCTCTTGCCAGCATTTGCTGCGGGCATGGTGTTAGTTTCCAAATGTATGCTCTCTGACCCTTAATTTTCACTGCTCTATTGTTTTTTTTCCCACCCCTTGGCTCCTATTTTAAACATTAGACATCAAATCCTGCTCAATTCTTAACTTTTTCCAATTCAATTTTAGCAAGACTAAAACAGTTTGGCAAAATTGAATGTAGGCTGGGAGTGGTGGTGGAGGGAGAGGGGAGGCCAGTAAAGGAAGTGTATAATGGGCAGGTAGGAACACCTGTTGCCTTCCCAACTCCCTTCAATTTTAGTCTAGCCAAGTATTGAAGGACAGCCTCCCTGCCAGGAGGTTAGTTGAGACCCTTAAATGATCAACGTGCCTATGGCTTGGATATGGAATGGGTGGGATTCCATTTAATTGGGCAACCCCTGAACAACAGAGTGATACACCACCTAGATACGTTAACCGTCCATGTGGATAGGCCCACATCCCTTTCAGCCAACTCTTCACTGGGACCTCCCTGATCATCCTTGGCAATCTCACCTCACCCACCTTGCCTTTTGATCTCAACAGTGATCCTGCTCCTAGGTTTTACTGCAGTATTCGCAGTGGGCACTGCTTCTGACACCTCTGGTTAGCAGCTCTTGGAATTGGGACATTAGCATTGAAGAAATCAAGGACTCCCTCGTAAAACCAGCTAAGTGTCTGATTGGCATTAAATCAGATGGGAAGAGTGGAATGGCTAGTCGATGTTGCTACTGGCTCTTCATTTAATGGACATGCCCTGCATTGCAACTATTAAGTTCCGCTATTGTTTTTGGCACTCACTATAAACATTACTTCACTACTTCCTTGCCCATTCTCAAACTCATACAAGACAGTTCATAATTTTGTCATAATGTTCAACCCTGATTTCAACATTAGATCCCAAATCCTATCCTGGCACTTTGCAAGGCGTGGTCAGCAATCTCCATTGAGATTACACAAACAGCAGATAAGGTCACTACCTGACTCTTCTCCAAGATTATGTCATGCACAGGCAAAAGTTGGGTCCTGCCTTGCTCTGTTTGTCCATTGTCTCTCTCTAAGCTGGGTTGGAGTGGAGCGATGTCTCTGGGTAGCTGGATGGGGAAGTTTCATAATATCTTGTGTAGGCCACAAACACTGAATACAAGGATACTGATCCCATATTTGTACCACGTGGCAGGCAGTTGTGACTCTTGTTGATGACAAGTTCAGGTTAACAACCGCCATTTTAATATAGAGCACTTGGTAGCAGGGGGCATGCGTGTTTATGGAGGGGCAAAGTGAACTATTGCGCATGATTGTCCATGCTGGACAAGGAAGCAGGACAAGAGGAGTTTCACTGATTTTTTTTTTTGTCACTAAGATTCTGCAGATCTTGCGTGAAATCTACGGAAGTATTTCAAATAATAGTGTATACAAGCTACTTTAAAGCACAGATTACCATATTTATGTGATGTGTTATATATTGATCTATTATGTGCAAGTTTTAAATATATGTATTTTGAAAGATACAATGTTGTTTGATTGTTGTCTTGATCTTGTTGGTACCTGAGGCCACATTAATTTTCAGTTGATGAAATGGGATCACATTGAAAAATAGTTTGTGATGCACTGTCCTACCCATTACAAAGATCATTTGTGTCCCTTCAAACAACATTGTGTACTTCCACCTTTATTAGTCATTTGCCACCTGAACCTTAAGACATACCTTAGTTATTTCCAGATATCCTTCTCACTTCTCTCCAATCCATCTTCCTTTGTACCTCCATCTTGTTATCCTTGTTGATCTTCACTTACTTCCCCTCCCCAGTTTATTGAATTAAAATCCTCTTCCTTGTCTGTGAATTGATCTATGGAATTATAATTCTCCATCCCTTTTACTCTTTCCAAATGTTCTGTTCCTCTAACTTGGGCTGTCAAATAATTTCACAACACACCATTCTTTTTTACTTCTACCATTGCTATTAAATCCTTCAGGTATTTCAGTTCTACTTGCTGAAATTCCATCTGTCTCCATCTTCAACTTGAAAAAACACTTGAACCGAGCTTTTTGTCACATCTTCTATTTTTTTCTCTTCCAGCTGAGCTTCCATTCATATTACCATTTCAATTTCCAACATCTTGGCAGGCTTATTAACAAGGATATATATCTTACAGTTTGTAGTGGTAATGTTATTGTTGATGATGCTAATTATGCCTGTTAGGCATAGTATTCTATTCCTAATTAAACAAACGGTAGGTGAGGCTGCCGTAAACTGTTCAAAAAGACAATCGTAATTCATACTTTGTTCTAACCATTGCAAGATATTTGTGTCTATTATGAGGTGAATTATGAATGGATACTATGGCCTGAATTTTAACGCTGTCAGACGGAGAGACATTTTTGCAGGGAAGGGAGCTATAACCCTTATATATAACAGATCTGTGGTTTCTGAGGGAAGCTCTCTTCACTCGTGTGATTGTGGTAAAATAGGTAGGTACCTGTAAACTGGAATGCAGGTCAGACTTGGATGAAGCAGGTCTGAACTTTGTGGATTCTTTTGAATATGCAGGATACCCTTTTGAAGAAGAATGGGGAAATGGGGCACATTAGAAAATAGTTTGAGAAATGCTGTCCTACCTATTACAAAAATTATTTATTTCCATTTGAAGAACATTGTGTACTTCCATCCTTATTAGCTTTCACCACTTTTATACATACCTTAGTTATTTGCAGCCACCTTCTTACTTTTCTGCAATTCATGTTTCTTCATACCTTCATCTTGTATATAGTTCTGGGGCACATTCAGGAAAGGGAAGGCAGTCTTTGGAGTAGCCAGGTGGCCTTTGTGATTGTTAAAAGTAGACATGATTATGCATTTAAAGTGCAATTACGCATTCAAACTGTCAAAGAATTGTTAAAGCTGACAGTAAAACTGTTAAAGTTCGTTGAATTGTCTGAGTTGTCAAAAGATTTAACTCTGTTGAGCTTTAATTTTTGTTGTAAGTGAGGAGTTTTAACAAAATCAACAGTTGCTATTTCACTCTGTCTATTGGCATGAGCCTGAGGGTTATAATTACAGGATTTGTGCTGCTTCATTCACATTTAAACCCAACATTATCACAATGGGGTGACTGTTAAGTAGGCAATTTGATTGAGAGCAGTAAGTGGTTGTGGAATAGAAATCTTTGTTTTTATCAGAGATTAAGTGTTTTTTTAGTTTTCATAAGAGATTAATTGAAGGAAATCCAATGTAGTATTTTTCTTTTTCAATGAAAGTATTTTTAAAAAAAAGTATGTCACTGTTAGGCATAATTTTGTATCAGTATGACTCCTGAGGTTTGCCCATGATAGAGACAGTGAATTGGCATTGAGGGGTTAAGGGCAAAAGATGACGAGTATGGGCTGCGTTGGCATTATTTGGTCCAATTAGCATAGGAGCTATAAAGGACAGTGGGGATGAATGGAAGGCATGGGCTGTTATAGGGCTTGAAAAGGGACATTGAGATCATTGAGGACATAGGTTGGCATAGGGGGTGGGTAGATGGGCACTATGAAGATAGGTGGGAGGGGCCACAGAGTTGTGTGGTGGGGCATGAACCCAGCTTTGGAGTGGGTATGCAATGAGGGTTGGAGGGATTTTTTTTTGGCTTTGTTCATTTTTTGCATAACTTCACCAAAGTGCTGGAGCACAGAAGCAAGTCTTCCATTCAACTGCCTTTGCGCACAGCAGCCTCCACGGTTTTTCCAGGAGATGGAGGGGGTCATCTCAGGCAGAGGTGGTTTTATTTCATTTATATTGTTAAATATTAGAAATAAGGTACAGATTTAAGTGGGTTTAATTTAGTGGTTCTGTGTAAGAGAGATAAAACTCTGATTTAATTAATGCTGAACAAAGGTGGTTGTATGTGTGGGTGTTTGTTCAGTTCAGACTGTACTTCTAATGTGCTTAGGGTTACACTGTGAAAAGTTGTTTCTTTGCAACTAGGATGCCTTTAGAGTAGGAAGGCTTTGAGTGTATCACTAGCTGAATTAATAGCAATTGGAGCTAGGAAACAATAGAGTGTGTAGTTCTCAGCTCTGCTTGAAGAAGAAAAGCTTTCACCCTAAACACATTAAAGAAGTCATCCCCTACGGACAAGCCCTTTGTATACACAGGATCTGCTCAGATGAAGGGGATTTCCATGGATACTGAAGGATGCTCTCATAAGAACAACTCATAGTTCCACATCGAAAAACTGCACCGACTTCCCCAGAAAACAAACACGGGACACAGTGGACAGAGTACCCTTTATCATCCAGTACTTCCCTGGAGTGGAGAAGCTACAACATCTTCTCTGGAACCTTCAACATATCATTGATGAACACAAACACCTCATCAAGGCACAATCTCAAACTGACCATTGTCCACAGCAAACTACCTCGCCTTCAGGAGAACAATGACCACAACACCATGCAACCCTATCACAGCAACCTCTGCAAGACATGTTGGACCATCGACACAGATACCAACGTCTCACGTGAGAACACAATCCAAGAGGTACACACAGCACATGCTCTTGAAACTTGGCCAATGTTATCTATCTGATACGCTGCAGAAAACAATGTCCCGAGGTATGGTATGTTAGAGAGACGCTGCAACAATGGATGAATAAACACCGCTCGACAGTCACTAGGCGAGACTGTTCCCTTCCTGTTGGTGAACACTTCAGCGGTCATGGGCATTCGGCCTCTGATCTTCAGGTAAACGTTTTCCAAGGCCGCCTTCCCGACATACAACAGCGCAGAGTTGCTGAGCAGAAACTGATAGCCAAGTTCTGCACGCATGAAGATGGCCTCAACCGGGATCTTGGATTCATGTCACAATATCTGTAATCCTCATAACTTGCGTGGGCTTGCAAAATCTCACTCATTGTCCTTGTTGGAGACAGTACGCATCTCTTTAACTTATGCTTGGCCCTCTCTCCACTCACATTGTCTGTATCTTTAAGACTTGATTATCTCTAAAGACTCGCATTCTAACCATTATCTCGTAAATTGAGTTTGTCTTTATACGTCCTGTTTGTGAACACAAGTCCTCACTTACCTGATGAAGGAGCTTGAGGCTCTGAAAGCTAGTGCTGCTAAATAAATCTATTGGACTTTAACCTGGTGTGTGAGACTTTTTACTGAAGCAGGAAAACCATACAATGGAGTAACGTGCATGAAAGCAAGCTCCAGAGGAAATTTGAAGGTCAGCTTGTTAAGGAAATACAATAAATGAAGAGAGGTTTCCAAAAAAATCTGATATTATAGGAACAAGAACAAGATACTGTTCAGTAAAGACACAGATAAAGCTGAAAAGAAGTTGGCACGAGAGGCCAGAAAAATATTTGAAGTAGTTCTAAGGTTTGTGAGATTTTATACAATTTGAGCCATATTATTTGAAACCATGTGTGAAATCGGTCACAGGATCTCGCAATTTGTGTAAAGCATTTAAGACAAAGAAATCCTGAAAGGAGATGGAAAAATGTGGAGCTGGCTTCTGATTGAGAACAGCTGATGGAAAGCATTGTTTGAAAGAGAATTTTAAAGCATGTCCTTTTGATAAAGGTGTTTGGAAATACCCCTGTTTTTTCCAAATTCAGGAAATACCCTGCCTCTTGGGAACAAAAATCAAGTCCTCTGTTTTATTTTATTCCTTCATGGGATAAGGGTGTCACTGGCTAGGCCAGCATTTATTCCCTATCCCTAACTGTCCTTGAGAAGGTAATGGTGAGCTTCCTTTTTGAACGGCTACTATCTGTTGGTGCACATATATCCACAGTACTGTTGGGGAGGGAGTTCCAGGATTTTGATTGAGCATCAGTGAAGGGTTGACAATATATTTCCAAGTCAGATAATGCATGGCTTTGAGGGGATCTTCCAGGTGGTGTAATAACATATGTCTATAATATATGTTGATATTTGTGATGCATACTGCCCTGTTAAGAGTGTAGGGTACACGACCTCTGGGAGATCAGCTTTTTCCAGCGTGGGACCCAGTTGTGTAGTCTTATATCTGCATATCTACAATAAAGAGTTCCCAGTGTTCAAGTTACCAAGCCTACCTGCTGGTTCTTTAGTTCAGTAGATGCATAAACAACAGTGGTGTTCTCATTGTTTGCGTATAATGCACTTGCATTACTGATTATTCAAATCACTTTCATATATTGGTTATTTGAGGTTATGAAACTTTTTTTTAAAGAGATTAACAACATCCTGAAATAGATTTGACTTTCTGAAAGTGAGAAATCATAAAAGTAGAATTAGAGATGATGGATAATTGGACTTCCTGACATTTTAATTTGGATTAATGACGTTGTTAACTTCATTTTAAAATGGAATGTAGATATGGATGAGGAACCTAATGGCTTCAATATGCCTATAATTTGTAATTTCTTTTAGTTTGATTTATGTTTTATGTTCATAATATGGTTCTGTGTCACTGGACAAAATTTCTTTTTCCTCTCAGACTTGCAAGTGATGAGCTTTGTTCTGATTCAATCTATCTGTCCATCCACAAACAAGGGCACCTCAATAATAATCTTTTCTTGACAGTTCAGCCAGAAATTGGTTTCTTTGATTCTGTTTATTTATAGTGGTTTGTTTTTAAAAGGAGAAAGCTGATTAAATTTGGTTCTTTGTGCTCAGTCAACCATTAATTTAACTAAGTCAGGAAGTTGAACGATTGCTAAGCATTAGTATCAATGTTTTTCTTGATCCAAAAATTGCAATATGTAGAGAAGAACCTTGTGATGAGTTTTTGTATCTTTTTCTTCAATGTGTATCAGTGGTGCCGACTGTGCAAGACCCGCAACAATATCAATTTGAAAATGTCAGTCAAGGTTCAAAGACACTGGTCACAGAATTAACCTGGAGTTGTAGTTGGATTGGAAAAGTTTGATATTGTGTAGATATCCTGGAATTAAGTTCAGATTGTCTATTAATTGTTTTTTTAAGGCAGTCAGTTAATTTTTATCTTGCATCTATCTTTGGCGTTGAATATGTCGAAGTGGACACATAGGAGAACCCATGTGATATTATCCAGTATAATTTAGTGAATTCCGATATCTAAAGGGCTGATCTAAAAATGAAAATTTGCAGGAATTTTGAATTGCAAGCCACAGAGGAAGAATGTTCAGTGTATAATCAGTTTGAGCAAAAGCAATGCCTGTTTTAATCATTATGTGATGCTGCAGGCAATGAAGAGTCGGAAAGGGATACACTTGAAGGATTCAGACACTGGTATAACTGCTATTTTCTTCTTCAGGTAGTGCCATGGAATCTATGAAGCCCACCTGAGAAGGCAGGTTTTTTTAAAGTGTCATCTTAAATTTGATATATCTTCCAATTTTGCAATTTCAAGTGTCATGGGGTGGGGCTTGAACCCATAAATTTATAACTCTGAGGGAGAATCTAGAATGGAATCACTCCAGTACAGAAGCCTGGCCATTCAACCCATCGAGCCTGTACCGACTGCAATCCCACCCAGACCCTGTCTGCATAACCTCTCATGTTAACCCTGCAAGTCCCCCTGACACTAATGGACAATTTAGCATGGCCAAGGAACCTAATCTTTGGATTATGGATTAGGTGATTGTGTGACTCACCTGAAGAAGGAGTGACATTCTGAAAGCTTTTGCTACCAAATAAACGTGTTGGACTTTTAACCTGATGTTGTGAGACTTCTTACTGTGCTTACCCCAGTCCAATGCCAATATCTCCACATTATGGGAGGAAACCAGAGCACCTAGAGGAAACCCATGCAGACATGGGGAGAATGTGCAAACTCCACAAAGGCAATGATCCAAGGCCGGAATTGAACCTGGGCCCCTGATGCTGTGAGGCAACAGCGCTAGCCACTGTGCTGCCTAAGATAAGAGTGCTAACTCTATCTTCAGGCTGATTTCTGAGCATTCAATGTGACCTTTTCTGTGATTTGAAGTATGGTTATTCAGTTTCAGTTCTTCCTTTTCTGAATTCTATTGAAGAGTTATCAGTGCAGATGAAGCAATAAATGATCCAGTCATACCAAGTTATCAGTTTTGTTTTTATTGATAAAGAAAGCTTTGGACTAATTTTCATGTGGAGCTTGGATTGGGTGATAAATCCACTTGTGTTAGGGCCAGGTCATTTTCATCGCTGGATCACATCTGCATAATGCTGTGAGTTGTGTATACTGCACTAATTATAATGGCAGCTTGCTTTCCAGTTGGAGGTGGGAATGAAGGGAAATCCAGTCTAGGTGGAGAGGCAAAATGTTCGGAAGAGGAGAGCTGGATCATTAGCAGCTGGATGATTTTTGTGCAACCTGGCCTCCGCAGCATGTGGGCTTTCCCACTATCCATCCAAAGAATTCTGCGGTTTGATTTAGATGTGAATTCTTGCTGCCCATTTTAAAACCCACTCAGAAATTAAGTTGTGTGGGCCTCAAAACAGAAAACGGGCTGACTATTTTAATTTTAAAATTCTAAAAAACAGAGCTACTAATGGAAGAGTGGATTATACATATTGCAGAATTTTTACAATGAAATAATAATGTATTAATCTGCAGCAAAAATAGCAAAATGATTGAGTTGCTGTGCTTTGTTATTACTCCATTTGAATTTAGTTAGATCTGGACAACTGGTTCCCCATCATAATCATGGAAACTCTTGAAATGCAAGGGAGCTAAATGCAGATCATGTACCATAATCATTTTATTTATTTGATTATTCCCTTAGCAGCTGTAGATTTCTTTGCTGACAGAAATGTAATAGTTTGATATAATGACTCATTGATGAGCTGGAAAATTGGTACTTAAGTTAATGCTGTTATGTCAGAAAAAAACCAAATTTTGCCAATTATGGCGACAGTAATATCTGTTTACCTCTTTGTTTTAAATCTTTGTGTTCCAGGAAAATTTCATATGTCTTAGTTTACTTATAATCTAATAAACTTTTCCTTTTAAAAACACCTTCGGTTCTGCTTTGTTGTCAATCTAGTGCAGATTTGTAGCGAGTATTATGAGTGTAAACTTAACCTGTGTAAATATAATCTTAAATCTACAGCACTAGCAGAAGATGATAGCAGAGTGTATTGTCACGACCAGTAATCCAGAGACACGGGGTATTGCTGTGGGAATGTGGGTTAAAATCGTACTGCAGCAGATGGTGAAATTTGAATTCAATAAAAATTGCAATTGGAGGTCTAATGATGAGTATGAAACCATTGTCAATTATTGTAAAAACACATCTTTTTCACCAAATTCCATTAGGAAAGGAAATCTGCTATCCTTACTCAATCTGGCCTACATGTTACTTAAAATCCACCATGTAGTTAACTCTTAAATGCCCTCTGAAATGGTCAGACAAGCTGCTTGGGAATAGTTAGGGATGAGCAACAATTGCTTGTCTAGCCAGCAAAACCCACATCTCCATGAATGAATAAAAAAATCTATGTACATTCAAAGCATCTCTTGTTACTCAAAAAAAAATTAGAACCCGATTTTTCAGGAATTAGATTAAGGAATATCGCTTCATGCAAATGGTGGTAGATTTTTGGAGTTCTCTTCCAGAAATGATAATTTATGTTGGATCAATTGTTAACAATTGAGACTGATAGATTTTTGTGAGAGATGAGCAAAGGCTGATACATGGGGCAGGATTTTCTGGCCGCACAAGTCTGAGAAGTCCCACTCGAAGTTGACGGACCTTTGCATGGTCCATGTCCTGTCTGTTACGATTCCTGTGGCAGGTGGGACAGGCAGATTCCGCCATGGAGTTAGGTTGCAGGTCCACCATGGTCTCATAGAATATGTGCACAGGCTAGAGGAACTAAATGGCTGACATTTCCAATAAATAGGATTTCCAATGCTGATCCAGTACATTGATCTCTGATGGAATGTATCCTGTGTGAATGTTGAGTGACAACAGAATCAAACTTAATTGTGCTGAACTTATGGTCCAGTAACTATTTACTGTATCAGCTGATGTATGAATTATGCCATGGTACTGCTTTGGAAAGGGGAAGATGTTTTGTGTATGAGTATGGACAAAAAGGAGATTGGGGGGCAGGGGGAGAGCAGGGGGCAGCAACAGTGTTCTAAAAAAACTGGAATTATTTCAATAGATTGTACTATAGATCTAATTCTCTATTTGTTCACTCCCTGCCACCACTGCTATTGAGTGCAGGGAACGTGGCGCTCCCCAAATCTCCATTCACTGTGGTGAGACCAGAGAATCCTACCTGTGGGCAAGGTCAGAGAATCCAGTCCCATATACTTAACAGTCACGTTGGACATGCATTGTGACTGACACCAACAAAACTTTGCATTTTTTTTGTAAATTACTTAGTTTGTAACTTATTCTGAATATGTTCTGCTTCAGCCTGAAGCGATCTATTAACCTTGATAAATAATCTCTGTCATAAGTAATTTTTGGCCCTGTTATAGTTTGACTTGAAATTTACACTACATAGAAACAGAATTTATCATTCCTTTAAGTCAGCAGCTTTTGATAGTCATTCCTCTGTATTTAACAAAAAAATTAACTTTCTTCTTTTAAATTTTATAATGATCTTGAAACAATATCAACAAATCAGTGAAAATAATGTACACTTCTAATTACTGGAGTTATTTTCTTAATGTTTTAAAAGAAGGTATATTCAACTCTCCGAAACTTAGGCATTCTATTTCATATAAAAGGAAAATACTGCAGATGCTGGAATCTGAAACAAAAGCAGAAAATGCTGTGGAGGGAGAATGAAGCCAACATTTTGAGTCTGGATAACTCTTTGTCAGTGCTCTGTTTGCAGTTTTCAAAAATTGAGGATGGGGGGAAAGAAACCCATAAGTGATCTTAAGGGCCTCAATAGGAGAAAGGACTGGTTTCCTGCCAAAAACTGCCTGCCACACTATGAAATTGTGTCCGTGTCAGGGTGGGTGGGATTCCGAAGAGAGAGTTCATGCAATTTAATTTCAACCTCAGAACCTGCAGTGGTGAGTGTAAAATTATGATTTCTGAGTAAATTTAGAAGTCCAAAATGGTGTCTGTGGCACACGTGCATACTTCTGGTGTGAGACATGATGGACTCCATACTGATGATGCCCTTGTGCATGAACTATGATCTATAACGACTCATCGTACATCTGTCAGATGTATGATGAATCGTTAAAGATCACAGTGTCATTCAATATGTAATAATGATTTCACACTGATTCTACTCATTTTTGAAGCTCAATACTGCAGCAAACACTGACTGGAATTTTCTGCCTATTCTTGCCATCAGGATCTTGCAGTCCTGTCAATGGCAAACCCCTGGCACATGCAGGGCTGTTGCATAAAACTGTTGACAGTGGTGGGACCAGAAGATCCTGTCACTAGTCACTGGCTGACTGCCTCTATTGCTATGATACTCACCATGGCGATACAGGAAGTTCTGTCCAGTTTCATAATCCCACACAACTGAACACATTCAGCAGCAAGAAGAAGCTTACCAATGCAATTTAGTGGTATCATCAACTGCCTTCAGGTTAATTACTGATTTATTTCTATTGGCTGTTGCTCATGATTGCAGAAATGTTTGGTCCTTTCTAGAGTTGTTAACGTATGTAAAGAGTGATGTGACAGGTTCTGACTTCAAAATTGCTGTGCAAACCAGTTACTCCCACCTCCCATACATGAGTGCAATAGTAGATGTTCTCCCTGACTATGGCATAAATGGGAGAATGAGCAAAGCAGCACCAGTTGCTAGAAGAGGAAGGAGGAGCTTAGGAAGAAGGGTTCTCATGAGAAGATCATATCAATCCAGGTGTTCAGAGAGCAATTGTGAAGATGAATATGATAGACTTTGTTTATCTGGCTCCTTTTAGGTTAAAACTGGAGATAATTGCGACATCTTAGAGCTATCATTACATAAAGGTGCTAACCAATGCTCCCTATTAATAGGGAACTAATTGCATTCTGTTCTGTCTTGCCAAAATGCAGCCAGCAGAGCAAGCATGTGAGATTTGAAGGTAATTTTCGTAACGGTAATCTGGTTGGAAGTTCATTTCAGGATAAAATGTGACAGGTTGCAAACAAACTGGATTAATCTCACACTGTGGAGATGCTGGTGTTGGACTGGGGTAAATACAGTAAGAAGTCTCACAACATCAGTTAAAGTCCAACAGGTTTATTTGGTAGTAAACGCCACTAGCTTTCAGAGCGCTGCTCCTTTGTCAGGTGAGTGGGGAGTTCTGATCACAAACAGGGCACACAAAAGCATACACAGAATACTGATTAGAATGTGAGTCTTTAAACCTAATCAAGTCTTAAAGGTGCAGATTCCCCACTCACCTGACAAAAGAGCAGTGCTCCGAGAGCTAGTGGTGTTTATTACCAAATAAACCTGTTGAACTTTAACCTGGTGTTGTGAGACTTCTTGCTGTATTGATCTCATACTGCCAGGGAGAGGGACGCAATCAGTAGTTGGGGAATGGGGTTCGGAGCGGGTACAAATAGCTTCAGCCTTTCCAATATTTAATTGAAAGATCTTTCTGTTTACCCAGTGTTGTACATCAGAGAATAGTCTGATATTGATCACCACAACATCCAGTCGGGTATAATGCCAAATAGAAGCCACCAGAAAGAAACATTAAAAGACAAATTCATAAATGAAAGCATGTCAAATTGCATACACACCTCAACAAATCACATTTGTGCATTTCCTTAGTGCTTGAATTCCATCTACCTTTGCCAGTTCTAATGCTCATGTGCAGTGTTATATTAGTGATTGCAGCATTGCTGTTAGAAACTGTTGTGGAGAGACTGCAGATGGCATTGGAGGATTATCTCAAACAACTCTCGACCTTGAAGGCCTGACTTCCAGTTGCACCATCTCTGCATGGTTGGTATTATTCTGGGTGATTTATTGATCGGAAACAGCAAGAAACTGGTGCAGTGGCAGTAGTAGGACAGCAAACACTATCATCCTGAGAAATGGCAGTACAGTCATGTTCCACAGAACCACTGCTACTGCCCAGTGCTGTGCCTCAGCAATCCTAGTAATCTGTTGAAAGATTGTTGGACTGCTTTGACACCCTGCAAGTTCCTTGAGGACTGATATCCATAGACATGATGCCAGCAAGCTGATCTTGCATAACAGTAGCCTGAGTTTTCCAGCATGCAGACATTGGGTACCTTGTTTTGCACTGGAAATATGGCATTGGCCTTCAGCTGCGGCATCATGGTTGGTCCACAAATGTGCTGATGAAGTTGGCCACTTCTGTGCTAGAAAGGATATATTTTAGGCTCAGTGTAAAACCCTATGCAAAAATTAGATCCACACTCCCCCATGCGCTTGGCTTTGTATGCAGGCTTTCTGACAATGCACTGCACATTTTAGTATGTACATATCCATCAGCTGTCTTCTGTAGCCTGCTTTATCAAAGTGTTCATCTGAAGCCTCTGCAGAAAACTCTTTGTGATTTCATCTTCTGGAAATCCAACTGACATCTGTATTATCCTTGCCACCTGCCTTGGCTGCAAGCCACTCCTGTTTGATGTCCAATGTATATTCCAGTATGTACTATTTTTTCAATTATGTGCTATGTCAATATCTGAAATGGTGCAACGAATGTAAAAGCAAGAGAGAATGTTGTATTTACTCTTCCATGACTGCCTGCCAGATTCCAGCTTTTGCGTATCAGAAAGGGAAAAAACAGAAAGGTAGGGCTGTGCTGAGGGAAAGGGGTGAAAGGAGGTGACGCATGTTTACACTATCTGTAATTTGCGAATCAGGAGAGATTGTGGAATAAGAAAGAAATGGATTGTTAGAAGGATAACTAGTTTTGAGCATACTGTCATCTTAAGTATTTTCAACCCCACTGCTAGCTATGGTCTCAGACATGGCTACTCTGATGATGGTGAACATTGACTTCTCCATTGTAATTAGGAAATTAACAAGGTTTGTCCACCTCCAATGTGTACCTGTTGGTTCTGATTATATGTCAGCTTATCCTGCAAGAGAAAAGGAAGTGTGTCAAAAGGTGTGGTGCAATCTATTTTTGGAAGAATTGGTTGTTATTGTTGAATACTGGCAATGTGTGCAAGCATTGAGATCTGAGGTTTACAGCAGTGGTAAGTGTCTGAGGATGAGGTGAGACTATAAATGTTAGATATGACTCCTGCTTGACACACTGTTGGTACATGAGTGATGGCAGTATGATGATTTAAGCAGTGTCTGAAACTGGTGATGAAGTTGGTAGGGTATGGTATTTGAGTATGCACTGGCTCTTCACCATTCGTGAAATACCATTGATCTTTTTGTGGCACTGCATTCAGGTCCTCAGTGCTTGACCTCTGGTAATGCTCTCCATGACTATCTCTGCCGTTGCCTTTTGAGCACACATCTGGAGAGCCTTCTGTGAATACAGGACATGCTCCCTATTTTCCACCTCCTCCACCAAGGTCTAATGTGTTGATTTGGAAAGTCTTGGATGACATTGTGCCCCATCTTTTGCCATTATTCAGTCTTTTTCCACATCTGAAAGATTTTGATATTGCACCAAAACATTGAATCTCTGCTTTGAGAGGTGTATTTAAGCAGTGTAGGCTATGAATAAGCAGGGCTCGCCCTTCAAACGTTTTGGTCTCCTGCTGAGCACACAGCCTCTGTGTCTTTAAGCAGACATGATGTAAAGATGCCGACGTTGGACTGGGGTAGTAAGAACTCAGTAAGAATTTAGCAACACCAATTTTCAATCCAACCGATTTATTTGATAGTAAATCTGCGAGCTTTCGACACTGTCTTCGTCAGGCAAATGCAGTGTTCTGGTCTGCAATAGCACACATCAGCACAGACAGTCATAGATTGCTGATTAGAATGTGAATCCTTACATCTAACCTGCTATTCAAGTGTTAAAGTGGCTAACAATGTGTGTGAAGGGAATCCTGAGCATTGGTTAGAGAATTATGTATTTTCTCCAGACAGCACAGTAAGTGAGGTTTTTTTGCTAACACAGGCAAGTTATGGGGGTTACAGATAATGTGTCATGAAGCCAAGATCCCTATTAAGGCCGTCCTCGTGTGCTGAACTTGGCTATCAGTCTCTGCTCAGCGACTCTGCGCTGTCGTGTGTCACGAAGGCCCCCTTGAAGAACATTTACCCGCAGGTCGGAGGCCGAATGCCCATGACTGCTGAAGTGTTCACCCACAGGAAGGGAACTGTTTTGCCTGGTGATTGTGGAGCGATGCTCATTCATCCGCTGTCGTAGTGTTTGCATGGTCTCCCCAATATACCATGCTTCGGGACATCCTTTCTTGCAACGTATTAGGTAGACAACGTTGGCCGAATTGGAAGAGTATGTACCGTGCACCTGGTGAATGGTATCCTCACGTTTGATGATGTCGTCCATGTTTATGATCCGGCATGTCTTGCAGAGGTTACTGTGGCAGGGTTGTGTGGTATTGTGGTCACTGTTCTCCTGAAGGTTGGGTAGTTTGCTGCGAACAATGATCTGTTTGAGGTTGTGCGGTTGTCTGAAAGCAAGAAGTGGGGGGGTGGGGATGGCCCCAGCGAGATGTTCATCGTCATCAATGATATGTTGAAGACTCCGGAGAAGATGTCGTAGCTTCTCCGCTCCGGGGAAGTACTGGACAACAAAGGGTACTCTGTTCACCGTGTCCCGTGTTCGTCTTCTGAGGAGGTCAGTGCGGTTTATCGCTGTGGCACGTTGGAACTGTCGATCGATGAGTCGAGCGCCATATCCTGTTCTCACAAGGGCATCCTTCAGCATCTGGAGGTGTCTTTACATCATGCCGGCATCTTTACATCATGACTATCGACACCACATACTGCCGGATCCAAGTGGAGAGGATCTCCAAGAGGATTGCACATATCGACACAGACATCAAGTTTCTACAGAGATGCAAGAAAACAGACAGGATACCAAAGGGACTACAGATCACGAACCCACTCAGGTCAACCTATAACACAGACTATGCTGAGAGGCTTTGCCGTCGCACCTCTCTCACACTCTTCAATCACCTCATACACCAGCTCTATAGTAAACGCCGCACCCTGGAAAGTAAAATGGAATACATATTCTCAACTTGCGCTCAGGACGCAGACCAGCTGCGAAACTTTGCCAAGCAGATGAGATGAAGAAACTACACCATTTACATGCACACCAAGAACAGGAAACTGGAAAAACTCGGCATCGCCACCAGCAACAACCAAGCCTCCTTTGGCACCACAGTAGAAAACAACACTACCGCAGGGATGTCCATTGTTAACTTGTCGGACTACACACTTCAATCAGAGGAAATCGAAGTTCTCAGCCGAGGCCTCAATTTCTGTCCCACCACCAAAATGGACCCCATCAGTCTCGCAGCGGACACAGAGGAATTCATCAGGCGAATGAGGCTGCGTGAGTTCTTCCACAAGCCCCAAGAGGCCAATAGCGGACTCAATGAGACAGCTAATGAACCAGAACAGCCGACAGAGGGATCCGCAGTGCAGCAACCGAAGAGGAAGGAATCCAATTGGACTCCTCCGGAGGGCCGCTGCCCCCGACTGGACATGTATGCCCAAGCCATCAGGAGGTGCGTGAACACCAGATTCATCAACCGCACTTACAAGACAGTCCCGAACATCACCCAAGCACAAAGCAAGGCCATCCGTGCTCTCAAGACCAACTGCAACATTGTCATCAAACCAGCAGACAAAGGAGGCGCCACCGTCATACTGAACAGAACGGACTACTGTGAAGAAGTGTACCGACAACTAAACAATGTGAAACACTACAGACAGTTACCAGCAGATCCGACCAAAGAACACACTCGTCAACTCAACACTCTGATCAAAACCTTTGATCCGGACCTTCAGAACACCCTCCGGACTCTCATTCCACGTACTCCCCGCATTGGAGATCTCTACTGCCTCCCAAAGATACACAAGGCAAACATACCCAGCCGTCCCATTGTATCAGGCAATGGGACCCTGTGTGAGAACCTCTCCGGCTATATCGAGGGCATGCTGAAACCGATTGTACAAAGAACCCCCAGCTTTTGTCTTGACACTATGGACTTTCTACAGAAACTCAGCATACATGGAGCAGTAGAACCAGGGACACTCCTTGTCACAATGGATGTCTCAGCGCTCTACACCAACATCCCCCACGACGATGGCATTGCTGCAACTGCCTCAGTACTCAATGCCAACAACTGCCAGTTTCCGGATGCAATTTTACAACTCATCCGCTTCATTTTGGACCACAATGTCTTCACCTTCAACAATCAGCTTTTCATCCAGACACACGGAACAGCCATGGGGACCAAATTCGCACCTCAGTATGCCAACATCTTCATGCACAGGTTCGAACAAGACTTCTTCACCACACGAGATCTCCAACCAAGGCTATATACTAGATACATTGATGACATCTTTTTCCTTTGGACTCATGGTGAACAATCATTGAAACAACTGTATGATGATATCAACAAGTTCCATCCCACCATTAGACTCACCATGGACTATTCTCCAGAATCAGTTGCATTCTTGGACACATGTATCTCCATCAAGGATAGTCACCTCAGCACCTCACTGTACCGCAAACTGACAGACAACCTCACAATGCACCACTTCTCCAGCTTCCACCCTAGACACGTTAAAGAAGTCATTCCCTATGGACAAGCCCTCCGTATACACAGAATTTGCTCAGATGAGGAGGATCGTGACAGACACCTCCAGATGCTGAAGGATGCCCTCGTGAGAACAGGATATGGCGCTCGACTCATCGATCGACAGTTCCGACGTGCCACAGCGATAAACCGCACTGACCTCCTCAGAAGACGAACATGGGACACGGTGGACAGAGTACCCTTTGTTGTCCAGTACTTCCCCGGAGCGGAGAAGCTACGACATCTTCTCCGGAGTCTTCAACATATCATTGATGACGATGAACATCTCGCTAGGGCCATCCCCACCCCCCCCCACTTCTTGCTTTCAGACAACCGCACAACCTCAAACAGATCATTGTTCGCAGCAAACTACCCAACCTTCAGGAGAACAGTGACCACAATACCACACAACCCTGCCACAGCAACCTCTGCAAGACATGCCAGATCATAGACATGGACGACATCATCAAACGTGAGGATACCATTCACCAGGTACACGGTACATACTCTTGCAACTCGGCCAACGTTGTCTACCTAATACGTTGCAAGAAAGGATGTCCCGAAGCATGGTACATTGGGGAGACCATGCAGACACTACGACAGCGGATGAATGAGCATCGCTCAACAATCACCAGGCAAAACAGTTCCCTTCCTGTGGGCGAACACTTCAGCAGTCATGGGCATTCGGCCTCCGACCTGCGGGTAAATGTTCTTCAAGGGGGCCTTCGTGACACACGACAGCGCAGAGTTGCTGAGCAGAGACTGATAGCCAAGTTCCGCACACATGAGGACGGCCTTAATAGGGATCTTGGCTTCATGACACACTATCTGTAACCCCCGTAACTTGCCTGGGTTAGCAAAAAACCTCACTTACTGTGCTGTCTGGAGAAAATACACAATTCTCTAACCAATGCTCAGGATTCCCTTCACACACATTGTTAGCCACTTTAACACTTGAATAGCAGGTTAGATGTAAGGATTCGCATTCTAATCAGCAATCTGTAACTGTCTGTGCTGATGTGTGCTATTGCAGAGCAGAACACTGCATTTGTCTGACGAAGACACAGTGTCGAAAGCTCGCAGATTTACTATCAAATAAATCGGTTGGATTGAAAGTTGGTGTTGCTAAATTCTTACTGAGTTCTTTATGCAGATACAGTGCTGTTAGCACTGGCTGCATTCTACAATCATGTCAATTAGCTGGCAGCACAACATTGACATGCTACTTACTTAGCAAATAATGAGTGAGGGTTATTCCTACATGGTGATTCTTTATCCCCTTTTCAGGGCTATTGAATTTAGCTTTTCATAACCATCAGCTTTTGATTGTTCAAGTAAACATTCTTGTTGGTGACAACCATGTTACACAGGTTAGTTTGATTCTCTGTATGACTAATATTGACAAGTGGGAAATTGACACAAAGTGCACTCCATCCAATGGCACATGGCTGAAACTTAGATTGCCTTGGATCATGGCATACATTCCCAGATTTCACTGCCTTTGTTCCCAAAACTAGGAATCATTTCACTATCACCCATTGCCAGTCTCCTGCCAGTGCTTCTGAACCAGTTCAAAGTACTTGCAAAATTTGGGACCATCTCTCTGTTTCTCGACTCCGGAAGGCATCCTTCCCCCTCCACCCATAATCACTTGGCAAAGTCACTTCATGCCCCATACTTAATTACCCATTTTTCTCCTGTCCAAGCTACCTCACAGTGACATTGCTGCTGCTAGCCACTGGAGAGTAGCTAGTGGCGGGTTAAAATGTCATGTCTGTACATCAAAATATTGCCTGTCCTTTGTTGCAGACACACACAATTCTCCAATGCATTAAACTTCAGTTGTTTTTTGAAACTGTCCATTATATTCTAATCTCCAGTGTTGTCTGACGACACAGTAATTAAGTTTGCAAATACTCGTTTGGGTTTGCTTAATAGCAGTTAGCCTTTTTTTCAGAAGACAAATATTTGCCTTGTAATGATCAAACTATTAATTTCAAAATGTGCAGACTAATTGCACCTTGTAACCTTAAAAGGCCTATATCTGCTCTTGAACAGCAGAATAATGCATTCTGCATTACGTGGTTCAATAACTCTAATTTAAAAATCTCTGCGAGCACTGGCATAAAAGATTAACTTTCAACATTCTAAGTGTTGCATGTCTGCACATGTTTCTTGATGACTTTGCTTTTTATTCATCATGCCTCATGTGCTATGATGTTCATATATCATTTTCTGTGCCACACTTTACATATTTGGCTTGAAAAAGTTGGAACTGTGAATAAGAGGAAAAGCTTCCAGTAAACAAAATAGGAATTGACCCAATTAATTGCTGAAAACAAAATCAGAATCTTTTGACTGTATTTATGTTATTATTCGTCTGGAGAGAAAATTCAGTTTGTTTTATTAATTTTATCTCCTTTTGCTGTTTTTGCATTTTTTTTAATCTGATGACTGTCAGCAACCATTGTGCCATGATCTGATCAAGTGTTCATGTGGTGAAGAGCTGTTGTTTACCAATTCAGTTATAAACAGGACTCTTCTGTTATCCAAGTCATTATTCAAAACTGAAGTTGGAAGTTAATTTGTCTGCATTAGGAGTCTGATACTCTTATCGTATGACTGATGTTGAGTCTCAAACCTACTTTGTAATATGTATCATGCTAAAATTTGCATTTATAACATGTAAGCTTAGGACAGAAATCAGTGTATAACCATTGCAACTCACTCTGCTTGGGTTGCATTTCTCTGACTGATATCCTTCATGATGATAGTCTGGCATTGGAATCATATTGTTAACTCAAGTCCAGCCAAGCACAAGACACAGTCTATGTGTCTGTGCATTCTCAGCAGTGAAGTGAATATTCAAGCAAAGTTGACACAGCCGGTGATACTTGTGCAATGCAAAACTATTATCATTTCCTTTCGCCTCACTCTTGCTAATCAGGATTGTGCAAGCATTGTGTTACCCAGGCAGATAGGAGAGTTTGCATCAAATACCAAACATGCAGCTTCACAAGACTTTCTCTTTTATACCTGAAAACATTTGTGTGTTCATTTTTCTTGTTGCCCATTATTACAAATTAAATTTGGGAAATAGTGATTTATGTTCTTAAAAACAAGATTGATTGCATGTTTTTGACTTTAAATCTTAGTTGTGCTACATAAGTTTCACATGTCAAACAACTTCAGTCATAGTCAATTGGCAGCAGAATGGGAAGAACATTCAAGAGGCTTCCAATGCCAAACTTAACCAGCGTAGAGATGGGATGTCGGTGGTTCCACATTCACCATGCTCCCAGGCAATAAAGTGCATCCTCAGCACCAAATTTGCATTGGGGGAAGCATTAAACTTTACCCACTGTTAAATTTACTTGACGTGCCATTTGATGCTGATTTTATACAGAAAAGCTTTGCACCTTTTTGAATGTTCTATCTATCTGTTCACTGTTGTATTTCATTTCAGCAGGGCAAAATGATCAGTGCACGGAACAATAATGATCATTGAAAGCTTGGCATTATTTCATTTTGACATGCAGTGCCCAGCCCAAGGTGGATTCCTATATCATATTTTAACTTAGATAAGCTAAAATTCAGTGTCAGACACAATGGCTGGGATTTTATGACCTCACTCGGATGAGGCTCATAAAGCCCCACCCGAAGTCAATAAAGAATTCCCGGAATCGGTAAAATTCTGGCCTGTATTAATATTCAACAGACTTACACCTGATCTTCTTACATGGATAAATTGTGACACACACTTATATAAATAGATTTCTAGATGTTGTACCTAGGTAGTTCAGTAAAAGAGAAACCACTGGAAACAATAAGTCTGTTTTAATTTCAACTGAGGATATTGGAGTTTCTGCTTCTGAAAGCTTGAATTGAATCTTAATTTACTTGAGAAAAAAATTAAGAGATACAGAAGCAATAAATAAAAATAGAAATGAAGAATTACACATCTGGGCCTTGATTCTCCCATCCCACTGTACTAATTTTTTAACACAACGGACCAGGAGATTTTTGCGTCAGCTGATTTGCAGGATTTGCATGTGCAGTCATGCCCTGCTATCATCTCCCATCACTGGATTTTTAGTGGCGTAGGATCTGTGCTAGAAATCGGTAGGGATCATATAATCGGTATATATAATTTAAATGTTATTCGCAGGCCTGAGACTGAAGTCTCTCGGTCGCTAGCATCTCTCTTCTGGTTTAGAGTAGCTCCCCATTAATGGGAACTAGTAGCCTGATCCTGTTGGAGTGAAGGGGGACAATCGGGGCTCCACAGAGAGTTGGGTGACGGGTGTGCCCCCTGGGCATTGGCATCCTGGCTGTGCCAGTCTGGGCACCTGGCCTGTTGGGGGCAGGGCCTACAGGGTGATTGGTGGAGGTGGAGGGCCCTGTTGCCACTGTGCATTAGGGATTGGTGGGGGAAGAAGGAAGACCGGTGATTAGGCCATGGTGGGGGTGCAGAGAGCCAGTGTTCTGAGGATCATGGGCTGGCCAGCAAATGGGTGGCCATCAATGTGGGCCACTGCGCGTGCACCAATCACGACACTGACAGATCGGTATATGCACAGAGCTGATTTCAGCCTCTCTAGAGGGGATAGTCGTGACCCCTAGTTTTTAATGATATTCACCCTCTGGTGGCCTCTGCAGCGCACAGAGCATGGGAGATTCTTCTCTGAATTCCCACTGGAAAAAACAGTGTGAATTACTTGAGTTTTCACATGAATTTGATACTTAGAATTTTTTGGGAGAATTCTGCCCCTGGTATCCATGCTCACTGTTATGCTTTATCATAATTCTATTGACCATCCTTGGCTGCTGTGTTGATTGTGTGCATGTTGTGTTTTCAATCTTCTTGACTCTGTCAAGTCATTGAATTACTTGGGATATGTTTTGCAATGTTTCTCTTGAGTCTTCCTCAAGAAGCAAATTATATGTCATCTGTGTGACTAATGAGCTAATGGGCCAAATTGCCTTTTCTCATTCATTCCTAATGTTCTTATATAAACATATACTTTTTATTATTAATCTTTATTTTTTTACTGACATTAAAACTCCATAGTGCCAACAGCATTTATCTATACTTCTTGGAATAGCCTTGAGTACAATTTGGAATTAAATGATTAAATCCTTAAAATATTGAATAAACATTATTTATTATTTTTTGGTTGTCATTTCCAAAGATATTTAATTGGAGTGGTGGGGTGGATCTAATTTGTAGTTTCACTGGGACTTGTTATGAATAGCTGTCTTGATACTTTCTGTTGCAGTTTAATAGCAGCACACTACATAGGTGTTATGACAGAAATTGAATGTTTTTCTTTGTGTCTCAAAGGTTTTAAAGGTGTTTCCTCGAAGTTGCTCATGAACAATATATTTGTATACGTTTATACACATATACCGAATAATTTATATACATATACCGAATAATTCAATTTTTAAAACCAACCTATCAGCAAAACCTTTTTACTTCAAAGGATAAGACTGGTTTATTTCACACTGATTATTTGAGAACTTAAGAAAAAACAAAGATATTGTACTAACACAATAATTACAAATGGAGATAAAATTATACTTCCAAATATAAATGAAGATTAGTCTATAAGAGATACAGGTATGATATTTTGCAGTTGACATGTAGTGTTGTCTAAAGTGAAGATCTTCAGATTTAAGAATTGTCTCTTTGCTGCGAAGGCTTCCACTGTCGAAATGCCAGAGATGGCTTTAGCACGTATTCTTACTAGATTGAATCAGGATTTATAGGAAGGAGAGAAACTTCCCTTCTTTTGATTCTGCAGGCATGGCACTTTCAAGCTGCCTATTTAGTTACAGCAGAAGCATGGTTGTTTCTGGAATCCTATCTTTCTTTCCCTTGGCTAAATCTTCTTTTAGATGGTTCTCTCTGGATCTGCAGGTATGGCAAGATGACCATTGTTATAATGTAACCTATACAAGAAAACCAAGTCACTTTCCAAAAAAGCAAGTGATATTTCCATTACAGTTATTCAGATTCTCCTTATTCCCTGTAATGATCAAAAAGCTGAGGTTATTCATGCCCGATAGTGGCTCATTGGTTGATGTCTTTGCCTTTTTGAGTTAAAATTATCAAGCCTGTTAACTTGTTTGGAAAACTAATTGCATTTTGAATGTTTTTGTCTGAGGATGTCTGCTCTTTGGTTGAACAAGTTCAACCAGACAAAGGGCAGCATGGTGGCACAGTGGTTAGTACTGCTGCCTCACAGTACCAGGGAGCCAGGTATGATTCCCAGCTTGGGACAATGTCTGTGTGGAGTTTGCAAATTCTCCCCATGTCTGTGTGGGTTTCCAACAACACCAGGTTTGAGTCCAACCAATTTATTTGATAGTAACTCACAAGCTTTCGAGGCTGTCCTCTTCGTCAGGTGAATGAGGAGAACACCTCATTCATACTGTAATTGGTTTTCTTGTATTTATGTATTCCTGTTCCTACTTGTGGCTAATCTCCCTATCAGACCCCATTGTCCCAGGACTATCTTTATCTTTGTTCCCTGTATGTTTAATTCAAATAACTGTCTTCTTGTATGTTTTGAATTTCAAGTTGCTGTCTGCATTGAAAGTCAGTGTCTGTTTAATGTCTTTTTACCCTTTATGTGCTGGACAGTGATTTTTATGCCAGGTATCCATTATTATGATTTTTTTGCCCACCACACTATAATAACAAAGATATGCATTTTAACTCAAAAATAGATGGATTAGGGTTGGGTGAAATGAGTCTAACTCACCCACTTTTATGTTAATTAGAGGCAATCCAGGAGAAGGCAGCCAGTCCAGGAGGCAGACTGATCTCATCAATATGGCTCCCCACTTAATTATATTGATTGCCACAAGTTTTATATCAGAATTTGCATTCCAGCATTTGCTGATGAGATCCCTATGAAACGTTTGGGCTAAAATGGACTGAGAAAAATTATGGCCAGTTTATCTTTCAAAAATAGCTTGGTATCTCCTTGAATGTCTGTAGTTGACTAAGCAGTTAATACAATTTGGTACAAGCTTCTGTCTGAAGTCCTTAAATATTATGACTGCATTTAAAGAAACAGCTGCCAAATCAAAACCAGACAAGTGTTACAATGCACAGTTATGATATTGCAAACAAAACTGTTTTGAAGGTCACATTTTGTAAACCTTGGACTGAGATTAAAGACCGTTTCCAAAATGAATTCAGAATCACTTAACTTCCTCCTTATGGATTTCACAGAATCATACTGTGCAGAAGGAGCCATTCAGCCCATCAAGTCTGTATCAACCATAATCCCACCCAGGCCCTACACCCATAACCTCATGCATTTGCCCTAGCTAGTCCCCTGACACAAAAAGGCAATTTAGCATGACCAGTCCATCTAACACACACATCTTTGAACAGTGGGAGAAAACCGGAGCACCTGGAGGAAACCCACACATGATGTAGAGATGCTGGCATTGGACTGGGGTAAAGACAGTAAGAAGTCTGACAACATCAGGTTTGAGTCCAACCAATTTATTTGATAGTGAACTCACAAGCTTCCGAAGCTGTCCTCTTTGTCAGGTGAATGAGGTGTTCTCCTCGTTCACCTGACGAAGAGGACAGCCTCAAAAGGGAATCACCCCCTAGGCCCTGCCCCCAACAGGCCAGGTGCCCAGACTGGCATAGCCAGGATGCCAATGCCGCCTAAGTCATTGATAAAGAGGAAATGTATCCATTTGTGGAACAATGTAACGTTGAAATGCTCATGTCTGTATTTGATTACAACAATGTGTTAAACGATGCTCACATATTTGCTTACAACGATGTGTTAATGATGTCCGGTCCATCTATTGTGTAAAGGTGGACTGCTTCTATTGTATCATTGAGAGAAGGTAGGTGCCCAGCACTGCTTTTCTCCACGAAGCTTCGTTAAATAAAACTGTATTGTTGCACCTCCAGTCTGACTCCGAAGTAGTAATTTCCTACAACAATAGTTTCATTATGAAATTTGTACTTTAATCTTAAAAGTATAACAGTGCTAAAGGGAACAATGCCAAGGGAACAATGCATATTTCAGACAACTACAACATACAATTCCAAAGAAGAGTCCAATGTATTGAACATGAAACATTGACTCTGTTTTCCTCTTCACAGATGCTGCTTTACCTGCTGAGTTTTCCTAGAACTTTCTGTTTTTACAGCATACAGTTTTTGGATCACAGTTGCTCTTTGATAAATGTAATAGCTTCCATTACTTTGAACTTTGGTCTCATCTACACTAAGCAGTCTTGAACTTCACCCAGGCTTCTTAATGTAAAGAAGAGTACCATGTGGGATTTAACTATATCGTTGTTCAAGACTTTAGAGATTGTTAGACCATCACTGTCTTAGGGACACTTGAAAAGCTGGCTGTGGTGAAAAGTCATACTTAAAATACATTTTACTCGAGACAGGGTAGGAGTTAGTTGCTTTATGAATACAGTAGGATGATTTATGTTTCTTTATTTCAAGCAAATTCTAAAAACGTAATAAATGGATATCTGAATAACTTATACTGATCAGATATAATCTACTGACATATCCACAGCAATGAATTGTACTGTTTTACAGAATGCATTGATAAATACCAATAATTGTGCTGAAGGTGCCAATAACTGCTGTTAGATAGTTGTATTTGAATGTCTGGATAATAACGTCAGATAAATTATCTCTGCTGAGTCAGCTATTTCTTTGTGGAGCCACATCAAATTTACACATTGGGAACTTTTCTCCATTGCTGTTAAATGTTCAGCATGACCAATGACTAACCATCTAGTTATAGAAGCTGAATACTGCCCTGCAAATATTTTCTCTCCCTCTTTGTGAGATGCAACATGCTTGGAGGATATTAACAAGGAATAATATAGATCTGTTAATTATGGGAAATAAAGGTTCCAGCAATCCCCCATTTCCCCTCTCCACATGAG
This sequence comes from Sphyrna mokarran, assembly GCA_024679065.1. Classification (NCBI taxonomy): domain Eukaryota; kingdom Metazoa; phylum Chordata; class Chondrichthyes; order Carcharhiniformes; family Carcharhinidae; genus Sphyrna; species Sphyrna mokarran. Next base: position 106,800,564 of record JAGIQG010000003.1, on the reverse strand, counting down.
TTGTCGTGTGTTTAATTCATGGCTCTCATTTAACTAGCTGAGCCATCTCCAGCCTATCACTTACTACTGTTGTGGCTGTGATCTGATTTATTAGATGTTTTGTTCTTCAAACTCGATAATGGCTTATCTATCATGGAATACAGTGCTTTGTGCAGCTGCAGTATACAGAATAAATTCATCAATAGTGACATCAAATGGAGCCTTAAAAAATAAACAATTGCCCATAGCTTCTTCAGAGCAAAAATCTCCATCACATTGATACTTTGAATGGACTTACCTCATCGGAATTGCGCACAGCCTGCCTAGCCCAACCTTCCTCACTAGGCTTGTTGAGACAGGAGCAGTAAAGCATGCCATCAGCAGCATTAGTGTGGATGAATTAGGATGTAGAGAGGTGAGACATTCCCACTTTTGCTGTAAACGGGATGTTTAAAGGGGCAATTTAAACAAAGCGGTAAATTTCAAAGATAAAGAAGGAGGGAGTCTGTCAGGACAGAGCGGAGCTGAGTGAGCAAAGCTGGCTGAACTGAGGGTTGGGAACAGGATTGGGAGTTGGGAAGTGTCGTGTGTGTGTCTGTGTTGCTTTAATATGCCTTCCAATAGTTTCAAAGTCTCCTTCTGCCATCTTATGTTGTTTTGATTTTGCAAATGCGCTCCTGAAATTGTTTAGGTGAAACTGATATATAATGATCTCAACTAGTCAGTTCACAAAAGTTCAAAATGACAAGCTGGTGATTTTCACTCTTTTGTGCTTGACAGTTCTGACAAGGTCATGAAGAATGTCAATTTGATCTTATCTTTCCAGAAACCCAACTCTACAATCTTCACATTGCAGCATCCATCTATTACAGGGGCTCTGTCCTGCCCTCAACCTTTTTTGGTGAAGAATTCCGCTCTTGATGTCATTCTGAGCAAAGCAATACTCCTGGACACGTCGTAAACTAGTTATTTGCATCCTTCCCAACTTTGGAGTTGTTGTCACAGTTATAATCATCAAATACTCTTGCTTTGAGGATGATGTTTATTCAGGGTTGTGAATGAGATATGAGAACAGCAAAATCCCATACAGAAATGAAATGATGATGAATAATCTGTTTTTCAGTGATGATGATGCATAACATATTGTCCAGATGCTAGGGAGAATTTTCTTACTCCTCTAAATGTTTTTGTGAGTAAGTTGGAACCACAGATAAAGTTGTTTAAACATCATCTTTATATAAATAAATATTCTTTATATAAATAAATAATGAAGTTTAACAATCTTCTTTATATAAATAAATAATGAAGTTTAACAATGACAGTAACTCAGCAGAACTTTATGAACTATGAAAACGAGAGCACAAGGAAAACAAATCTTATTTGTAGAACACTATTCTGTAAACGGAAAAGCCCTCCAAAAACTGGACATGCTCAGAACCCTCAACGAACACCAATAAAAGGCTTTACACTCAAAATGACACTATAACAGTCCAGCCCTCATCCCCTCTTAAACTTCACTCCTATTAGAACAGAAATACAACAAATCTATTTGGGGCTTTGAGGTTGCCTTGTGACCAATGCAATATCATAGGTGAATCTTGTATTGAAGATCTAGAAGTGTAGATGTAGAAATAATCTGGAAATCTGTAAATGAAGGTTCCTCTTCCACTCCCACAGAAGAGGCAACTGGCAAACTTTGAACCTTAGGTTCACAGCACCATTATCTTCTTTCATGTTGTAATTCATTAGCAACGGTTGCTGACTCTGAAACTTTTTCTGACCTTAGGACATACTGGAAACAGATATGATCTTGGCGTCTGTGAATAAGTCTTCCATGATTTAGCCTCATGACCCAAGATAGTGAACCACTTTGGCTTAAAATTATTTCCAGTAACCATCTCTGGTTACTACCAAAGCTCCTGATGTACACCCAATAATCCAATGGTACAGTTTGAACTGTCTGTCTTTGGCATGGCAGTTGTGTCCCTTTTTCTCTTCTCTTATCTCCTGCTCACTTCTGCTCCAAGATCTGGATGAAACAGATCCCCTAGATGAGATTCTGCCTTCTACTTAGCAGCAGTTCTGCTGGAGAGAGCCTGGCAAAGCCCTGAAAGCTAGTGGCGTTTGCTACCTAATAAACCTGTTGGACTTTAACGTGGTGGTGTTAGATTTCTTGCTGTGTTTACCCCAGTCCAACGCCAGCATCTCCATATCATGACTTCCATGGCATGGCCAGATTCCTCTTCAATTTATTCGTTTTTGCCTCACATACACTTAAGAGAATTGATTTCTGCTAAGCCTCATCTCCTATTGCATTTGCTAAAAGGAAATGCTGCACCTTTTCCATGTGTTTAGCGCAGTCCTCGCTTCTCTCATCAAACTTTCTGACTGCTCCGGACATAACCATGGTACTGCTAATTTGAAATTCCCTCGAATAAATTTACAATGTAAATTAGCTTCCCACTATATGCAAACTTGTGTTACCATCACACTGAACATCAAAAAACGTTGTTGTGTCTTCACTCGCTGTTTTCTCCTCAATGCCAAAAAGATTGGGAAATTGAGATCACAAATAAGGTAACCAAATGTGTTGTCCAAATTATGATCTTCGTAATTTTAATAACTAATTAAGTTTAACAATAACTCAACAAGATCACAAGTAAAGTAGATGTTGCTTGCACAATATTCTCTTGCATATTGAAAAGCCCTCCAAATCCCACACATGCTCAGAGCTTTCATCAGGTGCCAATAAAACAATTACATAAAAAAGCTGATTTCAAATGACACAATAACAATTTCTATGTGATCCTTTATATCCACACAAAATGGCAGCTGAGGCCAAAGTTTGACATCTCATCTAACAATGCAGCAATCCCTCAGTAATTCATTGAGGTGCTAGCTTGGATTATAGAAACATTTATGCCCACAGAAAGAGAACATTTGGCCCATCATGTCTGTCTCATGTGTTGAAATTACTGGAGTAGTATTTGAGTCAATAAATTCTGACTTGGAGGCAAGAGTGCTATCGTCCAGTAACATCTGAAATTAGCTAACCCTAGGGATGCTGCATTTAGCCTTCATGTCCCTAGAAAGGAACAACTTGTCAGACTTTTATTTGTCCCATTGCCAGTTCAGTGACCTTGCTGAACATTTTCTTTGTCCTGATCTTTGTCAGTAACCTTGCTGAGCATTATGTATGTATACACTTGATGACCCATGCGCATTTCTGGAAAAACCTACATTTTATACTAGGCTGATAGTCCCTTAAAGAACTAACTTTCTCTGAGTGATGATTTCTACTAAAGCACCTTGCTTCCAGTAACTGATCATTTGATCAAGTTGCCTGGGAGATAATACAAAAAGGACAATGAGCTTTTTTTGAGCAAACTACATAATGGGCAGGGAACATTTCTTTTCAGCCTTTATATGAATCTTTGAAGCAGTGCTCTCAGATTAATCTTCCAATTTTATAAATTTGACTTGAGTTCAGGGTGTAAGTCAAATGGATGCAGAAAAAAAATTGAGTTAAGTTCTGTTCAGAGAAGATTGGACTGTATTCATTGGACATTTAATATCTTTAATGTAATCAACTGACAAGAATCAAGTCATTCAGATCAGAAACTCTAAAGTGTTTTGTGAAGTGTGCCTCAATCATAAGTTTTTGAATTTGGCTAGGGTAAGCATGAGATGTTTCATTTAGGTTTGATTTAACTGACCCACAAAGGAGCTTTTATCAAACATAGTTTATTTAAGAATACAATTAACATTTATGGAAAGAAAATTAGTAATAGCTTTTACCAATTACAGACAAGAAAAATAAACAATAATGATACTGTATAATCCTTGAAAAATAAATGTAATGTTTCAATCAGACAAATTTCCTTAAACAAAACCTTTGTCACAGGTTTAGCACAAAAAGTACAAATGCTCATGTAATACTGGAACTTAGTCCTTTGGTTGGATACTGCAGTTCTTTTAAGACACACATGCACAAATTTGAAGTCAGAACAGCTTCCCAAACCGGCAGGTGGGTGGGAGGGTGGGTGGGGTGGGAGAGAGAGAGAGAGACTCTAGATACTAGCTCATAAAACCACCAGGAAGGCCAGAAGCTTTGCTTCAGCTAACAGCAGAATTTCCAACACAAGGGATATAGAGAGAAACACTGCTTTACAGTCTGAGGTCCACACCCTTTCTGAACTAAAACTGCAGCTCAAAAATGAAAATAAAAGAGGTCTTGTTAACTGACCTGCAAATCACTCCTCTCCCTCATGATGCAAGGTCATAAATAATCCCACAAAATACCTGAGGCCCAGAGTAAAAACAAACAAAAAAACCCAATTAAACCAATGAAGCAGCAATAAATGCAGACAGCTCAGCAACAATGAAACCAAAAGGCCTGCTTAAAACTGCAGAGAACATGATTTAAAAAAAATTCTTAAAAGTACACAAGTGCCGCAATACGATGTAATTACTAGTTTGCATTTACTGATTTCTGTGCCGTAGAATTTTTTTGTTCAGATTTTGGAAATCTGAAATAAAACCAAGTGCTGGAAATACTTAGCAGGTCTGGCAACATCTGTGAAATAAGAAAGAGTTAACATTTTGAGCCCATACTGACTCTCCTTTGGAAAGATATATGCAACTGTATTCAGCGTAGATCACTAACATCAGGTCTAGAATCTGGCTTCTGTGTGGCGAAGTACTTGAAATAAAATACACTTAACCATTGATACAACAGGAAAGCATACGAAATGCGGTGGTGTTAAGGGAGATCAAAATCAGCAAATCCCAATTTTTCTGCAGCCCAGCCAGCAATTAAAGTCACAAAAATTGATTTAACTCCTTTTTCTCACTGAAAATCTTTCAGACAACATGAATCCAGAAACAGGTGGCTACCTTGAAATCTTCCGTACGGGTCTGATATATCACTCTGCATAAACATTTTAGCAAAAATCTGACAGGATTGGAGTCACAAACAGACTGGCATGACTGGATTCTACATTGAAATGATCTCTCATCTGCAGATATTCAATTCTTCATAGAATCCTGATTTATCAGTCTGTATTTCCAATACAATTCAGTGCTTCCAGTTTCCTGATTTATGTTTGGTCCCCCATTAAACACTCATTATGAGCTGTTTCTGGATGAACAATTGGAGCAGAGAAGTAACAGCAGCAACATCATTGAGGAAAACAATAAACAGAAGGGCTGTTTAGAAGACAAGAGATGAGCAAATCAACTTGTATTATTCCTTAGCAAGTCCACAGGATCTGTAGGTCAACAATGATTATTTCTGAGTAGAAGATGGTGGGATCACTGGACTAGTAGTTCAGAGGTCAGGCAAACGTTGTATGGATATAGGTTCAAGTGGCAGCCGATGGAATTTAAATCCAGGTAATAAAATTAGGAATTGAAAGCCAGTTATCAATGATGGTGACCATGAAACTAATATTGATTGTCATGAAAGCCTACCTAGTTCACTAATGTTGTTTAGAGAATGAAGTCTGCTTTCCTTATTTGCAGTGACGCACATGTGATTCCAGACCCACAGCAAAGTGGTTGATTCTTCACTGCCCCCTGAAGTTACTTAGTTCAGAGGCAAATAGGGATGGGCAACAAATACTGTCCTTTTCAGTGACACCCACAACCCATGAACAAATGCATTTTTTTAAAAAGTAGATGAAGAGACTGTTTCACTGGACTGGCACCTCTGTGCAGCTTCTAGGATTTTGTCCAGCAGTAGCAAGTGGTATTTTGATTTAGTTATCACTAAGAATATTGAATTGCACAATGAGATTTCCACGACACATTCTTCCACTCAGAACTTGACTGGATTCTACTTTCACTTTGCCATGATGCACTCAGTTAGAACTGCTCACTGTTGGCTGGGCTGGCTTTCTTTGCTGAACTGGAGAAGTTATTCAGGTTGGCTTTACCGTGAGTATTAATGTCTGATGCTTTTTCTTGTAATGCACGCCATTTTAGCAAAGAGCCATAACCAAAGAAGAAATGTTGCTCCTATTTTTCCAACAAACACTCAAGAAAATTTAAGTACACATGTATTGTGTGAATATGAACATTGACATTACATGCCCACAGATGGTGCCGACAAATCATTTTTTGATTTAGTAATCCAAAATTAATCACATCTAGATTCCAAGTTAGCTGCATGCAGCTTGTGGCTAATGTATCAGAGAAAGTTGTGACAGCAGACAAAGACTGTCCTTTGCAAATGTGGCTGATGACACTTCCAACATGTCTAAATAACACAGGTACTGAGAGAGCCAGGAAACTGCCAGGAGCATTGCAGAGCTTGGCATTTTGAAGCAAAGAAACCTCTAGGGACTATGCACATTCCATGAGCCGTATTTAAATAAGTAAGGGTGAAGCTGAAGGAAGTGTTCCTGAACGCACTGCTTAATCGTTGTATAACCTTTGGAAAAGCCTCAAGCTTTGCAAATTGAAGTGGTTGCCATCTATCCTGAATTGAATGTGTCCATCTGTGTCAAGATTCTCAAGTGCGTAGTGGAGCATGGCTGAGGGTATATAGCAAACAGAGCTGGAGTCAATGCACAGTTTTGCTTGGTACTGTTCGTGATAGGAAAGGCATCCAGTGATATACCATTTTGCATCACATTGTTCGTCATGCCATTGTGAAATGTGAGAATGACACTGATCATCTTTTCAGGATAAACAAATTTGTACAGAACGTTCCATTGGCCTTCTTGGTTTACTGTATCAAAAGGTGTTATTGCGCAAACAAAATCTTTGGAATCATTTAAGAAACTGTCAAATGGAGAGCGACTGAATTAAGATAAACAAATGGCCTTTCTTGTTATTTATTCATTTGTGCGTTGTGATTGTACATGGAATATCATCACTGCTGCTGCAAAGCCTCCAACACACTTAAATCCCAAATTGACTGGTGTCTAATTTCGTATCCAGTCCATACTCTATTTTTGGCATTTAAAGAAATACGAAAACATCTTTATATAAGTTTACTTTGACTAGTCTATGATGTATGAAAATAGCTGTTGAAGCTGTATTTGGCAGTTAGTGCAATTAGTTGAAAACCCCTGAAGCACAGAACAATCTAGGATTTCTGTATATTCTATTGCAGAGAATGATTTCTCTGAGATAAGGTAACTAATTCTAATCTGACAAACATTGTAAGGCGGATGCTTTACAAATCAACTACATATTGGTTGTCAAACTCAGTGTCAAATAAAACAACCAATACATCTGTATGAAAGTAATAGCAATAACAAAAAGCCACTGAGAAAAGGTTTTCAAAATTTTTATGGCTACTTCAGTGCATGAGTGCAATAGTATATAATGGAATTTTACCTTTCTTCACCAGAAATACCCAATGATTAGGATGAGAAAATAAATTGTTCCAGCTGTTATACAGAAATACCTTGCACTAAGTAAAATATTAAAGCTATTGCAATTTGCAAACACCATGATATTTAATAAAAATTCAAAATAATTTGTCGACAAGTGAACTTTAAACCAATCTTTTCACTGACACAATAATTTGGGACTTTGAGAAAAATAAATCTGATAGTGAATTGTTCAGAAAAAAATGTTGCATTATGGTTTATATATGTGCTTTACTACACTTGGAGTTTTGACAAATGATGGGAAATAAATCATTGATGTTGTCATAGAAACCTTGTGCAAAATAGGGGAACGTTTCACTCAGAGGCACTGTTTTTTAAAGCTTTCATTCTTTCTCAAAGCAATCTTGAAGCAGCATATTTTGAGGGAAATTCAATGCAAGTGAAAGCTGTTTTTACTCTGCATTGGTCTTTGACCTTCTTCATAGCCAATGATACAATGATCACCATCCCTTAAATGTTCAGCTGTTGAAATTTGACCCATTTGACGCCGTCTCATTCCCAAGAACTAGGTACAGCAATATTTCCTCTCCCTTTCGACTGGAAACATACTGTTGTAAAAAATTTTCCTGAATGTACTGCAGGAACTCTTGACCTTTACAGTACTATTACTTCAGTCGATATTCAGATAACTGAAGTCTCCCATTATGACGACTCCATAGTTCTTGCATCTCTGTCTAACTTATTTGCAAATTTGTTCCTCTACATCCTTCCATTGATTAGCAGTCTATGTACTCCACCAGACAATGTAATTATATGTTTCTTGTTCCTGAGTTCCAGCCAAATAGATTCTGTCCTTGATCCCTCTTTCTACAGTGGTGCAGTGCTTTATTTTACCAATACTCCTCCCTGGTTCTTCCTTTTCTAGCTTTCCTGCACAACCTGTATCCACAGATATTTAACACCCAGCACTGCCTTTCTTTGAGCTAGGTCACTGTTGTAGTCAACATGGGCAGGATTTCACAGCCACGCATCCCAGGTCTGGAAATTCCCACCCAAGCTCAGTGCACCTTTAATGGTCTGCCAAATTTTCTCTCTCATCCACTATAATTACTCCAAAGGGAAGACCAGAAATTTTTGGCCCATATTTCCACATAGCAATCTGCTCCTGTAACTACTAGTCCTATTTATTACACTCTGCATTCACACACATGCACAGTAATCCTGATTTAGATGCCATTACTGTCTCCTTTGCTTTGACCCCACTGATTAATTTATTATTCCTTACTCTAGTACTATTAATGTATTCCAAGTATCCTGTGCCCCTTGATAATACTCTTTACTGTTACCCATCGGTTCCCACACCCCATGCCAAATTAGTTTAAAGCCTCTCCAACAACTCAAACAAATTGCCCTGCAAGGAACTTTGTCTCAGCTCTGTTCAGATGCAACCCATCCAGCCTCTATTGTTCCAATCTCCTCCGGAGCCAGTCCCAGTATCATAAGAATCTAAAGCCCATTTCCTTACACCATCTTTCCAGCTACACATTCATCTGTCTCATCCTTCTATTTACTGATTTGTGCACAACAGTGAGAGTAATCCTGACATTGTTACTACTGCTAATATTCCAGCTGAATGCATAATTCAGACTGCAGGACCATATTTTTCTTTCTACCTATGTCATTGATCCTGATGTGGACCATGACTGCTGGCTGGGGTTCCAGTTTGGAAGAGTAGGGTTGTTAGTTGGGATGAAGAGGAGGAGGAGGAAGATTTAACAGTTTTGGAGAAAGTTAAAGTCACATATTAGGTAAAGTGGTATCTGGCTGGAGAGTGCATAGGGTAGGAAGAATTGGAGTAGATTAGAACGTGGACAAGAGAAAGATCAGACTTGAAGATCAGCTGGGGGAGCTTCCCTGGTGTTAATAGTAGCCATAAAAATAACGTTGTAAAACCAGCATTGAATGAGCAAAGAGTGATTGGTCACCAGATTTTGGGTTGTGTCTCAGACTGCCTTTGGGAATCTAGGTTAAAAAGACAAGAAAACGTTGTGAGATAATGGTAGAGCTGGCTACTTTGGAGAAGGGGCTGTGGTTGCAGTTGTGATGTGGAGATGCTGGCGTTCGACTGGAGTAAACACAGTAAGAAGTCTCACAACACCGGAATAAAGTCCATTAGCTTTTGGAGTGCTAACCTGATGAAGGGGCAATGCTCCGAAAGTTAATGACTTTTGCTTCCAAATAAACCTGTTGGACTTTAACCTGGTGTTGTGAGACTTCTGACTGTGTTGCAGTTGTGCCTAAAGCAAGCCATAATCTGAGGTTGAGAATGTTGATGACAACAAAATTGTGGCTCGGGCTGAAGCAGCAATGCCCAGCACAGTGATGGTGGTGAGAGAACACATATCAAATGAAGTCAGTAACCTGTGGAGGGGCAAGTGTCCATGTTCAGCCAAGGTACCTACCACAAAACCATTTTTAAAAAAGATGGATCTTTAAAATACGTCAATTCATATAACATGGCCATCATCTAGGAGTGGGATGTTGCTTAGACACCCCAAGAGAAAGAACAAAAGGCAGCATCAATGGGAAACTGGTGAAATAATTTTAAAAGAAAAGAAAATCCTGGAAGTAGTGGCTGTTGCAGCAGCCATGGAGAAATGAAAGGTGGAATTAACATTTCAGTAAATTTTCATTGGAACCTGGAGTTATTCCAGATCAAGCCGCAGAAAAGGGGGCGGGCAGAATACAAGACTTGTAGTTTTACCCCTACTGTCCTCTTGTGCAGATGTTGTTTGATTTGCTGATTGTTTTCTGCATTTGCTTTTTTTTATTTTTAGCACCTGCTGTACTTTGCTTCAGGGTTATTTTAAATTTTGCAGAGAAGATGAGAGGAAGGAGGCTAAAAACAAGGGCATGAAAGGCATATTAAATTGAAGATGAAAGTGAAAAATAGAACTTAGCTGAGAGACCAAGACAGTGTATGGAATTTTTGAAAATTTCCAGAAAGCTAGAAACTGGGGCTTTTGAAGCTGGTGGTGTGCTGTTGACATGATGGTGTATAATTATGCCACCATATTCTACCAATTATTATTACTGACTTCTTTGAGAAATTAAAATGATTGCAGTGAGTTTTTAATATTTTCTTTGTCTCTTTTATTTATCTACCTTAATCCAAGTTGTTTGTCAGGCTATATATTTTGCCTTCTATACAAGTTTAAATCTAATTTAGATTTGGTATTGTTTATTTGTTTGGAAGGCTACTGGGTAGAAATGATTTCCCTTGCATGTGCTTCTAGTGGTGCAGCATAATTTTATGTCAATTCCCTGGGGAGGCAGGGCAGTGACGATTTTTGCAGCTTTCTTTTTCCTGGCGCTACTCTAATGAATTCCTCTCCTGGGTATCTCCGTGAAGTTACTTGAGTCTGACTGGCTGAAGGGCCTTGATGTATTGTTTCCCTGCGCACAGGCATCACAGATGGCCTGTGAAAGGTATAATGCAAAATCAGATGCTGGGTTTAGAGTAAGAATCCACTCAAAAGCCCATAGAATCTTTTCAAAGGAAAGTTTCAGCAAGGTACTCACAGCTGAACACAAAACCTGGGCGTGTAAAAACCATGCTGTTGATTTTTAGTGGATGTTGATCAAGTGTGCTGGTTATAAATTAAAGTCTTCTATATATATACCTTTTCAGGTTCAATGACATGAACCAATCCTGCAAGTTGTCTGAGTTTATGGCACGTGACTACCATGCTGCTGTATCTATGTGCACGATTGTGGGACCCAAGGGACTAACAAAAAAAATTCCCTCATAATCTTGTATCTGTCTTCTGCATATACATCAATAGTTTTGAAGGCAGTCTGAGGTAACATTGGATGACATAAAGTGCAGTTGAAATCATAAGCCATTTTATACCATAGTAGTATAAAATGTGCAGAGCAATAAATGTGATCACTTGTTTGATTCAATTAATGCAACATCTGTTTGTGTAATTATATAAATAAAAAACACATACATCTCTTCACCACAACCGTGTTGCATAAATTCAATAATCCATCTGCATAACTGAGAACGATACTATTCTGCAATTACCTGTCTTTCATATCTATTTCTTGCTTGTCAGAATAACGTCTTGCTTTAAGGAATATCAATTACCTTCTTTGGTATGTGTTTCTTTCCTATAATCCTCAATCTATGTCAAAAGCCTGCCCTTATTGCATACTGTTATGGTGAGAGATGTCTTTCTGAATTTTGTGAAGAACTAAAGATTACTTAACAAATATCCCATTAGCATTTCATTATCATTTGAATCTTTTTAAATTTCTTGCAAGTTGCTTTTAGAAGCTCAATATTAAAAGTAACTATTTTCCCAGTTATTTTCTTGTGGAAGTATTATCTAATAATTGAGAAATATGTCACTGCTATTCTGAATTTCAGACCCATTATGAATCAATATTCAATTTATTTGTTATGTATACAATTAGTCTGATCTATTTTGTTTGCAGATCACTTGTGATAATAGTATTTAATTCATTCCTCTTAATGAGTAACACATATATTCAAATTGTACACTCAGTTTATTCTCTTTGACAATGACTACAAATTATACCGGTGCACAGATCTCAAACACTAGCATCCCTTTGTTCACTTTCTCAAGTGTTGAAGCCAAGACTGTGAATGATATACATTTTATGTTATGATTTAACCATGACAGCCAAGCCCAATTTATTCTTACCTGACATCCACACACATATATTTTTACGACAAGCATCACTTGCAGCAATCAGGAGTACGTGATGTTTTCCTGCCATTTTACACTGAGCATAGGTTCACTGTGTTAATTTTAACAGTCAACTTTACAAAATGAAGCATAGACAGAGATCAACATTTTATTTTGCCCAGTGAAAACAGTCAAAGTTGATCAGATTTATTCATGCAAAGTCAAAGTGATTTTGAATTATATCACCTGAACTCCAGCAAATTTCCTTGGCATATTTGATTTGGATCTGCTTCAGGTCCTATTTTGCCCTTCTTCATTTCAACTCGTACAATCACAAATTAGTAATGATGCAGGATGAGGCCATTCAGCCCACTGTTTCTGCACCACATCTCTGAATGAGCATTATGACTCAGTGCCATTCTCCTGCCATTGTCCTGTAAATATTGTTTCCATCCAAATATTCATCTAATACATTCTTGAATGCCTTAATTGAACTTGCATCCACTACAATCCCAGACAGTGCATTCCAGTTGAAATTCTCACCAGTCTTAAAATTAAGGCTAATGTGCTGATCATCAAGAGCAACAATCTTAATTTTGTTTTCCTTGAAGGTAGGTAGCCACAATAAATAATGGGTGTTTAAGTTGTTTCCAATTATAAAGACATTAAGTGTGTAGAAGTATAAACCTATCTAACTTGCACAATTATTTAGGGCTTGTTTCAGGGACACGCAGACCATTATTCTCCTTCCAATTGAGTGCTCCTTTAATGTTTTAACTGGTAATGTATTTATTTTGGTAATTCTTTTATTTTCCATAGAAACTTGCTTTTAAATTTGGATATTATTGTGGAGCTATATATGTGTACAGTTTTACTGATTGGAAATATTCCTCTTTATTAATTGCGGAAAATAAAGATGTTCATTTAGTGAAAACCTGTAATGATGAAGGTCAGATAGTACATGATAGGGAGTTAGCCAACATGGCAGATGAAAATGTATTGTGGGGTGATTCTCCCAGGTCATTGTGCTGCTCGAGACTCATCAGCTCTGTGGCGGAAATCAGTGTGAAACTAATTACATTGTGAAAATTGCTAGTTTCGATTCAATAGTACCCACCCATCCCCTCGACTCCCCCCACCCCTTTCTGGGGGTTGTTCACTCCAGCGGCGTTCATTCCTCCTCCACATTCATGGAGCACAAGCACCTGACCCCACTCAAGGAAAGAGAAGCCATTGATGCCCTTCCAAGAAGTCATGGGTACCGGAGTGGGGGGGCATTGTGGGTGCCCCTTGGGCATTGCCATCTGGCACCCTGGCACTGGCCAAGGGGAAAACTGGCACTGCTCATAGGGCAGTTCCGTGGAGTGGAACTAGTGGAGACATGTTCTATTGAGGAGGCCTATTAGGGGGGACAATTGGTTGGGGGGGTCTCCCACTGCCACTGTGCAATTGGGATTGCAAGCAGAGGGAGGGAGGAGGTGACTGGGACTAGCCATCTGGGTTGTGGAGTCAATTGGGGCTATCGAAACTGTTGGACGGGAGTTGGAGCTTTGGGCGGGTGGGTAAGGGGCTGGATCTGGACATCAAGGCTGCCCAGGAGAAGGATCAGGAGGTCAGGCCAGCTTGGAGAGGGATTAGAAATTCATTATTAATGGAGTTAATAGATAGGAAAATAATGAGAGGCTGAGATTAGTATTGGCTAGATTGCAGAACTTAATGTAAGTACAGATACGTGCTTTCTGGATGTGACAGAAGTAGCATTCATGGAGGCATAATTGATGAATGATGGAATCAGAACTGCCAAAGACAAGATAGAAAAAAAATAGCAAAAGCACATAAACCACAAAGTACCAGAGAAGTGAGGAGTTGTCTGAGACTTGTAAACTACTGTGGGAAGTATAACTCAAACTTTGCTATCCTGGCTGATCCATTGAGGAAATTGATCAGAAAAACGAACAGTTCAGATCTGATGAAGAACAGAAAGTTGCCTTCAAAGCTTTGAAAAACAACTCAACAAGTGTTGGAACCTAGGATACTTTCATTGCAATACACCAGCAATAGTAATAGCAGCTGCTAGTGAAGTAGGCTTAGGAGCAGTGCTGACGCTGAAGGCCGAAGAATTTTTGTCTACATGAGCAGATTTGTGACAAATGTGAAGGGGAGATATTCTCAAATGAGAGAGAGGCCAGTGTGAAAATGTGAGAATGAATTATCACAAGCTAGTAGAGGCGATTTATTCTCCCAGATCCAAACCATGTCAAAGATGGGTTTTGATTCTAGCAGCACAAGTGCAAGTGGGTCACATAGCGGAAAAGATAAACATCACTGACCCACTGTCATGACTACCGTGATAACTGCCATGAGCTCCATGGAGAATGTCTAATTGATCTCCCTGTGGGGCTTGTTGAAGACAAGTTCCCATGGTAACAGGAAATGGCCTGTCAGGTGGCACTCATCACCTGAGCCCTTTATAAGGCAGCCACCAGAAAGGGTCGGCAATTAACTGTTGTCCTGGTTGGGACTTACATTAAAACTGTTGTTCTGGGAGGGACTCCTGTGTCTTAGAAAGCATAACTTTGGACAACAAAACCCCAGAAGATGTAACTCTGGAAGGCTAAATGCCAGAAGGTGAAAGGTAACTTAACTTACAATTGACTCCATTTTCGTTGGAGTGGAGGTTGTTGCTGCAATATTAATGAGAAGAAATAGTAAAGCGTTATAGTAAATGGTAATGATTGTGATTGGTATATTTGCTGTTGACATTGTCATTATTATCAGCTGTTTGTTTTAATAATTTATCAGTGTGTAAAAACGCTCAAGCTATTGACCTTTGTAGAAAAGAGACTGGTGCTGGCTATCTACCATGTTAACGAGGTTGCCATGGTTTTGTGTCAGGATTGACTGTAGCAGTTTGTTTAATGTTTAAGAGCGGCACTGTGGTGGCACTGTGATTAGCATGGATGGCTCACTCACCAGAGACCAGGGTTCAATTCCTGGCTTAGATGTTTATTTGTGTGAAGTTTGCATGTTCTCCCCGTGTTGCGTGAGTTTCCTGTGGGTGTTCCGGTTTCCTCCCACAGTCAAACGATGTACAAGTTAGATGGATTGGTTATGCTAAATTGATGTTACTGTCAGGAGGTTGGCAGAGTAAATAAGTGGGCTTATACGGATTGGGTCTGAGAGGGATTGTGACTCGATGGACCAAATAGCCCGTGGGGAATTGGCCACCTTCTCAACTTCATTGATAAGGAAACAGGCCAATTCTGCCAGTCTATTAATACTTAATTCCAAACCATGCTTCAGTAGCATCTATAATGAAATACATTAGAACAATTTCTGTTCATTTTATTTGAATAAGTCTAATGTATTTGGATAAATTGTTTAAGTAAAATGAAAATTGGGAATTGTTATGTATGCGAGGGAGTAGTGACTTTATTTGTGTTCAACAGTAATGCCATTATTTCCAATTGAGCTTCCTGAGTTATCAAAACTACTGAGGGAGATCCTCACTAAAGAAAAAAACTGGATCAGTTGTGTAGTTTGTGGCAGTTCTTGCTGTACCCACAGATCCAGAAAGTCCAAACTGGAATGTGGGCGAATTGCCTGATCAAGGTGTACATGGCAATACAGGATGAACTATACACAATGGGGAAGAGTGTTCTGAGGCTTCAGGCTTGTAGTGCCACAAGAATTAAGAGCTAGACTGGTGATGCAACTCATGGGGATTGCTTGGAAATGGTTGGCACTGAGAAAAACTTATAACCTCAAGTATTGTGGCCAGGGATGTAGAAAGCTGTTTGTCAAAATATATCAACTTTTCAGTAGACCCAATCCACCACAACCAGTATAGAGAACACTGTTACTATCTGGACTAATGGGGGTTACAGCAGTTGATCTCTTAAGTCAACTTCCATCAGGAGAATCCATATTAGTGATGATTGACAATAACAGCTATTATTAGGAGTATGTTGTGATGATTATAAAAACAAAGAGAATAGCGTCTGTAGTGACTGAAATATTGGCAACAAATATTGGCACCATTCAAAGAGGGTGCAAATCCCATTATGGCTGCTAAATCTCGCAACAAGGCAAAAATGTGATTTACACCAGCGAGATCTTGTGATCTTCCTCGTCCACCATTGATGACGGATGAAGTTCATGACCAATAAGGGCATGAATCTGATTTCCATGAATTTGAATAAATTTTAAATAAAAACTTGATTTACCCACCTCACTCAGACTCACCTCAGCAGTTTTTCATAACCTGGCATTACATAATATCTAATTTCCCTTTTCTGATTTGCATAAAACTTTGCAGCATCTTTTTATCAGCATAATGATCTTGAACCTCCAGTTCAACATTGTTGTCCACCAGCTCTGGCATCTTGGTGTGTATTTTGTATTCGGTTAGCTTAGCTGCGTTTTTTCTCATAATTTTTCTTTTAGAATAAGTGCATCTTGATACAAAACATGCACCTGGAGTGAAGTTTTATGTGTCGTATATTCAAAACAAGAAGGGTGTAATCCAATCATTGCCCTTCTTATTTTTAAGTACCTGTTTGTGATGTGTGCAAGTACATGAGAAAGCAATTGATGCAATGAATTACATACTGATGATTATCACATGGGATGCTGCAATCACAGTGATGGAATATTAGCTGTTCCGGAGAGTAGAATACTGAAAAACAGTAGGGGAGCCAGTGGCATAGTCACTGGACTAGTAACCCAGGATCCAGGATAATATTCTGGGGATCTGGGTTTGAATTCCACCATGGCAGATGGTGAAATTTTAAGCCAATAAAAATATGGAATTAAAAGTCTAATAAAACCGTTATCGATTGTCATAAAAATCCATTTGGTTCATTAATGTCCTTTCAGAAAGAAAATCTGCCATCCTTATCTGGTCTGACTTAAATGTGAGTCCAGCCCCACAGCAATGTGGCTGACTCTTAAGTACAATTTGAAGTGTCTTGAGAGCCATTCAGTTGAAGGGTAATTATGGATGGGCAACAAATATTGGCCTTTGCTAGTGACCCCCACATACCATGAAATAATTTTTTAAAAGGCTGAAACTATATTGGATAGTGATGCACTGAATTTACCTGACAGTCACAATTGAAAATATGTATTTTGATTTTAGGGAAATAATGATTTATTAAGTTTGTTTGCAAAATTTATTGCCATATGTAAGGGATGGAGTTTAAGCTACATACACCAAGCAAAAAAGTCATGGACATATTTTAGTCTAATAAAGGAGGAGTTTCATGATGTTAGCTGATTATGTGCATGGGATTGAGCATGAGATACTATTTGGTTCTTGGATACAGCACTGCAAAGCACATTGTACTGTATGCAGGGTCACCTGATCTTGAGGGATTGAAGGTCAAATATCAGATAGGAAGTTAGCCAACATAGCAGGTTAAATGATGTTGTCTTGCAATCTATGACTTCAAGTTAAAAGCAAAATATTGTGGATGCTGAAATGTGAAACAAAAACGGAGAACGCTGGAAAATTTCAGCAGGTCTGGCAGTATTTGTGGAAACAGGACAGAGCCAATGTTTCGAGACTGGAGTTCTGACAAAGAGTCTTCCAGACTCGAAACATTAGGTAGGATTTTACTGCCTTGTGCGGGCAAGACTGAAAATTCCCATCTGAGGCCAATACAGATTTCCATTATTATACTTTAATGCAAGGAGTATTCGCAATAAGGGGGAGGAACTTGCAGCTTGGACCAGTACCTGGAACTTCGATGTTGTGGCCATTTCAGAGACTTGGGTAGAGCAGGGACAGGAATGGATGTTGCAGGTTCCGGGGTACAAATGCTTTAGTCGGAGTAGAGAAGGAGGTAGAAGAGGGGGAGGAGTGGCGTTATTGGTCAAAGACTGTATCACGGTGATAGAAAAGAAGTTTGATGAGGACTTGTCTGTTGAGGAAGTATGGGCTGAGATTAGAAACAGGAGAGGAGAGGTCACCCTGTTGGGAGTCTTTTACAGACCTCCTAATAGTTCTAGAGAGGTTGAGGAAAGGATTGCAAAGTCAATTCTGATTAGGAGTGAAAGTAGTAGGGTAATTGTGATGGGGGACTTTAACTTTGCTAATATTGATTGGAATAGCTATAGCTCTAGCTCGTTAGAGGGGTCAGTTTTCGTACAGAGTGTGCAGGAAGGTTTTTTGACTCAGTATGTAGATAGGCCAACTAGAGGTGAGGCTACATTGGATTTGGTGCTGGGCAATGAGCCAGACCAGGTGTTAGGCTTGGAAGTTAGTGAACATTTTGGTGATAGTGACCACAATTCGGTTACGTTCACCTTAGTGATGGACAGGGATAGGCATGAAGCTGGGGGCAGTAGTTATAGCTGGGGGAAGGGTAACTATGAGGCCATCAGGAGAGAATTAGGGTGCATAGATTGGACTAGGAAACTACAGGGACTGGGAACATCTGGAATGTGGTGCTTATTCAAGGAGCAGCTGCTGCGAGTCCTTGATAAGTATGTCCCTGTCAGGCAGGGAGGAAATGGTCGAGTAAGAGAGCCTTGGTGTACGAAAAAAGTTGATTTGCTGGTTAAGAAGAAAAAGGAGGCTTATGTCAGGATGAGGCTTGAAGGCTCAGTTAGTGCAATAGATAGCTATAGATTAGCCAGGAAGGAGCTAAAAAGTGAATTGAGGAGAGCTAAGAGGGGACACGAGAAGACGTTGGCTGATAGGATTAAGGAGAATCCTAAAGCTTTCTTTCGATATGTTAAGAATAGAAGATTGGTTAGGGCAAGATTAGGGCCAGTCATAGATAGCAGTGGGAAGTTGTGCGTGGAGCCTGAAGAGATTGGCGAGGCACTGAATAAATATTTCTCTTCGGTATTCACGCAGAGTGCTGGAAATGTAGCTGTGGAGAGCACTGAGGTACAGGGTTGCAAATTGGGGAGTATTGTAGTAGATAGGGAGGATGTGTTAGAAATTCTCGAGGGTTTGAAGTTGGATAAGTCCCCTGGGCCGGACGGGATTTACCCTAGGATTCTCTGGGAGGCAAGAGAGGAGATTGCAGAGCCTCTGGCTCTGATCTTCAGGTCCTCGTTGGTTACGGGTGTGGTTCCGGAGGACTGGAGGATAGCGAATGTGGTCCCATTGTTTAAGAAGGGGAAGAGAGACCTTCCAGGGAATTATAGGCCAGTGAGTCTTACTTCTGTTGTGGGCAAGGTATTGGAGAGAATTATTAGGGATAGGATTTATAGTTATTTAGAGAGAAATGAATTGATTGGGGATAGTCAGCATGGTTTCGTGAAGGGTAGGTCATGCCTTACTAACCTCATTGAGTTTTTTGAGAAAGTGACCAGAGAGGTGGATGGGGGTAAGGCGGTTGATGTAGTATATATGGACTTTAGTAAGGCGTTTGATAAGGTGGCCCATGGAAGACTTCTACAGAAAATGCAGATGTGTGGAATAGAGGGTGATTTAGCTAATTGGATTAGGAATTGGCTGGCAGATAGAAGACAGAGGGTGGTGGTTGATGGGAGATATTCATCGTGGAGTTCGGTGACGAGTGGTGTGCCTCAGGGGTCTGTTTTGGGGCCCCTGCTGTTTGTAATTTTTATAAATGATCTGGATGAGGGTATTGAGGGATGGATCAGTAAATTTGCAGATGATACTAAAGTTGGTGGAGTGGTAGATAGTGAAGAGGGGTGTTTTAGTTTACAGAGTGACTTGGACAAGTTGCAGAGCTGGGCCGAGAGGTGGCAAATGGAGTTTAATGTGGAAAAGTGTGAGGTAATGCACTTTGGCAGGAACAATAAATGTGTAGAGTATAGGGCTAATGGTAGGGCTCTTAATAGTGTTGAGGAACAGAAGGATCTTGGTGTATGTGTCAATAGATCCCTGAAAGTAGGCAGTCAAGTGGATAAAGTTGTTAAGAAGGCATATGGAGTCTTAGCTTTTATTGGTAGGGGGATTGAATTTAGGAGCCGCAGCATCATGTTGCAACTGTACAAAACTCTAGTGCGGCCGCACTTGGAGTATTGTGTGCAGTTCTGGTCCCCACATTATAAGAAAGATGTGGAGGCATTGGAGAGGGTACAGAGGAGGTTTACCAGGATGTTGCCTGGTATGGAGGGCAGGTCCTATGAAGAGAGGTTGAAGGATTTGAGGTTGTTTTCGTTAGAAAGGAGGCGGCTAAGAGGGGATCTTATTGAAGCATATAAGATGATTAGAGGTTTAGATAGGGTGGACAGTGATAGCCTTTTTCCTAGGATGGAGAAAGCTAGCACGAGGGGACACAGCTTTAAATTAAGGGGTATGAGTTATAGGACGGATATCAGAGGTAGGTTCTTTACTCAAAGAGTGATTAGGGAGTGGAATGCCCTGCCTGCAGCTGTTGTAGATGCGCCAAGTTTGGTGG
Organism: Sphyrna mokarran; assembly: GCA_024679065.1. Classification (NCBI taxonomy): domain Eukaryota; kingdom Metazoa; phylum Chordata; class Chondrichthyes; order Carcharhiniformes; family Carcharhinidae; genus Sphyrna; species Sphyrna mokarran. The sequence goes on along the minus strand of JAGIQG010000003.1, from coordinate 106,780,137 downwards.
CGTTTAAGAGGTTAATTGATAAGTATATGGAAGAGAAGGGAATGGTTTAGTTTGGAGGGGCATTGCTTTTTATTTTGGTCGGCACAACATCGAAGGCCGAAGGGCCTGTTCTGTGCTGTAATGTTCTATGTTCTATGTTCTAGACTCTCACCCTCTTTGATTCCATTGTGGGCAAGATGGTAGATTTCCGGCAGTTTACTCTATTTTCTCAACAGATGCTGTCAGATCTGCTGAAACTTTCCAGCATTTTCTGTTTTTGCTCTGACTTTAAATATTGTTCTTTGGGCTCGAGGAATGACAAAATGCTTTAAACTGAAGGAGTATTTAATTTTTGTATCTTTTTATTTCCAATGGTAATTTGCTTTTAAATCTTGATATTATGGTGGAGTAAGCATGTATATACAATTCCACTGAACTGAAACCAGTTACCTCTCCTTAGTAATTGCAACATAAGTATGAGAAAGAAAGCGATCAGACAAAGTTGCAGTTCCATCCTTCAAAGTACATTTTGCAATGTAAACATTTTCAAAATCAGCTTAGACACATTTCCTACAATTTGTAAATGACTGTCTGGGCACCGTTTGAAAAATGTAAAATTAATGGTTTCAAGAGAGTCATTTAATAAAACTATACCTGTTCTTGGTCACAGTAAAAGTCAAGTGAGGTGGAAATGGTGAGATGATAAATATATCTTGATGCTTTACGGCTTGCATATGAGACACAGAATATTATCTGCTGACAGTATTTGTGATGAATGGTGTTTTATTGCTTGAAGCATTCTATGTTCAGTTTAACTATTAACAAGAACTATTAGAAGAACAGGGGAGGGAATTGCTGTATCATCAAATAGGTTCTGTCACTTCAGGAGATTAATGTTCAGATTTTTTGTAGAATTAATAGAAACCTTTACACAAGAAATATATCAGTCTAGACACTTGAGGCACTATTTCACTTTAGAACACTTTCCTCAACCATGTGCATAAAGTTTGCAAAATAGAACACAAAACTCTTGGGAAATGCAGTTCTTCACATATCTTTAAGTATAGATTTTACAACAGTAGTTCTAAAAAAATGTAATGTAATATGTCTAAATCAGTTTCCCTTAACTAATTCACTTTAGATACCACTGGAATAGTCGTAAAAGCCAATATTGCAAAGTGGCACTATGCACCAAACCTGATTCTGAAGTGTATAAAATCCACCACATCAATATGCACAAATGTAATTGTCAACATGAATATTAAATTATGCCCTTTTAAATATTTTTCTTTTAGAAATATGCATAGAGCAATAGATAAACTGAGATACAATATGAAGAAAAATATAAATATTCGGAGGATGGAGCAGAATCTTGATTTTTTTTTTTCCTTATAATATAGCAGCAGGTATCCTGCTGGTATCAATTCCTGGCTTGGGTCACTTCTCTGTGGAGTTTGCACATTCTCCTTGTGTCTGCATGGATTTCCTCCAGATGCTCTGGTTTCCTCCCACTGTCCAAAGATGTAAGTGTTAGGTTAATTGGCCATGCTAACAAAAATGCCCCTTAGTGTCCTGAGATGAGTAGATTATTGAATTAGTGGGTAAAATATGTAGCAATTTCGGGATATGGCCTGGGTGGGATTGTGGTCGGTGCAGACTCAATGGGCTGAATGGCCTCTTTCTGTACTGTAAGGTTTCTGTGATTTCTTCTCTGTAATCCCATGGTAAACAGCTTTGTGAATAGATTTATGTTCAGTGAAGTTGAGATGTTTGAAGCCTGTTTTGGAGAATAAAGCTAATCTGTCCATTCCATTCGTGGTATTGGTTTGATAAATGTTCTCTGAGCTGCTTCAACTGTGCATCCATTCACTCTAACTTCCTTAGCTGCTGCTGAGACAAAATTTTACAGCTTATCTCTGTGATTAGAATAATTTAAAAATTAACTGGCAAAGCAATTTGAAATATTGAAACAAAACAGAAAATGCTGGAAATACACAGCAGATCAGGCAGCATCTGTGGAGATAAAAGCAGAATTAACATTTCAGTTTGTCAGAACAGGGAAGAGTCAGGTTTTGAGCCAGAGCAGATGAGACAAGGACAAAGAATGATCCATGATAGGTGGAAGACAAGAGAGCTTAAAAGAAAGAAAAGCTAGTCTAACGGGGGCCAAGGGGAATAAAGATGAGGCAAGAAACAAAACAAAGAAACAGAAAATGTATCTGAAGTAGATATGCTTCTGTCAGATAACAAAAATAAGAGAGAGTGAAATGTGCAAACAAAAGAAAACAAAAGTGTCTGGGAGGGAGGAGTTGGTGACTTTATATCTGAAATTATTGAACCCTGTTGCCTTTGAAGGCTATAAAGTCCCTAATTGAAAGATACTTTTTGTTCCATTGCCTTAAAGCTTGTTCCACCAACCTCTTGCTCAAAACCTATGACATCTCTAATGTTTCCCAATTCCCAACAGTGAAATGTCATTGACCTTAAACTTTTAAATCTGTTCCTCTCTTCATAGGTGCTGCCTAACCTTGAGTATTTCTAGCACTGCTGTTTTAATTTCAGATTTCTGCTTTTCACTTGACTTTGACTCTTAGTTTGGATATTGAGGCCATAAATCTGTGAAACAAAAATCCCATAAACACTGCTGGAATATTCTATTATTTCTACCTAACACTTCTCAGAAGACTAAGGAAATTTGGTGTGTCAGCTTCAACTCTCACCAACTTTTACAGATGCACTATAGAAAGCTTTCTTTCTGGTTGTGTCACAACTTGCTTATGGCTCCTGCTCTGCCCAAGACTGCAAGGAATTACAAAAGGTCATGAATGTTGCCAATCCATCACATAAACCAGCCTCCCTTCCACTGATTCTCTATACCTCCCGCTGCCTCGTAAAGCAGCCAGCATAATTAAGGATCCCACCCAGATATTCTGTCTTCCCTCTTCTTCCTTCAGGAAAAAGATACAAAAATCTAAGATCACATACCAACTAACTCAAGATCAGCTTCTTACCTGGCATTAATTTGAGTTTTCTCACCCTAACTGTGACTGTAACACTACATTCTGCATTGTCTCATTTCCTTCTCTATGAACGGTATGTTTGTATCGCACACAATAAACAGTATTTTTCACTGTATGTTATACATGTGACGGTAATAAATCAAATCAAAATTCCATCTGGTAAAACCTATTTTGTTTTCTTTCTCAAGCTCTTTCCAAATAATCACTTTTTATGTCCATTATATACTTACTCATATTGCTATAGTATCATTTCCGAGAAATTAAATCTGCATGAAGTAGCTTTATTAAGGTATGAAGAGCTATACTAGCTGTCCTAGTAAATGGGATATACAGAAATATTAAGTGGCAACGTACACAAATGATTTTGTACTCAATCAAATCCCATATCAGTAAACTGTGAAAAGGAAATCCCTGATCACTTATTTTGTTCCACATGTACCTACTTTTGTAGGTGAAGCTTTTATGTAATTGACTCTAATGATCAGTCTATACTAACTTTTCCTAACTTACTTAAAATGGAATTCACTCCTAGGACATGATTAAGAGCATAGATTCAATAATAGCACTGATTTGGTAAAAGGAAAGGGCATTGAGCCAACTTTCCACTGATCTCATAATTTTCCCATGATAAACTGTGTGCTTTATTTAATGTTTTTGGAAGTCATAATTAAATTTCTGCTTAGCTTTCACAATCTAACCCAATGAAAATCCAGAATATGTCTAATCATTCATCATATGATGTTCATTTATAACTGCTTGTTTTCCAAAACGTGAGATTTATATGCGGAAGTATACTTTGGAGCAGTTTGTTCCATGAGGAATTGGATCTTCGTCTTTTACTTGGAATTATAACCTCAAATTTATTTTGGCTAAGCGGATAATTTCCCAACTCTTTCTCAAAGGAATTAATTGACATAGAATTAGCTGCTTTTGCTGGGAATCTGTTCCACTTGATAAGAATTGTTTGGGGAAAATAATTTGTCTTAATCTCTCATTTTGCTTTTGCATTATTCATTTTCTGGTGTGCCCTCTAGTTCGCACTCGCATTCAGTATAAATACTGTGCTTTCAATTTTACTACCTGTGCCTTTCAGCATCTTGAAGGCCCATTTATGGACTTTACCAATCAATTTTCCTAAACAAAATTCAATATGTGAGCTCCCTTTTATAACACTCTAAAGCTTAAAATTAAATGACTTAATAGTTAGTAATTTGTTAGCTTTTGTTGAAAATGATCAATTTGAGCCGGCCAACTGTTTCTTACAAGGGTTTGTTTTGCCTTTCCATTTAAAGAGGGTCAATTAATCACTTGATCAGTGATTGTTCTGAACCGATATCAGATGAAACCAGAATGATCTCCACTGTGCCTACCTATGAAGGTTAGACTTGCCCCTTGTGTCTGGATTTGGCTGGGGGTGACAGGCTACTTCATGATGGTTTTGACAGGGACAGCTTTTCACTGGCACATCTGAGAGAAAAGAATTCCGTTACATCAAGAAGAGATTCCAACATGTCGATTTTGAACAGATATGGCAATTGCTGCTTCCTCCTTGAGCTGTGAACACCTGAAGGGAAGGTGGTTGTCATTAGCAATGAACAATTTAGATGGCTAGAGAGCCTCTTCAAATCCTCTTTCTTTCTTCTGGAATCCTGTGACATATCTGAAAACATTCCATCATGAACTCCAGTTGAACTTCCAGTTAAATACAAAAGGGGATGAAAAAAACAAGATGAAATCAAATGATATTGGTAAGATGGCTTTTTGATTAAGTTCATTCACTACATCTTTGCAGACATTTCCATTTTAGCCACTGGAAGATGATGTCATAAAAAAAAAGGTGGTATATCAAGGAATGGAAATGTTAGATCATACATGACATTTTTTTTGTGGGAAATGGGTGTCGCTGTCTGCCAACATTTATTGCCCTTCCCAGTTGCCCTTAAGAAAATGATGGCGAGCTGCATTTTTGAAATGCTACAGTCCATATGCTGTGGGTTGACCCACAATGCCACTAGAGAGGGAATTCCAGAATTTTAATCCAGTGACTGTGAAGGTACAGTGAGACACTTCCAAGTCAGGATGGTGAATGGCTTGAAGGCAAACTTGTAGGTGGTGCTTTTTCCATGGATCTGCTGCGTTTTCCTTCTAGATGGAAGCGGTTGTGGTCTGGAAAGTGCTGTTTGGTGAATGGTTACCTATCTTCCTTTTAACCAGCAATATAATATTGAAACAGAATTATTTAATGAAGGAAAAGTTGTTGGTGGCACAGTGCACATTGGTTAGCACTGCTGCCTCATAGTGCCAGGCACCTGGGTTCAATTCCCAGTTTGAATTATAGTCTGTGCAGAGTCTGCATGTTCTCCTCGAGTCTGCATGTTCTCCTCGTGTCTGCATGGATATTTCAGGTGCTCTGGTTTCCTCCCACAGTCCAAAGACATGCCGATTAGATGCATTGGCCATGCTAAATTCTCCTTTAGTGTACCCAAACAGGTGTTGAAATGTGGCGACGGGATTTTCATGGTAACTTTATTGTAGTGTTAGTGTAAAACTACTTGTGACACCAATAGATGATGTAATGATATCCTCCCTATGATAAATCTGTTGATGTATTCCATTTGACCAACTATTGACCAATTTTAAGATAGAACTACTTAATTAGCTACTTTTCCTTTCAAGTGTGCATTATTTGAGCTGATTCCATTATTTCTGGAATGACCTTAGATTTCCCCATCCTTGGTTCCTCCTTTGTATAATATCACTCACAAAGATTACTTGTAAGTATAAGATCAGCTTCTAATGTTAGATAAATGAAGCAATGGATATGCAGAATATGTGGTTAAATGAATTTGAGATACAGGATGATTGGAATCTAAGAGAATGGATTTGAGATGCTAAATGGACTTTGTCCAATTCTAGATCATATGTATCTAAGTCATAATAGACTGCATACATGTGGCAATCAGGGCATCAGATAATGAACTAGCAACTTCTATAGATAAGTACACCTTCCACTTCATCAATATTCAACAGATACTTGGTTACTGCAGCAGAAGATACTGATAACTCTGCAGCAGTTTCACCAGCAGCTGCCATGGCATTTTATCTGTCCCCTCACTTTGCGGCCCATCAAGGAATATCAGAATATGGCTGCAGGGAAACAAGGGATACCTCTTCCTAACATGGAATGATAACACTCCACCATAACTCCCCAGTGCCTTAACACAGTGTCAATCGGCCACATCATTGACTTTAATTATAAACACAATAATGAAGTGCTACTCTACTGCTATTCAATTAATCAACACTTTTTTATTTTCTTAAAAGAATGTTGACTAACTTGGTTATTTCTACAAAGTATTCCTCTTGTAGTTCAGGTGGGGACCTTTGCAATCAAAGGATGGACAAGTTGATAACAGGCCGCATTGCCAAAAAGGCCTCTGTTGTTTGCCTCCTTTCTTCCTTCTCGTCTTTGTGCTCCCTATCCTTCTCAGCTGCTCAGTGTAAAGCTGGTGATAGGAACTGTGCCTTTCTGATGCAAGATAATGCAGCATGCTGAAGACCACCCCATCTCTTGATTGTCAAATAGTGCAGGGCAATTATTGAATGGTCGAGGAAGCACTCCGATGATCTCCTCTATGGCTTTTTCTTGTGGTAGCAAGACTTTTGTTGTGTACTGGTTATCTATGTGTGGTTTATCATAAATCATGAACCATGTGGTCATGCACATAGCTCTTGTCACCTATTAGGCACTATCTGTTTTTTTCATATTGGTACAATTCAGATGGCGGAGCAGACTGCCATGGAATAAATATATCGTGACTATTGCCAGCATATCAGGTATTGAGTTGCATGATATGCTGTGGGTAGTTTCATGCCAAATTGGGATTGAATGAGTGGAATTCTTTTGAGCTATAGTATAATTCTGAGTTGACAAGTAGCACTTGCAAAACAGCCTGTAGTCAATGACTCTCTGCACCTGCTTTTCCCTGGCAAGAAAGAATGAAATGTATTTAACTTCCCTTGAATACATATCCTTAGTGATCTCCTTGATGCAACAGTGGGCAGAAAGTTGAAAATGTTGCTTTGTTCCAACCTGGCAAGAGTTGGACATACCTAAAATTAATGGCCATGGTCATCTTTGGAGTCACTGACATGACTTGCTGCATTTTTGCATCTTTAGTAGGTGGCAGATTTCAGTGAGAATATCTTTAGTAAACAGCAGGCATCTTTTACACTATTTGAGTGAGGTTCTCATATAGAATGGCCAAATATGACATTTGCTGAAAGCCTTTCTCTCTCTCCCCACCCCCCACCACCACCCCGCCTGCTCTGTATCGGCTTTGCTCATTCTCTTTTGTGATGAAGTTCAAAGGAAGTGTATGCTGCTGCACCCATGCCTGGAAGCAAGTGGTTTCTGCAGGATCCTTGAAGTCAGCACAAAATTCTTCAGCATCTGCACACCAATTTCTTTACAGAACTCTTTAAACTCTGAAAACCACCAAACACTTGCACAGTTGCAGTAACAGCCATAGAAATCAAACAACCATTTTTTTTTTAACTTAAAAGTAGTTGATCCGTTTAAAATAGCATTTCTTAGAGGTCATTTCTGTGCTGAGCATTTGTTCAGTTGTTCAAGTTTAAGAGAGGTCATTAGCTGGAGCATTCAGCTCCAGATTGGCAGAACTGTTGTCAAATTAGCATTATACAATGATTGTAGAATCCAGCTACTCAGCATACTTGCAGTAGGCACTTGTGCATATGTATATGCTTTAACTGCGTCCCTCACCAGACATGTATATGCATTGGAAGAAAAATGGCATTTATTGAATGGAAATAACAAAGCTAAGAAGCCATGGTTTGCAACCTAAGCCATTTTCCAGGGGAAGTTGATGGGCAGCATTTTGTTGAGGCAATGGGTGCCTTGCCTATGGCTGGTGAATCAGCAAAATGTTGCCTTATTTTGCAAAGGTCTGTTCAACTACAAGCCAATCAAATGAAGTAGCGGGTCTTTCCTGAGTATCAAAATCCCACTGGTATAAGTTTCATCTATCGAGAGCTGTTGCACTCAGCAGCGACACAGGGGAGGCCAGGGCTGCTTCAGGAAAAACACCTATTGGAGCTCCAAGATCATGGAGCAACCCAGGCAACAGTTCAGCTCGGATAAGTAATGTGGGACGCTGGGATCTCATGAGTTGAGGGAAGTGGGGTGTTGTGAGCTCGGCAACGTGAGCAGGGGTGGATTTCTGTGGTCTCCACTTCATTGCCTTTGATCGAGAGCCGTGACATGACAAACTGGCTTGACACTGAAAATCATGAGCCTGCCTGCAACTGCTGGCATGATGATGGTCCTCGAATGGTCATTAATCAGTCACTTAAGGACTTAATAGGCATTGGGGTGGGAAGATTGACCATGGACCTCGCCGTTTAGAACTTAATGCTAGCAGATCCAGGAATAAAGCAGGATTGCAGCCCTCTTAATTATGTGCCCTTCACGCCTCCATGTTTGCCACTAGCAAGAGCACAAAATTCTGCCACATATGTTTTAAACTCACCCGCGACCAAACTGCCCAATTGTGTTCAGATTTATAACTGGGGCCATAGATTCAGGTGAAATGTAAGGAATACTACACACATGCTTGTTTGTTACTGAAAGTAAAGAGGTTCAGATATCTTTAAGGCAAAGTTAGACAATATCCTGAAATTAAATGAATTATTAGACATGACCTCCAATTTAAAATTGCATTCAGCTATTTTGGGGCAGAAATGGAGTGTGGGATGGAATCTCTCTGGGGCTCAGGAGTCTCACCTGCTGATAGGTGAGCCGGCAAGAGATCTGTCTCTTTTGAGGAAGGCCCACTGAACCAAAGCCAGTCAGGCAGTGGTGGGACTTATCCCTGGAATCAAGACCCTGGAGGTGGTAGCCAATAAGGGACATGCAGCTCTTGTTCTTAGCAGTGCCACAGGTGAGGTGGTGACCCAATGCATAAAAAACACCCACTGGAATCCCAAGAGTGCAGAGAGACCCAAGCCAGAGGTAGGTATTGTTGAAGAGATGGGGGAAGTTTTGAGGATGAGGGGGGGCAGTGGGTTCACTAGGGGAGGGGAAAGAAGGGGGGGGAGGGCTGGTTTCTAGTGGGCCCCGCCGTCTTCCTGTGTTGACTCTCTCCGTATAAGACTGAGTGCTTTTGATCAAAGGAACCTTCCCTCCGAAGTGTCAGATTGTCCACACTGTTTCACCTGTTATGCATGTCGACTGACCTGCTCACCTCTGAGTTAATGCCAGCGGTGATGGGGTGGATCCTTATTTGGCCATTAAATGGCAACAGGTGGGAAGGCTTGTCATGGAGCTTCCTGTCCAGAACTTTATTCTGGCAGCGATGCAAAGGCAGTGTGATTCCAATACACCATAGTCCCACATAATTACATGCTTTTACCACTTTCAAGCTTGCCACAAACAAAAGCACTAGATTCACCACTGTAAGCTTGTGACTCCATTTCAACTATCTCCCTGGCCTAGTTTCCACCAGACTTGGGAAATTTCGAAAGTAAATATTTTTATATATTTCTCTCTCTCTAATATATACCACTTGTCATAAGAGTATTTATTTCATACTCTACCAAGTATTGAAAATTATATAATGTCACACATGATTTCCTGAAACATGATAGTCTGACTGGGTAGCTGGCTATGATTGTTAAGCAACACATCACAGTGGCACTCAAGAAAAATGAAAGGTCATTTTTGAATGAACATGGGAAGACAATTTTGTTTTAGATAGCACAATTTACCTACATCAGTGAATTACTTATTTTTCACGCATTATAGTTGTCATTGAAGTTTGAAAATTAGAAGTTTTCAGTGTGCAAGAACTTCTGTATTTGGATTATATAAATCATATTAATCTGCAACTGACAGCCAGAATGTATGGCATTCGGTTTTTCAATAGCGATGTCGTTTGATATTGCTGTAGTTGTGCTCCTTCTAATTTGCATTAATATCATCAAAAGATGTTTTTATACGGAGTAATTTACTGAACACCTCTAATTACTGCAATAAAATTATCTTCTTAATTGTATCATTTCACAAAAGGTCATTTTTATACAGTGTTCTTTGTTCGCATGTGTGACATATTCTGCTGGGATTTTGGATGTTGTACCAGGACATTGTTGCTGATTATGTGTGACTTAACTAATGCAATTTTCACTGATTAATGGAAGCTTTGATGAAGGGTTACATGATTTTTAATTGCTTCATGTTGATTATTTTAACCATTGCCATTCTGATTTACATATAGATTGAAAAGTACAGAAAATAAACCTTAGTACACATTTTATACTAATATTTTGCTTTTATTCACTTTTTAAACACAGATGCAAATTTATCTTTCAAGCCCTGGCAATGGTGACGTTGAATTGGCATCAAGAAGAAATGAAATTAGAGGAGCAATGGCTATATTCCTTCAGGTAAGATAAGTTGTGTGCTTTTATTGCATTACAGTACAAAGCATTCTTGTCCACAGAGTCTTGTGCTGTCACATCTCAAACTCCAGTTTGAACTCAAACTGTCACATGGAATTGAATAAAATGTTTGATAGCTGTTAAGGATCCTAAGTGTGAAAAATATTGGCCCTTACGTTTTATCAGAAATTGGAACAGAATCTGTTGTTCTTGTCTAAAGGGATAACAGTATGAGAAGGAAATGGGAATGTTACGGTAGTGTAATTCCAGGTACAGGCAAACGAAAGGATCAGTTCTATTATAAGTAATCTGCTGAACAAGTCCCTTAAAGCTGGCGCTAGATTTTCATAAAACCCTGTCATCCAAGCTTCCCATGTCTTAAAGTATACTGAATAAAAGCAATCTGTCTCTAAGCCTGAGGCATTGCAACTCCAAGCCTGAACTGCACAACATTGTGCAGGATTTGAGTTTTGGAGTAGAACCCCAGTGTATGGTCAAATTAGAGACACACATTTGCACGGTGTGGGGAATGCTTGCCTGGCAGTCAAATTCCTGAATTGGGTTTCCGTTTTGGATAGCCTGGCCACCATTTCCATGTTTTAATTTAAAAATTTGGAGAGAGGGCTCACTAAGATGGAGACTCTGTCTGTCTGCCTGTCTCTCTCTCTCTCCGTTTCCATTGTGTGAAAAGGCAGACTGCTGCTCCTATTGGCCCTCTAACTTTGAGAGGCCACCTACCATCCTTTATGAATCCTCTGGCCACTAACTAGTAAATTCTGGGAAAATCACTGCCAAGTAACTGTTTCCCATACAGAGTGGGATTGTTATTTCCATTTGGCCTCAATGTCATGAGCCCATCCCAAAATCCTACCCTTTCAAATTGCTGCTTGGCTGACATTTTCTTTGTGAAAGGATCAAAATTTCAGCATAACAACCATATTTCATTAGAATCATAGAATCCCTAGAGTACAGAAGGAGGCCATTTGGCCCATTGAGCCTGCATCAACAATGATCCCACCAGGCCCTATCTCCATAACCCCACACAGATACCCTATATCCCCTCCCAACACTAAGGAGTAATTGAATATGGTGAACCAACTTAAATTGCGCAACATTGGACTGTGGGAGGAAACTGAATCACTTGGAAGAAACACTTGCAGTCATGAAAAAAATGTGCAAACTTCACACAGACAGTAACCCGAGGCCAGGATTGAACCCAGATCCCTGGCGCTGTGAGGCAGCAGTGCCACCATGCTGCCCATTTGGTTCAACTTACGCTCTTACAGTTTGAGTGATATTGGGTGATTTTACAGTAATATTGTTTTGCTGTAGTTCCAAATAAGCTACAGCTCAGTGACCATCTTTGTTTCATTTCACTTCCAAGTTAGGCAAGTTCCTCATTTAACCACCTACTTCTTATTGTCTTTCCGACTGTTGACAGTAATATAAAATCCCCTGATGAGACATGAAGCACATAAATCCCATAAAGTTCAGCATTTCCCTGGGAGTGAATGGGTTATTCAAATGTGTTTTTTTGGTATAGATCCACAGTGATCCAATAAAGCTTTGCAACAATGGCATATTCAGTTTCAAAACATGAGCGAAAGCCAGTGGTCTAAATGTCGTACTTTTTAGAAGGATTTTGCTTCTAATTTATTTCCCTAACCTAGTTCATGGTTTGTGGAATTGCTGATAGAAAAGAAGAAACATTGCTGTTCCAAAATGCTACCCTTTTTGATTGACTTCCTTTTTTTTTATCCTCCTCTTTCTTTCTCCCTCCCTTTCTATCTATATAAACCACTGAGGCATTGTCTGTTGCACTTTATTTGTATTTGAGTCATTCTCTCTTTCTTTGAAAGCTTGATTTTCCTTTATTTCTTCATAGGAACCACGAGTAGACCATTTTAGTCCCTTAAGCCTTTTCCATCATTCAGCGAGATCATTGTTGATCTGTCATCTCACTCCATACTATTGCTCTCCCTTCCTGTTTATGCCACTCATTCAGTATGCATGAATCTGTAATTCTGTCTTATTTCTCATAAACATCTGATGGTGATGAATTTTCTACATTTTTCCTTCTTATTTCAACCCTGGAATCCCTTTGTTTCTTATCGTACCCTTTTCTTATTTTGTATTTTCTTGTTAATTTTTGTACTTTGCTAGTTTTATCCAGTCTTTTTTTAATTTCCTGTTTCAGCCCTGAGCTTCATAGTGTCTTATCAGTGTCATTAATAGCCATTTAAGGACCTCATTCTGCCCCTGCCAATATGTTATATATGGTCAGGGAAGGATATGCATGGGAAGCTTGGCACCATTAGCTGTGTATTTCAGGGAAGGCTGCGGACACCTCTTTAGGTTCATCCTTGGCCCATCAGAAGCGCTCTGTCATGTCATCCTCCCGTTTAACCTTCTTCCCTGGCATCTTGAAACTGATGCCCTGACTCATCCCCTCAGGCCCACTTATCACCATCACTGTGACCCCAAATCCCAGGCATATCTATTAGCCCAGATACTTCGGCACTGGAGACTGTCTGCAGTCCTGACAGTGGCTACTAATGGTGCTGGTGGGATTACAGACCTACTGGCCAATCGGATCAGCCATCAGCTCGCTAAGGGCTGATCTGCTTTTGAGCAAGGGGGAGAAGTCTTGCCTTAAAGCACCAATGCTACTCCCATTGTTAAATTGCTGCCATGAGACTCTTGGGCAGGCTCCTGACAACTTTTTTAGTAGTTGGGAAGCAGAGACTGCAGTGCAATGTAAAATCCAATATTATTTGGATGTCAGATTATTCCTTAAAAGATGATGGAGGAGCCATTCTTTCCCTGTCCAAGCTTCCTCCCTGACATTTCAACTAGAGTATGGCAGGAATACCAATAATAAGTGGAGAGTTGAGATATGGATTATTTGTGAATAGGAGCCATAATGGTAGTACAGTGATGGGTGGTCTCAGAGCTGGAGGCCACGCATGACCATTGATTCTGCTAAGTTACTACAAGATTCAAACCTTTTGGGGACTGTGTTCAAGAGCTACATGAATGTGAAGGCAATGAGGTTGAACTTAGGAATTCCACCATATGGCCAACTGAATTCATTATTAACATCACTAGTGACCATAAAAGGAATTTGTCTTGCACTCTTTAAGTCACCATTTGACGAATGCAATGTAAACCTTAATGATATTGAATAGAAGTGTTGTCAGAGCTTCTATCTTGCCCATTAAATGAGAATGAGGTTAGCAAAATAGGAGGTTGCTGACTCTCTCGTCAGGGTCATCCCTTTCGCTCTGTGCAAGTCACAGGAAGCAGATGGACTAAAGAATGGCTGAAGCTGCAAATGCAAACAGACTGGGCTGGCAAGAGGTTGAGTGATGGCTAGCTCAGAACTGCTTCCGGTCTTGTTACTGGTGAAGCTCTTTTGGAATTTTGGAGGTTGACAATGTATTTTTTGTTTCACTTCCTCAGCCTCAAAAAGCAATTGGTGATGCTGCAGCCAAAAGCCTCTTTCATGGCAGTAACAAGACAAGCCAGAATAAATTGCTCTTCAACCTCCAATTATAGGTTCCCTTCTCCTGCTCTTGCTGCTGCTTCAGTTGTAGATTCTGTTCTCGATGAGCAGCAAGAGTGGGAGCCTGCCACTGGAGGAGCTAGAGCAGCAAGTGTAGAATGGACAAAACCTATGATTGGAGGAGCAGCTCTGTCTCTGTAGCCCTCACTGCTCTGCTAGTTACAACCTTGCAATCAGTTCCCACTCTTCTGATTTTTTTTTTAAACCTTCTACCTTGGAAAAGTGCTAAGGTTGGAACATATTTTGAAAATGCTGGATTTCTGAGACACCAGTGTTGGAAATCCACCAATGATAATTTCACACCTCTGCACTATAACTGCATCAAGATTTGCCCTCCTTTTTGACTGCTGCCTTACGCCAAGTTCTTATCTCTCTCCCTCTCTCTCTCCCAATTCTGTAATGCATAAATGAGATTTGCTCGTATGTTCTAAAAAGTGGAGTAGGTTTTTGTTTTTATAACCTGGGTGTTAATCTGGCAGATTGGATTGCCTAACAATTGAAGAATTTCCTCAAAATGTTACTTAATTGAAATTAATGGAAAGTGATATTGCACATTTGAAAATGTGAACAATGCATTCCAATGGATTGCCAATCAGGTGAAGACCAAATTCTGTTGAGTTACCCATCCAGTAAGCACTTGAATTTCTGAGCACACTTAAATGTGTAAAGGGATAACAGAAGGCATTTGAACCAGGGATCTTGATTTTAACCAATGTAATGGTGTGATTAAAATATGGAATCAAACAGTTGAACTCCATTTCTGTTCCTTTAAATTTTGAAGTGCAGATATTAGGCTGTGGATGAGGCCATCTCAGAAGGCAGTCAGTGGTCTAATTAACATTAATTAACCTGATTGCCTCAATGGCTCTGCAACTTAAAGTTGGGGTGGGGCCAGATCTATGTGATTTGTGACAGCTGATCTGAGCCAGGAGCTACTGATTCCCCAAAATAAATGGTTCTTTTCGCATTCTTTTGTGAGCACTTCCTTCAACCCCTTCAAATAAACCTATGGCTTTTCCAAGCCAGACATCACCTCTGGCCTCAAAAAGTGATCCACAAAAATCTAAAGCTGTCAGCAGCATGGATTTCAGCTTTCATGATGTTAATTTGAATCTGGCACAAACTCAAGGAGATCAATAATGATATCACCCAACGGGCAATCTGCTAATCACATTGAGCAAGCCCACAGATAGCAAACTGGGAAGCAAAATGCAGATTAACTTTCCCACTTGAAAATTTTAGCTAGTGCAAAATAGTAAATCAGGGCATACTCAAAAGTTGCTTTCTCAAAGATAATTTAAAGAAAAAAATGACATTAAGCAGATTTGGAATTTTATCAAAATAGAAAAAAATTACATTACACAAATATAAATTAGTTTCCCAAAGCCAGGTTGTTCATCAGTAATTATGACTTGATTGGCATTAATAACCAAATTGTGCTTCATCAGCAAGATATAACTTTTGGGGTCTGTAAACAACAATGATATAATGTAAAAGAGGGAGTTCTAGTCAGTTCAGTGATTTCTAAGTGATTGCAGGGACTTCATCAGCACACCTTGTGGAGAAACAAGGGATCACTGAGAACAGCTATTGGAATTCTGCGTTTTCCTGTGCTTGTGCATACTTGTGAACATGCTATTAGCTTCAAAGTTGTAGAGATGACAGTCAATTCAACTGTAAAATCCAGGGCAATACCTTCTGAATTACATTGTACAATATGTTCCTTCTCTAGCATGTCACACTGTTTACCAAGTATTTTATTAGCCAATCTCTCCTGAAGTTGCTCATTGCAAGCTGACTGGCATGCGTTTTAAAATGATTGTGGAATACATAATAAATTCAACAAGGCATTATATTTAAGCAAACTGAAGTTTGTGTCAAATAGAAACGTACTTGTTAATTTTCACATGAAGGTGAGAGTCACTTGCATTTTGAGTGTCCTTTTCTTCGAATGGTGACGTATTGCTGTGCACTTCATATGCCATTTTTAATATGAGTAGGTTTGCTGTGGTATGGCAACAATGAACATGGAGATGAGATGTTTTATAAGAAAAATAGCGTTATCTGGTATTTCTTGCTAAAGAGAAAACTGTTTCCCTTTAAGTTTGCAAATTCTAATTGCAAACTAAGTGCTTGGTGACTTTAGTCATGTGTAATTGCTGTTCAGAGATTATAAAAGCTATTACTTTGTAGGAATGCCACTTAAGAGGCTGTAAAAAATTGGCTCCAGTTCTTACTTTCCTGGAGAGTTTCATTGTACAGAACAAATTACTGCTCAAAGATTTGTTGCAGTGATTGGTTCTGGGGAAGCCATGTCCCAGACATGAACATAAAAATGTCAACATGTATTGTTGTGGATTAATGGTACAGCATGTTGTCCCAAATTCTGTGTCATATAAATCCTCGGGACCAGGGACATACTGGTAGTGTATTTATCCTCAGCTAAAAATATGATATTCAGTTCTCACATTGCATCTTTCATTGATATAAACCCTTAAGTTTTCCCTCCAATTTCTCGCTGTGCATTGGCTAGTCAATGGTTTACTTTGTTTTTTTTTTACTGCAAATTGAAACATCACCTTCAGCTGGTGAACTTCCACCACAAACACAGTGCTACTCTTACTACGAAAAACAAAAAAAGAATGCACACCATCCCAATGACAGAGTGCCCTGATAAAGGCACTGAGGGGAGGAGAAGTCTTCAGTCTCAGAACCAGTTGTATCCCCTCACCCAACCCTGTGAAACACAAGCACATCCATCCTACACTGCTTGCAATGTGTTAGAAGAGTGTGAGAAAATGATTATTGGTGTAGGAATTTAAGATGTAAGAAAGAGCAAATGAAGGAATCGATCCTTTCAGAATGCTGAGAGGAGATGAGGGCAAGCACGTAACGTGAAAGTGGGAACACGGTGTAAATGACTGAAATGGCATTAGTGATCTGTAGAATGTGAAGACTAGAGGGGAAGCAGGTAAGAACAAAGAGCAACTTTCTCTTTTTTAAGAGGGAAAAGGGTGAATATCAAAGCACAGAAAATGGAATGGACTTAGACAGAATCTTGTCAGCCTTGCAGATGGTGAAGTTAAGAATCTGATGAAAATGAAGCAATTTTTGAAACTAATATGATAGTGGTATGCTCAGACCAGATGATAGGAACTAGAGAAAGTGGAAGAAGGCAAAAATCTGTGCTGGAAATAAAGCTGAGGTAGCTGAGGGAGTCACTACGCTTTTTTCAGCATCAAGAGAAGAGAGCAGCCAGTTATACACTGTCATAAAAACACAACTGGTCCCTAAGGAAAGGTGGGAAGGAAAAATTGGATAGTCCCCAAAATGGACACAGGAATTATGATGCGCAGTTGACCCAGGCTTGTTAATTGAAGTGCTGGCAGCATGCCAACTATGTGCTGCTTTCTGTTTAAAATGATTTCTGCATGCAGCCTATACTGATCACACTGTTGATTGGCTGCACACTTTATCAAGGGGCCCAAAACTGTAACTTTATAACATACTTAAAAGTTAATATGTACTGTTTAAAACTAGCCTGCATCTCTTAAAGGTGAGACAGTGTGGCTGGAGAAGGTGCAGAAACTGAATCTATCCTTGGAAAGAGTCAGGAATGGCACAGCATGGCAGACAGTGGGCTCCAAGGTGTTCATAGTTGAAGGCCATGATGGAGAGGTGAAAGGAGACTAGATGTCTTATATCTGCAGTGGAACATGGTCAAAAGATAGTGGGAGAAGAAAGCCATGAGGATAAATGCCAAGAGTCATCACACCATCAAACATAAATAAGGAATAGATCATTAACTATTCAAGTATATTCCACCATTTGATACAGTCATGGTTATCTTCTACCTCAATTCTCGTATCAGATAAACAACATTTCTGTTTTAAAAAATCGTCCCTCTAGTCTGAGATTGTGCCCTCTGGTTCTAGTCCAATTGCTTGTCTGACATCCAAGGAACAAAATCCTAACCTCCTCCTCTAAGTTAGGAGATTGTACACCTGATACACTGCAAGAAAATTCGTCCCAAGGCATGGTACATTGGGAACGCTATGACAATGGATGAATGAACACTACTCAACAATCACCAGACAAAAATGTTCTCTTCCTGTTGTGGGACACTTCAGCTTCGGCTTCTGATCTTCGGGTAAACATTCTCTAAAGCGGCCTTCATGACACATGACAATGCAGAGTCACTGAACAGAGACTGATAGCCAAGTTCCGCACACATGAGGTTGGGCTCATGTAACACTGTCTGTAACCTCCTGGGCTTGCAAAGTCTCACTAACTGTCCTGGCTGGAGACAACACATATCTGTTTAACCTGTGCTTAAGCCTCTCTCCCCTCACATTGTCTGTACCTTTAAGGCTTGATTACCTGTGAATACTGACATTCCAACCATTATTTTGTAAATTGAGTTCATGTCTTTATATGCCGTGAGTGAACTGAAATCCCATTCACCTGATGAAGGAGCAGTGCTCTGAAAGCTAGTGGTTTGTGCTACCAAATAAACCTGTTGATTTTAACCTAGTGTTGTGCGATTTCTTACTGTATCTCTAATTGGACCATAAGACAAAGAAGCAGAATCAGGCCACTTGACCCATAGAGTCTGCTCTGTCATTCAATCATGGCTGATAATTTTCTCAACCCCATTCTCTTGCCTTTTCCCCATAACCCCTGATCCCCTTATTTATCAAGAACCTATCTATTGCTGTCTTAAAGACACTCAATGACCTGTCTTCCACAGCCCTCTCTAGCAAAGAGTTCCACAGATTCACCACTCTCTGGCTGAAGAAATTCCTCCTCATCTCTGTTTTAAAGGATTGTTCCTATAGCTTGAGGTTGTAACTCGTTGTTCTTGTCTGATATTCAGTTCTGAATGAGCAGAAATTTCTTCCATATTTATATTGAAAAAACTGATACTATTTTCTTCAGTTCCTGCAAAAAAGCCCTGTTCTTTAACTGCTGACTCAATTGTGCTTCCTGGAAATGTTTGAAGCTGAACACTGTAGTGTCATTTTTGACTCTGAGAACAGCTCCCAACACATGTCTGCACCATCACTACGCCCACTATTTATTATTGAACCCTGCTGTATCTCAAGGCATTTCAATTGTTTTCCTAGACTTGACTTACCTAACCCATTCTAAGGTACTTTCCCATCTTCTATCTGGTATAAACTGAAGGTCATCCAAAACTTTATTACCCATCTTCTAACTCACAGAAAGGGGGGGATATTACTGTCCCCCACAACACAGAAATCATAACAGGCAGGACACGGACCGTGCAAAGATCCATTGACCTCAAATGGGATTTTCTGACCTGGCTTTCTGATCAACCCATTTGTAACTGTCCCTTCAGCTAAATAAACCTTGGAAATTGCTCCCAACCATTTCCACTTCAATTCTCCTTTTGAGACTCTCAAAATATTTCCAAGTTCCAAATGTATGAGAAAGTGGGAGAGAATAACATTACAAATAAAGAGCCTTGATGAGAGGGACAGAGCCCAAGCTCACTGGCTGCACAGGGAACTGGGAGACTTGCCATTTCACCCTGCCACCAAGCCCACAGATGTTGTCCACTCGCTGCCGATTGCAGTCTGTGCTGGTCCCTTCCCCCACTCCCCCTTCCTATCAGCTCTGGGAGATCACCATCCTTGCAGATGTCCCCCGTTGCTGATCACCACCCGTCTGTTGAGTTCCCCTTCTCCTCTCTCCCCTTCCTGTTATTGCTCTACTCCTGCTCAGGCCTTACTGCCCCATGACCTTGCTACTGCCCTGGCGCAGCCCTGGCCAGGTGGAATGTGCCAGGGTTCCTTGCCCATGGACCCTGTCCAGTCATGCCCCAACCACCTAAAGACTTCAATGACCTCTGATTTCAGCCGTCCCCTGACAAGGCCACAAGGTGGAGATCAGCTGTGATTCTCACTGGTATGAAGCTTTAACCTGCGAGGGATAAATATAAGTGAACCTGGACCATAGCATCCAGGACTTACTAATGCACTAATGACAAGTTAATTATGTCATTAGTATTTAATCAGCTTTGCACTCTTACTGGGGACAAAACCAATTTTGCCAGCAAAACAGGGCCAGTAAGATTGTTTGAGGTATGAAAATAGGTGTGAACCTGATTTTCCACCTCTCACACAATCTTGCCGCTTCACTAAACAATTGGCAGGCCAAGGTTGTAAGATTGTGTCCCATGCCTTCGACAAAGCTATTAGTCATCTTCTCTAACATCTCAACTTATTTTAAAAACACTTCTGTGACGTGTCTTGGATGTTTCATTATGTTAAAGGCATTGTATAAATACAAGCTGTTGTCATTATATAATTGCAGTAAGGCATCTTTATTTTTATACTGTAAGCCTGTGGAATAAAGGCTGGCAAACAATTTTCTTTCTAATTGCTTTCTATACCTACATTTTAACTTTCTGTGATTCATGTATAAGGATATAATGGTCCCTTTGAAAACTAACATTTCCATGTCTCTTATTTTTAAAAAATATTCTATTCTCCTATTTTTCTTGCCCAATGTATAACTTCACATTTCTCCATATTGTATTCCATATGCCATGTTCCCCATATACTAAATCTGTGCAAATCTCTCTGCTGCCCATCTCACCAACTACTTTCCCACTCACATTCATATCAACAACAAATTTGGATTTTTTAAAAATCACTCTCAGTCAATATCACTCTTCCTTAGAGACTTCTTCAGTAGAAAGTTATAAATTAATCCTGCCTAGTGCACAATATTAGATTCAAAAAGCCTATCCTTGAATTGGTTCCTCAAAGTTTTTAGCTATTAAATTATCTTGAATGCAGATTGGATCCTTCCTCTCCCACTCAGTGTTCTCAAGCTATGAAGAGATATCAAAGAACAAAACAGCACGGGAAACAGGCCCTTCGGCCCAACGAGTCTGCGCCGCCACCCCAATGTTCCCACCTCTACCCGTGACCCGTCTATGTTTATAGATCTATGGATTAAAAATTTGAGATATCCTTAATCTTGATGTTGAATGGTCAACATTATCTTTGGAACTCCTGTTTGCAGTGAATAGTATTTATTCCTGATTAGTATCCCTGACCCCTACCATGTTATCTTGCACTTCCCTGACTTGAATGGCCACTTGTACCATCGTGCCATGTTCAATTAGCCCCTCTGCAGATCTTTCTCATATCGACACAAGCAGCAAGAACTTCTTGCTTGTTGAATAAAGGCAAGGGCTGAGGATTCTTCTGGATTCTTCTTACCTGTCTAACTCATGGTCAGATCCTTATGTCCCCAGCTACTAATCAACCTGGTGCCACTATCTAAGAGGTGAGACCCTACTGGGTCAAAGTGTCCATGTAGTCTTCTCGCTCCACAATGCTGAGCAACAAGTCAGAAAAATAGGTTCTTGGGGCACTGTGACCAGTTCTGAGCAGGAGACATCAATTCAAAGGAGATGGATTGCACCTTAACAGGACTGGGGCAGTTACCTTGCAGAAAAGTTTTTCAATGTGATTGGGGAAAATTTAAACTAAATTGGCTGGGGGATGTGCACCAGCATATAGAAGTAGAAAAAAAATAAGATGCATGAAGGAGTGAGTGCATTGGATATACAAAAGAAGATGGTTGTAACATATTAAGTAGGAGCAGGATAATGGGGAATGCAAATACGTGCACTAAGTGTGGTGAATTGTGTGCTATAACTATTCTGTGATTCTGAATAAGGTAGATGAAGTACAAGATCAGGTGGATGTGTAGGAATATGATGTTATGGCATCAACAGAATGCTGGCTTAGAAGTGGTGAGTATACATGGATACAAAGAGCAGAATCTTCTGAAAAAATGTCATTTTTTGGCATGATAATTGGTGTGATTCACGCTGGCCCCAGAGGTGCAATGTGACCCCAATTTTTAGTCACTTGGAAAGTATTTCCCCCAGTGTGCTAAGTGCAGCACCTGAGTCATGAAGCATCTGATTCGCTTGTCCAGGGTTCTTCTGAGTTTTTCAATGAAGGGGGAGCTGCATTTAAAGATTCCACAGGACTTGCTGCTATCCTCTTGGCTTTAATACAGCAAGGAAACTAGCTCCTCAATTCACAGGGGTGGCCTTCACCCATATTCTAGATGCTACGGAGGCAAGGCGGGCAAGAACATATCCTCACGTTGGTAGGAGACCCTTCAGCAAGTTGATGAATCTTGCCTGGAAGATGGGCACAGCACTGATTAGTGCCAGCAACTTGACATTGCCGTGTCATAAGAAGATGAATGATCTGTTCTGCCAGGGGTTGTGCTCCTGGTCTTCTTTCTACACGGTATCTTGCCATCACCCTTTGGAAAGTCACCTTGATCCGCATGTTTCCACTTCACAAGGCCTCAGCACCTGACATCCCAAAAGCTTCCTTACCTTCCTGCATTCCTCATCAGAACCCCTCCTGCTTACGCACCATCCCTCCCAATAACATACCCACCACTGACGTTTAATGTCAGGGACAGTTGGTAGCTTTCAGTGAACACGTCCTTACTAAAGTGCAGATGTTTCACACATCATTCCTCACTGAGGCTCATGTCAGAGCATTGCTCACTGAAAAATATTCCAAAACACTTCACAGGACCATTATAAATCAAAATATGACATCAAGCCACATAAGATATATTATGACCAAAAGCTTTTTCAAAAAGGTTTTGGGTGCTTTAAAGAAAGAGAGCAAAGTAGAGAGGCAGAGAGCTGAAGGAAAGTATGCAGAGCTTGGGGTCTAGAAAGTTGACAACAGGACCAGTGATGGTGGAGCAATGATAAGTGGGAATGCACAAGGGGCCAGAATTGGAGAAGTGTAGATCACCAAACCTAATTTGCAACCAGATAATCCATGAAAAAAAACAAAGGAATCAAATACGAATCATCTAAATATAAAGTTGGATGGAGGCAGAAATTATGTACAAGACATTGTCATTTGTTTCCAGTTTTTTATCTTTATTACAGATCTCCAAAATATCTTTTATTTGTAAAAATTTGTATATTTTTTTTAAAAGTCTGACCATGGTAAAAGAATAAATTCATATCATGGCAATTTTTAAGTTTTCATTAAAAATCTGGAAGCTGGCTATTAATGTTCATTCAGCACTGATGACACGATCATAGATCCAGTTTGCATGGGCCTGCAAGTCTGCCAGAAATGAATTTAAAAGCAAACATATCAAGAACAAACTAATGACAGCTCAGTATAGCAAACAAATTAAAAACATCTTAAAGAAACTTGCAGTAATGCCTTGTGGGAAGGCAAGGCAGAAAAAGAATCTCATGCTTGAGGTGCAATTTACATTTTGTTCAGTAAAACAAAACAGCCAGAGTGGATTCTCACATTTCATTCATTTATTCATTTACATTTTTAAAGTAATGATTTTGTGTTTTATTTGCTGGAGCTCAGAGCATACGGACATTAGTGTCAATTAACTAATCCTATTGAATAACAAAATGATGGAAATTCTTCACTGTGACTGTGCATGAAAATGCATTCTGCTCGATGCACAGAATATTCCTTGCTTTAGCACAACTGAAAAAATGGTTCATTTTTATTTCTCACTGAAAAAACAAAATTGCCTTATTTTTGCATCTAGTGTTAGCATTAACCACCACCCTTAAGGTAAGAATAGATTTTATTCTAGTAATGTTATCCTTTTTTATACTTACAATAACTGTCAACCATTCACTGTGTGAATTTCCCAAAATAGGGATAATTTGTGCTGAATTTGAACAATTATTTTCCCTTGTGGATTAAGTAGAAACTATTTAGACTTTTCAATCTTCTTTTATGTGAGGTCATTAAAACCAGCAGAAAGAGGTTTCCTTTCTTATCGTTCCGTCACAGCAAGCTGGATTCATACCAATATTCCAGTGGTGAAAGGATCATCTCCAGCACTTGTGCTTTGGGTTAATGTTAAGAAAGTGAAGGGATGGGATGTTTCTGCATAAAGAAAAAGGTCTGAATGCTACAAATGTTAAAAATACATGTTGCAGAAATTGTCTTTGTATGTTTGCTCAGGGCTGAATATTGACCAAAACACTGAAAGAGCACCTCAAGTTTCTCTAAATGACATCAGGGAAAGTTGGGCTCATTAATTTCATTAATGTCCTTTCCGGAGTGAAACCTGCCATCCTTATCTATTTTGAGCCACATGGTTCACTCTTAATTACCCTCTGAAGGAACCTAGCAAGTCGAATATATGAAATTGCTGACTGCAGCAGGTTAAAGAGAAGACCAACGCTTTCCCAAACCAATCAGTGATACGCAAAACATGCTGAATGGGAATTAAAGAAAGCTTAATTTACTATCTTGAGATTCAAGCTGCAGTGTAAATACTGCTTCTCTGTCTTTTTCTGCATTTATAGGTGTGTGTTATCCAAATATAAGTCGTCTTAATGACTGCTTTCAACCACTCTTAGTAGTTTCATGTTTGGGTTACAGGCACTTGCATGAAACTTACATTTCTGAGGATCATCAGCAGCAAAGTGGATCTCTCATAATTTGAAAGTATTGTTACGAGATGCAACTTGCCTTATTTTTGAGCTCAGAGGTCGGAACTGTAAGCCCTGACAAGCCTTGGGTCTCGTGTGCATGTGCAGACTGGGAGCAGGCTGCATCTAAGCAATTCTACACTCCCTCAATGTATTTGTATAAAAGAAGTAGGGTGTGAAAGGCCAGGTCAGATGACTGGGTTCAGAGCACCGTCGCCAACAAATGTCCTAGAGAGAGAGACCAGGGAGAGGTCCTAAGAAGCACCCCAGTTGAGGGACAGAGGCGGTGACTGGATATGTCCCAGTTAAGTCAAGAAAAAGAGAGGAATAGAGAAACTGGCTACAATTAGAGAAAGGACTTCTGACAACAGACTTGAAGTGAAGTGGACTCGGGAAAAAATCTCAGGATTTGAGAAGGCAGGCAAAGGTTGGCAACACCATGCTGCAGGTCACTGGGGCAAAGGCACCCCTTTGGAGCAGTAGTGTTTTGTTTGACATGGCCAAAGAAATGAAATTGAGTTTGAATGCACTTGAGAATCCAGAGAAACAGTATTTCTGAAAATGACATTGAAATCCTGCAAAGTAGGCTGTCATTGGAGATATTTGATAGGTAGAAATCAGGATCAGGAGTGGTTTTTAATGTCTTTTGAGCCTCCTCTCTTATTCAGCATGATCATGGCTGATCTTTATCGCAGTGCCATATTCCAGTGCTTTTGCCATATCGATTGGCCCCTTTAGGGTCTAGAAATCTATCTATTTTCTTCTTAAATGTATTCAGTGATTTGGTCTCCACAGCTTTCTGTGGCAGAGAATTCTGTAAGTTCACCACATGCCAAATGAAAAAATTTCTCCTCATCTCAGTCTGAAATGGTCTTCCCGATGTCCTGTGACCCCTTGTTCTAGACCCTTCCCGACAGAGCAAATAGCATCCCAAATCCATGTGTCCAGCGCTATTGTAACTTCCTACATATCAATTAGATCCCCTCTCATTCTTCTAAATTTCAGTGAGTACAGGCCTTGAAAATCCAATCTCTCCTCATATGACAATCCTGTGATCCTCGGAATCATTCTAGTAAATCTTTGCTGTGCTCCCTCTGTGGCAAGTATATGTCTCCTTTGATAAGGAGACCAAAATTGCATACACTACTCCAGGTGCAGTTTCACCAAGGCCCTGTACAGCTTCAGTAAGACAGCATTACTCCCAAACTTAAGTCCTCTTGCAATGAAGGTAACATACCATTTGCCCTCCTAACTGCTTGCTGTACCTACATGTTTACTAGGCATAAAAATGCATTCTCCTTGATGTACAGGACATTTCTTGCTTTAGCACAACTGAAAAAGGGTTCATTTTTATTTCTCAGTGAGAAATACTGAGAAAATAAAATTGCCTTATTTTTGCATCTAGTGTTAACATTAACCACCACCTTTAAGATAAGAATAGATTTTATTTTGGCAATGTTATCCTTTTTTATGTTTACTTTACCACTTAACCATTCACTGTGTGAATTTCCCAAATTAGGGATAATTTGTGCTGAATTGGAACAATTGTTTTTCCTGTGGATGAAGTAGAAACTATTTAAAGACTTTTCAATTTTCTTTTATGTGAGATCTGGTGTACTCAGACAGCCAGGTCCCTTTGTACATCAACACTTCCCCATATTACTATTTAAATAACTAGCTACCATTTTGTCTCTGTCTGAAGTGGATAACTTCATATTTATCTACGTGACACTGCATCTGCCATGTGTTGGCCCACTCACTCAACTTACCTCAATCATTTTGAAGCCTCTTAACATCTACTCACCATTCACCTTCTCACGGAGTTGCTTGTCATCAGTGAACTTGGAAATATTACTTTTGATTCCTTCATCCAAATCATTGTTAGAATTATAGGGAGTGAGATAGCTTGATCTTGAGATTGGACATAGCTTGGCACAACATTGAGAGTCGAAGGGCCTGTACTGTGCTGTAACGTTCTCTGTTCTATGTTATTTTGAACAGTTGTGTCCCAAGAACAGATCTTCGTAGGATCCTGCTATGAATTGTCACTTCAAAAAATATCTATTTATTCCTTTTCTCTGTTTCATGTTTGCTAATCAATTCTCAGTCCATGACAATATGTTCTCCTCAATCCCATGCACTTTAATTTTGCACACTAACTTCTGTGAGACTTTATCAAAATCTTTCTGAAGATCCAAGTACACCAAATCCACTGAATCACCCTTATCTATTCCACTAGTTACATCCTCAAAAAACTGTAAGCAGGTTTGTCAAATTTGATTTTCCTCTTATAAATCCATGTCGACTTTATCAATTTGATATTTCCTAAGTGTCTTGAAATGGAGTCCTTTGTAATAGACTTTATCATTTTCCAACTGTTGACGTTAGGCTAATTGGTATGTAATTGCCTATTTTCTCTATCTTTCCTTTTTTAAGTAACAGGGTTACATTTGCCACCAATTAATCTGCCACAAGTATTCCAGAATCAATAGAATTTTGGAAGGTGACAACCGAAGCATCCACTGTTTCCATAGTATCTCCTTTAGCACCCTTGAATGTAGATTATCAGGCCCTGTATACTTATTGGCTTTTAGTCCCATTCATTTCTCCAGCACTATATTCCTGCTAATACAAGTTTCTTTCAATTTTTCCTTTTCACAATAGTCTTGATTCTCTAGCATTTCTGGAAAGTAATTTGTGTCTCCCTTTGTGAAGACAGAACTAAAATAGCTGTTTAATTTCTCAACAATTTCCTTGTTCTCTATTAAAAATTCTCCTGTTCCAGACTATGCAGGACTAACATTTGTCTTCAGTAATCATTTTCTTTTATATATTTATGGCAGCTACTGCAGCTGGTCTTTATGTTACAGTAGAAATACTCACCAGGTCGTATTTATCAAGTTTGCTACCTTTCTTTCTGAGAAATGGTAGAGAAGGAAAGAATTACCTGGCTTGTTCCCTCACCAAACTACCTTATTCACAAAACTCCAACTGTCAGATTCAACTGCAGTCTCAGCACTCCAGTACAAGCCAAGCTTGGATCAACTTTGGAGAAAATTCTAAAGCAAGATCTATAAGGCGCACATTGGGAAACCTTTGTGAGAAAGGCAAAGCTTCAGTGAGATTGGTTGACTTACAGTATTGACTTATGTTTGGGTGGGATGTTGAGAAATCCACAGACTCTGTCTTGGTCCCATCTGCCATTTATTGTTCAGTATGGTGTTTGACCACAGTTGACTTGTTAGTTCACATGTACCTCAGTCTTATCCTAAATGTTAGAGTAGAAGAGAGATATGTAAATTGTTTTATCGTTCTCATCTTGTGTCATAAAATTTGTTTTTGGTTGTTCAAAACCCAAGAACCGTGTAGTTTTCTTTGCTGAACAAACGTCTTGAATCTCAAACTTTCTTCACTTCAAACAAACATTTCTGGACCGTTGACATATCTCACAAACAACCTGGGGGTCTGGCTGAGGATCATAACAACAATTATTGCTCAAATAATGCAGTTCAGGATGGTGATCTTGCTTCATCTTGCCTTATATTTTGCTGACAAATCGGCAACTGATTCTTCAGCAACTTTAAAAACAACAAACTCATTTACAGTAAGGCTGTGAAGTGCCTAAGCAAAATAATAGGATCTAACAACAAATGCTTTGTCTGCTCCATGACATTCTTTTCTCAGCAGCTTTTGTGCACCTTATTTAAAAAGGCAATGCTGTTGAGGCGCTTGCAATTATAGAATAAAATGGATGATTTGGAGGTAAGATTACCAAACCTGATCAGGAGCATTTTTGGATGTTTGACTCCTGACGTTGCTGCTACATAATATTTGATTATATAATGCCAATCACATATCTGATCATATACCTTTTACAAATATCATTTCATTTACTTTATAATGGTTAGTTTTTCTGTAATTGAGTGATTTTGCTCATGGTTTTCTGGCTGTTATCCAAGTTCAATGAATCTGGAGGATCCAATCTGTTAGACTTTAACCTGGTATTGTGAGACTTCTTATTGTGTTTACCCTACTGACCAAGCAAAAAAATAAGAGGGGAACTGAAGGTAAGGAATCTGAAGTGGGATTCACAGAGAGAGAATCAGAGATGGAAGAAACTTCAAGTCGGTTCTTCTTGTAAGTGTATCTGAAGTTGCACTCTGAGACAATGTGGAAGTCCTGATGCACAAATCTGCATGGGAATTGCCCAGGAAGTTTAAACATCTGATAAGTAATACTCCTATTTCCTGGACCTTGTACGAATGTTTCTGATTCTGATTTAGGGTAACTAACTATACTTTGTTAATTGTAGTGTAACTTTACAGTTATCAAGAAATGTTAGACGTTTTAAAACCAAGACTAACACATGGGTGAATACATAACTGCACCATCACCCCAACACCAGCCTCCCCAGAAGAAATAAACAATAAAACTTGGAAATGACAAGTGTTGATCAGAACTGAAGTTCCATTTTAAGGTATACAAGACCAATTCCAATCATTTCTCAGGTTTTAATGTTTTTTTTCTACCACTTGACACTACCACTCACCTGTCTTCCCCCACTGAGATTGGACCAACTACCACAAACCAGCCAATAGCACACCCTTCCAACTCTGGTCTTTCCCCTCTACTCTCTACCTCCCAACTAATCCCCCAAAGTGGTCTGAATGTGTCACTAACCCAATTAAGCATTAATCAGATACAACAGTTGTCCTTTCATCACACCCAACTATACTCCCAGCCAAACCTGACTATACTCCATTCTAATAGAGTTTTCCGAGGAACATTGTGTTACGCATTTCTTTGGTAGTCAAGTTAGAACATCGCAGAAGAAATGCTCAGCAGCATTGATCAGTTGAATCATTGATTACAGCAACAATCTGCTCTTCATAGCTGCTGCTTAGAAAATTCAGGCCATGGATTCCACCAGTAGCTAATGCTAATTCACTGAAATTGCACTGATAATTAATTGTAAAGTGGTTTCACTCAGGTTTTCCATATTAACAAGTAATAGTCTCTATATGTAATGGGTATTAATACCTACAATATCCTACCTGTAACTAGTAATAGTATTGTCTATCATCTTCCAAAGTTCACAATACCATAGTCCAAGTTTTTTCACATTTCACGAAGTATGGTCAAGTTGCCGAGGCAGCAGCACTTTTAACAGCTCTCAATTTATCTCCTTGAATTCTGGATTAGACTCCCAATTCCATGTGAAAGTGATAACTTTGGACAGGGAGCCTTAGTCAAAGATGATCTGGATTTCATGGGCTGGACTTTCATAGTGAAGAAGTCTCACAACACCAAGTTAAAGTCCAACAGGTTTATTTGGTAGCACAAGCCACTAGCTTTTGGGGCGCTAGTCTTTCATCATGTCAATGGGAGTTCTATTCACAAACAGGGCATATAAAGACAAAGAACAAAGAAGAACAAAACAGCATGGGAAACAGGTCCTTCGGCCCAATGACCCCGCACCGCCATCCTGATGTTCCCACCTCTACCCGTGATCCCTGTCTACCTTTATAGATCTATGGATTAAAAACCAAATTTGAGACAATTTAGGGAGAATTTGTTTTGCCAATTAGCCTAAGAGCATATCTTTGGGATGTGGGAGGAAACCAGAGCACCCGGAGAAAACCCACGCAAGCACAGGGAGAATGAGCAAACTCCCTCAGACACAGGCCCAAATCCATGTATCTGCACAGCACAGCGATAGTCACTGAGCTGTCGTGTTGCCCATCAAATGGTCCAGTCAAGCGTACACTAACGACATGAAGCACAAGGATACTCTCGAAAAAAATCCAAGAGCAGCCCTCTCACGATCCATCATGTGTATGCCCTTTGTTAGACAACAAGGTGCACCAAAGTACCTGCAGGATAAAAACAAGTACATCAATATCATCATCTATTTACACATTTCCCAGGGACTCCCAAGGCTCATGATCCCTATTTTAAATCAGTTTTCTATATCCGTCCATTCCCATTCTGTTCATGTGCCCATCTAAGTATTTCTTAAATAACTCCAGAGCGCCTGCCTCCACCACTTCACTTGGCAGCGCATTCCATACCCCCACCACCCTCTGTGTGAAAAAACTCCCTCTAGCATCCAAATTATACCTTACCCCCCTCACCCTAAGTCCATGACCCCTCGTGCTATTCAAGTCCATCCTAGGAAAAAGCTTAACCCTGTTTACTCTATCTATACCCCTCATAATCTTGTACACCTCTATTAGATCTCTTCTAAGTCTACGTCTTTCTAAGAAAAACAGTCCCAATTTGCCTAATCTCTCCTCGTAACTCAGACCTTCCATACCAGGCAGCATCCTGGTAAACCTCCTCTGCACTCTCTCCAGAGTCTCCACGTCCTTCCGGTAGTAAGGCGACCAGAACTGGATGCAGTACTCCAATTGAAGTCTAATCAACGTTTTATACAACTGCAACATTAAACATAAACTCACTTTACAGAATAATGATTGGAATGTGAGTTTTTACAGGTAATCAAGTCTTAAAAGTATAGACAATGGGAGTGGAGAAAGTATTAAGCACAGGTTAAAGAGATGTGTATTGTATCCAGACAGGACAGTTAGTGAGATTTTGAAAGTCCAGGCAAGTCATGGGGGTTATTACAGATAGTGTGACATGAACCAAAAGCTTCATATAAACCTGTTCGACTTTAACCTCATGTTGTGAGACTTCTTATTGTGTTTACCCCAGTCCAACGCCGTCATTTCCAAGAATGAACTTTCATGTCAGAGGCAGGAATCAGGAGACATCTAAACTTGCCGTTCTGATCCAGTTATGTTTTCTGCTGGTAGGTGGATTCTCCAGGGTCCAGGCCCCAAGAGGCAGAAATAGGGCCAAGAGCTTAAAAGACTCATCTCCATTCCCAGATTCCTGGTCCAGTACTTCCAGTGCAACCAGTGGTTCATCTCTATACAAGTGAACATTCTGATCACTCTAAATCCCCTCACTCTCATGCTCTCATCCCTTTCATCCTCACCCTTTAGTTCCTCATCTCTTCACCCCTCATCCCCTCAACCCCCCACCCTTACCTCCTCACTGGGAAAATTTAGTGAAGTAATATGTTTTAAGCAAGTGAAAGAGGGTTAAAAGATAATAAGATCAAAGGGAAAGTCTGTGATACAGTGGGAGATGGAGAGATTAAATGGCAAAAGGATTGATTGTTCAAGACCATAGGAAGTGGGAATGAGAGAAATAAAAAAACAGAAATGTGTCTTGAGGAAGTGTGAATGGGAGAATAATGGGAGCTGTTTAATAGCAGAAGGGAAAAAAGAGAAACCAAAAACAGCAAAGGAAATGAAACTGGGACAGAGTTAACAAATCTCTCAACTCACTTTTGTGGCAGGAAGACTGTAAAGTACCGAATCAAAAGATGAGATGGTGATCAGAATTCTCTGGTTGTTCATGCTCGCAGGATTCTCTGGTCTTGCTGGCAGTACACCATTCCACTGCTGGTTTTCCAATGCGATGGGTAATTTCAATGCAAAAATGCAAATTTCCATTAAAAGCAATGGAACCAGAAGATCCCGTTACCAGCAAATGGCACGCCACCTCCATCTGCCAAGAAAAATACTGAGAGAAGACTGAGAATCTCACCAGCTAATCTGATGCTTACTTTGAGGTTCATTTGAAAATAAGGGTAAAGCAGTCAGAGTCAGAGCAAGGTGAGGAATTAAAACGACAGACAAGCTCTGAGTCACACTTGAAGACCAAACCGAGGTGTTCTGCAAAGTGGTCACTCAGTCTTAATTTAGTCTTTCCAAAAAGAGAAGGCTGCATTGTGAGCAGCAAGTACAGTTTAGTAAATTGAAAGTATAGGTAAATTGCTGTTTTGCCTAGAAAAAGCTGTTTTTTGATGTTGTTTCCCTGTAGGCAGTAAGGAATAAGCAATAAACAATTTGTTAACTTTGTTCCGCAAACTAGAAACACCTTACATCAATTGTGGCTCTTTAAAAAATAAAGTAGTTTATCTGTTCATTTTGGGCCTTATCTCATCAAGTGTTTGCATGGTCCACCCACAAAGAGATTGGAGATGTGTACATACAAAAGAAGAATAACTTGTTCAGGTTACAAGAAGGTACTTTTGCTCTTTCTATGTGTTATCCTGCTGTCTAAATAGATAAAAGACTGTTTGATTCAATTCTCATAGAAGAAAAACTGTTCTGGTTGCTTTCAAGATGATGGCACTAAACCCAGGAAGGCCTCTACAGTAAACACAAATATATCACAATTTCTGAAGTATAAATACTTAAGAAGCTGGTGGCTACATGTAGTTGATTTTAAGAAAACTTCTGCCTTTCCTCTGTTTTGTAAAATATAAAATCTAAAAACCACAGATTAAAAGAATGCTACAAATGTGCTTTGTTTGACGACAGCTGTGGTGAAAGAGAATTTTGTATGTGACATGTTTCCAAGGCCGTGGCACTTAGCTGAAAAAAACACAAAAGGAAGACATTTTTTGTTGCTGATGGAACTATTCTTTCTGCATGATGGGTCCAATTTGTTTAAATAATTTATCAATCATGTGACATGTTCAGTTGCCAATTTACCATTATTTGCTTGGGTATAATGATGGTATTTCTTTCACATTCCATTTATACCAGGGAATAATAGATGCCCAGAGTGAATTATAAATGTGAGTATAAGTGGATTAGTATAAGTTTTCATTAAGCTGCAGCATGCTATTAATTAATTGTGAAGAATCCATCCACTGGAATACTTGAGTACTGTCCACCCACTTTATGAAGGTAAGTAGCCTTTTCAGCATATGCAGATGCAACAATGTAATAGAAATTTTCCTTCATTCTTTAATGGGATGTAAGCATAGCTTCCAAGGCCAGCATTTGTTGTCCAGCCCTAGTTGTCTTGGGAAGGTGATGATGAGCCACTTTTTTGAATAACTGCAATCCCTCTGGTTTGGATACATCCCAGAAGAAATTCAGCAAGTTGTTACTTGGCGACATGGGGAAATGGCAACACTTCCAAGTCCAGATGTCGCGTGGCTTGGAAGGGAACTATGCATCTGCTGCCCATGTCCTTCTGGATGGTAGAGTCCAATTTTAGAAGGTGCTGCCACAGCTGACTTGGCAAATTGAACAAAGAACAATACAGCACAGGAAACAGGCCCTTCGGCCCTCCAAACCTGCAGCGCTCATTGGTCCAACTAGACCATTTGTTTGTATCCCTCCATTCCCAGTCTTTTCATGTGGCTATCTAGATAAATCTTAAATGATCCTAGCATGTCCGCCTCCACTACCCCTATTTGGCAGTGCATTCCAGGCCCCCACCTGGAAAATATGTCCCTCTGATATCTGAGTTAAACCTTGCCCCCATCACCTTGGACCTGTGATCCCTCGCGCTCGTCACCTCCGACCTGGGAAAAAGCTTCCCACTGTTCACCCTATCTATGCCCTTCATAATTTTACACACCTCTATTAGGTTTCCGCTCATTCTCCATCTTTCCAAGGAGAACAACCCCAGTTTACCCAATCTCTCCTTATAGCTAAGACCCTCCATACCAGGCAACATCCTGGTAAACCTTTTCTGTACTCTTTCCAAAACCTCCATGTCCCTCTGGTAGTGTGGCGACCAGAACTGGACGCAGTACTCCAAATATGGCCTAACCAACATTCTGTACAGCTGTAACATCAGACGCCAATTTTTATACTCGATGCCCCCTCCTGTAAAGGCAAGCATGCTATATGCCTTCTTCACCACCTTCTCCACCTGTGATACCACCTTCAAGGATCTGTGGATTTGCATAACCGGGTCTCTCTGCGTGTCTATACTCTTGATGGTTCTGCCATTTATTGTATAGCTCCCCGCTACGTTAGTTCTACCAAAATGCATCACTTTGCATTTATCTGGATTAAATTCCATCTGCCATTTCTCTACCCAATTTTCCAGCCTATCTATATCCTGCTGTATTCTCTGACAATGTTCATCGCTCTCTGCAAGTCCAGCCATCTTTGAGTCATGTTGCTGCAGTCTGTCTAATATATGGTCCATGCTATCCATTTGTCCTGGATGTTGTCATGAAGTAGCAATGGTAACACTGTACATCTAAACAAACAATACTTTGTTCTCCACACTGCTGAATTGCTGATTTTGCTTTGTTATGAATATATTTTCTAATCCTGTCCATATATATTACTGTGACCTTTTTGTATATATAATATATGTAGATACCTATTTTGATTTGATTGAGGTGTGCAAAATTATGAGGGACATAAATCAGGTAGATAGATGGAAAGAAAATAGAATGAGAAATCCCTTAAGTCCTGTCATCCTCTGGTGCAGGTCCTCACAGATTCCCACAAGTGCCTGCACCATGCAGTTGAAGCCCTGCACCATGGAGCTCATGCCTTAAGAAAAGGAGATCATGTGCTGAACCATGGTGTAGACATCTCCTGCCATGGAGTGCATGTCGTGCCAAGATCTCCACCTTGGATGCCACTGTTAGTGTTAGTGTTAGCCTCTTTGCATAGGAGTGACAACACCTTAACCTTGGACTTGGTGATGGGACTCCACCAGTCAGCAATGCTGTCCAAGGAGGGATGCTGTCCTTCCTTCCTGATGACCTGATTCTGCCTTTGCAGTTCCATCAGCTTGGGAAGACCAGACCCAGGGCAAGTCGTTGGCCGGGGGCCCAACGAAGTCCTAGCCTTCGGCACCGCTCTGAGTACTGATTCCCTGGGGCAGCCCTGCTTCCCCCTACTGAAGACTTTCAGCTGTGAGATGGTCACCAGTGTGTAACCCAGAAGCCTGTCTATTTAGTGAACCCACCAAAGTGTGAGTATCTGTATTGATGCCAGTTGCAGGTGACAGCTGTGATGTATAGTAGGTTCTGAGAAGTCTCTGTCACAGTTGTTCGCATTTGGAGGGTTCAGGGGCTGAGAGGATGGTCAGGTCTGCTTAACTGGTTTGCCCACAGGAGAAGGGAGGCTGACATTAGTAGGTTACAGTAGATAAAGGTTGGAACATTGATTACTCAATTGAGACCTGAGAAATGACAGTGTGTTTTGAGGATTCTCGTGTTTGTGTGCTGTCCCCATTTTACCATCAGCACAGGCACACTCTTCCTTCTCCCTGATCAGCTTGAGTACTCTTTCCTCAAAAGATATGAGTGTTCTTAACTCTGACAAGACTCCAGCTGGCTATGCCAGCTCAGGCTTTTTATGGTTCAGTTTGTTGTGCCATGACACAGATGGGAGAATGTAGGCAGGAGTTGTGTGATTAAAAATGGTGATGAGGTGTGGCAGGCATGGACTTCAGTGAGAGCTGAAGTTTGAGAAGCATGGCAGCTACTGGGGGAGGGCGGGGTGTGGGGAATCTTGGTGCTTGTGGGAGGTGGGAGGCAGGCTTCAAGCCTGAGGTGGTTGGTGAGAGATGGATCTTGAGATATGTGGAATGTGTGAAGGGGACCAGAGAAAGACTGGAAGTGGGTCACTTTCTCTGGCTGAGCGAAAAAGGTCGGTCATCTTCTTTCGGCACTCTTCTCCTTTTGCAGTGAACTGGCACTCAAGGGCTGCCACTGTATCCCTGGTGGGGGTGGTGACCTTTCTGGATGGTGTTCTGGAGCAGGGTAGAGTGCATACTATCCAGCATTCTGGTCAGGGCTCCCTCCAACAAGCAAAGTGTGGACTTCTTCACCAAGATAAAGGTGGAACACGTGTTGGGGAGCCATTCATATGAAGCTCTCCCCAGTGATTGAAGCGATTACGTTGTGACGGGGCGAGGCGAATCAGAGAGAGTGGGCATTTGCTTAAACACTTTTACTAGTTAGGCATAAGATTCAGTCAGAAATTGCGCTGGTAGCATCGGCCAGGATCTCAGTTTTTCTGACCAGAACTGGCACTCTGCCAAATTCTGATTGGATTCAATCCAACACATGTAAAATATGTAAAATCTGCACAGGAACAGACCATCTGAGTCTTCTACAGAAACAAAGTATGTTTGTTACATGCATATGTTATATTACTTAGCAGTAGAGGAATGGGATTTGAAAGTGACATTGAGATGTACCTTGTCTGTAAAATAAATTATAAAATTATAATTATATTTTTATAATTATAAAATAAAATAATTTCCTCCATAAAGCCTATTCAAAGAGATTGATGCATCTGTGCAGGCCAGAAAACACTTGGATGTGAAAGTGAAGAAGGTATAATTGCAAGTTGTATTCGTTGTGTTCCTTACCAGCTGGCTCTGTCTGAGATGAGTGTCACCATCTTTCTTGCTTGTAGCTTCTAGATGCTAATTCTGGTACATCAAACTGAAATACCTCTGTACCTTTCTGCCTTCTTCTTGTAATGTCGTGGAGAACAGGAATTCCATTATGAAGGCATCCAAAACCAATTATTCCTTAATGACTTGCATTGAAATTCAGCATTCTGCATCATTTTGCTCGTCCAGAACATTTTACAAACTTCCTTAAATAGATTAGGTCATTTAAAAAAAGTAAAGCCCTGTGGATGCTGAACAAAGTAAGAAGTCTCACAACACCAGGTTAAAATCCAACAAGTTTATTTGATAGCACAAGCTATAAGTGTTCGGAGTGCTGCCCCTTCATTAGGTGAGTGGGAGTTCTGTTCACGAGCAGGGCATGTGAAGACACAAACTCAGTTTACAAAATAATGGTTGGAATGTGAGTCTTTACATGTAATCAAGTCTTAAAAGTACAGACAATGTGAGTGGAAAGAGAGATAAACACAGGTTAAAAAGATGTGTA
Source organism: Sphyrna mokarran (assembly GCA_024679065.1). NCBI lineage: Eukaryota > Metazoa > Chordata > Chondrichthyes > Carcharhiniformes > Carcharhinidae > Sphyrna > Sphyrna mokarran. Next base: position 106,742,854 of record JAGIQG010000003.1, on the reverse strand, counting down.
TTGTCTCTAGCCAAGGCAGTTAATGAGATTAAACCTGAAATAAACCTATTGGACTTTAACCTGATGTTGAGGGACTTCTTACTGTGCTTAGCCCAGTCCAACACCGGCATCTCCACTTTGATGCTGAACAAAAACAGAAAATGCTGAATAATTTAAAAATTGTGCAACACGGAAATGCTATTCTATACTATAGTTATGCTAATTGTAAACATTGTCTGGTCTGAAGAGTCTTGATAGCAAAAGATAAAACTGGCTGGTATCTTCCAATGTAGAACAGTCAGTGCAATCTTGCACATTTTTTACTGTGGCTTGGGAGTCTAGGTAAAGTGAACGTAAGCTTAAAATCAGAGCTAGCCATTTAGAAGAGAAGTTAGGAAACATTTCTTCGTGTAAAGGGTGCTTGAAAAATGCAAGAGAAATTACATCAGCCAAGCTTCTGCTATATCCTCTAGATTTTATGAGAGGACCGTTGAACAAATTCCTGAAGTCAGGGCGGCACAGTGGTTAGTATTGCTGCCTCGTAGCTCTAGGGATCGGGTTCAATTCCAGCCTTGAGAGACTATTGTGTGGAGTTTGCATGTTCTCCCCTTGATGCATGGGTTTCTTCTGGGTGCTCTGGATTCCAACCATAGTCCAAAGATGCGCAAGTTAGCTGGATTGGCCATGATGAATTGCATAGTAGTGTCCCAAGATGTGTAAATTAAATGAATCAGCCTTGGGAAATGTTTGGCGTTAATGGAATAGGGTGGAGGAGAGGGCCAAGGTAAGTTACTCTGTCAAAGAGTCAGGGCAGATTTGATGGGCCAAATGGGCTTTTCTGCGCTCAAAGTATTCTGTGATCTGTGATATCCATAAGTAAGCAGGCAAAACTCCTAAAAAATCAATGGACTGGACACTGTGTTGGTATAGTTGATAAGAGTTTCCACTCACAACCAGGTGCCATTTTTTCAACCCTCAAATGGCCAACAGCCAGAGGAAGAAAAAGAAGACGCTTCGAGCTAATCATCGAAGAATTGCAACATTAACATTAATAACTGAAAAATGTTAGCTTAACAATTGATTAATGTGGCAACAATTTATCAGCAAGTTGTGTCATGTTTTGAGTCACAAAGTGGTAACAGAAGAGGAAAGAAAGAGTAAATTTTGCCTCTTACATCCTGCCCCATGTGCCCAAGGTTTGTGAGTTAAGAATTGACCTGTTCGGGCACATAAAGATTCATGGCAGAAACACACGACCCTAAGGAGATGTGACACTCAAATCGAAGGACAGCCGATGATGATAGTAGAAAGTGATGTATTCGTTCCCATAAAAAGAAGTTCAATTAATAATTTTTAAATCTGATGTTAAAGGTTTCTGGATAGCTAATGGGCAGAAAGGATATAGAGTCAAAACAGGTGGAGAGAACTAAGATACAGATCAGCCATGATTTCATTGAATTACAGGACAGATTCAAGGATCTTAAATGGCTTATTCTGTTGCTCTGCTACTGTGTTGTCAGCACTTAAATTTGTGTGCAAGTTGAGCATTTTTTTCCTATTGTGTCTCACAAACATACTGCTTGGCATTTATGTGAGAAAATTATACATTTTTGTTGCTGTGTCAGCCCAGTTGCTTTTTGGGTTAGCAGGAGACCACCAGGTTGCTGTTGTTGCCAACAGACAGTATTGTCCTTAGAGAAATCTTATAGTTTCTGAGAGCAGTGCTTTGCATCACGTAATTTTGTACCTTTCATGAGCAAGTTTCTTAGTATTGTATGGAAAAAACACATCATGTTTCTATTCATATTTACAGGCTTGGTCACAAAATTGCACATAATCTCCAGGCTGTGGTTGAGTCTGGCTTTCAACAATGCTGTGTTTAGCTTCCATACTTTGGGCAAAGTGCTGTTGCTTATCAGTGTGTGTCTTCTCAGGCCTTGCTGAGGCACATCCTGAGTTCTGTTTTCAGTTGGCTAGAGAATAGTTGTCTAGATTTTTCAAAACAATAATTTACGCCTCAAGAAGTTATCAGCCCTTGAGAACTTGTAGTAGCATGATTGTAATTTCTTCATATCATATGTGATTAGAATATCACTGGATCAGACTAATAATACTTTGTACGAAGATTTTTCAATTCCCTCAAAGATTGCTGAATTCTCAAGTTTTTAATTACGTTTTGATATGTCTTCTGTAAATAATTATTTGTTTATAAACCCAGGTGTGACGTTTTCACAAAAGAGTCAATCACAACACGTAGCCAGCTACACTCCTATACTCAAGCTCCAGTTTACTCCACATTTGAGTAAAAGTTGTGAGACAGTGATCAGAAGCTAAGACCAATTACAGTACCACTGCTGATATCAGCTAAATTGGGATCTTTGTGGAAGATTACTAATTAAACTAAAATCCATCAAAAACGTTGCGTTGTCAAGCAGAGAGATCTTGGGGTACAAGTACATAGCTCTTTGAAAGTTGGCACCCAGGTTGATAAAGTTGTTAAGAAGGCGTACGGTGTGTTAGCTTTTATTGGTAGAGGGATTGAATTTAGGAGCCGTGAGGTTATGTTACAACTGTACAAAACTCTGGTGCGGCCGCACTTGGAGTATTGCGTACAGTTCTGGTCGCCGCATTATAAGAAAGATGTGGAAGCATTGGAAAGGGTGCAGAGGAGGTTTACCAGGATGTTGCCTGGTATGGTGGGAAGGCCTTATGAGGAAAGGCTGAGGGACCTGAGGTTATTTTCATTAGAGAGAAGAAGGTTACGCGGTGACCTAATTGAGGCGTATAAGATGATCAAGGGACTGGATAGGGTGGATAGTGAGAGCCTTTTTCCTCGGATGGTGATGACCAACACGAGAGGACATAACTTTAAATTAAGAGGTGGTAGTTATAGGACGGATGTCAGAGGCAGGTTCTTTACACAGAGGGTGGTGAGAGCGTGGAATGCTCTGCCTGCAGCGGTTGTGGACTTGCCTACTTTGGGGGCATTCAAATGTTTAGTGGATAGGCATATGGATGATATTGGAATAGTTTAGGTTAGAGGGTCCACTGGCCGGCGCAACATCGAGGGCCGAAGGGCCTGTACTGCACTGTAATGTTCTATGTAAAAACCATCATCGAATGTGGGATTGAATTTTCTGAATAAAAATTGCAGAAAGTACCCATCAGAATGCTGTGATAGAATGGGACACATGTTGAAGAAAATACCCAGAACAGAGCAATTAGAATAAGTTAATTGGATATCAATATTATGTTTCTTAAGTGTGCACACAAGGGTAAAATAAGGAGACTAGTTCCATTGATTGGTTGAAATTTAAGTCTTTGTGACTGGCGACATGAATAACATTGGTATAATGAATAACATTAGCAGTTGGGTCAGGTCAGAGGTAGTCAAGTGGTTAAGTAGGTAATTAGGTAGAGGGGTATTTGGCTGATTGGAGATGGATGGTCAGGTGGTGGGATAGTCATGTAATTGGAGGGATAGTTGGATAAAGGGATAATCAGTGGGAATAGTCAGGGTTGGATAGAGGTTGATTTTTGATTTGATTTATTATTGTCCACATGTATTAACATACAGTGAATAGTATTGTTTCTTGCACACTATATAGACAAAACATTCCATTCGTAGAGAAGGAAACGAGAGAATGAAGAATATAGCATTATAGTCATAGCTAGGGTATAGAGAAAGATCAACTTAATGTGAGGTAAGTCCATTGCAGGAGCAGAGAAGAAGCTGTCCTTGAGTCAATTGACACATGACCTCAGACTTTTGTATCTTTTTCCCGAAAGAAGAAGGTAGAAGAGAGAATATCCAAAGTGTGTGGTGTCCTTAATTGTGCTCACTGCTTTGCCGATGCAGCCAGAAGTGTTGACAGAGTCAATGGATGGGAGGCTGGTTTGCATAATGGATTGAGCTATATTCACTATCATTTGTAGTTTCTTGCAGAACTGGAGCCATATCAAACTGTGAAAAATGCTTTTACAGATGGAACATCTGTAAAAGTTGGTGAGAGTTGTAGCTGACATGCCAAATTTCCTTTGTCTTCTGAGAAAGTATAGGTGTTGGTGGGCTTTCTTAACTGTAGTGTATGCATAGAGGGACCAGGATAGATTGTTGGTGACTTGACACCTAAAAACTTGAAGCTCTCGACCCTGTCTCTTTCATCCTCATTGTGTAGTCAGGGGCATGTTCTCCTTTATGTTTCCTGAAGTCAATGATTGGAGAAGGGAGTCAGTTGTGGTTCTTAAGTTCAGATATACTGGCAAATCACTGTGTTAGATCAGGTACACACCAGCATAACATTTCCTTACTTAGGGAGGTAAGCGCTGTATATGACTTTATGAATATAACACTTCGTGTCAAACCAGTAGAATAAAATGACATTAATTTTTACGCTTGAAAAGTCAACTTGCATCAGATCTTGGTAAAAATTCTTAACTCTATGTTACTTTGAAATGATCTATTGTATAAAGTTATTGGAATGCCTGGTTTCAGTGCTGGAGGAGTCTATGGGGAAGGTGCTAGGGGTTCCATGTCTGGGGAGGTGCGGCCTGTGTTCATTGGCATTAAAAGTTCAGGAGCTGAAGCTGCTGGCAGGGGATCTGCCACCTTGAATTTAGTTTTTATTTAGCTTATTTATTAGTGCCACATTAACACTATAATGAAGTTACTGTGAAAATTCCCGAGCCACCACACTCCACTACCTATTCAGATACACTGAGGGAGAATTTAGCATGACCAATGTGCCCAACATACCTTTTGGACTGTGGGAGGAAACTCGAGCACCCGAAGAAAACCCACATCGACAAGGGAGAACGTACAGATTCCACCGAGACAGTGGCCCAAGCCAAGCATCTAACCTGAATCCCTGGCACTGTGAAGCAGTAATGCTAACCACTGTGCCACCGTGACTCTGTGTCAAAAAATATGGCAGGAAAAGCCAGCTTAGAGTCAGCAAGTACATCCCATTTTTCCCATTTGAATTGACAGAGCCTGATTTTACCAAAGATTTACGCCCATTTTCTGGTGCAAGATCATGGTAAATTTGGGCATAGGGCCTTTAATGTGATCCGCACCTGAATCCAAACAGATCACGGCTTTATCGACACCCAATTCAGGTGCAGATCCAGATGGCGGCCCGATGACTTAAATGTGTTACCGTGCGTTTAAATCGATTTAATGAACCACGTGCCCAACTCAACCACCAAATCCCACTTTATGTTCTTCTGGTCCGTTCCAGATCAGTGCTGTAAGCGACCTGAAAAATAAAAATTCGAAGTGGATTTCTATTCTGCAGGGGAACTTCCGAAGCTCTCTTTGCCTTGTGAAGTCAGCCTGCAGCCACCATCCTTCTTAACCATCTTTCTCAGAATGCCCCAATATCCAGTCCGTGCTCCCAGTAGTGGCAGTCCCTCCACCCCTTTCATACTGGCAAACCATCCACTAACCATCCCGGCAAACCAAACCACCTCTCCCCGGAGGCAGATCCCCCTGACGGGAGACAGACCACTCCCTGACAGAGCATCCCTGCTGACCCCCCCCACCGCCCTTGGAATTAGCCCCCCCCCTCCCTTGGCAGAGCACACCGCCAACCTGCCTCGATCGTTGGTCTCCCTCCCCCATCCTTCTCGATCATCTGAAGTGACCAGGCTTCACATCATTCCGCTGGTGTTCGCTGGAGGAGGGGGCGGGCTCAGATGGATTCCTGGGTTGGGGGAGGACAGGATAGATCTCTGGTTGCAGAGGAGGATGATCTCTGGTTGGGTGGGAGGAAAGGGGGGGATGGATCTTTGGTTGTGGGGGGAGAGGACATAAATCATTCCAAGCACATAAACCACTGGTTTAATTCCTATCCTTTAACAGTAAAAAGCATTTCTTTTCAAAATATTGTTACACTTTAGAAAGTTAATAAATTAATTTTCCTGCATAAACTATCATTACGTTCATTTGATCTAAAATATTAAACTTCTGACACTTTAATTATATTTTTGCTGTTCCTGGGACTAGAAATTTCTTCTGAAGAACTGTTGCTTCAGGATACATGCTACATGTACTGGGTTTGTTATATACTTATTTTACAATATGTTGATGGGAAGAAGTCTCTGTGACAACAGGAATCAACAGACACTCAAAATGATACAAACGTACTTTGTTCTGTGTTGTCAAAGATCCTCAGAAATTCAAATTTTATTTTTCACTTGAGCCCTGCAAGTAGACACAATCAGTCCAAAATAACCCAAGCAGCTCATGTTCATTACTGAGACAAAAGTAGACAGTTAAAATAGATGCAAGTGTAATCTTTCAACAAAAGGTTTGAGTTTAATAACGTTATCAGATTGTTAGAACAATATTTTCTCCAACAAGAACAGGTATAGTTATTGCCAACTTTTCCATGTGTCAGAGGGCCGTTCTCTCTGCTTTGTTCTCTTTCTCGCCTGGGTGTGCTGCTTCAGATTTTTTTCGAAATGCGAATGCACAGTTCAGAGCTCCGATCGTTCCAGCAGCACTAAGCCCCACCCACATCGCGAATCACATCGGAGCCGGCAAAAAGTGTATGGGTGTGTTGCAAAAAGGATTTCGGATCTGTATTACACCCCGATCCGGTCCTTAGACTCCAAATGGTAAAATGAGGCCCTTAGTCAAAAGATGGAAAATTCTGCCCCATACCTTTCTCCTCAAAACAATCTGCTGTTTTAACATTCAACTTGTTACCCAACGAAAAGCAGCCATCCTAGCAGAGCAACGGCTTGCTCCTTAAGCCCGTCTCTGCTGGAAAATTTTCTATCGTTATTTGTAAAGCTGACCCAGTCTATGTGTACCTATTTCATCTTATAGTATCAGCACCGATGTAAAGTGAATTCAACAACTCCAGTCTTCAGCCAGCTGAACTCAAACTTCTAAATGAAAGAATTCCTATTAGGATCTTGACTCTGGACACTCAAAATTGTATGTTTGCTGCAGGTTATTAGTTAATTGCATCACACAAACTGAGGTTTTTTGAGAAAACAAAATAATTCAAAACACCTGCTTAGGGACAGGTGGTGAGGTGAAATAACTACCGTTTGCCTGTTTCTCTCCTGTCTGTAACACCTTGCATTACTTATTGATGTCCATGAACTATGTTGCTTCTGATCTGTCAATTTGCTCAACTACTCCCTAGCCTCTACTTTGTGATTCACTTGTCTGCAACGAAAACTGTACTGTCTTGATTGTGATCATTGCTCTTGCGTGGCCTCCACTTCTAAGGGGTAGGTACTTGAACATTTCAAGCACACAGCTGACTTAGCCATCCCACAACAGATCCTAATCAGATGGATGAGTGGAATTGACAAGTTGTGAAGGGAGGGTAATTGAGGTAAGATATAGAATTCTTATCTTTACAACACTGCTGAGGTCATAAAACATATTTTGGCATTGCAACCGTGAGCAGATTGATCTCCTCAGCAATCTGTTCTCACTGATCGATGACGATGTTGCCTCGAGGACCCTCCATTCCTCTTATGGAGCAACTGGAGAGCATAGATGCTGCCTCTAGATCTGTTTCAGATATTCTACATTTGAACATTTATATAGCTCAAAAATACCCAATTTCCTGCCTCTTAATCAGGCATGCAGCTTTTGAATATGATTGAATTTCAAACTCTTTGAAAGAGATTGAACGCCTGCAGGAACTCACCAAGCCTCCTCAGATAGCATCTTCCAAACCCATAACCACTACCATCTGGAATGACAAGTGCAGTAGACATATAGGAAAGCCATCACCTAGAAATTTCCCTCCAAGCCACTCATCATCCTTACTTAGAAAAATATTGCGTTCCTTCACTGTTGCTGGATCAAAACCTGGAACTCTCTCCCTGACAGCGCTGTGGATATACCTACACCACATGAACTGCAATGGTTTGAGAAGTATAGAAATTAGAAGCAAGAGTAGGCAGCTCACCACCACCTTCTCAAGGTCTATTAGGGATGGGTAATAAATGCTGATCTAGCCAGAGGCGCCCACATCCAAAGAATGAAAAAAGACAAGAATGATGGAAGTTTGGTCTGGTGGTGTCTGTTTGGACAATTTTTAGTGAAACGATGGTTTGTTCAGTACAATGAGAATTCTAAATTCAGTTATGTTGTGTTTTCTTGTGATCTTCTCCTAAGTATTCAAACATGACAACCATTCTCTGCACTTTTAAGTTTCTGTTGTTCCTGATTGGGCAAATCTGATGATTTTCATTCTCAGAGTCCAAGCACTGCTCCGGATAGCAGTGGAAATCGTGGTGGGCGGGGGCATTTTATTTGGCAGGAGGCAAAACATCTGTTTCCCAATGATGAGTCAAGATGAGTTAAAGTTGGATGGACCTTGCTGATGAACAGTTTCAAGGACCTCATTTGCATTAATTTAGCATCTCATGCAGGCTAATTAAAAGATCACGTCACCAGAATTAAATTCACCCTCCGAGTTAAGTTTCTCACTCGTGAAAATTTAGAATTATCAGTTTTGTGACTGAGTAAAAGTGGTATGCATGTGGAAAGCTTCACCTTTTCCACAACTTTGAGGCCAATTGATGCTGTTTTTGTCTTCTTGGAGACCTCACAAAACTTCACTCATTTTGGGTGCTGGCAGCAAAAGAGACGCCAAGGGTAGACATGGAAGATTGGTGAAAGCTGGAAGGTATGTGGAGAAGGTGAAAGAATGTAGCAAACTTAGTGGAGGGGGGAAATCCTCCAGGGAAGGAGGGAAACAGATCCAGGGCTGAGGAGCAGTGCAAACAGAGTTTGGAAAGGGGAATGTCTTAGATGGGGGTGGGAGGACGTTGGTAGTGTTGCTGGAGCCAGGGAGGTTAATTCAGGGTATCGATGATAGAAGGCAACAGTCACAATAGAGGAGGGAGTGGAGTACAGTACGGTGGCACATTCAAGATGAGAGTCTGGTAGCTTCATGTTTCATGGGAAGGGACTGGTCACAGAGAAGGATAAGATGGGCAGCCCAGATCACAGGAGGGATGGGCTCAGGGTGGGCATGTGAATGATAATGGAATTCAGGTCTCAAGTGATGGAAGGTACCTGGAGATGAATCATAATAGGAATATAAGAATAGGAGTAGGCCATTCAGCCCATCAAACCTACTCTGCCATTCAATACAATCATGAATGATCGGACACACACTGGGCGGAATTTTGCATTCTGTGCACAGAGTGCTACTGAAGTGTGAAAACTAGCCTGTAACTCGCTAGTTGCACAGCTGAGTCTTCTCTTCAGATTCTCTGGCACTCTGCATAGAAAATCTGGTGATGTCGTGTGGCCTGATGGAGATGGTAACGCTAGCTCCACCGTTCCCTGATCTGTGTTTGATTCTCCCACCTCCCCACCCTCTACAGATATGGGTATACCCCCTACCCTCACAAACATCATGCTGCATTCATTCTGTATGATTTGTTATCTGCTTCTGACAGACAGAGATAGAGGTGGATGCCTTCAAGGGGAATGGCTGGTGGCTGGCAGCCAACTCCAAACCTTCATCCTCCTAGGTGAATGGTCTTGGTAACAAGCACTGATGTGGTTAGCCTTTCCATGTTGCCAAGATAATGCTTTGTCTATAGAGCCTTGAAGTAACCTCACTGCAGTGTTAATCTAAGTCTACTTGCGACACTAATAAATAAACTTTAAGGTCAGAGGGAGACTTCTTGCACATGGCCCTCATCACCCTGATCAAAGAACATTGTCTGCATCAGACCAAAGGACATTGGAACAGAATTAGGTCACTCGGCCCATCGAGTCTGCTCCGCCATTCAATCATGGCTGATATTTTTCTCATCCCCATTCTCTTGCCTTTTCCCCATGTGTGATTCGCTTATTAATCAAAAACCTAACTACCTCTGTTGAAATATACTCAATGACCTGGCCTCCACAGCCTTCTATGGCAAAGAGTTCAACAATTTGACTACTCTCTGGCTGAAGAAATTCCTCTTCATTTTTGTTTTAAAGGATCGTCCTTTAATCTGAGGTTGTGCCCTCTGGTTCTAGTTTTGTCCTCTCCACGTCCACGCTATCCAGGCCTCACAGTATCCTGTAAGTTTCAATACGATCCCCCCTCATCCTTCTAAACTCCAACGAGTACAGACCCAGAGTCTTTATACAACAAGCTCTTCATTCCAGGGATCATTCTTGTGAACCTCTTCTGGACCCTTCCCAAGGGCAGCACATCTTTCCTTAGATACGTGGCCTAAAACTGCTCACAATACTCCAAATGGGATCTGCCCAGAGCCTTAAACAACCTCAGAAATACGTCCCTCCTCAGTCAAGTGTGAATAGGAGGACACTCATCACTGATGTTCCATGATGTCTTTTAGCTGTACGGTTCGGAGTGATGATTTGAAATGAGTTGAGGATGTCTGCATCTGCTACCCTTTCAGACAGTGAGTTCCAGTCCTCATAACCCTTTGAGTGAAAAATATATTTCTTCATCCTTTCTCTAATCATTCTAACAATCATGTCTGGAATGCACTGTCTCAAAATGTGATAGAGGCAGCTTTAATTGAGGGCTTTAGATGATTATTTAAATAGAAACAATATGCCAGGGTTACAGGGAAAAGATAGAGGAATAGTGCTGAGTCATAATACTCATTTGGAGAACCGGTACAGACACAATGAGCCAAGTACAAAAAATAAAGAACAAAACAGCACGAGAAACAGGCCCTTCGGCCCAATGAGCCCGTGCCGTCACCCCGATGTTCCCACCTCTACCCATGATCCCTGTCCATGTTTATAGATCTATGGATTAAAAACCAAATTTTAGACAATTTAGGGAGAATTTGTTTTGCCAATTAGCCTAAGAGTACATCTTTGGGATGTGGGAGGAAACCGGAGCACCCGGAGAAAACCACGCAAGCATGGGGAGAATGTGCAAACTCCCACAGACACAGGCCCAAATCCATGTATCTGCACAGCACAGCGATAGTCACTGAGCTATCGTGTTGCCCATCAAATGGTCCAGGTCAAGCGTACACTAACGACGTGAAGCACTAGGATACTCTCAAAAAAGGTCCAAGAGCAGCCCTCTCACGACCCATCGCGTGTATGCCCCTCGTTAAACAACAAGGTGGATCAAAGCACCTGTAAGATAAAAACAAGTACATCAATATCATCATCTATTTACACACTTCCCAGGGACTCCCAAGGCTCATGATCCCTATTTTAAATCAGTTTTCTACACCTCTCCATTCCCATTCTGTTCATGTGCCCATCTAAGTATTTCTTAAATAACTCCAGAGTACCTGCCTCCACCACTTCACTTGGCAGCGCATTCCATACCCCCACCACCCTCTGTGTGAAAAAACTCCCTCTAGCGTCCAAATTATACCTTAGCCCCCTCACCCTGAGTCCGTGACTCCTCATGCTATTCGAGTCCATCCTAGGAAAAAGCTTAACCCTGCTTACTCTATCTACACCCTTCATAATCTTGTACACCTCTATTAGATCTTCTCTAAGTCTATGTCTTTCCAAGAAAAACAGTCCCAATTTGCCTAACCTCTCCTCATAACTCAGACCTTCCATACTAGGCAGCATCCTGGTAAACCTCCTCTGCAATCTCTCCAGAGTCTCCACGTCCTTCCGGTAGTAAGGCGACCAGCACTGGATGCAGTATTCCAAATGAGGTCTAACCAACGTTTTATACAACTGCAATATTAAAGGCCAGCTCTTGTACTCTATACCCCTTCTTATAAAGGCTAGCGTACTTCTTTCTGCACTGTAATAGTACTATATTATGAAAGAATTCCATATGCCTTCTTAAGTATTTCATCAACTTGTCCAACTACCTTGAGAGATTTGTGGACATTAACTACAAGATGCCTCATTTCCTCTATGAACTATTTTTATTCTTTGACTAAGATGGTTTTGATTTGGCTTTGGATTCTTTTGATTTTCTAGAATTCCTAAGATGTGGCTAGTTGCTGTCTTTTTCTAACATCCAATTTACCACTGTACTTACAATTCACCACCTGTTGTCAAACAGCAAGATCATATTTTTTTTCCCATTGACACGTCCACTCACATTGCTTAAGGCATCACTAGTTTTAATATTATCATGCTGACTTCAGCTGTAAAAATCAACTGCTTTCTGTGGATTGGAATTCTTTTCTCTTAGTAATCTAGCTAACCCGTGTTTTCAATTAAGCTGACTAGAATTCTGTCTTTAAAAAGGCTATACATGAGGGCTCTGTACTCTCAAGGGTTGACCTTTTAATGTAAATCTATTACATATTGATCTTGAGCTTGAAACCTTAGAATAGTTGAATCTGGTGGCATTAACACAAGTCTTTAATTTGTAATATTCTCTATGGTGTGAACTATTCTACAGTTTTGTGCATTAATATCTTAGGTTCTATATGTCACCTATCTCACCATATGCAAACGTTCTTCTCTATTGTTCCCTCCTCATCTATGAAATAAAGTACAATACTGCAATGCAGTTAGCTTTATTTTCAAGCCTTGTACTGTTGCAAACAAATCAAAACATTGTTTCCATTTCTTCATTTACACATTTCCTTTACACACCTTCCACACACCTGATGAAGGAACACCGTTTCCAAAAGCTTGTGGGATTACTATCAGATAAACTGTTTGGATTCTAACCTGGTGCTGTGAGATTTCTTACTGTGTTTACCCCAGTCCAACACCAGCATCTCTACATCGCAACTTTAAACCTTCCATTTCAGTCCCAGTTCAGCTGCATTGCAAAAATCTGTGGCCTGATTGAACAACTTATCTCAAGAAATTGCAGCATCTCTTGAACTTCATTCAGTTTATCTGCTTTCTTCTCCAGCATACGTTGTCTAAAGATGCTTCAAGATTCTCCTGATCTATTGTCTCAACATGGTTAGTAGATCAGTAGAATTCTGAGAGAAATGACATAACATGTTCATGAAAGATAGAAGATGGGAAGATATCCAAGAGGGCATTGAAATAATTGAGGTGGTTTGGCTCGGGTATAGAAGGAACAATGTATTTGGTAATAACTAAAAAGGATATACTGAATTTTGTGCTATGAATTGGATTTCAGCCTTCTGGTGTAAAAGCCAGGTAGGGGGGTGCAATATATCCCTCCCCTCTCACTTCTGATAGCACAGCAGCTGTAGAGTAAATTTCATGTAGAGGGGCCATCCTCCAACTTTGTGGGTAAAATCCCACCAACAGCTAGGGAATGCCCTTAATTCACAATCCACTCCCCCGCCCTCCTCACCGCCAATCCTCCCACCACCCCCTTCCACTGCTGGTAAAATTGCAATGGGACATGGTGCCACATTCCATGGTTGTTGCTTCTCCCCATCTACTGTCTTCCACCTTACTAGGGATTAGGGACATGCAAAATTCCAGCCCATGATACAGGTCAGCGATGGCAACATAATTGCCTTGTCTTTTACCTGTCACATTCACTCTGTTATTCTGCACCATGATTCCCATGGAATCTTCCAGGTCTGAAGAATGTAAATTCACTCTCCTGTTCAAAACTTTGTCTCCCCACAGCCTACCCCGTCAGAATCATTACATACTCAGTCTTTCCTGAATGCTATTTAATGATACTTCCAGTGGGAGGTACATTTCTAGTTTATTTTCTAAGTTACCACGAAATGAGAAACTGAAATAAACTCCAAAACAAATATAGTGCCCTCAATAGTTTTCTTCTTCCTTCAGCCAGAGGTACTGAGGTTGGTGCAGGGCAGATTGTCTTACTGAACACAAGCCATAATTTAATTTCTCTGTCTTTACCAACTGAGTCAAATGAGAAAAACACAGTTTATAAACTTGATTTCCAAGTTTCATTGCTCACATTAATAATTTGAACATTTTCATTGGTAAACAACAGAAAGACAAAGATTGCATACATTTGGCTTACAGAAAAGTTCAAGTTATAATTGTTCTTGAAGTTTTTTGACAATGTAATATTGTGCATAATTTCTTAAGCATTATCAATGTATTATAGATTTTTGTATTTTATTCTGTGACAAATAGATATCAAGAAACATGGTAACAGTAACTATTGTGGAGAAATTCTGCTACACATGTTTTAAAGTTCTATTATCATGAGTTTTAATGAGGTCAGATAGAATTTCACCTATCTCCCAGAAAAATAGTTGAACCTTCAGAATGTAATTATTTTTTTGTAAGATTTGTTCAGTGTCAGTTCTTTATGCTTTTAATTTAGGCGTTATCTCCATGAATAACTTTGAAAGCAGGGCTGTTGGCCAGATAATATCTTTTCTTTAAAGATTAAAATTGGAGATAATTGTATCTGTTGCCTTGAAGAATTTAACAGAATGCATATCCTTTACACATAGGTTACCCTTCAGGACAACCTTGCACTGGTTCCTATTATAAGGGGGCTGAAAGGGGTCGTGCATCATGGTAAGTAAGCTATTTATGAGTTCCTCTTATCAAAAAAAGTAGTTGGAATTATGTCCTTTGCCTTTTGGGTTATTTACTGATTAATTAAATGCGCACAGATCATCTTTGTTTCAGAATTATTAGACTTAATATATGTAAAAATATGGAAATTTTTTTATTTGTAATTACAAATATTGTAAAGAATACTTCTACTAACATTTAATATTTTGTTATGAAAAATTAATAATGTAATTAACTCAATTTGTTTCATGATAAATCATCATAGCAGTCATTATAAATCTGTTGTAACATTTCGGAATCCATCTGGTGCAAAAGTACATTTTCCTTTCCATAAGCAATAATTGAGAACAAAATACAATCTTAAATAATTTATTTTCTACTACAACTGTTACTGTGAAATACAATTGTTGAGATTCTGGAAGGCAAAAAGGATCTAAGCATCTTGAAAAGCTTTATATTGATTTCACAATGTTTCACATATTGCATGTATGAAGTCCAGTAACACGAACAAGGAATGGATGAACTATAATACCGCCTCGAGTCTGCATAGGTGTATAGCAAATTACAATTTGTGTAGCTGTAAATGACAACTCCAAATGTTAATATGGGCAAGCATTTGTGAGTCCATTGACACTCTCTGCCTCAGAAAAGCAGCCACCATAATCAACGATCTCATGCACCCCAGACATACTGTCTTTCCTTCTTTCCTTTGAGGAAAAAGATACAAAAGTCTGAGACCACATACCAATTGACTCAAAGACAGCTTCTTCTCTGCTGCCATCAAACTTTTGAATGGACCTACTTGCATTAACTTGATCTTTACACTCTTGCTGTCACTGTAACACTACATTCTGCATTCTCTCCTTTCCTTTCCTTCCCTATGTGTGGTATACTTTGTCTGTATCATGCACAAGAAACATTACTTTTCACTATATAATAATACAGGTGACAATAATAAATCAAATCAAAATCACATATATGCATCTGCCTTCATAAACGGGCCTCATTTTGCCTCTGCCATGTCAGGTAAAGCTTAAAAGAAGAGTTGCATAATGAATTTTAACATAGTGTTGAGCAGTTCAGTAGGATAGTGGGCAAAGTATTTATGTATAAAAAAATCTATTACGTTGAAATGGCTGAGATGGGTAGGGTCAGACGCAGTGGAATGATCCATTACAGTCAGTGAGTAAAATAAAGGAAAAATGGAATAATTGTTCCTAAATATGTACTTCGGTACTTCAGAAGAAGCGAATAATCAGAACAATGAGACCAAGAGGCACTCAGCATCTGTAAAGAAAACAGATAAAGTACAAGTAATCTAGTGATTATTAACCAATGCCTTCCATCCCCACGATAGGTAGGAGAGGATCGGATGGAGGTTAACATGTTAAAAATGTGAAATCTGATCCTGAACTTCAGTGAATGTGCCTACTTCAGGTAAAACTGCACTGGCTTTGGAAGGATCTGAATTATCTGCTTTTGAATGGCATGTCAATAATTAAAATATCTAAATAAGACTGCGTTCCTTAGATTTTGGCAGCTATTTCTATAAAATGAGAAACACAGTAGATGAAAGATGACATGAACTGCCAGATCCAGCAGGTAATGGCTTTTCCAGAAACATCTGTTTGCAACTCAGTCCCTCGAGCAACACCACTGCATCCTACTTTCTACCTTGATGTGGTAGCTTTGCTTTACTTGATTTCTTATTTGTACCCTACTCCCTTCTTCCTGCCCCCTCTCCCTTGCTCCCGCCGTGTTGCTCCCTGTTAATACTGTTCTGATGCATTGAGTTTCTTTAAAGTAAAAAATTTTTTTTTAACTATTCATGCTGTTCTCTAATAGGGTAATTTATTTTTCTTTGTTGCCTCAACAATGGACACATTTCCAAAGCTAAGCCATTGTCCTATTAGTGAGAAATGTAGTTACGTATTTAATTGTCAATTATTAGGACATACGATTGTCATTTGACATACGATCTGATGTATGTCAGAAAAAGAAGTTTGCATAAATAATACTCTCCATTATGTTTTTTAAGCGTGTAGATTGGTCCACTAATGGTTAAGGGCACCAGTAAGGAATTTAGTGTTTCAGTGCCAAAACTTAGGGGCACTGCGAATAAGTTCTTCAAACTACATTCAGTCCCTTAGCTAATTTCTCAGTGTTGAATTGTAGATCATGCAATATACATCTTCCATAAAATACCTCAGCTGAGTGTAATGAGACTTCGTGGCTTACTGGGAAGAAGCTGACTAAAAGGTTTAATTTATGTTTTAGAGATAACACATATGCTAATTGTGTGCTAATGAATAACAATAATTTATCGATGTTATGTTCACTGAGGGCCTGCTGACTTTTAATAAAAACAGAAAATTTTGAAAATATTCAACAGGGCTGACAACATCAGTGGAGAGAAAATACAGTTAATGTTTCAAATTGAATAATACTCTGCTTCTGAATGGCTAATTTGTCAAGTTAAGTCATAAAGGTTTACAGCATGAAAAACAACCCCTTTGGCCAACTTGTCTATGCCACCCAGTTTTTATCACTAAGCTAGTCCCAATTGCCCTGGGAGAAACTATTTCTAAAGGATGCACCTGTTGCTGGCACCTTTTTTGCTTACAAGCTACTTGTTAAGTGACAATCACGGAAACATCAGGAAGGAATGTCAACTGCACTCCTCAAATTGCAACCGACAATAAAGGAGCCCATCCATCTTCAGTCTGGGGTGTTAGTGTCAGTATGTCAAAGCATTGAGGTCAATGTCGGTTGAATGATGGTTGCCATAAATTGTCCAGGAAGTTGTTCCTGCACTGGTGCAGCAGTGGCACTACATCATTGCAGCCTTTGGTCCATCAGTGGGTGGATGGATGGCATCTCAATCTTACTCCAGCTGTCCCTTCTCCTCAAGGAAACAGCCAGTAGCCCCCAGGACACCCATAGGAAGGAGGATCTGCAAGAGACAGCTTGTGACCATCCTCCCAGGAGACTTGATGTTGATTTGGATAATCCCCTTTCCTGTGACCCCATCACCTTCATAAGCCAAGGAGGATGCCTACGCCTCACAACAGGACACTCAGAACAGGCTAGGACCCTCCAACTCTCAGCAATCCAAAGAATGCCCACAAAATTTATCGCAGACAACAGGATGTAGTGGTCAGCAGTCTACCTTTACCTCCACCTCCACTGTGGATGTTGGGGAAGTACAAAGATGTAGAGGTAGGGTAAAGAAAGTGAAGAAGAGTTTGGAGCACAATAGTGGCATGGGTGTTCACAACATGCATGTTTTGTTCACAAATGTGAATAGCATTGCACCCATTTGAAATCTCTTATAAATGCTTCCATTTTATGATGAGCAGTGTCGTTGCCATTCAGGTTTGATACCATGGTCCCTACCCCCACTTATCACAGATGTCACTGTCATAAACCATTCATCTTTGTAGTGTGCCACTATATCACCAGAGTGTGTTTCTTTCCCAGATCCATCATGACAGTAGTGATACAAAGAACAAAGCAGCACGGGAAACAGGCCATGAGAGAAATGTTTTGTCAGAAAATGAGATTATTTAACAGGAGGCTGAGGTGTCTCTTCTGTGAACCATCCAGCATCAACTTACAACAGCCATCTGAAGCTTGAACAGTGACCCAATTTCTCAAGATTTTGTTATTACTCTGGGGAATTTCCATGCTGCAAATAAGGAGATCGATTAGTGCCACTTTGCAGGATTAGTCTCGCATGAATGGGCATCATTTCTTCACTTCCTGATTCCCTGTACTGTCGTTGAAAGGCTCTGTACATGTCTCAGCTGTGCCTCTCTCTTCATTTGGGAGTGAACAGTTCAGTTGGGCACCTCTTTAATTTCATTCCCCCACCCCTGCTAGTGCACGCATTCATCCTCTATTTTGCCCGTGCAGCCCTCACCAGCAATTGTGCTAATGCAACATTAACCTGATGCAACAAACAATGCAAGCAATGTGTGCAATAATTAAATTTTGCATGTGTGATTTAGCACACATCTACTGTAACTTTGGAAGCTGTCCCATAGAAAGCCAGGAGAACACCACAGATGATTCATCTTGGTCTCCTCTTGAGATCACCACATCACAACATTCAGCTAAATCTATTCACTCCCTGTGTTATCAAGAAATGGCTCAGCACATTGGATGCAGCAAAGGTTATAGGCCCCAGAATATCCCAGCTGTACTGCTGAAGACTTGTGCTCCAGAGCTAATTAGGTCCTTAACCAATATAGCTACAAAATTGACATGTGGCAAATTGACAAATTGTTTACATACATCCTGTCCACAAAAAGCAGGACAGAATGCAATCTGACCAATTGCTGCTCTATCAGTATACTCTCAGTAACTAAGAAACTGGCGAAAACAGTTGTGACAGTAGTATTTAAATTACATGTAAAGTACTCACCAATGACCTACTGGCTGATACTTAGTTTGGATTCTACCAGGACCACTCACTTCCAGACTTCATAGCAGCTTTGGTTCAAACAACAGGCTGGCAGGCCATTTTAAAAAATATTCATTTACAAAATGTAGGTGTTACTGACTAAGCCAATTTATCAGGTAGCTATGTTGCTAAGAAATTTACTCAGCAATGTGACAACAGCAGTTGCCAACCTGCCATGGCACTCCACTATTTTCCCTGTGTGTGCCTTGCCTTCAGGACATATACCTTGAGGCTGGGAGTATTCAAGCTTTCAAGCTCAATATTTCAAGCTTGTGACCTTTCTTCAGAATTGGGAAAAGCAGGAAGTGTACTTGATTTTGAGCAAGTAAAAGGGAGAGGGTTGGGAAGAAGAACAAAAGGGAAGTTCTTTGGTTGAGTGGAGTACAGGGAATTAAAACCTATCACATTTCCAACTTTTCTGGGTTCTGATGAAAGCTAATTGATTGGAAAAGTTAATTGTTTCCCTCTTTGCAGGGGCTGCCAGACCTGCTGAGTAGTTATAGAATTTTTTTGTTTTTATTCTACTATCAGCAATATTTCACTTTCGTGTTGTGTTTAATCGCTTTGCACCGAAATGAAGTATATTATATGTTAATTTTCTGTCAAAGTATTAGAGACAATCCTGAATGCAGTTAATTCTTTATCAATTCATATTTCCCAGGGATAAATAAAAAAGCAGTGCATGTTTTATCTCCTACTTTTTAATAATACCATCTAAAGCAACTATTTTGTTTTATTTTGCCATTTGCCATTTTCCCTTCAGCATAAAGTGCCTGCCCATCTTTAATCCAACAGGTTTACATTGACTGTGATTCAGAATCCCTGGGCACCAACATAACAAAGGAACAATCCTGAAGCAGTTTAAGATACCATTAACCATGAGATAGCAGAAATGATTTATGGTGTTTTTATTGTGGGAAAAACAATGTCAAACAACCCTACTGCAATGCAATTTACGTGCGTCAATGCTATAAGACGTGCCAGTGTATTATCAAAAAGGATCTATAGGTTATGGTATAAATTTGAGACTATTGGAAATAAACTCTTGCATTTATATTGCAATCCCTCTTTTGGCTTTCCTAACGTGTGCCTAAAAATCAGCACGTTAAATAAACAAAATGTGCAAAATGAAAATTACTTTCCTATTAGAAAGCATGTACATTCCTACCTGTAATTTCTACATTAAAAATCTATTGATTACCTGGAATATAGCTGACCTGAAAGTATTCTTTCTACTTACTTACCTCCTGCTTGTTATTTCTGACCACTAGCTCGCCAGCCCTCTCATTTGCCATATCCCCCTCCCTTGCCATATCCCCCTCCCTCATTCCTGCTTATTGCTTCCCTGCCCTGCCTGCCTCCCATGCCTCCTTACCAGTCATTAACCATTTCACATCTTGTTCTCTTACAGGGGAGGCAATGGCTTGGTGGTGTTATCACTGGATTAATGATTCAAAGGCCCAGAGAATTCTCTGGGGGCCTGGGTTCAAATCCTACAGCAGCAAATGGTGTAATTTGATTTCAGTAAAAATGTGGAATTAAAAGCCTAATGGTGACCATGAAATCGTTGTTGATTCCATGTCGTTCACTAATGTCTTTTTAGGGAAGAAAATCCTATTGATTCCAGATCAACAACAACGTGGTTGATTCTGGCATGGCAAGCCATTCAATCCAACTGAATTGAGGATGGGCAATAAATGCTGGCCCAGCCACTGATGCCCACATCCCATGAATGAATACAAAAATACTCACCATGTCCCTCTGCTGACCCCTTCACTTGATGCCCCTGTCTTGAACCCTTGCTCATGCTAAGAAGAGGCAAATGTGGTGGCAGGTAGAAAACAAATGCATTTTCAAAAGCAAATATTTTAACAAAAGTCTTTTCTATCTATAGTTTTAATAGAATCTCCATAGTGCAGAAGGAGGCCATTTGGCCCATTGAGTTTGCACTGACATCAATCCCTATAACCCCTCATATTCACCCTGCTGATCCCCTGTCACAGAGGGGCAACTTAGCAGAACCCAATCCACCTAATCTGCACAGCTTTGGAGTGTGGGAGGAAACTGAAGAACCCAGAGGAAACCCAGGCAGAGATGGGGAGGATGTGCAAACTCAGTCAACCAAGGTACCTGGATACCTGGTGCTGAGAGGCAACAATGTTAACCACTGTGCCACCGTGCCATGAATTTATTGTCAATAAAACAATATTCCCCAAAATCCTCATTTTATGGCATTCTTTCTCCATGACATTTTCTTTCTATGGTCCTCTCTTCCCAGTGTCCCCTTTTTTCCTCATTGTCATTTCCTCCATTGCACTTTTGCTGCATTGTCCTCTTTTCCGAGGACTGTCTTTCCCCATGATCCTCTCCTCGATTTGCTCAGCTTTGCTCTACTGCCACTCTGTCATCGCTGCTATTCCATCATCCATTGCCTGCGGTGCTGTCTGCTCCACTATCCGCTATCCATTTTGCCACTGACCTCTGCTTTGCTGCTGGTCTTTGCTTCATCGCTGGGCCATCATAAAGAATATGAAAGTCCATGAATGTAGCCCAGTTTATCACGTAAACCAGTCTCCCATCCATTAATTCTGTCTACATTTCCTGCTACCTCAGCAAAACAGTCGACATGATTAAGGACACCATGCACCCCGGACATTCTCTCTTCCAGCTTCTTTCCGTTGGGAAAAGGATACAAAAGTTTGAAGTCACATACCAACCGACTCAAGCAACTTCTTCTCTGCTGCTGTCAGACTTTTGAATGGACTTACCTTGCATTAAGTTGATCTTTCTCTACACCCTAACAATTCTGCACTCTTTTGTTTCCTTCTCTATAAACAGTATACTTTGTATAGTACGCAAGAAACAATACCTTTCAGTGTATGTTAATATATGTGACAATAATAAATCAAATCAAAACGTTTGTCCCATTTATTTATTATTATTGCCAGAAGTAGACTTACATTAACATTGCATCAAAGTTATTGTGAAAATCCCCTAGTCGCTAGACTCTGGCTTCGTTTGGGTACACTGAGGGAGAATTTAGCATGCCCAACGTACCTAACCAGTACATCTTCTGAACATTGAGAGGATACCAGAGCACCCAGAGGAAATCCACACAGACGTGTAGACTCGCGCAGACAGTCACCCAAGCTGGGAATTGAACCTAGGTCTTTAGTGTTGTGAGGCCACAGTACTAATCACTGTGCCATTCCTGCTTCGTTGCTGAGCCTTCATTCCATTGCTGCCTCCACTCTTTCATTTGACTTGACCTAGCTTCTCTTTTAACTTTTCTAGCCTCTGCTTCAGAATTCTAATACTCACTTTGAGCTTTTTTTGGCTCATCCAATCAGAGGCCGACTTCTTAATATTTTGGCTACTAATAGGCTAACTGGTTCACCTATCAGGAGAAGGGTAAAACCTTCCTCCAATTTGACAAGCAGCAAGCACTGTGTTTTATCAAATTATGTTCTGTGGAACCCAGTTTGGGAAACACTGGATTACATTATTGCCTTACAATATCTCCTGTTTGCATCCGTTAATTATTGTATTTGCTTTGTGATTTTGGATTGTTCATAGAGTCTTAACAGAGTTTAATTCAATTTATGTCTGAGTTTTTTCTCTACAAGTTATATTTCATGATAAGTGAAAAATCAAATTTTGAGATGTTTTTAATATCTAAATATAAAGCATATTTGCATAATATATATACAAAGAATGTATATTTTGTCTATAAAAATATAGAAAGATCTTCCTATGTATGAAACAAAGAAAATGTAGCATCTGGATGTTGGCTCAATGAAATTTTGGACAGATGGAAAGTCATGTGTCAAAATGTATTTGCAATCCCCCTTAGCTCTAGCTGCCTGTGCATACAGTTTGAAACCTTCTGTTTTGTGTATTTGACATAGTTACTGTTTGAAAAGAATGTTCAAGATAATATGCACCAGATGTTATGTCTTTATAGATAACTTCTGTCACTTTAGTCTCTAAGGATTATTGAGATGCTCGAGTAGGTGCTTTATCATTGATCGGTATCATGTACTTTCTATGCCACTGGTAGTTTGATCCATCATCGCTGCAGCTTTCACACATTACTATGATGATCCCCTGAAGCATTTGTCACATTTGGCCAACTTTTTAACCTCCTCACATTTGCACATGCAATTGTTGAAATGCCTTGTATAATGTTAACAAAATGAGCACTCAGTTGCAATTTGGACCTTTATATTATTAAACCAATACAAATGACATAGTTCACAAAATGTTAAGGATTATTGCCCATTTTGCTCATCTGTAAGAATGGAATTAGCAAGGTTTCAAGAAGGAAGAATTGGCTCATGTTCTTGTCCCTGATCATTGTACAGATTCCTGTTGGAGGGTTGTTATGAGCAGGATTGGGCATGGTGTGATGGGGGAGTGGATGGGGGGGTTAGAATCTCAGCCTCCACAAAAGCAGTGCCACAGGACGGGAGAATCACCCCCAATCTGGATTTCAATGACCTATCAAATTTCTCAACCATTAGGAATTGAAAGGAAGTTTTTTAAGTCTTAGCAGATGATCCGTCTCCTTTTGATCAGCATGGGTTATTAATTGCAGATGGCCTTTCTACAGCTCTTTTGAAGTTAGATTATACAGTCCACATGGGGTCGTTAGTGACTTCTCAGCGATAACAAGGTGTGAGTTTTCCTGAATTTGCAATGCACCTTCTTCAGGCATCACATTCAGACAAAGTTTCAGCCATTTTCAGCTCCTGGCCCAGTTTTGAAAATTTTAGAAATAGTGAAGAGCATATCTGCGTGTACAGTGTGAGGTATTAGCCTTTCACAGTGTGTGTATTTGTATGTGTTTTTGCATTTGTATAGGATTCAAATCAATTTTGATGCCTCCAGTGATTGGATAACCTGCTGCCATACGCTGACTCAATGCAGTCATTAGAGAT
Source organism: Sphyrna mokarran (assembly GCA_024679065.1). Classification (NCBI taxonomy): domain Eukaryota; kingdom Metazoa; phylum Chordata; class Chondrichthyes; order Carcharhiniformes; family Carcharhinidae; genus Sphyrna; species Sphyrna mokarran. Next base: position 106,719,075 of record JAGIQG010000003.1, on the reverse strand, counting down.
ACCTATGTACAGAATGTAAATAATGATTTAACAACCTATTCTTTTAGTAAATCAGTATTAACAATCTGTGACGGAACTGCAACTGGGAACTTGTGCGATTTGAATAGTACATAATTTATTTCTTTAATTTGAATGACTTTGAACCTAATGTTCATACACAACAAGAATTTAATTATTAAAAAGTAATAAAGTTGCATACTTGGCTGTAGATGAAATCACTATCAGAACTAGTCTTGAAGTATGATATTAAACCTCTTCTATGAATTGCCACATCTACTTTATGCAGCACAGGGTCACTATATATAAATAAAAGATGTAATAAAATTACTATTTCAACAGATTAAAATAAGATAATAGTTTTTTTTATATTTAGAAATAAATTCTCTCACTCATTCTTATTTCATGTCTTTATTATATTTCGAGATGAAAAACTGCTTTGTAAGCTGAAAACACAATACAAATTGATGAATGGTTGATGATGCTGTTTACCTCCTCAGCTGAAGTATATGTAATTAGCTATGAGAGGTCAGCAGCAGGAATTAGCGTGCAGGACTATTGATTTTTTTGAAGTATTGAAGACTGGTTATATAAATATTTCACTCTTTCAGTTGGCTGTGGAACAGACTTTTAATTATTTTAGGCATTGGTTGTTTTAATATCCCAGTCCATCCATATATGTATGTCTGTACTCGAATTGAATTTAAAATTTCCTGGTTAAGTGGATAACATTTAGCTTTCTGGAAAATGGGAATTCAGTTTGAGTTTGAATACATTTAATCTTTGAAAAATAATTGTCTTTCACCTTTATCAGTGCAACCCTGGATTTGAAACCTTTGCAGCAAATCCTATTTCACTTCTTTGTTCCCATTGCTCCAACTGCAAATTAAGGTCAGTTCTACCAATCACTTCCAGTTGAACCAAACTGGACTCCTTATGGCAATTTTTAGTTATGATGAGCATTACTCTGCGACAGAAAAACAGCCCATCTTAATAGAACGGGAATAATATTTTTGGATAATGAAACACCATTACTGACTCAGTCACTTTGTGAAATGTCCCTTGCATGGCCCAGTTCACTTTTTAAACTGTTCGAGGAAGCAGGTGAGCAAATAAGAGTGAACGTGGTGGAAATCAGGAAGAAAATTCTATTTTATTTGTGCTTTAGATTTGTCTTGGCATGGAAGACAAAAATTTGAGGGTGGGTTTTAACTCTTCGGGTGCAAACAGGCTACTTCTCATGCCTAAAATGAAAAGGCCAGCTATTTCAAATTCAGGCTTATATAGATTCTGCAAGCCTTCAATTTGTAAAAAGATGTCTCTGATACAGCTACCTTGGTACCAGTGAGGAAATATAATCATAGAGGTGAGCCCTCGTAAGAGCAATTCCTACCCATTGAGGGCGATTTTCTGGCCTTGTTGCACCTGAAATTGATTACACTAATTCCAGAGAAGAGCACGTGGGCCTAAAAATCAGTTTTGTGCTCAGCGCCAAACAGTTTGCAATTATCCTGGCCCCTTTTTATTGGTGTGAACCGAATTGCACTCAGAAAGGGTGCAAGGCCAATTAGTATATTTAAAATAGCATTTAAATGCATATAGTCTTTTTGAATTCCAGCGCATGTAATTCTCCAGCCTTTGGACACTGCGAGAACCTCTACTATTCTCCAGCAGCATGAGATCTGGCGCAATGACCAAGCTGGGAGGCTTAGAAGCCATTTAAGCCCCTGGGGTACATGACTAGGCAGTGCCTACTGGGCACTTGGCATGGCAATTAGGCACCACTAATGTGCTGTGGTGTGCCAAAGGGATGGGCCTGTATGGGAAATATAAGGCGGGGAGGGCTATGCAAGTAGGCAACGATGGGAGCTAGAGAAAGGTGGGTCATGCAGGGGTGGATCATACCAAAGGCCTTTATTTTGGGAGCATGTTGGTGCTCCAATGCTGGCAACCTGTGTCAGGAGGGCTGGGAGAACATGCCACCAGTGAGGGCGGGGGAGATCCTGATGTCCACGTTCTGTTCTGTTGCCATTATGACACTTAGAAATGTTTGTGAGAATTCACCCTTCCATTGGCTCCATTACTCTAAGATAACTATTAAAATTTTAAAATGATGGTTTTGAGACACTTCTGTTGTACCAACAGTAAAACTAGTCTGAGTGCATGGAACGTTATCTATCTAGATGTGTCTTAAAATGAAAGTGTACAATTCCAATTTGCACATCAAAAGGACTTACTCAAGGAATATTATCCACTAGGTATGTCTTAAAATGAAAATGTACTATTTCAATTTGCATATCAAAAGGACTTACTATTGTGGAACTTGTATATGGCATCGGGCTGGGATGTTGGTGATATTAGAGTGATATGTCTATGAATCTCATTTGATTTGGTCAGGTCAAAATGGGATGCCTTGTTTTTTTATATCATTGATTTAAATAGCATTTAGGTAACATAAATAGGAAATGGTCACAAAAAAAGTTTGGATTTGCCAACAGTTAAAAGTTTTGTGTGGACAATTCATCAGGGACATACACATTAAGCTTGGAAGTTAAAATCACCCCAGCTTCATGATGTCAAAGTTAGAGGTGTTTGGCACTCAGCTTACACCCATCCATCCATCCAATTTCTCCATGCTAAAATCAAGCCTTTAATAAAACTGATGTTGAAATAACCAAGCCCTGAATTATCAGATTGGAAAAAAGTTGACTTTGGAGTTGGTCCCTTTTTTTTGTGGAGTTTCGTCTGGCACTCATCAAGACATTCTCAGGAACACAATACAAGGGAAATCAACAACCATTTTGTAACAGGCAAGATACAGACTGTACCCAGCCCATGCAAACAAAACTCAAAACACAGTTCCAATATTAGATGTAATTACAAAATTGGATTGGACAACATTTGCTAAATAATCCTCAGTGAGCTAAGAATTATACTGACAACCAATTCAAGATTGTTAGTTGGGATCTCAGTATGATGTATTTGCATGATCTGTAAGCCACATATTAATGCACAAGGTCTTGTTCTTTGCGAGCAGAAAGAGCATATACACACATAGCACCTGTCGTTTGTTCATTCCTCAGGACAATGCCTTAAACAGTAAAACTTAAACTGCTGGTTTAAATTTCACACAATATTTGACAGTTAGCTCTCAGTCAACATCAATTGATGCATTCTTTGTAGTAATACCTCTGCAAATCAGAATCTGTCTGCCAAGCAATCAGCACTATGTTTTCATACAGTATAAATTTGTTGATTTCCCTTGCATTGTATTCTTGCAAATGTCCTCATGCAAGTTAAAAAAACTTTGATATAAAAAAATCCTTTTTTCAGCTATACTCAAGTTGAGTATGCCATCCTTTTGTTCTCATACATCTGTCTTTGACTGGGACTTCAAAGCCTTTATACCATGTTGTAGGAAACATTGTGATATCAGTTAAGGGTACTCGACAAGTAGTTGGAAAATGCTATTGTATACAACTGTGTGAATAACTACAGTCTTGTTAAAACTGATGAATGCTCCATTGAGGATGTAGCTTCCTGATTTACTCACAGGGAACCCTTAATATCAGAGAAATGATATGAGTGGGTTTGAAATAATTCAAACAGAACAAATATCCGTTTAAGCATGTGGAATGAAATGTGTTTGTTTAATTTCTAACAACCGAAATTCGACATTCTGTGATTGTAGTTAGGTTTTGGGGCATTAGAGATCAGAAGGTTGAGGTGGGAGGGGTTGGATCAGTGCGATGAGGTCTGATTGGTTGTAGGATGTGGAGAGGGTGGGGTGTTGGTGGTGGGTCAGGTCCAGTCTGTGGGTTGGGGCGAATCAGTGGGGTGTTAGGAATGTGAGGGGAGTGTCTCTGAGGTCAGATATGGGGTGAATTCCATAGGGTTATCATCTGGGTACTAACAATAGTTATCCAGAAATTAGAAGAGATTCTAATTTTTGCTGAGTAATTTTAATTGTAACTGTGGCAGAACCATCCAAAGTTAACGATTTAAACCACATTTTCAGATGGTTCCCAGCATAGCATTGTTACCTAGGGGAAGTTTGCACTTTTGGATAATTGCCACGCAAACTCTTTACCAATGTATTTCAGAGAGGTATTCCTCAGTGCATCTTTGGGGTAACCCTGAAGTCCAGCATAAGGATTTCAGAAGGTACAGCCTATTTTGTCTTAGATGGTCTCCTTGTTCCATCTATCTTGAAGATCTTACTGACTTCCGTACATTGCAAAAACCAAGAATATAGTAACAGAGCCTGCCTGTAGGCCAGTGCTAATGTTGTTGCAGAGCTGGCCATGAGAATGAGAGTTGATTTGTAGTGGTTTCCAGAGACAAATAAATCAGATTTTGCAGATCTCAGTGCCCGCAGATCAGGTCTGTGGTGTATGATCTGTCACTTATAAATTGGAGCACATTAGAGATTGAATAATAGTTATTTACAAACCATATAAATAAAACTTCACTATAAAAAGTCACTCACAGCAGTAGTATAATAACATAGCTATCCAATTACTCTTTTCCCTTTCTTTTTTCCTTTAGAATTTAGCTTTGAACTTCATAGAATCCCTACAGTGCAGAAGGAAGCCATTCGCCCATTGAAACTGTACCAACAACAATCCCACCCATTGCAACTCCATTGATTTACTCTGAGATTAATAGTCAATTTAGCATGGACAATCAACCTAGCCTGCACATCTTTGGAATGTGGGAGGAAACTGAGGCATCCAGAGGAAACCCATGCAGATACAGGGAGAATGTGCAAACTCCACATAGTCGTCCAAAGCCAGAATTGAATCTGGGCCTCCGGCATCAGTACTAACCACTAACTTGTCTAGATATATTGACGTAAAATTGCAGCAATGCTGTCCTCAAAATAAAAATGACAATGTAAATTAAACTTCCTTTGTAAAACAAAAATATAATACAAATCTGTGCCTTAATTATTGTCTTATTTGCTTTTTGTATGTTACAATATACCAATTTATGATGCTTCTTTAATTAATACTTACTCTTTTCTACAGAAAAAGAAACTTTTCTGGACCCTTTTGTCCTGGGAAATTTACTACCTGCCTCACTTGGGAGCTATTACAGATACTCTGGGTCCCTCACAACACCACCATGTAGTGAAATTGTGGAATGGATAGTCTTCAGTAGACCTATCTCCATCTCCCTTGAGCAGGTATTTATTCAGTGGCAATATGGGAATGCATGAACCTACTCTTTACTCTGGGCTACAGATTTCTAAAGCAACGTTCATTTTAATTAAAGAAAGTGTTGCCTTTTCACAAACACCAATGGCTTTTTTGGAACCGATCTCACCATTGAATAGCTGTTGTCATGCAAACAGAGATGTGTGAATGAACAAATTTACAGTGATAAAAAGGTTGATGCATGTCGGCGCTTTTACATTTAGCACTTAAGCTTATCTGAGGCTTTGGTTTTGTCCTTGAGGAGGTCAGTTAGCTGATTTCATCATATTTTAGCATACAATAAACCAGACTTCTTTCTTAGATATAAAACTTGTACAGCTTTTGCCAGATGTTATCATGTTCATTTGCAATACAATGATTGTGGGCATTTAGAATTGTCAGCAGTGTTCAACATCTTTAGCAAAACATTTTGTGCTGAGGTATTGTGATAAAAGGTGGCAGCGACACATGTTCTTTGGACACAGGATGTATTTATTGTTATGTTTTTTTTGCCATTGCTTTGGAGCATTATTTTGATATGCAGGACTATATTGCCAACTTTAAATCGCCTTCACAATGTGGTGCTCACTGCATCTAGATGCCTGGGATGTGAAGAAAGGGCTGATTTTATATTAACTAATTAGCACTGTCATGTTGAGTCATGCAGATATTTTCAAAGTGAGATTCAGCAATCAGCTCTGTCACAAGGATAAATTATTATTGATGAGAAATAGCTCTAAAATCACTGCTCTTAAAAGTTAACTTTTTTGTTATTGCCACTAACTAGATTCCAAATATATGTTCGCTTAATTTCCTTATAAAATGGTTTTAAAAATTGATAATTTTTGTTCCTTTTGAGGAAGGGAATAATTTTTGTGCTAATCAGAGAAGATTTATGACACAGAAGGAGGCCATTTGACCCACTTAGCAGGATTTTATGGTCTCGCTTGTCCTAACTGAGGTCAACGAACCTTTTCATGTTCCGCCCCTTACCTGCTCTGATTCATGTGGTACGCGAGGCAGTAAAATTCTGGTTATTGTGTCCACACAAGAAGAATTAACCCACTTAATCTGGCATCCTACTCTGGTTGTGCAGCCCTGTGCATTATCACTGCCAGGTAAATTTGACTATTCTAACGCACTCATTGCCAGTTTTCCACATTCCTTGCTGCAGCTCCTGGAAGCTCGTGTATCAGAGCTGGAATGCTAACTGCAGATACTTTGGAGCATCTGTGAATCTGAGAGCATCATGGATAGCACGTCCAAAGAGGTGATTACACCACAGCTGAAGAGACTTAAGCAAGGAAGAGAATAGAGAAGATTGAGGAGCGACCTGATCAAGGTGTAGAAGATTATGAGGAGCATAGACAGGGTGGATAGGAAGCAGTTGTTCCTATTAGTTAAAGGATCAGTCTTGACGGGACACAAGTCTTCAAGGTGAAGGGGAGGTGGTTTAGGGACAGTGTGAGGAAAAATCTTTTTTACTCAGAGGTTGATGATAGTGTGGAGTGCACTGCCTGAGAGGGTAGTGGAGGCAGGTTGAGTACATTCAAAACTATAGACCAAATGCTGATAAATAGAATTAGTTAGGTAGGTCAGTTGTTTTTCACGTGCAGACTCATGTGGGCCTCTTCTGCATTGTGTGATTCTGTGTCTTTTTTAGAGTGGAATTTGGAAACAGTTAGGGGGTATTTAAGGAGAAATCTGCAGTTTACTTGGGTGTTGTCTGCCATTTGGTTTCAGAATGAAGTGTGTCAGCCTATGAGTTTAAAGGAACTGTGTTTACCGAGAACATTATAGTATAAGATATATTTTGTAATCTGTGTATCCTTAAAATCAGTGTACATTTATGAAGATAAGTGGGAAAAAGTGTATTGTGTTGGAGCCCAAACTTTTCATTTTTTGTTATTGTTAAAAGCTAATTGTCATCTCTGCAACTCTGACTTTTTTTAGGAAAAAATGAATAGTCATTTGATCCAGGGTTCCATTGTGGGATCTTCTAATCGAGCAATAACATCCTTGTTAGTTAGCCTATCCTTTGTCCATTCTAATTACCACCAATACCATGAGGTCTTGTGCAATAATTCTTCCTGTGACACTTCATCAAATGCCTTTTGGAAATCCAAATATATTAAATTTACTCATTCCCCTTTATCTATCCTGCCCGTTACATCCTCAAATAAGTTTATTAGTTCCCTTGCACAAAATCATGTTGACACTGCCTAATTGTATTATGATTTTCTAAATGTTTTGCCATACCTCCTTAGTAATGAATTGTCATATTTTCCCAAGAAAGGATCCTTTGAAGACAGCAGAACTAAATGTACTGCAATTATCAGAGTAGCAATTGATGGCAACTCTTTGATTATAGTTAGACTTGAAGTTGCAAATTTTGGTTTAGTTTTTGTGTTAATATTTGCCATTGTAAATTGTTATGTCAATATTTCTCATTTGGTTTTTGATTTTTCAACTGACTTTAGCCACTAGATAGATAAAGATGAAAATGTTCACAAGTCTCCCTCCCAATTCTATCATCAACTTCTCTGAAAGCAGCTTGTATTAATTATTTGATCATGGCCAATGTCACGAGCAATTTACTTAAATCAAATGAAATTGGACCATCGTTACACTTACGAACCATGAGCTTCTTTGTTTCGTGTTTTGTGTATGTCTGGAAAATTAAAGCTTCAGTTCACATTGTTTTTAAACATGTCCTTATGTTTCACCAATATGGCTGATGCATCTCACAAACTGACATGGAGAACTTTGAAAGACTACAGTGGTGGTTTTACAATAATAATATTATACTTTGCTTAAGGGTATCTAAAATGCATTCGTCCCACCCAAAAGCATTCTTTGATATACTTCAAACCTGATTTAATATACATTGCATTTCCTTCTGTCAGTAATGGAGAAAAGGCTGAAAGCAATGCATCCTTTAAGACAGTTCAGGTTTCTCATAGATCATTTTTGATACAAACCTGTGCACATATGCAATCAGGTGAAATGGAGTAGAGTAGCTCCCCACTTTTCTCACTCCTTGTTTGAATGTAACAAAGTTTTTAAAAAGGATATGCTTGCCAATTTAGGGAGTGTTTAACAGTTCACATGCTCTGACTGTAAACAGCGCATAAACATGTTGTCTGTAGATTCTAAAGAGAGTAGTTTTTTTGTACTTAATAACCAAATCTAAAGTCAACAGTATCTCTCACACAAGCGTAAATTCAAGAATTCACTTACACACAGATACTTTACAAAGTGACAAGATAGATTAAGTAACTTGAAAATCCCAAAAGAGTCAGTTGTATATGGATTCGGTAGCTTGATGCCTTGGATGGTTTCAGAGTGGGCTCGATGGTCTTTTTAGATTCTGCTTTGAGACCATTTTAAAAGATTTTGATGGATAATTTGTATCTTCACTTCTGGATTCAGCAACTGCTGGGTTGAGTCTTAAAAACATTGCCTGCAATGTACAAATAGTCAAACAACAGGTGGGGCTTAAGCTTACATAATAGATGGAAAAGAGAGAAAGCCCGTTCAGAGTCCTCCTTCTTTTACGTCTCTGCTTCCAGTGTTCTCTGCTTCTTTTGTTCTCCCTGATGAAAAGCAGTTTCTTATAACAAAAAAGAGAGTTGGTTGGTTCATTTCATGATCCCCCTCTCACCAACTGATCAGTCACTCAAACATGGTTATAACAAATTGTTTTCAGGTCCATGACATGATTAGATTATGGCTAGAAGAGTTCCTTTCTCAGCCAGAGTTGTTTGTTCGAAGTGATTGTGTCTAATGCCTTGTTCCACACCCAGGTGGATGTACAGGATTGTCAGGATGTTTTACGAATTGTTCAGGAGATGAACGATTCACATTCTTCAAAATTGATTGTCACTGTAGACAACCTAGTTCCATTACAATGTCTTTGTAATCTGCAGGGTACGTGTAAATATTTGGTGATCTTAGAAGCTGCTTTTTTTATTTCACTGAAATGCGGTTGTTCAAAGAATAATGCTTAAAACTCAAGTATTGATTTTATCCCAATAAATAAAATAATTTTCAATATAAAACATGACTTTATAACAATATTACATTAAATTAAGCCATATTGTCCTCTGATTTTTAAATTTGAACTCTTATCCTTTTAATAATGAGGTTGACTGAAATTTTTGTTGGAACTTCAGGTTTTGTATTTTCTCATAGTATGGCAAGAAAGGAACTGGATAGAATTGCTGGCGTTAATTCAATGAGTAGTTTTGCTTCCTCTACAACATATCGGTTTAGCATCATGGTTTCCTGGCATTTTGTAACCTAGATATTCTATTATGAATGATTCATTCTTGAGCCACTATTAATTTCTTCACGTTTGATTGCTTTGTGCAGCTGGATGCTTTTTATTCCATATTTACCACTGAACAGCAAGATCATGTCAAATCATTGGAGTACTTGAGGAACAACTTCCGACCACAACAGAATCTGAATGGCAGAGTGGTTTACAAGTCTGTAGTCAAAGACTCATGGAACCAGGCAACTGAGAACCCAGGGATCCTACATTTTACAGAAGGTATTTTTATTTCTGTTAGCTCTTTCTAAAAGTAGCTACATTGATTAAAGTGATATACAGAGTGTAGGGTAAAATGGTTTGTACATTCTGAAATAGTGAGGCACTATCTTGCAGAACCAGTTTCAGATTCAACTAGTTTCAAATTGAATGCAACATCTTCAGAAATTCAGAATTCAAAACGTTTCTGAGGAAGAGTAATATTTGACTTGAAATTGTAGTTCTATATCTCCACAGATGCTGCCAGATCTGCTGAGTATTTTCTGCACTTTCTGTTTTTATTTCAAATTTGTTAGAATTTTCCTTTCATATCAGATCCATCTAAATTGTTTTTTTAGAATGGAACATCGAACCTTTATTGAATTTTTTTAAAAACCATGCGTTGCTCTCTTTGAAGTTAATGGATATATTGAAAGCTAATGTACAAACCACTTAGATTAAGGTCTTGAAAACATTCTCCCTCCAAAAATGCTTTTATTTGTAACATCTATTGAGATTTTTGGAGAACCATGGCTTCGCTTAGTAAAAGTTGTTTTGTGGGACCTTAATTAACCTATTACTTTATTGAAATTGCTGCTATCAAAACTAAAATGCATGAATAAGCAATGAAACAATTACAGTGGTAATTTAATGTTTTGTATTTTGTTTTTATGGTTTGAAGCTGAATAATTGGTTTAAAAATAGATATCAAATTGAAAAATGATCGGCCTAGGTAGAAGTGTGGTAATATGCATTGTTTTCTAACAGTGATGTCATGTGAAAGTGATATTTGAATTTAAGCATGATTTTTATCATGATGTGCAATTTTAAACAAAAGATTGCCAAAGAACTGAAAGTAGTGCCCCTTCATGATTGATTTTGAACTTATTGCTTTAAAGTGCTCCTGTTATGGCGTAAAGCGTCCTAGTGCTTTCACATTATTGTCAATAGTTACAAAACTTCTTGCAGCACTTTGTTCTTCCCTACTTTTAAAGGATCAAAAGGTTTGATTTCAAGAAAATAGAAAATGCAGCAGCTGCTGTGAAGAGGGAATAAATTTACGTAGTGCCTTTCGTTGGTAGAATGTTCAAAAATAGTTTGCAGTCACTAAAGTAATTTTGAAGTGTAATCTCAGTTGCATTGTAAGCATAAATGGAAGCCAGTTTGCATACAGCAAGGTACCATCAGCAACAATGAGACTGACACTTAATCTTGCTGTGATGTTTCCAATACATTGATAGAATCTTCCTTATTTTTAAAAGCAAAGTTTATTTATTAGTCAGACGTAAGGATTACATTAACACTGCAAAGAAGTTACTTGAAGTTCCCCTAGTTGCCACACTCCGGAGCCTGTTCGGATCAATACACCTAACCAGCACATCTTTCAGACTGTGGGAGGACACTGGAGCACCCTGGGGAAATCCACGCAGACACAGGGAAAACAGTACACACAGACAGCGACCCAAGCCCGGAATTGAACCCAGATCCCTGATGCTGAGAGGCAGCAGTACTAACCACTGTGCCTCAAAAAATAGTTTATACTTCATTGAATTTCATTTTAAAAAATAATTTCATGTGCAAATAATAAAAAAAAATGTTAGTATATCCAAAGATGTGCAAATTAGGTGGATTGATGATGGGGTTACGGAGGTAAGGCAGAGAGTGGACCTGGGTGGAGTGTCCTTTTGCATGGTCAATGCAGACTTGCTTGGACAAATGGCCTCCTCCCGCACTGTAGGGACTTAATGACAAACAACGCAGTTGTTGATGAAGAACAGCAAGTTACAAAGTGGTGCAAGTTTTTGTTTTTGAGAAAATAGACTTTTTATAATGTGTCTCAGAGGAAATGTAAATAGAAAGCTGAGTGATGAACACCAATCAGACTGGCAAATGAGCATCAGAAGAATGGTTGGAAATTATAACAACAATCTGTCGATATTGGATTGCTTTTGTTCTCTGTGTGTATAGGTGATTTGGACTGGTTATAGGGAACATTATTTGTGGATGATCCAAAAGTAGAAGATTTGGCAAATATCAAGAAGTGCAAAAAACTGCAGAAAGGTATAAGTTAGCAAAATAGCTGATCTACTTTATTGTGAATAAACACTATAGCACTACACTTTGGAAAAACATAAAACTGCAGTGGGAGTGGATGAACAGGTAATAGGAATGACATTACTGCCATCATGCTGAATTTTCGGGCACTCCTGCTTTCCAACCTGTCCTCAGGTGGGCCGCAAAATTCCAAACACCATTTCTAAATTTGAGATTGGTGCTAATTGAAGAGAACAGTCAATACTAAAGAGAACTGCTTCAAAGAGAAGAGAAAATACGAATGGTAGGATACACTTGGAAGTTTTCTGAAGAATTGGGTAGACAAAGGGACCTATACACAATTCCCTAAATGTGCAATTGTAGGTCATCATTAAAAAGGGTCCTGAAATTTTGGGCTTTATAAATAGGTGTACACAAAAAATATGATAATGTATTTGTGCACACGTTGATTAGGTCACTGTTTAATGCCGGTGTGAAACTTTGCAAATCCCCATTGAAGAAAGGGCATTTAAAGACCTGGGATGGAATTCTCCCAAAACATTTCGAAGTGTCATACAGCGAGAACAATGGAATGATCCATGTCAGCTACCTCAGCACGTTCTGCATCACAATCCATTGACACTAAGTGCACTTAAAGAGCCATAATATGAATGTAGTCTCCAGGCATGTGACCCACAGAGATGGCCATAGCTGTATGCCATTAACAAGGGAGAGCTGCATTTAAATGTTTCCTGTGCACTCATAGCCAGTTACGCCAGGAGGATGGCAGTGCGCAGATCAGCCTCACAGTTCACAGAAGGAGAGTTCAGACAGTTGCTGAATGCCCATGGAGGAAAGGCGGGCCATCCTGTATCGCAGAAGGGATGACAACCTAGGAACCGGGACTCCAATGCAGCGTGGGAAGCAGTGGTTGTGGCAATCTGCCCACAGCCTGACATGCAAGATAGTAGGCCGACGCCAGAAAAAGATAAATGACGTTATTCAGGCTGTCAGGGTGAGTGCTCATCCATCTCATCCAAGCATCAGCCCTACCCATCACGCCTGGAATGTCTACCTCACCCCATTCCCAGACACCCCAAGACCATCTAGACCTCTTTACTCGCCCAGCACCCTCCTCAGATCTCTCTGGCACAACACAACCTGTCACAACCACGGCCTATTGAGGCATAGTTCCAAGCAATGCTACCCATTCCCCTTCATCCTGCCTGACCACCAGTCATGAAGCTCTCAGTCATTCTCGTATATCTCCACAGAGAACAGGAGAAGACAGCAGTGACCCCTGAGTTGCATCTCCTGAAGAATATGCGATGGAGCTCTCAAGGGAGCCACCTGAGAGGACTGAGAGCGACTGTGACGTCAGCATGCACCCACCCATCCAATGCAGAGACATACATCTCAGTGAGTGCAGTTAGCAGACAAGCTGATGATGTGCATGCATCAGGTGGAGGCAAGGTATTGGAGAGAATTATTAGGGATAGGATTTATAGTTATTTAGAGAGAAATGAATTGATTGGGGATAGTCAGCATGGTTTCGTGAAGGGTAGGTCATGCCTTACTAACCTCATTGAGTTTTTTGAGAAAGTGACCAAAGAGGTGGATGGGGGTAAGGCGGTTGATGTAGTATATATGGACTTTAGTAAGGCGTTTGATAAGGTGGCCCATGGAAGACTTCTACAGAAAATGCAGATGTGTGGAATAGAGGGTGATTTAGCTAATTGGATTAGGAATTGGCTGGCAGATAGAAGACAGAGGGTGGTGGTTGATGGGAGATATTCATCGTGGAGTTCGGTGACAAGTGGTGTACCTCAGGGGTCTGTTTTGGGGCCCCTGCTGTTTGTAATTTTTATAAATGATCTGGATGAGGGTATTGAAGGATGGATTAGTAAATTTGCAGATGACACTAAAGTCGGTGGAGTGGTAGATAGTGAAGAGGGGTGTTATAGTTTACAGAGAGACTTGGACAAGTTGCAGAGCTGGGCCGAGAGGTGGCAAATGGAGTTTAATGTGGAAAAGTGTGAGGTAATGCACTTTGGCAGGAACAATAAATGTGTAGAGTATAGGGCTAATGGTAGGGCTCTTAATAGTGTTGAGGAACAGAAGGATCTTGGTGTATGTGTCAATAGATCCCTGAAAGTAGGCAGTCAAGTGGATAAAGTTGTTAAGAAGGCATATGGAGTCTTAGCTTTTATTGGTAGGGGGATTGAATTTAGGAGCCGCAGCATCATGTTGCAACTGTACAAAACTCTAGTGCGGCCGCACTTGGAGTATTGTGTGCAGTTCTGGTCCCCACATTATAAGAAAGATGTGGAGGCATTGGAGAGGGTACAGAGGAGGTTTACCAGGATGTTGCCTGGTATGGAGGGCAGGTCCTATGAAGAGAGGTTGAAGGATTTGAGGTTGTTTTCGTTAGAAAGGAGGCGGCTAAGAGGGGATCTTATTGAAGCATATAAGATGATTAGAGGTTTAGATAGGGTGGACAGTGATAGCCTTTTTCCTAGGATGGAGAAAGCTAGCACGAGGGGACACAGCTTTAAATTAAGGGGTATGAGTTATAGGACGGATATCAGAGGTAGGTTCTTTACTCAAAGAGTGATTAGGGAGTGGAATGCCCTGCCTGCAGCTGTTGTAGATGCGCCAAGTTTGGTGGCGTTTAAGAGGTTAATTGATAAGTATATGGAAGAGAAGGGAATGGTTTAGTTTGGAGGGGCATTGCTTTTTATTTTGGTCGGCACAACATCGAAGGCCGAAGGGCCTGTTCTGTGCTGTAATGTTCTATGTTCTAAACATTTGAGGGATTCAAGGACACAGCTGGCCCCCAACCAGATGCCGGGCCACCGGAAAAGGTTCTGCTGGGGAGACGGAAAAAGAGCCAGGGACTGCAGGAGGGTGCATTGTATACATTCCAGAAGCTGTGAGGCTGTCTGAAGAAGTCCAACAGCCTTTAGATGAAGGAGATGGTGCCAGCATTGCATGGTGCCCAGGCTGACACTGCAAGGACAGTGATTCATGGTGGAAAGCCTGGTGCAGGAAATGATAACCATGGGTGATAGTGTCCAAGGCATGACAGAGTCACTGAGGGCCATGGCTCTGGGCTTTGAGAACTTGGACCAGTCTGAGAGGGCAATTGCTGAGGGGCTCCAGAGCTTTGCCCAAACTCTCAGGGCTATTGCTAAGGCTTACTCACCATGGTGCCAAAACTGTTGGTCTTTCTGGACTGGGTCAGGTGACACAGGGGCTTCTGTAACTACCCTGCCATCCCATGGAGTGACCCAGGCACCTTGAGGGATGAGAAAGGGCTGAAGGAGACCTTGCCAGCTCTAGCCCTTCCAAATTCCCCAACATCAGTGCATCGCTGAGACAGCTAGTTGAGCTGGGTGGTATGGCTACATCCATAACACTTGAAAGTCAGCTGGACTGCCCCTCCCCCCCCCCATGCCCTGATCATTCAGGAGATGCCTGCCAAGGGCATCAAAGTCCATGGGGTGTGAAACACAGCAAATAGCCTCCACCTCTGATGTGCATCTTGGGAGTCACTTAGACATAGTGGCAGGCCCCAAGAGGTGAAAATGTTGTAAGCTAATCAAGAGGGCAAGGGTGTGTGGAAATTATACTCTGGGATAGAATGTATTTGGGGATAGATAAGTTTGAAACGATTCGCAACATTAGAAAGGGGCTGGGAAAACTGAGCACAAAATGGATTTTTAGGTTGATCTACTAATGACGCAGTGAAATCAGAGAATTTACCTCCCATAGAAAATGTTCAAATTAAGCTCACCAGAATGATATCAGAGGTGTAAAACAGTAATTAGGATGGGAGAACTGAGATACTTGAACTCTTTGAACTCGCACAGAGAAACTGAAGAGCAGAATTAATAGAGCTATATAAAATTATTGATTTTAGTAAAGTGAATAGGGAAAGACTATTTTGTCTGACTGAAAAGTTACTGATGTGTAGTCATCAATTTAAAATTGTTACTAAAAGTGAGGAAAGTAATTAGGAAAGATGTATGTGCATGGAGAATTGTTGGAGCGTAAGATGTTTTGGATAGAGGAACCTATAAGTTCATATATGCAATTTTCTAAATTGCAGATCATCATTAAAAAGAATTTGGGGCTTTTTAAATAGGTGCATACAATTTGAGTGGAAATAAGTGATAATGAATTGATACAAATATTGATTAGATCAGTGTTAAATCACAGACACTGTTACATCTTATAAGGGAACACATAAATATTTGAAGCAGAGGAAAATAGGTGAAAATAGGGAAAGAGCAGGACAATTTTAGATTGCTCTCATATCTACATTTTGCAATGAGCAGCAAAGGAACCAAGCTCATTCGTTATGCTTCAGCTTTTCACAAGTTTTGGAACAAAAACTTGTTTCATTGTGCGTCTGAACTGGTGATACATAAAGGGGGCATGGAAATTAAAAGAGACCTGGCCAATTCAGAATTTGTACAGCTAACAGGCAGGATTGCAAATATTGATTATAGCACTGCCTGAAATCACTGTGCTAGGGTGATCTTCAGATCTGCCAAGGCTGGAAGGGGCAGTTCAGCAAACCCATTGCCCCCAGCTCAAGCCCTTCCGACACCTGTCCTTTGCCGTCTGGCAGCAGGAGAAGAGCAAGTGGCCACTGGACCTAATTCTTTGAGTCCTCTGGGGGCTAGGGAACATGCAGTGTTTTCCAAGGCACATGACCTGAAGGGAAGCTGAATTGGGGGTCTGACAGAGAAGGGGTGCTGTGTGGCAGTCTGAGAGGGGAGGGAGGGCTCAATGGGGGTCTGGGAGGAGAGGGAGTCTGATTGAAAGGTCCAAGGGTGGAGGGGAGCCTGAGGAGGGAAGAGGGCTGTGTGGAATGTCTGAGGGGGAAGGGCAGCTGTATGGACAATCTGAATAGGAGAGGGCTTGAGTGGTAGGGTTGGGTCTGAGAAACTCATGCCTGCGTGGTAATGGGGGAGTAGTATGCCTTGCAATGCAAAGGGTTTGGTGGCGCTTCCTCAACTTTTGGTGTCCAACACACCAGGTTCTCGCTTGTGAGAACTTGTATGAAATCCTGCCTGGTGCAGATCCCACTGGGAAGGTGAGTGAACAGCAAGAGCTATTTGAATCATGATTTGAGCCTGTTAATTACATTTATAGTACTGAATTTGAATGTGCACAGCGGCATGGCCTGGGAGGGTTGCAACATGTTTGGCAACCAGCGCAGAACTCACTTTTTCCACTGACGCCTGATTCTCTGGGCCATCACGATACTTGCTGGGATATTAGACCTGGAGAATCCTCCTCAAAGTCTCTGATAAACTTATGGAATGGACATATAATTGGAAAATTAATTTCAATTCTTAAGTATGAGGTATTACATTTTAGTAGGAAAAATAACATCACAATTTATTTGGAAAATAAAGATTTTAATGGGATAGAGAAGAGCAAAGGGATTTGAGTGTACCAATTCACAATTCACTACAGGTATCAGGTTAATAAGACCATTAAAATGCAAACCAATCACTTTGATTTTTACTAGAGGGAGAGAATTGAAAAAATAGAGGTTAAGTTGAACTTGTATTGAACTGAGGTTTAACCCACACTTGAAGAACTGTTAACAATTTTGATTGGCATATTATTTAAAAAACAAAATGTAGGCACTGAAGAGGTTGCAAAACCAGCTTTACAAAGATGGTACAAAGAACAGCAAGACTACACTTGTCAGGAGAAAGATGATCAGGCTTGCTAAGGAATGAACTCACAATGATCGTTAAAATAATGAGACACTTGGATAGAATGAATCATCATAAAATGATAGCCAAGAAATCAAATAGGGAATCAAAAAGAAAGTTCTTACCGAGAGAATGGTGAGAATATGGAAGTTGGCACCACAGAGGGTAGCTCAGGCAAATAGAACAGATGCATCTCAGGATAACTAGACAAGTACGTAAAAGAGAAGGAAATAAAGAATTATGCCAATAGAATTAGATGAGGAAGGATAGAGCATGAACAGCGGCATACATTGATTGGTTAGAATGCCCTGTTCTGTGTCGTATGTAGTTCTTTATAATTCCAAAATGGAGTTTTTTCTGAACGAAAAATCTTTAGAACTGTGCAGGATTATTCAGCATTTCTCAAACAGTGAATGCAGAACTCAAACTTGGTTAGAGATGAACATGCTCTGACAAAAATATGGCAGCACTGGTATCATCTGACTCATTGTAGAATGTTTTACACCTGAAAAAAATTACATACATTATATAGCACTTCTCACGACCAATGGAAATCGCAAAACCTTTTATAGCCAATTGAATGAAGCACTTTTGAAGTGTTGTCTCTTTTGTCGTGTCAGAAATATGGCAGCCAACTCGCACTTGTCAAATTCCCACAAATAGCAATCTGATAAAGAACAGATTATCTGTTTTTTATTTTGTTGATTGAGGGATAAATATTTGACCACAACTGTAGGAATAATTCCCCTGCTCTTCTCAGAAGTGGTGCCATGGGATATTTTACATTCACTTGAGCTGACAGATGAGGCCTCAGTTTAACATCTCATCCAAAAGACAGCACTTCTGACATCCTGCTTGAAGCAATTGATACAACACTGCACATTTGAAGAAGGCTGACCACTGTGCTCAATGCAATGTCTGATGACAACATAAACTTAACTTCAAATTTTTCAACATGGGACTAAAATAGATAATTGTTATCCGGTTATACACCTTACCTTTATTGTCACTGGGGGAAAAGTGGATAAGTAAACTTCTTTAAATTTGTTTCATTATGTTTTCATAATAAATACAACAATAACTTACCTTTAAATAATACTTTTAACATATTGGCGCATCACAGGAGCATTACAATACAGAGTGTGACACCAAGCCACATGAGATAACCAAAAGTTTGGCTGGAGAGATAGATTTTAAGAAATGTGTTAAAGGGGGGAAGCATGGCAGAGAAGACAATGTTTCAGAGCTTGGGGCCTGAATATCTGAAGACACAGCCATCGACGGTGGAATAATTAAAATGGGAGATGTACAGGAGGCCAATATTAGAAGAGTGTGGATAGCTCAGAGGGTTGTGGGGTGGAGGGAATCATAGAATCCCTGCAGTAGAGAAAGAGGCCATTCGGCCCATTGAGTCTGCACTAACCACAATCCCACCCAAATCCTATCCCGATATCCATACATATTTACTCACTAATCCCCCCCCTTTCAAGACATTGGGGGTGATTTTAGCACAGCCAATCAACCTAACCAGCACATCTTTGGACTGTGAGAGGAAACCAGAGAAACCCACACAGACATGAGGAGAATGTGCAAACTCCACACAGACACTGAGCCAAGCTGGGAATCACAAAGATAAACAGGGGTCAAGCCAAGAAGGGATTTGAAAACAAGGATGAAAATTCTAAAATCAAAACTTTAGTTTTTTTTGGACATATTTAAATATTAACAGGACTCGTAGGCGAATATTTTCTATTTTATCTTTCTCTGAATTTTTCATTCTTCACTAGTTCAAATTAATGTTGAATAAGCAAGCTCAACTGTTGTCTGTTTTATTTGATTTATTATTGTCAGATTATTAGTATAGTGAAAAGTATTGTTTGTTGCATGCTATACAGAAAAAGCATAGCATCCTTAGAAAAGGGAAGAGGAGAGTGCAACAGTGTGTTCTGCTTGTTTGTTTATTTATTCATCACAAGTAAGGCTTATGGTAACATTGCAGTGTTACAATCATAGCTAGGATATAGAGATAGAGGTTGAAGTTAAGCATTGTTAGAGAGTTTAAAAGAGTTGAAATAAAGTTTTAGAAGCATAGAATGGGAGTAATAGAAGGTATGCTGGGCACAGCTTGCAAGAAGTTGCCTCATACCAGCGCCATGTTGGGCAAAAAGTGAAGTGTTTATGACTGTGATGTTATTGTGCTTCACCAGAGATCGCTGGTGGAATCAATTCAAGTCAAATCTGAAGAAATCTGACTCTAGAGAAATTAAATTGGAACTGAGATTTGCAGTATCCAGATAAACAATGAATTGATTTAAAATTAAACAACCACATATCTGAACTAATCGAGGTATAGCCCATTTTTGTGATCTCAGCAGTTCACAGGAAAGTTAAATATTTCCAAACCTCAACTTAAATCTTACAAAAACAAATAACCAGTAAAAAATTGGAAACTCTAGATAAAAACCACTACCCATTCAAAATACAAAGCGGATTTATCAGCACCTGAAGATAGCATGTTAATGATTCAACTGGAAATTGAAATGTTAGCCAGTCCCTGTTAAGGGCTCCAGTTAGATCCCAGGTTCTAGTTCTGAAGGAATGTCTACACCCAAAACATTTAACTCCTCAGATTTTGAAGTACCTGCTATATGTTAAGACTGAGGCCAGAAGCTCCCAAGGTGTTTTCTGAAGTTGGTCTGGACCCTAAGTTTGACATTTGATTTTGGCATTAGAGTGAGCATAAGATGTTTAGTTTACTAGGAAGCTTTTAGCAAACATTTTATTTAAGAACACAATTAAAATATAACAAAAAGAAATTAGCATAACTTTTACAACAATTAAATACAACACAGTTTAAACCTTAAAACTAGCTATCTATGTTGTTTCAAGTCAAACACCATCCCATAGACAAATACCCTTCCCTAGACTTGGCACAAAAACAAGTATGCTCACATGATGCTGGATTTTCAACTTTTTTTGCACCAGTTGTGAATTGGTCCTTTGAATGTTCTGAATCTCCTTAGTCCTGAAACTTCCAGCAAGCCTCTAGAATGAAAGAGAGAGATACTCTCTTCTTATACCAACTTCTAGCAGCAAAAGAGGAAATGAAACTAAAACTTAGACTTTTCTGTGGGAGAAAAACTGTTGCCAGGCATATCACTTGACTTGTCAATCATCCCCAAATCAAGCTCCATTCACAATCCCCAAAGGCCATAAAATCCCAGAACATTGCATTGGGCCAGATTAAAATCAACATGATATCAATTATACTTCCTCAGCAGTAATAAACGATGCCAGCCATAAACATCATGGTGCTGACAACTTCCAGGGCCTGCTAGAAACATCCTGCAAAAGCACAAGACTAAAATATATTTATTAAAGGCAGAATGTCATCACATATATATTTGCAACCTTTTTGTTTTAATTTCCATTTGAGTCCCTTTCTTTTGAAACAGTGACCTTACTTGGATATCTACTGAGAAAATGGGTGCAATGATATTTTGCTTTGTTTTTAGAAAACTGATATAGCTTTATCTTAGTTTCTTGAATATCTTGGCATATTGCAAAAGTAAAAGATTAATTTGAAGCCAAAGCAAATTAATGGAAAATTTCATGGAATCCCTACAGTGCAGAAGGAGGCCATTTGGCCCATTGTGTCTGCACCCACCAAATCCCACCATAACGTCAAATATTTGCCCTGCTAATCCCCTGAAACTAAGGTCAGTTTAGCATGGCCAATCAATCTAACCTGCACATCTTTGAACTGCAAGAGGAAACTGGAATACCCAGAGGAAACCCCCACAGACATGGGGAGAATGTGTAAACTCCATACAGACAATGACCAGAGGCCAGAATTGAACCCAGCTCCCTGGCACTCTAAGGCAGCAGCGCTGGCCATCGTGCCATTCCTTTTAATCATTTAATCTTGTTTGGCACTTGTTGCCAGAGCTATTCAGTGGATTGGCAATTGATGAAGCACTCTTAAAAGAAATTAAATGATTCAGAAGTACCATTTGAAAGTTGATCACCATGATTCAGAGCTTCCTTCACAATTTTCCGTGAAAATAGATTGCATGAACTCTTGTGGGATTTTGCATGTTTGAACTCTCATTTTATCACTTAATTGAAATGGGTTTTTGTTAACTATTCCAACAGAATTTGGTTGGCACAGCAGCTATAAGAGTATTGATCTTCAAAATACAAAATACAAATTTCAAATAAATAACATTTCTTCACTCTGCATAGTCCCATATATGTACTTGTCATGGATACAGAATAGAAGCAGCAGTATGCAGGAGAAGATCAACTTCCTCACCAGAGTTGATGGACAATACTAACCACCTGTGTGATGTCTCAAGAGATCTACTTAAGGAGGCAATGGTTTAAGAAATGGCATGTAGAAAGAACTCTGTCTCCCCTTGCAAACTGACCTCACATGAAATGAGGAACTCACTAACTTTAGAATGTTGCATTGTACATCACAGAGTGAGTGTACTGAGCCTGTTTATATTTACAACAGGTGTTTCTTTTGTCACAGTGCCTATCAATAGTACCTTCATATGCTGTCCTTAAACCTATTCTCCATCAAGTTGATTCCGTAGAACAATAGAGTTGTAGAAAGGCTATGGAAAAAGAAGAGATCATTCAGTCCATTGTGTCTGAGCTGACCAAAAAAAGAAACTATATGCTTATTTTAATTCCATCCCATTTCAATAGTGCACTCAATAAAGGAAATGATTTCATATACTTTCTTGACCATCTTGTCCACCTTTTGTGTCATCTTCAAGGATCTATGGACATGCTTTCTAAGGTCTTCCATTTCCTCAACTTCTCTCAATGGATAGTATCTTCCAGCTCTGACCTGGCATGTTTTCTGGAGAGGAACTGACTTGCTGTTGGCTGTTGGTGGCATCTTATGGTCCTACCAATATCTATGGTGTTTTGTGTGGCTCACTGGTCCCACCACCAAAAAACCCACTGTGGGGAGGGAGGGTTGCTTTTGGTAGGACTGGAAAACATCATTGGCAGGAAAATATGGCCCAATAATTTCTTTATTGAGCATTTCCTTGTTTTGTTTGCCTCTCACTTTGCCAGATTGAATTCCATTTGCCAGTTCTTTGCCTACTCAATCAAACCATTGATATAATTCTGGAGTCGACAACTACTCTCTTCACTATAAACTAAAGACCAATTTTTTTGCCCCCTGCAAATTCCCAATCCTGTCTCCCACTTTTAAATCTAAATCGTTAATATATACAACAAACAGCAAGGACTTCAAGACTGAGCAGTGCTGAGTATCACTTTCCACTCACAAAAATATCCATTGACCATTACCTTTTATTTCTTGTTACTGAGCCAATTTTGGATCCAACCTGCCACCTTTCTCTGTATCCCATGAAATCTCATTTTTCTGACCAGTCTGCCATTGGGACTTGTCAAAAGTCTTCCTGAAATCCAAGTAGACATAATGCACTGCGCTATCCTCATCAATTCACCTTGTTACTTCCTCAAAAAATTCCATCAAGTTAGTAAGAGATGACCTTCCTCAAACAAAATCATGCTGGCTATCCCTAATCAATGCATGCCTTTCTAAGTCACACTTTATCCTTTGTCTCAGAATTGTTTCCAATAATTTGCACACCACCAATGTCAGACTGACTGGCCTATATTTTCTGGCCTTTCCTCGCACATTTTTTTAAATAATAGTACAACATTTGCAGACCTCCAATCTTGGAGACCTCATCTGTACCTAGTGAGGATTGGAAATCAATCCTCAGAGCATCTGCTATTTTCTCCCTGGCTTCCTTCAGTAGCCTGAGATATAATCCGTTTGGCTGTGGTGATTTATCCACCTTCAAGGATGCCAGTCCCTTTAGTACTTCCTCTCTCACTATGTTTATTGTACCTAATATTTTCCATTCCTCCTCTTTAATTAGAATGTCTGCATCATCCCTGCTCTTATTAATTCAGAGACAAAGTACTCATCAGCCCTGTCCACCTGATGACTAGGTATATCAATGACATTTGGATGTATTGTAATAGCTAAGTCTTTTAGCAACCAATTTCCCTCCATCTTGGGGCTTCTGACGCTCCTTAATGGGTTGCATTATCACTTTGGCAGCCTGGTCCTGGATCTTATTACCTGATGTCAGTCTTGGCTCAATGGTATATGTGTGAGTTTGAAGCTTGTAGGTTCAACCCTCAATCCAGCATCTTTAGCTGGATCCTCATCTAAGCTGTGATTTCAATGCAGGACTGATGGAACACCATCTTTCAGATGAGATGTTAAACTAATAACACCACCTGCTGTCTCTAGTGAGTGCAAAATATCTCCCAGCACTATTTGAAAAGAGCAGGGAAGTTTTGCTGGTGTCCTGGGCAATATTTAGCCTTCTATAAGAGTTTAGTTAGTCTTTTATCTCATTGTTGTTTGTGGAATTTTGTTGTATAAAGTAAGGTAAAGCCATTACAGCCCCAAATGACCTGAAGATCCCCTAAGGATCACCACAAGATTGAGAAGGTGGGCCTTCATGAATAATGTTAGCTGCTACAGGAATTGAAACTGTGCAGTTGGTGTTACTCTGCATCATGAACCAGTCATGCAGCCAATTGAGCTAACTATCCCCCAAATTATTGCACTAGATTGGCTGTAAATCACTTACATGGACATCAGTTGTTTTTGTATCTTTAAACTCTTCCTTTGGAATGTAAAGTAATAGAAAGATTTACAGATTGGTAAATAATCTGACAAGCTGCAATATAACTATTATTTCCATAGCCAAAATATCTTGGGTGAAAAAAAACTTAGACTACTTGATAGGGTATTTAATCTGAATTGGCAGGAAAGTTTTATGAGTCTCACAATTCATGGGGGCAAATTTTAGTTTTGTGCAGTAGTGTAAAATGAAAAATGTGGGGTGATATGGGTGATGACAAGTCAACTGCCCGTTTTATTTCTACTGATTTTTATTTCTATTTCTATGCAAAATGGATAAAATGAAGGGAGCCATCTGCACCCATTGGATCTAAATTCAGACAACAGTAAATATAAAAAATTGTAGTTGATTCTACCTTACAGTCAAAGATGAGCTAGCTTTTTCATTTCAGGTTTTATTTCTAAATTTGGAGGTTGAATATTAAACCGTTTTCTATGTGAAAAGAGTCACAATCTTGCCTCCAAATCAACTAAAATGGATGGTGTAAGTTTAAATTGTTCTAAGTCATTACACTAATTGCTATCCTCCCCAGAATCCCAGTGGGATAAGAATGGCTGCTCCCCTTAACCCATCAACTGTAAGTGTTCACAGCTGCTTTTGAATGAAGGACAATGTAAACAAAACATGTACAGAACTGCTGCAGCAGTCACAGCAAGAGGTTATTATTTTTTCCCCAATGATTTCATTGCAAAGTGGTTCATTATTTTGTGTTTCTCTGAAGAGAATGCCTTCTATTGAGGCCATTTTGCTGTCATTTCTCCCTTATCACTCTTCCTAGCTAGCAAATTGAAATGGTCGATGAAAAAATTCCACTTGACTGACACAGGCTGCTCAAGAATTATGAGAGGGCTCACACTGATAGTGATTTAAAGATTGAATCAGTTTAAAGTGTTCCAAAAAGCCCACTTCAACTCAACATTGCTTTGCATATTTCCTTGATCTTTACTGAAAATAATTTATATTGTATATTGTTTAATTTAAATATGAAAGCTGATAATATGGGAAAACTTACTGGAATGATGTATAGAAAGTCAGTTGGTCGCTGTCTGAGGAAGTAAGTTGGAAGTCATGAATTCAGGGTGAGTCAGTTTTCTTGTAATTCTCACGTTCATTAATCCCATAACTCTTGCAGTGAATTAATCGAATTCCATTAATATTTAGTGTTTTTTTACCAATTTATAATTTTTAAAATTTACGTATTCCCACATTCTTCACTTGAAAAACACTAAGTTAACAAAGTAGGGAAAAATATTAGAATATATCTGCATCGTTTTGAAAATTGTAACTATTCACAGTTATTAAGAATGAGTCTTTCACTTTATAAGATTATCAAACATCAAAATGTCAAGTCACATTCATTTTAGTAATTTGTTTCTCATTTATACTGCATGGATTTTTACCCCTTCCGCCCTCCCTACCCCCCCACCCATGGCACTATCTGTACCACCAACACCACTGTATCCAGATGTATATAATTATGATGCACAATCAGCAGAAGAGCAATTGGACATTGATGCCAGGAGTGAAATGGGCAAAACCGTGTTCAAAATCTCCGATGCCCGGTTGATTCCAGAAATGCACCTAATGTGAAATTGAATTACATGATCTTTTGAAACCCAGGGGATCTACCTGGAACTGGCAGGATGCTGACTTAGTTCTACAAATTGGGGTCCTACGCCAAATATAGGATCCAAATATGAAATTGCATACACAATCTATGAATAGTTTTTCTGGATCTTCAACAAGTTAAACCATAGTCTTTAAAGGGCTACTGTAAAAGGCACAAAAGATTGTAAATTTTGGCACTTTACTAGTCTTAGACCCACTCTTTTCCTCTTTCAAACTGGATGTAAAATTCATCCAAATTATGGTCTCTGCTACCTAGGGGAGCTTTCAGTTTTAGATCATTAATTAACCCTGTTACACAATACTATGTCTAATATAATCTGCTCCTGAGTTGGTTCCAAAATGTGCTGCTTTAAGAGACTATTTCGAAAGCATTCTATGCATTCCTCAATCAAGCTAATCATGTTAATCTGCTTTTTTCTACTTTATATATAGATTAAAGTCACCCATGATTATTGCCGTCACTATTATGAAGTTTATGTTTGAACTGTTAGTTCGTATCACAAACAATCAAATGTTTCATCTTGGATATTTTGACCTACATTGTGGTTATTGTTAGGGGCCCTGTAAACCATTCCCGCTAGTGAATTTTTTCCACTATTATTTCTCAGCTCCATCCAATTTTACATCCTCGTCTCCTGAACCAAAGTCACCTTTAATTATTGCACCAATCCATCCTTGATTACAATGTTACCCTTCTACATTTACCTAGTTACCAATTCTTCCTAACTGTCATTATACCCCTCAATATTCAGAATCCAATCCTTATTGTCCTGTACTCAGGTCAGATTGGTATCAGATCACATTTATTTACTTCAATGTGTGCTATCAATTAATTTACTTTGTTATAAATGCCAAGTACATTCAGATACAGGGTCTTTAATTTAATCTTTTTATTATCTTTGCATCATTTAAACTTGACTATTGTATTCATAGGTTTTATCTCCCCCTTCCTTCCTACTGTTCTCTGATCTCATTTCTCACATTACTATTATGGTTGCCTACCTTGAATCTCCTCTTGATTTGCTACATCTAGTCAAGTTTGATCTGTCACCACCCCCTTGTTTAGTTTAAAGCCCTCTCTACTTCCCTAATTATGTGATTTGCAAGAATACTCATCACATCATGGTTCAGATGTAGATAATCCCCTCATTTTTCCCAGCATAGGTGCCACTCTAGGCAGTTGTCTAAGCTAACTTAATTTGCTTAAAGGTAGTACCGTGTCAGCTCTTGATTCTTGACCTATAGTTAAACCTGAAAAGGACTTCCCAGAGCTTACCACATGAATCTAATTTGCTGCTCACTCAGTCGCCATCTCATCCTGGCACAGTCATCTGTCTTTTTGTGCACCCCTCACTGATCCACATGTACGCCTTCAGTCTCTCGAAAGGCAAAATTAGTCAACATAACATGAGATGAAATTTGCCTTATTCTTAAATTCTTTACTCCACAATAGGCAAACCCTACCTGCGTTCACTGAGTAAGCTTTCTTTCTCATATCACTGAGGAGATAGTGCCCTTTAATTTTGTTTGGGTCGAGAGCACCAAAAGATTTTGGTCCGACAAAGCAGAAAGAATTATCTTGCATCAGCTTCCGTTTGAAAAAGCTATTTGCAACATTTTTTTCAGATAATGAATTTTTTTTCCCATTGACTTTATCAGTAATGGCTGCTGTGTCTTCAGAAAATCATATACCAAGATGATTCACACATTCATTTTTACCTGATATCATTAAATATACTTTCCAATATATTTCAAAAGCTTTTTTATTTTCAGGTTCAATTCATCAACTTTTTGTATTTTTCATTTAATTTAGGGCTGACAAATTGATTAGAAGATATGTCCGTCTGCAAGTGTGCAGCACGCGTTCACTATATTTTCCCTTCTGAGCTGGAATGATGCATACAATTGAAATCAGATTAGAAAATTATAATTGTTCAGAACCTCAGACTGCCATATTAATCACAATTTCACAGTGAAAATGTTATTAATAAGTTTTCCACTTGACTAAATTGATCTTTAAACTGCAATTGAGGAAATTCGGTGTAATTTGAATAGAAATCTTAAAACTTCAATTAATGACTAACAGTTCAAAAATAAACTTCATAGTTTTGACATATATTTATTAAATTGCCAATATTGGATTCATTTACACAATTACGGCATAATTTAATGTGGATGCAGTGGGAGAGTGGGGGATTGCCAGTGTCTACCTTCAAAACTGGCAGCATCCCCATTGATCTAATCTCTGGGAACCGCAAAGAAGTTAAGTTCCTAAAAGGCATTAGGAGCCTTGCTGCCAAGATCCGTGACTCCAATAGGGGTATTTAATTGCCCACTTCTTTCACTTGGGTAGAAAGCCTACCCCTAATAGCTGCCAGCCAATCAAAGGTTGGCAACTTGCCACTATCAGCAGTGATATTAGGAGACTACTCTTCAGTCTTCACCAAGGATTGCTGGAGAAATGTAAATGAAGGCAAGAAAGGTGTCACAGGGAGGGGATCACCAGTGAGAGAAGAGGAAAGTGAAATTCGAGGAAAAGGCAGGAAGGAAGCTCTCAATATTGCAGGTCACTTTGCAGTAAGGGACCCCTAACTCTGGCTGTACTGATTCCAGAAGATATTGGCAAAAATGACATTATGGAAAATTCGTGGTGTGGCTTAAGTGGGTGAAAAGAAAGAAGAAAAGTGGGTGAGAGAAAAGTCCTGTGATACTGAGTGAGAGGGACTGAACTTGTCTGCACTAAATTTCACTGTTGAGTCTGAGTGATTCCATCCCCTGCCAGTTGCTCTTGGGGGATGGAAACCTGAAGCACCCCACAGTCTGCCAGTCAACTTAATTCAATCTGACACAAATTAATGACAATAATCACTATATCAGCTGAGCCTAACCTTGGCTCCTAATCATTGCCCCTTCAATTCTGCAGCACAAGTGGGCATGACTTCAACTATTAGAGCAGAAATCATGTGGCCTGTGGGCTCTATGGATATTTCTATCAAGTGGCCTCTTATATTGGCAATTTGTCCTTTTGCCGACAGTGATAGGGTCAGTTCCTGATGTAGGGAAGATCAGGTGGTAGCTGAGCCAAGGCTGTGATCGGCTGTTGGCTGATCTCTGATGTTTTGGGACAGCATAATGGCACAGTTGTTAGCACTGCTGCCTTCAGGGACATTGGTTTGATTCCCGGCTTGTATCACTGTTTGTGTGGAGTTGGCACATTCTCCTCGTGTCTGTGTGGGTTTCCTCTGGGTCCTCCGGTTTCTTGCCATGGTCCAAAGATGTGCGGGTTAGGTTGATTGGCCATGCTAAATTGCTCCTTAGTGATCCAGGATGTGTAGGTTAGGGGGATAAGCAGAGGATATATGTGGGGTTCTGGGTATATGGCCTGAAGGTGATTGTTGCCGGTGCAGACTTGATGGGCCGAATGGCCTTATTCTGCACTGTAGGGTTTCTCTGATTAGGGAAAGTCAAATGGTAGTAGCTGGTTAGTGTTGGCTGGCCCTGGCAGCTGTTGTTGGGAGATATTGTGCTCCAAAATGCTTTGCTTGGCCACTGGAAGATTTAGGCTGATTTCAGGGGACTCTTGGCCTATATGGAACAGGTGAAAATCCTTGGCAACCTGCTACAAGACTACAAGGAAAGCCAGTATGCCCATCAATATGAATGTATTAACATTGGTCCACAATGTCTCTTCTGGTTGGTATCTGGAATGGAGAAAATACAGATTTAATAGATATCTTTGCTGAATCCCTTAATAAAGCAATGTCTCATTCTGTGATGCAAGTGACAACTGTAGACTTAGCATC
The DNA here is from genome assembly GCA_024679065.1 of Sphyrna mokarran. Lineage (NCBI taxonomy): Eukaryota > Metazoa > Chordata > Chondrichthyes > Carcharhiniformes > Carcharhinidae > Sphyrna > Sphyrna mokarran. Next base: position 106,689,429 of record JAGIQG010000003.1, on the reverse strand, counting down.
TTCATTGGCTTCCTGGGTGAGTTCTATCTTGCCTTCAGGCTCCTATCCCATTGTATTTACGGTCTCCTCCTTGAATGTAATGAGCATTGGAGGATCAAGAAACCTGCACCTGTTTTGGCCTGATTCCTCCTGTTGTGCAAATTTTTGTCCTGCCGACAATCAGAAGGATTGGTTGACATCCCAATTTGTGTATGAGCATACGTGCCTCTGGGCAGCACCTGAGCCCTTCTCAGTAAGTGTTTGACAAACAGGTTGTCCAGAACTGATAGAACATTGAGAAAATGAAATGATTGGCACACATTCAGTGCACAAGTCCCATCTGCAACCCAAATTCCTATCTCACATCACACACACACTTACATTACTGATGCTATTAAGAGTGTCACTTACTGGTGAAGAGGGGCAGATTGTTCATCCTTTTCCTGCACTGCTGGGTTGTTCTCCTCTGGGGTCATGGTCAGTAACCTCTGCTGAGGCCTCCTGCCAAGCCACCATGGTCATATGGGAAGGTGTCCTCTGAGAAGCAGCATTTCCCGCTTTTCCTGGATGGCCTGAAGGAGAATCTGCAGGGAGGCCTTGCCGAACCATGTCTTCTGCGCACACTGATTGTGATGTGCAGACTCTGGAGCACTGAAAAAATGCTGCCTGATATCTTTTAAATATGAAGTTAGGACCCTCAATCCCATGAGGTAATGGTGAGAGTGGTAACTTCCTTCCTGCCCGCCGTGAGATTCAGTGAGCTCTTCACTAATGCACGTGAAATGAGTTGAACAGCGCATGATTGCGTGCAACCAGCTGTCCAAACTTCACCCTGCCTCAGCAAAAGTCACTCTCACCATCACTCCTGCGCCAAACTTTGACTCAAGAATGGTAGATGCCACCCTTAGATTCAGAATTGCAAATGATTGTTCTGAGGATACTACGTGTAAATAAATCAGCAAAAACTTCACTAACTGTAAAGAAATTTAACTCATTTTGCGTTAGGAATCAATTTATGCTTAATTGCAGTAGCACTTTTTAAAAGTGAAATCATATTTTATCTCTGATATACAGCAAAATATAGGTAATTTTCAACATTTACAACCGTTTGTGCAATATGTTCACTTCGTTGCTAGTTCAGATGTCTCTGAGCCCAAACAGAGTGTAACCAGTTTTGAAAAGCCAATGTACCAGATGTTTTCATCTTTAAAACTCTACATAATACATCTATCATTTCAGACAACTCATCAAAGTAAACTCTTTCCATCCCCTAAGGAAAATATTATTTGGCATTTAGTCACAGAATATTCTTACTTCTGCTGCAAGCATTTATCAGGCTGCCTGAGAGATTGGGGTAAGGCTGCAAAGAATCTATCAGCTGGAAACAAACTGCTTTGCTGAAGATTTCGAAAAGCTGAGAGATTTATTGTTCAGCATTCAGAATTTACAATGCTGAATGTTCAGAGTGTTCAGATACATCATTTATAAGTAGTGTTGATGGTTGCAATACCAGGCTTTGTGGACTTCAGTAGAATATGGTTAATATGGCATACAGAAAACTAAAATAAAGCAGATTTATTGAAACTATAACAGGCATTTGTTGCAAATTCTCAGAAATCCTATGTTGTAGCTACATTATACCAGTTACAGGACATCTGCAGTTTTACACTGCTTATATCCAAATACAGTAAGTTACTAAATTACAGTCACCTATGGTTTTAATGATTGGGTTTAGCAGGTTTCTAGAAAGCATTTTGCCCAGGCAACATGCTGAAGAGCATTACCTCATTAATGAGGAGTCCCTGATGGGAATGCTGCATGAAGAGTTTAATAAGTGCAGGTCTAAATAATGTCGTAAACAAGTATTCTTCATAGAATATTTAATGTCACTGGCCAATGATAGTAAATGGGGTTATAGAGATAAGTAAAAATGAAGGAAAATTAGAATACGATTTATAAAATAAATAACAGGATGTTAATTAACAGGATATTAATTATTGCCTCTCAATCGTTGCTAAAGATCAACTTTTCAAATGCTCAGACATGGTCTATTTATCTCTGTGCAAGTACATGATTATGTGGAAAAACAATTGTTGCAAGAAGTCTGATTTATTTTTATGGGAAGGAAAAGTATGCCTTGTTCTGAGCACCATTTCAGTCTTACAGGACAGTGCATCTCCTCCCTTAATAGTGGCTAAATGGGACTTGTCCTTATTTTGATTTTAAGCTGCTTCATTGTGAATGATTACCAAGTTGAGGTTGGTTACTGATCATGGATGTGAAACTGTTGTACCATTCTGTGGTAGTGCGGATTGTTTGAAAATGCTATGCTACCTCAGTGTCTATGATCTCCAATTCTATTAACTGAAGATTAACATACAGAAAAGTGCGACAGGAAAAGGCTAACTGGTCCATCTAGCCTATGGTATAAAGTTATAACACTTTGTACATCACACCTTATATACGAGACTCATTACTCCCTAGGCGCTTTGCAGACTCGTGAGAAGATGAAAAACCAGACCAAAAACTCAAGGCTAGTTGAGGGGGGGGAAGTATTGCTGTCCAGATTAGCCACTATTTCAGAAAACAAATTGCCCTAAGCCTGGATGGTTGCTTCATTAGAAGTAAATTCCTGAGTCTTCCAGTGGAGCACATTCCTCCCTTGTTAGATGTATTGTGCATAATATTTTCCAAGGTTGCATTTGCTAGCAGTGAGACTGCATAGTGAGACTTGCCTATGCAATTCTAGTTATTTTTGCGTGACATCATATCCAATGACTATAAACTCTTCACCAACTTCCATGTGTCCTGCCGTAAAGATGAAGATGATATGGTTGTCCTAGTAAGGGTAATGGACAGCAGCAGGGGAAGGCTGGGCTGGGCTACCAATCCACCAATCTGATTGGGGTAGCTGCTCTCAGGCAGCCATTGTACTTAGGTCAGCTTGTTTAAGGGTACGGCTGAATTTGGAACCAAATCTTCAACATTATAACAAGGATTTTCTAGAGCCCTAGGAAGTAGAAGTATACTTGGCCCTGCACTCATCCCAAGGCCGAGAGACATTTACTCAATCCAAGTCAAACAGAGCAACAGAAACAGATGTTGACCAGAAATCTCTGACCTTGCCTGTGGCTGGGAATCGCCAGTCCGCTGCAGTGAATAGAGTTTTGGCTCAGCATTAAATTCTCTGTCCTTGTTGTCAGAGATGGCGGGGCATATGAGAGCAGAGAATTCCAGCCTTATTTCCATTTTATCCCAGTTGGGTACCGCTGACAGATGAACATGTAAATTTCTGTTCAAAGTCATACCAACTGTTGAAAGGCAGATTGTCCATCTCAAAGCGGTGCAGCCACAAATTAAATCTGAAGTACAACTCTCACTCAGTTTTTGATTTAAAGGTACAGAAGTTTCTGGAAACTATACCTCTGCTGTTGCCTTCTCTCCTGCAGAGCTATAAATCTGTGACCAGCCAACAATCTGGTCATTAGCATGCAACTGCACTTCTGACCTTATGATAGAAAGAAAGTTATTGAGGAAGCAACTGAATGTAATTCAGCTTCAAATACTGGCCAGAGCACCCTCCTGAGTGATGTCCTGTTGCTGAGATGATTATATCCAACAACCATAATCATCTTCCTTTGCACCACTTGAGAGTTTTCCACCTTGATTTCCACTGACTTCTGTTTTGCTGGGGTCCTTGGGACTGCATTAGTCAATTGTTTCCTTGATATGAGAAGTAGACAGACTCACTTTAAACTGTGGAATTTAGCTTATATCTATATCTGGACCAAGGTTGCAGTGAAGCCTGGAGTCAATGGTGCTGGAGATATCAAACGCTATCAATGAGTTTTTTATAATGTATTCTCAGTGGTTACACAGCTGTTTTTTCTCTGGTTTATCTCAAAATTCCAAAGTGATTATATAGATGAAGCTACGTTTAAGAGTAGCAAACTCTGGAAAATATTGTGCAGATTCACAGGGAGGTTCTAATGAAAAATCCCATATATTTAAGAAAAATCTTCAAATAACACCATCCAGTACTGAAGTACTGCTGTCTCACAGTAGCAAGGACCTGGGTTCAATTCTGACCTCAAGTGACAATCTGTGTGGAGTTTGTACATTCTCCCCATGTTGTGTGGGCTCCCTCTGGGTGCACTGTTTTTCCTCCACACTCCAAAGCTGCGCAGGCTAGGTGGATTGGCCATGCTAAATTGGTCCTTAGTATCGTGATTAGCAGGGTGAGTAGGTGCGGTTACAGGAAAGGGCCAGAGTGGGATTGTTGTCAATAGCCTCCTTCTGAACTGTGATTTTATGAAAAAGTGCCTACTTTGGCAAATCCCAGAAAGGTGAGTTGCTACATGTGTAAATCATCTGAATTTGTTGTGCATGTGCCTTTGAAATCATGCATGGTCTCCCATCACATGCGCACAAACATCTGTTCACCTACTGGTGACATCATCAAACATGTACACATATATTCATTTGGCAAAATGATTAAAACTTGTGTTTTGCATGGAGTATCAAGAGAGCCCACAAAAACATTGTCACATTTGGAATTGTAAATTGTTTTAGATTGTATTTGTGAGCTGCTGTATTTGAGCTGTTTAATTTATTGTCATGTGTATTGGTATACAGTGAAAAGTATTGTTTCTTGCACATTGTACAGACAAAGCATACTGTACATAGAGAAGGAGGGCGCAGAATTTGTTATAGTCATAACTAGGGTGTAAAGAAAGATCAACTTAATACGAGGTAAGTCCATTTAAAAGTCTGATTTGTGCATTTCCCTGTGATTTATTATGCTATTTTCACAATCACAACTTTGAGTTTTGAGTTTATTTTATTAGTGTCACAATAGTTACATTAACACTGCAGTGAAATTACTGTGAAAATCCCCTAGTCGTCACACATCGGCACCTGTTCGGGTATGCTGAGGGAGAATTTAGCATGGCCAGAGCACCTACCCAGCATGTCTTTCAGACTGTGGGAGGAAATTGGAATATTCGAAGGAAACTCATGCAGACACTGCAAGAACATGCAGACTCCACACAGACAGTGACCAAGCCAGGAATCGAACCCAGTTCCCTAGCACGGTGAGGCAGCAGTGCTAACCACTGTGCTGCCCATTATGTTATTTGTGAGAGATTATGTGAGGGTTGTGTATTAAAATTTTGAAACTTGTTTAAGTTGGGTGCAGTTATATTAATTTTTGCAGAGCTCCCAAGTCAATTGTATCAACTCTTTGGAAGCGAGGCAATCTTCAAATGAAACAGAAATTAGTATGATGTCCGTGTATGGAATAATGTTGTTCAAAAGAAGGAAAAGCACAAAACAAAATGCCTGCTTGCTCATGCGCAACAAGCTGTAATTTTACCTGGCAGTTTTGTTGTATCTGATGCATGAATGGCCAGCTGTTAATGCCATATTAGCAGCAAATATCGGACAGTAAAAGGTTTTTTTTGTAGTAAGTCAAACTAACAGTATTATAGATTGGAATATTTTTTAGTTGATGTCTGCACTCAATAAGGAATGCTGATGTCAAGGGATTTTATTTGTGAAGTAACTCTTGCAAACAAACCAGAAATGCAATTTACAGACCACAGCTACATTTTCAGAAAATCCGCTGCAGATTTAGCCATCGTCTCATGATTATCAAAACTAGGAATGGTCCTGAAACAGAACAGAATGGAGCACATGGCATTTTATTTGTGATTCTTAACCAAACAGTGAATGAGCAATCAGCTTAAATTCTTCCACTGTTTTACCAGCTGAGGACACAATTATTTAGCGCTGCAACATGACAGGATAGTTAAACAAGGGATCTACAAGGATAATAGAATCCCAGTGAGAATAGGTCTATTTAATTTTGACACACAACAGTGAGTATCAGGCCTGCATTTCATCATGGAGACGTAAATGTTAATTTTCTCCTTGCATTTACATAGGCTCGTGAACAATAAAATAGTTAAAATGCTTTGAGACAAAGCTGCAGATTTTTATCTATTTCTTCTCTCCAAATAATAGATTCATTACCAACATTGCATCTATAATACAATATGTTTTTAAATTACCCCTGCCATAGTAATGCCTGCTCTGGCATTCAGCTGGGTGTGAGGTGCTCTGGAAAGTCCTGAGTTGTCATTACTGGTTCTTTTATCTTCATGATGCCTATAAGGGTTGATCAACTCTTCCACTTTCTTCATTCAGTTGTTGTTTCCTAGTATAGAAATGTCACTATTGTGATCTGGTGGTGGTGACTATGGACAAACTGCTGTGTAGTGACACACATTGTTCTTGATTATGATGGAATTCATTGAACCGTAGAATTCCTACAGTGCAGAAGGAGGCCATTCAACCTATTGAGCCTGCACCAATAACAATCCCACCCAGCTCCACTAGGGGGGAAGTTCCCTTTCTGTTGGGGTGGGGGCTAATGCTTGTTGAGGGGGCAGGGATGAGTCTGTGTTTGGTTGAGGATGGAGGGCCAATGCCAATGAAGTGGGACGGAGGCAGTGCCAATGATGAGGAGGAGAGAGGGATTGTGTCCATGATGAGGGGAGCTGATGCCTGTGATGAGGAAGGGGCTGTGCCAGAGGGTGGGGGGGTTTGGGTCACCCAGATGCTCATGTGGTGTAGTTTTGCCAATCTTTGCATTGTCGGGAGGTGAGGTGTCTTGATGTTTGCAATGTTGGCAGGGGGTTCCGCTCCTACAAAATGGTGGTTAGGGGATGCTCCCCCTATCTGCAGTAGGATCTTAATCTCCCTAAGCGTTTCCTGGTCCTTATGCTGGAAAGGATGGTCCTGATGGCTCCTGGGGAGCAGGAAGGCCTTACATTTAATTTTGAGATGAAGGGCAACCTGATTTCAGAATTCCGACATTGCCGATTACCCCACCCCTCTATCTGGCTGAGTGATCCTTGCCAACACTTTGAAATTGCACAGAGTGAGTAAAGCTATCTGTGAAGCTGCTGAGTTTCACACAGCTTTTCTTGTCTCGTCCAATACTCTGAACCATCTTGGGAAAATTGCACCCCACATTTGTGATTTGTTCTGCATAAGGTGGGCATCAGTTAGCAGATTGGACTGATGCTTAAGACCGAGACATGAGGTGGCTATAAGGCATACTTGGCTGTGACTGCATTTCCGATCAACGGTAAAGCTGCAGAACTCAACTCCAGAGCACTGGGTGGGATTTTTTGGTCTCACGCGCCCCAAGACCAGAAACTCCTGCCTGAGGTCAATGGACTTTTATGTGATCCACGGAGTTTCTTGTCCCACCAGCCAAGATTTCCACAATGGGTGGAGCAGGAAAATTCCGCCCACTGATTTTTGCACTTGGTTGATTATCGGGGAACTGCAATGGCACTGACAGTGTAGAAGTGGTGGGAGCATAAATGATGTTGTTTTGAGGGAGGACAGCAGGATCAGGCTGCACAGATCCCCTGTCACTCTCCTGGCTGGTGCCTCAGCTGAAGTAATTTGCTGAAGAATAGATTGATGGACATGCTGTGAGATCCTGAAGCCCCTTTGAGCATTGTCATCAGCAGCCATGATGACAGCAGTCTGAGCCTGCAGAGCAACAAATTGCAATTTTGTATCTCAGCCTGAACTTACACTGCAGCTCTCCAATGTTGATTGTCCTCTGCCAATGCTATAATGGAAGAAGAGACAGCAGCTAGTTACTGCATTATAGTTGGCTCAGCTGGGGTTTGCTCTTAAGGGGATGGCTAACATTTCCATTCTGAAAAGGATGGGCTCCAAGATCTACCCAAAGCTCTAAACCAAATTGGAGCTTGTTGTTTCCATGTTTCTTGGCATTGACAGAGAATTTCTGGTGGGTCAATGTACCAAACATTTCTGTGTACATGGCCATCTGTCTATTTTTTTTGTGTGTTACCCTGCTGATGAGTTCTCTACAACCTTGTCTTGTTGAGGACTGGTGCCCACTGCATCTTTCCCCCACAACCTGGCTGCAGGCCACATGTATCCAGTGACTCAGCTCATACAGATCTCTGTATGCACTCTGCCAGTGTATGAGTTGGCAGCTGCAATTAAGAGATTGAGTGACAATGGCCAGTCTCTCCTGCTGGTGGAATCTTCCTGTCCCATTAAACTTCTGAATGGCAAAATTCCAGCCAACGTTTCTTTTTCAATAGTTTCTTTTCCATCTGGACCTTCAACCTCCCACGCATTGGCAGGATAAGTGACTGTATTTGAGTATCTGAAAGCATAAAGCATAGGATTGGGCTAAAGGAAAGTTGGAGAAAGCATGTGGTGCCTGGATACAGCAACTTGCAGCTGGTAAATTGTAACAGATTGCAGGGTGAGGGTTAAGTGTGAGAAGATGAATTAGGAAGGAACATATTGTTAACCTCAATGATTTGTGTCCTGCCGCTGCCTTAGTAATCCTAATTATTTACATCTTTTTTGTAGAGGTGAGCACATACGGTCATGCCCACAACCCATCCCACGGTTAGTTCTGTCCTGCAAGGCAATCTGTCAAAGAATATGGTGTAGTGTGTTTGGGCAATGTGCCAACCACAGTTGAACAGCTAGGAACTTGTGCAAGCTGTGGGATGTGAGGGTGTGGTGTAGAATTTGGAGGTCACAACAAGATACAGAAAAAGCAGAAAAATGGATGATAGTGCAGTAAAATCCATTTCTAATCAAAAACTGCACCAAAGCAAAATAAAGCTGATAAGCCTGTAGATCAGTGATGCCAGATCTGCCAGCTGAAAATACGATTTAAGGTGTGAGTTTTGACAAAAAGTAATCAGCTTTAAACTTAACACTATTACCAGCTTTGGATAATGACTGATCAACTGAGAATCTCGAGCATTTTCTGCTTTTATTTCAGAATTCTTTGCGTATGCTTTAATTTGCTTTCGAATACGGATATAAATGTGCTCAGTGGGTGGACATTGGTGAAATCAGATATAAGTATCTTCAGGGAGGGCACAATGAACTTGTAGTTAGGCCAAAATGCAACCATTATTAATACAAGAGTAACTAAGAATAAAGAGACGATGGAAGAAAGGCAACTGAGCTGAAGGGGCAAAGAATCAATTAAGACAGTGATAGTGCAAGGATGAAAGGACACATATTTAGGGTTTTGGGCAAGACATTAGGTGAAACATCAGGGGCAACCTTTCTTTACACAGAGTGGTAATAACCTCCAACTCGATGCTTAAAAGGGTGGTAGAAGCAGAGATGATTAATGATTTCAAAAGCAAGTTGGATGGACTGTTGTGGAAATTTTGATCCTGTTGACATTTAAAGAGAAATTCAGAAGCCTAATTTTAACCGATAGATCTACAATATAAGATGTCACATTTTTAACAAAAACGTACTTTATTGTTTTAAAAAAGTTAAAAGTGCTTGTTTTATTAAATAATATGGTTTATAATTACGTGTGTAATGCACACAGTTTTACTTCCTCTAAGAATTCTCTTATACTTTGAAATTTAATCATTATTTACTCCTATTGAAACCACCCGACTTATGCCGGAGCCTTCAAGAAATTACTTTATTTCTTCTCAGTTTCAGCTATTCTCCAAGATAAGATTCTTTGTTTCATTTTTTCATTCATTTACAGGATATCAGCTTTGCTGGCTAGGTCAGCATTTATTACACATTCCTAATTGTCCTTCAGAATATGGTGGCAAACTACTTGATTGAACCACTGTAGTCCCTGAGATGTAGGTACAACCACAGTGCTGTAAGGGAAGATTTTGATCCAGTGACAGTGAAGGAATGACGATATACTTCCAAGTCAGGATGGTGAGTGATTTGAAGGGGAACTTCCGGGAGGTGGTATTTGCTGTCCTTGTTCTTTTAGAGATTAACAGTTATAGGTTTGGAAGGTGCTATATAAGGAACGTTGCTGAGTTCCTGCAGTACAAACTGTTGATAATATTCTGCTGCTATTGTGTGGCCGTGGAGGACAGAGTAAATGTTTGTGGAAAGGATGCCAACACCTCAAGCCATTTTATCATGCATGCTGTAGAGCTTCTTGAATGTTGTTGGACCTGGACTCATCCAAGCCAGGGCGAGTATTCCGTCACATTTCTGACTTGTATGATGTAGATGGTGGACAGGTTTTGGAGAGTCAGGAGGTGAGTTACTCACCATGACCTGCTCTTGTAGCCACATATTTATATGGCTGGTCCAGTTCAATTACTAGTCAATGGTAATCCCCAGATTGTTGTTAGTAGAGGGGGGTCAGCAATGGTAATGTCATTGAATGCTAAGGGGCGATGGTTAGATTTTCTCTTGGTGGAAATGGTCATCAGCTGATACTTGTGTGGCACGAATGTTACTTGCCACTTGTCAGGTAAAGCCTGATATTGTTCAGGTCTTGCTGGATTTGGACATGGAATTCCTCAGTATCTGAGGAAGTTGTGAATGGTGCTGAACATTATGCAATCATCAATGAACATCTCCACTACAGAATTTATGTTGGAAGGAAGATTATTGATGAACCAATTGCAGATGGTTCGGCCTAGGACACTACCCTGAGGAACTTTTGACTTTACATGCCTATCCCTTGTTCTGGTTGCCTCCACAATGTTTCTCAGCTAATTCAGTTGCTAGCTTTTTTTGCCACAAGGATCTGTGAGGATTTCTTCTACTGACTGTGAACTAAGATAAATCTTCCAGTTGCTTTTCCTTGAAAAAACCTGTTCTGAGATTAATTCCCCTACCCGAATTCTACATAGAATGAAGAAGTTAAGATTTTTTCTGTTTAACTCCTGGCTTGACTTATCGGCTTTAGCTATTTTTTCTTGGTGAGCTGCAGACTGCCAGAACCCAAACTGCAACTAATCTACCTTTGAAGCAAACACTCAAATCAAACTAAAGAACCTCCCATCTCCCACAGCTTATGTTGTATTCTAAAACATACAAATTATGACCTAAATATTCTTGATAAGGATAAATTTGTAGGGCTGTAGGGATAGGGGGTGGCATGATGGCACAGTGGTTAGCAGCCAGGGACCTGGGATTCGATTCCCAGCTTGGGTCATTGTCTGTGCAAAGTTTGCACATTCTCCCCTTGTCTGCGTGGATTTTCTCTGGGTACTCTGATTTCCTCTCACAGCCCAAAAGACATGCTGGTTAGGTGCACTGACCCAACTGGCACCAGACTGTGGCGATTAGGGGAATTTTGCAGTAACTTCATTGCAGTGTTAATGTAAACCTTGCTTGTGACTTTAAAGTAAACTTTACTTTAGATCAGGACAATGGGATTAATTGGCTTGCTTCACAGAGAGCAGGCATTTAGTCAGTGGGCCAAATTATCTCATTCTGTGTGTAATGAATTTAAGACTGGAGATCCACAATAAAGAAGCATATTAGCTCAAGAGTCACGTAACCACTCACAAATAGCATTAAAAATTCTGATTGCTAAATAAGCATAATAAATAGTAGATAACATGCTCGTGGATTTGCATCCAAAGCAATTTGCAACTAGTTTCCTAGTTTAAAGCTACTTTTATCTCTTTTGGGTTCCAACATGAAAAGGTTAAAAATTGTGTGAAACAAAGGTATAGTTGCACATCCGATGACATCACGTAATCAAGGTATGTGTGTGTCACATGCACTTGCAAATATATTTCCAGTTTAGTGTCAAGGATCACTCTGATGTTACAGATAACAGGTGTTATGAAATGATTGTTCTTATCTAATTTAGAAACAGACAGATTGCCAAGCTATTGTAAAAATCACGCACATATTTAAAATAAGGTTTTTCTGATTCATTTGGAATCTGTAAATATTATGCATGTTTCATTCCAGAATTCTAGGATAAACTAGGTAATATAGATGTTCAGGAATTTTCAACCCCTCAATTTTAAAAAATACATTGGAAAATAAGTCTCTTACTCTGCTTACATTTCCTGACAGTATTGTCTTGAGATTTTGCACATTAACTCTAACTCAACATTTTATTTGATACGTACTGAACTCTGTGCCATGTTCCAGTGTGCTCATTTGCAGTCTCCATTAACATTCAGAACAGATCAAATTCACAGCAATTTTTTTGAGTTATTAATTGATTTGTAATATGGTGTCTTGCATAATCACTTAATTTGTGTCTATAGACCATTATTTTTCCTTTTCACTTATTTCTTAATACAGGTAATCTTGTATTTTTACTTCCAAAGAAAAGTTATTGACAGTGAGACACCATCTTTCAGTCTGGATCAATTTGACCTTTTGTCATAATTTCTGAACAAGTGCTGGTACAGTGGAGAGCTTTCATTGTTCATTGTAATTTCCAGCCAGGAAGATTTATAAGTGGGAAGTGACAAGTACATGGCATCAATAGTCTTCCCGCAGAGAAATACTGAAGATTAAACCACTTAACACAAGGGAGGAAAAACATCTTGCTGTGATTTCTTTTACAGTTTGAATTAGCAAAAGAGCAAAAGACAGAAGTGAACAATCATATCTTATTAGTTAAGGTTATATGTAGGAAATGGCAGTGATTATGCTAATTGCTTACAACAATCTGAAACTAACACTGATAGTATTGGAGAAAGCTTTCATCTTTTACTAAAAATTGAACAATCAGTTCTTACTCATGAAATAATTTAATTTAAGAAAATCTTTACTGTTTGGTTATCAATCTTTTTGTTGGAGAATTAGCTGGAAGGAGTGTCTATGCTTAACAGAATAAGCAAGTGGAAGTAGCATATACTTTTGAAGTAATTGTATTTATTATTACTAAATCAGGGTCATGAGCTCTTACTCTTACTACCTAGGTCAATGAGTTGTGTTTCTGGTTTCCCTAATAATTGGTGGAATTTTTCTTCCATTCTGTGGCATGTTTCGCGGCGGTGGGAGGCTGCGTATGCTTGCTAAGGTTTGGTTCTTAAGGTCTCATCTTTGTCAATAGAGTTTCCCGTCGAGTATACAGCTCGCTACGGGGAAACGTTATCAGCAGGACTTTAAGATCTTGCCAGCGTGAATGGGACCAAGCTTTTGCCAAATGTTTTCACATTTAGCCTTTAAACAAGATTTAAAAATTCAGTTAAACAATAATTATTCAGATTTGTTTTTTTCAAGGGGCAATGATGTTGCCCCTTTTTACAAATGTTTTGTAATTTCATTTTTCACCCAAGTTATAAAGTAGTTTCATGTTGCCAAGTTCTTGATTCTTTTTGAAAGCAGATATTCTGGAAATCATGGGCAGAATTTAATGCCCTCCTTCTTGGCTAGTTTTATTGTGGGATGCATTTAACCAGGCAGGAGAGTGACAGGTTGGATGTTTCCCTGCCTCTGTCTTTCCATCTACAACCTAACATAAGTCTTGTGCATGAAAATCCATGGACACCATTCATGCCTTGCTGCCAATTAAGACCCTAAATTAAATACTAATACCCACTTAAAGGTCATATCCTGCTAAGACTGGCATTGACTCAGTGGTGGGTGCGTGGGTGGCGGGGGGGTGCTTATCATGTGAGGAGCATGACAAACAAATTAGTGCAAAGGTTGCTTGCAGGCTCCGGGTAGGGGTTGGTTGTGGGGGGGTTCCTCAATGTCTGATTGACAAACATGGCATGGGAAAGTGGGAGAGGCCCTGCTGACAGCCGCCCCACTGCTGTTGTTGCTGACCCTTTCCTCTGCCCTTGCTGCCAATTCCCCTCCCGACCTCCTGCAATTCAGCACATGCCCACATCCCGGGATCTAGCAATAATAATAGTGTCATACACTCAGCAACCATTGATTCCCCAATGGCGCAGCTGTTCAATAGAGTTGCTGATCTCTGATTAGCTGGGAACTCTTGGTGGACAGGACTTCTACTCCTAGGATCCTTGAACTTGAAGAAGTGCCCAGTTAAGTGCCTGAGAGGCACATAAATGAGTGGGCCTTACTGAAAGGAAATGACTCAAGGCTTCCACTGGCTCCCCAAGCCAGCAGGCAAGTCCCTTGTCACCTCCATTAAATACTGCCCCATGTGTCCAAATACCCACACGTGTCAGTTGGAATTTGTAACTGTTTTTGTGTTCAAGCTTCGCTGCACAGCAGGTACTTTTAAGTACTTTACTGTCATGAAACCATAAAAATCTCTGACCTACTTACCTTGTGAATGGCATGTTCACCTTCACCGAGGCAGCTACTTCTCTCCAAAATGTTCAATAAGTCTGCAAAAATTGAAAGTTTATATTTCATCATATGTTTCTCCTTAAATGATGTTGGCAACTTGAATTCTAAGTGTTTTGAAGCTACCTTTTGTTTGAAGTATTGCTCAAGTAGTATTACTGCTAGGATCATGGACATAAGATTGTCATTACAGAATCTTAAAAATGCTCTGCCAGGTTTTATCTTTACTCCGTTATGTTGCTTCACTCATCAGATCTAATTAGTCCAACATAGAACATTGAGAAATGTTTATGTCACCCATTTTTCAGATTTGCAGGAAATAATGGGGCCAATTTCTGTCTCCCAAATGCCTCTTTTTTGGCACAAATGAGATAGTAACATTGCTAAAAGTGGGAGATAAAATTGCCAGCATTCAGCTGGAGGTCGGTCTATGGCGGTTTTCAAGTGGGCCTTGATTTAGACAGGTAGTGCTACTCCCTTAGAAACAGATGCGCACTAATGATTGTATGTAAATTATGATCAGTATCACAATCAGCAACATGAAAGATTTTAAGGAGGAACTCACCTACTTACATTTTAACAATGCCAACACTTGACAGTTGGTTGCTTGTCTTTTTTGATTGTTTTTGGGGTACGAAATTTCTGATTTTTGCTTCAACATGCAAGAAGCGCAATGTATAGCTGGAGTATTTTTACTCCTTAAAAATTTAACCTTTTCAACCATTCCACTCTGGGCTGGTGGAAGAGTAGTAGCAGAAACTGCAGAGAAAACACAGAGGTCAGAAATGCTCACTGGAAATCTTACCCTCCCTAAACCTATAGGGTATGTAGGTCAGAGTTACATGCTTGTTCTTTTTGAAGAAATGCTGCAGAAGGATTCTGTAATTCCACAGGGAGCCTGTCCCAGACCAGTCCTCTTGCCACCTCCTTCAACAAGACCAGCAACTTATTACCACACTGGCACTGCATTGCCTAATTCAAACAAGGCTCGCAAAGAGCCTCAAATTTTTTTACTTCCAGCTTGCAGAAGACTCCATCAGCATCAGTCAATTTGAAGTTAATGCCTGCATTAGGTAGATGATTTATGCCAATTTAAAGGGTGAAAAGCTGCAGCATGCGACAGTGCAGAGGGACCTGGGGGTCCTTGTGCACAAATCGCGAAAACTCAGTCTGTAGGTGCAGCAGGTGATCAAGAAAGCGAATGGAATGTTGGTCTTCATAGCAAGGGCGATAGAATATAAAAGCGGGGGGTCTTGCTGCAACTGTACAAGGCTCTGGTGAGGCCGCAACTGGAGTACTGTGTGCAGTTTTGGTCCCCTTATTTGCAAAAGGAGATAATGGCCTTGGAGGGAGTACTGAGAAGGCTCACCAAGCTGATATCAGAGATGAAGGGGTTAACTTATGAGGAGAGATTGAATAGACCTCTCTATTCAATTCAATGCATTTGAATTGGGCCTGTACTCATTAGGGTTTAGAAAGCTGCGGAGGGATCTTATAGAGACTCATAAGATAATGAAGGGGCTAGATAGGGAAGAGGTAGAAAGATTCTTTCCGCTTAGAAAGGAAACCAGACTTAGAGGGCACAGCCTCAAAATAAGGGAGAAGCAGTTTAGAACAGAGTTGAGGAGGAACTTCAAAGGGTGGTGAATCTCTGGAATTCTTTGCCCTTTGAAGTGTTGGAGGCTACCTCGTTGAATATACTTAAGTCACGAGTACATAGATTTCTGATAGACAAGGGAATTAAGGGTTATGGGGAGAAAGCGGGAAAGTGGAACTGATCCACTTCAGATCAGCCATGATCTTATTGAATGGCAGGGCAGCCTTGAAGGGCTAGATGGCCTATTACTGCTCCTATTTTTTATGTTCTTACGTTCATCATATTCCATCTAGAAATCTGAAGACAGCAAGATTGAACATCGGGATTTACACAAGCTGCAGTTTTTTTGCCAAGTGTAATGTGTCATTGACTAGATAAGAAGTCTTTCAACACCAGCTTAAAGTCCAACAGATTTATTTGGTAGCACGAGCCATTAGTTTTCGGAGCTCTGCTCCTTCATCAGGTAAGTGGGATTTCAGTTTGCAAACAGGCATATAAAAACACAAACTCAATTTACAAAATAATGGTTGGAAATTATGTAAATTGAGTTTGTGTCTATATGCCTGTTTGTGAGCTGAAGTCCCTCTCACCTGATGAAGGAGCAATGCTGTGAAAGCTAGTGAATTGTGCCACCAAATAAATCTGTTGGAGTTTTAACCTGGTGTTGAGAGACTTCTTACTGTGTTTACCCCAGTCCAACACCGGCATCTCTACATCATTGACTAGGTACATATCGTCGTGTAACTTCACTCCACTGCCTTCCTGAATTGCAATGGCTTCTACTCCAAAAATCCATAGCAGCTGAAATTATCATCAATGTATCAGTCAGCTATTCTTATCTTAGCCAATTGTCACAGACACTTTAAAGAGTGTTTCACCAAAATAACCCATGAACAATGTATTTGTACGAGTGTTTTTCTTCACTCTTTCTCTCACACACACTTGGATGCAAAGGCTATTAATATGCAAATTAAGTTGCTGAACTGGAGAAAGATGTTGCAAAGCCATTACTTGACTGTGTCTAAAATGTAGGAGCTTGTTATCTCGGGTAGCAGCTCGCTGAGGAATTGTATTTCCAGGGTGATGAAGTGGGGTGCATTTGTTTCTGATCCTGGGGCGTGTCAGTGTCATCTGAACTTGCTTTTGTCTTGTCACAAGTGTGGTTTGGCTTAAGGTGTAATGCTTTCCCCAGTTCAATTACTGTAGAGATTGGTTGATATCCCATGTCTTTTTGGACACCCCTCCTTACAGGTGGCTGGCTAGCTTCTGCTGCCCTGCTATATGGCTCTTCAACTGGATGAGCCAACTCCCTGACTATCTATTTGTCTGCTTAGAACTTGGCCGGTCTCTGTTTAATTCTGAGACGGAACTGTGTGCCATCCAGATTTCTGGGTCGCTCATTTAAGCCTTTTTAAATTCCATAGATTCTTCCTTCATTTTTTTACTTCCACTGGTCTGTTTCTGACCTCTTTTGACTCGCATAGTTTCTCCTGAGCACCTTCAATTCTCACAGCTTTCACCACCCATACTGCATCACCACCCCCACAACCCCTCCAAGGCTTATTTTAGTTTTCTACCAAATTCTGCAGTTTTTCTTCAGCCTCTGCATTTCTTTTTGAACTGTCCTTGGACGTTTGGGAGTTACACCGTCCAGATCGTCCCCCAAATACGTGAGTAAGGTTGAGATTATATCCACCATTTCAGCCCCATAACAAGTCTACTCTTTTAAGTGATTTATTTTACAAATTGTACATCAGTAGGTTCTCCAGTGAGTTTTTCAACTTGATTAAGTTCATTGCAATTTGTTCTGCTTCTGCAGAAGAAATCTTCAATTTTCCCCATCAGCAGTGTCTGTGGGCACCTTATATCTTGGAGAATACTAATTTCCTTTTCTAATTTCTTGGAAATATTAAGAACTATTTTGCCCTTGAATATGAAATCTTTAAGGATATCTACACTGTCTGCTGCGTTTGCACAGAGTCTTACAGCTTTTGTGACTCTAGACATGGACTGTGCCATAATGTTCCTTGTGATTCTCTGGGTATAGTAATTATTCTCCTTGACACATCCTGACTGGCCATATTGAAATCAAACTGGACATGGTTCTGTTGGTTTGTTTTCCAAACCCCTTTTAAAAGTTAAAGATTGGTTTGTCCTGTTTTCCCTACTCTCCTTTTCATTTGTGACCCACTTCCATCCTCTTCATCTCTTCCTTATCCTTTCCTTGCTGATATGAGCTATCTGACATAAGTCCGTTGTAAGCCAACAGTTTGAGAGTCAGTTCATGGTGCTGAGCCATAACTGTGATGGTCCCTTGCTGAGGTTACCCTCTGCTCCTTGAGATATTTTATTATACTGCAGGGAAGGCAAGTTTTAAATTCCTGTAACAGTACCAATTTCCTTACCACTCCATAGATTTTCCCTTTTTTTGAAAACAGGAACCCGCCCGTCAAGCATGATCTGTTTAATTCTTTTGAATTCCAAATAAGTCTGTGAACTTCTTACAGGAATTCCAGAATTTCTGACAATAGGTCTCTGGGACCAACTCATAAGCGCTAAGAATTACTGATTTGGTTTACTTGTAATTTGCCGACACTTCAGGGACAGTGTTTTATAGATTTAGTGGGCCTTTCCTGATAACTGACCCTCTAACACAAGTGTCCATAATTCTTGGGACTAATGTAGCTAATCAGGTACCTTCTCAAAGGTTTAAAAAAAGAGATTCAACATATTACTTTTGAAACTTGGGAACAAATTTGGAGAATTTTGGGGCTTCAAAATCTGTTTCTGGGTTATGGAAATTTCTCTCTTTCCTGAAACCCTAATTCAGTTTTCACCTTGTCCAGCTGTATTTAACATAACCTGGTCTGGTTCTAATTCTGCTTTTTCTACTCTGGACTAAGTCCCAAATGCTCAACAGCATCTTGAGAAACTAATTCCTATTTCTGTTATTGTGTATTTTAAGTCCTACCTATTTAGCAATGGCTTTTAGCTGTTCTATGTTTAAGAATGCTAATTATTTTCCATGTTAAGATTGCCTTTTCCATAAAAATCAGTGCCATCAAAACTAACCATCATAACTTTTGTTGTTAGTAGTTCTAAAATGCCTGCTGCTGCAGATTCTCATAAATAATTTAGTGCTCTGTTATTATCCCCTTCTTTTTCCAGTTTATTTATGAAGCTTAAATTTGGCAGATTTGAAATGGATTCAAATTCAGACCTCAACCTTCCATTGTCATGGATGCTTTAAATGGTGTTTCCCGAAGTCGCCCATAAGCAATATAATGTGCGTGTATTTTCTTATTTGTGGAGTGACACCTCATATTCCCTATTCCAACCATGCCCCTCTACCAAGCCCTCATAACCCCTCATATCCATTATTTCTACCCATGCCTCTGCACCCAGCCCCCATGGCCCCTTACACCCACCATGCCTCCCACATTCTCATGGTCCTTTACAGCCTCTTTGTCAAATTAGTGCCAACTGATGCTAATCCAATCCCACTCACCACCATTTTTCTTCACCCTTCCATGCCTACTCACTTAGTATCCACTAGTTCCAGTGAGTTTTGTCAGCTCTTTAACATTTTGACAGAGCTTTGACAGCTTTCCAATGAGCTTATGCACTTTTTATACACAATCATGTTTAAATTTAATGCTTCCATCAGGCACCTCACCTCTCCCAGAAATGACCTGCGCCAACATCCAAAGGGGTATTCTATCACTCCATCGGGGTACCCTGGCTATCTATATGAATTCACCAAGTTCAGACCAGCTCTTACCTAGTCCTATTTGCACATGTTGAGTTTCACATTCCTGGCTGACAAAAATCCTACTTCAATGAAGGCAGTTAATAACTTAAATGGCCAAGTGCCTCCATAAATCATACTCTGTGAACCCCAGCCTGACTCCAATCCAACTAGTGCAAAAATAAGAAATGCTATGTTCAGAATTTGCAGACTCATCCACCATTTTCATTGCGCCACTAAGGTGGAAATCTTGGCCACAGTTCAGTTTGAATTCACAGTTTGCAAAAGACTGTAGTTCTCAAGTTGTGTTGGTTGCTTGGACATGCTGTCTGTCTTTCACTACAATCCAGCAGGACTTTTCTCTGTGACAGTGGTTTCTTCTATGCGGCACCACATTTTTCTAAGGGAAATGGAAGCACTACTGAATGAGGACCTTGGTCAGTTTTAAGATACAGGCCTGGTTGCATAAAGGATGACAAAGAGAGAAAACTCCAACACCTACTGTATCCAGAACTGATTGAAGATACTTAAAGGAACAATCCCTGCTTATTTCTGTTAAGTGTTGTCCATCATCACCTATCCTTCGATAAACCATATCCGCCAATGTCCATACTGGTGTCAGTTAGCATTATGGGCCCAAAAGCTATTACAGTAGCAGTCTTCAAACAAAGATTTCAAATAAATTTAAAACCTACATTCTATCACCTAAGTGTGAGAAGTACCTTTAAGTAATCTCTGATTTACATTACTGTTTGACTGAAGTGCTCCCCAGTGAGGGGGAGTGGGTAGTGAGGACATGAAAGGCTGCTGTCATTCAGATGGTGCTCATATCTGTTTATGTTTGGAAATCTTTGGAGCTCAAGGCATGATAGGACCTTGGCTGCAGGCTACAAGAAATTGGTACCTGCCCAGTAAGTCTGACTCAGCTGGCTTTCTAGCATTGGAGAAATCATTGGTTGAAGGGATGGCAAGAATGCAGACCCACTGTCATCCTATAGAGAGCAGCATTTTCCAATTCCCTTGCACGATGATGTCCCTTACGATGGATTGCGATTCACTAGTTCCACTAGTCAACAAGGGAGTTGACTGTAAGAGATCCATGATCTGGCAAAGTTCCATTCAGTCACACAGCCCGTTGAGAGCACAAGGGATGGTGGTCAGAAATATCCCAAACAGACAATTCTTCTGGTGCTACTAACTTCTGCAAGGAGTGCACAGTTGCAACACTCACTGAGGTGACTCAACTACCATGATTGACTGTGATGTGGCTGTAGAAGTACCAGAACTCCACACAAGTTGGAAACAGAGCGCTCCACCATCTGCAAAATATTGTCAAACTCCTTGGCAGACCATCAGATGTATTCAGAAGATGCTGGTAAACAAAAAGCATTTTTCTTTTAAAGACAGGAAATCTGCATTTTTGTTCTCTTCAGCAGAGCTGAAGCGATAAAGGTGCAAGCTTATCACAGAATGGGTCATTTCATATAGACAGTCTCCAAAGTATAGGAGATAATAAAAGTCAGACTTTAATTAAATCAGCGGGGCCCTGAGTGCTGTGAAGAGTGTGTTTGATAGTCCGATGGGTAAAGGCTAAAGAGGTGGGCACAACTGCCCTTTTGGTGGGCACAAGTGACTTCCAAATGAAGTACTTCTCCCTTCCCTCTTACCCACCACTACTTTGCCCAGTAAAAGCTGCTGAGCTACCCATCTGGTGTGGGCCTTCCTTAGCATGGATAAAATAGCTGAGGAGTTGAATGAAGCATTAAGTGGTCATTTATTGATCACTTAATGCCTCAATAGGCACAAGGGTGGACGAATTACTTGATATTTCCCACCTTCCCCATATAATAGGAGACATATTCAAACCCCTTCAAACTAGCTGGCAGGCACAGCGTTCCACCCCATGTAATAAAACTCATTTGTTAATGCATATAATCCTTTACTTTTGAATTCACTTTAGGTTAGATTTGAAACATGCTGGCTAAATTATTTTAGACTTCATGTCACACTACAGAAGATCCAATATTGAATTTTCAGTCCGCTGTTTTGAAGTTTGTCATTTGTCTAAAACATTTAATATTTCTAATGTCTGCCTTTTATGAAATGTTACATCGATCTGCTAAACCTAGAGAAAACTCTGGGCCACTGCCAAAGACATAATGAATTGAATAAAAGAGATTAATGTAATCGGAACCTTATGATTCAACCTTGGTGCAAAAGTGGGGAATGCTAAAATAGCACACTCTCATTCTAGGAATTGTACATGTGGACAATAAATCTAGCCCCAAATCATTTCAGAACGGAACAACTGTTCTAATTGCCAATTTGGCCACATGTTGCTGTATTATCCATGGTGTTTCAAACACTATTTTTAATGATTTCCGCAATTAACCAGTTTTTACATGGAGATCTTTTGAAAATTCATAATACTGATAGTTTTCAAAAACCTTCCTTGGTGTCTCAAGAAAGAATGAAGTTTAATTAACCATGGGGAAGATTTATAGTGTTCACTGTTCATGGCAAAATTATAATTGTATTTCATGATGATCATAAATAATCCTCCAAAAGGATGTCCTGAAATTGAATTGGTACACCCTCCTTTAAACTAATTATCATAGTTAATTATGTAGATATTTATTAGTGAAAATGGACATCTTCTTACATCAGAAGTCTTAACTTCTTTTGCCATTGCATATTCTCCACAGAATTTCAGTCGTAACAACCATGAATAACTGCCTGGTTACCACCAGTAATTTCTCATGGTTGCTATGCTACATTGTACAACATTACTCCTACAACACATAGGAAACATGCTTTTAATTTGTAAGTGGGATGGAATTAATTTTCCTGTGGAACAATATTCATATGCTTGGTATCTTTCTCCACTGCCTGTGAAATATAAAAATGGGAGCTATTTAAATCACAAACGTTGAAATTTACTATATGAAAAAAGCGTTTTACATTGAAATTGGTTCCCCTTGAAGAATTAGTCAGTCTCAAAATTGTGGAGTTGGATGCTCATGTGATTGATGAATGATACTGTCTGATAATCTGCCACCTCAAACGACACATTATAAAAAGATAGCAACACTTCAAATAGACTGTATTGGAATATTCTTATTCATCTGCAATCAAATATGGATCTAAGGTGCAAATCGTTTTTGAGTATTATGTTTTTTGAAAATGTGAATATTCTATATCCTGAGTAATTTTTAAATCTTGATGCGATATATATGAGAATGTGTAACCTACGTCCTTGTACATTGCCATACATATTAATGATATACTATTTCTCACTTAATGTTGTGAATAAAATGCAAGACCGTTCAGCCAGACAATTGAAATCTTCGTGCCCAAGTGGTTCAATTCCAGAATTATCTGCATATTTATACTACCACATTCTGCATCTTAAAAAAAAGTTTTTCCCAAAAACGTTTGTTACAACACATATATTTGCCAATTCTGCACTTGGACTGATTTCAGGCTATCCATTAATGTGAAGGTGACCTCCACATTTATGCTTTGCCTTGGATCTCTATGAGAATATCTTGAATATTCACCTGTAACATCATAATGAGCACCCAATTTATGTCAATGTTTTACTTCCTTTACCCTGAACAGAACATCTCAGCTAGCAAATTATGCATGATTAATGTAACATATAATAACTGCAATTAAACTGAAAATGCAAGAAACTCATTGTGTGTAAGCTACCAAAGATACAGGAAGTAATGATAATTCACCCATTAGTACACTGCAGCATTTCGGTTAAGTCACCCTCCTTTTACTGTATGTGTTGCAATACAAAATCCAATAGCTGGCATAGGTGGGGTTAAGGTCAGCTAAGTGAACACTTAAATCTCTTTCTAAGGAAACTGTATCATATGCTGTTTCATTGTGCCAGATTTAAGAGTAATGTACATATTCCTGAAATGACTGTCAGATCAGGTGAAATGTCACAATTCTACCCCCACTCCCATCCCCATAATTGAAGTTGCGGGGAGGGGAGGGAAGAGTTCTGTTCATTTTAAAAAGAAGCTTTATGTGTAGTAATGCATGATTTTTACAGGTAGAGATTTCGTACAATCATCCGTCATAATTTTTTTGAGAAGATGAATTTTATGAATACACAGTTTGTGCCTTTGTGCTGCAAATCCCTGCTCCTTATACCTGGATTTCTGCCAATTCTAAACCCAGAACACAAGGACAAAGACTGTGATCAGTGGTTTAAGTGCGCAAAGCACTGTGAAGACTTGAATATTTTCAAACCTGATGTTGCTATATATAATATTCAAGTCTGCTACTCTTTGTTAATTTTGTCATAAGTGTGGGTACTGTAGGTTTAAATGCATGGACTTTGAGAAATAAAAGCTGGAATTCTAGCAATCTTTCTTAATGAGTTGTGATTATTTCCACCATTAAGCTTAAATACCACATGAGGAAACCTAATTTACAAGAAAATAAAATTGACCTACAGCTTGTAAGTGCTGTGGGTCATTGGTCAATGAATGTTCAGTTGCTCCAGGTATTCATTGATTTATGTCCAGCAGTAAATACAAAAAGCTTGTATCATTATACTTAATGAAATTGTGTGCTAATAGCTAATTATTTGCAAATGTAAATGAGCGGACCTGATTTCAATTCCTCCTCTTTGATTTGCATTTCACCCTAAGGCATTTTGGGTTTGGTAGAATGAAGAACCTTGATATACTGAAAGCCTCAGATACTTAAAATGGTTTTGCTGATTATGAGGGAAGGCAAAGTTTGTGTGAAAAATCTTCTGCTTCAAATTTATCTCATATAATTTGTAAGGGAACGCAGTCTGCCCCAATCCTGCTCAAAGGTGCAGGAGGTTAAATTAATCAAATCAAGTGTTTAATTTAAAAATTTCACGTTAGGAGTAGATGAAAATGAAAAAGTTAACGTGGCCATGATACACAGTCAGAAATGTGATGCTCTTTGGTTATATTTAGGCTTGCACTGCCATCTGTTGTCCAAAATTTCACCTGCAATTCCTTGGCTGTCCAAGGATTTTGCTTTTAACCAAATATGTCTGAAAGCTGGAAGCTAAATTTTACTATAATTACATAGCATGGGAAAATATTGTTCCTTTTTAAATGAGCCACATCAAAATGGTGTTGCCTTTTGTGTGGTTCTGGGTGTGGTGGGAGAGCACTGTCTGATCCCTCAGCTGTCTTTTTTCCTTTGGTGTTGGATGAACTCCACTCCGTTTACTTCATTTGTGCATTTGAAAGCTCCTGTTTCCTGCAGGATTTTTTACTTTCAATTTTTGGATCTTTTCTCCTTTTTAGGTATTTCTCATGTCTTTTTATTCCTTTAGCTGGTTTTTGGTGTTTTTGATTCTTTTAATGTCTCGGAGATAGGAACGTGTGAGAAGCATTAGGCCATTCAGAACCTTATTAAGCATGTTCCACCATTAAGTTGCATGATGGCAGATCTGTGCTTCGACTTTATTTGCCTGTCTTTTTTCCATATCTGTTGATATTCCTAATAAAAGACCGTTAATCTCAGTCATGAAAATTTAATCTGACCTAGTATTTTTAACTTTTTTATTTGAATGCGGTTCAGATTTCACTCCTGAATAGAATTTTTGATTTAAGATTTTTCCCTGTCTTTGTGGATTCTACCACCACAGGAAATAATTTATTTGTATCTACTCTTACCAAATCCTGTAATCATCTTAAATACATTGATTAGATCACCCTTCAATATTCTAAGCACAAGCAAAATAAAATTATGTTTATGCATCCTGTCCTAATAATGTGGTTGCTTATGGCCTGATATTTGGTGAATCTGTACAGTTTCCCATCTAATTCCAACATATTGGTGCCCGAAACTGAATGCTGCAGGGTAGATGAGGTTTGGTTAAGATTGCGCAGCAGAAGAATCATTTCCTCAATTTTGAACTCCAACTTGTTATTCACTGTTTTGGTCACTTTTGTTTTTGATTGTGCCTTTAAATGAACATTTAATAATCTGGATACATGAACACCTAAATCCTTTTTCTCCCTTGCAGCAATTAGTCTCTCACCATAAAGAAAATATTCCAATTTTCTTTTCCAAATCCAATGTGATGGCCTTCCACTTATCTACATTAAATGCCAAATGCCATACATTTTCCTACAAAGTTGGTCTCTCTATAATCTTGTACAACTTCCCACTCCCCATTATGTTTGGAGTTGTTGCAGATTTTGATATACAAGTCTGTATTCTTTCATCCAATGTCATCACAGATTCCTGGGCAACCACTGCTTGTTACATTCAAGTAATCTGAGGACAAAATTTTCACCTCAAATGTAGCACCTGAAACCCAAACAACTATTGATCCATGTTACAAGGTTATCTCCAATTCCATGCCCATTTAGCTTCTAATAATCTCATGTGTAGAACTTCATGAATGTCTTATGGCGTGGTGGGTAGTGACTGTGCCTCTGGTCCAGAAACTCCAGGTTCATGTCCCACTGCAGGACTTGATAACCAAAGAAGGTGCATTCATAATGTGGCCAAACAGATTGAGTGCAAATCTACGAAATTCTTCCAACACACCAATAAGTGGCAGTAAGAGCAGGAGGGAATTCTGATCAGCCATATTTGATGCAGAATTCCACTCTTCAAGTCGCCCGTTCCAGGAATAACTAGCTATGGAAACAAATGAAAGTCTGCCTTCGTGTGCAAAAAGAGAAAAGAAGAAAAAAGTAGAACCTCATCAAATGCCTTCTTGAGGTTCATGTGAACAACATTCATAGGCACTCCCCTTCACCATGCTAATGATCTTCTCAAAACATTCAGTTATTCAAAAGAACCTGCACTTTACAACTCCAAGCTGACACTCCATGAAGAGCTTCTAATAGTTCAAGTGCTCAGCCACTTTGTCCTGGTGAAAGTTTTGAGTAAATTCCTTTAACTGATGTTTTTCCCTACAATCTTTTCTTAAATAATGGTGGGAAGATTACAACTTGGCACTCCAGAAAGCATACTCCAGAATCTAGAGAGCTTTGGAAAATTATGGCTGGCATAACTGCAATTTCACTGCATATTAGAAGGAACCATCATTTCCTGGAACATTTTTTGTCTTTTTAATCAACTGAGTTTCTTCCTTTATATTGCTGGTACATTGTTCTCTTCCTCGATTATGAAAAATATTCAGTTATCATCTGTTTTGTAATTACTACTTCTAACAACTTTCTATCTTTCTAATAAACACTTGGCAGTCAATTAACTATTAATTTATTTTATGATTATAAGTTCTATTGTTTCCCTCCAGTGGTCTTTGGAGACTTTTGGAGTTCAGGTGAAGTTTCTACGTGTTAACTTGGCTTTTCTCCTTACAGATATTATGAGCTACTTGTATTTTCTATTTTTATTTTACGTTGGATATTTGCTGGTTCGATTGTCCTTAGCTTCTGTGGCCAGAATTTTACCAGCCCGCCTGCCACAGGAATCAGAGCAGGCGATGGGTAGGGCATGGACCTTGGGTTGGGATTTTATGGTTTTGGACCTTGGACCTTGGGTTGGGATTTTATGGTTTTCGATCTTGGACCTTGGGTTGGGATTTTATTGTTTTGGGATGAGTCAGGCCTTAAAACTTCACTCTCTATGTCAATGTGCTGATTTGCAAAAGACACATTTTGAACTTGCTGTTGCATCAACTTTATTTTAAAACACATCCCTCCACATCCTTATCCACAAGGGAATAATAGATTCCTTTCAGAGAGACAAACAGCTCTTGTTGGTAGCGCTGCAAGCAGACAGAGAAATGAAGCTGGGATGATCTCAGTTCAAAGCGGTCAAACTGTTTTGCTTGTCAGTTTAAGAAAACCAGAAAGTAGTTTTATACATGCTTGTTGATGGAAGGAGTTTCCAGAACTTGAAGAACATGGAGCAGCAGGACACAAATTGATCCCTAATGATTCCTTCGTTGCAGGTACCAATTTCAATTTGGAGAGAGTCATTTAATTGCTTATAAGGCAGAAACAAATTCGAAAAAAACAACTCAGATCCTCAACAGTATGTTAATTTTGCCAACAGCTGAAGCACTGGTTATTTGCCTGGAACTTCGATGAAAGACTAATAAGTATGATGATCTGGCAAGGGAGAAGAAAGAGAATCTACCTTTTTAATCCAATCATATCATCATAACCAATGGTTCATTGGAATATATAGATTGTTTAATTTCCATTAACCTAGTTAAAATGGATTTATAATGCAGATTTTTCATCTATCAGACATGCAACATTGCTACACATTTAAATTGTTTTTGATGCAATAATGCTTGTCAACAGGTGATGAGTTCCATTCATAATGAGGATTTTTAATAAGCTTGCAGTCTTTCATTCTTAAACTTTTTTTTCAAAACTCTGGAGCAAAACATGTTGTTCAATGTATGAAAGGTGCTAATTGTCATAGTTACTACATTAAATGTTTAATGATTGTTTAGTTTTGTGCTTTACTCAAAGTAAAAATGGTCGCGTGGCTGTCGAATTGGACAATCTAGGCTAGTTATTTTATAATATGAGGATCTCTTCCAATTAACTCCTACCTCCCAAAGTGAATTAATAATTCATTATGAAAATTTGTATTTGACCCCCCGAGAATGTTACTATTTCTGCACCACATTACAATATAGAAATAAAGTAGTTTTCAGCAAATCTAGTCATTACACTCCACCCTCACTTTGACATATGAGAGTGTGGTCTTCAAATGTCCATATTCTTATACAGAGCATGCAGTAAGTACTTTATTCTAATGTGGGTGTTTTAATATTGTTTCCTCCTACTTAGCACAAAATTATGTTGTTAGCTATTATAAATGATGAAAAATATTTAGCTGTAGGAGTTTAACAAGGTTAATGTAATTCATTCTGAAAGCTCCACGTCAGGTATGTCAGTGTTATGAACTGCATGTATTTCTTTTCCCCTGAAAGTAAGTGAAGCTGGGGCTCTGGGACTTGAGTATCTGGCTATGATCCAATAGGGTTACATTTTATTTTTGCCTTTCAGTATGCAGCAGCCCACCAGTGAACATGACTGTGCAGCCAGTGAACAAATCTGCTTTACTCGTCACATGGAATAGGCCAGAAACCATCTACCACCCTCCCATTATGAACTATTTGATCTCCTACAGCTGGACAAAAGATGAGGGGGAGAAAGAGCAAGCTTTCACCAAAAAAAATGATAACAACTTGGTAAGTAACCCCCACCGCCATGGACAGAAATCTGCCTGTGTTCGTTTGCAATGTAAATTTCAGTATTTATTAATAGGCAATGCTCCCTCTTAATTTTTGCTCAGCCATGCTTGCCATTTTTCACAGTTGACAACATATCTATTTTATATTAATTGTGTTAAATTGTGTTCAGATGGTGGACATTAACGGAGTTTAAAACCTAAACAAATATAAAGCAACACATTGGTTGAATTAGGAGGTTATGCATGCAATGTTTAAGTCTGTAAATAACTGTGGACCTGAATAAAGATTGTGTCTAGCACTGTCCTTCACCAGCTGGTTGAGCAAAGATTAATCCAGTGAAGCCTGATATCTCTTTCGATGATAAAACAACAAAGAACAAAACAGCATGGGAAACTGGCCCTTCGGCCCAACGAGCCCGTGCTGCCACCCTGATGTTCCCACTTCTACCCGTGATCCCTGTCTATGTTAATAGATCTATGGGTTAAAAACCAAATTTGAGACAATTTAGGGACAATTTGTTTTCCCAATTAGCCTAAGAGCACATCTTTGGGATGTGGGAGGAAACCGGAGCACCCGGAGAAAACCCACGCATGAATAAACATGTGTACTACGTAACATTAGAAGGGAAGCAATGGACGTAGTGGCTCAGCAGTTAGCACTGCTGCATCACAGTGCCAGGGACCCAGGTTCAATTTCTGACTTGGGTCGCTGTCTCTGCAGAATCTGCACATTCTCCCCGTGTCTGCGTGGATTTCCTCCCACAGTCCAAAAGACGTGCTGGTTAGGTGCGTTGGCCATGCTAAATTCTCCCTCCATGTACCCAAACAGGTGCTGGAGTGTGATGACTAGGGGATTTTCACAGTAACTTCATTGAATTATTGATATAAGCCTAATTGTTACACTAATATATAAACTGAGACATACAATTAATTTTTTCATTGGATATGGGCACCACTAGCAAAACCAGTATTTGTTGCCGAACCCTAATTTCCCTTGAACTGAATGGTCTGCTGGGCAGTCATTAGAATGGATCTGGAGTCATGTACAGGCAATGCAGGTAAGGAAAGCAGAACCTCATTCCCTGAAGGGCATTAGTGAACCAGGAAGGTTTTTAACAACAATGAATGATAGTAAGGGTGTCAATGAAATTGAGCCATGCTTTCAATTCCATGTTTTATTTTATTGAATTAAGTTCTATCAGCTGCTGTGGTTGGATTTCTAATCATGTTGTGAGTGTGTTAACCTGGATCTCTAGATTACTGTTCCATTAATATTACCACTACACCAACATCTTCCCCCTAAAAATACTGTAGTAATAAGCTAGAGAACAATGAAGTCCATCAATTTTTTTGCCAGCTTCGAGTATGTAGTTTTGAAGCATCAATGTTTGGATCCCTAAAATTATATTTGCATTGTTGTTGAAATGTTGAAGTTATGGCTTCTAATTTTAAGCATTACTGTTGCCAATAGCTGAAAATGTCAACTCTAAGCCAGCAGCTGTAAAGGTAACTTAAAATTATCATATTTTTTAAAGAATCAATACACACAGCCCAGAAAAGCTGATAAAAACAGCTTTATAAAGCTAATAATTTATAAAAAATGGAAATATAACCGTGAATTAAAAAAAAGGCATACCATCAAAGCCACTGATTAAAAGCAAATAACTAAAGTTCTTTATATTACACTGTATTTTTAAAACACTTATGTTTGGAACTGTCAACAAGATTTTATCTCTTGCCCATTCTTACTGGTTCGTTGCGTCAATCGATGGCGGGGCGAGCCGGTAAAATCATGCAAGAAATGAAAGATTTCTCACTCTCGTAATCTTACCTGTGTGATCAGCCTTGTGTCCTTTCCAGGTGTGAGGCTGATTTTAGTATTTAAATTTTAATTGTTTGGGCTCACTTGCCTTAAAGGCCATGCCAGTGAAAGTCCTCACTGGCGAGGATCGTGTAAGGTCCCCATCAATGGGTAGGACTGGAGACCATTGAGGCTCCCAGATGGTCAGAACAGGAGGGGTTGTCAGCATGGCACTGCCAGCCTGAGATCCTGGCACGACTTTGTTATTGACCTCCGGACATCCTGGCACTGCCCACCAAGCAGTGCCAAGGTATGGGGCTATGATGAGCGAGGTATGAGAGGAGGCATGCAGCTCAAGAAATTGTGCACTCTGCAGTTGTCAATTGACTGGGGGTGGGAAATGGTGGTGGAGTTGCACACTCTGCAATCAGCGATTGGCTGGGGAGGGAGACATTCATCGATTGGCTGGGGGGTGGAGAGTTACGTTCTGCAGCAATCGGTTATTGGCTGGGTTGAGTAAAGTGATCAAAAGGGGTGGGTAATCAGTGATCAAAAGGGGTGGGTAATTCTCTCTACTGGCAGGAATCAGATCCTGCATCATTTTCTGCACCAAGTGACGTAAGATTTCATTTGTGGCCTCAGATCTGAAACTCTCCCATTTTCACACTTGTGCAGCACCTAAAGTTTTTTTTTGGTAAGATTGCCCCTAGTTTCCCAAAGAAGGTTGAGATTTTGCAATCCTTATTCTGATCATAGTGCCATGATGGTATTAAATAGGGAGTCCAAGATGTTGTCTCAGCAGCAATGATGAAATAACAATACATGTGCAAGTGCAGAACAGCTTAACTGCTTTGTATTGACTTTTAGCCTGAATCCTGCAAGCAAGTGAAGTTGACCATTTGGCCAGGATCACAGAGGTACATGCTATATAAATGCAGGGTACAGTGTGAATCAAGTGAAGATTACTGGGGGATAAATTCTTCAACCAGACTGGTTGACCACATGAATCAACTCCTGAGAAATAAAGACATGATATTCGTTGTCTTGTTCAATCAGGGGCCCAGTTAAGTTAATTCCTGTAATTCATATCCAAGGCACTCGGATGAAACAGTGGGTGGAATTTTCTGGCCACGTGCACCCCAAGACTGGGAATTCCTGCCCATGCTCAACACACCGTTAAATGGTCCAACTGAATTTTCTGTTTTGCCTGAGTCCTGCAGCTGATGGGCTATTATTGGGATGTTATTGCTCTTATTGTTCTGGTCAGTGGCTGAGCTGAAACCATTGAAGAGGAGAATATCCTCATACCTAATCTTCTTTCTCACACTCTATTTCCTCCTCATCCCAGTACTTCTTCTGATTTACAAGCTGCATTTAGTTTAAGTCTGCCGCTCTTACCTCTACCACTGTTCCTCATAGTCTCATAGCACAAGTCACCTTGTGCCATTTTTCTCAATGATCCAGTCAGGCCAGGTGGAATATCAGAAAGAAACGACCAGCTCAGATACATGCTCTGAGCATATCTTAGAGGATAAATTAGATGCAGGATCTATGTGTAGTGAGACACAGCCTACGAATGGGCTGAAACCTGGGAAGGAATCTGGATAATACAGGTTCTACCTTACCATAGTGCTAAGATTACACAGAGGTTCCACTGCAGAGAGCTCAGGTGAGCAGTTCTTTGGGGAAGCCTAGAGAAAAATTCTGGAGGAAGTACAACAAAATGCTTGGTGCGCTGGGAACCGTGCCACAAGCTTGTGTTCAATGTCATGGAACATAGATGAGTCTGGAATCAACCTGGCATGGGGTTTTTTCCATCCATTCCAGCATGGAATTATTGACCAATGTGTTCACACACTTGCAGACTCAACCCTGATGCAACTTCTGCTAGCCATTGCTGCAGTTTCCACTGTAGTACAAGCAACAGCTATCTAGTATCTGAGTACTGCATTGAAAGATCAGACTGCCACCATTATGGTTGTGGATTACACTATTTGAAGGGACCGTACAGGATGTCACTTCATGTCCAATATCTTCCTTCCAACAGATGACCAGGATTGCTGAGGTGTTGTTGTGGTTGGATGGCAGTGGCTTCTTGGAATCCAAACCTGCTGTCTTTGCTCAGGAAGACAGTATTTGTTCTTTAGTTCCTTCCACTTTGTTGATGCCCTTATTGTTGTCTGTCAACCAGCTGTACACATCGCTGCTCTCCATGTTGAAGTGAGACCGTTCATTTCTGGACACTGTCGGTCTGCTATATCACATTTTGTGAGACAGCCTAGCTTTCAGTGTATGCCAACTGCACACATTTGAGAACTGTGATTCAGAGTCATGAACTTATGTAGTGAGGACAGAGACTTTGCTGCAGACTGAAAGCATGGCTGCTGCTAGAATACCAGGCATTGACTTGTGTGATTCACTGTTTTTGTTCATACATCAACTACATGTTGAGAGAGTGGAATCCCTTTCAGTTCTGATATGGGATAGAGTTGACTTATGGTATCCAGAAAACAATGTGTATGCAGTCAGTGGAATCCTGTACCATGTGGAAGCCTGCAATCCAGCTGAAGCCACTCTGGCTTGAGAAAATGAAATATGCTGAGCTTGCATTGAAGGGACAGCCTCAGTACCCTGTCTTAAACAGCATTGACAAAATGCATAATATAGTAAATATCTCCAGCTCCAGCCAGATGTATAAAAGCTCTGATAACCACCTTTGCAACTACTGGTAATGTGGTGCTTGCCCTGCGCAGAGGTTGCAGTAGTGGCTATAGCAGGTGCTGGATTTCAGAAAGGATACTGAAGAATATATATCTCATGCATTGTTCTTTGCTGTGATTCAGATGGAAGAATTGCTCTCTGAAGACCCATGTACATAAGACTTCCCACTGACAGCCCTTCTCATCTCCCTCCTTCCCTATCTCTTCCTCCTTCCAGCCGCTTGTCTTTCTTTCTTGTTCATTCTCCAAGTCATGCTATAATCGCTAATATACCCAAGTCAGGAAAAAGTCTGTCAGTACCTGCCATTCAACTTCCTGGACACTTCTGCAATTTGAAACATATATGGAAAGCTTCAAACATGTCTAGAAACATGGCTGCAGCAAGACAAAATCAACCACCGATTAGTCTGTAAATAATTAATAAACTCTTTAACCCTTTAAAAAGCACTGGTGAACATGTGTTCAGCTGATCAAAGTTAAGAGGCCGTCAGCTGGGATATTGAGCTCCAAAAAGCCACCATTGCTGTCAAATCAGCATTGCAAGCTGATTGATGTCATGATCTGGCTACTTTGCATACTTCCAGTGGATATTCATTGTGTGAGTGCTAATGCTGTTACCAATTTGGCATCCAGCGAGATTTGTCCCACAAGTGTGTGTGCATGCTGTTGATTAAATTTTGGAGCTCTGAAGACAGTCATAGCACCCAAACAACGACTGCTAATGAGTCTCATCCAGTGAGTCTATTCGAGTAGTGTCACACAAGCAAGGCGAGTCTCTACCAGTTGCTTGAAAAATGCAGATGGCATATATGACATAGGGCCAAATTTGCTGTCAAAATAGCAGTAAAGTTAATGGCACTAGTGGTTATTCATATGTAAATTGTACAGCAAATTCAGCCAAGGAACAGATGTACAGTTAAATGCCAATATCTAAAAGTCATTCTGATTTGAACTGCTTCATCATAGCTTTGCAAAAAACAGCATTTTGTTGTCTGCCTCGCCAGTGGTCATGAGGTGGCTGTATTTGCATGATGGATATAGACTAAATACACTGTAGATATTTAGGGCTAATAATTAGTGTTGACTGCTACCAACCTCACCAGCACTGAAAACAGTGCAGAGTCATAATCTTTCAGGATTTGAATTTTAAGGGATGTTAAATTTTAAATAAAACACATTTTGCTTTGCCCCCCTCTCAATTCAGTATGTCTCCCGATCTTTTTTTTGTATCCGATTCGACCTTGAATTCATAGCTTTTAATTGATCCACCTCAGCCCTTCTACTAATTATTTCTCAATCTTTCAGTCTCATTGGTTGCCCTTTTCTGTCTAGTCTCTTGATCCCCTGTTTTCATTGCTGTGTCTTTATTGGCACTTTCAACAACTTTGCAGGCAAAATATTTTTGAGCTGAAGAGTGCAATGAAAACTCGAATTACTAGCAGATGTTGTTAGATGTCCTGCTGCAGAAAATTCTGTTCCAACAACTGTAATAATTCCATCAACCGTCCTCAAGTATATCTTTGTACTTTGCAACTTGCAATCTCCCTTCTCACTAGATCCTTGCCTGATCAAATTTTCTGCCTGTCCTTTAAATTCCAGACTTGCTTCACCCTGTATTTGTGGTTGAGCACACTCCAGTAATGCAGAAGTGCTATTAGTCTGCTTGATATTTTTGTAGTATGTTGAAGCATGAATATAGGTGAAATCTGTATTACTACTCAGTATAGTTGGGCCAGTTCAATTCAAAATGTCCTGCACAAGTGATTTGATTTTTTTATACCAATAGGTTAAGAAGTCTGGCATTTACATAGCATTTCTCAACCTCAGGATGTTCCAAATTGCTTTGCAGTCAATTAAATATTGTCATAGCCACTGTTAAATAAAACAAAGTATAGCCATTGTTGCAAAGTGGTAACTCTTTGTTTATAGTATCATGGAGTATAAAGTCTATTATTTTTAATTTTGCTGAATTCTTATATTGATTTGATATAATAAAGAATTCAAAGTCAGATATTTTTGCTGCAAAAATATCAATTCCTTTTGGCTCAAAACATAATCAGTAAGAAGAGATAAAGTAGAATATATCTAATTACACAATAATACATTTCCATCCCATTTTCTGTGGGAATAATGAAATAATTAGAAAATTAGCAATTAAATTCACTTTGACTAATTAACTGCGAGCACAGACTCTCAAAGGTGCTTGAGTAATTGTGTTATGGAATTGCTATAACTGGTGGTTGGCTATATCAGCTAGTAGTCAAGTTCGCAATCATGAATAGACTTGCCATTGCGCCAGAACACTTGTCATTATCTTCTACCTTCTGACAACTTGTACAACCATTAACAATCTTCCATTCACAGTACCATAATCCCAGTTTTGATTTACTATGTAGGTTTGTCCCGAGTGAAGACGTTACTTAAATCAAAGGTAACATTTCTTTGAAAAAAGTCCAAAGTTTTCGAGCCCTTCCTGGCTTTGGAATCTTCTGGTCCTGCCAATGGTGACTCCCTGCTGCGGGCTCCCCAACAGTGGAGGGTGTGAGCCATTGACATTGGCTTGACTGGAAGATCCCACCTGTGGCCAAATGTGGTCTGCTTCCACTGCCACAAAACATGCTGTGCTGGGGGGGAGGGGATTATGCCGCCCAAAGTTTTTATGAAATGAGCACTAATATTTGACAAAAGTACATTGAAGAATTTAAGAATCAGCTAAATGTGTAGATTAATTCATAAAATTGCTTGTATAAAATTAAATGCGACGTAAGTTGCACAATGAATTTGGTGTTGTAGAAGTATTTATGTCATGAGGCAAAAGAGAAAGTTTTGGGGTTATTGGCCTGTGAACAATCCCTTTTTATTTGAACAACTTAAATTCTTATTTCAGTGATTCTGTAGCATAGCACACCAAAGAATCGATTTATTAAAACAAAGCTGTTGGATGTAGATTCTGTCCTCAGACTTCTTCCTTAGTTAGTTCTTGATGTCACTTGAAGAAATAAGAAATTCAGAATGGTCTGAATGGTTGACTGAAGAAGGCAGAAACATAGGTTAATCTACCCTTCATCAGTCTCAATGATTCCAAGTGGCCTAGAGGGATAACAAAGATAAATGCAAGGTGTTACTGTAAGTGTGAGACGTCACATGTTGGAAGAAGAAAAATGGAAGATATACTTGCTCAGTTGAGATATTGAATTACCTTGAGGAAATGCTGAAAGAAGACTGGGACTCAGCACTTAGCTTATGACTATGATCCTTAATGTCTGCTTAGTTTACTTATTCTTCATAGTACTGTTAATAAACCCATTAGTAGCAAAGTTACCAGTTCGACAATATTTAGTGGCCCCTTTTGGCAAGAATTTTAAATCACAATGCTGAACGGCACTGATCTTGGTCTCTGCTAGTATTGGAGGTTAAACAATGCCAGAAAAATAAAATTCGCAACTGAAAGTATAAAGAATAAATAAAGAACAGTACAGCACAGGAACAGACCCCTCAGCCTCCAAGCCTGCGCCGATCATGATACCTGCCTAAACTGAAACTGTACGTACTTAGTGTCCGTATCCTTCCATTCCCACCATTTTCATGCATTTTTCTAGATGCTGCTTAAATGTCACTATTGTACCTGCACCTATCACCTAGGTGAGCAATGCGTTCCAGACATTCACCTCTGTATAAAAAGGTTTGCCTCACACATCTCCTCTAAACTTTTCCCCATGCACCTTAAACCTGGCACTTGATTTTTCTATCCTAGGAAAGAGCATCTGACTATCCACTCTCCCCATGCCACTCATAATCTTTTAAACCTCTATCAGGTCGCCCCCGAGGTCCAGGAAAGAGAGCACACTTTTCAGTGTGCTAAAAGTCTTGTTAACAAAGAGACCTCTGAATTTAATAAGTTGTCGGCTAAGGTCCCACTTCAGAGACTCGGCTGAATTTTCAATGCAATGACATAGATCATTTTGGTGATAGTGACCACAATTCAGTTACGTTCACCTTAGTGATGGATAGGGATAGACATGAAGATGGGGGCAGTAGTTATAGCTGGGGGAATGGTAATTATGAGGCCATAAGGAGGGAATTAGGGTGCATAGGTTGGACTAGGAAACTACAGGGACTGGGAACATCTGAAATGTGGAGCTTATTCAAGGAGCAGCTACTGCGAGTCCTTGATAAGTATGTCCCTGTCAGGCAAGGAGGAAATGGTCGAGTAAGGGAACCATGGTGTACTAAAAAAGTTAATGCTGGTTAAAAGGAAAAAGGAGGCTTATGTCAGGATGAGGCTTGAAGGCTCAGTTAGTGCAATGGATAGCTATAGATTAGCCAGGAGGGAGCTAAAGAGTGAGTTGAGGAGAGCTAAGAGGGACACGAGAAGACTTTGGCTGATAGGATTAAGGAGAATCCTAAAGCTTTCTTTAGATATGTTAAGAATAGAAGATTGGTTAGGGCAAGATTAGGGCCAGTCATAGACAGCAGTGGGAAGTTGTGCGTGGAGCCTGAAGAGATTGGAGAGGCACTGAACAAATATTTCTCTTCGGTATTCACGCAGGGAGATGTAAATGTAGTTGTGGAGAACACTGGGATACAGGGTTGCAAACTGGAAAGTATTGAAGTAGATAAGGAGGATGTGCTAGATATTCTTGAGGGTTTGAAGTTAGATAAGTCCCCTGGGCCGGACGGGATTTACCCTAGGATTCTCTGGGAGGCGAGAGAGGCGATTGCAGAGCCTCTGGCTCTGATCTTCAGGTCGTCGTTGGTTACGGGTATAGTGCCGGAAGACTGGAGGATAGCGAATGTGGTCCCATTGTTCAAGAAGGGGAATAGAGACTTTCCGGGAATTATAGGCCGGTGAGTCTTACTTCTGTTGTGGGCAAAGTATTGGAGAGAATTATTAGGGATAGGATTTATAGTTATTTAGAGAGAAATGAATTGATTGGGGATAGTCAGCATGGTTTTGTGAAGGGTAGGTCGTGCCTTACTAACCTTATTGAGTTTTTTGAAAAAGTGACCAAAGAGGTGGATGGGGGTAAGGCAGTTGATGTGGTATATATGGACTTTAGTAAGGCGTTCGATAAGGTGGCCCATGGAAGGCTTTCTGCAGAAAATGCAGATGTATGGGATTGAGGGTGATTTAGCTAATTGGATTGGAATTGGCTAGCAGATAGAAGACAGAGGGTGGTGGTTGATGGGAGATATTCATCGTGGAGTTCGGTTACAAGTGGTGTACCTCAGGGATCTGTTTTGGGGCCCCTGCTGTTTGTAATTTTATAAATGATCTAAATGAGGGTATTGAGGGATGGATTAGTAAATTTGCGGATGACACCAAAGTCGGAGGAGTGGTAGATAGTGAAGAGGGGCGTTCTAGTTTGCAGAGAGACTTGGACAAGTTGCAGAGCTGGGCCAAGAGTGGCAAATGGAGTTTAATGTGGAAAAGTGTGAGGTAATTCACTTTGGCAGGAATAACAAATGTGTATAGGGCTAATGGTAGGACTCTCAATTAGTGTTGATGAACAGAGGGATCTTGGTGTATATGTTAATAGATCCCTGAAAGTTGGCAATCAAGTCGATAAGGTTGTTAAGAAGGCATATGGAGTCTTAGCTTTTATTGGTAGGGGGATTGAATTTCGGAGCCGCAACGTCATGTTGCAACTGTACAAAACTCTAGTGCGGCCGCACTTGGAGTATTGTGTGCAGTTCTGGTCCCCGCATTATAAGAAAGATGTGGAGGCATTGGAGAGGGACAGAGGAGGTTTACAGGATGTTGCCTGGTATGGAGGGCAGGTCTTATAAGGAGAGGCTGAGGGATTTGAGGTTGTTTTCGTTAGAAAGAAGGCGGCTAAGAGGAAACCTTATTGAAACATGTAAGATGATTAGAGGTTTAGATAGGGTGGACAGTGATAGCCTTTTTCCTAGGATGGAGAAACTAGCACGAGGGGACATAGCTTTAAATTAAGGGGTGGTGGTTATAGGACAGATGTCAGAGGTAGGTTCTTTACCCAGAGGGTGGTAAGTGTATGGAATGCCCTGCCTGCGTCAGTTGTAGATGCGCCAAGTT
Organism: Sphyrna mokarran; assembly: GCA_024679065.1. Taxonomy (NCBI): domain Eukaryota; kingdom Metazoa; phylum Chordata; class Chondrichthyes; order Carcharhiniformes; family Carcharhinidae; genus Sphyrna; species Sphyrna mokarran. Next base: position 106,650,219 of record JAGIQG010000003.1, on the reverse strand, counting down.
TGGTGGCATTTAAGAGGTTAGTAGATAAGTTTATGGACAAAAAGGGAATGGTTTAGGTTAGAGGGTCATTGCTTTTTCCTAATTGGTCGGCGCAACATCAAAGGCCGAAGGGCCTGTTCTGCGCTGTAATGTTCTATGTAATGTTCTATTATCTTACTGAGGCAACATTTGGTTTTATGTCTTCAAATAAAATATCCTCTGCAGCATTTTCCCACAGAGGATTTTTACAATAATTTTGCTGCACTGTTAATGTAAGCCTATTAGTGACACTAATAAATATACATAAACATTTTAAATCTGTGCATAAAATATGGGGCTTGCCAATCAATAGCTTGCATTTTCTTCAACAAATATCCAGGGAAACAGGCAGAAAAATCCCCATTTCGAACTTGTTAGAAGGTTCTTTTGACTAAAGCTATACTTGGCTGGCATTTAAGACATACACATCCTGCCATTATTTTTGCTGATTCGGGATTTGGAAAGTGGAGCTGAAGAAGGAACAATATGATGTGGCCTGGGGAAATCATCCACAGATTATGACAATTGAAATAGAATTGATAGATACATAGAATATAAACATGTTGAAAGCTGAGAATTTAAGCATGAAGACATATAAGCATGTATCCAAGAACACTGTATTATCTGACATAACTCCAAGGCAAATGGTCCTTGAGTGAAGAGGTAAGTTATTTATCTCTTGGAAATTAAGATTGTTTAGTGGAGCTATAGTTGTCACATGGGCTTTTATTTTTAATTCATACATTGGATGTGTGTTAGCTGGGCCAGCATCTATTGTCCAAATCTAATTGCCCTGAAGATGCTGGTTAAGCCTTTTGGTGGGATTCTCCAGTCGTTCACGCCAGTGCGGTTCTCTGGTCCCACTGCAGAATATCAAGTTCTCCGCTGGCAGTGGCAGCAGGATGTGAATGGAGGGAGAATTCCGGCTGTTGTGTGATAGAGAGAGGGTTCCACGATGCTGACTCACTGACAGTGAAAGAATGGCAGAAATATATGGGGTAATTCTGCCATCGCAACCCTCAACTTTTCTGGCGGGTCAGGTGAGAGATGCGCGTTGTTGGCCTTGTTTCAGCTGGAAATGCCTGCACATCTCCCAGAGCTGGAGAACAGTCAGAGTCCAGGCCACACTGGAAACTGACAAGAAGATAAGTCATTTGAATCTTTTTTAATATATTTATGGGTACTTAATGTAATTATCGGGAACTTGCCGGTCCTGATTGAATCTCCTACCATCTTGCCAGGAGTACTTCATTCCAGTGGGGTTTAGAGTAGCTTCCCATGTTCAGGGAACTAATAGGAGACTCCCATTGAAGGACGGGGGAGGATCAATCAGGAGTCCCCCAGGGGTTGGACGGTGGGAGGGTGGTGCCCCTGGGCATGGGCACCCTGGCACTGCCTAAGGGGCAAATTGCCTATGCCCAGTGGCCACCTTGGCATTGCTCATCTGCCACTCTGCATGGTGATTGGTCTGGGATGGAGGGAGGGCAGCGATTGGTGCTAGCTTGGGGTGCTGGGGTTTGTCTCCCAAGGGGGGTGTTTGATTCCGGGGGGAAGGATGGACGGTGTGGGGATCTGCTCAGATGAGGGAGGTGTGGAGAGAATCGCCATTGCTGCGGTGGGGGGGAGGAGTGGGCTGGACATCAGGGCGCTCTGGGATGGGATCAGGGCTGGTCCAGGAGTTGTTGTGGAACTGCAATCAAGCTGTGGGGAGCGCTGGAGGGGAAGCACAATTGGGGTGTCGGCCTGGCCAGCAATCGAGCTGGCCAGCAAACAGGGAGGTTGACCGATCGGGGACGCTATGCATATGCAGAGTTACAGAACTTTCAGATTCTGGTGCGAATCGGCCACACTCCCCTGGATTTTTCATGAGATTCACTCTTGTGACCTCCACAGTGCACAGAATGAGGAGATTCAAATGCGAAGTTGAACTGAGAAAACAATCGTGCTCTAAAACAGTTCTCCCACCAATTCATCACTTTTGGGAGAATCGTCCCCATAGTTCCAAGTCAGAGTGGTGTGTGACTTTGAGGGGAACTTACAGTTGGTAGTGATCATTTGCATCTGCTGACTGAAAATGGTAAAGGTTGTTGGTTTGGAAGGTAAAAGAATCCTTGCACACTGGTTGCAATGCACTTCCTGGGTGGTACAGGTTGCTGCCATTGTATACCTATGATGGAATGAATGTTTAAACTGGTTGATGGGGTCCAAATAAATGTGCTGCTTTGTGCTGGATGGTGTTGAGATTTCTTTGAGTGTTGCTGGAGCTGCAGTCATCCAGGCAAGTGGAAAGTATTCCACCACACTCTTGACTTGTGTCTTGTAGATGGTGGACAGGCTTTGAAAATTGCGAGATGAGTTACTCACTTCAGCATTGTAGCCTGTGACCTGCTCTTGCAGCCACAATATTTATATGGCTGGTCCAGTTCAGTGTCGGCTGAGTGGTAACCACTTAGGTGCTGATGATAGGTGATTCAGTGATGATAATACTGTTGTCTGAGAAGGGGAGTTGGTTACAATTGCTGTAATTGGAGATGGTCATTGCTTAGCACTTGTGTTGCACGAATAAGTTGCCAGTTTTCAGCCCAAGTTTGTACGCTATCCAGTTCTTTTTTGCATGCAGGCAAGAACTGTTTCAATATAGAAAGAAGGCAAATTAAATGGGAATGAAAGCATGTAAAGAAGAATTTCTAAAATCAGCAAAGAAGCAGGAATTGCTCAAAACCTACGGGATCATCATTTTTAAAAATCTTTACTTAACTTCTCCTGAGATTTCATAGAAGTTAGACAGGGAAAACAAAATGACTATCAAGTCATTTTTCACCTACAATACGGCATCAAAGATAGTACCTTACATAAAAGAAATAGAGAAAGGGAGGTTATGACGGCCTATGACTCAAATTCCCATTGCTGTCAGTGGAAAACGTCATGCTTGAGAAGTTGATGGATGCCGTAATCAAAGGATCTTTCAGATATAGAGCGGTTGGGAATAAAGATTACATCAAATAGCAAAGTCTGTGAGAATTGAGAGCAGTTGAAATTTACAACAATAAAGCTGCTTGCAGCTAGATAGCAGAAGTTACAGAACTTCCAGAAAAATTAGATAGCTGAAATCTGTTACATTTCAATATAACTAAGCTATATTGGAGCATTCTAACATCAAGAAGCAACATTTTCCTCACTAAAAATAATAAATTCTGCAAGAAACAGTCTCAGTCCTTCCTGCAGATTCGTATGTTGTGCTTGAATGTGATAATTTATTAATTAGTAGTATTTTAGTTGAACTTCTAAATTCATTTACATTTTTAATTTGTAGATAGTTCATTTTTTAAAAAAACTTCAGAACTACAAAACCTCATTCTCAGGCACTAACCTGTGGGCTGTCATGCAGTATAAAAGAATCAGATTTCATCTATTCATTATAATTGAAGGTTTCTTGCGTTCATTTCCATTTCTGTTTTCAATTTCTTCAAAAAGTATTGTTATCGGAGTTGCATTAATAGATGATGCATTTTAAGAAATCTTGCGGGAATCAATCAAAATGTACTCAAGACTATGATGCATTGCATTCCCCATTGTCATAACTGGCAATTCTTGAGCAGATACTTATCTAAATTAAATTGAGAGCTGGAAAAATATATCATACGAGAAGATGTGGCAGAAGGAACACTATCCTGTTAACTTTTGATTATTTACTCTGCGAGAAATTTGATGAATTGATTTGGATGGAGTAACCATTGATCCTGAATGTTCTATTATGGATCAATGTGAAAAACATTGTAATTTTTGCATTTTTATTGTACATTCTATTTTACTTGGGGTAAAATTTTCAGACTTCTGTGGACTAAACAAAATGTTGTTGTTTCAACACAAGTAATTTAACAAAGAAAAATGAAAGAAAGGTTTTCTCTTTTGGGATATTGCAAGTTTGTTAGGTATCCAACGATATTGAGGAAAGTAAGCATTAAAATTGCAGAGGTACTGGCCATAATTTTTCAATCCTCCTTAAATATGTAAGTGATGTCAAAGGACTGGGGAGTTGTGAAATGTTATAGGCTTGTTTAAACCCAGCAACTACAGTTAGTATAACACCAGTGGTAGAAAGAAACACTTCTGGAAACATAAATTTGAGACAACATTAATAATCACTTGACAAATGTTCATTAAAGAAAGACTGCATGGTTTAGTTAAGGGCAAATTATACTTATCTAAGGTGCTTGAGTTTTTTGGTGAGGGTAATGCAGTTGAGATGTGATATACTTGGATTTCCAAAGAACAAACTTGCCAACAATACCTGAGCCCATGGAATAAAAGGGACAGCAACAACATATGTTTGAAATTGGCCAGGTGAACAGAAAACAGGGAACATTGATGAATAGTTGTTTTTCAGACTGGAGGGAAATATCATGGGGTTCCCCAGGATTTGGTGTGAGGCCACCTATACTTCTTCATCTATATTAGTGATCCACACTTGAGTGTGCAGGGCACAATTTAAAACATCGTGGATGACATAACATTTAAAAGTATTGCAAACTATGAGGAAAGTAGTGATTAAACCTCAAGAGGACTTAAGTAGCATGGATGAACATGTGCCAGATGAAATTTAATGCAGACACTAATCAAGTGATTCATTTAGTTGTAAGAGAAAGGAGCGTAATATACGGTAAAGGTCACAATTCTAAAGGGGGTGCAAGAGCAGAGAGACCATGGGGTATATGAATACAAATCATTGAAAGTAGCAGAAAAGTGAGAAAGTAGCCAATAAAACCATACAGTATCCTAGGTTTTAATAAGTAAGGGCAGAGTACTAAAACAAAGATGTTATGAAAAATCTGTAGAAAATGCTGGGTTGATCTCAACTAGAGTATTGTGTCCATTTTGGACACCACATTTTAAGAAAGATATGAAGGCATTAGAGAGGTTACAGAACATTTTCATAAGAATGGTTCCAGGGATAAGGAACTTCTGTTATGTAGAATTGTCTCATTTTTAGCTAAAATGTCCAGATTTTTGGCATCATTCCATGGTTAGAAATTCTGACTCAGTGTGATAATGAAACCATATTTGGTGAATGCAGCTGTCTCTGTTTAAAGGCAGGTAATGGCTCGCTATTGAATTAAAAGTATGAAAGAGCATCAGATTTTATTCAACCTACTGAACCTGAATAGCTTTTGGTGACGTCCGAGGTAAAGTCCATGTTGTTTTGAAGGTTACTCCATACTGAAAAAATCTTTTTCTTATCCTCAGTATCAAATAGCTTATGTGCAGCATACAAATGGGAGCATGGCATCTGCTTGGCACACCAGCTGACGGTAGGTCCCCTTTACTGCTGTTAGCAGCAGACAGTGTATGCTTAAAGATGTGATACAGCCAAAACAATGTCAGCATTGAATCCAGAGTTGGCATTTCAGATTAATGACATCAGGTGTAAAATATTTCACAAATATATGCAATTATAAAGCTAAGGCAGTTCTCCTTGGCGGAGAGAAGATTAAAAGGAGATTTGATACAGGTGTTCCAGATCGTATGGGGCTTGGGCAGATTAGGGAGAAACTGTCCCGTTGGCAGAAGAATGAAGAACCAGAGGACATTGATTTAAAATGATTGGCAAAGGCGGCATGGAGAAAAATGATTTATGCACTCTTGAGAATGTGGTCTGAAAATAGATTCAATCAGAACCTTTAGAAAAGAGTTTGATAATTATCAGTAGAGAAAAAATATTGCAGGGCTAAGGGGATAAACTGGGTTAGGAGACCAGGTGACTTGCTCCTGCAGAAAGCGAGCACTGACTTGATGGGATGAATGGCCTCTGATGCTGTAATAACTCTATCGCTCTGTGCCAAGTTGTACAAAATGTGGAGCAGTGTGGGAACAAAACTCAAGCCCCATTGACAGAGGTTTAGCCTCCTGTGATGTAAGAAAATCTTTTTCCCTCATTGAGTGATTGAGGCCTGGAACATACTCTCTGGGAGTGTGGTGGAGGCAGGTTCAATCAAGGCATTCAGGAGGCATTAGATGATTATTTAAATAGAAACAGTCTGCAAGGGTACAGGAAAAAGAGTGGCATTAAGTCATAATGCTTATTTGGAGAGCCAGTGCAAACATGAAGGGCTAATTGGCCTCTTTCTGTGCTGTAACAATTCTGTGATTCTGGAAACAACTTGCTTGTCAAGTTTCCAACAACTATTTAGAAAATTTAATGAGTTTCCAATATCCTACAAATTCTTCTGACTTTTATGTTCAATTTCTTTAAAGTGCAGTTGTGAAGGAAGTGATTATCGAGTGACAGCTATCACCCACAAGCTCTGGCAGTCTCAAGGATCAAGGCTGTTGGCTTGCTTGGTAAATTTGGCACTAGAGAATTCAGTTCAGCATTGCTCATTAACATTGGGACTTGTGCAATGCCTTGAATACTTCTGATGTTCAAGAGCAATATTGAATTTGGGAATCTGCTTCAACATTATTACTGTATATTTGTGAAATATTTTATATCTGATGTTAATAAAATGGAAGATCAATTCTAGGTTTTATGCTGACAAAGTTTTGACTCTATCACATCTTGATAAAATTTGGAATTATGAGGAAACATTATATAGGCTGAAGGGTAACTTACTTGAGATGTGCAAAATTATGAACAGCCTAGATCAGGTAGACAAGAAGGGCCTATATTCCCTAGCTGGAGGTCAGTAACCAGGGAGCATAGATTTAAGGTAATTGGTACAAAAATTAGAGGTACATGAGGAAAATTCTTTTCACCCAAATAGTGGTGGACATCTAGAGTTCACTGCCCAAATTAGTGGTTGAGGTTAATTATGCTCAAAATATGCACTTAAAAGGTACCTGAATCAGCATCTGAATGTAACTGCAAGGCTATAGACAAGGGCTGGAAAATGGCATCAAAATGAATGCGTGTTTTTTTTTCTTTACTTTTTGGCCGGCATACTCACAACAGGCTGAATGGACACTTTCTCTACAATAACTTTTCTCTGGTTCTACAGTTAAGTATGTCTCTTTCTCCCAGCTGAGAGGAAGACTGGTGTGTTAAGCAGAATGCTATTCCCCATTTGTACATTGCAGAGACACTGTGGGGTAATAAGAATAAGAAAAAAAATATTTTCCAGTATGGAGGTATCCATTAAAACAACGTGGACTTTGGCTGGGACTTCACTGAAAGCCATTCAGGTTCAACATATTAAGTAAAAGCGAATGTTCTTGCATAATTTGAATTTGCTGGCAAACTATAATCTGCCTTTAAACATAGACAGCTACATGCCACAATTATGGTTTCATTACCCCATGAAGACAGAATCTCTACTAATGGAATATTGCAAATGACCTATAGTTTTGGCTAAAAATTGGACTTTGTTAGCTGTGGAATAAATTACATTAGCTCTTCTTGTTGCATTTACTTATTTTACTGCAGCTTTATCAGACCAATACAGAGAAAATATTGATTTATCTGTTCATATATCTAAATCCAACCCTAATGCCTAGCGGATAACAGTTTTGCACTATATCATACTTCCATTGGATCTTTAAGTATATTTCTAACTTTCTAAATTTGGACTAATTCAATCTCACTGGGCAAGGACGTTCTTTTTTGAATGGATGGGTGGTTGTTGATTCTTTCGACTATTTTGGTTAGTATTGAACAGGATCGTCTTGTTTGAACTCCAGCTAATGTAGATAGAGTAGGCATATGATCATTTAAAATAATCAAATGGTTACATTCTATTGCCTCCATGATTTAGTATTTTTAAGGTTGTTTCACTGTAATTAATCCTACAATGTATTAATTGAATATGCAATAAGTAATTTGCCTCTTTGTATCCCGACATAGGAAGCAATTATCAATCACGTCTCCTTGGATAAACTCTACCTGTTTCGTGTTCAGGCTGTGTGTCAGAATGATTTGCGGAGTGATTTTAGTCAGACAATGCTGTTTCAAGGTAAGTCGACATGAGAAAAATAATCAAATTCTGAAATGTTCACATATCAAGACATTTCTGGCCAACAAAACCATAAGGTGCAAGTTACTTACAATGCTCCTGCCTTCCCATTTCCACCACTGGTCTTTGTTACTCCTATTTTAAAGTTTATTTCCTATATGGAATTGAACAAATTCGATCAGTTTGTAAGCATATAAATGTTTAAAATTCCATGGGCTAACAGCCTGTGAATTTCTGAGATTCAACAGCTGTTTGCAAAGCACAACAGGAACTCTTTAAAGAAAAACAGGCAATAATAAGCAACTCATTATCTGCACTGCAAATAACACAGGAAAAATAATTACATCTTGAGGGATTTGTAAATTCACTTTAAAATAGAAGGATAATCTGCAGTTTATTACAAAAACCCGACAATTTATGAATGTGAGGAGATGATGTTAAAACAGTGTTCCTGGAAGAAATAACGCTGTTTATAATGCAGAACTGTGGTCTTCTGGTGATTCTGAGCCAGAAGCTAAGAGTTCGAGTTCCACTCCAGGACTCAGTGATCATAATGTGACCCAACAGGTTGATTATTAACCTGCAAATCCTTGCAATATCCCTATGGCAGGTGGCAGGAGTGAGAAAGTCCTCTGTTCAGCCAGAACCTGCAGAAGGTAATAGCAAAGCACTACAGTAGCTTGCCAAGCATAACTATGGACCAACACATGGACATCCATGATCATTAATTTCCTCGTAGGGCATGGTACTTGAAGAGAGAGCAAGAGAGAGAGAATGCAGTATTGAAATAACAAGGGATACTGGAAAACTAAGATAAAAATAAAAATGACTCAATGTGGTAATGAAACCAGGTCCATCTGATGCTGCCTCTCCATTTCCACTTCCAATTTTTAATATCGCTATTTTAATGTTATTTCCCATGTGATGAAAGGATTGAACAAATCTAATCAATTTGTAGTATATAAATACTGAAAATTCTGTAGGACATGGAAAAGAATGGAATGTGATTTGTGGAAAAGTGAGTTCCGCCAAATGTTAGTGTTAAATTGTTTGCACAAATGTTTACAAATGGTTACTTTTTATATTTCATATATTTTATATAGTACAGTGTGTGTTTGGATATTGGTAGGAATGAAGAGTAAAACTCAAGAGACTTGCAAAGTATTCTGCACTCTGAGCATATTATTTGGCCCTCAACCAACACCCAGATGTTGTTTACTTTTCATAAAGCACACTATTTGACACTGCGTGTTTAACCCATTTTAGAGCCATTAGTTTGTGTTTCTATGGTTATTCCATATGTTGTTGCTAGGAGTCTTGTAAAACACTGTAGATGGAATTCCCCCACTCCCCCCACCCATGAAATGTTTCTGGCAATAGAAGTGACTTGCTATTACCTTCCAGCAGAATATTGTCATTCCGCCAATGTCTACAGCATTTTGTGTGGCTCACTGTCCTGCTGCTGGAGAACTCTGTAGTGGTGATGGGAGATCATTTTTAGCGGGACTGGAAGATTCCACTGGCAGGAAGGGCTGGAAAATCTCACTCTGTATCTTGCAATGGGCAAAGACCTCAATAATCTCACCTGATGGGAAAAGATAGTTTTCCTGAAAAACAATAAAAATTTCCAAAGATCTTCAAGAAATAGTTGTAGTTTACATATTTGAACAACAATTTTCAAAATGTGAACAAACCAGTGAAATTGTTTGCTGGCATGGAAACAATGGAAAATCTCAGTGTTCATTTTATAGTGGAGTCTTCATCTATATCCCTCTGTCTTGATTTACTGGAGTATAAGTGACCTTATATCATCCTCCAACTGCATCCCTCCTCTTTCCAATTCTGCTTTGCCTATAACTCATAATGACATATTTTATTTTTGTCAAATCCAAGTTTTAGTAATGGAATAGTCGTATTATGAAATGACAAAAATGTAGTTATCAGTCTCTTGCAGATGTATTCTACACTATGATAAAGCTGTGCTTGAAAACATATTGGGCTTTGTAAATGGCATATAAATGACATTGCTTCTGGACCTAGATGGATGTCTGATGGTTGGCTACCCGGACAGAGGGTGAGGGACAAATGAAGTGAATTGAAATCAGATTCAAATTGATGGATAGCAACCTGGTTTTAAAAACAGAAACACAAGACATAAAATTCAAAAGGCAATTCCAGTTAAATGGAAGCAGTTGTTCAGAGCAAGACTGAAATCATGTATAAAAGGGCACCATTGTCATGCATTCAATGATAGAAAAATTCATAAAAAGCAACTCAATTTAAGTTCCAAATATTCAAACATTTGTGTGTAAACATGGGGTGGGAACTGAACTGGGTTCAGTTCTGCATCTTCTAATGTTGAGTATTGTATCAGCATGCTCACCAGCACTTACTATGCTCCTGCAACTGTAACTCAGCAAGGTCAACAAATAATGGCCTGGGAAAAAACAGAAAAATGCTTATATGGAAAGGGGACATTGGCTCCCAGTGTTCTTAAAGTTTTAAGTCTGACAGTTAACAAATGAGTGACGGAATTAAGCAGGAATATGAATAATTATTTAATTTCTTTCAGGTTTTCTATGAATGATAGTGAGAGAAAATGTACTTTAGTTTTCACATTCTCAGGATGGCTTACAGCAAATGAAACACTGCCATTGTAGAAATATAGGTAAACATGATAGCCAGTTTGGATAGAGCAATGCCCCACAAACAGCAATGAGATAGATGATCAATTATCTGTTTTAATAATGTTGGTTCAAAGATTAGTATTGGCCAGGGCATTGAGAGAACACTGCACTTCTTCAATTAGCTCCATGGGATCATTTATGTCTCCCTGTAACTGAGGGCAGTATAATGCAATATACTTTAACATCGAACCCAGAGCTGTGGGTCGGGAGACAACATTTTGGCGTTGAATTCCAAGATAGCAACAGCTCCATGGAGCTCAGACTGAATGTTAACAAACGGCAGGCCCCTTTAAATTGTTGAATTTTTTTTAATGGTGGTATAACTTAACAGACAAATTCACACCTAATTGTTGCAAAAAATAATTGTGATGAAGTGCATATTTTAAAAAAACCCGACAGTTTAAACACTCCCCACTCTCGCTCAGTAACTCTTGCACCGCCCCCCCCCCCTCCCCAAGTTTTTCTCTCTCGGTTCACACAAAGTCTGGGGCTTTAAAATGGGACCATACTGGGATAAAGTTGGGAAACATTAATCCAATTCAAAGGCATCAGGCTGGATTTTCACTAAAATTTTCTTGACATGACAGACCTGTCTCCTTTAGAAGCGCTCCACCCAACATACTTTCATTCCTAGGAGCCGGGAGATGGGATGGAATTCGGCCTTCATTTCCAGAGACAGTTCAGAAGTGGCTCCATCGTTGATGAGTGCCAAAATGGGCTGATTACAAGGCCTTCTTTGGTTTTCTGAAACTTTGGCTCAATTATGTTAAAGGCTGTTTGGCCTGCTGGCTTTCATCTCTCACACTTCACCCATCCCCTCATTCTTCTTCATGACTGCTTATTTGCCCATTCTGTCCTCATACTCCCAGCCTGCAGCCACTCGCTCAGTATCCACTTTGTGCAAATGACAGGAACCACGTGGAGATGGAAAGAAAATTCTCATAAGCTAATCAAGATCTTATTCAAACATGCTTTATACTGAAAAACTCATTCAGGAAACCCAGTCAATAAATTTAAATCCCCTCAGTTGGCCAATGTGTTGTTTAAAACAAACATGTAACTATGTAAAAGATAGCTAATCCTTCAATAACTTCTTAAACCGGTTAATCAAAATGTTTCTATAGTCCCCTCTAAGATAAGTGATTTTGGACCCCTTAAAAAGTCAGCCAAGCATTCATAGTTGGCTCAGTAAGAATAATAAATCTTAGGAAATATAAATAATGGAATCTCAAATTGTAAAAACTGATGGCTAAGTTTCTTTTCTAATCCAGATGATCTGTCGATCAATGCACTTCAGTAGGAGGTGTCTGGTGTTTTTTTACTTGATACTTGAAGCTTTCCTTCACAAATGTTCACACTTCTTCTGTAAAATTGTCATTTCTAAGACTCTTAGAAGAGCATTAGTTTCAAATGGTCAACATTAGTTTCAAATGGTCCAACATTGTAACATTTCACACTTACGTGACTCATGAACTGTCCGTTCTCCTGACGGTTAAAAGTGGGATGAGACAGAAATGACACTGGACCCTCTCTTTCGGGTCCCCCACCATTTTGAAAATTCTGGTGAGTTGTCTTGACATGTCGAAAATCCAGTCCGTCATCTTCAATGTGTGCAACTCGAATTCTGTAATCCACTGAAGTATCAGCCTACATTATATGCTCGAGGCTCTGGATGGGATTGAATTCACAACTTCCTGATTCCTCAGTGACAGTGTTACCACTAAACCAAGGGTGACACAAGATGTACAGCATAGATATATAGGTCTTGGAGAAATGCTAAATAAACATATAATTCTCTTGCATGTGGAATGTTTGAATGTCTGTTTTCAAAGGGCTACATCACAAAATCTCAGCACACAGGTCCTGTTGTAGTCATATAGACACTATCATCCTTACATGCCAAGTCCAGTGCCACTGTCGTTACTCAGTTCACTTTTCGTAAGGATTGTCCTGCCTCGCATTGAAGCAAATGTAAACTTGTGATTATCAATTGTCAATTCTTACAGTTCAATTGTCATTCTTACAGTTTGCTGCAGTTTGATTTAGTTTCAGAGACATTTCTCCCATATTTTGTTCACTTTTGCACAAGTCAGGTCTGGAATGTTGATGGGGAATTTTAATGCCAAGGATGGGTAGACAGATGGAAGGCTTGAAAAACATTCTCAAACTTACCTGAAACAGCCTTAAATCACTCATTTAATGGAGACAGTATTGAAGGCCATCTCAACACCATCTCAGGAGATTAGTAAAATCCTTTAAAGAGACTGCGTACCCCAGGTTTTATCAGTAAGTGAAGACAGGTCTGAAGATCCACAAGGTAGTTCCCACAAATTCAAGCTCCTCCCCAATCTCCAAATTTCCAGACTATCCTTCAATCTCTGCTTGTCCCCATTCACCCATAGATTGCTTATATCTTTTCCATTATGTGTCACTGTTCACAGCCCCCACAATCTGCAATTCCTCATTCCCATCGCCACAATTTCCAACTGATACAACTGATCTCTCCTCCATATTCTCCAACTGCTCATCAGATCCTTCACAATCTCCAATTGCTTACATTGGCTCACCCACCACCCCTACCAGTGCCAGGGTGCCTCCATCTCCCATATACCATCAACTATATCTGAAGTTCTTGACACGTGATGGCAATTTCTCTCAAGGCTATAGATCAGCAGAGACTTAGTTCCAGACCTCTGCCACCAACTCCACAATACCTTCAACTAACCTTCGCTACTAATGGCTGCCAAAGTCACCTACTTCTTCAATTTCAATGTCTTCTTTTCCTACCTGGATCACCTGCCACGTAGTCTATCTGAAGATCTTGGCAACAAAAAATTATGAGCAATTTGCTTTGAAGCTCAATATTATGTGGTGCTAGTTCCAGATCTCTGCCCCCATCTGTGCCTAATAAAAATTACTGATTATGTATAGATCAAAACGAGTAGATAGATCATTTTGTTAATCTGGTACATTTTCTTTCCATAGGATTGCAGCAACAGCATGAGGCAATTGTCCAATGCAGTTATCACACTACTACTTTTCCCAAAGTAAAACTTTGTTTCTTTTGTGCAGCCTCCAGTGATTCCTGTAAGGATTGCTGGTTAGGATATTAAAACCTGTCACAACTAAATGAACTGTGCATTGTGTGTAGACCAGCCATTTGCATTTGATAGTTGCAATCAGGATACTATAGCTCTCAGCCACAAACAACCTGGTCCATTTACATTACTTGAAGGTGGCGTCAGTGATAACTACAAACTTTCCTATGAATATTAAATATCATTTAAATTTTAGCTGAAAAATGGGCAGTCAGCAATTGAAAGTCATTGCAAGTATTTTCTTTTTCCAGACATTAAATGCTGTTCAGGTACTGCAGAGTCCACTTGCCTGTCTCCATATTTATTTTGTCAGACATTTTATTGCATTATACAGTCTATGTTGAATGGTGGAGCAAGCTCAGTGGGTGAAATGACTTATTGCTGGTTCTCTATTTCTTTTGATTTTATTATGATCTTAGTAATGAGACAGGAGGGAACTGTACCAATGAAACAGGATCCTTGTGGAAAATATAAATAGGACAGACATAAGGACCCTAAACTAGTAAATAGGGAAAGGGGCTCAAATTTAATTACGCACTGTACCTGAAGTCCTTGACTCACATGGTGGCAATTTGTTTCAAGGCTATAGATCAGCATAGAGCTAGTTCCAGATCTTCTTCATCAGCATAACGAGTACTTTCAACCAATCTTCAACAAAAAGGAAAGCTGTAGTTTTAACAGTCAGTCAGATTTGTAGCACACGACCTACCCTTTACAAACCTATGCTGGCTCTTCCTGACCAGCTGAAATGCTTCTGAGGGTGTTTGGTCACATTACCCTCAATTATGGATCCTAGTAATTTCCTGACCACAAATGTTAAACTAACTAGTCTATAATTTCCTGACTCTCCCTTCTAACCTTTTCGAATAGTGGAGTGATATGCAATTTTTCAATCTAAAGGAAATGTTCCTGAATTGAGAATACTTTGGAATATCATGGGATAGAAGCTATCTGGGTCCTGGGGGATTAAGAACAAAGAACAGTACTGCAGTTCTCTGTAATCCACCAAGTTTGTGCAAACACAGATGTCTTTCTAATCTAATATTTTCTTGCTTCTACATATTCATATCCCTCTATTTCCTGTCTATTCACATATCTATCCAGATGCCTCTTGAATATTGTTATAGAAACTGCTTCCACCAACTCCTCCAGCAGCGCATTCTTGGCATTCACCACCCACTATGTGGAAAAACTTGACCTTTGCATTCCTTTTAAACTTTCCCCCTCTCACTTTCAACCTATACCCTTGAGTAATTGACCCTTCAATCCTGGGAAAAAGACCCTGATTATCCATTCTTTCTAATACAGTCATATTCTTGCAAACCTCTATCACATACCCTCTCATCCTCTGATGTTCCAGTGAAAACAATCCAAGTTTGTTCAGCCTTTCTTCATTGTTCATCCCTTCCAAGCAGGCAACATCATGGTAAATCTCTTCTGCACCCTTTCCAATGCAGCAACATCCTTCCAATAGTGTGGCAACCAGAAATGTATACGCTTTTCCAAATGTGGGCTAACCAATGTCTTGTATAGTTGCAAGATGATTTTCCAATTCCTATACTCAATGCCCCGACTGATGGGGGCCAGCATGCCAAATGCCTTCTTGAGCACCTTGTCCACTTGAGTTGCCACCTTCAAGGAATTGTGGATCTACACGCCTAGATCTGATTGTATGCTAATATTTGTAAGGGCCTCTACCATTTACTGTATACTTTCCTTCTGTAGTAAACCTTCCATATTACATCACCTCACACTTGTACAGGCTAAATTCCATCTGCCACCTTTCGGCCCAGGTCTCCAGCCAATTTATATCCTGCTGTGTCCATTGACGGTTCTCCTTCTGTATCAGCCTGCCATGAGGGACCTTATCAAAGGCTTTACTAAAATCCATGTAAACAAAATCCATTGCCCTACCCTTTTTTTGTCATTTCTCTGTTGATTCTGTTGTCTAACCCATTAACAAATTTCCCAAGTTTACCATGGACAGTCTCCATTTCGTCCCCTTGCAGGTAGCCTTATCTAAATCTAAATCTCGAATTTTAGGGTCCAGTAAAAAAGAATCATTTGCATGTGTGTGATTTTTGTTTATTCATTCGTGGGACATGGGCAGGGCTAGCTGGCCAGCACTTATTGCCCCATCCCCTAGATGCTCTTGAGAATGGTGGTGAGCTGCTGTCTTGAAACACTGCAGTCCAATGAGTCCAGGTGAGGGCCAATGGATAGTTATTGAATGGTTAATTGTAAATCAAAACAAATGGATGCCAGTTCATGGGCTTTACAACATAAGAGTAGAAGACAATATCTGACACTGCCTAGCTGCAGCATTCTGAGTCTTTTGTGCGTGCTCATTTCTTCCAGAACAGACCATACCGAATTCCGATTGCATGATTTTAATCAAATTTGACCAAATGACTTACATAATGTAAGTCATAGTTAACTTACATAATGTAAGTTATAGGACGGATATCAGAGGTAGGTTCTTTACTCAAAGAGTGATTAGGGAGTGGAATGCCCTGCCTGCAGCTGTTGTAGATGCGCCAAGTTTGGTGGCGTTTAAGAGGTTAGTGGATAAGTATATGGATGAGAAGGGAATGGTTTAGTTAGGAGGGGCATTGCTTTTTATTTTGGTCGGCACAACATCGAAGGCCGAAGGGCCTGTTCTGTGCTGTATTGTTCTATAATGTTAATTATAAACATTACTTTGCAATCTGTCTTTTTAAACAGATCAAATGTATGTTGCTGAATATGTTTTCACCAAAACCAATTATGACCAGGAGATGCATTTATTTTGTATTTTCAAAATGGCTTCTTTTATAACTTTTTTATTTGTAAATTCATTTATTTTGATTCATTTTTTACATTATAAGTTGTATTTGTTACTTTTCCAGCCAATACAACCAGAATATTTGAAGGAACCAGGATTATAAAAACAAGAATGGTAAGTGTAGAAATTAATCTTCTATTCTAAAAGGCATATGTTGGTAACAAGTTATCTCCAGAGATGCATGCAGGAAAAATGGGAAGAAATTATATCACTGTCCACCTGTGAACAGTTACAAGACACAGCAGCTCAGCATTACGGATTTTTTTCTTTTCATTCCCAAATAGCAACTTTATTGTCTGAACTTACATTGGTAACAGTGCTGCAATATAAATGAGGTAATGTGGCAGTCACTGGAAATGTTCAGTTTGTAGCTTGCTGAAACTGCAGGAAAAGGACATACAAACATGTGAATTAGGAGCAGAAGTAGGTCACTCAGCCCTTTGAGCCTGTTCTGCCATTCAATAAAATCATGGCCGATCTATTAATTTCAAATCTACATTCCTGCCTACTCCAATAACCTATCATCCTCATGCTTCTCAAAAATGATCTACCCCTACCTTAAAAACATCCAAATTTTTTGCCTCTATTATCCTTTGAGGAAGAGAGTTCCAAAGACTAATGACCCTCAGAGAGAAAAAAATATCTCCTTAAACATACTACCTTTTATTTTTCAACAGCATTTTCTATAGAACGGTTGTTAAGCTCATGGTCCATGCTTTCATAACTTTTGATTTCTTCCCTTTTTGTGTAAAGGGGTTACATTTGCTATTTACGAATTTAATGGAATCTTCCTCAAATCTATTCAAGTTTGGAAAACTAAAGCCAATGCATCAACTATCTCACTAACCACTTCTTTGGGATACAAATCCCACTGAATGCACTTCAAAACTTGCATTCACCCTGTTCCCTTTATTTGAAACCTGAGGGCTCCAGAGTTTCTCATTGACAGTTAAGGCTTGTATTGCTCGATCATTCCATTTTGTCACTCAGAAGTTATGTGATCTTTCTACTCTGAGAGATTACTGTTAAAATACAATTCAATCACACTTCTAGCATGAAATAATTATATTGAATAGTATCATGCACCCAGGCAAGGGAATGTCTTCTTCTTGTGCAGAATGGAAAAGATGTTGTGCAATTTTTGTGGTTGCAAGTATTGAATCTTTGCCCCACACATGAATTTGTGTTCATATGGTGTAAGATGCAGAATATATTGAGAATGGAAACTGTTACTGAAGCTGTTAATGAAATCAGTATTAATGTCTGCACACATGTGCATAGATTAGTGCATTAGCCATAGTAAATACACAGGGATAGGGTGGTGGTGGGGGGCAGATAAAGGGGTAAACTTGTGCAAGATGCCATTTCAGAGTGCAGACTCAATGGGCTGAATGGCCTCTTTCTGCATTATAAATAACAAATTAGGTATTTTCCTATCAAATTGACAATATTATAAAATATTGTTAAAATAAAATTTGTATTTCCCTGGTTTGTTATCAACTATAGGGCACACACAAACTAAGACTGCATCAATATTATTTCTGCTCTTAATATTGGTGACTCATGTTGCATATATATCAGGCAATATTTGTCATCAGATGATAACAATGGGCATCATAATTTTACTTGGATATGTCTGTGAGTCTGTGGTAAATTGATTGGTGAATCTTGAAAGGGGAAACAATATTTACATAATTCAGGAAGATGGTTAAAGTTGGTGGGGGAGAATAAGGGGCCTGAAATAGAAGAAGCATCATGATCCATCTCCTTGGACCCCCAATACCTCTATGAAATTTGAAATTTCATAGTTTTGAAATTTATAGTTTTGCTTTTCATGTGGATTTAAAATGCAAATTATCATTCTCAGGGAAACAGAATGATCATCTTTGAACAATTTAACAAACTCCATTTAATATTTTGCAGTTATATTTCAATTGCAAGTTCAGAAGTGAACTTGAGTAAAATAACATTGTTAAAAAAAAAACAGTTTTTTAATTAACCAGAAACATATCTAATGTGTATTTAGTGCTTGCCAATGTTTCCTACTTGCTGAACACCTTTGAGGATTTTTGTGTGTTTTGTTTCCTTCAAGGTTCACCAGCAGATGGCAGCAAAATATGTTGGAGAATTTATTTATAAAAGATATGAAGGAAACGTTCAAAAATTTTAGAATGTTAATGTTGAGTTTACAATGGATAAATAATGTAGTTTGTTCGATGTCAATCGTTCACATTTAAAGCAGCTAATTTTTGAATCATTTTTCTCTTACAGCTAGAGGTGGAAATGACTTCAGCCATATTTTCCAGAAATTTAAGAATACAATGAATCTAGTTGAGTTTAGGATGGAGATTTTGCCCTCACAGGGTCATTTGAGGGAGTGATGGGAGGGTGGGGACAACTCACCCAATAGCATATGTAAAATCCAGCCCATTGTTTTGGAAACCCTTATGACAGCGCCACCAAAAGGTGAATAATATATTGCAGATAAATGCAATGTATATTTGAAAATGCATTAGGTTTTATGGAGCAATTAACATAAGGAATTCAGTGAATTTTGAAATGGAATTCTGAACTTAGCACAGACATTTTAATGTAAAATTTATCACTTTTTTATGTCACTGTTATATCTAAGCATCATCCTATGCAGACCACACTTTTAATAATTCTTTGCAATATAATCACCAATGTAGTAATTGACCAAAATATGAGACTTCTATAAACAAGACTGTTTTGTATAATGCATGGACTATTCTACCCAACCAGCAATTTATTGGATAAAAAAAATTTAATACATTTTTTTCAATTTATAGTGAGATAACTCTATAATTAAGGGAGGGAAGAAAATACTGCTGTATACTAATTGAATAATATCAGAGGTGCCAACTTGAATATAAATTACATATGTATTGTGATTTCTAAAAATATTAATAATAGTATACCTATGCATTTTGTGTCAAGCAGCTGAATGATAGGTGCTAATAAAACTACATATACCCTTTTGACATTTTAAACCACCTTGACAAAGGAATGTTTTAAAATATTTTTTTAATTACCTTTTCTGGCTTTTAACAAGATCTTTACGTAAGATTTTTATGTTCTCCTCACATGTTGTGAGAAAATAAAGCCCATCTTCTTAGTTCCCTCTTTCACTGCAAAATTCTTGCTAGGCTATGTGCCCACTTCAGTTGGTTGGCATTTACAAATGCCATTCTTCAACCCACCACCAGATGGCTTAAAATAGCAGTCCAATGGTAGCTGTTTATCTGATTGTCCTTCCACTTGATGCTTCCCTAGCTATGGAATGTAAGGAAATTGGGAAGGATTAACATGTCCCCCTCCAACTTGAGATGTTACAACACTGCTCCACCATATTAAAAACATGCAGTTGATAAAGTTCAGTTCTCAATACACTCTGAACACTCTGTTCTACTCAGTAACCAATAAACCAGTTTGACTGACTCAGGAAGATTTTTTAAACTCTTCTTCCCATGAGTAAATTACTGCCAGAGAGTTGAGTTGATGGATAGAGAGTAAGCAGTCACAGGGTTTACAACAATATCCCCACTGCTTTTCTTACAACACGAGTACATATTTTAAAGCATAAAAGTACATAATACTATTGTCATTCAATTTGATTTTTTAAAAATGTATCGATGATGTATTTATTTATTCATTCGTTGGAAATGGGCACTGTTGGCTTTCCAGCATTTATTGCCCATCCCTTTATGCCAGAGGCAGTTGAAGGTCAACCAACTTGCTGTGGTTCTGAAATCACATGTAGGTTAGACCAGATAAGAACAGCAGATTTCCTTCCCTAAAGGACATTGATGAACTGATGGGGTTTTCTGACAGTCGACAATGGTTTCATGATCATCAATAGATTCTTAATTCCAGATTTTTTTTGTAATTGAATTCAAATCCCACCATCTACCGTGGGGGAAGTCAAACCTAGTCCACAGAACATTAGTTGAGTTTCTGGATTAATAGTCCAGTGATAATACCACTAGACTATTGCCTCTGCATGTGCATCTATTATCTTCTCATCTATAAAGACAGAACTGACTTGATGCTAACCTCTTTAAAACCAGCTACAACTTTATGCAATGTAAATGTTATACTGTCTTAGTTTCTTCTTATTATTGATGCTGATTAGTTTAATTTAAAAAAAAATCACTCCAAAAACCGCATTTTCAATGATTAAAAACTGAAGATTATAAAATTTTTACCGAGAAAATTCCTTTAACCTGAATTGTTTAATCAGCTGAGGAAAAGAAGAATGATTGTAAAGAGTTCAAAAGACTGCATGTATTTAATAGTGTCATTCTTTTCTCTTTTTAAATACACTTTGAATTTCCATTTCAAATGGATTTCTGAAAAAAGCTAACAGAACATTAAAGAAATATCTCTGATATTAATACAGCAAGTCAATGGAGTCACAAACGATTGAAAGTAAGCATAGGTATAATGGGAAGCTTATGTTTTTATAATTTTCTTGTTTAAACAGAATGTTAAAGGAAGTGCAGTTCCTAATGGAAAAGAGTCAAAATATTACAATGAACATGAAAATAAAAATTTTGGAGATGATGAAAAAAATGTAGAGGTTGAAGCTTCTTTTCAGAGCCTCTCATATGATGAGAACCAGAATGGTATGTCCAATATTTCTACTTACTTTGTATTCTTTTTATTTTTCTTCATATTCTTCTGGTATGTCACTGAAGCCTACAGCCTCTCCTGCCTCTTCAGCTGATATGGCACCAATCAGTTCTGGGTCATCTACTTGGACTTCTTCTGGTCTTACTTTACCCTTTGTTTCTATGGCAACTGGCCTAGGCCCTGCATCCAGTGGAAGTCAAACCACTGTGGCATCTGTGGTAACAAGTACCTTGCTTGCAAGCCTTGGGTTTGGTGGTGGTGGTGTTCCTTCCTTTCCTAGTACTGTGTGGCCTACACGCCTTCCCTCTGTGGCTTCAACCACCAAACATCGAGTTAGACCTGTTGTTTCAACAACTGAAGCATTGTCATCTCCAGGCTCAGAGGGTGGTTCTGCTGTTAATAAAACCGGTGAAGCAGAAGGTGAAGATGAAAAGAAAGAAAATGAGGGTGAGAAAGGAGAAGGAGAAGAAGGAGAAGGTGATGAAGAGGAAAGCAAAGATGGTTCAAGGAAAAAAGTAGTGGAGAAACAGGAGAACGTTGTGACTGCAACAACTCAGATACAAAATAAGACTGAATCAGAGGTATCACCTGGAGATCAAAGTGATCCAACTAAAGAAGGCAAAAACTCAACGAGTAGACAAGACCTTTCAAATGTAACCAGCAGTCAATCAAGTAAAGCTTTCAAACAGACAACAGTTGAGCCATTGCGAACAACATCAGAAGTTTCAACTATAGAGAACTCTCCACTCAAAACTTCAGTCAAACCAACACCACCTCCAAAAACATGGAATGACGTAGCAGGAAAAAAGTCTGCTGAGAATACATTTGTTATGGTGAATCCAGGTTAGTTTATTATCAAGTTATTTTGTTACTGTTGCTTCTCTCAATGCTTTTTTTTAAAAATAGGCTCTTTATTTGGTATGTGGTTCTTTTTGTTCTGCTAAGCTTGTGATTAGCTGTCTGATTGTGGTGACTAAATAACTTTGGCGCAGATGACATATTGCTGATTTATTATGTCTGATGCTTACTCAATGCCATCAAGAAACCATAAAAATTTAAAATACAAGGTTGAAAAGTTTGAATATTTTATCTCCCATCAAAACATTTCCTATATTAATAGTAAATTATCAACAATGTGAAGTACAACATAGAAAAACTACAGCACAAACAGGCCCTTCGGGGCCTGTTTACCTACTAGGCTTACCTAAAACTCTCAATCCTACTAAGTCCCATGTACTCATCTAGAAGTCTCTTAAAAGACCCTTTCGAATCTACCTCCACCACCACTGCAGATAGCCGATTCCATGCATTTACCGCCCTCTGAGTGAAAAACGTACCCCTGACATCTCCTCTGTACCTACTCCCCAGCACCTTAAACCTGTGTCCTGTCATAGCAACCATTTCAGCTCTGGGAAGAAGCCTCTGAGAATACACCTGATCAAAACCGTTCAACATCTTGCACACCTCTATCAGGTCATCTCTCATCTCCATGGAGAAAAGACCGAGCTCTCTCAACCTATCCTGATAAGGCATGCCACCCAATTTAGACAACATCCTTGTAAATATCCTCTGCACCTTTTCAATGGCTTCCACATCCTTCCTGTAATGAGGCGACCAGAACTGAGCACAGTACTCCAAGTGGAGTCTGACCAGGATCTTATACAGCTGCTGCATTATCTCCCGAAGTGTTCCTTCAGTTCCTTTGCTAATGAGTATGAAGACACTCTTGGTAGTTGATTAATCTGTGCTTATTCCAAAAGTCCTTTAAAATGAACTAGGTGATATGGTTTGTACTATCAACTATTTTGTCCAGAAAACTTACATTTTCAGTATTACTTTGGCACATTGCATGTAATATTCATGAGTGAAAGCGATGGAAAAATTACATAAAAATAATCGTTTTTCTGGGAAAATAATGCGTTGTATAAATGTCATATGATTAATGTAAGTTTAATAGTACTTAAGTCAGAAAATGGCTTTTCTCATATACTTGCAAGCCAAATCTACAATTAAGAACGTCTGGCTACTCCAAATTAGTTATGTTCATGCACTATTCTATTATGAAATGGTACAATGTGCATTTACATTCTCAGACAGAGGTAGATTTCAATTTATTGGCTGCCTGACCAATATTTCTTGTGGCAAAGTGGCCAGGGCCATTTTGAGGCCAGGCCTTATTTAAATAGACACAAATATCTGGACAGGCAACCCAATATAGCTTGCTGGATTCTGGCCTATGCACTGTTTGGTTCCAGCTAGCCAGCAGCAAGCTAACTCCTGAGCAGATTTCTGTTAGTTCCCTCAACAACAGAAGAATATTTTAAAACTTGCCTGTCTTGGGTCACCTTGGCTCTATTGCCAGAAAAGCTGGTTGGAAAATGGGCAGTTCATGCTTTGATCAGTTCCACTCAGTTGGAATCCTTTGAATCACAAGACCTTGACTTGGGGCCTATTGTTTGAAATAGGGCATTTTTTTTTCCAAAAATGTACTTTATTCATAAAAATCTCAAATAAACCATTGCAAATCTACATTCTATGAACTACAAATGGTGCAAAATTAAAACTTTTTTACAGTTCTATACAAATTACAGTCATAACATTTCAATACTCAAAACTGTATACATGCCTCAAAAATTACTGTGTGCTGTTATTTCTCAGATTGGCACTCAGTTACGCAGGTCGAGGGTATTCTGCAGTTCCCGGGGCCTCGGTTTGCCTCCATTAAAAGGCCTTATAGCGTGGCCTTTCCCCAATATATCTTTGTGGCGGCTGCCCTAAGCTGTAGCACGTCCCTCAGTAAATAGTCCTGGACCTTGGAATGTGCCAATCTGCAACACTCGGTTGAGGACAGTTCTTTCAACTGGAAGATTAGCAAGTTTCGGGCGGACCAAAGTGCGTCCTTCACCGAATTGATAACCTTCCAGCAGCAGTTGATATTTGTCTCAGTATGTGTCCCCAGAAACAGCCTGTAGGGCACAGAGTCCTGCGTCACCGAACTGCTTGGGATGAACTTCAACAAATACCACTGCATCTCACTCCAGATCTTCTTTGCAAAGGCACGTTCCACAAGGAGATGTGCAACCATCTTATCAGCCTCGCAGCCGCTTCGCGGGCAGCATGCGGTGTTGTTGAGACCTCGAATGTGCATGAAGGATCTGATGGGGAGTGCCTTTCTCACCACCAGCCAAGCCAGATCTTGGTGCTTGTTTGTGAGTTCTGGTGATGAGGCGTACTGCCAAATGACACTGACAGTCTGCTCAGGGAACCATCCAACAGGATCCATCATCTCCTTTTCTCTCAGGACCACAAGGATGTTATGCGCCGACCACTGCTTACCTCACCATGTGGTCAAAGGTGTGTTTGTGGAAAAATTTCTCCACAAAGGACAGGTGCTGCGGTACGGTCCAACTACTCGGAGCGTTCCGCGGCAGTGTGGCTGGACCCATCCTCTGCAACACTCAGGACAGGTAGAACGTCAAAACGTAGTGGCACTTGCTGTTAGTGTATCGAGGATCTACGCACAGCTTGATGCAGCTGCACACAAAGGTGGCCATTAGGATGAGGGCGGCGTTGGGAATGTTTTTCCCTCTGTTCTCTGGAGATTTTGTGCATCGCCTCCCTCCGGACATGATACATCTTGGATCTCCAGATAAACTTGAAGATGGCCTGCGTCACTGCTGCAGCGCAGGATCTGAGGATAGGCCGCACCTGCACCACATACAACAATACGGACAGCACCGCACACTGGATCACCAGATTTTTTTCCGGTCATGGAGAGGGAGCGTTGCTCCTGCAACTCCAGTTTCTGCCTGGCTTTCGCAATGCGCTCATCCCAGTTTTTGACACATGCTCCTGCTGCTTCAAACCGTATTCCCAGCACTTTAAGGTAATCCGTCCTGATGGTAAAGCCAACAAAGGATTTTGCCCGGTTCCCAAAGGACATGGCCTCACTCTTACCCTGGTTGACTTTGGCTCCTGAGGCTCGTTCGAACTGCTTGCAGACCTGGAGGAGTCTGCAAACAGACAAGGAGTCCAAGCGAAAAACAGCCACGTCGTCCACATACAGGGAGGCTTTGACCTGTGTGCTTCCGCTGTCTGGGATTGTCACCCTTTTGACGCCTGGCTTGCTTCTGAGGGCCTTGGCAAAGAGTTCAATGCAACACACAAAAAGGACGGAGGAGAGAGGGTAGCCCTATCTGACTCCAGACCTGATCTGAAAACTATCTGATTCCCACCCATTGACTGAAACTGCGCTACTGATGTCTGTGTAAAGCAGCTGGATCCAATTGTGGATTCCCTCCCCAAAGCCCATTTTGGAGAGCACATCCATCATGTAGCTGTGTGATATTCTGTCAAACGCCTTCTCCTGGTCCAGGCTGATGAGGCACATATCCACCTCCTGTCCTGCACGTAGGCAGTTGTATCCCTGAGCAGTGCAGAGCTGTCAGAGATCTTCCTGCTGGGAACAGCACAGGTTTGATCAGGATGGATCACTGACCCCAGAGCAGATTTGACCCGGTTGGCAATGACTTTGGCCAGAATTTTATAATCCACGTTCAATAGTGAAATGTGTCACCAATTTCTAATTTCTTCCCTTTCCCCCTTCTGCGTGTAGATGAGGATAATGATGCCTTTCCTCGTGGATTCTGACATCCTGCCTTCCAGAAGCATACTTTCGTATACTTCCGGGAGGTTCGGGCCCAGTGAGTCCCACAACGCCGAGTATAACTCAGCCGGTAAGCCGTCACTTCCGGGAGTTTTACCCTTCTGAAAGGACTCGACGACCATCGTCAGCTCGTCCAGAGATACCGGTCTGTCCAGGCTGTCCCGCTCACTATCGTCTAAGACCTGTGTGATAGACGACAGGAAAGACTGGAAGGCTGTGCTGTCTGTTGGCTTCAGATCATACAGCCCGGCAAAGCAGGATTTGCAAATCCTCAGAACGTCAGACTGCAAAGACCTTATTGAGCCGTCTTCTTCCTTCAGGCTGCTGATCACAGTGGTTTCTCTGTGCACTTTCTGGAAGAAGAAGTGTGTGCACTTTTCGTCCTGCTCCACGGAGCAGACCCTGGGCTAGAAGATGACCTTGGTGGTCTCCGAGGCAATGAACAAGGCTTGCTGGCTCTTCACCTCCTGGAGATCCTCCTTGACATCAACCACTATTGACTGCAATTGGAGCAGTTCCTGCATGCTTTTCTGGAGTCGGGACATATCCCCCCCGTCTCTCCCTGGTCTTCTGAACCCCTTTGCGAATGAAGAACCTTTTGATGTTGCCTTTGATGGTTTCCCACCAGAGCGATAGAGACTCAAAGAAGGGCTTCACACTCCTCCAACTGTGATAAACTCTCCTGAGTTCCTCGAGGTTCTCTGGGTGGAGATTGGCTGGAGCGTCAGCATTAAGGGGCTGAAAATATGCCAATCCCATTTTGTAGTTACTATGAGACAGTACCTTTTATTCACCTGAACTCCACAGATGATAAGCCCATTCAACAACAACAATCTGTATTTATATGCTGCCTGTATTGTAATAAAATATCCATAACCACTTTACAGGAATGCCATCAATCATAACTTGACAGGATACTTCACAAGTGGATGGTAGGATTGATAACAAAGACCTTGGTTTTAAAGTTTCTGAAAGAAAGAGAGAGGTGAGAAGCTTAGGGAACAAATTCCAGAGTTTGGTTTCTAGGCAGTTAAAGGCACAGCTTCCGACGATGGAATGATTGAGTTCATGGGTGCTAAAGAAGCGAGCTGTTGAGGAGTGCTGAAAACTTGAAAGGTTTTAAGATCAGAGGAGATGCAAGCGATTTGATTACAAGAATGAAAATTTTAAAAGTGAAGTGTTGCTTAACCTGGAGCCAATATAAGTGAATGAGCACACAAAGCAAATGGGCTTTGATGAGAGTTACTATATGAGCAGCCCAGTTTTTGTTGATTTCACGATTGTGGAGGCTGGAACTTGGGAGGTTGGTCAGGAATTCATTGAAATAATAAAGTCTTGTTGTAACAAAGGCGTGGATGCAGGTTTCAGCAGTAAATGAGTGGGGGTAGGGTGGACTTGGACAATGTTACAGAAGTGGTAATAAGCATCGTGATGGCACGTGATGTATATGTGGTTGGAAGTTTCATCGTGGGAGCTAAATATGACAGTAAATTTGCTAACGGTCTGTTTCAGCCTCAGAGTTGCCAAGGAGAGGATTGGAGTCAGTAGCGACAGAGTGGAATTTGTGGTGGGGTAAAAGACAATGGTTTTGGTCTTCCCAGTAATTAATTCAAGGAAAGGGGAGCAACATTTTCTGGAAACCTCAAGAGATGGAAAGTGTACCTGTCCTTACAATTTAATTGTTTCTTCACTAGTCAGCTGAGAGTTCTTTGTAAACAAAGTGTTTCTTTTTGCTTATCAATATAGATTTTTTGAGAAATGCACAACAATCCAATGTCCTGTGTTATCTCCATCTGGGTGATTTCAAACAGGAATTATTCTGTTGTTGCCTTGTACAAAGAATGTGGCTTGCCATGGGGAATGAAAATTATTGAGAATGAACTTTTGTAAACTTCCATTCTTTGACACTTCAATAAATAATTTCAGCTTATAAGTCTGCTTGTGTTCCATAAATCTGTCAGCTGAATTATGCTTTAGCCTTCAGCATTTCAAGATGCAACAGAACTGATCCAGAAATGTGTCCTTCATATTTAACACAATGTTTTTCACGAAATGAATTTTGTAGTTATTACTTGAAGATAAACTTAGAAACTGAAGATAAATAACAATGGTAAAAGCAATCACAATTTTGAAATCACTGGTACCTTAACGTAACATTTAGAACATAGAACATTACAGCGCAGAACAGGCCTTTTGGCCCTCGATGTTGCGCCGACCAATTAAGAAAAAGCAATGACCCTCTAACCTAAACCATTCTCTTTTCATCCATAAACCATTTGGTATGAAAGCCTGTTCAAATCTGTCACCCCAAGCAAAATTAGTTTTTTCCCTCCCCATTCTCACCAGAAATGCAGTCACAATTGGTTTTAGCAGTTCTATACGCAGCCATAGATTAGAACTGTTTTGTTTTGGATGCCAAGCACTGAAACATATGGAATCATAGAATGCATATAGTGCAGAAGGAGGCCATTTGTCCCATCAAGCCTGCACAAACCCAAGCCCTTTCCCTGTAAAATCCAATTACTTACCCTGCCAGTTGCCTTGATACTAAGAAGCAATTTAGCAGGCCAATCGACCTCACCAGCAAATTTTTGGAATGTGGGAGAAAACCACACAGACAGAGAATTGTGCAAATTCCACAGTGTCCAGAGGACAAAATTGAACCCAGCTCCCTCGTGTTGTAAGATAACAGTGCTAAATGCTGTATCATCAAGCCACTGTTAATTAATGTACACACTTCCCGCAATAATATTATGTGGTCATACTTTCACATCAGCGTTGAAAGTTGGCTACATTAACATTCAGAATTGAACGTAAACAATGGCCCATAGCAATGCAGCACATAGAGCAGTTCACTAGTTTAATAATCTTTAGCACCTGCCGGAAAATGTACAGACTCAAAATCGCAGTCTGTTTTACATCCCAACCATTGAAATCAAGGGAAAGTGAAATCAAGCTGGATATAAAACAGCTGGCTAATTTAATCTTGTCAGTTTCTCACTGAGCAAGTTAGGTTAAAATTATCCCTGATGTTGAAATAATGCTTAGCAACCATTTTGTAATTAGCTCCACAGAAAAATAGATGTGTACAGGGATGAGTGAGCAGAGGTAAGTGTTGTTTCATGCAAGTCTAATCTCGACATATTGTTTCATGTTATGATCAGTGAGCCTTCATCAAACTCCTTCAACATGTGCTTTGCATGAAGGAAGAAACATTTCCAACCAGGAGTGAATGAACTATTAGCCTTGTTATGTGCGAAAGCACTATTAATAAAATTGCATTTGTGTTCCAAAAATCAGCGAGCAGAATAGTTACGGAACATTTATTACAGCTCGCAACCTCAGTGTCTGTAGTATTTTGAACAGTCCATAATGGCTGTAATTTCTTTCAAATTACTTTATATAATCTCTTTAGAAAATCCAGTTTAGTTTGAAAAAAAGCTGAAATGCTGAAAACGCATGAATAATATAGCCATCTTGCCCTTTCTTCACCATATAAAAAGACAGAAGTTCAACCTGTGATAAAAGGATGAAAAGAGCAAATGGCCTGGAAAGTTCTGGATGAATTAAAAATGGAGATACCACCATCTGAAAAAAATAAGGTGATCTTATTCTCTGTCAGGTTGAAGAGACCACATCATAGAATCATAATATTCTTATAATGCGGAAGGAGGTCATTCAGTCCATTGATCCTGTACCAACAACAGTCCCATCCCAGTACAGGACAGCCCCACGTATTCCAGTAGCCCCACATATTTACCCTGCTAATCTCCCCGACACGAAGAGGCAATTTAGCATGGCCAATCTACTAAACCCGCACATCTTTGGACTGTGGGAAGAAACCCATGCAGACATAGGGAGAATATGCAAACTTCGCACAGACAATGACTTGAGGCCGGAATTGAACTCTGGTCCCTGGTGCTATATTGCAGCAATGCTAACCACTGTACTACCATACAATTTTAAACAAGTTGAATTAGTCAGTCTCAGTACTCCTCATTTTTATCTATTTAATAAAAAGTATATAGTGATTTACTTCTTTGCAGCAATTACATTTGAGCATAAGGTAAAAACAGAAATATCACCTATCAATAAACTGATGACTGAAGTATTACATCAATTCCACTTTCTCTCCCTATTTTTATATCTTTTGATCCTCTAAGTGCCTAGAATCTATTGATTGCCGTCTTGATTATACTGATTGACTGAGCGTCCCCAGCTCTCTGGGGTAGAGAATTAGAAAGGTTCGTAAACCTCTAAGTGAAGAAATTTCTTCTCAACTTTAAATGGCTAAGTCCGACCTTGAGACTGTAACTTTTACTTATACACTGGAACTCTACCAGCTTGCCTGCCATGGATTCGGAGCAGGCGAGGGCCGGACAAAGGAAATGTCTGACTTCGGGCATGAATTTCTAATCTTACTCGAGCAAGGCCCGTTGTCTCTCCTGGGGGATGCATCCTCACAGGTCTACCTTGTCAAACTCAAAAATGTTTATATGGTTCAATAAGATCACATCCTCAGTCTTTAAAACTCCATAGAATAGGGGCCCCTTTCTTTCCATCTCTCCTTGTTGGACAGATGTTTCATATCAGGAATCAGTCCAATGAATCTTTGTTGGACCCACCTCTAAGCCAAGTGTAACCTCCTTAAGATAGGGAGGCCAAAACTGTGGTCTTAGCAGTACCTTATATGGTTGCAACAGAATACCCAGAAATCAGGAGCCATTTCAGTTGAAAGATGGTACCTGATGCCATCTCTAGTCGAACCCATATCCAAGCTATGTTTTTAAGACTAATGGCATAAACATTCCATCCATGCACCAGAAGTATTCAATATAGGCAGATTGGGACATCAGTTAGTGCCTAAAGCTGATTAGATACCCAACTTGCTATTTGGACCTCGTTGTTTCAGAAAACTAGTGAGTGAATGTTATCATTTGAGTCAACCTTTATTTATTCATGAGACTTACACATTACAAGCATATACCTCCTATTTCAGATGCACCACAGTTTCAAGAAATGTCCCTTTATATCTGCTCAGGTGAAACTTTAGTTAGTGCCCACCATCTGCATACAATTAAACATGATTAATATACAATTAAAAACTCCCTTATTTCTCTTTAAGTAAAAAGTAAAGTTAATAAGCATTTTTTTTAAAAGAGCAAATAAAAAGCCTCCATATTCTGAACAAAGCATTAGATTACAAGATACCTCACTTATAGGACCTGTGACAATTCTTTGTACAACATTTCATTTTGGAAAATAATCAAACCATTGATGACTGACATCAATCCATTTAAGTTTAGAGATTTCCTTTCTCCCCAGCATTTCTTTCAAGCCAGTATCTTTCCAAAAACATTTTCTCACATGCGTTTTTCACAGCATACATTATCCCACCATGAAATAATTATCTGCAGAACATTCAACGGGTCTACTATCTTCAGTAAGTTTTTAAGTTTTATAGTTAATTATTGGTATCACAAGTAGGCTTACATTAACACTGCAATGAAGTTACTATGAAAATCCCCTAGTTGCCATACTTCAGTGCCTGTTCAGATGCAATGAGGGAAAATTTAGTATGGTCAATGCATCTAACCGTGTATTTCGGACTGTGGGAGGAAACCAGAGCATCTAGAGGAAACCCACACAGACGCAGGAAGAACATGTGGACTCCGCACAGATAGTAACCAAGCCGAAAATCAATCCCGGGTCCCTGCCAGTGTGAGGCAGGAGTGGTGAACACTTACACTCTTGTATAGAATTTTATTTAAAATATCTAACAAATAGAATCTTATATCTGCTGCCTATTTAGCTGTTTCAACAGCTAAAATTACTTAAACAATCCTTTTTATTTTCTTAGCCTCCCAAGCTAAAGGATATCTCCCATTTTCACCCATCAGAAATATTATGATACCAGCTGCTCTACATCATCCGTCAGGAAGATTACCATGAGAAGCACCACTAAAATTGTGGAGTTTCATATTCTTTGGGCCACCTTGGAATGGGAACTTAAGTATGCATATATCTAGATTTAATTTTTTTTTACATTTTATTCATTCTTGGGACATTTTCTACTTTAGGATCTTGCATCGTTTTATTTAATATCAAAACTAACATCCTGTTTAAACTGAGTGTCTAACTAGTTCAATGGCTAATGTCTCTCTAGATATAGAATCATAGGATAAGATCCCTACAGTACAAAAGGCAACCTTTCAGCCCATCGAGCCTGCACCAACAACAACCTCATCCAGACCCTATTCCCCTAACCCCACATATATACCCTGCTAAACCCCCTGACCCTAAGGCACAAGTTAGCATGGCTAATTAACCTAACCTGCACATCTTTGGACTCTGGGAGAAAACTGGAGCACTCAGAGGAAACCCATGCAGACATGGGGAAACTTGCAAAGTTTACACAGACAGTGACCCAAGGTCAGAATGAACTCCAAATTCTCTTGAACTATCTGATTGCCTTCATCTCACCTCTCTTAATTAGTCTATCCTTAAATTTATCGGCAACCATCAAATCTTCACATCCACCCCAGGGGCTTTTGCTTCAAGTCTTTTTCAGACAATATTCTGTGACCTCTTTCATTGTGTAATCCTTCTTAAGCTACAGATTCTACTTGCACTTTTATGCCTGTTGGGGACTATAAACTACAAGATCTCCTCCTTTAACTGGGCTCTTGTGTGATTGTGTTCTGGCACAAGAATCACTTCTGAATTCATCATCAGTATTTTGCTGTGCTTCAATACTTTCCACTCTTGCGCCCTATTCTGCCAGTCCATTGACTTCACTTCTTGGCCATTGTCCTGGTTTTCTTCTGCACCAATTGTTGCATCCCTCCATTCACTTCAGCCCTCTGAAATTATGTAACTCGGCCCCACTATGGCCAATCCACTTTAGATATAATAGTTCTGCTTCAGGAACTTCATCATAAAATATTTGAGCACTTGGCAGGCAAAATGTTTCACTTACTGCCATCAGCTACTCAGTACGTTGAAATTTTGTAATTAATCCCAATTAATTGTGAATAGTGAACCTTAACAGCTTGGTTGGCGTATTTGGTAAGTACTCACAAAGCTTGGTAGATAATTAGGATTTCAGCTATAAGCAGGCTAATAGGGACTATATCCTTCAACTGTATAGCAAATTCTTTGCATAAACCACTCATGCCAGGGCAGTTGTTAATTTGCTGTGTGGTTGATTGGCTCTGAGTTTATGCAGCATTTTATTGATTACCACTGATTCCTTTCACAGAGTCTGTTGCTGAAAAGACTTTCAGTTGCAGTATTCATGACCAGAATGTTCAAGTTTTCCCAAGACTCATGTCTCTAAAATTGTCATTGATAAATTCCCCTCCATCATCAGTCAGAAAATTTGCTGGTGCTCCAAGTCCAGATCCTATGCCTTTTTCCGTGATTTTGTCTTTAACTGTGCTGCATGTTATTGTAGAGAAACTGAATCTGGGCACAAGGTCTACAAAATTTTGAACAAGAATATTTCTGGCTTCATCACTTACCTTTAGATTCTTTGTAATTAGTCGTTAACATCATATTCCAATGGAAGTGGGAGTCTGTTCCAACACTTTTTACATATTTCACACTTCTGGTAATTTTGACTGTCACCCTCGGATACAATTCATCAAACACGGCTAGATCCTTTAGCAGGGTTTTTAACTTCTAGCAAATGGAGTGATCAGAAACAAATGGGTTGGGTTTTGCCACCCCACCGCCCTCTCACGGCAGGTTTTCCAGCAGCAGAAACGTCTCACCATTTACCGCTGATGGAATCTTCCAGTTGCATCAAAGCCACATGCTTACAAACAACGCTGCTGGAGAACCTGCCAAGGGGGCTCACCTTCAGTGGGACCAGAAGATTTATTTGGCGGGAAGGGTTGGAAAATTCCACCCATGGTTTTGTTAAAGGGATACAATAATATCCTGCCTGGGTAGACAGCAGATCCACTGACTTTACAACATAATTGCCTTATCATTCTACATGTCAAGTTGCATTTGTACAACAGCATATGTATTACATTAGAGACTATGGGCAAGATTCTCTGATCTTGTCCATGCCCCTCCCACTGTGCATGAGAATGGAAAATTTAGCGTTCTAGCCAAAACTCCATTCACTTCCAGTGGTACTGGAGAATCCCAGCTGCGAAAAGGGTTTTCAGGGTGTATATGTACAGATAACATGGCTTACTCCAGCTATTTCACAAAAAATTACCACTTTCTTTGGAGACCTCATGCGTGTCATCACCAAACATTACGCAGATAGTTTTTATACTAATTAATCGTATATTGATTCTCACTACTCACTGAACCTAGATAACTCTTTAATTAATCCATTCTACATATTATTCATAGAATCATAGAGAGATGAAGGCACTCTTCAACATAGACAAAAGAGTCCATGATTAACATTTATTGTAGGACTAAAACCTTTGACCAATATAATTCATTCTTATCTTTTCTGCCTCAGAATCCTGTTTGTCATGTATTGTTTTGAGGATTCTGCCTCTCTGCTTTGGGCAGTTCAGCTCGCAGTGATACTTCTAGTCATGGCTGAAGATCTTAATAACTTTCCTTGGGCATTCCTGGGATTCATTCACTTGTTGTTGCTGTTCCAAGTCTACATTCTGCTGTAATAACCAGACCTGCTAAAGGTACTTCCATCCTCATTATGCCTGTATTACTCCTCTGTTATATTGACAACTGTGTCATGTATCAGTTGCATTTCAAAACCAGGCAACTATTGTGCCTCCTATACTTTGAGTCATCATGGAATTTCTTACTTGTTCCACCAAAGCTGCAGCAAATAGCTGTTTCCCATGATGCTTTTTTCAAGACAGCAGATATCTGATCCAATTTTGAGAATCAAATACCAGTTAGAACCAGGAGCTTGCCTCTCTGTGATGCCTTAACATATTGTAACAATTTGAACATAAAAATTTCACCAACCCTGAAAGTCCATGATTCATTCCTGTATTGAGTAATCATCTGCTTTCCAAAATCTTTCAAATGCTGATGAATGATAATGTTGGAGCTAATCTTTACTCAGTCTTACATTTGTTTACAGTGTTAATCTTCACAAGTATACATTTCCTAAATCAACCATATCACAGTTTCAATAAACGTCTCTTTATGTATGTTCAATTAAAACAACAGCGAATGCCACCACCTGCATACAATTAAACACAATCAATATATAATTAACACTCACCACTCTGGTTAATGCCCTCTTTTAGACATGCACAGCTTAGCATGCTTTCAGATGCACAAGACCAGTCCTGTGCCTCTGTACCCCATCTCCACCACCATGATTTAAATGCGTCCCATGCATCTTGTTTTTGAATCATAGAGTCTATATGCAGGAGGAGATCAATAGACCCATCAAGCCTGCATTGACAATAATCCGCCCAAACCCTATCCCCATAATCCCACATATTTACCCGACTAGTCCCCCTAACACTGAGGGGCAATTTAGCCTGGCCAATCAAGCTAACCACACATTTTTGGAGTTTTTTAGTTATCAAATTGCTACTGGAGAGATGGTTGAAATACTAGTTTGTTACAGAGGCAGTGCTGGTCGTACTTTAGAATTAGAATTAAAACATTAGAGCACAGTACAGGCCCTTCGGCCCTCGATGTCGCGCCGACCAGTGGAACCATCTAATGACCCTCCAATCTAAACTATTGCAGTGTTATCCATATGCCTATCCACTGACCATTTGAACACCCTTAAAGTTGGCGAGTCCACAACTGCTGCAGACAGGGCATTCCATGCTCTTACTACCCTCTATAATTACCATCCCTTGATTTAAAGCTATGTCCCCACGTGTTAGCCATCACCATCCAAGGAAAAAGGGTCCCACTATCCACCCTATCTAACCCTCTGATCATCTTGTATGCCTCAATTAGGCCATCTCTCAACCTTCTTCTTTCTAACAAAAACAACCTCAAGTCCCTCAGCCTTTTCTCATAAGACCTTCTCACCATACCAGGCAACATCCTTGTAAACCTCCTCTGCACTCTTTCCAATGCCTCCACATCCTCCTCATAATGCAGCAACCAGAACTGTAAGCAATACTCCAAGTGCAGCCACACCAGAGTTTTGTACAGTTGCAACATGACCTCATGGCTCTGAAATTAAATCCCTCTACCTATAAAAGCTAACACACTGTACGCCTTCTTAACAACCTTATCAACCTGGGTGCCAACTTTCAGGGATCTATGCACATGTACACCGAGATCTCTGTGCTCGTCGACACTACCAAGAGTCCTTCCATTAGCTCTATATTTTGTACTCCTGTTACTCTTACCAAAGTGAATCACCTCACATTTTTCCACATTAAACTCCATTTGCCACCTCTCAGCCCAGCTCTGCAGCTTATCTATGTCCCCCTGCAAACTGTAACATCCATCCTCACTGTCTACAACTTCTTCGACTTTGGTGTCGTCAGCAAATTTACTAACCCATTCTTCTACAACCTCATCTAGGTCATTTATAAAAATAATAAACAGCAGTGGCCCCAAAACAGATCTCTGAGATACACCACTTGTAATTGAACTCCAGGTTGAATATTTCCCATCAACCACCACCCTCTGTCTTCTATCAGCTAGCCAATTCCTGATCCAAACTGCTAAATCACCTTCAATCCCATGCATCTGCATTTTCTGCAGTAGCCTACTATGGGGAACCTTATCAAATACTTTGCTAAAATCCATATATGCCACGTCAACTGCCTTACCTTTATCCACCTCTTTGGTCACCTTTTCAAAAAACTCGATAAGGTTTGTGAGGCACGGCCTACCCTTCACAAAACCATGCTGATTATCCCTAATCAATTTATTTCTTTCTAGATGATTATAAATCTTATTCCTTATAATTCTTTCCAAAACTTTGCCCACGACAGAAGTAAGGCTCACCGGTCTCATCTCCCCTTCTTGAACAAGGGGACAACATTTTCTATCCTCCAGTCTTCTGGCACTATACCTATAGCCAATGACGACATGAAGATCAAAGCCAAAGGCTCTGCAATCTCCTCCCTAGCCTCCCAGAGAATCCTAGGGGAAATCCCATCCGGCCCAAGAGACTTATCTATTTTCATACTCTCAAGAATTGCTAACACCTCCTCCTTATGTACCTCAATCCTGTCTAGTCTAAATGGTGAATATTGTGAAGCTATTAGGTTTCTCTGAAATTTCTCTGAATGCATTACATACAATGAGAAGAGGGGTGTAACAGTGGAAATGAGAAAATGGCTGAGGCATTGAACAGGTATTTTGTGTCGGTCTTCACAGTGGAAGACACAAATAACATGCCAAAAATTGATGACAGGAAAGCAGATGAGAACCTAGAAACTATCATTATCATGAAAGAGGTAGTGTTGGGCAAGTTAATGGGGCTAAAGTTAGACATGTATCCAAGTCCTGATGAAATGTATCCCATGGTACTAAAAAAGATGGAGGCAAAAATAGCAAACACACTAGTGATAATTTACCAAAATTTGCTGGACTGTGGGGTGGTTCCTGCAGATTGGAAAACAGCAAATGTGACTGTTTAAAAATGGAGGTAGACAAAAGGCAGGTAACTATAGGCCGATTAATTTAACCTCTGTAGTATGGAAAAAGCTTAAATCTATCATCAAGAAAGAAATAGCAAAATATCTAAATATAAATTGTCCCATTGGTGAGACGCAGCATGGGTTCACAAAGGGGCAGGTCATGTTTGACTAATTTGGTGGAGTTCTTTGAGAACATTATAAGTGCAGTGGGGAACATGACAATGGGGAACCTGTGGATGTGGTATATCTGGACTTTCAGAAGGCATCTGACAAGGAACCACACTAAAGATTGCAACATAAGATAAAGGTGCACAATGTTACATGTAATGTATTAGTGTGGATAGAGGATTGGTCAACTAACAAAGCAAAGTGTGGGCATAAATGGGTATTTTTCTGGTTGGCGATCAGTGACTAGTGGTGTGCCTCAGGGATCAGTGTTGGGCCGGAGTTGTTTACGATTTACATAGATAATTTGGAGTTGGGGACCAAATGTAGTGTATCAAAATTTGCAGGTGACACTAAGATGGGTGAAAGAGCAAAGTGTGCAGAGGACACTGAAAATCTGCAAAAAGATATAGATAATCTAAGTGAGTGGGCCACGGTCTGATGGATGGAATACAATGTTGGTCAACGTGAGATCATCCAGTTTGGTAGGAATAATAGCAAAATGGACTATTATTTAAATGGTAAAAAATTACAGCATGCTGCTGTGCAGAGGGACCCGGGTGTCCTTCTGCAGGAATCTCAATGAATTGATTTGTAGATGCAGCAGGTAATTAAGAATGCAAATGAAATATTGTCCTTTATTGCTAGAGGGACGGTGTTTAAAAACAGTGAGATTATGTTGCAGCTGTATAAGGTGTTGGTGAGGCCACATATGGAGTACTGTGTACAGTTTTGGTCTCTTTACTTGAGAAAGGATATACTGGCACTGGACGGAGTGCAGAGGAGATTCACTAGGTTGATTCCAGAATTGAGAGAATTGGCTTATGAGGAAAAGCTAAGTAACTGGGGCTGTACTCATTGGAATTCAGAAGAATGAGGAAAGATCTTATAGAAACATATAAGATTATGAAGGGAATGATCAGATAGAAGCAGAGAAGTTGTCTCCACTGGAGGTTGAAACTAGAACTAGGAGGTGTAGCCTCAAAATAAAGGGAAGCAGATTGAGAATTGAATTGAGGAGGAACTTATTCACACAAAGGATTGTGAATCTGTGGAATTCCCTGCCCAATGAAGCAATTGAGGCTACCTCATTGAATGTTTTTAAGGCAAGAATAGATAAATTTTTGAACTATAAAGGAATTAATGGTTATGGTGAGTAAGCAAGTAATTGGAGCTGAGTCCACAAAAAGATCAGCCATGATGTTATTGAATGGCAAAGCAGGCTGAAGAGGCCAGGTGGTCTACTTCTGTTCCTGGTTCTTATGTTCTTATTTTCTTATACTCTCAGAATTGGCTATAGTTGCATTGCCTCTTAGACTTGCAGTATCGGAAGGAGATGGTGCAGAGGCAATAAAGAAGAAAAGCTGCTTACAGAGGGCAGAGGCAGACAACTTCTGGCAAGATTCAATAATCATTCATGATCAACAAGGAGCTCTTCTCCCTGCAACTAAAACAGAAATAGTATGTTCATCTGCTATACTTCAAAAAAGAGGCAAAAAATCCTGCATATCTATGAAATGTATTTCAAACCACTGGCTGTCTGAAAGCACTTTTCAGCCAACAAGTACTTTTTTGAAGTGCAGTCACTATTGTAATATAGGAAACACTGTAGTCAATTTGCACACAGCATGCTCCCACAAGCAGCAATGTGATGTCCCATCCAGAGTCAGAGATTGAGAATACCATGGAAAGAGGTGGGGTTAGTTGGAGGTCTGCTGAGGGAGTGGAGATATGGGGTTTGGGGTGTGGGGAAGTCTCCTGAGGGGGTCAGGAGTGCGAAGGGATGTCCTGTAGTGAGGTTTGTCTGTGACTTTACAACAGTTATCCAGAAGTTAGAAGAGATTTTATTTCTCCTAATGTTTTATGAGTAATTATTTGGTGCAACCCTGATTTAAACTGCACTTCCAGATGTTTCCCAGCACAGAGAAATTGCACAGAGGAAGTTTTCACTTCTGGATAATTGCTGTGTAAATGCTTACCTGTCTGAGAGGGATACGATTTAGAGATGCTAGCGTTGGACTGGGGTAAACACAGTAGGAAGTCCGACAACACCAGGTTTAAGCCCAACCGATTTATTTGATAGTAAACTCACTTAAACCTGGTGTTGTCAGACTTGATACTGAGAGGGATATCCCAGCTCATCTTTGATGGACCTCCCCAATCAGCTCTGAAGAGCTTGGAAGTTTCAGCCTATATCTCTTAACATTAAAGAAATGTAACCTTGCCATATGTTTTTTGTCATTTGCTTCAAAATCTGTGCCTGCTGATAACCCTCTCTTTTGCCACTGAAAACATTTTTTTTTGTTTATTTTATCAAAACCAACTCTGATTTTCAACAGGTTTAAAATCTTTCCTTAACCTTCATTGCTCTAAGATGAATATTCCCAGCTTTCTCATTCTCTCTGAGTAATTGAAGTCCCACATCCCTGGCATTATTCTAGTAAATTTCTTCTGCACTTGCGTCAAGGTCTTGACATCCTTTCTACAATGTGATGCCCAAGGTGGATGGGGTGGGTTGGGTAGGAAGTTAAAATATTGAAAAACTGAAATAGGACCTCTGACTCTTCACCTTTCCCTGCTCACAATGTCTTCCTTTGCTCAATGACATCCTTGACTCTAGCACGAGCAGGGCAGCATGCCATCCTGAAGTCATATCTGCATCTGCAAAAGTGCCTGTCAGTTTTCCTTATGGTTGCTTTACTTACCTGCTAAAGCTCCCTTTCTCCCATACAGAAGAGCCACACATGGTGTCGTAGATATAACTCTACCTCTATTCTGTGTATCACTCGCAGCAGTATTCAGAATTAAATACCAGTTGGAAGGTGAGATGCATCACAGGGACTCCTACTCTAACTACCTGGACTTTCTTACTAAAATAAATATTGCAAATGTTAGAAATCTGAAATTAGAAGCAAAAAATGCTGTCTCAGCAGTCAGATTTGCCAGACATGCTGAGCCTTTCCAGCATTTTCTGTTGTTATTTCAGTCTTCCTTGTTGTTTGGCAGTCACCCATCCTGTCTTTTCTGCGTTCTCTAATGCTGTAGCACATCCAGACATATGTTAATCACAAAACTCTGATCTCACTGATACATCAGATGACTCCAGCCAGCACTTAAATTCCAAAACCTGAAGTTTGAACTACTCTAGCAGAATGTAGCGGGCTCTAGCTTTGATTGACTTATCCTGCATGTGGGATTCTGCAGGTCATGAGAAGATGCAAGATTTCTCACTTGTCACAGAAGTTGCTGAGGTATCCTCATGTGACTTCCTTTCTGGACTATTAACTAGAAATACTAGCTACTCACCAATCAACTTCATCTTTGGCTATGACATTACTATTGTTGTTTTGCAGATTGGGGCAGGATTCTCCAGCTGTTCATGCCAGCAGGATTCTCCCATCCTACAGCAGTGAACAAAATTTGGCTCTCTGTCAAATTCTCTGTCCTGTG
The DNA here is from genome assembly GCA_024679065.1 of Sphyrna mokarran. Taxonomy (NCBI): domain Eukaryota; kingdom Metazoa; phylum Chordata; class Chondrichthyes; order Carcharhiniformes; family Carcharhinidae; genus Sphyrna; species Sphyrna mokarran. The sequence goes on along the minus strand of JAGIQG010000003.1, from coordinate 106,609,139 downwards.
GCAGCAGCGGCAGGCGTGAACGGCTGGAGAATTCCAGCCATTGCATTTGTACTTGGTGATTTCTCAGGAGACTCCTTATTGTTGCATTCTATCTCCAGCCAGGAGGTCCTCTGCTTCTGCAGAGGAGATTCTGGGCCTCTCTTTCCTCTACTTTAACTCTTTGCGGCTGCATTCTGCCTGCATCCAGGTGTTCCACCAGTGCTACACAAGGGAATTTGTGGTTGGGATTTTCTAGCTCTTTATGCAGACAGGATCTTCCAGTCCCACCAATGTGAATAGAAATTTCAAAGACATTCTAGCCCTGCCATAGTGAAAATCCAAGATGGGGTGGGCTGAAAATTCTGGCCTTTGTGTTGGTAATGCCTCCACTGAATAAAGTAGTCCAATCATCCTGTTTCAAATCACTTGCCAACTTTGCAAACCTAGTCCTCTTTAAATTTAGAGCTAACTTTAAAATTTCAGCAGGTTTGTTTTAACTGGTTAATTTGAGCTGATTACTGTTATGGTCACGATTGTCCATAGTCATGTGACACTGCATATCAGGATCATTATACAAAAACAAACCAAGATCCTAATTGCCTGTAGCTTATTCCTAATGTGTTGTGTAAGGGAACAATTATAAATTATACCTGACAATCTTTCAGCTGTCCTGTCCTCAATATCAAATGGATCACTTTTGTACACTATACCCATACAAAACAAATGCTTAAGAAATTCAGTGCTTCTCAAAACTGATCCATCAACTCACCCCTCTCCATCATCTCTCAGTAAAATGTGTAGCCAGTTTGGGCTGGAACAGGTAGCATTCTTTTTGATTTTTGAATAATTTTCGTTATAACTGGTATTTGTGTAAATACCCAATCGTGCAAAATCACTCAAAACTCTTTTCATTAGAGTTTGACAGTAGTGTGATATAATTCTTTATCACTGTCGTTCTCAGGAAGTCTATCTGTGTCAAATTCTGTAATTTAAAAAAAACTGGATTTTGCAATTTTTAAAATATCATTCATGGCATGTTGACCTCACTGGCAGACCAGTATTTATTACCCATCCCTAATTACCGCTGAGAAGTTATGATGAGCCACTTTGTTGTATTTCTACAGTTTGTGTAGTGTAGGTTCACCAACAGTGTTGTTAGGTTGGATTTCCAGGATTTTGATCCAATAATGATGACATAATTGTGTCTGATATATTTGCAAGTCAGGATGTTGTGTAACTTGAACTTTCAGGCGGTGGTGTTCCCATACACCTGCTTTTCTTTGTTCCATTGTTATTAATAGTGAAAAATTCTAAATCAAGTTCCTGGATCATTATCTGAAGAAGAACATAAAGAAAACTCTGATTAGGTAACAATAAAAAATTAGCCCTTACTGGAATCTAAATTCAGCACAGGAAAGAAGAGACAAATGGTCTCCTACTAGGCTAAAATCTCTGTGTTTTCTTAATTTTGTGACATTTCCATTGTCTCTTTCCTTCCTGTCCTTTCTGCTAAAAGTCTACGTTCCATTCATCTTCCTGTATAACACTGACTACAAAACAAAAGAATAAAGAAAATTACAGCATAGGATCAGACCTTTTGGTCCTCCAAGCGTGCATCAACTATGATGGAACTAAAGCTCCCTACCCTTCCCAGGACTTTATCCCTCCATTCCTAGCCTAACCGTGTATTTGTCCAGACTCCTCTTAAAAGTCACTATTTTATCTGCTTCCACTACCTCCCCTAGCAGTGAGTTCCAGGCACCTACCACCCTCGGTGTAAAAAAAAACTCATCTCATCCACCTCCTTTAAAACTTGCTCCTCGCACCTTAAACCTATTCCACTGCTGCATAACCTTGGGGGAAATACATTTGTATAACAGAGGTTTCATTGAGGCCTTCCACAAAAATTAGCAAATGTCCTCACAACAGAAATGCCAGGACTTTTAGCAATGAAAGAGGATGCTAAGTGGATTAAAAATGCAAATAGAACTACATTCAATTCCTCAAACAAGGAACTTGCATTGCCGCTGCATCAGTCAAAATGGGATGGAATTACCTGTAGTCCTTTCTCAGCTATACACACTTAATTTAAAAATCAGTTCAGGATTCTTCTGCCTAATTTAGAAATTATAGCATCTGGTTCATGCATCCAGAGAGAAATATTGAAAGATAATTCAATAACAGATATTGTAGTTCTATTTTGTTGCAGAGTTGATGCATTACCAATTAAAGAACCAAGGGACAAACATGTTCATCTTACAGTTTTGAAAGTTAAATGTCTTTGGATAAATATTGTAAAACAACACAAAATTAAAAGAAAATATTTTACTGCCCATATTCCTATATGTAATATTTGATTTCTGTTTATTGGTGCACATGAGGTACATTGAGAATTGTCAGTCTATCATTGCATTCAAAAACAATTGATAAGTGCCATTGACTTGTCTCATTTGCACCTTTATAATGATTTTAAATGAGAACTGTGCAAGATTATACCTGCTGCTACTTATCCTGAGCCCTTGGATATTCTGTCTGAAGATGAACTTAACACCTTCCAGGAAAGGGATGCAAACATTATGTAAACAGAAAATAGCATGAGACATTGTGTGGCATTTGGTTATTATTGAAGTTTCCAATTTTTAAATGAGCGATTATGACAATCCTGTTAATAGCATTTTTATTGCATTTTGAAAACAAGAATAATGCTTTGCAACCCTTTACAGAAAAGATAGTATCTGCTGTTCGGTATCAGACAAGATCATGCAGTTCTGATGTATATTATCGCACTATATGTAGCCAATAGAATTTTATTCTAACTTTTAATTATATTTTTATTTTCCTCCTATTTCTGATTCTATGCAGAAGACAGGTCATCTTCAAGTATGGCTACACAACCTTATTCACCTTCCAGCAAGATGGAATGGATAATTCCATTGGTGGTTGTCTCAGCTTTGACGTTTGTCTGCTTGATTCTTCTCGTAGGGGTGCTAGTTTACTGGAGGTAAGGTTTTCACCTTGGTTTTTGCACCTATCAAGTAATTGGAACCTACGTTTAAGTAATATAAGCATTTAACTTTTGCTATTCCGTTTCTAAAACACTAAAACCTAGAGCAGGAGTGGTCAAATTTGCTGAACTTGAGAGCCACATACAAAAATCTCCAGACATTTGAGAGCTGCAAGACACAGACAAACTTCTCAGACACTTTTTTATTATTGTATGCCTTCATGAATTGTGTACCCTCCTTTCCTGCTCAGCCGTCATTGACTCACTAGCATAAATGAAGAATTGCAAAATATTATTTAAAAAAAAGAAATTAATGCAACTTAGGTTGGATTAATCTCTTGGACTTGATCATCTAAGTTCCAGAGCATTGAAAAAAGTGGCTGTAGAGATAGTAGATCCATTGGTGGTCATCGTAGAATCATAGACCCCTTACAGTGCAGAAACTGGCCATTTGATCCATCAAGTCCACACCGAATCTCTGATGGAACATCTGACACGAGCCTTATCCTTGTAACCATGTATTTACCATCCTAATTTACACAACTTGGGACACTAAAGGAAAATTTAGCATGGTCAATTCACCTAACCTGCACATCTTTGGACTGTGGGAGGAAACTGGAGCACCCGGAGGAACTGGAGGAAACCATGTAGACAAGAATGTACAAACTCCACCCAGAGAGTCACCTAAGGCTGGAATCGAACCCATGTCCCTGGTGCAATAAGGCAGGAGTGCTAACCACTGTGTCACTGTGCCGCCCGTCATCTTTCAAAATTCCATAGACTCTGGAATGGTTTCTCCAGATTGGAAGGTGGTAAATATAATCATACTGTTTAAGAAAGGAGGGAGAAAATGGGAAACTATTGATCTGTTAGCCTGATATCACCAGTTGTAAAAATGCTAGAATCTATAGCAAAGGATTTGATAATAGGACAGAATTGGGTGGTACAATTGAATTGAGTCAACATTAATTTATAAAAACAAAATTATGTTCATTGAAACCTTTTGGAGTTTTTTTGAGGGTGTAACTAGTAGAATAGATAAGACAAGAGGGAACCAGTGGATTGAAAATATTTAGAATTTCAGAAAGCTTTTAATAAGGCAGCGCACAAGAGGTTAGTATCAGAAGTGGAGCACATGGAACTTGGGAAAGTACTGGTGTGGATTGAGAATGTACAGAAAACAAAAGGAATAAATTAATTTTTTTCAGTTTAGCAAATTGTGTCTGATGAAATATTACAAGGATCAATGCTTAAACCTCAACTTCCACAATTTATATCAATGGTTTGAATGTGGGAATTAAAGGTACTATCTTCAAGTTTGAAGATGACACAAAACTAGGTGGAAGCCTGAGTTGTGAAGAGTGTCCATAGATGCTTCAAGGGGATTTCGAGAGGCTAAGGAGTGGGCAGAAATCTGCCAGATAGAATACTAAGTGAAGAAACATAAGATGATCTACTTTGGTTAGGAAAGACAGAAATGCAGAGTATTTATTAAATAAAGTTTTAAAGTTTATTTATCAGTGTCATAAGTTGGCTTACATTAACACCGCAATGAAGTTACTGTGAAAATTCCTTAGTCACCACACTCCTGCACTCGTTTGGGTACACTGAGGGAGAATGTAGCATAGCCAGTGCACCTAACCAGCACATCTTTTGGACTGTGGGAGGAAACAGGAGCACCCAGAGGAAATCCCAAGCAGAACACGGGAGAACGTCACCCAAACCACAAATTGAATCTAGGTCCCTGTCACTGTGTTGCAGCAGTAATGATGAGAAACTAGGAAGTGTTAAACTTCAAAGGATTGGGTGCCCTTGTTACTGAAAGCTAACATGTGCAGGTACAGCAATCAATTAAGAAATCAAATGGTATGTTGGACTTTATTAAACAAATTTCTAACAGGGCTCGACAGATACACAAAGAATGTTTTACTTGGCTGGGTGTCCAGAACCAAGGGACACATATTCAGAATAAGGGGCAGGTCGTTTAGGACTGAGATGAGGGAAAATCTCTTCACTTAGAGGGTGCTGGATCATTTGAGTTCTCTGCCTCTGGGGTCTGTGCGGGATCAGTCATTGAGTGTGTTGATGACAGATAGACTTCAAATATTAAAAACATTAAGGGATATGGAGGTAGTGCAGGAAAGTGGTATTGAAGTAGAAGATCAGCCATCATCTAATTGGATGGCAGAGCAGGTGCAAGGGATGGATTGGGCTGCTCCTATCCTATGACCCTGCGTAACTTCAGCCCTTGATTTTCAGCTTCCGCCCACCCCTTGTCTTCACCCCTTCCTCATTCTATTTTTGCCTGCCTTCCCCATTCCTGCCATGATCTTGACTTCTTCCTCAAACATATCTCCAGTTTCCCAGCCCTGCCCTTCATCCCATTTCCAGCAGTTTCAACCACCTCAGCTGGGATACAAGTCAGCACCAAACAGACAATCTAATGCAGGAAAGTGCTCTGCAGACTGCCCATCCTGGCACCTGGTTCTTGGAGCATGGTCAAACAATGGAAGACGGGCTAGGTCAGATTAGAATTTGACTGATTGAAATGACGGCTCTGCTCACCAAGCCAGGGCCCTGCCCAATTCTTCGCAATGATCCTGATTAATCTCCCATCTTTGATGACCACCCCACTTTATCTTCAAAAGCAGGGAGCCACACTTGATCTATAAAAAAAATTGCATGTGACTTGCAAACTTTATTTTGGCCAGCTCTGATCTAGAGTAAAGATTAGTGTTTTAAACTTTTGTCTTTTCTGATGGTCATGAATTTGTTGCAGCAGGCTGAATTATCTCCAACTACTGAGTATTTGTCTTTTATGATTATAAGTAATTATGCTCAACAGATAAAGCAATGTCCCTTTGAATCATTTGGGTTATATCCAGAGAAAATATAAACTTCTAAGAGCACAGAATTATTTTGGCACAGATATTATCTTGCATTGAAAAATCAGATTTTTTTGGCAAATACTATTTCTTTTTTTGATTTCCACATCTCTCTGTGCAAATGAATACTATTGCTTTGAGAATTTATGTTTACTAAGTGGATTGGGTGGTAGTAATCTTGACTCTGAGCCATAAGGTTGTGAGTTCAAGTCCCACAGCGGGATTCAGAGCACATGATATAATTGATATTTCAGTACAGCGCTTAAGGAGATATTCATTTTCAAATGGAACATTAAACTAAAGTGCAATTTGACTGTTCAAAGATTGCGTGACACTGTTTGAAGATGAGCAGCAAGTTCTGCACTGAGATCAATATTCAGTAAGTTGTTGAGGCAGGTGTTATTATGTAACTGATGAGAAAATGCTGAAGCTTTGGATAGCAGCAACAAGCTAGTATTACCTAAAGACTTGTTTTGGTGCATACCTTAACAGTCTATGTGCAAACCAGCTGTAAGTGTTGTCCCCAGCTTATGGAACTGCTATACAATGAGGCATGATGTTGCAGCAATAAATTGTGATCATCATTAACTAAGATAAATCGATAAGATCGGTAATTGTAAATTTACTGTGTGTCCAAAGGAAACTTCCTGTGTAGGTTGGAAGCAAATTATTGCAGATGCTGAAATCTGAAACTAAAAGAGAAAATGCTGGAAAATCTCAGCAGATCTGGTAGCATCTGTAAAGAGAGAAAGTTTTGACAAATGGCCATCTGAACTCGAAACATCTGCTCTTTTCTCTCCTCATAATTGTGTCAGATCTGCTGAGATTTTCCAGCATTTTCTTTTTTGGTTTTTGTGTAAATTGGCTACAGAGTATTCACACAGTAAATAGTAAATGACTGGGAGGAAATTATTTCTAATCTGAATGTTTTGCATTTATTTGGGTATTTTCCATTAAAAGATTGAGAAAGAATCGCATAATTTAGACTACTGCAGGATTAATTAAAACTGAATCCTTAACATGTGAGAAGTCATGTAAGAGAAATTCCAATATGCAAATTAAAGTGTCAGATGAAAATTCCCACTTTTAACATTAAAACATAATTGGGGTCTATCATTATGTCTGGAATTTTCCAGCCATTCATGTTTCGCTGCTGCTGCAAATGAGGATGGACCATTTGGCCCACAACCAAATCTCAGTTCACTGCTGCAGGACAGGACAATCTTGCCAACATGAACAGCCAGAAAATTCGGCCTCGGGTTTAGAAGATCTGAATTAGTTTGCGTTTTTGCTTGTGTGACATTCCCAGACCAAAATTCAAGAGTGAGTGAGGCACAAATATTTGTCAGAGTTATCAAAGATGCTGTGACTAGCAATTACTTTATTTAACACTACGATCAAAATCCACTCTATGTTACAATAATTGGATATTTTGTATCAGTAAACAGAATCCAAAGTGTCATGGCACAACATTAATTTGAATGTATCTGCATGAGCTGGATCGCAGTTAATATAAAGAAATTACTTTCATTGTTGAAGTTTACAGTGTGGGATAACAAGGCTGCGTTTACAATCAGTTTAATGTACAATCTCCAATATCCATTAAGATTTCCAATATCTACGGTTGTGACAGGATCATAAGAAATTTCACCTCTTTTTTTGTAGTAGCTTGACAAATCCTTCCTTTTGGGTATTTGGGCTTCACCACAGGTGGAGCATTTTGTTTGACTCAAGTTTTTAACCTTCATGCAAACTCTGTCTCAATATTTGGAGATCTGGTTTAAAAGCTTGGGACAACTTTTGTTAACTTGCTGAGAAGCCTTTTTCCATACTTGATTTAGGTGGGCAAAGTATGTACTTAATTACCTCCAATTTCATTAAGAAAAACCTCATTTGGAGGAACTGACTATTAGTCAAGATGATTAATTAAACACACAAATCTTTTTTCAAGATGCCATTTGATCAGACAAATCTTCCAAAGTCATTAATTGCTCGATTTTAATTAATTTAATGAACAATTACTTTAAAATAGAAGCTGCGCTCCTTGTTCCCAATATTTAAATCAAGTTTCAGAAATTAGAGTTCTCCCTTAATATTTAGGGGCCACCTACCTAATATAATAAAAGCAAAATACTGTGGATGCTGGAATCTGAAACAAAAACTGAAAATACTGGAAAAACTCAGCACGTCTGGCAGTATCTGTGGAAAAAGAAAATAGAGTTAACGTTGAGTCCATGTAACTACTTCAGAACAATGATAATCGTTTATTAATTAATCTTTTGGTTGCTTTCTTTGACAGTCTAGCTCGTTCTGGCATCAGGTTTCTAGTTGAAAATATCCAGCATTACTCAGGTGCAAGAGTCCTTTGTGTTTGTATGCCACCCCTGACTGCAAAGTGTTAATAAGGGTAGTCCAAAATGTTTTTAATGTGTCCAGACTGCCTGCAGTTTTCCTGTATTAGTTAAACTGAACTACAGTTTAAATGAGTGACATGATTGGCACAATATGTTGATGCGTATGCTTTATGGAATGTGTGGTGCATTTGTTCATGATCGCAGTCCATACCTGCAAAGTTTTCTTTCCTCATTGTGAGAAGGAAAGACTAAGGGTGTTATACTTCCACAGAGAACTGAAAGAAAAATCACTAAATGTATTTCTTCAGGATGGTTTCACAAATGCGCTTGCAGCCAGGTTCAAAAGCTAATTCTGGTCATATAATACATCACCACAATATTGATATCAGCACATTTTATGTCACTGTAAATACCTTTTTTCGTAGAATTTAGGGTCATCTTTAAAAGCAGAGATTCCAGGACAGATTGCTAGAAAGATCACACATTGGCCAATTACCTTCCCACATGACACAGCTTTTTCTATTCATCATCATCTCCCATTTATTATTACAAGTGAATTTTTATGCTAAACTTGTAAATATATCACCCCTTTTTCTCAACTCCATTTGTGTGGGACATTTTTCAAATACGTGCTGAAAACTTGAATACATTAAACAGAGTTCCCATCACAAGTAGAATAGACAAAATACTCATCTTAATAAGAGAAACTTTTAGTTTACCAAGTTTAACATTGGCTCGTCTATCTTTTTGAGGGCCATTGAGTTATTTCTTGTGCTGTTGCTGTTCCAGAATGAGTGAAGAAGTTATGATTAGGGAAGTGCAATGTTTACAGCAGATACTTCCTGCTAGTGAATGACATGCAGCTGTTTGATGTATTTTTAATTGTGTGCCACATACTTTTTTGTAAAAATTTACATTCCATTTACATAAATGGTAATACAGTAGGATGTATATCTAAACATAGAAAAAATGTTGGCCACAAATTTGTGTCCGTTGCAAGCATGAATAGTGATGTGTGTGTGAAGTTCCTGCCCTTTAAATACATTTAAATATAATTACCAGGCTTTCCCACATTTGGAATTTTCCCCTTCACATTGACGATGTTTACAACTGCTACTCGCAATGTGAAGTAGTTGAAAGGAACCTGCTGGGGTTGCAGAGTTCCGTTTAGCCCCTATGAGGGAGAGGGACATACTCAAACACTGCCTCAGCACAGTCAAGTGGCAGGAGGCAGCGCCAGGAAGCCCTATCTTGGAACTCCCAACTGTCGGCTTTTTCCAGCCCTGCCTTCTGGTCTGATAGTGTGAGCCATGCCTCCAGACATTTTTTCAAAGCATTTAAAAATATGACAGGAAAAGCCAGCCGTGTATACCACTTTTCCTGCCCGAGCCAACATTTTCAAGAAAAGGTGGAAAATTCCGCTAGTTAACTAGATAGATAGGTCTGTGGATTGGTAGATGTGATCGGCGCAACTCGTGGACCGAAGGGCCTGTTTGTGCTGTATTGTTCTATGTTCTATGTTCTTAACTCTGCTGGCTTTTTAATGAGAATATGGCTGGAAACTTACTGTCCTGCCCACTACAGGAATTGGAGTGGATGAGGGATGGACCATGCAAAGATTCATTGCCTTCGGGATTTTACAGTTTTGGGATGGGCATAAAATCCCGCCCAAAATGTTTATAAAAATTGTAATAATTTGGTGATTATGGTAGATCATTCCTGCTCCTTCTAGCACCATATTCTTATATTTGAAAACTTTTTTTTAGCTTTTTGCTAACAGTTTCCAGTGGCTTCTTTAAGGATTGCTTATTTAGTTGCTTCAAAACGCAAGAAAATTGATTTCTTCATGCATGGTATATACTGCAGTCAGACATAGTCCAATTTAGTGGGGAGGGCCTGGAATGGGAGTTTGGCCCTCAATTTGAATAAACTATGAGTCAATTGCTTGTATCGGGGAAGCAATTGGAAAGCTAAGTTGCACCTTAACCAATATGCTACGTGGTACACTTACTGTATGTTTCAGTTGCATGTGATCAGGAACAAAACTGGGCATGTTTTTGACCTGTTTATCTATTTGTAGCAAATGTGCCTTTAGTTTCTGTAGTGATTGTGATATCTGTCTCTTTAAAACAATACAGACAAAAATGATCACCTGACTTGAGGGACTATTGGGACCGAAAGTGAGTGATCGCCCTAAAAGGTGAGGTCCTCCCTCAGACAAAATACATCTGGAAGCCGTATAGTAAGCACATAAGGACTGGAGTAGCCGGGTAGGCTGCAGATCCCTGTACCAAGCTTCTCTTTATCATTAAATACCTTCTTGTTTGCAACAAAGTCTGAAATCTCTTGATAATGCTGGAAGTTTTGCTACCTAACAGTTTCAATACCAACAGCTACAGGTTAATGCAATGAAATAAAAGGAATATAATATTCTGGGCAGTGTTTAATGGAATCAGAAAGCTGGCAGAGGAAGACCCTCTGTTTGAAATGTCATTCATTTGAACACAGTTGGCCTTCCCTGGGTTCATCCTGGAGTACAGTCTCCCCCTCCTGAAAGCTGCTAGCCAGTCAGAGGACAGCAGGTCCATTGAATGGCAGCAGATGTCAAAATTGCATTCCAACAGACAGTTGATTAATGCAGGGCTGGGTTTGCAGGGAATGGTCACGGGTGAGGGAAGTTGTGGGAAAAGAAGGTGAGTGGCTTTGCGTGCAAGAGTGGTCAGTGTTTGGAAGCGAGGATTGGGCCATGATTCTCGGCAAGCTGTATCCCTTGATCAGGCATTGAGTACCTTTGGGCATGGATATATTCTCCTTCTCCCCAGGAAGAAGACAAGAAGGCCACGAGCTCCCCGCCCTCCCACTTGATTAAATGCCTCCCCACCACCAAACACATCACATAAGAGGGAACCAAATTTCACCCTATGTTGATGACACAATATGCTTTCTAATTACACTTTCAAAAGTTGTTTATAGTAATGGAGGTTTTATTCATATCTAAATATAATAGGGGGCTTCAGAGAAAAAGCAATAAAAGACTGCAAATTAAATGTGTGAAAATGGGAAACTTTTCTGTAACCAGGGAGAAAATGTAATTAATTTTAGCACCAAGAAGCAATTGTTTTATTTTAGCGTGCGTAAGGCAACTGTCCTGGGTGAGATTTATTACACGCTGATATTCAGTCCTGTAACAAATCTCCGTCATTTATCCAATTGAAATAAATAGAGAATGTGAAACTTGACAGAAACATCTACATATATAACTTGGTGATTGTAGTCGTCAGTTGTATTCAGTTGGCCCAGGAATGGAATGGGATCATGGAATGGGTGGGCAGATTTGGGGATCAGACTCTTCAGTGGAGGGGTGGTTGGGATGAAGTTGGAGGCTTTGCGTGTGCGTGTGTCCGCATAGCTAAGTCCGATAATTAGGGGATTCCCAGGTAGGCGTGCTTGAAGCAGCATTTCAAAAAGGATATGATTGTGTTGGAAACAGTTCAGAGAAGGTTCACTCAATTCATTCCTGGGATGAAGAGTTTGTCTTATGGTGAAAGGTTGTGGTGAGGTAATTGCTGGAATCAATCATTAAGGAGGAGATGATTGTACATTTGGAAAGACAAAGTTCAATTCACCATTATCAATATGGTTTTATGAAGGGTAAGTCACGTTTGACAAACTTACTTGAGTTTTTTGAGGATATATGGTGGATAATCATGAACCTGTAGCTAACATAACTAGCGGGCTGTCACAAGAGTAGATCTCAGTAAGAATTTAGCAACACCAATTTTTAATCCAACCGATTTATTTGATAGTAAAATTGCGAGCTTTCAACACTCCGTGTCTTCCTCAGGCAAATGCAGTGAACACTGCATTTGCCTGAGGAAGACACGGAGTGTTGAAAGCTCGCAATTTTACTATCAAATAAATCGGTTGGATTAAAAATTGGTGTTGCTAAATTCTTACTGAGTTCTTACCACCCCAATCCAACGCCGGCATCTTTACATCATGACAAGAGTAGATCCTCAGACCTCAACTGTTTATAATCTATATAAATGATCTGCAAGCAGGAACAGAGTGTAACAGCAAAATTTGCAGATGATACTGAAATAGATGGGCAAGCAAGCAGTGAAGAGGATATAAAGATTTCACAGATGGACATAAATAGGCTAGGAGAATGGGCCAAAATTTGGCAGATGGAGTTTAATGTGGATAAATGTGAGGTTATCCATTTTGGAAAGCAGATTCAAAATGTGTCCAGCTGACTGATCTGGGTATCTTTGTTCATGAATCACAGAGAGTCAGTATGCAGGTGTAGCATATAATAAAAAAAAAGCAAATGGGATATTGGCATTTATTGCAAAAGGACTGAAGTATAAAAATAGAGAAGTGTTATTGCAATTGTATCGAGTGTTGGTGAGACCACCTCTGGAGCATTGTGTCCAGTTTTGGTCTCCTAATTTGAGGAAGGATATGGTGGCATTGGAGGCAGTTCAGAGGGAAGTTCACCACATTGATTCTGAATGTATGAGGAGAGATTAAACTGTTTCAACTTGTACTTGCTGGAGTTTAGAAGGATGAGAGGGGATCTGATGGAGGTATATAAAATTTCAAAAGAGATCGATCAAATAAATGCAGTCCTAGTGTCTCCTCTTATGGGGCAATCTAGAACAGGAGGTCACAGAAATAGGTGGAGAGACAGTAAATTTAAAACCGAAATGAAGAGGAACTACTTCTTGCAGAGGGTGGTGAATTTGTGGAACTCGCTGTCCTAAAGCGTGATGGAGTCTGAATCATTGAATGGTTTCAAGAAAGAGATAGATATCTCTCTAATTTTACAAAAAGCATAAAGGAATATGGGAACAGATGGAGAGGTGGATTTGAGACCAGGGTGTGATCAGCCATTACCTGATTGAGTGGCGGAGCAGGCTCAAAGGACTGATTTTGTCTATTTCTGCTCTTAATTCCTATGTTCCACCTTAATGTGCTGAGCCCTTACGTGGATGAAATTACCTGGTTTCCCCGTAGATACAGTAAGTAATCAGGAAGGCAGATAGAATGTTGGTCTTCATTGCAAGGGAGATCAGACTTAAAACTAAGGAAGGATTGCTACAAAAATACAAGGGGCAAAAATTGTCAGGGGCTGGGGATGAGAGAAGTCAAGTGATAGATCAAAGCCCTCTTGGGGACTGTGGGGGGAGGGTAGGAGGTTTGTTAGCACAAGGTGCAGATAGGACATTGATGATACCACGCTTAGAGTCTTGTGTACAGGTCTGTACACATGTATTAGAAGCAGTTCAGAGAAGGCTTACCATGCTGATTCTGAAGATAATAGATTTTTAAGTCATGCAGGTTGGGCCTCTATTCATTGAGTTTGGAAGAATGAATAATGATCTTGTTGAAATATGTAATGTTCTGAGGGGCAGAGAAGGTAGACATTGAGAAAATGTTTAATCTTGTGGAGGTATATAGAACTAGGGGGTAGTTTCAGAGTAAGGGGATCTACCATTTAAGATGGAAATGAGAAAAATGTCTTCCCTCGGCAGGTTGTTAATCTTTGAAATTCTATTTCACAGAACACAATGGAACTTGGATCTCGAATCCATTCAAGTCTGAGTTGACAAAGGTTATAGATGGGATAGGTGGGAAAGTGGAGTTATGATCACAATCAGATCCATCGTGATCTTACTGAATTGCAGAGCAAACAAACCCAAGGGGCTGAATTTCCTATTCCTGCTCTTTTGTCTTATGATCTTATGACAATCCTCACTTAAAGTTGAAAAATAGAATAATTATAGGATTTGCAGCCTTGGAATGGGATGGTTGTTCGTCTACCTTCTCATCTCAGTAAAAGCCAGAATTGGGTGGGTTAGAGTTTGGTTTAAGTTAGCATTCAGATTTTTAAGACGTTTCAATTACTGCCACATCCATCATTCAATCCAAAACTGTCCTTCAGTATTCTCCTACTAGTGCAATGACAATATCTATTGTCATTCTGTATACATTGTGTTGTTAAATCAGTCATGTATCAAAGAGAAGTGTTCTACTTATCTAACACCAGTTTTTGTTTTCTGGTTTTTTTTGAAATTTAGAAGTTTACTGTATTGCTATTATAATAAATATCTGGTCATACAATCACGTTGCAAAGTAAAAGTATTAATTAACTGTGTGTATGACAGCCGATTAGAGATATATGCAAATATTGACCTTGTCCTGAATCTGTAATTATTTCTTACAGATAAGCAATTGTGTGGTCATATCCTTTCATTCAGGCTGACTGTACTGCACCACCCTAAATATAATATCCAAACATTGAAATATATATGCAAATGAATGGAAATATTAAGAAATTTACATTTAGAGAGTGCACTGGAAGTAGCAAGAATGGAAATAATGCAACAGTGTTCAATCCTGTACTGCTGTTTGCAGAATGACAGCCAGCAAAGGACATACTCCAAACTAGGGAAGGGGTGGAGAAAATTCAAGCACAGATAAAGAGATTAGTCTTTAAGGTGATTTTTGGAAGCAGACTGGAAGCTGAGATGGTGAAAATGTTGAGTGAAACCATTCCAGAGGATGATTACATATTTTCTGAAGGAGCTGCTAGCGACAGTGAAACAGAGTAAGCAGAACATTGGTGTGAAGTTGGTTACAAAAATGTTCGAATGCAGGTTGATAAAGTATTATCTTTGAGAATTTAGACAAGAATAATAGTGTCTAAAGTTAATTCCTTATGATACCAAAAGTCATTGCATCTTTCCGATGTTAGAATATGGATCTTGGGCTGCTGAAAGTTTAGAGTAAAACATTTAGGAAGAATTGTACTTTTCAACCCTCTTATTTTTACATTACACAGTTGAGAATATAGGGGAAATTGAGGCCGGAATTTTACTTGCATGCCTGCCTGATTCCGGGGACGGGAGAGGCTCAGAGAATGACATTCTTGTTGGCCTCAGGCGGGATCATACGAAGCTCAGGCAGATATGCCAGTAAAATTCAGCCCTGTGTCAAAAGGTGATGAGACCTGTCCAAACTTAAGATAAAAGGATATGGAAAGATATAATGGCAGAAACAAACTGTGTTTAAGCAGACAATCATCATCGCCAATTAGATGCGGAGAATATGTGAATGATTAATGATAGTTATGGAACCAAGGTGGATTAATTGAGTTGAAGTCGCAGATCAGCCATGGTTTAATTGAAAGAGAGAACAGGCTCGAGCCTGGACTGGCCTATACCTGTTCCTATGTTCCTAGAAATCAACCTTGAGGTGTAAATGTGCCATAATCCTGGGTGTGATCTGAATTTCCATTTGAAGAGGCCTGTGAAATCAAGAGCAAAGATGTGTACGTGTTGGTATATACTGAAGAGGATAGAATGACAGCAGCCTTCGTGTTAATGGAGGCATGTGTTTGTGTGGTTTTCTTTTCCAGAACTGAGGAGATTTCGCCAAGATTTCACGGTTGCACATGTTCTTGAGTAATAAATCCATTTCAGAAAACATCGAGCTTTTGTTGCCTTCTAATTATTTTCTCTTTTCCTTCTGGCTGAACGTTCAGTCTAGCTGAGAGGAACCAATTACTGTTTTTTCTGGTTTACGTTCTCTCAAGTCTCAAAGAAACTGCTAGATTGTGTAGTTTGAATTGGATTTAAATGATTCTGTCTGAGCTGGACAGCAATGCTGTCGAAGGCATTAGTGGGCTGGGCTTTCAGGGGTAGGAGTTTAATCCAAGCACATAGGGGAGTTAATTAACCTTGGTTTCTCCACAGAGCTGACAAATTCTGACAAAATATATGTACATGAAACATTAACTTGTCCTTTTTCTTTCAAATATTACATAGGATTAGAGAGCGTCTGCAGCGCAGAATTAGGCCATGCAGCTCAACCAATCTATGCTAGTGTTTACAGTCCATTCAAGCCTCCTCACATCGTAATTTATCATTATAATCCTCTATTCCCTTACAGCTTTCACAGCACAGAAAGAAGTCATTTGGTCCATCAAGTCCATGCCAGCTCCCCGTGGAGCAATACAGTTAGCTCTACATCCCCATTCAATCTCCATAGACCTGCAAATTTAATTCCTTCAAATGCCAATCCAACTTTCTTTTGAAATTATTGATCATTTTTGCATCTGCTACCCTTATGGACAGTGTATTCCACATCGTTATGTGCTGCATAAAAACATTCCTCTTGAATCAGTTGCCCGAAGTCTGTGATTCCCCCTTGACCTTGTACAATCAGTTAATGGGAAGAGTTTCTCCATGTCTATCTTATATAAGCCTGTTATAACTTTGTACACTTTTCTCATATTTGTTCAGCTTCCCCTTAAATGCATCAATACCATTCGCTTCAGCTACTCCCTGTACTAACAAGCTTTCCATTCTCACCACTTTTTGGGTAAAACGATTTCTTCTGAAGTGCCTACTGGATTTCATGGTGGCAGTGAAATATTGACGGACTCTCGTTTAACTCTTTCCCAAAAGAGGAAACATTCCCCCTGTATCCACTCCAGCAAAATCTTGATAATTTGATAGGTCTCTAGAAGGTCACCTATTAGCCTTTTTTCAAGACTAAAGTTATTTAGTCTTTCAGTTCTTTCCTGATATATATATATAACCACATGCTTGTGCCTCTATATGACTTTCTTAGTGTGGCACAACATGCAGTAATCTGTAAGTGTGGTCTAACCAACATTTGATATAGAATTTACATATTATTACATATTTACATGTTTCCTATTCTGTATTGTTCAGTTCTGTTCCTTTGGAAGTAAAGCCAATTTTTTTTTAATAACCTTGCTAACCTGTGGCACAATTTTTATGTATTTGTACTCCAAGATCCCTGTGTTCCTTTACATTCACCTAGATTCATAATGTATGTTTCCAACATGTTCTGTTTGATTTCCAGGATTTGTTATATTTATTGTTTTATTAATTCGTTGTTATTGGTGAAGTTCAACAGAGTATTCATAATTTCATGACTTCTCTCATGCTCATTTCATTGACTCTTGGAGACAAAGTAGTGGTGGTGGTGGTGGCGGTTGAGTGTGGGGGAGTGGTGGAAGTCATGAGCTCGATGGGATTAAATTGGAACAGAAGGTTTGAAGATGGCCTTCATCCCCGCTGCCAATTAAAGCTCTTAGCAGACAACTGATGCCCACTGAAGGGCACTATCCTGCTGTTAATGCAATTCAATCAGTAACCATTATTGGGCAGCAGGCTCTTATTTTGCTTCCATGCTCTGGAGGAGGGATGGAGAGGATGGGCCTGTGCTGGTTCTGCTTGCAATGGATAGCTGCCAATCTTAGAATTGTTGGCAGTTCTTGGATGTGATATTTCTGCTCCCAGAGACATTGATCCCAGGAAGGTCTGTCACTGACCACATTAGCATTTGGTAGATCGGACCTTCAGCAGAGCAGATGATGATAGGCACCCCAGTTCTCCAGCAGGTAAGGTGTATAAGTATGACTACCTCCAGTAAAGGAGAATCTTTATTTGATATTCAATGGCATTACCATCACCAAACCCCCTCACTTCTAATATCCTGGCAGTTATGATTTATCAAAAACTGAACTGGATTAGCTGTGTAAATATTGTGACAACAAGAATAGATCAGAAACTAGGAAATCTGTAACAAGTAACTTGCCTCTTGACTTGCCAAATCCTGTCCACCATATATAAGTTGCAAGTCAGGAGTGAAATAGAATACTGTCCACTGCCTGGATGAGTGCAGCTCCAACAACAGTCAAGAAACTTGACACCATTCAGGACAAAGCAGACCACTTAATTGGCATCCATCCACCAAACTAAATATTAACTCCTTCCACCACAGATATATAGTGGCAACCATGTGTATCCTACACAAGATGCACTACAATAACTTACCAAGGCTTCTTTGATAGCACCTTCCAAATCTACCTCTAGGAAGCCAAGGGGAGCAAATGAATGGGAACATCATCAGTGCAATTCCTCTCCAAGCAACGTACTATCTTGACTTGGAGCCACATCACCATTCCTTCACTGTTGCTGAATCAAAATCCTGGAGCCCTATTTCCCTACATTACTTGCCTGCAATGGTTCAAAAGGCAACTCTCTACCAGTTTCTCAAGAGCAGTTAGGGATAGGCTGCAAATATTTGTCCAGCTAACTATGCTTGTGAAAGAATACAAAAAAATTTTACATTACCTCGAATATTTTCATCACCATACATAAAAACATAGAAACTAAGAACAAGAATAGCCATTCAGCCCTTCAAGCTTGCTCTGCTTTTCAATATGATTCTCTATTTCAATGCCATATTCCTGCTTTCAGCCCATATCCCTTGATGCCTTTAAGTTCTAAAACAATGATCTGTCCTTCTTGAATACATTCAGTGACTTGGCCTCCATAACCTGGCATGATAGAGGATTCCACAGGTTCACTACCCTTTGAGTGAAGACATTTTTCCTCATCTCAGTCCTAAATGGTTTACACTATATCCTGAGACTGTGTACCCTGATTTTAGATTCTCCAACCATAGAAAACATCCTCCATGCATCTTGTCTGTTCAGTCTTGATATATTTTAATCGTATCTCCTTTCATTCCTCTGAACTTGAATGAACACAAGCCCAGTGGAAGCAATTTCCCCTCATTGGATAATCCCATCAATCCTGGTATCAGCCTAGTGAACTTCAACTACACTCCCTCTATAGCAAGTATATATTTCTTTACAAAGAAAGAACAAACCTGCATGCAATGTTCCAGGTGTTGTCTCACCAAGGCCCTGTATAACTGCAATAAGACCACCCTATTTCTGAACTCTAGAAATTAAGTCTAACATACTATTTGCCTTCCTAATTTTTTTAAATCCAATTCAATCAAATCAAGTCCAATTCAGAGTCTTAACAAGTAAGACATTCCTAATCTAACCTGACAAGACAGGGCTGTCACCTCCTGGTAGGCATTGCATCTTCTCCAAGGCTTTATCTCTTTTACATCTTAGCCAAAAGGCCGAGATGCATTTGCTTTCCTAATTGCTGTCTCTCCATTTTCATTGACTGGTATACAAAGGCACCCAGGTTCCTTTGTGTACTTCCCAATATTTCACATTTAAATAATACTCTTCCTTTCTGTTTTTCACACCGAAGTGTATAATTCACAATTAGCCACATTGGATTGACATCCGAAAACCTTGGAAGTTTGTGCCATTCTTCACTGTTTCCATTACAACTTCAGCTCCTGCTCCAGCCAAATGCAACTTGCTCTTTAAGAGGTGCAGGCTTGCTTTAAGAAGTGCTGGAAAGTTATAATTTCAGATGCCCTACTGTTGCATGCAACCAATGAACAGCGTGCTTTGTGCTGGCTGCACGCACCAACCATTAAAATGAGCAGGCAGCACGAAGTTGACATGCTGCCTGCATTTTAATCAACAGGCACAAGTTAAATGCACATCGCAATTGCAGAATCCATTTTAGGGCTGTCAGTTTAGTCACCAATGTTTTCTGCTGCCTTGGCTTCATGATTTACATAAGGCTTCTGACATGTATTTTACTGTGCTTGAGTGATGGTATAACAGTGTAAGCATTCAATACGCATTGAAAACATGTCGCAGTACTACCAAAGCATTGATTCCTCAGCAACTTTTAGCAACTGCTTCCCAAATGGTAATGTGAGCTTTTCAGGATTCACTGAAGTTGTCATGGGGACGGCCCCCTGCTGTAGGATTTATCTGAAGGAGTCTGTTCTGCCTTTAGAATTAAGAGACCGATGCTCATTAAAGAGGCACAAAAAAACCTTTTTACCAACTTGAGATCTTCCAAACATTTTACTGATGCATTGAAGATGCCATTGCCATGAGTAAAAGGAATGCCGAGAGGTACCCATGTATTGCGCAACAGAAACATATCCATCTTATTTTATCCAAGAATGGTTTTTAAAAGCTTTCAACAACTCACTTGATTCAAACGATAACTATATTCCATGATCCTTACATTTTCATAGAAAATTGTAAACATGAAAGTATTAGTTTCATATAAGTAAAAAGGCCAGTAAAATATTTATCTCCCAATCCAGAAATTTCAAAACTGACATCACTTCAATGTAGTGTAAAATCGCTAATGTGACTTAAGAATTTCTCATCTCTTTTCCAAAGCAGATTTGAATGCTCAAACAATTTCAAAAGTTCCATCAGAAAATAATAATTCTCAAATTTGCTCCCCCTTTCACCCACTCATTGTGCAAATTGGTGTCTGTGGTTCAAAATGTTTCTGTACTTTTTCAAGGTTTCACTAGTAAAATACCAATTCTGTTTCAAATCAGCAATTCCTATGTTGTTATAATTGTCCACAGTAAAAGCCTGAATAGCACTGTAGTTATCCTCACGACAAATCACTGTGTGTAGCAAACATATGTTCTTTACATTGATGAGAAATACAAAAGCACAAACTTCAACAATCTATGTCAAAGGTCACATAATGGATAATCAGTTTCTAAATACTCCTGTGTATTATCATGGTTAGGCATAAAGGTTTCAGCAATTACATTGTCATCTGGAGGGCGGTTTTTTTAAAGGAATGCAGGGAACATGGAAATGTTTAATTTAGTTACATCAGATTTTTTCTGCAATCATTTCACTGGAGTAAAATGACATGAGACACTCCCATTCATTGTTCAAATGTGGCCTCCAGCATTCTCTCACACAGCCATAAATCATTTAGCACTTGATTCAGTCTTTAGACAAAGTTTTGTAGAAGTCAGTGCTGAGTTAGTTTTCATAATTTCTAGCTTTTCCTTTTAGTTAAATCTCTATTTAATTCTGAGTACAATTACCATAGCAACAATTATAACTGATCTTTCTAATTTTGTGTGAAGCATCTTTATGAAATGATTGTACCTATGGAGATTTGAACTATAGCACCTTTGCAACCTCAGACATTCCAAAGTGCTTTACAGCCAATTAAATAGTTTTGTGGTCTAACCACAGTTGGAATGTAGGAAACACAACAGCTAATTTCTATGCAACAAAGTTCCACAAACAGCAATGACCAGATTATTTGTTTTAGGGTGGCTGGTTGAGAAACAAATATTGGAGATGAGAATGCTCCAACCAAGCCATGGTTGACATCTTTTACGTTCAGAAGTAATATTCATGATGACTTTAAATTTGTCATGTGAAATATCAGGCAAAATCACACTGATAGAGAGATCCTACTGAAAGGCAATCGTAAAAATTTCCAGCGTTGTTTACATAGAGAAGATGCAAGTCATATTCAACATGACAGTCAGATAGAAGTTTTTTTTATAGCTCACTAAAAATGAATACTAGCCCTGATATTTATACTGCTGAGCATATTTCCTTGGTTTTCTGTATAGAACCCATTATGTTGAGTTATCAGATCGGATAGCTTCTGACAATATCAGAATTAAAACCTTCCCTGAAATCTTCCAATACAGTAACGAAAATATCTTTTCAAATTTCTGTGAAGCATTTGTCAGAAGCAGTGCCCAATAACATGATATTCAATTCAGCTCGAGTGAAATATGTTTCAACTGAACAAAGCAAAGCATCGATTTTACAGATTTCTAATGCACAGATACTACGAGGAAATATCCCAGAAAGGGAACAGTTCCATATGATTGCGGCTGTACACGTCACAAAAACTGAAAGATTAACTAATCCTTTATTGCCTTTGCAAATCAAATATCTAATTTTTGAAATGTATTTTTGCATGCTTCATTGTTGCATTTCCAATTTCACATAAAGAACACTCAAGGGATTAAGTAGACATTTGGAAATTAGTCTCAGTAGTTGATATATCTAGATGTATCTTTATTGGTGATTTGCATTGGTAACTTCCTTTACCCCATATGTGGCAGTTGCATTGTCTACTTGCTGATGAGACCCTGGACAATTTTGGTCCCATATGGATAAATAATCTGGCTGGAAGCTTATTAAACTGGGCACTCTGCTTCAGGAAAGCTGGAGGCTAAATATCTGTGGAATGCTAATGATTTTGTCTGTGGATTATTGTTTAGAATATTAGTAGTTTATGAATATTGGATTTAATTGTATGGATTTAAGTGTATATTGCTGGTAAACTTGAAATGAGGGTGAATCATTAAGAAAATATATTTGTGAGATTGCGTAAGTTACAGTTAGTTCAACATTTTGTAGTACAAAAGATCAGACATGGTACCAGCAAATACTTGTTTGCTGAAAGATAATCATTTTAATAACTTGAAATGTTTGCTTTTTTGATAAACTGCGGCTAAATTGCAGTCCTCCACTTCTCGGTCTCAGCCAAAAAGCTATTTCATCTACTACCTGTGTACCTTCTACGTGTTCCCGTTCATTTAATTTTCTGAGGGAAAACTTCAGTGGATTACCTTTACATCCTATATCTTTACTATTCAGCCCAGTTGATTCTATTTCACAAAAATAAATCTTGGTTACAGTAGCTCAGAAACTGCCTTACTCCACAGGGACTTTGTTAAGTCTTAAAATGAACCAATTGTTTTTAAAATTTAGAGGGAAAGGATAATTTATTAAAATTAGAAGTAATCAGCTTATGATTTAAGCTTGTTATTGTGGCACTCATTAAGCTTCTCCAAGCTACTGTCAATGTTGCAGCCCACTGGCAAACTTTGTAGGACATGCATTATTTCCCTTATCAATACCAGCCTCCCTTCATCTGCAAGGAAGATCAAAGGTCCATGAACTCCGCAGTCCTTTGCAGAAGTCAAATGTTTCATGTAAATTTTAATTCTTTAACTAAGAATCCCAGTGTCTCTTTCCAAAGCTCTTGAAAAGTTTGACATTGTTTTTTACTTGTATTATTTATAATTCATGCCAATAATTTTCAGCATATTGCTTACCAGCTGCTTGATAACAAGTTTGTGTGCAAACTGCTTGTTAGTCAAATCTCAAAGGGTCATAGATATTGGATTCCATGTTCATGTAGACGGTCTGCATGAGATGTGATCAGTCATGTGTGCAGAGAAATAATTTTAGGAATAATTAGAAATCTTTTTTTATGATTTAGGGAATGCCCTATTGCTTTGTTTAATCCATATTCTGTTTGGTCTTTGTTCAATTTTGATTTGCTATAGCCTCCAATCTGGCAAATATGAATTGTTTGTCCAGTAACACGATGTTTATATTTAAATGGAAAGAAAGTGGATAAAGCAAATCGTCCTTAAATAAATTAGAAAGTTACCTAATGATTCTCATGAAAATTTCAATTTCAGTAGATAGATTGTGGTATAGAAATGTTAGAATTAGAAGTTAGCATATAAAATATACTTCACTGTTTTTATACATAAGAAATAGCATTTGTGGAAACCATGCTATTAGTTCATTGTTAGAAAATGAAAGTGAAATTACCAGTCCTGCAAGGTAGGAAAAAAAAAATAGCTTCTGCTGCTGATCTTTGGAGAATATTTCTATTTACTTCCTGTAAGCATTTTAACCCTCTCAGAGTTACTGTATGTATGGATATTCTAAACTAACATTAGTGTAGGCCATGATTCATCTATCCCACTGTGCTAAGCAATTAGCGCAGTGGGATGGGAGACTGTCACATCGGCCAATTCGTGGGGTTCACATGCGCGTTCACACCCACTAACATTTCCCAATGCCAGGTTTCCAACGGCATTTTCTCCGCACTGGAAATTGATAGGGAGGCTATTGTATTAAATGGTCAATTTAATACAATTTTAATATGATAAGTGAGCCTGGGTCAAAGTCTCCAGGCCTGCTAGCACTTCCCTCTCCCGCCAGCACTTCCCTTTCCCGTCACAGTGGTTCCCTCCAATGGTGTTTAGAGTACCTCCTTACTAACGGTGAGCCATTAGTCTGATCCTGCTGAAGTGAGAGAGGCAATCAGGGCCACTCAGAGGATCAGGCGATAGGGCATGCTTCCTGGGCATTGGCAACCCTGGCAATGCCAGCCTGTGCTGCTCCTTTCATAGAACATAGAACATTACAGCGCAGAACAGGCCCTTTGGCCCTCGATGTTGCGCCGACCAATTAGGAACAAGCAGTGACCCTCTAACCTAAACCATTCCCTTTTCATCCATAAACTTACCTACTAACCTCTTAAATGCCACCAAACTTGGCGCATCTACAACTGACGCAGGCAAGGCATTCCATACCCTTACCACCCTCTGGGTAAAGAACCTACCTCTGACATCTGTCCTAAAACCACCACCCCTTAATTTAAAGCTATGTCCCCCCGTGCTAGCTTTCTCCATCCTAGGAAAAAGGCTATCACTGTCCACCCTAGCTAAACCTCTAATCATCTTATATGCTTCAATAAGATCCCCTCTTAGCCGCCTCCTTTCTAACGAAAACAACCTCAAATCCTTCAACCTCTCCTCATAGGACCTGCCCTCCATACCAGGCAACATCCTGGTAAACCTCCTCTGTACACTCTCCAATGCCTCCACATCTTTCTTATAATGTGGCGACCAGAACTGCACACAATACTCCAAGTGCGGCCGCACTAGAGTTTTGTACAGTTGCAACATGATGCTGCGGCTCCTAAATTCAATCCCCTACCAATAAAAGCTAAGACTCCATATGCCTTCTTAACAACCTTATCGACTTGATTGCCAACTTTCAGGGATCTATGCACACATACACCAAAATCCCTCTGTTCATCAACACTATTAAGAGTCCTACCATTAGCCCTATACTCTACACATTTGTTATTCCTGCCAAAGTGAATTACCTCACACTTTTCCGCATTAAACTCCATTTGCCACCTCTCGTCCCAGCTCTGCAACTTGTCCAAGTCTCTCTGCAAACTATAACACCCCTCTTCACTATCTACCCCTCCTCCGACTTTGGTGTCATCCGCAAATTTACTAATCCATCCTTCAATACCCTCATCCAGATCATTTATAAAAATTACAAACAGCAGGGGCCCCAAAACAGATCCCTGAGGTACACCACTAGTAACCTAACTCCACGATGAATATCTCCCATCAACCACCATCCTCTGTCTTCTATCTGCTAGCCAATTCCTAATCCAGTTAGCTAAATCACCCTCAATCCCATACATCTGATTTTCTGCAGAAGCCTTCCATGGGCCACCTTATCGAACGCCTTACTAAAGTCCATATATACCACATCAACTGCCTTACCCCCATCCACCTCTTTGGTTACTTTTTCAAAAAACTCAATAAGGTTAGTAAGGCATGACCTACCCTTCACAAAACCATGCTGACTGTCCCCAATCAATTCATTTCTCTCTAAATAACTATAAATCCTATCCCTAATAATTCTCTCCAATACTTTGCCCACAACAGAAGTAAGACTCACTGGCCTATAATTCCCTGGAAGGTCTCTCTTCCCCTTCTTGAACAATGGGACCACATTCGCTATCCTCCAGTCCTCCGGAACTATACCCGTAACCAACGACGACCTGAAGATCAGAGCCAGAGGCTCTGCAATCTCCTCTCTTGCCTCCCAGAGAATCCTAGGGTAAATCCCGTCCGGCCCAGGGGACTTATCTAACTTCAAACCCTCAAGAATATCTAGCACATCCTCCTTATCTACTTCAATACTTTCCAGTTTGCAACCCTGTATCCCAGTGTTCTCCACAACTACATTTACATCTCCCTGCGTGAATACCGAAAAGAAATATTTGTTCAGTGCCTCTCCAGGCTCCACGCACAACTTCCCACTGCTGTCCATGACTGGCCCTAACCTTGCCCTAACCAATCTTCTATTCTTAACATATCTAAAGAAAGCTTTAGGATTCTCCTTGATCCTATCAGCCAAAGTCTTCTCGTGTCCCCTTTTAGCTCTCCTCAACTCACTCTTTAGCTCACTCCTGGCTAATCTATAGCTATCCATTGCACTAACTGAGCCTTCAAGCCTCATCCTGACATAAGCCTCTTTTTTCCTTTTAACCAGCAAATTAATTTTTTTCGTACACCATGGTTCCCTTACTCGACCATTTCCTCCTTGCCTGACAGGGACATACTTATCAAGGACTCGCAGTAGCTGCTCTTTGAATAAGCTCCACATTTCAGATGTTCCCAGTCCCTGTAGTTTCCTAGTCCAACCTGTGCACCCTAATTCCCTCCTTATGGCCTCATAATTACCATTCCCCCAGCTATAACTACTGCCCCCAGCTTCATGTCTATCCCTATCCATCGCTAAGGTGAACGTAACCGAATTGTGGTCACTATCACCAAAATGTTCACCAATTTCCAAGTCTAACACCTGGTCTGGCTCATTGCCCAGCACCAAATCCAATGTAGCCTCACCTCTAGTTGACCTATCTACATACTGAGTTAAAAAACCTTCCTGCACACTTTGTACAAAAACTGACCCCTCTAACGAGCTCGAGTTATAGCTATTCCAATCAATATTAATAAAGTTAAAGTCCCCCATAACAATTATCCTATTACTTTCACTCCTGTCCAGGATCGACTTTGCAATCCTTTGCCCACCTTGCTTATGCCCAGCAAAGGCCTGATACAAACTTTAGGATTTTAGGCTTTGATTTTAATTCTGGATTTTGGGGTGGGTGAGTAATTAGAAAATTATTTTAAAACTCACCCAAAAGTAGGCCTTGGTTATTTAATACTGGGCCAAATCTTGCAAGAAATGCCAGTCACAGTAGGATTTTCACTCCGCTCCTATTTATTTAATTTGCACCCAAACTCCACATTTCCCACCTTGACTTCCAAATTGGGCCTTTGTGCTCAGAGTCCCTCCTGTGAAGTAAGAAAGCTGAGGGGAGCTAAGTCGCAACCCCCTTTACAGCACAAGCTGCTGCCTTCCAGTAAGTATAAAGGGACAAAGAATCACTTTAAAAAGCTGTGGAGAGAAGGTAAACGTTTAAGATAAATGGATGATTGAGAAGGATGACAGGCAAGTGGGTGAGGGGGCAGGGTGGCAGATGGGGGGGGGTCACGGAATCGGGTAAGTAGGTGATTGGTGAGAGAACAATCAAGAGGATATTGGGGATAGTCAGGATAGGGATGTAGTCAAGCAATTGGGAATAGTTAGGTTGGGGCAGCCAGGTCGAAGGGTAGTCAGTTTGGCGGGAGTAGATGAATGGTTAGGGGGAAGAATAATTAGTGTGTCCAGTGGGGAGTTTGGGGGAGTGCATGGCAGGAGCTCAGTTGTATCTAGGAATTAGAACTGATTTTAATCCTTCTAACATTTCCTCAGTAACTATCTGATTTTGAGAGGTTCCAAGTGCACTTGGAATCCAAACTTCCTAGGCAATTCCTGTTTCCAAGTGGCCCCTGAGTGCACCTTAGGGGTTACCTCTGTGATATGACCAACCAGAGGTCAGAAGCTCTGGGTCAATGTCTTCTTGGAATTTGAGTATCTCCAGCAAGGCCAGCATGTATTTCCTATACTTAGTTGTCCATGAGCAGAAAATGGCTGATGATCATCTTGATCCTATGCAGTTCACATGGTAAAGATATTCTCACAGTTTCAGAATTTTATCTGCTGACAACAGAGATATATTCAAACCAGAGAATTACATAACTTGGAGAGGAACTTGGAAGTGGTCATCTTCCAATTTATTTCTACTCTTGATCTTTGAGATGGTGGAGGTCATGGGTTTAGCAGGTGCTATGAAGCTCAATGGGTTCAATAACCTTCTCCTGCTCCTATTTCTTATGTCGAAAGCCTTGGTAAGTTGTTGCAATGCATTCTATACTGTAGCCATGTTGTTCCAATGGAATTAGGAAGTGCTGGAATTCACTATTTAAGAGGTAGTAACAGGACATTTAGAAAATTATGAAGTAATCAGGCATAGTCAACATGGTTTTCTAAAAGGAAATCATGTTTGGCAACCTTATTAACATTCTTTGAAACTATAGCAAACAGAATGGATGAAGGAAAGCCAATATATGTAGGGCTGAATTCTCTTATTTTGAGGCTAAGAGCCCATGCTGGTGTGAAAACGAGAGTGTTTCCTGCTCAGCATCTGTCAGGTGGGATTTATCCACTTGAAAAATGCTAATGAGGCCAATGCCCTGTCCCTTTAATCTGCATGCCTCCTGGTCATCTAGCAGGCCTTTAAATCATTGCAGCACTTCATCTTGCAATGAAAATTTTCCTTTCTCACTGTCAGAAGCTGAACATGTGAGCAGACCTCTTTGAAGTCCTCTGACATAGAAAACATGTCAATTCCACGTTGGGGGGAGGTGGTTCTAGTCTGCACAGATGTGCACTCAGCCTCATGTATGTATCCTTGTGCATGAATCAGAAAAAATTAGCATGTAAATACAGCAAGTAATTAGGAAAGCAAATAGAATGTTGGTCTTTATTGCAAGGGGAATGGAGCATTAGAGTAGGAAAATCTTGCAACAACCAATTAAAACATTGAGACACCACCTAGAGTCTGTGTACCATTCTGGTTGTCTTGTTTAAGAAGGAATTTATGTTCCTTGGTTGCAATTCAGCAAAGGTTTGCTGGATTGATTCCTGGGATGAAGGGGTGAGGAAAGGACACATTATGAGGAAAGGTTAAAGGGGTTAGCATTGACATTTCAAAGAATGAGAGCTGATCTTATTGAAACATATAATATCCTGAAGGGACTTGATAAGGTAGAGACTGAGAGGAAGTTCCCTTTCAGGAGGGAATCTGGTACCAGCAGGCATATTTTATAAAATAAATGGGAGAGGGAGATGAGAAAGTATTTCTCTCTCAGGTGGACATTAATCTTTAGAATTCTGTTCCATAGAGAGCAGTGGAGACTGTGTCATTGAATATATTCAAGGCTGAATTAGGCAGCTTTTTGATTGACGAGAGTCAAGGACTTTGGAGCACAGGAAAGAAAAGGCCTCAATCAGGTCACCCATGAGCTAATTAAATGGTCTATTGTAAACCTTGGTCTATTCTACGTGGTCTATTCCTGCTCCTGTGACTTATTATTTTATAAAAATAAGATGGAGCAACAATCAGAAGCAGTTGCTAAGCTCATCTTTATAATTCATGAATGACAATAATGCATGATTCTACAGATCTGAATGCCTGCAGTGAGTGCACCTTTAAAGTCTGTTTCTAGTCATGTCAGTCAGAAATTTCACAACACCAGGTTAAAGTCCAACAGATTTATTTGGTAGTTAATGCCACTAGCTTTTGGAGTGCTGCTCCTTTCTCAGGTGAGTGAGGAGTTTGAATGCTAGTGGCATTTACTACCAAATAAACTTGTTGGACTTTAATTTAGTGTTGTGAGACTTCTTACTGTGTTTACCCCAGTCCAACGCCACCTCATAACCAGTCATATCAGTCAGTTTCTGAGACGAAGCCTGCACAGTCTTACTCAGGATGGCAGATCAGCTGTCCTGTCCAATTAACATAGCATCAGGATCCCAGTAACGTTGATTTGTAATTCTTTATGAGGCACTTACTTGTTCTAGGATGATGCCTTTGGTGCATTTCCAGTTAACCAATAAAAATGACAGTTAACTGCCCCAAGCAGTAACGTGTCGATTTTTGATACTTTAATCATTCAGCTGCCCCTTCCATAGCAAGCAGGCTGGGTTAAAATTGATGCCTTACATTTGGAGGACTTTCTTGCACTCTTAACAGACCTTATTATAAACCTATACCAATTGTTTAAAGCCAGTTCTTTAGCTGAAACCTAAATCTGTTGTGATTGAAACTTAATTGGCTTTTAAAACTAGTCGAGTATTAATGAATGTAATTTTACTAATACATCCTAATTCACTTAGATTTCTGTTACAATTTGCATTAATAGTCACTTTTAATATTTCCAATTTCTAATGCAATCTTAGAAAATAACTAAATACATTATAATTGCCATAATTAATTTGATAATCAGCCTGTAAAAGTTCATAATTCAAATGCTTTATTTAAATGAAAATAAATGCTACATTTGCTTTTTTTTTCAACTAAAAGTCAGAATAAATTTAAATGTTACAGAACAAATCCAATCTGGCTAATTACTGTCGTATCAGCCTATGCTGAATCAATCATCACTGCAAGCGTTCCTCAGGGCAGTGTCCTAGGCCCAACCATCATCAGCTATTCAACAATGACCTTCCATCCAACAGACGGTCAGAAGTGGGGATGTTAGCTGATGACTATACAGTGCTACATACCATTCACATTTCAGATATATAAAACAGCCTTTTCCCCACATGCAGCAAGACTTGAACATCACTTGGCTTTCTGCTGATGACCAGACAGACAATGAACGTGCTTACCAGGAGAGAGTTTAACCAGTTTCCCTTGACGTCAACATTATTATCATCATTGAATCCCCCACCATCAACATCCTGGGGGTTGTCATCAGCCAGAAACATAACTGGGTCAGCTGTCACTATAGGAGTGGATTAGTGATTGGGAATTCCGTAGTAGATGACTGATCTCCAGACTGCCTGCCTACAACCTTTCCAGCATCTACCAGGCACAATCAGGATATGGCTGTTTCTCACTTATCTGAATGAGTGCAACTCCAACAACACAAAAAACTCAGCAACATGCAAGAACAAAGCAGCCCATTTGATTGGTACACTGTCCACTAGCTGAAACATTTGCTTTTGCCACAGGGTGCAGCCTGGCTAATGCGTACCCATCTGCAAAGGACACTGTAGTGACTCCCCAAGACTTCTTCAACAGCAATTCCCAAACTTGCAAAGTCTACTGCCTAGAAGAATCTGGATGAACAAATATAGTAGGTAGATCATCGTCTCCAACTTCCTCTTCAAATTACAGGCCATCCTTTCTTGGAAATATCATCTTCATTGTCAAAATCCTGGAATTCCCTTTCTAACAGAACTTCATACAGACTGGAGCAAATCAAGATGGAGGTTCACGTCATCTCCTTCTCAAGGACATTTAGGGATGGACAATAAATGTGGACATTACCCGCATTGTCTGCACTCTATGAACGAATAATTAAAAAAAACAATTGAATCTATACAGTTTTTAGAACACTACAGTCACAAGCATATTTGGAATTGGTATTATTTATTCCTACGTACACTGATAACCAAGTATTTTAATATTCTGCATGATAAAACCAAATAAGACACCCACGAATAATCAACGCCTTTAGCTGTAGTTGAGTTATGGTGAGTGCCTTAATTAGCAGACAGTAATTACTGCTCAGCAATTATACAGTGTGAGATCCCTGTGTATAACAGAACACTGCATTGGAAAAACATTAAGGACATTTCTTCTTTTCAGGGTGAGACCAGTAAATTTACATGAATCAGGAATCAGCAACGTTAAGGCTGCATGCTGGTGCTCCCAAACGGTTTATTAAGAGCATCATTGCAGCATAATAATCCTTTTGTTAAAAGCCCCTGATGAACATAGAAGTCCCTCCTCCTGTCACAAGCGCACAGGGAGGCTCATTTGATATTCAGTTCCAGCCCAAGGAAAGTCATTAAATCAGATGAGCAATGACGCTGGAGTTTTAGAGTCCAGCTTCAGTCAACATCACCATGCAAAGGCTGTTCACAGCTCTGTGTGATTTTCTTGTCCGTGCTTTCTCAATGATGACCAATTTGTGCTCGTTACTTTGCATCAAGTACAGGTAAAATATTGGGAGGTTTGTGATGCCACACATCTTTTACTGGCAGAAACTGTTTTGTTTGAATCCTCCTTTGTAATGTGATATTTTCATTCTCCTTGGGCCCCAGGCTGCTTTTCAGACCATTTAGGAGCATATCTATTGATTTCTCTTTCTCAGCAGCTGTAGTTCAGTTTTGTATTATTGTTCCATATGGCCTCAGAATAAAAGACAGAGGGCTTATAATGTTTTATAAAACTTTACGTTAAAATAGGATAGTTGGGTAACTATGATAGGTTTTAAAACTAGTGGATATTGCTGTTGCAGCACTTCAAGGAAAGAGAAAGAATTTAGATTAATATTCATTTTAGTTCTTTGATTCATCAGAAATCTTAGAATGATTAACAATCAACTATAAATTCAAATAATGGCAATGTCCCAGGGATTTATTTACAAGCGCCCACTGTATCAAAAACTTAAATTCTGGTCCATTCAGACAGTTTTTCAGAGAATAAGTACATTGTTTATTTTCTCCTCAGAAAGTGTTTTCAGACAGCACACTTCTATGTGGAAGATAGCAGTTCACCACGTGTGGTTCCTAATGAAAGCATTCCCATTATCCCGATTCCAGGTAAGTCAGTTATTCCTTTTTCTCGAGATACTTTTTGTAAATATTGCAACACAATTTTTGAATGCCATTTTGTTCGGGTTCATATTTATACAACTTAAGCAGTATATAATAAAAATATCCTTTCAAGTTAGTCCTTAATCTATGATTGCCCAAGTCCTTTATTGACGAATCAGTCAATGGCATGTTTATATTTTGCAATGTAATAATAAACTTAGGAATTTATTGTAATTTTTACTAACTCAAAACATGGGTAAGATGGAATGGCTTTCATGCCTTGTACTGAAAATATCACATTTTGATTAAATGTTTAGTTGCTATATTGGTCTTGCCTCAAGTGCGTGATTTGTGACCCTGCAAAAAACACAGCATCGTTGATTCATACAAAGTTTTAGTCTGAAATCCTAATGATTTATAACTGCATTTTTAACCTGCTTGGTCTAGAGAGAGTAGGGGGTGGTGGGGAGGCAGTTGATTCCAGAGATATATGACAGATTTTGCTTACATTTGACCCACACAGAATGCAAGGACGATGTGTGTATTTAAATGAATGGATATATAGGACATAAAAAGTAAGATTATTATATTCTTGGCAAGAAGATTGTCACAGAAACCACTGGATAGACTGTTACAGTGTTTTCCATAGAGGAATTTGAAAATACTACTGTTTTTGGTCTAAAATGTTACTAGTGCATAATATGCAAAGCTTTCAGTCATTAAATTATATTTCACTTGATTCAAGTTTTATCTAGTTCTTATTACCTGACTCTCAAATGCTGAGAACCTAAATGTTGCTAATTTACTTGTCTGTCAAATATCTGTTGACAGGAATGATAAGACCATGTCACAAAACATTGATTTGATACCAGGCAGTAAGAATGCATGCATACATTTGTCATGCAGTTACACTTTGCTTTCATCAGTGCCCTTTCACCATAATGCCAGGAGCATTAAGGTTAAAGACCTGTATCTGTTAATCCTTAGATAAGGAATCAAATGTTTCCCCAGTTGGTTAGTTGCACACTGTCTGTTAAGATCTACTAGAATTCTATTGAGCACCTAAATTTAAATAATCTACTTTTTTATGATTTTATTTGCAGTGCCACTGTAGCAGAGGTGAATCCTTCATGTTTTATTCTTCTGTGCAGTAGTTAAACAGGCTTGCCTGGATAAATTATCTTCATCGACCTCCTGTCACAGGTTTTCACTGGGTGCTGTTGATCACTGTCTTCTGTTCATTCACTTTGAATAATTGTCCCTGTCTGTCTGTTGACAAGTGTACACATCAGGCCCTGAGAAGCAGATTGCAGATGAACATTAGGTTCACTTTGACAACAGAGCCTCATTGGACAATAGAACCTCATATTGCTGCAATTTTTTAAATTTTGTTTTTAGTTTCCTACATAATTATTTTAGTGCTCTCCTGATCATGAGATGTATCCACCTTTTATAAGGAAGCAGAAATTGTGCGTTTCCTTCAGCTGATTCTCAAGATTTAATGATAGTGAAGCAAAGGGCTTACAAACACATGAGCATACAAAAATGATGTTAGGAGAAGACGAGATGGTCCATTCAGCCTGCCCCACACCACCATGATGCCTTCAGCCTTGTGAATCACAATATTCTTCCACTTCATACTAACCAAACAGCTACCAAAACACTGGCAGCTAGAATGTTGCTTAATGTTGCTGAGACAGCTATTTCCTACTTTTGATTCATCTGGCCACACAGTTCACGGACAATCTTGATGACATACTGTAACAAAGCACTGAACACCAAACAGATAGTTTTTACTCTGACGTAGGGAAATAGTTAGTTTGTCTAGGTGTATGATAGAATTGGCAGAGGGATCATAAAATCTGTTCTCGTTGGCAAAATGCAGAATGCAGGCTTATAAATTTCAAAAGAAGTTTTGATTCTTGGTAGTTTTAATATTCAGTTTAACTTCCATGTAAAATTTATATTTATGTCAAAAATTGGGTGTGCAGGGAATGGTCCCTGCACCGGAATGTATAGGTCTGATGCACACCTGGGCCTCGTTATCAAAATGGGCACAGAATTTGAGTTTGTGTTGAATTATTTTGCATCTGAAGTGATGCATTTCAGTTACAATAACTGGCTCAAGAAATCAAAGCTTTCTTTCACTACAGCTGTAAAAGTTAAGAGGGTGATGCAATAGTGAGATCTTCAGGTTTATAAAAGATTATGCAGAGGTAAATAGTTGTAGATTTCTTTTCATCAGTTCACAAGGGGAGGATCCAAAAATAAGACACTTGTCAAAAAGAATTAAACAGGAGGTGCTTCTTCACACAAAAGGTGATTAAAATGTGGAATTCTTTGCCATAGGGCAGGATTTTCTAGCCACGCTCACCCCAAGACCAGAAAATCCAGCTTGAGGCCAGTGGACTTTTGCATGGTGCTGTCCCACTTGCTATGATTCCCGTGGCAGGCAGTAGAGGAAAATTCAACCCTTAAACTATTCTTGAAGCAGAACCCTTGTATTTAAGAAAGAGTAAATTAATAGCTTGAACAAGAGAGGAAAGTTGGATTACATTTGGACACTTTTGAAGGAAACATTGACTATCATTACCAAACAACTTATTCCTGTGCTGTATTCATCCATTATTATAGTTTCCTCTACATCACTGTTTAGAAAAGACATTTATCATTATTTTTCATTTTTCATTCTTGAATATCTTTTTGACATTACTTAAAAAACACAATGTTCTTGTGTTGATTATTATCTTCATTCTTGATTATTCAATGACCCCTTAAAATCTAGTTGTGCTTAACCTTAGATTTTCTTATTTCAAAATAACTTTCCTTGCACCATGTTCTAAAGTGTTTTACTGGCCTGTCGTAGAATTTGCAAATTTATTTAAAAGCTAACTCAGACTTTCTGTCTGAAATTCAGACATCTACTGCTCCATTTACAAATCTTTGCATCTTCATGATTATTTGAATTTGAAGTTAGCAGTAAAGAAGATTTACTACATTGAGGGCTGTTGGCAGACAACACTCATAGAATCATAGAGATATACAGCACAGAAACAGACCCTTAGATCCAACTTGTCCATGCCAAGCAGGTTTCCTAAACTGAATTAATCCCATTTGACACCCTACAGATCCCTTTCATATCTTTCCCCTATCACTTAAACATATGCCGTCTAGTGTTGGACTCTGCTTCACTGAAGAAAAGATCTTGGCTAGTCACCTTATCTATACCCCTCATGATTTTGTAAATTTCTATAAGGCCTCCCCTCAATCTCCTAAGCTCAAGGGGAAAAAAGTCCCAGCTTATCCAGCCTCTCACAATCAAACCTTCAAGTTCTGATAACATTCTTGTAAATCTTTTTTGCACCCTTCCCAGTTTAATAACATTTTTCTATAGCAGGGCAACCAGAACTGTATGCAGCACTCCAAGCATGGTCTTACCAATGTCACCTACAGTTGTAACATAAGTGCCAACTCCTGTAGGCAGTGAAGGCAAGTGTTTCAAATGCCTTCTTCACCACCCTGTCTACCTGTGATGTCACTTTCAAGGAACTATGTACCTGCAGCTCTGTTCGACAACACTCCCCCAGTACCTACCATTAACTGTGCAAACTCTGCCCTGGTTGATCTTACAAAAATGCAACACGTCGCATTTATCTGAATTAAACTCTATCTGCCATTCCTCAGCCCACTGGCCCAGTTGATCAAGATCCCATTGTAATCTGAGATAACCCTTCTTCACTGTCCACTACACCACCAATTTTGGTGTCATCCACAAACGAAGAAAGTAACACAGAACCTTGAATATAACTGGATGTCCATTCTAATCTACAGACACAAGTTTAATGCCTATTCTTTTTTTTAATGAGTTGTTTTAACCAAAGTTTGCTTTGGTGGAGATGGTCGTACCTTTTTTTGTTATATTATGGAGATTGTCCCGTAAGAGGATGAACTGGAGATTGCTCCTCAGCCTCGATCAATACCAGAGAGAATACCTGAAAGAAGTACAGGGTGGTCACCTTTCAAATTTTTCACTTCTTTTCTGGGGACTGACCTTGGCTTCTTCTACACAGCATTGCACTTGAAATTGGAACAAAGTTGTCTATTTTAGGGAACTTCTCACAGGATTAAGTACCACTCAGACACTTAACTGGACAGTGGGGGATCGCCCCTAGGAACTAGAATATAGGAACAGTGATCCTGCTGGCCAAGATCTGTCAATTAATCAAATTGTTTAGTTGGTGGTGCCTGTTTCTAACATAACATCCACCTGAGCCCTAGTATCATCGCTGGAACTTAGGTCACAGATGACTGATGGCAGGAAGGAGTTTGCAATTTGGAGTTGTGGACGAGGAGGGTCAGCATCAAGACCACGTAAGTAGCTGTCGGCAGTTCCACCTCCGTGCTGATGTCAGGTCCTTCAATCAGAGCCTTTGAAAGTGGGACACTCTGGGAGCCTGCAATGGATTTGTCAAGTCCCTCACATGCCTAGTTCCCGAACTGCCTTAGTAGCTGAATTAGTAGCATCGCTGGCAGTGAGGCCCTTAACTAAGCATTAATTGCCCACTTGAGAGCCTCAAAAGGTGACAGGACAGGGTGGCTACCACTGGACTCTTCCGCCATAGACTTAATTAGAAAGAAGGAGGCCACCCTCCCACCTGATTAAATAACCCCTGGTACCTAACTTGCCAAGGGCGATGCAATTAAATTCCATCTGAAATGTGGGAAGTATAAAAACAAAACCACATCCTGCCAATCTGTTGATAAAGGGAACTTCCACTATTATGCTGATGTCTTTGTATAAACAGTTTATCAAATGAAGCAATGCAGCATTCCTAATAAGAAAACAACCAAGCAGCACATGGTAACATTGTCAGCTCAAGGGAGATGCATTTAGACACTGGCAACAACAGTCACATTTTCAAAGCTACAGCATGCTTAATTACCTGACAACCTTAGAGTCAGTAGGATACAAATCCAACATTAAGTTTTAGCCAATAAATAGTTCAGTTTGCAATATTCTCTGTATTTTTATAACCTGATAAATTATCTTGCTATGCATACACCTATAATGAAGCACATCCAGCTTCAGGACTGTTTGGAGGGAGCAATTCAGCAAACATGGCAAAATATTTGTCAGGGACCTTTGAACATTAGTAGATCAAAATTCCTAAACCTATCAGAAATATTAATCATTTTGTTTCAAATAGCACCATATAGTTCAGTTTTAATGGGTCCAACACATGAATGTGTACTTGCCTATTCCTTAGTTGTCCTTCTCTGCTTCTGAAATTTAGTGCTTCTGATTTTTCTCATACAAGAACTTAACTTGCTGTTGGAAGAATTACAATAAATTGGAACTTTACAATGTCGGCCAAAGATACTTCCTTGTCTTTCGCCATTGTGCTCTTAAGAGACTCCTCCTTGTGTAAAAGGCTGTGAAGAGTCGGCCAGTAAATTTATTGCAAGTGAGGACATTGCAACTACAATTTGCAGAGAAAACTACAAACCTAACAGCCAAAAGCTCTTCAACATTTAAGAGGATCCTCCTGTTTTGACTAGTCTCCGGATTCCATTAACCGATCTTTCTCAGCAGATGTATTAATACAATATATTATGGAGTGTTTGTCTATATAACAGCAGGCAATGGGCCTTAAAGTAATTCAATATCTATGAAGTGCTTCAATGGGTTTCAAAGAAATGTGAATGTGACAAAAATGCGTCTAATGTTAGCTAGCAGCTTGATTCTTTAATATAGTCATAGTATAAAAGAAAGCAAGAAGCCACTATACTCATAGAACTTGCACCCAATCTAATTCAGTACTATAGTCCTGATTGCAACTCTCACTGAAAGCTGTGCAGGCGAGGAGTCAATTGAAAGCCATGTGGGTGAGGAGTCGAGGTGGATGATCAACTGTATGACCCTCTTCAGTCTTAGGCACAGGAGACTTCAATACCCGAGCTTCATCTGCACAGCCACCATAAAATTCATGTCCAAAGCTGTTGGAAAGCATTAACTAGCTGCAGCAAGATTTTGGGCGGCAAAGAGGCTGCTGCTGGGGTCTCAAAGAAATGGTCCTGGTACTTGCCATTAAGTGGATGGACGAATGGTCAGGAAAGTAGGGAACTGAGATAGAATGTCTTACTGCATTTGGATATATTTATTTAGAATGTAAAAAGTAATGGAGCTGGAGCTCTGGGCTTGCTCTTGATTGCACTATGCTTCTTACCACACAGCAGATCTTGCAGAGGTCCATTCAGATAATGAATCACTTAAAACTAGAAATGTAAAGTACAAATGTATTAATTTTAAAACATCTTTGGTCAAAATTAAATCATATAGTTATCTGTAATTAAAAAAATTAACTTCATCTGCCTTATTTACCTTATCTACATCAATGGGAATAAAGTAGAAATGGTCGAGAGATTTTAGGTGTCCAGATCATCAACAACCTGTCCTGGTCCCTCCTTGCAGATGTTTTTACCACCTTCTACAGATACACATAGGAAGCATTCTTTCTGTTTGTATCACAGCTTGGTATAATCCCTGCCCTGTCCAAGAACCCAAAAAACTACAAAGGGCCTTGAATGAAGTCCAGTCCATTACTCAAACTGGCTTCCTCCATCCTTTGACACTGTCTACATTTCCCCCTGCTTTGGAAAAACAGCCGGCATTATCAAACGTCTCATATACTCCAGACATACTCTTCACCTTCTTCTATTAGGAAAAAGATACAGAAGTCTGAAAGCACATATCAACTGACTCAAAAACAACTTCTTCTCTGTTGCCATCAGATTTTGAATGGACCTACCTCACATTAAGTTGGTCTTTCTCTAGCTATGACTATAACATTACATTCTACACTTTCTGCTTTTTTTCCCTATATGTGGTATGTTTTGTCTGTGTAATGTGCAAGAAACAATGATATTCACTGTTTACTAATACATGTGACAATAATAAATCAAATCAAATTAAATGATGATTTAGGAATCTACCAAAACTATTATTTCAGCAGACAATCCTGTTGACAGATGGAAGCCTGTGTATGATTATTGATGATGTAGAGATGCCGGCGTTGGACTGAGGTAAATCAGTAAGAATCTGGCAACACCAATTTTAAATCCAACCGATTTATTTGATAGTGAATCTGCAAGCTTTCGACTTTCGTCGTCATCAGGCAAATGCAGTGTTCTGGTCTGGTATGGACCAGAACACTGCATTTACCTGACGAAGACGAAAGTCGAAAGCTCGCAGATTTACTATCAAATAAATTGGTTGGATTTAAAATTGGTGTTGCCAGATTCTTACTATGATTATTGAGCCAGTAATTTGAAATGAAATGAAAGAAATGAAGAAATGTAGGAATGAAGGGAAATTTTTTATGCAGACGAATGTAAGCACATGGAACATCCTGCCAGAAACAGTTGTGATGCCTTTTAAAATTATGAATACTTGAAAAAGAAGAAAAAAGGGTCTAAATAGCATTCATTCAAAGAGTTGGCACAGGTGTCATGGGCCAAATGGCTTACATCTGCTGTAAAATTTTATGATTCCATCAAATTTATGACTCCAGTTGGAATGCCTGAGTATGTGTCTATAGATCCATTCTCAGAGTATTCCATGGGTAATTTGTAACATTGTGCTGTTAATTGATTCACATGTGCAACCATAATTATTTCCCCTATCTGGGAGCTTCATAATCCAAATGTGCCTTCAATAAAATTGTGAGTTCCAGATGCCAGGTGCAGCTGCAATGATTAGTTTCTAGAGAATCATAATAGGGATGCTAGATGAATTTAACAATACATTGCATCAGCTATCACCAGGATAAGAATTGCATAGAAAGGATTTTAAAATGCACACAGTGGGGGCAAGAATTCAACATGAGCTCCTCTCCCATTTTCCTATGTCCGATAGGCATTAGGTCTCGAAGTTTCATGTTGTGATCGGCTGTGCCCAATCTGGACCAAAAGTATGCCAGATGCCATATTAGCTGAGCTAACTTCTTAATGACCTAGAGCAAACACTGAAAGCAGCAAGAGCCTAATAAATAAATATAAATGACACCCTGTGCCTGATTAAGGGCCCTTCTGACAATTGAACTCATGCTAAAATTTGCTCTCAAATTATTGATAGCAACAGTTGGGATGGACAGTACAGCTACATTATTTAAACTAAAGGAATCCTGGGCTACATTTTAGACAAGGATTTCATTGATGGTTTTCTCCAGCAACTGATCTACAATACTTACCTCTAACTGTAATGGCTGCTGAAACTGAGCAGAAAAATTGTGATAAGTTATTTTCTGGAGCTACAGGACAATCTCTGTCTAAGTACTTGTGCACAAAATCCCTTGGTAATATGGGCAACAGCTCAGCTTGCCACTGATTCTGGGGAACATGCATGAGAAAGACTTGTCGATAGGCCAGCGTATCAAGCCGGAAAGATAGCCTATGAGGAGAAAAATCCAAGTTGCGGTGGGCATGAATTGGATCGCTGTTGCTGGCAAAACAATGCCGGTACGATCAGGGAAACGCAATGCCAGGCTCGAGCTTAATCTTTTCATCTCCCACCAGACTTTACCATCTCACCTCGCTGAAAGCTGGGTGGCACGGGTTCATAAGTTCAACGCCTTAAAACTGTTTTGGGAAAATTCCACCCAACATTTTCTTTAGTGTAACTGTTAGTAGATGTATCTATCTTACCTAGGCTGCCAGTTAACTAATCAAGCTTCCTTGGTCAAAACTTTCCATAGCCTCATTGCCCCAATCTTCTCACATGACTTGAATCAACCTCACAGTACATTCAGTGATGCAATTTAATGGATCTTACATGTGTTCTATTTGTTCTCTGCTAAGCATATTCTTATGCCATTTGTGAAAAACCAAAATTATTCTTATTTTCTCATTATATGAATAAGTTGCTGATGGACAAAAGTGCAACCATCATGCAGAACAAAACAGCCCACTTGATTGGCATCTCATCCAGCACCTGAAACATTCACTCCCTCTACCACTAGTGCATGGTATCTGCACTGAGTACCATCAATCAAATGTACTGCAGCAACTTGTTACAATTTCTTTAACAACACCTTCTAACCCTCCAACTCTATTGCAAAGAAGAATAAAGATGGGGACAACATCATCTGCAAGTTCCCCTCCAATTTGCACATTATGGGTGGGATTTTTAGGCCTTGCTCAACAAGGCAATGAGATCAACAGAGATTTATGTTGTTCGATCCTCGCCTGCGCCAATTCCATGGCAGGTGAGGTGGTCGAGTTCCAGCCGAAATTTATTTGCAAATTTTTGCCATTTCTTCATTGTTGTTGGGACCTGGAAATTCTTATCTAACTGTACTGTGGTAGTCTTTTGCCACATGGACTATAACTGTTCAAAAGCAGCTCATCACTATCTTCTTGAGGGCAGTTGGGGATGTTACATCACAGAAAGGGTGAAGGATAGTAATGGATCCAATCTCAATTCAGTCTTATGTTTATTCAGAGTGAAACATTACAAGCATACACCCCCTAATTCAAACATACCACAGCTTCAGTTTCTTCATATTTGTTGAAGTGAAACCCCAATTCATGCTCTCTACCTCCATAGTTAAACACAATTGATAAAGAATTGACAAGGGATGTAAAAGAAATGCTGACTTTGCCATTGATACTCACATCCTATGAATGAATTTTTAAAAATGCTTTAATAGCAATTTAACTATAATTCCATTATATTGCCATAAAAATATCCTGTTCAGAATTGAATTTACTTGTTTCATCGTCACAGTTGTGTTATTTTCATATGTATTACTCCCAAGAAATCCAGTTTCCTCAAATAAGGACAGTTTAATATTAAATAAATAAGTTCTTTATCCAACTTTTAGAGCAAACATATAACCTTTCATAGTGAACTAAATATTGGGGGTAATTAAACTAAACAAGCCTAGTATAAAAGAAGACAGAATGGAACCACAAACCAGAACAGCTGCATCTCAAGAGAAATAAGATTAGAATTTGCTTGAGATCTCTGATAAAGGGTCCTACATTCTAATAAAGGACTTCACCTGAAACGTTATTGGCTTTTAAATATTGACAGAGATACACATTCCAGCAATTTCTATTTTGTTTTCGTTTCCAGCACTTTTTAAATTTAATTTGGTGTGATGACACTGATCACTTTGAAATATTGAATTATAATCTTTTTTCACATGTAATATGCTGCTCAAATGCTAATAAATAATATTTTGTGTAGTGATTTGAATTTGTAGGTAACCTTGAGAGAAACTTCTGCGCAAAACATAGGGGTGAATTTTACATTTTGAACTCAGGAGTGCTGCTCTCCTCCACATGCATGTTTAAAATCTGGCATGCTGATGATGGTCACCATAATATTAGAAGTGGATGGTCATCGAAATCGGCAGCCTGTCTGACATTTTGAAAATAAAAGCTAATTAACAAGCTATTAAGCTCGTTAACAGTGCATTGAACTTGAATTTTATGTTGCTCATTTTTCACTGGATGCATTTGAAAGATGTTTGGACTGACATCAGGTAAAGTGGATGTATTGCAAAGGTGGATGTGAAGTTTAGTGAAGGACTGTGGCTGCATTCAGCAGAAGATTCTGTTACTGAAGTGTTTCACTGTGGTTTAATTTTGATTGACTATAGTTTTCAGCCTGCATTTGGTCATTTTCCTAGGGAAGGGGGCATCTAGAAAGTGCTTTAAATAAGTTTGCACGCTGCACTGTAAACCTTTAAATTGCTGTACCCCATGGGAATGGTACATTCTGTAGGTGGTGATTCCTCCAGTGAGGAGGAGGAGGAGGACAATTAGCCAGGAGAGGTCAAGCAAGCTGCACAACTTGCCACAGAGCAAGGGGCTGTGGAGGACAAACAGCAACATCAGATAGGCAGAGGTAAGTGAGAGCATTGCCTTGGAAGCCATATATACAGGGTGAGGATGACATGTCTCCAGATGTCCGAATGCCAGTGCCTCGGAAGACTGTATCTCTCGAGGGAGTCAGTCACATTCCTGTCTGACATGCTGACTGGGGAGATTGCTTCCAATTATAATGCTAGTCATCTGGTAACAGTGGCTTTGAATTTTTTCAGTTCTGCATCATTCCAGAATTGTTACTGGTAGAGGGGGCCATTTGGTGTATCATGCCTACACCTGCTCTCCAAATAAGCAACCCACTTGGTGCCACTCTCCCGATAATCCTACACATCCTTTTCAGAAAACAGTCTAATTCCTTTCTGAATGCTTCAATTAAAACTGCCTCCACCTCACTCCTGGGAAGTATATTCCAACCTCCTAACTACTAGCTACATAAAAAAGTTCCTCCCCATATCTCTTTTGCTGATTACTTTAAATTCACGCTCTCTCGTCCTTGAGCATTTCACAATGGGAATAATTTCTCCCTATCTACTCTGTCTGGGGCCGTCATGAATTTGAATACATCTATCAAATCTGATCTGTTATCTTTTGTCTAAGGAAAGTAGTCCCAACTTCTCCAATCTATCTTCAGAATAAAATTCTTTATCCATGGGATCGTTCTTGTGAATCTGTTCTGCAGCATCTCTCAAGTCTTCACATCTTTCTTGAAATGCACCATCCAAAACTAGGTACTAAACTACAGCAGAGGCTGAACTAGTGACTTGTACAAATTCAACATAACAGTGCTGCTCTTGTCCTCTTTTCCTCTATTAATAAGGCCCAATATCCTGTATGCTTTATTAACTGCTCCGTCAACCTGCCCCTCAGTGATTTATGTACATGTGCACCCAGGTCTGTCTGCTCCTGCAACCCCTTTAGAGTTGTATCCTTTATTTTATATTGGCATTCCATGTGTTTCTTATCAAAATTAATCAGTTCATATTTCTCCACATTAAACTTAATCTGCCACTTGTCTGTCCATTCCACTAACTCGTCTATGAGCCTTTGAAGTTCTACACTACACCCTCCTCACAGTTCACAATGTTTTCAAGTTTTGTATCATCGCAAGATTTGAAATTTGAAATCAGAGGAACCTACATGAATACAAATTCCCTTAACACCATGCGTTCAACCCAAATGAAAATCAAATGCATGAAATAATAATGCAGCTGGAATATCATGTGAAAAGAATAATTACATAAAAACAATTTTCATAACTCTCAAAACTGAACCATCAATTGTGTGAACCCATATGTGACTAATGTGGTGTTTTGGTAAATTGTTCATTGATGCTGTGCCATTAGTATTTCCTCACCTCCATCCGCCAGCTGACCTGTATGCCCCTTTGCATGGGATGACATTGGCAGGCATCCTTTGGTTGCCAGAGGTAGTGAGCCTTTGGGGTGATGAGAACCTCCTATTCAGAGGTAGGAAGCTCAGCTGTTGTTATGGTAAGCTGATGCCAAATGGGAAGCAAGAATGTGATGGTGCACACTT
This sequence comes from Sphyrna mokarran, assembly GCA_024679065.1. Classification (NCBI taxonomy): domain Eukaryota; kingdom Metazoa; phylum Chordata; class Chondrichthyes; order Carcharhiniformes; family Carcharhinidae; genus Sphyrna; species Sphyrna mokarran. The sequence continues at coordinate 106,564,370 of JAGIQG010000003.1, read as the reverse complement.
CTGACTTCCTCCTGCTTTTTCCTCCTCCTCTTGCTCTCCCTCCAGCTCCCAGTTCAGTTGTGCAGGAAACAAACAAGAATGAGGGACATCATCATCATTTGCGATTACTTCAGAGAGACTCATTTCCTATAAATACACACTTAACATTGGGAGATGGAAACCAGGATTTGAATTTTATACTCTTCAACATTGAGATATATATTCCTTCTCAAATTCTGCAATCCACAAAATCAAAAGCCATCAATTCTACCTCCCCACTATCTTTTCCAGTTTCCTGTCTCAACCACCTCTTTTTCAGCACTGTTTCCAGAAGAGAGTTATTCAGTCTTTAAAATCTCATCACCCTGAGACCATCCTCCAATTTCACTTAAGTCCAGTAATGTGATTCAGTGCTCTGCTGCTAGCTGCAGAACTTCCTGCTTTATCAGGATGAAAATGGTCATGTTGGCTTGACCATCTCCAGGCCTAGCCCTCTAGCATTATGTTCCTTCATATTCTGCAAATAAAAAGGGACAATGTAATGAATATGCTTGCTAAAATCTAATGTATGGTCAATATGTTCTTTGTTGGAGATTGACATTTCTCAATGCTCCTTGCTAACTAACAGATGATTTAGTTATAATCTCTCTCCGCCTTCCCCCTATACATACCCTGAATCCCCCAGTGCCGTGGAGAGTTGTTGTGTGCTGTATGCCATGTTGTGTCTTTGGCCATGACACAAGGCAATCCCTCTCTTGACAAATGTCACATCCTCATACCCTTCCGTATAGATCTATCTCTGAAATGGTTACACATTCATCCTGGCAAATCAGAAAAGGTGACTGGACCTTGAACAGCACTATAACTAAGTTATTTGGATGTTGCCTATGCCTTGACTTAAATTTTGTCTTGCTGGGAGGTCGGCAGGCTTGAGGATCTCCCATCAATTGCACACAGCCTGGAAGCAGTCATCATCAAACTACGGGACCATTCTTGGTTTGGGCCAAAGCTGTGTTCTCTGCCATGTGGTAGCCTTTTAGCCTTTATGGAGAAACAAAGGGAGCTAAAGGATAGGATTTGTGTCTTTTTTTAAACACTTATTCAAAAGGAGAGTGGGACATGTATGTTTAATGTTAGTTCCTACCTGGAAAGTGTCCTGATTGAGACAATGTTAAGGTGAGTTCTGATAAATTTAATAACAAACTCTTACCTGCTGCTGCTCAATAATACCGCCCCCCCAGTAATAATGGTATGAAACATAAAATTCATCCCATAATGTTTTCAAATCTGTCAGCACTGGCGATTGTGGACCCTGCTGCTCAGAGTTTAATTTATATTGTTATTTTCCTTTCTGTTTCCAACATCCTGATCTTACCCTATCATTCCAATGCTCACAAAACCTTGATGTTTCGAAATGTTAATTTGGCTTTAACCTTTGCAGAAAGCCAAATGGGAAATTTTTTTATCTCTAATTCCTCTTTTTAATATCTTACAGTACATTTTCTACGAAGATTTTATTTAACATTTAATGCCAAATCATTGCATTTATCTCCTTGTAAATCCAGTTTTTCCCTCAGTTTGCTTTTGCTGCTGACACAATAAAATGGAAAAAATGAAGATAGAAAATGGTGTTAAACTGCATTTTTTGCTTATTTTTTCATTTGTGTTGGTATCCTTTATATCCAGTAACTTTAGTTCATACTTCTGTTGTACTTTTGCTAATTGCACTAAATGTAATTCTCTGCTTCTAAAATCAGAGCACAGTGTTGAATTATTTAGAATATACAAAAAATATTTATTTTGTCACTAAGGAAACAAAGCCAATATTGGGTTTATTATCTCATGTTGAGCTCAGGTGTGCTTTTGGTCTCAATATATTAAATAAATAATTAAAGCTCTCCATTCCTACCCAAATGCATTTGTTAAATTGTAATCCCAAAGTAATTCTGGTTTGCCATGTGTGTTGCATTTTGATTAGTTTTCTTCAAAGCTGATTTGTGTACATCAATTAAGTCTGAAGCATTTTTTGAGACTTGCATACAAGTAACACCAGCTCAGCTTTTTGCAAAAAGTATATTAATTGCACCCAGCTCATGCATTCTGCTGTAATTGTGTTAGTTGCCCAGCAACATCTTTGTTTGTTCTTTCCCTTTTAGATGATATGGAGGCCATTCCAGTCAAGCAATTTGTAAAGCACATCAATGAACTATATACCAATAATCAACATGGATTCTCTGAAGAATTTGAGGTAAGTTACTGTTGCAATAGTTCCTAAATTTATTAGGAATGGGCTCCCTTTTTGTCTCTGTGATGATTGTTGGGTAAATCAAAGATTTCACTATTCTGTACTAGTTGATTGTGTAATGCCATTTAAATGAAATTGTGCAATGGAAGCGAATGGCTAAAATTACAAAAAAAATACAAGTCCAGTACTTCCATTTTAACTTATTTGTCAGTTGTAATATTTTATCCCTTCCTGTTCTATCAGTTTGTTACTTGTCCCTCAGTAATTCATGGGATTAATTAAACAGTGTGTCTTTCCTTGAAATTCTATAATTTCACTTTGGACTCTTAAAATTATGTGGAAATTACAGAAAAGAATCTTGGATCCTTCCATGTGTATAAGGACAAGTATACTGGATGGAGAGTGTAGATTTTTTTTTAAATGGGAAACTATAGTTTGGATTTGGTTCAAAAGGCACTTTAGTGTTCCTTGCTGTCAACTGTCTGTGACTGCACAGTTTTTGCATTTCCTGCTCTAGGGCTGGAAAATACTACACTGGTTTAAGCACAGCATATGTCTGCATCTTGGAGCACTCTCATGAAGAACTGTTGCTGAAATTTGGATTGGAGTGCTGCTTGTTCTCCTGCATGTCATCCCTTTCAAGATTCAGAGAGCCTCATGATATCCACTTCCTGCATTCTGCGATGTGATCTCTTCCAGCTGCTGTGCTTCATTGACTGTTTGTGTACCTTGTAAAAAAAAAATCCCCATATTTTAATTTTTTTAACCTCTTGAGCCTTAATGTAAACTTCCAAGACCACGCAAACCTTTTTTGAACAGCCGGACAATCCAGACCTGGATTGGTCCGTGAACTCCCAACAGTAGCAGCTCTTGGTTAATTTGCAAGGAGGCATGGTTCAAAGAAAGAGCCCTTCTCAAATACAAGATTATTTTACCTTTCTTCCCTTCTCTAACTGAACTAGCAGAGCTGAAGCAGCTGAGCTGGGCTAAGGTCCCCTTGGGCACTGTCACCTTTAGGTATAGTGATCCTGACATTCTGTTTTTCCTTTCTGCATTTGCTAACCATATGCCCATATTCTGGGGCATAGTACTAACAGTGCTTTCAGAAATCTCTTCATTCTTGTTGTGCACCATTAATATTGGCATACAATTCAGAAACATTCCTGTTCTTTGTCATTAAACTTATACTGTTTAGTGCTTTCAATTGAATGCTAAACTGCCGCATTTATCCTGTTTCACTCATGGTATTAGAAAATTGGAATTTTAAATTTAGAAAGTCCTGTAAATGGGGGCTTTTTGACAATTGCTAATAATTGGTTTTGTTATATTCTGTAATAATGTAAAATTGCAGAATCTCATTTAAAAAAAAGTCAATGTGAAATACATTTTTTTCACAAATCATAAACACAATCCTTAATGAGTCCTTAAATGTGCTCCTAGCTCTTTCATAAACAATGCACACTGCTATAAATTTGAATATGGCTGAATTAGAGATCAGAAGATTAAAAGGTGATGGAGCACAACAGTCATTTGGATTAATTAATTCATTTTTCATCACACATCTTGATTTGTTTATTAGATGAAATTATTCCACAGTATGTTTAATGGTGTAACAAACAGATGTGATTAATAGCAGTGGTCTGCCAGATCATGAATAATAGATTTTGACTGATTTGAATTAGATCATCTTGATCAGAAGCAATTCTCTTGGGGCAAATGTTTGTCCTATGTACTGTCAACATAGTTAAAGGCTTTTATCTCTACTCAATCATTTAGCTGATGGTTTGTCAATGCCAGTAACTACCTAACTGCACACTTCTGCTTTTGTTGCAAATAGCCAAATGTCAAAGTGGTGCACTTACTGCAGAATAATGTACTGTATGTGTAGTGTGCAGTCATATTTGCAATGAGATTTGTTGGCAAGCTAATTAAGTCAGTTAAATCCAAATACTTTAGGATTTATTGATTTTCAGGTTTATTTCTTTCCTTGTCTTACCTACCCACCTTTACCAACCAAAGTCACTTTAGATCCACCACAAACATTTGTTGAGCTGGGAAGGTAGCCATAGAGACCCAAAGTGAATCACTGACTGAATTTCTTGTTCCCCTCTTTCTATTGCCTGGTTACCTACCTCCTGAAGAATCATTTGAAATTGGGAATTTGCCATGCTGAAGAATTCTGGTTGCAGTCCTGCCTTATTTTCCCTGAGTCTGTAAAATTTCAGTTCAACAACTCAGTGTGTTGCTGGGCTGTAAACTGCATCTCTTGATCTAATTCTTCAAAAAGCTATTTTCTTCAGGCTGCTTCATAAAAATATTCTTAATCAGTCTAAAGGTCAGTGCTGTTGTTAACAAGAAAGTGCTTTATTCTGAGATTTTAATCTAACTTTGTAGTGTGAAAATGGACCATCTTTACACTGCAGTATCTGAGATTTGCAGTCTATTGTTTTTTTTCAGTTAATATTTGTATAAGTAAATTAAGATTTTTAGAAAGGATTATTTGATCCAAATAGAGCATTACATTATGTCTGAAGCTTTATACATTTCTTTTGCCAAGTGTTTTAACATGAATATGGGAATATGATGTTGTTAACTTTCTTGTTCACTAAAATTTGCTCTGTTTTACTAGGTTTGTTATTGCAATTCTAATATCTGGTGAAACAATGTGATTTTCTATGCAGTAAAATGCAGAATTTGAAATGTGTATACGTCAAATTCTGCAGTTTATGTGATATTGCATAGAAAATCACACAAATGTTTACATACAGTCATGTACCATGTTCTTCAACATCTGAAGTTTGTGTTAGAAAAATAAAGATTAATACACTGTTCTCAAAATAACCTGTCTTTTTATATAATTTGATGAGAACAGTCTCTATAATTCCCTAAGTAAACTGCAGAGCATGAGGGGCAGGAGAAACGAATAGGACAGAAATTCCACAGATGGTGCAGGACATATTAGAAGTCAAGATCATATTACATTTAGTGCACCAAAAGCTTATTTGAAAACAATTAATTTTCAATTGGAGGTAAATTAGAGTGATACTTATCGCAAGCTGTAATATATTTTTTCTTCTAAAAGTGCAAGCAAGTCAATCAGGTATTTGTTATGACATCATCCATCTCAAAGAAGTAACTGTTTGAATAATATCATCACTTCAAAAACAACCAAGTTTCATACTTAGCAATCGATCAGCTTATAACATAAATTCTTCTACAATATGCTTTCCCTTAGTATGTGTAGATGTCAGTACTATATTATTTCATTGTGAGATCTGATAGCAGTAATTATTTTCCCAGATCTTTCCCACAAAATAAATCTGAAGGTGACATCTACACGAATTTGTTTTCTTCTGTGCATTTATATGTATGAGGTAGAAAAGCGGACAAAAATGTAAGAACAAAATTATTTGCAAAACAGACAAAGAGAAAGTAAAAATAAAGCTATTTGCATGTTTTTGGTTTTATGAATCTATAACAATAATTAAAATCTGAAGGAATGACATTGTTCACTTGTAAAAGATCAATTTTCTATGCCAGAATTAAGACGTACTGCATTGTTAAAAATGTATCTTCTACTGGAATGAGCAACTGCTAGCTTTCTTTATAGTGTATAGTGGGGTATGTATCATCTATGTACGCCAATTGTATGCTGTTCTATATATTTCATTGCTGAGTCTCTTGGTGTAGTGAAGGTCATGGAGAAACAGGGAAACATGGACAGCAACCATGTGATTTTCATATTCCAACATATACAGTTGTTGGAAGTCACTGTTCGATTTGCTCTTTAAGAATGATGAGCAGAGCTTATTTTCACCAAAAAAATTGGACTATTGAAACTCGAGCGTGCTAAAACATAATCGTTTTAGCATGCTATCAACTGCATGCAAATCTGCATGTAAAAGAACTATTATTTGACCATCCAACATTGTTAATTTTTTTTTCTATTTGTATTGTAGTATGTTTTATGTCAATATAGTAACACACAATCACTAAGCAACTCCACAGATGAAATTGGTATATTAAATACAATGAAATGCTCCATTCCAGAAAAGGAACATTTGTTAGTTATGCTTAATGTGACACATAATTTTTACAGATTGCATAAAGTATGTTTTAAGTGGATTGCTTTAGCTCTGCTGATGACAGGAATAATAGCTTAAAAACAGAAGCATTTCCTTGCATTTGTCTTTCCTGTCATTTAAAAATACTGCACCTTTTCCTTTCTACCTCTTCTTTCAAACAACAGTGTGATGCTCCTCAGCTGAGAAAGGAAGTAATTCATGTAGGGATCCACTTCTGAAGCATGTGCTGGTGCTTCCTGTTCAACTAGAGCTGACAGAACATTAATCACTGCAAGATAATCACATTATAGAGGTCTTGATTTTCCCGAGACCTTGAAGAACAAGATTTTGCTGGCAGGTCTATACTTGGATTATTATGTAGCACTTGCAGTGATAGTGATGTGAATGTAATATATCGAGCATAAATTCATTAAGACTCCTAGCAACATTCGATTTTTGTTGTTTTGATACATCTAACTCTGAACCTGATTACATTTGGTTCTGTTGCATCTGATATTGCCTGGTGTGGAATTCTCAAATACTTCTTCATAAATTGGGTGGAAATTTAGTTGTTTATGAAAACTTGTGATTATATTTGTTCATTCTAGAATACAAAGATAATCTAGATAATCCCTAGCTTCGCTTCTTCATTATGATCCATTTTCTTAAAGCTCTGTTTCCTGCCTCTCTAACCTTGCTCCATAACAGATGTGCAAATGCATGGACTTCTTTGTCACCCCAAGATGCAGATCATCCACTTGGATGTGTCTACTGTATCCATGTCTTCCCCTAGAGTATTAAACCAAGTTTCCACCAGTCCAGTGTTCCTCCATACCCTAGTCGTTAATTTGAGTCTTCCTCTAATTTTCGTTCTATCACCCATCACACCCTGAAACCTTGACTTGTCCTTGGGATTCAACTCCAGTGCTACTAAATCATTGTTGAAAATTTAAATTGATCAAGCATCCATATCCTTCAGGGGAAATGAGTTCCAGATTTTTTTGAGAGAAAAAATGCTTTCTGTCCTCTTGTTCTGGATTTTTCCTTAAAAATAAATAACTTATTTTTAACCACCCATTCAAATCCCTGTATTGTTCTAAACACTTCAACTAGATCACTCTTTCTAAAATCAATGAAATAAAAACCAATTCTGCAATTTGTTTTTTTTACACCATAGCATCGTTCTGGTTAATTTGTATTGTTACTTCCTGTATCTTTCAAGAGATTTGGTGCTGCAAACTAAATACATTACTCCCAATGAAGGCCTTGAGGTTCTATACAACTCGAGCATTTTTGTCTCACTTTAGAATTCCAACCCACTGAGATAAAGGCCAAAATTTCATTGGCCCTATTGAGTTTTTTTCTGCTTGTGCAGTACTTTTTGGTGATTCATATACACGCACATCTATATCCCTTTGGTTTTTTCACAGCTCCTCGCAGCAATAGGAAAATATTCTGAATGGTCTTTCTCAGATACAATGTGGACTACCTTACACTTTCCCATTTTAAACTCTATTTGCTATTTTCTGCACTTCATTTAATCTATGTCAGTTTGTAATTTTCTGTTCCCATTCTCATGAATTATTATTGCTTTCTAACTTAGTGTCAGCTACAAGCTTATATATACAATTCTGTATTCCTTCACTAAGGTCATTAATAGACATTGTAAAAAAACTGAGGCCCAGTCTAGATCGCTGGAATGTATCAGCCCAATCAAAACTGAGCTCTTTCATCCTACGTTGATCCGATGTTATAATGTTGGTATCTTGGATTAATTTTTACCCATAATATTTTTTATGGAACTTTTATCAAATGTCTTTCTAAGTGTGAATTGATTTATCCATTTGAAGTACTCATATAGCTTACCTGTTTCTGATATTCGGATGTCTGGTCTATGGTTTTCTGTTCATCCCTTTCCCATATTTTGGTCTGAGGTATTAAAATGGCAACCTTCAATCCTCAGCACAACCTCCTAATCTAAGTTTGAAAGATTGTGGTCAAATAGGGAAGGTTTCAGTTGGGATTCCTAACCTGTGCTGATTTGGTGGTAGGGATGCTACAGTTGAGCTCAGTACTCTGGGCCAAGAGGTGGAAGATCATCTAGCTTTTTTTCCTGTTCCTGATAAGTGTTTAATCACCCCTGGTGCGAGTGTACATGTGAATATTGAAAGAGGGTAAGATCAGGCTTGGATGTATTTGTAACCTGTTGTAAAATAACTGTCTGTCACTTGCTATCAGAGCTCACAATAAATAGCTTCTCATATAAGGGAAAAATTAGCTCGCACTCCCACTCCCAATTGTTATCCTATAACCCCTATTGGAAAGTCTGTGCGTAGATGTCAGCAAAGGCATGGGCTCCGATATGGTGTTCCTTACAAGTTAAAAAGCTAACAAACCGCCAATGTCTAGCCACTCATTGTCATCTGGGTGCATGAGTCAGAGGAAAGGAAACAGAGAGAAAAGAACCTGGAGAAATATATATTTGTTCTGAGATTAATCCTACTTTTTGCATACAACTTAATGAATCATTCCCATCTGCTCTAGGTCTATAGTCTTTTTACAAGCACAACATTTCTTTGTAAGTGATTTGTACTTGTCTTGAATTTCACTGAAGCACTATCAGATCTAAGTCTAGCTATAAAGTAACTGCATACCTTTTCATTATTTCAATTCACTGTGTGGTAAAAGAGAATAATTTGTTAAGCTGAGTTGCCAGAAATCAATATTTACTGTTGATTCTAATAACATTAAGTTGGTTTTGTTTAAATTTTCAGTCTCTTTCCTTTCATCAGGCCTGGTCTCTTTAAGAAAACAGGCATTTTATACTGAACATTTCAGTCAATCAGCTGTAAACCATGATGAGTTTTCCTGATAACCTAACTAGTCTAGCCAGGTAGTCTAACCTAGCTAGATAATCTAGGAACTTTCCAGACATTTGCTAAGTGTTTATAACTGATTTGTCCTTCAACACTGTATCTCATTAACTTGAAAATGTTTTATTGGCATTTCAATGAACTTAAACAAAAGAATTTCTCTGGTCTCTTGGCTTCAATAAATATCAGGTGAATGTAAGAACTAGAACAGGAATAGACCATTTGGTCTTTGGAACCTGTATTATTTAACAAAATCATGGCTAATCTTCAACCACAACTCTACCTTCTCACACTACAGCAATCTCTAGAGTGTTCTCACAAGTTTTCCCCAAAAGCCTCCCATGATGTTGAAATGTTCATCACATTTCAAAAGCAAATCCAAATGGAGTTTCAGTTTGTTCATTCATTATGCACAGAATTCACTAAATAATATTTTGAATTGAATCATATCAAAAATGTAAAAACTGATATTGATACAATCAATTGCCAAAATGTATACATACATTCAGACAAATGTTTAGCTTTACAACATGGACATTAAGCATTGCCTGCTTGATGCACAAAAGAAAGGTCTGCAAGAAGGATCGACTAATGGGAAAGTATGATTCTCCCCCTTCCCCCAGTCAGATTTTCTGTTCTGTCCTCCTCTCTCACAATGCTTAATGCTGAGGCAGGAAAATGAAAGCCTATCCCATCATATTTACAAGCAATGACTAAACTCAAAAACTGGAACTACCAGCCTTTTAAATTTATATAAATTTAACTACCATTTCCAACCTTTTTGATGGTACTTTTCTTGTCGAGGAAGAGCATTTCATTGCTCTTTCATTCTTTGAAACATTTTAATTGCTTTCTCTGTTAAAAGTATAGGTTTTTGTTCAAGTTCTGCACCCTCTTGTGCCCCATCTAAAGGATATACTTCTCAAAAGCAATGGAATTTACAATTAACCCAAATAATCCTGGATCAGACTTCCAAAAGGAAGTGCTAGACAGGAATAAAAGCAAAAACTATTTTCCTTGCCCAAATCCAATAGCATGTAGGCCAATTGCAGCGTTTTATCTGCTGCCCAAGATGTGGAAAGGACACAGTGCAAGCTCAGTGTCCATGCTACAATGTCTTAATTCTGTATGGCTTAACTACTGACTAGGTAAATGCATTCAGTTTTCATGGGAATTCAATTTTCATTTTGAATCATAATTAAATACCACATAATTCGTCCAATATTTCAGATGAAATGTCTCCATCTTTAAAAAGTCTAAAATATATATTTCTGTTGCTACGTATTCACTTGTATATGATAATCTGTGTACATAAAATGAATGTGTAGTGTTTCCAACTATTGGATGTAAATGCTCTGAAACATGAAATCAATGAAATATTCCTTCTCCCTTTTTCAATTTTAGGAAGTGCAGCGCTGTACAACTGATATGAACATCACATCAGAACATTCCAACCATCCAGATAACAAGCACAAAAACCGATACATCAACATTGTTGCATGTAAGACTATGCTGGATACAAATATATTAATATCTGAATCACTCTTTCAAATATATTGCACTGAAATTTTCCTGAATTGGGTGGTGAAGGAGTGCAGCATGTATACAAAACATTGAGCTTGTTGGGGTTGTTCACTCAAGACTATAATGATTAAAAATGCTTCTAAAAATTATTATTTAGCCCTAAATAGCAGTTGTAAATTATTTCAATGGCATTGATTGTCCTTGTTTTGTGTTTACAGTGTTCATTCATTCACTTAAGTGCACTCTTCCCAAAGACAGGTCTTTATTTGCCACCTTGCCTGCTAATACTTCATTCTAATACTTATCTGAGAGTGGATAGAAAGTCTGCCATTCACTCTCAGACAGGGTTAGGAAGCAGATCTGAATTCGAATGGAAGTTGTATCCATAATGTAGGCACTATTCTGAACATGCCAACTGAGCAGACAGGCCTCACTCATTAGTGTACTGTCTTATTTGTTAAATATCTGTCATGGCCTATAATTTGTGAAGTAATATTTGAAATATACATGAAGAGCAAACTGATTTATTCTTGTGGATTAATATTCTCCTTCTGCAGATGATCACAGCAGAGTTAAGCTAAGGCCAATACCAGGAAAGGATTCAAAGCACAGTGACTACATCAATGCCAATTATGTTGATGTAAGCCATTATTTTATATTTACTCTATTTGTCATGCTCATTCAATTTAAAGAATTCTAGAATTGAATTAGGGACTAGGTGTATCATGGATTCAAACACTATTTGTAAATATTGTTTGGTTTCAAAGTTCTAGGTTTAACTCTAGCTCAGGCAGAGATGAATAAGCTAATATTCTTTTTTCTCTCACTTTTTTTGTGATAAAATATAAATAAAATTAGTTTCAATCTTCAGTCCAGTTCCTGTGCTTGCATAAAATTGTATTTTTAAAGCAGAATTTTTTGTTCCAGCAGAATAGAAGATACGGAGTAAAGAAAAATCTTGAGAATTATATGGATATAAATTGTGTGATTTTTGAATAATTGAATTTTTACATTAGTGCAGAGAAGTTACACTAATTTTTAGTTAAGATTCTGCCGAAGAAATGAAAGTGAGTTTTATGTTACCAGGATGTCAGAGCCTTCACAGCTTGAAGAGGTTATGATGAAATTTTCGTTTTCAGTGTTTGAATTTTTGGGTTGCACATCAATGCTTCTTTTTAATGTTTTTTTTCCTCCCCTTTTTCCCCTTGACAGGGTTACAACAAGTCAAAAGCCTATATAGCTACGCAAGGACCCCTTAAACCTACATTTGAAGATTTTTGGAGAATGATCTGGGAACAGAATACAGGAATCATTGTTATGATTACAAATTTAGTGGAGAAAGGACGAGTAAGTGACCTTTTTAATTTGTTGTTTTCAGATTCTTGCTTTGATTTTTATTTATCGAATGAAACTTGTTTCATCTAAATAATTCATGCTATGAAGAAACCAAAGTGTCGTCAGCCCATCAGCCCAGTAATTAACATTAAATGAGAGTTGGAAGTTCAAATACAACTGTCACAGCCTGTTAATTGCATTGAAAAGAAAAAAGGATTTGCCTTTTTACAGCAGCTTTTATGGCCACAGGATGTCCCAAAGTGGCTTCAGCTAATTATAGAATCCCTACAGTGCTGAAAAAGGCCATTCAGTCCATTGAGTCTGCACGGACAACAATCCTACCCAGGCCTATTCTCCGTAACTCCACTTATTTACCCTGATAATCTCCTTGACACTAAGGGGCTAAGTACCAATGCAATACTTCTGAAGTGTAGTCACTGTTGTAAATGGAAAATGCTACAGTGATTTGCACAGAGTAGGCTTCCACAAGCAATATGATAATGTTCAGATAATCTGTTTTGTGACTGTTAAATATTGAATATAACACTGAGCATTGCTCCCCCATTGTTTTAGAGAAGAAATTGTGGGGTTTTTTACATTCACCTGAGAGGGCACGATCATTTCAACACTTCATCCAAGGATAGTACTCCTAACAGTGCAGCACTCCTTCAATACTGCAATGTCAACTTGATTTTTGTGCTCAAGTCTTGAAGTAGGACTTGAACTTACAAGCTACTCACTCAGAAGAAAGTGTGCTATGAATGGAGCCATAGCTAGCACAAAATGTACTGTAATTTTGATATTTTGTTGTGGCACTTTCTGAATAGAATTAAACTTCTCTATGTCTTTTTTTTTAGCGAAAATGTGATCAGTACTGGCCAAGTGAGAACAACGAAGAGTACGGCAATATTATTGTTACCTTGAAGAGTACAAAAGTACGGGCATGTTGCACTGTACGCCGCTTCACTATAAGGAACACCAAAGTTAAAAAGGTAAGTGTAGAAATATAAATGTGTCTTCTTATACTTAAACAGACACAAGTGGAGGAGGGCATTCACTGTTCTTGTCAGATGGGTGGCAGGAATCCCAATTCCCAATTGTCTCCTAAAAATCAGGATTCCCACCGGGCATGAGGGCTATCAGGATTCACCCATCCGGTTGGATTCATACAGGTGGCAACTTAATAATTATGCAAACCTGCTAATTGTAATATAGTTAGTGGGATTGATGGCCCATTCACCAGACCATATTGGCACAATGGTTACAGTGCTGCCTCACAGCGCTAAGGATCCGGGCTCAATTCCCAGATTAAGTCACGTCTGTGCAGAGTTTGCACGTTTTCCCTGTGCCTGTTTGGATTTCCTCTGGGTGTTCATGTTTCCTCCTACAATCTGAAAGATGTGCTGGTTAGGTGCATTGACTGTGCTAAATTCTCTCTCAAGAGTACCCTAATAAGTGCCGGAGTGTGGCGACACACAGGGATTTTCAAGTAACGTCATTGCAATGTTATTGTAAATCTGCTTCTGACTAATAAATGAATTTTAAAAACTTTAAAACACATCGTCCGCCATTCACCAGCCTTTTTCAGCAGGAAATGTACCAGCTGGGCTCAAAGATCCTGGGCAGCACCATCAACCCCTCAGCAAAGAGGGGCATCCTCACCATCACCACTCAATTAACAGGTTACATCCACCCACATCATGCAGGCATGAGGGTTACCCGACTTGACCTTCTCCCCTCATACTTCCTCCTCAGACATCCCACTAAGGCCCATCCCCCCTCCCGTTCAGACTCTCACTCAGCCTCATCCCTCATCAGAGTCTCACTCAGCCCCTCAGACCTCACTCAGCCTCCTTCCCTCACAGACCCACTACTCAACCAACTGCACAGCCCTGTCCCCCTCAGCACATTTCTCCCTCAGACCCCGAATCAGTCCAAATTCCATCCTTTAGAACCTCACAGCCAAAACATACTGTTAATGGAGTACAGAAAGGAGAAGGAAAGGAGAGAATGCAGAATGTAGTGTTACACTCAGAGCTAGAGTGTAGAGAAAGATATATGATAAGTCCAAACAAAAGTCTGATGACAGCGGGGAAGAAGCTGTTGTTGAGTTGGTTGATACGTGACCTTACACTTTTGTATCATTTTCTTGACAGAAGAAGGTGGAAGAGAGTATGTCAGCATACAGTGGCTGTCCATCTTTAATTTTCAGAGATGTAAATTTTGTTTCTTTGTACCATGGATAATATTAACAAGTTGAACATGCTGATTTTTCATTTTTCTCCTAAGTATATATTTTTCTTTTAAAACTTGCTTTGACTGGGGAACATGAACTGTGCTGAAGCAATGATTCACTAATTTAGAACCAGAAGAAAATAGCTTTCTGACAATGGGTGCAGAGCAATATTCACACTTGTAAAAGTCAAATAAATCAATTGGGAGTTTAGTTTTCAAACATTTTTAGAGGAGTGATCACTGATTAGTTGCTTGACTCTTCTGCTCACCTCTTTTTTCCGATCAGAGAATGCTATTTCATCTAGGAAGACCTTAGGAAGGGAGGTTACGAAAATGTAAGATGTAAAATGTAAAATGTAAAAATGTAAAAATTTAAGATAATCAAAATTTTGTCTGTTTACAGGCGTTACAACATAAGAGCAATTTGGAATAAAAATGGCATTGATTTCATCACCATTCAGTTCTGAATTGCACCTAATAAATAAGTGAATTTGTATTGCGATCATTTTTTCTTGATGTTAACCATTTAAAGTATAAATCAGCATTAGCTGGTTTAATTCTGATTGTATTGGATTTATTATACTTTTCAGAAGATATTCAAAATGTTCGCTTTTTTTGTCTTATAATTGCATGTTTCAATCCAAATTGCAGAAATAAATATTACACTTGAGCGTTGGGTCTAGTTGTGATAAAATCATAGAATTCCTATAATATAGAAGAAGCTATTTGGTCCGTCGAGTCTATACCAATCACAATCCCATCCAGGCTCTATTTCTGTAACCCCATACGTTTATCCTGCTAATCTGCCTGATGTTAGGGTCAACTTAGCATGGCCAATCAATTTAATCCACACATTGTTGGACTGTGGGAGGAAACCAGAGCACCCGGACAACACTGAATTTAGACAAAAGGAGAATGTGCAAACTCCACAGAGACTGGAATTGAACCCAGGTTCCTGGAGCCATGAGACAGCAGTGCTATCCACCGTGCCACCCACAAGATGTCCTGGTTGGCACAGTTTTAGATTCACCTCCATCCTCCAGATAAAAGTGCTACATATTCACATATTTTATATATTCATTGATGCTGACAAACTGTTGTTACAGGGACAAAAGGGAAACCCCAAGGGTCGTCAGAATGAACGGATGGTTATCCAATATCACTATACACAATGGCCTGATATGGGGGTACCAGAATATGCACTTCCTGTACTCACCTTCGTAAGAAAGTCATCTGCAGCTCAGATACCAGACATGGGACCAGTAGTAGTACATTGCAGGTATATAGAAATATTAATTTTTCCTCAAATGTTTGAGAGAAATGTAATTGTGCATGACACTGCATTGGATTCAGCTCCTTGGGTGCAATTAGTTTTCATGTTAAGGATCATTCATCCTTCTGGTTGCAACAACAATGTGCTGGAGTTTATGGTTTCCACCGAATTATCACAGAATCCAGGCAGAATTGACTAAAATAATGCAAAGGATTGTGGAATTTAAAACATTTTTGAATTATGCCTGGAACCACCTACCCTTGAGCTTTCATGATCTTTTGCATTGAGTTCAAAAGTCAGTTTGGCTGAAGTAACTCTTGTTCAGAAAACGATCCATGTTCCCATGTTATCATGGTGAATTTCTGTCAGTTGCGTCTGATCCAGATTCTTCTTATTGCATTTAGAAGTTTGATTGCAAGGGCATCTTTGGTCACATTAATCCTACATTAATGATGTGCAGCTGCAGTGATCAGCAGTTAATTGAAGCCTCAATTAGGTCTGCGCCACATACTGTTGCTATATTAGAATGCTTAAAATTCATTTTAAATTAGTCAAAGTTCCGTAGTTTGGTCTGTCCTTGGTACATAAGACCTATGACCTGCAGGCAGTTGAAATCACTGGGTGTCATATGTCTTCAGATGCGGGCATTGCGTGAACAAACTTTCAAAAATTAATTTAATTTAATAATCTTGAGGCCCTGTTGTTTGAGTCAATAATCAATTACAATCAAAAATATTACTTCACTGTCCTGATACTTGGGAGATTTTACGTTCAGGCTTGCAAATGAGTTTGAGTGCAAATTTGGCATGAGTTTTCTGTGGCAGATTCAGTTCTGTGTATGTAGCATTATAGGCAGATTTTTCCCAATTGTACCATGAGCAAAAACTCCAGGCAGTGTGTTTATTGAAGGCAATTCCAGAAAATCGAAGGTGGGTAATGCAGATGGTGGTCAAATGCATTGAGTAACTGAATCTTGGGACATTGTTTCAATCCCCACTTTGTTGAGTTGATGATTTTGTTTGCCCTTCAGAGTGGTGGCAAGAGTTTCCACAAAGGTGGGAGCAGTAGAGGATGGGGAGAATATTGGAACGGGTATTGGCGACCCATTTATCACTTAGAAATTCTCAGTTGTTATCAAGAACCAACTCAAGAATATCAGTGACAGAGGGATTAGAGGAACCTATTTACCAGGCCTGATGTCATAGGGGAAAATGGAACAGAAAGAAAATGGGAAAAATGATAGCGTATCTTGGGAGAAGTAACCAAGATAAGTAGTTTGGCCATGCAGCTGTGTGTATGTTAATCATTTCTGACTAAACATAACGCTTCTGAAGCCAAGATTGCTCTTGTTAATAATTACACTTGTGTATTCAATTAAATACCATATATTGAACCATTTATTAATGAATATAGGGAGCAGTCATATAATGAAGTGTTTCCATCGAATTAACAAAAAGCCTTTAATAGTGCAAGCATAGTAATTTAATCAACATAATTATCATTTGATCTTGCAGATAGATCACATTTTTACACTGTTCGTGCTGTGCTTGTGTATAGTATGCTAATTCCTTATTCCCTTTATTCCCTATCTAGTGCTGGTGTTGGCAGAACTGGAACATATATTGTGCTCGATAGCATGCTGAAACAAATAAAAGATAAAAACACAGTTAATGTCCTCGGCTTTCTTAAACACATCAGGACTCAAAGGAACTATCTCGTCCAGACAGAGGTAAATATTAATTATAAGTGGCATAGAGTCTGTACTGATTTCAGGCTAAAATGGGGCAGAGTTACCAAGATAAGGCTTGACACAATTTAACAAATACTGGTTTGCACCTCCAGGGTCGGTTTCAACAAATAGATGTGATATTTAGACTCAAAGCCTGGCGTCTGGCTGGTATGTATTAGCAGAATTTAAATTCTCTTCCTGTGTGGGTTGAGAGAGTTTATATTTAGAATATGGTGTCAAGAGTAATGATGCACTACTGGTTCCACAAAAATGAAACACCCCTAATTTATAGCTCAAAATAGATGAAACACATGAGTTGGTAAGTTAATGGTAGCGATAAAAATAAATAATTTTTTCATGCTCCTATCTCTTGTGTTTCTGTCACCGTGCACATGGAATTAAAAGATAGGATCATTCATAGAAAGTGGGGCAACCCCTGCTGATGCACTGTTGTTCCTGATGTCTTCTATGAGAAAGGCATTACATTAATGCAAGTATTGTGCTGACTTTATCAAGTATCCAAGAAAGATAGCAAGTCATCAATTCAAATACAAACATCTTGAGGATTTGGTTTGCATATTTGTTCGGCAGCTATTTTTGACTTTAAAAAGTACTTTAAAGTTTAGATTGTCTTTAATCTTTAGCATCTCTAGTTCCAATTCAGTAGTCCATCTGAAGTTGTCTGGGTGAATCTCTGGATAACCTGCTGCTTGTAGGTTCATATTAATGGACCTTGTATCTTGATGAGTTGATATTGCATATTCAAAATTTGTGAGATGAATTTGCAATCAATAAGTTGCTTATAAGTTTCAGTCTCTGGTATATTATCCAGGATGAAGTCCCTGGCTATTTTTTTAAAGTTTGTTTTGGATCTATAAGAATATCTAATCTGATTTGTCCTCAGTTATACATTACTATTAGGCAGTCAAGTCGATAAGGTTGTTAAGAAGACATACGGAGTCTTAGCTTTTATTGGTAGGGGGATTGAATTTCAGAGCCGCAACGTCATGTTGCAACTGTACAAAACTCTAGTGCGGCCGCACTTGGAGTATTGTGTGCAGTTCTGGTCCCCACATTATACGAAAGATGTGGAGGCATTGGAGAGGGTACAGAGGAGGTTTACCAGGACGTTGCCTGGTATGGAGGGCAGGTCTTATGAAGAGATGCTGAGGGATTTGAGGTTGTTTTCGTTAGAAAGGAGGCGGCTAAGAGGGGACCTTATCGAAACATATAAGATGATTAGAGGTTTAGATAGGGTGGACAGTGATAGTCTTTTTCCTAGGATGGAGAAAGCTAGCACGAGGGGACACAGCTTTAAATTAAGTGGTGATAGTTATGGGATGGATATCAGAGGTAGGTTCTTTACCCAGAGGGTGGTTAGGGAGTGGAATGCCCTGCCTGTGGCAGTTGGAGATGCGCCAAGTTTGGTAGCGTTTAAGAGGTTAGTTGATAAGTTTATGGAAGAGAAGGGAATGGTTTAGTTTGGAGGGTCATTGCTTTTATCATAATTGGTCGGCGCAACATCGAAGGCCGAAGGGCCAGTTCTGCGCTGTAATGTTCTATGTTCTATTTCATCTTTCTGTGTAATTACTTCATAGGACCTTGATTCTGAATAAATCATTGTTATTTTCATTTGCTACCATGTACTTTCTCTGAAATCTTGAATAGGAACTTTTGTACCAACTGTAAGCTTGGCAATTCTGTACCTGCATTTTTATAGTAGATGTTGGTATGTTCTTTGTAGCTTTAAAAGTCACTCTCTACTGTCTGAGAAAATAGAAAGGGTAAGAGTGGGTAAAGAGATATGCACTGTTCTCAAGAACTCTGCCAGTGATGGAATAATTTCACTTAAAGGTGTTGCTCTCAGATGTAACATTACAACATATAGATCTTGTTACGTCTGCCTGCATTTGAGAATTAGGGATTTCACTATGCAAATCATTTATTTATCTCGGCTGTTAGATCCAGAGTAATGAGGAGTAGTGTGATCAATATTCTACCTCTTGCACAAATCCTGAAATGGTTTACTAATAAATTTGCAGATCATTATCCATAATGAACTCTCCAGACACACCAAAGTAGCACTTAGAATGTACATGACAGTTATGCTTGATGTATCGTGCAATTGTAAATAATGGAGTACTTAGTATATAGTCAATAATGATGATGAAATCGAAACCATGGAAATGAAAGAGGTCAGATGCGATTTTGGACTAAGGATGAGTAGAAACATGGAATCAGTGGTTCTGTATGTTGATTTGGCATTTGTTCTTGCTATGCCTCACACATATTGATGATTTCAATGTCATTCTTCATACCTGACCAATAGATTGTTTCTCTTGTGAGTCTTCTCACCCAATCTATGCTCACATGTGAGTGCTGAAGTTGTTGAAGAATATAGGTCGCAAAGATTCCAATGTAATGACCTGCCTGCCTTAAAAAATGATTTCCCAGGAGATGTCCTGGTAAGGCCAAAATAGTCTCATGTGTTTGCGGACGTGATGAATCAGGTATTTTTCAGTGATGGTTTTCTACAGTTTCTGTAGTAGAGAATCTTTCATCAATTCTTTTTGTAAATGCTGGCATTGTGAAATTGAAATGGGATTAAATGACACACCATCTCATGATAACATGCTGGCTGCTATCCCTAAAAGACATAATGCTTGTGGTAATGTAAGTACATATAAAGAAAAAAGCTTTATAGAAGTAGTTTATTCATAACTTTCTACTATGTTGAATGAAAGTCATTTCACTGCAAGTCAATAGAACTGTCAATAGTCCAGATCCTTTGCATTATCAAAAACAAAAACCCCAAACTCTTGAAACCACTTAACCTTGTGTAATTAACGGCAGAAATCAGAGAGCCAGAGTTGTCAATCAATCGATACTCTCTCCAAGATACAAGATGTCTGGGCTCTCTGCCAACCCATATTTATGTATACTTGGGCTGAGAGCCCAAATACCTATTAGAAGTGTTAAAACAGCTGTGTCCCAGGGAAAACATTGCCTGAATATCCACAATTTGGCAGCGTCTGTGGAGAGAGAACAGTGTTAACATCTCAGGTTGATAACTTTTTAATCATAACACTGAAAAATAATAACATCTGATCCTTTCATATTAAAATTAGACTGTACATGCAGTGAGTGTAACAACATAAATAAACAACCCCATGTATGTTCTTTGCTTTTAAGGAACAGTACATTTTTATCCATGAAGCCTTGCGTGAAGCAATACATGGGAAAGAGACAGAAGTACCTGCTACTCAACTACACAGTTATGTCAACAACATTTTAATTCCAGGAATATCTGGGAAGATGAGGCTTGAAAAACAGTTTAAGGTCAGTTACTACAAATAGAGCAATATTTCCACTCTGTGGTAACGTGCTTGTTTTTCTTGATGGTTAGTTGCTTTGATCCTTTTTCTGCCTTCTCTCAACTATTTCCCATAGAAATCTGAATATATTAAGATCTGAATGGAACTATGCAAATGTTATTATTTTTATACTTAATAGCTATTTATTGACTTTGAACTTAATTTTAAAATGTGCATATTTTCCAGTGTAATTCCCCAATGAGGTTAGAAATGAATTAATACCAAGCCGATTTATTTACAATCATTCGAAGATTAGGTAAAGGTGGGCAAGGAATCCTTATACCAGCTGACACTATTTTTCAGAATGTATATTTTATTTAAATTTTGAGTTTTGGATCAAAAATTAATTTTTGGTCTGAAATTCTACAAAAGTATTTTTGTATTGCTTTTGCATTGCTTTTATTAGAACATTTCTAAACATGCTATTTTTGTGTGTCTTTTTAAAATGTGACCTTAAATCTGGAAAGTGCCTTGTCTTCAGTGATATAGTATACTCAGCTGCACAACTTTCTAAGGATTTCATACAAAAATCTGCATGCTATCATACTGGTGCGGCAATTTTTGTTGCACCTACTAAAGCTTCATTAAATAGTAACTGCTTATAATAAAATTTATTTTTAAAAAATGCTTCCTAAGAAGATACGTTTGATAATTTTGAATTCTTCTGTTAGTTAATGGTGATGACAGCAGTATTTACGTAACTTTTTCAGTTATAACAACAATCATTGGTTTTAAATTCAATTTAAAACTAAATGGTTTCCACATTTGCTGAAAGCAGACTTATAAATGGATTGGCAATGGAATTCCCACTTCACTGATCCACATGGGAAGATTTTGCTTTTGTTGAATTTTGCAGTAAATTAAATTCTTTGTCTACGGTTCTGACCTTACTTTATAAAACCATTGTGTTGAGATCAATCTGAAACCTTTTCAGCATTCTGAGTGATGTGAATATTAAAAACAGATTAAATTTTGCACCTTGACAGTGGCTTTGAGCTTTCTTGGAATTAATTGTTTTTATGTTTATTTTAGAAAAACACAGTTGTGCTTACATCATCTTTCGAGAAAATGAAAAGTAAAAACCAGTCTTGTCTCTTGATCCAAGAGAACAATAAAGCCACACTTTACGTCATTCAGTCCTGTGTAGCATGATCAATAGAATGAAGAATCTGTACTACCTCTGCTTATTGTTCTCTTGGAAGCAATTTGCATAAATCCAGCTTTTTCAGCCACAATATCTGATGATCATCACTTCATTAACTACTAAACATATCCAGTACCTTGCTATGTTCTTACATACTCAAGCTAATACAATTCAGTCTTTATGTGTTAAATTGTACATGTCCAAACTACCTGCAGTTCAATGTTACATTAAAGTCAGCATTGTCCCAGATGACCATAGACTATTCTCCTCTTTGAAGGGGATAACTGAGTGCTGGTGATTTAACCTGAGAATTACCACACTCAGACAAGAGGCAAGGTTGAGAAGATGTGAATAACCTTAGCCAGTACTTAAATTGAACCCATGATTTTGGGGAAACTAACAAACCAGCCAATTGACTTCCCAATATTGTATTACTACTATGCCCACTCTAATGAAAAATAAATTGGGAAAGATACTTGCTGCCTCAGTCCTCAGAGGCAGAGGTCTCAGTCCTCTTGGCTTTGTTCCTGAAGGATTTGTCCAGTTCAGCAATAAATCTGTTGTCGCAATGTATAGACTTAATGTAAGATACAGAGGGATGAGACATTCTCCATTTGTGTGGGCTGTGACCAAATGGAGAGTTGCTTGGGGAAACCTGGCACTGAGACTTGCCCCAGGATATTCTGCATACAAAACAAAGTTTATTTATTAGTCACAAGTAAGGCTTAACATTGCAATAAAGTTATTGTGAGCTCCCCTAGCCACCACACTCCAGTGCCTAGAGTTCAGGTCAGTGCACCTAACCAGCATATCTTTCAGTTTGTCAGAGGAAACCTATGCAGACATGTAGAAAACATGCAAATATCACACAAACAATGACCCAAGCCAGGAATCGAATCTGGATCTCTGGCTCTGTGAGGCAGCAGTGCTAACCACTATACCACTGTGCTGCTCCTTGTCACCAGGGGACCTGCAGCGACTAGAGGAAAAGCAGATTCTCAGGCCTCATGATCTATTAGATTCTAACCTTCACCAGTCAGCAAGTTTAAAACTATGAATGATCAAATAAGTTTTGATTTGTTCTTCCTCCATGTAAATGTTAAAATATTTTTACATTCAGGTATATTTTTATTAGCAATGTAGTTGTGCTATGTTATGTTGTGAAAATCTGTGACCTTTCCCATGCAATATGTTTTCTTTAAATCCATCTTAAGTTATAGTGTGTCATGAACCAGGTCAAATCTTAAGTTGAGTTGCCTTAGTGTATTTAATCGGTTCCTATTGAAATGAACATCAAAACCAAATAGATTGAATTTGTCATTGTGACAATATGGTCAAAAACAAACTTGGATACAAAATTCAAGCCAATCTGAGTCTGATTAGGTTTTAATTAAGATTTGTGTATAACAAATGAAAGGGAATGGCTTCCAATGGTGACCCCTTCTTTTGATGCGAAGTCCTCTCACCAGACTTTGAATGCGTTTGAAAACAGACTCCAAAAGAAACTACAAGCAAACATGCCAGGATTTGCTAATCACACTTTTCACATGGTGCGTCTCCCCCACTCCCCTCTGGATTAACCGCTGAAATTAGGTGAAGTTTGAAGAATAATTATCCATGTAAACGGCCTCAGTTGGCAACTCTGGGGGCACAAGCAGATCGTAGATCCCACCTCTCACCCCTGACCAGGAAGCCTGTGCCATGTTCAATTTGTTCCGTGCAACAGACAAGTACTGTCAAGTGGTTGGAAAGGTTGTCCACAAGATTTCCTATCACAGACTTAATTGGGGTGGAGGTAGCCAAGAGGCCACTGTCCTGCCCAATTAAGTGCCTCCCCTCTCTCCTTGTCACCAAACTCTCCAGTGGCAGGGTGGGAGGGGGGACAAGATTCACCTATTTGCTTCATTTTTAATACCATTCTCCAACTTCAGTGGTGGAAAAATAGGTGATACATTTAGCTATTTCATTCATGTGTTATTAAATAACAATAGGGATTGGTGTAGAGGACATGTGTCTTCTGTTGCTTCCTGGCAATATAATTTAGAGGAATTTTACATGAGGTGTCAGTAGCTAAGTTATAGATTTTGTGAAGCTGAATACAGCACCTATTCTAGATTTAGCATATCATGGTGTACCAATATTTCATCTGCTGTACACTGTATATTCTGCATTGATACTGATGGCTGAACATCAGCTAACACAAATGAGATGCTTTGGCACAATCAGCCAATCATACTGGCGGCCAGCAACATTTGGTTTTGCAGAAGATGTGTTCAGGACTGTTGTGTCTCTCCATCATCGGGTTTACTGCTCTGCTTCGCTTTCTGCTTTACTGTCTGAAGTGAACAGGACGGATTCCCTCTTAATATCCCAAGTGAGCTATAGTATTCAGTCAGATTTGCTGCTGAATAGTTCAGTTGAGGACTGAAGTTGAATAGTTCAGTTGAGGACAAGTTTGAGCAATAATTACCATTGTGAAGGGCCTCAGTTGGCAACTCTGGGGGCACAAGCAGATCCCACCCCCCCATTCCCAACCAGGAAGCCTGTGCCATGTTCAATTTGTTCCGGTGCAATAAACAAATACTGCCAAGTGGTTGGGAAGGTCATCCACAAGATTTCTTACCACAGACTTAATTGGGGTGGAGGTAGGCAAGTAGCAGGTTCCCCACTTGCCACTCTCCTGCCAAATAAGTGCCTCCCCTCTCTCCCCATCACCAAACTCTCCGGAGTAGGTGAGGGGGGACAAGATTCACCGATTGTATCTGCTTCATTCTTAATATCCATCTGAGGATCCAGGTGTTAGGCTTGGAAGTTAGTGAACATTTTGGTGATAGTGACCACAATTCGGTTACGTTCACCTTAGTGATGGACAGGGATAGGCATGAAGCTGGGGGCAGTAGTTATAGCTGGGGGAAGGGTAATTATGAGGCCATCAGGAGAGAATTAGGGTGCATAGATTGGACTAGGAAACTACAGGGACTGGGAACATCTGGAATGTGGTGCTTATTCAAGGAGCAGCTGCTGCGCGTCCTTGATAAGTATGTCCCTGTCAGGCAGGGAGGAAATGGACGAGTAAGAGAGCCTTGGTGTACGAAAAAAGTTGATTTGCTGGTTAAGAAGAAAAAGGAGGCTTATGTTAGGATGAGGCTTGAAGGCTCAGTTAGTGCAATGGATAGCTATAGATTAGCCAGGAAGGAGGTAAAAAGTGAATTGAGGAGAGCTAAGAGGGGACACGAGAAGATGTTGGCTGATAGGATTAAGGAGAATCCTAAAGCTTTCTTTCGATATGTTAAGAATAGAAGATTGGTTAGGGCAAGATTAGGGCCAGTCATAGACAGCAGTGGGAAGTTGTGCGTGGAGCCTGAA
Source organism: Sphyrna mokarran (assembly GCA_024679065.1). Lineage (NCBI taxonomy): Eukaryota > Metazoa > Chordata > Chondrichthyes > Carcharhiniformes > Carcharhinidae > Sphyrna > Sphyrna mokarran. The sequence goes on along the minus strand of JAGIQG010000003.1, from coordinate 106,539,229 downwards.
GAGATTGGTGAGGCACTGAATAAATATTTCTCTTCGGTATTCACGCAGAGTGCTGGAAATGTAGCTGTGGAGAGCACTGAGGTACAGGGTTGCAAATTGGGAAGTATTGTAGTAGATAGGGAGGATGTGTTAGAAATTCTCGAGGGTTTGAAGTTGGATAAGTCCCCTGGGCCGGACGGGATTTACCCTAGGATTCTCTGGGAGGCAAGAGAGGAGATTGCAGAGCCTCTGGCTCTGATCTTCAGGTCCTCGTTGGTTACGGGTGTGGTTCCGGAGGACTGGAGGATGGCGAATGTGGTCCCATTGTTTAAGAAGGGGAAGAGAGACCTTCCTGGGAATTATAGGCCAGTGAGTCTTACTTCTGTTGTGGGCAAGGTATTGGAGAGAATTATTAGGGATAGGATTTATAGTTATTTAGAGAGAAATGAATTGATTGGGGATAGTCAGCATGGTTTCGTGAAGGGTAGGTCATGCCTTACTAACCTCATTGAGTTTTTTGAGAAAGTGACCAGAGAGGTGGATGGGGGTAAGGCGGTTGATGTAGTATATATGGACTTTAGTAAGGCGTTTGATAAGGTGGCCCATGGAAGACTTCTACAGAAAATGCAGATGTGTGGAATAGAGGGTGATTTAGCTATTGGATTAGGAATTGGCTGGCAGATAGAAGACAGAGGGTGGTGGTTGATGGGAGATATTCATCGTGGAGTTCGGTGACGAGTGGTGTGCCTCAGGGGTCTGTTTTGGGGCCCCTGCTGTTTGTAATTTTTATAAATGATCTGGATGAGGGTATTGAGGGATGGATCAGTAAATTTGCAGATGACACTAAAGTCGGTGGAGTGGTAGATAGTGAAGAGGGGTGTTATAGTTTACAGAGTGACTTGGACAAGTTGCAGAGCTGGGCCGAGAGGTGGCAAATGGAGTTTAATGTGGAAAAGTGTGAGGTAATGCACTTTGGCAGGAACAATAAATGTGTAGAGTATAGGGCTAATGGTAGGGCTCTTAATAGTGTTGAGGAACAGAAGGATCTTGGTGTATGTGTCAATAGATCCCTGAAAGTAGGCAGTCAAGTGGATAAAGTTGTTAAGAAGGCATATGGAGTCTTAGCTTTTATTGGTAGGGGGATTGAATTTAGGAGCCGCAGCATCATGTTGCAACTGTACAAAACTCTAGTGCGGCCGCACTTGGAGTATTGTGTGCAGTTCTGGTCGCCACATTATAAGAAAGATGTGGAGCATTGGAGAGGGTACAGAGGAGGTTTACCAGGATGTTGCCTGGTATGGAGGGCAGGTCATATGAAGAGAGGTTGAAGGATTTGAGGTTGTTTTCGTTAGAAAGGAGGCGGCTAAGAGGGGATCTTATTGAAGCATATAAGATGATTAGAGGTTTAGATAGGGTGGACAGTGATAGCCTTTTTCCTAGGATGGAGAAAGCTAGCACGAGGGGACACAGCTTTAAATTAAGGGGTATGAGTTATAGGACGGATATCAGAGGTAGGTTCTTTACTCAAAGAGTGATTAGGGAGTGGAATGCCCTGCCTGCAGCTGTTGTAGATGCGCCAAGTTTGGTGGCGTTTAAGAGGTTAATTGATAAGTATATGGAAGAGAAGGGAATGGTTTAGTTTGGAGGGGCTTTGCTTTTTATTTTGGTCGGCACAACATCGAAGGCCGAAGGGCCTGTTCTGTGCTGTATTGTTCTATGTTCTATGATTCATGGCTGTAGCTACATATATGTTTTGGGCAGCTTGTGGTTACCACTAAAAGGTCTTCTCCACATAGATAACTAGTAGTTCAGTGCTGTCAGCACTTCTCCATTTCACCTCCTAGACTGGTTCAGTCTTCACAAGTGTTTGACCAGTTTCCTTTCTGTTAACAAATGTGCAATGTTAAATTATGTTTTGTTGTATCCTTTGTATGTGATAGCATCAAGCACTGATTCCCAGATGAATGGGTTAACTCAACTGATAGAAACACTTGAAGTAGATAACTAAGAAATAAATATAAATCTCCAAGATAGAGGTTTCACAAACCATGCTTCTGTGCCTTAAACTTCACTGAGATTGAGATGCTTCATCTTCGCTTTGCTAAATGGTGATGGACTGTTGATGTTTAAATTTGGATATCAAAAAGTTTTAACAAACCTACTGATCAGTAAATCTGCTTTGCCTGCATGAAACCTGCATATGACTAAGGTATTAAATTGGGCATGAAGTGCTAAAATTGTTTGGTAGTCTCAAAACTTGCCTTAGAATCATGGAGCAGAAATTTCTCTGTCAAAGGCAGACTCTGCCAAAACGATGGCACCATTTATAGGATCAGGAATCTGTTGGGATGGCTAATCTTTCGGGTCTCTTATCCTTACTTGGAGATTTTGTTTTGGAATCGGAGGGATTGAAGTGAAGTGATGTTTGCCAAGGACAGGAGTGGAATAACGTCTCAAACGAATGGCAATTAATGATGGACAACAAATACTGGGCTTGCCACCAATCGCCACATCCCATTAATGAATGAATAGTAAATAAAAAGTTGTGAATGAAAGCGATCAAAGAAGCTGGCAACAAAACCGTAATTCCTCCATTCTGGAGACATTGGACCTTTGGAGGGCAGGGAAGATGATTGGCATAACGCTTTCAGGAGCTAAGCTGCACTCTACATTTCCCGTTCTTCTGCACAGATTCCTCAAATCAACATAATTTGCAATAGCATTTATTTCTCTGTTACCAAGCACCTTCCATCCCCATCTGAATACCTTCAAGCTATTGCCCTCTTCCAGTAATGCCTCACATCACAAATGTTTTTCTTCCTATCCACACAAGCCATGTTTCACACCCATAATTTTCTACATTCCCTCTATGCAGGCAAAGAGAGGATACAACTTCATAGAAGGCAGAGACCTGAAAGATTAAAATGATGTGGTGTTCTTCAATGTGAAACATGGTCCATTTCGGATGAACCTAGTTTTGATTGATAAATAGGAAGTCAGTCTATTCAAACAATATCTTGTTCCAATTGGTCTGGGCATGTGGTCAATGTCTTGCATTTAATATTCCTTTTGAAAGCTACCTTGAAACAGACCACTTTGCAATCTTTTTTTCAATATTTTTTATTGACAAAAATAAAACGTCATTTACTGGGATATTTAAGGCACTGATGTCTAAGAAATGGTGCACACACTTCTTTGATCTGGCCTACATATCTCTTGCTAGTTTCCATCTTCTTTGTCCTTATGCATAAGGGCAACCTCATCGCCTTCAAGCTATTAGTAATTCTTGGCACACTGCAGTGATATTGGATCATTTATCATCCATTTTTGCTTCAAATACAAGCTTCATTGAGATTATATTTCATGAGTTTTGTTTCTGCTCAACACAATTAAAGAAGTGCAGTTTTCACAAGTGTTTTGCTAACTTTGTTTGGACAACTGAACAGTGTCAATTATGTTCAGATGCACCACTACACTTGTGGCTGCTATGATTAGGGGAGTAGAAATTCATTTGCAAAGCAGTGTTTGTAGTGGTGATACACAGACTATATTGATTTCCCAAGGGGCAGTAACTACCTGCATGGCATTCTTCAATGACATTAATGAAGAACATGACGCAGGTCACATAGGCAGTTCAGAAAGCTGCCTACACTTGAAGCAGTGCCACGTGAAATAAATTGCTCACCCAGCATTCCTTTTAAAATGTGGATACTCAATTTATCCTAAGGATTCAACTGTCTAATATAACTCACTTCACGTTAATATTGGATTTCTGCTGATTACCAACCAAAACTGGGACAAGTCAAAGATAAGACCTGAAAATTTCATGGTAAATTTGGTTTTGTTATTTGGGAATGCTGAACAATTGACTCTTAAACAGTCGTGGGGGAAAAATTGCCTCTGTCTATTGTGTATCCAAATTGTTAAATATGCCTTTATATTTTCTTCTCCTGGATATTGGGATTTCTTTTAGCATTAAATATTTCTCATTTTAGGATAGAAATGATAAGTGGTCTTAGTGCTAATTTCAGTTTATGTTTCTCATTTGGGTTATATTTCAACAAGCAAAGTATTGGTAGAATATTGTGATATCATAAATGGTTTTTATCAATTTTTCCTATTTGAGAGATCTGCTACTGAATTATCAATATTGACTCTGCACTGATTTCCCTTAAACTCTATCTTTTTTACAGTTGGTAACTCAGTGTAATGCAAAATTTATAGAGTGCTTCAGTGCCCAGAAAGAATGCAATAAAGAGAAGAACAGAAACTCCTCAGTTGTGCCATGTAAGATAACCTCTGCTTTGGGGATTAGTGAGAAAGTGACATATTTATAACTCAGTATTTTTCATATTTGAAGATTAATTGTAAGAGCCTTAAGTACCTTGGCAGTAAGACTTCACAATTATTGATTGGAAAGTGAAAAACATTATTTTAAAAATTTATTCTTTACGCATTTTTGACCTCTTCAGTTATGCTAAGCATACAAGTCTGATTTATGTGGTTAAAGTAGCTATAAAATTCACATTGTTTTTACAAATACTGCTATATAACCATGTTGTAAAATTAATTTTGAAATCAGCAAGGCTGTGACCAAACGTTTTCAAGATGAAATTTTAGTTTATTGAACAGCATCCTGGCCAGGATTTTACAGTGAACCAGCCTACTGTCTGAAAGTTGGGGAGTAATCCTGCTTCAGCCAGTTATAGGATCCGACCCAATTTTACATAAAATGTACATTTAATTACCTGCAATCAGGTTTCCCTTTTAAGGGACAAGGTTCCATCCCCGTGGACTATAAGCCAATTGGATGGTCAGCAGACTTCTATCCCAGCAGTGCCACTGGGAGCAATGGCCACAGACAATGAATCAACCAGCAGCATCAACGGGCGAAATCCTGAATCACATTAAGTTGGCCCCAGCAGGGTGGATGTGCGTTATTTGTGAGGGTAAGCAGGGGTTGCAGCAGGAGGTGATGGCCCTTGCCTAGGTGTGGGGGAGAAGGAGAAACTCCATGGGACACAGTACAGAAGGTTCCCCAACCAGAAGACTGCAAGGAAATTGCAAAATTATACCTAGTAGTCTCTCCATATAGTGAAATACCCACCCAACACTGGTAAAATACTTAACTTGCCATTTAAGGGCCTTATTGAAGCTAAGGTTGGGAGAACCATTTACCCACTATCTTGCCTGGCACTTGTAAAATGCCTTCTCCAGCCACCTCACCTGATTTTTCACCCTCTCCTGGGAACCTGTAAAATTCTGGATCTTTAACATTTTTATTTGGGAGAGGGTACCATACGCTTGAGTGCAATGTAATTATTTTTGAACCAACATTCTTACCTGAAACAGTTGTGAACTTATCCTATTTTTCAGCTGAACGAGCTCGGGTAGGCCTTGCACCGTTACCTGGAACAAAGGGAACTGACTATATTAATGCCTCCTACATTATGGTAAGCTATAACTAAGAATTGTATTTTTAACAATTTTTTTGCAAACATACTTCATTTATAAAATGTCTGAAAGAACACGCCAACCAAAATGACCATCACAGTGCAATAATATTCAAGTTTTCTACATAGGTCATTTTGCACTCTGAGGTGCTTTAATACAATAAAAGGAACATTTACAGCATTTCAAAACGGTCATTACAGAAAGAACAATGATATTTAAGTTGCCTACTTAGATCATGTTCCACCCTGAAGTGCTTCAATATGTGTAATATTCACTGCGTACAGTCAATGTCATTCATTGCACTATAGCTGAAAGATCTTAGACAGTACTTTTCTTCATTGTGCCTCGGCAACAGTTTCCCCAAGCATATAATCCTGGATTTTCTGTCCTGGATTGTCAGTCAAGGACAACTCTTCACATTGGAAGACCAACAGGTTCTGAGCAGACCAAGAGTATCTTTCACCAAAATGATGATTCCCCCAGCTGCAGTTGATGTTTGTTTTGTGTGGCTCTGGAAACAGTCAAAAACGCATAGAGTCCAACATCTCAGAACCGCTTAGGATGCATCTTGACAAAAACCACCATATCTCTTTCCAAACCTTCTTTGCAAAGGCACATTCAACAAAAGGATGCTCAACTGTCACTTCCTCACCGCAAAATGTGCAAATAGTTGAGATTCCAGGTATGTAGATAGGGCTGACAGGGAGAGTCTTCCTCAACAACCAGCCAAACTACATCCACACTTGTAGTTCCAAGATGATTTTATAAAAATGTAAAGTTATAATCAAAAAACAAGATTGCAATCATCAAATGCAATCATCAAATATGCAGAGCCTCTTAGGTAGCCTGTTACGATTCTTATACCAAATAGCAGTCTGTTTGATTACACATTTTGAATAATTTAATTAATGGATGCATAACCTACAAACTACAAACCATCATGAACATTTAAACAAGACAGATGTTACCCATTTTATGTTTTAGATAATTAATATGCTTAATCTGGAATGTTTAGTCCCGAAGAAGTTTGTTTTTCCCATTCCTTTCACTTGTAGAGATGATTGATCAGCTATTTTGCTCTCATTGATTTTATATAGTCACAGTGATTTCCTGAGAGTAATCAAGTGTCCTTGCATTTAGATATCGAGTTGAATTGGTTAACTTTTGTTGTAAATGCAAAATGATTCTAACTTTGTGCAATATGGCTTTGTTGGCTTTAAACATGTAGTAGCACTCCCACTCCAAATCAGAAGATCTTGGGTTCAAGTTCCACTCCAAAGACTTAAGCCAATAATCTAGGCTGACACAGTACTAAGTGTGCATTGCATTGTAGGAGTGCTATCTTTTGAACATGATCTTAAATCATCTGCTGTGTTAGATAGATATTAAAAAATTTGATAGTATTGTATGAAGAGTGATGGAATTTTCCTTGGCCAACATTTTTTTAAATGTATTATTTCATGGGATGTGGTCATCACTGGCTAGGCCAGCATTTATTGGCAATCCCTACTTAGCGTTGAGAAGGTGGTGTTGAGCCACCTGCGTGAACTATTACTATCTATGTAGCAAAAGCTATTACCACAATGTTGTTAGTTTCGGAGTTCCAGGATTCTAAACCAGTCACAATGAAGTAATGGTAATATGTTTGCATGTCAGAGTGGTGTGTGACTTGGCAGGGAACATAGAAGTAGCAATCCCATGCATTTGCTACCCTTGCCTTTCTAGTTGGATTGAGAGGTGCTGTCAAAGAGGTTTTAGAGCGTTATTGCAGTGCTGAGGAAAGCTAAAGAGGAGATAACTGAAATTCTAACAACAATCTTTCAAATCTCCTTAGTTGTGGGAGTGATCAAATTGAATTGAAGGATTGCATATATTGCACCCCTATTCAAAACAAAAGAGGAATAAATCTGATAATTGCAAGCCAATCAGTCCAATGTTAGTGATGGGAAAAGCCACTAAAGACCATTGTCCATAAGAACAACATTATTTCCCAATTGAAAAAAGCATATTTTTATATGCCCCTGACTCCAAAACCTTTAGTGAATTAGTAGGCTTTGTTAAAGGTTACTGTGATACAAAACTTTCCAAAATACTCCAGTGATACCACATTAACATGGCAGGTGAACTTCTTAGGAATCTGCCACTGAATTTCTGATCAGGTTACAAAAATTGATAGAGCACTGTGAATTTGGGCCACTCCTGAATGACATGTTTCAAGATAGATTGGTCTGTGAAATTAACAATGTAACAGCCCAAAAAATATTATTGGCAGAACCCAATTTGAATCTAAAAAAGGGCATTGAGCTAGCTCTATCGTTGGAGAACATAGCAAAAGGAGTTCAGGAACTATAGGGGATGTCAGATAGCATTGTTCTTTGATAGGACGGGCAGGTCTCATGCAATGTCCATCCCTCAACTAACAGCAATGGTATTGTAAAATATCTCATAATACCCTACAATAGTGGATTCCAAATCACATCACTGGGCAGTCAAGGAATGTCACGGCTAGCCTTCATACATCTAGGTAGCATAGGAAAATGTTGTAGATGCCGGATGATGGACAATTGCAAATGCTGCAGAAGACCACAACTAAGATTAAACTATAGGAACAGTCAAAACACATGCTGTTTCAAAAACAGGCCAGGGTTAGTGTTGGATCATTACTTGTAGGTTGGCCTACAACCAGGAAGGCAAAGTAATTAAATCATGTCTCCATAATAAAGGTTGCCCCCATAATGGTGGAGGTGTTAGAAAATGGTCACCCAAGTGGATATGGAGGCTGCAGTCTCTGTTATTAGGAAGCAGCCTTTGGGTTGGTATTCATCTCCTGAACTTAGAATGGCCAACCTTCACGGGTGGGTGGGGTGGGCATTGCAGAATGCAGCACAGCATTTCTAGTGACTTATAGGTAGCAGTCAGCTCAACTTCAACTCATCATTGAATGGGGATAAGACCTAGTCTTATGGGAAGAAACTGGCTCCAACACATCAAAATGAAATGATTGGATATCTTCAGGCTGTGTGTGGGGTGGGGGGAGGGACTGTATGAACTCATCAATAAGTGTCCCAAAGTCTTCCAAGAAGGAGTTTGAAAAATAAGGGAGCTGAAGCTAAGATCCCCTGATGCTATGCCTAAATATTTTAGAGAGATATTAGTTCCATCTTCCTTTCTGGAAAAAGTGGAGTTAGAACTGGAATACCAGGAAAAGCTGGGCACAATAAGACCCGTACAGTTCACGGAGTGGGCTACATCTGTTGTTCCTGTCCTTAAGCCGATAAGTTGATCCAACATCGTGGAGACTATAAACTTATTGCCAATCTGGGTGCTGACCTTGATAGACAGTATCCCATCACCCATCATCAAAAGCATTATTAAAATTTTGAATGAATGATTGCTGGCAGCAGATTCCATTGGAACTCTCAAAATGCAATTGGACATATTAGGTCTAATTTTCAGAGTTGTGGAAAAAAATATGGAATTAAACTATTTAGTTCTCTAAAAGATCTGTGTGGTAATTATATCTTTAAGGGCAGCATAACAGATTAAGTGTGACCTGGCCTGGGTATCAATTAGGACTCAGAGTGGGGAATCACCCTCGGGGTGGAGCTCTCTTAGGTAAAGGAACTTTTTGGACGCATAGAACCTGACAGTTCAGCAGGAAGCCATTTGCCCATCATGATTTTGCTAACTCTCACAGACTTTGTTAATGTACGCAAAAAGGCTTTATTAATAAGAATTGTTTAGCAGCTGCATGGCTACCGCCAACTCCCCACATGTCTCATATGATGGGCAGAATGCTCATGCTGAATTATAAGACTTTATGCTTCTTTAATTTATCCTTCAGTCAACACTGTTGAATGTTTTCAGGGCATTTATTTTATTCTGTCTGTGGGATCTGTAGTTAGCTGCTTCAATTTTCTGCATTGCAATAGCGACTATACTTCAGAAGAATTTAACTGATTTGAAGTGCTCAAGGATGTCTTGAAGAAATGAAAGGAATTATAAAAGTACAGGTTCTTTTCTTTCATGTATATATAATTTCCTGTCACGAACTAAATTCTTGTTCTGTGCATTGAATAATAACTTTCAAAGGGAATTTGATATCTACTTGAAAAAGAGAAATTTGCAGAGCTGAGGAAAGAGCAGGGGAGCACAACTAATTAGAGAACTCTCAGAGAATGAACACTGGCACTATAGACTGAATGGTCTCTGCTGTAAGATTCTATGAATATACACCATAACATACTAAACAGATTTTACTTAGTGTCTCTACATTATATTTTTCTTAAAAGCCAGGAGAGAAATATTTTTTAAATATATTAATTTGAAAAGAGAAGTTCTGATTTCTCAGAAGAGCTTGGAGAAATGTACCTTATGTGTTTCTACGCATCATGCAGATAATAATTAAAACGTCTGTTCAATTGTTATAGGGATATTACAGAAGCAATGAATTTATTATTACCCAGCATCCTTTGCCACACACCACAAAGGACTTTTGGCGAATGATTTGGGACCACAATGCACAAATAATTGTCATGTTACCAGACAACCATGGACTAGTGAGTGTCAAAGTTTTCTATGTAATTTTGTTATTTCAGCTATTGTTTTCTTTTCATTGAATTCTTAATCTTGTCTTCTGAATATTCCATTGTAAAATATAAATCATGTACATCTTATCAGATTAATGCAAACCATTTGCAATAGGTTTGATGCTGAGGAATTTGATTATTTAATAGCAAATGAATTTTTCATTTAATTGAGTTTATAAATATTCAGATCTGACAGGTTTGCAATTCTCTGCGTGACTGACGAGTTATTCTAATTATTTTGCCATATTATAAGAATACTAAATTTCGTTTTCACTGGTAATGCTTATCCCTTTCTTAAATTCAAACATTTTTCTGGTGAGAAATTCAAATGGATCACTGCTGGTACTCGCTATGTTCCGTAGTCAGAAAAAAAGAGTAAAATGTGTACTTACTTTCTGACTTGCTCACAGTGGCACTGTGGTTAGTACTGCTGCCTCACAGCACCACAGACCCAGATTGAATTCCTGGCTTGGACCACTGTCTGTGCAGAGACTGCACATTCTCCCTATGTCTGTGTAGGTTTCCTCTGTGCTCCAGTTTCCTCCCACAGTTCAAAAGACGTGCTGTTTAGGTGGATTGGCCATGCTAAATTCTTCCTCAGTGTACCTGAACAGATGCCGAACTATGGCGACTTGGAGATTTTCACAATAACTTCTTTGCAATATTAATGTAAGCCAACTTGTGACTTTGTCATAAATCCGTGCAAGCTTTAGAAAATATCAATAATTTGAATCTTCAGATGTTGCAGCCAAATTTATTCAGATAAGTCCATTTATTTTAAAAAGACTTATTTTAAAAAGACTTATTATGGGTTATACAACCCATTTCCTTTATAGCATTGCAAACAAAGCCAGATGTGCCAAATTGATAGAAGCATAAACACAATTAAGAACAAGTTAATTTTTTAAAAATTAAGAAAAACAAAAAAGCATAAATTACAATTGTGGAAAAATATTTCAGAAACTCCTAATTACTATAGCTTTATATGGGACCACTGACTGTGATTCTCTCCTCTAATATTTCCCTGCATTGTCTTATTTGCCGCACTTCCTCCCCATCCCACTACTTAGAGGAACTGATCTGAGTGGACTCCAGCCTATAACTGAGTTAATATTCAGTTCTGCTGTACTCAATTGCTTTGCCATGTCATATATTGACAAGAGGTTACAAAAAAAAGTATTATTGTTGGATTATTAATTTTGGTCCTGAAGAAATCTCAGCATCAGTACATTATGAACTACCACTAAATTCAATGACAGTACTTAATTTTGTTAAAATGGTGATTCTGGTGCCTGAACAGCATCACAAGTGTTTCCTACAACAATTTTAGGAGCTGTAGAGGCATTCCTTGTGCCAACCATAAATGAGCATTAGGCCCATTAAACGTGCTAATAAGGAGACCACCTCTTACAACACATGGGGTAACAATTCGGTAGAACAGGCTCAAGACATTGAATGGTCTTCCCTTGTTCCAAACCAACTTCCAGCCTATTATCTTCAAATAGTTACTAGAGGTAGCATATCAAAATAATCTAAGAAGACACATAAATTTATAGAATAGAGTCAAGTTTATTTATGGAATGAAGAGATTTAATATAAATGCCTCTTCCCACTGAACATAAACAGCAAGGAATCTAGTAAAGAACTACTTCAATAGCAGTGTATTACTTGAGAGTTAGTCCTGTAATTTATGATCATAAATGGAACCTGACCTTTACTTAACATGGAGTGTCTTATTTTCTTCAGTGAATCTGACTTGCCATTGTATGCTTTATACTTGCTGTGCTTGACTAAACAAATGTCAAATTTTCACTTATTTAGAGGCAAAGTTCATTGTTAATATTATGCATGCAGTTAATGGCCATCTCAATTCTAAACAAGGCAATTATTTACTTGCTGAGTCCTGGAACAGAAGCCAAAAAGATGTCAAAATTAACAATAATAGTCAAAGCTGCTGAAGTACAAAATGTTTATTCCAACTTTCTGGTTCCCTGAAGTATTGTGGAGTAGATTTTACAATGGTTTTATGTAGTACTTGTGCAAAAGAAAATTAACCAGTTTTTTGGGGAGATTTTTCATGAAATTTGTTAAAAAATATTTATGAAGGTCTCTTGAATGATTGAAGATGATGATCACAGATTGTATAAATGCCTGTTTGAAAAGTGCTTGGGACTTCCTCTCCCTCATTTAATTTAGTTTTTAAAATTTAATTCTGCAGATTAAAGAAAAATTAGAACTTCAACCTAAATGTAGGCAATATAGCCTTGTGCTATATTTTACTAAGTTTTTATATGTATACTACTAAATATTAACATAGGGCATAATCAAAGGACTGCAGGTAGTATTGTGACAGGACATGCTGTAGTATCATATGGCATAACTACCTTAGGCAAAAATAAATAATGCACCTTTAAAAGCACACACGAAAGGGGAAAGAAGCTTTCGGGTGAGATTTTCTGCCCAGCCCATGGCACATTTTGTGCTAGCAGAAGTGGCCTGCCATTGGCCAGTTTGGATCTTTTCATCCTACCATTGTCAACAGAGTTTCTCGTTGAATGCAACCCTCAGCACTGTGAAGCCCATAGCAGGAGTGTACCGTTGATGGAACTGGAAAATCTCACTGGCACGCACAGCAGGTAAGTTCCTGCCAATTTAAATCAAATGTCAGTAATAAAGGAAAATTAATGCAATGTCCTAAAAGAAAAAGCATCACACTGAAGGAAGCACACCTGGAATAATCTCCTTTCATTAAACTTGACCCACATATAATGAAGCTGAAAAAGCCTCCTCCAAACTTTTCAATTAATCTCAGTCTACCCCCAAAGGTTGGAAAACCTCTTACTGGGATTCATCCAACTGGCAAAATACCATTTCTCTTTTGACCTGCTGCAGTGCCCACTCTCCTTGCACCAAGGCAGAGTCACAAAACTAGGAACGACAGCCTGGCAAATCAGAAAGCTCATCACTGTCCCTCAATCCCACAAAATTGGAAAAATATTTGTTCTGGCCCCAGCTTCTGTACTACACACTCCTCGGTGGCTAGAGTCCCTATGCATGTTCGTTCTTTCTTTCTCTCTCTCTCCCTCTCTCCACACCCCCACCTCCACAATCAACTTACTATGCTGCAGTGATATTCTCAATCCAAGCCCATCCAATCCCATTAAAAGAAAACTTCTACCAATAACCCAGTAATTCTACCAATAACCACTTAAGTGGGACTGCAAATAAAGGAGTCAAGATTCATGTCCAGTTTCCCCCCATGTTGAGGCTTTGAGTTCTGTATTGCATTTAACAGTGAGGGGGGTTGAAAACTTAAAATTGTACAAATGATGGAATACGTTTCAAAGAAAACAAATGTTGGAAAAGAAATTTGTCTTGGTTGTGCAAAATGGGAGATAGTGAGTTGGCAGCCCAATTGTCTTTTGATGAAGAAAAGCACAGTGTGTTAAATGAGTAAGCTGAGATGAATTTCCATTCCATTAGCTTAGAGAAGTGAGAATGGTTACAAGTTTCTTAGCCCATGCAAATTGATAATTTAAAGATGAGTTCCGAGAGGTTTGAAGTATAAATTGTTTAAAAGATCAGAACTGTCATGATAAATCATGTTCATTTAGGCTATCCTCAAAGAATCAAGGCCAGGGATAGAGATGATGAGCCCCAGTGCTCCTCCTATTTCTGGGCCCCTTGTTCACCATCCCACACATACTGCTCCCTCAATGTCTCACTTAACTCTCTCTCCCTCAATCATGCATTATGTTCTTTCCCCTTTCAAGATTCACCAATCAATCAATTTACCAATTACAAAAATGTACTAGTAAAATGTTAACGATCACTGTTAGCATCTGGTTACAAGTATTGTTTGCTATCTATACAACATAAGTCGTTCATATAATGTAGTATTAGTTTGTGTATGCCCTTTCAGTAAGAAGTATTAACAAACAAGAAAGTACACATTTTACTTTATAGGACTCATGCAATATTAATTTGACAGGAAAATATCCTGTTGTTTATAACACCATGTAGACAATAACACTGATTTTGGCGACTCCCTTAGCCTTCATTAACATGTTCTGCACATTGCACTACATGGACACAGTGACAGTAAATTCATATTTGAGGAAAGATTCAATACTTGCAACTTGGATAAACTGCACAAGATCTTTTCCATTCTATAAAGAATTAGAAGACTTTCTCCTGCCTGGGTGCAAGATATTATTCAATATAATATTTTATAGAAGGCGTGTAATTGGATTCTGTTTTATCAGTAATCTCACAGGGCAATAAGATCAAATAAATTCTAAGGAAAAAAATGGAATGATTGAGCAACATTGGTTTTCACTCTTAGTGAGAAACACTGGATGGAGCCCTCAGGTGCCTCTGTATGCTGCAATTTTTCAGTAGCTCACAAATAAAGACTGAGTGATTAACAATTTTATTTGATTGTTTTCTTAATTATTAAGTCTGAAGACTCTGCTGCTTCTCATTGCAACATATTTTCAATATCTACTATGCAACACAACTTTATACTGATATTCTATGCTGCAAATATCAGATAAAGTACCAAGATGGAATGAGATAATAAATAAGTAGACAAAGGGACAATATTGAGGTCACTGGAAAAAGACTCTTGAGAATCGTGTACAGCACAAAACCAGTTACTGATTCATATTCCTATAATGTCAATCTCTGCTGTCAAAGCCTGTTCGCAGTAAACTTCCATTAGCAAAAAAAAGAATTCCATCTATGACTTCACTCCCTGTTCACAAAATAATTATAGATGACAAAGATCATCTAACTCAGTTTATCTCATTCATTCCAGAGTAACAAATGAACATATAAATTAGGAGCAGGAATAAGACATTCAGCCCCTCCAGCCTGCTCCACCTTTTAATAACATTGCCTACATTACATCAGTGACTACAACCCAAAACTATCTAATTGGTTGTAAATTATTTTGACAAATTGGAAGAGGTATTGTACAAAATGTAAATGTTGGCTTTCTTTCATTACCACGGCAGTGGTGGAAATTGGAGTCCCAGTGCTGATTCTTTAAAAATAATTAATCACCGAGCAATCAACTGATTGTTCGAAAGTGAATACATTTACAGAACAATTCAACTCTCTAGCTATTACAACCTTACCATTCTGACTTCTCTGGCGGAACCCACAATATACTTTAAGAGTCATCTCCTCCTAACATGCTAATGACACATTCACCAGGTTTTGCCAGTTAGATATCTACCAGTAGCTTAGGAAAAATTAACAATACACTGAATTGTTGAGCTAACTTTTTCAGGGAAGAATGCTACAAGGTACATAAATTCAGCTCAAGAACTGGATTGTTTCCACTTCCCTCAGAAACTCTCATACACTGAACTTACAGCCTAAAATTCAAAAAGAAATTCCAACAGCAAAAAGAGATTGACAGCATCCATATCATGCCTCTCCTTTCACCCAACCCCATCAACAGCTCCATAACCTTCCCCAACCTTCAGAGCTCCCAGCCTAACCTTCCATCTCTCTAACAGCCACCAATCTCCCCAAACCCCTCAAGATCCTACAAAATATCCCTCCAACACCATCTAACCAGTCCTAAACCTAACCCAAATGCACCAATGCCCTCAACCCCTCCAACTTACCTCCCATGCTTCCAACACCTCCCAAGCTAGCCCCAACCTTCTCCATTTCTCCAACACCAATTCTCCTCAGACCATTTCCCACCTCAGCATCCACTTTGTTCTAAAATAGAAATTTGACAAACCATTTTGCAACCAAGAACTTTCTTAGTTGCTGGCAGTTATTTCTGACCTTCAGACAATTCCATGCTTTTTCTGCCAGACTTTGCAAAAAAGAATCAAAGCCACAAAGCTGCCTGTAGGTCAGAAGCAGCAGTTGCTGCAACACAATGAAACTGACACACACACAAACCAACTGTAAAACAAAATTGAAACTCAGCCTGAAGGTTGCAATGTTTTTTAGAAGTCAGTCTTTCAAGTTGATAGTTCTGCTCCTTGTTGCTCAGGGTATGGGTCAAAAAGAAACTCCATTCAGAGCAAGGAGACCCCCTTCCCCCTCCCCCACAGCCATCCATTCCCTGTGTGTTTGGCACCGTCTCCACCACCATCCTCCTGCACAACCCTTTCCCAACCCTACAAAGAATAATTAACCACGTTGTAATGGTGAGAAGAGCAGTCCTTTTTAGTGGCCTTCGAGGGATTCAGCATTATATTTTCTGTGGGCATTTATCTGAGGTTTTTTCCAGCTGGGCAATGAGTTGTCTTTACTCAGTGAAGAAAAGTGAAAAATCCTGCGAATGCTATAATTCTGAAAACAAGAATAGGGAAAGCAGGAAATATTTACCAGGTCAGACATCATCAGTGGAGAAACAACCTGGATTTCTGCATCATAATTAAAGTAGCATCAGGTGTCATTGACATCATAAAACCCCAACTGGTGAAGCTCAAATGTGATATCCGAAATTCTTGTCTACTGAGGCAAGGCTCTCACATACTGCCTAAAGTGGCACCAGATAAGTGTGCAGAGAACACCACACAGCTGATATTTTAACCCTTCCTACAAAATCCCATTCTTAAGTGTTTGAAGATTAATATTAAAATTGAATCAGCTTATTAGAGTATATTCTGGCCATCATTCAAAAAAAAATCATAGCAGCTGGCAATTTCCAGTAAGCAGAGTACAGTAAGGATTCCCTGGTTGATCCCTGGAATTTAAATTCTGGATATCAGATAAATGAAGATGGATTGAAGATTGCGCAGAGTGTAAAGTTCATTTACAGCAGTTCTGTTATTGTTGCAAAGTCACAGTAACATTATACGCACACACTAGTGATTGATTTACAACCATGGTAAGAAGCCATGGTTGTGCACTCAGCCAAAGGGCGTAGTTATAACATCAGATATTGCTGCTGACAAGTGTCACACAATGTTGCATCCGCTTTGTGCTGCTACAAAGAATGGGTGATTGGAGAGTTCACTCCCATGATCATCCATACTGATCCCTAAATTGGCTTGTCAAACTTGGCTCTGTTGGAAATGCTGTCACCTCTTAAGCCAGAAGGTTGTGGGGTCAGTCCTGTAAATTGCACTGCAATATTCTTATTAAAACAAAGTCCAATATGTTTGTTCCAGAAGTCCAGGATGAAATAATTAACTAATGTCATGTCTGCTTGAGTAGATGGATCTTATTTGCCGCTATTGAACAGGAGTTTTCGTGTGACCTAGCCAAAGTTCCTTCCTGAGAGAAACAAAATCATTCATCTTAATATTTATGGAGCATTTGTGGTGCAAAATGTTTGCTATGTTTACTGACATTAATAACTGTCACTGCATTTCAAAAGTAATTTATTATGTGAAGCTTTTTGAAACATTGCAATGCGAAAGGCACTAGAGTAATGTTTGCTGTGATGTATTGTTGTTAAGGACAGATGCCAAGTAAAGGCCAGGTACCTCTCATAGTTAAAAGAAAAAATAGTCAGACTATTGAGGCAAATTTCCGTGGAGTTTTAAAGTAGCATTTATGAAAGCCTAGGAGCAGCTTGATTATCCAACCTATTGACAAAGGAAGATAAACCATAAATGCGCATATGCCATTAAACTGTCTGAAAATACATACTTCTAAGGTATTCAAATAAATGATATGCCCATATCCTCAAATTTGCAATCCTTAGTTGCAAATTTGTGACTAACAAGAATTGCCTTGAAAATATGATCGTGGAGATGCTGGCATTATACTAGGGTGGGCACAATAAGAAGTCTCACAACACCAGATGTGCCTAATGAAGGAGCAGTGTTCCGAAAGCTCGTGATTCCAGGTAAACTTGTTGGATTTTAACCTGGTGTTGTGAGACTTCTTATTGAAAATAACAGTTGTAGTAAAATTGCAAGTTGGTTTAAATTGAAATGAGCTGGGATGGTTTTGGAAAGGCTTAATTTTCCTATATGCTAATTGCCTCACCGTTGAAGATGGCTAATGGAAGGATTTCGAAGAAACTTTGTGCACAGGTTGTGGCCCAAAGAGGAATTGACTAGTTTTAGGCGAAGGTGAAGATATTCGGATTTTGGAATTTTTAAGGATCTGTTAACATTGGGAGTGTTGTGGTGAATCTGGGGCTGATGATAACCACTCAGCTATTCTTTGATCTTCATCTATAAAGAGTGAACAAGTAAATATTTTTTTAAGTGTTTAAAACAGCCTTTATTATGAGCTATAGCAAGTGATCTTGTGCCTCAGCTGGGGTGATACACTAGAGAACCTTGATCCAAAGATTACACAGACATCTATATTTTCAGGTTTGATTACAAGAAATTAGCATATTCAAATCAAAAGTGTACGTGTGTTATTATTTATGCCTAATCATGACTATTGATTAGTTTTACATCATGTATAGCATATGAATACAATTAAACAATTATAACATATGCGCATCTCCTTGATTATAATGTCCAATGAATGTAAAGCACATGCATGCTATCTAGCTTAATTCAGCTACAATTTGTCCTTACCAAACAAACTTATGTCTGGCTTCTTTATATCAATTATCCTCCCTCGTCTGGTAACCCTGGTGTCTAATGAATTATTTCAAAGTAAGGATATTCAATTGACAAACAAACTCTATGTGGAAACCAGAAGTCTTATTGCTTCTTGCCATTATTTCCAGACCATTTGGTATCAGAGCAAATGGTAAAGCAATTCTATATTGTTCTTACACTCTTTAAGAGGAACTCCTGTGATGTCCATACCTGATAACTAACA
Organism: Sphyrna mokarran; assembly: GCA_024679065.1. Taxonomy (NCBI): domain Eukaryota; kingdom Metazoa; phylum Chordata; class Chondrichthyes; order Carcharhiniformes; family Carcharhinidae; genus Sphyrna; species Sphyrna mokarran. The sequence continues at coordinate 106,520,435 of JAGIQG010000003.1, read as the reverse complement.
AGTTGCAGCTTTGTCCTTGAGTGTTTCTTCACAGCTAGGAGCTCAGAGTTTCATAATTTTTAACCAAACTGATTTTAACCCTTTTGAGGAAATGGGATCCATAGGCGTTTTCTTGTTAGAATGTTATGGATTTTCTGAGCCACGCTGGTAGAATTTTTAATAGCTGCCAAATTATGGTCAGAGTTTTCAGAGCAGATTGTTGGATGTGGTTTCGCATGAAGACTCCTCAATGAGATGGAAGCTCTTAATAAAAAGATTTCCTTGTTCAGCTTTGTAGTTTATAGAGCATCAACCAGACAGGGTAAATCCTCAAGGAAGAACTGTATAACTGCAGTATCACTGAGTTAACATAGTGTGGCAGAGATACATGCTTTATGGAGTACCCTCTTCACTTGTTTTTAGTAATGTTACATGATTTCACATGTCTAAGTCCTCTTGTGTTTATATCATTTTCTGCCAGCTCATGGTAGGAAATGTGTAAAAGTGATATCGTATGACTCAGCTTTTCATTCTCTCAACTCCGTTTAAAGGAACACATGGCTTATATTCAATGGGGAAAAAAATTAATTATTTTTGCATCACTTCCAAGTGGTGTTTCACAGCCTTATGTTGATTCCCCGTGGCAGACAGCAGTATCAGCTGCTAGCAGTGCAGCAGTATAATATGGAAAAATGTGAACTTGTGCATGTTGGCAAGAAGAATAGAAAAGCAGTATACTATTTAAATGGAGAAAGATTGCAGAACCTGAAGGCACAGAGGAATCTCAAAAAACTTAGTATGCATGTACAGCAAATAATTAAGACAGCAAATCAAATGTTGGTGTTTGTTGCAAAGGGAATGGAATATAAAAGTAGGGAAGTTTAACTGCAGCTGTACAGAGCCTTAGTGTGACCATATCTGAATTGCTGTATACATATTAGATCTCCTTAATTAAAAAAGGATATAACTGTATTTGAAACAGTATAGGGGAAGTTCATTTGATTACTTTCTGTGATGAAGGGCTTATTTGATGAAGAAAAGTTGAATACATTGAATACCTTTGGAGTTTAGAAGAATGAGAGGGTGATCTTATTGAAACATATAAGATGCCGACTGGCTCTTTAAAATCACTGATTAGTGGTGTTGTTTTAGTCTTTTAAGTTCTATCAGCAAAGTATTTTTTCAGTACAAACCCATCTATGTAAAAAAGATTGTCCCTTCTTTGATACCTCTCACCATCTGTCTAATTCCCTTTGTTTTACCTCTTTTATTAGTTTATCCTCAAGTTTATTGGCAGCCATCAATACTTCACAATCATGAGGAGTTCTGCTTCTGGTCCTGTTCTGAAACTTTGTTTCATTGTATATTCTATTCACACAATAGCCTCTATTTGGACTTTTCTGTCCATTAGGCTACTACTTTGGGATGTCCTTCGTGCACTATCAGAGGGACATTCCACAGCACATGCCTATTTTCTGACATAGTTCACTTCTAGACCCACTATCCACCATTAATAGTGTGTGCTTTTGTACTCTCCACACTTTCACCCCATTCTGCAAGTCCATGGTCTTTGCTTCTTGACCATCATCCTGAACATGCAACCAATATTTTAAGTTGTCAGTAGCTTTTCCTCTCACTTGATCCCTCTGTAACAAATGTGACCTGAATACCCACACTGGACAATTAAGTTTTAAATGTGATAGCTGTATCCTGTGCACCTTATTAACTAACATTACCACTAAGAAGCCCTTTATCTATGCTATTCCACGTCTTAGGACTTTCATCACAAAACAATAAGCATTTGAGGTACAAGGTGCCTCATTTAATTCTGTTAGCTGCTCAGATTGCGATATTGTAACCCATTCCAATTAATCATGAGGAATGAATCTTTGCAGTTTGATTGCCATTTTGATAAGTACTTTCCTACCATCATAACCTAATACCCATTCACTCTGACCTTCTCTTACAATAAATCAAATTTCCTGAATCAGATTCTGTTTCAGATAGCCTTTGTACAATGCCTCAGTGTTATCTGAATTTTATCCACAACCTCAATCTTGTTGAAAGCCTGTCTGCCTTCACATAAAGCATTGAAATATGCCAAAAAGATTGAACTAACTGTAGTATGTTCTAGCACAGAAGAACTTGCACACATCACAGAAAGCAAGTTAGGATTTTGTCCACAGACTAATTAAAAGGAACAATAAATAGTTTCCAGCTAGCTGGATACTTTGCATGAACTGCCCATGCCAGGTTGATTTTCAACCTGCAGTCAAGATAATCAACTAAAATTTGATGCAGTATTTCATCAGTCAATGCATGACTTACAGAGTCCATTGCTGTGGCATTCATGACCATGATGGCGTTTTCACATGTCTCTGAATTTGGCAATGGCAAATTTCACTCAAATTTCATAACGTCAGAAACTTTATTGTGTCCCAAGTCAGATCGCTATCCATTGCTCCATTATTTTATCTATTACAAAAACTTTGTCCTTACCTTGGTATTATTGTAGAAAGACTAAATCTGATTTCCAGGTTTACACAATGTAGAATGAAAATATTTCTGTCTTTGTCTCATTCCTTTAGATTCATTGTAGTTACCTGTTAAAGTTACATGCCAATAAAAGGCTTACAATAGGATGTGGTGACATCCTTTGATATTTTTTATAGATTTCAAACTTCTAACTAATCTCTTCCATTAGCCTCCCATCCAGGGATGTACAAATTGAATTTTGTCAATTTTTTATACAATCTGTTAAAGCCCATAACACATTCTTCAGTGGAGTGACAATCTGTCTTCCAAAAATTATATATTATAGACAGCAGGGGAGATTAATTTAAATAGCCCTGATTTACATCTTGTCATACACCCGTCCGTAAGTGGAAAGGTGTCTTGATTTGCATTCTTCTTTGTAAGGGATGGCATTTTCCCTACTCCTCAATTCTAGTGTGATGTAATTTTCTGTTAATAACTCCACAGCAAACTCAAGATAGGATATACTCAGAGGGTTAGTTTTTTTGTGCATATCAAAATGTGGGAGGAGTGTGGGATAAATTCAAAGGATTAGTTTATTTGCATATACTCAAACACAAGAGAAGCGTAAGAATGTTGCTTCCTCTTCATTCATGAAGAAAAATATAGAGAAAGAAAGACTTACAGGGCAAAGATCACAGAAAAAAATAATTATTGTTTCATGTATGTCCAAGTTCTGAATCAAAGAACAATGAGGTATCTCTTCATGGAGGTTTGCAGGATGAACATTTGTTGCTGTATAATTCACTTCTCCATCTTATGAAATTATAGCCTTTGTACAGTTCACCTTGAACTTAGTCTCCAGGAGAAAAGAGTGTGTATGTGTGAGATGAGGGAGGCAAGCATGAAAGGAAGGAAGGAGAGCAGGTGTGAGGGGGAGTAAGGAAAGTGGGTGTGAGGAGGAGAAAGTAGAGTGGGCGTGAGGGGAAGGAAGGAGAGCAGGCATGAGGGGGAGAATGGAGAATGGATGTGAGGAAGAGGAAGGAGTGTGGGAGAAAATAGGGAAGGAATGTTTGCGAGAGAAAGGAGAGTGAGTGCATTTGGCTGACTCCTAATCTTAGGATTCAAATTCACTCTTACCCCCACCTACTAACATGCATTCTCATCCACTCTGATTGTTATTCATTTTTAAATTCATCAGTTTAATTAATTCGTCTTTTTTTTTGCTCAGCAACCTATTTCTTTTTGTATCTTAGTTCTACTTTTTAACTTTAAGTTTAATGTTATGCCAAATCTTAACTTTCTGAAATTGCTCATCTGCCTCTTGAATGAGAAAAAAATTGAACTGCGGCCCCTCTACATGCAAAGTCTGTTCCTGACAATTGAACTGAGCTCTAACTACAGTTGCAAAATGGCTAAAATTTATGATTCTTTGCTAACAGGCAGAGGATGAATCTGTCTACTGGCCAAGCCGTGAAGAATCTATGAATTGCGAAGCCTTTACTGTAACCCTTATCAGCAAAGACATACTGTGCCTCTCGAATGAAGAGCAAGTTATTATCCATGATTTCATCCTGGAGGCAACCCAGGTATGGCAAAATGCTCTGGATTCACATAATTTTGGCTTAACTGATAAACAAAATATTTCTGTACATTTTGAAACATATTTTCTTTTCCCACTATGGATCGATTTCTGGCTTAGCTCTTTGACTATGGAATATTGTTAAAGGGTAATCAAGCGCATCCCTCAGATTCTGACTTGAGTATCTGAAACTCAGTAGTAAAGGAAGCTGTGGAGGATACCTACCCTGGAATATGATGCATTAGAAAATGTGATTATTTAAATAATTTTTCAAGATATATTACCGAGCAGATCTTGGGTTAATTACTTAAAGCACACGTCTCAAATTAAAAAAACTAATTATGGACCTAGTGAAGGTGAGCCAGTGAGATGTATTATAAATTGGGTACTAACAATGTTGACTTAATTTATGTTTGATATCATCCTCCAATCTGCAGCAAGCTCTGACATATTAGTGTTTTTTTCAATGTCATTTTTTTTTGAGAAAGGAGAATGTCATAATTTTGTCTGAATGTTTAAATAACCTGGTTTTTATGCATTATGATTTGAATTTGATGAAGTCCATGCCCTCTTGCCACAAGGTTGGGTTGGAACATACCCACTATCACACCAGCTGCCCTGCAGCAAGTTAATTCTGGAAGCAAATTGCTTCAAGGCGAAATTTCTGGCCCTGTTTTGTCAGAAGCTCAATCAAGTGGTCAACTGCTCTGTGGTCCCAGTAGTGCCACTGAGGGTAGTGCTCACTGCTGAATCTACGGGCAGTCCCCAATGTTAAGCAATCCGGGTAAGCCCAGTTTTTCTTTATTCTTTTAAGAGATATGGTTATTGCTGGCAGGGCTAGCATTTGTTTTCCGTCCCTAATTGCCCTCAAACTGAATGGCAGTTATGAGTCAACTACTTTGCTGTCTGTCTGGAGTAACACGTAGATCAGACTAGGTAAGGAGAGCAGATTTCCTTTCCTGAAAGATATTAGTGAACAGGTGGGTTTTTGTGACAATTGACAATGGTTTCATGGTCATCATTAGACTTTTAAGCCCATAATTTTATTGAATTCAAATTTCACCATCTATACTTGTGGGATTTGAGTCAGTCCCCAGAGCGTAAAGATTCGCATTCTAATCAGTATTCTGTAAACAGTCTGTGCTATTATGTGTGCTGTTGGAGACCAGAACACTTCATTCACCTGGCAAAGGCCAGAGGGTCAAAAGCTTGTGAGTTTACTGTCAAATAAATCGGTTGGATTTAAACCTGGTGTTGTCAGACTTCTTACTGTGTTTACGCCAGTCCAACACCAGCATCTCTACACCATGCCCACTCTTGGACCTATTGAGCCGTTAAGTGCCTAATTAAATACCATTAAGGGCCTCATCCCACTCACTAGTATTTTATCCATCATGGGGTAGAGACAACCTTTGACTGCGCAGGCTAATCTTGTGCATAGGAGGAAGACCTAATTTGCAGGCCCCCTGGACCCATCGGAGGCACCACTCCCAGGTCGTCCATCTCCTTAATCCTCTGCATGGACCTCTCTGCACAGAGGATGTCAGGCCTGATGACTGTTTCCAACACTTTTTTGTTAATGTGTCACGTTTCCACTGTTTTGCTTTTTGTTCAAAACAAAGTTGAAAACAAGCATCCAATACAAATTATTTGTGCAAAAAAAAAAGATCAGAATTTGAAATAGTCTCTAGGTCATATTGGACACCACCACAGATATCAACCCAAATAGAAAACACTGTATTAGAAAATTATGCACAGCTGCATGTGTTTGCAGAAATGCTGCATTCATTATTGCTGAGCAAACCATTCTTGTTTTGGAGTAGTAGAGCTGTGCGTCATTTTCCATGCAATAGCTTTTAAACTGACATTGTATGAGATTTATCTCGCACGTCTTATATTTGCAAAGGTTGAAAAAGTGTTCGCCAAATACTTGGAAGAAAATGTTGCTGCTCTGTACAACTCTCAGTAATGAAGTCCTTTTAAATCTTTAGAATGTCTGGGGATAGTCTTGATGAAAAGTAAGTTATGAATAACCCATTTCGACTGTGGGAAGTAAATCATTTTGTCAAGCAGTTTCATTGATCTTTGCATGGAGATTAATGGAATTGATAAGACAGGAGAGTAGTATGCGAACAATCTAAAGGTATAACTGTTTTTCCTTCAGGATGACTATGTGCTGGAAGTACGTCACTTTCAGTGTCCAAAATGGCCTAATCCAGATGCTCCTCTCAGCAGCACTTTTGAACTTATTAATGTATTAAAAGAAGAGGCCTCGACCAGAGATGGACCCACCATCGTCCACGATGAGTATGCACTTGTTTCTTCCTGTTTTACTTTATATTCCTAATAATCCTTGCACATGTGAACACACATCCCATGATTCATATTCTCCAGCTAGGAGGTGAAAGTAATAGCTATTCCAGTGTCCCTTTAGCTGGCCACTTATGTACCATATGTGCTGTCTTGATATGCATAGAGTCAAAAACATTTTGAGCTGATTAATAATTATTAATCATTAGTTTGATAGAATCACCACTTCATTTTGCAGGGAATGTTATTTATATTGTCACCGGCATCCTGAGTTCTGTAGATACTCTCTGTTGCAATAACAGTATGAATGTGATGTGGAGGTAGGCAAAGTAAGCCAAGTAACTTCCTCCTCAGTATCCTACATTGCACAGATTCTGACACAGCAGCTTACTGAATTTTCCACTACTAATTAATACTAATTCCTCACCAATAACATACAGTAATGCTTCTTTCCAATCATCAGCCAAATATTAACCCTTGAGGATGGATGAACAGTTTCCAGCTAGGAAGAAAACATGGATGACCAACATGAGATTGAGTAATTCCAAAGAAAATCATTACCCATAGAAGGAAATACACTTTTTTCTGTCATCTGAAATGTGTGTTGAATCTGCCCAGTACTTGATTCTGAAATTTCATGAGAGTGCTCCTGATAGCCCACTGTAAGTTGAGCAGGAAATTGATGGAGACATCAGAGAAGCAACTGAATTTTCTGTTGACGGCTGAAGTCACAGTGCCAGTTATGTCGGGAGACTGGAAGACTCTCTGTAGAATTTTCAGGCATAAGTGATTGCAACCAGAGGTCGTTTGACATTTTTTTTCCTCTTCCATCATGTATAGAAGAAACCATAAGCAGTCAGTTGACTTTGGTTCAATGAATAGTCCTCAGACTGCCATGAGCATGATCCCACACTGGGACTTGAGCACATAAATTAGACTGACTCTTGCATGCAGGACTGAAGAAATACTGCATTGACATACATGCTAATTTGTAAATGGTCTGATGTAGAAATGTGCCCTCCTCAACATTTTCCACTCACAACCTGACAGATTAATTGGTCATTTATCAGTGAAGCTTTGCTGACAAAAAATGTGCACCAACATGGCAGTCAAGCACGCCATTTGTACTTCATCTAGGTGATGTGTTCTATCAGATTTCAATGGCACAAAGCACTTTATATGTTTTTTAAATAAATGGAAATCTTCCAAGCATCTGCCATTAGTGACTTCCACTCTCATGAACTGTTTCAGTCAGCAGGATAGAGTGGTCTGTCTGGAAGGCTGTTAGTTGAAGTTTATTCATTAGTCACAAGTCTTACATTAACACCGCAATGAAGTTATTGTGAAATTCCCCTAGTCATCACAATCAGGTGCCTCCTTGGGTCAATGCACCTAACCAGCATGTCTCTTAGAATGTGGGAGGAAACCGGAGCACCCAGAGAAACCCATGCAGACATGGGGAGAACATGCAAACTCCATACAGTGACCCAAGCTGGGAATCGAACCCAAGTCCCTGGCACTATGAGGCAGTAGTGCTAACCATTGTGCTACCATGCCACCCATGGTTTGCTAGAGGAATAGAGACCAATGGGCTAAATTAGTTTTTCTTCATTCTAGTCTGGAACCGCTGACATTGGTGTTGACTGACAGATTTCCTGATAAGAAATTTCTTCCTGTAAGCCAAATGTTGATTTGAAAGTATTTTCATAGAGTCCAATGAGGAGTGAAGCAAGCATTTTCTTGCTTTCAATCTTTTGGAATTCCTAAGAAATAGTTAAAACAAAGACATATGGAATAATAAAATAAATGGTCATGTCTTATCCATTTCCTGCAAGCACTGTTCAGTAGAGTTGGAAAACATGTTGTTTACCTGGAGCACTTTGTCATTTTTATGAATGTCTGTGTTACTGCATTGCTCCATAGCAAGTGCCATTAGTTATCCGGTGACATATGCTGCCTTTATTTAATTCTGGTTACAACTGCACTTATAAAGGAAAGATTCATCAACTGATGGCAAAAGATTGCCTGGGATACAATGAACACTAATGAACTTTGACTGTAAAATTAACTTATGTTTAATTAGTTTCTGGGTTATGAAAGATTATTATCTTACTGTTGTGTAGACATTCCAGAGTTTATATTTATTCATGTTAATAAAGAATGTGATTGAAGACAATCATTAAGAGTGATCCAGGGCAAACAAAAATGACATTTTAATGAATGATTTAAGAGATTTTGCAAGAAAAAGAAAATACGTATAAAGAGATAACTTCTTGATAATTTAGGTGGACATTTGACCTCACTTTATGTTGTGCAGGTTTGGCGGTGTCTCTGCTGGGCTGTTCTGTGGCCTTACCACTCTGTCACAGCAGTTGGAGTGTGAATCTGCTGTGGATGTCTATCAGGTTGCAAAAATGATCAACCTGATGAGGCCAGGTGTTTTTACAGATGTTGTAAGTACTTGATTATGAAAAATAAAAAGATCATGTCATTTTACTTTGATGTCCATAATCATTACTTAGTCCCAAGAAATTGTACTGTCTATGTCTTACATCAGATGCATGAAACAATGATTCCAAAACATTAAGAAAAGCAATGTCTGGTATTATATGGTCTTCTAGTATTTCGCATATGCCACAAGCATATATTGAAATAATTCTATTTCACTGATTTTATCTTCTGGTGAGCTGCAAATGGCATCAATCTGAAGTATTGACCATCCCATTTTAAAATGGCACAATATTGCAAAGGTTATAGCCTTGAAGTTTTTTTTTAATTTTACTTATTATTGTTACAAATAGGCTTACATTAACACTGCAACGAAGTTAGTGAAAATCCTCTATTCTCCACACTTTGGCACCTTTCAGGTACACTGAGGGAAATTTAGCATGGCCAATACACCTAACCAGCACATCTTTCAGACTATAGGAGGAAACCCAAGCATCCGGAAGAAACTCCACACAAACAGATAGTCAAACCAGGAATTGAACCCAGACCCCTGGCTCTGAGAGGCAGCAGAGGTTCCACGCAATTTTAAGTGATGAATAAGTAGTAAAATGCATAAATAATTGGGTTTTTCCTGATCTAATACTTTTTTGTCTGTTTTTCTACAGGAGCAGTATCAGTTCCTTTATAAAGCAATGCTCAGTTTAATCAGCACAAAAGAGAATGGAAATGGCCCTTCGTCATTTGACAAAAATGGCACCATTATTATCACAGAAGAATCAGACCCAGCAGAAAGCATGGAATCTCTTGTGTAAATTGAAACTTTTTGCAAATGGAACTTCATTTGAAAACTTCAAAGGACTGAATGAACGTCTGAGGCCTTTTTTGCCAGGTTCCAAGTTTAACGATAACCTGACTGTATATTTTACAGTGATGAGAGTTTTTGATGTTTGTTTTAGCCATTCTGAGTCTTATTGTTATCCTGCTGAGCATTTGCATCTCTTATTTTCACAAGATGAAAACACAATTTGTTCTAGTTTGCACTATCTGATCAGTGTTACTGCCTGTAAAAAACAAACCAAGTACAAAATCTGTTATTTCCCAGAAATCCATGAAAAGATTCTATCCATGATCCTCCTTAACTTGTTCTTCATAGGAAGACAGAACTTGTGTCTGGAGACAGCTTTAAGGTAATTTTGCAAACAAAACCATTCTACATTTTAGTTGTTATCCAGTTTGGAAAGTTTTTTTATTACACAGATTGTGGTGTATTATTGAATTTACTTTTAAGTAATACATCATTTGAACCTGGCAAGTTCTGTAAAATACAGTGATATAACCTCCTACATTCCAGTGATCAGAGAATAAACATTCAAAAAATAAAACTCTTACTACAAAATGGTTCAGTGTAGGCCAGGTGTATGGACACAGTTATCAATTTATCATTTTTGAACTTTTATATATTTCTGCTGCAAATGGGATGCGTGGAGAAATTGTTGATTTTGCATATGGCAGAAAAGGCATAAATATCTTAGTAAGGGAAGCAGTCATCTTGTTTGTAAGAATGTGGGACATGATTATTTTTGAAGGATTACTATGAATACTCGGGGATTGAGGGTGGAATTTAATCTGCAAGATGCAGAAGTGGAAGTATGCGCACAGAATTTAATGTTAAATTTAATTGATGGGCCATAGTCACCTTGGGGATGAGAAATAATGAGGCAGTTTTGGGCAGGAAGTGACCAAACCTGCCATGAGATAATTACATTGCAGCTCAGAGCATCAGAGCAGGTTTTAAAGAGCTCTCAGGTCAAGCATGCAGATCTAAAAGGAGGGAGCAAGTCTGCAAAATTTGCAGATTTGGAAAGATATCATCTGGAAGTCTAGCATTTTCCTCCTCTTTCTCCTCCCCCCTCCCTCTTCCCAACCAATCACAACCTCACAACCCCCCATCATTTTGCCCTTGCTGCTACCAACAGTTTGCGTCTGTTAACATTCTATTGTTCCCTTAACATTTTCCTCAGTGTTTAATAAAGAACACCATTCAGCTTTCACACAAATAGATGATCTTGCCTGGTGTCGCCATCTATCTTTAACCACTTAACCGTGGGTGGCATTGTAATACAGTGGTTAGCACTATTGCTTCACAACGCCAGGGACCCGGCTTTGATTCTGGCTATGCTAAATTAATGCTGAGTATCCTAAGATGCGTAGGCTTGGGGATTAATGGGGTAAATATGTGGGGTTATGGGGATAGGACTTGAGTGGGATGTCTTGATGGGAGAGTTAGTGTAATCTCGATGGACTAAATAGCTCCTTCTGCGCTGTAGGGTTTCTATTTTACTCTGTTTAAATCAGGTGGCATAAGTTTCCTATTTTCTGCTGAGTTATCTTCAAGGTTTGACATCATTTGGAGAAGTTGTGATTTAATGAATATTCATGGCACGCAGGTATGGGGAAAAGAGGTTTTCGCGATTGGATACGGTGACTGCTGCTGAGACACCAGCAACTTAATCCTTTAAACTCAACCCGCTGTCAAGAAGCTGAAGTTTCTGCTCCTGCCTGATGAAGAGCATCACAATTACCACACCCGGTGGTCCCATTAAATTCTGCCCTCAGAATCAGTTTTGTGTTGTAGGATGTAAGACCTGATGCGCAAAAAAAGCAGATTGACACATTTGCACAGTGGGTTGTGTAGGTCCAAAATGAGGCTGCATTTGATAACAATTTGTGTGAGCCGCACCAATAATGTAGCATATTTGCCTTGTCAATAATCACTCTTTTGAAGATATTACAATTTGAAACATTTTTTTAAACGACAATGGAGAAGAATTTATTAACTTACCAAAGATATAAAGTAGTTCTCAGCAGAATGTAGGAGTGTTTCTTTTCGAAAATATGGTTTTAATTGTCTTATTAATTATTTTTAATCTGTCTCTTTAGTCCAGGGTCATTTTTTTTAGTTTGCAGATTCAATAAGTGACTCAATATAATGAATGTTAATGTTATCAAGGTGCCAGTTCATATTTAATTTTATGAAATGACAATTCTACATACTAAATAAACTGTTCATATAGACGTACAAACCTAAATTGCAATTTAAAATTGTATGGTTTCTCTTTTTAAAGGTGACCCATATTTGTACATAGAAGTCACATGTGATATTTGGTTAATTATCTGCAGATGTGGCTATGTTCTCATGATGGAAAGGTCATAGCAGTACTAGTCCGATAGTGCCATTGGGCTTCTTTCTGACATGGCATCTTAAAAAAAAAACTGCTATCTGGAAGTGAAAAACAAAAGTTTCAAAATGTTTGTTTTAAAAAAAAGAGATATTTTCACAAAGTGGGAGACATTTTCTATACAAGATAATCATTTGATGAGGCAAACATGAATCAGACTTTTCGGGAATTAAAACGCTTGAGCTGTTTTCAGGAAAAAAGTGTAAAAAAGAAAAAAAAACCTTTTCTCAACAAAGGGGAGATTTTTGAATTTTTTTAAAAACCTCATGTTTCTCCAACATTTGGGGTAGTGGTGTTCGAAAAAATTTTGTTGCAGCATTTTAGGCAAAAAAAATTGATAGTTCAAATATCATGTTTTGAAAATCATAACCTCCTTTATTCATTCTTTAGGGTAGCAGATACAATCAAACTGTAAATATTTTGTTGCTTAAACAGGCATTCTATGGGGACTTTGTATCTACAGTATATAATCTCAGAATTTTATATTTTCATATAAAGCTAATTTTTTTCTAGTCTCAACTCCTTCATAGTTTTGTGGTGGCTATGTGGAAAGCTGTATGTGCATTGAGGTAGTAACATAATACTGTGTCATCACATTTCAAAGGCATTGAACATATATTACTTCTTGGGGGCAGTGGTTGTCAAAGTTGCAGGTATTTTCAACTATATTGTCAGTGTGTGCAATAGGAATAGATCTAGGCAGTTGCTGAATAAGTTTGTCTCATGACCCATTTGAAAATGTGGTGTTCTGTAACTTGAAAAAATCTGCTTTGTTCTGTTGGAAACTATATTAAATTGTTCTATTTAGTGTTATTTAATATGTAAATTGTATTGCTATCCATGAAATAAAGTATGGGTTTTGATGGACCTGTAGATGATGCTGTTATGATTCTGCTAGAGATATCGATTTTGATGGTTAAAACCAATACATTTCCTCAACAATACATTTTAGATTAGCTTGTTCCAGCATGTCCAGGATGGAAATTTCTCCTGGTCGTGACCTTATCCAAAAAGTCAGAAAAAAAATCAAACCACTGCAGATGCTTGAATTGCAGAATAAAAATAGAAAATGCAGGAAATTCTCAGGAGCATCAGATCAATAATTTATCATCAGGACCAGGAATTGTTACAGATGAACAGTTCATAAGGAAGAACAGAATGAAAAGAGAACAAGGACAAAAAAGGAAGGGGCTGTAATTGGGTAGAATGCAGAAGATGATTAAATGACAGAAGTGATCACTACAAAATGAAAGAACATAAGGAGAGAATCAGGATCATAAACAGCGGGATTGGGGGTGATGATGGGTGTGTGTGGAATATTTTGCAAAGTGGAAAAGGCACCAGTGGCTCTGAATGTAGTTCCAGGAAAAGGAAAATGAATATTAGGATGCAGACCACGCTACTGACCATGTACCGATTCCAAATTGCAGCCCTTCTTCAATCTCATGAAATGCTGTTTTACCCAACCTTTATCATCAGCACCTGCACTCTATTCTACAACATAAAAATTCACAAAGCCATGCTGACTGTGCTTGATAACAGCCAGTATTGCTGTTCATGCTGGGGTGGCTATCTCGACTCACTTTTCTCTGTCAGTGAGTCAATTCTCTATCAATGCTGATGTATTAACTTAGAATTGTATTTTGTGTCATAACTTTTTTATGCGGCATCTTATTAAATATCTTTTGGAAATTTAAATATACAATTTCCCTTTCATAAAACCATGGTGTCTGTACTAAACTGTATCATCATTTTCTAAACGTTCTGCTATTACTTTCTTGATAAGGATTCCAGGATTTTCCCAATGCCAGATGCTAAGCTAACTGTCCTATAGGCTGGATTTGACTTTAAGGCTGGAGGTCCTAGTGGCACCGTTGGAAGCAGATGCTCTTTCTGCTTGTTGTGTAATCTCAAGACAGCTCATGAATTAACTCATGAAAGGGATATGTGCTAACCATAGACCCAAGGCTGGAAGCCAGGTGTTGAAGTGAGTGTCAGCTGATGTTACAGCAGGTGCGAGTGCCATGTTTAAACAGCTGTCAGCCCTGATTCGTTATTGTCTCCATTCATTCTTGTCCTATTCTGATTGCTGCCTGCAAGAAAGAACTAACAGAAGCCTGCAGCAAGAATGGCAGAAAGAAGCTCGCAGATGGACCCATGCTAGAGTGATGCCTTCCTTCAGGTTCTCCTCTAAATTGAGAAGCAAGTGGGAGAACAGCCTGCCTGGCAAAGCATAGATACATGGTCACAATTGCATTAATGATCACCTTCAGTCTGCCATTATTCCATGCTTCTTATGGTCTTGCATGTGGTATCAGGAGAGAATGCGCTTAATAGCTAGTGGTGGTAGGAGAAGGAGACAGCAGCAATCCTTTTAGAAGCATAGCCAAATCTTGATGAGAGATATCCACCTGTCTTTGCCAGTCCCACGAGATTCGTCAAAAGTGGTTCGATACAAGTGACATTCATGTACCTCCATTTTCAACCATGGGGCTGTAACCAGCATAGGTGCTGTGTTTGTCTCCTTGGGAGAACTAACGTTCTTGTGACAACATGAGAAATTGGCACAAAAGCGGGCTAAGATCAGTTGAGGGCACTATATCTCCACATCCTACCCCAGGAAGGAGGAGAACTTGGAAATGGAAAGGCACCAGGGTGACCAGTGATTGAGACAAGAGTGCCAACCAAAGAAGGCAAGAGAATGAATGCAGGGCACAAAGGTGCATCAAATACACATAAAACACGGTGCTGATGTATCTACCACTGTACACATAGGGCTCCATAGTAGTGATATTGGGATAAGGAAATTACAACCAGCTGAAGAGGTTGTAATATGAGTAGTTCAAGATATCTTAAAAGATTAGTGCCACTAGGCAATCCTGACTCTGATGTAACACCATTTGGAAAATCGGGTGGCATTATTGCCCCAGAAGAATCTAAATCTTCTTAAAATAAATTTTATAGTTTTGCTGGAAATAGCAATGCAAACTGCATAGAGACTGTTTTTATATACTTTATCTAGAAATCAGGAAAAGAGCACTGCTGCCTCATAATGCCAGGGACCCAGGTCTGATTCCAGCCTGAGGTGATTGTGTCTCCTTGTATAGGTTTCCTCTGGGTGCTCCGTTTCCCCCACAAAGATGTGCAGAAAAGATGGATTTACCATGTGTGGGTTGCAGATTTAGGGTGTTCTTTCGGAGGGTCGATGCAGACTCGCTGGACCAAAACGTACAACATAATCAAGCAGAGTCAGCATGGCTTCATGAAGGGAAAATCATGCCTGACAGATTTATTAGAATTCTTTGAAGTAGTAATGAGCAGATAGATAAAGGGGAACTAGTAGCTGTAATAAATTTGGATTTTGAAAAGGTGTTTGATATCGCACAGAAGGCGATTAATAAAATAAAAGGCCATGGCGGTGGGGTAGTATATTAGTAAGGATGGAGGATTGACTAACTAATAGAATAGAAGCTTGGAATAAGGGATGCATTTTCAGGATGGCAATCTGTAACTAGTGAAGTGCTGTAAGGATTTGTGCTAGAGTCGCAATTACTTACAATATACAAGAGAAGTGAATGCCCTACTGTCAAATTTGTGGATGATTCAAAAATAGCTAGGAAGGCAAATGGTGAGGATGAAACAAAAGACGGGATATTCCTGCCACGCTCGCCCAAGGCCAGAAAATCCCACTCGAGGTCAATAAACCTTTGCATGGTCTGCTCCCTACCCGCTGTGGTTCCTGTTGTGGGCAGGACAGGAAAATTCCACTCAGTGTACAGAGGGAAAGAGACAGAATAAGCGAATCGGCAAAAACTTGGCAGGTGGGATATGATATAGGAAAATGTGAAGTTGTGCACATTGGTAGGAAGAATGAAGAAAGTGAATACTATTTTAGTGAAGAAAGTTTGCAGAAAAATTCAGTGCTAAGGGATTTGGGGATCTTCATGCATAAATCACAAAAAGCTATCATGTAAGTTCAGCAGATAATTGGGAAGGCAAATGCAATGTTGATCCTTATTTCAAAGGGAATAGAGTATACAAAAAGGGGAGTCTTGCTCAAACCACACCATATTTGGAATATTGTGAACAGTTTTGATCGACTTATCTAAGGAAAGATAAATTGGCATTGGAGGAAGTCCAAAGAAAGTTCACTAGGTTGACCCAGATCTAGTGTGATTTCCTCATGAGGAGAGATTAAGTGGGTTGCACCTGTACCCATTGGAGCTAAGAAGGATGAGAGATGACCTCATTAAGACGTATAGGATTCTCAAGGGGCTTGACAGGTAGATGCTGACAGGATGTTCCTCTTCTGGGAGAGTCTAGGACCAGAAAGCATAATCTCGGTATAAAGAGGTCATCCATTTAAAACAGAGATGCAAAGCGTATTAAATCTCTGGAATTCATTACCACAGAAAGCTGTGGAGGCTGGAACATTAACAATGTTCAAGGCTAAGTTATAGAGATTTTTAAATCAATAAGGGAATCAACAACAATAGGGATAAAGCAGGGAAGTCAAGTTGAGGATCATATCAAATCAGCCTTCATCTCATTGAATAGCAGAGCAGACTCAATAGGCTGAATGGCCTTCTTTTGTTCCTTCATTTTATGATTTGATGGAATGGCTTTCTATTAAGAGTTCTCCCTGCGTACAGCTGCTCCTCTCTGCTGCCCATGT
Source organism: Sphyrna mokarran (assembly GCA_024679065.1). Classification (NCBI taxonomy): domain Eukaryota; kingdom Metazoa; phylum Chordata; class Chondrichthyes; order Carcharhiniformes; family Carcharhinidae; genus Sphyrna; species Sphyrna mokarran. The sequence goes on along the minus strand of JAGIQG010000003.1, from coordinate 106,503,727 downwards.
TCCACCTCCAATTTATGCTACAACCCAAGAGGAATCGCAACAATAGTCATAAATATATTGGAAGTAGACTTTTTTCTGCAGATCTTCTGAGATTTGATCTCCTTGACAAAATCAGCATCACATTCTGGTGAATCCAAAACATCTGTCAACTGTTATATTACACATGCCTCAAACACACTTTATTCTCTGTAAAGATGTTAATTAAATGTTTTTTTTCTTTTTTTTAATCTCCCATAACTGTGTAGCAGCATAAGAAAGATAAGTCCCATGGGGATTCCTTTGAATAATGTTAGTAGTTGGGGTGGGGCATATTCCCTCATGCAGCTCGATGCATCTGATTTTGAATGGACATCCATAGGATATCCATGTCTAAATTGGCAAGTCTGATGCTAAATCTGTGTCAGACATTGAGCGGTGTTATAATTCGCCAACTTACATACTTCTGACGCCCCTTACACTAAATGCACTCCATACCAGAAGTGGTCCAGCCAATATGTTAAGTTTTGGGCTTCCATACTGCATTCCCCAATAGTATTTTGAAGCTGAAGTTTTGTCTCCTAAATCTTTCCCACTTGCGAAAATAAATTTGTTTTTCATTGTCATTCATTATATATTCATCAATTCTCTCTTCCCTGTTAACTTCCAGCAAGTTGAATAAAGGTAAAATCGCCGTACTTCCAGAGAGTGCCCTCACCTTTTGAGGAGAGCAGTCACCCCTAACTGGGGTGATTTAACCTAAGGATCACCACACCTCAAGTGAGAGGAAAGGTTCAGAAGGCAGGCCTTCATCAATAATCTCAGCTGGTATAGGAATTGAACCCATGCTGTTAGCATCACTCTGCATCATCAACCAGCTGTCCAGCCAACCGAACTAAAGTGACCCCTGGTTGAATATTCACAGGAGGGAATATCATACTCTGGGATACATTCCTGAACTAGTCTCTCTTTACAACTACTTTCCTCCTCTTAGAATCTCCCAAAACTATCTCAGCTGTTAGTCATCCCTTTCAATATTTTAGTTTGAGCTTGGGGGTTCATTTTTGCTTGATTATGCCTCTATGAGGCACCAAGAACTGATTTCTGCATTAAAAATGCAATATGGATGCAAGCTGTTACTGTGATTTCTTATATAGTAATTCTATAACTGGTCCCAGTTCCAATACACCAAAATCGTAACTAAGTTAAAATGCTTTATGCCTTTCACAACTTATCTTGACATCAAAATGATTTAGTATTGATATTGCTTTTGGTCTAGGAGATGAAATATTCCTGGTGTTTTCAGGTTCCATATGCTTTTTTAACTTCTTCAGTGTCAATATGTGAATGTTTTCTCTTTCTGAGTGGCTTATAGCCGTCATTGGAAATTCAAAATTTCCATATCAGTAGGTTTTCTGTATTACTTGCAGTAGTAATGCAATTCCTTAGAGCAGTGCAAGTAATCCCTACAAAGTGGAGAAGGTTAGGAAATATGAACCTTTCAATGCAAGCTGAGGAAATGTACACTGTTTTTAACACATTAAAACCACTTTTAAGGTACATTAGTCTACAAAGTAAGCTATGATAAACTGCTTGTAACTTTTTACACCTTCATGTGAATAGAATGAGCAAAGGTTTATGGCACAGGAAGAGGTTACTTGGTTTATTGTAAGTGCTGTGTCCGAAAAACAAATATCATTTTCTAGCATTTGGTCTGTAACCCTGCAGATCATGACACCAAATACACCCACATATACAAATCAGTGAATATGAAGTTGTAAAGAGGGTTTTTGGTGAAAAATAACCCACAATGTATTGAGAAGTCAACACTCAATACTACATATAGCATCATAATGAATGCTACTACTATCACTCTGTCCCGTTGAGTATACAATTGAAAGAGAAATTACATGTATATATTTTCTGTGCCTGTGCATGATCACTTGGCTTGTTCAATGAAAATGAGTGGTATGTAACATCTGTGACTCTACCAACACGTGACATCAATCTGCATGAGGACGAAATGTACTCAGTGTGGCATAACTTGGTCGCACCATTATTGACTGAATTGGCTGAGCCCTAAAGTCAGAGCTACTAGATCCGGTCTGCAACAGATAGAGAAACAACATGGGGGATAAAGTCTTACTGAGCCTTGTCATCATCAGTTTACTTTCCAAAAGTATTTATTTATGAGAGCATCTGTAGGAATGACTATCAGTAAAGGTTTACAACACCAATTTTAAATCCAACCAATTTATTTGATAGTAAATTCGCGAGCTTTCAACTTTATAGCCTTCGTCAGGCAAATGCAGTTTTCTGGTCTAGATAGTCTGGAATGACTATCATACAGACCTCGTGGAGACAAAATTCATCTTCACACTGAGGAAACCTGCATCACCTTGTGTGGTACTATCTGCATGCTAAATGAGTTAGATTAGAACAAATCTAGCAACTCAATCTGGGCATCCAAAAGGTGCTTTGGGCCATTATCAGCAGCTGGACTACATTCAACCACAATCTATTACCTAATGTTCCGGCATATCCCTCGTTCTACCATTAGCAACAAGCCATAAGAGCAGTGCTGAATGTACAAAAACATGCCATGAATAGCACCAAGTGTATTTATTGTGTCAGCCTGATGAAGCTGCAACACAAGCATACATGCATACATTGAAAACAGCCTGTTATGGGCAGAACAAAGTGATTCCACAATGAATAGATCAGAACAAAACTTTGCAGTCCTGCCACATTCAGTTTTGAATTGTGATGAACAATTAAAAAACTAATGGGCAGAGAGGATTCCATGCACCTTCCCATCTTGAGTGATGGTAGAACTAAACATATGAATGCAGATGACGGGGCTGAAAAAATGTTCCCACCGTGAAGATCTTAGGGTATCATCACTATTTAGAAATTTAACTGAACCAGCTTGTGGCTACAAGAGTTGGTTAGAGGCTGGACATCCTGTAATTAGTACCTCACTCTCCAAAACCATTCTACTAATTATGAGGCACAATTCAAGAGTGAGGCAAAATATTCCTCAAATCCCTGACTGTCTGTAGCTCCAACAACACTCAATAAACTTGCCATGATTCAGAACAAAATAGACCCTGTGATTGACACCCCATCCACCTCCTTAAACATTCATTCCTTCCATCACCAGCATATCACAGTTGTGGTACCTGCTACTTAGCCAGTTGCCGCGACTTCTTCAACAGCACATCTATTGGCTTTTTAAAAATACTTCATCATGGGATTTGAGTTTACATTATCAGCGTATATTGCCTATTCCTAATTGCCTTTTGAGAAGGCAGTTAAGAGTCAACCAGTGAGCTATATTTCTTTTCACTATTCTCTTGGGAGATGTAGGTGTCATTGGCTGGGCCAGCATTTATTGCCCATCCATAACTGCCCTCCATTTCAGAAAGTATTTGAAAAGTCAACTACATTGTTACAGATCTGGAGTCACATAGGTCCGACCAAGTAAGGATGGCAGATTACTCCCCTTAAGGGCATTAATGTACAAAATGGACTTTTACAACTAACGAAAGTGCTTTTATGGTACTCATTTGACTTTTAATTCAGATTTTTTTTATTGAATGCAGATTTCACCATCTGTAGTGACAGGATTTAAACTTGGGTCCCAGAGCATTGTCCTGGGTTTCTGGACTGCTAATACCACTGTATCACTGCCTCCTTTCCGAGAGGACAAAAGGCAGGAGGTACTTGGGAACATCACTATTTGCAAGTCCCCTTATAGATCACACATCATCCCACTTATTGCTGTTCTCTGCTGGGTCAAATTCCTCACACTTTCTACCAAACAACAGTATGAGTGTAGCTAGCTACATCATGCATATAACAGCCATTTAAGGAAGTGGCTCACTGTCATCACCTATTCAAATACAATTAGGGATGGAGATTAAATCTTGATTTTGCCAATAAAACTCTTATCCCATGAACAAAGGAAAAGTAGGGATATGGCTGTACTCAATTTTAACCATCCTGTTTTCCACTTCTTCAATGACGATCTGCCACCAAAAAACTATTTTTTTTTTCCAAATGTGAACAATGTAAGTAGGTACACAGGGCAGAATTTAATGTAATGCAATGATCATGATGGCAGGCCCATCCATTGGAGAGAGAGTTGGTGACTACCTCACTGTATTCATTTCCAGAAGCCTCGATGGGATAAATTCCCAATTGGGCAATAATGTGGCTTCTGTCAGGGTATCTTGCTCCACCAGGCCAATTTCCTGGTAGACCCTCCTGAAAGTTGGATACCCCCATCTCCAAGAACTGCTGGCCAGAAGTTATCAGCTCTCCAGTACCGGCAGCACAATTCAGAATGATAGCCGAAGCGGACATGGCAGATGAACTGAGGATGACAGTCTTTACTAAAGTTCTAGAGTACACATAGTGGAATGGAATTGCCGAGACCAATCAGGAAGGTCTTAGCGATAAGGGGATTGTTATGAAGTGCAGGGGGAAGATCTTACCATGATGTCCCTCCCTTCCTACCTGTTGGCCACAGGATGTTCAAGGAGGCTCCCAATAAGGCCAGAGTATGCCCAACCAGGTTTACCTTGGCATTTGTCCACATTGCATGGTTCCTGCCCATCATTGGTTGAATATGAGCATAAGCAGGATGAAGCCATTAGCTGTTCTCGTCCCTTCCTGTCTAGTCTTAATTTGGGGAAGTCGGGAAGGCAATGGGATCACCCATGCCACATTTTCCCACCCTATTATATGTAACATTCAATTCCCAGCCCGCCACGTGGGGAGTTTTGAATTCCACCAATTCAGTACAAAAGCAAAGAAGGAGGAAGTTAGACTAAATCTTCAGAAGATATGGGCAGTTAGAGTATGTGAAAAGACTCGAAGACATTGCACCGAGGATAAGGGTTTCTGGCAGATTTAGAGAACTAGAATTGTTCTCCTTACAATAAAAGGAGTGTGATGATACTGTGCCTTTAATAAACGTATTTTAATCATGTTCCTCTGCAAGATTTTATTGGTGCCATCATGCCCTCTAATTATCACTGAAGCAATAGAATGGACATCATGTTGATTTTAGTTTGGACGAATGCAGGATCCTGTGGTTTTCAATGATCCCTTGGGATGCTGCTTAGAACTTGATTGACAGTTTGTGCCATGTGGTTAGGAATAGCTATGCTCTGTAAAAAATTTCAGGTGTTAGTTTAATTTTCTCAGATGCTATTTGGACTTGAGACAGAAAGCAGTCTCTTTAAAAAATAAACATTATTTTATTTTTTAATAATGATGAATATCAGTTTTGTGGAGCAGCTGGATAAGGTTAGATTTTGCTTTAGTCCCTCTTGTTTTCCCCTCTCTGAAATTGGAAACCCTGTCGCTGATAGAAGCTGGTGGAAGCAGGCAGTGTCTCTGTCTCTGTGTCTTCACAGGCTTTTTGGAATGTTCTAGGACTGGGAAGCCTCAGAGATTTAATCCAATATTCGAAGGGTCAATTCACAACTGGTGTTAAAATGCTGAAAATCCAGTATAATGTGAGCATACTTGATATTTTTGTGCTGAGTTTGAAGCAGGCAGTATGTCTCTGGGATGGTGTTTAAAGAAACAATGGGTGGGATTTTATGGCCCCTCTCAACAGCATGATCTTCCAGTCAGGATGAAATCAATGAAGCTCCTCCACCATGAAGCTGTATAATTCAATCCACCATTTAAGTGGCAGAGTTGTTGGTAACCAATATTCCCTCTATTTTCTGTTTGCTGTATGCAACAAGCCTTTTGCATTACCCAATCCATTTAAGATTGACATGAGGCTGTGCATGCATGCATCTAAAAGAGAATGTTTGCTTCTGCAGAGCCTGTTTACAATCTCTACAGCACATTTCTAATTGCTACACCCACACACATGAAGCTTAGAAGAAAAGTTGTTAGTAATCAGAGAACAGAGATTTAAGGTCACTGGCAAGACAGCCAAAGGCAAAATGAAGAAAAAAATATATGCAGCAAAGTCATTATGATCTGGAATGCACTGCCTGATAAGGTAGAGGAATCATATTTAATGATAACTTTCAAAGGAATTGGATAACTCATACAGGGGAGAATACAGGGATATGGGGTAAGAGCAGGTGTGTGAGACTAATTGAATAGCTGTTTCAAAGAGTGGTCACAGGCACGAAAAGTGCACAAGTCATCAAGAATGCAAGATAGGCCTGATGGACCAGCTGGACCATTCCTGCCTTTCAATTTGACATGTCTGTAAAATCAAAGCCTGACTAATCAAATGTGATCGAAATGGGATATTAAAAGAGACAAATTACTGCAGCAACTTGTATAGAGGAAGGACAAATATAGGATCATGCAGAAACATATCAAAACATAATTTGAAGTCTCAGAAAAAGAAGCATGGATACAGAGGTAAAATGTGGCAAAATATTATTTTAGTATGACAAGAGTAAAAGGTGGGTCAAAGAAGGAATTAGAAATGGGCTTGAAACTGAGAATGAGCACAATGTGGCAATTATTCTGACGGATCGCCTTGACAAGATATTCACAAGGGAGGTAATGTACATCATACCATCACCAGAAACAGTAACCATGGTAACAGTCACAAATTCAATCTAAAGGAGCTACAGTCTGAAATAAATTCCTAGAATTAGATTGTGTTTATCTTGGAGTGCTGGGCTTGAATAAGAAGGAAAGTTTGGCAGCACTAAATATCAGAATGCAATAGCTATGGAACACTGGGACAATACCAGTACACTGAAAAGTGGCAAACGTACCTAAAAAGCCAAAAAACAGACACCGACAATATTCACTTGCCCGATTTTGATTCCACACAAGATAATAGAATATGTCAAGAGGAGTAAACTTGAGCACTATGTTTTCCAAACTGTGGTAGTAAACAATAGTCAACCGTTTCAATGAGCAAAATCTTGCTTGACCAACCGACTTGATTGTTTTTTTGTCAGTTAATCATGGTAATGTACTACTGAACTCCAAAAAAAAGTCAATTGACGAAAACCCACACAATGTGCTGTTGGTAACTCAATCAATGAGTGAGGAGCCAGCGACATATCAGCATGCAAAATTCTTGTGCTGCCTAAAGCAGCTATCCTACTCAGAAGGGTGTTTGTTTGGTACCAACAGCAATATTTAACTAGGCCAAACCCACTGACATAAACCACTGGGCAGAGCAAACTCACCACCAACTTCATGCCTGCTTTGGCTGGGAGCTGTATTTCTCTCCCCTGAACTCCCAAACCTAGTAAGGAGCCTTCTGAAAGGTCAACTAATACAGTTTATATAAGACAGTAAAATGGTATGTAAAAAGTTAAACTAAAATTTCAAATTAATCTGTGCAAGTATGGCAATGAACATATATCCAAAGTGGCAATTGATAATTTTAGCATCAATATAAAAAGTGCTTCTTCAGACAAGTAAGGGTCAATGTTTACAATGATTTTCCAGGCTGAAAGGAGGCAAAAGCCTGGAATCATTTCAAAAACAATTAGATACAGCAATTGGGAGAGTGTAGCATTGTTCTGGATGGATGACTTAAAATGGACCAAATGGCTCACATAGAAACAAAAAAAAATACAGCACAGAAGGTGACCATTTGGCCCATGTACTGGCCAAAAACAAGCTATCCAGCATAATTTCACTTTCCAGCTCTTAGACCACAGCACTTGAAATGCATATCTAAGTAGTCTTTAAATGTGATGAGGGTTTCAACCTTAACCATCCTTTCAGGAAGAGAGTTTCAGACACTCACCACTCGCTGACTGAAAAACTTCCTCCTCCACCCTCCTCTACTTCTTCTGCCATTTACTTCAAATCTTTGCTTCCATGGTTATTGACCTCACTGCTGGAAGAAATGAGGTCATCATTTGCAGTCTGTGATAGCCCATCATAATTTTCTATTCATCAATTAAATCACACCTCAGCCTTCTCTCTGTAATTGTCATCTGATCTATCTTATGATTAGTTTTGCTATATTCGTGTTTTTTCTATGTTTATTTGGATTTTATGTTTAATTTCATTTGCTTTTCAATACTTGCCCACTTTATGTGATTCTATTCCTGATTTTTCAAGCTTTGGTGCATATATGCTGATGTTGTGGAGGTCGAGATCTTTTGTGTGCCTTGTTTACACAGTATTACTCTCGGATACTTCCAATGTTTAGCAGTGAAATTAGTGGTTGCATAATGGGGCATGTCTCAAATGATTGAAATTACAGACACAATTAAAAGTAGTATTTTCACCCATTTCTCACAAGTGCACAAATGAGTGCCAGTAAACAGATGGCAGAACAGCAGAGAGTTGGAGACAATTGAAGGTTTCTCATGAGGAACTGGAAATTGTAGTCTCTGTTTGCATCTCATTTCACACACCAGTGCCACTTTTTAGACGAAGGTTTAAAACAAAGTGCTTTGTAGTGTTGTGCTGCACCTAATTTCCACCCATATCTGACTGGTACAATCTAGTTAGACACTACCACTGCCAGTTTGTACTGAATCAAATCTAAAAGTCGCACGTGAGATTCATTTGTAGTGATTTTGCATCAGCTCCATATTAAATTACCTTGCCTGGAATGCAATGAAATATGCATTTCACAATACTTAATATTGACTGAAAATAAAATGCAAACAATGCACGTATAAAATTGATTGCGGTGGAAAGCAGAAGTGCTACAAATCGAATCATGTATTTGTACAACCTTAGGAAATCAGACAAATGTATGTCAAATGAGATACAAGTCTGTAGATTAATAAATATTCACTACTCTCCCTGGCCTTCCTGTTTTTAAAGCACTCTTTCATAAAATGTGGGGGTATTTCCAATGAATAATAATCATGGAAGTAAAACTGTTAACTATGAACCTCACAATTTCCCACCTCGGGATAAAAGGCTGAATGGGAGCTATGTAATCTCAAGAAAAATATCATTAGGCAGAACATCACCACAGGAAAAAAAATACATATGTTAGATGTGAAATGTGTAAAAGCTGGATGGTACATGCCTGGCTTTAGGCTATTGCAATTTTGAAGAGAAAATCTTCAGAAATAAACTGAAAAAATCGAATGAGATCTTCCCAAAAGTATTCTCCTGCCAATATCCCTCTCCTCCCCATGTAGTATTCATTCCCCCACCAACCACTCCCCATGCAGAGCTCCCCCCCCAACCCTGGTGACCACCTTCGTCTGTAAAGATCACCCCCTGCCAAACACTCTTGTTTGCAAAGCTCTTCCTGCCGATCACTCCCTGTGCACAGCTCCCCCCTGCCTTCCCCCACTACAGAGCTCCCCCTGACCTCCCCTTCTCATTGTCCCACCCCCTCCACCTCCCACAGTCAAGTCCCATCCTCTTGGTACTGCCCTTGGCAATGATACGGTGATAGTGGGCAGCGCCAGAATGTCCAGTGGACACTGCCAGGGTGACACTGCCTTGTGGGCTGTGCCAGGTCATGCCTCTGACTACCTGAGTGCTTCAGTGGCCTCTGATCCCCAGCATTTCAGAGTAACATTATACTGTAGGCACTGCTAAGAACCACATGGGGTTTGTGGGCCAAAGTTATTCTGCTGACTGCAGCAATCTGGCTAGACAAATCAGGGGTATTACTGATATCCATAATCAACTCTCAGCTAACATAAAAAAATTATGATTGCTTAAAGGTTTTCCAGAATGTACTTTTTAAAGTTTTGATTTTTACTTCTCCGATTATCTTATCCAGATGGCTGCAAAGGCTAATCTGCAGAGTTATATAAAACAATTGAAAAATTTTAGGCTGTTCAGTTGGAAAGGACATGTCTGAAAACAGAGTTTATGTAAACATCTAAGAATGTTTAGCGTGTAGATTAACTTGAAATCATTTACAAAATAATGGCAACAAATATTATACTTGGGTACGTTACAATCTCTGGATGGATAAACCAATGGATTCAACAAACCTTCTCATCCATAAGTATCTCTGATAGGAATTACTTCAGAGCTACTCCCAGTTGGCTGCTGTAACTTCACAAAATATACAGTTGAAACTCTCTTTATCTTTAAATGGGGTTTCCAATATACAGAGCAAAGTTATGCAGATGGACCAAGCTCAACTCCAAGGAAATACCCAGTCCTTGTGATCTTAGAATGAATGACATGTACTTCAATATCACTTGCAGAGCAGAACACAACTTCTGACAATGATTTATCAAAATTCTGGAATCATGCCCTATTTTTGGGTGACTAATTCACAAGGATTAACAAACTTAATTTCTGTATGTGTGTATGTAAATTCCATGAATTTTTCTTCATAGCACTTTTACATTCTTTTTTGTGAGCACATAAGGCAATGCAAACTGACATATAAAAAAGATCCATTACCATTCTGTGCTGTTCACCTGCAATGCTGAAAAGCAGCAACCATCTTCTTGGTGGTTAATTGCCAGCGGCAATGCATTACAAACGAGATTTTCTTGTGTGATATATTTAAATGAACCACCCTGAATAAGGACATTATACTTGTGTACACTTTTTCCATAAACCTTTTCAAACAGAGCATTTGATTCTTTGTGACTTTTCTAATTGAGCTTCCTTTTGGAGCTGTACTATGTGTTGATGTGTCCTTAAAATTTGATGCTGGTGAAAGCATTAGTGGATGGATAAAATCAATTGGCAAATTGCCTTCAGCACTAATTCATTTCAAGCAATACTCATTAGAGTAGCACTTTCCTATTTATGAGCACAATGGCTTGCACCTGAGTCTGTAACAGAATCTTAATGTAGAGAAGAAATTGATTTGCATGTTGAACAGGCGCACACTGGGCAAACAAAAATTGCTTAAATACGCTGGCCAGCTGTGACTTTCATTCAGTCGAGACTCAGATCATTGAGTGTTGGAAATTCTTCTAGTTTAATGATCAGAATACCTGAGCCTGCTCTTTTCCTACTCTTCTCTCGCAGCCCCAACTGAACTCATATCAAAAAAGGATACTGATGTTATTTGAGATTTTGCATTATTTTTGCTATTTCTTTTTCACACTTTCCATAGTCTTTCGCTGACAACAGTACCCCAGAATGAATCTATGAGCACTAGCCTTTTACCAGTGATTATCTTTCACGTGTATACCCTTTCAAAGAATATTTAGGCACCAAACGTGAAATGCATCACAGTTGCTGCTAGTCCTATCTTTGCCTGGCCTACAGGCATAAACATTTTCTAGCACAGGCCAGGGAACTCATTTGTTGCAACTCATTGAGCATTAAGCATCTCTTCAGAAAGTGGTTTGATCTCTTGATAGTTATGAATGGTTTAAGTATTCTCCTGTTCCTACTATATTAAACATTCTGGGTAGTGCAAAGTTGGAATCTGTTTGGGTCACAAAACCCAGGGTAATGAGACATAGCTTTATCCCACTCTGCTCAATTCTCAGCTGCTTCATCTAGGAAAGATAGTCAAAGGAAACTAAGTAATTTGGTCGGGAAAAGAATCTCAAGAGGAACAGCTGCTCCTTGGTATTTTGTAAGTAACTGAAAGGTGACAATGATGAGGAGGCAGCTTGTGTGTTTTCTAGTTTGACTGGAGTTATGTACTCTTGCAGACTATAAAAAAAGGGAAATTGGAGAGTGACATACACTCAGAAGTATTACGCCTCTCAGAAGAGTCTTTTAAAATGAAGGCAAAATTCATCAATAATGGTGGAGGAGTAAGACATAAACATTAAAAGTTATTTTCTATACTAAACCAAATGTGGAATACTAAATGAAAAGATAATGGGCAGGATTCACCAATCTCATTTGCCATGTCCTTACTGCCAGTGAGAATGGAGAATCTGGCACTCAGCCATAACTCCATTCTCTCCAGTAGGACTGGAGAACCTCTGCCAGGGGTGAGGTCGGTGAATAAAGTACTGAGTATGTGTTTTAGTTTAGAAGTGTTGATTGATATTCTGTGTTAGCAGGGTCAATATATTACCCTCTCACAGAAACCAAAGACTCTATATTTTGTAAAGCAAAATACTGTGGATGCTGGAAATCTGAAATTTAAGCAGAAAATGCTAGATATTCTCAGCAAATCATGCAGCATCGGTGGAGAGAGAAGCAGATTTAATGTTTCTGATCAATAGACTTTCATTGGAAGAGAGGGTGGAGAAGAAACCAAAGGGAAGGACTGTGACAAGGCTGAAGAGATGTTAAATGATAACATAAAAGTGGTGGTGCAGAGCCAAAGGGAATGGTAATGGAACAAGGGAATTTGTCTAAAGGAAATGAGTGACAGAATGGTGAACAGTAGCAGTTTGAAAGCAAATCAAAACAAGGAAAGAAAAACAGAGAAAAAAAGACCCGAATGGGGCAAAGATTACAGTCTGAAATTGTTAATCTCGAGTTACAGGATAAATTAGGTGCACTACAGCCTTCTGGACACAACACTGAGTTCAACATGAAAACAGGAGAATTCAGAAATTGCATGGCCTTTCTTTGATAACAAAGCTCTCTGCAGTGCTTGCTGTTTTCAGTGGATTGTTTGTAATATCGATACAAATTTCAGGTCTGCTTTAGACATTCTCTCAAGTGCAACAACAGTGGTCATTCCCCTGAGCAGAGTGTTTTACTGAAGAGTGTTTTACTTTCTGGCCAAACACAATAATGTCAGCATATACCAAAAGTGTATCAATAGGGCACTCTTGTGTTGCAAACTGGCTATTGCATATTTCAAGTACACTTATCCAATCTATCAGCTGGTATGAGTAATTTTAAACCATATAGCATGGGCATTTTGTAAATTAAAGACTAACAAATAATCCATAAGATTAAGGTGGCCTTCATAATGCAATTGCTAGGATTAGCAGATCTAGAATAACACAGGACGCTCCCCTGAAATTTCTTCTAGTTTCTGCATGATTGCCAGAAGGACCTTTATAGACAAAGAAACATAGGCTCCACATACTCAACAAAGTGTACTTTGTTCTGTGAAGTTTTACCCACAGGAATGGTTTGATATGCGGACACATTCTGTACTGGAATCAAGTCTCATGAGGCTTATTTGAAACTTCTGAATTTGTTAATTTTTGGTGACGGATAGCTTATAATCCTTCTGGGCAGTAAAATTGAACCTCATGACAGATTTCTGAAAACATTTCTCAAGCCAATTGACTGCCAGAGCCTCACTTTCAATGACCGACATACTGCTGTTCTGTATCAGTCAGTGCCCTGAAGGTATTCAGCGAGAGCCATCTCACTGAATGTGGAAGAATACAAAGGGAAGCAGTGACATAGCAGTATTGTCTCTACACTAGTAATCCAGAGATCCAGGACAAGATCCCTGGACCTGGGTTCAAATCCCAAATGGCAAATGATGAAATTTGAATTCAATAAGAAATCTAATATTGACCATGAAATCATTACCGATTGTTGTAAAAACCCATCTGGTTAATAAATGCTTTTAGGGAAAGAAATCTGCCATTCATACCTGATCTGACTTACATATAACTTTAGATCTACAGCAATGTGTTTGACTGTCAAATACCCTCTGAAATGGAGGGCAGTTATGGATAGGCAATAAATGCAAGGCCCAGACAGCGATGCCTACATTCCCTGAATACATATTACAAAAAAAAGCTCAAAGGCCAATGCATTAACCATAACTGTGGGTGTAATGGGCCAATGTTTGTGTAGACATAAGCATGTCTTTGATTGTATAAAATGTCCTTAGTTGGTGCTCATCCTAATACCATGCCTGCTTCACAAGTTGTTGGAGCAGTTCGCTGATGTGTGGACAGTGGGCAGAAATTTACCCAGCTGACTAACCATATCCAGATAATGTTTAAGCTCTGTGATATTAAGGTGGTGGGGAATATTTGATGGCTGTGGCTTTCTGGGGAACTGTTTGGATGCCAGGTGTGTAAAAAACATAGCCTAAGATGTTGATATTGAGTTTAGAGAGCTCACAATCATGATTAAGTGTAAGGCCCATGTTCTTTAGGCTTTGTAACACTATTTGCATCCTGGCATCATGCTCTAAAGTAGTAGAGCCATGAATAGTATCACATGGTAGCACAATGGTTAACAAAACTGCTTCATAATGTCAGGGATCCAGGTTCAATTCCTGGCTTGGGTCACAGTCTGTGTGGAGTTTGCACGTTCTCCCCGTATCTGCATAGGTTTCCTCCAGGTACACCGGTTTCCTTCCACATTCTAAAGATGTGCTGGTTAGTTGCATTGGGCTGAACAAGTGCCGTAATGTGGTGACTTGGGGAATTTCACAGTGACTTCATTGCAGTGTTAATGTAAGCCTTACTTGCGACTAATAAATAAACTTAAAGAAAACTTAGTATATCATCCAAATGGCAGATAACTCCTTCCATCCATTCCAAAATGCCAGTCATAATATGTTGAAAGATCTTGGGTACTGAGGCAATTTGAATGGTAGGCGATATTGTGATAAATGTTAGCAGCAATCTGGGTTCCTCAAGTAGAAGGTACCCATGCCCTTGCAGGCAGATTCCCTGGAGAATTCAGTGGGAGGCCCAAAAATCAGTATTGCGCCAGTGTGAATTTTCTGTGGAATCTTCCACTGGTCTGGCATGGTGGATCTTGCTGGAGACCTGTGTGAAACAGATTTGCATCCTGCTAATGGGATGCACATAAAGACCTGACTGATATCTTACTCCCATGCCTGATTTTCAATGATGCCAATGCACTAGTCCAAAACAACGTACCGTGCATATATCGTTTTCTGAAGTTTGTCATAGAGTCAACTAGTAGCCTTGATCCCTGGAACACCACAGCAATTGGGTGTAGCTTTCAGCTTCAGTGCTTGAGGAGGGCCATGCATCAGCCTTAGAATGTTCCCAGAGGTCCATTTTCATTTTTCAGGAGTTACATCTTTCTTCAACAGGGGGTCAGTGATGTTGAATGAAGATCCAAATAAGAAAGTGGGATGTACATCATCAAGCCTCCTCATCATGGAAGATGGCACAAAGCACATGGATACAGTAGGAAAAAGACTCTGTTTCCACAGAAGCTTGGAGATACCACTGTTTGCATCCAACTTTGTAAAAACTAATTTCCTTGTGAGCTTTACTAAGCTCTTATTGATAGATGCCACAGAATTAGCCTCTCTTTCTATTGCATGTACAAATGCGTGAAGTCCATACGAATGTGCAGAGAGTCATTAGGGTTGGGTACAGTGCTATCAACTCGTGGCATAGCACAGAGTCAATCTCTTGTCTCACCTTTCTCAACAGTGAGTGTGAGAGCTTTTGTAGGATAGAGAAATACACTGGCTTGGCACTCGGCTTTAAGTCTGATATGAGAAGCTTTTTGGTGCTTACCCCAACCTGAGAATTGTTTTAGGAATTCCCGTTTGAGTTTATCCAGTTTGTTCTTGTTATTCAACTCTTGCACATTGTTAATAAGTTACAAATCTGACCAGGGTCAGGTCTTCATTTGTATCCTGTTTCTGAACAACACGAGGAATTTCTGTAATTTATCTTCCCTTATAATGAAGTATGGCAGAGTCTGCCCTTTGATTATCAGTGGGATGCCACCTAGATCCTGGAGCCAAATAGTGGATGGAGCAAATGTGGATGAGGAAGGATTCCTACCATGTTGAATTTAAAATTGGTTTTGTGGCCAATGACTATGATACCCTGCACTCCAAAAGTTCCCATTGGATTTTGCAGCTTCCCTTCAGGAAGACACATTGTATTCCCCCCTATCTTCTATTTCCTGGATATTGCTTGATCTAATTGGTCTCCCTTTAAATTTTGGCACAGTAAGAAGTCTCCATCCCTTATGTTTTGAATTCACTCAGATTACAGACAATGAAGGAGCAGCACTCTGAAAGCTCATGATTCCAAGTAAACCTGTTGGTCTCTAAGCTGGTGTTGTGAGACTTCTTGCTGTGCACACCCCTGTCCAATGCCGACATTTCCACATCATTTAAATTTTGAAATAGGAGGCTTTCTGTTGTGGCAAGCCGCCTTAAAATGGCCTCATCTCCTGTAGGAATAACACTCTGCACTTATGGCAGGAAAGTTTTTGTGCTGATAGAGCATTTCACACACAACTGGAGCATGGAGAATGGTGGCAACTGTCTCCTCTTCATTGTACCTCCGCCATTTAGTGATGCATTGGTATTCCTATTGCTCACAAATTCTACTGATTCTGTGGTCTCTCTTCACAAAGGTTCTTCATTACCATGGATTAAAACTTGGGTTCAGCTTCTGTAGCTCAGCCTGAATTACTCATTACACTATCTTGGACAATGTTAGATCTTCCCTGGATTTCAGAAAATCAGATAAGGCTCCATTAAGCATTCCCACTACAATATACAATATATAATCCATCACATTTCTGCCTCTACTAAATACTGAAGAAAAGACATGTGAACTTGAAATATTAACTTCGCTTCTCTCTCTATAGATGATGCCAGCCTTGCTGAGGTTTTTTCTGGTATTTTCTGTTTCTATTTCGGATTTCCAGTGGTTGCCATAATTTGCTTTTATTTTAGTGCCATTTCTCTTCCACGAATGCCTACCTTGAAGAAATACAGTTCTTCTTACCAACAGGATTTCTGTTTGCCTCTTTTACCATAGTAACCCTCATTGATTTCTCATTTGGTGTTTGACAAGGTGTTTAGCAAAGCTCACTTCCACAGCCACATTTCCTTCCTCAGGAAATGTCTCCATCTTCATCTCGCCTCAAGTAGATTCCAACTGAAGTTCCATCCCTCGTGTTATGAATTCACCCAGGATTACATGTATTCCCTGGATGTATATTGCTGCTCAGACTGCTGTACGCGCCACATTCTGAGATCCACAGTCGAGGAGAAAATTCTGTCCCGCCTGCCACAGGAATCGTAGCAGGCAGCGGGTGGACCATGCAAAGGTCTGTAGACCTTGGAGAGGATGTTCTGGTTCTAGGGCGAATGTGGCCAGAACATCCCACACTTTGTGTCACATATTACGTATATATTCAACTCTCTCTCCAGCAAAATCTACTCACTTTATTGTCTCCATTTCCATTTTATTCTTTGTTTCATCCAATGCCTTAACAAGATGCTTTTTCTCTTGCTTTCTATGGTGAGAAATGAACACTCTGACCATCCGGGACCCTTCACACCTCCCCATCCCTCTGATCCTGTTCCTTCTTTTAATACAAAGAAATCCCACAACACCAGCTTAAAGTCCAAACAGGTTTATTTGTAGCAAAAGCCACAAGCTTTCGGGACAGCCTGCGGCGTTTGCTACAAATAAACCTATTTGAACTTTAAACTGGTGTTGTGGGATTTCCTTGTGTTTTGTCTCAGTCCAATGCCGGCACCTCCACATCATGACAACCTTCTTTTAATCCCAGTCCTTGCCAAGTATTCATCATTCCCTCTGACCTTCCTCTCTGATGCTGAACACTCCGTATTCAGCAGAGAACTCAGTCTCATCCCCTTATATCTTCACCTCAGTGGATTTTGAATTTCTTCTGTCACCATCATTTCTATGCTCTGTTCTTTGGGCAGGTATCTCCCTTGCTCAACTGATCCTTTCACCCATCTCCAGTCTTTTCCCTCTACCTGGACCCTTCTCTCTGGCCTCCAACACCCTGCACTTGATCTTTTCATTGTGAACTCAACATCGACATTTCATTGCAACATCAGTCACCTCAATTTCTCTGCTCCTCCCACCCACTCCAAACTGTCTTCTTCTGAACTAACTGCACTTCTTTCTCTCAGCTCCAACCTGACCTTGTTATCAAACCTGCTGACAAGGGTGGTTCTGTTGTTGTCTGGTCTACTAATCTCTACTTCACAGAGGCTGAACACCAATTCTCAGACACTTCCTCCTATCTCCCCTGGACCATGATCCACCACCAAACATCGTGCCAGTGTTTCCAGGATGGTCATTGACCTCATCTTCGCTGGTGAAATTCCCTCAACATTCTCCAACTTCATTGTCCCCCAAGCCCGTACAGCCCACTTCTATCTCCATCCCAAAATCCACAGACAGGACTGCCCTGTTAGACTTATCATTTCAGCCTGTTTCCACCCCATGGAACTCATTACTTCCTTTCTTGACTCCATCCCCTCTCTCCCTTTGGCGATTCTCTTTCCATCTACATTCATGATTTCTCTGATAGCCTATGTTAGACCAACAACTTCCAGTTTGTTGGCCTAATTACCCCCTCTTTATTCTGGATGTTCAATCTCTTCAAACTACCTCCCCCACCCAGAGGATCTGAGGCCTCTCTATTTCTTCTTTGAGTAGAAGCCTGAATAATTTCCATCCACCACCATTATCGTCCGCCTGATTGAACTTGTTTTGTCACTCATCAATTTCTTCTTTAACTTGCCATACTTCCTGCAAATAAAAGGTGTTGCTGTGGGTAGTTGCATGGGTACCAGTTATGCTTGTCTTTTTCACAGTGTTTGGAACATTTCTTGTTCTAGTCTTATTCAGGACTCTACACAACAGCTCTTTTTCCATTACATTGACGACTGTGTCAGTGCTGCTTCATGCTTTCATTTGAACTTGGAAAAAAATATTGATTTTGCTTCTTGTTTCCACCCATCTCTCCCCTTCTAGCTCTGGCACTCCTTTTTCCTTTCTCCACCTCTCTGTCTCCATTTCCAGTGATAGACTAATCATCAATATTCACAATAAACCGACTGACTCCCACAGCTCACTCATCTACAGCTCTTCACACCCTACTTCCTGTAAGAACTTCATTTCATTCTCCCAGGTTTTCCATCTCCATCGCACCTACTCAATGAAGACACCTTTGAAAATGGCATTTTTGCTATGACTGCCTTGTTCCTTAAATGAGGTGTTGTCATCCCCCACTCCGGCAAACCATCCCCATGGTTGAAAGGACACTCAGCTGGGTCTAACCCAGTTTCCTGTACCACTGCCCTCATCCCTCTTCCTTTCTACCAAAACCAAGATAGGGTCAGCTTGTCCTCACTTTTCACCGCACTAGGCTCGTCATTTAAAGCATAATTCTCCGCCATTTCTGCCAACTTCAGCATGAAGCCTCAATGAAACACACCTTTTTCTTAGTTGACTCTGAGCAGTCATAAGAACTGGAAGCAAGAGTAGGTCATCTGGCCCCTCAAGCCGGCTCCACATTCAATAAGATCATGGCTGATCTTTTTGTGGACTCAACTCCACTTACCTGTCCATTTACCTTTACCCTTAATTCCTTTATTGTTCAAAAATTTATCTATTCTTAAAAACATTCAATGAGGTAGCCTCAACTGCTTCACTGGGTAGGGAATTCCACAGTTCCTCCTCAACTCAATCATAAATCTGCTTCCCCTTATTTTGAGGCTATGCCCTCTAGTTTTGTTTCACTTGCCAGTGGAAACAACTTCCCTGCTACCTATCTTATCTATTCCCTTTAGAATCTTATATGTTTCTATAAGATCTCCCCTCATTCTTCTAAATTCTAATGAGTATAGCCCCAGTCTTCTCAGTCTCTCTTCATAAGTCAACCATCTCAACTCCGGAATCAACCTAGTGAATCTCCTCTGCACCCCCTCGAGTGCCAGTATATCCTTTCTCAAATAAGGAGACCAAAACTGTATGTAGTACTATGGGTGTGACCTCACCAGCATCTTATACAGCTGCAACATAACCTCTCTGTTTTTAAACTCATCCCTCTAGAAATAAAGGATAAAATTTCATTTGCCTTCTTAATTACCTGCTGCATCGGCAAACCAACTCCTTGAGATTCCTGTACAAGGACGCCCTGTTTCCTCTGCACAGCAGCATGCTGCAATTTTTTACCATTTAAATAATAGTCTGTTTTGCTATTATTCCTACCAAAGAAGTTGATCTCACATTTACCAACAAATATGCTCCACCTGCCAGATCCTCGCCCACTCATTTAGACTATCTGTGTCCCTTTGCAGACTTTCAGCATCCTCTGCACGCTTTGCTCTGCCACTCATCTTAGTGTCATCTGTGAATTTTGACACACTACACTTGGTCCCCAACACCAAATCATCTATGTAAGTCGTGAACAATTTTGGTCCCAACACTGATACACCACTAGTCACTGATCACCAACCAGGAAAACACCCATTTACCCCCATTCTTTGCTTTCTGTTAGTTAACCAATCCTCTATCCATACTAATACATTACCCATATTACCGTGCACCTTTATCTTATGTAGCAGTCTTTTGTGCAGCATCTTATTAAATGCCTTCTGGAAATCCAGATATATCACTTCCACAGGGTCCCCCGTTGTTCACTGCACATGTATGTTCAAAAGAATTCCACCAAATTAGTCAAAAATGATCTTCCCTTAATGAACTTACGCTATGTCTTACCAAAGGGGCAATTTATATGCAGATATCTCCCTATTTCTTCCTTGATGACAGATTCAAGCATTTTCCCTCCAACAGAAGTTAAGCTAACAGACCTATAGTTACCTGCCTTTTGTCTACTCTTTTTTTTAAACAATGGCATCATATTTGCTGTTTTCCAGTCTGTGGGAACCGCTCCAGAATCTAGCGAATTTTGGTAAATTACCATTAGTGCATTTGTTATTTCTCCCACCATCTCTTTTACTATCCTGGGATGCATTCCATCAGGATCAGGAGACTAGTTTATCTTTAGTCTCATTAACTTGCCCAACACTATCTCTTTCGTGATAATGATAGTTTTTAGGTCCTCATCTGCCATAGCCTTCCTGTCATAATTTTTGGCAAGTTATTTGTGTCTGTGAAGACTGACACAAAGTTCAATGCCTCAGCCATTTTCGCATTTCCAGCTATTACATTCTCCTTCTCATTCTCTAAAGAACCAATGTTTATTTTAGTCACTCTTTTTCATTTTATATATTTGTAGAAATTTTTGCTGTCTGTTTTTATATTTTGAGTTAGTTTACTCTCATAATCCTTCTTACTTCTCTTTATAGCTTTTCTTGAGGCATTTCTGCTGACCTTTAAAGATTTCCTAATCCTCTAGGTTCCCACTAATCTTTGCCACTTTGTATGCATTTTCTTTCAATTTGATACTCTCCTTTATTTCCTTTATTATCCACGGTTGATTATCTCCTTTTCTACATCCTTCCTTATCATTGATATATACTTTTGCTGAACACTGTAAAAGATCGCTTTGAAAGTCCTCAGCTGTTCCTCAATTGTCCCATCATAAAGCTTTTGTTCCCAGTCTACCTTCACCAACACCTCCCTCATCCCTTTGTAGTCTCCTTTGTTTAAGCACAAGACTCCGCTATTGGATTTTACCTTCTCACGCTCCATCTGTATTTTAAATTCAACCATACTGTGATTACTTCTTTCAAGAGGATTCCTAACTGCAAGGTCATTAATTATTCCTGTCTTATTATTCAGGACTAGGATAGGTTGCTTCCTTGTAGATTCCATTACATGCTGTTCAAGGAAGTTATCACGGATACATTCTATGAACTTCTCCTCAAGGCTGCCTTGACTGACTTGATTTGCCCAATTGATATGTAGATTAAAATGATAATTATTGTACCATTGTTACTTGCATCAGTTATTTCTTTGTTTATTTCTCACCCCATTATGATGTCGTTATTTGATGGCCTATAGAGTACACCTATCAGTGACTTTTTCAAAGACCACTCCCTATGTGACACCCTGGTCCATCCCATCACTCCCAATTCCTCACCCCTTTTCCATGGCACCTTCCCTTATAATTGTAACACCTGCCCATTTATCTCTTCACTCTCCAACAACCTCGGCCCCACACGCTCCTTTCAGGTGAAGCAACATTTTATTTGTACCTTCTTCAGTTTGGTCTAATATATTTGCTCCTCTCAATGGGCACTGGGAAATCTAAACACAGACTGGGTGGGTGCTTTGCAGAACATAGTTGCTTAGTCTGCATGCATGACCCCAATGTTATTTGCCATCTATCTCAGGAAAGAATACAATCATAGAATCTCTGCAGCCTAGAAAGAGGCCATTCAGCCCACCATGTCTGCGCTGACCACAAACACATCCAGCCCCTATCCCCATAGCTCCCTGACAGAAAGTGGCAATTTAGCAAGGCCAATCAATCTGACCTGCATATCTTTGGAGTGTGGAGGAAACCAGAGCACCTGGAGAAAGCCCATGCAGACATGAGGAGAATAGACAAATTCCACACAGGCAGTGACCCAACCTGCGAATTGAACCTGGTGCTGTGAGGCAGCAGTGCTAATCACTGTGCCACTGTGCCACCCTTAAGAGCATCCTGCTCTTAAGCCCACATGTCCATCCTTGGCCTGCTGCAGTGTTCGGGAACAATCTGACAAGGGAAAGCTTTTTCAAATTTTTTTCTAACTGCGCATGCGCAGTTCAGAGTTCCTATCATTTCAGCAGTGCTAAGCCCTGCCCACAGCGTGAGTTGGACTGGGAGATGGCTGAGAGTGTATGGGGACAAGTAAAAGTGGATTTCTAAGTTGGATCTGTACTAAACTCAGAATCAGCACTTCAAATGAAAATGGCAAAATCGGGCCCAATGATTCACTTCTGGAAAATTCCCTCATCATCGTGTCTTAGGGCAAAAGATAAATAGGGCATTGAAGCAGGAATATTTTATTTAAGACACTTGGGGACAGATTTTCAACTTGCCATTCACATTGTGTTTATCTATTTATAGAACAGCCTGATTTTCATTTTGTTATGACAACCAATCAGCAATGCCATTTTTACACCAATTTCAAAATCTACTCATACTTGGAAAACCCAGGTCCAAAAGCTTAGATGTAATACAATAGGAAATAATTTGTTTTAGTTTTAAATGGCAGTGGATTGAATCACTAAAAAGTAAATCAGAGTAACCGTGGACAGATTTATGATGACCACAATGTATTCCCATGCAGAATGTACAAATGTGAGAGAATAACCACAAGAGTTAGTGATTTTATTTTCATAAACTGATGAAAAAGTTCAAGGTAAGTAAATTGGAAAGGTTGCATCACAGCATAGAAAATAATAGTCAGTAGTCGCAATTTGCATCCCATCAATGCATTACTCACTTGTCACTATGCAGACAGGCAAAACAGGTCACTCAGTATCAACCTTTGATGTCCTTATTACAGCGTTAAGAACAGAAAAAAAATCCTTTCATTCTAAGTTTGTGCATAACAGCAGGTACCTTCTCAGCTGGAATCACTGTCTCAGAACAATCAAAATGCCAGGAAGTACTTTGATCCACTTTGATAAAAAGCAAAAATGATAAACATCAAACTGAAATGCCTTTTAAATATGTAAAGGATGGTCAGGTTTTATTTAATGATGATTTCTGTCTGTAGTGGTTTCTTGTCAAGGTGATCAACAGTTTAATTCTATATGAAGTAACAACGTCAACAATGGGCTGTATTTGGAACTTATATACAGTGAAATTTCTGTCATTTGAAGAAGTTCTTTTAGCATTAAGATTACAATCGGTAATGTCAATTTCTTTGGGAAAAAAGTTGGTATATTTGGATTTAATGATACGAATTACATGCATTTTTGGGCAGGGAGTAATTTAATGCAGGAAAAGAGCATCTAAAATTCTCAGATGATGTTTGTTTTGACATTTGAACAATTTTCCTGAATTTTAATGCATACATTTGAATAAATGATGTGCCCACCCATACAAAATGGCTGTTCAGGTTTGCTGGAGACTAGGGTAGTTACCGAAGCATAGTTAAAGAACCCTGCAAAAAATTCTTTGAACATTTTCAAGCCATTTCCTGTTTTCTGTTTCCTTTGTGTACTTTTTGCTGCTGACTGATTTTTCATTAAAAAAGGGAGAAAAATATATTTGAATATCGCAGACTCTCAGCTGGAATAATCACCACATATGGTCAAAATGCCTTGCAGCACTTTGATTTTTTAAAAATATCTCAAACATCCTAATCGGAAGCTCTTTTAAGTAGATAAATTCAGGTATTTCCTTTCATTTCAATCATTAAATCATTATTAGTCAGTATTAAATCATTTCAATCAACATTCACTTCTAAATGTAGAACAGTGTTTGTGACAACTGGTGCGATGCAGTCTCTTTTTTAAAGTTAAAGTTTATTTATTAGTCACAAGTAATGAAATTACTGTGAAATTCCCCTATTCACCACAGACAGTGACCGTTAGGATCAATGCACATAACCAGCATGTCTTTCAGAATGTGGGCGAAAACTGGAGCACCCAGAGGAAACCCACAGATATGGGAAGAATGTGCAGAGTCCTCACAGTGACCAGTGCTATAGTATGTTTCTGATAGGAATCTTCTTATCCTGTTTTTGAAGAAGAGCAGGACCAATGGATAGATGCCAGGCAGTTTAAACTTCATTATAGGTGTACTGCGCTCAACATCATAGTATGTGATATCTCTGGAAAACAGCTGTGCACATACGTACTAAGGTGCTGCTATCCAAAGTCATCATTGAACACAATATTGATATGTTGAAGGAGTGCTTTAAGTACCCTGATATCTTAAAGTGTTTTTTTCACAGTGTATTGCTCTACAGTTTAGCTAAGTGTTAGGGTATCAGATCAGAAACCTAAAAGTAAATTATGAAGCCAGAGGAACCCAACAATTTTCTATGTTGACATTACTGTGAAGATAAAATGTTTCACTCCAGGCATGAATTTACTAACAAACTGAGAAGCTTTTATTAAAGTAAACTTTATTTAACAACACAGTTTAATTATAATAAATAAAATTAGCTTAATCTTTAATAATAGAACAATACTTAAACGTGGCATGATGCAAGTCTTAACTGGTAAGCTATCACTATAAGTTCCAATTCAAGCAATATTCTTTTTATAGATGTAAAGTCCCTCTTTAAAATTAGTTAGCAAAACACAAGCATACTTGTTGTTAGGTTACCAGCCCTAAAGCTCTCAGAGAGGTCTTTTCAGAGAGAAAGTGTGAGAAAAACATTGCTTTCTTCTGGCAGTCCAGGCAACAACTCTCTTTGTTTTTAAAATGAAACTGAAACAGTATTTCTTCCTTTCAAGCTGAGCTCCTTCCATAACTACATGATTCTGTACATTGAGTTTAAATTCCAAGAGAACCTAAATAACAAAAGGTTCATTAACTCTACAAAAAACACATTCCTAGCTAAAATCTGTTATTAGCCTGCATTCTTATCATCTGCTGCATGTTTACCAGACCAATCAACTCTTAAAGCAACACCACTTTAAACATAAAATATGTCAAAATAATGCAGTATCAACATATAACATTTTGAGGACTTGCTGAGTGCTCCATGCTGCACAGTACTTCCTTGCAAAAAGGTGTGAGAACATAAAAAGTGGGAACAGGAGTGGGTCATTCAGCCCTCCACCATTGCTTCACCATTCAATAAGGTCATCTGGTTATGCCTCAACTCCACTTTCTTATCTAACCTTCATAACCTTTGATTCTCCTGTAGATCCAAGAACTTCTAATTCAGTCTTGAATATGTTCAATGACCCAGCCTCATGGTTCTTGGGGCAGCAAATTCCAAAGATTAACAATTTCTGAGGAAAGAAATTCCTCCTCATCTTAGTTTTAGATGGGATACTCCCAACTCTGAAACTATGAGCTTTCCAGACCGATCATGGTCTTCTGCCCACTTCCCCCACTGATTGCATGCAGAGTGACTGTGGACAACCCCTGCATCCCCGACACCCCCCCCACCAGAAAGTGACCTGACCTCCCTCCCTTCCAACCCCCCAACCAGACAGCCATCTGACCTGCATCTTCCCCCATCCCCCATCATGGATCTGAGTCAGACACCCACTGGAAGTTCTCAACTTACCTCCTCAGAAGCTATAGTGCCTGAATCGGAGCTTTTCAGATCATGTTTGGGACAGTAATGTTGTGGGGTTGAGGCAATGTCTGTGCAAGCCAGGGGGAAGCATTATCTGGCCCAGGAGTGATGTGACAGGAGACCATTTTTCTTTTCTTTACTGCACATGTGCAGTTGAAGGCTCCAATCAGAGCTAAAGCGTTCTGGGCACGATAAGCCCCACCCACAGGTTTGTGCAGCGTGATTCGGAATTGCTGCTATTTCTTTCAGGCAAAGTGAGTATGGGGGGCGCTGCCTGAGAACGCATCTAAAAGTTAAATCTGAAATGCTCCCAGTTTCAAGTCCAGCACTTAGAATTAAAGGGGTAAAATTGGACCCTATGTCTTCTGGTTCAAAACATTCTTGTGAGGAGAAACATCTTTCAGCATCTACTGTTAATCCCTCTCAGAATATTATGTATTTCAATAAGATCACCTCTTATTTTTATGGACTTCAATGAATATAGGCCTGAGCAGCTCAATAATTCCTCTCAAGGTAAATTTCTCATCCCAAGAATCAACCTAATGAATTCTCCTCATTCAGGAGCTGCATGCATAGTCCTCTATATGTTGCCTCATTAACATCTTGTACAGTTGTAGCAAGGTTTTCCTGTTTTTGTACTTCATCCCTCTTGTAATAAGGGACAACATTCCATTTGCCTTCTTAACTATAAGCTGTATCTATACTTTCAGTTATTTGTGTACAAAGACACTCAGACTCCATAGTCCTGCAATATTCTGTAGTCTCACTCCATTTAATTAATATTCAGCTTTTCCACACTTCCTACCAAGGTGGATCATCTCACATTTTCTCCACATTATTCTCCATCTACTAAAGTTTTGCCCACTCACTTAACCTAATTATATTCCTTTGTAAGAGATTCTTTATGCGAGTAATCTATAGGTCCCCAAACAATAATTCTGCTGTGCGTATAGGCATAAACCAAGGAATACTGAGGGTTTGGAAGAAAAGTATAACAATAAACATGCATGAGTTTAACATGCATATTGAGGGAGGGAGAGTTCAGTGAATGTACTAGAGATTATTTTTGAAGCAAAATGTTGCAGAATCAGCCAGGGAGCAGGCTATTCTAGATTTGGTATTTATGCTAATAAATTGTTAAGTATCCTCTAGGGAAGAGTAATCATAACATGCTAGAATTTGAGGTGAGAAACTGGAGTCCCACACTTCCATGTGGGAAATATTTCTGGAAATAAACAAAGGAAATTACATAGGCATGAGAACAAATTTGGCCCTTGTGGACTGGGTAGAAAACTAAAACATAGGACAGCTGATGAACAGTGGCAGATGTTTAAGGAGATGTTTAAGTCCTTCCAGCTAAAATATATTCCAGAGAGGAGGAAAGGTGGCAAGGGGAGGTAAAAGACATCCATTTCTAAGCAAGGAAGTTAAGGATAACATAAAGATAAAAACTAAGGCATATTGTAATAATACTGCATAATGCTAAGGCCTGAGGCACACTGAAAAATTGGGAAGATTTTAAAGATCAACAAAGGGTCACTAAAAAACTAACAAAGAGCAAAGGTAAATTATGAAAGAGAAGTAGCCCAAAATATAAATTAGACATCAAAGGTTTCTATATAAGTATATAAAGAGGAAGAGAGTAGGTAAAGTCAATGTCGGTCCCTTGGAAGATGAGGATGGGGAGCTAATAGTGAGGAATGCATATTTTGTTTCAGTTTTCGTGGCAGGGACATGAGTGCCATCCCAAAACAAATGGTAAATACAGAGGTGATAGAAAGAGAGGAACTTTGAACTATAACTTTATAGACTGGATCTGTACTCAGTAGAGTTTAGAAGGCTGAGGGGGGATCTTATGGAGACTTACAAGATAATGAAGAGGCTAGATAGGATAAAGGTAGAAAGATTCTTCCCGCTTAGAAAGGATAGCAGAACTAGAGGGCATGGCCTCAAAATAAGTGGGGGGGGTGCAGTTTAGAATGGAGTTGAAGAAGAACTTCTTCACTCAAAGGGTGATGAAGCTCTGGAATTCTCTGCCTGTTGAAGTGGTGGAGGCTACCTTTTTGAATATATTTAAGTCATGGATAGATAGATTTCCAATAGACAAGGGAATTAAGGGCTTTGGGAAGAAAGCAGGAAAGTGAACTGATTCACTTCAAATCAGCCATGTTCTCACTGAATGGCGGAGCAGGCTGGAAGGGCTTGATGGCCTACTCCTGCTCCTATTTCTTATGTTCTTATGTTCTTATTATGTTCTTCTAATCATCACTAGGGAAAAAGTACTGAGCAAACTATTGGAATTGAAGGCAGACAAATCTCCAGGGCATGATGGCCTATTTGCTAGGACCTTAAAGGAAGTAATTTTGGAGGTAGTGGACGAACTTTTACCGGCTCGACCTCCTCATCCATGAGTGAAGCAAGCTGGTAAAATCAAATGAAAGCTGAGAAATCAGGAGAACACTTATTTCTCAGCTCTTGAAAGTTTACAAGATCCGGATTTCCAACAAAGTCAGCCTCTCATCGGAAATAGGTGAGAGGCTGAATAAATTATGTTAATATATTTCAATCTTTATTTGCCTGTGTTTAATAAGCCGGAGGGCAGTGCCAAGATGCAGGGCCTATGGGGGGCAGTGTCAAGATGCAAGGCCTATGGGGGGACCATTGGTTACACTATACCAAAATTCTCTGGATGTGGGAATGGTTCCACTGAATTGGAAAAGACTAATATAAAGCCCTTGTTCAAAAGACGAAAGAAGCAAAATGTAGGCAACTATAATTCAATTAGTTTAACATCTGTTGATGGTAAATTGTTAGAATCCATTATAAAGGAGGTAAAAGCAGGACATTTAGAATCCATCAGTCAGTATGGTTTTATGGAGGAAAAATCATGTTTGCCTAATTCACTTGAGTTCTTCGAAGATGTAACAAGCAAAGTGATAATAGCGATATTGGGGATGTCGTATATTTGGACTTCCAGAGGGCATTTGATAAGGCGCTACACAAAAGATTAATACACAAGGATAGTTCACATGGGATTTGGGGTAATTTATTATCTTGGATAGAGGATTAGTTGACTAACAGAAGGTGAAGAATCGCGATAAATTGGTCTTTTTCGGGTTGGCAAGATAGAACTACTGGAGTGCCACAAGGTTTGATCTTTGGGCCCCAACTATTTAGAATCAATAGTACCACAGCTAAATTTGCAGATGACACTAACATAGGTGGGATAGTAGGTTGTGATAATGAAATTAAGAAATTTACAAATGGATATGGATAGGTTAAGTGAATGGGGCAAAATTAATATGTAGAGTTTAACATGGGTAAGTTTGAGGTTATTTATTTTGGTAAGAAAAGTACAAAGACAAATTATCCCAGAAGGAAGAATGACTGAACTTTTTTTTTGTAGAAGAAGTGGCATTTATTCCACTTTTTTTTTTAAAGATTGCCTTGGTGCTGGTACCAGTGAAAATCTCCATTGCAGACTGCCAGCAGTATTTAGCTGCATACTTAGGACAACAGCGAGGTCCTTGACAATAGCTGTTCCTGCCATGGGCGGACTGCTCACTCACTTTTAGCTGGGATGAGTAGAGTGAGGCTACACTGTTCCATACAACCCAATCCAATTTATTTAACATCTTCAGAATCAATCTTCCTTTTGTAATTTCAGAAAATCAGTTGATCAAAGCATGAGAGATCAATGTTATTACCTGGCCCAGAACTTCTCCAACTCTTAATAAATTACTAACTTTTTCAACTTATTTCCAGCTCACTGCCCTTCTCAACTCACCATTACTGTTCCTGACTCTCCTGCTCACCACCTTCATCCCAGTCCCAGCTCCCTCACCATTTCTGTGAGCAAGGGCTCAGGACTGGGACTGCGAGAGGGAGGAAGTGAGTGAGAGAAATAAGACATAAGCAAGAAAGGAGGTGGGAAGAGGACAGATTGGGGAAGGAAGTGACAAACTGGAGGTTCAGAAAGACAAGGAGCTTGCAAAAGAAGCAGTGAACAAGGGAATAGCAAGCAAGAGCGAGACATGTGGGGGGGGGTCAATTGAGAGGGAAGTGACTGAGAGAGACTGAGGCAAGTGGAAGGGAGATGAGAGTGAGAGGCAGCAAGGGAGAGGGAGATGAGGGGAGAGTTGGGAGCAGGATTCTATGAGAAAACAGAAGGGTCATGAAAGGATGTTTAATATTTTAAATCAATAAATTATTACTTAGAAGAACATCTGAAACCATAAACTTTGTCCACTTAAATTATTCTATAGATGATAAACTTCATGTCCAATCTTATAGATGTTGTTTACTTTGTACTAACAATAACCTGATCAAGTATGTGCAAGTATTCCTACAGTGCCATCTGATGGAGGGTTTCTGACAATGAAAGAAATAAAGGCGCAGATTTTGCAGTTCTGACCTCAGAGAAAGCTGTTCACAAAGATTATCTGTATGTGGATTTCCCATTTCTCAGGATTAATTTGAATCTGGTGCCAGGACAAAGAGATCTCCAGGTATCCAGCAACAGTGGAATCAAAGTGGGGTCAGCGTCCAATCAAACTGAAGTATTCTCAAAGACAGCAAACTATGAAATTTTATTAAATTCAATGAGAATCGTGGGAAGGCGGGGGTGGGGAGGGGGTGCTGCAGCTAGTCCTAACGTAAAGGAATATGATTGTGGTTGGTGGAAGCCAAATATCTCAGCCCCAGGACACCACTGCAAAGTTCCTCTGAGTAGTGTCCT
Organism: Sphyrna mokarran; assembly: GCA_024679065.1. Lineage (NCBI taxonomy): Eukaryota > Metazoa > Chordata > Chondrichthyes > Carcharhiniformes > Carcharhinidae > Sphyrna > Sphyrna mokarran. The sequence continues at coordinate 106,473,263 of JAGIQG010000003.1, read as the reverse complement.
TGGCCAAACCATCTTCAGCTGCTTCACCAATGATCTTCTTCTACCATAAAGTCATTTGCATAATGCTGAGTATTATTTATGACTCTGCAAATGCTGAAGCAGGTGATGCCTGCATGCAGCAAAACCTAACCAACAGTTGGGCTCATAAGTGGCAAGTAACATTCATGCCACGCAAGTGTCAGGCAATGGCAATCCTCAATGAAAGAAAATCTATCCACCTTTCTTTCTTATTCAGCAACATTACCATTGCTAATCACTCTAGTATTAACATCCTGAGAGGTCATCATTGACCAGAAACTTCACTGGACCAGCCCTATAAATATTGTGGCTACAACAGCAGGTCAGAGATTAGCAACTCTGCAGCAAATAACTCACCACCTGTCTGTCCATCATCTAAATGGTACAATTCACTTGCTTGGATGAGTGTAACTCCAATTCCTTCAACAAGCTGAACACCATCTTAGACAAGATAATGTCTTGATTGGCACCCTATTCACTGCCTGAAATATTCACTCCCTCTGTCAATGACACAAAGTGACAGCAGTGTATGCAACATGCATTGCAACAACTTCCTAAGCCTCCTTTGACAGTACCTTCCATAGAAATGAACTCTACCTCCAAGAGTCAAGAGCAGCTGATGCATGGGAATACCACCAACTTAAGTTCCCCTTCCATCCTGACTTGAACTACAATCACTTCTCTTGTTGTTGCTGCATCAAAAACTTGGAGCTCCTTTTTAACAGGCATTTTGAATGTACCTATGGATGCAGCGGTTCAAGATGGCAGTTCACCACCACCTTCTCAAGAGCAATTAAAGATGGACAATGAATGCTAGCCTTGAACAAATAAACAAAAACATTTGGAGTGTGAAATAAATAATTGAACAATAAACATTAGAAACTAAGATTTCAGAAAGAAACTTCTAAGAAGATTATCTTAAAAATATTTAATATTTTTATCAGAATGGAAAAAAATTACATTAGACAAACATAAAATAAGGATCAAAGAAGATCTTCAGCACTAATTACGAAATAGTACATCCTCCAAATCCCTGTCACTCCCCATTAACAAGGTGTAATTTCTTTTGAGGTTTTAAAAACGATATCACAGAGTAATTCTCAGGGCAGAAGAGGGGAAAATCAGGGACATGAAGCAATATGAAACAGGGGCACCTATTGCCAAACTAGGCACGTACATTGATGTACAGCATACTCAAAGATTCAGCAAATGACCGACATAAGTAAAACATGAAATTCTTCAGCTTACACTTCCCAGCATGACCACACTCTATCCTGCACCAGTAGTGCTTTAGTCAAGCATGCGCTCCTTGCACAATGAGTCTCATCATGCATTGACAGTGAAAGGGAGAGTTGACACTCCTGACAGAATAGAGAAGTGGTGCTAATCATTAAATCTTACATGGTGAATCCCTTTGGCTTTCAGCAAGTTGCTTAAAACCTGTCCTGAATGCTTGGCTTATCGTTCCTTGGTTTCAGACTTCCAGAAGCCAAAGAATGTTCCACCTGCATGAGTTCAGTGGCAGATTTGGGCATCATTAAATTTTTGCCCTGGCTATCATAGAATCATCGAAACCCTACAGTGCAGAAAGAGGTCTTTTAGCCTTCGAGTCTGCACCAACTACAATACCACCCAGGCCCTACCTCCATATCCCTACATATTTACCCGCTAATCCCTCTAACCTACACATCTCAGGACACTATGGGGCAATTTTAGCATGGCCTGTAATTACAGCGGAATGCTATTGGTGCTACACTGGCTGCTGGTTCACTAGCTCCTGTCCCCTCAAGATTTTACAAGTGGCTGGGAGGGTTGGATGGGATGCTCAATCATGGCATAAGTAAGTCTCTTAAGGTGGTAATTAATATTCACTTGAAGACCTCATCCTACACCAGAGAGACCTGCATCCAATGTGTAGTCCAGAAGGTTTAATGCTTTGCTGAACAATAAAAAAATGCGGTGGGTGTCTCCTTCCTGAGTCCCATTTGTCAATCAAATTATTATTTGCACATACTCAAGTACAAGAGGAGGATAACAATGCTGATGCCTTTTCACTCAAACAGTAAAAAGGGAAAGAAAAAAGATTTACAGGGCAAAGGTCACAGAGGAAAGAACTATTAGTTCACGTGAGTGAGAATCAAAGTCCAATATGGTATTCTATGTGAGGAAATGGGCATGCAGAGATAAATCAGTCTTGTAGGCAATAGTACAGATGTTCCAGCAGAAACAATGTTGATGTGGTCAGTTATTCGATCTGAGTAGAGCCCTTTCTCTGTGTTACTACTTGTAAATTCTAAGATGCAGTATAGCAAGGTATTGTAACTGGCTCCATCAGCTAGTGGAGTCCAGTGGCATACTGGTCATGTCTCTGCTCCTGAACCAGCGGCTCCAGATTCAAATCCTGGGGCTTGATAGCCAAGAGACATATATTCATAACGTGGCCAGAGATGTTGACTGGCAACACACTAGCAACCTATCCCAGAGAATTCTAGCTATGAGAACAGACATTAGTATGTGCATTGTCTGCTTCATGTGAAGGCATGGCAGAGATGACTAGTGGATGGACCAGCTAGAGATTCATGTTGCATGATTCCTGTTTCTTCACAGTGTCTTTGACAAAGGGTGTGCATCCTGTGGTCTGGATCAACTGAGATTGTTCCAACTATTGAGACTTGATGAGAAGGTTGTGGGGTCCTTTGTCATTGCAGATGAAGTGGTTCTGGTTGGCCAGGCCTGGCTTATGAAATCCAGATGGTTTTTCTATAATTCTCTTAGAATTTGATCTTTGCAACCCACAGAAGTCATTAGTGTCTCTTCAGAGAAAATGTGGTGGGAGCTGTAATACTGAAATAGTTAATTTTGTTCTGGGCCATGAAGAGACATAGCTTCAGCCATTTTATATATGATTATCCAGCTTTTAAGATTTTAGGAATTATCCATGAAGATAGCTATATAACAACAATATCCAGTGTGAGGTCTTGGTTCTTTGACAATTGTTTCAAAAGCGCATACATTTCTTTGTTTCCTTTTTAGTTAATAATCCATTAAAAAAGTCACAGATTATTTTAGTGCTGGTTAATAATGTTGACATCAATTTCTATTTGGCGCAAATCTTATGCACCATAACAAATAACAGACTTTGCATTATAAGACAATGGAGCTCCTCAGACAAATAAGGACAAGTCTGTTATTTGCCACGGTGCATGAGATTTGCACCAAATAGAAATTGATGTCAACCTTCTTAACCAGTACTAAAATAGTCAGTGATGATCAGGGCTCGCAGGGTTGCCTGGAGCTCAGAAAAGTCCTAAGCTGATCACTCAAAATCACAATGAGCCTGACTACCCAGCAGTAATACTGTCCTAAAATACAATAGACTGGCTTGGCCATATGTTTCAAATTGCTGAATTTACGCTGAAGGCTGTCTTGGTTCCAATATCACATCTCCAAACTGGAGATCCAGGGATCATTTAACCCTGATGAAACCCTATTCACATCTGCCCCAAAGGCAGTTAGATGCTAGTTGGGCAGTAGGCAACCAGTGCAGTTCAGCCCTTGTCATATTTGCAAGAAGCAGGAATCCTTCATGCATGGCATAGTAAATAGCTCAGTATAAAATGGATGAGTGTATTCTTTCTTTTCACTTAGCGCATTATAATATGCCAGACCTTAAATTTAATATCCCCTGAAATTGGAATCAAAATGCACAATTAAACTAGGCCTGAGTGCGAAGCAGGCAATGTCAACCTTTTTAACCAGTACTAAAATAGTCAGTGATGATCAGGGCTCGCAGGGTTGCCTGGATGCTGCCAACTTCATGCTGCCTGTTAATTTAATGATTTCAGAAGGCAGCCAGTGCTAGACATTGTTTATTGGGTGAATAGGTCACAGGAGGCCAATTTTGTAGGTGGCAAGAACTACATAAAGGTAGCTTCCACTGTTATAAGGTCACCTGGACCTTTGAACAGGCAAGTGCATCGTAGCTGGAGCAGGAATTGATAATCATCAGGAAGCAACTTCCCTGAGAAGCAATGAAGAATGGCACAACATGGGAGATAATGGACCCAATGTTTTCTGATACTGCACTGAAGGCCTTGGTTATTAAGACAATTTCAGTGAGTTACAATTATATAAGGATGTAATTAATGTTTTTTGGTTTCTGTTCAGCAAATCTTTCTTCCATCTTTGGATTCCCTTCTTTGTCTGCTCACAGGTGCCCTCCTGGCTTATGGAAATTTTCATACAGTGCCTATGTGTGCAAAACCCTAAGCAAAGATATTCCATTACAAGCCGCCTAACTGTAAAAGGTAAATACAATAACATGTGCAGGTGTCAAATGATTAGAGATGGTATTATCATATCTTACATATAATCAGAATGTCCCATGATAAAACGTCTAGGAATGCCTCAACTACAAATCAGATAACCCTACTCTTGGTTGATTAATTAAGGTTGTCACCTTCAGAAATTTTATAATTTTGCTGTATAGTTAAACTAAGCAATTGTGGTTGGTCAAAGGAGCTGAGCAGCAAGTCATATATTTCAAATCTGCTGGATTTGATGTTTAAATACTCTAAAACTCTCTGTCAAATACAGCAATTTACCACTGAGGAAAGGTGCAATCTTAATTATGATTTTCTTCCTCATGTTGGTACAGACTGGGTGAGTAGAACAGAATGCAGAAACAGCACTTGTATTTGATTTGATTTATTATTGTCACATGTATTGGTATACAGTAAAAACTATTGCTTCTTGCACATTATACAGTCAAAGCATATTGTACATAGAGAAGGAACAGTAAGAAATCTCACAACACCAGGTTAAAGTCCAACAGGATTATTTGGTGTCATGAGCTTTTGGAGTGCTGCTCCTTCATCAGGTGAGTGGAGCTCCTGCATCACCCTCTCAATCCTCCCACCCCATCCGCCTGCCCAGAATCGGCCCTGGGATCGTCCATTCACCTGATGAAGGAACAGTGCTCCAAAAGCTCATGATACCAAATAACCCTGTTGGACTTTAACCCGAAGTTGTGAGACTTCTTATAGAGCCCACCTCAATCCAATGCTGGCGTCTCTACACCACAGAGAAGGAAAGGAAGAGAGTGCATGATGTAGTGTTACAGTCTTAGCCAGGGTGTAGGGAAAGGTCATTCCTATGTTTAAAAGGCAGGACAGTGGGAGGGGGAAGGATTGTGGCAGAATTACACAATTAAAGTTGAAGGCAAAGAGTGAGGCTGGAGCTATTTGTACAGCGACCACCTGATTGTCATGGTGACAGATCCCTCGTGCGGTGTTGCTGTCCCAGGACAGAGCGCGGGTTCCACTGCTCCTGAGGCCGGTCCCGGGGAGAGAGCGGGGGTGTGAGCCCGGGGCTCCTGGGCAGTAAGCCGGCAGGTGAGGCTGATCCCGGGGAGAGAGAGGGCAGACGCCGGGGCTGGGCTGCTTCTGGGCCCCTAAGCTGGCAGGCGAGGCTGCGGCTCGATGCCGGGATGGGTGAAGTCCGGGCCTGGACGCTCCTCGGCCCGGTTCCCGGGGGAAATGAGGCCGCGGCTTCTGGGCCCGCCGACCTGAAGCTCTCAATCAGCGGATAGCTGCCCGGCGACGAGTCACCGGCTCTCTCGGCCTTCCCGGTTAGACTTCCTTAGGGGGTTAACGGGACCGTTTAATGGGTTATAAACACAGGGAGTGTCCAGCCTCAGTCTATGGACACGGTTGGGAGTGGGATATTTACAGATCCATTAGCTGGGGCAAGAAACTGGTGTAAAACAAACCTGGCGTTAACTGTATGTGTTTTGTTTCCACCAGTAGATATTCGCATTTAAATATGTTGAAATACATAAATAAAGAACTGGCTCATCTGCGACACAAGAAAACACAAACTTCAGTCAATTAACATGGCTTATTTAGCCCATGAAGTTGAACTGAGCAAACGTCACGAAGAAATGTAAGTGAGTGTTAACAGAAGTGAGTTGAGATAAACTTAAGTTTAAAGTTTATTTATCGGTGTCACGTAACGGATTACATTAACACTGCAGTGAATATCCTCTTTTGCCACACTCGCCTGTTTGGGTACACCGAGGGAGATTTTAGTGTGACCAATGCGCCTAACCAGCATATGTTTTGGACTGTAGAAGGAGAGTGGAGCATCTGGAGGAAACACGTGCAAACACTTTGTATCAGAATTCGAGCAGCCACAATGCTTGTGTTATTAGTATCACAAGTAGGGTTATATTAACATGGGAGAACGTGCAGACTCCACACTTACAGTGATTGAAGCTTGGAATTCAGACCCAGGTTCCTGGTGCTGTGAGATGGCAGTGCGAACCAATGTGCCACCATGCCACCCCTAGTTAACTAGGTTAACTTGTACCTTGAGCATTGTTTAATAAGTCTAACTCTTGGTAAAACTTTGGCTAAGGAATAAGCAGCTGCTGTAATTCCAATCTGAATTTTTTGCACCACCATATCAAAAGTCATCAGGCTGAATTGGATGGCATGGTAGCACATGGTTAGCACTGCTGCTTCACACCTCCAGAGATCTGGGTTCGATTCTCAGCTTGGGTCACTGTCTACGTGGAGTTTGCACATTCTCCTCGTGAGTACGTGGGTTTTCTCCGGGTGCTCGTTTTCTCCTGTAGTCCAAAGATTGCTAGATTGATCGGGGCAATTTTAGCATGGCCATAGTGTCCTGAGATGCATAGGTTGGATGGATTAGTGAGTAAAATATGTAGGAATATGGGTGTAATTGAGTAATATGGGTAGGAATATGGGATTGTGATTAGTGCAGACTTGATGGGCCAAATGGCTTCTTTCTGTACTGTAGGGTTTCTATGATTTCTATGAATTGTCATTAATTCTTTCTGACTCTGCAAATGCTGCCTGACTTGCTGAGTATTTCCAACATTTCTGTTTTTATATCAGAATTCCAGCAGCCATAATGCTTGTTTTTGTAATTTAAGTTTATTTATTAGTGTCACAAGTAGGGTTATATTAACAGTGCAGTGCAGTTACTGTGAAAAACACCTAGTCATCACACTCTGGCACCTGTTTGGGTACACTGAGGGAGAATTTAGCATAGCCAATGCACCTAACCAGTAATGATGCAGTTCAGCAAATCAGTTTGTCAGATTTTCTTATCTTTTTAGGGGTATGGATATTCTCCTCATTGTGAATTTGCTGTGAATTATCCCATGTTTTTTTCTCTGCCTGTCTTGGATCATCTGCCACCCCAATGAACCTCATAGTATTTGTTTAATTAATTTTTCATCACCAGAGCTCACAAATTCAGTTATATTGGCAATTGCTTATACTGAACAAACCAAGTTAAGTGTGAATTTATTTTACTTTGAAATGGTTATACAAATCGTGCATGAGTTGTTCTTCAGGAGCTTCTGAAGAATTAATAGCAAGACAATATAAATTATTCAAATATATAACCCTAGAGGCTAAATGTATTCAACCATCATTATGGATCAGATATATAATTGCCTCTGGACATGTTGGGAATACAAAAACGCTCTCCTATTCTTCAATTTAAGAAAGTTAAATATAGTCGGACAGATGTTAAACCACTAATCAATACTGTCATAGTTATATTCACCGCAAGAATCATCCGTGTATGGTAGCATAATGGTTGTGATGTATCAGGGGAATGTGATCCCAGATTTAAAAACTGAAATAAAGCTGTGCTGTTCTATTACCAGTGATTTTTGTGAACATCAGCTTAAAAGGAATGACAGAAACAGCCAGAATTTGCAGTTGAGATAATGGTGCGTACTGTTATTTATGGGTAAAAGGTGCAACAACTTATGGTGGAGAGCAGATTGTTATCTGAGTTGCGCTGATCCACTGCTAGCTTTCTGAAACCAGAATCTTGCCTTTAGCCTCCCCTTTTAGGAACTTGCTATATTTTCTCATTAAATGTTCATTAAACTTGTCACAGATGTTAAGTCTTATGATTATAAGCATATGTAGCCTTGTAACAATGTTAATGATCAACCCTTGTACCTGTGGCCTATCCTCCAGTAATCTGCACATTGAGAATTAAATCCCCTTATTCCTCCACAGAAATCATACTGATTTGTGTTTCTCTGATTCAAAATGAATGATTTTACAATTCCTCATGTTGAATTCAAATCTGCTGTAGTTTTGGTCATTTACTTTGCTGTGTGCCTTTTATAATTTGCTGTGTCCCCTCATAACTTCTTTAATCCTCACCATATATTATACCTCCTAAAACCACATGAAAACTTAACACATTTCTATTTCTTCAAGTCAAATTTTGCTGTAGAAATAACAGTGAGCCTAACAGAGCTCATCAGTATTTGCATAGAAATCTGACAGCAATTCCCAGCTACTTAATGTAAGCACATTAAACATGGAAATCTAGAAGCTGCTGTTTGAGATGCTGGTGACAATCATTTTCTGGTCAGAGCAAAAAATGATCCATTCATGTGGTGAAAAGTGGTTTAGTACAGATCCCTGGCCAATTCCACTAGTCACATCCTGCCATTCGGATAAGGAGTCCATTGTTCCTGCACTCTGTCCCTTTCTGCTAACCAGTGAGAAAAGCAGCATAGAAGGATGGTGGAGTTAAATATTTGTAGAAAAAATTATATCAGTATTGTAGTAGAATAGATAAGTAACATTGTAAACTTAATTGGGAAATATGCAACTGGCTTGAACAAAAATGCAAAGACATGCCATAAATGCAGTTGGAGAAATAAAAAAGGACACAGAGAAATAAGAAGATGCATACTATTTAATATCTAAACATTATGACAAAAAAGAAACAATAAAAGTACTAAGTGATGCTAAAAAAGTTAGACAAAACAATAGAGGAGCATGGGGTTATGCAGATGCAGATTGAAGCTTATGGTATTATCACTAGACTATTAATCCAGAAACTCAGCTAATGTTCTGGGGACTCAGGTTTGAATCCCACCACGGAAGATGACAGAATTTGAATTCAATAAAAAAAACCTGGAATTAAGAATCTACTCCTGACCATGAAACCATTGTCAGTTTCTGGAAAAAGCCATCTGATTCACTAATGTCTTTTAGGGAAGGAAATGTGCCATCGTTACCTGGCCTACATGTGACTCCAGAGCCACAGCAATGTGGTTGACTCTCAACTGACTTCTGAACAAGGATACCCAGAAATAGACAATAAATGCTGCCCAGCTGGCATTGCCCCTGTCCCATGAATGAATTAAAAAAATGCTTTATAATACACTGGTCAGACTATACTTTCGGCATTGTGATCAACTCTAATGTACAGCAAAAAAACAGCAACAAGGCTGTTTCCAAATGCAATGAAGACAAAAGAAGATAAAGATATATGACAGAAGTTCTGGCTCTACAGGAAGCCCAGATCCCCTCATAATTGGTATTTCTTCTGCCATAGTCCTCCTTGATTTGTGAAAAGGCAGAGATTCTTTTGACCAGATGCATTGGGATGTCCAAACTATAGTTGAATTCTGAAATGGAGCATAAGAAATATGAGTAGGCCATTCAGTTCCTTGAACCTGCTCTGACATTCAACAAGATCACGGCTAAACTTGGGTCTCTGTTGCACTTTCACAGACTATCCTCATATCCCTTGATTCCCTTAGTACTCAAAAATCTAATAATCTTCGACTTGAATATTCTCAACAAGTGAGTATCCACAACTTGCTGAGGTAGAGTATTCCTGAACGTCACAATTCTTAGTGAAGCATTTTCCTCTTATCTCAGTTCTAAATGATTGACCCCTTATTTTATACTTCCAGCCAAAGGACACATGTCTTTCAATGAAATCACCTCTCAGTCTTCTAAACTCTAGAAAGTACAAGCCTGATCTACTCAACTTCTCCTTGTTGGACAAATCCATCATCCCATAAATCAGTCTGGAACCTTTTTTACATTCTCTCGAATTCCCTCATAAGCTTTTCTTGGGTTAGGAGACCAAACTGTACACAATACACCAGTTGTGGTCTCATCATTTGTTTTCCTAATTGCTTGCTACACTTGCATATTAAGTTTCTGTGATTCATGCCAAGGACACCAGATTCCTCTAAAATTTCTGCATTTAAGAAATACTGTTTTTTCTATTTTTCTCTCTCATTTGTTTCCAAATTTTTTCACATTTCTCCACGTTGAGAAGGCAAGAAAAGGCAGATAAATACACTTAACCTGTATACATCGTTTTGAAGCTGCTATGCATCTTCCTCACTATTTATTTTCCCATGCAACTTCTTATCATTGGAAAACCTAGTTATATTATACTCAACCCCTTCATCTGTGTCATTGATACAGTATCTAAATACCTAGGTCTGTAAAACTAATCTTTGCCTTACTCTACAAATTATTGCGTGGCACTCAGAATTGGCTCATTTATTCCAACTTAATGTTTTCTTTTCGTTAATGAAACTCAATCCATGCTAATATTTCTCACAATCTCTTGATCCTCATTTTGTGTAATGATGGATTTTTATAAAACCAAATATGCTGCACCACTGTTTTACTCTTATCCATACTACAAGTTTCTGTTTCATAAATTTACGTTGGCTTATGTTGGTTTAGTGAGTATTCTGTTATCAAAGCCTTAATATTGTATTTTAGTACCTTCTCTTCCACCAACATCAGGTTAAACAGGCCAATAGTTAATTCCCTGTTTTCCTTTTTTTATAGTGGGTTAATTTTTTTTTTTAACTCCTTTAGTCCACAGGCTGATCTAGAACTTAAGGAGTTCTGGAGGAATCAAATTGAATGCATCAACTATTTTTAGCCACTTTTTAAAGCTCCACACTGTAAGCTGTCAAGTCCAGTGAATTTGCTGGAATTTAGTTCTATTTCTCTGCCACCATGTTTTTACCAACACCATGATCCTTATGTTCATCATTTTCACTAGATCCTTGGTTCTCACTGATGCCAGAATGTTTTTGTCTTCTACTGTGAAAATAATTACAAAATATTCATTTAATATCTCTGCCATTTCCTTGCTTACTCTTGCTAATCTAATCCTTTTTTTACAGTCCTATAGAAATGTTTTGATTTGTTTTTATGGCCTAGTTCATTATTCTCATATCTTTCTTTTCTTTATTGTTTTCATGGTAATTTCTTGCTGAATTTTAAAATCCTCCCAATCCTTCGGCTTACTACTCATCTTGGCGACGTTGTAAACCTCTTTTTTAGTCAAGTACTATGTTTAATTACTCTTGTTAACCAAGATTGGGATTTTTAGCATAGAATTGCTACTGTGCAGAAGAAGGCTCATCGAGTGTGCATTGATTCTTAGCCAGGCTTACCCCATAACTCCACATATTTACCCCACTAACTTATATATCTTGGGGCATTAAGGGGCAATTTCGCATGGCCAATTAACCTAACCTGCACATCTTTGTTCCTTGAGTGAATGTATAATCGGTATGAAGTATATATAAATTATTTAAATTATAACTTGACTACTGGTAGATTGAGTATTAGCCTTTTTTGCCATTGATTTCTCACTTTTCTTAATAACTGTACAATTTCAAACAAAAGTTTATCAGGGACAGTACAATCATGTGTTCTGTTTTTGCTGTCTCTAGACTAGGTCTCAGAACTACACTGCTTCAGCAAATGGAAAACCAGCTTGAAAGTCAGACCAATGAGAAAAAGCTGCAAGCCGTTGAGTTTGAGTCAGCTAATGAAAGAAACATGTCGCTTTTAAAAGTAAGTCATTGTTGCCCAAGCCCTTGAGTTGTTTATTTTTGTCTGATTTAAAATATGGACAAAACTCTGAAACTGCTTGTTTCTATTGTACACCTTTTTGTTAATCAGCCTCATTGAATTTTTGGAAGAATTAACATAATTCTTAACTTCAAATCATTTGTCATTCATTTGCACTGCCATAGCTATTGCATTGGATTTTATTTGCGTTCAATCTGTTTACACGGTAACAAAAATCATGTTTCTTCCATATGATGAGAGATCACTGTCATTGAATAAACATTTTAGGTGTTTGTATGTCATAATATCCCTCCGTTCAATGCTGTAACAGAGTTGTTAACTTTTGTCCATAGCTGTTTGGAATTTTCCTCTCTTATTTGTCTGAGATGAAAATACGAGAATTTACTTTAGAGAGACTATTGAGTCCATGGAGTAGGTGCAGAAGAAATTCACTGAGAAGATAGAGTTGAGACATGAGAAAGAACTGAAGAAACTGGTCTTTTTTCATAAGAAAGAAGATTAAGAAGATATCTAATAAAGACATTGAAAATTCAGTAATTTTGCTGGTTGGGAAAAAAATTCATTGGTCAATGAACTAAAGGTTGGAGGGTATACAACATACAACAGGAGAAAAGCTATTCTTGAGTCGGCTGGTACGTTATCTCAAACTTATGTATCTTTTTCCCAATGAAAGAAGGTGAAAGAGTGTAAATCTGGAATGCGTGGGGTCCTTGATTATGCTGGTTGCTTTTCCAAGTCAGTGGGAAGTATAGACAGAATCAATGGATGGTTTGCGTGATGGACTGGGCTATGTTCACAACTCTTTATAGTTCTTTGTGCTCTTGGACATAGCAGGATCCATAGAAGCTGTGATATATCCATAAAAAATGCTTTCTATGTTGCATCTGTAAAAGATTGGTGAATACAATGTCAGCAGGTGCTACCATAAATTTAATTTTATTATCAAAGGAACAAAAAGAGAAGTGGCACAGATTTAATGAACTGAGTAGTCTCCTGTGCAAATAAAATTTTATAATACATAAAATAATTCTTATAATGCTCTTAACCAAGTCTATCCACAAGCTCAAATCATTTGAGTTTCTCTAGCTCCTGTAATCTAACATTTTCATGCAACTATCTCATTTTTAATCACAATTAACTTATCATGTTACCTTTTTTCATCTTTAAGAACTGCGGTGGATTTCAATTTTAAAATCTCCTTATATCCATTACATTCCTTCTCTGGGAATACTTCAAGTACCTTGATTCAGTCTGCTGTCCTTCCCTCACTCCGGCAGTTGACACTTCAATTTACCGCTGAGCCTGTGTCTGGCTATTGTTTTGACTAGTTCTTCAGCTTCAGTATGTTCTGGTCCAGAATATTCAGCACCTCCAGTATGCCAGCTCAGCTTTCAGCAGAATGAGTAAAAAAGTACTGAGGACCACAATCTTAGTTCAAGACTAAGGTCATAGTTTACTGTGCAGAGTGATTCCCATGCTTCTTCATAGTTTGGGGACTTGGACAGAATGATTTTTCTGGAGGATGCCAGCCACCAATTCATGTTGATGAGGCCTAGAAGTTAAAGTATCTCATCTGTGTGGTGGCATAGTAGTTAGCACTGCTGCCTCACAGCTCCAGGGACCTGGGTTCAATTCCTGGCTTAAATCATTGGCTGTATGGAGTTTGCACATTCTCCCCATGTTTGTGAGGGTTTCCTCTGGGTGCTCTGGTTTTCTCCCACAGAGCAAAGATGTGCAGGTTAGGTTGATTGGACATGCTAAATTAGTGTCCTGGGATGTGATAGGTTAGAGGAATTAGCAGGATGACTAAGCAGAGATAGGGCTTGCGTGCGATTGTTGTCAGTGTAGACTCGATGGACCAAATGACCTCCTCCTGTACGATAGGGATTCTGTGTCTCTTTCATGTGTTTTTTTTTGATGCAATGGCTAAGTTTGTAACTTGCTTTGTAACTCACCTGCACAGATTTATGATTAGTGCCATTGGTAAACTTAGAGAGCCATCAAAGAAACCCATTCCAACTGTAAACATTTGAATGTTTAATCTGGTTTACTTTTTCATTTTTATTTAACTGTAAAACAAATTATTCTTACCTTGCTTGTGAAGAATTGAAAGAAACTGATGTCCTACAAATAAATATTCCTGCTTTGGCAAATATGACCAAGTTGTGTGATATAAAGCATTTTCTCTTGGCTGGGAGTGACCCCAACAATTCATTCAGACCTTATGAAATACAGCTTCACTGTAGTTCAGTCTAATTCAAGGAGTCAAATTTGTATTGAGTAGGATCTGCGATCTGCATTCTGTGTCACAATAATCATTTGTATGCTTGAAGGTTTAATTTTTCTCAAGCATTTAAATAAGCATTTTAATCTTGATTATTAAAATCAGAATTTTCAATGTGATGAAACGTAATGATTAAATGTTTTACTGATTTTTTTGGTTTATTAAAGATCAAATTATTTTGTAGGATTTGGAAATAGCTGAAGAAAAATTAAGAGTTGGAGCACGCACACATCTGCATCCTAATATTCTTACTCTTGAGGTACATGCTCACTTCCTACGCTGATGAATATTGGTATTGCAATAACATTTTAATTTAGCATACTAATTTTGAAAATATGAATAATCAAATTATTATTACAGAGGACTGAGTAGTGATTTTTCTTGAGCTGTAGTACAGTGCCCCCTGGTGTATGTGAGGAAGAGTAAAGCTAACAGGAGAAATTTTAAAAAGTAACTTTTTTGAGGGCAAGATTGAAGGGCATGGTTTTGGCTTAGAAAACAATATCAGAAGCATAGACTCGATATTCAGATATGTATTAGAATTCAAGATAAAGACCAAGCTTGCTGTGTCTGTACTTTGCCTAGTACAAAATGTGAGAAAAAGTATTACATTCTGATTTGCGTCGAATTAGCACTTGCTTTGCAATTTTCTTCTGCAAATCAGCACTTGTACCTTCTCACAGCTATCTGTGAAATGATAAGGAGAGATGCAAGGGAGCAGATTACCTCAAGGCTTCTTGCCTTTTGATGGTATGCGAAGTAGAGCAACATGAACTCGAGAAGGTAACAACCCAACACACTTCTCAAAATATCCAAATCTGGTCTTTTAACTTCATGTGCTTCTAAGTTTTGTGTACTTCTAAAAAATCATAATCTATAATTTAATCCTAAATGTTACAAAAGGAGAAACAGAGACAATGGTTTGAATGATACAGCATTCATGTCACATTGCCTCACCAATTTTAGAAGCTAATAGGATGCCATAACATATGAACACACCAATAGAGTACAAGTTTAGAAGGGTGGTACTGATACTTTAGAATGTATGGGTCAAGCTATATTTGCAATACTAAATCAATTTTGGGGACTATACCATTAAAAACCTCAGAGGGAATTTGAGGCAAGAAACCACCCTGGAATTCCTTACCTACTATTTGTGGGGCAACATCACTGTGGGGATTACTGTGGGCCACAAGGAAAACTAGATGCACCTTCTTCAGATACATGAGAATGGTGAATAGTAAAAGCCTTGCCATGTATCTCAAGAAGAGTCTTTTGGAAAAAAACTATTGCTTCCTTTATTGTTGGTACTGTAGAACCTTAGAAGCAGATTGGCTATTCTATCCTTGGCTTAGAAATAATAAATTATATGTTTAAAAACCTGAAACTGAAAAGAAAATAATAATTGGAAGAAATGCACCAAGAAATAAAAGCACCAAGTTTTTATTTTATTCCGAAAATTGTTTTGCTTTGGCTGCAAATGCATTTGTCAAATTTGGGAAAACGTAATTGACATTATGATTGCAATTGCTATTTGTGAAAATTTTGTTTGTCCTATCCAGACAAAATACTGGGCATCTGTTGAAGAACATCTGCCTAAATGGGAACAGTTTTTACTGGGGCAAACAAAAGGTCCTGTTGAAGTGACAAGTCCAAGGCACAAAAAGTCACAGAAGGAAGAACCTCAAGAACAAGTTACCATTAAAAGCAGTATTTTACCTTCTTCAGCATCGATTTCAAAGAAGCCAACTCAGTCTCCACACTCAGAAAAACAAAGCAGAACAAAAGCTTATAAAAAAAGGATTATGTAGAAAGTGCTTCCATTACAATTAAACTTTGGAAAGATTTGTTAGATGACATTACTGTTAACTGAACAGATCGCATGGTTTTTGCATGACAGTATAATTTAATCCTTTCACTGCTGAATGCTTTACTGCTTTTGTAATTTGCAGCAGCAAATGGTTTATTTTCTCTGTAAACTTCTACTATGGACTGATATAAAATCAATTCAAAGAAATCTATATCAGCGTAAAGTAAGTGTAATCAACCAAATCAGCGCACGAGATTGGGGAATTTTAAGTGTAAATTACATCAAATGGAAAATGAGTTTCTGCAGTTCTTGCACAGTGATTTAAAAGTCATTTTGCTTGAAACCAATCCACTCTCAAAACTGGTCACACCTCCAGAGCAAAATAATGAGTAGGTGAGTTTCCACTGATTGGAGGAGACACTTCACACTGAGCTTTTTTATTTAGGTGTTTTATAAGTTTTTACATTCTATTTAATATACTGACTAGTGGACACCATCGTGATGAAACTAGTAAGTGGTTTAGCATACATTTTTCCATGTTCATATTTTCAGTGATTTAAAATTGAGTCAGTCAGACAGAGGGCACACAATGCCTTATTAAAAATACCTATTTTTTAATACTATATGAAGAAAATTATTACAAAGTCAAAAATTAGAAAATGAATAATTATGTTTGATTGTGCTGTTTAATGCAATATTTTATCTTTCTGAATGAGCAAATACGTAGGTGGAAATTTAAACCATAACCACTTTGGAACAACGATACAGTTTTCACCTGGTTTCTCAATTACACCCAAAATAGAAACTCTACCCCTCATCTTAAGTTATCTAAATAAACAAATACTGAAATAATAAAATAAAAACAAAATACTGCAGCTACAAGAAATCTGAAATAACAAAAATTGCTGGAAGAGCCTCCAGATGTGCTGAGATTTCCCAGCATTTTCTGTTTTTAGTAATGAAATTGCAGTCAGGCCAATTGATCTAACATAAAGTAGCATCCAGCAAAACATTGTAAATATCTGCACATTTTGTGGATTGTCTATTGTTTTGAATATTTGTATTTGCACTGGCACTCCCAAAGGCAGTGAAAATACAATGAGTACTAACAACACAAGCCATAATTTTTGTGTATGTTTAGAACTGAACAATGCTAGGCTCCTGGATATTTAAATACCTATGGTGGACAAAAAAAATTCCCATGATGGATTTTTTGAATGTTTTCTTTTGTCAAACATATCTACTTATTTGGATCTTGATAGTTGAATAAACAATTAGGATACCAGATCAGAAACCCCAAGGTACATTATGAAGCTAGACTAGACCCAATAATTTTCCATTTTAAAATTATTTTAGAAAATAATTTTCACATTTTCCATGAATGTGAGGATATGGTGTTTCAGTCTAAGCTCAGTAGTACTGGCACACCAGAGAAGCTTTTATCAAAACCAACTTTATTTAGCAGCATTGTTTAGCTGTAACAAATAAATTAGCTTAATGTTTAACAATTGAACAATATTGAAACATGACAATCTTAATTGCTAACTTATCACCATGAGTTCCAATCAAGCAAAATTCCTCTCAAAGACTGAAACCTCTTTTTATAATTAGTTAACAAAACAGGCATACTTGCTTTACTTTAGATAACTAAGCATTGGAGCTTTCAGAAGGCATTTGGAGGGTAAAACAGAAAGACATTGCTCTGTTCAGCCAGCCCAGGCAGAAACTGCTTGTATTTTAAAATGAAGCTGAAACTATTTCTTTCCTTCAAGCTTGGCTCCTACCATTAATGATTTTGATTTGATTTGATTTCATTTCATTTATTATTGTCATATGTATTAACATACAATGAAAAGTATTGTTTCTTGTGCAGTATACAGACAAAACATATTATTCATAGAGAAGGAAATGAGAGCACAGAATGTAGTGTTACAGTCATAGCTGGAGTGTAGAGAAAGATCAAATTAATGCATAGTAAATCCATTCAAAAATCTGACAGCAGCAGGGAAGAAGCTGTTCTTGAGTTGGTTGATACATGACGTCAGACTTTTGTATTTCTTTCCCGACAGAAGAAATGGAAGAGAGAATGCCTGGAAATGCGTGGGATCCTTAATTATGCTGGCTGCTTTGCTCAGGCAGCAAGTAATATAGACAGAGTCAATGGATGGGAGGCTAGTTTGCGTGGTGGATGGGCTACATTCATGATCTTTTGTAGTTCCTTGAGGTCTGTGACTCTGTCCCTATCTAACGACCTAATCAAAATTTGCAGCACTCTGCGTACCTGATCTAAAAATTTCAGGAGAACATGAATAAACCGAAGTCCATTAACTCCACAAAGTAACATGTTCCTACTAAAATCAGTTATTAGTGTGTATTTTTAGCATCTGCTGCATGTTTACCAAATCAACTCTTGCAACAAAACACTGTCTCTTAAAGCAGTCTCATTTTAAACTTACAATATATCAAAATAGCACAGTATAATTCCAGAACCTATTTATAACATGAAAACTTGTATATTTAACACAATTTCAGACGAGATAGTTAAGAGAATAACAATACCATTTTTTAATTCATTCATGGGATGTGGGAATCATTAACTGGGTCAGCATTTATTGCCCATCCCTAATTGCCCTTGAACTAAGTGGCTTGCAAGGCCATTTCAGAATGCATTTAATAGTAACCACATTGCCATGGACCTGGAGTTATATTTTCATCCCTAAAGAGGATTAATGAACCGGATATTTTTATTACAATCAACAATGGATTCATCATCATCATTGGACTTCTAATTTCAGATTTCTTTATTGAATAATGAGTTGTGATAAAGGCAATATTTACATCAAGAGATAGCAGATGTTATCAATTACAGGGTATTTCTATAATTGTATCACTATAAATGAGAACTGAAATGGTCATTAGGTAAATGAACCAGCTGGCATGGACCCTAGCATGGGAAATTCCCAGGCTACGTTGATTAAGTTAGTCATTACTAGAGTATTATTATTTACCTCTGGGTAATAGAAAAAATAAGCCAATGTTCTTACCTTTTCAATGACCAATGATGCATGCTAAAAAGGACATGAATGAATTTTAGGTTTGGTAAAATTAACTATTATGCTGTCAAAAAGTTTAAAATCTAGGCTCATTGTTAAAGAATGAGCTATTGAATAAGATAGCAGATGCCTAATCAGGACAAATCACATACCTTCATGTATTGACAGCAACATAGTTAAATAATACTTTTTACATGCTAAAATATTCCAAACTGCTTCACAAAAGGAATATAGAATAAAATAGGGTATGAAACCATATACAGTAATATTAGGTCAGACAAACAAAAGCTTGGTCAAAAAGGTTAGATTTAAATTGTGTCTTCAAGGAGTTGAGAGATAAAGAAGGCATAGCTCCAAAGAGATCTAGGGAGTTGAAGGTTGGGAGATAATTTTTATTTGTAATAGTGTTTGCCTTGTTTGAAAGAATTTGCTGTCAACTCACTTTACTATTTAATGTGGATGACATTGCAAATCGGAGGGGATGTGAAAAAATTGATGGACTAGAGGAGAATGAAGTAAGTCAGATATTCAGGATTACAATCATACTACACAGTGGTAACATAAAAATATCTGCATTCCTGCAAAAATAAGAAAGTTGTTAAGTGAAGCAAAATGGATTCAACCATGTTGAGGAGGAAAGTCAGTCATAGAAAATTTATATCCAAGTATTTAAAGAAAAGTAATTATTTTGGTTGGCTTAAAGGAACGTTTTACATCACTTTTTGATTTGTTTGTGTTATAATTTTATTTGCATTTTACAATTGCTTTATCAAATATCATAGTCCAGAATTTGCTGGAAGAGTAATGGCTAATTCACAGCAATTGCTGTTACAAATGCATAGAAAGCAGAAAGCCAGGAAGAGAGGGACCATGTTACAAAATGTGACAAATGTCTTTTTGTCAAACAAAAAATGGAGGCTCCCCTGTATGTCAAGAAATAAGAAGATTTACATCATAAATATAAATGAAACTCATCTTTGAAAGTCAGGGCCACAATTTCATGGTGCAAGAACTTGGTTAATGGAATGATTTATGGTCCTTTCAAGCCACCAAAGTAAATTCTGGGCCCATGTAGTAAAATTGCGTTTGATTTAAATATGTTATTAATTTATCGATATATTTGCTTAAGAATCTCATGTAAGATCCTCGGGATATGGTGCTGTATTTAGATTGTTATGTTATGTCAGTTTATCTCCAAGTGCAAGTATTGTAAGATATGTAAAATTTGTAAAGTAAGCTGTTTGGTTTCAATCTGTAGGGTTTTTGCGTCAATCAATTTTTTTAAGTAGTCATTCAAACATGAAAGTTCTTTAAACAAAAGATAAAATTGTAACATGAAAACAATTCTGAAAATAAGTCTCACCTCCCAGTTTGATACTTAGTTATTCCAAAACCTCAATGAAGAGGTTGAGAATTACTTAAGTAATTTTGCTGATGATTATGAAGCTGAGAATGGGTTTTCTTTTTGAACTGTTGCTGAAGTTTGAATCACAGATCAAGGACTTTACTGATAAATCTCTGGTCCTGAGGTGCCTCTTCTGGGACATCTCCACATCTCCTTCAGTGCTGTTTGCATACTTAAGGCATAAGCCCCAGATTTCCAGCTTGGACTTGTTCTGCTGTAACTAATTAAAAATCTGAATTCTGTAGGTGTAGGTTCCCTTCCCACTGTCATACTTAAACCTTTAAAAGATGTGAGACCCCCCAATTCATAGCTTATGTTGCAGATTGACCTGTGTTAATGTCTGACTCCCCTTTTAACTCCCACTTCCCAGCATCCACAGGCACTGTGAATGCTGTCCCTTTTCCTCCAAGTTCACTGCTCTAAATGGTGACATGTTTAAGCTTTATGAATGAGAGCACAAGAACAGAGCCCTGGAGCCTGCTATGTCATGCAATACAATCATGGCTGATTTGCATCAACTCCACTTTCTTGCCTGCTCCCCATATCCCTTAATTCTGTGACAAATCAAAAAAAATCTTATTTCATCCCTGATTTACTCAGTGATGGAGCCATCTGCGATCCTTATGGGAGACAATTTCAAAGATTCTCAACCTTTTCAGTGAAGACATTTCTCTTTATCTTGACCCTGAATAACCAACCCCTTACCCTGAGACTGTACTCCTGAGTTCTAGTTTTCCAGCAGGAAATGCAACCACTCAGTGTCTACTCTGTAGAGCCCTTTCAAAATCTTGTATGGTTCAATGAGATCTCCTTTCATTCTTGTGAACTCCAAAGAGTATATGTTCAATTTGCTCAGCCATTCACCATAGGTCACATGACAGGAATCAATCTATTTGAATCAATGTCACGATACCTCCAATGCAAAGTGTAATCTTCCTGCGATCTAAAGACCAAAACTACAGATAGTATTCTAAGTGTCGTCTCATCAAAGTTCTGAATAATCGCAGCAAAATTTTTTTACTCTTGTATTCCAATTCCTTT
Source organism: Sphyrna mokarran (assembly GCA_024679065.1). Lineage (NCBI taxonomy): Eukaryota > Metazoa > Chordata > Chondrichthyes > Carcharhiniformes > Carcharhinidae > Sphyrna > Sphyrna mokarran. The sequence continues at coordinate 106,451,941 of JAGIQG010000003.1, read as the reverse complement.
GCAATAGAGGCCAATATTCCACTTGTTTTCTTAATTGCTTGCATGTTAACTTTGTCCTTTGTATGATATAGCAAGGTCTCTCTGAATATCAATATAGAGAAGCTTTATGCCTTGTCATAGAAACGTAGGAAATAGGAGCAGGAGCAGGTCCTGCGAGTGTGATCCACCATTCATCACGATCATAGCTAAAAATCCAACACAATAGCCTCCTTTCAATAATATTCTGTTTTCCATCCTCATTGTCAAAATGAATAACCTCACATATCCGCATTATTTTCCATTTGCAACCAAGTTGCCCAATCATCAAACTTGCCTATAGTTGGAACCTTCCAATTCTGCCAAAGGTCAATGGGCTTCTGCCTGGTCTGCCACATATTGCATTGTGAGTCTTGCTATGCTGCAAAATCCCAGCTAATTTCTCTTTGCAGGTCAGGTGACCCATGACCTTCAGGATTGTTACAGGAATATTGATATTTTTTCATGAGCATGGAAAAAAACTCGAAATGTGGAAGCCTAGTTTAAACTGAACCAGACTACTCCAGAGCTGGAATACAGGTTTCATGCAGCCAGGCCTTGGACAATCAACTTCCCATTCAAACCAGGCAAGCCTGGAGATGCCTGGCCATGTGCTAACAACCACATTGTTTCAGAATGCACTACTGTTTACATTTTCAGTGTGAACCTGCTTTGATAGAAGAACAGTTTGCAGTTTGAGAGGGAAAAGCTGGAATCAGATGTAATAGTATTACAATTAAATAAAGGTAACTACAAGACATGAGAAAAGAACTGGCCAGAGTTGATTGGAAAGGGAGCCTTGTAGAGAAATCAGTGGGACAACAATGACAAGAGTTTTTGAGAGTTATTTGGGAGGCACAACAGAAATTCATCCTGAGGAGGAGGAAACATGCTAAGGGAAGGACATGGCATCCATGGCTGGCGAAGGAAGTCAAGAACAGCATAAAAGCAAAAGAAAAAGCATACAAAGAGGCAAGGATTAGTGCAAAACCAGAGGATTGAGAAGCCTTTAAAAGTGAGCAGAGGACAATTAAAAAAGCAATAAAGATGGAGAAGATGAAATATGACTGTTAGCTAGCTAGCTAGTAATATCAAAAAAGATAGGAAGAGTTCTTTTATAATATATAAAAGAGAGAAGCAAAAATTGCAATTGGACCACTGGAAAATGAGGTTGCAGAATTAATAATAGGAAACAAAGCAGTAGCAGAAGAACTGAATAGTTAGTTTCAATCAGTCTTCACAGTGGAAGACTCTAGTGGGATGCTAGAACTCCAGGAGAATCAGGGGACACGAGTGTAGAGCCATCACTAAGGAGAAGATTCTGGGGAAACTGAAAGATCTGAAGGCGGATAAATTACCTGGACCAGGTAGACTATGTCCTAGGCTTCTAAAAGAGATAGCTGAGAAAATTGTTGAGGTATTAGTGATGATCTTTCAGGAAACATTGGGGGCAGGGAGGGTACCAGAGGACTGGAAAGTAGCTAAAGATCACTACTGTTTAAGAAGGGAGGGAGGCAGCTGACAGGAAATAATAGGCCAGTATGCTCGACTTCGGTCATTGGCAAGATTTTAGAATCCATTATTAAAGATGAGATTGCAGAGTACTTAAAAGTGTATGACAAAATAGGACTGAGTCAGTACGGCTTCGTCAAGGGGAAGTCATGTCTGACAAATCTGTTAGAGTTCTTTGAAGCAGTAACAAGGAAGTTTTATAAAGGAGAACAAGTGAATGTGATTTATTTAGATTTTCAGAGGGCATTTGACAAGTGTTGCACAGGAGACTGTTAAATAAGTTAAGTGACCATGGTGTTAAAGTTAAATCCTGGATTGGCTGACTGGCAGAAGGCAGAGAGTGGGGATAAAGGTGTATTTTTCAAGATGGCAACCAGTGACTAGTAATGTGCCTCAGGGGTCAGTAATGGAACCACAACTTTTCATAATATACATTCACGATTTGGAAGAAGGAACTGAAGGCACTGTTGCTAAGTTTGCAGATGATACAAAGATGTGTAAAGGGACAAGTAGTATTAGGGAAGCAGGGGACTGCAGAAGAACTTGGACAGGTTAGGAGAGTGGGCAAAGAAGTGGCAAATGGAGTACAATGTGGTGAAGTGTGAGGTTATGCACTTTGGAAGGAGGAATGGAGGCACAGACTGTTTTCTAAATGGGAAAATGTTTAGGAAATCAGAAACACAAAGGGACTTGGGAGTTACTATTCAAGATTCTCTTAAGGTTAGTAAATGTGCAGGTTCACTCGGAAGCTAGGAACGCAAATACAATGTTGGCGTTGATATTGAGAGGGCTGGAATACAAAAGCATGGATGTATTTCTGAGGCTGTATAAGGCTCTGGTCAGATCCCATTTGGAGTACTATGAGCAGTTTTGGGCTCTATATCTAAGGAAGGATATGCTGACCTTGGAAAAGGTTCAGAAGAGGTTCACAAGAATGATCCCTGGAATGAAAGAGTTTATTGTATGAGGAACGGTTGAGGACTCTGGATCTGTATTCATTGGAGTTTAGAAGGATGAGAGGGGATCTTTTTGAAACTTACAGGATACTGTGAGACCTGAATAAAGTGGAAGTGAAGAGGACATTTCCACCAGTAGGAAAAGCTAGAACCGGAGGACACAAGCTCAGGCAATAGAGACGATCCTTTAAAATGGAGATAAGGAAGAATTTCTTCAGCCAGAGAGTGGTGAATCTGTGGAACTCTGCAGCAGAAGGCTGTGGAGATCAGGTCATTGTCTTTAGCACAGAGATAGGTTCTTGATTAATAAAAGAATCAGGGATTATGGGGAAAAGACAGGAGAATAAGGATGAGAAAAGTATCAGTCATGATTGAATCGCACAGCAGACTCGATTTGCTCAGTGGCCTAATTCTGCTCCTTTGTCTTATGGTCTAATGCTATGAATACTTGGAGGCACCCAGCTCAATAGAAGGCCAGAGGATGACATGATGAGAACAACACTTGTCACTTGAAGGTTCAAAACCATGTTCTGCAACTTTCAAGTTCTCAGTGTGAGTCTTCTACTATGAAGACAGACAGTAAACTTTTGTTTAATATCTCCACCAATCTCTCATTTCCCATGATAACTTCTCCTATCAAACTGATCAATATTTATTTAACTGCCCTCCTTTCTGTACACCAGTAAGGACTCATTTATAATCTGTTATTACATTCCAAGTAGGTTTATTCTCATATTCTACTTTTTCTCCTTTTTGTCATACTTTTGCAGGTTTTTAAAACTCTCCTAATGATCACATTTACTCGTCTTAGTAACATCAAAAGCTCCCTCTTTTAATCTAAAATTAACTTTGCTGGTAAGCCATGGCTGGATCTTTTTTGCTAAGTTTCTGTTTTTAATGGAACATATTTTTGTTGAACAGTTTGAATAATTTATTTTAGTATTTCCTTCTGTTCATTTGCCACCTTACCTTTCAGTATATTTGTCCAATTAACCTTAGGCAACTCTCTTACGCAAATAGCTTAATTTAAGTTTGAGATTTTTACTTGGAACTGAAGTATTTCATCTTCAAGCAATATCACTTTTTCCCAAATGGTCTTTTAATATAGGATTACTAATTCAATGATTTCCATCAAATGCATTATGTTATTTTTGCCGCAAATCCTCAGCCAAAATGTTTAAATAAAGTGATCTATTGTTTTCTCTTCCCGTCAGCTCTCCATAGCCAATTCTTGAAAATCATTTTCCTATTTATATGAATCAATCAGTGAAGAACAATGTACAGAAATTCCCTGGCTGAGAAAGGATAGAATTCCTGTCAAAATTTACGTTACAAGCATTATATTAACATTTATGATTGTATCCTGTTTTTTAAGAGTATTAGTAAATTTATAATTGATAACTTAAATAGTACTAATTGTTAATTTTATAATTTCTTTGCTATTGCAACTTCATACTGTGGAATTCAGAACTTTTGTTTTGTAAGTACTGTAACAATATGTTTCTATTTCTTTCCCTCACTAGAGGTCACTGTGAGATGACAAAATCTGTGTTCATAGTCAAACCTGTCAGTAAGTGGGAGCAAATTAATCCGAACTTCAGAAATTTACATTGCATTTGTATATTATAATTGTGCAACTGATATCCTAGATTATGATTCATTTTGTATTATTAGTTAACTAGACTGCAGTAAGATGTATACAAATATATTAACATTAGATAATAGAGTAATTCTAAACTCCAATTCAAAATACTCCTCTTGTTTAACATTAGATATGTGACATTTTAGACATATGTTTAGGATAGAATGAATACATCTAAACAAAGTTCCACTTAAGGCAAAATTAACACAATTAATAGTAGATTCTGGAATACTCATTCTTTACATATATATAATGCTAACTGAATACAAATTGATGCTAGATACTTAAAATAATTTTATCTCACATTTGTTGAAATTAAGTAATGTTAACTGATCGCCTATCGTATTGCACATAGGTAATTTAATGTCTGGAGTTTGGCCTTGACATCTGGCCAGAATTATAAAGGCAGATCATAAGAGTTTATACATCTATTTGAAAAAAAGAGTTAGCAAAATGAGCTATGGTCCTACAGAAAGTGAGTCTGGGGAATTAATAGTGGAAAATAAGGAGAGGGTGGAAAAATTGAACCAATATTTTGTATCAGTTCAAATTTTGGAGGATACAAGTAACATCCCACACATAGCTGTAAATCAGGAAATGGAAGGGAGGGAGGAACCTGAAAAATGTACAATCTACCAGGAAAATGGTACTGAGAAAATTGTTGGAGCTGGAGGCTAATAAGTCTTTAGGTCCTGATGGACTTCCTCCTAGGGTCATAAAAGAAGTGGTTAGTGAGATAGTTGGTGCCTTGATTTTAATTTTCCAAAATTCCTTACATTTGGGAAAGGATCCATTAGATTGGAAAATAGTGAATATTTTTCCTTTATTCAAAAAAGGAGAGAGAAAGCAGGAAAATACAGGTCAGGTAGCCTAACATTTGTCATAGGTAAAATGTTGGCAGTTTTATTAAAGGCATTATAGCAGGGCACTTGGAAAAATTCAAGGTAATCAGGCAGAATCAATATGATTTTGTGAAAGGGAAATTGTGTTTAACCAATTTATTGGAGTTCTTTGAAGAAGTAACATAGAAGAAGGCAATTTGGCCCATCTTGCCCATGCTAGCCCGAAGATACCCTAGTGTCCTTTCTAATCCCACCCAGCCCATTTCCCTGTAGCTTACAGCAGTTAAAATGAAGATCCAGGTACTTATTAAAGGAGTTTAGGGTCTCTGCCTCCACCACCAACTCGGGCAGCGAATTCCAAATACTCACCATCTTTTGCTTAAAAAAATTCTTCCTCACACTCACCAACTTTTGCTTAAAAAAACTCTTTCTCATGTCCCTTTACACCTACTGCCACTTATCTTGAATCTATGTGCCCTGGTTCAAGATTTCTCTGTCTAGGGAAATACTTGTTTCCTGTCCACTATATCACTTTCTCTCATAATTTTGAACATTTCTATCAAATCAGCCCTCAGCCTTCTATATTTCAAGGAAAGTAACACCAACCAACCAAGCTCTTCTCATAGCTATGTTTTTTTTAGCCCTGGCAACATTCTTGCAGAATGGCATCCAGGAATGGCATCAGACCTGTCAGCAAAAGCCACTGCAAGGACATTGATCCCAGCTGTGGACATAAGGAAACAAGTGGATGTATGTATTTAGATTTCCAGAACACATTTGATACGATGCTACAGCAAAGATTATAGTGAAAAATAAAAGGTCAAGATGTAAGGGGCAACATATTGGCACGAATGGAAGATTGGCTAGCCAACAGGAAACAGAGAGTAAAAATAAATGGGCCTTTTTCTCATTGGCAGGACGTAATGAACCATGTGCCATTGAGATCAGTGTCAGGATCTCAACATTTTACAATTTGTGTAAATGAATTGGATGAGGGGACTAAAGTTATAGTTGCTAACTTTACTGATGACAAAAAATAGGAGGATAGTAAGATGTGAAGTGGACATAAGAAAATTGTCATAAGGACATAAAAGGATATAGTAAGTGAGCAAAGATCTGGCAAGTGGAGTATAATGTGGTAAAGTGGGAAATTGTCCATTTTATCAGGAAACATAAAAAAGAAGCATTTTATCTAAATAGCGAGAGATTGCAGCCCCTTGAGATGCAGCGGGATATAGGGGTCCTAGGGCTTGAATTGCAACATCACAGCAAGTAATTAGCAAAGCTAATAGAATACTATAATTTATTGTGAAAGGAAGTTAAAACAGAAGTAAGGAGGTTATGTTTCAGTTATGCTCAGCATCAGTGAGACCATATCTGCAGTACTACGCAAGTATTTGCCTCCTTATTTAAGGAAGGATGTAAATGCTTAGGAAGAAGTTCAGAGAAGGCTTGTGAAACTAACACCTGCTTTAGGCACAATGTCTTATGAGGTATGGTTGAATAGGCTTGATTTGTATCCATTGGAGTTTAGCAGAGTAACAAAGACTAAAACATACAAGATCCTGATGTGTCTTGTCAAGATCAATGTGGAGAGAATGTTTCCTCTTGTGGGAAATCTAGTAATAGGTTACCACTGGTTAAAGATAACGCATTTTGGGCAAAGGTGAGGACTTCTTTTCCTCTCAAAACATTGTGAGTCTTTGGAATTCTCTTTCTCAAACATGAGACAATGCTGTGCCTTTAAGAATTTTTCAAAATGTTTCTTGTGAAGTATGTTTAAAATTGAACTCTGGTTTACCTGGTGCTGATCTGCCATAAACCCAGCAGCCACATGCTGAGGATGCAAGAGAATAATTGGTCCCAAATATTAGGATGATCATTTTAATCTGACCTAATGCAGTTTTGTTTACTTTTGATTTTCCCTGGGGCTTCAGAATAGGACTTAATTAGGTTGATTGACAAGAGAGTCATGTGCTAATGGAGGAGCTAGGCTTACAGAGACAATCAGGTAGATTCTGCTGTGGTTGGCAAGAAGTAAGAAGCGTTTTTCTCTCTCTCTACCTGGAATCAGCAGTTTCGGACCTGCTAGAAAATAAATCTGTCTCTCCAGGGGTGTTCTAGAAGCTTGAGGACTGACAGTTCACATAAGTTTGTGCTTTTTTTGCAAACTGATTCTGAAGAGGAGTTCAAGATTATGAGTAATATTTCTTAAATTGGAACTAATAGAGATAAATTAGCAGTTAAAAATTGAATCTTGTCATGTTTAAATATTTCGATTTGGTAAAAGCTAAGCTAATTCATTTTGTTATAGTTAAACTATTATTAAACAAAGTTTGTTTTGATAAATACTTCAAGTATGTCAATAGAATTATACTTCGAGTGAGGCACCTTTTCCTCACACTAGTGCCAAAATAAAAAAATAGTTGGGGACTAGTCTAACTTCATAATATACCTTGGGGTTTCTGATCTGGTCCCTAACAATGATGATGAAAATAGAGTCTTTGATTATTTTTAAGGTAGAGTTAGATAGATCTTTAGCAAGCTAGGGAGTCAATGGCTATTGGGTATAGGGAGTGTGAAGTTGAGGTTACATTTATATCAGCCAGATCTTATTTGAATAGCAGAGCAAGCATGAAGGCCAAGGGGCCTACTGCTGCTTCTAATTTTGTATGTCCATATTTTCAATCATGGAGGTGCCTGGTGAAATAAATATTTGTCCAATCACACATTAAGAATGTGAATTAGTTTCATGATTGCCAGTAACACTATCCATTGATTGAATATGTTAATTGTATATTAACTATATTTAACTTGATGCAGGAGGTAGGAGTTGATTGAGGAATCACTTAAATTTTTATAAATAAACACAGACTGAAATGTGATTGGAAAGCAGAATATTGCAAATGCTGGAAATCTGAAATATAAATGCTGGGAATACTTAATTCAGGCAGCATCTGTGGAGAGGGATACAGGGATAATTCTCCCCCTCCCACTGCAGTGGTTTTCTAGCGCAGTGGGGTGGGAAGGTCTTGTGGGCCAGGCATGGGCAGGATCCACATATGCATTCCCGCCACATCTCCCAAAGCGCCGTCGGATTCACACTGGAAACTGGTGGAAGACAAATAAGTTATTTGAATTTTTATTTAAATGTAATTTCAATGTAATTAGCGGATCCAGGACTGAAATCTCCAGGCCGAAAAACATCTGCCATCCTACCAGAGTGTTTCACTCTGAGTGGGGTTTACAGTAGCTCCTCACTTTCGGGGGAGCTATCAGCCTGACCCTGCTGGAGTGAAGGGGAAAATTGGGGCCACCCAGGGGATCAGGTGCTGGTGTGGTGGTTCTCCCTGGGCAAGGGTACCTAAACAGTACCAGCCTGTGCCTCCTGGCACTGCCCAAGGAGAAAAGTGTCTGTGTCCAGAGGGCACAGGCTGGCCTTGGGGTGGGGTCTGATGGGGAGGGGCCTGTGTTGGGATCTAGGGGTTGGGGATGGGGTGGGGTTCCTCAACCACCCTATCATTGGAATAATTGGGGGCAGGAGGGAAGCCAGTGATTGGGCAGGCTGGGAAGAGGGGAGGGGTGAAATCATCCTGGCATGGGAGGCCTGCGAGGGGAGGGAGGGTCAGCAAGGGATAGGTGGGTCTGCCTGCTGGCATTGCCGTGCCGTGGAGGCGGGAGCAGCTGGAGATCAGGGCAGACTGGGGAGGAGGTGTTGGGCTGGCCCAGGAATGGTTCCTGGCACTATAAGGCAGCACAAGCGGGCTTGGGAATGCACTTAGCTGTTCCATGCACCAGTTCTGCTTGCCTTTAGTTTTTGAACTTCTGGCAGTCTGAAAAATGCAGCCAGTCTGTGTTAAAGTTGGAACAGATAATAAAATAGGTTGATTAAAATATTTGAACGACTGCCTTCTGGAAGTTGACTGGTTGAAATCCTTCTTTCCTATCTCCACTACAGCCAGAGTATGCATTGCAGAGTGTTGCATGACTTGATGAATGGTTGCAGGGTCTGTGATCAGGCCATGGGAGGATCAGACTAAGGCCATGGGAGGGGCAGAACTGCGAGGGTCCCGGGCTGGCCAGCCATGGAGAGTGACCATTCAGAGCCACTGAGCATGAGAATAGGCCCTGCACCCTGAAATCTATTGAGATTCACGTTGGTGACCCCTGCATTTCACAGAGTGTGGGAGATTCTAATCTAAACACCCACTGAGAAAAAAGCCAATGTGAATTACTCCTGTTTTCCTGTGAATTGAATTCGGAATTGATTTGGGAGAATTCCAGCCACAAAGTTAACAAAATGTGAATTCTGTTTTTCTTTTCACAGATGTTGCATGACTAAAATTAGTCTAAAACGAGAGGGCATAGATTTAAGGTGAGAGGGGAGCAATACAAAAGTGTCCAGAGGAGCATCGTTTTCACACAGAGGGTGATGAATGTCTGGAATAAGCTGCCAGAGATAGTAGTAGAGGCGGGTACAATTTTGTCTTTTAAAAAGCATTTTGACAGTTAGATGGGTAAGATGGGTATAGAGGGACATGGCCCAAAAGTGGGCAATTAAGATCAGTTTAGGGCTTTAAAAAAAGGAAGGCAATGACAAGTTGGGCTGAAGGGCCTGTTTCCATGCTGTAAACCTTTATGACTCTATGAGGTGTCGCATGACTTGATGAACATTTTCAATGTTTTCTGTTTTTACTTTTGAAACCGTGGTTAAGTTAGGAGGTGTAGATTTGTAATATGTAGCTCTGTAAGTAAATATAAACTTGTGCAGAGATTGGCTCCAGTTCTATCCTTTAGCAACTAGCTTTCTGGAATAAAAAAGTGCACTTTAACTTCTTATTTATAAGTCCCACCCTCCATACTCGATACTGTATCAGACAGAATAGAAAGTGCCACGCTTATGATCAGCCTTCTGGGAATTGTTTGTCAGAATCACATGCATAGAGATGTAAATGAAGGCTGGGAGCTATACCCTAATGTGTTAAATTCAAGCTTTTTCCAACATTTCTTTATTGTGTAAAGGCTGTGTTAGTAGGTCTCATGAATTGAAACCTTTGTATTTTACTCTGTGCTGTGTGATGTTGGTATGCCCACATATAACCCTTAACCCCAAGTGTTATAATGTGATTGATAGAGAACACATTGAATGCTAACTGCTTTTTCTTTGGGATGACATAATGCTAAAACTTTGTATAGGTTAAACAACAGCTTTGATTTATTTCCAATTAGAGGTTTTTTGCAGCAACAAAAAGTAATATGGACCAAATATTCAACAGAGCCACTTGTACTTTGAGTATTGGGTTGAATTTTATAATTATTTTTCTAAATGTCCAGCTGGCATCAAAATGGGGAGAGTTGCTAATCCGTTCTTCGGGTGAGTTTTCACTCCCAATTTTATGCACTTAGTCTTTCTAACCACTAGAGGCGGTGGGTGGAGCCTTAATCGCCAGACAGCCAGCAGCTTAAATCGGAGCCACAAACTGCGCAAGTGCAGAAAATCTGGGGAAAAAAACAATTCTGCTGTCAAATATAGCTTCCCCCCCCCCCACACCCACCATGGACATCAGAGACCATCACCCTTCCCCCCCCCCAAGTCACCCCACTGACTCCTGTCACATGGTCCCCTCATCACCCCCCAATCCCCCCTCCAACCTCGATGGCTGACTAGCATGATCCTCTCTCTCCCCTCCCCCGGTCGTTACAAAGACACAAATCCCCCTCCCATCAGTATACCTGCGAGTGCTGACTTGGCTTCCCTTCGTGGTAACAAGGCAAACTGCTTTAAACTCACTGGAATGCTGTAACGGGTACGTGACTCACCCAAACTGCCTGCAGTTGATCTGCTCTAATAAGGGAGAGCTCCATAAACACCCCCAATGATGGGCAGACAGGCAGGCAGTGTAGGAAGAAATAGCCTCCAGGAAGACAGCTCCTCGTTTTTCAGATGCTGACCTGGCCAGGTTTCTGGCAGTGGAGACAAGGGAGGATACCCTCGTCCCCCCAGCAGGACACTGTCCCAATGGACGGGATGGAAATGCAGCCTGGGAGGTAGTGGCAGAACACATTAGTGCCAGGGCACTGGCCAGGAGAACCGGGAAGCAGTGCCACAAAAAACTGAATGACCTAATCCGGGCAGCAAGGGTGAGTGTTTTACCTCAAATAGATCTCCCCACTAAATGACCCCAAGATCCCCCCATCCCCAATACCCTGCATGCTTTCAACCCTACTGCTGCTCATCGTGCCCTTGACAGCTCAGAAAAATTCCACATTGCATCCACGGAAATGTTTTCTAACTTTCCTTTTAATCCTATTTGTAATTATCTTAAATTTATGCTTCCCTATACTGTTTCACTGACCAGTGGATATGATTTCTGGACATATCTGACCAAATTTCTATTGTCGGGTAGGAACACAGTGTTGTAATTGTACGTGGCCAGATGCCTACTACAGAGAGAATATACATCCTTTGCTCTGTTCATTGTGCTCAGCTGTTGCCTTATGCTATATGAAATGGTTTGCCGTTTGACAGGAACTGATGTAAGAGTAAAGTTTGCCATATACATTGAAGCCTCTCTTTAAAAGTTTGCAGGCATTGGTGAAGAATGTTCAGATGCACAGATGTATTTCTGACATCTGTTTTGTAGAAGGGCTTCACAGAAATGCAGAAACCCATGACATGAGTACATTTTCCTGGCTATCTGTGGAGGAATGGGAAAATTAATGACAGCAAAAGCAACAACTTGTATTTACAACAACAACAATTAGTGAGGGAGGAAGTGTTGATCAGTGTTGTGTCATGAATGCTGTGACTGGTATTGAACATTCTCGCAGTGACAATGATATGTGTGAGTTCTTTGGGAACAAAAGGTTGTTCAGTGGCAAAAATGGTCGCTTTCTGGAAGTCGTTTTCACCAGCAACTCTTACTGCATATTATCTTTGAGCACGTTGCCACCCTCTAGTTCCTTGTGATCTTCTGTAGGCTTGCTCCTCTTCCTGCTACATGCTCACACCTCCTTAGATGGAAAATTATGCAGCATGCAGCAGATGGTGATGATTTTGAAGCTACACCATGTCTCAGGTGTCCAAACACTGGAATTGCTGCTTTAGTGATGTGCTTGACAGAAAGACCTCATTGTATCCTCACTCTGTCACTATGTGAAGGATTCTAATTAGGATCCTGAGCAATGACTGCAAAAATGATCCTGGTCTTAAAAAGAGCTATTTGCTTATTCCTTCCAGAACATGAAATGCTGCAGAAAAAAAAAGTGGCAAGACTGCTCCCTGGATATTTGGCATTAATTTTGCATTAATCTATTTTTGGTGTGACAAGTACCTTGGGTCATTTTCTTATAATAAAGCTAATATATAAATATATAATGTTGATAAATGTAGTCATAAATCACCAAAATATTTCTGGTGTTAAGCCCATTCTGTTGATTTATGTATTAGACTTAATACCTTTGATTTTCACTCAATCAGGCTGACTTAGAAACTCTCTAAGAATGGTGGGCAACTACTGGTTCGAGCTCCCATTCCCATTTCAGACAATTTTCATTGGTGTAAGATATGGGTGCACACTCCCATCCTTGCCAATTCCTTTGTGGCTCCAGTGCTCCCTCCTTCAACCTATTAGTGGTGTGAGCCTTATCTAAAAATGAGAGCAGTTCATGGCCTCCCTGAATAGTCATGAATCATGGAGGAACACTAGTCTCAAGTGGGGAACCAAAAAAAAACAGCCACCTGTTCCTGAAACTCTTTAATTGGCAGGCTTTGAAATAAAGGAAAAAAATTCATTTAGTTTCAGTAATGAGATATTGCCTCTCATCACTGACACTGAATTAACATTTTATTGCAATGATTGATGATGATGCTCTGTCCTGCAAAGGTAAGTTGACCATTACATTGATACGCATTGCTTAAGTGTTGAGATGCATGAGAGTACTTTTTCCAAAGGGAAAAATGTTTTCATGTTTTCAAAACTTAAAAAAACTGAAGGGATTGCTGATGTAATCATCTGAGGTGATTTAAATGCTGAGAATGCTTTTAAATTGAAATGCAACATCAGTAGTTCTCATTTATGGGAAGAACTGCCCCCACCTCCTCCTGGACACCTTTGATTGACAGATCACATGGCATAGCTTTGAATTTTTTTTCAGATTAAATGGACTCCATTGTTTGGATTTCACAAGGTTTATTTTGGTAGCCATGTCCATTATGAATGCCTGGCTGAGTTTCAGTAGCTGATAACCACTTAGCAGAGGATGATGTCCACATCTGACAGTTTTAACATAGGTTATTAAAGGATTATCTACAACCAATGTGATAAGTGAATAAGTATTTGCTTTTTTATCAAATGGACCACTTAACATGATTTTTTTCAAATAGCTAATAAGAATGAGATTATTTTCAATATAAAGTATGTTTGTGCAACAACTCAGTCATATTTGTTTTAAATATCTATTTCAAAGACATCCTGAAGTCTGTCCATAATGAATATTGGGTGAGTGGCTATAGATGATAAATGAGCGCGTGGAATGGACATGTGGGGTATGAGGGGAATGGAATGGATGGGAGCTAATAGGTGGCTTGGGGAGCATAAGGGGCTAGGAAGGGGCATGGGGTGCGAGAGGAATGGAGGAGGTTTGGGAGTATGGAGAGAGCATAGATCACATAAAGGGAAATAGTGGATATGTGGGATGGATGGTGGTTGAGAGTTTAAGGGCTGATATTCAACATTACAACTAGTCTAATATCCCAGTAATTGGAGGTGGGCGTTCCAGCCAACCAACTTCACCATCTGTCTATCCCATTTCAATAGTGGGCCTGCTTCCAAAGATGATGGGCCTGACTCCATTCTATCCTGCCTTCTTGGAATGAAATACAGGAAGGTGTGCCTTTCTAAAAGTCTCAGATCTGTCAACCTGGAATATTTTCTACCTCCACCTTCCTATCTTTCCATGGAAATCCAAATAAACCTAGTAACTGTTCATGTTGTCTTTGAGAAACCTGACTGTTGGCGTCTCTTTTGCTAAAAAAAGTGATAATGGTCCTCATCCTGACAAAGGAAGTGCTAGCCATTTGTTTTATGCAGAATTGCACTGGGGACTTTTATTATTTTTCAAAATCTATCAAAGTGAATAAAAACTGAACCTAATGAATCATGTAAAGAAATGGTCCAAATCCTTCCATTTATAATTTGTCTCAATAACTGAAATTTCTCATTCCAAAAATAATGTTTCTGGGATAATGTATTAAAAAAATTGTGTATTTTACAATAACATTATTGAACTTAAATACTTAATCTGTATTTTGTACCTGTGAGTACCTTCATCAACATTTTGATTCAATGGCTCCAGCCTTTTTCATAAGGTTAGTACACAGGTACAAAAGATAGTTTAAAAAGTATATAGGACATTGATCTCTATGTCAAGTGGGCTAGAATTTAAAGAGGAGAAAATGATGTTAAAGATGCACAGAGTCTTGGTCAGATCTAGCATTTTCTTTCCCCAATATTATACAATGCAAAATTGCCAGATGCATTCACCGTAGTTGAATCTGGCATGAGAAAGGCATCAGCAAGCCAGATCTTTCGAACAATGTCTTATTTCCAGCTCCCGAAGTATAATCAATACTGCTACAAACAAAGTTAACAGTTCCATCAGGACCCAGACACATTGCAAAAGTGTGATACAAATCCCCATCCCCCAATCAAGATGTTTAACATTATGAAGGGGTTCGATGGAGTAGATACATGAAAACTATTTTTTCTGGTGCAGGGAGTCCAAAACAAGAGGACACACTCTTAACATTAGAGCTAGACCATTTAAGAGTGAAGTTAATAAGCATTATTTCACTCAAATGATAACAAAAATCTGGAACTCTCTACCTCCAAGAACTTATGAATGCAAGATCAATTGAAAATCTCAAGAGTAATATTAATACATTTTGTTGGGTAAGATTGTCAAGGGATAAAAAACAAAGGCAAATAAATAAGAGTTGAAATCTGGATAAGCTATGAACTGATTGATAAAGCAAAATTAGAGGGACTGAATGGCCTATTCCTGTTCTTATTCAGGTTGCCACAATTCATGTTTTCTCCCCAGCATCTTTTATCTTAATCATTGATTCCCTCAGTAAGAAGTGCCATAGTAACCATGTTATTCACAGACTTTATTTTAAAGCTAGCACTGAGCTGGCTGTTAACACCATTTTCATGCTAAGTGGCTTCCAGTATGCATCAATGTGAAAATAGCAGCATAACTTCATTAGATCCCAAAGTGACCCCAGAATTCACTGAAGCCAAATAATACAAAATACCCTGATGTAGGTCAGTTTGCATGGCATATAGTTACAGAACAATATGAAAATGGGGAGTAATTCCTTGGACCAATGGTACAAACTTCAACAAAGGTATTGAATGATATGAAAAACCTGAAGCTTGAATTTGAACTTTCCTAACAATAAAGAAGATCTGCTTAGAAACAGGAGCTCTGCAGGTTGCCCAGAGCAAAAATGTAATTCCCAGTCCACAGAATAACTGGAGACTCAGAGTGACAGTGTACTATAATTTAAAAAGAGCAAAACCTTAAAATTTGAATTAGATTGACACAAAGTTCTACTCACAAAGTCCATTGAAAATGTGAAATTCTTGTCCTGAAAAACTGACAATAGATATTTGTAAGATTAGGCTATTAAAAACATAGGAACTAGAAGCAGGAGTAGGCCGTTCAGCCCTTCAATCCTGCTCTGCCATTCATTTTGATCATGGCTGATCATCAAATTCAATATCCTGAACCACCCCCCAATCCCCTTCCATCACTTTAGACCCTAGAGCCGTATTTAATTTTTTTCTTGAAATTGGCCTCAACTACATTCAGTGGTAATGAATTCCACACATTAGCTATCCTCTGGGTGAAGACATTTCTCCTTGCCTCAGTACTAAAAAGTATAAAATCAGAAATTAGAAGGGACACAAAAACAGATAAAAGTAGAGAAAGGAGATTCTGATTGACCATTATCTAATTAAATGATGGAACAAGGTTAAGAAAAGATCTTGTGGCACAGTAGCCTCCATGCCTCTGCCTCTGAACCAGTAGTACTGAGTTTGGGCCCCATCTCAGGGCTTAATGGCCAAGGAAGATCCGACCTTAATGTGGCCAATATGCAACATGCAGGAGTATGCCATTCAGCCCTTTGAGTTTCTCCACCATTCATTATGATCATGGCTGATCATTAAATTCAATAACATTATCCCAACTTTCCTCCATATCCCTTGATCCCTTTAGCCCCAAGAGCTTTATCTAATTCCTTCTTGAAATCATACAATATTTTGGCCCCAACTACTTTCTGTGGTAGTGAATTCCACACATTCATCACTCTCTGGCTGAAGAAATTTCTCCTCACCTCTGTCCTAAAAGGTTTAGCCCTTATCCTCAAACTATGACCTCTGGTCTGGACTCCCACAACATCAGGAACATGCTTTCTGAATCTACACTATCAGATCCTGTTTGAATTTTATAAGTTTCTATAAGATCTCCTCTCCTTTTAAACTCCAATGAATATTTATAATCCTAACTGACTTAGTCTCTCCTTATATGACAAACCTGCTACAAACCTGTTCCAGGAGAAAACTCATTATGGGAACTGATGAGTTTCTGCCTTGTGCACCCACGAGGTGCGGGATGAGAAACAACAGGATTGAGGGGCTGAATGGCCTATTTCTTTCCCTATGTTGTTGTGGCCTTCCGGCTTGCAGATTGGAGTGTAGCACAGTCCCGGAACTAGAAAACATTTTTTTTGTCCATAAATTTAAATTTGTGAATAATCATATTGCAATCATTATAAAAAGATGCATTTAGAAAGAATAGGGCATAAAGAATGCAAACTTTTCAGTAGATTCTGCAAATATAGTTGGATAGTGCTTCACACAACTTTTCAGGGGTTTTTTTTGTAAACGGTTCTTTTGTCAAGCTTTTATGTAAATTGGACCTCCTCTTCCGGGCCCTCCTGGTCCAGAGTGTATCAAATTTACAATGAAATAACCTCGCGATTTGGATTTCGAGCTGTTTAACCAGTTGGTTTTCTTTAATGTGTTATTTTTTGTGTGTGTAATTGCTGCAATTATTTCGCAACCTTTCAGCCGGGGAGCATCGGTTCGTTGGCTTGCCGGATTCTGAAACGGATCTGAAATCAACCACTTACTAAATCCTTAGAAATTGGAACTGGGTCTCAAAACAAAAAGTTCGACGGCGGCTTGTGTCATTTTTTTTGAAAAAAGCAAAAATATTTAATGTTCAGTGGTGCCGAGGATCCCTGGGGTTTTGTATTTTACAGAGAAAGGTTGGGCAATATACCCTTTTTATCCAGCTTTTTTTTTGTTTTTAGGAATAAGTCCAAACGATTTGTCAGATGCTGAAACTCATTAACTTCCCCTTGGCTCTCGCAATGTGTCTGCTGAGCCCATTGTGCCAAGCTCTGGCGTTTTTCTTCACTAATGCGACGCTTTTTCTGCTCGTTCGGGGAAACAAATTACTTTCCAAAAGATCGCGAGGGATGTTTTGATGAGAATTTCATTTGTACCGAGCTGGAAGGCCCTGTAGTTAACATTTGGTGGACTTAATTGGACTTTTCTTTTACCCCTTTAAAATCTGAAGCTGCTCTACTAATCCCTCATTTGTAATCAATTGTGTTGACTAAACAAAAGTATAGGTCGTTCTTTCTTCCTGTTCCAGACAATCCTTTGTTGAGTTTAAATGCCCTATTATTAAGTGATCCTGGTAGTATAGATGTACTCGATTGTTGACAGTTCATTATTGCGCTTTTGTCCATTTAATCATTCTCTCTGTGTTTTGCATGTGCATACAATAATGAGCTCCGTTGTCAATTAACATGTTTCTAGGAGCAAAACTGGTTGCTCAGATGTTTTAACAAGAAGCGCAGAGAAAAGGGCAACGCACTGTCTTGAGGTTGTTTACTTCCCAGCACTTTCTCAATGCACCAGGTTACTGCCAGTCCTCACACTGACCCGGGTCTTCCGCGCGGTCCTAGTGCAGGATCGCCTCATCTCTAACGAGGAGCAAATGGGGGGGAAAACGATTTGATATCGGAGGCACACTAGATGCAAAAACAAAATCTGATCTTTTTTTAAAGGGCTGTTGTTTGCAATTTGATGTCTTTGGTCCGTATCAAAATATTCGCAAATCTTTAAATTCCCAACTCTTACAGGTATTCAATTTTAAACCCATTGTTTGGATACTTGGAATGACGTTTCTGCGGTTATATCTGCGAATGTAACTATTTCGATGGAATTTCGGCAGCTGAGAAAAACTCTTTCCACTAATCTTGTTGAAGTTGCAGCGCTAGTGAACTTTTTCGAAATAATCGTCATTTTAGTATTAAAATTGTTATCTGTTATACAGAATCAAAATTATTTAATTTTACCAGCTCCTTAAGGTACAGTACTTGGACGGGTTTCTCGAGGCATTGCGTTTGTTGCCTATAATAAATTGTTGGAGACTCGGACTCTATTGTAACTTGCATCATTAAATAAAATGACACGATGGACGGAATGACCCAAACTACAATTACTTTTGTTGATATTGGGCGATCACAAACATTTTCATGATCTCGTATAAAGTTGATTTTAAAAGGGGTAGAGTGAAAACTTGCAACTGGACTTCAGTGTTATGAGTGGTACCACCGCCGGAAACTTCCTGCACTCAGATATTCGTCACCTGAATCCAGCATGCCCAGCTAAATGGAGCATACATTTTCAGCAAATCAGTTGGGCACACAATATAAAGGTGCAATCCTTAGAGTGGGAGGAATCTAGATTTATGATTATTGAATCAGTACTTATGCTTTTTAAATTGTCTCAACTTCCAATTTTTAATAATTCTGTAATATTGACTAATACTGAGATGTTAAGCTGCTGTTATGTAATGAGAGCTATCTGTTATACTTTTATTTTCAGTTACGAACGTACTGACAGTTTGCCAGGGTTAGTACTCGGCAAGGACCAGTATCACAACGCCTCGATAACCATACAGTGACAAGGAATGTTAATAGCGGCAACATACAGCCTATCAGTACAATCCCACAAGTCCTATATTTTGACTAAGAAGCAGTTATTGTATAAAGGAGATATTGTTGCTGGATTCTTCCTTCGTTAGAAATATTTGATGAGCTTCTAACTAACTACCCAAATGCGACATTATTGCACACCTGATCTCTAAAGCCAGCTTGTGAAATAGTATATTTTAAACTGGTCACAAATATGTGAAAAATATTGCCATTGTTAATTATTGCTGTAAATTTGTGTAGTTTTTATGTACGATAAATCCAATAACATGATCGCCCTGAACTCTCTGATTTCATAAAAAAGATATAAATCCGATTCGAGTCATTTTTGTTTACACACATTTTGCGAATAAATCCAATAACACACCCGTTTCCTTCAAAATGGAATTGGGGTTATAAATAATCAACCAAAAGTGGATGCGGATGTTCCTGAAGAAGCAAGCTGAATAAAACATCAATTCGAAATCAAGCAGGATTCATTCTGTTTGCCCGAGTGCGGGGCGTAAGTACAGACCAACCTGTTATCAAGAATCAGTAAGGGAAAATAATTCTGAAGAACCCATTCATTCATCCCAGTGAAAATAATGAACACGATATATTGCATCAAAAGTCAATTCTTCGCCACAACGTTAAGTCTTATCTAATGGTTTTTCACTGCGGAACCAGTAACATTCTTTCTGGGGAATGATCATTATAGTATATGAATTATAATAGATACATCATTATAATATCTTTGTACGTGCTAGCGTCTGTTAAAGCCATTTAGGTATTTTCCAGTTGGCTTTTGCAAACCGTTTGACTTTTTTGTAAGTGTCAATGAAAATGAAACTATCTGCAAACAAAATGAAAATGAGGATTTAGTTCCTCTAAATATACAACTTAGTTGTTACGTCTGAGAACTTAAAGTAACAATCCTACTGATCGATGCTACATTTAATATCAAAACTAACGAGTATCAAATGAATCCTGGAAGAAAATAAATCGGGATTTGACATGGAAATTGGACGGAACTTAGCAGACTAAACTATCCTTGGCGATCACGAAAGAGCAAATTGACAAACAGTCGATATCTGCAAAAAAGTCGAAATAAATATTGGGTAATATAACCTGGTAGGATGGCACTGTATTTATATATAGATTGACAGAAATGTATGGACACCTATGTGTTGGATTGCATATGCGCTGTGTGGATATACAAAGCAAATGCGGATGTACACATTCAGCTTATATATGCAGCAATTGTGCATATGTGCTAAGGTTGCTTGTTTGGGATACGGGTGGATGCAGCATTTTGTTTTGTCTTTTGCAGGTTGTACTGTCTCCAGGTTTCCTCTTGGCTTTGTCTCCCCAGGAAGCAAAAGTATCTCCCAATTGCTAATTAAAACATGAGGTGTCAGTCAGCTGTATTTATGAATATGGTGTAACTAGGGCCTGTAAATAAATCTGGGCATGTTTATTCCTTCTATCCACCCTGACCTGCTGCGACAAGTTTCCCAATTTGCGCTTGCATGTTTTAACGAATCTTATGATGTAAGTATGCTTGGCTGAGATAAATTTAAACTCGCAGCAGTCCTTCCGTTCAAATGCTCAAACTTTACAGTACAACTGGAGAGTACTTAAGTTTTATTAATGTTGCTAAGGGCCTGGTCTTTCTGAAAGTTATACTTCCAAAACACTTACGATATTGTAACTAACCATATAGTATAATACTGCAGTTCACGAACAACAGTTGAATGAAGCATCATCTCTGGTCAGTTGGAAGTGTTACAGCGTCACTTAGTTTTGCGCCCGTCTCACGATGAAACGCAGCATCCTTGAACTGTCCATAGAAATTACACCTTTATAGTGCATTCAACGTGGAAGTGTTTAATATATTTACGTGTATAACTTTTTAAAACGTCCCTATTGGAAATGGTTAAGACATGGAAATGTATCCCGGAACGGAGAACCATATTTATTTATAGCTGGCATGAAGTTGCCGCGTCTAAAAGATCCAGGATTAAAATAACTTTGGAGAATTTATAAAACATCACGGGATAACTGCGATGAATTGGAGAAAACAATTTGTGGGTTAGCATTTCAAGCCGCTAAGAGGTTACACCTTTCGGAGCCTGTATTATTAATAGAATTGAGTGTCTATTCACCGCCAGTGAGGAAAGTACAAAACAAAGTTAGAACATGTTGACAAGAGCAGTTGTACCTGTTAAGTTTGATCTTTACAAGTTAACACATTGGTTTCGGTGGTGCAGGGACGGTCAGCCACTTGTTTGTTTTAGGAGAGACAACTGTCAGTGGTTTTCCCACTGGAACCTGGAGCTTTGCAGAGTCCGCGGCACTTAGTATTTCACTTTTTGTTCGCGTATTGGGAAATAAGTATCAGTGTGTGCAGGTGGATGAATTGGTGAAAAAAATCAAGAATGAGAGAGAGTAACTTTTAATTCTGTAAGAAGTAGTGGGAATGTTGTGAGGGGCATTGTGGCCAAGAAGGCACCTCGAAAGCCCCAGTGAGGACTCATTTCTACTGAAAACAATTGCAACTTCCATCATCAGCGTGCAGCAAGCAGTAATAGATCGAGCTGTAAGTGGAGACTTTTGTGTCTAACATGGTTCCTTAATATAATTAGCAAGCCGCTTTTGTTTCGTTTTTAATTAAAATAACACATTCCCCCCCCCCCCAAAAAAAGCACATGATGGTATCTCTGTAGCCCAGTCTAGAAGCCCACTAAGATTAGCCCACTCAATTAACTGTAAAAAGGTGTACACGCAATTCTCTTCAAATTATTGGCCTTTTAATCAGTCCCTGGATAGTTTCATCGTTTACTGTTAACGGTTAATTTAAATTTCATTGAGAAACAGAGAGTGAGCAGCACGCAGCTGAGCTGAAATCAGAATTTTGTTGATACACTGTAATAATATTGTTCGTCTAGACGTGGGGAGAATAAATTATCCCGCATTAAAAGGAGCGAGACATGGGGAAAGGAGTTTTTTGAAAACCCTAAGTACTTTATTATCCACTGTTACATCAAATTGGCTAATATGGAAATGCCTTCTCCTGAGAGAGCTTGCCTGATTACCACTAACATTGTTGAAAGCGAACTGCCTCTGCTTTGAGTTTGCTCATATTCTGTGGATCAAGTGTGGGATCATTTCATTCTAAAAATAAAACAGCAATTTGTTGCCGACAGCAGGTCGAGAAGAGACACTTAATCTGCTAGAGTAAAACGCTCAATTGCCCAAACTGGGTAATTTCGTAATCAATCGCCCAGAAAATATCCCGCCGCACTAATAGCTCCGATTCAAGTGTAGTGCGTGAGGTTATACAGCGGACACAAGAAGAGACTTTTCCACTTCAATAAAATCTAACTTCTCACATCACTGGCTACGTATTTCAAATATAATACTGCCTATTAATAATAATAATAAACTCGGCTCACCCGTTGTCTCGCAGTAAACGTATTTCTAAAAGTACACATTTTCCCCTAAAAGGTGGCGAAGTTGTTGAAAGCGCCATCCAGATACTTCACCAGAACACACCCATTAAAACTTCAGGAAAAGTGCGGATTCGAGGTGTTTTCACTTTGAATCAGTCAAATGATTTTTTAAATTTTTTGCCTGTCTCATTAGACCTTTGAAACATACTTTAGTACACATTGCTAAATCTGTTCTTCGGATGCCTGTGTATTTTTTTCTTTGCGTTGTATCCCGTTTATTTTATCTGTTTTAAAGATCGAGCATATTTTCTTCAAACCCAATGGATGTTTGCAAATCACAGAGCGTTGTGAAGTGCTGAAGGATCGGGACGCAATTAGTTGGTGATGGTTTATTTGGACAGTGGAGTGTTTTGGGGAAGCCAAATACTGGAAAGAAATCCACTGACCAGTCTTCAGGTCAAAACCGTCGAATTCTCCCATCTGCGCTGCGTGGTGAACGTGAGAACATTCTATTTCTCCTTCGGCACAGACAGGACCCGGTGTCACTGTTGGATTTCAGAAAAAGTAACGAAATAAAAGATTTCTTTGGACTGTCCTGTGCCGCACTTAGCGCAACCGAGCCCAGATGTTTTCTAAACTCTACTGCTTTGTATAATTTGAAAAAAAAACATGCAGTTTGGAATAAATGTAGCATTTAAACAGGAATATGTGAAATACGTTATTGTTAAATTTCAGCAAATGGTATACCTTCGTATCAGTTTATACCGTTGCCTATAATAATAAGCAGATCAATTTTCGCCCCGTTCCATTTATTGGCGAATCTGTGCAATTCAAATAAACGCATCATTGGAAACTTTATTTTTTATTTTCCAGTTAGACACGTTCAATTTTTACAACGGGGTTTAAATTTACAGAAATGCAAACGAACCGACGTCCTAACAAATACTTTAAAATTTCAGATTTACCAATCCACGGTAAGTTTCATATATAAAATACTACAATACAGAAAAAATAATATGATATAAGACATTTAATTAGCATTTTAACATGGATATTTACATTACGATTCATTCACAACACTTTTGGAATATTGTAGGAGCAAGACATGCTGTCGCTTCTCGATAATTTTTTCTTTGTTAATTCGACCCATTTAAACATACAAATTCAAGTGTGAAAAGTTATCTTATGAATTGTCCACTGTTGCATAACTGTGTGCGAAGTAAAGAGCATTGCAGTGCATCGAAAAATCTCAAATAGGTCATACTTAAAAATGCATGTACGCCAAAATGATTGTCCGCCAAAAAAAAACCCCTAAATCGAAGTCTATAAAACTAACTTTGCCCCATCCTTGAACGTTCGTTTGCCGGGGCTGTGGCGGAGTTACCATCGTGTAATTTCCTTATATGTTTCTTCAAGTCAAAGTTCCTGCAAAATCCTTTCCCACAAGTGCCGCAAGTGAAGGGCTTTTTATCGTTGTGAGTGTGCATATGAAACGTTAAATTATAGACCTGATGGAATGCTTTGTTGCAAATATTACATTTGAACTGTTTTTCTCCGCTGTGAGTTAGTTTGTGGTTCTTGTAGTTTCCTAGCGGGAAAGAAGAAGAAAATTGAAGTTAGTGAAAGTTTTTTTCCTCCACCACCAGGGTCAGGAGTTCACAATTAAGTTAATTTCAGATGAGGGAATGTCTATGTTAAGAAGAAGTAAAGCTTCATTAAGCAGTCTTGTGTTAGTGTGCGCGTATGGGAGTCAAGAAGTTGTCAAACTTTGTCTCAATCAAGTAAGGACTGCATAAAACTGTCAGATTAGGAATTAGATAGAGGTCAAGCTTCTGACCCACAACCCAAATTAAGGAGCCATATTAGAAGAGAGTTAGTTCAAAATGACACGACCAATTGGAAATAGGTTGAATTCAGCATCGCAGCCATACAGTGGATATGCTGTAGGGAAAAAAATTTCTTAATAGCACTGTTACTTTCATGTGAATTAAGAATTCTAGACTTTGATAACGTGTGCACATGCCCGCGAACAATTTCTGTAGTCCTGAGTTCTGCAATCCTAGTTCTACTGTAGTTCTGTGTTATTGTGTAATGGGACAATGTTTACCAATGGAAGCAGTCGGGCTAAATTAATAAATGTTATTAAATTATTAAAGAAAGTCAGCTGAATTAAAATGCAGAGGCAAGATTAAATCATGGATGTTATATAAGTCGAGAAATACATTGACACGCATTCATAGTAGGCACCAGCAAGACAAGACCATCAACCTAAGGGTTAAATATGATGGACGCACGAAGCCATATGGATAGCTACTCGTGTGAAGACTAATTCAAATTAAAGTAGACGCTACTTTGAAAAGTACCTTTTTGGTGAAATCCTTTCCCACAGAACTCGCAAACAAAAGGTTTGTAGCCAGCGTGGATCCGAATGTGAGTGTTGAGAGTGGAACTTCGGTTAAAAGCTTTTCCGCACTGATTGCATTTATGAGGTTTCTCCTGAAAAGGAATGGCAGGGATCATTTGAACACCGGCGGTCGGATAAACATAGATAATCAGAAATAAACTGAACGGAGGCAATTGTTCAGCAAAGACAAGGGGCGTGCGCGAATTTTAATTCCAAGGCAGTACGTTTAAAAAAAACTATTGTATTTAAACTATTTAAACAGAGATTTCAAAAAATAATTTTAAAAACTGAAATAAGAACTGATACTGTTTAAATAGGAATGCGGGCATTGCCTGTACGCAGTGCATATGTTATTACCCAATTATTCTGAAAGTAGATAAGGAAATGGCTCACATAAACTCATTAGTAAATTGTTTGCTGTTAAATGTTCTGGATAGTGAGGGAAGACGAGAGCACGTACCTGTGTGTGGATTATTTTATGTCTGCACAGGGTACTAGCTTGTCGAAAACCTTTTCCACAGACCTTACACACAAACGGCCTGGCTCCAGTGTGAACTGGCATGTGACGTGTTAAGTTATAATGGGCATTAAAAACCTGGAGAAGGGGAAAAAATAAACACGATCTTGTAATTTGTTTTGGAACCGCACAGTTGATGTCGGTTTATTTTTTTTCCCCCGTTTATCTCTCACGAGAACGGTATTCATGATCGGTGAAAAAAATACATTGTGGTAAAATTACTGCTTAAATCTGCACCTTACCTTGCCACACACTTCGCAGGTAAAGTTTTTCGGTTTGCCATCATTTGACGCGTTATTCAGTTTTTGATGGTTTTTAATGACATTCTTTTCGACTGGAAAACTGCTGTTTTCTTTGATCACTTGGTCCAGCTGTCCTGGGATACGCTCCTTATGAGGAAACTGTGGCGTTGGATATTTCTCTGCAGCCAAGCTGGCAAATTTAGCATTTTCCAACAAAAGGAGTTTCTGGTGAGCAGAAAGCGAGGCTGGGGGCTGGGAGCCCAGGATGTGAGATGGGAAGATGTGATGTCCATGAAGCAACTCTGAAGGGTGGTAGGTAGTGTCCAGATAGTTGAAGTAATAAAGGGAACCGTTGGCAGGCATTGCGACCGTTTGGTTTATGACTTGGGGCTTGATCAGTCTATTAGTGGTCATCATGGAAGGGCCTAAAGTTAAGTCCGTTTTGCAGCACATCCCACAGTTTGATTTGCACATTGCCGCGGAAGTACAAAGTGACCCCCTCAGGTTAGTCTTCCATACCTCAGAATAGTTCAAGAGAGCTTTAGCTTGCAAGTCATAAGGAAAGGGTTGGATAGGAAGCATACACGGGACGGGAGAGCACAGTTTCCCAACCTTTTTGTTTTCTGCTTTTTCCAAGCTTTGTCTTTGTTCAGCGTGGCTCCTTGGTTCTGAGGTTTTGGCCATGATTCTTTCGATAGAAAAGGCCAGTGCCTTTGGGGTAGCTCCATTGCAGGTAGTGGCGGAGGCTCCATTCCTTGCCGTTTGCCTGGGACAGGACACAACTGTCTCCAAATGACCAGAGCTTGCCATCCCAGGACTTGGTGTGAGCAGCCGCTGACTAGAGCCGCTCTGATCTCCCCTGCATTCCAGGAAAGCCAAGACACACATCAATTTAATAAGCACCTTGCGTTTGGCATGTCACCCATTAACATTCAAATCAACATCCCCATGAACAATGGCACCGAGGGGCACCAGATTAATGCTCATTAAGCAGCACAAAAGAACGAATTACAAGGACAGCGAAAATCTTTGCTGATAGATTTTAAAAGCTATACTGTAAGCACAAGCCACCAGTTTGATACTGGAAATTCCGAGTACTAACTTACTGAGGAGTGATGTGCCAGACGCCACCGTCTATATCTAACGGGTTCTACATTTACTAGAGAGCGGAGAAGATTATCCAAGGACTGCGTGTGGCTATACTGTCACATTTTGATAGCACACATCCTCATCAGTGTGAGATCACTGTCTGTTGCATTTAGCTGACATCACATGAAGTCACTTAGCAAGGTGACATCCAAATAGCATCAGCCCATTCCAATCTCCCACCAGCACCCACAATGCTCGTGGGCGAAGTGGCTGTGAGGGTATGAAAAAATAATTGTGCATTTAATATGCTTTAATGTATCGCA
This sequence comes from Sphyrna mokarran, assembly GCA_024679065.1. Classification (NCBI taxonomy): domain Eukaryota; kingdom Metazoa; phylum Chordata; class Chondrichthyes; order Carcharhiniformes; family Carcharhinidae; genus Sphyrna; species Sphyrna mokarran. Next base: position 106,424,888 of record JAGIQG010000003.1, on the reverse strand, counting down.
AGGTCTGTTTACATTGCTCATGGGCTACCTTTTAAATGATTAGGAAAATAAGCAGATTGAATAGCGCAGTCTCAATTGTTATTAACACTCAATTGAAAGGATAATTTTCCAATTTTTTTTATTATTTTAAACAAGGAGACGTTCATTTGAACTCAGTCTCGGCACTCAAGCTCGGGTAGACTTGAGAGAGAGAAAAAATCTTTAGTGAATAATAAATGAAGCGTTCCTAATATAATGCACACAACAGACAGATCTCTCTGAACGCTGCGGAAACAATTGACTTTTATTCATTCGGAACATCTACCCTCCGCCCCATTCCCAGTGAAAGTTGGAAGAATTCGACCGCAAAGATAACGTTGTGGATTATTCTTGTGCATTAAAGTGCACACTCTGCTCCGTAATGCGTAGATTTTAAAGGCGGTTTCCAAAGTAAACCCCCCCCCCCCCCATTTATTTCTCACTATGTGGTTAAGCAGCATGCAACTAAAACTTGTCCTTTTTTAACAGGTTAAAATGAATGCATTTATTTTTGATGCAGTACTGACAATTTGTATAGTTATGGGGGGAGGGGGAATGGCTGGGGGGGAGGAAGGGGGGCTAGATTCCACCTGTGGCAATAGCAGATTGCAATTTCAGAATCTCCCCAGGACCCGATTAAACGTTTTCCTCCTTCACCTATTCAGAGCAGCCAATTTTCCAAAGCGATTCATATTGTTGTACCCCTTGTAAAGCGGTTCTTTCAATCTTAGTCACTAAAGCACCGCGTGGAACCCGGTTTTGTGTTCTTTTTGAGAGAGAGAAAAAAACGCGTTACGATGCGGATTAGGAGCCGAAGAGAAAAAAAAAGGACTGCGCCAGGCCAGAGGTAAAAGCGGGCAATGAAAAGGCTCTTTTTTTTTAACAAGCCTTTAGAAAGTTTCTGGAATTTACTCCCAAAACTTCTGTGTTCTCTCGACAATGGCCAAGTGTCTGTTCATTTGAGGCCGGTTTAAATCTTCTGTTTGCTGACGATTTCACCTGAGAAGCACAACAAATTATTATCGCAGAATTGATTGAGACGATACCCTCCCGCGTCAAAAAAAAGGGGGGGGGGCGGGAAAGTACAGAAGAGCCGGACAGCATCAAAAGTGATCATGAAAAGGGAGCCTAACAAAATGATCTTCGGTCCATCGCGATCGTACTTGCTTTTTTGGTCGTTTTAATTTTTTTTTTGCTTCGAAATCAAAACGAGGACATTCATTCCGAGATTCATTCCGCCTTGTGTTATGCCTTAATTCATATTATTAACTCGAGGCGATTTAAGATATAGCAGAAAGTGAATGAAGCGGTTTGGAATGGGGTCGGGGGAGGGCGGGTTGAAGTAAAACGACCATAGGACATGTTCCTTTGAAGATAATTGCAGGACAAATACTTCAGACCCAGATAAGGATCCAAAAAAGCTCCAGGTTGGAAACATTTCTCAGATTGTATATCCCTTCTTGAGAACATCAGATAAATAGACTTTCAAACATTGTCATTGCTTATGCTGTGATATGGTGCATTTCCTGCTAACTTTAGCTCTGGTTGTGTGTAATTGGAATGTGTTTTGATAGAAGCCGATGCTTCATTAAATACGTTTGACACTATTATGCGAAACGACGCAGTCTCTGTCTAACAGTGGATCCCCATTTCTGAACTTTCGAGGTAATTCATTTTTGAAGGGCCTTCCCAAACTGAGTGTTCAAGGAAGGGAGAGGATTGGCTGCCGTATTGTATTTAAGCGCAATAAGGCGACACTACTTGTGGAATGTGATTGCAGGAATGTTGTAGTAGCACTCGAAGGGTTAATGTTTAATCAGCGAAGCTGTCTGACCCTTTTCTCTTTCTACTGCACTAATTTAAGGGGCGGGATGTTTGTTCTGTATTAGAATTGTAAATTCCTGCAGAGCCTTAGACTGGTCCTGGCAAAGAGCAGCAAAAGGGCCAAAAAAGGACCACAGGAATCTTCCAACAAACACGGACAACCGGGTAGTTGATGCAATCCTATTCCTGATTTTTAAAATTGTTTTGTATGGATCTATTTAAATCCCAAGAGTAAATGAAATGCAACAGCCCTGCTCTGTTTCCTGTCGATTACTTCCATATTGCCCAGTTAAACTTTATTATACTTTCGGAGTCTAAATTAAGCGACGTTTAAGGCGGCGGGGGTAGTGGGGAGGCACTTGTGAGGTTAAACCCACGAGTCTCGCAGCTTCGTTATTTAAAACCAAATGTTCAACTTGGTCGTAAGGGGAAAATTCACAACTAATTTAAGTAAAAGTTAGTCTGAACCGGCGTCTTACTGTGACCGTGCGACATTTGAAATAATTGGGGAAACAGGTTTATTGACAATTCCAGTCTTGTCTTGTATGATACGAATCCAGTTCTTTGCATCATACAACTGCTGCAGTGGTTACATCATTTATAGAGTTGTAAATAGTTCATTGTGCAAAGCAATAACTTCCATTTATATAGCGCCGTTCAGGATATCCCAAAGCGTTCATTAAGTGTGGTCATTGTTGTAATGTGTACAAGAGCAGTTCAAAGCGAGATAAATGACCAGACCGCATGTGTTAGGTGTTGGCTGAGGGAAGGATGTCTGTTGACCAGTATTGTTAAAAAAAACTCTCCATATAAAAGGCAGAGCCTTGCTTGAGAAGATGAGCAGAGGGTGGGGCCTTACCTCTTTATTGAGAAATCAGCCTGGACCACGTTCTCAAGTATCAGAGTGGGGTTTGAATTTAGGGCCTAGTGATTTAGTGGCGAGGATGCTATTACTTAAACTAAGTTGACACCTATAAGGTGTTACTCTGGAGGCTGCACATGGGGAAAACACGCTTGTAAACAGGTTGGGTGAAAGTATTTAGAAGGTGGTGTTGAAACTGCAGTTTCGGTCCCGGGGTATGTTTGATAGGCTCGAAGAAAGAAACAGCAATCATTGTGTACAAAAATCCACACCTGCATCGCATTGGCGAGAGGATTCGAAACTCCATTCCACCTAATGTCAATTTATGTTAATTCATCTCTCTACTTCAATTACAGTGTGCTCAAGACCGGTGTTGGGCTACACGGATCGTGTACTTTCACCACGTCGATTAATTAGACAACTTCATACACACCGTTAGTGTACTTTTAATAAGTGGATACAAAGCTGTTTCAGTGCGGATTATGCCAAATGACAAGTTTAGTATAATCGGGTAAATTCTTACGACCTGAGATGTGAGGTATATGTTAATAACATGTTAACAAAATACACGTACGGTAAACATAACTTCTTTTTGCTTCGACGGTATTTACTTTTTAGGGAATGGAGCGTCCACCGGTCACGAAATTCATCTTGTCTATTATTACTGCATGCAAAATTATAATTAAGGCAGATGGAAATATGCAATCAATGTTGACGAAGCTGAGTTCAGCGAGACAGCAGGAATTGGCGACCTTTACATTCAATAGCGTAGCTATTATTTGTCAATATTTTCTGTCTCCGCGCTGGCTATAGTTGGAAGGCGGAACTCATGTAATACAACGTTGTGGTATGAAATCAATTTTATGTTACTCAGAACAGTTGGAAAGTAAAACGGTTATTCTGTTTTATCCATCAAATACATTTACACTTTTTAGGCTGCCATTTTCCATTGCCTTAAAATTTTTAGCCTCATAGGATGTTCCACTTAAGCAGTCCGTGTGATCTTACATCCCTCTCATTTGAACATTGTCTCAGTATAATGTCTCTGCCTGTCTTTACGTGTTTCAAGTATGTTAATAGCATGATTTGATCCGATTCTGTTTGTTAAACTTTGTGTGCACCGTTTTTTAGGCTTAAAATCTGTTTTTTTTGCGCCATAGAGAAACGTTTCTGCCTCTTTATTAGCGTGTAGCTTACAGTTTAGATCTAAGAGTGCGAGCTTCTATGTTCTTCTACTGCACGGAGGTGAGTTCATTGAGAACAGTCTGTTACCATCGGAGGAGCAGCAGGTGCTGTTCCAAAGTACTCTTTCCACAGCATCCTGCTAACTAACACCAGCTCTCAGTTACACAGCAGTATTTTTGTCACCTTGCACCGCTCTTTTACCGCTTTGATGCTGTGGTCGCTGGACCTACCCCGTGATCAATTGTTTAACTCTCCCCCCCCCCCCCCACAGCTCCCCACACCACACCACCACCACCACCACTACGACAAGCATTCGGAAACAAAATCTGACGAATTCATCAAGGATGGAGTAAACATATCTGAGAATAAACAAAATATTTCTCTTTTACACTTAATTGAGTGCTGGCGTTGTAGTTCAGCTGCTGGAATACTGACATGGGCTTGAGAAATGGAAAAGGTTGGATAGTCTACTCCTGGTACATTTGGAATACTGACAAGGCAAGATATCTTCAAATGACTTTCATTCAACTACTTCTGATCCTAGTGGCCAATGTCCCGCCATTGAATGATAGATGGTATAAAAGTCAGAAAGAAAACCGCTGCAAGGAATCGAGAACAGATTGACGAAATTGAGGCTTTGTGGTCCGGAACCGGACCTTCCTTCCTTATGTGCGGTGGAGGTTGTTGCTGTTCATTGCTAATTCAATATTTACTTTTTATATAATGAAATCTCAATGCAATGACGCAAGACCATCTACTGATATAATTACATTACCTAAAACAAAACGTGGGGATGTCAAGTCAATGCGTCTTAAGATGGGTATAAACTAGACAGCGGTGCCTTAGTTTATTGGACAAATAGTACTTGTAACTACTTCAAGAGTTACACAAAGATTTTGTGCCTGCATTCCTCTTTGAATATTTTTAAAAGTTGTAGAATTAATGATCACCTCCCCAATTAGGATTTCTTCAACTATCTGGTCTGATACTTAATGACTGCAGAGCGTTGGAAATTGGACATGGGGAATAAGCATCTTCGCCATTGAGTTATCGGCTCTGAGATTGAATAGCTTCTTTGTGATTTGTTGAAAAAGAGGCCGCGCTTTTTTCAATAAAGGATTGTCAGTAAAGTGTCGCACTGAGCATTGCAGCCCGTTACCTCTGTACAGGAACAGAATAAAACATATATAAAATTAAATGTAAACAATGTCTTCACAAATATAATTGATCTATTGGGTGATCTTGAGGGCCCTCGCCAACCTGTTTACAGAATGTTAGCTTTTTAAAGGGATTAATGCTGCTCCTTGTCTACAATACGGAGAATATGAAATTAATGGAATATTTTAGTTGTCTTTCGAAATATTCAAAACTTTCCAAAACTCTAGCTAAAGTATGACGGATCGGGCAGTCGTACATTTACACTTACACATATGAACCATTATTCCGCGTTTCACGAGTCAGTCATTTTATTACTAAAATGTATATGTTTAAAAAATAAGCATGTTTATCTCGAAAATTGTGTTTAAGTACTAGTTAATTTAGCAAAAGCTGCACCGAATCCAGTTCGCAGGCTTCCCCGTGTTACAAGAGATATTTCCAAGATTCATCTTTTTGGTCTAATGATTTGGAAATTGGCAGCTTAATCTCACTCCATGGAGCCTGTTAACAGACACGTGTAAGGAACAGCCTGTTTGGGTGTTAACTCTGCGGCGCTGGCCTGATGCACATTTCGCTCTCAATCCATAGGTTTGGAGAATTCTCAACCCGAGTTAATTGAGCTTTAACAGCAGGATTGAAAGCAAATTCTAGACTGCTCGTCCTTAAGTTGTTCCATAAAGTGGCGGCAAGCTGCAGATAAAGGCAGTCTGAGATTGTAGTGAGAAGGAGGTGTGATTCTGGACAGGTTCGAATTAAATCATCTATTGCTCGTGCTCCATATCCTAACAAAGTATTAGCAATCTCATGTGTTGTGCGTGATCCCATCTGAGTTAACTTTTGGGATCATAACAAGTGCATAAAAAGATCATGCAATTGTTAGAGATTTGCTTCCAATAGTTCCGAACATGTTTAATGAACAAATATCTGATTGAACATATAGATCTGTCACTGAGTCCGTTCACACAATCCCCGATACAATACACTGTATAAATAATTTCAAAAGTAGATCGATGTTATGTAGTTAGAGTTGGAAATTGGATTGATTGATGGGGTGCCGGGGAGGGGTGGAAGGTGGTGGTAAGATATATTTTGCAACCAGCCAATGATGTTGCAATTGTGTGTTATTAATGACAACATGCTGGAAGATCTATAGTGATCATTTCACAAAGTCGTATCTTTGAATCTTTGATTCTACCAGTCTTTGATGGCTACCAGTTTGTTTTCTATCAATTGTTGAAGAAAATTAAGTTTGCAATAGCACGGAGCTCCTCAATATTGAGATAATCTCAACCATTAAATAACATCAACAGCTACAGGTCTAAGAAATAACCACTCGCACTTTAGTCTCGGCGAGAATGCTTCTTTCTAAGGTGAATATAAGTAATAGTTTCCGTTAATATTCCATTAAATATTGATTATATCGTGTTACATCTCAGGATATGGTTTATGTCGTGTGAGTGGCTTGATTGATACCTTAGCATTCATTCGGAATTTTTTGTTGATGACAAGGACAAGTATGGGACATCATGTCCCAGTGGCCTTAATAGTAACTTGTTTATCTCATACATTTAAAGTAATGTAAACTAGTTACTTGTAATTATTTGATTGGCATAGTTAATATGCATCGTGGATTGATTCCGAGCAGTAGTATCCCGTTTTACGACCAATAATGATCATCTAATAAATGAAACATTTTTTTTCACATAACTTGGGATTTCAATTTTGGAATATTTAACATTTTTTTGAAAAGGGATATCTATTTGACTTATTTCTCAAAATTATAGAATCCTTACAGTTCGGCCCATCGAGTCTGCACGTATTCTCCGACAGACTCTATCCCCGAAACCCCATATATTTCCCTGCTAATTCCCCTAGCCTATATATCTTGGGACACTTAGGAACACTTCAGTATAGCCAATCAAACTAACATACACATCTTTGGACTGTGGGAGGAAACCGGAGTACCTGAAAGAAACCCACGGGGAGAATCAGTTAAAGCCACATTTCCCTCAGTTCAGAAGATGTTGAAAACTTGCGCCAATGGTGCGGCCAGTCGATGAGAGATGTGAAAGAGCACTCTCCAGAGGCATTCTGTTACAAACCATAACAAATGCTTTCGTAATTGAATCTTTCTCGAACTGACCCAAGTTTTTAGCACACTTGAAGAGTCATAAGGTTCTGGGTTTATGTTTCAGTCCAGGACGTAAGCGCAAAATGAAGGCTAACACTCTAGTACAGCTCCGAAGGAGTGCTGCACCATTGGAGGTACAACTTTCAGGTGAGACGTTAAAGCCTGCTTGCTCCAATGGGTGTGAAAAGCTCCGTGACACTATTTCAAAGAAGCCAGGGAATTTATCCCCAGTATCTTGACTATCTACAGCGCCTCTCCCTATCCCTCAGTCAACGTCACAAAACTAATCTGGTCATCGTCGATTTGCTGCTCATGGGAGTATACAGCAGTAATTTCCCACATTATAACAGTGAAGACACTTCGAAAAAGTGCTTTATTGGCTGTAAGGAGTTTTCGGGATCTTGTGGTCGTGCAAAGCGCTATATCAATGCAAATCCCTTTTCTTCTGGTTATGCATTGTGTAATATATTATTTGTTCTTCTTTACACATTGAAAGGAATTAAAACTTCACAAAGCTAAGATTCATCTCTGGTTAGACAAAAACTTGACTTGTGATGCAATGGAAAATGTTCAGTACTATGGCTGTTAGAGGCAACAGCAGTAATAACAGGACTCCTTGCCAAGTACTAACTAGAGCAGAATAACACAATTCACTGTTCTTTTCGAGTAACCTATTCCAGTTGGGGAGAACAAAGTTGCGAGCTTAATTTGAAAATGGAAATTGAACATTGATTAATTTGCAGATGAAACTTAACCAATTTGATTAAAAAATCAAGTTTAATTATAACTAACGCACTGTATTTATTTTGTCTACAATATACCAATCAAGATCCTGAGAGTTTCCGGACCATTACTTTAATTGGTTAGGGTTATTTTAAACTATTGAAATTAAATACCGACATCAATCTTCGATGAATAGCAATTTGAAACAAAGTATATAGCTATAACTTGATTTCTAATCGTGTGAACTTCCTGCGTTATCTACCTGTATCAACCTTTCTATTGTTAAACATAACCGAAATATATTATAGATATTGCGCCTAGAAGGTAAAAAGTGACAGTAAACTAATCCTAAAATATAATGACGCCCGCGCACGCAAGAGCGTCGATCAAGTTCGGTATACAAATTGGAGCCAACAAGATAACTAGATTTCCAAAATTTTGTAATGCTATACTGATGTAAAAGATCACCAACAAATTGTAAACATCTACCTGCTGACAGTTATTGTAATTCTAATTCTGCATTAGAAGTATACATGAAGGCATTTGTGTCAATCATCTAACCCGGCAAAATGCAGTTTCCAAACACACAACTTTAATTGGAAAGTTTTGAAATCAGTTAGTGGAGCTAAGTCCACTATCTGATACCTTTCTCCATTTGGGTTAGCTCAGTACACTGCCAGCTTATCGGATATCCATCTCTAACCCTACTGCACCATTTGTGTTCTGAAAGCAAAAACAGCGCTGATGGGAGGGAAGATCTGATGTGCCTATTTGGAATTGGATTCTGTGTGAAGAAATTGATGTGTTCATGTGTTTAATAACATCTGCAATTAAGTGGTGATTTGTGTAAATTGAATCATGAACCATTTGTTTTAATGCAATCGAGTAAAAAGTGTGTTCGAAGCTTGTTTTAATGGGACACGTTTTCCTGGATGTATGAATTAATTACTTACAATCAATTACCATTACAAGAGAGGCGCTACAGATGGCGTTTTGTGAAGTTTCTATTTACCATAACATCGAACAGTTTCTTGAGGTGCTTGTTGTTAACTGATTGTTTGATTTTGTAAAAAGTCACTAAACAGTTACCAGTTTGTGTTTTAACAGAAAGGGAAGGCTAAAGGGGAAATGCGAATAAAAGATCAGTTTGCTGAACATTTTTCGAAGTCGCCTGTCCTTTATTATTCCTTTACATTCTAGCTGAAATGATATAGGATATCAATTTCCGGATTATTGACGGAAGAGTTGAAAACAAAGCTGGTACACGATCATGTATACACCTATAAAATGGATACGCATAGAGGGAGAAGCTAAGATGTCCATTAGCATCTATTTGTTTCACAACACAGCGAGGAGAGATTCACCAGGGGACAACATAGGAATGAATTGGATATCAAATTTTGTTTTCAGACATACTGTCGGAAATGTGGAACATTTTAAATGATGCTTATTTCTGTGTCTGAACCCAGTATTCAATATGAACACAACCCCCACCCGAAGGTCGGGAGAAAGCGATTTAAAAGATGAACCAGCTCAGATCGTGATCATCTAATCTCCTCTCCTATTAATCTGACGTGATACGTGCTCCTCAGGCACTATTTCGCTCAGGCGTGCATGATGTGGGAAATTAAAGATATAACATTTCTACTACAGCTCAAGTTTCAGAGAAGGAAATGTCAGGAATCTTGATTAAGAATAAATCAGTTGTAATAAAGGCACTGTAAACTACTTCAAATTAGTATCTACCTGTAAAATACAAAGAAGTGTGTCTGACACACTAGTACCAATTCCAATTTTCTCTTTGCATCTCACATAACGTCATTTGTATTACCACTGAAATCACATTGCCATTCCTTCACCCAGTAAGAGCAAAATCCACTGCTCAGTTAGTACTTTCATATTCTCATGTGACCAGTGCTGGCTTATTGGCTATTACTGACAATTAACTCCATAAACACTTTAGAACCCAGAAGTTGCACATTGTTAAAAAAAATGACATTACAATGATATTAACATTAAGAATTATTTTAACATACACAGAGACACATGTTATGTAACATTTTAATGTTTATTTCATCACTATTGATTTACATATCATCCAATGACTGAAATCAATACAAAGTAGTGGTATCTGAAAAGTTTGCCTGTATGTACTTGAAATATATGTTGTGGTTATTATCACATGTCATTGTTAGAAAAATGTCGTAGCCTCATAGTACAGTATCCCAGTGTCTGGTCTTTAGTGATTAGGATCTATAAGTAAATCACTAAGAACCACTTTGCCAAGTGTTTCTCCCCCCTCCATCTATGCATTTGACTCAGCTTTATTGTGGCATGGTTAATCTTTTGATCTGCACACTTTATATTTTAATCTTGGACTAACTTCTGTTCAAGATGTTTCTTCATTTGACCTCAAATGATTTTAATCAGACTAAGGAAATCCACCACCAGATTGTATTTCATCTTTAAATTCATTTTTGCAATCTCTGTCTGGTCAAAAACCCCCAAATTGCAATATCTTTAATCCATGGAATTAATTTAATCCAAACCTATTCCTTCTACAACCCCAGAGATAGGGCAAGAAAAGGGGAAGATACATACAACAATAGAAGTTAAATATTAGATGAGTATCAAAAGAGTGCTCTAGGAGGACATTTATACATTTGAGTATTTTTCATTTTGGATAATTGACTCTCAGAGAGCATTGCCACCTTAGTTACAACAACTTCACAACATCCCAAGCATTCCAACTGATATACATTGAGTATAGAATTTCCTAGAATTTGATTTTAAAATAACTTTTTGTTATAGAGTATTACCTCTGCAAATGTTATTGCTTAAATAAACATCTAGAAGTCAAATTAAATCAAAGTTTATATTTGCACCAATTACTGAACAAAACAAAAACAGAAACATTGACCTATTATGACATTAACCTATTTATTTCAATTAATGGATTATTAGAGTTTCCGCTTGATTTGCAGATCATTGATACGTAGGAAAAAATACTGTTTTGAAATGCAAAGCAGTAATCATAAAGAAATCCCAGTGAAATTACACAATTGATCTGCAGTTGTGATCTTTGTGATTTCGCTGTCGTAAAGTGTATCAATACACATTCATGTTTGTAGTTAGATAAATCAATGCATATTTTAAAACTAAGTAATTTTGCAGTGTTGCAGGAAGTCTGCAGGCCTCAATCTTACTCAACTGGCTATTCAATCAACATAACTAAGTAGGGGAGTGACTTATTTTTGATGCAATGATGCAGGTTGAAATTATGGTTCCATTTTCATATTGACATGAAGGTTTTTGTTTCGCATCAACACAAAGTTGGCACTACAAAGGCTTCTATTTATATAGTGCATCAGAAATGTCTTAAAGTTATTCATGTTATAAGGAATCAGTGCAATGCAATGTTATTCTAATATACAACTGAAATCCAGATCTTGATCTGACTCTTGAGTGCACCAAAGCCAAAGGGCATTAGACCCCTTCCACATGGCTGTCTCATTTCATCTGAGTTACGTATTGAGTGGGATATAATTCTGGTGTGGTGTCAAGCCAGGTTTTAAAAGTGCTCAGATGCCCTATGGGATTTCTTTATAAAAATGGCATTCACTCCTTAATACTATAAAAGAAACAGATGCTATAAAATTGGACTAGGAAGCAGAGCTTCATGAATTCATGCAAACACATACATGTAAAGCTCTTTCCTGACAGACAGATGTTCTCAAAATGTTTGTAATATATTTATGATCTTGCTGGTGTCACGCTTTACACTCCTTTACAGTGCAGACTTATGGCGTTGTATAATTCCAGTTGTGTTTTTCTGAGAAAAATAAAAATACAATGGAGACAAATCTTTAATCCATAATTATATTTACTTTGAGCTTTCTTTCTGTGATCTCCCTCCCATCACCTCCCTCACTCAGTTGTCAGATGTTTCAAGAGAAAGTACTCTGACTGATACAACATATGACTCTTGTCCTTGAATTACCTTATCATTATTCATTATTGATGTTCTTTAAAATGTAGCCGTGCAACACTGTGCTTTAAGCGAAATCTGGCTAAATTAACTCCAATTCAACAGCATCTTCAAGTTAAATTCTCTGAAGTTTTTCAATTCATTGCTTTTTTCTGTGTAATATCCATAATCTGAAGCTAAAATAATTCCTAAGATTTACCAAGAAAAAAGAAAAAAGCCTTAAGAAATGTAACTCTTCAGCGTTAATTCATCCTCTATTACATATGTGGCACTATGCATGTCATTGTCTGTTAGTGTTCTGAAGTTGTCTCCTTGTTCACAATGAGGCTTTCGACCAGAAGTTTTGTGCCTTAAGTAACATTACAGCTGCTGTCTCTTCAGTACATTCTGACATTAAGTATCTTAAGATGTTACTAACTCAACTGGATCAAAGGTAATGGAAAATCTAAGAGAGGTGCATTTTGAACGTAAGGTTTTCAGAGTTACAGAGAAAACAGCGACAGCAGTAATCTTCAACTACTTGGCCTGATATTGTGAAGTATCAGGAAAGCATGACAATACTCACCTCACCGTTAATATCCCATCAACTTCTGTAGGATAGGCATGGGATATAGCACCCAGAAGGGGCACTGTAAGCTTCCACCAAGATGTCAGCACCCTCTTCGTTTGGAGTTCAGAAAGTTTAATGAGATAGTGGTTGGAGTTTGTGGTCATGAAATATGACCCCTATGTCATTCACACCCAGCTAAAGAGAATTATTGTGTTTATGCTCTGTCTTTGATAGTATTTCTTGCTAAATATTCAGCAATACATGAAAGCAAATTTAATTTAGCTCATTGGATGGAAGCCTGCATGGTTAGGCGAAATGCTGGTTTTATATCCCACTCAATAGTCGTATACATTTGGGAGTAAAATCAAGCCAGGTATAAAACTGGACCTATTTTGTTGGTTTCCCAACTGGTGGGTTCAGTTAGAATTATCTGAAGTTACCAAAATTCTTCTCCCTTTCATCTGTTTTCCTTTCTTCTTTGACCTGTTTTATTTTTGCATTTGCAACAGCTTTTCCGCCTTATTTTATACAGTACTGGGACTATCACTTGGGAAGGTGTTAGGAAGATAAGCCTCTAAGTTAGGGAGATGGACTTCAGGAGGAGCTGGAGAGTGAGTTGGTGCCCAGCTATAGGTTGGCCAGAACTTTCATGACCATATTAGGCAATAGTTGGATTAACAGATATCCAGGAATCTAACCCTGCATCCTAGCTTATTAAGGAAACATGTATGCAATTGTCTAAGGCTGATTTGTGGGTATTTCTTCTTAAATGGTGATGCAATAATAGTTTCAGATCAAACCGGCAATAACAAGATGTTGCAGTATGGACGTGCACATGCAACTTGAAAAAAAACAGTATTGCTGAGGGTAAGCATGCAACTGCCGTCATGGATCAATAGTGTCAGAGCACACAGTATCATAAAAACATAAAATCCTTACAGTACAGAAGGAGACCATTTGTCCATTCAAGTCTGCACCCACCACAATTCCAAACAAGCCCTATTCCCATAATTCCACATATTTACCCTGCTCATCCCCTGACACTAGGATCAATTTATCATGGCCAATCAACTCAATCCACACATCTTTGGATTGTGGAAGAAAACCAGAGCGCCCAAAGGAAACTATACTTTCATGGGGAAAATGTGCAAATTCCACACAGACAATGACCTAAGGCCAGATTTTAACCTGAGTCCCTGTTGCTATGAGGCAGCAGTGCTAACCATTGTGCTGCATGGTGAAAAGAAAAATGTCTTGCATTTATATTGCAATTTTCATAACTTCCAGCTTTCTCGAAGCATTTTATGACAAGACAATGCTTTCTGAAGTGTAGTCACCATTGTGTCTGAAATGTGGCAACTAATTTGTACTCAACAAACTCCCACAAACAGCACTGTGAAAATATCCAGATAATCTGTTTTTGTGATGTCATTTAAGGAATAAGTATTGACCAGGGAATGACATCCCTTTTCTTCAAAATAGAGCCATGGCATCTTTAACATCTACTGAAGCAGACAGAGTAACAAGGGAGCGAGTAGGACCTCTTAAGGATTATTAAAGTCATCTATGTGTGGATCCACAAGAGATGGCTGAGATCCTAAATGAATATTTCTCATCAGTATTTACCGTTGAGAAAAGCATGGCTGTTATGGAACTTGGGAAATAAATAGTGATGTCTTGAGGAGTGTACATATTTCAGAGAAGGGGGTTCTGGAAGTTTTAAAGCACATCAAGGTAGATAAATCCCCAGGATCTGATGAAGTATATTCCAGGACATTGTGAAAGCTAGGGAGAAAATTGTGGGCCCCTAGCAGAGTAGTTAAATTATTGATAGTACAGTTGAGGTGCCTGAAGATTGGAAGGTGGCAAATGTTGTGCCTTTGTTTAAAAAAGGCTTCAGGGAAAAGCTTGGGAACTAAAAGCCAGTGAGTCTTACATCTGTGGTGAGTAAGTTGTTGGATGGTATTTTGAGAGATAGGATCTACAGGTATTTAGAGATGCACAGACTGACTAGAGACTCACTTTGTGAGTGGAACATCATATCTCAGAAATTTGATTGAATTTTGTAACCAAGAAGATAGATGAGCGTGGTATGGTTGATGTTGTCTACATGGACCTTAGAAAGCCTTTGACAAGGTAGCACATAGTAGGTTGTTGCATAAGGTTAAATCTCACAGGATCGAAGGTGAGAGAGCTAAAGGGATACAAAATTGGCTTGATGACAGAAGATAGTGAGTGGTTGTAAACGGTTATTTTTCAAGCTGGAGACCTGTGACCAGCAGTGTGCCTCAGGGTTCAGTGCTAGATCCAATGTTATTTGTCATTTATATTAATAATTTGGATGAGAATAAAGGAGGCATGGTTAATTTGTTTGCAGATAACACCAAGTTTGGTAGCATAGTGGACAGTGAAGAAAATTATCTCAGATTGTAATGGGATCTTGATCAATTGGGCAAGTGGGCTGACAAATGGCAAAAGAAGTTTAATTTAGATGAATGCGAAGTGATGCATTTTGGTTGTTCAAACCAAGCAGGACTCAGTTAATGCTAGGGTGTTGGGGAGAGTTACAGAATAAAGAGATCTAGGGGTACATGTTCATAGCTCCTTGACATTAGAGTCACAGGTGCACAGAGTGATGAAAAAGTTATGCAGCATGCTTGGTTTCATTGGTCAGAACATTGAATACAGGAGTTGGGATGTCTAGTTAAAGTTGTACAAGATATTGATAAGGCCACACTTGGAATATTGTGTACAGTGCTTGTCACCCTATTATAGAAAGGATATTATTAAACTACAAAGAGTACAGAAAAGATTTACTAGGATGTTACCAGGACTTGATGATTTGAGTCATAAGGAGAGTCTGGATAAACTGGGACATTTTTCTCTGAAGCATAGAAGGATGAGAGGTCTATAAAGTAATGAGGGATGTAAATCAGCTAGACAATCAGTATTTTTTTCCAAAGGTAGGGAAGTTTAAAACTAGAGGAATACAGTTAAGGTGAGAGGGAAGAGATACAACAGTGTCCAGAGGGGCACTTTTTTCAGTCTGGAACAAGCTGCCAGAGGTAGTAGTAGAGGTGGCTACAATTTTGTCTTTTAAGAAACATTTAGACAGTTACATAGGTAAGATGGGTATAGAGGGATATGGGCCAAATACAGGCAATGGGGACTAGCTTTGTGGTTTAAAAAAAAGGGTGACATGGACAAGTTGGGCTAAAAGGCCTATTTCCATGCTGTAAACCTCTTTGACTCTATGGTTCTGTGAGATGTGTCTTTGGTTTAAAGTCTCATCAGAAAGGCAGTATTCCCTCAGTGCTGAGGTTTTCTGTTCAAGCACTGTAGTGGGCTTATGAACCTGGGATACTGTAATTCAGAGTTGAATGTGACAATGGAATTTGACTAAACTGAACTGCAGCAACTTTTTGTTAGTTTCCCAAATTAAAAAAAAATGCACAGAACAAGAACTAATAACAAATTCTCATTGTCAGGTGAAGCTTAACATTAACATTAATTGAACTGTTCATTTCATAATTGGTTTTGTGAAAACATTTCTGATAAATTTTCTTGCTCGGATCAATTTTAGTGTGTTCCAACCTTAACACTGAGACAACTTTAGTTCTTCACAGGACAACTTTCTTCTTATTGAGGATTATTTTCATACGATAGTAGGCATGACTTGCTATCTGCTTGATATAATGGGATATCAATGTGTTCATTTTGAAAGATTTTTCAAGGCTGATCTTATTTCTGATCTGTACACTGCCAGTCGATCATTTACTACATCTAACTATGCATGTAAAGCTATACGTTTTTTCTTAAGTAGATGACCTTTAGGTCCCAAATAGGGCAACTTTTATTATGCTTCTTCCAAACAAACCTCGGAAAATGACAATGCTCTGTTTAAATTAACATGCCTTCCTTTCAGCTCCTTGTTTTGCAATGTAGGGAAACAATGTCAGTTCAAAAAAAAAATCATGCAGCGCGTTGATATATAAACAGAATTGTAGGATATTAGTACGCCATTGTTAATTCCTATATAATGAGCACTTGATAATGATCAGGTCATCTGAAACGTGGGGGAGGTGGGATGCTCCACAATGAAGACACCATGCACTTTTCCACTCAGATATTTTAGTTAACAAGTGTCGGTGAATCCTCTAATTGAGTCTTACATTTAAAACATGAGTGTTATTAAGATTCATTTCACTGTATGCAAGAGGACAATATCATAATTGCATAATTTGTGGGGAGTTTCTTTAAGTAGAAACTGTTTTTTGTCTTAAAGATTGAAAATTATTCTGCGCCAATCCACATGTTTTGATATCAAATAGGACGTTACTAAATATTTTATGTACTATTATGTTTCTTTCAGCACAATTCCATTTACAGCCGAAGAACCTGGCACTGACCCATTGCAACACAGGCTCAGTCGGCCAATTCAGCTCGTCTCAATTAAAGTGCAATGAATGACACTTTTCTTTCTGGGCCGTTCAGCAACATAAGGTCATTTTACATAGTAAGGAATGATAAATTATGTGCAAATGGATACAGCCCATTGTTGACAAGACATCAATTTCAAATAAAGTGGTTAATCAAGAACCTCTTAAAGCTCTAGCTTCAATCAGACTCGGGTCATGTTTGGTTATTATCACCAGTGAGCAGTGAAATACTCTAATTAATGGTACTGACTAAACTGAACAACAGCAATTTTGTCAGCGTTCCAAACTTAACAAACCATATGCATAATACAAAGATCAATAACAAATTCTCACTGACCTGTCAAGTGAAGCTTAACATTAATATTAATTGTACTGTTAATTTCTTTCACAGTTGGCTCCGTGAAAACATTTCTGATGATTTTCTTGCTAAGATCAATTTTGAAATGTTCTGATCTAACACTGACAGAATTTTAATTCTTTACAGGGCAACATTTTGCTTATTGGGGTCAGCTTGATTTGGTGCAATGTATAAAATAAGCAATATCGAATTGACAGCCTGTTGCAGTATCGTGGAGCCATATTAAAATCATAAAACTTAACTGAATTTTGTGGAGCCAGCAGGAATGTGCCATTGGTGTGCAAAATGGGGAGTGGCCCTGCTTTGACCCAGGGAGCTGTATTCTCATTCAGTTGGCCGGCAGCCTCAGCAGCAAGTGGTAGCCATTCGCTGCGGGAATGCAGCCACAGAGAGAAAGCTGCACATACTCAAAAGGTTCACTGTACATAGGTTGTTCTGTTGCCACTGGGTGGCCATTGTCATCGGGGAACCAGTTCTGTAGCTGTGGAATGCCTAAAAGGGAGAGGGGTGGCAAGCCTACTGGGAGACTATCAGATTACATTGAGTAGTGTCCATATTTGGCAGCTGGCCCTCTCGACATGGGTAATACACTTGCAAAGATGCAAAATGCCCCTCCATTGACCCCTTAATGACTTAATTCATTGCAGTCAGCTAATCTGCTAAGTTGTTTGCCACTGACATAATGGCACAGTAGTGGGAAGTTATTGGCGCCCATGCCCAATGTCTTCCTTCGCCACTTTGGCAGTCTTCCCATCTCTTCGTTCCCAAAGGCCAGGTAAAATTCTGGCCATAGAATTATTATGGCACAGCAGGAGGCCATTTTGTCCATTGAGTCCATGCTGGCCCTCTGCAGAGGAGACCAGACAATCTTATTTCTTGTCTATACCCATGGAACTGCAAATTTCTTTTCTTCAAGTGCTTATCTGATTTCCTAATCATTGATTATCTCTGCTTACACCAGGCATGTGAAGAGAGTTCCAGATAAAAGCATAAAAACAGACATTAAGAAATTCTTCCTCATATCAACTATCTCAAATCTGTGTTCCCCTCTAGTCCTTGCAGCATCAGCAAATGTGAACATCTTATCTTTCTTGTGCACCCTATCTAGTCTCCCCTCACCCTCTTTTTCTACATGATCTTCTCCAACTTAACCTTGATGCTAAATTCCCTCATCCCTGGAACCGTTTCTGGTAAATCTCCTTTGCACCCTCTCAAGGATTTTCACATCTTCCCTGAAGTGTGGTGACCAGAACTGGATGCAATACTCTTATTTTGGCTTAACCAGAATTTTATAAACACTCAGCATAACTTCTCTGCTTTTGTACTTAACACCTCTATTCAGAAGCCCAGAATTCCATATGCTTTGCTAACCACTCTCTCAGCATATTTTCCACCTTCAAAAACCAATGCATATAAACCCTAGGTTCCTCTGTCTCTGCACAGTTAAGAACCATATCATGAAGTTTATATTGTCCATCTCTGGCCTTTCTCCCAAAATACATCACATCACATTTCTCTGTATTAAATCCTATCTGTCACTCCTGCTAACACACACATATATATATATATATATCCTGCTTTGATCAATTGATATAATTTTCATTACTTGCCAGAAATTTGGTATCATCTGCAAGTTTTGAAATTTTGCTTTATAGTCCATTATTGAAGCCATTTACATTTATTAAAAAAAGTAGTGACCCTAGCATTGGATCTATCATCTGCCAGCCTGAAAAACAACATTTACCTTCATGCAATGTCTTTTGCCTTTAAGTCACTTCTAAATTCTAAACTGACACTGATCCTCCTGTTTCATGAGTATTCATTTTTTGTGATAGGTAACATTCACTACATTTTCTTTGTCATTCTTATTGTTACGTCATCAAAATATTCAATTAAATTTGGCAAACACTATCAGCCTTTTACAAATCTGCATTGGCTCATAGTGAAACTTTCCGATGCACTTGTTAATTTTTTTTTTATTATTGCTTCTAAAACCTTACTCGTTGCTCATGTTATAATGACCAACTTATTAATAGGAACAATCTTACACTCATTTTTGAATAATAGTGTGTCACATTTGTCACTTTCCAATTCTCTGGAACCTCACCTGTATCTAGGGAACGTTGAAACATTATTGTGAATCCTTCCACTTTCTTCGCCCTCCTTTCCCTGATGAACCTGGGATGCAAGCCATTTGGAGCAGGTGACTTATCCACTCTCAGCACAGCCAATCTTCACAGTACATCATCTTATTCAGTACCTCCACAGTATTTGCTTCCAAATATATTTTGTCAACACCTTTTTCCATAGTAAATATCAATATTAACTACTGCACTCATTAAGTGTTCTCACCTTGTCCCATATTTCTAAGTATTTTATGATATTTATATCATTTATTAGTTATATAACAACAGAAGTGCCATAGCACAGAGCATTGCTAATGATTCACAGAGACTGAATGGGTCCATTTCTATCTTTGTTAGATAGTGTGTTTTTTAATGATGTTTTGTGAATTGAGTGTCACGAATTTGTTCACGGTTCTACGAAAGCTGAAAATTAGCTGCTTTTGCATTTCTTAAAGCTAAGACAAAGCACAGTGTAGCTACAGGATGACTGCATTAACTCCACAAGTTTTTATCAGAGGCACCTAGCAAACCTGCGATATCACCACCTAATAGGATAACGGTGGTATATGCATTATCTGGAGGTTCAGCTCCAAGTCATACATCACCCTGACTTGGACATCTATTGATTCATTGTTGTCAAACTTAGATATCTGGGGTCAAATAGATATTGTGAGACATCTCAGTTTAAGTGGTGCAACCTGTAGTGACACATCCCAGTGGAAGTGTTGGGATCTGTAGTAACACATTCCATTGGGTGGCACAGTGAGACAGTGGTTAGCACTGCTGCCTCACACTGCTAGGGACCAGGGATCAATTCAGGCCTTGGGTTGCTGTCTGTGTGGAGTCTTTCCTCGTGTTTGCATAGATCTCCTCTGGGTGCTCCGGTTTCCTCCCATGATGAGCAGGTTAAGTTAATTGATCATGTTAAATTGACAATTAATGTCAAGGGGAGGGGGATTAGCAGGTTTAATATGTGGGGTTATGGGGATAGGGACTGGGTGGGATTTTTGTTGGTACAGACTTGATGGGCCAATTGGCCTCCTTCTTCACTGTAGGGATTCTATGATTCTATGATAAATGTGGGACCTTACTGCTTAGTTGCTTTGTTTCTACCTGTGCCATAATTTTAAAGGCTGGGGGAGATTTCTTAAATTAATTGAAAATGGTTAGATATTGCTTACGGTGAGATATGTTTAGGGTGTGTACCCCCTCATTCCAAATCTTGGAAAACTTGTTGTTGGTCTCGGGCAGGATTCTCCCTAACAGAAAAAAAATTGATTATCCCAAAAATCATCAATCCTCCCGCTACCACCCCACCTTGTAACAAAAATACATCTAAGTTCATTTTTTTAAGCTTTGCTTTATCTTTACCTCTTTGTGACCTAGAACAGAATCTGGAACTAAACTTCTCGTGGGCTCACATCCACAATTAGGTAGTTTGGTGCAGCTGTTCTATGTTCAAAGTGCACTGAATGACTGTAGATTTTCAACAACTGATACTTACTGCATTGTGTACAGCACTGGGGATGGGTCTGGGCTTTAGCTGAACTGAAAGCTATAGGAGGCCCTGCGCATTGATGGTGCACTTAGTTTTGGAAGAACAGGAGTGAGGGCTCTGAAGCTTGGAAGACTGCACTAAGGCTGTTTTAGTTCAGCATCACTGTGATCGGGGAAATTTATGATTGGCAGAACAATGGAACAGAATCTGAGGTTTGGCAAGTTTGGATGGAGTTCGCTGATGACACCACCATAGTGGGTCTTACCTCAAACAATAATGAGACAGAATACAGAAAAGAGATGGTGAATCCGGTGAACTGGTGCAGCGACAATAATCTCTTCCTCAATGTCAGTAAAATGAAGGAGATAGTCATCAACTTCAGGAAGCGTAGCGGGGGACATGTCCTGTCCACATCAATGGGGATGTACTGGAAATTGTTGACAGATTTAAGTTTTTAGGTGTCCAGATTACCAACATTCTGTCCTGGATCCTTCACGCTGATGTTATAGTTAAGAAAGCCCACAAATGCCTCTACTTTCTCAGGAGACTCAGAGAATTTGGCATATCTGCTATAATTTTCACAACTTTTACAGATACACTATAGAAAGCATTCTTTCTGGTTGTATCACAGCTTGGCTCCAGCTCTGTTCAAGGTTGCAAGAAACTAAAAAGAGAACAAAGCCCAGTCTGCCATGCAAGTCAGTCTCCCATCCTTTGATTTTGTTTACATTTCCCATGACCTCGGAAAAGCAGTCAACATAATCAAGGGCCCCACGCACTCTGGACATTCTCTCTTCCATCAGGAAAATGATACAAAAGTCTGAGGTCACACACCGACTGACTCAAAAACAGCTTCTTCTCTGCTGCCATCAGACTTTTGAATGGACTTACCTACTATTAAGTTGATCTTTCTCTACACCCTAGCTATAAATGTAACACTACGCTCTGCACCCTCTCCTTTCTTTTTCTATGTACAGCATGCTTTATCCATGTAGTGTGCAAGAAACAATACTTTTCATTGCATTGAAATACATATGATAATAACAAATCAAATCAAAATCAAAGTTTGAGGTTTAGTTCATTAGTGTATTCTCTCTTTCTGATAGCACTGAGGGAAAGGCGGGAGTTTGAAAGAACTGTAAGGTATCCCAACCACTGCAGCACCCCTAAGAAATATCTATAAATATTAAAACTTGCTGTTTGTGA
Source organism: Sphyrna mokarran (assembly GCA_024679065.1). Classification (NCBI taxonomy): domain Eukaryota; kingdom Metazoa; phylum Chordata; class Chondrichthyes; order Carcharhiniformes; family Carcharhinidae; genus Sphyrna; species Sphyrna mokarran. The sequence goes on along the minus strand of JAGIQG010000003.1, from coordinate 106,402,822 downwards.
TTGGGTTTTGAAAGTGTCTCTATATGTAAGCATTTCTATCTCTATGTGCTTCTCTCTTTCTTTTGTGATTTTAATTGTTTTACACAGTTCTGGCATTATATCCCTGTTCTATATTTTATGCTTTGGCCAATAAATGAAAGTAGCCTACATGACTTCTGAACCATCTTATCTATGTGTCCGTCTGCTTTTAGTGATCTTCAGGCATGCACTCAAAGTCTCTCTGCTCCTTCACCCATTTATAGTCCATTCACCTGGCTTTATTTGTCCTTCCCAAATTATCTTACAATTGCCTGGATTGAACTTTTCTGTACATCTGAATTTCCTTCAGCTTTTGTCCTCACTATCAGCCACACAATCAACATCAAATGTGAATTTGTTAATCATGCCACCTGCATTTAAGTCCAAATTGATATCCATGAAAAACAAGTAACCCTAGTATTATATCCTGCGGAACCTGCAGTGATCTCAGCTTTCTAGTCACAGTCACCTCTGAATCATTATCCTTTGTTTCCTGCTACTAAGTCAATTTTGGATCCAACTTGTCACTTTCCCTTGGGTCGCACGGGCTTTTACTTTTCTGATCTGTCTATAATGTACAGTCTTGTCAAAAGTCTTTCTAAATCCACATATGCTATATGAAACATGTTAGGCTTTGGCCCTCCTTGTTACTTTCTCAAAAAAGTCTATCAAGTTAATCAGAAACAACCTTTCTATAACAATCCATGCTAACTATTCTTGGTTAATTAATACACTCCCTCAGATTTTTTCCCAACAATGTTAGATTGACAGGCCTGGATTTACTTGCTGTATCTCTTTCACCCTTTTGTAACAAGCACGTAATGTTAGCAATATTAGTAGTCTTTCAGTCCTATGATATCATGTCTGTAGCTACAAAGGAATGGGAAATGATGATCATAACCTCTTTTATTTCTTCCATTGCTTCTCTAAGCATCCTGAGATATATTTCATTTTGAACTGGTGATGTATCTACTTTCAAAAAGCTAAATCACTTAATGTTATTTATTATTTATAAACCCCTTCTCCTTCTTTCCTAAAGAGCTGATTGTTGCTGGGATCTGCTTCCAGAGATAGAACATAGAACATAGAACAATACAGCACAGAACAGGCCCTTCGGCCTTCGATGTTGTGCCGACCAAAATAAAAAGCAATGCCCCTCCTAACTAAACCATTCCCTTCTCATCCATATACTTATCAACTAACCTCTTAAACGCCACCAAACTTGGCGCATCTACAACAGCTGCAGGCAGGGCATTCCACTCCCTAATCACTCTTTGAGTAAAGAACCTACCTCTGATATCCGTCCTATAACTCATACCCCTTAATTTAAAGTTGTGTCCCCTCGTGCTAGCTTTCTCCATCCTAGGAAAAAGGCTATCACTGTCCACCCTATCTAAACCTCTAATCATCTTATATGTTTCAATAAGATCCCCTCTTAGCCGCCTCCTTTCTAACGAAAACAACCTCAAATCCTTCAACCTCTCTTCATAGGACCTGCCCTCCATACCAGGCAACATCCTGGTAAACCTCCTCTGTACCCTCTCCAATGCCTCCACATCTTTCTTATAATGTGGCGACCAGAACTGCACACAATACTCCAAGTGCGGCCGCACTAGAGTTTTGTACAGCTGCAACATGATGCTGCGGCTCCTAAATTCAATCCCCCTACCAATAAAAGCTAAGACTCCATAAGCCTTCTTAACAACTTTATCCACTTGACTGCCTACTTTCAGGGATCTATTGACACATACACCAAGATCCTTCTGTTCCTCAACACTATTAAGAGCCCTACCATTAGCCCTATACTCTACACATTTATTGTTCCTGCCAAAGTGCATTACCTCACACTTTTCCACATTAAACTCCATGTGGAGTTTAAGATTGTAAGAGATTGTAAGAGGCTTCCGGTATCTCAATGAAAAATGCGTTCTTCATATGTTAATCTAAAAAAAAATGCATCAGAATATTTGACACAGAGCACTACCATGGGCAATTTTGCAGCAATCTGGCACAATCTTCAGCCAGAAATGCAATGTGAATGATCAATCTCTGCCTTTGTTGGAGATCCCTGGTATCACAGACGTCAGTCTTCAGCCAATTTGATTCACTCCACATAATATCAAGAAATGGCTAAAGATACTAAACACTACAAAGGCTATGAGTCCTGAAAATATTCAGGCAACAGTACCGAACCCTTGTGCTCCAGAACTTACCACAGTTCCAGTACAGCTATAACACTGGCATCCTCTGCTGCAACCTATATAATGGTAGACAGCACAGGTTGTTGCCTGGATTCCTGTTCTCATGGAGGTTAAGCAGTAACTTACTACAAAGTCTGAGTATTGTATAATCAGGGGAATTCAGACAGCTCAAGTCTTGATCATGTGATCCTTATTTTTGGTTGTTAAATAAGGCCCTTTTGTTGAAACCATTGTGTTTGAACAGTTAGTACATGTGGTATCAACACATTAATGGAGATTAGGACATGCAAAGGGATGTCTTTCTTTGAAGTTGGCTGTAGAAGGCTGATCATCTTGCTCACTGTTTAAGCTTGGTTGGAAAGTTGATGTGATAAAAGGTGTGTTATGTATACAGGACCTTTGAGGTGTCAGTATTTGCTTGCTTTGAAATGACTCAAACTTCCAGAAGCTAGCATGTAGCCCTGGGGTCATCTTTTCAGTTCATCAATTAGCCACTTTGAAAAGCACATAAAAATGATTTTGGTAGGCCAACTGATGAATCTATATATTCCTTCACATCTTGACTGTGGCAATTTACAAGGCACAAGCCAGGAATTTGATGGAATATTCTCCACTTACCTGGATGAGCGCAGCTTCAATGACAGTCAAAAAATGTGATACTATTCAGGATAAAGCAGCCTGCTTGAGTGGTATTCAGTCCTGGGAAAGTGATGGTGTACTGCTATTCACTGGATCCAGTCACTCTGGGGACCTGGATTTGAATCTCACCATGGCAGACAGTGTAATTTTATTCAATTAAAGGGTTGAATGATGTACATGAAACTACTGTTGTAAAAATGTATCTGGTACACTAATTTTCTTTGGGGAAGGAAATCTGCTGTCCTTATCTGCTCTGGTCTACCTGTGACTCCCGCCTCACAGCATTGTTATTGACTCTTAACTGTCCTCCAAAAGGCCAAGCAAGTTATTCAGGTGCAAATAGATGGGTACCAAATGCTGGCCACATTCCATGAAAGAATGACAACTTTAAATTCAACAGAATGATGTCCACCAAGAACCTTAAAACCAAGCTTCAGCTAGACATGGAACAAAAATAGATCTACATTTTGGAAAGACCATGCCCACTATCTCTTGATACTCTCTACTCATATTGATAATTCATACCCCTGCCACTTCAGCATTCATTCTGTGCTATTACAGTACTTGTAAGTAATTCTATTTTCTGGTCCTGCATGTATAGACGTTGTCCGCAGTGTCAATGAATGATGTTGTTGTGACACAGATTGTAAGTTTAAATGAAGAAGGTCCTCCAGGACATTTAATTTCACCTCTGCAGAACAGAAATCTTTCCCTCTCCCCATTACAGCCTGAGGGTAACCCTTAAATGAGTCAAATATTGTATTTGGTTACCAGCATTAGCATCCATGAATTTTCAATTTGGCTCAGTAAATGGAACATCAAAAAATCTTTCTGATCCATTTTATTTATTCAATATGTCTCAAATTATGTGTACTGGTGGTTGCGAACAGCTCAACATGAAGCACAGTCCAGCATTATCAGGAAGCATTTGTATATAATTCATAACTGTTCTATTTTACTGTTGGGTTCCTGATTTGCAGGCAATTGTCATTCTGCATCAACCACTTAAAGCATTTTAAACAGTAGCATAGTTATCAGCAAAACATCCACAAACAATTGAATTCAGGTTTTTGTATAATCAATTCATTGTTGCCTACACTGCAAAAACATAACTAAAAAATCCTAAAATCTCTAAGTTAATTGATCATGAAACAACTTTTGGAATGTGCTTGAAGAACTCTGACTTGCTGTATTACCTTTGCAAAAGACCAATTTATGATGCATTCTGTATGTTGGCTCTTACACGTAATTGGAAAGAATCGGTTGAAATTTGTATATTTGGTGGAGACTCATTTGACAATTTGAATATACTCTTGGCTCCTTAGAGGAAGACTCAAAAGTTTCATTGTGCACACTGTAACAGATAGCAAGTGGTACATCTGGAGAGACCACATCTTCCTCATGAGAAGATCACAATCACTGGTAAGTTAGCTGTAAAAAAGAGAGACATAGAGACTGAGAAAGACTAAATAATAATGTTTAAAGAAAAAACAAAAGGCATGGTGGCAGCATGGTTAGCACTTCCTCCTGCAGTATCAGGCCTCATGTGGCAGTGTGGAGTTTGCATGTTCTCCTTGTGCCTGTGTTTACCCCGGGTGTTCGAGTTTCCTCCCATAGTCCAAAGATGTGCAGGTTAGGTTGATTGACTATGTTAAATTGCCTGAGAGTAGCAGGGGGATTAGGAGGGTAAGTATGTGGGGTTACAGTGATAGGACCTGTGTGGAATTGTTGTCAGTGCAGATTTGATAGACCAAATTGCCTTCTTCTGCATTATAGGGATTCTATGATTCAGTAGTATTCTTGATACTTCATTTTGTCGTTCAAGGTTTTTTTTGATTCAGTGGAATACAGTGACCTTCCTGCCTGGATGATAACGTTTTAGTCAGTTTCAGAATCAGATGTACTGATTTTAATTACAATGCATGCTTGTTGACATAAAATTGGGAGGAACAACAAATGGTCTAGATGAAAACAGAAAGTTACAGTAGGATGTAGACAAATTAAATGAATGGCAAGACTGTGACACATGAAAATGCAGATGTGTGGAATAGAGGGTGATTTAGCTAATTGGATTAGGAATTGGCTGGCAGATAGAAGACAGAGGGTGGTGTTTGATGGGAGATATTCATCGTGGAGTTCGGTTACAAGTGGTGTGCCTCAGGGGTCTGTTTTGGGGCCCCTGCTGTTTGTAATTTTTATAAATGATCTGGATGAGGGTATTGAGGGATGGATCAGTAAATTTGCAGATGACACTAAAGTCGGTGGAGTGGTAGATAGTGAAGAGGGGTGTTATAGTTTACAGAGTGACTTGGACAAGTTGCAGAGCTGGGCCGAGAGGTGGCAAATGGAGTTTAATGTGGAAAAGTGTGAGGTAATGCACTTTGGCAGGAACAATAAATGTGTAGAGTATAGGGCTAATGGTAGGGCTCTTAATAGTGTTGAGGAACAGAAGGATCTTGGTGTATGTGTCAATAGATCCCTGAAAGTAGGCAGTCAAGTGGATAAAGTTGTTAAGAAGGCATATGGAGTCTTAGCTTTTATTGGTAGGGGGATTGAATTTAGGAGCCGCAGCATCATGTTGCAACTGTACAAAACTCTAGTGCGGCCGCACTTGGAGTATTGTGTGCAGTTCTGGTCGCCACATTATAAGAAAGATGTGGAGGCATTGGAGAGGGTACAGAGGAGGTTTACCAGGATGTTGCCTGGTATGGAGGGCAGGTCCTATGAAGAGAGGTTGAAGGATTTGAGGTTGTTTTCGTTAGAAAGGAGGCGGCTAAGAGGGGATCTTATTGAAGCATATAAGATGATTAGAGGTTTAGATAGGGTGGACAGTGATAGCCTTTTTCCTAGGATGGAGAAAGCTAGCACGAGGGGACACAGCTTTAAATTAAGGGGTATGAGTTATAGGACGGATATCAGAGGTAGGTTCTTTACTCAAAGAGTGATTAGGGAGTGGAATGCCCTGCCTGCAGCTGTTGTAGATGCGCCAAGTTTGGTGGCGTTTAAGAGGTTAATTGATAAGTATATGGAAGAGAAGGGAATGGTTTAGTTTGGAGGGGCATTGCTTTTTATTTTGGTCGGCACAACATCGAAGGCCGAAGGGCCTGTTCTGTGCTGTAATGTTCTATGTTCTATGTTCTATGAAAATCAATACGAGAAAATATGATGTAACCCACCTTGGATCCAAGAAAGTTAAATCAGAACATTTCCTTAATGGGAGAGACTTGTGGAAGAAGAAAAATAGTTGGGTGACTAGTTATAGATTGTGTACAGATTGAAAAAACTAATCAAAAGGGCAATATTATTTATTCATTTAGTGAATGCAAAATTCATAAACCAAGCAGTTTCTTCCAGGTCTGCTGTGTTGAGTGTGGATAGATCTCTGCTAAGTGTGTGGATTGGACAGTCCTCTATGATGATGTGTAGAGTTTGCTTTGTCCCACAGGCACATCGGAGGCTGGCACTAATGCCCCATCTGTGGAGTTGGCTAACCAGGGGCTGTGGCCAGTCCTGAACCTATTGAGGGTGGACCCTCTTTCAATGGCAGGTTGAAACCAGGCAGCTGTTGGGTTGGGCTTGTGACCAGGTATTTGTTCTCATGTCCAATGTTTCTCATTTCTTTGTTGGGATGAAATTTGAATTAATAAGGAGGATTGAAGCATGGATCTCAAGGGGATCGGGTGAGGACTAGCATATGAAATGGGAATGGTGTTTCATTGATATACAGCCTTGGTCAGACCGCACTTGGGGTGCTGTCTCCAGTTTTGAACATCATAACATAGGAAGAGTATATTGGCTTGAGAGGAAGTGCAGTGTAGATTCATCAGAATGATGCCAGAGCTTAAAGGGTTTTTTATGAGAACAGATTGTAAGAATCATGGTAATGTGGTTGACTCTGAAAAATGCCCGCGGAAATTGACGAGCAAACTGCTTAGTTCAAGGGCAAGGAGGGATGACAGTAAATGCTGACCCAGCCACATCCCATGAAAGAAATAAGAAAAATCCTTCAATGTAGAACGTAAAGAGATGATGTAAGTGAGATGTTTAAAATAATAAAAGGATTTGAAAGGCTATAGCTATTTCCTCTGGTGAGGGAACCCAGGACAATCCTAAAATTCAGGCCAGGTATTCAGAAATGAAATCAAAGAACAAGATTTTGTCAATGTCTGCAGCATTTTGCGTGGCTCACCTATCCTGCCATCAGGGAACATGCCATGGGGAAAGGCCAGAAAATCCTGTTGCAGCTTTATAGAACCTCAACTCATGATGCAGATTTATAGAACCTTAGTTAGACCATGCTTGGAATATGGTGTTAAATTCTGGTCACCACACTACCAGCAGAATGTGGAGGCTTTGGAGAGGATGTGGAAAAAAATTACCGGGATGTTTCCTGGTATGGTGGGCATTAGCTATGAAGAGATGTTGGACAAACTTGGTTTGTTCTCATTGGAATGACAGAGGTTGAGGGGTGACCTGATAGAAGTCTACAAGAGGAGTGGCATGGACAGAATGGATAGTCAGAAGCTTTTTCCCCAGAATAGATGAATCAATCACTAGGGGGCTTAGGTTTAAGGTATGAAGGGCCAGGTTTAAGGGAGATGTACAAGGCAGGATTTTTTATACTAAGGATGGTGGATGCCTGGAACTCACTGCTGAGGGAAGTAGTGGAAGCAGATACGATAGTGAGTTTTAATGGGCAACTTGGCAAGTACATGAATAAGATGGGAATGAAGGGATATGGTCCCCAAAAGGGTCAGGGCTTTCATTCAGTTGGGCAGCTTGGTTAGTGCAGGCTTGCAGGGCCAAAGGACTTGTTTCTGTGCTGTAATTTTCTTAGTTCTTTTATTCTTTGTTCTTAATCACACCCAAGAACACTTTTTCACATAAAAGATAGTGGGAGTCTAAATTTTTCACTTCTAAAGGATTGCACAGACTGGATCAATGAAAATTTTCAAGTCTTTAAGTAGTTTCTTTTAATCACTTAAGGATAACAAGGAATATGGTTTAAAAGCAAATAAATGGTGTACACGTACAGATTATTCTATGGTCTAACTGAACAGCAAAACAGGCTTGATAAAAAGAATAGCTTTACATCTGTTTGTTACTATGCTTGAAACTCCAATTTTTGAGAAATTAACATTGATTTTCTATTTGCCAGATAAATGCACACCTTATCACATCCCACTTGACCAACTTGAGATGATTTTGCTTCAGGCTGTTAAGAGCCAAACTTTAGCAAAACCTAACCATACAACAAGCTTCTGGAGGGATTTAACCTGCTGAAATCTTGCAACTAACCACCACGCAATATTAGCAAGCTTTCTGCCTTGCTAAAATGCCACATAATATTCTTGGCAAAGATGGTGCTTTGTCTGATGGCTGAGTGTCAGTTCATGTTGAAGGAATTGAGTTTCAAAGAGCTGTAGGGCCCAACGGATGCAAATTATTCTGGATAACTGGTTGTAAGGCACAAGTGTATTTTTTTGGATGAGAAGACCAAAAGCTTGACATTTTACAGTGGAGTCACCATCTTTACTTTCCTTCTTGGAAACTAACTTGTGGAGCAACAACATTTGATTGAGAAAGAGCTTCTCCTTTGGTCTTAGCTGGCATCCTGGGAATCCCCGTGGAATAAAATGTCATCCAGATGGGAGAGTGACACTCTCATCTCATTAATACACAGGTCTTGTCTCTTCCAGCAGGCATGAGGGGCAGAAAAATGTCAGCATGTTTTCATGCTATGTTACAAGCTTAGGAGCAGCAAGCAGCAGGCTTAGAGGTCAGTTTTTCAAATGGATTTTCCGCAACAATTGCATGGGGCTTGATGTCTTTCCAATGTTATGGAAACTCTGAAGACCCCTTTTCCCTTTGTGAGTTAAACATTGCCATTAAGGCACTTTATGACTTCTCTTATAAAGTGTATCCAATAATATTAACATTCTGGGGTAATCATTGACCAGAAACTGAACTGGACCAGCCATATACTCTGGTTACAAAAACAGGTCAGAGGCTAGAAAGTAAGTACGTCATGTCCTGTCCACCAACTACAAGGCTTAAGTTAGCAGTGTAATGGAATACTCTCGCCTTGTCTGGATGGGTGCAGCTCCAACACTCAAGAAGCTTGACATCATACAGGACAAAGTAGCCTGCCTGATTGGCACCTCATCTATTATTTCAAACATTCACTCCCTCGACCATTAACATACACACAGTGTGTATGTATACAGTGTATACCATCTATAAGATGCCCTGTAGCAATTCACCAAGGTTCCTACAACAGCATTTGGAAGACCTCTATCACCTCCATCACCTTGAAGGATAAGGGCAGCAGATGCATGGGAACAACACCAATTGGAAGTTTCCCTCCAACCTGACTTGGAACTATATTGGCCTCTACTGCCTTAGAGGACAAGGGCAGCAGACACATCACTTCCTGCAAGTTCCCTTCCAAGCCACTCACCATGCTGACTTGGAACTATATCACCTGGATATAAAATCCTGGAAATCCACCCCCCCCAAAAAACAGCACTGTGGGTGTACTTACACCATAGAGATGGTTCAAGATGGAATTTGATAACCAACTTCACAAGGATAATTAGGGATGTACAATAAATGTTGGAATGGTCAGTGACACCCATCTCCTAGGCTGGATTTCCTGGTCTGCTCCCACAAAAAGTCAATGGATTCTTGGCTGGGCTGCTGAAATTCCTGTCATAAAGGGCAGAAAAATCCTGACCCCTGTGAAAAATAATTTTAAAATAATCTACCGGTGAGTTGGCTTTCAAAAAGGGAAATAACTCTGGACTATGCTGCAGATTATAGAAGGCTATGTACAGCAGTAGAGGGGAGAGGAATAAGATGGTTGTGATTAAGGATAATAGTGTGAGAATGAGATCTAAAGTGAGATGGAGTATTTTTTTTAAGTTGGAAAGTTGGATTGATAATTGAGACAAGAATGTTACTATGTCAGGACATGTCCCTTATGTTTGGGGCATGTGTTTGAAGTCAACCAGAACAGATGGAATAAAACTCTCTGCTGCCTAAGAGCTAGGTCATAACTCTGACAAGTTTGGCAGAATTAACCTGAATTTCAATGTTCCCAAATTTAACTTGATCTAATCTCAGAACCTTCTTTCCAGAATAACTGTTCGATTAAAAAAGAACTTCCAGCAATTTAAAAAAAATTAAACATTTCTGGAAATGTAATTAAAAAAAAAACCATGATGTGATTTCTCTTCTGAGATCTGTTCACACAATATGAACATCACATCTGACATGTGCTGTTTTGTTTGAACTAAAACAGCTCAATGCTGTCAATGTGTATAAAGTGAGGAACATCTATTCTTTTTGCGCTATATACGCAAGCACAACAAACAAAATTATAGTCAAGTTTGTCCTTGGATTCATTTGCTCAAACATGGAAGAAATAAAATTATTAACACCCTATAACCCAGTGGTCAAACAGAATATGATTTTCATATTGTAATGCTTAAATAATTCATTGATCAAATTGCAAGGTTGCAGGTATGTGTAAACTTGTAAATATATGGGTAATTTAGTCTCGCAGCACTTCTGCAGAAACACAGAAATAGAGCAATGACATTAATGCCCCAGTTGTGCTCCTTTTGAACTTGCTCTGTGAAGAATGATTGACAGTATTCAATGGTCTGCCACATGAAAAGATTATGCTTCACAAATAATAATGATGGAGATTTGCCTTGTTAATAGCTTATTTTTCTGAAAACTATTAACTTCCAAGACATGTTTTGTGTCACAGAACTGCTTTTCCAAGTTCATTCCGACAACCTATTTCCCCCTTTCCCAAAAAAATTCCCCCTTTAAATCATCCTCCATACATTGGTTGAATGTATTTATTTATATTCTTTCAAGGAATGTAGGTGGCAATGGCTAGATTTCCATCCTTGTCTATGCCTGAATTTCTGAGTTTAATTATTTGTTTTAAATAGTGAAGAAAATCAAAATGGTACTGTTTAGTAGAGTGCATGGCAGAAGGCTATGCTTTCTGACAGATTGCTGTAATGTGGTATAATTCTGTGAGGAGACATGCATAGTCCGGTGGCACAGAAGAATACAGGTCAAAATGTTCTTGTTCTTGAGAACGTAGCAAGCTGAAGCAGGTCCAGGATCCACTGATTAATTAGCATGCAGACTAGAGATTAAAACAAGTGAGGTTTATTCACTCATGGCAGCTGTGTCTTCAGACAGGAATGGGGATTACCTTTCCGTGTACCCCCCATCTTGCTCTCAGTTCCTTCTCTTCTAAACACCTCTCTTATCTGAATTGTCATCATGAATTATTTCTGTTTAAAGGCAACAATTTCTTAAAGCTGTGCCTTATCTTGACCATTCTAAATTTTGTAGAAATTGTTAACGTTGTTTCCCTATCGTGAATACAGAACTTGCAAAAGCCAATGGCTCACATATAAAGAAAACTTAAATAGTGCATAAATAGGCCTTAGCAATTGGTTGGAAAATGACTTTACAACTTTGGAATCTTGATCAGTCTGAAGGGATGAGAGTCTTTATTATCCTTTATTTGTAAGAATGCTTTATAAAATGAATTTAGACAATCCAATTTTCAATATGCTCAAATCCATTGTACAGATTTACTCGATATTAAATGATATGATCTGAAATTGTTCTAGCTCAAGCAATAACATCCTTCATACACAAAAAAAACGATAAATGAATTGAATGCAATAGCATAGATTATATGATGTTAAAATGTTGATTCAAGATGGGTTATCTTAAATCCCTGAGTGTAACATAGAAACTCTACAGTGCAACAGGAGGCCATTAAGTCCGTCAAGTCTGCACCAACAATGGAGCATCCTACCTAGGCCCTATGCCTGTAACGTATTCATCCTGCTAATCCTCTCACCCACACATCCTGGGACACTAAGGGAGAATTTAGCATGGCCAATCCACCTAACCTGCACATTTTTGGAGTGTGGGAGGAAACTGGAGCACCCAATAGAAATCCATGCAGACATGGAGAGAACATGCAGACTCTGCACAGAGAGTCACCCCAGACCAAAATTGAATCAAGAAATTAATATGCAGATTGGTTTTGTGTGCTCCTTGAACCCCATCATGACCCTTCCCTTCATGATCTCTCCTTTATGACCCACAATTTCAACCCCCCCCCCCCCCACCAACAAATCTCGTTCCCTCTCCCTCCCACCCCTCCCAACATGCAGCAGCCCCCTCAGGCTCCACATCTCTCATGCCCCAGCCCCTTTGGCACTGTTCCTGGCACTTACTGGGCAGGAACCAGATTATATCTGAGAGTGTTGGGTGGGTAGATACTCAGGTTTTGACACTGACACCATTTGTTTTGTGCCATATTACCTGGCAGGGCAGGCCTGATGGCAGGGCCAGAGAATCGCAGGTGAGTAGTTCAACAGGATCCTGTTGAACTACTCACCTGCGATTCTCTGGCCCTGCCATCAGGCCTGCCCTGCCAGGTAATATGGCACAAAACAAATGGATGGCATAATTAATGAAGTCAGAGTCAAAATAATTGGTCTGTTTTCCTGCTGGCTTCTGCAGTAGGAAACACCCCATGTTCTTGCCTCCACCAAGAGACTTAATTCCCAGATGGGACAATTCTGCTGGATGCCTATTGGATGCTGTTGGAAGGAGCTATTTAATTCCTGTGAGGGTCAAAGGATTCACTACAGTGGTGAATTGTCAAGTCAACTCACAGTTGTTACCTGGGGTTAGGGGCCACGCTGGATTGAGCAGCTGGCAAAGATGCTGTTGGCAGGATTGCACTGGATCAATGAACTCATAGCTAGGAGTGCAACTATCACAAGGGCTTGACATGGACAGCATGTTTGCAAGTTGCTGACATACACTGGCTACAGTAGTTGTGTGTTCTCGAACTGGGCTCTCCAAAATTTACCCCAATGTATTAGGAGGGGTGATGTAGATACAAATAAAAATATTTCTCAATAATTTGTGTTGAAAAACAGGATCAGGTAGAAGGGACAGGACCTTAAAGACGACAGGAATTTCCTCTTGATGGTGAACAATAGTAGTTCAGAGAACAATCATCATATGAGAACAATGAGTAGACAGCTACAAATAACACAAAGTTAGATGAGAATAAATTTAGAACTAATTGTAATAAATTTAAGAATAATTAAGATGTGGAGATGCTGGTATTGGACTGAGGTGGGCACAGTAAGACACCTTGCATGATCACCTGATGAAGGAGCAATGGTCTAAAAGCTCGTGGTACTGAATAAACCTGTTGGACTTTAACCTGGTGTTGTGAGAATAATTAAGAGGACTGATGATAAAAACGGCTGGAAACGTGGCAGGTAGTGTGCCCAAGGCTTTTGACATATTCTGTACATAGAAAATGAATCCCCACAAGTGGTTTCCTATTTCCTCTTTGCTACCTCAGACGAGGGCATGTTAAAACTACTACAATTAGTCAATTTTTCCAAAGTCCCTCTGGCATTTCTTCTAATGTGCCAGTGGATAAATTGGAGAATCAACACAGAAATATCACCACAAAAATCTATACTATAGATCCATAGAACATTACAGCACAGAAACAGGCCTCTTTTGCCCTTTTTGGCTCTGCCGAATCATTTTTCTGCCTACTCCTATTGTCCTGCGCCTGGACCATATCCATCCACACCCCTCTCATCCACGTACCTATCCAAGTTTTTCTTAAGTGTTAAAAGTGAGCCCGCATTTACCACTTCATTTGGCAGCTCATTCCATAACTTCCACCACATTCTATTTGAAGACGCCCTCCACTAATATCCTCGTTAAACTTTTCCTCCTTCACCCTTAACCCATGTCCTCTAGTTTTTTCCTCTCAGTGGAAAAAGCTTGCTTGCATTCACTCTATCTATACCCATCATAATTTTATACAACTCTATCAAATCTCCCCTCGTTCTTCTACTTTATTCCACGGAATAATGTCTAACCTATTCAACCTTTCTCTGTAACTCAATTTCTCAAGTCCTGGCAACATCTTTGTAAACCCTCTCTGCACTCTTTCAACCTTATTAATAACCTTCCTGTAATTAGGTGACCAAAACAGCACACAATACTCTAAATTCAGCCTCACCAATATCTTATACAACCTCACCATAACATTCCAACTCTTATACTCAATACTTTGATCTCAAAGCCAATGTAACAAAAACACTGTTTATGACCCTATCTACCTGTGATGCCCCTTTTAGAGAATTATGTATCTGTATTCCCAGATTCCTCTTCAATGACTCTTCAGTGTCCTACCATTTACCTTGTGTGTTCTACCTTGGTTGTCTTTCCAAAGTGCAATACCTCACACTTGTCTACATTAAACTCCATCTGACATTTTTTAGCCTATTTTTCTAGCTGGTCCAAATTCCTCTGCAAGCTTTGAAAACCTTTCTTACTGTCCGCTACACCTCCAATTTTTGTATCATCAGAAAATTTGCTGATCCAATTTACCAGATTATCATCCAGATCATTGATATAGATGACAAATAACGAAGGACCCAGCACTGATCTCTATGGCAGATCACTAGTCACAGGCCTCCACTTAGAGAAGCAATCCTCCACTACCACTCTCTGGCTTCTTCCATTGAGCCAACGTCTAATCCAATTTACTACCTCTCCATATATACCTAGTGACTGAACCTTTATAACTAACCTCCCATGTAGGACCTCGTCAAAGACCTTACTGAAGTCCACGTAGACAACATCCACTGCTTTCCCTTCATTCACTTTTCTGGTAACCTCCTTGAAAAATTCTAAAAGATGACTTACTACGCACAAAGCCATGTTGACTCTCCCTAATAAGGCCCTGTCTATCCAAATATTTGTAGATCCTATCTCTTAGTACTCCTTCCAATAATTTACCTACTACTGACGTGAAACTTACTGGCCTATAATTTCCCGGATTACTTTTTGAGCCTTTTTAAAAGGAACAACATGAACTATCTTTCAATCATCCGGCACCTCACCCATGGATACTGACATTTTAAATGTATCTGCCAGAGCCCCTGCAATTTCAACACTATTGCTATCAAATTATAAGTTCTGCACTTCATGGGGTTATACCTAGCAATATTCCTATATATCTCATATTAGAGTTATCATATAATACAGCACATTGTAATGAAGCAAAGTAACCATATCAAGAGCTGCTCTTTGACAGGCTTGTTGTCATGATGGTAATTCAAAATTTCAATTTATTACCAACTAATAAACCAGTGATTGCGGGGCATGAAAATTCAGATTTTTGAACATCATTGCAGATAAGGCTAAAAAAAATTCATACATTTGTGCTATACATTTGAATAGTTGCTTTTGGTTCCATTTTGCAATGTAAGAGTTGATTAATTGTTTTGTAGTGAATTTCCTGGATGATTAATATCAGATGAAACAGAACTTGAAGGTGAATTTCATGATCATCTTTGCCCAAGATCCACTATATGCAAATGTGCACTATCACTTTAAATAAGATGTTTCAGTAGTTTTTTGTAAATGTTTACACAGAACTCTCACCCATAACTGACATTATTCCATAATAAGATTTGATGGGACATTAGTTATGATAACTTTGAAGCCTGATAGTGGTAAGTTGGCTTGAGCTCCGTATTTCTCCCAATATTTTCTGTTGTAGTTTGATTCTCAATTTCCTGCACAAAAAAAAGTTGGACAGGATTTTCCGGCCTCGCTGGTCCCAAAACTAGAACATCTTGCCTGAAGTCAATGGACTTTCTATGGTCCACCCGCGACAATTTCTGTGGTGGGTGGAATAGTAAAATTCGCCCTATGTTATAGAAGGACATCGTGATGGTATAGAATAGCATATTTATAAAATGTTTTAAAAAATCACAAGTGATAGGTGTTTGTACAATTAATTTACTAAGAATCCAGAGTTTTCCATGTTACAACTGTGGGCTTTTATAAGGCCAAAGCAAGATGGATTGTTCCACCACCAGCTACTTCACACAGAAACTAATAGCTTTTGGAGGAAAAGGAAATCTCTTTGTCATGCATTATACAGCATTGTATATACAAGAAACCAACTGTGAAACAAAGTGCGTGAAAGAAATGGACAAACAATGTGAAGATATCTCACATTACTCAAACAACATACCTGAAAAACATGTTGTGTAGTCGGGAACATGGAAATTCAACTTTGACCAAAGGTTAAAATAAAAAAAAGTGAACAAATTGATTACACTTTAGATTTTTGGAGATTATTAATTAGAATTATCCGATATACATTGCATAATACTTCCTTGTATATATAGAACTAGGTGTTTTTAATTTGGGCAGAAATGTACCACTTCCATAAATCCCAAAGGAAAAACTCAATTCAGGAAGTATTTTAAAATAAGACTGTTGCAACACCTTCTTCTGCATGCCTCTTCTGCATACGTAGAAATGCATTCAAGGAGGATTTTAGCAAGGAAATACACAAGATTGAAAAAATTGAATGCCAAACAAAAATGTATTAGGGTTATTAATAAAACTTATATATCACACTATTACAAGGACATTTTCTTTTTAAGCAGTTGGCAGCCAGTAAAGAAATATAAATAAATAAATAAAATTACCTAACTCACTCATCTCAACAACATTTTACCATCAAGATATATATATATACATTACATTGATGAAGCGCCAAATAGGTTCTGCATTTAACAGGGACACACTTAGCAATATTCCTACATATCTCACTTAACATTATCAAACAATGGTTACTCCATATTGCTTCTGAACATATAGAAATTAATTTAGAAATAAATGGTTTAAATAAGTGCTAAATTTTTCACACAGCTAAAATTTCAGTCTGACTGATAACAGTTCCTTCATTTCAATTACATGGAGTTGAAAAACAAGATCCTATTTTGGCTAACTGAATAACAGAGTGGTACATGCATTTGTTACCAGGGTATGTCAAAATTTAGCCACTAAGTCTAACTATGATCTAATCTTCCTCCTCATCTTCTTCATCGCTGTCCTTCATTGTAATCCCTTGGAGACCACCACCTTCAGAAACTGATGCTGTGGCTTCTTCTACTGTCAGTCTGTTCCGAATTGTCTCGTAAGTCTTACTGTTCAATGTTGAATCCAGTACTCCCTGCAGCCGAAAGTCTCGATAAGCTTTCTACAAGAGTCCAAAGATATAAGACTTGACTTCTATTAACTGCCAGAAGCATCATTATACATTAAGAATAATTTTTTACTGATAATTTTTTGGACAATGTGCAAATATTTTAAAGTCTCGCTTTTCAATTATCTTCACACAGTAAACTTAATCTTAAGCACTGCATGTTTTAAATGTTATAAAACATGCTAATAGACTTTCCATTACAGAACATAAATCCTAAAGATGTTTCTCACTGAATGTTAAAAATGTAAGTGTATTAATTTTAAATACCTGAGTTAATATTAAACCGAAACTAAGTGTGCACTTTTTTACCCTTGCTTCATACTAATTTGAAAGGTTATCTCCTGTGTTACCAGGGGTGCCGGAAAGAGTTTTAATGTTCCTACCTGTACACATTCACAACCTACCTATAAGTTAGGTAGGATACAAATCTAAATATTAACACTTATTATGCAAAACATTGTCTTTCTAAGGATAATCTAATTTACCTTGGCACATTTTTCACTATGCAATATTAGAAACAGGAAACGGAAATATTTGAGCCCATCATGCAAATATCCAGAGAAGTTTCGTGCATAGATGAAATATATTACTTCTTCCAATGACAAGATTTCTAGCACTTTTCTATGAAATGTTTGCATCAGGGGTGGAAAATGACAACTTGCTTCTAGCTCTCTGTTTCAGTTTTTGAACCCTAACTCCTGGTGTTAGACCTACTCCTTTAGGTTTCATTAGTGAGCAGGATTGGCTGTTCAATCATTAACATTTCACTCAGTAGTACAGACTTGGTTCCACTCATGTACTGACTAGAGTTTGCGATAGCCAACTGCAATTCCATTGCCTGGGACTTTATCTTGCAGTTGCCTTGATTCTAAATCAAGCTCAAAGAGGACAGTCACGAGTTAGTCATTAGACAACTGACAAACATAGACTCAGCCCTGACAACTGGACAGCAGATTCCACAAATTCTGCACAAGGAACAGGTGAGAATCACAATGTGTCATGAAATCTCTGAGTACATTCTTATCTACAGTGAGGACACACACTATAAGCAATTAAATGGTGGTTCCACCATCTGGACTCTGGAACATCAGTAGCAGTTACTTGTCATTATGTATTTTAATTAAGGTAACACCAAGTGCTGGATACCCCCATACATCTTTTCATACCCACTTTTTAAGTATTGCCATCAAACACTTCCATCCAATATCTCAGTTGCTTCATCTACTGAATGATCAATATCTGCATTTAGCAGTATTGAAGGATCTATGTGAGTAGTTTGTGATATACCATCTTGAATGGCCGAGAAATCCAAGTGTCATACCACCCACAATCCACTCACTGTCATCTGTTTAATTCAGATCTTCACAGAAAGGCATTGGGAAATAGTTTTGACTCCTCTTTCAGTGTATTATGTAGGATGAAACTCTCTGCCCTGCCACATTTTATCCACAAATATAGGTTTTCCCCATTTTTCACAGAAGTCAAACAAAGTTCTTCCATTGTATACGAAGAACATTTGAATTATAGAGCACAACTCTTTGGTCACATCTGATAAATCACAAACCAGACTTGCATTTAGGCTTTGCGGTCATTGACGATTGAGAGAGATTACTGTGCCCTTAGTCCTTTTCAGAATGGTCAACATTACTCTATTCAGTTGGCATCCATCAGGTCCCCAGATATTGAAAAGATTTAACAATTGCAATAGATACCCCCAGTATCTTTTAATTAATACCCATTTTTCTTAGTGGCTTCGTTTAATGTATCCTGAGAAATACAGTTCATCTTCAACTCCTCTAATTCCCCAGGAAACAGTGTATATCGTGCGGACACTTTTAGGAAGAAAAAACAAAAGTAAAAGTAAATGTACCGGTAAAGGTTAGGAAGACAGTAATCTCACCTTGAGACTGGTTCAATATCTTGTTCCTGCACACCAAAGTATGGTCTGTATTTTAGAACTTAGGGTTTGCTGGCCTTTATTTAAAAGAGTTTAATACTTTAGCATTTATTAAGGGGGGATTTGAGTTTAAGAGCAGTGGGGTTATGTTGCAACTGTACGAGACCTTGGTGAGACCACATTTGGAATATTGTGTGTAGTTCTGGTCACCGCACTATAAGAAAGATGTGGAAGCATTGGAGACAATGCAGAGGAGATTACCAGGATGCTGTCTGGTCTGGAGAGTCAGTCTTATGAGGAAAGGTTGAGGGAGCTAGGGCTTTTCTCATTAGAGCTGAGGAGGATGAGAGGTGACTTAATAGAGGTTTATAAGACGATGAGGGGGATAGATAGAACATTCAGAGACTATTTTCTTGGTGGATGTAAATGTTACTAGGGGGCATAACTATAAGTTTATGGTGGGAGATATAGGAGGGATGTCCGAGATAGATTCTTTACTCAGAGAGTGTTTGAGGTGTGGAATGCACTGCCTGCTGTGATAGTGGAGTCAGACATTTTAGGAACTTTGAAGCAGTTATTGGATAGGCACATGGAACACATCAGCACGATAGGAAGTGGGATAGCTTGATCTTGGGCTCGGACGTAGCTCGGCACCACATCGAGGGCCAAAGGGCCCGTATGTGCTGTATTGTTCTATATTCTAATACAAACACAAATCATGTTTGAATTTAAGCAGGCATGGGCTCTGAAAGATTTAGCAGTGCGTGATCTTGCAATTTTGTTAGTTTCTTCTTTCAGTTTGAAGTTTAAATCAGTCTCACTGTACCCCCATCAATAGTTGCACTGAGCCTATTGTGTCAGCTTTTCGTAGTAGTATGATCCAGCAGCCTAGCCAAGAACTGGTGAAGCTGAAGGAAAAGGATTCTTGAGTATCAGTTAAGGTTGAATTTGGTTCTGGTTAGACATCACAAATCTTCAGTGAGATATTTAGTAGGAATAACCTTTGCAGAGTCTTTGTTTTGAAATTGCATCATATGGTATTGACACTGAAGCCATTAATGGCTTAATATGAAATTCTCTGATGAAGACATTACAGCTAGGATTCTCCCAGAACAAAAATAAGTGCTCTTTGGGTTGGAAAATGGAGAAATTTCCTGTCCATTTTTCAGGTATTTACCTGAATGGCTTCCCCATTGCCGGATTCCCAATCACTGGCCTCTGATCGCTGTCCATCCTAGAATTTCCCCGGTTGCTGGCCTTCCCTACCTCATCTCCTGCCCCTCCCCCCAAATGCCAACTTACTGGATCCCCGACACCTATGCCAGTCCTAATCTCCCACACGGATCAGCCCTGATCTTCACCCACTCCCGCTGGCCAGCCCTGACACCCTCCACCTGCTGATGGGCAGCCCCGAATAGTATCAACCCCATGACCTTGCCTGACCCACACACTGGTGATGGGCAATCCCGATTGCCCTCCATCCTCCCTCTCTCATTGAGCCCACTTGCAAAGTGGCAGCAGCCCCAATTGCCCCCCAGTGGGCTCCACCCCAGTATACCCTGTTCCCTCTGGCCCTGACCACCTGGCACTGCCCAGTGTCTGGTGGACAGTGCCAAGATGCCTAGTGGACAGTGCCAGGGTGCCCCTTTGGCCATACCAAGATGCCAGGCTGCCATTGCCCAAGGAGCACCCCCTTTCACCTGCCCTTTTTGGGGGGGGGGGTGGTGGGGGCCTCAATGGTGATGAAGATGCCTGTTTCCTGTTATGAACAGCAGTTGCAAATGCCACTGGTGGGAACCAGACCTAGCGGGCCTGGAAAATACTATCCCTTGCCCACTAATCGTATGGAAATTTAAATTTCCATCTGATAATCAGCTCCACGCTGATTTCTGGTATAGAGTTGACTGCGCTAAAAAAAGTCTCTGGGAGACTCATGACTGGTTGAACGTTGGTTGCAGACCTCATGAAAGCCCCTACCTCTACCCCCCCCCTCCCCACCCACTGCCCACCCTGCTGTTGTCTCCCGGCCCATTCTACTGCTCAAGTAGTGCAGTGGGCTAGGAGAACCCTGGCATACATATTTATTTGAAATAAGCTAAACCCCAATATTATAATTGAATTGAGTACAATTATTTTTAATATTGCTCAGTAATTTTAACCTGTTTGCCAGTTAACACTGACCTTGAAACATTTGTTTCAATCCATTAGAAATGAAGAAATGATATAGTAGTAGTGAGTAAGACAGCAAATGGTTTTACAATAACTGGAGTGTCATGCCCTAAAACACAAGGCATTATTGTGAGGGCAACTTATTTGTAATTGCATTACATTTTTATTAAATGTAATGCAATCACATTACATTTAATAAATGTAATGGTGGTGCACGAAGGCTGTGGTGAACCTAGTCAGGAAGAAAAGAAAGGTGTATAAAAGGTTCAAAGAGCTAGGAGATGTTGGGGATCTAGAGAAGTATAAGGCTTATAGAAGAGAGCTTAAAAAGGAAATTAGGAGAGCCAGAAGGGTCATGAGAAGGCCTTGGCTGGTAGGATTAAGGAGAATCCCAAGGCCTTCTACAAATATGTGAAAAGTAAAAGGATGAGAAGAAAAGGGATAGGACATATAAAAGGTGAAGGGGGAAAAGTCTGTATGGAACCGGAAGAAATGGCAGAGGTGCTTAATGAGTACTTTGCCTCAGTATTCCCGGTGGAAAGTGATCTGGGAGGATGCACTACAAATTTGCGGCAGACTGAAAAGATTGAGTATGTAGATATTAAGGAAGCGGATGTGTTAGAACTTCTAAATGCTATCAAGATAGACAAGTCTCCGGGACCAGATGGGATGTACCCCAAGTTATTGTGGGAGGTGAGGGATGTCATTGCAGAGCCCCTGGCGATGATCTTTGCATCGTCGATGGAGACGGGAGAGGTTCCGGAGGATAGGAGGATTGCGGATGTGGTCCCTATTTTCAAGAAAGGGAACAGGGATAGTCCTGGAAATTACCGACCGGTGAGTCTGACCTCAGTGGTTGGTAAGCTGATGGAGAGGCTTCTGAGGGACAAGAGTTACGAGCATTTGGAGAAGTTTAGGTTGATTAGAAATAGTCAACATGGTTTTGTAAAAGGCAGGTCGTGCCTTACGAGCTTAATTGAGTTCTTCGAAAATGTGACTGAACACATTGACGAAGGAAGAGCAGTGGACGTGATGTACATGGACTTCAGCAAGGCATTTGACAAGGTCCCCCATGCAAGACTTCTTGAGAAGTTGAGAGGCCATGGGATCCAAGGGGCTTTGGCCTTGTGGATCCAGAACTGGCTTGCCTGCAGAAGGCAGAGGGTGTTTGTGGATGGCTCTTTTTCTGCATGGAGGTCGGTCACCAGTGGAGTGCCCCAGGGATCTGTTCTAGGACCCTTGCTGTTTGTCATTTTCATAAATGACCTGAATGAGGAAGTGGAGGGATGGGTGAGTAAGTTCGCCGATGACACGAAGGTCGGTGGTGTTGTGGATGGTCTGGAGGGATGTCAGAAGTTGCAGCATGACATCGACAGGATGCAAGACTGGGCGGAGAAGTGGCAGATGGATTTCAACGCGGATAAATGTGTTGTGGTCCATTTTGGCAGATCCAACGGGATGAATGAGTACAATATCAAAGGTAGGAGTCTTAGCTGTGTGGAAGAGCAGAGGGATCTTGGGGTCCGGGTCCATAAGACTCTCAAATCGGCCTCCCAGGTGGAGGATGTGGTTAAGAAAGCTTACGGTGTACTGGCTTTCATTCATCGAGGGATTGAGTTCAGGAGTCAGGAGGTAATGCTGCAGCTTTATAGGACCCTTGTCAGACCACACTTGGAGTACTGTGCGCAGTTCTGGTCGCCTCACTATAGGAAGGACGTGGAAGCTATCGAAAGGGTGCAGAGGAGATTTACAAGGATGTTGCCTGGATTGGGAGGCATGCCTTATGGAGACGGGTTGAGGGAGCTGGGACTGTTCTCCCTGGAGAGACGAAGGTTGAGAGATGATCTGATAGAGGTTTACAAGATGTTGAGAGGATTAGATAGGGTGGACTCTCAGAGACTATTTCCCAGGGCTGAAATGGTCGCGACGAGAGGGCACAGATTTAAGGTGCAGGGAAGCAAGTACAGAGGGGATGCTAGGGGAAAGTTTTTCACTCAGAGGGTGGTGAGCGAATGGAATCGGCTGCCGTCGGTGGTGGTCGAGGCGAACTCGCTGGGGTCTTTTAAAAGACTTCTGGATGAGTATATGGGATCCAATGGGATTGGGGGTTATAGATAGGTCTATGGCTGGGTAGGTTTTGATGTGTTCGGCACAACTTGTGGGCCGAAGGGCCTGTTTGTGCTGTAGTGTTCTATGAACTGGCATTATATAACTTTTATAGATGTTTTGAAAAAGAAAATTCTGCAATTCCATCCAACGATCTGTGAACAATATAAATTAATTATTTTGATTATTATGTATTGGTTTACTCAATTCATACGTTTTGAAAGCTGGAGATAAACAGGTTTCAGGTTGAATACTGGACATGCTGCAGCAGACTGGAATTCAAGAATGTGTAGTCATGACTTTTGGCATATTTGTCAGGCTGTAATCTAATAGCTGTTTGGTTAGCAAATAATTTACATTGTTGTTCACTAGGGAGAGGGACATTAACAGTGATGAATAAGGACTACAATGTAAAACAGCTTAGGAATAGCTCTATTTATAAAGTATAGCTTTTTGCCTTGTAGGAAAGTCATTCAGCACATGCATGGATGGGGGTTTACTGACCTTAGGCTGATTGCTCCACACTGATTGGTCCTGTAGTGTTGTCATTCACTTCTGAGCATTCAGCATGCCTTTTAACAGTCCATTCTCGATAGCTATTTCATTAACTATAGATTCAATTACCGCCAGTCTGCCTACTTCCATCTGAATTATACGCTCCTTGAATCCCATAGTTTCCTCAAATTGCACTCAACAGAAAAGTAGCAAGACGGAAAGCGATGATGATAAATAGAAGGGAATAGGAAACAGAAAAGAGAAACGCAGCTCAAACCAAAGGAGAGAGTTAAGAAAGGAAGAGTCAAAAGAGAGAAGAGAGAAGTAAAAGAAAAGGAGGAGAGAAGAGAGGTGTACACTAAAGGTGAACTGAATGGAAAAGGAGAAAAGCTTCACCCCAGAAAAGGAATAAGTAAAGCAGGAAAAAAAGGAAGAAAAGATAAGGGAAGGAGAGGAGAGAGGAAGGAAGAAAGAGGAGAGATACAAATTGGAGATGAAGAATCACACACAGGAAAAGGAAGTGAGAAATAGAAGATGCAAAAGGAAAGAATGAGACAGGTTAGAGATGTAGAGAAAAAGCCATGAGTTGAGTAGTTGAATGGACAGGGGAAAGGACTTGGCACAATAAATAAGTGAGTGAGAGAGAGAGAGAGATAGAAGGAAAAAGAAATACATGCAACAGGTAGAAGGTGATAGGAAATAGAGAAATGGAAGGGGAATGAAAGAGCTGCGTATTTTAAAATTAAACTTTCCAATGGTTAAATAACGTAACCTCACCTTTGCCAAGTATGCATAATGTACATTACAATTGTACATTTCATGTTCATATCATGATACAATGCTTAAGCTCAGAAATTTCTGTTGGAAACACACATACGAATTTACTACAGTGATAACTCTTTCATTGGTCAATGGGCAAGAGTCAGAAAATGTTGGATTTTTGCAGAGTCGAGGAGACTCCAGTGAGTTTTAAAAATGGCAGATGGGATCCTGACTTGGAAGTCCTGTCTCCACTTTTTTTGCAGATTGTATTTTTGCTGGTGACAGAAGCAGGTGAATTGTGAAGTGCACAGACACAAGTTATGAATTGATTGGATCATTTAGTAGAGATTTCACAGAGATGGAGATCTGATTTTCACTACAGGAATGGCCTCAACCGCTAGTGTGTATTCCTGCACCCTATGTTGTGGATGGAAGTTCTCATGGAAGGCATATACACTATGTAGAACTCTTAAGCCTTCAAGGTATTTAAATCCCCTGGCCCTTAGATTTTGAAAAGACCCCTCTGGATCTGTGACAGTGAAACAAATCTGTTCCAGTTGTTTCAGTAGATGCTTGACAGAAATCCAAGGACTATCATTATAGTCTTATTACTGTTTGCTTCCATAATCTGACATTATTACAATAGGGGTCTGTAAATTCAGCTTGACTGACTGCTGCACAAGGTTATTGATGTGGGGTTCTGTATAGAAATGTTTGTTTATATAAGGGATGATGTACTTGAGATGAGTTAACTATCGGACAAGCTTTCATGAATAAGAACTTTTTTAATTTAGTGAAATATGTAATAGATATCCAGAACTTTGTGTTGTTTCATCTTAGTATGTTCCTGTCTCCATGTACTGTGGATACTAGTTCATTTGGCAGTGAGAGTTCAAGAGCAAAGAGTGACAGACAGGGAGTCATGAGTTAACATGAGTTAGCACAGGAGCTGTAGGAAATCTCGGTGATGAGTTATGGTCACAAGTTCGCACTAAATTGACACAGGCTCAATAAGGAGCCATGTGGTGGGTGGAGGGGCATGGGTTTTCATGGATAGTAAGAAGAACCTTTGAGGGTGGGGGGCATAGAATAGGCAAGGGAAATTTGTTGTGGTCAAGAGGGTGCAAGGGGTGAGAGCTACAAGGACTAATATTTGATAAGACAACTGGGATGAAGTCCCAGAAAACAGAGGCAGGTGTTTTAATCAGCCCATCTCAGCACGTGACTGCCCCCATCCGATCTGCATCCCAGGGCAGCAGGCCAAACTCTGTCACACACTTGGCTCCCAGGAACGAAAAGCCATTCTCATAACACAGGCGGCACAGTGGCACAATGGTTAGCATTGCTGCCTCACAGGGCCAGGGACTGGAGTTCAATTCCAGCCTTGGGCAACCTTCTGCATGGGGCTTGCATGTTCTCCCCATGCCTGTATGGATGCTCCAGTTTCCTCCCACAGTCCAAAGATGTGTAGGTTAGGTGGATTAGTCATGATAAATTGCCTATTAGCGTCAGAGGATTATAAGAGTAAATACATGGGGTTATGGGAATAGGGCCTGGATGGGATTGTGATTAGGGTAGTCTCAATGGGCCGATTGGCCTCCTTCTGCACTGTAGGGATTCTATGATTCTCTTTTCTCCCCGAAGATGGTGTGTGGATCTGGGAAATCTTTTGTCGCCAGTTATTCTCCTCTCAGATGAAAACCCAGCCTGCTATCGTTGAATCAAATTCACATATAGTCATTTAGCCTACATACTTTTGTGAAATTTATCATAAAGCAAAACTATTAGAAATAACAACTACAAAGCATGTTATTAAGCTACATGGATACATGCAGGATTACAAGAGTTGCATTGTTTGTCACTGTCACAGGCTGAAACAATTTATTTGGCATATTTCAGTCATTTGTTTTCCATGTACCACTATTTTCCTGTATGTGTATACATGTATATGTTTTTATTTATGATGTTTACTACACTTCATGCACTTTAACATTTCATTGAACCATATAATTTTCATAATTTCCTTTCACTATTCAGGAACATTTCTTTCCAATGGTTCAGACTCTTGTTACAATAGTGATACCAGAGATCCAGCTGGGTGTACAAATTACTGTCTACAAAACATTGCTGGAATTTCTAATGAGCAACATAAGCAGTAGGATTGTAAATAACTTTTAGAAAAGAAGCAGGAATGGGCCAGTTAGTCCTCAAGCTTGTTCATTTGTTTGTCGAAGATCCCGAGATAATTATGGATGAAGGTGGCATTTTGGTAAATTTTAGTTTATCCATCCAGAGATAAATTATTGCTTTCATCCCAGTTGCTTTAAAAGTTATAAGGCCCTCTAGCACTCACCCGTTATTCCCCAACCACCCTACGGCATTTTATACCCTCCATGCCAAATAGTTGCTAAGCCATGCCCGCCAACCCATTGTGCCTCTCCCTTACATAGCCACTTACCTAATGTCCACCACTGGGTGACCTCAGGAGCCATGTGGAGATGAAAAAAATTAAACTCTAACAACCTAACTCTAAGACATTTGATAATGAAAAAAACCACATTCACAAATCCATTCAAAACTTTTAAAACTCATGTGGTTAGTCACTGATAATAAATGAACATTTATTTAATAGTTACATCAAAGGCAATTAGTTTTTTACTAATCTTTTTAAACTGTCAATCAAACAATAATCTGAGAATATCTTGCTGAGGTAACTGTGGCTTTTAAACTCAGCCAAGCATTCATAATGATAGCCACTGAGGAAAATATCAACAAAATAGCTATATTGAAACCGCATGAATAGATGCTAGTTTTTTTTTTGAAAAAACAGTCCAGCAGAAAGCCTTTTTTTTAAAAAAAAGTTCTCACAGACAACTGAAGCTGAAGTTGGCCAGTTAGTCCCTCAAGCTTGCTATTTGTTCGTTCAAGATCCCAAGATAGTTATGGATGAAGATGGCATTTTGGTGCATTTTAGATTATCTACCCAGAGATAAACTATTGCAGCATTCCAATCGGTTCTTAAACTATCTCAGGATGACAATGGACAGCTGGGTCTTATACACCACAATCAAACTTCCAGCAGGTGTGGGATAGAGTCAAGCCTGCCAACCCCTGAAAATCATGGAGAGAGTGAGTGTTTCAAGAGCAGGGCATTTAAAAAACTTCAAACTTCATGACAGTTATACAGAATTCATTCACCCTTCAAAAGCATTTATATGTACTTTATTAATTTGTAACACCAACATGATATTTAAGGCTTTTGAACTGTTTGAACTGGAATATGTATGAATTCAGCAGAGTCCAAATGGCCCTGCTGAGTTTGTGTCCCACATGCGCAGCACATGCCCCTCCCAGTAAAGCAGTGGATTTGTTGAAATGGGATGTGGATCACTACATCCAACTTCCACCCACCATTTTTGAAAGTCTGCGGAGTTTTCCTGACTTTGCAAAAACATAGCTAAGAGATTTAAGATAATTGGCAAAGGAACCATAGAGGAAATGAAATTTTTTTGTACACAGACTTGTCATGATCTAGAATACCAAAATGGCGTGAAAGTAGAATCAAGAGAAAGTTTCAGATGGGGATTGATATGTATACTTGAAAAGTAAATATTTGTAGGGTCATAGGAAGAGCACAGGAGAGTGGACCTAAATGGAAAGTTGCTTCAAAGTGCCAACAAAGGTTTGATAGGCTGAATAATTTGCTTTAAAGTTGCATTACTCTATGATTCTTTGCTTGTGGGCATCGAAGCTATCTGTAGCACTCTGTTTTGTCACTTCAACCAAGATCAGACAGCTCAGTCAGCACATATGGCAAATCAAACATTGGACCTTTTGGTTTTTATTACTCAGTCACCATAGAACCATAGGAAAGTGGGGAACTGCATCTTATCCCTTTAAATTGAGTTAAACGGATCAAAATTGTTGGCCTATAGTCAGCAATAAGAATTCCAGTTTGTGTGTCAAGAATATTTAAATTTACTGCAAGTAAGCCCCTAAAGAATTTGTTATGCTGGCATAAAATTGTTAAGTGGCAAAAACTGGCACAAGTTTCTTTTTTGTTATTCATCTTTAATTAAAACATGAAAACAACTAATGGCTTATGGTTGAATTGTGTCTGTGTTGCTTCCAAGCCTCTACCATTTGAAATGTAAGACAGATTTACCAGATTAGTGAAACTGAGGCATGATGCTGTGGAGATATATAGTCAGTATCATAAAAGTCATTTATTTGCTATTTTTATCAAAAGAGCTTTCTCACCTTGACAAGCCTGATGAGGATTTTTAGCTGGTAGATGTGAAGCTGTAGGTCCATACGATCCGTTAGCCAGGTGCAGATCACATTCATGGAACTAGTATACCATTGCTGAAAGAAAAAGCAATATTCTCCAGCATAAGAATTACAGTGAAATAGGTTGTGTCGAGATATGTGTTTAAGGAGTCAGCAAATGGGTGAATGAATATATTGACAGACCTCTCCAGGAATTGTATCCCAGGCACAAAACATTTTAAATTAAAGAATTGAGGTAACAAGGCAATTAACACTAGCCACTTCTGCAGTTTCTTCAATTACATGAATTGTTGTGCAAGATTTGTATTCAGCTATCCCAATAACATAAGCAAACTACTCCAGTCTCTTAGAAAGAAGGGAAAGAAATTTTATTACTATAACACTTTTTATGACCCCAGGACATCTCAAAGTGCTTTACAGTCAATGAAGCAATAAGGTTACCACTATAATGCAAGATACACGGAGGCCAACTTGTGCATGGCAAACTGTCACAAACCACAATGCAATAACGGCCAAAGAAGTAATGTTGGTTGCTCGAGGAATACTATTAAAAGAATACGATCACACAAAGTATTTTGGTCGTGTTGTACCTAAAACTGGGACAAACGATAGTGTAGCATAACCTCAGCATCCCAGATTCAGACATTCAGGCCACTTTGTTGCAAATACTGTTATATTGTTTCACAACAGCTTCCCACAATGGATCAATGCACAGAGCCCTATCAACCAGCAATGTTCTACGTTTAATTTCCTTTTCTGTGCATAATTAGAAGGTCTTAGCTGGGGCGACGGTGGGACAGATACCAATTGGCCTAATCATCTATTGGGAGGCAAAGAAAACAGTCTGCTCAAGCTACTGATCCTGGCTTCTGGCCAGCATCAATGTTGGAAATCTGTGGGTATTGGGTAAGGACAGGATCAGGTTTGTTGTTACCTTCCAAATTCAAATGCTATTGGCATTTAAATTGCGACTTCACACTTGAAGAATGGGCACTTCAGTGTGCTTAAAAAAACTGCTTAAATGGAACTGCAACAGAATGACATTAGAGGAAGAGCAATTTCAGTTGATCTGCTTATATTTTCCTCTGAGGGCTGCTGATTCACATAACGAACTCCCTCATTTGTTGAGAGGATCACTCTGAAGTTATAACACTGAAGAGTGCAGCTCCAGTTGTGACTGTTTGGGGTGCCCACCAAACAAAACAGAGCAAATTTTTCATTTGTCTCCAATCCAAATGAAAAACTTTTGGATGCAGGGAAATATTTCTCCACATGGGTTTGCAGCCCATAATAAATTACAATCACACACAATATTGAAATTAACAGCATTGAAATCTTCCACTTTTGTTTCTCCTGACAACAAGGTATTACAACATTTAACAAAAACTACTAATAAATAAAACATATATTTTTCGGATCTGTAACAACATTTGTAGGGCAGGATTTTACGGCCTCACTTGTCCACAAACCATAAAATCCTGCCCAAGGTCAACAGACTTTTCCATAGTCTGCCCTCGTCTACTCCAATTCCCATGGTGGATGGGGAAATAAAATCCCAGCCTATATAACATCAACATATTTAGCATTATTGGGTTGCTGCCTCATTGTGGTGACATTGTATGAATACAGCTGCTTTCAGTTTAGGAACAATCAGACCAAAGTTACTGTTCATTGTAATGAAACAACTGTGAATTTTCTGAAGCTCAATGGAAATCATCTTGTATCATCTGCCTCCACAGAAAATACTGTGTTAGCGTGAGTATATACAGAATTCATACTGGCTTCCAAGAGCTGCTTGTCAGTGCACGAGGAGTACTTTAACAGTGCTTTGTTACTTTCAGTTCATTGCTATTGAAATGCATTGTAAGTACTAAACTGTGCTCATTGAGATAAATAATCTCTCAACATATTTACTTCCTAAAGTTTTTTGGTGTTGATGTGTTACAGAGCACTCAGGAAGTCTGAGTTCCTGTGGCAATATGCACATTGTGGCCCAGAGCTATGGACAGTGATGGCAGCGGCTCCAAATTGCTTTCCCTCACATGACTAATCAGACACCTCTCCTGCTCTTACCACCTGCCATAGGCATGTGTTGGCAGGATTTGTCGGTGGATTATCAGCCTGTTTGGGGAATGTTATAAACACACCTTCTTTGGCCATCAGTGGGACTTGAGCCTGGAGCTTCTGATTCAGAGGCAGAGGTGTCACCTAATGCACCAGAGAACCTCCTGAAATGTTTTCGTAGAGATCAATCATTCTGTCCTACATTGTATTCTGGTCCACAATGTAATAGTGTATGTTGCCACGGGAACTCGTACTTCCTGAGTGCTCTATACCATCAAAGAACTTTAGAAAGTAAATATGTTGTGAGATTATTTATCTCAATGAGCTCAATATTGTACTTTTAGTATAGTTCAGTAGCAACAAACAGAGGAAACCATTCTATTTTGGAAGCATTGCAGCATTATACAAATTGGCAAATTGTCTTATTGAATTATTCTGCTGCATACTTCAATCATATAATTCTAGATGAAAATCTTTGCTAATTCTTCCATAAATTTAAGAAATACACATATAAAATGAGCACCAAAACATTGAAAATGGTGGGTGGCTTATATGTGCATGTAAAGGGTCAGTTATAAGTACCAAGGATTCATTCCCGAAACAGGAGATAGGCCTTTTGCTTATTTTAAGATACAGTCCATCAGCAATTTTAGGAACTCCTCAAATTTGGGCCACCCTGAAAATGTGAACATCAGCATCAGGCTGAGGGCATTCAGGATAACTATATCTACACGTAGTCCAACATTTAGTCACTTAATGACAGCCCACCAACCATTAAATGTCTTTGGGGCAGCCTGTATTGGTGGGATTGTGCTCTCTACCAACTCATTGGTTGAGGGCAGAGGGCAAGAAACACCAGTCTCTAAAAAATCATCCCATAGTCCAAGGAGAGGCAGGTGTATCAAGATATTTGGCATTTGGTCTCTACAAGGTAGAAGTCAGTTCTTCAGCCAACAACAGCACCTCCTTGTCAGCAAATTTGATGGCAATGTTAGAATTGATGTTGTCCAAGGGTGCTAAACATGGTTCTCCCTGGCATGTTATCACAATGGACAAGTAGAGGAGGCAGATTGCAAAATCTGCCTCAGTTGATAAAGGGATTGAATCCACATGCTATGCACCACACTCTAACCAATTGAACTAATTGGACCCCCAGCTCTTCACTGGGGAAGCCAAATGCAGCTCAGAAGTGTGAGCCCATGCTTCCACTTGCTTGTCATTTTAATTCTCCATCTTTCCCTCAAGTTCTTAGGCTCTATCCTCAATCTTCTGTTGCGTTCAATGAAGCTCATGTGACAGCACCTCACTTTCTGATTTTTACTCTTCTGAACTCAACATTAAGTTCAACAATAATCTATATCCCCATTCTGTTTCTCTTTGCAAATTTTGATTTTTACACATTTTTCTTTTTTTTTGGCTTTCAGTAGCATGATTCTCCTGGCCTGCTGTTAGCACAGTGGACCAGTGAGTATCAGTGGGGGCCTGTAGCAGAATTCATGTCCAGCGTCTCCCAGGCCCTTTTTTTAAACATATTCAGCTTTGCATCAGAAATTAGGCTGATCATCA
Organism: Sphyrna mokarran; assembly: GCA_024679065.1. Classification (NCBI taxonomy): domain Eukaryota; kingdom Metazoa; phylum Chordata; class Chondrichthyes; order Carcharhiniformes; family Carcharhinidae; genus Sphyrna; species Sphyrna mokarran. Next base: position 106,370,451 of record JAGIQG010000003.1, on the reverse strand, counting down.
TATGGAAATCTTTCCCCGTGGCACAGTAGTTAGTACTGCTGTCTCACAGCACTAGAGACCCAGGTTTGATTCCAGCCTTGGATCAATGTCTGTGTGGAGTTTGCACATTCTCCCTGTGTCTCCCTGGTTTTCTCTGGGTGGTCTGGTTTCCTCCAACCCTCCAAAGATGTGTGGGTTAGGTTGATTGGTCATGTTAAATTGACCCTTAGTGTCAGGGAGATGTGTTGGGTTACGGGAATAGGGCTTGGATTAAGGTTAAGATTAAGGGGTGGGATGGGGGGGTTGTGGCCAGTACAGACATGATTGGGTGAGTGGTCTCCTTCTATACTGTAGGGCTTCTATGATGATATCATTAGCGAACTTGTGACAGTACCAGAATAGTATTGGGGTCACCAACCACTCTAGGAGAGGTTCCCAACAGTGGAGATCACGTATGATCTGCTTAAACAGGGATGAGGTGTGATCATCCCACTGATGGGCACAGAAGCCATCAAGGCCCCTGTCAAGAGTTGGGTCGTACCAGCCTGGAACATTGGCTTTGCCCACTGGGCAGTATCAAGGGGGCAGGGCCTGAGGGGGACAAGGTCTACTTGGGGGTGGGGTCGATCAGTGGTGGTGGGGCAACCTGCTGCTCCTCCCTCTGCATTAGGAATCAGGGTGGTTGAGAGGGAGGGGGACCAAGGGGGCTTGGCATGGGAAGGAGTGGTCAGGCTGGCCATGGGAGGGGGTGCAGTCGGGCTGGACATCAGTTGGAGGGTCACACAGGACTGTGATCAGGGCAGGTAGGGATAACTGAAACTATCGATCAGAGAGGGGGTTCACAGGAACCGCCAATCAGGGGGTTTGTGGATGACATCAGGAGGCCAATGAGGATGGGAGGGGGAGGGAGGGCGGTGCATATGTGCCATTCTCCCCACTGACGGATGGGCACAGTGGTCTTCTCAGCAAGCTGATTCTGTCCTGTTGGGTGGGATTAGGCTGGATTAGTCCTTTACTTTTTGCATTACCATTCCCTTTGGCCTTGTCCCGCCAACAAGAAACAGAAATCCTGTCCCAGGGAGCTGTTGGCCCGAGATCTGCAGCTACATTGCTTTGCAGTGCTGGCAAGTGTTGTGGTTCCTGCCAGCAATGTTCCCACTTAAGGCCTAGTTCATCAAGAGACTGAGGCCAAAGCTGAGAGATGGTAGGACGGAACTCAAGGGGTCACAGTGAGCAGAATGTAGAACATAGAACATAGAACATTACAGCACAGAACAGGCCCTTCGGCCTTCGATGTTGCGCCGACCAATATAAAAAGCAATGCCCCTCCAAACTAAACCATTCCCTTCTCTTCCATATACTTATCAACTAACCTCTTAAACGCCACCAAACTTGGCGCATCTACAACTGCTGCAGGCAGGGCATTCCACTCCCGAACCACCCTTTGGGTAAAGAACCTACCTCTGATATCCGTCCTATAACTATCACCCCTTAATTTAAAGCTGTGTCCCCTCGTGCTAGCTTTTTCCATCCTAGGAAAAAGGCTATCACTGTCCACCCTATCTAAACCTCTAATCATCTTATATGTTTCGATTAGGTCCCCTCTTAGCCGCCTCCTTTCTAACGAAAACAACCTCAAATCCCTCAGCCTCTCTTCATAAGACCTGCCCTCCATACCAGGCAACATCCTGGTAAACCTCCTCTGTACCCTCTCCAATGCCTCCACATCTTTCTTATAATGTGGGGACCAGAACTGCACACAATACTCCAAGTGCGGCCGCACTAGAGTTTTGTACAGTTGCAACATGACGTTGCGGCTCCGAAATTCAATCCCTCTACCAATAAAAGCCAAGACTCCATATGCCTTCCTAACAACCTTCTCGACCTGACTGCCTACTTTCAGGGATCTATGCACATACACACCAAGATCCCTCTGTTCATCTAGACTACTAAGAATCCTACCATTTGCCCTATACTCTACACATTTATTATTTCTGCCATAGTGCATTACCTCACACTTTTCCACATTAAACTCCATTTGCCACCTCTCGGCCCAGCTCTGCAACTTGTCCAAGTCTCTCTGCAAACTATAACACCCCTCTTCACTATCTACCACTCCACCGACTTTAGTGTCATCTGCAAATTTACTAATCCATCCTTCAATACCCTCATCCAGATCATTTATAAAAATTACAAACAGCAGGGGCCCCAAAACAGACCCCTGAGGTACACCACTTGTCACCAAACTCCAAGATGAATATCTCCCATCAACCACCACCCTCTGTCTTCTATCTGCTAGCCAATTCCTAACCCAATTAGCTAATCACCCTCTATCCCATACATCTGCATTTTCTGCAGAAGTCTTCCATGGGCCACCTTATCGAACGCCTTACTAAAGTCCATATATACCACATCAACCGCCTTACCCCCATCCACCTCCTTAGTCACTTTTTCAAAAAACTCAATGTTGTTAGTAAGGCATGACCTACCCTTCACAAAACCATGCTGACTATCCCCAATCAATTCATTACTCTCTAAATAACTATAAATCCTATCCCTAATTATTCTCTCCAGCATTATCCCTAATTATCCCTAATAATCCCTAATTATTCTCTCCTGACCTCTAATTATGTACTCAGCAGTAAGGTCATAGGGTATTGGCTTTCAGGTTTCACCTCTTCTGTTGCTGGGTCCATTTATCAGGTAGTGAATGCCTTTGAATGAAGGACTTCCCCAGAGATTTACATTTTCAGCTTTCTATATGGCGACTCCCCTCTCTGCCGCTGGATCAATGCGAGGCAATGGCATAATGAGGCTCTAATGTGTACATTAATTGCCCACTTCAGGGCCTCAATAAAATGGTCAGGGCAGTTGTTCACACCCTGGACTTTGTTAGGGCAGAGGTGGAAAGGCCACAGGTCACCAACCTCTATCCTTTGTCCAACAAAACATGACCAAACACATGATAGAATTTTAACCACAATTCTCAACATGGGCATTTCTGAATTTTGGCTGTGATGTTAGGAGGTACTGAGTAAAGGGTAAGCAGTTTCTCAGGGGTAGAGAAGGAAAATTAGCAGGGTCATCACTGCAATTGCTTTTGTGTTTTACCTAGCGGCTGTTGAAATGCTCAGACATGTTGGCGGGATCTTACGGCTTTGCTCGATCCAAAACCATAAAATCCTACCCGATTTATGGTTTTCCCATTGTCCATCCCTTGCCTACTCTGACTCTCATGGTAGGTGGATGGGAAAATTTCAGTGGGTAAATAGTGTACCAGAGCCTAAAAGATAGAGTAAAAATGGGAAGTCAAAATATCCATTGGTATATAGGCAATAGCATTTCAATCATCTCACCACAATCTATAAGTGATGGAATTACTATCAACAGTGCTATCAAATGGTATTTGCTTAGGAATAAACTGCTCACTGACACTCAGCTTGGGTTCCACCACAGTCATGCAGCTTCTGACCTCATTATAATCTTCATCTGAACATGGTCACAAGAGCTGTCCTCAAAAGATTAAGTGAGAGTGACTGCCCTCAATATTAAGGCAGCACTTGACTGAGTGTGGCATCCTTGCAAAACTGGAGTCGACAGGAATCATGGAGGAAACTCTCCACTGGTTGGAATCATAACCTAACACAAAATAAGATAGTTGTGGGAGGTCAGTCATCTCAGTCCAAAGACATAACTGCAGGGGACCCTCAGGGTAGTATTTTAGGCTCAACCAGCTTCAGTTGCTTCATCAATGACCTCCATTCCATCATAAGGTGAGAAGTGAGAATGTTTGCTGATGACTGCACAATGTCATTCGTGAACCTTCACATACTGAAGCAATCTATGGCTAAATGCAAAAGGACTGGACGATATCCAGGCTTGGGCTGACAAGTGGCAAGTAACAATCGCACCATACAAGTGCCGGGCTGTGACCATCTCGAACAAGAGAGGATCTAATCATCGTACCTTGACATTCAATGGCATTACCATCACCAATTACCCCATGATCAACACCCTTGCGGGTTACCACAGACCAGAAATTGAACTGGATTAGCCACATAAATACTGTGGCTACAAGAACAAATCAAAGTCTAGGAATCCTGTGGTAAGTACTTTCCGATCCCCAAAGCCTGTCCACAATCCACAAAGCACAAGTCAAGAATATGATGGAATTCCCTCCAATTTCCTGGATGAATGCAGCTCCAACAACATTCAAGAAACTTGACACTATCCAGGTCAAAACAACCCACTTGATTGTTTACAGATTGGGTGCCATTCATTTCCTCCACCATCCATGTACAGTGACATACACTGTATGCACTGCACGAACTCATGAAGTTACCTTAACCAGCACCTCCCTGATTCACAATTGCTATCATCTGTAAGGACAAGGACAAGGATCTGGGAACACCACTACCTGGAGATTTTCCACCAAGCCACCCACTCAACTCTCTGACTTGGAAATATATTGCTGTTCCTACTATCACTGTGTCAAAAGCCTGGAACTTTCTCTCTAACAGCACTATGGATGTACTTACATAACATGGACTGCAGCAGTTCAAGAAGGCAGCTCAACGCCACCTTCTCAGTTAGGGATGGACAATGAATGCTAGCATAGCCAGGAATGTCTATACTCCTTCAATGAATAAAAAAAATCAGCATGGAAATGTAAAAGAAATCATAAGAAAAATAGGGTGAGAAGTGGGCACTCAATTAATTAAAATGCATTTCTCACAACTTTAACCTGCTGATTAAATTTCATTCTGAATGTCCATCGGATTTTTCTTCTATGATTGCCTAGACAGCGTGTTGGCACAATGATTAGCACTGCTGCCTCAGCGCCAGAGACTCAGGTTCAATTGCAGCTTTGAGTCACTGTTTGTGTGGAGTTTGCACACTTCCCCTGTGTCTATGTGGGTTTCCTCCAGGTGCTCCTGTTTCTTCCCACATTCCAAAGATTTGCGGAGCCATGCTAAAGTGCCCCTTAGTATCAGCAGGTTAGCAGAGTAAATACATGGGGTTATGGGGATTTGGGCTTGGGTGGGATTGTTATAGATGCAAGCTTGATGGGCTGAATAGTCCCCTTCTGCACCATAGTGATTCTGTGATTATTCCGAACATTGATGTTGAGTAAAGAAGTTGCTCCTAATATCTCATGAAGGTCTGGTTTAGTATTCTGCTTTACCTATCCACAGCCTTTAATAAATTCCACGTTTGCCTTCATATGCCTTCATCATCATTTGTACACTATATTTTGAAGAGTTTTTTTTTGCATGGTTTCATCCATATTTGGTTTCCTAATGTTGCAATAAAGCTCTGCAGCCAGTCTCTATTCCCTGCGAGGCAGAAGCTTCAACTGCTTCATAAATGGCAGTGAGGTCTTAGGCACTTCCTGCAAATATCCCTTGGTTCTGGTAGGATTGGGGTCAAGGCACAAAGTGTGATGGGTGAGAATGCTGCTGTACCTTTCCTATGGTGCTAGAGGAGAGTTGTATTTTGGTGCTTCTAAACAAGTTGAGACATTTGCTGCCAGTGACTCCATTTACACACGAGTATATATGACAGAAATAAAGATGATAAATTATGATGCATTGCAAATTAAAAATGCTTCATTACTGTCACATCTCTTCCCCTCGTCATACGTGGTGAAGTTACTGACAAGATGCTCTTGGGGATCTAGCTGCATTCATTTCAAATTTAACTGTGAATTTCCATTCTTGTCGTCTGAGTAAGAAAGTTATGGAAAGAGAGATGGCCCATTACAAAAGACATGCATTTTTGTCAATGGGTTGAATGCAATCACACTGAGGGATTGTGGTCAGAATTGACAGGTCAGGGGAGGGGGGTGGTGATGGCATAGTCGTATTTTCACTAGATTAGTAATCCAGAGACCCTTGGTAATGCTTTGGGGATCTGGTTTACAATGTCACCCTAGCAGATAGTGAAATTGGAGTTCTGTAAAAATATAGGAGATGATTCTCCCCAAAAAATTCTAAGTGTCAAATTGGTATTAAAATTGGAGTAAATTCCGCTGGATTGTTAAGCGGGAGTTTCAAAATGAATCTTCCACACTTCATGTATTGCAGATTGCCTTCTCGTGAATCATGTGAAAAATCAGTATTCTGCTGAAAAGGTTGGCGGATAGCGCTAAGCTGATGACTGCACCTGCACCTGTCAATGCCGAGATTGACAATGCGCAGTAGCCCCACACTGCCAGTCTCCTCCTTGCTGGCCAGCCCCATGACCTCCACATTGTTATCCATACAACAACCTCCCCCTCCCCCAGCCCCCGTACAGCCTAATCACTGTTCCCCCCCCACCCTCGAACATGTTCACACAACCCACACATGACCTGATCGCTAGCTTCCTACCCTTTGTCACTGACCCTTATGCAGCGGGACCCCTCACCCCCACTGATTTCCTCCCAAAGAGGCCCCACCCCTCATTACGGCCCCCCTTGATGTCCAGTGGGGTGGTGCACTATGCTTCTTGGGCAGTGCCACTCTGCCCCTTGGCAATGCTGGGAGCCCAGGTTAGCACCAACAAAATGACAATGCCCAGGGGGCACCCGCTGGCACCCAACCTTCTGAGAGAAGGAGAGGCCATCGAGGCCTCCAATTGGGGTCCGGATGCCAGCTCCCTGCAGTGGGGAGTTATAGTAAACCTCGCTGGAGTGAAATACCCCTGGCCTCCACTTGAGCCTCTTGGCCCGCTAACCTACAAAAGCAGCGCAGTGGGCTGGCAGAATCAACAAAGAACAAACAGCATGGGAAACAGGCCCTTCAGCCCAATGAGCCTACACCGCCACCTCGACGTTCCCACTTCTACCCATGATCCCTGTCATCCCTGTCTATGTTTATAGATCTATGGATTAGAACCAAATTTGAGACAATTTAGGGAGAATTTGTTCTACCAATCAGCCTAAAGAGCACATCTTTGGGATGTGGGAGGAAACCGGAGCACGTGGAGAAAACCCACGCAAGCACGGGGAGAATGTGCAAACTCCCACAAACACTGGCCCAAATCCATGTATCTGCACAGCACAGCAATAGTCACTGAGCTGTCGTGTTGCCATCAACTGGTCCAGGTCAAGTGTACACTAACAATGTGAAGCACTAGGCTACTCTCAAAAAATCCAAAAACAGCCCTTTCACGACCTATCGCATGTATGCCCCTTGTTAGACAAGGCGAACCGAAGCACCTGTAGGATAAAACAAATACATCAATGTCATCGACAATTTACACACTTCCCAGGGACTCCCAAGGCTCATGATGCCAGTTTCCTATATCCCTCCATTCCTATTCTGTTCATGTGCCCATCTAAGTATTTCTTAAATAACTCCAGAGTGCCTGCTTCCACCACTTTACTTGGCAGCGCATTCCATAACCCCACCACCCTCTGTGTGAAAAAACTCCCTCTAGCATCCAAATTATATCTTACCCCCTCACCCTAAGCCCGTGACCCCTCATGCTATTTGAATCTATCCTAGGAAAAAGCTTAACCCTGTTTACACTGTCTATACCCCTCATAATCTTGTACACCTCTATTAGATCTCCTCTAAGTCTACGTCTTTTTAAGGAAAACAGCCCCAATTTGCCTAACCTCTCCTCGTAACTAAGACCTTCCATACCAGGCAGCATCTGGTAAACCTCCTCTGCACTGTCTCCAGAGTCTCCACATCCTTCCGGTAGTAAGGCGACCAGAACTGGGTGCAGTATTCCAAATGAGGTCTAACCAGCGTTTTATACAACTGCAACATTAAAGGCCAGCTCTTGTACTCTATGCCCCTTCCTATAAAGGCTAGCATATCATAATGCTTTCTTCACAACCTTCTCTACCTGATCTGCCACCTTCAAAGACTTGTACACTTGTACCCCCAGGTCCCTCTGTGTTTCCATACTCTTAATAGGTCTACCCTTTATCATATACATCCCCCCTACATTCTTTCTCCCAAAATGCATCACCGCGCATTTATCAGGATTGAATTCCACCTGCCATCTGTCTACCCAAGCTACCAGCCAATCTATGTGCTGCTGCATCGCCTGACAATGCTCCACACTATCTGCAGTCCAGCAATCTTTGTATCGTCTGCAAACTTGCTGATCACTCCACTTGCTCCCTCTTCCAAGTCATTTATATATGTTACAAATAGAAGAGGTCCCAGTACCGTGCCCTGCGGCACACCACTGGTGACCGACCTCCAGCTAGAAAAACACCCTTCCGCTATTACTCTCTGTCTCCTAATACTAAGCCAGTTACTTATCCATCTAACTACATGTCCTTGTATCCAATTAGCCTTGACTTTTCCAACTTACCTCCCATGAGGGACTTTGTCAAACACCTTACTGAAATCCATATAGACAACATCAATGGCTTGCCCTTCGTCGACCGTTTTTGTCACCTCCTCAAAAATTCTACCAGATTCGTAAGGCATGACCTCCCTTTAACAAAGCCAAGCTGCGTATTCCTAATCAGATCGCATCGCTCTCAGTGCCTATACATCCTATCTCTAAGAATCCCCTCCAACAGCTTCCCTACCACTGACGTCAAACTCACCGGCGTATAATTTCGAGGGTTATCCCTACTACCCTTTTTAAACAATGGTACAACATTAGCTATTCTCCAGCCTTCTGGGATCTCACCTGTGTCCAAAGAAGAGACAAAGATTTGCGTCAGAGGCCCAGCAATTTCACCTCGTGCCTCCCTAAGCAGCCTGGGATAAATGCCATCAGGGCTCGGAGATTTACCAGTTTTAATGCTACCTAGAAGCTCCAACACTTCCTCCCTTGGTATGGATATTTTCCTCAACTGGTCTACAGCTCCCTCACAGACCGGAACGGTAAACAAGACCCTCTCCTTCGTGAAAACCAATGCAAAGTATTCATTCAGGTTCTCCCCCATTCCCTCGGGCTCTAAGCACAGTTCCCCTCCTCTGTCCCTAACAGGTCCGATTTTTCCTCTAACCACACTTTTATTCCTAACACAGGAGTAAAAAGCCTTTGGATTTTCCTTAATCCTATCCACCAAAACCATTTCATGCCCCCTTTTTGCCCTTCTAACTCCCCGTTTGAGCTCCCTCCTACTCTCTCTATATTCCTCAAATGCTCTCTCCGTTCCCAGCTGCTTTGACCTAACATATGTCTTTTTTTTCTTCCTAACCAAGTCCTCAATATCCCTAGTAATCCACGACTCTCTAATCCTACCTTTCCCATCCTTCCTTTTGTGCGTGGAGCCTGAGGAGATTGGAGAGGTACTGAATAAATATTTCTCTTCGGTATTCACGCAGGGTGATGTAAATGTAGTTATGGAGAACACTGAGGTACAGGGTAGCAAACTGGAAGGTATCGAAGTAGATAGGGAGGATGTGCTGGATATTCTCGAGGGTTTGAAGTTGGATAAGTCCCCTGGGCCGGACGGGATTTACCCTAGGATTCTCTGGGAGGCAAGAGAGGAGATTGCAGAGCCTCTGGCTCTGATCTTCAGGTCGTCGTTGGTTACGGGTGTGGTTCCGGAGGACTGGAGGATAGCGAATGTGGTCCCGTTGTTCAAGAAGGGGAAGAGAGACCTTCCAGGGAATTATAGGCCAGTGAGTCTTACTTCTGTTGTGGGCAAAGTATTGGAGAGAATAATTAGGGATAGGATTTATAGTTATTTAGAGAGTAATGAATTGACTGGAGATAGTCAGCATGGTTTTGTGAAGGGTAGGTCGTGCCTTACTAACCTCATTGAGTTTTTTGAAAAAGTGACTAAGGAGGTGGATGGGGGTAAGGCGGTTGATGTGGTATATATGGACTTTAGTAGGCGTTTGATAAGGTGGCCCATGGAAGACTTCTGCAGAAAATGCAGATGTATGGGATAGAGGGTGATTTAGCTAATTGGGTTAGGAATTGGCTAGCAGGTAGAAGACAGAGGGTGGGGGTTGATGGGAGATATTCATCTTGGAGTACGGTGACAAGTGGTGTACCTCAGGGGTCTGTTTTGGGGCCCCTGCTGTTTGTATTTTTTATAAATGATCTGGATGAGGGTATTGAAGGATGGATTAGTAAATTTGCAGATGACACTAAAGTCGGTGGAGTGGTAGATAGTGAAGAGGGGTGTTATAGTTTGCAGAGAGACTTGGACAAGTTGCAGAGCTGGGCCGAGAGGTGGCAAATGGAGTTTAATGTGGAAAAGTGTGAGGTAATGCACTATGGCAGAAATAATAAATGTGTAGAGTATAGGGCAAATGGTAGGATTCTTAGTAGTCTAGATGAACAGAGGGATCTTGGTGTGTATGTGCATAGATCCCTGAAAGTAGGCAGTCAGGTCGAGAAGGTTGTTAGGAAGGCATATGGAGTCTTGGCTTTTATTGGTAGAGGGATTGAATTTCGGAGCCGCAACGTCATGTTGCAACTGTACAAAACTCTAGTGCGGCCGCACTTGGAGTATTGTGTGCAGTTCTGGTCCCCACATTATAAGAAGATGTGGAGGCATTGGAGAGGGTACAGAGGAGGTTTACCAGGATGTTGCCTGGTATGGAGGGCAGGTCTTATGAAGAGAGGCTGAGGGATTTGAGGTTGTTTTCGTTAGAAAGGAGGCGGCTAAGAGGGGACCTTATCGAAACATATAAGATGATTAGAGGTTTAGATAGGGTGGACAGTGATAGCCTTTTTCCTAGGATGGAGAAAGCTAGCACGAGGGACACAGCTTTAAATTAAGGGGTGATAGTTATAGGACGGATATCAGAGGTAGGTTCTTTACCCAAAGGTGGTTCGGGAGTGGAATGCCCTGTCTGCAGCAGTTGTAGATGCGCCAAGTTTGGTGGCGTTTAAGAGGTTAGTTGATAAGTATATGGAAGAGAAGGGAATGGTTTAGTTTGGAGGGGCATTGCTTTTTATATTGGTCGGCGCAACATCGAAGGCCGAAGGGCCTGTTCTGTGCTGTAATGTTCTATGTTCTATGTTCTATGTTCCTCTTAGCCGGCACAAATCTTTCTTGCAACCTTTTCAGTATTCCTTTGAAAGAATTCCACATGCCTAGCATGGACCTACCCTCGAACAACTGTTCCCAATCAGTTTCTATAAGTTCCTGCCTAATCCGACTGTAGTTAGCCTTCCCCCAATTCAGCACCCTCCCCGTAGTAGACAGAATTGTGGTCATTGTTAGCCGCATGTTCCCCTACTACAATATCAACACTTGCCCTGACTCATTACTCAGAACTAAATCCAATATAGCCCCCTGTCTAGTCGGACTAGCTGCATATTGCTCCAATGATCCTTCCAGTACACATTTCATAAATTCCTCCCCATCTGAATCCCCAGCTCTAGGTACCTTCCAATCCACCCCAGGGAGATTAAAATCTCCCACTATAATGACTCTGTTCTTTCTGCACCTATCCAAAATGTCGTTACATATGCCTTCTTCAACTACCCGTGGGCTGTTGGGTAGCCTATAATACACGCCTGGCATAGTAATCGCCCCCTTCCTATTCCTCAACTCCACTCCTAACTCCTCTATACTGTCCTCCCTCTGCACTGCTGTGATGCTCTCCCTAACTAACAACGCCACTCCCCCACCTCTTCTGGACCCTCCTCTGTCACACCTGAAACACTTATACCCAGGAATATTCAGCTGCCACTGCTCCCCTTCCTTTAACCACGTCTCCGTCACTGCAACCACATCCAAGGTAAGTTCCTTGCAAACATTAAGGCCCTAAGTTCATCCGTTTTTCCTGTTATGCTCCTCGTGTTGAAACAGACATCGCCCCCATAGAATTAAAAATCTATTGATGATCATGAAACTATTGTTATAAAATCTCATCTGGTTCACTAATGTCCTTTAGGGAAAGAAATCTGGCATCCTTACCTGTTCTGGCCTACATGCAATTCCTGGCCTACAGCAATGTGGTTGAATCTGAAATGGCCTAACAGGGCATTAGATGCTAGTCTAGCCAGTAATGACCTCAATGAATAAAAAAGCTAATTTCAGCAGCACCTATGTGACATTAAATGTGGAATTTGCCCATCCTGCCCTCCACGGGAATCATAACAGGCGGGATTGGGGGAACTATGCAAAGGTCTGCTGACCTTGGGTGAGACCTTCTGGTCTTGGGGCGAGAATAATTACTCTCCTAAGTCATTGTTCTATTACATTCATCTGAATTGATATGGAGCAAAAATAGTGGTTTCACTTGGCACCATTGCCACAAAAGAGCAACTATCTGAGATATAAAACTAGCCTCCTGAACAGAAAAGTGCCTTCTGTAAACCCAACTGAATTACATGTCTCAAACAATGTACTGGGCACATCTGCATCCAATGATGCAATCATTCCAGATGTGCAGTCTTTTATGGTTGACTGACTGAATACCAGCATTAGGTCTACAATATTTATGTCCACCATCCTGAAAGGATCATCAATAATAGGTGGGGTCACAATGGGGTCATCATTAGTTTCCAGGAAAGAGAAAATTGTGCGTGATTTGGTAGAGAATTTTAAGAATATGAAATGTTTGACACTCTAGACTTAGAGAAGATGCTTTCACTTGCAAAGAAGTCTAGTACTAGAAAGTGACTCAGAAATCTAAAAACAAGTTCACAAACAACTTCTTTGCCCAGTATGGTCAGAATGCAGAACTTGCTCTGACAAGCAACAGTTAGGGTAAAAAACATAGATGCATTGAAGAAGAAGGTAGATAAATACAATTACAAATATGCTGATAGGGTCAGAAAAAGAGGTGGGTGGAGGCTCATGTGTAGCACCGGCCTGGGTGGGTACAGCTCCAACAATGTTCAAGAAGCTTGATACCATCCAAGACAAAGCAACCTGCTTGATTACCACTCATCCAGCAATTGAAAGATTCACTCCCTGCACTGTGGCGCCAGTACAGATCATCTGCAAAATGTGTTGCAGCAACTCGCCAATGGTGCAACAACGCCTTCCAAAAGTTAAAAGCAAGTTACTGCGGATGCTGGAATTGGAAATCAAAAGAGAAAATGCTGGAAAATCTCAGCAGGTCTGGCAGCATCTGTAAGGAGAGGAAAAACTCTTTATAGATGCTGCCAGACCTGCTGAGATTTTTCAGCATTTTCTCTTTTGGTTTCACTTTCCAAACCTTTGATCTGTATGACTTAGATGAACAAGACACATGGATGCACAATGACCTGCACATTCCACACAGAGTCACACATGACCCTGAATGTATTGCTATTATGTCAGAATCCTGGAATTTCCTATATAACAGCATTTGAGTGTATCTACACACATGGGCTACAGTGCTTTAAGAAAGGGGCTCACCATTAATTTCTTATGGATAAGTAAGGAGGGAATAAATGTTAGGCAAAACAATGACACTCATATTTCATGATTTATTTTTAAGAAAGCACAAACATCTATGTGGACTGGTTGGGTTGTCTGATCTGTTTCTATATAGTACTTTCTATCTAATTCAATGCATTATTGCTATCCTTGGTCTGATAACCCTTGGCCACACTTTGTATCAAATAAAGATACTGATTCTCTCATTTTCTTCCTCCACCTCTCCCTCCAATCAAAGAAAACATGCTCAGGATAACTAAGATATAAGATTACCAGATGAAGTGCTTTGGAAACTGGAAACTCAACTGGCAATCCAAGCAGCACAAGAATATAAAAATCCCAAGAACCAATTACCCGCAGCTGAGTGCCACTTTAACTACATTTTCCATGACTCTGACATACCAATCCAACTAGGTTTTGATGGAATTGGGCACTGATACTTGTGTTAAAATCACATCAGGATCCTAATTATGTTACAGTACACTGAACTACATGCACTGATACAGTCCCTGCTTACTTCTGGTGGACACTTCAGCTGTCTCAGTTAAAATGTGGCCAACAAGACTACAGCAAGAATTTAATAGTAAATATTTGAAAGTTAATTTACTTATCTTTCTGCTCCATTATTGCAGAGTTAAAATTGTTCCTGTGGTAGTGCTTCTTGTGGGTGAGCCAGTTCTTTTGGTGAAAGACTCAACTAATTATACCTGAAACAGCTTGGAAATGTTGTGAGCTCAAACTTAAAAGATATTCAACTTGGTTTCTGTAAAGTCTCCTAATAAAGAAATCTATTAAGGAAAATTCTCACCATAATTCACCAACCAACATACAGTATGGAACTTCTGAATCAGAAGTAATCTATTATTGAAATACTTTCTTAATTTAACACTCTTCACAGTTACTGTCAGGGGTAATAAAAATGTGTGGTAAAGAAATCTAACAAGTGTTCTCCTTTAATTCAGAAGACCTTAACTTCAACTGAGGCCAAGCCCTGCTAAATTGAACGTCATAACTTACACTGATGCCATACTGATCTCTGAATATGTAAAATAAAACTTGATTTGAATAAATCTGCAAGCAGCATACTGATTATGGCATTCAATCGTGAAAATGAGGAGAAGGAAGCACTGGGTTCCTGTGTTCTCGGGGAGCTGGTGTCATTACACTTACACAGGAACATCTGCAACCTTGTTCTCCAGCCAGATTTGAAAGGCTGTCTGACCTCCTGCTTCAGTCTCCCTGCACCCTGCCATGAACCTTGAGTTCACACTCATATTTTACATGTTACAGGAAGCTGCAACTCACTCCAGGGGTGCCGCAAACAGAATGCACCAAGCCAGATGCAGTGCCACAGCTTAATGCACCTGAAGGAGTTGTGTTTCTTGCCGAGAAGACAAATCCTGGTGACTTAAGGTCACTGCCAGTTTTGTATAGTCTAAAACAAAAACAGGAATTCTAGCAGGCTTGAATTCTTAGTGGGCAAGTGGATTATAAGCAACCTGTGACTCTGCCTCTTTCTGCCTTTGCTAGTAATCTTGTGTATGTGTGTGTGTGTGTGTGTGTGTGTGTGTGCGTGTGTGTGCTACAGAACAGATTGGGACTGGTATAAAGGCCTGGGACTGTGCAAGAGCACCCTGCTGGGCCCCAGCTGTGCTTGCAATTAGCAGGAGGCATGAAATGATTGTTATTGTGGTGACTGACAGCAATGTGAAGTGACAAGTTTTGTGGGGGCGGCTGCTGCAGTGAGGAAGTTCTGCAATTTTTGTAAACTATTAATGTGGGGGTAAAGAAATGCACTTAGTCAATGATATCCTGTGTTAGAAAATCTCATGGATTTGTCATGCAAGTGCTATATTTGGCTCATTTTTTTTGGGAGGATTTTCATGAGTTAAGGCTTTTCACTACACTATTCAGCAGCAAATCTGGCCGTTTGCCTCAAATTAGCAAGAGGCCTGTAGTTAGCGGATGGAGATTAGGCTTAGAAAATGACACAGCAGGTGCCTGTAGGGTGGATTTGGGGGGTTGAGAAGTCTTTAAATCTGACTACATCACATTATATACTTCCGACAAAAGGACATAGTAATCCTACCTGCTTGCTTTAACCACTGTTGTTTGTCTATTATTATGTGCTTTATTGCTCATGAGAGGAAAACTATTGGCAATACTACTCAATTACCATAGAAACCCACACCAGTGACCCCTCATTTCAGAACCTTCTATCCAACTGAAGGCAATCCAAGCAGTTCAAATCTACTTAGAATTGTGATAAATAATGCACTAGGGAAATTCAGGGCCAGTCTGGTTTCTTCTCACCCAGGCCATAGATTTGCATGGGAAAGCTGAATGGGCATCTTGAGATAATCTCTGGATCCAAGGTGTCAGAGAAATGTTAAAGGATTCAAACTGCTGTAATTGCCTCATTGACACAATGTGATCAGCAGGGGAGACTACACAACTTGAAAAAGGGGTTACAAATAAAATTCGTTAGAAGGACAGCATAATGGAAACTTCTAAAATGGGAACCGTTTGATGATCAGCCCCCACTGATGCCAACTCTTCTACAATATCAAAGTAGAGCTTTTGCTGAATCATTTCTAATGGCAGCTATTGTATACACAATACCCTGCCTAAAATAAATAAAATACATCATACATCCTTACATAGGCCTTTTCCACCGTGTATTTAGCTAAAAAGGATGGGTATAACTCCTTCAGGAGTGCACTTTGTATATTACAGTTCACGTTGCCAGGGAACAGCCATCAGCAAAATAAAATTATCTTTATGGAATTTGATCTGTCAGCAATTCTTTGTGATTGGTTTCATTGCTACAGTTTATCAAAGGTAAAGATGCTTCTCTCAAGAGCACTTTTGCAAAACTGGGTTCTTGCAGTTGCACTTTGCAATTTTTGTGAAAATGCTGCTATTTTCAGTGTTTTCACACACAGCTATATGATGCCAATCAGGCTCCCTGTGTAAGTGCCATTGTGAAGAGTAATTTGCTGCACATGGAGGTTAATTCAGTTTTTTTTTATAGTTTCTACAGGCATAGAATGTGCAAACATCAAATAACCAGGAAAGGAGAAGATTCTTATTTCACTTTCCCTTCAAATAAAAATGAACTTGAAAATCTGCCTGCAGGTTTAAAAATTGAATATTTTAAACACTTTAAATACTTGGATTTATTTTTAAGTGTGTATCACATGTAAAATAATTAGTTTCTGCGCTGATTATGGTGCTGCAGCAGCATGAGCTTTAACGAACAGCTTCAGCATTATCCGCATAACATTCCTTTCTTTGTAATGTATATATTTATATATATAGATGCAAATGCAGCTTTAAGAATACAATTGAGAAGTACAGACTAGATTTTGCAGACAGAAAACATTTTAAAGCTCTCAATGTGTTCTAGTAATATTGAAAAATGTAGGTACATGTAATTGCATGGCCTCATATTAAAAGTAAACTGTATCAAATTTGCCCTACTCAATACAAATTAGAACATCATAGCCCCCGACTATTACTGTAAAAAATAATGCACTGTTAATCTGCTTTACCTTGACTGATTCTGTTCTATAATTGTTGCATAATTTATTAGTTGAAATATTTTCCTGCTGTCACACACCCACTCAGTTAAACAGAAAAATTAATTCTGTACTGAACTGTATTAAAATTCAGAAGAATTTGGTGAGACAACAAAAATGGAATCCAAGCATGAGAAACAAATCTATTATGTACCAGCTTAAAAACAGTAGTTAGACAACGTCATGTTAGACCTTTGCCTAATGGAGGTTTGAGGTAAAAGAAGTTTCCCCAACTCAGTTCAGGAGCAGAACTTGAATGAAACATGTGTGGTGTCAGCCTCTAGACCAAATGAAATTAAATAAGCGACCAAGTACTCGAGATTCACACTGTGCATCTTAATAGAAGAAACCTCCTAAGTTGAATAGCTTGCCTTTTGGGACCAATTTGTCTCTTTTCACTCTTTATTTTTCCCTTTATACTGACAGATGTACAAAGGCGGAACCGCACTGTGCAGCTCATCTACATGCACCCGCAGCAGCTGTCACTTTTGTCGAGCAAGTTAATCAAACAAATGCCACCATATCCTGCTTTGTACAAGCAAAAACCACACTATAGGGATACACACTGTACAGAGAACACTTCATTTCTGAACGAAACCCTTGTTTCTTAAAATAAATCATTGCCACAAGAATCTTTTCTTCCTTCCAGCAGGTATTACAAAACAAATGCATTCTATATTATTATTGAATTTCAAACACTGCGTCGCCTTGGACACAGTTAACCATGCAAGGCTGTTTAGTGATGAAGATAACTGTGCTTACTGACATTAGCTGATTTGTTTGAGAAAGAAACAATAGGGCTCATTGAACACGAACTTCAAGTTATTCTAATTCCACACCACAAATTGAGGTTTGGAGGTTAACTGGCACATGATTTGCTAATTAAAAAAGAACTTAATTTCCTTCAAACAAAATCCTTTATTAAATGGGTATCTCACAACTGCTCGTGGTAGAATGTGCTTTGTCAGTGTCTCATCCATGTTATGAAAGCACCCAGTCTATTTATATTATTGGACTTTGATCAATTTTTGTTTGGGATCAATGGTGTTTGGTAAACTGGAAGTCATTGTACCACAGTTTGATTGTACTAAGAACTCTTAAGCACAATTGATTCTATGCTTTTTGTCAACTGAACAAAACAATTGACTAAAATACAATATTCTGTGATCGGTGCTAATTGTTTAGATTTTACCACCTTAAGTTCACATTAATGAACTGCAAGTCAGGAACTAAGCCCGGAGAATAAATCATCTGCAATAAAACTAAAAGACGGTCTTCCTTAAACATGTTTTAAACATGATATGTTTAACAGGATAAGTAATGAGGTTTCATGATCATTAAACAACACCATGAAACAACCTAGGAGTGGAATTATTATTACAATTTATGAAGTTTACTGTAAATGACTGTAGATAACCTAATATCAGATATGAATAGTGAAGTAAATATTTTGGATGGCATATTGACAGGAGGATATTTAAAGATGGACAAACAGAAGCTTAATATCAAGGAAGACATCTTTCCCGCAACGTTGAATTGTGGGCTTTACTTGGTTTTTAGCTTTTCAGGGAGTGTAACTAATGGCAGGAATTTGAAAGATAAGCTTTCAAAAAATCCAAATGGAAAGAGAGTAGGTCATCTTGGAAAAAGTCTAAAGATGGTGCAAAAGGTGGGAAAATCTGGAGGAACAAAAGAGAGCAAAAATGAGGACAGATTAATGAATCTGTACTCATTGGAGTTTAGAAAGATGAGGGGAATCTTATTGAAACTTACAGGATATTGCAAGGCCTTGATAGAGTGGACGTGGAGAGGCTGTTTCCACTACTAGGAAAAACTAGAACCAGAGGGCATAACCTTAGGCTAAAGGGATGATCTTTTAAAACACAGAGATGAGGAGGAATCTCTTCAGCCAGGGACTGGTGAACCTGAGGAACTATTTGCAGAAGACTGTGGAGGCCTTTGGATGTCTTTAAGACACTTGTATTTAGGTTCTTGATTAATAAGGGGATCAGGGGATATAGAGAAAAGGCAGGAGAATGGGGATGAAGAAAATATCAGCCATGATTGAATAGTGGAGCAGCTTGATGGGCCGAGTGGTCTAATTTTGCTCCTATGTCACATGGTCTTATAAAAGGAATAGGTAACCAGCAGGCAGAGCAAAAGAATTCGATAGGCAGTGTAAGAATCTCTTATGGCTATTCTCCTGCAAAACAAATGTACCATTTTGGATACTTTTGAGGGGAATGGCCTCTTAGGCTATTAGAGTAAAGCAACAATAGCCAAATTCATTGAACTATGGTTGGATCTGCTGTATGTGGGAGGAGTGAAAAGTGTGGGAATGTTATAGCTTTAGCAGATTCAATTGTAAGGGGAATAGATAGGTATTTCTATTGCTCCAACCAGACAACAAGATGGTAAATTGCCTCCCTGGTGCAAAGGTCAAGAATATCTTGAAGTTGTTACAGGGTGTTCTGGAGAAGGCGGATGGACAGCCAATTGTCATGGTACACATCTATACAAACGACATTGGTTAAAAAAAGGATGAAGTCCTAAAAGCAGAATATAGGGAAGTAGGATTTCAAAGACAATGATCTCAGTAATACTATCAGTGCTAGTCAGAATAGAAATAGCAGGATATATTGGATGATTATCTGGCTGAAGGAGTGGCATGAGGTGGAGGGTTTTAGATTCCAGGGCATTGTGACTGAATCGGGGGGAGATGGAACCAACACAAACTGGATGGGTTATACCTCAGCAGAATCGGGACTAATGTCCTAGGAAGAATTTGCAAGAATGGTTGGGGAGAGTTCAAACTGAAATGACAGGTGGAATAAATATCTATGCAAGGGGGAGGGGAATCAAGGACACAAACAAAATACAGAAAGAGGAGTAAGAAAAGTGATGATAGAGAAATCAAGGGCCAGAATCAAATAGGGCCATAATGAAAACCAGTGGGAATGGGACAAGTAATTTTAAAAACACAAGCCTTATAATTTTGCGCCTTAATGTGCAGAACATTTGCAATAAAGTGGATGAATTAACTGCATAAATAGATGTAGATGGGAATGATATGGTTAGGATTACAGAGACATGAGTGCAAGTTGACCAGGGATAGAAATTTAACATCCAAGGCTATTCAGTATATAAGAAGACCAGACAAAAAGGAAAAAAAGCAGTGTGTTTGCATTGCTGGTTAAAGGGGGAAAAAAATACAACGGTGAGGAAAGAAATGTGCTTTGATGATGTGGAATCTGTATGGGTAGACCTGAGGAACACTAAGGAGCAGAAATCATTCATGGGGGTTGCATATAGACCCTGAACTGCAGCGTTGATGGAATGGCTTGAAACAGGAAGTTCGAGGTGCATGAGATAAAAGAACATATGCAATTATGGGTGACTTCAATCTGCATATAGACTGAAAAAAATAAAATTAGTGACAATACTGAAGAGGAGGAATTCCTGGAATGCATACAGGATGGTTTTCAATACATTGAAGAACTAACTAGAAAACAAGCCATTCTAGATTGGGTATTATCTAATAAGAGAGGAATAATTGTCAAAGGATATGGGGTAAACCTTTTAGGACTGAATTGAGGAAAATTTTCATCATCTAGAGAGTGTATGCCTGTGGAATTCCATACCACAGAAGGCTGTCAGGGCATAACATTATTCCCAGACCATTGCACCGTTACACATATTACATGTAGGCCTCACCAATGCCTTATACAATGCAGCAAAACATCCCTGTCCATTTACTCATATTCTCTCGCTATGAAGGCCAACATACCATTTGCTTTCTTTACTGCCTACAATATCTTACTTTCAGTGACTGATGCACAAGGACACCAGTGTCTCATACGTCATTTGGAGGGGCTGTTGACCAGCTTTGGCCCAGTAATCACACAAAAATGCCAATTGTGCCACTAGCAGAAAATCAACCTGAATAACTGCCTGAACTTGTCACCTCATTCGTTGTGGTTGCACGCTGACACCCTTTTTGTTTCCAGTCAGAGGACAAGGAGTAATTCTTACTTTTTAATTCCTTTATACCAAGAGGACAGCTCATAAAAGTGAACAATGAGCTGCAACATGGGTCGCATGGTGGCACAGTGGTTAGCACTTCTGCCTTATAGTGCCAGAAATCCAGGTTCAATTCCAGTCTTGGATCACTGTTTGTGTGGAGTTTGTATATTCTCCCCATGTCTGCATGGGTTTCTTCCAGTATTATAGTTTCCTCCCACTCTCCAAAGATGTGCGAGTTAGGTTGATTGACCATGCCAAATTGACCTTAGCGTCAAGGGGACTAGCAAGGGTAAATACATGGGATTATGGAGATAGGGTCTGAGTGGGATTGTGGTTGGTACAGACTCAATGGTCCAAATGGACTTCTTCTGATCTGTATGATTCAATAAACACACAACCCCAACTGAGCATTCCCTCTCCCCATTCCGCCCCAATCTCCCATGTCCCATATCTCAAACCTTTAACCTATGATCAAGAAGAATCATAGAGTTTACAGCTTGGAAGAAGGCCCTTCAGCCCAACTTGCCCTTGCCGCCCTTTTTTTAACCCCAAAACTAATCCCAATAGCCCATGTTTGGCCCATATTCCTTTATACCCATCTTACCCATGTAAATGTCTAAACGCTTATTAAAAGACAAAATTGTGACCGTCTCTAAGACTAATTCTGGCAGCTTATTCCAGCCACTCATCACCCTCTATGTGAAAAAATTGCCCCTCTGGACACTTTTGTATCTCTCCCCTCTCACCTTAAACTTATGCCCTCTAGTTTTAGACTTCTCTACCTTTGAGAAAAAATTTTGAATATCTAGCTGATCTGTGCCCCTTATTATTTTATAGACCTTTCTAAGAGGCATTAAAATATTTTGGGAGGGAGTTTGTATTCAGAAGCAGGGGTGCATGTGCCAGTTGAAGGTTCATCATGCCATTCTCCTTGTCTTCCTATTGTGTCCTGCATTAATTGTCTGTGAAATGTATCATGATCAATTAAACTGACGTGAACTGCACTCCTCAGGAAACCATTCTAACCTTCTCTGTTCTTCTTCATCCAGATGTGCTTCTGCAAGACATTGATCCTCCAGCACTCTGCAGTATCGACTGCCTCTTTCTGTCTATCCCAAGCACCAGGCCAGAGATATCCACCCCAAACAAATTGGAAAATGAGCCAGAGAGTACATTTAGTGAACCACAGAGCATGACTGAGGGGAAGAAAATAGTACTGGCACTTGAGGAATCAAGAAATGAAGATCCAGGGCTCTGGTGTTCATAGATGTTATATTAAAAAATCAATGTTAGTGCGGCCACTAATCTTTGTGATGTTGTATTTTCACATTTTATTTTTGTTTTATTCTCAATTTTAAATCTATAGTGAATATTAAAGATCATTTTATATTGAATCTTATTTTGTAGACATTGATTTAAACTCAGCTGTGCCATGCTTCGACGATTGATCAAATGTGTAATCAGTAATATTGTTAACTGATAAATTCAGACTCTTTCTCTGAGAGTTTCTTTTGCACATTATCCTTGCTGCTGACTGAATATTGTAGATGCACCCCACTAAAAAATCTTTCACCATTGTTTCAGGAGGGGGAAATGTCCTTATTAGATTGAACACATTGACTCTTGGACCTTAAGCCAGGCTGATGAGTGGCCTTTCTTGGGGTCATTAACCCACTGATACATCAGGAGATGAAGTCTGATTGATGGGCATAACATTTGATGAAGAGACACCATCAAAAGATTTGTGAACAGCTCAGATAATGTGAAGTTTGCTTGGCTTTGCAATGTCTATGAGGGAATTGATAAGGACTGAGAAATTGTTTTGAAAACATCTGTACCAGACCTTGAAAGACCGGAATGGAGCCAGAAATTTGATTGAAAGAGATACTGTTTTGAGAACTTGCTTCTGCAGCCGTAATGGGATAGTCACTAATGAAGGCAGAGGAGTGAGTGACTGACTACTTGTAAGGTTGCACAGTAACTTAGTGATGGATGTACCAAAGGGATGGAAAGAAATGTACCTATTTGGAGAGCTGTCATGGAACATATTCATTTGGGGCTATCTGTGCTTTAGAAAAATCTGTCTTTCTTCATTTCTTCTTTTAAGTGCTTTCTCTTTTCAACAAAGCTACATTTCTCTCTTCTTATTTATGTTTCTCTTCTTTGTTATCAATTATAGTCTTACTATTACTATTATAATCATTACTCAATATTCATAAAAGTCTTTTAACACAACACTTACCACTCATTTCTAAAAAGAAAATACTGGAAAATCTCACCAGATCTGGCAGCATCTGGCTCCACACATGTTATGATATGGAGAACGTTGGACGGGGTAAGCACAATAAGAAGTCTCATAACACAAGGTTAAAGTCCAACAGGTTTATTTTGTAGTACAAGCCACAAGCTTTTGGAGCACTGCCCCTTCATCAGGTGTGTGGGAATTGGGTTCACAAATAAGGCATATATAGATACAAACTCAATTTATAAGATAATGGTTGGAATGTGAGTCTTTACAAGTAATCATGTCTTAAAGGTACAGACAATATGAGTGGAGGAAGGGTTAAGCACAGGTTAAAGAGATGTGTATTGTCTCCAGCCAGATGAGTTTTAGCAAGCCCAGATAAGTCTTGGGTTACAGATAGTGTGACATGAACCCAAGTTCCAGTTGAAACCGTACTCATGTGTGCAGAACTTGATTATCAATTTCTGCTCAGCTACTCTGCGTTGTCATGTGTTGTGAAAGCCGCCTTGGAGAACACTTACCCGAAGATCTGAGGCTGAATGCCTGTGATTGCTGAAGTGTCCCCCAACAGAAAGAAAACAATCCTGCGAGGTGATTGTCAAGCAGTGTTCATTCATCCATTGTCGTAGCGTCTGCATGGTCTCCCAATGTACCATGTCTTGGGACATCCTTTCCTGCAGCGTATCAGGTAGACAACATTGGCCGAGTTGCAAAGGAATGTATTGTGTACCTGGTGGAATGTGTTCCCTCATGAGATGATGGCATCTGTGTTGATGATCTGGCACATCTTACAGAGGTTGCTGTGGCAGGGTTGTGTGGTGTCCTGATTGCTGTTCTCCTGAAGACTCATGGGGACTAAATTCGCACCTCAATATGCCAACACCTTCATGCACAGGTTTGAACAAGACCTCTTCACCGCACAGGACTTTCAACCGATGCTATACACTAGATACATTGATGACATTTTCTTCCTTTGGACTCATGGCGAACAATCACTGAAACAATTATATGATGACATCAACAAGTTCCATCCCACCATCAGACTCACCACGGACTACTCTCTGGAATTGGTTACATTCTTGGATACACATATCTCCCTCAAGGACGGTCACATCAGTATTTTACTGTACCGCAAGCCCATGGATAGCCTCACGATGCTCCACTTCTCAGCTTCCACCATAAACACATTAAAGAAGCCATCCTCCATGGACAAGCCCTCTGTATACACAAAATCTGCTCAGATGAGGACGATCGCAACAGACACCTCCAGATGCTGAAAATTGACCTCATAAGAACAAGATACGGCACTCGGCTCATCAATCGACAGTTCCAATGCGCCACAGCCAAAAATCATATCAACTTCCTCAGAAGACAACCACGGGACATGGCAGACAGAGTGCCCTTCTTTGTCCAGTACTTCCCCGGAGCGAAGTAGCCACGACATCTTCTCCGAAGCCTTCAATAATGACATCGATGAAGACGAACATCTTGCCAAGGCCATCATTATACCCCCACTTCTAGCCTGCAAACAACTGCACAACCTCAAACAGACCACTGTCTGCAGCAAACTACCCAGCCTTCTGGAGAACAGTGACCACAACACCACACAACCCTGTCACAGCAACCTCTGCAAGGTGAGCCGGATCATCGACATGAATGCCATCATCTCACGTGAGAACACCATCCACCAGGTATACAGCACATAATCTTGCAACTCGGCCAATGTTGTCTACCTGATACACTGCAGGAAAGGATGTCCCGAGGCATGGTATATTGGGAAGACCATTGCAGACGCAATGGATGAATGAACACCACTCGACAATCATCAGGCAGGAGTGTTCTCTTCCTGTTGGGGAACACTTCAGCGGTCACAGGCTTTCAGTTTCAGATCTTCAGGTAAGTGTTCCCCAAAGCAGCTTCCACGACACAGAAATCGATGAGCTGAGACTGATAGCCAAGTTCCACACATACGAGGATGGCCTCAACTGAGACTTGGGTTCACGTCACACTATCTGTAACCTCCACAACTTGCTTGGACTTGCAAAATCTCACTAATTTTTCTGGCTGGAGACAATACACATCTCTTTAACTTGTGCTTAACCCACTCTCCACTCATATTGTCTGTACCTTTAAGACTCGATTAATTGTAAAGACTCGCATTCCAACCATTATCTTGTAAATTGAGTTTGCATCTATATGTGCCCTGTTTGTGAATCCAACTCCCACTCACCTGATGAAGGGGCAGTGCTCCGAAAGCTTGTGGCTTGTGCTACCAAATAAACCTGTTAAACTTTAACTTGAACAAAACAAAGAACAAACAAAGAACAAAGAACAGTACAGCACAGGAACAGGCTCTTCGGCCCTCCAAGCCTGCGCCGTTCATGCGCCCAACTAGACCATTCGTTTGTATCCCTCTGTTCCCAGTCGGTTCATGTGGCTATCTAGATAAGTCTTAAATGATCCCAGCATGTCCGCCTCTACCACGTTGCTTGGCAGCACATTCCAGGCCTCCACTACCCTCTGTGTAAAATACGTTCCCCTGACATCTGTGTTGAACCTTGCCCCCTTAACCTTGAACTTGTGACTCCTTGTGTTCGTCATCTCCGACTTGGGAAAAAGCTTCCCACTGTTCACCCTATTGCCCTTCACAATTTTATACACCTCTGTTAGGTCACCCCTCATCCTCTGTCTTTCCAGGGAGAACAACCCCAGTTTCCCCAATTTTTCCTCATAGTTAAGACTTCCATACTAGACAACATCCTGGTAAACCTTTTCTGTACTCTCTCCAAAGCCTCCATGTCCTTCTGGTAGTGTGGCAACCAGAACTGGACGCAGTACTCCAAATATAGCCTAACCAACCTTCTATATAGCTGCAACATCATATGCCAACTTTTATATTCTGTGCCCGGTCCAATAAAGGCAAGCATGCCATATGCCTTCTCCACCACCCTCTCCACCTGTGCTGTCATCTTTAGGGATTTGTGGACTTGCACACCCAGGTCTCTCTGTGTGTCTAAATTCCTGATGGTATTGCCCTTTGTTGTATAGCTCCTGCCTACATTAGATCTACCAAAATGCATCACTTTGCATTTATCTGTATTAAATTCCATCTGCTATTTCTCCGCCCAATTTTCCAGCCTATCTATATCCTGTGTATTCTCTGACAATGTTCACCACTATCCACAAGTCCAGCAATCTTTGTGTCGTTTGCAAACTTGCTGATCACATTAGCTACATCTTCTTCTAAATCATTTATATATATATCACAAACAGCAGAGATCCCAGTACAGAGCCCTGTGGGACACCACTAGTCACAGACCTCCAACCGGAAAAAGACCCCTCCACTGCTACCCTCTGAAACTATGGCAAAGCCAGTTCTCCGCCCATCTAGCTAGCTCTCCTTTTATCCTGTGAGATTTAACTTTTTGCACAGCCTGCCATGAGGGACCTTGTCAAAAGCTTTACTAAAATCCATATAAACAACATCCATGGCCCTTCCCTTGTCAATTGTTTTTGTCACCTCCTCAAAAAACTCCGCAAAATTTGTGAGGCATGAACTCCCTTGTACAAAACCATGCTGTCTATTGCTAATGAGACTATTCAGTTCTAAATGCGCATATATCCTATCTCTACGATTCTTCTCCAAGAATTTCCCTACCACAGATGTTAAGCTCACCGGCCTATAATTACCCGGGTTATCTTTGCTACCCTTCTTAAATAACAGGACCACATTTGCTATCCTTCAGTCCTTTGGCACCTCATCTGTGTCCAGTGAAGAAACAAAGATTTCTGTTAGAGGCACAGCAATTTCATCCCTTGGCTCCCTGAGCAGTCTAGGATAGATGCCATCAGGCTCTGGGGATTTGTGTGTCTTAATGTTTCCTAAAAAACCTAACACTTCCTCCCTTGTAATTGAGATTTTTTTGGTGTTGTGAGACTTCTTACTGTGCTTACCACAGGTGCTGCCAGATCTACTGCAATTTTCCAGCACTTTCTTTTTTGGTTTCAGATTCCAGCATCCGCAGTAATTTATCCGGTGTTTATCACTCATTCCTGCTGCATCCAGAGTGTGGCTCTGAACCTCAGTGAAACTCCAAAGGGACTCTCTCATACTTAATTCCTTACACTAGCACAGTATTGAACTTCGTTAAGATAAAGGATTTGTTTGAGGCAGTACCCTGTAACTAAGGGTCAACGCAAACTTTCGGAGAAAGGATCCTGATGGCAGCTCTGAATGGGTGAGAGAAATTATTTTTGTGCAGGGTGGGGCGGGGCAGGAGTTGGGGATAAAGGGAGTTGCTGGATTGGGAGGAGATCGGAGGGTGGAATTTTCTCATCCGCCCACCATGGGAATCCTAGTGGGTGAGGAGTGGACCATGCAAATGTTTGTTGACTTTGGGCAGGATTTTCCAGTCTTGGGGTGAGTGTGGCTGGAAAATCCTGCCCAAAGATATACCTAATGAGATTTGGATGGGAAATAAAAACTGCAGAATAAAAAGGGGTTGAGATAGAAGTGAAAAAGAAACTGTGGGTTTGGTGGTGAGTGAGGAGGTGGTGATGGGCATGATAGCTACATGGATTTTCTGCAATTGGAGAAAATAAAAATCTTGAGCCGTCCATATTTGACATCAAGATAGGGGGATGTGGGGAGAGGACTAAAAGGAGGCTTGATTGTTGAGAAGTCTGAAACTGTCCTTTTCCTCTTAAAGAACATCCTAGCCATGATGTGGAGATGCTGGCGTTGGACTGGAGTAAATACAATGAGAAATCTCACAACACCATATTAAAATTCTGACGAAGGCGCAGTGCTCCAAAAGCTGATGGCTTTCGCTACCAAATGAACCTGTTGGACTTTAACTTGGTGTTGTGAGAACTCATAACATTCTAGCAGCAGGGAGATTTGGATGTAACAACAACCTGTCCTGGTACCCCCATGCCGACTCTACAATTAAGAAAGCCCACCAATGCCTCTACTTTCTCAGAAGATGAAGGAAATTTGCATGTCAGCTACGACTCTCAACAACTTTTACAGA
The DNA here is from genome assembly GCA_024679065.1 of Sphyrna mokarran. Classification (NCBI taxonomy): domain Eukaryota; kingdom Metazoa; phylum Chordata; class Chondrichthyes; order Carcharhiniformes; family Carcharhinidae; genus Sphyrna; species Sphyrna mokarran. The sequence continues at coordinate 106,342,293 of JAGIQG010000003.1, read as the reverse complement.
TGCACCATAGAAAGTATTTTTTCTGTTTGCATCACAGCTTGGTATTGCTCCTGCTTTGCCCAAGATCGCAAGAAACTACAAAAGGTCATGATTGTAGCTCAATCCATCACAGCCTCTCATCCATTATCTCTGTCTATACTTCCTGCTGCCTTGCCAAAGCAACCAGCATAATTAAGGAGCCCATGCACCCCGGACATTCTCTCTTCCACCTTCTTCCGTCCGGAAAAAGATACAGAAGTCTGAGGTCACATACCAACCAATTCAAGAACAGCTTCTTCTCTGCTGCCAGACTTTTGAATGGACCTATCTTGTGTTAAGTTGATTTTTCTCTACACACTAGCTATGACTGCAATACTACATTCTGCACTCTCTTGTTTCCTTCTCTACGAATGGTATGCTTTGTCTGTATGGCGCACAAGAAACAATACGTTTCACTGTATGTTAAATATGTGACAATAATAAATCAAATCAAATCAAATAATTTTCAATCACATGTAGAGGAAGCGCAGTGTTGCTTTAGAAAGATTCTAAATGCTCTGTCTGAGGCCAGAACTCTCCATTTACCTGATGAAGGGGCAAACGCTGAAAGCTTATGAGTTTACTATCAAACAAATAGGTAGGATTTTAGTATGGTGTTGTGAGACTTCTTACTATGTCTACCCCAGTCCAACGCTGGCATCTCCACGTCATTAGAAGGATTAGCCAAACTTAGTAATAGGTAATCCAATAAGTCATGTGTTTACTGCAGTCCAGAATCGAAGGAGTAAAAGTGAGAATTATACAGGGGAAATGGCAACATTGAAAACCTAGTGATCTTATAGGGATGAGTCACCAAAACCAGAGCTCAGAGCATTTTAATTTGGCTACAACAGCAGATGTGTGGAAGTTGGGAGTCAGGGACTAGTGAAGAAGTTGGGAATTAATGAGTGGAAGCATGGAGGGGGAAAACATTTCTGAGAGAAATGCAATAGAAGGCATTCATCAATGAGGGTATGAAAACTTTTTGTGATAGTCTTCAGTCCTTACAGGCCTGAAAAATAAACAGTATTGCTAATATTCTTCCAAATTGACGAAAAGTTTCAGAATTAATAAAACAAATATTGAGATTCTGATTTGTACTCAAGGTGCTTAACATCTTTTTCAGGTATGCACTTGACAGTCCTCAATTGTAACTTAGCAGCCAACATGGAAAATTGGGTGCAACAGGTCATGATGGGAAATTGATCTTTCAATCAAACTTTTTCACCCAAGCAATGCTGAAAAAATTTCTCCCCAAAGTTTCAGTGAGTGTAGCTTTGTCAGCATGGACATTGGCAGTAAATAAAATACCTAAATAAAATAAAATGTGCATTTTCCAGTCTAGCCAGATAAATTAATTTCAATTGTAGCTAATTTTAATCTTCATAGATGGCAGAGATTTTAAAAATTAGCAAGTCTCCCACATATTGACATTGAGTTGTACATTAATTACATATTTCTATGCAGATCAAAGTTAAAGTTTATTTATTTATTAATCATAAGTAGGCTTACATTCACACTATAATGAAGTTACTGTGAAAATCCGCTAGTCGCCACACTCCAGCACCTGTTCGGGTGCACTGAGGGAGAATTTGGCATGGCTAACGCACCTGACCAGCACATCTTTGGAGTGTGGGAGGAAATCAGAGCACCAGGAGGAAACCCACGGAGACACAAGGAAAACTTGCAAACTCTACACAGACAGTGACCCAAGCTAGGAATCAAACCCAAGTCCCTGGCACTGTGAGGCAGCAGTGCTAACCACTGTGCCACCATGCCACTCTTAAGTCTGCACTATTGGAGCAAAGCTGCCCCCAGATTCAGTAAGGTTTCCCTCTGTGCCTCTGGCATGCAGCACCTGATCAATGTGACCAGTGCATGTCGTGTGCTGGGAAAAGGAGGACCAAGATTTCACCAAAACCCTTCTACAGCAGTGGCAAGGTGCACTAGAAACCCTTTGCCAAATTAAGACATCTCTTGTGTCATGATCATCAACTTGATTTTGGCCAAGTCCATCAATAAAGCAATATTGTGGTCGGTCAACTCGTGTATCTGTGTTCTAACATAAAGTAGCAAGACAAACTAAAAATTATCACTTCACAGACCAATTTCTATGGACTGGAAGACAGTGTTGGAATTTTTTCTGTAACTGAAGGCTCCCCCACCCATAAAATATTCACCAGGCAAGAGAAGCAGATTTCCTGAGCACCAATGCCATATTTACCCTCTGTCACACATGTTAGTATGAATGAAATGCCAACTACTTCCATTTTTATATATGGTTATGCTGGGCAATTATTTACATTGCTTGGAGTCACATTTCATGCTTGTCTAAGTACATACACTCAAGTGCAGTGTTATGTTTAATTTATCCAGTTCTCTTTTTTGCAAATAAAGGTTAAGTAAAGCTTTTCAATTAGCCTCCGTATATTTAACTGACAACAGAAGAAGGGGAATGAATATCTGGCAGAACCAAATATTTTTAATAGTTGTCTATAATAGAGGAATGCAAGGCAGCTGTAACCTCTAGAGTGCACATCCTGTTCCATTAGGGAACAGTATGAAGTCTCACAACACCAAATTAAATTCCAACAGGTTTATTTTGCAGCACTAACTTTTGGAGTCTCAAACCCCTTCATCCGATGAGTGAGGACCCATCTTCACAAACAGGACATATAAAGACACAAACTTAATTTACAAGGTTATGGAAGATAGTGTCTTTATATGTCCTGTTTGTGAACATGAGTCCTCACTCACTTGACACAGGAGCTTGAAACTCCAAAAGCTAGTGCTGCCAAATTAACCTGTTGGGCTTTAAGCTGGTGCTGTGAGATTTTTTACTGTGCTTATCCCAACATCAACATCAACACACCATTAGGGAATTCTAGGACATTTCCTGTACTCAGATGCCATGGGCAAGATTCTGTGACCTTGCCTGATGTTGGGATTCTCCAGTCCTGCTGCTGTGGACAGGGACTTGGGTAAGTGCCAAATTCTCCACTCTCGCTGGCAGTGAAGCAGGACAAACAAGACTAGAGAATTCCAGCCCATTTGTGCAGTAAGTGTCAGGAGCTATAGCAGCTTGTGTTCGGAGGTTTCAAGCTTTTCTTTTTCTCACTGAGCTTCAGCTCTTTGAGATTGAGCAGTTGCTTGGCGTCACTGCAGCGTATATGTGAGATTGAACATGGTGTGGGTAGTGAAATCAAACTTCACCTTCCTTAGTTCTGAGGATGGGAACTCTGATTCCTCATGATCTTCGGACCTATCGCGCTTGCATTGGTTCAGAACGGGCTGCAGACGCGCAGCACAATATTTTTACATTCTTTAAGTTGAGGGCTGGCACTGTGAGCTTAAATAGAAGAAAAGGAATGGCAGGAAAAAGGCAGGTCAGATAACATGATACAGAGGGCCATTATCTAGTTGATGTCCTGGAAAGCAGGATATGGGACGGGGGAAAGGAGAGATCCCAAACTAGGGAAGTGGATAAGCGGAGATCCCTAAAGGAAGTCCCAGGTAAGGGACAAAGATACAGAATAGAAATAAATCCATTACGTTATGTCCACAGAAAGGATCTAAGAAACAGGCTCCAAATTAGATAAAGAGCTGCAAGGAGCAGACTTAAACAAAGAGGGCACAAGAGAAACAGATGAAAATTGGTAACTCCATGTTGTGGGCTTTGGAGAAGTGATGTTCTACTTGGCATGGCCAAAGAACTGAGATTGACCTTGGTAGGTGAAGCTTGAGTGTGCTCACAGATCCAGGAAAAAGAATCTCGGAAGGGGAGATTGAAACCCAGGAGATGGCTTGTTGTTAAAGCTGCCTGAGTGGGACAACCTTTGGTGGGAATTTCGAAGTAAGCTTTTTGGACGTGGAGATTGGAAGCTTTTGAGAGAATTATGAAGTTTCAGTGAGATTGGTTGGCTCACAATGTGACAAATATCTAGGTGGGTTATTAAGAAATTCGTGGAATCAGTTTTGGTCACATCTGTCATCTATTATCTAGTGGGGTGAGTTCAACCACAGCTTTTGCCAGTGTTAATTCACATGTACTACAATTTACGTGTATCTCACACTTACCCAGAATATTAGAGTAAAATTGATATTGTAAATTGTTTTATCTTTCTGAATTTGTATGGTAAAGTTTATTTTTGTTTGAAACCCATGGAATCTTGTGGTTTTATTCACTTAGTAAGTGCATTGAATCTCAAACTTTTATCTCCTTTAATCAAAACCGTTATTAGTCCCTAAACAGATTTCCCCCACATGACATGGGGACTGGCCAAGGATCATAACAATAGCATGTTTATAGATGTAGTCACCCTGCAGCTTAAAGGTATGCAGGGAGAGGGGCAATGGATGACCACCGGGCAGACTAGAAGAAATAGGTAAATAGTGCAGGAGGTGCATCTCACTTTCCAACCTGTATTTAGTTCTGAAGGCTGAAGGAAATGATAGTTTATCTGGGGACTGCAGCCAGATCCACATCCATAGCATCATGATTGGCTCAATCATACAGGAGGGCACAAGGAGGACTGGAAGAGCAATAGTGATCGGAGGAGATTCAATAGTTAGGGAATTGGAATGATGTTTCTCTAGCCACAGATGTGAATCCAGAATGCTGTATTGCCTCCTGGTTTCAGGGTAAAGAATGTCATTCAATGGCTGCAGAGCATCCTAAAGAGTGGGGGTGAACAGCCAACTTTCATGGCCCAGATTGGTATAAACATAGGTACAAAGAGGAATGTGGTTTTGTAGTCAGAGGTTAGGGAGTTAGGTAGGAAATTTAGCAAGCTGGGTCTCAGAAGTTATAATCTCCAGATTATTCCTGGAACTAGGGCGGCGTGGTAGCACAGTGGTTAGCACTGCTGCTTCACAGCTCCAGGAACCTGGATTCAATTCCCAGCTTGGGTCACTATCTACGTGGAGTTTGCATATTCTTCCCATGTCTGCGTGGGTTTCCTCCAGTGCTCTGATTTCCTCCCACAGTCCAAAGATGTGCGGGTTAGGTTGATTGGCCATGCTAAATTGACCCTTAGTGTCCTGAGATGCATAGGTTAGAGGGATTAGTGGGTAAATACATAGGGATAAGAAGATGGGGCCTGGGTGGGATTTGATCAGTGCAGACTCGATGGGCCAAATGGCCTCTTTCTGCACTGTAGGACTTCTATGATTCCATGCAGAAGTACAGAAACAGAAGAACAGAGCAGAGTGCTTGGCTGATGAGATGTTACAGGAGAGAGGACTTAGATTCATGGGAGATTTGAATCAGTACTGGGAACGACGAGGTCTGTATAGACCAGTGGGTTGCAGTCAAAAAAAACAATTTTCTTGCAGGACCATTTGCTAATGGGGAGGGTTTAAACTAACAGCAGGGGTGTGGCGATTAGATGATAAATACCAAAGGGGGACACAGAAAATATTGAGAGAGATAGATAGCATCAGAGTAGGTAATAGTGAGGTATTAGCTGGGTACAACATAAGCAGGAAAGTTATAATTTTAAATATCCTACACATATGTGAATTTGGTGAGTTGTAGCCACTTGAAAATCTGATGTGTAAATAACAAAGACTTGGCTCAAAAAAGGGCAAAATTGAATATTAAATATTCTTGAACACAAGGTGTTCAGGGAATGTAGGAAAGGAAGGAAAAGAAGGGTGAAGCATTGATTAAGGGACACATTGCAATGCCAGTGAGAGAGGACATTTCAGAGGGATCAAGAACAAAATCTATTTAGTTACAGCTAAAGAACAAAAAAAGCAACTATGCTGCTCAATTCAGCTTATAGGCCAATAAATTAATGGCAAAGACGTAGAGGAACAAATCTGCAAGGAAATTAAAAATGTTTAAAAATTACAGAGAGGTTTTGTTAGGGATCTTTTATTATCTGAATACAGACTAAGACAGTAATAGTAGGCCAGAGAAGACGAGAATTCCCAGAATGAGTTCAGGAATATTTTCTACAGTAACATGTTTCCAATCCAAAATGAAAGGAGGCATAACTGGGCCCGAATCTCTGATGAATGAGATAAGCCAAGTGGGAAAACATTTAGGTGCCAGTGATCATGGTATCATTAGGTTTAGGCTGGCTACGGAAAAGGACAAAGAGAACTCCAAGTAAGAATAATTCGCAGGAGAAAAGCCAACTTCAGTGGAATTAAAGCGGATCTGGCCCAGATAAATCAGAATCAAAGATCAGCAAGCAAAACTGCATCTGAACAATTAAAGATAGTTCAGGCACAGACAAAGTACATTCCTACAAAGGGGAAAGGTAGAAAAAACAAATCCAGAGCTCACTTGGTAACAAAAAAGATGAAGATTAAACAGAAGCTAAAAATGACAGATGGCAGGTGGATAATATAATTAAGAATTAGGCTGAAAATGTTCAGAGCGGAACTGAAAAAAACTAAAAAAGAGAAATATGAGAAAAGATTAGCATAAAAGATAATTCAAAAGTCTTCTCCAGGCATTTAATAGTAAAAGGATGGCAAGTGGAACAACAGGGCAAGTGGAACAACAGAGCTGATTAGGGACAAAAAGAATATTGAAGCATGGAGGCAGGGGACATGGCTGACTATTAAATTAATACTTTGGATTTGCCTTTACCAAGAAAGAAAATGCTGCCTACGTCTTAGTAAAACAAAAGGTGATTCAGACATTTGAAGGGTTTAAAATTGATGAGGCAGAGGGATTGCAAAGGTTGATAAGACACCAGGACCAGGTAAGATGCATCCAAGAATATTAAGGGGAGTTAGAATGGAAATTACAGAGGCACTGGCAATAACTTTACAATCTTCCTTAGATTTAGAGATTGTGCCGGGTGTCTGGAGGTTCAGAATTGAGGTTAAAGATAAGCCCAGCAACTACAGGCCTGTCAATTTAACCTTAGTGGTGAGAAATTTTGATAAACGATAATTAGAAACAAAATTAATAATCACTTGGGCAAATGCAGGTTAATTAAGGAAAATCAGCATGGATTTGTTAAGGAAAAATTGTGTTTAATTAACTTGTTTGAGGTTTGCCTGAGTTATCAAGGGGGTTGATGAGGGTAATGCTGCTGATTTGGTGTACATGGGCTTCCAAAAAATATCTGATAAAGTGCTGCACAACAGTCTTGTGAACAAAGTTACAGTTCATGGAAGGGACAGGAGCAACATGGATATGGAATTGGGCAAAGTGACAGGAAAAAAAAAGTAGTGAATGGTTGTTTTTCAGACTGGAGGAAGGTAGTAAAGTTCCTCAGCGATCAGTATTAGGACTCCTGTTCTTCTTAGTATATATTAAAGACGTAGACCTCAATGTATAAGGCACAATTTCAAAACTTGTAGATGAATGGGTGCAGAAATGGCAGAGGATTTTAATGCAGGGAAATGTAAAGTGATGTATTTTTGGAGTAACACAGAGAGACAATATAAAACAAGGATACAACTCCAAAAAACATGCAGGAGAAGAGAAGCCTGGGTTTATATATGTATAAATAATTGAAGGGGACAGTAAAGATTGAGAGTGTTGTTAATACGATATCCTGTACTCCATCAACAGAGGCTGAGTACTAAAACAAGAAAGTTATATTAAATTTAAAGAAAACACTAGTTCTGCCCCAACTGGGGCATCGTATCCAGTTCTGGGCACCACAGTTTCGGAAGGATGTGAAGGCATTAGAGAGCATGCTGGAAAAAATTAATCAGAATGGTTCCTGCAATGAGAATTTCAGTTATGTAAGAAGATTGAAGAAATTCGGACTGTCCTCTTTGGAAAAAAGAAGATTGAGAGAAGGTGTGATAGAGTTATTCAAAATCATGAGTGCCCAAGGCAGAGCAGCTAGGGAGAACCAAGAATTGAGAATCAGAGAGCCAGAAGATTTAAGGTAACTGGCAAAGAAGGCAATAGTAACGTGAAGAAAAACCTTTTATGTGGCATTTGTTAGGATCTGGAATGTACCCCTTGAGGGTGTGGTGAAGGTAGGGTTATTTGCGGCTTTCAGAAGGGAATTCGTGTGAAAAGACAAATATTGCAAGGGCAGGTAAATGCGATAGCAATAGCACTAGGTAAGTTACTCCTTTGAAATGCTAGCAGAGACATGATTCGCTAAATGGTCTCCTTTTGCCCTAGCCCTTCTATGCTGCAACAATTCTATGATTTTATGGGTGGGAATTTCCCAGGCCACGCTTGCCCCAAAACCAGAAAATCCTGCTGAAGGTCAATGGACCTTTGCATGGTCTATCTACTACGATTCCAATGGTGGGCAGAATGGCAAAACTCCTCCATATCAGTCCAAATGCAGTGTAGTCAAAAGATGAAGAAGACATTTGAAAAGGATTTCAGATGATTACACACCTGAGAGAAAAGCTACAAGTGGAAGAGATTTCCCAACAAAATATGGGTATAACTTGGTACAATGAAATAGGCAAATACATGGCAGATGAAACTTAACACAGAGAAACGTGCAATGGTACATTTTAGTAGAGGAATGAGGAGAGGCAAATGTAAGTTAATAATACGATTTTTGAGAGGGTGCAGGAAACATAGAAACCTGGGGGGGTCGATATGTTTGGACCTTTGTAGATAGCAAACCAAAAGGGCATAGAGAAAGCAAAGAAGAAATTTGATACCAGCATTCAACATCATGACCAATTTTCATGGAATAAATATGGAAAAACCATTTCTATTTGCAAAGGGCCAGTAACTTGATGACACAGATTTAAGGCGATTGACAACCGAACCAGAGGTGTTGTGAGGATTTTTTTTAACACGAGTTGTGATCTGGAATGCATTTTCTGAAAGAGTGATGGAAGCAGAGTAAATAATAACTTTCAAAAGGGAATTGGATAAATATTTGAAGGGAAAAATATTTTAGGATGAGGAGGAAAAAGCAAGAGTTATAGAATCACAGAGGTTTACAGCATGGAAAAGCTTTGGCTCAACTTGTCCATACGACCCTTTTCTTTTAAACCCCTAAGCTAGACTGGGATTAGTTGGATTGCTCTACCAAAGAACCAGCAGAGCAAATACAGGCCTCCTTTTGGAGTGCTGTAGCATACTGTGATTTTCGTAGAATCATAGGAACCCTACAGTGCAGAAGAAGGCCACTCAGCCCATCGAACCTGCACCAACAACAATCCCGCCTAAGCCATATCCCTGTAACCCCACATTTACCTTGCTAGTCCGCCTGACAGTAAGGGGCAATTTAGCATGGCTAATCCATCTAATCTGAACATCTTTAGACTGTGGGAGGAAACCAGAGCACCCGAAGGAAACGCACGCAGACACGTGAAAAATGTGCAAATTCCAAAGAGGACCAGAGTCGAACCCAGGTCCCTGATACTTATGAGGTTCTGCTGGTTCTTTGGTAGAGCAATCCAACTAATCCAGTCTAGTTTAGGGGTTTAAAAGAAAAAGGTCGTATGAACAAGTTGGGCCAAAGCTTTTCCATGCTGTAAACCTCTATGATTCTATGACTCTTGCTTTTTCCTCCTTGCCCTGAAATATTTTTCCCTTCAAATATTTATCCAATTCCCTTTTGAAAGTTATTATTTAATCTGCTTCTACCACTCTTTCAGAAAATGCATTCCAGATCACAACTTATGTTAAAAAAAATCCTCAGAACAGTTCTGGTTTGTTTGTCAATCACCTTAAATCTGTGTTGTCAAGTTACCCTGTGCCATTTGCAACTAGAAATGGTTTTTCCATATTTATTCCACAAAAATTGGTCATGATGTTGAATGCTGGTATCAACTTTCTTCTTGGCTTTCTCTATGCCTTCTTGTTTTGCTATCTACAAAGGTCCAAACATATAGACCCCCCAGGTTTCTCTGTTTCCTGCACCCCTTCAAAAATTATAATATTAACTTACATTTGCCTCTCTTCATTCCTCCTACTAAAATGTATTGTTGCACATTTCTCTGTGATAAATTTCATCTGCCATGTGTCTGCCTATTTCATTGTATCAAGTTAGTGTATAAAATAATATGCACATATGCTGCCTGCACCACTGACTTAACTGCAATGCATTTTTACCATTGCTAAATACAGCAAATTGCTGGTCTCCAATTCTGACAGCACTATCAAACCACTGGAAGTGAGGTGGGCAAGGACTTCCATCAACTCTAATACTCATAGAACCCCTACATTGCAGAAGGAAGCCATTCAGCCCATTGTGTCTGCACGGATCATAGCCCCATCCAGGCCCTATTCCTGTAACCCCACATACTTACCCTGCTAATCCCCTGACATTTGGTAATTTAGCATGGCCAATCAACCAACCCACACAACTTTGGACTGTGGGAGGAAACTAGTGCACCCGTAGGAAACTCACGCAGACACAGGAGAACGAGCAAACTTCACACAGACAGTGACCCGATGTCAGAATTGAACCTGGATCCCTGATGCTGTGAGGCAAACAGTGCTAACCACTGTGCCACCTACTTAGGTGCTGATCCCAGTGTAAACAATGTGATCAGATAATCTAAACATTGAGAGAGCTGCAAGTTCTATAAATCCAGCCTACAATGGTTCAGAGATGTTAGGGATGTGAGTAGGAATGAAATCTAGTGCTGTGCTGAGGCTTATGGGGCAACAGCACCATTATAGGAAGCAGGCAATCGAAGCAAGAATAATAACAGCCAGAACAATGGGGTGAGTAGCGAACATCAAGGCATATGATCTAAATATCCTCTTAATGGAGAAGTGGAGCAGAATGGCTCAGCTGTTTTGGGTTAGAATCAGGAGATTCTCTGTGCATGTGGCCACAGAGAAAGTGCCATTTCTTGAGCTCCTGGGACTTCTTTGCAGTGCAAGAATTTGTCTGATCCCACCAGCGCAGCCAGGTGGGAAACCTGCTCCCCTAAAGCTACACTGCAGTCTCTCTACATATGTGGCACTCCTAACCATGCATATTAAAAAATTTTGTTGTGATTCACACATTTTCTTTTCTCCTAACAGGGACAAAACAGGACTGGGTACCTTAAATAGCTCCAGAGTAAACTATCATGGTGCTGATCTAATACTGCAACTTCTCTTTCTTTTCATCTGCAAAGTCTGAAAACATGTTGCCAATGAGGAGATAGAGATGGAAAGAGTGAACATTATTTCACCTTTTCACTCACCAGCCCTGTTAAAAAATCCATCTATGACTGATGCATCTTTTGTCAGCAATTAATCCCACCAGATTTTATCATGTATTTTAGAATGGATGCAACGCTGGCATCTCAAACGTATACACCAACTTCCAGCCTTCTATGCCAGAAACAACACTACTTTTTGCCCCAAAACGGCTGCTTAATTTCCAGAACCACTTTGCTACTTTTGCTACTGCAATATGCTTACACCTTCTGCTCATATTGTGGGATTTTCTATTTCCAGTGAAAAGCCCCAAACTGAGAAGGAGGAGGATGAAACCTGTTTCTTGGCACAGCAATGTCCAACTCAGCATCATTTACAACAGTTGCAACATACAAAAGCTCAGGCAGAGGCATTCAAGATCGCCTTAGTGACTTGGCAGAGGGAAGATAGGGTGAGTCACACACAGATCACTGGCATAGGAACAGAGTGAGGCTGAAGAAGGCTGGCTGTTGCTTCAACTATTTTATAATTCACACACTCTTACTATGGGGTACAACTATACAAAGGTTTAAAAGGAAAAGGGTATATTTGATATTTCCGTCTCACATATATGTAAAAGCTGAAAGTCGTGTTGGAGAAGACTTGAAATTTCACACAGGTTTTGTCAACCATGTCTGGATCGAGAGTTCTTGCTTTCCAGGAAGCAACTTTGCAATCCACTGATTTTGGTGGAATACTTGACTAAAGGAGAAATGTGTCCATCATAAGCATTGCTTAAAAAATGAGCACTTGATTGAGTACTGTAATTTCTAACAGTGATCATATATCATTTGGGTAAACCCATAATAATGATAAAAACTGCATGACTGACTACATAATGGGAGGTGGTGGCATAGTGATGTTATCACTGGACTAGTAACCAGAGAGCTCTGGGTTTGAATCCCATCATGGCAGATGGTACAATTTGAATTCAATTAAAACACATCTGGAATGAAAAGTCTAATGATGGCTTTGAAATCATTACTGATTGTTGTAAAAACCCACCAGGTTCACTAAAGTCCTTTGGGGAAGGGAATCTGGCTTACATCTAACTCTAGATCCACTGTAATGTCCTTAAACTCTAAATCCACTTAAATACCCTTTGAAATGGCCTAGCAAGCCACTTAGTTAAAAGGATGGCTATAAATGTTGGCCTAACTAGGGATTCCCATATCCCATGAACGAAAATTTTAAGAAAATATAGACAGCAGGTTTTGCAGGAAATGCCACACAATAGTTTTGTTGCTTTCTCAGTTGCAATCTAATGCCATACAACATCCTAAAATATGCTGGATGAATGTTCAAAATAGAGGTTGGATTTTCAATGTAGGGGCAGGAACCTGAACGCCAGAATTATTTCCAGATCTTGATCCCATATCCTGTCAGCATCAATGAAACAACTTGATTTCATTTGCAAACTCACCTTAGGGTGAATTCTGTGCCCAATTAGCAATGCTGCAAGTTACCTGGATGGGGAAATATCACTACCAAGAACTTTCTAAAAAGATAAATGATAGCCATGTCTGCCTTCACTATTTATGATGCAGAAGCGGCGACAGTAAAATGCCAATGTCGGCGTAGATTGGTTTCCAAGGATGACAGGATGGCTCCTGAATGCCTCCTTTGAGGCTTTAATTAATGCAATGACAGATAGGAGACATATCTCACTCTCATGTCTGCCAGAAAACACAGTAGCATTGACAATAGAAGCAAGAGTAGGCCATTTGGCCTTTCAAGCCTACTCCGTCATTCAATATGATCAAGGCTGATCATCCAACTCAATAACCTGTTCCTGCTATCCCCATATCATTTGATCCCTTTCAGCCCCAAGAACTATATCTAACTCTTTCTTTTGGCCTCAGCTGCTTTCTGTAGTAACAAAGCCTACAGACTCACCATTCTCTGAATGAAGATATTTCTCCTTATCTCTGTCCTAAACCTGTTTACCCCATGTCCTTATAATCCCCAGTTCTGGATTCTCCCATCATTGGGAACATCCTTTCTATATCTATCCTTTTTAGTCCTTTTAGAATTTTATGGTTTCTAAGAAATTTGCCCTCATTCTTCTGAACTCTAGTGAATATAATCCTAACCGACTCCATCTCAGCTCATACGGCATTCCCGCCATCTCAGGAATCAGACTGGTAAGCCTTCCTTGTACTCCCTCTATAGCAAGAGCATTCTTCCTCAGATAAGGAGATCAAGACTGCACACAACATTCGGGATGTGGTCTCATCAATGTCTTATATAAATGAAGCAAGACATCCCTGCTCCTGTACTTAAATCCTCTTGCTATGAAGGCCAACATACATCATTGCTTGCTGCACCTGCATGCTTACCTTCAGTGACTAATGTGCAAGGACATCAAGTTCTTCATTGTACATTCCTCTCAATTTATAGCCATTCAGATAATAATTTACCTTCCTGTTTTTTGCTACCAAATTAGATCCTCAGATTTATCCACATTATTCTGCATCTGCCATGCATTTGCTTACTTGCTCAGCCTGTCCAAATCCACTGAAGCATCTCTGCATTTTCCTCATAGCTCATCCTTCCACCCAGCTTTGTGTCATCTATAAATTTGGAGATATTGTATTGAGTTCCTTCACCTAAATCATTAATACATATTGTGAATAGTTGGGGTCCTAGCACTGATCTCTGCAATACCCCAATAGTCATTGCCTGCCATTTGGAAAAAGACCCCATTTATTCTTACTCTTTGTTTCCTGTCTAATAATCAATTTTTTATCCATCTCAGTACTCTATTCCCAATCCCACATGCTTTAATTTTACACATTAATCTTTTGCATGAGATTCGGAAATTCAAAAAAACCCACATCTACTGGCTCCCCCTCATCAACTTCTCAAAGAATTCCATTGTCATCCTCTTATATTTCCCACAGGACCAGTTGCAGAGAGGCAGCAGAATGGCTCAGCTCAATTATTGCCAGCCTTCTCAATGGCACGAGATGTTTTGGCATCATCACATCGTTCTTTTCTACCTTCTGCCAGCATAGATAGACACAACTCATTTGGGCCTCAGTCAAGATTAGAATGGGGAGCAGTGGGTGAATGATGTAACACAAGCGAGTGGGAAGAGGAGATTAAGACTGAGTCTGATGAGGTTACATCCCTTGGAGGATGAAGGCAACACTCAGCCATGGATGAAGATGCTCAGGTATTACAAACAAGGTGGGACATAGGAATATAGGAATTAAGAGCAGAAATAGGCAAATCAGCCTTTCGAGCCTTCTTTGCCATTCAATCAGATCGTGGCTGATCTTCCTCTGATCTCAAATCCACCTCTCCATCTGTTGCCCATATCCCTTTATCTCTTTTTTAAAAATTAGAAATATATTTATTTCTTCTTGAAACTATTTAATGATTCAGACTCCCCTGCGCTATGGGGCAGCGAGGTCCACAAATTCACCACACTCTGTGGAAAAGCAGTTCTTCCCTATCTCAGTTTTAAATCTACCACCTTTCAACCTATACCTGTGCCCATAAGAGGAAACATTTGGTCTACATTTATCAATCCCTTCTGAAATTTTATACACCTTGATCAGATCCCCTTTCATCCTTCTAAACTCCAGCAAGTATAAGCCCAAACGGTTTAATCTCTCCTCATACATCAACTCCTCCATCACCAGAATCAATCTGGTGAACCTTCTCTGAACTGCCTGCAATGCCATCACATCCTTCCTCAAATAAGGAGGCCAAAACTAGACACAATATTCCTGATATGGTCTCACCAACCTCTAAATACTTCTCTACTTTTACACTTGAATCATTTTTGCAATAAATCAGATCAGACTGTCCAAATGTTGGAAATCCCTGAGGCATTATGGAACCGTGGAAGACAATGGAAGAGTCCATCCAGAGCATGTGCTCTGTGATGCCCCAGAGAATCTGGGGAACTGGTGAGGTGACAGTAATCTCTCCTTCAATGTCAACAAAACGAAAGGGATTGTCCTTGACTTCAGGAAGTGTAGAGAAGAACATGCCCCTGTTTACATCAACAGGGACAAAGTAGAAAGGGTTGAGAGCTTCATATTTTTAGGTGCCCAGATAACCAACAATCTGTTTTGATTCCCCCCATGCCGACATCATAGCTAAGAAAGCTAACCAATGCCTCTACTTTCTCAGAAGACTTGGGCGGTATGGTGGTTGGCGCTGCTACATCTCGGTGCCAGGGACTGGTTTCAATTCCATCTCGGTCGCTGTCTGTGTGGAGTTTGCACATTCTCCAAGTTTCTGCCTGTGTTTCCTCTGGGTGCTCCGGTTTCCTCCTACGGTCCAGTAATATGTGAGTTTGTGGATTGGCCAAGCTAAATTAACTTTAGTGTCAGAGAGATTAGCAGGATCAACATGCGGGATTATGGGAATAGGACCAAGATGGGATTGTGTTCAATGCAGATACGACGGGCTGAATGGCCTCCTTCTGTACTGTAGAGATTCTATGATTCTATGAAATTTGGCATGTCAGCTTTGATTCTCATCAATTTTTACAGATGCACCATAGAAAGCATTCTTTCTGATTGTATCACAGTTTGGTATGGCTCGTGGTCTGCCCAAGACCATAAAAAACTACAAAAGGTCATGAATGTAGCCCAATCCATCACGCAAACCAGCCACCATCCACTGACTCTGTCTACACTTCTTCTGCCTCAGCAAAACAGCCAGCATAATTAAGGACCCAACGCACCCTGGACTTCCTCTCTTCAACTTTTTTGAATCAGGAAAAAGATACAGAAGTCTGAGGTCACACACCAATGACACAAGAACAGCTTTTTTGCTGCTGCCATCAGTCTTTTGAATGGACCTACCTTGCATTAAGTTGATCTTTCCCTATACCCTAGCTATGATTGCAACACTATATTCTGCACTCTCTCCTTTCCTTCTTTATGTTCAGTATGCTTTGTCTGTATAGCTTGCAAGAAACAATATTTTCACTATATAATAATACATGTGACAATAATACAGCAAATCATTTTAACATACGAAACCTTCCATTGTTGGATAGAATTACAGAGGATAAGTATGCAATCTTACTGATAAACTAAATGAGGTGCTCAGTGTTCAATTGGGAGTAAAATGAGATGCCAAGATCTCACACTTTTGCATTTAGCTAGAGGCATCTGGGGGCAGGGTGGAATTAATATCAAAGATTCAAAGTTTCTTGCCAATGTTGAACTGGAGAAAGTTCAAGCTTATCTGGCAGATATGTTCAGCAGGCAACCAGGCAGTGGCAATACTGTGGTGAAGATAGTCCCAAAGTTAGTCCCATAGTTAAGGATGATATTGAGAAGCAGCATGTAGAAGAACTAGTGGACTGAAGGTAGGGTCTTGGAGTGAACTAGTGCAGCATCTACACTTAACTATCAGCTGAAGCCAAAGTCACCACTGTGCTGAATTCCCAGGAAACATCTCTTGGTCAGACAATATACTGGAGCTGGACCAATTCAACCTCCAGTGACTTAAATCTGATTCAATACTCAGTATCCATATTTTCCTGTAAAGTGTCTGGGGACATTAGTAACATTCAAAGGCATTATGTCAGCGCAAGCCTTTGCTGTTCGCTGCAGGGGTTTTGTGATTACATTCTCAGATTGACGTCATCTCTGCAAGCACTGTCCCACTGAGAGATTCAGTATTGCTCAACTGAGGTCCTCACATTACAATACTGGAAATGAATACAGGCCAGAAGCTCCTGAGTTATGTTGACTTCACTTCTGTCTAAAGTACTCAGCAAAGACATGCAAACACAAGACCCATGCTGCAGTTTCAGTCAGATTTGCTGTTCTAAAATTAATTGAGCTCAAAGCAATTATGTTTACCAACTCAAACTCTTCAGCTCCCTCTACTGCTATAACATCTGCTTTGAATGTGGGTATTTAGCACACTATGCGAATGAAGCTGCTGCTGTTCAGCAAATGTGTAAGTTTCCCTTTAATTGCTGCTTAATAAGCACTTAACAAACGAATGCTCAATCTATGCAAAAAGGTGCGCTGCATCTGCTTATTTCCAAGACCAAAATGTGGGGTTGGTTTTAATGCAGTACACCTGATTGTGTTTCCCAGCAGTGGTAAAACAATCCCTCTCTGATTAAGTCAGAGGGAAAAATGGGGCTGATATGGGCTTCCCAGCCATTGTCATTGGGGATGTCAATTAATGAGTGAATTTGCTAGTGCGTCAGGGACTAAATGGAGGCCAAGTGGCTTTCCTGTATCCTTGGAAGGACACCCAACAAACCCTACTGGGTTTGCTAGCAGCCTCTAAGGGGGTGTCCCTCACTATCAGGCAAGCTATGCCTAAATGAGGGACTTGGCATTGGATGTGGGAGGAAGAATCCAACATCAGTCCTCATCTCTGATGCTCCAAAGTGGACACCACCCCACCTTCAATCTCCTTTGGTCTGGGATCCCATGAATGACCTGGGCTTTTGGTGGGTACACAGTTGAAAGCTGCCACCACTCTTGCTAGTGGCATGAAGAGCTGATGGCCTGTCATTGCTACCACCTCTGGGTGGACAAAACATCTGCCACAGGAGATTTCAATTCTGAAGGCCAGACAGTGGCTTCTTGACCACTTGATGCCATCGGGCCTCCCTAATGGAAATGAAAAGCGTTTCTGACCAGTGGGCAAGACTTTTACTGGCCTAGCAGAATCCCATCTGTGGAATGTGTAAATGTTTATCACATGCTCCATAAATGGAAATCTACTTCTTTAACATATGCATGTCAGAAATTTGTCCCAAAAATCTTGCTGAATCAGATGATCAACCAATTAGCTAATATAATAAGTAAGTCTGAAAAAGGAGAAAGTCTCTCACATGCACTAACTCTAACAACATCCATGGAACTGCATTCTAGACTGTCAATTCTTTCAGGAGAGGAGCTCGAGGAAATGGCATAAAGAAAAACAAAATCACTTGTCTTATTAGCAAAGTCTTATTGCATAAGGACAATTGTCAGGAGTACTCTGAAAATAATACTAAAAACTGAAATATTTTTGTGCAATATTCACAGAAAGTATTAGCTCCAACCTATTTCAAAAATAACTACAATTCTGAATGGTCCTCTAAGAAATAAGTGCTTGTTTTTGTTTTATGCTAATATTGTTAAAAGCTACTCTAGGTTTTTGTCATTAATTGATCTTGTAAGAGTATTAACATGAGTTTAAATACAGCTTAACTGAGGCTTTAGATGTCTGATGATAAAACAGTTCATTGCAGCAAAAAAATGAATATATTGACTCTTGTGGCTGAAGTATGGCCCTTTAGCTGTTCAACATTAGCAGTGGTACTCTATTCTCTGTTAGCTTTCAAAAGGAGTGGTAAGCATCATTTTCTGTGCAATCAGAATTTCCAGGGAGAAAAACAGCCACTTAGGAAGGTGTGAATTCTGATGCTGATGAGCAGGACTGGCGTTGGACTGGCAGTTTCTCTGAAATAGAAAGCAGCAGGCTATGTTATGAGCTGACGGTGGTGTCAAGAGATCAATGACGTCAAGCGAAAAGTAGCAAAGAAATGAATGAAACCTGGTGACTTTATTGTGAATCAAGATTAATGGGATTGCAGCTTCAAAAGTATGCTTTATTAATAATGTATTATGGATTTTTGTATTTAATGACGCTGAAATGTTGAGGATGTCAACTGGTATTTAATTGGATTCTTCCTGAGGAATTTTTAAAAAGCAAAGTAACTCATTATCCTCCCACTGCAGAATGATGTACAAATGAGTTCTTCAAGCAAATAGAGGTGAAGAACGAAAACATTTGAGATAGAATCATGCGGGCTGAGTTGTGCGGTTGCTTTTATTGTTGCGATGAATGCAACTCGACACTTTACTGAATTGGAAAGCCAGGATCATTTTTAAATGTTGGTGCAGGGTTGAAGTTTGGACAGCTGTTCCCTCGGGGGAATTATTCAGAATGTGAATTAACCAAAATACATTCCACCTGGGTGAGCAAATCTGCTTTTTCTATCTTTCAACTTGGCAAATGCAACTGTTAATGCTTTTAAAATTGATGCGCCAGTTGGTAAAGATTAATCTGTTGAGGAGGATGTGACAGGCACTGGCCGCTTCCAAAACTGGTGAAGATTAGGAAGTTGCTGTGGTGGCAGAAAGAAGTGGCCTTGGTCCTGTTCTTATAATTCATTTCTGAGATATGAGTGTCGCTAGCTGGCCAGCACTTATTGTCCATCCCTGTTGCCCTTGAATAGTTGATGGTGAGTAGCTCGTTGAATCGCTGCAGTCCATGTGCTGTGGGTTGATCTATAATTCTGCTAAGGAGAGAATTCCAGGATTTTGACCCAGCGACTGTGATGGACCGGTGATATATTTCCAATCAGGATAGTGAGTGGCTTGGAGGGGAACTTGCAGGTGTTGATGTTTCCATGTATCTTCTACCCATGTCCTTCTAGATGGAAATGATTGTGGATTTGGAAGGTGCTGTCTAAAGGTCTTTGGCGAATTGCTGTAGTGCATCTTGTAAATAGTATACACTCTCTGCTTCTGAGTGTCAGTGGTGGAGGGAGTGGAAGTTTGTGGATGTGGTGCAATCAAGTGGGCTGCTATGGAAGTGACTAAAATTAGCTTTTAGGCATTGGTGTGTGAGCAGATAGGTAATCCTTTGAAAAATTTTGTAAAGAACTGGTGGGGAAATAGGATGCGGGCTAAGGTTTTGGAGACAAGGACATTGGTTGAACTGGGATTAACTTCTGATGGGTTGGGTGGAATGAGGGTTAAGGTTTGATGAATGAGTCAAAGAAGGGAGAAGGCGGATATATCAATTCATTTGGGGACAGCTAAATATAGTATAATTAAAGGAAAGAAGGGGAAGGATGGATCATTACATGGGGTTTCTAAGTTTTAAGGTAAAACCAGGAAGAAATGAAAAAGGAAAGAATGCAGAAAAGCAACATGAAAAACAAGAAGAAAGTGAAAGTTGAGCAAGGAGGCGATCATATGGGGATTGAGACAAGAAGAGTGGGAATACAAAGGCAATGGGAACAAAGGGAGAATAATGGGAACATTAAGTTGAACAGAGGAGGGCAAGTAGGAAGAGATGTGAAACAGGAGAGGTGATATAGAATTTGATGAGAATAATAGAAAAGTGAGTGGCAGAAGATACAGCCTGTGCCATTCCTTCTTTGCAAAGAAAAATGAAACAAATGAAAGGCATAACAAAGAGGATTGCTGAGAAGCCAGAATGAGAAAAGGGAGAAAAAGGGAGAGAAACAGAGAATCAGCAATTTATATGTGAAATAAAACATAATACAGATTTCTGAGCGGGGAGCAAGTTTAGCACATAGAAAGTATTAAAACAGCATCCTTTAAAGAAAAGAAAGTTAAACCACTCGAGCAATCAATAAAGTTTAAACAATCTGATGGTGAATATTCACTGGTGTTCTGTCACTCATACACTATGACTTTGGATATAAAGTATAAACATTGGAAAAACTTTGGGGTTTAAAGTGGCACTGTAGTGAACAGTGGTTAGCATTGCTGCCTCATGGCTTCAGGGACTTGGGTTCAATCCTGGCCTTGGGTGACAGTCTGTGTGGAGTCTGTGTGTTCTCGCCATGTCTGTGTGGGTTTCTTCTGGGTGCTCTGGTTTCCTCCCACAGGGTGGGCTAGAATGATTAACCATGTTAAATTGCCTTTTGGCCCTGATTTTACCAGCTCGCGCAGAACAGCATTCTCTGTAGGCTTCAGTGCGATTTTACGAGCCTCAGGTAGGTGTGCCAGAACAATTCCGGCCTTAGTGTCAGAGGGATTAGCAGAGAAAATACATGAGGTTGTCGTCAGTACAGTCTCAATGCACCTCCTTCTGCACTATAGGATTCTATGATTCTTTACATAACTCCTGCACCATTGTGACAGCAGGTGATTGGGAGAAATAAACCCTTTCATTTCTAAGCTTGCATGCATAGAGCACACACCTTGAAAGTTAGAGTTAGACAGATTCTGATGATGTGTTGTGTCTTAATGTAGGAGAAGAAGAATATTTCAAAAATTTAGTCTTTGAGGATTACAATATCATATTACAAAATTAAATATTATGGAGATTAAATATTATGCTTCTGTTTATGGTTTACTGCAATACACAGACATTTCCTTTTGGATTACAATATTTGTTCTCATTGACTTCTGCACTACCCTTAATAATTATTTGTTTTAAAGGAGTAATATATGCTCCTTTATATTTAAAGGAGTTGAAAATACATTGCAGCATATTGAAATGTCTACTTAACCTCAAATTATTTTCTATTGGATAATACTAGTTATATCTTATTTGTCTAACAACATTTTTTTTGAAGTAGAATACAATTCTGGCTCTTTGCAAATTTAATATTGCAAAAGTAGTAAATAATACTTGCACTTTTATTACATTGAATTGCTTTGGGAATGTCATTGTGTCAGCAATATCCCACAAATGGCATGAACATGAACAACCAACTAGTCATGATTTTTTTTTGTGTGTGATATTAGTGGAGTGAGAAATAATGAAAGGTGACATTTTGGCTGGGGTTTTCAGTCTCCTTGGCGTGAAAAAGGGAATGGGCGCTCTTTCAAGACAGTACTCCCAGATGGCATGTCAGTATCCCGATACCTCCAGGATGCACAGGTATTTTTATACAGAAGGTAAGAGTGATGGGGGAGTCGGGAACTCCCTCGACTCCAATCCATGGCCTGTTAAGCTCCTCAGGGAGCTTGTTAATGGGTTAAGGAGGGCCAGATGGCAATTTTCAATTTGCCAAATCCAAACAGTATGGTTCATATTAGTGCACAGCTAACAGGATTCAATGTGGGGAACGATCACATCATTTGTTTTCGGAGGAAAACTTTGACACTAGGGATTTTCGTGGGAGTTTGGGCACAGTATTTTGTTGCCAGCTGCTTGGCCACTTTTCTACACTGTGAGGGTGCTGGTCCTTTGAGGTCCAGTCCTTTCTTTTCCGCAAGAGAGTGGCAGGCCTGTCATGGCAGCTACCTGCCTTTGATGGCCATGCTCACTGGACAGCTCCCATCTCCCACCTCCTGGAAGAGCTCAGCTCTAGTCCAATTAGCACTGCTGCTTCACAGGACCAGGGACTTGGATTCGATTCCTGGCTTGGGTCACTTTCTGTGTGGAGTTTGCACATAACTGTGTGGGCTTCATCTAGGTGCACTGATTCCCTCCCAAAGTCAAAAGATATGGGGTTTAGGTGGATGGATCATACTTAATTGCCCCTTAGTTTCAGGGGGACTAGCTGGGTAAATTATGGGGCTATGGGGATAGGGCTTGGGTGGAATTGTGGTCAGTACGGACTCGATGGGCCAAATGTCCTCCTTCTGCACTGTAGAGATTCTATGGAGGATCTACATTTGAAGATTGTGTTGCTTGGATGTGCACAACCCTGAATTAAAAAAAACAAATCCTTCTGTTTCTTTCTCAGAAATTAAAAATAATTTTTAAATAATTTCAAGAGGGACATGACTGGGCTTAACTGTGATGTACACTGTAGTCAAGTAGCTTGTTAACATTCATTGTTATGCACAAACAATGGCTTCTTGAACGAGGCATCACACAGGTGGAAATGTTCACCAGTGTCAGTCAATATCATAAGAAGGGGAAATAAAAAGAGGGCAAAGTGGGAAAGATCAAAGCCTTTAACAAGGTGTCCAATAAAATCATGTCATTAACATTTGCGTTTTATAACTTGGAGCTGTAAAACTGTATTTCATCTTTTGGATGCATAACCATGACATTTCAACTCCTGACACATTGGCAGTAGGCCCAGTCACTGAACGATTAAGTACTTACTGGTTCAAGGAAACCTACTATATCTGGTAACTGTTAAGGTCAAGACATATGCAGAAACCAAATCAATGACCATCTAATCCTCCAAAGGCAGATTAAGTATATAATTGACCTATCTAATCTATGTATCATCTCCTGTCAAGTTTTAGAATCTGTCTGTTTCAAACTGGCACCTTGCCTGTAAGAAAACTACCTTACAGATCATAGCAGTGTATTTGATGAAAGCTGAAGAGATGGCTTTTGATCTGTAATCAAGGAGGCTGCTAGATTTAAGCAGATGAGCTATAGCTTAGCACGGTTGTTAGATCCTTATCTCTACACAGGCTGTTCCTCTGTGACTACACGAAGCAAAAAGAAATTAATTTTTGTGTTGCCTCAATAAACTTAAAAGATTTATTGTATGATCCGACCCATTCAAATTACTATTGGGTAGTGCTTTACTATAAATACAGTATATTAAAATATTCCCATTTCCTTATATATTGGACACTGAACAATCCGCCTTATGAACAGGAGATTCAGACATCTTTAATGCTCCTTTTAGCTTGACATGATTTTCTCTGGGTTACAAAACCAATACTATGAAAACATGTTATTTATGACAACGAAATATGAAACAAATAAAATACAAGCAAAATGACTAATTACTGCTGATTTTTGGTATTCATTATCATGTTCTATAATGAAGTATTTTCAGTTAGGTTGAAAAAAGTGCAGTGATTTCACACATAATTACACAACTTTTGTTTTAAATTAGCACAATTTGTTTATGGATAGTGTATGGATACCGAAATGTACAGGATTAGACTAGCCCACTGTGACCTATCTGGATTTTAACAAATTTAACAGAACAATTTTGTAGTGTTTTCACAGACTTATCATTATTTTAGTTTTGCATAATTACCCTGTACAAGAGAGTCATTATTAAGGAAAAAAACTTGTATTCAGGGATACTAATATTTTACCCTAATTAATTTGTGTTAGTTAATGCCTTTTTTATGTTTTCAGAATTATTCTTTCTCTTTGCCCAATCAAGGACAATGGATGAACTTTATTTTGAAAGATTTTCTTACTCCATTTTTGGAAATGAAATTAAAAGCACACACAGCCTACGTGGCACTGTCAGGGTGTGAGTGGAGCTGTGCAATGCAGGTGATGGGAGCATGCAGAGTGAACAGCTATTGATGTCAGACAGCGTCTAATGCTGAACTGGTGCCCAATCTGCCATTCTGTACCTCACAGATCAACTCTCCCTTAAACATTCCCAGATGAATACGTATTCATGCAATGGGATCCCCATACCATTATTTCAAGGGATTTACTATAGGATTTGCAGGTGAAGTTGCATAGAAGCAACATAGACAGCTTCTTTGTTGCTGTCATAGAAACATAGAAGATAGAAGCAGGAGGAGGCCATTTGACCATTTGAACCTTCTCCACCATTTGTTACAATCAGGGCTGATCATCCAACTCAATAGCCTAATCCTGCTTTATCTCTATAACTTTTTATTCCATTCACCCCAAATGCTATATTCAGGCAGCTCTAGAATATATTCAATATTTTGGCATCAACTACTTCCTGCGGTAATGTATTCCACAAGCTCAGCGCTCTTTGAGTGAAGAAACGTCTCCTCATCTCTATCCTAAAAAGTTTACCCTGAATTCTCAGGTTATGACTCCTGGTTCTGGACTCTTCCACCATTGGGAATATCCTCCCAGCATCCATGCTGTCTAGTCCTTTTGAGAATTTTATAAGTCTCTATTCTTATAAAATTCCCCCTCATTTATCCAAAATCCAGCCTAGTCAATCTTTCTTCATATAAGCCCCACCATACTTGAAAACAGCCTGGTACATCTTCGCTGCATTCCCTTGAGAGGAGAACATCCTTCCTTAGAAAAGGAGACCAAAACTGCACTCTGTGCTTTAGGTGTGGCCTCAGCAAGCCCCAATATAATTGCAACAACACATCCCTCTCCTGTCCTTGAAACCTTTCACAATGAAAGCCAAAATGCCATTTGCGTCCTTTGCTACCTGTTACATCTGCATGCTTAACTTGAGTGAATGGTGCACAAAGACACCCAGGTACCACTACACACTCCCCTCTCTCAATTTATAGCCATTCAGTTAATAACCTGCCTTCATGTTTTTGCTTCCAAAGTGAACATCGCTGCAGAGTGAGTGGAAGGACTGTGCTAAGTGTTACTGGAAAAGTTTTGGATTTACAAGGGACTTCAACAAAGAGGTCAGAGGAATTAGAAGGCCTGTCAAGAAAAAGTGCCTATTTTCAGCAGTGGGGGCTGTGGTCACAACTTTCCTTTGACTGAAGCATGACTTGAATCAAGCCCAAGCAGCTGAGAGAGGAAGATGTGTTCGGAGATGTAGAGAACGAGAGATTGCATCTGGGACACTTTTTATCTTAACCAGTTACTTATCCAGTACCCCGACATCACATTTCCTCCTCCGATTTGCTCTACACTTCTCCACCCTTGCTATGGATCGTCACAGCGTTCTTTTGGTCAAAATTCTGAACTATAAGGATCCCAAAAAATAACTTCCCACAACAACACTTCCAACAATACATACAAGAAAGCTGGTGCAGTCCTTTAGATTCTGTCTGTCAGGTGCCCGTCCCAATACTCCAATGTAATGTTATTCCTCTAAGTGATGCTCCCAAGTAGCTCTGAGTCCTGAGGTCCTGGTTTTGGGTTGCACTCCCTTAGCATGGACAGCAATGAGTAAACTGGCTGAGGAGCAAGGGCAAGGACACTGTTGGGTGGCAGTGGTGGGAGAATGAATGTTGTCATCCTGAAAGAGGGCAGCATGGAGCCACAGAAATCCTAATAATCTACTAGAGTACAAATTGCTGATCTGCAGGTAGAGCTTGAAAACTCCTTTGGGCACTGGTATCTGTGTCATGGTGACAGCAGCCTGAGCCTACATGGCAACAAACTGCTGTCACATGACTTCAGTCTGACCTTCCACTACAGCTCTGCTGTCATGGAGCTGGAGAGAATAGGCTCCAGGTTCTGCACGAAGCCCTGTGCCAGGCCTATCCATGTTCCTCAACAATGACAATAGACTCCATGGCTGGCCTGCCAATGCACCAAGTATTTTGATGTGCATGCCCATCAGCATTCTCTCATAGGTCAGTCCAGTGAAGTCCTCGTCTGAGTCTTCTGTAGCAGAATCGTGTGTGACTTTGCTGTCCATGGTTCTGTTTCACACACACAGGACTTTAAGTTTTGAGATAGGGAGGTCGTTCTAGGATCCACTGTTACTGGGCTAAAACCCTGGAGCACCCTTTGTGGTCAGGCTCTGGGAATTGATCTTCATCATCACCTGCTCCTGTCTCTTTCCAAGGATATGCCTTCAGGCTCTTCTTGCACCTATGAAAACATTACCTCTTTCCTCCTTTCAGCTCCATCACAAAGACTTCCAGTATCACACTTGAGGAACTGAGAGCCCTTCCTCTGGCCTGTTACTCCAGTATCTGTCTTTCTCTTTCCATTCACATCTTCCTGAAACTGTTCCACTAGTAGCTGCTCCTGAGTTCTCCCGTTTAAGAGAAACATTTATGAAGTATTTATGAAGTGCAGGTTAGTTAGCTGTATGTCCACATGCTGCCTGCCCCAATGGATTCAGATAATCACACATCCTGAAAATGGGCCTTACTGAATAACTCTTCCTTTTGTTTTTACGTAGCTAGAGTTAAAGTCAGTGCTTCAAATAAGACCAACTATTGCATCTATCCCAAAAGTGTCAATGAGTCCAGTGATTGTTCAAACAACATTGTACATGACTCTTTCCACAGTGTAAATAACTTACTTAATGCCAGAACTACTCTATCCTAACATGTCTGCTAATTCATCGGGCTTAGTTCCATCCTCGAGTTTGGCTGGTTTGAGTCAACATTTTCTAAAGCTGCTTTCACTTATCAGCCATCTCACTGACAAATATTAAAAATGTATGTACTGAAGCTGAATCAAAAGCTTTATTCCAATGGGACAACTGTAACCTAAGATGAGAGGGTTGGATGGATTGGCCATGCTAAATTGATCTCAGTGTCAGAGGGTTAGCAGGGTAAATGTGTGGGATTCTGGGAATAGGGCTTGGATGGGATTGTAGTCGGTACAGGGTTGATGGGCCTAACAGCTTCCTTCTGCACTGTAGAGATTTTATGATTCCTTAAGGAATTCTCCCACAGTGGATTCACAAAATGATCTGTAGAAATGATATAGCTTTCTTACTGAAGACTAGAAAGCTGCAAAGCATTTACTGTGCCACTGCAACATTAGTCAGGCTGAGGAGGATAATCTACAGACATGACCTTCATTCAACCAACTCATCTTTCTCCTTTATGTTTGAGTGTCATCGACAGAAAATATTAAGTGAGTTATTTGTACCAAAGCCAATTTGGCTTGCATCTCCAAATCCTTAAGGAAAAATCTGCAATTGAAGGTTAAACGTGGTCCCAGAGCCTGTGTTCAAGAGCACGTCACATAAGCTTGTGAAAAATATTTAATTTTTTGAGGGAGCAATGGCCTTGTGAGGAGCTGGGGCCCAAGTTCATTTCACAAAATGTCTGACAGTATGGGATGAATTCTTGCTGCATTTTGCACTCTTGGGGTGAGGGATACTGAAGGAACTGTGGTAGGCAACTCTGACAGAACTTGGCCCCAAATCCAGATTCTGTGAAACTAACTCAATACTTCTGCACCCAACTGAAGAAAGGCCCTTCTCCTGATCACAACAACACAGCAATTATCCCTTTTTGATAAACCCAGACATTTTTCCAACCGATTCAATTTGAGGCTGGGCATGTTTGGGTGCCAAACCTACCTGCCATCTCTGAAAGAAGATCTTTCCTTTGAGCAACTATGTGCCTTTTAATATGAGAACCATAAAATTGTGCCTTGCTTCTCTTGGTCCACTGCAAAATCAGTATGGTCTACTGCAGAATCAGGATGGTAAAGATGGAAAGAAAAAGATTTTTTGATTACCCTGGCCTAAATGATGGAGGTGGAAACTTAGACTACATTATTGAAGGATGTATCTGCAGGAACTGACACAAAAGCTGTAGCTCTGATCAATGTGACTATATAAATGATGTGGAGATTAGTATCTTATAGTCAATCATATTGTAGATTGACATATAGTTATATTCATTCTACTTCCTGGATGAATTCCCAGCCTTGAAAGTTGCATCTGCCACCAGCTAAAACAAATTAAGAATTTATCAAAGCTGGATCATTTAAATTGTTTATTTGGGCTGACCATTCAGGCTAAAGCTTTAGCCATATTGAACAGGATTGAACAGGTGGAATCAAAAGTGCACTTCCACTTTGACCTCTCTCTGTTCATTGCAGTTACCTCACAGTGATAACCAATCAGCAGTTAGTGTGTAGGTGGGTTAGTGGGGAGGGGGAGGAGAATAGGCCAATGACTGTGCATATGGAGCAGGGGGAATTGGAAGCTAGATTTGGGGGATCAACTAGATCATCACCAAAAAAGGCGGTAGGTACTCATGGCTTGTTTAAAGAGTGACCAACACCTGAAGCAGCTGTGCCCAACAGAAAGCCTGCAGATTGACAGAAGTCTCAGAAGCCTGACAGCACACATCCACTACTGCAGGCTACACCTTTCTAGATGTATCACAACTAGGTATGGCTCCTGCTCTGACCAAGACTGCAAGAAATTACAAAGGATTGTGAATGTAGCCCAGACCATCATGCAGGCCAGTCATTGACCCCCATCCACGCTTTCTGCTGTCTCAGAAAAGCAGCCAGCATAATCAAAGCTTCCACGCAACCTGGGCATTCTCTTTTCTACCTTTTTCTGTCAGGAAAAGATACAAAAGTCTAAGATCAACCAACTCAAAACAGCTTCTTCTTGGCTGCCAAGAGATTTTTCAAAGGACCTCTTTAAGTTGATCTTTCTCCTCACCTGAGCTATAGCTATAAACCATAGTCTGCACCCTTTCCTTTCCTTCTCTCCTATGTACTCTATGAACAATATGTTTTGTCTGTAGAGCACACAAGGAACAATATGTTTCACTGTATCCCAATACATGTAACAATAATAAATCAAATCAAATCAAACCTCACCTGCTAGAGACTGCACTCCATCTGACTGCGATCATCTAATCCTGACCCTGCAGTCAGCCCCTCCTCAATCTCAATCCAAGAAACCCTGTCAGCTTTAGACATGCAGTTGCCACTGTTTCAGCAAATTGGAATGCATTTGGAATCCGCTGTGGGCAGTGAAAACCAAAGCCCTGGTGTTCACTCAGTTTAGTGGTGAGCTCATGCATGTCCTGGTGCAGGATCCGGAATTTCAGGATTTTTTTCCTTTTTTTCCCCTTCTCTATTGCTGCCCTGCCTCATTATTAAATGCAGCTTGAGGAACAGATTATTGTCATTCTTTAAATTTAGTGTCACAAGTAGGGTTACATTAACACTGTAATGAAGTTACTGTGAAAATCCCCTAGTCGCCACACTTCAGCACCTGTTTGGGTGCACTGAGGAAGAATTTAGCATGGCCAATGCACCTAACCAGCACGTCTTTTGGACTGAGAGAGGAATCTGGAGTACCTGGAGAAACACATGCTGATAGGGGGAAATTGGCAAACTCCGCACTGACAGTGACCCAAGCAGAGAATCAAACACAGATCCCTGGCACTGTGAGGCAACAGTGCTAACTGCTCTGCCACCCTGTGAAAAATTGGTGGCAAGCTTCTCCCAGTAATCAAGGTCAATGCTGCCATTCTTCTTGGGGGAGTGCCAGGGTATCTACATATCATGTTCCTTGTCCTTCTCGGGAGTTGTGAAGACAGGATCTGGGAGAGATGCTGTTGATGTTTTGCTCTTGGTAATGAAACATGAGTGTTCAGCTCCTTCCCTTTTCCCCCACTTCAGGTGGTCTTGGGCCAGGATTTCCTAGGTGTCGGTGGGGGAATGTTGCACTTTTTCAAAAAGGATTTGAGGGTGTCCTTGAAGCATTTTCTCTGTCTGCTTGGGACTTGCTTGCTATGTCAGAGCTCTGAATAAAGCACTTGTTTGGAAGTTGATGACTGTGGTCGATACTTTGATGTTGGCCTGAGCAAGAACACTGATATGGGTGCATCTATCCTGCCATTGGGTTTGCAGGACCTTGTGGAGGCAGCGATGATGGTACTTTTCCAGGTTTTGAGGTGCCTGCTGTAGATAATCCATGTCTCTGAGCCATATACAAGGGTGACTGTCATTACTGCTCAGTACACCATGAACTTGCTGCTGGGGCAGAGGTCCTGATCTTCAAACACTCTCTACCTCAATCAACCAAAGGCTGTGCTAGCCCACTGAAAACAGTGTTTAACTTTGTTGTGGATGCCTGCTTTTGTTGACAAAGTATGGAAAGTGGTGAAAGGGCACAGGGGTGGGCAGTGCTGTGTAATGGGGGCAGGCTGGTAGACCGCCTTTCTTTCATAGATGTTTAGCGTAAGATCCATACAGAGCCTCAGTGCAGGTGTTGACAATGTCTTGGAGCTCAGCCTCTGAATGGGCAGATATAAGAATCGGCTGCATACTGCAGTTCAATGATAGAAGATTAGGTGACTTTGGATCTGGCTTGCAGGCAGCGGAGGTTGAACAGATTCCTGTTTTTTTCTGTAGTTTAGCTCCATTCCAGCGGTGAGCTTGCTGAGGGTCAGATGGAATATTGCAACAAGGAAGATTGAGAAGAGCATCAGTGTGATGACACAGCCTTGCTCAACTCCAGATTGTATGTGAATTGGGTCAGCGGTTTGGTGAATCTGTTGATCAGGATCATGGCTTGCATGTCATTGTGAAGCAGCTGGAGGATGGTGACAAACTTTTGGGGGAAGCTGAAATGGAGAAGGGTGCTCCATAGTCCCTTGCAATTAGGCGTTGAAGATCATTGTGAGATCAAAGAAGGTTGTGTACAAGGCTTGGTGCTGTTCTCTGCATTTCTCTTGTAGTTGACATGTAGTGAAGATCCTGACCATTGTGCTTAGTGAGCGGAATCAGCAGTGGGGCTCTGGGAGGAGCACTTCAGAAGACGATTAATGAAGACTCATGCAATGATCTTCCCTGTGGCCCAGAACAGGGGAATTCTTCTGTAGTTACTGCAGTCAAACTTGTCAATCTTTTCAAAGATGGTAATAATTACAGCATCTCTGAGATCTCCTGGCATGTTCTCCTCCTCCCAGATAAGGGAAACGTTGTCATGTATTTGTGCCAATAGTACCTCTTCACCATAACTTATTGCATCAATGGGGATTCCACCTGGTCCAGATACCTTGTTAATCTTTAACTGTTAGGCGGCCTTTTCTACCTCATGCTGGGTTCGGTTGTGCTGGGAATTTTTTTATTCATTCAGGGAATATAGGTGTTGCTGACTTAGGCAGCCCTTATTGCCCACCCCAAAATGACCTTGAACTGAGTGACTTGCTAGGTCATTTAAAAGGGCTTTTAAGAGTCAAATCCTGAGAACTTGGAGGCTGAGAGGTAAGTATAACCTAAGTACACTTCAGTTTTAGCTGTACGCAGGCCTTCCCAGCCTTCCCAATTTTGTGCACAAAACATAAAACTGCTAATATAAAACAGATACATTTTACAAATAGTAAGATTCCAAAGTTAAACTTGTGGGTTACATTAAATTTAACCCATTTTCAGTTTTAAATGTTCTGACTTATGACTGTTCTATACTTCATGTTTCTAAATGAGTTAAGTACGAAAGATCATACTTTATTCAATGAATCCCTGCCTTAACGTTAATCACCACATTGAATTGTATCAAAAGGTCTCTGAATTTCCAAGTGCTCTCGTTCTCTCTCTTTATGTATAATAAAGTCAATTAAAAAATACAGGCACTTTAACCACAATTTCTCTTTTCAGAATTCTTGCTATATCTTTCTGAAGATACTACTCTGGTTTCCAGCTGTTTCTGAAAAGTATAAAGCAGAAACAATAACAAGCAGCATCTTAAACTTATTTAGCATTGTTACAGAATAACGGCAGGAATTCTCTGGCTTCGCAGCCACTTGTTTCCTGCCCGCGGAAGATGGCATGTTCTTTGCCAGTGGTGGGATTCTCTGGTCCTGCCACTGTCAATGGGAAATTCCCCCAGTTGATGAGCTGAGACACGGACAGAGTCAGGCAATGTTACAGAAAGTGGCCTTAGCGATGGTGCGGATTTATGTTTAGATGTTCACCTTGGGGTGTCCTGTTCGATACAGTCTGGTCAGCCTCAGCTAATTCTAGGGAGAGTAATGGAGTCAGTAGCTCGAGAACAGAGTTTGTCACGGTGACTGAAGTCAGTGGCTCTGTTTTGTTTAACTGGAAGAAATGTGTAATCAATGTATATGTGAAAGCTGGTGCTTTCAGATGATGCTGCCAACAGTATAGATAAGAAATGTTGGAGACACCAGAGGTAGTGATGGGATAGTGGGGAAGATTAGACATTGAAAGTGATTCTCAGGCTCTGATTAGATAACTAAGAATGGAGCCAGAGGAGCATTGTCCTACCTAGCTGATTGGAGAGAAGCCAACAATACAAAGAAGCATAAACATTGCAAAATGATTATCCATTTGCAGCTGTACTAGCCAACCCAATTTGACTTTTTTTAAACATAGCTCACTTGTTAGGAAGGGGGCAGCCACTTAGATAAAATCATCACCAAAAAACTGAGTTATTCCTGTCCGTCACCACCTCAACTACACCATTTATTAAATTGCTAAGGTGCCTACTTGACTTGGGTAGGGGCCTAATGCAAATCTGATGTTAATAGGACTCCCATGGAATTGCAAATGGGCACTTGCGCCATTTTCTGTTTTGCATCACTGCCCATGACTAACGTCACTCCCAAAGTCATACCAGCTGCTCTGGTGAATAGAACGGTATAAATATCAGATTATTCGCAGGATGAAACACTGGAAGCCATGATATAATTGAGCAGCATATGTGCAAACATATGCATAAATACAAGGAACTTCCTCTTTGGTTACAGCCTCTGAGGTGACATATCATCAAGTGCATTACAAATTACTACAACATAAATTGCAATAGCCTGCTTGCAATCTTATAACCTATCTTTGCATCATGAGATTCGTAATAGCAGAAAGATACAGATTAAGTTACTACCACACAGAAGCATTTTAAAGACAGGCACCTCAGCTCTACATATGAAAAGTAAAGGAAATTATATTTTGAGCTGTCACAGCTTTAATTTTGTGAACCAAGTTTTGCCACACACTGGTAAATGAAAAATAACTACACTTATGATAATCTTCAGCAAAACCAAACAATTGAATTTACTGCAATGATTGTCGCTATTTTTTCACACCAGTAGATTTCAAAGGGTTTGCCACATATTATGAAAAGGGCACTAAAAAGATTTTCCGAAGCAAAATAAATTCTATATCACAATCACTTCTAATGTAATTTAAATAGAAAATTTACTATTCAGTTGAAACACAAATCATTAACTAATATTTAAGGCTGTAATTATAATTGGGGCATAAATCAACGAGACTAACGTGACAACAGCTCAAATGCTTAAACACAGTTTGGTGCCATTAAGTAATAATATGTTTAACGAAATTGTGGTACTTACGGTCCTTACAGTTGAAAATAAGCCACTCACTGCAAGTCTCTTCCTACTTTATGTTATTTTTCTCCAATAAACTGCACCCAATAAACTGAAATACTACATAAAACTGTTATCAAACACAGGAACAAGTCATATTTTCCAACTGTTGCATTCTAAGTAGTTCCACAAAGAAAGTGCTTTCAAAGTGTAATTTTTAGGCAAGTATTGTATGTTATGATTTACAAAGCGCAGAGAGCAAATGGGCAAATTCTGAGAACAGTTAAAAAAGATACAATCAGGCACTTTTAACTCATCTACTGCATGCTAAAAGTAAATCTTACAGGTGCTACAACTACAAAGCATGCACCATTATAATTATTTTTAAAAATATTCCATAATTTTTATCCAACTGATTTTGCTGTCAGTTGCACCACCTTAGCTCTTGATGTAAGTAGTGCACCCTGGTCATAATCACTGACTTAAAAAGCTGTTGTTCAGAGTTCCTCCCCACTAGCCCATTTTAATGCAAAATATACATTAAATCAGCAGACTAAGAGTTGGATCAGAGCACTTTCTGTTAAAAAATGTTCAAATGCTGAAGTTAAGGGAGACTAGAATTGGGTTGAATATATAGCTGGTGACAAACCCAAACCTATCCCTTTTCTGGAGAGGTTAAAACTATTCTCATAAATACACATGCCTGAAAATTTGACAAAATGTCTTACTCTGCAGTACCAATCAATTTTAGCAAATGGTAGAGATATTTGCTAATAAAATTTATGGGCCTATTATTTCTCCAAAACATTGACTTGGACATTTTTTCTTTATTCTTTATAGGATGTGGATATCAGATGTCCATCTCTAATTACCCTTGAACTGAATAATTTGTTTGGCCATTTCAGGCCATCAGAGGACAGTTGACAGTCAACCATATTGCTGTGGATCTGAAATCACATGTCGGCCAGACGGCAGATTTCCTTCCCTAAAGGGCATTAGTGAGCTGCACGGAGTTTTACAATGATGAATGATAATTGTCATGGTCACTCTTACTGGGACTAGTTTTATATTCCAGGCTTATTCATTCAATTTTCACTGGTTACTGCGCTGGGATTTGAACCCATGTCCCCACAGCATTAGTCCGGGCCATTGGATTAGTAGGCCAGTGACAATGTCATGACTAACTATGCCATCATCTTGCCCCCCCTTCCCCCACTCCTCTACCCCCCACACATCTCCAGTTTTAATCTGGGCTATGCTTAACAGTACAGAGACTAATTTCTGCTTAAATGTTTAAAGGGCTGAATTAAAGTCTATTAATACCCATGCTTCTTTTCAAATAAAATCTCGTTTAAAAAGGAAAAATATATATTTGAAACAATTCTGCCAGGCACCATTACTTTCATTTTTAAAAGCAATTAAATAATTTTCCGACATCTGAAGCAAAGCACGTTGTGACCCCTGAATACAGTGATGAAATGAAATGATGAGGAACAACAGAATGCTAAAGTTGACTTGGTCACCTAATTTCCTTCTCAAAGGAGATTAAAATAAATAACATGGAAAGTAATATTAGAAGCTAGATAATCTTCTGAAAGCACAGATACCTGAACAGTGCTGTACAGCAAATGTGTGCACAGTAATATATCACTGCTTGCTTAGAGATCCCTTCTGAACATGTACTTTAATACAAAAATAAAACAGCAGAATGATTTAAAATAATTTATGAACAGCAAATTCAAATTTAAGTCCTTGAAGGATTACTTCAAATATTTTCAGGTACATGACAGAACTAACATCATCCATCCTCTTATAAAATATGGAAAACAAACATGGTAAGTCACAAAAGGTAAATACTGGAAATGGCAGTGAGGGAGAAAGAAAGAAAAATGAGGGCGAAAGATGCAATGTACTGTAATTACACAAGTTACATTAATATGTAATGCAAATCCTAACTGGTTTATTTTAGATTCAGGGTGATCCGAGACAGTTTAGTTGATATCGACGTTAGCTTTTACTGCGCCCACAGCTTTGTCCATTCACAAATTCTGAAAAGTAGGTTAATTTAACTTATTGATCCCAGATAAATTATATTTCTTGAAACCTAACTCAAAATCATGGTAATGTATCTGCTCTCACATTTTTCACGTATAACATACTTCTTGAGTACATGACCTGTCTATTTTTTAAATCAACCAGGAATATAAGCATACCTACACAAGACCATGCCAAATCTGGATCTGAAACCAGCTGATAACATTAAATTTAAATCTTACGAAATATGTATGTTGGAATTAAATATAGTCATTATGTTCTGATATGCTGTATAAACCTGAAAAGGCAAACGCGCTGCAATGCATCAATCAGTACTTAGTGCATAAGTTTATAGCCTCAGAAGCACTGTTTAATTTTATAATGTCTTTGGCACAAAATCCCAAATTATTAAATAAGATTTAGACTGTATGTAACTGTCATCCCAGTACAGGAAGAACATAGTAAAGGTGTTCCCTTTAGCTGTGCTTCCAGCATGAAACATCTTGGAAATCTTTAATTCATTTTTGCCAATCATACATTTATTTTCCAAAATTATTCAGATGCCATCTTTAAAGAGAAAGTGCTCAATGAATACAGCTAGGAATATCACCAAATGCATCCAAACCTATTTTTCCAAATTGTTTAAAATCCACTTTTTTGTCTAATTTGAATTTTAGATTATGGTGATTTCTTTTCATTAAAGCGGTTGCATACAAAAACAATACATTCATATCACAGCAATCAGAAAATTATTTGGACATTTTGAATGATTGGGTTTTAGCAAGTTAACTATAACAAAATAGATGATCCCAAGGACATGGAAATTCTGGAGCTGTCATCTTAAAATCTAATTGTTTACTTAAAATGACAATTATTGAGCACTGTGTTGTTTGTAGAGCCAAATGCTTCATTGTTCTTTCTGCACACAAATGTTGATTATAAAGATAGTAGATACTCTTAACTGACGACCATAAATTTACATCTAAGGAGTTCTATTACCGGAACGTGATTCCTTTCTTTGGTAAGTATTCCTAATTCTCTTATACATTAATGGGGATGACTGTAAGCTGATAAGGACTAGCCCCACCTGACAAAATCTTACCTATTGTTATCCAGATATGTTGCTGTATTGATGATGGTGATGATGAGTAAATATACAGACCATCCAGCCACCTGGCAGCTGGCAATGGTAGGAACATAATTGGTTAGGGGAATGAAGGGGTAAAGTAAAAATTTTAAAAAATGCATCCGGGCAGTTTATTGCAACACAATTGGAAAAAAAAATGACATACTAATGAGACATTGGACAGAAATCAACCAACATAACAACTGACTCACCATGGAAGTACTTGACTGCCAGTGTTTACTCAATAACAAAACTGATGATTTCCATGATAGAATGGCAACTGAAAGTTAGTCATTTAGTTGGATTGACCATGTCTCCAATGTCTACCGGATGGGTGATTTTTTTTCTCCCCATTTCTTACAACCTTTAAAACCCCTGTTAGGCATCCATGCATAGAGCTTTGAGCAGCTCTTAATGTGCTTTATGCATGTATGAAGCATTCTTGTAAGATGTGGGTCATGCTAGTAGATGTACACAGGAAGATTATTTGACTGAAAATCGTGCCGCTTGATATAATGTGACAAAACACTGGATATGAGAGATAAGTTTCATTTTAATTGCTGGAAAACGGATGAAAGAAAGGTTAGAGATGGAAAGCGATTAGAAAGGAATAAAGGATAGGAAGGAACTTTTGAACAGAAACTGGACATTTGACACAGCCATTATAAAAGCATATTAGCAAGATAACATAATATGAAACTGCCTTACTATACAAAGCCTCAATTGTAACAGTGCCACTTAAAGCAGAAGCTAAAAAAAAATACAGCAAATAACTTTAAAAATGTAATGTAACACTTTGAAGGAAACTACGCTACCAGATTTATCCCTTTAAACCCTGCAGAATATTGCTAATAATTTTACTAAATAGGTCAGGGGCAATAGCAATGGTTTATAAAAAATGATGAAATCTATGTGCACATTACAAATCACAAAACAACAGAAAGCAGTGGTGTACCAAATGGTACAATGGACAAATAAATTCTAAACAATCTAGAGATATTCTAACTAAATACATTAAGGCACTAAATTTCATAAATAATTGTCAAAATTGTCTTAAATCTTTCAAAGTAAATAATAACCTTAGTCACAGTTTACCTAATCCAAATGTGAGAATTTTTTTTTGTCACTTACTGCAGAAGGGTCTCTATATTAAGGGCTCGTGTGAACATTTAGCTCCATGAATTCATGACTATCAGTATTCTATATACTGGCGACACTGAAGAACACAAAAGTTTGTTTCCTTATGGGTATCTAAATTACATCAAAATAAAAACAAGCATTTATTTTTATATTACTTTATTACATACGTTCTGTATGCACTGGGGAGAATACTGTTACACTTCTTCAAAAAAGTTGCTCATAGACTTGAGTTAATGAAATTTTCTCATAAGAAAGCACTGTGACAGGAGTCACATGCAGACAGACCAGGAGCTGACACAACATACATGGTAGATTACAGTGCAAAGTCAGGACAGAGAGAGGCAGAGAAGAGCCTGAGTCAGAGGGACAGAAAAGATCTAAACAGCCACTGAATTTGTCTCAAAATGTGACTTATCCCTCTTTCTTCAGTATTGCCACATTTTGGATGGTCTCCTCCCTGACCAGCAAGGAGGAGAAGGCATTTACTTACATCAAATAACCTTTCTATATACATCTCCTCATTGACCTTGTCACGCAGGATATCCTGACTCTGGCGCACAAAGGTCACGTAGGCATCTGCCAAATCCATCCCAGGTTTCTGGTAAGAAAAAAAAGAAAGGCAAAATTACATTAGATGGTCTGTACTTTTTAAGACTGTAAGCCATTCTCTTCAATAAATACTCCTGCACTAACCAAACAGCAGTTCAATGACACATGAATGAGGCTTCTGATGGTGATTGGCATGGAGCAAAAACAAAGCCTCTTCAACACTATAATTACCTATTCAATTATAATTACCAATTGAAGGCATATTAAACTATTTAATCTTGAAGATAAAAAGAAAAATCTCCCTGAAGTTAGTATACAAAACTGAAGTTTTCAGATAATCTAACTTTGGCCGATCTCATTCTTTTTACATATCCCCCTAACTATTCCTATTGTTTCTACATTTTTCATTATAAAGTGAGCATTTTTGTAAATGACACATTCTTTCTTGCTTACAGCTATATAGTTCAGTTACATTATATCTGCTTCACAGTACGACAGGAGTCAACATTAACAGCTGGGCCATATGATGGCACAGGGTTATAGCTTTTTAACATGCCACATTGATAAGTGCCTCTGATTTCTTAAATGGCTGGCTCACACTTTAACCACAAAAATTATGGCGAAACTATTTGGAAACTCCAAAAAAAAGTAATAAATAATAGTGCCCACCCTCTTCAAAGCTAAGTGCGCATGGACTTCAGGCCAGATGTCTATTTATCCTATAAAATTATATAATCTGAAAAATGGAGGAAAGGAAGTAAAATCCAAATGAGGCAATTAATGAAATTTAAAATTTAATGATTTAAATTTAACACATTGGGTCTGATTTTACCATTTTCATTCTAAATGCCGAATCTGGATGCAATTCAAATCTGACTTGGAAATCTGTTCTCAGGTGCCCCTTAGCACATAGCCTGAAAAGAAATTGTGGGTCTGAATTGCGCTGTAGGCAGGGCTTAGTGCACCTGGAATGGTCAGAACTCAGAGATTGGAAAGCAAATTGTGTGGAGGACGTGGAAAATCTGCAGAGAGATTTGGATAGGCTAAGTGAGTGGGCAAGAATCTAGTTTATGGAGTATAATGTTGGCAAGTGTGAGGTTATCCACTTTGGAAAGAATAATAGTAAAATGGATTATTACTTAAATGGTGAAAAATTACAACATGCTACTTTGCAGAGGGGGTCCTTGCGCATAAATCCCAAAAACTCAGTTTGCAGATGCAGTAGGTGATCAAGAAGGCAAATGGAGTGTTGGCCTTTATCATGAGGAGGATAGAATATAAAAGCAGGGAGCTCTTGCTGAAATTGTACAAGATAGTTGTGAGGCTGCAACAAAAGTACTGTCTATCCCCTTCGTGATAAAGGCCAACATTCCGTTTTGGTCCCCTTATTTGCGAAAGGATATATTGGCTTTGGAGGGAGTGCAGAGAAGGTTCACCAGGTTGATTCCGGAGTTGACGGGGTTAGCTTATGAGGAGAAATTGAGTAGCCTGGGCCTGTATTCATTGGAGTTTAGAAGGTTGAGGGGAGATCTTATAGAGATACACAAGATAATGAAAGGGCTAAACAACATAGAAGCAGAGAGATTATTTCCACTCAGAAAGGAAACAAAAATTAAAGGACATAGCCTCAAAATAAGGGGGAGTCAATTTAGAATAGAGTTGAGGAGGAACTTCTTCTCCCACAGAGTGGTGAATCTTTGGAATTCTCTGAAGGAGTGGAGGCCACTATGTTAAATGTGGTTCAGTCACAGGTAGACAGATTTCTGACCAATAAGGGACTTAAGAGTTATAGGGAGCAGGCAGGTAAATGGAACTGAACCACTATCAGATCAGCCATGATGATATTCAATGATATAGCAGGCTCAAGGGACTAGATGGCCTACTTCTGCTCCTAATTCTTATGTTCTCTGAATTGCGCATGCATAGTTAGAAAAAAGTTTGAAAAGCAGATCTATGTCAAATCATTCCCAGGCTGCAGAAAGAGGAGAAAGCAGCCCAGGAGCAAAAAGTGGGAGCGATGGTTCCCACAGACATCACTGTGCCCCTTATCCATCCCCCGCTCCCATCCCCACTACCCAAACTGATCACAACCTCCTGACCCCTTCTCTCCCCCAACGATCGCACACAGTAGCAGGGGAACCTCCATTCCCCCTCCACCAGAGAATGATTGGGCCTCACTCCACCAACATCCACCCCCCCCCTCCCTGAGAATGAAAAGACATCACTCCTTGCAACCCCAGAGAAGATCTGGCCTCAATCCCCCTCCTCCCACTCCATCCTCCCAGAGAATGATCTGGCCTCCCTTCCCCACCTTCTTACTTGCCCCCCACCCCCAACCCCAGAGAATGATTTGACCTCATTCCTCTCCTCCAGAGAAGATCTGATGTCATTCCCCTCCCCCCACTTTACCCTCCCAGAGAATGGTTTGGTCTCACTCCCTCCCGAGGTACATTTGCCCTCCTCCCACCCATTCCCCCAACCAGACAACGATCGGGCCTCTCTCCTCCCTTCCCTACACCAGAGAATAATCTGACCTGCCTCCTCCCCCCCACCCCACGATTTCAGTTAGAGAGCTATTTGAACTCGCCTCTTCAGCAGCTGGAGCTTTTATTCAACAGATCCATTTTGGTACAATTCCAGATCAGCGAACGCGCTGGTAAAGGGAAAATGCTGATAAAGTTGGGCAGCCAGTGCATTATTGAATTGAAATGCATGCAAATGCATTTAAATTGCCATTGCGCCCGTTTCGGGGGCAAATCAGATCGCAGCCATTCCCAGGCCTCAGTAAAGTGGCCATGTGCATGGGCACAGATTGCGTTAATGGCCTCAAACCGATTTTACCATGTTTTTGCGCCCAAAAACAGGAGCAACCTAATTGTAAGATCAAGCCCATTATGTTTATTTTAAACTTATTTATTTAGTAGTGTCGCAAGTAGGCTTACATTGACACTGCAACAAGGTGACTGTGAAAATTCCCTTGACGCCACGCTCTGGTGCCTATTTGGGTACACTAAAGGAGAATTTAGCAAGGGCAATGCAATTAACCAGTGTGTCTTTTGGACTATGGGAGGAAAGTGGTGCACCCAGAAGAAACCCATGCAGACACAGGGAGAATGTGTATACTCTAAACAGATCTGGCTTCACTCCCCTCCCTCCACTCCAACCTCCCAGAGAATGATCTGGCCTCACTCACCACACCTTCCCTCAGAGAATGATCTGGCCTTATTCCCCCTCCCCCAGAGAAGATCTGACTTCACAAACTCCACCCTCCCAGGGACCCAAGCTACTATTCAAACCCGGATCTCTGGCGCTGTGAGGTAGCAGTGCTAACCACTGTGCCACCCACATTGATATGTATACCCCTCTTAATTAATACCGTTTGCTAGGGCTTCACATTTCACTTTTACTTTGATAGGAACTCAATGTGGAATCAGTGGTGCTTTGTGCTGACTTGGCATACGCTCTTGGGATACCTCACACTTCTCGACAATGGGCAAGATCTCAAGACCACTCTCCCCATCTGCAGGATCAGCAGTGGGGGCTCAAAATCCGGCGAATCATAGAAATTGTGAATCTTGCCGGCAAAATCATGATTTCTGATTTTTGCAGACCTGTGCCGGCAATCTAATCAGGCTCACACCCAAAATCGGTCTCTACCACAAACCATTTGCCAAATAGATATGTATGGAAATGCATGATTCCAAACATTACAGCTTCCCGCTCAATATTGGACTTACAAAGAAAGTTAGAGATAATATTAGATTCAAAGAGGAAAAATACAAATTGGCAAGGAAAAGCAATAGCCTAGAAGAATGGGGCAGTTTAAAGTTCAACAAAGATAGACCAAAGGTTTGATTAAGAAGGGGAAAATATAGTTTAAAAGTAAGCAAGCGGGGAATATAAAAACTGACTGTAGAAATTTCTAT
Source organism: Sphyrna mokarran (assembly GCA_024679065.1). NCBI lineage: Eukaryota > Metazoa > Chordata > Chondrichthyes > Carcharhiniformes > Carcharhinidae > Sphyrna > Sphyrna mokarran. The sequence continues at coordinate 106,300,008 of JAGIQG010000003.1, read as the reverse complement.
AGATATATAAAGAGAGAAAGAATTGATAACAACCAATGAAGGCTCCTCACAGTCAGAAATGGGGAAATTCATAACAGGGAACAAAGAAATGGCTGAGGAACTAAACTTTTACTTTGCTTCTGTCTTCACAAAGAAAGACATGAATAACATACTGGAAATTCTGAGAAACACAAGCTTTAGTGAGGAGCTAAATGCAGACAAATGATTTTGGGGAAATTAATGGGATCGAAGGCAGATAAATCTCCAAGGCCTAATGATTTGCATTCCAGTGTACTTAAGAATGTGGCCCTAGAAATAGCAGATCCATTGGTGGTCATTTTCCAAAATTTTTTTGACTCTGGTTCCTATAGATTGAGGATAGCTAATGTAAGCCCATTATTCAAAAAAGGAAGTTGAGAGAAAACAGGGAAGCAGAGAGAAAACTATAGACCAGTGAGCCTAATATCAATAGTAGGGAAGTTGCGAAAATCTATTAGCAAGGATTTCAAAGCAAAGCATTTGGATAGCAGTGACGTAATCAAATAAAGTCAGCATGAATTTACAAAAAGGAAATCATGCTTGACAAATCTACATCTTTGAGAATGTGTATGTGTGCATGTGTTCTGTTCAAAGGTAAAAGTGAAGTTATGATTGGATCGTGTGACACGTTGCAGGATGTAATTGCCAGACTGGATTTGCAGCAGGTGGTGCAAGATCCAACACAAGGGATAAAGAATTTGACTTAATCCTCACCAATCTACCTATTGCAGATGCACCTGTCGATGACTGTAGAAATGACCACTGTACAATTCTTGTGGAGCTGATATTCTATCTTCACACTGAGGACACACTTCATCATGTACTGTGGCATCATCATTGAGGTAAAAGTGATGGATCTAGAACATGTCAAAATGGGGCATCCATGAGGTTGCTCAGCAGAATTATATTAAAGTACAATCTGCAACCTTATGGTCTGGCATATCACTCATCTACCAGTATCATCAGAGGATCATTCCTGGTTCAGTAAGTGATATGAATAAGCAAACTAGGAGCCAAGATTAGATATACCTAAAAATAAGGTGGTAACTTGGTAAAGTGACAACAGCAAGATGTATGCATTCCAAAGTGCAGAATCAACATGCTGTAGCTACAGTCAAATGATTTCTCCAACCAAAAGATTAGATCAAAGCTCTGGAGTCCTGGCACATCCAGCTACGAATACTGAGGGAGGAAAACATCATCAACCCAAGAGATGGCACAACCCAGCACATTAATATCAAAAATACATCTGCAGCCATCTTAAGCCAGAAGTCAATGATCCAACTTGGCCTCATCCTAAGGTCCCCAGCATCACAGATACCAATTCTGATCAATCTGATTCATGAGAAGTGATATCAAGAAACAATTAAATTTAGGTGTTTTTTCTAATACATTGGATGTAGGTGTCATTGGCTGGACCAGAATTCATTGTCCACCCCTAATTGCTCATTTCAGAAGGAATTTTTAAGAGTCAATCACATTGCTGTGGATTTGGAATCATATATTGGTCAGACAAAGATGGCAGATTTCTTTTCTTAGTGAAGCAGATGGGTTTTACAATAATCAGCAATGGTTTAATGGTCATCACTATCTCTTTAAGTCCACATTTTTATTGAATTCAAATTCCATCATTTGCCATGGTGGGATTTATACCGGGGTTCCCACAGCACACTACTCTGCATCTCTGGATTATTAATCCAGTGACGATCCCTTTCCCTGTTATTAGTCCCCTGCATATATTGGCAAATACTATCTTCAGCATTGCAATGAAATAAGACTTACTGGCTTAGGTTTTCTGATTATAGTAACCCTATTGTCAAAAAACCTACATCAACCAATATAGTACATGCCTTATTAAACAGGCAGAACTGTGTATGACTTTGAAGGTTAATAAGATGCTTTGTACTCATATTTCATTCTTATTAGCTCTGAATCAGACAGTGCAATTTTCCTGTGTTTTTACTGAGGCAGTTAATTCACACAACTTTGTCAGTATGAGACAATCAACTATCACCTGTTTTTTTCCTCAATGCAGAAAATGTAATCTTCAAACTCACTTGTAGATGTAAAGCTTTCTTACACCACAAACCAATCATATAAACTCATTAGCAGACTGTTTTCAAGAGATGACATTCAGATATCTACAGTTTCCACCCTCAATATATACTGGTAAGCTAGTGCTGTGAATTGATTTTGCTAATGAGATATACTTAAGACCACAGGGTACCCATTCAGGAGAATATTTGATTGCCAGTCACCGTAAATTGCAGTTAGTTAGCACACTTCAGTTTAGTTTCCAGGGTGCAAATGAACCTGGTTTAGGAAGGAGCAAATCTGCAAGATTTTTGCATAAAGCAAACAATTACAGAGCAAGAGAATAATAATCTCAGGATTATGGCAGTATTATTTGCACCTGCTTTTACAGTGCTGAGGAAATAATTCAACAATGCTCCAGGTGAAAATGTCTTATTCATATAATCTATCTCGCAAAGCCATTTATCTCTAATTAGATAAGAATTAGGCAATTTGGCCTATCGAGTTTGCTCCGCCATTCAATCATGGCTGATAAATTCCTCAACCCCATTCTCCCGCCTTTTCCCCATAACTTTGATCTCCTTACCAATTAAGAATCTATCAATCTTAAATACACTCAATGACATGCCTTCCACAGCCCTCTCTGGCAATGAATTCCATAGATTCACACCCTGTGGCTGAAGAAATTCCTCCTCATTTCAGTTTGAAAGGGTTGTCCCTTTACTCTGAGACTGTGTCCTCAGATCCTAATCTCTCCTATTAATGGAAATATCTTCTCCTGTTCTATTCTACCAGGCTTTTCAGTATTCTGTAAGTTTCAATGAGATTCCCCCCTCATTATTCTAAATTCCATTGAGTATAGAGCCACAGTCCTCAAATGCTCCTCTATGTCAAGTCGTTCATTCCTGGAATCATTCTCATGAACCTCCTCTGGATCCTCTTCATCGCCAGCACATCCTTCCTTAGATATAGGGCCCAAAATTGTTGACAAATTTCCAAATGTGATCTGACCAGAACCTTATAAAGCCTCAGCAGTAAATCCCTGCTTTTGTATTCGAATACTATCAAAGTGAATGGTAATTTTGCATTTGCCTTCCTAACTACCAACTTAATGGTAGATGGGCAGAATATTTTGGTAAATCACTGTTGTTTTTCCTAAACAAACAAGTTCTCTGAAAACCTCCAATCTCATTCACGTCTGGGATTTTTCCAATGCCGCTGCAGTGAATGGAGTTTTTGTTGAGCACCAAGTTCTCCATTCCCACTGACAGGGGGCAGCTATGGAGAAGATGGGAGAGTCCCACCTGTTTATTTTTAATTAAATAGTCAATAGATTTACTTTGCAGTATTTAATAACATAGAAAATAGGTGCAGGAGTAAGCCATTCAGCCCTTTGAGCTTGCACTACCGCTAAACATGAGCATGACTGATCATGCACTTTCAGTATCCCACTCCCAATTTCTTTCCATACCCATTGACCCTAATGGCTGTAAGGGTCTAACTCCCTCTTGAACATTTTCAACAAACTGGCCTCGAAAGCTTTCAGTGGAAGAGAATTCCACAGGTTCGCAACTCTCTGAAATGAAGAAGTTCTTCCTCATCTGAGTCCTGAATGGCTTACCCCTTATTCTTAGACTATGACTTCTAGCTCTGGACTTCCCCAATACCAGGAACATTCTTCCCATATCTAGCCTGTCAGGTTGAATCAGGATTTTATATGCTTCTATGAGATCCCCTCTCATTCTTCTGAACTCCACTGAATACAAGCCCAATCGATCTAGTCTCCCTTCATATGTCAGTCCTGCCATTCCAGGATCAGTCTGGTAAACCATCACTGGATTCCATCAATAGCAAGAATGTCCTTCCTCAGACTAGGAGAACAAAACTCCACACAACATTCAAGGTGCAGCCTCACCAAGGCCCTCTCAAAACACAGCAAGATATCTTTATTTCTATACTCAAATCCTCTTGCTACAAAGGCCAGCTTGCCATTTGCTTTCCTCACCACCTGCTGAAGCTGCATGCTACCATTCAATGACTGTTCCATCTTGACATCCATGTCACATTGCACTTGCTCTTTTTCTAAACTGCCATCGTTTAGATAATAATCTCCCTTCCTGTTTTTGCCACCAAAATGGATAATGTCATTTTTATCCACATTATATTGCATTTGCCAAGTATTTGCCCACTCAGCCAGCCTGTCCAATTCACCCTGCAGCCTCTTAGCATCCTCCTCACAGCGCACACTATCACCTAGCTTAGTGCTATTTGCAAATTTGGAGCTATCGCATTCAATTCCTTTGTCCAAATCATTCATGTATATTGTGAATGGCTGAGATCCCAGCATTGAACTGTGTGGTAGTGTGGAAGTTAAATTGTTAAAAATAAGCTTCCATAAATGTCTGTCAAGCAATGAAAAATGTTTATCCGCATACAGGCCTTCAATGAGGTGAGTGCTTACGTATTTAGCATGAATGGCTAATCTTCACCTGCATACATTCTGTTTTCGGCCTTCACCAGAGGATGAGAAAAATCAAAGTTTTCCATAACAGAATACCAAAGGCAAGAAATGGGGACATGCTATGCAAATGAAGAATTAGAAAAATTACTTGTTTCTCATTTGCTGTAATTAATAATTGCCAAATTGTTTGTATGTAACTTCCAAAACACTCTGCAGAGGCTGCACATCTGTTTCTTCTTGTGCACAAGTAATTAAAGCTTGTAAGATTGAGTATTCATAGTGTCTATGAGTCTACTGTTTGTATCCAAGTTGACCAAATAGTACCGATTAATACTAATGTTGCTGGTACCCTACATCACCGACAGTACCCCATTAGTTAATGCCTGTCACTCTGAAAAGACCCGTTTATTCCCAATCTCTGCTTCCTATCTGTCAACCAGTTCTCTATCCACGTCAATACATTACTCCCAATACTATGAGCTTTAATTTTGCTCACTGACCTCTTGTGTGGAACATTATTAAAAGCCTTTCAAAAGTCCAGATACACAACATCCACTGATTCACCCTTGTCCACTCTACTGGTGACATGCTCAAAAAATTCTGGAATATTTGTCAAGCATAATTTCCTTTTAGTGAATCCATGCTGATTCATAGAACATAGAACATCACAGCGCAGAACAGGCCCTTCGGCCTTCGATGTTGCGCCGACCAATTAAAAAAAAGCAATGACCCTCTAACCTAAACCATTCCCTTTTCGTCCATAAACTTATCTACTAACCTCTTAAATGCTACCAAACTTGGCACATCTACAACTGCAGCAGGCAGGGCATTCCATACCCTTACCACTCTCTGGGTAAAGAACCTACCTCTGACATCCGTCCTATAACTACCGCCCCTTAATTTAAAGCTATGTCCCCTCATGCCAGCTTTCTCCATCCTCGGAAAAAGGCTATCACTGTCCACCCTATCTAAACCTCTAATCATCTTATATGTTTCAATAAGGTCTCCTCTTAGCCGCCTTCTTTCTAACGAAAACAACCTCAAATCCCTCAGCCTCTCTTCATAAGACCTGCCCTCCATACCAGGCAACATCCTGGTAAACCTCCTCTGTACCCTCTCCAATGCCTCCACATCTTTCTTATAATGCGGGGACCAGAACTGCACACAATACTCCAAGTGCGGCCGCACTAGAGTTTTGTACAGTTGCAACATGACGTTGCGGCTCCGAAATTCAATCCCCCTACCAATAAAAGCTAAGACTCCGTATGCCTTCTTAACAACCTTATCGACTTGATTGCCAACTTTCAGGGATCTATGCACATATACACCAAGATCCCTCTGTTCATCAACACTATTAAGAGTCCTACCATTAGCCCTATACTCTACACATTTGTTATTCCTGCCAAAGTGAATTACCTCACACTTCTCCACATTAAACTCCATTTGCCACCTCTCGGCCCAGCTCTGCAACTCGTCCAATTAGATTTGGGTCGATACTGTCACTGCTTTCCAAATGCTCAGTTAGTGCAACCTTGATAATTGATTCCAGCATTTTCCCCACCACCGATGTCAGGCTAACCAGTCTGTAGTATCCGGTTTTCTCACTCCTTCTTCTTTAAAAAAGTGGAGTTACATTAGCTGCCCTCCAACCCACTGGAATTCTTCCAGAGTCTTTAGAATGCTGGAAAATGATCACTGAAACATAATGAGTTTTCAGAAGAGAGGAATATTTCCCAAACTTGCATCAGTTGGGCTTCTCAGCAGAATTGAAATATATTTCTTTGTAGAAAATTTAACAAAAATCCTGCTTTTCTTGATATTATTTCATCATAAACACTATGGTCACTAACACCTATAGCTCGGATTCAGGAAATAATTTAAAGTAGACATGCATCACAAGTGGAACATTTATATAACTTTCCACAAAATAGTAAGTAATCACACAGCTTTCTAAATGTTTTCCTGGAAATTTAAGTGAGTTTGTCTTGTGGTATTAGAGAGTTATTAATGATTGTTTTGATTTAGTCTCCAGAAAAGTAAGGACACAGATAAAATTTAGTTTAGTTTTCAGACTCTGGATCGCATTCACCTAAGTTCCTGTAGCACCTATAACAATTTGTGTTTACTGACAAATATCCTGAACTACTCTACATTTCTTCTAAAATCCAATGAAATGTATGCAGTTACAGGGGAAACTAAGCTGCTGAATGATGACTAGGGAATTAATAACAGCTAGATAACAACTGCAAAGTGATGTGCCCACCTTCAATCTCAAGACAGAATCCCTGTTTAATCTAGGATATTAGCACAGATGCTCACGCCCACACAACAAATGGAGTTTTAAAAGTAAAGTTAAAGTTTATTTATTAGTCATAAGTAGGCTTACATTAACACTGTAATGAAGTTACTGCGAAAATCCCCCAATTGCCACGCTCTGGTGCCTGTTTGGATACACTAAGGAAGAATCGAGCATGGCCAATGCATCTAACCAGCATGTTTTTCAGACTGTGGGAGGAAACTGGAACATCAAGAGGAAGCACACGCAGACATGGGGAGAATATGCAGGCTCCGCACACACAGTGACCCAAGCCGGAAATTGAACCCGGCTTCCTGGTGCTGTGAGGCAGCAGCACTAATCACCGTGCCGCCGAAATAGTATTGTGTTGATCCAGAGGCTAACTTGGGAAGTGAAGACATTTCTTATAGAGTTCAATAGTGGTGAATGAGTGTTGGGAAATTGCCTCAATGCCCAGTTTAAGTAAGGAAAAACCACATACCTTTTTTGGGGCTTTTATGGCTCTTCTAGCCAGGATACTTGATCAGCAACATTCCCATAGAAATACATTCCCAACGCCTTCAGGACTCAAATTAAAAACATTGGGCAAAATCTGCCTTCACTCGACTGTTATTGAATCCTTCTGCATTTCTGAGGAATTGTTGCCTCTCAATATCTTGTAATCCAGTAAGGTTGCAGCAAAACTATAGTTTGAAACAATCTTAAGGACAGAATAAGCCTCAGCTTGTCTCATTAGTTCTCTCTACAACCCTAGTGCCTAAGCTTGACAAACTTCACTCAAGTAAAAATGGACTTTTTTTTTGTCAAGCATCTATGCGTTTTAGAATTCAGGGATTTAACTTGCATGTCAACATAGAAGCTGATAGAATTATAGCCACACTTACAGGCACATCCACATACTTGGAAGCTGCTTTCACCTTTAAAATAAAATAGAAAGAAGGAAAGTTACAAAAATATACAGCAAAAATACTGTATTAACTTAGTGAGCAATTTTTGAGACATTTAAGAAACTGTAAGACCAAAAGCTGTGGAAGCAGATGTAGGTCATTAGGTCCATTGAGTCTGCTCTACCATTCAATCAGATCATGACTGATCTGATATGATAATCCTCAACTTCATTTTCCCACTTTAACTCCAAAACTCTAGATTCACTTACGGATTAAAAATCTGTCTATCACAGCCTTGTAAATACCAAACTACCCAGCTTTCACAGGTCTCTTCCGTAGAGAATTCCACTACCTTCTGAAAGAAGAAATTCCTTCTCAACTCTCTTAAATAAGCGATCCCTTACTCTGAGATTACTAGTTCTAGACTCTCTCACAAACAGAAACGTCCTCTCAACATCTCTCCTGCCAAGCTCCCTGAGAATCCCACATGTCTTAATAAGATCAAATCTTAACTCTTCTAAACTTTGATTATTACAGGCCTAACCAACTCAACCCCTCCTCATGAGAAAATTCCTCTGTACCCATGGGGATGAATGGAGAGAAATCCAATACCAATAGCACCAAGTTAAACTTAACCCTTCTTGTGCTGTAAGGTTGGCAAGCTCTACAATAAAGTGAAATCCCATACATAGATTTATTCCACAAAATTCTGGCAGTTAACCAGGAAGACGAGTATGTACAGCAGACGTTCTACTCTACACTCTGCAATGCAAATGCAACATCACTGACTGAAAACTGAGGATATTTCCAATTATTTTTCTGAATAAGAAGAAATCTTGATTGTCATTTTGTCTAAATAATACCAAGGACAATAAATTAATTAAAAGGCTTCTTTTTCTTACAGTGAATGACAGAAAGGATGAGAAGAGTGTCCCTTCATCGTATCTGGATAGTTTGGACAGTACTCCTTCCAAAATAGTGACAAACTAAGGAGAGAAAATGATTAGAAGTACATTATCTTATTTGGGTTTAACAGCTCTGTTTCCTCTACTTTTATAAAGATAATTATTGCCTCATAAGTTGAGGAATCTAAGCTTTAGCCAATGTGATGGTGATATGTGTTTGATATCACCTAAGTGCCATTTCGCAATGATTACAATAATAACCAGTTACTTGCTAATCATTCCATTCAACAGTTCAAGAAATTAGAGAGAGATATTTGAAAATTGTATTTTAAATCTGGTATATCCATAAAACTAGCTACTATCTCTGTCTGACATTTAAGATGCCCAATTCTGAATATCGCCGAGTGAAATTTCCTACTGGGTTTAACTATTAAGCATGTCTTATTAAGATTTCGGATTTCTAAGATAATCCTAATAGCCATTTTGCACTGTACCTTTGCAACCATGAGAGTTATCATTTCTTTGACAGTTTCTTCAATTAACTCATCAATTTTGGAATGGTATTGCCGCTGAAAAGAATAGAAAAACACATGGGCAAAATGGGATATTCACTTTTAAAACAACATGCTAGCTGAGACCTGGTAGCACATTTGCTATAAGCATACCCTTTTAAGTAAATCACCCCCACAGCAAGAATCTGGGATGAATTGTCCCATGGCACATTCATGCACCTGTTACTAGCATTCTAGAAAATCACAAAGAAAGACCTGAATGTAGAATGCCTCTTTACTTTAAGCTTAGACATGAAGAACATGTCTTTGTAGTTATCACGTATACTGTTGGCATCAAATGTTTAACCTATCTGCTCCCCTCTGTTATTTTAATTAAGGAATGGACTTATCTAATCTGAATGGGTAATGATTCTCTTAAAATTGTGGTATTCCAGAATTACATATGTAAGTGTGTGTATACTATTCTCCAATAACATAACATGGCCTATAAAATTAGTTTTAAATAAATCTTAAATCAGTAATAAGTAGTCAAAATAAGTTCTAAAATTACAAATCTTAGTTTATTAAAATTATACTTCCACTCTGTATAAACTGAACCAGTAATTCAGTCTCAATAATACATCCACTGCAATTCATTTGGAGTTATGTTTAAATAATTCACAAATCAACTTTCAATTGAGATAACAGTAGCACAGTGTTACATGTGCAGAGTTACCTATTAATTTCCAGAAAGAGCTTTTCAATGTGAGAATTACTTCCTTCAGGATATAGCATGTTTCTGATAGGCAACTAGCACAGCCAACAACAGTTCAATTTCCCAAGTACATACAGTTTACAACTAAATAACTAATCTATAATTTAACAGAGGAACAATGGCACTATTATATCTTTATCTTGAAATGAAGCAATATTTATTCTTATCTGATTTAATTAGCCTTATTAATTTAGTTTAATTAGTTTGAAATCATAAAAAGATTAATGTACAAATCTGGTTGAAGCTCATCGTTTGATGAAGTCTGCTATCATTTAGTGCATGAAAAATATAATCTTCACAAAGATTATGGTCCTAATGTTTCACAGACTTTTTTCAAACCCCAGTGTGGATGAGTTGGAACTTGGCAGATGTGCCATCAGATAAAATATTACTGCCTGAAAACAACAATTTCTTGTCATTATCAGGAAGCCATAAGAACCCCGATGCAATGTCAAGGATCTTATATTTGATAGTGCTGTTGTTTATCTTGTAAATATACCCTTGTAAATAGGGTGTTGAATACAAACCAGGCAAGTTTTAAACTTTATAAGTCGCTGGTTAGGCCTTCAGGTAGGGTAATGTTTACAATTCTGGAGATAATATTTTAGGAAGGATATCAAAAACTGGAGAAGATTGCAGGGGTGTTTACATTGATGTTGCCAGTAAGGGTCTTCAGTTATGTGGAGGGACAAAAGAACCTGGAATTGTTCTCCTTAGAGAAGGATTTAGTGGAAAGCTGATAGACATATTTAAAATTTTGATGAAGTAAGTAGGGAGAAATTGTTTCTTCTTGTCACTAGAGACCATTAACTTAAAATGATTTGCAAAATAACCAAAGGATAAGATGCTACTTTTTCCACACAGACATTTGTTAAGATCTGGAATGCACTGCTTGGAAAGGTTGGTGGAAACAGATGTCAAAGGATTTATTAAAAGGGCAAATATTTGAATTAGACTAATTTGCACAGTTATTGGAAAAGGTTGAGTTGTGGAACTAAATGGATAGCTTTTTCAAAGAGCCAAAGTAGGCACAATAGGCTGAATGGGCACCTTCTGTGCTAAACATTTCTGCGATTAAAAAGTGCATTGCATTTTGAACTCTAAAAATTCAGCTTTGATATCTGTTGAATTCTGCTTCAAGTATGTGTCATTTCCACCGAAACCTGTGTTTATCAAGGATGACACAGACTTGACAGGTTAATCTTCCAATAAATAAATTCTGCAAATAATTCATTCAAAAAATAAAAGCTAAATAAACAGACAGTGAAAATTCTTAATGAGAGATAACCAGATTAAACTTCATAAAACTTGAATAAAAGTTCAACAACAAAACAGAAGTCATTGGAACTATGTTTGCTGACCTTACATTTCCAGCGAGAAACCTTGCTGGAGTGGAGAACTGGAATTGCTATTATTTGAAACATGTTGGTTTGTTAAATCCTATCAAATCAGAAATATTGTGTAGGTGCAGATATTTATTTAATTCTATGTCATATTATTCAACAATGAAATTAGAGAGATTGTACTGTGGAGATACCTTTGAATAAGTAAACATTTGTGCTTTGTAACTAGCAGTTTTAATAAACAGAGTTAAAGTCGCCATGTTAGAACATACTGTAATGTTTAAAGAATTATACAGAACATAATTCTTCTCTATAACCTGCATAAATATTTTGCATTAAAAGGTATAATTTGGTCATTGAGTGCTACAATTGAACCTGAGTGTAAGCTTCTTATTGGAAATAATTATTTTTGTGGAAAAGTGTTAACTTACTTCCTGGCCCACCTCCATACTGCAAAGCTTTGTGGACTGTGTCTTGGCATCCACCATCACATTAAACATGGTGCATATTGACTGTGGGACACGGAAATCTGTTGACCTGCTTGTCTTCTGTAGCTTGGCTTCAAACGCAATCCTAGTTCTATGAAAGAAAGGATTGTTTTAAAATCTGAAAGAGTGTTCAGGGCCATCTGCCAGGGACATGTTTACAAGCATACAAATAGTACTTTTTACTAAAAATATTAATTATGTTCATTGTATATTCATCATAACCTAATAGAAAAAGTGTCAATTACAAATGGCCCCCCCAACGATATCTTTCTATTTTTTCTGTACAGTACTGTCTAAAATATTCCAATTATTTTTTCCTTCTACCTCCAATGAAACTGGTAGAGGCAGCTTGTGAGATTCTAGCATCATACTTCACACCACCTCTCTAACTATGTTGTTCCTATTTTTGGGTCTAACCATGTTACTGGTGAATATTCTCATATAATATTTAAATCAGATTACATTTGAAAATGGACATAAATATAAAATTGTTGACAGCAACTGATTGACGTGCCATGTCAAGCATGCCACTGTAATACAGCAAGGGTTCCTTTCTTTCTAAATTGGCAATCGTTAACTATAATTAAATCTTACAGATAATCCACTAAATAGGGATTACGTGCTCAGACAAATACTTGTTGGGCTTGCTTTCGATTTCCTCTGTATAAAGCCTAACCTTTTAACACATGACTCAATCATATCGCTGGACATGAGCTTTAGTCTTTGTTCCAGGTGCTTTGCAAACTCCTCCTCTGGCCAATGCAGATCTCTAATGAAGGTCTGCAGAGCATCCAGCTTCCAGAATAAATCTTCTGATGTTCCTGAGCCATTGCTGCAAAAAACATGGAAAATAGCTGTCAAGAGTCAGCTCAGGCTACTGCCACTGATTATAGGGTATGCAGCAGTCTTAAGCAAAGGAAAGATGTTGGGTAGAAGGTCTCCATTGTCAAAGATTGGATTTTTTTTATCATACACCTTATCTGGTTTGTAGTCTCATGCTATATAACACTTAACAATTCATCCAACTGCAAAGGAAAAGTTTTAGAAATTGCTGGCGAACAAGTATGTTTATTAAAAGTGTATGGTAAAAAGTAGCCTGGCTTTATAACCACAAGGGCACGTGTGGTTATTTTGTCTTGTGATTTCATGCATACTTAACATGTCTCTCAAAAACAAGAACAACTAGCTGCTGGGGTTCAGGTGGCTTTGTGGTAACTAGTGGTGGGCGAGGGTTTGCTATTCTCTTGACCTGTAACAATTTAGGCCACTTAGCCAATAGCTGTTGTATTTTGGGACATTATGACTGAATGATTTTGAAATATTCAAATATGCTTCTCTGCAGTAAATCCTGAACATCATCAGAATATGTAGGCAAATAATGACCAATACCCTTTGATGAAACGTACCCATGTAATTCAAAATTCGAGCAGCTTGGCTTCACTGTGAGATTTGAAACACATTTTCTCGTCTCATGAAATGCATCCTCGCAAACCACTAATGCCAACACTGTACTTTTTTTTTAGATGTTGTACACACCATGCATTACCATTATTGCTGGCATCATCTTCAGAAACAACATATGGCAGCGTGCGTTTCCAATATGATGGATGCCAGCTGCACTGAAGTAATGAATGCTTCAGAGCGTGGAGAAAGCTACCGTGGGATGAGACCATATCCCAGCATGCCAAGGTAACCCTCACCTTCTGGGAACTCTGTGGTGACAGGAACATATTCCTAAAAGGGTTCATTTGTTTTTCAGGACTCTTATCAGTTGTCTACAGCAATTACAGTTAAAGTAATTTATCTACTGCATAGTAAGGATTGGAAATATTGCACGAAAGGGATTGGAAATAGTCCAGTTCCATTGGAAAGATATAGAATCAAACATGTTAGTCTACTGAATTTTGACATAACATATCCATGTCACAACAAAGCACTTTCTGTGAGCATAGTGAAGTTTAAAGCCATCACTTCTGGGGAACCAAGAACACAACCACACAATCAATGATTACAAGCTGTATGTGTTAGCAGCTTTATTTTTCAGAAGCGCTATAGAAAATACATTCCATCCTCAATATAATAGATCTCAGGAGCCAAATATATTCCACATTATAATGAGTTGAATGCTACATTCAATGTCTCATAAAAGAGTATAAAATATATCACAAATACATTGGAGTCAACATCCAGTATCTAAAATCTGAGATATTGCTAAAACTGAAATGAGAATGGGGTGCACTCCAGTAAGGTTTGATAGTGGTTGTTAACTTAGTTTTCCTCTAATGATTGATCCATATCTTTCCAAACTATCACACAGCATGCAAACAGAGGAAAATGGAAAAGCACTTATGCTTTCCATTTTCGCGCGTTTCCTAATCTAGTCTTCCATATAGTCAACCCGGCATGAAAATGCTTTTTATTGTTTTTGGAATGATTCCATTATGCAGTGCTGTATCCTGTGCTTTAAGCAATTTAAACACATTTAAACTGTTAAATGTGCATTCATGTTAACAACTTTACACATCACTTTGTTAAAATGTTTCCTTTTAAATAATTCAAATCAGGGCATTTACAAAAATTGCAAAAATTACAAGGGAATCAACCATCTTAGTGAACCAAAAAGAAAAGCTTTTGTTTTTGTATCTAGTAGCTTTGTTTCTAATTATATAGTAGTGGTACTGGCAGCCAAACATTGGTGCAGTTAAACCACCGGCCACCATGTCAAACTCATTGAGGCTTAGGGGTGTAGAATTCTGCCTCAGCAAAAAATAATAGTAAAGCTTTGGCTGGTACATTTGATGATCTGTCAGACACCGAGTACTGTAATAAGATGTTTATATGTTAAGTATGGCAAAGAGGTGACTTGCTACCACACAGGAGCTGTGCTGGAACTGCAATTTTTTTTATATCAATGTGGATGATTAATAAAGTCTGATATAATACATCGTCAGTGTTGTGTGAGACCTCCTGGGTTACATATTGGCTGGCATATACATGAAACTGAAAAACACTGCTGAGAGAATTTTCCACTCCCAATAGATGCAGACATTTCTGAATCAGATTCTTATTAGATACAGGCTTCCAAAATTATATCAATTCCAAAATCTTCAGGAAAAATGCTCGTTCAGAATTTAATTTAAAAAACATTATTTGTAAAATTAGGGAAAGGCAATGTTAACTTTTTAAGTACGTAAGCAGATTATTCACTACTTTTATTGAAAAATCTAAAAAGCATATCTCCACTGAAGGGTTAATAGCATTTCTGGTTTAATTTACCTGTACCCAACTTCTTGAATGCAAAAAAAAAACTAAAGGACAGATTCATGCCAGGTTACTATAAATGACAAATCAGACCTAACGTGTATTGAATACACACTCAGCGTCATATATATTGGCGATCCATGACGAAGCAGAAAAACTAGGCATTTGTGGGAGATTAACTGGTAGGGTTGGTACTTTGGGGAGATTCACATTTGGTAGATTCACATTGGGAAGATTACTTGTTAAACTCCTGTGGAAGAAACAGACAGAAAGAAAATACCATAACAGTGACAATGTAGATGCAGATGTGGAAGCATGTGACCCCCAAATAAATCTGCAAAACTATCAAAAAATTCACAGCAATAAAAAAACTAATTACAAAAAAAAACATGTTATTTAAGCATGTGCAAGTGAGATGCCTGCTTGCTGTGGATTTTCTGAGTCTGCAGTAGCGAGAAACAAGTTAGAGAAAATAAGAATGCATCAAGAAGCTTAGAAGCAGATTATTGACAGAAACAAAAAAAACTTGTGGCATGAAATATGTTATTACATTTAAATAATCACTAAATAAAAAAATCATCTTCTTTACATTCACAATTTCCCTGAGCGTGGAGTACTCTTTGATTTGTGTGCAGTTTGTGCCTTTTATAAGCACCCATTGCCAGATTAATTAACCTTTCTTTCTAATTTCACTTTATATATATGTATGTGCATCACAAAATTTAACCCAAAAATATTTGTTTACATCCAAGGGCAGTAGCCCTGGAAGGAAATGTGCAAATGTACGGAAGTGTAGAACTCTCTCTCATTCCAGAACTATCACCAAATCAATACTTTTTGCTGGAGATGCATTTAATAATTGTGATAAAATGGACAATGAGGATCTTTTGCGTATTAATTTGTAATGGGTACCGCATCTTAATAGATTTCTATGGATACAACGTATGGTTCATGGAAACACAGGTTAAATGCAAAACTTAAGAGTCAGCATAATTACTGCCTTTTCAAAATGTTAAAGTTGAAAATGTAATGAAATAGCTGAAAATCAGGATTGTTATGATGTCAGAAGAGGCCAAAAATAAATCACTAATGTAGTAAAATACAAATATCCAGAATTCCTAACAATGTTAGCAACAACCCTTACTTTAAACCTTACTGAATATCTAAAAACACGAACAGTACGTGTCATAAGAGAAATGGATATTACATTGGAACCAGAACAGCCTAGTAACTTTGTCAGCAACTTTTTCAATTTATTACATTTATAGTCAAAAATTGCACATTTCTGATATTGTAAATTTATCCCACTAGAAATTCAGCCAAGTGTGAGTTTTCCATCCGTATTAATTGCATAATAGTATTAACATCATGCTGGAAAACTCATCTTCTGACACTAAAGTTGTTCTTTCATTCGTTACATGTCTCCAAGAAATAATGGAGCTCACTTTGGTGACAGATTCACTAGCTGGAGTCAATGCTATGCACCTGGATAAAACTGATGCCTTCAATCATACTGAATGCAAAGAAGACGCAAAAACACAAGAATGAAAATCAGGAGTAGGTCAGTGAGCCCCTTGGACCTGCTCTGCCATTTGATAAGATCCTGACTAATCTGATTGTGGCTTTAAATCCACTTTCCTGCCAGCCCTTCCCATTACCCTCGACTCCCTTGTCAATCAAAAAAGAGAATTCAGCTGGGAATTCTCCAGTGCTCTTACATTACTGCTCCTCAACTGGCAAAATTAGTGTTTGTTGATAAAGCCAAAAATCAAGGTCAGCTTCTTTCTTAAGGTGAATTAGGTTTAAACAACTGTCCAGGAATCATTAGCATCACTTATGCAATCGAACAGAGTGCCTGTGAAATGTGCCTGTATTAGCTGCAACTGCCTGATATTCATTTGCATTAGATTTACATCACTGTGCCCTCTTTAGGCATAGTCAGGGATAGACATCAGAGTAAGCTTGAGTGCAGTACCATTTAGAGGCAAAATGAGGGAGGAATCAGATTTACCTCCACATTGCTACAATTTATTAGCAGCAGGGCAGAGGAAGACAGAATCCAAGTGCCCACTGAATAGGCACAAATGGCATGTTTTTTGCATACGTTTGACAGTATTGCCAAAGAAAAAATTATACAGGGTTTTTAAACTTTAAACTTGTGTGTGGGATCTTTTACCTGTGAGGGTAGACTGCTAAACCGCACAGGAATAGCAAGTTGTAAAGTAGTATAACAATGCACTACTAGGATATCTAATATGCAGCATGTAATCATAAATATACCCTAAAAGCAAATTATGATGATACTTATTCATATAGATGTCATAAATACTAATGATACTGACCAGTTTGTAAGGTTTTCATTGGCAACATGCAATTAATGTTCAGTTAATTGAAACTTTTAGACTCAAGTCCACACTTAAGACAAACAAAGCTACACTTTACACTTCCTCCACCCCACTAGGGCCAAATGACTCAGGTTATCTTTTGACACTTTGCATCTTTGTGCTGCTATTTACCTATTCCAATCTTTTAACAGATGTTATTAGAAACATTCTCAGACCTTATCACCACTATTTAAATTCCCATGGTTTTTTTGTCTATCACATCTTGGTCATTTACACAACTGCGCCCCAGCCAGCCCCACACACTCTTATAGGAGAAATCTCATTCTATTATCTTTGTTTTCAGGGTCATTCAGATTTGAAATGTTAGTTCTATTCTCCCCCACCAATGCTGTCAGACCTACAGAGAGTTTCCAGCATTTTGTGGTTTTGGGTCTATTGACCCTGGCACCAGGTTACCCACATCAAAATATGTTTGGAATGGGTAGTCGAATGGGAGGAGCAACCTGATTTTTAAAATAAATTCTTCAAAGGACAGGAAGGAAAGGGGGTTGGTTGAGCTCTGTCTTCAGGGACTGCCTTTTGCCAATTGGGGGTCACATTCTCCCTAAGTTTTAATCTATTTTTCTTCGTACTTATTTGCAGCCTTAAACACCACAAACTCCCAATTCATTTAACCAATTCATGCTGCTTCTCCATTAACCCATACATTTCCAAATTGAAGTTTACTTTATCCTTGATAATGGTACCAAAACTTCAACCACTGCTGTTCGGGTTTCCTGGTTCATCCCTCTTCCCTTTATTGAATAACATTAGAACCCCTGCAGTCCTCTGGCACCAGTTATGTATTAATGAGGACTGAAATATTGTTAACAAGCTCTTCTGGTACTTTTATCTTTCTTTCCATTAGCAACCTAGAATGCATTCCATCTGGATCATGTGCTTTACCAACTTTCAGTAATGCTAATGTTTTTGGTACATCTTCTCTGTCTATTACTGTCCTATCAATAACATTTTCTGCAATAACGTCCATTTCCTTAGACGCAGAGAACTTACTTAAAGGTTAGTGCTTTGACCGGAGCAGAAGCCAGATTCCACAATAACTTCATTGCAGTGTTAATGTAAGCCTACTTGTGATAATAAATAAACTTTAAGTTTTAATACCACGCCCTCTGTCTCAACATTAATGATAAGATTTAATGGATTCAGTTTCCCAAATTGAACTCAGAACCTTGGGCTGCTAATTCATTAAGATAATGACTAAGCTTCTGTGTCTGTACAAGAATAGAACCTTGCTGATCAGATTGGCTCAATTTCAGACTGGGGATTTGTTTACTAACTGAGTCATCAGAGGAGAATGAGAAAAATTTGCCAACGCAAGTTACTTTTATTCTCGCTTTTACTGGGATGAAGATATGTCAGCTTATCGATGCAGATCATTGAATGATATCAAGTACAGAACAAATTCTCAGCAGTGCAATATGTCACTGAAAGGTTAGGGAGAAAACCACCCGCATACAGAGTAAAAATGACCCCCATGGTTTCTAATTCATGTATCTTTATGGATCACAACATTCACAGAATCCTGACAGTGCAGAAAGAGGCCATTTGGCTCATCAAGGCTGCACTGACAATGATCTCACCCAGGCCCTATCCTCATAACCCCAGATATTTACCCTGCTAATCCCCCAACACTGCAATTTATCATGGCCAATCCACCTAACCTGTATATCTTTGCACTGTGGGAAGAACCCATGCAGACACAGGGAGAACATGCAAACTTAACAGTCACCCTAGACTGAAATTGAACCCCAGGCACTGGTATTGTGAGGCTTCATTGTGAACCACTGTGCTACCTGCTGCCCATTCAATGGCTTTACATTATGCTTAATTATATTTGTTAAATGTCGTCTTAAAATCTAGTCAGGTAATCTAAATGTGAAACATTTAAAGGCTCCAATTGACTTTTTCACTGTTAGGTTTCTGATCAGATCTTAAGTACTTTACACCCTCTTCTCATTTCATTTTCTAATTTAAATTTGCTGGAACCTTCATCTTTCCTTTTCTATCAAATTACTCCTCAAAGAACTAACATGAATTTTGATTGGCATATGCGCACCCAGACTTTCCAACCAACTGAATGTGTATTCTGATTAAACTAAATGAATGAGTAAAATTCTATAAATTGTTGCATTGTGTTCTCACTCATTACAAATATAGGTTTTGACTGCTTTTGCTTTAGTATGACAGTTTTCAGTCTAGACATTGAGAATCTCTGCACTGGGGACACCAGTACCTTAGACTGCTCAAAGAAACTAAGAAAGCAAATAAACATTCTGCACAAAACTTAATTAACGAAATTATTATAGCAAATTGAAAACAATTCAAAAGTTTCCCTTAAGTTGAATGCTGATAGTTAATTTGATTTTGCATCACCAAGTTCAGTTTGTAGATGCTATGCTTGTTCAGATAAAAAGTTGATATCCTGGTTCTGACTGCAGGAAATTTAGTTACCATGTGTAAATCTTCATCCATCAGCATCCATAACAAAAATGTATTAAAGGAGGTGCCCTTACTTTACAGGTTCCCATGATTCTCGGTCAAAGCCCCTGTGAATCGACTGTGCAATTGATGACTCCATCAAGTCGACATATCTAACCACAAGAGGAGCGAAGACATCTTGAAGGTGTTTGTGGAATTTTCCATTTAATAGATTATCTAAAATTGAGAATTAATAAACAGGTTTATTAAGTTACATCATTAGGAACATAGAAGATCAGGAACAGTAGAGTGCTATTCAACTCTTCATAGCTGTTCCACCTTTGAGTTGATCATGTCTGATCTGCACCTCAATTCTATTTTCCAACCTTTGCTTCATATCCCTTGAAGCTTTTACCTCAACAACAATCTATTTTAATCTTGATAGTTCCAACGTCCTGGGCCAAGAGCCCCCTGGGGATGAGTTCCAAATTTCTACTACCGCTAATAACAAAAAGTTCTTTACCCAAAGGGTGGTTCGGGCGTGGAATGCCCTGCCTGCAGCAGTTGTAGATGCGCCAAGTTTGGTGGCGTTTAAGAGGTTAGTTGATAAGTATATGGAAGAGAAGGGAATGGTTTAGTTTGGAGGGGCATTGCTTTTTATATTGGTCGACGCAACATCAAAGGCCGAAGGGCCTGTTCTGTGCTGTAATGTTCTATGCTCTTTGATTTAGTTCCTGAACGACTCAATTCTAATTATATGATTGTATCCCCTTGTTTTTGATGCCACCCTCAGAGGAACTGGGAAACACTTTAAGCATTTTTATCTTTTAGACTTAAGGGAATTTTAGCCAAATTTATGCAAACTGTCTTCATTATTTAACACCCGTATCATTCTGGTGAATCTGTGACACATTCCCTCCAACAACATTAGGAGTATTCTTTGAAGAACCTGAATGGGAGACAGGATAGATTTTAAAAACAGTTTATAATTATCAGCTGCTTATTGTAATCACTTGGAATTAACTAAAAAAATCAGCACCTGGTTTCAAGTATAAAGGCAGCAGCACAGCTGTAACACGTGTCTGAACTGTGTAGCCATGACCAGCCTGAGATTTTCTTCAAGTCATGTCTAAGGGAAGTACGTGAACCACCGTTATGTTGCCACTTATGTAGGAACAAATTCCGGCAGCAGTCTCTGTACCAAGGTGGGATGGAGGAGGAGTGTAGAATAATGGGAGGAGAGCTAATTGCAATCAATAGCAGGTCACGGGTGCTGTGCAGCTCCAGGAGAAAGCGGAAAAATATTTGGACTTACCTTTTGGGTGCTGGCCAATTGCTGGACCATACCTAGGCATGAGGAAAACCTGAGCACAGAAGGCTCAATTTGTGCTTGCTCAGGTTAGCCTAATTTTCAAAAAGATTTGTCTCTTCATTAGTGCATAGTAAGGGCCTAATTTATGTTTTGGATGGCTGTCAGAAGAATAGCCTGATGCAATTCTGCACAGCATACATCTCCAGAATTGGCTCTTATTCGGCCTGCTTTACATCTTTATAAGTCCAATTTCTAGGCCTTTACTCCAGCATGCACTTTAATTATCTTCCCACATATTCTCAAACCCCATTACATGCGGTCTCTGTAGCTAAATAAAAACGGATCCAGATTTGTTATCATATAGAAGTGAATTAATAAAGTTAAGAACGAATCAGGAAAATAATAGTAAAACATGAATAATGAAACATTTTATTGAAATGTGATACATACAATCACTCCTCAGGAAATCATTGAGCAGTTGAAATAATGGGAAGCTGTCCCAGGTGTCCGGGGCCTGTGTCTCCAAAGCAGCATCCATGTCTACTGCAAACAGGGACAGGAAAGTCTCTGCATGTTCAACCATCAAGTCTGACCACCAAGCAAAGGCCTTCAAAGGACAGAGCCAGAGGAAAAAAAGAATGAATAAAAATAAAACTTTACAACCACTTCATAAAGCTCTGTAGTAATCTGGACTGAGTCTAATTCTATAGGGTAGATGTTCATATTAGGGAATCAAAGGAGTTATTGTAAAGAAACAAGAATCCTGATGTGAGGCTTCAATAACAGCAGTCTCTTTCTCAATCCAATTCATTCCGATGGAGAAGTAGGGTCTGTATTCCCAATCTTTGCACACTATAGGACATTACAATCATTTGCAGTGTGAGCAACATATACAGGTGAAATAATCCAAATAATGATTTGATTTTTGTTGTTGTTCTCTTAACAATAACTCACTGAAGTCATGCCATTTACCAGCTTACTACAAGACAATGCTTTTTTAGGTATTTTGGTTATTTTTAGTTTGCACTCCAGATATTCATGCAGCTAAGACTTGTGCATGCTTTCCAGCCTTTGAGGCAGGCTTCCAATGAGTTTTCAGGAGTTACATTCACATTCTGGGTGACTGAGATGTGAATGTGTTGAAAAATGCATGCATTTTTTTTTGTGTATCTGTCGCTGGCTAGTAACATGCAACATGAGCAGTGCCAGCAGTGAAACTTTATACAATAAAGGCATAATGCCAGTATCATTTGACATTGATTCTTCTGTATATGTTCTGAAGGCCTCATATGATGACCAATAAGATAACATCTTTAATAACTGATCTACACTTTAAATTCTGCTGAATTGTGGAATTAAGGTAATGTTCATATTCTGTAGTCTTCTGAAGTTGCTCATTCTGGATTCCAGCTGGGATGAGTAGTGAGTGCCGTGCACCTTTCAATGATTTCTGGTAATGTTGTTCTAAGGCCAAGGAGTGGAGGGGCTCAAAGTCGCAGCCTGAATTAAAATCTCAAACATGTCTCTTCCTATCCTGTCGGGTCACCTCTGCTCACTGCTGCTGGCCGAGACCTACCTAAGACTTGTGCTTAGCGTTTCAGTAGAACTCAAGTAGAAATGTCAGCCAAGACTGAGTCAAAGCTAGAGCTCCCATTCTGTAGTTTGATAGAGCAATAGCTGATAGATGACACTGTGGGGTGGGGGCCACCATCTAACTGGGATAAACTAAGTGGCCCAGAATTTCCTGGAATGAGACATCACGCAATGTCATTTGTTTGTTACAATTCCTCATCCTTCAGTTTGAAAAAATGTTGTGCCGCAAATTGTTGGAAGTAGAAGCTGATAATGGTCAATGGGCCGGAGCAAACCCTGAAAGCTTGCGAGTTTACTATCAAATAAATCGGTTGGACTTGAACCTGGTGTTGTCAGACTTCTTACCATCTGGAACAAACAAGAGCTAGAGTATATTTCTTTCAACAATAAGATTTGAAGATAGAGAAAGAAATATAGGAATTATAGCAAAGGGAATAGGGCAAATCAGAAGCATATTAGCTATCAAAAGAGAAATTGAAGGAAAGGAAGAAAGATTACATCATGTTATTACTAACATTAGCATTATACCCTTTCCCAGCAAATTTTGGGCCAGTAGAATTCCTTTGATGTGGCCACAATGTCACAAATTACCTACATTTAATAATAGCTATTGTTAAGATGCTCCATTATCAAGTATAATGATATCTTAAAAAGGGAATTTGACATTTCAAGTTTGCCCAGTCTTGATTTATAAAGAAGTCCGATTTTAGATTCATCAGTATTTTGTCATAAATGTTATCAAATCCATTGATCAACCTTGTTATAGACTTTGTTTTTACACTATCTATTATACAAAAATGGTTAGCACATCAATTTTTCTTCTTCATGTAATTAGTATGGTTTTGCCAGTCCCTATACATTCAAATTTAGTTAGATACAATTTTCTGATTGCCCGACAGGCCAGCAGAATTCAACTGTGCTCGCAGATGGGTCAGTTTGTTATATCCACTTAAACTTAAAGTCTAACTGTCCCTGTTGAAAGTCAGAAGAAAACAGCTATGACTCTGACTGAAGATATCTTTTCATATGTACTTAGGAGTGTAACTACTTTGCAAACTTTGTGACAATGTTATGGGATTTCCACTTTACAGAGATGTGAAATTAGCAATGTTAATCTGGAGTCTGGGCTGAGGTTCAGAAGCAATGAGCTCACTTTATAGGCTCACTTTAGTTCAGTTTGACACCGCAGTAGAAGTGGATTGAAAATCCAGTGCAGTGTCTAAAGTGATTTGCATAACGCCAATGTGTCTATTAGGTACTTTAGCCACGTGAATTAATTTTGCAACCATATTTTCAGCTGCAGGCACCATTTTGCAATTAAAACATGTATGCACACTTTTGGTGCAAGCTGGACTGGATACCATTTTGGCGGTGTTAGCTGGAACTATAGCTAGAAGCCATGAGGTGGAGATGCTGGTGTTGATCTGGGGTGGGTGCAATAAGAAGTCTCATACACCAGGTTAAAGTCCAGCAGTTTTATTTGGAATCACAAGCTTTCGGAGCACTGCTCCTTCATCAGGTGAGATAAAAGAGCAGTGCTCTGAAAGCTCGTGATATCAAATAAACCTGCCAAACTTTAACCTGGTGTTGTAAGACTTCTTATTGTAGCCAGAAGTATGCAGAGTAGGCAGGTTATGATCCAGTCAGTTTATAAAGCTGATTTGATGGCAGCAGTGCCAATTTTGACCGGTAAATTTAGTTAATGCCCTCTCTTAACCTCACAAATCTGAACACAAATTCAGGAAAGGAAGGATACCATTAGGGCTTCACTCTTAAATTTGCTGCTGATTGTTTTCTACTGGCTATTGCTGAGTTAATTCCAGTGTTTGGTATTTGTACCGACATTTACAAAGAGCAGTGTGGCATGTAATGAATGTTTTGGTTCTGACTTCAAGGATTCTGCTCAGGCCAGGCATGGGCATTGTAGTTTTCATTTGCGTTGGCCTGCAGCATGACAGAGGAATGAGCAGAGATGGCACAGAGGAGGTCAAGTTGCATGACCAGGGAGCATGTGGAATAGAGGAAGAAAACTCTCAGCAAGAGACCATATTCACTCAGGGTCTGCAGGGAGCAACTCTCCTTCCTCAGCCTCAATGAGGAAAAGATATTCTGTTCCACTAAGGAGATTCTCTCTGAACTCTATTGCCTGTCGCAGGCAACCCGCAGCTCACAGCCAGGCACTGGCAATACTGTCAGTAGCTGTGAAGCTGACCGTGACGCGAAACATATTTTGTGCAGGCTCCACCCTCACTCTTCTATAAAAGAATTGACTGGCACACTGAATAAAAGGATGGATGTGAAAGCACAGGATAGGATACAGGGGAGGCTCACCAGAAAGTTGCCTGGATGGAGAATTTGAGCTATAAGGGGAAATTGGACAGGCTTGGATTGTTTTCTTTGGAGTGGAGAAGGCTGATGGGGACATGATTAAGGTGCATACAATGATGAGAGATATGAATAGGGTGAGTAGAGAGCAGCTGTCCCCTTTAGTTGAGGAGTCAATCACGAGAGGACATTGTTTTAAGGTAAGGGGCAGGAAATTCAGAGGGGATCTGAGAAGAAACCTTTTCACTCAGAGGGTGGTGGGAATCTGGAATGCATTGCTTGGGAAAGTAGCGGAAGCCGGAAACTTACAACCTTTAAAAACTGTTTGGATTAGCACTTGAAATATCATAACATTCAAAGATATAGGACAAATGCAGGGAAGTGCATGCCTTTAGTGGTAGTGGTTAGTGCAGACTCGATGGGCTGTAGGGCCTTTTCTGTGTTGCATGAATTTATGACACATTTTATGAGAAGAGAGGGGAACAGACTGTCTTCCCTCCAGAGAGAACAGGGCAGAGCATGTGAAGATAACATGATGGGGGTCATCAATGACTGCACCACAAGCTGTTCTGAGGGTGCCACATCTAAATTCAGAGGGACATCTCAACCACAAAGTCCCTCAATGAGCAGCTGGTATGTGACCATACTCAGCAAAACAAGCAGGTCAATGTCTGCTATGCTGGCAGCAGCTTCGATGCCTTTATTCTGCACCAGCTCACAGTGCCATCAGTATTTCAGCCACCAAGTGAGACTGGAGGATGATTACTGCCAACAAAGGCTATCCACTGACAAACTGGCTCATGACTCTGTGCACAACCGCACACAAATGTGGGCATCGTGCAAATAATGACAGCCACATTTCCATGCCAGATGCCATCGAGCAGACCACTGAAGTGCTTAAGTAACACGTCTGCTGCCAAGACTGCTCTGGATGAGCCGAATATTATAGAGTCTGTGCCACGATTCATCATGATCTGCTACATCCGGCATAACCTCACTATCATGAGGGCATGACCCTTGTCACTAGATATATGGTGAGCAGCAGAGGAAGATGTGGAGGAGCTGTTTTCTGGCTGAGCTATCTGTAATTTGTTCAGCAGCAGTGAATAGAATCTCAGTGACCCATTCGACAACAGTCACATACTTTACCATGCCCCTGTAACCAGCATCCTCTTAGTTACATTTGCTGAAATGAAATTGAACACAACACCAACATTCCAAACCAATTTCAATAAATAAACCAATATTCAAAACAAAAGTCAACCAAAAGCTCTTGTGCATTTTCTTTGTTTGTGACTTCTGTAGGCTAATGTCTGGCCTCGAGCTTCCACACAGTGTTACAGCAGTGGTTGTAGCAGAGCTGGCGAAGGTTGCTAATTGGCTAATTGGGCGAAGAGTGTGGATTACCTTGCATGACACCCTTGAGGTGTAGTTGTGGTTCTGGAAGACCTGATATGGAGATGCCGGCGTTGGACTGGGGTGGGCACAGTTAACAAGTCTCACAACACCAGGTTAAAGTCCAACTGGTTTATTTGGAATCACGAGCTTTCAGAGCACTGCTCCTTCCTCAGGTGAGTGATGTAGTGCTCACATCTGATGAAGGAGCAGCATTCCAAAATTTAACCTAGTGTTGTGAGATTTCTTACTCTAGAAGGCCTGACTTGGTACAGCACCATTTCTACACGAATGGCAGTAATCTGGGCCTGGCTGGAAAAAAGCAGCAGTAGGAGCATTAGTGTGTGGTGGCACAAATGCTATCATCTTAAGAGAGAGGTCAATGCAACTCCTTTTCAGCAGCACATCTTCAGTCCTAATAATGCTGGAGTGCAGATTGTTGGATTGCTGTGAAAATCTGCCAG
This sequence comes from Sphyrna mokarran, assembly GCA_024679065.1. Classification (NCBI taxonomy): domain Eukaryota; kingdom Metazoa; phylum Chordata; class Chondrichthyes; order Carcharhiniformes; family Carcharhinidae; genus Sphyrna; species Sphyrna mokarran. The sequence goes on along the minus strand of JAGIQG010000003.1, from coordinate 106,273,137 downwards.
CCCCTTTGAGAGCTGGTATCCACAGACACAGTGGCAGACACTGAGATGTGTGTTGAATTTTGAGGTTCCCCTGCAGTACTCAGAAGTTGTATGGCTTCTGCAATAAAAAACTGAAACATTGGCCATCAGACGTTTCATCACAGTTGAATCCACAGATGTTTGTATGAATATGGCCATACCTGTCATAGTGGAAAGTAAATGGGGTCCAGGCTCTGTGCAAGGTGAATACCAGACTCCTCGATCCACCATAACAGTGACCGCAGGCTTTCTGGCAGGCTTGCTAATGTACAAGCAATTCTGTGCGATTGCCCTTCAATCCTGTTCTATGCTTTGTTTTCATTTAAGGCTCTGCAAGCTGGCACCTGCATTACCATTTCCCTTTGTCCTGGCTGCAGGCCACTCATGCCTGCTGTCTCACCACATACAGGTTCCCACTAATGTGGGCATAGTGTCAATATCTGGGCTTGTGGCTGGGAGAGTCACAGTGTTTTTCCTATCGTCACACTGCTCTTTCTCTATCACCTCTTGTTCCTGTACCACTGCCTTGCTAGGTTGTCGTTCTGAAAGCAGAAAGGCACAAAGGTGATGTGCCAGTGAGGTGAATGAAGCAAAACATGAGATGTGTCTTTAAACTACTGCAGCTTGTGAAGGGAAAGAGATTATAAAGTGAAGGGGAATTGGGAGAGAAAAAGGAGGATGAAATATGAGCATACCACCATCTTTTACAGTTTCCATTATGGTTGCTTCAATAATGGCAAGCACAGTTCCCTCCAATACATTGAGGAAATGAGGTCATATCTGCCCTCTCAGTTAGCTGCTACTGCCTACAGTTGTGGGCCACCTTGTCTTTATGAGTGAAAGAAGTGCATCACTGAGTTTTCTGCAATGTGGTTGGGTAATACCCCTGTCATGGTTGAAAAGCTGGCAGTGTGTGCTAGCTGTCAGATATGTGTTAGCTGTCAGCAATGCACAACGTGTGAGGATGAGGTATGAGTTGTGATTGATCGGGACTGTTGATAGGTGAATGATGGAGGTATAATGTACAGAGCAGTGCAGTTAGGGATAAGAGATGGCACTTGAAGATGTATTGACTTGCCATGACCACTCCAGTGATGAGCACATTGGACTTCTTTTACTTCTGTATCCAGATTCTCGTGGCTTCATGCTAGGAACTCACCTGCTTAGTCATCTGTTTCCAATGTCATCTCAAAGTTTGCTTGGGAGAGCTCCTGGCTCCTTATGAATAAAGGACTTCTTTCTTCCTGTCAATCTCTTGCACCATGTCTTTCACAAAGAATGTTGGAGTGACCTATATGTCGTATCTTATTCTTGTGCCTTACTTAGGTCAAACTGACTTCTCTCATGACTTTCAACACCTACTCCAGCCAAAACGTACCATCCCATCCCTTAAAGAGACAAAGGTAGCAATGGTTGCCTTGAATTTATGCCAACGTCTCACAAACTGGATGAACAAGTTGGATGACTGAGGAAGACTTTGGATGAGGATGGTGTCGTCGACTGCAAACAGCGAGAAGGAAGAGGAAGGATACCTTTCCTTTGTCACAAAAGATAACATTTGTGAGTTAGAAAAAGAGCTATTTCTATGTTGTGGAAAGGATTCAAACACGGAAATTCAAGAAAGATAGGTGTAGATTTTGGGAGGTGACAACAGGAATGTGAAATTGGAAATATGCCTGTAATTTGCAAGGAAAGCAGGATCGAGGCACACTTATTGAGGAGGGAACTGATTTGAAAGGAAGGACAGTGGCATCTGAGATGAGAGATTATCAGCTAACATGGGAGCCAGGAAAGGGAGTTTATTGGATCAAGGGAAAGAGTTTCATATACAGGCTGATCCCAGTATGCTGAACAGGAGGAATATTTAATTAAGAAACTGTCAATACCTTCTTTTAATAGAAATGATTTAAGATATCTTTGCTCAGAGATAAATTCAGTTATTCCATTTCAGTCAGAAATTTAAGGTATCTGGGATGCACCCTTCAGTGCACTTTTAAAAAAGATTTTGCTTTTGTTTCATAACTTTGTTGTTCATGACATTTAACAGTCAAAGTTTTAAAAGTGAAATATTTTTGAAGCATGAAATAGAATTAGACCTCTGATGGATGCTCGGAAACTAAAATGCTGCAGCTAACCAGGGGCACACCGATAGGAAACCAGCAAGCATTTATTGTACTTTTTATATATTCTCTTTATTCTCCAAGGCCCCCCAGGAGTTTGTAGTGAGGGTGGACAGGTGGTATATTCCCAGCCCTTTGCCAATGCACTTTGTATAATATCTAGTGACTTATACTCTGATCTTCATTCCCTCTCTCCCTCCCTGTGGGGGAGCTGCTGAGCTCTGCTTGATGCCTTCCTCTGACAACACAGCCAATACCAGAAACTCAGCAGGTGGGCATTGGCAGTCACAAACCTGCATCCTACTACTTTGTAACAGTCTGTCCAAACAGTAGCTCTGTGTATCATCTACAGGGCTTTATGCTCTGAGGAATCCTAAAGATACCAAAACTACAACAGAATCTTTGAGTTACAGCCCTTGAAGCTTCTGACACTCAGATATAATGGATACCTCGGGAGAAGGAAAAGGTCAAATCTCATGTTATTTCAACACGTATACACTATGTCTACACTGCATGTAGCTCTGAATTTCAAAACCATGATTGCAATGTTTAAAATGTAGGGGGTGATTCTCTGAGGCCTCTAGCCCCTGCCAGGAATCCCAATGACTTGTTGAATCAGATAAGGTAGGAAGGGGATCATTCTGCAGGGCCGCTAACCCAAGCCAGGAATCCCTTGAGCCCTTCGAATCGGACAAGAGGGCCAAATTGGGATTCTGGGTGGCTGTCCAAGCCACTGCGAGTCTCCCAGCCTGCCTCCCCACTTTATATCAATGACTCAGATGAGGGGAAGGAAAGCATGGTAGTCAAATTTGCAGATGTCACAAAGCTAGATAGGAAAGTATCTAGGAAAGTTTTGAAGAAGAAATAAGGAAATTGAAAATGGTTAGAAATAGGTGGAGTGAGTTGGCCAAACTCTGATAGGGACAGAGTATAGTGAAGGAAAATGTGATGTTGTTCACTTTGGCAGGAAGGATAAAAAGGCAGAGTATGACTTGAATGGAGAATGGCTGTAGAATTCTGAAGTGCAAAGGGATCCAGATGTTCTCTAGCATTAATAACTGAAAGGTAATATGCAGCTACAGTAAATAATTAAAAGGCTAATAGAATGCTGTCCTTTATCACAGGGGAATTCAACATGAAAGCATGAATATTATGCTTCAGTTACACAGGACACTGGTGAGACCACATCCTAAACACCACATTCAGTTTTGGTCTTCTTATTTAAGAAAGATGTAAGGGCTTTGGAGACAGTTCAGAAAATGTTTACGAGATTGATACCTGGAATGAATGGATTGTCTCATGAAGAAAGGTTAGATAGTGGGCTTGTTTCCACTGAAGTTTAGAAGAGTGTGGGGTGACTTGACTGTAGTATAAAAGATCCTGAATAGTCTCAACAAGGTGATGTTTCTTCTTGTGGGTGAGTCTGGAATTAGGAGGGCACCGTTTTGACATTAAGATTCACCCTTTTAGGACAGAAACGAGGAGAATTTTTTCTCTGAGGGCTGTGCAACTTTGGAACTCTCTGCCTTAGAACAGAGTGGAGGCATGGTCAGTGAATATTTTTAACTCAGAGGTAGATAGATTCTTGTCAGGCAACAGAATCCAAGGTTACCAGGGAAGGTAAGAATGGGGAATACAAAACACAAAGCGATCAGCCATGTTCTTATTGAATGGCTGAGCAGGCTTGAGGAGCAAATGGCTTATTTCTGCTCCTATTCCATACATTTGTATGGACTCACCTGGAAATGAATGAAGGTGTGTAATTTTGGCATAAAGGTACTCATTTCATAGGAAGAATTAACTGTTCTTTGCATATTTTGCCTGGAGAGTTTGGACAAATTCTGTGGTATAATTTTATGTTCTAGCAATGATAGTAACTCTAATTCCTTGAAACATTTTTCCCCCAACATCGGTTTCCTATATTCATGTATCATCCGCAACATTATGAGCTCTCATCTTGGTGCAGTAACCTTTTATATTCCATCCCATCAAATGTCTTTTGAAATCCAAACACATCAGTGGCGATTTTCCCACCTTGACATGCTATTTGGTTAGCGTGACAGGCTAGGAGAACCACATATGGGCCAATTTGCAGGATACACGTATGCGTTCCTGTTGCACGCAAATCTCCCAGCGTCAGATGTCCAGCGTGTTTAGGACCATGCTGGGAACAGGCAGGACCAGCAGGTAAGACGTTTTAATTTTATTTTAATGTTATTTAAATGCCATTATCGAACCCAGGACTGAAGTCTCCGGGCCCGATTGCAAATCCCATCCCAGCAGTACAATTTCACTCTGGCGGGGTTTCCAGTAGCTCCCAACCTTCAGGGAACTATCGGGAAACTGTACCAGACTGAAGTGGGGGTTGGGGGAGAAGGGTGGCAAGCAGATCCCCCACCCCCACCCCCCACTGGGGATTGGTGGGGTGGTGCCTCAGGGCAAGGGCATCCAAGCAATGCCAGTCTGTGCCCCTGGCATTGCCCAAAGGATAAAATGGCCATGCCCTGGAGGTGCCTTGGCACTGTCCAATGGGCATGGGCAATGAGAATGGGGCAGGGCTTCGGGGTGATCATGAGGGTGAATATTGGATTCATTCAAGGCTGGAGGGAGGCCAATGATCAGAGTTGGCTGAGCGGGAGGGGGTTGTCTGCCAGGCAGGATCTGCGTCCTGTGGAGCGAGTCTGCCAGGATTGGTGCAGCCTGCTTTCTCTGGGCGGCTGGGGAGTGGCAAAATTGTCACTGATGGTGGGGGAGGACGGTGCTGAAGATCGGGTGTTCCTGGAGGAGTGGGGAGGTTGCGGCTGGCCCAGGAATGCATATGAGGGTCACATGAGGGCAATGGGGGTGTGTAGGAGCAGCACTGTGAGGATCCTGGGTTGGTCCGGAACTGTCAGACTCCAGAGTGAATAGGCCCCATCCCTGAGCTTTTAATGATATTTGCGACCTCTGCATTGCACAGAGTGTGGGAGATTCAAGTGTTTGTGCACTGAAAAAACAATCGTGATTTACACCAGTTTTCCTGCAAATTTGGCACTCAGAATTTTTTTGGAGAATCTCCGCCATATTTACTACTTCTCCTTTATCCATCTTGCCTGTTACATCCATAACTACAACCAATTAACAGGTAAAGATTGGGGAAGAAATGTTGGAAGAAGATTCTGCTACCTGGCCCATTCTCTCTTCAGGGAGTTACATTATTGCACGGCTATTGTTACTGACCATGCCTAATACAATCTCCTTCTCTCTGTGGGCCCTAGAATGACTATTACCTGATTTTGAAAATGCTTCATTAAAGGGCACATTTTATTGACCATATTTGATTTTGAAAACATTATGGCCAGACTTTGGTTTGAAAAATCAGTTGGTGCTATGGGTTGTCACAGCAGTGGTCACTATAGTATAGTTCTTAGTTGCTCTACTGGTGGGTACTTCACTCTGCTATGATTTGATGCCGTATGTTGTGGAATGCTTAGTTAATGTGACTTATGTATATTATATCAGAATATTTATTTTCTTTCTTCTTGGTTTTAATGCAACAATTAACATAGCATTATGATCCTTTTACTAGAAATCTTCCATTTTCCTCCATATTTCTCCCTATTGTGTTAACTTGTTTTGAAGTACAGTTCTACATCTACTGGCAGAGTTCAGTACTTCATCCAAACGCCAATAATCATTGCTAAATGTCACTTCTTCATTATAAGGTATACAGTGAATGAAAGCAGGCTATATTACAATGGAGTGAAATCAAAGTTTATTGAATTCACAGGAAGTTCCTATGCGATACTTCAGTGGCGGCACTAACCTGTTCATTTGCTGATAGTCAAGCTGCCTACTTTTGAGGCAGTTTTTCAATTCATGTATCTATTTCCAAATCAGTTTTCCCCTTCCCCCAGTAAACTACATAATCTTGCAACAACATGGTGGAATGCATGACTCATCATCCATAGTCACATTGGTAGAAACAGCAAAAACATTTTTTTTAAATTGTTTGTAACTGAGCGCTGACTCATCGTAATGATAATAGATTTGAGAACTGAGATTTAACATAATCAGTTGTACGTGAGCTGATGCGTCGTTCTGCATTATAAACCAAAAACTGGAACTTAAAGGCATCAAATCTATACAGACAAATAAAGCAGACTCAGGGAAATTTCCAAAGGGTGAAGTATGGTGTTAGGATGCAACTCCAGTGCTTGATATAGCATCCACTAGTACATGCAGAGGCTGCTTGGCCAGCCCAAGCAAACTATTTTTGTTACTCATTGCAAATAACAGTTCTACAAGCACTGTGTCGGCAGTTGGTAGTGGATTATTTGGAAAAAGAGGAGGAGCAGGGAAGACCCAGGTAAAATCCCAATAGGAAAAATGATCTTTAGGGCATGCACGAGACATATGGGGAGGTGACTCATTTCATTCAGATTAGTCACATACCTCTTTTCCCTGTAGTAATCCAATATTGATTGAACAGTAGGGAGGAAATTTGAATATGCAAATCAAGCATTAGTTGGGACTAGTGCATTAACTTTGTACCATATAATAAAGGCACTATGGATTCAATACTCCAGTTTCACACTTTTTTTCTATAGGTTAACATGTACACACTCTCAATATAAAATTAAATGTAATTCAAAAGAGTAGAAATTAACAGCAAAGACAGTCACACTGGAAAATGAAGCAATAGTCATTCAGAAATAGATAAAAACTAAAGTCACTGTTAGCAATGGGATAACAGAAGTTTGATGTTATGACTGAGAAAGGAGGCCATTCTGTGGAATTTACTTATTGCAGTAATGTTTTTTGGAAAGTACACGCAAATTAATTTCATGGTGAAGCAAAACTTTTAACAGGTGGAAACATTTCAGACATACTAGAAATCCTTGTGGGCAAATATATTATTTCAGCGTGGTGTAATTAAGTCTGCTTATTTCTGTAAAAATCAATTGGAGTGATTATGTATAGAAGCTATGAATTCATACATGTACTCACACACACTGTGAGCAAAAGGCAGTATATTCCATTATCATGTACATCAGTCTGATAAAGAGGGAGAGTTTACTGAAACAAACAATATATTTCAGTTTTGAGTGCTACCCCATTGTTCAATTACTTTGCATTTATAAACACTGCTTTCATTATGCAAATTCATCCAATGATATAGAAACAATTGTGTGCTTCCTACAGTGAAGCCAAATTTGATGGGAACATGTACTGGTAACAAGAGTTTTAATATTGTAACCTCTTTAAATAAGTGTTGTAGCCCTCCAATCTTGTAATTGTCATTCAATTGCGCTGGACTACCAAAGTGATTTGGGGTTTAATTATGCCCTACTCATAAATTACTTCAGTATTTAACTTGCAAGAAAATAATACAACACCCCAAATGTCTTGAGAAATTTCAAAGCAACACTAGGACACTGGGAGAGGGTCAGGAATCTGAGACCAGATAACAGCTTGGAATAGTTAAATTCAGCATCAATAGATGTACATAAAGCAGCCGACTATTTGCTGTCACCCACCGTGCTGTTTTTAAAGAACTTAAATAGTGTACTTTTGATCAAAGCTTCTTTATCCATGTTCCAGCACTTAAAATTTTAAAAGCTAGCCATGCTGAGAAGACCACGTAAAGAAGGGATGCCAAGGAATTACACAGAGCTCTATCTTCTCAGAGGTTGTACTATAGTGATTCAATTGCCTTGGGCGATTAAATAAGCTGAATAACATCCGTATGCACATTGTACTAAATATGAGCACTGACTGTACAAATTCCATTCCTTCCAGCAGGAATGGAAGGAATGGAATTTGTACAGTTAGTGCTCATATTTAGTTTAGATCCAGGTACTTTGATATAAACCATCTCATTATTGAAGAGCTTCCAAGACGTAAGGGTTCATCTGGTCATTATATCATGGCAACGCAAGTATGGTAGAAATATGGTTATTTTGGGCAAGATTGAAAAGAACACTAAAATAATAGCTTTATTATTTCACCGGAACCACCGTTCAAGAGAACACACTCCTGCTAGGTTTATAATGTTGCTACTACAACAACGAGAAAAAATCTATCACCCAGGTAAATAAAGGCATACAAACATGATTGGGGTGAGTAACAGCAAGGAATTAGTTTGGATTATTCACATTAGGAGCCAACTGTTTTAAAATGGCATCAAACCATATTAAATAGTTAATGGTTTAGCTGCTGAAACACTCACCTCTGCATGGTGCTCTTCATTTTGCTGTAGCACCTCAATAACCAGTTCAGCAAGACGAATTGTATCTTCCAGTTTTTTGGCGGGAGTGACTAACTGTCCTACATTTTCTGTGGTAAATAGTATCAAAAATGAGTAACATAAAGCAAACTACATTTTCTTCAAGTTTACACTCTCTCTCTCTCTTTTAAGAAAGCACTTTCTGATTTACGGTACGATTATTTTTTTAAGTACTTAACCTAATAAATACTTAACAAAACTGTTTTATTGAAAACAAATAGGTAATATATACAACATTGTTTATTCCAGTACAATGCTCCAGCTAGGATTCTATCCAGGTTCAAATTGAAGTTCTGATTTTAAAAATTGTGATAAATCTAAGTAAGTATACTTGAGGACACTGATGGGGGGATGCAATCCAATTTCTGTTAAATCTTGCGTTCCTGCAAATTCTTAAAATTTGCTCTTGGATCCAGTGCTATTTTTGGGGGGAATTTGATGAGTGAGTTCCATGAAAACTTCTTCAACCGTTTCAAAAGAAACTTGGGTTAAAAGGGCACCAGTTGCGACAAAGAGCTAGAATGCTAAAGGAAAGATCTAATTGGAACACTGTTAGCTGCCAAAAAGATATTACTGTACAACACCGTTTACTAAAAGAACTTAAAGTTATCATGCAATATGTTATGCAGCAACACTGTTAGTTTGTGCTGACATTATATTTGTGAATGCTGTGTGCACCAAATGCTCAACAAAGAAGGCAAAAGTATTACTTTCTAGAACCTAACTTGAGATTCAACAAATCATAAAAAAGGAACAGCAGTTTGTTTTCATTAGTTTCTATCAGACTGTATTTTTCCGTAACAAACTCAATATAACCAAAGCAAGTAAAAGAAAATCTTGTTTGAAAGCAATAAATTACAAAAGAAAAATCAAATAACTGAAATAAAAACTGTGACAGTACTTGGTATTTGTTTAGGCATGCCTCTGATTCTCTGACTAAGAATGTTTTGCGACGTTTTTATGGGTGGAAGTGCAGGCGGTGGTTTAGGCCAAGATCGTCGTGCTGTCATGCATGAGTGAAAGAGATAGGTAAAGTAAGCAAGCAGGCGACCAAATGAGCAATGATACAAGTAATGGAAAACTCATAAAAGTGAAAGAAATATCTGCATAGTTATGACAATTCAAGAGGTAATCTTGTTAACTGCTAATTACAGTTGTAACTAGATGTTTCGAAAGATCTCAACAATGCACCGTATAGCAGATATTTTAAGCACAACACAAGTTGTAAAATTTGTCTAATATTACAGTCTGAGGATATGCCACAAACCATCAACTTCTTTTTTTTGCTGGCATTATTTTAGTTTGATTATGTTAAATACTCCGGTTTACTCAAATACTCAACTATACGGTTTTCTTTACAGAAACTATTTGAATTTAGTAATGAAATGGCACAGAAAATCAAAATTCTAAAAATAATTCTATCCTAGAAAATAGCTCTCAAATCTATTGTTAAATCAGGTATTTTGTTCAGCATTTACTTCAATGTATATTTGTTGTTCATTTTCTCAATGACTGCAATTAAGATCACTATGACCCTGTTCAACTCTGTCGAAAGGTCAATAATCTAGCAAAATGGATTACTCACACATTGCAGCATCTACTAGTGAGAACAAAAAGGTTTTCAGGAGGTTCGACAATGATTGAGCAATTTTACTCTATCAGGTTAACGCCCAGGGTTTGACTTGGAAGATTAGCTGACATCCCTGTTATGGAACTTTAAGATCAAATAGTTTGGAGGGATAAAGATAAGAAGCAGCAATTAATGAATCAATGCTTGCAGCACTTCTGTCTCTCAAAAATGAATAGATCAGTGGATTGGGGAAGGTCCACATTTGAGATTCCAGAGGAAATTATTGCAATAGAAGCCTTAGATTTAGAAACCATTAGAAAAGAGAAAAGGGAAGGAGCTAGTGAGAAATAATTGTAGAAAGGGTAAAGGATACAAAAAAGTTAAATCCCGAAATATTAAGGGCTAAAAAGGGCAGAACTTTGACTTACTAACAGCAAATGCCACTGGTCCTGCTGAAACTATCTTAGCTGGGAGGTTAGCTGAGTGTTTTGGCAGGGTTTAAACTAATATGGAGGGGGGGAGGGGCTGAGACCGATAGCTCGGTAGAATGTGGGATGGGAGGTAGAGTAAGCTTGGATGAGAAGTAGTACACTAGGGAGAAGGAGGTTCCAAGTGGGCTTGGAGGTCTGGAGTGTACCTGTTTCAATGCAAGAAGTGTAATAGGAAAAACGGATGAACTTAGGGCCTTAATGTTTGCAAGGAACTTGGATGTGGTTGCAGTGACGGAGACGTGGTTAAAGGAAGGGGAGCAGTGGCAGCTGAATATTCCTGGGTATAAATGTTTCAGGCGTGACAGAGGAGGGTCCAGAAGAGGTGGGGGAGTGGCATTGTTAGTTCGGGAGAGCATCACAGCGGTGCAGAGGGAGGACAATATAGAGGAGTCGCTGTGGGTGGAGTTGAGGATTGGAAAGGGGGCAATTACTACGCTGGGGATGTATTATAGGCCACCCAACAGCCCACGGGTAGTTGAAGAAGGCATATGTAAAGGCATTTTGGATAGGTGCAGAAAGAACAGAGTCTTTATTGTGCGAGATTTTAATCTCCCTGGGGTGGATTAGAAGGTACCTAGAGCTGGGGATTTGGACAGCAAGAAATTTGTAAAATGTGTACTGGAAGGACCATTGGAGTAGTATATAGCTATCCGACTAGACAGGGGGCTATATTGGATTTAGTTCTGAGTAATGAGTCAGGGCAAGTGTTGATGTTGTAGTAGGGGAACATGTGGCTAACAATGACCACAATTCTGTCTACTAGGGGCAGGGTGCTGAATTGGGGAAAGGCTAACTGCAGTCGGATTAGACAGGAACTTATGGAAACTGATTGGGAACAGTTGTTCGAGGGTAAGTCCCACTAGGCATGTGGGAGTCTTTCAAGGGAATACTGAAAATGTTGCAAGAAAGATATGTGCCAGCTAAGAGGAAAGATGGGAAAGGTAGGATTATAGAGCCGTGGATTACTAGGGATATTGAGGACTTGGTTAGGAAGAAAAGAAAGGCGCATGATAGTTCAAAGCAGCTGGGAACGGAGAGAGCATTGGAGGAATATAGAGACAGTAGGAGGGAATTAGAAGGGCGAAAAGGGGGCATGAAATGGTTTTGGTGGATAGGATTAAGGAAAATCCAAAGGCTTTGTACTCCTATGTTCGGAATAAAAGGGTGGTCAGAGGAAAAATCGAACCTCTTAGGGACAGAGGAGGGGAACTGTGCTTAGAGCCTGAGGGAATGGGGGAGAACCTGAACGTATACTTTGCGTCAGTATTCACGAAGGAGAGGGGCTTGTTGACCGCTCCTGTCTCTGAGGGAGCTGTGGACCAGTTGAGGGAAATATCCATACTGAGGGAGGAAGTGTTAGAGCTTCTAGGTAGCATTAAAACTGATAAATCTCCGGGGCCTGATGGCTTTATCCCAGGCTGTTTAGGGAGGTGTGAGGTGAAATTGCTGGGCCTCTGGCGCAAATCTTTTTCTCTTCTTTGGACACAGGTGAGGTCCCAGAGCACTGGAGAATTGCTAATGTTGTACCATTGCTTAAAAAGGGTGGTAGGGATAACCCTGGAAATTATAGGCCGGCGAGTTTGACATCAGTGGTAGGGAAGGGGATTTTTAGAGACAGGATGTATAGGCACTTAGAGCGTTGCGATCTGATTAGGGATACGCAGCATGGCTTTGTTAAAGGGAGGTCGTGCCTTACGAATCTGGTAGAACTTTTTGAGGACGTGACGAGGAAGTGTGAGCCATTGATGTTGTCTATATGGATTTTAGTAAGGCGTTTGACAAAGTCCCTCATGGGAGGTTAGTTGAAAAGGTCAAGGCTAATGGGATACAAGGGCAGGTCGCTCGATGGATAAGTAACTGGCTTAGTAATAGGAGACGGAGAGTAATAGTGGAAGGGTGTTTTTCTAGCTGGAGTTTGGTCACTAGTGGTGTGCCGCAGGGCTCGGTACTGGGACCTCTTCTATTTGTAATATATATAAATGACTTGAAAGAGGGAGTAAGTGGAGTGATCAACAAGTTTGCAGATGATACAAAGATGGCTGGACTTGCGGATAGTGAGGAGCATTGTCAAGCGATGCAGCAGGACATAGATAGGCTGGTAGCTTGGGCAGACAGATGGCAGATGGAATTCAATCCTGATAAATGTGAGGTGAAGCATTTCGGGAGAAAGAATGTAGGGGGAGGTATATGATAAAGGGTAGACCTATTAAGAGTATAGAAACACAGAGGGACCTGGGGGTGCAGGTGAACAAGTCTCTGAAGGTGGCAGAGCAAGTGGAGAAGGTTGTAAAGAAAGCATATGGTATGTTAGCCTTTATAGGAAGGGGTATAGAGTACAAGAGCTGGCCTTTAATGTTGCAGTTGTATAAAATGTTGGGTAGACCTCTTTTGGAATACTGCATCCAGTTCTGGTTGCCTTACTACCGGAAGGACGTGGAGACTCTGGAGAGAGTGTAAAGTAGGTTTACCAGGATGCTGCCTGGTATGGAAGGTCTGAGTTACGAGGAGAGGTTAGGCAAATTGGGGCTGTTTTCCTTAGAAAGACGTAGACTTAGAGGAGATCTAATAGAGGTGTACAAGATTATGAGGGGTAAAGATAGAGTAAACAGGGTTAAGCTTTTTGCTAGGATGGACTCGAATAGCACGAGGGGTCATGGGCTTAGAGTGAGGGGGGTAAGGTATAATTTGGATGCTGGAGGGATTTTTTTCACACAGAGGGTGGTGGGGGTATGGAATGCACTGCCAAGTAACGTGGTGGAGGCAGGCACTCTGGAGTTATTTAAGAGATACTTGATGGCACATGAACAGAATGGGAATGGAGGGGTATAGAAAACTGATTTAAAATAGGGATCATGAGCCTTGGGAGTCCCTGGGAAGTGTGTAAATAGACGATGATATTGACATTCTTGTTTTTATCCTACAGGTGCTTTGGTCCACCTTGTTGTCTAACAAGGGGCATATACGCGATAGGTCATGAGAAGGCTGCTGTTGGATTTTTTTTTTTGAGAGTATCCTAATGCTTCACGTCGTTAGCGTACGCTTGACCTGGACCATTTGATGGGCAACACGACAGCTCAGTGACTATTGCTGTGCTGTGCGGATACATGGATTTGGGCCTGTGACTGTGGGAGTTTGCGCATTCTCCCCGTGCTTGCGTGGGTTTTCTCCGGGTGCTCCAGTTTCCTCCCACATCCCAAAGAGGTGCTCTTAGGCTAATTGGCAAAACAAATTCTCCCTAAATTGTCTCAAATTTGGTTTTTAATCCATAGATCTATAAACATAGACAGGGATCACAGGTAGAGGTGGGAACATCAGGGCAGAATTGGCGGTGCAGATTCGTTGGGCCGAAGGGCCTGTTTCCCGTGCTGTTTTGTTCTTTGTTTTTTGTTCCCAGAGTAAATGATTGGCACCACATTTACAAACATCCATTCACTCCACCACTGATGCTCAGTAGCAGCAGTGTGTGCTATCAACAAAATGCACTGCAGCAATTCACCTTCCAAAACCATGATCATCTCCGTCTGGAAGGCCAAGGGCAGCAAATACATGGGAATCCACCACCTGTAAGTTCCCCACTAAGCCACTCACTATCCTGACTTGGAGACATATCACCATTCCTTTGCAATTGCTGGGTCAAAATATTGGAATCCCCCCCCCCCCAATGACATTGTGAATCAACCCCAGGATGTGGACTGCAGCATTTCAAAATGGCGGCGCACCACCACTTTCTCAAGGGCAACTTAGGGATGGGCAATAAATACTGGTCTGCCAGCAACACCCGTCTCCCAAGAAAGAATTAAAAAAACACTGCATCAACATCAAAAGAAGTTTAATGATCTAATAATGATGGATAATGTAACAGAATTGCCATTGCTTCCTTCTTTTAGGCAGCAAAGAAAACCCGAATTCACCACCCTCACTTCTTAAATTGAAAGATGAGCTGGCACACAGAGCATTTTGTGTCGATGACTTTCATTTACAAACTGTGTTCTCTCACCATCTTCTCTGAAACTTAACTGGGTCAGTTATACTGTGGCTACAATTAGCAGGTCAAACGTGGCTGGAAATTCTGCATTGAGGAAATTAACCTCCCCCTCCACCACCGCCTCCACCCAGCTCCCAAAGGCCTTCAATGACTTGCAAGGCACGAGTCAGCAGGGTGATGGAGTGCCCTCCACTTGGATGAGTGCAATCCAGCATGTCAAGATGTTCTTCAGCATCTTGGAAAAACAGTCTGCTTTACTGGCTTAAACAGTCACTCCCTCCACCAACAGAACACAGTGGCAGCAGTCTGTACGATCTACAAAATGCTCGACAATGACTTGTCAAGGCTCTTTCAGCAGCACCTTCCAAATCTGTGATTGATATCACCTAGAATGGCAGCAGTTGCATGCAAACACCACCACCTGCAAGTTCCTCTCTAAGCTGTCTGCTATCCTGGATTGGAACTATTTCGCCATTCCTTCACTGGGTCAATATCCTGGATCGTTGTAGGAATGAGCAACATATGCTGGCCTTGCCAGCAATACTCACATCCCAGGATATAATTTAATAAGACAAACTGCAACTCTTTACATCAATCCCCCTTTTACCGTTTTTCTCTAGCATTTCTGCTTTTTACCTTATTAGCTGTCTGCTTGCCAACTGAAGATGTACTTCAGATATTTACCAGCAATAGCAGGTGCAAAAAAAAAAGCCATTGTGACAACTTCTAACAAATTTTGCATTGGCATGGGGAAATTATTTGTTGATTCGGGATAATTTGAATCTTAAGAGAATGGAGTTGTTCTCCATTCAGAAAGTTCAGCAGTCCGGATTATCTTTGAGTCAGTATGACTCTCGAGCCTTGTAAAAAGGGCAGGTGAGACCTGGTTCCAGGATTTCTTCTCCTCATGCCTGTGGCTGACAGTTTTCACTGGCATGGGATCGGTATATGGATAGCCTGCCCACATGCAGTACCCCTGCCCTGTGTTGTTACTGCAGTAATTGATTATAGAGCTCTGTCCTGAAAAGACAAGTTGACAATTACTAGACTAGACATCCCAAGCAGTCTTTTCTTCAGTTCTGCATGCCTAAGTGTGCTTTTCCCATGGATTATCTAGTATAATAATTCAAAGTGATTTAAATGTGAACAGTCCTTTTAAAATGAAACAAAATGTTGGCCTACTTTGACAAGACTTTTGCTATGGCTTAGAAAAAAGGACCACCTGCTTATTAAGTTTCTATGGACTCCATTGTTTACATTCCTATGGATTTGTAGCTGAGCCCAATATGAATGCTTGGGTGAGTTTCAAAAGTTGTAGCAGAAATTATCTCAATGGGGGGGATGTATAAGAATGTTGATTGATAATATTAAGAGGTTACTAAAGAATTAGCTGCCTTTATTGTGGTTATTGAAATAAATGGTTGTTAGTTTTTGCAAGACTGACTACGTGAAAGGGTTTTGTTTCGGAGTGGCTTTTCTTTAGAGTTTTGTCAATGTGGTGCATTTTTTAATCTGTTCATTGTTGTGGGGGTTGCTGGCTGGGTCAGCATTTGTTATCCATCCTTAACTGCCCTTGTGAGTGCCTACGTGACTTGTGAGGCCATTTCAGAGGGCATTTCAGAATCAACAACATTGCTGTGGGTCTGGAGGAGGCCAGATCAGATAAGGTTGGCAGATTTCCTTTTATAAACAATATTAGTGAACCAAATGGGTTTTTATGACAATGAACAATGGTTTCATGGTCATTGTTACACTTTTAATTCAGGTATTTTATAGGATTCAAATTTCACCTTCTGTTATGGTGGAATTCAAACCCAGGTACCCAGAGTTTTGCCCTGGGTCCCTGGATTACTAGTCTAGTGACAATATCACCATGCTACTGCCTTTTCTTGAATGAGACTTTGTTTGAATTTTTTAAATGCCTATTTCAAGACATCCTAAGGTCTGGCCATGTTGGATAATTGGTGAGTGGTATGGAGGATACATGGGTGCATGTGGGTATCAGGGGGCATGTGCAATGTAAGGGGCATGAGCTTTACGAGTGGAATAGAAGGAGCTTGAGGGCATGAGATGGCAAGGGGGGTGAGAATGGCAGTGGATGGGTGGCAGAAAGGAAAGGGGGGCAGTGGAGTAAGTATTTGAGGACCTGAATTCATCTTTAAAACTGGACAAACATCCTAGTAAACAGAGATGGGCATTCCAGCCTGCCTGCCTGGCCATATGCTCACTGTCATTGCACTTCAGGCTTTCCTCTGGAGGCAACTGTCTCCTGCCTGGCTGGAACAAAAGTATATTGGGTCTGGGCCCTTTTAAAGAAGATGCATTTTCTTCACTATTGCTTAAAGTCTTTACTAAGAAAGCTCGATTATCATTTCTGGTGCTAGTTGTAGGATTGTATTAATTTCAGTTTTGTCAAAAGTTGAGTGCATCAGAACCACAATTACTACTTCTTCACTAATGCAGAGCATATCAGCTGTTTGTTCCTTATCTTCCTTCTGATCTGCATCACTATGAACATTTATACTACTATCATGGAATCTACACTTCAAACTGGTTCCACGTCAACTAATATTCCTATCTAAGCTAACCGCATTTGCCTTCATTTGGCCCAAATCCCTCTAAATCGTTCCTATCCATGTATCTATCCAAATGTCTTTTAAATGTTGTCAATGTCCCTGCCTCAACCATATCCTCCAGCTACTCATTCCACGTAAAAAGTAAGAAGTTGCTCCTCAGGTTCCCATTAATTCTTTCCCCTCTTAACTTAAACCGAAGCCCTCTAGTTCTCAACTTCTCAACTTTGGAAAAAGACTGAGTGCATTCACCATATCCTCTCATAGTCTTATACACCCCCTAAGATCACCCCTCAGTCTCTTATGCTCCAAAGAAAAATGTTCCAGCTGGTCCAATCTCTCCCCATAACTCAATCTATTGAGTCCTGGCAACATCCTTGTAAATCTCTTCTGCACTCTCTCCAGTTCAATAACATCTTTCCTGTAGCAAGGCAACCTAAACTGAACACAATACTCCAGATGTGGCCTCACCAATGTCTTTTACAACTGCAACATAACTTCTCAACTTCTATACTCAATGCCCTGACAATGAGGGCTAGCATGCCAAAAGCCTTCTTCATTGCCCTGTCAATCTGTGACTCCATCTTTAAAGAACAGTGCACCTCAACTCCAAGGTCCTTCTGTTTCACGATACTCCCTAATCTCCCACCATATACCGTGAAAGTCCTACCTTGATTTGACTTCCCAAAATGCAACATCTCACATTTATTTGTATTGAATTCTATTTGCCATTTCTCAGCCACCGCTCCAGCTGATCAAGATCCTGCTGCAATTTCTGGTAACCTTCCCGATTGTCTACAATATCACCTACTTTAGTACCTACTGCAATTTTACTGATCATGCCTTGTATATTCACATCCAAATTGTTAATATAGATAACAAACAGCAATGGTGCCAGCACTGAACCATGAGGCACACCAGTAGTTTCAGGCCTCCAGTCCAATAAGCATCCTTCCACTATAAGACTCTGCTTCCTATCGTCAAGCCAATTGTATATGCAATTTGCTAGCTCTCCCTGGATTCCATATGATCTAACCTTCCAGAGCAGCCTACCATGAGGAATTTTACCAA
The DNA here is from genome assembly GCA_024679065.1 of Sphyrna mokarran. Taxonomy (NCBI): domain Eukaryota; kingdom Metazoa; phylum Chordata; class Chondrichthyes; order Carcharhiniformes; family Carcharhinidae; genus Sphyrna; species Sphyrna mokarran. Next base: position 106,255,041 of record JAGIQG010000003.1, on the reverse strand, counting down.
AGGCCTTACTGAAATCCATATAGACAATGTCCATTGACCTATCCTCATCAGTCTTCCTGGTCACTTCATCGAAGAACTCTGACAAATTTGTAAGGCATGATCTCCCATGCATGAAACCGTGCTAACTACTCCTGAACGAACCATCTTTCCAAATGCCTTTACCCACCACAGATGTTAGTTACCAATCTACAATTCCCAGGTTGTTCTTTGCAGTTCTTTTAAATAAGAGCACAACATTTATTATCCTCCTGTCTTCTGGTACCTCACCTGTGGCTAACGATGATCCAAAAATCTCAGCCAGAGCTCCTGCAATTTCTTCTCTAACCTCACAATGTTCTTGGATATATCTAGTCAGGGTCAGGAGATCTATGCACCTTCATTTATTTTAGTGTATTCATCACCTCCTCTATTGTATTGTGCACTATCCCTAATATATTGCCACTAATTTTTCCAGGTTCCCAAGTCTTCATATCTTTCTCCATGGCAAACAAGAGAAATATACATCGAGAACCTTGACCATCTCCTGCAGTTCCACACGTGTCCACTTTGATCCTTAAAGGGTGCTATTCTCTCTCTAGTTACTCTTTTTGCTTAAGTATAGTTAAATCCTTAATCCTCTCAGCCTAAGCTACCTCATGCCCCCTTTTTGCCTTCCTAATTTCCTTGAGTATGCTTCTGTATCCTCTAAACACCTTTAGGGAATTCCTTGATTGCAGCTGCTTGTACTTGAGCCTCCTTCTTTCTCCTGGCAAAGCCTCAATATGTTTTAAAGTTTATTTATTATTGTCACAAGAAGGCTTACATTAATACAGCAATGAAGCTACTGTGAAAATCCTCTAATTGTCATACATTGACACCTGTTTAGCATGAATTTAGCATGGCCGATGCACCTAACCAGCTGATCTTTCAGACCGAGAGAGACAACTGGAGCATCCAGAGGAAACTCATGCAGACATAGGGAGAATGTGCAGACTCCACACAGACAGTGACCCGAGCCTGGAATCGAAGCCAAATCCCTGGTGCTGTGAGGCAGCAGTGCCAACCACTGTGCTTTCCTGCCACCCATTGCCATCCAGGGTTCCCTACTCCTGCCATCTTTGCCCTTCATCCTAGCACAAACATATAGATCCTGAACACTAGACATTTCAATTTTAAAGGCCTCCCTCTTGCTGAAGGTCCCTCCACCCTCAAACAAGCCACTCCAATCAATTCTTGCAAGATCCTCTCTAATTCCATCAAGATTTGCCTTGCCCCAATTTAGAACTTGTACCTGTGGACCAATTATGTCTCATTTCATAACTATATTAAAATTAATAGAACTATGGTCACTGGTCCCAAAGTGGTCCTGCACCGTCACCTCAGTCACTTGCCCTGCTCTTTCCTGAGTAGGACCCTGCACACAGCTTGGGAAAACTTTCCTGAACACACTCTATAAATTCCACCCCATCTAAGGCCATGGCAGTCCCAGTCTATGTTAGCAAAATTAAAACCCCTACTGTGACAGCTACTGTGACAGCTCTATTACTCCTGTAAGTCTCCCTCATGTCCCTGCATATTTGTTCTTCTAATTCTCATTGACTATTTAGGGTCCTATAATACAACCCCAATAAGGTCATCATCTCCTTCTTATTTCTTAGTTCCACCCACATATTCTTGCCGGATGATCCTCGGTTATTTCATCTGCCGTGATGTTCCCCTTTATCAAAAATGCAACTTCCCCTTCTTTTTCCTCTACTTCTGTCTCATCTGAAGCAGCTGTACCCTGGAACATTAAGCTGCCAGTCCTGTCCCTCCCTTAGTCATGCTTCAGTTATGGCTATAATATCCCAGTCCCACATACCTATCCATGCCCTAAGTTCATCAGCCTTAACTGTTGGTCCTCTTGCATTGAAAAAGATGCAATTTAATTAAACAGGTTTTTCCCATTCCCTGCCATGGTCCTGCCAGGTCATGTCATTGCTGAGTACTGCATCTCCTTTCAGCCCCTCATATACCACCCTGTTGCTGAGAATCTCACCTGTCTGCCAATCAAGTTTAAACCCTCCCTTATAGCACTAGCAAATCTGCCCCCCAGGATATCAGTCCTGCTCCAGTTCAGATGCAACCCATCCTTCTTAAACAAGTCATCTCTGCCCCAGAAGAGATAACTGGTGCTGAGATTTAAATTTGGCTGCTTCTGATGGTCAACTCTGCTTGCTTCTTTGGAGAATAGATAAGTCATAATGAATACATTAGTACATGTGCATTTTGGTTACTTCATTGATATTGTTTGCATTATCATGCCCTTTGATAATTCTACTAATGTTTAGAGTTTATTGTTGCTCTGTAACATCCATGAGTTTTTTTTCTTTCGCCTCATTTTAAATTAAATAGTTCCATTTGAATTTTTGTTAGTGAGGTAATGGGCAGTCAAGGCAAAAGGGGTACTTTACACTTCATTATTTTACAACTTCAAATTGCTGAGAATCTTGAATTACAGCAGCTGTGTGCTATCATCATTGCTTAACATGTCATTAATGAGCCCGGGACGCAGTCTGGGCTCATTTACCTTAGTTCAATCGTTGGTGGGACTGGAAGTCAGTTTTGCCTCCTGGATGGTCAGAGGCAGGGTTGGGCAGTGCCCATGAGACAGTGCCCACTGGACAGCTTGGCACTGCCAGCCTGGCATACTGGCAGTGACGATGTGGCAGATCCCAAAGGGTAAGGCAGCAAGAGGTCCGTATCAGGGGAGGAAAGGGGGACTCTGCAGGGGAGGGATTGATTTGTGGGGGCAGCAATCGGAAGGTGGGAGCGGCGATTAAGGGATAATGGTGGCTATTGGGGCAGAGGAATGTGGCCAGGTGGTGATCAGGGGAGGGCGTTGTGGGGTGGCAGGGAGTGACAGATCTCTGAGTATACTGTGTACACAGTATCCTGGGAGATCAGGGTGCCTGCATAATGGCACCCCCAGAGCCCAGCGAGCTGAGACTCCATCCTCCCTCTACTGGCAATGTTCAAATTATGGCCTCTGTACTGCACAAGTAGCATAAATTATCACTACCTATCTCACTGAAAAAATGTACATATAGAATTTTTTTGAGAAAATTCCACCCTTTGTCATAGAAATAGTGCAGAAGGAGGCCATTTGGCCCCTCAAGTCTGCACCGACAATAATCCCACCCAGCTAAATCCTCTAACCTCTCACATTATGGTACACTAATGGTTAATTTAGCATGTCCAATCAACCTAACCCACATATCTTTGGACTGTGGGAGGAAACTGGAACACCTGGAGGCAACTCATGCAAACATGAGGAGAAGATGCAAATTTCACATAGACAGTGTCCCAAGTCAGGAATCGAACTCAGGTCCCTGAAGCTGTGAGACAGCAGTGCTAACTATGGTGCTACCATGTCGCACCTCCCTGTGCATTAATATAATTGATCAGTTATATTTGTAAGTCAGAACATTTTTATTGAAGGGAATATTTTCTTTCTGTTTTGATACTGTGATTGGAAGTATTTTTAGCACTTCTTCTTTTCTGGTTTAATAGGGCTTGGGTTAAAATGTGTTGAGGATTTGACTTTGTTTGTAACTATACTGCATCTAAAGGAAATGTATAATTTGTTTGCAACAGAATGTAAACTCTGGAGAGCCAAGGAAGCACTTGTCTTTAGTCCATTTGCCTCCAGTTACAAAGGTGGGGTGACGCATGAGGACTTATACCTTCAGCCAATGGAAGAGGTGAATTTGGATTTTTTTTCAAATTAGGGATCCTGGAATAATGAGAATTAGGGATATAAATTGGAAAATTGGAATCCTTGTTAGCACAATGTTACCATTGATTCTAGACCCTTCCAGACAAAGTACATTACTTCAAAGTCCGAGAAAAGAAAAACATTACCTGTGTTGTTGACAATGCTCAAGGAATCCTAGAAACTTGAGGAATGAGAACATTTCATGTTGTCTTCACTGCTTTGTGTTATGTACAGGTGAAATCTTGCTAAATAAATTCTGCTTGATTTATAAATTGTAGTTATTGTACCATGTTAGATCAAGCAGGGCTGAGGACCCAAGTATTAGAAATTCAAAAATCGGAATGTCAAAATTTTAATTAGGCATGTTTTACACCTCAAAAATCTATAATTTTTTGTTTAAAACTGAAGGAGTGGGGGTGGAGGGGTGTCAGGGCTGCTGAGGGGTTTGGGACCAGCAATGTGGGGGTCGTGAGGCTGGCTGGTAATTGAGCTAGCCAGCAATTGGTTGGGGGGGGCGGAGGGGGAGGAGGGTGCGTCAGTATGGGGCCACTGTGCCCTGCCTCCTAGTTTTTAATAATATTCAGCTGGTGGCCTTTGCAGTGCACAGAGTGTAGGAGATTTTTCTCTGAACTCCCACTGAAAAAACCAGCGTGAATTACTCCAGTTTTCACACAAATGTGACACTTCTGGCCCCAAGTGGTGCAGTAAGGCAGACTTTTGTCTGTTTTCATAACTAGTAATTCCTGGACTGGTTTCAAGGTTGTCACAGTAAGAAGTCTCACAACATCAGGTTAAAGTCCAACAGGTTTATTTGGTAGTAAATGCCACTAGCTTTCAGAAAGCTCTCCCTTCATCAGGTGTAGTGGAGAGTTCTGATCACAAACAGGGCATATAAAGGCACACACAGTTTATGGAATACTAATTGGAATGTGAGTCTTTACAGCTAATCTGCTATTCAAGTCTTAAAGGTGCAAATGATGTGAGTGGAGATAGCATTAAGCATAGGTTAAAGAGATGTGTATTGTCTCCAGACAGGACAGTAAGTGAGACGTTGCAAGTTCAGGCAAATCATGGGGTTACAGATAGTGTGACACGAACCCAAGATCCACGTGAAGCCATCCTCATGTGTGTGGAACTTGGCTATCAATTTCTACTCAGCAACTCTGCGCTGTCTTATGTCGTGAAGGTCTTGGAGAACATTTACCCGAAGATCAGAGGCCGAATGCACGTGATTGCTGAAGTGTTCACTAGCAGGAGAGGAACAGATTTGCCTGGTGATTATAGGCATTCAGCCTCTGATCTTTGGGTAAACATTCTTCAAGGTGGTCTTCATGACATACGACAGCACAGAGTCGCTGAGCAGAAACTGATAGCCAAGTTCCGCACACATGAGGACAGACTCAACCAGAATTTTGGGTTCACGTCACACAATCTGTAACTTTCATGACTTGGCTGAACTTGCAAAATCTCACTTACTGTCCTGAATGGAGACAATACACATCTCTTTAACCTGTGCTTAATGCTATCTCCACTCTCATTTTCTGCACCTTTAAGATTTGAATAACAGATTAGCTGTAAAGACTCGCATTCTAATCAGTATTATGTAAACTGTGTGTGCCTTTATATGCCCTGCTTGTGATCAGAACTCTCTACTCACCTGAAGAAGGAACAACATTCTGGAAGTAAGCGGCGTTTATTACCAAATAATCCTATTGAACTTTAACCTGGTGTTGAGAGACTTCTTACTGTGTTTATCCCAGTCCAATGCCAGCATCTCCACTTCAAGGTTGTCCCCTGGGGTTTATATCTTGAGGATTCACTCCACATCAAACATGGCTGGCCAGGAATCTCTCCCACTCATATCACCAGCAGCTGGCACATTTGGAAGGATTACAAGTTGACACACTCAACCTACTTGACTGCATTATGAACGTACCTTCCTTGGCCGTCTAGTTCTGGACTCTAACTCAAAGTTTTTGGCTCAGAGGCAGGAATCACAGACAATATGAACAAGCTTTTCAAATTTGTGGCTGATGGATGAAAAGTATACCTTGCTATGTGTGTAAAACAAATCTATTTCATTCAAGAAGTCATAGGAAATCTGGGTTTTGTGAAGGCTGTCGTGTAATTCTGTTTTCTCCCTAAGTGTGGCTGATGGAGCCTATTGCTGAAGTTACCTTTGTGATGTTCTCCATGAACAATGGTTTCTATCACTATTCTGTATTCCACATGTACTTTCTCTGACTTCTCAAAACTCCTAATGCACAAGTTGCTCAATTGTTGCTTCCAAAACACAAATATGTTATTTTAGGTTTCTGCTTATTCATTGCCTTTATAAATTTGCAATCTTACACTTCCTTCTAACTAATGTAACACCTTGTCAATTCCATTTGTGATTCCATTAAATGTTTGGATAACATGGGGCAGGATTCTCCAAACGTGCTCGCCTCAAAATCAGAGAATTCACCTGAGGTCCCCCCCACCCCACACCACCTTGCCCACTGCATTCCCGTAGCGGGCACAACAGGAAAATTCCAGCCTTGTTTAATGTCTCATTTCTCCAAAATGGAGAATATCAAAACCCGTATCAGTGATCAAAATCTGATCTTTTTTATGTATTACATTATGCAAGGCTAAGTTATTACTGATTTCAATACACAGGAACTCAGCATATTGGGTCTACAATGGAAGTTCCAAATGGTTTTTATTTAACAAGAAATAAAATATTAATTGTTACTTGAAGCAGTAGTTTTTTGGGAGGAGCATAATTTACTTCGTATTATAACAAACATTGACAGGAGATATTACTTCAGGGCAAACAAAGTTTGGTTAAAAAGGAAGATTTTAAGTAGTGTCTAAGGTGAAGAGAGAGGTGGAGAAAAAAAAATTTAGGAATGGAATTCCAGAATGCAGGATATGTGCAGCTGAAGGTGTACCTATCAATGGCTGCCCATGACAAGCAAAGTGAACAATCTTGCACATTAAGTAACTTTTTAAATTTTCATTGGATGTGGGTGATGCTGGCTAGGCCAATATTTATTGCCTATCTTTAATTTTCTTTTAGATGGTAATGGTGAACTGCCGTCTTGAACCATTACAATTTCATTGGGTGCAGATGCACCCACAGTACTGTTAGGATGGAATTCCAAACTTTTGACCCAGCAACACTGAAGGGATGGCAATATATTTCCAAATCAGCATGGCAAGTAGCTTTGAAGGGAACTTGCAGGTGGGTGATGAGTTTTCTGCCCGTGCCCTCTGAGATGGTAGAGATCACAGGTTTGAAAGATGCTGTTGAAAAAGCTTTGATGAGTTGCTGCAATGCATTTTGTATATGGGACTGCTGCCACTGTGGTGGAGGGAGTGGATGTTGAAGGATGATGGGGTGCCAAACAGATGCCTTTGTAGCAGATGCTGTTGAGCTTTCTTGGTGTTACTGGAGCTGCAGTTGTCTACGCAAGTGAACAACATTTCATCACACTTCTGACTTGTGCCTTGTAGATGGTGGGCAAGCATTGGATAGTCAGTAGGTGAATTACTCTCTGCAGAATTCCAAGCCGCTGACCTGGCCACAGTATTTATATGGCTAGTCCAGTTCAATTTCTAGTCAGTGGTACTCCCCAGCACGTACAGATAGTGGGGGATTCATGATGGTAATGCCATTGAACGTCAAGGGGAGATGGTTGGATTCACTTTTGTCGGTGATAATCATTGCTTGGCATTTGTGTGGTGTGAATGTTATTTGTCATTTATCAGTCCAAAACTGAATGCTGCCCAGGTCTTTCTGCACATGGACACAGACTGCTTTAGAATCCAAGGAATTGTGAATGCTATTGAACATTGTGCAATCAACAGAGAACATCCCCATTTCTGACTATATGATGGAGGAAGTACCACTGATGAAGCAGCTGAAGATGGTTAGGGCCTAGGACACTGGCTTGAGGAAATCCTGTAGTGATGTCCTGCAGCTGAGACTATTGAGCTCTCACAACCACAATCATCTTCCTTTGTGCTGGGTATGACTCCATCCAGCAGAGACTTTTCCTCCAATTCCCACTGGCCCCAGTTTTGCTCAGGCTCTTTGACGCCACACTCAGTCAAATGCTATCCTGATGACTCTTCTATCCATGTTTGGGCTAAAACTCTACTGCAGTCTGGAATGAATGGCCCTGATGGAACCCAAATTGAGTGCCAATGAGCAGGTTTTTTCTGAGTAACTACAATAAATAAAGAATCCTGGTACAAAAGTTGCTTTACGAAGTGTTCTGTACAATAATTACTAAAATATTTTAAACTATATATTGATCAAAATACCTGATTTAACATCTGTAGAGTTAAACTGAACTGTTCACATGCACTGTTAAAGAAGACCAAGGTAAACTCCTTGCCTTATTCTCTATCATTGTAATATAACATCTGAGCCTCTGAGGAAACAGAATATGAATAATGGGAGGGGATTTTCTGGCCTCCCTGCTGCATGCTTCCTGCGGCAGGAGGTAACATGCTGTACACCAGGATTTTCTGATCCCGCTGCCATCAATGGGATTTCCAATCGACAGTACCCCATGCCTGCTGGAAAACCCCGTGGTGGAGTGCACTGTCAGCAGGACCAGAAGGTACCTGCCAACTGGAAAATTATGGCCAATGTTTGTAAATGGTTTCTCACAATAGCTGCAACATTTTCAAAATCATAAATCAGATGTTCTTCTAATTTCTACTGATCTTTATCAAAGTTTGGAGTAGATTAATTTAGGGATTAATTCCAAGGGCAAGAATAAATTCTGACATATGAATCATAGAAATCCAGACCAGAAGGTCATCCTAACTTTAATTCATTATGGTTAAGTTGATTAAATTGAAAATCTGTATAGTTAAGCAATCTCAATAAAATATAACATGGGTTTTTATAGAATGAAGTATCACAATGAACAGCTATGGCAGTAGTCACTGTGTTTTGATACCAGCACAAAAGTATTTTGTCTACTGTTTTACAATAATGCTTCTGTGTGGCATCCTGGGATAGTTTACTGAGTTAAAGGTGTGAAGTAAATGCAAGCATTTTCTTGATTTGAACTGTGTTCTTGGATTCCTCCTTTATTTCTAATTTTGACAGAGAAATGTACAGACTTATAACAGCAGCTTGGACTTTTTCCCCTTGGCTCTGACAGAATTTTGCTTCCATCTTTTGCCAAAATATTCATCACTATGGTGATGTCAAATTAATAATGGCCGTATGTCATACAAAAATTTTTTTTTATTCATTTGTGGGACACGGGCGTCGTTGGCTGGGCAACATTTATTGCCTATCCCTAGTTGCCTTTGGAAGATTTGAGAGTCAACCATATTGCTATGGCTCTGGCATCATATTTAGGCCAGACCAGATAAGGACGGCAGATTTCCTTCCCTCAAGGACATTAGTGAACTAGATAGGTCTTTCTGACAATCGACAAGGGTTTCACAGTCATCAACAAATTCTTAATTCCAGATTTTTAAAAAATTGAATTCAAATGCTACTGTCTGCTGTGGTGGAATTTGAACCTGGGTCCCCAGAACATCAGCTGAGTTTCTACATTAATAGTCTATTGCCTCCACTTATATATATATATATATATTTACATACAAAGTATATTTCACAGGAATTTAATATTAAAGACATCTTTTCTATATCAGTTTACATTTTGCTGTATTTATAACATCAGCCATATTTGTAATGTTTATAACTTAATGGCAATGTAAATATACAACCATGCTCTGCCATTGGGGTTCCAACCTCTGGCTATGATCCCACAAAGATATTTGAAGTCAGAAAAAAGTCACTTCACTGTGTCTGATTAATATGGGCACCTACAAAAGGAGGGGGCTGCCGACATGGGGCTTTTCTCACCTGCTGTTAGCCAGCTAACGTAACTAACCACTTGACTATCCCCATGGAGCCCACAAACTTTAACTAAAAAAGTTAAAGATATTATATATCAAACTTCAAGAATTACACAGAGAGCGATGGGTGTTGGAACTCAGTGCTGGGGAGGTAGTGGATTCAGATGCAATACTTTTAAGAGGTGTCTGGACAATTTTAAGGGGCGCCCTGCCTATTTACAACACAGATGAGAAAAACATTTCTCTCTCAGAGGGTTGTGAGACTTTGGAATTCTCTTCCTCAAAAGGCAGTTGAGCCAGACTCTGTGAATATCTTTACAGTAGAAGTAGATAGATTCATGATAAGCAAGGGGTGAAATTTATTGAGGTTAGGCAGTTGATATTAAGCTTAGATCAGTGATCATCTTATCAAATATGGGAGCAGACTCAAGGGGCCAAGTGCCTACTCTTACTTCTAATTCATGTTATGTACTACTTAGAAGGAGGGCTAAGAACAATACTTCTCCTAGTAGCAAGGCCTGGACTCTCAGATGAGCCCTCCTTATACTACTGAAGCTCTCTTCATGTCACTAAGCCAACCTATATGCCAAATCCAAGACTAATGGTCTGTACTAACACGTCTCAATGAAAAGTTACAGACCAAACTTGTGTTCAGCTCATCTGGTCTCAAGTTCCTTCTACTGAACTTCTGACTGGTTTATGCTGAAACCAAAGACTTTGTGTTCAAGAAGGGAATTAGGGATGAACCAGGTAATTACAGACTAGTGAGTCTAACAGCAGAGGGAGGGAAATTATTGAAAAAAAATTCTAAAGGACAGAATTAATTGCCACTTGGAGAGATAAAGATTAATCAGGACAGTCAGTATGGCTTTGTTAGGGGGAGATCATGTCTAACAAATTTGACTGAACTTTTCAAGGAGGTGACTGGGTGCATAGATGAGGGCAGTGCAGTTGATGTAGTCTTTTTCACCAGAAGATGGTAGAAATCTGGAACATACTGCTTGAATGGGTGATAGAGATGGGAACTCTCACAACATTTGAGAAGCATTTAGGTGAGCTCTTGAACAAAAGATCACCGATATAGGTTGAGAAGTGGTAGATTTAAAAATGAGGAGGAGGAACTACTTCTCACAGACAGTGATGAATTTGTGGAACTCGCTGCCTCATAATGCGGTGGAGTCTGAATTATTGAATAGTTTCAAGAGGGAGATAGACATATTTCTATTTATAAAAGGGAAATAGGGAGATGGGGAACAGTTCAAGAATTGGATTTGAGACTAGAAAGAGTTCAGCCATGATATGAGTGAAAAGTGGAGCAGGCTCAAAGGGCTGAATTTGCTTACTTCAATTCCTAATTCTTATGTTGAATTGCTGTTGCATACAAGGCTATGGATCAATTGCTGAAAATGAGATTAGAATAGATGTGCTTACAGCAACACAATGAGCCAAAAAGCCTTTTTACTGTATTGTAAAATTCTTTGCCTCATAACTTACAACAGAAACTCCATAGCTACACTCGGTGATCACTGGCTTTGGTTAATATCTACAAATGGTACAATCTATACTTAATCCCAGATGAAAAAACAAGCATGGTATCTCTGGATTCCATGTTATAGTCTTTATATTAAAATGCTTTCAAAATGTTTTTAACTAATTGCACTAATCATGTAAGGAATTTCTTAATTCCTATCCAAAAGTAGATCTAATATTACCAGAGCTTTCTATCTAACTGTTAATGATGCTATTGCAGAATGGTTCTTTATGAATCTATAATGCACTGATATAGGTTATGTACAGACTGTTTTGCTTTAAGGGTAACTTGGGAATTTTAACAATCTATATCCACAACTGGAAGGAGAATTTCCTTGGCTCAGATGATATGTACATCTTTATTATGATTCAGAGAAGAGGCAAAGAACCTTAAAAACTAATGTCAGTAAAACAAAACACAACTGAAACAAGCTTCTCTTCTTGTACAGGTCAAACATTACACTGTACAGAAGACTACCCTGAGATCTGTGCACATAAATGCATTAAATGGAAATCTACAATAAAAATAACATTGCAAGTTGCACCCTCTCCAGAGCTATATCTGTTCACAGTGATCATGGAAGTTAAAACAGTTCAGGTCATTTACAAACAAATAACAAGGATGTGGTGCTCTTCATTCTAAGAAATATCTTGTCATTATTTGCATATGTAAATGAGAATTCTATACCCAATTTATAGTTGGACTGCTCTCAGTAATAAAACTGATTGTTTTAACATGTGGCAAAAGTTTTAGGAACAAAAGTTACTGAATGATTAGTAAAATTTCACATTGAAGGAAGTTGCTACTGCCAATTGATAATTGAAACACAATTTGATGCCCCTTAATTTTTAATATACTTTCATTTTTCCTGACATAAAAAGCTGTGAAGATAATGTAACTTGCAAACTAATTGAAATCCTGATTGTTTACTTCTAAAGCTGTAAAGTTGTTGTCTACTAATACTATTCCATCTCTACAGACAGCACAAATTAACTCCTTAAGTGTGGCTACCCCAGAGACTCATTAAACATTAATTGAGCCTGCTGAAGAGCACCTCAGAAGAAGCTAGGCTGCTCAAATTTACTTTCAAATGTTAGAAATAATCTAACAATATTGTCCTACTACATTAAGATGTAGAATACAATAGTTCACCTGGATCCTTTTGATTGTCTATATGAAAGAGAGAGCAACAAGGAGAGAAAGGGAGAAAAACAAGACAAATATGCACGATTAATGAGCAAGTGAACCAAAAGCTACACCCTAGATGTGTGGCACCAATGACTTGCAAAGAGTTTGCCCAATGCCTCTAACTCCCCTCAACAGAATGGATCTACTATAAAGGTCTTCCACGCAAAGGGCAATACTGGTGCACCACACAAATGGACAGTCAGCAATTAAGATTCTGAGATGAAGGCAAGCAATGGGCTCAAGGTAGAAGTGAATCACTGAATCCTAAAATGAAAAAAAATCAGATGATCCATCAGCAGCTTGAAATTGAGAAGAGATTAAGGTATGTCAAAAGAACAGGTATGTATATGATTGTATTTGTTTAATTAGTCACAGACAAGACAGACTAAGGATAAAATATCCACACAAATCTAACAGAATGCCTTTATTAACAGTGAATAAACAGCCCATTTCTCACGGCCAGTTCCGTGATACTGGCTAGATATGCGAGTCCTGGCTTTTTATAGTGTACCAATGACAAGTGCTTACAACTCAGGAATACACAGAAGCAAAGTAAAAATGCATTCAAGTCACAGACAATAACAATAACTTAAAAATTTACAGATATTTTGAGTTCACCACAAACAATGGGCCATGTGTAAAAACCTGGTGAAGGTCAAAAGCTGGACTTCAAACATTCGAGATCACAAACAGAAGCAACAGACAAGGAGGCTGAGGGAGGAAAAATGCAAGAGTGGGATTGGTCAGGGACTGGTTTTGATTGGCGTTAAAATCATGTCAACAGAAAGAGCGAGAGACAGCGTGGAAAGGATGTGATAAGTACTCACGAATGGTTAAATCCATCACTTGAGAGGCCAAGCAGAAGACAGGATGCTCATACATTTCTCTGTTTTTCCCTATAAAAGAGGATTTGGGCATGCAAGAAGCTTAGGTCAGAAGTAAAGAGATCATAGGTCAGAGGAAAATTATATTAGGTCAGAAAGAATAAAAAAGCTTTGGTGTTGTTTGGGATATTCATTGGACGGCAGAAAAAGATATCTGAATTTGTAAATTATTCAGGTTTAACCATTCAGCATGCTCATGAGTCACAAAAGAAGCTGTGACCATGATTTTGACAAATCTCTTCAGATTTTGTAATCTGTTAATGATAAAACATAATGAATAAAGGAAAACAGAATTTTGTTGATTTAGGCTACAAGATACTAAATGCAGATGCTTTTAGTATCTACACCACTCTCAGGTATTTCTTCATAGGCATAGTCGTAAGTACTTTCCCATCTAATTGATACTTCCACATTTAGATCACCATTGTACTAATAAGATGCTTTTTTGATTTCAATTGATTACATGGTAAGCCATATTGTCAAAAGGATGCCAACTATAGCCAATTCAACTTTGAATAAAATCCTTGCTTGTTAATAATGAAACAACAGGGAACAAAACATGCTGGCCCACTTTAAAACTTCAGGCAGTGTATTTGAGCTATTTTCAATAAAGTACTGAATGGATTATGCCCATGTAAGGAAGCCTGATACATGCAGTTGGTGAATGCTGGGTTGCTAAGACCACAATCCCTGCATGCTGGCCACTAGGTACTTCTACAGCCACTTTTTTAGGAATATAAAAAAGTGACTAAGTCAATAAACAGGAAAGGAGAGAAGCAGAAAAGAACAGGTAGTGCGGAATGAATTACTTCTCTGAACAAAGAGCTGGAAAAAAAGTGTTTGGTTGCTTCATAGTATTCCCAGACCTAAAAGTCACAGTGCAAAAGAGGGTACATTAACGGAACCAGAAAGAATTGAGGCACAAAAGGGAAATAATCAAAGACTATGGGATCTACACTGGAATTGAATGCATTTTTACTTACACATACCGATCTTGTGCTCAAGCTTACTAGAAATGCACTCAGCTTTGTCTAAACTTGCAGAGAACTGCAGATCTCAGCAGCTAAATAAGAATCTAACATTTCCAAACAATAAAAAATGTTAGTTTGTTTGCATTGTTCCACAACTTTGTGACTGACAAAACTATAAGAAATATAATTTTGAACCTCAACATATCAAAATAAACCAAACTTCAAATTGTCCACCCACCTTTCAGTGTTATTATAAAATGCCTTTAGTGCCCAATTCTTGGCATTTACACTATTTACTGCCTAAGTACTTCTAATCAATGAAAACTCCCCTTTTAGTACACAGATAACTTTGTGACGACAACCAGATAAAAGAATAACGTCAGCTTACAAAATATTCAAAGCAACTTGCATCTTTCAGCAACTCTTCACACACTTTTACTCTTCAAAAACTAGAAGTTTCCATAAAGACACAATTATGACTGATTGGCATTGGATGAATCATTCTACAGATCTTAACACAAAGATTTTACAGTTTCATTCTTATCTAGGTTCAGGTCTGTTTAACTGGCAGCAATGTCTTCCTCTTATCAACCACAAGAAACTAGTGATTCACTTGTACAAACTGTTGACCTGTAATGGTGAAAGCAAGGGAGTGAGGTTTGACTGGTCAAATATCAAAATCAGTTTGAAGCGTGTCAGTTGTTAAGAACATTTATAAACCAAAATGAAAATGTATCAGTATATCAAGTCTATAGCCACAAGATCAAATGCCACTTTCTTATCTTGCTTCGAAAGTAAAATAAAATAGACCCTCCCCATCGTCACATCAACAATATACAAATTCACAAAATTGAATAGGAGGCTAAACATCTGTGAATATAACAAATATAAACAAATCAAATATGAACTTGACTTCAACAGACACAATGCTAACTTATTATTGTACAGACAGTACTTACTCGACAGAGTTGAATTAGAAAACACAAATCAAACTTTCTATTTTTTGAAACACATTCTCTCTTCTGTCTTTGGATGTTTAAATGTTTTACAGTGAATTCCCATTAAGTACTCCAACACATCTGATGGAACTTCAGTGAGAAAATTACAAAAATTCTGGAAAAAACATTGCAAATAGTGTATTTCTGGGGTTCCACGACTCCTTCACCAAAGGTATGACAGGAAAATGGGGGTAGCCAGAAATTCACTCCCTTTGCATTTAATTCTCTTCCCTTCTCATTTATTTTACTCTATCCAACTGCTGATATGACCATGGATAGTCGGTTGGGTGATCCTGTCCCAGACCACCAGCAATATGTTCTCTTACGTGATTCCGAATATAATGTTTGATCGTACCCATCTCTCCCCATTCTATCTTATTCTGTTTTTGAGACTGCGCCTTCCTCTTTACTTGACGACAACATAATTCAAATCAGGAACTCCGCATATCATGGAAGACAAGCCTTTGTTTTTTCGCTGTGTGGCACTGTGCATTAATGCTCCAATACAGTGCAATACCATAATAAGATCTTCTATATTTCTGACATTCTTGGACATGAACATAATAGTAATGTTACTGTTCTGCCTTATCTTACTACAGCAGCACAATGTAACTAGCAGCCCATTGGTACCCTTTCAAATTCCAGTGATGGTATAGAAAAAGCTTACCTTCTTTTCATATATGCTGGTCATAATAAAATGTTGCTTAAAATCTATTCGAGATTTCTGTTTTTGTTGCATAATGTATCTGGTAATGAAGGTCACTTTCTTTAGAGATTCCCAAATCTAAACTAGTGGATCATGACAAATCAATTACTTCCAGTAATTCTAGAGAGACTGTGGTTTGAGTTTGCATATACATTTGTGTGTTGAAACACTGTGCTTAGAATTTATGATTGATTCTCAAGTTTTTTTTAAAACAAAAGAAAGTATTTCCAATGCAGTCTGCTCTGATAACTGATTATTAACAATAGTCAGATTAGATCTGCAATGCACAGTTCATAAATACTTTACTGCTGTCACTTAATGTTTAAATTGCTTACAAATTTTTAAAATTTTATTTTTAAGACTATATATATTTAAAATACAACTTGTCTGAATAAATGCTTATTTACGTATGCATTTCATGAATAATCTGTCCCCAGCTGCTTTGTTCACTGAACTGCATTCATCAGAAATCATTCTGCTACTTACCTTCAATTTTGGCATACTCAGAAAGTCGTGTGTAGTTCACCAGAGCAGCTTTTTCCAGACATTTCCGAATGACAACTTTAACTTCTTCTTGAGGAACAGGAGTTACTATATCCTTCATCAGCACCTTTGCAATCACAGAAATGTCGGCACATTACATATACATCCTGAGTTACGGAAATGAAAGGCTCTTTATAACTAGTCCCATGTGGCTTTTCTTGACATGTGATGTAGTTGGAGTGGGTTGCAATTAATAACTCCACCAAAGACTAGGCCTGGACAATATCTGTAGTATTTGGAAGGAATTCTTAAGAGATATTGGCCAATTGTACTTTGAACATGTACGGCACATTAACCAGAAATTACTCCTGATATATGAAACTCACATAATAAAATATTAACTACTCACCCTCTCCAGGAGAGACAGGGTAGCCTTTAATGCACCCTCAGGTCGTCCAAAAGGAAAGCAGTACCTGTTAGCATGAGAGATTTTATTAATCGAATACCAACAGGGTTTTAAAATGTGCATCCTGTGTAATTTGGTAGACCATGAAAAGCACTATTCATTGAATAACCTCAGCCTTCATACTGGTGTAGATTAAAAGAACAGTAACTTATTCTGCATTACAATATTTACACATCCACCTGCTGCTTATGCAAACAAGCTGAACTAAAGAAGACAGGTAGTTACATAGTCTGTCTCTATCTTTTCATCCATTGAAAAGTACTTTTTAAAACTAAATCATGAGATGAGAGTTTCGCTGGCAAAGTCAGCACTTGTTATCCATTCCTAACTGTCTTTAAGAAAGTGGTGTTGAGCCAACTTCTTAAACTGCTGGAATCCATATGGTGTATATACATCTAGTGTTAGGAGGAGAATTCCAGGCTTTTCACCCAGTGACAGTGAGATAGGGTGAGATTTTCACCGCTGGTGGCGAATGCCGGCATCAGGCAGGAAAACTGGTTTTAAAGCCATTGATGACAATGATAGCTTTTTCCACCATGCAGTGCATGACTTTGAAGAAAAAGATAGGCAGGGAGGAGCATCACATCATATTGCTGGCTGGCAGCCTCTGATTCGCTTGTCCCGCCATCAACTTAGCAAATCAATGACTTGTGTGTCATTTGCAATCAAGCACATCAGGAAACAATATTCACCAAGATACAATGTCTGGCATCGAGTTGGCATTGAACTGGCACCCCTGGGCATTACCCTCTCCCCCGAGCACTGTGCTCTCCTCTGAATTCCTCTGGGAGTACTGCACGCCAGGTCGTGTATCTTCTGAGACCAGTCATGCTACTCGTTGTCCTTGTATTACATCACCATGAACATACTGTTCACATGGCGTCTGATTCTGGTGTATTGGCCCAATAATGAAACACTAATTTATTACAATGAGATCCCCAACATTGAACAGCAGGGAATGGGACCCACCACTGAAAGGGACAGGGCATAATAACTTCCTGTTTTTATGTCAACATGAAACATGACTTTGGTCTTGTAATATTTTCAGCTCTCATTCCCAAAGCTGCCCAACTTGAACAGAAGTGGAAACTCATTGTGTGGCTTGCAGGATGGTGGCCCCAAGCCTCTGCTACCCTTGTCTTTCTAGATGTTAAAGATCGCTGATTTGAAAGATGCTGTCGCAGAAAGCTTTCTGCGTTTCTGCAGTGCATCTTGTAGCTGGTGCACATGCTGCCACTGTGGGAGAGATGGTAGATGGAGAGCCAATCAGGTGAGCTGCTTTATTCTGAATGGTGTCAAGCTTCTGGAATGTTAGTGGGGATGTTCTGACAGGTGAAGAGTATTCCATCAAACCCCTGACTTATGTCTTTGGTGGACAGGCTTTGAGGAGTTAGGAGATGAGTTACTCACTGCAGATTTTTCAGCCTCTGATCTGCTCTTGAAGCCGCAGTATTTCTTTGGTCAGTTAAGTTTCCGATCAATGGTAATCTCCAAGGATTTTAATGGTGGACGATTCAGTGATGGTAATAGGTTCAATGTTTAGAAGAGATGGATAGATTCACTCTTGTTAGAGATGGTTAGTGTACAGCACTTATGTGGCATACATTTGCCACTTATCAGCCCAAGCCTGAATGCTGTATATAGGCACAGACTGCTTCAGAATCTGTGGAGTTGCAATGGTACTGAACATCCCCATTATGATGAAGGAACTGAAGGTGTTTGAGCCTAGGCACTACCCTGAGGAACTTCTGCACTGTTGTCCAGAGATGAGCAACCTTCAACAATCAAAAACATCTCTCCCTGTGCTAGCTATGACTCCAACCAATGGAGTTTCCCTCATGATTCCCATTGATCCAGTGTTGCTAGGATTCCTGTCCGCCACATTCAGACAAATGCTGCTTGATGCCAAGGGCAGTTTCTCTCAACTCACCCCACCCCAGGAATTCAACTCTTTTGTCCATGACTGGGCCAAGGCTATACTGAGGATTGGAGATGAATGGCCGCGGTGTTATCCAAACAGAACAGCAGCAAACTGGTTTTTGCTGAGTAAGTGCAACATAATAACACCACCCAGAACACTTTCCATCACTCTGCTGATGTTTCAGTCGCCTGATGGGGCAGTAATTGATTAGACGACATTTGTCCTTTTTTTGTGGACGGGACCTATCTGGGCAATTTTCCACATTATCTGTAGATGCCAGAGTTGAAGTTGTATTGGAACAACTTGACTATGGCATGGACTATGGCAAGTTCTGCAGCACAATTTTAAATTTATTTATTAGTCTCAAGTAGACTTACATTAACACTGCAATGAAGTCACTGTGAAAAATCCCCTAGGCACCACACTTTGGCACCTGTTTAGGTACACGAAGTGAGAATTTAGCATGGCCAATCTACCTAATCAGTACATCTTTGGAGTGTGGGGGGAAACCAGAGCACTCAGAGGAAACCCACACAGACACAGGGAGAACATGCAAACTCCATACAGACAATGACCCAAGTTGGGAATCAAACTTGGGTCCTTGGAGCTGTGAGGCAGCAGTGCCACCCCAGTACTATAGCCAGGATTTTGTCTCAGCCAATAGTCTTTGCTGTATCCTGCGCCAGCAGCCATTTATTGGCATCTGATAGAATGAACTGTGTTGGCTGAAGATTGGCATCTGTGATGTTGAAGACCTCAGAGGAAGGCTGAAATTAATCATTCAGTTGGCACTTCTGGCTTAAAATGATTGCAAATAATTCAACTGTCTCTCTTGCACAGACGTGGTAGGCTCTCCCATCATTAAGAATGGGGATGTTTGTGGAACCTCCTCTGCCAATTTCTAGTTTAATTGTACACCAATCATAATTGGGTGTGGTGGGACTGCAGATCTGATCACTTGCAACTAAAATATTGTGCCTATAATTGGAAATGGCACAGCAAAGGAGCTGAGGCTGGCACAGGTCAGTCATGATCATATTGAATGGCAGGGCAAGCTTGAAGAGTCGGGTGGCCTACTCCTGCTTCTATTCTATTGTATTCTTGTGTGTAATTACCAGGTATGGGTATCCTAGGATAAACTTCTGGACAGGTTGAGGGCATTTAGCCTTTTGGGCAAGTACTGAAAAATGCATGG
Source organism: Sphyrna mokarran (assembly GCA_024679065.1). Lineage (NCBI taxonomy): Eukaryota > Metazoa > Chordata > Chondrichthyes > Carcharhiniformes > Carcharhinidae > Sphyrna > Sphyrna mokarran. The sequence continues at coordinate 106,235,085 of JAGIQG010000003.1, read as the reverse complement.
GTCAGGACCTCCTCTGCATCCTGAAGTACAACAACAACAAATGCCTGAAAGCTCATGCCTAATTCCATCAGAGGATCTGGGCCATTAAGTTAATTTTTGCTGTTCTCAGCACTAAAATGACACAACCTTTTGTTTTACTTGCCACAAGTAGAAAGTACTGGCTTGACATTCAATCTGCTCGTATTCACCTAAAGTGAGTAATCTGATTCTCAAGTAGTATGCGCAGTCGTTCCTTGATCTCTTCAAAACGTTCCTTTTCTTCCACTGTTACAGTTCCTATTCCATCAGGTCTGGAGAAAGAGAAAATAACTTTTAGCTCTGTCCTTCCCTAATTTAATTCATAACCAGAAACTTATGAACTAATATTCACTCATTTCTACTTTGCAACAGCCAGTTTAGTTCTTAAAACATATCAACTTCTTAAAGCTGTTTTTTTAAATAAGAAAATTTTTGTGCTTTTGTACTGAAATTCTCCTGCAATCCAGACAATTTAAATTTCATTTGGAAAGCCTGTTTTTAATATCTTACTGAATTATTTGACAACAGATTAATAAACTTTAAATAAATATGAATTGGTTTTAATTTGCCATTAAACATAATTATGCCATGAGGCAGAAACACTCTTCAACAGCTTACTGGTTGAAAGACAGAGACACCATTTTATTTTGTTGTGGTTTGGTGCAAGGTTACTTTGAGATTATTAAACTAAGTTTTCGGTGAAAACCTGATTTTGTGTCTATGTTCCCTCCCAGCAGGCTTTCAGCAACTGGCAGGAAAGATGTAGCAGCAAACCACCAGTTGCCATGACACAAGATCTGGTCCACTTTGAAATCCAGGCCTTGTTAGCATTGGGACGGTAGGATGCATCCAGTGAATCAAGTGCCCTGGAACAGCTCACCTGCAGCCGATCTCTGGCTGAAAGATGTTAGATAGGAAAGGAAGGGGGATTAGCAGTAGCACCCAGATTGTTTTTGTGGGCTTTGAAGAAACTTCTCTCTTCCTGGCCCCACAAAGAATAACCTACCTTTTGTCTCCCCTTTTGCCCAGGCTCCAACTAATGTAGGCTGGAACTGCAAGAATGCGTGCTGCAAGTGACATCAAATGATCTCAATTTAAATATTGCAATTAGCTATGGACACTTTTGAAGTGGTTGTCCCATCACCTACTCAAATGACCCCTACAAAATGCAATGGTCAGTAAGCTACTACTTGTATTTTCAGATTGCTAACACCCTGGTTGAGCAGGGTGGGAGGCTGTAAGTGGAGTCCATTTTGTGATGAGAAAAGCATGCTAACATTAAATTGCCTACAATCTGAAACTGATGGTGACATTCCTTTCCGGTTTGGTACCTTGCCTTGCTTCAGAGATTAACCTGCAGCCACAATACTGGAACATCCTCATCGAAAAGAAATAATTTAAGCATGCTTGCAAACTATGAATATGAAATAAAGGATTTACATTTTTAAAAGTGTGTGTTCCATCTTCATTGAATCAAAAAGAGCTAAATTTTTTTAAAAAATTGCCTTTCATCTTATGGATTTTAAAGATGACAAACTATGTTTTTTGAAAAAAAAATTGCACCACACAATTCAAATATCTTTGTGTTAAATACTCAATGCCACTTTTTGATCTCTTCTACTTAGTAAGCAGGGAACATATCATTAAAACGACAAGAAGGTTGCTTTTCCCAGGCTATTTCCCATATGGCTTAAGTTTTGGATGAAGTGTGTTTTATAAAAGAGGGCAAATTCAGTCCTGCACAAATAAGCATTTCCTTATTATTTCACAACTTCAGGTTAAACAATATGGATAGTTCCTGAATATTTACACCAGCCAATAATCCATAATAAGAGGGAAAGAGGCCGACCTAATCCTTTCACGAAAGGAAGCAACAGCCCAGACAAACAACATTACCAGGTTCTTCAGTCAAAAGCAAAGTGGAGGGATTTGTATTTTGCTATCCAGTCCACACTAGCTCAGTCTCCCTTTCTGTAGTGAGAGTAGACTGTGAATAGAATAAACAGTTCTTTTCCATAGGCCTCCTTCAGTGTACACTTTAAGCTGTGCAAATCCCCAGCACCAGCCTGTTTGGCAACACAAAAGCACGATAAAGGATTACAGAACCTCTAATAAACCTCCTGTCAGGGGTTAATTGGTCAGCTTTATTTCTCTTTATTTGCAAGCATCAATGTGACCTTAGGCTCAGAAATTACCATCTATACTGCAGTGACCAACAAGCTAGAAAACTGTTAATATGGCAAATCATCACACATGAAATCCTACTCTGGAGCTTGGAAAGCTAATTCTTTTTATGTTTATTTTGGTGAAACTTATCATTAGAAGTTATGCACTTCCTCTTAAATTACAGTAAAAAAACTCAGTGCAGACGTAAGATTATAACAATGCCTTATAATTTCAAGAACATTGCAATAATGTACAGATTTGTGCAAACAAACAAATACAAAAATCATGTTGGCTTCACAACTTCAAAAATATGCCTCTTTCATTGTTGAAAGTACTGTGCAATTTTTAAAAATTCAAATATGGAATGATGAGATCTTTGAATTATTAAGCTAAGCCTTTGGTTTGAGATTTAAGATTTGTACCTGGTAATAGAATGCTAATTATTAAAACATTACTAAGATATTAATGAAAATGGGCTATGTGCCACAATAAAGGAATCAGTATTCGTGCGCTGACAAGATAAACTGTGCCGAGTGCATATTTTGTTTTAATATTACAGCAGGACAGAAACTCCCCACCCAACTGCAGAACATTTTGATACCTGAGCTAAAAGCCGTGTTGAATATGTAACACAAAATGACACTTACAGCATATTGTTCACAAAACGGGCTGGATTTTCTTCCCTAAAATCCTATTTATGGTAAACCTTTCACAGCATATTTAAAAGAGACTCTGCAGTGTAATAAAATAAAACATAAGAACGTTGAAAAATTAAACTAGGCTCCTTTCTTAAAATTCTATTTGCTTCCATTCATCATAGAAACCCAAGCCTTTACTCCAAGCAGATGTAAACAGCTGGCAGTTGTGTGGTATAACTCATGATGGAAACCGAGCAATTGACCACGAAAGTCGTACAATCCACAGGTCAATTGTAGCCATTTTTGGAGTGGTTTCGATGTCTCGGAGGGCCTGCCAACTGAAACCCATCATGGCCACTAGGATTTCCTTTCTCAAACAGCTGCGGACTATATTACATCTGACATGATGTGCGTCTTTCGACTCTACCTTTCAAAACTTCGGCAAACCATTTTCTCACTGTCGTTCACAAAGATGACATTTTCGGCAGTGTGATAGGAAAGATGTCATGTTGGTTGCTTTTCAAGTCTTTGTCACAGTGGTTAGCACCAGTTCTGTCAGCTTCACTCTCCTCACAGTCTCCTAACTCGAGCCATGTCACAAATAATAAAATTTCCAATGTTTTTTGTCAAAATTTACAAATAATCAAGCCCCTGCTATGTTACTTTTTTATAGCTTTTGTGGCTCAGTGAATCTTTTTTCACAAAATGACGAGAAAATATGAAAAATAATTTTTAACGTTTTGAGTGTGCAGAGTTATATTTGGTTTGATTTTATGAAAATCTGGCTGAATGATAAGAATGAAGCCTGAATTTAAAAAAAAAGACTAGGTAGCTCAATAGTAAAATAATAAACTATACACTACTGGAGTTACTGTCAGTATTTATTCATATAAAGAAAGGGGTAATATAGATTTACAATTGCATGACTGAAATTTACTGCAATGTTTCTGCAGAATTGCTTTAAATTGAGTTATGAAGTATTATTCTCTAAAACAATATTAATTCCTTCATTAGGCAGCTCTTTTCATAATAGTTGCTGTGTTTGATGATTTTATCATTACCTATTTCTTTTGCATTTTCTAAAATATCCCTTCTGAAAAGTATGCATGGAAATTTTTGCTTCATATAAATCAAACTATTTTCATATATTTTTTGAGATTTGCAAATAATAACATACATGTTTTGCATCAAAACCTTTGTTACTTTCTACATTGACATTGATCAGATAGCAAGACCATTTCAGTGTACTGGAACCTAGGACACCAGCTAGTTAGTTTCTTCTTGGTGACAGCTTGTCATTCTGTCAGTCTTGACCTTCAGGCTGTCCTGTAACATCTGAATCACATTCGCTCTGTACTCTCTGACTGACTGCAAGCTACTGTTGTCTCACTGTCTGACCCAATAATAACACAATACAAACAGACAACTTACTGCAACTCCGTCACATGAAAAGATAATGTTTATCTCTAGCACATATTAAAATCTACATGCAGTTAGACCTACATTTGACCCTGTTTATTTTAATATAAATGGCTACTTCTTTATTTCATCTGATGCCACCAAATGCTGAAAGAACAACTTTTTATTTGCTTTCTTAGCTGTGTTCTAAGGATCACAGAGGACTTGAATAAATCTCGTTATATAAAAAAACGTTTCTTTTGCTTTTAAGTTTTAAGTATGTCCACCAAACGCTTCCTGTCATTTACCTTTGTGAATTGTATGGAGGTGCACTTAACCATGGATACTCAGGTAACTCAGCAATATGATTAATTAATACTGGCTAAATGCTAATATTTAGATAAAACTTTGTTTGATTTGTAGTACCCATAAGTTGTTCAATATTAACATCCATATTTCTCATTTAAGTCTATATTTTTACTAACATGGATTTCTAATCTTTTATGATGTATTTATGCAAATGATCTTTTGTGAAACAGTGACTTGTGGATCTGGCTTACTGATCCTTCTTGCCAGCTTTGAATATGTCACAGCCTTCAGTTACAAGATGTTTGCTTTATCCTCTGTGGGTATCTTTCATAAGCACCCTTCATATAACACAACATATGAAACATTTTGTGATATTAGACCCTTGAAAAAGTGAATAAAGAAGGCGTCAAATACCAGCTCTGGTGGTTAAGAGACTCAGAGAATTAATACACCAATTTGCTTAGTTGGGAAATGCTTTGCGTTTGAAATTCTTTATTTAGAAATTCTGAGATGTCAACTGTCAAAGCTAGGCACAGTGCAAAAATGAGGCATCTACCCACAAGGGGAATCAGAGAATTGGAGGTCAAGTGAATTAGCAAATAATCACACACCTCCTTAAGGCCAGCTACAGAACAAGATTAACAGAGATCTTGGGAAAGATCTCTTGGCCAGGAAATTATATATATTACCGTAAGGGGGGAGGAGGGTATCAAAAATATAAATAATGAAAGGAATCAATGCATCGAGGAAAGAAAATGTACACATACTGAGACCTGTTGCCATTTCTGATCATGTCAGTTACTATCATTGCTATATAAAATGTGCAGTTTTTTTTTCACTTAATGGCTACCTTTAACTGCACAAAGTGGCACTTACCTTTTTGGTTCAGGTTTTGGTTGTAGCTTGGCATCCTTTTTAGAACCTTTTCTAGACTCCTTTCTGTCCTTTTTTAGGTCAATCTCTGGCTCATTTGCTTTGGGATTGAGTGATTTATCCCCCTCACCATCTACACTCGGCTGTGAGACAAGTAACTCTGCCACTTTCACACTTTAAATGATAGTTGGTTTGTAGAAAGCCAGAAACAGAACCAAGGAAGCGTGAAAGAAATAAAGAAAAATCAAAGTGCAACAAACTAAAGTAAACAAGGAAAAGAAATAATGAATGAAAAACAGAAGCAAACAAAACTACTTCTAAAACATAATCTACATCTGGAAAAAAAATCAATTAAAATGAAATAAGTATCCTCTGCAGAATCATCCAGCATTCTGCAAAGTGCTTGTTCACGTGACGTGTTGAGTAAATCCAAATAGAAATTAACTATGCTCATGTAAAAATGGTGACCTCTGAGGATATTCCATTAAAATCTTCATCCTTCATGTTGAGTGTCCGGTAATTCTTATAAATTGCAGCATGAGAGAGATCCCTGCTTCATGGATGGGATTTTCCAATTACGCTTGCCCCAAAACCGGAAAATCCTGCTCAAGGTTGCTGACCTTTGCATGGCCTCACTACAATTCCTGCAGTAGGAATTCTCCCCCATATTCTTATAATACGAGTGAACATTTTCTATTGTATTTGTACATTTCAATACAACATCAGAGCTGTCCACATATTTGCGGATAATGTGCTCTATTACTCAGTTTCTAGGTGTGGAAGTATTTATGGGAATTGTCTCCACCTTATGGTTATTTCATACTTTAAACGAATCATTTTCCATTTGTTTTGGGTCATGTGTCTAATAAACATTTTGCTTGGAAATAAAGATATAGACAGATATTGGTGCGATAGTGCTTTGGTTGATGTCGGTTTTGAATGGGAAATACAGGTACAACCATTGTATGGAAAAGATCCTCCTGTGTTCTCAGCAATTCATTTTTTTCCATCTTATCATGACAAATATTGGAATATTAACATTTATTTCTGCATAAAACTAATTCAAAACCCACTGTTTTGGTCATCGCAATGCCCACTGTCTCTTAAGTTACACTGGAATTGAACTCTACCTGTTGCCATGAACATGTGAAGCGCAGAAGGCAAAGCTGTAGTGAAGAAGTGTTGGGTCAATCATTGCTCCATTTTCTGCCCTTTCAAGCAAATCACTGAGGTAGCACAGATGTCGGTGACAGCCTCTGGTCCCATAACGTGCACAATATTCATCGAGCACAAATACCTGGCCAGGGCTAAACCAGCCCTATGGAATAGAAAATCAAAATCTCTCAGAAAACTTTTATAAACAGATGAAGTTATTAATTACTCGATGGGACATCATTTATATTACAGAGAACGTGAATCAGTAATTATTAATGTACCATTTGAAATATCATTTGGAAATCTACATTAGAAAACAGGAACTCTTCCTGAACAGAAGTGATTATTAAAGTTGACAGGAAAAGTGAACCTCAAACAAAATGCGACACATTTTGGGAAAAATTTTGTGTTCATCAACGTGAGGAATTTGTTGTGAGGAATGAAAATTTTATCCCTGAACTCTACTGCGGCAAAGCCATATGTAACATAATGGTCATTTTAATCTACTTTGAGATTAAAAAAAAGAGCAAACCCATGACAAATTGTGAGCAACTTTGTCCCATGCCACTAAAATGTGTACTGGAATTATCCAATGCAATTCCAATCAGAAGGTTACATATTACAGAAAAGGGATTTTATGTTTTTTTAAGTTTACTTGTTAGTGTCACAAATAGGCTTACATTAACACTGCAATGAAATAACTGTGAAAGTCGCCGTGTTACCACATTCCAGCATCTGTTCAGATACACTGAGGGAAAATTTAGCATGGCCAAGCACATCTTTCAGACTGTGGAAGGAAACCAGAACACCCGGAGGAAACCCATGCAGATACAGGGAGAATATGCAGACTCCACTCAGACAATGATCCAAGCTGGGGATTAAACCTGGATCCCTGGCACTGTGAGGCAGTAGTGCTAACCATTGCGTCACCGTGCTGCCATGGGATGGGATTGCAGTTTTTGCTCACCCCACCTTGAAATCAGCCTTCTCACTCTTTCTCAGCCTGGTCTGCTGACCTCGTCAATGCAGGAGCAAGTCGCCTTCCCACAAATGATGAGCTGTAGCAAAGTTTCAATTTCATAGAATCATAGAAACACTACAGTGCAGAAAGAGGCCATTCAGCCCATCGAGTCTGCACTGATCACAATCCCATCCAGGCCCTACCCCCACATCCCTATATATTTTACCCACTAATCCCTCTAACAAACGCATCTCAGGACACAAAGGGGCAATTTCAGCATGACCAATCAACCTAACCTGCACACCTTTGGACTGTGGAAGAAACCAGAGCACCCAGAGAAAACCCACACAGACACAAGGAGAATGTGCAAACGCCACACACACAGTGACCCAAGCTGGGAATTGAACCCAGGTCCCTGGAGCTGTGTAACAGCAGTGCTAACCACTGTGCCATTATGCCGCCCATTGTTGCCTGTATCTTTCCAGATACATTCAAATGAGGCTCAAACATGACAATAGTTTGGGTTCCCAGGAACTGCTACGGCACCATCATAGGGACATTTGGAGAACTCTCTGTTCCTGTTCCAGCTACCTGGAAGGCCAGGCTGAGACTTGATTTAGCATCCCTTCTGTGAGGCTGCCCCTCCTAACAACCAGCACTCCCTCAGAACTGAACTGAAGGATCAGGCTAGATTATATACACAGTCTTGGAAATTCTTCTGGAACTCATAACCTTCTGACTCAGAGGTGAGAGTACTACCAAATTTAACAATTTTAAATATATTCTATTAATGTTGAAAATTATTCCAAAATATGGGAATATGAGAAAAAAATGTGGATGCCAGCTTAAAAAGTATATTGAAAGAGGTAGTCAGAAGCTTGGTCCATGAGATGGCTTTTAAGGGTAGGTCTTAAAGTGAAAGGAAAGTGCTTCCAGGTCATGAGATTTCAGAAGCTCAATGCACATCCGTCAAAGGTGGAATAATGGAGAAGAGGTGGAAGGAAATGAGAAGTTTGGTAGGATACTGCCAGAGAAGATTACAGATATAGAGAGCGGTGGAATCATGGAGAATGTAAAAAGTGAAACATAATTTGAAACTTCACTCATTGGATGACTGAGAGTTAATGTAGACCAAGGAAAGCAGGGGTAACTGGGATAAACAAAGACATGGATGAATGCTTCGGCCACAGATGGGCTTTCTAAGGTTGGAGAAAGCCAATATAACAGATTTGGAAGTGGATTGTGAGGAAGTGAATATGGGATCCGAGCCCAGGCTCATGGTTGAATAAGATGTGAAGGTTGTAAACAGTCTGGTTCAGCCTGAAACACTGGGGTGGGTGTATGAGTTTGTGGCAGGGATCAAAGATGATGGGTTTTGCCATCTCCAATATTTGGTTGGAAGAAATTCAGTCTTGTTTGTTTGCCAGCATCAAAACAGTGAACGGATTGAAAAAAGTGATGGATAGGTATATCTTGGCATCTTTAGTGTACACGTGGAAGCTAACAGGAAAATTTGATTTGAGATTCAAGCAGAAATGCAGTAAAGAGAGCAGCAACAGGTAAAGCTTGGCCTATTTTAATCACCAGAAAGTTAGCAAGATGTGGCTACAGTCTTTTAAGATACAGTAGAAGGAGGCCACTGCAGAAAGCTTGGACAATCTTCAGTATTTGACTGCAAATTGATTGGAGCCAAAACTCCATGGGCCCTGCAGACTTGGGTTGGTGCAGTGTTAAATGCATAGGTGTCATATTAGGACAAGTATTTGAGTTTCCTTCCACTTCTGTCCCCATCCCATTCAGCAACTAACTTCTAGCAGTCAGAGTTGCTAAAATCAAAGCCCGTTGTTCACACGAGTGGGATCTTCCAGTCCCGCCGTTGCACATCCCTGTTTCAGCTTTCATGGCAGTGAATGGTACATTCAATGGAAAACCCAGAAGATCCCACCACTGACTAACGGAAGGCTGCCATCGCCACTGGGAAACAAGTCAAAGGTGCGCTATGGAGAATCCTGTCTAATGTTATAAAGGAGTAACATTTAAGGAAGATAACTGAGTGGATCAGTGGAAGGCTTTTGCAATTAGAGTGCAGTGCTGGGAGATATACTGTGCCAATGATATCAATGGAACCAAGCAATTTAATTTTTGATTTGATTTGATTTATTTTTGTCACACGTGTCAGTACACAGTGAAAAGTATTGTTTCTTGCAATGCTGTGCAGGCAAAGCATATCGTTCATAGAGAAGGAAACGAGCGAGTGCAGAATGTAGTGTTACAGTCATAGCTAGGGTGTAGAGAAAGATCAACTTAATGCAGGGTAAGTCCATTCAAAAGTCTGATGGGAACAGGGAAGAGACTGTTGAGTCAATTGGTACGCGTCCTCAGACTTTGGAACTATTTTTCCCCCAATGGAAGAACGTGGAAGAGAATTTGTCCAGGGTGCACGGGGTCCTGAGTTATGCTGGTTGCTTTTCTGAGGCAATGGGAAGTGTAGACATTGTCAGTGGATGGGAGGCTGGTATAAGTGATGGACTGGGCTTCATTCATGATCTTTTGTGATTTATTGCAGTCTTGGACAAAGCAGGAGTCATACCAAGCCATGATACAACTAGAAAGAATGCTTTCTATTATGCATCTGTAGAAGTTGGTGAGAATTGTAGCTGGCACGCCAAATTTCCTTAGTCTCTTGAGAAAACAGAGGTGTTGGTGGGCTTTCTTAACTATAGCATTGGCATGGAGGGACCAGGACAGGTTGTTGTTGATTTGAACACCTAAAAACTTAAAGCTCTCGACCATTTCTATTTTGTCCTCATTGATGTAGACAAGGGCATGCCTTCTCTGCGCTTCCTGAAGTCGATGACTACCTTCTTCATTTCATTGACGTTGAGGGAGAGATTATTGTCATTGCACTAGCTCACCAGATTCTCTATCTCTTTCCTGCACTTTGTCTCATGATTGTTTGACATCCAACCACTACAGTGGTGTCATCAGCAAACTTGAAAAGCCAGCTGGAGAGCAATTTGGCCACATAGTCAGAGGTATATAAGGAATATAGTAAGGGACTGAGGACACAGCCTTGTGGAGCACTGGTGTTGAGGATGATTTTGGAGAAGGTGTTGTTGCCTATCCTTATTGACTGCCGTCCGTGGGTTAGGAAGTTCAGAATCCAGTTGCAGGCAGAGGTGCCGAGCCCCAGGCCATGAAGTTTGGAGATAAGTCTTGTAGGAATAATGCTGTTAAAGGCTGAGCTGTAGTGTATGAATAGGAGTCTGACATAAGATTCTTTGTTATCCAGTGTTGCAGAATTGAGTATCGGGCTAGGGAGATAGCATCTGCTGTGATCCTGTTGTGATGATAGGCAAACTGTAGTGAATCCAGGCAGTCTGGTAGGCTGGAATTAATTTGTACCATGAGAAATCAAATAATAATTAATTATTACTGAGGGTGGTAGCATAATGGCTTTGTAGTCACTTCTGAGCTGTGGAATACTGATCTCGAGACATAAGTTCAGATCCCAATCCATCAGCCAGGGAATTTAAATTCCATTAGTTAAATATATCCTGAGTAAAGTAATGTAGGACAAGATTCTCTGGTGTTCATTCAATGTTTCTCTTGGCAGAGGAAGCGGTGCGCTGAATGCTGATGGCAATCCTCTGCTCCCATTATTGTCAATGGGAATTCTCATTTATAAGACCCTTGTCAGACCCCACTTGGAGTACTGTGCTCAGTTCTAGTCAACTCATTACAAGAAAGATGTGGAAGCTATTGAAAGGGTACAGAGGAGATCTACAAGGATGTTGCCTGGATCGGGTGGTATGCCTTATGAGGGGGTTCGGTCTTTTCTTCCTAGAGAGACAAAAGATGAGAGGAGACCTGATAGACATTTAAAAGATGTGGAGAGGTATAGATTGGGTGGATTCTCAGAGGCCATTTCCCAGGGCTGAAATTGTCACTACGTGAGGTTACAGGTTTAAGGTGCTGGGGAGTAGGTACAGAGATATCAGGGGTGGCGGGAGAGTGGAATCGGCTGCCATTGGTGGTGGTGGAGGCGAACTCGTTGGGGTCTTTTGAGAGACTTCTGGATGAGTACATGGGATTTAATGGGATTGAGGGTTATAGATAGGCCTAGTAAGTAGGGATATGATCAGCGCAGCTTGTGGGCCGAAGGTTCTGTTTGTGCTGTAGTGTTCTATGTTCTATGAATGCACCCCATGCCAGCGGGAAACTCACGGTTTGGGGGGGGGGGGGGGCAGCAGGACCAGAGAATCCTGCTGTAGTGAACGGCTGGAGAATTCTGGCCGATATCAGTAATGGTGACTACGAAACAATGAGATTGTTGTCAAAATTCATCTTGTTCACAAACATCCCTTCATTCAGGAGATCTAAAGTTCCTTACCCATTCTGGCCAATGTGGTTTACTCTTACTAGCTGAGCAAGTAACATAGTTCACAAGATGGAGGTTTACCACCATTTTCTAACCAGCAATGGACGAGGTATGGACAACGAATGCTGGTTTTGTCAACAACATTGACATCCAGTGAATCAATAATAAAATAAACCAAAGTCCTACCTAGCTGGATAGCGGAGGAGAAGCACTGGAGATGGGTGGTATGATTAATCATTTCAAAGGCTTCATAAAGGTTAAAGAGGAATAATGCTTCATTGTCAGGATCACAGCTTTTAGTTGCTTTAGGAGGAGCAGTAGCAAAGAATATTAAAGGTCTAACATGATTCAGGTGTTTCGAAAAGAAAGGGAGTTCAGATTTAACTAATAGCTTGCATAAGGGTCCAAGAATAGATTTGCTTTTCAGAGAAGGAGCTGATAAAATCCATTCTGAAAGGAAAGAGCGTGCCTAAGAAGTGAGAACTATTTAGAACAGTGCTTCCAAATATTTTTTTCCTGGTGTGATCCCATTTTAATGCCAGTCATTTTCTGGTCCCAGAGCAAAAGTTTAGGGATGTAAGTGTTGAGTGGATTGAGAGAGGTGGAGGCATCAGCTTTTGGATGTGGGGTGTGGGAGGAGTCAGCAGTTGGGCAGGGGTGTGGGAGCAATTAACTATTGGATATGGGGGTGTGGGAGGAGTCAACTGTTGGGTGTGGAGGTGATGGGAGGCATCAGCTGTCAGGCAGGCTTGTGTGAGAGGAGTCAGCTGTTGAGTGAAATATGAGAAGAGTGAGATGTTGGGCAGGGATTAGCTGCTGAGCAGGAAACAGGAGTGATATGTGTGGGGAAGGTGAGGAGAATGTATGCTTTTTTTATAAAAATAAAAATACAAATACAGACCTCAGAAAGCAAGACTACAAAGGGGCCTTGCAGCTGACAGAAATCAGTCTAAGTTCTACAGCTGCCATTCCTGTCTCTGAGTTTGTGACCCCAAAATCTTATCTCTCAACAGAAGAATTTGGAAAGGCCTGATTTAGAATGTTGGCTTGAAAGTTACACTTTTAAACATAAGTGTTTTATATCAGTATTTTTCCAGTTCATTGAGGAAGGAAGTCTTATTGAACCTGGTTCTGGTGAATGGAGGTGGGGAAGAGAGAAACAAGTGGATTAGGTCCGAAGGGGAGTTTTTGGAGAACAGTGATCCTAGTATGATAAGGTTTAAGTTAACTATGGAAAGGGGCATGAGAAATGCAGAGTAAAATTAATTAATTAGAGTAAGGCCAATATTAGTGGGCTGAAAATGGATCTGGCCCAAGGAAATCGGAATCAATGATTTGTAACTGGAACTATAATTGAACAATGGGTTTCTTGGAATGAGCAGTAATTTGAGTAAAATCAGGGTATATTGCCACAAGAGGGAAAGATAGGATAGATAATGTTAGAGCTACTTGGTTGAAAAAGATATACTACAGATGTCATGTTGATAGTATGAGAAACAGGTTAAATATTGAAAATTGAGAAAGAAAGTGAACATATAAGTAAGAGTAGCAATGAGAGACTTTGAGAAAAACCGGTAGTCAACATAAGTTTTCTTTAGTTATATAAATGGTAGGAAAAGCATGATCAATTTATTTCCGAAAAGATGATCCATTCATTCAGAAAACACGAGCTTAGTCGTGACACTAAATGAGCACTTCATGAAGGGAATTATCTGGCCGCTGATGCCAGTGGGATTCTCTAGTCTTGCTGGCAGTGCACCCCTACTGTGGGTTTCATCAATGGGAAATCCCATTGACAGCAGGGAGAACTAGAAAATCCACTGCCAGTGAATAATGTGTCACTTCCAGCCACCAAGAAACATGCAGCTGGGAGGCTGGAGAACTTCCCTTGTATCTGTCTTTAACAAGGAAGGAAAAAGCTGCTGAAGTTGTAGTGAAATAGGAAGTAGTTGAGACACTGGATGGGCTAAAGTTTGATATAAAGTATTAGAAAGCTGACCACATTTAAAATTGATGACACCAGGATAGGACTGGATGCATCCAAGGACAGCAAGGGAAGTAAGAGTGGTATTTGTAGTGACACTGGCTCCAATCTTCCCATCCTCATTAATTATAGAGGAGGGGGAAGGGATGGTGTAATAAGTCTTCAGAGGCCAAAGTCTCTTTTATTTACAATTCTTTTATTTACAATTCCTTCAGGAGGTGCCATAGGAACTGACATGCCCAATGAAATACAAGGAAAAGACTCCCTGATTGACCCATCAATTGACCCCTTGATTAGGGATTTAATATTCCAATAGACCAACATCAATGACCCAATTGTGGTCATCAAAAATAACACTCATGTTGGCAAATATGGATTAATTAAGGAAATCTAGTACGGATTTGTGAAGGACAAACCATATTTAGCTACTCTGCTTTACTTTTTTGATGAGATAGCAGAAAGTTAAGGTACTTGACTTTTTTGCTCTATTTTCACCACTACCCCTCCCAATCTTGGGGGGTGGGGGATGAAGAAGGAAAATCGAAGCCCAATTTAAATGTAGACATTTAGAGCCAAAGTTAATGGCTGCAGCTATATGAGACAGAACTGAAATCTGCCAGAGAGTAATAAAGCATGTCTGTGTCGCCAATAATTTAACCTATATCATTTTAGTTGTTTCACTGCAGTGTATACTTTTTGCTCTTTTATGTCGATAGCATTTAAGATTGAATGAAAATCTGTCAGCTCAAATGATTTTCCCATTGTATTCAAACACATTATAATTTCATAAGTGAGTGATATACTTGCCAAACAAGAATAGGAATCATTTAGTCTGTGGTCCAGAGTCAGCCTTTGTAGCGTTTCAAAGAGTGTAGCATGATCAAACATACAAGGATTGGCAGAGATAAATTCATCCATCCCATGCTTCTGCGCTCTGTCTGCATCTGTTTTCCAGGCACATATACAGAAAAGAGTATACTTAGGGAAAGACTTCAAAGATAACAATTGAGCAGACAAGCTCTTTAGGATTATATATCCCTTCAACTATCTGGCTTGATCAATTTTTCATTTTTCGCCTTCTTAAAAACTTTATCATGCAACAGATTTTATCCTGCTGGAATGTTATATTCCAATTCCAGTACAACATAAATGGAAAATGTATTGCACAAACAACTATATCCAGTCAAGTTTCATATGATGTGCATGGATATATAATTAACATTTCTACTATAAAATATTTTACACAATAGATTCTGCCATTCCACAGAATACAATTCTAATTCAGATTGTATTTAAAGGATTATTTTGCCACTTGGCACCAGAAACATTAGTGGAACTGATATGGTCTCCAATGTTGGTCCATTTTGGTCACACCACTTTTGTGTCAAATTTTAACTGACAATTTAAGCGAGAATATTTTATTTGCAAGTGTACATACTATATGTCACAAAAATGAGATCTCAATTGTTTTACAATAGAAATAATTGTTAAATCTGATATGCTGATGCAAAACTAAGATTAGAACCATAATATGGACCAGTCCTGTCCTGGGAAACTGTACTGAAACCAGTTTTAGTTTCTTATTTGCATTTTCAAAATTAATTATTTAGAAATTCTCATTCAAACTAACAAGACATGGATGTATCAATATGTTATATTGAGAATCCTGCAGAGATGGGGGACGGTATATAGGAGAAATCTTCCAGTCCAGGCTGAGATACCTGAATGTCAGTCTTTTTTGCTGAAGTGCACCTCCTGGTGGATTGGCTGAGGAGCTGCACTAACAACATCTCTGCTGGTCTATTCCATACACCCGATGAAATTTGTTAGTACCGTTTATGGGGACTAACTTGTGTGAAGGAGGGACAAAACAGACATGAGATAACAGTACAATCAACAAAAAGTCGTAGCGATATCAAGTGGAATCATTTTAAGTACATACAGATTACGTTGCAAATGCAAAATTTAATTGTTTAAATTGCAAAAATGGCATCAATAAAGCAAGAGGTCATTGTAATCTCTACAACTCAAATGAGTTGGGGTATGACTAAAAATTAAAGGTGGTTAATATATGCAATGAAATGATTGAGGGTGCTTCATTGCAGATTAAAATGGATTCATGATGGAAAATAGTCTGACACTATATCTGCACTGCTAAACAGAAAGGCAGAAAGGACTGGCACAGCAAGGTTTTATTCTGCTATTTGCTATGAATTAATGAAGTAGGAACGTTCAAACTGAAGCCTGTATACACAACCACCTAGGGATTAACTAATTAATCTCAACATGCATAACTAAAATACTATAATCAGCCAAAGAAACAAAAACAGAAGCCATTCTGGGTGTGGTCGGAATCACCCTAGTTGCTAGTGTTTTCTTGTACCTGTCAGTCACATTAAAGACAGACTTCACTGTCTGTTACATACAGTAAGTTTCCCATTACAAGGGCTTTAATCCAAATCCTGTGCAACTAAAGATTTTGTTCTAAATCCTTCTCCTTCTTACCACTGTCTTGTACATCACCAGGTTTTAGTTTACATACAGGTCACAAGATTATCCACTTGTATTTCTAAAGCAGTAGTGCAAAAAGTAAGGTAAGTGACATTTGCCACTTGTTGTTAATGGTCGAGGCTAGTATTCTGTTTAGGGAAAATTAATTCAAAATGAGGCAATGTGTCATTGCAACAGGTTAAAATAAAATAAAACAATAGCAGTTTGAAATAGATTAAATTTGAAAATTTAAATAAATGTAATATAAATCATTTTACAGCAGACATTCATATTCTTCTCATTTTGTGCATGTTTCCTATTTAGCAATTGTTAATGGAAAACTGCAAAGAGAAAACTTTTACGGTGTTATTCTAAAAATGTTGAAATACTTCATCAAGAAAATAAATACTAACAATCATCAGTAACATGCAATCATTTCAATGAAATTAATTTTTCAACTCCATCTTTTATATACTGTGACTTAACTATTTCTCACTCAGATATTTTTGAGTACAATAAGCATTTAAAATTAACAATTTATTTCCTTTATCAGTTTGGGATGACTTAAAAATGAACTTCTGTGGACAGCTTCAACTTAAAACTGCAAGAATATCCAAAAAATAAAACTAATAAAGATAATTGTAATGAAATGGTAAGAAAGGGGAACCATATTATAAAGTCAATTGAGTTTAAATACTTAAGTGTTGAGTAATCACAAAAATGGAAATTTTATTCCAAGCAATTGCTTTTACCAAAAAATCTCTACTGGTGTATTATTACAGCTCAATGTGGACAATAATACATATACCAGAACATTACTGTTAAAAGATCCAGACAGAGCAATGTCCCACAGAATGCCACAGCTAGTATTGTCTGAGAATCAGACTCTTAAGAAAAATTCCTTCCATTTTCCAATGCAGGATCTTTCATGCATGCTAAGCACACACTTTCTGTGCCAATGTAGGAGCAAGAATGGTATAGTATCATATGCATTACCGCGTCAGATACAGAAGAACATGAATGAACTTTGCTATGTGGTTGAGTTCAAATAAAATTCTGCAGCTGGTATTTCAATCTATTGATACTGTATAGAGAATGACTTCTCTCGGTCATAGGTACTATTAGCATACCTTGGGAAAGAGGAATCCTTTGAGTGCTGTATTCTCTTATACAGCTCTCCAAATCTGAATATGTATTTCTAACATTTCTGAAGCTATTTTTGGTTAATAACCTACAGCTAACATTATAATGAACAGGATTTAAAAACATGGATGAAACAGTAAATAATTTGTTAATTTACAGAAGTTTCTGCAAATATTATTTATATTTGTATATTCTTTGTTTTGATGCAGCAATATTACTTCAGTCCCGAAGAGCAGGTCTGATTCCGGATGGTAAGTTAATTATAAAAAGAGGCAAAAGCTGATATTTCATATTTATCCACAGGAAAAAAAAATACAGCAATTAACTTTCGGCATTCAGTCATAATCACAGCATCAACATCTCTAATGATGTTCAGCATTTTAAATGTTAAAAAAAAATCAAAATTAGTCATTTGATACATTTTACAACAAAAAGGTACTAGAACTAATAGATAAATTCAGAATGTGAATAAATAAATATATTCACAATAATTATCCTCATTCTGTTCCTGGAATAATACTGGAAATAACCCGCAAACTTAACTCTCCTGTCTCTGTGTGCTGGCTGGGCTAGAATGATGACATTTTATTCCTATGGCACTGTGCATTGTTACAATGTATAAACTTAAATATCAAACTACTTACTTAAATTTAATAATTATTTATATTATATGAAACATATGAGTGTTTATATATTATAAAGATAAATATAATATAAGGATTGCAAATGATGATATTTATAAAGCACTATCAACTACCAGTTTATACGAAGTTATATTAGAATTCAACATGTACTTCACACAGCATATATGCACATGCTACATAACACTATATATTATAATCTGTGCATTTTAAGATTTCTTTAAATTAAATAGAATTTTTTAATCTACAATAAATTAACTTGGATTGCTCCAATGTAGGACAGCATCCTTTCCACTTTTTGTTTAATGTATCACACTGATAATTATTTATCCCTAAAGACAACAAAAAATAATCTTTGAATTAAAAATTTGTAAATTTATGAAAGAACATTCTGATGATACAAAATTGTGTTTTTAAAAAATTCAACCTGGGAGCTAATGGCTGTCAAAGAAGATGTGGCAATATTTGAAGGATGTAAGTAATAAATTATTTGAAAAAAGATGAATCTTCCTCATGTAAGACAATAATGTGTAGCGAATTCTCAACTGGCAGTGCTTTCTAACTTATCAACACAGAGACAATTAATATTGTCACACAAATTTATTAACATTTCCGGCATAAAGTTCACAATGAGATGTCAAACATGAAAAAGGTGACTTTCTATCACAGTCCTCTGGTAAATGCGCACATGTCATATCCCTTTGACATTAAAAGAATGAAGATCTGTTTTGGACAATAACAAACAATGACACTAGTCAACCTCAGCTGGAGAAGTGAAAAGAAGAAATGACAATGATTGATGGCAGCTATCCATTTTCAGATACTAGCTGCGAGAATGTTCTGTGGGGTCTAATGCTCTAATGAGAAACTGATCTACATTATTGTAAAAGCATTTTAAAATGTAAATATCAAAGATACATACCTTTTTACTTTCACCATCATAGTTAGAGATTTATTAATTCATCAAACAAATAAAAAAATTAAACACAAATGCTATGGCATATTTCTGATTTTCTTATTAAAATACAGTATCTATTTTGTTGGTCTGGATGACATTCTCCTTGTCACATCTCAGCATTCTGATAAAGGCACATAACAAGAACATGACGGGCATACTGCAGGACACCATCATTTCCTAATGCCCAGAAAATGCTAATTATATCTTTTTAGTTGGATCCTTTAAGGATCTGCAAACACTTTGGTTTAAGTAAACAATAAAAAATATTATTAAAATGTGATGCAGATCAGACAGCCAGCAGTTTTCAAAGTTAAAGACACAGGACACTGACTGATTATTTAATATTGATCTATATTTTGAGTAAAACTTATTTTAGATCCTTCCTTAATCATAAATATCAATAAAAATTGAATATGAATTTGAAAAATTCTAAATTAGTCACTCATGCATTTGATTGGTATCTTGAAAGTAAGTGGCTTATAGTGTACTGCAGTTAAGAAAAAAACATGCATGTTAAGTGAATTGATTAAATTCACTAGATTGTGGTACTGCATTCCTCAAATGTAGCAATTGCAATTTGAAAAGATTGAAAATATTACAGCAGTGTATTGATGATAAAATATGTAGCATTTAAAGCATACAAAACTACCAAACCAATCTAATAGGATAGCAACAAAGTTTGGTGCAAATACATGGATACTGCTTTGCATTTTTCATTGTGGAGGGGTGGAGAGGGGGGCCGAGAGGGAAAGAGTCTGATGCACTGTTTAGAGTTTCACGATTACCTTGTATTTCCACCAAAAATGCACTACAGCAAAAGAAAACAAAATACAGAATATTTGTCAGGCATCAAACAGAAACAAATAAGATCTGTCTTAAATGCTGGAATTTTCTGCCTGTTATTCAACGGTAAGTCTATGAGTAAACAGGAGTATTTTTCATGATAAGGAGGGATGGCATCACCTACTCCTCGGTTTTGCATTCGGAATACTCCAAATACATATTTGCCAACTCCCATAACCTTTGCTATTGTCTCCTATGAGTATAACCTTCATTAACTAAACTCCATGCAGTATCTTTGCAAAACTAAATTCTCTTGAGGCTCGATGTTATAGCTTTACTTAAAAAGCTGTTCATAGGCATTAATGAAGATATGTAATAAAATGATGTCTTTTCAACAAAATGGGAGATCATACTTCAAGCTTTTCACTTGGATAAAATTGATCCAATAGGAATTGAAATTTATATTATTTTTTGAAAGACAATTACTAATTTGAGAAAATTTGTATTATTTAAATACTTTCGATACAGTAAAATGCTTAGCGAGAGTTTTTTTTAGCAATGTCATAATACCACTGTTTCCACATGCATTGTAACACTTTACATACTAATATTCATGTGATACAACACATGTTGCATGGTAAGTATGGAAAGAATACAGTAAACCGGAGCTGGTATATAAATGTGGAGTTTATTTGTTGTGCTTATCCTGGCAGTAGACTATAATTACCACAGTGGTGCTAATCATTGCTGTGAAGAAACAGGCATTATGATATCATTGTGCAAGGCAATCTGTTTTCAAGCATTCCACAGTCAATTAGCTGTAGAGATAATTGAACAAATATACTACTGACATCTTTTTTGTCATGTTAATTCATGTTTACATTGCATGGAGGTTAGAAAATGTTAAGAAATATCTAAGTCTTACTAAGAGGAGCCTTTGATTACAATATAAAAGCCAGAGAGAGGGCAATTATGCAAATACCGCATGCATCTGGATTTGCAGTATGGAAGCTTTCATGTCAAACCTAAATTCAGGAAATATGAGTAATAAACTACAGAATTCTAAACATGATAGATTTGAGAAGAAAAAACACATTGCATTTGTCAGATAATCAGTGCTGATTATCTGACCTGTGCCAGCTACAGGGAAGCACTTACCCTTTAGTCCAGCTAGAAGTTAGCAGGGTAAGAAGGAACAAACCAGAACAACATAAAGACTAGCAACAAGGCTTAGGAAAGCAGATAGGAGCCCTAACCTAGCAGCAGGTAGTGTCATTCAAAGTACTAGGGTTCAAGCAAAGAAAAACATAACAAAAAGAAAAGACAACAGAACATCTAGCAAAACACTTCTCTTGTGGTTAAAATCACCAAGAAATTTTATATCATACAGATTAAATTTGCATACACAATACGTAAACATAGAAGACGTCCGGTTTGTTAACGACTAATTGCTCAACATAATTTCCACTGTCTGGAATTGTTATTGATTTGACCAAAACCAAATTCAATAATAATGTAAAATATTATGATTTTTAAAAATTTACTGTACGTTTGTCATGGAGTATAGACTGTCTATCACATTCAGACAGTACATTGCAAAGGAGGCCAGATATCAACACGGAAACTTTTGATAAACTATGAAGAGCAGCAAACAAAACTCGATGTAAAATATTTTTGTAATGATGCAACTTTTTCTTGTTTCATTAAATATGACTAATTGGCAGCATGAAACCCTTCAACTGCACTATATATCTGTATGTTAGTAACACAACAGATGTCATTTGAAACAGATTTCTTTAAGGTGAAATATGCCTACATGCAGGAATTTAATTATCATTAAATAAACAGGAAAAGTAGACAGCTGGCTGAATATGTATTAGAAAAAGGTCACACAGAGTCTAACACAAAACATAATGATCGGTTTTGATGAGGGTTATGTACAGTAATTGCTTGTTGATCTTTGGAGATGCACTTTCACCATGACTTTTTCGTTTAGGTTACGGTTTTAAATCTTTTATTTATATGCATAAAATGTTAAGCGATCTTATGTGTTTAGTGCTCCATTGAAAGGGCATTAAACACATTTCAGGGAAAATCAAAAGATGAAAACACAGCAACACTATTTACTCTTATATGAGTGCATGCCATGGGCCATATGGTCCAACAAGGCAGGTAAGATAAGAGTTATAATTGGCAACACATAAATTGTGCAGAGGGTTCTACATATCGCAGATAATAACACACAAAATATACTTAAATTCAACATGCACTGCTTCGAAAAATCAACAAAAAATCGCTGAGAAAGTAATGCATCTGTGGGGAAAATGGATATGTTTATTTTTTTGGGTGCAGATGCTTCTTCAGAACTGAAAAATAAGAAGAAGATTGGAAGATTAATACAAGTATATTTGTTATAGATATAAAATTTTCTAAAACACACAGAGAGGAATGATTGAATAGTTATCACAGTTAAATAAGAGACAGAAGCCTTTAGACACTAGGTGGAATTTTCCCATCTTGCCCACTACCACAGGAATCATAGTAGATGGGACACGGACCCTGCAAAGGTCCATAGACCTTGGTGGGATTTTCTGGTTTTGGGGTGAGCTTGGCCAAAAAATCCTGCCCATTGTATAAAGAAAGGTAAATAGTTAAGGAAATGAGTAATCTGGGAAATGCGAAAAACAGAAAACCTGGGATTGAACATCAACAATGAGAAATTGTATTTATGTGATACTATTAACATAATGATATCCTGAAGTGAGCAAGATAAGGAGATATTTGGGAAAATAGCCAACAGCTTGGTTACAATGTTGAAGGAGGGAAATAATGGCTTGGACTTTCTGGCCATTTATATTGGTGGGATCTTCCAATCCTGCAAACAGCCTACCCTGCCGCAGACTTCACTACGAAAAGGGGTGCATTCAAAGATCCCGCCATCAGCCAATGGCGGGCCACCTCCGTCACGGCAAAATATGTGGCAGGTTGTGCAGTAAGTCCCACCCAGAGAGCACAAAAGGTTTAGGAAGCACATTTCAGAGGCTTGTGCCTTGGCAGCTGAAAGCATGGTGGAAATGATAAAGAGTAATTAAAAGCTGGAATGTTTAAAAAGCCAGAATTGAAGAAGCAGATATATTGCAAAGGGCAAGGCTGAGGAGGGATTTGAGAACAAGAATGGCAATTTTAAAACTTAAAACTTAAAAGTGGGCCTAGTGGTATTATCGCTAGACTTTTAATCCAGAAACTCAGCTAATGCTCTGAGCATCCAGTTTCAAATCCTGCAGATGGCTGAATTTGAATTCAGTAAAAATATCTGGAATTAAGAATTGAGTTAAAAATGATCATGAAACCATTATCGATTGTCAAAAATCCCATCTGGTTCAATAATGTCCTTTAGGGAAAGGAATCTGTCATTCTAACTTGGTCTGACCTACATGTGACCTCACAGCCACAGCAATGTGGCTGATTCTCAACTGCCCTCCAAGGGCAATTAGGGATGGGCAATTAAATGCTTGTCAACCAGCAACTCCATGTCCCATGAATGAATAAAAAAAATGTTTCTTAACGGAGAACCAATATATGCCATCCAACATTGGGGTGATTGGTGAATGGGGCTTGTTGAAATTAATACACTGGCAGAGGAATTCTGCATGATGTCAAGTTTGCAAAGAGTAGAAATCAGGAAGCCAATCAGGAGTGCATTGTAATTTTCAAATCTAGAGGTAACAAAGGCATGGATGAGGGTTTGAGCAGTAATGAGCTGAGGCAAGGATCAGATGATGTTACGACGTGAAAATAGACAATCTAAACCAAACAAAAATAGACATGCAAACACAAATAAAGCTTAACTGTGAATTGATTGCAACTGAAGTCCAGGACAGCGAGTTGCAGGATGCTTGGTAGAAAGATGCAATGTTATACTTGAAATTTGTCAGTTTCTGAGGAATGTCCAAGATTAATAGTAAAGGTCAGAGTGAGAAGGGAAGGGGCAATTAACCTGATGAGTCTAGGAAGCACACAAGCTCACCTGGGCACTGAACAAAGGTCATCTAATTTTCATTCGGTTTCCTCAATGCGGAGGAGACCAGTTGTGAGCACTGAATATGTGTTTGAGAAGAGCAAGTACAGATGAGTATCACATGGAAACCGTGTTCAGGATAACTATGTGGGAAGAAGCGAATAGGCAGATATCCTACATTTGCAAAGGAACATGCCTTGCAAAGGGTAAAGACAAATAGGGGTGGTGGAAGAGAGAAATGTGGTGGTGTCAAGAAAATCAGCTCATTAGAAAGCAGAGGAGGAGTGTTTACAGATGGGATCATAATCAGGTATTTACACATCCTTTGTTTCTGTAATATCTTAATGTAGTTGTCTAGATTCCTCTCTGTGCTTGTCCATATGTAAGTATGAACATACATTTTCTTCCTCCCCTTTATGTTAATAAACTATCCACTTCCTAGTTTTCAGTTCTGAAGTTTAGCCTTACACCCAATATGGAAAGATATTTGTTCCTTCCACGAATACTGACTAACCAACATTTTCCATTTGTTCAGATTCTCAGCACAATTACAAATAGCATGCACTGAATACATGTGATGTCTCGATTTCACATGATTTGCTTCATTTTCTTTTATAACTTACACTCCCACTAAAGTATAACTGCTTTATCAATCACTTTAATAAATATTATAGACTTAAATTAAGCACCTAACTGGCCCCTTCAACAGCCTTATAAAGTAATAACTTGAGGCAGAGCCTAATGTTGAAGCTATTGATAATAGGAGCATAGCAGAGTAAATGGTGCAAAGGTAAGGTTTAAATTGACAATAATGAATAACAGAAATGATTACAAGACAATGACCAAATGAATGAGTTTAAATATTCCGATAATGTCAAATATCAGGTCAGCAAACAAAAAGCCTTGATTAGAATACTGCCTCACAGTCACACAGAGTTATCAATTATATTTCTTGTCATATACAATATTAATTCCATCGTAACAAATGTATTCAGTTTGGGCTTCATTTTTAATCTGGCACCATGTGTCAGACCTCTGTATCATCACTGCATGATAATATTCACACTGGAGGATGTGTGATGGGATTATTACTGTAAAGTTGTTTGGAAGCATCTAACAGTGGATTAACAATAAATTCTATGACCAGTATATATTATAGCACAATCTTAGTTCAAGTACAGGTTCCAAAATATTTTACAGCAAATTCTTTCCTTGTTCCACAAAGGTTATCAAATGCTTGTGTGTTGAATTGCCTCCTTTTTAAAGCTTTGACTGGGGTATGATTGGCTGCATATATTTATTAACACCTATTTTTGTGTAAGCATGTCCCTTAGGTATTCTATCAGAAAGACATTGTTAAAAAATAAAAGAAATCATTGCACACTTTCATGCCAAAAATGCTCACTATGCAACAATTCTTTGAGCAAGAAAGTGGTCAGTGAATTCTCTGTAAATAAGGTTCTAATCTTGTGGATGCTCCATCTTCTTTCATTATG
Organism: Sphyrna mokarran; assembly: GCA_024679065.1. NCBI lineage: Eukaryota > Metazoa > Chordata > Chondrichthyes > Carcharhiniformes > Carcharhinidae > Sphyrna > Sphyrna mokarran. The sequence goes on along the minus strand of JAGIQG010000003.1, from coordinate 106,209,673 downwards.
GGAGTCAAAGGATTTACAGACAAAATATTATCATACTGCCAATCTTTATGGATAACTGTTAAACTCTAATTAACTGAAACATTTTACCTGCTCGTAAACATCATCTTCATAAGGCAATTTTAAAAATGTTAAATTCTGAACAGTGGCATAATGTTAGATATGTATTAAATTTAACAGCTTTCATATAAAATATCTTTCTGAAAACTGTTCCAATAATGGCTTTTTAAAGCTTCAGCAAAAATATTACTGGTTTTGAACTGTGTTGCGTAATTTCCCTCAAAAACTACAGGTACCCAAACATCAGTTAAATAAGTAACACTCAGTGATTTTTTTTTGTCCCCAAAACATACATTTAAATCTGTAATGTTACTTGCACGAATAGCAGGATCTATTATTTTAATCTTGGATAATTTAATGTTTTTTTTAAACCTGAAGCTTATATCATATATAAACTTAATGATATTGCCTATCAATGCAGTTAAGCTTATTTTGAATTGTAACATTAATTTTCATATTGTCTTTTAGCAATGTAGATAATGGCTTCCTGTGATTTTGAAATCAACAGTTCAAATTGTTGGCGCATTGGCATAGAAATTTGATCACACCTGCAAACTACTGCTTCGAGGGCTGTTGAGCCTGTCCATGTGGATGCAAGGACTATGGTAATTTTGTGTGAGAGAGGAAGTGGCAAAATTGAGAGTTTAGTGCAATTTAAAGGCAGACAACACCTCTTATTGGGAAAGTGCATGCCGGTTGCAGACAACAAAGAAACTATGCATGTGCACAAAAAGACGCAAGACGCAGTGGGAGAGCACCTGGCTTTTCTAATGCAGTGTTGGGGGCCTCGGCCAAAGCAGTGAACAGGAGGGAGGAGACACTGGTCTCCATTGGGGTCAATAAGCCCTCAAGAAAACACCTCTGCAGCCAATGAGAAATAGTCACTGGAAAGCAGTCACTGGGGAGCTCAATGCCGGGGGCTTAGCTGGTAAAAGGGCAATTTTGGTGAGACTTTTGAAAAGGTAAATGTCTTATACTTCATGTCATTATTTCCCCCATCACATGTGCATCATTTGCAGCCCCACTATCCATAACACTTCCCTCCCTATTTTAAACAGTCTCCCGCAATTTCTGCACCAGAATCTATCTCCTTCTGCTCTTGCTCTCCTACTTGACACTACTATTGCAACCCTCACTTGTTAACACTTAGTATCTTGCAAACAAAGACAAATTATGTGACTGTGATAGGGAAAGTTGTAAAGCAGCTCACAAGGCCAATACATGTCCTTACCTCTTGCAGGAAACGGTCAAATACGAGGAAGGTGGTAATGACTGGAAGGGGCTCAACATGCCTGCAAAACGTTTCCCGCGGTGAATTTTCATTTTGGGAAATGACAAAAGAGGAAATGTTGCACAAGGTTTCTTCATACCTCATCAACTTTTCCCTTTTTTATTTCTATTTCACCCTAAACAATCTCCGATAAAATTTTCAACTGCTTCCAGCATCCATTATTTGCCCTTTCAGGTGTTGGAAGAGTTGAGACACTTATGTCACTTCTGGAACAAGATGCTAATCTTCTCGAAGGTGCAACGTCTTACACTTGCAAGGACCACCTGAGAGACCGGCACCATGCATTCCCTAATTAGAGGAGTAGTCTTCAATTAATGACTAATTGGCCACAATCTGAAAGAATTAGAGGAAAAGGTGCCAATGGTGGTTCAACAGCTTGTCAACACTTTGCACGGTGCATGGAGACCATTCTGTCTGATGTGAAAGAAGTGGTTAACTGTTTGAACATGACAGGATGAAGTCTCTGCTGACAGATGAACATTTCAATGGCAGCTCACACATTAGCCTTTGGGACCTCCCTGATAGAATGGGTGTTCAGTAAACTGGGCGATACTTACGTTAAAAACAAGGGCTAGTGTGTCAATGATAGCTACAGGTAGTGCTATCCATGTCCTGGTTTGAGTTTCCAGTTGTGGCTGCAATGTAAAATGCTTATCCAACTAATAGAATAAGCCCAATCTGTACTTTCAGAACAGAAAGAGCGCAGCCAAGTCACCCGCCATATTTGAAGCTGTGGTGCCAATTTACATTTATAAAATGAGTGCAGCGTGATCCAATTTCTAGGCCATCAGCTTTCTTTCATTAAGGTGCATAACTTTCCATTTACAGTGATTACAGAATTACTCTAAGGATTCTCTCCACACACACAAATGTGTACAAGAGGATACCTATCTACTTATTGGTGCCTTTTATTGCTCCATTTTCTACTTGATAATTAATGGTTCAGGCTTTTTGCACTGAACTCCTTTCCTCTGAAATTGGATTGCAGTTTAATTAATAATATCAGGATCTGACACTGAAATTGGAGTGATATTTAACAGATTCTAGCAAGGCAGGTGCAGAAAGTCAGGAATATATGAGCTCTCTACACTCAACTTGGGAAAAGATGCCCTGAATGGTGGGATCCTAATTCTGGGATGGGAGGGTGGGGATGCAGAGGGGAGAAGGATAAAGTGTGGGATTAAGTTGAATCCTCCATCCCCAGGAACAGTTTGGAGGTGGGATTTACCAGCCACATTCACCCCAAGACAGAAAAATCTCGCCTGAGGAAAACGGATCTTCGTGTGGTCCATACCCTTTTACAATCCCTGTGGCGGGATGGGAAAATTCCATCCAAGGAATTGTTCAAAGGCTAGCCTCAGTTCTCTGGACTGCATCCCAGTCATTTTATTCAGTTACTCAATATTAGGCCTTCTAGTCCCCACCATCCCCACTCAGTCCCCATGCCCCATCGATGCCAACACATGCCAACCCATGCGGCCTCTCACTCATAATGGTCTCATGCCCTCCATGTCAACCAATGCTCCTCCTCTCAACCTTATAGCTCCTAACAGCTTATATGCCAACTTAACATCAACTAGCACTGCAAATCCTTTCAGAATGTTGGGAGTCTATTGGAATCGGCATCAATATCCCAGTGGCCAAAGAAAGCAACCTTGGAAGTTGGAATGTACCTGCTTCTTTGTTTGCCAGTATCCAACATATGCACGTATGGTGTGATGACATGGTCACATACTGCAACATCAGCAGCGAGGGGAGGGAGGGAAACAGGAGCAGGGGTGCGGCAAAACTCTCTGTGTGGTTGCTTGGTCTGTGAAATCTTTAATGCAAGCAACTGACACTGCATTTGAGCATGTGTGGTGTCTGCATTATTTTTCAGTACCTTACTTGATGCCGGGTGGAAAAAGCGAAAAATACAATTATAGGAACTATCAGCAGGAGTAGACCATTCACCCCTCCAAGCCTGCTCCATCATTCATTTTGATCATGGCTGATCATCAAATTCAATATTCTGATATCACTTTCTTCCCATATCCCTTGCTCCCATTAGCCCCAAGAGCTATATCTAAGTTCTTCCACAGATTTACTCCCTCTGGATGTAGAAACTTTTCCTCACCTCAGTTCTAAACTACCCTCAAACTATGACTTCTAGTTCTGAACTCCTCCAGCATTAGGAACATTCTTTCTGATCTACCCAGTCTAACCCTGTTAGAATTTTATAGGTTTCTATGAGATCCCCTCTCACTCTTCTAAACTCCAGTGAATATAATCCTAACCGACTTAATCTCTCCTCATATGACAGATCTGCCATCGCAGGAATCAGCCTGGTAAACCTTGGCTGCACTCCCTCTAAAGCAAGGACATCTTCTCTCAGATAAGGACACCAAAATTGCATATGGCCTCACCAATGCCCTGTACAATTACAGCAAAACATCCCTATTCCTATACTCAAATCCTCTCATTATGAAGGCCAAAATACCATCTGCCTTCTTTATTGCCTGCTGTACCTGCATGCTTATTTTTAGCAACTGATTCACAAAGACATTATGGTCTCACTGAGTACCCATCGCTCTCTATTTATACGCATTCAAGTACTAATCAAGTAATAATATACTTCCAATTATTGATTCAACCACGATCAGAACTTAAGTAGGTTAAAACATCCAAGTCCAGACAGATTGCACTGGAAGTTATTGAAATAAACTAGGGAGAAAATAGTAGAAGCACAATTATTGATATATAAAAACTCAACAAACAAAGTATTCTTGAGGACTGAAGACAGCGAATGTAATGCCCTTCATCAAAAAGAAAAATAAAACAAATCTAGTGAACTATAGACGAGTTAACACAAGAAATATATTGAAATCTTTGCTTAAAGGTGAGCACCAGAGTATATGAAAAATTGTCAGGATTTCTAAATGAAAGGTCAGCAGAAATTGATGATAATCACATGAGTTTGAGTTTCAACCACAGAATTCACTGCCAACCAGGTTTGAAAGCATAAAATGGAGCAACAACTGGTAATTAAGTGACACCAATAAAAACTTCAGGTAACCTCCACAACATTTATGGTAATAGGGTATTTCCTCAAAATATGCTTTCTCTATAAGCACCAAGTACCTAATTCAAATAGTTTTCTTGCCCTAAACTTTTAGTTTAAGTACTATTATAGACACACATTCTAAAAAATACCTGAGGGACATGGAAAGCCCATTCTGTACTATAGTAACATTTAAATAAATAGCTTAGCTTTGTGCCCATTAAGTTTTATTATCAAAAGAAGTAAAGACTAATTCATGCAACATGCAATTTCACAGAAAATATGGTTAATAACTTACAAAACTGGGAGATGGGAGCATCCAGCTGGGGTACATTTCCTCCTTTGGCATTAAGTTTTTGGACTTGAGTTGGAGGAATAGGCTTGTGGGACTGACCAGTTGCACGGTACATTGCCTGAACCCAAAGGATGCGATCCTGTTCATCATCGCTGGCAAAAATCACAGTGTCGCCTTCTTTGACTGCATTAAAGAATGCCCTACCACCCTCCAAACCTAAACAATAAATTATTTATCAACTGTGAGAAGAGTGTACATTTGCACTCCAAAATCAGCAGACATTATTACAATAAATATATTTTTGAAACAGTTCAGGAACTGCATTTGCCTAGATTCACATAGCTATGGTTGCTTTGAGCCACTTGTTCCAAACTGATCTTTGCTTATAAACAAAGAGTCAAACATTCATGAAAACACTCAAAAATCCTCAAAATACTTTAAAAAACCTAGTAATTGAATCCATTGTTTGAAATGCAATGAAATATATGGCCAATGCTCCACTTAGCAAGTTATATAAGTTTGTGTGATACATAGAGTGAACATTATCACTTGTTCAACAGACTTCAGTAACAGTGCAACACTTACTTAACATGTTAGGGATCTAGAGATCTATGTCAATTTTGCAAGCTTTTAACCTTTACATTACTATCTCTGATTTCTAATCACTATAAATGTTGATGTTTGCAGTAATTCAATTCTCCCCATTATCTACTTACACTTGTAAACTTTGCATTTTTTTAAAAAAATTCTGATTTTCTGATTTTTTAAAAAAAAAATACTGTTAAGTTCTTGCAAAATCTTTTTGTTAGCTGTGGCTCAGTTGATGGCACTCTCATCTATGAGATGAACACCCAGTGGTTGTGGGGTCAAGTCCAAGACCAAGCCTTGAGCTGAAAATCTAGGAAGACACACCAGTGCAGTATTTAGGGAGTGCTGTGCTGTCAAAGATGCCATCTTGTAGGTGGGGGGTTAAACCAAAATCCCATCTATCCTCTCAGTTGGACAGAAAAGTCCCAGGGCACTATACTGAACAAGAGCAGCGACGTTATTCCATCGAAGCTAATATTAATTCCTCAATTAACATTACTCGAAAAGATTATCTGGTCATTATTGGGCAGTGTGGTGGCACAGTGGGTAGCTCTGCCGTCTCAGAGCATCAGGGACCTGGTTCAATTTCAGCCTTGGGTCACTGTGTGGAATTTGTTAATTTTCCCCATGTTTACCTGGGTTTTTTCTGGGTGTTCCAGTTTTCTCCCACAGTCCAAAAACGTGCAGGTCAGGTTGATTGGTCATACTAAATTGTCCTTTAATGTGAGGGAGATTAGCAGGGCAAGTATGTGGGGTTAAGAGGACTAGCCCTAGGTGGAATTGTTGTCGGTGCAGGCTCAATGGGCTGAATGACCTCCTTCTGCACTGTAGAAATTCTATGATTACTAGATTGCTGTTTGTAGGAGCTTGCTATGCATAAGTTGACTGCTATATTTCCTACGTGACAAGAGTGACTATACTTCAGAAGTGTTTTATTAACTGTAGAATGCTTTAGGAAAGACATTCTATAATTACAAATCTTTCTTTTTCTCTTTGAAAACGATGGACTATCCGTAGTTAGTTCTTTTTGATGCAACAGTGCACAGATTACAGGCAATGTTGGAACTGAATAGAACCTTGAATCAGCAGCACCTGGCTTGATTACTTGGCACAGAAATGTATGTGAATGAACTAATTAGTTATATTGGCGATATTAAAGAATAAAACCATTGCTCAATAATGTTTTATAAACTTATATTTTGTTATTCAGTTTTATTTAGTACAGGTTTTCTCTCATTCTGATTTATTCCTGTTGCCCTGATTTTCTGCTCTTTCCTATGTCCTGCATCAGACAATGGGTGGCCAGCATGCTCCTAGGCACCATCAACTAATCTACTCTTAGCGATTAGCTGACATATCACTAGAGATTTGTTGAGTTGTTTGCTTTCTTTCAATTTATAATTTGGTTTCTGCCATTTGCTTCCATTTTCCCTTAGCTGCATGGATGAGATTAGGCATTGGACCAGCCTCTCCTGCACTGAGCACCAATGATCCAAGGTGCTGCAATGCCCTGCTATATGGACATACCTATACAACGGTTTTATGAACACCTAAAATGCACTGTATCAATACTTGTACAATTGCAACTGAAAGATTAGTCTACAAAAGGCAGAAGGTCATCCAATAGTCCCGTACTTTTTCATAGACCAACCCAAACACTTACTTTCTTCCAATACTCATTTCATCACCTCTAGAAAGGCATAATCCTTGAAACATTAATATTTTACCGAGAGAACAGATCTTCTCTGGTGTTTTGCATAAGTACATGGATATAGTGAAAAGGTGATATCTGAAGTGTGACAAATAACTGATGCTAATAAGAAATATCTGCTAGGTGTAAGAACTCTTAATATATTGTTAGCTTATTTTTCCATCATGTTGCACACATGTGAGTAAAGATCAAATTGTAATCTTGAAATGGAAGTGGAATTAAAGGGCAGGAGATAATGACAACAGGGTGTGCGGATATTATTCAATCTGCATTTTAAAGTCATATGTTCTCTCCTCTTTTTTATAATATGCTTTGATTTGACATTGTATATAGTTAAATGTCAAAGCTGCTTGCAATTTAGAAAGCAGAGTGCTTAATGATTTCATTGCAGGCCAATGAACAAAATTGAAATACAGTAGCATGGCCACTGGAGGGAGAATGTAATTACAGTATTTATAATTTTACACAGTTAATTTTCGTTATAAATGTGGATGTAAGAATTTATATTGGAAAAAGTTAACATGAAATTGGATAAATATGTGAGAGCAGGAAATAAAGTTTCAGAAACAGGAAAGAGCATGCACATGTAAGCATTTTATATATTGTAGATGAACAAAGTATGAGGTGAAAACAAATGTTACCATACAAGATTTTCAGAGATTGTGTCAGCAAATATGTTGACGGGGTCAATAAACCTGGTCTAAAATTCCAATGCTTTTGCTTTTCATGGATTAAATTTGATTTACATTACACTGTTACAATGACAATTTGCATGCTGCAAAAACATCCCAAGGTGTGAATGGACACTAAGCAGTAGTTGGTGATGATTTTATGGAGGAGACTAGATGTAGTAAAAAGATAAGCTTTACAGAGGTTTTCGTATGTCGGAATAAGAGATAATAAGACTCAGTAATAATTTGAGAAGGCTGAAATCTCTGTCACTGAATGTGCCATGGGAAAGAAAGACAAAGATACGAAAGTCAGAAAATGAAGAATGTGGAATGATGTACACAGTTGGAGAACAGATGCAAAATGGGGTGACATTGTGGAGGGGATTGTAACTTTTAAATTTAGCTTGCTGAATGCCGTAAGTCGGTGGGGAGAGAAGTTTCCAAGAGTAAGGTTGCTAGCAGGGGCCTTCTATTAGGTGTTTTTACCAAAGGCAATAATCCATGATGGCAGATTACTGTCAAGACAGAGAAAATTAAAATCATGTGTAATGGCATGCTGGATGATTGCAGCTGCAAATATGAATAGGCCTTTTTTTAAAAAAGTTATGACAAAGGTATGACAAAATGGTCAGTAAAAGCCAAAGAAAATCTACTTTCTATGCAGCTGTTTCATGTTACATTGCCTTCTCTAGATGTCAGTATTGAATTGATTCAATAGCTGTGCACTGAAGCCTTTCACCTGGCTGTGGGTCAGTGTAATCCACTGTGTATCCATCCAGTTGCAGCAGTTCCTGAGGCTCAGCTTTTTTCTCCCGGTAACTGCACATTGCAAATGTATACTGGCTGACCTGAATAAATAAAGAGAAATGGATGAAAAATAATCTGTCTTTCCTTTAAACTTACCAAGTTTCACAACAAGATCTACAGATTTGCTGAAAATTTCTCAATACATGAGTCTATGACACGTTATCCATTGTCAGCACATATAGGGAAATACGATGCATGTTGCCCATAACTTTCAAAACAATGAGTATCTTCTAGTGCAGGTAAAATTTCCCATTAATGGTGCGCACTCAAAAAAATTCCCACAAGTTAGTTAGCTACTTCCTTAAAATTAATGAAGCGCAAACATAAAACAGATGGGCTAAAATATATTTTAACTAACACAGGTATTCTGCAACAAAATATTTTTAAAACTAACTATGAAAACCCAGGAACCATTATGATATTGCATCGCAATCATAGAATCCCTATCATGCAGGAGAGGCCATTTGGCCCATTAAAAGTCTGTATCTCTGACAGAGCATCTTATCCATGCACTCTCCCTCGTCCTATCCCCATTACCCAGCACATTTACCATGGCCAGTCAAATTAACCTACACAAACTTGGATATCTATCTATAGGGCAATTTACCACAGCTAATCCATCTAACCTACACATCTTTGGACAGTAAGGAGCAATTTAGCATGGGCAATCCACCTTACCTACGTATTTAGGGACATAAAGGGGCAATTTGGTGGTATTAGGTCAGTCCACCTAACCTATACATCTCTGGTTAAAGCAATGGTAAAACTGTATTCCTATTGTAGCAAATTTACATCATGGTACTAGTTCTATTACCCCATATACACACGATGCATGTTGCCATTTTTAGCTGGTTTGTTCGGTGCCATGATCTGACCTTGTAAAAGAACTTAATTAATTGTGTTTACCTTTTGAAAAGTACAATTCATGTTCAAGAGCAATGGGCATAACAGACAGGAGAAGTTGCTGGAAGAAATAACTTATAAGGGGAATGAAGAAATGCATAAAGAATAGCCTTGTTGGTTAAACAAGGTTGTTTCCAAGGAAGCAGAATTAAAAAACATCTTTGGACAAATTATCATAACAGACATGATAAAGATTCCCCTGAATATTAATCAGGTACTGTGTAATTATAATCAATGCAGATTAATTGGTATTGCTGTACTTCTAAATATAAACAGTATTGTGAATAATTGCTGAATCTCCTACGAACTATTAAACTATATATTTACCCATACTATATAAAAGAATTATGTGGCAGAAGTGTCAACAATGTAGAACTGCTCACCTTGTGAATTTTTTGAAGATAACACTTGTTAAGGCTCTGAACTAACCTGTGATGTTGTGCTGGGCTATGGTTTGTGCTGATATTTGTGCACTCTATCACTCAATTCAGAAAATGTTAGGAGTGACATCCTGTCACAAACAATGTGAGTTGACCGCTGTGGTGCCAGTCATGTTTAAGCAATCCTTAAATCTCAGTCATCAGAGCAATTGTTGTCAGAACTGCTGTAAATGGCAGCTCTCACTCCCCTTAGTTTGCTTCTGGATAACACGATGAATTCAATGTCATGTTCTTGATGCAAGTTACTGAGCCGCAGGGTCTCTTTCAGGCTCCGTGAGCCTCAATACGCCTTCAGGACACCATCAGACTGCATCAGACCCCAGCCAGCATTTGGCAATGAGGTTTTGGATTGTCTGAAAGGAAAAGCTGTTAGAAAACATAGGATTCTCCAGGCTTCGGGCTAGGTGCTTACACAGCTTTCCACTGTTTAAAGATTTCAAAGGTGGAGAGATTATCTTTGACTAAAAATTAGGTTCTTTGGATTTCTTCATGGTTTTTGGGTTACCTCATTCTTTACGAATGCCATCTTAAGCTCAACAGCCTGAGTGACTACAACTAACTGTGTCAAGAACGTCTCAACACGTTAACTGCCAACCACTCCATATCACAGCCCTTGAATAATCTGTGAACAGCTGAAGCTATCATTTAGATATTTAGCAGAAAGGGCACAAGCCATCTTTAATGATAGACTGCATCAGAATTTTTTTAACTTTGTTTCTAATGTTTAATAAGGACAATGAAATGCAGTCCTGTTGTACTGGGAGCAAGTGTCATATACCTATCAATGGCTTATCAAAATATTGCAGTCTAGAATTCTATAAAGCCAATTGAACACCTGGTCTGATATGCCAGCTTGAATCATATATGGTTAAAGTACATGTTGTTATTATACATATTATCGGGATCAGTGATCCCTCGTTTTCAGTGAACGCAAACAGGCACCGGAGTGTGGCAACTAGGAGAACAGTGGAGGTATTGCAGTGTTAATGTAAGCCTATTTGTGACACTAATAAAAAAAAAGTGGTGTGGTACAGAATCATGTGGACTGGGAATAAGCCATATTTTCAATCCTTTGCTTTTGCTGAGTTAGTTTCTCTCAGGAGCGATAGCAATGAAGACGCAGAGATCATGGGAGGTTAACAATTACTTGGAAGTATTCGAGACCATCAAGGGCAGATAAATGTTTTTTCCTGACCCAAGAACAGTAACTTTCTGACTGTTAATGTGAACCAGGGTCAAGGGAAGCCAGCTGCACGACCAGCTACCTATTGGATGGCATGGAAGAAACAGCAATGGTGGCCTCCTTATCAATAACTAATTGCAAATTCTGCATGTGGTCAGCTAATGTCCTTCCACTTGGTTGTCAAACAAATTTTTTATATTAAGAAAAAAATCTACAATTATGTGATTGATATTCTGAAATATGACAGAGAACTCTTTGGCATCCATGCCTCCTCATGTTCTTTTTAATTCATGGGATTTGGCTATGGGAAATGGCAGAATTTATTTCCTGCTGCAAAACCAGCTTATTCAACTGCTGTACTCTTTGTAAAGAAGGTATTCCCTCAGCATTGTTAGCAAGGGAGTTGATCATAGCTACGCTAACAACCAAGTTAAAATGATCTGTCACAATGATAATGTCTCATTTGTGCTTGCTAGAAGCAATATACATTCACACAAAGGGACACGTTCTCTGCATACAAAAGGAAAACGTTCAAACCTTTGGCCTTTTTCAATTACTTGGAAGCCTATTATTCACCCTGGCAATCTCCATGGTGATGCATGGGCCAATCAAAGCCATCTATCAATCAATAAGCACGCTTTTCTCCTGTAGTATAAATGGTGATCAAAAGTTGGAAGAAAACTTCCAACTGTCTCCGTTTGAAGACAATAGTGCAAGGCAAAATATTGCAAATGCTACTTGTCTCTTTAAGGGGCAAGCCTTTGCAGGTCATGTGATCAGGCCAGACACTATGGAATGGAAGCTCATGAAGACGGGCTAATCGGGAGCAAGGGTGCACATCCTGGTTTCTGGGAAGAATTCATTTGGAACCAGAGAATCACCTGTGCAGTGATTCTGTTAGACCCTTAGAGTGTAAGTAGTTATCATAATTGAATAAACCCTTTATGTTGTTGGAGCCACATCGAGGGGTGGCATGGTGGCACAGTAGTTACCACTGCTGCCTCACAGTGCCAGGAACCCGGGTTTGGTTCTGACCTTCAGTGACTGTCTGTGTCGAGTTTGCACATTCTCTCTGTGTCTACATGGGTTTCCTCTGGGTGCTCTGATTTCCTCCCACAGTCCAAAGAAGCACAGGTTAAGTTGATTGGCCATGCTAAATTGCTCCTTAGTGTTGGGGAGATTGCTTGGGGTTATGGGGGTAGGGCCTGCTTGGGATTGTTATTGGTGCAGGCTGAATGGGCCGAACAGCCTTTTTCTGCACTGTAGGGATTCTATGATTCGTCTCCAGTTATTACACTACTGAAATGGGCTAATCACATCCTTGGATGTTTCAAATAGAGAGGTGACATGATACATATAATCAGTGCATCAACAAAATACAGGTGTCCTGTAATGGAGGATAGGCTTACACTTTTCCCAACTGGACTGGAAGTGCATTATTTCACATAATTTTTTGATGGTGAAAAATTCATTAACTGTGTCTGTTCAACTACAGCTAACCATGTTTTGATTAATGACACATACTGAATATGTACATTTATATTGTAGAGTATTAGTGATTCCACAAGACAAATTGCAGACATTGAAAATATAGATCCAGTACGAAAGAATACCTCTTAGTGAAGGATACCAGAAGGTTAATTGTTCCTGTTCCTTTTTTTTTTACAGATTGCTGATAAAAGAAATGTCTTTAATATTAGCATATTGTATAGCAACGCAAAGTACTAGAGATTGGTGCAAACTAGAAAGCAAGGTTGCCAGTATGTTTTGACCAGATTAATTCAGTGCTACCACCTGCTGTTCATTATGCACAGTTACAAATAATAGCATACTCAATGGGTGCTTTCTTTGCATTCAGCGTCCTGACTTTTGCACAATTAAACCATTTGTTGAAACCCGGAGTTTTACCTGGTTCTACAGGGCTGGTGGGAAGGGAGGAAAAGGAACCCGTGGTTTGTCGGCTTTGTTACACTGTGAACATCGATTGGCAATGGAACAATCAGAGTCAGTGGCAATAATAACAACAAATGGTATTTATATCGCAACTCAGAGACAAAATCAGTCCAAGGTGCCTCACAGCAATGCAATGATACTGAACTAAAGATGGAGCAATTCTGTTGAGTGACCAAAAGATGATCGATCAGAGAGATGGGTTTTAAGAAGAATCTTGTAAATGGACAAGAAAACAGAGAGATAGAAGAGATTCACATCCTAGGCAGGCTGAAAGAATGTACATCAGTGGTGGATTAGAAAGCGGTAGGATGAAGAGGGGGCCTAAATTAAAAGAATGAAGAGGTGGTAGGGTAGAGTGGTGAGAAGGATTAGTAAAGGCGACATAGGTAAGGAGAGCATAGTGATGGAGGGATTTAAACAGAGGGATGAGAATTTTAAATTTCTGGCTTGTGGCGGGGGGGGAAAACAGGGATTAATGTAGGTCAGTCATATCTTTGTATATGAGATTGAAAGCTTGATTTGTGATTGACTAGGACATGGTGGCTATAAAAAAGTTTTCTTGAACTTTTGTTGTGTAGATTAAGATTTGATCTCAAACTATCTGATCTGAAGGGAGCGTTTGAGATTCAGAACAAAGGTGTGGGCAACAAAGAAAATGTTATGTGTAAATGTGAGCTATTCTAACTGGTAATAGTTTACATCAGACATTCAGTCCAACACAGTTTGGAGGGATGTCAGAGGTTGCAGCATGACATAGATAAGATGCAAGACTGGCCGGAGAAGTGGCAGATGGACTTCAACCAGATAAATGTGTAATCGTCCATTTTGGCAGGTGAAATGGGATGAAGGAGTATAATATCAAGGGTAAGACTCTTAGCAGTGTAGATGATCAGAAGGACCTATTGGCAGCACAGGTAGAGGATGTGGTTAAGAAGGCCAATGGTGTCCTGGTCTTCATCAATTGAGGGACTGAGTTTAGGAGTCGGGAGATAATGCTACAGCTTTATAAGACCCTAGTCAGACCTCTCTTGGAATACTGTGCTCAGTTCTGATCGCCTCATTACAAGAAGCATGTGGAAGCTATTGAAAGGCTGCAGAGAAGATTTACAAGGATGTTGCCTGGATTGGATGGCATGCCTTATAAGGATAGGTTGAGGGAGCTTGGTCTTTTCTCCTTAGAGAGACAAAGGATGAGAGGTTACCTGATAGAAGCGTATAAGATGTGAGAAGTATAGATTAAGTGGATTCTCAAGAGTCTTTTCCCAATGGCTGGAATGGTTGCTACGAGAGGACACAGGTTTAAGGTGCTGGGAAGTAAGTACAGAGGAGATATTGGGGTAAGTTTTCACTTAGAGGATGTTGGGTGAGCGGAATCAGCTGCCATCGGTGGAGGCAAATTCGATAGAGTCTTTCAAGAGACTTCTGTATGAGTACATGGAACTTAACAGAATTGAAGGTTATAGATAAGCCTACTAGGTAGAGATATCATTGGCACAACTTGTGGGCCAAAGGGCCTATTTGAGCTGTAGTTTTTCTATATTCTATATTTCAGTCTCACAAAGGTCAACCCATATGGTGCCCAACCCCGCCTTGAGTTGCCTCACCCAGTTTAACATACCTGGATTGGTTGCACTCAATGATGGAGTTGATTTTCAGGCACATTTGATCATTGAGTGCTTCAAATATCAGATTATTGCTGCAATAATATTTATATATAATATATATATATATCTTACTATGATGAGACTCAAGATACTTCCATTGGGCTTAATTTTCTCTCTTGCCAGGGCTGTCATACAAAAGTCTGCTGCCACCTCTGTACAGAATTCCTTTGTGCTGAGCAACATAAGGAATACCAGTGCAGGATACATCAGCCTTTGCACCTTGTCATGAGGAGTTAGTATCCCAAGTCGGCAACAGTATTGGTCTGATGCTGGATACAGCTGCTTTTTATTCTTCCCAAGTAATGTATCTGAATTCCCAAGCACACAATCCCAACCCTACTATCTGAGGGTAAATGTTTACATTTTCCTCACTTGACATTCTTACATACTTGCCAAATGAGATTGCCAATTTAATTTTACCTTGTGCCAAATTGTGGGTAGTTTGTTGCTGAAAGCTCATGCCACTCAGAACAGAGTTGTCTGCCCACACACATTTCATATTGAGCCCAGACAGTTGGCAGAGAGATGAATCTGTCAGTCTAAGCTACATTCAATCCAGAGGTGTCCAGTGCACTATCCAGTTTGCAAACAATACAGTCAGCATCCATTTTAGTTGGTTCCACTTCCTTGACCATCACCCTTTCATAATACGTGATACTTGGGGATTTAATGTCAACATCAAAATAAATATAAGTTGTCTCTTTGTTGCAGACAAGCCAAAATATAATGTAAATGATAAATTATTCTTTTGAGATATTACAAGTTTGTGACTGAAGCGGAACTTGAATTAAATAAATTCATAGTTAAATTTGGAATCTATTTTTAAAGTTTATATTAGTTGTTCTTAGTGATGCCATTAAATTAATTCCATGTTATCACCTCTCCATCATTCATCTGTGCTCTGGCAATCAGTATGTGATCTGCTTTCTAGAATTTTCAAGTGTTTGTCCTGAACAGAATTACATAAATCTGCATCACAGAAACTGGCCTTTTGGTCCAATTTGTCTATCCTTGTGTTTATAGTCCACATAAATATTTTCTCACTCCAATTACCTGTTCAGACCTTGTTTATGTATCCCCCTCACTCTGATAGCATCATCTTTTTAAATGCATTGATGATATCAGCTTCAACCAGTCCATGTGGCAGCAAGTTCCAGATTCTCACCCCTCTCTCTGTAAAGAAATTGCTTCCAATTTTTTTGTTTGATCTCTTCATGGTTGTGTTATATTTGTGTGTCTGTCTTCTTGACACGCAATTACTAGGAACATTTTCTTTATATGCACCCTCTAGAACCTGTTCATACTTTTAAAAGGCCTCTGTCAGATCTCTTTGTATCTTTTCCTTCCCCAGAGAAAGGAGGCAAGTCCCATTAAATCTTTCCTGATACTTACATCTCCTCAATTCTGGTAACAGCCACATGAATCTTTTCTGCTGTTTTATCAGTGCTTAAATATCCTTTTGAAGAAAGGAGTCTAAGAACTACAAGGTACATGTGGTCTAACTAGAGTTCTATCTACATTTAACATTACATTCAGCCTTTATATATTATTCCACTTTATTGGAATCTTTAGTAAATCTTTTAAGTTGCTCAGCATCAGACTGGGGATGAGGGAAGGCCCCCAGGGCTACTCCCACACACTTAACCACTCCCCCTCCTCCCAAAACCCCAGGGGATAACCTCACCCTCAATTAACTCCTCCTCCCTACTGCATTTCCCAACAATGCTCCCACCAACCTAAGATTCCCCCCACCTGCCCATCGTACTTTCCTGCTTACACCACCCCTTAGATTCCCCTCAGGGCTAACTCTCAAACATAGATACAACCCTCCATAGATCCCCCTCCAAATCGATGCACCACCCCCCTCTGTAGATTTGATCCCGGTACGCCTCCTGCCACCGCAAGGTCCAACCCATACCCTACCCACTCCCAAACCTGATCAGATTGCCACCCAAACTCTGCCCTATACGAACTGACATTCTGCCTGACTTGATATCCTCCTGCCGCACCGCTCAGCTCCCCATCACCGAGGCCTGATCCTTCTGAGGCCCGCCCTCCTCTCTGAGGTCCAAACCCGCCAACCTGTAATGTCTGACTCCCCATTCCCTTGCCACCCTTCCCAAAACCCTATTACTTAACCCTCCACCCCTCAAATCCTCTCCACTTATCTTCAGTACTTCAGTCTTCTCCCTGGCCTGTTAATCTCAATGCGATTTTAAACTCAACTGGTTGACAGAAGGTAGTTTTAAAATTATTAATTAATGTCACAAATAGGCTTACATTAACACTGCAATGAAGTTACAGTGAAAGTCCCGTAATTGCCACACTCTGATGCCTGTTCAAATACCCTGAGGGAGAATTTGGCATGGTCAATGCACCTAACCAGCACATCTTTCAGACTGCGAGGGGGAACCGGAGCACTCAGAGGAAACCCACACAGATATGAGGGGAACATGTAGACTCCAGACAGACAGTGACACAAGCCAGGAATTGAACCCAGGTCTCTGGTGCTGTGAGGTTGCAGCGCTAACCATTGTGCCACCCATAAAAAAAGGCAATTTGTCTCCACTCCATTTTGCTGTAGGGTTTCGGATATAGCTGCACTGCCTGGCTCACATGGACTGAGTTGGAGGGTTGAGTGAGATATGCACAGAAAAGACCTGGTGTAGCCAAGTGGGCATGGAGTGGTAATCCGACGCTGATTGTCACTCTGAGGACGTTATGGTCCCGTGTATCTGTAATCACAAATCTAATTGCTCTTTTACTCTATTTAATTTTTTACCTTGTAAGGAATAAATGACTTGAACTTTTCCTCCCAAGATGAAACATGCCACAGTTTATTGTACTGAATTTCCTTTGCTATTTATCCACCCACACTACAAACCTGTTCATGCTTTCCTGTGTGTTGGTGCAATCCCTCACATTAGCTATTATTAGCTACACGCCCTCTCCTCATGGACGATTTTCATCAACATATTTCTGTTTACTGAATTAAAATCATTTATATACATGGTCACAGCATGGATCACCACAGGATGCCACTTCCCACTTTCTACCAATCAGAGAAACCGATCTTAACTCCTACCTTCTGTCTTTAACTATTTTTCCAATCTGTTATTTGAACCCTTAACACCACACACTCTAAAAATGTCATGAGTCTTCCATCTGATAAAAGACTGTTTGAAAGTTGATGCACGCTGCATGAAGTAACCTCGTCTACTCTTTTGATTAGTTTTACAAAACTTTCAATATGATTACTTATACTACATTTGCTTTTATCCAATCTATTACTTTGGTCTTCGTGCTCTCAATCTCTTCCAACCATTACCTTTATCCTTGTTATCCTGTGACCACTTCTCTCTACCTGCCCATGTCTGCTCTGGTTTACTTTCCATTATTTGGTCTAGCATTGCTTCCGTTCTTGTTAGGTTTTTTACATATTGAAGCAGAAAGGGGTGTTTACATTCTGTAAAACGCTTATTCTCTTCTCACCTTTCACCTCCTTTCCCTGTAAGTTTAAATGGGAATAGCTGAAATTGCCCCATAATCATGATTCTGTGCTTTTTAAAGACTTATTTATGATATTTGCCAATGTATTCCTCCTTCCCCTAGATTTTCACTATTTGGTGGCATGTAGCATTCCCTTAATAGTGTGACCACAGTATCTCAATCCATGTGGATTGCATTTATAGCTCTGTTAGTTATATCTATTTTTGCTACAGTGATGTTATTGTTTGTGATTAACACAGCTACCCCACCACTCCCTCCATCCTTCCCTAACATTTCTAAATACATTAAAGCTTGCAGTATTTAACTACAAGCTAACGCTGTACTGTTTGCAGCCGTGTATTTCTTGTCCTTATTAGATTCATTTTCTCATTTTTCTCTCTTAGCAATAGGAAGACACTGCCAATCCTCACACTGTTCCTGGTAGCTCACCTTGTGGACAATTCTTGAGCTGAGTTCCTATATATTATTATAGCTGTCAGTCAGGTGGCACTTTTAACACAAGCAACTGAAGGAAAATACATATTTGACAGTATGAATTTTTGCAAATTGCATCCAATTTGTAATGCTGGAAAACAATGAAGTCAAAGGCATTTGGAATATTCATTTTCATTTACCTGCACTAGAACAAAGAATCGTTTTTTCCATCTTTTCCAAACATTTTTACCAATGGTCCACAAGTACCTAAAAAACAAGCCACAGAAAAATGCATTCAGAGACAGATTTAAGAAATTAAGCAAAGTTATGAAATGATTAGTAGATGTTTCATTTTAATCCTGAATATACATTTAATAGTTGTGATCAAATTTGTGGACAAAACTTGTATATCTTTTGACACAAGTCTGAAGTGAAAAGAGATACTGAGAAAGGAAACTAAGACTGATACTAGGATTAGAAACCAAAATTCCTGGGTTTAACTATATAAAAGAAAATGAGGAACGCAGTGGATGATGAGTCCAATGGTGTAGTACAAGCAGTCTAAGAGGACAGAGACTAAATTCAGAAACTGGGACATAGTTGTTGTGGCTGTTTCTGCTACTCAAAGACAACATTGGTGGTTCGACATCAACTCAAGCATTGCAGGCAGAGTTGAAGTGTTTCTTTAGATGTGTGCCATTTTTGGTGAAGACCTACCCTTGAAAACTAATGTGCACTGAAGTTGGTTGGAAATCAGCCCATAGCCTGGAAGGAGAGGAGCTAAAATTCTTTGTGAGGAAAACAGAGTTTTGAAGGACTTTTTGCCAGACATTGACAACCTCTATGTTGTGTGGGGACTGTTAAGACAACTTATAAGACTTATTATAATTATATCATTTAATGTGCAAGATGTAGTTTATAACTGACTGTAATTTGCCAGTTAACTTGTTTAACATATATTGATTCTGTGTTTTAGAATATAGGAGATTACTTTAGGCTTTGACTATTTTAAAACAAAAATTCTTCTGTTTTAAACTATGGCATCTTGTGGCTTTATTCTTTCAGTAAAAACTGGCATCTTAGATTTCTTCATTTTCTTTATAACTACTTCCCTTGAGCAAGATTGTAACACTATCCAGACACATTTACAGGAAGTTCATGATTAATTTTTTTTTGAACAAACTTGCAGACTTTCCCTGGAATTGAGTATGGTAAGTCAAATGATAGATTGTTTTAAGACCGGAGTGTGGTACATATTATTCATCTGTCGTGCTTATGCCTTTAAGGCCCCAAAATCTAATTGCTAAATTGTATCTAATCTAATGTTAAACAGGAGACAATAAAGTCAGAAATTAGAAATGAAACTCATTTGTCTGTCTTTATTATTCTATTTATAGTTTTGAATATGAAGGACAGGGGGCAGCATTTTCTACACATCTCAGGGTGTATTGATGGCACAGTGGTTAGCACTGCTGCCTCACAGCGCCAGGGACCCGGGGTCAATTCCTGGCTTGGGTTAATGTCTGTGTGGAGTTTGCATGTTCTCCCCATACCTGAATGGATTTCCTCCAGGTGTTCCTATTTCCTCCCCCAGTCCAAAAATGCACAGGTTAAGTGGATTGGCCATGATAAATTTCCCCTTATGCCAGGGGGACTGACTAGAGTACACGCGTGGGATTATGGGGATAGCCTGGATGGATTTTGTTTGGTGCAGACTTGATGGGCCGAATGGCCTCCATCTGAACTACAGGATTCTGTGATACCTGCCATGTTTTTCATGGCGGTGGAGGCAGCCATCATTGGCTAGTGGCGGGATTTTTTTTTTTAGAGCAACACAGCACGGGAAACAGGCCCTTCGGCTCAACGAGCCCGCGCCGCCGTCATAACTATATAGTAGCAATTCCACTATCCTATTATAGATTTAGGTTATTCCTAATATGGAAGACTCTCACTATAGGGACAATTTGTTTCCCAATCAGCCTAAGAGCGAATTTTTGGGTTGTGGGAGGAAACCGGAGTGCCCGGAGAAAACCCACGCAACCACGGGTAGAACGCGCAAACTCCCGCAGACACCGGCCCAATTCCAAGTGTCTGCACAGCCACATCGATAGTCTCTGAGCTGTCATGGTGCCCTTCAGATGGTCCACATAAAGCACTCATTTACGACATGAGGTACCAGGCAACCCATGAATCAACATCCAAGAGCTGTACCCGCACCACCTGCCGAATGCATGCTCAATGTTGGTCAAGTATGGACCGAATTACCTGTGGAAAAAGCCGTAGTTAAAACAGTCCTGCTATATCCCTCTATCTGCATATCGCTCATGTGGCTGTCCAAGAGACCCTTAAACAGCCCCAGTGTGCCTGCTCCCACCACCTTACTCGGCAGTGCATTCCACACCCCCACTACCCTTTGTGTGAAAAACTGCCCTCTAATATTCATCTTATACATAGCCCCCTCACCCTAAGGCCATGACCCCTCGTCCTATCCATTTCTGAAGGTGGAAAAAGTTTACCCCCATTTACTCTATCTATACCCCTTATAATCTTATACACCTCTATTAGATCCCCTCTAAGACGACGTCTTTCAAGGGAAAACAACCCCAGTCTATTTAATCGTTCCTCATAAGACAGTCCTTCCATACCAGGCAGCATCCTGGTGAACCTCCTCTGCACTCTCTCCAAGGACTCCACATCCTTCCTATAGTACGGCGACCAGAACTGGACGCAGTTCTGTTTTGCTCCTGCCATTGTCAACAGTGTTTTCACTGAATGCATGCCTCACCACCAGGAAACTTACAATGTGGGTGCATTGGTGTTGACTTTCCAAAATTGCCTGGATTTTAGAAATGTTCCATTAGACTGGAAAGTCTCAAAGATAACCTCCCTATTCAAAAAGGGAGGGAGGCAGAAAACAGGAAACCAAAGGCAGTAACCTTGATTTCTGTTGTGGGGAAGATGCTAACTTCAATAATTCAAGCGGTTATAGCTGGGCACTAGGAAAAGCTCAAGGTAATCAGAAAGAGTCAGCAGGGTTTTTTGAAAGGGAAATCATGTTTAACACATTTTTAGAATTCTTTGAAAGAGTAACATGCACTGTGAATAGAGCGGAATCTGTAGATGTACTGTACTTGGATGTCCTGAAAACATTTGATAACGTATCACATCAGAAGTTATTGCAGAAGAAAAAGCTGTGGTACAGGGGCTAATACATTAGCTTGGCAGAAGATAGGCTGCCAGAAAACAGAGAGAATGCATAAATAGGTTTTTGGCTGATTGGCAGAATGTGATAGGCGGACTCCCGTAAGGGTTTGTGCTGGGGCTCAATTTTTTGCAATTTACTTCAATGATTTAGACAAGGGAGCAAAGGCATGGTTGCTAAGTTTGAGATGAAAATACATGGTTAGGAAAGTATATTGTAAAGAAGACACAGGGTGGGATTCTTCCTGAAAAATTTGAAGGGCAGGATTTTATGGCCTTGCTCAATTCAAGATCTGAAAATCCTGCCTGAGATCAGCAGACCTTCCTGTTGTTCCCCCCTCACCCATTTGGATTCCCGTGCGGGCAGGGCAGTAGAATTTTGGCGTAAGTCCCCAATTCGTGTGAAAACTCACATTTCCACACATTATACCCTATCTGCCAAATTCGTTGTTCACTTAACCAATCTATACTTCTTTCATACTCTATGTATCTCCCTCATAACTCATTTTCTTATCTATCTTTGTATCATTAGCAATTTTAGTTACAATACAATTAATCCCTTCATCCAATTCATTAATATAAATTGTAAAAGATAAGAGGCCCCAGCACCGATTCCTGTTACAGTTTACCAACCCCAAAAACAATCCATTTATCTCCATACTCCATTCCCTGTTAGTCATGATGTAGAGATGCCGGCGTTGGACTGGGGTAAACACAGTAAGAAGTCTGACAACATCAGGTTTAAATCCAACCGATTTATTTGATAGTAAACTCACAAGTCTTTGACCCTCTGATCTTTGTCAGGTGAATGAAGTATTCTGGTGTTTGAGACCAGAACACCTCATTCACCTGACGAAGACCAGAGGGTCAAAAGCTTGTGAGTTTACTATCAAATAAATTGGTTGTATTTCTACCCTGTTGGTTAACCAATCTTCTATCCGTGCTAAGATATTATCCAAACCTAATCCCTTAACCTGTGCAGTAACATTTTATGTGGCACCTCATTGAATATTTTTTGAAAATCTAAATCACTGTTGTTACTCTTTCTCCTTTAAAACCGTGTTCATTACATCCTCAAAGAACTTTTATTATTTATAAAATCAAATATATTTCCCTTTAATGATTCTGGCTGATTTTCTAAATGTCCAGATATCACCTTTTTAATAATGGGTTCTATCATTTTCCCACTGACATACATTATATTAACTGGTCCATTGTTTCCTGCTTTTAGTCTTGCTCCTTTTTTAAATAGTTGTGCGACAGTCAAACCTTCCCAGAATCTGGAGAATTTTGGGAGATTACAACCAATGCATGTACAGCTACTTCCCTTTAGATTCGAGGATGCTGAGTATCAGGTCCAAGGGATGTGTAGATCTATTAGTTTTGCTAGTGTCATTTCTCTAGTGATCATAGTTGTTTTATGTTTCTCACTCACATAATTCTCTTGATATTCTGCTATTCTTTCAACGATTTCTGTTTCTTCTACTTTGGTAGCAAGTATAAAATATGTGCTTAAAGCCTCTATCATTTCCAGATTTCCCATTATCAATTCCCCATCCCACTCTCAAAGGAACCAATGCTCACTTCTGCTGTTCTCATCTTTTCATATAATTGTAGAACCGTTTATTGTCTGTTTTTATATTTAGTGCTAGTTTTCTCTCGTACTCCAATTTCTCCCTCTTTACTTTTTAGCCATGCTTCATTGGTTTCTAAAATTTTCTTAATATTATTTCTTTTAATTTGAAACTATTCTTAATTTCCTTAATTGTCCCTGGACGATGCATCCTTCTTATAGAGTACTTCCAAATAGAATATATCTTTGTTGAGAACTAGGAAATATCTTATTAAATGCCAGGTACTGCTTCTCTACATTTTTAACTTCTAACCGGTTTTCTAATTTCACTTTAGCCAACTCTACCTTCACAAACTTAAACAAGGCAATAAGATATCAGTTTGCCCAAATTTCTCACCCTCAAACAGAAGGTGAAATTTTGTCATGTGATGATCACTCTCTTACCAAGAGAATCCTTTACTATAAGGTCATTAATTAATCTTGTTTCATTATACATTATCAGGTCTAAAATAGTTTGTTCCTAGTTGGTTCCAGGATATGTTGCTCTAAGAAACTGTTCTGAATACACTTTGTGAACTTATCCTCCAGACTACTTTTTCCAAGTTGATTCATCCGCTCAATATTTTTATTATTCATTTGTGGGACGTGGCGTGCTGGCTAGTCAACATTTATTGTCCATCTCTAGTTGCCTAAGGGCAGTTGAGGGTTAACCACATTTGCTGTGGCTTTGGAGTCATATATAGGCCAAACACATAAGGCAAGGATGGCAGATTTCCTTCCCTGAATGACATTAGTGAAACAGATGGGTTTTTCTGACAATCGACAACAGTTATATGGTCAACAGTAGATTCTTAATTCCAAATATTTTTTATTGAGTTCAAATTCCACCATCTGCCATAATGGAATTTGAACATGGGTCCCCAGAACATTAGCTGAGTTTCTGGATTAATAAAGTAGTCAGATTACCATTGGGCCATTGCCTTTTCTTACAAGCCCCATTATTTATTAAGTTATACATATCCTACAGTCTAGTTAAGTGTTTTCCTTTCTGATTTCTTATCATCTCCAAACTAATTCCACATTTTAATCCTCTGAACCAAGACTAAGATCGGAATTTTCCTGGTTGTGGGGGAGAGGTAGAGCCATACGATAGTCTGTTGACCTTGGGGGGAGGGACGGTATTCCAATTTTAGGGTGAGCGCAGCCAGAAAGTCCTACCCCATGTCTTCTTGCTGTTCTTATCATCCTTTATTAACAGAGCTACCCCATCTCCTTCCCATTTCATCCGGTCCTTCTGTTAAGTGATACAATGCCACTTTTCAATGGTTCATTTCTGGACAAGAGGTTTAAAGTTGGACGTGATGATGTCTTTAACAGCATTCAACACCTGCTCCAAAGCAAGCATCACTGGCAGCCTGATTTATATTGTGCAAATCTGAATGCTTTTGTGGTGTAAATGTGAGGAGGACATATTGAACGTCAAATGTTAAACTTATGGCCTGCTGATACTCTGTGATTCAGACCCAGCAGGAGGCTACTGCAGGATCTGGCACAAGAAAGATAGATCATAGGAAGGTCTTCACACTTAACAGGAAGTGGCATCAAACATTTTCTGTATATACAAGTGACCATCATGTGCAGGGTTACTGATTATTAATTCTCTGCAACCTTGTGGTAGCCTTGAAAAAAACATCAAATTTATTGACTTGTACCCTTTCAAGCCCACACCTTGGCACTAACACATAAGCATGTGTGTCAGAAATGACACTGCAGCTCAGAATAACTTGAAAAGAGAAAGTCATCCTGGATTCCAAATACTTCACTCTACTGTGAGACAGCAGAGGACAATGTTACATCTCAAATATTTATTGTTGGTATGGCAGGCTGCTGATGCAGACAGCCTTGGATTATGTTTTGGATTTTCATTCTGGATCATCTCAGACTACTGTATTAATGTCTAAGGAATCTAACAGCCAGCGCCCACTTGATTGCACTCTGTGTTGAGGCTTCCAAATATTTTTGATTTGATGTATTATCATCACATGTATTGGGATACAGTGAAAAGCATTGTTTCTTGTGTGCTATACAGACAAATCATACTGTTCATAGAGTACACAGGGGACAAGGAAAGGAGAGAGTGCAGAATACAGTGTTACATTCATAGCTAGGATGTAGAGTACAGTTTTAAATGCATAGAACAAGAGTAAAAAATAGAATTAGAGGATATGCTGGCGATAGCTCGCATGAAGTTGCCACGTTCTGAATCCTTCTGTCCAGTTCTCTTTAATCATAGAATCCCTAAATGCAGAAGGAAGCCATTCTACCCAACAAGCCTGCACTGACAACAATCCCACCCAGGCCTTATCCCTGTAATCTCACGTATTTACCCTGCTAATTCACCCTGACACAAAGGGGAAACTGAGCATGGCCAATCAACCTTGCCCGCACGCTTTTGGACTCTGGGAGGAAACCAGAGCAGCTGAAGGAAACCCACAGGGAGATCATGCAGACTCCTCACTGATAGTGACACAAAGCCAGAATTGAACCTGGGTCCCTGGTGCTATGAGGCAGCATTGCTAACCACTGTGCTACCATGCCACCCTGGTTTCTTGCTGGTACTTTATGGTTTGTTTTATAAAGGAAATGAGCTACAATAGAACAGGTTTGAGAGTTTTTAAACACACTACATATTGCTAGATCTGAACTCAGTGACAGTCATCCACTTCCTCTTGGCTGTTTCGCAACCTTTAGCTCATTCTGTTACATGGGATCCTCCCTGTTTCCTACTCCTTGTAATATTAAACCAGTCCTTTGATATCAAATAAGATTGAATTAGTATTGAAAAGCATGAATAAATAGCAATGACTATCTGGAGTAAAGTCACACCCCGATCAACTATTCAGCATTCTCTTATAGAAAGCAAAGTATAACCATATATATATTGTAGATACAATTTTAACACACAAAGCTACTGGTATTTGGACTGCAGATATTTTCATTTGCTGAAAGCAAACAGAATATCTACATTTTAAGATGGTATAAAGCTGTACAGAAAAGCAAAATATAGTTAACACTGAAACAGATACATTGAAATTGGGTGAAATAAACAGTTATTAATTAGCATTTACCCACTACAAATATAAAATATGATGGTACAGCTCAGGCAGGAATATTATTATTGAGCAGGATATGAAGCTCAGTGTACTAATTATCACATGTTCAAACTGTCTGTTACAATAATCAAAATTTAATACATGAGATATACAGACAAAATATCCAAAAAAGGTTTGTTTACGCACAGTGGTGCATTATGGACATCCCATGGGAATATTAGGGTATTCTTTTCAATCAGCACAGTTGTTGATGGCAGCAAAGAGTGGGAAAGCCATGTTGGTCAGAAAAGAAGCAAGGAATTTGATTGCTAACCGTCTACTCGTACTCTGCGTATACATGAGTACACAACTGAAGTGATCTGGGAAACTGCAAAGTGCTCACTAAAAATAGGGAAGAGCCAATTAGAATATCAAAATCATCATAAGTGATCCGTCTATCATTAAAAGTGATTTTAATATTGTAATGCATCTCTTATCTATTTTCAGTGTGTTGTGCATTAGTGTCACAGGTATAGAATCCCAACAATGCAGGCCATTCAGCCCACTGAGTCTGCACCAACTCTCCAACAGAGCGTCTTACCCAGATCCTATCTCTATAACTTCATATACTTCCTCCACTAATTCTCTTAACCTGCATATCTTGAGACAATCAGGAGTAATTTAGCATGGCTAATCAGCCAAACATGCAATTCTTTGAACTGTGAGAGGAAATTGAAGCATCCAGAGGAAACTGGTACTGGGGAAGTTGCTAGAGTCTATTATCAAGGATTTCATAACTCAGCATTTGGAAGGCAGTGTTTTAATCAGACAAATTCAGCATGGATTTACAGAAGGTAAATCACGCTTGGCAAATCTATTGGCACTTTTTGAGGATGTAACTAGTTGAGTTTACCTACAGAGAACCAGTGGATGAATTTTATTTAGACTTTTAGAAGGCTTTGATAAGGTCTCACGTAACAGACTACTATATAAAGTTAAAGTACGTGGGATCGTAGGTAAAGTTCTGAGATGGATAAAAAGCTGGTTAGCAGATAGGAAGGAAACAATCGGAATAAATGGGTCTTTTTCTGATTGGCAGTCGGTGACTAGTGAACTTCTGCAGGGATCTGTGCTAGGACCCCAACTGTTCACATTGTATATTAATGATTTGGAGGAGAAAACTGAATGTATTATCTCCAAATTTGCAGGTATACAAAATTGGGTGGGAGGCTGAGCTGTGAGGAGGGTGCAGAAGTGTTTCAATGTGATTTGGACAGTGTGAGTGCATATCCACTTTGGTAGCAATAAACGGTAGACAGATTATTACTTGAATTGGTGTAAATCGAGAGAGGTGGATACTCAACGAGACTTGGTGTCCTCATGCATCAGAGGCTGAAAGTAAGCACAAAGGTACAATAGGCAGTAATGAAGGTAAATGGAATGTTGGCTTTCACAGCAAGACGATTTCAGTGTAGAGATAGGAATGTTATGCTGCAATTGTATAGGGCATTGGTGAGGTCATGCCTGGATATTGTGTGCAGTTTTGGTGTCCTTATCTGAGGGAGGATGTCCTTGCCATAAAGTGAATACAGTGAAGATTTATCAGGCTGATTCCTGGGATGGTAAGTCTGTCGTATGAGGAGAGATTAGATCAGTTAGGATTATATTGATTGGAGTTTAAAAGAGTGAAAGAAGATCTCATAGAAACTTATAAAATTCTAACAGGATTAGACAGGATAGATTCAGAAAGAATATTTCCATGGTGGAGGAGTGCAGAAGTAGGGATCATAATTTGAAGACAAGGGGTAAACCTTTTAGAACTGGCGTGAGGAGAAATTTCTTCACTCAGAGGTTGGTGAATGTGTGGAATTCACTGAATGTAGTTGACACCAAAACGTTGTCTGATTTCAAGAAGAAATTAGATGTAACTTCTGGGAATAAAGGGATCAAGAGATATCGGGAGAAAAGGAGGG
Organism: Sphyrna mokarran; assembly: GCA_024679065.1. Lineage (NCBI taxonomy): Eukaryota > Metazoa > Chordata > Chondrichthyes > Carcharhiniformes > Carcharhinidae > Sphyrna > Sphyrna mokarran. The sequence goes on along the minus strand of JAGIQG010000003.1, from coordinate 106,181,307 downwards.
ATCGGGATATTGAATTCAATGATCAGCCATGATCAAGATGAACGGCAGAGCAGGCTTTAAGGGCCGAATGGCCTACTCCTGCTTCTAGTTTCCATGTTTCTATGAAACCCACACAGACAAAGGGAGAATGTGCACACTCCACACAAATAGTCACCCAAGGCTGGAATTGAACCAGGTCCCCGATAATGTGAAGCAGCAGTGCTAACCACTGAGTCACTGTGCTGACCACAGATCGATGTTATGATGGCCATGGGGGATCGTCAATAGATCTCCCATGGATCTCGTAGAAATCAAACTCCCCAAATAGTTGAGTGGCGGTTCGCCCAATAAGAAAGGAGCAGCAGGGGTTTGAAAACTAGCTGGTTCCACTGAGGTTAGCAGTCAAAAGATTATGGGGCTGCCTTGTACACTGTAACTGCTGAACAGCATTTTGAACACGGTGTGCATAAAGGCTGATGGTGATGGAAGACTGGCCTCGCTAAGATTATTATATCGGTGACAAGCAATAAAGCGACTTCTTATCTTCCCTCCAGACCATCTTTATTGTCGAAACAAGTAATCTCCGGTAAGAAAACTGACTCTCTTTGATAAACTTAAAGCCTATGATGCAAATATTGAAGACTGGCAGAGGGCATGTATTTTTTTTGCCAAGAATATTGAGGGTGACGAGGTGCAGAAAATGATCCAGTTGACGGCATGCAGAGTCTTGACCTTCAGTGTAATAAAATGCCTGAGCTACCCAGACACCCTGACTTCAAAATCTTAAATGAATTGATGGATTAGTATTCCAGCGATAAGACTTAAACACGGTACAGTGAACCCACTGGGGCATCTGTCACCAAATTTCTGATCAAGTTACGAAAATTGGCACTGTGACTTCAGGCCACTTCTGAACAACATGTTGTGAGATAGACTGGTCTGCGGAATTACCAATGTGACAGAGCCCAACTTGGATCTAAAGAAGGCTATTGGGATAGCTCTATCACTGGAGAATGCAGAGAAAAGAACTCAGGAACTACAGGAGACATCAGATAGTGTTTATTGATTGGGAGAGGGGGCTCATACCACATCTATCCCTCAATTAAGAGTTATTGGTATCAGTAAATTATCACACCATCTCTTACTGTGGTGGAGCCCAAGTTGTACCATCAGACAGTTAAGGAAGGGGAGGGACAGCTTTCCATGCTCCGATGGAGCATATTCCTGAAGATTGTAGATGCCAGATGGTGGACTACTGGAACTTCTGCAGAACACAACCCAGACAAAGATATAGGGACAGTCAAAACATGTGCTATTCTGATAAAAGATCAAGAACAATGCCAGACTGTAGTTTGCAGATAGGCCCTGCACTGCAATTAAATCACATCTCCATGACAAAGGTTGTCCCCATAATGGTGAAGTTGTTAGTAAATGGCCACCTATTAAAAATGTAAGTGGATATGGGGGCAGTGATCTCTCACCAGGGAGAAGACAATATGAACACTTCCAGACTGAAATGCAGTTCCTGAACTCAGAAACACAAAGGCCAGATCTGGCCGCCTACAAAGGAGAACCATTGCAGGTAAAAAATCAATGGTACCCCTAATAACTGACAGGCAGTGGTCAGCTCAACCTCCACTCCTCATTTTATGGGAACAAGAGACTTGCCTTATGGGCAGAGATTGTCTTCAACACATCAGAGTGAACTGGCTGAAGATCTGCAGGCTAGATATGGGGGAGATGCATGAAGTCATCAATAAGTGCCCCAAAGTCTTCCAAGGAAGATTTGGAAAAATAAGGGGAGCCAAAACTAAGATCTATGTCAACCCCAATGCTAGGCCTAAATATTTTAAAGCAAGACTATTATATGCTCCTTTTGGAAAAAATAGAGTCAGAATTGGAATGCCTGGAAAAGCTGGCAAAATAGGACCTGTACAGTTTGCGGAGTGGACCACATGTGTTGTTCCTGTCCTTAAGCTGGATAAAGCGATAAGACTTTGTGGAGACCATAAGCTTAGTGTCAACAGGGTTGCTAAACTTGACAGATGCCCCATGCCCTGGATTGAAGACCTGTATGCCAGGTTAACTGGGGGCCAAATATTTTCAAAGTTGGACATAAGCCATGCACATCTCCAACTTGAATTTGATGAGTCTTCCTGGAGGTACGTGACAATTAATACGCACTAAGATCATCGCTGAAAACATGCCAAGGCTCTTGAAGCAGTGTTTTAGATTGCTGGACAGATGTGAGAGTTGTGCTACAATACAATTCTGCCAAGTTTCCAAAGATAATTATTGTATTGTGCCTGCTGCACAAACTTGTCATTCATATTTGTAAGCATGGAGCTGCTGAAGGAGGCAAACAGAGCCAGGACCTGAGCAAGTTAAAGGCAAACAGCCAGAAATGATTCTTACTGATGGACTCTGAAGGAAGCCAGAGCCAAGCACAAAGTTCATCCAAGTACCATCTGCCCTGTATATTAATGTTCCTGTGCTTTCTTTCTCTGCATTATGTAGAGAGTAGAACAACTCACCTGAAAATGATATTTGTACTAATTCAACAAATGGGGTTCCCATTTCTTGTCAAAATCCTGCACTACATCATCCTCCCATACTCTGTGCACAGCGAATGGAAGAATTTCAACGAATTCTGCAACTCGTGAATTTAGTGCTTGCTACTCTGATGCATCTCTTGATGACAGAATGCGATGTCTGCATTCGTGAACCTGTTTCTTCCAGGTGTTTCCCTAGTTGCAGTGTCAAGGTGTTCACTGCTGGGCCTCAGTGTAGGCACCTTGGGAGGGAGGTGGGTCACCGCTTCCTTGAAATAGACCACAAAGTAAGCCACAATATTGCAGCGGCTGTTCACTTTGTCACATTTAATGTCGTAAGGGAAGTTAGAGAATTTGACAGTACATCACCCTGAGAGACAGCAGTGTCTTCTCCAGCCATGTTCTTCCAGCTGGTCATTCTTTTAGCATGTCCCACAAGTTGTGCAGTAGGAACGTAGAGAACGAGCTGCATATATATAGTGTGGGATTTTTCAGCCATGCTTGCCCCAGGGTTGGGGAATCCTGCCCAGGATCAACGGACCCCTGCATGATCTGTGTCTCAATTCCCCCGGGCAAGTGGGATTGGAAAATTCTGCCCAATTGGTCTCTTTTTTTCAATCCCTTTGCATGCTGGACAGAGCCAATTGGAGTCCAAGTCTCAACAGTAACAAGTGATTGTACTGCATACTAGCCAGCAGACCTTCCAGGATTCCCAGAGCATTCTGTATTGGCTGTAGAAAATGTCAGTACTTCAGACAACATCATCCCTTTAAACATTGGGCTCATAAAGGAGGGATCACTGAACTTGTCAGCTGAAGAATATCCAAGCTGTTCCTGGAGCCAGTAAATTCTTGCTTATCCTCTGGCTCCACCACCCGCACTTGATGGCACGGGTTATGTCCTTCACCAGTGAATGCAACTCACCATTTTAACATTTATTCCTAAGATTAGGCACTCTGACTCCTACTGATTTCAGATTCAGGGAAGTAAATGGGAAAACTTACCTCCTAAGTTGCAGGCTGTCCCAAATTTGACTTTTACTAAGTGAAACAATGGATGGGCAAAGAGCTGGCCCACAACATTCTGGTGCATTCAGATGCTGGGAGCACTGGCACAATGGGGTAGAGCTCACTGTGTGATGTTTGGGGCTGAGGTGCCACAACTCTGGAGTTAAGAGTAATCAAAGAAAGACTTACATTTATATAACAATTTTTTTTACTTCAGGACATCGCGAACACTTACCAGTAATTTCAATACATACAAAGTCAGCGTAGTTATGTAAGAAAGATGTCAATTTGCCCACACACAGCAAGGTGATAACAACCAGGTAATCTCATTTTTGAAATGCTGATTGAGGAATCTGGGACACCAGGAGTAACTGCCCCCTCCGCCAGTAATTCTGCTTGACAATAGGCCATAGGCCTATATTCACCAGAGAGCAGCAGCATCTGGAACTTTGGGTTTGACGTCTCCTGCAAAAGGCAACATTTCCCATAGTGTAGGACTCCCTCAGTACTACACTGGACTGTCAGCCTAGACTTTTCTGCTCACGTTTCTGGACCGGGTTTGAACCCACAACGTTCTAAACTCAGTAGTAAGTGTGCTACCAACTGAACATTAGAGACATTTAGCAGCTCTTACTACAGAGTGTATTGATTTGCTCAAAGCATTTGAAACTAGAAGGGTCAAATCCCTGATTCAAATGGATCCTAAACAGATGCCAGGCTATTACCAAGTTTAGTGAGAATCTAAATAACATAGATTCAGGGGTCAGCTAAAGCATCTGACCTTTTCCTTTTGCGCAGCATGGTGGCACAGTGGTCAGCACTGCTGCCGCACAGCGCCACAACTCCATTTCTGGCTTCTGTCACTGTCTGTGTAGAGTTTGTGCCTTCTCCCTGTGTCTGTATGAGTTTCTTCCAGATGCTTTTGTTTCCTCCTAGTCTAAAGGATGTGCCGATTAGGTGCACTGCCTGTGCTAAATTCTCCTTCAGTGTACCGACACTGGAGTGTGGTGACTAGGGGATTTTCACAACAACTTCATTGTAGTGTTAATATAAGCCTACTTGTGACACTAATAAACAAACTTTAACATCTGCGTGGTCATTAGTTCTATTTTTCTCATACTTTTCTGGAAATGGTGGATATTTGAAAACCAAGCTCAAAACCAAAAGTTTGAAGCTTTGTTGAAACTTATAGTACTGCATACTTAAATAAACCAAGCTTCGAATTCAGTCCAGTATTTTACAACTAATTCTGTGACATTTAGTTATCTCATCTAAGATCAGTTGTGTCCTTTAACACATCTATAACAAAGACAGACCTAACAAAGTTCATCATGGTTGGGACTGAGAATTATAAGCATATCCCAGCCCTGGAACGGAAGCTGAAAGTTCTGGATCAACTCGATAAATAAAGCTCACCAGAATTAATAACACGCATCAGTGATAGCTGGATGAGAGATTGACAGAAAATTGGTGACCTGTTTAACAAAACTAATCATACTGACGTTTCCCACGTCATTCATCACACACGATGCACTGAGGCAGCACCAAAACGACTTTGATATGAGGTAGCAAATGCCTATTTGATTGAAAAATTAAAAAAAATGATTGAATGAATTTGAATCAGGAAATGGGTTTGTAGCAGTTTCTGTTCAATTCCTGAGTGAGCCAAGGCTGCCCTCTGCTGGATAGTAAAAGGAAAAGAAAGAAAAATAACTTCCTTGAATGAACAGAGCTTTAGATCAACTGTTTGCAAAAGTCCAAATATATTTAAATATGCGATCAAAAGTAAAATAATTCCAGCTAGTGAGCAATATCACATTTCTCAGTATATTTTTAGGATGAGTAAGAAGCATGTGTCTCTATTGATGATTACATATTAATCTGATTTGTGGTCAGTATTTTCCAGCTGTTAAATAGTGCAGACAGGAAGCCTGATTATGTTTATCACAGCTCTTTTATTTAGCATATCTTCCCTGCAGACAGTGCTCATTTATATCTATCCCAAGTGAATGAAGCTCAGTCTACTACACAAACCCATCCATTGACTCTATTTACATTTCCGCTGCTTCGGAAAAGCAGCCAGTATATTCAAAGGACACCATGCACCCCGGATATTCTCTCTTCCACCTTCTTCTATCGGGAAAAAGATACAGATATCTGAGATGATGTACCAACCGACTCAAGAACAGCTTCTTCCCTGCTGCCATGAGGCTATTGAATGGACCTACCTTATATTAAGTTCAGTGAGAAGTTTCACAACACTAGGTTAAAATCCAACAAGTTTTCAGATCCAACAAGCTTTCAGAGTGCTGCTCCTTTATAAGGTTATATTAAGTTGATCTTTCTCTAAATCCTAGCTATGGCTACAACGCTATATTCTGCACCTTCTTCTTTCTTTTCCCATACGTATTCTATGAATGGCATGCTCTGTCTGTCCTCCTCCTCCCTCCTCCTCCAATGCTTTCCACTGTATCCCAATACATGTGACAATAATAAATCAAATCAAATCAAAGCGGCTTTTAGAATTTCTCCATCCACTATATTTTCTAGTTCTTTCTTAATCCACTTCTATTGTGGAAGTTAACGCAAAATGGATCGATCTTACTGTAGCTTCAAGCTGACAGGGAAGTTTTTAACTTCCTTTAGAAGGAGTAAGAAAAGGAAATGCATTCCTGGAGGAGACCTCTCATGGTGACAAGGAAGATAATGAACTCTGCAGAAACTGTGCGATCTCTCCTATTGCTCCTTTTTCAAACAGAAGCTCATTTATTGACATAATGAATAATTAAATAATAAATACAGAAGAGTATAGAAATCTGATGATGAATAAATGGAAGACTAATGACTTCAGTGCTTGTGAATCCGCATTTTGAAAATAACTGTAGGCAGTGAATTATAAAGCATTGTCCTCATAGTACAAGAACCAATTATGCCACACAATGTTTATTGTTTATGTCCATTTATTACTGTTACAAATAGGTTTATATTAACACTGCAATGAAATTACTGAGAATCCCCTGGTTGCCACAGTCAGACACTTGTTTGGGTACACTAGGTGAGAATTTAGCATGACCAATACTCCTAACCAGCATGTCTTTCAGATTGTGAGAAGAAACTGGAGAACCCAGAGAAAATCCATGCAGACATGGGGAGAATGTGCAGACTCCACAAGACAGTGACTCAAGCCATGAATTGAACTTGGGTCCCTGGCACTGTGAGGCAGCAGTGCTAATCACTGTGCTGCCTGCCCGAATACTAAATCTACTTTCACCATCTGACTTTATTCTCATTGACATGTCTCTAAACATGGATGAAATATTCAATGATAGAATTATACTCTAACAGATATTTAAGGCTCTAGTTCACTACTATGAAGGTTTAGTGATAAATTTCCTATTTTTTCTGATGTTAAGCATCACACAGGAACAGCAAGTTATTTTGCACAGAATTTCAGTGGCAGTAGTTTCTGCTGTATATCAGCCATTAAAAGACTCCAGGGCATGCATTTTCCCATTGCCTGTCAGAGGTAGCTGAGGAATGGGGCTAGGAAGATAGAAAATAATGGGGAATTGCATCGGCTTCTACACCCCCCCCCCCCCCCCCCCCCCCCCCCCCCCCCCCCCCCCCCCCCCCCAAGAGAACTTTCCCAGGCAGACCAGAAAGCACAACAATTGCCCAATCCACACCAGCAAGCAGCTAGTTTGTTAATTAGGACTCCACATAAAGGCCATTTTATGCCGGCACTCTTACTGATTACAGAACTGTTTGCCACTGTTTTTAAGTACAGTAAAGTTTTACAACACCAATTTTAAATCCAACCAATTTATTTGATAGTAAATCCGCGAGCTTTCGACTTTACAGCCTTCGTCAGGCAAATGTTTTTTAGGCCACCTAAAAACTTCTGTTTTTAAGGCCACCAGCTCAATCAAGCTGACCACCTGGCAGTAAGCTAGAGGGCCACTGAAGTCAGAGACTCTATGCCCTAATGACAGGGCCACAGTTAACAACCTTGTGGAGTGGTTTTCTCCACAACCCAATGACCCCAGCCGTGTCAGATCACTTTAGTTGAGCAGTTCTATACAGAGAGTATAGGGACAATCAATTTGGAGACTGCTCCCCATAATATTGCATTGGTGGGCATGCTGCATGCTGCCAAATGGGTGGGACCCCCATATGGGGCTGACTTCTGGATCCCAACATTCTACGGAAAATATCCTTGTATTTTTGAAGCCTACAGCCAATGTCAGCATTGGTCTCAATTACACATTTCAAAGTGCTTTGAGCTTTCTGCATTCCCAGTAATCCAACGTAAGTTGCACCAAGTTCTATGACGGGCCGCAATAGAAAACCGGAGTACCTGGAGGAAACCTACATTGGCAAGGGGAGAACGTGCAGACTTTGCACAGATAGTGATCTAAACCAGGAATCAAACCGGTGTCCCCAGTGCTGTGAAACAGCAGTGCTAACACTGTGCCGCCCAGAAGAAGTGAGGCAGAAGAGACTGGTCATACTCGAACAGGCATTTCTCTAGGAGAAAGAGAACTCTGAAGACTTTTGTTTTGTCAGTCTGCCTACAGCACTTACTCTAAATGCACCTCACCATAGTATGAGCAGTATGATATCCCCTTGGAGGAATATCACAGAATGGAGCAATTGAGACATAGGTAACATTTACTACAAGAAGTATCATTGAAATATTGTTTGTGGGACAAAGCCTGCCTTTGACAGTACAACCTTACCCCGCCCTCCCCCTTCTCATAGAAAACAACTTTCCCTCAACCCACCACTTATCCTACAAAGTGACAATACGTTAGTCTTCTTGCAAATTATAGAATCCCTACAGTGCCGAGAGAGGCCATTCGGCCCATCAAGCCATGATCCCATAAATATGGACATGTCTGCCTGTTAATTGACTAGGATGTGTAACAGCTCTCAAAGCAATGACATCAACCCCCAATTATTAGTTAGGACTATGGACAAACTCTGTTGGGTATGCCTTCAGTGTTTCCTGATTTACCACTGAGATTGCAGCAGAGTGGTCCATCCTGTTTTATGCGCTCATTCCATCTCCACTGTTTGACATTTGCTCAGCAGTTCTGAGTGAAGTTGAGAGTTAACAAGCCTGAAGTCATAGCCTGGCTCGACCAGATAAGGATGGCAGCTTCCTGCCTTAAACTGAACCAGTTCGATTTCTGTGACAATCCAACAACTTTCTAGTTTCTCTCACTGGCGCCTGTTTTTTTTTTCAGTTTTGCAGGTTTTTAAAAGCTTAATTCAAACTCCCAAACTGTCCTGGTGTATTTTCCACTCATGTTCTTTTAGTCCTGGTGACTGGATGTCAAGTTTAGCATTATAAACATGATGCCACCAAACCCTCCATTAAAAAGACAGAGAGTGGGTATAATTTGTACCTACATGCCATCTCACATGGACCTGAGAATAACTGTATGGCTTCATTCATTTAACTGCCATCAGTAAGAGATGGTCAATCTTCCATCCTCCATGACATGAGCTGAATGGCTTCCCAAGAACATTGTGTCCTTCTGCTCAAAGAGGTGACGTGCTAATAGCTAAGGAACCGTCTCTCCTCCCATCTTTCCCCCACTCCCTTCATTTCTACCTGCACCAATTCGGCCTGTAAAACAGTATAACACTAAAATCTCATCTAATTATACAACACTCAGTATCCATGCTGCAAACAATTCCGTCCATTTAACTCATCCTCCTACCTAGTATGGGTGAAACCACAGTCAAGCAGCTGACAAGACTACACAGTACATTGTACTGGGGTGTGCCAACACCTGCAATGATGGTTTGTCCAGGTTAGAATAAAGTAAAGGATCAGGGGAGCCAATAAGGTTGAACCGAGACTTTACCTGATGCAACTTTTTCAAAGCCATCTTGGTCTTTTGGCTAAGATTTTTCATTTGATTAATTATTGTCAATTGTATTGGGATAAGGGAAGAAGTATTGTTCTTTGCACGCTGTACAGCGGACAAAGCATATCGTTCATAGAATACATAGAGGATATGGAAAGGAGAAGGTGCAGAATATAGTGTTACATTCACGGCTAGAGTGCAGAGAAAGATCAAAGTATGATAAGTTAAGAAATTGAAATAGAGTGCTGTTAGGGTCATAGAGGTTTACAGCATGGAAACAGGCCCTTTGGCCCAACTTTTCCATGCTACCCTTTTTAATCCCAATTGCTCATATGGGATTAAAATTTGGCCCATATCTCTCTATACCCATCATACCCATGTAACTATCTAAATGCTTTTTAAAAGATTAAATTGTACCAGCCTCCACTACTACCTGTGGCAGTTTGTTCCAGACACTCACCACCCTCTGTGTGAAAAAATTGCCCCTCTGGACACTTTTGTATCTCTCCCCCTCACCTTAAATTTATGCCTTTTATTTTTAGACTCCTGCAGAGAGTTTGAAAGAGTTGAAAGAGTTTGAAAAGCATAGAACGAGGGTAAAAGATAGAATGGAGGGTATGCCAGGGGTAGCTCGCAAGAAGATCAAACCCGAATGAGTGCGATGCCTCATCCTGTCAGCATGGATCTCGTTTGTCCCTCATTTGAGGATCATGAACTGGATTCCATTTGAATTTTTGGAAGAAGCTTAGATGGGAGATGCAGGGTTAGATTTTAACTGCCGAGCGCCACTCCTGACAGAAGAATCAGAACCAGGCAACACTTTTAACATCTTGTGGGCTTTTGATTAGGATTTAAAATCCTGCCAGCAACGCACACAAGAGACATGGGTGGTCACGTGATGTGGGAAGCTTTATGATGGTGAGGTTGTCCTTTGACAAAGCAGGAGCTATGAGTAGCTACAAGAAAGCCTCCTGGACAATCAAAGCCATAATTTACCTCCCCAATTCCCATGGCATGAACTAAAACTTACTAAGAGTACAAGGCTACTACAGGTGTTTTTCCAAATTTAAGTTTTACTTACAAACATTTCACATTATTCATTTATACAGTATTGTTATTTGTTGCGACAAGCTTTGTCTGAGAATTAAGTATAGCAGCATGCCTATGGTTGGCACATATTGATGATTACAGGGCAGTTAGGGACATTTCCTTTATTCTGGAAGAGACAGTGTTGTGTTTTTTTTTGTTCACTCTATACTGAATTTTACTGTTCCTGTCACCACTCTTTGGGACATGGCTGAACTGGCAGGCCCGTTCATGCATTGTAAATGAGACTGTCTAAGATCACCCTCAATGGGGATAACCAAAATGTTGAGGTGAACTTACAGCCTGATAAGGATTCTGCCAGCCAACACCCTGAGTTGAACCCATGCGTGGACAATACTGACCCTACTTTTTAGGTTCCTCATTTCTTTCCCTTGACTGACTACCCCAGCCTCCCCACATCCAGGATTCCAAGCCCTTCGCACTTCAATCCAGTGAGGCCTTGGCCCTGCCCTTTGACCTTCTTTGGATCCTTCTTCCACTCTCTATGCTCCCCCCATCATAAAGCTTCCCACACCATGTGTCCGCAAGTGTAAATCCGTGGTCAATAATCCTTGCTGAGCGCAAGGTTAGTGATTTAATGGGAAGACAGAAACTGTCATCCCTCTCATTTTAAAAGGAGAAATGAGACCAAACATTCTTCTAATCCATCTGACTAATTTGATTGCTGAGCTAATTAATATAGTTCAGAAAGAAATCTTCTCTAGAGGCAAACTTCAATATCGCAAACTCTTCTGGATAATTGCCCAGCCAAAGATAATTCTTATATGCTTACAATTATAGGGCAGAATCTTGTGTCCTCCTTCTTGGGGGTTGGTGGTGGAGAACATTTAATCAGGTGGAAGGCTGAGAGATGTAGATCTTGCCACCTTTCTACCTCCAACTTCACTAAATCTATGGTGTGAAGGCCTGAGGATGGCCTTTCTACCCTTCTACTCACTGAGGCTTTTAATGGACAATTAGTGCCATTTCAGGACCTCATCCCACCACTACTAAGTGGGGAACATGACAAGCATTTCCCATCAGGGTTGCTTGTGGTTTCCTAGGGGGACCTTCATTCAATGATGGAGGGACCTAGCATCAGGAAATGGAGAGATGGTGCGTACCTACTGACAGCATCATGGCTGCCCTTGCTGCTGAACCCCTACATCTGTAACCCACATATCACTCCCAACATTACTCAATTCTGGCCTAGGACAACCCTAGAATTCAGGTGGGGATCGTACCAGTAGCAGACACCCCTTGCTTATGGCACTGCTTTTGAATGGAGTTGCTGGCCTCTGATTAGCTGGCAGTCTCCCCAGGGTTCTTGATTCCAGGGAAATCATAGAAACCCTACAGCACAAAAGGAAGCCATTCAGCCCATCAAATCTGCACTAACAACAATCCCATCTAGGCCTTATCCCCGTAACCCCACATATTTACCCTGCTAATCTCTCTAACCAAAGCATCCTTGGACACTAAGGAGCAATTTACGTTGGCCAATGCACCTAACCCGTACATCTTTGGAGCATGGGAGGAAACCAAAGCACCTGGAGGAATCCCATGCAGACACAGGGAGAACAGGCCAACTCCACATACACAGTGACCAAAGCTAGGAATCGAACTAAGATCTCTGGAGCTTTGAGGCAGAGTGCTAACCACGGTGTGGCCCCAAATACCTATTGCTGACCTGTCAAAGTGCCTGAGTGGAATAAGGTGCAGCAGGCCTACCAGAATGAAGATGGTGTAAGGTTCTCATCAGCTCTCCAGTCAGAGGCTGAGACCCCATTACCACTATACAACTCCATACATCATCTTCCTTGCTGACTATGGGTACAGGCAGAGCATTCTCAATGATAGGATGGCTCTAGGCTCTTGGATGTAGTTACTTGAGTTACGAAGTATTTTTGAGCACATTTGTGGTGGACATGATGAACAACTGGCATAGACCTTTAGCTAATGTAGCTGGAGTTCCTTCCTTATATCGCTTTAAACTTATTTACAAGAGAAAAAACCATTGGAGAAAAATCAACATTTGTAAACTCAGCACTCACTGTACAAGGACTTTTCGTTTGTTTTATTTATTAATGGCATATGAACATCACTGTTAATGCCAGCGTTCATGGATTGGTCATGACATTCAAAGGACCACAATTGCAGTCAGGATACAAGTGCAAGAATTGGGCATTAATAAGTATTGTCAAGATCACTGGAGGACAACCAACACAAAGCTGACTATGGATCCTAGGTCTTGGGACTTTTGACCCTAATTGAAACCCTCATTGTGAATGCCCAGTCATATTTGAAGGGAAAATTCAACCTCCTCTTGTCCTCCATTATGATATCAGACTTTAAGGGGTATCCTTTGTATGTAATGTGTAGACAGAGGGCGAGCCAAGGTCTGTATTCCTATCTTTTATGTGAAGGGAGACCATTCAATGGGTCCTACCATCCCATTTGTCTAGGGATGCAGTGTAAGATTTGGATAATACTACTAATATTTAAGGTTTAAGATTTATGGATTTTATTTCTATCACTTTTTAAACAGATCAGTTTGAATTTCTGTTAGTGAGACAGTGAGCAGCCAAGATAATCGAAGACTGTTGCTTGCGAGAAGCTCCACTTAATTGTTTTATGATGTGAATTGAAGTTTCCTAAGGATCTGGATTTAGCAACTCCTTGTTTGAACAAATGGCTGAAAAATAGCTTCAACTTAGAATGATCTTATCTTTACACAAAACCCTACGCTATACTCATGGTATTCTATTGGCAAGAGGATATGACACTGCTTATACCTTGATAATCTATATCCAAAGAATGCAGCATTTGTTCACAATGGAATGTAAACTCTAGAGGTCCAGGGGAAAAGGACATTATCCTTTCATCTACATGACTATAGTTACAGATGAACCTCCTCCCGAGCCAACACAAGAGGTGAATTTGGACTATTTCCAAGGAATTCTGCAATAATGAGAAGTGGTGAAAGAAGTTGGGAAATTGGAATCTTTGGGGGCGATTCTCCCCCAAAAAATTCTAAGTGCTAAGTCTACATGAAAACTGGAGTAACTCCCGCTGATTTTTTTTAGCGTGATTTTCAGAATGTATCTCCCACACTCTGAGCACTGCAGGATGCCCCACCGTGAATCACTCTGAAAATCAGGGGCGGAGCTTATTTGCTATGGTGCTAATCATACCACTGCACGTGTGCCAATCTGTCAGAGCGGAGATCTGTGCAATGGTCCCACACTGCTGGCCTCATGATCACTGGTCAGCTCAATGGCTGGTCAGACACACAACCCTGCAATGCTGCCCCACCTGCCAGTTCTGATTCCACCCCCCACCCCCCAGGATGGCTAGCCCCAATCACCCCCTTCCCTCCCTCTGCAGTGTGTCAGTGGGACAGCCCACCCCCACTAATTGCCTGATGGCTAGTGGGCAGTGCTAAAGTATCCCTTGGGGATTCTGGGGGCCAGACTGGCACTGCCCAAGGAACATCCCACATCACATCCAACCTCCTGGGGGTCCTCCGTTGCCTCTGTTTTCTCCAGCGGGGTTTGCCCCCTTTGTTGGCACAGTGTTACCATGGCTTCTGTGACATGACTCTTTTAAGAGACAGTTCAATATCACTTCTGAGACAGACAAAAGGGAAGATATCACCTGTGCTGAGAACGCTCAAGAAATCCCAGGAACATGAGGGAGAACAATCTCCCATGGTTTTGTTAAAGATATGTAAAATCCTGTTTAATAAATTCTACTTGATTCATCAATATTAGTTATTTGTACCTTGCTCGGGCACACACAACAGAGGTTCCTGGTGTAAGAAATTAGGAATTTGGAACGTAAGAAATTTTAATTTAGAAGGATTTTATATCTCAAAACTCCTGAGTCTTAGTGGTAGCTCACATCTGCCACGTTCTCACGAGGCACTTATGCTGCACAGACTTGGAGGGCATCCAGTGCCGGTTGCTTTGAAAGCCACCATCACACTGAACGTTTTTATTTGCAGATCCTTACAGAGCTCCACTTGGGGACCTTTGCAGGATCACACAGTTGTTGACATATAAATGCATAAGGGAGGTTACAGATGCCCTTTTCAATAAAGTTTATAAGAATAAAGAACAATACAGCAATGGACAGCCCCTCCAAGCCTGTGCTACTCATGTTTACCTACCTAACCAACCGCTTATATTACTCTATTCTCCATTTGTTCATATGTCTATCAAGATAAGTCTTAAATATGACTAACTTAACTACCTCAACCACCTCACTTGGCTGTGCATTCCAGGCTCCCATCACCTTCTGTATAAAATACTTTCCCTGCACATCTTTACTGAACATTTTCTCCCTTATCTTGAACTTGTGCCCCTTTTATAATTGTCATTTCTGCCCTGGGAAAAAGCTTTCAACTTTTCACCTTATCTATGCCCCTCAGTTTTATAAACTTCTATCAGGTCACCTCTCAGCCTCTGTCTTTCTAGGGAGGACAATCCCAATTTATTCAATCTCTCCTCATAGCTAATACCCTCCACAGCAGACAACATCCTGATAAACCTCTTCTGCATTCTCTCCAAAGTATCCACCTTCTTATAGCGTGGTAACTAGAATTGGACACAGTATTCCAAATGTAACCTAACCAATATTTTATACAACTGTAACATCATTCGTTAATTTTTATACTTAATGCCCCATCCGCAACCATTGTACCTTCTGGATGAAGCAAGCAAGGCTGTCTTCAGCAGTGGGATTTGCTGCAGTCTCAGGCTTCCTGCAAGTGCAGAACACCATCAACTTATACATGTAGCCTGAGAACTCCATGGCAGCAGCCAGTGAAATTCATCAATAGAAAAGTATTTCACTCTTGGAATGTTCAACTTATTTGTGATCACAGGAAGCAGATCCAGTGTGCTTCTTAAAATTTATTAGTGTCACAAGTAAACTTACATTAACACTGCAAAGAAGTTACTATGAAAATCCCCCAATTGTCACACAACAGCACCTGTTTGGGTATACAGAGAGAGAAGTTAGCACGGCCAATGCACTTAACCAGCATGTCTTTCAGACTGTGGAAGGAAGCTGGAGCACCTGGAGGAAACCCACACAGACACAGGGAGAACATGTAAACCACACACAGTGACCCAAGCTGGGAATTGAACCCTGGTCCCTGGTGCTATGAGGCAGCAGTCCTAACCACTGTCCACCATTCTGTCCACGCTCAGTACATAGTTAGTTCACAATGTTCATACATTTTGAGTCACTTCCAGATGCCAAAGCTATTTGATTTGGCACTCAGAGGACTGGTTCCTTGAAGTTAAGGTATACCCCCAGAAGACATGGCTAATGATACTCATTTGTCAGCTACAATAGGCAATGCCTGTATATTCAGCCACAAGGCTCTCAACAGAATAGACCACTGGTCTCTTGAAAATGTATTTTAGATGTTTGTACCTATGAAGCAGGGCTCTCCAATAAGTAGTGCAGAGAGTGCCCTTATTATCATTTTTGCTGTGTCCTACACAATCTAGCATTGCAAAGGAGGGATATGTTGCCATAGGGAGACACAAGAGGAGCTAGACATCTCCTCCAGTGAGGAGGACTTGTAAGGGGATGAGGCTGAAGAGGGGGAGGATTCAGATGAGGTACACATGGGTGCAATTGCCAAGGTATAACCTGGCAGACCAAAGGCAACTTCCCAGCTGTCAGATTTTAAGAGGAATAAGGTGAAGGCATGTTTTCATGATCAAAGTTCTCTTCAAGCTTTGATTCAGGGGCACAACAACACCCTAATTGTCATTTTCAATATATTAGAAAAGGTCATCAATCTCACAATAATCACCGAGAAAGTACAAGTTACTTTCAATGCTAACAATGGGATCATTGTTGGAAGGTACAGTAGCCTAGGAATCATGCAGTCACAGGGAACATGATAAGCACTGCACTAGCACACATCCTGAAGCAACTACCTGTAATGCATATCTTTCAATCATGGAGACGACATGTCTGTGGCCATGACATGCTTCAATAAGATAAAATGCTATTGCACAAATGAGCGCATTCATACCAATGTGACAGCAGCTTAGAAAGGCCACTTTATCACAAAAAACTTTTGTCAATGATTAGTGTTGACCCTCTGAAGAAGAAGCTACATCCATCCAGACAACATCATCTTTCCAAACACCAGCTTTCCTGATAAGAGGCATAGGAAGAGTGGGATCTAACACAGGAATAACACTCAGCCTTAAATGCAAAAAGAAAAATTGATTCTGGGAGGCTGGAAAAGTTATAGTGATCAGTGTCGAATACTACTTTTCCAAAAATTCACAGCCTTAGAATAAAGACCATTGCAAAGTGCACTTAAGTGATAAGATTATAACATTAGTCACAATAAATACTTATAACATCCAGAAACTACACTTCAGCACAACTGCACTGGGATATTCTTGAACCTTGATGAACAATACTCCTGAGGTCAAATTATGTCTGCCCATGATAGAAGGGTACCTGTATATTGTCCATCCACCATTTTCAAAAGGATATGTTTTTGTTCATGTTGCTGATGTGAACTAAAGGAGATACACTGTGATGAAATTGAGTGAGACTTAATGGAACTGAGGTCAAGATGGGGGAAGAAGGGAATTTATTTTGCATCCTTGATTGAATGTGGGACCTTGCGTCACATGGATTAGCCATTCAAAACCTGAGACTGAGAGGGAGAAACATGAAATATACTAATGCAGGTTATATACAGTGAATGAATACCTGTGCCACAATGGGACAGTCAAAACGTTACCGCTAGGTTAAGTGTAGCCTTGATATCTGCAGCAGAGATACAGGCTTTGTGCACTGTTATCTGAGATAACTTTGACAAGCATCCTTGGGAGGCCTGACACCTGAATGGCCCTAGCCAGCTAAGAGTGTGCTGCTCTGGGCCAGATGCACCCTCTTCAGTCTGACCTGCTGAAGTTGATGGAGTCAAGGGCAGAGAGCACTTAAAGCAGCAGGGCATCCTTGCATTGTACAGGGTGGATGCTCTCAGGGTGTCAGGTTGATGTGTCTCCTGCCTTTCGGTGTCCAAAGGATCTTGATTCCTTGAGGAAAAGGGGTACACAGAGGGAGTTGAGGTGCCTTATCCCCTCTCACGGTACATAGATCCAAGTGCAAATCTGGCAGAAACTGCTGGACCTGGATCCCAAGATGGTCACTGCCCTTCACACTCACTAGCTGAAGCTGTGATGTCAGACAGAATATGGACTGTCCATCACTTCTCCATTTAAAGAGCTTCTTGTTGATGCATAATTAACCAACTGAAATGTGCAACATCAGGCAGATAAATTTGACTGGCACCCAGTAAGGATCATATCGACTTTCCTTTCATACCACACACCTGATCTCCAGAATGGAAAGTTCTGCCTTCTTTTGTTGTAGCTGACAGCAAACCATTCCTTCTTTGGCCAAAATCAAATTATGAATGCAACAGTACAAAAACATTTGCATATAAATAGCTTTGTAAATTTATATATTGCCTTTGCCAAAAATTTCACCCAGATGGTTAACTAGTGGGAGGTGATGCTGGACTGAAACATTCAATTCAGCAAACAAACTTGCTTCACAAAGTTGGGGCTCAGGCAATTATTTTCTGGAGCCAAAAACAACTTGCTTTTTTGTAGAGTTTTTGTGAAGAAAATATTCCAAAATGCTTCAGATAGAGGAACAGAAAACACAATGGATGCACAGAATAAAGGAATAACAGCTGAGCCATGTTGTGACAGGTAGGAGACAAAATTCTTGGGCAGAACAATGGGTCTCCAAGAGGTTTCTGGAGGTCTTATGGACAGATAAAGAAGTCAAGGAGGAAGTTCCAGAGAACGGGGAGGCTTCTTCACCAGTGGTGTGAAGATGGAAAGGAAGAGGCGCAAAAGATCAAAATCACAGAACTAATAAAGGTTGCAGATCATGTAATGATCTAAAGATACGGACAACAGGGAACCCATTTAGGTCAGTGGAAATGATGTCTGAACTGATATCAGTGGATTTTTAATAAACATTTTGCGTTGTGTTACTAATTTTGTTCCCAGGGAATGCTTTAAATAACACATGACAATTCATCTAGAAATATCCAACGAGCCAATGATCATTAATTCCCATTAAGTGGATGCTATAATATCCCAACATTTCCCAACATGTTTCACAGAAGCATCGTAAAGCAAACTTGACACCGAGCAACATAAGGTGATATAAAGATATTTGACCAAAAAGATGATCAAAAATGACTTGCTTCAATGTTTTTGAGGAGGAAAGAGAGAAAGAAGGGTATAGGGAGAAATCCCCAAGCTTTAGACCTTGACAGATGATAGCATGGTTGCTAATGGTGGAGAAATTAAAACTGGGAAAGTTAAGGAGCTGAAGAATTAGATGGATGCAGTGATTTTTGACATTTAGGTTCAATAACATCAATTCCATCCATTAACTGAAAAGATTACAATGTTGTAACTTGCCACTTGGAAACTCTTAATGCAAAACAATTCAAAAAATATTTTCAGCCCTTTGATCTCATTCTCATTCTTTCAAGATAGTACTTGACTATCTTCTCATTTGTTTAATCATATTCAGTGTCTTGATCTGAAAAGTTCTTCCTGGAAATCCATTCTAGCTTTTGATGGACTCTTATATTAATACCCATTCCCCAGTAAATATCATTATTATACCTTGAACTTTATCTCTACTGTTTCACTAGAATGATGCCACCACTCCCATTGTTGTAGATTTAATGCTACAAAATGTGAGCAACAAAATATTTTTTGTTTAAACAAGAAACTGTTTCCCTGAAGGAAGCTCTCTGCTGCAAACATAATCAAAGTTGCACCTGACTTACATTAACTTATGGGAATAGCAGGATCGGGCAAAGCAAGAGAAGTGTCTCAGATGACCTACAAATCCATGAATGTTGCTTCCTGAATGTAATCAGTTTCAGGTCATTTTGACTTGGGCATATATTTGGAAGAATTTCTTTTACAATGGCATGATGAATTATTAAAGGATGTACATGCTATGTTTGCAAACAAAATATTCTTCTCATTTAAGATTACTCAATTTACAAAATATTTCCAAAACATTAAAGTATCTTACATTAATCTTTTTATAACAAAATTGGAAGTATTGATTTATAGTGCAAGTTCCATACAAAAATGATTTTGATTGTTTCCTATAATTAGGACAGAAGAGAAGGATTTAGTGTAATTTTTAATTATGTGCTATAACACAGTCTGTTCCTATTGGATTACATTTATTATGCAAGGTGAACATACTGCTGATGCAAATGATGGGAATTTAAAGACTTTTGGCTCTGAACTGTTTCCCCACACAGTGAATCAATATCACTTTCCCTTTGTCCCTTGAATTAAGGTGACATACCGTGCCTTGATATCACTTCATTAGTGCTTGCACTGCAGATTGCACGAAACTTTGTTTTTAAGAATCATTGTTGAATTCAATTTCACTACTAAAAGCACATGATGAAATATTGGCCACAACTGTAATCTCAACTTTCAAATTAAATACCATGTCTAATCTTTGTATAACTTCCAGTGCATCTATTCTTGCTAATTGCCAGCTATTTGCAAACTTGTCTGCAGAATACAGTTCGGACTGCCAGGAGGTTTCCATTCAATGAGGGCATTAATCAGTTCTTTTTAGGTCATTTCATCTGTAATAGATATGAAACAAGACTCTGAAGTGAATTGCAACTGAAAGGCAAATAAATCACCCGTTCTTGTCTAGACGTGATGTCTCCACCGCCTAATAGCTAGTCATGCACAGAATTAGTGCGTTAAACTGTGCTTCTAATGGTGCCATTGTGAAATGACCCTGCCAGTTCATAACCTGCAAATAACGTAACAACACATGCATGTACAAGTTACAATTTGTATGGAAGACTGTTAAAGGATACTGTACTTGCTGCACAAAGATTTAGCCAGTAAAGTATCATTCACTGTGCTTGGGAAAATTTGTCTTTGTGTTTATCCTGGTAAAATGACCTTGCCCGTGTCTGCAGAATAAGATGGCTGCCACCAGTTGAGCTAAAATTTTGAATAAGAGGAACACGTATTGGTGACAATTTGCATTTGCAATTTCAGGTGCCATTAATCTCTACTGACAGAAGTTAGAGTGCTGTAGTCGGCGGTTTATTAGGATAGCAGAAGACTGCTTTTATTAAAAAAAAACTCCTGTCTGTTAACTCTAAACCTACCAGAACAGATAGTTTCAATATTCCAAATTGAAAGTTAGCTTTCTCTCATGAATAATTTCTAATTTCTTTCTGCAGCATGTTTCCCCCACCTGCAGTCCCCATTACTTTATTTGAGCCAGTTGAATTACAGACTTCTCTGGTATTCTAACCAGTCACCCATCCAGAAGCCTTTCTAACAAATGAAAGGCTCCCAGTTGAGAAAATTAATTGGCGGTCTAGGCACCTGTCTTAAGTGTCTTCTTACTGGAATCACCAAAATGTTATTCAGTATCTTTATTACCAGTGCAGTTTTTGATTGGTCTTTTACCACCATTATGTTTTCCGCATAACATTAACCAACTTCCTGTGAACCATCAAAAGTTAAGTGCAACTAAAGAAAGCAACGACCTTGTGGTGCAGAAGGACTAATAATGCCATGAAAAGGTCAAGTGCTGAAACCCTGCGTTATTTGCCTAAGCTATTCATGCAGGGTGCACAGCGATGAAAACTGAAAAATTTTGCATAAGACTAATAAAGGCCCTGAACAGAACTTCCGCTATTTGGAATAGGCACTTCAAGGGAAGCCATTAGGAAAAAAAATCCCTTTATTTATTGTATATCTCTGTGCTCCACAAGTGTGCATCCTTGTTGCCAACTTCGAGCAGCAGTCATACAATTACACTAATGGGTTTCTGAACTAACCTAAAGTGGACTCGGATTAAATAATCATTTGCGGTCAAAATAAGTAAGGGTTCCATTGAATGCATTCAGAGCTGTTTCCTTGTGGTCTTGCTTGAACTGGCTCTAGGTGTATATCATTATATAACAATGCAGAGCAAGCAAGCAACCTGAGAGCAGGGAACACATGGCAAATAGCTGACACAATTTAATTGGATTCAAGTTGAAATAAAGGGGAAGAAGAGTCCAAGATAAAGGTGTTGGACAATAAGTTTGCTGATTTTGCTGGAATGAAGAGGGAATCTGCCCAAAGTTAACTGGTCAAAAATATTGGAGTTTGAACAGCAATGAAAGTGAGGCATACTGAAATATAAAGTAGCTAAGATACAGATTAAATTTATTCTGGTAAGCAATAACAACTGGATGGGTGGACAGAATAGAGTAAAATGAAGTTTAAAAATGTCACAAAGTAATGTAAATGCACAGAAGGGAAGCACCATAGGAGAGATTGAAACCTGCCAGAGAGCATGGAAAAGTCTGGTAATCAATTTAAATATAGGAACAGAATGGAAGAACAGACTTAAACAGAGGCTTTTGAGAAAATGATTAAAATAAATGAGACTTAACAGCAAGGCTTCAGGAGAGAGGATAAAATAGCGACTTCAGAAAAAACAGCTTACAAAATAAAACATTTGGAGAGAGAGGTTAAAACAGTTGAACTTTTGGAGAGAGGTTAAAACAGTGATTTTTGGACAGCAGGAGGATAAAACCATGAGATCAGTAGAGAGAGGTTAAAATGGTGAAACATCTGGACTGACGATAATACAATCAGACTCTGGGATGGGGGAGAGTTAATACAATCAGACTTTGGGACAGGGGGTTTAATACAATCAGACTTTGGGACGGGGGGTTAATACAATCAGATTTTGGGACGGGGAGTTAACACAATCAGACTTTGAAATGGAGAAGTTAATATAAATGATTTTGGGATGGGGGTTAATACAATCAAACTATGGGACAGGGGTTTAATACAATTAAGACTATGGGACAGGTGTGGTTAATACAATCAGATTATGCGACGGAGGTTAACACAATCAGATTTTGGGATGGGGCTAATACAATCAGACTATGGGACAGGATGGTTAATACAATCAGACTTTGGGCTGGGGGGGGTTAATACAATCAGACTTTGGGCTGGGGGATTAATACAACCATTCTTTGGGATGGGTTTAATGCAATCAGACTTTGGGACGGGTAGTGGGGAGGTGGGCATTTACTACAGTCAGACTTTGGGATGGGGGGTTTAATACAATCAGACTTTGGAATGGTGGTTAATCCAATCAGACTTTAGAATAGGGTTAATACAATCTGACTTTGGGACGGAGGATAACACAATTAGGCTATGCGACAGAGGTTAATACAATCAGACTATGGAACAGGATGGTTAATACAGTCTGACTTGTAATGGGTTAATACACTCGGACTTTGGGACAGAGATTCATACAATCAGAATTTGGAACATGGGGATTAATACAATCAATTTTGGGATGGGGGATTAACAAAATCAGACTTTGCGACGAGGTTAATATCATCAGACTTTGGGATGGGGTTTAATGCAATCAAACTTTGGGAGGGGTGGGTTAATACAATCAGACTTTGGGACTGGAGATTAACACAATCAGACTTTGAGACGGGGGTGTTTAATACAATCAGACATTGGGACGGGGATTAATATAATCAGACTTTGGGATGGGGATTAATACAATCAGACTTTGGGACGGGGATTAATACAATCAGACTTTGGGACGGGGATTAATACAATCAGACTTTAGAATGGGGGGTTAGTACATTCAGACTTTGGGAGTGGGGTTAATACAATGAAACATTGGGACGGGGAGGGTTATTGCAATCAGACTTTGGGGCAGAGGGATTAATACAATCAGACTTTGGGATGGGAGTTAACACAATCAGGCTTTGTGACGGGGTGAGGGGGGTTAACACAATCAGACTGCTGATTGTGGATGCTCTAGAAAGCCAGCAAAATCCAGGGCAAATACGTCTGCAGTTATTGTCTGGCAGCTGACAAACTTTGGCTGAGTCACTGAGCTGATGGCTGAGGTACAGACACTGTAATCCATCAAGCAGGGTGAAAGTTACCTGGGTACTTTGTATCAGGAGTCAGTTGCATTCCTTCGGACATGGTGTTCTAGTTTGATTTGTGGTCAGGGACAAGAGAGCGTGAATGCAATTGAAGTTAGAAAATGGGCCTTGAAGGCAAGAGTGCAAGATACTCAGCCTTTGTAATTATTCAAACACAGGAGCTGCCGGCTTCTGAGCCTGAACAGATCCGTGTTAACTCTTCTTTCGAAGGCCAACTCAATCTTAATCCAAGGGACACGAGTGGTCTTCCTCCAGAATTGGCATGGTGGCAGAGTGGTAAGCATCAGGGACCCGGGTTCGATTCCTGGCTTGGATCACTATCTCTGTGGAGTTTACACATTCTCCATGAGTCTGAATGGGTTTCCTCCAGGTGCTCCGGTTTCTTCCCACAGTCTAAAGATGTACAGGTTAGGTGGACTGGCCATGCTAAATTACCCCTTAGTGTAAGGGGGACTAGCTGGAGTAAATGCATGGGTTATGAGAATAGGGCCTGGGTGGGATTGTGGTCAATGCAGACCCGATGAGCCAAATGGTCTCCTTGTGCACTGTAGGGATCCGATAAAATTCTATTCTAAGAATCAAGTCCTCAAAGATTGAAGTCCTGGCCACCCAGAGCTGCTCGCAATCAAAGGTTGGCAGCCCTGTGATCAACAGCGCCACAGCAGAGATAGTGGCTGCTGCCAGAACAGCACTTTTCCTGAGTCACAGGACCTAGAAGTGAGATGGGGAAGGGAGAGATTCTGGGCTGTAGGGTCAGGGGCTGAAGTGGGAGGAGGGTCAGGCAGCAGAAGGCTGCCAGTGGAAAAAATTCTGCCCTTTGCCCATTCCCTTGATTAGGCACTAAGTGCATTTGACCAGTGGACACCATTACGACCAGGGGACAGGCACTTTTCTTTTAACCAATTCTGGCAGACCAGAATGGCGGCAGGATTCAGGAACACCACAAAACCTCCATTAATGAAGTGTCCTTCCTGCCTCCAAGCAAAAGATTCCATTACATAACTCTGTTTCTTTCCACATGCTGTGTCTTTATTATAAGAAATTCCACAACACCAGGTTAAAGTCCAACAGGCTTATATGGAATCACAAGCTTTCAGAGTACTGCTCCTTCATCAGGTGAGTGGGGAGGTGGGTTCACAAATATTCACAAGCTTGTGCTACCAAATAAACCTGTTGGGCTTTAACCTGGTGTTAAGAGACTTCTTAATGTATCCGCCCTAGTCTAATGCCGGTATCTCCACATCATGTTTTTATTTTGGATTATATAAGATTTGACTCACCTGGAAATAAAAAGTACACAGTTTTAAATACTATTTGGCAAACAAGATGTGTAAGGTCATTTAACCTTCCAGACACAATTCCTTTACCATTTCCTAGCAGTTCTAATTCTTCCTCCGTATATTTGTTCAATTTGCTAAGGTGATCATTTCTTACTACCGCTCTCCAGTTACACTCAGCTAAACCTCTGTGCTCACTCCTCTCCAGTCCTGAGACATTCTTCAATTTCTACTAGTTTCCAATTTGCACACACATCACCGTCAGTGAAAAACCATTGGTGTAACCTCAAGGTTTGGCTTGTCCTCTACAGCACCACTGCCATAAAGCCGGGGGATGAAACCTGGTTCAATGAAGGGTGTAGGAGGGCAAGCCAGGAGCAACACCAGGCAAACCTAAAAATCAGGTGGCAACCTTGTGAAGCTACAACACAGGATTAGTTGCATGTCAAACAGCATAAGCAGCAAGTAATAGCACTATACAATTCCACAACCAATAGATCAGATCCATCAGCGATGGTGGACAACTGAACAGCTAACTGGTGGAGGAGGCTCCACAAAATCCTCAATGATGGAGGAACCCAGCACATAAATGTAAAAGGTAAAGTGAAACATTTGCAACAATCTTAAGCCAGAAGTGTCGAATGAATGATCCATCTTGGTCTTTTCTGGAGGTCCCCAGCATGACAGATGTCTGTCTTCAGCCAATTATATTCACTCTATGTGAAGTTAAGAAAAAGCTATAAGTACTGGATACTGCAAAGACAATGGACCCTGGTACAATCAGGTAAGAGTACCGGAGATTTATGCTCCAGAATTTGCCAAGTTGTTCCAGTGCAGCTACAACATTGGCATCTACCTGGCAATGTGGAAAATTGCCCAGGAACGTCCTGTCCACAAAAAGCAGGATAAATCCAACCCAACCAATAACCATCCCATCAATTTACACTTGATCATCAGTAAACTTATGAAGGCGTCTTCAACATTGCTATCAACAGCATTTACTCAGCAATAACCTGCTCATGGAATTCAGTTTGGGTTCTACTAGGGTCTCTCAGCTTCTGACCTCATTAGAACCTGATCCAAACATTTCAAACAAGCTGAATTCCAGAGATGAGGTGAGAGAGCTTTCCCTTGACATCATGTCAGCATTTGACTAGAGTCAATGAGAATTCGGGCAAAATTCTCTGTTGATTTGAGTCCTGCCCATCACAAAGCTGGCTATGATGTTGGAAGTCAATTATCCCAGTCCCAGGACATCACTGCAGTAGTTCCTTAGGTAGTATCTTACATCCAACAATCTTCAGCTGCTTTGTCAAATGATCTTCCCTCAATCATAAGGGGATATTTGCTGATGATTGCACCACATTGATCACCATTTGCAATTCCTCAAATAGTGAAGCAGTTCGTGTCCATAAGCAAGAAGACTTTGGCTGATAAGTGGCAAGTAAAATTCGTGCCTCAAGTGCCAGGCGATGACCGTCTCCAATAAGAAAGAATCCAATCATCATCCTTTGACAGTCAATTGCATTACCATCACTGGATCCCCCACTATCAACATCCTGGGGGTTACTATTTGTCAAAAGACTACTCTGTTTGCCTTGGCAGAGGTCAAGTTCTGAAAGGCAAGTAAGTGGAGGCCAAATTAGAGGGAACTCAGAGCCATTAACACCACTTGGGAAGGAGAATCTTGCTCTGTACCTCCTTACGTTAATATAATCCAAGCTACAGACAGAACCTGAATGTGAATAAATTCTAGACTACAGACAGTTAACATTGCAAACCGTACATGGGAACCTTAATGTTATTTCCGTTAAGTTGAATTCAGCTAACATTAACTTTCTCAATTCAGTAATGCTGTGATTAGATTCAACAGCAAACGCTATGTTAACATAACCCCAAAATTAAGTTATCACTCTGCCTTATAATGTCACATTGACAACTATATTATGTCACAACGGTGAGATAAAGTGGTTTCCAGTAAAAAATCAATTATGTGTTTTGTTCAGTCCTTGTGGCCTGGATGAACCAGTAGTAAAATGATGATTAATTAGTTATGTACAATAACGCAAGCCAAAAACATTGCATATAAAATCCCATATGCTGAGCTAAAGCTGATATCTGTCACTGCATTTGTAACTGAAACATATAGTGAACGATAAAGAAGGAAGTCCTGCTGAGGGCCTGAATTAATTTCAGTATTTGGATATAACTGAAGAGATCAAATATGATCCTCAGACAACTAAATGTCATGAGTCTTAAATGATATGATTTCTTTAAAGTTTATTTGTTAGTGTCACAAGTAGGCTTATATTAACACCACAATGAAGTTACTGTGAAAATCTCCCAGTCGTCATTCTCTGGCACCTGTTCGGGTACACTGAGGGAGAATTTAGCATGGCCAATATACCTAACAAGCACGTCTTTCAGAATGTGGGAAGAAACCAGAGCACCCGTAGGAAATCCATGTTGACACGGGGAAAACATACAGGCTCCACAAAGACAATGACCCAAGCCGGGAAATGAACCTGGGTCCCTGGCACAGCGAGGCAGCTGTGCTAACCACTTGCCACCATGCCACCCTTTAAACCAACGTCCCCATCCCTCATTCCAATGTCAGTAACTTATGGGCTGCACACTTACCCACAGTGTTTCATATTCTGCGGTTTGTCCATTCGAACTGCCAACTTAATTTTCAGATCCTGATCTGTGCTGTTTTTTGAAACAACCATTTTGTGCAATTCGGCAGATTTTGGACTGTTAGGTGTAGGATGCAAGACAACCTGAAAAACAACATAAAGATGATAATGGTGTTTCACTAACTGCTGCAGTGTAACTGTGAACTAGATTACCAAACACTGGGAAACACAAAACAGAGGTTTGTTCGCTAGGAAATAAATAACTGGGAGGCGGAAAATTATTAACACTCAGATCTGGCTGAAGGTGTCACAACAGAGGAATAGTATGTTATTCCTTCCTAAGATACATACTACAGCTGTGTGATGAGGTCGGTGGAAATCTGCTGAAAACAATAACAGCAGCACAGGTGGTAATCATCAATAATAATTAACAAACAAAATGATTTCTATAAATTATAATAACGATGGTGAATGTTAATAAAAGGAAATATGTCAGTTAAGGTAATTCTGATTCATTTTATTTACATTCTTTTGGGCTTGTGTTCAGCTGTGAAATTAACTGTTTGCAATTTTTAATTGTTCCTTTGCACTATCTTTGCCCCTTTAAGTGTATATGTATGGTTTCCATCACACTTCCTGTATCTATGTTTGTCACTGTTGTTTGTATGTGTGCATTTATCATTCTGCTATCAGTCTATTGAAGATTGCCTGAGTAGCTACTACTGGCATACCTGTCCCAGCTGTGTTTATGTGTTTATCTATTACTGAATCACCTGTGTGTTACAGCTGAACTTGTGTACTACCTCTTGCTAATTGTGTGTGTGTGGTTTGAAATGTGATTTTATCTTTGATATATGTGTTACACCTACGTTTCTGCATCTGTCTAGTACTGATATACCTATCTGCACAATTCCGAATGAGCATTTGTCTAATACTGCGGAAATTGTTTGTTACAGATACTTGTCTGACATGGAATTGGAGCGGACGAGGGGTGGACAACAGAAATATCTGTTGATCTCAAATGAGAATTTCAAGTCTTGTTCAAGCAAGGTCGCTTGACCTCTGTCTTTATTAATAACAAATATGCTGTGTGAGTGCTGCTGGTGTCTTGTCAGTGTATTACTGCTGCCTCTATCTTGCTGCTCATTCATTTGCCAGTTACTGGTACATCTGTCTGTCCCTTACTGGTGTGTCTGGAGAGATTGTCTGTCCATTACTGGTGTGTCCGTCTGGAGATCCTGGTGTGTCTGCCTATCCATTACTGGTGTGTCCGTCTATCCATTACTGGTGTGTCTGTTCATTACAAGTGTTTCTGTCTGTTTGTGTGATGGAGAGCTTCATCGCCGGCCTCAAGCTTAACATTTATTTATTATCGTCACAAGTAGGCTTACATCAACGCTGAGGTTATTGTGAAAATTCCCCAGTCGCCACACTTTGGCACCTGTCTGGGTATACTGAGGAAGAATTTAGCATGGCCAATGCACCTAACCAGCACATCTTTCGGACTGTGGGAGAAAACTGGAGCATCCAGAGGAAACCCAGGCAGACACAGAGAGAACATGCAGACTCCTCACAGTGGCCCAAGCCAGGAATCGAACTCAGATCCCTGGCACTGTTCGGCAGCAGTTTCAACCACTGAGTCACCCTCCCTCTTCATTGTGGTCCATTCTTAAAAGGCCACATTTGACATTGCTAACTTAGTTTGTCTGGTTTATTGTAGTGCTGTCTCTCATCTCTCTGTTTACTATACAAGGACCCAAATTAACTCTAGGCAACTCAGGGTGGCTATAAAGTGCTTATCCAATATGCTCAAATTTCCATGGTTGGGAGATTCCATTGTCATCGGTATTTCTGAAAGTGCTTTATTAACGTATAGTGCGACTATATGTATATTTAGGTTTATTCTGTGTTTTAGGTGCATTTAAAACCTGGATTGTTGATTTGCAAATGATTATAATGCTGTATGTTATTTGAAGCAATATAGTATTTGTTTTGTGTTATTTTGGACTCTTGCATGAGTAGAATGAAAGATGTTCTGGTTGGGAGTAGATAGGGGCAGTCTATGTTTTATAGTTGGAACTGGGACAGTCGCTCATACCTGTAAAGCCATTCTGGTGAAGTGCCTTTGTGTTTGATTAATTGTTTGTTATTTTGGTCCATCAAAACATCTTTCTGTGATATATTGTAAATAATAAATAAAAATTATACATATCTTTGCACCTTTTCTTGCACTGGGATTTAGTCTATAAATAAACATCTTTCTACCAATGCGTGCTTTGCCATCAAATACATATGTATAATTTATTGGCCTAAATTCAGGCCGACATTATCCTCTGCCAACCTTGGGCTGTGACAGTCTGTCTGTCTGATGTTACTGATGAGCCTATCTGCCCTTTACAGGTCTGTTCATCTGTCAGTCATTGATGTGTCTGTCTGCCCGTCATTGGCTTGGCCACCTGTCACTGGCATGGCTGTCTGTCTATTACTGGTGTGCCCGCCTTGTCTGTTATTAGTGTGTCAGGCCACCCATTATTGGTGTATATGTTCGTCTGTTTTTAGAATATTCATTAATATTGCTCTTGAATCTCAGCTTACTATTGGCTTATAAGGGGCCAAAATTTCTGGGGTGAGATAGAATGAAACTAGAACCACGATGGGCCAGGAATTAACAGCAGCATCTGAACCCATTAGATAACTGTCCCATTAAGTCTAGTTCAAATCCTAATTCAGAGGGGAAGAGGAGGAATGGGGTGGCCATGAATCTTTGCTTGTTCTCTTCTTAACTTTATCAGAAATTTGGGTATGCATCCTGGTCGTTCCCTAGGCTATGCTGAGAATTCTGTCCATTATGCAAATCTTTGGCTCAGCATAAGACTGTTGAGATAAGGTGTGGTTCTGTGGTTGTGGGGAGGCAGTGTGGTATTGTCACTGGGCTAGTAATACAGAGACCAAGGGTAATGCTCTGGGCACCTGGATTCGAATACCACCATGATCGATGATGAAATTTGAATCCAATAAAAATCTGGAATTAAAAATCTAATGAAGACTATGAAACCTCTTGTTGATTGTCATAAAATCTATTCAGTTCCCTAATGGCCTTGTCTGACTTACATGTGACTCCAGAGCCACAGCAATGTGGCTGATTCTCAACTGCCCTTTCAAGGGCAATTAGGGACGGGCAACAAATGTTGGCCCAGCCAGTGACACCCACATCCCCCAAATGAATGGAAAAATGTCCTAGCCATTTCAGAGACCTAGAAATGTTTCTTAGCAGCAGGAAATCAATTACCTTAAAGAGATGACTCCAATCTCACTTTTGGAAACAATTTCAAAAGTTTCAGGCAACTTTTCTTCCTCACAGTGATATCTGCTCACCCCTACCCCCACTCACTTCTTAATTGGATATCTTTATGACTGATCTTACATTTTATACATTTATAAAGGTACATCAGCACATGGCTATATTCACTACTGTGCACAATACTCATTATTCCACCTCAGCTCATCTGCTCCTGAACACTCTCATCCAAGTCTTCGTTATCTTTAGATTTGATTTTTCCTTTCACATTCGTGGTTAACCTCCTCAGTTGTACCCTCTGTAAATTTGTCATCATCTGAATCTCTTCTGCCCATGTTCCAACTTGTACTAAGTCTGGTTCATTCATCAATCCTGTGTCCATTGAGTAATACTCGCTCCTGGTTCCGCAACTCTTTTGATTTCAAATCCCTCCCTGGCTTGGTTTCACTCCACTCTTCAGCCTCTGTGCCATATAATATATCTACTCTTTTCTAGTTATGGTCTCCCCAGAGATCCCGTAGTTTTAATTGCTCATTTGTGGCCATATCTTCAGCTGTCAAGGCACAAAACTCTGGGATTCCTTCCCAAAACTTCTTTACTTCTTTTTCTTCTTCAATACATTCCTTAATGCTTACTTATTTGATCAAGCTTTGGTCATCTGCCCCAATATCTCCTCATATTGATCAGTGACATATTGTGCCATAACTTCTGATGGAATGCCAATTAAGTTGGACTGCCATTCCATTTAAAAGTGTGTGCGCGCACGCGTGTGTGTGTGCGCGTGCGCGTGTGCGTGTGTGTGTGTACGCGTTGTGTGTACATCTTTTGGATACTCCCATTTATTATGCCTTGGAGCTTAGCAGTTATGGCCCATTACGTTTTATAATAACAATATGAAGTACATTGAAATGTTTTATTACTCAAAGACACTGATAAAAATAAATTCAAGTTTTTAACTGTTTTTGACTATGGGCTACGAATACAAATGATTATTTTGCTAAAGGATTAAGTACTTGGACAAAATGTGTGTTTTATAAAACAGATTAAGTACTTGAAGATAATTAATTGTACTGAGAGGGAATTAATTGTATTGACTATGCTTAATCAATGAGAGCATATTTTTAATATCATGAAGTTTGTAATAGGTACTTAGAATTAGATTTTATTTCATTGAAGCATGGCTTCTAATGTCTGCGAATTAAATATACAGGGTGAGTTGACTTAGTGGGCGTAAGGGTTGACATGATTTGGTAAGGAATTGGCAGGGTGGCTATAATCATAGAAACCCTATAGTGCAGAAAGAAGCCATTTGGCCCATCGAATCTACACTCATCCAGGCCCTCTCTCCTTATCCCTACATATTTACCTGCCAATCCCTCTAAACTGAGGACACTAAGGGACAATTTTAGCATGGTCAATCAACCTAACCCACACAGAGGATGTGGAAGGAAACCAGAGCACCCAGAGGAAACCCACACAGACACAAGGAGAATGTGCAAACTCCACACAGACAGTGACCCAAACCAGGAATTGAACCCAGGTCCCTGGGGCTGTGAAGCAGCAGTGCTAATCACTGTGCTGCCCAAAAAGTGTTATGGAGATGTGTAACAGGTCATAAGTTGACCCTAAGTTGGAACGCAAGGTATGAGGGGCCACAGAGATGGATTGAGTATAGAGGCTGTGAGAGGCAATGGGGGTGGATAAAGGGGCACTGGCTGGCATGAATTGTCATAGATAGGGCATGGAAATGTGTGGGGGTTTGGTGAGGCAATGGGAGGTGTGTTGGACTGTCTTTTGTTTTACTGTGTTTTACTATATTTGTGATGAGGTCTCAGAGCACAAAAGCTGACCTTTAACCAGTGCATCTCAGCCCTTGAGGCTGTCCACTCTGCACCAGACGCAACTACAGTTAAGAACCCCTCATCATGAAAATCAGACCATTTAGGAAAGTTTCACTTGCGTTGTATTTGGGGAGCTGAGAGAAACTCAGGATTGAAAATTTGACCTGAATTTTGGAACTTGCATTCCTGGTGTCCATTATATTGCACATTTATTTTGTCAGTGTACTGGGTTCTGAAATTACACTATGAGATAACAAATATTTAACATTTAAATTATCTGCAATATGTATTTCTGCTAGTCTCCATCTCTTATTGGCATCTCTGCTGGTTTTATAAAATTAATAGAATCCCTAAAGTACAGAAGGAGGCTATTCAGCCCATTGAGTCTGTATCAGCCACATCCCATCCAGGCCCTATTCCTGTAACCCCACACATTTACCCGGCTAATCCAGCTGAACTAGGATTAACTTCGCATGACCAATCGATGTAACCCGGACATCTTTGAACTGTAGGAGGAAATTAGAGCATCTGGAGCACACTGACACAAGGAAAAAGTACAAACTCCACACGGACAGTAACCTGAGGCTGGAATTGAACCTGGGATCTTAGCACTGTGAGACAGCAATGCTAACTACTGTGCCACCATGCTGCCCACTGGTTATTGGGATTCACTTACAGCTCTATTGATATTCTACATTATAACAGTGACTATACTTGAAAAAATACCTAACTGGTTATAAAGTACTTTGGGTAATTCCTGAGTACAAAAAATACTCTTCAAACTTGTTCATTCTATATCCATGGCTTCACGTGTCTTAACTCACATCATGCCTGTGCTTACGTGACCCCTAATTAAACAATACCTGGATTTTAACATTCTTATCTTTATTTCCAAGTCCCTCCATGGCCTGGAATGTTCTTATATTTTCAATCACTTCCAGCACTATGGTGCTAAAAATACTCGTGCTCCTTCAATTATGCATTCTTGAGTATTCCAGCTTTTATTACTGCACCACTGATGTCTGTATCCACTGCTGCCTTGGCCCTAAGGTCTGAAATTCTTCCCAAAACCTTGCTACCTCTAACTCAATTTCTTCCTTGAAGACATTCCATAAAGCTATCTCTGTGACCATCTGTTGATTAACAGCCCTAATATCATGCATGGCTTGCTATCATATTTGTTTTATAATGCATTTGTGAAGTGCCTTGGGATGTTTTATTCTGTTAAAGGCACTATATGAATACAAGTTGTTGTTCCTGCTGCCTCAGTCTATGGTTATGTCTCTGCTATGATTTCAATTGTGTTTATGTCTATGAGTAGCGTCTGTCTGTTATTAGCTTCACTGGTAAAATTGTTTCGATGTCTCAGTGAGACGTATTTTAGCAACTTATCCCTTACATCTGCACTGAGGAATCTCTCTTTGCCTTTATTTATATTATAAATGTACTCTGCTTGTTGTTGTTGTCTCTGCATCTGCAGTGATGGCTCCGTCTGTGACTAGTGACTGTAACTGTGTCTGGGTGGATTTCTCAGTGGTTATGCCTGTGATTGATGGCTCTATATGTTACTGGGTAGCTTTCCCAATGACTGGATGGCTGAGACTGTTACCTTTGTATTCTGCTCGAGGGTAATTAGTTACTGATTCTGAAACAGCAAAACGTCTGCAGTGCAGACAACTCATCAATGATTATGTAATCACCATAATACAACTCCATTTTGGTTGCAAATCTTTATTATAAATGCAAGATTGGTCTTTTTAACTTTTAACAGGAAAGTACGTTGTCCTCTGATCATTCCTCATCATTGGTTAGAGCATTCTGGAAATTCTTGATTTTATTTAATTGCAATATGGCTTTTAATGTAAATAAAATATACTGGGCGAGTTGGCATAGTGGATGTAAGGGCAAAGGTGACTGAGTTGACATGAGTTGTTTTGGAAGTTGGCGGGGGCTAATAAAGTATTATGGGGGATGCGTAAGGAATCATCAGTTGGCCCTAAGTTGGAATGCAAGATACGAGAGACCACAGGGGTGGATTGAGAGTTATGGCATGGAATGGTACCTGTATGTATGGACAAATTAATGCAGTT
Organism: Sphyrna mokarran; assembly: GCA_024679065.1. Classification (NCBI taxonomy): domain Eukaryota; kingdom Metazoa; phylum Chordata; class Chondrichthyes; order Carcharhiniformes; family Carcharhinidae; genus Sphyrna; species Sphyrna mokarran. The sequence goes on along the minus strand of JAGIQG010000003.1, from coordinate 106,146,602 downwards.
GCTGCTTCTGATGTGAGTCACTGGTTAGATCTCAGCGAGAGTATTGTGACCATTTCTCGGCAGCACACTTTAGAAAGGCCTTGCAGAGAGTGCGGAATAGATTAATAAAAATTATACCAAGGATGAAAACTTCAGGAGAGACTAGGAAAGTGGGAATCGTTCTTCATGAAGCACAGACGATTTACTGTGGAAAATTCTGAAGGCCTTTGGTAAAAGGAACGAGAGAGAGAGAGAGAGAGGGGATCTGTTTCCACTGGCAGAAGCATTTGAAATAATTGGAAAAATAAAAAATGAGGGGGAAGAGGAGGCGAATTTGTTTTACTCAGCAAGCTGTTGTGAAGTGGAATTCACTTCCTGAAAGGATGGTGGAAATAGATTCAATTTTTTTAAAAAGGGAATTGGATTGCTAGCTACAAAAAAAAATGCTAAGCTACGGGAAAAGAGCAGGGGAGGGAGCCTAATTGGATAGCTCTGTCAGAATGCCAGTAAAGGCACAACAGGCTGAATGATTTCCTTCTGTGACTTATGATTCTATGAGATGTTGATGAATGTATTGTCCATTTCCACCATTTCTATTGTTTAAATGAGTCGGTTTATTGATAGCTGCAACATAGCTGACAAGCTGAATGTACATAAAGCATTTTGTTCTCAAGAAAAGCATTGATTGATCAGCAATGTCATTGCTTGCAGATGTAATATTCTCTGATTATTCCCAAATTCTCTCTATTTTTCTGTTTATCTTCTACTTTATCTGTCTTTCTGTACTGTTATGTTTTCTTTGTATGCCTCACATACATTCTTTCATTCTTGTCTGTGATGCGCACCATCTTCAGGGTATGTTGTAAGTCATCCTCACAGACAATTGTATTCTAAATATTTGGAATATCACTTCATTATTATTTGCAGTTTCTTTCCCTTTGAACAATGTTATGAAATCATAATACGTAGATTGGAATATTAGAGGTTGGAAGAAATAGAATACTGAAAACTCAAAAACCACTTTTAACCTCTTCTACTAGCTCCTACCCAACAAGAAAGGGGTCTGTAGGAGAGGAGAGGGCTCATAACTGGGGTGTGCAAACTATCCTTTTCTGGTGCACTTGCACTCCAGAACAATCCAATGGATGGCTTTTGGATGGCATAGGAAGTCCTCAATGCTTCCAATAAAAGCTCTCATGAATATGCAAACATCAGGGTCCTATAACACAAATAAGGTGTCTACATGATTTTAGCATACAATTGCATGTTCAATGGGTCGTGTTACTCTCATGAGTGAAAACTGGCACGAAATGGTACATGTCCAGAGGGCAGTTAAGATTTTAATTTTATAAAAAACGTTACGTTCCCTTGAAGGCTTCTCCCCTCCGAAAGACTCCTACAACACCCTCCCCACCCCTACACAAAGAAACCTTGGACTCCATTGACCTGGCTATTCTTTCCCCACTCCCTCTCATCAAATCTGGAGTTTCCACAAGTACTTAGCTAACTGTTGATATCTGCTCCCACAAATTCATTGTGATAGCCTGATGCCATCCAAACGTTGACTTTTGACTATCAGCCGTTGACACACTGCTGCTGGGATTGAGCAGAAGACTCAATGTTGCTTTGGATCAGAGATCTGATTCCAAACTCATTTGAGGGTGGCTTCATTCTTATCCTGAATTGAAATTGGAGATGTGGTTTCATTTTTATAATCTATTTGTTTAGCTAATATCGAGTTTTAGATGTGGCTAAATGTGTTCTATAATTCTATTTTACTGCAATTCATAACAGTTATTCGAGTCGTGTATATTATGCAGTGTGTGAAAGACATGTCAAAATTGATTCTATGCGTTACTTTCCAATGTCCTTAAACATCTCAGAGAAGGAAGCCCTGAACTGAATTTAACTGAGGTCAATAGTTCCAAGCTGGAAGTTAAGGGACTGTTCTCATATCATTAGTATGCATGTCAGAGTATTTTAAAGACAGTTAAAATGGTCTGGTTCACAAAGTAACGAATTAAAGGCTCTCATACACAGTAAAATATTCTGCATGGGGTGGGGCGGTGAACATGCATTGAAGTGGCAGATTTATTGACAGACAGCTGCAATGTTCAGTTTTGTACTTACCTCTGAACAATAGATGATCAGTCCCTTGTACAAAATGCACCATGCTTTTCTATTAAGATGTTTTTAATAACTTTAGGAAATAAAGGCAGTTCCCTACTTGTTTGTTATTTTCTGAGAGAGATTTCGAATGATATATCCTGAGTGTGCAATTGGTATTGCAAAGCATTTTTTTTGGCTGCAGACATGAAATGCAATCAGTGCAGACTTGGCACTGTCTTGCTGGCATAAATCATTAATTGCAGGAAGCAAGAAGCACTTACCCGCCCAAGTTCTTTGTCCTCCAGAGCCAACACGCCAGTGCTCTCTGTGAAGAGTTTCACCTTTACTGCAGGGAGTGGGTGTGTGCTGGTGAAGTCACCTTGGGTACCCCAGCTGAAAAAAAAGAAAGCATTTTAGAAATGGCAAATCTAAAATTTCTTTTAAAACACCGGGATTTCAGAGCAAGTGATTGGCCGGCCTTTGACATCATGAAGTTCAATCCACAATGGAAAAATCTGAAGTTGGGCTTTGAAATAACTTAAAAAAGTGTTGGGCCCAACCACAAACACGATTTATTTTCACTAAGAAGCATCCTCACAGAAAATGCTAATTGCAAAATGTTTACATTGTTCAGAATTGAAAGCTAAGGTTTACTGCACAGCTGGAAAACGAACAGAGTTAAATCAGGAAAGGTCACATGGAACGGCGTGAAAAGAGAAAAGCGCTAAGCACAGCAGGTAACTGTCACAACATTTAAACCTGAAAAAGTCCGCACGGAATTACAGCAAAGCAGGGGAGGTGAAACACACAAACCCTTAAAGCATGCTGGCTTCATTCTGACAGAATTAATTATCATAATGTAGTCACTATGCTTGCGAGGTAGGATACATGAGAAAGCATGTAAAGTGTCAGTATTGAGGTAAGGGAAGATGATGGACAGAAGGTGTGATGTCAATCTAACTAAACAGTTTTATAGATGATTCCATCAATAATAATGCACCCACATTTTTGACTTGACTTTTTTTTGTTTCCCTGGCCTTTATTTTCATTCATCTGTCCGCAAACCCCAGTTACACTGTAATTATTTGTGAAATGCAAGTTTATTACATTCAGGCAGATTTGGATCCACCCAATAGTATTAACAAATTGAAAACACACGTTATTTGAGTAGTTGAAAAGGTTGCGAGTCCTCAACTGTTTCATTTCAGATCACTAGTGTCAGAATTAAAGTTTGTACAAAGAGTTTATCGTGTAAATTCTACACAGCTACAAGGAAGTAATGACAAGCAATTGGCAAATGAAGTTCAGCACAAATAAACATGAGGGATTACATTTTGGTAGAAGTAGGGAGATAACTTATTACTTGGAAGGTGCAAGTCTAAGTGGGATAGAGGAACAAAGTAGTGTTGAAGTAGAAGTAATAAATCAATGAAAGTTACGCCACAGGTTAGTAAGGCCATAAAACAGCAAACCAAGCAGTAGAGTTTATTTCTAGACTGATGGAATTGAAAAATAAGGAATTTATGCTTAGTCTGTATTATAATGTGGGTTGAACCACATTCTGAAGTACTGCATGCAGTTCCCTTAGCCATATTATAAGAAAGATGTGAAGGCGCTACAGATGGAGAGATTTACAAAGAAGAACCTGAACAAATGATTTACAGGCTGGGTTTTGTTTCCTTTGGAAAAAAAAGGCTGAGGGGGTGTTGTTGCAGAGGTCTTTAAAATTATGACAAGTAAATGATACAGCGGAGACAAAAAAAAATTTCCTGTTTTGGGGAAGAGCGTAAAGCTATCAAAAGGTTCCCAAGATCTCCAAAAGGGAGTTCAGAAGAAATTTCTTTACCTAAAGGGTGGCAAGAACGTGGAACTTGTTACCACAGGGAATGGTTGAAGTGAATGGGATAGGATAATTTAAGGAGGAGCATATGAGAGAATTGGTTATAATGATAGGTTTAAATGAGGAGAGATTGAAGGGGTTCAATTGGAGCATAAACACCCGTGTAGACTGGATGGGCCAAACAGCCTGTTTCTGAGCTGTATATTCTATGTAAGAAATCATATGTCATACAGTGATTGCAGAGGTGACTTTCTGTATATTGCAATCAATCAATGCAGAGGGGAGGAGCCAGAATAATCACTGCATTATTAGAGGTCAGATCACTGATTCTAACAATAACTGAAATATAAATCATTTCAAACTTTTGAGCGGTGCGATTAATAACATGAAATACCACTTCAGCCCCAGCTGATGTATTGTATCATAGAAACATAGAAAACTGAAGCAGGAGTAGGCCATTCAGCCCTTCAAGCCTGTTTCACCATTCATTTTGATTATGGCTGTTTAGCAAATTCAATATCATGATCTTGGCTTTCCTCCCATATCCATTGATCCCTTTAGCCCCAAGAGCTATATATACTTTCTTCTTGAAATCATACAACATCGCAACTTCAATTACTTTCTGTGGCAGTGATTTCCACAGATTCAGTACTCTCTGGGTGAAGAAATTTCTCCTCGTCTCAGTCCTAAAAGATTTATCTCTTATCCTTAAACTATGACCCCTAGTTCTGGACTCCCCCATCATCAGAAACATTCTTTCTGAATCTGTTCTGTCTAATCCCGTTAGAATTTTATGAGTGTCCGGTTCTGGGCCTCACATATTTAGAGGAACACAAAGGATTTGGAGAAGTACAGAAGAAATTTATTGGAATGACTCCAGGGATGAGGATTGCAGTCATATGGACAGAGTGAGCAAGTTAGGTTGACCTCCTTATCACAGAGAAGACAAGAACATTTCATTGAAGTGTTTAAATGATGAACTCCAATAAAAAGAAGCCTTTGTTTAAGCATCAATAGTGTAAGAGCATAGATCAAAACTGACTGGTAGATTACCAGAGGCTACATCAGGAAACTATTTTGTGCAATGAGTGAGATAGGATTTTGAATGCTCTGTCTGCCTGCTAAGCCACAGACACAGATTCAATTGTAGCCTTCAAAAATGAATTGGACAAACACAAAGGAGAAAAAGTTGCAGGATTATGGATAAAAAGCGAAAGTATGAGAACTGTTCTTCAAAACACTGCAGCATTTGATGGGCCAAATGGCCTCTTCTGTGGTTTACTATCCATGATTGTAAGCCATTATAAAACCTTTTGTAATTTTGGTACCTGTGAAAATTCTGCCAACCAGACTCAGAGACAAACCTGAGATATATTCTCCCTTTGGATACCAACATTCATTAAAGTTCACCAGTAAAACTCTGAGACACTGCAAAGCTGGGTTAAATGCACAATCTTGACCAGGGTTCATTTTCTTTCCTTCATTCATTATACATCCATATCTCTTTCTCTCTTCAGTACAAGCTTGTTTTAACCACTGTTTTCTTTGGGCTTTTGCCATTGAGGCTGAGATTCCCTGTGCAGCGTTAATATTGGTTCCTTAAATTATACTGCACGTATATTCTATTGCACTGACAAGTGTTCTCATATTTGCCTTCCTTAATTAACGGTTTTCTTAAGCTGATTCATATCAAAGCTCTAAGAAGCTAAGTGTTTTCTCGTTATTAGTGTGAAGTGAGAAGAGATAATTTACCAGGAATAGGATGAACATTTTATGAGTTTTCTTTCTCCTATTCAGCGGCACAAGGAGAACAGATGGTGGTCTGTATTCAGGTTATTTTGGAATAATACAGGAAATTTCCAGTGTCATTAGCTTACCTATAGTCTGTCAAACCCAAAGCAAATTTAATACCCTCCCCTGGTTTTGTGGCAGGGTAATGTAATCGGGTGGAAGGTTGGCGGGTGGGCGGTTGGCGGGTGGGGGAAGAGGGGGGGGGGGTAATTCCCCCCTGCCCGCGTCTTTCTGTCTTTGGCCCAGCTAAGTCCATGGTGTGAATGATCTTGAGGGCCTCATCTCAATGCTGCTGGTATGCACTCAGGGGGAAAACCATGTTGGAAGCCTCTAAAGCAAACCCTTCGAAGCTGCTTGTGAGATTCCAGATGCGGTCCCTTGTTCAAAGTCACACAGTGCCTTTGACTGAATGACCTTGCATCCAGCAGGGAAGCAGGGAGGAGGGGGGTGGGGGGGGCGGTGTGGGAGTGGGGATGGTGGAGTGAGGGCCCGTTGACAGCCTGTCCCAGTCCTTATTTCCAAACACCTTGTCTTTGACCCCACTCCTGCCATCACTCCCTAATCCTGGGTAGTGATCCTGGGGGTCCATTGGGTGTCGTACCCATAGCAGTCGCCTCTTCCCCAGTGTCGCTGCTGAGCAGTGAAGTCTTGATTGACTGGAATCTCTCAGTTGGCAGGACTTCTGCCCCCAGGGTCCTTGATCTGAGCAATGGTTCGTGTGACACTGACTGACACTTAATTTGGTGTCCTTCCCAAGGTGAAGTGATGCCTGTGTTACCAGATGTTAGTAAGTCAAAACCACGACTCTCAAAAAACTTTGGACATGTGGAGCTTAACGGTGATGCACATATTGTCAGGAAATATGGCATTTGAAGGTACAAGATTGGTGACGCGATTTCCTAATTCTCAGAATATATCTTTCAGAGTTGGCAACCCTATTAAGACACCCAATTATTGAAGGCATAGTTACAAAACATAGATCTTTGATTCAATTGCACGTTTGCCTCATTTTCTTAAAAACTCAAGCAAGATTCCAGAATCCTCTATCCTGTTTAACTTTACAATGCAAGACCAATCTCCATTTAGAAGCCTCTTATTTTTATTTGCACATTTTTCTAACATTAGATATTTTCAATGGAAAAATCTACGAATGAATCTGAGGTTTTGTGAGATTGTTTGGATCAAGAGCTGCAAACAAGGAAGCACAAAGATCTTTTCATGATGTTGTCCAATTGAATATGCCACAGCTCAGCCAAACTTGCCTGCCACATAACTCATTGCTGATTGGTGTTTTACCCGTGGGCACCACCTAATTACCTCTTCAAGTACAGTCTGACGTTGACAAGACACTTTTATCAATCTTTGGTTATCATCCAGAGGTTGATTCCGATCGTGTTGTTGTAATGCACTTTAAGCTTATTGCTCTACACAACAGACGGCACCAATCTCTCAATGTATTTGGTAAACACATTTGGATTCATTTATCAAAAGTAGGTTAGGAGAACAATTATACCCGGGCATAAAGTCTAAAGTGTCAGAGCTGTGTGTTCTGCTCAAAGCAAAAGTGGAACTAAGACTGGATCACATGACAGACTTTGTGTACTGTGCTATGATGCCTTAAAGGCATACAACATCCCTCTTTTTAAAGATATATTCCCCTTCTGAAGAAATCTTACTATTTACAATACATGTTCACATTTATTTACAATTACATAATTGCATAGAACTGATGAATCTATGAGTCTCTAAAGTGTAAAAAGTAATTTGCTGGGATGCCCAAATCTTGTGATGGTGAATTTGTTTGGAGATTTCTTTAATCACTCACTGGGGATTGCAACTGTTGGATATTGTTCCTGATTCCATTTGAGATCTGGTCCTGGATGCAATAGGAATATATGATGGTTGAGGAGCTGGAATGGATCTGATCTGTCCTCAGCTACACTTCACCATTGTGCTTTTGTGTGTAATGACTTCACAGGACCTTGATACTGAACAAGCTTCAGTCACATATTTCCTAAGCGATCCCTCTTGCGAATTTATTGTCTCAACTGTAAATCTGGTAATTTGTGTACCCATATTTCTGTTGTGCGTGGTGGGTATGTTCTCTTATAGTTTCAAAAGTTGTTCTTTAGTTTTTCAGACAGGAAAATAAATAAGAACAACTAAATTGGTGTGCACTGGTGCCAAACATGAGCTTTGCCAAAGATGGAATAGTTGTACTTAAAGATATCGTTCTTAAGATATAATATTGCAATCTGTAGATCTTGTTTGATCTGTCTACGTGTAAGAATTTGCAAACTCTATACAGTCATGCAAGGTTGGAATCAAACCTGGGTTCCTGGTGCTGTGAGGCAGCAGTGCTAACCACTATGCCACCCCATTGAACACCAATCCTTCATCACGAGCCACCTGCATCAATAAATTAAAGTTATGGCCACGTTCTTGCTTTGGTCTTCCTACGACATCTATGTTATCAGTGTTACAGATGCACCCTGTGACAGTGCATGAAATATGATCCAAGTGAGTACGAAAGAGACCCTGGCTAATAGGCAGTCTGAAAGGAATTCATTGAAAACTGTCTGAATGGGTTACAAAACTCAGTAAACTTTTGGGACTTCTCCGCGAGAAAGATTGAGCAGTAACCATGCTTGGCATCAAGCTTCAAGAAAAATCTTTGCACCTGGAAATCTCACATTTAACTCTTGTAATGTGTGTGTTCTGTAAGGAAATTGCTTCAATGCTGCATTTAACATTGTATATTGAGGCAATTATCCATCCTTCCTCATGACACATGACTGAACTGCACCAGTACGCTCTTGTACTCTTTATTTTTTGTCGAGTTCAAGTTGTCTTGATGTGCGGATGCTGTGGTTACATGGTAGTTGGGTGGCATGATGGCAGAATGGTTAATATTGCTGCCTCACAGTACCAGCTAACTGATGTTGGATTGCTGCCTATGCAGAATCAACACGTTCTCCCAGTATCTATATAGGTTTTCTCCCACACTCCAAATACGTGCAGGTTAGATTGATTGGCCAGGCTAAGTTACCTTTCAGTTTCAGGGGGATTAGCAGGGTAAATACATGGGGCTAAGGAGATAGGGCCTAAGTGGGTTTGCTGTGCAGGCTCCATGGATCCGCCTGCTTACTAGCTCTTTATTTGAGCACTAGATCAGCAACATGTTGGCACTGTGGTAAGGATGGGATGATGGCACAATATTTAGCACTGCTGCCTCACCATGCGAGGGACCCTGGTTCAATTCCAGCCTTAACTGACTTGTGAGGTTTGCAATTTCTCCCCATGTCTACATGAGTTAGGTGGAATGGTCATGCTAAATTGCCCTTTACTGATAGAGGAATTAGCAGGGTAAATAGTGAGTTTACGGGGATGGAGCCTGGGTAGGATTGTTGTCATTGCAGGCTCAATGGACCAAATGGTCTCCATTTGCACAGTAGGGATTCTATGATCCTACATGTCTCCAAAGCATTTGTTTGTAGTAACCATATTGCACGTTCAATGCTCTCCAATACTACAACTTATTCTGGTCTGACCATAAGATCAAGGGTCTTCTCATGTCACACAGCATGATCTAAGGCTGTTCACCATGATGTATTACACTTAATTTTGCTGTCACCTGTCTTACTACTGCTTATCACTAAGCCTTTGCCTTATACCTTGGTCTTTATTTACTGTACAAGATGCAAAGTACCAATTGCTCATAAGGGGTTAGGTAAACACATGGGGGGCTAATTTATTAAGACTAGGCACATGACAACAGTTTTACATAGGTATAAAGCTTGAAAGTTAAAGTTTATAGTTAGAATAGGCTTACATTAACATTGCAATGAAGTTACTGTGAAAACCCCCTAGTTGCCACACTCCCTCCAAACATACTGACTGCCTGTAGTTGAATTTTTAAACATTCCCCTTAAACTCAGAAATATGTATATACATATAATATATACACACACATATATGTATATATAGATTTGGATATATATAGATAAATGTAATAGGTACATATCCATATCAATGAAACTACAATCATTACAGTAGGGATGAGAAATAAACTCTGGCCTAACCAGTGATGTCCACACTCTGTAACCATAATAAGTGCCTCAGACATGGGAAGGCTGGGGGATCTATCCCAAAGACTGCCTTTCATCTGGAGTCTTCAGAACAAGAAAATTCAATCCTGTGTGTTTCCACTTGTGGGAAAGAGCAAAACTAGAAGCCATCAATATAAGATCACTAAAAAAAAAGAGCAGGGAATTCAGAAGGAGCCTGGTTACCCAGAGAGTGGTAAGAATGTGGAACTCATGGCATGGTATGTGTAGGTGTAGATGTAGTTAAGCGGAAACTAGATATGCATTTCATAGAAAAATGAAGAGACTTGGGTCTGACAGAATTAAATGAGGAAGGATTAGAGGAGGATGGAGTGGAGTATGAAAACCAGCATGGATAATTTTTGGGCTGCACATGATTCTATGTAAAGGCAAAATATCAGAAATGAGTCACATGAAACATCAAGTATCAAAGGTTTTAGATATTGTCCAAAACGCTAAGAAATAAATCCTCTGCTTTCAGCACTTATAACGCTTATTTGCTGACCTCTCTGCAAGCCCCCTCAAAGTAATCTGAAAATCAAATAATGCTTAAAAAATTGTACACTTCAGCTTTTATCCCCAGCAGCAGTAAAAGATATGGCAGACCTGAAATTTTATTACAAGAAATTCACATTTCCAATGTACTTTGCATTGAATTCAGAGTTTGTGTGTTTGCGGCATGTGTGGCATGGTACACATGCGTGCATGTGCGTAGCCCATGTACGTTGCAGGGCGGGGTGCAGGGCACGCATGGCTCACGGGCAGTGCAGGTCGTGTCTGTGGGGTGCGGGGCGTGTGCACACGTGGCGCAGTGCACGTGCATGTGGAACATGTGTGATGCATGCATGGATGGTGTGTACGTGTATAGTGCATGCACATGCGCGAGTGTGTGTGCGCGCGTGTGAACATACATGCATCTGCGTGTACGAGCGGTAGCTTGTGTAAACACCAGTGCATGTGCGAGAGCATATGTGGGGTGCGGTGTGTGTGTGTGTGTGTGTGTGTGTGTGTGTGTGTGTGTGTGTGTGCGTGTGCGTTCATATATATGTGTATAGGTGTGTGCACGTGGTATGCATAGGTGTGTGTGTGTGGTGTGTGGCGTGTAGCTATCATGTGCATGTGCATGTTGCGTGTGGTGTAGGTATGTGTGTGTGTCAGTGCACGTGTTTGTGTATGTGTTGTGTATGGTGTGTGGACACGTGTGCATGGTGTGTGTGCGCACGCAGATGTGTGAGTGCGCAGGTGCACGTGTGCATGCATAGTGTGTGCTTGTGCGCTTGGTGTGCACGTGCGTGCATAGTGTGCATGTGTGTAGTGCGCGCATGCGCAGTGCACACTTGTGTGATGTGTGCATGAAAGCATGAGGTGTGTGTGTATGGTGTGTATATGCGTGTAGTGTGTGTGGTGTGTGTGTAGGAGTATGTCTGTAACATACGTGTGTGTGGTGTGGTGTGCATGTGTGTAGGTGTACATGTGTGTGGTATGTGTGCATGGTGTTGCATGCAAGTGTGTGTGTAGGTGCATGGTATGTGTAGCATGCATGTGCATTTGCCTTCCCATGCATCATTGGAAATTGAAAAGTGTAGCTTCTGGAAGAGCAGAGTTTGGTTGCTATCCTGTCTTTCAGTTTGAACCCTGGTGAGTATTGCACGGTCATCCATTCAGAATGTATGAGAACAAATACCTCCGTGCATGGGGTGTGCCTGGGGCGTGTGTGTGTGTGTGTGTGTGTGTGTGTGTGTAGCTTGTGTGTATGTTTTTAGGGATGTGTGTGGGGTGTATGGTGTGTGTGAGTATGTGCAGGGGTGTGAGTGTGTCTGTGTATACAGTGTTGTGTGCAGTATGCATTGTGTGATTGCGTGTGTAGATGCGTGTGTGCATGGTGTGTGTATGAAAGTGTGCAGGTAGGTGTGTGGTGTATTTGCTTGTGTACATAGAGGTGTTTGTGTGTGTGGTATGTGTGTTTTACGTGCAGTGCAGTATGCGTGCAGTGTGCGTGCCGTGTGTGTGTAGGTATGTTTGTAGATGGGTGCATGCATGGTACGTGTACGTAGATTTGTGTGTGTGGCGTGTGCATGTGTGTCTGTCATGTGCGTGTGTGGAAGTGTTTGTGTGATGTGTGTACTTTATGTGGTGTGTGTGATTTGTGGTGCGCAGTGTGTGTGCAGTGTGCATGCGGATAGTGTGATTGCAGTGTGCAGTCTGCGTTCAGTGTGTGTGCAGTGTACAATGTGCGTGTGGTGTGTGCACAGCGTGTGTGAGCAGTGTGTGTGAACAATGTGTGCAAGTAGTATGTGTGCGGTGTGCATGCAGTGTGTAGTCTATGTGGGATGTGGATGTGTGTGCAGTGTATGTGCAGTGTATGTGCAGTGTGCATGCAGGGTGTGCGAGCAGTGCGTGTGTGGTATGTGTGCAGTTTGTGTGCAATGTGCGTGCAGTGCATGTGTGGTGTGCGCGGATATGTGCACATGGCAAAGTGTGAGTACTTTGGTGTGTGTGAGTATGTGCATGAGTGTTTTTATGTGTGTGCGTGTGGGGGGGTGGTGTGGTGTGTGTAGATGTGTGTGTGTGTGAGTGAGAGATGTGCGTTTGCTCATGAGTGATGCATGTGTGTGCTTATGGTGAGTATGTGCGTGGTGTGAGTGTGAGGTATGTGTGCATAGTGTGTATATGTAGGTATGTGTGGGGGGAGTGTGCAGAGTGTGTGTGTGTGCACGTGTGTGTGTGTGAGAGAGAGAGAGAGAGAGTGTTTGTGGGGGTGGGGACGGCTGTGACAGGGAGTGGGGTTACATCTCAGCCCCAAAGGCGTGTTTATTGCCAGGTGCATTTGAAATGAAACAAGCAGGTTGCAGTGTAAATATTTAAACCAGTTCCATATGTCAGTTGTAATTTTAGGTACGTAAGCGTTGAGTGCAAGTAATGCCTCTTCAGCAGCCTATCGAGGGGACCTTTTGCTTGGTTCCACTGGGGCTCCCAAGAAAACCTCAACCTGTCATTAGCCGATTGAAGGCAGCCATACCTGAATGTGTGTTGGTTGCATGTTCTCTCCGTATCTGCATGGGTTTCTTTTGGGTGCTCTGGTTTCTTCCCACAGTCCAAAGATGTGGGAGTTAGGTAGATTGGCAATGATAAGTTGCCTGTTAGTGTCAGTGGGATTAGTAGGGGAAACTCATGGGGTTACGGAGATAGAGCTTAAGCGGGATTGTTGTCAGTGTAGGCTCGATGGGGCGAATGGCCTGCTTTTGCACCGTAAAGATTCTATGATTTTATATCCATCACACGACCTCCTGACTGCCACCCAGAGTCTCTTCTGCCAAGTCTGTCATGTACGGGACCCAGTCAACATCCACCTTGCACAACTCCTCCAGCCCTGCATTATCTCCCACCCCTTCCCCGCTACCCTATCGATCTTCCACCGCTCACCATCCCACACCCTGCATGACAGATGAGCTGCAGAGGGCTCTGTGGCAGCATCTCAATGAGGCTCAAGCCTCAAAATGGCTCCGGCCTTCAGCCATCACTTCACTCCTGCCTCAGCAGCAGTCAGAGACTGATCCCATTTAAATGCACAGAGCTTTGTATTGGCCCCAATTAATGTCTAATATAAGTGTGGGGTTAAGTTTATGTAAGACGCCCACTCGTTCATCAAGCCCACAGGCTTTCAGTGGGAACATGGGCAGGTGGTGGCTTGCTGCTGTTTGAGATTACTGAGGCTGTAAGTTTACCTTTGTCCCAGAGATTGGCTTTATTAACGCCCACAGTGAAAACAGAACGAGCTTTTTCCTGCGTGCAAGAATCAGTCGGATACAGGATAATAACAAAGGGCAAAAGGTAAAACTATATGCAGTTACTGAGAAAACACAAAAACAAAGTATCTCCAGCAGAATCATACTGCATAAATTTACAACCTACATGTAACAATTTTAAAAGATTCAATATTTGCAATAACAAGTTCAAGCTGATACATAATTCATTATTGCATTATTATTGGCTGGTCATGTAAATCAGACCTGATTCTTAAGTTGTGAGTGGCTGTATAATTGCTGGCATTAATTGTCCAACTTTGGTCACATTGGTGACAGCATTTCTGAATTGAAGACTCAAACTCCAACTAAGAATAAGCTAAGAGTTAACTTTAGATTCCAATCAGTCCGGGCCTTTGAATGATCAGATCAGTAATGTAGTCACAACACTCCCATAATCTGAACAGAACTATGGATGAAAATGCACTGCCACTAAAGCAGAAGCTTGTAAAGTGAAAAACCAAACAGAACACAGCACAGTATATTGAGAAGCTGCAACAAGCCCTGTGGATATTGTGTTAGGTGCTGGAATAAGAGATTGGAGAATTTGCTTTCGATGGAATTTGAGAAGTATAGCGTCTGGAAGAGCAAAGTTTGGTCTTTTAACTATCCTGTCTTTCAGCTTGAACCCTGATGGGTGTCAGACAGTCATCCGTTCAGACTGCCTGGGAACAAATACCAGAATCTAAGTCAGCACTTTATTTATTTATGAATCACAAGTCGGCTTACATTAATATTGCAATGAAGTTACTCTGAGAGTCACCACACTCTGGTGCCTGCTCAGGTATATAGAAGGAGAAATTTAACATGGCCAATTCATCTAAGCGGTACATCTTTGGACTGTGGGAGGAAACCCATGCAGACACAGGGAGAACATGCAGACTCCGCACAGACAGTATCTCAAGGCCAGAACTGAACCTGGGTCCCTGACACGGTGAGGCAGCAGTGCTAACCACTGTGCCACCATGTCACCCCTTTGCTGGGTATGTGGATTTATTGCCCAATCCCCAGCGAGGGTGAAGATAGAGGAGCGCCTCCTCAATGAATCATGAGCTAAAAACAAAGGGTAAGGAAACACTGATCACAAGCACCAGGTATGGAATATTTGCAAGAGATGCCCAACATACTTTGCAGGTAGGGGTTGTAGCTCCCCGAGTGGGTGGGGGTGGTGTGATTCAAAATGTTGGCTCCATTCTCTCTCCACAGATCTGTCACATCTGCAGAATTCTTCCAGCAATTTCTGTTTTTGTTTCAAATTTCAGCATTTGCAGTAGTTTACCTTAGTCTTACAGAGTTCCTCCACAGCTTCTGCACACAAAGATCATATCTCTCCATTTGGATGTACATTTATAAGTTGGTATGAAATTCAAATCAAATTTGAGCCCAAAATCTAGATTGTACTGTCTGAGTATAGCAACCAAGCATAATTTAAACTCAATTTCCAAGCAGGTTCCAATTCTTGACTCTCTCCTCTTGCCAGCTTTGCTCTCAGCGGCTGCAAGATGCAGCTTAAGCCTAAGGCCTAATAACAAGTGAGCTTTGGGCCTAATCATTCAGATGCAGAGATCATTCCTTCTCCCCAGAATCAAGGCTGTGATTAACACAGCTCTTGTAGGATGAAGCTTGCACAGTGTTTTGCAATGATTTTCAAATCAAAGTTTCTGCATGTGAAAATGCATTTTGTTCCACTGTTTGCTCCTGTACCAGATTTCAGTATTTTGAGAAACATTCTAGTGCTACAGTAGTTTCAAACGGAATGACTGACACATGGCTTGACTGAGCATGGCTTTCCTGAAGATTAACAAAATCCACAGAGAAAATTCAAAGAGATCTTAAAAAGGCAGTGGGGAAGGGAAGAAATAGATTCCTGAAAATAGGTTAACAACTGTCATGGGAAATATTCTTGGACGCAGGCCAAAATCTTAAAGAGAGATTTTCAACTGTGTTAATGTGTAGAAAAATGGATTAATCAGACTGCAAGCAGAAGGCTGCCATTCACTATCATTACTCAGGCCTTATTGATCCAACCAGTACTGTAAAAATAGTCACTCCCCAAAGGAAATCAACTAATCCATAATTTTGTTCTATTTGCTCCCATGATTTTTAAACTATGTAACGCTTAGAAGTACAGCATCGGCCCATCAACTCTCTAACAGAGCATCTTGTTCAGGTTCTCTCCCCCACCCTATCCCCATAAACCCACACATTTAAAGTTTATTTATTAGCCACAAATAGGTTTACATTTACGCCTAAATGAACTTACTGTGAAAATTGCCAAAGTTGACACACTCTGGCGCCTATGTTGAGGAGGAGTTTAGTATGGCCAATTCACCTAATCAGCTCATCTTTTGGACTGTGGGAGGAAAGCGGAGCACTCGGAGGAGACCCACAATACAGGAAGAACGTGCAAACTCCACACAGACAGTGACCCAAGCTGGGAATTGAACCAGGGCCCTTGGTTGCTATGAGGCAGCAGTGCTAATCATTGTGCAACTGTGCTGCCGCCCTTTTCCATGGCTAATCCATCTAACCTACATGTCTTGGGACACTAAGGGGCAATTTAGCATGGTCAATCCACCTAACCCGCACTCTTTGGACTTAAAGGGAAGTAATTATTCTTTGTTACGAGTGTAAGAAGAGGCAATGATGAATCTCATTTTACACCCCACCAGACCCTGGCTGAAAGAACGGAAATGGTTCTGATAAAGTATCATTGAGGTGAATATACTAACTCTGTTTCTTTCTCCACAGATGTTGCCTGACCTGTTGAGTATTCCCAGTATTTTTTATTTCTATTTCAAATTTCCAATATCACAGTGCTTTGCTTTTATACCAACAGAAAGAAAATAGGGCAGAGCTAAAAACAGATTTGCAATTCACACCAATCCATTTTTGAGTGACCACTAAAGACTGCTTTCCCTCTCAGTCAATCTTTGAGACCACACGCAGGAGTTGGGGTCAAACAGGGTCAGAACCCTGCACTAGGTGTGAAACAATCATCCAAAAGTGATTTTCCCCAAATTGGCCAATTATGGGTTGAGTGTATGGGCCCACTCTCCATTTTGTGAGATATCCTCTCCACAACTTTTACATCTGAAATTTAAGAGCAAGTGATCCCAAGCAGCTCATTGCGTGTGGACTTTACACGTTCTCTCTGTATCTGCGTAGGTTTCCTCCCACACTCCAAAGATGTACAGGTTAGGTGGATTGGCCATGATAAATTGCCCCTTGGTGTCAGGGGAACTGGCTAGGTTAAATACATAGGGCCTGGATGGGATTGTGATCAGTGCAGACTTGATGGGCTAAATAGTTTCCTTCTGAACTGTAGGATTCTATGATTCTGTTCTATGATTCGGTGAGTCTCTCACAGCTGTCTGTGGCTGCAGCTCTCACCTGACAGACTGGGAAATCTCACAAAGCATCATCTCCCACGCTGCCTCCTGGCGACTAGCCAAAACCTGCTGTAGAGGAGGGGCCCTACCTAACTGCACTCTAAAGTTGGTCTCTGCCAATAAGTTTTAGTAGGTTCCATTAACATACTTCAATTGGCTACCCATGGGCAAGTAGCCCTTCGGACCCTCAACCCAACTTCCAGAAAATTGCAAACTAGCACAATGGCTGTAGCTCCTCAGTACGAGGCCCCTATATAAGCACAGAATGTCAGCTGGAAGAAAGGAGTTTTAAATCCCAAGGACAGTCAATAGGTGGATTGTTTTTTTTTTCAAATTTCAGAAACCTAAACCAACCTGCCACCAATGCTCTAATGTGTTGGTTTTAACAAACGTTGGTTAGCGGGCAGACAGGCACCTTTTCACGCTAGGCCCGCTAGTTATTTCAATCTGTTAATGAAGCTCAACATTCTGAACTTTATCAGAAATTTATTTTTGTGCTTGTGCTCCAGGTTTCTCAGGACTTGAGAAAGAAATGCTCCAGCGTGCTTCTCCCATCCCATCAAGCTCGTCATGCTGGTGACCAACTAACGCTAGTTCCCCTCCCCCCCCAATAAACCATCCTCCCATCCCCTTCACCTTCCTTTGGCCTCTCTGATCACTCCCTGAGCTCCACAATCTCCTTCTCTCTCACTTTTCTCTGCTTTCCTTATCACAGTGAACCAGTGCAGGTCTTTTGGGGAGGCAGACTGACAACCATTTGTATGATGGCAGCATCTCTGGGTTGGGTTACCCACACTCCTGAGCTTTTGGCCTCAAATATAAACTCACGGGGCACTGGACTGTGATTCCTTACCTACAAGTGACAGATCTCAATGCCGCTATTGCAAATTTAGATTTAAAAAAACAAGTTTTCTGGCTTTGAATCAATAATACTGCAGCTACAGTACAGAACTGACAGTTTGAGGCAACCCAAAGACTAGACTGCACCAATGTGAACACTTAATTAGCTGGGAAATTAATTAACACACAATCATCACTTTAAATCACTTATGGTCCATTTAGTAAGTATGGACTGTCACAATAAGAAAAATGACGGTGGCCAGATTATTACTTCACTGTTAAATAGGGTTCACATTGAATGATGTTTTTGGTTATGAATCAATAAGTTAGCATTTCACAGACATTGCGATGTCGTGACTTAGCAGGCTCCTGAATTCTCAGTATTGCATCCTGGTTCCTGAATCGTTACACACACAGATAAATTGACTTGTAAAATAATATGCTGGTATCTATTTTATAGTTACTAAGGTTAGTAGCACTGGGGCAGTTGAGGTGCTGGGGAGCCATATATACTTCATCAATAAAAATATTAGAGCTGTTATCTCTTCATCCCGACCATGCATAATCTCTATGTGGGACCTAAATAATCAAAGAACAAACAAAAATACAGCACAGCAACAGACCCTTTGGCCCTCCAAGCCTGTGCCGATCATGATGCCCTAAGTAAAAAAAAACCTGCCTGTACTCAGTCTGTTTCCCTCTATTCCCTCCCTATCCACGTACCCATCCAGATCTCTCTTAAATGTTGCTAATGTGCCTGCTTCCACCACATCCTTTAAAAACATGTTCCAAGCATCTACCACACTGTGTGATAGACTTCCCCACAGATCTCCCTTAAACTTTCCCCCTCTCATTTCAAACCTGTGCTGCCTTGTAATTGACACTTCTACCCTTGGAAAAAGCCTCTGACCATCCACCTGTCTTTGTCTCTCATAATTTTGTGGACTTCTATCAGGTCTCCCCTGAGCCTCTGTCTTTCTGGTGAAAACAATCTTAGTTTATTAAACCTCTCCTCATAGCCAACACTCTCAAGACCAGGCAACATCCTGGTGACCTTCTTTGCACTCTCTCCAAGGCTCCCGCATCCTTCTGATAATGTAGCGACCAGAACTGCATTACTCCAACGCAGATTAACCAAAGTTTTGTATAGATGCAACATGATTTCCCAACTCCTGTAATTAATCCCGGCCGATGAAGGCAAGCGTGCCATATGCCTTCTTGATCACCTTGGCCACAGGTGTTGCCATTTTTCAGGAACTGTGAACCTGCACGTCCAGATCCAAAATCAACTATTTTCTATTAATTAGCTGGAAAGGCAACTTTAATTGAAGCATTTCTAATGTTCCACAGGCTTCAAAGCAGAACAAAATTGGTAAAATAGTGGATTTGCAAGTTACTGTCTCGCATTAGAAACCTTCCGTGGAGACGGACGGTTAAAGCAAGGGCGAGATATATGACCTGCCTTAGCTTAATTAGCATTGCAAGTTACAGTGAATGATGGGGTTTAGTTTCGTTAATATTTAGTGTCACAAGTAGGCTTACATTAACACTGCAATCAAGTTACTGTGAAAATTTCCTAGTCATCACACTCTGGCAACTGTTTGGTTTACTGAGGGAAAATTTAACTTGGCCAATGCACCTAACCAGCACATCTTTCGGACTATGGGAGGAAATCAGTGCACGCCACGCAGACATGGGGAGAATGTGCAAACTCCAGATAAACAGTGACCCAAGCCAGGAATCGAACCCATATCCCTGACGCTGTGAGACAGCAGTGCTAACCAATGTGCCACCATGTCAGCCCAGTGCTTAAGAAGGTTTGAAACATAGATACTGTAAGTCCAGGCTGAATTGATATAAGGTCAAATGAGGAATTTAAAGAAGGTCAGAGGATACTAGGACCAGACTGCCTACAATGTTATAATGCAGCAACAACACGTGTAGAATCTCATATAGTAATCTGGCAATGATCCTGGGGATCTAGCTTTCCAGGCTCTGGAACATGTTAGAAGTCTGCGTTGTGTGTGTTGGGAGAATATCTACAGCTGGCCTGCAGTGTTGGGGCAGCAGAACCCATGGCAATGAGTTTCCCCTGAATTCCTCTGCCTTTGCCAGCTTTCAGGCCAGATTGCCTCCCACTGCAGGTGAGGGTTAATATGTTGCCCAAATGTGTGTCAAAAAGCTGACATTGATCAATACGGCCTACTCTCTCATTTCCTTTCCTATCAAATAGCAACAGGAGCTTAATATGACCACCTGAAATAAATAGATTGGTGAACTTTTAAGTCTATGATACGAAAGACAGCCATGAGGCCATCCTGCAGTCCATTCACAGTCCTTGATTAATGATCGTGCATTATTCAGATACATTCTGTTAGTGATTATTTTTGCGTAACTCTTCAATGATGGAAAGTATCAAGAGCTGCGGGCAGGGTTTTTCAATCATGCTGCAACAAGCTAGTTTTTGTTTTCCCCAACAGATGGGCAGCACTGTGGCAGTAGGTGGCACAGTGGTTAGCAATGTTGCCTTGCAGCACCAGGGACCTGGGTTCAATTCCCAGCTTGGATCACTGTGTGGAGTTTGCATGTTCACCACATGTCTACATGGGTTTCCACCCACAATCCAAAGATGTGTGGGTTAGGTGGAGGTACGGGTAAATTGCCCCTTAGTGTCAGGTGGACTAGATAGGGTAAATGCATTGGGTAATGGGGGAAGGGACTGGGTGGGATTGTAGTCGGTGTGGACCTGATGGGCCAAATACTCTCGTTCTGCACGGTAGGATTCTAGGTGACTTCCTATATCAGAGGAATTGTTGATACATACAGCTACTAGAGCAGATCTGACCAAACTTACCAGAGTGCACGGCACTCATGATGTCTTCTGCCCTATTGCCAATCAGGGATAGTAGAATTGGTGTTGCAGAAATAATTAGTCCCTAGCTCTTTGTTAATAACCAGGCAATCCTTTTAAACCTGGCGAACAGGCAACAATGTTGTTTTAGAGTCCTATAAAGAATGCGTTTTAGTTTAACAGGTTGCATTTTGCAGACACATAAAACATTCAGAAGCTGAGCTAACCATTAAAAAAAATAAAACTTACAATCTCATGTTAGTGTAGCGCTTGGCACAATGTTTTTGGGACTCCTTAAAGTTTTAATATAGTGCACAAGACCACTAGTTTGGACTTCCCAATGGTAGTTATCTGCTGATCCTCTCATTAAGTATGACTGCAAAGTTCAAAACTGTTCCACAAAAATGCTTCCAAAAAGCATCATAAAGAGACCAAAGCCCACCTGTCTTGCTTAATGTCTCACCAGGACAGCTGAATTACTGTCACTTTTTAAAAACTAAGGTCACTTTGAAACCTTTATGAACAGTTTTTGGAATGAGGAATGCCAGATGATATAATGGGTACTTGTAATAATTTACACTACTTTCTAAACTAATTGTAATGCAGGTTTTAATTTAATATATCAGTAGCAAAGGAAGCATTTCTGGAACATGTATAATAATCTTTCCATGTTCTGGCATTTCTGACTTAGACCTACCAGATAAATTAACTCTTCACTGTAACTATTACACATGTTGGGGCATGGCCCTTTAAGAAAATGGGTCAGGTGACCCAGGATTCAAGCTTCACATTGTGCTAAAAAAGAGAGACACAGTTCCAGTAGTTTACTTCAACTGACTTCATCGTCATTACATCAGGCCTCACACATAATAGTGACAATTTCTGATCAACCATGATACCTTGTTGACAGACACATTAATTACAGGAATTTTTATAATCCCTATTATACACTCTCTGTTTGGTTCTTAACATTGGCTTTGCAAATAGGGGAATGAATGAAGTCACGCAATAAACCAGAGTTTTAGTGAGCATATTTCAGAATGAAGATTAGTTCTTGGGCTTTCTAACGTTTGGCTGCATCCACAATATCAGACTATCTAATGCTTCACTGCAGTGCTGAGGGAGTGATGCACTGTCATTGGTGCCGCCTTCCAAGTGAGATGTTAAACTGAGGCCCCATCTACCCACTCATGTGGCCACAGAAGATTCCATAAGAAGAGCAGAGGAGTTTCCCCTGGAGTCTTGGCCAATATTTATTCCTGGAAGAACATCATTAGAATTGTATCCATATCTTATCACATTGCTGTTTGTGGGGCCTTGTTGTGTGCATATTGGCTGCCATCTCACAGTGACTACAGGTGGGATTTTATCATCTTTAAACTAAGTGTCATCTCAGGGGACAAAGCCCATCGAATGAACCTGCCCCTTCAGGAACGTTGGCCTTCAAGCGGTCAGAATGCCCTCTCACCCAGTCTCTCAGCAGCCAAAGCTGTTAGTCTCGTGGGACCCATCCCTTCCATTTTTATTTTCAAAGTGTTTGAAAACACGGCGGGAAAACCCAGCAAGGTGGGCTGCCCTCCACTATTCCCGTCTGAGAGAGAAAAAAAATTAAATTCCAGCCACTGTTTCAGCTTCCTGAGCCTTTCCTCACAGCAGGCTGGGTGCAGTTTGCCTTTTCATGACCCAAAGAAAATCAAATATGAACACCGACACCGTCAGAAAATTGAGTTCAGAAGCATCGAAAGGATGTCGAAGAGATCACGGGCTGCAAGGGGAAGTGTGGGGAGAGATGTTCTTCATTTCAAATCTTGCTGATGGACTGGCGATGAAGATTGAGGTTAGCTTACAATTGGGCAAAACAGCTTTGATTCAAGCTATGACCAAGCAGCAGGAAACAGAGAAGGACTGGAGTATGGAGTTTGTGGCACCAAAAAGTATGTACATTTTCCTTAATTCTGAAAGTAATTGAGTGCAAATTTCAAAGTTTGGTTTTATATTCCTGACTGGTTGCATTTCATGAATATTTTTGTAGCCTTAGCAGCCCACTAAGTATTACCTATTTCATCATTTCTCTTCCCTATACTTTTGCCTATGATCTTGTACAGAATCTCTACAGTGCAGAAGGAGGCCAATCAATCCATCAAGTCTGCACCAATTGTCTGACTGAGCATCTTACCTTTCCCCACATTCCCTTAACTCCATGCAATTACTCGACTAATCCCGCTAACCTACATATCTTGGGACATTAAGGGATAATTTAACATGGTCAACCGCCTAACCTGCGCATCTTTAGACTCTGGGGAGAAACCAGAGCACATCGAGGGAAACCACAGAGACATGGGAGAACGTGCAAACTCCACACAGACAGTCATCCAAGGTCAGAATTGAACCTGGGTCCCTGGCATTTGTGCTTAGCAAAATAATCTTTGTGAACGAGTCAGTCAATGAAACACTAAATGGATTTTTGCTTTGATTCCATCCCTTATGTTCCTGTAATATGGAAAATAATTTTCCAACAAGCTATTACTCTTTGTCAATTTTGCGATCTTGTTCTCCAGTCCTGTGATCACACTTTAACTAAAACAAATCGTTTTCAGCTGCAATACTGATATTTGTCATGATTAGTTTGACTGTTCATGGCCCTGATCTGTCAACTCAGAAACAAAAGCTTCCTTCCTCTTCATACAAAAAAAGAAAGACAATTTCGTTTCCAGAATTTTTGTCAACCAAATGATCAATAAAGTCAATGCTGTGAAATTGAAATTATCAAACAAATTGGTGGCTAAAGAACAAATCAGTTTCTAAAATCATGACTTCATGTAACTAAGGATACTGGCATGTGATGTCGCTTGCTGCAATCAGATCAGGTTTGCTCAGCTGCATTAATAACACCATCTGGCAATTTTGTTTAGACCCAAGTATGAAGTTGGAACGATCCCAGTCTATGTTCTTTAACTTTGTTTACATTGAGATGCAAAATGGAAGCAAAATCAGTATGGTAAATTCAGCCATTTATCTTCATTGCAAGAAAAGCAATGAACAGTGAGGTGCTCCAGTCCGTACGAGAGCTGCTTCACACGTGAAAACAGCTGAATGAATTAATTTAGCTCCCCCCAACCCCCGGCACAATTTATCTGGCTGCTGTTAGTTTTACATATAAAAATGACACATCTTTTATTGGCTGAAGCTCACCAGACCATATGCCATTACTACGAGTCCAGGAACGCACTAGAACCACAGTAATTTCATAGCATCTCGTCTGCAAAGAAAATATTGGATCTCAAGGTCATAAGCCTTTGTAAATGATAGTAAATACTGCACCGCAACTTTGTAAACATGGCAGAAAGAAAAGGGGCATCTAGCAATAAAAAAGAATCAGGTTTAGAATAAAATTTCTGTCAGTGAAGAATTTAAACCTTTCAAGGACTGTATCTGAAGCGGAATGGAACATGGAATGATGTCATTAGTTACCGTGGCAACAGCCAGCACAGGACCATGAATCCGTCGAAAAAAAATCTAATTTGTATTCCTGAAGAATACACAGCATATGTGCACAGGATTTAAAATCCATGTAGTTGCTAAATTTAGCTTGAATCACATCTAGGTTACTGGTAGGAGATCTGTAAAACATTTTCAAAGATATATATATATGCTTAGCTAAAAGGAACCTATATGGTGAAGATCAAACAGAAATGCAATTAGTTCGCTTTAGAAATTCATTAACATAATCACATTGTCAATATCTACAGTGCAAAACAAGATCTCCCATCATCACTGATTGATGGATTTAGCCGTACCATCTCACTTGTAACTATTTTTGATTTCATACATTTGATGATCGTCAAATGGGCTCAACTGTTGGGTACTACCACGATAGCAACAGCAAAACTAACAACTGAAACATGCAACTAAATATATTCAGAGACTACCCCTTACCCATGACTTTCAAAGGCCACTGATCAGGCTGTGGGCTACAGATAAAAGACAGAATTCAAGAAGCATTTTTGGTTTTATCATATATCTACCTACACCTCACATTCAGTAAGAACAGTGCAGGCAGGAACACTTACTGGGATAGATTTTGCTGTAACACGGGGCATCTTTGTGCTTGCATTCGTTAGAATTGTCCCTGCATCCTTTAGCTCAAATGTATTTAGCTACAAATATGCTGAGAGTGTGAGCTGATAATGGCTCAAGAGAAACAGGGCATTCGGGACCTATGCGTACATGACAAGCAACAGGGTATCTCCTTCACCAATGTGATTAAAAGTTTCAGGGGGAAAACAAGGACTGAGCAGAACCCATCCCATCAGGAGGACCCCTCCACCTTTGTGGTGACGGAGATGGCCCATCATTTGCAGGCGGTGGAATCGCCTGCCTCACCATTGTCAACAGGGTTTGCTGTTGTTCGAACCCTTCACTGCTAGTGAACCTACAGCAGGGGATCAATGTCAGCAGGACTGGAAAAATCCCACTGGCAGGAATGGCCAGAAAAATCTAACCAAATTCTATGCCACATCAGACTTAGAAAGTGAAAGATAGAGGGAAGAAAGATTGGATTAGGAGTTGAGAAGAATAACAGTTTTATTGGAACTAATTAGTAATCTTGCCATTAAATGAACTGAATGCTACTAATTACTGATCCTAAATATGTGTGATAGGTTCAGTTCATATCTACTATGCTAATAGAGCAATTCATGCCATTCAATGCAAATCAGTGGTGAGATGGAAAGTAAAATGGTCTGGTGGAGTTGTGCCACTGGGTCAAAAACTTTTGGATATTTGCATTTAACCCTTACCTGAATATGCTGGAACATTCATACATAAAGATTGATAAGTGGCATTAGCCTCAGTCAGTTAGACAGCAAGAATGATATTAGTCAGTAGCAGGCCAGTCAACATCCAAGTGGAAAATACTTTGGACGAGAGCATTAAGGGTCTTATTGGAAACAGTGATCTTCTTTCTCCTTCAGGAACCTGCTATGTCTTTGTGAGATTTTCTGTTTTGCTTTCAGATTTTCAATAATTGAAACTTTTCTCTTCAGCTCAGAAACACAGCAATTAAGTCCTGGTTTGGCTGATTTTAATATCCAAACCTCATTAACCAGGCCACTTGCCAGACCAAAATAGATAGGAAGTTGGCATGAAATGGCTGCCTACCCATTAAAATCAGGAATGGTCCTCAAAAGAAGGCACGTTTCACTGAAATTATTAAATGAAAATTGATCATTCAACTCTACCGATGAGCCCTGGGATGGGATTTTACGGCCTCGCTCATCCTGAAACAGTAGAAACCCACCCAAGATCAATGGACCTTTCCAATTGTCTCCCTTTCGTCCACTCTGATTCCTGAGGAGGGCTAGGTGGTAAAATTCTAACCTTGTATTAAAGCACTGTCTAATCCTAATTTGATTTGATTTATTATTGTCACCTGTATTGGGATAAGTGAAAAGTATTATTTTTTGCATGCTGTACAAAGCATACTGTATATAAAGGAAAGGAGAGATGCAGAATGTAGTGTTACAGTCTTTGCTAGGATGTAGAGAAATTTTATATATGGTAGATCCATTCAAAAGTCTGATGACAGCAGGGAAGAAGGTGTTCTTCAGTCAGTTGATACATGAACTTGGACTTCTGTATTTTTTTCCCTGATGGAAAGAGATGGAAGAGAAAATGTCCAGGATGTGTGGGGTTCTTAATTATGCTGACTGCTTTGTTGAGGCAGCGGGAAGTATAAACAGAATCAATGGATGGGAGGCTGGTTTATGTGATGGACTGGGCTATATATATGCTAATGTTTCTTTTGCTCTCTGTCCCAAATCTCTAATTTCATTTTATTTCAATGATTCCTCACTCTAGACTCCCCAGTCATTAGAGACATTCTATTTCCATCAATTCTGTGCCATTGTTTTAGAATATTTATCCTTTATTCTCTTCTCTTCTAATGAAAACAGCCACACTTCTACAATAGTTTTCTTTGAATTTAAATAACCTCGCAAATCTGTGCTGGATCCTCTCAGTTGCCTTAAAATTTTATAATGTAGAGCTCAAAACTGCACAGTACTCTTACTAAGATTTTGCACAGAAGTATATTTGATGTTGCGATCTTTCCCCTCATGGGAGAATTTAGAACAAAGGGTATAGTTTAAAAATAAGGGTTCTCTCATCTAAGATGGAGATGAAAAGGAATTTTTCCTCTCAGGAGGTCATTAGTCTTTGGAATTCTCTTTCGCCAGAGAGCAGAGGAGGCTGGGAAGCTGAATATATCCAAGGCTGAGTTAGACCATTCATTGATCAACGAGGGAGCAAGGGTTATAGAGGGCAGGCAGGAAAATTGAGTCAAGGCCACAATCAGATCAGGGATGATCATACCGAACAGCGGACAGGCTTCATGGGCTAAATGGCCTCTTCCTGCTCCATATCCTGAATTTTTCACCCAATGGGTGCATGCACTCAGTGGTCTGGCAGTGGACACAAAACATATTTCCAGTCACAGTTGGCCCTGGAGCACAATTTCACACTGCCTGGCCAATTAACGGCCATCCAACCTGAAATGCACTCTGTAAAAGGCTGAGAGCTACTGGATAGAGTGGGTGCCAAGAAAAGGGAGGGTGATAGGCTAGCCGCTGTGGAATTGTCTCGGGGGCTATGAAAAACAAATATTGATGTTAAAATTATGAGATGAGTAGGTAGGCAGCACAATCACGCACAAGCCACAGTTCCCACACACATTTGTTAATTTTATTTGAACTCTGACCCTTCATGCATCGAACTTGCCATTTAAATGTAAAGGCAGCCTGGCCAATCAGTCTGCCTATTAACTAATGGCCACGTCAAATCCCAGTCAACTAGTGTTTAATTCATTTAAGTTGGCTTCCTGATGATCAATCGGTGTGCCTGCTGACTGAAATGTCGCTCGAGGGTGCAAAGATGTCGGAACGTGCATCCGAAATCTTGTTGCACGATTTTACGCATTCATGGGTTTGGGTACATACCCAAAACCCTTTTCTTAAAATTCTGGTCCAGATTATCTTATTACCATCGTAACTTGACTTTTATGTTCTATTCCACTTGCCATTTAATCCACTATTTCAACAGTTTTTTTAATGGTCATATCCATTTGACATGTTGCTTTTAAGGTCCTGTGAACGTGAACTCCAATTTCCTCTGCTCTTACACATCACCCAACTCACCCTTTTTGTTTTGAGCAAAATGTACCATCACATATTAGCTGATATCAGATTCCAGTTGTTGCTTTTCTGTGGCTATTCTACTGTCTTATTAAATATTTTCTTGCAGCCTCATTTGGTGGTCAACATTATATATTGTGCCTTCTATTTTAGAATCAACCAGGCTTTAGACACCATTCTGCCCAGCTTCTATCCAACTGATCTGTGCAGTGAAAAGCAGTGGTTATAAGACAAAATGTTGTGGTGTTCTGCCACCCATTTACAACAGAAGCTGATTTTAACTCCCAGGGTGCAACTTTCCCTTTTCTTTCTAAGCACTGATTCAGATGAGAGAAGCAGCGTTCAACTCACTACAGGGGCCCTCAGTGTTGGATTTTCAGAGATTGGGGCGCCCTTTAAATTTCCAATTACAAAAATTGGAACACCCCATGCACATGAAGATATCCCAATATGCCTGCGGGGATTTCCCCCCTCCACATGGTGACCTTATTCCAAGTC
Source organism: Sphyrna mokarran (assembly GCA_024679065.1). NCBI lineage: Eukaryota > Metazoa > Chordata > Chondrichthyes > Carcharhiniformes > Carcharhinidae > Sphyrna > Sphyrna mokarran. The sequence continues at coordinate 106,118,203 of JAGIQG010000003.1, read as the reverse complement.
CCCAAAGGAATTCTACAGAGGAACCTCCCACCTGTCATTGGCTCCTGGCATTGCCAGTGCCAGGGTTTTGGGACCAGTGCCAGCGCACTGGCCAGGGATGTCCTTCTCTCTCCAAAGGTCACACTTATCGATGCACCCTCTCCACCCCCCCAAGGGCTCTCTTCACTTGATTCCCATTTTTATAAACTTGTCGGAAGTTGTGATATTATGTTGAGAGGGGGGAAAATCGCAATGTTGGATGGGAGAAGGGAGATGGGGTCAACACAGCTGGGAACTTTTCTTCTGACGGTTAAATATATTTAAATGAAATTCCTGAACTTCTTGGGTGGAAGCCTTGTTATGTCGGGGTGGGGGGAGGGAAATGTTGTATGAATGATTTGGCTGCAATATCCCATTAGTGACAATGCTACTTTTCTCTTCTCACAGGATTTTGTTCCCAGGTCATCATTTGTACCCATAGCAAACATGGGCACAAATTCCCAGCCGTTAATTTCAAAGTTTTCCCATCTGGCCATATTTCGATCCAATTTATTACCTTCTCTCTTACTTTAATACCTCTTAATAATCTAATAGCCCTAATAGTTTCTTGTTTGAATTCTTTATAAAGTAATTTTATTGCGAGATTGGCATCACCATCAAGGCTGCCATTTATTGCTCATCTCCAATTGACCTCCCACAGTATGAAAGACATGCTGGTTAGGTGTACCGATCATGCTAAATTCTCCCTCCGTGTACCCGAACAGGTGCCGGAGTATGGCGTCTAGGAATTTTCATGGTAACTTCATTAGTGTTAATGTAAGCCTTGTGACACTAATAAATAGTAATAAAAAAAGTTGGCGAAGACTTTGAGGGGAGTAGACAAAATGCTGGTCAAGCTGCTTTGTACTGGATTATGTTCAGGCAAAGTGAAGTTACGAGGCATTTCAACAAAGGCCTTTTGAAAGTCCAGATATATAAAATCGACTGCACTACCTTCATTGACCCTCCTGGTATTCCATCAAAGAGCTCAATCAAATTGGTCGGACGTAACTTTTATTTAATCAAGTCAACCTCCAACTGGAAATTTTTCACATTCAATTGATCCAAATCAGTCACATGGTGTTTTAGTTACTGCTCAGACATTTGAATGGAACCAAACAAAATCAACATCATACCCATTGATACCCTTCGGATAGCTTTTAAAAACTGTTTGCAATACCCTAAAACACAACTCTTACTTGTGCAAATTGACCCTTTTCCTGATATAAATGAATGCCTCTATTCTTTGGAATCTTCTTCTAAATAAAACAGATTAGTATCAGCGTTTTGATCAGCTTCATTACTCATTGTTTGAAGGTACAATGATTCTTTTGAACAACCTATTTGTGACTGCATGTAAATTCAGGCCAACGTGAAAAACAATTTCAGAGCAGAACTGAGAATATATACCCATTATTATCTGTAATTTAGAAAGCACTTAAGAAAAACACATTGCTGTTACCATATATTCATGAATAATAATTATTCCTCACAGACAGTGATGAGGAATTACAGCTTACTCTAGTAAACCAACTACCAGCAAAATACATTGATTAGTGTTATTTAGCATGATAATAGACATTATAAGGAGATAGGAACAGAACAAGGCCATTTATTCCCTTGAACCTATTCCATTCAATTCAACCATTCAATTAGATCATAGCTGATCTGTATCTCTATTCCATTTACCCCTCTTTGATCCATGTCCCTCGATACCTTTACCTAAGAAATATCTATCAATCTCAGTTTTAAATATTACAAATAAGCTTGTGTCCATATCCTTTTGGAAGGTGCATTTTCCAGATTTTCACTACCTTTTGAGTGAAAATATGCTTCCTATTTTCACTCCAAAACAATCAAGCTATTAGTTTTTGATTTTACCTTTTGGTTCTGGGTTCTCTATATATTTTCTATCAAACTTTTTTATCATTTTGAAGACTGTCAACTTTCTAAAGTTCATCCATCAACTTTTTTAAAGTCAAAGAAATATGCAACCTGTCCTCATCATTTAACCCTTAATCTTGAAATAGACCAGGTTCTTCTCCCCCTGTCATAGAATCAAGCGGGAGGCCCATTGAAACTGCACCAACTCTTTGAAACAGCATCTCACCCAGACCCTATTTTTTGACCCCACATATTTGCCCTGCTAATACCCCACTTTGGGACACTAAGGGGCAAATTAACATGGCCAATCCACCTAATCTGCACATCTTTGGAGTGTGGGAGGAAACATACGCAGATTGTGGAGAATGTGCAAACTCCACATTGTCACCCAAGAATCATAGAATACTACAATGCAGAAGGAGGCCATTTGGCCCATCAAGTCTGCACCAACCTCAGTCTCACCCAGGCCCTATTCCCATAATCCCATAGGTAGTCCCCTTAACATTCAATTTTTTTTTTATATTCATTCGTGGGACATGGGCATGCTGGCTGGTCAGCATTTATTGCCTATCCCTAGTTGCTCTTGAATTGAGTGGCTTACTAGGACATTTTAGAGGCAGTTGAGAGTCAACCACATTGGTGTGGGTCTGGAGCCACAGGTAGGCTAGACCAGGTAAGGCTAGCAGATCTCTTCCCTAAAAGACATTAGCAAACCAGATGGGTTTTTCCGACAATCAACAATGGTTTCATGGTCACCATGATGTATAGATGCCAGCATTGGACTGGGGTAAACACAGTAAGAAGTCTCACAACACCAGGTTAAAGTCCAACAGGTTTATTTGGTAGCACAAGCCACTAGCTTTCGGAGCACTGCTCCTTCATCAAGTGAGTGGGATTTCAGTTCACAAACAGAGCATATAAAGACACAAATTCAATTTACAAAATAATGGTTAGAATGCGAGTCTTTACAGATAATTGAGTCTTCAAAATACAGACAATGTGAGTGGAGAGAGGATTAAGCACAAGTTAAAGAGATGCGTATTATCTCCAGCCAGGACAATTAGTGAGATTTTATAAGCCCAGGCAAGTCATGGGGGTTACAGATAGTGTGACATGAACCCAAGATCCCAGTTGACACCATCGTCATGTGTGGGGAACTTGGCTATCAGTCTCTGCTCAGTGACTCAGCGTTGTCATGTGTCGTGAAGGCTACCTTGGAGAACATTTACCCAAAGATCAGAAGCTGAATGTCCATGACTGCTGAAGTGTTCCCCAACAGAAAGAGAACACTGTTGCCTGGTGATTGTCGAATGGTGTTCCATTCAACTATTGTCGTAGCATCTGCATGATCTCCCCAATATACCATGCCTTGGGACATCCTTTCCTGCAACGTATCAGGTAGACAACATTGGCTGACTTGCAAGAATATGTACCATGTACCTGGTGGATGGTGTTCTCACGTGAGATGATGTCGTCCATGTAGATGATCCAGCATATCTTGTAGAGGTTGCTATGACAGGGTTGTGTGGTGTCGTGGTCACTGTTCTCCTGACGGCTGGGTAGTTTGCTGCAGACAATAGTCTGTTTGAGGTTATGCGGTCGTTTGAAGGCGGGGTGTGGGGATAGCCTTGGCGAGATGTTCGTCTTCATCAATGACCTGTTGAAGGCTCCAGAGAAGATGTCATAACTTCTGTTTTCCAGTACTCCCCTGGAGCAAAGGGTACTCTGTCCGCCATGTCCCACTTTTGACTTCTGAGAAGACTTCATGGTCATCAGCGAATTCTAATTTCAGATTTTTTTTATTGAATTCAAATTCCACCATCTGCCATGGTGAGTTTTGAACTCAGATCCTCAGAACTAAGTTTCTGGATTAATATCTAGCAATAATACCACAAGACTATCGTGTCCTTTGTCCACAACAGAACGTCTCCAAATGTGACCTAACCAATGTTCTATGCAACTGTAGAGCACCTTGTCATTCCTTCTATTGCAACTGCATCTATTAGCCTTTTTAATCCTCATTAATGACAAAGCCATAGGGGTATAAGACTTAGGAGCAGGAGTAAGCCATTCAGAGCATTTTGAGCTACTTGATGATTTTCAGGCTGTCCTATGGATATGGGAAGCTGCTTACATACGGAGATCAGAATTGCAGAATGCCAACTTTGATTTTCAGCTACAATGGCATACTTTGTCGATTTGTTCAGAGCATTTCACTGCCTAATGAGTGATCTTTAAAAAGAACACTGGGGGTGCTCAAAAAATTGCTGAAGAATTCTTTTATTCTGATCAGAAGGAGCAAAAGTACTCATTCTACACTCTCAAGCAAAATTGGTTTGGCTGCAGGTTTGTGCAAGGCTCTCCAGGGGCTTCTTGCTCCCCTTTTCAACCAGGCCCGAGTGCTTAGTATGGGAATTAGTCCATTATCCATCCTCCAACATAATGCTAGCAGCTACCTCAAGAATTTGCACACACAAATAATTTTAAAGGGAAGCAAACTAAGAATATAACAAAGAGCAAAAAAGGCAAGAAATTACCATTTGTAGATTACTGTCTGACATGTCATGAAGCTGAATAACTGAAGTGCTATGAGGCAGCAGTGCTAACGACAGTACAATCGTTAGGGGGCACAGTGGCACAGTGGTTTGCATTGCTGCATCATAGAACCAGGAACTCAGGTTCAATTCCCTGAGTCTTTTTCTGTGTGGAGTTTGCACATTCTTCTCATGTCTACATGGGTTTTCTCCAGGTGCTCTGGTTTCCACCCACACTCCAAAAGGTACATTAGCCATGCCAAATTCTCCTAAAGTGTACTTGAACAGACACCAGAGTGTGATGACCACAGGATCTTCACAGTAACATCACTGCAGTGTTAATGCAAGCCTACTTTTGACACTAATGAACAAACTTTGAACTGAAATGTCTGTGGTAGTGGCCTGTGTGTTTCCTTACATAATCCATAACAAGTCAGAGCTCTCAAATTCCAATGATCACATTTGAGTCAGGGCTGGAGGTGGCCTATTCTCTTCAGCATCAAACCTGCCATAAATTGTGGATGAGTTTCCTCAATACACACTTGTGGTTCCAATCTTCTTCAATGAGATAGTCTAATGAGAGTACTTGAAAAGTAGTGTAAAAAGCTAAGAATTGCTAAATCGTGCAGCAGCAAACTGGAGGAGTGGATAAGTATGAGGGTGTTTTTGGCATAGTTAGTCCGTCCCCACAGCCACAAATGCATCTAGCCTGACAGATGATGATGGATGGATATTATCATCCATATGTTGTATCTAGCTCAGCTCATTCTGAAATACACTCTTCTGAAGGAGCCCTCACTAATGTTGACTTGGATTCATGCGACCTGTAAAATCACACTTTTCTTTGCTTCACCCTCTCCTCTGATATTATTATAACACACAGAAGAATGTCAAAATAAAAGCTAAATACTGAGGGTGGTGAAAACCTGGAATAAAAACAGAAAATGCTAGATATAGTCGGGTCTGATAACATCTGTGGAGAGAGGCACAGTGTTAATGCTTTGAGTCCTTTTGATTTTTCTTCAGAACTAAAAGGGGGCAAAATGCAAGAATGATATAATTGGAGAGATGTGTGGAGGAGGTGGAGCAAGACAGAAGGTCAGGGATAGATCAGAGCGAAGGAGAGTTTGACAGGGATGTCATGGACACAAGATGAAGGGAGTGTTAATGATAGCATTAAAGACTAAAGGTGATGCTGATAGCAGCACTAAGGTATAAAATGTATTACTAGGGAAACAAAGGTCAGTGCTCCAATTACACAGACTTGAAATGTTAACTCTGTTTCTCTCTCCACAGATAGTGCTTGACTTGCTGAGTCTATGCAGCATTTTCTGTTTTTATTAAAGGAATTCCAAATTGGAGGTGTTACATCTGATTCTGAAAACTTCGCATTATGGTTGGAGGGAAGAACGTATTGCTGGCCTCACTGCCACAGACAGTTAGAACCGGTTAGTTATTAGTGGTACATTGTGAGCATAAACTCATTAATGGAGATCATAATTTCAGCATTCTAATAATTAATTCTAAATCCTTTAACTCAAATATCTGTATGGGCAAACGTCAGCTGACATGACACTTTAACAAAATGTTTTGTCTGTAATTTTAACAAAGCTGCTAACTCAGTTGCTTTATGCATTCATTGCTAATTTTTAAATCTTTAAAGTTTAAAGTTTATTTATTGGTGTCACAAGTAGCCTTGCATTAACACTGCAATGAAATTACTGTAAAAATCCCCCCAGCACCTGTTCAGGTACATTGAGGGGGAACATAGCATGGCCAATGCACCTAACCAGCACGTCTTTCAGACTGTGGAAGGAAATCAGAGCATCTAGAGGCACAGGGAACATGTGCAAATTCCGCAAAACAGTGACCCGAGGCTGGAATTGAACCTGGGTTCCTGGTGCTGTGAGGCAGCAGTGCTAACCACTTACACAGGCGTTATTTCAAATCAGAATTTCAAAACATTTATATCAGTTTTATTCAGTTCTAAAAAATGTATATTCACGTGCAAGTTAAGAAACCATTGTTCATTATAATTGCTTTGGTATATTCTGAGGCATTCAGACATCTTCACATGACCAAACTTGTGTTTGAATCAAATAGGTAAAGGTAAATGAAGCAACTTGCTTGATCTTTATTCCTCGTGATTAGTTAAGGATGGAGATCAGAGGTTGGTAAGGGGAAGGCTAGCAAGTTAGTTCTCATGCCATGGAGAAGGAGACCCCTGTACTTGCAAACCACAGGTGCTGGACTAAATTGAGACAGTGATACAGGAGGATCCATGGATCCAGCAGCACAGTGCTATCCATAAAGACCAGCTCAGCATGGCGATGGACTGCACAAGCCAATCTACCCTGGGAAATGGGTGTACAGCACATCAGGGGTAGCGCAATGCCATGGCAGAAAGGCTTTATTGCATTCACCTCAAAATCTCTAGCGAACTGAGGATCCACTTCCGCACAATCAAGTTTTAGGCCAGCGTAGTTTCCCACTGGCATGACGCAAAGTTGGAAGGTCCAATGGGCCCTCAGCAGGCAGCTTCATCAATGAGCATTCATGGAGTACCACTGAATGCAAATGGAGTTCATGCTACCAGCCAACGGGAAGAACAAGCCACCATTAACTTATCAGGAGAATGGCAATGTGATTTTGCGCTGAGTTTTTAGCTCACACTAGGTTCTGTGGTCCCTCCTGCCAGCAAACTGACTGAGGGAAGGAGGGGAGAACTCCGCTGAAGGTTGGGGGCCAAATATTTTATGTACTTGATGTTCCAAAACACTGACAAAATAGAGAAGGAGGAGAGGTAACCCTGTGAAGGTGAAGCAAGGAGAATTGTGAGGAAGGATTTTGGCTTGGAAAATCGGGAGGTGCTTGATTGAATAGATAACAGGGGGCAGAAAACACAAATAGGCAGTTTTCAGGCCCCCCTCATAAGAGCTATACTTTTGGACCAAGGAATTAAGGAACAAAAGGAGCTCCTAACAGGAACAATGTAATAATCATAGAGTAGTTTTATCTTCATTTGGCCAGACAAATCAAATCGACAAAAATAGTTTAATAGATTCATTCAAGACAGTTTCTTACAACAATACGTCAAAGAGCCAGCAGGGAAGAGGCTATTTTGGGATCTTGTCTTGTGTAATGAGACAGGGTTAATTAGTAATCACATAGCAAGGGACCTCTGGAGAAAAATGATCACAATTTGATAAATTTCACACTGAGTGTGACATACTTAAGTCTGAAACCAGAGTCTTGAACTTAAATAAATTCAATTCCATAGGCATGAGGGGTAGGTTTGTTGAGGTAGATTAGAAAATTAGATTAAAAGATATGATGATAGTTGTCCTATGGAAAACATTTAGAGAAATACTTCGCAATTCTAAATGAATATGAGAAATAAAACCTTCATGTGGTTTACCAATGGCTAAAGAAATTAAATGGAGAGGTTCAGAAGTTTGTCGAGAAAGGTAACAACCTGAGGATTGGGAGAGCTTCAAAAAAACCAGCAAAAGATGACAAAAAGACCTGACGAGGGGAAAAAACAGAAGATGGCAATAAGCTAGCAAGAAATATAAAAAGCAGATTGTAATAATTCTACAGCTCAAACTTCATCACTTTGCCTGCCCAGGAATTGGCGTGGGCGAGGGTCTGACAGCAGAAATCTCCATTGACTTTGGGTGGGAATTTCCGGTCTTGCCTGAGTGAGGCTGTAAAATCCATTCCTGCAAGTATGTAAAAAAATAGAGAGTAGCAAAAGTAAAGACAATCCCTTAGAGGCAGAGATGGGAGGAAGTATGAAAGGGAGTATGGACATGGCAGAGATTTCAAAAAATATCTTATGGAGCAATTTTAAGCCCAAACTTTTTATACATCTTCTTTCCCTAGTGGTGTCGTAATGCAATGAGATTGGAAAAGTGCGATTCATGCCAGCACATTCGAACTGTGCAATTTTCAACGCCCCAGTAGTACACATCATGCTGAGAAAAGTGAGAAGGTCATTTCAATATATTTGCAACTCATTTTTAGGTTCTCTCTCAGAATTTTCACCCCACATGGAATACTCAGAGTGCTGGAGTGACATCATGCTGATACTTTGACAAACTCTAGTAAGGTTGTCCTCTTCTATATCTGTTTCCACAATAGAAGATACAGAAACCATATCATAGCACAAATAATGGGGAACAAAGACTCTAGGGACAGTGCAGAACTTAGGACTAATGAATATTAGTAAAGAAAAAGTACGGGAGTAAAAAATGGAAATATAAATGGAGAAATCTCCTGGACCTAGTGGCCTACATCCTAGAATTCTAACAGAGGTGGCTGCAGAAATGCTGGCTGTGATCTTCCAAAATTTCCTAGAATCTAGAACAGTCCCAAATGATTGAAAGATAGCAAATATGACAACACTATTCAAGAAAGGAGGGAGAGAGAAAACAGGAAACTACAGGCCAATTAGTCTATCAGTTGTTGTAAAAATGCTAGGACCCATTACTCAGCATCTCATAACAGGGCACAATAAACCACAGTGTGATTAGGGCAGAGTTAACACTGGTTTTATGGGTGAGAAATTGCTTTTGGCAAATTTAATAGTTTTTTTTTGAGGATGTAACTAGTAGGTTGGATAAAGGGGAACCAATAGATGTGATATATTGGGACTTTCAAAAGATATTCGATATGGTGAAAACTGTAATAACAAAAGGTTGCATAAGTGCTGAGGGATACTATATTAGTATGTCTAGGAGATTAGCTATGGGGGAGAACACAGATATTAGAAATAAGCAGGTAGATTTTGGATTGCTAGACTGAACTATTGGCGTGCTGCAAGTGTCAGTGCTAGGGTCCCAGTTATTTATACTTCAGATTGACTTAGAAAAAGGGGCTGAATGTAGTGCAAATTTGATGATGATATAAAGTTAGGTGGGAAAGTAGCTACAAAGAAGATTGATATTCAGCCTACACATGTGGCAGCCAGAGTGCTGCCTTTCCCTGAGGAATTGATGCAAGTTTGTGTAAGAGAAAAAGTTTCTTCCACAAAAGGGATACAGACAAGTTAAGTCACTGGACAGGGAGATAGCACATGGAGTATAACTTGGGGAAATGCAAGATTATTCATTTTAGTAAGAAGAAGAGACAAGTGTTTTCAAAATATAAAGAACTATTAAATCCGGAAAAATTTAATTGTCCTAGACACAAAACACTGCATGTTAGCATGCAGGTGCAATTCACCATTAGGAAGACATGTCAGCCTTTAATACAAAAGTTTTAGATAAAGAAGTCTTGCTGCAATTTATACAGTTTCACTGAAACCACATCCTGTTTTGATGTATGTATCTAAGGAAGGATTTGCCTTGGAATGGGTGCCACGGAGGTTCACTGGAGTGAATGCTGGGTTCTGAAAGATTTGGCCAACGTCTGCAATACAGACAACCTTCAGGGCTCCGAAGGGTCATTATGATTTGATTTATTATTGTCATTTCTTAATATACAGTGAAAAGTATTGTTTCTTGTGCACTGTATAGTGCAAAATGTAATGTTACAGTCTTAGGTAGAGTTTAGAAAAAGACCAACTCAATGTAAGATAGGCCCATTCAAAAGTCTGACAGCAGCAGGAAAGATGCTGCTCGAGTTGGTTGGTATGTGATCTCAGACTTTTGAATCTTTTTCCAATGGAAGAAGATGGAAGAGAGTATCCAGGGTGCATGGGGTCCTTGATTATGCTGACTGCTATTCTAAGGCAATGGAAAGTGTAGACAGTGCCAATGGATGAAAGGCTTGTTTGAGTGATGGGCTGGGCTTCTTTCATGACTCTGTAGTTTATTGTGGTCTTGGTCAGAGCAGGAGCCATGCCAAGCTTTGATATAACCAGAAAGAATGCTTTCTATACTGCATATGTGAAAGTTATAGTGGTCATACCAAATTTCCTTCATCTCCTGAGAAAGTAGAGGCATAGATAGGGTTTAACTATATAACTATAGCATCTGCATGAAGGGACCAGGACAGATTGTTGGTGATCTGGACACAAAAATTTGAAACTTTTGGCCATTTCTACTTCACCCCATTGCTATAGGCAGAGGCATGCTCTCCACTACGCTTCCTGAAGTTTTGGACATGCTGAACAAATGAACATCTGCAGTCCTCCAAGATAGCAAATTCCAAAGATTCAAAAATGTCTGGGCAAGGAAATTGCTCCTCATCTTATTTCTGTTTGACTAACCCTTCATCTAAATCCATGCAGCGCAAGTGAAAACGATTGAGCCTCTTGATATGACCCTGCTGGTACACAGTCCAAGCTTGGCATCCGTAGAGTAGAATGGGCAGACTATTCCCAGACTTCATCGAATCATAGAACCCTACAGTGCAGAAAGAGACCCTTCTGCCCAGCGAGTCTGCATCAAACACAATTCCACCCAGGCCCTACCCCCATATCCCTACATATTATACTCACTAATCCCTCTAACCTATGCATCCTTGGAAATTAGGGAGCAATTTCTTAGCATAGCCAATCAACCTAACCCGCACATCTTTAGATACATATTTCTGGTATGGTCGACAGACTTACTGCTCTACTTTGCTAAAATGATGCTCGAAGACTGCCGAAGACTATGTTTACTTTGGCAAATCTAATATGTGGCTTATCATCGATCTAGACTAACTCAAGAGGGAGTAAGATGCTGCGGTAAGTGAACTTATTTGCTGCTGAAAGAGTCTGATCAGGGACTGAAACCTTGGGCTTGTGATTAAGGGCTTTCCTGAAATAGGCTGGTACACCACTTCAGTTTCTTTGTGCTGATCATAAAGCTGAAGTTATCACATGCATTGGAGAACAAGTCTGCACCTTGTTGAATGTCCAGTTCTGATCTAGCAGCTAGTGCTCAGTCTTTGGCAAACAGGAAATCATGAAATGTGACCTTGGTCATCTTAGATTCAGCTCTTCCTGTCCACATAATATCTGATTGTGATGCCAGGACCACCATTGTGGAAGGTGTCAGGCAGCCTGGCAGAGAAAAACATGAAGAGGCTAGCACACAGTTCTGCTTAACTCCATTAGTCACTAAGAATGGCTCAGAAGACACACCATCATTTAGCATATATACAAGCATGCTGTCATAGCTCCAACAACACTCAAGAAGCTGGACGCTATCTAGGATAAAGTAGCCCACTTGATTGGCACCACATCCGCAAACATTCACTCCCTACACCATCGATGCTCAGTAGCAGCAGTGTATTCTATCTACAAGATGCACTGCAGCAACTCACCAAAGACCTTAGACAGAACCTTCCAAACTTGCGAACACTTCCATCTAGAAGGACAAGGGCAGCAGATACATGGAACACCACCACCTGCAAGTTTCCCTCCAAGCAACTCACCACCCTGAATTGAAAATCGCTGTTCCTTCACAATCGCTGTAATTCCTTCCCTAGTGACATTGTGGGTCAACCCACAGCATGTAGACTGCAGCAATTAAGAAGGCAACTCACCACCAACTTCTCAAAGGCAACGAGGGATGGGCAATAAATGAAGGCCAGTTAGCAACATCCATGTCGCATGAATGAATAAAAAAACTCCCCATATGCACTCCATTCCACTCCAACATCATTTTTATTCTGAAGTTTTGGAAGTTATCCAATGGACAGCTTACTTATGCAAAAGGCAGGGTCATATGGCATGGTTGGGATATCAAGCAATTTGACATTGTGTATTGACCCAACAGCCATAGATAGAATGTGGATTTTACAAATCAAAGGCTGTAAAAATCCAGCCCATTAGCTCAGTTCCTCTCATCACAGATGTTGGCGGACCTGCTGAATATCTCTAATGTTAACTGCTTTTATTTCAGAATTCCAGCATCTGCAATGCTTGCCTTTGTGTTAACAATAAGCAGTGCGCTTCCTACATGGCTCAGCAGATAATCCATTGAATAGCTGACCTTAGAATGTTGGTTCAAAAAAATAGTTCCTCAGTCTATGTTGAATTAGCTGATGTCAATTGTGATGATGATAGGAACTCTGTAATTAGTCTCGATCAGCTCTTATCATTGAGGGAGGGCTGGGTAGAGGTTGAAATCATCTAAAATTTATTTATTAGTGTCACAAGTAGGCTTATATTAACATTGCAATGAAGTTACTATGAAAATCCCTTAGTCACCATACTCAGGTGCCTGTTGGGGTACACTGAGGGAGAAACTAGCATGGCTAATTCACCTAAACAGCACATTTTTCGGATTATGGGAGGAAACTGGAGCATCCGGAGGAAAGTAGGGGAGAACATGTGGACTCTGCACAGATAGTGACCCAAACTGGAATTGAGCCTGAGTCCCTGGTGCTGTGAGATAGCAATACTAACCACTTTACCACCATGGAACAGTATGGTGGCACAGTAGTTAGCATTGCTGCCTCACAGCACCAGGGACGTGAGTCTAATTCCCAGCTTAGATCAATGTTTCTGGGGAGTTTGCTCTCCCCATGTATGCGTGCGTTTCCTCCGGGTGCTCTGGTTTCCTCCCACAGTTTGAAAAATGTGCTGGTTAAGAGCACTGATTCAAAGCAGGCACTGGAGTGTGGCGACTAGGGGAATTTCACAGTAACTCCATTGCAGTGTTAATGTAAGCCTTACTTGTAACTAATAAGTAAACTTTAAAAATAAACTTTGTACTGCCCTACATTCAGCATTCCCTGAGAATCTTACAGAGAGTGCAGGAATGTAGAAGCTGGCTATGTTTAAAACTGCAATAAACAAATTAATTTCAAAACACATTAAATTATCAAAAACAAATGCTTGAAATTCAAAGTCTTCTGAAAAAACAATTATTTTTTTTTGTGATATTTAATAAATTCCCAGTTTGAAATCAAAAGCAAAGGAGCACACTTACTGCACATAACCAACAGCATTTAGATTTCCTGATTCATTAATTACACATTACGTGCATTTATTAAAACTAGAAATGCTTCAAATACTAACTTCTTCTGAAGCTACAGAGATATAAAACAGTGGCTACTCACACTGTTCTGGTGCCGTTAATACAACAAAACATCCCAAGGCAGTAAGCACAAACAGACAATAAAATAAATAAAAACAAAAGGGATATTTCAAAGAGCAATCAAAAGCTTGCCAAATAGTGGCAACGATGTGGAGGTAGTGGCTTTGGACTGAGGTGAGTATGTTGCCCAAATAGGTGAGTTTTAAGGAGGAGGCGCAGACAAAGGAATTTAAGAAGTGAATTTTAGAGTGCAAAGCTTTGACTGCTGATGACCTGGCCAACAAAGATGGGCCAAAGGGAGGATGAAATGCATAGAAGAATGTTGTGTTAGTGAGGACTTAAAGGACTAGTGGAGGTTGTAGAGATAGAGGAGGAGTGACAGCATAAATAGATTTAAATACACAGATACAGTTTTAAACAGCAGGCATCTGGGACTGGAAGATAAATTAAGTCAACTAGAGCAGGGGGCATTGGTGAGTACAATCATAGAACCACTACAGTGCAGAAGAAGGCCATTTGTTTCATCAATCCCATCCAGATCCTTCCCCGTAACACCATGTATTTAGCCGGCTAACCCCCCTGACATCAAGGGGCAATTTGGTATGCCCAATCCATCTAACCTGTACATCTCTGGACTGTGGAACGAATTGAGAGCACCTAGAGGAAACCCATGCAGACATGAGGAGAATGTGCAAATTCTACACAGACAGTGACCAAGGCGGGAATTGAACCCTGGTCCCTGGCACTGAATAGAACTAATGCAAGATAGGATATAAGCAGCAGGAATTTGGTGGAACTGGTGCTCACACCGAGTGACAGATGGTCAGCTGGCCGGCCAGAAGAGTATTACCATGATTGAATCTGGTGATCAAAAGGTAAGGATGGGATTACAGAGATAGGTAAGACTGTCTAATGGACAGAGATGGACAATGTTATGGAACCAGAAGGATTTTGTGCTAAAGATAATTGAGTTGGAAGTTCTGCCTGGAATTGAATGAGATAACTAGATTGCAAACTGTCTGATTTAGTCTGAAACATGCCTTGAACCCATTTCTGAAATAGATTGAGAATCACAGCTGTAATATTTGACAGCTTGTAACAGCAGGCTGGATTTTCATCCTCAGAGCAGGTACTGGGAGTCAAGAAAATTCCCGGCTAGGCCTACCTACCTCAGGGGGAAATGTTCAGAAAGACAGAATTTTCATTCCTCGGCGGATGCAGGTTTCAATCAGACTGGTTGATCTGGGACACAGTCCAGAGGCAGTTACAGGGCCTTCAGGGTGGGGAGGTGGTTATTTAAAAGGCCCAGCTTAATGCTATGGACCTCATTCCCATTTTTAATTGAAGCAGAAAGGCTCTCCATCCCCCATTCCTCACCCCCACTCACTTTCCATGTACTACCATGTCACCTCATGCCCTCCATCCACTCTTCCATGGTCCCTTATACTCTCCATGCCAAGCTATGCCTTCCACCCAGCCTCAAGACTCTCATGCCAAGGTATACCCCCCAACAATGCCTATTATCTCCTCATGCCCCTGTACCTAAAAATGGCACTTACATGCTCATTCACCTACTGTACACAGTATAGAACCCATGAACTCTGTAATAACTCCTTTTTATTAAAAGCTAATAAAAGTGTCAATCATCCAAATCCTTTGAAGTATCAATAGTAGAAACTGCAAGTTCTACAAACCTCTGTATTTTACAAATAAACATTGTACAATTTATGATATAGATCAGAGAGACAAAGCTTTCTGGCAATGTTTTCCCTTGGGCTCAGATATTTCAGTATCCTTGTAGATTTTTGAGCTATCTGAAAAGAATATATGAGGCTTGGCTGAGAACTCAGAAATCCTTTACTGTTCTGAAACACCTAAACCCCAGGGGAAACATTGTGCGATTTACTCAAGATAAGCAATGTTTATTTACGTAAAGTAAAGAGGTTTCATATGTTTTTTGTTTTTGTTATTGATTCTTTAAACATCTGTAAAATTGACACGGTTGTCGATCTGCAGCAAGAAGGAGTTTTTC
Source organism: Sphyrna mokarran (assembly GCA_024679065.1). NCBI lineage: Eukaryota > Metazoa > Chordata > Chondrichthyes > Carcharhiniformes > Carcharhinidae > Sphyrna > Sphyrna mokarran. Next base: position 106,102,757 of record JAGIQG010000003.1, on the reverse strand, counting down.
TTTAAGGAAGTGGCAAGTTTTTCTTTAAGGAAGCAGCAAGTTTTAATGCATTTTTTGAAAGTTTTTTTTACACATTGATTGTCACTTCAGGGTTGATTGATTCCATAAACTGTACAGGAGTTAGATGGGGATGCGAGTGCAATTACTTGGTATGTGGAGTGCATGAAAGGCCACAGGGGATGGTTGGGGGATGCCTTGGAGAGCATGAGGAGGACCTTTTGAACTTACCTTTCAAAGATTTCCTCATGCAGACAATGGATCACAACACCTCTGAGGTGTTCTGAATCACAATTCTTTTTTAAAAAAAACTGGCTCGACTCCATAAAAATTGTGGAGGACCAGGATTTTTATTCTCTCATCGGACAAGGCCAAGTCAGGAATTGCGGCCCAAAGCTCTAAAAAGGCACTATTAAAAATCTGAAATCTTGGGAGTGAGATCAGGAATCCCAGAATTAAGTCCAGACCATTATTTTTAAAGGTTCATGGATTCTCCACAATTCCGTGAAAATTCAGCTCAGCTGGACATTACATCAACTGCATAAATAACATGCACCTCTTATCAGAATGCCGTAAATCTTAATATTCATATTCCGTGGGCAACCAGAATATTTAGGTGACTTTAGGCACTGGTGCAGAAATACTGCGAAGTTCCTCTGTGGGTTTCAATGCGAGAGATAACAATGTCTGGGTATGTCATTACAAAATATACCTCTAGATGGCATTACAGTTTCCAATTACAAAGGCTTGTCATTTTTCAGGTGCCAAAATTAATGGAGGAGTTTTCAATGTCGCAAAAAAGCAGATCTTGCAGTACAAGAGGCAGCACAATTTGTCATTACTTTTCTGTCACTTGAAAAAGTGTGGATCTTGCCATTGAAAGAAAACGTTTAGAACTCTTGTTACTTTTGTTGAAATATGCCCCAATTTTATTTCACTTCTGACCCAACAAAGAAACCTGAAACTGCCTCACAGTCATAGAGGTTTACAGCATGGAAACGCGCCCTTCTACAACATCCTTATTTTTTTAAACCCCTAAGCTAATCCCAATTGCCCGCATCTGACTCATATCCCTCTATAGCCATCGTATCCCTGTCACTATCTAAATGCTTTTCAAAAGATAAAATTGTATCCGACTCTACTCCTACCTCTGGCAGCTTGTTCCAGACACTCACCGCCCTCTTGTGAAAAAATTGCCCCTCTGGACAATTTGTATCTCTTCCCTCTCACCTTAAACCTATTCCCTTTAGTTTTAGGTTCACCTGCCTTTCGGAAAAGATTTTGACTACCTACTTGTCTATGCTCTTCACGATTTCATAGACCTCTAAAAGATCACCCTCAGCCTCCTATGTGCCAGAGAAAAAAGTCCCAGTCTATTTAGCTTTCCCTTTTAACTCAATCCATCAAGTCCAGGTAGCAACCTAGTAAATCTTTTCTGCACTTTTTCTAATTTAATAATATCCTTTCTATAATAGGGTGATCAGAATTGCACACAAGTGTGGCCTTACCAATGTCTTGTACAACTTCAACAAGACATCCCAACTTCTGTATTCAATGTTCTGATCAATGAAATCAAGCATGTCAAATGTCTTCTTCAATACTCTGTCCACCTGTGACTCCACTTTCAAGGAGCTATGAACATGTACCCCTAGATCTCTTTTTCTGTAACTCTCCCGGTGCCCTACCATTAACTGAGTAAGTCCTGCCCTGGTTTAATCTACCAAAATGCATTACCTCACATATGTCTAAATTAAACTCCATCTGCCATTTGTCAGCCCACTGGTCCACTTGATCAGGATTCCACTGCGATTGGAGATAACCTTCCTCACTGTCCACCATGCCACTAAGATTGGTGTCATCTGCAAACTTACTAACCATGTTCGCTATATTCCCATCCAAGTCATTAATATAAAAGACAAGGAACAGTGCACCCAGCACTGATCCCTGAGGCACATCGCGGGTACAGCTCCAGCTTGAAAAGCAACTCTGCAACTACTCTCTGGCTTCTGTCAAGAAGCCAATTATGTGTTCAATTAGATATCTCACCCTGGATCCCGTGAGATTTAACTTTATGCAACAACCTATCATGCAGTCCCTTGTCAAAAGCCTTGCTAAAAACCATGTGGACAGCATCAACTGCATTGCCCTCATCTACATTCTTGGTTACCTCTTTAAAATACTCAACTGAATTTGTGAGACATGATTTTTCATTCACAAAACCATGCTGACTGTCCCTAATCAGTCCTTACATCTCTAAATGCCTATTTCTCAAAATATCTTCCAACAATATACACACCACAGATGTGAGTCTGTAGCTCCTAGGCTTTTCCCTGCAGCCCTTTTTAAACAAAGGTATAACATTTACTATTGTCCAATCTTCAGGCACCTTACCCATGACTATCGATGACTCAAATATATTGGCTAGGGGATTTGCAATTTCCTCCCTAGCCTTCCACAATGTCCTGGGATATACCACATCAGGTCCCACAAATTTATCTACTTTGATACGCTTTAAGACTTCCAGCACCTGCTCCTCTGTAATATGTACATTCCTTAAGACATCAATATTTAATTCCTCAAGTTCTCTAACATTCATGCTTTTCTCAACAGTAAATACTGATGAGAAATATCCATTTAGGATCTCACCCATCTCTTGTGGATCTGCATATAGATTACCTTGTTGATCCTGAAGAGGCCCTACTCTCTCCTTTGTTACCCTATTGCCCTTTACGAATTTGTAGAAGCTCTTTGGATTCTCCTTTGCCTTATCTGCCAAAACAATATTGTGTCCCCTTTCTGCCCTCTTGATTTCTCTCTTAACTCTACTCCTATATCCCCTATACTCTTCAAGAAATTCACTTGATCCTAGCTGCTTATGAATGTCATGTGTCTCTTTTTTTCTTGACTAAGGCCTCAATACCCCAAGTTATCCAGGGTTCCTCACTTCTGCCAGCCTTGCCCTTCACTCCAACAGGAATGTGTTTACCCTGAACCCTGGTTAACACACTTTTGAAACTTACCAGACATCCCTTTTCTTTCCCACAGACTTCCCCAATTAGCTTTTGAAAGTTTCTGCCTAATACCATCAATTTAGAATATTATCTTTTAGAACAGACCTATCACTTTCCATAGCTATCTTAAAACTAATAGAATTATGGTCATTGGTGCCAAAGTGATTCATCACTAACACTTGTGTCATCTGCCCTTCTTTATTTCCCAAGAGGAGGTCAAGTTTTGCTCCCTCTCAAATCAGGCCATCCACATACTGAATGAGAAATTCCTCCTGAATACACTCAACAAATTTCTCTCCATCTAACCCTCTGAGCCTCTGCTGGATCATTATTGCCCCTTTGGACAGGTTTAACCTCACTGGAAAGTTCTGCCTGCTGCCTAACTCAAGCCCGATTAGAAATAGCAGTTTGGACCCCACTGACTTCCTATCTTGAAAACAAAAGCACTCTGCAAGCTTTGGGGGTCTGAGTACTTGCTCACCTGTTCAAAACAGCAGATTAATATTCAGATGAAAGCAAAATGCCTTGGATGTTGGAATCTGAAACAAAAACAGAAAGTGCTGGAAAATCTCAGCAAGTCTGACACATCTGTGCACAGATTTTTTTTTATTCATTCATGGGACATGGGCATCGCTGGTTGGCCAGCATTTATTGTCCATCCCTAAATGCCCTTGAACTCAGTGGCTTATCAGGTTATTTCAGAAGGCAGTTGAGAGTCAACCACACTGCTGTGGGCCTGAAGTCACATATAGGCCAGACCAGGTAAGGATGGAAGATTTCCTTTCTGAAAGGACATTAGTGAATCAGGTGGGTTTTTTTGACAATCGAATATGGTTTCACAGTCATCAGTGGATTCTTAATTCCAAATTTTTTTTTTTTAAACTGAATTCAAATTCCACCATTTGCCATGGCAGGATTCAAATCCAGATCCCTAGAACATTAGCTGAGTTTCTAGATTAATAGTCTAGTGATAATACCACTTGGCAATGGAATTGATGATACTGTAAGACCTGCTGTGATTTTCCAAGTTAATATTCAGACTTGTCTGGAAAGTAGTGGAATTGAAAGGGGCAAGTTGTCCCTGGAGAGGGAAAAATGGATTGAAGTCACCGACAACATTGCTGGCTTTCTTGCCATATAATCCTGGACTTAGAAAAAGAATTTCAAAGGAGGATCCCATATGTATCACTGGTGAGGTGGCATCTGATTCACCCACTCTTCCAGCAGCTTAGAAACTTAAGAGTTCGTGGCATTGTTTTTGAAGGCCACCTCAGCATATAGCGAACAAACCAGTTAACCTTGGAACCCCTGGGGAACACGCCAGCAGCGCTGGGCAGTTGACAAGTGCCTGGACAATGCCAGAGCATGCTACTGTGCTACCCAGGCAGTACTCAGGCATGAGCCATAGAAGGCTGGGGAGGCCAGGTTAGTGAGGTAGATAGTTCTTGATTGGTAAGGGAATCAAAGATTACAGGGAGAATGGACTTGAGAAACTTATTGGGATTGAGTGAATGGCAGAACAGACTCACCCGGCCGGATGGCCTAATTCTACTCCTATATCTTGTTGCCTAATAGACAATCACGTCATGTGTTCATATGTAAAGCGCAACTTTACACTTTTTGCAATATTTTTCTCTCCCAGCATCAAACCCATCCAATGCAAACGGAAGCAAAAAATCCCGATCCTAGTTTCTGTCAGGTGGGGCTAGTTAAAATCGGGACCACAGTTTCATCAACTCCAATGTAAAAAATTCAGGGATGACCCAATTACTGCAAAGACACAATTCAGTAACCACAGTAGAGTACATGGGTATAAATGCAGAATGAGAGTGTAAATGGAAAATTAACTTCAATACAGATCAATGCAAGATGGTTCACTTCTGCAGGAGAGCCAAGGGGGCCATGTCTGCTTGGAAACTCACAGACTAAATGAGCTAAAGGAGCAAAGGGATTAAGGGATACTGATTTACAAATCATTAAGTAGAGCAATGTAAATTTGAAAGACCAATGAATGCAAAGAAAACATTGGTGTTCATTTCTAGATGAAGAGAACTGAAAAAAAGGGGAAGTTATGTTAAATAAGAACAGGAAATACTCAGCAGGTCTGGTAGCATATGTGGACAGTGAAGCAGAATTAATGTTTCAGGTCAATGATCTTGCATCAGAATCGAGAGATGTAAGAGGCTTTTAGCAAAGGAAACAGGGGGAGAGGAGGAGAGACAACAAAAGGGAAGATCAGCATTAAACAATAGAGATGAAATGACTAAAGTGCTGGTGGAACAAGTAAAGAAAATGATGTGTCTAAATGAAATCTGACTGATAGAATGATGAGCAAATGATAAGTAGAGGAGAACAAAGAGAAAGCAAAGAGGAAAGAAAACAAAACCAACAAAGAATGAGGCAAAATGAGATTACGATCTACAATTGTTGAGCCCAACCAACTCAAAAGATGAAATGCTCTGACCCTCAGCTTTCACTGAACTACAGTGGAGCATCACGGTAAGCTGTGGAGTAGGAGCAAGATGAACAAATAACACAATGGCTGGGGTTTTCTGGCTGCGCTCACCCCAATGCCTGAAATACCTGCTCAAGATTAGATGGCCCATGTCCTGCCCGCTATGATTCCCGTGAAAAAAGGGACGGGAAAATTCAGCCCAATGTGTGACTGGAAATTCAGGACTGAAAAGGAGGCAATCACTAAAAGCAATTGTCTCACCAATATCAATATGTCTGTGCTATCTGAATATAGTTTACTAAATTGAAAAAACAAGAAAAAAAAAACACTTGTTGCCTTAAACAGTGAGGAAAGAGAAAGTAAAGGTGTTGTATCATAGAAAGAAATCACAGAAACCCTACAATGCAGAAAGAGGCTGGCTCATCGAGTCTGCACCGACCACAATCCCAACCATTCCCTTCCCCCTTCCCTACATGATCCCTCTAACCTACACATCTCAGAACACTAAGGGGTAATTTTAGCATGGCCAATCAACCTAATCCACACATCTTTGGACTACAAGCATCTATTGTGCTTGTACGGAAAGATGCTATGGGGGTGACTATGGAAAGTGGACTAGGGTATGACAGGAATGTGTTTGGTGATGATATTATGCTGGAGGTGGCAGAAATGCTGGAAGGTGATCTGTTGAATACATAGAATGGGGATAGAAGGTGAGGTCAAAAGGAACCCTAACCTGGGTAGCAAAAAGGGAAAGTGAAGGAAGTAGAAAATAGGAGCAGAAGTAAACCCCTGGAATGGCAACGGTTGAGGGACCAGTCAACCACAGTGGAGAGGATCCTGGCTTTAAAAAAGAAAAGGACATATCTGAAGTGCAGATGTGATGGAGATGGAGAAACTCAGGAAATGGAATAGGGTTTGTAAAGGGAATTGGATGTGACAAAGTGCACTTAGTTGGGTAGCTGATGGATTAATGGGCTTACAGAGAACATTTGTTGATGGTCTATTCCTAGAAACGTAGATAAAAAAGTTAAGGAGAGAATGAATCAGAGCTAAACCATTTGAAGGTGTGGGAATAGTGGAAGTTAGAAACAAGTTGTCCAGACCAGGGCGAGAACATGAAATGACATCAGTACAGAGATCAGTATGTCAGAAACAGAGCTGAGGAAGATAATCTGAATAGGATTTAACAGACAGCATTCTACGTAACCAAAAAAAAAAGCAGGTGTAGCTAAGACCCTTGAGGATACCCAGATCAACAACATTTATATGAAAGAGATGAAAAATAATCTGTTCAATATGAGTACAAATTCAGCCTGATGAAGGAAGATAACAGATGGGGGTTTGATGGCCTTTCATTCAAGGAAACTTGCATGCTGATTTGGTGGATGAAAATGTAGAGATAGGGGGCCGGATTCTCCGACCTCGTCCATGGTTGGGATTCTCCAAATTTGCTGAGTGCCAAATTTTCCGTTCTTGTTGGCCACGTGAGAGATTGGAGAATTCCGTCCAATATGTCTGTGATGAGAGGGAGACAGTTGGGGCCAGAAAACTGAAAACCATTGAATTGGAGGACATCAGAACAGTCATGATTGCAGGTGAGAAGAGACTGGACAAAGGGAGGGAGATAGATTTGAAATAAGAATAAAACAGTTTTTTTCTGGTGGAGTAGGAGCAGGCTGAAATGATGAATGTACTCGGATCAAACTCTTTGTGGGAAGGAGATAGAAGTGGTCTGCTTATGATTGGGGTCAATGAAGACAGATTTTCAGGAGGGAGATATTTAGAGGGAATCAAGTCAGTGACATTCCTGGGAATGATGACTGAATGTTCAGTAATGGGGTCATAGAAGGTAGGAGGAAGTGTCAGAGATTTTGTGTTCAGCCTCTTCTCAATAGAGGTTGGTGCATCAAATAACAACAGCATCTGAAGCAATTTCCAATTCTGCTGAAATGTCATCTATCTGAAACGTTACCTGCGTCTCTCCTCATTTCTGCTGAGTTTCATAGAATCCCTACAGTGCAGAAGGAGGCTGTTCAGCCCATTGAGCCTGCACCGACAACAATCTCAACTAGGCCCTATCCCCATAACCCCACATATTTACCCTGCTAATCCTCCTGTCACTAAGGGGCAATTTAGCATAGCCAATCCACTTAACCCGCACATCTTTGGAGTGTGGGAGGAAACCGGAACACTCAAGGTAACCCACACAGACACAAGGAGAACATGCAGAGTTTACACAGTCACCCAAGGCTGGAACTAAACTCAGGTCCCTGGTGCTGTGAAGCAGCAGTGCTAACCACTGTCCACATGCCAGCCAGTTTGTACAACATCCTGACTGATTTCAGATTTCCAGCATCTGCACTGGTTTGTTTTTGTATTGGAGGTTATGTTAACCTTGTATCAAAACCTCGGAGCACTTGGAAAACTGTGAACAGATCTGCTTTCCACATTACAAAAGGATACAGAGATACAGAAAGATGCATAAGGGATTTACATAGATCTAAGATTTTAATTACCAGGAAAGACTTGATAGGCTCTTTTCTCTTAACCGGTTCAGTGGTGACCTAGCAGCAGTCTTCATAATTCAGTTTGATAGGATAGATTTAGAGAAGATATTGCCCCAGTGGAGCATCCAAAATTAGGGGCTATAAATATATAATGATGAATCATAAATTCGATAAAGCCTTTAGATGCACCTTCTTCACCACTCAGTCAGAAAATGGATCTTGGAAGTACCTGAGGTGAATATCACAGTTGCCTTTTGAGGAATGCTGGATTAACACATGTGGGAGAAAGGATTAGAAGGATTTTTGAATGGTATTAGATGAAATGTGCTGGGAAAAAGTTCACTAGCAAACACCAGTTGGGCCAAATGGCCTGTTTCTGTGCTGTACACTCTGTGCAAGACTATGTAGTAGGAAGGATTGTGACTTTTTGTCCAGCAACCAGATTCTAATGATAACTTCTCGGACATTAGGTAAAACAAACATACTTGAGAGTAATATATTAAATCAGACCTTCTCCCATGTCTGAAAGATGCAGAATAATTCACAAACTTGGTAGTGTAAGTTTTATATTTTAAAACTAAATACAAAAGACTGCAAAACAATTGTTGCCAAGGATCACTTGACTTCTCTTCTGGGTTGAAACCATTCTTCTGTATCAAGAGAAAACAAAAGGAACCTTCTGGACTAATTGCCTTTGCTGGAACTAATTTAGAAGAGTATTATCAAATTGAATAGGTTTTTCAAATAAAAAGATACTGGATATGTCAGTCACTCAAGGTGCAAAATTCACATCAAAGGATGAAGAATTGACCTAACTAAACAAACTACTTGGGAAAGGACTCTGAACTTGTGAAAGTTACATGATGAGGAAACCATTTTGTTGCCCGTTTAAAAAACAGTAAAAAGCTGTTCTGCGGACAGAGTTCCACGAGAAAGCCATCAAAGTTCCATAAGAAAGCCATCAAATTAGTTGAAAGTCATCGATGCAACCTAAACAGCAAACTATGAAAATGGGAGAAGGATTCCCTCAACCTTTTCCAACCTCAAGCTCACCTGAAAACCAACCGCCTGGAAATTTGATTACAAGAAGCCCCACAGACTACAGAGAATCTTCTGCTTTACAAAACCTTCACTTTGACTAAAGCATCAACTTCATCTCGAAAGCTACAGGGCAGCCACAAAAAGACTGAGATAAGTGTTAAATATCTTATTTAACCTGCATCTGTATCCAATTTTCATTTGTGTAACTCCCAAAAAACCTGCTTCTGAAATTATTTAATTGGGGTGAGCACTCAGGGTAAGAAAATACAACCTTTGCATAAAAATGTATTGATAACAGGCAGTGATAAGGAAGACACACAAATTCTGTTTGTGACATAAGCATGATCGAGGATTGCTTGGTGTGGAGGTGTCCATAACTGTGCAATGTGTAATTTGCACTTGCTCAGATCTGGCACATCCAACTGTACTGCAAGTTTTATGCTGTAAGTATGCATCCCAAGTTCTGAGTGCAATTTGAGCCTGCTGTCAGCTGGGAAGTCTGCACTGGTACAGCAGTTGCTAAAAACACTGCAACATATATTTAAAAGGCATCCATCTACTGCACATTTAAAGGGATGCAAGCTGAAATTTTAAAAGTGAAGATTTAGAGAAGGAAGAGCAGTATAATTTACATATACCAAATTAGAGCATAATGCTGTTGGAGGTGTGATAAAGGGAGACTTGCTTTCTTCGGTACTCCAATGCTTTACCCCATCAATGATGTCTAGAAGAAGATAATATCCAACTCATAGAATCCTTACAGTACAGGAGGATGTCATTTGGCCTGTCAAATCCGCACCAACCACAGTCCCAGCCAGGCCCTATCCCCATTACCCCATGCATTACCCTTGATAATAAAAATCAATTTAGCATGGCCAATCCACCTAATCCACCCAACTTTGGAATGTGGGAGGAAACCAGAGCACCCAGAGGAAACCTTTGCAGACACGGGGAGAAAGTGCAAACGCCACACAGACAGTGACCGAGGTTAAAATTGAACCTGGGTCCCTGGCACTGTGAGGCAATAATGTTAACCACTGTGCCACTAATGTTTACAACACACGGAGATAGAAGTTCATAAAATCAGCCACCCAAATTCTGTGCACCATTTCCTGTGCCAAGCAGCTGGGCAAAGTATTAATGTCTCACAGTGTTTCCCTGACGTTGTCACACATTAACTGGGACCATACACATAACAACTGCTTTGCTTCTTCTTTCCTTTACATACATGCCAATGTTTTAACGGAGGACAATGCCTAGCAGCAAACTACTGTTGTAAATCTCATCAGACTAGGTGTTCCCTGAAGAAGTTATTCAAATTCAAAAACATGATCTAAGGCCATTTTCTGATAGATACAGATAGACAATTGGAAGTTACGATTTATTTTGAGATTTCCAAAATTTTCACACTGTTATTGCTGGCAGAGCTATATCACTCAACTTGATCGCCATGCTTAACTTTCAGGAAGTGTAGAAATCATTGTGGATCAATGGGGAATGGATGGAATTAGTTCATCACCCTTTTTCTGTTATTCTCTTTCTCCCCATAATAACTATACATACATGTATGTTCAGAAAAACAATAGTGCAGCATTACCATGCTCTGCAACATTTGTTCTGTGCCGATTATCTTTTTAACGGTCAATCTGTAGAGTAAGGGTCACATAACCTGAGGACCCAATCAGTGAGCAGGATGCGGGATCATCCTGGTAAGTGTAGGCTTCTGTACTCACACAGTCATCTCTAGAGTTGATTGCAACCATGAGGCTGCAAGACTCTGTATACTTTTAACCTGTAAATAAACAAGTTGCGTTTTCCCCAAACTGGTGAATGAACATCTTTACATTTAGCAACAAAGATAAAAAGAAAGATTGTCAGACTGTGAGTGTGTTACATTGAAGCTGAATGAAGTTGAAAAGAGTACTAACCAAGATGCCTTTCCTGGAAAAGGTAGATCCATTTGACATCTCCGCAGAGAATTGGACCCAATACATAGGTCACCTTGGGTATTAGTTCCAAGTGAATGAGGCAAAGAACAAGGCAATTCTCCCACGTCCATGCAGAACCCAATTTTATAATCTGATTCAGTCTCAGAGCCCCAGCATGCCTAACTCCAAATCACTTGATGAGCTTGCGGAAATTGGTGAAATCACATTTCCAGCCTAAACCATCAGTCATACTCCAGAGACTGAAGTTTAATTCAATGGGGTAAGGCACAGGCAAAACGATAATACCAGTAAACTGAAACAGATATTGGAGTATTGTGATTTTGGAGCTACCTTGAATTAATGTGTTATGAGACAGGTTAGTCTGCAGGATGAATAATGAGGCGATTCAATGGAAATTACTTGCAAAGGTCCATATTAATTTTAAATGAGTGATGGGGATAGCACAGGCAATGGAAAGTGTTAAGATAGATACACCAGAGATACACAGTGTGTAAATGGCACTGTTTACCAGTTAGGGTAGGAAACTAAAAAGCAATGGTGCAAAAACTGAAAAGGTAGTCATGAGGCAAGAAATAATTTCAGCTGCAAACAAGGCAAGGTTATCAACCAGCAAAGCTTGAAGCAGAATGTTACCGATATATAGGTAACCATTCCCCTCAATCGTGCAAGAATAAGTAGGCTGAACTTTTGTTGTCAGAGGAGAAGCCATTTAAGGCATTGGTGCAGATCCAAGTCAAATCTATATTGAGTAGCCGATTAAATAATCTGTCACTAGTATGCAATGTGGAAGAGTCTACCACCAATAATTTAAATATTCACTCACTGCTTAATATAAAAGTAATATAATTACTGTCATGCTCTGGGTAAATGGGAAGCCTCTTGAGATGAAAGTTGATATGGGGCATCAGCTACTACGATAGGTAAGCAAACATATTGATACTTGAGAGAAAGAGTTCAGCAATTTGAAGAGTACTGTGACCAGGTTAACAATATATACTGAAGAAGCAATAAATTAGTGGGCACTGTAATGGTACCTGTTAGCTGCAGACAATAGTCTGCCAACTCCCAGTAACTGTAGGGACAGGTGAAGGATAAAGCCTTCTCAGCCACAATTGGCTGAAGAAATCAAGTTAAATTGGATTGAGATGTTTAAAGTGTGGAAAGAAAGACTGTTCGAACTGATGAAGAGAGTGTCTTCGAGGATGAATTAGACAAAATAAAAGGGCCAGCAAGTGAATGTGGACCACAGCCAACCTTTCAATTTTTTAAAAAAAGGCCAATATCATATGCTTTATGGGAAATTACAGTGATACACTCTCATTAAAACAGAATATTAAAGATTGCAACCTAAAAAGTATTACTTTCTGCAGTACTTTTATATTGCACACAGTACCCACCAACATCCAGTTTTGACTGTGGAGAAGTCCATTATCTGTATTTGTGCAAAACCCATCATCACGGCTGCAGTCAATTTGTGGTACAGTGGTTAGCACTGCTGCCTCACAGCACCAGAAACCCGGCGGTTATCATTTGTGCAGAGGCTGCATGTTCTCCCCATGTCTGTGTGGTTTCCTCGGGTGCTCCGGTTTCGTCCCACACTCCAAAAGAGATGGATAGGTGCATTAGCCATGCTAAATTCTTTCTCAGTTTACCCGAACACGTGCCATTGTGTGGTGACAAGGGGATTTACAGAGTAATTTCACTGCAGTGTTAATGCAAGCTTACTTGTGACAATAAGAAATTAAAAACTTTAAAACTTTATTCCATTTCCAGTGACATTTACAATTGAATCTGGACTTCTGAATCCTGTCAGTGTTTCCCTCTTGAATGTTCAGGCAGCTGTTATCATGGCCTTGGGCTTTTGTGTGCAACAAGCTCTCTTGTCAGGCTCCAACATAGTGGTAGATTGGATTGCCAAAGATATTACATAAAGTTTCACAACCTCATCGCTTCTCACAGATCTGATTTCATACAAATCAATGGACAGGCTCAAGGACAACTGAATGAGGAAGGAATAGAATGAAGCTGTTGCCTTGGAGAAATGCCACAGCCAATAAATCTCTCCTCCTTTAAGCCCATTCTTGAAACCTACTGGTTTAACAAAACCTTTAGTTACCTATCCTAACATTTCATGCAGTGGCACAGTCAATTATTGTCCAATTATGCACTTGTGAAGTGACTTGAAATATTTTTAATGGGTAGAAGACACTGTTTAAACACGAATTATTTTTGTTGCCCCATTTGCAAGCAATGGGGAAGTAGTGACTGCTGAGTTTAAAGACTCATAAAACTCAAAAATAATATTCACTGAATACAAGAAGAGATATAATTCAACAGATTCATTCTGGGTATTATCACAGGATATCAGTATGCAACATAATTGATTGCTCGGCACTTTGGCATTGCACAGTACATTCAACCCGCAAGAAGCTATGACCTTATCAATGACAAAATTCCATGAAATGTGTTTAGTCCTGAATTACCTGCAGTAATGAAAGAGTAAGGTGCCGAGAGGACACTTCCTACTTTTGCCACTTCGAAGACTCAATCCATAATGTAATGATGTCTGAAAGGTCTATTTTACCTGAAGATGGCCTTGCATGTTAAGGATAACTGGAATAACTTTTCTGATTTGGAAGCAAGTAAATATAAGTGAAGACAATCACTAGTTAAAACAGCATGAGTTTGGCAAGACCCATTAAGAAATTTCATGAAATTACAGGCTCTGGAGAGTTTCGAACTCTTTCCAGCTCATACAAAAAAACAAATTCTAGAAACTAAAATCATGGTTTATGTGAACTATCAGGCAGGCCACTTTCACAGTGTGAAACTGTTATACTTTTGAAATGAGTCCTCACAAACAGAAAATAATAGCTCAGATGACAAGAGGTATTTACCTCATCATAGAATATTTGTAGCACAGGACTATTGGCCCATTCAATCAATGCAGTAATTCTACTCCACTCAAGCCACCTTCCATTTTACTTACCTCATCCCAGCAATAGATCTTTCTATTCCTTTCTCTTTCATGTATTATTCTAATCTTAAATCTGACATAGATTAATTTTTGTTAAGCAAAGGTTTTGCGGATATGGGCCAAAGGGAGGATTATGAGTTAGACCACAGGTCAGCCATGATCTTACTGAATGGTGGAATAGACTCGAGGGGATGGAAGGCCTACTTCTATTACTATGTTCCTATTCTGGCATTCCCTTTGATGCAACAACATGATTTGCCTCCACTACTCCACGTAGTAGCAAGTTTCACATGTTAAGCACTGTTTCAATACCAATGATTTAAAATACCAATAAAATCTGCAATGGTTCAGTAAATCAGTCTCAAAACATTGAGGGGGAAAAAAATTTGACAAGATCCAAAAATCAGCACAGGGCTCAGGATCTGTGATTGCAATGGAGACAGCACGTAAACGTTGTGATGACTGCTAATTAATAGCAGTAGCAAGCAGCCCAGTATGAAGTACATTGCTGAGCGGCTGCACCAACTAAGGCGAACCTGCACCACTTAAAGCCAGCCTGCATCTGCTGGAAGCGGCTGGGGAAGATCTACTCAACAGGAGTCAGAGTGAAAATGGCACAACAGGGCAGAGAGTGTGTTGCAAGCTTCACTGATGCAGCACTTGGAGGCCTTGTTGCAGGAGGTGGAGAAGGTAAAAGTCTCAAAGGAAGGCCCCTCCAGACAAACACTGAAAAGGCGGTGAGGCACAGAGCCATCACTGCTAATGCAAACAGTCTAGCTTTGATAATCTGGGCGCAGTGCAAGTAGTTTAATGCCTTCATGAGTGGTCAAGGCCAGTGAACGCATCTTCAAATATTAAATCCTTATAAATAAAGCACCAGTCTCTCATGCTGCTCCATTCACTCACTCTCAGCATTCTCTATCTAACACATCTAACATTCATTGCCTCAGTTCACTGTAGTACGCTTAACACTGCTGTAAGCCTCATGCCCATATCTCTTAACATAAATACACTCACGCTATTCAACAATGATAGCCCAAACACATTCCACTCATTGAAATGTTTCCCTGTCTCATGTGGCACTCACAGCTACATCCAACCAGTAGGTATCAGTCATAGAAACATATAAAATA
The DNA here is from genome assembly GCA_024679065.1 of Sphyrna mokarran. Lineage (NCBI taxonomy): Eukaryota > Metazoa > Chordata > Chondrichthyes > Carcharhiniformes > Carcharhinidae > Sphyrna > Sphyrna mokarran. The sequence goes on along the minus strand of JAGIQG010000003.1, from coordinate 106,087,684 downwards.
GGAACAGAAGTAGACCATTCAGCCCTTCGAACCTGCTTTGCCATTCATTATAGTCATAGCTGATCATCCAATTTAACAGCCTGATCTCGCCTTCCCTCGATATCCTTTGATCCCCTTAATCTCAAGAGCTAAATCTAACTGCTTCTTGAAAACAAAGTATGACCGCTTGAACTCAATTCCAGATAGAAGATAATGTTAGCTATCAGTGGAGTGACCATGACTAAGCCACTGGTGTGGCTGCAACGGGGCCCAAGCCATTTGCTCACCGAACAAGCTTCATGATGGAATAGAGCCTGAAGACATCCTGAGGGATAACTGCTAGCCCTGATCAGATTATTTCACGCTCTATTTCACGCAAGCTCATGGATGGGCCTAAGGTCATTAATTCCAGCCCTGAAAAGTGACCAGTCTCCTCAGATAATCCTGGAGAAACAAAAAATGCCAAAAAATACGAGGAGCAGGTGAAGCCAACTGTTTCACGCTGTTACAATGCAGTAGCTAAGTGGGTAGTATTTGTCACTAACTGAATGCTGCCATCAAGCCAAAAATGTGTAATGTGGTACATGAATTTTAGTGCCAATGTGATGCTTGGTATGTAGACCATTTGTCCCAAAGACTGGCGGTGGATCGTATCAAACATAACAGGCAAGATACAGACTGTACCCAACCAAACTGTACTTGTAAAATGGAAGTGTCCAACATTAGATGTGATTCTGAAATTGGACAACATTTGCCAAATAATCCTCAGAGTGCTAAGAATTACACTGATAACCAAGGTTGTCAGTCAGGCTTGCAATATGACTCATTTATATGTATTGGAAGCTACATAAATTAATACACAGGACCCTGTTCTTTACAGACAGAAAGAACATGTACACACAAGGGGATTTTATGGCCTTGCTCATCCTGAAACTGTAAAATCCCGTCAATGGACTTTTCTACGGTTAGTCTACCCATTCGCTCTGATTTCCAAGACAGGCGGAATCATAAAATTCTAGCCATTGTGAATGCATTGGCTATACAATATAGGTGACAATTTTCGTTGGTTCATTCCTTAGGACATCTTTACACCACAGTCAAGCTACCTGACTTAATTTTCAAACACTACTTGGCAGTTAACTGCCAGTCACTATCAACTAGTGCATTCTCCATGGCAATGTCTCTACCAATCAGTATTGTCTATGTACACATATAAATTTGCATTTATATTTTTTATGCAATGTCCTGATGGGAGCAAGATAAAAAGATTTGACAAAAAAAATCTATTTTCTCAGCAATACTAAAGCCACGTGTGCATAGTTTATGGTGCCCTGCAGCTTAGGGAAGCCGAGTATCTTGGCAAAATCAGGTGCATACTCTACCTGCTTCTCCCTAGCCAGAGAGAACACCACACACTCTCCTCTTCTGCCTTAAAGAGCATCAGCCACCCCATTTCACCCATTACAGAGAAGATGACAAATAGAGAGACATGAGAGATGTCCACCTGCTCCAAAGTGGAGGATCTGAACACATAGAAAGCCATGATCACATGACTCATGCATATGGAATCAGGAAATCAGATATGGTTTTGCTTGGGCCTAAGTCAGCTCACACTGGCTGATCCTTTTGTCCAGCAAGAAGTGAATGCATCGGGAAATTACTGTAATCATTATAAATCACTTGGAAATGAGAATAGGTGAAAGTTCCATTCTTTAAATTGAGACTCAATTATGGATAGAACTTGCCTGGATGCAACTGCGGTACTTAACATACAATTACCACCTTCAGGACAGCATTACTGGTGTTGGTCAGGATCTCTAAATCTTGATGTTCCCGGCTTCTTCCAAGCAACTACAGGTATGTTTTCAACATCAGTCAATACTCTATTCACAGGTCAGTCAAACATGTCTCTGATGCTTTCCTCACCAGGGCAGACAGACTTTTCCCACAGGAAAGCAACAGGGATTCGAAAGGCATGGCAGTACATTGATTTTGCAGTTTACCCACAGTGTCGGAGGAAACGGTATTGCCGTCTAGATCTCTGTGCAATGCCACAGCGCTCATACACTCTGACTCCCATATTCAAGTGGTCACTGATCCTGAAGGGTAAAGATCACTTCCTGGACAGGTTTTATGATTTTTCAATTATTAGCAGGAATATTCTTCCTGGCTCCAAAACACTACGTGGACCACTGTCAGCCCATGAATCAGCCCAAATCAACACTGGTCAAATTGCCTCGAAGTTCTCAATTGGTGTCTGAACCTCACCAATAAAGCACGAGGCCCAATTTCCAACCAACTTCAGTGCATTATCAACACCAAAATAGGCTGGATTTGCTTTCACTGTCTCTATAAAATCAGGGCAGGACCTCTATCTGCTACTCCAACTCTAGCATGACCCTGGTCAGTAAACAGAAGTATGTCGATGACCATCGGCAAGTTCTGGTCCATGCTGCAGCTGCATCATGCTGCAGCAGGTGAGAGCTTAAACAAGTCCTCAGCATTTCTGACATTTGTGATTATTCCTGCTGACATGGTGGGGCTGCTCACAAGAGATGCCTTAAGTGTGCAACGGGTGCTGCACAAAATGGATGCCTTGGGTGCCTGGAAGGTATCTCAGGAGTGTAGTGGGTACTGCTCACAGAGGATGTCTTGGATGTTAGGGTGCTACGCATAATGGGTGCTGCTCATGTAGATATGGATTCAGGCAACTGCTGCTGAGGACTTTGTCTGAGGGTTTAAATTGGCATGATGCCAACCAACCTGATGATCAAATGGGACACAGATCCAGGGCCTTGTGAAATGGCAATGTTGGAGATGACTCAGATGAGGCTGGGAAATGGCAAATGAGGGTGTAGAGGGGGAGGAAATGGACCAGAATTCCTATTCTGTACATACCCCCACCACCCGCCAGCAAGAAAAATACCGAGGTCAGACCCATTAGCTCTGCTACTTGGAATATCATCCTGCCTGATTCATAAAATTGCAGAATAATGCAAGAGGAATCAACATTTCACCCATTGTGCCTGTGCCAGTTCCTGAGTGGAACTCTTGGTGATGGGAAAGTTGAGGAAAATGCCCACCAAAGACTGGAAAAGAAAATATACTTTATTGGGATATAATAAATAAGAATTCAATCAGTCTAACATATGCATACTAATTAATTCATAGATTTATTTAATCATTTTCTTATAGGCTACTCTGGTTTCTGATATTTAAAGTCAATTGACTTAATCTAATCTCTTTTTCATCTGCCCTGCACACTCTCTTTTAAAAACTATCTAGATTACAGATATATTTAACAAGCTGTTAGTTCTATAAATGCAAATTATTTCTCGAAGTTAAGGTTTGAAATCCATGATAGTAATATTAGCAGTTAGATGTTTCATATGTTCAAAAAGCATTCTTTTGTCTGTCATTTCAATAAATGCATGAACTATATTATGTTAAATGGATGAATGTCTTCAATAAATGAGCAAATATATGTTTATTATACATAAGTCTGCTAAGATTGCTGACAGTAATATGTAGGTTTCTAAGTAAACTGTCACGCAACCTGGCCTGAATAAAGATGGGATTCAAATACATTAAATATGAGCAATACACAATTATTGTCTCTTCTTGGAGAGAGCTTAACCACCACAGAAATCCAGGAATACAACATTTCTTCAGTTATACTCTTCTGAAAGAAGACAATCACAGGACGTAGCCCAGTGGAAATATATGCTGGTGATTTTGGTTTTCATTTTCAACAAAATCCTGCTTGAACATCAAACAGAAAACAAAGAGGACAAGAGTGGGTTGCATCTGAGAGTACAGCCTTGAGTGCTGATAACTGTTCTTTGGGCATATTGTACAAAAATAAAAGTGGGACTATTAATAATAAGGTTGTTCCATTAACACTGGAAATGACTCATCCTGCCTTCCAATGTGTTGGCAAAGAAGTAACCTTTGTTAATATTTTCTGAACATTGCAAGTCTGCTGATGCCTTTGTTTGGAAATGTAATGCAGTGATTAGTAGCATGCTGCTCTTAACATGGACAAAAACCGATAGCTGCAATGACAAAAATATGATCAAATTAACCTCTGGAAATTTTCTAATGGGCAATTCAGTGTGCAGTTGAAAGCTCACACTGTTTAATGCAACTTAATACACCCACTTTGCACTTGAATGTTGTGATAACTCGATGACTATGAAAACATTCCTAATGCACACTTGCACTGTTAGTCCCCATTACTCAGCCATCAAACAAAATCAGGCAATCAGCAGCAACGATGCTGCAAACATTAATATCCTTCTGAAAGTATGTGTCATTAGACATCAAGGCCACAATATATCTATGTTGTTATCTATCATTGGAACAAACATGGTTAGCAAACAGGAAATAATAAACAGGGAATAGACACTGTACTATGATTATAAAAGAGCAGCTAACAAGATGTGAAGTGCGTGCCTGCAATCTGATCTCAATGAATAGATGACATTGCTTAATTCCTGACATTTGATTAGTCCAGTTCGTATTGATGTCAAGTAAGATGTAGCAATAGGAACGAGCCATTGGTAGCGGCAATACAGTAATGTAAACTGTATTTTTTAAACAAAATGTCTCTGCTCCCACCTATTGCTCTATACATTTCACCTTGCTGAGAGGTAAAGGAGCTTATGACTTGACCCATATTTTGCCTCAACCAATTCATTTGATCTGCCTATGAAGATTGAAAAATACACATATCTTATTCAGATTTGTAAGGAAGTGTGTTCTTGTGATCCCTGGTTATGCTAATATAAAGGTAGATACAGGGCTGTGTCAGTCAAACATCATGAAACAAAGATACTCAGGTATCTTATGGCAATCACTGATGCCATTGAACTTTGCAGCTAGCAGATTCAAATTCATAAAAATAATTAACCTCCATGAATGACAAAGTATAAAAGAGCAGTTATCTTAAAATACAATGAGCTTTCCAGTGAACTTAAGGTTAACTAATCTTTCCCTGGGCGGCTAAATGTGCCCTAATGGATAGTCTCAGCTGATTGCAGAGCTAGTATTTCTGCCTAGTGTCACCTCCAATAAGCCCACACTATGTTGGCACTCAAAAGGGAAGAAAGCATACCTGGTACCTTAATGGATTCTGAGTCACTTCCAACCATTGCCAGTTCACAAGGACCTCAATCTGTATCCCAAACTGATCGGCAGGTTGGCTGGCATCATGCCAACTTAAACTCTAAAATCAACTTTTTAAGTGGCAGCTGTCTAAATTCATACCCCCTGTGATCAGCACCCACTACACACCCAAGACACCCAATGTGAGCAGCACCCACTACACACCTTTACCAGTCCTGCCCGACACTAGCTTTGGTATCACTGACAACTCAGAATAGCACTATGGCAGATTGGCTGCGAAATCTGCTCTTAGCTCAAAGGCATGAGTGAAGGGATGGTGGACTTCCTTATGTGACTATCCGGTGGTGATTCAGACCAGCCTAATTTCCTGCTAGTATTACACATAATTTTGAGGGAGAATGTGATTCAGTGATTCACATATTTATTAAGTATTCATGGAATGGTAATCTATGCAAGCAGGGTTCTGTGCATGGATCAGTGGGAAAGCCAACTCACCATATGCCTGCCATGAAATGCTGAGGGGGAAATTCTGACTTGCTCTTCCACTGATGGAATTTAGACCTCTGGATCAATGAATATTCTGCACCTGCCTACCTTTGGAGGCAGTGGAAAATTCTACCTTAGGAGATGTACTAAGGTACAACATTTTGGGGCAGAATGGGAGAATCATCTCGACCAGTGAAGGAACAAGATTCTGCCAAGGAAACACCCAGTGGTAGAGAATTCAGATTGACCATGGCCTCTCTCTCTCTGAGGAACCAGACCAAGGTTTCACCAAAGGTTTTCAATTTCACTTCAACTCCAGTGGGACAAGAAAAATGTGTGACTTCAAAGAATAGACAACAGCAAATACGTCTTTCTAAATCTCCAGAATCATCTGGAGAAGATTAAAAATGGATTCCAGGCTAGAGTTGTCCTCAAGTCTTCATCCCAGAGGAAAGTAAATGTGACAAAGAGCTCCTGAACTTCTTATACCCAAGTGTAAGTTACCATTTGTAATCGCAATCTTTTCTCGAGTATGTTTGTGCATCTATGAGTGCACAGGTGGGTCTGATTGGATATAAGTTCATATATTGAATGCTAAAAAATTATCTTCCTTTTAAAAACAAAATTACAAGAAAACCTGTCATTTATCTGTTCTTGACAATTCTGACACCTAGAGTTAAATCACTTCTTTTTCTTTAAAAAAAAACACACCATCTTCAGTCAGTCAGGAGGTGGAAAAAGGGGAACTACCCTTATCATTCTTCCACAACAAAAACAGAAAAATGCTGGAAAATCTCAGCAGATCTGGCAGCATCTGTGGAGAGAGAATAAAGCCAATGTATCGAGTCTGGATGACCTTTCGTCAAAGCTCCAGCTTGTTGAATGACTTCTGGAAGTTCATCTAAATAACATCCATTGATAACGTCTCCTCTTCCCTTATATTAGTCAAGTCTTCAAAAATAAAGAAATAGTAACTGCACGCATGCTTTGTATAATGTGTACTGTGGACTCACAGGATTGACAGAAATCCTTAATCTTTCAGAGAGTGCCCATGTTTGTGAATTTTGCAATCCTGAAGTGTTAAATCTCAGTCCGGAGAAACATATAATATTTAGCTGACAGAAAAGGATAGGCATAATACACAACAGATGCAAAACAAAATTGCAAAGCCACTCACGTTGGTTTAGAAGCTTCAGCCTGATCAGTTTGCAGTTTCTCTCCTCCCTCCACTTCCATCGTACAGTACACAATGCGATTTGGTGCTAAAGACTTGAGACCCTGCACTTCCATGATCACTACCTAGAAAACAAAATCATTTAACAGCACAACTTCAATCTTTCAAATCATTTCCCCTTTTCATTTTGATGAAATTATTTATAAGCATTCAAGCGAGATATATCAATGGTGAGGATGTATCTACAATCTTTGGATAGAGTGTTGTGCACTCACAGATCAAGTTCAAGCAAATCTGCAACATGTCTTACACCCAACCTCGTAAGGACATTGTTCGTTGCATCAAAATGACTTTCATTTCCTACGCTACCCAGCCTTTTAATCTCGTGAGGCTACAGTTAAGGCCAATTTAGGGGCTGCTTCATAGGCTCACACTTGTTAGAACTTTACGAAATTGTAGAAACATGTTTTAATAGAGATCCATTAGAGTCAGAAAGGACATTCTTTCAAGTTATCTCACATGTCAGAGACATCTCCCAAACTCAATTTCACTTTCACTGAACAACTGCAGTAAAATTTCCATCATGTGAATCTTCAGCTTATTTCTTTCCTTGTTTCCAGTCATTTATTTTAATGCAACTTCTTGTAAAGCAAAAGTGTTTGTGGTGGGGCCAAATACAACTGCTTCAGTCTTCCCACTATTTAACTATAGGAAATTTCTATCCATCAAGTAGTAGGTGTTGGCCAAGCAATGTAACAAACCAGACAGTGTTGAGGCAGAGCTGTATGTTTTCAGCACAAATTTGGAAACTAATATTTTTATGGACAGTGTTGTTAAGGAGCAGCATGTAAATGAGAAATAAGAAAAGTTCAGTGGTCAGTGATACATTCTTGGGGAACGCCATTCTTGAGGTGTTGGTGTGGGTCAGGAAGAGAAACCATTCCAGGTATTTCTTTCACTGCAACTGGATAGATAAGAATGGAATCAGCCAAATGTAGTCCTACTCAGCTAGAGAATGGAACACAGGCACTGGAGGAGGATGTGGTCAACCTTGTTAAAGGCTACAGACAGGTTGAAAGGAATAAGGATTCATGGTTTACTATGATCATCATCACGTAGGATATAATTTGTGACTTTAATGAGAATTGTTTCAATACTGTCACAGGTACAGTCCAGCGATTTAAGTATGTGCTGGAAAAATAAGGACTCTGGAGAGAAAAGAGAGGTTGATTTGGTCAGTAATTTGCAAGGACAGAAGGGTCAAAGTGGGATTTCGAGGAGAGAGAGAATACTAACAGACTTGAGGAGAAGGGGCCTACACTTGAATACAGTGGACAATTAACAATAATCAACACATAAGGGATTCCAGGAAGGAAATGGGGCAGACAGCAGTTTAATGGTAATATGGTTGAGGAAGCAATGGCTGGTCTCATGGACAAGATCAGCCTGAAGGGGACATGAGGTAAGATAGGAGAGAAATTAGATATAAATTCAGGGTATGGAAATGGGTGGCAACAGGGGAGGAACAGAAATGGCAGAAGAAGCTGAAAGGCAGATCTCAAACTTTCTTATAATGAAATTCCATGTGCCCCTCGCACATATTGGGGCAAAGAGTGGAGGGTGTAGAGGAGAGAAATTTAAGGCAAATTATACTGGTGAAGGGAAGCTGGAATTTATCATCACAGCCCAGGATAATTCTGAAATAGTGAGTCATTTTAGGAACGGCAGGTCCTATATTCTGCTTCACAAGTTGCTGGTCTTAGCCAGAGAGAAACTAAACAATGCATTTCTCTGATGTTTGCCTCCCAGCAAAGGGAAGCATTTCATCCGAGGAGAAGTTGGGGATGTAGGCAAATACAATGTTACTCAGAGTCAGAAGCCTGAAATGTATCAGTTATCAATTCAGTTTGTCTTAGGTGGACCTCATTTTGCTACAAACAATATCATAAAGTGGCAAGGAATAAGAAAGCTTACTTGACAAATTACATTGTTGAATCTTTACAATGTACATTATAAAATTAATGCATGTTACCCACTCACCTCGAGTGTAAAAGACAGTACAACATCCGACTTGGAGAGCTGGTTTTCATTTTCCTCCCCCATGTCAATGATGGAGGTGTTATGACTGCGTTTCAGCTTTTGCAGTTTGAATTCAGAGCCTCCTTTGGAAACAGGCATACTCTCTAGATTTGCCATCAGTAGATTTACAGATGACTTAAGCTCCTCAATAAACATGTTCTCCATTTCTTTGGATACAAACTTTAGGAATTTGCGTTCCTATGAAACAATGACAACAATGTCATGAGACATCATCACATTTATTACACTAAAACAGAAAGCATACTGTTAACTTTACTGATATTATCCTCATTCTTCAGAAAGGTTGTTACCTACATCTCATGAACCAAACACCCAAACAGTGAGGAAATCACACAATCTTGGCATGTTAAGGAACTTCAACTCTCCTTACCCCGTTAAGGAATCAACACCTGGATTGGTAATGATACAAGATCCCATTTTCATTACACAAAGTGACATAATCTTTTCAAACTATTTTAAAGATGATGTTGTTACAAAAATCTTAAGATGATTGGCAGAAACAGGCAATGAATATTATCAAACATGAATGTTAAAAAAGTTAAAAGTGAAAATGTGCTAGCACAGCAAATGCATTCATAAGTAAGTAGGTTTATTTATTACTCACAAGTAGGCTTGTATTAACACTGCAATGAAGGTACTGTGAAAATCCCTTGGTTGCCTGGTATTCTGGCACCTGGCACTGAGGGAGAATTTGGCTTGGCCAGTGCACCTATCCAACATATCTTTTGGATTGTGGGAGGAAAGCGGAGCCCCAAGAAGAAACCCACAAAGATGTGGGAAGAACATGAAAAACCATTCAGATGATATTTTTGTCGCACATTAGTGAGTGAAATGCATAGAAAACGAAGCATGCAAAACAACTCCTCAGACGCTGAGGCAGCCTGTGCCAATATGCAGTAAGGCCTGGTTGATAAATGGCAAGTAGCATGTGCATCATGTAAGTGCCAGGCAATGAATATCTTTAACAAGAGACAATCCAACTATTGCCTATTGACATTCAAAAGCATTACCATTACTGAATCTTCCATATCAACACCTTGGGAGTTACTACTGACCATAATCTGAATGGGACCTGCCATATATATACTGTGGTTACAAGAGCAGGTCAGAAACTGGGAATTCTGCAACTCACCTTCTAATTCTCCAAAGCCTGTCCTTCATCTACAAGGCACAAGTGAAGAGTGATAGAAACACAAAAACTAGAAACAGGAGTAGACCTTTCAGGTTTAATCCGTCATTCATTTGGATCATGACTGATCATCAAATTCAATATTCTGATCCTGCCTTCCCTTCCATATCCCTTGACCCCTTTCACCCCAAGAGCTAAATCTAATTCCTTCTTGAAATCACACAATGTTTTGGCCTCAACTACATTCTGTGGTATTAGATTCCAAAGATTCACTACTAGGTGAAGTGATAGTGATAGAATACACTCCACTGAAAATAGCAATACTAATGCAAATTTTTCTCTCTTCTCAAAATTGTCCTGAGAAGGTAGCAATGGGTCTTCACATTGAACAGCTACAATCATTATGTCAGTGACATTTCATAGTGATTGCTTTCAACTTGCTGGGTTTCTTCAGCCAATATTAAAAATCAATGCCACAGTTTGAGACTGGAGTCAAATCTTCAGCAAACTGAGCAGAGGGGAAGGATGTTCGTGCATTAGTTGGATTTTTACAAGAATTTGATAGCTGGTGCTAATCCACAGATTCCAAAATTTATTGAATTTAATTTCACAATTTGTCATGATGACAACGTGTATTTTATGGTGCAAAATACAGGACTCTGGTTATAGTCCATTCACCCAGGCTTAGTAACAGAGGGCAACAACTGGCAGCTTTGATCAGTTGCTAGAATGGTTAGTGATTAGTGAACATGTTGTCCTGGAATCATAGAACCCCTAGTGCAGAAGGAGGCTATTTGGCCCACCGAGTCTTCTCCGACAACACTTCTACCTAAATCCTATTCTTGTAGCCCACATATTTACCCTGCTAATCCCTCCAACCTATGCATCTTGGGACACCAAGGGGCATGACCGTTGGTTGAGCATGACCAATGCACCTAACCCACACATCTTTGGACTGTAGCAGGAAACCAAAGCACCCTGGAGGAAACCCAGGGAGAATGTGCAGACTCCACACAGAGAGTAATCCAAACTGGGAATCAAACCCAGGTCCCTGGAGCTGTGAGGCAGCAGTCCTAACCATTAATTTCTATGGGAGTCTGCCAATCACCCACTGCAACTTTGGTAGTAGATCCACAGATATCCCAAAGAAAGGACACAAATGCTGTGCATTTCTGCAGATCTTCCACCGAGGCAAACAATCAGGAAGACCTCGATGGAAAGTTACTTTGGGACCATCATTGCATATAACCGTTTTGTTATGAATTATGGCATTTCAATGCTAACAACTGAAAGCTATTCACATCTGACATGGGAAGATTTTGAACGTGAAGGAAATGCTTCTTTTGTTTAGAGGTTTAATTAATTTATTCACTGTAGAGAGACAGCTGGGAATAGAAAAAAAAGGGTGATTTGTGGTCCAGACAGTATTTTCTGATCTTAACTGCTGCAGTTTTCAAGACTATTCAGCTTTAATGAAGCCTAAAAAACCTGTAGCCTTTATTAGCTCTCCCAATGGAATCTGACAGAACAAGTACATGACACAAGTTATACACCAGAGGAATTAAAGAATCAGACTTAAGAATCATTTAGTAGAATCCTATAGTTGATGGTGATTTAGAAACCAGGGCTTGACATAAATCAAAAAAGTTATTTTTAGTTCTAAATGGCACTACTGAGGCCACAGCCTGGGCACATTTAACCAAGTATTAAAGCTGACTATAGGAGATTAGCCTAGTTTGACAATAGGGAGGAGAATGGTTATCTTATAAATGAGGCAAAGGGAGAATTATTTTGCCAATTCCTAAACAGACTGTCAAGAAACATGACCCTTCATTGCATTGACTACTTAAACCCAGAATATGTCAAAAAAACATTAATGCACATTGCTCATATTTAGAATAGCTTTTTTTTGAAAGAAAACATATGCCTAGAAATTCCTTATTGTTTTTAGTGTAATTTCAGGATGCATGATATGGAAAAATGACAATTCTGGCAAAAAAATGGATGAAATGGATCCAGTCCAAAGATGTGTAGGTTAGGTTGATTGGCCATGCTAAAATTGCTCCTTAGTATACTAGGATGCTTAGGTTAAAGGGATTAGCGGGTAAATATGTAGGGATATTGGGGTAGGGCCTGGGTGGGATTGTGGTCGGTGCAGGCTCAATGGGCCAACGGGCCTCTTTCTGCACTGCATGGTTCTATAGAAACAACTAACATAGAAGTTTCAGCCCTAGGACTGATTGTCACCCAATTTCTTTTGGGCTCAATGTTCTTCCTGCAATTCGACTCAAATTACATGAGGGCCAATGCTTTTATAGCTCAGAGTTTCCTGTTTTTACACATGCAATGAATTTGGCATTAAATTGGATTTGATATCCCCATACGTGCAGCACAGCATAGATTTAACAGGTAACTGATATATTCTACCAGAGAACCTTCATTTAAGTCACAGCCAAGAAGGTACTAGCATTCAATCCTCAGCCTCCTTTCTATTTTTGAATCCATTCAACAGCAAATCCGACTTTGGTGTTTCTAGCTGGTGAATAATTCTTTCGTGAACAGTGCAGAAAAATCATTGGCTGATAATTGTAGAAGAAAAATGTTTACTCATGATATGCATTACTGGCACACCTATAATTTGAATAATCCATTCCAATGAGCACAATTCTCTTCAATAATTATAGACTGATTGAAGTTTAATCACCATACAAAGTAATTCATTGCTGAAAATTGAGACATGTTGCCAAAGCATTTAATTTTGCACTCATCATGACAAATCCAAGAATGGACAATTTCAAACAACCACAATAATTTATGTTACAGGTGAAAAGAGCTCCTCATAGTTGGTAGGTTTGGCCAAGGCCGTGCCAAGAAGAAAGCAATGAAGAATAATAGCCTCTCCATTTGATTCAAGAAAGGTGCAAAGCTTGAACATGTTCCTACATGTGTACGCTACTTCTAGCAAGCTTGAATAAGCAATGGTACAAGTTCAATGGATAATCTCACATTTGTCGTTTGTATAGCACTCAGGATTGTCCAACAAATGCAACTCAATTGCAGAATCACATTTAACAGTAGATGATTTGTTTTGGGTTTTGCAAACATGGGCTGGTTGAGAATGTCTTGTAATGATTTGTCAAACAGCATGGCAGAAGTGTGCCTGGTGTAAGGCTTGCCCGCCATTGGCTTAATACTAGCAGCAGAAGTCTTTAACTGGACATCAACTGCCCATATAAGGGAAACAATAGGTGGTGAAGCGTGAAGGCCATCCATGGGCTTTCCAGTCATGGGCTTAATTGAGATGGAGGTGGGATGGTTGTAGGGTTCTGCCATTCTTCCCAATTAAATGTCCTCACTGCCTTCAAACCTACACTTGGGGGAGTCATTAAATATCACCCATAATGTGACATAAAGGTTGTCGTTTTGAAGGTGCAAAGGGCTGAACTTCCCTCTCTTTTACTGTGCAATGTTAGTGGATTAGTATTTCAGTGTTCCAAAAATTAAAAGCAAAGCAAAGAAATCAGATGCCACCAATGCAGAAGGAAAAGGCCAGGATTTTGACAAAGCTGCTCCAACTCTTCCACTGTAACTTTGTCAAAGTGCAGCAGGAATCTCACACGCACGTGTAAACAAGATAACTACCCATTTCCAGTGAGGTTACATCAGCTAAATGGGAGCAGCTTTCAGAAGTTCCCAGCCAAGGTTGTTTTTGGAAATTATACTGCATGCATGTAAAAAACTGTTAATACATTGGGCAGATGGGGCATTTGGATGAATGCCTTATCTATGATAGCCTGGCACTGATTCTGTAACGTACCACAACTTGACCAACTGCTGTTTATAATTAACATGTAGCATTATTTTATCACACACTTGAGTTATCAAGAACTTTTCAGTAACATCACAAACAATACGGTAAAAACATGTAGGATAAAGGCATAGGGTGGATTATGGTTCAATTTAGTAACATGATAATGGCTTAAAGTGACATTAGAGCAACTTATCATTGTTATCTAATCCCTCCACATATATTCCAGTGCTGCAAATGCCCTTATACACAGTGGTGTATGGTGAGCTTCCTGAATTGAATCAGTTGTTTTGAACAGAATCACTAATAGGTTTATTTTAATTGCATGCTATGGAGAAAATTTTATATATCCTTGTACCAAATGATAACAGCATCACAGAAATGAACCATTATCTTTATATCTAGATATCTAATTATTATTAGATCCTGAAAAAAAATTACATACAGTCAAATTAGGAACAGGAATAGGCCATTCGGCCCATCAAGCAGGAAGATCGGATGTTGGCCTCAACTTCACATTATGCCTACCCCTGATAACCTTTGACTCCCTTGTTGGTCTAGAATCTATCTATCTATCTATCTATAGCTGCTATAAAAATATTTATTGACCCTGTCTCTTTCTGGGGAAGTTGAGTGCCAGATTCCCAACTTCCAGAAAAAAATTCTTCTAATCTCGGTCTTAAATGGGGCACCCCTTGTTTTTAGGTTGTGTTTCCGAGTTCTAGTATTTCCCACAAGGGGAAACATTCTTCCAGCTTCCATTCTACATCAACGTCCCTCAGAATCGCATGTCTCAGTAAGACGACTTCTCAATCTTCTAAATTAGAAAGGATTAAGACCCAGCCTGTCCAACCTTTGCAATAAACCCTCCCCATCAGTTCAGTGAAGTTTCTTTGAATTGCTTCCAATCCATTTATATCCTTTCTTATATAAGTAAACCAGAACTGTACATAGTATGCAAGATGTGATCCCACCAAAATCCTGCATAACTGTCACAAGACATCCCTACCTGTAAAGCCATTCCTCTTGCAATAAACAATTCCATTTGCCTTCCTAATCACTTGCTGTACTCACCTATAAACTTTCTCTGATTAATATATGGGGCACCCAGATCCCTCTGCATCTCGGAGTTCTGCATCTTCTCCATTTAAATGACATGCTGCTTTCTATATTTCTTGGAAAAGCAAACAGGTTTGTATTTCCCCATATTATGCTGTGTCTGATAAATTTGTACCCACTCATTTTACCTATCTATGACCCTTCAGAGATTGCAGTTGGCAATTGAATTCTAATGTCAATTTGGTAGGTAAATATTTGACTATTTTTTCAAATTAGGCACCAGCTATTTTTACTCGGTTTAAAATTGTGCTGTAACTAGACAAAGAAAACATGGTTCACTGTTAAAGGTTAACTTTGGACAGCTGGATTATATAATGGCTCATAGCATGTGTTTATTCCCTCTGGATGTCTCTGAAGCCATGATAGGTTTACAGTATGTTCACCAGAAAGCACTCAAGGAATAAGTCTTGACAGCATAGTGAGTAAGCTCTACTGAATGACATAACTTGCAGTAGGGTCAATTATTTGTCAGGATAATCCTCAGTGGGAAAGTCACAGTTTTTAACTTTCGTGCTTTGTAGACATCAGCAGAGTCAATTTCCATCTACTTAAATAGATCGAGAAACTCTGAAGTTACAACACTTCTCAAAAATAAAATGAGATGGAAATTACCATTTCTCAAAGAAAAATGTAAGGAAAACACTGTGCAAAGAGTGGGATGGAAATCTGATGTTTTGTGCGGTGCTTTTACTCACCCTTGCTATTTGATCTGCCATCTGAAGGCGTCCATCCAGCTCCCGTCTGATCTGAGCTGCCTGCTCATCTGGGTTATCAAGCTGTGAACACAATAGCATTTGTACATTTTAAATTTGGTATTGATTCACTATCATTGCTGCAAAAGAGGAGATTAAGGATCAAGGCCCAAGAAACTGCGTGGCTTTTGAAACTTTGAGAGGAGTGATCTGATAACTCCAAAATGGCATCCACGCTGCATGTGCACAATTGTGAGTGAATTGCACGAATTGACACTTCGACACAAACCTAAGTAAGCATGCAATGAACCTCCACCAGGAATAGGCAGATCATTTACCAATCAGCACTTAATGCAGGATCTGACAGGAGTGGAGCCCTTTGGGAGTTCAATTTTCCAGCCAGAAAATGATACAAAAGTCTAAGGTCATGTACAAAATGACTCAAGAATAGTTTCTTTCCTGCTGTCATCAGACTTTTGAATGGACTTATCTTATATTAAGCTGATCTTTCTCTACACCCCAGCTGTGACCGTAACACTACATGCTGCATCCTCTCCTTTCTTTCTCTATGTATGGTAAGCTTTGTCTGTATACGCGGAAGAAACAATACTTTTCATTGTATCTCAATACATGTGATAATAATAAATCAGATCAAATCCAGACAGACAATCTGGCACAGCTTTACAGGCGCTCAGCTGTTAAAAGGATATTCTGGTGCATAACCCATGCACACATACACACAGCCGTATACACACCACACAATGAGAGCCATGCTGCCACACAAACAGGATTTGGTGTGCTGAAACAACAATTCCAATGCATTTACTGCTCTGGAGGAGTGCTGCAGAACTTGGCAGAGGTGCTATTCAAAATTTGAGCCAGTCTGCTGAAGGCTGCACAACCTCGTCATCATGAGGGGACAGCTGTTGCCACTATCCATACAACTGAGGATCTAGAGGTGGGAACCTGAGAGAACACAGACAGCATCTTCTTGGCTGGGTTGGTCACAAAGAACTGCCTGGACAGTGATACTTGTACCTGCAAGCTCAATTCTACATTCAGCATCAATTTCACACATGATTGACTGTCACACTGCCTGTTTGTCCACAATGCAAAAATAAGCACTGCCACAAAATAAACATACTAAATTTTATAATAAAAATCATGCATTTGCGCACAAATGCTGCCTTTGTATTCCCCTAGCGCCCATTGATTCCTACAAAATGTTGGTGTCTGATAGAATATTCCTGATTTGCAGTGGAGGTGACTGCAGATGGCCTTGAAGGACAACTCGAGCAGCTCTGGACCTAGACAACCCAGCTGCAGATTGTACCATGTTGGCATGGAGTGGCTCTGGTCATGGCTGGCTGACTAACATGCAACAAGTGCATTGGCAAAATGGCATGAATATAAGGATGAATACTGTCTCCATGGAGCCACTGTCACTTCTGTTACAATCTAGTTAGGAACTAGTAACATTATTGTATGAAGTAGACACAGTTTAAAATTCTAGTTACCCACTCAGCATAAAACCACAGGATTCCACTATTTACCACATTAAACTTTATATCCTTCGTATACTATGGCATTCAGAATGAACATGAAATATGTACAAATTAACAGGCAACTATGGTCCAATGCATCACATTGCACATTAAATGGCAGTTGTGACTAAGACTGATCTCTTCAATTTTTCAGCAATTCATTGGGACGTTAATGACTACAGTGAGTCACAAAATCCCATTAACTCTGTCTCCAGTATGAGGGATTTCAACTCCACATAAAGATCTACTCTTGGAATTCCCTCAAAAACTGCTTCAACTCAGACTGCCTGCCTCCCAATAACTCAATCTCGCCTCCTGAGACTGTGACTCAAAAAACTACCCCCCTGCCTCTAATTACTACCCAACTATTTTACAGACCACTAGCTTCACAAAGCTGGCACTTTTCTAAACTCCAGTTGCCTTCCTGTAATGAGCAGGCTCTTAGTTGATAAGTATATGGATGAGAAGGGAATGGTTTAGTTAGGAGGGGCATTGCTTTTTATTTTGGTCGGCACAACATCGAAGGCCGAAGGGCCTGTTCTGTGCTGTATTGTTCTATGTTCTATGTTCTAAGACAAATGTCTCTGGGCCCAGTAGCGTTTCCCCGCTTCACCAGGAGTGGCTCCCTCCAACGAGGTTTATTTGTACTCCCCACTAATGGGGAACAGGTGGGCAACCCTGTTGGCAACAACAGAAGCCACTGACGTCTCCCCAGGAGATCGCAGCTAAGGGGATGGGTGCCCTGTGGGCAGTGCCAGCCAGGCCGCTGGCACTGCCTAAGGATAAAGTGGCAATGCTCAAAGGGCAGGACAGCTGGAGAGGACGGTGGGTAAAAATCAAGGCTTGCCCAGTAAGGTCCAGGTGGCCAGTCACTGGTGGTGGTGGGGGTGGGGTGGGGCGGATTTCAAAGGTGTGGCGATCTAAAGTCACAGAACTGGCCAGTGATTGGGAGGCCAGCAGTGCAGGGCTACTGTGTGTGGGCCAATCTTGGCACTGGTAGATTGGCACATGTGCAGTGGTCCATTCAGTACTCTGCTGCCAGCTTCGCAGGTGGAACTTAGTGACCCCCTTGATTTTCCAAGGGAATTCTGTTAAGGCATTCTGCAGTGCTCAGAGTTTGGAAGATTCATTTTGAAGATCATGCTAGGAAAAAAAAAGCTGATTTTCACACAAATTCGGGACATAGAATTTTTTTTGCAGTATTCCCCATCCCACCAAATCTCTTCCAAAGGTCAGTTTTTTTTTTAGCCATTTAATATTATCTGATTTCCTTCTCTGTTTAAAGCTTTCTATCTCCTTCCTGGTCGCTTTCCTTCCTTGCCAAGATCTCTCTCTCTCTCCCGAGTTCAAGCTTTCTCATTTTTTTCCTCTCTTTTTTCAAGTTCAAGTTTCTTAATCTTTTTCTGAAGTTCAAATTTTTCATTTGCTTTATCTCGATTTGCTGCATCTGCAACAGAACTATATCTAATACAAGCTGTGTTATATCCAGGTCAGGTTTTTCTTCCTCTGATGCTAAATGTTGTTCTAGTATTTCAATTACGTCTGCTCTCTATGCCCCTGCTTTAAATACTAATGTCAACTTGACTGCTAATGTGATTAACCTAGCCTTGATTAATTGTCGCATTTCACTTGGAGATAAATTTCCCCTCTCCAAAAAAGTTGCAGCAACAGATAAAGCATTATTTTCTTTCAATGAGTACAGTGAAATACACCGTAAAAATTTTATCAGCCTGAAAATTCTCAGCACCCAGATTTGTCAGTGGATTTTGAGATACCCAGATGAGCCCTCAATTTATGCTACAGTCCAGGTTGAGATCACTGATCTTTTGTTTAAAGTAAACTAAGTTTGAAATCCCAGTTGAAATCAGCTAGGATAATAAAGCCGTAAGATTCCAGGATTTTAAACAAAGACAAACTTTACCATACATGGGCAGAAAATTTAAATAGTCTATAACATCTACATTACATTTTCACATTCCAAATTAGCGTGAGCTAAGTATGAATTATCAGATAACTTAAGATCAACAATCCACACTGTACATTAAATGCAGACAAAACCAAGGCAGATCCAATTAGATGTCAGTGACCATTGGGAGGGCCACAAAATCTTCTTAACTCTGTCAACCTCATTAGAGGTTTCAACTCTTCACTCAATGATCGAGCTTCTGAAGCCCCTTCTAAGCTGTTCCAAACTTGGACTGCCTCAATAACTGTTCACCTCCCAATGGTTCAATATCTGCTTCTGCGACTGCATCCCATAAGATTCACAAAGCACTCCCACTCTAATTACCAATACACTTCCAACAATTGTAGTCTGCTAACTTTGCAAAGCTGCATTGCCCCTGTGTTTCTCTGAATTCCAAACCGTAAATGGGTCCCAAGGTTTCTTTTGAATCCTACCTGTCTGGCACAGAACTAGATATACCATCTTCTCAGATCCCCAGGACTTCTAAACCCACATTGCATGGAGGTTCTTAATAACTCGCAGTGCTATTCTGGGTGCTGCCAACCGTACAATCACCAAACTGCAACCAACAATCTCTTCCAGAAAACACACAGACAATTTGAAAATTGAGAACCTTCTTAAACTCCACCTATCACCATAGCAATGTAGCCTTTCAGAGTTCACTGAGTGCTTTTAAGTTACTTCTTACTCCTGAAATAAAATACCTCCCTGGACTGCACTTCTTTAAAGCAGTATAGATGTTATATCTCATGTTCTCCAGCTAAGTATACCTACCTGTTCTTATATGGCTCCAGTTCTTTTATTCTATCAAACAAGCACAGGTAACCTACCGAATTGCCATTTTCCTTTAGGTGTTCTGGCAATCTTTAAAGTTCAGCATATTAGCTATCTTTCCTTCAGATTAACTATCTGCCAGAATGAAATATAACCTATAAAATATTAACGTAAACCACAAATTAGATATTCATCATACTCACCAGTGGTAATAATCTGCTGGAGGACTAGTTTTTGGTTGCTGCAAAATCTTGCAGGTCCTCGTGCATGGCGCAACCTACATTCTTGATGAAAGCAGTCTGATCTTCCAGGACATCAGTCTAAGTTTCTAGCGCAAGCATTGGGTAGTTGCTGCATGCATCTTAAAGGAAGCTAAGACAACAGAAACTACATCATAGCTGGATCTACTCATCTGCTAGAGTTGGCTACAATCCCCATGCTGAAAAGGATACGTTCCAAGCTCTGAAAAGTACCCAATATTCCTTGACATTATACACAGGCCTCCAATATATTAAGCATTTTGCTGTGTAGATTCATCAACATCCTTTTGTGGGTTGCCAGATTAAAGGCCTCACCTCTGAAGAAGAAAGCTTATCTGAGCTGGCATCTTTGCTATTCTTGCTCTTACCTGGCTGCAGGCCCACTCTTGTTCAGTGTCTCACCACACATAGATCTCACTGCTGATCTATCCTCTAAGATGTACTTTGTGACAGTATCTAAGCTGGTGGCTGGATGCATTAAATCAAATGTTGGTGTTGTGTCATCATTATCATTGCCTGGTCAGGTTGTGTAGAGGACTTCATTTCCTGTTTTGTATACAGGACAACTCTCCTTCTTTCCACCTTCTTCCCATAGGAGTGGCACTGTGGTAGGGATTCGGGTTCAATTCCAGCCTTGGGTCACTGTCTGTGTGCAGTCTGCACATTCTCCCTGTCTACGTGGATTTCCTCCAGATGCTCTGGTTTCCTCCCACAGTCCAAAGATATGCAGGTTAGGTGGATTGGCCATGCTAAATTGATCCTTAGTCTCCTACGACGTGCGGGTTAGGGAGATTAGTGGAGTTACAGGGATGGGGCCTGGAAGGGATGCTCTTATTGGAGTGTCGGTGCACACTCGATGGGCTGAATGACCTCTTTTTGCATTGTAGATATTCTAAGAAGATTTCCAGTGCAGTGTGTGAAGCCTTGGAGCCCACTTTCCCCTGTTATCTCAATCCTCACTCCTTTCTCAAGCCAGATTTAAGCACAACTTTCCACATCTGCTTCAGCCAAAATGCACCCCCATTGGCTAACCACTAGTATACCAAGGACATTGGCTACCTGCTGATAAAGTCAATGGACAATGTGACTTGTGTTAGCTGGATGCAGAGATTAAATGATCATGCAGCACAAAGTTGGCTGCCTGCCTGCATTTCAAACACCAGGCATGAGTTAATCATGCACTTTGATACCTGTATCTGTTTTGGGGGACAGGTCGAATGTAGCCCTCCAGGACTCTTAATTGCCACTGTGGAATCACATTTTGTATGCCATGCAATGCTACCTGCTATGATTACCCTGACACTGGCTGCCCTTACATCAACAGTACATGAGTAGACAAAAATGTTAAACAAGAATTCTCTGGAACATTTCAAGACCCATAATCATTACTCTCATGACTCACTGCTTGAGAAATATGATATTATACAGAATATGGTTAAAGCTATTGAAATATTTTTCTTCAAATATGAATTTATAATGCAACAATGATACGTTATTACATTTTTCATTACAGGGGCTATTTCCTATATGCTCCCAGTTATTTCCTGACAGATTAAAATGCAGAAAACTGTTTTTCAAAGGGTAAGAATGTAATCTTGGGCCAGCCTGATCTATTTGCCTCAAGTTCCTGTGCCAGAGATTAAGCTATTTATCAATGCAAAGGGCTTAGCATTCCCTCTATTAATATGTAGAAAATTAGTATGACTCAGCTAATACACAGGAAAGAAAGAAAATGGAGCATACAGTTGGCTCTGGCTTGCTCCAAGTCTGTGGCAGATTTGGCATGGACTGCTTTCACCAAATCCCGATGTGATTAAGTCAGGAGAGGAATTATATTAAATATCATGGGCTAGAATTCTCCCTTTGGGTCAAAGCAGCACAGATTAGGCCAGTTTTAGGAAGTGCTATCCTGTCCACTTCCCATCCCTGATTTCCATTCAAATTTCTTTCAATATTGGTGAATGCAAAATCTGTTCAAATCCAATGCAACTCAGCAGCATTTTAACGTGTAATGTTTTCTCATTTTGCTCTGTTTTTAAATAAAAACTTTTGCTACATATATTTAAGAGTGACATCCAGATGAAGTCTGGTTAAAATGGAATTATCACCAAAAAACAAAGGCCACGGCCATTCAAGCCACAGGGATGTTTCCATCCCGCTGCAGTGAATGGAGATTTAACTGGGCCAAATTCTCCCATTTCTCAGGAGCATGGTTGAATGGCCATTAAGATTGCAAATGCTTTGGCACAATCAGTGTCAATCATGATGGAAGAAGTCCCTTCTCACAAAGCTGGCCAAGCCTTTAGGGGCTGAACAACACATGGAAGAACTCTGAGAATAATTGCCACATGGGTGTTGGTCAGTTCACATCATGGACTATGCCATTGACAAGGTGGGATTTGAACGTGTCCCAGAGGAGCTAACATATCTTTCAGGCTGATGAATTTGAAACTAATGCAAAATGTTATACAAACTCAAGTTGTCCCGAATGCAAAATGCTCCGATCTTTTGCCAGTCATATCAATTAGTGCCGATAAAACTAGCATAACTAATTAGAAATCCATGCTAAGATTTTTCAGTGGCTATCATTGAAATACCCAGAGAAAAGATCCTACAATTTTTTGTAGAAGAAATCAAACTACTTCAGCCATTTTCACTTCTCAAAATCCAAAAAATAGTTTTGAAACAACCGTCACCATCTATACAGGCTATTGCGAATCAAATATTTTCTATTGACAATATGAATGATGCATTATGATGAAGCAATGATGTCTAATCATTATATTTCAAACAAATATGCTAATTGTTTTCTCTACACAAACACTAAACACACGTGTTTCTTTTATATAACAATATTTATCAAGTATCTCAAAGGGCAGCTCCTTTTGTTTTATAGATGTCAACAATGCCTTCTTCTTTGGAAACAGATGAAAGGATTTGCATCCAGGGCTACTGATGTGCTTGTCACTTATAGACGATTTGTCCTATTGAATGCATAATGTTCCTTGACAAAATCAATCAGCTTGGCTATACCATTACATGGCATTTCAACAGACAGCTGCACTAGTCAAAGGTTACAACGCCTCAAAAGGCAACTGTTTAATTTCTTCCCATGCAACCACTTCACCCTGACCTACCTCAAATGTTAGCGCAAAATCTTCTGGTCACTGGGGTAGTATTGGGGTCCTCCTGGGCCATGCCAATGGCTTGGGATAAGAAGTTTTGGATGTAACATCAGAAGATGTTGTGCCCTCTCCTTCTGAGGGTGTGGGTTGGTTAGGGAAAATACATCCTTCATTTTATATGCAGTGCATTGTACTTGGTGAAGCCATTAGGCCATCCATTCAGTAACACTCCAAACAAGTCAATATGCTTATTAGTTTAATAATAAAAGCACTAATACAAAACACCTGGCACTCATGAACAAGCATGAATAGTTGGATCAGATTTAACTGAGTCTCATCCTTACAAGGAACGAGATTTTTGGAGTTAGAAATAAAGACTTATAAGCTGATAATTGCCTAAATCTGTAGAAATTAATTTCTGCAAACATGAGTCAGACAAACTATACAGGGCAGTCAACCCACACAGTCAGCTTTGCATAATATTAAGAATTCATTAAATGCGCCATCCAAAAATTGTCCTTCTGTGATGAGCAATTACTTTTGTTTCCCTATATAAGAACACAAAATGGCAATAATGTCAAGCTTACAAATTTTTAATAAAGTAAAACTTGTGAATCTATGAGCAAAATATTGAAAGATAAAGGCAAGCTCGTGAATAATAAGGTTGAAGTATAACACATTTAAGATATCACCATAAACACATCAAACTACCCACAAATTGATACTAAAACCTATCGTGTGTTTACTTCTCAAGCACAATTTGCCCATTGGCTTGAACATTTAAATAAGTGATATTTAATCAGTGATACTTAATATTTATATAAGTAATAATATTTAAATATTCCAGCCTACCCTACCCACTGGTACGAGGCCATAGCAGCTTTGAAGAGCCACTGAGTAATGCCGCTCTGCCTTTTGTTGAAGATTGTAACAAACTTGTTTTACTCTCAACATCCCTTTGATTGTTGATTATGCTCCTCTGCGAAATGGAAGTAAGTTATTTGATCTTTTTAACCTAGATAAAATAATTAAATCATCAAAAAAATAGGAGAAGGGATAGGACATTCAGTCCATTGAGCCTGACCTGCCATTAAATTAGGTCATGGTTGATTTAATTGTGCCTTCAATCCACTTTCCTGCCTGACTCCCTTAACCAACAACTCCCTTGTCGATCAGGGATCTGTCTAACTCTACGCTGAATGTATTCAATCACACAGCTTCCACTGCTCTACGGGAAAGAGGATTATAAAGATTAATGACTCTCTGAGTAAAAAAATTCTCCTTATCACTGTTTTCAATGGGTGATCCTTTATTCCGAGGTTATACCTTCTGGTCTCAGACAAGAGGAAACATCCTCTTAGCATTAGCTTGTCAAGTCTCCTGAGAATCAATTAGCCAGAAATTTACCCTTTGCCAGCCACGGGAGTCTAAGTGGCTGAGGGGCAAACCATGGAAAAGTCCATTGACCTCAGGTGGGATTTTATGGTTTCAGGACGAGCGAGGCCATAAAATCTCGCCCTATATGTTTCAAATAAGTGCTATCAGATAAACCTGTTGAACTCAAATCTGGTGCTGCGAGACTATTTACTATTTCAATAAGGGTATCTCTCATTCTTCTAAACTCTAATTATTGCAGTCCCAACAGATTAACCTTTCCTCATAAGAAAATCGCCCTATGCCTAGGATAAACCTAGTGAACTTTCCTGAGCTGCTTTCAATATATCTTTTCTTAGATAAGGGGACCAAACCTGTTCACAGCATTCCATGTCTATCTAATAGCTTGTATAATTTTAGCAAGACTTCCCTACTTTTATACTCCACTTTCTTTGAAGTAAAGGCAAACAATCCATTTTTCTTCCCATGTACCTGCTGAACTTGGTTAATGCACAAGGATCACTAAATCCCTCTGTGCTGCAGTTTTCTGCAGTCTTTCTCCATTTAAATAATATTCAGCACCTTCATTCTTGTATCAGGGTGCTAACATCACATTTTCCGATTTAATAGTCCATTTGTCAAGTATTTGCCCACTCTCCTAACCTATCTGTATCCCTCTGAAGATTCTTTGCATCATTCTTACCACTTGCTTTCCCATCTATTTTTGTGCATCTACAAACTTAACAATAGTACAATCACTTCTCTCATCCAAGCCATTAAAACGTAAAAAAAATTAGTTTTCTTAAAGATGAGGTGGAATTTCTTCAGCCAGAGAGTGGTGAACCTGTGGAATGCTTTGCTCGAGAAGGCTGTGGAGGCTAGGAACTTGGGTGTCTTTAAGACAGAGATAGATAGATTCTTGATTAGTGAGGGAATCAGCAGTTTGAGGGAAAAGGCAGGAGAATGGGGTGAGAAAAATATTAGCGATGATTGAATGGTGAAGCAGACTTGATGGGCCGAGTGGCCTAATTCTCCTTCTATGTCTTATGGTCTTATATTATAAAACATTGTCGAACCAACAGAAATGTGTCTGGCATTCCACTAGTTACCGGTTGGCACTCTGAAAGTGCACCTCTTATTCCAACTTTCCGTCTTCTATCAGTTAGCCAATACGTTATCCATGCTAATATACTACCTCAACACCATAGTCTCTTGCCTTATTAAGTAGATCCTTGTGAGCTACTTTATTGAAAGCTTTTTGAAAATCCAAGTATATTAAACAGCTATTGGTTTGGGGGCGGGGGGATTAGTTGGGAGAAGAGGGTGGCCTGCTTTAGACTACGGAAGCCAGCTGAGAGCAGCAGAGGCTAACTGACAGGTCTCTCTGCTGCATAGAAGAGAGAGACCTGCACATGCGCAATTGTTCCTTTTGTTGCTCTCAGCAAGCTCACTGGTAATTTAAGCCTCTACTACTCCCCCCTACAGGTGGAAATTAGTGCATAAAAAATGCTGAAAACTAAGTGCAAAAGAAATCACATTTGAACTCACTGAGAAAATGGATCTAAAACTCCCGTTTTCACATTTGAATTTTTTTCCTAAGTTCGCCCCCAAAGTATTTGTTCACTCCTCTGCCATTTCCTAATTCCCCATTCTTATTATTTCTCCTATCTCATTCTTTAAAGGGGCCAATGTTTGCTTTGGCCTTTGTCTTCCTTTTTTATATATTTTAAAAAACCTTTTGCTTTTTTTTGTCATTACTTGCTGGTTTACCCTCATCATTTATCTTCTCCCTTCTTATTTTTTTTTTAGTTATATTTTATTGGCTTGTAAACTTTCCTAATCTCTAGCTTACTACTAACCTTTTCCACATTATGGGCTCAGTCTTACCAAAAAATGTCAGAATGTTCATTCTGTGAAAAACGGAGTAATTCCTGCCAATGGAACCGGTGTGTTTTCAGGCAAATCTTATGCCTCATAAGCAGTAAGTTTTATGCCCACAAGTATCATGCTATTCTGACGGCAAGTTCCCTCTTATTCACCCACCCACAATGATTTAACCACTGATTGCAGTGGACCTCTTCCCAGCTCTTGTTCCATAATAACGGCAGGGGACAGCAGAAAGAAGGTAGCACTTCGCCTTTTGGAGAGGGAACTCACCTTGATCCTGGATGGAATGAAGCAGAGGCTCAATACACTCTACCTCCGCTCCAGGAAATGGCTTCCAGCAGGGTCACCATCCCTGTTTGGGATGCAGTGGCAGCTCTGGTCAGTGTATGAGCACTCCAGAAGCAGTGTCATATGACGAATGATACTTTTCACTCAGCCAGACTAAGTTTCTCACTGGACTCCCTTGCGTCCCCAGCCAATTTTCTCACACAGGAACCTTGGCCTTTGCCAACACCAGTCACCAGATTCCCCCTCCCTCTCTGCACAAGCACCATGTTCCCCCAGTAGCTGCCATGCTCCTCACACTCCAGCTCCCATACAAGGTCATGCCTGCCACACTTCATCACCATCTTAAATGTCAACACTTCCACCTACGCTCTTCTTCTCTGTATCTTTGCAGAACAAATTCAACCACAACTGACATGAGCGGGTGCAACCAGCTGAAATCACGCCCAAGCTGAGAACCCTCACACATTTTGAGGAGTGAGCCCTTGAGCTGGCTGAGGAGAAGAGTATGCCTGTGCCAACGGTGAAGTGGGAACTGCAGAGAAATATGAGTGTCCTCAAAGCTAATGCTGCCATTCCTCAAGTCTCAGTGAGTAATCAATGTTCCCTCTGTATCCCCGTATTACACTGATGTCATTTCCCTCTTCTTGCATGCTAACCAGCAGAACGGGCCAGGTCATCCCACAGCTGCTGGAGCTGCAAAGGCAGAGTTGTGAGCATCAGGAAGGGATGACAGCAGCCATCCTCAGAGTACAAGACTGATTGAAGGAGTCCCACTGCCCTCTATCCAAGGAGATGGTGTTGTTACTGCCGGACACTGAGCATTGCATCCATAGTGGAGGATGGGTTGCGTCCTTGCTACAGGACATACACTCCATGGTAAGAGATGTCCATACCATGGTGCAGGGCTTCAACTGCACAGTGCAGGCACTGGTGGCAATCCACGAGTGTCAGTGTCGGAGGACTGCAGGGCTTCTGGATCTCACTCCAGCTGCCCTTCCATCCCATGGAGGAGCACGAGGGCCCCCAGGGACCCGAAGAGAAGAGAATCGACAGAAGTACAACCCTGGGCCCTCCAGCCAAGAGACCCTGGGCGTCTCTAATCCATCTAACACCTCACTAGCTGGGATCGACATACCTCCAATCTCCGAAGCAATCAAACATCTTTGCTATACAAAAGTAGGCGACCTCAAGGTCCCATTCCCCAGGGGACACTCGCCAAGGTCACGTTAAAAGGATATGCAAGTTAGCAGGCAGCTGTATAAACAAATAGACTGCATTGGGACATCTTTAAACATATATAATGATTGAAATGATACTTTAAATGTATAGATCTGATGTGCTCAGTATAATTTTACAAGATATAAATTTTAAATTTAAACTTAGTTGTGGTTCCTGGGGAACTACCTAGATGTTGTGGGTAAGATCAGGAAGATTAAGAAACCATAGGTTCTTAATGAGCACCGGTGAATACAGGCACTAGTGTAGATAGATCATCATTTTGTTTTGAATGTTTGGCAGTAAATTTCACTTTGTTCACCCCCACTGTCTCCACTCTGTCTGTTCATGGCACCAAGTTTGGGAGCATCACCATGTTCACCTCACACTTTATCCCCGTGAATTGTCAGAACGACAGTACTATGTCTCTTCTTGCCAACTCCCATTGAGTAAGGCACTCCCTCAGCTACGATATGGACAGGAATTCAGAAAGGAGGACATGGGAAGCACTGCCTGCATATAACCCCTTTGAAGCAAGGAGCACCGACATGAAGGGAAAGCAAGGCCTGCAAGTGACCCCTCTTCCCAAAAATAGTGACTCTGGGATGCCCCGCCCTTATTCCGAGTTGAACTTATTTGTGTCCCTCGAGTCCTCCCCAGTACCCACTGAACATTGAACACCCCCCCGGAGGGTAGGGGCTGCCTGAGCACTCACCTCAGAAATCCCTCTTAGAGGTGAAGCTGCCAGTTCACACTTAAGTGGACCTGTTGTATGTGGTCATGCCAATGGCCATTGATAGCTGGTGAGGGGAGGGAATCCCTGGAGAGAGTGCTCACTAATGACATCTAATGTATTAAAATGAGCTCTCTGTGTTCTCACAAAGTGTTTCTCATCTCCCCTCGGTAAGGAGACCAAGGAGATTGGAACTCAGGCATGCCAGCGAGAATGGCACTTTCCAGATTTTGAGCACATATCACCATTCTCGCAGATGAAAAGTGAGGGCTCAGAACTGCCCACTTATGTTTTTTTCTTTTAGCTTAATACTGTCCTTAACCTCAGTGGTTAACCATGGTCAATTTCCTAGTAAAGATTTGCAACACCAATTTTAAATCCAACCAATTTATTTGATAGTAAATCTGCAAGCTTTCCGAGAACAGAATTTCCCAGAACAGAGTTACCCCACTTATCCTTGAACATTCAGTCTCAAGAATGGATACTTTGTAACCATGTCTCTGTAACATTGATAATATCATGCTCATTCATTTCTAGTTGTGCTAATTCATATATCTTGATATGAACACTACATACTTTCAGATAAAGAGCCTTTAATTCTGTATTTGTACTATCTTCGCATTTGCTAGTGCAATGTCTGTATGCTCTCCCACTTCTTGTTACATTCTGGTTAGCATTAGTAACGTTGCTACCCTGTACTATGGCCTTTCCCTTTCCAAATCTTTCTCATATGATCTCTGACCCTGCTCCACCCCCTCCATTTAATTTAAAGCCTTGTTGCCATGTTCTGGGAGATGGGGAGGAGGCTAACTGCAAAACTGATTCCAAAGTGTATACCTAGAGATGAAGAAGCACTTAAAGCTTGCATAAAGAAAATTATTTTTCATTTTTCTAGAGTAATTATACTGAATTATCTCTCAAATTTTAAATGTTCTTTTTGAATAATGTTCAATAATTGATAACAACCTGTTTATAGTCCCTTCAATGTTTAAAAGCAATTTACAGAGACATATTAGAAAATTTGACCAAAGATTTGATCTGAAGGAATTGGTTTTAAGGAAGGTTTTAAAGGCAGAAAGAAGGTGGAGAGGAAGGGCACTCCAAAACCTAGGATCATAAGTAGCTGGAGACACAGCTTCCAAAAGGAAGGTGATAGAGTGTGATATTAGAAGCAAGATCAGAGGAATGGAGCATTTTTTGCTATTTGTAGGACAGAAGGGAAGTTGTAGAGATACTGTGGAGCTTGGCTATAAGAAGTTCAAATATGAGGATGCAAGTTTTAAATTAGCCAACCCAATAACCAGTTCATCCTGTTTTGTTGAATAGCTAATATATTTATCTTTCATTTCATTATCAACAAAAAAAATGACAAGAACTGTGAAGTTCAAAGCCCTCCTGATACAAAGCCGATGCTAAATGTATATCTCAGCTCAGTTCCAAGAAACTGCATAGAAATCTTAACATTTTGTTTAATAATAAGGAAAAAAATCCATCATTCATTTTAAGTTACTGCTTCCCTTCTTTTACATTTGATACAAGTGATTTTTCATTACTGCCCGAATCAGGTGGATTGGCGCTTCAAATGCGACTGGCAGGCAATGCCAAGGGCAGCTGAGGTTATTTACTAATGAGTGTCAGCTTACCTCTGTAAGGAAAAAGGGCCGACACAATCTCTCGTCTTTAGGAATGCAGATATCCTAATGTGCATTGTACTGATTTCCCAAACTGCATTCCCAAGCTGCTGTAATTAATGTACTCATCGGTTACCTTGTTAAAAAGGAACTGCCCTAACAGTTCAGTGGATAAGTGAATTACCTGATCTGGTACTATGTAGTACAGACCAGGAATGCCATTGTTTCAATCCCTAGACTGTGTAATATAAATTCAAGTTGTCCAGGATTAATACCAGTATGCATTCTTATTTCTTTATGCGATGAGTGTGTGTCAACTTTGCTTAAATTTTGATAAATGAACCCATTCTTAGCAGCATGATCAAGGCTGAAATCTTGTATATGTTGACAAATGGGTCATTTATTTCTTCAAGTTGTTTCAAGTATTTCTTGGTGTTTATATTTATAATATCTATTGCATATTAACCTTCAGTATCACAGCATGATTTTTTAATAACATGCCAAGCCAGTATCCATACCTTTGAAACTCTAGATATGAGTTTGATTAAGTTACCTTAAACATTGGTATCCAAATGTTTTAGTGTGTTGCAAACTTTCAGAATTGCATTGCAATAGAACTTGACTGTGTGTGGAAATGTTGTTGTTCATACATTAGAAAAATAATCTTGCTTTCACAGCACTATATTCAATAATAGTGCTGGAATTTAGTCAGGAAGTAGATGATATTGAAAGTTTGGCAAGTGCTTCTACTACAGTTTTCTCATTCACTAGGGACATCACACTAAAACATGGATATGCAGCAAAATTGTAGAGAGGCACAGGGGATGAAGAATAAAAGTAAAATCATGTTGAATAACAAAAGCATATTGTTTTAAAAATGTCCAGAGATTCTAGCTGCTTGACATGGGTCAACCATACAGCCAAAGCAACTGCTGCGGAGAAGCTTAGTGCTTTGCTGAACAAAGGGAGACCTCTTCTACATATCTCTTAGCAGCTAGTACAGAATGCTGTAGGAACAAAGCAATAGGTTGCCTACCTCCCATTTTATTAAAGGTTGAATGAGTATTAAAGACAAAGGTGGCTGTGGCAGTGACTATATCCTGCATAGCTAGCCCCTATTGTTCCTGTGGGAATTTTTAGGCATTTATTGTTTCAACCTTGGTTCTGAAATTTCTGATGTGAAGATGCCGGCATTGGACTGAGGTAAACACATAAGAAGTCTCACAACACCAGGCTAAAGTCCATCAGGTAAATAAACCTGTTGGACTTTAACCTGGTGTTGTGAGACTTTTTACTCTGAAATTTCTGTCGACATTCCAGTAATTGATATAATGTGGAAATAACACAATTTTCTTCTCGGTCAGGTGGCTGACACTCTCACTTCTGTCTGGGGAACTTTAGTGTGTCAAAACTCCTCTAATTCACTCTCTAACCCAGTCATAATGTTAATCTTTATGCTAGTGCTGAGTGATAACAGTGCATCCTCAAAAAGATTTTCCTTCTGAGATTTCTTCCTGCACAACATGTCTGTGGAGAAAGATTAAGAAAAGAAAAAGGGAGAAATAAAGTTGGACAATGGTGGATAGTAGTCATCACAATACCACTTGATGAAATGAAATAGCTGGTTAAGCAATATTTGAGGCTTACGAGGGTTACAAGAAAATATGCAGATGCCCTGGCTTCAAAATCTCTGATCCTTAGTTCAAAGAGATACATGATGGTGTCTGGTCCTGTTTTGGTCATACTCCTCTCCCTTGTATTTTGTCCTGCAGAATGGGAGGGAAAGAGTTACTGACTATCTTCTGCAGAAGACAGTGCATGGGTTGGGCAGGCTGTTGTGTAGATGTTGCGAGACAGAAGCAGCAGGATGCATACAGAGTGAGGAGGTATTGAACAAAAACCATGAACTCAGAATGTGAAGGGAGGATTGAACCATGACAGAGATCATTGATAACTCTTGAAGAAGCAATCAGAAGAGAATGCTGTTGGTAGCCCTATGAATGATACAAGTAAGAGGTGAGTATGTGTCTGCAGTGGGAATGAGGAGAGATTTGATGCGTGCTTGTATTGATGGTGAGTTGTTAGGAGAGAATTGTTCAAAGTGTTCCAAAATCGGGAGAAGACAGAAAGGACCGTGGGAAGTGAAAGGAGGATCCACACTCACTTTTCTTATTCTTGTAAGTTAATTGAAGGACTTCTTGTACTATATTCAGATCTGGGTGATGATGGTGGACTATGGGGAAACAGTGATGCCCCAATACTTGACAACCTCCACAATTTCTCTCTATGTTTGATGCATGTTTTGTGATGATTCATAGTGAATGTCCCTTTTCATCTTGAATTCGTCTATGGGGACAATTTAAAGAACCTGGTAACTTGCTTGTGAGCCCACTTTGTGTTTTCTTCCTCCGATGCTTTAACTATGGCTCTGCAGCCCTTCTGGATATTGTACTTGGATAGTGGGTAAGTTTCCCAATGTTTCAGCAAACCATTAGTGAAATTAAAATGAGGCCCAAAAGCCAACTTTGCTGAAGTCTCAATTTTTCTGCAGAGGACAATGTTTGCACTCACATCAGTATCCAATCGCCTAAAGCCCACCAGAATTAAAATTCAGATTGCAAAGCAATGATCTATCTCACTAGGTTATAATTACAATCTTCCTTTATCAGTGAGAGGATGTGAGCTTCATGGACTTGGCCTGCATCACTGTCATTCCCCCAATTGTGTTTGAGAAGATGGTGAGCTGCTGTTTTGAATGACTGCAGTACACCCATAATGCTGATAGGGATAGAGTTCCAGGATTTTGATCCAGTGACAGTGAAAGGAGTATGAGATACTTCAAAGTCAGGATGGTGAGTGGGTTGAAGGAGAACTTGCAGGTGGTGGTGTACCAGTGCATTTGTAGCCTTTAACCTTCTACATAATAGTGGTCGTAAATTTGGAAGGTGCTGTCTAAGAAGACTTGGTGAATTCCTACAGTGCAGCTTGTAGATGGTTCACACAGCTGCTACTGTGTAGGTGCTATAGGGTGTGAATGTTTATGGATGGGGTGCTAATCAAGCAAGCTGCTTTGTCCTGGACGGTATCAAGCTTCTAGAGTTATGAAAAAACTGTACTCATCCAGGCAAATGGAAAGCATTCAATTACACTCCTGACTTGTGTTTTGTAGATGCTGGCAGGCTTTGGGGAATCAGGAGGCAAGTTATTCACTGCAGAATTCCTAGCATCTGACCTGCTCTTGTGGTTACAGTATTTATATGACTAGTCCAGTTCAGTTTCTGATTAATAGTAATCTCAAGATGTTGTTAGTAGGGGATTCAGCAATGGTAATGCCATTGAATGTCATGGGATGATGGTTAGATTCTCTCTCACGAGAGATGGTCATTGCCTGACGCAAATGTTATTTGTCATTTATCATGCTTGGATTTGTCCAGGTCTTGCTGCATTTGGACATGGACTGCTTCAGCATCTCAGGAGCTGGAAATGGTGCTGAATATTGTACAATCATCAGCGAACATTTCTGACCTTATGATGGAAGGAAGGTCATTGATGAAGCAGCTGAAGATGACTGGGCCGAGGACACTAGACTTTTGAATGGATCTACCTACAGTAGGTTTATCTTTCTCTACACCCTAGCTATGATTATAACATTACATTCTGCACCTTCTCCTTTCCCTTCTCCTCTATATATTCTATAAATGTACGCTTTGTCAGTATGGCACGCAATAAACAGTTCTTTTCACTGTATACCAATACATGTGGCAGTAATAAATCAAATCAAAAATCATTACCCTGAGGAACTCTGGCAGTGATTACACATTGTGAGATGTTTGATGTCACTACATCAAAGATCAAAGATTGGAAGCTTCAGTGATTCAATCACCTTGTTAACATTCAAATCCCAACAGTCTTGTTATCAAAGATGCTGACTCTGTTTTGCAGAAAAAGGCAATAAATCCACTACATACACCATACATTGCCTCTTAAGTGTACAAAGTGGGGTCAAATTTCCAACAAAAGTTCTCCTAATCTCCTGCCTTAATATTGGCAGAAGATCATTAATGGAAACCTTGGAGATTCATTAAAAAAACAACTAATTATGCTGTTGCTCCAGTTCCTATATCCTAGGCCTGTGTTTCTAATTAAAGGATATCAATGTTTTCTCTTTTCATGTCAAATTCAAATTTGAAAGGCACAGACAGTAAAAATAACTAAAACTAAAGAGCAAAGCAATACTGGTTGAAAGAATGACTCCCGATATCTTCTTTCCTTGCAAACTTATTCAGCCATACATTACAAACACCCATTTCATTTTAATATTTAGCTCTTTGGTTTATATTGGTGAAATTACTTTGAATGCTTTCACATTCATAGTTACCAATTTTATTAGTATGCATCTTACAGACAATACACTTTGCTGAGTGCTTACTGTGGCATTCCTTTTAAAAATGTTATACAATCATGTAATTATGCTGTTATGTCTTCAGTTCTACAATGAGAAAATTTCTAAGTTTAGTCATCGATAACTACCTCAGAGTAAGTGTAATGTTGACCTGGGAAACAAGTAGAGATAAGAGAATTGGCTCCAAGCCAGTCAGGAGATTTTTTGGAATGCATTATTCTCCACAGCTTGGACTTTGAGATTGTATACATCTCAACAATTTATTTTCAAGACATCAATCAAAGTCATGGCTCTGATCTGATGGGCTTACCAGAGTTACTTTGACCAAAAGGAGAAAATGAGTGCTAAATGGGTGCCGTACTAATAAAACACATCTGTTGAAAGCCTGGATTTAGCATGCACATTTGGTCCTAATTGCTGATTACCTTAATTTGAACTTGCCTGGAAGTGCTAACCAATTAGCTGCAGGTTTAACAACCCACTGTTCATTACAGAATTTTTGTGCAGCATTTCCATGTGGGTCAGGATTTAAAATGGTACATGGTACAAAATCCCACAGGAGTCAAGGAACAAGAATTTTGCCTGCAAGATCTCATGATGCGACCAGCCCTGTCCCTGCCATTGCCCAGAAGGTCGGGAACCTCTTTTAAATAGATTAACATCTAATTATATGGAATCCTGCCATAATGTCCACCCATATTGACATCTCCCCCCCTCCTCACTGACATCACATTATGTCAGCAAAGTTTATAACAGATTTTTAAAATGAAAACAGGTGAAAGGAATTTGCTGGGAGTGTACAGGTACGTACAATCCCCATGGGGAGAGGGACATGTCCCAGTGGAGCTGGAAGCTGGGATGGGAGGGTGGGGTGGGGTGGGGCTCTCCCATGGCGCAGTTCCATGAGCAACAGGTGAGGCGGATGGGGGGCAGCGGTCTTTCTGTATGTGGGGGAGAGGGGTTTCTGTGTGTGAGGGTGAGGAGTGGGGAAGATGGGAGGGTGGGGGAGCTGTGGGAGGGAGGTGGGGTGGGGGCATGGGGGTGTGTGGGTGGGGGGGAGATGGGGTGGGAGGAGGTGGGAGTCCTCTTTTTTGACTGGAGATCAGTGCACCCTTCGATCTCAGGAATCTCGATGTTGCCAGCTTGATGGTGTGGGCCACACTTCCAAATTTGTTTCTTCCAAGTGCTGCACAATGTGACAAGACAAGCCGATTGTGCAGCGGCGAGCTGTGCCCCGCTTTCCTCGCCTGAGCTAGCACTTAGGAAAAATAAAGGGAAACTTCTGCCGCTGGAATTTGCTGGCTGACATGGCAGGGATGTTTCAGGTTTGCTCAGGATTGAATGATGACGAGGCACAGGTCACACACATTCCTGGACACAGTATTGGAAGTTCTGGTGCAGGAGGGATGTCTGACAGCAACAATGGTGGGAGGTAAGAGGAGTGGAAGGGAAGGACTGCACCTCGCTTGTCTATTGGTCTTCTTGGCCCCTCTTATGTCCTACATTCTCCAGTAAGCTGCCAATCACCTTTTCTCATGATGATTTCTACCAGATACCGATAATTTGGAGTAGTACTGAACTTACTCTGCTTGGGCAAATTCCTCAAAGAACTTTTAGGGACAAAACATTGATAGCTTTGGTGATGTCTTGACAAAACGTGCCTGAAAGTTGAGCTCAAAATTCCTCTTCAAGTTTCCAGTAGCAAGGCAAAATATAATTTACCCTAAAATCCTCTTCAATGAACTGTATGATTTCAATTAGCTGGTCACTCTTAGGTTATATGCTATCCTCCAAAATACTGCATTGCAGCCTTAATGAGTATGAGCAGACAATTTCAATGGCACCCATCTCCTAAACCATCCTCTGAGCAGCAGCTCCTTATGTGTGCTTCAATTCCCTTACCAGGCTGGCAGCTTGTGGGCTAAACTAGTGTTTCAACCTAAGGCCCTGTTTTGTCTACTGTGAAAGGGTATAGAATATAAGAGTAGGAGTTTGATGTTGCAGTTGTATACAACTTTGGTTAGGCCTCACTTGGAATACTGCGCCCAGTTCTGGTCTCCGTACTATCGGAAGGATGTGGAGTCCTTGGAGAGAGTGCAGAGGAGGTTTACCAGGATGCTGCCTGGTATGGAAGGACTGTCTTATGAGGAACGATTAAATAGACTGGGGTTGTTTTCCCTTGAAAGACGTCGGCTTAGAGGGGATCTCATAGAGGTGTATAAGATTATAAGGGGTATAGATAGAGTAAATGGAGGTAAACTTTTTCCACCTTTAGAAATGGATAGGACGAGGGGTCATGGCCATAGGGTGAGGGGGGCTATGTATAGGACGAATATTAGAGGGCAGTTTTTCACACAAAGGGTAGTGGGGGTGTGGAATGCACTGCCGAGTAAGGTGGTGGTAGCAGGCACGCTGGGGCTGTTTAAGGGTCTCTTGGACAGCCACATGAGCGGTATGCAGATAGAGGGATATATTAGGACTGTTTAACTACGGCTTTTTTCCACAGGTAATTCGGTCCATAATTTGAGCACGCATTCGGCAGGTGGTGCGGGTACAGCTCTTGGATGTTGATTCATGGGTTGCCTGGTACCTCATGTCGTATATGAGTGCTTTATGTGGACCACCTAAAGGGCACCATGACAGCTCAGAGACTATCGATGTGGCTGTGCAGACACTTGGAATTGGGCCGGTGTCTGCGGGAGTTTGCGCGTTCTCCCCGTGGTTGCGTGGGTTTTCTCCGGGCACTCCGGTTTCCTCCCACAACCCAAAAATTCGCTCTTAGGCTGATTAGGTAACAAATTGTCCCTATGGTGAAAATTTTCCAAATTAGGATTAATATATATGTTATTATATAGGAATATTAAAATAGGATAATGTATTTGGTATTACGGTGGCGCGGGCTCGTTGGGCCGAAGGGCCTGTTTCCCGTGCTGTGTTGCTTAAAAAAAAAAGGCTCTTTTCCAACATCCTGGGTGTGCACAAGTGTGGGAGACGGCATGGAGAGAGAGAGAGCGCGAGAGAACGAGACAGACAGAAAGAGAGAGACCTGAGGGTTATCCATCCTGGGCCCGGGCCCCTAATGCCTCCCGCAACCTGAGTCCCCATGAGACTGGACTCTGCCAACCATACAGCATCCCCGGTGCCATTCTCCACATCAATGGACTGTTAGCTGCTGCCAAGGCCATTGATGTGCCTCCTCATGATCACCATTTGGTTGTATCTTTCCTCCACATGGTACAGCACGATGACTCCTGCATCTACAGTGCAGTTGCATGGTTGCTGGTGTGCAATGCATAGATGCTCCTCCAGATGGCCATCCTACCAGGTATGGAATCCTGCTACTTCAGGCCCGTTGCAGCAGCATGTGGCAGATTGGGCTCTGTGCCCTGGCACTTGCACAGAGCATAAGAGTGGTTGTAAGTTGGAAACATTGGGAATCCTTGAAACATAGATCTGCGTGCACCCACCTGGACATCTGGTGCACTGGCTTCCAGTTCAGACAGTCAGTGAGTGGAGGAATATCCTCATGACTTCCACGTGACAGGTGGCCACTATAAGGATCATGCAGGGTTCATGAGAAGCTATGCTAACATCTGCCAAGCTCCCTTGATTGGGGCAACAACTGCCAGACCTGCTACTTGTTACTGTTAGTGGGGCCTGGGATTGAATGTTCACAAGAAATTACAACAGTCTGTCCATCAGATGGATGTC
Organism: Sphyrna mokarran; assembly: GCA_024679065.1. NCBI lineage: Eukaryota > Metazoa > Chordata > Chondrichthyes > Carcharhiniformes > Carcharhinidae > Sphyrna > Sphyrna mokarran. The sequence goes on along the minus strand of JAGIQG010000003.1, from coordinate 106,049,160 downwards.
AGGGTAACCAGCATGACATTAGTGGGTTAGGACTCAACCTCATACGGAGCTCCTCAGGGTTCAATGAGTAGCCACAGTTAATATGTGCCCCAAAAGCCCCCAACCAGCAGTGATTGCTGCCCTGTAGACCCCAGAGAAGCCCAAGCCCCTCCAATCTCCCACATCCACTAAAGCTTTGGCTAACTACAGCAAATCACTTTGCTGGCAATTTTTACCTGCACACTTCACTCTCAAAAATCAAAGTAGCAGAAATCCTATATTCATTGAACTCCTGCTGAAGTACATCCAATGTCATGGTGGCAGAGTGGTTAGCAGAGCTGCCTCACAGCGTCAGGGACCTGGGTTCAATTCCCAGTTTGAGTCACTGTCTGTGCGGAGTCTGCATTTTCCTCCCGTGACTGAGTGGGTTTCCTCTGGATGCTCCGGTTTCCTCCCACATTCTGAAAGATGTGCTGGTTAGATGTATTGGCGATGCTAAATTCTTTCTCACTGTACCCGAGTAGGCACAGAGTGTGGCGACTAGGGGATAGTCAGAGTAACTTCATTGCAGATTTAATATAAGTCTACTTGTTCCAAATAAATAAACTTTAAATTTAAAACCCCAAATTCTGCCTTGTTTGAAACCAAAGAAATTAATTTCAGAACTGACTGTGTAAATCATTCTGACATTCCTGAAGTATGATTCCAAATACTGATTCTCAGCTTAATATCAAATGTTAGTATACATTTGATGCAGCAACTAAAATTGACATTGGACATAAATGGACAGCATCATATATCAATAAATATTTTTGGAACATTAGGTCCTGATTTTCTATCAAAATAACAATGAGACTAATGGCATCCTTTGGAGATGTGATAAAGTGTTAATTATGCCCAATCAACCTCTAGCATTAACTATTTCTGGAGTAGTGCCTCACTCCCTCAAGTTTTAATTTAAAGATTTTAAAATTGTAACTTTTTTTTGCTTTTCCATTCCATCTCAGTATTTTTCTCTGTCTTAATTGAATTTTTTTACCCTCTCAATTTCCCTTTCTGTAACTGATAACCATGATGTGGAGATGCCAACGTTGAACTGGGATGGCACAGTAAGAGGTCTCACAACACCAAGTTAAAGTTCAATAGGTTTATTTGGAATGAAGAGTTTTCAGCATTGCACCTTCATCAGATGAGTGAAGAGGTAGGTTTCACAAACACGGCACATATATAGACAAAGACACAATGATTACCTGTAAAAACTCAAATTCCAACTATTTATCTTGTGTTTTTGTCTATGTACACTGTGCTTGTGAAATCTATCTCTCCATTCACCTGGTGAAAGAGCAGCACTCCCAAAGCTCGTGATTCTAAATAAACCCATTGGGCTTTAACCTGATGTTGTAAGACTCCTTACTGTACCGGGCAGAACACGGAATCCATCCAACGTAATTTATATTTCCTTCACACCCCTTGTATTGTCAATTTCACGAGCCTTCAATCTAATTGGTGAAGGAGAAACACAATTGCTTGCCCTATACACTCAGGCCTCAGATATCTGATTGTCCTCATTGCAAAGCTATCAGCGTGAATTTCAACAACTTGTCATGTAAAACACACTTCATTTAACTAAATGAAGTCAAACTAATGGCAAGTGGCATCAGAGTACCGCTACACCAAAATCTGGCCCATTAGTCCAGGTTCTGTGAGACAAAGATGGATTTTTCTGATGATGATGATACAAATACCTCCACAGCAGCAGGTCAGGTGTAGCTTGCATCAATTTTGATTTAGGAGTCAAAGCAAAAGCAAAAAATGCTGGAAAATCTTTAGAAAATAGAGCTAATATTATTTCAAGCCCTGAAGAAGAATCATCCAAACTCAAAACATTGGTTCTATTCTCTCTCCACAGATGCTATCAGGCCTACTGAGATTTTCCAGAATTTTCTGTTTTTGTTTTAGATTCCAGCATCTGCAGTAATTTGCTTTTATATTGTATTGGGAGTCCGTCCCTGTAATTTGATGCAGAGAAAAGTTGCTGGAGAGATTAGCCACTTACACATTTGTCTGGGAGTGGAAAACCTGATGAGGGAGTAGTTTTTAAAGAGTCATACTTCAGTATTAAAAAGCAATTTATTTGCTTCACAAAGAAATATTACTCGCGATGTCAGGGTGAGCTGTGGGCAACGTCACAAACTTTGATCTTGTAGAGCTGGTGCGTCAAAAGGGGTTAGCCCTATTTGGGGCTAAAATCCATCCTCCAGTAAAGAAAACAGATGTCACTGCATAGTCAACTAAGTCAATGCAGTCACCCTGTCCCTGGCTGCCAATAAGGAAGATGGGGCTGATAGAATTGTGTACGTTACAACTTTATTCAAAAAAAAGTGTAAAAATAAATCCAAAAATTGCAGGCCAGTTAGTTTAACTTGGACAATAGGTAAATTTTTAGAAAAGAATATCCGGGACAAAATGAATAGCCACTTGGAGAAATGCAGATAAATTAAGCATCTGGCCATGTCCCTCAGTCCATAACTACCGTTACGCCCCCAGAGGGATTTGATGAGGTGTGAAAATTTCGTGAGTGGAGATAATTTGGGAATGTATAACTATATATTTTGTGCGGCTCAAGTTTTGTGATTTCTAGTTTTTGCCACATTTTGAGCCCACACACACAAAGTGCGAGCTCAAGATCCCGCTCAAAGTCTCCATGTACAACTGTTTATAAAATTAATAGTAAGACATAATGACTGTTGAATAACATCTCTGGTCCTGAAAAACTATTTATTTTAGCCAGAAGTACCATTCCATGATAGAAAAACCCAGAAATTTTTGAAATAAATAGCATTTAAAATATTATTTTTCATAATTTATTATATTTCAGCATCGACCTTAATCACAGGTCTATGTTCCAGTCTCTATTTCTCTCTCCGTAAAATGGTGAAGGAGTGAATAACAATCTGTGCTTTTTACTTCGGGCTTACTGTCTTTGAGAGTTCCCCAATCTGTCTGGTTGCTCAGCCTGCTTGATGACTTGGCTGTTCCTGGATACCACAGATCTCCTATTGATGGTGTCAGCATGAGTTTGACACTGAAATAAGGGAAAATCAAAACCTCAGAGCTTTGTGTGGAAGTTGAAGGATTTGAGATTAGCGTTGTTCCTATACCACTGATTGCAAAATCCAAGTCCTCATTTCTCTGTGGATATCTTCACTTACAACCAGTATACAACCAGGAGTGATCACTTTGTCCATAATTAAAAGCAATTTCGCTTAATTATCATTTGTTTTCAAGACGTTGTCTTTGTAGAAAAGTTTTTAAAATTATTTTGAATGAGCACTTTGTTTTGAGAGCAATTAAAAGCAAATACAGCTTCCATTATAATGCACAGTATATTCAACAATGATTCACCATCTCTAGTTCGGGGCTCTCTGCTGAGAGATTAGCTGGTGGAATCACCCAAGTGCTTTTCTCACTAAGCGATCTTTCCTTCTTTAGTGTCACATCCTTGACGTTTCCAAACTTCACCTCAATTCATGCTCTCCCTCCTCCGAGTTTGTTGCTCTCCTGTGCTCCCTTAATCTTTCCCTTCACCCAAGTTCTCCAACTCATTTTCATGACCAGAATAAGACAATTAAACTCTTATGAGGCTGATGTGATTTGTTTTATTCTGCTATTAACACCAGCTCTGGATCAATGCTTCGTTTCTTTACTTCTACCATTCCCTTTCCCTTTTGTTTCCTGACATTTTCAATATTTATTCTCCCTGTCCTCCAAACTATTCCTGACCTTTTGTCCACTTACCCCACTCTTCCCTTTTGCAATGGCATGAAGCCCATCGCATTTCTACCTCTCTTCAGTTCCAAACAGATTCATATTGGACTTGAAATATTAATTTGGTTTCTCTCTATACAGATGCTGTCAGATCTGCTGAGGTTTTACAGCACTTGCTGTTTCTATTTCATCTTCACAGCTGCTCCCTTTAGCTTGTCAGTTCATGTGGTCTTGTGAATCCCTTCACATCAATCACAGCTATATCTGATTATCACCTTGCACCATTCTTCACTAACATCTTGCGTCAGCATCCAGGCCCTACCTCTTTCTGTGTCCATCTTGGAAAATAATTATCCCCAAATAATTTTCAATTTACACTTTCAATATCCCAACCAATGAGCTTGGCTGCTCCATTTTCCCTCTTGATTACTGATCTGTTCAGTTGTACCCCTTGCCTCCACACCATGAATTCCTTAATCACCAATAAAACTATTAGTTTTGCTCACCCTAGCATAGCCCTTGTTCCCACACCCTTATCAGAAAAGGCATTATAGAATCCATACGGTGTAGAAGGAGGCTATTTGGCCCATCAAGTCTCCACTGACAACAATCCAGCCCAGGCCCTATCCCATTAACCCCACGTATTTACCCTGTAGTCCCCCTGATACTATGGGGTAATTTAGCATGGCCAATCAACCTAACCCACACATCTTTGGACTCTGGGAGGAAACTCACATAGATACAGGGAGAAGGTGCAAACTCCACACAGACAGTCACCTGAGTCCAGAATTGGGTGGAGAGATGGCAAATGGAATTTAATCTGGACAAATATGAGATAATGCATTTTGGAAGGTTGAATACAAGTGGGAAATATACAGTAAATGGCTGTATATTTCACTTACAACCAGTATACAGCCAGGAGTGATGTAAGAGTATTGATAGGCAAAATGATCTGGGCGTACAGCTACACAGATCACTAAGAGTAGAAATGCAGTGGAGAAAGTAGTCAAGGCAGCATACAGCATGCTTGCCTTCATTGGCTGTGGCTTTGAGTTTAAAAATTGGCAAGTCATGTTGCAGCTTTATAGTACCTTAGTTTGGCTGCAATTGGAATATAGTGTTCAATTCAGGTTGCCACACTACCAGAAGGATGTGGAACATAGAACATAACAGCGCAGTACAGGCCCTTCGGCCCTCGATATTGCGCTGACCAGTGGACCCTCTAACCTAAACTATTCCAATATCATCCATATGCCTATCCACCGACCATTTGAATGCCCCCAAAGGAGGCGAGTCCACAACTGCTGCAGGCAGGGCATTCCACGCCCTCACCACCCTCTGTGTAAAGAACCTGCCTCTGACATCCGTCCTATAACTACCACCTCTTAATTTAAAGTTATGTCCCCTCGTGTTGGTCATCACCATCCGAGGAAAAAGGCTCTCACTATCCACCCTATCCAATCCTTTGATCATCTTATACGCCTCAATTAGGTCACCGCGTAACCACCTTCTCTCTAATGAAAATAACCTCAGGTCCCTCAGCCTTTCCTCATAAGGCCTTCCCACCATACCAGGCAACATCCCGGTAAACCTCCTCTGCACCCTTTCCAATGCTTCCACATCTTTCTTATAATGCGGCGACCAGAACTGTACGCAATACTCCAAGTGCGGCCGCACCAGAGTTTTGTACAGTTGTAACATAACCTCACGGCTCCTAAATTCAATCCCTCTACCAATAAAAGCTAACACACCGTACGCCTTCTTAACAACTTTATCAACCTGGGTGCCAACTTTCAAAGAGCTATGTACTTGTACCCCAAGATCCCTCTGCTCGACAACACTATTAAGGGTCCTTCCATTAGCCCTATATTTCATATGCCTGTTATTCCTACCAAAGTGAATCACCTCACACTTATCCGTATTGAATTCCATTTGCCACCTCACGGCCCAGCTCTGCAACCTATCTATGTCCCTCTGCAAACTGTAACATCCATCCTCGCTGTCTACAACTCCCCCCACTTTGGTATCGTCAGCAAATTTACTAATCCAACCCTCTACACCCTCATCTAGGTCATTTATAAAAATGACAAACAGCAGTGGCCCTAAAACAGATCCTTGAGGTACACCACTTGTAACTGCACTCCAGGTTGAATATTTCCCATCAACCACCACCCTCTGTCTTCTATCAGCTAGCCAATTCCTAATCCAAACTGCTAAATCACCTTCAATCCCATGCATCTGCACTTTCTGCAGTAGCCTACCATGGGGAACCTTATCAAACGCTTTGCTAAAATCCATATACACTACATCAACTGCCTTACCCTTATCTACCTCTTTGGTCACCTCCTCAAAAAACTCAATAAGGTTTGTGAGGCACGACCTACCCTTCACAAAACCGTGCTGACTATCCCTAATCAATTTATTTCTCTCTAGATGCTTAAAAATCTTAACCCTTATAATTCTTTCCAAGACTTTGCCCACAACAGAAGTCAGGCTCACCGGTCTATAATTTCTAGGATGGTCCCTACTCCCCTTTTTGAACAAAGGGCCATTTCAGAGACTTGGGTAGAGCAGGGACAGGAATGGATGTTGCAGGTTCCGGGGTACAAATGCTTTAGTCGGAGTAGAGAAGGAGGTAGAAGGGGGGGAGGAGTGGCGTTATTGGTCAAAGACTGTATCACGGTGATAGAAAAGAAGTTTGATGAGGACTTGTCTGTTGAGGTAGTATGGGCTGAGATTAGAAACAGGAGAGGAGAGGTCACCCTGTTGGGAGTCTTTTACAGACCTCCTAATAGTTCTAGAGAGGTTGAGGAAAGGATTGCGAAGTCAATTCTGATTAGGAGTGAAAGTAGTAGGGTAATTGTGATGGGGGACTTTAACTTTGCTAATATTGATTGGAATAGCTATAGCTCTAGCTCGTTAGAGGGGTCAGTTTTCGTACAGAGTGTGCAGGAAGGTTTTTTGACTCAGTATGTAGATAGGCCAACTAGAGGTGAGGCTACATTGGATTTGGTGCTGGGCAATGAGCCAGACCAGGTGTTAGGCTTGGAAGTTAGTGAACATTTTGGTGATAGTGACCACAATTCGGTTACGTTCACCTTAGTGATGGACAGGGATAGGCATGAAGCTGGGGGCAGTAGTTATAGCTGGGGAAGGGTAATTATGAGGCCATCAGGAGAGAATTAGGGTGCATAGATTGGACTAGGGAACTACAGGGACTGGGAACATCTGGAATGTGGTGCTTATTCAAGGAGCAGCTGCTGCGAGTCCTTGATAAGTATGTCCCTGTCAGGCAGGGAGGAAATGGACGAGTAAGAGAGCCTTGGTGTACGAAAAGAGTTGATTTGCTGGTTAAGAAGAAAAAGGAGGCTTATGTCAGGATGAGGCTTGAAGGCTCATAGTGCAATGGATAGCTATAGATTAGCCAGGAAGGAGGTAAAAAGTGAATTGAGGAGAGCTAAGAGGGGACACGAGAAGATGTTGGCTGATAGGATTAAGGAGAATCCTAAAGCTTTCTTTCGATATGTTAAGAATAGAAGATTGGTTAGGGCAAGATTAGGGCCAGTCATAGACAGCAGTGGGAAGTTGTGCGTGGAGCCTGAAGAGATTGGTGAGGCACTGAATAAATATTTCTCTTCGGTATTCACGCAGAGTGCTGGAAATGTAGCTGTGGAGAGCACTGAGGTACAGGGTTGCAAATTGGGGAGTATTGTAGTAGATAGGGAGGATGTGTTAGAAATTCTCGAGGGTTTGAAGTTGGATAAGTCCCCTGGGCCGGACGGGATTTACCCTAGGATTCTCTGGGAGGCAAGAGAGGAGATTGCAGAGCCTCTGGCTCTGATCTTCAGGTCCTCGTTGGTTACGGGTGTGGTTCCGGAGGACTGGAGGATAGCGAATGTGGTCCCATTGTTTAAGAAGGGGAAGAGAGACCTTCCTGGGAATTATAGGCCAGTGAGTCTTACTTCTGTTGTGGGCAAGGTATTGGAGAGAATTATTAGGGATAGGATTTATAGTTATTTAGAGAGAAATGAATTGATTGGGGATAGTCAGCATGGTTTCGTGAAGGGTAGGTCATGCCTTACTAACCTCATTGAGTTTTTTGAGAAAGTGACCAGAGAGGTGGATGGGGGTAAGGCGGTTGATGTAGTATATATGGACTTTAGTAAGGCGTTTGATAAGGTGGCCCATGGAAGACTTCTACAGAAAATGCAGATGTGTGGAATAGAGGGTGATTTAGCTAATTGGATTAGGAATTGGCTGGCAGATAGAAGACAGAGGGTGGTGGTTGATGGGAGATATTCATCGTGGAGTTCGGTGACGAGTGGTGTGCCTCAGGGGTCTGTTTTGGGGCCCCTGCTGTTTGTAATTTTTATAAATGATCTGGATGAGGGTATTGAGGGATGGATCAGTAAATTTGCAGATGATACTAAAGTTGGTGGTGTGGTAGATAGTGAAGAAGGGTGTTTTAGTTTACAAAGTGACTTGGACAAGTTGCAGAGCTGGGCCGAGAGGTGGCAAATGGAGTTTAATGTGGAAAAGTGTGAGGTAATGCACTTTGGCAGGAACAATAAATGTGTAGAGTATAGGGCTAATGGTAGGGCTCTTAATAGTGTTGAGGAACAGAAGGATCTTGGTGTATGTGTCAATAGATCCCTGAAAGTAGGCAGTCAAGTGGATAAAGTTGTTAAGAAGGCATATGGAGTCTTAGCTTTTATTGGTAGGGGGATTGAATTTGGAGCCGCAGCATCATGTTGCAACTGTACAAAACTCTAGTGCGGCCGCACTTGGAGTATTGTGTGCAGTTCTGGTCCCCACATTATAAGAAAGATGTGGAGGCATTGGAGAGGGTACAGAGGAGGTTTACCAGGATGTTGCCTGGTATGGAGGGCAGGTCTTATGAAGAGAGGCTGAGGGATTTGAGGTTGTTTTCGTTAGAAAGGAGGCGGCTAAGAGGGGACTTATTGAGCATATAAGATGATTAGAGGTTTAGATAGGGTGGACAGTGATAGCCTTTTTCCTAGGATGGAGAAAGCTAGCACGAGGGGACACAGCTTTAAATTAAGGGGTATGAGTTATAGGACGGATATCAGAGGTAGGTTCTTTACTCAAAGAGTGATTAGGGAGTGGAATGCCCTGCCTGCAGCTGTTGTAGATGCGCCAAGTTTGGTGGCGTTTAAGAGGTTAGTTGATAAGTATATGGAAGAGAAGGGAATGGTTTAGTTTGGAGGGGCATTGCTTTTTATTTTGGTCGGCACAACATCGAAGGCCGAAGGGCCTGTTCTGTGCTGTACTGTTCTATGTTCTATGTTCTATGTGCCATCCTCCAGTCTTCCGGCACTATACCTGTAGCCAATGACGACATGAAGATCAAAGCCAAAGGCTCTGCAATCTCCTCTCTAGCCTCCCAGAGAATCCTAGGGTAAATCCCATCTGGCCCAGGGGACTTATCAATTTTCATACCCTCAAGATTTGCTAACACCTCCTCCTTATGAACCTCAATCCTGCCCAGTCTACAACCTGGTATTGTAGTATTCTCCCTGACAACATTGTCTTTCTCCTGCGTGAATACTGATGAAAAATACTCATTCAGTGGAGGCTTTGGAGAGGGTGCAGAAAAGATTTATCAAGATGTTGCCTGGTATGGCGGGCATTAGCTGGGATAGGAGGTTGGAGAAACTTGGGTTTGTTCTCACTGGAACGACAGAGGTTGAGGAGTGACCTGATAGAAGGCTACAAGACTACAAGGTATGGACAGAGTGGAGAGTCAGAAGCTTTTTCCCAGGGTGGAAAAGTCAATTACTAGGGGGCACAGGTTTAAGATGCAAGGGACAAGGTTTAAAAGAGCTATACGAGGCAGATTTTTTTGCACAAAGGGTAGTGGGTGCCGGGAAAGATAATGGAAGCTGACACAGTAGTGATTTTTAAGGGGCGTTTTGACAAATATATGAATAGGATGGGAATAGAAGGATATGGTTCCTGGAAAGGTAGGGGTTGTAGTTCAGTCAGGCAGCATGGTCAGTGTAAGCTTGGAGGGCCAAAGGGCCTGTTCCTGTGCTGTAATTTTCTTTGTTCTTGAACCCAGTCCCCGGTGCTGTGAGGCAGCAGTGCTAACCACTGCTCAAGAGATGCAACATGAATGGATAGGGTAAACTGGTTTAGCCATTCACTGCCATATCTCACTGGACCACACAATTGTTGCTATATTTAAATACAAGTATATGTGTATTAACTGGGAAAAGCATGTAGGAAGTCTATGATGGATTTTGCAGAATGGTTTGTCAAATGTTTCAAGTTGAGGAAAATAAGAGCAATGGGAGTCCAGGCAGAAAAGAAATGAATAATAAAACTGAAATACATAGTTATTACTTTCTTAGACTGCAACAGGAGACTCCATTGCCTTTGGAAGCAGAAAACATATTCAGTTGCTGCTTGTTGATTGATAACACAATGACGTCAAAACTACAACTGACGTCAAAAGCAACAAAATGTACATGTATAAGAGGGTTTCTATTTACAAAATGAATCTCAGTCGACAGAGATTATAAAATATTCATTGTGTTATAAAATAAACTGCTGCCCCTCAGGTTAGAGAAATGACTCTTAACCGTGCTTCATTTTCAGGTTCAGCGATTAGAATAGACAGTCACTTACTTCTGTGACTCGAATGGATAGATTTTTTGTTATTGGGTTAGTGGTAGTCAATATTTTTATAATGCATGTTAAATTAACCGCATTTAGAGTAAATTCAAAGAGCATTTCTTGGTGCATTAAGGATCATGTGCAATTCATTATATTTCTTTATCTATGAATGCTGCTCTATGTTAAAATTGTTCCAACACACCCTTAGCTCACTACCGTGAGTTTTATTCCACTCCTGACATGCCTTCAATAAAACTGCCAGGCTTAACTCATCATTTAAAATGAAAATGAAAGGATCAATTCTTATATAACCTGGAAAAATACCTAATTAACAAAATCAATCACAATCCACCAGCAAAACAGCTGATGACTTGGAAGGAGATCTGTAATGGCACAGCAACATAAGAGAAGAAGCATCTGAATAACCTAGTGAGCATTAGGAATTGAAGTAGTGATTGGGAAGAGACGCAAGCTCGTCAGCAAGAATTGAAAGGCACTCAAGTGAAACCAACCAGAACCATTTTACAGGTCACTGCCACATGTTCCAAAATAGCCAAATTCATCAGCAGCTATTGTGGTGACTTTTGACCCAGAAGTAATACAATGAGGAAAATCAGTAATTCTCTCATAATATCTGTGGAAATTGTAAATGTTTTTAAAATTGTATGAAAATTGACTTTCAGAGTTGTATCAAATTGTAAAGGGATCAAATTGTATCTTTCTTAAGGTAACAACATACTTGACCTGGCAACAGTATCAACAAGGAGGAAGTTAAGATACAGACACCAATCAGCACACAGATGATGGCACGAAGAGAAAGCAGACAGGGGCAAAAAGATGAACACAGAGAATCCATGTGAGGAGAAGAAGAAATTATTCTCAGGGAGAGGTCTGTTTTTCTGTTTTTTTTCCAGAAATTGAGGCAGGAGCTCATGGAAGTATTGTGTGACCTAGCCTAAAAAGGCCTAAAGCCTGAAGAGCTGTGTGAATAGTTTGGAGATGCTAATGAGGTAAATGTTTTTCCACAAGTTGCCAAACCATATACCGAGGTGTCATTGATTTTCTGGTTGCTAAGGAATGCTGGAAAGCTACACCATCAGAATTGTGACTCAAAGAGAGAGTCGGTTCATAGAAGTGTGCCTTGATGATAATAATCAAACTATGAAACTCAAAGGTAAAAGCTGATGTCGGATAGGACTTCTGACCTATCCTGTGTAAATTACATGTTGTCAAAATATATAGCTACAAAATGCCAACTTTGCTCACTGCTTGCATAAGACATATCTTTTATATCACGATTGAAAATGAAATTTATCTTTGTAAATTTCTACTAAATGTGTGTTGGTTCTGATTGATACTAAAGCACAAGTGGAACCGACAGTGAAATTTCTAATAATTTCTTTATTTGAGGTGGGTGGGGCTCATTCAGTAAGTTTGCTCATTTTATTTACTGTTCCTCTACAGGGTTTGCAACACTATGGAATTCTGCACCTGCAATCTGATGAAACCTAGTTCTACCTCTTTGCTACCACCATCCACTCCACAATAACTCCCGTTTTTTTTTCAGATCTCAAGTTACAGATTAAAGCAAAGCCATCTGTTTTACCACAAAACCTTCCATGGCTCTTGTCTCAACTTCATTTCTCTTACCAATTTTTTATTCAGGGTAACTAGATGGTGAACAATTTCAATGTCTTGATTACCTTGAGCTGAACTTCAAACCTGAGGGGTGGAATTTAATTATATTTTAGCAAAGTATTAAAACAGTTGGGAAAAGCGGTGTGCTGCCACCAGCTCCATTGCCGGTTTCCCCCCCCAATATTTTTTGACATTTAGTTAAAAATTAAATGCATTCAAGGAGGTGGCTGGATATAGCACTGATGGCGAATGAGTTCAAAGATTATAGGGAAAATGTAGGATTAGGCTATTGCGTGGGACAATCAGCTATAAATGGTAGAACAAGCTCAAAGGGCTAAATGGCCTTCTCTTGCCCCTATCTTCTACATAACTATTCAGGAGGCAGGTCCCATTGACATCACACTATGAGCCTGCCTTGACAGTATATTCAGTTTTCAAGAGATTGAGGCGCCTTTCAACAAAAACTTAAAAATAACAAAGGACGCTCCCCACCTCCTCCACAAATATGGGAAATCACCGCAACGCACCCTGCGGACATGGGAAAACTTTCCCAACCTACGGATGAAGGTACTGCCCCCCCTACCCCCCCACGGACACTAGGAACCTGCACATGCCCTCCCCATCCCCAGCAGACTTGGGGACCCCCTCCAGGAGACGTGGAAACTCCCCCACCCCACAGTCATGGGGAACTTCCTGACAGAAATGGGGACTCTTCCCCGCAGACATAAGGAGCTCCCCCATGGACACAGAGAACACCCTCTCCACAGACCTCCCTAATGGAAAATTCCCTAGGGGGTGTACTTACCTGTGCGTACCCGGCAGGCTCTCTTCATCTGGTCCCAGTTTGTCAGGATCTGCGGTAAGTTCCGCTGACGTGGTGATTATCTAATGTAGAGATAATAGAGCATGAGGAAACCCACTAATTAGATGTAAATGTGTGATAAAGAATTCCTGACCTTCCACGGTGGGAACCCCAATATGGCACTGGCAGGGGCAATCAGAATAGGAAATCCATTCATTTGTGGACTCCGAAAAGGTTCGGAAGGGAGGGAGGGGGAAGGGTAAACCCAGGCCCACATCTTACTCATCATCAAACTTGCTTCTTTCTAACTCTACTTCAACCATCTTATAGTCGTCAGTATCAGTGGAACTCATACTCACATTTTTGTGACCTTCAGATCCAATTTCTTCAATGTCCTCCCTCGGCAATCCCTAACCTGGCCAAATCTCCAGAATCTCCACCATGCTCCACATTAAACCCCACTCACCATTTACTGTCACTCTCAGAGATCTTCACCAACTCCCATTCCACCTCACACCACCAAATTCAGAATTCCATCTCATTTAATAAGTTGCTTTGTTGCTTCATGTCCTATAATCTACCCAATACCCTTAGGTCTAGCCTGTATGTGTTTCTGCTCACACACCAAAGTGGTTGTTCGTATGCCACCTCCACAGAAAGCCACCCTTTTGTATCAATCTGCTCTTCCCAAGGGTTCAAACAGTGAACTCACGATCACCTTTTCAGGGCAACAAAAGAAGAGCATTAAATGCTGCCTTTGCCAACAAAGCCCCTTCCTTGAAGAATAAAAAAAACAAGATTAATAGATGTGAGCTGGCAAACATTAAAAATACATAAAGTTGCAGATTAACAAGATAAATACACATTCTCGCACAACAACATGTAGATTTATCGGAACAAAAGTCTCAGAAGTAAAGCAAGATTGTATGGGTAACATTATCAAAGCAATGAAAATCAAGAGCTTGCAGCAATCTGCAGCAAGCAAATAGTAAAATCCCAGCTTTGAGCAAAAAGTTTCTGTACGGTCTTTCCATCTGCAACAATTAGCAAATAATTTGATATTGTATTTCGAATTCAATATTGTATTCCTTCCTTTACACATTATATCATTTGGGCTACTTTAGTTAGAAAAAAAAATCACAGAAATCTATTATTTCAGAGGTTTTCAGTAACACGCCCAGCTTGGAATGCATTTCAATTTCACATTTTCTCACGCACTGTTCTCGAACTTATACTGAGCTATGTTCACCCACGTCTGGAACAAAATGAAGTATGTGAAGTGTATGGAGCAGCATGATACATCAGTTTTCAGTTTATAAAGACGGAGACAGATTATTTTCTAATTAATTCAGGTACGTAGATAATGGAATTGATAACAAGGATGCCAAAACGTGGGCTGTGTAGCAGGATGCTGAAACATGCACTTTCAATCTAGTGGACAAAAACTTTCTCTATGTTAAACATCAACTAGTGTGACTAAACTCACTCTGGCATGGAGTCTCTGTCATATTTGCTGTGGAGGAGGACAGTGGACCAAGAAGGGATGGGATTTGTTTTCTCTGAGCCGCCTTCTTGTCCAGCTGAACTTTCTCTTTGTTTCTGCTCACCGCTTACAATGCTTTTCCAAACAGCCTCTGGAGCTCATGGTATCAGTGACTGTCAGTATCAATATCTGCCATCTTCATATCTTACTTGCGGGTATCCTTGTGGCAGAAGTATGGATTCCCAGGAAGTTGTGATCCCACTTTTTATGGCAGTCAGGGATGACCTTCCCACCCTTGATTTCAATGGAGGATTTTTTTTCTTTGGTAATGGACCTATTGGCTTTTTGATCATACATGCCCCTAACATTCCCCATGTCGAAGTATAACTGGATATTCTGGCAGAATTCTCCAGCCATTCTTCATTTGAGCAATCTTTTGCTTTTTGATTCTTCCTGCCAAAGAAAACAACTTCACATTTTCCGACATTATATTCCATCTGCCAGACCTTTGTCCATTCACTAGTTTATCTACATCCATCTGCACTCTTCTTAAGCCCTCTTCACATTCTTTTCTACCTACCTTTGTGCCAACTGCAAATTTAGCTATCATGCCTTTGCTCTCTTCACCCAATTATTGCTATAAATTGGACAATGTGGATGCCAGGGCTGTCCATATGTCAGTGGATGGGCACATTGCATGTCTGAAGGTCAAACCTCCTTTGACACTCTCTGAAACTCGGGGCCACGAAGGGGTCCAAGTTTTCATGTCTTGCCACAAAGAGGCACAGCTGAATAGAGATTTTGTGCACTGGCAGGGAGAGACTTAACACACTTGGTACTCTTTTTCACATTTGCTGCTAGCGAGCAGTGTGCATTGAAAATGAATGTTTTTTGTGTGCAAGTTTGCTTCTTTCATGTGTACGGGCACAAACCATTTTCCCGAGCAAACAAAATGATGGTCAGAAAAAGTGAAGCCGAATTGAATAACTTGACTGTGTGCTGCCTGTTAAAAATAATCATTGAGTGTCATGTATCAAACAAATATTTCCAACTGTAGGCCAAAAACCTTACAACATTTAAAAAAATATTTGAATGGGCACTTGAACTGTCCCATATCCTTGAATGTTATGATAAGTGCAGGAAAATGGGGATTAGCATGACTTTAGTGATAGTTGTCAGTGAAAACTCGAAGGGCCAAAGGGCCTTTTCTGCGCTGTGTGACTATGATTTTAACACACCTAGGGGAGTGGGACAGCACGGTGCCACAGTGGTTAGCATTGCTGCCTCATTGGTGCCAAGGATCTGGGTTCAATCCTAGCTCTGATCACTGTCTGTTGGAGTTTGCACATTCTCCCTGTGCTCTGGTTTCCTCTCATCTGAAAGACGTGCTGGTTTGGTCCATTGGCAATGCTAAATTCTCCCTCAGTATACCCAAACAGACACTGGAGTGTGCTGACTAAGGGATTTTCACAGTAACTTCATTGCAATATTGATGAACACTAATAAATAAACTTTAATGCAGCCAAAGTATTGTTTTATAGTAATTTATACAGTAAGATATATAGTATATCATATTGCTTTTACACTCTATGCCCCCTATAAAATCCAGGATCCAGTAAACATTTATTAAATTGCTTTCTCAATTTGCCCTGGTCCTGTCAAGTTTGTGAATATATACCCCCAGGTTTCTCTGGTCCCACTTTAATTTTAATTGAACGAGGTCTTACCAGCAAGTTTTCTTTTGTTCAATGATTTGAAGCTACTTAATAAGTGAGGAGAGAGAAACTGCATTGACAACTGGAATGGCCATTTGTGGATGTCACATCCCTCACATCAGGAACAAATTAAACAGAAGTATTTTGATGCCTCTAACCAGCTATTGTGCAGCATAATGTGGTGCAAAGAGAGGCACATAAATACAATCACTTAAATGCACAGGTATTCCACCTGCACTTCAGAATTACATGAAATTCAGTGGGACTCTTCTCAATAAACAAACAGCACAGGAATTCCTGTGTTTACAAGTTACTCAGTTGTCTCCATCAAATAGCCTCTCCCTATTTGTCACAAAAGTTTGCTCCCACTAGATCAGTGGCTATCCTTCAAGATTTACATGAAGAACTGCATTCTTCCTTAATTATCTCTGCAAATATTTTTCCCTTACTTTTCCTGTATTTTATCTTTCACTTTATCCTTATTTTCTCAATTGTCAAGTCAAAAAGAGATAGAACAGAGACAGCACACATGCATGTGTGATGTTAGTTAACTTTCAGAGGTTTTATAAATCATTGTCACAGCCTTGGGTGATGCGATTGCTGGAGTGATATCATTGCTGGATGAAGAGGAAAAATGCTGTGGGTAGGTAAGGTGACTGAAGGTTTTCACATTTAGTTTTGTTTTGGCTGCAGTGTTAAGGCAGTCTTCAAAGTAAATTGGAAAAGAAGTCTCTTTCTCTCTCTGTTTTGCTTTGACAATTTTTATCAGTTGAAAGAAACGCTTGTTGCCATGCTACAGTAAAGAACCAGTGATTTTGCGTTTTGTGGAGCTGATCTGACTACAAGACTGCTCTGAGTTTTCAAAAACATTGGAAATCAGCATTCAACCAGGGATACTAGATTCCAGCTTCTGCTTGTGCAGTGATAAATCTGTTTAAAGAGTTTTGTTTATTGGATATTGGTTTCAATTGGAGCGTCTGATATATACAGATTAAGGGTTATACATTATTGTGGTTTTGTTTCTTGTTTGTAGTTAACAAACAAGTACTAAAAAAGTTAATTCACTGGTTAAAAGGAAAAAGGACACTTATGTCAGGATGAGGGTTGAAGGCTCAGTTAGTGCAATGGATAGCTATAGATTAGCCAGGAGGGAGCTAAAGAGTGAGTTGAGGAGACCTAAAAGGGGACACGAGAAGACTTTGGCTGATAGGATCAAGGAGAATCCTAAAGCTTTCTTGAGATATGTTAAGAATAGAAGATTGGTTAGGGCAAGATTAGGGCCAGTCATAGACAGCAGTGGGAAGTTGTGCGTGGAGCCTGAAGAGATTGGAGAGGCACTGAACAAATATTTCTCTTCGGTATTCACGGAGGGAGATGTAAATGTAGTTGTGGAGAACACTGGGATACAGAGTTGCAAACTGGAAAGTATTGAAGTAGATAAGGAGGATGTGCTAGATATTCTTGAGGGTTTGAAGTTAGATAAGTCCCCTGGGCCGGACGGTATTTACCCTAGGATTCTCTGGGAGGTGAGAGAGGCGATTGCAGAGCCTCTGGCTCTGATCTTCAGGTCGTCGTTGGTTATGGGTATAGTGCCGGAAGACTGGAGGATAACGAATGTGGTCCCATTGTTCAAGAAGGGGAAGAGAGACTTTCCATGGAATTATAGGCCAGTGAGTCTTACTTCTGTTGTGGGCAAAGTATTGGAGAGAATTATTAGGGATAGGATTTATAGTTATTTAGAGAGAAATGAATTGATTGGGGATAGTCAGCATGGTTTTGTGAAGGGTAGTCGTGCCTTACTAACCTTATCGAGTTTTTTGAATAAGTGACCAAAGAGGTGGATGGGGGTAAGGCGGTTGATGTGGTATATATGGACAATAGTAAGGCGTTCGATAAGGTGGCCCATGGAAGGCTTCTGCAGAAAATGCAGATGTACGGGATTGAGGGTGACTTAGCTAATTGGATTAGGAATTGGCTAGCAGATAGAAGACAGAGAGTAGTGGTTGATGGAAGATATTCATCGTGGAGTTCGGTTACAAGTGGAGTACCTCAGGGATCTGTTTTGGGGCCCCTGCTGTTAGTAATTTTTATAAATGATCTGGATGACGGTATTGAGGGATGGATTAGTAAATTTGCAGATGACACCAAAGTCGGAGGAGTGGTAGATAGTGAAGAGGGGTGTTATAGTTTGCAGAGAGACTTGGACAAGTTGCAGAGCTGGGCCGAGAGTTGGCAAATGGAGTTTAATGTGGAAAAGTGTGAGGTAATTCACTTTGGCAGGAATAACAAATGTGTAGAGTATAGGGCTAATGGTAGGACTCTTAATAGTGTTGATGAACAGAGGGATCTTGGTGTTTATGTGCATAGATCCCTGAAAGTTGGCAATCAAGTTGATAAGGTTGTTAAGAAGGCATATGGAGTCTTAGCTTTTATTGGTAGGGGGAGTGAATTTCGGAGCCACAACGTCATGTTGCAACTGTACAAAACTCTAGTGCGGCCGCACTTGGAGTATTGTGTGCATTTCTGGTCCCCACATTATAAGAAAGATGTGGAGGCATTGGAGAGGGTACAGAGGAGGTTTACCAGGATGTTGCCTGTATGGAGGGCAGGTCTTATGAAGAGAGGCTGAGGGATTTGAGGTTGTTTTCGTTAGAAAGAAGACGGCTAAGAGGAGACCTTATTGACACATATAAGATGATTAGAGGTTTAGATAGGGTGGACAGTGATAGCCTTTTTCCTAGGATGGAGAAAGCTAGCACAAGGGGACATAGCTTTAAATTAAGGGGTGGTGATTATAGGACGGATGTCAGAGGTAGGTTCTTTACCCAGAGGGTGGTAAGGGTATGGAATGCCCTGCCTGCGTCCGTTGTAGATGCGCCAAGTTTGGTGGCGTTTAAGAGGTTAGTAGATAAGTTTATGGACGAAAAGGGAATGGTTTAGGTTAGAGGGTCATTGCTTTTTCCTAATTGGTCAGTGCAACATCGAAGGCCGAAGGGCCTGTTCTGCGCTGTAATGTTCTATGTTCAATGTTCTAACATCCTTGCTAATTTTTTTTACTACACATGTTAACTGTATTCTTAAATAAACTTTGTTTGATAAAAGCTCCAAGAGTGTCTTTTAAATGACACCTGAAGTGAAACATATCATGTTTATCCTCGCTAAATTCAAAACATATGATTCAGGTTGGTTTCAGAAAACACTTTGGAATTTCTAACCTGAACCATAACAGATGTCTGAGGGAAAATATAATATGCCTCTGAAAAGGAAAGGGAATATGCCATGTATTTGTGAAGGAGCAGTGCCATGAATAGCAGAGATGGTCTTTTATGATGAGACACAAGGAGAGGTATTAAAAGAAATAGATTCACCGATGAGACCTGGGAGATAACAGAGGTCTGAATTGCTTCTGTTTTTGGGGTGACCAAACATTGATCCTTGGAGCCCATCAGCTAATTTCTGGGGAACTGTGGATGTCAGTCAGGCATTCAGAGACAACTTATTAGTTTGATAAGAACAATGTTGACCGGAAGAAAAGGCAGGGCAGCTGAAGTGGGAATACTGATGGGCCAGCAACCAATTTCTGGGGAGGCAGACTGAGCGGTCCCTAAATCACAGAACTATTCTGGCACGTGACTGCACTGGCTCTCCAAATGAGCGTTATGACTTAGTGACATTTCCCTGTCTTTTCCCATACCCTAATACATTGTTTCTTTTCAGGTAATCATTTAGCGCCCTCTTGAATGCCTCTATTAAAAAGTCCACGAAAGGGATTTTTTAAAAATCTTCTTACCTTCAGGGTGCTTTAGGAATTAAAAACTAAGCAAAGTCGTTTCACAAAAAAAGGGTCCTTAAACAGGTATTAGTTACTTCACTAATATATTCAAGGGACCTAACACATTTAGATCAAAAATCATATTTGAATGTGATGGCAAACAACGATGGTTTTGGACATATTTCAGACATTTCTTGGGAGTAGGATTAGTTCTTTTATTTCAAGTTTACTGTTTATTTTTTGGTGTCACATTACATTAACACTGCAATCAAGTTACTGTGAAAATCCCTGCGTCACTGCACTCCACAGCCTGTTCGGGTACACTGAGGGAGAATTTAGGTGCCAAGTCTTTTGGACTTGGTCCTTTTACCACAATTTACCACCCATGAGACATACAATAAAGATTAAGTGATTGTCTGCTTCAGAACTAAAGCAATAGTCTGGGGAGAGTGAATATCTGTAGCATTCAGCATGTCAGGGTAATTAATGTAGATATAAATGTTCTAGTGTTTTAGTTAATTATTTGGAAGAAGCATCGATGTTAGAGACTTTCTCTCAGGAGATTAATTGGGCAGGGCAGAGTGCATGACTGGATAATATTTAAATATCCAATGGACGGTATGGGCTGGTTGACCTTTTTCTCATTCAGTATTCTTTATGTTCTTGCGCATCACAAGCTCACTCTCTCCCTTGTGCTTTTTAAAAGATACCCAAGGAAAAAACTTCAAGATTTTGTGTCAGGTCCAGTTCCTACATGTTTAATTTCTCAGGGTCCATACGGTTAGTGAAGAACTTCACCCACTATTACTGCATAGTAGAAAATCACAGGCAAACTCTGCAAATGGTACAAGAATAATGTTTTAAAAAAAGTTGTATAGTTCTGTAAATCTGTGCCAATCTCACACATCTTTGTTTGATGCATGTCTAAACATTAATGAAAGACTTTCACTCCTTACATTTTAAATTTCCAGTACAATGTAACCACCAACTAGTTAATTTTACTGTGTTATTACCCAGACATGTCATTGTAATCTGGCAGATTAATTTAAACCATTAACCTTGCCCGTTACTGTAGCAGCTAATAGATTCTCCTAGGTAGCGGATTAGTCGATACACTTTATTGTTCACTTCTGTCATATTAGCAGTTAGAATTTGATAGAAAAACTTTCTACTGTATACCAAAAACTAGAAAAGGATAATCTCAGCAATTTAAGATGGAGTTCATTGTCGTGAATAATTTAAATACCATTTCACAGTTGACAGATTTAAAATCTGCAGCTGCAAATTGGAGAGAAAGATTTCTTGCTGCAGACATTAGCAATGTGGAGCTGCATCCTTCAGATGATAGGCAGTTTGTTACATTTATGGATTTAATGGATCTGAGACCATCTATTTGTTAATTTTACATTGAACTGACAGCACAGGAACAAGGCGTGCAGCCGAGCATGCCTGTGCTGGTGTTTAGGCTCAATGCCAGCTCCAAAGTTACTTTATATCACCCTATCAACACATCCTCTTATTCCTTTATCTCTAATGCACTGGAAAAGATTTCTCCTTCAAATTAGTTCACCTCCCTTTAAACACAAACATGTAAATTAGGAGCAGGAGTAATCCATTCAGCCCCTCAGGCCTGCTGCACCATTCAAGATCATTGTTGATCTGGCTGTGGCCCTTGTGGTCTTAACTCCACTTTCCTGCCTACCCCCAATATTCCTTAATGGTTAAGAATCTATTGACTACATTATTGTGTTGTTGGGTTGGAGTAGTTTCCATTATTTCTGAAGACTGTGAGCTCTAAACACTAATGTTTATTTAACATATTTACCGATTATGGAGAACACTAACAAACCTCTGACAATGCTTGCTTTCTGCTTTACTTTCATGTTGGTCTGTCCTAGAGTCTCAAATGACATCAATCTGTCACTTGCTTCTACAATATCATGGCCTATTACAATTAACCCTTCATGGTACTTGAGCTAATATATTCTATTTTGCTACATCTCCCCCAAGTCTCTATTCAGACTTGCTTGTTTGCTAGCGTTCCTGGAAACCCAATTCTTCAGTTTCTTAATCATTCGAACAATATTTTCAAATCTTGTAGGAAATGGGGCCTCTTTTTGCTCTCTAAAAGTAAATATAATTTCTTTCTTTCTATCCCTTCTCTCTTCTTCCATTTTTTTGAGATTCTCACCTTCTCTTACTGATATGCCTTCATTGGTCTCTCATATATCCATGAGATAGAGATGATGGCATTGGACTGGGATAGGCACAATAAGAAGTCTTACAACACCAGGTTAAAGTCCAACAGGTTTATCTGGAACCACGAGCTTTCAGAGTGCTGTTTCTTCATCTCCAAAAGCTTGTGATTCCAAATAAACCTGTTAGACTTCAACCCGGTGTTGTGAGACTGCTTATCATGTATCATTTGTCAGGAATAAGACATTCTCTTTCTATGAACAGTCCCCTAAATGCTGTTAAACAGAATCGGAATTTATAGTTGGTTTGGGATCACCTGCTTCAACCTGCTCTTCATTTCTGACTCTGATTTTTTCTCCCTGTTCCATCTGGAAAATGTAAGATCGCAGATGCGGTGATTGAAAAATTACAACTGATTTCTGATCCAAACCTGTTCTTCCTAATGAAGATCTGATAATGATCTTGCTCTTGTGATGGCTATCAGAATGTTTCATCTCACTCAGATTTTCTTCAAGTGTGACCTGTGGTATCAATGTATGCGGAAAGGCAGGAATCAGTGTTCGCAATCTCCTACCTACAAATCACCCTCATGGAGCCAATCCGTTCTGCAAGGATGAAGAGCTTTAATACAAGGCTGCTAGTTCTCATTCCTTTCCAGTAATGTCTTTACCGTTCTGACACTTCTCTCAGCTTTTCCATTAGCCTGAGATAACCTTAGTGAATTTATGTGACAAATTCAAATAATTCTATAAAATGCTAAACTCTATGTTCATGAATTGTGCACTATTATTTGATATCCCAATATCAGAAATCCAATGGACTGCAAAATGTTTTTTCATGATGTAATCACTACTTCTGGTATGTTGCCCATGCACCTTTCTCTTCAATCCATCTCAAGCAGTGATTTATTATAATGAATATTTCATCTTTGTGCTCAAATCTGGCATGGCATCCCCAAGGCCTTTAGAAAGATGATGACATTAATAGTACTTTCAATTCATGTTTGTGAATTGTGCATCTGACTATCATTTTTCCAATGACTTCAACAGACCTAGAATACACAGGACCAATTCCCCCTCCCCACATGCACAAGGGAAACTCCCCCCTTATCAATAAGAATAATGGTATTCCCCAGTGGGGGAGTAATGCTAGGGAGCAGTGTCAAGGTGCCAAGGCAATGCAATGGGAAGTGTCTGGGTACTGCACTGGCACGTACCTCATCCCTGGCAGGTTCTCTTAGCTTAGTTGCCATTTTCAAAATCCTATTCTAAACTTTGTCGATATGATATCAAGTCAGTAAGGGGGACATTCCTAATGTGGCAAAACCTGTTAATTATATTTAAATGTATTTAAATGAAGTGCCTGATCTTCCTGGTGAGGACCTCATTATGATGTACACAGTTCCCTTCCTGTGGGCAAACACTTCAGCAGTCATGGACATTCGGCCTCCGACCTGCGGGTAAATGTTCTTCAAGGGGGCTTTTGTGATACACGACAGCGCAGAGTCACTGAGCAGAGACTGATAGCCAAGCTCCGCACACGAGGACGGTCTTAACAGGGATCTCGGCTTCATGACACACTATCTGTAACCCTGGAACTTGCCTGAGTTAGCAAAAAACCTCACTTACTGTGCTGTCTGGAGAAAATACACAATTCTCCAACAATGCTCAGGATTCCCTTCACACACATTGTTCGCCACTTTAACACTTCAATAGCAGGTTAGATGTAAGGATTCGCATTCTAATCAGCAATCTGTGACTGTCTGTGCCGATGTGTGCTATTGCAGACCAGAACACTGCATTTGCCTGAGGAAGACACAGAGTCGAAAGCTCGCTTTTTTACTATCAAATAAATCAGTTGGATTAAAAATTGGTGTTGCTAAATTCTTACTGAGTTCTTAGGACCTCATTATGTCAGTGGCAGGGAGAATTAGAAAATTAGACCTCGTCAGTGAGATTCTCATTTCCCATTCTCACAATATTTTGCACCCATATAACCGTTCACATTTGCAGTGAATGTAGGATCAAAATTGCCACAGATCAGTGCTTATTCCTCAATTAGTTTGTTCAGAGTGATGTCAAACCATTTTGCTCCTCTTCGTAATCTTCTACAGGAATAAACTTGACCTAAGAAATTCTTACAGCATGTGAAAGCCTTTCAACAGATATTCCTTTTCTCTGCAAAGCTCGCTTGCTTCACCTTGAGCTTCCCTGTAATTCAGAAGAGACATTTCTAGTATTTTCTGCTGTTTAAGACAGTGTTCATTTCTTAATATCGCTGATAATCACTCAGTCCTTTTGCATTTGATATTGAAGGAGAATCAACTATTCTTTCACCTGTTTATTTTCTTATTGCCCCATCTGAGATCTTTTAGCTCCTTTTGGCAGAGCTGCCCTCTCTACCAGGTGATGCATAGCCCTGGATGGAGCTGCCCTCACTCTTGTTTCCTTGTTGCCCTTGGCATTGTACTGGAGTGTGTTAGGCGTAGCCATTTCCCTACCACAAATGTCAGGCTTTTCTCATTTTCTGTCCATGTTTGCTTTTTCTTATATTTGTCTCTTTAAATGTCTTGCCACTTCAAGAACAGTGATCTATTTTTAAAAACTGCAGCTGCCAGTTTTTCACCTTAAGTTTCCCGCACTTTTCATGATCTGGGTGGACTCCCTGGTAAAAGTGGCTACTGTGTTTCTTTTTAAAACTTTAAAATGGCAGCGTTTCTTTTCAGGGTGATCCTTTTTCATTTTTCCTTTGCAGGCATCCTTGTTGTTTGAACGTCTCACTTTTGGGAGCATCAGTGAGCGCATTTTTTTGTTATAGCTGTGAGCTGTTGGTTCCTTTGTTGTCGGTGTCCTGTGTATCTATCACTTTGTCAGAATGTTTGGCGAATGGAGCCGCTTGCTTTCTCCTGAAACTTTGAAAAAAATTTCAAATATTTTCTTCCTTAGAAAATGACACTGCAGCAATCTTGTCTTTTTAATCCTGCAGGCTTTCCCTTTTTTTCACACTCAGAGACTTGGCGGTCTCATGTCTTTTGTTTTTTGTTTTAAATGAGATGTCAATTCTGCAGAAGCCCTTTTCTTTAACAAGAAGCCTAGGGACCCAACTGGAAAGGATTCCTTTTCCAGACTCTGCAGTTTTGTTTTTAAACTTTAGTGCCTTTTTTGTTAATCATCAAGACATCAATCATTCTATTTTTCTAAAACTCTGTAGGCCTTGTCTTGTTTCTTCCTGTGCCCTGCATGTTTCTGTATTTAATTCTTGCTACTCTGTATGCAGCAAGTTTATTTTTAAATCTTTATGTTTTAACTACAGCTCCCTTTCAATGGCCCTCTCTGCCTTGGCCCACCACCTATTCTATAATTCAAATACACACTCTTTTCTTTGTACTTTTGCACACTGTTGTTGTGAACTGTGTCACTTAGTCTTGCAATTTTACTATAACTTTGCTCATCCATTTTGTGGCCTCTCAATAAGGGATCTTACAATGTTTCTTTTTAGGTTCACATCTCTAGCCCAGCTTCATACCTTATACTTTCATACCAAAGATACTGTACTTTGTTCAAGCATTTAGCTGTCACTGTTCTTACTGCCTTTGGTCATCACTGCCGATTCCTCCACTGCACACCATGCTGTAAAATTGTGTTTCACTGTTGTGGGGCATGTATTTTTAATACAAACCATTTATTCCTGGTTTTTAACTATTTAACAATCCAAAGTATGGTGGGGTATGGTGCTGTTCCATGCAGATAGATTGCTAACAACTGTTCTCAGAATCTCTTACCATGTGACTCTATACATCATGCAGTGGAAGTGGCCATTCTACTGAGTAGCTTTGCATTACAGTGCAGGCACTTACCACACCAGATTTAACATCTGAAAGAACTGAAACTGCTGCTCCAGTGTCTTGTGACTTCCTGTCAGGATTTCTGCTCTCCCAACAGTTCCCATTTGTTTCTTTATTCTCTACTAAGGAAATCTCCATGTCTTGTGGACCTTCAACTTCACGGACTCTTATTTAAAAATGCTTTCTTTGAGCGTTCTGTTTTTTTCCCTTACTGCAACATAATGCGTGAACATGCCCTGCCTTTCTGCGCCAATAGTATTGTGCATCTTTGGCAGGACAATTTTCACATGCACCAGAAACAGCTAATCTGAGCTGCTGCTATTAGTTGCGTTTTATGTCACACCTGTCTCTTTCTCTCTATTTTCCCTTTTATACGTCCGAAGATTCAAGTGCACGCTATTTTGGGATTCAAGTTCTCTCTCACCTTTGACCACCAATTGGGATGCTTCCTGATCTTGGCTCAGCTAATTCATTGAGTCACCTTCACCAGTATCAAGCTGCCCAGGAGTGCAAATTACATGACACTTTATCATCCACTACTCCAACAACTATATTTTTGTGATTTGGAAACGTGCCACAAACTGAGCCATAGCTAACACCACTGGATTTATTCATAACAATATTATATCTATGATCCCTAGTTTTGGAGTCTTTCCCTACATTTAACCATCCAACCCTTTCATCTATTAGGTTATCTTTATACCTTGTGCAGCACGGTAGCACAGTGGTTAGCACTGCTGCTTATAGAACATAGAACATTACAGCGCAGTACAGGCCCTTCGGCCATCGATGTTGCGCCGGCCAGTGGACCCTCTAACCTAAACTATTCCAATATCATCCATATGCCTATCCACCAAACATTTGAATGCCCCCAAAGTAGGTGAGTCCACAACTGCTGCAGGCAGGGCATTCCACGCCCTCACCACCCTCTGGGTAAAGAACCTGCCTCTGACATCCGTCCTATAACTACCACCTCTTAATTTAAAGTTATGTCCCCTCGTGTTGGTCATCACCATCCGCGGAAAAAGGCTCTCACTATCCACCCTATCCAATCCCTTGATCATCTTATACGCCTCAATTAGGTCACCGAGTAACCTTCTTCTCTCTAATGAAAATAACCTCAGGTCCCTCAGCCTTTCCTCATAAGGCCTTCCCACCATACCAGGCAACATCCTGGTACACCTCCTCTGCACCCTTTCCAATGCTTCCATGTCTTTCTTATAATGTGGCGACCAGAACTGTACGCAATACTCCAAGTGCGGCCGCACCAGAGTTTTGTACAGTTGTAACATAACCTCACGGCTCCTAAATTCAATTCCTCTACCAATAAAAGCTAACACACCGTACGCCTTCTTAACAACTTTATCACCCTGGGTGCCAACTTTCAAAGAGCTATGTACTTGTACCCCAAGATCCCTCTGCTCGACAACACTATTAAGGGTCCTTCCATTAGCCTATATTTCATATGCCTGTTATTCCTACCAAAGTGAATCACCTCACACTTATCCGTATTGAATTCCATTTGCCACCTCATGGCCCAGCTCTGCAACCTATCTATGTCCCTCTGCAAACTGTAACATCCATCCTCGCTATCTACAACTCCCCCCACTTTGGTATCGTCATCAAATTTACTAATCCAACCCTCTACACCCTCATCTAGGTCATTTATAAAAATGACAAACAGCAGTGTCCCTAAAACAGATCCTTGAGGTACACCACTTGTAACTGCACTCCAGGTTGAATATTTCCCATCAACCACCACCCTCTGTCTTCTATCAGCTAGCCAATTCCTAATCCAAACTGCTACATCACCTTCAATCCCATGCATCTGCACTTTCTGCAGTAGCCTACCATGGGGAACCTTATCAAACGCTTTGCTAAAATCCATATACACGACATCAACTGCCTTACCCTTATCTACCTCTTTGGTCACCTCCTCAAAAAACTCAATAAGGTTTGTGAGGCACGACCTACCCTTCACAAAACCGTGTTGACTATCCCTAATCAATTTATTCCTCTCTAGATGCTTATAAATCCTATTCCTTATAATTCTTTCCAAGACCTTGCCCACAACAGAAGACAGGCTCACCGGTCTATAATTTCTAGGATGGTCCCTACTCCCCTTTTTGAACAAAGGGACAACATTTGCCATCCTCCAGTCTTCCGGCACTATACCTGTAGCTAACGCTGACATGAAGATCAAAGCCAAAGGCTCTGCAATCTCCTCTCTAGCCTCCCAGAGAATCCTAGGGTAAATCCCATCTGGCCCAGGGGACTTATCAATTTTCGTACCCTCAAGATTCGCTAACACCTCCTCCTTATGAGCATCAATCCTACCCAGTGTACAACCTGGTATTGCAGTATTCTCCCCGACAACACTGTCTTTCACTTGCGTGAATACTGACGAAAAATACTCAGTGTCTCTCCTATCTCCTCAGGCTCCACGCACAACTTCCCACTGCTATCTCTGATTGTCTGGATTCACAGCCTGGATTCAATTCCCAGCCTGGATCACTGTCTGTGTGGAGTTTGCAAATTATCCTCGTATCTGCGTGTGGTTTCTCCAGGTGCTCCTGTTTCCTCCCACAGTCCAAAACTGTGTGAGCGAGGTTGATTGGCCATGCTAAAATTGCCCTTGGTGTCCTAGGATGTGTAGGTTAGAGGATTAATGGGTAAATATGTAGGGGTATGGGGCCTAGGTGGGATTCTGGTCGGTGCAGACTCGATGGGCCGAATGGCCTCTTTCTGTGCTGTAGGGATTCTATGGTATCTATAGAAAGAGACCCATCTTGTTCAGTCATTTTATAAAAGATGCATTCTCTCAATTCTGTTACCATCCTGGTTCTTTTCTCTTGTAACATGGAATACTGTGTGTGGTTATGGTACCCAAGTGTGGTCTAATCAAGGTTTCTGAACATTCACTATAATTTCCCTACCTGTAAATGATCTTTGGCCAAAAATGAACTTCTTTGCCTTGTTTCTCCTTCCAAAGCTTTGCTTTTTGTGAATCTACACACCAGATTCTGAAGTGGCACTACTATATTTAAACTTCTATTTTCCCAGGGAAAAAAATGGGTCTCCTTATTCTTCCGACCACAATGCACCTTCTCGTTACCTATGTTGCAATTAATGTGCCATTTAAACAACAATCACACACATTTGTCACTGCTGTCTTGTGTTTTATTACTAACTTTCTCAATACTAACTATGCCCCTCAACTTTTTTATTTTGCAACTGTGCCAAACTCAATCCCTATTCAAGTTCAGTAGCAGTAATTACACATCTCAGACCAAAGTACTCCAGGATCCATAGGAAGATAAATAAAGTTTCAGTTTTTGAATAACTGTGCATCACAGATATGATTAGAGCAGCACTCACCATGATCACAATTGGGCACTTTACCTCTACACTTTTGGTAAGGACAACTGCAAGCTGAAATTATATTTCATTTTACTACAAAAGCAGATGGTATATTGGTCAGTAAAACTCCATAAACTTCCAACAAAGACACACTGAAAATAACTGTTATTTAATTTTAGGCTTTGAGTGAACTTTTCACAAAAAAGTCTGTTTTTTTTAAACTCTTTTCATAGAATCCCTACCGTGCAGAAGGAGCCCAACAAACCTGCATCGAAAACAATCCCACGGAGGCTCTATCCCTATAACCCTACTTACTTACCTTACTAATCCCCCTGACAGTATGAGGCAATTTATCATGGCCAATCAACCTAACCTGCACAGCTTTGGAATGTGGGAAGAAACTGGAGTACCCAGAAGAAATCAATGCAGTCACAGGGACAATGCACAAATTCGACAGTGACCTGAGGTCGGAATTGAACCCGGATCCCTGACGCTATGAGGCAGCAGTGCTAACCACTGTACCACCATGCCACCTTTTGGAAAAAATATTTTCAAAGGTTGAAACTCTCAAAGTTTGGTGATTCCAGTCAAGGATTTCAGGATGAGTTTCTGATGAAGAGTCAAACGAACTTGAAATGTTAACTCTGTTTTTTTTTCTCTCTCTCTACAGGCACTGCCAGACTTGTAGATATTTCCAGCATTCTCTGCTTTTGCTCCAGATGCCAGCAGTATTTTGCTTTTTCTGGACAAAATGTTCACCAACAAAACTTACATGATTCATGGGATCTCTCTATAAAATTAAAGTGATGGGGCTGATGAAAAAACAAGCTGTAATATATCTGTTGGAAAGTACCAAATATTCACAGAGGGCCAAAGCTTCCTACAAAATGGCAAAAGTGTCAAGTTCTGACTGAAAACTGGCGTATTTCTCTCCAGAGAGACAGACAGGTTTTCTCCAGATCTTCTAACATATTGTCAAAAAAGAAAGCACAGCAAGCCTGTTTTGCACCATCATTCTTGAGAGACAGGGCCTAAAGATCCAGCAAAGCCAGCTGCAAAGAGTGTCCCAATCTCAAATTAAAGAACTCCCCCTCCCAACCGCAAAGCAACAATCTCCCACTACCCATCACCAGGTTGGGACTGCTAGGTTATCAATGCACAGCACCAGAGCAATGTCTAGCCATATCTCTGACCATTTGGGAGCTGCACTGGCATACGTGCTCCTGGTGTGGTCACCTCGAGATCTGACGCCCCTCCCACCCCAGAAGCAACAGCATTAAGCCATTCAAGAACATGTAAATCAATTCAAAGTTCATGCACTGTCTGTGCTCATTCTGAGATCTCCCCGTGCAAATCCCACTAGAGTCTTGACGTTGCATTTCAACAGGCAAGACTGCAGAGATGGCAGCTTTTCATTTCCACATCTACTAAGGGAGAGACTTCCATTAAAGGATTCGCAACAACATTTTAGAAAATTCGCAAGTTTAATTTTTAGGCTGGCGAATGGAATAACTGTTTAATAATTAAAACTAGCAAAATAAATAGATATTTACAGATAGATATTCTTTCTGGTTGTATCACAGGTTGGTATGGCTCCTGCTCTGCCTAAGACTGCAAGAAACTACAAAGGGGCGAGACTGTAGCCTCGTCCATCACACAAACCAGCCTCTCATCCACTGACTCTGTCTGCATTTCTGTCTGCCTTGGGAAAGCAGTCAGCATAACTAGGGACCCCACACACCCTGGACATACTCTCTTACTTCTGTCAGGAAAATGATACAAAAGTCTCAGATCACGCTCCAGCTGACTAGAGAACAGCTTCTTCCCTGCTGCCATCAAACTTTTGAAAGGACCTACCTTGTATCAAATTGACCTTTCTCCACACCCTAGCTATGACTGTACACTATATTCTGAACCCGCTTCTTCTTTTATCCTCTATGTACTCTATGAATGGTATGTTGTGTCTATAGTGTGCACATGTAATAATTTTTTCATTGTATACCAATACATATGACAATAATAAATCAAGTATATTGTTGGCAGATTGTGGTAAAGGTAGAAAAATCAGGGGTAAACTATTACATTCTGCTGAGAGGACATTCTGGGCAACTGTGGTCAGCTGATGCCCCACAAATTCAGATAAAATGAGTGTTAATTGATTTTAATCAGCTGAAAGATTTAATGTTAGAAAATTGCAAAGAAGTATGAATGCTGCTTTTCACTGTGTTAGAAGGCGTTGTTACATCAAACTGGAAGACTGAAGTGTTTGGTCTACAGGGAGTAGGTGGTTTATGTAAGAATTAATTTGGCTAATGGAGCGAAATGTTGTATTTTATAATAGGATTTTGTTTTAGGTTTTATCAATATTCTGGCTCTTAATATTCCTGAGATATGGGTTCAATTCTCTTGATTTTGAGTGCTAGAAATCTGAACTAGTATTTATAGAACCTGTCTAAGCCCCACAGGGTGGATGTAGTTATGTCTATCTTTACCTATAGGGATCAGACTGAGTGGATCCACTGGGGCATAAATGAAGAGTAAGTTGGCACTTATTAGCGATATCTGAGAAAAGGAATGTTGCAGTCACTCTGAAGATTGGGCTATAAGTTATATTGGGTCTCTCATGAGAAGTGGGCGGTCGAGTGAGATGATGTATGTTAAAAATTGGCTGCAATGTGGTGCGCCTTTATGAAAATGGCTAACAAGCCACTTTGTGGAAGGGAGAAGCACCAGAAGATCCAGCTGGCATTTTTGCAATAGCTTCCATTCCATATCAGAAAACAAGCAAATACAAACTGTATTCTGCCATGTCCAGATGATAGTGATCCCCCCCCCCACACTTTACCTCAGAGTGCTACATGACTATTAAATGAAGGAAGAAGTGTTCTATTGTACCTTATTTTTGAAGTGAGCAATCCTCATCAGCTGAATATACAGTAACTAGAAGAGAAAATGCATGTAAAGTTGTTAAATTTGTGAATATTTTTGTTCCTCAGATGGTTATGTGGGGAATATAATATATATATAATATATATATATATATATATAAAAATCATATATCAAACACCTATTGTTATGCCCTAATCCAAGTCTGGGTTTGATCCCTATATTGCTCTAAATTAGCTAGTCTGAGGTGGGGTTATTGAGAGGATACTATATATATATATATATATATATATATATATATAAATAAAAACAAAATGATGCTAGAGTGAGGCAACTTCTTGCGAGCTGTCTCCAGTACAGTCTGCAATTCCATTTTTTACTTCCATTCCTCTGAAATTGAATCCCAACTCTTCTTAAGTTCCCAGCAATGCTGTTTTTAATGGTCCTATTGCATATCAAACTGATCTTTCTCTTTACCCTATCTATAACTGCATCATTTGATTCTGCACCCTATCCTTTCCTTCTTCCCATGTACTCTATGAATGGCATGTTTAGTCTGTATAATGCACAAAAAACAATACTTTTCTTTCTATCCCAATACATGCTATATTAATAAATCAAATCATGGCAGCACAGTGGCACACTGGTTAGCACTGCTGTTTCACAGTGCTGGGGACCAGGTTACATTCCAGCCTTGGGTCAGTCACTGTCTGTGAGGAGTTTGCACATTCTCCCCGTGTCTACACGGTCTTCCTCCGGGTGCTTCGGTTTCCTCCCAAAGATGTGCAGGTTAGGTTGACTGGCTATGATAAATTGACCCTTGTGTTGGAGGATTAGCAAGGTAAATGTGGGATTATAGGAATAGGGTGGGATTGTGGTTGGTACAGACTCAATGGCACTACAAATGACCATAGGGATTCTATGATTCAAATCAGTACTGTAACTAGAGAAGGAGTTGTATAGTTCCAATCTGTGATTGCAGCCCCCAAAGATGAAAACTGAGTGAGTGAATTATCGAGGGATCAGAATTGGGTTCATTTGTGATATCTCACATGTTTGAATTATTTGACTCCAATCCCCGTCTGACACATAAAGAACTGCAATTTTGATGAGGCACCAGGACAATTGACACTAAATTAAGAGTTACTGTGAGCATGAAGGAGGCCATTTTCCTGCAGGAACTGTTGGATCAGAGTGACCAATTGTATGTGTAAATATTAGATTAAAGCCACAGTAATTACTACTGATAGAGAGAATATAATTAAATAATCTATTTTATAAATTCCGTTGTTGATTATATGTGCTCATTATTAATGAATGCTGTAATTAAATTATTCTTGATTTTTAATTTACTAATTTTGAAATTAATTTTTCTCAGCTGCTCTGTGAATTAGTTACAATAAAGGGTAGTAAGAATATAGGTTAAATACAGATTATAGAAGTTTGCTTTTTATTGATAAATTGGAGATAGTACAATGCATTTATACCTCTGCTGTTTCTATCTAAAAACAAATAGGTACAATGCACCATTGTAACTGATGCACAAAGATCTGTAATTTAATCTTGTGAATGTCTATTGACTTTCAGCTTGGTTTAATCTGTTAAAGCCAAACTAATGCTCTCTCCTTGTCTTCTTTACCAAACCTGTAGATTAACCTCAGGACAGAGTCTCTTGAATAAATTACTCAAGAAGCTCACAACCATATGAACTGCTGGTAATCAAATCACAGTGTTTGTACAGCCAGATATTAAAGGTACAGTACAGACATTAAACGAAAGATAGCTGGTGCGACTAATGGGTCTGTAACCAGTTGGGCTGTGCATCGCTATTAACATGTGCCATCCTGCCAAGAATCTGATTAACTGTAAAGAGGACTGTGTACATTATGTTGTCAGATTTCTTACTGTGTTTACCCCAGTCCAATGTCGACATAGCCACATCATGAATATATCTAAAGAGGACATAGATAAAGGCTTGAAATAAATGGTAGGTAGAGTTTACTGTTCAAAAACATGTGGTGATTTTTTTTTTGAATAGGATAGGAGCATTCATTTACATAAATGGAAAAACTTTAAAAGCAATAAGGGAGCAGAAACATTTGGGAAATCAGATTCACAGGCCTTCGAAAGCGGTGGGAAGACAAATTGAAAGGCCTGTGAAAAAAATGGAATCCTGGGTTTTTCTAAAATCAGGTAACAAAGCAAAGGGTTGACAAAACAATGCTACAAATCAGTGGTTAGACCACAGTTAGAACAGGTCTATATTTTGGAAAGAATATCATATCATAGAGAGAATCAGGGACCAGGGTTCAATTCAAGCTTTGGGTCACTGTCTGTGTGGATTCTGCAGGTTCTCCCTGTGTCTGTGTGGATTTCCTCCAGGTGCTCTGGTTTCCTCCCACAGTCCAAAGATGTGCATGTTAGGATGACTGGCTCTGTTCATTCGCCTCTTAGTCTCATGGGGACTAATGGTGTAAATACATGAGGATATGGGGATAAGGCCCGGATGGGACTGTCGTCAGTGCATGCTCAATGAGCCAAATGATTTCCTTCCACAGTGTGAGGATTCTGTGATTCTGTTCTATGATTCTAGAGCGTAGAGGAGTTAAATTAACTTCATTAATATCAGGGATAAGAGACCCTGAATATGGTAAAAGAATAAAGAAACTAAGATTCTTTTCATTAGAACAGATAGTTAAAAAGAGGATTGAAATTCAAAATTAAGAATTTTGATAAGATAAATGGGAGAAAAAAATTCCAGTGGTCATGAACTTGATTACTAGAGCAGATGCTAAGAGGATTTATGTAGAGATTTGTTAGGACATAGATGTAGCCCTAAGAACAGAAGTGGAAGGTGAACCTAGAATTTTTCCAATTCTCTTCCCACATCCATGATGCACTAAGACATACAGTCGCCAAGGGCTTATAGTTTGAGGGGCACCACTCTGCATCAAGTTTGGCTGACCAGGAGTCTCCCTTACTCTTTATCCAGTCTCTCCGACACTTATCGCCTGCCATTGGTGTATTTGGAAGGATTTGCAGGTCGATACTCAATCTATTTGACCACATTATAAATACACCTTCCTTGGCCATCAAGTCCTGAGCTGGAATTTGAATGTTATGATGTAAGGATTCGCATTCTAATCAGCAATCTGTGACTGTCAATGCTGATGTGTGCTATTGCAGACCAGAACACTGCATTTGCCTGACAAAGACACAGAGTGTCGATAGCTCGCAAATTTACTATCAAATAAATCAGTTAGATTTAAAATTGGTGTTGCTAAATTCTTAGTGGAATTTGAACCCAGAGCTTTTGTCTCAGAGGCGAAGATGTTCCCTACTGTGCCAGAAGACCTCCTCAAATGTTTCCTCCCACAGTTCAAAGCTGGTTAGGTTGATTGGACGTGCTAAA
Organism: Sphyrna mokarran; assembly: GCA_024679065.1. Lineage (NCBI taxonomy): Eukaryota > Metazoa > Chordata > Chondrichthyes > Carcharhiniformes > Carcharhinidae > Sphyrna > Sphyrna mokarran. Next base: position 106,013,666 of record JAGIQG010000003.1, on the reverse strand, counting down.
TTAACCCTAATGTTGCAGAATTAGAAAGGTAAATGTGTATGGTTGCAGGAATAGCGTTTGGGTGGAATTGTGGTCGCTGCAGACTCGATGGGTCATATGGCTGCCTCCTGCACTCTAAGGATTCTATAATCTGAAATAACTTTTAAAAAGGGAATTAATAAACATCTACTCAAGTCTGAGGGTCACAATCTGACGTTCAACTAGATTACCCCACCAGATTTAACTAGACCCTTATCTAGCTTTTCATATGTGATTTGAGTGTGCGGAGTCAAGAAAACTCCCAGCTCCATGAATCCAACTTCTAAAAATATCTGCCCTAATGTTAAATTTTCATTTTGGGGAGGATATCAGGCCCGGGTTTGGGTAAGACGTCTTGAAACAAACGTGGAGGATCTCAGAAGTGGAAGCGGGCTGGGTGGAAGGTCTGCCTCAGTGCACTGGCACTGTATCAAAGTTCACACACTCCAAATCCACACCACTCAATGCCACTTCATGCCTCCCACCCTCTACAATGGTTCTCTCATAACATCCATTCCATTCTGTGCCCTTCTATCTCCCCCAAGGCCTCTCATATCATCCACGTGAATCTATATGCTTTGCCAACACCATAGCCCATTATATTCCCATGCCAATGCAGTGGCAACTCATGCCAACCAAGGCCCTTGACCCATCACTCTTTCCCCTTACTCTTATTCATCCAGTATGCACCATGGGCAGACCTCAGGAAATATGCTTTGATAATGAATGGATTGGCAAGTCATGCAGCAGTAATCCAGTAATAGTAACCCTAAGGCTTATGATAACAGAATGAAATAGCAAACAGCATCTATTTAACACTCAGGACGGTTTACTTCAGAGATTTAAAGGGCAGGAATTTAAAATACCTTGACATCGTGTGAGCTCCCTTTAATAATTCATCCTTATGCTTCTGACAATTGTTTCTGCAAGTTCTTTGTGACATTTTATCTGGACACTTTTAACAGTTCAAATCAGCTTCACAGTTCCAATAAGTTTATTGGAACTTTTGCACACAATCCCTCCTTTTAGTAACCCAAAGGGCACATGACCTCTCCAAAAGGTGTCTTGAGACTATATCTGAAGAGATATTTATCTGTCCACAAGTGTACACCAGCTACCCAAACAAATCCACAAAGTTTATACCTGGTTCTACCCTGTCCAACCAGTACCCATTGGGTTTCAGACATCTCTCACACCAGAATCACATAACTGGAGACAGTAGCAAATTTCAATAAGCAGCTGCATCTGCAAAATGTGCAGATGTGAACCCCACTCCAAATGGGAGGTGCTGTGTTCAGAAACAGGATCCCCAAATATAGGCCTCTCCTGCATTTTCACAATGACAAAAAGGCCAAAATCCAGGCCTAAGTGATTGCTGCATTCAATATAAACATATTAGTCATATGGTACAGATTAGTACAACAATAATGTGGGTTCTTTATTTAAAGAGAAGACAACTGACATACAATGTCAAGAGGGATGCAAAATGACTATGCATGTCTGACTTCTCCGAGCTACTGCTATAGACTGTGTTCAGAGTTGAGGTTAATATATCCTGCATCGGTGGGAATGATTGATAGCTAGGATACACGTAAATCATATTAAAACCACACACTACTCCAGGATTATCTTGAACAGGAAAGATAAGCTTAGCTTCTTTTTTCCCCCTCAACATAAATCATGTTGTTAAATCCCCAACTCTACCCACTCCAGTCTCACCTCCAACAAGCTTACAGACTTTTTTTTGAGATTGACATCACCCACTTAGCTGTTTCTACTGTTTTCTCTCTTCCTCTTTCCTATCCAAGCAAGCTCCCCATCCATGTCTCTTTCTTGTTTCTCTTCTTTCTTTCCAAAAGCCTTCTTTTTTTTTCCATGGGATATGGGTGTCGCTGGCTGGCCAGCATTTGTTGCCCTTCTCTAATTGTCCCTTGAACTGAGTGGTTCCATTTCAGAGGAGAGTTAAGAGCCAACCACATTGCCATGGGTCTGGAGTCATGTGAGCCAGATCAGGCAAGGATGGTAGATTTCCTTTCATAAAGGACATTAGTGAATCAGATGGGTTTTTATGACAATGGTTTTGTCATCTTTTAATTCTAGTTTTTTTTATTGAGTTTGAATTCCACCATCTGCCACGATGGGATTCAAACCCAAGTCTCTGGATTGTAAGTCCAGCAACAATGTCACTACACCACGGCCTCCTCTTGCCCCAACCTCACAACCTACCTTCTTCTCCCTATTTTCATTAAATGCTGATCACCTAACTTCCCTTTCTGATTTCTCTACTAGCTAATATTGCAACTTACTTTCTTTTCTACATATACTAACCTCCTCCTTATCGATACTGCCATCATCATTTGCCTTTCAAAAAGCTACTCTTAATGTTGCAGAGTACTGGCATCCAAAGGAATCTATTTCCTTTCAATTGCTTAACTCGATTGTTGCCCCATTTTTTTTTAAACTGAGGATTACACAAGAATGAATGAAAAATGCCTTATCAGTTATATGTAGGAGATTACTGTGAATTAGAATACTGTGCAATACAGACAGGAATTTTTAAATATTCAAGGTTTGATCCTTAGAATGGATTTATTCTTGGGATTCAAAATTATTTGCAAGATAAAAATTAATTTTTTAAACAAATTCTTAGATATTGGCTGCCGTCCTGATTAGAGCCCCTATTTCAAAAACAGGAATTGAAACTTTGCTTTGTGGCTTAGCATTAAATCCTATAATACTCTTGCTCTTCTACTGAAAGTAATGAATGGTTTAAAATGTATTTTTAAATGATGACATATATGGCTGTCGTTTCAGATAAGGCCACTGTAGGAGTTTATTCTGGAGAATTCTTTGATAACACTGTTATCCCTTGTATCGAGGGGCCATAGGAAAAGGGCTGGTGGAACGGTAGTGGTGGCAGTGTGAATGCTGTCGTTCTGAAAGAGGGAAGAAGGTTTGCGCTGCCCAGATCCACTGCTATTCACCAGGCTGCAGGTTCAGCAATCCTATCAATCTGCTGGAAAACAGTTTGCTGGACTGTTGTAAGAGCCTGCACGCTCCTGAGGTTCACAATCACAATGGCACCATCTTAAGCCTGTATGTTAACAAGCAAAAATCTTATTCTGACCTTAGATTAAATTTCCAGTGCAGCATTAGACTCATAGGCTGATATTTCACGACTTCACTTGGGCGATGCTCGTAAAATCCCCCCTGAGGTCAATGGAGAATTCCATTCTGCGAGCCCTGCTTCTGGGGTGTGCATGCCAGTAAAATTCCGACCATAGAGTCATAGATGTTTACAGCATAGAAACAAACTCTTCAGCCTAACCTACGCACGCAGCCCAGTTTTTAACCACTAAGCTAATCCCAGTTGCCAGGGTTTGGTCCATATCCCTCTATATCCATCTTACCTACGTAACGGTCTAAATGTTTTTTAAAATGACAAAATTGTACCTGCCTCAAATACTAACTCTGGCAGCTCGTTCCAGACACTCCCCACCCTCTGAAAAAAATGCCCCTCTGGACCCTATTGAATCTCTCCCTTCTCATCTTAAACTTATGCCAACGGCTTTACACTTCCCTGCTTTTGGGAAAAAATGTTGACTATTTACTTATCTATGTCCCTCTATTTTATAGACCTTTATATGGTCACCTCTGAGTCTCCTACTCTGTAGGGAAATAAAGTCCCAGTCTATCCAGCCTCTCCTTATAAGTCAAACCATCAAGTCCCAGTAGCATCCTCGTGGATTAGGATGTTGAGTGGCTTCTGCTTGTGCTGCAGTGGAAATGGAACCACGAGACACTGCATCATAGCTAGATTTGAAAGGGCTGCCATCTCCCGTGTTACAAAGGATGGGATCCGAGCACTGCATGAAGCTCAAGTTGGAGGCAGGATCCTCCAGCCTCCACGACACCAAACTCTCAGTGTGCATGCCCATCAGCATTCTCCTACTTGATGCCCTGTCAAAGTCCTTAGCCGAGTCTTCTGCAGCAGAACTTACAAGTAATTTGTGCACCAGTGAGCTGGCACACAAACATCTTCCCCGAACATTTCCTTGAGTTTCTCTGGAAGCTCCAACAGTATCCACATAACTAAAAAAAAAATCATCTTCTAACACAAGGGAGCAAGAGAACAATTGGTGGTTGCAAGGAAGTAATTTTCCGGTTTAATAAATTTAAAATAGGCACTTGATTTCCATCAAACATTTTGCATCCTATCCATTCCTTCTCCCCTATGTATTCTATGAACAGTTTTGTCTGCAGGAGTATGCAAGAAACAATCCTGATACATGTGACAATAATATATACAATGAAATAAATACATGGGTTAAATTTGTGATCTGGCCCTCTGGCACTCAAAGAGAAGAATTGTTGGTGACAGTGCTACAATCAAGGCCCAAATCACAAATCTGTTATTATCGATGATTCTAACTGTCTGTTGATAAGGTTAGAAAGGTGGGATATTAACTGCCATCTGCTAACAAAATCAGAAATCATTTGAGTTGACCACAAAAGATACATGGAGAAGATACCATCTATTTACAATTACTTTAAGAAAGATGATTATCAATTGTAACTTCCACAACAGAGATTAATCACTGAAGAATGATTAATGGAAACATACTTTGGTACTTTATTTGATTATAGACAAGACATTTTACTTAAGCGATTCTCAGTAGTCTCCTCATGTCACTGAACCTACAATCTAAAATCAATGCATTTTCAACATACTCCTGTTTTTAATCTCCTGTAGCTCCAGTAAAGGAAAATGTAAAACTGAAATTAATTAATGTAAGTCAATATTAACCTTCTAATTTTAAGTTGAATACAATGAAGTGCCAGCATTTATTTTGTGCTCATTTTGGCTCTTTTCAAGAACTATATTCCTACAACTAAAATCAAAATAGAAAATGCTGGGAATGCACTGCATTTCTGTCAACATCCAAAGAGAGGGAAGACAGATTAACATTCTGATGCCAGACCTTTCATCTTGTCGGTTTGTACATCGGGTTTATATCTAAGACGTTTATCCTTTTTCTTTTCAGATATTGTTAGAACTGGTCCATATTTTCGGTTTTTTAACTTCATAAAAAAATCAATTTTTAAAATCTGTATTAGAAAAATATATAATGAACATTTTAGGGATAACTAAAACCTGTTGAAAAGCACTCAATTCATTTGTAGATTAATTGTAGCCTAAATTCACCAGCAAGGTAAAATGTGTTTGTTAAATAAAATCCACAAATTTCACCGGCAATTGACTCTACACAATTCAGTTCATCATTGTCAACTTTAATTCATTAGAATTGTACTGATAAAATTAGAGCAGCACAATCAAAACAAATCCAAACATGTATGAGTGTTAAATGGAAGGAGGTGTGCTAACCCTGATACCACTGCACAGATTGCAAGGCTTATGTTAGCAGCGCTACCACTTTGTGATCTCGTCAGTGCCAGATGCAGGGTTGCCAGTCACGTAGAAGATCAGTATTAGCAGAGAGGAAGATATTCCACCCAGCTGTTTGCTCAGAAGGTTAGCATTGACAGAGAGTAAAGAATTGAAACAATTACGGCAAAATTGGAAATTTCTTTTGATTTAGAATATGGATCTACTGTAATACAGCCACAAAAAAAAATTTCAACATTATTGATAGAGATCTAAAGGCATATTGGTACATTCTGTCAACTATGCTTATGAACACAATACCAATCATAAAATAATGGATTTATCATTAATATAGGGAATTGGCCACTTCCCCCGTGGTGGCAACATATGATAATATCTCTTTGTGCTCTCTTGCATGGAGAATAGAAAAATGTACACACGAGTTTATTACAGCACTTGAGTTGTTGGTTGAGTGTTTTCATGCTTGATACAGTTGTAACTGGAATCATGTTTGTTGAGGAGAGAAGTCTGTGTGAAGGAAGGAGATAGAATTCCGTAATGCATTCCAAAGGTAATTCAGCTCCAGATGTTGTTCTGGAGAAGTTTCTAAATAGGACCACTAAAACTAAAGATAGTCTTATTTGTACTATTATTAATTGTAAAGATAACTTGAGCTTTTAAATTAAATTTCCATTCCTTCCTTGATGGAAGTTTTACGTGTTTGATTCTAAACAGCTAAAGTAAGATTGTCGGCTCAAGAAAGAAACTGACAACAGATGTGATATCAGCTATTATTGTAAATGAATCATCATACATCAAATTTGGCACTTTGGTGTGTAGCATGGTTAAATTTCAGCTTTAAGAGTCAGTATTGTGAATAGCATATTGGTTAGATGGCCGAATGGTTCATTAGTAAATGACTAAGGGTTTAGTCAAAGATGTAACAAGGACTATTAATGCAGACAGGTTCTGGATAACCTGTGAGGACAAGGGAATCAGTAGATTACCATAAATGAGTATGAACTTACTCTATTTTGTACCTCTTGCCATAAGGCACTGAAGTGGCTCCTCTCCTTGTTACTTCACCATCTCCTCTAAGGTCCTCTCAATTAGTCAGTGCTGCTGAATCTCCTCCAAACTACAATGTGAGCATGTTGCGGGTTCAACACACTGCCACAATATTACTTTGTGACATCTATAAAAGGGTGCTCCAGATCTACTAGAATACCTCAAACACACTTTCAGCTTATTTATGGTGAGTGCCCAATAATAATCCTTGTGGATACCTGGCTTTGCATATATCATTGTTGCATAGATGTGGAAACCTACTTCACACAGCTGTGTACAGTGGATTAGAAAGAGCTAGTGGCAAGGAATTTAAGGGCTTTGATAACTTTGACAGCCTGCGGAAAAGGATGGGCCCCCTGGTCTAGCAAGCAGGTAGCAGATCTTATTGTAAGGGGCTGCAGAGTTCAGTAACAACCAGTCTGGAGGAGATTAGATTCCTGATGCCTTATTCTTTAGGCCAATCGAAGAAAGTGACTCTTGGTTTGTGCACCACGTATGCTGGGTACAGTCTCCTACGGTCTCCCGCAACTGCTATCCTTTGGTGAACTTTGTTGCTTCCTCCTATAAGTAGGAGCGGCTCAGTGACACAGTGGTTAGCACTGCTGCCTCACAGTGCCAGGGACGTGGGTTCAATTCCCAGCTTGGGTCACTGTCTGTGTGGAGTTTGTACATTATCCTCATGTCTGAATGGGTTTCCTCCTACAGCCCAAAGATATGTAGATTATGGCAATAGGCCCTGGGGAGGGCTTAAGGTTGGTGTAGACTTGATGGGCTGAATGGTCTCCTTCTGCACTGTAGGGATTCTAGTCCTTCAATGACATGAAATTGGCAAGATAAATAAATAAAGCCAACTGAATATAAGAAAGCATTAAAAACAATACAATCTGTAAACTAAAAATTCTCCTAGCGATCCAAACAGCACAACGGCAGATTATCCTATTAGCTATAGTGCACGTCTCTACACTGTGTCACAGCACACTTTACTGTTGGGTTGAGCACTGAGTGAGACTTGTATGTTTTGTTATAACTTGTATGTTACAAAACATTATGTGGGTGTCGGAATTACATCATAGAAACCAACTTACATGTATTCAAAAAGGCCCTCCTTGCCTTTGGCACTTGTGATGTAGAGATGCTTACCTTGGACTGAGGTAAGCACAGTAAGAAGTCTGACAACACCAGGTTTAAATCCAACCGATTTATTTGATAGTAAATTTACAAGCTTTCGACCCTATGGTCTTGATGAAGGACCCTATGGACCTGATGAAGATCATAGGGTCGAAAGCTTGTAAGTTTATTATCAAATAAATCGGTTGGATTTAAACCTGGTGTTGTCAGACTTCTTACTTTGGCACTTGTCCCAGATAACTCTGAAACGTGCAGGGGCAGGATTACAATCAGGGCATGCGTGTATGTGAATTTGACTTTTATGACATTTTTTGATGAGTAAACTGTTGCTTTTCATCCTTGGTTTGGACAAATTTTAAATGTTATCGACCAGGGCACTGAGTTTAAAAATTGGCAAGTCATGTTGCAGCTTTATAAAGCCTTAGTTAGGCCACACTTGGAATACAGTGTTCAATTCAGGTTGCCACACTCAGGAGAATGTGGAGGTTTTGGAGAGGTACAGAAAAGATTTACCAGTCTGTTGTCTGGTATGGAGGGCATTAGCTACGAGGAGAGGTTGGAGAAACTCGGTTTGTTCTTATTGGAACAACGGATATTGAGGGGTGACTTGATAGAAGTCTACAAGATTATGAGGGGCATGGACAGAGTGGATCGTCAAAAGCTTTTCCCCAGGATGGAAGAGTCAATTACTAGGGGGCATAGGTTTAAGGTGTGAGGAGGCATGGTTTAAAGAAGATGTTGAAGCAAGTTTTTTTCCACACAGAAGGTGATGGATGCCTAGAACTTGTTGCCGGGGGAGGTAGTGGAAGCAGATGCAACAGTTTTAAGGGGCATCTGGACAAATACATGAATAGGATGGGAATGGGGGATATGGTCCCTGGAAGGGTAGGGGTTTTAGTTCAGTTGGACAGCATGTTCGGTGCAGGCTCGGAAGGCCGAAGGGTCTGTAACTGTGCTGTAATTTTGTTTGTTGTTTGTTCTTTGTTGTTTTAGTATACTATTGTTATTTTGTCTCTTTGATTTATGGCTAATGCACCAAACCCATTGTAATTTTCAAAGATCCATATTAACATTCTGTACATATAATAGGTTGCTTTACATGAAATTTAACTCCTTTCAAAGCAAGTGTCTGCTTATCCCAGAACAGGAATGGTCCACAGCAGCAATTTCCAATGTGACAGCTTTATAACTAAGGAGGCTATTTTGCAGCACATGTTACATCTTCACCCAAGAGAATCAAATAGATTATATCAATTAACCAAGAAAATTACAAAGAATAGAGGAATTTCCAGTCTAACTTTTTTGGGTTTCTGAACTTTCAAAGTGAAGTATATTAGTGATACTGGCATTAGCTTAAAATATTTTCAAATCAAATGCAACTGTAAATGTTCATTTGGGGACCATTCCATCTAAACACCTTTTTAGTTAAAATTTGATGTTTGTCATTAGTAGATAAACAATTGCTAGCTTCTTTAAATGACTGGACTATTTCTAACTCATTCCTGCCTAGCCTTCCACGTTCTATGCCCCACAATCTTGGGTCATCCAAAACTCTGCTGTTGGTGCCCTTACAAGCACCAAGTCCCATTCGTACATCTCCCCTGTCATTGCAGATCCACCCCAGCTTCCAGTCAAGAAACAATGATTTTAACACTTGTATCTTTGTTTTCAAATCCCACCATGGCCTTGTTTCTTCCAATAGCTGTAACTCCCTCCATGCCCAAAGCTCTCCTCAATATCTGCACTCCTCTAATTCCAGAGCTTTCAGCCTTCCCAATTTTAAGTGGTCCAAATGTTGTTGGCCATGTCTCAACTTCCCACTCCATTCTTCAACATCTCAGACTCTCTACTTCTGTCATACCTCTTTGACCATCTGCTCCAACATCATTCAATATGGCCTGGATTTAATTTTGTTTTATAAAATCATAGAATCCTACAGTGCAGAAAGAGACTGTTTAGCCCATTGAATCTGCACTGACTACAATCCCACCCAGATCCTATCCCCATAACCCCATGCATTTAACGTAGCTGGTCTCTCTGACACTAAGGGGCAATTTATTTAGCGTGGCCAATCCACCTAATCTGTACATCTTTGAAGTGTGAGAGGAAACAGGAGCATGTGGAGGGAACCCACACAGACACAGGGAGAATGTGCAAACTCCACACAAATGGTGACTCAAGCTGGGAATCGAATCTGGGTCCTGGTGCTGTGAGGCATCAGTGCTAACCACTGTGCCACCATGCTGCCCCTTTTACAAGACTCCAGCGAGGAACCTTGGAACTTCTTATTAAAGACACAATGTAAAGAGGTTGTTGTTGTTGTTATTCTCCGAATCTGCGACGGACTTTGCTGCTAGTACAGTAACTATCACTCATGGTGAAGGTAGTGACAAGGACAATAATAGTAAAATATCATAGTCTAGAAAATAGACACCAAACAGAAGTTCAGAATTATGGAAGGTCATAGATCTATAAACATGGACAGGGATCGCGGGTAGAGGTGGGAACATCGGGGTGGCGGCGCGGGCTCATTGGGCCGAAGGCCCAGTTTCCCGTGCTGTTTTGTTCTTTGTTCTTTGCAACTGAAGTTACAGCCGCACTCACCCCAAAACCAGAAAATCCCATCAGAGGTCAACAGATATTTGCATGGTCCACCCCTGTCCCTCCTATGATTCCTGTGGTGGGCGGGACAAGAAAACTACCCCACCATGGTCAAAGATAGGTTTCAAGGTCGTTTTTACTAATAGGTTTATAAGTTAGAGGTAGAAAGTTGAGGAAAGAGGGTTCAAAATGCAGAGACTGTAATGGTGGCTGGTTCTGCGGTTGAAGATGTAGAATATTAGAAAATCAGAGGTTGCCAATTAAAGCTGGAAGGATCTGCAAAAGATTAATATAGAAAAAGAGGTCCAGGATTTTGAAGTTGCTGTTTTTGCAAAAGGGAACTTATGAAGGTTTGTAAGACAAGGAGAATAGGTGAGAAGGGTTCAGTACACAATAAAATGGTGAATGAGTAAAATCATTGCAGCGTGTATAGGATGGGTAAAATAAGCTTTCATTGAGATGCCTCAATGGGATTTAAAGTTTAGTTCAGGTCGAATTGAACCCTCAAAGTTATACACTGTGGGATTTATCCTGAGGGATCAACTGGAAGAATCAGAAAGTAAAGTGCACAGTTTCTAATGGAAACCAAATAACTGTGTATTAGAGAAAGTGAAACAAAGCAAAAAAGATATGTTTACATTGTAATATTATTTTATCAAAAATAATAATCCTTTCAAAGTGATTAATATATCCATTGACATATTTAGTTCACTGGTTCTCTTGACTGGATGTCTAGACAATGGTATATTACTGATGGTTGCTAATTCTTTGCCTCCTGACATTGCATGAGCCATCTGCTTCTACAGTAAACAAAATCTATAATTCTTTGAATCTTTTAATTCTTTGGCAAATTTCCAGTCTCATTACAAGTATAAATCTAGATAAAACTGCTAACAAATTAGAATATTGATTACATTTTACAATGAGGAGATATTAATCTTTTGATTGTTTTTATGAGGAACAGATGATCATGTATGGTGTGGGATTCAATAACCTTTTTTTGACATAATGGAAATGGTACTCAAAAGCTCAGCCTGCCTTGAATGGTTTCCCTCTGGTCTGATCTCCATTTGCTGCCAATTTATCTTAACAGATGAAGGCTTTAAGTTCCAGATCCTTATTTCTTTTCCTCACTCTTATTTCCACTGTCTGCAAACTGGGCAGAATTTGATGGATTATAGTGCCAGAAAGCCATGATCAAGCCTCTGTGATTCTGTGTTAGAAACTTGAGAGGCAAAGCAATGACATTTTCAGTTTTCCTTTCTCAAAAAGTTTACGTCCCAATACATGTACAGATGGTTGGGAAAAAAAAACCATAAATTAAAATGCAGTGAACATGTTATAATACTGCAGTTAGGTGGTTATATTGTAAGTAGGTTATTTGAAAATATTCCCCTCAAAGTAACAGAGGCCATCACAAAGAGTTTACTTTTACCTTTAATTAGAAAACATTTGTTTTATGTTTGTTGTTACGAAGGAACAACATGCACGGTTACCAGGTAATTTCTTTTCAACCAATGTCTTTTAGCCCTCAGTTAATATTAGATTTAAACTTTTCAATTTAGTTTTGTACCAGCTGCACAAGTTAAAAAGCCATCCCCAATTGCTTGCTAGAACTTGATTAACATGTACATTATGGAAAAGATGATGGTTGCACTACACTATACAGTTCACTTGGGTACAAAGGTGAAACCACTACATAAACTTAATCATAGATACATATGACCTTTTTGCATAAAGGGTCAAACATTATTATTTACCAGTTATACCTTAGGGCATAAGTGGCTTTTTAAATGATGTATTCAAACAAGTTATTGATCGAAGCATCTTTGAATGATATCTTAAAGCTGAAATAAATTTAAAAGATCTATCCCCATAACCTCAAATATTAACCCTGTGAACCCCCTCAAAACTAGAGTCAATGATAACCAAATACTTAATTTTCAATGTAATTATAATTGAGACAGAACAATTTCTATGCTATCATTTTCTGCCATCTTTCTTTATTAGACGATGACCAAAACATTGCAAATTTCTCTCTTTTGGTCCAATCTGAAATCTTCAGAAAGCCTAGCATTTTTCAGATCATTATTTATTAACAACTTCATTTTGTTTCTATATATAGTTTGTCATAATATCAACATAAAAATTATATTATGAAAGGGCAGCACGATGGCACAATGGTTAGCACTGTTGCTTCATAGTGCTAGGGACCCGGGTTCGATTCCCAGCTGTCTGTATGGAGTTTGCACATTCTTCTGTCTGTATGGGTTTCCTCCAACACTCTAAAGATGTGCAGATTAGGCTGATTGGCCATGCGAAATTAACCCTAATTTCAGAGAGGGATCGGCAGGGTTAATATGTGGGGTTATGGGGATAGGATAGGATTGTCGTCGGTGCAGGGCTCGATGGGTTGAATGGCCTCCTTTAAACACCAATAATTTATATTTGCAAACCTAAAAATGTCATTTTTTAAAATTAGGCACTAGAAGTCCAAGACTCTACCAACAAATCTTGTAAGTAAATATGTCAGAAATGTAATTTACGTAAAATATTCATCAGCATACTATCCGAAGCGTAAATAAATAATCCCATGGCAGCAAGAAGTAAAAGACTGCACTCAGTCTTATGCATCGCTCACTTACTGCTTATTTCAGTCTGTGATTCACACATCGAAGGATAAAGGTAACCTATTAATGGGCCAAATTAAGTATCTAATTTAAAAATTAATATATCGCTAAACACAGACTGATTTCAAGATCATTTCTACAATATGCAGTAGATTATGGAAGGAACTACAAATGTTATATCAAAATGCTTTGCAACTAATAGGATTGAATCATGATTAATCTACTGAAAAACATACTGATTTTAATATGAAGCTTATTTTAATATCAAACAGCCAACTATTGCTACTAGTGAGGCCAGAGCCATTTTAAGGTCAGGTCCATGGCGAACTGTGAACTTCATGCCAGTGCTGTGAAATATCTGTAACTACCTCTTATTCCATCTTCCCATTAGTTTGAATGCACGGCCAGTTATTCAACATGACAGCCTCACCAACCAAACAGGTTGCAAGCCATGCAGTGGCACAGTTCCCTCTCTTGCAGGAGAAGGGAACACATAACTGAAGATGGAGGAACTAACTGCGAGAAACAAGTGCTTCTGCATTTCCTGACCTGTATCGGCAAAGTAGTGCCAACCATTACTGGGACAGCCTTTTCTGAGACTATGGCTAGTGAGTGGCTGAAACTAATGAAAGTGATGGTACCTTCCTTCACCAATGACCCTTAGTGTGCAACATGATCAAAGTGCCATCCAGCAGCTATAGAATGCAGGTCAGTCCCGAGTGGAACCAGCTGGTTTTAATCTCCCTGCTGTTCCTTCCCTATTGGACAAGCCTTCCCTTGTCTAATAGAGGAACTCATATTTCACAAGGTCCATGGGGAGATCCATTGATGATTTCCACCACCCCACCCCTCCATTCCCATCATGGCCATTATAACAGTCACCTTCTGCCACTGGCAAGCGGTCCCTACGTTGTAGGAGCTGTAGTGGCTGCAGCATATGGCAACTTTCACTGAAGACATCTTGCTGAAGCAAAGATTCTCACACATTATTCCTTGCCATATTCAGCAGAGAGAATATCTCCCTGAACAACATGGCTGGATATGACCTCCTGGTGAGAATTATTCCTCCTCCCTCTTCTTGGAGCTTGTCCTGCTCTGTACGTTTCTGCTCCTTCTCCAAGTTTCCTTTCCCCCAAGGGGCATACCTACTATTGCACCCGTGTGTGGAGGCAATAGAATTGCATAGGAGCAATGAAGTTAGCACAAAATCCTTCACAACACCTGCCTGTAGACTTTGCAACTAGAAACTACTGTAAAACATATCGAACACTTAGAATTGAAGCAACAGCCCATAGAAAATGAGAAGTGAAGATCATAAGCAGTGGATGATCTCTTTAAATAGCTCTGGGTACAATTATTGGAGGTTAAATGAGCTCTAAGATGACTTCAAATCAATGCTGCAAGTTGATTGACATCACAGTCCACTTGCCCTGTGTACTTCAATAACTGTTCACTACATGCATGCTAACACCCTCTTAAATTTATTATTCTGAATTGCCCTAAATGCAAATGCTATTTTGGACCCCGACGGTATCCATAGCACCCAAACAACAAATCCCAATTTCACACTGCAAAAAAATGGTCCTGCTGTTGGCATTTCCAACGTGCTCAGTGAGCAATTAATCCATGCTTCCATCACCACCACAACCTTTCCTTTAATGTCAAGTTACAGCTTTTTGAAATGTTGCTGTCATTCCAGAATTTGTTCAGTTTGTTACAGACCGAGCCTCCTGAACAATTGTTTCCCATGGCATCAAAGGACTCGTCAAATTAGGGAAAGGAACGCCAATCAGAACATGATCCACCCACTGCGCTGCCAGTCTGCACAGTGGGTCAGCTGTAAACCATTTTTGTTCAACTTGAATAACTCTAATGATATCTATTGATATCATTTTGAATGTTAGAAAACTATAAAAGTGTTTTTTGCTCAACAACCAGCCCAAACTGATTGATTGTTAATCAAAATCAAGCAATGATCCTTTACAATCAAAGGTAATAAACTAATCGAAGGTGTGCTCTTGCTTTCCCTTAAAACCCTTATCTAAAATTATCAGATAGATAAAAAGAAAAGCACAAACCAGCTGTGAGCCATTAGAAAAGACCCATGAGGCAAGGAAGATTAGAATGCCCAGCACTCAAAAAACCCCCTGCTCAGGCAGAAAGCAAAAATGAACAAGACTAAATACTGGGTCTGACTGAGTGACAAGCATCATAAATATCAAAGAGCTCAAGTAGTGATAAGCCACAATTACCCTGCTGCTTTGTTCAAACAGATTGGGACATATTTCAAACCCATTGAGAGCAGTAATGCCAGACATCTTGGTTATTGTATTATAGCTGCAAAAGTACTCATTGCTGCAATTCTGTTTTGTGGATTAATCATAAATATAGTAATACACAAATACTTCAGGAATACACTGCTCTGGCCACAATATATTATTCATGAATCAAGTGCAATGCACAGTATGGAATGCATTTAAAGGGAAGGTTTACATATCAGGAGGGAGCAAATGACAGGTTATGCTGATAGAGTTGGTTGAAGCAGGTCGAAAGGAAACTGGTATACAATACAGATATTAGCACACACTCACTGGGGTGAATGACCTGTTTCTGAGCCACATAATCTGTATACATTTCATGCTATTTTCTGACCATTTACAGTTGATTCTTACCACATCAAACTTGAATATTTTCAATCTCTGCACTTGCATTTTCTGGCTGGTCTCTGAAATTTCTCATTTTCCATTTGCAACTAAATTTTCAACTCCAAATTATTTAGGGGGATAATTCTGCTCATGCACTGTATGTGGTCACTAACTAGCACCATTATAGTGTAAATGGGTTCAACTGGGGGCATAATCATAATAATTTCACCCCTATAAATGAAATATATTTATCACCATTTGATAAATGTTAAAAATAAAGAGATTAAATGCTATCTCAACAGAGCAGCACATTCCAATGGGACAATGTTCCTGTTTAAGCACAGCAACAGAGGGTCATTCAGCTGAGGGACTGTTCAGGATGAGAGTGGGAACTCTCTCTTAGGCAGTAGACATTTAGGAGACCCAAAAGGACTGGAGCAACAAGTGGTCTGCTTCTAGGGTAGCTGGGCAGGAGGAGTGGGGGGTGGGGGGAGCGTGAAGCCTGTAGGCTTCTATACAGTTTTCCGTTGTTAATAAATACTCTGTGTTCCTGAAGAAGTCTGTAGCCTGCATCATTAGAGTTACAGAAAATTACACTATTCATTTTCATACATTAAAAATTAAAAAGTTTATTTATTAGTTACAAGTGAGACATACATTAACACTGCAATGAAGTTATTGTGAAATTCTCCTGGTCACCAAACTCCAACACCTGTTCCAGTCAATGCACCTAACCAGCAGAGTTTTCAGAATGTTGGAGGAAACCCGTGCAGACATGGGGAGAACATGCACACTCCACACAGTTAGTGATCCAAGCTGGGAATTGAACTCAGGTCCTTGGCGCTGTGAAGCAGCATTGCTAATTACTGTGCCACCATGCCATCCCGGCTTACTGAGGCTAATGAAGCTCACTGTTCCTTTCGATAACATTTTATCCCCTTTAAATCCAACTTCCATATCTGAGAACCTTTTTCTGAAATTTATCTCATTTATACTCCTGAAAAGGATACACACTTGTTGTCTGATGGGTAAAATTTCCCAGCTTTGCCCCCGCTTTTTTTTTGTAACCTATTCTCTATTTAGATCAATACAATTATCACTGTGACCTTGGTTTTTCTACCTTATCTCTGCTGAAGCCTGAGTACAACTACCTACATTCTGTTGCCTCATCCTCACTCTATTAGATTCAAAACTTACTTCACTCCTTGATTCTAATAACCATACAGCACCCTCTCTCCACCCCGTAATGAGTGACAGTGGGTCAGTAAGGGTAGTTAAATGGTGAAATACTCTATATAACCTCAGCATATATATAGCAAATATTAGCAGTGGGGAAGGGGGGGGGGAGGGGGGAGGAGGCAGGGGTAGCAGTGCAGATTGGACACAATTAAGCAATTTAAATTGGGATCCCAATTTGAAGTTTACTGCTACTTGTGCATGTTCCCCAGAGCCTGGGAAACCTGGCAATGAAAGAGAACAGTCTGCCAATTCCTCACTGTTGCTGCCTTTCCAGAGTGTCAGGAGGCAACATGACTGGGGACAGAGTTTTGAGGTGCAGGCTGAAAGGCTGAGGGTTTTCTTGAATGATCTTGGAGAACACTCCTTCTCTGCTAAGCCCTTGAGGAGTGTTCCCCAAGACCATTCAAGGAAGCCAACAAGGAACTTGCAGCATGACACAGATAGGATGCAAGACTGAGCGGAGAAGTGGCAGATGGACTTCAACCCAGATAAATGTGTAGTGGTCCATTTTGGCAGATCCAGTGGCATCCATATCAAGGGTAAGACTCTTAGCAGTGTAGAGAATCAGAAGGACCTTGGGGTCCGGGTCCACAGGACTCTTAAATCAGCCTCTCAAGTGGAGGATGTGGTCGAGAAAGCATATGGTGTATTAACCTTCATTAATCGAGGGACTGAGTTTAGGAATAGGGAGATAATGCTGCAGCTTTATAAGACTCTAGTCAGATCCCACTTGGAGTATTGTGTGCAGTACTGGTTGCCTCATTACAAGAAAGGTGTGGAAGCTATTGAAAGGGTGCAGAGGAGATTTACAAGGATGTTGCTTGGATTGAATGGCATGCTTTATGAGGATAGGTTGAGGGAGCTAGGTCTTTTCTCCCTGGAGAGATGAAGGATGACAAGTGACCTGATAGAGGTTTATAAAATGTTGAGAGGTATAGAGCAGGTGGATTCTCAGAGGCTATTTCCCAGGGGTACAAGAGGACACAGGTTTAAGGTGCTGGGGAACAGGTACAGAGGAGATATCAGGGGTAAGTTTTTCACTCAGAGGGTGGTGGATGAGTGGAATCGGCTGCTGTTGGTGGTGGTGGAAGCAAAGTCGTTGCGGTCTTTCAAGAGACTTCTGGATGAGTACATGGGATTTAATGGGATTGAGAGTTATAGGTAAGCCTAGAAGGTAGGGATATGATCAGCACAACTTTAGGCTGAAGAGCCTGTTTGTGCTGTGGTTTTCTATGTTCTATGTTCTCAACCTACAACCGAAAACCCCTTCCTCACCCACGTAGCCTCTTGCCACTCAGGACTGCTCCCCAAGACCATTCAAAGAAGCCCCTGGCCTCTCAACGTGCACCCCAAAACCCCTTCCTCACCTATGTAGCCTCTTGCCATTGGCACTCCCACTTGCCAGTCATGTCCACTTGGCCAGTTGCAGGGCAGGGCATTGATCTATAAAATGTTTGAACTATAGAATCCCTGCAGTGCAGAAAGAAGCTATTTGGCTCATCATGTCCGCAAAAATCCTTATCATCATAACCCCACTCGCTTACCCTGCCAACTCCTTGACACTAAGAGGCAATTTAGCATAGCCAATGAACGCAAAGGAAACCCATGCAGACATAGGGAGAAAGTGCAAACTCCACGCAGACAGTACCCAAGCCGAGAATCGACCCCGGGCCCATGGTGCTGTGAGGCAGCAGTGCTAATCTCTGTGCAACTGTGCTGTCCTTAAAGAAATTCTGCCTAGACTCAAGATTCTGCAGCCATTTCTAGCATCGTGCACCCCTCCCCACTTCCTTGTAAATATCAAAGTCAAACTTCACGTGGATCATTCCAAATTATTTTGAGTGAAAATGGGAAGGATTCTACTGGTATGAGGAAGGTGGTTAACCTTGCTGCATTCCAAAATGTGAACCAGCCAATCAATGTGAAATGAACTGGATTCTAAGAAAATGTCCACGACTAGATATAAAGCACAATATACGAGTTCACATTATCTGTTCTGGTCTTACGAATAACTTTGTTACTTGCTAGGTAGCTTGATAGCACCCCCCCTCCCCTTTTTTTTACTATCATGATCTCCAAAAGGATGATTTCAGGGGAAAAGTATCCTATAATATATTTTATCTGTAAGTTTTATTCTTTCTCTTCTATAAATATATTCATAGGTTTGGTCTCTCTTTGATATTTCTTATGATATCTGAATTGGGCATTTATCATCCAACGCAGTGCAAGTGCATTGCTACACTTGTTAGAAATTTAGGGAATCTTCTTCACTTGCTGGGCTTTACAATTGCCATGGAGACTATTTAAATTGTTGGATGGACCACATTTTCAGTGGCAGCCCACGTCAGGTCCCTGACGATAAAGTGGAAATACAATGTTATAACCTGTAATTTCCTTTTAATCTAAAGAAAACAGTTTTGTTAACATAATCATGATCACATCTAAACTGCTATTCCTTCATGTTATTAAAAAAATCCTCCAAAATATCCTAGGGCAATGAACATATTTAAATAACATTTTACAACAAATAACAGACAAGCCTCTTGACTTTTCTAGATTTGTAGTTCTCACTGAGGATTTTTATGGTATTTGTGATGAAGTAGTCGTTGTAGCAGGAGAAGGGCAGTTTTGAAAGCTGTGTCACATATTACTATGGAAACGCATACATATCCTCAAAATGTATTGTGTTCTCTCTGTGTTTGCAATCCTTTTGTACTTCATATAGGTCTTAAATGCAGGGACAGACTGTCATATTGATTTTTCTTCCAACTTCCTGCTCTACTGAAGGCAATGACTGAGATCTAGTTCTATGAGCCAGTAACTCTCACATGGCCGCTATTTATATATCAGTCTTACAGGGTCAAAGGGGCACTGCAGCCAAGTGGGATTCTGTGCTCACACAATGTCCAAACATGTAAAAATCCAGTATGGGTCATCACTTAGCAGTTCTTCCCCATTAACTCATGTGATGCTGTGATCTACTCGAATGTTGGGCTAATGGGCACTGATCAACATGGATACTGGTTTTGAGACCTTCATGGCAAACACTGCTCGGAAATGGAAGGTATACGTTGCTATGTCAAGGGTCTGGTCATTTTTGCCAAATGCAAACATCAGCAATGGTTTTGGATACTACAAGGACAGGGAGTTACACAATGATGTGAAAGTATTTGCTCAGTCATTCATGTTTAGCCATGTTACATGTGTATTTAACTCATCACATATGTAGAATAAATCTATTGTTTATTAAATGCCTTCAGTCAAAACACAAGTTGTATGTTGGTGCCCCTGTTTTAATTAATAAACAAATGCCAAACATTGATTTGACACCTGCAGCACATGCACTCTTGGTTCAATAAAAATCCTTTCTAACTTATAAAAAAAGTTAGAGTTAAAGTGTAACTTAGTCCCAGTTAAACTTGTTTTTTGGAAGTTATTCTTACCTTATAAAGTCTGCGGGTAGATTCAACAGAAAGATTTTTTAAAGAAAAATAAAAGAATTCAAAGAGAAAAGATAAATGACATGAAAAAGATTGAAGAGTTAAAAAATGTAAATAGCACCGGAGAAGGAGAGAGAACGAAAAGCAAAGATCTGAAATTCAAGCAGAATTTAAAGTTTCTGTAAATGCTGGCCCAGTCAGTAACACTCACATTCCATGAACAAATAAAGAGGCAACCATCTCCTCTCTGTCAGCTCACATTCTCAAGATCATCAGATATTCGCAGGGGCATAGTCCACAGGGATCTCCCAGCACAAGGGACATTGTTACAGGTTCTCTTACACACAGTTTTACATCTTCATCGCTTGTCACATTCTGCATAAGTTGCATCTTCAGCCCTTACAGAGGTCCAGTCAGCATAAACAGAAGGCAGACAGCAGCAGAAAGAACTCTGGCCCTCATCAAAAACACAACTCCTGGAACTTGAGCCTTAAAGACCAATTCAATGCTACAGGCCTTCTCTCCTGGTGGAAGTCTCGTTTCTGGACAGTCATGGGAGGGGCACTGAGTTTGAAAGCTGGTCTAGTAACAGAAACTGGAGCAGCACTATTTTCCCAGCTCATGGGATGAAAAAAATAAACCAAGAAAAAAAATGTCACCAGGGGAGGGGCCTGAGGGCTGTGGAGGAGTCACCTGCAGTTTTGGGCCAATTTGTTGGCACCCCAGTAGTTTCCATTTCAGGACATGGACAGCAAGGTTCAGCTGAGACAGTTTTATCTTTCTGGAAAGGTGAAACACCCTGTAATAGTCAATCTCCCCTCTGAAGAAATATTCCATTAGACTTTTAATTCCAAACCCGTGCATAAAACCCTAACTCGTATTTTATGATGGTCAGGCATTTCCTTTTCCCTTATCCTCCTTTGTACTGGAGTGTAAAAAGGGGCAGATATTGCGAAAGCCTTCTCCACATTTTGTGAAACAAACTAACTAACTCCTTTCATCTTATCTTACCTGGGATTTGCTGTTTGAGTTACTTGAAGAGGATTGGAATACTCCAAATCTAAGGGTTGAGGACAATATGCCACTATTAACAAAGAGGAAAACCAAAATCAAAACACCCTTCTGTTTATGAATGGATAATGATAGGAGACTCACCCTCTTGTAACACATGAAAAAAAGCAGCAATGCTTGTTGTCTCCATTGTGCATTCGCCAACCACAACCCCACCCCCCCTCCATTTCTGTGGGAAAATTGAACAGAGACATGATTGAATATAACCCTGCAATGACACCTTCCATCACCAAGCTAAGGTGTCATTGTGAAGCCCATTGGGTGCCCTTATTCTGGGTATCCCTTTCCCAGATCTTCCCTTGCAGCTATTGCACAACCTTATTGATCACTGGAAGCACACCATGAGTTCAGGTAACGTAAATGCATCGATTGGAATTTTAGTTTTACTAACGTATCTCAGCTGAACCTGGCTCTCCATGTCCTGAAATGGAAATTAATGAGGTGCCCCACAAATTGGTCCAAAGTCATAAGTGACTCCTCCCACAGCCCTCAAGCTCCTCCCCTCATGACTTTTTCTTCCTGATGACCTTTTTCATCCCACGAGCTAGGAAAATAGTGTTGCTCCAGTTCTGTTACCCGACTAGCTTTCAAACCCACTGCCCCTCCTGTGACCTTCCAAATCCCTGACAATGTCCTTGAAAAGCATTACGTGCAAGTTTTTTTTTCCCCCGATCCCTCTCTTACCTTCCCGTCTTATCCTGCAGCTCGTAGTGGAAATCCCTGCCCCATAACTTCCTCCTTCCCAAACTGTTTTCTGTTGATGTTCCGATGCCTCACGTCAATCTGATCCCTTCCCATCTCGAGGCACTGCACAAAGTGACAAACAAAGACACTCCCTCCGTGAAACCATTGAATGCTCCCCCTTAGTGAACAATTCCCCATTTTACAAGCTGCAGATGTCGCCCTAACTGCGACCGTGCCATCTGTAACTTCGTAACAAGCCACCAACTCCCAGGTTTGAGATTGGCCACACTCGGCGCACCATGCCGTGCATAAGCATCACAGCACAGACAAGTTCTCTACCACCCCCTCCCTTGGACTGGGAAAAGGACATGCATGCCAGGCACAGTCTTGTAGCATATTGCACACAGCCTTGACGCTGTCACAACGATACAGTGTGCACAGCCCCAGGATTGCTGCAGAGTTATGCTCTACCTTCATTTCAGATGAGTCGCTATCCACCCTTCCTTCCCAGACTCTGTCAACTATAACCTTCCCACCCCCACTGCTCGTGACTCTGCCCACTCTTCCCTTATCTCCGTGCAGTCTCAAGCACCTAGTCCAAGTCAACTTGGGCCTTACAAACACCCCTCCTTGCCTCCTCGTTAGTTTTGCCTGAACAGCCTTGGCACAGAGTCAGAGCAGCGATGAACACAACGCAGTGAAAGGTACATTAGCGCCATATATACAAATCTCCAAATCATGAGTGACCATCTCACAACATCTTTTGATTCACAGGGATCCAATTAGCTGTGGGCATGACCATTTGAATGGGAGTGCAAACAGGATTCTGGCAAGCTGGCTTTTCAATCAGTATTCATAAGATGCATAAATGTGGTGCCTGACATGGCACAGCGGGCAGCCCAACCTGCCACAAAACCCAGGAGCGGAAAATTGTGGATCATTTTCACATCAGCAGGAAACCGACTTTTGGCCATATTTTGAATTTTTCCAGTTCAATCCACCACGATATCTGCCACTGACAGAACTAGAAAAGCCCAGCTCTAGGTTTCAGATTGTGTAATGACACCAAATTAAAATTCGCCATTGTTACCCATGTTGGTGAATGGCATTTTTTTAAACTTGTCTCCTATCTCCTTGCATTACAGACTTCTTTTAGCTAAAATAAGGCCCTCACAACTTTCCCTTTGCCATGCTTCACTGCTCACACAGGCTACATGTTTCAAAAGCTTTTCTGTCCTTATCTCTTTTTCCACAGGCAGACAAAGATCAAAGGGTTTTCCGATACCAAACACATGGAGTGTTTTTCAATGCCCAGTTATGCTAATTAATTACTTACTGTTTCAGCTCAGCAGAAAACATCTTCTATTTAGCATTTCAACCAGGCGCCCTTTTCAAGCTCATGAAAGTGCACAATGTGGTATAAATTTGTCTGAGCAGTGAATTTTAATGGAAAAAGCAAATTAGATAGTGTCGACGAATTTATGTCCAATTGTTCATGATACACAACATTACAAGGTGGCTCTTTTCCCCAATCCATTTATATGAATCAACTCAAGAGCACACAATCTGACAGCCCTCCACCAGGAAGGAAATTTAATATCAGCCACAAGGTTTCAACTCGGCTTTTGGTTTGAAATGAATGCACAAGAGTATGCTGCTGCAAGGGCCAGTGTTAAATTCAGTAGATCCACTATGCAACCTGTTCTGATATTTTGCAAAGCGAACTGTTGGAGCAATAATATGAGCCAAAATAAAGGTTTTGAACATCATGAATATGTTTTCTCGTACTTAAAAACCAAGCAAAGTAAAAATCAGATGGAACTGTACATTTCTGGTGTTCATTATAAGTGACAGTTCTTTTGCTTGTAACTTCCCTTTACCATGTTAATCCAGTGCACTGAGGTCGCAATTATAATTTTTATGCTAATCAATGATTATAAATGGTGCAAAAATCTAATTTTCAGGTAATTGCAATCAGCATAAACATGACGTGGGTGACCCATTTCACACATTTCTCAACTAGTAACTATAAATAGATAATGAAATTGCTCACAATGGGAGCAGTAGACCTTTAAACGAACCTATTCTCCATGCAATGAATATTCACTTAAACATTGCCATATAATAAATATCCTTAAACATCAGCAAAGCCAATTGGGAAGTTTGACCCCCTGCTTCTCCAATATTTGGCATTTTCCCATTTCATAACATGACTTTTTTCACATATCTGGTCATAAATTTTTTAAAGTTCAAGTCAAAATAATCATAGAATCGTTACAGTGCACAAGGAGGCTATTCATCCCATCAAGCCTGCACCAACAACAATCTCACCAAGGAGCAAGTTAAGACACAAACAGAGATTTGGGTGATTTCAAGTTGATGGAGGTTGGAATATGGGAGAGCAGCCAGGAGTGCGCTGGAACATTTGAATATTCAAGCCTAGATTAAAAAAAGGCATGAATAAGAGTTTCAGCAGTAAAAGGGATGAGACAAGGTGAAGTCAGGTGATGTTATGCAGATGGAAACAGGCATGGGATGGCATGATTTGAGATCTGAAGTTCATCTTGGGATAAAATGTGCCACCAAGGTTGTGGACAGATTGGCTTAACATCAAATCGTTGCCTGTTATCTCAGCCCTAATGACTGACCCCTTATTTTGAGAGTGCAATCCTTTGTTATAGATTCCCCAGTCAGGAGAAATATTCTCTCAGCATCTATTCTGTTAAGCTTACTTAAGAATTTTATATGGTTCAGTGAGGCCAACTCTCACTTTTGCAAACTCTAAGAAAGTAAGAAATATTGCATATTGACACAGAAATTTCTTACTGTGCTTATCCCAGTCCAACATGGGCATCTTCACATCATCAACTCTAAGAAATACAGGCCAATACTAAATTTCTCTGCATGAGAAAGAGTACTTTAAAAACAACCAGAAAGACATGTAGGTTTCTATTTATTAAATGCTTTTAATATCTAATGGGATGCAATCAGAATGATGTGGAGCAAGATGAGGGGGTTACCCGTGAGAAAGTGCAAGAAAATCATTTCCAAGTAAAAGCCTTGAAAATGAGCTATCCATCAGCAAACGAATGGGCTGACATATTTACCCAAAGGGAACCATAAAGCAAGGCCAATTGGGTAGTGAGCATCGATTTTGTTCAGGCTAAGATGTCCCCTCTGACCTGTGCCCAGCTGCATTGAAGCTGGCAATCAATTCTCTGAGGCTAATTCTTCCTGAAACAGCTCATCAGCTGCCTGCTTAGCACACAGCCCTTCTTCACAATCTTTTCATTGCTCATCGTAACGTAGGTATAGAGGAATCCCTGATGGAAACACTTTCATAGCTGAATGCCCACTGTATAAAGTCAATGTTGAAAGTCATAGTAAAGTGGAGCAGAGAGAGAAGCAACTCTAAAAGACAATAATAAAATATTCCTTATTACTCCTAGACTTGAGTATTCCAGTGTGTTCCTGGGTGACCTCCCATATTTTCCTCTCCCTAAACCTGACTCAGCAAAAACTCTGACGCCTATGTCTGAACTCACACTGAAGTCCTGTCCAAACAACAGCCTAGTGCTCACTGACCCACACTGGCTTCTAGTTAAGGTACTCTTTGATTTTGAAATTCTTATCCTTGCCTTCAAATCTCTGTTTTTCTTTTCCTCCCAACCTCCATCATCTCTTCAGCCTATAACCTTCTGCAGTATTTGTGGTCCACCAACTCTGACCATTTGAATGTCCTCCATTTTTTCCACTGTACCACTGGGTGGCTATGCCTTTAATTGCCAGGCTCTTAACCTCTGGAACTCCACCTTAAACCTCTTACCTCTCTCACTCTCTTTCTTCTATAAAGACCTCAGCATAAAACTTTGGTTGATATTGCTTCTGTGAAGTTTCATTATGTTAAAGGTGCTATATGAACAGAAGCTGTTGCTATAATTTACACCAAGATTTCACCAAATACACTAATAAGATGGTCAATGACAGTCCCAATGCCACTTGGCAAACAAGGCGGCCTCTTTCATGCAAGTAATGTTTTGAGGCAGGCTGGAGGCAAAAGGAAATGGGTATTCCATGTTGCAGCCACGCAAACTTTACATCTGATAAGCATGCAATATAGTAGATGCTGTGAGATGTCCACATCTCAAGGTGATGAAAAAATTCAGTAACAAGTGCCCAGTGGATGATCCACCTTCGCCTCCTCCCAAGGTCCCAGTAACACAGGTGCCTGTCTTCAGCCAGTTCAATTATCTAGAACTCACTAATATATCAAGGCTATGGGCCCCTGACAAAATTCCAGCAGTGGTACTGAAGACATGTGTTCCTAAACTAGGTGCACCTCTAGTCAAGCTGTTCCATGTAACCACAACAGTGGTATCCACCATATAGTGTGGAAAATTGCCCAGGTATATTCTGTCCACAAGAAGCAAAACAAATCCAATCTGGTCAATTACTGCCCCATCAGTCTGCTCTCAATTATCAGCTAAGTGATGAAAAATGTTGCTGACAGAATAATCAAACCACACTTACTCAGCAAAACTGATTCAACTGGAATCAAAGGGGAAAATCTGCTAGTTGGTTACTGAGCAAAAAGGAAGATATTTGTGGTTGTTGGGGGCCTATCAACCCAGACATTGCTACAGAAGTTCCTCAGGAGAATGTCTGAGGCCCAGCCTTTTTCAGCAACTTCAACAATTGCTTTTCCCCTATCACAAGGTTAGAAATGTGGACATTTGCTGATGATTGTCACATGCAACTCCTCCCAAATAGTCACAGTGAACGCCTATAGTCAGCATAACCTGGGCAATAATTCAGGCTTGGGCCTATAAATGGGAAATAACATTCATGCCAAACATTTATGCCATGAAATTACTCTACTGACCCTGTTCTCCTCTTGTTCAGTCCCATTCCACCTACATTTGTGATTTTTCTGATGCCCTATGACATTTTAACAATTTCCACTTTCCCAACCCTAACTCTTCACGATGGTTATATATTCCTCTCCACTTCTTCCTTGAATGGAGGCCCGAACAATTCTTGTCCACCATCTCCGCCTGGCTGAACTTGTTCTCTCATTGAACAATTTCTCTTTCAACTTGTCTCACTTTCTCCAAATAAACGGTGTGGCAATGGGTACCCACGGAGGCCCCAGTTAAGCCTGTCTTTTTGTGGGATATGTAGAACATTCTATCTTTCTGTTCTATTTAAGCGCCCTCCCACAATTCTTTTCCAGGTACATCAATGATTGTATCAGTAAACTTTAATGGAAAAGCAAATCAGATAGTGTAGAAAGGGGATGCCAATTTATCAATGCCCAAGACAAATTTATATCCAATTGTGGCACTTAACCTTGTTCGATCTTTCTCCTCCTTTCCAGAACCACAATAGAGTTCCCTATGCCCCCACTTCTCACCACGCCAACCTCCATTATAAAAGGATTATCCTTCACCATTTCAGCCAACTTCAGTATGATGCCACCATTAAACACATCTTCCCTCACCATCTCATTGGCAGTCTGTGACACCCTAATCCACTTCTCCATCATCCCAATATTTCATCCCTTTCCCATAGCACCTTTCCATGCAATTGCAGGAGGTGTAACATCTGCCCCTTTATCTTCTCCCTTCACACTGCCCAAAGCTTCAATGGCTCCTTTCAGCTGGAGCAATGATTCACTTGCACTTCTTTCAATTTAGTCTACTGCATTTGCTGCTCGCAATGCAATCTCCTCTACAATGAGGAAATTAAACATAGATTGAGTGATTACTTTGTGAAACACATTCGTTCAATCTGCAATCAAGCTCATCAATTCCTGTCATTTCAATTCACCACCTCACGATAACATTTCTGACCTCAACATGTGACAATGTTCCAGTGAAGCCCAATGCAAGTTTGAGGAACAACACCTTACCTTCTGATGAGGCACTTCCTAGGCTTCTGGCCTTAAACATTGAGTTCAACAATATCAGACCATGAATTCTGTATTCCATTTTGATGCGTATATTTTTCCCCAAATCCCTCTCCTACACAGCCAGTCTATATTTTGCTTTCACAGAGTACTTGACCCCTGTTTTGTTCTTACCACGTTCTGTTATCTGACCTTTATGCTACTATTAGCACTTGCCCTAGTCTTTAACTCTACACTCTGTTGTGTCCATGACATCTCTTCTGAGCTTGCAACTATCTCTGACCTTTGATTTTGCTCCACATGCTCCGCCCCTCATCAACAGTATAAAAACTTCAGCTCTGAAGAACAGCTATATAGACTTGAAATGCTAATTTGGTTTCTCTCCACCAGACATGCTCAGTTTTTCCAGCATTTTCTGTTTTTATTGCATAATTGGCAATTACCATCTCCAACAACAAAGAAAACAGAGAATTTAACCATTGCCCTCTGACATTTAATGGCATTATCATCACTGAATCTCACATTAACATCCTGGGGATTACCATTGATCAAAAGTGGTGGTCCTTGTCAGACCACACTTGGAGTACTGTGCGCAGTTCTGGTCGCCTCACTATAGGAAGGACGTGGAAGCTATTGAAAAGGTGCAGAGACGATTTACAAGGATGTTGCCTGGATTGGGAGGCATGCCTTATGAAGACAGGTTGAGGGAGCTGGGACTGTTCTCCCTGGAGAGACGAAGGTTGAGAGGCGACCTGATAGAGGTTTACAAGATGTTGAGAGGAATAGATAGGGTGGACTCTCAGAGACTATTTCCCAGGGCTGAAATGGTCGCGACAAGAGGGCACAGATTTAAGGTGCAGGGAAGCAAGTACAGAGGGGATGCTAGGGGAAAGTTTTTCACTCAGAGGGTGGTGAGTGAATGGAATCGGCTGCCGTCGGTGGTGGTCGAGGCGAACTCGCTGGGGTCTTTTAAAAGACTTCTGGATGAGTATATGGGATCCAATGGGATTGGGGGTTATAGATAGGTCTACGGCTGGGTAGGTTTTGATGTGTTCGGCACAACTTGTGGGCCGAAGGGCCTGTTTGTGCTGTAGTGTTCTATGTTCTAAAAACCTACCTGGGATAGCCACATAAATGCTACAGTTATAACACTAAGTCAGAGGCTAGGAATTCTGTCGTGAGTAACTCATCTCCTGATTCCATTAAGACATCTACATGGCATAAGTCAGGAGTGTAATGGGATACTCCCCACTTGCCTCGATGAGTGCAGCCCCAACACACTCAAGAAGCTTGATACTATCCAGGAGAAAGAAGTTTATTTGAATGGCACCCCATCCACCACCCTTCACCATTGAAGTGTATAGTATTTACTGCTGCTACTGTGTTAGCAGCACTGCAGTAACTTGCCAAGGCCCTTTTAACATTACCACCCAAACTCACAATCTCTACCACCTGGAAGGGCAAGATACATGGGAACACCACCACCTACAAGTTTCCCTCCAAGCCGCACACCAATCCTGACTGAAACCATATTGTCGTTCCTTCACATTCTTTGAGTCAAATCTAGGACCCGCTCCCTAACAGCACTCTGAGTATACCTACACCAGATGGACTGCAATGGTTAAAAAGACCATTTTTTGGTCATCTCAATCTTCTTAAAAGCAAGTAGGGATTGGCAACAAATGCTGGGTTTACCAGTGACACACTCAGCCGATGAAAAAATAAAAATGGATCCAATTGGTTTTTCATCTCCTCCAGGACCTGGCAGTAAGACTTTGAGTCAATTTGCTCCATCTTTTGCCTCAAAATTGATAGCAAAATAGGGTGAAAATCTAAAGCACAATCTCGATCAAATCTGAGCAACACCGTTGAAGTTAAGGCTTATAAAAACGTAAGCATTAGTGCTACACAGATATCCACAAGCAATTCCTCTTTACAAAGCTCCTGTGAAGTACCTTCAGAGATTTTATTACATTAAGGGTGCTAGAAAGATGCCAGTTGTTGTCGTGTCCCAGGTTGTTTGATCAAATTAACTTTTCCCATCTTTCCAAAAGTACTTTACCCAAATAGCGGACATCAGCTCAGCACAGCGTCCATCACATGACCACTCAACAGCAATTGTTCACCTTGGGAATTCCATCCTGGACACCGACATAATGGAATTGACAGTCCTCTTCCAATCTATCGAGTAAACCGAGAAAAATCTGTTCCATGCACAAGGTAGAATTTCACTAATACTTTCAGAGGAGCTGCTGGCAAAATCTCAGACCACCCTGCTATGATGCTGACTAGGACTGGAGGCCTTGTAATTTATTAATTGTCCCAGGAGAGGTTTTAATTACTGATAAGGTGGACTTCAGCCTCTGACTCAATCCAGCGTTAATTATAAATGCTGCTATTATTTCACATGCAGAGTTGTTAACTTGAACAGACTACTTCTCTACTACAATAAAGCATTCAAAAGATAAAATATCAAGTAGATTGTCAGCTGGTTATAAACATATGGACAGCACTCCCTATTGTCTTGATTCCTGTGAATCACCCTTCTGTAATAATACGGTCTTATTTTGAAACAGATTGGAACATAGTGCCCTTTTATGAAGAACCACTTCTTAGAATCATAGAATCTCTACAGTGTAGAAGGAACACCCAGAGGAAACCCACACAGACACAGGGAGAATGTGCAAACTCCAAACAATTTGAAACATGAGAATAGACTAGATAAAACTCTGAACTTATGACCCCTTGTGTCTATCATCTCCGACCTGGGAAAAAGTTTTCCATCAATCATTCTATCTATGCCTTTCATAATGTTATACACCTCTATTAGGTTGCCCTTCATCCTCTATCTTTCCAGGGAGAACAACCCCAGTTTACCCAATCTCTCCTCATAGTAAGACCCTCCATAACAGGCAACATCCTGGTAAACCTTTTCTGTACTCTCTTCAAAGCCTCCATGTCCTTTTGGTAGTGAGGCAACCAGAACTGGATGTAGTATTCCAAATGTGGCCTAACCAATGTTCTATACAGACTGTAACATCAGATGCCAACTTTTACACTCTATGCCCCGTCCTATAAAAGCAAGCATGCCATGTACCTTCTTCAAAAAGTCAACGTAGTCAAAATGAGGCAAATACTTTTGATGTCACAGGATGAGATGAGTTCCTGGACATGGGATTTCAGTCATGTGAAGATGTTGGCAGAGTCATTTCACTTTTCTTAAATTAAGTTAAATTTAAGAAAAGTGAAATGACATTGCGACCAATAATTCCAATCAGAATGGGGTAGGAGGGAGCAGCTGATAATAGCAAAGGGTAGAAAATCATGGCTCAGTAATATAGGTGTGATAAATAGACTCATGCTTTGCTTCATCATCTTGTGCAGCAATGCATAGTTTTGCAGAGTTTTCCC
This sequence comes from Sphyrna mokarran, assembly GCA_024679065.1. NCBI lineage: Eukaryota > Metazoa > Chordata > Chondrichthyes > Carcharhiniformes > Carcharhinidae > Sphyrna > Sphyrna mokarran. The sequence continues at coordinate 105,982,437 of JAGIQG010000003.1, read as the reverse complement.
TCAGCAATAATCAAGTTGAAAGGGGTAATGTATGTGGTCTGTGCAGATTTCAGTTTTTTTTTCATATTTACGTAAGTGGCTTTATAAGCAGTCTATCCCCAAACTAAGAAAAGCAAAGCTATCAAATAATGACTGAATATTAATCTAAACCAACCACATTGTCTTTATTTTAAAGTTAACAGGTAAAGCAGTGTAAAATCAACCCTAATAAAATTGTAACATTGCTCTTGAATTTAATTGACCATTCTCAGATGTAATCCATCAAAATCCATCTGAAATTCTTTGAGAAGATATATATCAGCTCTCGCTAGAGAATACATTACAATGATGAATTTAATTTAGTTTGTTCAATGGAACAGCATGTTTGCTTTAAATTTAATTATGAAAAATCAGTGCAACATCTGCATGGAGTGTATGTAGATCAGTGATTATTCTCTGTGTAGGGGATTCAAAGTACCTTAAATTCACATTTTCCCACTCTTAAACAATGTAATCTTTTATCACCAATACATGAGTATCCTTAAAACCAATATAAAATTGTACTTTTGTTTGCTTTCTGTATTATTTTACATTTAATAAGAATGCACAAACACACATTGTAGTGTAACAAAGTCTAAGTATTATCCAGACCATAATGTTCAAAGATTAGATCCAACATTTTGGTGATAGTGACCACAATTCGGTTACGTTCACCTTAGTGATGGACAGGGATAGGCATGAAGCTGGGGGCTGTAGTATAGCGGGGGAAGGGTAATATGAGGCCATCAGGAGAGAATTAGGGTGCTAGATTGGACTAGGAACTACAGGGACTGGGAACATCTGGAATGTGGTGCTTATTCAAGGAGCAGCTGCGCGAGTCCTTGATAAGTATGTCCCTGTCAGGCAGGGAGGAAATGGACGAGTAAGAGAGCCTTGGTGTACGAAAAGAGTTGATTTGCTGGTTAAGAAGAAAAAGAGGCTTATGTCAGGATGAGGCTTGAAGGCTCAGGTAGTCAAGGATAGCTATAGATTAGCTAGGAAGGAGGTAAAAAGTGAATTGAGGAGAGCTAAGAGGGGACACGAGAAGATGTTGGCTGATAGGATTAAGGAGAATCCTAAAGCTTTCTTTCGATATGTTAAGAATAGAAGATTGGTTAGGCAAGATTAGGGCCAGTCATAGAAGCAGTGGGAAGTTGTGCGTGGAGCCTGAAGAGATTGGGAGGCACTGAATAATATTTCTCTTCGGTATTCACGCAGAGTGCTGGAAAGTAGCTGTGGAGAGCACTGAGGTACAGGGTTGCAAATTGGGGAGTATTGTAGTAGATAGGGAGGATGTGTTAGAAATTCTCGAGGTTTGAAGTTGGATAAGTCCCCTGGGCGGACGGGATTTACCCTAGGATTCTCTGGGAGGCAAGAGAGGAGATTGCAGAGCCTCTGGCTCTGATCTTCAGTCTCGTTGGTTACGGGTGTGGTTCGGAGGACTGGAGGATAGCGAATGTGGTCCCTTGTTCAAGAAGGGGAAGAGAGACTTCCAGGGAATTATAGGCCAGGAGTCTTACTTCTGTTGTGGGCAAAGTATTGGAGAGAATATTAGGATGGATTTATAGTTATTTAGAGAGAAATGAATTGATTGGGGTAGTCAGCATGGTTTTGTGAAGGGTAGGTCGTGCCTTACTAACTTATTGAGTTTTTTGAAAAGTGACCAAAGAGGTGGATGGGGTAAGGCGGTTGATGTGGTATATATGGACTTTAGTAAGGCGTTTGATAAGGTGGCCCATGAAGACTTCTCAGAAAATGCAGATGTGGATAGAGGGTGATTTAGCTAATTGGTTAGGAATTGGCTGCAGATAGAAGACAGAGGGTGGTGGTTGATGGGAGATATTCATCTGGAGTTCGGTGACAGTGGTGTCTCAGGGGTCTGTTTTGGGGCCCCTGCTGTTTGTAATTTTTATAAATGATCTGGATGAGGGTATTGAGGATGGATAGTAAATTTGCAGATGAACTAAAGGGTGGGTGGTAGATAGGAAGAGGGGTGTTTAGTTTACAGAGTGACTTGGACAAGTTGCAGAGCTGGGCCGAGAGGTGGCAAATGGAGTTAATTGGAAAAGTGTGAGGTAATGCACTTTGGCAGGAACAATAAATGTGTAGAGTATAGGGCTAATGGTAGGGCTCTTAATAGTGTTGAGGAACAGAAGGATCTTGTGTATGTGTCAATAGATCCCTGAAAGTAGGCAGTCAAGTGGATAAAGTTGTTAAGAAGGCTATGGAGTCTTAGCTTTATTGGTAGGGGGATTGAATTTAGGAGCCGCAGCTCATGTTGCAGCTGTACAAAACTCTATGCGGCCGCACTTGGAGTATTGTGTGCAGTTCTGGTCGCCACATTATAAGAAAATGTGGAGGCATTGGAGAGGGTACAGAGGAGGTTTACAGGATGTTGCCTGGTATGGAGGGCAGTCCTATGAAGAGAGGTTGAAGGATTTGAGGTTGTTTTCGTTAGAAAGGAGGCGGCTAGGGGGGATCTTATTGAACATATAAGATAATTAGAGGTTGGATAGGGTGGACAGTGATAGCCTTTTTCCTAGGATGGAAAAGCTAGCACGAGGGGACACACTTTAAATTAAGGGGTATGAGTTATAGGACGGATATCAGAGGTAGTTCTTTACTCAAGAGTGATTAGGGAGTGGAATGCCCTGCCTGCAGCTGTTGTAGATGCGCCAAGTTTGGTGGCGTTTAAGAGGTTAGTGATAAGTATATGGATGAAAGGGAATGGTTTAGTAGGAGGGGCATTGCTTTTTATTTTGGTCGGCACAACATCGAAGGCCGAAGGGCCTGTTCTGTGCTGTATTGTTCTATGTTCTATGTTCTATGTTCTAACTGGCTCAATTATTTAACTTGAGCTGGTTTCATTGACCTAAATGGAACTTCCCTGCCACACTCACGTTGTGAAGACTGATTCAATTAACAATCTGACTTGAGTTCAGGATTGCTTTTTTATTTCAGTAACAGAATTATATGTTCTGTTTGTAGAATCCTAGAATCCCTATACTACAGGAGGCGGGTCTTTGGCCACAGAGCCTGCACTAACAACAGTCCCCAATCCCCATAACCCACATATTTACTCTGCTAGCCCCCCTGATACTAAGGGGCAATTTTGCACGGCCAATCATTCTAACCTGCACATCTTCGTAGGAGGAAGCTGGAGCACCTGGACGAAACCCACACAGATATGAAAAGTCACTGAGTTCCTGGTGCTGTGAGGCAGCAGTGCTAACCATTGTGCTAGCTCATATAATTTATGTGGTGAAATCAAAATCTCACTATATAAATTTGGACGTTATACATTCTAACTAAAACAAAACTGAATGATGTTTGATCACTGGCTCTCCAAATAGAATTTAATGAACTGTTTATTCCATATACTGCCAACTGAAAACAAACAGGAAGAGGGCGTTGATTAGCCATAAACAGGAGAAACGGAATTCAAGAGCCAGAGGGATGGGACCTTAAAAGGAAGGGGATATTTGCAAGTGAAGATGATTCGGAGGCACCAGGACAAGACTAGGAAACTGAAGGGTATGAGAAGCTATAATGAAACAAAAACTGAAACAAAAATGGAACACATGGGAGTGTTGCTCCCTCTCCATTGCAATTAAGAATCATTCTAGGTGTTGCTGCACATGGTGCAGGTCTAAACCCCATTCCTCACTCCTGCACTGTGGTAATCACTCGAGCCATTTCTCATTCAACTGGAGGTCAGAAATAAATAGTGTTCGCATGGATGAGATGTACAAATCTCTGGTAAAGAGGGGGAAATATCTGCCCAACGTTGCCCTAATCCGGATGGCCACCCACCTGCATAGATCCTCAGCATACAAACACAAGGGGCGGAATTCTCCTGTTATACCTGCCACAAGAATCGTAACTGATGGGATGGACCATGCAAAGATCCATTTAATGTAGGCAGGATGTTCTGATCTTAGGCCAAGTGCGGCTGGAAAATCCTGGCCCACTGTCACTATATGTTGAGGTTCCACCTGTCCTCAGTGTTGTGAAGAACATGCTGCTGTAAAAGTTCCAAATAGTTGCTTCTTGCAATAGCACCTATCCCTCACGGACACATTTATGCGAAGCAACATCTTTAGCCATGAAGTACCCCATACGCCTTCTTAACCACTTTATCCACTGTCTTGCTGTCTTCCAGGACTTGTGCTCCTTGGCCCCTCTGCGTTTTCCAGTAAGCTACCATTTATTGTGTAATATCTTGCTAAATGCAGTTACTCACAATTTATTCCCATGAACTATTTCAATGCAAAACACCCTATTAGAAAACAGAAAACTGAAAGTTAATTATTAAACATGAGCAACTTGGGTGCCAACAGTACTTGGAATAATGGTTCAAATTTCCTGTGAAACCTATTTATACAGTCACAAATGCAGAGCAAATTATTCTGTTGATCAGAGCATAGTTATTTATTTTATTTTCCTTGCATTTAATAATTGATAATGTTTAAGTGGTGTAGTTTTATTAATACAGCTGAAAATGAGTATTCCACAAAATAAGCACTTTCAGTCAGTGCCTCCACCTGTGAGTAACTGGATTTTAAATTGCAGAAAATGATGGTAACCATTTATTAATTCCACCGATGCGTAGTAGTCAGCTTCTTAGGAAATCATTTTAACATTTAAGACTTTTAAAATGTGCCTTCCTACATGCCTTTGCATCTAAACAAAACATTTTGTTTGACAAGCTTTCCAGAACTCTCGCAATAGGACACAAGCTGTGGAAACTTGCCATGCTAACTACTTTGGTTTGTGGATGTGGCCAGTTTGGTGGATAGGACCAATTTCCAGCACCACATTTTTTAAACCTCCGTTAGCAATCACAGAAGCTCCTGCTTCTAAAATTCCAACAGTTTTTAACGGTTTGGTTGCTTACAGACAATGAGTGGAAGCATTGGTGTTCTGCAATGGCAATGGCTATCAATAGCAAGGGCAAACTGGTGCTAATAATGAGGATAGAGTCACTCTTACATTGGACAAAGGTAAGCAATTCTAATCTTAAGTCTCTTGAAGGACAGGTATTTCAGAATTTCCTTGCTGTTTTAGAATATAGAACGTAGAACACTGCAGCACAAATAGGCCCTTCGGCCACAAGTTGCGCCGATCATATCCATACCTATCAGGCCTATCTATAACTCTCAATCCCATTGGTTTTGGTTGCATTCCTTCAGTATGATAAATGAAGCAAAACTTGTTAGCAAGTGAAGGACAACTAATAATTAGTAACTTTTAAATGTAATCATTCCTACCAAAAATTACAAGACATTGTATTCCGCATAAACTGATCTTCTTTGCTTTAAATACAGTGAAATAATGGATTATTTAAAACAATGATTTAAAACATAACACAAAGTACTGAACACAATCCAGTCACAGTATTGCCTAACATTTAGAATTTCATTAATGATTCATTGGTTTTTGCATTCCTGTTTTAATGCATGGAACCCATGCAGATTCAATCTCAGTAAATCACAGTAAAGCAATTGTGCAAAATTAATATATCATTGACAAAATTGCATATGTTGGCATTGTTGCCATCAACAATTGCTGTTCTATTAAAACACATGGAGAAATGTAAATTGTCATTTTAAATAAATATTGCCATTAATGTGTTGCCTCAGGGTATCATAACTATTTTCTATACCACACAAACCTAACATTTTATTTTTAAAGGTTATTTTTCCCATTCCCCTAAAGCAAAAGTAAAAGAAAATTGCTGTTCATTCATAAAGGCATATTAGCTTGACATCATGCCAGCACAAATCAACTGTACCTGCATGCTTTCTGCCTGAACACGTGGCCACATATTAGCTCAGCGCACCATCTGTTAATGCATTTGGCCCAGGAAGCTTCCCAGTTTGACTCGAACTGACAAGTTCATGGTACACACCCATTAAATAGTGTTTATAGAAGAATGAACTTAACTTCTTAAAATTACAGGTATTACTTTCATGAAGAAATGCTGAGCTGACAATGGAACAGAACACGTACCTTTTCAGCTCAGTTGGCTGTATACAACACCAAGTCCAAGGCAATCCTTTTTTTGGTCACTATAAGAACTTTGAAACTGAGGTAATGTAGTAAAGTTTATTTTTTACTCACAAGTACGCTTATATTCACACTGCAATGAAATTATTGTGAAAATACCCTAGTCACCTGTTCGGGTATTTAGCATGGCCAATTCATCTAATCAACACATCTTTTGGACTGTGGGAGGAAACTGGAGAACCCAGAGGAAATCCACAGAGAGACAGGGAGAACGTGCAAACTCCACACAGTCAGTGATCCAAATTGGGAATTGAATTCGAGTCCTTGGCACTGCGAGGCAGCAATGCTAACCACTGTGCCACCATGCTGAATCTGAATTGGCGCCTAATCTGAACTCAGTTCTTAGCAATTGTGGAGCTGCATCATAAACCATGCCATAAGCAAGCAGTAATGCTAATTAGAAAGTTCATTTAATATCTTTTGTCCTTTGTTCAATTCAGTGGAATTGACTTCTTATGGTTCCCTCTCTTAGGTCGCTAGAACATATTGAGCGATGGTTTCTCATTCTATTCTGACTGTTAAGCCCAGTATGTCCCAAGGATTTGCCCTTGAACGCCTCCGATACCACATCTACGTGACCATTTTGACATGTTGCACTTGATGATCCATAGTTTCATCTCTCAAGAAGTGCTGTATAGGCTGACTGCTTGCTCAATACATAGTCTTGGATATGCAATAATTTCCTCCATTTATACACTGTGAACATTAAAGAGATTACCTTTGGCCTCTGTTGCAGAGCTTGTTGTCACTGATTTGATTGCCATGCACATGCCGCTGTTTCAGGTTGAGTGAAATAATTCATGACCTGGGAATAATATCTGATCCTCAGCTGAGCTTCCCTTCTGTAGTTGTTACAGAGGGAGGATGACAAAGGGTCATCTGCTCTCGAAACGTCAGCTCTTTTCTCCCCTTACAGATGCTGCCAGATCTGCTGAGATTTCCCAGCATTTTCTCTTCTCGTAGTGGTTATGGTGTCTGTCTCTAAGACGGTAATACAGGAGAGTGTCACCTGGCTTGAGGAACTGATAGCTTAAATTTATTTATTAGTGTCACAAGTAGGATTACATTAACATTGCAATGAAGTTACTTCAAAAATCCCTTAATTGTCACATTCTGCCACCTGTTCAGCTGCACAGAGGGAGAATTTTACAGGGCCAATTCATCTAACCAGCACTTCTTTTGGACTGTGGGAGGAAATTATAGCACCCAGAGGAAACAGGAAGAACATGCAAACTCCACACAGACAGTGAGCCATGCGGGAATTGAGCCCGGGTCCCTGGCATCGAGGCAGCAATGCTGACCACTGTGCCATCTATAGGAACCAGGAGCAAGAGATCACCCCAGAGGGTAAAGTCCTCTCCTGATTAGAATAAATTGGGCAGTCACGTAGACAACATGTTAGAGCTCTGCTCCAAGCAGCCATGAGCTGCCATAGCTTGTATACAGTTTCTAGTTACCAAAAAACACCTTTTATTCCTGACAAAGTCTGAAGCCTCATGACGACATCCAAAGTGTGCTACACCTATTACACCCTCCAATACAAGAAGACTACCTACTTCCAAATTCAGTATCATTAGCCATTTCCACCCTCCATTATCAACCTTATCAATGCCTCATTTTCTGCATACTCTAATATTTCAATGCTTTCCTTGCTGGCCTTCTGTTCTCCACCGTTCATAAACTGTAGCCCATTCAAAATACTCCTGCTCATGTCCTGTTCCACACCAACTCCTGTTCTTGTTGAATTACATCGGCTCCCAGTGTCTTTAAACCACAAATTTGAAGTTCTTAAGATTTCCCCGGAACCTTAAAGCTGAGGATATCAGTTCCGTCTGTTATTATGGGATATGTCAGACAGCAACTTCTGGCATCTCTACCTGTGCAGTTAAACACGGAAATCCAGAAGTCGTTCTCAGAAATCCCATACTCCTGCATAAGGCGCACCACTGTTACAATCTTTGCAGATAGATTCAGCACTGAAATCACTGCAGTGGCGTAGACTTGGGATAATTCACCATCAATCCCACGTGAAAGATAGGTGGAAAGGCAAGCGCATTCAGCAATGTGAGTTTTGAACAACTTAGTAAGTGACAACTGCTACTGAATAACTTTTTCTGTGGACCTGAAAAACGGGTTTACAAGAATGAAGGAGCATTATGTCAGTGGCTTTTGACAATGCTGTAGGCATGAAACTGGAAGGAGTTCTTTCAGCCCATTCTAACACCAAGCTTTGATATAGATTTGAAACAGAAAGGGGCAACAATCACATGATAATCTGTTTAAGTGATGTTAATTGAAAAAAAAAGAGAAAGAAGAATTTATATTTATGGAGTGCCTTTCATGAAATCAGAACATCCCAAAGTACTTTACATCCTGGAGCACCGAGATAATATGGACATTTATATCAGACTGCTATTTATTGATTACAGCTCAGGTTTCAACACTATTATTTCTATGAAACATACCTTCAAACTCCGTGGCCTAGTGCTTGGCTCTTCCCTCTGCGATTGGATCCTGAACTTCCTAACTCACAGACCACAACCAGTAAGCATAGGCAATAATACCTTCTGAACGATCATCTTCAACACTGGTGCCCCACAAGGCTGTGTTCTCAGCCCCCTACGATACTCCTTATACACTTATGACTGTGTGGTCCAATTCAATTTTCAAGTTTGCTGATGACACCACCAGAATATAGGAATGAGATAGAGAATCTGGTAAACTGTTGCAACGACAATAGTCTCTCCCTCAATGTCAACAAAATGAAGGAGATTGTCATCGGTTTCATGCCCCTGCCTATAACAAAGGGAATGAAATAGAAATGGTCGAAAGCTTTAAGTTTTTAGGTGTCCTGATCACCAACAACCTGTTCTGGCACCCCCATGCCAACACTATAGTTAAGAAAGCCCATCAACGCCTCTACTTTCTCAGAAGACTAAGGAAATTTGACATGCCTGCTACTTTTAGAGATACACCATAGAAAGCATCCTTTCTGGTTGTACACAGCTTGGTATGGCTCCTTCTCTGCCCAACACCGTAAGGAACTACAAAGGGTCGTGAACAAAGCCCAGTCCATCATGCAAACCAGCCTCCCATCCATTGACACAGTCTATACTTCCTGTGCATTGGAATAGCAGCAAACATAATTAAGGACCTATGCACCCCAGAAATACTCTCTTCCATCAGGAAATAGATACAAATATCTGAGGTCATGTACCAATCAACTCAAGAAGAGCTTCTTCCCTGATGCCTTCAGACTTTTGAATGGGCCTACCTTGCACTAAGTTGATCTTTCTTTACACCCTATCTATGGCTGTAACGCTACCTTCTGCACTCTCTCTCTTTCTCTGTGAAAGACATACTTTATCTGTGTAGCATGCAAGGAACAATATTTTTCACTATGTTAATGCATGCAACAATAATAAATCAAATCAAACATTTTTGAATAATCGTCAATCTGAATACAACAAACACCCACAAACAGCTAATGACTAGATAGATAAAACTATGAAATTAATTAATTGCAATGTAAAATGTAATAAAGGAATAAACATAGTTTGAGAAACATCTATTTTGCAGAAAATGCAAAAATATGATTTTGGTTTGCCTCACAAAAGATAAACTAAATCCGTAGTTATGTATATTCTAACAGCATTTTCTGAACAAAACGTTATTTAATTGCAAAATAGCTGATCTACATTAATTACAGCAATTTCCTTGAACTGTCAATTTTAATATCCATCTTCTGCTTAAGGAACCAAGTGACAAATTCAAGGCTTTTAAATGGTGACTACGATGGTGACCCATGGAATAGAATGGGTAAGTGTCAGACAATGTCAGTTTGGAAAATGAATTCAATATTATCCAGTAGATGGCAATTTTTGAAATTGCCAAGTTTATGAAATACATTGGTGATTGATGTCTTTCTCATGCTGCACTCTACAACAATTCTCAGCAAATGTTTTAGGAAGTTTTTCATTAAATCAGAGTGGGAATGAAGAGAGCTGGCAATCTCAAGGGAATCTTCAGTAATTTCCCAATCTCTTTCAAGATGACAAGGTAAAATATTAATGCATAAAATGTTTTCACAATGAAAGGACAGCAATGGCAATACTACTGAAACGTTTTGACCAATGAAGCATTACTATTTGTTTGGGTCGTATTTCAAATATAGATGTGCCTAATTTGACAATATATTCTTCATGGAATCACAGAATTGATACTCTGCAGAAGAAGGCCATTTAGCCTATCACATCTGCACCCGCTCTCCAAATGAACATTATAATTTAGTGTCATTCCTCTGTAGATTGTTCTGATTCAAATAATCAACTAATGCTGTCTTGAATGCATCAACTGCACGTCCCTCCACCACTTTTCCAGGCAGTTTCTGACCTCAAACCACTTGCCATGAAAAAGCTTTTTCTCACATCGCATTTGTTTCTTTTTCAAATCACTTTCACCTATGCCCTCCTGTTCTCAATCCTTTTATAATTAGGAATAGTTTTTCCCTATCTACTGTGTCTGAGCCTCTCATGATTTTGAGCCTGCTATAAAATCTCCTCTTAGCCCTTTTCTCTCTAAGGAGGACAGTCCTAACCTCTCCTATTTTAACTAAAGCATAACTGAAGCTTTTTGTCTCTAGAACCATTTTGAAAACCTCTTCTGTACTCCTACCAATGTGTTCACATCCTTCCTATAGTGTATCCTTCCCAGAATTGGATACAATACTCCAGCTGTGCTGTAAGTAGGCATCCTATACAAGTTCAGCAAAGCCTCATTACTCTTGTACACTCTGTCCTTCATTGACTGCCCACGCCACCTGTCCCGAAACATTCAATGACTTGTACACATCTTGAGCAACAGAAATTTGAAACAAAAAGATTAAATATGATAAACTATTCCACAGTTGCTCCAGATTTAGAACAAAGTCTCTATGTATCATCTTATCCTGTTTTGTGTTAGGGGTTATATAGATATTTGTTTTAGTAAAAATTAGCAGTGAAAAGGGGCTGGGTTAGTCTCCCAGAGTCACTAAACTTGATGGACCGAATGGCAGAATTCTGCTCCAAATCTTATGGTTTAAATTCTGCTCCAAACTTTGATCTGGATGTGGCCCTCTGCAGGCCGGCTGTGGCTCGCAGGCTGTAGTTTGGAGACCCCTGGTCTAAATTAAGACTTAAAAGACTTTTATCTATAAGTGGTCATACAATTTGAATACTGTTGTGCTGTTAAGATTGCCAGAAGAGTTTTCAATTTGTAGGCTGCTTCTTTCTGGCATTTCTGCCTCTATCATTCCCTCAGCAAGATTTACTTGCTATTACCACCAGTTTCAATAGGAAATGGCAATGGTAGCAGCATCAGTAGCAAACTGTACGACTAACACGAGCAACAGCAGGGGCTTCAGATGACAGCAGATGAGGGGGCTGTTCAGAGGAGTCCATACCCAGAACTGTGGGTGTATATATGCTAGGAGCCACTTTCTTGGCTCTATCTAAAGGGAAGTTTATTTGGAGTCTGCGCTTTTCTGGGCAGGCTCCTGTGCTTTACCACTAACTCATGCTGGCACGAGATGGATTAGCTCTGAAAATGCTCGACTGTTCAATTTGATCATCGCTTATCTGTACCTCAGTTCCATTTATCCACCGCAGCTCAAAATCTCATGAAACTTTTGCCTAACAAAGTCCATCAAGTCTTCAAAATTCTGACTCTTCTTGGGGAAAGCTTTTCAAACTCTACTGACTCTTGTGGAAAAAAAGTGTTTCTCAACTTCCCTTGGAAATGGGCAAGCTCTAATTTGAAGATTATGTCCCCTTGTTCCTGATTCTTGCCAGAGGAGATTGTTTTGCTGCATGTACCATACCAAAGCATTTTCACATCTTAAATACCTGTAACCTTCTACATCCTAAAAAGTACAAATCAAACATTATTTAACCCACTAATCCTTGACATCTTGATATGCTGCTGAATATGCTTGAGGCCAAAAGAATAAAAATATGTCCTCCCTAAGTCTGATGTGTGACACAGAACACAGTATTTCAGGTAGGGTCTAACTGAAGTTTAATATATATAACTAAAGCTTAATTCTTCATACCAATAAAAATAAATGGAATTTAGAACTTTGTTTACTTATCTACTAGTGTTAATGATTTGTATACTTGGACTCAAATTTTTTTGACCTTCTACTGTTCCTTATTTCCAATCATTCAACCAAGTACTCAAATTTAGTTTTCAGCTTAAAGACAGTAGCCTCACACTAGCCTCTTACTCCTATATGCACTATTTGTCCCTTCTAACTTAATGTGATCTACAAACTTGGATCTACAACTGATCACTGATGCCCAAAACAGATTCCTCAGGAACATCACTTAGAACATCTTGTTAATTTTGATACATAACATTTGTTTCCTACCTCCCAATAAATTTTTAACCCAAGTCAAAAGCTTCCCTCTGATTCAACGTGCTCCATTTTTCCCGATTATCTTTCAAGTGGAGTTTTATTGAATGCTTTTTGGAAGTCTACATAGATAACAAGTCCTTGTCTATCTTACTAGGACCTCCTCAAAAACTATAACTAGGTGAATCAGCCATGACTGACCTTTAGCATCACTGCAGAAATTCCTCATTGTCCTAGGCCCAACCACTTCAAGCTGTTTCATTAATGACCTTCCCTCTCATATCAGGTCAGAATTGGGGATGTTAGCTGATAATTACACAGGTGTTCATTACCATTTGCTCCTCCTCAGATCCTGAAGAAGTTGTTTTCACGTGCAACAAGATCTGGACAATATGCATGAGCTAATAAGCGCCAAGTGATACTTGCTCCACACAAATGCCAGACAATGACCGTTTGTAGGAGAGAAACCAGCCATCGCCCCTCGACACTCAACCATGTTAATATCACCAAATCCCACCTTCCCCATCAACATTCTGGGGGTTATCATTGACCCAGAAAATGAACTGAACCAGCCACATAAATACTGTGGCTGCAAGAACGAGTGAGAAGCTAGGAGTTCTGCAGTAAGTAACTCATCTCTTCACTCTCCAAACGCTGTCCACCATCTAAAAGGCACAAGTCAGGAATACCCGGAGGAGTGCAACTCGTCCAACAATCCACAATCTTTACACTATCCAAGACAAAGCAGCCTGCTTGATCAGCACCCTACTACCTTCAAGACTGATTTCCTCCACCAGCGACGCAACAGTGTGTGCTGTCTATAAGGTGCACTGCGGCAACTCATCAAGACATCTTTGACAGCATCTACCAAACCTGTGACATCTACTACCTAGGAACACAAAAACAGCAGATGCATGGGAGCAACACCATCGCCTACAAGTTCGTTCTGTCAGAACATCATGACTTGGGACTATGTTGATGTTCCTTCACTATCATTTTCTGGGTCAATGATAACCCCCAGAATGTTGATGGGGAAGGTAAGATTTGGTGATGATAACATGGTTGAGTGTCAAGGGATGACGGTTGGTTTCTCTCCTACAAATAGTGATTGTCTGGTATTTGTGTGGAGCAAGTATCACTTGGCACTTATTAGCTCATGCATATTGTCCAGATCTTGTTGCACGTGAAAACAACTTCTTCAGGATCTGAGGAGGAGCAAATGGTAACGAATGCCTGTGTAATTATCAGTTAACATCCCAAATTCTGATCTGATGTGAGAGAGAAGGTCATTAATGAAACAGCTTGAAATGGTTGGGCCTAGGACAATGAGGAACTCCTAAAGTGATGCTAAAGGTCAGTCATGGCTGACTCAGCTAGTTATACTTTTGAGGGTCAAAATCCTGGAACTCCCTCCCTAACAGCACAGTCTGATCTTCACCACAAGAACAGCCACCATGCAGGAAAGTGCTCTCCACCACTTTCTCAAGGGCAAATAGTGATAGACAGAAAATTCTGGTCTTGTCATATCCTTCACTTTAGTAAGGTGTTCGATAAGGTGTCCCATGGAAGGCTTCTGCAGAAAATGCAGATGTATGGGATTGAGGGTGATTTAGCTAATTGGATTAGGAATTGGCTAGCGGATAGAAGACAGAGGGTGGTGGTTGATGGGAGATATTCATCGTGGAGTTCAGTTACAAGTGGTGTACCTCAGGGGTCTGTTTTGGGGCCCCTGCTGTTTATAATATTTATAAATGATCTGGATGAGGGTATTGAAGGATGGATTAGTAAGTTTGCGGATGACACTAAAGTCGGTGGAGTGGTAGATAGTGAAGAGGGGCGTTATAGTTTGCAGAGAGACTTGGACAAGTTGCAGAGCTGGGCCGAGAGGTGGCAAATGGAGTTTAATGTGGAAAAGTGTGAGGTAATGCACTTTGGCAGGAATAATAAATGTGTAGAGTATAGGGCTAATGGTAGGATTCTTAATAGTGTTGATGAACAGAGGGATCTTGGTGTATTTGTGCATAGATCCCTGAAAGTAGGCAGTCAAGTCGATAAGGTTGTTAAGAAGGCATACGGAGTCTTAGCTTTATTGGTAGGGGGATTGAATTTCGGAGCCGCAACGTCATGTTGCAACTGTACAAAACTCTAGTGCGGCCGCACTTGGAGTATTGTGTGCAGTTCTGGTCCCCACATTATAAGAAAGATGTGGAGGCATTGGAGAGGGTACAGAGGAGGTTTACCAGGATGTTGCCTGGTATGGAGGGCAGGTCTTATGAAGAGAGGCTGAGGGATTTGAGGTTGTTTTCGTTAGAAAGGAGGCGGCTAAGAGGAGACCTTATTGAAACATATAAGATGATTAGAGGTTTAGATAGGGTGGACAGTGATAGCCTTTTTCCTAGGATGAAGAAAGCTAGCACGAGGGGACACAGCTTTAAATTAAGGGGTAATAGTTATAGGATGGATGTCAGAGGTAGGTTCTTTACCCAGAGGGTGGTTCGGGAGTGGAATGCCCTGCCTGTGGCAGTTGTCGATGTGCCAAGTTTGGTGGCGTTTAAGAGGTTAGTTGATAAGTTTATGGAAGAGAAGGGAATGGTTTAGTTTGGAGGGTCATTGCTTTTTTCATAATTGGTCACACGCAACATCGAAGGCCGAAGGGCCTGTTCTGTGCTGTAATGTTCTATGTTCTATGTTCACTTGCATTCCAAGGAAATATTCAAAATGTTACACTGGCCATTTCTGATCAGCTCACTTTTGTTCAAGGTACAATTCTAGGAGTGTTTCCCCTACTGATGATAGGCGTGGCCCTCAGCCATAACCTGACACACAGCCCAAGTTAAAATCAAGGCTAAACCTGCAAGATTTTGTTACTTTGGCTGTAAAAACACACAGCAAGCAGGAAGAAAAATTGAATTGTACGAGTACGTACATGTCTAGTAGTGAAACAGATTCAAGGGACTAAAAAGTCTACACCTGTCCCAACATCTCCAAGTGGTCAGAACATGGGAGTACAAGACCACAAGGTTTGGAATTATCACACCATAAATTTCACTGATCACTGATTTCAGTGATCATATTAATATACACTCAAACATTTTTGCACAGGTAGAGCAGAATCAGTCTGGATTCTTTAAGATTGCATTCAGGCTGCTTCCTCAGAATCAAAAGCATTGGACTCTGAAATTACAAGGTAGAATATTATGAATACTTAAAAAGTTTGACCTCTATTGTGGAGGAACATTCACCAATTGATTTTAAGCATTCATACACTGTTGCCGACAATGTAATTTCACGGCCCTAATCTCTACACAGCCACATGGTGAAAGTAGGTATCAGTGAGTTAAGGGCATCATCACATTTACACCTGCAAACTTCAATGTCCGAATATCCATTTAACACTTTGAGCTCCTGGTCTAGGATGACCGAAACGTGAATCTAAATTATGATCCTCTGGCCTACATCCGTCTTTTGAATGAGATGTTAAATGAAGATTCCATGGTTCTGGTAAAAGACAGGGCAGTTCTCCCTAAATCCAGGCCCACATTTACTCCTGCACCAACATCACTAAAAACAATGGCTTCAAGTGTTCTTCTGTGTATTACAGGAAAAGAAGGATGCTTCTTTTTCTTATTTCCTCTTTTTAAGCACTGATCAAACTTTGCCACTAAATCACAGCAATGCAAACGCCTGTGTCAAGAGGCCAAAATGCTTTTAAAAAAAATTGCCCTGCAATCCATAAGCAACTGCAACACTTGGATATAAATCTCTAGGCAAAATTACTTCTCGAAACTGGAACTGGCTTGTAACTTATAAATATTGAAAGCAGTTGACAGGAACTTTCAAATGAAAACAGAAAGTATTGGAGATATAGAACAGGTTAGTCAGCAGAAAGAAGATAGGTTATGATTTTTCAAGTGCGTGCCCTTCATCAGAACTGATAAGGGTACACAGCAAAGCATTAATCTGCCCTACCATCTCATAAAATACAGACAGATTTGCTTTATATTCCCAGCAATTTTTATTCTTTTGTGAATTTCCAGGAATTGCAGTCTCTCTTTTATTTGAAAGGAAATTTCCTTCAATTGACAGGCACTGAACACAAAATTTTTTGACGCAAGTTTCCTGGCTTGGAGTAATTTTCAACTATCAAAAACATGAAGTTAGATCCTAATCCTAAAAGAATGTTTTGGTAAAGTCAGTCCAAATAGAGCAGCTGTCACTAAGAGGAACCAGTATTTTGACAGGGATTTGTACTGGTGTTTGACAGGTATTTAGAGAACCATTATTCTGACAAAAACATATTATCGTACACACGCAAGTATGTACAATCAGAATAACAATGGTTTTCTGCTTATGTTTCAAAACTTCGTTACAAATTAAAACTCAAATCACACAAGAGAATTTCACTCATCAACGTGCCTGAGTATATGATAGAGGATACAAGATAAAATACCTGACAATTTAAATAGTCCAACTTATAAAATTAATATTGATCTTTTTCTTAGCTTCTGCCTGTTCAAAAGAAAAACTTGCACTGTTTTACTTTAGAATTACCCCTCCAACAAACTGGGCTTTGGGTCAGGAGAAATCACTTGAAATATAAAATACATTTTTATTTGCTTCATTTCAAACGTTTATGGATCATGAATATTTTTTAATAACATGTGATGCTTTAAATGGCCTGAACAAACAATTCTCAGCCAGTAATCACCACTCTTCACTGTGGACAAGATACAATATGTGCATCCCTTCAATATAAATTATCCTTCTTCAGCAAATATCCAGATTACAAGGCAAATTCTTCCCATTATCCTAAACATTACTATTCTTAAAAGCTGCCAATTCACTATCATTCATTACACATGCACCCAAATTTATAACTCCAATGCACTCAAACAATGCACCAATTCTGAAATACTCGTCCATCCACACAACTTAAATGTTTCACTTCAGCAAATGGAATGAGTAATATGACTAACTAATGTTTTGTTTCAGCTGCCAGGTATTTAGAGAACCATTATTCTGACAAAAACATATTATCCGTACACACGCAAGTATGTACAATCAGAATTAAAAAAAAAAGTGACAGCACATTCAACAGTAAACACAACTGACCCTCAAGAACTTCAATGTCTTTAACAATGGGAACATCCTTGTGACATTACTCCAATAACAACAGCTTGCATCTTTCAAACATTGACTTTTTTATTTCCTTATTGCTGTTTGTAATCAGATGAGACGTTATGCTCATTGTCTTTAAAAACCATTGCCTCTGGCTGCTCTACAAGTCGAAACAGCAACAGAAGTCATTAAGTAACTGAACCTAATAGTGAGAACAACTGTCGTCAACTTAATTTCCATACAACCTGCTTTTCTTTAGTACATTGAGTCGATTAGATGGGCCATAACAGAAAGCAAAGGAAGATTTCTTTACCTGACATGCGTTGTATAGTAGCTGATGCTCAAATTTTTTGATCCCCAGGATTTGCTGGAACATTTCGTACAGCTGCTCCTTGCTGAGGATCAGCTCCGACGCTGCACTCGCTGTCATTCTGGCCTGTTGCTTGCGTGGATCTTCCTCACCACGATATATAGCATCAAACTTTGCCATCCAGGAACTCAGAACTGTCTCCTTGCTGAGGCCATCAATTTCGGGCAAACTTCGAACTCGCTTTTCAATGTGTTTCTTAAACACCTCTCGAGAATCATTGGCGGAGCATCCACCACTTTGCACCATTCTGGACACACGGTCACTTTTCAGAAACACCTGGAATACATGAAGTGGCAACAACAGTTACCACCATTCATTCATCTTTTTAAATGTTACTAAAAGGAAAGGAAAACTTTTATAAAAATGATGCTTCAAATTAAATCCTCAAATGTTTCACAACAAAGTACTGATTGATCGATGAATAGCAGATAAATAAGATGAAAATTCTGGAAGGGTGTGAGGGTTTTGAAGAGAGTATAGAAGAGATTTAGTAGAATGGTTTCAAGGATGAGGTGAACACTTATGTGGATGGACTGGAGAAGGCAGCATTGTTGTTCTCTGAGCAGATTTAATTGAGGTGTTTAAAATCATGAAGGGTTTAGAGGGGGTAGATAAATTGTTTCCATTAGCTGAAGTATCGATAACAAAGCTACATATTTAAGGTGATTGGCATAAAAACCTGAGATAATGTGAGGAAAAATGTATATACAATGAGTGGCAAGGATTTGGAATGCTTTGTCTGATAGCGCAATGGACACAAATTCAATAGGAGCCTTCAAAATGGAATTAGGGTGTATAGAAAAGAGCATGGAAGTGGGATAAATGACCTTTCTCAGTGCTATGTTATTCTATGATTTTATGGCAACCCATGAAACAGGCATTAGTTCACACATGTTCTCATACACAGCAATGAGATAAAGGCCCAGATACTTTATTTGAAGAGGCTGTCACGTTCTCCCTTCCTTCTTGAGCTAACCTGTACTATATGGTTCTCATTTTCATTGTTCCTCACTGCTACAGTCTCTACTCCTGCAGCTCTGGATTCGAGTTCCTTTTGTTCCTCCAGGTCCTCTTCCCTCACTCTCTGCCTGACTGCTGCCATTTCTCAGCTCTACATTCAGGGTTCTCCCAATCTTTATCCACTACTGTCAGCACTTTTTAGCTGTCAGCTTCTCAGTGCAGCAACCCTTGGAGTGAGCAGACAGGACAGGGTTGGGTACTAGAGCCCCAAGACCAGACTTTAATATAAATACGGATTGGAGATCTGTTACAAATATCACAGAAAAATACTTTCACGAGATCTATTTCATACATACTGGAGGAATGTAGGCGACATGGTGGCACAATAGTTAGCATTGCTGCCTCACAGTGCCAAGGAGCCATGTTCAATTCTCACCTCGGGTCACTGTCCATATGGAGTTTGCATGTTCTCCCCTTGTCTGCATGAGTTTCTTCCTGGTGCTCCGCTTTTCTCCCACACTCAAAATGGTTAGGTTAATTGTTTGTGATAAACTGACCAGAGTACCAGAGGAATTATCGTGGGTAAATATATGGGGTTACAGGCGAGATTGTGGTCAGTGCAGACTTGATAGGCCGAATGGCCTCCTTTTGTACTGTAGTGATTCTATGAATCAGTCAGATTAAAAACAAACCAACTGCTATCATTTTTTAATGACACCTACATTAGAACTTTATGCGATATTCATTTCAGTAAGACACATGTACACCTCAGCTTTATACATTGTTACTATGTCTTAACACTAAAATGGGTCTAGCAAACTGCTCCTTCCAGTAATGAAGTGGGCTTCAGCCTCACTCCAGCTCACTGCATTCCTAATTGCTCCCTCTCAGACTCAAGCAGACCATTGTCCCCTTTTCACATCTTTCTGATCCTGCTCGAGTGAGCTCTACCTCCTCAACAGCTAATCCGAGCTCCAGCTTTCCTGTTCATTCTGTCCTGATGGAGGGGGAAGACAGGGTGAAAGCCAGCTCTCTGGAAGCTGGAACCACAGGTCTGTACCCAAAGCTGAAATATATAAGCAAGCTCAACAAAACAAGCATGGTAGCCCACAGTACCAGGTAAAAACAAGATCACTTCAAGTATCATACAATTGAATCCTTCAATTCCAGAGCTCTGTGAGAGGAAAGTGGATGATGCAAAACACAGGAAAGACACAAAGTGCAGAAAACGATAAATAAAAAAGAGAGCGGTTCAGGAACGTAGATTGTTTCAGCAAAGACTCAGAAAGAGGGAGTACGAGAGTAAGAACAAGAGACAAAGAAATATAAAATCATCAAATGAATGAAATTCTCTATGAAGCACAGAGAAAAAAAGTGATGAGTCAAAAGCACAATCAGAAATTTCTGACAATAAATTTAGATACTAATAGTAGAGAGACACCTGGATACAGTAAAATTGTACACTGTAAGTAGATACTCAGAGCATAGTAATTGTAATACAACAGAATTGTTAATGACACCTTTTCCAGTATTTCCTCACTCACTGTGGTTGAGTTCCTGAATAATGCAACTTTAAACAAAACTTAAGTTTAGCAGATCTAATTTTTCTGTTAAGAACCAATGTATAAACAGGAGTTGGGTTCTTTTGAACATTTTTGGTCAGACAAGTTGAAATACTGTATATGTACAATCCATTATGAAATGAAATAACTTTTAAAATAGAGAGAGGCACAGTGGTTAGCACTACTGCCTCACAGCACCAGGGACCTGGGTTCAATTCCGGCCCCTGTCACTGTCTGTGTGAGGCTTGCAAATTCTCCTGGTGTCTGCATCAGTTTCCTCCCGCACTCCAAAGATGTGCAGATTAGGTTGATTGGCCATGCTAAATTGCTCCTTAATATCAGGGGGACTAGCAGGGTAAATATGTGGGGTTATCGGGATAGAGTCTGGGTGGGATTGTTGTCAGTGCGGACTCGATGGGCTAAGTGGCCTCCTTCTGCACTGTAGGGATTCTACGATCCTATGATAAAATAAGTTTCGAAATACAAAAGAAATGGACATGTGAATTATCCACAGAGGGTTCACCACTGTACAGATACGGAGAGCAGAATCATTCAACACATGGTTATATAGGCACAGGATGTGAAGATAAAATTGGATATGAAAAGGATCCTTGAGAAAGTTATTGCAGAAAATGATAATTCCAGGCAAAAAAGAAAAAGAATGGAAAAATCAGGGAGAAGAATGGAGAAAAAGTCTGGAAGACATGTTGGTTAGGTGCATTGGCATACTAAATTCTCCCTCAATGTACTCGAAGAGGTGACAGAGTATGGTGACTAGGGGATTTTCACAGCAACTGCACTGCAGTGTTAATGTAAGTCTACTTGTGACACTAATAAAAAGAGACAGAAAGAAAGAGAGAGAGGAAAAGAGAGCGAGAGCGAGAGAGAGAGAGAGAGAGAGGGGGGAGGCACAGTGGTGGCACAGTGGGTTAGCACTGTTGCCTCACTGTGCCAAGGACCAGGGTTCCATGGCTTGGGTCACACTCTGTGTGGAGTTTGCACATTCTCCTTGTGTCTGGTTGGGTTTCCTCCAGTTGCTGAAATTTCTTCCCAATCTAAAGATGTAGGGGTTAGGTGGATTAGCCTTGCTAAATTGCCCCATTTGTGTCGGGTGGACTAGCTAGGGTAAATGCATGAGATTACGGGGATAGGTCCTGTGTGCAATTATGGTTGGTAGAGACTTGATGGACCAAATGGTCTCCTTCTGCACTGTAAGATGCTATGTTCTATGAGAGTGTGAAGCAACATGGATAATTTATAAGGAAAAACTGTTAAACAGTAATTAGTGAGAGAAACTGAGAGTTGAATTCATTAGTTTGTAGGCAGTTTGGTGAGTTTTATTGTTTGACTTGCTGCCTGTCCATTTCCCTCTGTTAGGCCCTTAGTCTGCAGAAAGCAGTTAGAAAGGCAAATGATAAGTTGCCCTTCATTGCAAGAACATTTGAGTTTAAAGAGCAAAAGATGTCTTACTATCTACAGGGCCTTAGTGAGGCCATATCTCGAGTATTGTGGGCAGTTTGGCCTCCTTACCTAGGAAGGGATATAGTTGCTGTGGAGGGAATGCAGGGAAGGTTCACAAAATTGATTCCTGGGGTGGCAGGATTGTCATTTCAGGAGAGACTAGGTTGACTAGATCTGTATTCTCTGAAGTTTGGAAGAAGAGAGGATCATCATTAAAATGTATAAAATTCTGACAATGTATGGCGTATGGGGAGCAAGCGTAAATATAGTACTGAGTGAGAGGATAAGGCATGATGATACTAACTGGCAGAGTAGGGCCGATAGGTCGAATGACTTACTCCTGCTCCTATGTTCTATGCTTTGGAGAAAGTTTCTCTTCCTTAATTAATAAGATACATAGTAGAAACACTTGCTTGCTGACAGCAATTCATTATTTAAATTACTTGTTTTAAAATCGCATGTCTGCTAAATTCAATGATGACGGAGGTTGATTTCAGTGACACATTTAAATTCTCCTTGACGTGGCCCTATGGCAAATGACACAATAGTGAACATTGCAATGGTTAAAATGATATGCAAGAAATGTGTTACCCAACACCAGAATTCTCTACTAACTGGAATTCCTGATGTTTCCCTGACGTGAATCATCACTTTATTGACTGGAAACAATTCCAAAGTTATCCATAACCCGTACCTGTATACTGAATTATTAAATTTTATTGTATTGTTGAAAATTATAAGTAGAAATAATACAGTTTATTTACTTACTGAAGATTTGCATATTTGTTCACGCTCCAAGTGTTGTGCTGTAAACCATTTGCCGTTAACTGACTTTCTGATTCATTCACAACACCCATTCCCTCGGTGCTGGATAATAAAGATTTTACTGTGTGTTCCCAATTGCATCAATGACATTCTAACAAAACAATGAATAACTGAGGAATTCCTCTCAAGGATCTTCATATCTGCAGGTTATATTTCCGAGAAAACTGTCCAGCAATATCTAATTATTGCTTCTTAAAATAGGTGAGTGATAACAGAGCTGCAAGAAATATCAGCTTAGATTTTCCAGTCACCATCAGTGAAGGTGTGTCCAACACTGACTGCAACTTAAACTGCAAACCATTTTACATTGGGATCTATCTGATGCGGCCTCCATAGGGATGCTGGGACAATCCTAGTTGGAAGCAAAGTGCACACATAATTCAACTGTAGCCATGCCCCCTTTTCATTGCATGAACTGGCTTACAGTATTTTCAATGGAGATGTCAACTCCAATGCCACACAGCCTCACTCATTGACATTACCAAACCTTTCCTCACCTGCCTCAAAAATGTTCATCTCCCCTTCCCCACCATAACAGCGCTCATTCTTCCATCACCATTACAATGTGCCCCCTCAGCCTAAGACTGTTCACTCTCTCCCTCACTCATTCCCTCCCTCCGACAGTGTTCATTACCCCCCTCCCCCCCACCTCACCACGACAGTGCATCTCACTCACCCAGTCGTGTTCACTCCCTGCCCGACCCCGACAGCATTCTCCCCCTCCTGACTGCGTTCACCACATCCTCTCCCTCGACCCCTCCCCCATAATGGCAGCATTCTACCCCTCCTCCACCACAGCAGCGTTCACCCTCTCCATGACCAAGACTGCTGTCTCCCCCTCCCCCACCACGACAGCGTTCACCCCCTCCCCCACCTTCAGAGTATTCATTCCCTCCTCCACCCCAACACCATCCATGTCCCCTCTCCTCTCCCTCCCCCACCACATTCATCCCTCCCCCAACACAAAAGTGTTCTCCCCACCTTGATAACCTTTGCCCCCTTCTCCATCTCCTCCCTCACCCCCACCCTACCTCCTCGTTCACCTCCTGCCTCCTTTTTTATAACCAAACATTTAACCCACTTCTCTCATCTATGCCAATGTCATACGCCTTTCTCTTGACCTAAGACTGTCTTCACCCATCCTTTAGTCACCAACACCCAACAATGCTCACTGCTTTTCTATGCCAGACAGTGTCTGTTCCCCTCCTCACCAGCCTCTGAAACCTGCCCACTCACCAACAAAACTGCCTCTTCCAACATCCGCTGGACAATAGCTTGAGATTGTGGAATGTAGATTGGGAGAAAGGGCACAGGTGTGGGTGAGCACTGCCAGGATAAGGGGCAATGGAGGGGAGGCAAACAGTGTCCTGGGGTTGGAAGTCTGTAGATTTCCAGGAGGGAGAGTCTGAACACTGGGGGCAGGGATGGGGAATGTCAGCATTGTTGGGAGGTTTATGTAGAATCCAGACAGATGGCTGTATCAGTTCAGTTTCCTGCCTCTATGTGATAATACTTGCCCCTCTGCTTTGGCTCATGCCCCACATTATCAAATGCTTCACCATACCAAATGCTCTTACTACACCGTGCATGCAAGACAACCTGAACCATATGGTTTTTTTTTTGCAGGCAATCTGGCTGATGTTTTTTCAGGTGAGTGCCTAGTAAAATTCTTGCTCACTAACTGAGAGTAAAGCACAATCAAACAGTTCTTCCTCTTACCATATACAGTTCAAACAAACCTGCGCCCTCTGAGGGATGGGAGGAAGCATGGGCGATGGTGGAGTGGCCACTTTGCTGGGAGGTAGGTGAACATTGTCAGGCTAGGGGAGTGCGGGATAAACACGATTCGGGTGGAAATGAGGTGTGTGTGTGTGTGTGTGTGTGTGTGTGTGTGTGTGTAACACTGCTGTGGGCTTAAATGCACTGACATTCCAGCTGATTTGCTTAACATTTTGCTGGTGTTGTGCCTGCTATGAAAAGCTCTGAGTAAATCTATATAAAAACAGGGGAGGTGGAGCACAAACAGCCCAAATCTCCGGGGTTCCAGCCATCTGATCCCTCTGTAGCTGGGATCATAGAGCAGTGTCAGCAGGCAGCTTTCCCATGGACGTGCACACACCAGGGCTTCCTCAGAGTTTTGATATGCATTTGCGATAAGTCGGAGAACTCCTCTCATGTTGAGAGATTCAGGCAATTAACTTGCATTCAAAATATTAGACAAAAAAAATGGTCTTACCTCAAAATAACTTTGCACAGCGTTGATAAAGGCCTCGTCTGCCACAATCTGTGTTTCTCCATTCAGGAATGCCTGGAAACGATCTTTCACTGTCTGCAGCTGCTGCTTATTTATCTAGAAAAGACAAAGAGGAATAGTAAATAACTATAAAAACAATGAAATATTTAAGAGCCATTCAGATTGAAGGGACAGGAAAGAGCTGCATCAGTACTGCTATGTAAAATGTTTCAGTTTAAATCTAGATTGATGGCCTTCTCTCTAAAGAAATCATGTTGGCAATCCACTGGGCCTTTTCACTCAAACCTGTAATGCTCCGAGCCTCTCGAATCACTGCCAGGTCTAATGTATTCTATCAATGGCTGCAATTTTTTACAGCATAATTATTCTTCTGTAGTTTTCCTATTCAATGTAAGGCAGTATGCATTGAAATTATATTTGAGAAGGCTAGAGTGTCCCTAACTAATCACCACCATCAAAATAAAGGAAGAAACTTCCAACTTTTCCTCAGGTGGAATCAGGTGTGTGATTCCTTTTACTTAACTTAAGATTCAAAGTCATCAGTAATGTTACATGCGAGAAGATGCAATATAAATGCAGGTTGTTGTCTCTGATATCATTCTTACTTGAAGCATTTGATCAAATCCCAACCTTGCCTCGTGTTTTCAGTCACTCTTCCCATGAGGTAAGGTGTTTGCCTGCCTCAACTAAATAATTGGAACTAAACATTAAACTGGAGTGTTAATATCCCCATGGTTCATCAGCGTAAATATAGTGTAATGTTTTCAGTTTCTCCTTCATGTTTGAGTGATGCAGCACTGCAATAACAATCATTCCCACAGCAACTGGAAATATTTCAACTGAGATCTCATATATAGAAACCCCGTTTCTCCTTGTCTGATATTTCCCCATGCCACACAGCTCTGTATTGGGGAGAACTGGTGGAAAATGTGATTCCCTTAAACAGACCTAGTAAACAGGCTCTTTCCTCCCTCACATTCTACATTAACCTTCTCTTCAGTCTCTCACTGTTACCACAGTCAAAGAATCCCAGGTGTGGTATGTCTGTTGTACTTGGTTATCTGTGATGCTGCCAGTTGCTTCAGAATGTTGCATTTTCTAATTGAGGTCATGGCAGATAAACAATGTTGCACATTAATCAAAAGAATTATAGAGGCAGCAGTATTTAACTACCGAGTAACCCACTATTTCAAAATAACAACACAAATGTCTTGCAACAGAAAATTAGCCTTGTGAAGCTGAAAGATTCTGTCAGAACATGTTTCCCTGGTCTTCACCAGCCAGTTAAAAAATGCACATTGACCCACATTTGACCCCTGTGACCTATTGTGATGACATCATTTAGTTGTGCATCATGAGGGGGAGACGGAAAGTATTTAAAAACGAGAAACAGCTTTTTATAACCACGGTCATTTCAAATGTTCTGCTTGAAAGCATTTCTTCGTCAATATATACATTTGATGGTTTTAGATGTCTGAACTGGGTCAATTCTCAATCTCACAAAGGAACACAGCTAGGTTTATGCAATCTGCCCTCGTAATTTAAACACTTATGCCCTTATGCTTACATTTTGGTGAATCTGTGTCTACAGCTTCCAACAGCAATCTATCCATCCTGAATTTCAAGATCCAAAACTGAATACAGTCCGCATAAGCCTTTGTATCACCGAAGCATGATTTTCACACTTTTGAATTCCAATCTTCTCAAGATAAAGGCCAACATTCCATTAACCTTTTCATGATTACTTAGAGTGCTCTGCGCATAGAGTTTTAATGATTTTTGTACGGGATACCTATATTTCTTGGTTACTCCACTGCTCCCAATCTCCTCTGATAAAATATTTAGGTGTCTTTTTCACACTCAATGTGAATGCCTTACATTTCCCTACATTGCATCCCAGCTACCATAGTTCTGCCAGTTCATTTAGTCTTTCTTTGACTCCTTTGCACTTCCTCCTCCCATCCACACAACTTATTGTAGCTCCTAACCTAGGGCTGAATGTGGCAGGTCCCTGGCAGCAGAGGGTGAGAGCTATGCAAAACACTGCAGACACTGGCAGCACTGGAAGATCCCACCAGCAATCAATGCAGGTCGATTCCATCACCGGAATACATGTCCCAGGAGGGGGAATTCTGCAAACTCAGATTTACAACACACCATCCCCTCACCCACACGTGTGTAATGAAAAGCTGAGACTCCACAACACTAGTATAGATCCCAAACTCAGATCCCACTTGTCACATCCCACCAGAGTAGTAACTCTTCACTGTACTGTGGGCCAAATCTTCCAGTGGGCTTGGGAAGTCCTGACCTGCGACTCATGAACTGCATAACCAATCTATGTGATTTCAAATGTCATTTTTGTCCTCCCATACAGGGGCTGGAACCACAGTGCGGTTTGCAAACTAGAGTGAAATCCAAGAAGAATATGGGCCCAGAGACAAGGCGGTTAAAAGGCCCACCTTCATCCTCTAACACAGTTTCCTAGTTTCAACACTGTTTAAAAGCCCCTAAACATTGCACCTCCCCTCCTCCCATCCACCATAATGCCAGCCCATGCCCCCTCAAATCATCCAGGCTGCTCTCTGCCATCACTAAGCCCCATTAATCTTCCATTGCCACTTACGCAGTAAGCACTATCTATAGTCTTCATGCAATATCAATGGAAAATACATTTCTTGGGGAAAAAATACATTTCTGGCCAACTAATAAAAGCCTTCATATTATTAATGGAGAAAAATTGCATTCTGTCATGCGAACATAATATTTGTAATTGTATTACCTTCTGTCAACAAAGCAGAAAACACATCAACTGGACAATCTTACAACATTTTGAAACTGTATTCATTCAGATGAATGGAACACTTAACAGTGCTGAAATCCATTAGCACTTGAAAGTCAGTCAAGCATTGATAATGGTCACAGCTGTCCAAACAATGGCCTGATCACTGAGAAGGGAAAAAAAATACAGCACGTGTTCCTTTCAGTTTCAAAGTAGCATGTCTATCAGTCAATGAAAGGGAGCAAGTGTTTATGTTTGTTTCAAGTGCAGAGTTTTTTCAACAGTCACAGCCTGGTTTTCTAAAATCAAACAGGATATTTAAATCACAGTAGAAGAGATGACAGCGAGGGCAGAATGAGCAATAAATGCTGGTCTAGCTAGCAATGCCCATATCCTGTGTAACAATTTTTTTTAAAAACTTCGGCTGCCAGGACATTAAGTAACATTTTTCACTGAAGTATGCTGCTTCCTCCATTGGAATAGCACTGTAATGCATATGAAGAAAAAAAAAACGGTAATTGTAAGGATCAATTTAAAGGACAGATCTCTACAATGAATTATTGCATTAAAACACATCCACACAAACCACCTAACACTGACGTTTGAAAATGTGAAAACACTTGAACCTTTCAAAATGTTCCAGCATCCTCAACAGGCTTTCCATTTTCTTCAGGAACTCTCAAATCTAACATATTTTAATGGGCTTCTGAAACCCCACACCACAAATAAAAATTGTGCGCAGGAAGAAATCAGGCTTTTGTCCTCCATTTAAAATGGGGAACCCATCCCTCAGTAGAGAATAGGTGGCATTTTGCACACTCGGTATTCCTGACTGACACAGGAGGCAAAGGAAAATGCAATGGGTTCAGAACGTGGAGAAAACACAGATTTCCTGTAAAACAACCTTGTGTGGCCTTTCGCACACCCATACACGCCTTCACGTTCTGGCCAAAATTCAATCCTGTGGTTCTTGATTAATTGCTAATTGGTTGTCAATGCTACACTTCCAAATCTGAGTTCACATTTCTGCAAACGTAGATTCCACACTTAAATTTATTATAGGTAACTTTGAGAAAATGATGTGATCCATTTTCCATTTCCACTGAAATCAATTGCAGAGGTCCTACTTGTTAAGTGCAATGCCTATTTTGGGCAATTCAATAAGCTTTCCTCAGCTCATTAAAATATAATTGCCATAATTATTTAATCCGCCGAGCTTCATTGATTTCAGGCAAATTGAATTATTTGTTAAAAGACTAAGTTTGTACTGTAACTGCTTACTTAAAGCGCTGAATGCATGAATTCTGCAGTGCCATTGTTTCTGTCAGAAGTGTAGTGAAATAGCCACAGAGTGCTGCCATCACATTTGGATGCCAATCATAACTTGGCCTGCAAGATTTTTGTCTTAACAGTGTTGATGACTCCTACATGAACAAGGTAATCACAGTAAACCAAAGTGATTACTGATAATGATTTATTGAATCATTTTGGGTTTTGCTGTCCACTGCTTTTATTGAACTAATTTTGTTAATACCAAAACACTTACAATAAATGCTGAGGAATAGCTTCTCCTTTGTGAAGCCTAATCAAATCTTTTCTGGAAGTCCACCTGCACAACATCCATAATCTTTCACAATACATTGTGATCTTCTCAAAAAACTCAACTGATTCGTCTGACATGATCTATCCTGCACAAATCCATGTTACTTTCTTTGATCAGCTGATGCCTTACCAGATAGATTCTAGTAACTTCCTCATATTCAATTCTAATAATTTCTTCATAATCGATGTCAAGCAGGCAGCTCCATTTTTTACTGGCCTCCCTATCTCTCCCTCCCTAAAACACAAAGCGTGTCCCATTATTTATCAACCGTCAGGCACAGTTCCTGAACCATGAGAGTTTTGAAAACTGATGGCCAACACACTTGCTGGTTCCCCACCTATTTCTTTTTGTATCAATTTGTGGAAATCATCAGATTCCAGAGATTTGTCTATCTTCAGTCTCATTGCTTTCTCTATTACTATTTTTAAACTTACATTAAATCCATTAAGTTCCTCTCTTAACCTATTTTAGGTCCACTTGTAACTCAGGTGTTATGTCAATGGATAGTGATCACACATCCAAATTTGGCATCTATTACACTTTATGTACTAACTAGTATTGTAATTTTTCTAACCTGGATTCCTAATTAGCTATCTGTAGTTACTGGCTAACTTATCAGACAACCCTGGTAAAGTTTATTCCAGGCTGCCCGTGGGAAGATATCGTGGTAAGTTGTTTTTCTTTGGTTTGTGGTTTCTTTTCATCAGAAAATGAGTGTTAACTCTAGGGATATATCATTTACTATTTTTGCAATAAAGGTATTGACATAAGACAATTCCCAGCTGATATGGTATCATTTGTTCATAACGGAAAGGCTACTCAGCCCATTCAATCCATGCTACTGTTTGTGCTCCACTTAAGTCTCCTGTTGTTTCCTCATCCAAATCTATAATAACCCTCTATTTCCCTCACCTTCCTATGTTGTCCAGCTTCTGCTTATATTTGCTTCATTTATAATATTTGATGGAAGCTAACCACAACATTGGACTGGAATAGGCATGAGCTGCTAAAGAGGCAGCAAAGTCAGAAAATTGCCCCCTACTGTTTTGTGGGGAGTGCAGTTCTTTATATGAACCTGTATTTTGGTGATGTTAGGAAGGGGGAGGGTACACAACAGTCAACAAATAGGCTAATGTTTAGTTGCTAATGTTGCTTTCAGCACATTTGCTACAGTAAAAGTCCTAGAACATGAAATCCTGTCATGTAATCCTTTGAGAAATTCAGTGGGAATTCAAATTAAAAGTTAGCAATCTCTACAGGGATCATAACAATCGTTGGATTTATCCTACTTTAAGTTGTTTCATCCATAATCTTATACAATCATAGAAATTTGTTGCACAAAAAGATATTTTCTGGCCCATTGAGATGATGCATCAAGAATTTAATCTATCCACTTCCCAGTTCTTGTAGGTCACTGCACTTCAAATGCATTTCCAAGGTGTTCTAAATGTGATTAGATTTTCTGCTTCCATCACCCCTTCAGGCAGTGATTTCTAGATGTTCACTACACTGTTTGAACAAAAATTCTTCTCAACTACCCCTTAATCCTTCTGTAAATTAGTGATCCTGACTTGTTGATCTGCCAGTAAAGGTTCTAGGTCCTTCTTATTCACTCTTTCTAGCTCCCTCAAGTTCATTCACCTCAAATAAATCTCTGCCAAGCCTCTTCTCTGTTCCAAAGAGAACAACTCCAGTTACCCAATCTTTTCTCAGAGCTAATATTCCCCTTTCTTGACAATATCTCATAAATCTACTCTGTGCTCCCTCTAGTACAATCAGATCCTTTCTGTAATACTATCACTAGAACTGTGAGCAGTATTCTTATATCGCTTAACTTATACACAGTTCGAGTGTAACTCTCTTGCCTCTTTTATTCCACTGGGGAGGCAATGGCCAAGTGGACTTTTATTGTTGGACTATTAAGCCAGAAACTCAGCTAATATTCTGGAGACCCGTGCTCAAATCTTGCCACAGCAGATGGTGGAATTTGAATTCAATTAAAAAAATCTGGAATTAAGAATCTACCCACTCACCTCATTTATTAATGTCCTTTAAGGAAGGAAATCTGCCTTCCTTACCTCGTCTGGCCTACTTGTGACTACAGTACCTGATATAAACTTCCCCTTTTTCCTCTTATCCTACTGTGCGCGTTCCTTGGCATCTGGGATAGGGTCTAGATTTGGGAGGCCACCCTTACGCCTCATGGGAACTTATCTGTTCTGAATCCTCACCACTTCGTGTCTGAGTGCCTCCCTCTGTTTTGACACTGACGTACCTTCACTTAGCTGTTTCCAATCCACTTTTGCTGAATCTTATCCGAGCTCAACACTCCTGCTTAGATGGAGAAGGGAATTAAAATTGGTAATGATTGTGATCATAATTCAGTTAGATTGAAAGTAGTTATGGAAACATCACACCCTGACTTAGTAAAATTGGTCTTTCTTCAATTGAGAAGTTTTACTCCAGGCCTATCTTCCTTCTTTTTCAAGCTAAATCTAACTGAATTTTGATCACTATCATTTAAAATTTTTAATTTTCTTGTCTAAAAATTCTGTAAGGTGGACACTGAGCTGCCATTCCTTCCCTTTTTAAAGTCATGTTCCAGTAATAGCAATGATATCATACAACAATGTGCCAATGTCCTCAGCTCATCTGGCTTCCTCACCAGACTTACTGCATTGGAGTGGATGCTTTTTAAACACTGCCAAATGTCTTTGTTGACTATTTCAAGCCTTTGTTTTGTCTGCTTTCTACACTAGCTTACTAATTTTCTGCCTTTCATTTCCAGTTTTGCTACTGTCCCTTCTAAATCAATGCTGACCATTATGTTTGAGAGACGGCCTACTCTGCTGCCAGTCAACCTAGAGGATGCAGTCACTTAGAATATAAACAAGGAGGAGCTGATATTCAGTCACTGTTCCATCATCTTGAACAAATGCTTTCACGTACAGGAACCATAAGTGTAGCTTTGTCACATTTTTGTGCTACAAAGCATCTGGCAATGGTAATTTAAATCTACCAATGACTTCACCGTCAGAATTGGGGGATCTCCTCATCTCTTGAGACAGATGAATTTATGGGATTGAATGCCACTTGCTTGCTGTGGGTGTGGATTTAGCAGTGACTCTCAAGGTGATGGTGCGCGTGCATTACCTCAGAGCAGAGGACTAGTGTATATTCAAACAGCTAACACATGACATGTTTTTATTCAATAAGACAATAAAACTGGAGAAATACTTTGGCCTGGAGAAAATGGGATAGTTCAGCTATACACGTTTGCCAGATGTGTGGCATGGTAGCATAATGGTTAGCACTGCTGTTTCATTGCACCAAGATCAATTCCCAGCTTTGGCCATGTGTGTGGAGTTTGCACATTCTTCCCATATCTGCATGGGTTTCTTCCGGGTGCTCTGGTTTCCTTCCAGAGTCCAAAGATGTGCAGGTTAGATGGATTGGCTATGCTAAATTGCCCTTTAGTGTCAGGGGGAATTAGCTAGGGTAAATGCATTGAGTTATGAGGATAGGGCCTGGGTGGGATTGTGGTTGGTGCAGACTCAATTGGCTGAATGGCCTCCTCCTGCACTGTAGGATTCTACGCTCACTCTATGCCAAGAAAGTGATGAACCCATTAAACTATACATGGCAGCGTTTTGTCAGTTGGCTTCTACTTGCGCATTTGGCATCCTAAATAATGAATTAATCCAACACCAATGAATTAAAAAGATTTCAATCTCATGTATGAGTGAATACCCACTCATAGAAAGTGGTGATTTGACTTTGGAAAGGGCTGTGACCTTGGCCATCCAAATAAAATCCATTTAAAATCATGTTAGATTTGAAGATGTTGCACAAAAATACATCCTCAAGGTTGGGGTCACAGAGAGAGCTTTCCCAACTAGCTCAAATATACACTTGATAGACAAAGAAACAAATCAGCAATCTCATTAACGGATGCCCCAAGGTCAAATATTCTCAAAAAAGTATCCCAAGAATGGAGCTACTCACAGATTCACAATACCACATTTAGTACCGGGCAAAAGCAGATGAATCACTTCACGAAGTTATGCAAAGACAATGACTTTATCAGTCTGTTCCATGGAGGAATTATTTCTGAGAGCAAAATGTGGTGTTTGCTACTTCAGACAGTGAGTTGCCCAGTCCTTACACAGGCAATTTATAGTTTGCACAGTCGGGATTCTAGGCTTTTCAGTGTCAGTGATCTTGGGCAGGAGTATCCAGACTGAACAATCAACTCTACCATTGCTGGACACGATTTTAAACCTCGCTTGTCCCGAAATCGTAAAATCCTGCCTGAGGTCAACGGACCTTCTCGCTGTCTGTCCCTCACATGCTCAGATTTCCATGGCAGGTGGGGCGGTGAAGTTCCAGCTGTTATTTTTGATAACTTTCTCTTCCTATTGCTACACTTTTCAAGCTTATGATGACTCGAGTATTCCAGTTTTGGGAAAGATCGTAGTTCCAGTGCACGACAAAAATGTCAACTTTCACAAATTTACATTATGGGGATAAATGTGTTAATCTTGGTTTCAAACTTGCAGAGTCCAGTGGAAGACACATTAATATGTTTGAAGGCATGGATTAAGAACAAAAGTATCCTTCTATATTTACCAAATTTGGAGTGATATTGTGATTGGGATATCATATTTCTTAAATCAATACATCAATTCCACCGTTTTGCAAAGTTTGAATTGGCTGCCATTTTGCAGTCCACACCCAAGTATCACTGGAGCTGAAATGACTTGAAGCAGAAGCAGAGTCTCTCTGTTCTTGATATCAAAGCAAGGCTTATGCAATGCAAAAATGGCAAACAGAGACTGTGCATCGATCGATGCACAATTATGGATAAATACCTGCTCCCTAGAATCCAAGGGCTACTGGCCTCACTTCAGAACTCTACTCTTCAAAAAGCTCAACACATGATGAAATGATCTTTATATATCAGTGAATCATAGAATCTCTACAGTGCAGGAGGCAGCCATTCAGCCCATCGAGTCTGCACTGACCACAATCCCATCCAGGCGCTATCCCCATAACCCCATGCGTTTTACCCTAGTTAGTACCCCGACACTAAGGGGCAATTTAGAATGGTCTTTGCACCCAACCAGCACACCTTTGCACAGTGGGCAGAAACCAGAGTACCCAGAGGAAACCTACGCAGACATGGGGAGAATGTGCAAACTGCACACAGACAGTGATCCAAGCGGGAAATTAAACTCAGGTCCCTGGTGCTGTGAGGCAGCCGTGCTAACCACTGTGCTACTGTGCTGCCCCAGTTGATATTTTACAGCTTTGTTACTGAGGAAAGTGCATTTCAGTATCACGGAACGCCCAAAGAGTAAATTTAGCATCTAGTGTGTTCCAGAAAATCAACTTTGATCTCGTCAGCCTTCTGGATTATATCACTGGCCATAGCAAGGATAAAGCAGAATACATTTGGCGATCACCAGCAGTGCTTCCAATGACTCACAGTCTGCCACTAAATAAGGACAAATGCACATTTATGCAATCTGATGGGTTCAAAGTGACAGCGGCTGGAGTAAAAACTACACAAGACAACGTCAAAGCCATTCATGCATTTCTGACCTTGCCTCACATGAAAGAGTTGGCATCATTTCTCAGTACTACCAACTTCTGTCAAAATTTGTGACTCAGTATGCAAAGATCGTAGAACCTCTTCAAGAGCTCCTGCACAAAGATACATGATGGAAATGGACAATTTTATAGCCGGCATGTTAAAAGTGAAGAAAGAATCCCAGCCAGGCCTGGCACATTTCAACCTACATGCAGAAACTTGTGTTAGGAGCTATATCCTTGCACTACATTGACAGAATCAAATGACTTATCACATATGTGTCGTATCTGTTGTTAGAAAATGAATGTAAATACTCCACTGAAAAGTGAGAAGCACGAGCTGTACCCACACTTGTGACCACTAGCATATGCATTCGTACACTAGGAAGTTCACTCTTTGCATCAGTGAGTGCTGACTACACTGTTAGCATGCCTGCATCTGGTCATCAACCTTGACACATCTTACTTAGTAAAGCATTGGAAATTGGGTATCTCATGTTCATACAACCGAGTATCTGACACACTTAACCACGCTACGATAGCCATACAACTATCACAGCTAGTATTAATGGTGGTCAAGCTACTTGTGACATTGAAGGTGATGTAATGGCAGTGACTTCACAAATGACTGTGAATCTTGTGATGAGAGGAATTGAAGGCAGAGCCATTGGCTGATAACATATTGCAGAAAGTAAACCAGTACTTCAAAACCCACAGGCCCTGCAAAGTAGAAAAAAGACCGGTCCACATTACAGGGTGTGCACTGAACTTACATTGTGCAACGACAGTTGTATTACATGCAGAATTCAAGTGGTCATCCTGAAAGTGCTGCAGCATCTTGGTCACAAAGGACATCTGGGCGTTGTTAAGACAAAACAATAATACCATGAAGCAGTTTGGTGGCCAGCAACAGAACATCACGTAGAAGTTCTGTAGAAGCTGAGTAGATTCATGCACTCAGTGGAGAACCCGTTAAACCACTTTCCTCACCTTTGCAACTGAACCAAAAGCCAACAAAACCATCGCAATGGCTCCAAGTTGCTATTTTCAGAGGATTGCAAGCAGTCGCTAGCAATCAAGGTTCTTTGCCTATTGTTGATGAGCAAATGATTACAACAAATTCAATAACCACCATTTTGATCATTGATATTTTAGAACAGTTGTTCACAAAGTTGGTTTTGCTGGAGATTATCACTATGGACAATGGACTGCAGTCTGTTTCCAGTCAGTTTACAGAGATTTGAGCAAGCTACATACTTCACACCATGAATGATGGCACCCAATAACTCAACAGAGTGATCAGGGACAGTCTGAGGATGAGCATATCAGGAAGGAAAAATTTTGAAAAATCCATTCATCTCCTACTCCGCACACATCAGTCCACCCCACACTCTCTGACCAGGCTGAACTTATGATTGGCTGTAATATTTACATACCTCTGACCATTCTTCAGCCCTCATTGCTATTTAACATGAGTGCCTGATTGAAAGCCTGGTGGCTCTCCAAGGCCTCAGAGCACATCTGAGGATAAAGGGGCTTAGGAAGAACCATCGCAGTGCTACCCACACCCTCCAGCACAGAGTCACACATCCCACCAGTTGCAGTTTACAGTGAGACTCATGGTCACTTTTTGGAGGTCCCTACAGGAGTCAGAGGCAGAGCCAGCCTAGATCTCCAGCACTCGGAGGGCTGCTGCAGACTAGCCATCTGCTCAGTCCCAATCAGGCGATGAGCCTCTGGAAGTGGCTGTCAGTTCACTGGTGGCACCATCGGGATTAGGCCATATGGAGATGAGGTATCTCCCTCCAGGTACTCTATTATCTCTGGGGAGTCAAACCAGGGCACCCACAGGGAGCTTGAGCATCAGCCTGACACCCTAGGGACCTCCACTCAAGCACTCCAAGGCACCAGCCTCCAAAAGACATCTGCCAAGTTAATCACAGGTATCAGGATGAAGTAGTCAGCAGGCCACTTGCATCTCTGCTGTGGATGTCGGAGCTGCACTGAGGTGTGGTGTTGGGGTTAGGAAAGTTTGGAAATCACTTTTGGGTCATGGGTGTTCTATCACTGTGATTAAAATAACCATTCTCAAAATGATTCCATGGATATGTGAATGTAAATGTTCTGGTCAGATGAAAGCACTTCGATTTGGATTTTTGCAATCCTCTTATTCTGATGTTTAGCTATTTTCACAATCAGAGTTTCTCCTTTTGAAATATTCACGTGATGCCAATCTCAGTGCCATTTGGTACTTTACCCTCATATATTATCAGGGAGATTTGTGTGATGGGCAAATTCCCAATATTAGTCCTCAAGGGATATCAATGGTGGAGGAGAACTCGTTAAAAATAATATAAGAACTGGGAGCAGGAGTGAGCTATCTGGCTCCTCGAGCCTTCTCCGCCTTTCAACAAGAGCATGGCTGATCTTTGTGGATTCAGCTCCAGTTACCCGCCCACTCACCATAACCCTTAATTCCTTTACTGTTTAAAAATTCATCTATCTTTGCCTTAAAAACATTCAATGAGTTAGCTTCAGCTGCATCACTGGGCAGGGAATTCACAGATTCACAATCCTTCATGTGAAGAAGTTCCTCCTCAACTCAGTCCTAAATCTGCTCTCCTTTATTTTGAGGCCATGCCCCCTAGTTCTAGTTTGCAACACTCTGCACATCTGGGCTTCCTGCCTGAAGTGTCCCAAACCAAGACATGCATTGCAGGATGAATGCCCTATGAGGCCCTACTTCCTCCACAGCAGCATTTACATTCTGGCACGGCATAGGAAATATCTAGACTCAACTCACATCACTGTTCTTCCTTGCTGGGCTTCAGGTTGACAGAGTGAGTACATTATCAGGACACTGTTGACCACAACCAAAATCTGACCTTAGTGAATGGTGAGCTCTTAAGGCCCAAATGTAAATGCAGGATCCTGTTCTCTCAGCGATGGTACAATTCCTTCCGAAGACAGGAAATGCCTCAGAGGGCTCAAGGGGATGTTTCCTGATGATTGGACTTAGCATGAGGGAATCGTGGGCACAGTTCCAATTTCTTCCCTTCTCCATGACATCATCTCTCAGCATCCTCCTGGGCTTCCTACACTCCTCATCACTGTCTTCCGAGGGGGGTGCCTCCTCCTCCAGTTCACCCTCTGGCAGGGCTTCACCTCTCTGCACAGTCAGATTGTGAAGGACACAGCAAACTGCAATCATGCAGCAAACTGTCTCTGGTGTGTATTGCATAGAGCCATCTGAGTGCTCCAGGCACCTGGATCACATTTGTCAGCAGTTCTGTGGTCTGCTCTGTGTGGGAGCGTGCGGTGGATCTTTCCTCGGCTGGAGTCTGACGTTGATGTATCAGAGTCATTAGCCAGTGTCTGAGTGGGGAGTCTTTATCCCCCTTCAACCACCCATTCAGAATTTCCGGTCTTTCGAAGATTGCTGGCACTTGGCAGCGACCGATATAGGAATCACAGCAACTCCAAGGAATCATGCACACATATGCAGGATGTGTTTTCAATGGCCACACACCAACTGCATGTTGTCAGAATGGAAGCCCTAGGAGCTGAGGAACATCATAGTTAAAGCTGGGGACTTTAACTTTTCTAATATCGATTGGAAAAGCTATAGTTCAAGTACGTTAGAGGGGTCAGTTTTTGTTCAATGTATGCAGGAGGGTTTCATGACTCAGTATGTAGATAGGCCAACAAGAGGTGAGGCTGTATTGGATTTGGTACTGGGTAATGAACCAGACCAGGTGTTAGACTTGGAGGCGGGTGAGCACTTTGGTGATAGTGACCACAATTCGGTTACGTTTACCTTAGTGATGGAAAGGGATGGGCACATACCGAATAACAGTAGTTATAGCTGGGGGAAAGGCAATTATGAGGCTATTAGGAGAGATTTAGGATGCATAGGGTGGAGCAGGAAATTGCAGGGGCTGGGGACATCCGAAATGTGGAGCATATTTAAGGAACAGCTTCTGCATGTCCTTAATGAATATGTACCTGCCAGGCAGGGAGGAAGTGGTCGAGTGAGGGAACCATGGTGTACTAGGGAAGTTGAATCGCTGGTGAAGAGGAAGAAGGAGGCTTATATAATGATGAGACGTGAAGGCTCAGTTAGGGCACTGGAGAGCTATAAATTAGCCAGGAAGGAGCTAAAGAAGGAGTTGAGAAGAGCTAGAAGAGGACACGAGAAGACTTTGGCGGATAGGATTAAGGAGAATCCTAAAGCTTTTTACAGGTATATAAATAATAAAAGATTGGTTAGTGCAAGATTAGGGCCAGTCAGAGATAGCAGTGGGAAGTTGTGCGTGGAGCCTGAGGAGATAGGAGAGACACTAAATGAGTATTTTTCGTCAGTATTCACGCAGGAGAAAGACAATGTTGTCAGGGAGAATACTGCGATACTAGGTTGTAGACTGGGCAGGATTGAGGTTCATAAGGAGGAGGTGTTAGCGAATCTTGAGGGTATGAAACTTGATAAGTCCCCTGGGCCAGATGGGATTTACCCCAGGATTCTCTGGGAGGCTAGAGAGGAGATTGCAGAGCCTTTGGCTTTGATCTTCATGTCGTCATTGGCTACAGGTATAGTGCCGGAAGACTGGAGGATGGCAAATGTTGTCCCTTTGTTCAAAAGAGAGTAGGGACCATCCTGGAAATTATAGACCGGTGAGCCTGACTTCTGTTGTGGGCAAAGTCTTGGAAAGAATTATAAGGGATAGGATTTATAAGCATCTAGAGAGAAATAAATTGATTAGGGATAGTCAGCACGGTTTTGTGGAGGGTAGGTCGTGCCTCACAAATCTTATTGAGTTTTTTGAGGAGGTGACCAAAGAGGTAGATAAGAGTAAGGCAGTTGATGTAATGTATATGGATTTTAGCAAAGCGTTTGATAAGGTTCCCCATGGTAGGCTACTGCAGAAAGTGCAGATGCATGGGATTGAAGGTGATTTAGCAGTTTGGATTAGGAATTGGCTAGCTGATAGAAGACAGAGGGTGGTGGTTGATGGGAAATATTCAACCTGGAGTGCAGTTACAAGTGGTGTACCTCAAGGATCTGTTTTAGGGCCACTGCTGTTTGTCATTTTTATAAATGACCTAGATGAGGGTGTAGAGGGTTGGATTAGTAAATTTGCTGACAATACCAAAGTGGGGGAGTTGTAGACAGCGAGGATGGATGTTACAGTTTGCAGAGGGACATAGGTTGCAGAGCTGGGCCGTGAGGTGGCAAATGGAATTCAATACGGATAAGTGTGAGATGATTCACTTTGGTAGGAATAATAGGCATATGAAATATAGGGCTAATGGAAGGACCCTTAATAGTGTTGTCGAGCAGAGGGATCTCGGGGTACAAGTACATAGCTCTTTGAAAGTTGGCACCCAGGTTGATAAAGTTGTTAAGAAGGCATACGGTGTGTTAGCTTTTATTGGTAGAGGGACTGAATTTAGGAGCCGTGAGGTTATGTTACAACTGTACAAAACTCTGGTACGGCCGCACTTGGAGTATTGCGTACAGTTCTGGTCACCGCATTATAAGAAAGATGTGGAAGCATTGGAAAGGGTGCAGAGGAGGTTTACCAGGATGTTGCCTGGTATGGTGGGAAGGCTGAAGGACCTGAGGTTATTTTCATCAGAGAGAAGGTGGTTACACGATGACCTAATTGAGACGTATAAGATGATCAAAGGACTGGATAGGGTGGATAGCGAGAGCCTTTTTCCTCGGATGGTGATGACCAACACGAGGGGACATAACTTTAAATTAAGAGGTGGTAGTTATAGGATGGATGTCACAGGCAGGTTCTTTACACAGAGGGTGGTGAGGGCATGGAATGCCCTGCCTGCAGCAGTTGTGGATTCGACTACTTTGGGGGCATTCAAATGGTCGGTGGATAGGCATATGGATGATATTGGAATAGTTTAGGTTAGAGGGTCCGCTGGCCGGCGCAACATCGAGGGCCGAAGGGCCTGTACTGCGCTGTAATGTTCTATGTTCTATCAGGGGCTGTTGCCAGGTAGCCTATCCAGCCACCTGGGTGCAATCTATTGCCCCCTGCACCCAAGAGCACCCCAACATAGCTGCAAAGCGTGTGAATCCCTGAGCCTGGTGATCCTTGTCTAGAGCAAAATTTACAAAATGATGGGTCCTCCTGTAAAGGGTGTTGTCACCTCTTGAAAGCACCAATGTGAAATGTCGCACAGATTCCCAGTTGCTCCCTGGAAAGACTAGAGGCAAAGAAATTGAGTATTGACATCACCTTCAGAGCCACTGAAATTCCAAAGATTGGAAGGCCTGATGGGAATCCGGTGAGCCACTGTGTTAATGAGCATTTATGAGATGCAAATTAATGCAAATAAAAACCTCCAGCCAATGGGAAGACCAACCCACCATTCCAAGGTGATTTTAAATTGGCGAATATCTGACATTTTTGCTCCCATCAGATTTTCTGCACCTGCCTGTCATCAAACTCAGGTTGGGAGATTTCTCCCTCGTGATTCCAGTTTCTTCGTGTCTGGGGCAAAAAAAACAAAATTCCTATCCTCTGCCCCGGTTAAGCTATTTGAATTCTCTCTATCAGCTCTAGTCAACTATCCCACAATGATATTAATCTCCACACTGCACCTCCTTCAGGGTTGGTTCCAATGACTCAGGATCTAAAGCCCTTCCTGACTTTACCACCTCTCCAACCATGCATTCAGCTGCACTATCCTAATATCTCATCATTAACTAGCATGTGACTCCTAGAGTAATCCACAAATTGCCACTATTTTGGCCCTGCTTTGTTTCTAGCTTTAAATCTGTCTGCAGAATCTCATTCTCCCATTCTGCCCATATGATTTATACAAATATGGATATTGACCTCTGGCTCTTCTCTGCAGCCACTTGGTGGCATCATTGAACTCGGCACTGAGGTGGTAACATACCAATCTGGAATTAGTGCAGAATTCCTATCTATTCCTCTAATTATTAATTAGTTTTGTGCACTTCTTGGGAACTGTGTTGAGTATTCCCAAATTGATTTCACACAGGATTTGATTTCACAAGTGACAGGAAAGATGGGTTCTTATTCCAGCAGCCTCCAGTGCAGAGACCTAGGATGAAAGGTTACAGTTAAAGCCTATTAAGCTATTGAATCCCCCAAAAAGTTTGTTTCTTTTCTCAGCACCAAAGAAAGAAGCGATATTGATTTTTAAATGGTGAGAACCATGAATGGATGCCTATTTTATTCTAACTATAAAAGTGTAATATTGGAATACCAGTATCAAGTATAACCATTCACTGCTTGTGTTATAAATTTGGTTTTCCAATGTTGATCCAGAAGGAACTCTTCCAGTGCAGGCAATATAACAAAAAGATATCAAAGAAAAGTTTCAATAAAGAAGCTTCATTACTCCAAACTTGAGGTTTCACCCTGGGCCATTCCAACTTCCCAAAAATCCCCAACATGTTCTAACATATACTGAGTCAGCTGATCATCACATCATTGTCATTGGTTACATGGTTTATTGGATCAGCTGATCTTTACTGCTTGTTACCATTGGTCACATGACAACAAATCCAATATTATCACCGGACAGTCCAGAGTGAGTTACTCCTGCTGAGAGCCGTACTTCAGTTATCAAGTGTCAAATAATCCAAGAGAAAAATGTAATAATACTGTGCAAACAATCTTTAACCTTCTCTTCCTCCCAGAATAAAGTACAGCAAGAAAGCTGATGAGAAATTTGATTAAATAGAACAAAGCACACAGCAGTTTAATTTTAGGACACAACTGGAATCATGTTTAAAAGTATTCCAATACACTGCTATTCATGAAATATTTTAGCATTGCATGAACCCTATCGTCTTCCAGGAATAGTTTTCTCTGTGCAGCAAAATATCTCAATTGCGATTGTTTTAGCCATTTTCCTCTGTATTTAACATAATTATACGGTTTACCATTACCATACCACAGGGCAACAAACACAATATATGGGGCAGGAGGGGTAAAAATCACTCTAGTCAC
This sequence comes from Sphyrna mokarran, assembly GCA_024679065.1. Lineage (NCBI taxonomy): Eukaryota > Metazoa > Chordata > Chondrichthyes > Carcharhiniformes > Carcharhinidae > Sphyrna > Sphyrna mokarran. The sequence continues at coordinate 105,939,423 of JAGIQG010000003.1, read as the reverse complement.
TACATGCAGTGACTTGGCAAACACTTTTTGAATGCACTTAGCAATCTTGATCAGTAGCGCACGTTTTAAACATTTTAATATGTGACAATTATCACTAAATTCAGTTGCTGATCAAGTCATATCTGATCCAGATCCCTTCCTTCCCCTGTCTCTCAACCTGTACAAGTTCTCATGAAGGTGGAACATTTGCACCCATTTCATACTGCATCATCTAATCCAATGCTGCCAATTAGCAAATAATTATTTCTATAATTAAGCACCAGATAACCAGATGCAAGTATTATGAAACAGCTGGTGAGGAAGTTACTGTAATTCTGACAGTTTCGTGGGCAAAATATTTATTCCCAACACATTTGACCATTGAACAATTCATTCAACAGATTGTGAGCTGACATGCATGGTTAGTGGTTGCAACCATGAACAAATAACTGCTGCAAGTTTAACAAAGAACAGCTTCAGTCACATAGCAGCATGGAAACTGAATAATGAGTCATCCTGTGACTGTGTTTGAGACCTGTTTGCAGATTACGCAGGTTCGTTCACACACAAATGAAGTTCAAGTTGAGAAATCTGGTGAGTTGGAAGTCCTGCCTCCATGAAAACAAATCCCACATGGACAGTTTTTATTTTCGGTGGGGTGGGCATGATCAAGTTATGGCCATCACCTCCAAAGGTACTTTGGAGGCAGCCACTTAGGCAGACAAGTGCCAAGGTGGGCTGGTAAGAAGACCCACCTTGGTTCTCTGAGACCAGTTGTAATAAAGTGTGTTAGGCCAATCTTGCCTTCAAATCTCAGTGTCTCATGCAACTCCAAGCACCCACCCCATTCCCCTCCCACATTCTTCATGCCACTTCCGAGCTCCCATGCCATCTACATATTTAAACAGCATCAGCCATGGGAAGACCTCAGAAGCCATGTGAAGATGAAAAATTTAAACTTTTAACAATCTAAAAGATTCTATTCATACATTTTTGATAGTTTAGCAACTGAAACATGAAATCCATTTAAAAATGTTACGTGTCCTTACATAGTCAATCTGGTATAAAAACAAACAATTCTCCAGTAACCACTTCAGACAATTAACTCTTTAATGACACTTTTCAAGCAGTTAAGCAAAATATTAACTTCCCTGCTGAGATAAGTGGTTTTTGTGCTATTAAAACAGAGCCAAACATCCATAGCTATAATAACAACCTTTGAAATGTCAACAAAGAAATCCACTGAAATTGCAGTAAGAGATAGCTAATGTTTTATTTCTAAGCCACACCAGATGGCTTTTCATGAAATGCACTCCAACAGAAACATTCTTCTCTTCTTACTCTCAAGTATAACTGCAGCCTGTTTTTATTCATTTTTAAACAACTGAGGATTTAAATAACTTACCATAATGACAATTAAATAGACTCTATGCACCTTTAATAGCTTTCGTGCCTCCTCCATAAACTCATGACTTCCACACTTTAGGGAAGACCCTTGGAACAACGGAAGTAGCTTTGGTTTCAAGTCTGCAGAAGTTTCAAATGACCCTGTTGAGTTTGTGTTTCCTGTCTATATGATTCATGCCCATACACCTCCTCCTGCTGGCAATAATGAGATCTGCTGGAAATGAGGGCAGGACTTCTGGATTTGGGTCCTGTCTGACATTTCAAAGAACTCCAGAGTCAGTCCAACTCTGAAAATCCAGCCCACTAATTCTGTTTCTCCACAGATGCCACCAGACCTGCTCAGTATTTCAACATTGTTCACAGATCTCTTTATAAAATAGACCAATTTAGCTCAAACAAAACACATGCTGGCAACATTAGCAACAAAATCCAGAATGGCTTTTTTAAAAAACAGATCTTTAATGAAAACCTTTCATCAATCCATCTGTTAATTTTCTCTTTCCATAAAACAAAGGAACATATGGAAGGAAACAGACAATCTGAATAAGCACAAAGTGATACATTTTACTGAGGGTATCACAACGCACGATGTTTATGGATACTGCAGCCTAGATTAAACTCATTTATTTCAATACAAGGGCCAGATAGGCAAGACAGATAAACTCTGAGCATAGATGGATACATGGGATTGGATATTGTAGCAATTACTGAAATATGGCTAAGGGAGGGGCAGGACTGGCAGCTCAATGTTCCAGGGTACAGATGCTGTGGAAAAGATAAAATAGGAGGTAAGAGAGGAGGTGGAGTTGCATTCTTCATTCGGGAGAACATCATGGGCAGCATGGTAGCACAGTGGTTAGCACTGCTGCTTCACAGCTCCAAGGTCCTGGGTTCGATTCTCAGCTTGGGTCACTACCTGTGTAGAGTTTGCACATTCTCCTCGTGTCTGCATGGGTTTCCTCCTGGTACTCCAGTTTCCTCCCACAGTCCAAAGATTTGCAGATAAGGTTGATTGGCTATGCTAAGAAATTGCCTCTTAGTGTCCAGGGATGCATAGTTTAGAGGGATTAGTAGGTATAATATATAGGGAAATGGGGGCAGGGCATGGCTGGGATTGTGTTCGGTGCAGACTTGATGGGCCGAACGGCCTCCTTCTGCACTGTCGGGTTCTATGATTTTGATTCTATGATCACAGCAGTACTGAGAGGAAATATACCTGAAAGTTTGTCTACCAAGTCTATGTGGGTAGAGCTGAGAAATAAGAAAGGGGATTCACTTTGATAGGATTGAACTACAGGCCTCCAACTAGTGGGAAATTGAGGAGCAAACGGTAAGGAGATTACAGATAGCTGCAAGAAAAATAGGGTGTGAATAGTCAGGGATTTTAACTTTTCTCACATTGACTGAGACAGCCATAGTATTAGGGGCTTGGATGGAGAGAAATTTGTTGAGTGTATTCAGAAGGAATTTCTCATTCAGTATGCAGATGGCCTGACTAGAGAGGAGGCAAAATGTGGCTCCTCTTGGGAAATAAGGAAAGGTAAGTCACAGAAGTGTTAGTGAAGGTTTACTCTGGGGGCAATGACCACAATTCCAGTTATTTTAAGATAGCTATGCAGAATGATAGGTCTGGCCCAAAAGTTATAATTCTAAATTGGGGTGAGGCCAATTTTGATGGTATTAAACAGGAACTTTAAAAGTTGATTAGGAGAATTTGCTGTCAGGCAAGGAACATCTGGTAACTGGGAGGCTTTCAAAAGTGTGTTAATCAGGATTCAGGGTAAGTACATTCTTTTTAGAATGAAGGACAAGGCTGGTAGAAGTAGGGAACGCTGGATGATTTGGGATATTGAGGTCCTGGTCAAAAAGAAAGAGGAGGCAAATGACATGCATAGGCAGCTGAGATCAAGTGAATCCCTTGAAGAGTTTAGAGGTTCTCAAAGTAGAGCTAAGAGAGAAATCAGAAGGGTAAAAAAGGGGACAAGACCTTCTACAATCCATAAAGGACAAAAGGATAACTAAGAAGAGAGTAGGACCTCTTCTGGATTAATAAGCTCATTTACGTGTGGATCCACAAGAGATGGGTGAGACCCTAAATGAATATCTTTCATTGATATTTACTTTGAAGAAAGGCACGAACATTAGGGAAGCTGGGGAAATAAATAGTGATACCTTGAGAAGTGTACATATTACAGAGAAGGAGGTGCGGCAAGTCTTAAAGCACACCAAGGTAGATAAATCCCCAGGATGAAATGTATCCCAACATATTGAAGGAGGCTAGGGAGGAAAAATTGCAGGTCCTCTAGCAGAGATATTTGAATCATCAACAGCCACAGGCGAGGTGCCTGAAAATTGGAAGTGGCAAATTTTGTGCCTTTGTTTAAAAAGGGCTGCAGGAAAATATCTGGGATCTATAGGCTGGTAAGCCTAACATCTATATTTGGTAAGTTTTTAGGAGATATTCTAAGAGACAGGATCTACAGACATTTACAAAGGACTGATTAGGGATCATCAACATGGCTCTGAGTGGAAAATCAATGTCTCTCAAATTTAACTGTGTTTTTGAAGGGGTAACCTTTGAAAGGTAGAAGAGGGCAATGCAGTTGGCGTTGTCTACATGGATTTTATCAAGGCCTGCGACAAGATACTGCATGGTAGATTGTTGTGTAAGGTTAAATCTCACAGGATCCAGGGTGAGATAGTCAACTGGATACAAAATTGGCTTAACAACAGAAGACTGAGGGTGGTTGCAAGAGGGTTGATTTTCAAACTGGAGGCCTGTGACCAGCCTCAAGGATTGGTGCTGGGTCCAATGTTATTTATATTAGTGACCTGAATGAGAATTTATGGGGCATGGTTCGTAAGTTAATAAGATGACATCAAGATTGGTGGTATAGTGGACAGTGGAGAGGATTACCCAGGATTTCAACTGCATCTTGATCAATTGGGCCAGTGGGCTGATGAATGGCAGATGGAGTTTAATTTGGAAAAGAATCTGAGGTGATGCATTTTGGTAGATCAAATTGGGGCAGGAGCTATTCAGTTAATGGGAGGCCATTGGGGAGAGTTATAGAACAAAGAGATCTAGAAGTACAGGTTCATAGCTCCTTGAGAGTGGAATCACAGGTGTACAGGGTGGTGAAGGCGGCATTTGCATGCTTGGTTTCATTGGTCAGAACATTGAGTATAGGATTGGGATGTCTTGTTGAAGTTATACAGGACATTGGTAAGGCCACATTTGGAATACTGTGTGCAGTTCTGATCACCCTATGATGGAAAGAATATTATTAACCTAACAAGAGTGCAGAAAAGATTCACTAGGATGCTATTGTGACTTGTTGGTTTGAGTTGTAAGGAGAGGATGGATAGACTGAGACTTTTTCCTCATGGAGCATAGGAGGCTTAGGGTGATCTTATAGAGGTCTATAAAATAATGAGGGGCATAGATAAAGTAAATAGTCAACATCTTATTTCAAAGGTAGGGGAGTCTAAAACTAGAGGGCATAGATCTAAGCTGAGAAGGGAGAGATACAAAAGTGTCCATTGGGGCAATTTTTTCCACACACAGCGTAGTGACTGTCTGGAACAAGCTGCCAGAGGTAGAGGTACAATCCCATTTTTGGGGATGGGATTGTAAAAAGCATTTAGACAGTTACATGGGTAAGACTAATATAGAGGGATATGGGCCAAATGCAAGCAATTTGGACTAGTTTAATAGTAAAACTGGGTGGCATGAACAAGTTGGGCTAAAGGGCCTGTTTCCATGCTGTAAACTTCAATAGCAACATTTACAACGATTCAAGGCAGGCGACTGATATGTTAAAATCTTTTCATACACAAACAAAAAAACATTAGTGTCTTGAGCATTTTCCCACTGATTTGGCATGATTGTACTGGTCTATTTTAATTTAAGTAGAGGAATAAAAATACAATGGGCCACAGGAGATAGGAGCTGTGGGATGTGATAAGATGTCAACATATCAAAGATTTGAACAGATGTCACAAATATGATCTCTCCATCCTGAAACGTGTTATGTTTTTGAAACACATGCCAGTTCATACTAAGCTACACGCTATAAATAGAACTAGTTGGTCTCCTCTACAATAGGGAGACTAAACGCAGACTGGGTAAATGCTTTATCTGCTGAGCCCATAACCATGACCCAATCTTCCTGTTGCCTGCCATTTTAACTCAGCACCTTGTTCTCACACTCATGTCCATTCTTGGCCTGCTGCAATGAAGACGAGCACAAGCTGGAGAGACAGCACCTTATCTTTGAGTTGGATATGCTGCAGCCCTCAAGACTCAACATTAAATGTGGCAGCTTTAGATTGTAACCCTTCTCCTCCATCTTAAATATTGAATGGGATATTTTCTTAAATATCCCATATCTGTATTGCCACAACGCAAATCCGGCTACTTGGTTTACCAATGTACTTTAGGGAAGGAAATCTGCCATTCTTACTTGGTCTGACCTATGTGAGTCACAGCAATGAGCTTGACTCTCTGCTGCCCTCTAAAATGGCCTAGCAAGCCACTGAGTTCAAGGGCGACTAGGGATGGGCAAGAAATGCAGGCCAGTTAGCGACACCCATATCTCACGAATGAATCTAAAATCTGTCTTTTGTTCATCAAGTTGCTTCTTTTTGCTGCTGTTATTACAACTCTAACACATTCTCTCTCCCTCCAATTCTGACCAAAAGTCAAAGGACTCCAAATGTTATCACTGTTTCTCTCCTAATAGATGCTGCCAGATCTGTTGAGTTTTTCCAGTGTCATTTGCTTCAGATTCCAACATCCGCCATGTTTTCCTCATTATTGAAAAAAATATTGTGGGGGGGGAAGGACTGTACGTTAACTCCACATTTTGTATGTTTTTCTGCAATGAATGACTACTGATGGGAACAATATAATAATTGCAATAATATTTTAACAAACAATATAGATAATCTTGAATCTGGCCTGCAAGATGCAATCAGTCTCTTTTTTAAGCAATACATAAGAAATATTATGGCATATTGATAAGAACCAGGCACCACTGAACAAACCATAAATGCTGAACATGTTGATAAGTCCAATAATGCTGTGCTCTGAACTGGCATCATGAGTATTTTAAGATAAGTTTGAAGTGAATTAGCTGCTGTAAGTATGCACGAGCTAGAACAGGGAATTGCATTCTAAATGGTGCCATTTTCCTGGATGGGTGAAATCAGAAATCAAAAATCAACTCTACTGCTAAGGACATTGACTTTGAGAGCTCAGTTTCCTAAAAAAGGCTGATGGAAACACATCAGTAATTACTAGGTGCCTGTCAGCGTGTTCAATTTGTGTTGGGGCTTTGAACCTAGCATGGCAATCATTTTCTACAACATGGGGTGAAGTGATCTACTCTGTGAATATGGCAGTGGCACCCACCCATCAGCCTGCTCTGACAGCTTTCATAACAGCTCACTCTGTTAACTGGATATTTATTTGGGTGGTTAATTATACTCAGCTTGTGGTCATTAACAGGGGATTCATTTGTGTGCATCGAAGCAGGCTGAAACAGTGATGGTTAGATAAGAGATGCACTGATAAGAGCTATCCTGTAAACGAAAGCTTGTAAATGGGTAAAGACTAAGCTCTAGCTCGATCCTTCAATCCTTTGTTGTCTGAGCTGTGATACACGATACTGGCATGCAAGCTCAGGTTGCTGCTCTGTTGGATTTGGGGGCCTATGTTGGCAGGGTCTTCCAGAGCATCACATTCCTCCTATCTGCTGCTTTCTTACAGAATTGAGTTGAAGCCCTAGGAGAGTCCCCAATAGCTTCCTCCTGCCATCTCTCAGGGTAGGTTACACCAAATCACTCTGCCCGAGCTCTTAGTAGTGTGACAAAACCAGCCAAGACAAATGGGCTTGTCGATGCAGAGTTGCTGCAGTCTGTAGCCAAGATTTCAAGACTAGTCTGGGTCACTGAGTAAGGACCTTGAAGTGCCCAAAATGGAAGCGCAGCAACTTTCCATCTCCCAAGCTACAGTCACTGGGGAAATTCTAGAATAGTTCACTGGAATACAAGTGAGCATTGTAGGCAAGTAATTAGGGGTTGCAGAGGCCAATTCTTAGCCATTACTGTTAAATATTTGACACAAATAAAAGGACATCCTTAAATTTTAAGAGGCATTTGCTATTAGTATTTGCAGTAAAGAAAAAGGCCTGAACAACTAGACTGAAAAGAAGGAGCTGGCGTTAAGATCAGTGATGATAAGGATTGTGGAACTTCTGATGGATTAGAGATTAAAGGACTGATTCAGGTGGTGTGTTCCTGTATGAATTTCTAAGAGCTCTGGCAGCTAGGAACACTATTGGTTCATGTGATTGTTTTTTTCTCTTCATGCCTCTCTATTTTTGTCCCTGAGGCAGATTGGTATCTCATCCTGAGATCAATTCCAAGCTTCAGCTGCTGCTTTCCAGGAATTTTGCCTTTGAGTTGGGTGATGCGCTCAATGACAAAATCAATCTTCCTAAGTCCATTTCTCAGTGTTACCTCTTGTGTTGCAGTTAAAGTCCTGCTATTTAATTCTCAGGGCTTCGTGTAACAAGGCATAGCTAATCTCCTGATGTCTTGCTTAAGCTGTAACCACATTTTAGACCTGCACAAAGGTATTAGAGGAAATAGTTCTAATGAATCTGTGCTTTTGGTGAGCTTACTCCTTATTTTGACTTCAAACGCTGTCTTGATCCTTCACTAGTGAAGCAGCTGAACCAATTCTCCTCAACATGTATAACTTTCTATGTCCATATAATGACAGTTTGCTACACCAGATATAGAGCAAGGCAAGGATACACCTGCATAATAATGTCAAACTGAGCCTTAATAACATGATCAGATCGTGAACAGCATCATTGAATCTCTACAGTGCAGAAGGAGACCAATTGGCCCAACAACAATCCCACCCAGGCCCAATTCCTGTAATTCCACGTGCTTATCCTGCTATTCCCTGATACCAAGTGGCAATCACCTAAAATACACATCTTTGGACCATGGGAGGAAACACATGCAGACAAGGGGAGAATGTACAAACTCCACACAGACAATGACATGAAGCCGGAATTGAACCTGAGTCCCTGGTGCTGTGAGGCAGCAGTGCTAACCACTGTGCTACCTATAAAATAATTAGAATATGCATGTTAGAATGATGGAGAGAATAGGTACGTCATGGAAAAGTTGAATACAACACTACAACATCATAGCCCATTCCATGCACCTAATTACCATCAGGAGAGGCAGAGGGCAGCATGATGGCAAGTGGTTAACACTGCTACCACACAGCGCCAGAGACCTGGGTTCAATTCTGGCATCGGGTCACTGTCTGCGTGAAGTCTGCACGTTCTCTATGTTAGTGTGGGTTTCCTCTAGATGCTCCGGTCTCCTCCCACAATCCGAAACATGTGTTGGTTAGGTGAATTGGCCATGCTAAATTCTCCCTCAGTGTACCCAAACAGGCAACAGAGTTTAGGAGACTTTCAAAGTAACTTAATTACGTATTAATATAAGCCTATTTGTGACACTAATAAATAAACTTAAAAAAAGTTTAATTTATTCATTCATGTGTGTTCTGTCTGAGGGCAGGTCTCTGCCTCACTTTCCGCTGACGCTACATCCTCAGCTGTCTGTCTTGACTGTTTTTGTTGGTGGTGGCTTATATTGTTTTTCACTTGACCACAACAGGAATCAAACTTGTTGGCATTATATGTAACCACAGGCTAGCCATCTAGCCAACTGAGCTAATCCTAAAGGGAGCAGTGCTGGGCTGGGTCTGCCTTTATATGACAAAATGTCATTGAGCTGGATAAATTGTTAAGATATTCGTTGATCTCCTGTGATGGCGCATGAGACAAAGCCAAGAACACTTTGCGTCAAACAAGGTTGGGCAAAAGAACAGAGAGGGGGAAAGATTGATTTTGTGCAATCATGGAAACATGGAAGTGAGTGAATCATTCGTTTCACATCTCTCCTGGTTTTTACTGCCATTGAGGTCAACCAGTGAGAGATTAATAATGCTTTAGTGGATGAGAACTTACAGTAGACATTTTACAATTTATAGAGGCAGAGATTGTTTAAAAGGAAATCTTTTTTGGCAATCTTCTCCCCAGTTTTGACATTAATTGATGAGTTCAGAGTGCCGCCTCTTTGCAGACTGCGTTCAGCTGCAATCAACAGCAAGTGCTTTCCATCCCATCTTTAACTGACATTTTAATTATTTTTCTGGGTTCAGCATCTTGCTTTCTTTCAAAAAAAAGACATTTGGTGTATTCTTAAAAGGATCCTCAATTTTGCTTTGGATGGTTCTGTCAACATAAATTTATGTCATATTCACTGCACTTACTTTTGCAAAATGAATCAAACGTTGAGAACACAGCGTTCTTAACAAATAAGATGATGAAGTTGGTTTTTAAAAGTTAACTATCTCATTTTTAAATTACGATTTTATTTATTCAGTGGATGATCTCCCATATCATGCATAGCCTGGGTTCTGGAGATGGTTATGTTCAACTTGATGTCATTCAACAAAGGAAATAGTTTGTACCGGGGAGCCAAGTAGGAAGTAGCAGCGTAGATGAGGCAACTTGGGATAATAGTAAATGTTGAGCTAAGAAGCAAAAGGGGTATGAAACATATAAGTGAATAAAGGAAGCACAGCAGTGGAACCAGACAATGAGGCATAACGGAGAATCCTGGTAGTATGCACGGCAAGGGATTCAGAAAGGGAGTATAATACAAATTAAAATCACAAGAGAAGGTTTTTGCCTGTTTAACAGCGCTAGTGTTGCAACACACTATAATATCAGCTGCAGCGATCATTTTAATTTCCCTCCCAGATTTAACCTTCAATCAAAACTCCCATGTTGAACTAAAGATTTTTCTAATCTGTCAAGTTATAAAATTAGAATATGTGTAAAATGTATACTCACTCAGATGACACATAAATGGAGGAAAACTAACAAGTGTGTGTGAATAGTGTTTTATGCCGGCTTTTCTTTGGAATAGGGTTTTTAGATATACAGATGTATTGCATCAGTTTGTGAATTCTAATACATTTCCAGACATATTGGATGAAATTTTATGGCCTCACTTGTCTTGAAAGTGTAAAATTCCATCACAGATTAATGGATCTTTCCGCTGTCCACCCCAATTCCTGTAGCAGGCGGGGTGATAACATTCCAGCCATTGTCTCCTGTAATTAACCTTTGCTTAAGGGATCAAAGTATTGGAGCCAATGCTTAACTTTTTCTATTAATAGTGGAAAATGAGAGAGTTGTTTAGTGGCTGTATGGTTTGAGCCAACTGACATGAATCAATGTGTGATTTGTATATACAAAATGTGGATCTGAAGAATAAAATACGAGAACATTTCTCAAAAATAGAACTGGACACACAGAGATCACTGCAAGTTAATCACCTCAGAACTTTGTATTGTTAACAGGATGTTTCTCAATTTATTGCTACAAGTATAATTTTTGTTCTTTAACTTCATTTTTTGAACTGAAACTTCCCTGACAACACTTTTAACGCTAATCAACATACAAGTCTAGATTTTGTGATAGTAATAATGGGAAAATTGTTAATGGTGTGCCATCATTACTCCACTGAAACTAACGGCAGGACATTCAGAGGACAATGCAGAAATCCAGATGTTGCTGTCAGTGTATCTATGTTCTTTCACACAAGGTACAGTAGGGACTTCCACATATTGCAATCATGATTTGACTACAGATTTCACTCCAACATTGCTAGTTTTTATGTAAAAACCTCTCAAAACATTAAAACTCATACAATGGGACTCGTTGACAACAAATTGATAAGATCACTGTTTCTGAATTCAACCCCTTCCCCCGCACCAGTAGAGTAGTGTAATATGAAGCATGTCCTGATAACCCAGGAAACCATTTTAATACAATAACATGTCATTAGCCAGCACTCAATCTGGAACTTTCCCCCTCACTGAATATTCAGCAAACACCTGTGTGACATTATGCTGCCTCCATTTACAATCATTTTATAAAACCCTGGTGACCTCACCTCTGAAGGGATATCAGAGATGAGTGCTCAAGTCATCCTCACCTTCTTAGTGCCAGTCACAGCGAAGGAAACGGAGAGGACCTGAGGCGGGGTGGGGAATGGACCCAGGTATGTTTACAGAGGAGGACGTAAATAGCTTGCCCGAAATTAAGGATAGAAGGGTGGTAGGAGATGAGGTCCTTGATGAGATTACAGTCACTAGAGGGGTGGTGCTTGATAGGCTAACAGGGCTGAGGGCAGATAAGTCCCTGGGACCGGATGGAATGCATCCCAGGGTCCTCAAGGAACTGGCAGAGGTGATAGCGGATGCCTTGGTGATTATCTTTCAGAATGCGCTGGACTCCGAGAAAGTGCTGGAAGATTGGAAAATAGCTAATGTTACGCCGCTGTTTAAAAAAGTAGCAGAGAGAAGGCAGGGAATTATAGGCCAGTTAGTTTAATGTCTATAGTAGGAAAAATGCTTGAATCTGTTGTCAAAGCAGAAATAATGAGGCACCTGGATACAAACGGTTTGATCAGGCAAATGCAGCACGGATTCGTTAAGGGGAAGTCACACTTGACAAATTTATTAGAGTTCTATGAGGAAGTGACTAGTGCAATAGATAGAGGGGAACCGATGGATGTGGTATTTTTGGATTTCCAAAAAGGGTTTGATAAGGTGCCTCACAAAAGATTGCTACAGAAGGTTAAGGTACAGGGAGTCAGGGGTAGGGATTAGACTGAGTAGAGGATTGGTTGTCTAATAGGAAGCAGAGGGTAGGTATTAATGGGTGCTATTCTGATTGGCAGCTGGTGACTAGTGGAGTGCCCTAGGGATTGGTGCTGGGGCCTCAACTATTTCCCATTTACATAGATGATCTGGAGGAAGGGGCTGAGTGCAGGGTGACAAAATTTGCTGATGACACGAAGATGAGTGGAAAAGCAAATTGCGTGGAGGGTGTGGAAAGCCTGCAGAGGGATCTGGATAGGTTGAGTGAGTGGGCGAGGACCTGGCAGATGGAGTATAACGTTAGCAAGTGTGAGGTTATCCACTTTGGTAGGAATAACGGTAGGAAGAATTACTATTTAAATGGCAAAAAGCTGCAGCATGCTACGGTGCAGAGGGACCTGGGGGTCCTTGTGCATGAATTGCAAAAACACAGTATGCAAGTGTAGCAGGTGATTAGGAAGGCGAATACAAATGTTGGTCTTTATAGCTAGGGGGATAGAATATAAAAATAGGGAGGTTCTGTTGCAGCTGTATACGATATTGGTGGGGCCGCAGCTGGAGTACTGTGTGTAATTTTAGTCGCCACATTCGAGGAAGGATATATTGGCCTTGGAGCGGGTGCAGAGAAGGTTTACTAGGCTGATACCAGAGATGAGGGCGTTGGATTATGAGGAGAGACTGAATAGGCTACGTTTGTACTCTTTGGAGTTTAGAAGGCTGAGAGGGGATCTTTTAGAGACGTATAAGATAACGAATGGGATGGATAGGGTAGAGGTTGAGAGATTCTTCCCGCTTAGCAAAAATAGCAGGACTAGAGAGCACAGCCTCAAGATTGGGGATGGCAGTTCAGATCAGAGTTGCAGAAAGGGTGGTGAATCTTTGGAATTCTCTGCCTGATGAGGTGGTGGAGGCTTCCTCGCTGAATATGTTCAAATCAAGAGTGGATAGGTTTTTGATTGACAAGGGAATTAAGGGTTATGGGGAGAAAGCAGGAACGTGGTACTGAGCTACTACAGATCAGCCATGATCTTATTGAATGGCGGGGCAGGCTTGAGGGGCTGGATGGCCTACTCCTGCTCCTATTTCTTATATTCTTATGTAACTTGGGGTTGGGGAGTGGAGGGAAACAGGGAGCACTCACAGATCTTAGCTTCCCTTCACGTTTGGGTGCCCCTGGTTTAAAGGGGTCTGGCAGCTGGCATACAGGCAGCGGTCCCCAAGTCCTCCTTGCAGGACTTGTGTTGATATCACTGCTGTAGAATTGCCTTTCCAAAGTGGGAGGTGGAAAGTGGGGAGGGGGTGAATGCAGGGGGTCAGCATTGAACGCAAATGTGACACCTTTAGGTGGGGTTCCATGAGATGCCACACTGCAAAGGCAGAGTGGGGGACCCAGGAAAGGAAAGTGGTGCTTCCCTGAGTTATGAGGCATGTAGAGTCTCTCACTGTGGGGAGGATGACTGCTGTGACATTTAAACCCCACACTCAGGCAACAGTGTGAAGACATTAGGGACAATCCGCTGGTTATTGAGGTTTGAATGTCAGGGATTAGTATCAGGGTGGCAGGCTGTGGCAAATGGGTGGTTTATTTAAATCTGCAGCCTTTGTGAGCTGGGGGAATGTGGGCGCCTTCTAAGGATGAGGTTCACATTCTGATTCCAGTCACCTGATCAGCTCTCTGATCCTTCCTTGACAAGTCAATTGTGCCAATGAAGTCAGCACATCAATACAAGAGTGTGCCACTGATTGGAGCTCATTCAAGGTCATGGGGGGGGGGGGGGGGGGCACCATTGAGGTCCCATGAGATAAAAACGCTGGTACAAAGCATACATTCAACTGTCGTGTTGAGGGTGGGGGGGGAGGTAGAGGATGGTTACTTTTTCACAGACTCTCGAGAATCAACTAACTTCATCCAGGCGGAGTTAAGGGGGTCAATTGTGGGTGTGTCTATCTGAAAGGGGAGGGAGTGAGGCTGAGTGCAGAAGCACTCACTTACGTGATAGAGCTTGGGTGAAGTCCCAGCAGTGTAGAAGGCTGAGGCTCAAGGTACTGACAGGAATTCTCATCGCTTACTTTGCTGTTCTCTTCCTTTCAGTTAACGATTGTGGAGATCATGGAGTCAGTCAGGTTGGTTATCCTTTTGATCGCAAATCAGGAAGCAGCAGCAACACTGCAATGGCCAAGCCCCGCACATCACTGAGAAGGGGGTGACTGGACTCACTGCTCTACCCAGAGCAGAACCACAGCTGGTGGAGCCTTGTCGGGGACCTACAGGCAAAGGGTCTTCTGATGTGAAACATCCTATCTCCAGATGTGGGAGCTGCAGTGCCAGAGAAGACTCCATCTGTTGCAGGGGACAATGGACCACCTTTGCCAGGTTATGGAAGAGCTGATATCACATGCACTGGGAGGTCATCGTTGCCTACGGCCTTTACAATTACCACCACTCTGAACTTCTACCCAAGCCGCTCGTTTCAGGGCTGCATGGGGGATCCAATTCAGCATTTCTCAGTCAGCCACACACAAGCACATAAGGAAGGTCACAGATGTGCTGTTTTCAAGGACATATATGTATAATAACTTGGAGCAGGACCAGGCAAGCCATGACATGCTTTGTCCACTGAGCAGAAAATTCCCAGGTTCAGGGTGTAATCAATTGCACTCGCGTGGCTCTGTGCTCTCCATGGCACCATTCATAAACAGCAATGGATACCACTCCCTCAATGTCCAAATTATCTGTGACCACACAATGCGTACTCATTTCCTGGGAAGTGCTGATGGCATCTTGAATTCCCACCAATAAATGCACCATGCATCATGGAGCTCACCCTGAGCCATAGAGGTCACAGGTGAACGATGGAGCAGACATCTCCAGCCATGGAGTGGTCATCCATCACCAATGTCGCCACTGCAAACGCCACCCTCAAGTGTGTTGGCCTTACTGTGTATGGATGATGGTGCCATCTCCTCAGACAGAACGCAACAGAACTCCACCAGTCCACCTTACTGTGCAAGGAAGAAAACCTTCATTTCTTCCTGATGCTCGTGACTCTGAATCTGGAGTTTCAGTAGCTTGGGACAACTGGGGCACATCATCAGCCAGAGGGTCAGCAGAGTCCTGGGCCCCAGCATCGATCCAAGTGCTGACTGATGGTATGTCCCTGCCTCTGACTACTGTAGATCTTCAATTTGAGGGACCCAGCCTTCTAACTAATTCCACTGAAGTGAGAGTATCTGTGATAGTGGAGGCTTCAGGTGACTACTAAAGCACTCCTCTATGCTGGTCTCCAAGAAGATATGAAGTAGGAACAGAAGTAGTCCATTTGACCCGTTGAACCTGCTCCGCCTTCTATAGGATCATGGTTGATCCAACATTTCTCACACCAATTTTCCTACCCTTGTAGCTGCTTGGGTTCATTGTCCATAACGGTGTGAGGATGGTTTGGGCTGGTCAATTGATAGCCCTCCATGAGAAGGGAGATAGAATGAATACAACATGAGGATAACTGATGGGATGAAGATTACTCCAGTAAAGCTTGAACTATGATTGAATGTCTTGAGGGTTCTCGTTTCCGTCTGCTGCCACCAATTCATTCTTGACACAGGTGCAGTCCTGCATCTCAGTGGGCAACTCAAAGGCTCTTTACTTGAAGAATACGAGGTATCTCAGCTTGGGTATGACTCCAGCTGGTACGCCTGCTTGTGGTGGTTGAGCTCAACGTTGTGATGCAGAGAGTGTATAAAGGAGTCCTGCCAGTTCAGATAGTGAAGAAGTCTGGCATGTGTTGGTCTTGAGTAGGGATGTGAAGAGCACATTAGCTATTGGAGGGAACTTGGGGAATGGGGTAGGGGGTGGGGAGGGTTGCATGAAAGGGAACTCATGAGATTGCTGGATAAAAGTTCACCATGCAGAGGTATGAAGGCTTTTGAAGGGGTGCAGTGCAAGACTCAAGGAGATAGACATAGCCTGGCTATGTGAAGAATGTCATTCAGCTTCTTGCAGGACAGTTATTCTATCCTCTTCTCAGTGGGCTGGCATTCACTAAGGTTGCCATTGCCTCTCGGGCTGAGGTGGTGAGCTTGGTGGATAGCGAGTACAGGACATCCCACCTCTGCTCCACACCATCCAAGAGTTTGGACACTGCTCCTGGGGGAATCTTGGCACTGGCTTCCTGGCTACCATCCCCCCAACTGGATCCAGAACAAGTGTTGAGGAACGCTGCAAAGGTGTTTATGTGAAGTGTCTCACTGATGCAGAGATTAAGTTGTGTTGCAGCGAGTGTATTAGTGGCAGGCTGCAATGAGTGGAATGTAATTCATGTGGGTAAAATGAACATTTCTTAAAGGGCTCAATACTCCGTGAGATTTCCTGCCATCAGTACGATTTGCACTGGTTTTCTTACCAGAACCAACACTTTAAATAAACATGGTAAGATTTCACTCACTGACTTCATGATTACTTTAAACACTCTGACCGAGAAAAACTGTTTTTATGTTTATGGAAAGTCAAACTTCAGCAGGTTTTATAAAGAAATCGCAATTTTAAAATTTTTCTTCTTTCCACCAGTCTGTTTACCTCTTCTTTAAGCTTCTAACTTTTAATACAGTTCCACATTTATTTTGCTATCTGATAAATTAAATGAAGAAAGAGTGCTTTTAATTTCAGAGTTTGCTCTCTGTGAGAATGTTATCACCAAGCAGGGTAAATGGCCATCACTAATACTACATGTTAAGACATCCTTTGGCCTTATGCAAGTTTAAATTTTTTATATAAAAGGGGAAATTTCACTGAAGCATAGAATCCCTACATTGCAAGGAGACCATTCGGCCCATTGTGTCTGCACTGATCGCAATCCCACCTAGGCCCTATCCCCATAACCTCACATAATCTCGCTGACACCAAAGGTCAATTTAGCAGGGCCAATCAATCTAATCTACACACCTTTGGATTCTGGGAGGAAACTCATGCAGACATGTGACCCAAGGCGGGAACTGAACCTGGGTGCCTGGTGCTGTGAGGCAGCAATACTAACCACTGTATCATCATGGGACATGCTCCCATTTCAAACGTATTCTTTCACAGGAGATGGATGTCGTTGGCAAGAGCAGCATTTGTTGCCCATTCCTAATAGCCCTCAAACAAATTGGCTTGCTAGGCCATTTGAGAGGGTGGTTAAGAGTTAACCATATTGCTGTGCATCTGGAGTCAGACATCGGCCAGACTAGGCAGATTTCTTTTCAGAAAGGACATGAGTGAACCAGATGGATTTTCATAATATTCCAATTAGTTCCCAGTTACCATTACTGGCACTAGGTTTTCTTTTAATTCCAGAAGATTTCTATTAAATTAATTTTAATTCCACCAGCTGCCATGTTCAGATTTGAGCCCATGTTCCCAGAGCATTAGGCTAGGCATCTGAATTACAATCCAGTGGCATTACCTCAAAACCACCAACTTATCTGACTACAGAAATCTCTAAGCTTTCTTAAAGGTCAGTGGTGGGTGTCCTTGCCTCATCACCAGCTACACTATCCAGGCCACCTACTTTGTTACAAAACTTTGGAATATCAGGGACTGAATCGAATATATCCAATCACATCCTAAACATTTGAACAGGCCTATTCTTTCAGGTATGCATTTTAATGAAGGTGTTAATAGATGCAAACATTTCTGTAAGTACATTTTGATAAGCTATTGTGAAAGTAAAATGTTTAGAATTTGAACGTGGACTGGGAAAAACATTTACAAACAAATTTTATTATCCACAACTAATGTCCTGTGATTTCATTCCATCATTAAACAGAATTTGATGCTTAAGAAAATATCTTTAGGAGTTTACATATCAATATTTAACAAAAATATCCATGAAAAAGTTACTTAAAATTACAATGATTCTGAAATAAGAACTTTAGTCCACATCTGCATATGTGTGTGTGTGTGTGTGTGTGTGTGTGTGTGTGTGTGTGTGTGTGTGTGTGTGTGTGTGTGTGTGTACACTATGAATTGCACTGCCATTAGGAAATAAGTCCCACGTGGGTTGCAGGTGAACTTTTCAAACAAGTTTTGAGTGGCATGGTGGCACAGTGGTTAGCACTTCTGCCTCACAGTGCCAGGGACCCTGGTTAAATTCCTAGCTTGGGTCACTGTCTGTGTGGAGTTTGCACGTTCTCCCTATACCTGCATCAGTTTCCACCGAGTGCTCCGGTTTCCTCCCACAGTCCAAAAATATGCAGATTAAGTGCATTGGCTATGCTAAATTCTCTTCAATATACCCGAACAGGTGGCAGAACGTGGTGACTAGGGAATTTTCACAGTAACTTCATTGCAGTGTTAATGTAAGCCTACTTATGACCAATAAATGAATTTTTCTTTTATTTTACTTTAGGTATACTTGGACAGACTTTGGAACATTAATTAGTGCAAAGTCAAATTGAAGTAGTAATTTGGTACAGATGGAAATTGGAGTGCAACATTTAAAAAACCTGTTCGTGCTGAAGTTTGTAGTAGCAAAGATGGGGGTGGGGTGACAACAGAATCATAAGGAATCATGCAACTAAGATTGACTAAATTTCTTATGACTGTCTGACTGTAAGCGCAGAAAGAGGCAAAGAAGACACAATGGAAGGGAAAGTAATCACAATTTCATTATGTCAAAACTGCAAATTGTGCAGAATGAAATGGAGTACAGGAGAGATTGGGTTTTGGGTGTCTATACAGATTCTTGTGCTAACCACAGTATACCAGTATGAGAAAATTTCTAATGACTGGACCAAAGCACCAGCTGATTCTTCATTCTCTGAGAATAATAGCAGCACAATAACAAGCTGTGGAGATGCAGCCCAGGATGGCTTGCTTACAGAAGCAAGCTGCCATGAGAAGAAATTAACCTCCATTTCATAACTCTTTGTAGAACACGACCAACCAACAGTCTCTTGCAGCTTGCAGGAAAGAATAGGTTTGCTTGTATTCATTTTAGGCTTTGTTATATTAAAGCAAAATTTGAATACATATTTGTCACTCACATGGAACAAAGAAGGTTGATTTGTTGCCATGTCCAAGTGGGATAACACATTGAAGGTTTGGTCTTTTATTTCAATTTGAAGCATGAAGACAAAGCAATGTCTCAATGATAGACTGAGTTAAAATAGAAAAGAAGTTCTCAGTGTTGAAATGTGTTTGGATGATATTTGTAACAGTTACTAAGAAGTTCTATGATATTCTCTCCTCCATGTGCTTCTGCATCCCAAGAATCTTCCTAGCAATCTAAGTCCAGGACATTTTGTATGGCAAAAGTTGTACTGGGCCATACGGGCTACAACTATGCATGATACAAAAGCTGAAGCATATTGTAGAGAGCCTCTCACTTCACTGTGTCAATAAAAGTCCTCTTTGAATTCACATGGGTCACTCAAGGTAAATGACTTGTGGTGGTGTTTCCCTGCAGTTACTCAGACTATTTTTAGTAGGATCATTATCCATGAAAGCAGGCAGCAGGCTTAGTTACCCCACAAGCTATCCAATTATATGATTTAAAGGATGAATACATAGTGATAACTTCCAGCACATCTCACGATGATGTGCAGGATCCTTTGCCTATTGTTGCACACAGCCTGTACAGAGAATGGAAGCCTTCTGATTGAAGGAACTTTCTATCAGGGCCAACTGTTATATCCTGAACAGCAAGAACACCAACAATACAATGAAACTTGTAGACCTTGTCTCGCTGCTTTGCTAGAATGTCAAAGGTGATAAATTCCCTAAGCTTTCCTATGAGATGCAAGCACAGTCAGATGACTGATGTATGAAATGTTCCTGCAGCATAAAATTGAAAAATGAAGCATCATCTTTGTAACCTGGAGACAGGGAGAGGGGGTGTTACAGATGATTGTGACTTCAGGTATTCATGCTGCAGACAACAGAAATCATTGAATCCCTACAGCGCAGAAGGAGACCATTCAGCCCATCAAGTCTACACTGACAACTCCAGGCCCTTTCCCTGTAACTCCACACAACCCCTCACACTAAGGGGCTATTTGGCATGATAATCAACCTAACCTGCATATCTTTGGATTGTGGGAAGAAACACACAAGACGAGAACATGCAAGTTCACACAGACTGTCATCTGAGGCTGCAATTGAAGCCAGTTCCCTAACACTGAGATAACAGTGCTAATCACTGTGACACTTATTCAACTTCCTCTTTGACAGTGCACGCTTTGTATACCTATCTCCCCATCAGGATTCTCTCATGACCTGTGTTGTCTATATATTATTTTGCAGGTGGAGTACCTTACTGTTCTGTGCAATTTCTATTCCTGCACTAACTCTGTGTTATCAAACAAATACTTGCCCATAAGATATTGTATACGTGATCTCAAGAAGGATGAGTGATTGAAAGACCAAAACCTTCCAGTGATTTTACAGTCCCCAAAACAAGTTCAATTACATTTAGGTAGATATCAGAATCACTGTGTAATGTCCCAGCTGCATTATTGAAACTTTTCACATTCTTCAGGCTCACAAACTTGTCAATTCTATCTCTCTTATTTAATCCTGGCAACATCTGCACTTAATAATTCTTATTTTGCCTCACCATGTGTATTGGGGATACAAAGGCTGGCCACGTGGAACTACATGACGAGCTCACCCAGGTTTCAATCATGGGCTGCGCCAATATTGGACGACCAATGTTAGGCAGCAAATAGCTTTTTACCTCATTTTCATAGTAAAATAGGTCATTTGTCTGATTATATACTGACATGATGATGGAGAAATGTATCCACCTTATATATTGCTTCCAGTATATTAAAAGAGAGGGCTAACATCCCTCCTTTGCTCAGCAAAAGTGAATATTGGGCAATTAAAATGGAAGGTATGAATTTACTACCTGATTGTTGCACAAATGTCAGTTTGGATTGGGCAGCTGGACTAGATGAGATCTTTACTAAACAATGCAAATCATCATCCTGTGATGTATACAGTATCCAGATGTAATTTGAAGAGTTACTGAGCTCTGCTCAGAAACAATGCAAGAACAATATGGGCTCTCTCTACTCTGGGCTCCACTACAATTGTATCAGGTTGTCTCTTCATAGCTCGCAGCACCACTTTAATGAAAAGTGGTGCTTGAAACATACCAGACCTGAGAAAAAATCTGGAGCTAGCCACTTACTCTGCTGGCCCCAGCTGTCTGATAAGACAGTTAAAATCCACCATCACACCCTCTCATTCATTGCATGCAATGTCATGGATGATCTGGCTGTGCATTAGAAAATAATGGAGATGTGGGCATGAATTCAAAGCTGTAATTTCATCTGTGGGTTTACAACATCAACTGAGTCCTTCAATGACACTGTTGTTTTGTAATCACATCTGGCTATTCATTATTCCCTATTTAATATCCTTTTCAATCACCAAATACTTCACACAAGGACAAGTAACAGGTATAAAGAATTATTTTTAACTTGTTCACATAGGAATATGTATAGAAAATCAGAAGCAAGCCAATAAAAAGTGTCTTTTGACTGAGGAGTGTACAAGCTTTAAGCACATGACAGACATTTTAATTGTATAATGAATTCTGACAAATTGATTGTAATTTCCAAATTAGATTTGAAACACAATTTGGCTCGACTGACTTAGCGTATGTCAGGTCGTTTGGTCTTGCACATTTGCACACCCAGCACTCTTTTTTGCTTGCGCAGTGCCATTAAGTAATGAAAATCTTCTAATAGCTAAAGAACACAATATTATGGCTGTAGGGTAACTTTCTTGGTGCATAATATTAAGACTACTAATGGAGGGGGTAGGAAAGTGAATGATATTGGAAGCTCTGAACGACACAGGTTTTTCATCATACTTCATGGTATGTACACATCTGAAGAATCAAATTAAGACATAATACAAATTATTAGAAGTGGTAGAATAAGGCTGTTACCTCTGGCCCCAATGTGGTACCACATCGCCTTTATAATCCGTTCTGTATTTAGTACAATAGCAGGTACCTTTTGTGCCATCATTGCTACTTTACTCAAGGCGAGATTCCTTTCTAGACTTTACTTCAATTTCTGGGGATAGGCTGTCTACCAATGTTGTTAACAACCCAACCACTCCCACAGCTACTTCAGTTTAATTCCTCCCACTCCTCTTCCCAATAGAACTTTTCCATTCTTCTAATTCTTTCATTGTCAGAGTAGAAACAATATTGCTTCTCACAGTGAGTTTCTGAAATGTCTTCCTTTTTCCCCTCCATTATGGCTGACAGAGCCTTTGACTGTGTCCAATCTATTTCCCAGGATTGTGCCCTCACTACTTTCCCTCCCAGAACTTCGATAGTGAGAGGGGGATCCTATTCATCCATCCAGCCAGCCTTCACCTTTAACAGACCATCCTCCACCACTGACAATGGAATGCTACCACTGCTCTCCTCTTCCCATCTGGGGGACTGTTTCCTCTTATGATATCCTGATTCCACAACCTCTAACACCAGCTCCACTTCCTCCACCACCTGCTCATGCAAGTAGAGGAATCTGCTTTTCACTTCCTTCCTTCTCAGTGTCTCGTGCCCCAAATACTCCTCCTAGAGGAAACAGTGATTTGCTTGTACATCTTTTAACTGAACATACTGTCTACATTGCTCACAATGCTTCACTTTTCTCTGTTGAGATCAAATGCAGGTTGAGTCATTTCTTTGATAGACTTTGTTCTGTCCACGAGCATGACCCTGAGCTTTCAATTGCTTACCTCTTCAATTCTCAACTCAAATTCCACATTGTTCTTGGTCTCCTCTGATGACGTGCAGGTTAGGTGGATTGGGGCCATGCAAAGTTACCCCTTGGTGTCATGGGGACTAGCAGGGTAAACACATGAGACTATGGGGATAGGGCCTGGGTGATACTATTGCCAGTACAGGCTTGATGGGCTGAATGGCCTCCCTCTGCACTGTAGGGATTCTATGATCTTCACCTGCTCTACTGAAACTCAATGCAAACACAAGGAACAGCATCTCATTGCTCAAGACACCATTTTACAATCTTCAGGGTGCAACATTGAGTTCGCCAACTACACCCATTTTCCCTCAGGCAGGTGGTGATAATGGAGATTAATTGCTCAAAGCTGCTGGGAATGGAAAAGGTACAGGGAAGTCCCTAAGGGTATACAATTAGTGAGGTGCTTCATGGCCCTCAGGTTAATCTATCTTTCTGCTACATTCTTGGGCTACAGGAGCTTTCGACTGTCAGCCAGCTTTCCCGTATTTCCCTCTCCCATTGTTATTACGTTTAAAGATGAAACCTCATGTTTCCTCAACATTTGAGCTAAATGGTTGTATTTTGTTGAAATTGGTAGATTTTTTCAAGATTATGGGCAATGCACATAAATTAAATACTATTCATAGTCATGTAAAATATTAATCACAACACATCTGCAACACCAATCCCTTTAGTCCTGACTCAAGGAGATAATAACCCACCCAATTTGGTAAAAATGTCAAACATTTGCAATGGGATGCATAATTGTCTTCAGATAATAAAGGCATGAATGAGCATTTCAGAAGCAGATGAGCTCAGGCGAGGATGAAGTGGGGAAATGTTACAAAAATATGCAGCTTGAGGACCTTCGACTCATTCGGGAGAATGAGGAGATTATTGATAGGAGCTACAGACAAGTAGTCACACCAGGGCAAAGGGGAGAAGGCACATGGGTAACTATTAGGAAGGGGAAACCTCAGGTGATGGAAAGTACACCGGTGGATGTCCCCCTTCAAAATAAGTACTCTTGCCTGAGTACTACTGTGGGGGACAGCTCATCCAAGGGAGGCAGCGGTGGCCAGCTCCCTGGAGCTGAACAAAAACAAAAACCTAAAAAACAGAGCAAAAAGGCAGTGCTTATAGGGGACTCCCTAGTGAGGGGGGCGGACAGGCGTTTTTGTGGACGCGGACGGGAGTCACGGATGGTGGTATGTCTCCCTGGAGCTGGGATTCAGGATGTCTCTGGACACGTCCCGGTCATCCTGAAAGGGGAGGGTGAGGAACTGGAAGTTGTAGTACATATAGGTACTACTGACATAGGCAGGAAGAGGGAAGTGGACATGAAAAGGGATTATAGGGAACTGGGTAGGCAGCTGAGAGAGAGGAAAGCGAAGGTAGTAATCTCAGGATTGCTGCCTGCGCCTCGGGAGAGTGAGAGCAGGAATAGTATGAGGTGGAGGTTGAATACGTGGCTGAGGGACTGGAGCAGGGGGCAGGGATTCCGGTTCCTGGATCATTGGGACCTCTTTAGGGGCAGGTGTGACCTGTACAGCAAAGACGGGTGGCACCTGAATCCCAGGGGGACTAATATCTTGGCGGGAAGACTGGCTAGGGCTACTGGGGGACTTTAAACTAGAAAGGTTAGGGGGAGGGAATAGTGATGTGGAGACTGGGAGCAAGGAAGTTAGCTCCCAGGTAGGGAAGGACTCTAGGCAGGATGAGAGGCAGGTTAGACGAGTGGGGGAGAAGGGAAATGTCCAGTCTGAGGGACTGAGCTGTGTCTATTTTAATGCCAGGAATGTAGTAAATAAGGTGGATGAACTTAGGGCGTGGATTGCTGCTTGGGATTGTGATGTGGTGGCCATTACAGAGACTTGGATATCTCAGGGACAGGACTGGGTACTACAGGTCCCAGGATTCAGATCCTTCAGAAAGGACACCAGGGGAGTGCCCCAGGGATCTGTTCTAGGACCCTTGCTGTTTGTCATTTTCATAAATGACCTGGATGAGGAAGAGGAGGGATGGGTGAGTAAGTTCGCCGATGACACGGAGGTCAGTGGTGTTGTGGATGGTCTGGAGGGATGTCAGAAGTTGCAGCATGACATCGACAGGATGCAAGACTGGGCGGAGAAGTGGCAGATGGACTTCAACGCGGATAAATGTGTTGTGGTCCATTTTGGCAGATCCAACGGGATGAATGAGTACACTATCAAAGGTAGGAGTCTTAGCTGTGTGGAAGAGCAGAGGGATCTTGGGGTCCGGGTCCATAAGACTCTCAAATCGGCCTCCCAGGTGGAGGATGTGGTTAAGAAAGCTTACGGTGTACTGGCCTTCATTCATCGAGGGATTGAGTTCAGGAGTCAGGAGGTAATGCTGCAGCTTTATAGGACCCTTGTCAGACCACACTTGGAGTACTGTGCGCAGTTCTGGTCGCCTCACTATAGGAAGGACGTGGAAGCTATTGAAAGGGTGCAGAGGAGATTTACAAGGATGTTGCCTGGATTGGGAGGCATGCCTTATGAAGACAGGTTGAGGGAGCTGGGACTGTTCTCCCTGGAGAGACGAAGGTTGAGAGGCGACCTGATAGAGGTTTACAAGATGTTGAGAGGAATAGATAGGGTGGACTCTCAGAGACTATTTCCCAGGGCTGAAATGGTCGCGACGAGAGGGCACAGATTTAAGGTGCAGGGAAGCAAGTACAGAGGGGATGCTAGGGGAAAGTTTTTCACTCAGAGGGTGGTGAGTGAATGGAATCGGCTGCCGTCGGTGGTGGTCGAGGCAAACTCGCTGGGGTCTTTTAAAAGACTTCTGGATGAGTATATGGGATCCAATGGGATTGGGGGTTATAGATAGGTCTATGGCTGGGTAGGTTTTGATGTGTTCAGCACAACTTGTGGTCCGAAGGGCCTGTTTGTGCTGTAGTGTTCTATGTTCTATATAAATAGAAATAGGTAGTCTTAGCAATGGAGCAAATATGGTCAATAGTCCATCTCAGAGTAAAAGAGAACAAAGTCTTAAACCATTTGACCCTGAAATAGTGAGCAGCCTTACCAGACGAGAACGAGAGCTGATAGCGCTTCATTGGTCCAATCGGATCTGGTAGTGGATGGCAAAACTAGTTGGCCGTTATATCCTTTCAAGATCCTCCAACTTGGAGCTTTCCTTTATCTCACTCTTTCCTTGTTTTATCATTAGAGGGAGAATCGTTAATTATCTTGGTTCTACTGTTTGAAACACCTCTTCTGAACTGCCAAATCTCTTCTACTTTCTCAAAAATCAATCTTTTTTTTCATTCAAATCGCACACTTGTCATCTTTCCTCTATTTACTTTTCCACTTAATACCTGGAGACATCTTTCATGTTACCATTCTTTCAGGTTACCATTTAATTGGCAATAATTTCTAGGTTTTATTTTCTTTACACAAGATTCTTCAGGGTTTTCCCTCTCTACTTCAAAGGCAAATACAACAAAACTCCACATTCACTGCTTAAACTAAATGAGAAATGTTTTATTTCTATCCTTCACTAGATGAACAAAGAAACTCAAAAGGGAACACTCACATCAAAACTAATAAATCCTGCAAATAAAGAGTGAATGGTGGAAATTTAAGCAGGAAATGAGGAAAAATCAAAATCAGTTAGCCACACAGTATCTGCAAAGAAAGAGGAGATATTGTTATAGATCATCAGAAGGTTCTCCTTTCTTCAGAGGTTTCCATCACAACATGCTCCTAATAACATTTCTCTTCCTCTGCATCTACTTGGACTGCCACTGGACACTTCTTCCCTGCATTTTTCTTTATGTTATCACTTTTGATTCCCTGTTCACGCCCTTATTTGCAAGTAGAAGAATTCAGTTGTACCATTTCCTCTAAAACGAATTGGACTCATTGATCTTCTTATGGTTATTTATTTAACTGAATTCCCTTAATTTCAACTCTTCCTCCTGCACCTCCAAAAAAAAACGGGGCCTCAAGTAGCTTTCATCACTGACTAATAATCCTCAGTAATTTCTGTAAACAACTACATGGTTAATAATACAGCAGCGTGATTTATTCATTATTTATCTACTCTTATACAGCAATCACTTTGATGCATCAAAGTACTGCTTTTGGTGGATGAGTCAGACGGCATTAAAGGCAGCCAGCACAGAGGCAGAAGTGACCCAACATCAATTATTCTGTTAGTTCCTGTCAAACCTTTCACCCCAGTATTTTTCCCCTTTGGATGAAACAATACCTTGCGCAAATGAGGAAATAGTAACTGCAGATATAAATTTCTGAAGGAGTGCCACCCTCAGACAAGAAAGTAACAGTGGTCTCAGTGCCAACACCAAGCAGAGAACCATGTGAATACTACAGGAGAAACGCACTCACGTGGAACAGAGAGAAGATGCACAAGATGACAGCAATATCTCTGCAAAAAACATTATGTGCTTCAACAACAATAGGAATCTCAAATTTGAATAGAAATCAAATCAAAAACACCCAGTAAGGCACGCAGTATCTGCAATGAAAGAGGAGAATGTTATAGACACCAGAATAAGGTTTCCCTTTCTTCAGTTTTTGACGCACTTGCTATGTGGTTTCAGTATTTTCTGTTTGTGTTTCAGACTTCGAGGACCCGCAAATATTTTGTGTGGAGTTTTGTTTTTTCAAAATGTCAGCGTCACTGGCAATACTAAACAAAACACTATGGAGGCTGGAAAATTGAAATGAAAAATAGTGAGTGCCAGAAATCAGCAGATTTAGCAGCATCCATGTACTGAGAGAAACAAAATTAACATTCCATGGCAATGACATTCGTTCCAAAACTGCTTGAGAAGGTAGTGGTGAGTTGTCTGGTTGAACTGCGTCATGCCCATTATATTGTGACCTTTTAGTGGACTACTCTTGAAAACTGGACACAAGCAAGCTATTAAAATGGCTGCTACAAATCACGTGACCTTGGCATTTGAGCTACAGACACAGCAGGTTACAGCTGAATGCCTAATTAAACATGGAAATCCACTGCCATCCAAGAAAATCATACACCCCGTTGTTTAAAGATGGGCCAACACAATAAATTACGGAGTTACCAGACTGTCTCCCTACTTGTCTCAAACTACTCAAGAAAGAAAGGCTGAAACTCAATAATGGATGGCAGATGGAAGTGAGTTCTCCACCAGCCTCTATATTCAATGGATCATCCACTGCCATTTCTGCCATCTCCAAATAATCTTCTCATCCCGTCCTTTTCAGCATTCCAAAGGAACTATTCTTTCCCCGACATTCCAGTCCACACCTCAACATCCCTTCCCTGAAGGGCAACACAATGGCACAGTACTTAGCACTGTTGTCTCACAGTGCCAAGGACACGGGTTCAATTTCCGGCTTGGGTCACTGTCTGTGTGGAGTTTGCACAATTCTCCCCATGTCTGCATGGGTTTTCTCTGGCTATACCAGTTTCCTCTTACAGCTTGAAAAACGTGCTGGTTAGGTGTATTGGCCATGCTAAATTTTTCCTCAGTGTAGCCAAATAGGCACTGGAGTGTGGTGACGAGGGGATTTTCACAGACCTACATTAATACTACAATGAAATTGCTACTTGTGACAGTGATAAATAACCCTTTTACCTGTAACTCTTGCAAGTGCACGGCAAGATGATACGATCATAGTTCTTTTACATCATTCATCTGTACAGGTCTCCAATCTCTCTTTCCAGCCGAAACACTTTGTTCAAGAAGGGGAAGAGAGACCTTCCAGGGAATTATAGGCCAGTGAGTCTTACTTCTGTTGTGGGCAAAGTATTGGAGAGAATTATTAGGGATAGGATTTATAGTTATTTAGAGAGAAATGAATTGATTGGGGATAGTCAGCATGGTTTTGTGAAGGGTAGGTCGTGCCTTACTAACCTCATTGAGTTTTTTGAAAAAGTGACCAAAGAGGTGGATGGGGGTAAGGCGGTTGACGTGGTATATATGGACTTTAGTAAGGCGTTTGATAAGGTGGCCCATGGAAGACTTCTGCAGAAAATGCAGATGTATGGGATAGAGGGTGATTTAGCTAATTGGGTTAGGAATTGGCTAGCAGATAGAAGACAGAGGGTGGTGGTTGATGGGAGATATTCATCGTGGAGTTCGGTGACAAGTGGTGTACCTCAGGGGTCTGTTTTGGGGCCCCTGCTGTTTGTAATTTTTATAAATGATCTGGATGAGGGTATTGAAGGATGGATTAGTAAATTTGCAGATGACACTAAAGTCGGTGGAGTGGTAGACAGTGAAGAGGGGTGTTATAGTTTGCAGAGAGACATGGACAAGTTGCAGAGCTGGGCGGACAGGTGGCAAATGGAGTTTAAATGTGGAAAAGTGGAAGGTAATGCACTATGGCAGGAATAATAAGTGTGTAGAGTATAGGGCTAATGGTAGGATTGTTAATAGTGTTGATGAACAGAGGGATCTTGGTGTATATGTGCATAGATCCCTGAAAATAGGCAGTCAAGTCGATAAGGTTGTTAAGAAGGCATATGGAGTCTTAGCTTTTATTGGTAGGGGGATTGAATTTCGGAGCCGCAACGTCATGTTGCAACTGTACAAAACTCTAGTGCGGCCGCACTTGGAGTATTGTGTACAGTTCTGGTCCCCGCATTATAAGAAAGATGTGGAGGCATTGGAGAGGGTACAGAGGAGGTTTACCAGGATGTTGCCTGGTATGGAGGGCAGGTCTTATGAGGAGAGGCTGAGGGATTTGAGGTTGTTTTCGTTAGAAAGGAGGCGGCTAAGAGGGGACCTTATCGAAACATATAAGATGATTAGAGGTTTAGATAGGGTGGACAGTGATAGCCTTTTTCCTAGGATGGAGAAAGCTAGCACGAGGGGACACAGCTTTAAATTAAGGGGTGATAGTTATAGGACGGATATCAGAGGTAGGTTCTTTACCCAGAGGGTGGTTAGGGAGTGGAATGCCCTGCCTGCGGCAGTTGTAGATGCGCCAAGTTTGGTGGCGTTTAAGAGGTTAGTTGATAAGTATATGGAAGAGAAGGGAATGGTTTAGTTTGGAGGGGTGTTGCTTTTTATATTGGTCGGCGCAACATCGAAGGCCGAAGGGCCTTTCTGTGCTGTAAATGTTCTATGAAACTCTAATTAATATGCTCTCCCTTCAATTTAATCACATTTTCATTTTATCCAATTGGAGCCAGAGTCTCACTGACAATAGTGTCACTTCCTGCAGGGACACCATTATCCATGGTGTCCCCAGGCTGCACCTCAAACGCACCATCAGAAAGCATCAGTTGCACGGTTACACTTGCGACATCTAGTTCTACTTCACCACCATTTCTCTCAATTTCTCCATTATTGTTAAATTATCAGACTCCTGATCCGACATCCAGGACCAGATGAGTAAACATTTCCTGCAATTAAAGATTCAGAAGATTGAACCCATTGTTTTGATACCCTCTCCAATTCCAATCCATAGCTACCATCTCCCATCCCTCTCCCTGGCAACTGACTGAGATTGAACCAGTCTGTTTGTATAATCTTGGTAAGAAGTCTCACAACACCAGGTTAAAGTGCAACAGGTTTATTCGGTAGCAAAAGCCACTAGCTTTCGGAGCACTTGCTGCTCCTTCGTCAGGTGAGTGGGGTTTCAGTTCACAAACAGGGTATATAAAGGCACAAACGTAGTTTACAAAATAATGGGTGGAATGTGAGTCTTTATAGGTCATCAAGTCTTAAAGATACAGATAATGTGAGTGGACAGAGGATTAAGCACAGGTTAAGGACATGTGTATTGTCTCCAGCCTGGACAGTTAGTGAGATTTTACAAGCCCAGATAAGTTGTGGGGGTTACAGATAGAAGATATGAATCCAAGATCCCAATAGCCAACTGATAATCAAGTTTTGCACACGAGGACGGCCTTAACCAGGATCTTGATTCATGTCACAAAATCTGTAACCCCCACATAATTAGAATCATGCGTAAAGCTTTGTAAATCCCATGTAACACATTCCCGAGAGGAGAGATTAATCTTCAGGAGATAAGCAGTCATTGAAGCAGCCTTAGTTGGAGCAACTTCTGAGGAAATTTGAAGACTAGATCTCTGAAAGTGAAGTGTTAAAATCCCTTATGAGGGAGGCAGAGTTTTAGCACAATACTGTGATTCATGGTGTTCATGATGTTTGGGTGGATTCCTGAAAAATTCCTGGTACACCTTCTTGATCACATCTTCCACTTAATGTGCAATGTGGTGTGTTCCACTATAGCTTGCCCATTAATTCATATTTAAGTCATGTCAATTCAGAATATGATATTATAAATTGTTTTACTTTTCTGACTTTAGAAATATCTGATTTATTTGTTTAATACTGTGCAATCTTGCAGCTTTATTCACTGGGTGGATAAAGGGATTTCAGACTTCAGCTACTTTAAACAAAAAATTACTGCTACCTAAATGGATTGTAACAATTGGATGGGGAAATCCTTTGGTTGCAAGAGGCATATCTACTTTTGCTTGATAGCAAGTTAACGAACTTCTATGTATAGGAATGTGTATGAGGCTGTTTTGATAAACTGATCTTCTTTAGTAATTCCACAATGCTACATCTGAATATCTCATCTATGATGCTTACAACCTAACTGCAACTAAACTATAAAACTTGTCAGGCATGCATTAGAGATGAGAAGCATCCTAATGACATCTGACATAGGTATTTTTTCTTAATGTTGACAGGCTTGTTCAATTTGGCCACCATGAATCTGGAGTTTGTAACAATGCATTGGAATGATATCCATTTGACAGTTATTTAAATATAATGAAAATGTGTTGGGAACCATTCGCTAACTAATTGAAAAATTAAGCACAGAATGCAAAATTGATGCTCACGTGCTTACGGTCCAGTACTGACCTTATTGAAATATGCAGTTGTTTGTAGCAAAAAGCTACCTCGCCAGTCATTTTACAATCCTTTTAATCTTGGATTATTTTTATGCTGTTCTCGTTTCTTGTGTAACATCTGGTGGAGGCACTTTTAATTTGTTGGACTTGCACTAAAAAAAGGCAGCTTATGTTTCTGAATTCTGGCTGGGTACAGAATTCATCAATATCTGAAATATGGACCAGCAGTCTTGACATCATCCTCCATTGCTGATAAATGGATAGCTGGAAAGTCATTTAGTTTGAAAATTAAATGGTAATTGATTTTCCTTCCCCAAGTTACATCTTCTCTCAGGTGATTAAGCCTCTATATCAAAGTGTCCTATATAAATATAGTCAGTCAAAGGTTAGCATATAGAATGACTATTGGGTTTGGACCATTCATTAATGGTGAATGATGTCTCAAAGATCAGACTGTCTGGATTCAAATAATATTTAACAAGACAACAGAAATATTAGAATATTTTCAATCTAGAAGAACACAGTTCCACCTTATTGCTGTTTAACTCAGAAAAGGGCAAAGTAATGAAGTGTTGAAGGGAGGGAGAAGTCAGTGGTAGATTTTGACCATCCCTGTCTGACAAAATCTGGGTGGATGAGTGTTTAAAATCCACTGAGTGACAATGTCCTGTCTGGATCCTGCTGCTGTCAAATTTTACCTGGATTTCTAGATGGATGGCTAACCCATTACTTAAAACCTCTGGAGTCCTTATTTAAATATGCAGATTGGGGAATCAACACTGATACTAACACCAGCCTCAGTGGCCAGCTTCAGCAGCACGTGTCAAGTAATAGCTTGTTAAAAAGAATTCAGAATCAGAAGAGACCATTTATAGTACATTCTCACTTTTCCTTTGTTGAGCCAAGGGTCATCCAGACTCAAAACATTAACTTTATTCTCATTCCATAGATGTTGCGAGACCTGAGATTTCCCAGCATTTACTGTTTCTGTTTCATATTTTAAGACATCTAAGATGGTACAAAACAATTAAATACTATCTTTAGAGGAAACTTGGATTTAAAGCACCGAATATAGTATATCCCCTTCTTCCCTTCCTATTTATAGTCCAACTAAAAAGACAC
Source organism: Sphyrna mokarran (assembly GCA_024679065.1). Classification (NCBI taxonomy): domain Eukaryota; kingdom Metazoa; phylum Chordata; class Chondrichthyes; order Carcharhiniformes; family Carcharhinidae; genus Sphyrna; species Sphyrna mokarran. The sequence goes on along the minus strand of JAGIQG010000003.1, from coordinate 105,906,524 downwards.
TGTTCACAGATATATGTTGCTCTGAGCAGACTTCTCCAGCTGTATGTGCCCCAGGACCAGAAATTTCTGCCCAAGCTCAACGGACCTTTAAATGATACACCAAACTTTGTCTCATCCACTAGATTCCCATGGTGAGCGAGACAGGAAGTCTCGCTCACCATGGGAGATCATTCAATTATCTCAAAATCAGCCCAAAATGATTCTTAGTTTACTTTTGTTTTTCACCTCTCTCAGCCTGGTAATTTCTAATCTCAGAACTGTCCTTTACACTGAATGTACTACTGGTGATGTTCTACTCTAGCTAAAGTTGGGCAAATCTTCCAGTTAAGTCCTCCCAAATTTGATCTTTTCAATCCAAGCACAAGCTGCAATCTGCAGTGTGATGTGGTGAACTTGATGCTATCGGTGTCCATCTCCCTCTCTTGCCTGGATCATGTCTATGATGTCCAGTGGTATTTTAGGAAAGCCTGTAATCCAGTATCACAATGACTTCCTCTGCATAATTTCCATCTCAAAATGTACCATCATAGCAGCATGAATCACAAGGGCTTTGTATCCAATTAGCTATCCTTGACAGCCCAACTCCCTTTCATCTCAAAACTAAACGGACAGTTTAACGCACAATTGTTTGCAAGCCAACATCTGGATACAATTCTGGGGCTTTGGAGGCTCACAGTCTATCCTGCTCCTAGCGCACAGGTTGCTGCATAAAAACCTTGTCTCTTCTTTCCAGCAAAAGAGTTTGGGTTCCCTTTAATCTCTAATAAAGAAACAACCCAGGCTCATTGTCAGGCAGACTTCAAAACAAGTCAAATAACCCTCTTTGTTTTACTTGAGACAGTCTCAAAGCATAACTATCTCGTAAATCTCATAACTGTAACACAGTAGGTATATACTGTTAATTCAATACACTATGAATAGATATAACTCACGCTGACGCACTTGAAATGAACAGGAACTGTTACAAATCATCATGCATTATGCTGCCCTATTAGATCTTTGTGAAGACTGTCAAAAGGTAACTAATACTGTATTGAAACAGATCCAGTTACTGTAATTACTGGTGCTGAGGTAATTAAATGTACTGCCTGCAGTTATTTCTATTTTTAGAAACAAGATCAAAACATACAAATAGGAAGTTTATTCTATACCATACAGATCAAACTACAGTACTTCAGAATAGGGTGATTATTGAATTGTCCTAACCTTGCATATCAGCAAGGAAAAAATAGGAGCATTTAGAGAAGGTTAATGTATGCTTTAACGAAGGACAGAGGCCGAAATTACAAAATACTGGCAAACTGCCTCATCCATTAGCAGCTTTCACCGCACATTAATTTGGTAATGCTTTTGCAGAGGTCTTCCACCAGCTCATTACTCAGATCTGTGAGCTCTGGTAGAACAAGTCTATTCATCTAAGAGTACCCAGTCAACAAACCTGTTTTGTTTGGAACAATTCAAACAAAGCAGCAATGCTGCATGGATTCAGAAACAATTAAAATCATAAAAATAAACATTTAAATAAACACTGTACACATGCTTATTTTATAATTATATAAAACTAGCACACATATTACTTAGCACTCCATCTTTGAGACGAATTGCTATTACTCTGTTGCCAAATATCACTCATTTTATTTTCAAAACAGATTTATTTCAGAATCCTATAACTTGCCAGATTTGTATGGCCAAGTTCTCTCATTAAAGAACAAAAAGGTGATGTTATCTAAAGAAAACCACATTATACAAAAGCATTCCAATGGTAGTCATAGAATCCCTTTAGTTCAGGAGTAAGCCATTTGGCCCATTGAGTCTGCACCGACCACAATCCCCATAACTCTATTTATTTACCCTACTAACTACCTCATACTAGGGTCAATTTAGCATAGCCAATCAACCTAACCTGCATACCTTTGGACTGTGGGAGGAAACCAGACCATGCAGAGAAAACCCATGCTGACACGGGGAGATTGTGTAAACTCCATACAGATAGTGACTCAAGCCGGGAATTGAACCTGGGTCCCTGGTGCTGTGAGATAGCAGTGCTAACCACTGTGCTACTGTGCCACCCTGGTAGTATGTCACAAAATTAACAATATCATATCTAAACTGTGAAACATTGTGAACACCAATTTTAATCTATCAATTATGGAAATAGTTTCAACATCTGAATATATAACAGAAGCTATAATGCACTAATAGTGTAGATAAAACTTTATTAATTTTGCCTATGAAAGGGGGGTTCCAACTAAAATGAAACAAAGAACAAAGAAAATTACAGCATAGGAACAGATCCTTTGGCCCTCCAAGCCTGCATTGACCATGCTACCCAACTAAACTAAAACCCCCCTACACTACTGGGGGCTGCATCTCTCCATTCCCTCCTATTCATGTATTTGTCAAGACACCACTTAAAGTCACTATCATATCTGCTTCCACTACCTTCCCAGGCAACGAGTTCCAGCACCCACCACCCTCTGTGTAAAAGACTTGCCTCATACATCTCCTTTAAACCTTGTCTCTTGCACCTTAAAGCTAAACTCCTGAGTAATTGAGTGATTCCACCCTGGGAAAAGCTTCTGACTATCAAACACATGGATCAAGCTCAGAATCTGATAAGATGTAGATCAGTAATTCAGCACCATATACATTTTCTAAAAACTCATTCAAGGGGTTTAGCTTTGTTGGCTAGGCCAGCATTCATTGCCCATCCTTAATTTCCCTTCAAGCTGGTGGTGAGTTGCTGCAGTCCATGCAGTGTAGGTACACCACAGTGCTGTTATGGAGGGAGTTCCAGGGTTTTGATCCAGTGACGTGCAGGAATGGCAAAATATTTCCAGGTCAAGATGTTGAGTGGCTTGGAGGGTATCTTCTAGATGGTGGTATTCCCATGTGTCTGCTTCTCTTGTCCTTCTACATTACAGTGAGGTGCTAAAGAACCTTGCTCAGTTGCTGCTCTGCATCTTGTATACATTGTTGTCACTGTACATTGGTGGTAGTGGGACTGAATGTCACTATCACCTTACCTCTAGGCTTCAGCTCCTTTGTCCATGTTTGAAGCAAGGCTGAAATGAGGTCAGGAGCTGAGTGACCCTGGCAGATCCCAAACTAAGCATTAGTAAGCAGACTTTTGCTGAGTAAGTGCCCCATTATAAAATTGTTAATGATATGTTCCATCATTTTGACAAATTGACAGTACACTAATGGGGAGATAATTGGCCAGGTTGGATGTGTCCTGTTTCTTGTGTACAGGACGTACCTGAGCATTTTTTCACGTTGTGGGTTGATGTTGTAGCTGTATTGAATAGCTTGGCTAGGGATGTGACTAGTCCTACAACAGCAATCTTCAGTAGCATTGCTGAAATAGTGTCAGGGTCCACAGTCTTTGCAGTAATCTGTGCCTTTAGCCGTTTCTTCATATCACGTGAAATGAATTGAATTGGCTCGAGATTGGCACCTGTGATGCCGGGGACCTCTGGAGGAACTCAAAATGAATCATCCACTCGGCACTTATAGTTATGTTGCAAATGCTTTAATCTTATGTTTTGCACTAATGAGCTGGGCTGTTCCATCATTGAAGATGGAGATATTTGTGAAGCCTTCTCCTCCAGTGAGATCCTTAACTATCCACCACCATTCATCCTGGACATGGCAGGACTGTACAAGTTAAGTCTGTTCCTTGGTTGTGGGATTGCTTAGCTCTCTTATAAGTTGCTGCTTACACGTTTGGAACACAAGTACTCTTGTGCTGTAGCTTCACCAGGTTGACATCTCATTCTTAAGCGCATCTGGTGCTGCTCCTGGTATGCCCTCCTGCACTCTTCACTGAACCAGGGTTGATGCCTAGGTGGTAATGGCATTATCAAAATGATTAAGCTGATCACTAAACGCCTTTCTTTTGTCAAAAGCAACTGCAAGTTAAGGCAATATGGGGCTAAATGTGACAGCTGTCATTAACAATGTAGTCATAATCATAACAGCAGCAATGTCAGTCTCGAATTTCCAGCTGTTTATCATCTTCTCATTGACGCACGTTTTAATTTTCTCTTCAGTGACTATAGGTGGCAAGATTCTCCCACTGTGCCAACTATAAAGCAGAGAGCATGTTAATTCTGCGGTATGATGACATGTATCTAAAGCTGTTACTTTATTATGGTTATTTCACCAGCTAATGATCCATAACAATATCAAACACCAGCTAATAGCACAAATTCCACTGCCTCCGTCATGCCAACAAAAGGAAGAAGGAAACCTATACCTTCCCGAAATGACTACACGGTGTTCACTACTCGATCGGAATACTAATCTAACCTAACAATTCAATTTCCCTTCAGTTAGTCCATTTCAGCCTGAATGAATGTTCACTGAAACGACAAGTCAGTACACTGTGTTTGTGTACACACAAAGAGATTCAAATTTAATGGATGGGCTAAACAGATCAACGTTAATAAGATATTTGCCTCAGCTACTTTATGGGATGGAACTCATTTCCATAGAGTCATCGCCAGCAGCAATACAAAAGCCCATCTCACCCCGGGGGCATGTGCCATTTTGGGCAAAGCCTGCTCAGCGAGCCATCTAAATGACGGGCATTCCCACACATTCCCCACATGCACCAGAAGTAGCTGAGTTGGTGCTATCCTGTTTTCAGTCTTATTGGCTGATGTGACATACGTCATAATAATTCGAACACCACACAGACTTATTCAACACATGCATATCATTCATGAAAGGTCAAGGATTACACTGCAAAAGACAGATTCAGCACCAAAGACATTGTAATGTATAATAATAGTCAGTATGCAGATGCAGCATAAATAAAAAAGGCAAATGGGATGTTGGCATTTATTGCAAAAAGTATAAAAGTAGAGAAGTGTTGTTGCAATTGTATAGAGGTGGGCAAGATCACATCTGGAGCATTGTGCCCAGTTTTGGTCTCCTTATCTGAGGAAGGATGTGGTGGCATTGGACGCAGTTCACAGGGAAGTTCACCAGATTGATTCTGGGAATTAAGATAGATTAAACAATTTGGGTTAATACTTGCTGGAGTTTAGAAAGATAAGAGAGGATCTGATTGAGGTGTACAGAATTTTAAAAGGGATTGATCAAGTAAATGTAGACCTAATGTCTCCTCATATGCGGCAATCTAGAACAGGAGGTCTAGATATAAGTGGAGAGGCAATATATTTAAATCTAAGATGAGGAAGAACTATTCATAGAAGATAGTGAATTTGTCGATTGCACTACCCCATAGCGCGGTGGCATCTGAATCATTTAGTGCTTTCAAGGAAGACATAAATTTTTCTAATTAAAAAAGAGAGACAGATATGGGGAACAAATGGGGAGGTGGATTTGAGACCAGAAAGAGATCAGCCACAATCTGATTAAATGGCGGAGCAGACTTGAAGGGCTGAATTTGCCTACTTTTACTCCTAATTTCTGAGTTCCAATGTAAGAGCCAGGCACCCACCTTGCAAGTCAAATGAACTTGAAGAATGTCTGCCACTGCAAAGTGTTAAAAGTATTGTCAAGTATTTCTGGAGTATTGTCTGTACTTGAATTTGGCAAAGAGCATTGCTGCAGCTTCACAGAGTGGACAGGGGATTTGCTGACCCGTACACCCAAGAGCTTACAACAGAGCAGTGGCAGTGCCTCTGGGTCACCATGTAAACATGAAGATGTTTCATAAAAGGCAGGATGCCCCCTGCCAGTTTGGGTCCAGACTCCTCCATTCTTGGCCTGGTAGGTCAACAAAATTATCTGGCACCACAGTGCACATGCCCTTTCAATGTTTTCCTGCAAGTTGGCCCATTGAGGCCTTCATCTGAGTGCTTTGCACTAGTACTTGTCTGTCACTTTGCCCTTTGGTGAACTGACAAAGGAACCATCCTTTAAATCCTGGTCTGCCTGTAGTCTACATGACCAGTGACTCACCATGGATGACTTACACTCTAACTTCCAGGGCAAGTACAATGCCAATATTGGAGCTGGTGGCTGCTTGTATCAGATAAAGTGACACACAGTCTCTTCATTAGTGCACTGCTTGCTCTCTCGTTTCCTCCAAGGACTGTTGTGATTGGGAATATGACAGTTCTTGGTAGGCTGAAATCAGGAAATCAGAAAGGAAGGATTGGGTGAGGGAGGTGGTTGGAATTGAAAGCAAAAGCTCCCTTGATCACATCAACTGTAGCTTGTTCACCAGGCCAAGCAGCATGAGAGTGAGCTGGGTGTTGAGGAGGGGCAGAAAGCAGAAACAAAGTCATTCTCAGCTTTCTCAAGAACACCTGTGATGACAGTAGTGCAACTGATGTCAATATTTAAGAGATGTTTAAAAATTAAGCTGAATACCACAACCAGTCAGTAGGTCGGAGGGAATGCAATTCAGATGCTGTGAGAACAGGATAATTACTAATTTTAGACTTGCAAGTGGTTGAGTTAATGGACTTTTGTTTCCTCAAATTCCCTGGGCTTTCTGATTAGAGTGATGTCATGTGATGATGCCATGAGCTAGAAAGTAAAGTTTTTTTTTATTTTTAAAATATTGCTCAACTATTAACATATTGCTCAACTATTAACAGGTAAGCTGTTTCATTTGTTAGAGTTATATTTAAACTGTGTTATTAAATAAAGTTTGTTTTACCATAAAGAATCCCTAATTTGTCAGTAAAATTAGTCCTGGAGTGAAGCATCTTATCCTCACAATCATGCCAAAATAGAAAAATTGTCTAGTCTGGTATCCTAAGGTAACTTGGAATTCTTATCTAGTACTCTAACATGGCAGATACCACAGCCTCTGTCATAGCCAACCTCATGATGCAGAGAACCATTGAACATAGAACACTACAGGACAAACAGGCTCTTTGGCCCACAAGTTGCACTGATCATACCCATACCTACTATGCCACAGAACTATCTGTAACTCCCAATCCCCATTTAATCCCACGTACTCATCCAGAAGTCTGTCAAAAGACCCCAGCGAGTTCGCTTCCACCACCACTGATGGCAGCCGATTCCATTCACTCACCACCCTCCGAGTGAAAAACTTACCCCTAACATCTCCTCTGTACTTGCTGCCCCAGCACCTCAAACCTGAGTCCTCTTGTAGTGGCCATTTCAGCCCTGGGAAATAGCCTCCGAGAATCCACCCTATCTATACCTCTCAACATTTTATAAAGCTCTATCAGGTTGTCTCTCAACCTTCGTCTCTCCAGGGAGAAGAGACCTCGCTCCCTCAACCTATCTTCATAAGGCATGCCTCTCAATCCAGGCAACATCCTTGTAAACCATCTTCTCCATTGATCTCAGGACATTCTTGTCTTCCACAGACTCAGTCCTGCTCCCTTCTATTGTGGTTCATCCTGTCCTGCAAGATAAAAGACTGAATGTCAGTGATTGTATCGCCCTTTGATTGGGTGCTGTGTCTGCCAGTGCTGAATAACTTGAGATTCATGGAGGCGGTAAGAAGTGAATGCGAGGTTGGCAGTATTGATGGATGCTTGAGGGAGGAGATGGAATATCTAATTATTAGCAGTTAGTGCGGCAAGTTGCTGGCTCATCATGCATTATCTCGTCAATGCATCATCTCATGATGCATTGATAGCATGAGAGGTTGATGGTGTGGCCAATTGTAAACTGCACATCAAGATGCATTCACCGACTTTAACCATCCTGATGAGGACATTAATCTTCTTGTGGCACTGCTGTTAGGTCTTCAGGTCCAAATTCTGGGAGCTGACCTCCCTGGCTATCTTTATACCTCCATCAGGCATTTGTTGCTGCTAATCACTGCAATAGCAGATAGTTACAAGGATGGTGTTTTCAATGGGGAGGAGGGCAGAGGGGGAGCAACCAGTGACCAGTGCAGGATGACAGATATTGTACAGGCAAATATATCCAACTCATCCTGGCCTCACAAAAAATATTTACAAATGTCTTCCTTTTCATCGCTGAGTCCAATTGGATACAACATGATTGGTGTATGTTTCATCCAGTCACTCATAATAATGCATACTTGGATTATCACTCAGCCAATCTCCTCTGGTACAGCCCTCGTCACTGCTCACTTATGTCCAGGGGATATCAACTTGAAAGGATAAGGCAGATGCCTGTTTTCGCCATTAAATGTCAGATCTGCTTGGACCACGTAGCATTGTTGGATCCCTCTCCCATCTGTTAAAACTGCTCACTATTCCAGGATCATCTGGGAAAGCAAAGATAGCCCCAGCTTCTATTCTCAAATTAATCACTTAAAATCTTATCCTGTTTCCTCCACCTCACCTCCAACAATAAGTGCAAACTCTTTGACCCCAGCCTTGCTCACTGTCTATGCATAGTCTCCTTGCGTTTGTGGGGGTTTCCTCTGGGCACTCTAGTTTCCTCCCACAGACCAAAGTGTGCAGCTTAGGTGGATTGACCATGATCAATGTGCAAGATTACAGAGATAAGGCAGGGCCGTGGGCCTAAGTAGAGTGTACTATCAGAGGGCTAGTGCAGACTCAAAGGGCCGAATGGCCTCTCCCTGCACTGCATGGGCTCTATGATGGATTCTTTGTGGATTTTTTTGTCAATATGATTGAGACCAGCCAATTAGCTGCCTCTGCTACTTCCCTCCCTTCTATGAAATCACTCAGTGAAAGTTCTTTCAGGCTTCATTTGCTCTAGCTCTGAATTTCTATCTGGCTTTAGTTTTTTTTCCCTCATGTCCTCCCCAACCTCTATGAGACTCAGCTCCTATTCCCTTAGCCCTATATCCTCTAAACTGATCAGCAACTCCCATCCTGCTTCACAGAGTAGCTGATATAGTTAATGGTTCTCTTTCTTGAAGTTTTGTCTTTCTCACTTTTAAAGTCTATTTCCTCCTCAAAAAAGCTACCTTTGATCCTCACCATTCTTGTTAACAAGTGTCTAACCTCCCTTTCCTCAACTCGCTGAACACCCGGCAAATCTGTGTTCAGCTTTCCTCTAACTCAGCTTTTGAAAACCCTACAATCAGGTTTCCACCTGAAAAGTTTTTTTTTCACTTCTTCCACGGGATATGGTCTTCACGGGCTAGGCCAGCACTTATTGCCCATCCCAAATTGGCCTTTGAGAAGGTGGTGGTGAGCTGCTTTCTTGAACCCCTGTAGTCCAGGTGATGTTGGTATACCCACAGTGCTGTTGGGGAAGGGAATTTCAGGATTTTGATTCAGCAGCAGTGAAGGAACGGCAATATGTTTCCAATTCAGGAAGGTGAGTGGCTTGGAGTGGAATTTGCAGGTGATGGTGTTCCCATGCATCTGTTGCCCTTCAAGTTGCTAGAAAATGTTTGTCCAAGGGAGCCTTGGTGAATTTCTGTAGTGCACCTTATAGATTGTATACACTGCTGCTACTGTGACATGGTGGTGAAGGGAGTGAATCAGCTGTCAATCAAGCAGGCTGCTTTATGCTGGATGAGTGTTGTTGGAGCTTCAGGCAAAGAGAGAATGTTCCATTGCATTCTTGGAAAGTCAGGAGATGAGTTATTTGCCACTGATTTCCCAACCTCCGATCTGCTCTTTGTGCAATAGTATTTATATGGCTAGTCCAGTTCAGTTTCTGGTCAATGGTAACCTCCAGGAGTTGGTAGTGGGGGATTCAGCAATTGAGATGCCATTGAAGATCAAGTGGAGATGATTAGATTCTCCCTTCTTGAAGATAGTCATTGCCTGGCACTTCTGCAGCATGAAGGTCACTTGCCACTTGTCAACTCAAACCTGGATATACTCAGCAACTGAGAACTGTTCCTCAAATAATAGTTTTGAAAGCCTTTGAACAGGGCAGCAGTATGGTTCTATATGTTCCTGATCATAGAATCACAAACTTAGAGTTCCTGCAGAGCAAAAGGAGGCCATTCAGCCCAGAGTCTGCACTGACAGCTTGACCAAGCATCCACCCAGACCCTATCCTCATAGCCTCCATGTATTCACCCTGCCAACCCCCAACCCACACATCTTGGGACACTGAGGGAGAACTTAGCATGGCCGATCCACTAAAATGGTCTATGGGAGGAAACCGGAGCAGCCAGAGGAAACCCATGCAGATACAGGGGAACATGCGGACTCTGGATAGTCACTCGAGGCTGGAGTTGAACCCAGGTCTCGGGCACTGTGAGGCAGCAGTGTGAACCAGTATGCCACCATGATGTGTGGTCAATCAATTGCTTTTGATTTCCTGTGGCTTATAATTAACATTTCAAAATATGAGTACAGAAATGCCCAAGGCACTAATACTGATCAATGCTCAACAACTCTGCATAGATACAGCTCAGTTAAACTGATTGATATTAAGTATTTTGAACTTAGAAAGTGATTCTGTTCCCAGAAGATTTTGGCGTGCTTCACCTTCAAATACACAGGCATTTGTGTTTAGCACAGTTCTGAATTTGCTGAAGGGAATTGGATAAATTGAAAAGAAGAAATTCTCAGGGCTGTGGTGAAGAGCGGGGGAGTAGTACTAATTGGATAGCTTTACAAAGAGATACAGACATAATGGGCTGACTATCATCTTTCTGAGCTGTATGATTGTACAAGGTCTGTGTTCACTTTGCACGATACATCTTGTTAACACAGAGCTTTGCACTGAATGAAAATGGTTTTTTTTAAAGCCAAAGAAGGCTACATGTACCTTGTTAAATTTTTATTTGCCCTGGCAAATGGCACCTTGTGACCTTTGTGTGTCTCTTCCGTGACTCAAGTTTGACTCAATGTTTGATGTGCTCGCCTGGCGATGCACTTACTCTGATGTTAAAAAATACAGAATGAGAAAATCTGTCATTGGTCATAACAATATTCCCTATATTGAAAAACTGAAGATTAAAGAGAGATAAGTTCAAGGTTTTAAAATTACTAAGTAATTACTTTAATTACTAATTAAAATTACAGAGCTGAAGTTTTCCAGGTCTCCTCACCAGCAGAATCCTCTGGTCCCACTGATGACAAACCCTCCCACCACCCTCTCTGCTGCATGCTCCCCAGTAGTGGAAGATGCGGAGCACACAAACCCCTTATGACACAGGCAGGACCGTAAGTTTCTGCTGCCGGCCAATGGTGCACCATCTCCGCCACTGAAAATATGCGGGCAGGGGGCAGTTCTGGCAGGACAACAATCACGTGCCCTTACATAATGCCTTTAACATAGTAAAACATTCAAATGCACTTCACAAGAGCAGTATCAAACACAATTTGATAAGATAGTATTAGGACAGGTATCCAAAAACTTGGCCAGGGATTAACCGTTTACTGGAACATCTTAAAGGCAAGGAGAGGGATAGAGAAGTTTAGAGAGGAACTTCCAAAGTTTAGGCTTAGGCAACTGAAGACACAGCCGCCAATACTCAAGCAATTATATTCAGTATTACACATGGAGCACTGGAGGTGTGCAGACAATCGAGTGGGTTGTAGAAGATAGGGAGGCGCAAGGTCACAGATGCTTTGAAATCCAGCTTATAAAATTTTAAAATTAAGGAACTGCCAGACTGCGAGTTAATGTAGGTGAATAGGATTTGGAATGATCAAAATATGGACTGCAGAGTTTTGGAAGTTTGAAAAGAGAAACATTAGAAAGGATGATTACTAGAATCTACCAATGGAGGTTACAGGAGCAAGTAGTTCAAATCTCCAAGTACAATCAAATTGGTAGCTTGAAGGGAAATATAACGGTACAGATTTTACAGACAATGGTAACAATCATTTGTTACACTTATGCTTGTCCTCTGGACTACCGCGCTGGGACTTAAGAGGATAGCATTCTAAACAGAGGATCTGAGGCTTACATGAACAAGTTATGTAACGACAGCTGGAATCTTACTACTGTTCATGCTGGCAGGATTATCCCATCCTGCCACAGTGAACAGGGATTTGGCTGGCAGCCAAATTCTCCAAGCTCGCTGCAGGGGGAGCGTGGCATGAATGACTGGTGAGATCGCGTCCTACGTTTCTCCTTTACCAATCAGATTGAAGAACCCTTACTGTAACATGCAGCGTCTAAACCGAAGTGCAAGTTAGAATGTCAAATCCAATGTTAAATCACGTACAAAAACTAGATCAGAGAAATATAAAAAAAGAAACAGAATGCAAAGTACATGTTTTTTTTATTGAAATCGCAAAGACTAAAGCAAAGGATTACTCAGTAAGTGAGAAAATATTGCAGGCGGCGGAGGAAGTGATAGACAATGGAGTGCATGCCCTTGAAAATTGCAGGGCAGGTGGACAAGATGGTCAAGAAAGCTTGTGGGATTCTTTTCTTTATTGGGTGAAATATTGAATACAAAAGCAGCCATAGCTGGAATTTTGGGTACACTTCTGGTCACCATATTACAGGAAGGACATAATTGCTCAGGAGGGTACAGGAGATTTACCAAAAAATTATCAGGGCTTGAAATTTATAGCAAAGAAGAGAGACTGGATAGACTACAGTTGTTCTCCTTTGAACAGAGGAGGGAAAGGGATGACCGAATTGAGGTGTATGAAATTATGAGGAGCCTAGATTGGGTAAACAGGAAAGGCTTGTTTCCCCTAGCAGAGGTCACTTACTGGAGGCATAGATTTAAGGTGACTGGTAGAAGGATGAGAGAGGACATGAGGAAAAATCTTTCCACACACACGGTGGTGGGCATCTGGCATTCACTGCCCAAATTGTTGATTGAGGCTGAAATGCTCAATTCTTCTTTAAAAAGAAAGAAAGCTAGATCTGCATCTGATGTGTTGTAACCTGAAAGGCTATGGGCCAGGTCCAGGAAAGTGGGATTATAACGAGCAGCTAGTTTCTTTTTGCTCTTTTTTGACATGGTGGGTTGAGTGATCTCTTTCTGTGCTGTAACATTTCTATGATTCGCAAATCAGAAGAAAGAGAATTCACACTTGTAAAAAGTTGTTCTTTATGTCCTAGAGGTTGCTTGTTAGAAACTGAGACTTTTCATGCAGGTAAAAATAAATTTACAGTCGAGTGCGCAAGCTTTTAACATTTTCTGGAATAGTTTAATGTGTGTCTGTCCTGCAAGAAATGCAAATTCAGCTATTCCATGTATTTGAATGCTGAGTCTTGATATTGTTATTGAACAACTGAGAGAAGCATGGCCACTTGCATAAGAAATTCCCTATTTTATTGTTTAATTGGATGTGTGAGAACACTGGAAGTTGCTGTCTGATTTACTCTACAGCAATTGGGGGTGCTGATTAGCCTCCCTGTTAATTTCGCTAGAAAATCCAGACCATTGTGGAAGATGACATGGGACAGTAGGAAAAGAGATTATATGAATTCAGTCTCTTCCAGCCTTGGGATTTTCTGCATTTCTAGGCCATGAAACCAGTGTGAGTGAAGTAACTGTACCTACTAACTGCTTAATGCTGGAGGCTTCATACCATTTTCAGATATGTTACAATATCTTAAGGAAGTTAGGGTCCTAAATTCAATGCCGTATTTCCAGAAACAAAACTTTAAAAATAAAAGATGAAAATGTATCAATATCTGTAACAAGAAATGATGGATTATGATTTCTCAGGTGCATATTATGGGATCTGCACTTAAAATTACATCTTATAAACAATAATATTAAGTGAGACAAGTACAGAGAGGGTGAAAAGGAAAGGAACAGAGGGAATAAAACATGATTAAGGGACTGAGAAGAAAAAGTACAGTTGTGGAAGGAATGTGAAAGGCAATTGTAAGAAGGATAAATAAAACAAGGAAATCACAAAATTGAGTATGCAATCCAGATATCAAGGAGATACAAAGCACATCAAAAGTTGTGACGGATTGAGTTTTGAAATTACTTGCATGGCGTATTTGTAACTGCACTGGGAATATTCACGAGGTATCTAGCCCATTATGTTTAATATTTTTATAATTTAATCCATATACAATTTCTTTCTCTTGCTTTTAACAATTTGGTTATTTCTAATGTATTATCATTTAAAAACTCAAACAGCTCCTAAATTTTCAGGGCAATCCCCACTTCAGACTCAAGTTTCACTAGCTATCTTTCCTTTTAAAATATTTGATATAATTTCCAATGTTAAACATCAGGCCTAATTTGTGAAAGAAGTTCTGAATTTAGTTGTACCAAATTTAAACATTCTTCCTTTGAAAACAAATTCTACTACATTTATTATTCTAGTTTTATACAGATAAAAATTGGAGTCAGTTCACCAACGCCACTTGACACAGCCAGCACTCTGCAGCTGTGCTAGATTTCATTTTTGTGATAATTCTGTCTGATATTAAGCTGTATGCAAAATTATGGAATTCTTTCAAATCTTTTAATCTCCTCAACAATGCGAACCAAATTTTCTATACAACCTAGAAAATGTCTTAACTTTCATTGAGGTTTTATTGATGTCAATGCAGACATGATCTAGGATCTCAAATCCTGATTACAGTTGTCAGGGAACACATCTGTTACTTTAGCATACTGTGGGTGGCACAGTTCACACTGTCATCTCACAGTGCCAGTGGCCCAGGTTCAATTGCAGTCTCAGGTCACTGCCTGTGTGGAGTTTGTAATGCTCTCCCTGTGTCTGTGTTGGTTTCCTCCGGGTGCTCCAGTTTTCTCCCACAGTCTGAAAGATGTGAGGGTTAGGTGAATTGGCCATGCTAGATTGTCCCTTAGTGTTAGGGGGATTATCGTGGTAAATGCGAGGCGTCACAGGGATAGGGCCTGAGTGGGATTATTGTCAGTGTGACCTCAATGGGCCGAATGGCCCCCTTCTGCACTGCAGGGATTCTATGAACTAAGCAGAACATTTCAATTTTTAAATAGTCACCTGAATCCAGTGCTTCAAGTCAAATCATGCTGCTTTGTATATTAATATGTGACATACACAAATGTGTTGTGTGTGCCTGGGCAATCAAATCAATTCATGAACGGACAAAATAGCTGTCATGTTCAAACATAGAAACAAAAGACATGTCTTGCTTGCTTCTCTGCAGAACAGTTTTTGCTGTAACAAAACCATCCTTTGCAGTTTCAGGCCAATCTACTCGAGAGAAACACCGACACACATGACTTCAATGCAAATTCCATTTCTAACAGACTGTAATATTTCAAAAGACAAAACTTCTTAAAGTCATGGCACAGTGGCAATGGAGTTACATGGGTACTGTAGCTCTCAATTAGCATAGCTATTTGTGTATATGGGGAGCCCAATAAATCCTGCACGAAGCTGTGTAAATTAAACATCAGTTTCTTTTATCATCAAGTGCAAACACCTTGTAATCATGAATAATGCAAGCCTGAATTAGCTGTCTGATAACAAAAGGAAACAGCTGTAACTAATCCACAAGAAAACACTTACAGGCATATACTCTCTTGCTGGCTACACTACAGAAAGATGGAAAATACTGTCACTTAATATATGCAGTCCTGTAAAACTGCCCATGCAAAAAAATAGACTGTCACATGGAGTACAATAGCACACCACTTATGTTAATGGATAAAAAGTTCCAGAACAAAGGCTACTGATCTGGAAATACAAGTTCAAGTCCAACTATGGCAGCAAGGTAATTAATTAATCTGCAATAAGGAGGTGGCATCAGTAATGCTGTCCAAAAAAGAACAAAAAAGTAAACTTTATTTATTAGTCACAACTAAGGCTTACATTACACTGCAATGAAGTTACTGTGAAAGTCCCCTAGTTACCACAGTCCATCGCCTGTTTGGGTCAATGCACCTAACCAGCAAGTCTTTTGGACTGTGGGAGGAAACGAGTGCACCCGAAGGAAACCCACGCAGACATGGGGAGAATGTACAAATTCAAACAGTGATCCAAGCCAGGAATTGAATCAGGTCCCTAACGCCGTTAGGCAGCAGTGCCAATCACTGTGCCACCATAATGCAGCACAGGAACAGGCCCTTCGGTCCACCACGCCTGCACCGTTTTGCATTTTATATCCTTCGGTTTGCGTCCCATTCATGTGTCTATCAAGATCTGTTTTAGATGTTGCTAACGTGCCTCCATTGGCGGTTTGTTCCAGGCACTCACCACACTGTGTGAAAAACTTTTCCTGCATGTCTCTCTTAAATTTACTCCCTCTCACCTTTAACCTGTGCTCTCTTGTAATTGACCTTTCCATCCTATCTATGCCTCTCAATTTTGTAAACTTTTATCAGGTCACCTCTGTCTTTCCAGTAAAACAATCCGAGTTTGTACAAATTCTCCTTGTACCCAAAACCCTCCAGGCCAAGCAACATCCTGGCAAAGTTTCTTAGTACCCTCACCAAAACATTCACGTCCTTCTGGTACTGTGGCAATCAGAACTGCGTGCAATATTCCAAATGTGGCCTGACTAAAGTTTTATACTGCGTTAACATAACTTGCCAACTTTTATACTCAATGCCTTGGACAATGAAGATAGCCTTCTTATCCACTTCTGTTGTAACTCTCAGGGATATGTACGCCCTCTCTATGTTAATGTTCCAAAGGATTTGCCATTTACTATACAATTCGCACCTGAACATGATCTTCCAAAATGTATCACCTCGCTTGACTGGATTAAACTCCATCTGCCATTTCTCTGCCCAAGTCTGCAATCTAGTTAGATCCTTCTGTATCTTTTGATGATCCTTGTCATTATCTTCAACTCCACCAATTTTTGTGTCATCTGCAAACTTACTAATCAGGCCACCTACATTTTCTTCCAGACATTTATACATATTACAAATAACAAAAACTAGCAGATATTTATAGAAATATATCTGACCTACTTCGGGCGGTACGACAGCACAGTGGTTAGCATTGCTGCTTCACAGTTCCAGGGACTTGGGTTCAATTCCTGGCTTGGGTCAGTGTCTCTGTGGAGTTTGCACATCCTCCTCGCGTCTACATGTGTTTCTTCCGGGTGTTCCAGTTTCCTCCCGAAAGTCCAAAGATGTCCAAGTTAGGTTGATTGGCCATGCTAAAATTGCTCCTTAATGTCCTGAGAGGGTTACAGGGATTAGCGAATAAATTGGTAGGGATAAGGGAAAGAGGCCTGGGTGGGATTGTGGTCAGTGCAGACACAATGGGCCGAATGGTGTCTTTCTGCACTGTACGGTTTCTATGATTCTACTTGTGACTCCAGAACCATAGCAGTGTAATTAACTTTTGAGCTACATGGTCTGCAAGCCACTCTGTTGTATTCTAGAGGGGGGGGGGGGTGCGCGATGAGCTCACCACCACCTTCTCAAGGGCAATTAGGGAAAGGCAATAAACACCAGCCTTGCTAGCAACTCCCACATTGCACAGATAAATACAAAATAAACACGGTCCCTGTATCAGTACTCAAAGCACACTGCAATGTAACAGCAGTTTATTATAGCCAAAGCTAAAAGTATGTTTTAATTCTTGTTTTTCAAAAATCGATGAAAACAATATATAAGGAGCTTGGGAAGCACAATAATGTAATACATTAAATATTGCATTAGTTATAGGGTAAGAAATTAAAACCTCAAACTGTCAAACGTTATGTTTCCATGACTCATTTCTATGTTGTAAATTCTATGGCCTGGATTTCATGGTGGTGACACTGTCAGCATTTGCAATCGCTGTTCCACTGAGATTGATGGGAGTCCACATGTACAGAGTAATATGAGAATCGAGAATTTTCTGCCAGTGTTTCTACTCTACTTCTGGGGATACGTACTGAGGTGCCCCCAAAGCAAATTGATGAAATATTTCCACGTTATATGTTTGGTGGTCAGGGTTTTATAGCCCCAATGCAGTTGGGGGGGGGGGGGGGGGCGTGAAAAATGCAGCAAGCTGTTCGGAAGTCCAGGACCAGAAAATCCCACAGGCAGGATGCACCATAACATTCCAGCTGGTCTCACTGTAAAAATTTTATAATTGCTGAATGAAGTGTAACAGACTACAATGACTTTAATCAGGCAATTGAGGTGGGCCTGTTAGAATACAAACTCCCTGATTAAGGGCCAAATTAATGGGCCAATCAGGAATACTCTTGCTTTGTATTTAACCAGAAGTGTCAGTTCCTCTGCTAACTGCATGCACTCTGTAGGCTGTTGTCAGACTTGTAAATAAAGGAATTTTAGTGAAGGATCTTCTGCCTCCAAGGACTTATTACAGAGTTTTACTGGCATCTAATTTCCTAATTACTGCTAAATATTCCTGCACCTGAAAATCCAATTTTATGTTTACAGAATGTCAATTCTTTCCATGATGGAAAATGTCATCCATTTATCAAAGGTGAAGGAATGCAGCATATTTAACTTTCTAATTTGCTGCCCGTGAGAATACCTCAATGTTACTGGCTGTTCACTCTGTTTCCTATCATCACTGGAGATCCCCTTGAGTTGACTGTTTTAACTGCTATCAGGAAAGTGGAAATCTCCGCCTCATAATTTGCTGGATCTTTGCATGCAATGTTTCCCCATAAACTGCAGTTACATAGCAAATTGAAGGCTCTCATGTAGATCATGCATGAATCAGCTCCTAAGGTATCATAGACACATGGCCACATGAAAAAATTAAAGGGGCCACAGAAACATAGAACAGTACAGGCTCTTCGGTCCTCAATGTTGTGCCGAGCTATGTCCGAACCCAAGATCAAGATACCAATCCCAATCATTGTGGTATGCTCCATGTGCCTATCCAATAACTGCTTCAAAGTTCCTAAAGTGTCCGACTCCAGTATCACAGCAGGCAGTGTATTCCACACCCCAACCACTCTGAGTAAAGAATCCACCTCGGACATCCCTCCTATATCTCCCACCGTGAACCTTATAGTTATGCACCCTAGTAACAACTACATCCACCCGAGGAAATAGTCTCTGACGTCCACTCTACCTATCTATCCCCCTTATCATCTTATAAATCTCTATTAAGTCATCTTTCATCCTCCTCCACTTCCTCAACCTTTCCTCATAAATCCTACCCTCCAAACCAGGCAGCACCCTGGTAAATATTCTCTGCACTGTCTCCAATGCTTCCACATTCTTCTTATAGTGAGATGATCAGAACTGTACACAATATTCCAAATGTGGTCTCACCAAGATCCGGTATAGTTGCAACACAGCCCCATGGCTCAAACTCAAACCCCCTGTTAATAAACGCTAACACACTATAAGCCTTCTTCATGACTCTATCCACTTCACTGGCAACCTTCAGAGATCTGAAGGTTGAACCCCAAGATCTCTCTGTTCCTTCACATTCCTTAGAACCCTGCTGTTGATCCTGCAATCCGCCTTCAAGTCTAGTCACCTCGCACTTATCAAGGCTAAACGCCATCTGCCCAGCTCTGCATCCTATCAATGTCTCTTTGCAGCCTACAAGAACCTTCCACCTCATCCACTACTCCACCAATCATGGTGTCATCAGCAAATTTACTAACTCACCCTTCAGCCCCCTCTTCATTAATAAGAATCCCAGTCATTAATAAAAATCACAAATAGCAGAGGATCCAGCCCTGATCCCTGTGGTACACAGCTAGTACCTGGCCTCCGGTCTGAAAATTTTCCCTCTACCACCTCCTTTGTCTTCTATGAGACAGCCAGTTACTCATTCACTAAATTTCCTTCTATCCCAACCTCCTTACTTTCTTCATGGGAAACTTTATCAAGTGCCTTATTAATATCCACGTATATGACATCAACTGCTCTATCATTGTTTAGACACTTAGTTACCTCCTCAAAGCATTCAATCAAATTTGTGAGGCAGGACTTACCCCTCACGAAACTGTGCTGACTATCCTGGATTAAACTCCATTTTTCCAAATGGTCATAAATCCTCTCTGAGAACCCTTTCCGTTAACCTACTGACCACCAAAGTAAGACTAACTGCCCTATAATTACCAGGGTCATTCCTATTTCCTTTCTTGAAGAGAGGAACAATATTTGCCACTCTCCAATCCTCCGGCACAATCCCTATGGATAGTGAAGACATAAAGATCAAAGCTACAGGCTCTGCAGCCTTATCCCTTGCCTCCCAAAGTATCCCAGGATGTATCCCATCTGGGATGCGCATATATAAAAAGGAGATTTTGTTTGTGGATACCTTTTTTCAAAGTCAGCAAGTGCAATTGCTTCACTACCCTAAGCGAAACCCAACTCTTTCTCAACACTGCATCAAATATGTACATTATGGGATCTTTGCCTTACATGAGGAAGTGTACCACTTTAAATATTTTAGAAGAATATTGGAAACTACGGTATAGACATATGGCAAATCCTATAAGGAAGAGACCTTCAAAAGCAACTCCATCTGAATTAACTATGGAGACAAATTAATTGCCACTTCTTTTACAGTCAAATTGGGGGATTGGGGACAGGTAAATCATGAGTTTTGGTAATCACACAAATTCAATACATTTATTTTGATGTCAGTTGTTTCCTGATATTAACATTTCTATACACAATAATAGTCAAGTTACCAGAAATATCATGCTTCTCATAGCTTGTTTACAATTCATTTATCAGTGACACACCTATTCAATATGCAAGATTAATTAAATACTACTTGATGACAGATATTTAGACATCAACCAAGCCATTTTCAATGCGGTACCTAGCCACAATGAGTCACTGTTAAACTGAACAGATAGACATATTACCAGGCATATTCAAATGATATTTCAAAAAATCTTTGAATTGGAAGTAGAAACCGAGAAGTGTAACTGAGAAAAGAAACAAAGCCTTCCAATTCTGAAGGAAACTAAAACTGAAGCTGAGATTGGAAACCAAAATTCCTGGTAGACTAAGAGTGCGATCTTGCTGGCCACTCCTGCCATGCAGCAAGATTGAAGAATTAGGTGCCCAACCAAATCTCCGTTCACTGCAGCAAGATGGGAAAATCCCAGCAGTGTGAATGACTATAACATTCTAGCCGAAGACTGGCTGAAACCTTATAAACAGCATAGAGCAAGTTGAAATCATGTCCCAGTGATGCAATACAGACAGGCTGAAGGAGCCAGACACTAGGTCCAGAAACAGAGTAGGCAAATAACAGTAGCTGCAGCTGTTTCTGTTACTTGCAGATATGACAGTGTTGCCACACCAATCTTAAGTCAAGTTAAACATCTGCTGAAAGTGTACCATTTTTGGTGAAGACCACGGAACTTGGATTGGTTCTATGATATTGTCATCTGGGGATTAGGTAAATCCTACAAAAGGAGATTAAGATTCTTGGTGAGAAAGTCAAGGGTTTTAAGACTTTATGACTGACATTTATGACATATCAACTGAAAGGACAGCCAAGCCAATTCTGAAGATCTGTCTCAGTTGTATCTGCCATTTAATGTGTAATTTATAACTGACCATAATTTGTCAGTTAATTCATGTTTCACTTCTGTTGAATTGGGGTTTTTAGAGTATTCGTAGTTACCCAAGATAGTATTTAGTGTTTGCTTTGTTTGAATCTTGTATAATAGAAATTATTTAGTTTTAAACAGTGGTTTTTTGTGATTTCATTCTTTCAGTAATGAACTGAAATTTGGTTTAAAGTTACTAGTCTCAATAGAATCATAAAAATTTACACATCAATAAAGCAAGCTGACTATAAAAATGGTTATTTCTAATCCTGCTTTTATTTCTGATACGCTACAAATGAATGGCAGCATGGCGGCATATTGGTTAGCACTGGTGCCTCACAGCGTCAGGTTTGATTCCCGACTTAGGTCACTGTATGGAGTTTGCACATTCTCCCCATGTCTGCATGGGTTTCCTCTGGGTGCTCCAGTTTAGAACATAGAACACTACAGCACAAACAGGCCCTTCAGCCCACAAGTTGCACCGATCACATCTATACCTACCAAGCCACAGACCTATCTATAACCCCCCAATCCCATTAGATCCCATATACTCATCCAGAAGTCTTTTAAAAGACCCCAGCGAGTTCTCCTCTACCACCACTGCCGGCAGCCGATTCCATTCACTTACCACACTTTGAGTGAAAAACTTACCCCTAACGTCTCTTCTGTACTTTCTTCCCTGCACCTTAAATCTGTGTCCTCTTGTAGCGACCATTTCAGCCCGGGGAAATGGCCTCCGAGAATCCACCCTATCTGTTCCTCTCAACATTTTATAAACCTCGATCAGGTCGCCTCTCAACCTTCATCTCTCCAGGGAGAAGAGTCCCAGCTCCCTCAACCTAAGGCATGCCTCCCAATCCAAGCAACATCCTTGTAAATCTCCGCTGCACCCTTTCAAAAGCTTCCACATTCTTCCTATAGTGAGGCGACCAGAACTGTGCACAGTACTCCAAGTGGAGTCTGACAAGAGTCTTATAAAGTTGCAGTATTACTTCCCGACTCCTAAACTCAATCCCACGATTAGTGAAGGCCAGTACACCATACGCCTTCTTGACCACATCCTCCACCTGCGAGGCCAATTTAAGAGAAGATGGGTTTCCTCCCATGGTTCAAAGGTGTGCAGATTAGATTGATTAGCCATGCTAAATTACCCTTTAGTATTACAGACAGGATAAATATGTGGAGTTAAGGAGATAGGGCCTAGTGGGTTTGATGTCTGTGCTGGCTCAAAGGGCCAAGTGGCCTCCTATGGCACTGTGGAAATTCTATGAAGCAATATCAAAATAGTAATATTGTTAAGCACAATTAAAAATGAAAAGAATGTCTAATAAAAAACCACATTCTGCCTGCCTCAGGAATTATTTTCAATAATTTCAGAAACTCTTCCATTTCACACTTTTTAACCTTTGGTATAACCCTACCATTGGCCTCATCCTTTCATCTGTGCTTTTCAATAAAAATGATAGTGAATCTTCAAAAAGAATCAATTTAATTTTAACTCCATCTTTAAATCACGATAAACAGATGAATTGGGAAAAGAGTATTGTCCAAGTTGGTTTTCTTATATAAAAGCAAAACACTGCAGATGTAGGAATCTGGAACTAAAACAGAAAATGTTTTTAAAATTTCCCCAGATCTGACAGCATCTGTGGAGGGAGAACAGAACCAAAGTTTCGAGCTGTCAGGCCTGCTGAGTTTTTCCAGTATTTTCTGTTTAGGTTTTCTAATAATAGTTTTATGCAAACTATGTTGACAAAATGCAGAGCTGATATTTTTGATTGCTGTCTATGATGGGAAGAGCAGTGGGGAACTAGGATTCTGGCAGATGTAAAGTAACAACAGTCTTATGGATTGAAAAAAGTGTGCAAATTGTAGTTTAAATAACATAAGAACTAGGAGCAGAAGTAGGCTATCTGGCCCCTCAAACCTGCTCCGCCATTTAATGAGATCATGGCTGATCTTTCTGTGGATTCAGCTCCACTTACCCGCCCGTTCACCATAACCCTTAATTCATTTACAGTTCAAAAATTTATCTATCCTTGCCTTATAAGCATTCAATGAGGTAGCCTCAACTGCTTCACTGGTCAGGGAATTCCACAGATTCACAACCCTTGAGTTCCTCCTCAACTCAGTCCTAAGTCTGCTCCCCTTTATCTTGAGGCCATGCCCCCTAGTTGTAGTTTCACCCACCAGTGGAAACAACTTCCCAGCTTCTATGTTAACTATTCCCTTCATAATCTTATATGTTTCTATAAGATCTCCCCTCATTCTTTTGAATTCCAATAAGTATAGCCCCAGTCTGCTCATAAGCCAACCCTCTCAACTCCAAGATCAACCTAGTGAATTTCCTTTGCACCCCCACCAGAGCCAATATATCTTTTCTCAAGTAAGGAGACCAAACCTTATACAGTACTCCAGGTATGGCTTCACCAGCATCTTATACAGCTGCAACGTAATCTCAAACTCCACCCTTCTAGCAATGAAGGACAAAATTCCATTTGCCTTCTTAAGTACCTACTGCATCTGCAAACCAACTCTTTGAGATTCCCAGGTCCCTCTGCACAGCAGCATGTTGCAATTTTTTACCATTTAAATAATAGTTCATTTTGCTGTTATTCCTATCAAAATGGATGTCCTCACATTTACCAACATTGTACTCCATCTACCAGACCCAAGCCCACTCACTTAAACTATCTAAATCTCTCTGTAGACTTTCAATGCCCTCTGCACACTTCACTCTTCCACCCATCTTAGTGTCATCTGTGAATTTTGACACACTACACTTAGTCCTCGACTCCAAAACATCTATGTAAATTGTAAACAATTTGCCAGAAGCATGGATTTTTCTTGCTCTTTTTCAGAGCTTTTGTGGGAGCGCTATGCTCGCAATAAGCATAGTTTAAAGTTTATTTATTATTGTCATAAATAGGCTTACATGAACATTGCAATGAAGTTATTGTGAAAATTCCCTGGTTACCACACTCCAGCACCTGTTTGGATACACAGAGAATTCAGCATGGCAAATGCACCTAACCAACGTGTCTTTTGGACTATGGGAGATAACTCATGTAGACATAGGAAGACCATGCAGACTCCACACACACAATGACCTAAGCCAGGAATTGAATCTGGGTCTCTTGGTGCTGTAAGGCAGCATGCTAACCACTGTGCTACCAACAGTAATGTTGGTAAAACTTCCTGTGGTTTTTCTAAAGTTCAACATAGTCTATTTTTTAATACATTATTGTCCAGCCATTTTAATAATTTGGCTTTATTTTGCATTTAATATATTAGCCCTCAATGTGGAATTCATCAGCTAGAAATGAAAAAAGGAAACAAGCCATCAAGAGTTGATTATAGTTTTGGGCTGGTTCTTGGAAGAATGAAATTTCTACTTAAGAAAAGATTCATGTGTAACCACGGAGAGCAAGTTTTAGTCATTTTAAAAATTAAATAGGGCATTTTTTTTTTTAAGCTTAGAATATAAATTGCTTACTGGAATACTGTTTAGAAAATGGTGCTTTCAGTCTATTACAGTAAAAGTCTTAAAACTTGAAATATTTTCATGTAATCATTCAAGTCAATCATGGGAAATTCAATGTCTTTTCAAACAATACTGGTCACCTCAGGAATCGTAACACCTTATGTTGGTGTTATAAACCCTAAAGTGTTAGAATAAATAGGCCCTTTCAGAGGGAAATGTGTAACTAGTGGAATACTGCAGGGATCTGCTTTTGGTCCACAATTATTCATTATTTACATTGTGACCTAGCGGAAGTAAAGAACGTAAGGTTTCCAAATTTGCCAGTGATACAAAGATGGTTGGATGGTCAGGTCATGATGAGAATATTGTGATTCTACAATGAGAGATAAACTGGGTGAAAACCTGGCAAAGGGAGCATAATGTGAGGAACTGTGAGGTCATGCATATTGGTAGGAGGAATCAAAAGGCAGGTTATTAAATGGAGAGAGACTGCAGGTGAGTGAAGTACAGAGGAAACTAAGCATTATAAGTGCATGAATCACAAAAAGATAGCAAGCAGATCCAACAAGCAATTGAGAAGGCAAACAGTGTTTTGGCCTTTATCGCAAAGTTTGGAGTTTAAAAATAGTGTGGTTTTGTTGCAATTGTACAGGGTGTGACTGAGGCTTCACCTGGTATATTATCTTATAGTTATCTTAGAATCTCTACAATGTGTAGGAGGCCATTTGGCCCATCGTGTTTGTACCAACTACAATCCCAACCAGGCCCTATTTATACAACCCTAAACATTTACCTTGCTAATTGCCTTGGCACTAGGGTCAATTCAGCATAGCAAATCAACCTAATCTATACATCTTATGATCCCCTCACCCAAAAATGGATACACTAACATTGGATCAGTCCAAATGAGATTCACCAGGCTAATTACTGGGATGAGGGGGTTGTCCTATCAAGAGACTAAACAGTTTGCATCTGTATCCTTTGTAGTTTAAACAGTGAGGGTTGACCTTATTCAAGCATAGAAGATCGTGAGGGTGCTTGGCAAGGTAGATAGAGAGAGATGTTGGCACCAGTGGGAGAGTCTCGAATAAGGGGACATAGCTACAAGGTAAAGGGTCAGTTATTTAAAGCAGAAGCGCATCAAAATTTCTTCTCAGAGAGGATGGTAAATCACCGGAATTCACTACGCAAAAGGGAGTAGAGGCTGGATCATTTAAAAATGGAGATGGATAAATATTTGATAAATCAAGGAATAGAGAGCTATGGGGAAATGCTATAGATCAACCACGATCATACTGAATACTGGTGCAGGCTTGAAGGACGTGATAGTTTACACTTCCTTCTTCTATTTCCTGTGTTACGTGATTTAGTGTCATATTTTACAATGCCAGTGTGAAGATCTTTGGATGTTTTATCATGTTAAAGGATACTGTAAAATGTAAGTTGCTGTTGTCATATTTATAGAATTTAAACACATAATTATATGATGCAAGTTGACAAACAAAGGATAGTGTGAACACCATGTACAACTTTTCACTTTCTCATGAAGTTCTAAGGATTTTAGAACCAATTGATAACCGTTAAAATGCAGTCACCCCTATTCTGTAAGCAAATATAATGATAACTGAAAATATTGAAATAAGGTTTCAGGTTAAAAGATGATATAGCTAATAATCCATATCCTAAATTGTATAAATGTGCCCATTTCACTTAATCCCATTTTGTAAGCATATAACAGTTATGGCAGTTACAGAAGTAATTAGTCTTGGCGTATCAGAAGGTAACTACTCACTATTAAATGTTTTTGCAGTTTTAAAATAGTTATATTTTCTTCAAATTACTATTTTTAGAGGAAAAGTAGGGAATTTTGTAAGCAAAAGTATCCTTTCTGCTAGAAATAGTTAAGACAGAAAACTACAATCCATCAAAAGTAAGTGGTAAACAGTTTAACGTTCATACAGTTTTCTTGTCCATCATTCTGCACTGCAACATTTGGTGGTCTTTATGTCCATGCCTCTTAATAGAAGAAATATTTCACAGATAAATGTGGCTCTTAGAAAAGCTAAAGATCATATTGGTTACCTTTTTTTCCCCTTTGCAGTTTCAGAAGAGTCCAAATTGTTCAAAGGGACTAAAATAATTGAAAGTAAATTCCGGCAGCAGTTTGAATCCTCGACATCAACTACAATTTCACCCTCCTTTTGGCCACAGTCTCTGGTTGAACCAGATTGTAACCTTAGCGTCTTATTCAGCTGAACTTCCAACTCTTTTTGTTACACTCCACACTCACATCAGTTCATACGTTGTAGACACCCTCAGCTATTTCTTTGTGACTATTCCAATACTCTTATGGCCAGCCTCCCATCCTCCACCTTCTGTAAACTTCAGCTCATCCAAAATTCTGTGGAATGTATTTCATCTCATGTCAAGTCCCTAACAAAACTGCAATGGCTGTCAATCCATTGGTATCTAAAATTTTAAATTCTTTGTCCAATGTTTAAGTTCCTGCGCAGCTTTTCCCATCCCTCCCATTCACCACCTCAAACTACACATTCCTCTGATGCTGCCTTCTTTTAAATTTCCCCTAAATTCTAACCCATCATTGATGCCCATGTCTTCAGATCCCTAGGATCCCACCCACACTTTGTTTTTGTGTCTGTGATGGACCTTGGGACATTTCTTTCAGTTTGTTGAAGATGTTATATAAATAGAAGTGCTTTCTACTGTTGTAGAGGATTGGAGAGGACTTTATGTAAATTCAATCAGGAATGTGTATACGTCATTGGCATGGCCTGTATGTATTGCACATCCCTACGTAACTAAGTTTCACGTAGCTGTTTCAGAGGACATATAAAAATCTAGTAAAACTGTTGAGTCTGGACTTGTGTGTAAAGCAGCTTGGATATGGATTGTAGATTTTCTTTCTGAAAGGCCATCATAATTTTTTTAAATTACAATCTAGTAGTTTCATTAGTGGTACTCAATGTTTCCTCTAAAATGTTCTTGTGAGCAACCAGTCAATTTTTTCATTGCGTGGTCCTTTAAATTTTATTTGTACATGGTATTTAACTAAGAAACATGTTCTACGTGGTACTTTCCAGGTTGTTCAAACACACACATGCCGTTTAGTGAGAAAATCGCTGATGGTAGCTTGCTCTGCTAACATCAAAATAAGCTCTCTACAAATATCTAGCAATCTTACAGGAGTGTGGATGACACCTCTAATTTGGTCACTAGCTTTCTAAAATAACTGAACACAAATTCTTAGGCGGTTATAGAGAGATCTGAACTCTTGTCTACGGATCCAGCTCCAGATTGCTAATCCAGCAACATAACCACACACTACCATATTCTTATCAACCCTGCAAAAGAGAATCTTAATTTTAACTTGCTGACACTAGATTATGCTCCAGCTGGCCCAGCAATAACACTTTAAAACCAGAAAAATGGAATAAAAGTGAGTGATTTCATTGATCTGCCTTCAAACAGGCAGTATTAGCACCATTCAGGACAAAGCAGCCTGCTTGAGTGGCACATCTTCCACCAACATTCACTCCCTCCAGCACCGACAAACCGTGGCAATAGTGTGTACCATCTACAAAATGCACTGCAGTAACTCACCAAGGCTCCTTAGGTATCACCTTTCAAACCTACAACAGCTACCGCCTCGAAGGACAAGGGCAGCAAATACATGAGAACACTACTGCCTGTACATTCCCCTCCAAGTCATGCAACATTCTGACTTGAAAATATATTGCCATTCCTTCACTTTTGTTGAGTAAAAATCTTGGAACTCCCTCTCTCATAGCACCATGGGTGTGCCTACAACATATGGACTGCAGTAGTTCAAAAAGGCAACTTAATTCCATCTTCTCAACAGCAACCAGGGATGGGCAGTTAGCCTCGTCAGTAATACCCACATTCCACAAAAACGAACTTTAAAAACTAACACCTAGAGAAGCTTTTTCCATATGTTATGGCCATTTACTTGAGCACAATGCAAGAATCCAAGCTATGCTATATCACTTTGACCCAAATCACCTATTATTATCAATGATAATTGTCAAATGTACATAATCATAATTTTGATTAAGACATCTGTGATGTTATTATAGTCTGTCAATAAGTAGTCAGCAATTTATTAAAATAAATTTGATATCCAGGAAGCAAGTGAAACTAGAACTTGATACCAAACATACTGACTGCCCCAACAGCTTCAACCATTAAGGGTATAAACTATGTTTCTGTGTGCTCTTAGTAATTCTGGGGATCCTGCAGAATTAAAATTGAATTTCTGCATCATTCAACTCAAACTGGCTCATACTTATGCTACAAGTCTTGAAAGAACAGAACTCTCCCCACTCATTACCAAATCAAATAATGCATTTTAAAAATGTATTTGTAGATTAAATTGAAAGCTTTTTGATGCAATTTGGAGTGAGAAGTGAGAAATGAGTGGGGGAGGGGGGTGGTGGGGGGACACAGTGGTGTGAGTTGTGCAAAGTAATTTTCTCTCTCCAACTTCTCCCTCAGCAAAAGGTGACACTCCCAGCAGCAATGTTTTGTCACTGCAATGCTACCAGCTGCCAATATTGGGTATTTCTAATACTTCCCCCTCCCAAAATAAACTCAAGCTTCTGCCACTGATTTCAAATCAGAAAGAACCTTTGAGGCTAAATAAGGAAGAAGTCATTTTATTTATTTGACTGAAAAATGGGAGGAAATTGTCATTTAGCTACAATAGGTACTGGAGGAATTGAGCAACAGCAGACAAACATGCCTGTTGGAAATGAGAAAGAAGAAGAAAATATATTTGTGAATGCCAGAATACAGGCCGAGACGAAGGTGTTTGATGGACAGAAACTCTATAGCATTCATCCTTCATCTTGTCTGATAACCATGGATTTTCCTTTATTGAAAAGAATTTGGGTGCTATTATATGTGCATAACCTAATATATGCTTATGACTGATTTTTCTGTTCTTCATGGCAAAGCTATAACTCTTCAGTGACACACTGCAATTTGTGAAGTTGAATAAGTCGTGGTTATATTTTAGACATAACTGCTAGAATACAAACATGCATTTAATCTGGCAGGATATGAAATGCTCCTATTATGCCAAAGATTCGTCTTTCATTTCAAATTACGCAGGACACAATGATCATCATGTCCTTGCTACAAATGGAAAGGCCAGGTAATTCACAAGTTAAATTATTAACCATGATTCCTACTAAAAATCTGGCTCCCTCCATTAAAGATATTGAACTGCAGAATTCCTTAAGTATTACTTATTATTACAATGGTAGTCGGATTGTCTGCAAAAACTATTCATGATCTTGGTTTCTGTTTAACTATTGGAATGTTTAAATTGATGAAGTTCTCTGCCAAAGCAGACCAAGATCTCCTTCATCTTTAAGTGATGTTCCATTGTTTGATGCATTAACAAGTCTATAACTATTTTGTCATGCAGATTCACAACAATCTAATTTCAAGAAATATTGAGATAAATATCAAGTGTATCAATACTATTTTTTAAACTGAAACAGCAGTAAATTGGCACATTATTTCCTCAGAGTTTGGGATTGACAGTGACTTTAAATGATCAATTTATTATTCAAGCTTTCTAGGCTAGTGAAGTTTTACATGCAAGTTACTTTCTTGCAAAATAATTTGCCACATACTGTAAAAAAAAGTGGCATACCCCAAAAACATTGAAAATAACTGTTTACAATTAATATTCATACCTAAAGAAACTGTGCAACACTAGAATTCATCCAGCCAGGGAGAAAAGCTTTTCCAATTATTCGCTTTCTGAGGCAAGGATCTAACCTAAATTGCAAAACATCAAGCAAAATGCGTTCCAAAATATTCAGGCAGTTTCAGATGACAACTGTGCCTGCAAGGGCAGCACATAACTGTCTACAGGACAAAAAAAGGATAGTCCCGCCAGGGTAGGGTGAAATTATGTGTGCTAGATGGGCCAGGGCAGAAGTGTGCTAAATGCATTAATTTTTAATCTATAGATTGGAGTTGAAAGTAATGTTTGAGATTGGATATAAGCTATTGTGTTAATGTTGAAATGTGTCAGCACCGACGTTGTGAAGTAATAACCATTGTGAGCGCCACTTGGCGGTGACACTGATCGATACATGAGAATGATGACGCCCCATGTTCCGTATTCTAAGTGCAGGTCGGATTATTTGTCTATTAGGATAAGAGTCCCTTAAAAAAAAGCCGGGCAAGGTAAACCATGTCGAAAATCGATCTAGGCTTTATTGAATGTCACTGTTTCAGGAGACAGCTCAGTGTGTGTTGTGGGGCAACGCCAGAATATGCGCAGCTCCAGAGAACAAAGAGGAATTCACACACATCCTTTTTCAGAATGATGTGTTTGGAAATCAAGTTTTAATTATTTTTGGAGGGGGGGGGAAGATGGTCTGAGCCAAGAGTTTTTGGCTTGATTGCAAATCTTGAAAGCGGGCCCACAAAGCCAAGAGCAAGCCGCAAAGTTGTCTTCAGCCTGGCTCGCCCTGATTAAGAAGTCACCTTGAAGTGCTAATTATTGGTTCTATTTAAAGGACGCGAGTGCAATAAAGTGCTGGTCTGCAGACTGGCTCCTCCGGGCGCCCTGTAACTGGATGAGGACTGGTACCGCAGTGAGGAGCAAAAATAAGCACCCAGATCGATCCCTTTCCAACATCTCAGAAGGCAGATCGCTCAGCAATGTCAAAAAGCTGCAGGGATTTTTAATCATATATATTTTGGCCCATCAGCTGATGAACACGAGACGGGGGTTAAAGCTGTTGCCAGAGGATGTAGTGCCCTGGTGTATGTAGAAATGCTTTTGGAGGCAGGGATTTACCCCCCCCCCCCCAATTCCTTACCTTTTGCTGCCTCCTCGCCATGTCTGTGGGCTGCTTGGCATTGAAGGGGTAGGCGATGCATCTCATCACGAAAACGTACAACTGGAGCTTTCTCTTCCTCTCCTCCTCTTCCTTCTGCAGCCTCTCGAGCTCCTCTTTCTCCTTCTCGCTCACCACCGACGGGCTGGGGCTGGACGGTCGGATGCTGCTGCTCCGGCTGCTGGGCTGCAGACCCCCGCTGCTCTCGCTCGTCCTGCTCGGGGACAAGCGGCTGCCCGGGGCCGGAGCCTGCACCTCCTTGCTCTCTTCCTCGACTATCTCCTCCGATTCCTCCTCGCTAGACGACGGGTCCAACATTGTGGTCCGCTGCCTGCACGCTCACCCCCTTTCTTCTCACACCACTCTGAAAACGCAGGAGCCGCAGGTACCCTGTGCGAGTAAATATAGACAGTGAGAGAGAGAGAGAGGAACCGAGCTTCTCCTGTGCTTTGCACGGATTGTCAGCAAGGCAGGAAGCCGATTGCTTACGTTTCTGTGATTTAACTCTGCTCTCACCGACACAAGGTATTAAGAGGGACGTGCACAGCTCAGGATCGAGGCTTCATCCATCCACAATCCCTTTCTGCTTGCCGGATTCTGTCAATAAAATGTGATCGATGGCCAGCACTTCCTGCTCCAGGTCTGCAGCGCAGCTTAACAGCGGAAAGAAAATGATGAGGACGCTCACAGAGCAGAGCACCTATTAGCTGTCGAGATAATTCACTCGGAATCTGATTCGACTGGGCAATATGTAGCAATATTTCACACGCATTGTAGGAGGGAGGTTTCACTGGCATATCTACTGTCAAAAGTATTGAACTGATAGAGTGGTTTAATCGGAAATAGTCATTTATTTGTGCAACTGAAGTTCAATCCCCAATGTATTTAAATGGTGTATTTATAAACGTGATACAATTAAAAAAAGATAATTTCCTGAAAATTAAGATAATTCATTTTTAAAATCTAAAATCTGGCAAGCAGTGGGGAAAACTAGATTGTGTGTTCAGTCATTAGAAACAAAATTCCCATGTCCAAGAAGTTTGGAGCGTTCCACTTTCCATCTAACACACAATATGACAGTACACAACACATGCACAGCATTTGTTAGACTTCATATAGGATTGGCCCTGTCAATGTGCACCGTAGGTAAATTTTTAATTGGATTCTTCATTCAAATCACGGGCTGTCTCTTCACAAAACCCTTTTTCATGTCATTTAAATCCCCTGCGTGCTCTACGTGCTTAGAGACACAATTGTTAACGGTTTCACATAAACGAACCCAACAGTAGAGTGGATGGATCACTTGCTCACTCCGAAAGCAGCTTTCAACGGAGTTCTACTCTCTACTCCCCCTGCTGCAGAGGAACAATACGGCAGGCGGTGCAGAGCATTTTCCAACCCATTCATAAAATGTGAAATCAATTTCCATAGCGTCTTATGATATGGAGCAGCCGTCCTAACGGGTGTTTCAATATAGTGTTCACAGCTTTGCACACCTCAGAGTTGATTTCTTGCATACTTTTCAGGTTGTATTCTGGCAGGAGGGGAGAGCAAAAGAGTGACGGCAGATCACAATTGGTATTAGCTCTTGCCCGATTTTCCGCCTGGCCAACGGTGGAAGTGCCTACTTTGAAACGTTCAGATATCTCGAAATGAGGCTGTATTACCATCAGGAAATTGTGGCCCTTGGATTTGCAGTCAACAATGGAATGACGAGGGTCACTGCTCCCCTCCAAGGAAGCTGCCAGCCGCAAAGATCTAGCCAACTCATGGTATGCATTGCACTTTTCATTTGGTCACCAGCTACAGAAATTATCTGGCGCTCAAGAAGCTTGACATCATCCAGGACAAAACAG
The DNA here is from genome assembly GCA_024679065.1 of Sphyrna mokarran. Classification (NCBI taxonomy): domain Eukaryota; kingdom Metazoa; phylum Chordata; class Chondrichthyes; order Carcharhiniformes; family Carcharhinidae; genus Sphyrna; species Sphyrna mokarran. The sequence goes on along the minus strand of JAGIQG010000003.1, from coordinate 105,873,030 downwards.
CTCACTGGATTGGCACCATATCTACAAATATTCAATTCCTTCATCACCACCCTCATTAGCAATAGTGTGTACTATCTACAAGGTGCACTGCAGCAATTCACCAAAGATCCTTAGACAGCACTTTACAAACCCATAACTACTGCCATTTAGAAGAATAAGGGCAGCAGATAAATGGGAACACCCTCACCTCCAAATTCCCCTCCAAGCCACTCACCATCCTGACTTTGATTTGATTTATTATTGTCACATGTAATAACATACAGTGAAAAGTATTGGTTTTTGCGCATTACAAAGACAAAGCATACCATTCATAGAGATGAAAACGAGAGTGCAGAATGTAGTGTTATAGTCACAGCTAAGGTGTAGACAAAGACCAACTTAATGCAAGATAGATCTATTCAAAAGTCTGATAGCAGCAGAGAAGATGCTGTTCTTGAGTCAGTTGGTACATCACTTCAGACTTTTGTATCTTTTTCCCTACAGAAGAAGGTAGAAGAGAGAATGTCCAGGATATGTGGGGTCCTTAATTATGCTGGCTGCTTTGCCAAAGCAACGAGAAGTGTAGATAGACTCAATGGATGGGAGGCTGCTTTGTGTGATGGATTGGGCTACATTCACGATCTTTTGTAGTTCCTTGTGATCTTGGGCAGAGCAGGAGACACTCCAAGCTGTGACACAACCAGAAAGAATGCTTTCTATGGTGCATCTGTAAAATTTGGTGAGAGTCGTAGCTGACATGCCAAATTTCCTTAGTCTTCTGAGAAAGTAGAGATATTGGTGGGCTTTCTTAGCAATAGTGTTTATCTATAGTATTGGAAATATATTGTCATTCCTTTGCAGTTGTTGGGTCAAAATCCTGGAATTACCTCCCTAAAGGCATTATGGGTCAAGCCACAGAACAGAGACTGCAGTGAATCAAGAAGACAGCTCATCACCAGCTTCCCATGGGAAACTAGGCATGGAGCAATAAATGTTAGCCAGCCAGTGACGTCTACTTCCCACACATGAAGAAAAAAACCCAGGAACAGCCCAACAGAATATCAAAATCCAGAAGATGCAGTCAGTAACATCGAGTAAGAAGAACAATAATTTTTATCATTCAACAGCTTGAAGGTTATAGAACCTCCAAGGCAGGGATGTTATGAAGCAGAATTTTACATTGAGCCAGATAAGGAGACGCTGGGATAGCAGGTCATGAACTTGGCAAAGGCAATAGGTTCTTGGGAGTGTCGTAACCACGGAAATAAAAGCAGAGAGGCAGAGAGGAGTAGAGAGAGATAAAGTCAAGCACTTACGCATGAGGGAATTGAAGGCACAGCCACCAATAGAGGGCAATTAAAATCGGGAATGTCCAAGAGTCTAAAATGAAATGAGCATAGATATCTTGGAAGGTCCTGGGGCCGAAGGAAATTACAAAGATGAAAAAGGTCGAGGATATGAAAACAACTGAATGAGAATTTTAAAGTCAAGAAGTTGCTTGACCTACACTTACCTATCACTCTGTGCTCACTCACCTACACTCACCTATCAGGTCAGTGTACACAAAGGTGATAGGTAATCAGGATTTCCATGAGTAATGAACATAGACAGCAGATTTTGATGACTTCAAGTTCATGAAAGATAGATTGTAGGAAGCAGGTCAGAAACGTATTGAAATAGTCACGTCTGGGTAACAAAGGCATGAATGCAGGTTTTAGCAGCAGATGACTGAGGAAAGTGCAATCAAGCAATGTCATGGAGATGGAAACAGCTGACCTTAGTGATGAACAAGTATGTGATTGAAAGCTCATCTCAGGGTCAGGTACAACATCAACATTGTAAATATTCTACTTCAGCGATAGAGAGTTGCAAGGGAAAGTGATGGAGTCTGTGACTATGAAATTGAGATTATTTGGACTAAAGACAATGGTTTTGATCTTCCAAATATATAATTGCAGATAATTTCTGTACTGGATGTTGTCATTTAAAGACAGTTGAAGAGCCAAGAAAGGTAAGACATAGCTAAATGTACTCAGTTGTGAAAACTGAGTAATAATGAATGGTCTGTTTCACTTTTATTATAACCACAAAATTTGGACCAATCGAACTAACATTGGAAAAGGTAAAATCCATAACACAAAGCCTTCTAGACTGCTTCCTTCGAAATCAGTGCTGCATCACCAGTAATGTTATTATTTTAAATCAGTCCTAATCATGATCCATCACTAGAAATTGCAGAAATGGCAGAACTAGTCTTATTTATTTGTTTATTTATTTATGTGTCACATTACATGAACGCCGCAATGAAGTTAGTGTGAAAATCCCCGAGTTGCCACACTCTATCACCCGTTCAAGTACACTGAGGGCGAATTTAGCATGGCCAATACATCTAACTAGTGTGTCTTTCAGACAGTGCGAAGAAACCGGAGCACCCAGAGGAAACCCACACAGACATGGGGAGAACATGCAGACTCTCCACAGACAGTGATCCAAGCCAGGAATCGAACCTGGGTCCTTGGCACTGAGAAAGCAGTGCTAACTGCTGTGGCATCCTGGTTAAAAGCCCTGCAGAAATGTTAAAGGAATTCACAGAAATTCACAAATCTGGCTGTTTTTTGTCCACAGAAAATTGATTTACCATCTATCATCATGCCTTCTGCTGTGGGGTTTTCATCCCACCCCCCCCCGTTCTAAAATGGCAACAATGAATCTTCATCAGCAATTCCCATTATCGTTTGGAAGCAGTTGAAATGCAGGAATGGAGAATAGCCAAGTAGTACCAGAAACCCACTGAAACCCTCCATATCCCATTTTATAGATTGGCACACTGCTAGCTTCAGCTGATCCAATTCCTCAACTGTTTACACAAAAAAAGTTGTGCAACATGCTCCAATGTAACCTCTATCCTCCATCATAGTCTGCTAAGACAGTACTTCTTTTCCTTGGTGTTCAAATATTCTTCCTCGCTGTCTTCCTTCCTCCAAATAGCATTTACAATAAGATTGCAAAATGGGTACCCTCTGTGCCTAGCGGGATGAAAGTAAACGTACTAAGTAATACACATATATGTATTCAACTAATTTTGAGCAGTTGGTATTAATAAAGGCATCGTCAGTTTCAACGTAAAAAGGACCGACAGGAGTCAACTCTTGTAATATGGGAAATTATAAGAAAAGGAATATCAGTAAGCAGGAATTGTGTGAACTGGTTTGGATATACAAGAACATGTAAGAAATAAATGGACCTTTCTGTCTGTAGTAAATAGATGAGTAATGGCCTTGCCTGACTTCCGTCATCATTCATGTAGAGAGAACAATGAACAAAGGATATTAATAATATAATTTGCAAATGCAGGAGGGTGGCAGAAATGCCATTGCCACAATAGTATCAGGTAACTTTATTTATGTAATAACTGCATTGAGATGGGATATGTTTGTATAGTAATGTCAGGTTAGGTAGATGCAGTTAACCGTATAAAGATATAGCACTGATGGATCCTTTTTTGCCTCGTGTGACCATAATTAATGTAAGCAGTCAACCATTATGTTTACAGGACTTGATGAATCTGTTGTATTATTAGGTTTCAATCTCATTGGTGTGCCGTGCAATGGATTATATTAATGATTTGGTCAGACATTTTGGTATTTGTTGGTCTTCAAAATGGTATTAACAAAACAAAATATACAACTAAACCCTAATAATAAGTGTGCTGGCAGTTGAAAACTACAACCACACAGCTAACCTAAGAATTCACTGTTGCCCAAGTGATTCAAAAACATGCAAGTAAACAACAGCATTTCCTAAAATTGCATCATCATCAAACTGCAATCTTTTCACTTCAAGGTATATCCAATTTATAGTTACTCTTCAAAATTGTAATATGCACAACTTACCGTAAAAAAGTGATTTAGCAGATGTTATTTTGTCTTTTTTGTATTGTAAAGAAATATCACATTGTAATGTGTGTGTGTCTTTGCAACCAATTTATTTGGGATTGTAAGGTTTAAATTATGGAATTATAGCAATTTACAGCATGGAAACAGGTCCTTTGGCCCAACTTGTCCGTGCCAGCCAGTTTTAACCATTAAGCTAGTCCGAATTGCCCTTATTTGGCCCATATCCCTGTACACCAATTTTATTTATGTAACTGCCTAAATATGTAAGATTTTGATGGGTACAGATAGAGTGAATGCAAGCAAGCTTTTTCCACTGAGAAAAAAACCAGAGGGCATGGGTTAAGGGTGAAAGGAGAAAAGTTTAAAGGGAATATTAGGGACGGCTTCTTCACGCAGAGAGTGGTAGGAGTGTGGAATGAGCTGCCAAATAAAGTGGTAAATGCGGGGTCACTTTTAACATTTAAGAAGAACTTGGATGGGTACATGGGTGAGAGGAGTGTGAAGGGATATGATTCAAGTGCAGGTCAGTGGAACTAGGCAAAAAATGGTTCAGCACAGACAAGAAGGACCAAAAGGCCTGTTTCTGAGCTGTAATTTTCTATGGTTCTATGGTTTTAAATACTTTTTAGAAGAAATAATTGTATCTGTCTCTATTAGTACTGCTGGCAGGTTATTAAAAGAGGTTCAGTGTCAAGACGGGTATTTGAAGACATGAGCAAAGTTAACATGGAATACCAATGAATAACAGGAAAAGAAGCTTGTATTAGGAGAGAAATTTAAGTTTAGCTGTTGTGTTTCAAAGGGAAAAATTACAACTGGTAAATTTCATAAATGCGTAAAGCAAAGTATTAAATATATTTTTATCTGAAAGTAGTAGCCATAAAAACAACATGATATATTTTAATATTCTGGGAAAGGAGGTTAAGAATAATGGGTATAAAGATGAAAGAGAGAAAACATATTTAAAGAAAGGTTGAAAGTTGAGTAAGGAGATTGGGCGTATGATATTCTGAAGAATGTGCAGAATGTTTAGAGAGAACTGTGAAAAAAGCAAAGTGAGCTCCAGCACACTCAGAAAAGTGTGTGCCTGTCCTAGAAAGGAAAGCTTTTTTTACAAGCTTTGAATTTTTCTTATCTAGTGAGAGAAGAAGAAGCCTTGTGAAATACCTTCCCCAAAGTAACAGTGGATGTCTTGTGGTAATATTGTCAGATTTGTTATAGATAAAGAATCTATATGGACAGTTGCTTGAAATGGGCTGCTTAGTTGTGCTTTTAATTAAGCAGAAATATTTTGGGAAATGTTTGTGTAAATGTATTTTGTGTACTTGAGTTTTCTTTTTGTTAACACATGCTTTAATTTAATAATTAAGATATCCAAGAGTTGTATTTAAATTCTCATTCCTAACTTCAGAGCACATACCTTATCATAATAAATTACAAATTGTAAATAGTTGTGATCACCTTCCAAATTTCCCTTTGGGATTTCGGCAGCACAGCAATTTCCACCTGACTTAAATACTTCCACCTGCTTCAGAGAGCCTGTCAGTTTGATTGCCAACAATGCGCACTTGCAAAAACCAGACATTATGACCTTACACTCTATGTTCTTGCCCGTATGATATGATCTGATGCAACAGCTAAAATGGGAGCAATTTAATTACTTCAACATTGCCCTCTATTAACGATTATATTCCAGGATCCCAAATGGAAGGTCTAGCTGTATGACTAACAGTAATTTTATATGGTTTATAATAACATGTTAAGACTTAAGATATACTATGGTGTATACTTATAAGATCAAAATGCTAAAAGATGTAGGTATCAGCTGGACAGATATGAAACATCTTTATAAACCAGTGATGCATAGAAACGTAGCATGGGCAGAACAAGTGACAGAAAGCCCTGTAAGGGATGGGGAGGGGTGGTGTTTGAATTGGGATGAACCAATGTTCCAAAAAATAAGATGGAGGGAAATATTCACAGCCTAAAGTTGTTGAACTCAGTGTTGAGCCCAGAAGGCTGTAATGTGCCTAACTGGAAGACGAGCAGTTGTCTCTCCAGTTTGTGTTGGGCTTCACTGATACATTACCAGAGGCCAAGGACAGACATATGGGCATGAGAGCAAGATGCTAAGTTGAAAAGGCAAAGGGCAGGAAGATTGCAGACTGAATGAAGCCTTCACCCAATTTGAGTTTATTCTCCCTAACTCAGCATCGTTTTGCTTGCGCTGAGCACTGACCTTTGTTCTTCTTTTCACACGTTCTGCTCTCTTACCTTTATGCCACTATCAGCACTTCTTTAGTCATTAATGCTACAATTAACATTCACTTTGTCTTGTATCCATGACATCTTTGACAATCTTGTTCTAATCTACCTCTGACCTTCTATTCTACTCCACCCCCTCTCTAACTACATAAATCATTATGTTTCTATCCCTCTTCAATGCCAGAGTTATACAGACTTGGAACTTTGGTTAAGATTTTCCCAAAAGTGGTGAATTGGCAGGAAAACCTAGATCCCAATTGTATTGTTAGTTCAATTTCTCACTGGAGTCTCTCCACTCTGCACATTGCAGAGGTCCCAACTGTGAATCTCATTAAAAACCCAGCGGGCATGGCCTAATGGCACAGAGTCTGATCGTTCTGGAACTCTGCACATGCGCTGTGAACCTGATCTGGCAGTCTTCCCATTTGCTCGCCAGCCCCGGACCTCCGCAGAGCTGCCTATCCAGTCTCCCCCTTGGCTTAATCACGGCCTGCATGATTCCTAAGCCAGGCCTGAAGCTCCCGCATCAGAGCACCCCAATGTCCAGCTCACCTTCCTCCCCCCACCAGACGACTATCCTATGCCTCCCCCCCAGCTCACCCCAATTGCTGCCCTCCCTCCATTCCAGACTGATCCCAAGGTAGGGTGGCAGATGGACCCCCCCCAACTCCACCGATCACCCCAGGCAGTGCCAAGGTGCTCCCTGAGCATGTGCACTTTGCCCCCTGGACAGTGCCAGGGACACAGGCTAGCATTGTCAGGATGCTGATGACCAGGGGGCAGCATCCCTGGTGCCTGACCTCCTGGGGAGTCGCGCTTGCCTTCCCTTCCTGGCAGGGCCTCCCACTAGTTCCCCAAACGTGGGAAGCTACTTTAAATCCCGCCGGAATGAAGTACTCCTGGCGAGGTGGGCGGTTCAATTGGAACTGGTAAGTTCTCTTGATACATTCAAACTCCATTTAAAGCATATTAAAAAAAGTGATTCAAATTACTTATCTGCCTGCCTGTTGGTTTTCAGCATGGCTGCAACTGTTCACCAGGTGTGGGAGATGCGTGTGCGTTCCTGGTGCATGTCCAAATCTGGAACAAAGCCAGCAATGCGCATCTCCAGAAAAGGTACAAGTCAGGATGGGAGAGTTACAGCCATTAACTCTGCTTCTCTCTTCAGTTGCTGTGAGACTTGCTGGGTTTGTCCAACATTTTCTAGTTTTGTAAGAGATCATCTTTGAAAAATCTTGCCATTGGCAAATTAGGGGTATAATGTCAAAAGTTAATCCCAAACTTTACAATTCTGAGGAAAGCACCAAGTAATGGTGAAAAAAAGTTTCATTTTGTAATCATGTTTCACCTTACATTGTCACATCAGTACCCACAGCCCAAGTGAAACAATGCTGCATATTATCTGAAGACTATAAAATAATATATATTTTCATAGTCAGACATCTACTCCATGATACAATTTATGACATTGTTTTAATTTTGTTAAATTCTAGTTTGATATGACATTCCGATAGGATCAATTTTCACATTAATTTGGGATTTCTTGGGCACTTGAATACAATTGACTCTTTACCAGGTTAAGACTAGGATTGTAAAAGCTGTAAATAAGTTTGTGGCTTATTATTAAAGTATTATCAAAGGAGTTTATAACCTATTTTGTCATGTTCTAAAGAATGTAATAATTGAACCTAAGAGCATAATAATTGAGGGAGCTCTTGATTATCTGAATCCCTGAAGTCCCGAACCTAGGCTGCTTATCATTCCCAAATAAGTCAGTTCCTTTGTAGTGTCGTAGAACTTTCTTACGCCGTATCTGTGAACCTAATGACAATGTGCTATTAGAATAAATGGCAACCTTACAAATGTTATCCGTATCTAGAGAATAAATTCAAAAACCTGAAACTACAGAAACAGTTCCCAGCTTTTATCAATATTTGTTGTCACTTCATCTCTAACATCACCATTTCCCACAGACCTATTGTCTGCCAGCTGATGTTGTCTCAAGCCCTGCAGTCTCAGGAGTCTTGGGAAATGGCACGCCTTGCCCATGGCTATGTGTTTCATTTAATTAATATGGACTCGCTTCTCCATTGGAGAGAAGGAAGTAAATGTTAAAAGCATGTGAATGATGTGAATCTTTACCCAACATGAGCATTCAAAAATAATGAAGACAGGTGCATTGACCTTTATGTGAATTTTCCTTAAAGATTGGCAGAGAGATTTGCAATGAACTATGTGAATTGATAAAGTGGTTAAGTGCAAAGTAAGATGGCAGTATGAGTGATAAAAGATTTGATTCAGCACCAATTATGAGGTTGCCAGCATCTATCATTAGAGACAAAATGATTGATCACTTTCCAAATATCAACTGATAAAAGCAAACAGCATGAACTTGTGAGGGCTAAGCCATTTCGGAATAATCCGGTTAAGTTTTTACATGAGGTCACTAGCATGATGAATTAGGGATTGTTCACAGATGTTGGCCATTGGATGCTATAGAAGGCATTTAATAAGATCCCATTTAAAGTAGCACATTTGAAAACTTATGGAGTTGGGGTTAACATTGGCTATCGGCTATTTGGGAGATAGGAGACAGTGGGTAGGGATAAAGGGTTAATTCTCTGATTGGTAAGATGAAGTTTCTCTGAATCTATAATGGGGCCTCAGCTGTTCACTATATATATTAATGATGGTGTGTGTGTATAAATAAGAAATCAACTTGTACATCCAAAGCTGTGCACCAAGATGCACAGCAGCTACTTAAGAACATAAGAAATAGGAGCAGGAGAAGGCCATGTAGCCCTTCGAGCCTGCCCCGCCATTCAATAAGATCATGGCTGATATGAAGTGGATCAGTTGTTGGCAGGAACAGAAGTTTCAAAGGGCAGAGAGATTTAGTGAAGAGGGAAATATGTGACAGTTCATGCTCAATGGAAGAAAGCGTGGAATCATTGACTTTGGATCTGAGAAAAAGCAATCTGAATATTTTCTTTACATCGAGAGGCTGGGAGCTGTAGAGAGACAATAAGATTTAGTACACAATAAGGAAAAAAGTAAACAAAAAGGTAATATGAAAGCACAAAAATGATGAGCTGGGAATGACTATATGGTCCATCAAACCTACTTCACTCTTGATGTCTGGAATGGCATGACGCTATATCCATCCACAGGAATCTCCTGGAGAGATGAATAAATAAAGAAAAATTCAGGATCAATTCAGAGAAAAATTGATTGTGGAATCACTTAGCTCTGGCTATCACTTGCAGAGTACGCTATTTAGCATACAAAGTGCTCCCAAGTTGTACCATCACCAGATTGACATCACATTTTTAGGTATTGCCATTACTCCTGACACGCCCTCCTTCACTCTTCATTGATCCAGGGTTGCCACAAGGTTACAGATTGTGGCTGAGTACAATTTGGACCTGTGAAAAGGTGTATGAGCAGCAACCTCCACCCAACCCCCTACACCCCCATCACACCCTCCCCCGCCCTGCCAACCTTATCCCCAAGAAAGACTTAGCTGATTTCCCCCATGTTCTCTGGTGCTCCCTCTCCATTGGAGTCCCTGGTCGATAGTGGCAATCTACCCACTCACCTTCGGAGGTGAGGTCACCAGGGTCAGGACTTTATAGAGCTGTTATAAATCCAAACACATCTCTCCGGCCCGGATTGAGTATTCAATGAGGGGGAAGTGTTGGCAGAATGGCTCGCTAATGATATTGTTATTTATTAAATGAGATTCTTGACCTTCCTGGATGGGAAACTTGTTAAGTCATGGCAAGGAGCATGGAAAATCAGGTAATGAGTTCTCACCGCTGAGAATCGGGTTTTCTGACACTCATAAGGTTTTGGGCCTGTGCCGCCATTTACACTGATGGCTAATGTGGACTCCAAGTTCTGCCCATTGTCTGGGTGTGTGCTAGAGGCAGATTCTGAAGTGGCTTTCAAGAGGAAATTGGATTATTATTTGAAGAGAACAAATTGCACAGCTATGGGAGAAGGGGAAGGGAGGGGATCTAGTCCTTGAAGAGAGCTGGTACAAACATGAAGGGTTGAACGGCTTCCTTTTGTACTGTAATCTACATATCTATCTACTCAATTGTATATGTTCCTTTCTCAGGAAGTTTGGATTTAGTCAGTTGGGGGCCACAACACTGGTAAATGGGCACACTGTGTAGAAATATTCCCAGCAACCAAATGGATCTTTCCCCTACATGATTTCTTATTGTTTTCATCATCAGATCTTATTAAATGATTGAAAATCAGTCTGCTAGTTAAGCAAATTGTCAGCGAAGCATTATCAGATAATTTTCTGGCTACGATTAAATTCAGATTTGGAAAACCTTCCATGAGGCAGAAAATGTTCATTCTTAAGTTTGAATTGTGTATCTTGTTTTTCTTGTAGCTGATAGCATGAATCAAGAGGATAGAGGTTGAGGGATGCTACTTTGCATCAAATAGAACTCCCACCTACCTGATGAAAGGACAGCCTGTTCTGAAAGCTAGTAGCATTTGCTACAGATAAACCTGTTGGACTTTAACCTGGTGTTGTGAGACTTCTTTCTGTTTTAATCCCAGTCCAACGCAGGCATCTTCACATGGCTGACCAGGACTTTCTCCCATTATTACAGCATGCCAACAGTGTTTTGAAAGTATTTGCAGGTTGATAATTAATCTGTTTGACATTATGAATGCATCTCAAGTGGCCATCTAGTCCTGGGTGGGGCACAAATCCGGAGCTTCTGGTTCAGATGCAGGGATGTTATCCATTGTGTCACAAGACCTCCTCTGGCTCCGATTAGATCAATAAGAGTGAAACCAGTTGAGTGCAATTCCACCCAAATTGGTGGTTTTCAATACTAGTGGACTTCCAGACCTATTCTGTTTATTTTGAAAATTATTTGGACAACAGGGTTCATCCCTTGCATCGTACCATATTTAACAGTTGCGTACATTCATTCTTGGATTGCAAGCATTCTCTGCACACTGTAGGAACCTTTGATAGAAGAGTCATATTCTAAACATGGAAAATGTCATGTCACAGGCCTCATTGTTAACATATGACTGACGGGTTTGTCCTCTATAAAAGCCATGTGCCTGCCTGTTCACTTTGACTTATAGTTACATTATCTTACTAGACAATGTGCCTTGAATCCTAGGTAGAAACCTTTATCAAAGCCTGCAGGGATGAAAGGTGGGAGTGTGTCGAATGGAGAATGCACTGAGAAATTAAGATCATAAGATGGTAACTAATATGTTGTCGGTCTTCATTTTCCAATCTCCACACACAGCAGCAGCATATTAAAGCAGTAACGTTTAGGAGGTCAGACATTTCTGCCATTATACTTTAGTGCTGATTGAGCAGACAGATATATCAAAAAATCAGATTTTCAGAAGCAATGAAATTTAATGGCCTGAATTCTGTGGTGAGAGGAATGGAGATACTGGATGGCGATTCTGTCATCCTGCTGCACTGATCGAGCAGCTGGATTTCTGCTGCAACCTCTGGAGTGCAGGGGTGGCTGAAGGCAGGGGCTGGAAACCTTTTGCTTGGTGTGGACAAGTTCCTGGGGCGCTGGAAGTGTTGTCTCCGTGTAGTCTCTGTGGGGTAGAGTGGCAGGTGGTTTATAGCTTTTGGCTGATATTACTCAACACAGTGGTCTGGGCCTCGATGTGTGGGATTGGGGTACACTCATCTCTGTGGGGGGAAGTGGGTCTCCATTGGTGGGGGAGGAGGGGATGAGTGATGATTGGGGGAGTGCCACAGGGGCTGGAGGCAGTTCTGGTGGTAGGGAGGGGGGAGGACAGGGGGAGTTAGAAGCAAATGGCAGTTGGTGGCTGCCCTTGAGATGTGTGGGGATGGTTTGACCTTGTAAGCACAGCACATGTACAGGTTTTAGAATGGGATGCACACTCACTCTTACTGCCCAAAGAAGATTGTTCATCTTCTTCCAGTACTGGTTTCTGGACCAGGGAGTCAGTGTCTGGCTGCTTACAACTGCAACCACAGCCTTCCGTAATGTTCTTGCTGTGCAACCACTTGGGTGATGGCCCTGAGTGGGATACAGCAGCTGGCTCCTCTCCACCACTGTGGTCAGCGGCCAGGCCTACTCACCCTCAGAAAATCTGGAGCCACTTCTTTTCGGTGCTGTCTTCCTTCTGTGACTGTCTATGAACCCATAACTGCAGCTTATATGCTGCTCTGCCTTATTAAGTTTGGGCCATTCATGGGCCCATTCGAATTTCATTGTGAATAATGTACAGGTAACTTGCTTTCAATAGAGGGAGAGCCATCTCCAAAGGTGCTGATTAGGTGAATTTAACAAGGTATTATGTTGGGGGTGGGGGGGGTGTGTGGTTGGTAGAAGGTACAATGTCAAGGGTCTTACTCAATAAGTTGCTGTGTTTGGGGGTGCAACACTCAAGGATCTCACTCAGGGAGGGCTCTGTGTGTGAAGGTGATGTTGGCAGGATGAGGAGGTAAGCAATGTCTGGGTCAGTGAGGGATGGGAAGGCTAGCGATGTCTGGAATAGTGACGGATAGGGAGGCAAGCAATGTCTGGGTCAGTGGGGGATGGAGAGGCCAGTGATGACTGGGTCAGTGGGGGATGAGGAGGCCGGCAATGTCTGGGTCAGTGAGGGATAAACTCAGTAAGAGATCTGACAACACCAATTTTAAATCCAACCAAATTATTTGATAGTAAACTTGCTAGCTTTCAGCCTTTGTCAGGCGAATGAGGTGTTCTGGTCTGTCAGTGAGGGATGAGGAGGCCGGTGATGACAGGGTCAGTGGGTGATGTGGAGGCCGGCAATGTCTGGGTCAGTGAGGAATGAGGAGGCCAGTGATGACTGGGTCAATGGGGGATGGGGAGGGCAGTGATATCAGGGTCAGTGGCTTAAGTGGATGATGGGGTGGTCAATGATGTCTGGGTTAGTGAGAGATGGGAAAGCCAGTGATGGCTGGGTCACTGAAGGATAGGGAGAGCAGTGATGTCTGGGTTAGTGGGTGATGGAGAGGCCAGTGATTGGTGGGGGAGGTGAGGGGGCATGGTGGAATGGTGAGAAGCTTGTTATCTCGATGCTGTGAAGACTTGTGTCACGATCTCTCAGAGATTGATGTATGCGTAGTGATTTCAGCCACTTCAGTGGGAATAGGCCCTTCCACCTGATTTTCATGTAATTCTCACTAATGCCCTCTACAGTGCACAGAATGGGGGAGGTTCATTTTGAAAACCCTGCTGAAAAAAACAGTGGGGTTTACTCCCGTTTTTAGTTGAATTCGACACTTACAAGTTGTTTGGGACAATCGTCCTGACTATCACTGTCATCACTATGCCTTGTATCAGACAGCAACTTCCAGAATCCACAAATATGTAATAAAATGTGAAAATCAGGAAATTACTGGCTAAATTTCCATTCTCCTTCACATGTTTCAATACACTGATATCTCACTAAGGCCATCAACATTGGGATATGTGAAAAGCCATGTAGTTGCAATACTTCCTCACTAGGGACCCACTAACACTTTAAATCACACAGGATCCAGGTGAGATATCTAAATGTATACAAAATTTGCTTTATAACAGAAGCCAGAGAATAGTTGTGGAGAATTGTTTTACAAATTGGAGGCCTGTGACCAGTGGTGTGCCTCAGGGATCAGTGCTGGGCCCACTGTTATTTGTCATTTATATTAATGATTTGGATGAGAATATAGGGGACATGGTTAGTGTGTTTGCAGATGGCACCAAGATTGGTGGCATGATGAACAATGAGGAAGATTGTCACTAATTGCAACGGGATCTTGATCAATTGAGTCACTGGGCTGATGAATGGCAAATGAAGTTTAATTTAGACAAATGCAAGGTAATGCATTTTGGTAGATTGAACCAGAGCAAGGCAGTTAATGGTAAGATGCTGGGGAAAGTTACAGAACAAAAAGATCTAGGGGTACAGGTTCATAACTCCTCGGAAGTGGAATCACAAGTGGATAGACTGGTGAAGAAGGCATTTGGCATGCTTGGCTTCATTGGTCAGAACATTGAATACAGGAGTTGAGACGTCTTGTTGAAGTTGTACGAGATATTGGTAAGGCCACGCTTGGAATACTGTGTGCAATTCTGGTCACCCTATTATAGAAAGAATATTATTAAACTAGAAAGAGTGTAGAAACAATTTATTAGGATGCTACTGGGACTTGTTGGATTGAGTTATAAAGACAAGCTGAATAGACTGGGACTTTCTTCTCTGGAGCATGGGAGGCTGAGGGGTGACTTTATAGAAGTCTACAAAATAATGTGGGGCATAGACAAAGTAGATAATTGATATCTTTTCCCAAAGGTAGGGGACTATAAATTGAAAGGGCATAGGTTTAAGGTGAAGGGAAGAGATACAAAACTGTCCAGAGGGGCAATTTTTTCATACAGAGGGTGGTAAGTGTCTAGAACAAGCTGCCAGATGTAATAGTAGAGGCGGATACAATTTTATCTTTTAAAAAGCATTTAGATAGTACAGAGGAATATAGGCCAAATGCGGGCAATTGGGATTAGCTTAGGGGTTTTAAAAAAAAGGGCAGCATGGACAAGTTGGGCTGAAGGGCCTGTTTCCATGCTGTAAACCTTTATAATATGCCATAAAAGTTAGGGCTCAATTCATTCAAGTGTAAATTAATTTTTAATTACGTAATAAGCATCATTCCCTGTAATTCTTCCTCTTGAGCAGGTACAATTTCTTTAAGTGTATGGTCCTGGCAATGAAAAGGAGTCAATTTATGATGTTTGTGGCAATTTTCAGATTTCTACAGGATGCATCAGCTGTGCAGTTGATGAGAACATCGGTAATAAGTCTTAATTAAGTAAAATCATCTTCTTTGCCCTGAACATTGATGTATATAAACTTTCGTTCTCATTTGTTCAAATTTCAATTATTGTTGGAGATTTTTAAAAATTAAATATTATTTCTTTTAATTTTCTCTCCATAGAATCTCTACAGTGCTAAAAGAGGCCATATGGTCCATCAAGCCTGCATCGACTCTCTGAAAGAGCATCCCATCCAAACCCTACCTTCCATCCTATCCCTGTAACCATATGCATTTATCATGGCTAATCCACCTAAGTTACGCAGCTTTTGGGCATTAAGGGGCAATTTATCATGGCCAATCATCCAACTTGCACATCTTTGGAATGTAGGAGGAAACTGGGCACCTGGAGGAAACCCATGAAGACACAGGAAGAACATACAAATTCCACACAGATAGTGACCTAAGCCAGGAATTGAACCTGGAGCGCTGCCACTGTGAGGCAGCAGTGCCAAGCACTGTGCCACCCCTGCAATCATATCACCTCTCAATACCATCATTCTTTCCCTCTCATTATTTTGTTTTCTGCACATGATTTTGCATTGAATTAAATACTTTATTTATAGTTCCTGGTTTAGACTCTTCATAGCCCTCTGAGGATTCTTCGATCTCCACGGTTGAACTGAAATCCTGTTGATTGTCCTGTTAACATAGATCCTAGATGCTTTGTGGAAGGTGCTGTACTGAAAGGCTTCTCTAATTATTGTGAAATGCTATATGAAAGACAGAATATTATCTGTGGGCAGCTGAAATTGTAATGAACAGAGAGCACTATCCTTCATTAGTAATCACAAAACCCAAACCATCAAGGCTGGAGAAGTGCTCCACACGACAGACAATTAGAACATATGGATTCTGATTTGAATCAAAAACTGAACATGCTGGAAAACCTCAGCAGATCTGACAGCATCTGCAGAGAGAGAATAGAGCCAACGTTTTGAATCTGGGTGGTTCTTGGTCAGTGTTCTGATGAACCGCTCCGACGAAGAAACTTCCAGACTCAAACTGTTAGCTCTATTCTCTCACCACTGAGACTCTCAGACTTGCTGAAATTTTCCAGTATTTTTTGTTTTTTGTTTCAGATTCCAGCATCCGTAGCAACCTGATCTCAGTGTGAAAAGTCTAGGGTGCGGTCATGAGCTTCTTACCAGTAAGATAGTAGCTATGGTGAATATGTTTTATTTATTTAACCTTTATATGCTTAATGGTTTACCTAAGATCTTGTTCCACAGGAAATAACTGCTTTCAAAAATTTGCAAAACTTTCCCTTTATTTGGTATGCAACCCTAGCAGGTACCTATGGAATACAGTTGATGCTGTAATCCTGATGTGGAGCCTGAGATAAAATGACAGAATGATGATCTCCTTTCCTGAATTAAATTGACAGATTACCTAGGGTAAGAAGTTAAGACGATTTTACTTCTCAACTAACCTCTCTGCACAATTAAACAGAAATGCTGGCTACTTTTTACTTTTAATTGGAATACAAAATATGAGACATTTAAAAGGGAGGAGTTGACCCAGTTTGGTACGGAATTAATACTTATTGGATGGGAGCTCTGTATCTTTGCAGAAGTTGTTTAGAGTTATTCACTCAATTAGAAGTTGCTAAACTTGAGGGACAGCAGGATATTGGCTGGAATTTTACTGGCATCGGCGCGGGTGAGGCTATAGAATGGAATTCTCTGTTGGCCTCGGGTGGGATTTTATGAGCCTTGCCTGAATGAGGTCATAAAATTCTGGCCATAATCTATCACGCACAGAGGGTACATCTAGAATGTATATTTTCAGGGGCTGTTATCCCATTAGCAGATAGATGATATTGATTGGAATCAATTAATCATTATAACAAGGTGGTAAGTAAGACTGAGTGTATTACCTTGGTACATAAATTTTCAATAGTGAAAAACAAAAGCAAAGAACAGCAAATGCTATAAATTTGGAGTAAAACAGAAAAGGCTGGAAATTCTCAATAAGCTAAACAATGTTTGTGGAGAGCGAAATAGAGTAAATTCCCCATTTTTGAGGCTAATTGCAGTAGTGGGTGGCTTTGCGGTGCCTTTCCCGCTGGTTAGAATGGCAGGATCCTGTGCCAGATTCTGCACTTGAAATCTTATTAATTATGCACACACGGGTTCCCCTCTGAATCACTGGGTGGGCCAGCAGCTGATTTGTCTGTCTGCCCTGAGGTGATGCATTTGTATGTTCCAGCACATATTTATATATTAGTTCAGCCCACTGAAATCACTCTCTCTGACCCACCTGCATTCACCAGACTGCACAATGTGTCAGCAACTTTGGGGAGAAAGGCTAGCTACTTGAAAAAAAGGTCTGTTGCTCGATTCGACCACCCTCCGTCTGAGCCCATCACCTAGACGGTGCCCCATTTGGACCTCACCGGCTGCATCAGAAATCTTTGTGCATCTCTTTTCAGTAAACAGTGATACACCTTTAACTCCCTTGTTTATGAGCTTTTCATACAGCCTTGTTGGGAACCAACTTCCCTCTCCTTGGTCTTCCCTCTGCCTTCTTTATTCATCTTCTTCAGCCACCTTCTCGCCCCTCTGCCCACATTGACTGCCCTGTTCGCTTTGTCAGCCTGACTAGCGCCACCCCACCAACAGCGCCACCCCTCCCCCCCCAACATCGCATCCTCCCCTTGCACTCCAACCCCAGTCGAACTTTGGATTTTTGTTATGGTGGCTGTGTGATTTCCACATCACAGTGCTGTCCAGATAGACACTGGTGAGTGACACCGGAGGGGAAATGAAATCCTTGTACTCCTCAATCGCGAGCACAGTACTGAACTGAGACAATGACAAAGGAGGGTCCCTGGATCCATTAGCACGCTGCTGTCCATGAAGACCAGCGTGGCATGGAGATAGCAAAGCGGTCTGGCCTGATTCAGGAATTCAGGAACAACACAGCCCCATGGTAGAAAGATTTTGTTACACCCACTTCAAAATGTTATGAGAACTGAGAACTGCCTTTTGCGTGCCATTCTTTAGCAACTAGATTTTAGACTGACATAATGTCACGCTGGCATGACGCAATATTGGAAGTCCTGATGGGATGCCAGTGGGCAGCTGTTTCAATGAGCATTCACGACTTGCAAATGAATGCAAATGGCATTCTTGCCAACTGCCAGTAGAAAGACCAAGTCACCATGTATCTGCCACCATTGGGAGAATTGCAATGTGATTTTACACCGGGGGGTTGGGGAGGTTAGTGACTTTTTGGCTCCCTTTAGATTTTCCATATTCGCCTGCCACAAACCTACCACAGGCAGGTTAGGAGAATTCTGCATCACATTTCAGGTCAATGAACTTTTGTCACAACTCTGGGAATTCAAATGGTATTCACATTCAATCGTGAACATTTGTTCCAGAAATATCAACTTTGGGAAATCAGTCATGGCAAGTTGAAAATATGGTTATCCATCCAGAGAGATATGAGGGAGAGTTGTGGATGATTTTATAGTGAAAAAAAAACAAACTGTCACTCCCATAGTCATAAATATAAATTCTAAACAAAACCTTATCTCCAGCTGTCTGGGAAATATAATATAATCAAACACAGGTCCAATATCCAAGACTAATACCAGCCCATTCTGGATTTTTCCGGATTTTGGATTACCCACCAGTATAACAGGCAGCTTCTGCATATGATTTATTTGCCTCTCTCGTCTTATTGGAGTATTGTTACATATTGTTAAAAATTAAAAGGATGTAACCATTATTCTAATCACTCAAATCTCCATTTTCTCATTCTGGAAACTTGGAGAAATGTGCTGATGCACTGTCAGGTGGTTTATCAGTCAGACTGTGTTACAGAAGGAAGGACTTGCATTATGTTTGTTTTGTGAAAAGGTGATTAGCTCTGGCTTTTTGTTTTCTCATGACGTGAAAATCATACATTAGATATTTATAATTAGATGCATTGACCCAACTGTGGTGACCAGGGGAATTTCATAATAACTTTATTACAGTATTAATGTAAGTCTTACTCGTGACTAATAAATAAATTCTAAAGCTTTTACTTCTCACCATAGAAGCAGTCAGATCTATCCTCAAATGAATCTCTCTGGAACTGCAACGTATATATACCAAGGCTGGAAGAGAAATTCCACCAAATTCTATGTTCTGTATTTAGGGACCTGAGGCCTATTTATCATTCCCATAGCAATTGTTTCAGGGATCAGCCGATTTAGCATAAACTGGGAATTGAATTGATTGCCTTTATTGTTGTAATGATGTTGGTTACTGAACTGTCTCTTAAGAGAATCTCCTTGGTCTTTCATATATTAACAGCAGGTTTTTATTACCTACTTGTAACTATATGCATATATACACTAAAGGGTTCAGGCAATAACATACCTCTGTTCAACGTCAGGTCTGATTCATATGCCTTCTTGTATCACTATATAGGACTGTGTACATTAATCCTATAATTCAAACCCTTATTCTACACCTCCTCCAAGTCACATTCCATGAATATAGTTAAATGAAATTCCTTGAAGTCTTACATTGTTATAAGTCAAATGCATTCACCTTATTGTTACAACTTTGATGTTATTCTAATATCATTGCTATTACTGTATTAGCATTATTACAATGTTCTCTCTAACCAATCTCTCCCCTTCAAGTCCTGGAAGTTAGTAGTTCTGAAGGTCTGGAGGTTTTATTACGCTTCCACATCTTATTTGCTATTCTGTCTTGAGAGTGGTAGACTCCATTGGCTCTGGTTCTTGTTGTTGGCTAGGAGGTTGGACTGGCATTTGAATTGAGTCATAGAAGTTTACAGCATGGAAACAGGCCCTTCAATCCAACATGTCCATGCTGCCCAGTTTTTACCACTAAGCTAGTCCCAACTGATTGCATTTGGCCCATATCCTTCTATACGTATCTTACCCATGTAAATGTTTAAATGATTTTTAAAAGACAAAATTGTACCCGCCTTTACAGCTCGTTCCAGACACTCATCACCCTCTTAGTGAAAGAACTGCCCCTCTGGACCCTTTTATATCTTACTTCTCTCACTTTAAACTTATGCCCTCTAGTTTTAGATTACTGTACTCTTTAGGAAAAGATGTTGACTAACACCTTATCTATGCCCCTCATTATTTATAGACCTCGATAAGATCGTCCTCTAAGCCTCCTATGTTCCAGGGGAAAAGGTCCCAGTCTACCCAACCTGTTCTTATAACTTAAAATATCATCCCAATAACATCCTAGTAAATCTTTTCTACACTCTTTCTAGTTTATATGCCATTAAAGTTTTTAAAGTTGAAAGTTTTAGGTTCATTTATTAATGTCACAAGTAGGCTTATATTAACACCGCAATGAAGTTACTGTGAAAATCCTGTTCACTCACTTCTTCATTGCTTTATGTTGATCCATGCCTGTTTGGTTGCTGTTGTTCTGATCATTTCTTGCGGGGGGGATGAACACGATACTTGTCTTTTTGATGCTGCTTTTTTTTCTTCTTTCATCAAGTGGGCCATCTTAATGCCCTCCAAGGTGGAGGAAGAACATTCCATTGGTGAAAAGAGTGTTTAGTGTCACCGCTGTGTTTTGATGTCAATGGTAAGAGACTAGTACCAGGTTCCAGCATTCCTGTAGCTGTGATATGCTGGCTTGGTTCCAGAGTTTGCACAGTTGTTGCTATGTTAACCAGCAGTACCATTGACATCTTTGGAAATATATGTTCCTCGGACTCTTGATCATTCCCTGGTCTTGCTTCCACTGGAGGCATCACAGCAATCTCAAAGCTGATAGGTTGGGCTGACCACTGGGGACTTTCTGGGACTTTGAATAATAATGGACAAACCTGCTCTGCAAAACTGAAGAAAGAACGAAGGTGAAATCTAAGTCTGAATACTTTTTCATGTTTGATTTTGCAGGACTGTGCTGCTCTGGCTGCTAACAACAATGGTAATCTTGACAACCTTCACTTCTGGAGGAGATTCAGAGCTGCTCAAGTAAGAGAAAGGCTGGTTACGGATAACATGTATCAGTTCAAGATTTATTTATTGCTGCATCTTGTACTCTTCAGTGATGGATCTTTCCTTGGCAGAATTTAGTTCTTCTGTTCTATCTTTCAGGCTCACATTCGCACTTCTTCCAATTGTTTTTGAAAGGTCTCATGCTCATTCGTGAGAACTCCAATCTTTGCTTGCTGATTTCTATCTTTTAGAATGCAGGATGGGATTTTACATGCTTGCTGATCCAGAAACTGTAAAATCCCATTCAAGGTCAATGGACCTTTCCATTGTTCTCCCTTTGCCTGCTCCAATTCCCGTGGTCGGTAGGGAAGTATAATTCCAGCTGTAACGTTTTCCCAAAGTTCCTTCCAAATATGCAATAGTTTCTTTCAAGCACTGTAGTCTCCTTCTTGCAATTTTCAGCTTCCTCCTGGAATATTGAACATTTCTGAAACTTCTCTGAAATCTGGTTCACTAGTTCTTTCAGAGTGGCGTTAAATTCATTTTGCTTAAATTTATAATGTTCCAGTGGGACAAACACTGACCTGAGGATCTTTGTGGCATTTGAAGATCCTTTAACAGTTTTTTCCTTTTTATTTTATGAGGTTCAAGTACTTCATCTTGTGTTTTGTAATTTAACAGAGTCTTCTTATGTTTGTTCTGCTGTTCTACCATTGTTTTGCTCAAAGCATTTAAGGCTTTCACAGACTTAACACTTCAGGTCTGTCAGATAATGACTTTAAAAGTCCTAACACAGTGTGATCATGGTCAAAGATCAATTGTGAATAAAGCTCAACCTCAGAATATATATTTGAAATTCATGTCTTTTGAAATACAATCAAAATTGACCACAAGTTGATGTGGAGACAAGGGGCATGATTGTGACTTTATGGCAGTCTGGGTGACCAACAGAAGAATTGAATTCAAGATAACAGCTACTTCCATAGAAGTATTCCAAAACGAACTTTCGGACAAGCCCAAATGTTTGAGTGGAAGCATCACTATAAAGCAGATAACACATGAAAAACCATAATACCACTGGGTAGACAGAGTCTATAGGCTATGTGTAATTAATCCACCATTGGCACAGTAGCCAATGCTAGTCAACAATACTTGTGATGACCTAGTGGTATTATTGCTAGACTATTAATCCAGAAACTCAGCTAATGTTTTGGGGACCCAGGTTCAAATCCTGCCGTGGCAGATGGTGGAATTTGAATTGAATAAAGAAAAATCTGAAATTAAAAATCTAATGATAACCGTAAAGCATTGTTGATTATGAGAAAGACTTATCTGGTTCACTAATGTCCTTTAGGGAGGGAAATCTGCCACCCTTATCTGGTCTGGCCTACATGTGACTCCAGAGCTTACAGCAATGTGTGGTGGCCTCTAAACTGTTCTTGGTCAACTGGGGATGGGCAATAAACGCTGGCCAGCCAGCAACGCCCATATCCCACGAATAAACAAACAAAGGCAGTGCAACCTCATGCATGCACCCAAAAATTGGTCAGCTTTTAACAATATGTGCACAGTATGTGATGCAAGGATGTGCCAATACAAAAACCAAGATTGGAACGAGTAGTTTAATTCACTTTGAAGCACAAACAAACCTCCGGCCGTTCATGCCGTTGGGATTCTCCAGTCTCGCTGACAGCGCAGCCCCGCCGACAGCGCAGCCCCGCCCACATGTTTTCCAGCAGTGTGGGGATAATGTCATGGGAATTCTCATTGACAGCAGCAGGACCAGAGAATCCAGCCACTAGTAAAGTAGTAAACAGATGCAACTTGATAGTGACAGCATTTTGTGTTTAGAGCCTCATTAGCTTTTTACACATGATAAATTATAGTTTAAAGTTAAAGTTTATTTAATAGTGTCACAAGTAAGCTTACATTGACACTGCAATAAAGTTTACTATGAAAATCCCCTAGTTGCTACATTCCAGCATCTGTTTAGGCACTGAGGGAGAATTTAGCATGGCCAGTGCATCTAACCAGCATGACTTTCAGATTGTGGGAGGAAAGCAGAGCACTCAGAGGAAACTCATGCAGACACAGGGAGAACGTGCAGATTCCGCGCAGACAGTGAACCAAACTGGGAATCAAACCTAGGTCTCTGGCATGGTGAAGCAGTAGTGCTAACCATTGTGCCACTGAAATATGAGAAGTATTTCAGCCTTGTCAAGGCAGAATCTATTGTTTTGATATAGTGAATGAGACAGGTTCTACTATCTCTGACCTAGGTGATGTCATGTCATACCATCTGTAACCACCATGACTTGCCTGGGCTTGCAAAATCTCACTAACTGTCTTGGCTAGAGACAGTACACATTTCTGTAACCTGTGCTTCACCCTCTCTCTACCCACATTGTCTATACCTTTAAGACTTGATTACCTATAAAGACTTGCAATTCAACTATTATCTTGTAAATTAAGTTTGTGTCTTTGTATGCCTGGTTTGTGAACAGAACTTCCACTCACCTGATGAAGGGGCAGTGCTCTGAAAGCTTGGGGCTTGTGCTACCAAATAAATCTGTTGGACTTTAAAGTGGTATTGTGAGACTTCTTACTGCAATAGGATACCCAGAACATCTGAATCTCAGACCTCTGTAATATCTCAACATTTAGATATTCTTTTATGTTCTTCCTGCTAAAATGGAGAATTTCATCTTTGCCCACATTATATTCCATTTGCCAGATCTTTGTCCATTCATTTAACTTGTCTACGGTCCTTTACAGCCATATTACATACTCTTCACAACTTACTTTAAATGCTAAATTTCTGTAGTCAGCAAATTTAACAACTGTATCCTTCGTCCCTTTCAAGCCATTTATATAAATGACTGATCCCTGTGACATAGAACATGGAACATAGAACACTACAGCACAAACAGGCCCTTCGGCCCATGAGTTGCGCAGATCACATCTATACCTACCAAGCCACAGACCTATCTATAACATTAGTTCCCATATACTCATCCAGAAGTCTTTTAAAAGACCCCAGCGAGTTCGCCTCTACCACCACCGACGGCAGCCGATTCCATTCACTCACCACCCTCTGAGTGAAAAACTTACCACTAATATCCCCTCTGTATTTGCTTCCCTGCACCTTAAATCTGTGTCCTCTTGTAGCGACCATTTCAGCCCGGGGAAATAGCCTCTGAGAATCCACATTATCTATTCCTCTCAACATTTTATAAACCTCTATCAGGTCGCCTCTCAACCTACGTCTCTCCAGGGAGAAGAGTCCCAGCTCCCTCAACCTATCTTCATAAGGCATGCCTCCCAATCCAGGCAGCATCCTTGTAAATCTAGACATACCACTCTTACATTCTGCCAACCAAAAAAAAGCCCATGTTGAATCTGTCAGATTGTCTTTAGTGTATCCAAATGCCTTGTTATAACTTGTTTAATAATGGCTTGTAACATTTTCCCTATGATAGACGGGAGACTAACTGGCTTGTAGTTTCCTCTGTCTCCCTCTCTTTTGAATAAAAGAGTTAATTTGTCATTTTCCAATCTAATGAAACCTACTCTGAATCTAGGGCATTCTGAAAAAATGAACCCAATGCGACAGCTATCTCATTAGTTACTTCTTTAAGACATTAGCTAAAGTCCATCCATACCTAGGGACTTATCAGCCTGCAGCCCATACAATGTGCTCAATACCATCTCCTTGGTGATTGTCATTTTCCTGTGTTCCTTCCACCCTACTGTTTCCTGATCTTCAGCTATTTCTGGGATACTACTTGTGTTTTCTATCATGAAGACTGATGCAAAATATCTATTTAATTCATTTGCCATCTTCCTATTTTCCCAAATGTATGTTCTATAGAATAAGTGTTCACTATGTTAACTCTTTTCTTTCTTAAATATTTGTAGAAACTGCTACTATTCCATTTTTATGTCACTAGCTAGATTTCTTTTATTTCTCCTCCTTATTAGTCTTTTTGTTATGTTTTATTGTTGTTTACATTTCTTCCAATTTTCTGACCTGCTACCTGTCTTTGCATATATACTTTTTAAAAAAAAGTTTGATACTGTCTTTAACTTTCTAAGTTAACAACGTATGATGGGCCTTCCTCTTGGAATTGTCCATAGTGAATGTGTCCATTATGTGTATTGGCTAATATCCTCTTAAATGTTTGCCAATGAACCTCTATTGATTTATTGCTTAATCCCATTTAACTTTAGCTAGCTCCATTTTCCTGTCCTCAGAATTGCTCTTATTTAAGTTTAAAATTCCAGTTTGGGATCCACTCTTCTCTTCCTTAAACCCATATGATCTTCAAAAATTACATTACCCTGATGATTTCACAAATATTCCACTTTCCCCTTCAGAAGGATTTATGTTTCTTAGAGCACATTTTCTGATCTGATGCAGTCTGGGGTAAAGGAAAATTTCTCAAAACCATTTCCTCACCTCTGGCACCAAAGCAGGTTCAAACTGAATGTTCCTCCCTGATCAGCCAATCAGGACATTCTGACTGCGTGGCCAATCAGGGCAGTAAATTTGAACCAATCAGAGTAGAGGGAAGTTGTCCAATGCCATGCCAGTTTGGAATTTGAAAAAATTATGGCTGGACTACTCTATACTCCAGTATCCGGTAACCTGGGATCACTCTGTGATTATTCCAGGACTCCCCCGCAAGTCAGCACTCTGGGATTAATCCACATACCCCTGGGAAGCCAGCAACCTGGGATCACATATGTATTATTCCAGAATCACTCCAGAACTCCCCAGTGAGTGGGCACTCTGGAATTACTCCAGGTTTCTTCAGGAGAGGGCAATCTGAGATCACTTCTGGATTGTGCTGGTTTATTCTGGGATCACTCCAGTTTTCCTCTGGGGAGGGCAATCTGGGATCACTCTAGGTCTCCTCTGGGGAATTAGCACAACAGGTTTGTTCCAGAATCACTCCCGGGTTCCTCACAAGTCATCAATCCAGGATCATTTTTGGATGACTCTGGCATAAAGCCAGGATTAGTCTGGAATCGCTCTGGGATTACTCTGGGATCACTCCTGGATTACTCCAGGATCAATCTATGATTACTCTGGATTACTCCAGGATCACCCCAGGATTACACTGAGATTATTCTTGGATCACTGGAATTACTACAAGATCATTTGTGGATCACTCGGGGAACATTCTACCATCACTCTGGGTTTGCTCTGCAATTACTCGGGGATTAACCCTGGATTACTCCGTGATTACTCTGGGTTTAATCCTGGATTTCTCTGGGATTCCTCCAGGATTACTCCAGAATCACTCTGAGATTACTTCGGGATTACTTCAGGATCACTCTGGGATTACGCTGATTTTTGTGTTGCACCGCCCGGGCCTGTGACGCTGTGTGAGGCTTGACGTTAGATTTGCTCTGGCTCTCGGTCTGATGCTTTGGGGCAGGGTTCAGAGCTGCGGGGCCATGGCTAAAGCCCCCGATGTTGCTTCCTTCGACTTCAACATCTTGTTGGCCACCGATTCTTACAAGGTAGAGTGAAAGTTTAGGGCCGCTGCCGGGGAGCAGGCGCTGGGTGCGGAGCCAAGCGTCAGGTTGCTCATTGTCATCCTCTTTATTAGCTGTGCGCCGGCCTGTGGGCGGCTGCCTGAGCAACTTCAGCCTTGCAATGAGCAATAGTCCCACTGACACCCAGTGACTGCAGTTGCAGTAGAACGGCCGGGAGAATGCGTCCAGCTTCTATGATAGATGTTCTACATTTTATGGCCACTAACTCTTTTAAGTGGGAGCACAAAATGCTGGATCCAAACACTTTTAAATTCTGACTGACACTTTTAATGATGTGGAGATGCCGGCGTTGGACTGGGGTAAGCACAGTAACAAGTCTCGCAGCACGAGATTAAAGTCCAACAGGTTTATTTGGCAGCACTAGCTGACACTTTTTAAACCCGCGTTTCTTCACCAGGGTGCAAGATTTGTTTTCAAGTGCACTCGTTTAAATTCCCAAACACAGCCAGTCTTGTTTCTCTGCAGTTGAGCTGGAATGAGAAAGTGAAAAATGGCTATGGAACACACTTGTGCCTTGAAGCATCTGTTGCTCCAACGCAAGGCCCAGCGGACAAGTGAATAGGAGAGTGCTCATTTCTTATATGGAACATTATTCAGAATGAAGGTTCAGAGTATGATCAGTACCATTTTGTCAGTTTGGAATATAGCCATTCTTGTCGTTCAAGCAGGCTTTTGAAACAGTGTCAGATAAGTGAAAAAAGTCTGTTTGCAATTGTTTAGAAGTGTTTGCACATTGTAAGTACTGATGAAATCCAATTTAGCATTAATTGCTGATATACATAAAATATATGGTGACATGATGGCACAGTGGTTAGCACTGCTGGCTTACTGTGCCAGGGACTCAGGTTCAATTCTAAGCTCGGGTGACTGCGTGGAGTTCACACATTTTTCCTGTGTCTGTGTATATTTCCTCTGGGTGCTCTGGTTTCCTCCTACAGTCATGATGTGGGGGTGGCAGTGTTGGAATGGGGTAAACACAATAAGAAGTCTCACAATACCAGGTTAAGTCCAACAGGTTTATTTGGTAGCAAACACCACTAACTTTTGGAGCTCTGCTCCTTTGTCAGTTGAGTGAGGAGTTCTGATCACAAACAAGGCATATAGAACATAGAACATTACAGCACAAACAGTCCCTTCAGCTCACAAGTTGCTCTGATCATATCCCTACCTACCAGGCCTATCTATAACCCATTAAATCTCATGTACTCATCCAGAAGTCTCTTAAAAGACCCCAGTGAGTTCGCCTCCACCACCACTGATGGCAGCTGATTCACTCACTCACTACCCTCTGAGTGAAAAACTTACCCCTGATATCTCCTCTGTACCTGTTCCCCAGTACCTTAAACCTGTGACCGTTTCAGTCCTGGGAAATAGCCTCCAAGAATCCACTGTATGAATACCTCTCAACATCTTATAAACCTCTATCAGGTCACCTCTCATCCTTCGTGTCTCCAGGAAGAAAAGACCTAGCTCCCTCAACCTATTCTTATAAGGCATGCCACCCAATCCAGGCAACATCCTTGTAAATCTCCTCTGCACCCTTTCAAAGTTTCAACATCCTTCTTGTAGTGAAACAACCAGAACTGTGCACAGTATTGCAAGTGGGGTCTGACAAGGGTCTTATAAAGTTGCAGCATTATCTCCCGACTCCTAAACTCAATCCCTCAATTAAGAAAGGCTAATACACCACACGCTTTCTTGACCACATCCTCCACCTGCGAGGCTGATTTAAGAGTCCTATGGACCCGGACCCCAAGGTCCTTCTGATCCTCAAAAGGAATCATATAAAGGCACATATTCAGTTTACAGAATACTGATTAGAATGTGAGTCTTTACAGCTAATCAAGTCTTAAAGGCGCAGACAATGTGAGTGAAGATAGCATTAAGCATAGGTTGAAGAGATATCTATTGTCTCCAGACAGAACAGTAAGTGAGATGTTGCACGCCCAGGCAAGTCATGGGGGTTACAAATAGTGTGACACGAACCCAAGATCCTGGTTGAGGCCATCCTCATGTGTGCGGAACTTGGTTATCAATTTCTACTCAGCGACTCTGCACTGTCGCATGTTGTGAAGGCCGCCTTGGAGAATGTTTATCTGAAGATCAGAGGCTGCATGTCCGTAACTGCTGAAGTGGAAGGGTGCATTTCTGAATGGAGGGCTGTGACAAGTGGCATTCCTCAGGGATCAATGCTGGGATTTTTGCTGTTTGTAATATATAAATGATTTGGAGGAAAATATAACTGGATTAGTAAGTTTTCGGACGACATAAGGATTGGTGGATTTGCGGATAGCAATGAGGATCATTGGAGGATATAGCAAGATGTAGATCGGTTGGAAGATGAAGTTTAATCTGGACAAATGTGAGGTAATGCATTTTGGAGGGTCTAATATAGATAGGAAATATACAGTAAATGGCAGAGCCCTTAAGAATATTGATAGGCAGAGGGATCTGGGTGTACAGGTACACAGGTCACTGAAAGTGGCAACGCAGATGGAGAAGGTAGTCAAGAAGGTATACAACATGTTTGCCTTCATCGGCCAAGGCATTGAGTTTAAAAATTGGCAAGTCATGTTGCAGCTTGATAGAACCTTAGTTAGGCTGCACTTGGAATACAGTGTTCAATTCTGGTCGCCACATTACCAGAAAGATGTGGAGGCTTTGAAGAGAGTGCAGAAAAGACTTACCAGGATGTTGTCTAGAATGGAGGACATTAGCTATGAGGAGAGGTTGGAGAAACTTGGTTTGTTTTCACTGGAACAACAGAGGTTGAAGGGCAGCATAAAAAACTCTTCATTATTATGAGGGGCATGGACAGAGTGGATAGTCAGAAGGTTTTTCCATAGGTGGAAGAGTCACTTACTAGGAGGCATAGGTTTAAGGTGCAAGGGGCAAAGTTTAAAAGGGATGTGCAAGGCAAGTGGTGGGTGCCTGGAACCTGTTGCCAGGGAGATCGTGGAAGCAGATGTGATAGTAAGTTTTAAGGGACATTTGGACAAAAATATGAAAAGGATGTGCGAATAGAGGGATATGGTCCCTGGAAAGGTTTTAGTTCAGTCAGTGCAGGCTAAAGGGCCTGTTCTTGTGCTGGGAATTTCTTTGTTCTTTATAATTACATGCCTTCCTTTTATTTTGCAGAAATATTTCCTTTTCACTCAAATAACTATTGGTTTGAAGAAAATTACATTTGTTACTGGAAAATTTCATTTGAGATCTGATTTTGTTTTCCATTCTAAAAATTGTGGATACTCTTTTCAAATTTAACCACCTGGTATTGTAACTCTGAAGCCAAATTGTTCATGTTTATTTGAAGCAAAAGCACCATGTTCTGAGGTTCCTCCATGTTTGAAACATATTGAGTGTCAAAGTTAAAAGGATTACTGCAGACTGTGATTATTCTTTTGTAACAAATTCCTCAAATATATAATTTAGAGTGACGGTCCGGAGAGCAGCTGTTTAATTGTTAGCGTAAATTTACTGCCCACGTATGCCTGATATAGGATCACTTCATTACTTTTTTACTGGAGAAATAAGTTTCCAACTGTGTTTGCATGCAAAATAAGTATGGCTTTGCCATCTACACTCCAAAATCAAAACAAAACTGCAGTGCTAATGGGAATCTACAATCAGCCCATCAACCTGACTAGAAAAAAGTGTAATAAAGGAGATAGCCTTCCCCCTTATTCCTCTGAAGTCAAGCTGAGCCATAACATCAAATTTAACAATCACTTTTTAGTGTTGTGAAGCAAAATCCCTTTGCCACATTGCTTCATTTGCAGTGTGCAGGTCGATGAAAGGTTATCATTCTTCTCACAGTCAATTTTCACTCTTGATCACATGAAGAAAAGCAGGTGATTATTAAAAAGCTATGCCACACTCGACTAGTTTGGAAAACAGTGTAAATATGACAAAATCCTGAGAGCAGAGATTGTACCAATAGCAATCAAAGCTGTAAATTTGTATTATTGTTGCTTGAATATATTTACAACCACCTTAACATTTTATTTTCTATCTTTTTTTCAAAGCTTTAAAGTTTATTTATCAGTGTCACAAGCAGGCTTACATTAACACTGCAATGAAGTTACTGTGAAAATCCCCTAGTCACCACACTGTGATGCTTGGGTACACTGAGGGAGAATTTAGCATGGCCAATGCACCTAACCAGCACATCTTTAGAACTTTAGGAAGAAATCGGAGCACCTGGAAGAAATCCACTCAGATACGGGAGAATATGCAAACTCCGGACAGACAGTGACGGAAACTGAGAATCGAACCCAGGTTCCTGATACTGTGAGGCAGCAGTGCTAACCACTGTGCCATTGTATTTTCCCAGCTGCATTTTGTAGTGCAACATTTTATTAATCTGGAAATATCATAATTTATTTTTAAAATTTAGTAGTATTTAATTCATTCTCAGAATATGGATATTTCTGACAATGCTGATATTTATTGCCCATTCCCAGTTGTTCCCGAGAAAATGATGGTGTGTCTTTTTTTCTTCTTAAACTACTCTCATCCATATGAACACACTTTCACAGTGCTGTGAGGTAAGGAGATCCAGGAGTTTAACCAACAATGTTACAGGAATGGGAATATTTGTCCAAGTTGTAATCATGTCTGCCTTTGACAAGAATTGCTGTGCAGAATAGCTTTGAGAAGTGATGTGCTCTGCACTATTCTTACATAGCCTGGAACAGCATTCTTACTTTTCCTGGTCACATAAAAATAACCTTTGGAAATAATTTTTGGTGCCTTTTCTGACTTTTCCTGGTTGTCCAGCAAAATTTCAATCAAGGTCAGTCAGTTGTGGTCCAACTTTGCTCATCTGTACCTATTAGACTTGAGGAAGGGACCAGAGGGGGCAGGAACAGAATCAAAGAGAATGAAGGAACCAAAGTATCAAATGGGCATCAAAGGCAGAAATGAAGAGGGCATTTGAACAAGTCAATTTCTACAGAAATCTCACAATACAGGGAAGAGAATGAGTTGGAAGTTGAGAAATTGAATTGATATTAGAAGGCTCTATTCCCTGGAACAGTGATCAATTTCATGGTCAGTGGAAGCTCCCTTTGAGAATGGCAGTGCCTGGAATTGTTTGGTCATGTAGCTAACAGAATCACAATCTTGATTTTTACAGTTGGATTATACTAATGCCATAACATTGTGTCTGCCTATTAAATGATTCTTTGTAGCCAGAAGTTGGTAACTGTGGGGGGATTGTAGTTTGATCATTGACAAGATCTGATATAATTGATCAGTCCTAATTCTGTCCAACAGTGTAATGTAGTTCTTCTACGCATACTTTCTTTTATATTCACTTGCTCCACTCACACTCTCCCTTGCCTTTTCTTCTGCCCTCTTTTACGCTCCATTTCTCCTTTCCTCTCTTTCTCTTCTCTCCATCTTTGATTCATAGAATCCCTACAGTGCAGAAGCCCTTCAAGTTGGCACCGACTTTCCGATAGAGCACCTTATCAAGGTCCTATCTCTGTTACCCTGCATACTTACCCCTGACCTACGCATCTTGGGAAACTAAGGGGCAATTTAACACGTCCAGTTCACCTAACCTGCACATCTATGGACTATGGGAGGAAAACCATGCAGACACGGGACGAACATGCAAACTCCACACAGACAATCATCCACGGTTGGAATTGAACCCGGGTCCTTGAAGCAATGAGGCAGCAGTGATAACCACTGTGCCATGGTGCTGTCCAAACTCTTGACAGTTCGACCTTGTAAAAGCTTGTAAATGTGACTAAGCTGCCTTTCCAATGTTTATTATTAAGATGGGAAAATTTTTCTTTGAGATTTAAAACTATTGATTAACTCTTTGACACTACAAAGATTTATTTTGCTTTCACAGGTTACTCATTTCAAACAGTATCCACCAGATACCTGCAAAATCTACTCATATTTTGAGTGTCGTAAAGGAAAAACTGATGAATTCAATGAAATTGTGTTTTTTGGATTACAATATATCCTGAAAAAATATCTAT
Organism: Sphyrna mokarran; assembly: GCA_024679065.1. Lineage (NCBI taxonomy): Eukaryota > Metazoa > Chordata > Chondrichthyes > Carcharhiniformes > Carcharhinidae > Sphyrna > Sphyrna mokarran. The sequence continues at coordinate 105,840,525 of JAGIQG010000003.1, read as the reverse complement.
CAGGTAAAATATTTGTTGACCAGGGATTTTGAAAAAAGTACTGTAACCCATTGAGCAGACCACTCACAATTTAATAGAACTTCTGACCTTATTTGTATTTTTATATGCTATTTGGGAGGTGGGATACACAGTACCACATTCTTAACTAGACCGAGTTCAATGAAAATCATTCCATAGTTTTAACTACACTGCAGATTTCTTTTATAAGGCCCTATGCTACAGCAGCAAGAGCTCTAGTCAAACCTCTTTGCTGCCACAACATGCTAAAACAAAATATGATAGGTGTTGGAAATCTGAAATATAAATAGAAAATGTTGACGTCTATAGGGAGAGAGACTGAGTTAATATTTTAGATCTGAGAGTTCTAATGAAAGGTCACAGATCTGAAATGCTGGGCAGAATTTAATGTTCCTGGTGCAGGTTCGCGGTTGGGAAAATTGAGGGGAAATCATGTCATCGCTGTGGGGAAGGCTCAACTGGAGAGTGCCTAGTGTACCGCAGTGTACAGGAGCCCTGGCGACAGAAATTTAACCTCATAAGCTGCCAGACATTCATAGGCTGGCAGCTCTCCATTTTTTGGTAGTGCTACTGGGAATTGCAGGCAAAGTTAAAGGGTGGCTTTCTGCAGCCTTTGCCCTTTCCGTTGCCAGGTCACTTGCTTGGGCACCAAGTCTTTTTAAAAAAGGGACATCCCTCCTCACACACTCAATCATCCAAGAAAGCTGCAGGCAAAATCTCTGAATGATAGTGTCAGGGATGGGAAGGCCATGCCACACTTCAAAGGTACCAATAAATTCTGGTAGGGGTTTGGGGATAATTGGTGTCAGTAGATTCAATGATGAATCTAATCGGTATTCCAATAATAGCAACCCGCTTTCCCACAATCACCAGGTTTCACTTCCATCTTAATTGCAGGAATTTCTGCTGCTGCTCGGCAATGATTAAGTGGGCCTGGCCAGCATGTTTCCCAACACTATAGACTGGATTAAATTCTGCTGATTAACTTACCTTTCCCTTTGCAGATGCTGCTGAATATTTCCTACATTTTAGAAACGCAGTAAATTAGAACAATACAGCACAGTACAGGTCCTTCGGTCCTCAAAGTTGTGCTGAGCTATGTCCAAACCCCAAGATCAAGCTATCCCATTCCGTATCATTCTGATGTGCTCTATGTGCCTATCCAATAACTGCTTGAAAATCCCTAAAGTGTCCGACTCCACTATCACAGCAGGCAGTGTGTTCTACACCCCAACCTCTCTCTGAGTAAAGAATCTACCTTGGACCTTCTTCCTATATCTCCCACTAGGAATGAACCTTATAGTTAGGACCCCTAGTAACAGTTACATCCACCAGGGGAAGAGCCTCTGCACGTCCACTCTACTTATCCCCCTCATCAGCTTATAAACTTGTATTAAGTCGCCTCTCATCCTTCTCTGATCTAAAGAGAAAAGCCCCAGCTTCCTCAATGTTTCCTCATAAGACCTATACTCCAAACCAGGCAGCATCCTGGTCAATCTCCTCTGCTAAAAAGGATGCTTCCACATCCTTTTTATAGTGAGGTGACCAAAATTGAACACAATATTCCAAATGTGTTCTCACCAAGATCCAGTATAATTACAGCATAACCCCACAGCTCTTAACCTCAAACCCCCTGTTAATAAACGCTAACAGACTATAGGCCTTCTTCACGGCTCTATCCAGATGAGTGGCAACCTTCAGAGATCTGTGGTTATGAACCCCAAGATCTCTCTGTTCCCCCACATTCCTCAGAACTCTGCTGTTGACCCTGTGATCCGCAATCAAGTTGTCCTACCAAAATGAACCACCTCACACTTATCAGGGTTAAATTCAACCTGCCACTTTTTGGTGCAGTTTTGCATCTAGCAATGTCTCTTTGCAGCTTACAACAGACATCCACCTCATCCACTACTCCACCAATCTTGGTGTCATCAGCAAATTTACTATCCCATTCTTCAGCCTCCTCTTCCAAGTCATTGATAAAATTCACAAATTTTCTGGATTTTCTTTTGTAAAATGTTGTTTGCTGCCATTGTAAAATTATTTTTCGAATTTAATTTTTTTTCTGAATCTTATTCCTTCCACTTATTTGTTATACTCTTGTTCATCCTGCTCCCCGACTCTAGTTCCCAGTGGGTCTATGACATCTTTTCTTCGGATGTTACAATTTTGAGGGACAGCAGTTTAAAAATAAATTTAAACTTTATAGTTATTAACTGAAAGAATTACGCTACAAAATTTCATGTTTTGAGTAAAACTTGAACACAAGTTAAAGCATAGAGGTAGAGGTTTACAGCATAGAAATAGGCCCTTCGGCCCAACTTGTCCATGCCGTACTTTTTTTTAAACACTTAAGCTAATCCCAATTGCCTGCATTTGGCCCATTTCCCTGTAATACCCATTATACCGTATAATTAAATCTTTTTAGAAAGATAAAATTGTACCCACCTCTACTACTACCTCTGGCTGCTTGTTCCAGACACTCACCACCCTCTGTGTGAAAAAACTGCCCCTCTGGACAGTTAGTTCTGTATCTCTCCCCTCTCACCTTAAACCTATGCCCTCTAGCAAATACTTCCAATTTGAGACTATATTTTTCTTTAAGTCTGTAAATCTCAACAGGACATTCCCAGTTCTATTTTTGTTTCCATCTAAACGTAACCCTGTTCTTATAGGATCTTGAGGGTTCCTCTTCTGGGATCAAACCCAAGGTGTGCCGCAGCTCTCAGGAATTCACTTTGATTCTTCTCTGTGTTCTTGATATTCTGCAAGATATGGGATTTTTGGGGTATTTACACCAGCAGCTAACTAATGGCCCTCCAATTCTTCTTACATACCTCATAATTTTGGACACAGAAACTCAAATATAGGCTTCATTGCTCTTTTGCTTAATGACTTCAACTCTGATATCCTTGATTTCTGATGGCCCATTTGATTCTCTCTCATTCTGCTTCTCAAAGCTTCAAGAATCTGTTTTCAAGCTGTTCTAGCTCCAGGCATAAAATGCCAGTTTCAAAACCTGTCTCATGCTAACATATTCTATTAGAAAACATACTTTCCTGCAATCTTATCTAAAAGTTATGTGGAACATCTTGAGTTTTAGATAGAAATTTAAAACCAATAGTTCTGATTTCAAACCTGTCCTTTAATCTGAAAAGTATATGATTACTTTAAGACCTCTATTTACCCATTGTTTTAACACCTTTCTTTGATTCTGAGACCGACATGAATAATTTAGTTAGGAAGACAACTATAGACATTTTAAAGCCAGGAAGAAACCCAGAAAGGGATGAGCCATAGCTTAGGGTATTCATACTTCCAGTCCTGACCTCTTTAAATCAATATAGAATGTTCTTTGAATGTCAATTATCGTATGTGTTTTTATCAGTTTCTCTCCAAACCAGATACTTCCATTATGTTACATTTACAATTCCCAATCTAAAAGCTGTACTTCAAAAACGTATTGATCATGGAATTACACACTTTTGCAATCCAAGTCAGCTGTGACAGTAGAATAACTCCTGACTCGCTTTCCTAGGTATTTGCCAGATTTTACAATTATGGAACAGGAACAGGGATACAAACTTTGTATGAATTTCATTAATTCTTATTCTTGCACCATTTCCAGTGAGTTGAGAAATGACCAAGCCTTTGCAGTAATCTAAGTTTCATTTACAAATTGCAGTTGCAGCTTGTTGCTACCACAATGACCAATATATTTTCTATTTGCATTCAATTGTCATATATCATGAATGCTTAGAATTCAATGGTCATAGAGTCTCATCTGCATTTGTAATTGCTATAAATAGTTCCAGGGACTTGGGTAAAGGATACATTTCACATAATTAGAATTACTATGTTAAGCACCAACATGGCTGATGTAGATTGCAATTTACACTGTTGACCATATTTTACCATTTAAGTAGAACGTTTCATTTGGTCTTTTAATAATTGGCGCAAGAGGAGCTCAATTTTGCTTTATCCCTTGGTAGCTAGGAACATACATACCAACAGTACCTAACTGTTTGTTCTGAGGTATTCATTCAAGCATTGGGGGTGGCATGGGGACACAGACGTTAGCCTGCTGCCCCAGCACCAGTTGCCCAGCTCAGGTCACTGTCTTTGTGGAGTCCTGCATGTTCTCTCTGTATCTATGTGGGTTTCCTCTGGAAGTTCCAGTTTCCTCCCAGAATCCAAAATTTGTGCTGATTAGGTATATTGGCCATGCTAAATTCTCACTCAGTATATCCGAACAGATGCCAGACTATGGTAACTAGGGGATTTTCATAGTAACTTCATTGCAGTGTCAATGTAAGTCTACTTGTGACAAATAAATACATTTTGTATTGAGGGTATCTGCTTCTTGCCTTGACGCATTATCATTTTGTCTTGTTAATAAACCTTATATAGGTTCAGTTGTGACAGAGGAAAAGATTCAACAGGCCAAACAAATCTATGAGCTTCATTTCAAGCAGTCTGTTTTTCACGAGGAAGGATGGCGATACATTGTAACGGTAGAAAACTATCTTTTTACTAAATTATTAGAATGTACAATAGTTCTATTTAGATCAATCTAATGAGTATATTCAATTCGGAATAGTTTTCTGTTATCATTTTAATTATGTATTAGTTTCATAGTTAAACTGTAAATACAGCTATGCCACTTTCAGTAATGTGATTTCATGCTTGAATATCAATCAGTATACACACACCTTGAATTTGAGTTGCGCCTGTTAAATAGGATATTATTGTTTTGGGATTTAAATAATCTCTCGCAGCAGTAACTGCTGTGCTTTTATTCCCTGCAAGGCAGAACTTGTGCTGAACTTTTTCCACTCTGTTAAAAATGCATCCTGAGATCGAACAATTGCACTGCTCAATGTAGTTTTGGGACTTGATTTAAAAATATATTACCCTAGCACTGAAAGACTTTAATGTTCCATAGCAGCTTGATGACCTCCACAAATCCATTCACAAAGCCAGTCATAGACAGCAGTGGGAAGTTGTGCGTGGAGCCTGAAGAGATTGGTGAGGCACTGAATAAATATTTCTCTTCGGTATTCACGCAGAGTGCTGGAAATGTAGCTATGGAGAGCACTGAGGTACAGGGTTGCAAATTGGGGAGTATTGTAGTGGATAGGGAGGATGTGTTAGAAATTCTCGAGGGTTTGAAGTTGGATAAGTCCCCTGGGCCGGACGGGATTTACCCTAGGATTCTCTGGGAGGCAAGAGAGGAGATTGCAGAGCCTCTGGCTCTGATCTTCAGGTCCTCGTTGGTTACGGGTGTGGTTCCGGAGGACTGGAGGATAGCGAATGTGGTCCCATTGTTTAAGAAGGGGAAGAGAGACCTTCCAGGGAATTATAGGCCAGTGAGTCTTACTTCTGTTGTGGGCAAGGTATTGGAGAGAATTATTAGGGATAGGATTTATAGTTATTTAGAGAGAAATGAATTGATTGGGGATAGTCAGCATGGTTTCGTGAAGGGTAGGTCATGCCTTACTAACCTCATTGAGTTTTTTGAGAAAGTGACCAGAGAGGTGGATGGGGGTAAGGCGGTTGATGTAGTATATATGGACTTTAGTAAGGCGTTTGATAAGGTGGCCCATGGAAGACTTCTACAGAAAATGCAGATGTGTGGAATAGAGGGTGATTTAGCTAATTGGATTAGGAATTGGCTGGCAGATAGAAGACAGAGGGTGGTGGTTGATGGGAGATATTCATCGTGGAGTTCGGTGACGAGTGGTGTGCCTCAGGGGTCTGTTTTGGGGCCCCTGCTGTTTGTAATTTTTATAAATGATCTGGATGAGGGTATTGAGGGATGGATCAGTAAATTTGCAGATGATACTAAAGTTGGTGGAGTGGTAGATAGTGAAGAGGGGTGTTTTAGTTTACAGAGTGACTTGGACAAGTTGCAGAGCTGGGCCGAGAGGTGGCAAATGGAGTTTAATGTGGAAAAGTGTGAGGTAATGCACTTTGGCAGGAACAATAAATGTGTAGAGTATAGGGCTAATGGTAGGGCTCTTAATAGTGTTGAGGAACAGAAGGATCTTGGTGTATGTGTCAATAGATCCCTGAAAGTAGGCAGTCAAGTGGATAAGGTTGTTAAGAAGGCATATGGAGTCTTAGCTTTTATTGGTAGGGGGATTGAATTTAGGAGCCGCAGCATCATGTTGCAACTGTACAAAACTCTAGTGCGGCCGCACTTGGAGTATTGTGTGCAGTTCTGGTCCCCACATTATAAGAAAGATGTGGAGGCATTGGAGAGGGTACAGAGGAGGTTTACCAGGATGTTGCCTGGTATGGAGGGCAGGTCCTATGAAGAGAGGTTGAAGGATTTGAGGTTGTTTTCGTTAGAAAGGAGGCGGCTAAGAGGGGATCTTATTGAAGCATATAAGATGATTAGAGGTTTAGATAGGGTGGACAGTGATAGCCTTTTTCCTAGGATGGAGAAAGCTAGCACGAGGGGACACAGCTTTAAATTAAGGGGTATGAGTTATAGGACGGATATCAGAGGTAGGTTCTTTACTCAAAGAGTGATTAGGGAGTGGAATGCCCTGCCTGCAGCTGTTGTAGATGCGCCAAGTTTGGTGGCGTTTAAGAGGTTAATTGATAAGTATATGGAAGAGAAGGGAATGGTTTAGTTAGGAGGGGCATTGCTTTTTATTTTGGTCGGCACAACATCGAAGGCCGAAGGGCCTGTTCTGTGCTGTATTGTTCTATGTTCTATGTTCTAAATGCTGAAGTCAGGTGGAAATCTTCAGTGCTTGAAAGAAAAATCCATTTGATTTCTAAAATTTACAAAAATCTGAGAAACTTTTTTTCATTATTGTTTGTAAAATTAATTTAGATTGACTTTTTGTCTTTCTTCAATCTTGCTTTAATCTATATCTAAAATTATAGGCTACTGTTTGTTCCCGCAATGCACTTAAGCACAGTCTGTTAAGGCAGTTTTAAATGTCCTATTGAGTGAAATGGACCTTAGCACTTCTTTATTACAAGAAAATACAATGAAGTATGGTTCAAAAATAAAAGCAAAATACTGCGGATACTGGAAACTTGAAATAGGAACAGCGTATGCTGGAAAAACTCAGCAGATCTGGTAGCATCTGTGGAGAGAGAAACAGTTAATGTTTTGAATTTTTATGTCTCTTCAGTACGATCTGTTTTTAATTGAAACATGTGATCTGAAAGTGTTTTGAAATCTTCTTATTTCAGCAACACAATGGACATTTACCAATTCGTATTAAAGCCATTCCTGAAGGAAGCATCATTCCTCGTGGAAATGTCCTTTTCACAGTGGAGAATACGGATCCCAAGTGCTTTTGGTTGACAAACTACATTGAGGTTTGTTTTCACTGCTTATCATTAAATCTTGATGCCCAAACTTATCAGAATTCCAAGGGCCAGGTCAGCAGTGTGATATTAGCAGCGGCCAGCACCAGGATTGGTACAGCTGTTGTGCAGCCCTCACCCCTAATGTTTATTAAAATATGGTGGCGGACAAACTTCTGAAGACAATAGCTTTAGTTAGATATTTTAGTGAAGAATGGAAATGTGTTTCATCTGTGGCAGAATCTGCTTTTCTTCAGTGTCCTAGGTCATAAAATTGACCTGAATTATTTTTGTGGGCCTAATTTCAGCCTCTCTTAGGAATGCTGTATATTGGGAGCATGAGAGATAAGAATAGGAGGAATTCCAGTGGTTAATGCCAAAGCCTTAAAAATATTTGAAGATTCTGAGAAAGAGTTCCAAAAATATCTCCTCATCTCTCTTCAAAATGAGTGACCATTTATTTTTAAACAATGGCCTGAGAAAATTACCCATTTAAGCTCCACTCTCATGTTTTCTGTTAGTAAGCCAATCATCTATCCATGTCAGTATATTTCCACAATAATCTTTGATGTGGCATCTTATCAAATGCCTTCTGGAAATCTAAATACAGTACAGTATACCCATCAGTTCCCCTTTATCCCCAGCACCTGTTACTTCCTCAAAGAATTACAATAAATTTGTTAAATATGACCAAACAATACAATGTTGACTCTGCCTGATTATCTTGAAGTGACCTGCTATAATGTCTTTAATAATGGCTTCTAGCATTTTCCCGGTGACAAAATAGCCTGTAGTTTCTTCTGTCTCCTATTCTTTTTGAATAAATCTGCTGTTTTCCCAGATGGAATCTTCCAGAATTGCAGGAATTTTGAAAATTAAAGCCAGCATTGGCCCGGAAACAAGCAGTGAAGTTCTGCCTTTGAGAATCTGTAAATTAAAATGAGCTATATAGACTGCATTAAATCTTTCTCCAGTAATAATCAAGCAAAAACAAATCTATATGCTTTCTCTCAACAGACCATTCTGGTACAGGTCTGGTATCCTATCACTGTTGCTACCATATCCAGGGAATTTAAGAAGATTTTAGCTCAGTACTTACACAAAACATCAGGAAGCCTGGATAGTCTGGAGTTCAGATTACATGACTTTGGTTACAGGGGAGTTTCTTCTCAAGAGGTATTTTACATTTCATTTCAACATTGGATGTGATTATCTTTGGTTCTTTATGATTTAATTTTGATTTGAGATGATAAATAAATCATTCTGATGTGCATGATTACAATCACACCTGGGCGATAAAAATAGGAAGCATGAACCAGGGAGGTGTTTCCATCCCATGAGACAAGTCTTGCTAGATAATTGTTCAGATAATTTCTTCACATTTGTTAGTTTTCACTCTTTCCATGGACTGGATTTTACAACCTCCACCAGGCATATTTTTGTCCACCTCTGTGCTGTTCCCGTATTATACAAGATGGACAAGTACTAATATTGGCAGGCCATCTGTCCCATTTAAATAATTAAAGTTAATTTGAACTTCTAGCTGATTGACCGAGATACCACCCAGTCCACGCAATAATACAGTTGACACTATTAGGTGAGAATGGACTGTGTGTGGCTGAATTGAAAAGGAGCAGGAAGGAAGAGTGAGGTTGTGGAGAGGGGAGGGATAGTACCGTATATGTATCAGGGGAACCCTCTTCACTTCTCTCCATCTTCCCTCCAAGATCTTGCCTTCGACCTCCTGGGGTTCTTGGGCCCATCCCACCCTAAAAGCCTGGGACTTGCCTACCCTGGGCAGCTCCCTGTTCCTATGTAGTCCCAGCAGCACCCTGACCTGTGGACTACTAGACCTAGTGGCCCAATCAGATTAACTGGTACTTCTCAAGGCGGGGACGGAGTGCAGGATTCCCTGCCACTGAGGGAGGGGTGGGGGCAGGATGGAGAAGAGTTCCACCTCTCGCCCTGCTTTCCCCAGTTAAACTCAGCCCCATGTTTCCATATGCAAGCGAATTTGCGCTGCTACCTAAATATGTTAGACTGTAATTACTTAAAATTGAGCTTATTAAATAAAACATTCCAATCTGTTGTGCTTACAAATAAAGGGTAATTTTCCTCGATTTGTATTGAATGCACAGGAGAAACAAAATGCACAGAATATTTAAAAATGGGATTTATGGGGCAAATCAACCTGAATTTTCCTCTGTTTTAAAGTTACTGAAGAACAATTTGATGAAATCCTCCTTGGAAATGCACCTGTTATTATGGTGGAGGAAGGGATTAATGTAAACAGTGCTAATTTCATCTCTCGCCACCTGTCTGTAAAACAGAAAGGCATTTTGATTTGTTTCCCTTGTTATAAATATTTCCCAACCCCTTTGGTTTTGATGCAATCCAATTTGCTATTAATTTTCTATTAGTAACCCCACAACAAACTCAAAATAGGATGAACTCAAAGGATTAGTTTATTTGCACACACTCAAAATGTGGGACGAAAGTTGTAATACCACTTCCATATCCCTAACAATAAAGAAGATAAATATTCAGTCACCTGGGTTCCAGAATCAATGTCCTGTGAGGTATTCATTTGTGGAGGTTTGTGGGCTGAAAAACCAGTGTTGTAAAATTCATTTTTCTGGTAGCATGGTATAGGCATGTAGAGGTAGATCTGTCTTGTAAGCAGTGACACAAAAGTTTCAATAGAAGCTGTGTAGATGGGGCCAGGTGTTCAACCTGGGCAGAACTCCTTCATATGGTAATATGGTGAATAGCAGATTGAACTTTGCAGTTCAGCAAAGCAATAGATGGCACAGTGGTTAGCACTGCTGCCTCACAGCACCAGGGACTTGGGTTCAATTCTGCTGTTGAATGACTGTCTGTGTGGTGTTTGCCCGTGTCTGCGTAGGTTTCCTCCAGCTGCTCTGGTTTCCTTCCAAACTCAAAAGATGTGTATGTTAGATTGATTAGCCATACTAAAGTGTCCCTTAGCATCAAAGGGACTAGCTGGCTAAATGTGTAGCGATAAGGAGATAGGATGGATTGTTGTTGGCACAGGCTTGATGGACTGAATGGTCTCCTACTCCACTGTAGGGATTCTGTGATTCTAATATCACTAGTTCCACAAGCCAAAGTGTTCCACAATCACTCTGTCTCAAGCTTTGATTATGCTAATTTTTGTATTTGAGGGAGCTAAGTTCCTGCTAAAGTCCTTTTGAGTAGACTGTTCATTCAGACTTCGTAACTGTCTATCCATAAATTAATATTATTCAGATCAAAGTGTTAGAAAAAATGTTCTTGGGTGTTCACAATGGAACAATGTTATTGGGTAATATAATTATATGCTAGCTGACAATAGCTCTGTACTTGGTTCTGTTAAAACTTAAAAGGTTTCCACAGACAGACATATTCTTGGATATAAAGTGCTCAGAAAAGAGAGAAAGGGGATGTAGTAGTCTTATTGATTAAGGAGAATATTATAGTGCTGGAGAGAATACGTGTTCTAGAGAGCTCAAAGACTGAATCTATTTGGTTTAGGTACCATTATACTGTTGAGTATATTCTATAGGCTACCAACAGTAGGAAAGGTACAGCAGAACAAATTTGCAAGGAAATCAAAGGTGTACAAGTTAAATGGTAGTTATAATGGGGGAACTTCAATCACCATAATCCATTTCGTATACAACAATATTGACTACACTTCAAAAAAGTATTTAATAGTAAATTCTTTAATAGTAAATAGTAAGAAAGTATTTTAAGATAACTGGTGCTCGTGAAAGTTGTTGTATAAATGCAAGTCTTTTTCTAATATAGACTAGCTCCTTAGATGTCCAAAATCATAGAAAGTAATTTATATCTGAAAAAACAATCAGTTTGATTTAAGTCAGACTGAAAATACAAGTGAAAACCAGGCTGTAGAAAGTTAAGAGAGTAAGTGGGAAAATATATCAAAAAAGTAAAAAGAAAGTATGAGAAAAGACTGGTAGCTAACATAAAAATGAATCCAGAAGTCTTCTATAGGATTAAAAGGGGAGATTAATGAATGCAGGCAGAGTAGCTGAGGCACTAAATATCTACTTTGCATCTGTCTTTACCAAAGAACAAAACACTATCATTGCGTTGCGTCACTGGAAACATTGATAAACATTGATATAGTGGAGCTTTTAGAAAGGTTGGCTATACTTAAAGTGAATAAATCACCAGGACTGGTTCAGATGTATCCAAGGATACTGAGGGAAAGGCTGAAATTACTGAGTTACTGGCCATAATCCTCTGACCCTCCTTACATAGCAGTGTGGTAGCAGAAGATTGGAGATTGCAAATTTTCGTCCTTGTTCATAGCCTCATTTGGCAGCATTTTCAATATAGCCATTTCTCTGTGAGTAAGGAAGTTGGAAATCATTTGCTGGTGTTGACTTTTGAACCTCACTTAAGGTCAATTGATAGGTGTGTTCTTCAGATATCTTTCATCAGCAAAGGGTTTTTCGTTTACTGAGGGACTAATCCAACTACTGCATATGTTTATGCTGTTCTCAGCTAATCATGGTTCAAGGGTGACCTTGTTTTTCTCCTGTAGAACCATGATCTCTATTTTTAATATACCAAATACATTAACTTAATTTTTTGTTGCAGAAGATCCGGCATTTGCTTTTATGATATTTTCATTCATTCTATCTGAAATTTCTGATTTGTTATGACATTCATCTCTCCCTTGAGATTACGTAACTGCTGTTTTATCCCTTCGAAGTCAAATACAGAATTCACTGCAGGCAAACAAACTTATTTCACAGTAAGTTAATGTTGGACTAGTAGAATTTTTGTAGCAGTTAGTGGGTCAAGAGCTGTCAGATGAAGTTACACTCTATTCCACCTTGTACCGATAAAAAATGCATAGAACTTCTGTAAGACAACCGAATGAAGCAACCTAGACTTTCATTTAAAGAATTTATAGATCAGTTTTCCAAAAATGTCAGTTTTGACATATTAGTATTTCAAAGATTTACCTTTTATTGATGTTACTGTGATACCACAGGGAAATAAATGAATAAAATGAAACCATTTCTCTCTCCCCCAACCCTTTTTCTTTGTAACCTTACTATATAAGTTGGCAAGGGCATTGTAACAATTCACTGAGATTTGGCTTTCTTGTAGAAATTGAGTGCCCCATACCAGTATTTGTGATTGAAGGTAAGTGGCAGTATTGGATATCTGACCTTTCATAAACATTGCTAAATGGCCTTAAGTATTAACTTGTTCTTGCAGGTTGTTCCTTTCAACTATCTGAGGGTTATAAAACTAACTGGCTGGATATTTGTGTGCCCCAGCTTTTGGGCACTTGACCTCCCATGCTGGTTCTGTTTGAAATGGACAGCAGGAAAATTTGATGTATCCACTTCCTCTGCATAATCGAAGCATATAACCAAGAAGGTCTCGCATTGTTTTCTCCCTCGTTTGTGTTGATGGATGGATCTATGCTTGGTAGGGGAACCAAGCATGTTTACCATGTGATGCAGCCAGTGAGCTCTTCTTAAAAGCAGGCTGTCCATCTTAAAGAAAAGCATAACATTATAATTTGAATGATGAAAAATTGAACACCAGGGCACCGACAAGGATTTCACAATGATTTTTGCAATGCTGGAGGCATTAGCCAAGGAGTTGGGCAGAAGGAGAAGTAGTGTAATTCCATGGAAGACCAGTGACTTCCTGTAAAAGGAGTGGATACAGTGGCTGGGAAGGCATTTGGAACCAAATACCTAACAGCAGCACCACAAGAAGTCTAATGACCTTTTCGTGGGTGTTCAAGATCAATGAATTGATCTTCACATGTCATCTTATCCCCTCCAAACCATTAACGTCTCATACTGCTCAATGCACCCCATCACTCAGCCATCAGTAATCACTGGCACACAGGACTCACTTTCAGATATTCCCCTTATACACCCCGTCAATGTTGCCAATCTCATGTATCACTGACTCCATACACCTTCAGCTATTAAGCTATGGCAGCACTACACAAGCACTGACATTCTGCTGACTCTTTTACAGGACAAAGTGGTGCGTGGTAGAAAATAGCAGAATTGAATTGGTGGAATTGTCATCATGGAGGCACAATGACAGAACCTGTGTCATCTACTGACACATTGAAGATGATAGCATATTCCTACTTTATGCTCCTTCCCAGCTCACTGTCGTCTTGCTTTCCAGCAGGATGAGAAAGCTACGGGTTGTGTGAACATGACCTTGTGCTTCTCACCTTCCCCTTACCTTCATGTTCTCAGTTGTTGCTTTTGTTGTACAAGAATAACTGGCTGTTCAGCATAGCACGAGTGAAGAGGCTCTGCTCCTTAATCTACACACTCAACGACCAGTCAGATATTGCTACTACTCTGCTTGAAAGCTAGTATAGAGTTGGTAAGTCGTGTGGGCATGAATAGACTGCGACCAAGTCTATTGGGGTCAAGGATAGTTCACTTATTGGAGGGAGCTAATTGGAGAGCAGGCTAGGGGCACCACATGGTATCTGCAAAACAGTAGGGTTCCTCTACTGAACACTCATACATTCATCAACAGAGCAAACAGGTACCACACTGAGGGAAGGATTGCACAGACCTGGGGACATCATTCCTCAATCTGACAGAGAACCAGTGCTAAATGTTACCTCGGTTAAGCTATAAGGTGATGATAAACATATGTCGTGTGGTCCAGGAGAAGCTTGTGCCACACTCTGTCAACATATGCCATGCCTGTGTGTGTAATGAGAGAATTCTGCATCGCTTGTGAAACTACTCTCAGTTTCTTTCTTTTGTCTGAAGCTCCTTCCAGGGATCATTAGGAAACCTATTTGATGTATACTTCAGCCCACAGTTAGCAGCATGTCACTGCATAAAATCTGTAACTAATGCTCTGTTCTATTCTTTCTATGGACTGTCATTAGCACCTTTTAGTCTTTCCCCTTGCTTTTGAGGCGATAACCTCATACTTCATTCCTTCACCCTACAGTATAAATATTCCTACTTTCTACGTCTTTTGGCTTTGACAAATGGTCATCTGGACTCAAAACGTCAGCTCTTTTCTCTCCTTACAGATGCTGCCAGACCTGCTGAGATTTTCTAGCATTTTCTCTTTTTGTTTCGGAAAACGCTATGTCTGGCTTCTATTGGATGATCCTGGTGTTCCTGCCTCTCTGAAACTTTATTATCCGTCCGGATAAGTGGGGTGTTGATATAGGCTCAGATTTGTTATAGTTAATCCTGGAGGGTTTGCCTTATCTTGTCAGGAGAAGGAGAGCTATTTCTCTCCCTGACATACCCTATTGATCAATCTCTTGATGACTCTTCTTTTCTTTGTCAATCTGGCTTCCTTGGTGGAAAATGGATTAATTTTTCCAATGATGGGGAGCCTGATTATTACTTCTGATATGGCTGAAGAAGAGGGAGGTCTGTAATGTTGTGAGACTAAGAGAAGTTTATGAATCCTTTGCTTACTGGTTCCTGTAGAGGAGCACTACTCTGATATGTCACATTTTATACCAATGACAGTATCTTGATGTCCCCGTTTTTCTGGGTTGTCCTTTTATTGCTGGGAGATCCTGGGATGCTGAGTTAGGCTCCAACTGGTTGTATATTTCTCCACAAAGAAAGCCATATACTGTGTAATTCTTTCTCTGTTATCCTATGGAGGAGAATGTGCACCATGGGGCCTTTGCTCATGATTGTGTCCTGTTATCCTGAGATCCCTTACTCTCTCTGGTATCCTTTTCCTGTCCGTATCAAAGGAGACACTGATCATAACAATTGCAACGGTTGATAATTTGAATTATTTGCATGAATATTTGCTGTCATTTCTGTATGTTTATGTGGAATAATGATTAATCTATATTGTGCTGGATTTTGGGAATTTGTTGCATCTTGTGGTAAAGACAAAACAGAAAATGTTCATTAAAATATCTTTTTAAAGAAAAGAAAGTTTTGTCATCTTCTCCTTAGGCAGTTCCTTGGGTTCGAGGATGAGTATTTCCACATTAAAAATGAGTTCTGATTGAAGGATCCCATGCACCACCTACAGTCTCTGTCCCGGTTGGGCTAGACGCTAGTTGGAGGAGTAGTTGGATGAGGTACCTGGGTTGCCAAGTGCTCCTCTTACTATTGACATTTGGCTTCAGCTTTCCCTCGGCGATTAAACCCTGGTGCTGGAATTTTACCATCTTGCCCACCCAAGGTTTTTAAGATCCCTGCCTGACGCTAACGAGAATATTGTTCTGCAAGCCACACCCGCTCAATTCCGAAATGGACTTGCTGGTAAAATTCCGTCCTAGGTGTTTGGCTCCTTCCCAGATGCTTTTCAATTTTATGTAATTACATGCACGAATTATTTTCAGTTTATCGTTAATTGTGGGAATGTGAGATTACAATGCAATCTCCTTGATGTAAATAAATAACAAAGTTTAATAGTAACTCAGCAGAACAGTAATAACTATGAAAACAGGAGCATGAATAAAACAGGTCTTGCTTGCTGAACACAGGACTGAAAAGCCCTCCACAACCCACACAGAACCCTCAATGGATACCAATAAAACTATCACATAGAAGGAAGGCTTATAAAAACACACTTTTTAAAATGACATTCTATAAGATTTCTTCTTCCCCCAATCATCCGCCCTCCCCACCCTCAACTTTCAGGTTGGATCCTTTCTGTCCAACTGTGAATATCCGCTTTCAGCTTTTGTCAGTGTTTATATCTTGAAGTGTTCAAGATATAAAATGGATAGGTTTTCGGACCTGTCCTCCTTGAGATTGGAGAGAACTGCCCCTGCAGCGTAGGACGAAATATCACATGACAGGATATGTTACCTATCTTGGTGAAAATGAATTAGCAAATTAGCCAATAGAGCTTTTAATTTTTAAAAATCTACAGTATGGACTCCCACTTCCATTTGCAGAAATAGGTGCAGTAGTAGAGCCAACAATGTTGACAAGTCTTCCAAGAACTTTCCATGATAGTTTATTAAACCCAAAAATAACCTAAGCTCAGCCACATTCCTGGGCTCTGGAGCTTCCTTAATGGCTTGAACTTTCCTCTCCATAGGAGATGAGTCTTGTGCAGTGATTCTGTGGCTGAGATACTCTGCACCATATGTCTGGAAAATGCATTTGCTCCTCTTCAGTTGCAGTCCTGCCTCTGAAAACCTTTTTAAAATTTGATCCAGATTGCTGAGGTCTCCTCTTCCATCTTCCCTGTGATGTGGAAATACTCGCGTTAGACAAGGGTAAGCATAGTAAGAAGTCTCACAATACCAGGTTAAAATCCAACAGGATTATTTTGGAATCACGAGCTTTCAGAGTGCTGCTCCTTGATCAGGCTCACCTGATAAAGGAGCAGTGCTGCAGAAACTGGTGATTCCAAATAAACCTGTTGGACTTAAACCAGGAGTTGTGAGTCTTCCCTGTGTTTAAGATATCATTCCAAGTGGAAGGCAACCTGAGGAATGCATTGACCAGGCTGCCCATCATGCTGTGAAAATCGTCAAACTGGAGGATAGACCATAAATCCAATGATCGTATCTGAACAATTCTCTATGCTTGTTGACGGTCGCACACTACTTTGAATTTTCCTCTGGCAAGAATTGTTGATATGCCTGGCTTATGTTCAGTTTTGAAAAATCTTGAAAACAAATTGAAAACATGTCTTCCACCTTAGGTAATGGGTAAGCATGTAGTTTGGAAATCTGGTTAATGGTGAGCTTGTAATCACCATATATGCACACGATACCATCATTTTTAAGAACAGGAATAATCGGAGCTGCACAGTGAGAAAACTGTATAAGCTCAATGATTCCAAGCCTTTGCAGCCATTCCAACTCTCCCTCCACATTTCTCCTCATGGCATGGGGTACTAGTCTGGCCTTGAAAGGCAGATCTACATACAAGAAGTTTCACGTAATGTATCCAGTTCTTCCTTGAACACATCCTTGGTCACCTTTGCATGCTTGAACTTGCCCCATTTCAATGGAATTTTGCTGAGCTGGTCATGCCGTAGCAAACTCAGTCCTTTCTTTTGACCAGAAGGAGACGTGTCCTTCTTGACTATATGGACTTCCAAAGCCCGAGCAAAGGCGCAGACTCTTCAGTTTTTCTTCGCCCCCCCCCCCCTCAAGAATGGAGACCTGCATTATAAGCCTTGTACCCAGGTCTGTACCCTGAACTTTGCAGATGATCGAGTAGAGTGAGAAAGTTTAATTGCCGATTTGTATGGTTTTAGCTCCACTTAACTGTTGTTGGGATTAATTATGTGTGAATATGGTGTTGATCAACTTGGAGTTATTTGACTTTAATTCAGGATTAATGAAACTGTGAGCTTCAGCCAGGTTAGCACCTGTGGGAATGGAAAATGAAAGTGGCCAAGTCATTTAGCATGTCATTGAAAAGGTCACCGCTGATGCAGCTTAGTTCTGTTATATCAATATCCATTGATCAACTAAAGGTGCTACACATCACTCAGCATGATCCAGTTACATTGGTTAGACCGTGCTGCATGCATAAGATCTTAATACATCAGAGGGGGTAGCAGGGGAGGGGAGGTGTCTGGCAGGAAAAAAGAGGAAAGAAAATGGAAATTGTGCATCTGAATGTTTACTGCAGTCGTATGATGAGCTCTATTAAAGGTTTAGCTCAAAGTATTGAAAGCAATATCTTATTTTACTCTTTTGTCAGCAACAAAAGTTCTATTTGGGAGCAAACTGTAACACAGTGTTAGCTTGGGTCAAATCAGCAAGGTAACAAAAATTAGCAAAGTAGTAATGTTACTGGACTAGTAACCCAAAAGCCTGGAATAATGAAGAGAAGAGTTTAAGTCCCATAATGGCAGCTGGGGCATTAAATGGAATTGTTACATTGAGGACAGGAGCAATTGGATGCTGGGGTTTCCTGTCTTGCCATTGACTCCCTTTGCACTGAACACCAACGTACCGTCTGACTTCCTCATCACATCCAAACGCTATCCCTACATACCAAACTTTTGTGAATCGTGCACTGGAACACGCAGATCTCTCTGTATCATAGAATCCTGCCATCTCTTTCCATCCAAATAATATATTGCTTTTCTCTTCTTCCTGCCAAAGTGAACAAGTTCACATTTTCCCACAGAATACACCTACCAAATTAGCTGGGCAATTTAACCAATCTGAACGTATGAATGAAAAGTGCCGAATACTGAATAAGCCTTGCTATTTTAACAGAGGGAAATTTAACGGATTGATACTTGTGCTAAAGTTGCTGATGGAAAAAATACCATGAAAATGCATTAACCATTTATTGCTCAATATGCCCAACAATATTTTATTAACAACCAAAATATCTTGCAGCTGATTAAATTCAAAAACTGTAAATGCATAAAATCTGACAACCAAAGATCGGTTATGTGAAGAATTTGGGACTGTTCCCCTTAAAGCAGAGAGGATTAAGGGAAAATTTCATAGAGGTATTAAAAATTATAAGAAATGTAGGTAGATTCTCCCTAATTTGTTACAAGTGGGTCTATAACCAAATACCATAGATTTAAAGCAAATGGCAGGGAGAATGAGATGGAAGATGTTAAGGTTGTTCAGATTTGGAACACATCACCTGACAATGTGGTGGAATAAGATTCTATAGTCACTTTAAAAAAGCAATTGGGCATGTACTTGAAAAGATTTAATTTGCAGGGTTATAGGCAGATATCAAGGTGTGGCACTAAATTGGACAGCTTTTTCCAAAAGCCAGCAGTGATGGGGTTGGATCAAATGGACTCTTTTCTGTCCAGTAAGATTCAGTGATTCTGTGGCCCCTATATTGATAGGAACTGATTTGGTGAGCCAGGGGCAAAATTTCAATTAGTAAACTACAACCTTTGAGTTTCCCTGCCTGATGTGGAGTTTCACACACGTCCAAAATGTGTGACTTCCATTTTAACAAGATCTCAGTTCAGTAAGCAGGAGTATCCTCAGCAATCCTCAATCTTGTGCAGCAGTTAGTAATATGGTGGTGCCTCTGTGGAACTGAGAGTCATGTAGATAGCATGTGTCTGCATGTAAATAATGTGAATAGCACGTATCTAGATGTGGCTGTCCCAGTCAAGCAGAGAAGGAATGGATAACTGTCAAAGAAGATCAGGAAAATAGTGCTGAAGTTCCCGCTGTGCATCTCATTCTCCAGGCAGCATTCAGTTATGAAATAGAAGGTAGCATGGATGTGAAGTTGGCTGAGTGACAGGAAATAGTAGTGGCTTGTTTTTTTAGACTATAGGCAGTGGAGTACCCCAGACACTCAGGGCTGGAATCACTGTTTTCCTTGATCTGCATCAATGACTTAGCCTTGGGTCTACAGAGCACAATTTCAAAATTTGCAGATGGCACAACGATTGGAAGTGTTTGAATTTGTGGGGAGGGTAGTGATGGACTTCAAGAAGATATAGACAGGTAGGTGGAGTGGAGAACACATGGCAAATAAAATTTAATGCAGAAAAGGGTGAAGTAATGTATTTTGGTCAGAAGAAGATGAGATAATATAATGTAAAAGGTTCAATATTAATGAGGTGCAGAGACAGACACACCTGGGAGTATATGCACACAAATCATTAAAAGTGAAAGGGCAGGTTTAGAAAGTCATGAAAGAGACACACAGGATCCTGAGCTTAATAAAGTGCAATATCGACATCACAAACGCAAAGGTTATGGTGAACTTCTGTTTAAAAAAAAAGGTTCAGCTTCAACCAGAACGTTGTTTTCAATTCTCATCACTATAGTTTATGAAGGATATGAAGACATTCAAGAGGATGCAGAAATAATTTCTGAGAATGAGAGTCTTAAGTTACAGGAGTAGATTGGAGAAGCAGGGTTTTTTCTCCATACAGGAGAGAGGACTTGTATTAGGACACAGGGTAGTTTGTATTTTTGGGTATTAGAAAGCGGGCATAGCTTTAAGTGCATTTAAATTTGTTTCTGTAATTGTGTGCTGAGAAAGGGTTAAAATTAGATTCATATTAAACAAAGGTGATTGCACATCTGCGGGTTTTAGTTTCATTTTGTTATGTGCTTGCATTGTGATAAGGGAGTTTATGACATGAAAACAGTGTTAAAGACAGACTAGACTGTTGCTTAGCAAATAGGGGCCACTTTAGGTTAGAAATAATTATTGAGTTTAGCTTTAAACTGGACTCAATAACAATTGGAATTAATAGCTGGAAGGAAGCAGCTCTCTCAGAAACTGCCAGAAGAGAAGTAGGACTGGAGTATGGGCAAAAAAACAAATCCCAGAAGTTAAAGAACAGATAGTTCTAGAACAAGGGAATGAAAGAAAAGTTTCAGGAAGACTGGAGTCAAAGGGATAAATAAATTGGAAATTGAATAAGGTACTATTTCATTAAAGTTAAAGAAATGGACAGAGAGAGACTCCCAATTTAAGACAGACCTGAAAGGTGAGACCTGGTGAAGTTGCTAGTGAAAAGCCAGACGTCCAAAGTCATCCTAATGCTGGTGACTTTAGTACAGCAGTGGTGTTCTGTTGGCATGGCTGGGTCCCTGAGAGATTGTGTGGAAGTTTTGACAATTTAAGGCAGAGGAATACTGAAAGGAGAAATTGAAATCCTGGAAGTGGATCCTTGGTGAAGACTTGGTGAGAGAAAGCATTATTTGGGAAAAGAATCAAAGGCATGTCTTTTCGAGAGCGTAGTTTTGAAACCCTTGTGTGGAAGCCAGAGTTCCAGTGCGATCACTTGGTTCATGGTGTAATAAGCATCTGGGGAGATTTGATGAAAAATCCGCAGGAATTGCATTGAGTGGTGTCTGTCACTTGTTTTCAGAGTGATGTGTGTCTGTTGGTTTACAGGAATTATATATTTACTGAGAATAATATAATATAAGATATATTCTGGAAATTGTGTTATCTTTAGAGATCTCTTGCATTCATGAAAATGTAAGTGGGGTGAAGGAGTATTGTATTATCATCAAGCTTTTATTGTCTGATAAATGTTTTCTTCCTTTGTTAAACATTAATGAGCAGTCCTGTGACTCTGTTTATCCATGTCTCTAAACAAAAAAATAAAAGTTGCAGCCTTTTGAGCCAGAGTTTCATTCTGGCAACATCAGCTGGGATGGTAACGGTTGGGAGGAGTTTTGATAGCAGTGTTCAAAATCATGAGTCTCAATGGAATAGATAGAGAGAAATTATTCCCCTTGATTTACCAGAGAGCACTGAGTTAAGGTGGTTGGCAAAAGAAGCAGTGAAAAATGAGGAAAAATATATCTATGCAGTGATTGGTGCATTTGGAGAGGGTGCTGGAGACAGATTAAGTTATAGTTTTCAAAAGGGAATTGGATAAGAACCTGAAATGGGGCAAACTGCTGGGCTATGAGGACAGAGTGGGGGACTAAGAAGAGATGACTTGCCCTTGTGCAATACCAGCATGGATACAACAACCTGAATGGCCTTTTTCTGTGCTGTAACTTATTTTATGATTCAATTCTGTAATAACACATAAACAAGTTGAATGTGAAGCCCCCAAGCATGGAGGCACATTGTTTAGGACTGCAGCCTCACAGTGCCAGGGACCTAGGTTTGATTCCTGACTTGGGTCGTTGTCTGTGTGAAGTCTGCGCGTTCTCCCTATGTCTGCATGGGTTTCCTCCAGGTGCTCTGGTTTCCTCCTACTGTCCAAACTTCATGCTGGTTAGGAGCATTGGCCATGTTAAATTCTTCCTCAGTGTACCCAAACAGGCACCGGAGTGTGGCCACTAGGGGGTTTTCACAGTGACTTCTCTGCGATGTTGTGACACTACTAACTAAACCTTAAAACTTTGAAAAAAAACCTTTTAAACATTGTGATATTTAAATGATCAGCCCCACCTCGAGGTTTGAGATTTTTAAGAGGTTGAATTTCAACCCTGGGATTCTAGTTGATAAGTATTTGAAGAGTAAAGGTTTGGAAAGGCTGTATGAGTGCCTGTGACTCAGTGCAAGTTCGGATTGCTTGTTACTATTATTTTTGATTGGTTGTTTGACTTTCCTCCCAGTCTGCAGCTCTCGGAGGTGCAGCTCATCTGGTGAATTTCCAAAGCACGGACACAGTGGCAGGGCTCTTGATGGCTCAACAATTCTATGACTGCCAAATGGCTGGATTTTCAATCCCAGCAGCAGAGCACAGGTAAGGATTATTTATGCACTTTTGCAATATGAAACTGATGAATCTGCTGTAAGCATATGATGGAAAAATATGTTCTAATCGAGTGCTTGCAAGCTAATTAATTCCCTTCACACGCATTATGCATTCATCTGCTTGGATATATATTGTTACGACAACCAAACTCAACTTACCATCCAGGAACTGCAACCCCGACAGGCTTGGGGAAATTCTGAGCCTGCACAGATCGGGAGCAGGTGGTGCACACACATTCCAGCAGTTAGAGGGCTCGGCCATCCTAAAAGCAGTGCACCGGTGTGAAGGAAAGCAGAAGAAACAGTATGAAAACACAGTCAATTGACTGGGGACACAGCACCATAAGAGGTCAGGGAGAGGGATCAC
This sequence comes from Sphyrna mokarran, assembly GCA_024679065.1. NCBI lineage: Eukaryota > Metazoa > Chordata > Chondrichthyes > Carcharhiniformes > Carcharhinidae > Sphyrna > Sphyrna mokarran. The sequence continues at coordinate 105,817,626 of JAGIQG010000003.1, read as the reverse complement.
CATGAGGTCCAAAATGGCATTCCAGATAGGAGACTGAGCAAAGTCTTAATTGAGAAGAAAGAGAGAGAAGCAGAGTGAGAGGTTCTGATCAGGTAAAAGGTTGCAGTTGGCACAGTTTAACTAATAGAACCTCTCTAGAAGTGCTGGAGATCTGACAAGACAGCACAGTTTAGTTATTCTATGCTGCAGGCAGTTGGGGCATAGGTACCCATTTGGAATGATAGTTTTTTTTACTCGGCTTAGTCCAAAAGCTCTTTTTTCATTCATTCATGGGATTTGGACATTGCTGGCTAGACCAACATTTATTGCCCACACATAATTCCCTTCAGAAGGTGATGGTGTGTTTCCTTGGAATATTGCAGTACAAGTGTGAAAGGATCACTCGCAGTGCCTTTAGAAAGAGAGTTCTGGTATTTTACTGTCTGCAGAATTCTTATCTCTGATCTGCTCTTTTAGCCACAGTATTTATATGGTTCGTCCAATTCACTTTCTGATTGATGGTAACTCCCAGGATGTTGATAGTAAAGGGCTGGGTGATGGTAATGCTAAGGGAAGATGGTTAGATTCCCTCTTGTTGGAGAATACCTGGCACTTGTATGACTTGAATGTTACTTGTCACTTATCAGTCGAAGCCTGAATATTGTCCAAATCTTGGTCCATATGGACAGGGACTGCACAGTATTTAGAGAGTCACAAATATTGTTGAACTTTGTGCAATCATCCACAAATGCCTTCACTTCTGATCTTATGAAGGAGGGAAATAGCTGAAGATGGTTGGGCTTAGGACACCACCCTTGAGAAAGCCCTCAGTAGTGTCCCAGGATTGAACTGAAGTTGTGCTTGTAAGTCGGTGCCAGAGTGCAGATTCAAGAATTCAGAGGGATGCAATTTTTGGAGATGAGATCGCAAGCTGAACTGTCATTCAGGCTATCAATTTGGAGGAATTTTGAAAGGAAAATTCTAAGGCAAGACTTTTGATAGTTAAAAACTGTAATCCCTCGTGCAAGATAGAATTTCAACAAGGTAAGCTGACCTACTATTTATTGAAATCTGTTGTTGAGAAAACCATGGAATCTGTCTTGGTTGCATCTGCTATCTATTGTGAACTGTGGTGTGTTCAACCACAGTTTTCCTGGTTAATTAACATGTATCTGAATGTTATAACAAGTTACCATTATTATCTCTCTGAGTTGATATGGTAAAGTTTATTTTATTCTTTAAAATTCATGGAACCTTGTGGCTATATTCTCTTTGCAAATGTCTTGGACTTGAAACTTTGTCTGCTTTAACAAAAAACTCTTGGTTCTACATTGGGTGGTGTCATCTATTTGGGGTTGTGGTGCAGCGTCATAACATTATCTGATGTGCCTGACTTCTGTTACTGTAAACTATTTTCAAAATGTTTTACTGTAAGTAAAGTATGAGTTTGAGCCATTAATTAATTCCATCAGTTCATTACAGGTTGTAGATATAACTGATAATCTTTTTAATGCAATTTTATTATACCTTACAAATCACAGCAATTAAAACGTTGGCAATGAGCTCAACTGCATGACATTTGATGTGCCTGATTAGGTCTTTAATTTATCTGTATTCTGTGTTTGTACGTATCAACTGAACATTGTCCCAGTGACTCTTCCCAAGGAACCCGATTACAATAATAGTTGAAATATATACGTTTTTACCCAAGCCTCACGTCCCTCTGTTTTAAGGCAGGGGCCATGATTTTAATCAATAAACCAATAACTTTGGTTTGCTTTTTTAAAGTGTATTTGCTTTTTTTAAAGTATATTTTCTAACAATATTATTGGAATTTACATCTGCATTGAGGTTATTTGCCATATCCCCCAAATCACTGTCTCCTCCCCCCACCCCACTCCCCGTGCATGTCTTCTGACAGCAGAAGCAGCTCACCATTGGCCACCAGAGGGATCTTCCCATCCCACCGATGTCTGTGATGTTTTGCTTGGCTCATCCACGTCGCCATTGGCTGTCTTACTGAATGTAACACCGCTGTGCAAAATCGATTGGTCTTTAAAAGTGAACGTCGTTCCATAAATGATCACTGCGGGAATTTATTGAAAATTCAGTTATTACAAACAGTTGTTTAATCTTAAAATTATTGCAGTCTTGAACCTGGTTCAGTTGGTAGCACTCTTACTTTGAGTGAAATGAATGTAGGTTCAAGCTCAAATATATATCGAATATATAATTTAACAGTGCTGACTGTTGGTGCTGCTAATTGGTTAATAAGATGCTAGCCAGTTGCCTGTTCTGATTGTTCAATGTACAGTAAACGCCCCACGATATTATTTGAAGTTCTTTCCTGCAGCCCTGATGAGCATTCTTCCCTGAATCAGTACTGGCAAAAGATATATTTACCATGCCTTTCATTTAATGGACCCTCTTTGTGGGTCATTTCTGTGCACAAAGGTGACTTGCATTTAGATGTTTAGGCTTCCTAGCAACATTGGCAGCAAGATTCAGCTAGCAAATTAATATCCTGAGCAGCCTGCTGGAGAGATATTGGCTGATTCCCACACTGTGTCGTGTGGCAAGTCAGGCTTCCACATGGGGAATTAATAGCTGAGAGGGGTGGCTCTGAGCCAGAATTGTTTTGTGGGTCCAAGAGGGATACATATCTTTTCCCAGCCCTACAAATATTAAAATTTGTTATGGACAGCAGCGGGTGAGGGTTAATTTAAATAATAGTAAATTCTCCTCAGAGAAAGCGTTTTTTTGATTGGTTTCCTACTTTGTAAGCAGATATCACAACCCCGTGGCTTTGGGTATGATCCAATTTTCTATTAATAACCCCACAGCAAACTTGAGATAGGATAAACTTAAAGGGTTAGTTTATTTGCACACATTCAAAATGCAGAAAGGAGGTCACAATGTCACCCCCTCACATTCGTACAATAAAGCATGGGATAGAGAGAAAATTCTATAGTACAAAGCCATATACGTATTGTTTCATGTGGGATCTAGAGACCAGAATCAAAGTTCAATGTGGCATTCCTTGATAAAGGTTGGGGGGCTGAAAACCCATGCTGTGATAATTCAATCTTCTGGTGGCACTGGCTTTGCATGATGAGATAAACTTGCAGAGATGAATCAATCCTGTTGGTGATGATGGTACATTTTTGTGAACCACCACTGGATCCTTTCCAAGGCCGGCACATCCTTTCTTAGATAGGGACCAAAAACTGCTCACAGTACTCCAAATGGGATCTGACTAGAGCCTTTTACAGCCTCAAAAGTATATCCCTGCTCTTGCATTCTAGTCCTCTCGACATGAATGCTAACACTGCATTTGTCTCCCTAACTACTGACTGAACCTTAGGAGAATCTTGTAGGATGGCTAAGGCCCTTTGTGTTTTTGATTTTCTGAGCATTTCCCTATTTGGAAAATAGTCTATGCCTCCATTCTTCCTTTCAAAGTGCATAACCTCGCACTTTTCCACATTGTATTCCATCTGTCACTTCTATGCCCAATATCCTAAACTGTCCAACTCTTCCTGCAGCCACCACCACCACCGCTCCCCACCCCCCATTTTCTTAATACTACTTGTCCCTCTAAATATCTTTGTATCATCTGCAAACTTAGCAACAGTGCCTCGAATTCCTTCCTCCAAATCATTAATATATATTATGAAAAGTTGTGGTCCCAGCACTAACCCCTGAGGCACACCATGAGTCACCGGCAGCAATCCTGAAAAAGACGCCTTTATCCCCCACTCTCTGCCTTCTGTCAGTCAGCCAATCCTCTGTCCATGCCAGGATCTTACCATTAACACCATAGGTACTTAATTTATTTAACAGTCTCCTTTGCAACACTTTGTCAAAACCCTTCTGGAAATCTAAATAAATCACATCCACAGATTCTCCTTTATCTAACGTCCTTGCTACCTTCTCAAAGAACTCTAACAGATTGGTCAGATACGATCTCTTTTGGATAAAGTTGTGCTGACTCAGTCCTATTTTATCATGCACTTCCAAGTACTCCGAGATCTTATCTTTAATAATGGACTCTAAAATCTTGCCAATAACTGTAGTCAGACCATAATTTCCTGTCTGCTTTCTCCCTCTCTTAAACAGCAATGTTAAATTAGCTACTTTCCAGTTCTCTCGGACTTTCTCTGCCTCGAGTGATTCCTGAAAGATCACCACCAATGCCTCCACAATTTCTTCAGCTATGTCATTTAGAATCCTGGGGTGTAGACCATCCGATCCAGGTGATTTATCCACCTTCAGATATTTACAGGATTCTGGAAGCTAATAATCTTCCTGGCAATCCAAAAGCACAATGACACATGCATACCATGATCATTAAGTGCCCCTTTAAATCTTGCTTCAGTAGCTCTGAAAGACCAGTTTGGTTACATTTCAATAGTGAATTAAGAATTTCATAATTTTCTGTTTAAAATTGTGTGGGAGGGCCCTACTTTACATGTATTCATGAGGCTCCCACCTGCCTTTGTGCAGGGACATAAAGAATTTTCCACTGGCTTTGATTTTGTAGTTTTGAATTGTGTGATTGTTACTGTGAAGTTACATAATATTGGGAAAATTAGCTTTTCAGTTGACCAAGATAATCATTTCCTAACAGCAAAGACATATCTGCTGTTTTTAAGATAACCATATTGGCTTGGCGAGGTCAGACCTTGTTTACTTTACCTGCTTTAAATAATTTATGTTTGTGTTTAAAATTTATGTTTTGTACTTTTGAGACATTTACATTCAATGTTTTACTTGCACAGCACAATCATCTCTTGGGGGAGGAGTCAGGAAAAAGATGCATTTGAATATCTGCTCAAGCAGTTTCCATCCACCCCCATTTCAATAGTCAGTGACAGTTACGACATTTTCAACGCCTGTAAGCAAATCTGGGGAGATGATCTTAAAGATTGTGTTGAGCAGAGGAACAAGGATTCAATGGTGGTTATTCGACCTGATTCAGGGGAACCTGTAGAGATCATTATAGAGGTATTTTAGAGCCTAATATTAAGAAATTTATGCCATTATTAGTGACATTTGAGACTTATCTGGATAGACACATGAACTGATGGGGAATAAAGAGATATAAGTGGTTGGTGTAGATAGGACAACATGATTAGCACAGGCTTGGAAGGCTGAAGGGCCTGATCCTATTCTGTACTATTTTTTGTACTGTTTTTTGTATTCTGACTATGGCTTTCGGCCAGATTTATGCTTCTACATGTGAAATAATGTTCCCATACAAATGCAATAAGTATGTGTATTGAACATGCTGTTTACTTCCCTCCTGTTACAAGATCAACCTTTCATGCCAGTAAACCCCTGTTGTAGGTAGATATAACCTCTCAACACACTAGTTAGCACTGCTGCCTCACAGCACCAGGGATCCGGCCTTGAGTGACCCTCTGTGTGAAGTTTATACATCCTCCCCATGTCTGCATGGGTTTCCTCCAGATGCTTCAGTTTCTTCCCACGCTCCAAAGGTATGTGGGTCAGGTTGATTGGCCATGCTACATTGCCCTTTAGTGTCAGGAGAATTAGTAGGGTAAATACATGAGGTTATGGGGATGAGGCCTGGGTGGGATTGTTGTCATTGAAAACTTAATGGGTTGAATGGCCTCACTGCAGATACTCTATGATTCTATGAACTATTGTTATATTCAGTTGTCAGTGATTGCATAATAAGTAAACATATTATTGCATGTTTAAAGTATGAAATTACCTCTTGATAGCATCAATTAGATGGCATTATTTAGCTCATGTCACTTATTCTAATCAGGGAAATGCAGAACTGGATGTAAAACATATGTTAAAGTCTAGCACAAAAGAGATTTCCCATCAACACACTTAGAAGTTATTTTGAATCATTTAGATTATTACGTCTAACTACATATATACTTATCATTTTGAGTATGTTTTTCTTGGAAAGATTTGTATTTATTAAATTGACTTTAAAGAGCTTGGAGACCATAGCAGATTTTTATGGACTGCATCAAATGTCTACTGATCTTGGTCTAGGTAGGACGGAGACACTGTATAGAGGGACAGAAAGCTAGTTCGGGTGAGAGACAGTTGGTACACCACTTGGGATGGAATTTTACAGTCCTGTCATGACGGGGAGAGGGTCTGTAAAACACAGCAATCCATTGACTTCAGAGGGACTGGAAAATGTCAGCAATGGGATGGGCTGGCAAATCCTACCCTGGAATGTCACTCAAAATTTGAAAGAGTCTGTGGAGGTGTCCCCATTCTAGATTCTGTAATGCTGACTGAGGAAATAATGTTGCAGCAACTGGGAAAGAGGGGAAATAGTTTTTTAATAAAACATTGACTCTCTGTACAACCTGAAGAGGCATTTAACCAACACTATGATTTTAAATTTAAGTTTATTTATTAGTGTGACAAGTATGCTTGAATTAACACTGCAATGCAGTTACTGTGAAAATCCTCCAGTTGCCACACTCTGGCACTTCTTCAGATCACTGAGGAAGAATTTAGCATAGCAAGTGCACCTAACCAGCACATCTTTTTGACTGTGGGAGGAAACTGGAGATACGGAGGAAACCCACACAGATATGAGAAGAATGTGCTGACTCCACACAGACAGTGACCTAGGTTGGAAATTGAATATGGGTTCCTGATGCTATGAAGCAGCAACGCTATGTGCTGTGAGGCAGCGGTTCTAACCACTACACCACCCTGTTTACACTCTATAAAGGTTATGCCACCCTGTTTACATCATTAAAAAATATAACTGCAGATCATGTGGGAAGTTAAGGGCCATGTATTTCAGCAACTGGCTAAACAAATAAAATTTGTTGTATTGTTATGAAAGTATCCCATTTTTCTTCTTGCTGCGTTGCTGATTTTTTCAAACAGGTTTCCTCCATTTCATAGCTGCATATATTCCATTGTATTGTTGTATGCTGTGCTTTTTCGATAATAGATGTACTATCTGACTAAACACTTCAGTGGTGTTGGTATGAACACAGTTACAGCTTTGCTGCTACTGAGTAGCAGCTCCTGATCAAAAAGGATGCAAAACACAGTTGCATTTATTGAGATATCCACACTACAGTGTCATCTGTACACTAGATAATAATGTCACACTACAGTGTTACATCATTGTCATCTTGGGTGGCATAGTGGCACAGTGGTTAGCACTAGTGCTTCACAGTGTCAGGGACCTGGGTTCAATTCCCAGCTCATTGTCTGTGTGGAGTCTGCACGTTCTCCCCTTGTCTGCATGGGTTTTCTCCGTGTGCTCTGGTTTCCCTCCACATTCAGAAAAATGCGCTGGTTAGGTGCATTGACCCAAACAGGTGACTAGGAAAATTTCACAGTAACTTCATTGCATTGTTATTGTAAGCCTTAATTGTGATTAATAAGTAAACTTTAACTTTTAAACAGCATGCTTCTTTATTACTTCACAGCCCAAAAGGCAAGATTTAGCATATAGCTTTACATGATCCCCTGCAAGGCAAGAGGGATTTTAAATACTTTTTTGCAATGAAATTTTTTGCAGTGGAATTATTCTATTCATCACCTCGTTAATGGTTGCCCAGGTAGAGATAGTGCTGGGGAATGGAACATTTTCAATCTTGGACATCAAGCTATAATGTTCCCTCAGCTCTACCTCAACAATATATCTCAGATTCAATCACAAAGAAGCATGTTTACTCCAGACCTCTAAATTCCTTTAGATGATCAGTTAATGCTGCATGGATCACACAAGAATAAAATAACCTGCTCTGTCCACATTGCTTACAGAATCTCCTAATCAAAGGATCAATTCCTGCCAGTTGGCAGTATTTTTATAATCCAGCCTCATACTGTCCCGGAATTATGGGTAGACTATTCAGCCTTCTTTTTTGGGGTAATAGAGCACCGTGGTTATGTTACTGGATTGATAACCCTGAAGACTGGTCTAATAATCTACAGAATATAAGGTTCAAATCCTGCCAGGGTAATATGAAAATTTAAATTACCAATCAAATAATATCTGGAATTGAAATATCCTGTTTCAGGGACAGTGGAACTGTTGGGATTGCTAAAAATCCAACCAGCTCGTAAATGTACTTGGGAAAAGCAATCCTGTTGTTCTTTTTTGATGTGGACTATATGTATACCAGTCCCATACTGATGTGGCTACCTCTCCAGTACCTTTAGAGGTAGATACTATGGCCGGAATTTTATCATCCTGCTTGCCACGGGAATCAGAGCGGGCGAGGAGCACATCATAGAAAGACCTCGGATGTTATTTTACAATTTCGTAAAAACATAAGAAATCGGAGCAAGAGTAGGCCACCTAGCCTCTCGAGCCTGCCCGCCATTCAATAAGATCGTGACTGATTTTGTAGTAGTTCAGTTCTACTTATCCACCTGCTCCTCATAAGCCTTAATTCTCTAATTGATCAATTTTGATACGAGTGAGGTCGTAAAACCCTGCCCTGTAGATGAAATGTTTTAGCCGTCCAAGCTGGCCGGATCTTCGGGTTACTCGGTGGCAGAAGGTACAAACAACGAGAAATTTCATTGCCAGCGGCAAGATTGGAAAATCCTGCTGCCGGCCAATAGCGGGCAGCCTTCACTGTCACAAAAGACACTGTAGAGGGAATGGAAAATCTTGCCCTATGACAGCTTTAACAAGTGTCTATATTTCAATGATTCTTTTTTATACAAAAATTCAAGGTGTCCAAAGCTGACACTATTTCCCTTTTTCTGGACTGAATTTGAACCCAAGCCCATAAGGATGAATCAATCCCCACAAAACATGCTCCATGTACGCTTGGAATTGATCCTTTGATTTGGGGATCCTGTAAGTAATGTGGACAGAGCAGGTTATTTTATTCTTGTGTGGTCCATGCAGCTAAGCATAAAGAACTGCTTAATATAAACCATTGTCCGCAGACCTTCGTAAAACCCTGCAAACAATGCCAAGCTTTTTATTGAGCCGGCTGCTGCTGTTATCATGCCTAAATTATTAACTTCATTAACATTTATGAGCCCCAATGACCACCTAGCAGAGGTGGTGCACAGGTTTTATGTACATCATTAGAGTTAAAAGGCCAAAGTTCAACATTTGAAGATATTGTTCAGCGAAGAATAAGCAACGAGCATTTTCTCATAACCTGCAGGTCATCAGAATTCTGGAGGGAGTCTTTGGGAGTACCTTGAACTGTCAGGGCTATAAGTTACTACCATCTTTCATCCGCATCTTTCAAGGAGATGCAATAAATCTACATTCCATAGAAAAAGTAGGTGGAATTTTCTTTTTGATATTGATTGGAGTCATAAATGTACTTCATCCAGCAAAGTATACTGTAAAATCTGGATTTTTATTCTGCCTTCCAGATCCTAAACGCTCTTAAAAATGAAGACTGGAGTGCAGAGAATATTGTTTTTGGAAGTGGCGGTGCCCTTCTACAGACACTCAACAGAGATACGCTGAATTGCTCTTTCAAATGCAGTTACGTGGAACGAAATGGAAAAGGGGTAAAGATGCTTACTGTCTTCAGTTACAAATAATAAGAAATTCTTAGATAAGGGCTAGGGCTAGTGATCAAAGCTTTGAGAATGTGAATGGGTATCACATAAAATATCATCTCAACTGACCTCTGATTTTACAGAGCAGAGGAACAAAAAAATTATGCCGCACCTTTTACAGTCCCCACAAATGATGCTGTCTCACACATCTGTCATTTCAATAACTCTCAAACATCTCACCAGATTTTTATCACCTAAGATGCATGGGTATGTTTCCCAGTTCACTAGTATGTTTAAAATATATTGGGTTTTGCACGTATAATTTTACAAGGCGACACAATAAAGTTGGATAATTGGGCTTGCGCTGCTGTCCAACCATTCAGTTTTATGGCCAGAAAGTTGTGGATAACGTGCAGGTGGATTTTAAATTTTAATTCTGCATTTCCACTGGCCAAAGCTTCCCTTCTGGCAGGCCACATTCCCTTTTCAACAACCTCTCATAAAGAACTTTCAAACCATGGTGGATTCCGCAGTATCATTCCACCATCACAGAGTGGGGCTGGCATTCTCCCAAAAAAATTCTAAGTGCTGAATTTGTATGAAAAGCGGAGTAATATTTTTTACTGGGATTTTCAAAATGAATCTCCCACACTCTGTGCACTGCAGTTTGCCCTAGAGCGATCCATATTGAAAATGAGTGGGTAGGGCCTAATTCCACTGGAGAGGCCGGCAGCATAGCACTGAGTGGGCCACTGCGCATGCGCTGATCTGTCAGTGCTGGGATTGGCGCATGTGCAGTAACTCCACACTGCCAGCCCCCCAATTGCTGGCCAGCCATGCAAGCCCACACATGACTGGCCCTCTAACAAACCCCCTCATCTCCAAACCCCCTGATCGCTGGCCTCCTGGCAAGCCCCAGTGTCCCACTGCTCTCTACCCCTTGCATAGTTCCAACCCCCTCCTCCCAACCTCAAAGATTAGTCCCAGTCAACCCCATCCCGCCCTCTATCCGCAATCTCTATACAAAGTGGAGCAGGATTCCTCCCCACCCCAGCCACTCGCACTATCCTCATCCCCTTGGTACTGCCTGATGCCTGGTAGGCAGTGAAAAGGTGCCACTTTGCCTCTTGGTTGATGCTTGAGGCCAGGCTGGCACTATCTAGTGGGCACACTCTCCCCCCCTCCCCTTTCCCGACCTCAAAGGCTCTATTCCCTCCAATGGGGTCAGGCTGCCAATTCCTCATTAATGGCCCATTGCTGTAAACCCCGTGGCAGGAGGGGTGGCCAGAGAGCTCAATCTCCAGTCCACTAATCACATTCAAATTCAAATTTTAATGTGGAAATTAGCTCTGATTTGATTTCTGATACGGAGCTGATTATGTGAAAATCTTCATCTGGGAGATGTGTTAAGGTCCAGCAGGCAGCCCGCTAAATGGCCTCTGCTGATCTTTCCCAGCCTGTTGGGCTGTTTGAGCAGTGCAGCGGGCTGGGAGAATCACCCGTGTGTGTTTAAAATGGTGTCAACTGATTGAACCAAAGATAGTTGAAAAATTATATTTGCATATACTTGCTATAAAGACATTTTGACTGTCTTAAATAATTTCAAAGCTGTCTATAAATACCTGGAATAGACTTAGAATTATAGACTCAAAATTAACAGATAGAAAGAGACCATTTGACGCACAGTGGCCACACTAGCTGATAAGTAGCCATCCAGTTTAATTCCACTCTTATGCTCTTGGTCTGTAGCCTTGTGGATTGCTTCAAGTGCATAACCAAGTATCTTTTCAAATGTTACAAGGGTTCCTGCCTCCACCGCCCTTTCCAAGCAGAGAGTTCCAGTTCACCACTATCCCCTGGCTGTAAAGAAATTCCTTTTGGATTGCCTGTAAAATTCCTAACTCTGACTCTAAATCCATGTCTTCTGGTGATGGATCTCTCAGCCAAGAGGGCCCATTCACTCTATCCAGATCTCTGAATTTTGTACACTTCAGAATCACCCTTATGCCTCCTCTGTTCCAAAAAAAAAACAACCGGAGCTTATTCAGTCTTTCCTCATAACTAGAATTCTCCAGTCCAGGGAATATAAATTTCCTCTGTACATTCTCTGTGCAATCATATCTTGTTGAAATTGCAGTGACCAGAACTACATGTGTCCAGAACTGCACTTTGGCTGTGGCCCTGCTAGTGGGCGCACTCACCCCAAGACCAGAAAATCCCGCCTGAGATCAATGGACGATGTGCAGATTAGATTGATTGGCCATGCTAAATTAACCCTTATTGTCAAGGAGATTAGCAGGGCAATATGTGGGATTATGGGGATAGGGCCTGAGTGGGATTGTTGTCGGTGCAAATTGCTGAATGGCCTCCTTCTGCACTGCAATCTCTATGAATAACATTTGAGCATGAGCTCCTGCCTGCTACAATTCCTCTGGGGGTGGGACGGGAAAATTCTACCCAGTATCTTGTGCAGTTCCAGCATAATCTCCCTGTTCTTCATGTGATTTTATGATGCTTTGATTCTGTACCTCAGCTAATAACAGCAATATCCCATGTGCTTTCTTGGCCACCTTTTCTACTTATGTCCATCTTCAGGAATCTGTCAATGTTTACTCTGAGATCCCACTGTTCCTCTACATTTTTCAGTGTCTTACCATTAATTGTGTTAAATCATAGCATGGCACAGCTGATCATATGTTTGTTGGCATACACGTACTTTCATTAGAGAACACTGTTGGCTAGCTTGGTATGTTTGAAGGTTATTTGAGGTGGGTGTTGCACATCCCATTTTAACATGAGCCTTTCCTGAGTCAAAGTACTGTGGGGAGGGATGTCTGTCCAAACAGGGGAAAAAGAAACACAAACGACCTTTAGAATGCTCTGAGTGCTGTTTCAAGCTGATTCTCAAGCATTATTCATGGGGATTACAGTGCAGAAGGAGGCCATTCAGCCCATCAAATCTGCTCCAACAACAATCCCACACATGCCCTATTCACATAATCCCACATATTGCCCTGTTAATCTCCTTGACAATAAGGGTTAATTTAACATGGCCAATCAATCTAACCTGCACATCTTTGGACTGTGGGAGGAAACTGCAGCACCTGGAGGAAACCCACACAGACATAGAAAGAATGTACAAACTCCACACAGCCACCCAAGGCCAGAACTGAACCCAGGTCCTTGGTGCTGTGAGGCAGCAGTACTAACCACAATGTTACACAGGGTACAGCCAGGATATAATTGCTACAGAGTATCAGTTCAACAGGAACTAGGCAGAGTATCTCTGCTCAGTTTTCCTTTCCCAGTCTCCTGAATTCTGTCACTGATAGATGTCATGGGTCAGAAGACTGATGTTAATTACAGTATCTGCACATGCAAATAATCCGTTAGCAAGTGTTATTTTCATGAGCCATATTTGCTATTTGTGAATTTTTCTATTTTTATAGAATAATTATGAGGGCAGCAATTTTAAATGTTTTGCTTATTCGCTGATCGTGTGCACTTTGCAAAAGTGACAATCAGTGGCACCTACTATTGGGTCAGCATTTAATTACTTGTGTGTGTTATCATTAGCTGGATGTCTATAAACAGCCAGTGACAGATCCTATCAAAGGTTCAAAGAGGGGCATGCTAACTCTGAGGAGAAATCCAGATGGAAGCATTGAAACAGTACAAGAAGGGAAGGGGAACCCAGAGGAGGTATGGCAGCTAATGACTTTAGTCCTTGTTTCCTTTCTTTTGTTGAAGGGAAGGATAGACTGAGTGAAGGGAAAGGACAAGGTTCATCTGACTATATCAAGATTAACAGCTGCAACTCTGACAGTGACATTTGGCAGCAGGTTTTAGATTAATCTGATTATCTGCCTGGATAGCTGAAATCTAATGAAGCATTCATGAAAACAAGAAAAGTCAACATTCAGGGTCAAGTGCAGCACAATATATACAAAGTTCAACCTTATGTAGGAATGACTTTCAAACTTTTCTGTTTGGGCGTGCTTTGGACTTTGGACTTAGGCAGACCTCCAGCCTAAGTTTTAAAAGGTAATGTCAAGCCGCCCAAAAGATAACAAATGAGTTTTGTCTGTAGAAGTCAAAATACTGAAACAACATACTGATGAGCTGGTTAAAAGCTGTGCTTTACAGAATTCTTGTGACATAGTGTTCAAGATAAGTGTGCCTGATCCCTGAATTCTGATGACAGTGGTTAGTACTGCTGCTTCACAGTGCCAAGAACCCAGGTTCAATTACCAGCTTGGGTCATTGACTACGTGGAATCTGCCCATGTTTCCTCAGGGAGCTCCCGTTTCTGAAAGATGTGCTGGTTAGGTGCATTGGCCATGCTAAATTCTCCCTCAGTGTACCCAAACAGGCACCGGAGTTTGGTGACTAGGAGATTTTCACAGTAATTTCATTGCAGTTGTGTAAGTAAGCCTATTTGTGACATTAATAAATAAACTTCTTTGAACTTTTAAAAATTCTTATCAGAGAAATACATTCATCCTTTAATCTGTTTGGCTCTCTAAGCATATTCAGTTGTAAGTATCATTGAAACATTTGCTGCACCATTAGGATTGCTTGGCGATAGATGTATCCACTTCCTGGATTTGGCACATTCCTTACTTCCTTGAAAAGCTTCACTTTGAGTACTTCTGGAATGTAGATGAGTTACTTGTGTCTGAGTGGCATCTAAACTCCACATTGGAAGCTGAACTCTCTTTAACTACAAAGCAATGGAATAATCCCAAGATGTGAGAGGCAAGTGTTTCACTCAGAGTGATAAGTCTCTGAAATGTGCTGCCAGAGAAGATGGTTGAAGCAGAAACAATAGCAATCTTTAGGAGGTATCTTGACAGATAAGTGAATAGACAGGGAATGGAAGAATAGAAGCAATGGGTCTTTAGTTTAGAAAGGCTTCATGTGTCAACTTAGACTTGGTGGGCCGAAGAGCATGTTCCTGTGCTGCATTGTGCTTTGTTCTTTGATTATAAGATGAATTAAAATTGCTAGAATTTGTCTTAGAGTTAGGGTATAAATTTTAAATTGTAGAGAAAATGTGATGCATTCTTAAATGTCTTTACTTGTCTTTAGGACCTCCTGGTTGCTGTTTTTGAGAATGGAAATATTCTCCAAGAATACACCCTTGCTGAGGTCCGATCAAATGCAAAGCTGCAAGCTGATGACCAGGTGTAGAGTTGCTGCATGAAAGTTTGTTAAAAGGAAATTCATAGCATTAGAGCAAAATACATGGCTGGGTGCATTGGTTAAAGTATCCAAAAATACACAGGCTGAAACCATCAGGCTTCAGTTTGCCATTGCGATCCGTCTATCAGAAAAAAAGACTCTCAGATTTCATCAGTAAAAATATTCTGTAAGAGCATCAAAATGGAACATGTTTTTAATGTCATTTCAATAATACAGCTTTGTAATGTTTAAATATTCCTGGCAATGAATTGATTTCTCTTCAGGTACCTTCTGGAGATTAATGTCCCAAAATTATGAGTTTCCAAAGAAATTAGTCACTTGGAGAGAAAAAAAATGCATCCTGTGGGTGGAGATGCACAATTATCTGGCTTTCCGTCACATTGAAGCAGGCAACACATAAACCCTGCATTTCTCCTCATCTAAATGAATTCAGTGTACAGCCCAACGCAGAAACGTGCCAGTAACAGAGTGCATGCTTAAACAGGGATCTGGTAGCATGTGTGGCTAGCACGCGCTTCTGTTACCCTGTACTTCTTAAAGAGAAGTTTGCACTCATTGTGGAGCAGCTGCTACAGACTGGAAGACTTGGATAAAAACAAGAGTACAGAAAATGGAGTAGCAATCAAAAGAGAGGGGTCCCAGATTTTCTGATGTGGCACTGGAGGTATTATTTGAAGAGGCAGAAAGAAGGAACAGTGGCATGTTTTAATAGTGTCTAGGAGACCCTCAAGGCACAATTCTGAGGAAGCAATGGATACAAGTGGCCCGGGAGGTTAATTCCAGCAGTGTGGCCCAAGAAGTTGGGTGCGGTGCTGGCAAAAGTACACTGACCCTACACAGATAGTCAAGATCAATGATCACTTGTTCAAAAGACATTGCCTACCATGGCTCCACCAATGCTCATTGCAACATCACCAACTCCCCCCCCCAACACACAAACACCGCCCCCCTCCCCCCACAACGTCACTGACCTCTCAGCCTCTCACTATCAAGGCTTAGGTACTCATCATCATCCTCACACATCTACCAAAGCTCTCAACCTCACACCCATCTCTCCACATACCTCTCAACTATTTAACTACAATAGGCACATCACCCAAGCACATTGTAACACACTTACTGACATTCTTCCCCTTCTCTTCCCAGGACCAAGTAACATAACTGCAGGGCTGGCACACGACTAATGGGGGATAGGCACACATGCATCACTTGAGCCCTCTGGAAAAGCTGGTACTCTGCATTATCAGGACCGAGGCCATTGCACCAGCATCAATGAACGCTCAAGACATGGTCTGTTCTTGTATTTTCAGTCCTATAAATGGCAAGCTCACCCTCATACTGCTATCTGGAATTACATGCAAGTTGCAGGCGGTGTGACCATGGGCCTTCTGCTTTCCTTCCCACCCTCCTTCCTCCCTCTATCCCTTCCCTTCTGCATTTATGTTTTCAGGTACCCAAGAACTATCACCTGGCCACAGTGTATCTGTGATGGAGGGTCACAGCTACAGCTGAGCTCTGATTAAGAAACAGCAACACTTGATCTGACAGTCGCAGCTAACAGCTCAGATCGGAGGGTAGTATGGAGATGGGATCTGCATGTGGGAAGGCACTGGCTGTCTGTGAGGATAGGATAGAATTCTGCAGCAGAGGATTCAGGCGAGGACTGCAATGGGGTGGTGTAGAGGAGAATTTTGGATCTGCAGAGTACTCCTGCTTTGGCTGGTCTTCCAGATGGTTTGCTGACACTGCAAAGATCGGATCATTGAGCTATCTGTCTCCAACTGGGCACAGGGTTTCATACAGGGCCTGGAGACTATTCATTCTACCGTAGTAGCAATCATTGAAAGCATTTGCTGACCCACCTGTGATGCAGCATCTGCTGGCCAATGTCTTAGCTTTCATTGCACTATTGGCAGAAAATGCTCAAAATCTCTCAGTGGGCCATTTCGCTCAGCCTGAGATGATGTGATCCATGCTGGTTGCCGTGCAGGCTCAGACTGCCTTCATCGTGATTCTGGATCTTCGTATCGAAACACTCTCACATCATTCCAGCAACTTGTGCTGCAGCACATTACCAAGAACGCTGAGGCTGCACAGATTGTAGGCGATGTTGGGGGTGAGGTATGTGTGCTGACGGAGGGTTGAGAGAAGCAGTGACTCCATCCTAGCTCAGGTTGTCAGCAGTCCTGCACCTACCACCATCAGGGCGCCAATGTTCTTGCTGTTGTCCTGCAGCCAGCCGGGCTCGACTACTGGCACATATTCTGCCTTGAGGCCCAGCCAACAGGGCTCAGAGTTGCTCAAAGTCATCTTCAAGGCCAGCTGGCAGTCTCCTCCAGTGTTAGCAAGCAGCCATTCCACATTCAGTGGTGTAGGACAGCCTTGGAGCACTAAGCCAGCCCAAAGCTCCTTCAAAACATACATTAAAGAAATGCAAAACAGTGTTTTGTCTATATTACTGGGGAGGGGTGTTGTGGGGGGGGTTTGCTGTTGGATAACGTTATTGCGTAATGTTATATTGTTGTGGTTTTTGTTTCAGGATCCTGGCCAAAAGGTAGCCTGTAGCAGGTGGATTGAAAGGTGGAGAATTTTGGAGCCACTGTAATGTTGGAATGATATCTGCAGTTATGTGGGACAGCCAGTCTAGTGCTGTGGGTTCCCAAAGTCCCCTGTCTGTTTTCACTATCTTGTCCTCATGCCCCCCTGTCTCCTCTTCAAGTAACTTCTAAAGGCCTGATAGCAAGAGTTGCATCCTGGTGAGAGTGACATTGTGGAAGACTCGACAAACCAGCACGAACTTGATGGCATGCTCCAGAGAATATTTAATGCCGTCAGCTGAATAATCCAGGCAGTAGGAATGTTGTTTCTACTGCCCACAGTTTGCTTCTCAACATTCCTGCAAAGCTCTCTTTCTAGATCTGGTGTTTTTGCATGGTCGGGTGACAGAGAGGAGTCATTAACCATTTGTAAAGCTGTGATCGCGTATCACCCAGCAGCCATCCTCTGGTTCCTTGTGGTAGCTTCAATATGTTGGATATGACTGACTGCCACAGAATAATGGCATTGTAACTTCTGCCAGAGTTGCAGGCATTCACTGAGAGGATTACTGGACACTGTCACAGGCCAACTGGACCTTCTTTTCCCTCTACACACTACTTCCTCTTCCCGTTGCTCCACTTCTGTATAGTGCTGCAGTTCAAGAGGAATTGTAACTAGTGTCCCCATTACTGAAACCACCTTTTCCTTCTTGACAGACCAAGCATCTCCTCTGACTTCTATCTCAGAATCTAGTAGCCGTCCCTTGAAAATCCAAAATGTTAGCAAAACCCTTTCACTAGCATATCACAATTCTTCAACTGTATCTGCAACAGCTAAAGTAAGCAAAAACACCTCCCCGAGAAGTTGGATGTTCGGTCCTTTTAAATAATGCTGTGCAGCTAAATGCATGTTCAGCTGGAAGTGAATGTGAGAGAGCATTAACTGGACCTACATGTTGCAAAGTTATACCTTGTGTGATAAGTCAGGTAAATCTGTAATGTATTTATGAAACACCAGAGACCCTTTACTTACTGGGCTACCTAAATTACAAGCAGCAGAATTAACATTAAAAATTGATATATAAATAATAGGATTCCAGACATATGCGCACCAAAAAGGAAATGTGAATATTTAGATCAGATTTAAGAACACTCTGGCAGCATTTCAATGGGAAGGATTTAAGAATGAGTTATAGTGAAAGGCTTTATTTAAGTTATAGAACTTACAAAATGTCAAATCCCACTTACTAGAACTGGGAAAACGAACAGCTCAAGCTCTGTCACAACAGGTAGGAGCAGGCTGGAAATAGAATTATAGAATTCATACAGTGCAGAAGGAGGTCCATCGAGCCTGCACCAATCATAATCTCATCCAGATCCTATCCCTATAACCCCATATATCTACCCAAACTAGCCTCCCTGACACTAAGGGGCACGGTCAATCAATCAACCTAGCCCGCACACGTTTGGAGTGTGGGAGGAAACCGGAGCACTTGGAGGAAACTCATGCAGACACGGGGAAAACGTGCAAACTCCACAAACTCAATGACTTGAGGCCAGAATTGAATTAGGGTCCTTGGCACTGTGAGGCAGCAGTGCTAACCAGTGTGTCACCGTGCCATTCCAGTTTGAGGTGTATTAGTGATTGTACGTTTTATTGATAGAATATTTCAATATTGCCAGTAGTATTTTTTAGTGTTAGCCATAGTTTCTTGCCTGGGAGTTGAGTCAGGAGTTGTGGTTTCAAGCTCTATTCCAGGGACGTAAACACCAAAGGAATGTGCTACATTGTCAAGGATGCTCTCTTTCAGATGAAGTGTTAACCCAAGGATTTATCTGCCCACCCAGTGGGATTTAAAAAAAATATTGAAGGAATGCTGACCATTACATGACCCTCAACCAACATCTCTAAAGCTGATAACTGGTCATTTTCTTCTTTCTATTTGTGGAACCTAACTGTGCACAAATTCCTGCCATAATTCCAATAATGACTACACATCAAAAAAAAGTCATTGTTTGTAAAGCACTTGAGACATCCTGAGGTAATAAATATAAATGCAACATATTTCTTTTAACAAGAAAACTCAACTCCATTTAAAAACAATTATTACTTTCCCCATATCTGTTCTCCAAGGGTGTTTCAAGCAAGTCTGCTGTGTTTTCAGGTGAGTCTCAGTTTACTGGCCTTTAATCCAGTGAATTGTGTAGTGCTGCTATGATCTCCTGTTTCCATGTTAGTCGCTTTCAGAATCATAGAATCCTACAGTGGAGAAGGAGGCCATTTGGCCCATCAAGTCTGCACCGACCATAATTCCACACAGGCCCTATCCCCGTAATCCCTTTCATTTATTCAAGCTAGTCTCCCTAACACTAATGAGCAATTTAGCATGGCTAATCCACCTAACCAGCACATATTTGGACTGAAGCAAACCCACATAGACACGGGGAGAACATGCAAACTCCACACAGACATTGACCCAAACCAGGAATCAAACTTAGCTCCTTAGCATTGTGCTAACCACTGTGCCACCGTGCCACCCAAATTACAAATCTTTGCACAGGAGTTTATCTTAAACAGAAAATATCGAGCGTGTTATCCTTTTTTAAAGAGAAAGCATGATCAATTATTAATGCAATAAGTTTTATTTTGCTCTTGGATCAAAGAATTTAGATTGTCAAATATTTTTCCATTTTCTGAAAGTGAATTTGACTGAACTTTTCTAAAATTGGGTTTTCAATAATTAATTAATTCACATCTTGATCGATTTAATTAACTCTGTGCAGAAGAAAACCTTTGTACAAAATATTTGATGGAGATTGTCACTATGTTCAGTGTAACAGATGGCCTCTCTCTTGTCTGTGGAGGTCAGAGATGCAAAATCTATAACGAGGAATGATTTGGTCCTCATTTCAGCAAGCAAAGCCTCTGAAAACCCATCTGAGAATCTGGGAACCCTATTGCACAAATATTCCTTTTTTTTATTCATTCGTGGGACATGGGCGTCACTGGTTGGCCAACATTTATTACCCTTCCCTCATTGCCCTTAAACCGAGTGGCTTGCCAGGCTATTTAAGAGAGCAGTTGAGAGTCAGCCACACATTGCTGTAGATCAGTTAAGGCCAGACCAGTTAAGGATGGCTGATTTCCTCCCTCAAAGGACATGAGTGAACCAGACAGGTTTTCCCAACAATTGATAATGGTTTCATGGTCATCAGTAGATTCTTAATTCCAAATATTTTTTCATTCAATTCAAATTCCACCATCTGCTGTGGTGGGATTCAAGTTAGGGTCCCCAGATTGGTGGCACGGTAGCACAGTGGTTAATATTGCTGCTTCAATGCTCCAGTGACCTGGGTTTGAATCCTGGGTGCACATTCTCCCCATGTCTGCGTGGGTTTCCTCCAGGCGCTCCGGTTTCCTCTCACAGTCCAAAGATGTGCAGGCTAGGTTGATTGCCCGTTCTAAATTGGCCCTTCATGTCCCAGCTTGCATAGGTTAAAGAGATTAGAGAGGTTAGAGGGACCTGGGTACGATTTTTGGCTTGGGTCACTATGTGGAGTCTGCATATTCTCCTCGTATCTGCGTGAGTTTCCTACGGGTGCTCCAGTTTCCTCCCACGGTCCAAAGATGAGCAGGTTAGGTTGATTGGCCATGCTGAGAATTGCTGTTAGTGTCCTGAGATGCATAGGTTGGACGGATTAATGGGTAAATATTTAGGGATATGGGGATAGGACCTGGGTGGGATTGTGGTTGGTGCAGACTTGATGGACCGAATTGCCTCTTTTTGCTCAGTATGATTCTATGAATATTGGCAGAATTTCTGGATTAATATTCAAACAATAATACCACTAGGCCATCGCCTGTCTGTTGTTCTTCCTATTGCTCAGAAATTTCAAAGCCTGGAATAAAGCTGACTTCCCTGTTTCCTACTGACTGTAAACCTTTCAGAAGCAGAAATAGTGAATTAAACTCAACATGTTTATTATTGATTGCGCATTCCACTACTTTGAATGACAGGGCAGGCTCGAAGGGCTAGATGGACTACCCTGCTCTTATTTCTTATGATTCTCCCCTTCTCTCCCAAATCGATCATCTGTGTCCGCACCTTTTGGATGCTGAGGTCCAATGGTCTGAAATTCCCTAAACCTCCCTACTCATCTCTCCTCTAAACTTCCTCAAAACCAAGCTATTGATTACCTTATACATTGTTTCTCTTTGCCTTTGTGTATGCTTTACTGCCCCTTTAAGAGCAACACAGCTGAAGAATGTCACTTGGTCGGAGGACCAATTGAACTGAGAGTGGGTAATCACCCCAGGAGTTGGAGTCTTCTGCTTACAGCTGGAATATCTTGGACTGTTTTATGTTCCGTGTTAAATACGTTATAGAAATACAGTCTGCTGCTGGTTTCCCAGTTGGTTTTAAGTTTTTCGAAAAGCTTAGATACACGCTTTTGTACACACACCAGCATTTAATTCTAATTTTATATCCTTGTTGCCTGGTGTTTGGCATGTTTTCTGTCACTTTGTATTTTTAATGGTGCCTCCACAGTATTTTTCTTTAAAAATAGCAACAACTTTTGAATAATTGCCAAAAGATGTAACAATTATATATGACGCTTGCAAATGGAAATAGAAACATTTTGCGAGAATGTTAGCCCTCACTACCCACTCAACATGGGGTGGCTGCATCGTTAAAATAGCTACGCAAAGACTTAGCTGCTGCCTCTGTTTCAGTGCAGCCCACTTACGGTTACACCCTCTCAACAAAAACTATGTTCCCACCCAACAAATTGTTCAGTACTGTCAAGTACGTTATAGCATTTGGGACTTGCATCTTTGTCCCGTCCATCTGGATTAAACGAAATAAACTGTAGCATTGCTTTGAAAGCCTTTATCAATTAAACATAAAAGTAAAGATTATTTTAATTGATGTGATTCCACATCAAGTGGGTGTTACATGGAATTTGCAGCACACAAAAATAGGCAATTTAACCCAACGTGTCCATCTAGGGAGGAATGGTTGTGCCAATGTGTTTCAACTTTATTCCAAATTATTCCAAGTTTTCATTTTGACATGGAGTTATTTTGTGATGAAATTTGAAGATCTCCCTGTAGGATGCAGCAAAGCTCTTCTGGGTCTTTTAGGTTGATCTACAGCCTCTTTATGTTTTACTGCAGTGTTATATTGAAGGGAGAGCTTAAACACTCTGGAGCGAAATATCTGTGTTTGGTCTAATCTCCTGTGATGTTGTTGTATGAGCCTGACTTCCCCGTTGTGCTTCCTTTAACATATATGCCGCAAAGGTGGAATCTGTTAACAATCGTACTGGGGCATTTTCTTTCATTTTAAGACATTTCCCCAAACAGGAAACATTTTCTAGTAAGACTTTTAAATAAAGCTAAAAACCTCACCACCAAAAGGCAAAATCTTTTTGACAAAAGACCTGTCCACCAGCATCTTGAATTATGGCAAAAATTCATCTTTAATATTCCAACATCAACCTTCATTTGTTTATATTCTAGGTGATATGTTTTATAGACAGATGAGTGGTTGTTGTAGCAATGATTCCAGAATGTAGGGCAGGTTATGCCATCTTAGCCAAAACCTATCTTTTGCATGACAGCTCTCTTGCTAGTGAGCACACGTCTAGCCTGCCTCACCTCATCTCTGACGAGATTTGGAGCAGAACTCAAATGGGGCATAAAGCAGACAGATTCTCCCTCCTCCCAAAACACTGCCTACAACTTCCCGGAGGGCCTAATTTTTCCTATTAATACATCAGAATTTCAGGACTCAAGTTTTTCAGTCTGTCTGATTGTATTTATTACAGTTGTATAAGTCATTTGTGAGGCCAAATTTGGGGTACTACGTACAGTTTTGGCCACCCTATTATAGGAAAGATATTGATAAACTGAAAGAGTACCAAGAAGATTTATGAGGTTATTGCCAGGACTAGTGGATCTGAATTATAGGAGAGGTTGGTCAGGCTGGGACTTTATGCTTTGGAATTTAGGAGAATGAGAGGTGACCTTATTGAGATGTATAAAATCATGAGGGGCATAGATAGGGTGAACTAAAGGGCTTAGGTTTAAGGTGAGAGGGGAAAGATTTAAAGGCAACTTCTTCATAAAGAGAGTGGTGCGTATTTGCAATGAGCTGCCAGAGAAATTGGTTGAGGCAGGTACAATAGGAACATTTAAAAAGTATTTGGATAAGTACATGGATGGGAAAGGATTACAGAGGTATGGGCCAAACACAGGCTATTGGGACTATTTGAGAGGGTATTATGGTTAGTAGGGACCTGTTTGGACTGAAGGGCCTGTTTCTATACTGTATTGCTCTACAACAGTACAAGATGCCAGAAAAATAAACTTGGTTGTATTGTAGATAGTCTATTTGTAAAGCAGGGGTTAATCTGTGATTTATTTTTGAAGTATCAGAGACCAATCATTTATTGAGCACTCTATTCTTATCAACAGAAGCAGCAGAGTTAACTTTGAAAATTGACAAATAATGGGATAGAACGGAATAAATTGGAATATTGTTTACTCCAGACTTATCATGCTCACCAAAAAGGAAATGTGAATATTCAGATCAGATTTACGAACATTTTGGCTACGTTTCAATGGGAAGGATTCGGGAATGAGTTCTAGTGAAGGGCTTTATTTAAATTATAGAAGTTAGAAGTTATAAAAGTCAAATCCCACTACCAAAACTGGGAAAAATGAACAGCTCAAACTCTGCCATAACAGGTAGGAAAAGGCTGGAGATAGAATTATAATAGTGCAGAAGGAGGCCATTTGGCCCATTGAGCCTGCACTGATAACATTCGCACCCAGGCCCTAGCCCCACTTCCCCTAATAGTCCCCCTCACACTAAGGGGCAATTTAGCATAGCCAATCAACCTAACCCATACATCTTTAGACTGTGGAAGGAAATTGAAGCATCTGGAAGAAACCCATGCAAACACAGGGAGAATGTGCAAACTCCACACCGACAGTGACCCAGTTCTGGAACTGAACCTGGGTCCCTGGTGATGTGAGGCAGCAGTGCTAACCACTGTACCGCTGTGCCACCCCTGAGGGGGTAATCCTAAATAAAAGGAAATTCAACTCCAACATTGATGCATAATACCTATCTGCTGCCATTTATATGGTAAAGGGGCAGCTGGATTGTCCAAGATGAGACAAATTATTAAAATTTAAATGTGGGTCCTACAGTGCAATTGTGAGCCTGATTTGAAATGATCAGTTGCTGACTGGACTTGGAAAGGGAAGTAGCTATATGGTAATGGAAGCTACTCACTCCAGAAGTGAAGTGCCTTCAATTACATGGGCCAGAGGGAGCTGGAGTGCTCCTCACCTATCCCTCAAGGAAACCTTTTGATAATTGTAGCCTCTCTCTAGCCCCTCACATCAATATCCCCAAACCAATGTGATTAAGAAGTGGACCAATGGGCTAACGACCTCATAGTCTAAGTGATTTGACAGTCAATGCATGAGAACATTCTTTTTTCCAACATGATTTTATAGCAGCTCCCAAAAGTACTTATCAGAGGTAGGAGACTTCCTCAAACTTTGCAACATAAATCCACTTTAATAAATGAGAGTTCTTGTGGGATATCTTTGAAGCAGATTTCTTCATTGTGTGATAGAGGATCCAGCAGAAACTGATGCAAGATCAACCTGGCTGATATTGGGCTCCAAAGGTGTTGTTAGAACTATCTGGAAAATGTCAGACTAATATTTTCTACAATAAGAAATTACTAGCCAGTTTATAATCGATGTGGGAAAAGTGACAATGTAATTACTTTTTTACTGTGCTTCCCCTAGTTTTGGATTTCATTTCATTTTCAATAAGTAGTTCAAAGAGGAAAATGTCCCTCTTGTCCTGCATGGACACTGTGATCCAAACAGTCTGACCAAAGAAAATGGTGCCAAAACTAATGTTAATTCATATATGGTGTAATTAAAGGGAATTCTTGGCAATAAATAGGAGTAGTAGTAGACCATATAACCCATCATGCCTGTTTTGTCATTCAGTAAAATCATGGCTAAACTTTTCCATTAATTCTACTTTCCAATCTATCCTCATATCCCTACAGCGAGCAAAAATCTATTAATCTTAAATTGGAGATATTCATTGATTCCATACTTACAATGTTCTTGGGTAGAGAATTGCAAAGATTTACAGTTTAAGATGTGAATAAATTTTCCTCATCTATCCTAAATGGCCAATCGCTTATCCTGAGAGTATATCTTCTAGACTCTTGCACCAAGAGAAACAGGCACCCAGTATCTAGTCTGCCAACCCTTCTCAGAATCTTATATATTCCAATGATATCATCTCTCATTCTTTTAAATGCCAGAGTATATAGCCATTCTACTTGTTCCCTCCTTAAAGGACAGCCTGTCATCCCTGTAATTAATCTCACGAATCTTAGTTGCATCCAAATTTGATTGAGTTTTTTGAAGGGGTGACCAAGAAGGTAGAGGAAGGAAGTGCAATCAATGTTATCTCATGGACTTTAGCAAGGCCTTTGACAAAATACTACATGGTAGATTGTTGCATAAGATTAAATCTCAGGGGATCTAGAGTGAGGTAGCCAAATGATACAAAATTGGCTTGATGACAGAAGCCAGAGGGTGGTTGTAGAGAGTTATTTTTCAAACTAGAGACCTGTGATCAATGGTATGCCTCAGGGATCCATGCTGGATCCACTGTTATTTGTCATTACATTAATGATTTGGATGACAATATAGGAGGCATGGTTAATAAGTTTGCAAATGACACTAAGATTGGTAGCAGAGTGGACAGTGAAGAAGATTATCTTGGATTGCAAGAGGATCTTGATTAATTGGACCAGTGGGCTGATGAATGGCAGATGGAGTTTAATTTAGATAAATGCGAGGTGATGCATTTTGGTAGATTGAACCAGGGCAGAACTTACTGAGTTAATGGTAAGGCATTGGGAAAAGTTACAGAACAAAGAAACTTAAGGGTACAGGTTCATAGCTCCTTGAAAGTGGAGTCACAGCTGGATAGAGTGGTGAAGAAGGCATTCAGTGTGCTTGGCTTCATTGGTCAGAACATTGAATACAGGAGTTGGGACTCTTGTTGAAGTTGTACAAGACATTGGTAAGGTCATACTTGGAATACTGTGTACAGTTCTGGTCACCCTATGAAAAAAAGAATATTATTAATCTAGAAAGAATGCAGAAAAGATCTTCTAGGATGTTACTGGGACTTGAAGGTTTGAGTTATAAGGAGAAGCTGAATAGACTGAGATATATTTCTCTGGAGCGTAGAAGGCTGATGGACAATCTTATGGAGGTCTACAAAATAATGAGGGGCTTAGATCAGCTAGATAGTCGATGACTTTTCCCAAAGATAGGAAGTCTAAAATTAGAGGGCATAGGTTTAAATTGAGAGGGGAAAGATACAAAATAGTCCAGAGGATCAATTTTTACACACAAAGGGTGGTGAGTGTCTGGAGCAAGTTGCCAGAGATAATAGAGGCGGGTACAATTTTGTCTTTTAAAAAGCGGTTAGACAGTTACAGGGTAAGATGGGTATAGAGAGATATGGGCCAAATGTGGGCAATTGAGACTAGTTTGGGGGTTTAAAAAAAAGGGCAGCATTTTTAAGTTGCTCCAATGAGCTTGTTTCTATGCTGTAAACCTCTATGACTCTGTGACTCTATCGCCCTCAGATAAATATATCCTTCTTTAGATGAGAGGACCAAAACTGTGCACACACCTCCCAAGTGTGGTCTCACCAAAGTGCTATATAATTGCAGGCAGACTTTACTGTTGCAACTCCTTTATGATAAAAGTTAACATACCATTTGCCTTTGTAATTATCTGCCTATAGCCACAAGTTAATGTGCTGAGATACATTTACACAGACCTCCCAGTCCCTCTCAGTACCAATAATTAATGTCCTCAAGTGAAATGAATTCAATACAAGATAGATTTTTGACCTTCCCTCTAGTGGTTTTACAGCTGTAGTACATGGATCCATCGGAAGTTGAACAGAAGTAACAGTTTTACAGAGATTTTCCATACTGGACAGCCAAATGTATGTGCTCTTGTGATTACTTTGAAAATGGTCCTGGAAGGAACCACTTTGGATCATAGAAGTTACTGAAGAAACGAAGAGAAAACTGTCCTCCCTAACGGATATTTTACTGGATTGTTTAGCCACATACAGATCCTGGTACTTATTAATATAATACCAAGAACAGTTAGATTCCTTCATTTTCAAAACAAGACAAAATACTTCGGGAAAATGACATGCCATTCCATAAAGGTGAAAGAATATAGGTAGAGGGAAGAGTTCACTGATGATTTTGGCAAATAATATGCAGAGGTTTATAAAAACAATGCACTGCTGCAGTGTTTTAATTTAAAAATGACCTTTTATATGAAGGCCAATTGACTGTAGCTTGAGAGATTCCACTCAGGTGGGCGGAATCCCATAGCATTTTTATAAAATAATGGACCTTCATCTAGCCCCATAAAGAATCAAAAGATGGAATAGAATACATTACCATTTATAAATGGTATGCTGGATTGGAGGAGGTACACTGTTTTCCATTTTAGCAAGCCACATTTGACCTGTACCTTTTACTTGATTTGGTGTGGTAATTATTTGAGGTAATTGTTTCAATAGTGACAGATTCAAATGTTTGCAAAGGGGTGGAAGAGTTTAAAAATTTCCTCAATAATGTTTAGATATGCCTTTCCTTGTTCTTAACAAGGCTAGGGAGTCTTAAAGATTTTCATTCATTTAAGTTTTATTCTGTTTATTTTGTTTTGAAAGGCTTCTTGATTTGGAGAGAGAAGAAATAGTTTCACCTCACATCCTTGTAGTTTCAGGTGGTACTGTGACATAGTGGTCAGCACTGCAGCCTCACAGCTTCAGGGACCCGTGTTCAATTCCTGACTTGGCTCACTGTCTGTGTGGAATCTGCATGTTGTCTGCGTGGGTTTCCTCCCACAGTCCAAAAGACATGCCAGTTAGGTGCGTTGACCATGCTAAATTCTCCCTCGTGTACCCGAACAGGTGCCTGGATGTGGTGACTATGAGATTTTCACTGTAACTTCACTGCAGTGTTAATGTAAGCCTGTGACACTAATAAATAAACTTTAAAGTTTCATTTGTTATACATTACTCAAGAGCTCATTTTATTCCTCATACAATATTTAAAGTATAGATCCACCTCACTTTCAGATCTTATTGCTCCAGGCAGCCAACCAAGATTTTAGGATGAAATTGCTTAATAACACTTACCAAACTCATTTTTTGAATTGATGGCCTGGTGAAATTTACTAAAATTTTTGATTTTGTATGTTTAAATAATAAACTGTTTAAAAAAACCACCTCACTTTGAAAAAAGTTCATTAACAAAGGAGAAGATTTATATACTTAATACCCAGAATGCAAAGTAATGTTAATCAGATTTTGCAAGCTTCGATTCCCTCTGAAATCTTGCTCACATGGAGGTCAGAATTATGGAGAAGTATCCAATTTATGCATTGTACTTTGGAACCTCATTAATGTCAATGTTCCAGAAACCTTTCTTTCTGAATCTTGTTTCAGTTGTGTCTGAATTCAAAGTAACTGAAAAGTTAAATTAGTTCCTAAGTGACAGAATCTACCAAAAGTGTGTTACATCCCATTAGATTCATTTTATTGCTATATCTCCCAATTGGCTTTAAACTGAAATGCCTGTAAATGCTTTATATAAACAAGTTTAACAACCTACCAGTGAAATGATTTAAGATCAAAAATATCTATGGTTAATGATTTCTGCTTTTAATATACTTGAAATGGCTCAATTTAATATATAGTTGGAAAAAAACAACATTCTGGAAACTTCTGGAGATATTTATGATACAAAGACAGAGCTCATTAATATTTATTATTTCTCCCTATTGTCAAAGCACAGCTTTGATTTTAATGATCTGAAAAAGATCATTTTTGTTAGCTGTCAGATTTCTTGTAGACAATGGCACAGTGTTTAGCGCTGCTGCCTTACAGCTCCAGGGACCCAGGTTCAATTCCAGCCTTGGGTCACTGTTTGTGTGGAGTTTGCAGCTTCTCCCCTTGTCTGTGTGAGTTTCCCTCAGGAAATAGGGTTCATATTTTAGTGAGTTGGGGCTCTTTTTTAAATCAAGAATCATATATAGAGTTTTTATTCATAAATTAAAATAAAACCAATTTATATTTAAGAAGATGGATGCATTGTGAAACGATTTATAGCTTTGATTTTCCTGCTTTAAGACCTGTCCATCACGTTATCATTTTGATGGACAAGAGTTGTTGGTCCCATGGGGAAGATATGTTTATATTTGTGACATTAACCACTTATGTCATTTTGAAATGAAGATTCCTCAAAGAAGCAAAATATAATTGAAAAAATCGATTTGCCAGATAAATTTAGAGACATCAATTTTATTGCAGTAAAAAAAGTGGTCATTTCTGAGAGACTGCAAGAGGTACATTACATTGTTTGTGGACAATCTTCAAAGTTATGCATTTGATCACAAAATATGTTAAAACATAATTACAAAGCATGCAATGTGCCAATGTGAAAACAGCTTGGCTATGTAGGGAAAGGTGATGGCCTAATAGTATTATCGCTAGACTATTAGTCCAGAAATTTAGCTAATGTTCTGGGGACCCAGGTTTGAATCCAGCAGATGGTGGAATTTAAGGAGTGGTATGGTAGCACACTGGTTAGCGCTGCTGCCTCACAGTGTCAGGAACCTAAGTTCAATTCCAGCCTCAGGTCACTCTCAGTATGGAGTTGCACCTTCTCCCTGTGTCTGCGTGGGTTTCCTCCCACAATCCATAGATGTAGGTTGATTGGCCATGCTAAATTAACCCTAGTGTCAGGGGGATTAGCAGGGTAAGTGTGAGGGGTTATGGGAATAGGGTCTGGATGGGATTGTAGTGAGTGCAGACTTGATGGGCTCAATGGCTTCCTTCTGCACTGGAGGGATTCTGTGATTCTAAGTGTTTCAGCCAACAACTAGCTTCGTCACATCGGCCCACGACTTCCGATTAGTGTCAGAAAGCAATGGAGACCATTGCTCCCCAGGAATTAGAATTAAGTGCACTCTTACCAGCTCTTGAAAGATATGCTGAAACTTCAGGTGCTGGGACTGCTTGGGGCCTGCATTAAAAGAGTCCTCACTGACCCCAGCACAGTCCAGCTACAGTGATGCCCCCTTTCTACAGCACTAGTTGAGTTTAAAGGGCCCAGTGAAATTGACAGGCGAGTGGAAAGGTCAATATCTAAGGTAAGGGCATGGAATTTGGGGGTGGAAGTGTTTGGAAACATCGAGGTCGGTAGGGGTTAGGTCAGGGAAATGTGTCAAGGTGAACAATGTAGGCCCATGGGCAAGGATCTCTGGGGGGAAGGTGGTTAATCGAAATGCGAGGCGAGTCCCACAGTGGGATCAGTCTAGGTGTTTACAATTCTTAGCTGGAATAACAATTGATATAAGCCTGGTGGAACATTCTGAAGTTCGTGATTTAAATGGTATTTTTGGATAGTTCTCAATGCAGGAACCTTTTGGGAAATTATTGTGCAAACACTTTCCCGTAAAGTTTTGAGGGGGATTCCTTGGTGCATCTTTGAGGTACCCCCCACATCACCCCACCCCACCACCACCAACGCCACCAAGGATCTAGCACTGGGGACCTCGCAAGTTATGTTCAGTCAACATTTCTATATTCCTGTAGGAAGTAATTATTGACAACTCCTTTGGCATTGATGTTGCATGTACCATATATACTCAACATGTGCAAATATAGAACTTGAAGAAGAACAATTAATCAAATTATTATCCAATTGATCCTTAGAAATTAGTAGTATACATGGTGCCATTGCAATGAAGTATAGATAGCTAAGTCTTCTGTTGAGTAGGTGTCATTGAACATTTTGTGTCTTTGGGAGTTGCGCATTCTGCCAGTGCTTGTGCGGGTTTTCTCCGGGTGCTCCGGTTTCCTCTCACATCCCAAAGATGTGCTGTTAGGCTGATTGGCAGAACAAATTCTCTCTAAACTGTCTCAAATTTGGTTTCAATGCATAGATCTATAAACATAGACAGGGATCATGGATAGAAGTGGGAACATCGGCGCAGGCTCGTTAGGCTGAAGGGCCTGTTTCCTATGCTGTTTTGTTCTTTGTTTTTCTATTTACACCATCATGAAAGAAACTTCTTCAAAATATATGATCTAGGCAAGAGTTAAATAGTATATGGTAATAATGTCCAATGTTATTATGTGGAATTGAGTCAGTTGGTTGGAGGTGACAGCCGTAGATATATGGGAAGGGTGACATGCAGCTGGGGTTTGATCAGTGGCAGCAAGAGCATTGCCTGTGCCAGTGCCTGTTCCAGGGCTTAACAGTATTTACCAGGCAGCATTTGGAGCTTGTTTCCTGTCAAGAATCGAGTTTTTTGGTGGATCGGGCAATCAGATACTGCTGGTGGGACACCGTAGACTCAGAACAACCTTGTGACCCTTGGTGTCACACAATAAATGGCCCATGTGATCAGTGCCCAGTCACATGACCCTACCCATCAATCCAACCCAATCAAGCCCCACTTTGCAATATCCCGAAAGAAAACACAAAACAACAGAACCCTGCATTAATTCAGGTCAAAACGAACATGGCATCAATTAAGATCATAATTATGCTGCTGCAGAAACAGTACAGTGCTGCTGAATCCAGATAGAATATGTCTAATAAAGTGGAGGGCACTAATAAACACATTCAGCACATGACTAAAATATGATCATTAAAGACACAGTATCATCACATATATAACGTACATGTGTCTAGTAAGTTAACACTGCAACTGAAAAGAAACCACCCATAACAGTAAAAGTTTTTAACTGGCTTCTGCTTCAGTGCAACAAAAATGTGTGCCACCAGTAACAAAAGTGGTATTTCCAAGAAATTCACTTCTGCGCCATTTAGCAGCAGGGGAATGTTTTCATTGGTGTACCCCCCCCATCCACTGATAATGCTAGGTGAGCTATTAGCATCGCAGCCTGTATGATCCAGTGCTTGTAAGTACCATATTCTTTGGAAAGACGAGTGTCCACAAATCAAACCAGCCTTAAAGTTCATCAAGTCTTCTTGTGTGTTCTCCAGTCTAACAGCAAAAGGCAGGAGGTGTTCTTTCCTGAAGGAATATAAAAAGGGCTTCCCGCCTAATCAAGGAAGCCTGGATTGATGTTACAGGGGAAGTAAACAACTTTGAGGATCACTCAATACCTCATCAGTGATGTTGTCATACATGACAATAGTATATTGAGAGATGGTTCTATGTACAGCCTCATGCTAAGCCTTGTACTGTACATAGTTAGTAGAATGTTTAATAAAAGTTAATGTTTACCAACAGCTTTATCTCCAGCAGTATCTATAAGTCTTGATTAATGACAACCTCATTTAGATCCAGAATGATAATAGAAGATAGAATGTAATTACTTGTTGTTCCTGTGTCAAATGTAGTTAGGATTGTCATCCACCCTGTTTTAGACCAGACAGTGCAGTTAGAGCTAATCTTCAACTGTTCAATACCGGGCACTTTTATCTCCAGTATTTTTATTTAAGATTCGTACTGTCGAGAAAAGAAAGGGCTGGTACGAAGACCTTTTCACTTGTACTTTGTTTAAGTATAGACAGGCTAGTTACTGCCTGAAGAAAAACAGTTGAACTCTGCAAGTAGCTTTTCTTCCACTGATGCAAACTCGAAAACAGCAGTCAGCAAATTGTTCTCAGCTATACAATGACTTCAAAATAAACTTGATTCTGCAACTGAGAAATTTGCAGGAGTCTGTTTTTGTGAAGCTTTTTGTGAAAAATTATGCATCTGGACAAAGTGTACCTGGGGAATGATGGAAATTTCATTACTGCAGTGTTGGTTCTTACACTAAGCATTTCATATCACAGTTCTGTATATATTTGCACCTTGTGTGAATGATGCACTCTCAGGTAAGGTGTAGAAAACTCCTCATTAATGTGCTGTGCTAAAATCAATCCCAGAGTATTCTGGATCAACAGGACAGCTGAGAGCTTTTATTCAACTACCTTTGATAAATCCAATACATGACTCAAGGGCTAACCCACAACAAATGGGCTTGCACAAGATAAAATTGATGTTCTTTATTTTTAATGCATTTTGAACTGAAAGCTTACAACAATTAACGACACTCCTTTGATTATGAGAGTACAGTGACCTTCAAAGGATCGTGCTCAATTTTCAGGCTAGTAAGGGTAGCTTATCACAGAGACTTGGCATTCTCCATGCAAATACCATTTCAATGTATTCTAGGGCAGTATGAATATAGAAAGAAGAATTGGAGTGAGAGAAAAAGAGTAAGAAATAAAAAACCTAACAATAAAAGCTACTCTGTTTTTTCTTCAGATACTGTGCCCTGAGAGGACATTAACAACCACAGATCTTCATGCTAATCTTGCTCTAGACCTGTGGATCATCTTCATTGATGTTCTGTTTGTAAAGTTTTTTTAAAGGATTTATTCTTTGTCTACCTCAATCTCTTCTCCCATCGAACTTTCCCATCAGCATCAGACTTTCAAAATCATGATTTTTTTTTAAATTAGGTGCCCAAATCTTCTTAATTATTTGATCTTAGGGGAATTTCATTGGCAACTCTTCATTTGTCATGTGACTTGTCTAAAATATCTTTATTATTAGCTCAGAACTCTTTGGCCTCAATTCTTTTTGTGAAGCATTCATGCGACATTACTGACTAGGTCAGCATTTTTCTTAGTCATCCCTACTTACCCTTGCCATCTTGAAGCATTGCATTCTTCTCTACATTGCTTCGTAGAATCTTACAGAGCATTTGGCCCCTTAAGTCCACACCGACCACTATCCCATCAAGGCCAATCCACCTAACTTGCACACCTTTGGAGTGTGGGAGGAAACCTGAGCACCTGGAGGAAACCCACACAGACAATAGGGAGAACATGCAAACACCACACAGACAGTGACCTAAGCCAGGAATTGAACCCAGGTCCTTGATGCTGTGAGGAAGCAGTGTTAACCACTGTGCCACCGTGCTGCTCTAATAATCATCCAGCATTCATTTCCATACGTCAGTATTGAATCATAGAATTCCTACAGTGCAGAAAGAAGCCGTACAGCCCTTATGTCTACATCGACTATTACCCAGGCTTACTTCACATTTTACACTTGCAAGGGGCAATTTATTATGACTATTCAATCTAATCTGCACGTCTTTGGACTGAGGGAGGAAATTCACGTTGACGCATGCAAACTTGACGCAGTCACTCAAGACCAAAATTGAACCTGGGTCCTGGTGTTGTGAGGCAGCATTGCTAACCACTGTGCCATCATGTCATCTCAGGGTGATGTAGCATTCCAGGATTCTCCATTTCGCTTTCATGGTGAATTTTGAGTTAATCATTGTTTGCATTTTTTTAATGCCTCACCATTCAGATCCTTCATCTTACTTATTGGTTGCGCTTTCTATCTGATGTTAACCTACCTCCCAGGTAACAAAATTTGTCTAACTGAATGACCTTTTCATTCCTCACTGTGATCTTATAATTTCTGGACATTACTGATTGTGTTTTCTGACAATGTTTGTTCAACCGTTTCTTCTCATGTTCACTCAATACTCTCTCCAAAATCTTCAAAATCAATATCTCCACAATTCTAAAGAAAGAGCAGCCAATATGGGTGTTGGAGGGTAAGACTGGGAAATTAGTAATAGGAAATGACAGATACTTTGAACAAATATTTTGTATCCATCATCACACTAGAAAACACAAACAAATACCAAGAATAGTAGAAAAGATGGGACAAAGGGAAGGAAGAACTTCAAACAATCATGATTATTTGAGAAAAAGTAACGGGAAACCTAATGGAACTTAAGGCTGACAAGTCCCTTGGATCTGATGGCTTCCATCCTAGGCTCTTAAACAAAGCTACAGAGACAATGCATTGGTTGTAATCTTCAAAAATCCCTTGGATTCTTAAAGGATTTCAACAGATTGGGAAAACGACAAATGTAACGTCAATGTTTGAGAAAGGAGGGAGACTGAGAGTAAGAAACTATAGACCAATTAGTTAAAAAATTTGTCAAATGCTGGAATCCATTATTGTAAAGGAGGAAGCAGACGTTTAGAAAATCGTAATACTTTCAGGTGGAGTCAACATAGTTTT
The DNA here is from genome assembly GCA_024679065.1 of Sphyrna mokarran. NCBI lineage: Eukaryota > Metazoa > Chordata > Chondrichthyes > Carcharhiniformes > Carcharhinidae > Sphyrna > Sphyrna mokarran. The sequence goes on along the minus strand of JAGIQG010000003.1, from coordinate 105,782,160 downwards.
GTGAAAGGGAAATTGTGCTTTGCAAATGTTATGATCCCAGTTGACGTTAAAACTAGACAGGAAGATTCCAGAATGGAACCCTGGCTCAAAGCATCATAAACTTTTTTTTAATAAAATATGATGGAACAGTCACAGATCTGTTAATTAGTTTTAACAATAAGAAAAAAACATTTATTAAACATGAAACAATTGGATTATGATGCAATGTTCCTTTACTTCACCCTCATTTTAACAGTTACAGTGATTTTAAGATTAACATGGATTACAAAGTACATTCTTAAATTGTAATGGTCTTATTAACACAAAATCTCTTTAAGCACACAGATTGAATGTGTCAAATACATTTGCTTCATTCTGAACCCAAGTGAGTGTCTAAGGATCTTTCTTCAGAATTCTCTCAAATGATTGCCACATGAGAGTTTCCAAAATCCACTCCCAAAAGAACACTTTAAAATCTTTAACAATAATGTTTTCCCTTGGCGGTTTGCATTCAGAAATCTGCTCCAGGTTTTCCAAATGTCTCATTTAAACAAAGCTTCAACCTCATTTTTAATAGGGGATCCAGTATTCAGGTTTTAGATTAACTTTTTAGGATTTCTTTGTCTTGACTGCTGTATAAACTGTTCACTATTGCTTTAACTCTTGATTCCCAGATGCTATTAAAATGGCATTGAACCTTTGATTTACCTCCAAAGTCTGCTTTCCCTCTTTAAATCTAGTTGCTACAATTGCCTCTTTAATTCAGGACACTTTGTTTACTCTTCCTTGAATTATTATATTATCTTCAATCATTTTAAGATGTTCTTTTGTTCCAATTCTCTGGTCTAACAAAGAGTCATCCAGACTCACAATGTTAGCTCTGTTCTCTCTCTACAGATACTGTCAGACCTGCTGAGATTTCCCAGCATTTTCTGTTTTTATTGAAGACTCTAGCATTCACAGTAATCTGCTTTTGTCCACTGCCTTCTCAGTTGCAACTGATTTCTTGCGAAGCTAACCTCTTTTGGTGCACATCCTGCTTTCTGACCACCTTGGTCACTGTGTACCATTCCACTCGCTGTACCTCTGACTTGTAGCCTCTCCCACTGACTGACCCACTCTCTCACCGATCCTTCCTCTCACCAAACCTGTTACCCTCCAATTCTGCTGCTTCCATCTCCTAAACAATGGCTATGAGGGTGGGCTCAGTAACTGAGCAGTGAGAGGAAGAAGGAGTAGTCTTGTCTGAAGAAAGTTCTCTTCAAATAGGTTTGTGTGTCACACCTTTTTAATTAAAAATCTCTTGACAACACATCCCTGATCCCCACAATAAGAAAATGTACTCATCAGTGGATGTTGGGTCGGTATGCCACGTTGGACTGGGTCAGGATACACCTGCTCTTTGCCACAGTAAATCCAGTAGGACATCAGTTTCACTCACTCCAACTCCACCCACACTGTGGACATGGGAGCCACTCATTTGCTTTAAAGCCAGGCAGGGATGGAAAGTGAGAGCTGTTTTGACTCTGAGAGAAAGAAAGAAGCTGAGCTGGGGAGAAGCCCAGGAGCAGCAGCTGCGGGCACTGACCCGCCAATAACAACAGTGCCGAGTGCCAGTGAAGCAGGGCTGGCAACTAATGATACCTTCCCATCCCCTCAGGAAGCTACAGCCCAGAACATCACAGCCACAATTAGCCAGCAGCCAACTAACTCCAGCCTCCAACTCTGGAGAAGCCAGTTTGTTTACTGAATCAATTTATCAACCTTCTGTGTCGATGCTATTCCTTCTTTATTTCGGTGTTTCTGTCAACTATAATCCACCACAGGCTTCATTTCCTTCAGCAACTTCCCAAACTTATTGCCCGAGTTAGGTTTGGCAAGCCTGCATGCTCTTCCTGTCCCTTGCCAATCGTATCCTCACTCACAGTGAGGGCTCAGGAGAAACAAGTGGCTAGTGGGAGAGTCAGAGAAGAGGGTTGGCGAGGGAGGGCAAGAGTGTTGATGATAGAGTGGGAGAGGGTTGACAGCAAGAGGATGGATCAGAGAACTGGAGAGGCCGCTGCAAAATAGCGTCATTTGGGTGGCGCAGCACCATATTAGAAAGACCCAAAAAAAGATTGGAACTTGAGATGCCAAACGAGAACATAGGCCCCCATTAACTGATGTTAAAGTGAAAAAATGTCAAACAGGGATTCACTGTATGTACTCTTTGTTCCACAATGGAGAACAGGTCAGCTGTGATCAAAAATAAATAGGTTCCTTGCGATGACGACATTCCTGTTTGAAAGTTCGAATGCAGCAGACAATTCTGATCCTAGTTGCTGGTTAACATAATTAAACCTCTAGGAGACACTAAATCAGGAAATTTAGCACTCAAGTGCTGACTGTATATATGGTCATCTCAAACTATTTCTACTGATGATGTGGATATTCTAGCCGGCATATTACAAGATGGCTCAAAAATTGAGGGAGAGATGGCAAAAGTTCTCAGATTTGGCATTGTATATCCCGGTGGATGTATCCTGAGGATGGTGGGACAACATCTCTCCTGCCTCAATCCCTGTCCCTCTCCCCTGTAACAGTTATTGGTGGTGAGCTACCTACCTCAAGTCTTCCTCTCTTTTGTTGTGCAGACATGTGGCACCCCCTTGCAAGATGCTCAGGATAAAGCACTTGACTTCTCTTGTGGGCTGCTTTAACGTGTATCATAAGGAGTAGCACAGCACTTTAAGGCAAAGTCCACAGATATTTTCCAGAATAAATGTTGCCGTAATTTTTGTGAAATATTCACAAATTTCCAGACACTCTGCTGTATGTTTCAGAAACCCTGTTCACAGTTTCAGCAGCAATGCAGAGTGAAAGGTGAGTACCTCTTTCAATAACATTTGAAACTGGGATTGAAGCTGTGTGCACTCCAAAACAACAGATCATTATTGGAAGAAAAACTATTATTAATTGAAACATTACTGCTTTTACATGTAATTTAGGAACACTACTTATCCTTACCACGTATATTGGACCTTTCACCATGTCCCATTACCCCAGCAATCAATTAAATAAGTAGCACTTTGAATGTCATAAGTAGTCTGGCTTTTTTGAACAATTCAATAAGTTCTTTGTACCTTGTTAATCCCCTAGAATTGCTAATTTATAGTCAGCTTCACACCGCCTTTCTCCTCTGTATGATATTCAGTTGTATGTACTGCATGGGAATGTCTGTGATAAACTGTTTTAAGTTAAATTAGAATTCATGGTTGCAGAAGCAAAGATCTAGAGGATTAAAAATATCTAAAAGAATCATTGGAACCTCATGTTATAAGAGATGAGAACTAGTGAATGTAGACCAGAATATAAACCCTAAGCCATGATCTGACTATAACTGGCTGCAGAAAGATGAAAATATGTCAATATTTTAGGCTTGGTTGGTCTCAGATATGGAATTCTGGTGATCGGTTGTTCATTTAAATCAGAGAATAGCTTTACTCTGATCTGCTTAGCAGATAAATTACTTTTATAACAATAAATGATAGAGACTATACTTGCTATTCCTGCATCAAATATAAATGTTGACTAGTTGTATTTGGTTTGCAGGTACGTATTTACATAATATGTTGCTGGATTGTAGTAGGATCAGATAATAAACTATTAAATCTTCCTACCAAAAGAGAAAATGCTGGAAAATCTCAGCAGGTCTGGCCGCACCTCTATAAAAAGAGAAAACAGCTAATGTTTCGAGTCCAGATGACCCTTTATCAAAGCTAAAAGGATAGAAAATGGAAGATATTTATACTGTAGAGTGAGAGAATGAAAGATGAGTCATAGCCACAAAAACAAGGGGAAAGGCTAAGAGGTGTTAATGGCAGTCCAATTTTATCCAGTATTACATTACTGTTCTGGTGGGCACAAAAACAGTAGAGTATTCTGCTGTCACTTTTCTATTTTGGTATTTGTGAAATTTCTGCAAACCAATAAGCTATTGCATTTGCCATGAATAAATAAGTAACTTGCATCTATAGGGATTGGATCACCAATTCTCAATGTTCCAAATGTCTTGCAGCCTTTGTATACTTTTTTTTAAAGTAATCACTTTCTGTTATGCAGGCAGCTAATTTGTACACAAACAGCTTCCATTGACAGCAATGAGATAATGTCGATATAACCTGTCTTTAAATTATGGTGATTGAGGGCCTACTTTTCTTTGAAGTAATGCTGTCACAACTTTTGAAAGGGCAAAGAGTCTTCATTTTAACATCTCATTCAAATGATGTCACAGCAATCTCTCAGCACTATATCAGCAAGTGTCCAGAATGATACTTGAACACAACCTCCTGATTCAAAATGGTACAACCAAGCCATGCTTCTTATGACGACTCAAAAACAAATTTACTGGTCAATAATTTTTTTTTAAAAGAATATCCTGAAGATGTGAAAGGCAGTTTATAAAAATTCAAGTTAATTCTTTCTTATTATTTTCTGCTCATAAATGGGGTCCACGATTTGTTCTCCTGGAATAGGAGCCACATACTTGAGCGACACAGTAGCACAGTGGTTAGCACTGCTGCGTCACAGTGCCAGGGACCTGGGTTCAATTCCAGACTCATGTGTGGAGTTTGCACATTCTCCCAATGTCTGCATGGGTTTCCTTCAGGTGCTATGGTTTCCTCCCACATTCCAGAGATGTGCAGGTAGGAGGCCATGCTAAATTGCCTCTTATTGTCAGGGGGATTCATAGGGTAAATATGTGGGATTATACGGAAAAGACCTGGGTGAAAGTAATTTTGATTCAGGCTTAGTAGGCCAAATGGCCTCCTTCTGCACTGTCGGGATTCAATGGGCAGAATTTTTCCATGATTCCCATAGTACACGAGGGCAGATCATGCAAAGCTCCTTGACTTCGTTTGAGGATTTCCCGCCTTGCGCCGAGCGTGGCCAAAAAGTCCCACTCTGATTCTATGCTTCCTACACCTGTGTGGGCTACAGATACTTACTTTGATGAGTGGACAAAGTTACATGATACTTCAGGCTAACTTTGGTTTCAAATCATCTAAGACTACTTCGTCAATTTTTAAGTCCTTTTTCACTTGTTTAATTTAATTAATATTTTATCTTTTGTTCGTCAAGCATGAGAACTCCATTTTCCCTATTAAAAACAGTACCATTTCCAAGTCAACTGCACATTATATTCCATATTAAAATGTAACTAATGAAAATCATCCTTAATACCATGCCAACTCTCCAAGAGCAGTATGATTAGATTTTCATTTTCTAATTGATGTGCTCCTGCTCACAGAATTGGTTGGTTAAATAAATTTAAAAGCTGCAGCAAATGAAACCAGGGAATTTGCTTTCGACATTTGTAGATTCAGTATGTGATGAAAAGGACAGGTCTCTGGACTCTGAATTCTTTAGAAAGAACTTTTAATAAAGAAGGGTTTTAGTGCAATAGCTAATATTGGGATCATAAATTTTATGAATGTCGGATAAATATTAAAGAGGCTGATATATTTTATGATGTTAAAGCTCAATAAAATGGTAAGTTCTTAATCTGCATAAAGAATGTGAATGATATAAGAAACCAGTGGTCTGATATTTGCTAATTTATTATCAATAAGAATATCTATCATGGTAAAAGTTTCTCACTTTAGACTTGAATAAAAGTTTTGTCATGCTGCTCCGTATGTACAGTGTTACTGAATTCCACACATTTTGATCAATGTGTCTTATAAAAAGTTTTTTTAAGTTAAAATTTTATTTATTTGTTCCAAGTAAGGCTTAAATTAATACTGCAGTGACTGTGAAATTTCCCCAGTTGTCACAGTCCGGCATCTGTTCGAATCAATGCAGCTAACCAGCACATCTTTCAGACTGTGGGAGGAAACCAGGAAACCCAGAAGAAATCCATGCAGAAGTGGGGAGAATGTGCGAACTCCACACAGACAGTGATCCAAGCTGGGAATGAATAAGAATCCCTGGCACTGTAAAGCAGCAGTGTGCCAATATAAGCTAAGGCAGCGTTTGGATTGGCTGGATGTACATTAGAACCATAGAAACCATAGAACCATCAACACAGCACAGAAAGAAGCCATTTTATCTATCTTGTCCATGACAGCCTGAGTGTACTCAGAAGGCCTTTGTAATCCCATCATACAGTACATAAGGTCAGATCCAGGTAATTTTTGAAAGAGTCGAGGGTCTCTGCCTCCACCACTAACCCAGGCAGCAAGTTGCAGACACCTACTATTCTTTGTGGAAAAAAGTTCTTCCTCATGTCCCCTCTGCATCTACTACCACTTATTTTGAATCTATGTCCTCTTGTTTTAGAATTCTCCACCAAGAGAATCCATCTGTCTCTTCCCCTCATAATTTTGTACATCTCTATCAAATTGCTCTTCAGCCTTCTTTGTTCCAAGGTAAATAAGCCAAACCTATCCAATCTCTCCTCATAGCTACACCTTTCCAGCCCTGGGAACATTCTTATAAGCCTCTGCATTCTCTCCAGAGTAATTACATCCCTCCTGTGATATGGTAACCAGAATTGCATGATAGGAATGGCAAATGGGAAAACATTTTCAGCAGTTGATGAACACGCAAGCTTCAAAAGACATTTTGTACTCAAAAAGGTTAATCTGCTTTGTTTCATTTCAGTGATGAGTGCCTGTGGCAAAACATTTGCTTTGGCTGTTCTTTCTTATTGCAGTTCACTGCTGCTGTGACTAGTTTTGTTGAACAAAGATGGCAATTGATTGGAATGAAATGGAAACATAGGGAGTGCATTTTGTAAAAACTGCATAACTTCAATTTTCAAAGTCCTAAAGCAAACAAATAATGGTGCATTGTTATCAAAATAGCTTGTGCCTGCACAAATTCATATAGCTTTCACCAGTAATCAAAGAATAGATGGGTTTTTGATTTGAGGAATGCTTACATGTTGTAACTAAAAATAGGAGCAGGAGTGCGTAGGACGTTTTAGCTCCTTGAGCCTGTTCCGCCAGTCTGATTGTAACCTTAACTCGACTTTCCTTCCTGCTCTCCCATAAGCCTAGAATCCCTTGTTAATAAAGAGTCTTTCTATCTTATCCTTGAATATATTCAATGATCCAGCTTCCATTGGTCTATGTGGAAAAGAATTTCAAAGACTAACACCCATCTGAGAGAAGAAGAATTCTCCTCATGTCGATCTTCAATAGGAGACCTGTTATTTTTAAACTGTGCCCCCTTTGTTCTTGATTTCTTATTGGAACCACACCTCCTCACATCGACCCTACCATGGCCTCTCAGAATTATGCATGTTTCAATAAGACCATGGCCAGAATTCTACCGTCCTGCCCGCCACAGGAATCAGAGTGGTTGAGGGGTGGAGCACTGAAAGGTCTTTTGAACTAGGATGGGATTTTATGGCTTTGGGATCAGTGGGGCCCTAAAATACTGTCCATATTTCTTTCTTCTAAGTTCCAATGAGTAAAGGCCTGACTGTTCAGAAGACAAAACTGTTGATTCCATAAATCAGCGTAGTGAGCCTTTTCTGAATAGCTTCCACTGCAAGTATATTCCTCCTTAAATAAGGAACATTGCACGCAATGCTCAATGCACAACTGGTGAGAAAAGTGTGGTCTCTCCAATGTCCTGTACAATTGTCATTAGATTTTCCTATTTTTATTCTCCAGCCCCTTGCAATTAAGGCCAACATTCTAATTGCCTTCCTTATTTACTTGCTGTGCCTGCATGTCAACTTGTTGTGGTTCAAGTGCAAAAGTTCTCAAGTACCTCTGTGTCACAGCATTCTGCAGTCTCTCTCCATTTTTAAGTATACACTGCTTTCCTAATCTTCCTGCCAAAATAGACAATCTCATATTTTCCCATATTTAAACTGCATCAATTTTTGATCAATACTACAAATTTTTGCCCACTCCCTTAATGTACCTGTATCACTGAATCCTCCTCACAAATTGCTTTCCTACTTATCTTTGTATCATCAGCAAATTTGTCCACAATATAGTTGCTCTCTTCATTAATATAGATTGTAAATACTTGAGGTCCCAACTATTTCCTGTGCATTCTACTAGTTACTGTTTATCAAGTTAAAAATGACCAATTTATCCTGACTCTGTTTTGTGTTAGTTAACCAGTCCTCCATTTACGTTAATACATTACCCCCAACATCATATCTGGTCAAATGGCTTTGGAAATGTAAATAAACTACATCTACAGGTTTCCCTCTATCCAAGATAAAATACTGTTGATGCTGGAATCTGAAACAAAAACAGAAAATGTTGGAAAATTTAGCAGGTCTGTCAGCATCTGTGGAAAAAGAACAGAGCCAACATTCTGAGTCTAGATGACCCTTTGTCTAGTGTTTTCTGTTTTTGTTTCCCTTTATCTACCTTGCTTGTCACATCCTCAAAGAGCTTCAATAATTTCCATTTCACAAGACCATGCTACTCTGCCTGATGGTATTATGATGTCCTAAATCTATTAGTTTCTAAAATGCACCTAGTTACTTTTCCCAATGACAGATGTTAAGCTAATTGACCTATAGTTTCCTGCTTTCAGTCTCTCTTTTTTCTAACATAGAGGTATTACAATTTCAGTTTTCCAATCCATTGGGACCTTTCCAGAATCTAAAAGATTTGGAAGTTTACAACTGAATACTTCCGCTATATTTGCAGCCATGTACTTCCTATAAAACCTAGAATTGAAGTAATCAGATCCAGGGGACATATCAAACAATCTGCACTCTTTCTCTAGTAATTGTGATTGTTCTAAGTTCCTCCCTCTCTTTTGCTTTTTGATTTTTCTGTTATTCTTGGGATGTTTTTATTGTCCTGTACTGTGAAGACAGATGCAGAATATTGGTTCAAAGTTTTTGCCATTTCTTTATTTCTTGCTACTAACTCCTCATTTTCATCCTCTTAGGGATCAATGCTCACTTTGATGACACTTTTTCTTTTAATATATCGCAGAAGTTTTTACTGACTGTTTTAATATTTCTTATTAGTTTTCTCCCACATTATTATTTTTCCATTTTTAATTATATTTTAGCCATCCTTTCCTATTTCTAAATATTTCCCAACCTTCTGTCTACTGCTAATCTTTGCAGCATTGCAAACTTTTTGTTTCCAATTTTGTATCATCCTTAATTTCCTTGGATGCATCAACTCCAGGCTAGTTTTCTCATTTTCATTTCTCAATGGAATATATCTTTTTGAAAGTTATTGTTGCGGGCTTTGATGTCAGCCTTTTAATTGATCACAATTTTACCCTTCAATAATCAGACCGAGTCATGGAATTCTTTTAAACAGTTTTTTTTAATTGAAAGCTTCTGGAAAGCTACCATTCATATTCTGTAGCCAGCCAGAGTGGTGTATTCTGAAATTCATATGCAATTATAGTTTTCAAATTCTATTACAAGCAATTACCATATACCAAACACAATCACTTTATGCTTTCTTCAATATAACATACAATCTTAATACATCATTGTTTTGTTTTACAAGTTATCATGGTATAGCTCATTCCTGTATCTATGGATCACTCTCTATTTCCTAGTTACAGATGTCTGATTAAATGAGCTTTGCCCAAACTAATGACCTTGATGCCTATCTGTGAAGATTCCTATGAGGAGACCTTTCTTTTCAGAGCAGCTTGTGTGATCTTTAATGATCTTGTTATGAATGATCTCTTTAAATATCTCACAGTGCTTCTCTGGTCTCATATCTTTCCAACCAATTTTCCCAGCCCATTCTGTCTTCATACCTTTGTTATTGTCTTTATTTAAGTTTAAGACATGAGTTTTAGATTCACAATTTTCAATCTAAATGTGAAATCTGTTATGATTGTTCTTGCCAGAGCACTTTTTTCTATGAAGTCATTCATTATTCCTGTCTTATTACACATTACCAAGTGTAATATAACTTGCTCCCTGGTTGGTTCAGTCTAACTTTGCCAGTCTGTTAGAGGAAAGATGATTGGGTTGGTGTGACAGCCTGCTAAGTTTTCCACAGCTCTAATGACATTAATCTGAGCTCAGATTTTGAGTAGAAGATCCCTTTATTCCCACCTTGTAATTTAAGAGGATTAAGTGACCACCCCATATTTCCTATCAAAATTCAGTACCTCACATTTATATGCATTGAGCTTCCTTTGCTGATAATTTTCCGATTCTGCAAGCTCATTAATGTCCTTCTCTTATTTCTTATTATGGATATCATTCACAAATTTAAAAATGTTGTTTTTGATTCCATAATCTAAATCATGAATGTAAATTGTGACTGTCAGCAGTCTCAGCATGGATCTTATGGAACATCACTTGGTACCTTCTACTACTCTGAATAACTACCCTTTATTTTCACTCATTTGCTGGGATTCTCTGGCAGTAGGAGACAGTGCACCGTTGGCTGGTCCTGCCTCTGTCAATGGGATTTCCCATTGATTCCACCCTATGCCGCTGGGAAACATGGGGTAGGGTTGTGCTGTTGGTGGAATTAGAAAGGTCCTACTGCTTGAACAGCCAGAATATTGCACTCATTACTTTTTGCCTTGAAACCTACTAGCAATCCAATTTGCCACTTTGACTTCATAGCCTCTGACCTTATTGATTAGTCTCTTGTAGAGCTTCTTAATGAAGCCCTTTCGATAAGCCAGATAAAGCACATCCACTACATTACTATTGTGTACTCTTTGTTATCTTCTCAGAGAAACCAAAAGGGTGGTCAAGGAAAGTTTTCCCTTTCTGAGATCAATTTTCATTTTTATATTTTTAGTTTTAAGATTTATTTCTATTCCTGCCTTTTGTGGGGATTTCACTATATTTCTGAGCACATAAAGTTAAGCTTTGTGATCTTTAATTTCCTGGACATGTTCTTATTAAATATATGAATTAGATTGGCTATCCTCTGGTCATTTAACACTGTACCTTTTTCGAATGAATTATTAAATATGTGCAGTAATGCTTCTGCTAGATCTTTCCTGGATTATCTTAAAGGACATTTGTTGCAATCAATCTGAACCAGGATTTTGAATTTGATGAGTATATCCTATGTTTCCCCTTTTTAATTTGAAGTGCAACTATTACATTGCTCATCTCATCAATGTCATGACTATATGTCCTATCTCCCTGGTTAACAAGCAAATGAATTATTTAATATTTCTTCCATTCTCTATTGTTCATTGTGACTTTACCCAATCTACCCCTTAATGATCCCATTTTGCCTTTTTTATTGATGTACCTATAAAATACTTTATTTTTATTTTATCTTCATTGATAATTTAATTTTACTGTTCCTCTTTGCCTCCTTATTTGGTTTGTTTTTTTTTCCTAATCTCTTCATATTCTCCCTGGTCATTCCCTACGTACCTCATAATGTCTTTCTCCTTATTGTGTTGTTCTTTATTTTATCCATATTGCACTAATGTTAATTTGTTGTTTCCTTTTAGTGGAATATATTTTTCCTGCTCTCCTGAGCATTTTAAATGCTTTCCAATGTTCTGCAATGTTTACCAATATTGTTGTATTTTATTTTTCCAAGTTCTATTTTCAGTCTGTCAGCTTTTCTCCAATCTATTAAACTGTTTTACATCATATCGATGTTCTTCTCTAACTTCATATTGAAGTTTATTATGGTTATTATTGCCAAGATGTTTCCCTACCTTTACTTCTCTTCTCTGCTCTGGTTCATTCTAGATCCAAAAGTGAATTTTGCTTGATTGGGCTTTTCACATATCAAGTTAGAAAGGATTCTTGCACCTATTGTAGGAACTCTTTTTCACTTATCCACTCACATACTTCTTTCCAGTCAATAATGGGGGTAGTTGAAATCCCCTTGGTTATTAATCAATGTTTCTACACAATTTCCTAATCTGTCTCAATATTTCTTCCTTCACTCCCTTCCATTATTTGGGGTTTGTTAGACTACAACTATTAGTATGGTTGCTCCTCTATAATGTTTTATCCCTGCCCATATGGATTCTATATTTCTTTTATTGCTACCTGTGTCCCTTTTTTCTACTGCCATTATGTTGTCCTTAATAATTACAACATTTCTCTCTTTTTCCTAAGTATACTATGCAATAAATAATCCCCAGTCCTGATTTTTCTGAAGCCATGCCTCAGTAATCTTTACTGATAGATTTCTCCCAGTGCATGATTGCTTGCAGCACTCATACTTCATTACAGGTACCCTTTACATTGCTGAACAGACATTTTAACTCATTTCATTGACCCAGCTTTCTGGCAGACATACCAATATACTAAGCATTTTATTGTGCATACCTATATATCCATCTTCTGAGCCCTCTGTGGCAAAACCCATGTGGAACTTCACCCTCTGACAAACTGCCACCCATTGAGCAAGGGTATGAAGGGATGAGGAGCAAAAGTGGGTCAATAGAGTTTCTAGACCATTTCTCTTTACCTTAAATTAAAAGAGATAGTCCAAAACATAATCATCTTGTAAAACATCATATTCATAACAAGATCTTTGGTTTTGTAAAAGGCAGGTCATGCCTTACAAGCTTAATTGAGTTCTTCGAAAATGTGACTGAACACATTGACGAAGGAAGAGCAGTGGATGTAGTGTACATGGACTTCAGCAAGGCATTTGACAACGTCCCACATGCAAGACTTCTTGAGAAGGTGAGAGGCCATGGGATCCAAGGGGCTTTGGCCTTGTGGACCCAGAACTGGCTTGCCTGCAGAAGGCAGAGGGTGGTTGTGGATGGCTCTTTTTCTGCATGGAGGTCGGTCACCAGTGGAGTGCCCCAGGGATCTGTTCTAGGACCCTTGCTGTTTGTCATTTTCATAAAGGACCTGGATGAGGAAGTGGAGGGATGGGTGAGTAAGTTCGCCGATGACACGAAGGTCGGTGGTGTTGTGGATGGTCTGGAGGGATGTCAAAAGTTGCAGCAGGACATCGACAGGATGCAAGACGGGGCGGAGAAGTGGCAGATGGACTTCAACGCGGATAAATGTGTTGTGGTCCATTTTGGCAGATCCAACGGGATGAATGAGTACACTATCAAAGGTAGGAGTCTTAGCTGTGTGGAAGAGCAGAGGGATCTTGGGGTCTGGGTCCATAAGACTCTCAAATCGGCCGCCCAGGTGGAGGATGTGGTTAAGAAAGCTTACGGTGTACTGGCCTTCATTCATCGAGGGATTGAGTTCAGGAGTCAGGAGGTAATGCTGCAGCTTTATAGGACCCTTGTCAGACCACACTTGGAGTACTGTGCGCAGTTCTGGTAGCCTCACTATAGGAAGGACGTGGAAGCTATTGAAAGGGTGCAGAGGAGATTTACAAGGATGTTGCCTGGATTGGGAGGCATGCCTTATGAAGACAGGTTGAGGGAGCTGGGACTGTTCTCCTGGAGAGACGAAGGTTGAGAGGCGACCTGATAGAGGTTTACAAGATGTTGAGAGGAATAGATAGGGTGGACTCTCAGAGACTATTTCCCAGGGCTGAAATGGTCGCGACGAGAGGACACAGATTTAAGGTGCAGGGAAGCAAGTACAGAGGGGATGCTAGGGAAAGTTTTTCACTCAGAGGGTGGTGAGTGAATGGAATCGGCTGCCGTCAGTGGTGGTCGAGGTGAACTCGCTGGGGTCTTTTAAAAGACTTCTGGATGAGTATATGGGATCCAATGGGATTGGGGGTTATAGATAGGTCTATGGCTGGGTAGGTTTTGATGTGTTTGGCACAACTTGTGGGCCGAAGGGCCTGTTTGTGCTGTAATGTTCTATGTTCTATGTTCTATGTTCTATCTTAGAAGAGCTGAACAACATTTAATATAGAAATTCTTTGAAGATTTTGCCTGGAAAGGGTAAGTACAGTGCCACTCTACCTTATTGGACATCTTATGGGAGTTATAGGCAGTGTTTGGTCACAAGCATCTTGGTAGGGGATCCCTTGGACTAGTTGAGGAATGAGATGAAGACACGAGGCAAGATAAAGCAGTACCAGCTACTGCGAGAGAGAGACACAGGATGGCATGCTGAGCGAGGAGGTGTCCTGTTTCATCGAGAGTACAAAACATTCCTCTTTCCCTAAATTTCCTCCACCAGTGCCTCCAGTGCCATATCCAATAACCTATGAGCTTAACATCACTTTGGTCCTTGTGTAATCCTGCAATATACTGCTGTCTGCCAGCCAGAGCATTGTCCCTTTCAGCGAAATCGGTTTGAGTACTCGGTGTCTAAAGCTTAAAAAAAAATGCATCTTGTTCACATTCAAACTGCTAAACCTGCAAGCTTGCAGTCAGCGCTTACAGGCAGGTTCAAATTATGAGCAATTGGGCCCAGAACTGTCTGCTACTTATACACTTTCAAACAGGGACAGCGCTGTTTAATACCAGTTTCATTTCTTGGCCAAAATAACTCCTACAATGTTTATATAAAAGATGAGGTTAATAAAATTGAAACAAAAGTGTCCTCCATGGCCTCATCATTGCAATAATTTAATTTATTTACAGGTTTCTCATTGTCTCACCACTCTCTCCCATCCTCTTGCTGACTGATATTCAGGGTGTGATAGTGTAGTTATTTCACTGGATTTATAATCTGGAAATTTTAGTGAGTCATCCAGTAGAGTAAAATCTTACCTGAGATGAAAACTTGATTTCAGTTTTTTAAAAATCTGAAAATATAAAAAGCTGCTGAAACAGTAAAAGTGACTACAACATTGTTGTGTTGTTGTCAAAACCCAACTAGTTGTAGGAAATGTTGACTTTATCTGATCTGGCTTTAATGTGATTCCAGTCCAATAACGATGTGGTTCACTCTTAACTATCCTCACAACTAGTCTGGTGAGCGAGTTAGTTGTATCGAAATAATTACATCCACAGACTGCAAGAAGAAGGCGACCCACCAGAACCTTGGGCAATACATGCCATCTTGCCAGTGATGTATGTCCACAGCTTGAGGAAGAATTTTGAAAGATTATCTTCAGAAACTTCTGTCAATTTATCCACTTGTATGGGTGCCAGGTTGGGAAAGTTATCACTTACCTTCCTCAGACTGATTAGCTTGAGCTTTATTTCAACACCTACAGCACAATAACACTTCCTATCTGGAAGCTCTGTTAGAAACAACACTTGCCAGCAATAGAAAACAGGATGGCGAACTGTATAGCGGCTAAAGATACTGAAATATTCTACATTTAGTGGTGCAGTCATTTTAATATTTTCTGAAATTTTATTCCAAAAGCATTTTGATTTAGCAAGACCTTGAGTTATAAAATAAATATTCATAATATCAATTGAATATACCAAGTGGATTTATTTACTAATTACACCAGTAATATGTCATCGTTATGAACTGAATACACAGAATGCTTCTACGGAAAAGAAAGGGGCATGATAAAGGTATATAAAATTACTGGCATCAATGAGCTCAATGCATTCGATGCCCATTTTGAGCAAGAGACCAACAACAGCCTTCCCTCAATCCTGGAAGTCTTAGACGAATGTATATCTGGGATCACCACTGCAAACATGAGAATAACCTTCTCAAAGGTCAACCCACGGAAAGTGACTGGCCCAGATGGGGTACCCATACAAGCACTCAGTTCCTGCATGGACCAGCTGGCAGGGTGTTTGCAGATATCTTCAACCTCTCTTTATACTAATCTGAGGTCCCCATCTGCTTCAAGAAGATGACTATCATCCCAGTACCAAAGAAAAATCAGGCAGCATGTCTTAATGACTATCGTCCAGTGGCTCTGATATCCATCATTGTGAAGTGCTTCGACAGGTTAGTCATGGCATGAATCAATTCTAGCCTCCAGGATTGCTTGGATCCATTACAGTTTCCTATCACAGCAGACATCATTTCCCTGGCCCTGTACTCAACCCTGGAACTTCTAAATAACAAAGAAATCTATGTTAGACATCTATTTATTGAGTGCAGCCCAGCATTCAACACCATTATTCCTACGACACCCATCTCCAAACTCCATGGCCTGGGGCTTGCCTCTCCCCTCTGTGACTGGATCTTGGACTTCCTAACCCATAGATTGAGATCAGTAAGGATAGGCAACAACATCTCCTCCATTACCATCCTCAAGACCGGTGCCCCGCGAGGCTGTGTTGTCAGCCTCTTACTATATTTCTTGAACACCTATGACTGTGTGACCAAATTCCCCTCCAACTCAATTTTCAATTTTGCTGACAATACCATTGTAGTGGATCGGATTACAAACAATGGCGAGATGGAGCACAGGAAAGAGACAGAGAATCTGATGAACTGGTGCAACGACAATAATATCTCCTTCAATGTCAGCAAAACAAAGGAGATAGTCATTGACTTCAGGAAACATAGTGGAGAACATGCTCCTGTCTACATCATTAAGGATGAAGTAGAAATGGTCAAAAGCTTCAAACATTTGGTGTCCAGATCACCAACAAACTGCCCTGGTCCCTTCAAGCCGATGCTACAGTTAAGAAAGCCCAACAATGCCTCTAGTTTCTCAGAAGACTAAGGAAATTTGACATGTCCACTACGACTCTTGCTGATATTTACAGATGCACCATAGAAAGCATTCTTTCTGATTATATCACAGCTTGGTATGGCTTCTGCTCTGTCTGAGACCACAAGAAACTACGAAGGGTCATGAACGAAGCTCAGTCAGTCCATCACTCAAATTAACCTCTCACACATTGACACTGTCTACACTTCCCGCTGCCTTGAAAAACAGCTAACATAATTAAGGACTCCATACATATTGGACACACTCTCTTCCAGCTTCTTCCTTCAGGAAAAAGATACAAGAATCTGAGGACACGTACCAACTGATTCAAGAATAGCTTCTTTCCTGCTGCCATCAACTTTTGAATGGATCTACCTCTTATTAAATTGATCTTTCTCTACACTCTAACTATGACCATAACGTTACATTCTGCACTCTCTCCTTTCCTTCACTGTGTAAGATATGCTTTGTCTGTACAACGCAAGAAACAATACTTTTCACTGTATGCAAATGCACATGACAATAATAAATCAAAATCAAATCAAAAAGGAGACATCTAAGATAAAGTATCACCCATCACATAACTAAAATAAACAATGATATGGACACCCTCTAAAACAAATGAAGCAAATCCTTTCTGGGAAATTAGCTTGTGATTGCATCATCTTGGAAGGAATGGGAACTCTACTACAAAAGTATTTAATTGTCTTGGGGATGTCCTAAAGTTTCCGATGGCTCTACCTAAATGTAAGTCTTTTCTATACAAGACAGATGAGTCCACTTGCACCATCTGTAAGTGCAACCCATATAATTTTGAGGCATATGTTTCCTTAATATTATAAATGTATCAGTTTGTATTGTTTCTGTCTTTGGCGGCATGGTAGCACAGTGATTAGCACTGCTGCTTCACAGCTCCAGAGTCCTGGGTTTGATTCCTGGTTCTGTATGGAGTTTGCACATTCTCCTCATGTCTGCGTGGGTATCCTCCAGGTATTCCGATTTCCTCTCAAAGTCCAAAGATGTGCGGGTTAGGATGATTGGCCATGCTAAAAAATTGCCCCTTAGTGTCCAGGGATGCGTAGGTTTGAGGGACTAGTGGGTATGATATGGGGTAGGGTGGGATTGTGTTCAGTGCAGACTCAATGGGCCGAAGAGCCTCTTTCTGCACTGTAGGATCTATGATTCTACATAAGACAGCAATATATGAATGGCAGTGTTTACTGCCCATGGCTAAAAGCAAGGTGTTTTGTGGACAGTCAAATAAAATATGAAACAGAATAGACCTAATGTTTTGCTCCAGCCCTACGAATAGCTAACCATCTCAACAATAATGATGCACAGGCTGCACACTGATATAACTCCAACAGGCATCACAGCAAAATTAGGAGACACACAATTCTACCACTGATTTACTACTCTGCAATCTTTGTTAATACTGGTCTGTTGCCAGGAAAATAAGTGCCATTCATTTCTCCAAGGAGAATTAGACAACAATTGTCATACTGATTCCAGCAGCCTTCAAGAAACCTTGGTGATGATTTGGAAACAGATGATGTGTATGCTCACAGTCAGGGTCACTGTCTCGGAGACAGGAAAATTATGTTGAAAAGAATTAGATGTATGCTTACAAGAAGTGATTAATCAAAATTTCAAGAAGAAGTTAGATGGAGCACTTGGGGCTAAAAGGAATCGAGGGATATGGGGAAAGGCGAGATCAAGATATTGAATTTGACGATCAACCCTGATCATAATGAATAATGGAGCAGACTCAAAGGGCCAAATGGCTGACTTCTTTTCTATTTTCCACGTATGTTTTCATGTAAAACTTGCAAGCAACTAACAAAGTACCACCTCAATATCTGCATAAATCTCACACTTACTGAAACTGGCTTGAAGTACATGCCAAGTCTAACAGTGTGAAACTAGTCAATAACAACATCTTGATTTTAGGCATGCTATTATTATAGAAAGTATAAATTGAAAGGTATTAGCTTTGACCCAGTGGTAGCTGTTGCACTTAAATTAGGATGCATATTATCTAAGCCAGGCTTGTCAAACCTTCCCGCACGGGAGTGGGGCTGTGGAAGGGGGCATATTTCAAACTTTTGCTCACTCAAGAGCCGATGAGCAAATTTCAGAAAGATGAAGTTGCACAATATTGAACATGAATTTCACAACAACGGGAAAAAAAAACTTTCAAGAGAAAAACAATATTGTCCGTAACTTCCTCAGAGTGGGTATCAGCCGTGGATTGCCACTCCGGAATGACTTACTGGCACTTAAAATGTAAACAGTCCAACCTTCCTGATTCAGGCCGGATGAGATTAAAGGGTCTAACTCCCCGGCTCCAATGCAAAAGGAGCAAGAGGAAGATGATGTGTCCCTTTTTATGACACTAGCTGCCATAAAGCAGGTGAGTTTGAAGATCCTATTGTCACTTCTCAAAGTGAATGGGATATGGGATTCAGACATCGATGGGAGGGATCTGGATGTGAGAATAGGAGTAATGTACGGATATCAGGAAGGTTGAGGGTTTGGTCTATGGGAAGGGTGGTGATGCTGGAGGGCCAGGAGTGTATGGTGCAATGAATAAGATGAGTGTAACAGGGTGAAAGGGTGTGTTTTGGATTCAGTCCCAGTCTCACTCACTGACCCTCATTCCCTGTGAGAGTGGATGAAAATACATGAGTGTGAGTGTGGCTGAGGGTTAACGAGCACTCTGATACTGGGAATGAGCCAGATTTAAGACATATTCTGCCCCTCTCTTCACTCTCTCTATCACAGTTATCCTGTCACATTTACATACCCACTTTGTACTCACTCCCTCACACTCAATCTCCTTCTTGCACACTCATTCTCTCTCTCTCTCTGTTCACTCTCTTCCTCCACCTCAATCTTTCCCCCACAATCTCTATCTTGTTCACATTCCACTCTACCTTCTGCTCACACTCTATACTCCTCATACTCTATTCCCCACGTTCTCCTCCCTCACAATCATTCTCTCTGTCTCTCGTTCTCTCACGTTCTCCCTTCCCTCCACTTTTTCTTTCCCCTCCCATTCTCTCTTTCCCCTCCTACTCTCTCTCTCCCCCTGCCCACTCTGTCTTTCCCCTCCTACTCTCTCTCTCTCCCTGCCCACTCTGTCTTTCCTCTCCCACTCTCTCTCTCTCTCTGTTTCCCCTCTTATTCTCTTCCCCCCATTCTCTCTGTTTTTCTCTCTCTCTTCCCCTGCCCACTCTCTGTTTCCCCTCCTATTTTCTCTCTTCTCTAGTCTCAAGTGATTCACTTCCTCAGACACCAGTGGCCTTCACTCCTGCTGCCTCATGCCCTGATCTGTCTACCTCTCTCCCTAATTTGGTCTGCTTGGGCCTGGCTCTGGATTGTCCCATTCTTTACACCAGGGCCCCACTCTAGACAGCTTGGGTCTTGCACCAGCCTGCTAGGGCCCACTCTGTATATCTGAGCCCCATTCAGCGTGCAAGGACACTGCTCCACTTGTCTGAGCCCTGCTTTGCCTGCCAGGGTTCGCTCTGAACTCCTGGCCCCAATTTTGGACAACTGGTTAACATTCTGAATGCCTGGTCATGCTCCCTGATATTTCTCTGTGGACCTCGCTCCCCAGGCTCAGTTTTCCCACACTTGGCTCGCCAGATCTTGCCCTTTGGAGCGTGGCCTTTGACTCCCAACTTTGCTCCTCGGTTCCCTGGTCTTGGCTCTTTTTTGAAACATTGGAAAGAAGTGGCCTGTGATTGGAGAAACTGCTTCATGCAGAATCTTCCATTCAAACTTGGCTGTTTGTCCACCATTTTGAAAACTAGCACTGGGGCCTATACAGAAAGGCTTTGAGGGTTCCAATCGGTTCTTGGGCTGCATGTTGGATAAGCCAGATCCAGGCTGACACTTTAGAATATAATGATGAATGTGTTGTCATTTGGTTTAGATCTCAAATTGAGGTCCACTTTGCTCTTTCTGCTCCTTAGTGCTGTTTTCTCCATGTAACTAGTGCATTTCAGCTGCAGAATGATGTGCATGTCTCATACAGCCGCTTCATAGAATTCATAGAATCCCTTCAGTGCTGAAAGAGGCCATTAGGCACATCGAGCCTGCACCTACCATAATCCCACCCAGCCCCTATCCCCATAACCACACGTATTGACCCTGCTGGTCCCCCTGACACCTAAGTGACAATTTAGCATGGCAAATCAACCTAATTTGCAAATCATTGGACTGTAGGAAGAAACCAGAACACCCAGTGGAAACCCACGTAGACATGGGGAGAACGTGTAAACTCTACACAGACACTGACTCAAGTTGGGAATCAAACCAAGTCCCTGACGCTGTGAGGCAGCAATGCTAACCACTGTGCCACTGTGCCGTCCACATCAGCCACTTCTGGTGTGAGTAACTTTCAATGCCATTTGGTGAGGCCACTAGTGCTGGTGTAGGGAGTGTCTGCTGGTAATATGCAGAGTAGCCATAGTGCTGTCAATCAGTATTTAACTGCTATTCAAAAGTTCATTACTCCAGCAAATGTTGTTTTTTAAACACACTCAGCTGAACATGCATTTAGCAGCAGTAAAGACCTCTGCCCCATAAGTGCAGCAAAAAGACTTAAACAGGTTGGTTGCTGATTGATTAGCGCAGATTCTTGTGATGATTATACAGTGTTTGGTGGTTTCTACAGTTCTACAATGTGTGGCAAGTGTTGAAAGTCTTATTCTGCCATCAAGGCCTATGCACAAACCACTTGTTGCCAGACATGGCTGCAGTAGTTTACATTCCTCTTAGACCACATGACAGGGAAAATGAGCAAAAATAACACAATTTGCTGGAAGAGGGAGAGGAATGCTTTCCACAGGTGACCATAACAAAACCAGGATATTTAGGAAGCAATTCTCCCACCTGGATCTTTATTAAGATAGTCATGTCTAGCGCAAAGAGATATGATTGTGGTTGTTGGAGACCCAGGGCATTGCTGCAGGAATATTGTCACACAAGACAGACGTACTTACATTTATCTTCAAAGT
Source organism: Sphyrna mokarran (assembly GCA_024679065.1). NCBI lineage: Eukaryota > Metazoa > Chordata > Chondrichthyes > Carcharhiniformes > Carcharhinidae > Sphyrna > Sphyrna mokarran. Next base: position 105,760,700 of record JAGIQG010000003.1, on the reverse strand, counting down.
AGAAGATACCAAAGGATCCCAAGAATGGTAAAACAAATCAAGAGGCAAAAGGGAGAAAGGAATTTAAAGTAAACACTATTACAAGAAAAAAAGTACTTAGAAAAACTAGTGGGACTAAAGGCTGACTAGTCCTGTGGACCTGAGGGTCTGAATCCTATGGTCGTAAATGAGTTGGCTGCAGAGCTAACAGGCAGAGTTTTATAGAATGATTCTGTGGGCAGGATTTTATAGCCTTGTTCGAGCAAGACTGGAAAGCCTGCCTGAGATCAGTGGACATTTTCTGTTGTCCACCCTTGCCTGTTCCGATGCCTTAGCAGACAGGGTGGTATAATTTTGGTGTAAATATCCAGCTAGCATAAAAATGGGAGAGTACTAATCCGCTTTTTGGGTGATTTTTCATGCCAAATGTTGTGCACTTAGTCATTGAAAATATGGGCTAGATTATTTGCAGGCAGTGGGTTAAGCTTAATTCACCAGCCAGTCTGCAGAGGGAACTATTGTGAGTCCTCAGACCTCTATGTCTGCACATGTGCAATAGCAACTGTCAAGGAGCTATTGGGCAAGTGCAGGTCCTATTGTACCATTTTGATTTCAAGTACTGAGCAGACTTGAACCTGGGAGTGTGTCAGATCTGACTTTCAGGCCCCCATGTGCACTCTGCCTGAAAAATTAGCAGAAGTCTGTGGGCGGGGCTTAACGTGCCCGAAACTTTGTAGCTTCGATTGGCACCTCCAACTGCGCATGCGCAGAAAAAAAATGATAGACTGTGGCTCCCCTGACACGTCCTACCTGGACCAACTAATATCTCGCTCCGGCCCCCCCAGACATTGCCCCACCTCCCCACCATTACTGACCCCCTTATCTTCCCACCCTCTGCCACCCAGACCAAAAACATTTGTGGGAGCCCACGCTGGGCCACGAGCTCCATGCTGCCCGAGTTTCAACCCCCACCATCACCCCGCTGCCCAGACTGATTGAGCTCCACTCCCCTCGTCTAATCGTGTTGCAGAGTAACAGTGGCTAACCACTCCTCCCCAACCTCGATTGCAGAGTGGCAGCGAACCTCCTGTTTCCTTCAGGCCCATCCCTTCAGGCCCTGCCCCCAAAGGCCCCTCCCCCTCACACAGTACCAAGGTGCCCAATGGGCAGTGCCAGGGTACCCAGTGGGCATTACCCAGGTGTCATGCCAAGGTGTCAGGGTTGCACTGCCAAGCTGGCACTGCCCAAAGGGCACCCTCCTTACCTTTGGCCTCTACTCATTGGAGTTTAGGAAAATAAGAAGTGATCTTATCGAAAAATGTAAGTCTCTGAGGATGCTTGATAGGATAGATGCCAACTGGATGTTTCACCTCATGGGGAAGTCGAGAATTAGGGGGTACATGTTAAAAATGAGGCATCTTCCATTTAAGCCAGGATGAGAAGAAATTTCTTCTCTCAGCGAGTCTTGAGCCTTTGTAATTCTGTTTCACAGACAGCAATAGAGACTGGGTGATTGAATATATTCAAGGCCTTACTGGGCAGAGTTTTGATTGACAAGGGAGTCAAAGTTATGGGGACAGGTGTGAATGTGGAGTTAAGCCACAATCAGATCAGTTATGATCTTATTGATGGTGGAGCAGACTTAATGGATTGAATGACCTCATTTCTAATGATCTCACTGGTCCAATCATCTTCAATGACTTCATCAAGGATCTTCCTGCCATAAGTTTGGAAGAGGGGATGTTCAGTGCTTAGCAGCATTTACAACTCTGCAGGTACTGAAGTAGTTTGTGTCCATTTGTGTCTCTCCAAGTTTTGTCACAGGTCTCCAGTGAGGATCTGTTAGTGATAAGGTCTTTGCTGGATCAAACTTGTTTTTATTTCTTAGGCCTATGCAGGGTGATCTAACCAATTTTATTAATTAGTCAGTTTTTGTTTAGTTGTGGAGAAAAAGAGAACTGTCCATCAGTCTTGAAATGAAGTGAAAAGCAGTAGTGGGATTTTCTTGTTATATGAAGGTAGTATGCATTTGTATAAATTTGTTGCTGTGTATTGGGTAGTGTCGACTCTTAAGTAAATTTGCCTAGTTAAACCTGCTATAAGACTCCTTTTGGGTAGATAACAATCTATTTTTGACTCTTGGTTGGGGTGCTCTTCTGCCATTGGTTTGAGATTGTTCCTCTTTCTCTCATTGGTTCATGGCAAAATAAACCTTTCATGGGCTTAATCTTATAAAGCAAGGCTGACTATATTAATAGGGGATATCTGAATTGCACATTAGAATTTCCCTGACAGCAACAAATGTTTGTTTTAACATCTAATGGTCTGCTGCATCAAGGTTTTGATAGTTGTATATAGCTTCATGCAACTCTACTCTCTTGTATCTGAGTACACCACAATAGCAATAAACCAGCTGTTCCATGGATAATCTTAGTCCTTATTGGTCAAACCAAGAAAATCTGTAGCTGACTAAACGATACATTTGTCACTTGATGATGCCACTTGCATTGTAGCTTTGGAAACTCATCATGTATCTTCTGTTGAAGCTTGGAATAACATTTTGGCTGTCATCCTAATAGCCAATGATGGAGCTGTCCCTATCCTCAGTATGGTTTCAAGATCTTGTTGCATTAACTGCATAGTACTGTCACAACATCCCTGATAAATCATAATCTCCATGTACAAATTTCCTCAGACATGTGCAGATGCAAATACTTTAGTGTTCTTGTATGATCCGCTTCTTCTTACAAGTTAGCATGATAAAGTTGTGCCAAAATAGAATTATACCAATTGATATTTTTTTTTCTTTTTTCTCTTTTAATTTAATGGTTTTAAGAAACATACCACACTCAGAATAGAAGTTGTATGTTAGTTAAATGTCAACTTGTTGGCTCAGACACAAGAACATAGATTTATTATGCAGATTCAGAATTGACATTAAGGGATTGTAAATTTGAACAAATGAGTCTTCGGCACGTTTTACATCTAATTCCTTAAGCCTTCAATTTTCTAAGCAGCTTAGACAGCTGTATTTGTTTGTTAATGTATTATTGTATATTTTATGTCAAAGGCTCATTAAGTTCTCAGAATTCATCTAAAAACATTAAAGCGTGTACCTGCCACAAGTTCCTGGCTTTTACACTCGACTTGCACTGTTTGCTTTCAAATTTCATTTAGAGTGGGAATTTCATATACAACAGACCTCTCAAAGGTCAACAGGAATTATTCTGTTCCAATTAAACAATGTCTTTTCGGTGTATGTTATTTTATTCTATAATTTTCAATTTGTATGATCATTAAAAATAACCAATTTTGGATTGTTTTTGGAGCAATCATATTTTGTCTTTATAAGAAAGAACCCTACAGTGCAGAAAGAGGTTCTTTGGTCCGTCGAGTCTGTACCAAACACAATCTCCACCTCCATATCATACCCACTAACTTATACACCTGGACATTAAGAGGCAATTTCTTAGCATGACCAATCAACCTAACCCACACATCTTTTGACTGTGGGAGGAAACTGGAGTACCCAGAGAAAACCCACGCAGACATGAGGAGAATGTGCAAACTCCTGACAGACAGTGACTCGAGCTGGGAATCGAACCCAGTACCGTGGGGCTGTGAAGCAGCAGTGCTAACCACTGTGCTAACATGCTGCCCACACTTCAAAAATAAATGAAACATTTCCTGGATTTCTGAGCAGGAGAATAGGAGAAGCTAGGATTCATGAAAATAATTTCTTTCATTGTTAACTTTCACAGTGCTTAAGGGGCCACCAGGCAGCTAAGTGCAAGAATGCAGTGTCCCATGCTAGGTTGGTAAATATAGCTAATGAAGAGGGCAAATTTGGTAATGCCTCAAGTATGTTTGTTCCTCTTCTCTTGTGCACTCTGATTCACCCACTGCGATATCCTTAAAGTCATTAATTTCAGCCTTTGGGAATTGTGTAGTTAGTTAATTTTGGCAAGAGTGACACCATGTGCTCTACATTGCTGTATTCCTCTTACATAACTGGCCGTTTATAGGCCTAAAATGAAAGAAAAGGAATGAATGTTAGAGGCCAGCTTGCAAAATCTATCTTCAAATAGAGCGTGCAATGTAAGACACAAACCGTACATGGTGTTTCTGCAGGTGTATGGATATTTGAGTGGGAGTGAGTGAGGAGGGAAATGTAAAGTGTAAGGCTGGTATTATCTAAGCTTGTTAAAACCTGGTGTTTCCAATTTCTCCACTGTTCCTGGCCCTTATAAACCAGTAAAGTTTTACAACACCAATTTTAAATCCAACCAATTTATTTGATAGTAAATTCGCGAGCTTTCGACTTTATAGCCTTCATCAGGCAAATGCAGTGTTCTGGTCTGCAATAGCACTCATATCCACACAGACAGTTACATACTACTGATTAGAATGCGAATCCTTACATCTAACCTGCTATTCAGGTGTTAAAGTGGCTAACAATGTGTGTGAAGGGAATCCTGAGCATTGGTTAGAGAATTGTGTATTTTCTCCAGACAGCACAGTAAGTGAGGTTTTTTTGCTAACCCAGGCAAGTTACGGGGGTTACAGATAGGGATCTTGGCTTCATGACACACTATTAAGACTGTCCTCATGTGTGCGGAACTTGGCTATCAGTCTCTGCTCAGCGACTCTGCGCTGTCGTGTCACGAAGGACCCCTTGAAGAACATTTACCCGCAGGTCGGAGGCCGAATGCCCGTGACTGCTGAAGTGTTCTCCCACAGGAAGGGAACTGTTTTGCCTGGTGATTGTTGAGTGATGCTCATTCATCCACTGTCGTAGTGTCTGCATGGTCTCCCCAATGTACCATGCTTCGGGACATCCTTTCTTGCAACGTATTAGGTAGACAACGTTGGCCGAGTTGCAAGAGTATGTACCGTGTACCTGGGGAATGGTATCCTCACGTTTGATGATGTCGTCCATGTCTATGATCTGGCATGTCTTGCAGAGGTTGCTGTGGCAGGGTTGTGTGGTATTGTGGTCACTGTTCTCCTGAAGGTTGGGTAGTTTGCTGAGAACAATGATCTGTTTAAGGTTGTGCGGTTGTCTGAAAGCAAGAAGTGGGGGGGTGGGGATGGCCCTAGCGAGATGTTCATCGTCATCAATGACATGTTGAAGATTCCGGAGAAGATGTCGTAGCTTCTCCGGTCCGGGGAAGTACTGGACAACAAAGGGTACTCTGTCCACCTTGTCCCGTGTTCGTCTTTTGAGGAGGTCAGTGCGGTTTATCGCTGTGGCGCCTTGGAACTGTCGATTGATGAGTCGAGCGCCATATCCTGTTCTCACGAGGGCATCCTTCAGTGTCTGGAGGTGTCTGTCACGATCCTCCTCATCTGAGCAAATTCTGTGTATATGGAGGGCTTGTCCATAGGGAATGGCTTCTTTAAGGTGTCTAGGGTGGAAGCTGGAGAAGTGGAGCATTGTGAGGTTGTCTGTCGGTTTGCGGTACAGTGAGGTGCTGAGGTGATCGTCCTTGATGGAGATGCATGTGTCCAAGAATGCAACTGATTCTGGAGAATAGTCCATGGTGAGTCTGATGGTGGGATGGAACTTGTTGATATCATCATACAGTTGTTTCAATGATGGTTCACCATGAGTCCAAAGGAAAAAGATGTCATCAATGTATCTAGTATATAACCTTGGTTGAAGATCTTGTGTGGTGAAGAAGTCTTGTTCGAACCTGTGCATGAAGATGTTGGCATATTGAGGTACAAATTTGGTCCCCATGGCTGTTCCATGTGTCTGGATGAAAAGCTGATTGTTGAAGATGAAGACATTGTGGTCCAAGATGAAGCGGATGAGTTGTAAAATTGCATCCGGAAACTGACAGTTGTTGGCATTGAGTACTGAGGCAGTTGCAGCAATACCATCGTCGTGGGGATGTTGGTGTAGAGCGCCGAGACATCCATTGTGACAAGGAGTGTCCCTGGTTCAACTGCTTCATGCGTGCTGAGTTTCTGTAGGAAGTCCGTAGTGTCAAGACAAAAGCTGGGGGTTCTTTGTACAATGGGTTTCAGGATGCCCTCGATATAGCTGGAGATGTTCTCACACAGGGTTCCATTGCCCGATACAATGGGACGGCCGGGTATGTTTGCCTTGTGTATCTTTGGGAGGCAGTAGAGATCTCCAATGTGGGGAGTACGTGGAATGATTGCCCGGAGGGTGTTCTGAAGGTCCGGATCAAAGGTTTTGATCAGAGTGTTGAGTTGATGAGTGTGTTCTTTGGTCGGATCTGCTGGTAACTGTCTGTAGTGTTTCACATTGTTTAGTTGTCGGTACACTTCTTCACAGTAGTCCGTTCTGTTCAGTATGACAGTGGTGCCTCCTTTGTCATCAAACCAGCAGACAATGTTGCGGTTGGTCTTGAGAGCACGGATGGCCTTGCTTTGCGCTTGGGTGATGTTTGGGACTGTCTTGTAAGTGCGGTTGATGAATCTGGTGTTCACTCACCTCCTGATAGAGGGATAGAGGGTGATTTAGCTAATTGGGTTAGGAATTGGCTAGCAGATAGAAGACAGAGGGTGGTGGTTGATGGGAGATATTCATCTTGGAGTTCGGCGACAAGTGGTGTACCTCAGGGGTCTGTTTTGGGGCCCCTGCTGTTTGTAATTTTTATAAATGATCTGGATGAGGGTATTGAAGGATGGATTAGTAAAATTTGCAGATGACACTAAGTCGGTGGAGTGGTAGATAGTGAAGAGGGGTGTTATAGTTTGCAGAGAGACTTGGACAAGTTGCAGAGCTGGGCCGAGAGGTGGCAAATGGAGTTTAAGGTGGAAAAGTGTGAGGTAATGCACTTTGGCAGGAATAATAAATGTGTAGAGTATAGGGCTAATGGTAGGATTCTTAATAGTGTTGATGAACAGAGGGATCTTGGGGGATTTGTGCATAGATCCCTGAAAGTAGGCAGTCAAGTCGATAAGGTTGTTAAGAAGGCATATGGAGTCTTAGCTTTTATTGGTAGGGGGATTGAATTTCGGAGCCGCACGTCATGTTGCAACTGTACAAAACTCTAGTGCGGCCGCACTTGGAGTATTGTGTGCAGTTCTGTTCCCCGCATTATAAGAAAGATGTGGAGGCATTGGAGAGGGTACAGAGGAGGTTTACCAGGATGTTGCCTGGTATGGAGGTCAGGTCTTATGAAGAGAGGCTGAGGGATTTGAGGTTGTTTTCGTTAGAAAGAAGGCGGCTAAGAGGAGACCTTATTGAAAAATATAAGATGATTAGAGGTTTAGATAGGGTGGACAGTGATAGCCTTTTTCCTAGGATGGAAGAAGCTAGCACGAGGGGACACAGCTTTAAATTAAGGGGTGATAGTTATAGGACGGATATCAGAGGTAGGTTCTTTACCCAAAGGGGGGTTCGGGAGTGGAATGCCCTGCCTGCAGCAGTTGTAGATGTGCCAAGTTTGGTGGCGTTTAAGAGGTTAGTTGATAAGTATATGGAAGAGAAGGGAATGGTTTAGTTTGGAGGGGCATTGCTTTTTATATTGGTTGGCGCAACATCGAAGGGCCTGTTCTGTGCTGTAATGTTCTATGATGGCTTGGGCATACATATCCAGTCGGGGGCAGCGGCCTTCCGGAGGAGTCCAATTGGATTCATTCCTCTTCGGTTGCTGCACTGCGGAACCCTCTGTCGGCTGTCCTTATACACCAGGCAGTTATATTCCGCCTCCAGGGAAATTGAGAGTTTTGATTTCTGAACTCTGTTCCAGTTAGCATTATGTACCATTTTATTATGCAGAGAAGTATTTTTCATATATTGTAACTTAGACGGTGTTACAATCCCCTTAATGACTGACAATTTTCAAAAAGATTGGAATCACCATAACATCGGCAGAAATAACCAAAGGACAAGATTTCACTTTTCAAGACTTCTAGTATAGCAAGCAAATTAAAATGAACAGAGATCAAACATTAATTAATAGGCAAATTTTAAAAGAGTAATTTTCTTTTTTCTAACAACCGAAAGGTGCCTTACAAAATGCCTTTTTTCTACACAATACTTTTGATAGCTATATAACATGAAAGGAACAGTTTCAAAATTATTCCTAGCTCTCCAGTAGAAATTCACCTCTCTCAGACCCACCAGTCGAAACTTCGAGTGTTCTTTGACAAACATTCCACTCAATCCAAAGTTTCCCAGATAGGGTCATCTGGCCAAAGCACGTCTCAATGATTTCCCCTTTCCCTCAACTCACAACAGTCCTAATGATCCAAAATTCCAGTAATTGGAACATCCAACCCTGTAAAACATTTCAATCAGCTCTGAATCATAGAAACATTACAGTGCAGAAAGAGCCATTTGGCCCATTGAGCCTGCAAAGACCACAAACCTACCCAGGCCTACCTCCACATCTCGACATATTTACCTGCTAATCCTACTAACCTACGCATCTCAAGACATTAAGGGGCAATTTTAGTATGGCCAATGAACCTAACCTACACACCTTTTGGACTGTGGGAGGAAACCAGAGCACTCTCACGCAGATACGAGGAGAATGTGCAAGCTCCACACAGGCAGTGACCTAAACTGGGAATCGAACCCAGGTCCCTGGAAGCTGTGAAGCAGCAGTTCTAACCACTCTACTACCATGCTGCCCTGCTAGTAAAACAGTTTTTTCCCATTGAGAGTTTTATATTTGCTTGCCTGTTGTTTCCTACAAATAGGAAAAAACTATTTTTTTGTTATTTATTCATGGGACTTGGGCATTGCTGGGTAACCAGCATTTATTGTCCATCTCTAGATGCCCAAGGGTAATTGAGAGTCAACAGCATTCGTGTGGCTCTGAAGTCACAGGTAGGCGAGACAAGGCAAGGATAGCAGATTTCCTTCTCAAAAAGACATTAATGAACCTGATGGGTTTTTCTGACAATGATTTCATGATCATCATTAGATTCTTAATTCCAGATTTTTTTTAATTTGAATTCAAATTGCACCATCTACAGGATTTGAACCCAGGTCCCCCGAACATTAGCTGAGTTTCTAGATTAATAGTCTAGCAATAATACCACTAGGCCATCGCTTCCCTGGAAGGATCAGTATTACCTAGTGTTACTCGAAGTATTTCAAAGTTCAGTGTTCATGACAACGCATTTGATTGTGAAGTATTGACTATACCTATGCAGTTTGATTGCATTGCTATATGATAGCTTCACCATTAAAAGACATGTCAAGTTTCTATGTTGTATACAAAAAAAATCCTAGTGAAATAAAGTCTTACATTTGATGTTCAGAAAATATTTCGGAGCTATGTGAGGACCTGACCTGAACAATCAGTTAATGAGATAAGCAATCCTGAGCAAGCTACCTAATACAAGGTGTGTTATCTTGTCAAATTCCTTACAGTATACTGCATTCTTTCACATCAGACTATATACACATCAAAGTATATCTTGAAACATTATTAACTGCCACTTCAAAAGCTATCAATATACTTCCAGTCACAAAAATCTTCTGTATTTATTATTCCAATAGACAGTCAACAATAAATGCATCCAGACTCAATGCTGGCTTTATTCTCTCTCCACAGATGCCGCCAGCCCTGCTGAGATTTTGCAGCATCTTCTGTTTTTGTCTCAGATTCCAACATTTGCAGGATTTTGCTTTTAAATAAATGTACAATTATTTTCCATGCAAAATACTGTTTCATAAATTGAATGCTTACGGCAAAGTTTCTGAAGTTTTGATTGTAGGAAGCATGAATTCACCTAATGGAGGTGCCTGTAATGATGAGATTGAGAAAGATGCTAGGAACAAATTCAGATTGTAGCAGTATCGTCTCCCAAAAGAGGGCAGTGGATATATTCTCTTAGTGACCCATCAGACAAGTATTGAAACCTGATAAAGAACCAGACATGTGTATCATATCCAGCAGGGCAAATCAAAAGTATATTGTTGATGTCATTGCTTTTGATATAAATGCAAACTTTATTGATTTTTCAGGAATCATACGAGTGTGGCCAGCGTTTGATATTGAATGCCTGCACAAGTGTAAGCCACTAGAGCAAAAAGTTCAAAGGGTGAGAAGGTTGGTATCAAACTTTTTTCAAAAATTAAAAGCTGTATTTAAAAAAAAATCATGAATTGACAAAATGATTCAATAATTGAGATCATGTGTGGAAAAACTTGGAGAATAGTGTGGAAGACAAGACTTGGCAACAAGGAGATCATAGTCTTTGGCAATGAGAGTGGTACGTTTGCCAGTTGTATTGCTTTGTGACTAGTTGGAGGGCACCAAACTCAGAGAATGACAGATGATGCTATCAGCCTACATCACAAGGGAAAACTGCGAACAGATGGGGATAATTGTGTGCAGGCACCTAAGCTAGCCTGATCTGGGTAAGGAGGTGCTATGCAATGAGCACCAGAGAATGAATGTTCACAAAAGCATTCAGCTTATATAATTAACAGTGTAACTGAACTAAGGTCAGAAGATATGATGATTCTCTTACTTGTGTGAAAAGCCCGCACAATTCATTCAATTAGCAATCAATGTATATGGTGATATCGAGGGTGATGATCTAAAATGCTTTTTTATTTGAGGAATTGATATTACATTTGCTCTAGTAAATATCAATATTTCTTTTTACTGCTTTGTCATTAAAACACTTTTTACCTGCATGTTCTATTTTCCCCTTATTACTTCAGGATTAATATCGGATCTTCACAGTACAGCTGTAGCTATCCTAAAGCTGGTGTGCCTAGCAGCCATAGTGTAGAGACAGAAATAGCTTAGTTGTCAGCATAGCTTATGCTAATTTACATTCACAGTGTCATCACTTTGGCAGGCACAGGAAGCTGTTCTTATTTGCAATTTTTGTCTTTTGCCTGAAGAGAAATTTGCAGTCCAACTCACTTCTTTGTGCTTCATCAGGCTAATTAATGACAAATTGCTCAGTCTCTGTCCAGTTAATCAGCAGAAAAGAGACTGTGGACAAGGACGGAAGAGAAATGGGGTGGAGCCTTTAGAATAGCCACACTGCAATAAATGAACTGAATTAATGAAATTCTTGCGCTGAGTATTTCAGACAACAATGCTGTTAAAGTGTGTTTTGAACTGAGGTTCCAAAATGTCACGATACAATGAAACTCAGAACAAAATCATTCATGTGAACACTGTAGTCAGCCTGAAAATAGATTCCTCTCAACACAGCAGAAAATACATTACAGAATGATAGCTAAGTCTATTGGGATCAGTGTCTCTTTCTACATTAGCAGGACACTGGCAAGAAAACACAATACCCAATCACACTAATAACTAGATCAACACATTTATAACTTCTTATTTACCACAGACAGATCACAGACCCTCATGCTTCGGTTATCCATTATAATCAAATATTCATCAGCTGGGACATTGTTTTAATATAAAATGTATTTCTTGATGTTTATTCCATCTAGAGCCTGGAAATGATGTGCAAACTTCCATGAATGATGTAGCCCTATAATCAGTGAAAAGCCTGTGGCACCACCTTCTGGATAAGGTTTTCAAACAAATGCAATTTGACATAAAATCAATCCTGCAATGAATGGAGCGGCACAGTGGCACATTGGTTAGCACTGCTGCCTCAATGCCAGGAACCTGGATTCAATTCCAGCCTAGGTCACTGTCTGTGAGGAGTCTGCATGTTCTCCCTGTGTCTGCATGGGTTTCCTCTGGATGCTCTGGTTTCCTCCCACAGTCCAAAGATATGTGGGTTAGGTCGATTGGCCATGCTAAATTGACTCTAGTGTCATGGGATTAGCAGAGTAAATATGTGGGGTTATGGGAGTAGGGCCTAGGTGGGACACTGGTTGTTGCAGACTAAATGGCCTCCTTCTGCACTGTAAAGATTCTTTGAACTGCACACAGTGAATATCATAGGCTGATTTAAATTTCCGGCAAGTGTCATGTGGGTGGAAGTAGATGTGTAGAGGAAACTCTCCACAGTTTTTCCAATGCAGTGGCATTGGAGATTTAACTCTCAGCACATCTGTAAAGACCCTGTCAGTATTCCATCAGGAAAATGCATTTTGCTGTTGGGCTAGAGTGGGTTGTCGAGAGGCTAAAGGCTGACAGGAGATCAGCGCGGTGGAGAGATCAGGGAACTGAAGGCTGACAGAAAATTGGTGATGGGAGAGGTCAGGGTACTGGAGGCTTAAAGTTTTATTATTGGACCCGAAGGGGAGCTGTCCTGCTCTGCTTGGTCTCACAAAGAGAGCTAAGTAGTCAGAGGGTGGCAGCTCAGCACTGACACCAGGGAATGGATCTGGATGAAGAAAATGCCATGGATGGATGGAGAGTGCTGAAGATATAAGGGTTTGTCTATCTCAGTGAGGGGATGAAGGATATTGGTGAGGGCAAGCAGTGCTGTTGTGGGCAGCCAATGGCTGCAAGGTTCCAACTCCATGGGATAAAGAGTGTCAAAACAGATGGATCCCCTCCTGCGGAACTTGCAGGGAGGCCATCAAGGGTTTACTGAGTGACTTCCAACATCAGGAGGGCCTCACCCTGCCAATGATAAAATGCCATTTGTGATGGGAAGATGCCCTTACTTGGTTACTTATGTGGCTCAATTGGCCTTTGGGTGGAGGATGATCTGCTGCCACCCTCTCCACACCCACCCTATTGGTAAGATAGCATAGTTGTGTAAAGATGATGGGCATTTCACTCCTTCAGCCCCATCCTTCATCATCATCCCCGCTCCTCCATAAAATATAGCTCATTGTGACCTCCTGATGTTGGAAACCACTCAGTAAACTCTGGTGGCCTTCCTGCAAGCTCTGCAGGAGGGGATCCATCTGTTTTGACACCCTTTATCCTATGGAGTGGGACCCTTGCGGCTATTGGCTGCCCACAACAGCACCCCCTTCACCCTCTCACTGAGACAGACAAGACGTAGTCCTTGGACCACAAGCCTGCCAGAGCAGGGTTGCCCCTTACTTACAGGCAGGACCCCATAAGATTAACAACATCCATCAGATTCCCCAATCAGGCCTGTGATTGCAATGCTTTTAGGTTCTGATAATACCATTGAAAGGCAAGCTGTACATTTAAAAGCCAAGCTTGCAACTATTCATGGGTGTCACACTCATTTGCTCAGAGGAAGTTAAGAAGTGACTGAATCAGTATTGCTAAGCCCCAAGGGCCATTTTAACTGCCTATCCACCATCTTCTTCAGGGCAAGCAGAATCAAAATCTATCCTCTTATGTTCTCACCCTTTTTAATATCATGCAATAACTATGAATAACCCATTACTTTTACTTGATTGGTGAGACATTTCTGGTTGTATACAAAATAAATATGGTGATTCAATCATGTTAAGCTTGTCTAAATGAACATGTACCTTGACTTGAATATGATTTAGTTCCTAGAATCTTTTACTTCATGATCTCCACGGACATACACATGCATTTCTTTGAGATGATCACAGGCAACAGCCATCATTTACATGACATCTGCCAGTGTCACTCTGTGGCTAGTCAGTGGGGATGTTGAAGTATAAGCCAAGGTTGCACCCCTGCTGATTTTTTTTCCCTCTTTTGTCAGCTAGCTACCTTGCCTCTTCTCAGTGTAACAGCTGAGATCAACAACTTGCCATCTGGAGGAAGTTTAAGTATGAATGACAGCTGAAGCTGGAATTGAAACCAGATCTCTCATTCCATCGTCTGCAGAAGCAAAATTCAGATAGACATGAAAGCATCCATTTGGAAATGAACTAACCAGTGTAGTTTTAGTATTTACTTAATTTTAAAGTACAATATATGAGTTTTTAATCAACATTGTTCAATCTCACCTGGAACTTTTGTTTCATAACTTACAGTATGAAATACAGCTGTACAATAAAGACATCCACCTGTCAACATATTCTGCATTATTATTGCTGTAATAAAACAAACTAAGATTCTTTTTCACCAGAGATAAATTTTTAATGTTGCAAACTTGATAAGCCAGAGGTTAAACTTCAACATTTCCTTTTCTGTCCATGTTTACAGATTTTGGTGCTTGTGGATTTTGAAACTGTAAATAGGACACATCACATGCAATATGTAAAAAATGTACATGGCAATTTCTGTGCATACTAATTAGATCACAGGGGAAATTCAAACTAAAACATGGTAATTATGCAAACTTGATGTTCAAAAGTCGACCTGTAAATACACACCCAAGCTGGTAGAAAAAGATGAAAGGAAAAAACCCCAAACCCCATCCAAGTCTAAGGATAATTAATAATTAATGTGGCACCAAGAATGGATATTCTTACATTGTGAGATCTTTCAGCGTGAGTGGTGATGTTTCTAAAAATGCCTTTCATTCAAAAAATGTATTATCTTTGGTCCTCCCAAATGAACAGTATGATGTCCCGAATAAAATGAAGTTAAAAGAAAAGTCTAAACCTTGCAAGCTATTTGATTTTTTTTTGTTTACTAGTTTCTCAAGGTAAAGTTAGACATTTGAATGTTGGTAAGTGATTCTAATTATTTTTCATGTTGATATTTAGATTGCTAAATGCAATGTAGTATAGTAGACACGTTCCTTTGAACAACTTACATGTTCAACAAGGAAGATTGCAGTGCTGGATATGGCCCTGGATAAGAAAACAGGCCATGTAAGTCACTTAATGGAAGGACAAGAGATATAGACACTATAATTTAATTAGGTTTACATTGAAAATTGATAAAGACAGTGTTGAATTAAAGATAAAGGGATTGAACTATAAATTAGCTAATTTGAATGAAAGGAAGCCCAATGCGGATTAATTGGTTGGATCAAATGGCATTTCAAACAGCAGACCAGCCATGGGAGATATTTAAATAGAGGATCATTATGATACTGGTTAAATATATTTTGACTGGTATTTAAAAAATGTTTCAAAGGCTAGGGTTCCATGGGTAATTAAGAGAAATTAGAGCAAAATTGATGTTCTAAGAAGAGATGTATGATAAATATAGTGAAGATTCTAGAGAAGAAAACTGTGCAAAATATAGAAAGTATAGAAAGGAACTAAAAGGGAACATTATGAATGTGAAAAATGGCAGTCAATATAAAAGAAAAAAAACAGGGGCTTTTTATAAACACAAAAGCAGTAAATGGATTAGTTAAATAAGGAATGAAACCATCTCAAAATATTTGGAGATGTTAACAAATATTTTGCCTTCGTTCTTTCAAAGGAAAGTGAAAGGAGAATACTGATGAGGATGTGGAATCTGCATGAATAAAATGATAGAATTGGAAATAAGAAAGAATTCAGGTGTACTGAGAAAAGTTGGAAAGAAATAGCAAAGACATTGGTGACAATTTTAAAAGAGATTAGGCAAAAATCTGGAAGATCTACCCATGTTCAAAAATTATGTCTATATATCTCTAAAAAGAAGGTATAGATCTGGAAAAAATTGGCCAACTAATATTTCATTAATATTAAGTAATGTCCAATGGATTGTTTCAGATTCCAGCACCCACAGCATATTGCCCTTATTCAAGAATGAAAGGCTTGCATTTAAATAGTGCCTTTCACAACCCTTAGACAGTCCATGGAGCTTTACAAACAATGATGTACTTTTTAAGTATAGCCAATATTGCAACGTAGAAATCTCAAAGTCTGTGTCTTGCAAATAATATCTATTGGAACATAAGTATCATTACTAGCATTCATATTGGAAAAGATACAATCTCAGTAAAGTTTACAAGAAATTCTCTAAGAGTTTCTGGACAGCTTGAAACAAGCAATACTTACCCTCTCATAGATTCACGGAGTCATAGAGGTTTACAGCATGGAAACAATCTTTATAAAAACTGAAGGTTTACTTCCCTTATGTTTCTCATCCTTGAACTGAACTGTGATTTAGCTTCTGATGCTGCATTTTATTTGTTAATGTGCATTGTGTCTTCTTGAGTTTTGTTTTGGTGAATGGGTGGTCGCTTTTCTCCTGTTCCAGGATCAACTTCATGTGGTTGTCGGGAACCAGAGATAGCTTTAAGTAATCTATATTTGTGTTTGAGGGTATTAGAAACAAGGTATAGCTTTAAATAAGTTTAATTTTGTGGTTCTGTATTAGAAAGGGCCAAGACTTCAGTGACCTTCTTGTTAAACAAAGTTTTGGTCACTTTGAACTGTGCCGACGTTATAATTCAAAGGTTTACAACATGAAAATTACAGGGTTTAAAGGAAAAACCAGATTGCTGCTTAGCAACAAGGAGTCATCCTAGAAATAAATTTGAGTTTAGTTTTAAGGTGGATCCAGAAGAAGTTGGAAAAGACAAGACAGTTGCAGGGACCAGACTTCCCTTAGAAACAAAAGAAAATCTAGACACCAGGGAACTGGGAAAGAAAGTGGCCAGGGATCTCCCAGCCTGCTGCGTTGCTCAGGTAGTGCAGAGGGCCGAGAGACATCAGGTGGTCACGTGTCTCTCCCAATCCCTTTTTTCTGATGTAATTGGCTCTGCACCAAAAATTGGCATGGGGCTGATTCCCAAATGGAATTTTAGATTTCTGGATGATTTGTGGGCCTGGTATGGTGGTCTCTGAGCCCACTAATGTTTCCCAACCTTCTGGGAAAGGCTCCTACTGGCAGGGTTTAGAACTTCTCCCTAACAAAGGGGACTAAGTGTGCTCACCCTGCTAGTGGGGACAGAGGTCTCTGAGGCCCATCCCAGGAGGTCGGGGGTTGAAGTGTGTCCCTTAGCATGCTGGCACTGCCCACCAGAGAATGGAGCTTACTGCATTAGAGCCTACTGGGAAGATGATCAGTGATGGTGGGTGAGTCCCACTGTGCATTCTGCAATGGAATTGGTGGCGTTGGGAGGAGTGGGCAATCAGTGCTGGCCATGAAGGGTAGTTGGTTCTGGCCATGGGTAGGGTGGGGTTTAGGTCTGGTCATTGGGACTAGTGATTGAGGCTGACCCAGCTGGGGTGGGGTCAGGTAGGCTAGCGATTGGGCGGGGGGGTGCATTTGGGCAGGTTAGCAATTGGGAGGCCGACGATAGAGGAGAAGCAATGAAGGGGCAAGGCAATGCACATGCACTGATCTCTCCACTGATAGATTGGCACATCCACAATTGCCCTCTCAGCATGCTGATGCCAGCCTCTCCAACAGGATAAGGTCCCCCAAATCTCCCACTTACTGGTGTGAATCCCCCATGGAGCACAGAATGCTGGAGATTCATGAAACTAAGTACGCCCAAAAAACGGGTGAGAAAATCTCCTATTTTCCTGCCTATTAGGCACTTGGTTTTTTTGGGGGGAGAATCCTGGCCAGCGTGTCACAAGAAGACAGCTAAGTTAAAGGAACAAAGAACTAGAATTTGAGCAGGGCACTATTCACTGAAGTTAAAGAAAGGAGGAAAAAGAGGCTCCCAGTTGAAGACAGGGCTACGAGATGCAGACCTGAAAATGTTGGCTAGTGAGAAGCCATATGTCTGAGGTAATCTGATGGTTGTTGGCACCTTACTGCAGCCTGTGCTGTGGTGATGTTCTATTGGCCTTGCTGGGTACCTGAGAGGTTGTTTGGTAGCTTGGATGTACGTGGCAATCCAAGGCAAAGGAATACTGAGTGCAGAGCTTAAAATCCTGGAAGTGAATCCTTGGTAAAGGCATCTGAGAGAAAGCATTGTATGGGAGAAGATTTCGAATTAAGTTCTTCGAGAGTGCAGTTTGGAAAACTCGTGTGGAAGCCAGGGAACAAATGAGGCCAATTGATTCACAGTGTGACAACCATTTGGAGGGATTTGATGCAAAATCCACAAAAGTTGGATTTGGTGGCATCTGTCACTTGATTTCAGAGTGTATTAAATATGATCATATTTTGCCTATTGGTTTACATGGACTATGTACTTACTGAGAACATTACTGTGTAAAACATATCTAACTTGTATAATCCTAATAAATCTGTATATATCTGTAAAGTAAGTGAAGGAGTAGTGCATTATAATTAATCTCTTCTTGTTAAACTTTTTTTTATTCTTTTGTTAAAAGTTAGTTAGCAGTCCTGTGACTCTCTTTTCATCCACAACTCAAAAAAATTAGTTATGGTTTATTGACCACTACAATGAGTTTTGTAGTCTCATTGTCCTGTAGTGACATCACATGTGTTTCTAACATTGTGTATGTGGGCTTGAAGCTTTGTTGCTGCAGCTTGTTTTTGTTCAGTGATAGCAACTGTTTGACTCTGAAGGTTGGCATCAAACTTCTGCTGCTGTTCCTTCTCCTCCATATCTTCTGCTGTAAATATGTTGAAACATATCTGGCGCTTTGGCCGCTCTGGCCGAAGAAGAGCATTTTCTGTTGACTGCAAAAGAACTGGAATAAGTACTTCTAGAAAGAGTGAGGATAATGAAAAGCTGAAGTCCCGGTGAAGATCATCAGTATGAGTAAATCTCTCAGGAATCTCCAGTTCAGTACAGTTGAACACAGTGGTTGTTTTGACACCTCCTTTTGTTTTGAGGAAGATGAGGGCAGCACAGCATCTCTGTTCAAGAGAGAAAACGGTTGAGTGTGGATGACATTTTTTAAGAAAAATTGTAAGTGTTCAGCTAGTATGAAAATGGGAGAGTTTCAGATCTATTTTTTGGGCAAGTCTTTACTTTCAATCTTATGCATCTAAAGGATTGAAAAATGGGCGAGACTGTTTCCAACCATTAGAGATAGTGGATAGGGCTTAATTCACCAGCCAGTTCTAGCAGCAGAGGGGACTATTGCATGCATGCAGACCTCTGTGTCTACAGATATATAATTATAACAGCTGATGTCTGATAGAAAGAGAGAGAGATCTGTCAGGTCTCTGCTGTTGCAGCCAGCTTCATTGAACCCTTCCCCTCAGCTATCATGGGGGCCCGCAGGCAATCACAAGCCCCACAGTGCCTGTAAAAATTGCCCCTGCTGCCCTCCCTGTTGCCTTGACTGATTACATTCCCTCCCGCCCCCCGCCAACCAAACACCTGCAGAGTGGCAGCAGGGGCCCTCTCTCTCTCCCATTGATCACATGCAGAATGTGATCACATGCAGTGGGAGCCCCCTTCCTCCCTCATGGATCACAGCTGCAGAGTGTGCAGTGGTGCCCCCTGACTGAGTCACCCCGACCTGGCCTTGCCCCTTTATGCACCACCCCATCAGGTCCTGCCCCTGGCACTGCTCAAGGTGCCCAGTGGGCATTGCCAAGGTGCCAGGCTGGCATTGCCAGGCTAGCACTGCCCTGTCTTGCTCTCAACCTCCCCGAGGGACATCAATGACCTCCAGTTCTACCAGTGAGTCTATCGTGACCGGTCTCTGCTGCTGGGGACCAGATGTTTTCCTCACTGGAGAGAACATCTCCCAGTAGGTCTACAAAAACAAGTGATTGCGTCCCAGGCTCGCTAATGCAATGTAAAATTAGATTCTAAATGGATTTGAATAAATTATTCAGTCCTTCATCAGAAATGGCCAAGAGGCTGATTGTGCCGGATATCTGGTGTGAGGAAGATTGCGAGAGCCAAAACATCGATGGGTGGATTGAGCCATAAAATCACGGTCACAGAACTTTGCTAATTTGCTTGTTGCCATGCTGGAACAGCTGTTTAATTGTACCTATGATTGATGGTTATATTCCTCTAGGAATATATAATGCTGTGTTTGTCATCCATAGCCAGAAGTTTTTTAGCCACATTTCCTGATCTGAGAAGACCATCACACTCCTGTGCCTAACTCAAAATCCCTGAAATGACCATTTACAGATCAGCATTCTAAACTATGAATCTGGAATCCTTAATATCTCCCAAGCAGCAATTTTGCACTTCTTCTTGAGGTGGCTCATCTAACTCACGGACTCATTTAGGTTCCTCTGCATATCTTGAGATTTTGGTCTTCCACCGTATTCTAAAGTGACTAGGCATTTATAGCAAAAGCATGCACAGTGATTGCTGGACACTGCCCACAACTGTAAGGTCCTTTGGTACCATAATGCTGATGTGAGTCATGATGCCAAATAAACCTCTTGGATCTTAACCTGGTATTGTGAAACCTCTTACTGTGCCACCCTAGTTCAATGTCGGCATCTCCACATTCAGCTAATTTGTCTCACTCATTTATGAAAGAGTCTATGGGATCCCAGGCTTTTGAGTTTTCAAAATTTTGCTTGCTTCAAAATTTTATTGCTTATTAGCTTAAAGTAGGAACCAAGGAATTTCATGACCTCTTCAAAGTTATCAGAAGATTAATTTACTCCTGATCTGGGAATTATCTCATCACTATTGGATCTACAGAATATAATAGTATATTTATTTGTCTTTTTTAAAAATTAATTTCATTGCTCATCCCTAGTTGCCTTAGAGAAAGTGGTGGTGCTGCTGCAGTCTCTGAGGTGTAGGTACATCCAGAATGCTGTTAGGGATGGAGTTCCAGGATTTTGAGCCAGTAACAATGAAGGAACCATGATATATTTTCAAACCAGGATGGTGACTGACTTGGAGGGAAACTATTGTTCTTCTAGATGGTAGTGATTTTGGGTCTGATGTTAATGAGGAACCTTGAATTCCTACAGTGCATCTTGTACATGATGCTTACAGCTGCCACTGTTTGTTGGTGGTGGAGGATTGAATGTTTGTGAAAGGGGTAGTAATCAATTGGGTTTCTTTGTCCTGGATAGCGTCAAACATCTTGAATGTTGTTGGAACTGCACTTATCCAGGCAAATGGAGAGTGTTACATTACATTCTGACCTTATGCCTTGTGGACAGGCTTCGGAGAGTCAGGAAATGAGTTTCGCACCACAGGATTCCTAGCCTTTGACCTGCTGTTATAGCCACAATATTACATAGTTAGTTCAGTTCAAATCTGGTCAATGGCAATTCCCAGAATATTGATAGTGTGGGATTCAGTGATGCTATTGAATGTCAAAAGATATTGTTTATATATTCTCTTATTGGAGATGATCATTGCCTGGCATTTGCCAGCCAAGGCTAAATATTGTTCTAGTCCTGCTGAATTTGGACATGGATTGCTTCAGTTTCTGAGCAGCCATGAATAACACTGAATATCATGTAGTCATCTGCTAACATCCCCACTTTTGACGTTATGACACAAGGAAGGTCATTGATAAAGCAGCTGAAGATGCTTGGGCCTAGGACATCAGTCTGAGAAACTACTGCATTGATGTCCTGGAGCTAAGATGATTGACCTCCAATCACCACAACAATCTTTGTTTGGGCCAACCAGTGAAGGGTTTTCCCCTTGATTCCCACTGACTCCAGTTTTGCTCATGCTCTTTGATGCCAAACTCAGTCAACTGCTAACTTGATGTCAAGGGCAGTCACTTTCACCTTACCTCTGACATTTCGCTCTTTTGCTCATGTCCGAATCAAAGTTGGAATGAGTTTAGGATCTGAATGACTTGGGTGGAAATCAAACTGAGCATCTGTAAGCACGTTTTTGCTGAGTAAGTGCTGTTTGAGAGCACTGTTGGTGATCATTTTCATCACTCTACTGATGATCAAGAATAGACTAATGGGGTAATAATTGGCTGGGTTGGATTTGTTCTTTTTCTTATGCGTAGGATGTACCTGGGCAATATTCTACATTGCTGGGTAGATTCCAGTGTTGTAGCCGCATAGAATAGCTTGGCCAGGGGCACCACAAGTTCTGGACTGTAGTACTATTGTTGGAATATTGTTAGAACCCATAGCTTTTGCAGTTTTCATTGCCTTCAGCAATTTCTTTATACCACAGGGGGGTGAATTGAATTGGCTGAGCTCGATGATGCTAGGGACCTCCAAAAGAGGCCAAGATGAATCATCCACTCTATAATTCTGGCTGAAGATTGTCGCTGATGCATTGAATCTTTTGCAGTGGTGTGCGGGACTTCTCTATCATTGAGGATGGGAATATTCCAGTGAGTTGTTTAATTGTCTGCCACCATTCATGGCTGGATGTGGCAAGACTGCAGATCTTAAATCTAATCAATTGGTTGCAAGATCACTTAGCTCTGTCTATAATTACTGCCAATGCTGTTTGGCATGCAAACAGTCCTTTTTGTAGCTTCACCAGGTTGACACCTGATTTTTAGATAAGCCTTGTGTTGCTCCTGGCTCCCCCACATTGAACCAGGGCTGACCCCCTGGCTTGGTGGCAATGGTAGAGTGTATGATATGTCATGCCATGAGGTTATATGAGTATAATTCTACTGTTGCTGATGATCCACAGCACCTCATACATGCCCACTTTTGAGCTGCTGGATCAGTTTGAAGTCTATCCCATTTAGCATGACGGTAATGCCACACAACACCATGGGAGGTATCATCAATATGAAGTTGGGATTTCATCTCAACAAGGACTGTTAGTCACTCCTACTGATATTGTCATGAACAGATGCATCTGCAACAGGCAAGTTGGTGAGAATGAGCACAAGTATGTTTTTCTCTCTTGATGTCTCCCTCACCACTTGCCACAATCCCAGTCTAGATGTTATGTCTTTGAGAACCTGGGCACCTTGGTCTGTGATTGTACTTCTGAATCACTCTTGGTGGTGGACATTAAAGTCCTCCACCCAGAGTATATTCTGTGTCTTTGCCACCCTCTCTGCTTCTTCCACATGGTGTTAGCATGGAGAAATACTGTTTCATCAGCTGAGGGTGGACAGCATGTGGCAATCAGCATGAGATTTCCTTGTCCATGTTTCACCTGGTGCTATGAGAACACATGAGGTTCAGATTCAATGTTCAGGACTCTCCCCAATTGTATACCACTGTGTTATCTGTCACCTTTGCTGGGTGTCTCTTGCTGGTGAGTGAGGACATACCTAGGAATAATGATGACAGTGTCTTGGACATCATTTGTGAGGAATGATTTCATGAGTATGACTACGTCAAGCTATTGCCTGACTAGAAGACGTCTCTTCCAATTTTGTCACAATCCTCAACATGTTAGTAAGGAGGACTTTGCGGGATCAACAGTGCTGGATTTGCCATTATTGTTTCTGCCGCCTAGGCAAATGGCAGGTGGTCTGTCAGCCTCATTCCTTTTTGTTTCATTTTTTACTGTTGTATACAAATGAAAGGTCCATTTCAGAGGACATTTGAGTCAACCACATTGCTGTGGGGCTGGAGTCACATGTAGGCCAGATCAGATCAGGACAGTAGGTTTCCTTCCCTAATAGGCATTAATAAACTAATGAGTTTTTACAATAATTGACAACGGTTTAAAGGTCATTGTTAGACTTTTAATCCCAGATATTTTATTCAGTTACTTTTTAAATTCCACTATCTGCCTTGGTGATTCAAACTCGTCCTCAGAACGTTACCCTGATTCTCTGGATTACTAGTCAAGCAACAATACCAATGTGCCACCTCCTCCCCAGCCTTTGTTTTCTTAGTTAAGCCAGATGCTTTAATATATCTTAAAACTCTTCTTTCCCAGGATTCCTAATTTGCACCGGGCCTTACTATTTGCCTTAAATACTCTGATAGCTTTACCATCCATGGCTGTTTTCAGCACAGAGCAAGACAGATTTAATTTCTTTTTAAATGGCAATGCAGTGACTGTCCCTCAACCATTCCCCCGCCCCATGCTTCCCTGCATTTGTCAGGATTTGGCAGGTAACTATCACTGTTACGGAGCTGTTTTGTACTTAAATTACTCTGTAGAAGTTCTTTTGAATGAATTATTTTGACCATCTAATTGCTTTCTGAGGTTTTGAGAATGGAATTGAAGTTGACTTTTCACACTGATATCTTTAAGTTTTACTTTTCATTTGCATGTTTTGGCACTGAGTCTGGATCTGGGCAGCAGTGTTCTTCAAGCCGCACTTGTTAAGACAATCACTCTGCCAATGATGCCTGATGCCGAATTTAGAAGCTTATGCCAGTTTCTTTTAGAATTTGGCAACCTGGTTAGGTCCTTTGACTCTGCTTTTGATTGTGTCTTGCAACAAATCTTCATGTGCACCATTGGAGTCCTACAATGCTGTGCAGTGGATTTTTCTTTTGCTTTTCAGCCTTCATGCTGTAATAGAGGTTCTTAAGCAATTTCCAACTGTGTATTTGATGTCTTCAAGTTAAGTGCACTTTTTCCAGGTCAGACTGCAGCTTCTTTACTATTTCATTTTAAGGGTTTTTTGTGTTGTTTTGCGAAGAGGTCCCGTCCCACCCCATGTTCAAACAACAGAACCTGCTTTTCTAGTCAACGCTCCAGATATCCAATTACTTGATCTTGAGATTGCACAGTTATCAATGCAACCTCATTCTGCAGGTGCACCCCTTAATGCCACCACTAATGCCAGTGCTGCTGAGTTGCTGAACCTCTAATTAGGCTGGCAACTCTTGGGATGAGTAGTCATATTTATTACAGCACTATTTCTAGAATCAGCCACTATATACAATAGGGCAACTCAGATCCTGTCCACAAATAGCAGGATAAATCCAGCCTGCCCAATTACCGCCCTTTCAATCTACTGGCGATCACTAGTATAGTCCTCATCAAAAGTGCTATGAAGCGAAATTCATTCAATAATAATCTGCTGACTGATGCTTTATTTGGGGTTGGCCAGATTCATTCGGCTCCCTATCTCAATATAACCCCGGTCCAAACACAGACAAAATATTGAACCAAGGAGGTAAAAGTGTGGCCTTGACATCAAGGCAACATTTGACTGAGTACGGCATCAAGGGGCCTGAGCAAAATTGCACTCAATGGGAATCGGGGAAAACTCTCCTTGTTTTAAACAACAGAAAAGAGCTGCAGACTCACAATGTTTGCACAGTGCAGAATCAGTGTGCACTGTAGCATCCAAAAGCTGAAATTACAGCTTTGAGCTTGTGCCATTATCTTGCATGCTGCAGTTGATTATACTCACACAAGAAGAGATATTTACTAGCCATAGGGCTGGCTGGCTGGGTGCTCTGACAATTTTTATTATCTGAATGTCTTGCATGTCCCTGCAGGAAAAGGCTGCTCAACCATCAAAAATGAATGTGTACATGCAGGAGACAGCCATAGCTGGTGCTGATCTAAGGTGAAGAAATGGTTTTTCCAACTTTGGCTAATATTTATCTCTCGACCAAAATTACTAAAAAAGCAATTGAATTATTTGCTGATTACCTCAAATGAGGTAAATAAAAGCAAAGTAGTGCAGGTACTGGAAATCTGAAATTAAAATAGAAAACCTACAAAAATGGAGTAGTCTGTCAGCATTGGTGGAGGGACAAACAGTGTTAAGGGGAACGATTTTCTTGTGTTGCCACACCTGACATAGGTTGCGCCAATCCCAGAAAATAATGTGCAGGCCTAAAAATTGATTTGAGTGTCCAATCTGTTTCTAATGGTGCAAACAGGATCATGCCCAAAATGTATGTGAGGTACATTAGCACATTTAAAGTAGCATTAAATATACAGAGCTAGTTTGACATTGAATTCTGCTAGCTCCCAGGACCTTCAGCCTTCAGGCATAGTGAGAATCACTTCTGGTCTCTACTCATGGAGACTATGTGCAATGACCATGCCAAGGGGTGCTCAGGGGCTATCAAAGCCTGTGGGTGGTTGGAAATATGGTTGGCAGTGCCCACCTGGCAGTGATCACCTGGGGCCCAATGCCCCATACTGGTGAGCTATGTCAGGGATGGGGTGGGGAAACATGCTGCCAATGGTGGGAGGGTGTCCATGGGGGAAGAGAGAGGGTCTTCCAGTGCACTGTGAGATTGGGCAACTCTTTCAAAATGGTGCCTCTCTGCTTTGCAGCTGAGCTCATCGGCGTGTATAAGCCATGCCATCCCTTCAGCCAGGATAAGTGCGCAATTCACATCTGCGATGATAGTGGTCTGGCCTGCGTAGGACAGATTGGCATAGATTCCTCTGGCTTTCCTGCTGATATGATACTTAGTTGTTTTTTGGGAAAATTTCACCCAGTAATAATAACTGCTAAATTGACTTTTCAGTTATGCTTCTTCTCAAGGTAGCATTCCCAATTATTCCAAGGCTACTAAACCAAGCCTTATGATGATGCCACCCCCAAATTTACTTTAGCTGAAATGGGAATCAAACACTATCTTGTTGACATTACTCCAGACGCTCTAGCCACCTTGTCAACTAAGGTAACCAACTTTCCTCAATTGTGTTGAAAGGATTTATGATGAAATATATATACTTATGCATTGATATGCAATCTGACATCACACCTGAACATAAGTATAAAGAGATGAAAAGACCAGTCATTTCTGGCTGTTTAACTATGGGGAACTGCTAATCTTGAGGGACAAATGCCTCCTAATCAATCTCAGGATATGAACATTTGCTTTACTGCAATTAGGCTGATGGCTCAATTACACACAGCTTTAACTTGACCTTGTAAGATGTTTGTTCAAACACGTATGGACTGTGCAGTTTTTCAGCTTGGATTCATTTCTACCAGGTTAAAACAGCAAATGCATCAGATTATTTCCCAGTACATAAAATTGAGACTGTCAGAATTAACAAGTTAACTAAATTAACCAAAAATTTGCTTCACCCAGCAGCACTAACACTGGTGCTAAGTGAAAGCTAACTGAATCCACCTAAGAGATTCAAAAGTTAGCAAAGGAGTTTTGAATAAATATGCTGTGCTTTTATTCCTTAAACAATAAAGAATAATCAGGGCATTCAGAATCAAAAATATTTATGTAATTTGACACTTGCTTAGTCTGCAAATGAACAGAGCTAGTTAGACTTATTTGTGACATGCACAATCTGAAGAAAATGAATCAAAAAGACAAGATGACAAGCCAAACTGTTCACTGACTATAAAATATGCATATCTTATTCATTTATAATTACAAAATGGTGTTTTGCAACCATTAAAAATGCACTTATGAATGCCACATCAATCTAAGTGCAGTAAATTAATTTTATACAACCTTTAGGATATTTGTGATTCTAACTGAGTTGTTTGAGCCAAACATTCTCTCAAAAAATCCTGCAGTAACCATTGTTTCTAAAAATTCTTAATTTAGCTGGAAATTAGACCTTTCAGCATATCAACTCACTGATTTTAATAGGCATTACCACACTGTGGCCTTCGCTGTGACAAATGACTTGGATTAAAATTATTGACCCAGCTTCAAAAATAGTGCAGCATGTCTTCGCTGTAATGGGGTGAGTAAGCCCTCTAGTGTTTCTCTGGTATTTATCTCCATTTATATGCATATTTTCTTTGTTCATTATTTACTGGGTGAAATACTCGAGGCTTCATCAGTGATTATTTTTGTAATACTGTGAATGCATCACGTGAAGGCAAGAAAATACTTTCAAAAGGATAAGTATCTTTCATGCTTCAGAGAACGTCATGTGAATTTCCTTGGGGCAAGTTTTCAACTCCAACATTTCTAAACCATCTTGAGGTTTTACTTAAACTATGGAGTTTCTTTAATTGATCTCTTATTGAATAAACTTGATCACTAATCATGTCTCATTTGAATATATGGCTTATATAAATTTACTCTGAATGTGACATTATTAAGCCTGTGCATTTCAAATTAAGTATTGGGTACTGTATTTCACATTTTACAAAACCATTTTTCAGACTATGTACACTGAAGTGATGACCTCATGTTGTATATGAATAAAGAAGGCACTACGGATTATCATTTTCATTAATTGTTACTCTCATATTTTAATTTATCCCAGATTTAAGCAACTTTTCAGTTACATGCTTCACTCGCAGTTGCAATTGGTAAAATGCCTATTTATAAGTTTTAAGTGGACAAATTTCAAGTGATAATATTAAAATGTTGGAAAATTAAAGATCAATAGCCCCTGACTTGCATACATGTTGGCACAGTGGATAGCACTGCTGCCTCACAGTGCCAGGGACCGAGGTTCAATTCCAGCCTTGGGTAACCATCTGTGTAGAGTTTGCACATCGTTTGCCTCTGTGTCAGTGTTTCCTCCAGATGCTCTAGTTCCCTTCCACAGTCCAAAGATGTGCAGGTTAGGTTGATTGGCCATGCTAAATTGCCTCCTGGTGTCCCAAGATATGTCAGTTAGGGTATGGAAAGGGGAGGCAAATACATGGGGCTATAAGGATAGAGTCTGTGTAAGATGCTCTGTTGAAGAGTCAGTGCAGGCTTGATGGGCCAAATGGTCTCCTTCTGCACTGTAGAGATTCTATCAAGTTACAGCATTAACTTTAATTAACCTTTTCTGACAGAACTACCAATAACATATTTTTCTCCCCATATATAAAACATCCTTATAACATCCTTTTATTGTGAACATGAATTAGAATTCGATATCACTGAATAAATTATTAAATTATTTTCGTGATTCAAATTCAATCGCTTGAAAGATCTGTGATTCCATTATAAATATGATGTTATATGTCAATTTTTATTATAGCTATG
The DNA here is from genome assembly GCA_024679065.1 of Sphyrna mokarran. NCBI lineage: Eukaryota > Metazoa > Chordata > Chondrichthyes > Carcharhiniformes > Carcharhinidae > Sphyrna > Sphyrna mokarran. Next base: position 105,732,390 of record JAGIQG010000003.1, on the reverse strand, counting down.
GATGAAATCTTAGGATTTTAAAGACAATTTTACAGCCAGTCCAGTGAAAATTAGGTTTATTGATATTTCTTCAACTATCAATAAGGTCATCATGTCCATAGATTTGGATGAAAGACCTTACAGCAATAGAACATTACAACGCAGTACAGGCCCTTCGGCCCTCAATGTTGCGCCGGCCAGTGGACCCTCTAACCTAAACTATTCCAATATCATCCATATGTCTATCCACCGACCATTTGAATGCCCCCAAAGTAGGCGAATGGTCTCCATTCTGAATTACCGGTTACTAATTCAAATTAGCCAACACTGGAGACTGAAACTGAAACATTATCCTAGCAATCAGCAACACAGATGCTAGATTACAGGCTCAATTTTAAATTACAGAGCATTATTGTAAATATAGGAAATACGTGCAGGAAATGTAAGGCTGAGCGTGTACTAAAGGATAAATGAAGATGTATTTCCAACACATTAGCAGGAATTTTCTTTTTATTCAATAAATTTTTCTTACTGAGCAAATTAGTATAAATCACAGTAGTGTCACTCAGAAGTAAATTAATAATTTGGAATCCCTACAAAATACAGATGAAAGAAATGATAAACCATGTAATTAGCACTTACTTTGCTTTTTTCTGAGTCATGTATGATATATGGAGGCCTTAACTTGCAAGGGTGGGTTTTTTTTTGCACTGTAATTATTTAAACTAATTTACAGATAGGACCTAACAGCCTGAATTTAATTAGGGGTGTGGGTAGGGAATAGAGCAAGCAGATAACTACCACCAATCTGAAGCTAAACTGTACGAAATATAAAAATATGGTTGGAAGATCAAAGTCAAGATTGGGCCCATTTTTGCGCTCCAGAATTGGAAGCGCAGAATTGAATTCTCGATATTCCTACTCGGGAATGGTGTGGTGGTGCGGTGGGGGATCAGAATGATGGGTGGTAACTAGAGTTGGGCCCACTGCCCTAGGGGGAAATAGTTCAGAAACAGCAACAGCGAGTACTGAGTTCCATGGTGGGCTTGTTAAAAAGTCTACTTTGGTGCTGGGAGATAACAAAGAACAAAACAGCATGGGGAAACAGGCCCTTCGGCTTAATGATCCCACACCGCCACCCCGATGTTCCCACCTCTACCCGTGATCCCTGTCTATGTTTATATATCTATGGATTGAAACCAAATTTGAGACAATTTAGGGAGAATTTGTTCTGCCAATTAGCCTAAGAGCACATTTTTGGGATGTGGGAGGAAACCGGAGCACCCGGAGAAAACCCACACAAGCATGGGAAGAATGCGCAAACTCTCACAGACACAGGCCCATGTATGTATACAGCACAGTGTTAGTCACTGAGCTGTTGTGTTGCCCATCAAATGGTCCAGGTCAAGCGTACACTAACAATGTGAAGCACTAGGATACTCTCAAAGAAATCCAAGAGCAGCCCCTCTCATGACCCATCGCGTGTATGCTCCTTGTTAGACAACAAGGCGGACCAAAGCACCTGTAGGATAAAAACAAATACATTAATATCATCGTTTATTTACACACTTCCCAGGGACTCCCAAGCTCATGATCCCTATTTTAAATCAGTTTCCTATACCCCTCCATTCCCATTTTGTTCATGTGCCCGTCTAAGTATTTCTTAAATAACTCCAGAGTGCCTGTCTCTACCACTTTACTTGGTAGCACATTCCATACCCCCCACCACCCTCTGAGTGAAAAAACTCCCTCTAGCATCCAAATTATACCTTACCCCCCTCACCCTAAGCCTGTGACCCCTCGTGCTATTCGAGTCCATCCAGGAAAAAGCTTAAGCCTGTTTACTCTATCTATACCCCTCATAATCTTGTACACCTCTATTAGATCTCCTCTAAGTTACATCTTTCTAAGTAAAACAGCCCCAATTGCCTAACCTCTCCTTGTAGCTCAGACCTTCCATACCAGGCAGCATCCTGGTAAACATCCTCCGCACTCTCTCCAGAGTCTCCACATCCTTCCGGTAGTAAGGCAACCAGAACTGGACGCAATATTCCAAATGAGGTCTAACTAACATTTTATACAACTGCAACATTAAAGGCCAGCTCTTGTACTCTATACCCCTTCCTATAAAGGCTAGCATACTATATGCTTTCTTCACAACCTTCTCCACTTGCTCTGCCACCTTCAGAGACTTGTTCACCTGCACCCCCAGGTCCCTCTGCGTTTCTGTACTCTTAATAGGTCTACCCTTTATCATATACCTCCCCCCTACATTCTTTCTCCCGAAATGCATCACCTCACATTTATCAGGATTGAATTCTATCTGCCATCTGTCTGCCCAAGCTACCAGCCTATCTATGTCCTGCTGCATCGCCTGACAATGCTCCTCACTATCCGCAAGTCCAGCCATCTATGTATCGTCTGCAAACTTGCTGATCATTCCACTTACTCCCTCTTCCAAGTCATTTATCTATATTACAAATAGAAGAGGTCCCAGTACCGAGCCCTGCGGCACATCACTAGTGACCAACCTCCAGCTAGAAAAACACCCTTCCACCATTACTCTCTGTCTCCTATTACTAAACTAGTTACTTATCCATCTAGCTACCTGTCCTTGTATCCCATTAGCCTTGACCTTCTCAACTAACCTCCCATGAGGGACTTTGCCAAACACCTTACTGAAATCCATATAGACAACATCAATGGCTCGCCCTTTGTCGACCGTTTTCATCACCTCCTCAAAAAATTCTACCAGATTCATAAGGCACAACCTCCCCTTAACAAAACCATGCTGTGTATCCCTAATCAGATCACAACGCTCTCAGTGCCTATACATCCTATCTCTAAGAATCCCCTCCAACAGCTTCCCTACCACTGACGTCAAACTCACCGGCCTATAATTTCCAGGGTTATCCCTGCTACTCTTTTTAAACAACGGTACAACATTAGCTATTCTCCAGTCCTCTGGGACTTTACCTGTGTCCAAAGAAGAGACAAAGATTTGTGTCAGAGGCCCAGCAATTTCACCTTGCACCTCCTTAAGCAGCCTTGGATAAATGCCATCAGGCCCTGGAGATTTATCAGTTTTAATGCTACCTAGAAGCTCTAACATCTCCTCCCTCGGTATGGATATTTCCCTCAACTGCTCCTGCAGCTTAGTCAGTTAGTCTTCACCTCAGGACTTGTAACTCCAGCCCAGATAAAGTAACAGGCTAAAAAACCCTGCTGACTGCTTCTCATTCAGTGAGCCTCCACTTGCCCAGCAAGTTGAGCAAAAATGGGGGTAAGATTTCCAGATTCTGGGTTCCATGGCCATTTTGACTGAGGCATCGAGCTATTCTGATGTGTTAAATGTTCAGGCCTGGGTATTCTGTAATCAATAGAATACCTATTGACTTCTCAAATCTCTCTCACCACCAGCAAGGTTCAAATCATGAGCGTGACAGTGCATTCATAGCCAGGTAGAATATGTGCAGTTACAACAATAAACAAGAAACTCAACACCATTCATAATCCTTGATTGAGACCTCTTTCACGAGGATTGAAATCTCTCTATCACCAATCCATAGTGGCTGCTGCAAGTAGGATGTGTTTTTTATCGTCGCTGGATCAGGACCTTCAGTTTTCCTGTCACACAGCTCTCATTTTGTTCATTATCCCCATCCAATTTTTGGGGCCCCTGCTGTTTGTAATTTTTATAAATGATCTGGATGAGGGTATTGAAGGATGGATTAGTAAATTTGCGGATGACACCAAAGTCAGAGGAGTGGTAGATAGTGAAGAGGGGTGTTATAGTTTGCAGAGAGACTTGGACAAGTTGCAGAGCTGGGCCGAGAGGTGGCAAATGGAGTTTAATGCGGAAAAGTGTGAGGTAATTCACTTTGGCAGGAATAACAAATGTGTAGAGTATAGGGCTAATGGTAGGATTCTTAATAGTGTTGATGAACAGAGGGATCTTGGTGTATATGTGCATAGATCCCTGAAAGTTGGCAATCAAGTCGATAAGGTTGTTAAGAAGGCATATGGAGTCTTAGCTTTTATTGGTAGGGGGATTGAATTTCGGAGCCGCAACGTCATGTTGCAACTGTACAAAACTCTAGTGCGGCCGCACTTGGAGTATTGTGTGCAGTTCTGGTCCCCACATTATAAGAAAGATGTGGAGGCATTGGAGAGGGTACAGAGGAGGTTTACCAGGATGTTGCCTGGTATGGAGGGCAGGTCTTATGAAGAGAGGCTGAGGGATTTGAGGTTGTTTTCGTTAGAAAGAAGGCGGCTAAGAGGAGACCTTATTGAAACATATAAGATGATTAGAGGTTTAGATAGGGTGGACAGTGATAGCCTTTTTCCTAGGATGGAGAAAGCTAGCACGAGGGGACATAGCTTTAAATTAAGGGGTGGTAGTTATAGGACGGATGTCAGAGGTAGGTTCTTTACCCAGAGGGTGGTAAGGGTATGGAATGCTCTGCCTGCTGCAGTTGTAGATGCGCCAAGTTTGGTGGCGTTTAAGAGGTTAGTAGATAGGTTTATGGATGAAAAGGGAATGGTTTAGGTTAGAGGGTCATTGCTTTTTCCTAATTGGTTGACGCAACATCGAAGGCCGAAGGGCCTGTTCTGCGCTGTAATGTTCAATGTTCTAATTCCTTCGGTCTATATAAACTTAAAAACTGTTATCTCTGATATCTCCTGGTTCTGATTAAAGTTCACCAACATAACAGTATGGCATGATGGCACTGTGGTTAGCACTGCTGCCATACAGTGCCAGGGACTTCAGTTCAATTCCGGCCTTGGGTCACTGTCTGTGTGAGTCTGCACTTTCTCCCCATGTCTGCATGGGTTTCCTCCAGGTGCTCCAGTTTCCTGCCACAATCCGAAAGACGTGCTGGTTAGGTGAATTGGCCATGTTAAATTCTCTCTCAGTGTACCCAAACAAGTGCCAGAATGTGGCATCTTGGAGATTTTCATAGTAACTTCAATGCAGTGTTAACATAAGCCTACTTATGACTAATAAATAAACTTAAAAAAATTTATAATGTTGGGCTACACTGTATTGTGGGGGTATGGGGGGTGGGGAAAGTCAGCTCTAAGCCAACATGCTCCATGCAAGCCTGCCCCAAAGCCATAATGAACTGCAGGCAGGTTTCTGAGAGTCACCCTTTGCCCTTACTACTTACCCAGCCCATTCCAGTGACTTTCACCCCACAAAACCTCTGCCTTCCCAATGTTACTTACTTGTGATCTAGGTCCTTCCACAAATCTGGGACTCTGGTAGGTTTTTCTCCTACAGCAGCCACTATCTGACCCAGCTCTACCTCACCATCTCCTCTTTCCATTGTCACTGGTCACGCTACTTATTGGGGTGGTGGGGGGAGATGGTGATGTAGTGGGAATGTCATCAGACTGGTAAGCCAGAGGCCAAAGCTAACATTTTGGCAACATGAGTTCAAATCCTATCATGGTAGTGAGTGGAATTTAAATTCAAAGGTCTGGGGTATAAAGCTAATCATGACCATGAAACTATCACTGATTGTTGTAAAAACTCAACTCATTCACTAATTTTTTTTAGGGAAGGAAATCTTCCATCTTTATCCAAACTGGCCTACACGTGACTCCAAATCCACATCGATATGGTTGACTCTCAACTGCTCCCCTGAAATAATCTAGCTGGCCATTCAATTAAAGGACAATTAGGGATGGGCAACAAATGCTGTCCTTGCAAATGATGCCCACATCTCATGAAAGAATAAAGGTTGTTGGACATCCTGGAAAAGCAGACATTTCCTCCAACTAAATATCAGGAGGATCACAATCTTTGTCCACTGCGTTACCATCCCCTTGGTGCTGCTGAGCACAAGAGCTGCCTGCCTCTGATTGGTCATCAGCATTTGATAGGCAGGTCTTGTGCTCCATAGGGATTCCATGAGGAGGTTTGCCACTGGCCCTCGAACTTTCTAATTGGCTTGTGGTCGACAGGTTTCTCAAAAAAACACAGCTCAGTTCTCTAGCTGGCAGGTGAGAAGCCCAACACTTCAACAGGAAACTATTTCCCCAAGCTGGGAAATCTAGATCATGGATCACCACATCAGAATAAGGGGTTGGGCATTTAGGGCTATGATGAGGATACATTTCTTTACTCAATAAGGGTGTAAACCTTTGGAATTCTCTACCCTTGAAAACTGTGGCTGCTCAGTCATTGAGTGGGTTCAAAACAGAAGTTGATAGATGTTTGGGTACTAAAGGAATTAAGGAGTATGGGAATAGTGTGGGATGATGGAGTTGAGACAGAAGATCAAATGGAATCTTTTTGAAGGAAAAGCTTGAAGGACCAAATGGCTTACTTTAGCTCTTATTTTTTATTTTCTTATGTGATCTGATAGGCAAAGATTGTGGTCTTCCTCACGGTAAATTTGAGGAAGTTTTTGCTAATCCAGTTTTGGATGTCCAACAAACAATGTGACAAATCAATTACAATGGATGGGTTGAAAGAAGTGGTGGTGAAGTGGAACTGGATGTCACCAGTGTACATCTGGAACCAGATGTTGTATTTCTGAATTGTATCACAGAAGGCCAAACCTGTAGATAAAAATAAAATAAAAGGAGGCCATAGGTAAATCCTTGGGGGATTCCAGCGTTGAAAGTGTAAGAGAAGCCATCATAAATGATTTTCTTGTGGTGCAGTATAATCCCAGTCCCTTTGGGACTATCCCGGATCAAGTATACTTCTCAGGTGTTCTTTCTCAACTTAAGGAAGCCAAATACTAAAGACACTGAATAAGTTTGAAGGTCTGGTCTAACTCTCCACAAAGGAAAGGAACAAACTGAGGATATTACTATTCTCCAAACAACTTTTTAACAATTTCCAACCAGAATATAACATTCCGAATATTGTAAAAGTCCAGGGAACTCTCCTCAGTAATAACGTTTCTCTTCATCAAAGAGTTCATGGAGATTTATGTTTGAGATTTATTAAAAAAAAGTTCTTCACAGTTGCATGGCGAGGGCATTAATCACATCATTAACAATTCTTAAGAAGATAATTTTCTGGTGGAAAGTCTAATTTTTAAATTCAAATATTATTCGTAAAATGTTTAAGTAGGATATCATCAATTATTAAAATAATATTTAGTCTAAATCCCAAGTCGGTATGAGTCTATAGAGTTAATGAGATGCTATGACCCAGTTAAGGGGAGGATCATTATTTCTTGCTCTAATAGCCATATCTTTACTGAGGCGTTAAAGGGAATCTAGTAAATCTAAATAGCTGCAGAAACATAGCAGTGAATGGAGGTGCCAAGAGAAGATAGTTGAGAATTGGTGCACTGTAATGATTTGGTGGAAAAGTGGGCACAGAGATTTTGAGAATGAAGAATATCGATGAAGAGCAATATAAGGAATGATCAGATATGGCTTTTTCTGAGATAATGGAAATAACGTAAACTATAGTACAACATTAGCTTCAAAGCAAGCCCAGAAGATAGTACTAGGGAATGTAAATGAAAGTTAATGAAAAGTAATTTTTAAAGAATATAAAGAAGAATGTCATTATCCAAAGTGTGACATATTTGGAATAGAGGCAAAAAATATTGAGGTTGTTCAAGATCTATGTAGATGTTATGATATAAGTTGAGATAATAGAGGAATGAACATCTATATGCCGGTTATGACCAGGTGAAAAGGGGTAAATTGGTTCCTCTCTATTCAATCTCCTCAGTTGGTAGAAAAAAGGTCTAATTTTATTTTTCATGAGGATATTCATTTTCCAAATCCACATGTATTTAACTGTTTTACAAGGAGCCAATCATACAAATTTTTTGAAGTTGGAGAAAGAGCAAATTTATTAGCCATTAAATCAAAGACATACAAACAAGATAAAAGAATATATGCTTGTTCTTTGTTCTTGAAGTGTGGACGTTAAATGTTGTGACCAGTTTTGTTTAGATAATTTCATGCAAGAGATGTTGCACTTATTGTGAGAGCTCAATTCGCTGGTGAGTTTCTGATAAAGTTAACTTGAACCAAGTGAAACACTTATTCAAAAAGAGAGAGAGAGAAGGAGAAAGGGAACAATTCCCAATCTTTTCCCCCTGCTGTAGACTTTTTACATGATCTGTGTCACTTGTGATCTCCAGTGGCCGGTAACCTTGCCTTTGAAATACTTCACCCATTGTGTATTTCCAAGAGCTTTTGGGTAGGCTTGTCTGTGATAGCCACTGTTTCAATATACAGGACTTTGCATTTTCAATGCCTCTTCCTAAAAGAGTTATGAATTTCAGTGGCTGTCTGGATGATACCAAATGTCTCCCCTCATATTCCCCTAAGAGTGATTTGTTGGTTTCTCACCTTCACTTTAGAATGTGGCCTTGCTTTTTTAAGCAGTTCACTCTGTCTCAATTCAAATTTCAAGATTTCTAGTCAGTTGAAGTTGTAAAATCATATTTGCAAAATTATATTTCACCTCATAACAGGGCCAAATAGATTTTGATCATCTTTGTCTTTTTTCAAATCTGAATTGACTCATGAGCCATAACAAATCTGAAAACTACCTACTGCAGCACTGAACAAAACATGAGTGATTTGTCAACAAATTTAAGTAAAAATGCTCCAAAGCATTTTACCAAAGCATTTTTATTGCAGGTGGAGGATGTGGTCAGGAAGGCGTATAGTGTACTAGTCTTCGTTAATTAAGGGATTGAGTTTAGGAATCGGGAGATAATGCTGCAACTTTATAAGACCCTTGTTAGACTCGACTTGGAGTACTGTGCGCAGTTCTGGTCGCCTCACTTCAAGAAGGATGTGGAAGCTATTGAAAGGATGCAGAGGAGATTTACAAGGATGCTGCCTGGATTGAGTGGCATGCCTTATGAGGGTAGGCTGAGGGAGCCAGGTCTTTTCTTCCTGAAGAGACGAAGGATGAGAGGCGACCTGATAGAGATTTATAAGATGTTGGGAGGCATAGATAGGGTGGATTCTCAGGGACTATTTCCCAGGGCTGAAATGGTCACTACGAGGAGTTTAAGGTGCTGGAGAGTAGGTACAGAGGTGATATCAGGGGTAAGTTTTTCACTCAGAGAGTGGTGAGTGAGTGGAATCTGCTGCCATCAGTGGTGGTGGAGGCGGAACTCATTGGGGTCTCTTAAGAGACTTCTAGATGAGTACATGGAATTTAATGGGATTGAGGGTTATAAATAAGCCTGGTAGGTAGGGATATGAACGGCGCAACTTGTGGGCCAAAGGGCCTGTTTGTGCTGTAATGTTCTATGTTCTATGTTCCAAGAATGTTCTAGAATTTAAAGCCAAGATATTTGTGCATCTTTTTAATGATTAAATGGTCCACTGACTGCATATATGCTGATTATTTAAATCTATAAAGATGTACCTGGCATGAAGAACATTATGATGTAACAACTAGATAATTAGCCTGTGATTTATTAGAACAGGGTTTAATTAGGTTAACATTACGTAGAAAGTTTAATTTCAACTGACGCCATCAGAAATAAAAAATGCAATATAACACTGTTTAACAAGTAAAGCTTTGTTACTTCACAATTTAGCTTTCATAATTTTAGGTAGCTAAAAAGCTTTAGCCATATGTATCTTTATGTGAAGACTTACTCCTGTGTCAGTGTTAACCAGTACAGCGAACTGTTGGATCTAACATGTTGAAAGAGGCTATTTGGATGGACTTTTGTTTTTATCTACGCCTTGTTGAAAACTTGATTAATTCCAAAATGTTGTTGTAGATAAATCCATTTAAATGGAATGTGAACACTTGTAAACCGACATACCATGGTGTAGATGGGTTGAATATTTATGTTTGCTGAACTATTTATGTACAACAACTTTTATTTATGTAGGAACATTGCCACTATAAAAAATCCCTAGGTCCTTTGCAGGAGCATTTTGAAACTGTGTATGATACTGAATCACATATGTAGAATTAGGGAAGATGCCAAATGTTTGGCCATAGGGGTAGGTTTTAAGGAGAGCCTTAAAGGAAGAAAGAGAAGTAGAGAGTTGGATAGTTTTAGCAAGCATCTTCAAGCTTTTGGCCTGGGCCACTAAGGACATGGTGAAGGAATTAAAATTGAGAATGTTGCATCTGTGAGTGAAGTTTAAGTTTTCTGATCGATTGTGAGCCTAATCTGTCATTTGTACCAGCACAGCATGCTGGGGCTGACAATGTCTGGGGTCAATCTCATTATACTAGATGAAGCACAAGCATTAGAAATGTTCCCAATTGGAATCTCACTTGTTGGGGGAAGCAATGCACAAATCATGCACCAATGCAAGATAATGTGTGATATTTTATGATCACATTGTGCCCATTTTTGGACTCGATGCAGTCATAACGTGGGACATAAAGCGAATAGTGCAACTGGTGCCAGCTTTCATGACTGTGCTATTTTACAAGTGCAGGATTTCTGGTGCAGTCAGTCTTTTGCTGGAAATGGATGAAAGGCTGATTGATTTACTTAAATACACACAAATCTCCTTTCGAATGTGTTTAGTGAGTCCAGCACTCAATCATCCAGGCTCATCTGCTTTTATGGCCTTGCAGGGAGAGGCAATTGTCAGCGAGAAATAAACATGCTCCCTATGAACAAACAGCAGTCATCTTGACTTCACTGGTGGAACCAGAGGCCATTGAGAAGCCAAAGGCAAGGAAGGGGTACTCTTGGGTGGTGCCAGATGGGCAGTGCCACCCTGCTACCTTGGCAATGCCAGCCTGGCACCTGAGTAATGCCCATTAGGCAGTGCTGGGTGTGGTCAATGGGGACAAGGCTAATGGGGAGAGGGGGCTCGCTGCCACACTGCAGCGATTGGTGGGGAGAGGGCACCAGGACCACAATTGGTGTGAGCAGGGCTGCAGAGCCGCAATCGGTTTCTCAGGCCACAAGCCCCTGTGATTGCACGGGGGTAGCTGCGTCAGGCTGCCTGCAATAGCAGGGATCTGACAGTTCTCTCTTTCTCTGTCAGACCCCTGCTACTGCTATGCAGGTGTGCAGCATCAAAGGTTTGCACATGTGCACTACCTTCCTCTGCAGGCTTTCAGGTGTATTAAGTCCTGCCCACAAGCTTCTGCAGCTAGCAAAAGAATTGATCAAAATTTTGTAGCCAGAGTGCTTGGGGGGGGGGGGGGGGGTAGGGCTGAAAATGCACCCAAAAAATGGATCTGAAACTCTCCACACCCACTCTGGCACTTAGAAATAAAATAGTAAAATTGCAGCCAATGTTCCTCTTTTGTTCCATGCTGCTAATTTCCATGCTGCTAATGAGATTTATCTTTCTCTATAGCTTACAAAACTATGCAGTGGGCAGCAACAATCTTAGAATCTCTTGTTGAGCATTATTGCAGGTCATCAGTAGATTGATCCAAGCTTTAGCATGCAAATATTGTACTTGATATTACTATCGTAAGCACTGATGAACAGCTAGGTGTCAAATTTGAAATTCTTCAGCCATTTGGTAGTTTCCTCATCAGCCTAATGTAGGGCAGTGAGACTGCCACTGTAGCACAGGTCAGGCATTTGTCAGTTACATGTATCATGGTATGTGCTTTGCACAGTTGCACAGGAATGTCTGTCTGTAACTATGACAAACTCCAATGCAAAACCTGTTCCGTTTGATCTATTCACCGCATAGAAGGTACAGCAGCTGGTGGAGTTATAGTTTTGGAGCTCGGTGCTCATCTTCATTTCTGGGACCCCAATGAGATCATGCCCTGCTCCCCAGTGATGTTATGCCCTGCCCCAATGACATAACACCCTGCCTCATGATTTCACTTCTCCCTGACTGCTCACCCTCACCAGAATGCAACGGTGCAAACCATGGAAATGTTCAAATTGATGACTGCTTTATTGCTTTTTAACTTATAAAAAGGTGCTGTAAATACTGAATTGAAACCTAAGCTTACCTGTTCTCAGAATGGCAGTAAAGATGGTCAACACTGCAATGTATGTCTTGAGGCTGATTTTTCCATCTTGATGATCAAGGAGATGGAAAAATCTGCTGATGACATGACTACTGCACAGGCCAGTGCAAGACAGAATGAGCCAGTCCAGTGCTGGAGCAAATACTCCAATCAAGTGGATTCCAGTCAGTCCAAGTCCAATGTCAGTTGTGACTTTGTCTCTGGCAGGATCTGTTCTTTGTCCTAGAAAAGACTTTCTGAAGGCTTGTCTTGAGAGCAATTTGGTATGGTGATTAGAGGTGTTTGCATGCGATCAGCAGACTTGCATCATACCAGCAAATAATGGTCCCTTTTGAAAAACATAATTTAAACAAGAGAAATTGAAAGGTGGACATATTTTAAAAATGTTCTTGCTTTAGCCCTTGTTAGCATGGCAATTTAAATAGCTTTTCTCCACGTTTTCTTCACAGAATTATCAATGACATCATCATTGATACTTTTAATCATCAGTATTACTGAACTTGACAAATTTTCCTGACTCATCGTGTTTCACAAATAATTTTCACTCTTTTCAATACAGAGAAATAACATTCACTGGAAGCATTTATGTCCAGAATTGTTAGAAATATTTTTAGAACGCTTTCCACCTTTGGAAAGATGTCCTCCAAATCATCATGTACAAGTCTGTACAAATCAGCTGGTGATCTCGAAGTACAGACCTCATCATAATCAATAAAATAAATGAATTGTTTCACTTCATCTACAAAAATGTGTATCTATCTCCTCCTGGTAGAATGCTCTTAATTTCTTACTGTAGTGGCTTTTAGCATTCTCATCCAAACTTTTGTTGAAAAACAAACAAAATAAATCAAGTTTTCTATTGAGATTCACATCTATTCTGCAATTGCACCATTGTTGTCATGAATAGCATTGACAGTTTCAACGATGATCTTCTCTTTCTCTTTTAAAGTGAATTAATTGTCTTTACTTCATCAAAAAAAAAATTTCCTAAGTCTTGTACACTTCTCATTATCAGAGGGACCTTTTATGTTTGTTAATCTTATTGCCTCTGCTTCCATCAAACTATAGTCAAGTGAAACTTCCATGACAAAAAATTTAACCGAGCTAACATCAATAAAACTGCATCAACATTTTGCAATGATTTGCTGATGACATTAATTCTTTGAAGTAAACAGCTGTACAAAACAGTAAAAACAAAAATATTGTACTTTTCAAACTGCTCTGTTAAGAATTTTGCTTCAGTTTTCACATGTGGTTTTTTTGATGCAACAATATCTCCATATCAAAAGTTTCAAAGCCAAAACAGCATCCACACAAATGGACTATATATATATATATATATATATATTTCACCAAAGCAGGGAAACTGAAGAAAAGGCATACAAGTCTTGAACAAAGTCAAAAAAATGTATGGTTTCTCACAGAATTCAGTGCAGCATTTTGGATTAAATTCAGGGAGTGCCTGTAATATGGAATGAATAATGCACGGGGGCTTGCATTGTTTAGTCTTGCTTGTAGACCCGAATATTTTCCTGCCATATTTGTGGCATTATCAAAACTCTGTCCATGATGTCTAAACATAAATTTGCAATGAATTCTAAAACCGTTGTTTCCAGATACTCAGAAGTATGGGATTGTAGCTAAACAAAACAGAAAATTCGCTCTACAATTTCACTATCTCTGGTCACATCTTAAAATTAATGTTAATTTGTCCACATGACTCACATCTGGCGTTGTATTAACTATTATGGAATAGTATCTTGCATCTTTTACTTCATTAAAGAATTGGTTTCTGAACCATTCTGCCATGACAGTGATGAAGTTATCATAGGTTCTGTCTGTTAAAAATTTCAAATGCTCTTTGAGAAGCTCATCAAATTCAATAAATGTTCAATGCAGGCTAAAAAAAAAACTTCTTCAAGTTGACAAAGATGACTCATCATGTCCCCTTAAAGGTAGTCCCAAAGATTTCAGCAGTTTGATTGCTGTGGCAACATCACATCTCAACACTTTCCTCCAGTCAGAGGATTCCTTTTCAAACTGAGCCAATAACACAGCATCAATTCTTCCAGATAATTTCATCTTTGAATGAAAACACGATTAGTTTTAGCATGAGCTTTAGAAGTTTCATGATCAGCAAGATCTCTTGCAACATTTCTCCTGATAAGATACCCATTGACAAATAAGAACATAAGAACACAAGAACTAGGAGCAGAAATAACCATCTGGCCTCTTGAAACTGCTGTACCATTCAATAAGATTATGGCTGATCTTTTTGTGGACTCAGCTCATTTACCTCTTGCCGCCTTCCCCAACCCCCCGCCACAACCCTTAATCCTTTGCTGTTCAAAAATTGACCTATAATTGCCTTAAAAACATTCAATGAGATAAACTCAGTTGCTTCACTGGAAGGAAATTCCACAGATTCACAACTCTTTGTGTGAAGAAGTTCCTCCTCAACTTAGTCTTAAATCTGCTTCCCCTTATTTTGAGGCCATACCCCCTAATTCTAATTTCACCTGCTTCTATCTTATCTATTCCCTTCACTGTTATATGTGTTCCTATAAAATCTCCCATCATTCTTTTGAATTCCAGTGAGTGTAGTCCCAGTCTTCTCAGGTTCTCCTCATAAGCCAACTCTCTTGACTCCGGAATCAACCTAGTGAATCTATTCAATACCCTCTCCAGTGCCAATATATCCTTTCTCAAGTAAGGAGACCAAAACTGCACACAGTTCTCCAGGTGTAGTCTCACCAGTACCTTATAAAGCTGCAACATAACCTCATTGCTTTTACACTCCATTCCTCAAGCAATGAAGGATAAAATTCCATTTGCCTTCTTAATTACTTGCTGCACCTGCAAACCAACTTCTTGTGATTCTTGGGCAAGGATACGTAGATCCCTTGCACAGCAGCATGCTGCAATTTTTTACCATTGAAATAATAATCCATTTTGCTGCTATCCCTAACAAAATGGATTACCAACATTGTACTCCATTTGCCAGATCCTCACTCACTCACTTAGGCTATCTATATCCCTTTGCAGACTTTCAGCGTCCTCTGCACACTTTGCTCTGCCACTCATCCTAGTGTCATCTGTGAATTTTGATGCACTACACTTGGTCCCCAACTCCAAATCATCTATGTAAATAAAAAACAATTGCAGTCCCAACACAAATCCCTGAGGCATACACTAGTCACTGATTGCCAACCAGAAAAACACCATTTACCTTCAATCTTTGCTTTCTGTTAGTTAACTAATCATCTATCCATGCTAATACATTACACGTAACATGAAGGACCTTTATCTTATGCAGCAGTCTTTGGTGCAGCATCTTGTCAAATGCCTTATGGAAATTTGGCAATACACCACATCCACAGGTTCCCCATTGTCCACTGCACATGTAATATTCTCAAAGAATTCCACCAAATTAGTCAAACATGACCTGCCTTTCATGAACCCTTGTTGCATCTTACCAATGGGACAATTTACATCCAAATGTCTCATTATTTCTTCCTTGATTCAAGCATTTTCCCTGTTACAGAAGTTAAGTTAATCAGTCTATAGTTACCTGCCTTTTGTCTACCTCCTTTTTAAAACAGTGGCATCATGTTTCCTTTTTTCAATCTGCAGGAACCACCCCAGAGTCCAGCAAATTTTGGTAAATTACCATTATTGCATTTGTTATTTCCTCTGCCATCTCTTTTAATATCCTGGGATGCATTCCATCAGGGCCAGGAGACTTGTTTACCTTTAGCCCCATTCGCTTGCCCAACACTACTTCTTTGATAGTGATAATGATAGTTTCTAGGTCCTCACCTGCCATAGCCTTTCTATCATCAATTTTGGCCTGTTATTTGTGTCTTCCACTTTGAAGATCAACATAATAAACTTGTTCAATGCCTCAGCCATTTTCTCATTTCCAGTTGTTATTATCCCCCTTCACATCCTCTAAAGGACCAATGTTTATTTTAGTCACTCTTTTTCATTTTATATATTTGTAGAAACTTTTGTATCTATTTTGAAATGTTGAGCTAATTTACTCTCATAATCCATCTTACTTCTTTTATAGCTTTTCTTGTAGCTTTCTGTTGACCTTTAAAGATTTCCCAATCCTCTGATTTCCCACTAATCTTTGCAACTTCGTAAGCATTTTCTTTTAATTTGATACCCTCCTTTATTTCCTGAGATATCCATGGTTGATTATCTCCTTTTCTACAGTCCTTCCTTATCACTGGTATATACTTTTGCTGATCACTATGAAAGATAGCTTTGAAAGTCCTCTACTATTCCTCAATTGTCCCACCATAAAGTTTTTGTTCTCAGAATACGTTAACCAATGTCTCCCTCATGCTTTTGTAGTCTCCTTTGTTTAAGCACATGACACTGGTATTGGATTATACCTTCTTACGCTCCACCTATATTTTAAATTCAACCATACTGTGATTGCTTCTTCTGAAAGGATCCCTAACTGTAAGATCATTAATTATTCCTGTTTCATTACACAGGACCAGATCTAGGATAGCTTGCTTTTTCATAGGTTCCATTACATACTGTCAAGGAAGCTATTGTGGATATATTCTATAAACTCCTCAAGGCTGCCTTGACTGATTTGGTTTGATCAACTGATATGTAGATTAAAATCCCCCATGATAATTGCTGTACCATTTTTACATGAATCAGCTATTTCTATATTTATTTCTCGCTCCACATGATGTTACTATTTGATGGCCTATAGGCTAAGTCTATCAGTGACTTTTTCTCCTTATTATTTCCAATTTTCCCCCAAATAGATTCAACCTTTTTTTCATAGAACCTATATCATCTCTCACTACCACCCTAGAGTCAGCCTTAAATATCAGAGCTACGCAACCTCCCTTACCTTTCTGTCGGTCCCTCCAAATAGTCTGATACCCCTGGATATTTAATTCCTAGTCCTGACCATCCTGCAACCATGTTTCTGTAATGACCACCAAATCATATTTGTTTGCAATGATTTGTGCCTTCAACTCCTTTACCTTCTTCTGAATGCTACAAGCATTCAGATAAAGTGCCCTTATGCTAATTTTTGTACCTTTTGAATTTTAACACTTCCATTAATAACATCTCCTGAATTCTCCTTCCTTTTAATATTTTTTCCTGATTTTTGATCTAGTTGGAATCTTCTCCCCACTTTTTGTCCTTGTTTCCTTCTTCTCGGACTCCTTACATAGGTTCCCATAGCAAACAATTCCCATTGCCCCAGGGAAATCAGTCCCAGATCTGCCCAGGTATAACCTGTCCAATTTATGCAGGTCCCACCTTCCTTAGAGCCCTTCCCAATGCCTCAGGAATCTGAAACCCTCCCCTTACAGCAGCTCTTCAGCCACTTATTTATCTGATATGTCCTGTCATTTCTACTCTGACTAGCGCGTGGCACTGGTAGTAATCCTGAGACCACTAATTTTGAGGTCCAATTTCTTAACTTTCTTCTTAGCTCACTGTATTCTGCTTTTAGGACCTCATCCCTGTTTTTACCTATGTCGTTTGTACCAACATGTACTACGACCTCTGGCTGTTCACCTTCCCCTTCAGAGTGTTCTGCAGGCCACTCAGAGACATCCTTGGCTGTAGCATCAGGGAGGCAATGTACCATCCTGGAGTTTCGTTTGCGGCCACAGAAATACCCATCTATTTCCCTCACAGTTGAATCCCCTATAACTAATGCACCAGCACATTTTTTACTCCTCCTCTCTCCAGCAGAATCAACCATAATGCAATGAATTTGGCTGCTGCTGCTTTCCCTAGAAAGGTCATTCCCTTCATCAGTATCCAAAGCTGTATATCTGCTTTGCAGGGGAATGGCCACAGGAGATTCTTTCACTACCTGCCTATCTCTCTTCCTCTGTCACAAGGTCACCCATTCCCTTCTGCCTGCAAAGTCTGAGCCTGCAGTGTGAGAACCTCGTGATACATGCTGTCTATAATACTCTCTAACTCACAGATGCTCCACAGTGTCTTCAGCCGCTGCTCCAGCTCTGAAACTCGAACTTCCAGCAGCTGTAGCTGGAGACACTTCCTGCATATATGCTGACCCAGGGGACTGGAACTGTCCCCAGCCTGTCACATGGAGTAAGAGGAGCAAACTATGACTTAGAGTTCTCCTGTCATGTCTTATCCCTTTAAATTAAACTTTTGAAAGATGTTTTGTTTTAGATTATATCCAATTTTCTAGGGCCCTTCTTTCTTGCTCCTTGTTACTACTGAATATAACCTTTTTAAACTATAAACCACAGAAACGTTTGTTTCCCTTTACTAGGGTCAGGGGATAATTTGCAAACGGAACAGTAGACTGCCTCAGACATTTCTTAAAAAAAACTTCTAATTACTGTCATTCCATTTCTCTTCACTCTGAGAAAATGGGATTTATAAACCTGATCCCAGCCTCCAACCTCAAACTTGTTTCTCAATTATTACCTACATTTTCTGGTTTATTTAATACAAAATATTCTATCATAACCAATGAAACAGATTTTGGCCATCAGGCAATGTCTTCAGGGTAAGTTTCTTCCCTCACTTTAGCAGCAGAAGAATCAATAGTATCTTGTAATTCCATTCCCATTTCAGAGTTCACTTCTTCTTATTCCTGAACTTCTTGTTCAAATTTTTCGGGTGACGTGATGCACCTGAACAGTTGCCAGAGTGTGGTGATTAGGGGATTTTTATAGTAACTTCGTTGCAGCATTAATGTGATCCTACTTGTGACTCTAGTAAAAAAAAAACTAAATAAACTAAATCTCTGTATGTCAGCAAGTCAAAGTCATCAGATAATTTACTCATACCTCTGGTGGATGAGGATGAATGTGTGGTATGTGCACCGCTCAATACTTCAAAATTTCTAAAGTAAATGAAAAATAAGTGATTTTGCCAAGCTTCACCCTCTTGCCTCTCCTTCAATTTTCTGTACTTTTGACTGCCAGATTGAAAGTGTCACTTCATATTGACTGATCTTTCTTGATTTTAATGAAGGTGTTTTCTAAAAGAGCAGACTTTGTTTTATCCTTGTTAGCCCTGGGGTTCAAGTTGCTCCTGCTCACTTGACGGTTGCACTGTTGAGCTGGCTCACTGGCTGTCTGGTTATGGTATGGCCTTGGCCTTGCTCTTAGTAGTTCAGCCCTCCTCAATCATGGCTGGAGTTCAAGTTGCCCTTGCTCACTCAAAAACTTAGATGTTCTGCTTGCTCACTAGCTAATTCTGTGACTATCTGGCCTTCTCACCTTGCCCTTGGCTCATTGTCTAGCCCTCCTCAGCCCTATTTTCCTGGATGAGCCATCCTGCTGCTCTCTTCAACAACATCTGGCAGCTCCTTGGCCGTTACGTCTTATGTCTGCTCAACAACGACCTTGAGAAGTGTGCTGGCTTATCCTCAGACTGCCTCGCCTCCTGTTTGGCCTCAAGTCACCTTGGTTTATTACCCATCAGCCACGCTCAGCCTTTCTACCCTTACCAAGTCACCCTGTTGCTCCCTTCAACAACCGCTTTTGCCTCCTTGGCCCTCACACTTTAACTGTGCTCAAAAACTAAGAACTTGGGAAATGTGTTGGCTCATTCACTGACTGCCTGGCTGACCTCATCATCTCGCCTTCACCCTCAGTTTGTCGTCTACAAGCCCTCTCAGACTTGCTTCTGATCAGGTCAAGTTGCCGCACTGCTCCCCTCAAAGACTGGCAGCCTGCGCTGCCATTCTTGATGGCCGTTGCCAGCTTGTATTCCTCAAGGTCAGCTCACGACCTTGCTGCTCACTCAGGCTGCCTACCAGGCTACCTGGATTGCTGCTTTTTAAAAAACATTTTCAGAGATCCTCTATCCTCCAAATTCACCAATCTGTCAATGATTTTGCACAGTGTTTTCCTGTCCTAAAGGGACTCCACCAATCAAAGTCTTATGCTGCTCTGCCACTGGTGGTTCAATAACTACAAATGAGCCTATCAGCAATTTCAAAGCTCTCAGGCTCAGATTAGTGCCCCAAGTTCACCGGCTAGCATGGGGCTCCCCAATGGCTGGGGTCCTGTGCCTAGGCACTCTGTATTTCATTGTAAGTCTACCTCTGGGGAGGTCGAAGCTCGATTGGGCTTGATAATCTTGTCATTATTGCAGTCAGCTGGAATCCAGAATTGACACAGAGATATCAAAAGCTGTGGTTGTGGAGGATAGTCTTATCCCTAAGGAACGTTTCTGAGATTTGTTTTTCATGATCAATATCAGTGAAATGATTAACCTAAAATGAAAGGCAATGTGCTGTCCAGAAAGCAAGAATTTGCTTCTACAATCTGGTACCGATGGTTGTCAAAACGAGGAATGTTGTAAAAATAGAATCCTTGTGAACCACAATTCCCTGAACCTTTAGGAATCTGGCCAGTCTGTAACACTGCAGTGTCTGATTGTGTAACTGTCTATTTTTCATGAGGGAAATTAGATGTGATGCTCAAGCAAACAATTCAACTGTGACCTGCTTCACACATCTACGCACAGATGATTGGTTAACATTCATAACATCCCCAGCCTGAAATATTCCCAGTGCATAAACACTTGGTTTAGACACAACTATCTTGACCAGTATAACTTTGTAATATTTTACCTGGTGAACCGAATCCTGCACTGGCACTAATCCTTGTATACTGAATGTATGTACAATTCTGTCTGTATATTTTCACTGTAGGGATGCAAGCTGGCTGACCTATCATTCCACTGTTATACTTCTTCCAAAACAATGCACAGATGTTGAGCAGTTTCAGTTGTGAAACCAAGGCAGCTGGGGTAGAAAATCAAACAACTCCAAAGGATTTGCCACAAAAATATTTTAAATATTTCAGTGGCAATGGAAAGAAAGAAACTTCAGCAATAATCTGATAATTTTGCAATCTCATTGTTTTTAATACTGATTTCCATATATAACACTGGCCCCAGGAATTTGTTCACTACTCCTTACTGCCTTTTAGGGAAGGAAAGCTCTTATCTTTACCTGGTCTGTCTTCAATGTGACTCCAGTCCCACACCAACATGGTTGACTCTTAATTGTTCTCTGAATTGACCTAGCAAACCAACCTGCTATATCAAACTATTTGAAAGAAACAGGAGAAAAGGACTGATAGTCAGCTCTACGCAGTTTTCCATACTAACATTTTGGGTCAGGTGTCAGCATAGTGAAGGAATATATGACACTGTCATTCATACTCCTTATTAATCAACCTTCCAGATTTCACCAAAAATCATTGCTGTGTAAGTCCTGGCCTATTGGCAGGAAAACACAGTGAGGCTATATTGGTATATTGCTGTGGGGAGAATAGGAGAGATGGGCAGTGTGGGTTGTTAAGAAATCCTCAACACTGGCTCTAGACCCCATTAAGTCTCACTGCTCTGGTCAAATGGGCAAGGAAATGCTCTTGAACTCTATGTTCCTAATATTAAAACTCAGGATAATACATATTTCATTAAATATACTCTCAACCTGCCTGGTTATCTTTATTGATTTCTGCATGAATACATCCTCTCCCTCTGTTATGGCATCCCATATAGAATTGTACCTTGTATTTAATATTATCGCTGTGTGCTTCTATTAAAATAACTTCTCAATTATCTGCATTAAATATCATTCACCGCTTGTCCTCCCATTCCACCACTCTTGTATGTCCTTTTGAAGACATGCACTATTCTTCTCATGGTTCACAATATTTCCAAGTTGTGTCTTTTACACCAAAGCCTGGGTTGACTATACATCAGCCAGAACAGGGGTGCTAACACCAACAACTGAGGAATTCCACTATAAACCTTCCTTCATTTTCAAAATCCGGATGCTGATTATGCAGCCAGCACAATCAAGGACCCCTCACACTCCAGACATTCTCTCTTCCAAATGCTTGAGATCACGCATCAACCGGCTCAAGAATAGCTTCTTTCTTGCTGCATCAGACTTTTCAATGCACCTATTGCATGTTAAGTTTATCTTTCTCCACACCCAGCTACCTCATATTAAGTTGATCTTTTTCCACACCTTAGCTTTGAATGTAACACTACATCCTGCACTCTCTCCTTTCATTGAAAACCTACAGTACAGAAAGAGGCCATTTGGCCTATCAAGTCTGCATCAACCACAATTCCACGATGGCCCTACCCCCATATTTACCCACTAATCCCTCTAACCTACGCATCTCAGGATACTAAGGACAATTCTTAGCAATGGCCAATCAACCTAACTTGTGCATTTTTAGACAGTGGGAGGAAATCAGAGCATCTGGAGGAAACCCACGCAGCCACAAGGAGAATATGCAAATACCACACAGACAGTGATCCCAAGCTGGGAATTGAACCCAGGTCCCTGGAGCTGTGAGACAGCAATGCTAACTGCTGTGCCACAGTACCATGCCATGTTCCTTCTCCATGAACAGTATGCTTTTCCTGTATAATGTCCAAGAAACAATACTTTTCACGGTATATTAATACAATAATAAATACAATAATAATTCAAAACAAATATTCAAATTAACACACCATAGTTTGTTAAAAGTTGAGACTTTTTTTTCATGTCAAGTGGTAAAATCAGTAAGAAGTCTCACAATTAGGTTAAAGACCAACAGGTTTATTTGGTAGCAAAAGCCCTCAACTTTCCCAACTGGCTGCTCCTTCGTTAGACGAAGGAGCAGCGCTCCGAATGCTCGTTTGCTACCAAATAAACCCTTTGGACTTTAACCTGGTGTTATGAGACTTCTTATTTTGTCCACCCCAGACATCTCCACGTGAAGTGGTAAAGTATCAGCACCACCTGTTGCGGGACAGCAACTTCAGCACTCCCGTGCCGTCCCGTGTCTGGCTCTGATTCACGCGCACCCAGCGTCGCCAAAGCAACACAGGCGCCGATGGTGGCTGTCCAATAGAAATTGTGAGGGGAGGGAGGGGCGGAGCCGCCAGCCAATGAGAGCAACGCTTCCTTCCGGCTCGGGTCGCCTGAGCGGCGCACGGCTTGTCCAATCGGAGGAGATCTTGCGTCTGGGGGCTTCGTCAGCCTTCGGCATTTTCCGGTAGGTGCCGACCTTGGGCGAGTTGGACCGGGAGCTGTCAACAAGCGGCTCCTTGTGAGTGCCCAGCACCAACCGCCACACTCACACCAGCTGCAGCGATGGACATTATCAACCAGGTAGGAAAGAGACACAAGTTTTCGAGCGGCATTCGGCGAAATAAAGTGACGGCAAGATTGTCCGGAGTCATTTCACCCGAAGAAAAAAATAATGTTTTTTTTCTGTCTGCACTTTATTCCGCCAGCTTGTAGCATCTGGTACATTTCGCATCGCCAAGGAGCCTCTGGGGTTTGTGCGCCTCCTCGAATGGGTAAGTTTTGCGAGAAATAAAAAAATGTCCCACTTGTGACATTTCTGAAGGGAGAGTGAATTTTAAAATATTGCTTTTTGACTTGAGAGACTTATTCATCATTGGCTGGATTTGGAAGTGGAAGACAATGCTGGACGGTGTTTTTGTCTCAGGAAGGAACAGTTGGATGGATTTTACCGATTTAAGTAGGTGGTTTGTGCGTGCTGCTCGTTCGAAGTCACCATCTATTTGGTTCCCAACAAAAATCTGATACAAAGGTTTTCTCCAGAGAACGTGATGCCGCCCCTTTCCCCTTACCAGTTGTTTATATCTTCAGGCAAGGGGTGTTTCGCATGAATAGCTGTGCAAACTAGTGCGTTTGAAACGTTTTGTTTTCTAGCCATGTATTTTTTTTAGAAAAAGGAATAACATCCAGTTATACATTTGGCAGCGAGTAACTGATGACAAGAAATATTGGAGTTCGATGATGGGAAAAAGGATGGCGTTAGAGCAGTTCTTGCATCCAGACATATGGCACACATTAAACATTATCATTTGCCAATTGATATACTTGCGTTACCCCATCTTACGACTTATTTGACTTTATTGAAATTTTGTGTTGTACACACTGACTGAAGAATCGATCGTTTTTGAGAGGCTCATGTTACCCTCTCGAGATTTCCTTTTCCTCTACATTTCTGAGATACTTACGTTGAAAGCAATTGTATGGAAGAGAACTTGGAACCTAATTTTGTTGTTTCTAAAATCATATTACCAGAGCAGATTAGTTCTTTGTTTATAAAACCTGGTAATTTCATTTATGACTGATAAGTTTTAAAAAAACAATTTACCATAAATTGTTTCCTTTCCAGATGGTAAATATAATTGGCTTAGAAGAAACCCGGAGGGAATGGTGTTTGTTTAAAAGACAGTGAGCAATAGGGTATTTACAGTGTACTTAGCTATCCTTCGAGTTTTTTGTGATTTGTACCAAAATGTGCTAATGCTATTGAAGTGTGATAAGAAACCGGTTGTAGGATTTTGTAACAAAAAAAATGACTGCATTTGTAGATCTCAAAATGTGGAGGAATAATTGCCATTTTCAGAATTCAATACAAATAGCAATTGTTTTATTCTGATAAAAATTGAATAACTTAAAAAAAACAAAGTTCATTAAGCTTCTTTAATTGGTGCGTGAATAAGGTATGTATTTATTATTTGTGTTGGTATCTTCTGGTCATGTAGACCTGTATCACTAATGATAGTAATTGAGGTAGGATCTGCAGTTCAGACAAGACCTGAATTTACTACTTCTAAATCTAATTTACTTGACACAAATAATAAAATGTAATTATGTGTTAAGTCTTTTTTCTGTGATAAATCCTTTCTAAGTGGTGTTTCAGAATGGCTATTAAAGGTTAATATTATGACTATTATAGATAAAATATTAAAGCCCTTTGATGTTGTTTTTCATCTTAAAGGATTTGTAAAAAAAAGCATTATTTCTGATCACAGTTTTCTCAACAGAACAATCAGTATATGTTTTAAAATTGACATTGACCATACATTTTTTTCTTTATTTAGTATTTAGCCTCCTGTTATTTTAAATCACACATTTTGTCAGCAAATTGATTCATTAGCTACATCCAATTGTGAAATCTCCGCCCATAATACTGTGAAATAAACATATAATAATACACAATTGAATTTTAGGTGCAAGACCAGCATCACTATTGTGAAGTATCCTACAAGATATGTTGTCATGTTTATACACAAATGACAATACAATCTCTTGATTAACAACAAAATAAAATATTGTACTATTGAGTTATGCTTAGCACACAATATACATTGTTGAAAATGGAAATGTGAATATTTGTACTGCATCACCAACTAATCTGGAAAGTGAATTATTCCAGCAGCTGAATTTGATAAGGGAATAATTCTTTAAAGATACACAAATAAGTGCAAAGTAAATTCCCTGGTAGATGAAAAAATGTTTGTTTATTTAATAACTAAAATTTTTGAAGTTTTAACTGCACATCTATTTCGAACTCAAAAGCAAAATGTGATGGAAGCTAGACATCTGAAATAATAAAAAAAAGCATACAATGCTGGAAAGATTCAGCAAGTCTGGCAACATCTGTCAAGGGAGAAGCAATATTAACTTTTCAGGTCATTGACTTTTCATCTGGTGACCTCTCTGATAAAAGGTTATTGACTTTCAGGGTAATGTTCTAGAATCAACCCCCTCCAGCTGTTTCATCCATGATCTTCCTTCAATCATAAGATCAGAAGTAGGGATGTTCACTGATGACTGATAACATTCAGTGTCCTTCGTGTCTCTTCAAATGCTGAATCAATTCAAGTCTAAAAGTAGCAAGACCTGGACAATGTTCAGGTTTGGGATGACAAGTGGTAAGTAAAATTTGTGTCAAACAAATGCCAGACAATGACCATCTCCAGTAAAAGGGAATCTAACCATTATTCCATGACATTCAATGGCATTGTCATTGTTGAAGTCCCCACTATTAACATCATGGGAGTTGCCATTAACCAGAAACTGAACTGGACCAGTTATATAAATACCTTGGCTACAGGAACAGGTCAGAAGCTAGGGATCCTGCAGTGAGTAACTCATCTCCTAACTGACCAAAGCCTGTCCATCTACAAGGCACAGGGTCAGGAATGTGATGGAAATCTTCCCTGGATGAAGGTAACTGTAACAGCATTCAAGAAGCTCAACACCAGGATAAAGTAGCCCAAATGTTTGGCATCCCATCTGTAAGCATTCACCCTCTCCACTACCAATGCACAGTAGCAGCACTATGTACCATTCATAAGATGCATTGCAGGAGCTTATCAAAGCTTCTTCAAACCATAACTATTATCATCTGGAAGGGCAAAGGCATGAGAATACAATACTTTGGTTTTCTTCTCTGAGCCAGTTATCATTTTGGCTTGTAAATATATTGCTGTCTCTTCACTTCATGTCAAAATCCTAGGTCTTCCTCCTTAACAGAACTTTGGATGTACCTACACCCTGTGGATTACAGCGGTTGAAGAAGGCAGCTCATTATCACTAGCTCAAGGTCAATTAGGATGGGTAATTAAAAAGCCTTGAAGTGTTAAATTTGTTGCTTTCCACAGATGCTGCCAGGCATGCTGAGTATTTCTATCATTTTCTGATTTTATATCAGAATCTCAAATTATGTTTTTTTTACTTGGTTGACCCTTTTCGTGTTTGCCAGTGCTAGCTGTTCTGTCTTTGAGACAGGAAAGATTGATAATGTTGAATTCACTCTGCCTGAATAATTCCTCCCAGTTGCTATTCACAGAACAGGATTGAGTCCAGATCCTATTCATTCAGCTAGAGGAGATATGTGGTGGCCAATGACAGAGAAGGGGTAGCTGAGTTAAAGAGAAAAGAAATCAGGAAATTCCAAAGTGTTACCTTCTTCAGATATCATTATCGTGGCCACATTTTTCGCAATGACATCTATGAAAAAACTGCTCAGTGATATCCCTTCCATGTGAATTTTCAAAGATGAGTCATCCACGCAGTAAAACTTTAAATGAATTAATTTACCGGACATCAGCAGGTGATTAGCGTAACAATTGCACAGTGAAAACATAACAACTGACAAGGTTTAAGTTCACATGGGAAATTCATATTTAGTTATAGTTAACAGGTTGCGTACCAAAATGGGCTATATACTCCTTGTACTTGTTACAAGTAAGCAATTTTCACATATCTACTCACCCTGCATACTTACCACAATGTTCTTCTCATATATGTTAAAAGCTTCTAAGCATATTTGATTTGAAATAATAAGTAATGCATTATATTCCTGAGTTTTGTTGCTTTTATATTAAAGAAATTATATGGAGCTTTAGAGCTTGTACCCAGTTTCCTTCAACGGCTTTGATTTTAACTTGCTGCTGTTTAGTTACTGTTCATATTATTTAGTAATGCTTGCTATTACATGGAAATGTATAATTTTAATCCCAATATTCAAATATTTCAAGAATAAACAAATAGAACGTAAGGAAACAATCCAACTAGAACTGTGGAAGAACTGATAAAGATAAATGCTTTAAAAAAATCAGTTGATATGATTTCAGAGAATTGTGGTTTTATAGCTAAATGAATACAGCAACCCATTGCCATTACTTGATTATGAATTACCCATAATTTGAGTGAATTATGCTTTAAAAATATATTCAATAGCTTCAAATTTATTGTTGTTGATTTTAAAAAGGAATGCATTTCATTTCCTTTGCCATTTTAACAGAAAATTGGACCTATATTGTCTACAGTATGGAAGAAAAACTTTATCATCAGGAAAGATACATGAGAACATCTAACCTCAATTTTCTTCTCTAGGCAACTTACCACCCTGAGAGGTGGTCTCATTGAAACATACAAGATTCTGGCTGGCCTTGGCTGGATGGTATCTGAGAAGTTATTTCCTCTGGCTGAGGAATCTAGAATGCAGGCACATACTCAGGATTAAGGGCGACCATTTAGGACTGAGCTGAGGGGAAATTTCTTCACTTAAATTGTTGTGAATCTTTGGAATTTTTGATCCCAGAGGGTTGTGGTTGATTATAGTTTAGATTGGGATAGAGAAGCTTTTGGCCTCAAAATTAATGAACCAATAGCAATTGGAGTCAAACGGGGTAGGATTTGGTGGCAGTTATTGAAATATGGTTACAAGAAGACTACATCTGGGACTTGAATATGAAAGGGTACTCAGTATTTCAGAAGGATAGACAGAAAGGAAAAAGGAGATGGTATAGCTTTGCCAGTGAAGGAAGAGATTAGTGCTGAATTGAGAAATGATGTAAGCATTGGAGATCAAAATATGGAATCAATCTAGGTAGAAATAAGAAATAGCAAAAGGAAAAAAGTATCTGGTGGGGATAATCTATAAGTCCTCAAACAATAGCTGTGCAGTGAGGTACTGTATAAAGCAGGGGTTTTTAAGAAATAATCAGCAATAATCATCAATGATTTTAATATAGTAAGAAGTCTGAAAATATCAGGTGTAAGTCCAACCGATTTATTTGATAGTAAATTCACAAGCTTTTGGGGTTTGCCCCTTCATCAAGTGAATGGAGAGTTCTGACCTCAGAATCCTGACACCATTCATCTGATGATGGGGCAAACCCCGAAAGCTTGCAAGTTTACTATCAAATAAATTGGTTGACTTAAACTTGATGTTGTTAGACTTCTTACTATATTTACCCCAGTCCAACCTTGGCATCTTCACATCATGATTTTAATATACACATAGACTGGATTAATCAAATTGGCAAGGATAGTCACAAGGGAAAGTTAATTGAATTTGTTAAGAGATTGTTCCTTGGAGCAGTATGTTGTGGAACCAACCAAAAAGCAGACTGTTCTAGATCTGGTATTGTGTAATTAATTACCTGATAGTTAAGGATCCTCTAGGAAAGAGTGATCATCATATGTAGAATTCAAAGTTCTTTTTGATGAGAGCAAGAAACTGGAGTGCAACATTCACATTCTGGAGTTTAACAAACGTAATTGTAGACATGAGAACACACTTGATCCAAGTGGACTGGGCAGGAAGGCTAAAAGGTAGGACAATTGATGAGCAGTGACTGTTGTTTCAGGAGCTATTCAATTTTGATTTGATTTGTTATTATTATCACATGTATTAATATACAGTGAAAAGTATTTTTTGCATGCTACACAGACAAAACATACCTTTGATAGACAAAGAAATGAGAGAGTACAGAATGCAGGATTACAGTCATAGCTAGGGTGCAGTGAAAAATTAACTTAATGCAAGATAAGTCTATTCAAAGAACTGACAGCAGCAGGGAAGAAGCTGTCCTTGAGTTGGTTGGCACGTGACCTCAGACTTTTGTATCTTTTTCCCGAAGGAAGAAGGTGGAAGAGAGAATGTCCAGGGTGCATAGGGTCCTTAATTATGCTGGCTGCTTTGCAGAGACAATGGGAAATGTAAATAGTCAATGGATGGGAGGGTGGTTTGCGTGATGGATTGGGTTACATTCATGACCTTTTGTAGTTCCTTGCGGCAGAACAGGAGCCATATCAAGCTGTGATACAAACAGAAAGAATATTTTCTATTCCTCCCAACTAAAATATACACCCAGAGAACAAGAAAGATTATAAGAGAGGGAAAAGATCCATGGCTAACAAGGAAATTAAAGATAGCATAAAGACAAAAACTAAGACATACCATATTGCAAAAGCCAGTAGCAGGCCATAAGATTGAGAACTTTTAAAGATCAATATCAGAGGGTAACTAAAAATGTAATAAAAAGAGCAAAGGTAAATTATGAACAAAAACTAGCAAAAAATGTAAGCAGGGATGGCAAAAGCTTCTATAAGTATATAAAAGGGGAGAGTATAGCTAAAGTGAATGTTGGTCCCTGGGTGGATGAGACTGGGAGTTAATAGTGGGGGAACATAGAAATGATGGAGACATTCAATCAATATTTTGCCTCAGTTTTTATAGTGAAAGAAAGTAGCACCATCCCAATAATAACAGGTGATGCAGAGGAAATAGAAAGGGAGGAACAATCAACATCACTAGGGAAATAGTACTCAACAAGCTATTGGGATTGAAAGCAGACAAGTCCCTAAGGCCTAATGGTCTACATTCAAGGATATTAAAGGAAGTGACGGCTGAAATGGATTGATTGGCTACATTCCCTGGATGTGGGAAAAGTTCTATTGGATTGGAAAAATGTTCATGTAACACCCTTATTCAAAAAGGGAAGGAGGCAGAAAGTAGGAAACTCTAGACCAATTACTTTAACATCAGTTGTTGGAAATTTGTTAAAATCATTATTAAGAACATAATAACAGGACATTTGGAAAGCTAAAACACAATCCATCAGAGTCAGCATAGTTTTATGAAGGACAAGTCGTGTTTGACTAACTTGTTAGAGTTCTTTGAAGATGTAACAAGCCAAGTGGATAGTAGAGATCCTGTGATGTAGTATATCTGGACTTCAGGAAGATGTTTGATAAGGTACCGCACAGAAGGTTAATACTCAAGGTCAGATCACATGAGGTGAACTTATTATTGGCTTGGATAGAAGACTGAGTACCTGACAGAAAGAAAAGAGTCAGGATAAATGGATCTTTTTTTGATTAGCAAGATGTAATTAATGGGATGCCATAGAGTTTGGTCCTTATGCCTCAACTATTACAATCTGTATTAATGACTTGGATACATGGATAAAAAGTACTCCAGCTAAATCTGGAGATGACGCTAAAATAGATAGGATAGTAAATTGCAAAGAGGAAATACAATATTTACAAATGGATATAGATAGGTTAGGTGAATGGATCAAATTGTGGCAGTGGAGTTTAACATGAATAAGTGTGAGGTTATTCGTTTTGCTCAAAAAAATGGAAAGGCAACTTATTATCTAAATAGAGAGAGACTGAGGAGTGCTTTGGTGCAGAGGGATCTGGGTGTCTTTGTGAATGAATCGCAAAAAACTGATATGCAGGTACAGTAGGTAATAAGAAAAAAATAGAATTTTGGCATTAATAGCTAAAGGAATAGAGTGTAAAAGAAAGGACATGTTGCTGCAGCTATACAAGGCATTGGTGAGACTGCACTAGGAGTGCTACATAAAGTTTTGGTTCTCTTATTTGAGGCAGAGTGAAGTGACATTAGAAGCAGTTCAGAGGAGGTTCATTAGATTGATTCCAGAGATGAGGGGCTTGTCTTATGAAGAGAGATTGAGCAGTTTTGGCCTTATTTTCTCCAGAGTTTAGAAGCATGCGAGGAGTTCTAACTGATGTATATAAGATGATAAAAGGTGTTGACAAAGTAAATGTAAAGTGGATGCTTCCTCTTGAGGCAATCCAGAACAAGTGGGTCATAGTTTTAGAATAAGGGGGAGCAGATTTAAAACAGAGATGAGAAGAAACTGTTTCTCTTAAAAGGTTGTGAATCTATAGAATTCATTACCCCACACCGTGGCCAATGCTGGGACATTGAGTAACTTTGAGGAGGAGATAGATAGTTTTTAATTATAATAGATTGAAGGGTTATGGAGAATGGGCAGGAAAGTAGATTTGAGGCTGAGGTGAGATCAGCTATGATTGTATTGGATGGTGGCACAGAGCTGAGGGCCTGAATTGCCTACTCCTGCTCCTATGTTCTTATGCCTTTCAAGGGGTATGTGGAGTGGGTGGGGAGGTGGAGTTGAAGCCCAAGGTAGCCATGATCATGTTAAATAAAAGAGCACAATAGGCTGCACTGTCTACTCATGCTCCTGTTGTTTTTGTTCTTGAGAGTAGAGATATTAACCCATTTAAAATGAACAAGTTAACATCTGCAATAAAATAGTGAACAGAAAAGAACGAGTGCAGTCATTTATAATGTTAACAATAATTTCTAGCGATAATACAATGTATTTACATTTATTTTCCTAATGACTTACATATATTCCATTACAGTAATGATACAAAGAAACGTATAATGGGTTTTTCAAAGAATAATAAATATATTTTTCTTGTAAAATGACTAGATGTGACATATAAAATGTCATCATTCTTGGGTTCAGCCACTAGCTGTGAAATAGATCAACCTAGTGGCTTGGATACACAAACCTAGATCTTTTGCTCATTTGTAACAGAAATGCAGCATGGTAAAAATTCTGGAAGTGCAAAGATGTGCCCCAGTTCCCTTTAGGCTTGCAGGCTAAAAGTTATTTAAATAATTTGGGGAGATATGTTGGTATATGGCACTTGGTTGTGGCAGGATCTTGTCATAGTGCAGAATGGGTCATTTCTGGAGCCGCTGAAGAAAAGTAGAATTTTCAAAAAATCCAAATGCAGTTTACTATTAAAACTTTGTTCAATCATTTAACTATTTTAAGAACAAGTCCCTGTTTTCAGTGGAGTCGATATTTTTTGGTTGTTTGTAAATTAAGTTACTAATTTGAACGAAACTTTAATTTAACTTCATATAAGACTGATCTTTTGTGGGAGTTCAGTCATTGCGCTTGGTCAGTTCAAACCCCTTTCAAAAGCATTTATAATTGAAATTTTCCAATCATTGCCCATACTAACTGAGGAGAAAAACTTTGCGCTAACATTACTAAGGCATATTAGCAGATTGGGCAGACCAAATACAGCTATAGTTTAATGTGGATGTATGAATGTGTCTTAAAAGGAAAAAAACAAGAATGTGAGTATATAATAAATGAAAAGACACTGAGGCATAGAGCGACCTAGAAGTTCGTAATTCACTGAAAGGCCAAATGCAGGTTGACACAACTACAAGAAAAAGACTTTGGGTTTTGAACACAAGAGTAACAAAGTACTGATGAATTGAAATAAAACATTATTTGGGCCACAATATTAGTATTATACCATTATAGGAAGGACATTAAAGGGCAATAGAATGAAAAGATTAAGTGAGTGGGCTAGGGCCTGGCATATGGAATATAATGTTAGTAAATGTGAGGTCATCCATTTTGGTAGGAATAACAGCAAAATTGACTATTATTTAAATAGTAAAAAATTGCAGCATGCTGCTGTGCAGAGGAACTTGGGCCTCCTCGTGCATGAATTACAAAAAATTAGTTTGCAGGTGCATCAAGTAATTAAGAAGGCAAATGGAATTTTATCCTTCATTGCTAGAGAGATGGAGTTCAAAAACAGGGAGGTTATGTTGCAGTTGTATTAGGTGTTGGTGGGACCCCACATAGTGTACGGTGCAATTTTGGTCTCCTTACTTGAGAAAGGATATACTGGCACTGGAGGGAGTGGGGGAGAGGCAGAGGAGATTCACTAGATTGATTCCAAACTTGAAAGATTGGCTTATGAGGAAAGACTGAGTAGACTGGGACTATATTCATTGGAATTTAGAAGAATGAAAGGGGATCTTATGGAAACGTATAAAATTATGAAGTGAATAGATAAGATAGAAGCAGGGAGGCTGTTTTTACTGGCAGGTGAAACCAGAACCGGGGACATAGCCTCAAAAGCAGATTTAGGACTGAATTGCGTAGTAAGGGTTGTTAATCTGTGAAATTCCCTGCCCATAGAGCAGTTGAGGATATCTCATTGAATGTTTTTAAGTCAAAGATAGATACGTTTTTGAACAGCTAAGGTATTAATGTTTATGGTGAGCAAGCTGAGTCAATGAAAAGATCAGCCATAACCTCATTGAATAGTAGAGCAGGCTCGAGAGATCAAATGGCCTACTCCTACTCCTAGTACTTACATCCTTCTGTTCTTATGCTGAGGATGCAAAACTATTATTAAAAGAGATTCAGAGGTGTCGTATGAGGCACTGATTCACCTCATCTTTTGTGCCAGAGTGGAGAGTTGACAGAGCCTTGGGTGGTTCCCAGCAGATTGCATAATCTTCACTCAGTAACAAATTTCTCCAGTTGGGGCCGATTACTCAACTGTTCCAACCCGTCTTCTTTCCCTCCTTCCAGGTGTCATTGTCACCTCCTCCTCTCTATAGCTGCTGTTGTTACCTCTTGCAATGCAAGCTTCTAACGCCCAGCTAACGGAATTGAGTGTGTGGGAGGTGATTGTTAATGAGTCTCAAATGAGGTTGGAATAGCAATCTTACAGGAAATTAATTCATCAGTTCCATATATATTAAACAGAGTTCACATTCTGTTTTTCACATAGATTATTTAACCCTGATATCACCTCAGTATCAGAATATAGGAAAATAACCTGTATTATTTTAGTTTATGTGGAATTGAACTTTATTGCAACACATGTTATTGGAGTTCTAGGATGGAGCTACTTCATATACATATAATAGATACTCAATGAAACTTCAGAAATTTGAAAAACCTTGCCATTGATTTATAATCCTGACTGAACTTTAAGGAAGTTAGAACAGCAAGATTTTGCAAAGCAGTATTGTCATTTTGTTTAACAAAACAGAAAACAATGCTGAATAATGTAATGATGAATAACAAAAGATCATATACAACTTATAATGGTAGTAATGGGATTCTACAGGATGTGCCTATTGTCATAGTAACATATTGGCTTCAGTAGGCATTTTAGCTGTGTTGCTCAGCTGTGAAAAATGCCACCAGAAAAGAATTGGGATACCAGAACTATTTCACTTGGAAAAGAAAAGCCTAAGTGAAGATTTAATAAGATTTTGTAAGATTATGAAGTAGTTTGTTGAATTGACCAGGGAAATTAAACCCTCTAGTTAGGAACTTGGTGGTGTAGCGGTCATCAATTTAAAACTGTCGCTTAGAGCAAGGTAAGAAGTTACAGAAAATTCCTTTATGCAAACAGGCATTGTAGAATTGAAGCCTTTATCATTGGGAACTGTTGAAGCAGAGATCATTGCATTTATTTAGGAAAGTGGGAAAACATTTGAAGCAGAAGAGGACATGAAGCTGAGGAGTTAGAATAAAATATTTAGAAAAATTTGGAATACTTTGGAGTTGGCATAAGCACAATGAGCCAAATGGGTTCCTTCTGTGCACTGAACATATATGATTTACTAACAAAGAACAAAGAACAAAGAACAACACAGCATGGGAAACAGGCCCTTCGGCCCAACGAGCCCGCGCCGCCATCCTAACATCTTAATGACATATAGAGACCAATATAGGGACAATTTGTTACCCAATCAACCTAAGAGCACATTTTTGGGATGTGGGAGGAAACCGGAGCACCCAGAGAAAACCCACGCAACCATGGGGAGAACGCTCAAACTCCCGCAGACACAGGCCCAAATCCATGTGTCTGCACAGCAACAGCGATAGACTCTGAGCTGTCATGTTGCCCATCTGATTGTCCAGTTTAAGCATACACTAATGACATGAAGCACTAGGCCACTCCTGAAGTAACATCCAGGAGCAGCCCTCGCACGACCTGCCGAATGCATGCACCTTGTTGGTCAACAAGGTGGACCGAACAGCCTGTGGAAACAATTAAAGTATTTAAACAGTCGTCCTATATCCCTCTATCTGCAGACCGCTCATGTGGCTGTCCAAGAGACCCTTAAACAACCCTAGCGTGCCTGCTCCCACCACCTTACTCGGTAGTGCATTCCACACCCCCACTACCCTTTGTGTGGAAAAAATGCCCTCTAATATTAGTCTTATACATAGCCCCCCTCACCCTAAGGCCGTGACCCCTCGTTCTATCCGAATCTAATGGTGGAAAAAGCTTACCACCATTTACTCTATCTATACCCTCATAATCTTATATACCTCTAATAGATCCCCTCTCAGCCGACGTCTTTCAAGGGAAAACAACCCCAGTGCGTTCAACCTTTCCTCGTGAGACAGCCCTTCCATACCAGGCAGCATCCTGGTAAATCTCCTCTGCACTCTCTCCAGGGACTCCACATCCTTCCGGTAGTACGGCGACCAAAACTGGACGCAGTACTCCAAGTGAGGCCTAACCAACGTTCTATACACTTGCAACATCAAACTCCTACTCTTGTATTCTATATCCCTTCCTATGAAGGCTAACATACCATATGCTTTCTTTATCACTTTTTCCACCTGTACTGACACCTTCAGAGACTTGTGAACCTGCACCCCCAAGTCTCTCTGCGTCTCTATACTCCGAATAGTTTTACCTTTTATCCTATAACTCTCTTCTACATTTTTCCGGCCAAAATGCATCACCTCGCATTTATCCGGATTAAATTCCATTTGCCGTCTATCTGCCCAATCTACCAGCCTATTTATGTCCTGTTGTATTGCCTGGCACTGCTCCTCAGTCCCCGCCAATCCAAGTATCTTAGTGTCATCAGCAAATTTGCTGATCACACCACCTACCCCCTCTTCCAATCATTTATATAAATCACAAATAGAAGAGGTCCTAGTACTGAGCCCTGTGGCACACCACTAGTGACTGACCTCCAGTTGGAAAAAGAGCCTTCCACTACTACCTGCTGTCTCCTCCTGCCAAGCCAGTTCTCAACCCATCTACATACCTGGCCCTGTATCCCATGCGCCTTCACCTTTTTTATTAGCCTACCATGGGGAACCTTGTCAAACGCCTTACTGAAATCCATGTAGACGACATCAATGGCTTGTCCTTCATCAACCGTTTTTGTCACCTCTTCAAAAATTCCACTAGATTCGTAAGGCACGACCTCCCCTTAACGAAGCCATGCTGCGTATCCCAGATCAGATCGCAGCGCTCCAGATGCTCATACATCCTGTCCCTGAGGATCCTCTCCATTAGCTTACCTATAACTGAAGTCAAGCTCACCGGCCTATAGTTCCCTGGGTTATCCCTCTGGCCCTTTTTAAGCAACGGTACTTGTATAATATAATAATAATATAAAAATTTATAACACAAATAACTGCAACCATAACATTTTATGTAGTCTTGTCAGTTACCTCTAAATGTAGTGCACTCATCCAGATTTAGGTTCTTTATAATACACTTCTATTGGAAAATAATGGAATAACATGGATGACTAGGGATCCAGCAGAATGTTTCCAATGAATATATATTTGACCTGGCCTATGCTGGAAAAACTGGAAAATCCAAGCCTGGATTGAAAGCCTGAAGTTGGTGCACTTTATAAACATTAAAACTTCATTAATCCTCAACTGCTGAAACAGTTTTGGCTACATAGTGGAGCAAGTAAAAAGTGGGCCTGTGTGATCCACTTTTGAACTGACCATGTGCAAAACACATTGTTGATATTGAGCTGGTCAGCAAATAGGAGGATGGTAGTTTGGATCCACTGCGCATGCACAGAGGCCCGCTGGTTTTAGCCTCCTGGGTGGAAATAAGCCCCGCTCCCCTGAAACCCAATCATATTCATGATGTCAGCCTCTGCAGTGCACCATGTTGGAGATTCTAGTGTGAACTCCCACTGAAAAACACAGCATGAATTACTCCAATTTCCCCACAAATTCAACACTTAGAATTTTTTGGGAGGAGAATTCTGGCCTATTTGTCTATTTTTTGGATGCTTTGCTTATACCTCATTGTCAGTTCACTTGTTAGTAAGCAGTTAGCAGTTTATGATAATCATTACATTCAGTAACAATGCAATATTTCTATTTTTAAAAAATAATAAATTGACTAATAATTTTTGTCTAAGAATGTCAAAGAAACAAGTTTGCTGTATTAGAAAACAGACTAATTAAAATAATGAAACAAAATTACCCATTTTTGAATATTTAATTGGTTGCAAAAGATTATTTATTATGTGTTTCTGAGATGAGCAATGGCTTTGTAGCATAAGTTAACTTGTAATCATGTGGAAGAATATTTTCAAACATCAAATGCAATAAATTTGAAGTTCTTTACACTTTATTTAACAATGTAAAACTGACTTCATATTGGTAACAGTTATGATTTTATTTAATCATTAGTGAGACTCGTACACTACAATATTCCAACAACAGATTATTAAAAGCAATTGAGAATCACCGGTTATTGCCCCTGGGATAAAAGGTGTGGTATATTCCCAATCCCTTCTGCTGATATATTTGTCTACACCTGCCTGGTGCTCATTGTGGTCCTTCTACACCGAGAATAATGCAAACCTTCAATGAAACACTCAAAATTGGGAATTGCCATGAAATCTTTCTAATTGTAGGCACAGCAAGTTCTGTGGTCAAACACAGGGCTCAGATTTCACTCTTTTAAGCCTTACCGCAAGCTATTTTGTACTTTGTTTCTATGTAGATGACTCAACTGTAATGATGCACTTTTACAGACTTCATATATGGACACACAGAATATTTATTAATAAGAAAACAGCAGCCATATGCCTACCCCTAGTTCCCTATACATCTTCTGCCTAAGAGATGACTCCACTCCAAGATTGATTACCACCCCAATTGATTACCCAAGCCAAGTGATCTGTTGTGTTGCCCTTAAATGAGACAACCATCACAAATCACCACACTGACTCAAGAACTTGAAGATAACAAGCATTCTCGTTGTAAATAAAATCTGGGTTTTAACATTCTTTTCTCTAACTTTGACAGATACAAAATACAAGTAAAGTAATAAATTAACGGACTATCGACTTTAATATTAAGCTGCAATCTGCTAAAGCATAATGTTGATAATTAGTAAAAGGGAATTATAAATTATTATATTTCATCAAATATCAAAAGGTCTCAGCTTTCCTGCAGATAGGAGAAATAGAAGATTATGCAATAGTAATGAAATTTTACAATAACAAGGGCAGTTCTGATTCTGCATTATCCTAAGAGTCTGAGAGCTGTAACGTTTGCAGATAATTAATTATTCTACCAAAACATTTAAGGTCATTTAACTCTTCAATGTCTAATCCCTCAAAGTACCTTCATAAACCCATTTTCTTACATTAACAATGAACATGCTCACTTTGAAGATGATATTTGGGGCTGGATTCTCTGACTTTACCTGCAGCTGAGATTTCTGGTCCCACTGCAGTGAATGGAGATTTGGCTGAGCACCAAATTCTCATTGAATCATATAGTGCAGAAGAGGCCCTTTGCCCCATCGAGTCTGCACCAACATATGAGAAATACCTGACCTCCCACCTAATCCTATTTACCAGCACTTGGCCCATAGTCTTCAATGTTATGAAGAGCCAAATGCTTATCCAGGTATTTTTTAAACTTGCTGTTATTACCTTCCCAAGCAGTACATTCCAGACCATCACCACTCCCTGGGTAAAATTCTGCATTCTTACTGGCAGTGGCTATGGGGTGTGAATGGCTAGAGAATTCTGGCCTTGGTCTTTTTGTACATGGGAAGACATTTACATCATTTATAATTAGCATTATGATTGGTTTGGTAAAACTAATAATCACTACAATCCTGGTTCATTTAAAAAGTTATAGATCAAACATGCTGCATATATGAATCTTGAGGTTGACAAATAGTCTTATCTTTTCCTATATTCTATTATACAATGGATTTATGTTGTTGAAGCAAGTTCAGTCATGCATTAGTTACAATTGTCCAATCAGCATTGTCTTCTGATTTTTGTTTGGTGTCATGTTGAGGTTTCAGTTGTGCTTTGATGGATTCAAGACAGCAGATTTTGGATATTTACTTTCAGATCAAATTTTCTGCAAGTTCATTAACTTTTTCCATATTCATTGGTACATGTTTTGTTGCCTAGTAGTAGCTTCATATCACTTTTAAAGTACAATTGTGTTTTCTAGTCTGTCTTACATTCCTGTATTCTAGTTAAGCTTCTATAGCATGAATGATAACTTTCATTCACTGCAGGTTCTATATTCATGTGGAACTTTATTATTGAGATCATTTGTGAATTGTTACCTAGAAATGCAATCTTGATTTTCTTAACAAGTGATGTCTTGGTTCAGAATTCCTGACAGAGGAGTGTGCTTGTGAGAAAATGTTTCCCTTTACTGTGAGCTTCTCATTAAAGTTCTGAAAAAAAAACAAACATGGAAGGAGTTTTATGGAACCCATAAGGGTGAGAAATGATGTGCACCAGCACTTTAAATGTTAATTGTAGTTGTGTGGGAAATAGGAAAAAGTAGGAAAACAGAAGTGGTGTATTTTGTGTTATCCTTGCAAAACAAGCTGTTTACAAAATCCTTATCATAAAACGTACAATTGTACCATAGACTTCATGCAAAAATGTGGGTTCTGATCTATACTTGCCCACAGTGAGGCCGATTTAACTATTTTCCCAGAAGTTATTTCCTAATTGGCTGCCTGTAGGATGGCAGCTAAGGTGTTGATGCTGTCAGCTCACTCAGAGAATTGGTAGCGTTAGAACCTCAGAACCCCCACCGAATGTGATGGGCAATATTGAGGCAGTTAGGTGAACATAAAGATAAAGAGATAGATTACATATTAAAGATGAAGGGGGCGACATTAGCAGCCTTGCCTGCAGTTCTGTCTTTGAGCCATGGATTCTTCAGCTCTGATGTTCTTCGGGACTGCTGCAGAAAGGCCATCTCCATGAAGGTGGTGGTCACCCACTATGTGAGGGACTGCTCTACTGCTGGTAGAATGACCAGAGGAATGGACCTGAAGTGGGCTGTTAAATATATAATAAAACCAGAAAGCTCAGCAGGTCCAACAGCATCAGCGGAATGAGAAGTAGCGTTAATGGGCAGAATTTTCCTTTTTTGTTTGATTAAGTATAAACTTAGTCAGGAAAAGAGGTGTAGCCTGCTTTCACCATCATATTTTTTGACATGTGGTGCCATAACATCATGCTGGAATGAGCCTGCCCTGCTAGCAACATTGATATTCAAGAGATCAGGGTTTCCTTTAAAAAGGGTGCCCTGATCTAAAGAAAAATAAAAAATAAAAAAAAGGTTTCCTGCACAGACATGGGAAACCTCCAGGGGATCCTTCCACCCATTCATGGAGCTGGGGAAGCCATCTATTGGGCTTTCCGTTGTGGTTGGTACTGCTTAAACTTCAGACAGTACAACATTCACGAAGCCAACATCACAGTTTAAAGACATAGCTTTTACTTAGACCAGCAGCCGCTAGGAGAAACCATCAAAGGGTCAGGGCAGCTCTGAGACTGAGCAACTAAATATCTCCAATGAAAATCTGGCATTTACAATTCAAAACAGATCAATTATTAAGTTTTCTATCAATTAGTCTTGCCTTTCATTAGCTTTAAATCAATTGTCTTCAATATACATAAATCAACAATAATACTTGTCATATACCTTAACCAATCGTATCTTACCCTCTGCCATAATGACATTTTATTAGTCTATAGAATCCAGAAGCTAACTCCTGTCTTGGCTGACCCCACATCTCGTGTCGCCTAGTAACCGAAGACACTAGCCCAAAGTTCAAATGAACGTTTCCATAGTTCCCCTATAGGCCACTGCCAAATCAGATTTACACATGACTCCATGTCTGGGCATACAGCCACCTTATCTGGACAATAATAAATCCTATTCGTGAAATATACTTGAGTGTTCTAAGTCATCCAGGACAAAGCAGCCCGCTTGATTGGCATCACACCTACACACATCCACTACTCCACCACTGATACTCATTAGCAGCAGTGTGTGTTATCTACAAGGTGCACAGTAGCAATTCATCAAAGATCATCAGAAAGCACCTTACAAACCCACAACCACTTCCATCTAGAAGAACAAGGGCAGCAGATGCATGGGAGCACTACCACCTGCAATTCCTCTCCAAGCCACTTACTGTCCTGACTTGGAAATATATCGCCATTCCTTTGCAGTCACTGGGTCAAAATCCTGGAATTCCCTCCCTTAGGGCATTAAGGGTCAAGCCACACACACGGACTGTAGCAATTTGAGAAGGCAGCTCACCACTACCTTCTGAAGGGCAACTAGGTATGGGACGTGGCCAGCCGGCGACAGCCATGTCCCACGAATGAATAAAAATTCTCTCCATCCAAAACTCTACTGATAAATCGTGCATATTCTCAAGACTTTAACATTTTTTTAGAATATGGCTTTGCCCTAATGCCATTTACCATGATACTTCACAGCCAAAATAAACAATATACCTTGGAAGTATATTAATATATTCAAAATATCAGCATATGTTTTGAAATCATAATCACTTATTTAAATCTTTTACTACATGTATGCAAACTGCTTTCTTGTTAGGTCAGAAGCCTGAGTAAAAGTCATTTAACATAATGCTGATAGTTCTGTCTGTGCCCAAACATCTAACGTTTAAAAATCTTACTAACCTGTTAGGATTCTTCCTCTTACACCATCCAATGCACATGGATACACCTCACCCCCATGGACACGGGAAGCATCCCAACATTTCCCCACCACAAGCGTACCCCCTCTCCCCCAGGGAAGACTCCTCCCAGTGGACACAGTGAACCCGCCTTACCCCACTACGCACACACACCACCACCCCACTATCACCAACATCTTCCCCACACCCAGACCTCCCCTTTTGAAAGTCTGCCTTGCTTGCACAGCACTTTGGCCAAGAGATCAAGTCAAAAAAAAAGATAGGTCAGGAATAGATTAGAGTGCAGGAGAGATTAATTACTAAAGATGATGTGAGACAAAAGAAAAATAACATTGTTGTAGTGGTAGTAAAGAAGTAAAGCATTAGTCCAAAGTTGGCATTAAAACAGAGTATCTTGTTTTTATGTTTTTGTTTTCAGACAGAGATGACCTTTATTTGTGATTATTTAAGCTGATGGATGGGATGCTGATAAAGCAGACTGTTTTTTCCTGGATGGTATCAAAGTTCTTGAATATTGTTGAACTCATTAAGACAAATAAAGAGTAATCAATCGTCGTCTTGACTTGCACCTTGTAGAGGGGGAACAGTCTCTAGGCAGTCAGAAAATGAGTTACTCACTTCAGAATTCCCAGTGTCTGACTTGCACTTGTACCACAGTATCAACTGGCTGATCGAGTTAAATATCTGGTCAATGATAACCCCAGTTGATGTTGATGGTGGGGAAATTTAGCTTTGGTAATGTCATTGAATATCAAAGGGAGATGGAGGAATATTTTGATGGAAATTTATCATTTCTTGCCACTTGTATGGTGATGGTACAAATATTTCTTGCCACTTTCCAGCCCAAGCCTTAATATTGACTAGGTTTTGCTACATTTTTACATGAACTATTTCAGCATCTAAGGAGTTGGCGTATTAGTGAGAGCACATTAACTCTGTTTCTCTTTCCACAGTCCTGCTGAATTTTTCCAGCATTTTCTGTGTACAGTATTTATTTCCTTATTTAAGGAAGGACAAAAATGCATTGGTAATAGACGAATACTCAAAATTGGCAGTTGTCTTAAGTTTGGCTTGTATCTGCTGAAAGTTTAGAAGAGTGAGAGGTGGCTTGATCCAAGCATATAAGATCCTGAGTGGTGCTAACAGAGTGGATGTGGAAAGCATGTTTTCTCTGGTGGGAGAATCTAGAACTAGGTGTCACTGTTTAAGAATAAGAAATTATCATTTAAAACAAAGATGAGTAGAAAATCTTTCTCTGAGGGTTGTGAGTCTTTAGAACTCACTTTTTCAACACTGGAAGCAGGGTCTTTGAATATTTTTTAAGGCAGGAATAGACAAATTATTGATGATTGAGGGGAAATGTGAAAGGTTAGGAGGGAATATTTTGAGATTATAGTCAGATCAACCATGATCATAGTGAATTGTAGAGCAAGTCAAGGGCTAAGAGGCCTACTGCTGCTCCTAACGCATATGTGCATATGAGCTGTGAATGATACTGAACAGTGTGCAATCCTCAGTAAACATACCCACTTATGACTTTATGATGGAGGGGAATTCATTGATGAAGTAGCTGAAGATATTGAGCTCGGGACAGTGCCTTGAGGAATTGCTGCAGTGGTGTTAGCGACTGAGGTGATAAGTGTTCAAAAACCACAAGCAAATTGTTTTGTGTTAATATGACTTCCAACCAGTGGCAAGTTTTCCCCCAATTCCAATTCGCTTAAATTTTGCCAGGATCCCTTGATTTCAGACTCAGTCAAGTGGTATCTTGAATCTGACTGACTTCAGCTCTTTTAGACCAAGTTTGGATCAAGGCTGGAATGAGGTCAATAGCTGAGTAGCTCTGGCACAACCCAGACTGATCATTGGAGCACAGATTATTGATGCATAATTGCTGCTTGATAACACCGTCAATGATACCTTAACTAATGATAAAGAATAAACTGATTGGACAGTAATTGGCTAGATTGGATTTGTCCTGTAGTCAGGACAATTTTCCAATTGATGGTTAGTGCCAATGTTGTTCTGTGTTGGAACAACAGGTTACTGTGATGCCATCCTCCATGTAATTCCAGTATTAATAGCACTAAGAATGAATTTGATCTGAGAGCTGTATTATATGAAAGGAAGCTGTTGCTAAGTGAAATGTTGGAGATTACGTTCTTGAATTAGAGAAACTCTCATTGTCAATGTTGGTATGGGGCAAATTTAGACACAGATATATTTGAGACACATTCATAGGAGGCCTAAACAACAATAAAATCCAAGCCAGGTTTTTGAGTAAAGGCAATAAGCTGACATGAAGGGAGACCTGCAATGAGGCAACAGCTGTGGGAATTACAGAAAGAGATAGTTGCAAATTGAAAGGGAGTTATTTTTCTAGGCCAGCAAAGGGATCCACTAGACTTAAGCAAGATCCGAGTCATTTCAACCAACTTCACAGTCTCAGAGTCAAAATTTAAATGCTACGATTGCCATGGTTGCTACTAACCACAACAATACAATTGGAGAATATTCTATCACACACCTGACTTGTGCTTGTAGCTGGTGGACAGGCTTTGGTGAATCAGGACATAGAATTCCTGATCCTTTTACCTGCTTTTGTAGTCATAGTATTTATATATCTAGTCCAGTTCAGTTTCTGGACAATGGTAACCCTCAGGATATTGATAATGGGGATTTGACCAACGGTAATGGTAATGTCAGTGGTAATATCTTGTTGGAGATAGTCATTACTTGGCACTTGTGTGTTGAGTGTTATTTGCCACTTATCAGCCCATGCCTGTGTTTTGTCCAAGTCTTGCTACATTTGGACATGGACTGCTTCCAATATCTCAGGAGCCATGAATTGGTAAACATCCCCACTACTAAATATGTAATGGAAAGAAAGTCATTGATGAAGCTGCTGAATGTGCTGGGCTTAGGACATTACCCTGAGGAACTCCTGCAGTGATGTCCTGGAGCTGAAGTGATTGACCTCCAACCACCACAATTGGAAACCAAACTGAGCATC
Organism: Sphyrna mokarran; assembly: GCA_024679065.1. Taxonomy (NCBI): domain Eukaryota; kingdom Metazoa; phylum Chordata; class Chondrichthyes; order Carcharhiniformes; family Carcharhinidae; genus Sphyrna; species Sphyrna mokarran. The sequence goes on along the minus strand of JAGIQG010000003.1, from coordinate 105,687,432 downwards.
AGTGAACAGGTTATTGCTGAGTAAGTGCCACTTAAGAGCACTGTTGATGGCCCCTTTCATCGTTTTATCGATGATCAAGAATAGACTAATGACACAGTAATTGCCAGGTTGGACTTGTCTTATTTCTTGTATACAGGATATGGCCACATTCCCTGGCAGAATCCAGTGTTGTAGATGTACTAGAACAGCTTGACTAGGGTGTGGTAAGTTCTGGAGCACAAACCTTCGGTACCATTGCTGGAATACTGTCAGAGTCTTGTATTCAGTGCCTTCAAACATTTCTTGATATCACGTGTAAATTGAGTTGGATGAAGATTGACATCTGTTATGCTGGGAACTTCCCAAAGAGGCTGAGATGGGACTTTGTCTCCACTAGGACTTGTGGTGTTTATTCCTACTAATACTGTCAGGCAGTTTGGTGAGGATGAGGTTTTTCCCTCTTGTTAGTTCCCTTACCACCTGCCACATGCCTAACCAAAAATATATGAGAAATGCTGATGGTCAGTCCAATGACCCATAGCTCAATGCCCATGGTTTTCTGGGCCACAGTGCCTCACTAGAACCTATCCAGCTTGGTCTATGGTGGTATTAACAAGCCATTCTTTGTAATAGACATTGACATAATAAGCGCTTCTGCAAAGTGATACAAATGCTTCTGCATACATAAGAACATAAGAAATAGGAGCAGGAGTAGGCCATCTAGCCCCTTGAGTCTGCCCCGCCATTCAATAAGATCATGGCTGATCTTAAGTGGATCAGTTCCACTTACCCGCTTTCTCCCCATATCCCTTAATTCCCCTGTCTATCAGAAACCTATCTACCTGTGACTTAAATATATTCAGCAAGGTAGCCTCCACCACTTCAACAGGCAGAGAATTCCAAAGATTCACCACCCTCTGAGTAAAGAAGTTCCTCTTCAACTTCGATCTAAACCACATCCCCCCCATCTCCCACTCCCTCTGCGAGGAATACAACAGGAGATTTCCTTGCCCATGTCTGAGAATTCATTGGGTTTTCAGGACTCCCAGGGCAATTCCCCTCACCTGTATCCAACTGTACCACCATCACCTCTGCTGGATTTGCCTTGTCCCACTGGCAGGGTAGAAATGGTGGTGGTATTGTCTGGGATATTATCTGTAAGTTATGATTCTCTGAGCATGAGTCTGTCAGGTTATTGTTGACACGTTTGTGGGACAACACTTCCAATTTTGACACAATCCCCCAGATGTTAACAAGAAGGACTTTACAGGGCCGACGTTGTCTTTTTTGGTGCCAAGATTGATGCTAGATGGATCATCTGCTTTCATTTCTTTTTGCTTTCTTTTTAGAGATTTAACACTGCTAAGTGGCCTGTTAGGCCATTTCAGAGGGCATTTAAGAGTCAGCTACATAACTGTGGGTATGGAGTCAGGTTTCCTACTCTAAAAGAACCTTAGTGAACCAAATGGGATTTTACGACAATTAGCAATGGTTTTATGGTCATCAGTAGACTTTTAATTCCAGATGTTTTTATTGAATTTAAACTCCATCATCTGCCATGGTGGAATTCAAACTCAAGTCCCCAAAGCATTACCCTGGGTCCATGGATTACTTGTCCAGTGACAATACACTGTGCCATCACCTCCCTATGTGGTGCAATGAAGGATAACATACCCTTTGTCTTCATAAAATATTTTTGCATCTGCAGACTAGCATTCTGTGACTTTCATCATTTAAGAAATACTTTTTTTCTGTTTCTTCTGTCAAGGTAGCATTCAGTGTATGTAATTCACTGTGAAGCCAATGTGCACTCATTAGACTGCTGTGTTTGATGCTTCTTTCAGGTGGCTACTTGTTCCACGGACAAAGGCAAATTCAGCAAAGCCTGTAACACCATGGCGTTCTCATTTGAGACAGACTTCTTTAATCTCTCTCTCCAAGTGTGAAGACTGTGGCTGAAAAGACTGCCAACGTTTCACACATTTTCTGCTGCTGCTCCAAATTTATCCTTTTCATTGATGGCCCCTAAGGCATAGCATCTGTGTCCAGCTGAGCAGAGCTTGGAGCATCTTATGCCCTTAAATGGGAAGTCTCTACTGCAGTCCCAGTCTCCACCACCTGCTCTTCTCTACTTGTCATGTGTGAGATTTGCAGGACTAGGCTTAGGAAGGCAGAGTAAGGAGCAGTTGGAGTTAGATGTTTTTCAGAACCTTCAATTAGCGTTAACATTTCCTGATGTAATAAGGTTGTTAAACTTTTCTAACTTTGCATCAGAAAGCGACATGACACTCCTACTGCTAACCACCACCACAATGCCTTCTTGTTCTTTATGGCAGGCTTCTCACTTCAGATGGCAGGGAGGAGATTGTCCCTGTGGGCCCTTGCAGAATGCAACATCAGCTTCAGGGAGGCAGCTGTGAATTGAGAATGCAGCTTTTTCATATGGGAAATCCATTGGCACAATTTCTTCTTCTGTTCAAACATCTGAATAATTCTTCAATTGTCATGGTTGCCCTTTTACATGATTTAGCTGTTAGAGAGACTCATCTGCGCTGGTTGTTGGGAAAATCCTATAATCAGATGCTATTGTACTTTGTTAAAAAGACACGCTGCAGGAACTTCCAGGTTCGCTGCACATTACTGGGCTCATATGACCATTGGATCATCAGAAATATCTTCTCTGTTTCCACTACTCAGCCAAATTAAAATTCCACCTGGTGCCGACACATCAGGTGGGAAACTCACCTGTGAGATTTCACAGGAGCCCGAGATTTAAAATAATTCTGGCCTGTTTCTGGTGCAGCTGGTGAGTCTAAAACACAGCATGCCACCCACTGGCCCAAAACCTGCTCTGGGTTAAAATCATGGTCTATATTTTTCAGCATCTCTTACAAATTCCTTATGCATGTGAAAAATAGCAATTCTTTATAAAATCTGGGACAGATACAGTTTAATAACAGTTTCCAACAGATTTATCTCTTAGTTGTTTGGAAATGTCAACCAACAGGTGGGGAAGGTTATGTTTTGCCTGCAAACAAATTCACCCTCGGACAGACCACAGTAAACCTATCTCCATATGGCAGGAAAGATTAATGAATTCTGGCAGTTCCAGCCTATTTGATCAGATAGAAAAACCTACTCCAGTCTGACAGACATTGTAATGAAATGTGTTAGAATGAGTTTAAGGTTGAGTTAGGATAACATCTCATTGAAAAAGCTTTGATGCAAACAAAATAGCATAAGAAAAACAATCTCAGAAAAATATACTAACGCTGACGTTATTTTACTGCAAGAAACTATATTCCCCGTTGACATGAAAATGAGCTGTGTAAGCCAAAGCTAAAATAACTAGCACCTGTCATTTAGCCATTTTGATCCCATGGTAATGTTGGCATTAACAGAATAAGGAGCACTATAAACAAACTGGAGATAATATTGACTTTGTGTGATAATGTAAAATGAGTGATAGCAAATCCACATCCCATTTTACATCTCACCTGATCTTCTTTCCATTGAAATTACTGCCTGATGTATAATAATAATATCATTCACAATATAGTTTTTAAGCATTTGAAAATGCATAGATTCTGGAGATGTTGAAGTGTTCAACACTGTGAAAATAGTTCAATGTGAAGAGCACATTGATATTCTTAGTCAGTGCTTAGGCTATTGACTAGACACTTACAGAAATGTTTGGCAGTATGTACGATGAGGATGGCTGGATTTTCAACTGGATCACAGAACAAGCAAAAGTAATCACTATTCTGATTATTCACCTTTGCACTTTCCAATTCAAATTTGTAGTTTAAAATGTATTTGACAACAATGAGATATTGACCCCATTATTCCATGTTTTGCTCCCAAACCAGGATTTACATCTACTGACATAATCTGTGCTGACCTTGCTATTAATAGTGCTTCAGTCATGTAATTTCAGTTAAAGTTAATTTTGAAGCACAGTAAAGACCATTTGGCCCAAGAGTCTGCTCCAACAATAACAACCACTAAATGCGCGCTAATCCCATTTTACAGCACTTGTCCCACGTCCTTAAATGTTGTGATAATTCAAATGACCATCCAAATACTTTTTAAAGTTTGTAAGGTTTCTGGCCTCCTCTACCCTCCCTGGCAGTGCATTTCAGATTCTCACTACCCTCTGAGTGAAGAGAATAGTACTGTGGGAGAGACTTGAAAAATCGGAAGCATAATCTTTTAAAAAAACAAGAATGGCTTAATATTGTGGCAACAGGCTCAGGAGACACAGGAGGATGTTTGGCACAGTGATCTGACTGACAGAAGGCTATGATGAATGGTTCTTGTGTAATATGTGATACTTATAAAGCATTTTTAACTGGAGGACATGACCTTCAGGCAGTACTAGATGTGATGCAGGAAAGGAGTCCTCAGCAGTGGACTGAGACCAATCACTCCTGCCTCCACCGCTTGTGGCAGCTCTGGTGTCAGTAGGTGATAAAGTAGACAACAACCTTTATACCAGCTTTCAGGCATTGGGAGCCTGGAGATAGGTTGCTATTTCTCAAGTTTTAATGGCTATCGTTGGAGCAGCTAGCCTGCTAATAAGTGTGGGCAGAATTCTCATTGAAACAGCATATGTCTGAGTCGCTGTCTGTGTGAAATTTGCATATCCCCCCCCCACCCCTCCGTGTCTGCATGGGTTTCCTCTGGTTTCCTCCCACAATCTAATGATGTGTAGGTTAGGTGGATTAGCCATGTAAATTGTCCTTTAGTGTCGGGGCAACTAACTAGAGTAAATGCATAGCGTTATAGAACATAGAACATAGAACATTACAGCACAGAACAGGCCCTTCGGCCTTCGATGTTGCGCCGACCAATATAAAAAGCAATGCCCCTCCAAACTAAACCATTCCCTTCTCTTCCATATACTTATCAACTAACCTCTTAAACTCCACCAAACGTGGCGCATCTACAACTGCTGCAGGCAGGGCATTCCACTCCCGAACCACCCTTTGGGTAAAGAACCTACCTCTGATATCCGTCCTATAACTATCACCCCTTAATTTAAGCTGTGTCCCCTCGTACTAGCTTTCTCCATCCTAGGAAAAAGGCTATCACTGTCCACCCTATCTAAACCTCTAATCATCTTATATGTTTCGATCAGGTCCCCTCTTAGCCTCCTCCTTTCTAACGAAAACAACCTCAAATTCCTCAGCCTCTCCTCATAAGACCTGCCCTCCATACCAGGCAACATCCTGGTACACCTCCTCTGTACCCTCTCCAATGCCTCCACATCTTTCTTATAATGTGGGGACCAGAACTGCACACAATACTCCAAGTGCGGCCGCACTACAGTTTTGTACAGTTGCAACATGACGTTGCGGCTCCGAAATTCTTATAGGCATACAGCCTGAGTGAGTGCAGACTCAGTGGATCGAATGACTTCCTTCTGTACTGTCAGATTCTATGATTTGACTTTGCCCCTCAGAGCACAGCACAAGTACATGTAAGGGGCAATATCAGACAGTCAAAACAACAATTTTGGAAATCCAGTTCTGTTTCAAGTGCAACTTGCCATGAAGTGAGTTCCAGCAGCCTTTTGTATGACAGTTACCAGCCATATTTTACAATACTGGTGCTCAACTAGCACACAGGAGAAGTAATGTACCTTTGGCCACCAAGGAGAAAGAATGATATACCCAAAGAGGAGATTGTTTTAAATTGCTGCGTATTACTTCTGTTGTGTTCAGTTGCTGATGGAGGTTATTGTCATACAGAAAAGGTGTGCTTATTTTATGCTGATATTCTATTAGATGTTTATTGTAGTGTTCAGTTGTTTGTTCTGTGTTTGATTATGTGAGTATGATATCTGATTTATGTTCAGTATGATTGATTGGTTAACCCTGTGCGTGGTTTCAGAGAAAAGTAAACAAACTGTGAAAAGAGCTGAAAGCTAGAGCTGTAAACAGCGGGTAGACGTTTTAAAAGCATTGCAAATAAAATCTTTCACACACGTAGAAACTAGTGTCATCTCTGCTAATGTTGAATTCTATGGAATGAAGTGCATGCTGTAATTGTAAGAGAAATAATTGTTAGTTATTTTGGAAAGGCTTGGGCATTATTCTTAAGTATATTCAAGAACTGGTTTCTACCTGGGGAAGAAAGAGGAAGTCTCTGTTCTCTGAGCTTTGTGAAGACATGTATGTTAAAGAATTCTTCTTTTACTTAGTGCATGAGCAGGGTATTTTAACAATCTCTTCACAGATTTGAGAGATAAAACATAGAACAAAATGATAACAGATCTAACAACTCCTGCACCCGTGTTTTCTTTACTGGAAGAGTCATTCATGCTCTGGAATGAACGGATTTTGGTATTGAGGACTTAACTTCTCCCTAAAATGATGGGCAGCCCAAATGTAGCAGCAATCCTGAAGAATACTCATACATTATTTTAGATCAGAAAGCCAGCAAATATTCAAGCAGCTTGTGGAAGACATATGCTTCATATGGTGGTAAGTGCATTGAAAAATTCCTGTCAACAATGAAGGAGTTAGCATCATTTAACAGTACAACCAACTTTTATGATAAATTCACTCCAACTATGCAGAGATTGTCGAGGTTCTTCAGAAGCTACTGCACAAAGATACACAATGACAATGGACAATCACACAGTAAATAGTATTTATACTGAAGTTGAAAATACAAGTCGTTGCACATTTCAACCCACATGCAGAAACATATGTCACAACTGATCTGCCAGGAAATGCAATTGGAGAATCTGAACAAGCAACTGCTTCATAGATTCCTTTTGGGTTTTTTAATTCTACCCACCAAAGCTTTGTCATGCACCCTCATATCTTTCCTGCGCTATTCATATTTTTGAAGGGATTCTACTGTCTGCTATCTTGAACCCTTGGTATCTGCCATAAGCTTCTCCTTTTTTCTTAATCTTGACCTTAATGTCCCTTGGCACCCAGGGTTTTTTTGGTCTTGGTTTCACTTTTTGTCTTTAAGTGGACATATTTGTTCTGCAATCTTGCTATCCCTTCCTTTAAAGCCTCCCACTGCCTTGACACAATTTTTCCTGAAAGTAGCTGCTCCCAGTCCATTTAGGCCAAATTGTATCTTCTCTTAGTAAAGTTAGCCTTTCCCCATTTAAGAACTTTTATTCCCCGTCTATCTTTATTCTTTTGCATAACTTTCCTAAATCTACTTGAATTCTGGTCACCATCTCCAATAAGCACGCCTACTGATATGCTTTCCACCTGCCCATGCTCATTTAAGAATTTTGCTCCTTCCCTACCTTTCACACTAAAATTATTCCAGTTACTATTTGGGTAATTAAAATCCCCTACCAATACTACCTTATTATTTTTGAAATTTGATTACATATTCGATCCCCGATCTCACTGATTATTTGGGGGCCTACAGTATAGACCCAACAGCATACTTGCCTTTTACTAATTTTTATTTCTATCTGTATGGCCTCATTTGATTATCCTTCCAGGATATTTTCCCTCCTCAGTTATAATTAATTCCTTGATCAGTACTGCAATTCCATCCCTCTCCCCCCACCCCTGCATCCCTCCTTCTATCATCCTCTCTATCTCGTCTGAATTCCCTAGAACCAGGAATATTGAGCTGCGAATCCTGCCCATCTTTCAGCCAAGAATTGGTCATAGTGATGATATCATACTGTCATGTGCCTGCCTGTGCCCTCAGCTCATCTTCCTTATTCTTCAAGTTCCTTTCGTTAAAATATATTCTGTTTAGCCTTTCCAGACTCATTTCTTTCTCATCAAGCTTATGTTCCCTCTGCCTTTTATTGTCACTTAATAGCATTTTAACTTCTAATTCCCTATTAGCTTTTCTCCCCTCTGACCTTCTTCTCAGGATCCCACTAGCAACCCTCTCCGTGACGATATTGACCCCATTCAGATGTAACCCGTACAACTTGTACTGGTCTTACCTCGCCAGGAAATGGCTCCAATCACCCAGGAATCTAAAGCCCTGCTGCAGCAAATCTCCACACACACGTTCATCTGCTCTATGCTTCTGTTGTGCTTTGCACCAGTTGTAATCCACTGATTACTATCTTTGAGGTCCTGCTTTTTAATTTCCTATCTAATTCCCTAAAGTCTGCTTGCAGGGCTTAATTTTTTTTTCCCTATGACAGCGATCCCAACATGGATCCCAGCCTCTGGCTGTTTACCCTCCCTCTTGCAGCCGTTCTGTGATATCCTTGACCCTGGCACTTGGGAGGTAACACATCATCCTGCTTAAGAATGATGGCATTGTCCAAAATTGAAGATAAATACCTGCTGGAGAGCAGGTGGAACCATCCTGCATCTGTGCTTGTGAACATTTGCACATGTATCACTATGGTAAAAATTTCACTCCCTGCACTGATTACCAAATATTGTTTACCATGTTAGGATCTCATCAATGACTCCATGTATCTACAAATGTTCAAATTATCTTCATCAGTATAAATTTGAGGTTGAGTATTTTATACAATTGAGTTGATCTCACAGAAAGAACTATAACGTCAAATTTGTAGATTATAGCATCTGAGACTTTTGTATTTCAATGTTGTTTCTGTACTTAGAGAAAATAGAAAGGTGAACTTTTAAGAAATTGTTTGTTTTTTTTCATTCATGGGATGTGGCATTGCTGATTAGACCAACATTTATTGCCTATCTCTAATTGTCCTTGAGAAGATAGTGGTGAGCTCCCTTCTTGAACTGCTGCAGTCTATGTTGTGTTGATATACCCACAGTTTTGGTAGGGAGGGAGTTCCAAGATTTTGACCAGCACTAATGAAGGAATGACAGTGAAGTCAAGATAGTGTGTGACTTTGAGGGGAACCTACTGGCTTGTGGTGTTGCCAAGCATCTGCTGCCTTTCTCCTTCTTGGTGGTAGAGGTCATGGGTTATGAAGATGCTGCTGAAGACGTTGTGGATTTTGAATGGTGAGTTGCTCCAGTGCATCTTGTGGAGGATACATATTGCTGCTATAGTGTATTGGTGGTGGAGCAAATGGATGTTGAAGGTAATGATGGAGTGCCAATTAAAGAGTCTGCTTTATCCTGGATTGTGTTGAGGCTTTTGAATATTATTGCAGCTGCACTCATTCAGACAAGTGAAGAATATTTTATCACATGCATGACTTGAGCTCTACAAATGCTGGACAGGCTTTGGAGAGTCAGGAGATGAGTTACTTGCTGCCTAATTCCTCTGACTTGTTCTTGTAGCGATGATGTGGAGATGCTGGCGTTAGACTGGGGTAAACACAGTAAGAAATCTCACAACATCAGGTTAAAATCCAACCAGTTTATTTGATACTAAACCCACAAGCTTTCAGAAATGCTGTTCCTTCATCAGATGTGTGGAAGGTAGCTCTTGTAGCCACAGTATTTATGTGGCTGGTCCAATTGAGTTTCTGGTCAACAGGATGTTGATAGTGAGGAATTCTACAAAAGTAATGTCATTGAATGTAAGGGGAGACAGTTGGATTCTCTCTTGTTGCAAATGGTGATTGCCTGGCACGTGTGTAGAGCGAATGTCACTTACCTGAATATTACCCAGGCCTTGTGGTCTTGTTGCGTATTAGCACAGATTGCTTCAGTAAAATGTGCATTTTTGTTGTTTAGAGTGGTTCAATTTAAAATCAGGCCTTTAATTTTACAAGGGAGAAAAGATGTACTATTTTTGATTCTACAAGTCTGGTAGTTGATCTATGCTCACCGTGCTTGGTTGGTTAAGCCTGAGTGTGGACTCAAGGAAAATTAAACAAACAGTAAGCCAGAGATCTAAGTGTAGAATAAACATTTTAAAAGTGCCATGAATTAAAACTGTCACACAGAAATTAATGTCATCCCTGCATGGATCTAAAATACACAACAATTAAGACACACAGAGTCACGTCGGATAAATAGGGTCTAATGTGATGCTCTAGGATGGTTGGTGAAAGAATAGCAGCAATAATCACAAAGATAAACTTTATTTTCCAGATGAGAACCATAGAATCCCTAGAAGGAGGCCATTTAGCCATTTGAGTCAACACCAACTCTCCAACAAAGCATATTACCCAGATCCTATCCCCCAAATCCTGGGTATTTACTATGGCTATTCCCCATAACATTAGGTTAAATTGATCTTTTTCTACACTCTAGCCATGACTGTAACACTACATTCTGCACGCTCTCCATTCCTTCTCCCTTATGAATGGCATGCCAAGTCTGTATAGCGCGCAAAAAACAATATTTTTTACTATATACCAATACATATGACAATAATAAATCAAATCAAATATATTTTCACCCATCTAAGGAACTGGTGTTGATCTATGAAGCCTCTCCATATGGATAGGTGCAGTGTTTTCCATAGGAGAGATGACAGATCTGAAAGACAAATGGGCCATGTCTCAAAAAGCCTCTCAAAAGTCGAAAAGGGCTACTCACAAATTGACAAAGAATAGTTATCAACAGTTTTTGGTGTTAAAAAGTTCCACCAATACATATATGGTTGGTACATTACCATCACTTCTGACCACAAATCGTGCTTGGGTCTTTTTAAAGAAGACAAGGCTATTCTGCCAGTTGCATTGACAAGAATTCAACATGGGTGTTATTTATGTCCGCTTATGAATATGCATTCAAGCCCCGACCTAAAACACATATAGCAAATGTAGATATATTTAGTCACTTACTTTTACAAGAAAGTATTACAGCTACTCTAGTACCACAGGAAATTGTCATGTTGTTGAATTTTTGGATACGTTGCCAGTCTTGGAGAAACAAATCAATACTGCACCTGTCAGGATACATTTCTGTCCAAAATGAGACATAAGATACCTACAGGTTGGGCCAGTGAGCATGTTTCTGCAGAAATGAAACCATTTTTTACCCACAAGGATGAATTGAGTTGCTAGGATCGCATTACACTCTGGAGAGCAAGAGTAGTCATTGCTGTGCTAAGCAGAGTACTGCTTCTACAAAGTGTTCATCCAGACATCTCAAAGGTGAACATACTCACCAAATGTTATGGCTTGGCATTGATGCCTACATCAAAAATCTAGTCAAGCACTGTGAACAGTGCCAATTACAATTAAGGTTGCCTGCTGCAGCCCCCACCACACCTTGAGAATAGCCTGGCCAGTATGAGTTCATATTGATGATGTTAGTCCATTCATGGACATAATGTTTCTGCTCATTATTGATGCAAACTCTAAATGGATGGATGTTTCTGAGGTCAAGTATCCTATATTGCACTTATCCTTGAAAGATTACGCCAATGTTTTTCCACCCATGAAGTACCTGAAGTAATAGTATCTGACAGTGGAACAGTATTCACAAGTGCTGAATTTCAAAACTTCACTGCACTCAATGATATAAAGCACATTAGAATTGTGCTTTGTCACCCAATGAATTAGCTGAGCAAGCTGTCCAAACTTTTAAATCTGGCCTAAAGAGTCAGTCAGCAGGAATTCTCGAGACTAGAATCCCATGCTTCTTTCTTGGCTTCAGAACTCATTAGTATCCATTTCATGTCATTAACAAGATTGAAATGCATTGCTGCAGTCTCCTGAGATGCTCTCCACCTCCTCAGCTGGAAGTTCTGCTGGTGTTAATCATTACTGGGCCTGAAAAGCAGAGACCAGGCATTACAGAATCCAGGAAGCAGGAGGTAAATCCCAATTTTAACATACAACCATGCTGCCAATGGGTTATGTAGCCATTGTCAGGCTGCAGAAGGGAGTCCCTCAAAGGATTTGGGGTCAGAATGCTTGAGCTGGGGAAAGGGTCGGACATCAATGGTCTTCTCTCAGGAATGGGTTTGCATGGCCAGTCATCTCCATGTAGCCATGAAAATCCTCTGCATGTGAGCTTAAAGCAGCTTTTGGATTGATCGAGAGACTTATCTCCCTGTAGCTTTGAATTGTTTTGATGACCTTAAATCAAATAAATTTTCATGCCCATGAACATTTAAAAACCTTTGGTTTGATACTTCTAGTCCATTTCAAAGCCATTACCTCTGTTTCTTTATAGAATCACTTCAGGCCTTTGTGTCCCCTGGGTGGTCAGAAACAAAGCTGTATAATTTGCAGGCATTGTCTCCTGGCACCTTGCTGGTATTGCCAACTTGGCAGTGGAGGGTTGGCACTGCTAGGTTGGAAATATCAGGGTGTGAGAGGGAAGTAGCAATTTGGCTCTGCCAAGGTGGGGCCTGAAGGAAAGGCCTGAATGGGGGTAGGATCTTTTGGCGACCACATAGCAGAATGTCATACATTTGGGGGGAGTGAATGGAGGGGAAGGGGAGTGGGGGGGGGTGGAAATGAGGCCAGTCAAGATTGAGGCTGGGTTCAAATCACACTGTCATCTGCATTGTGTGGGTGTTGTTGCTTGGGGAGTTTGCTGCTGTATGTTGAAGAATTGGGAGTATTCCCTTTGACTGCTGGATGGAGAGGTGTGAGGGCCATGATAAGTGTTCAGGTAGGGGGTATGTCAATGTTTGAGATTGTGGCACCCTTTAAAAAGGGCACCCCAATCTCTGAGGATCAGGATCTATCAGCATGTTTAGAACATAGAACATAGAACATTACAGCACAGAACAGGCCCTTCGGCCTTCGATGTTGTAAATGTTTAGGCCCTGCCTGTCTCAAGGCCAGTGCAAAACTTGATCCTCTCCAAAAAAAATCCAAGCGCCCTTAAATAGCACCTCATAAGCAGTGCCAGGGCCAACAGGAAATGTATCAATTTTCTTGCTGGCGCAGCACTTTTTTTCCCAGAGAATCACACTCTTAATTTATAATCAACTGAATTCATGTGCTAACTATTAAAGTTTCTGTCACTGTGTAAATTGTTTACACAGTAAACATTATATAATATTGGTATTATATAATGGGACTTAGATGGGGATGGGTTGTGATGATTGTCTCTATAAAGATTAATCTGGAGAGTAAGGGTCACTTGACCTAGGGAACCAGTCAGGATGGGCTTCTGTACTGTCATCTCAGAAGTGATTACAGTCATGAGGCTATAACTCTCAGTACGGTTTTAACCTTTAAATAAATGAATTGTGTTTTCCCTAAACTGGTGAATGAGCATCTTTGCATCCATACTTGGGTTTCACCTCAAGTTGGTTTCATTAGGATTACAGTGATTTTGCCCTCAACAAGATTTTCTATCCTCCAATTTTACTGCTACCAACTCACAAACCAGATGTTAGTTCTGATTGACAGCTCTAAGATGTGATGGTATGCAATGTGGTGCTTAAAGTAATACCTAATGTCTAAGCAGCTGTTGTACAATTACAATTTAATAGATAGCTACAATAGGTAATTTTCACACTAATAATTTACAGTTGTGATTGCTTTAAAATAATAGATGATGTCCAAGCAGCTGCTGGAAATTACAGAGTGAAAATGTTTCTTATTTTTAAAATCAGCTTAATTCAAGGGATAATGAAACAAATGCAGACTTCCGTTCCCAGGTTCCAAGGTAAAGTTTTGGTTGACTGAATGATTGCAACTATTTAGTAATTTCCTCAGCCTCATGCTTTAGGCATTACAGTCTATTTTCAATCATGATGGGAATCCTTGCTTCAGTCGTTTTCTCTCACTCAAATTAATAATTACATGATGGAGATATATTTTACAAAGTCATTTAACTCATAAAGCCGTTGTATATCTCATTTATTCCAATTTGGATTTTAAAAATTTTGCTTTGTGCAATAATGTTTCAAAGCAAATTTGTTGAACTTGTTTTGCTTTATGAATTGTTGGTAGCTTTGAATTGGAGAGGTGTTGCATGAGCTAGTCTCAGTGAAAGGATTCTGCAATGGCATTATTATTTGCATGGGCTGCTCTCAATATGACTGATTATTCTGATGTTCATGGAAACAATCATTTCATAGAATCCAAAAGAGCATTTCACCCAGGCTTTCCCCTCTGCCCTATTCCCATAATCCCATTCATTCATGCTAATCGCTCTAACCTCACCTCTTTGGACATTAAGGAGCAATTTGCATGGCCAACCCACCTAAGCTGCACATCATTGGGCTGTGGAAGGAAACCAGAGCACCCAAAGGAAACCCACGCAGACATGGGGAGAACGTACAAACTCCACAAAGACAGTCACCCAAGGTTGGAAATGAACCTGGGTCCCTGGTGTTATGAGGCAGCAGCAGCATTGTGCGACTGTGTTGCCCTGGAATAAAAGTCTGGGAAAAAAAAAGATGAAGAACTGCATCCTGTGATTTTGCCCTCTATTGCTGTACTTGCATTTCTGAAGCTTTCCTCGGTCATGAGGAATCAGGAGGATTTTAGAACGATAAGTAAGAGAGGGTATCTGAAGGCACACTTTGACCCATGCCTCAACTAGGTGTTGACTTGACAGACATGTTACATGAGTAAAAACAGGCGTTTCTTGGCCAGGCCTTTCAATTTCTGACTGCCTTAAGCTTGCTGGATGCTCTAGCACAAATTGACTCTAAGTGTGGTGTTATGACCTGTCCTGAATCTTAACAATCCAAAGGATCATAGAGGATCCCGGGTGACTGAAAGGTATCAGGACAAGCCAATTCATTTAACACACCCCTTTTTGCAAAAATCTAGCGCCATGCAGTGCTCAGAGTGGAGGTATGTGTCATGGAAAGGAAATCCAGAAGAATAGATTTCTCTGAATGTCCTGCATTGTTTTCATTTCAATATTTGAGAACCAGATTGATTGACACGTCATGAGAGCAATCAGAGGTCACCAACACAGTGGAATAATTGTAGCAGGGTCAGGGACAAGAGATTGTGGAGATGGGGGTGTGGCGGACAGACTGGGAAGGACTTTACAGACAAGCTGGAAAAAACACACTTCCTCCTCCTGGCCCACATGAAATGCTGTAAATGCACATACAGAACATAGAACATAGAACATTACATTACAGTACAAGCCCCTCGAAGTTGTGCCGACCAATAGAACCAATCTAATGACTCTCTAACCTAAACTATTCCAATGTTATCCATATGCCTATCCAATGACCATTTGAACGCCCTTAAAGTTGGCAAGTCTACAACTATTGCAGGCAGGACATTCCATGCCCTTACTACCCTCTGAGTAAAGAACCTACCTCTGACATCCATCCTATAACTACCACCCCTTAATTTAAAGCTATGCCCCCTCGTGTTAGCCATCACCATCTGAGGAAAAAGGCTCACACTGTCCATGCTATCTAACTCTCTGACCATCTTGTTAAGCCTCAATTAGGTCACCTCTTAACCTTCTTTCTAATGACAATAACCTCAAGTCCCTCAGCCTTTCCTCATAAGACCTTCCCACCATACCAGGCAACATCCTGGTAAACCTTCTTTGCACCCTTTCCAATGCCTCCACATCTTTCTTTATAATGGGCGACCAGAATGTACGCAATACTCCAAGTGCAGGCGCACTAGAGTTTTGTACAGTTGCAACATGACCTCACGACTCCGAAATTCAATCCTTCTACAGATCCATCTGTTTTTGTCTACTTTTACTTGCCAGATTTTGCAAGGCCTGAGAGCTCAGCTGACAATAAGCTTTCAATGATCAACCTGTTCCCTAAGGTACAGATTGCCTAAGGAGATTGGTCATTTGTCTCTCCAACCTCTGATCCTCACTCATCCCAGCACAGTTAAAACCGGAAGCTGGTGTTGTATTTATATGAATGTTTTTAAATTTTAATTCCCGACACAATCCAAACCCACCTGTTGTTTAGGGTTAAACAAAAAACAAAGAATAAAAAAATACAGCCCAGGAACAGGCGCTTTGGCCCTCCAAGGCTACACCGACCATGCTGCCAGACTGAACGAAAACCCCTATCCTTCCCGGGATCATATCCCTCTATTCCCATCCTATTCATGTATTTATCCAGACATCTCTTAAAACTCACTTTCGTATCCGCTTCCAATACCACCCCCGGCAGCGAGTTCCAGACACCCACCATCCTCTGTGTAAAAAAATTGCCTCGAACATCTCCTTTAAATCTTGCCCCTCTCTCTTTAAACTTATGCCCCCAAATAATTGACTCTTCCATCCTGGGAAAAAGCTTCTGACTATCCACTTTGTTAATGCCCTTCATAATCTTGTGGACATCTATTAGGTCGCCCCTCAACCTCTGTCGTTCCAGTGAGAACAAACCAAGTTTCTCCAACCTCTCCTCACAGCTAATTCACTCCATATCAGGCAACATCCTGGTAAATCTTTTCTGTACCCTCTCTAAAGCCTCCACATGCTTCTGGTAGTGTGGCAACCAGAACTGAACGCCATATTCCAAGTGCGGTCTAACTAAGGTTCTATAAAGCTGCAACATGACTTGCCAATTTTTAAACTCAGTGCCCTGGCCGATGAAGACAAGCATGCCGTATGCCTTCTTGACTGCCTTCTGCACATGTATTGCCACTTTCAGTGACCTGTGTACCTGTACATCCAGATCCCTCTGCCTATCAACACTCTTAAGGGTTCTGCCATTTACTACATATTTCCTATCTTTATTAGACCTTACACTATGCATTACCTCACATTTGTCCAGATTAAACTCCATCTGTCATGTCTCCGCCCAAGTTTTCAACTGATCTATGTGCTGCTGTATCCTCTGATGGTCATCATCACTATCCACAAATCCACCAATCTTAGTGTTGCCCGCAAACTTGAACATAGAACACTACAGCACAAACAGGCCCTTTGGCCCACAAGTTGTGCCAATCTTAGTGTCGCCCGCAAACTTACTTGAACATAGAACATAGAACACTACAGCACAAATAGGCCCTTCGGCCCACAAGTAGTGCCGATCATATCTATACTTACCAGGCCATAGACCTATCTGTAACTCCCAATCCCATTACATCCCATGTACTCATCCAGAAGTCTCTTAAAAGACCCCAGCGAGTTCGCCTCTACCACCACTGACAGCAACCGATTCCATTCACTCACCACCCTCTGAGTGAAAAACTTACCTCTAACATCTCCTCTGTACTTGCCCCCCAGCACCTTAAACCTGTGTCCTCTTGTAGCGACCATTTCAGCCCTGGGAAATAGCCTCCGAGAATCCACCCTATCTATTCCTCTCAACATTTTATAAACCTCTATCAGGTCGCCTCTCAACCTTCGTCTCTCCAGGGAGAAGAGACTTAGCTCTCTCAACCTATCTTCATAAGGCATGCCCCCCAATCCAGGCAACATCCTTGTAAATCTCCTCTGCACCCTCTCAATAGCTTCCACATCCTTCCTATAGTGAGGCGACCAGAACTGCACACAATACTCCACGTGGGGTCTGACAAGGGTCTTATAAAGTTGCAGCATTACCTCCCGACTCCTAAACTCAATTCCTCTATTAATGAAGACCAGTACACCATATGCCTTCTTGACCACATCCTCCACTTGTGGGGCAGATTTAAGAGACCTATGGACCCGGACCCCAAGATCCTTCTGCTCCTCAACACTGCCAAGACTCCTACCTTTGATATTATACTGCTTCATCCCATTGGTCCTGCCAAAATGGACCACCACACATTTATCTGCGTTGAAGTCCATCTGCCACTTCTCCACCCAGTCTTGCATCCTATCTATGTCTCGCTGCAACTTCAGACATCCCTCCAGACTATCCACAACACCACCAACCTTCATATTGTCGGCAAACTTACTAACCTGTTACATTTTCCTCTAAATCACTTATATATTTATTACAAACAGCAAAGATACTAGCACTAATCCTTGAGGAATGCACTAATCACAGCCTTCCATTCAGAAACACCCCCTTCCACTACTACCTTCTGTCTTCTATGACTGAGCCAGTTCAGTATGCATCTTGCCAGCTCACTTCTGATCCCATGTGACTTCATCTTCTGCACCAGTCTGCAACAAGGGACCTTATCAAAGGCCTTACTGATGTTCGTGTAGACAACATTGACTGCCTCACCCTTATCAAGCATCCTGATCACTTCCTCGAAAAACCCGATCAAGTTAGTGAGACAGGACTCCCCTTCACAAAACCATGTTGCCTCTCGCTAATATGTCCATTTATTTCCAAGTGGGAGTAAATTCTGCCTTGAAGAATCCTCTCCAATAATTTTCCTACCATTGACTAAGATTCACTAGCTTGTAATTACCTGGATTATCCTTGCTACCCTTCTTAAACAAAGAAACGACATTGACTATTCTCCAATCTTCTGGGATCTGCCCTGTAGCTAGTGAAGACACAAAGATTTCTGTCAAGACACCAGCAATTTCCTCCCTTGCCTCTCTCAGTATTCTGGGGTATATTCCATTAGGAGATATTGTCTACCTTAATGTTTCTCAAGACCCACAGTATCTCCTCCTTTTTGATTCAACATGATCCAACTATCTACACACCCTTCCCCAGACTCAGCGTTCACCAAGCTCTTCTCTTTGGTGAATACTGAAGCAAACTTCTCATTTAATATCTCACCCATTTCTTCTGGCTCCACGCGTAGATTCTCTCCCCTGTTCTTGAGTAGGCCAGCCCTCTCCCTGGCTACTCTCTTTCTCTTTATATATGTATAAAAAGCCTTGGGATTGTCCTTAATCCTGCTGGCCAATGATTTTTTGTGACCTCTTTCAGTCCTTCTTACTCCTTGCTTAAGTTTCTTTCCACTTTCTCAATGTTCCACATGTTTGCTTTGTGTTTTCCCAGCCTCCTACTGTTGACAAATGCTTTCTTTTCTTTTTTGACTAGGCTACAATATCTACAAACACCATCCCTGAAATCAAATCCAATCTACAAAATGTTCCTATCACCATCCCCTGATTTTCATCTGCAGCCTGAGAAATTTGTAGATGTTTCTTATTTTCCCGAGGATTTTAAGTGTCAGGACATACCAGAAAGGATCAGAAAAAATAGCACACTTTGCTCCAAAGGGAAGACATGGGATTATGGTGGCAGGAAAATTGGCTTTTAGGCCTCTTGAGGCTTTTTTGAAGCTGAGATGCAATTGTGAGGCAGAAACCTCAGTGATAATATAACTGCCAAATGATGTGAGCTGCAGACAACATAACAATGAGGATCATAAGCTGCAGGCTAAGAGAGGGCAGGATGTCATAGAAAGCATTATAACAAAGACAAACAGGAGGAGACTTGATGAAGATCTGTGTGAAGGAGAACATCAAGCAATGACAAAACGAGAAGGATGCTGACAGATAGGAGAGGGCATAATAGAGACAGTGTGAAAGAGAAGAGCTGGATGTGATAACTCAAAAAGCAGAATCTTGTGAAGGTGAGGCTGAAGATGCATTTTACATTTTAAGTGCATGTCATAACTGATTGCATTGTCAAGTGACGCTGATGTGCCATATACTGATCCCTGTGTTATTAGTCAGACAACATGTCGTGATCTTTAGTCATATCATAAAAATCTAATAATATTTTAAATGAAGTAAACTTTCTTTTAAATGGAATCTAACCAGTTATCAGTGAGCTGCAGTTATACAGCTCAAATCAATGTGGCTTGAAAAGACAAGACTATATTTTCCTTCCTTTTCAGCTTGCAAAAAAGATGCTCCATGCATAAAGCAAGTTAGCTTTATGATTAAAGCATCTTTTTCTACAAGCAACTTTTCCCACTAGCGTTAATTAGACAATCAGTAGTAAAAGGAAGATGAGCTTTGATCTTGGAGAGTACCTTCATGATTAGATTTGCTGTTAATGTGACTAGTCCACAAGGCATGGCTTGAATGACTGTGCTTTTTGCATTTATTATTGTTTCTCATTTTAAATTAAAATTTTATATGTTAAATGTGAGTATAACTAGATGTTTGTTTAAAATTAACAAATGTAGAACTATTGAAATATGAGTAAATTATTTACAAGGATATTTGTTGTCAGGAATGCAGGGATGAGAATAAGGTTTGGTTGGTCAAAAGCATGGCCACCAATGAGGAAGTGGGAGATAAAACTAGAAACAAGATGGTGGAATAGAGATCTTTGGAGTTGGGTGAAGTGAAGTTTGGAGGATATCCAGATAGGGAGACACAAGATCATTGGGGGATTTAAACATGAGGATGAGCATTTTAAATTTGCCTGGATGCTGATATCAATCAGTTTGCTGTGATATTGTTCAATTCAGGCAGTATCTTGGAAATTTTCCCTACAGATTTCATTCTCTTGTTGACCTAAACTAAGACCATCATTTGAGCAGTTCCTATTAGAAAACTGTGTCAAGGCTGCGATTTTATCCTTTTTAGGACAAGTGTACTGTAGTAATCTCATATAAAACAAAAAAAAGTGCTAAGTTTTCGAGTTGGTTTCAAAACTATATCCACTTATAGCTTTTAGGGCCCATTAATCCCTAACCAAAAGTGCATTTCTTGAATTGCCAACTTTAGATGAACGGGAAAGCATAAGGCAGGCATGTTCAACCTTTTTGTGCAAGAGGCCACCTGAAAATTTTTTTCTGATTTAAGTGGCCGATGAGTAAATTTTAAAAAGGTAAAGTTTTGTGCAAAGTTAAACAAAAATTTCAATAAAATGTTCAGGTATGCAAAAAAGAAACAATCTTGCTGAGCGAAAGTAAAGCAATGTCAAAGCAATATTAATGATTAATTAATTAAGAGTTTGAGAGGATCAAGTTGTGTTTTTCAGCTCACTGTCAGTCTCAGGATACTTACACATTCATCCATATCCAAGACAGGATTTCCTGGCTGTGCTCGCCCAAGGCTGGAAATTCCCACCCAAGGTTAGTGGACCTTTGCATGGTTTATGTTCTGCCACTATGATTCTCGTAGTGGGCGAAACAGGAAAATTCCACTATCAGTATGTAAGTTGGTGTGAGTGTGTTGGCGTAGGGGTGAGGGTGAGTGCAAACCCTGAGTCTGGAAGTGAGCCTGATTCTCTCATACATACTGTTTTGCTCAAGTACACGCCTTTTGTCATTACACAGACACACAAACTCTGTCTCACACACACACACACACACACACACACCAGAATTTTCTGAATGTTCATGCCAGCTGGATTTTTTCAGCTTGCTGCAGTGAATGGAGGTTTGGCTTGACATGAAATTCTCTGATCATGACAATGGATGTGTGGCATGAATGATTGATAAGATTGTGTCCCTAGTCTCTCACTCACACAGTAATTTTACTCACACATATTCTAGTTCTAATTCCATAAGACCATAAGGCCATTCAGTCCACTGAATCTGCTCCATCATTCAGTGAGATCATGACTGATCTGATATAATCATCAACTCCACTTTCCCGCTTTATCTACGTAACCTTGATCCCCTTACTGATTAAAAATCTATCTCACTCCAAGCATATTTAATGACCCATCCTCTATAGATCCCTGTGTTAAAGAATTCCACAGATTCACTATCCTCCTCATCTCTGACTGAAATGAGTGACCCCCTTACTCTAATATTAAGCCCTTTGGTCCTGACTCATCTATCCTTTCAAGCCACCTGAAAATCCTTTCTGTTTCAATAAGCTCACCTGATGTTCTTCTAAACTCCAAAGAGCACAGGCCTAATCTACTCAACCTCCTTTCATAAGGAAATCCTCCATACCTGGGATCAATTACTGAACCTACTCTGGACTGCCTTCAATGCCAGTATATCTTTCCTTGGATAATGGGAGCTAAACTGTTCACAGTATTCCAAGTGTGGTCTAACTACTGTTGTTTTAGGAATTTTTACCGATTTTTATGCTCAATTCCCTTTGAACATTCCATTTGCCTTCCCTATTTCCTGCTGAATTTGCATGCTAGCTTTTTGTGACTTTTGCACAAGTATCCTCAAGTTCTCTCATGCTGAAACTTTCTGTATCAAATACTATTCAGCTTTTTTATTCTTCCCACTAAAGTGCATAACTTCACATTTGCCTCCATTATATTCCATTTGTCAAGTTTTTGCCCACTCATTTAACCTGTCGGTATCCCTCTGTAGATTCTTGGTGTGATCCTCACACTTGCCTTCCCACTTATTTTTGTGTCATCTGCAAACTTGGCAAGAATACATTCACTTTCCTCATCCAAACCACTAATACATATTGTAAATAATTGTGGCCCCAGCACTGATGTCATTGGCACTCCATAGGTTGCCATCCTGAAAATCCCCTCTTATCCCAATTCTGTAGTATATTAGCCAGTCCTCTATCTTTACTAATCTGCTACCCAATGAGCACTTATTTTATTAAGTAGCTTTTTGTGTGGTACTTTACTGAATGTTTTTTGAAAATCCAATTAATTACATCTACTGGTTCCCTTTTATTTATCCTGTTCGTTACCACTTCAGATAATTCTAATAAATTTTTACAGGCGTGATTTTTCCTTCAGGACCCATGCTGACTTTGTTTGATTGTATTATGTATCTCTATGTGCTCTGCTTTTACATTCTTTATAACAAACTTGTAACATTTTCCCAATGACAAATGTTAAACTAACTGGTCCATAGTTATATATATTTTGTCTCCCTTTGTTTTTGAATAAGGGTTACATTGGAAGTTTTTCAATCCTCTGGAGATTTTCCAGAATTTAAGGAATCCAGGAAGATTACTACCAGTGCATCCACTATCTCTATAGTGACTTGCTTTAATAAGTCCTGCTCGACAGCCACTTCCCCCTATTCGGTAGTCAATCCATCCCCACCCATCAGCTACTCCGTCCCTGCTCGGCAGCCATTGTCCTCCTCCCTGCTCAGCAGCCACTTTCCCCTCACACAGCAGCCACTTTTACTCTTCCCTTCATCCTAAAACCTCTCTCCCTCCTCACTCACACTCAGCACACTCACTGCTGCCATCGCACAATATTTCAAAGTATCAGACTGAAGAAAGCAGCTGCTGCAATTAGAACCTAATTCTCGCCCATCTTTGCTGCTGATTGGCTCGTAGTGATCCTAGCAACAGCAAATATATGAGAGGAATGGCCTATGGAGGAGCAGTGCTTTGGAGAAACTTCAAATTGACTGACTGACATTGTAAACACATGCTCCATGGGCCGAATAGTGGCACCCATGTATTGGAAGAACCTTTTCCAAGGTACGCTCTTTAAAACATGCCTCTCCAGGAGAATACCTAGTTTTTACACAGTATCCAACTTTCATTTCATCATGGATTAAGGTATAATGCAAAAGCAATGGGTGAAGCTCTGTATTCTGTCACATTAGGATGGTTGGTGAATGGCAAAAGGTGATATCAGCTAGCTAAGTGGTGGGACTGTGACTTATAGTGCTGACCATTTAAAGTTCCATTGTGGTATCAGTAAAGAGCAGGTGACGTAAGATGAATATCAAACCACAAAGATTTTCCAAAGTTACTTTTCAAGTACCTGGGAGAGATATTTTATGTGATTTGCATACATTTTCTAAGTCCTACATTGCATTTGTTAGTAATGTAATATCACAGGGATCATTTGTACATATGTTCTTTATTCAATACAGTTTAAGGACTACGGTTTATGCAACTTTTTCTATCCTGGTTATGAATCAAATTCTATAAGATGTTGCATCCTACATTAAGAAGCTGTTCTACTGATTACAAAACATTCTACCATACAAAGTAAAATGTCTTCAAAACTAATTACTGAATCAAAATGCAAGAGATTTAGCAAGTGCACCGTTACATCCCAAGGGAGAATTCAGCTTTGCACATTCTATTTCAAGTGTTGCCTAGCAAATGGAAGACATATCACCAAGGAAACACATGTTCTTAATCATAATGATTCTAGGCACTCACTTGTGCAAAGGTTAAATGGCAAAAAATGAAGTCAGCTAGATTTAATATTAGAATAATGTTTCTGTTTTCCAAAGTTTATTTTCAGGACATTTTAATGTGCATAATGTGAGTGGAAATGGATGTTACTGTGTTTCCTGTCTCCTGTTCACCATGAATCTCAAAGATACTTAAATGATTTAGCTTAGTTTATTTTAGCAGAATGTACTGATGGTGAAAATAGATTGGCTGCTCTGTGCTTCATCTTAAATTTCCATTTATGCAATTGTATTGAAGATATTTGAAGGTAAAATACATGGGTGAGGAGTATGAATAATGCCGATCTACCCCTCAGTAATTGAATGGGCATTTAAATCAAATTATTTACTCAAATCTTGAGCTGCACAAATTTAGCCAACTGTAACTTTAATGCAGCCTCTTAGACCAGCAGCCAAGCTGTCTAACCAAAGCAAACTTCTTAAAATCTGCTGCATGTTGTCTAATGACATCATGCCTTGCCAACACCTACGATGGGTCCTATGGTCCATCCATGGCCTGTATAATTCTTCATAGACTATTGGCATGTTGGGAATGAACTGGGAACGTGTTAATGTGGAGCTAGATTTAAAATATTTTGATATTCTTGGCTCTATAACAGTGGGGATGTTTCCAACTCACCTTTCCCCCCATCCAACTGGAGTTAAAATCAGAGCGAGGTTTTGGAAGTTTGATTTTCATAGTGTGCCTTTCGTGGAAAGTTGCCAAGAGCATGATTGTCTTTAATACTTTTTGTGACCTTCTGTTTCTTAGTTATGCAGGAAAATACTTGCCAGATCTATTTTCTGTGGCGGATACCATTGGCATTGATTTTGGATACTGAAGATAATTTGAATGCCATTGAACAGAAAAAATACTTCAAATACATTACTTTTCTATTCAACTGACAGTTTATGGCATTCTAGTGTGCAAAGATAACCCGGCTTCTTTGCCCTACTGCAGATTACCTTAAACCACTCTCTCGTATTCTGTTCACCACCATTTCCAAAAATATGAACAAGGAGTTCATGGACCTGTGTAAGATCAGATTGAGACCATCCAATCAACAGTCTCTGCCATGCCTCTCTCCTAAAGCAGCCCATCTGGCCAACCATCTAATAATGCTCTACCATGTTAAGAGGTTAGTTGATAAGTATATGGAAGAGAAGGGAATGATTTAGTTTGGAGGGGCATTGCTTTTTATATTGGTCGGCGCAACATCGAAGGCCGAAGGGCCTGTTCTGTGCTGTAATGTTCTATGTCCTGGCTTATCCTTGCATCTTTCTCTAGTTTCTCTCCTATCCTCTCTCATGCCTTCTAATACTCATGAAACCCCACTCAGTTTTGTTCCGCTAAGCTGCTGAGTACCCAACTTCCTTTGCTGGTCCCCATGTTAGCTGAAATTATAAATGGCTCTCTCTCTTCAAGCCATGTTGTTCTTTCCTTTAAGTATGCAGTTATCACTCTTCAAAAGGCCAACTCTTAATCTCATTATCCATACAAACTATTGGCCAACCTCCAGTCTACCTTTCTCTTCAAAATCATATAATATGTTGTCACCTCTCAAATAACACCGACAAATGTCATCTTTTCCTGATCTCCATGTTTAAATCACTTCGATCAATCTTCAACCATCTCCCTCCCCACTGCTTCCCTCCCCACTGCCCCCACCTCCCCACCGCCCCCCCCTCCCCACACCTCAGCCATCCTCCTATATGACTATGAAAAAGATAAATTATCCCTTCTCATTTTCTTCTTGTTCTATCTGCTGCCTTTGACATAGTTGATCTTTCCATCTTCCTCTAATACTCCACTGCTGTCTGGCTGAATGAATCTACATCAGTGCAAAGTGATGCATGTTGGTAGATCTAATGCAAGGGGAAGTTTTGCAATGAATGGCAGAACCATCAGGAGTATAGACACACAAAAGGGATCTGGGTTTGCAAGTCCACAAATCCTTAAAGGTGGCAAACACAGGTGGAAAAGGTGGTGAAGAAGGCATATGGCAGGCTTGTCTTTTTTGGATGTGGCATAGAATATAAAAGTTGGCATATGATGTTGCATTTATATTGAACATTGGTTAGGCCACATTTGGAATACTGCATCCAGTTCTGGTCGCCATACTACCGGAAGGACATGGAGGCTTTGAAGAGAATGTGGAATATTGCCTGGTATGGAGGGTCTTGGCTATGAGGTGAAATTGGTGAGACAAAGGTTGAGGGGCGACCTAATAGAAATTTATGGAATTAAGAAGGGCATAGATAGGGTGAACAGTTGGAAGCTTTTTCCCAGGTCGGAAATGACAAACACAAGAGGTCACAAGTTAAAGGTAAGGTGGGGGGGGGCAAGGTTCAATACAGATATGCGGGAGGAGTATTTTACACAGAGGGAGGTGGGGGCCTGGAATGCATTACCAAGCAAGGTGGTTGAGGCAGACATGCTAGGATCATTTAAGATTTATCTAGATAGCCACATGAACAGATTGGGAAGAGAGGAATACGAACGGATGGTCTAGTTAGGAACACATGATCAGTGCAGGTTTGGAGGGCAGAAGGGCCTGTTCCTATGCTGTATTGTGCTTTGCTCTTTGTTCTTTGTACTCTCACCTGGTTCCATTCTTATCTATGTAGCCATAGCCAGATATCACTTGAAATGGCTTCTCTTAAGTTCCCACATTGTTACCTCTGGTATCCATGGCAGATCTACTCTTGGTCCCTCCTATTTTACATTTATATGCTGCTTCTTGGTGACATTTTGCATGTACACTGATGACATCCAGCTCTACCTCACCAGCATCTCTTTCAATTCCTCCACCATTTCAACAATTCCCCATGCTAATATTCAACAGAAACCCATAGTCTGCTGCTGAGAACTTTCTTCTCTCTGAGATGGGATAACCAATAGAGTCTAATTAGTTTGATTCCAGCCAAAGTTAATGGCACATACATAGGCAAGTATTGATATTTTGCCATGTAGATACTAGGAGGAAAATTTTTATCCATTTTGAGTCCATTTTTATCATATGATTTGATTTCAGTAGCTTTTGTGGAAATAAGCATTTTATAATTAACAGTATTGCTCAGCTGACATTAGCAACAGGTTATTTGATGAGCAGGTCCACGTGGTTCGAAGCATGAGATTCAAGAAGAGGAATTGGCAATAGGATAGAGAGGGCTAGTTTATTGATGCAGGAAGAGGATTTGTAGCAAAGTGCAGCAACAACAGTGCTGCTTACCCTGCAAATCTGTAAGTATCAAATGAATGACATTTATCATTTGTAGTTCGCAAAGCTGTTTTCAGTGATCCCTTTAAGGGATGCTGGTTCTGGCCAATTTCAAATCTGTGCAGGGCAGGCCAAAAATTTAACGTACACTGCATTTAAACATGGAAGAATGATATTGTATATTTGTTATTATTTAAATAGCTAATAATTTTGTGAACAGTATTACTTCTGATGGTCCTAGGACCAATTCCTGGGAAGCCTGGTGTGAATGTGAATCTATTTTTTGATCATGTTAGCTTGGTAGTGAGAAATGATTTAGGTCATGTGAAAAATTGCTACATTTCAATATGTTCTGTCATACAAGGATGGTTGTTTGCAGCCTATATGGCACATGACAACAGCTGTGCCCTTTGCATTGGAGGCTTCTTAGCATTGCTGCTTCTGTTGGCTGAAGAGATCGAAGCATTGAAATATAGATCAGTTGAACATTAGGTAAAGGCAATATTAGGTAAAGGCAACATTAATTCTGAGGATTCTGACATTTCATAGATGCCTACAATTTTACACTCAGATGATTGGTCCTTTTTGCACCTGATTGAAAGAATTGTTCTGACATCTGTCTTCAGATTGAGATACCAAAGCAAAACCAGCATAATTCCAAAAGAACAACTCCCTTTCAAGAGCTGTTTACCTTCATGTTTCTTACCTACGTGTAGCCAATGTGCACCTCGAACCTGTGACCAAACATGGGGAGAGCTCAAAATCAAGTCAATAAACTAATTCCATTGAATCTGTTGAGATTAATGCCCACTCCATTTATTGTGCTGGTTTACAACATCCAGCAACCATGACTCTCAGAATCATTGAATCAATCTTATTAAATTCATATCAACATTATTCTCCATATGTGTTATCAGAAAGTGCACATTTATACAATATAGTTTCTCATTGATTAATAATAGATGTTTCTCTCTATATTAATCTGCTGTATTGAAACTGTATCATTGCCTAGAGATTTTGCACTTTGTTAGCAAAACGGAGAATTTATTAATCAGAGAAACTAGGTACAAGATTTGCAGCTCGAGAATGCCCTGGAGTTGGGCTCCAATCTTTATAATGTTAACTACATGGCTACTAGTTCATTCTGTCTGAGGAGGACTCCACCCTCTGGGGTGATCATTCACTCTCAATTCCTATTTTACACTCAAGTCAGGTGGCCCACTTCTGTTGCTGTTTGTTAAAGAGACAGACACCACATATGCAACGGTAGCATAGAAAATAGGAGCAGGAGTATGCCCATCAACCCTTTGCGCCTGCTCCATCATTTATTACGGTCGTGGCTGATCATCTAACTCAGTAACCTGTTTCCACTTTCTCTATATCCTTTGATCCATTTAGCACAAAGAGCTGTATCTAATTCCTTATTGATAACATACAATGTTTGAGCTGAACTGCTTTCAGTGGTAAAGAATTCCACAGGCTCCCCACTCTCTGGATGAAGTTCTAAATGGTTTACCCCATATCCTTAGACTGTGAACACTGGTTCTGGATTTGCCCTCTATCAGGAACATCCTTCCTGTTAGAGTTTTATAGGTTTTTATGATTTCCTCTCTCCCCTCCAATTCGTTTTCCTAAACTCCAGCGAAAATAATCCTAACTCAACCAATCTCTCCTCGTACATTGGTACGGCCATTCCAGGAATAAGTCTAGTAAACCTTTGCTACAGTCCCTCCACAGCAAGAACATTCTTCGTCAAATAAGGAGAACAGAATTGCAAACATTATTCTAGGCATAGTCTCACAAAGGCCCTATATAATGCAACAAGTCATCCCTGCCACTGTACTCAACACTTCTCGCTATGAAGGCCAACATACCATTGTCTTTCTTCACTGCCTGTTGCACCTACATGCTCACTTTCAAGAGCAGATGTACAAGGAGACTCTGGTCTCATTGCATATTCCCCTCCCTCAATTTATAGCCATCTAGATAATAATCTGTCTTCCTGTTTTTGCTACCAAAGTGGATAATCACACATTTATCCACGTTATACTACATCTGCCATAAATTTTCCCACTCGCTCAACTTGTCTAAATCAAGTGGAGTCCTTGCACTGATCCCTGCCAAACCTCACCAGTCATTCCTGTCAATTGGATTAAGATTCATTTATTCCTACTCTTTGGGAGCAATTTTACCAGTATGACTGCCTAACGTTTCTATGATTCCACCTGAGGCCAACAGAGAATGTCGTTCTCCGAGCCTTACCTGCCCCCGGAATCAGGGCAGTGTGCTGGTAAAATTCCAGTCTTTGTTTCTTGTCTGCAAACCAGCTTTCTATCTGTCTCAATGCATAACTTCTAATCCCATGTGAGTTAATTTTACGTGCTAATCTCTTAAGTGATACCTTTTTCAAAATTTTCTGAAAGTCCAAATAAACCACATCCACTGGCTCTCCCTCATCAACTTTACTAGTTACATCCTCAAAGAATGCTAGTAGAAGTGTCAAACATGATTTCCTTTTCATAAATTCGTGCTGACTCTGTCTGAAGTTGCCACAAGTACTCTGTTATAAAATCATTGATAATGGACTGCACTGTTTCCCCCACAACTGAAAATCAGGCTGACTTGTCTATAATTCCCTTTTTTCTCTTTACCTCCCTTTTTAAATAGTGAGGTTACATTTCTATACTCCAATCCATAGGAATGTTTTTAAGGCAAAGATAGATAAAACTTTTGAACAGTAAATGAATTAAAGGTTATGGTGAGCGGATGGGTAAGTAGAGCTGAGTTCACAAAAAGATCGGCCATGATCTTGGAGGGTGGCATGCTGGCACAGTGGGGTGGCTTTCCTGTGTGAGCTTCCTCTGGGTGCTTTGGTTTCCTCCCACAGTCCAAAGATGTGCAGATTAAGTGGATTGACCATGATAAATTGCTGCTAAGTGTCAGGGGGACTAGCTAGGATAAATGCATGAGATTATGGGATATGGGAATAGGGCCTCCATTGGATTGTGGTCAGTGCAGTCTCAATAGTGCTATAGGATTTTATGATTTTATTGAATGGTGGAGCAGACTCAAGGGGCCAGATGGCCTACTCCTTTTCCTGGTCCTTATGTTCCTCAAACTTACATTATTCTTTGCTGCAACATTGCAGCAGGCTGAGGGCAGACGTGTAAGCATGACAGCAGGGTAGTGAATTGAAATAACAAGTGAGCAGAAGTTCAGCATCATGTTTGTGCACTAAATGGAGGTGTTCTGCAAAACAGTCACCTAGTCTGCATTTGGCCTCCCCAGTGTATAGGACACCGCACTGTGACCAGCAAATACAATAGACTAAGGTTGAAAGAAGTACAGATATGTCGCTACTCCACTTGGAAGGTGTATTTAGGGCTTTGTACAATGAGGAGGAGGAATTAAAATGTTACCTCCTGCATTAAAAATCTGGAGTTTCCTTTGCTTGTTTATGTAATCTTGCATATTGCTAGATGATCATTTATCTTCCCAAATCATTTCTGAGGGGAATGCATTACAGTACCATGCAATCTTTCAGATCCCTTCAGAATGGGTTATCATACATGATGTATCATACATGAGCCAAGTGTGATGATAGGAAATAATACATTAACATCATTTTACTTCTAGCAATCATAGACATTAAATTTATAAGGGTCTTAACCACATGAACGGTACCACCCTCATTCTGGGCAAATTTCAGTACACATGACTAAAAATGTTCTCCAGATTCTCAAAAAGGGAGATGCAGTACTGATATCCTTTCCCTTTTTGTGTACAGATCTTCTCCAGCCACTAGGCTCAATGGTGAACAAACAGATTGAACACAAACTCAAACACGATTTACGAACTGATATGCTGGCAACATTCCAGAACGGTTGAAGGGCGAAAATGCTGCTGATAAAATCAAAGTTGATCTTCATATGTTATCTTTAAAATTTTTACATGCTCAGTAGCTTGTAAATATATACATTTAGCTTATGAGAATTATCTGTAAAAAAAAAACCTTTTTTGGCTTGTAATATGAATGTCCATTACAACTTATCTTTCAATTTCTGTAATTATGTGTACTCTGTTCTTGCAATAAAATGAGCAGAAATTTTAAGACAAATATTAGGGAGATTTTTGACTGGAAGTGAGATCTGAGTGGCCAGGGATGGAGACAAGTAGCAAAACTTTTGAACTCCTTATTATAAGGCTAGATGATTTTAACTACCAGATCCCGCTGAATGATACTGGTTAACTACTTTGTTGAAATGACAGCTCACTGTTGTATGTGAGTGGAAGTTTGGATGATAGAAGGCCACTGGCTGGCAACGAATTTGCCAGCAATTAGTTAGGTCACAGGAGAGGATTTCAGAGGGTTTAATGGAAAAATAAGTTAGAGAGCATATAAATAAATATTCCTTGTGGAGCCTACAGAACCATACCTGCCTCTCCACATGCATGAAGAACATCAAAGCAACTTAGCTTAAGTGGCCTGTTCTCATCTCAGACTCTCTTTCTGTTTCTTCACCAGGCAGAGCTAAAATTGCAGTCACAGTCTGATGATATCATTGGACCTCAATAAACATATTTAATGAAGAACTCTACCACACTCAAACAGTCAGTCAGTACATAATTGATTTGATGTCAATCCTGCAATTTTGGACTTAGCCGCTTGAGTTAACACCATTCCTTAAACATGCACAGCTGAAAATGCATTCAACAGCAGGAAAAGCCTCCTTCTGGGGTTATTTATAGGGATCATTAACAATGTCTAGGTTATTGTTGATGGATCTCCACTGGCTCATTTTGACTTTATGTAAGTGCTGGGTGTTTTAAGGAGTTGATTTAAGTTGGTAAAGTCAACAGGGAATGGTGTTGCTGCATGTGGAGAAGGTCTTGGTTCAGACCGCAAGGATACTTATCTGGTCATAAAAGCAAAATACTGCAGATGATGGAATCTGAAACAAAAACAGAAAATCCTCATTTACCTTCCTTTTTTTCCCAATTCACCTCCCCACACCCCTATTCTCAGAATATAAATCTCTGCTGATTCTCTTTGCTCTCAGCTTTGACAAAGAATCAGCTAGACTCAAAATGTTGGCTCTATTCTCTCCCTGTAGATACTGTCAGACTTGCTGAAATGTTCCAGTGCTTTCTGTTTTAGTACTTATCGGTTCACTTTCTCCAGTACAAAAGGGAAATACTGTGTGGAAGTTGGAAATCTGAAATAAAATAGAAAATGCTGAAGATACCCAGCGGTCAGGTAACATCTGTTGAGAGCAAAATAGAGTGAATAATAATGTAATGAGGTCTGTAGGCTTGTAGGCTTTGTGATCCTGACATTGGGACCAAATGGATGGAGTGGTTCCAAACCTCTGCTTCCTGGAAGTAAATCTGCATGTGCAGTTTCTCATAGGCTAATTAGCCACCTCTGAGTTTGTTCATCTATTAAGACTCAAAATTGGTCCAAAATGTCAGCAGCTTTGGAACCTTGGCAATGTCATTGGGAGAGGTGGGCACTGCTGATGCAGGTCAGGGACCATGAGGGTGCCTCAACTCAGAGGCACTCTTGGGCACAAAGATGCAAATAAAAATTATCAGGGCCCCTAGAAGCAATGGGGAAATCCTTCAGACAGAACTGAACTGTTGTTCCATTATTGGAACATAGGAATCCTGAGCGATGGTTTTCCAGACTGCTGCAAGGAGGTTGCCTCCATTGAGCTGACAGCCTCCACATGCGATGGTGGGTTTTTCCACTGGCAATAAAATGCTAATGAAGCTGCAAAATTGCCACTAATTACTGCGCTAACAATGTTAATTAGTTTCAAGTCTTTGAAGTAGTCCGTATAGGCGGCACAGTGGTTAGCATTGCTGCCTCAAGCTTCAGGGACTCATGCCCAATTCAGTCTTCGGTGACTGTATGGAGTTTACACATTCTCCGGGTGCTCCAGTTTCCTTCCACAGTCCACGGATGTGCAGGTTAAATAAATTGGCCCTGCTAAATTGCTCCTTGGTGCCCAAAAAATGTGTAGGTCAGATGGATTAGCTATAGTGAATGTGTGGGGTTATGGAGATAGGGCAGAGGAGGGGGCCTGGATAAGATAATCTGTCAGAGAGTCGGTGCAGATGGGCCAAATGGCCTCCTTCTGCACCTCAGGGATTCTATAAATACAATTCCTATGAATTTTCTTGTCTGTCCTGGGGAATATTCCCCAACAGCAGGACTGTATCAGGGGGATGTCATGACATGGCGCTAAGTCACAATATGGCCCCTATTTCCCAGACCTCTCTGTCTCCAGCCCATATGTTTTCTCTTTTCATAGATGCTGCCTGATTGATGAGTATTTCCAGAATTTTTTGTTTGATTTCGCGTGTTCTCAGTCATGGTTTTATCATTACCATTTCCCACAGCTCCGTGCAGGAGAGGGAGACGGAGCAGAGGCAAGAAAATATAGGACAAACCGATCATAGAGGGAGGAGGACAAGAAGGGGAAGACTAGTTTTCAGCACAAGATCTTTTCGACATAGGGTCTTCTGGGAGCTTGTCTCTTAATTACACCTAAGCTAAGAACCCAGTGCATGTTGTGTGCACTAAACGGAGGAGGTGTATAATGAACTCTACCACCTCTGTAACAAGAGTTGCAACCACAGAGCAGGGCAAAGAAGCCACTGTTAGTGGCTGTGGAGTGACCATGTCTCTGTTTCATATCAATATCCTTCCAGTCTGGAGCAACAATATATCTGGCAACTCCTAGTTTGCCATCTGATGATGAATCAAAAAGACGATAGATTCTGGCCAGGGAAGAACATATCACTGTATTCCCTCTGAACAGAGAGAAGCAAATAGATTGTGAATGTGGTTTTGTCATATTAGTGAGTCTCCCCATGTTGTGATAACATTGATTCCACACATTGGGCTGTATGAACACAGACTAGAATTTTCTGTCCATTCACACTGCATCGCTGTTACAAGGTTGGAGAATTTAGCGCTTAGCAAAATGTTGGTTCAGTACATCAGGACCAAAGAATTCCACTGGAGTGAATGGCCAAAAAATTCTGGCAGCAGTACCTTTAGATTCAGAGATATTCCAAACACAAAGGCTACCATTCACTAAATTGGTGTGTGCCTATTAGTCAGCACATCTTGTTGGTAAATGCCCACTAGTTTGGCAGCAGTCATGATGTTTTCATTCTGTGCCAGTCAACTATTCCATCAAACTTTCAGCCAATATGTTAAACTAGGTGTTGAATGCTGGGCAACCAGGGCTTTGTACCTGACGCATGACTTCAGTCCACAATCTAGCCACATGTGTCTAGCTTGTAGGTAATGAAAGCTTTAGCGCCACAACAAACACCATAGAGCAAACCATTTGGGTACTGAAGTGGCAGTTCTGTAGCATAAACAATTCTCAAGGAACTAGCCAATACCCACTGGAGCAGATGGGCCATTATCTTCCACGAACTGGCCATTGTGCCATCAGGTAGCACCTCTGGAGAAGGAGGAGAAGGAAAAGGAGGAGGAACAAGAGGATTAGGAAGAGGAAGACAGCAACTATTATATCCATTCTCTGATCAGGTTGTGTAATTTGTCTTATTTGATATTGGTCCGAGTGAACTAAATCTGAAATCCCTACTATACAACAGTTCCACATTTTAATCATTCCTTATGGATGGATAACATCCTTTTTGCCACAATGCTGAAATAAAGGGCCTTCCTTCTGTCCGTCATGAATGCCAAATCTGTGATTCTACTGTGCCATCCTTGTGGTGCAGTGGCAGATTTTTCCACAAATTCCCTCCCATAGGACAAGTAACAGCTTCGATGATGGCTGCCATAGAATTTTGAAACTTATCTCCATTCCTGTCCCTTAGAAGGAGGAGAAGGAAAAACAAGAGGATGATCAGGAGGAGCAAGGCACCAACCATTATATTCACTTTCTTGGACAGGAAATTCTTCTGAGTTCCAATAAGGGCTCACTTCCAGGAAAATCCAAAACTTAAAGTCAGATTCCCTTTCAAGGTAAATTTCTGACACACAGAAATTGAGGAGAGATTTGATAGAGGTGTACAAGGTCTACCAGGCTTAAATAAGGCAGGCATGAAAATGCTGTCCCAATTAGCTGATGCTACTATGTCAAGGGGGCATAGATTTAAGGTTTTGGTAAGAAAAGCAGGGGGAATGTAAGGAAGAACATTGTTATGCAGTGAGTTGTTGTTACCTTGCCATCCATGAGTATAAGGATGGTGAAAACAGAAACAATAATTTCAAAAGAAAATAGATGGACACTTGAAGGAAATAAATTTGCAGAGCCAAGGGAATTAAGCAGAGGAGTGGACCTGTCCGGATTGCTTTACAGGGAATTGGCTGAATAGCTTCCCTTCTGTACCATAAATAACATAATGACACACAAACACAACCACAAAACAATCATTTCATAAAAGTGTTATCTAACAAAGCATTCAATGTTCCGTTCAAGACGTAACTAATTATCAATGTACATTTCCTTAGTGCTTATCTTGCAGTTGCCCTAGTACACTCATAGTATGCTTATGAGGCATTCCCTACACTCCAGCATGGCTGCTTAGAGACTGCTGAATTTCAGTTAGGGAGACTGTTGATGGCTTTGCAGGATGTTCTTGAGTAGCCCTGAGCCTGAGAGGCTTGTCTTTGGACTGCAGCACCTGAGCATGGGTAGCTGAAATCAGTGCTGGCTGACTTACAGACATCATCAAGTGCAGTGGTAGAGTGGCAGATGTGGTAGAACAAACAATGAAGGAGCAGCTTACACTATCCCTGCACAGTGTCTCAGCAACCTGAGTCATCTATTTAGGTACAGATTGTTGGACAGCTATGAAACACTGAAAGCCCCTTTAAGTAGCCATGGTGGTAGCTGTCTGAACCTGCTGAGATTTTGTGGCCTTGGGTTTGAGCTTCCAATCCACATTCATATTAAATGTTCTTGCTGCCTGTTTTACTTTGTATGGGCGTAGATTCATCCGTAGCCCCCATGCATTTTCATAAGCTGCAAATTTTTAACGCATCATGTTTTACAGATCCCAACTTTTTATTAAGTAATTGAATACAAAGCATTCTTGGAAAGTTTTTTTGTTTGTTACCACATGAAATGACACAAGTTCTGCTGTAAACTCATTTCTGTACTAAGTTTTCTAGAAGTTTTCTGAAAGCCATTGAAAGCTAACTTGCCTATACACCAACATTGTACTCAAGTGTAGTACTTTATTGAATGATCAAGATAAAGATCTACTTGTGGAAGAATTATTTTGCAGTATCAGTGACTGATAAAGCACCAAAATGGAATTCATTGAATTTTGATTTTTTTTTTACACACCTCATAAAGAATTGTAATTTGGTATCACCGTTTTCAACTCCTCTGAAGATTTATGTCCTCATTTTTTTTAGATTTAAGTGCTGTTTCTGAAGCATTTTCTAATTAGTTTCTCAATTCCAGAGCTACAGAGCTCATAATACAGCATGTAAAGGATAGTCAAGTGTTTTTACCCAATTAAATCTCTGTGGGTGACTTGGCTGAAACACCACAGTGACAATGACTACAGAATAGGGAAAGCTGTATGATATGTCACCTGATCAAGTAACCATAGCAACCCTTGGGCTACAATCTCTGATATCAAAATAAATTGAATTTTATGCCATCTAATGATTGGTGAAGTTGGTTGCGATGTTGGTTGCTGCTGTGCCTGATGATGAGAAGCATGAATGAATCTATTCAATTTAAAAATAAGACATGCACTGAAACAAGGAACACAAACAATGTTGTTTTTATAATGTCCTTCATTACATTCCATGTTTGATACACTCCATTTCTTTAAAACTTATTAAAAATTTATGTAGGGAACAAAAATGAGTTAATTTTGCTAATATAAAGTGACTTAGTAATTAAACAAAGTTAAAGATCAGTAAAATATACTTACTATTTAATAAAATTCCCCTAATCTTCAATAACATCATGAACATCTTAAATAAATTTCATGATTACGCCAATTTCTCCTCTAGTTAAGTGTGTGCATTTTCTATCTCTTTTGCTATGGAATTTATATTTTTTCTGTGTAGCATTTGTGATCATCAGGTCTCTGATTGCACGTTTTCCATGATTTGTAATTTATTTAATGTATATAAAACCTATGTCCTAAATTTTCTTCTCCCAAAATTAAAAACAAAAACAGTTTCTCTGATCAATAGTTGCCATGTCAATTTCTTAACTAATTCAATATGTACCTCTAAAAATAACATTTATAGCATAATACAGAATGAAATATAAAATAATCAAATGAGAGAAATTGCAGATTTACCCATACACCATCCTTTAGATTGATCTGTTGACCTCAGCTGAACAGCACATGCAAGAAGGTAGAAGCATGCAGAGAGATTATTGTTTCTTCTCTTCACTGACTGCCTTTTTGTGAACATTTTTGCATTATGCATAGAACCAGAAAGGCAACAAAGAAAACAGGATTCTGGGTTATATCAATTGTGTTCCAATTCTAACAGATCATGTGAAAGCTATGGAGTGCCTTGATCAGCCTGCAAAATGGGTTATTGTGTATAGTTTTGATCATTGTGACATCAAAAAG
Source organism: Sphyrna mokarran (assembly GCA_024679065.1). Taxonomy (NCBI): domain Eukaryota; kingdom Metazoa; phylum Chordata; class Chondrichthyes; order Carcharhiniformes; family Carcharhinidae; genus Sphyrna; species Sphyrna mokarran. The sequence goes on along the minus strand of JAGIQG010000003.1, from coordinate 105,649,923 downwards.
GCATCCAATTCCCATATGCAATATTATAGTCAGCAACAATCTTTGGTGTTAGAGAGGAGAGCTCTGTGGAATGGCTTGACAAACTTGGACTTTTCATCCTCAGGCAGATCTGCATAGGTTTGGTTCTGCAAAGGCCAAATGTCAGGATAGAAGTTAGGAAATATTTATTTACATAGAAATTGCCAGGAAAGATGGTTTAGACCAGAATGTTCAACTGATTAAAGAATTAGCTAGCTTTGAGAAATGTAATGGGAGGATACTGGAGGCAGGATTCTCAGGTCCTGCTGAGGTTCGGATTGGAGGCCCAGAGATCTCGAAAATATTGCAACTGGTTTACATATCAGTTTCCCAATCCCGTCCCAGTGTGCTGAAGTGGGTTTGGGGCTGGCAGGGCTCCTTGCCCCCGTGAAGATAATTAAAGACCTTCTGATAGGAACCTGCAGTTTCCAACACAATGGAATAAATCATTGGCAGGCCAGTGTGCCAGCATCCCAGGACGGCCTACTACAGTTCCTTACTCCCCCCCTCAGGAGTGTATATCTGCTTTATATTTGTATAATTAAAAAAAACTCTGCATTTTGAAGTAAAAGTATAGCATGCTTAAAAATGATACATTAGTATATTTTTAAAATTGATTTTAATGTGTAAAAGTAAAGTCAATGTTGAGGTTGCGGCTGATGTTCAAATATTCTTTTGGCATTTGCTAATAGTACATAAGGGGAGATTTCCCTGTGTCATGTGCATAAGTACACTTTAAGTGCCTTGTAATGTTTAGCTAGACGAAAAGCTCTTTATAAATTCAAGCACTGGTTGTCACACACACAAATCCCTGAATTGAGAAAACATTGAAAAAGTACTGAAATCTTTTTTCAGGACGTGGAGACTCTGGAAAGAGTGCAGAGGAGGTTTACCCAGGATGCTGCCTGGTATGGAAGGTCTGAGTTACGAGGAGAGATTAGGCAAATTGAGACTGTTTTCCTTAGAAAGATGTAGACTTAGAGGAGATCTGATAGAGGTGTACAAGATTTTGAAGGGGATAGATAGAGTAAACAGGGCTAAGCTTTTTCCTAGGATGGACTCAAATAGCACGAGGGGTCACGGGCTTAAGGTGAGGGGGGTAAGGTATAATTTGGATGCTAGAGGGAGTTTTTTCACACAGAGGATGATGGGGGTATGGAATGCGCTGCCAAGTAAAGTGGTGGAGGCAGGCACTCTGAAGTTATTTAAGAAATACTTAGATGGGCACATGAACAGAATGGGAATGGAGGGGTATAGAAAACTGATTTAAAATAGGGATCATGAGCCTTGGGAGTCCCTGGGAAGTGTGTAAATAGATGATGATATTGATGTACTTGTTTTTATCCTACAGGTGCTTTGGTCCACCTTGTTGTCTAACGAGGGGCATACACACGATGGGTCATGAGAGGACTGCTCTTGGATCTTTTTCGAGAGTATCCTACTGCTTCACATCGTTAGTGTATGCTTGACCTGGACCATCTGATGGGCAACACGACAGCGCAGTGACTATAGCTGTGCTGTGCAGATACATGGATTTGGGCCTGTGTCTGTGGGAGTTTGCGCATTCTTCCCGTGCTTGCATGGGTTTTCTCCGGGGGCTCCGGTTTCCTCCCACATCCCAAAGATGTGCTCTTAGGCTAATTGGCAAAACAATTTTTCCCTAAATTGTCTCAAATTTGGTTTTTAATCCATAGATCTATAAACATGGACAGGGATCGCGTGTAGAAGTGGGAACATCAAGGTGGCGGCGCGGGCTCGTTGGGCCGAAGGGCCTGTTTCCCATGCTGTTTTGTTCTTTGTTCTTTGTTCTTTTATTGCATATGTTCTGACATATTTGATTCAGGGGCAATGACTCAGGAAAAGTATCTGTTCCTTTTTGAAGAACTTCAAAGCAAATAACAGATTTTGTGTGGGCTAGAGAATGTCATTGACAAAAGGTGTAAAATGGAGGGAAAGGAATGAAGTGGAGGGGAAGGGGAATTTTTCCTCTGTACCCATCACCGCCAACACTGACTGCTAGAGGGCATAGTGGGTGCTGGAGGACAAATGCCGGCTCCGATTGTGAATGATGGGGGTAAATGCCACTTTTGATCTGAGGGGTTGGTGGGATAAATGCCTGTCCAATTGAGAAGGATGGGGAGCTGTCTCTCAGGCCCCTGTGGTGAGTTTGAAGAAGGGAGATTACTTTTTGCTTTGATTATGACATTCCTTTAACATGGCACCCCAATCTCAGTGCAACTGGGTTTTGAAGGTATGTTGAATCTTTGCCCTCTACATAACAGTGTGAAACATGCCCACTTGTTTTTTGTATAGAATGTGGTGAAATTTGGAGAGAAAACCAGCCTGTTTCTCCAGCGAGAAGTAAACTGTTTTTCTCATCGGAACCAATACTGCCAGTTTTTAGTAAGATTCCCCTCAGTGAAGTGATTCCAACTGGAGAAAGTGATGAGAATCAGACCACACAGATTTAAAGTGATTGCTGAATGAACCAAAGGCAACATGAGGAACATCTCTTTTTCATTCAAATAAGATTTGGATTTTTAATTAGTGTTTGGTCATTTTTGCAGATACAGTCTTCAAATGGGTTTGCAGTTCCATCTTTCAGGAGTTCTCATATTGAAAAGCTCAGGGCTGTGGAAGCTGCTTGGGACAAATTACCCTTCCAGCTTGTTGACTTTGACATGTACATCTGCACTGGAATTTTAGGACAGCATTCACTGCTTGTGCAAAGATTTGGAGATGCTGAACATAACTCAGGCTGTCCTGCCTCCAGGATGCCACCATCTTCACCTCACTTCTTTCACTACCTCAGCCGAAGTGCAGCAAGTAGTTATAATCTGGAATCTGCTGAGAAGGGATTAGATATCAATTGAGTTTAATTATATGCAAGTGGAGGATGTTAAGTGTGTTTTCATTTCAGCTTATAAAAAGAGACACATACTGAAACTGTGGTATGGTTGAGTTAGGAATTGTAGTTTTGCATGGTTTTAGTTGTACATAAATGGAAGACTGCGTAAAGATTAGCTCAAATAGCATACTTCACCAACTGACCTTTGGAATAGAATAAAGGGTAGTGGAGGCAGATTCAACTGTAATTTTTAAAGGGGAATCAGATAAACACCCAAAAGAGAAAAAAAATATGGCTGTGTGTAGGAAAGGCAGCGGAATGGGACTAGCTAAATTGTCTTTGCAGATCCAGTTTGGGTTTGATGTGTGAAATGGTTGCCCTTGCTGAAACCAATGGTAAGGGGGGGTGGTGGGGGTGTGCAGTAGCTTACTGGTACAGTTACTAAATTAATGATTCAGAGATCCATGCTCTGGCAACCTGGGTCAGTAAAAAAGTCTGGAATTAAAATTCTAATGATCTCTATGAAGTCATTGGTGATTATTGAAAAAGCTCATCTCGTTCACTAATATCTTCCAGGGAATAAAATTTACCATCCTTACCTGGTCAGGCCTCCATCTGACTACAGACCTACAACAATGTAGAAGTGTTAGGCCTAAATGGCCTAATAAGCCGCTCAGTTCAGGGGTAAATTGGGATGGGCAATTGGGATTGGGCTGACCTAGCCAGTGAAGTCCAAATTCCATTACTGATTAAAACAAAAATAACTTTAGTAAAAGAGAAGTAGTGGCCTCATGTTATTGACGCTAGTCCAGTAATCCAGAGAGCAGTGATAATGCGTGGGTTACGTAAGTTTAAAAAAAATTCTGGAATTAAAGATCTAATAATAACCATTAAAACCATTGTTGTAAAAACCCATTTTGTTCACTAATGTCTCTTAGGAAAGAAAATCTATCAAGTTTACCCAGCCTTTATCTTATCTGACCACAGCAACATAGTTGACTTTTAAATGCCCTCTGAGTGGCTTGCTAAATACAAGGGCAATTCAAAATGGGAATTTAATATTGGCCCAAAAATAAGACACATAACTGTTTAATGAAAAAAAAAGGTTTTAGAACATAGAACATAGAACATTACAGCACAGAACAGGCCCTTCGGCCTTCGATGTTGCGCCGACCAATATAAAAAGCAATGCCCCTCCAAACTAAACCATTCCCTTCTCTTCCATATACTTATCAACTAACCTCTTAAACGCCACCAAACTTGGCGCATCTACAACTGCTGCAGGCAGGGCATTCCACTCCCTAACCACCCTTTGGGTAAAGAACCTACCTCTGATATCCGTCCTATAACTATCACCCCTTAATTTAAAGCTGTGTCCCCTCGTGCTAGCTTTCTCCATCCTAGGAAAAAGGCTATCACTGTCCACCCTATCTAAACCTCTAATCATCTTATATGTTTCGATAAGGTCTCCTCTTAGCCGCCTCCTTTCTAACGAAAACAACCTCAAATCCCTCAGCCTCTCTTCATAAGACCTGCCCTCCATACCAGGCAACATCCTGGTAAACCTCCTCTGTACCCTCTCCAATGCCTCCACATCTTTCTTATAATGTGGGGACCAGAACTGCACACAATACTCCAAGTGCGGCCGCACTAGAGTTTTGTACAGTTGCAACATGACGTTGCGGCTCCGAAATTCAATCCCTCTACCAATAAAAGCCAAGACTCCATATGCCTTCCTAACAACCTTCTCGACCTGACTGCCTACTTTCAGGGATCTATGCACATACACACCAAGATCCCTCTGTTCATCAAGACTACTAAGAATCCTACCATTAGCCCTATACTCTACACATTTATTATTTCTGCCATAGTGCATTACCTCACACTTTTCCACATTAAACTCCATTTGCCACCTCTCGGCCCAGCTCTGCAACTTGTCCAAGTCTCTCTGCAAACTATAACACCCCTCTTCACTATCTACCACTCCACCGACTTTAGTGTCATCTGCAAATTTACTAATCCATCCTTCAATACCCTCATCCAGATCATTTATAAAAATTACAAACAGCAGGGGCCCCAAAACAGACCCCTGAGGTACACCACTTGTCACCGAACTCCAAGATGAATATCTCCCATCAACCACCACCCTCTGTCTTCTATCTGCTAGCCAATTCCTAACCCAATTAGCTAAATCACCCTCTATCCCATACATCTGCATTTTCTGCAGAAGTCTTCCATGGGCCACCTTATCAAACGCCTTACTAAAGTCCATATATACCACATCAACCGCCTTACCCCCATCCACCTCCTTAGTCACTTTTTCAAAAAACTCAATGAGGTTAGTAAGGCACGACCTACCCTTCACAAAACCATGCTGACTATCTCCAATCAATTCATTACTCTCTAAATAACTATAAATCCTATCCCTAATTATTCTCTCCAACACTTTGCCCACCACAGAAGTAAGACTCACTGGCCTATAATTCCCTGGAAGGTCTCTCTTCCCCTTCTTGAACATCGGGACCACATTCGCTATCCTCCAGTCCTCCGGAACCACACCCGTAACCAATCAATCATGTCAAGTCCTTACTTATATCTGTGTCACTGGTAACAGAAAAATCAGTGACCTTTAAACCTGATTTATGAAAATTTGGAATTTGTGACAAGGAATAGGGATACAGTTAAAGCCATACATTTATAATTGATGATTTTGGTAAAGCAATTGGTGCCATTTTTCTTCCTTCTTCTCTGAGGGTAGTGAATAATAATGCCATATGATTCAATAGCTCTGACAATCTTCTAGTATCCTGATTAACTGGTCATCCTTTATGTATGAATTATGGCTAAAAGGGTTTATAGTTAAATCCAATGATGCTCTCATTCTGAAGCATACTGACTATGAGGAGTAGTGACATTGGTTGATTTTCTTGTTTTCTGCTTTTACTATCTCTCTGCCCTTGTAGATGTGAGCTGATTGAGAATCATCCTATACAAATCTGCTTAACTGTTTTATTGGTACCTTTTGTAATCTGCTGAAGTTTATCATTGATCAATAATGAAGAGTGTGGAACATTTAAAATTAATAACAAAAAGCAATTTTAAAAACTTCAGTTTAAAAATACAATGATAATTTCAGATTTCAATCCATTTGCCATAATACAATGACCTTATGTAGGTTTGGGGTGCTACACCATAAGATTAAAATTTAATCAAAAATATGGCCCTGAAATATATTGCATTTCAATTCTAAAAGAGCTATTAACTTAATGGAAAGTGGCCTCATTGAATATTACGGTATATCATAGATATTACAACATATATTTCATTTCATTCCATGAGTGATTTCGCCAAGATTGGTGGCATAGTGGACAGTGAAGAAAGTTATCTAGGTTTGCAACAGGATCTTGATTTATTGGGCCAGTGGGCCATGAATAACAGATGGAGTTTAATTTAGGTAAATGTGAAAATTGCATTTCAATTATAAAAGAGCTATTAACTTAATGGAACGTGGCCTCATTGAATATTACAGTATATCATAGATATTACAACATATATTTCATTTCATTCCATGAGTGATTTCGCCAAGATTGGTGGCATAGTGGACAGTGAAGAAAGTTATCTAGGTTTGCAACAGGATCTTGATTTATTGGGCCAGTGGGCCATGAATAACAGATGGAGTTTAATTTAGGTAAATGCATTTTGATAGATCAAATCAGAACAGGTGTTAATGGTAAGGCATTGGGGAGAGTTATAGAACAAAGAGATCTATGAGTACAGATCTAGGAGTATAGTTCCTTGAAAGTGGAGTCTCACATGGACAGGGTGATGAAGAAGGCATTTGGCATGCTTGGTTTCATTGTCAGAACATTGAATCAGGAGTTGGGACGTTTTGCTGAAGTTGTACAAGACACTAGCAAGGCCACACTTGGAATACTATGTACAGTTCTGGTCATCCTAATTAAGAAAGGATATTATTAAATTAGAAAGAATGCAGAAAAGATTTAACTAGGATGCTGTCAAGTCTTGAGTTATAAGGAGAGACTGGATAGACTGGAACTTTTTTCCTTGCAATGCAGGAGGCTAAGGGGTGATCTTATAGAGGTTTATAAAATAATGACGTGCAACATCTTTTTTCAAAAGTAGGGAATCTAAAACTAGAAGGCATAGGTTTAAGGTAAGAGGGGAGAGATACAAAAGAATCCAGAGGGACAACTTTTTCACTCAGAGGGTGATGAATGTCTGGAATAAACTGCAAAAGGCAGCAGTAGAGGCCAATACAATATTGTTCTTTAAAAAGCATTTAGATGATTACATGGGTAAGATGGATATAAAAGGATATGGGCCGAATGTGGGCAATTGGGATTAGCTTAGCAGTAAAAACTGGACAGCATGGGCAAGTTGGGCTGAGGGGCCTATTTCCAAGCTGTAACCCTCTATGACTGAGTGCTGTGCTTGAAGCCAGGTCTTTGCTGATGCTTCATCCTGATAGCGTCAGCAGACATACAACATATATACATTTTTGTTCAAAGCAAGTCTCTTTCAGAATTATAAACATATCTCATTAATTAGAGTGAGGAAAATGTTTTGTTTCTAATCTTTAGTTTACAAAGCTGAATTATCACAGGTGATTGGCTTCCTTCCTAACTTCAAAGACAACGCTGATGATTTTTAACCAAAATTTTAGTTTTTCCTTGGCCTTTTACTTTTGTGCATTAGCTTTGTTGTAGTTGTTCAATTGTTATGGTATTTAAGTGAGCTGTTTTGTTTAATATTTTTGTGCAAATTATTTGTCTAATCTTTATCTACAATAGCTAAATGTCAATGCATAATAGACATTGTCTCTGGTGATCAAAAGTGAGCTTTAGTAGAGTGGGAGATAAATAGCAATGTGGAAGCATGCTACGTTGGGTTCAGATGTTTGACAGATTCAGTATTTCATTTTGGTCCTTCTGCCCTACAAGCAGGAACATTAGATGCAAATTGTATGTAACAATACTTAGCAGACTTTGATGATTATTCTCTCTCCTTTTCTACTCATTCTTAAGTGTAGTATTTACATTTTAGAACATAATCAGAACTGTGTCAGTATGTTTTACATTAGAATTTTAAAAGAGTTATGTTTACTTATTGCTGTAAACTGAGCACTGTTTATTTTGTTCCGTATGCTTTATAAATTATTTTAATGAGCAACATTTGCAAATAGTTAAGAGTTTACTTTTATACATATTGTTTTGTAGGAGTGGTAAGTAGCTCAACTGGCTGAGCAATGGGAAGCTAGTCTGAAGTCCTGGATTTAATTCTTCACAATGTTCATTTAATGATTTCAGCTTTTCAGCATTTTCACCGTGCCACAGGATTCGGGAGATGCATCGTTGTATCATGCTTGTCATAATATTGCATTATTTTTCATCATGGCTATGATGAGAAGTGAGAGAAATTAAAATCATTAGCTCTTCATCTATATTCTGCTGGTAATGAAATATATTTATTTTGTATTACATACATCAAAATATGGTCGTAGCCTTTTGCAAGCTTAGAAGATAATTCAGCACTGTGAAAGTTAATGCAATCTCATGGGCCTCTGTCCAGTTCATGGAAACAATCTCAGACATCAAGCACAGATATATGCAAGTGGCTGACAAAGAATAAACCTTGTTTCTTTGAACATCTATTAGTAATGAGCAAGGGAAACAAGAGGGTGAAAATCCTGGTGGTCCCCAGTGTAAATACTGGATATTTTTGCGAGGGTACTCAGAGCTTCAGTAAGAACATTCTAACTGAAATTTGCTACCTGCTGCAGCCGCAACTGAAACATTAGAGAAGGCTGAGGATGACATTGACAGTGGCTGTGAAGGTGATCAGGGCCATGAACTTTCATGCAGTGGCCTCCTTCTATGCTGGAATTGGCAGTATTTGCCATTTTGCCACCCTCTACTACACAAAGTTCTGCATTCCAAAATAACGTATTTCACTCTCTTTTGTCATAATGTTGCTTTGTGAGGATTGGAGGTTTTCCTGAGGTGCAGGATGTCATTGATTGCTCACTCCACAGGCATCACTTGGCTCAATACTCTGATATATGTGAGTCACAGAATCACAGAATACTACAGTGCAGAAGAGGCCATTAGGACCATCGAATCTGCATCAATACATGAAAGGCCTTGATCTGCCCACCTAATTCCTCTTGCCAGCACTTGGCCCATAGCCTTGAATGTTATGGCATGCCAAGTACTCATCCAGATGCTTTTTAAAGGATGTGAAGCACCTGCCTCTATCATCCTTCCAGGCAGTGCATTCCAGATGGTCACCATCCTCTGTGCAAAAAAGGTTTTTCCTCAAATCTCCCCTAAATCTCCTACCCCTCACATTTAACTTCTGTCCCCTTGTAACTGATCCTTCAGTTAAGAGGACCAGCTGCTCCATATCCATCCTGTACGTGTGGACAGCATTTTTTTTCTTTTCATGAGATATAGGCATTGCTGGCAAGATCAGCATTTGTTGCCCATCCTTAATTGCCCTTGACCGTTGACCTGAATGGCTTGCTAGGTCACATCAGAAGGCTGTTAAGAGTTAACAACATTGCTATGTATTTAGAGTCACGTGTAGGCCAGACTGGGTAAGGATGGCAGATTTCCTTTCCTAAAGGTCATTAGTGAACCAGAAGTGTATTTTATGACAATCAATGATAGATTCATGATCAGCATTGCTGAGACATGCTTTAAAGTCCAGATTTATTAACTGAATTTGAATTCCGTGAGCTGCTCTGGTGAGATTTGAACCCATGTACCCATCTCTCTAGGTTACTAATCTAGCAACATTACTAATCTTATACCACCATCTTACCTTGCATGCGATGAAAGCCATGCTGTCACAAGAAATATAATAGAACAGACCATTGGAATGCTAAAACAATGTCTGGACTGCTCTGGAGGTGTCATGCAGTACCTATCAAAGCATAAGGTCAGATTTGCGGTGGTCTGCTGAATGTTTTCCAACTTTGCTATAGGGGCACAGCTCTTGCTACCAGGTATTAAGTGATCAGCAGAAGGAAGAGAAGGAGAGGGAAGCAAGGAGGAAAGTGAAAGAAGAAGACAATTAAAAAAGTCCTTTTCTGGTTAGCTGTCCATTATTGATTCTCCCAACTGTGATTTTAGAGTAAACCTTATTTCCCCATTCACCAACAATGCCAAACTTCACCTTTCCTTTGTCACCAACTATCACACCATTTGCTTGCCTACAAGTCTGAAATAAAATGAACATTCCAAACAAAGTTTAAATCAAACCTTGCCATCTGGCATATAGATGTCAACTAATTACCGTGTTCCCTTCTGCATTTCTTTTGTGTGCCTTTGCCTGTTTTAATGTTCCGGCATAGCACGACCACAGTGACTGCAGCATGACTGCTATTTTTTAATAGGGAGAATGCAGATAACCGTGTAGGAGAAGCACAAGTGGCCCAAGTCCCATTAGGCCCAACATTGAAATTACCATCTTGGCATGAGTGGCAGCATTCTGAATAAGCTGGCTAACAGACATCAATAGGGGCAGTGGTGAAGAGTAGGAGTGAGGAAACAAATCTTGTCATCCTGAGAGGGGACAGTAGGGTCATGCTGTATGGATCTATTGCCCTTCTCCCAGGATAGCACCCAAGTCATCCATGTATTCTGTTCAAGTATAAGATGCTGAACTACTTTAAAACCCTGCATGCCTCTTTGACCACTGGTATCTGTAATATTTTCAGCAACAGTCAGAGTGTGTGTCACAAGCTGAGCTTTTCATTGGAGCAGTCTGAGTTTGGATGGTAACAAGCTGAATTCAGTTTGACTTCCACTGCAACTGCCAGACTTTGGAGCTTGCTGTTTGTGCCAAGATGGAAACTGCAATATTGACCATCAGACAGTATTGATTTTACAAGTGTGTTAATGGAACAGGCTATTGATTCCACTGTGGAAAGAATGGACTCCAAGTTCTGTTCAAAGCCCTGTGTCATGAATGCTGGAATCTTCCATGCTTCCTGTCATTACATGCAGACCTTCTGGTGGAGCTTGCCAATGCTTAAAACATTTAATTTAGCATATCATTCAGCCATCTCCTGTCTCTCCAGCAAACTGTCCAGTTTATTCTTGCCTGCTGTCCTAGCTGAAAATTGGACTTGCTCAGATTATTCCACCATATGCTAACCTGTAAATTAAGTACTGGGGCTCTGCACACTTACAGATTGGGTGAGGAGGTTTTGTGTGGTGTGTAGTGTGTAGACAAAGGTAATACTTTTTTTGCCCTAAAATAAGATGACAACAATTCTCAAATTAGCACAGCCTCTCAACGAGCATGTGATATGATGAAGTTACCAGAAAGCAGTGAATGATTGGAAGCTATCAGCAGCAGCAGCACCATGATTGAAAATGTCATTATAAAACTGTGTATGGAGGTGACGAAATAGACAGTGAATAGTCTGAACAATTCACTTGCAGGTAGTAAGGCTGTGATGTTTAGGTAAATCACATTTCCTCTTGGGGGATGACTATTGATGGTTAACCAGACCAGTTGCATGTCAGTCCTGACTGCATCCTGTCCCACATGGACCTGGACTCTGTTACAGGTTGTGCCCTCCCGTTTCAAGATACTGATTGTGCTGGAGTTGTATAGTCGTCTATAGATAACCACTCCAATTACCTATGAAGCAGGAGGATTGCACCTCACTTCAACTGGGAATTCATAGAATCACAGAAGTTCTAAAGTGTAGAAGACCATTCGGCCCATCGATCCAACACTGACAACAATTCCACCCAGGCCCTATCCCATATATTTACCGTTCTAATCCCTTGACACTAAGGGGCAATTTAGTATGGCCAATCCATCTAACCTGCACATCTTTGGAGTGTGGGAGGAAACTGGAGCACCTGGAGGAAACCAGGCAGACAAGGGGACAACATGCAGTCTCCACACAGTGCCAGGAATCCGGGTTTGATTCAAGCCAGGAATCGAACCTGAGTCTCTGGCATTGTAAAGCAACAGTGCTAACCACTGTGTCTCCCCGAATTAATGTGATTCAGATTCACAACATCATTTATAAAGCAAGTCCTTTATAAAAAGCAAATTACTGCAACAGTAGTCTGACCTTTAAAAGTAAGCAGGCCCTACATTTGTCAATGAGACGTAGGTACATTTCAGTCTGGTTTGTACACTGACCACTTTCTTCTGTTCCATTTTCCTCAGTCTCTCTTAACTAATTTTTTCTCCCCAATTCAGTTGTGAGGCAGTGGTAACATTCTATTTGATTCACTATTGTGAATGTAGGATTGTAAGGAGAGCTTTAAACCAAATAGTTTTTACTTCCTCTTTTGTAGACCGCTTATTCCCTTTGAAAAACCATAGCTGTTAATCAGGTTTAGAGTTTTTGTAACCATTTCAGTTAGGAACAGTGGGGGACTTGAGATGCATTCAAGCATGAAGGGAAAGGTCAATAAACATAGTTGACTAGAGGCTGAGTAGACATTCATTAAGCCGGGAATGAAAGCCTATTTCAAAGCATTGCACTATGAAATTGAAAGAGATCAAAGGTTTTCAAAGCAATACAAAGGGCTTCAAATGTTTCAGCTTGCTATGAAGGTTATAAAGGACCTTCATAATTATTTTAAAAAATCATAATACAATTAAACTGACTCAGCATGGTTTTATGAAATGGAAATTATACTGGACAATTTTATTAGAGTTCTTTGAGGATGTAATAAGTAGAATTGATTGATGGGAATCAGTTGAAATGATGTGCTTGTATTTCCAAAAAGTATTTGATATGATACCACAAGAGCTTGTGACGTTAAAGATATTTGCATTTGTAGAAGAGCAGCTAATGAACAGGAAACAGAGAGTTGGGATAAATGGATCACTTTCAGATTGGCAAACTGTAAGTAGTGGAGACCACAGAGATCAGTGTTGGGATCTCAACTGTTTAAAACCTATGTTATTTATTTAGATGGTGAGAATTTGCTGATAATATAAAGATTGCAAAGGTATAAAGATAGATAAAGTGAGTGAGCAAAAAATTGATAGATGAAGTGTAATGTGAGAAAATGTGAGGTTGTCTAGAAGGAAGAATGGAAAAGAAGAATATCATTTAAATGAAGAGAAGCTTCAGAATAGAGAAGTAAAAGTGATCCCAAGAGTCTTCGTGCATGAAAGGGTTAGTATATAGATATAGAAGTTAGAAAGACAATTGCAAGAGGGATTGAGTTTAAAAGTAGGGCAGTCTTTCAGAGCATTGGTAAATCGCAACTCGAGGGCTATGTAGTTTTGGTCTCAATGAAGGAGGGATATGCTTGAATTAGAGATAGTTAAGATAACTTGATTCCTGGGATGAAGGGTTTAAATTACGAGGAAATGTTGTGCAGGTTGGGCCTGTACTGATTGGATTTCAGGACAATGAGATTCTTATTGATGGCAGGCAGTAAACTGGAATTAAGGCTGAATCAGGTTAGCCATGATCTCGTTGAATGCCGTAGCAAGCTCAATATACTAAATGGCCTACTCCTCTTGGTTCTTATATTTTAAAGTTTTATCTTGCTGGAGAAGATCTTAGATAAAAGTCTGCTAGATTTTGTTAGGTTAACCCACCACAAACATTTGAGTCAGCATTTTCAAACTCTCAATCACACAAGTATTTCTCACGCTGATATCCATCTGTCAAGAGTTGAGTATTGTATTGAAAGTTATCCTACTCCATCCATAGGGAGGCATACTCTTATTATAATGGTAGCAGGAAGGATTATAGATATTCATTTCCTCCTACATTTCAAAGAAAACTGATTGTAAAATGTGACATTTGGGTGAAGTATCATTGGGCCTCATGAAGGTGCTTGTGTCAATTCTGTTAGACAATAAATCTTTCAGAAAGAGTTCTTCACTAATATATGAAAAGCTAGCAAGTACATTAACAGCCTTAAAAAGAATTGTAATGATGTAAGAATATGTCTGCAATCCAGTTTACAAGCTTAAGGAGCATGAAATGCTTGAGAAATGTTCTGCTGCATTACATATTTCTACTCATGGTCATTGACAAGTTGTTCAAGGATTGGGGATTTGGAATAAAAAGGTAGATTACAAGGAAAAGATTAGAATAGCTGTAACTCATGTTTAAGAATTTTCCGAAAATGTTTTTAAAAAAAGGCAAAACTAATTTATTGAGAATGCAAATAGAATTGTCAAAACCCATCAATGGTACATTCGACTTTTTAACTTATATAATGCATTGAAAGGACCACAGGAGACATACAAGAGAACATCCTAAAACATTTTAAATCCAAACATAATACTTTAAGATTTCAGATTTTCTGAGTTTTGCACATTAATATGTGTGATGCATGCTTTTGAGCTCTATCATTTAACACTTTATTAGCAAATTCCATCATCAATAGTAAATGATCTTGAGAACTTTCTTCTGCATGTATGGAAATTTTGTTTGTTTCTAATGTGCACTTTGAGCAGGATTAGTGTTGTGCAGGTTTTCGTCAGAATCTCAAAAAAATCACACATGCATATTAATGTCTTCATTTGCACAATTTTGGATGCATAAATTGCTTTTTTACATTCTGTAAGCCAAACTTGATTTTATATACATTTAAATTAATGGACCGAAAATCAGTGGCTTGTGTAACAAGGATTTCTTGAGCAGCACACCGTCAGAGCACAGCTGCATCCAGGGAGTGCCTGATTGGGGAATTAACTGATTGACAAACTAATATTAAACGTTAGTTGGAAAATTGCTTGTTTTTTTTCATTGTGGCTTCTGAGTGGGTTTGCAATCAAAAGATTTCTCGCTCTCCATTCTCATTGATAACATTCCTGCTGACAGCAAATTCTCTTCTAACGTAGGAATATAAGAGCTGGAGTAGGCCATTCAGCCCATTGAACCTTCCCTACCATTCAATTTGTTGATGGCTGGTTATTTATTTCAATGTCTTTTTCCCTACACTATCTCCACATCCTTTTATGTCATTGGCATTTAGAAATCTGTCAATCTCTGCTTTATACATACTTAATGATTAAGTTTCCCTATAAGCACTCTGAGGTAGGCTATTCCAACAGTTCACAACCCTTTGACTAAATAAATTTCCTTTCATCTTGCTTCTAAGTGACTTTACCCCTATTTTGAAATTTGTCCCTTGGTTTTAGATTCCTGAACCAGGACAAACATCTTACCTGTATCTACCCTGTCTATCCCTTCAAATATTTTGTAGGTTCATCAAGCATGAGTTCCTATTCGTAAATCCATGTTGACTATGCCCAATCATCTCATTATTATCCAAATGTCCATTTATTGCATCCTTTATAATAACTTCTAGCATTTTCCCTAAACTGATGTAAGATTAACGTGTCTGTTGTTCCCTGTTTTTCTCTCCTTCCCTTCTTAAAAATTGTGGAATGATAATTGCTATCTACTAATCTACAGGAACCATTCCACATTCTACTGAAGTTTGGAAGGTGTTCACCAATACACCCATTATCTCCACACTCCGGCATGTAGGCCATCAGTTCCCAGGGACTTAACACGTTGGGCAGTTTCACCCTCAAAATCAGTTTATCCTACATGATGATAATTTTGATGAATTATAATAAAGAATTAATTCTCTAAATAAAATCTTGATTAAAAATACAGTACTTTACAATAACAAATTTATAAATATGTGTAACAAATCTCTAAAATCATAAGCAAGGTGACAATCCAACTTAATTTAAAAATAAATTAACATCTGTAGCTGAACATAAACTTAATCCAATTACAAAAAACTAGCTGAGATTATGCAGACTCCCAAACAAAAAATCCTAATTTTGAAAATATGAGAAGTCACAATTTTAGTTGGTGAGGAATATTGCAAACATAGTTCTCTACTTAGATATGCATACGATAAACCTGGAAATCTGTGCACCCTGTCAGTAGCCACATCATTAACATTTGGGTTTCCCATCCAATTAGCTTCAGCCAATGTGATGACAGCCCACAGGAAGCAATCTTCACTGCAGTATTGAAAAGAAAATCCTAAACAGGCAAGTTGGATTAGTGGACATTGTCTTGGGTAAAGTGATGGAAGGGAACCAATGTCTGGACTCTGCTTCAATGATGCTTCCCTGACTTTGAGGAGCTGGAGAGAGACCCTGTTCACTCACAATGGCTGGAAGAAATCTGTTGCTGTGACAAAATAGGAGTGAATGGAGTAGCTGAGTAGCAGGAGCACGATGCTATGCTTCTGGATTTAATGCCAAAAGCACTTTAACAAATTAAGTAGGGTAGCAAAGGTGACAATGGAGGTATTGTGCCTCTGTGGCTAGTGTCCCTGGCTCTGAGCTAGAACATCTGGGTTTAAGCCCTACTCCAGGGCTTGATGACCACGGAAGGTGTGTTCATAATGCAGCCAAACAGATTGATAACCAACCTAAAAGTTCTTCCGAAGTGTCAATGGCATGTAATAAGAGTGGCAGAGGCCTTTGGATTAGCCATGCTTGATGTGGAGCTATAGCCTCTAATTTCAGAGCTAGCAACCTGTTGCAGGAAAAATAAGCTGCACAAAATAGATGTAAGCATGTGCTTTCTTTACCTCAGACAAATTGTCTAAGTCAAAAATAAGGCCACACCCTGATGTGTGTATCACTCCAATATCTTAACTCTGCTTTCTCCAGCTTACTCTTCATACCAATTTACCTTGCAAACAAGTACGCACTTACTCACATTTCCACCTATCCATCCACCACTGACATTCATCCTCATCCTTCTGCTATGTCATGCTTTTCCCTCATAGTTACCTCAGCATATGCTGTCTATACGTTAAATGGACACATGTTATTACTCTTACTTATTCGCTTCTTTCTTTCTATGAGAAAAAAAAACGCAGAACCAGGGAGAGGCATAGAACCAGGGAGAGGCATAGAACCAGAGATCACCTTTCACAGATCTCACAAATAACAACTAAAGATGGGTTAGCTCTGCAGCCCAATGTAATCTCAGCATTCGTGGCCAGCAGAAATGGGAAGGTGGTGAGGCTTGGTAGCTCTGTGGTGATAGAATTAGACAATAGACAGTCACTTGACGTACAACACAAGATCATATTGACTTGATGTTACAACATAAAATAGGATCATGGACATTTTGATAACTTAAACATACACAGTTATGTCTTTTGTCTCCTACAGTCTTCACACATCCATTGGAGGTTACCTATGGCAATAATGACTTTTCAGAGGAACTTGCTCTGATGGTGCACCATCACATGCACTAGCCCAGGGATTCAGTCTTTGAATCCTGTTCACACCTGCATAAGTAGCTTTTTGTGAATATACACTAACTGTAAATTGATGGAAGGAAAACCCCTTGCTGATGAACACTGCTGGGTGTGGCCAATAGGCCCAGCTAGCAGTAGGTCTTGTTCCAGAAGGCTTCAAATGATTGATACCAAATGATTCAAGTTGTTTAGCCTTGTGACACACTGTATTATGACATGTCAGGAAAGCTTATCCTCTGCCTGAAGACTCTGTTACTGGGTATTGCCCCTGTGAGCTGTAGCTCTCTGATGTTCCCCTCGCTCATATGGAGTTAAAGCCACAAACTTGTTTCTGCTGTTGATATTGATAATGATTTTACTTTTCATCTGAGATCTGGTCTAAGAAAGCTGATTTGATAGATTAGATTGCAAACTGCAGATCAGATCACATTGTAGATGATACCTCCAAAGTGCCGAAGAAACCTCCAAAGATTATTAAATCACCTCGCAGCACAAGTGCTATGAACAAATCTTTTCTGAATAACAATTAAG
This sequence comes from Sphyrna mokarran, assembly GCA_024679065.1. Classification (NCBI taxonomy): domain Eukaryota; kingdom Metazoa; phylum Chordata; class Chondrichthyes; order Carcharhiniformes; family Carcharhinidae; genus Sphyrna; species Sphyrna mokarran. The sequence goes on along the minus strand of JAGIQG010000003.1, from coordinate 105,632,256 downwards.
GAAACAGTTGTGAATAATAAATATTTATTGACATTTTTCTTAGTCCTTGCTTCAGCCCCCTCAATTAGCACTGTGCCCTTTTTTCACTGCTTCCACTGACTTCCAGGAATCCAAGGAAATCCATGGATCTAAAAATTTAAAAACCAATCTTAATGTTTCTTTAGTTGTGATTAACAAATGGCATTTAGGAACGTACTTCTCCCAAGGGGGTTGCTCACATGTAGGCTAACATCATCATCAGTTATAGTCATTTGAAGTTGAGGATAATTTATGTCAGGCTTGCTAAATTTTGAAGTTACTTCATCCACATGCTACAGGAGATGCTCATCTGGATTGAAGAAAATTGGTAAAAAACGTTCACGTTGGCGATGTTTAACAAAAGGTCAAACCTCTTATAGGAAGTGTTGAAGAAGTCAAGCTTCCTTTCCATGTCCTTACAGAGTGAGCCATCACATATCTGTCATCCACAAACTGAAGGTCATAGATGTCTATGGTGGTCAATTTAATTTTTGTCTGAAAGTGACCAAACTTGAAAAGCATCCCATCCAAATGAAACTGGATGCTAACACTGGCTGGTAGGTCATCTTGGATGAGGTGGACGATGATGGTCATGAAAATAATTAACAATGGGGTGGCACAGTAGCACAGTGGTTAGCACTGCTGCTTCACAGCTTCAGGGACCTGCGTTTGATTCTTGGCTTGGGTCATTATCTGTGTGGAGTTTGCACATTCTCCCCATGTCTGCCTGTGTTTCCTCCCACAGTCCAAAGATGTACGGGTTAGGTTGATTGGCCATGATAAAATTGCCCCTTGCTTAGGTTGCTTAGGTTAGAAGGAATAGTGAATAATATGTGTAGGGATATGGCGATAGGCCTTGGGTGGGATTGTGATTGATGAAGACTTGATGGGCCAAATGGTCTCTTTTTGCACTGTAGGGTTTTATGATATCTATGATAAATATGGGGGAAAAGTTGAACTCCTGTCTGGATGTGAAAGGATTCAACTTCAGATCCTCCGCTCATGACAGTGGCGCTGATACTATAATGCAGAAGTCTGAGGATGGTGACAAATTTCACCATGCAGCCAAGGTATTGGAGGACAATCCAAAAAGCATTATGATTTAAATAATCAAATGTCTTTATCAGGTTGGTAAAGTAAACAACAATTCTTGGTTTGCCCGTGACATTTTTCCTGAATCTGTTTAGCCAGAAAGACCATATCTGCGGTACACTAAGTGGATTAGAAGTCATGCTGAGTTTCCAAAAGGAATCCTTCAACAACAGGACAAAGGTGGTTTAGGTGGATGCAAGCCAGGATCTTATTTGCAATGGATAGAAGGGAAATCCATCTCCTGTAGTTTTCACAATTAGATTTATCCCCCTTCCTGTGGAAAGTAATGATGGTTGCATTCTTGAGAACTTGAGAGAAGTTCTCTTCATTCAAGAGGTAGAGGATGATCTTGTGAAGTTGTGACATGGCCTGATAATCACTGGCATGGTAAACGTCTGACTCCAAGCTTTGTCAACTTTCATCTGTTGATTAGCCTACTTAAGCTTATCAATGGTTGGTGCTTGCCAAGGCAATGCGCAGCAGATTGACATCGGATGGCTTCACTGCTCTCCTCCAACATAATGGACTGCCAGTTGAAGAACAGTTTGAAGTACTCTTTCCATGCCGCTGGATGGTGTCATTGTCCTTGAGCTGAAAGCTATCCTATGATTGAAGAGGGCTTTGTCCAGTCGAGCAGGATCTGTAGATCGTTTTAGTAGACTTGAAGAAGTTATGCACGTCACGCTGGTTGGCGTGGCCTGAATCTCATACGCCTTCTCCACCCACTAGTTATTCTTCATGTCACAAATGCAATGCTTAATTTCAGACTTCAGTTGATGGTACTATGGCAAACTGAATCCATGGATGCTTGGTTTACAGTCTGTCTTCCCTTTCCAGAAGAAGGTGTATGTTCCTGTAAGAGCAGCATTGTACCAGCAATATATCTTAAGTTCCTGACCACAATGGCAGTTTGTCTTTCTGAGCAATCACTCAGAGTTGTCAATGAGCATTCTCACATTCCAGGTTCTGAAGTTTAGCTTCTTGTTTCAACTGTAGGGATGATGATTCCATTAAGGGTTTATTTCCAGCCAGGATAAATGGTACCACCGAAAACCACCAAGCATCAGCTGACTGTGTGTGGAATCACCTGCTATCACCACCCTGCTCCTGTCACTTATTTTCCTTCACCACAGAATTTTTGTCGGATAGAGGTTAATGCCTGACATTATTTAGTATGGGGACCCTGATGCACCTCCAGGTTCCACAAGGCCTTGGCGTTATTGGCCAGGTTCAGTGGCTTGGCAACTGGGGCCCTTTTCCATTGCATCTTTCTACCACCTTTGCAGCTATTGGGATTATTGTCCTCTGTCTGTTATGCTGTTGAGGACTTCTTGGATCATTCCCCTTTGACTGACAACCATGGGGAGCCCTGCCAGAAGCATGTGCTCCGGATGGCATCACTTTAGGATTCATTGGAATGCGCAAACCTCTCCACCACTACAAGGTGATGATCCTCAGAAAGGTAAATGTGAAATGTGGAAATCAGAGATTTGAAACTCGTTCTCTGTCAGTTTTGACCAGTCCCAAACCCATGTACTCCTGAACATTAAAACCCAGCCTTTTGACTCAGGTGGTTAATTTTTATTAATGGAAACTTACTTCCAGCAACCATCAGACAAAAATCCTTTAATAGGCATTGGGCCATTCATGATATGGTCATAGAACATAGAACCCTACAGTGCAGAAAGAGGCCCTTTGACGCATCGAGTCTGCACCAAACACAATACCATCCAGGCCCTACTCCCATATCCCTACATATTATACCCACTAATCCCTGTAACCTACGCATCCCTAGACACTAATGAGCAATTTCTTAGCATGGTCAATCAACCTAACCCACACATCTTTGGACTTTGGGAGGAAGCCAGAGTACCTGGAGGAAACCCACGCAGACACGAGGAGAATGTGCAAACTCCACACAGACAGTGACCCAAGCCAGGAATTGAACCCAGGACCCTGGAGCTCTGAAGCAGCAGTGCTAACCACTGTACTACTGTGCCGCCATACTGTGGTCCTGACTGCTGGAAACAATGATGATGTAGATTGGGTGTAGGATGTCCACTGTTTTTTTTATGCCTGAGTAATTGTTTTAAGAATAAAGTAAGTAGTTTTTATTTGGTATTATGCTTAAGACTTAGATTAAGAGCATTCCTGTGCCTAATGGCATTTAAAGCAGGCAAAGCAGGTATTTCTGTCTGTTTCCATTGCGAGATTTTTGTGGAACTAGTTACCAGCCTGTCACCTACGGCTTGAGGCTGACAGGCTGGTGACTGGGCTAACCACCTGCCCCTCATCTCTAACCTTCCACCACCACCCTGTACTCTCCCCATCTCAAACCTCATCCAGTTTTACAATCTTCCGGAAGCTAAATGCTCCCGCAATTCTAGTGTCTTGTGCATCATTGATTTGAATCCCCCCAATTCCTCCAATATTGCTTGTTGTGTCTTTAGGTACCTAGGCCCTAAGCTCCAGAAATCCTTCCCAGCACCTCTCACTCCTCCTTTAAAACCCTCCATAAATCTACCTGTTTTGACCCAATATATTTTTATGTGGTTTGGTATCGAAACATTATACTAGTATGAAGAGTTTTCGGATGTATTACTTCTATAATGGCATTATATAAAAGTGCAAATATTCTTGTAAAATATGTGAATCTGGATTGTTATTAATTTTGCTTACCCCATTACAATTTTAGTGTGGTTAGCATTGCTGCCTCATCTGGGTTCAATTCCTGGCTTGGGTCACTGTGTGGAGTCTGCACATTCTCCTCATGTCTTTGTGGGTTCCCTCTGGGTGCTCTGGATTTCGCCCACAGTCCGAAACATGTGCTAGTCATGTTAACTTTTCTCTCAGTGTATCCAAACAAGTGCTGGAATGTACAACTCGGGGATTTTCACAGTAATTTCACTGCAGTATTAATGTAAACCTATTTGTGACATTAATTAATAAACTATGCACCCACGTTATGAATGCACCTTTCTCAGTGGGACTTGAACAGGGAGCTTCCGGCTCAGAGACACGGACGCTGCTCATTGTGCCAAAAGATCTGACCCTTGCACAAGAGCACTTCTCTAAAATAAACTTGCGCTAATATTATAGGTCCCAGTTGGTAAGATAAATTGCAAGTAAAATGTCTATATAAGTTGTCTTTATTTGTGCTTGTGAAGTCAAAATTGAAAGGAAATTGTAAAATTTTTAATTTAGTACTGTTACATCCTGTTACATTGTATTTATGTAATTTAAAAAATGCAAAAAAAGACTATAAATCCAAAGCAAACACTCTGCTTCTATAATCTTTGGATATTGATCACATAGATTATGAAGTTGTTATGATTCCTAATATATTTGCAAATTGATATCTGAGGGTTACCTCTGCTTCATCCACATCACCTGCAATGTTAATGATAGTTTTCACCCATTTATTAAATATAACAAGCTTCTGGGCATTTGAAATGTGTGCATTCCTTCTGAGCAAGGTAAGTATTTAAACACTCTTGAGTACTGACGTGGAAAATGTATTATTTCATTCCTGCATTTCATTGGGAGCATAAGACACAATCTTCAAGGTCCCATTCTCTGGTATTATCTACCTGTCTAATTTCAAGCAGTCCGTCTTGCTAGAAACCATAACTAATAGCTCAAATATAATAGTTAAGATTTGACATTCCAATCCCTCCTTTCATTCTGTTTTTGAAAAACACATTCCTTTTAACAAAATTCTGTTCGCACTGATGGGAAAAAATGTAGTATTTGCACCAATCTGGTTTAATACCAATCAATAACGATCCAGATTCACATATTTTACAACAAGAATGTTTGCACTTTTATATAGTGCAATTAAAGTAGCAAAACGTCTCAAAACATTTCATAGTAGTATAATGTTTTGATACCAAATCACATAAAAATGTCAAAAGAGGTGGGTTTATGCAGCATTTTAAAGGAGGAGTGAGAGGTGCTGGGAAGGATTTCTGGAGCTTTAGCCCTAGATACCTGAAGACACAACAAGCAATATTGGAGGAATTAAAATCAATAATGTACAAGAGACTAGAATCGGGGGAGCATTTAGATTCCGAAAGGTTGTAAAACTGGATAAGGTTACAGATGGGGAGAGGGTGTGGTGGAAGATTAGAAATGTGAGGCGGATGGAAGGTGAGGCCGTAGAGCAATTTGAAAACAAGATGAGAGTTTTGAAACTGGTATGTTGCTAGGGTGGGAGCATAGATCAACAAATGTGAGGTAATGGATGACGAGACATGACTGGAGTCAGGATATGAGCAGGAGTGGTTTGGATGAATTGAATTTCATGCAAGGCAAAGGATAAGAAGATGACCAGGAGAAGAAGAAATTATTAGGCTGCAACAAAGTTTGAGAGTTTTAGCAGCAGATGAACTGAGGCAAGGGTGGAAATCTGTGAAGTTACGGAGGTAGAAATGTCTTGATAGAGTTGGGGGGGGGAGTTGAAGGCTAGTTATTTGGCAAGCAATCCAAAGAGCCTAAGTAATACTCTAGGTAAAATTTGAATAGGAAAAAAAAATCTAGATTTAAAAGTTGAATGATGACTGTAGTAATTAAGCCAAATACCAGTTTTCTAACACCAAACATCCTTTAGTGTGCAGCAAAGAGAAGGGCAGCATCTGCAGCTTAGAGCTCTGGCGATCTACACCGTGGAATCTACAACACCAGTCTGGATTCAGCAGCAAATTTAAAAATCCCTATGATAGTTTCTCATTGGATAAAACTGCACTCACTCAATAAAGAAGCTCGTACTTCATGAAGCCCATGGGGAAGTCTGCCAATGATCCCCTGTGACCTTTGAGGCCATCACAGCAATAACCATGAAAGCATTGTCAATTGTCATAAAAACTCAACCCATTAGCTGGTGCAAATCAATTTCATGCTTGATGCCCAGTGAAAGATCCTAAAAAACATTCAGGCCAGCATAAAACTGTTTTTTGGGCCTCCCACTGAATTCTCCCAAAGCCCACCATTGGACCCGCTGGCAGAGGCATGGGAGAATTCCCAATTCATTGTGTGGATTTGGAGTTATCAGTGCAGGTTAAGATAGCAGATTTACTCCCTGAAGAACATTAATGAACCAGATGGGTTATTATAACAGTCAATGATAGTTTCATGGTCACCTTCTACTAATGCTAGTTTTGATTCCAGATTTTATTATTTGAACTTAAATCTGGACCTCTGGATACTAGCTCAGAGATGCTACCTCTGCATCACCAACTCCCTGTAATGTTGCCTTCTCTCTCTTCCCCGACCTCCCTCCCCTACTACGCGCAAACACACACATCTTCCCCGACCTCCCTCCCCTACTATGCGCAAACACACACACACACACACACACACACACACACATCTCTCACTTATTTGCCACATTATTAGTGAGGAATGTAACCTAAACTGTCTCTTTAAAAATTGCACAGAAATTTCAAGATAGTTCAGCTGCTTACACTATTTTTTCACCAAAAGTCTTTACCAATGGTTATTCAAAAATCAGGCATAGGAAACCCATGTTTATCTTCCCCAAGCTACCACTGGCAGAAGCAACCCTTTTTAAAGCTATAAATTATATTGAGGGAATTATACCATAACGTTTTGAAAATAAGCAGTAAACACTCAAAGTAGAGATTTACAACAAAGATACCTTATAACCATTTGATCAAATGTATTTTTAAAAATTAGATTATATTTTCATTGCCTCTGTTAGGAATGTAATTTTAGTGTATTAGTTCAATGTTATATCACATGAATAAAATATTTATGATTTATTGCAATAGTAATATAAACAAAATGTACTGATAGTGCAGAAAGCTCCAAAAATATATCTATCATACTTGTTATTTTTACTATATAATCTTGTGAGCTGCCATGGTTTTACAAGAGTTTATTCATTATTAAGTGTTTTGAATATTTGGCATGGATAATGAATATCCTATTATCCAGGGCTTATTAATAAGTTAACACTAATATTTTATTTATTCTTGTAACATAGGATATCAACTCAACTGCTCCAACCCCTTTCCGCTTTACTTCATTTAACAATCTCAACATATTCTCTTGCTCGTTTCTCTTTCATGTGTTTATCTCACATCCTTTGACATACATCCATTCCATTCACCCCTGCATACATGCAAGTTCCGCATTCTGACTATTCAGAGTAAAGAAGTCTCTTCTGAATTCTCTATTGGATTTATTAGTTACAATGTTATATTTATGGTTCCTAGTTGTGGTCTCCAATAAATAGATCTATCTTCACTATATCTAACCAATCAAACCAATCCATTTTTAGAATTTCAAAGACTTCTATCATTTATCTGCTGTCTCTTTTCTAGAAAAAAGAACCACAGACTGTTCAATATTTCCTGGTAGATACAATCTCTCAGTTTGGTGTTATCCCTGATTTTTTTTGCAGCGGGGACACAAAATGCACTGAGTGGGGTCTCCTTCACCATGAGTGGCTTGGTAGTGCCACTATTGATTGAGTCATAGCTACTATACTTTGTCTATGGCAAATGGTGAGGGAACAAACAGAAGGAGAAACTATTTAGTCTCATGCTCACTGACCTACATGTTACAGATGCAGTTGTCCATGATGGTATTGATAGGAGTGACCACAGCACAGTCATTGTGGAAACAAAGTCCTGTCTTCGTATTGAGGATACTCTCCATTGAGTTGTGGGGCATTACCATTCTGCTAAATGGAGTACATTTCAAACAGATGTAGTAACTCAAAACTGAGCATCCATGAAGTGGTGGGTCATTAGTAGCAGCAAATTGTACTCAACCACAATCTGTGTAGTCACATGGCCCAGCCAGGGCCAAGTTCTTGATCTCATTGCAGCCTTAATCCAAATATGGATATCCAGAGATGAGGTAAGAGTGATTGCCCTTAACACCAGTGCATGATTTGTTCAATTGTGGCATCAAAGAGCCCTAGCTAAGTTGGACTCCATGGAAACCAGGGGCAAAACTCTGCATTGGTTGGAGCGATACCTAGCACAAAGGAAGATGGTTGTGATTGTTGGAGGTCAATTATCTCAGTCCCAGGATGTCACTGCAAGAGTTCCTCAGGGTAGTGTCCTAGGCCCAACCATTTTCAGCTGTTTCATTAATGATCTTCCCTTCGTCATATGGTCAGAAGTGGAAATGCCCGTTAATGAATGCATAATGTTCAGTACCACTTGCAACTCCTCTGATACTTTAACAGTCTTTGTCCATATGCATCAAGACTGGACAACATTCAGGCTTGAGCTAACAAGTGAAAATTTACATTTTTACCACACAAATGGCAGGCAATGACCATCTTCAAAAAGAGAAAAATCCACTTCCCCCTAACATTCAATGGCATTACTATCACTGAATGCCACTATCAACATCCTGTAATAATGGCTTACCATTGACCAGAAATTGAACTGGACCAGCCATATTAAATAAAAAGAGCAGACAGGTCAGAAGTTGATAATTCTATGGAGAGTAATTCACCATCCAACTCCCCAAAGCCTGTCCACCATCTACATGGCACAAATCAGGAATGTAATGGAATACTTGCCACTTACCTGAACAGTTCAGCTCCACCATAACATTCAAGAAGCTTGACATCATCCAGAACAAAGCAACCTACTTGACTCGCTTCTCATGCACACCCTAAACATTCATTTCTTACACTACCACCATTCATTAGCTGCAGTGTGTGCTGTCTACAAGATGTTCCTTAGCAACTCAACAAGATTTCTTTGATCCTCCAAACCCACAACCTCTACCACCTCGAGGGCCATAAACAGCATGTGCATGGCAACACCATCAGCTTCAAGTTTACCTCCAAGCCACTCACCATCCTGACTTGGCACCATATTACCATTTTCTCACAAATTCTGAAACTCCCTCCCTAACAGCACTGTAGGTGTACCTATACCACATGGATTGCAGCAGTTTGGGAAGGTGACTCACCGTTTCCTTCTCAAGGACAAATATGGGTGGACCATAAATACTGGGCCAGCCAACGACGCCCATATTCTATGAAAGACTAAATTGTTTTCTGTGTATTTCAGGCCTGTCTTTGAATGATCTGAACTATTTAGAAAAATCATGTTGTAGGAAGATTAACATTGAATTGTTTTATCACAAATTCATCGAGCAACCAATTAGTCATACTGACACAAAAATAGCAATAGACTGAAAATGTGTAAATTGATTGGGATCTCTGCTTGGAAATATAAATAGCTACCAAGATTATAGCACATGTCATTACAGAATATTTTCAGCTTCAATTCAAATGAGTTGCTGGCAGCATCATATCTATATTTAACTGACACTTTTGTCATTGGATAGTCAGAAAAGATGAATGAGCAATGAAAAGATCTGATAAAGGCAAATTACTGTGGATGCTGGAATCTGAAACAAAAATAAAAATGCTGGAAAATCTCAGCAGGTCTGACAGCATCTGTGTAGAGAGAACAGAGCCAATGTTGAGAGTCTGGATGACCCTTCGTCAGAATCTTGTTCTCTCTCCACAGATGCTGTCAGATCTGCTGAGATTTTTCAGCATTTTCTGTTTTTGTTGTAGCAGAGCAGATAGAAGTAATTTTGAATATACTATGCTTTATTGAGCTTTAATCTGGAGTCATTATTTAATGAGAAAGACATTGCTGCACATCCCAGACCATTAAGGTGCTTGTTGTAAAAATTATTTCATATGTTGCAAGTGCATTGGGATTCCTGATAATCACAGTTGCTGGTTAATCACAATCTATGTCCAATTTGAGGTGATTTGCTTTAAGAGCAGATTTTCGTTGTTTACGTTGGCAGTAGCTGTTCTCTGGGTATGTTTGGAATCCCAAGACAGCAAGAGGGGGAGATTTAAATTTAATCAATTAGTAAATCTGGAATAATAATCAAGTCATTAATAAACTACTAGATTGTCACAAAAAACATCTGGTTCATTAAGTCCTTCAGAGAAAGAAATCTGTTGTTGTGACCCAGTCTGGCCTACAGCTTCCCCCAGTGACATGACTGACTCCTAACTGCCCTCTGGACTGACCAACAGCCACAGTTAAATAAGGAATAAAAACTGGACAAACCATCTGGTATTGTCCATGGTAACAAAAATAACAACATAAGAACTAGGAGCAGGAGTAGGCCATCTGGCCCCCTTGAGCCTGCTCTGCCATTCAATAAGATCATGGTTGATGTCTTTGTGGATTCGGCTCCACTTACCCATCTGCTCACCATAGTCCTTTATTCACCTACTGTTCAAAAATGTGTCTTTACCTTAAAAATATTCAATAAGGTAGCCTCAACTCCTTATTAGGCAGGGAATTTCACAGATTTTGGGTGAAGAAGTTCCTCTTAGCTCAGTCCTAAATCTGCTCTCCCTTATTTTGAGGCTATGCCCCTTAGATCTAGTTTTGCCTGCCAGTAGAAACAATCTCTGCTTCTATTTTATCTATTCCTTTCATAATTTTATATGTTTCTATAACATTTCCTCTCATTCTTCTAAATTGCAATGAATCTCGTCCCAGTCTAGTCACTCTGTCCTCATAAGCCAACTCCAGAATTGACCTAATGCATCTCCTCTATACCCACTCCAATGCCAATCTATCCTTTATCAAGTAAGGAGACCAAAACTGTACACAGTATTCCAGGTGTGGCCTCACCAGCACCTTATATAGTTGCAACTTAACCTCCCTGTTTTTAAACTCCATCCTTCTAGCAATGAAGGACACAATTCAATTTGCTTTCTTAATTAGTTGCTGCATCTGCAAATCAACTTTTTGCAATTCAGGCACAAGGACACCCAGGTCCCTTTGCACAGCAGCATGCTTGCAATCTTTTACCATTTAAATAATAACGCATTTTGCTGTTATTCCTACCAAAATGGATGATCTCACATTTACCAACATTGTACTCCATCTATCAGACTCATGTCCACTCACTTAAATTATCTATATCCCTCTGCAGAATTTCAATGCCCTTTGCACACTTTGCTCTACCACTCATCTTAGCGCTCTTGAAGAGGCGAGAATCTATCTAAATTCTTTCGTTATTCAACAGCAGTACCAAGATCTACTCCAGTCCACTCACTATCCTGACATGGAACCGATTGCTGCCTTTCTTTCATTGTCACTAGGTCAAAAAATTGGAACCCCCTTCCTCCAGTGTACTCTGGTGATGCAGATGTGCCTGTCCTCTTCTAGATTATTTTCATCCCCTCCTGTTCTGGGCAACATTGTCTTGTAAGAAAGAAGGAAGAAAGTCAGCAACTGTGTTGCGATCTGTTTGTGTGATATACACTTGCTCCCATACTTTCCTGGGTACGCTTTGAGAGATTTCTGGTTCCCTGCAGCAACATTGCTGCTCTCCTCCTTTCCATCCTCTTCATTATTGAGTTAAAAAATTGAGAGTCTGTTGCCTTATTTCCTGTGCTTCTCCTTGCAGCCAAACTCTGCATAGCCAGTCAGCAGCATCTTCTGCAGAATGTGTGACCTATCTTTTAAGAGGTGCCTTGAAGATTGCAGGTGAGCTGAAACATGCGCTAGCCAGGTTTGCTGCTGCATTTCCTGTTGAGCTTGCAGCCAGTCAGTAGCTCATACGACATATGGTTGAATATTGAAATCATTAGAATGAGGAGGATGCATGAAATTTATATGCTGTCTGTTTCAACAGGCTGGAACGCGGAGTAATTTCAAAGCATCACCCTATACTCCAAAAAAGACGTCATTGCATTTTATGCCCAATATTTCAGATTGCTGACCTTTCTTCAGCACTTGATTCTTGATTGATTAGAAGTTAACTTGCTTATTCTGTAGAACACATTGTCTAGGATGGACAAGAAATACTGGAACTTAGCACTCATGAAAGTTAAGCCACGACTTGTTCTGTTAACTTAAGTAATCAGTAAGTGCTTACATTTTCACTAGTGGCTTCTATACATTGCTGCATTTTAAATGGGAGGAGGGGCAGTGGAATTTTAACCTCCAAAATGATGGGTTTTATTGGGAGGGCGAGGGTGCAGTTTCTGTATTATAAATTTGAATCCCGACCCAACTTGTCAACTTTGCCTTGAACAGAGACAGGAAGGATATCTATGGAAGTAAGTAAGGTGGGAGGACAGATGACCAAATTGCTCCAAGGAAGTAGTTTGGTATTTTAAATATTATAGTGAGGCTGCATGTCTTCTTTTAATTCACCATCTGAAATGTAGCCTTGGCTGACAGTCCTGGTGAAACCTGTCAGCTGAGCCAAAACAAGGGACAATTATTTCAGTAAGTAATTGCCTCTCCACTTAACTGCCTGACCAGCTCCCCCACCATCACCCCGTGACTCCCCCCAGTTTAACCTCTGATCCCATCACTCCAGAATCAAATCCACTTCGACACCTGGGATTGGATTCCCTGAACTGGACAACCCCACTCACTGCATCTTTGCACCATTGTGACTGGAAGCCTAGCCTATCTGTCAATCTGGCGTTAAGACAGGGAACCAATTGGTGATGTAACACACACATAATACCATGCAGGGAACTGGCTTCCATGCTTCCCCACTCTACAAGCTTCTTTCTCCTTGCCAATCAAGCTAGTCACATTTGCCCCACAGTGTAAATCTACAAACATGGATGCTTCATTCATGGGGTGAATTTTACGGGGGGCTTAATACTCATTCTCCTAGTAAGAAAGACTGTTGGAAGCTTGCTGACTTTTTAAGATGGATTGGCCCTTTAAGTGGCCTTTAATTGGCATGCTGGCTGGCTGACATTTTACCCACTCACCATAATATGGAAGGTGGGTCAGGAGTGGGCAGGAAGGTGCTGGGCTAGCCACCCGCTTTACTTGATCCTCTCCCACATTCATATATACCAGTCCAGGATTTGTAAAACTCCACTTGATCACCAGATAGGTTGGAATGATGAGGGTATTTCAGGTCACTCGTTGGACCCAAGCACTATCTTTACCATTTCTTAGAACATTATCAAAGGAATGAATGCTCCTTTCTTCTTAAGGGCCATTTCTTCTTGAAACTGAAAGCTGTTATCATCATAATGGGATCTCTGCTCCGAATTAGCATGGTGCCAATAAAATGGACAAAACCACGTTGACAGAAAGAAAATAGAAATAATAGAAGTGAACAAAACCTCAGCTTATTTAGAGGAGATTGGGCAAATTAAATTCTGAGCTTGCTTTGCAGGCTGCAAATTAGGATGGAATATCAAACAGACTGAGATCAATAATCCTTAGCTGCTGATCAGTGTGAGCTGTTATTGAAGCTGGGTTGATGATTTGTCGCTGCTTGAGTGGCAGACTATGTTGGTCGTCGATCATCATCGATGAGGACCTCAACACCATTAGTCATTCTGAGGCTGGTTGAGGTGTGTCTGAAGATGACTGATCAGGCTAATTCGGGCATGGAATGTCCTGGCACATATTGGATAGACTTGTGTAAACACTGTAGTTCTTGCGCTGGTGGCTCTGGACTTGCGCAGCTTGCGCTTGAGTTGTAATTCAGCAATACACCTTGCTTTGTCAGCTTGACAGCCTTTGTGGATGAGGCAATGCCAGTTAGAGTGGTTTTGTGTCAGCATTTCCCAAGTGGTCGTGTCAATGTCAGGTGACTTCAGGAAGGCCTTGAGTGTGCCTTTGAAATATTTCTTCTGTCCTCCATGCAAGCATCTTCCAGCAGAGAGTTCCTCAAAAAGGAGCTGCTTGGTTATACAGATGATATGACCTGCCCACCAGGTCTGCGCTCCCATCAGCAGTGTGTGGACTGATGGTAAACTTGCTCTAGAGAAAACTTCAGTGTCTGGTACTTTGTCTTGCCATCTGATGCGTAATATTCTGTGAAAACAAGTCATGTGGAAATGACCGAGCTGTCTTGCATGCCTTCAATACACAGTCCATGTTTCACAGGCATACAGGAGGGTAGTGAGTACGACAGCGCTGTAGACCTATAGATTGACTATAGGTGAGCTGATATATTTTTGAACATTTTACTGCTGTTGTATTGAAACTGTTCTGTCATATGTCTGCCCACCTACTTAGGAGGATTGTGCTTCTCTTGGGTTGAAATGAAGTTTGCGTGTGTACAAAAACCTGATGCTAACTAAACAATGACTTATACAAACTGGTTGGTCTAATAGTGTAGTTTGCCATAGTTAAACCTAAGTCACTTATCTTGACCCATGATCCTGCCAGACCCAAGACTATCTGTCAGAACAGAGGTTCTCAAGACAGAACTTCTCAGGTCCCAACCATACCTGCCCCAATATCCTGATGAGTGATAATGAGCTTCTGGAAGTTGATGATAATTGTATGCCCTCAAAATTTAATGTTATTGCTAAAACAAAATCCTGTTTGCAAAAGATTACCATTTTACTGGAGTTTACCTCAAAAATATTTGAACTTTCATTACTCATAAATTACTTAAAGTGATCAAAGAAAGTAATAGTTGGACTGTCAGCTTTATTTTGATAAGATATTAGTCAATGCAGATTAATTAGTGAAGATATCCACTTACATCCTCGCCTTTTCTTTAATAATTCATTTCCATTTTTTGATGTCTTTTGGTTATTAGGAAACATAAAAGGCTGGATATTAAGTATTGAACGATAGAGCAAATCCTTGGTAATGAGCAGTTTAAGAGATCTCCCTCTCACTGGCAACTTTAAATTGCAAGGGACCATTTTTCAGGATTCAATTTTAGATAATGAAAGCCCTCTATTGTTGCTGTGACAGGGACACATTCCCATTTAGTAATTTAATTGTATGATCTGGATGTTTCTCTGCCGTACCTCACTATCGGTTGGACTGCATATTGTTGGGAACTGGAAAAAAATAGATGAGAAGCATTCTCAATGACCAAAATTTTTTCCCCAATTCACAACAGGGAAGACCATCAGCTGTTTGCCTCCATCCCCTCCTCGTTTCCAAACTATTCAGGATATCAGGCAGGCTCTGCATGCTGCCAGCTCTAGACCCTTAGCAGTCTCTGGAGAGATGGAGTGTAGCTGAGTCAAGTAGGACATTACTCCATCCTGATAGAGGTTGGAGGGATAGTGTGATTTGATATACATGGTTAAGGTCAGAAAACCAGAAATTTTTAAAGTTGTAAGAGCTGTAAATGGAAAGATTGTACAAGGAGAGGAAAGTAGAGTTGAGAAAGGAAGAAGTATGAGGTCAAGATCTAGCTGAAACTGTGGGTGAGATTTTATAGTCCCACCTACTCCAGAAATTCCCACCTAATTCAGCAGACTTTTTGCTCATTTGTCAAATTCTCCATCCCACCCATGGGAGTGACAAGTCGGATAGGAAGATTTAGGTCAAATGAATGCAAAGAACAAAGAACAAAACAGCACGGGAAACAGGCCCTTCGACTCAACAAGCCCGTGCCGCCATTTTAACATTCCCACTTCCACTTCCATAGACCCTTGTCTATGTTTACGGAAACCTGCATTGAAGCCAGTTTGGGGAGACAATTTAGGGACAATTTGTTTCACCAATCAGCCTAAGAGCACACCTTTGGAGTGTGGGAGGAAACTGGAGCACCCTGAGAAAACCCATGCAAGCACGGGGAGAATGCGCAAACTCCCACAGATACCGGTCCAAATCTGCTCAACAACATTGATAGTCACTGAGCTGTCATGTTGCCCATTAATTGGTCCAGTTTAAGCATACACTAACGATATGAAGCTACTCTCGAAAAAAACTAAGACCTATCACGTATATGCCCCAATTTGGACAACAAGGTGGACTGAAGTACCTGCAGGATAAAAGAGAAATACGTCAACAACATGCACAACTTATGCAATTCCCAAGAACGTCCCAAGGCTCATGATCCCACGATGCTTATCTAAGTATCTGTTAAATAACTCCAGCGTGCCTGCCTCCACCATCTTAATTGGCAGTGCATTCCATACCCCCACAATCCTCTGTGTGAAAAACCTTCTTCTAACATCCAAATTATACCTTGCCCCCCTCACCCTAAGCCCGTGACCCCTCGCGATATTTGATTCCAACCTGGGAAAAAATGTACCACTGTTTACCCTTCATAATCTTGTACACCTCTATTAGATCTCCTCTCAATCTCCGTCTTTCTAAAGAAAACAGCCCCAATTTACCTAACCTTTCCTCGTAACCCAATCCTTCCATACCAGGCAGCATCCTGGTAAACCTCCTCTGCACTGTCTCCAGGGTCTCCACGTCCTTCCAGTAGTAAGGCGATCAGAACTGGATGCAGTATTCCAAATGAAGTCTAACCAACATTTTATACAACTGCAACATTAAAGGCCAGCTCTTGTGCTCTATACCCCTTCCTATAAAGATTAGTATACCATAAGCTTTCTTCACAACATTCTCCATCTATTCTACCACCTTCAAAGACTTGTGCACCTGCACCGCCAGGTCTCTCTGTGTTTCTGTACTCTTAATAGGTCTACCCTTTATCATATAACTTCCCCCTACATGCTTTCTCCCGAAATGCACCATTTCGCATTTATCAGGATTAAATTCCATCTGCCATCTATCTGACCAATCTACCAGCCAATCTATGTCCTGCTGTATCGCCCGTCACTGCTCCTCATTATCTGCAAGCCCAGCCATCTTTGTGGCATCAGCAAACTTGTTGATCACACCACCTACTCCCTCTTCCAAGGAGTAGTAGTCGTGTTTGTAATTCTTGGGCAGGATCTTGGCTTTGTAGGATTTGGAAACTGATGTTAAAGACCATGGAAGGAAGATCTTCAAAGAAGATGAGGTGAAAACGATAACTGGTATTCCATATAGGGTCATGGTCTGAAGGTGGTGGGAGGAGGTATTAGATAGTTGGCATTTGGCCTCTGCAAAATGAAGGTTCATTCACCAACAGAGTCCCTTGTCACTTAGTTTAATGACAATGTTAGGGTTCGATTTAAGGGAATGGAGAGCAGCAAGTTCAGGGAGAAATAGATTAAAGTGAATGAGCAGATAGAAAAATTAAAACTGCCAATGTTACACTGGCAGTTCTCAATCACAAAATCTGGAGTCACGAAGAGACCCAAAGGAGTAGATCCAGGTGAAATAAAATTTCTGATGATGGGGGGGATGCAAGTGGACTGGAATTTTCCTACTATCTGGCAACCACGTACGTTACACACTCAATAGACTAGACAAAGCTTTCAGAGTTTTAAATCGGTCTTTTATTTAAGCTGTAGTGGGAAGTTTGCCTTCCAGAAGGTGGTGTACAGACATGTTGAGTGTTACATAGCATGAACAATTATCTTACAAAATAATACCAATCACAGGTTCTGAAATCATTGGTATCCAATCACAACTAATAGTTTTGATTACTTGAGTTATGTCAGGTGAATATAATTAACACAGCCTCTGTTTGCTTGTCTAACTATAATGATTAATTACTAAAGAGGTGCACTTAGAAGGCTACACCATCCAAACATCCACATCAGTTGTTACAGCTTGTGGTTATCAGAGTTCTCACCTTTGGTCAGCTTGTTTGTACTGCCAATCTGCAAATGTGGAAACTGTATTTCAATGCTTCCTGGGGAATTGTGCTGTATTTAATTCACAGGGAAACTCGGCTGTATTCAATGATTTTTAACCCCTTCAATAAGTTTTCTACTTAAAGAAGTGGGCACAGTGGTGCAGACTGTATAGGGGAAGGCAACAGAGGAAGAGTTCAACATGTGCCTTGCTTATTGAGTGGGTTGTGTACATGGATGAAACTGAGGCCATTGCTAAGGGGCAGTTGTTTCAGGTCAGAAAGGAGATGGTCAGAGCGGGTAGTGAAGACATGTCAATAGATGAGATTTGTGAAGGGCGAAGAGTGGTACTGGTATCCAAGGGCTGCTGTTGTGGGATTTCTTGTTGAGAAAATGAGGAACTCTTCCTCCTGATGAATGTGATTAGCTGGAAGTAGGGTCTCCATCCCTATCTGGCCAGGAAGGCTCATGTTTGAGAGCTGCTGATCACATGATTGGCCAGGGGCTCTCTGGCCTGAGCAGCACGACTGGAATTGAGCGACCACTGCTGGAACTGCATTCAGCAAAGGAGAGCCAGGAGCCAGACGCAAGGTAGAGTTTGGGGGCTTGCAGTGGAACCTGAAAATGGTTGAAGAACTTCAAAAGCTGCTTCATGGAAAAAGTGGAGATAGGTATAGACAGAAGATCAACTGTTCAACTCGGTAAGATCTGCACCATAACACATAGTGGGATAAGGGAAAAATCTGAATGCAGCGATGGAATCAGAGAACCTAGCAATGATTGAGGAACAGTTAATCTGTAGGACTGTGGAAAGAGGACTGCCCTCGTGGTAATGTAAGAGACATGATTGGCAGGCAGTGACGAGTGGGGTACCTCAGGGATCTGTTCCAGGACTCTGACTGTTCACATTATACATTAATGATTTGGAAGACAGAACTAAATTTATCTCCAAATTTGCCAACGATACATAGTTAGGTGGGAGGGTGAGCTGTGAGGAGGTGGATTCAGAAAGAACGCTCCCAATGGTGGAGGAGCCAGAGCTAGGGGTCATTGTTTGAGGGTGAGGGGATGAACTTTTAGGACTGAGGTGAGGAGAAATTTCTTCACCCAGAGAGTGGTAAATGTGTGGAATTCACTACCACAAAATGTAATTAAGGTCAAAATGTTGTGTGATTTCAAGAAGAAATTACATATAGCTCTTTGGACTAAGTGGATCAAGGGACATGGGAGGGAAAGATGGTTTCAGGATATTGAATTTAATGATCAGCCATGATCAAAATGAATGTCAGAGAAGAATCAAAGGCCTGTTCCTGCTTCTATTTTTTATGTTTAGACACGTAATCAAGAGTTGAGAGGGAGAATGCTTATGGCTTGGACTAAGTAACACTTAGTCAAGTATATCAGGATAGTTATGTTTATCCAATAAACAGAACTTATTCTTCTGACAAATCTATGTCTCAGAAATCATTCCTTAACTAGCCACAATCAACAGTTAGAATGCAATTTTTGACTTTTAACTATATTTTATGATTTCTAAAATGTCAGTTAAATGTCACAATTGCATTGATGTAAGTGACAGCTTCATGGATAGTAATCTTCATCAGTCTGCATCACTGTGCAAGCATTGAACCAAGTATATGTGCTTCACATAGAGATTTTAGGTCAACTGCTTTTATGATCTTGTTTCCAATAGAAGATGTTTATTATTAAGCAGTGCTTCAAATTAAAAGTATTTATTAGATTTTCTTTCTTTGTGCCATGCTGTGATACAATCCTAACACTCGTTGGTAGCAATGTGATAAATCCACCTAGTAATATAATCCTCAGATAAAAATACATATCTGAGTATATATTAAATTTGATATGTGGGATGAATATTTGTTTTTTTTTCCCAAAAAATCATGTAAAGTTTGACCTTATTGGAACCCATTCAGGTATTTGTAGAATCTTACACTTGGTGGTGCAATTGTGATAGGCATTTTCCATTTTACATCTGTCATAGCTTTGTCCATCTGTGTACTACATGGCAAGTGCCATATGTACAGATGTATGGCCTGTCTTTTCTTAAAGTTAATTAAAATATTTTAACTAACAACCATTTAATGCTGTGGAGTATTTGTGTTTTCCTGAGACTGGGTTTGCTAACATTTGTAGTGTTAGTGATGGTGGTGTGGGCTTCATTCATAGAGGAGGGGGTGGAGAATTGGGTCTGAATTATGGATAATTGAGCTTTTCAATCTTAAATTAATATACTTACAGCCAAGGTTGTGGCTCCTATCTGAACATACTTTTAATTTCCTTCTCTCCACTCTGTGTTCTCCACATTGTTCTTCCAGCCATTTGGTTAAGTTGCCAAGTTCAAAGTTTTCTTTCAGAAAACTGCTCTTCCTCTGTTCCTGATATGTTGACACTATATGTCTACTGAATCTCCTGGTCCGTTTCTTCCATTCTCAAAAACACACTGCCACCTATTGTAAAACCTGAAATGTAACATTCCCATTCTCTCACTCTTCCCTGCCACCTTTTTGCACTCTTTAAAACGTGCATCTGTTATCTTAAGACAGCAAAGACACTAGGAAGAATATTGGGGTGGGGAAATGAGCAGGCAAGAGTGTATAATGGGTGGCTGATCCACAAGATTTGTGCACTCATCAAAGTTTAATTTCACTTTCAGTTTGTCCTGCTTTTCTCCAGTTTATTGCTCCATTGCACTTTTGAAGACATGATTTTTCCTCTTTTGCAGAATCTCTATTAATAACTTGTGTTTTTGGCTATCTGGATTGTTTTAATTACCAGGAAAATAGATGAAGGGAAGGCAGTGGATGTTGTCTACATGGACTTCAGTAAGGCCTTTGACAAGGTCCCGCATAGGAAGTTAGTTAGGAAGGTTCAGTCGCTAGGTATACATGGAGAGGTAATAAATTGGAATTAGACATTGGCTCAATGGAAGAATGATGTAAAGATGCCGGCGTTGGATTGGAGTGGTAAGAACTCAGTAAGAATTTAGCAACACCAATTATTAATCAAACCGATTTATTTGATAGTAAAATAGCGAGCTTTCAACACTCCCGTGTCTTCATCAGGCAAGTGCAGTGTTCTGGTCTGAGACCAGAACTAAGTGCAGTGTTGCTAAATTCTTACTGAGTTCAATGGAAGAAGCCAGAGAGTGGTAGTGGCGAATTGCTTCTCTGAGACTAGTTGTGTGCTACAGGGATCAGTGTTGGGTTCATTGTTGCTTGTCATCTGTATCAGTGATCTGGATGATAATGTGATGAATTGCTGATGATATAAAGATTGGAGGTGTAGTGGACAGTGAGGAAGGTTTTCAAAGCTTGCAGAGGGATTTGGATCAGCTAGAAAAATGGGCTGAAAAATAGCAGATGGAGTTTAATGCAGGTAAGTGTGAGGTTTTGCACTTTGGAAGGATAAACCAAGGTAGAACATACAAGGTAAATGTAAGAAACTGAAGACTAGTGGAACAGAAGGATCTGGGAATACAGATACATAATTCCCTAACAACAGTGGCGTCACTGCAGCAACTACTGATTTTGGCAATGGTATTCAATGTATTTTATAAAAGATCATTAGCAGCAGTTGAATGGGCTTAATAGAGGCCCATCACTCACAGGGACAATGAGAGCAATGTGCTCAGTTTTGCCCACCAGCAGAATGTGATCACACAGAAATTCACCATCAACTTTTCCTTCTGGAATCTGCGCATACACAATTAAAGGTGGAAATCTAGTCGTTGTGATTAGGTTAGGTAGATAGGGTCGTAAAGAGTGATTTTGGATCATTGGCCTTTATCAAAGTATTGAATATAAGAGTTGGAATGTTGTAGTGAGGTTGTATAAAACATCAGTGAGGCCAACTTTAGAGTATTGTGTGCAATTTTGGTCACCTAATTATAGGAAGGATATTAATAAGGTTGAAAGAGTGCAGAGAAGGTTTGCAGGGATGTTGCTGGGACTTGAGAAACTGAGTTACAGAGAAAGGTTGAATAGGTTAGGACTTTATTCCCTGGAGCATAGAAGAATGAGGGGAGATTTGATATAGGTATATAAAATTATGATAGGTATTGATAGAGTGAATGCAAGTAGGCTTTTTCCACTGCGGCTTGGGAAGAAAAATACTCGAAGACATAGCTTAAGGGTGAAGGGGGAAAAGTTTTTAAAAGGAATATTTGGAGGGGGGGGAATCTTCACACAGAGTGATGGGAGTGTGGAATGAGCTGCCAGATGAAGTGATAAATGTGGACTCACCTTCAACATTTAAGAAAAACTTTGAGAGGCATATGGATGAGAGGGTTGTGGAGGGATACGGCCCAGGTGCAGGTCAGTGGGACTTGTCAGAAAAATGGTGTGGCACAGCCAAGAAAGGCTAAAAGACCTGTTTCTGTGCTGTAATGTTCTATGGATTGATTGTAAGTTGATCCAATTAAACTTTGCATTCATGGGGTAAGAGTTGGCTAAACAGAAATTGTAACATTTTAGTGCAACACAAAGGGACTGTATATAATGAATGTAACAACACATGGGAGACATTTCAACTGAGTCTGATGAATGTAGACTGAGAAATTAGAATGAATAGGACTCGTAAATGTGTTTGTTAATATTCTTTACCACCCACCACACTCCTCCACCCTGGAGTTTTGTTTCTTGGTGTTTTCTCATCCATAGTTGCTGCATTGAATCATAGAATTCCTACAATGTTGAAGGCCATTCGGCCCATCATGTCTACACTGATATATCTTACAAACAGACAGAGCATCTTGGCCAGGTCCTATCCCCCATTACCCAATGTATTTACCCCACAAATCCACCTAATCTACATGTCTTAAGACATGAAGCAACAATCAGCATAGCCAATCCACTTAATTACACATCTTTAGACTGTGGGAGGAAATTAGAGCACCTGGGAAGAAACCCATACAGACACGGAGAGAATGTGCAAACTCCGAAAAGACAGTCACCCAAGGCTGGAATTGAACCTGGGTCCCTGATACTATGAGGCAGCTTAGGCTAACCACTGTGCCACCACACTACCCTTAAAGCATATCTGTTTTATGTGTTGATGACTGGAGTGTGCACAGGTAGAGATGGGTTAGATGTGGGATGGAGAAAAACTAAAATGGAATGTGGAAGATAAGGTGATCCCAACAGTGTAGCAACTGCAGCCGAACAGGAGGGCATGGAGTTGGGGTAATAGCATTGGGGAGGGGACAGCATGGCATGGGAGGTATGAATGAGGCTGAAGATGCTATAGAAAGAAGGGTTGAGTTGAGGACGATGAAAATAATGAGATGGGCGTAGCTTGAGAGGGATAGTGGCAAAGGCAGGATGGAATTTAAGACACTGTGCAATAAAGATACTAATTGCACCACAAATGTTTTGCTGGTGTCTATTAATATTTCAGTATTTTATTACAGTTACTTTCATAGCATTTTAATATTTTCCCCAATTACATTTACACTTTTAAATGATCTTTTACATTAAATTGATGTTTTACTGAAAATAAACAGCACACAGATGTTACTGTAAACTGAAAAGCATTATATCTTGGCAATGGCACTCAATGTATCTGATAAAAAACCATTAGCAGCAGCTGAATGAGCTTAATAGAGGCCCACCACCCACAGGCACAATGAGAGCAATTTGCTCAATTCTGCCCACATAGCAGTATTCCTGTGTGATCACACAGGAATTCACCATCAACTTCTCTTTCTGGAATCTGCGCATATGCAATTAAAGGTGGAAATCCTGTCGTTGTGGTTAGCAATTCCATGTTAATCTTCAGGGTACATGTTTGAAGTTACCCTGACCACAATCCACAAATCAATCAATCAACTGAGGGTGCACTTACAGTACATGATTTCAGAGGTTCAAGAAGGCAGCTCACCACATTCTCAAGGGCAGTTAGCGATGGGCAAGAAATGTTGGCCCAGCCAGCAATGCTCACATCTCATGAAAGATTTTTAAAAAATTAAAAGTTAGGGAATTGATGAGGATGTGTTCTTTTATGCTCTTGGTATAAATACATTTCTAAAAGTTACATCTTTTGAATGAGGTGTACTAAGTTTCATAATGAGTCCTAAACATCTTCACATTTCTTGGAAAACTATTTTATGTTTCTTGAATGTTATATTTCTCTTATGATACAAACATCCACAATTTATAAGCAAGCATTTTTAAAGTTTGTTTGTGCTTTTTCAATTTTCCCTGTAATTCCAGCTATGTATCTCAGTCATTAATTTTGATTTCTGTAAATTTTAATTAAAAGTGAGGGGTTTCAATGCATTTGACATTGTCACTTTCTGGATATCTCACCTGCAATCGCCTTGGCTTGACTTTGGATTTAACACAGGGAAATGTGTGAAAGAGACAGCTGGATCTTTGTGAGCTGCTTTTATGAGGTCCAATTCAGTATGTGTATTACCATCTTATCCCTTCATTGTGCTCAATAACCCCCTTGTTTTGAGACAGCTCAATCGCCACCAGAGAAAACTCAGAAACAGGTTTCAAAGCTTTATTCCAATCATACGAAGGGAGAAACAGTCAGGCCCTCCAAGACTGACTTTGAAGGCTTATAACAAAGTCATATCTCTATGCACAGCTGGTCACATGCACCTTTCATTATCCACTTCTAACTTTGTCACTTAAAGTCATGTGCAAAACATATATCTCAGTCTCTGATTACTTACTTCCCATGAGTATATGCAATAGGCATTGTTCACACCCATGTAGATCCCATATCTCACCCTCACCTTGTGTTCTGTCCCATTTCTTACTCTGTCCACACCTTCTACTATTACTTTTGTCTTCTTCCTGCTTGGTACTTTATTTTGCTAAGGAGCATTTAACCAAAATAATTTTTACCTTTTCACCCCCACATTAGTGGCAACAGATTTTGGAGTCTATGGTATGATTGTACCAATGGAGCTCTTAAAAGACTTAAGTTGCACTTGTTTCAGTGAAGTTGGTGCCCTCGAGGATCTGCTAGTGTCATGACACTGGAACATTCAAATAAATTTGTTTGTATCAGACAGGTGTTCTGTATTGATGCAGAATTTACTGGCAATGTTAGGAGAAGCCACATCTGCACTCACTCCCTCTGACCATCAGCATTGGCACAGGCTCATTTTGTTTAATGATCTGCATATGATCATCTGCATCATCTCAATTAAGCCTCGAATACCTTAAGCTAAGGGGCTTTTCAGACTTTGTGCGGAAACAGTAACTTTAGTCACTCCAGAAACAGAAAATGCTCCTACAGAGCCACTTCCTGATATTTTGAACCTGAGTTGATCTGGGCAGCCACAGTCACCAAGATGTTCTTCACATTATGTTGTACTAGTTACATTTATTCTCAATCTGGATTGTGGATTCCTTCAAGATTTACACAACAGGAGATAGGAGACTATCGCTTTTCGGCCTTTTATCTAAGATCAAGTGTAGTATGACTTAGTGGAAGTCATTTTAGCTTCATTTGAAGCAATTTTCAAAATTGGGATCTCAGCCTTTTGGTTAAGATGCGAATGAGATCAAGCCTTGGAGGAAGCACAGTGCCTACTCCAATCAGCTTGGATCATGTAGATCAAGCCCAAGACAGTGGGTGAGAGCCCTGTCTTGTCAGCTTGGATCAGGAATGATTCACTTGTTGAGACTCTGAATTGGACTTCGTTTGATTGAATTGGAAAAAAAAATCTGAGTAAGTGAACCATTGGATGAAGAGCCCCTCTGCAACCTGTCAGTCGAATTTTCATTGCTTTTTTCTGTAAGTGTTCAGCATCTGCAAGAGACACAACGGATATTCACTTTCCAACTTATGAATTAGAAAAACTGAACAGTAACAACAGGCCTTCAAATCGAGTGCTAGTCACTCCTCACTGTTGGCAACATTACAGTGCTGGATGTGCACTTGATTCTTCTGTATATAGAAACACAAAGATTTTGACAAATTAATAAACAATGGGAATGAACATTAATGATTTTCACCTATTCGTCTGCTGTCAATAAAGCAAAAGTGGCAGCATGGGGAAATGGTGTGAATCAATAGGAGGGACACTGAGGAAATTCTCAATATCTGATCACTCAGGGTATTTACGACCAATCCCTTATGAACATGCAACTGACTCAGGCAATCTGCTATGCTCTTCTTCCTCAGTTAAAGATTACAGGATCATTCACATTTGATATAGTGGGACATTAGCACAGGCCAATCCAAATTCTGGTAGGATGATGAGCTGAGAGCAGGAACAGAAACAAGAAGGTAGCTTCAGCGTTGCTCGAAGGGAAGCAACTCACCGGTTGCTCCTGTTCCCTTCAGGTTACTCTGCTTCCAATTCTGCGAAACAGCAAGGAGTTTAACATACGATCAAATTAAATGATTTGCAGAGAAATAAATTGTTTTTCTCCTGTTAAAGATTTGTGTTCTGGATTCTTGCCCTTGATATATCTGCAGCACAATTTCTTGGCTCGATCACCACCAGATTGTTTATTCACTTGACCTTTTCATACAGTAACAAAGGTGACAGTGCCCTCTGGTGATTCAAAAAAGGTATTGACTTCATTGTAATGGCAGGAAAATTATTATTATGTTGGAAATTACTTTGTGTGATAATCATAAGATCTATGCAGTGCAGAAAGAGGCTATTATTGAACTAAAATAAAGAAGATGAAACTAGTGGTTACAAGAATGTACAATACTGTACAACATCAATGAAGCAAACTAAAATACAGCAGATGTATTTGCATGTGCCATTTTCCAATAGCAATCAATCAATCTAAAATGCATTGGTTACCACTTGGATTTGGTGAGATATGTGAAGAGATGCCTTTGGAGAAATTTCTTCCTGTTAAACTGGTTCGGACTTTAACTTGTATCCACCCACACTGGCAGAGCCACTCAACCGTCTGAAATCTCGCTGGTTCTGTGGGTGCTAGCGTGGGTACCTTCCTCTTACATTCAACTAATCACCTCCCTTTGATTTAGATGGGGTTCTGATGAGGATTGACAAGGTGTTGCTTATGGACGTCCCACATTACAATACTTCTGCTGTATTTTGAATGTTTTATTAACTACCTATTAGCCCTTTATCTACATCTTTAGTCATTTTTGATTATACATTTATATTTTATATACTTTTATATTTGAAGAGGGGCAATGAAAAACAATATAGTGAAATGATATTTTTGTTCCTGATAAATATATATCTCTATTCTGGTGGCATAATATCTCTATCCAATTTCTGTGCAAAGTTATAATTTAGCTATAGGTACCCACATAGGCCCCAGTTAAGTCTGTCTTTTGTGGGGATCATTCCTTGTTCTAGTCTTACTCAGGCCTGCTCCCGTAACTCTTTTTCCATTACATTGATGCTGCTTCATGCTATTGTCCAGACATGGACCAATTTATCAATTCTTTTTTCTTACAGTTTCCACCTGCCCCTCACCTCACCTTCACATGGTCCACCTCCAATACTTCCCTTCCTTGACTTCTGTCTCTATTTCTAGTGATAGATTGATCATCACTCCAGACTCCTACAGCTACCCTCACACTTCTCCCAGTAAGGACCTCATCCCCTTCTCACTGCTTCTCCGCCCCCATCACACCTGTTCTGTGATGCCATCTTTGGAAATGGTGCTTCTGACATTTCTGTACTTTTCCTTAACTGAAGCTCTTCCTCTCTGTGTTCAGCCCATTTCCTGCAGCTTTGCCCTCACCCTTTCCCTGTTCTCTCAGAACAATGATAGGCTTCTCCTTGTCCTCACTTCCCACCCCACCAGTCTTGTATTCAAAGGATCATTCTCCACTATTTCCGCCAACTCCAGCATGATGCTACCACAAAACACATTTTCACCCCACTGCGCCCCCAAACACCTACTCCTGTCAATCAGCATTACATTTGAGCCACTCCTTCTATGACACTCTGGTCCACTCCTTCATTGCTCTTAACTCCCCATCCCTTTCACACCACACCTTCACTCACAATTACAGCAGGTGTAATACCTGCCCCTTTATTTCCTCCCTCCTCATCATTCAAGGCCCCAAACATTCTTTTCCAGTTAAACAACATTTCACTTGTACTTCCTTCAATTTAGTCTATAGTATTCACTGCTCCTAACGCAATCTCCTCTACCTTGAGGAGACTAAACACAGACTGAATGACTACTTTGTGGAACACTTTCATTCAGTCTGCAAGTGTGACTCCCATCTTCCTGTTCTTTGCCATTTTAATTCAGCACCTTGTTCTCATGCTCACATGTCAGCCCTTGGCCTATTGCAATGCTCCAGTGAAGCCCAACACAAACTGGAGGAGCAAAGTCTCATCTTCTGATTGGGCATGTTGCAGCCCTTGAGACTCAACATTGAGTTTTGAATACTTTAGATTGTGACTTTTTGCCCCCAACTTAAACACCTTTTTAAAAATATCCCATACATGCATTGCCCCATTGTAAACCCCCATCTTACTTCTTCCATGCTTTCACACCATGGAGTGAAATTTCCTGTTCCGCCCACTATGGAAATTGTAGATGGCAAAGGGCTGACCATGAAAACGTCTGTTGACCTTGGGCAAGATTTTCCAGTTTTGGGGTAAGCACAGCTGGAAAATTCAGCCCCAACTATCTTTGGTTCTACTTTTTGTTGTGATTTCTCATATCTACACTTTAATATCTAACACATTTTCTCTCTCTTCAGTTCTGATGAACAACTAAAAGGACTCAAAACAGATGCTGCTCGCCCTGCTGAGTTTTTCTAACATCCTCTGTTCTTGTTATGATTTACCTTTTGTTGGAAATGGTTGTTGTTGCCACTCAAGTGCTCGGCAATGACAGTCTCCAAGAAGTGAGAGGTTAATCATCTCCCTCTGATATTGGATTACCTTCACCGAATCCCTGCTATCGACATTGAGGGCTACTATTAACCAGAAACCTAACTAGTTGTCCAAATGAATCCAGAAATTTGGGGCACAGATCAGCTAGATAGTCAATATCTTTTCCCAAAGATGAGGGAGTCTAAAACTAGAGGGCATGAGTTTAAGCTGAGAGGGGAGAGATACAGAAGAGCAATTTTTTCCACACAGAGCATGGTGAGTGTCTGGAACAAGCTAACTGAGGTATTAATAAAGGCAGTACAATTTTGTCTTTCGAAAAGCAGTTAGGTAGTTACATGGGTAGGGTGGGTATAGACAGCCATGTGCCAAATGCAGACAACTGGAATTAACTTAGACATTCAAAAAAAAAAGGGCAGCATGGACAAGTTGGGCAGAAGGGCCTGTTTCTAAGCTGTAAACCTCTGTGACTCTATGACTCAGAGCTGCTCTTAATGGGTTTATTCTGAACGCTTCTGGTTTCACCCTCTTGAACTATCAATACCTGATTTCAGTGGAGACAGTTCTAAATTGTCAGCCATCTTTATGAACTGTGCGAGTGTGAAAGCTGAACTGCCGCCTCTGGAAAATGGGAAATAGCTTTTTTTGGGGTTGAGACTTTCATTTTTTGGCCACTTCCAGCATGATGAAGAGTCTCTGTGATGTAAACCTGAATCTGAATTCCTCTAATGCAGTGGCAGCAGTGTATACCAGATGGCATAGTGGTACAGTGGTTAGCACTGCTGCCTTGCAGCACCAGGGACCCAGGTACAATTTGGATCTTGAGTGACCGTTTGTGTGGAGGTTGCATATTCTCTCCATGCCCGTATGGGTTTCCTCCACGTGCTCCAATTTCCTCCTACAGTCTAAAGTTGTGCAGGTTAGGTAGATCAGCCATGCTAAATTGTCCCTTAGTGTCCCAGTATACGTCAGAGTTAAATATGTGGGATTATGGGGATAGGACCTAGGTAAGATGTTCTGTCAGAGAGCTGGTAAAGACTTGATGGGCCGAATGGCCTCCTCCTGCACTGTATGTTTCTATGATTCTATACCAGCGACAAGCTATGCCTTAGTAACTTGCAAAGGCCTCTTCAATAGCACTTTCCAAACCCTTCACTTCTCCCTTTTACCAAGTAGAACCAGGGCAGCAGACACGTGAACATTTCCCACCTTGTTGCATTTCATCCTGACATTGGAAATATATCACCATTCCTTCAAAACCATTGAACTCCTTTCTTAACTGTATTATAGGTTTGCCTATACCACATGGACTGCAGTAGTTGAATAGTCATGGGCAATAAATGCCAACCTTGTCAGAAATGCCTATATCTATGAGTGAATAAACACAAGACTGGGCTGCATTCTCTGTATTAAAAATAATAGTGGCTGAGGAAAAAGCAATGGCTTAAACCATGCAGTATTTTGATTCCATGTCAGTAGAGAGTTATCTATTCGCAACAGACAGTGATCACCAGATGGTACAGGATAATTAAGCTCTATTGCTATAAATATGTTGCTTACAGGACACCAGAAAGCTTCTACTATGGCATTCACCCTTTTCTACATGATGCCTAAGCATATAATGAAATGTAGCCCTTGTATCCCATACACTGGATTTCAGATAAATATTTATTCATTCTGTCATCACAGATACACGATTATTAATATTTACATCATGTTCCATTGAGTCTATACCCAGAATCAGGCCATTTGGCCCATTTAATTTATATCAGCATTTATGTTCTATAAGAGTCTCCTCCCACCTTTCTTTGCCTAACCCTTTCACCATATCCTTCTTTTCCCTTTAATTCATCATTTCTGCTGTTTGCCTTCACCATCTTTGTGGTAGTATATTCCATGTTCCACCTTCTCTCTAGGTAAATGAATTTTGCCTTAATTTCTTTATTATACTTAGTAGTGATAATCTTGTTTTTATGCTCCCTAGTCTTGGATTTAATGAAGGGGAAATATTTTCTCTGTCTAATCTATTCTCAGACTATTTGAAAGAAAAGACTCCTTGTCTTTCCAACAGGTTGCATCCTGTCTGTTTTTGGCATTACTCTTGAGGATTTGTTGCATCTTCTGCAAGGTCAGAAAGATGTGCTGTACTCCAAATGTAACCTAAACAACATTTGAGATAGGCTCAACAAAACTTATATCTTTTCAGTTACATGCCACCAAAAATGAACTCTTTACTTTTTTTGATGGTCTTGTTGACCTGTGTCACTATCATATCACTACCTTACATCCCTTTGCTTCTCTATTTCATTTACTCTGTTAATGTGTTTTCGAGATCCTTAAGGGGAAGGGCGACCTCCCCCAAGTCATGGTGCACATAGGTACTAATGACATTGATCAGAAAAGGGATGGGGATGTAAGACAGAAATTCAGGGAGTTAGGGTGGAAGCTTAGAGCTAGAACAAACAGAGTTGTTATCTCTGGTTTGTTACCTGTGCCACGTGCTAGGAGCGAGAGCAGTTGAACACATGGCTATAGTGATGGTGCAGGGATGGTGAGGGAGGGATTCAAATACCTGGATAATTAGGGCTCATTCTGGGGTAGGTGTGCTTCTACAAAAGGGATGGTCTACAGCTGAACCAAGGGATACCAATATCCTGGGGGGAAGTTTGCTAATGATCTTCATGAAGGTTTAAACTAATTCAGCAGGGGAATGGGAATCTGAATTGTAACTCCAGTGTAGGGGAGGTTGAGAGTAGTGAGGTCAATAAGGTTTTAAGGTCACAGGAATATACCGGCAGGCAGGAAGGTGGTTGGAAGTGTGCCTACTTCAATGCCAGGAGCTTCCGGAATAAGGTGGGTGAACTTGCAGTGTGGGTTGGTATCTGGAACTTCAGTGTTGTGGCAATTTCAACAACATGGATAGAACAGGACGGGAATGGTCGTTGCACGTTCAAGGATTTAGATGTTTCAGTAATATCAGGGAAGGTGGTAAAAGAAGGGAAGTTGTGGCATTGTTAGTCAAGGATAGTATTACATTGCCAGAAAGAATGTTTGATGAGGGACTGAGGTAGTATGGGCTGAGATTAGAAACAGGAAAGGAGAGGTCACACTATTGGGAGTTTTCTGAAAAATTCCAGAGATGTAGAGGAAAGGATTGCAAAGATGATTCTGAATAGGAACGAAAGTAACAGGATAGTTGTTATGGGGGACTTTAAATTTACAAATATTGACTGGAAATGCTGTACTTCTAGTACTTTAGTTTTTGTTCAAGTGTGCAAGAGGGTTTCCTGACACAGTATGTTCATAGGCCAACAGTAGATTTGGGACTGGGAAATGAACCAGCCCAGTGAGAGATTTGGGAATAGGTGAGCACTTTGGTGACGGTGACGCAATTCGGTTACGTTTACATTAGTGATGAAAGGAGATAGATATATACCGCAAGGCAAGAGTTATAGCTGAGGGATAGGAAATTATGATGCAATTAGGTGAGATTTAGGATGCATAGAATGTGGAAGGAAACTGCAGGGGACAATTTAAATGTGGAGCTTGTTCAAGGAACAGTTACAGCGTGTCCTTGATAAGTTTGTACCTGTCAGGCAGGGAGGAAGTAATCAAGCAAGGGAACCATGGTTTACTAAAGAAGTTGAATCTCTTGTGAAGAGGAAGAAGGAGACTTATGTAAAGATGAGATGTGAAGGCTCAGTTAAGGTGCCTGACAGTTACAAGGTAGCCAGGAAGGATCTAAAGAGAGAGCTAAGAAGAGCCAGGAGGGGACATGAGAAGTCTTTGGCAATTAGGCTCAAGAAAAACCCTAAAGCTTTCTATAGGTATGTCAGGAATAAAAGAATCACTACGGTAAGATTAAGGCCTGTCAAGGACAGTAGTGGGAAGTCGTGCATGGAGTCCAAAGAGATAGGAGAGGTGCTAAATGAATATTTTTCGTCAGTATTCGCACAGGAAAAAGACAATGTTGTCGAGGAGAATACTGAGATACAGGGTATTAGATTACACAGGATTGAGGTTCATAAGGAGGTGGTGTTAGCATTTCTGGAAAGTGTGAAAATAGATAAATCCCTTGGAGCAGATGGGATTTATCCTAGGATTCTTTGGGAAACAAGGGAGGAAATATCAAAGCCAAAGGCTCTGCACTTTATGTCGTAATTGTCTACAGGAATAGTGCCAGAAGACTGGAGGATGGCAAAAGTTGCCCCCTTGTTCAAGAAGGGGAGTAGAAGCAACCCTGATAATTATAGACCAGTGAGCCTTACTTCTGTAATGGCAAAGTTTTGGAAAGGATTATAAGAGATAGGATTTATAATCATCTAGAAAGGAATAATCTGTTTAGGGATAGTCAACATGGTTTTGTGAGGGTATGTCATGCCTAACAACCCTTATTGAGTTGTGTGAGAAAGTGATCAAAGAGGTGGATGAAGGTAAAGCAGTTGATGTGATGTATATGGATTTCAGTAAAGCATTTCTTAAGATTCCCCCATGGTCAGCTATTGCAGAAAATATGGAGGCATGGGATTGAGCATGATTTAGATCAGAAATTGGCTAGCTGGAAGAAGACAGAGGGTGGTGGTTGATGGAAAATGTTCATCCTGGAGTTCAGTTACTAGTGGTGTACTGCAAGGATCTGATTGGAGGCCATTGCTGTTTATCATTTTTATAAATGATCTGAATGAGGGAATAGAAGAATGGGTTAGTAAATTTGAGCATGATACTAAAGCTGATAGAGTTGTGGATAGTGCGGACGGATGTTGTAGGCTACAGAGGGATATAACTAAGCTGCAGAGCTGAGCTGAGAGGTGGCAAATTGAGGTTAATGTGGAAAAGTGTGAGATGATTCACTTGGAAGGAGTAACAGAAATAGAGAGTACTGGGCTAATGGTAAGATACTTGGTAGTGTGGCTGAGCAGAGAGATCTTGGTGTTCATGTGCATAGATCCCTGAAAGTTGGCACCCAGGTTGATAGAGTTGTTAAGAAGGTGTACAGTGTGTTAGCTTTTATTGGTAGAGGGATTGCACTTTGGAGCCATGAAGTCATATTGCAGCTGTACAAAACTTTGGTGCGGCCATACTTAGAGTATTGCATACAGTTCTGCATTATAGGAAGGATGTGGAAGCAATGGAAAGGGTGCAAAAGAGATTTACCAGGATGTTTCTGGTATGGTGGGAAGATCTTATGAGGAAAGGCTGAGGGACTTGAGGCTACTTTCATTAGTGAGAAGAAGGTTAAGAGGTGACTTAATAGAGGCATACAAGATGATCAAGAGAGAGAGAGGCACTGAACAAATATTTCTCTTTGGTATTCATGCAGGGAGATGTAAACGTAGTTGTGGAGAACACTGGGGTACAGGGTTGCAAACTGGAAAGTATTGAAGTAGATAGGGAGGATGTGCTAGATATTCTTGAGGGTTTGAAGTTAGATAAGTCCCCTGGGCCGGACGGGATTTACCCTAGGATTCTCTGGGAGGCAAGAGAGGCGATTGCAGAGCCTCTGGCTCTGATCTTCAGGTCGTCGTTGGTTACGGGTGTGGTTCCGGAGGACTGGAGGATAGCGAATGTGGTCCCATTGTTCAAGAAGGGGAAGAGAGACTTTCTAGGGAATTATAGGCCAGTGAGTCTTACTTCTGTTGTGGGCAAAGTATTGGAGAGAATTATTAGGGACAGGACTTAGTTATTTAGAGAGAAATGAATTGATTGGGGATAGCCAGCATGGTTTTGTGAAGGGTAGGTCGTGCCTTACTAACCTTATTGAGTTTTTTGAAAAAGTGACCAAAGAGGTGGATGGGGGTAAGGCGGTTGATGTGGTATATATGGAGTTTAGTAAGGCGTTCGATAAGGTGTCCCATGGAAGGCTTCTGCAGAAAATGCAGATGTGTGGGATAGAGGGTGTTTTAGCTAATTGGATTAGGAATTGGCTGGCAGATAGAAGACAGAGGGTGGTGGTTGATGGGAGATATTCATCGTGGAGTTCGGTGACGAGTGGTGTGCCTCAGGGGTCTGTTTTGGGGCCCCTGCTGTTTGTAATTTTATAAATGATCTGGATGAGGGTATTGAGGGATGGATCAGTAAATTTGCAGATGACACTAAATTCGGTGGAGTGGTAGATAGTGAAGAGGGGTGTTATAGTTTACAGAGTGACTTGGACAAGTTGCAGAGCTGGGCCGAGAGGTGGCAAATGGAGTTTACTGTGGAAAAGTGTGAGGTAATGCACTTTGGCAGGAATAATAAATGTGTAGAGTATAGGGCTAATGGTAGGATTCTTAATAGTGTTGATGAACAGAGGGATCTTGGTGTATTTGTGCATAGATCCCTGAAACTAGGCAGTCAAGTCGATAAGGTTGTTAAGAAGGCATATGGAGTCTTAGCTTTTATTGGTAGGGGATTGAATTTCGGAGCCGCAACGTCATGTTGCAACTGTACAAAACTCTAGTGCGGCCGCACTTGGAGTATTGTGTGCAGTTCTGGTCCCCACATTATAAGAAAGATGTGGACGCATTGGAGAGGGTACAGAGGAGGTTTACCAGGATGTTGCCTGGTATGGAGGGCAGGTCCTATGAAGAGAGGTTGAAGGATTTGAGGTTGTTTTCGTTAAAAAGGAGGCGGCTAAGAGGGGATCTTATTGAAACATATAAGATGATTAGAGGTTTAGATAGGGTGGACAGTGATAGCCTTTTTCCTAGGATGGAGAAAGCTAGCACGAGGGGACACAGCTTTAAAATAAGGGGTGATAGTTATAGGACGGATATCAGAGGTAGGTTCTTTACCCAGAGGGTGGTTAGGGAGTGGAATGCCCTGCCTGCGGCATTTGTAGATGCACCAAGTTTGGTGGCGTTTAAGAGGTTAGTTGATAAGTTTATGGAAGAGAAGGGAATGGTTTAGTTTGGAGGGATATTGCTTTTTTCACAATTAGTCGGCGCAACATCGAAGGCCGAAGGGCCTGTTCTGCACTGTAATGTTCTATGTTCTATCACAAGATTAGATAGGATGGATAGTTAGGATGTTTTTCCTCAGGTGGCAATGGCTAGCATGAGGGGACATAACTTTAAATTGAGGGGTGATGTATATAGATCAGATGTCAGAGATAGGTTCTTTACTCAGATAGCAGTAAGAGCGTGAAATGTCCTGCCTGCAACAATCGTGGACTCGCCAATATTAAGAGTATTTAAATAGTCATTGGATAAACATATGGATGATACTGGAATAGTGTAGGTTAGATGGGCTTTAATTTGGTTTCACAAATTGGCGCAACATTGAGGGCCGAAGGGCCTGTACTGTGCTGTAATGTTTTATGTTCTATGTTAATGACCAGTCTGCGGCATTTTCGTTTTTCTTATCAAAGTGTATCACTTCGTACTTATTTACATTTAAGCTGATTTGCTGATTAAATGGCAATTTTGAAAGTATAAGGAAACACAGATAAACAATGTCTTATTCTTTCTGAGTTACTAAACCTTGCCCCTCCCCCCCACCCCAGACACAATTTGGCATTGCTCACAAATATTGAAGTTTTAATTCTGATTATTGAGTCCAGTGTCGATCCTTGTGAAACGCCAGTTCTCAACTTTTGCTGCCAAAATGTTGGATTGCCGGTGTTGGACTAAGTAAGAAGTCTCACAACACCAGGTTAAAGTCCAACTGGTATATCGGTGTCACAAGCTTTTAGAGCGCTGCTCTTTCATCAAGTGGAGGAGCGGCTTTCCGAAAGCTCATAATACAAAATAAACCTGTTGGATTTTAACCTGGTATTGTGAGACTTCTTACTGCGCTCAATTTTTGTTGATGAGTGTATCAAATCTTAGACGCTACTCTCTATATCCTGTTAAATGAGAAACATAGCTGGCATTGGAATACCTATCCTCACATGCTAACATCTTAGAATTTTTTAAACATTATTATGAAAAGGTTAGAAGTATTATCATGTCATTGCTTAAATTCTCTGTTAGGGAATCCAAATTTTCAGTTCCTGCACTTCACACAAACCATAGTTTTACAAGATGGAGCTGCTTATGATTTCAACTATTCATAGCTGGTTAAACAGAATTTATTTTTAATTTAGTGAAACTCAACAGCAAAAATAACAAAGGAAATCCTTTCTACCTGTCCTACATATCAGTTCACACAGGTCAAATTAACACAAGCAGAAAATACTGCCCTAAATGTCTGCTAGATATCTGGGTCAGAGGAAAGCCATGCTGCACTGTGATGGAGGGAGTGAATGACAGCTGGTGTTGAACTACTTATCTGTTGTTGGAGCTGTATTCATTCAGACAAGTCAGTATTCTATTGGGCAGCATGATGGCATAGTGGTTAGCACTGCTGCCTCACAGGGCCCCAGGATTGATTCCTGGCTTGGGTCACTGTCTGTTCTGAGTCTGCAAGTTCTCCGTGTCTGCACGGGGTTGTTCTGGGTGTTTCAGTTTCCTCCCAAGCCCAAAAGACGTGCTAGCTAGGTGCGTTGGTCATGCTAAATTCACCCTCAGCGTACCCAAGTTGGCACCAGAGACTGGCAACTAGGGATTTTCACTGTAATTTCATTGCAGTGTTAATATAAGACTACTTGTGACGCCAAATAATAAAATAAATAATAAAATGTAGACTGGACAAATTTTGAGAAGTAGGAGTTGAGTTTCTGGTCACAAGATTCTCAATCTCTGACTTGTGTGAGTAGCCACACATTTAAATGGCTAGTCCAATTAAAGTTCTGCTCAGTGGGAACTCCCAGGACCTTGGCACATTTAGTGATGGTAATACTTTTTACATGGGAGGAACATTCTGGCCTGAGAAGGTGCTGGAAGTTATTCTGAAATGATCTTATTGTAGGGAACACAAAATAGTACAACATGGCAGAGACTGGGCTCCAAGATTTTCCACTGTTGTACCAGAGGCTTCGATGCAGGAGATGGAGAGGGGAGAGGGGAGAGGTGGATAGAGAGGGGAGAGGTGTGATCTGTCCTCAGTGAGCCAGGAGGCCCTCCAGACAAACATGCAAGGCAATGGGACCTGTGGCAATCACTGCAAGAAATCAAACCCCAAGGACTTGGATGCAATGCTGTAACAGGTTCTGACGTAAGTGGTCAGGATCAGTGAACGTATCTAAATGCCATATTTTACACCACTGCACCACCAGTCGCACACAGTGCTCGGTGCACCACACCCATCACTCACCTTGCAATAATCATTCTCAATCACATTTCATGCCTAATACTCATTGCTTCACCTCACCCTCACACACTTACCTCTGCTGTAAACCTCACACACACACATACCCTCAACTTGTGCACATTGACAGCTATTCAACGACAACATTGCACCATGCACATGACATACTTCAGACAAAATGGTAGCAGTTCTCACAGGTGAGGGACGGACATGGCTGTATGTCCATCACCCCATTGAGAAGATGATGCTCACCATAATTGGAGCAGCCATTGCTGAGACCAGCAGTGGAGCTAAAACCAATAGAGGGTGACGGTATTCTCATACTGTTCCCTCCCATATCCCACTTTTCCTCATCCCACATATATTTCACATCAGCAAGCTGCATTTGATGCAAGCAGGAAACTCTGCCTTTCCTCTTTTCCCTTCATCACAACCCTACCTTTGTGCCTTTCTCCTTTCAAATTCCCGAGTGCCGTCACCTGAACGGGTGGTGGTGTAAGGGCAAGAAAGAGTCATGGGTGGTTTAAATAATCACACTCATCTTGGACTGTAACTCTGCACAAAGCCAGCAGAAAGGATGGAGGTGGGGCATAGCACGGGTGGTCTGCAGCCTAACGAAAAGTTACAGTGAAAAGGAAAATATTCCTTTACCAAATGCTGTGCACTGCAGCGTTTACAACCCTGCCTGCTAGGAGTTCCTCTTGAAGTTTTTGGTATATGCAGCACATGTTTCCTCAGTATTTAAGTTGAGTTAATGCCCAAAATCTCTAATAAGTAACTCCAAGAATGTGTAATCAGAAAACTACCTTTGCAATTTTTCCTTTCATCAAACCATACTTCCATGCCATTATTACAGAAACACACTGCCAAGTTCTTTATGGATGTTGTGCAAAAATAATGAGTGGAAATTACAGGCATTATCTTGCTAAACCATCCTTGCTTTTGTCCTAGATTTTTAATACAATATAAAATATCCCTTTTGTAAACAGCATTTGTAGTGTCATTCCAACTTAGATCAGCAGAGGGTGCATTTGTACTTAACTATATATAAAGGGCTGTTTTCTGAAAGAGAAAATGATCTATAATTTCAATTTTAGTGATTTTTGACTTAGTAGCATCGATGCCGCTTGCGTTCTATTTCTCTCTGATTGTGACTTTGAATTTGGGAAGTTTAATAATAGCAATACTTTTCATGTTTATTTCATGGTTAAACCACTAGGTGGGGCATTCCACCTTTCAAATTAACACCAGACACCGACCAGGTTCTGCTGTTTCATCCAGTGTATGAAATTGCGGCTCCTTATTGTTTCTCTTCCTGCAATTAGTAGTGCACAAAGCAGATTTTCATCTTTTTCCATAGGGAGATTTTTCTTGGAGTAGATCATTAGCTGTTCGTCAGGGGCCTACAGCTTGAGGGGCATCACTCCACATCAAGCATGGCTGACCAGGAGTCTCTCCCGCTTTTACCACCTGCGCATGTTAGAAAAATTTTGCAGGTTGACGCTCGACCTGTTTGACCATTATGAATGCCTCATCCTCGACCATCAAGTCCTGAGCTGGGGCTTGAAGCCAGAGCTCCTAGCTAAGAGGCAGGGATGTTACCCACTGCACCATAAAAGCTTCCCTCATGTTTTGTAATTTCCAGTCAATTAGAAAGCATTCATTCATACAGCAATCCTGACTCAAACCATCGCTTCATTTCCTGATTTAATAAATCTCTATCAGATAAGATTACAGGATACCTGAAATGTTTAAAACAAACATAGCTTGATTTCGATTTGATTTGATTTATTATTGTCACGTATTGGGATACAGTGGGAAGTATTGTTTCTTGTGTGCTATGTAGACAAAAAATAATGTTCATAGAGTACATAGGAGAGCAGGAAAGGAGAGGATGCAGAATGTAGTGTTACATTCATAGCAAGGGTGTAGAGAAAAATCAGCTTAATATGATAGTTTCATGCAAAAGTCTGATGGCAGAAGGGAAGAAACTGTTCTTGAGTCTATTGGTATGTGATCTCAGGCTTTTGTATCTTTTCTCCAATTGAAAGAGTATCTCCGAGATGCATAGGGTCCTTGATTATATTGTCTGCTTTTCCAAGGCAGCAGGAAGTGTAGACAGAGTCAGTGGATGGGAGGCTATATAAAGTGCTGTGTTTATGTCTCCTATGGATGATGTAGGCTACATAATGGCTTTTAGGAATTATTTGAAGTCGCACTGGCCCACAGTTGCTTAGTAACCAATAATCGTTGCTTCAGAAGAAACAAGGAAATTCTACATTTACATGAACGTTTTTGAAAGGTTTCTACAATAGAGGTGAGGCTCATTATTCTATGGTTTGTAAACTCAAGAACATTGCTGTTTGCTGCCGCTGTCTAACTCGGTGATGATAGATGGGGCAAAAGCACTTTTTGCAGCTCTAGCGAGTACTCTCCAAAACACTAATTTTAGTGTATAGGTTTTTGGACAAAGCAAGGGTTAATGTGGGACTGGGGGAACAGTACTATACATGGAATGATGTAGAGAGTCACATGATAGTAGACTGTGGGTTGAAGAATCTGGAAGCAGTCAGCATGAAGACAACAGTCACGTAGGGCTAGATCTTGGAGATGTATATAAAGTATATGAGTTGTTATGTAACTCATAAGTATATGAGTTGTTTGCAACAATGCAAACCACCAGATCTCTCAGTGAGACACAGCAGTCTAGATGTGTTAGATTTCTAAAGGCTTGTGTTTATTATAACAAACAATAGTTTATTAATTGTGGGAGAGGCTCTGAGTCAGTCTAGGATGGCAGTGAAACCTCCCCTCACTAAGTTGCAAGGTGGAAGGTGCTGGCACAGGATTCTGATTGCTGACATCGGGATGTCTAAGCCAATGGACTATCATTATCTTTCTGTCCACTGCAGTTTAGTGATGCCTCAGAGAGAAAATGGGGGTTGCATAGCTTTCCTATGCCTTCTGCGGGCCATCTTGCAAATCCCCTCAAGTTGAGAAGGCAGGAGTGGGACAGCTCTCTAAAGTCTCCCACCCCCATTCTCCCCTGCAAATCCCAGCCCCCAATCCCCATCCCATCTTCACTCACTCACCTTTGCTCTGGGGTCCCACGATGACCTTGGACTTACAGTGTCCACAAGTTCTTGGACTTATAGCACCAGCTGGCACCATTGTTGGCACTAGTGATATAAGGAGCTCCTCCTCTCTGATCGATTAGAAGCTTTCAATTAAAGGACTTCCACTGCTGGGGATTACAATTGGAGCAGGGTTGAATAGTGATTGCTTAAGTGCCTGAAGGACACTTGATTCTGTCAAGCACCTCCCACGGAATTAATAGGGCTTCCTTACTTGTTCTCTGACCAGCGAATGAGATGCTTGGTTGCTCAACAGAGTCCCACCCATAGCTATTGTGCAGAAGACTGTTTCCTTTTCTATTTGCTAAATAACCCAGTACAATATGAACTGTATTTAACATACTCAATGTTTGCGTTTTTCATATTAAACTGATGAACACGTTTGTAATAGTATTTGTCTTCATTCTGTTTTAGCTCATCTGCAACTGAAACCCTTATCCACATCTTTGTCACCTCTAGATTTAACCATTTCAGTTATCTCCTGGCTACTTTTCTATCCTTCACCCCTGTAAATTTAGGTTGTCCAAAATTCTGCCAGCATCCCCAACCCAGCATCAAACCCTCCTCACCCATCTTGTCCCTTCTTGCGGATTTATATTATCCGGCCCCCAAATATTTCAAATGACAAAATTTGTATAATTGAGTTTAAATTTCTTCATTGTCTTGCACCCCACCCCTAAATCCCCTCATCCCAGCAATCAGCTTCATCTCTCCCTGATCTCTTCACTCTTTCAGTTTTGATGGCATGCTTCAGCTACTTAGTCTCTATTTGTCTCAGTCTCTCCACTTCCTTCACTTTCCTCTGCCCCTTTAAGATCTCTCTTAAAACCCATGTCTCTTGCCAAGCCTTCTGTTGCTGCTCCTAATATTTGTTCCTTTGGCTTGACATCCATCCTTGACTGATTATGCTTCTGTGACATATCTTAAGACATCATGCTATGTTAGATGCAATTTATAACTGCAAGTTATTATTGTTCTGATTCTGTGTCATTTAATTTATTTATTCCACATGAATTCCAGTAGGGAACCATGGCCTTTAGCATCACTTAGTAATTGCTTATGCTTCATATCTTATTGCTTTGTCAAGACACAATAGGATTTTTACTGTATTTAGCTCTACCTATGGACAATGCATATGTGCCTCTTTGTAATTTCCTTTAAGGCACAAAAAGTCCTATTTCCTGTTACACTTGGTTACCTTACTTCCACAAGATGTTATGTTTAGCTCTCCTTTTATGCCCTGTCACTGATATGTTTGTGATGGACACAATCAAAAATGTATGTTTTTAATAATCCTTTCAACAAAGAAACATATTAATATCCAGATAGAACTGACTATTTGCTGCTTCGCTGCTTTAGATTCTATGAGCTAGCTACCCTGCTTTTGGCATAATGCTGGATTTCTGATAGCTCTAAATGGAAGTGTGAGAATTTACCCTTGTCAACTCATTAGCATAGCTTCAGGTGCAGTTTTAGACAGATGTTAGAATTGTGGTGCGAGTGGAAAGTTGCATGTAATTGAAAATTAAGGGACTTTAAAAGGACGGGGACAAACAAAGGGAGTGCCTTAATATCTGAAAGCTTTTAAATGTCAAAAGGCATCTCAACCCACTTTCTCTGCCAAAGCTGAAGAACAAGGGACTACAAAGAGCCAGGAAAAATGAAGGGAAAAGGAATTCTTGGTGCATGCAAGTGACAGAGCAATGCAAATGACAGGTCATTGACAGATGCATCAAGTGTATCAGGGTCAGCTGATATAGTTGACAGGATCTTTTTAGAATCACGCT
Organism: Sphyrna mokarran; assembly: GCA_024679065.1. Lineage (NCBI taxonomy): Eukaryota > Metazoa > Chordata > Chondrichthyes > Carcharhiniformes > Carcharhinidae > Sphyrna > Sphyrna mokarran. The sequence continues at coordinate 105,589,752 of JAGIQG010000003.1, read as the reverse complement.
TTGCTTAATCCTTTGCGCCCAGTATGGCTATAGCATACTTTATACAAAATGCATCATTTGCCATCTCGTCACTTGCTTCCTATTATTATACCTGCCCATATTTGATACTTGTATCACAGTCATTGAAAAATCCCTGATGCAATGTTTGCTAGCAGGGTGTTCCCTGTCCTGTTTTCTTCCCCAGCTCCACCCAGGTTTCACCATCAAGCTTTGTTGAATCCATTGGCCAGAGGAAAACATGTTTGCATATCTTTAAATGTGGGACCTTCACAATCTTTAGCAATGTTACCCTTATAACTTTGAAAACTATACAACGGAATCAAGCTATGGGCATTTTGCCAGCCAGAAATGTGACTAATTGTGAAATGACAAGGCTTCACTGCAGTATAATGTGATTCTTGAGTGAAATATACAAGATAAACCGTTGTAATAACCTGAGTAATAAATATCTATCACTTTTTTCTTCCAGTGATGGATTTGCTGTTATGTTTTTCTTAAAACTTTGATCACATTGTTCATTGACGGACACCTCAGTGTCTGATTGGTGTGAAAAGTGGATGATTATATTTGGCCAGCAACTTTTGTTATTTGTGACAGTCAGCATGATTGATATCAGGTAAAAATAATAGGAGATATTGAAGTCAATTGGATTGGAAAAAGGTGACAATGTACTGGATTGAATTGCAGGATGGAGATAACATGTTGGCTCAATTGGTATCATGGTAAATTGCTTCATTTGTGCAGTGAAGATTGCTGAATTTGCTGTGCCTCTGGACAAAATGATTTCCAGAACAAATCCAGCTTACTATGTTGCCCTTCTCAATATGAGAGAAGAGTTGAAAGTATCCTGATGGTTTTAAAAATCGCAGTCAAGTTTTTAAGTTTCTTTGTGTACAACAATGCAAAACTAACCCAATTTAATGATTAGTTATTTAATTATTGGCGGAGCAGATCGAAGGGCCAAGTCTTATGCTCCAAATTGTGTTTGTCGTGAGTTTGTGTGGATAAGGCCTTGTGAAACACTGTGGTTTGTTGATCGTAGTCAGTGATAAATTATTATTATAATGTTGCTCCTCTTGCCACATGGATTGGGATATATTCTTGCATATCATAACGTAAATGAAGCCTCACTCATCAAATATTGGAAAACTGGTAGAGATGTGTTTGTTGCTAATCTTGAAAGTTACCAAAGTTTGTCATCCATTCATTAGAAAAGGTTGGTGGAATTATGGTCATGTCTGTCAGTTCAAGACACTGATGTTGTGAGCACCTTTCTTCGTCTAATATAATGAGTCTAATTATAATTATAACCATGCAAAGTTATCTTCTGTCTATTATTAGGATCTGGGATTTTTATATCTGGCCTGATTAGATTTGACCGATAATCAGTCTTCTCTGTGACAATTTTAGCAGAGCTTCTCATTTACGGGTTGGTCAAGCTTTTCATCCCCATCAATCTCCTTCTTCTATGTTGTACCAGCTCTTCTGAGCCTGAGCAATAAAAACTTTATATTATCATAATATTGAATTTCAATATAAAACTTAAGCCGTATTTGCATAGAACATTAGATCTCTCTTGATTAACCTCTATATTTATGTCAACACAAAGTCTTATGAGAATGTGAACAATTGCATAATTAACTGGTTATCATTAAAGATAATGAGGAAATGTTTCTGCTTTGAAGGAACTCAACTTTTCTAGCATAACTTGTATTCAAAATTTCTCTCATTTTGCAAAGTGGTTTCTTCTCAGGTTTTTGCTCAAGCTCGATTTGGAATATCACCTGAATGCAAAATCTGCCAGGAATGAGCACAAGTGTTTTAAAATGCAATTTTTTTAAAAAAAAAACCTCAACAAATGTTCCTGATATACTTAACAGTGTTTGGTATAGTTTAATTAATGCAGTGGAAAAAAAGTGCATCGCCAAAATACAAAAAATTTTAGACAGTATCAGTCCACCACTAACTTTATTTTATTTTATTGGAAACTACTTTTTAAAAATATACAAAACTATTTTCTTGGTATTTTCTGGCAGTAATGAGTTCCTTTGTATTTTTTTGAAATTACATTTAAAAATCTTTAATTTTTGAAAATGTATTGAACAGTGTCTTTGCACTGAAATGTTCCAGCTTAAAGTTTAAAGACTGCTCGAAGGACTGTAAACAAGTATAGTTAGCAGAAACTACCAATGATGATTTCACCCTGGGGCCTTGGCCCATTTCAAGACCAGGCAAGACTTTCTTCGATGTAATGATTTCATAACTAGAGCAAAGGATCGTGAAAACACAATTTGCATCAATTTGTACTTAAAACTTCTGGAAGTTTTTACACGATATTAGGGAAATGGTTGAAAGAGAAACAGTGCCCACACGTAGAAACATCATTTGATTTGATTTGATTTATTATTGTCACATGTATGAAATATAGTGAAAAGAATTGTTTCTTGTGCGCTATGCAGACAAAACATACCATTCATAGAGAAGGAAATGAGAGAGTTCAGAATGTATTGTTACAGTCATAGCTAGGATGTAGAGAAAGATCAACTTAATGCAAGGTAAATCCATTCAAAAGTCTGACAGCAACAGGGAAGAAATTGTTCTTGAACTCAAACAGAAAATGCTAGAAAATCTCAGCAGGTCTGGCAGCATACGTAACGAGAGAAAAGAGTTGATGTTTTGAGTCCAGGCGACCCTTTGTTGTATGGTAGAAGCCATACCAAGCTGTGACACAACCAGAAAGAATGTTTCCTATGGTGCATCTGTAAATGTTGGTGAGAGTCATAGCTAGCATAGCAAATTTCCTTTGTCTTCTGAGAAAGTAGAGGCATTGGTGGATTTTCTTAATAACAGTTTCAGCATGGAGGGACCAGGATATGTTGTTAGTGATCTGGACACCTAAAAACTTGATGATCTCAACCCTTTCTGCTTTGTCCATTGATGTAGACAGGGGCATGTTCTCTTCTACACTTCCTGAAATAGATAACAATCTCTTTCATTTTGTTGACATTGAAGGAGAGATTATTGTTGCAGCAGCACCAGTTCACCAGATCGTTTATCTGATTTCTGTCTCATCATTGTTTAAGATCCGACTCACTTCGGTGGCGTCAACTTGAAAATTGAAGTGGAGAGGAATTTGTCCACACAGTCATAGGTGTATAAGGGGTACAGTAGGGGGCTGAGAACACAGCCTTGTGGGACACCAGGGTTGAGGATGATGGTGAAGGAGGTATTATTGCCTATCCTTACTGATTGTGACTGCACAACTTTAAATAAATTAGTGAGATTTTCAAGGTTTTATGTGACGCAAAATTGATTGGGAAGGTTCAATAAGTCAACAGTATAATTATTATTTTGCAAATGTTTTCAGAAAATTTAATGCTAGGATAGAAAATTGGTTTATGACATTAAGAATGGATAAATACAATGGTGTAGGTTTTGTGGTAAAATAATAGTGAAGCTATGTGCTTTAAGGAGTAAATCAGACTACAGGCTCCATTGTCAACAAAACCTAAGTAAATACAGAAATCTGCATGATTTTACAATTAATTTGGTATTCAAATTTATATTTCTTGGTTTAGATTCTATGGACTGAATTTTCAGTTGGCCACAGAGGCACAACTGGAAATGAATAGGTCTGTAATTTCCTGCCACTTGGCGTCATTCTGGTCTCTCTCCGGTGTTAATGTTGGATTTGTGTTGTAGTTGAATGTATGCTTTAAATTAAGCTCAGATGTTCAGGCAGGATTCGGGACTAATTGGAAACATACCTTAGCCAATTAACTGGGCAAAGTTAGGGAAGGGGAGGAGGGGGAACGGGATTTTATGGCTTTGCTTGTCCCAAAACCATAAAATCCCGCCCGAGATCAATGGACCTTACCTATTTTCCATCCCTTGCCCACTCCAATTTCCACGAAGGACAGGGCAGTAAAATTGCGGCTTGCGTGTCAAAGATGAACTGAGAAAGTCTGTGACTTTGCTTTGTTGTCTTGGAAATAAGATAAAGAATAGCTTCAGACTAATTATTTCCCAACATACAATTATGGCATAAACATCAGGGTCACTTTTGCATTGGGATTGTTGAGGAGAGGGTGGGGAGGGTGGGTGGTGGCAAGGCAGCCCTTGAAGTAGGGCTAAAGTAGCCCATTAAACAAATTAAATGGGCTTTTGAAGACACTCAATGTAAGTCAGTCGAAATGTTCCAGTCAATATTGTTATGCTCAGGTAATGAGGAGTGCAATTGCTGCCTTTATTCATTCCTGTTGGTTGATTACAATAAACAACATTTATTTTTCCGTAAATCTCTTTTTCAATCTAGATGTATTTTTTAATATGGAGATGATCAAGCCAGGTTTTCTTGACTCAAATAAGGAATAAAGTTTATTTGTCACTCAGTCAGAGAAAAATTAATAAAGCATGTGACAGCATGCACGCTTATTTCAAAAATAAGAAAAATTAGAGTCCAAATAAAAACAAAATAATAAACAATTAAGTTCTTTGTTTGTCCTTAATGTGTAGTTTGTTGAATGTTGTGACTGTTTGAAGTTAGCTGGTATTCTTTAAAATCCTGAAGTTGAATTGACGTTAGGGTAATCACACCTTGCTGGAGTAAATTTTAGCGTGAGAGAGAGCTTTTTTTAGTGTTTTTTTCCTAGATGCATCTCTCTGTTTCAACCAATTGGCAACAACCAATTAAAGTTAAAAATTTATTATTCACAAGTAAGATTTACATTAACACTGAAATGAAGTTACTGTGAAATTCCCTTAGTTGCCACAGTCCACCGCCTGTTCGGGTCAATGCAACTAACTAGAACATCTTTCAGAATGTGAGAAGAAACCAGAGCATCCGAAGGAAACCCACATAGACATGGGGAGAACATGCAGACTCCACACAGACAGTGATTCAAGCCGGGAATTGAACACAGGTCCCTAGTGCTATGAAGCAACAGTGCTAACCACTGTGTTAATGTGCTGCCCCTTTTACACCTCTTATTCTTATATTACAAGAAGAATTGTAAGTTGACCTTCTCTGGAAAAGTATTTTATGGATTGCACGGCTGACATGTTACTCATGGAATTCCACTCCTGGGGGGGTATCAAGGTCCACTTCACAAAGGAACTCTTGAATGTAAAGCATACGAGAAGGAATTTGATTAATATGTTTTGCAGCCATTGTTGAACAACTGTTGCGAAGTTGGGTAGCATAATTGTAGAGGTAGGAAGTTAAAAGTTAGTGCTTTTTCTGTGATTAGAGTTTTAAAAATAATGCAAGTACATGGGGAACCCAAACTGAAACATTTGTATTGAAAAGCCAAGCAGCAGCTCTCAACTCTCTCTCTCAGAATTGCTGGCTTTCATAGCTTCATCTGTGTCTTTAAGAAAACATCATTCAGATGTCAAAGGTACTAAAGAAGAAAGAAGTTCCAGATAGGAGAATCAACAGAGAAGGCCCAGAAAATTCCAGAAGACACAAAACCTGGTTATAATTTAAAGAACTTTTGTTAATGAGTAGGAATTGTGTTTTTTGGAACAGTATTCCATTAGAATCTTGTTTTGTTCAGGAATAGTTAATAGTTACAAGGGATTATTTGGTTTGTTAATAGTTTAGTTAATTTGTTGACTTTAGTTAGATAAATAAATTGTTAGGTGTTGATTTAAGTGTCAGGGATTTATTTTGTATTTAACAGCCAGAAGTTGCTGAAGGGCAAGTCACACCACTTATGTGGTGAGGTACTCCGCTTTGGGTGTTTCGGTGTTAGTTCTCAGAAGGGGGATAAACCTTCACTTTGTAACACAAGGAATCACATTTTTGATCTTATACTCCAGAAGGTTTTGACAAATTTTAGGAAAGTAGGAATCAACAGGTGATGGAGTTATTTTGTTCTCCAGAGGGGGTCTTGAATATTTGTTGGGTGTCTGGTTGGTTAGCAGTTTCTATTTTCTCAACAGAATTCCAGTTTATTAAAGACCAGCATTTTACATTTGTAGAGTGTTCCATTCAAGAGTCCCTTTGTGAAGTGGACCTTGACATCCCGAGGTGTGGAATTTCATGAGCAACAGGAGAGTAATGCAGTCCATACAGTAGCTTTCCAGAAAAAGTCAATTTACAAGAAATAGGAAGACTGGTGTTAATCATCTTTGGTCAGTGTCCTTTCTTGCAGTTTTCTAAAAACAATCCTCTTTAAACAATTCAATTTTGTTAGTTGTTGAAGTTATAGGTAGGTCTCACTCAGTCACAATTTCCTGTCATCGTAATAGTCTGCAGACTCTTATTGAAGCGTGTGGAAGGGATGGAGGTGGCCGTGCAGTGAGAGACGTGTGAGTAGCTTGGTTCCTTCCATCCAGGGGACATCCTCCCCTGCATCTGCCATAGCAGTCAAGTCACAGCTGCAGATACTGGCTGTATGGAGGAGTTAGTTGCTCCTTCACAATGATGGCCTGGCACCGATAGTCATTTAATGATTCAAAGTTATTAAAACTTCTTGAGAGATCACCTCTATCTTGAAGTTCCCTCCTGTTTTTCACCCTACATTGCTGGCTCCCACTTTGGCTGGTGGTGCTAAATGTTAGTGTCATTCCTGGAGGTCCTCCTATTGACCAATCAACCTTCTACTACCCACTATTATTAATAGAGTGTGCACATCCTGGGCACTAAGGGGCCCATTCTTCAAAAAGCACGTTGAACATCCAGCGCTGATGTAACGTGGAGTGGTAACCTGAAAATTTCCTTGAAGCCAGGATCCCACCCTCAGAACAAATCTTCGGCCCTATGTGCCTTTGTGAGTACCCTTAAATCTGATTGGGTAAAGAGACAGGCTGTTTTTAGCCATGTTCACACAGTTCAAAGGTCCCCTATAGAGGGTGCTACATTGTCTGAGGGCAGTTAGTTACAATCTAAAAACCACAGAATTCCTGTGGGCAAATTTGAGCATATCAACAGCTAACAACTTTCATTAGTCTTTGTCTGCAAAATCTGGGCCAAAATCTTCTTGTATCTGGAATGAAAAGACGTAGCCTTTTTCCTAGGATGGAGAAAGCTAGCACGAGGGGACACAGCTTTAAATTAAGGGGTATGAGTTATAGGACGGATATCAGAGGTAGGTTCTTTACTCAAAGAGTGATTAGGGAGTGGAATGCCCTGCCTGCAGCTGTTGTAGATGCGCCAAGTTTGGTGGCGTTTAAGAGGTTAATTGATAAGTATATGGAAGAGAAGGGAATGGTTTAGTTTGGAGGGGCATTGCTTTTTATTTTGGTCGGCACAACATCGAAGGCCGAAGGGCCTGTTCTGTGCTGTATTGTTCTATGTTCTATGTATTAAATGAAAGTACAGAGCAGAGTATTTAAGTCATTTCAATGTTCTATGTGAGTGTATTTATGCAAATTGTATTTTCAATATATATTTAAAATTTTACCTGCAATTTAATTCAAGTATGAAGGAAAGTACAAATTTTGAATTCATTGTACCAACAAGCCATGCAGTAACACACTTTCATAGTATTTCAGTAAGAATATACATATAATTTGCATGGATATGTCAAATTGTTCTAGAAAACTAGAAAGAAAGGAGACAGGAGAAACTGGAATGACTCTGAAGAAGTAAAAGTGATTAAGTTATGCTAAGAACAGGTTGTGAAAGAATGAGATATTTAACATCACAAGAGAAAATTAATATTAATAAGCTGGTCTGGGTCAAAATCTTTGAATTCCCAACTTACTCCGCTCTGGCACTTTCTTCACAGAATGGACTTCAGTGGTTCAACCTGGCAGCTTGCTACCATCTTCCTCAGGGCAACTGGGAATGTGCAATAACTATTAGTCTTGCCAGCAATGCCCACATCCCGAGAATGAATTTATGGAACTTGCAGAGATCAGAACAAGAGTCATAAGTAAATGATACAAAAGAAAATATTTAGGTGTTCACTGGAGTCCAAGAGGGGGAGATAATTGTGAGGGGGAATAGTCCTGGCAGAAACAGCATATTCATTTAACAAGGAGGGTCCCAATCAGGAATAAAGAGACAGAAATCCAGAATACTTTTCAGCTGCCCTGCTTTGCTTCATCCCATAAAAAAAGTGCAAAACTCAGTTTTCCAGAGTTTATTTGATCTGATTTATTATTATCACATGTATTAGTATACAGTGAAAAGTATTGTTATTTACGCACTATACAGACAAAGCATACTGTTCATAGAGAAGGAAAGAAGAGAGTGCAGAATGCAGTTTTACAGTCGTAGCTAGGGTATAAAGAAAGATCAACTTAACGCAAGATAGATTCATTCAAAAGTCAGATGGCAGCAGCGAAGAAGCTATTCCTGAATCGATTGGTACATTTCCTCCGACTTTCGTATCTTTTTCCTGACGGACGATGGTGGAAGAGAGAATGTTTGGAGTGCGTGGACCCTTGATTATGCTGGCTGCTTTTCAGAGGCAACGAAATGTGCAGACAGTGTCAATGGGTGGGAGGCTGGTTTGTGGGATAAACTGGCTTCGTTCATGACCCTTCATAGTTTCTTGTGGTCTTGGACAGAGTATGAGCTATACCAAGCTGTGATACAACCAGAAAGAATGCTTTCTATGATGCATTTGTAAAGTTAGTGAGAGTCGTAGCAGACTTGCCAAATTTCCTTAGCCTCCTGAGAAAGCAGGGGCATTGGTGGGCTTCCTTAATGATAGCGTTGGCATGAAGGAACCAGGACAGGTTGTTTTTGATGTAGAAACGTGAGGATTTCAACCATTTCTATTTCACCTCAGGTAGACAGGGGCATGTCTTCTACTACACTTACTGAAGTTCATGATTATCTCCTTCATTTTATATCCATTGAGGGAGCAATTATTGTCATTGCACCAGTTTACCAGATTCTCTACCTTTTTCCTGTACTCGGTCGCATCATTGCTTGATGGTGATAACATCAACTTGAAAATCAAGTTGGAGGGGAATTTGGACACACAGTTATAAGTGTATAAGGAGTATAGTAAGTGGCTGAGGACACAGCCTTGTGGGGCACCAGTGTTGAGGACGATCATGGAGGAAGCGCTGTTGCTTGTTCTTCCTGATTGCGGTATGTGGGATAGCAAGTCTAGGATTGAATGCAGGACCGTGGAGATGGTGTCTACTGTGGGCTTGCTGTGGTGATAGGCAAAATGGGAGGCTGGAATTGATTTGTTTATTTGCTACTATTAATGCTTCAACTACTCAGAGTGTGCACAGTACAGGTGATTCTATCCTAAAATTACTGTGGATGTCAACCCAAATTTATATATTATAAAAGGCTCACCATCTAAATAGGCAGGTACTTTAGCCATCCATTAGTGAAAATAGGTACAGGAAAAGGCCATTCAGCTCATCCAGCCTGCTACACCATTTAGTACGATCATGGCTTCAATGGCTTTTACACACACTATCCCTATAATCTTTTATGTTACTGTTTATCAGAAATCTATCCATCTGTACTTTACACATACTCAGCAACCGGACTTCAGTAGCCCTCTGGGATAGAGAAATCCAAAGATTCACAATCATCTATGTCAAGAAATTTCTCCTTATTGTGGTCCTAAGCGATTTCTCTTTATTTTAAAACTGTGCGCCTGGTTCTAGACTTCCCAGCTAAGGGAAACATCTTACCTGCATCGACCCTTCTATTCCTGTAGGTATTTTATAGGTTTCAATGAGAAACCATTCAAGTGAAGTTAATCATCGCCAATAACAGATAGTAGGTCGGCCATTTTGAAACTGTCACCACTACCTTAATGCCAGTTTTGCCATGTTAAGATCAACCGTATCATACTTTAACTGAAATGAAAACACAAGTGTATATCAATTAAAGGCTGGGCAAAATGGTTAATGTTTTTTGCTGCTCGTTGCCAGAGTAACAGAACTTGTTGCCATGCTACGACATTGTGGCACAGTTTCTTGCTGCAGTGCCTTTGCCGCATGGTTTGAATCATAAATGAAATTTATTTGTAAGAACAGTAGGTTTTTTGTATTTCTCAATGGAATTTCATGGGCAAAATCCTGAGAACAGCTATGCCCTCAAATATTCCTAGGAAAGAAAACATGCTCTTCCTACACAATCCATTTTGAATAGTAATGCTTAATTTCATTGCACAGTATCTGGTACTCTAATCATGGCTGTCACTTTTGGAAGATTTTGATGCTCAGCTCTGGAGTATAAACATTCTTTTTTTGCTGAACCGCAGTACTTAGCACAGGTAGTCAGGCTCATTGCTTCACTGGAGTTGGGAGATCAAGTTAGCTGAAGGCAGATTCACCTGGATTTTTCAGTCAGGTCTGCCTCGCTTATGAGTCCCATTCTCCTACCCCTTCAGGTGGCTGAGGGGAATCCCAATGTCCTGGGTGAATGAGGCATCGGCTGAAAATTTGGATTTCCGCAGAATGTGAGGGCTTTCGTGATCCACTTGGCCTGCCTCACTGGTCCCAATCAGGTTCCCAGTCAGAGCAAGTGGCAACCTGACAATTATGCAAATCTGATAATTATGCAAATTAGATTATCATTAGCAGGTTTGACAGCCAATTCACCAATGTCTCACCATACACCTGGCCTGCCAATGGGAACAGCACTGGATGGGCTTTACAGTTTGTACCCACAAGTGGGGACATGGTGTGCTGAAACTCAAGAGGGATTGGTGGAAGCACCACCAATCCCTCAGGAAAGAGGGGTATCCTCACTATTCCCACCACTCAAATCAAGGGTAACATACTCCACTGCCCACACACATCGTGCAGGCAACCTGACCTGAACCCCTCAGCCCTCTCACCCTCAGACCACCCATTCAGCACTCTCCCCTCCTAAATTTTCTCCAGTTAGCCTTCTTTCTGCCCAAGAACTTTGGCAGTACCAACAGTGTACTGTTCTCTGGCACTCTTGCACTGATACCTTGGTCTGCTGACTTGGGCACCGAGCAGGCTCGAGAGTGTGAGTCCTGTAGTCATTTTCCCCTCTGATGCTGCCAGGCTGCAAAGGATGGACATAGATTGGGCACAAGGGGTTGACTTCACCAATCTCTATGGGATGGAAGTGTCACGGCTGGACTGCCCCTTCTAGCTTAACAGACCTGAAGATCACTCTTAGCATAGTGATTTCAGATAGTCCTGGAGAGAATTCTTTGAGACAGGATTTATTCTCACTTTGAAATAAGTGGACATATTAGTGAGAGACAACATGGTTTTGTGAAGGGGAGGTCATGTCACACAAACTTGATCGAGTTTTTCGAGGAAGTGACAAAGATGATTGGTGAGAGTAGAGCAGTGGATGTTGTCTATACATGGATTTCATATATAGATTTCATATATAGGTATAGAAGGCATTAACTGTGAGAAAAGATTGGAGAAACTTGGTTTGTTCTCACTGGAGCAATGGAGGTTAAGGAGAAACCTGATAGAAGTCTACAAGACTGAGAGGCATGGACAGAATGGACAGTCAGAAGCTTTTCCCCAGGTGGAAGATACCAGGGAACATAGGTTTAAGGTGTGAGGGGCAAAATTTAAAACAGATCTACGAGGCAGATTTTTTTACACAGATTATTGGGTGCTTGGAACTCGTTGCCAGGGAAAGTAGTGGAAGCGGATACAGTAGTAACTTTTAAGGATGTGTTGACAAGTATATGAATAGGATGGGAATAGAGGGATATGGTTCCCGGAAGGGTAGAAAATTTTAGTTAAGTCAGGCAGCTTGGAGGGCCTGTTGCTGTGCTGTAATTTTCTTTGTTCTATACTGAGCCTGGCACAGAGCCATGAGCCTTCTTACATCACTATGTAGGTGGTACTGTCCTCAGTCTCACATTAACCCTATACATACCAGACCATATTACTACATGCTACTACTATGGGACCAGTGATCAGAGACATAGCAATATGCAAGGATCTGTCCTTGGTCACCCTTCATATGTTGTTAAGACCACAGTATGGATCACAGAACAAAGTAAGTAACTCATCTCCTGATTTCCCAAAACCTGTCCACAATCTACGAGGCATAAATCAGGAGTGTAATGGAACACTCTCCACTTCCCTGGGTGAGTGCAATTCCAACAACACTCAAGACAATATTCAGGACAACACAACCTTTTTGATTACCAATGCATTCACAAACATCCATTCCCTTCTCCAACACCAAAAACACTGTGTATCATCTATAAAATGCACTGCAGGTACATCCCAAGGTTCCTTGGCCAGTACCTCCCAAACCCATGGCTACTATTATCCAGAAGTACAAGGCTAGCAGATGTATTGAAAGACCACCAACAAGAAGTTCCACTCCAAGTTAGTCACCAGCCTGACTTGGAAATATATTGCTGTTTCTTCAAAGTCAAGGTCAAAATCCTGGAGTTGCCTCCTTAATAGCACAGTGGGTGTGGTTCAAGGAGACAGTTCACCACATTTTCTCAAGTTCAATTAGGGATAAGCAATAAATGCTGGCCTAGCCAGCAATTCCCAGATCCCATAAATGAATGAACAAAAATAAAAAGCACCATCAGAAACTATGTGCTTAGACTGGGAGATCATCATCTGCATCCCAGATCATTAGACAATGAGCTACATGGCATTTTTTGAATTGAATACATATACCCATTCTAAACCTGCAAATATTGTACTGAAGAACCAAAGAGAAATTACAATTCAGCAGATAGGTGTGGAAAATTCTTCTGTCATCACTCATCGATACACCCAGGAGTCCTTGACGTGCTATTGGAAAAGCAAGGGAAGATAGAAGATGCCCATGACGGGCATGTAAGTAATGAATTACCCAACCTGAACAGTCCAAAGATGTGTGGGTTAGGTGGATTGGCCATGCAAAATTGCCCCTTATTGACAGGAGGAGTAGCAGGTTAAATATGTGGGGTTATAGAGATAGGGTCTTTGTCGGATTGTTGTTGATGGCCAATATATGCATTATGGTGATTCTATGATTCTGTGATTCTATGATTCTATGATTTGACAGAAGGTCTGAGTACAACACCCAATTGATTGCACCTAGAATCCAGCAGAAATGCCCAGAACCAAGAAATCATTAAGCATGGATACCAAATGTCATAACAGTGCAATTAACCAGAAGCTAAATCAGAAGAATAACACAAGCAGAAACTGTGAATAATCCTACTGTAATTGAAACATAGTCTAAGATGCAATACAATGATTCTGCAAACATACAGCAGCTAATAGAAAAGATCACCATAACCAAGTCTCTATGAATAAACAAACCATCAATATTTTCTGAGATTCATAAGTTTATTACTGTGTTAAAGTATCTCTAAACACCGTGTTATTTTGCTGTGCTGGCATGTAAATAGTTTGATTTTTTTGAAGATGAACCTTTAGCTTGGAAACAAGGGGATGTTGTGAGATGTATATATGCCTTTCAGGAGTTATATCTTAAACTGCTGTCAATCATTATTACCTTGACAGGATATGGTATACTATCTTTAGGTGATCTGTAAGTGGCAGTAGTTGAGGTGAGACATATTCCTCACAGTGTCCCAATGAATACCATCTATATAGTCTTATCTGCAAATGGAGCACACATTTCACCTGTTTCACTTAGCCTTATGTATTATTAGCATATTTAGGTCAAAGGGAAGAACATTACAGGCTGAATTCTGTACTCAGCTATGATTGCCAGTCGTGTGTGTGTTCAATAGCATTAATGCTACAAACCTCAGAAGAACAGCCCAATTATATTTGATAAACAAATACGTCCAAACCTAATTTCATGCCTAAGCAGAAGTTTTCACATCAATCTCATGAATGCATTAATATTGAATTATTTCATCAAGTGTTTGTCTAATTTCTTCGCATCTTTTATCTTTTGCAAACTGCATTTTCTTTTCTTTCATTCTGCTAGTGAAAACTTGGCTGCCAAAATGTGTTTGATAATAAGACCTCATTAATGTTCATAGTTGAGCTGAAAGGTCTTTGAGCCTTCAGATGTGTTTTCTCCGATTAGGGATACTGCTTCTCTTATATCCATGGGCAGAGGGAACCTATTAAAGCTGCTGTTAGCTCATATGGTTTCCACCATGTCTCATTTTCCTACTGGATGAAAAGAGCATTTGTTTTAATTCAGAAGAAATATTCACTTCACAATAAGTGCAATAATCCCACCTTCCCATAAGGAGCCTTGCTCAGGGGATCAGTGTTACCCAACAGTGGTTCTATTGGTTGGAAACAGAACCACCGTAGGGTAACATTGATCCTTTGGCCTGTTTTTTCTTTGAATAAAACTGTTGGCTGGAAGTGTGAGATTGATAATCTTACCCACATGATCATAGTTGAAAATGAAAGAAGGATAACCAACGTTTTATAAATATTTTATTATTTCCCCGGTTTTGTCCATTTGCCCTCCCCACAATCCCAGCAAAATCTTGTTGCTGCTGGACTGTGGCAGTTCTCTGGGACCACACCCAAGTAGTTATTTTTTCATATGTATGTCTATAGAATGAGTGTTGTTGAGGTATTTAACATCAGGAAACATCAATACTCATTGAACCACATATGTATTTTCCACCTTAGGATACTGAATAGCAGTGAGAAGCATGAAGTAACTTGCTAATTCAGCAATTATTGGCAATACATGTACATTTTCTATAGTAATTTTAATGTCTTGATACCAGCACCTACAGGGCAGAGCATCTGCTGGCTTTCTAGTGTATCAACTGACTAGCGAAAAAAGCAGATGCAGCCTAAAAGAGTTTCTGCTAATTAGGACTTCAGTCATAATCAGCAAACCAACAGACAATAAGGAAAAGCAAAAAGAAAATAATCAAGGAAAATGAATGAAGGAAATCATCAAGAAAACAAACAGTTTTCATTCTCCCTCAATCTGTGGTTGTTTCTTCTTTCTTAATCCTTTAAAATTGTATTCATTTTTGTTTCTTTTCAAATTTTTGCCTTGTTTCATGCTTTGTCTTTTGATATTGTTCTTAGTCTACTTTTTGTTATTGTCCCTCTCTGAAGCCTCCTTTCATTGCTAACATTTAACAAGGTGATTTCCAATATCAGTAATGCTTTTGCAGTTGATAATGGAGCATCAACATAATTTGTTGTGTTGCCAAAGTCAAATTATTAGGACAATGAAAAAGTCAGTGTTTGCAAACTGTGAAACAATTTAAGCTAGCCTATTTTCCCTCCCAAAATAATCAACTCCTATCACTAAAGAGGAAATTTTTATTCTTTACACTTACTGAAAGCTGAGCAGTTATGACACAAGCACTCATTTTTGCTCAACGATTATTTTAACACCAGTGAAGCAGCAGCAATTGTCCAGTCCACTATCACCCTGAGCTGCCACCTGCCCTTCCAATACCAGCCAAACTGAACATTCCTATCCCATTACAACTTTCTGATGGCCAGATGATCTCCAGATTGTCCAATCGTTGTTGGCACAAGGTGATAAACCTGTCCCAGAAAACTGGCTGGAATGATAAAGAGGCCTGGTCATTAAAATTGGCTGGTCCTCCTATGGCAGCTTCTGAACGGTGTGAAGATTCTGTGCTACTGATATATTTTATGTTTGAGAGAGCATGCTATAAGATGCTGTGTTTTTCTGCAAGCAGTCAGTTTGTCAGGAGGGCAGAATAACAACTCATTTTAGCTAGGAAGGTGTTACTTTGTAGGAGGCTTCATGCATTTGTATTTGCTTAAATTCCCCTGGGATTTCAGACTAGAGTGGTTCACAGTCATGTGACATTACGTTAATGGGAGGGGCTAGGCTTGTAACAGGAAAATAGTTTCAACTTTAGGAGGGG
Organism: Sphyrna mokarran; assembly: GCA_024679065.1. Taxonomy (NCBI): domain Eukaryota; kingdom Metazoa; phylum Chordata; class Chondrichthyes; order Carcharhiniformes; family Carcharhinidae; genus Sphyrna; species Sphyrna mokarran. Next base: position 105,573,997 of record JAGIQG010000003.1, on the reverse strand, counting down.
ATTTGGTGATTGGGGCTATCAAAAAGAAAAGGCTTTATCTCCATAAAGTCTCTTTGAAAATTCCAAAGCTGTTACCCAATTCAGAGCAAGTATATCTCTGTCTGCTACCTATATTTGAAGTGGGAGTTAAGTCCATAAGAAAGGTATTGTTTAATTGAAACTGAAATAGTGATAAGTTAGAAGTTAAGAGTTGTTATTTAAAGATCATGTTTAAAGATTCTTCAAAGTTGAGTTAAACTATTTCATTTTGTTATTTGTTAAAATTATACTTAAATTGTGTTATGAATAAAATTTATATAAGAAGATCTCTAATTTCTCGGCAGAATGCGAAGTATCCTTTCCTCACATTAATGTCAAAATAGAAAAATTGTTGGAGTCTCATCTGGCTTCATAATGTTCCTTAGGATTCTGGTCTGGCACCCTAACAGCAGATGGTTGGCCCCGTGCCCTGAAGTTAAAAGCCTTCTAGAATATCAGTGAAAAATTAATGCTAAGATTATTTTGAAAATTTTTTCTCTTTTACTGTGAAGACTCATGGCCATATTTTAATAATTGTAACTGGGTACTGTTAGCTGTTACTTCTGGTTGTAATCTTTTAAAAAATTAAACTGTGTTCTTGGATCTTCTTTACGATTCATTGCCTCACATCCAACTGGCAGACTTGCCAAATTGTGAATATATTTTTAGGCTTGACCTAGTTCCATATCATGCATTGTCTTGCACCTAAAACTTAATCAGTTTGGTAGGTTTATTTTTGGTGCTGTTGCCAGCTGGTGTGAAACCAGTGTATCAAAAGCTGATGGCATTAGCACAACAGTAGCACAATTATAAAAGTAATTTTAAACTGTCCGGATGTTGTGAAATGAACAAAAATCTCTTGGGGTTGGGTTACCCTCTCAATCTTTATCTGCTTTCTAGTCCAGTACAATCTACATAGGCCTGTTGCTTTCAAAAATGTTTTTCTTTTTGCTGCATGGTGACTGGAGTCCTGCTACTTGTCCTGTATTGCCTAAAAAACATCAGTCCTATCTTTTTGATTCCACATAGAAATTACGCTATGAAAGCATGTGTTGCTGTTTAACCTGCACATGAAGTATCATACCAACCCTGTGTTCACCCTGCTCTCATATCTCTTATCCTTATTTCTTTAGTGATTGGCTTAACTTATTTTTAATTATTTGTGCAGGATTTTATTTTGTTTTTATTTTGTTTTAACCCATTCATGCTAAATTCTCCCTTAGTGTACCGAAACAGACGCTGGAGCGTGGCAATTAGGGGATTTTCGCAGTAACTTCACTGCAGAGTTAATGTAAGCCTTCTTGTGATAAATAGACTCTAACTTTACTTTAAGAACTCATCCATTGCATAGAGTTTAAAGTGGGCCAGGAAGACTAGACTTTCATTCTTGAGGATATGGGAAAATTCACAGCTCACCATTGCGAGCTTCAGGAAGAAGTGCCTGCAAGAGTGGCATCTTTATTGCCAGTGGGAGGATGCAGGCTGGAATTGGGTTATCTGACCTGGGAAGAAGTTTTGAGATAGCCACAATGATTGCCAACTGAGGAGATGGGCTGTTTAAAAGAATCAACTTGGTGCTGCAGGACTTTGTCCCCTAGATAAAATAAAGACAGAAAAGCCCTCCAGCCCTCACCACTCCCCATAATCCTCACCATGCAAAAACTGTCTGTGCCTCATTCACGCCACTTCATGCCTTCCACCCAACATTGTGGTCCCCATGACCTTCACCCACTGCTATGTTCCCTCATGCCCCTTTGTAAAGCATTGCTCATTATGTATACTTGGCTGAGAGCCCAGACAACTGTTACTCTTGTTGAAACAACTGCACCCCAAAGAAAACCTTGCCTGATTGACAGCTCACGCTATCTGATCTCTGTTGCCAATTTTATTTGTGTATTTTTGCACACTCAAATTGGTTCAAGGGTTTGTCGTTCTTGTTATTGATACTCTAAAGGGTCTATATGATTGATACTTCTAATAGTTTGTAGTGAAAGTTTTCAATATAGGCGAAAGTTATGAATTTATTACTTTTTCCAAAGTTGTTTCTATGCATTCTACTATTTTATACAGGAGTCATTGGTTCTGGAGAGTCTATGCTGGATCGGTGCATATGAGCATGCCTTATTGGCAAAGGGTCTTGGAAATTCAGTAGATAGGCAGTGTTTGGCCAATGGGGCATAAGCAGCCAAAAAGGAGTGGGTGAAATGGCAGAGCTTGGCATAAAGAGTGTGAGGAATGAATGGAGGCTGGATGGAAGCGTTGAGTTTGGCATATGTGGCATACAGGGCATAGGGATGGATGAAAGGGTGGAAAGCTATGTATATAGAACTTGAAGAGCCATTGGTTGTTGGTGAAAGGGCAGAGTTTGGCACAGGGAGCATGAGAGGCGATGGGAATGGGTAAAGAATGCACAGCTTGTCATAAGGGACTTGAGGGGACCTTTCGAATTCATTTAAAAGATCCCCTTATGCAGACTAGGGTTCACCACTCATCTGAGAGACCCTGAACTCTTAAAAACTTGGCCCAACTCCATGAAGGTTTCAGAGGAGAAGGCCATACCTGTCTCCGCAATGGTGCCAGCCGGATTGGGCGTATCAGATGAGGACTTTTGACAGAAATCAGCCTTCCCCTTTTTCAAGCATTTCTGAAAATTGGAAATGTTGTTAGGAATCCTGGAATTGGGATTCACCTGCCATTTTTAAAGAGCTCTTGCATTGTCAGTGAAAATTGAGGCCAGTTTTTACTCCAGTCACTAACTTTGACAATGCATTTCACAGCCTCACTACTCTCTATGCAAAAATATTTCTCCTGCTTGTCACCCTAAATCCCTTATATTTAATCTTATATCAATGTACCCCCAAACTTGGCCCTTTAATCAATGTAAACAGTTTTTTTCTATCATAACTATTTGTGATTTTAAAAACTCTTGTCAAATTATTTTGTAATATCTTCTGTTACAATGAAAACATTTCCCATTTTCTTATACCAAGCAGTATTGCTATTTATCTGGATTATGCCCCTTATCATTTCTGTTGTTGAATCCAAAAACTGCACATATTGTTCCAACACAAGTCTTATGAGGTTAGATTTTATGCCACTGTTTGCTGGCATTGCATGGTGCTGGGATTGCCAGCCATAACACAGTATGGATGTACAAATGTCCAGATTTAACCAAGAATTTAAAAATAATCACCCAGCCACTAACAACTTACAAACAATGCAAGAAAAATATCCTGGAGCATTTAAAAAAAATCATGCTTTTATTTTCATTCTTTTTTGAACACAGAAGAAACCGTTTGGCTAAGTTCGGGATGGATGATAAAAATCCACCCAATGACAGGTGGAAGACTTGTCTGCAGGATGTGTGCGTGTATTCTCTATTCTGAGGCAGATGGCTGCTGATTTAGACACTCCACACAACTTGACCATAATCGAGGTTCATACCAAAGTGCATTACTGAGGGATTACTGTTTCATTCAGATGTTAAACAGATGCTCCACTTGGTGGCAGTGGATATAAATGACCTTAACTGTACAATGAATAATAGGAAATTGCCTAGCCAATATTTGTCCCTGAAATAACAGCATTAGGTATTCAGCTCATTTGTGAAACCTTTTATGTAAACTAGCCGCTGTATTTACGTAACATCAGCGCTTAGATTTCAAACAAGTTCACTGGATGTGAAGCACTTAGCAAGGTGTGACAAGATAGCATATAAATGTAGCTCTTTCTTTCATTTCAAATTACACAAAAGATACCTCTCAAACATGGGCAGGTCAGTGCTCCTCAATAGGTCCATTAAATGTTGTGGTATAAACCAAAATAATTTGGACATGTTTTTCTTTCCTTGCTTGATTTTTATTGCTTGTCCCTTATTTTCTTTGATAGAACTTTATATCTTTATCCCTTATTATTATACCTTTATCAATTTCCCCTTGCTATTCTAATGAAGATGTTACACTATTGAAAGTAATCTTTTGAAAACTAAATCGAACGAAACATTTCACTCCAATGTGGTCATTTGTTATTAGTGTCACATAGTGCCATTTAAACTTCTCTGGATCTGAGACAGTTTTGTTGCTGGAGAAAAAGCCAAGCAAAGCACAATTCATGTACATCAGAGAGCAATGTGGCAGGGCCAAGAAAACTTTAAAAGGGATGAAAGGGAATATATTAATGGAACAAAGACCAATAGGAAAGTGAAAATCTTTCTGCTTTGCATAATAGTACAGTAATACCCAAGTATTGAACAGTTCCAAGGGAATCTCTTAAATTGTTATAGGTTGGCCTGAATATGCCTTGTGTCTGGTGATTGTAGCAGAGCAGAGGATATTACAGTTTCTGACAAACTATCAGAATGATAATTTAATGTTAAACCATATTCAAAATTGTTTTTCAAAAGAGCTATAATTTCCCTGGTTAGTCGTTGTACTCCTAAATGAAAAACTAAAGTATTTTGAACACCCGTTTAGCATCTGTCAGACTATGCTTCTAATTGACAGGATGTGATTAAGAAAATGTCGGTGATAGTTCCAATTTTTCTTCCACTGTTAACAGTACCATGGCAGTGATATCCTTGCTGAATTATTAACTGATTGAAAACCATTTCATATAAATATTTTCATTCTGTTGACTCTGGGCTAAATATTTAAATTTATTCGATTATATTTTGTTCTACTAAAAAAAACCTGCCAATAAAAACATAAGCATGTAATTCTATAAGTGGTAATTTGCTGTCTTTCAAGCAAATAGCCCTAAGCTGCTGTCTCTGGATTGGTTGATAGTCATGTTTGCTTGCTACGCTTGGCATGAATGCCATCAGTTGTCAATGGAGACAGATGGACAAATTTTTGATATGATTTTTACAATCTTGGCATTGGCATACTTCATTTCAGCTGTTCACTATATTTTTTGTGCCAAAAATACAAGTAAGTCAATTCACGTTGGTGGCAGGGAAATCTGGTCGTACATTATCGAACTGAAGGTGCAATTCTCAATAGTCATAAAGTAAATGTCAACTGTGGCATGATAATGAAAGTTCACGGTAATATTGCAAGACCTGCTGTCAAAATTAGGACTGATTTTCCTAATGTGTATTCTTGATATGAAGCCTCATTTATGGGGATGTCATTGGTATATTCCCCACTATTTTTCTTTAATACTTTTTGACATCAGGATACATCTTTTATGGAGAGAAAGGACACATGTTTGCGAAGTTGGCATATTTCTAATTTTTTTTCCTCAGCTGATTACAGCTATAATAGGCTGAGGAGACAAACAGATTTTGACTGCAAGTCAATTTTGTTGCAGGATATTGCTATGCCATTGTTTTAACAGAATGTGTGTATAGTTCACTGGGAAGTAAAACAGTGTGTGACCGGCAGGCTGTCTGTGTGTGGAATCTTTAGATTAGACTTGTGTGTTAAGCAATCTGTGACTTAGTGGATGGTGTTTTACAAGAATGATTCTAAGTGTCCAGCCAGCATGAAAATAGGAAAATTCCTGATATGTTTTTTGGTAAGGTTTTCATGCCCAATCTTATGGACTTAGACATTGAAAATATGGGCTGGATCATTTCTAATAACTGCAGGCTTAATTCACCAGCCAGCCTGCAGAGGGAACTATTGCACATACCCAGACTTCTGTATCTGTACATGCACCATAGCAACTATAGAGAGGGCAATTGCACATGTGCTGACCTCTGAAACTATGCATGTGCCGAATCATTGGTGGAGTCTGACAGAGAGAGAGGTGTCAGGCCTCTGCTGCTGCAGGTAGCCTGAATACAACCCCTTCCCCCTGCAATCATGGGGGCCTGAAGCTGATACGAACCCTACACCACCTGGAAATATCACCCCACTGACTTCAAATTGAATAAGAAACTAGAGATGGTAGAATGAAGAGCTCTCAATGGCTGGCAGGCTGAACACAATTATAGAGTTAGGGAGAAGTGAGGGGTGAAATTTCAAATGTTGGGTGTCCTGGAGCCAAGGGTCCTGGAGCTAATGTAGGTTATTGGGCACAAATAACTGTTAAGTGGGACTTAGGGTGGGACAGGATCAGGTAGACAACAGAGTATTATATGAGTTGAGGTAATTAAGGGTAGATGAAGAGGGGTCAGGCAGGAGAACATTGGAATGATTTAGTCTAGATGTGACAATTAAGGTATGGATGAGTGTTCCACGATAGATAGGCTGAAACAGGCGGGGAGGTGGGTAATACTGCAAAGATGATAGTAGGCAATCATTGCGTGAAAAGAATAAAGGGTTGGATGGTCAAGTTCAGTTAGACATTTGGATCATAAGTGTACAATACAAATGTAAATTCCATCGTTTTTAATGTCAGCCTTGATTCTTTACAAACTCTTGGCTTGGCCAGTGTTCTGCCTCCCAGTCAACTACCATTCAGGCTGTTTCACTGTGTATGTTGTCCATCTAGTGACAGCATTTGAAAAGGATAGGCTAGTCTGTGCCATAGCCAATCATAAAACCCTGATTTGCTAAACTCACATGATGGAGACTATTACCTATAAATGAAGCAGAAACAATCAAGTCCGAAACATGAAGGCTGAGATTGGGGTGGGGTGAGGTGAGCCGGTAAAATTGCATGAGAGCCAAGAAATCAGGTTCCTAGGCTCTTGCAATCATACTGGCACCAGATTTCCAGTACATTCAGTCTCTCGCCAAAAATGGGCAAGAAGCTGAATAAATGATTTAAAAATATTTAAAACAGTATTGACGTGTGATTAGTGAGCTTGGGCCTCAATCGTCTGGGTTCACTTACCTTTGTGGCCTCCCCAAGATTGGTGACTGCCCCAGCCTGACACTACCCACTGGTCACCCTAGGCAGTAAGAAGTCTGACAACACCAATTTTAAGTCCAGCTGATTTATTTAATAGTAAACTCACAAACTTTCAAAGTTTGCCCCTTCATCAGGCAAATGGAGAGTTCTGGCCTCAGACAGAGCATATAACAGTGCAGACAATTTACAGATTACTGATTAGAATGCGAGTCTTTACAACTAACCTGCTGTTCAAGTCTTAAAGTGGCCGACAATGTAAGTGAAAGGAGCATTAAGCTCAGGTTAAAGAGATGTGTATTGTCTCCAGACAATACAGTAAGTGAGGTTTAGCAAACCCAGGCAAGTCTTGGGGTTACCGATAGTGCAACATGAACCCAAGATCCCTGTTGAGCCATCCTCATGTGTGGGAACTTGGCTATCGGTCTCTGCTCAGCGACTGTGCTGTCATGTGTCATGAAGGCCACCTTGGAGAATGCTTACTGAAGGTCAGAGGCTGAATGCCCGTGACCACTGAAGTGTTCACCAACAGGAAGGGAACAGTTTTGCCTGGTGATTGTTGAGCTATGTTCATTCATCCGTTGTCGTAGTGTCTGCATGGTCTCCCCAATGTACCATGCTTCGGGACATCCTTTCCTGCAGTGTATTAGATAAACAGCGTTGGCCGAGTTGCAAGAGTATGTACCATGTACCTGGTGAATGGTATTCTCACTTGTGATGATGTCATCCATGTCGATGATCCGGCATGTGTCTTGAAGAGGTTGCTGTGGCAGGGTTATATGGTGTTATGGTCACTGTTCTCCTGAAGGCTGAGTAGTTTGCTGTGAACAATGGTCTGTTTGAGGTTGCGCAGTTGTCTGAAGGCAAGAAGTGGGGGTGTGGGGATGGCCCTGGAGAGATGTTCATCTTCATCAATGATATGTTGAAGCTCCGAAAAAAATGTTGTAGCTTCTCTGCTCCAGGGAAGTGCTGGACGATGAAGCGTACTCTGTCCACTGTGTCCAGTGTGAAGAGCTTCGTGTCGCACTATCTGTGACCCCCATGACTTGCCTGGGTTTGGTAAACCTTACTTACTGTACTATCTGGAGACAATACACATCTCTTTAACCTGGGCTTAATGCTCCTTCCACTGACATTGTTGGCCACTTTAAAACTTGAATAGCAGATCAGGTGCAAAGACTCGCATTCTAATCAGTAATCTGTAAACTGTCTGTGCTGTTACATGCTCCGTCTGAGGCCAGAACTCTCCATTCGCCTGATGAAGGGGCAAACCCTGAAAGCTTGTGAGTTTACGATCAAATAAATCAATTGGACTTAAACCTGATGTTGTCAGACTTCTTATTGTGTTTACCCCAGTCCAACGCTGGCATCTCCACATCATGACCCTGGGCAGTACCAGGGGTGAGGACTAAAGGGGGCAGGGCTTGAAGGGGCAGGTCAAGACAGGGTTGAGGCCTACAGTGGGTAGGGTATGCAGGGGGTGGCCTGATCATGTAGGGAGGGGGGACTGGCTATCATTCTGCAGACAATTGGTGGGGGCCAGGAGGGCCCTCTTCCACTTTGCACATGATCAGTGGGGAAGTGAGAGAACAATTTTGTGGGATGACGGGGGTGGAGGCACTGACTATTGGCCGTGGGATCCCACAAGAGCTGGGGAGAGGCCTATAAATAAAGTATATAATGCTGGCTACAACAGCAGAGCTGACAGATTTTCCATGTCTGTCAACTCTCTGCTGGTAGTAATTGCATATGTGCAATTGCTATATCTATTGCTGAAGCATCCTTGCTGGGGAGTTAAGCATCACCCACTCTACTTACTGGCTAGAAATAAAGAACAAAGAACAAAACAGCACGGGAAACAGACCCTTCGGCCCAACGAGCCCACGCCGCCACCCCGATGTTCCCACCTCTACCCGTGATCCCTGTCTATGTTTATAGATCTATGGATTAAAACCAAATTTGAGACAATTTAGGGAGAATTTGTTTTGCCAATTAGCCTAAGAGCACATCTTTGGGATGTGGGAGGAAACCGGAGCACCCGGAGGAAACGTATGCATGCACGGGGAGAATGTGCAAACTCCCACAGACACAGGCCCAAATCCATGTATCTGCACAGCACAGCGATAGTCACTGAGCTGTCGTGTTGCCCATCAAATGGTCCAGGTCAAGCATACACTAACGATGTAAAGCACTAGGGTACTCTCGAAAAAAAATCCAAGAGCAGCCCTCTCACGACCCATTGTTAGACAACAAGGTGGAGCAAAGCACCTGTAGGATAAAAACAAGGACATCAATATCATCATCTATTTACACACTTCCCAGGGACTCCCAAGGCCCATGATCCCTATTTTAAATCAGTTTTCTATACCCCTGCATTCCTATTCTGTTCATGTGCCCATCTAAGTATTTCTTAAATAACTCCAGAGTACATGCTGGAGTTATTTATTTAAGCCTCTACCACTTTACTTGGCAGCGCATTCCATACCCCCACCCCCTCTATGTGAAAAAACTCCCTCTGGCATCCAAATTATACCTTACCCCCATCACCCTAAACCCGTGACCTCTTGTGCTGTTCGAGTCCATCCTAGGAAAAAGCTTAACCCTGTTTATCTATACCCCTCATAATCTTGTACACCTCTTTTAGATCTCTTTTAAGCCTACGTCTTTCTAAGGAAAACAGTCCCAATTTGCCTAACCTCTCCTCATAACTCAGACCTTCCATACCAAGCAGCATCCTGGTAAACCTCCTCTGCACTCTCTCCAGAGTCTCCATGTCCTTCTGGTAGTAAGGTGACCAGAACTGGACGCAGTATTCCAAATGAGGTCTAACCAATGTTTTATACAACTGCAACATTAAAGGCCAGCTCTTGTACTCTATGCCCCTTCCTATAAAGACTAGCATACTATATGCTTTCTTCACATACTTCTCCACTTGCTCTGCCACCTTCAGAGACTTGTTCACCTGCACCCCCAGGTCCCTCTGCGTTTCTATACTCTTAATGGTTCAGAAGTCCAGGTGCGGAGCCTTTTCCCACTGAAGAGGCTTAAATCAGCATGCTGAACGGTTACTGCGTACGCGCACATTCCTGGGAGATTGCTAAACAAGCTTCCATAGCCTTGAAAGTGCTGGCCTCAACCTCTCATGGGCATTGCTGTCTACATTGCTGTCCTCTTACTCCCCCCACACACATTGCTGCCCTTTGATCCTCCCCCTTGGACATCGCTGGCCTCATTGCTAGCCTCCCACAACCCTGCATCTCATGGATATTACTGGTCTCCCTATCTATCAGTGGCCCAGGCATCGCAGGCCTCTCATCCCCCGGTGACCTGGACATCATTGGCCGCTCCAGCCCCATTGATCCTGATTGCAAAGTGGCAGCAGGAACCCCTCCACCAATCCCCATCAGGCTCCACCCCCATTAGACCTGTCCCCTTGACATTGCTAGTGCATGATGGGCAGTGCCAAGGTGCCCCTGGGCATTGGCACTTTTCCTCTTCGGCAGTGCTGGAAGTCCAGGCTGGCACTGCCAAGGTGCCAATGCCCAGGGGGCACAACCTAGTGCTTGACCTGATGGAGGGGCCTCTATTAACCCTCATTCTCTCCAACGGGGGTTGGGACACCAGCTCCCTGCAAGTGGAGAACCCTGTAACCCCACTGGAGCAAAATACTCCTGGTGGTAGTGGGAGGAAGTTGGGGGGAGGGCGCGGTTAAGGGGAGAGCATGGAGGAGGAGGCTATTAAATTACATTCAAATTGCCCTGTGCATATCTAATACAGCTCCGCGTCAGAACAAATCCAGTGCTGTGTCTCGTGCTCAGTGCTAGATGCCCAACGCGAATTCACAGATTGACACTGCTTAAATCTTCCGGGCCCTTGCACTAAAAAATCAATGCAGCGGGATGGAGAATTGCTGCAATCCAGCATAAGTATCAGTTCAGTATCATGAAAAAATGCCTGACACAGGAAAAGGAATTACTGGTAAATCAGAGTAGTTGGTTAAATACAGAATTAACGTCCAAAACTGATGACATTTTTGAACTTTGATCCCACCTGAAAAACATGGCAAATAAACTGCGTAGAATGAAAAGGAAACCCAGACCTTAAAAGCAGAATGGGAATAGTTTAAAGAACAGACTGAGGATCTAAGTTGTGAACTGGTGAATCTAAGGAGCTGTCAGTGATGAGGGAAAGAGGATTTTGGAAGGAACTAAATAGCCAGCTGAAGGTCTTAAACTTCTATAAAGGTAAATATATTTAGTGAAGGTGTTGCATAAGGATGTTCAAGCAATCTTACAAGCTTCTTAGACCTCCTTGTAAAACATTACACCATCCACCATATTGTTTACTTAAATGCCTGACTTAAATCTGTAAAATGAGCACTCATGATCCATCTTCTAAGCTATCATAGTTCATTCTATGAGTCACTACATGGTAAATGACATTGAAATACAGATTAACCATGATCTGATTGAACAGCAGAACAGGCTTAAGGGGCTGAATGGTTTATGCTCTGAAATGGCAATTTGATTCCACTTTTTTGGAAACTGGTGAGATATTGTTCATCTCCATGACTCCATTTCATAATCTAAAGGTTATTCTCCAGTAACCAGATGTTGAGGCTGGCAGAAGCCAATGGTGAGAGAAAATGAAATGTTCTCAAGTGATTATTCCATGTTGCATAAAGAAAAGAAGGAAGGTTTACGTTCATATTCTGCTTTTTACAATCTCAGTATGTCCCAAATTACTGAATTGCTAATATAGTCACATTGCACTGTATTGCTGTTTTATGTAGGGAAATATGGCATTCAATTTACAGACAGCAAAAGCCCACAAAAATTTAGTAACCACATTTTTTTTTGTGATGTGGGTTCAGGGATAAATATTTGACGAGACTTCTGTGAAAACTCCCGTCCTGCGCCAACGAATCTTTTATACTACCCAAGAGGACAGACAGGGCTGCAGTTTAACCCGAAGGATGGCCCTGTGCAAGACAATTTTGGAAGACTCTGAGTTTAAACTGGCTGACATTGGCTGGAATTCGTGGTTGGGGTTCTCTGGTTCAGATTGTTAATGGAGATTTGACTGGACCCCAAATTTTCCAATCCTCTAGTAGCGGGAGCGAGGCATACAGGACTAGAGAATCTAGGCCACTATCTGTATTTTTGATTCACTGTAGAGTTTTCAAACTCAGAGAAAGATAATTACATTGCCTGCTCCTTACTCCACCCTTTAATTATTGACTTAATTGCTTATTTTCTACTTGAGTAGTAATACTTACCATCTGTTTTTAATTAATAGTATAATATATAATTTAGTAGTAATGGCATATATGTACTTATATGTTAACATTATTATGGATTTGTCATTAAAATACTTTCAAAACTCTGATTTCAGTGAAGTCATGATTGTCATTGTATAAACAAACATATCTATCATTAAATTGGATGAATTGTTGATGAACACATGATCAGTGAAAGAATATTTCCATGCTGCTTGAGGCACAATGCAGAGTTCAATTAAATTGCATATATATCAGACCGAAACAGAGACTGCACCGTATGCTGATTCATTTTAAAGGATTAGCACGAAATCTTCAAGATGTATCTGGGCTGAGGATGTATCTGTCTTATGGATGCTGTTTTAAGGAGCTATATTTAAAGATAAGTATCCTGAAAAGAACATACATATTTTGCAGAATCACTGCAATGATTTATTTTAAATAATAAAAGAGAAAGCACTGTTCTCTGACTATATTCCCTCATGTCTGGCTGTAAAATATATCACCGTGAGCATCTGCTGATATTAAAATTTCACAGGGTGGTTAACGATACACTGTTGGTAATTTTTATTCTTTCACAGGGCATTGCTGGTTAGGCCAGTATTTATTGTTCCTCTGATAAAGGCAAAATACTGCAGATACTGGAATCTCAAACAAAAACAGAAAATGCTGGAGAAACGCAGCAGGTCTGACAGCATCTACGGAGAGAGAATAGAGCCAAAGTTTTTCTGATGTAGGGTCAGCAAGACTCGAAACTATCAGATCTGCTGAGTTTCTCTAGCATTTGTTATTTATTGTATTATTGTTGCTAATTGTCCTTGAGAGGATAGTGAAGAGCTTCCTTCTTGAATCAAGACCATATTATAGATTTCTGCTGTGCAAAAGGAGGCCATTCAGCCCATTGAGTCTGCACCAACCATAATCCCATCCAGGCCCTATCCCCATATACATGTACATATCCCCATGCATTTATCCTAGCTGATCCCCCTAACACTAAGGGTTAATTTACCATAGCCAATCCACCTAACCACACATCTTTGGACATGTGGAGGAGGTACAGCCACAGTGTTGTTTGAGAGAGAGTTCCAGGATTTCAACCTAGGACAATAAAGGAATGACATGTGTGTGACTTTAAGGAAAATTTGCAGGTGACAGCATTCCATAAAACTGCTTCCCTTGCCCTTTAAGGTGGTAGAGGTTGGAGATTTCAAAGGTGCTGCTAACTCAGTGTTGATAAGTTGCAGCACTGCACCCTGAAGATGGTGCACACTGTTACCACAGTGTCAGTGGTGGAGGGAGTGAACGTTTTTAAGGTGGCAAATGTGGTGCTGATTAATTGGGTTTGTTTTCCTGGAGGGTGTCAACTTTCTTAATTGTTGTTGGAACTTCCCACATCCAGGCAAGTGGAGAATATTCCATAACACTTGAGCTTAAGATGGTGGACAAGCTTTGAGGGGATAGGGATCAGGTATTGACCATAGAATTCTTTAACTCTGACCTGCTTTTAAAGCAACAGGGTTTGATCTTGAGCCTGCGCTCTCCATGTATGAGATCATCAGAGCAGGCTCAAAATCCAGCGAAACCTGGAAATCACAAATCTCTCTGGCAAGATCACAATTTTCGATTTACCATCCCTTGCCATTGACATAACTTGGTTCATGCTTACAATGGGTAAGAATCTGATTTTAATAGATTTTAATAAATTTGCATCTATTAATCCAATCCCTTTGTCAAATTATCCCCTCAATAAATTTTCATACCTTGCTGATATGATGCTATATCACCCAAATGTAAACCTATCAAGGAGATCCATCTAGGAGTGCAAAGCTGAGTATAGCTTCCGTGGAAAAGGCATATGTCCAAACAATGCCCTGACAATGTACTCTGGCACTTCCCTCCCGCACAGCTAAGCACTCTCAGGTTGATACTACTGGAGGGGGATGCTGGCGGTAAATGTGAGGTGGTGGTGTGGATGATTGTTGTGTAATGATCATGATTATGTTTTCTCTGGAGATGGGCATTGCCTGGAATTTGTGTGGTGTGAATACTACTTGCCACTTATCAGCCCAAGCCTCAATATTGTCCAGGTCTTGGCGCATATGGACACAAGCTGCTTCAGTGCCTGAGGAATCATGAATGATATTAAAATTGCATAATCATCAGCAAACATCCATACTTCTGACCTTATGATGGAGAGAGGTTATAGCTGAAGTAACTAAAGATGACTGCGCAAAGGGAACGATTCTGAGGATTTCCTACAGTGATGGCTTGGACGAGGAGGATTGACCTTCAACAACCACATCCATCTTCCCTTATAATAGTTATGACTCCAGCAGTGGAGAACCTCCCCCTGATTCCTACTGATGCTAATTTTTCCAGGTCTCCTTGATGCTACCATCCCTTGCGATTGACATAACTTGGTTCATGCTTACAATGGGTAAGAATCTGATTTTAATAGATTTTAATCGAAGTCGTAAATCCATAAAACGTAAATCCATAAAACATAAGTCGTAAATCGAAGTCTTGCCCATGGAAGACTTCTACAGAAAATGCAGATGTGTGGAATAGAGGGTGATTTAGCTAATTGGATTAGAAATTGGCTGGCAGATAGAAGACAGAGGGTGGTGGTTGATGGGAGATTCTCGTGGAGTTCGGTGACGAGTGGTGTGCCTCAGGGGTCTGTTTTGGGCCCCTGCTGTTTGTAATTTTTATAAATGATCTGGATGAGGTATTGAGGGATGGATCAGTAAATTTGCAGATGAACTAAAGTTGGGGGTGGTAGATAGTGAGAGGGGTGTTTAGTTTACAGAGTGACTTGGACAAGTTGCAGAGCTGGGCCGAGAGGTGGCAAATGGAGTTAATGTGGAAAAGTGTGAGGTAATGCACTTTGGCAGGACAATAAATGTGTAGAGTATAGGGCTAATGGTAGGGCTCTAATAGTGTTGAGGAACAGAAGGATCTTGGTGTATGTGTCAATAGATCCCTGAAGTGGCAGTCAAGTGATAAAGTTGTTAAGAAGGCTATGGAGTCTTAGCTTTTATTGGTAGGGGGTTGAATTTAGGAGCCGCAGCATCATGTTGCAACTGTACAAAACTCTAGTGCGGCCGCACTTGGAGTATTGTGTGCAGTTCTGGTCCCACATTTAAGAAAGTGTGGAGGCATTGGAGAGGGTAAGAGGAGGTTTACCAGGATGTTGCCTGGTATGGAGGGCAGTCCTATGAAGAGAGGTTGAAGGATTTGAGGTTGTTTCGTTAGAAAGGAGCGGCTAAGGGGGATCTTATTGAAGCATATAAGATATTAGAGGTTTGATAGGGTGGACAGTGATAGCCTTTTCCTAGGATGGAGAAAGCTAGCACGAGGGGACACAGCTTTAAATTAAGGGTATGAGTTATAGGACGGATATCAGAGGTAGGTTCTTTACTCAAAGAGTGATTAGGGAGTGGAATGCCCTGCCTGCAGCTGTGTAGATGCGCCAAGTTGGTGGCGTTTAAGAGGTTAGTTGATAAGTATATGGATGAGAAGGGAATGGTTTAGTTAGGAGGGGCATTGCTTTTTATTTTGGTCGGCACAACATCGAAGGCCGAAGGGCCTGTTCTGTGCTGTATTGTTCTATGTTCTATGTTCTATGTACACTAGGTCAGATGTCACCTTGATGTCAAAGGCAGTTACTCTCAGTGAGTGAGTGACAGTAAGCACTTGATTGCTGAGTAAGTACTGCTTGCTGGCACTGTCAATAACACCTTCCATCACTTTGCTGATGATTGACAGTAGATTGATGCAACGGTAATCGGCCGGGTTATTTCTGTTCTGCTTTTTTGTGGATAGGACACACTTGTGCAATTTTCCACAGTGCCAGGCAGTTGTCAATACTGTAGTTGTACTGAAACAACTTGGCAAAGGGAGAAACTGTTTTGGAGCACAAGTCTTTGGTACTATTGCCAGAAAGAAAAATGTTCAATAAAAGTGTCATTCAGCAGCAAAGTAATTGAATTTGAGACACATATATGTGACCTTACGATAGACAAAATAATCATTGTTCCAGCCAGGTATTTTCAATCATTTCAAGTGTGAATATTATCTTCAAATATAGACTACACTGGCAGCTTAGTTGAATAAACACAGTATTCCTGCCAGAAAATTACTCGAGGGAGGAAGAGTTGAGATTTATAATGTACAGATCAAGCCAATATTTACCTATACATTTTCAGTTCAATATAATCTGAAATGTTCAGGCTATTGATGCATTTATGTCCATATTTCTGAAGTGTAAATGAACTGCAGTTGCACTTATGTACAATTTTTGCTTCCATTTAGTTCTGCACCTAATATAGTCTGGAGAACACTTACAAACATTTCCCTCTTACTTATGGTTTTTAGCAGACATACTATCTATGTGTGTCTGAGTCTTCATCCCCTCTATGTCTTGCTATAAGAACATAGAAGAACACCAAACAGTCTGTCGAGTCTGTCATTCAGTATGATCATGGCTTCAACTCCACATGCCCGCCTGTACCTCATATTCCTTAATTCTTGAGAGACTACAATTCCTTATCTCAGACTTAAATATGGCACATCCACAGCTCTCTGCGGGAAGGGGTGGGGTGGTGGTGGTGAGTGAGGGAGTGCACATTGATGTTGGTGATGGGAGATAGGGGAGTGGGGGAGGTACAGAAAATTCCAAAATTTCCAAATCCTTTGAGTGAAGCAATTTCTTTTCATCTCAGATCTGAAGGATCAGTCTCTTATCCTGAAACTATATCCTCCTCTTTCTAGGGGAGGAAACAATCAGGGGAAACAAGAAAGTCTCCGTCCCTGTCAAGCTCCTTAATAATCTTGAGTATTTTACTGAAACCAACTCTCATTATTTGAAGTCTGGATAACATAGGGCCAATGTACTCAGCTTCTCATCATCACAAAACTCTCTCAACCCAAGGACCAATCTAGTGAACCTTCATTGTACTGCCTTCATGACATGTGTATCCTTCCTTAAATGTGGAGACAAAAATTGTACACAGTATTTCAAATGTGGTCTCACCAAGGCCCTTTTAACAAGGCTTCTTTATGTATATACTCTAATCCCCTTGCAGTAAAAGTTAACATGCCATTTGTTTTCCTAATTGCTTGCTCTGTCTACACTTCCCACTGTTTCACAAAAACAGCCAGCATAAGCAAGACCCCATGCACCCCGGATCCTCTTCCACCTTCTTCTGTCAGGAATAAGACACTAAAGTCTGAAGTCATGTACCATTTGGCTCCAGGACAGCTTCTTCTCTGCTGCCATTAGACTTTTGAAAGGACCTGCCTTGTATTGAGTTGATCTTTCTCCACACCCTACCTATGACTGTAACACTATATTCTACACCTCTTTTCCTTCTCTCCTATGTACTCTACAAATGGTATGCTATGTCTGTATCGTGTACAAGAAACAGTACTTTTCACTGTATACCAATACATATGAAAACAATAAAGCAAATCAAAAATGCTGTACCTGCCTGCTAAGTATTTGAGTTCCTTATATGAGTAGACCCAAGTCATTCTGAACATCAGAATTTACAAGTTTCACACCATTTAAAAATTTTATGCTTTGTGGAAAATGAATAACCTCACATTTCTCCATATTTTATTCATTTGCCATCTTGTTGCCCACTCAGTTAACCTGTCTATATCTCTTTGCAGTCTACCAAGTCAAGATGTTTTCTGGAACTAAGATGTGCACACACATGTGAAATATCAAAATTACAGCACAGATGCAGAACGTCCACTACTGTTGTTAACTATTCAATTGGAATTCTCTAAATCCTATTTCTTGGCCTACATATAGATTGATACATACACAGAAAGGGAGAAAAAACTGGGTTAAATGAAATGATTTGACCTTTATAAATAGATTATTTTATAAGTGAAACCAGTCAGAAAAAATTAGACCTTAGCCAAAGGGTTATTATTTTATAAGTAGAATCTCATTCCTTCTGATTTTAATTATTGCTGAAAATTAACAAAAATAAAGAAAATCCTTTTTCCTTCTCTTTTATCTCTCTCTTAATCGCAACTTTATTTCACTCCCTTTGTTTTGCTTTTTGTATGTGATTTAACATTGAAGTGAGGTTACCATTGACCAGAAATTCAACTGGACTCACCACAAAAATACAATGGCTACAAGAGCAGGTCCAAGGCTAAGTGTAAACTAACTCATCTGTAGTCGCTGGGCTTATTCTTATATCCTTCTTAGAGCAAAGCATTTGCTGATGATACAAAATTTGGATATGTTGTGAACTATGAGGAAGATAGTGCAGAACATCAAAAGTACACAGATGAATTGTTGGAATGGGCAGACAAGTAGCAGACAAAATTCAATGAGGAGAGATGTGAAGTGATTCATTTTGGTAAGAAAAACATAGAGAAACAACGTAAAATAAAAATATAGTTTCAAAGAGGTAAAGGAACAGAGAAAGCTAGGTGTTTATGCGCATAAGTCATTGAACATGGCAGAGCAAGTGAGAGAGCAATTAATAAAGCATTCAGTACCTTGGGCTTTCTTCATAGAACATAGAATACAAGAGCAAGAAGGTTATGTTGAATTTGTATAAGACACTTATTTGGCCTCAGCTGGAGTATTGCCTCTAGTTCTGAGCACCATAATTTGGGAAAGATGTGAAGGCTTTGGAGAGACTGCAGAAAAGATTCACAAGAATGGTTCCATATATAAGGAACTTCATTTATGAAGTTAGATTGGAAAAGTTGGAACTGTTTTCTTTGGAAACAAGAAGGTTGAGAGGAAATTTCATAGAGGTATTCAAAATCTTGAGAGGTCTGGACAGGGTAGATAAGGAGAAACAAGTGTCCCCACTTGTGACTGGATCAAGAATGAGAAGGCACAGATTTAAAATAATTAGAGAAACAAAAGCAATTTGAGGACAAACTTTTTTCATGCACCAAATGGTTGAAATCTGGAATGCATTGTTTGAGAGTGTAGTGGAGGCAGGTTCAATTGAAACATTCAAAATGAAATTAGACTGCTACTTGAAGAGTAAGAAGAACGTGCAGGGAGATGAGGAAAAAATAGTGGAATGGCACAAGATGAATATCGTGTTTGGAAAACTTGGGCCAAATGGCCTCTTTCTGTGTTGGAACTATTCTGTGATTTCCAATTCTTCAATCCTCTGACATCATCCTCTGGACCTAAAGCAAATTGGAATATTATGGTCAGTGCACTGAAATTTCTTATTTCTCTCAGTACCCTTGAATGTATTTCATCTGAACCTGGTGATTTATTAATTTTAAGTATGCCAGTCTAATGTCTCCTCTTTGCTGATCTTTATCCTCATCCAATGCCTCAACTACCTCCTGTTTTACTATGATTCTGGCAGCATCTTCTTCCTTGGTAAAGACAGCTGCAAAGTACTCATTGTGTATTTCAGCCAAAAAGGGATTTTATTAATCAAAATGGGATTGATAATCTTGCGCTAGAATACCAACAACAACTTGCCTTTATATGATGCTTTTAACAATATGCTTCACAGGAGTGTGACTAAAATAATTTGATGCTGAAAGAAATTAGGAGCTATTGAGGAGAGCCTTAAAGGAGAGGGAAATTATACAAAACTTAGTTAAAAACAAAACTGATTCAACTTTTACGATGATTGAGTATAAGCCTATTGTATAAAATCACACCCTATGGCACCAGTAACTATGCTGTAATGTTCTTTTGTATGCTAAATTCTGTCATGCTGAGGCACTTACAATTCTTTTCCAAATATCTTTTCACTGTCTAACCATCAAGATGTGTGGGTTCACAAATTTATTATTCCCTTTTCATTAAAAAAACTTCTAGCAGCAGCTTCAAACCGAGTGTTCCCATTCTGATAAATACGTACAGATCACATACCTCTGTGTCTCAAATCTGTAACTCATCTTGTCCTCCATTCCTGTGGAAGCCCCTTCACCTCTTGTTTGGTGAAATCTCTGAAGTGTTCTAACTGTGCCTACCTCAGTGATGAGAAGCTGAAAAAAAAGACTTCAAACAGCTTTGTTTATTCTTTTCATCCTCCAACCACGCAGGGCTGCAAAGCAAAATACTGTGAATGTTGGAAGTCTGAAATAAAAGCGGAAAATGTTACAAAATATTCAGCTGGTCAGGCAGCATCTGTGGAGAGAAAAACAGACTTAATGAGCTGGATATTCTCTATTCTTCAGTACTCCAATGTTGAGACCATTTCTGTGTGCCAATCCTGCTAGAGTAGGAAAGCAATGATCATCAGTGTTTTGTGAGGAGAACCAATTAGTAAGTTGCAATACCTATTCAATTTCAGCTGGCGGCTGTGAACAGGGGGCAGAAGGTGAAAGTTGCAAGCTGCATTTAAATGGCAGCCATCTGGACTCGAAATTGCAAACAGCCAGAGAGATTTAGCATGAGGGAATAGGCTTTCAGAGCAATACCATACGGCCATCTGTCGTGATAGGGCAGCCTCAACACCTTCTTGCAGTCATGACAAACCCAGTTCAGACCTCTAGGGACATTTTATTATTAGAGATGAACAGGAGGAAGCCTGACAGACAATCAAAAGAAGACAGGCTGGAAGTTGTTGCATAAGTCAGCAGCTCCAACATGGAGAACACGAGCCTGGTCCAGTGCAGGAAGCAAAATTAGCATGACACAAATCCCAAGTTTACAAGAATGGCACACCACTGAGCAGAAAGGTGTCAAGGCAGTCAGTGATAAGGTACAATGGGGAGATTATTAGCCACATTCAAGGGAAGGGAACGTAGTGGATGTTGGAAGGATGGTAGTGTAAGTCCTGAGTAAATGTAATTACAGGCTTCAACTCTGACATCGGATTGCAGGCAAATGAGGAGGTCAGTCATGTATTCTCAAACACGTGGTAAGTGTGGATCTGTACCAGGGCCATTAGAGGGCTGAAGCAGGGAGAGATGTTGACAATGGTGCCACTAGCAAAGGAGGCCCCATTTTTTGAAATCACATGCCTCAGACACAAGATAAGCCTCACAACCCCCCCAGACTGATTTTATCCCTGCATAGCTGGAGCAGACTGTTGCGATGCCATCATTTGCACAGCAACTGTAAGGAAGGGCATCCCAAGCATCCAAGCCATCTGGAGATCCTCTCCAGCTGCCTGTCTCTATATCTGCTCTAGCCACAGTGGGAACACCAGGCAGGAGATTTCATTAGAAGGCAGAGAAGCAGCATTAACATCACAAAGTGGTTTCCCTGGGAACATGTTATGAAGCTTTTGTTAAATTCATGCACTTTAATATGACATCATTTTGGAACCACATCTTTAAAAGGCAGAAGCTCTGCACAATAGTGATCCCCATATGCTGAGATTAGCAGCAGTTATATTGTTCCAGTGCGGTTGTGCAATTTTCCATGAGGGTCAACAGCCATCTCTTGACTAAGGATGTGGCAGAGAATAATCTGTTGAATGTGGACTGGAAGGTGAAGGTGAAGGATATCCTATCATGGTTCTGGGAGGAAGGGGACAGAGTGAAAGCAGAAATGTGAGTAATGGAATGGGCACAATCAAGAGCCCATTTGATTGTATTGAAGAGGAATTCTTATATTGAAGGAAAAAGGACAACATAGAGGTGGTACTAGTGTGGAAGGTAGCATCATTGCATTGTCCAGGGCTCTAAACATTCCTTCCAGGTGAAACAGTGACTTACCTTTACTCTTTCATTTTTGTATACGCTACTCACACAGGAGTTCACATTGGGGAAACCTGTTGCAGATTGATTGATCCCTTTACTTGAACATCTCCACTCTGCCTGTGAACGTGACTTGAGCTCTCAGTTGCTGGCCTTTCAATTCCCATTGAAACCTCCATCTCCATAGCCTCCTTGACTGTGTGGATGAAGCTCAGTAAAACTGAAGAAAGGTCATTGACCTAAAACACCAACTCGATTTCTGTCTCCACAAACGCTGCTTGACCTGCTGAGTATTTTCCAAGGTTCTCTGGGGTTTTTTTTACAGAAGAATACAAAGTTCTCAACTGAGTGCACATGTGTATATCATCACAGGGTAACAGGAAGCTGCTTACCATTGAGGCCGTTTTGTTTTTAGTGTGCAATTACATAATGTTTTCCACCATGAAATGGGTTGTCCAGCTGCAGATGCCATAGTTCAGAAAGGAACAGGGTGAACAGCTGAATGATAATTAGATGTCAAAACTAATTATCATGATTATGACTTTTTAATGGCCATGGGGAATTCATATAGCTCTGAACCATAGACGTGATAAGAGGTTTCATCTTTCGGAATTTGTGCCAGTAATGTAAAATTCATAAAGAATAGATAAAATACATTTTATCACGAAGTGACATTTAAAAAAATCAATCTTCCTCAGTATGATTGCAATGCTTTCAAACTTGTGCCTTGCTTTCACTGTGCATGCAGAAAATAGAAAGAGCAAGTCTGGTTGAATTTCCTGATGACAGCAATGCTGCGGTGTGGGTGGCCAACAGAAAGTATGCCTGAAAGTTGAGTCATGTTATCCCTGGAGTTACTGTGACCAGTGCTAGAATATTCCTGACTGGACGTTGCTTTATCCAATAATAGAGCTTTAAAAAACGACAAATTGTTCATGATTTAGCAATTGGGATTTGAATGAGAGACAGCTGTAAGATTCAGTTTGCATCTGTCTGGTGGCGGGGAATGAAAATGGTTATTGCTCTCAGACTAGGGCATAATGCAATCATAAAAAGAAATAATAGCCCCCAAATTACAGTTGGTTTCTCAATTCTCCATCAAGCATCTCACTGCTGTCATTGCTCCTTCAAAATTCTCATTCTCCACTATCTCATCCCAAAGACCCACTGTAAGTTTTTTTGGCTGAGTTACCTGCATTTTTTTTTCAATCTCTGGACTGAATCACCTTATCCTAGGTGATTTCTAATTCCAACTCATTCTGTCTTTTTCTGTCTTGATTTCACTGTTCTCCTGTTCTCTCATAACCCATCCCCCCATCTAAATTCTACTACGCATTGTCATGGCTACTGCATTGACTTTGACACCTTATGTAGCTTCTTTACTATATTACCTTAATCACAGACATAGCCAACCCTGATCACTTCCTTGTATCTCCCACACTGACATTCACCATTCCTTTCCAAGACAACTTTCTCTTTGTTCTGAACCTGGAAACAACCCTCTCTTACATTTAACTGCACTTTTATAGGGCAAAGGATAGAGCCTGGGTATGATGCTCTGGTCTGTTGAAGAGTTGGTGCAGATTCAATGAGCTGCATGGCTTCCTTCTGCACTGTAGGGATTCTATGAAAGATCATAAACCTGGAACATTGGCTAGAATTCCATCAGCAAGCCATTGGTTCAGCCACCTGCACCAAATGTGGTGAATGACAGGACCCCAGACGGGACTTTAGCGATGGTGACCAGTGAAAGAACTGCTGCTGAGACTGCCTGCTCATGAACGATAACAGTCCAGCTCAATCATTCTGTGATCAAAATGCCAATCAATCCAGTGTCGCCTGCAAGCTGAATTATTTCCAGTATTCCCATGATTATCTTGCCATCTGACTATAAACTTGAGCTTATCCAAAGCTCTGAAGCCCAAAATCCTAATGCTCATTACCGCTATTCTCTCATGTTGGATGAACCACCATGGACCCAACCTCTGGAATGTCCTCTTTAAACCTTTCCTGTTTTTCATCTTCTGTACCTTTGCCTAAAATTTATCTCTTTGATTGAGCTTTTAATCCTATAGCCTATTGATTCCATTTCTTTGTGCATGACAACATAAATATCTTCCATTATTTACATCTCATGCAACACAATTGGAATCAGTGTTTATTATGATCTTATCATAAAAGGCACAACTGAACAACCACAAAAGGTAAGTATCTTTCCATCTCAATTTTTAGATTCATCTTGATATTTTGGTGTCATTGTTAAATCGACTTTTACTGTTGTTAAAAATTGGGACATAAATAACTTTCCATCACCAACTTGTGGAAATAGGTTAATGACTTTCTGATTGGGGCTTTAGTAGTGGTGCTAAGACACTACAGTGGAGACAAGATGACGTTTTGAGCTCTCCACTCTACTGTCAAAATAACAGTGCATTTTATATTTTGAAGCAACCATTCTTTAAATGCAAAACCTCTTAAAATCAGCCTCACAATAACCTACTTATGAAGGTTTTCATAAGGTATTTAGCATAATTTTACCATAAAGTTGAAATGTTTCACAAAAACAAAATCAGCTTAGCGATGAAGCCAAATCCATATCTTTGCCAGGAGAAGCAGTGTTCTTATTGCTGGCAGATGCTCCATTTTCTTTAAGACTGCTGATAGCACAACATTTTCCCAGATTCTATTTTATTATTGGGTATTCTAAAACCTCAGTGCTCTGCTGTCCTCTGAGTGTCAGCTTTAAAAGCAGTTGTGAGTATTGACCTGAATTCTTCATGGAGTGGAACATTACGTTAGACTGGAGTTCTACATTGATTGCCCAACTTGCAACCTGGGCATGGTGAGCAATGAGGAGCTTTTGGACTTCTTCCCTCAGAGTACAAGAACACTGAGGGAGGGAAAGCCAAGCACCACCCCTTATAATACCGGCTAGTCTATTCCGATAGGCTTACATGTTTCAAACCAATGTTGACAAGCTAGGAGAGAAGATAAGTGTATAAGCTAAGTGAGTGAGCGGTTAGGGCGAGTTGAGTGGTGGTGGTGGGGCGGGGGGTGAGGGGATGGTGGAGGACGGCATTCTCAGGTGGTAGGAGATGGGCTCAGGTGATCGGGGACATTGTGTAGTTGGAGCTGGGTTGAGGGAGAGTCAGGTTGTCAGGGGTCAGGGGAGTGTCAGGAGCATAGCTAAAAGATGAGGGGGTGTGCCAATAAGCGGGGAGCTAGTTGGGGGATCAATGAGTGTAGTCAAGGTTCCAGTGGGGTGGTGGGGAAGGGGGAACAGGTTGAAGGGAGTTTCCTTCAGTAGTATAGTTACACAGGAGTTAGAAATCATTTTAATCCTTCTAACTTTTCCTTGTAACTATTCTGCTAAGTAATCAGAACCATTCAAGGTCTCTGATTTCAAATCAGAATTTTGGAGGGTAATTGCCTAATGGAAGTGGAAAATTCCTAAGTAGTTTCCCCATTGCATGGGGACTTCCAAGCGATTTCCCAGCACATCTTTTAGGATACTTCCAGGGTATGATCTTCTGGGGAATGGAGGATCTGGGCCACTTTGTCAGCAAGCCAGAAGAGGCAGCAGCTGCTGGCAAGACACCTATTAAAGTTCCTGGATTGCCAATGAACCCGAGAATAAAAGTGAGAGTGGGGTGTGTCAGTGGGGGAGGACAGAGGAGTGTTTTGCATTCTATGACCCCTCATTCACAATGTTGCATCCCCAGTCAGGCACCAAGTGCCCACTATTCCCCAAGAAGCCCTCATGGTGAGTTGAGAAAGCACTCAAGAGCTTTAGTCCCCAAACTTAATGTAGGCAGAGGTGGGAAAGTGGCAGGGAACAGATTTTACACTAATTTCTTCTCAAATTATTATTTTTATTTTTAGCTGCATTTTTATAATTTATGCTCAGTTCATAAATCTATCAAATTAATTCATAATTTACCTTGTGTTCTATGAATGGAGGAAAATATGTTTTGGAAAAAGATTGCAGCAGTTTTATTAGAATTTGCTCCATTTTCTTGAGTGCTAATGTACAAGATTTATAACACTGCACTTCTCCATTATAAAAAGTTTCATTGATGCCAGTTAAGCTGATTTTTAGCTACTTGAGATGTAGAAGGAGCTTTATTACCTCTGTCACTGGAGGTGGGCAGTGGGAATGTTTTTGCCCTGTTTGTCAGTCTGGATGCCTTTTTCTCTATAATCAGGGGCTCCGATCTTGCAAGGAACAGCAATCATCACAGGATTGCCTGCTCCTCTCAAACTATTGCCAAACCAACTTCTCCAATTCCATTGCCAGTCTTCCAAGACGGCTTTACCAAAAATGTGGAAGACAGTGTCTTCCAGAGAATTCTATCCAGTAGTGCAGAGTTGAGGGGAAAATTTGACACACCCAAATTTTATGGTACTAGCTGCTGTATGGTAAGTTTAAAAGTAAAGTTTGAATGCGAGTGAATGGGTGATTGAATGATTGAGTGAATGGGTAAGGAGGCAGGGTGGGTAAAAGATTGAGGTAAATGGTTAAGCAAGTCGGATAAAGGAAGTGAGTGGGTTGGTAGTGAGGTGGAAATGGGAAGTGAAAGTAGCTGGGTGAAGTGGCAGATAAGTAGGGTGGCTGGTGGGTAAGGCAATAGGTAGGTAGGATGGTAAGTAGTTGAGGTAGAAAGTGAATGAGGTGGCAGATAGGTAGGGTGGTACATTGGTAGGATGGCTTAGTGGGAAGTGGATTGGGGTAGTTGGGTCAAGTCTGGAGGAACAATTAGGTTAAGGCTAGTCAGGGCTGGTCAAAGGGGTACTCAGATGGTGGGGAGGGTTAGTATAGTTGGGTAAGGTGATCTGGTTGTCTCAGGGTGGTAATTGAGATGTTGGGGGTTTTTGAGGGATCAAGGGATCTGGAAGGATAGTCGAGTAGTTAGATGGAGTTAGTCTGTGAGTTGAGGAAAGAACTGTGGGCTTAATATGAGTGATTGGGACTTCAGTTGTGGAGTTACTCATGAGTTGGTCTCAGTTTTCTCTGGCTAACATTTCCTGGCAATATCCAGATGAGAGAGATTGGAAATTGGAAGCAAAATTGATAAATTGTTCCAGGTCCAGATGAGAGCAGTAAGCAGTACTGATGCAGTCATCACTGTAATGGGAAAAGAGTTACAAGAGCGGTCCTGAGCAGGATTGGAACAAGGAGTATTCCATGTAACCCACAAATAGGCATATATAACTGGGGCCCATGCTGGCACTCATAGCAAAACCTTTTATTTGTAGGGAGTGAGACATATTAAAGGAGAAATTATTTAGTGACAGAATGAGTTCAGCCAGTTGGAGAAGAATGGTGGTGGAGGGGATTTGCCTGGGTCTCTGCTCAAAGAAGAGGCAAAGTGCCCTCGGTCCATGCTAGTGGGGGAATGGAGGTATACCACAACCTCCACCAAAAATTCCTCTTGAACTCCACAAATTCAAATGGAGTTAGTGTGTTGGGTTCCAGTGGGGCATTCTCAGTCTAGATGCTGGGATTACAGCCTATGGATTTTTGAGACTATTCTAATATTGGCCAAAGCATAAATATAATTAATTGAGGAATATTTTACTCATTTTATAAGCCTGCAATTTTTGGGAAATATTTGCCTTGTACAGCGGAATCAAATAACCAGTAATATAAACAGACTTATCTTTGGATCCATGAGCTGGCAGTTCTTTATCAACAAATTGGACTACCTATTGAGTTATAATAAAATGGGTTTGTACGCCATACAGGCAATCTTAGAAATATTCCATCCGTGAATATACAGAAGCATCAAGCAATGGGTAGTATACTTGTGCATTTCTAGTTAAAACTGAAGTGGTGCATTGTATCATTTGAATTAAACATTATAAAATGTTATTTGAACAATTGTCATTTTGGATTCCAGTTGCCTGAATGTTACATGAGGTATGTTACACACTCTTTCCAAATGTAAATATATTACTGGTGCTCACTATTCACTTTAGTGATTTCCTGTGCCAGCTTAACTCTTTGAACATGCAACAGCATTTTAACGTACATTAAACCCACAATTCTTAATCTTAAGCATTAAACTGAATGGCAAGTTTTCCCATTGTGATTTGTAGCAAATAGATGCTTTCAAGGACAATAAAATGGAGAACACTTTTCCTTAACTAAGTGCTTCAGAGTGACCAGCCAGTACCACCATTCTTGACTTTGCAAATGGAACTCAGGCCTTTCCTCAATGCTTATCCACAGAGTTTCCTGAGGGACTGCGATTACAGTCAAATTATGATTTTTTCTACACTGGGATAGGAAGCAGAGAGAGCAATGCAAAAGCATTCAAGGTGAATGGTACATAAGGTAGATGCTAATTGCTCATATTGAAACACTTCCTTAAGATTCAGGACGGAAATGAGAATGACTAGAGGCTCAACAATCAGTTGGATCAATGAATTTTAATAAGCTCATTAATGAAGCACAGTTGGAAGTTTGATGGGGATTAGTTTTAATTTAAATTGCTGGATGAGAAACCCACAGGATCAGGTGAAATGCTGTTATTCACCCCATTTTCAATGGAATGTAATTGGTTTACACCCAATTATACAGTTTCTCAAAAGATGGGGTGAAGGACAAAGTGGCTATTTAAAATGTCTTTAGTATGCCTAATGTACTTATGTATTAAACAATAGTAATCAATAGCATTTGAGATACTTTCAGGAAATTGACAGAATACATGTTCGTATCTAAGTGTATGCAGCCCACTTCAAGCAGCAGCATAGAATGAATTACTTGTGAGCCTGACTCCACCAGTTTTGTACTGGCTGGAGTTACATGATTAAGTGCCAGACTGCTTTCTATCATGCCGACTTCAATTATTATATTGCAGCTGGGACAACACTATTTTAGCATGGAGCCATCTACTTATATGGTCTGTTTGGAGGAAGTAACTGTCTTGGCTGTTCTACTCAGATTTTCATGCTACATCTAATGAAAAGTCAGTGTATTAGGCTTAGTGTGATACTCAAATGATGCTTTCTACATCTGCAGCTTTAATGGCTGGATCAGAATCTCAAATACAGTTGTTGGAACTACCTTTGAACACTTCTCACACTGACTCACACTGTTTCTAATTTCTACTCTCTTTTAATTGCATGATCTGCTCTGTCTTTCATCTGTCATCAACTACTTGTTAATGTGCCACTTCATGTTGCTCCACAGTTTAGTTCTCATCCTTAGCAATCTCTTTCTCTCTGGCTGCCTTGTCATCAATCTCTTGGCCTCTTTCACATTGCTCCTGCTTTCTCCTTAATGGAGCTTTTTAATTGGAATTGGGTGGCCTGATGTTCCCTTTATTAAGTAGTGAAGCATGTGGTGAAGAAATTTGAAGTGAGAGACTAAAACAAAGAACACATCCAAAGACTTTGAATATCTATAAAACTAACAGTTAATGAGATGTAGTTTTCAACAAGGAGTTATGAAAAATAGACATCAATTGACATAAAAAGAAGGGAGTTGCATTTCCATAGTAAGGTGCTGCCTGAATGTGCCACCATTAAGCTTGCATGAAGATGCTCCTGTGAGTTAGGTTGCCTCCCATTATCTGCTGCAACTTCTCACCTCTCACCCTATATCTTTTATTTAATGAATTGGATACAGTAACAATTCTGATAGAAAATAAATCTGTATTTAATGAGGTGGAAATGCTCATTTTGAAAAAGTTGTAGCGCACATCTCTATAAATTCTCAAATCAAATGAACTTGATCAGATTTTTTGCACCCTCCGTATTTTCTTCATCTTTCACTATGACTTATCACAAGTCATACAGCACCATTCAATTTTTTTTAAGTACCTAAATCAATAACGTTACCAAGCAAAATAAGCAAAAGCTAAAGTGCCACCGCAAACACAATGAGCTGAATGACTTCCTGTGCTGTAAGATTTTGTGATTGTGAAACATCAACATTACTTCAAAAATGAGAATGAGACATCTGATGACTGGGTAGATCATGTGACTTATGTTCATTGACATCTGTGAAGTAAATTACGCCTCTAAGTATTAATTATTCTGTTTATGCCACAGGCATAAACATGAGTGAAATCATTTGGGATAAAAATTTGATTTGGCTATTATAAATGGTAAAAGGGTCATGTTGTATGATTACCCTATACCCAGTCAAGGTGATACAGAAACTTTATGTTTCTATTCATTTGAATGATTGTGGTATTTACTGACCCACAGCACACTCATCAGGTAGCGTAGGTGTGGCTAGCCGAAGCTTCTTAAAGGCAGTC
Organism: Sphyrna mokarran; assembly: GCA_024679065.1. Taxonomy (NCBI): domain Eukaryota; kingdom Metazoa; phylum Chordata; class Chondrichthyes; order Carcharhiniformes; family Carcharhinidae; genus Sphyrna; species Sphyrna mokarran. The sequence goes on along the minus strand of JAGIQG010000003.1, from coordinate 105,543,970 downwards.
TGCCTAGAGATGCTTCCAGGTAGCAGCAACTGGTGGAACTATTTCCAAATATGTTTCTGAGAAGGAATATGACTACAGATGGAGTAACAGGCCAGAGAGAGGGCATCTGGGTTCTCTATGACACTGAAGGACTTATTCCAGGAGCTGGAAAGGGGGAAATAGATTACTTCAGGGGATTGGGAGGCTTTATGGGTACACAGTGAGAAGGGGAAGGAATCAGGTATCCATGTCTACCAATAGAGTTTTGTACAGTTTGGCACAGGCCTTCATGCAGAGTTTCATGTTTTTAAACGTGGATGGCCAAATCCATGAAGCACTTACTTAGCTGTTCTGCAGTGTCTGTTGGGGGATGACTCAGCTTCTATTGCAGTGCAAGCAATAGCCATCTAATGTCTGTCCAGAAGATACTTTGTCATTCAATGTTAGGTGTGATTGACACCACAGTCCACCTATTCTATAACTTCCAGATCAGACATGGCAACCCTAAACTAGCATCTTTACAAAATGGTGTGTTGTGCTAGAAATGGCTGGAAGTGGATCAACCTCCATTTCTGGGACTCGAGACAACACATAGAGTCTTTTTTAATCAAATTAAAACAATGTTGCTGATAATTTTGTCTTGCAGAATGGGCATTGCGTTGATATTTTCTAGCAGAGGTTGAACTGTATTTGGTTAATGGTGCACTTTTAATAGTTATACGCAACACTGCTCTGCACAGATTCCATCAGAAGGTGCAAATTCTGATCATGCTCCTGATTTGTTGTGTCAGAAATGGCAATGTTGTATGCTAGACACATCTATAGATGATCCTGCAAATATTGTGTTGAAAAATATCTTGGCTTATGGAAATCCCAAATTGTAACCTTTGGAAATGGTATCTCTTATAAAGTTTAAGGAAAATGATTAGCTTCTGGGATGATTTTTCCAAAAACACTATTTAGAAGCCAATTTTAGTGTCACATTTGGAGAAAAATTTGGTATTCACAAACTTTGAGTTCAGCTCCTCAAGCATGGGAATTTTACTTGGGCAATAACCTTCTCCAACAAAAGAGCATCCAATTATATCTCTTTGACATTCAACGGCATTACTATCGCTGAATCCCCTACTATCAACATCTATGGAGTTATATTGACCAGAAACTGAACCATAAAAGTACTGTGGCTACAAGATCAGGTCAGAGACAAGAATTCTGCTGCAAGTAATGTAGCTCCTGATATTCTAAAGCCTGTCTACAATTTATAAGGCACAAGTGTGACAGAATATCATATTCTTGCCTGGATGAGTGTGTAGCTACAGCAACTCTCAAGAAGCTCAGCGTCATCCAGGACAAGGAAGCACAGTTGATTTGTACCCCTCGTCACCATCACTCAGTGGGTTACAGTGTGTACCATCCACAGATGTGGTGCAGCAACTCACCAAGGATCTTTCAACAGCACCTCTGCCACTTAGGAGGACAAGACAAGTGGCAAGCTCCCCTCCGAACTACACATCACTCTGACTTGGAAATATATCATCATTCCTTCATTTTTGCTGGGTCAAAGTCCTGGAACTTCCTTAATAACATTATGAATGCACCAACACCACATGAACAGCAGCAGTTCTAGAAGGCAGCTCACCACCCTTCCTCAAGAGCAATCAAGAATGGGCAATAAATGCTGGCCAATCTAGTGATGCCTACACCCTCTGAGCGAACAGATATAAAAAGAAATCCAGAGGTTGAGCTCCATTCATAACTGACCTTTGAGTGTTGACTATTTGAAAAACATTTTTAACATCGTCTGATAGACCTGAAGTTTTCAGTCAATGTTCAGCCTTCACTTCCTGTAGCAATTTTAATCTTTATAGCTTGTTTGTCTGATTTAGAAATATCTTGGCCCAGGAAATAGAGATCTTGAGATTGAATTGATAGATTGAGAAGGAGACTGTTGTCTTCCAATTGAGTTGTGTGGTCATCCTGTGGCCTTTCTGCAGGATTAATAGGAATAGGGATAGGGTCTGGTTGGGATTGTTGTCAGTGCAGGTTTGATGGGCTGAATGGCCTCCTCCTGCTCTGCAGAGATTCTATGATTCTACCTGGAACATGAACAAATGTTCAGCATTTTCACAGACTTTAATTTATTATGTCTCCCTGAATTGTAGTATCTGGCCACAGCTAATTGGTTGACTACAATGACACTGCTGCTGTTGCTGCCTTCCTAAGATTAACAGCAGCTCCACACATAAAGCTGCAATTTGGGGGAGAAAATGAATTGCAAGTTTTAAAAGATACATTTAGAAGTGAGAAAGATGTGTCACCGCTTGCTGCAAGCTGTTGGGAGCTATTACTGACTAGACTCTTCTTTCTTGGCCTAGTCTGAAGTGTTTAATCATGGCCCTCCCCCGTACTTCCTAAGGAGAAGGCCTGCAACAGTAATGGAGTCTCCTGTCTATAGAGTTCTATGTCTTAAGCTATTTCCTGTCTCCTGCTTCTGGAATCATCTATTTGACAACTACTCTTGCAGAAATCTTATTAGTAGGTAGATCTGAGCAATCTTTCCCAGGCCTTTGATCTTGCTGGGACTTGGTGTTGCTAGTTGGAGAAAGTTGCCACTGCCTCAGGAGGGCTGGACTGTGTGTAGGATTCCTACAATAGTGCAGAATTACTTACGTTGTGAGTGCTTGACAGTTGTTTCACCTTGATATCAATTCTTCTGTTGCATGTAAAGGGGTGGAGTCTTACATATCTTTCAATCATATTCCTTACTAGCACCACTGCCACCACATTGCATTCTTTGCTAAGGTATCAATCGTACAACAAAAATTAATGAAACGATAATGTAGCTTCTTTATTTGAAGATGTGACTATTTACATAGAAAGGTAACCAGAAAGTCTCGGTAGGCACAAGTGACTTGTAGGGCTGCTGCTGTGTTCTATCTACAGACTCATGGCATTATACAGCACAGCCTGTCTCGTTGTGAGAAGTGATGAGCAATACTTTAAACTTTACTTCCTCAAAGGTATATGTAGATCACAGTAATCGTGAGGAACATTTGTTGGTCGTGGGAGGATTTGGTGATTGAGGGGAACATTTGGTGGTCAGATGGAACAATTAGTAGGAGACAGTTGATGGTTGCAAGTGTATTGGTAGCTGGATGAGCACTTGGGGAGGGCAATTGCTGTTTTGAGGCTGTTGTTACTCAGTGACGGGAGATGGGAAGTTCATGCTAGGAAGTGGATAGATTAACATGGCTATGGGTCATTTACTGCATTATCTGGGAGCTAATCCTGCCTGCCCCTGCCCACAAGCAGTTACATCATGGCACTTACTTCGTGAATTAATTCTCTTTCACCTCTTTAAACTGTGTTAAAAATAGCATGAATTTTAAAATAAGGACATTATAATAGCCAGATACTTAAATGATCAGCACATTTCTCATCAACGGTCACCCAGCCCTCAGATTGCCTCCATTAAAACCAAAATTGAGCAGGTTTGAGGCAGTTTGTGTTCTTGTTCCAGGTTTCTTGAATTTTAACTTCTGACACCCCCAAGTCTGTCTGTTGCTGCACCCCTTTTTGAGGTGTATCATTTAGTTTATGTTGCCAGATATCTTCCTTCGTACTAAAACACATCACTCCACATTTTTTGACATTATATTTCCTGTGCCACATTTCTACTAATCCTCCTGAACTCTGATACTGTTCGCCTCATTGTTTACTATCTGTTTAATCATATTTGGATGATTATTATCCAGACCCCTCAGTTTTGAGCTTTCCTAACAATATGCAAGGGTGTGTGGAAAAGCAGGTGAATGGCATTAAGTCATAATGCTCATTTGGAGAGCTAGTGTGGGCATAATGGGCCGAATGGCTTCTTTCTATGCCACAACACTTTCCTGAGTCTGTGATCCAATAATCATTCCAAGAGGAAGCAAAGTCTGGAATTGACATTGCACCTTTCAGATCTCAGGATATCTTAATATACTTTACAATCAATAAAGTATGTTTTAAGTATAGTTACAGTTGTAATGCAGGAAAGACATTGCTTTTTAACATTGTTATCTATTTTCGTATCAATAATGCTTTTCAATACAAAGAATTCCGAATATGGAAAATAAACATCAGCTACAGGAGTAAAACTAATGCAAAATACTAATCTAGCACTCTGCCATAATCTTAGAATTAATTTTAACCTGCCTGCACCATCTTCTAATTTACATTTTCTGATCACACAATTGAAATTTCGACTATATATTCAATGTTCCTTCCTGCAGACTAAAGTGAATAATGTTTGTGAAGAGAAAGTTAGGGGCCAGGAAATCTGAGGCTGTTGATGAACTGACAGTCAGCACATAAAGTAGCAGGCTATTAAATGCCTTGAAGTTGGACTGGCTTACTCTTCAACAACCTCTTGACTCACGTCTGCAACCTTACAATTTAAGTAAATGTTAATGACAGAGTTATCAAGTGAGTGCTAGTAATAGCATCACACATGCTGTTTGAGTTCTTTAATTGACAGCTTGGGGACTGCTCCAGGACATAAAACTTAAGCAGGAAGTGAATTCAAGTTAGATTCACAAATAAATGATTAAAATAATAGACTATTAATTAAACATCCATCAAAAATAAAATATAAAATTATTATATATAAAGTTAGAATATGTGTGAAATGAGGAGATAGTGGCATAGTGACTCTGTTGCTGGGCTAGTAATCCAGAGACCTAGGCTGATCCTCTGGGAACATGGGTTCAATTCCTACCAAAGCAGCTGATGGAAATGAATTCACTTAATAAATGCTAGTCACAGGAATGGTCACCATAACACTATCATCAATTTTCATAACAAGCATTCTGGTTCACTGATGTCCTTCAGAGAAGGAAATCTGCCATTCTTACCTGGTCTGGCTCGCATGTGACCCTCGATCCACAGTAATGTGATTGGCTTGTACCTGCCCCCTGAAATGGCCTAAGAAGCCACTTAGTTCAGGGCAATAAGGGATGAGCAACAAATGTTGGCCTTGCTATTGATGCCCACATCCCATGAAAGAATAAAAGAACTCCAAAGTCACAGGGATAGAAATTGAAATGTGTTTCATTGCAAAGCTATTCAAATATAAGTAGGTCTAGGTCTGCGTTCATGGTAACTATAGTAACCTAGAGAGCATACAATGTCACAGTACCCACAGTTAAATAAATTATGCAAATACTTTGTTTATTGATTACAGTTTGGTTGTCTGGATCCTCATAATGTATATAAACATTTTTTTGGTCAGGAAAATAGAAACACTGCATATTTTTTCTACGCATAATAGTAGATAATGTTTTGAGTCAAACTATTATTGATTTTAGAAGATAGTTCATTAATATGTTTACTGTATAGAAATAGATTGGTCAGACAATTTGCACATGTACCAGTGTCCATGATCTATAGATTGGTCCAATGAATCTTTCTAATCTATTTTCACTCATGTAGTGCAGCACACCAGCTGAACCTTTGAATAAGAATGCAATGTATAATCAGAAGAAAGAATTAGAATATTAATTTGAGTACATTAAGTGATAGAGCAATGGGCAGCTGGGCTATTGTGTTGGTTAAGATAATAAATAAGGATGAGCTACATGGAGAGAAAGAGGGGCTGGAGACTCCAGTTGATTAGTTCAGGTCAATTTTCAATTGGGTGATCTATTGCATTTATAGAGCCAGTTTTATTAATTGATCTTTTTCTCTTAGTTCTATTGTTGTTCATTCTGCACAGGTGACATTGATGGATAGCATCATCAACATTTTTAATATACAGATGTTTACCATCTGTGCTGAGATTCAACATTAAATAATTATGAGATAATTATCACAGTCAAAATTTCACTTACCACTGACAAGAAATAATTGTATACCATTGTTAAAAGCTAGTGTGCACTTCACCATAATTAATAAAAAAAACCTTAAATCTTTGCACTAAACTCATGCTATAATTCATATATAAACTATTTGGCATAGACATTACATGTCTGACAGGCTCTATGTCGCACAGTGTTACTAGCCTATTTTGATGTATTCTGTTTCTCTTTTGCCTCTATTCTGTAACATTTTTAAACAGCAATAAGCCTTTTTGACAGTATAACGCTGTGCAGAGGCTTTCAGATGTGAACACAAATATTTTATGCAGAATTAATTACTTTCAATTACAATGGGTCTTCAAAATAAAATGAAACATGGTATACTGTACTGTTGAATAAAGATTCATTTATACGCAATTGCATGCCAAATTTGTGTTTGCCTCGATGCAAGCAAACTTCCTAGCTGAATTGAGCACCTTTCTGCGTTTGATCAACTTTATAAGCTGTCATGAGCTTTGTGGTTTCTGAAAAGTCTGCCCATTTTTTTGCAGACTCAGATTCCTCCAGTAAGATTGCAGCATTTCTTCTGTAATGTGACTGTTCTGCCCTCAACAAATACAACTGAGGCAGCTGCCTGATTTGGTATAATATCTTTCTTTGTCTCACGTTGAATTTTTTGTTGCTCCACATACATTCCTAAATTGGATCCAAGAGCTACTGTCCAGCAGAAAGATTTTAAAACCATTAATTTTAGTATGTGCCAGACCCTGTTTGTTTGTGGCGTGAAATTGGATTATATTTTTTTCTGTAAATGTGTATGGTGATATTTGCTCCGGTAAGTAAAGATCAAATCCTTTAACATCTGAAAAAAATGTAAGTAATGTAGCTTTAGTGAAATATTTTGTGATCTATTAGAGAAGTAGTGCTACATGTGTATTCTTGTATAGAAGCAAGTAATTGCTACTGTAGTTATTATGGTACTTTTGCTGTTTTCTCTTTTTACTTTAGTAACTGTTCCCACATCTCTTTGATAGCTATTTCTGTTCTATATAATATTCATTATTACATTAATGATTGCTAATTGTTAACTGAGACTTGTTAAAATGTGTTCTGTGTATTGTTTCATTTAGAATGTTCTTTCGCCTCTTAGCCCATAATCAGCACTGCTGTTCAGAGCTTCTTTCGATACAGAAAGAAACATAAAATCCTTTCAGGTTTGAGTATCTAAAAACTATAAAGGGTGAAATATAGGGATTGTGTTTTTTCCTCGGAATCATTAGTTTCACAACAGTTAATCATTTTAGAAGTGCTCTCGATCTTTTCCTAAGTGCATTTTAATTTATGGATGAAACAATGACATAGCTGGCAAATATGTCTAGATGGCGTTACGTCTCCAGAATGAGGGATATTTTCAATTATGAGACAAAGCCTAGCTTTGTACGCTGACTTACAGCAGCGGACAATGTACACTCTGTATAAACAAAACAAGTGAAAAATAAGTGTTAGAACCTGTTGCAATCAGTATTTATTGATTTCAATCTGTTCTTTGATGTGGTTTGCATAAAACTACACCATTTGGAACTAGTTTGCCACAGAGGACAATAAGGAAGGCTGGAAAAAAACACAGTAACACTCTTGAAATAAAATAACAAAAATGTCCACTTGCAATCAGTTTTATTTTGAACTTGATCTTTAAGGCTGTATTATTTGGAAGGAGTGACTTTATTAGAAAGCTTGTGATTGAAATGCATGCTTTCCAGCCTAACAGAAGGTGTCAGTTCTTTAGGAGAGGCTTCTCTGTGTGTTTTGCATCACACTTAGCAAGAGTTTTGGGTGGTAATTTAATATACCATGAAAATGAAAATCCATCATAAGTATTGCATTTGGAAGCATTACCTGAGAAATAGTTAATTAGAAATACTCCACAAAAAATCTTGGAAGGGATTTCTTTTAATTATTCTTTATCAACACTTATTCTTCTTAATTAATTAAGGGAAGATTGACTCCTCTTATTAGCCTCAAAATTGAGGACACGTTGGAAATGGCCAACACCTCAGATGGGTGAGGACGGATGAGTCAGCCGAAACTTCTGTGATTCAAACTTCCTGGTTTTAGACTTTTCTTATCTCAATGAGAATTTTTCAGTTTGATTGGTTGCTTGCTCACACATACCCCTTACAGAGGGTTCCATCCTGGATCAGGTGCCCAGCATTGGCAGGTTACAGTACAAAACCCCTGAAAAGTTCTGTGGACAGTTGTAAGCATAGTGAGAAGGGAGTGCCATTCTTTTATCAGTGCAACAGGTACATGAGAATAGACATTAGTGCACTAAGATGAAACAACCAGATCCAGATATCTTAATTTGATTAATTTAGACAGATTCACACCACACAAAACAATATATACCATGTACTATACCATTTTGTTATTTAGGTTGAAGATTTACATACATCCATATTGCTGGTCTTCTATTGCAATAAGATGACTGTCCAGACAATTTAGCATGACCGTCAAGACTTAGATAATTTTTACATCAGTTCTACATTTACAAACATTCAAATTTGGTTGGCAGGCAAAGATCAGCTGGTCATATTGGAAATGAGGCACCTATATTTGTGCAATGCCTCTTCCAAAAGCCTCAGAATATCCGTTCACAGACAGACAGCACAGTAAATGAAGGAAAAATGAATCCATTTGCTCTTTATTTAAGGGTGTCTGCTTGTTAAGAAAATGCAACAGTAGCTATTTCCCCATTAATTTTGAATGTCAATTTTATAATCAATGCCTTTGATGCACATAAGTTCCTTTATTACAATGCGCTGCCTTCTGTCCCTGTTACGCTGCACATTAAAGATGCTGAAATCACTAGATAATCATACATCATTCAAGCCGCACCTCTTCAGTTTCTAAGCAATGCAATTAATATACTTTACTTTTAAAAGTTTCAAGACTCCCAAGTTAGAGGACTGTTTCTTTCCTCATCTAACAATTTTAACTGCTCATCCACTAAATCGGATGCTTTATGCTCGTGAAAGGGCTTGACATTTAAGGAATGGGATTTCTAAATTGGCAGGAGGGAATATCGGTCCCCAAGGCACCGTGGAGCTTGAACATCTATGCATGTGTATTTTTTTTTATTCAGCAGATTCCCTGCCTAAAAATCAGTCTGACTGATAGGCTTAACTCCCTTTCGGGTAAGGAATGCTGCAGAAGAACATTAAGTTTCTTATTGCTCAGGATAGAGACTAAGAGAGGGTATGATAATTGGATACTTGGTCATGTGTGCCATGGCTGTATTGGAGGTAGAGATTTGACTGTGAAATGGAGGACCAGATGAGAAATGGGAGTGTCAGAGAGAGATAAGAGTGAGAGAGATTGCAGTCAGGGGAAGACCATAAGTTATAAAGGGAAATTAGGCCCATTGGGTTTGCTTCGCCGTTCAATCATGGCCGATATGATTCTCATTCCCATTCTCCCGTCTTCTACCCTTAACCCTTGATCCCCTTATTGAACAATAGCCTATCTATCTCTGTCTTAAAGACACTCAATAATCTGGTTTCCATAGCCCTCTGTGTCAATGAGTTCCACAGATTCACCACCCTTTCATTGAAGAAATTCCTCCGCATCTCGGTTTTAAAGGAGCGTCTCTTCACTCAGAGGTTGTGCCTTGAGTTCTAGTCTCTCCCACTAGTGGAAACATTCTCTCCACATCCACTCTATTAAGCCTCTCAGTATTCTGTAAGTTTCAATTAGGTCCTGCCTCATTCTTCTTAACTGCAGTGACTCTAGATTCAAACTCCTTAACCACTCTGCACATGACAAACTCTTCATTCCTGGGATCATTCTTGTGAACAAGAATTGTGATGATGGTGAGAAATGGGAACAAATCATGGGTTTTAAATTGATAGGGAAGTTTAAAGGTTTGTTTGGAAGAATGGAAAAAACCACCCCCTTCCACCTTAACAGTTGTCTCCTTCTTTTAGCTGCCTGACTTCCCAAGGCTCAGAAAAGCCAGTTGGCCAACGTTTACCCTAAAGATCAGATAAAGTCATGGGCATATGGTATTAAACAACTGAATATCCATTGCCTGAATCAGGCAGCAGAAGACATTCTGATGATTCACAATTGCTTTATTGTAATACCCTAAATCAATAGAAATGCTGGTTTCCACTCCAGCTCTTAAGTACAAGCTGCAATTAGCATCACTATGGGGAGGAAACTGGGTGGTGATATTGTCATTAGACTAGTAATCCAAAGGCCCAGAGAAAATCTGGGGATCCAGGTTCAAATAACACCAAGGCAGATGGTAAAATTTGAATTCAATTAAGAGACAACGAAACTGTTGTCGTAAAAATTCATATTGCTCATTAATGTTCCTTTAAGGAAGGAAATCTGAAGTTCTTACCTGGTCTAGCCTACATGTGACTGCAGATCCATGGCATGTGGTTAGGGATGGGCAGTAAATCTGAGCCACTCAGCAACACTCAAGTCCTGTAAAATGAACTTAAAGAAACCTGTTCTCACTCTAACGCAAGACCTAGTTTACTCTTAAAGGGACCTATATTTCCAACATTGCCTCATTAAAATATTTAATTTAGTGAACCTAGAAGTGGTTCTGTGTCTGCAAAGAATTACACTTCCTTTAAAATTGGAGTTGGGAAGATTTGAAGTGAGTTGGATTGAGTTCTTTTCCATTTACCTTCCAACCCAGCCCAAACACACCTGCTTTTTGAGATCAAAATTACCCTATTAATTTCTAGTTCCTTGAGTTGCAATACTTCTGCATTTGTCTAAATGGCTATCCTTCATTTATGGAACTACAATTATGTCCTGAAATTATAGAATTATAGGAACATACAGTGCAGAAGAGACTCTCCGGCTCATCGAATCTGCACCAATATGTGAGAAACACCTGAACTCCCACCTAATGCCATCTATCAGCACTTGGCAGACATTTTTGTCCCTATTCTGCTAACAGTCTGTGTCCCCCTGTCTCCACCAAATTTGTTTAAACTCCTCCTACTTATACTTTAGAATAGGGGATTACACTTGTTATGCTGTTAAATTGTTTTTAAAGTGTTAGTCAGAGGAATTTCACTTAAATATGGTAGAGTTGGCACATTGGTCTTGAAATTATACTGTGGAATACTAATGAATAATGTAACTTTTGGTGAGATCTACAAAGGCAAACTGCAATATCAAGTTCATGAAGACAATCAGTAGTAGGAAACCTGACTGATATTTCCCCTTTCTAGTCAGCAAGCATCAATATCACTTGCAATAGCTTTAAATCCTCACAACTGAAGTTGGTTAAATATTCCATCAGTTCCTTTTACTTCACAGGCCAGTAAACAGAGGTTAACAAATGAGTTTACGCATTATGAAAACAAAATACTGTGAGTGTTGCAAATAAGATATTAAACTAGAAAACGCTGGAAATACTTCACTGGTCATACTGCATCTGTGGAGATAGCATCAAAGATAATGGCCAAAATCCTGCATCTAATTTGCCATGGAAATTGTAGCAAGCAAGACAAAAAATTTGGCTGACGATTCAAAGGTCAGTTGATCTTGGGCAAGAATTTCCATGGGGCCAGAGAATGCTGCCGAGCATTCTAGATTGATGAGTTGATGACCTATCGTCAGAACAGTGCTGATGAAAGGTCACTGACCTGAAATGTTAACTCTGTTCTCTCTTTACAGATGCTCTAATATTTGCAGAGTATATCTGCCATTCTTGTTTTTGTATCATGCTAGGGATTTTGCATTCTTTGATTGAACAGTGATGTGAGTGGACAACTGACTGATGATTCTCTACTTCTGTTATCAAAAAGGTCAAAACAAAAAACAAGTTGATGCAATGTCATTGATTCAAACTTATTCAACTTGAGTATATTCACAATTGGGTATATTCTCAAAGCATCTGAGAGATCTCTGACAAATCTCTTTGCTTACATAATGTGATGTGAAAAATGTATCTAGATCTCCTCTTGTACACACTTTCTTCCTTTTCCTATTCTGTCATTTTGTTTCTTTAACTTTAAATTTACTCTATCAATGATAATTCATTTCTTTTAAAACTGTTATTTGACATTTATTTTTCTAGCCTTTGCCTCCGCCTAGTTTTTTTGCGATGCATTCTGGAGATGATGGCAAATTGTGCGATGATCTACCTTTATTTGGGAATGTCATCATGTATTTGATTGTGGTTGGGCAACTCAATGTGCTAGCTTGTACATTAGATGTTAAAAATGCCACCTTTTTTATTGCCGTGAAATTACAATGATGTGGAGATGCTGGCGTTAGACTGGGCTGAGCACAGTAAGAAGTCTCATAACAATTGATAAAAAGTCCAATTGATTTATCTGCAATCACAAGCTTTCAGGGCACTGCTCCTTCATCAGGTGAGTCACTTGATATGACTCATCTGATGAAGGAGCAGTGCTCCGAAAGCTTGTGAATACAGATCAAGCTGTTGGACTTTAACTGATATTGTGAGGCTTCTTACTGTGAAATTAGAAGTCATTCCAAATAATTTGTCATGCCTTTGGGACCTCCCTCCCAGCATAAATGAGAAGAGTTTATGTTATTTTTCATGGCTATAATTAATCAGGCATCACAAATATCAATGCCAGAAATTAATAAATGTTTTACATGGTTTGAGCTAATAACATTATTCTTCCAGTTCTCTAGTTAGCACAGAGGTTTGCTTATCAGTGCAAATAAAATGTTTATTCCGCATACTTCAAAAAGGAGAAGGGAACAAAACACCTTGGGATGATTTTCAGCTTGAGCTCGCTGTCAGAGAGAAGTTCAACATGCAGATAAGCCTGGTACCTGCGTGCGAACATGTGGCCAGGAGCCATGGACCATAATTTTTCAATCCCCCAGAAAAATCCCACCAACATGAAGGGCTAGAGATTAATGGCCTTTGTCTCTCTCTGCAGTATAGTACCCTAGACAACTGGATGTGGCTAGAGATTGCTCCATTGTTTGTACTAATTCAGCTGTAAATAAACCCTACTAAAATCCTCAAACAACGGAGGTGCACATACCAAATTTATGTTACATATAGATAGCACAAAGAGACGATCAGAAATCAAGATAGTTTGTGACTTACAGAACATCTTGATAAAGCGTTTTGAATCTGTGGATTTCCCTGCCCTGTAAAGCAGGTGAGGCTACCTTGTTGAATGCTTTTAAGGTAAAGATAGATTTTTGAACAGGAATTAAGGGTTATGGTAAGTGGGCAGGTAAGTGGAGATAAGTCCATGGAAAGATCAGGCATAATCTTACTGAATGGCGGAACAAGCTCCAGGGGCCAGGTGGCCTACTCCTGCTTCTCGTTCCTATGTTCTTATGTTCATATATTTTCCAAAATATCATTGGTGACAATGTCAAATAGAGATGGGGCAGTGGATAACTTTCTCTACTTCTCAACTAAGAGAGAGATAAAATACATCTCCCATCTATTCTTGCACAGACCTTGGAACAGGTTCAACAACTCATGGAGAGATGGTGTAGAAACATTGTCACTGGACAAGAATCCAGAGACCCTGGATGATGTCCTGGCCATCTGGATTTGACTCAGAGCAAGCTGACGAATAGTGGAGTTAGGATTCATTAAGGTCTAATGATGATCATAAAATCACTGTTGATTATTGTAAAAACTTATTTGTTTCGCTAATGTCCTTCAGAGAGGGAAATCTGCCTGAACTTACATGGATTGGCCCACAGCAATAATGTTGACTGTTGCGGCCCTCTGAAGTAGCCGAGCAAGCCAATACAAATTCAATAGCACAATGAGTGTATCTACACTTCAAGGATCCCAGTGGTTCAAGAGAACAGCTGACCACAACCTTCTCATGGACAGGTAATAAATACTGGTTGTAGTCAACGTAGCTAGTGATGCCAACATCCCATTAATTAATTTAAAAACAGATTGTACTCCAATAGCTTCAGCCCTTTTTCATGAGACTCCTGTGTCAAAAACCGTAAGAAAATTGATGAAAATAATCTACATGATTTTCATTGAAGTTTATAATATTCCTCAATCTTGTATTAAGTCACCACAACTCCTTGTATTTTTCTCACATCGTGAAAACGAAGCTTTTCTTTTGTGATTATTCCATGGATATTGAATACACATATCTCAATAACTGATATTGACAAGTTCTAAATTATGTTTAGTTAAGAGCAACTTCACATTAGTTGTGCTAGGTGACAGTCTATGGGGTAAGTTAACAATTTGAAAAGAATTGTAGCCAAGTTTTAAATTCTCTTTGCGTCAACCATTCCTGGATTTCTAATCTTGTCATCTGGTTCAAAGGATTTTTGGATAAAGTTCACTATTCTTTCTCACAGTTGAACTTTTGTTTGTTGTTTGACACAGCTTTTTCAGGTGGTAGGACTAAACAATGCATGCAATGCTTTTCTCCCAACTCACTCTCAGTCCATGCCCTGATGAACCAGCACAGACAGATCTGAGAGGATGAGTTATAGAATTATATTTTCCTTTCCTGCATGTTTCACATCCAGATGGCATTCTTTCCATCAGACATGTTGAGAACAGATGATGCTCTCAAGATGGGGTGGATTAGTTTGTGACAAGTAATGAGCAAATACATTCAATATACATTTTAATTTGGGATTAAAAGCTGCTGAACACACTTTGTATGTGACAGTGTTCCAAGTAAATTAAAGCCACTGCTAGATTGTATATTTGATCCAGACGTGAGAATGTATGAGCATAAGAAGAAAAACAGAAAAAGACCAGCTTGCTCAAAGGCTCAACTTCACACAGCTCTTTTACAATTAGACAGCAAGATCTTCATTCACCAACAGTCTTGAAGTCTCCTGGGAGTGACAAAGAGTAATGATGCATCCCTTGGGTATATGTGCAAACACCAACTTTCTGCCTTAATAACAATTAATGTGACTGGTTGTCAAACGAGCATGACATACCACTTGAGTATTCATGGAAAATATCCTTTTCTGTTCATTATTACCACAGTTTGATTTTCATAGATCCAAACTTTGCACCTTGAAAAAAGCTATAATTGAGAGAAAAGTATTTTGGGCCTTTTTACTGCAGTGATGCTCAGGGAATTACATGTAGGTGGCTGAATATGAAAATAAGATATCAATCACATCCCTGATAACAATGTGGTCTACATGTTGCTTCAGGCCAAATGTATCACCTGATGGATATTTTTCTGATAAAAATTTATGCTGTCAAAACTTGACAATGACTATCAACCAGCCTATATCAGTGATAGTCTCCTTACTTAGTTTAAAGCTTCTCAGGAATTTATCATCTCAAAGCCCAGGAAAGCTGACCCTGAGCCAGTATACTAGGTGGTGACTCTTGTGCATGCTCGATGGGTTCCTTTTTGATGGACTCTGTATCCTCATGCTGTCAACAACTTCTTCCTTCTCTATACTTCTTACTGTGCTTGGCTTGCTGCTTCCTCCATGCTGATGCAGTCAAACATAACAAACTGACTGGAGGTGAATTATTGCTAAGCTTTATATTTTAACCATGATGGAATTAGAAACTTGTGTTTGGAGTGAAACAGAAAGTAAGCATGACTGGTAGAATGCTAAATTTAGTGAGGGCTCCCCTTAAATTACATTGCACAACCACTCAAGAAGCTGAAATTGACATGGAAATCATTGGCCCAATTCTTCCAGTGCCAATAGTGATGAATGCAGAAATATTTGCTGCTATTGAGGGTCAGTAAGCTACAACACTGACAATCCCAGCAATCTGGAAAATTGTCCAGGTATTTGCTGTCCAGCAAAAGCAGGACAAATCCAACTTTCCCAGTTACACCCCCTCAGTCTGTATATTCCTAATGATCAGCAAAATGATTGAAGGGACAGTCAAAAGCACTATCAAGTAGCACTTACTCAGCAATAACCTGATTACTAATGTTCAGTTTGGGTTCTGCCAGAGCAGCTAGGCTCCAATCATGACTCCTCAGCATGCCTTCTCTAAAACAATGATTTGCATCCGATTTCAAAAAGTATAATTTCTCTCATTAATCTTTTTCCAGACTTATCAGAGTTCCACAACAAAAATAATTTTTAAACCTCTACATTATTATACTATAAGCTGTATTCAGAATGCTTTTTCATTGCATGAGTTAGCAGTTTCATTTAAAGTTACGTTCACGTGTTCTCTGTCTACCTGTTAAAACAACCACTATTTTGATTACTAGCGTAAAACTGAATGTAGAGAGATTCAACAATTCTCAACTCTAATACCTGTGCCAACAGCTACCTGCCCACACACACGTCTTTTGTAATTACATTAAAGGGGTGATTTTCCACACTCCCACATTTAACTTGTAACAGAAGGGAAAACGTGAGACAGCGCATTCAGAAATTTGTCCTCAGGTGTATCAGTAACGGTTTCAGGTGTATTGCAGAATAGATTCCTCAGATTCCTGACAGTTATATTGCTATTGGAAAATTATTGGTTGAGTCCTGCTGCACTCATATTGCACGTTAGCACTGTGCAGGCTACTCAATAAACAGATGGTCACTGTTTGTCATTAGACTTAGCTACATTTATACTTTTAAGAGGAAGTGATTGCCATATCTAGATGTAATATGTTGATTAAATGGGAAAAAGTTGAGAAGACATTGTTCAAATTATACCAAACTGATAGAGAAATGCTCGAAACAAACAATTTAATTTAAACTGAGAGCACAACATAAAATGAAAATGCTTTAGAATAAGATTTGGGGAAATTATTTTACTTGGCAAAAGTAGTGGTGATATGGGATAGAGTAGCAGTTCAGCCAAACACCAACTTCCCAGCATTAACACCCTTTATTGTGCACCAGAGGAAAAGACCACTGCCGCAGCTTACAGTCAAATAGTCTTCACCTCGGGACCTATAACTCCTGTCCAGGTAAAGTTACAGGCTTAAAAACCTTACTAACTTCTTCCCTTTGGGTGAACATCTACTCGCTAAATAAGGCAGTTTATACACCCTGAAGCCCACAGGTTGATCTGTTGATAATCCCCCATGATCTTTGTGGTCATCATAACATCCCCCCCACCCCCCACTTAGATCCATGTCTTTCCCAGTGCCCCCAATATGAAGAGGTCCTTTCCATCACTTAGCACTCAGCAGAGGTCTGTTGAAGACAGAGCTGGATCAGGTGGTGTAAAATGAACAAGGAACCTTTTTCAGAGGGAGTATTGCAGGGTTGCCAAAGCAGGTTCCCTTCAGGCTCTGCTACAACATTTGGCCTGAACTTTGATCTTGTAAATTACTTGTTATGTTTTTTCCATCATGATCCCGGGAACCCACGTAGGACCTTCCCTGAAGTTCCTTATGTGAACCAGATCATTCATTGCAAAAGTTCCTTTTGTCCTTACAGAATCATAGTTTCTCTTTTAATTTTCCTTTTGGTGACCTATTTTCTCTGACAAGTTTGGGAAAATAGCAGGCCGAATCTGGTGTAAAATTGTCATCCCATCAGCAGTTCTCCTGGAGCAACACCTGTTGGTGTGAGTTGTCTGGTTCTTTAATCTTACAAAATCATGCCAGTTTATTCTCCATGGATGCTGTCAATTTCTGAAGGTTTGTTTGTTCTCCAGTCTACTTGACAATGGATGATAAGGTGCAGTCCAAATGTGTCAGATATCATTGGAGAGCACAAATTCTGGAAATCATCATTACTAAAGGACATGCCATTATTGGAAACCAGGACTTCTAGTATTCCATATGTGCTTAAATTTAGTTGCAATTTTCCTTGATCATAACCTGAGTAGTTGTGGGGCCCACCTCCAGCCACTGTATATTGATCATGATTGGAAACATGGCATCTAAAAAGTGATCTACAAAGTCCATATGGACCCACAACCTGTTAGGCTACTGCTGTATATGTACAGAGGCTGAAGGTGGGAATTTTTGATTTTCCTGGCACAGGCCACATTGCTCTGCCAAGTCTGTAAGTAGGAATCAACACTGGGCATCTGACATAAAACTCAGTCAGCATTTTCATTTTGATATTCTTAGGTAGACGTTATGTATTCCATTAATATTTGGATGTGGTCCTTGGGAAAGACCAGTTATTTGTGATTCCCAAAAAATGATCCCATCTTCAATGGTATACTGGTTAGCACTTCTGCCTCCCAGCATCAGGGAATCGGGTTCAATTCCCGACCTGGGTTACTGTATGTGTGGAGTCTGCACGTTCTCCCTATGTCTGCATAGGTTTCTTCAGGTTCTCTGGTTTCTTCCCACAGTCTGAAAGATGTGCATTGGGCATGTTAAATTCTCTCTCAGTGTACCCAAACAGGTATCAGACTGTGGTGACTTGGGGATTTTCTCAGTAACTTCATTACAGTGTTAATGTGAGCCTACTTGTGACACTAATAAATAACTTTAAAACAGTAAGTTTAGATTTCTTAATGAGGTAGGGTCTCATTTCTTTGAAAGGTCATCCTTGGAGTCCACTGTGTAAAATCATGTATCTCATTTTGAAGAAGGTTGTATCTTTTTGGTTCCAGGCTCTAATCTGCCTTGCTGACAATGGCAAGATCTCCAGAAAGTTCAAGGTCACCACAATCTCTTCTACTGTTAATAAAGGAGCCAGGCTTGTATGTAATAAGAGGCAACTCAGTACATCCGCTTAGCTATTCGGATCCCAAGGCAGTATTCCAGAATATATTCTTAGGCCGCCAATAACAAGGCCCAGCACTGTATTTGAGTGGAGGCAAAGGAAAGATTGCAACATCCTCTTTGAAAATTCCCGATAAGGATTTATGGTCGATAACAATAAAAAAACTGTAGAGTTATTGATGGATCTTCTTCACACCAAATATGACCACCAATTCTTTCTTCTCCATTTGAAAATATCTTCGCTCTGCATCCAAAAGGGTCCTGGAGGCACATGCAATGGGTATCTCCATCCCGTCTTTCCAAGGATGTGATAGCACTGCACCAATCCCTTACAGGAATATGTCACAGGTTAAAATAAGTTCTTTCTTGGAGCTGAAATGGGCCAGTAAGTTGAATGACTATAAATGATGTTTAACCTTAAAAAAAGCTGCTACCTGTGGAACTCTCCAAGATCATCTGTGGTATTTTTATAATAGGGCATATAAAGATGCCATCATGGAAGCCAATTTCGATATAAATATTCCAGGATAGTTGACTGACTCCAGGAAGGATTTTAGCTCCATGATGTCCCTTGGATTTCCATGGTGCCTCACATATTTGCAGTGTTCAGCTAGATTTCACCATCTAGCCAAGAGTTCAGTGACAGGTTCCCCAGGGATTCTCTCAGCCATGTTGAAGTGATATCACTGGAGAATTAAAAAGGGATTCAGATCGAAGTGGTTTTTCACCAGGTCTATCAGTTCATGAAATGTTTTTGACTCAAGGCCATCCAGATAGGTCAGACATTTTAGCATGCAGGAAGTTGGGCCCTGCATGTTGTTAGTATTATCACTTTTTGCTTTCCATCTCCTTCAATGTTGTTAGCACAGAAGATATAATGTATTCAGTCAGTGTATTGGATCTAGCCTTCTCATTGGTGTCATAGGGGTTCAATTTCCTGAAAAGAAGCACAATACCAAAGAAATTCTTGACATTCAAAGGCTGTCAGATGAGAAAGATGGAAGAGAAAAGAATGTTTCTTCTCAGTTCCAATATAGTAACTCCACCAAATGTCAGTTTCTCTCACCAATACTGATTATTGTACACCAAAGGAAAAGGCCATTCCTGTGGTTTACAGTCAGGTAGCCTTCACCACAGAGCTTAAAACTCTGGTTTGGGTAAAGTTACAGGTTTAAAAACCTCTGCTGGCTTCTCATTGAGTGGGTCTCCACTCACTGACTCAGTCAGCTCATGCTGCATGAAGCCCATGAGTAGGTCTGTTGATGATCCTCCAGGCCTTTGTGGTCGTCATAACAGATAGCTAGAAAACACAGCTTATGCTGTATTAATATGAATACCTAATACGAATAGTATTGAAAGATCTTAAGGTAGATCTCTCTTTTGGAGAGATCTTAGATAGAATTAAATCCTATGAGGAAGTTGTCAGTTGCTGAGCTGCTGAGTCTTTCGAAAAGTCATTTCAGTGTAAGCAATTGGTAAAAGATGTTCAATGTGTGGAAGGTTGTATGGATATTTGAGAATATAGTATGATTTGCAATTGGATAATAGGCAAAAACTGCAAAAACTTTTCTCGGGAATGGATTTGATTAAAATAATGTGATATTCTTTATTTGTGTTTGAATGCTATACCCATATACCTCCAGCCACCTGACACTACAGGAACAGTGGTAGATGTGTAACAATTTTGGATGCTTCTTTCTGGGTTACCAAGCTCTTTAACGAGTTTGTATTTATCATACAATTTATCAATGTTAATACGACAAAGCTGAAATATTCATTCATCCTATTCACACTAAGTGCATGGATTTAATCTGGAATTATTGAATATCTGATTAACCAACACAAGCTTCTCAATTTGGCTACTGTGTGATAAAATTGTAATTGCATTGCTGTAATAATTATCATAAGGAAAGTGAAACAACTTTTCCAAAATGCAACAAGTTTTCTTTTTACAGCATTTATCATTTCAACAGTGGTAAATCGTAAGTGGTTATGTAATATTGGCTTGTAGCTCTGCAGCACTCAAATAATAAGGCTGATAAAAATCAAAATAGTCTGGTTGGTAATGGCCTTATGTAACTCGGAATATTCCTGGAACTTATCTGAGCTAAGTGCCAGTAGTTAAAAATTGACCTCAAGAGTTTTTGAGTAAGGGAGGGGGGAAAATAGTACAAGGTTCCTGTTGTCCAGTGGCCTTTGCAGGTAAACGCATTATGAGTTGATGACAGAGTGGGGCTTGGCTGTAAGGCTACTGATAACCAAAAGGTCTGTGTCTCTCACTGCAGCGTACTGTGATGGTTCAGTTCATGGAACAACACAGCAAGAATTGCTAGTTCTACAAAGAACAGGGAAATCTGGAAAAAATATAATTGCATATAGAGACCAACCCAGCAGGTCCGTGAACAGTAAAGTCCTGTAGATTCCCAATAGCTTGCATACCTACTTGAGCTGTGGTGTTCTCTCCATTCACTTGTATTTTAATCAGACTATTGCTTTAAAATGTCAATGTTGTACATCCCCTTAGTTATCCCAACTAAAAGATTAATTACAAGAAGAGAATGAAGCATCGTAGATTTTGCCAGATTACACAATACCATTTATGTCTCCCTCCTTCCTTTTGTATCACAATGGACTTTAACTTTTATTCCACCAGTTACGCTGAGAGAATCAAAATGCTGAGATTGTTCTCTGTAGAACAAAGAAGGTAAGGGTAGATTTAAAAGAGGAGTTCAGAATAATGGAAGGCAATGATAAAGTAGATACAGAGAATCTGTTTCCACAGGCAATGGGAGTCAGAGGGCACAGAGTTAAGATAATTCGCAAACGAACCAGAGGAATTTTGAATATATTTTTGTGCATTGTATTATCTTGATCTTGCCTGGAAGTATAGTAATAGCAGATTCAGTTGTAACTTCTAGAAGAAAATTGTAAAGCAAAAATAATTCAAGATAATGGGATAAGAGCAGGGCAGTGGGATGAACACAGAAAACGGCAGAAAATCTCAGCAGTTCTGACAGCATTTGTGGAAAGAGGACAGAACTAACATTTCAGATTTGGATGACTCTTCATCAGAGTTGTTGCATGAGAGGGGTAGGACTAATTGGATAGTTCTTTTAAAAAGCCAGCATAAACTAGATGGCCCAAATGGCATCCTTTTATGTCACCTCATTCTCTGGTCCTGATATTCGCCTCTCAAGTGAGTGGCGGAAAAGAGATTATGAATTGGACATGGAATTAGCATTAAGTTAGGGACAGCATATTCTATTCCCCAAAACGAAACTATCCTTGGATGTGTCACAATCAGTGCTACACAAGACTGATACTCTCCAGGCAATTGGTCACAAAGATCTGTGCTCTTGTGGTGTAAGTCTTTGTATTTGCCCTGCCAGTGCCTGTCAAGATCACTGACCCCTTTGTTGGATCAACAGTGATTGTGTAGCACAAGTGGCTGCAAGACTAGTCCAATTCACAGGTCACTGATGCGCTTTATGCAAGCGTTGAACAGTTCATCTAATTCCAGACAGATTAAGGTTCATAAGCACAGAAGGCAGCATCATTAACCTGCAACACTGAGTTCACCCAGACATGGGATGCCATCAACTATAACTGTGTGGTCATCCAGGTATGCAGTGACCAGCCAGTGAGATACATGAACAAGAAGGGCTACCACTCCGTCAGTATTCATATATCCTGCAAACACAACAATTGTATTCTCTAGTTTTCCACGGTGCAGTAGCTCCTCTTCCACCCTCCAACCTTCATGGGATAGATTATAGAAAATAAGGGCTTTCCCTAGAAGAGATAGCTACTCATCCTTTATGAGACACTGAGAGAGAGCCGCAGAGGTATAATCACTGGAGCCATCAGAAGGACTATCATCAAACAGGATATTGAGCTTCTGAAGAAACATTGCTGGTGTCTGGACTAGTCAGGTGGAGTCCTGCAGTACACTCCTGTGCAAAGTGGTAGTCTGCTATGTTCCCCAGAACAGAGCCCTCCAGAGAGGGTCTGATCCTGGAATAATACAGATGTGTGAATAACACAGAGGAAGAGGAGAAGAAAGGAAAGATGTAAAACACACAAGCATTCCGGCTACAAATAGAGGAGGTTGCGACTGGCAAAGGACTCAAGAATTTTATCAGGATGCTGGCAACATGAGGGATTATTTAATACTGACCCCTCTAACCCTGGAAAATAGTAATGAACTCACTTTGAACTACCTGGGAGAACACTTCCATTGAAGATGCAGCTGGAATAGATATACGCTGACTGCCAATATTTTCTTATTCATTCATGGGACATGGACGTCACTGGCTGGGCAGTATTTATTGCCCATCCCTAGTTGCCCTTGAGAAGGTGGTGGTGAACTGCCTTTTTGAAACGCTGCAGTCCATGTGTTGTGGATTGTCCCAAAATGCCATTAGGGAGGGAATTCTAGGATGTTAACTCAGTGACTGAAAAGGAACACTGATGTATTTCCAAGTTAGGATGGTGAGTGGTTTGGGTTTCTTGTAAATAGTAACCCCAAGGATATTGACAATGGGAGATTTAGTGATGGCAACACGATTGAATGCCAAGGGCTAGTGGTTAGAGTGTCTCTTACTGGTGATGGTCATTGCCTGGCATTTGTGTGGTGCCAATGTTACTTGTCACTTGTCAGTCCAAGCCTGCATGATGTTTCAATCTTATTGCATTTGAACATGGACTACTTCAGTATCTGAGGAGTCGCAAATAGTGCTGAACATTGTGCAATCATCGGCAAACATCCCTACTTCTGCCTTTATAGCAGATGGAAGCTCATTGATGAAGTAGCTGAAGATGATTTAGCCTAGAACACTGCCCTGATGTCCTGGAGCTAAGGTGACTGACTGTCCACATCACAACCATCTTCTATCATCTTCCTATCATGTACGCTGGCAACCTTTTAAGATCCTTGCTATCCCTCACCAGCGCTTCCCTCTTTACCTGTCACATTCTTAAAAAATGGAAACTCACACATATGGCACCATATGCCAATGTATATATTATATTGAAAAAGAGAAGTGCACAGTTTACTTGTGAGGCAAACTCCAGTGATCCTATGCTACTTTTTCCCCTCAGATGAATTGTTAGTAGTAATGTTCAGGGATAATATGAGGTATATGTGAATTAACAAACAAACTGTGTTCAAACAGGCTATATTGCACAATAAATGATAGATAAGACAATAACAGAGTCCATGGATTTCTCAGTAATCCATCCAGATGTCAGTAGATACTGTAACTCAACCATTTTCATTGAAACTCTGACCAACATTTTCCAGCCGTGCCTGTTGTTGGGATCTTTTGGTCCCATCAAAAGTCATTAGATTTTTAAGGTGAGGGGGAGAGATACAAAAGGTTCCAGAGGGGCAATTTTTTCACACACAGGATGGTGAGTCTCTGGAACAAGCTGCCAGAGGTAGTAGAGGCTGGTAAAATTTTGTCTTTTAAAAAGCTTTTAGACAGTTACATAGGTAAGATGGGTTCAGAGGGATATGGGCCAAATGCGGGCAATTGTGATTAGCTTAGTGGTTTAAAAAAAAGGCAGCATGGACAAGTTGGGCTGAAGGGCCTTTTCCCTGCTGTAATTCGGATGACTCTATGATGCAATGGGGTCCTGCCGTGGTGAGACTGGAAAACCCTGACCTCTGTCGCTCTCAACTTGGTACCTGAAACTCTTTGCCAGGACATATTGTCACAGTTACAACAGGGGTGTGTCGGCATGGAGTGGGCGAGGCACCTGGCAAGAGAAACTTGGTGCATTGGTGAGGGATCAGTAACCATATTGAAAAGATAGTGAGGATATATGAAGTATGTCAGAATCACCAACCACACCAACACAAAGAATGTTCCGATGTTCCACAGCATCTTTGATCTAATATTGCAACAGATTTATTCATTGTCCAAGGCACTAACTTTCTCCTGTCACTGGTTATTGTAATGTTTTCTTTGGAGAAAAAGGGGATGTTGCAATGTGACTTTAAGATAATATGCAAATTATTTACATAAATTACAATAAGCCAGGATGTGACCAACAGATTATCATTGCTGTTAGTTTTGATGATCACTGGTATGTTTGTTGATCCCTTAAAACAAACTTGTTTGTTGAGCCCTCTTGTAACAGGTATTTATATTATTGATTCTAGTCTTTAAGCAAGTATAACTTACTTTATAATTTCACCAATCCAGTGTGTAAAATTAGTGTTTATGTAAAGCAGTCAGAAATTTAACAAGAGGCCTGTCATTAAAGTTTGAGGTTGCATTCAATGTGCCAGAGCAAAGGAGGCTATTGAACCTTTTCTGGATAGGACTCGGTTTCTTTTCACCATACCTCATCTTGGAACATTGATCAATACATGCTTGATTGAGAGGGTGGCTTCTCCTGCCACCCTTTGGAAAACAAAAAGTTTTTCCTGCTTTAAGCCACGTAACAGCCACTGAAAGCTTAAAACTCGCTCCCATCTTTTATGTTCCAAATGTAAAAGACAGCCGATGGTTTAATTAACATTACCAGAATTACAATGTTTGAGCTTGTTAAGAGTTTATTGTTTAAAGAAAAGCCTTTAGAATTCCACAATTGTACACTTATATCTAAAATTAATATCTTTATCTGGGTCAGACCAGAAGTTAATGATCTCAATGAATGGGTGAATTTTATACCAGGGCATCATTAATGTGAGAAATGTCAATGCAAGTTTGGACTCCAAGCTCAGATATTTCACTGTTGTGCGCAGTGCATCTTGCTGCTGTACCAACTTCCATTTCAAAATACGCCTACCCTATCAGTGCACATTACTTGATTTCAATAGATATGTGTGACGCATCATCTCTGTGTGATATAAACCATTCTCAGGTACAATTTCACAGTGCAAATTGGACTAACAAACTTCTCACATTTCAAAAGAGCACAAGATAATTGCGGTCAAGGAAGATCATTCAGTCTATCTTAATTAATCAGTTCAAAATACCTTGATGTCCATCCATTGAACCATCCAGATATTGTATCTGGGTATCTGTTTCATTTATTGATCCTTTATGTGTGAAGGACAAAATCTCAATGTGAGGAAACATTGCGGAGGAAACACACACAGACACGAGGAGAATGTGCAAACTCCACATAGACAGGGACCCAAGCCAGGGTCCCCACATATTTACCCACTAATCCCTCTAACCTATGCATCTCAGGACTCTAAGGAGCAATTTTTAGCAAGGCCAATCAACCTAACCCGCACAACTTTAGATCTACTTGAAGATATTTTTGAAATACCATCAGATATATACTTTTAAAGCTAAGAAACCATGCCCCTCTTATCTTTCCTTTACTGTCTAACTAGGAAGCAGCCTCATGACTGTTTGTTGCTCATCATCCCCCACTTGAATATCTTCCTTGCATCTTATTGATCAACTTATGTGAACTTTGATAAAAGCACTACGCAGTTTGAGCATAATTTTGATTTATTTTTGTCCTTGATATATAGCACACCATTTTATTTGTATCAGTTATTGGGTTATTAGCAGCTTGAGAGGAACCAAAGTTTAGCATCACTGGGCCAATCTTTTGAGCTGAGAGTTCTCGTGGCACAATAGTGGCATTCCCTACCTTAAGATCCTAATCTGAGTCACACCTCAGGATTTGATGTCCAAGGAAAGCGCATACATAACATGGCCAACAAGTTGAATATAAACCTGCGGAATCCTTTCAACATGCCAATGGCAGGCAGTAAGAGTGGGAGATTTTCAGCGATGTGTCATGGTCAGGGAATGGGGTCTATTCAAATTGCCCTAATTTTCCTGTTCTCTACCTGTCTGCAAACAGAAAGGTACTTTTTTAAATTTGGATTTCCCCATTTATAAATGATGATATATTTTCCCCTACTTTTTAACATGAAGTGTTCCAATACTCTACTCATAATAATGAATTCAAGGTAAGATTAAATAAAAAGGGTTGGTTTATTTTTACACACACAAACATATGATAGGGGTTTTGCAACATCTATCCCTTTTTCATTTACACAATAAATGGGGGATAAGATAAATGGAAGAGGGTTCAGGACACAACCGCAATATAATACAAGTTGAAGTTTTACATCTGTCCAGAGTCCAGAATCAGAAGTCAACTGGAATGTTCATTAGGAGGGGAGGTTGACTAATTGTAGAGTGATCACTGTTTCCAGAGTGAGACTTCCATGATAGGAAAGGCAGGTAGAGTGAGTTAGTCTGGAGGCACAAGTTCCTAGGCTCCTGCTGTTGTCAAGTTTAATGAGGTGGAGATGCCGGTGTTGAAACCTATTGGACTTTAACCTGGTGTTGTAAGATTTCTTACCAGTTTAATGAGGGCCAGAAAAGGAATAGTAGCAGCATTCTTTCTCCTGTCACTGGCTTGATGATAGACAGCACAGGCCATTGTCTGGAGAGTTCTGTCCATTTTGGAGATCAAACATTAACTGCTGGAACTGCTGAAGTTCAGTTCTTCTGGACAATATTACAGTGCAGCTTGGGGGAGGTCATGTGATGTTCCTCCTCAATGTTGGACAAAGGATGGCTGAAATCTTGAGATTTTTAATTGGGGTCAGGATTCCTTTATTCTTGGAGACACTAGTTTTGGGTTAATTAAATTAAGCCCATTTATCGAAACTGTCGTGCTAGAACAGTTCATGCTCAGGCCATTAGCAACATAACTGAAAATTAAGACCAGTGAAGGCTTGCCTTTGTTCAAAGTTGGCTGGAACAGGTCCATGGTTTGCGGAGCCATTGCATTGACTGATTTGGAATGTTTATGCTGGGCCGGGAGCGCTTTTTCCAGATGTTTGAAGTGTTAGCCTTTGAAACTGCTCGATGCCAGCATGACCAGCTGGAGGCACCTTGTCAGCTCAACAATTGTCAATTTTGAAAATAACAAAAGAAGACTTTATAAAGTAGCCCAGCACTTTCATTCTCAACTGTGACACGTGCTTGATGCAGAGTGGTGCCCCTCAAGCTATAAGTCTCTGACAACTTTTTCGAGATTGAGCTCACTGTGGAAATAGATAAAGATCTGCCTTGTGCACTGCTAGGTGTGATAGGAAAAATAACAATTGTTATGAGCGACTGGCTTTTAGTTCCCACTAAAAAATCTACAAACTGAAAAATATTTTGAATTTAAATGGATTTTAAATTCCTGATACCCTGGGAGTTGAGGGGGTTCTGTAGTATTGAGAAATCCAGAAATAAGGCACTTTGTGCCTGTGACATTTTAATCCAGCTACTGCAGTAACATATTCTGTAATTCAAAATGAATTAACTTGAGTGGGAATGATGAAAACTCTTTTAAGGTGGTTTCAATTCCATTAGAGAGATATTACATTCATGAAATTCCATAGATTCTGGAATTGGAAGCAGAACAGAAAAAAGTGACAGAATGCCTTGCACAAGCTGAAAGGTTGTGCCTTGGTTGTTTGATGCCTTGCTGTACGTAATGCTGAAGGTTCTAAGGGCACACAGCAAGGTACTGTATTCGACTGAGAGCAGTAAGAATCTGCTAATGAAATCAACAGTTCAACAGCAAGAGTGTGCTACTCACTCCTGCTTTCATTGCTGAAAGCAATTCAATGATCTAAGTAGGGCAGGTAAATGAGTTCAGTGGAGCAGCCAACTACATCCTGATATGTTTTCCAATCCCCTCAATGGCGCAGTGGTTAGCACTGCTGTCTCAGAGCACTCGGGACCCATGTTCAACTCCTGACTTGGCTCACTGTCTGTGTGGAGTCTACACGTTCTCCCTGTGGCTACATGGGTTTTCTCTGGGTGTTCCAGTTTCCTCCTACAGTCCAAAAGATGTGCTGGTTAGGTGCATTGACCATACTAAATTCTCCCTCAGTGTACTCGAGTGTACCAAAGTATGGCGACTGGGGGAATTTCACAGTGACTTCTTTGCAGTGTTAATGTGACACTAATAAATAAACTTTAAACTTTCCCTTGTTAACTCTACTCCAAAACATTACTGCTTGCATCAATTACGGGTGAACCATTCCTTCTCTATCCATGAACAACCACGTTCCCATATGCCCATCCATCACTACGCTCACCTTCACGAAGTTCCATGACTTTTTGTCTTAGTCATCAGATTCAAGGGATTTGTGTAGACCACACACCAACTCAGATACGCACACTTGAGTGGGACTGGAAAAGATGCTAGTTGTGTTTCAGAGTAATTCACACAACACAAGTGAACAAGACACAGTAGCGGAGTCAAGAATGTCAGTGAAGAGTCTGCAGCAGAGACCATGAGATGCTCCAAGCTCAGCTGGATGCTGATTCAGATATTGCACTTCAGAGGCTGGTGATGAAGAGAATACTTAAGGAACAGAGCAAAAAATGAATGATGTGCTGGTGGGCTTTCCAGCCACATTGTGCAGGCCTTTCAGTTACATTGTGTGGGCTAAGAGCATTTTGGCAGTCAGATCAGCAATCTGAGTTGCCTGCCTCTGTATCTGCTGAAGTTTCACTGGAGCGCTGGCATTCATATGCTAGGAAGAGAAAGTAAAGATATTTAGTTACATAAAGATGCTGCATTGTTTTAGAATGTAAGTTTCTGTTCAGTTTTTTGAACCTTTAAACAATATTAATTTCCATTAGTTTCCTGTTGCCCAGTTTTGGCTGTGCTTAGAAAGTGACCTTTTCACTTGTAGAATTGGAAAATTACCCTTGCCTCTCCATTAAGAAATAGATAGATTTCTAGACTTTAAATGCATTAAAGGGTATGGGATGAGCGTTCAAGCGTGGCATTGAGCTAAAAGATCAGCCATGGTTATAATGAATGGTAGAGCAAGTTTGAAGGGCCAAATAGCCCACTCCTGCTCTTATTTTCTACAATTCTATTTGAGAAAGGTGACAGAGGGAAACCAAGGAAATATGGACCTGTTAGCCTGACATTTGTTGTTGTGACATTGCTGGCATATTTAATTCTGCTGAAGCAGTCTGTCTGGATCAAGGATGACATACTTTCACTTCAGTGTCAGGGCTTGTGAGATGGCTAATAAGTCCAATGCCTGATCTGCATTGGACACACATCTATGAGTGGGGCATTGAAGGGTTGGGCAGATGGATTGTTTGGAGATTTATGGGCTGCATCTGTAGCCTTGGCTTAACCCCTTACCCGATAAAGTCTCGATGCGTTTGGTGTCTTCCCAGGTGAGCTTTCTCCATTTTAGTCTGTCACAAGGCAGGGACTCCCATGATTCGGCAGGAATGTTTGACCACTTCAGGAATGCTGCCTTCCTGGGAGTTTCCTACCACAACCTAAACTGAGGGAGTCTGGTGCCAGACTTACAAACTGTGTCCTGCCCAGCAGACTTGTATTTGAGTGATTTATATATTGCTGCCAGGCAGGTTGGCTTGGGAGAGGACACTGCTGTTGGACTATCTTTGTTGGCGCCGACTCTGGAGAATCTTGTGAAAGTACCACCAGTGGTGCTTCTCCAATAATTTAAACTGCCTGCTGGAGATTCCAAGTCGTTGAAGCATATAGGAATGCCAGAATCGCTGCTTCTTTGTAAATGATGATATTATTCTCATGCTTAAGACCTTGGTCCTCAAATGCTGTTTTCCTCAGTTAGCTAAAGGCTGGGCTAGCAGATGGAAGGTGATGATGAATTTTGTCATCTACATCCATCTTCATCAAGAAAATACTTCAAAGATATGGAAAATGTTCCATATCTCCCAGGATTTTGTTGTTAATCATAATTAACAGGAGTGTTGGATTATGAGAATGACACTAACAGGCCTGAATGCAGTACTGCCATTGTAACTCATGGGCTCAGGCATCTTGGCATCGGCATTGCTTCCCTAAGTGAGACACAGCATACAGAGGAAGGCCACTTGAAGGACCATGATGGCAGGTACACCTTTTTATGGAGCAGCCTTCCCAGAAGAGGAACAATACTTTCACGGGGTTGGGGAAGAGGACCTTTTTCTCATTGAAAAAGGAGACATGCATGCAGGCACATACACACATACATGCATACATATGCATGCACATGCATGCATGCACATGCACACACACACATGCACACATGCACATGTGTCATCTGCATACTGAAGTTCAGTGGTTGAGATTGGAATGGTTTTGGTTTTGTATTGAAGGTGGTGTAGTTTCTGTCTGTTTTGTAGATTTTCTCCCACATCAGTGGGTAAATTGCTGGAGGTGAGGTGCAGTATTGCAATAAGGAAAATGGAGAATAGAACTGATACAATGATACTTTGGGGTATGCTAAGGTAATAGACGAGCTTGATTTTAATGGCAAAGTCAACCCCGTGAAGGTGTTGTTCCTCTTCTGGGAAGGCTGCTCCATAAAAAGGTACATCTGCCATCGCGGTCCTTCAGGTGGTCTTCTCTGCATACTGTGTCTTATTTAGGGCAGCAATGCCAATGTCAAGGTGCCCGAGTCCATGAGTTACAATGGCAGTGCTGCATTTAGGCCTGTCACTGTTGGGATTCTCTATGAGAATCCTAACATTCCAGTTCCAAACTTCATTTTGTTGAGCAGAAAGTGCCCAGATGTTTCGTGATGGTTACTCCACAGAATCTCAGCAAAGCAAGGCCATAGTCCAATGACAAGGGTTTGTAAGCTGATTGGAGGCCAGGCATTATTGTGAGACATTAGCACAGTATTGTGAATGGTCAGATGCAGATGCATATATAACCTGTGGTCAGGAGCATCACTGAAGCTTGTAACTAAGGATAATATAACTGACACCTTGATAGGATAATGGCATATCTTGAAATTTCTTAGAGGGCTAGCATGGATTTACAAATGGGAAACCATATCTGACAATGCTGGTAGAATTTTTGAAGAGGTGACTAAAGTAGTGGAGAAGGGAACACCTATGGATGTTATTAATGTGGACTTCCAGAAGACATTTGATAAAGTCTCTTATAAGAAATTATTAACAAAAGGTGAAGCCACAGAATTGAAGGCAGGTTTTCATCTTGGCTAGGAAATCAGCTGAATAGAAGGATACAGAATGTAGGGGTAATGGACAGGTATTTATTGGCAGGATGTGACTTTTGGTGTCTTGCAAGGGTTGTTTTGGGGCCTTAACTATTCACTATATTCATTATTGACTTAGATGATTTGATAATGCAATAAAAAGTCACACATTTAAATTTGCTGATGACACAATTATGTACAATATTGATGTGGATAAAAATATCCAATTAAAAAAGAGATATTGATAAAGTGAATAGGCAGAACTATCTCAAACAAACTTCAGTGTAGGCAAATGTGAGGTCAGCCCCTTTGGATCTCTACTGTTTCTCAAATTTCAAAATTTCAAAGATGATCTATCCTTTTTGAGTCCAAAGAAATGTGTATCCAGATACACCGATCATTAAAATACAATTGTCAGAGAATAAATCCAGAAGGTTAATGGATTGCTGATGCTTACAGCTAGAGAATAAGAGTAGACACTATTTTATAGATGTTAAAAGCCCTGTTTGGAACACACCTCAAGTACTGAACAATTCTATACTTCAAGAAGGATATTTTGGCTTTGGATGGAATGTAGCATTTACTGGAATAATACTCCGCCTCCAAGGTAAGAGGAAAGATTACATATACTGGGGTTGTATTGCCTGAAATTCAGAAGGAGTTATTTTTCCCTGCTGCCATCAGATTTTTGAATGGACCTACCTTGCATTAAGTTGATTTTCTCTATACCCTAGCTATGTGTATAATATTACATTCTCCACTTGCTCCTTTCCTTCCCTAGTATATTTTTTCTGTATAATGCACAAGAAACAATACTTTTCACTGTATACTAATACAGATGACAATAATGAATCAAATCAAATGAGATTTAGTCAAAATTTTCAAGATATTAAGAAGTAGACTGGGAAAGACTATTTTTGCTAGTTGGGAAGTTCAGAATATGGGAGCATGGTCTAAAAATTAGAGCTTACCTTTTCAGGAGTGAAATCAAGAAATACTTCTTCAGTATTGTTGAAAAAGACTCATGCTTTCAAAGTTTTTCATCTTGCACTTAACTGAAGAGATACACAAGATAACTCAGCAATAAAAGGAGGCACAATTTATACTGCTTGAGAAAATAATGTTGATTGGACTCTGATTGGTAGAGGTTAGAGAATGCAGTGGGGTTACTGCCAAGCCCTTGTTTAAAATTCAAGCCAGACAGGTTGACTTCTTCATGCAAAGGGTGCTCAAAGAGTGGAACTCTTCCACAGCTAACAGTTGTTAATTTTGAAACTGAAATTGATGGATTTGTGTTGGTCAAAATGTTAAGGAATATGGAGCAAAGATTGATATATTAGTTAGGTCATTGGTCAGCCACAATCGTATTGAATAGTTGAACAGGCTTTAGGAGCCAAATGGCCTATTTCTTTTTCTGTGTTTCTACATGATGAATAGTAAGACAATAATTGATGCTGAATGATGGGGATGCTATGAAAGGGATGCTTGGTTGTTTCAGAATTGTTTTGTGTTGGGGATGGGAGGGCTACATGGAGATGGATATATTCACCAATCAGATTGATGGAACCTATGTAAATCTCACAATACTGGGTTGCAATGGATGCTTCTGCTGGTACCTTAGCTGCATTACTTTCTTTCTCTTCCTCCCTCTCAGAATCACATGAAGATGCTCTGGGATCTCTGCAGATCCAACTCTTGCAGCAGTGCAGTATTGTGAATAGTGTAGCACACAACCATTTTCCAGAGAGCCCAGAATTGATGGGCACCTCCAAATCCATCCATGATGCACATCTACAACATGCTAACAGGTTGCTTAATGGCACATCTGGTTGTCATATGGCTTTCGTTGAGTCACTCCTGGATCTCAATTATTGGGTTTCTTGTGGATGGCAACTAAGTGAGTGTCTCCTGACCCCGCAGCCGGCAAGTCTGCTTTCAGATGTGAAGAGATCAGAGAGGATGGGTTACCACTGAACGAAAGCATTGTGGTAGCTACTGTGGAATCTTGAGGATACCTACATATGGATCTTTGCAGTTGCACACCAGCTGAAGGTAGATGGGGAGCCAGCTGGAGCCACTAATCCAAATACCTGTAGCATTCTGATTGATTTCATAATGAAATCAACAGATCAGCAATACTGATATAATTGTCAGCCCTGGCAAATAAGATATCACTTACCCTTTGTTGTATTTTTGGACTGCTGACAGTATAACCTTGCAAATGCCTCTGTTAGACCCTGGAAGAAATCAAAGAATTACAAGTTGAAGGTGGTGGTGACTATCACAGTTGTTAAAGTGAGGTCATAAGGTTTGGCAACAGTGGTAGATTCAGCACACTAAAAATGTCTGCTCCCATCTTGCAGGAGGATCTGAACCACCTTAGACCACCAGTATTCTGACATGTCAAGAAAGCCATGTTGTGGGTGTGACCTCCTGTGAACTGTACCTTTGCTCATCCCTCTTTCCTGAGTGAGGAGCAGATCAGGCTGTTATTCCCCCTGTTGCTGCTGTCACTGCTGCTGGGGCTGGCACTGTTGATGTTTTTGTGGTCCTTATTTGACATTCAAAGTAAAACAACATCAGTGCTG
The DNA here is from genome assembly GCA_024679065.1 of Sphyrna mokarran. Classification (NCBI taxonomy): domain Eukaryota; kingdom Metazoa; phylum Chordata; class Chondrichthyes; order Carcharhiniformes; family Carcharhinidae; genus Sphyrna; species Sphyrna mokarran. The sequence goes on along the minus strand of JAGIQG010000003.1, from coordinate 105,509,934 downwards.
ATATAATAGATCATTTTACCAAAATGGAGCAGACACGCATACATTACCATGAACAAAACCTTTTGTCCATTCACGGTGATGTAGTGATATTGTCACTGGACTGGATTGAAATCCAGACATCCAAGATAATGCTTCGGGGACCTGGTTCAAATCCCACTGTCAGAGATGGTGAAATTTGAATTCACTAAAAAAATCTGGATTAAAAAATCTGATGTGACCATGAAAATGTTCCCATTTTCCTAAGAATCCACCTGGTTCACTGAAGTTCTTTAGAGAAAGAAAACTGCTGTCCTTACCTTGTCTAGCCTACCTGTGACTGCAGATCCATAGCAATGTGGTTAATTTGTAAATGTATTCTGAAATGGCCAAGCAAACCACACAGTTTAAGGCAATTAGGAATGGGCAATAAATGCTGCCCAGACAGCAATGCCCACATGCCATTAACAAATTTTTAAAAAGACACAAGATCAGCTGAGTTTCCAGTACTGTTGGCATCTTTCCCTGTCATGCCTTCAGGCCTCTCAGTAGCAGTAACAATATTGTTTGCACAGCTGTGTTTCAGGAAACCTGGGAAATCCAAAGATCTGCAATAACATTCACTTGAACTCAGCAATTAAGGTATTGAAATTGATAACCAATCTCATTTTCAATGGGGTTGTAACCTAATCCACTGCAGTTAAATGCAAAAGTTGTTAGCAGCTAGAATCAGCTTCCCAACACATCAATTTCCATGAATTTAACTCCTTACCCACATCAAATTCCATGCACTCCTACAAGTTAACATTCATTCCTACACTTCTGTGAATCCCCTACTAGTTCATTGATGTTTGAAAACAATTGCCATCTTTTCAAGTAGGAAAGATTCTGACCCTTGGATGTTTGATCAATGAAAAGCATGCACCCTAAAGCTTGCAAAAATTGACATTAGTATGATAAGAAAGGTATATTATAGTTTATATTCCTGAACAATAACATATGCTGGATTTTCTGATCCTACGGCAATTTTCCGTTCTGCCTGTGACAATTCCCACCATGGATGGGACAAAAAAATTGCACCCACTGTCTATTACAGCGTACAATGTGTTCTTGGGTACAGGTAACTTGGGTTCAAATGCATAATGACTTATTAGTCACTAATTAGCATGATTATATGCTGATTATAAGATGAAAGTACATGTTAAAACAAATGAGAGCATTCAATTGAATGCATGTCCCCACTACGTAGCATTAACTCGACATTATGACGATTACTTACAAGAGATCTTTCCTTGTCTGCTTGATGACCTTTAGCTACAAAGTTAAAAAATGAAATATTTTTATTTAGAACTTCCATCTCACTCGGGAGATTTCAGACCAGTCCACACCCAACTACCCACTTTGAAAACGTTGCTCACATTTTGGCAAGAGTTTTTTTTTAAATTCACCTATCTTTTAGATCCATCCCGAGTTTATCTTAAGAAGGTCGTGGTGAGCTGCCTTCTTGAACTGCTGCAGTCCCTGAGGTATAGGTACATCCATAAGTGCTTTTAGAGAGAGAATTTGAGGATTTTGACTGGGTACCAGTGAAAGAATGATGAAATATTGCCAAGTCAGGATACTGAATGACTTGGAGGGGAATCTCCTGGTGGTGGTGTTCCCAGATGTCTGCTGCTCTTGTCCTTCTAGATGGTAGCAGTCATGGGTTTGGAAGGTGCTATCTAAGGAACCTTGGTGAGTTTCTGCAGTGCATCTTGTAGATGGTACACACTGCTGCCATTGTTTGTCAGGGGTGAAGGAATTGAATATTTGTGGAAGGGGTATCCAATAAAGTAGGCTGCTTTGTTCAGGATGGTGTTCAAGCTTCTTGAGTGCTTTTGGAGCCGCACTCATCCAGGGTGTGGAGAGTTTCCATCACATAGATAAATTGTGCCTTTTAGATGGTGGACAGGCTTTGGTGAACCAAGAAGCAAATTACTCACCACAGCATTCCTAGCCTTTCACTTGCTTTGGTAGACACTGTATTTATATGGCTAATCCAGTTCAGTTTCTGGTCAATGGTAACACTCACGATGGTGATAGTGAGGGATTCAGCAATATTACACATGTCTTGCTGCATTTGGACATGAACTGCTTCAGAATCTGAGGAGACACTAATGCTACTGAACATTGTGCAGTCGTCAGCAAACATCCCACTTCTGACCTTATGATGAAAGGAAAGTTATAGATGAAGGACACTACCCTGAGGAATTCTTGCAGTGATGTCCTGGAACTGAGATGATTGACTACAATCACCACAACTGTCTCCCTTTATGTCATGTGTGACTCCAACCAGTGGAGAGTTTTCCCCCTGATTCCCACTGACTCCAGTTTTGAAGGACTCCTTGATTCCACACACAATCACCTGACCTCACCTCTGGAGTTCAGCTGTTTTGTCCATGATTAAACTCAAGGCTATAATGAGGCAGAAGCTGAGAGACATTGGTGGAAGCCAAACTGAGCGTTAGTGATTCCACTATAATAACTGAGACAATCCACAACATTCTAAAATAATAGAATTAGAAATCAAACAACACACAACATTCTTTTTTACGAATAATAAATTTGTCCTATCACCCAATCCTCTGAAAAATTCCAGGATCTGGATCTGCTCTTCACCAGAAAGTAATTAGTTTTTCCTTGGGTAATATCCTATCTATTCACCAAGTTTTGTTGAAATCTGTTCATTAGTTTTTAAGGTATGCGCCAGAATTCTCTGGCTTCCCTGTGATCTTAAAGCAGTGGAAAGGAAGGGAGTTCACTCTTCGGGGGTTGCCCTTTGCTGAATACAATGCCTCCCCGCTTAGGTTTAACCCGCGTTTTCATCCTACCGACCCCTCCTTTATACTACCCCCCAGTCCCATCCTCTCCCTAACTTTCCCAAATCCTCCCTACCCAAGACCCTACTGTAGTCTTTAACTCATTCAAAATACTGAATAAAGCACAATACTTACACAAAGTTAAAACCAGACCCACTGCAATTGATTACATGAAGCAATGTAATCTGCCACTCTCCCTTCCCTCTTCTTCCCTCAAACTGGTATTCTTTTATCTTTTCCTCAGTTCCAACTGGTATTCTCTTTCCATCATTATTATCACCAGTCTCCTCCTCCCCTCACCCCAAAGCATTGTGTCACTATTCTATCTTCTGCCTGTACCTCTCTCTCCATTACCTTTCATTACCATCAGTTTATTCCCCCTTGCCTCCCTTTACAATTCTATTGCTATGTGCATCCTGCAATGAAGTGATTTCAACTTCTACATCTGTAAATGAGAAATCTTCAATTTTTGATTTTGCTTATCACAGATTCCACAGAGTCACAGTTAATTACTAATTTATTAGGGTCGACATTGATTGATAGGAAGACTATAATATACTTTCCAATATTGTTATAGCTCAGTAGGGAACTGGAATACTGTGAATTTCAATAAAACATTAATTTTCCAATTTAATTTGATAAAATGTAATGGTTTTTTCTCTATAAATTAAATCTTTTAACCTGGTAGTCATTTTGATGTACAATTTCCTGCATATTACGCAGAAGAGCTGCACTACAGATAGAAAGAGAAACCATAATCACTGGTGATCAGAAATAAAACATTAAATATTGGAAATTCAGTGGATCGATTGGCATTTAACAGAGAAAAATCAGAACTGCTACCAAAGAAGCATTATGCCACCTGCACAATCCATTTCTTTCTTGCAGCTCTTGATTGACTTACATAGTTTCTGTTCATTTTTCAATTTGCCTCTACTGTTGGATTGTATTCTATAAAGCCCATCATGTTTTGTAACAAGGTGACCATTAATTGAGTTGTCACTTCTGACGGGCCCCCATGGAATAGTCACCTCACTGCACATCAAGGAACTAACTGCTGATTCCTTTGTATTCCCTGTTACAAAATCATGTTAAGACATTTTTAAATGTTTCTTAAATATTTCATTTACTGGACCATTGGCATTTAATATTGCTATACATGTTTTAAAATTTATATGTTATTTTATATATTTAACAAAACTTACCGGTTCATGTCGTATGATGTGTGGGATAATTTTGTTTAGAAGTCCTCTGGTTTAAAAAAATGGAGATTCTGTAAATCAAAATTTTCTTCTATCACCTCAGAATTAATTTTTCACTTACTAAGCCCCATTTCTTGGAAGTTGCAACCAATCTCACTTCGTTCTAAAAGCAATTGAATACACCTTTTAGTTTATGGACAGTAAACTAAGAACAGCAACAATTTGTATGTATGTAGTATCTTTAACATTGAAAATCACCTCAAATGCTTTGTAGAAGCATAAGGGAAAGCAGATGCCAGGCCAAAGAAAAGTAGGTTAGGAATTGTGAACAAAAGCTTAGTCTCATGGATGGATTTTACGGAATGATTTGAAACAAGGAGAGAGATGTGAAGAGGCAGCAACAATCAAGAAGACACCTCCAGAACATAGGCCTGAAAGCATGCAATGCTAATAGTTGGGTGGAAGGAGAAAGGAACCCAAAAATTGCCAGATTCAAAGGAATGAAGAGATTTGGTGAAGGGTTGAGGGGTGGAGGTGTTGCAGAGATATAGTCATTGATGGACCTGCACATTTCAAGTAGTGATCTCCATGTACTATCTGTCCCAGAAGTGCACAGTTGCTACATTGGATCAGGTGGTTTTTGCTCATCCAGTGTGGTCACCCAAAATTAAATTCTGATTGTATTAAACTGAGAATCCTAAATTTAATATCTTCAAAATTGTTGCCACTTTTGCTGCTGCTAGATGATCCTCTTGCAAAATTGAACTGAGGATGTACTGTTTACATTAAACTCAGCCAGTAATCTTTGGTGCCATCTCAGTGGAAGGAAACCATTCAGGAGTGTTTGGAAGAGTACTCAGCTGCATTCAGTCTCTCAGTTGTATTGGTTACTCCAGCTGAGTTTAGAATGTTGTTGACGCTGGCCTGTTGAGGCTGTAGAACAACTTCTGAGCAGAGGTTTCCTCAAGAACGAATGGTCTGCCAATATGACCGTGCCAGTTTGTTTGCTATTAGAGCTGGTGGACGCTGAAGAGCAGAAGCAACAAGTCAGAACGCAGAGACTTACAACTACTTTGAGAAGGAGGACAAAGGAGACGTTACAGTATGTGTGTCTACAGAAACAGATTATCATATTTATATTTAATTGAGAAGTAGCATACCTGATACATTCACTTCACTAAGAAGGCCATATATAACAATGTTATGTGTTGTGGTAGCAACTGCAGCCCAGCTTCACTTCACACATTTCAATGCCCATTACTCTAAAAGCGACTATAGCCTTGAATTTCCACACCTTTATAATCATAGAATCTCGATTGTAGCGCATGAACAATTTGTTTAATTGTGTAGGCCTTTAAAACATTTTTGCACACTGCATAAGCACAGCAAGGGAACAAATGTGCGTAACTGGCATAAAAAGTTTCAGGTTGATGCAGGAATACATGGTTTAGAAGGAACGTTGCTCATAGTCATTCCAGATTGCAACGAATGGCATCAGCCACAAGATTTAATTGGCAGTGCATTGATGGATGCCCTTGCTAAGTACAAAAGTTCGTCTAGTTCCCCATGGAGACAGAAAAATAAAGAAAAAAGTGTTCTGGGCTCCACAAGAATAATAGACTTCGAACAAATTAGAGGTGTTATAGAAAGTACGCACACATATGGTCCAATAACATAATATACATCAATAAGAAGGCTTTTTCTCGAGGTGCAGCTGATGTGTGATGATAGGCAGCCAGCCACATCTTGTAGTTACATCATATGAATGGATGAATTAGGAGCAGGAGTAAGCCATTCGGCCTCTCTAGCCTGCTCCACCATTCAATAAAATCATGACTGATCTGATTATAACTTCAGCCCCTCATTCCTGCCTATCCTTTGTACACATGCTTTAAGAGCTGTCATAAACTATGTGCCCAAGGGATAGCATTGTCTTCAAGCAACAGGTCCAACATTCAATGGTTTGGGCAAAGCAAACAACAGAATTTCTGGTGCAGGAGAAATGTATTTTTTTTTAAGCAACACAGCACGGGAAACAGGCCCTTCGGCCCAACGAGCCCACGCCGCCGTCATACCAAATACATTATCCTATTTTAATATTCCTATATAATAATATATATATTATTCCTAATATGGAAAATTTTCACCATAGGGACAATTAGTTACCCAATCAGCCTAAGAGCGAATTTTTGGGTTGTGGGAGGAAACCGGAGTGCCCGGAGAAAACCCACGCAACCACGGGGAGAACTCGCAAACTCCCGCAGACACCGGCCCAATTCCAAGTGTCTGCACAGCCACATCGATAGTCTCTGAGCTGTCATGGTGTTTTTTTTTCCTGGTGTTGTGATTATTACTATCACATGTTGGGATTCAGTGAAAAATATTGTTTCTTGCACTATACAGGCAAAGCATACTGTTCATCAAGTACACAGAGCAGGAGGAAAGGAGAAGGTGCAGAATGTAGTATTACAGCCATAGCTAGGATGTAGTGAAAAATCAGCTCAATATAAAGTAAGTCCCTTCAAAAGCCTGATGACAGCAGGGAAGAAGTTGTTCTTAAGTTGGTTGGCACGTGACCTCAGATCTTTGTAGCTTTTTCTCAACGGAAGAGAGTATGTCCAGGGTTCGTGGGATCCTTGATTACACTGGCTGCTTTTCATTTATCCATATTGCCAATTACCGTAAACCTGTGCCCTGAGTTCCCTCAGTAGGAGCCTCCCACCAATAGGAACAGCTTCTCCCTATCTATTCTGTCCAGACCCCTCACGATTTTGTCTCAATCAAACCTCCTCTCAACTTTCTACTCCAAGGAGAACAGGCCCAGCTTCCCCAATCCATCTACATAACTGAAGTGCCCCATCCCTGGAACCATTCTGGTGAATCTTTTCTGCTCTTTCTCTGATGCCCTCACATCTTTCCGAAAGGCTTAAGGAAGAATGATTTTCCCACACTGGACACAGTATTCCAGTGAGGCTGAACCAGTATTTTATGCAGGTCTAACATTAACTTCCTTACTTTTGTGCACTATGTCTCTATTAATAAAGCCGCCTTCAATGCTCTCTCAAACTGTCCTGCCACCTTCAACGATTACAAAGAACTATATGGCACAGGAACAGGCCCTTTGGCCCACCAAGTTTGTGCCGATACAGATGTGTCTCTAATCTAATATTTTCTTACATGAACATGAATCTATATCTCTCTATTCCCTGCATTTTCATGTATCTATCCAGATACCTCTTAAACATTGTTATAGAATCTGCTTCAGGTGATTCTTAAGCATTGTAAGTATCTTAAGTATCTTAAGCACTGCCAGAAAACTGGGCCAAGAACAAGAGGATGAAAATTTATCAAGGGTAGGAGGAACAATGAGACTCAAGCCTCTACCAGAGCTGTAATTGAGCAAACAATTGACATTTGCAAACAGAATTTCCACTGCCTGAATAAACCTGAAGGTATTTTGCAATATAGGCCTGAGTGTGTTTCCAGGTTGATAATGGTGTGCTACGTGCTTCATCATTTTTGTCTGGGAAGGAAGAAACTCTCGTAACCCTGTGAAAGTACAGGAAGTAAAAAATCAGCAGGAGGCCCTGTAAGGAAGAGGAAAGCTCAATGATCCTGCTAACAGTTGGATGTTTAACATTTGTTTTGATATATTATTGTCACATGTATTAATATACAGTGAAAAATATTGCTTTTTATGTGCTAGGCAGATAAAGCATACTTTACATAGAAAAGAAAAGCAAAGAGTGAAGAATGTAGTGTTGCAGTCATAGTTAGAGTGTAGAGGAAGATCAATTTAGTATAACGTTTGTCCATTCAAAAGTCAATGGCAGCAGGGAAGAAGCTGCTCTTGAGTGGGTTGCTGTGTGTCCTCAGATTTTTGTACTTTTTTCCTGACGGAAGAGAATGTCTAGAGTGCATAGGAGTCTTGATAATGCTGGCTACTTCTTTGAGGCAATGGGAACTGTAGATAGTATCAGTGGATGGAAGGCTGGTTTGAGAGGTCAACTGGACTTTGTTCATGACACTTTGTAGTATTTTTAGGTGGCAGAAGCTGTATCAAGCTGTGAAACAACCTGAAAGAATGTGTTCTATGGTACATCTGTAAAAGTTGGTGGGAGTCATCATGTACGTGCCAAATTTCCTTAGTCTTATGAGAAGATAAAGGCATTGATGGGCTTTCTTAATGATAGCATTGGCATAAAGGAACTAGGACAGTTTGTTGGTTACCTGGACGCCTAAAAACTTGAAGCTCTCGACCATTTCTACTTCATCCCCATTGATGTAGACAGGGGCATGTTCTCCACTATGCTTCCTGAAGTCAATGACGATCTCCTTCATTTCATTGACACTGAGGAAGAGGTTATTGTCGTTACAACAGTTCACCAGATTCTCTATCTCTTTCTTATACTCCACCTCATCATTGTTTGAGATCTGACCCACTACTGTGATGTCATTGGCAAACTTGAAAATCAAGTTGGAGGGAAATTTGGCCATGCAGTCACAGCTGTATAAGGAGTATAAGGAGTATAAGGGGTTAAGGACATAGCTTTTTGTGGTACCTGTGTAATGGATGATCACGGAGGAGGTGTTGTTGCCTATCCTTGCATATTGCAGTCTATGGGTTAGGAAGTTCAGGATCCAGTTGCAGAGGGGGAACCTGAGGACCAGGCCACAGAATTTGGAGATGGGTTTTGTAGGAATAATGGTGTTGAAGGCTGAGCTGTAGTCAATAAATAGGAAACTGACATAGGTGTCTTTGTTATCTAGGTGTTCCAGGGTTGAGTGCAGGGCCAGGAAGATAGTATCTGCTGTGGACTGTTGCATCAGCAGGTGAACTGTAGTGGATCTAGGCAATCTGGGAGGCCAGAATTGATTTGTGCCATGACTAACCGTTCAAAGCATTTCATGATAATGGATGTCAGAACCTCCAGATGATATTCATTAAGGCACGCTGCCTGGCTTTTCTTTGGTACAGGGATGATGGTCATAGCTTGAAGTGGATAGAGACCTCAGATTGTTGTAAAGAGGGGTTGATGATGTTTGCGAATACCCCCACCAGCTGGTACATGCAGGATCTGAGTGCTCATCTGGGTACCCAATCCAGGCCAGTCACTTACTGTGGATTGACCTTCGAGAAGGCTGCTCTGACATCTGCAATGGTGACCTTGGCCACAAACAGGCAAGGTGCATTGGTGGTGGTGACTTTGCATGCCTTCTTAACAGCAGGAAGAGTTGGTGCGTGGAAGAGTAAGTTTTGTGACAGTGCACCTATCTGGGTCTTGTGGTTCTGATGAACCAGGGAACAGCAGAGAGGGCAAAGAATTAGCTGTTAGTAGCAAGGTTATAAGAAATATTTCAGCCATCTCTGTCCACTGGCTCCAGGTAACTTACTTGGAAGTTCTTCTGTTTCCCACAGGCAACATCACATTCTTCTTTCTGATCACCAATTCCACCACATTCTCCAATGCAGCATCAGGAATCAAGTGGACTTCCCTGATTCAATTGAGTGAAGGCAAATTATACCTCTTCTTCTAAAAGATGCAGATTGCCTTTAAATGGTGTCATTGGCAACCTGATCGCTCAAACTCCCCCACATTTGATCCCACATTTGATGAGTTACCAATAAACAATATGAATAATGCTGGCAATGCATCAAGTCTAAACCAAATGAGGAACACACACCAACTTGGCCAGCATCTGTGCCAAGTGTCTTCAGGAATGTGTCTCCAGTGCCAGTTATTTTTGTTTCTCTGGGGTTGCATCTGAGTTTCCCACGTTACAAATTTATGATGATTTTTGAGGTAAAATTTTGGAGCTTTTGAAGCAAAAGCTTAAAAGTTTTCCATTGGGTGTGAGGGAAAATAGCAAGTCTCATGGATACTCCTAGAAGTTGATGATAGAAATGATTCATTGGTGCCTCACAATGAGTTAAATGTTTATCCATTGGGCCATATAATGATGAGTGGCATTGACCAAGCCTCAGCTGACATTTAGAAAGATCACAGAGTGGAAAGTGTCTAATTGATCACTCCATTTCAAGACAGAAACAATAGTCAGGGCTTTTCTACATACAGATCCGGCCCTCAGCTACAGAAGTGACATTGATGGCAAGCACAGAGAAGTCCCTGATTTAGACACCTCCTGTAATACAGGAGTTGGAATGTCTTGTTGAATTTGTACAAGACATTGGTAAGGCCACACTTGGAATATTGTGTGCAATTCTGGTCACCCTATTATAGAAAGGGTATTCTAGTTTAATACCTATAATAGGAATGAAACTAGAAAGAGTACAGAAAAGATTTACTAGGTTGTTACCAGGATTTGATGGATTGAGTTATAAGGAAAGGCTGGATAGAACGTAGAATACTACAACACAAGCAGGCCCTTCGACCCACAAGTTGTGCCAATCATATCCATACCTACCAGCCAATACCTACCAGGCCATAGAACTATCTGTAACCTCCAATCCCATTAAATTCCATGTGCTCATCCAGACATCGTTTAAAAGACCCCAGCGAGTTTGTCTCTACCACTACCGATGGCAACCAATTCCACTCACTCACCACCCTCTGAGTGAAAAACTTACCCCTAACATCTCCTCTGTACTTGCTCCCCAGAACCTTAAACCTTGTCCCCTCTTAGTGACCATTTCAGCCCTGGGAAATAGCCTCTGAGAATCCACCCTTTCTATGCCTCTCAACATTTTATAAACATCTATCAGGGTGCCTCTCAACCTTTGTCTCTCCAGGGAGGAGAGACCTAGGTCCCTCAACCTATCTTCATAAGGCATGCTTTATGACTGGGACTTTTTTCTCCGGAGCGTTAGAGGCTGACGGGTGATCTTAAAGAGGTCTATAAAATAATGAGGGGCGCAGATTAACTAGATAGTCAATATCTTTTCCCAAAGGTAGGGGAGTCTAAAACTAGAGGGTGTAGGTTTAAGCTGAGAAGAGAGAGATACAGAAGTGTCCAGAGTGCAATTTTTTCACACAGAGGGTGATGAGTGTCTAGAACAAGCTGCTAGAGGTAGGGATACAATTTTGTCTTTTAAAAAGCATTTAGGTAGTTATATGGGTATAATAGGTATAGAGAGTTATGGGCCAAATGCGTGTAATTGGGATTAGTTTAGTGACCTTGCTACTAACAGCTAATTCTTTGCCCTCTCTGCTGTTCCCTGGTTCATCAGAACCACAAGACCCAGATAGGTGCACTGTCACAAAACTTACTCTTCCACGCACCAACTCTTCCTGCTGTTAAGAAGGCATGCAAAGTCACCACCACCAATGCACCTTGCCTGTTTGTGGCCAAGGTCACCATTGCAGATGTCAGAGCAGCCTTCTCGAAGGTCAATCCACAGTAAGTGACTGGCCTGGGGTTTTAGAAAAGAAAGGGTGGCATGGACAAGTTGGGCCGAAGAGCCTGTTTCCGTGCTGTAAACCTCTATGAATCTATGACTCTAATCCTCATCTCTTCCTTTGTGGCTCAGATGTTTCACATACAGGTCTATCATATTTCTATGTGAAATGCCCCAGTGAAACTCTGTTTTATGAAAGTTGAAAGCTGCTATTAATGTTGTTGAAAGAAATCAGTCTGGGCACTGAATAAATAAGGCTACAATGGAAGCAACTTCAAGAAGCATCACAAGACAAATAATGCGTTAGGGATGAAAAGTAACTCATTAACACGAGTAGCATAAGAAATGCAAAATTATTTTTTATCGTATAAAAAAATGAGATTATAGAGTCATAGAGGTTACAGCATGGAAACAGGCCCTTCAGCCCAATTTGTCCTTGCCACCACCCTTTTTTCTTAAAATCTCTAAGCTTGTCCCAATTCCTTGCACTGGCCCATATCCCTTTATACCCATTGTACCAATGTAACTATCTAAACACTTTTTAAAAGATAAAATTGTACCCGCCTCTCCTACTACCTCTGGCAGTTTGTTCCAGCCATTCACCACCCTCTGTGTGAAAAAATTGCCCTGCTGGACAATCTCTCCCCTCTCACTCAAACCTATGCCCTCTAATTTTAGACTCCCATACCTTTGGGAAAAGATATTGACTTTATCTATGCTCCTCATTATTTTATAGACCTCTAAAAGATCACCCCTCTATAAACTGCTTCCTATGCTCCAGAGAAAAAAGGCCCAGTCTATCCAGCCTCTCCTTACAACTCAATCCATCAACTCCCAGCAGTATCCTAGTAAATTTTTTCTGCACTCTTTCTAGTTTAATAATATCCTTCCTATAATAAGTGACCAGAATTGCACACAGTATTCCAAGTGTGGCCTTACCAATGTCTTATATAACTTCAACAAGACATTCCAACTCCTATATTCAATGTTCTGACCAATGAAGTAAAGCACGTTGAATGCCTTCTTCACCACTCTGTCCTCCTGCGATTCCATTTTCAAGGAGCTATGAACATGTACCCCTAGATTTCTTTGTTCTGTAACTCCCCAGTGCTCTACCATTAACTAAGTCCTGCTCTGGTTCAGTCTACCAAAATGCAATACCTCGCATTTACCTAAATTAAACTCTATCTGCCATTCATCACCTCATTGCTCCAATTGATCAAGATCCCATTCTAATTGGAGATAACTTTCTTCACTGTCCACTATGCCACCAATCTTGGTGTCATCTGCAAACTTACTAACCATGCCCTCTATATTCTCATCCAAATTATTAATATAAATGACAATTAACAGTATGCCTTGCACTGATCCCTGAAGCATACCTCTGTTCACAGGCCTCCAGTTTGAAAACAACTCTCTACAACCACTCTCTGATTTATATCAAGAAGACACTTTTGTATCCATTTAGATATCTCACCCTGATTCCTGTGAGATTTAATTTTATGCAACACTTTCCATGCGGTACCTTGTCAAAGGCCTTGCTAAAGTCCATTTAGACAGTATCAACTGCATTGCCCTCATCTACCTTTTCACTTATTTCTTCAAAAAACTCAGTTAAATTTGTGAGACATGATTTTCCATTCAGAAAGCCATGCTGACTGTTCCTAGTCAGTCCTTGCATGTCTAAATGCCTGTAGATCCTGTCTCTCAAAATACTTTCCAACAATTTACCCACCACAGATGTGAGGCTCATTGGCCTGTAGTTCCCTGGCTTTTCCCTGTAGCCCTTTTTAAACAAAGGCACAACATTTGCCACCCTTCAATCTTCAGGGACCTCACCCATGACTATTGATGATTCAAATATCTCAGCAATTTCTCTCTAGCCTCCCACAACGTCCTGGGATACACTTCATCAGGCACTGCATTACATCAGACAATATTTTATAAGGAATTACAAATTAAGATTGATGAATTCTTCTATTGGTAAGATAATTAGAACATTTTGATTTAATGATTGAGGCCTTTCAAAAGATGGTTTTCCAATTATATTTAGGTCGAAGGCAACAAATTGTCATCCATTCATAGTTAATGGGCAGAAAATGTAGCCCATTGTATCTATACATGAGTGATTCGATAGCATAGGAAAGGATCTTATTATGGCAAATTACGTTGTCAAAGATGACAGGTATAATCACTTTGTAATACATTTATGGAAGACATTTCTGAGATTTCTGAGCTTTTTCTTTATGCAAACTCTTAGAATAATTATTCCTTGAAAACTCTTGCTCGGAGCTTCATTTGGCACTTCCGTATTCCCTTGGTCCTCAAAATCATTGGGCTGAACTCTAGCCCAATATAACATAAGCACAGTCCCTAATCTGTCGGCTGGAGTATAATGTGGGCAAAGCCCAATGTTCTCTCCTTCTGTGCATGAGAAAAAGAATGAAGCTGTTAGTCCAAGGATAGAACGTCAGTGATCTGCCAGACTAAAAAGACTGATCTCAAGATGGGTTGAATGCTAAGGAGAGAAAATAATGCTCCTTGGGGTAGAGTTTTCACTTTGGGCATGAATGGTCTTGCCAATTCATAATGTGTCCAGAATTATGCCCGTTTGAAATGTGCTTGTTCCATTGGGTTTTCGCTTAAACTCATTTGAAGAGCAGCAATGCAAAATCTGCCATGCAGCAGGATAACTTGTTAATACATTAAAATGTAATTTAAAAGAGTAAAATTGCATTAAAAGTATTCCTGATATATTTTAGGGTATTAATTTAGCACACTTTGACGATTGCAGCTGAAAATGTCTTGTCCCAAAGATTAATTTTTAATTACAGCATCAATCCATCGCTATATATAACCTTATCTTAAATGACTGGAACTGACCCTTAAAAATATACAATTTTCTGGTTCAATTGGGATATATTAGAGAGTTCCTTCATAAATTTTTAGAAACAAATTGCATTCAAAACACTTAAAATGCACCCAGAAGTGTCTGGTGCACAAAAGAATCCAATTAGTTTTCAAAGCCTCCTCAGAGACTTTTAAACAAACAAAATTAAAGCTATAACATTGCATCTGACCCAAGACAGGAAAAAATGCTGTGTGCACATTCTTCTGGGGCCATTCAGCCCTGCAATTCATTACAGCTTTCATTCAAACATGGACATAGAAGCTGAATTCCAGAGGTGAGATGAGAGTGACTGCTCTTCATAACAAGACTGTATTTGTCTGAGTGTTGCATCAAGAATTCTGAGCAAAATTGAAGACAATGGGAATCGGGGGAAAATCCCTCCACAAACGAGGATGATTGTCGTTTTTGGAGACTAATCATCCTAGTCCTTGGATATCACTGCAGAAGTTTCTAATGGTAGTCTCCTAGGCTCAACCATCTTCAGCTAGTTCATCAATGACTTGCCTATCAGAGGAGGGAGGTTCACTCTTGATAGTACAATATTCAATATCAGTTGCAACTTCTCAGATACTGGAGCTATCTGCTGCATTTAGCATGATCAGGACAGCATTCAGGCTTGGGTTGCCAAGTGACAGTAACATAAACAGCACGCAAGTGCCTAGCAATGACTATCTCCAACAGGAGTTAATCTAGCCATCTCCCCTTGACATTCAACAACATTACCATCACTGACACTATCTCCACCATCAATATTCAGTACTTTAAACATTCAGTTCCTCCACCATTGGTCCGTAGTGACGTCTATAAATCAGCACCAAACCCATGACCTCCACCACCTAAAAGGACAAGAGTGACAGATATATGGAAAAGCACCACCTGTAGGCTCCTCTCCAAGTCATAACTCCTCTCCAATCCTAACTTGGAACTATATTGTTGTTCCTCTATTGTCGCTGGATCAAAAACCCGGAACTTCCTTCCTAGTAGCACTGTGGGTGTATCTACACCACTTGGATTGCAGAACCTTCTCAACAGTAATTATGGATGGGTGACAAATGCTGGCTTTACCACAGCACTCAGATTCCATGAAAGAATTAAGAAAATAGCAGAAACATACAGTGCAATTATTAATTTGTATTTTGTTGTTTTGTGGGAGGGACCTGATTCTAACATAGTACTTTCAAAATGAGCAAAGAAGATAATGTAAACTTAAGTTGACCTGAACCCAATTTGCAGTTAAGATTTTGTGATCTTTTCCAGTTGTTGCACTGATTTTGGCTGAAGTCTGCTGCAGGAAACATTACAATTGTCTACAAACCCTAGTCCCAGTTATTTAGATATTTATTCAGGCCTCAACTGGAGTATTGCTTTCAGTTTTGGGCACTGCAGTTCAGGAAGACTTGGAGGATATGCAGCACAGATTTACCACAATTAGACTAGTGCTTAGAGAGTTGAATTGTATTCCCATCATATATAAATTAAGACATGATACAATATAGATTTTAAAGTGATTTTGGATTGATAGATAGGAAAACCAATTTTCTCTGCTGATAAGAGTTCCAGAACAAAGGAGTATTAGTTTAAGATTATAACTGAGCTGCTCAAGAAATAATTATTCAGACAAAAGGTAGTGGACATTTGGAATCTCTCAGCTATTGAGGCTAGGTCAGTTGAAAATGTCAAAACTGAGATTGATCATTTCTTGCTTGGCAAATGTTTTAAGTGATATGAAATAAAATCAAGCATGTAAACTTAAAGTACAAATTAGTCATGATCTAATTAATTGGCAAACAAGCTTGAAAGACTGGCTGATCAGTTCTGGTTCCTGTGTTTCTGCCTGTTGGTGTCAAAGGTCTGCTCCACATATTTATATTCTTGAACAATTGGGACTCATTCTGGGATAGGTGGGACCTCTACAAGAGAGATGGTCCACACCTGAACCAGAGGGGAACTAATATCTTGGGGGGAAAATTTGCTAAGGCTATGCAGGGGGCTTTAAACTGATTCGGGAGGGGGTGGGATCCTGAATAGTTGGGGTGCTAAGAGGGATGAGAGTAAGGGGGTCATAGAGGAAAGCCGTAAAACACAGCAGCATACGGGTGGGGTAGGGCATGGTTTGAAATGCGTATACTTTAATGCAAGGAGTATTCGCAATAAGGGGGAGGAACTTGCAGCTTGGACCAGTACCTGGAACTTCGATGTTGTGGCCATTTCAGAGACTTGGGTAGAGCAGGGACAAGAATGGATGTTGCAGGTGCCAGGGTTCAAATGCTTTAGTCGGAGTAGAGAAGGAGGTAGAAGGGGGGGAGGAGTGGCATTATTAGTCAAAGACTGTATCACAGTGACAGAGAAGAAGTTTGATGAGGACTTGTCTGTTGAGGTAGTATGGGCTGAGATTAGAAACAGGAAAGGAGAGGTCACCCTGTTGGGAGTCTTTTATAGACCTCCTAAAAGTTCTAGAGAGGTAGAGGAAAGGATTGCAAAGTCGATCCTGGACAGGAGTGAAAGTAATAGGGTAATTGTTATGGGGGACTTTAACTTTACTAATATTGATTGGAATAGCTATAGCTCTAGCTCGTTAGAGGGGTCAGTTTTTGTACAAAGTGTGCAGGAAGGTTTTTTGACTCAGTATGTAGATAGGCCAACTAGAGGTGAGGCTACATTGGATTTGGTGCTGGGCAATGAGCCAGACCAGGTGTTAGGCTTGGAAGTTGGTGAACATTTTGGTGATAGTGACCACAATTCGGTTACGTTCACCTTAGTGATGGATAGGGATAGGCATGAAGCTGGGGGCAGTAGTTATAGCTGGGGGAAGGGTAATTATGAGGCCATCAAGAGAGAATTAGGGTGCATAGATTGGACTAGGAAGCTACAGGGACTGGGAACATCTGGAATGTGGAGCTTATTCAAGGAGCAGCTGCTGCAGGTCCTTGATAAGTATGTCCCTGTCAGGCAAGGAGGAAATGGTCGAGTAAGAGAACCTTGGTGTACGAAAAAAGTTGATTTGCTGGTTAAAAGGAAAAAGGAGGCTTATGTCAGGATGAGGCTTGAAGGCTCGGTTAGTGCGATGGATAGCTATAGATTAGCCAGGAGGGAGCTAAAGAGTGAATTGAGGAGAGCGAAGAGAGGACACGAGAAGACTTTGGCTGATAGGATTAGGGAGAATCCTAAAGCTTTCTTTAGATATGTTAAGAATAGAAGATTGGTTAGGACAAGATTAGGGCCAGTCATAGACAGCAGTGGGAAGTTGTGCGTGGAGCCTGAAGAGATTGGAGAGGCACTGAATAAATATTTCTCTTCGGTATTCACGCAGGGTGATGTAAATGTAGTTATGGAGAACACTGAGGTACAGGGTAGCAAACTGGAAAGTATCGAAGTAGATAGGGAGGATGTGCTAGATATTCTCGAGGGTTTGAAGTTGGATAAGTCCCCTGGGCCGGACGGGATTTACCCTAGGATTCTCTGGGAGACAAGAGAGGAGATTGCAGAGCCTCTGGCTCTGATCTTCAGGTCGTCGTTGGTTACGGGTGTGGTTCCGGAGGACTGGAGGATAGCGAATGTGGTCCCGTTGTTCAAGAAGGGGAAGAGAGACCTTCCAGGGAATTATAGGCCAGTGAGTCTTACTTCTGTGGTGGGCAAAGTGTTGGAGAGAATAATTAGGGATAGGATTTATAGTTATTTAGAGAGTAATGAATTGATTGGAGATAGTCAGCATGGTTTTGTGAAGGGTAGGTCGTGCCTTACTAACCTCATTGAGTTTTTTGAAAAAGTGACTAAGGAGGTGGATGGGGGTAAGGCGGTTGATGTGGTATATATGGACTTTAGTAAGGCGTTTGATAAGGTGGCCCATGGAAGACTTCTGCAGAAAATGCAGATGTATGGGATAGAGAGTGATTTAGCTAATTGGGTTAGGAATTGGCTAGCAGATAGAAGACAGAGGGTGGTGGTTGATGGGAGATATTCATCTTGGAGTTCGGTGACAAGTGGTGTACCTCAGGGGTCTGTTTTGGGGCCCCTGCTGTTTGTAATTTTTATAAATGATCTGGATGAGGGTATTGAAGGATGGATTAGTAAATTTGCAGATGACACTAAAGTCGGTGGAGTGGTAGATAGTGAAGAGGGGTGTTATAGTTTGCAGAGGGACTTGGACAAGTTGCAGAGCTGGGCCGAGAGGTGGCAAATGGAGTTTAATGTGGAAAAGTGTGAGGTAATGCACTATGGCAGAAATAATAAATGTGTAGAGTATAGGGCTAATGGTAGGATTCTTAGTAGTCTTGATGAACAGAGGGATCTTGGTGTGTATGTGCATAGATCCCTGAAAGTAGGCAGTCAAGTCGAGAAGGTTGTTAAGAAGGCATATGGAGTCTTTGCTTTTATTGGTAGGGGGATTGAATTTCGGAGCCGCAACGTCATGTTGCAACTGTACAAAACTCTAGTGCGGCCGCACTTGGAGTATTGTGTGCAGTTCTGGTCCCCACATTATAAGAAAGATGTGGAGGCATTGGAGAGGGTACAGAGGAGGTTTACCAGGATGTTGCCTGGTATGGAGGGCAGGTCTTATGAGGAGAGGCTGAGGGATTTGAGGTTGTTTTCGTTAGAAAGGAGGAGGCTAAGAGGGGACCTGATCGAAACATATAAGATGATTAGAGGTTTAGATAGGGTGGACAGTGATAGCCTTTTTCCTAGGATGGAAAAAGCTAGCACGAGGGGACACAGCTTTAAATTAAGGGGTGATAGTTATAGGACGGATATCAGAGGCAGGTTCTTTACCCAAAGGGTGGTTCGGGAGTGGAATGCCCTGCCTGCAGCAGTTGTAGATGCGCCAAGTTTGGTGGCGTTTAAGAGGTTAGTTGATAAGTATATGGAAGAGAAGGGAATGGTTTAGTTTGGAGGGGCATTGCTTTTTATATTGGTCGGCGCAACATCGAAGGCCGAAGGGCCTGTACTGTGCTGTAATGTTCTATGTTCTATGTTCTATGTGTGTAAGTCAAGCCCTGGGACAGGCGAAAGTCAAAAAAGCTGCTGCAACAAGTATAGGATATTTAGAGATAGATCTTGTAATCAGCCATTAACACTTTCAGTGTGCACTCTGAGCAGGCATAACCAAATCCAATATGGCTGGCATCATAATTCTTCCAGAATGCTGACAACCAGACTGGACACTTGAGCACCTGTTTTGCACCTGATAAGTGAGTACAGCGCTAATACATTTCTGGGCCAAAATGTAAATACTTCATAAAGACACCTACATTTCTATCTAAGCTAGCAGGTGTCCCAGAGAAAATTGGTTCTGTATATTCACAACATAATTGGAATAGAAAGTCCATCATGTCTTTGAGCTATTTAATATATGTGAATCTTACAGACACCTGTCAAATGCAGTGATGTTTTTCTCAAAGTTAAACTGTTTGGCATGCAAATCAGGTATCAAAAGCAACTGACACCCACAAGAACATCCAGAGCCGACTCAACCTGAATTCATCAATAATATGATTGTGTGTCCAGTGGGGAAAGATTTTCACCTGGGATATTGAAGCTGTCTACTTTCTCTGTTCTCCATTGCTGTTCAGAAGTGGCCTCCTTCATGTTTCGCTGTGTAATTTACAACACCGGAGACCACTTGGCCCACCAACTCCATCCCAGATCATTAATCAGAGGCTCAGTGAAAAGATTCTGGAAAGTTCACCAAGGTTTTAGACTTTTACTTGTTTTCCATTTAGTTGAAAACATATGTAAACAAAGAATTGTATTGTCACATTCTTAACTCTTGTAATTAGAATGCTTGAGAAATGAATTTGACTTCTCATGTAGACTTGAACTAGTTGATCTGACAATGTGAAGTTTTTCTATTTTTTCAGTTGAACTGATAGGTATCTCATATGCTTATTATCAGGGTTAAAGCGTAATTGTTTTGTACTATACTCCATAAAAACGTATGATTATAGGAAATGCTGGTTTTCTACAGCTTTTACATCGCAAGCCCAAATAAACAGGGGAAAAAAAGCCTATACTGTTATTCATCTATTATTTAGTTATTATTCTGCCAGATCCATTCAGTACACCAGAGTTAATATTTCTTAAATGATCAACGAAGGTCAAAACTTCAAAAGACGCCAGAGAACATCACTTTCAGTTAGTTTTCAGCTTGTGTTTTCCACAGCATTGCACATCTTTGACAGCTTCCTGTCTTTTGAACCAATGCAGTTGGAAGTCAACACTGCACACAAACTATAGCAATCAATAGCTTGGTCAATGGAACATAACATGGCAAATTATTTCTGAAAATAGGCATGGGCGAAATTGAAGGAAGAAATGAGTTGCTCATGTTGCCCTTCACTGAAGTGTACTTTATTACTTTCTGAATTTACAATGGAATCAGCATGTGTTTTGGATTTATTTGTCTCTATTATTTGTCTCAATACACATTCAATTTTGGATTTTTTGATGTTCTCCACAATGTAATTCACATTAGGACTTTGGTGGGGATGAATGAAATATTTTCACAGACTAAATCTTTGACTAATGTATATTGTAACTGTGGTGCACTCTTAAGTAATTCATTCTGAAAAAGAAGGTATATTTTTGAAATGACTTGTTAAGAAGATTTCCATTTACATTGCTCAGAGCAGGAAACATGTGGGCCAGCTGCTTAATACAGTGATTTCTTCTTCACTTCACACTTGAGTACAGCCAGGAATATCAGTCAGTTCATAGAAGTGTGGAGTCCTTGCAGTGCAGAAGGAGGCCATTCGAACCATCGAGCCTGCACCGACAGTGATCCCACAGACCTCCATATATTTATCCTGTTAATCCTCCTGACACCAATGGGCAATTTATCGTGACTAATCTACCTAACTCACACATTTTTGGAGTGTGGGAGGAAACCAAAGCACCTCGAGGAAACCCACACAGACAAGGGGAGAATGTGTGAACTCCACACAGTCACCCAAGATGGGAATTGAACCTAGGTCCCCGATGCTGTGAGGCAACACTGCTAATCATTAAGTTCCATAAGTACAAACGCAATCTATTCTGATCGCTGCACCAACGTCCATATATTTTCCAAATGAACCATGTTACCAATATAATATTTACAACTTAGATTCTTCATTCAAACTTATCAATAGAAAGGAGTATTGCACTGTCTGAGAAATTTACATTTAAAATACCAAATTATGTCTAAATCTAAATTTTGTTTCTTGACAGATTTTTGCAATCTTTGCATTTGCAACATGTGGTGGCTACTCTGGAGCACTGAAAGTCAGTGTGGACTGTGTGAACAAGTCAGAAAGTAACCTGAACATTGAGATAGGATTCTCTTATCCTTTCAGGTATGCTTTTCAATTCATCCTGTTTACCACCATAATTTATGGCTAAAAGCTTTAATCCTTCATTTATGAATTCATAAACTGATTGTCAGGGATCTGTGTGAAGTTCTACACTGTAAATTTACTATATTTCTGAATTTTTATGGGTTACCTCCTTCATAATCTTCAAGTGAGTTAATGAATTATTCTGTCCTGATGTTGCAATTAAGTGAGTGTACATTTGATAAAATTTGAATTTTAAAAAAATCTGCAATTAAAAGTAACGATGATAATGAAACCATTGTTGATTGCCATCTGGTTTATTAATTCCTTTGGGGAAGGAAATCTGCCACCCTTACCTGGTCTGGCCTACATGTGATTCTAAATCCACAGCAATGTGGTTGACTCTTAAAGGCACTCCACTCAATTGAGGACAATTGAAGATGGGTAGTAAATGCTGACCTACTAGTGATGCCCACATCCCATGAATGAGTTTTCTAAAAATTAAAATTGGTAGGTCTCATTCTTTTACCAACCTATAATGGCATAACTACAATTTACATGAGCACGACTATTTTTTTAAACTAATGTACATCATGGACTAAAAATTGGTGCTAACTGACTTTAATCAAGGGTTATAATTTGTGACCTGCCTACACCAGTTCCCGTGGATGTAGACAGCATGTAAATTTGGTGCTGCCACCCACTTTACCTGCTAGTAGAATCAGGCCAGGCAGCTTTTGTGTTGCTGACTGTCTCTCTAGGGAGTGTGTGAAGATAAGGTGGAACATCTGGACATAGTGTGCGAGTCCTTTATGCCAGGCACTGATGCTGGGGTGAGTAATGGTGGTGTGCTGCATTCAGCAGCATGAGAGATTGCTGGTGGGGTGGACAGAAAATGCTGTCAGTAGATTTATATAAATTATTCACATTTCACCAGTGAGCTCAGCCTCTGTACTCCAACTCCCATCCAGGAGCAATTACACAAAGGCCCATCACCTCTTTGTTAAACTAGCAAAGGATATCATCTGTTTGTTGCAGAACTGGACTGATTTCCTTGAAGTCTGAATTTACTGCTATGACAGTGAAAATTAAAATTTTACCTGTATCATTTCAAAACAATGCAAATATCCAATAACAGTATTGTTATAAATAATTGTAGTGTGTTTTATAAATTGCAATTATGAGGATGATTCTTCCAGCCTGCTGTGCTGCTTTTCTAGCAGAGTGGGCCAGGAGATTAATGAAGGCCGTTTTGCAGTCCCCTACTGGGCACCGCAGTGTCCCCGCATGTCTGACAGCTGGATCTCCAGTGCCAAATAAATTATTCAAATGGGGACTTTAATGTATTTGAATATCATTAGTGCACCCAGAACTGAAGTCTCCAGGTTTGCCAGCCTTTCCCGCCCCTCCCCCCACCCCCAGCCAGGAGTAGTTCATTCCAGGGGTTTACTATAGTTCCCCACTTGCGAGAAGTTGGTGGTCCAAGCGAGGTGGAATGAAGTTGGCGGGGGAGCAATTGAGGCCCCCCAAAGTGTTGGCATCGGCAGGGGGTGCCTCCTGGTCATTGCCACCTTGACCATGCCACTCAGAGCTCCCTGAGACTGCCAAAGGAGCAAAGTTCCAATGTCCAGAGGGCATCTTGGCACTGTCCACCAAGCATAAGGGACAGTGTGGATGGGCCTGATGGCGTGATGGGGCCTGATAATGGGACACGGTTGCTGGGGGTGGAGGGCAATTGGTGGGGGGTGGGGATAGGGGAGGGTCCTGCTGCCCCTCTGCACTTTGGGTTTAGTAACAGAGGAAGGGAGGCCAATGGTCAGGGCTGGCCATTGGGCTGGAGGGTGGGGCAGCCTGCTGGGGGCATCAGGGCTGCAGTGTGGGAGGATGAACTGGACTGCGGGAGGGGGTAGGGGGGCATCAGAGCTGCTGGTAAGGGCTTCAAGTGGGGAGGGGGTGAAATCAGGAGATCAGGGGAATAGGAGGGGGCCCTAATGAAGGGTCATCCAGACTCCAGATGTTGGCTCTATTTTCTTTCCACAGATGATGTCAGACCTGCTGAGATTTTCCAATATTTTCTGTTTTTGTTTGTCATAAATTGTTGCTTTTCAGCCTGGGAAAGTGGTAGGCAATGATGTTTTGCCAAGTGCCGGTGCTAAGACCACTCTTTTTTTGATATAAATAAATGACTCATATAATGGAATACAGAGTGAACTTCTAAAAATTTGCCGATGATACTAAACTTGGATGAATGACAAAGAGTGAAGGTGATACTAATTGACTGCAACAGGACTTAGTTAAGTTAACAGAATGTGCTGGCAAAAAGCGGGAGATGGAACTCAACAAAAATTAGTGAGGCGATGCATTTTGGCAGAAGAGATAGGTAGAGAGACACAATATTGAATAAGTGGCACTGTTCTAAAGAGTGTGCAGTGGCAAAGGGACCTGGCATTTGTTCACGTAAATCTTTAAAGATGGCAAGACATATTGAGATAAAGGCACAGAGCACAAAAGCAGGAATGTTATGTTGAATCTCTGTATAAAGTTCTGGTAAGTTCACAACGAGAGCATCTGTCACTATATTTGAAGAAGGATATGAGGATCCTTGAAAAGGATGCAGAGGATGTTTACCAAAATGGTTCCAGGAATGGGGATTCTAGTTCCAAGTTTAGCTTGGAAAAGTTGAGACGGACAAAGGAGGAGAAATTTGAAAGAACTGTACAAAAGTTTGACAGGTTTGGAAAAGGCAATTAAAAAAATCTGTTCCCATTCACTGCCCATACTAGGAATAGAAAGCACAGACTAAAATGTTTGGATTGGTGATGCCAGTGGTATATGAGGAACAATTAATTTTAAGCAGCTAATTGTGATGACTAGGTATCACAACTTTAAGAGATGGAGGCGGAAAGGAAATTGAATGAATATTTGAGGGAAATATTCTCAGTGCCACATGGAAAGTGCAAGAGAATAGGATTTATTGGATAGCTCTACAGAGAGCCAGTATGGGCTTGATGGGCTGAACAGCCTTCTTCTCTGCTGCAATGACTCCATTGTCATTTAACACAGCTTTTAATGCCTAATGCATTCCAAATGCTTTTTTTAATGGCAGAAATCAATTAGTTAAATCAATGTGTCACACTAATTATGAAATTATAACTAACAATTGTAACAAATACATGACTGGAATTTATGTAAACCTTTGTTATTACAAATGTAAATTTTATAACTTATTAACAACATATAAGGAAATTCTGGGCTTGATTTAACCATCAAATTGCGCCCATTTTTGGGCACAACAATTTGGTACTGTCGTGCCTGAGGCAAGTAGTTCGATCTGCATCGGCCTCTACACCAGTTCTCCCTTTACCAAGGCCCGAAAATGGCCGCGATCTGGACCATGCGCAAAAGGGGTGCAATGGCCATTTAAGTGCATTTAAATTGAATTACTGGCTGTACACCCAACTTTACCGACACTACCCCCTTTACCACTGTGTTCACCAATCCGGAATCGGTGCTGAACAGACATGCTCCATAAAAGCCTGATTCAGATGTTCCATCAATGAGGGTTAGTGAGGAGGTAAGTGCTTAGTTTCCGAGAGCTTTTTGCTGTTCATGGATGTTCTTTCGTTGCAGCCATTTTCTTTCTCAGGTCAGTGGCAGCTCTGCAAGTATGTGTGAGGTAGGGAGCTGTTGCTTAGCAGGCTCTCCGATGTCCAATTTGCAGCATGAACCCAGGTCTCAGCACTGAGCTCAGTGCACTGGTTCCTAGTGCACTCAGCTCACTTTCAGCTGAAAGATGTGTACAAAGCCTTATGAAAATTGCCTTTCAACTTTTTAAGGCGCTGTGATTGTGGGTAACATATAGCTGGGAGAATTGGGGGAGGGGCTCTGTGATTGTGGGGAGCATGTGGCTGGGGAATTGAGGGGAACTGTGATTATAGGGAGCATGTGGCTGGGAAATAGGGGCCTGTGATTGTGGGGAGCATATGGCTGGAGGAATTGAGGGGAACTGTGATTGTAGGGAGCATGTGGCTGGGAGAATTGGGGGATATGGACAATGTCTATTGATGTGGTAGGGGCAAACAGCATTCCTTAATCTCCACGTGTTCCTCTCCAATTTCCACTCCCCCTGTTCCCTCTTCAGAATGTCGAGATGGCTTTTGCGGTGGCACAGTAGCACAATGGTTAGCACTGGTGCTTTATAGCTCCAGGTACCTGGGTTCGAATCCCAGCTTGGGGTGCTGTGTGTGTGGAGTTTGCACATTGTCCTTGTGTCTGATTGGCTTTCTTCCGGCTGCTCCGGTTTCCACCCACAGTTCAAAGATGTGCGGGTTAGGTTGATTGGCCATGCTAAAATTGCCTTTAGTGTCTTGATATGCATAGGTTAAAGGGATGGGTGGGTAAATACGTAGGGATATGAAGTAGGATCTGGGTGGGATGGTGGTCGGTGCAAACTCGATGGGCCAAATGTCCTCTCTCTGTACTGTGGGATGTCTATGATTGTGATGAAACCAATTGATCTTGCTGTTCTTTTGGTTGCTGCTGGAGCTGAGGAGGAGGAGCTGGAGGAAAAATCACGGGCACAGGAAGCCTGGACACTACCACTTGCAGGAGTAGAGGGAGACAACCACCAGAGGTAGGAGGTGGCCGCCATTCACCCAGAGGGGGCGGGGTGCAAGAAAAGGAGGACGCAGAGACCCTGGCAGTTCCATGCACGGGTGTCATTTGAACAGCAGACACCATATGCCGCTGATGTTTCCAATTCCTAAAGGAGACAGTGCAACACTTGGGCAGCCTGTTGCAAGACCTGGTGGCCGGGGGATGGGGGGGGGGGGGGGGGGGGGGGGGGGGGGGGAAATGGGGAGAGGATGGGGGTGGGGGAGCACCCACTCTAGGTGGCTGTCAAATTGACGGCTGCTTCGAACTTTTGTGCAACTGGCTTCTTCCAGACCCCGAGCAGTCCCGCATTCAGCCATGCACACCTGTGTCAAGCAGGTCACAGAAGCCCTGTATGCCCGGGCAGGGGAGTATATCAAATTTAATCTGGACCAGACCCATCAGGGAGCCAAGCTGCAGGGTTTGCAACCATTGTGGGGATGCCTGATGTTCAGGGAGCCATCGACTGCACCCATGTTGCCCTTGAGGTCTCCCTACAGAATCCGCAAAGATTCATCAATAGAAAGGGGTTCCATTCCCTGAACGTTCAATTAGTGTGCAACCATAACATGAACATTATGCGCGTCTGCACAAAACACTCAGGCAAGCTTCATTGTCAGGAGCTTGGACATCCTGGAGGCATTTGAGGAGGACCCTAGGCTGCGGGGTAGCTCCTGGGTGATATGGGTTATCTGCTTTGGACATAACTGATGACAGCTGTGCGGAGGCCTGTGTCTAGGCGGAGACCCACTATAATGAGGCCTATGTAGTCACCCATGTGATAGTGGAGAGATGCATTGGGCTGTTCAAAATGCGATTCAGATTCCTGGATTGATCTGGCAGGGCCCTCCAATACAGCCCTGTGATCTCTTCCCGCATACTGGTCGTGTGCTGTGCGCTGCACAATCTGGCTCTTTACTGAGGTGACCTATTGGAGGAGAATGTGGAAGTTGATCAGCCAGGTGTTGCTGGGGAGGATAACCAACAGGAAGAGGAAGAAGAGCAAGTGCATGCCGAAGAACAATAACCAGGTGCTGGAGGACTGACAGCCCAATGAGGCATGCGAGGATGGCAAGGGGGGTCTTGATCAGTTCACTCACTCGGTGTTTGTGTCCCATCCCAAATTCCTTCTATATTCTGCAAAATTGTCACACCAGAGTGGTGGGCCTGGGTACTCTGTGTTAGTGAGTTTTTTGGCAGGCAAGAGGCAACTCGCTAAGCACCAGCCTGACTCCAATCAGAGCTCCTGGTACCTGGTACTGGGCCGATGATTGTGTTGTGGATAAGGGATCTCAAACCCCGATACAAGGCTCTGGGGTGCATGGGATAGGAATGAGAGGGTCTGGAGAAACAATAGCTTCCTTTTTTCAGTGATTGAGGGGCTTCCCCAACTGACATCAACATGAAACATCGTTCTGGCGAACATCAATGGAAGAGGGTTCCAATTCGAGACAAATTAGTCACAGGTAAGTGATGAAAAAGCATTTAATTGCAATAAAGGTGTTTAAATAATATATTCTAACATAAAAACTTGTGAACAAAAAATGTTAAGATGCTTAAGTCTTTCTAACTAGTACAGCCCATGACCCATGTCATGTCAGTGCAATTACAATTTC
Source organism: Sphyrna mokarran (assembly GCA_024679065.1). Lineage (NCBI taxonomy): Eukaryota > Metazoa > Chordata > Chondrichthyes > Carcharhiniformes > Carcharhinidae > Sphyrna > Sphyrna mokarran. The sequence goes on along the minus strand of JAGIQG010000003.1, from coordinate 105,482,054 downwards.
CTAACCTTACTTAGCCTATCGCTATGTGACTCCCCAGAATGGACATTGGAGGTATAGGGGGCTAGCTGCTTACCTGTGATGCATATGGTGGATGTCCTCTGGAGACCCTGGAGCTTGAGTGCCCTGACCTATTTCCAGGTGACTGGGATGTTTCCATGACACTCTCTTCATCCTGCTGCCCCTGAGATGCCCCCGTGTCAGGAAGCAGGGAGTCAGAATACATGGCCCCAGCCAGTCTCCTGGCTGGAAGGCCTTGGCATGGGCTCAAGCCCTTCCTCCTCTCTTGGGTTTCCTGTGGGCCTCTGGGTCACTCCAATGCACAGCAGTGCTTCTGCAGTGAGTTCCAGAAACTCCGGCACTGCCTGGTACTGCCAGTGCTGGAGGGCCACCTGCCTCTTACTCATGGTGATTGAGCTCCTGTGATGGCCATTTGAGTCAGGGGGCCACATCTCAATGGCTGCAGCAAGTGCCCTCAGCCATGATTGGAGACACCAAGCGGAGCTGCAGAGTTTTGGGCGTGTTAAGCCCCGCCCACAGGATTGTGCAGCACAATTCAGATGTGCTGATATTTTTTCAGGCTGAATACGTATGGGGACGCCAGAGAACGGGTCTAAAAGTCAAAGAACAAAGAACAAAATAGCACAGGAAACATCGAGCCCACGCCACAATCTCGATGTTCCCACTTCTACCCATGATCCCTGTCATCCCCCCTGTCTATGTTTATAGATCTATGCATTAGAACCAAATTTGAGACAATTTAGGAAGAATTTGTTCTGCCAATCAGCCTAAGAGCACATCTTTCGGATGAGAGAGGAAACCGGAGCACCTGGAGAAAACCCACGTGAGCACAGGGAGAATGTGCAAACTCCCACAGACACAGGCCCAAACCCAGGTATCTGCACAGCTCAGCAATAGTCACTGAGCTGTCGTGTTGCCCATCAACTGGTCCAGGTCGAGCATACACTAACAATGTGAAGCACTAGGATACTCTTAAAATCCAAGAGCAGCCCTCTCATGACCCATCGCGTGTATGCCCCTTGTTAGACAAGACAGACCGAAGTACCTGTCGGATAAAACAAATACATCAACGTCATCGACAATTTACTCACTTCCCAGGGAACTTCCAAGGCTCATGATGCCTATTTTAAATCAGTTTTCTATATACCTCCATTCCCATTCTGTTCATGTGCCCACCTAAGTATCTGTCAGATAACTGCAGCATACCTGTCTCCACCACTTCACTTGGCAGTGCATTCCATACTCCCACCACCCTCTGTTAAAAAAAACTCCCTCTAGCATCCAAATTATACCTTACCCCCCTCACCCAAAGCCCGTGACCCCTCGTGCTATTTGAGTCCATCCTAGGAAAAAGCTTAACCCTGTTTATCTGTACCCCTCATAATCTTATACACCTCTACTAGATCTCCTCTAAGTCTACGTCTTTCTAACGAAAAGAGCCCCAATTTGCCTAACCTCTCCTCGTAACTCAGACCTTCCATACCAGGCAGCATCCTGGTAAACCTCCTCTGCATTCTCTCCAGAGTCTCTATGTCCTTCCTGTAGTAAGGCGACCAGAACTGGACACAGTATTCCAAATGAGGTCTAACCAACGTTTTATACAACTGCAGCATTAAAGGCCAGCTCTTGTACTCTATACCCCTTCCTATAAAGGCTAGTATGCCATACGCTTTCTTCACAACCTTCTCCACCTACTCTGCCACCTTCAGAGACTTGTGCACCTGCACCCCCAGGTCTCTCTGTGTTTCTATACTCTTAATAGGTCTACCCTTTACCATATACCTCCCCCCTACATTCTTTCTCCCGAAATGCATCACCTCACATTTATCAGGATTGAATTCCATCTGCCATCTGTCTGCCCAAGCTACCAGCCTATCTATGTCCTGCTGTATTGCCTGACAATGCTCTTCACTATCCCAAGTCCAGCTATCTTTGTATCATCTGCAAACTTGCTGATCACTCCACTTACTCCCTCTTCCAAATCATTTATATATATTATAAATAGAAGAAGTCCCAGTACTGAGCCCTGCGGCACACCACTAGTGACTGACCTCCAGCTAGAAAAACACCCTTCCACTATTACTCTCTGATTCCTATTACCAAGCCAGTTACTTATCCATCTAGCTACCTGTCCTTGTATCCCATTAGCCTTGACCTTCTCAACTAACCTCCCATGAGGGATTTTGTCAAACGCCTAACTGAAATCTGTATAGATGACATCAACGGCTCGCCCTTCGTCAACCGTTTTCATCACCTCCTCAAAAAATTCTACCAGATTCGTAAGGCACGACCTCCCTTTAACAAAGCCATGCTGCGTATCCCTAATCAGATCGCAACGCTCTAAGTGCTTGTACATCCTATCTCTAAGAATCCCCTCCAACAGCTTCCCTACCACTGACGTCAAACTCACTGGCCTATAATTTCCAGGGTTATCCCTACTACTCTTTTTAAACAATGGTATAGCATTAGTTATTTTCCAGTCCTCTGGGATCTCATCTGTGTCTAAAGAAGAGACAAAGATTTGCATCAGAGGCCCAGCAATTTCATCTCGCGCTTCCCTAAGCAGCCTGGGATAAATGCCATTAGGCCCTGGAGATTTATCAGTTTTAATGCTACCTAGAAGCTCTAACATTTCCTCCCTCGGTATGGATATTTTCCTCAAATGGTATACAGCTCCCTCAGAGACAGGAACGGTCAACAAGCCCCTCTCCTTTGTGAATACCGATGCAAAGTATTCATTCAAGATCCCCCCCACTCCCTTGGGCTCTAAGCACAGTTCCCCTGATCTGTCCCTAAGAGGTCCAATTTTTCCTCTAACCACCCTTTTATTCCTAACATAGAAGTAAAAAGCCTTTGGATTTTCCTTAATCCTATCCGCCAAAACCATTTCATGCCCCCTTTTTGCCCTTCTAACTCCCTGTTTGAGCTCCCTCCTACTATCTCTATATTCCTCCAATGCTCTCTCCGTTCCCAGCTGCTTTGACCTAACATATGTCTCTCTTTTCTTCCTAACCAAGTCCTCAATATCCCTGGTAATCCACGGCTCTCTAATCCTATCTTTCCCATCTTTTCTCTTAGCTGGCACATATTTTTCTTGCAACATTTTCAGTATTCCCTTGAAAGAGTCCCACATGCCTAGCATGGACTTGCCCTCGAACAACTGTTCCCAATCAATTTCCATAAGTTCCTGCCTAATCCGACCGTAGTTAGCCTTCCCCCAATTCAGCACCCTCCCCCTAGGGCAACAAGCATCCTTTTCCATCTGTATCCTAAAGTAGACAGAATTGTGGTCACTGTTAGCCACATGTTCCCTTACTACAACATCAACCACCTGCCCTGGCTCATTACTCAGAACTAAATCCAATATAGCCCCTTCTCTAGTCAGGCTAGCCACATACTGCTCCAACGATCCTTCCAGTACACATTTTACAAATTCCTCCCCGTCCGAACCCCCAGCTCTAGGTACCTTCCAATCCACCCCAGGGAGATTAAAATCTCCAACTATAATGACTCTGTTCTTTCTGTACCTATCCAAAATGTCTTTACATTTTCTTCTTCAACTACCTGGGGGCTGTTGGGTGGCCTATAATACACCATTAGCATAGTAATCGCCCCCTTCCTATTCCTCAACTCCACCTACAGTGACTCCACTCCTAACTGCTCTATATTGTCCTCCCTCTGCACTGCTGTGACGCTCTCCCTAACTAACAATGCCTCTCCCTCACCTCTTCTGAACCCTCCTCTGTCACGCCTGAAACATTTATACCCAGGATTATTCAGCTGCCACTGCTCCCCTTCCTTTAACTGTCACTGCAACCACATCCAAGTTCCTCGCAAACTGTAAGGCCCTAAGTTCATCTGTTTTTCCTGTTATGCTTCTCGCATTGAAACAGATGCACTCCAGACCTCTAAGCCCACTCAGAACCTCCTTCTCCCTGGTGTATTTCCTCTCATCCAAGCTTACTCTATCTTCCATCTCGCTCCCTACTGAGCTATCGGTCTCATCCCCTCCCCCCCTCCATATTAGTTTAAACCCTGCCAAAACACTCCAGCTAACTTCCTAGCTAAGATATTCCTGCCCTTCTCATTTAAGTGTTCCCCATCCCTTCAATACATTAGATCTGAAACACTCCCAGATTCAAATCCACCCAGCACTTAGAATCAAAATGGTAAAATAGAGCCAACTTTACTCTCTTTATGAGCTAATCTGATTCCTATTATCCGTGAAATGAACTCTATGCATCAGTTCCTGCTCATGCTGATGTACCATGTTTATCCATAGTCCTGATTCAAACACATTGTATGACTCACTGGGACTCACTGATCCTCCTAAGTCTCAATCCTTGGAGGATCAGAGTCATAGAGGAAAGGGAAGCAGAGTGGTTGAGCCCAGACTGTTTCTGTAACTGAAAGAGTGGTACTCACCTCTTGTCTCTACAAAAATCATTTTAAATTCACTTTTGTTTTGCCTCTTGAGTTCTTATGCCAGCGCAGCTGTTCACACACACCAAACAGTTCTAGTCTAAACTGACTACTGGGGATTCTAAGCCTTAAAATTTGTACATTGAAAAGAGATCTAACACTTGAAACAAGCAGGCACTTCAGCCAGCCAAGAATAGACCCCTGAGAAAGTGGCAATGGACTGTTCACCAATACTAACCAAGCAATTTTAACTGATTTTGGCATGATGTTAAAATCAGTTCCATTCCATCAAAGTTAAAGGCTGTTTGCTTTCAAGCCTCTTGCGTAATTGAAAAAAGTATCATATAAAACATGAAATTTTGATCTACAAATGTCAGGTTAATCTTAGCACAAGTTATAAAATCTGCTTTTAAGATAATCCAATTTTTGCCTTAATTAAAGCATCCAAATTTTTGATATATTTTATATATATATTATACTTCAGAGCTTAATTAGAAATTCATATTATCTCTGCCTATTGCAAAAGAAAATGATTGTCACAGCTGTTACTATGACAACTGCTATTGTCTTTTTCCAAATATTGCTTGTAAGGACAGTTTTGTAGCTTTTCCATGAATGAATTTGCAATACTGTACATGTAGATCAACAGAGTGTATGCATTGCCCTTAATTATCTGTGTTTATCATTTTTATATGACATTTCCATGCTGATTAAAATCCACACAAACAATCCATGCAGCAAATGCTCCCCATTGCACACAAACATCTGTATATTTCAGTTTAACTATTGGTTAAAGGGTGGAAATGGGCAAAAATAAGACCAACTGGAAGATGAGACCTGACAAATACTGTGCCTAAGACAATCTGAATTCTAGTTTGTCAGTTAGCGTTTTTTTCTTCATTTTTCTTTTTTTATTACTTTCTTTCTCAATGCAACAATAGTAAAAACTTGCATATGTATAATACCCTTTAATACAGTACATTTCCTTAGGCACTTTACAAACATGTTATCAGATGATTGGTCAAATGGAAAAAATTGGAGGAGTGTCTTAATAGAGGAACGAGAGGCTTTAGCAAGGCATTTCTGGTGCTTCTGGCCTATGTAACTGACTGTATGGCTGCCAGTGATGTGTGGAAGAGAATTACAAACGCACAAGATGCTAGAATTGGTAGAGTGCAGAGTTCTTGGGCAATTGTACAATGAGAGGAGATTGAGAGGCGTGAGAACTTTAGATTAGAGTCTTTGTTGTATTAGGAGGTTGGTGAACACATGATAATGGGAGAACAGGACTTAATGAGCAAAGAAAAGTACAGCACAAGAACAGGGCCTTTGGCCTTCCAAACCTGCGCTGATCATGATGCCTGCCTAAACTAAAGCTGTATGCACTTACAGAATCCGTATCCTTCCATTCCTGTCCTATTCATGTATTTGTTGACCCTTAAATGCTGCTACCATACTTGCTTCCACCACCTCCACAGGCAGCATGTTCCAGACATTCACCACCCTCTGTGTAAAAAAAACTTCTCTCACACAGCTCCTCTAAACTTTTCCCCAGACAGCTTAAACCTATTTCCTTAGTACTTGATTTTTCTACCCTAGGAAAGAGAATCTGACTATCCTCTCTGTCCATACCAGTCATAATCTTGTAAACCTCTATCAAGTCACCCCTCAACCTCCATCATTCCGGTGAGAACAAACCAAGATTATCCAACCTTTCCTCATAGCTAATATACTCCAAACCAGGCAACATCCTGGTAAACCTCTTCTGTGCCGTCTCTAAAGCCTCCACATCCTTTTGGTAGTATGACAACCAGAATTGTGCACAATATTCTAAATGAGGCCTAACTAATGTTTTGTGCAGCTGCAGCATGACCTGCCAATTTTTATACTCAATGCGCCAACCAATGAAGGCAAGCATGCCTTATGCTTTCTTGACAATCTTATCCACCTGCATTGCCACTTTCAGCGAGCAGTGGACATGTACTACCATTTACTGTATAATTCCAACATGCATTGGACCTTCCAAAATGCATTATCTCACATTTGTCCAGATTAAATCCCATCTGCCATTTGTCTGGCCAAGTCTCCAACCAGTCTATCCAACCTGACAATCCATTATCTGCAACTCCACCAATTTTTGTGTCGTCTGCGAACTTACTCATCAAACCAACTACATTTTCATCCAAGTCATTTATATATGCTATATCGTCCGAGAACTAATCCCTGTGGAACACCCCAAGTCACAGCCTTCCAGTCAAAAAAGCACCCATCTACTGCAACCATCTGTCTTCTATGGCTAAGCCAGTTCTGTATCAGTCTTGCCAGCTCTCCTCTGATCCCATGTGACTTCACGTTTCATACCAGTTTACCATGAGATACTTTGTCAAAAGCTTTATTGAAGTTCATGTCTGAACATCCACTGCATTTCTCTAATCTATCATCTTTTTCACTTGCTCGAAAAATTCGATCAAGTTAGTGAGGCACAATCCCCTCTTCACAAAACCATGCTGTCTATCAGGAGTAAATCCATGTGTTTCCAAATGTGAGTAAATCCTGTCCCTAAAAATCTTTTCCAATTATTTCCTTACCACTGAAGTAACGCTCACCAGCCTATAATTTCCTGGATTATCCCTGCTGTCCTTAAATAATGGAACAATATTGGCGACCCGCCAGTCCTCTGGGACTTCACCTGTAGCCAATGAGGATATGAAGATTTCTGTCACGGCCCTCAGAAATTAATACTCTTACCTCCCTCAGTATTCTGGGGTGGATCCCATTAGACCTGAGGACTTATCTACTTCAATATTTTTTAATACACCCAATATCTCCTCCTTTTTGATATCGACATAACCCAGAATATCTACACACCCTACCCTAGGTTCCTCATCCGTAAGTCCTTCTGTTTGGTGAATATTGAGGCCAACTTTTCATTCAATACATAGCCTATTTCCTCTGGTTCCATGCATAGATTTCCTTCGTTATCCTTAAGTGGACCAACTATTTCCCTGGCTACCCTCTTGCTCTTTACATATGTATAAAATGGCTGAGGATTTTCCTTAACCCTGTTTGCCAAGAACTTTTCATGACCCCTTTTAATCCTCCAAACTCCTTCCTTAAGTTCTTTCCTACGTTCTTTATACTCTTCAAGAGCTTCATCTGTCCTCAGCCTTTTAGAGCTTATGAATGCTTCCTTTTTCTTTTTGACAAAGTTCATAATATCCCTCATTATCCAGAGTTCCCAATATTTGCCACACTTATCCTTCATCCTCACAGGTATACACAATTCTAATCAACTGGCATTTGAAAGACTGACAATTATCAGATATTGATTTACCTTCAAAGAGTCTCCCCCAATCCACGCCCCCCAGATCCTGCCTAATGTTGTAGTATTTAGCCTTCCCCCAATTTAACACCTTTGCCTGAGAACCACGTTTGTCCTTATCCACAAACATCTTAAAACTTATGGAATTATTGGTGCAAGTTAGGATTTAAGCAGAAGAATTTTTGATGTGCTCAAGTTTACAGAAGGTGAAAGATGCTGGCAGGAGATTATTGGAGTGATTCAGTCTGGAGGTAACAAAGGCATACAAAGAACAAAGAACAAAACAGCATGGGAAACAAGTCCTTCAGCCCAACGAGCCCACGCCACCACCCCGATGTTCCCACCTCTACCCGCGATCCCTGTCCATGTTTATAGATGAAGGTTTAACAGTAGGTTTCAATGTAATGTTCCTTCAAATCCAGCTCTCCTATTTCATTTTGACAACTGATCTTCCTTATCTAATCACTCTGATTATTTCTAAATATATACACATTTATACATACAAAATGCTCCTATTTGTTAAATGTGCACAATTTATAAATGGCAGCAATGTGGCACAGTGGTTAGCAGTGCTCCCTCACAGCACCAAGGACCTGGGTTCAATTTCCATCTTGGGTCACTGCCTGTGTGGAGTCTGCACGTTGTCCCCGTGTTTATGTGGGTTTCTTCCAGGTGTTTTGGTTTCCTCCCACAGTCCGAAAGGCATGCTGGTTAGGTACATTGACGATGCTCAGTGTTCCCAAACAGGTGGTGGAGTATGGTGAGTAGGGGATTTTAACAGTAACTTCATTGCAGTGTTGATATAAGCCTGCTTGTGCTATTAATAAATAAGAGATGTTGATGTGCCAGAGAAAAATAAAAGACCAATAAGTGACTGGTGCTACGTTTGTCTCTAATGAGAGGGTTTTGTGAAATTGCCACAGCTGCCAGTTTGATTGATAGTCATTACAGTACACAAAGAACACAATTTGTCCTCTTTGAGAGAAAAATATGTCTGCTTGTTTATTTGTCAGCTCACATTGTTTTAAAACCAGAATATTAAACATACGTAATTTTTGCATACTTAAGTACTTCAAATGATCATCACATTCAGGAGGCTGTTATACTGTATTAGGTCACTGCTAGTTGACAGCAATTGTATGACCTAAAATAAACAATCCTAAGAAATACTATTCATTTAGTTGCTGTTTCTGAGATTTCTTTAGCCAAGAAACATGACAATTAACTATAATAAAAATAGAATTAACAATAGCTAATTATCAGTTAACAGTTCACACTGTATGACAATTTCCTGAATGTGATTAACATCAAACCCATCACAATTTAATTACATCTGTTATTTAATCTGTGAAATCATTCCCTTACAGCATTGGAAATTATGAACTATTCAAATGGTAGTGGACTTCTATAGGGTTGCAGCCAGTAAGTTGGAAAATCTCTCTCTCTTCCCGCTTCTCAATGTCCTTCTATTGTAATTTCTCACTCTTTCTCTCTACATAAATTCAAAGATACAGGAACAGAATTAGGCCATTCAGCCCATTGAGTCCACTCTGCGATTCCATTGTAGCTGGTATATTCCTCATCCCAATTTTCTTGTCTTCTCCCCATAACCCTTCAACCCATTATTAATTAAAAATCTAACTCCTCCTTAAACTTACTCACTGTCCTAGCATCTACCACACTTTGGGATAGTGAATTCCACAGATTCACAATCCTTTGGGAGAAGTAGTTTCTCCTCAACACTGTTTTAAATTTGCTATTCCTTATTCTAAAACTGTGACATCTTGTCCTAGAAATGCCCCACAAGAGGAAGCACCCACTCCATATCTACTTCATCCATACCTTTTATCACTAAAGTTTATTTATTAATCACAATAAGGCAATGAAGATACTGTGAAATTTCCTTAGCTGCCACACTATGACACCTGTTCGGGTCAATGCACCTAACTAGCACGTCTTTCAGAATGTTGGAGGAAACTGGAGTACTGAGAGGAAACCCACACAGACTCAGGGAGAACATGCAAACTCCACAAGTGACCCAAGTCAGAAATGGAATCTGTGTCCCTGGTGCTGTGAGGCAGCAGTGCTAACCACAATGCTACCGTGCCACCCCATCTTATATATCTCAATTTAATTTCTGCTTATTTTCTAAATTCCAGAGAGTATAGGCCTAAACTGTTCAATCTCTCTTCATACAACAAATCTCTCACCTTTGGCTTCCCACTCCTCCCTTTTCCCTTTTATTTCTCCCTGCCTTCATTTCTTTATCTTTGTTCTTTTTTCTTCTTTCCTTTCAGATGAGAAATGTTGGATGGTATGCAAGGAGATGACCCAGCACTGGCTTCAGGCTACTTTTTTAGTAACACTAGTTCTGGACAGGAGGGGTGGTGTTAATTTAAACTGCACTAATTTCTCCTCTCGCTACCTGTCCATAAATAGAAAGGTATTTTTGATTTGCTTCCGTATAAGTAGTGGTGTATTCCCAACCCCTTGGTTTTGATGTGATCCAGTTTCCTGTTAAATTTGAGATAAAGTAAACTTAGTTTAGTTGCACACATCTCAAAAACACAAGGGGAGAGAGGTGGTACAACATTGCCTCCTTTGCATCTGTACTGTAAAAGAGGGATAGAGAAAAGAAAAATTTACAGTGCGACTGGACAGGAAGAAATAGAGCTTCACATGAGTTCCAGAGCTGGAATCACAGTCCAATGAGATATCTCTTCATGGAGATGAACTGGCTAAAAATCTATACTGTATAATTCACTTTATTTCACACAATGTGATGAGCATGGAGAGATGACTCAGTCTTGTCAGTGACAATACTGAATTCCCAGTAGTGAATGGGGACGTGGTGTCTAAACCTCCTCAGAGCCCATTTTCTGTGGTGCTGCTTATAGAATATTTGACAGCAGACTAAGCTCAAGTTCCACAATTCATTATTACTCATTTCACAAATATGTCACATGACTTCCACTTCTCCACATTGTCTTTGACAAGGATGTGCATTCCTCATCTGGGTCCCCAAGATTGTTAAAGTTCCCAACCATTAAGAATTGAAAGGAAGTTTGTGGGGCCTTTTGTCCTGGGAGAAATGTATACTCCAGTTGGCCAACCTAGGTCATGAAATGCAGATGACTTTCATATAGTTTTGTTTGAATTTGGTTTGTACAGCCTATAGGGGGTTGTTAGTTTTTCAATAGAGATAACAAGGTGCAACTTTCTTTGAAATTGCCTGATATCATGGACAAATATTGGTTCAGCATTGAAAAAAAAGTTTGTCCAACTTATAAATTTTAGAAATGGTAATGAGAACATCTATTATATTTTATTAAAAAAAGGTGTGATGTCTTAATCCCCTCACACAGCCCTTCAAGCTCTTCGTACCTTTATTAATCCTTTATATCTTATACCTTTGCCTTCCCACTATTACAATGTTTTCCATTTAACCACTTACTCCTATTGTTTACCCACCTCTTCCCTCTAGAGGAAGGAAAAGGTTGAACTGATAGTTCAACATTTTCCTTCTTCACACTACTGTTACTCACTCTTCATTCACTTCTTCTGTCCCTTTCTCACACATACTACTTCTATTTCACTAAGGCAGGTGGATAAAGGCTGTAAGTCCACTTACTTCAACATACTTTCTTTTATTCTACCATTTATTTCCCTCGAAGATCATTTGAATGTTTCCCAAATTCAACTTATTACATTTTTAAAAATTAAATTAAAATGTGGCAAGCCACGATGGGCTAGATTTTCCCTCCTGCATCCAACATTTTTGACTGATATCTATGATATCACATATGGACAGTTACATGGGAGGACATGGTCATTTGAAAGTCAACAGGAAAATTGGAGGAATGAAAAATCTAGTGATGTACAAAGTAATAAGTTGTAGACAGCAAACAGAAGGATGCCAAAATAATAGAGGAGATAGACTAGAATGTAAAAGTGATGTAAAGAAAATGGTATGCTTCTATTATCATAAAGCTGGACATAATAAAATTAATTGCTGGAAACTAGATGTGAGACCTAATGCAGTAATAGGAATACCTGCGGAATCCTCAGCAAAGGTTATACCAGAAAGAGGAATGGTCATTGAAACTGTAGCAGGGGTATAGGTAAAATTTGTTCCTCGTAATCTATGAAAAAGGGGAATATCGCTCAGGGTAGACCAGAGAATTGTTCTTTAATTACTAGTGGACTCGAATAGCACGAGGGATCATGGGCTTAGAGTGAGGGGAGTAAGGTATAATTTGGATGCCAGAGGGAGTTTTTTCACACAGAGGGTGGTGGGGGTATGGAATGCGCTGTCAAGTAAAGTGGTGGAGGCAGGCACTCTGGAGTTATTTAAGAAATACTTAGATGGGCACATGAACAGAATGGGAATGGAGGGGTATAGAAAACTGATTTAAAATAGGGATCATGAGCGTTGGGAGTCCCTGGGAAGTGTGTAAATAGATGGTGATATTGATTACTTGTTTTTATCCTACAGGTGCTTTGGTCCACCTTGTTGTCTAACAAGGAGCATACACGCGATGGGTCGTGAGAGGGCTTCTCTTGGATTTTGTTTGAGAGTATCCTAGTGCTTCATGTCGTTAGTGTATGCTTGACCTGGACCATTTGATGGGCAACACGACAGCTCAGTGACTATCGCTGTGCTGTGCAGATACATGGATTTGGGCCTGTGTCTATGGGAGTTTGTGCATTCTCTCCGTGCTTGCGTGGGTTTTCTCCGGGTGCTCCGGTTTCCTCCCACATCCCAAAGATGTGCTCTTAGGCTAATTGGCAAAACAAATTCTCCCTAAATTGTCTCAAATTTGGTTTTTAATCCAAAGATCTATAAACACAGACGGGGATCACGGATAGAGGTGGGAACATTGGGTTGGCATCGCGAGCTCGTTGGGCCGAAGGGACTGTTTTCCGTGCTGTTTTATTCTTTGTTCTTTGTTCTTTTTAAAGAAAATCAGGCTGTGAGAGTTTCTGAATGTTTTATCACAAAAGGAGAAATATTCCCTTAGTTCTACAACAAAATATGAAAATGACTTAAGATGTTGAGAAATTCTGAGACAGATCAGTCCTTGATGTGATTGATGATGCAATTTGTTTTCCAGACATTGTAAAGTTAGATTTTATTCTGATAATGATTTGGCTAGTTGAGACAACAGCATGGTGATGATGTATTGCATCAGGCAGTTTGATTATGCTGATGTTAACCAACTTCTAAAAATTACTGTGGCTGTAATTGATATGCTTATTACTCATAACACACAATTGAAGGAAAATTTGATCAATGTAGAGAGCCAACTTTCATGTACGAAAGAGAAGATTACTAATGAAAAGGTAGAATTGATGACAAAATCAGTCATAGAAAGTAGAACACTTGACTGAAGACTTGAAATGTCTAAGTAATAAACTTGTAGAAGTAAATTTGTTCAAAGATCAAACCAAGCAGGAGTATGAAATCTTTTGTGTGAATATGAAAAGCATCTCAAGAAATAGCTCAAAGAGATTTTGATCAGAAGAAAAATGAATTACAGGGATGCCATCTTGACCCTGTTATCTCAAAGTGAAACTTTACATATTCATGTCTGGGAAATGAACCTGAAGATGGGATTACGCCTACAGCTAACAAAAAACATGATTGAGTTGTGGACTTAAATAAAATGTTCTTTGTTGAGTTACAGACTGCAAAAAAGAGACAGAAGAAACATAAGGGTTACATTATGATAATATTGTATCTGTCCAATTCAGATACTTCAATCATCTTCTTAATCAAAGTCTTACCCAGGTGTCTTTATTTATAACAAGAACAAAGTACGGACAGAGATATATAATGTAACAAACTTTATTAAATATAGTTAAGCCATAAATTACCCACTATGTATACAAGGAATACCCAGGATTTGGCTATACTACCCATAAAGATGCTTGGTAAGCTGTAGAGCCATTCCGTGAATCCCTCTGATTTGTCTTTGAGAAGGTGATTCTCGCTGGCCATTTCTTCCTTGCTTCCTTTCTTCCTTCTTTCTTTGACTTGGTCTGGTATTGCTCCTCTTCTATCCCGAGTCTTCACTCCCAAGTGTCCAGAATGCTTATTTTATCCCCTGTGACTTCATGCTTTTTCCCATCTGCCGTTGGCCTTCTGCCAATATGGTCTCAGGAAAGCGGGAACGGGGGGCTCAGCATTCAATGATCTAATCGATGATTTGTTGACAGGACACCTGAACATATCCTGGGCGCCTGGGCCCCAACTAGGCTGTGGACATGTGAACAATAGGCTAGTGCATGTCAAATAGGAGCAATGATCTGTTGATGGGTTATCGATACGGCTGATCTAGAAGTGCCTTGGCAATCTGTCTGAGCTCTGTATATTCAAACTTTGGTCCAATTTTCTGCAGGCTATTTACTGGTGTTGACTTTACTTTAGAGTGCCCAATTCTTCAATTTAAAAGGCCAATTTTATTTTGGGCTCAGCACCATAATAATTCTGTGATATATAAATTCTGTCAATCTTACTTGTTACATTGGTTGATTTTGTTTTGGTTACATCTTTGTAATTGTGCAATATGACACAATATGTAACTGTGAATCGCGATGAGAAGTTTATTTATAGAATGTGTGTGTAATCAGCCATTTGTTAGAAGTTTATGCTGTCAGATTCTTGTAAGGAAGGTGTAAGGACATTGTAAGGAAACCTTCACTGTTGTGAAGCTTGCTACCTTTCAACGGAAAGGTATAATGGACCCAAGAAGAAATGAGAAAATACTTACCCTTAAAATGGAAATCAGGACCTTGGAGGCAGAAAACTACAGTCCCAGCTGGTTCTAGCAGTCACTGCATATCTGCTGGCCCAATGTTATTTTTTGCACATTTCTCCTCTGAATCCCTCCAAGTGATTGTCATATGAGAGTTTCCAAAATCCACTCACAAAATAGCTCTGGAATTCCCTCTACAAAATAGCTTCTCCATCTTGATTTCTCCCTTTAAGGTACTCCTTAAAATCTTCTCCATGATCAAACTTTTGACTTGGGGCCACCTAAGTATTTATGATTCACCTCTGACATTTTAGTACATTAAAGGTGCTATACAAATACAGGCTGTTATGTTCTTGAGGTGCAAAACAGTGGATTTCCCAAGCAAAACCGCCCCTCTTTCTTTCTCATCAATGCTTTTTTCAAGAAGAAATAAAGTAGCAACAGAAGAATGTTGTGCACAGTAGGCTGCATATAACCACATCTAAAATCTGGAATCATCAGATAGAGATGTATGTTCTTTCCTCTCTCAGAGGAAAGTGTCTTTGAAGATACAAAGGATGTTGTGTCACTGTGTACCAGTCAATCCAAAATGCAGTGTAACTCCTCCAGAGGATGGCATTGCTGGTGATTCTCAAGCTTCAAGAACTTTGCATACTTACTTAGTGACATCAGCAACATAATTTTAACCTCCAAAATCAGGTGGGTTGGTACAGATGAGAAGTTAATATTTTCAAAAGGACAACCTGACTCCAGTCTGACTGTAATCTACACCCAGACAGTGACCCAAGGCTGAAATTGAGCACAGGTCCGTAGTGCTGTGAGGCAGCAGTGCTAACCACCTTGCACTCACATGAGGTTGACACCTCATTTTTAGATATGCTTGGTGCTGCTTCTGGCATGCTCTCCTATACTCTACATTGAACCAGGGCAACTAAGATTGGCTGCCCATCATTTATTGCCTATGATGCCAATGTCCCAAGAATGAATAAAAAAACTTCTGGTTCTAGTGAAAATAGATCAGACCCTTTGAGACCAACCGACTTTCTGGTGACAGGTCAATCTGCAAAAGTTTCTGAGGAGGTTGTGTGCCTCCATTTTTCCACAGGAGACTGTCTTTTTTTGCATTTCAACTAGACTTTCCCAGTTTAGTATCCAGCAGGTGAAAGAAGGCAGCAAGGGTCAGACCTATAAAGTAAGAACTATTACTGCACTGCTTGTGTATCATGATCAGACATGCTTCTTCTCTCTCCACAACTGACCAATCCTGACACCCCCATGCCCCTCCCTATTTCCTCATTAAATCCTGAGATGTCTGACTCCCATCCAAATCTCCCACCCAAATCCTTCCTGCCCTCTCCAATTCATTAACATCTGTATGTTCCGACCTCACAATCTCCTCCCCAACCACAATCCCTCTTTCTCTGACCACAATCTCTCTCCCCTCACCATGATTCCTCTCTATCCTAGCCATGATTTCTTTTCTGCCTGACAAGGTTTCCACCCCCGACCATGACTTTCCCCTCCAACTATGATCTCTACTGTCTGACCCCTCAAGGCCGAACCTCCTAGCCCTTTTTCTTTCCTTTTAACTCTGCTGCTACGGCCTTGTGCCAAACCACAATTGTCCCCATCCCCCATCTTGCTGATAATTTCAGCAGAACATCCAGGGAACTCATAATTCTGGTTTCCTCATCAGAACTCCTCCTCTGCATCCTCCTTGTATTGAGGCCAATCCCTGTGTTTCAGGAATTGGAATAAACATGCCTTTATAAGTATTTTTTACTCAGTATGTCTTCTCAGTGTAAGTCTTCCTTATTAGTCTTCTTTCTCAGAAGACAAAGGAAATTTGGCATGTTAGCTGCAACGCTCACCAACTTCTACAAATGCACCATAGAAAGCATTCTTTCTGGTTAAATCACAGCTTGGTATAGCTTCTGCTCTGCCCAATAGCGCAAGGAGCTACAAAAGGTCATGAATGTAGCCCAATCAATCACACAAACCAACCTCTGATCCATTGACTCTGTCTACATTTTCTGCTGCCTCAGCAAAGCAGCCAGCATAATTAAGGACATCACACACCCCGGACATTTTCTCTTCCATCTTCTTCCATCAGAAAAAAGGTACAAATGTCTGAGGTCATGTACCAACCAACTCAAGAACAGTTTCTTCCCTGCTGCTGTCAGACTTTTGAATGGATCTATCTTGCATTAAATTGCTCTTTCCCTGCACCATAGCTATAATTGTAAAACTACATTCTGCACTCTCTTGCTTCCTTCTGTATGTATGGGATGCTTTGTATAGCTGGAAAGAAACAATACTTTTGACTGTATCCCAATATATGTCTCAATAATAAATCAAATCAAAGATTTGGAAAATTGAGTGTGAGTGATATCAGAAATTACTTCTTGATAAATGATTCTTGAAGATCCAAGTATAATTTCCATTTCTATTGTTCGTGTAAAAGTTCAACAATATTTCCTCTCTCTTCAATGTGCATCACCTTCAGGATTTGAACTTATTCTTCAGATTCTTGTTTTCGATACAAATGAACGCATAACAGGAAATCTCTGTGAATGTTGGAATTTGAAACAAAGACAGAAAATGTTGGAAAATCTCAGCAGATCTGGCAGTTTCTAGTGACAGGTCAGAAGCAACATTTTGAATCAAAATTAATCTTTGTCCAAAGGGTCATCCAGAGTCGAAATGTTAGCTTTACTCTCTCTCCTTAAATGGTCACAAATGGATGTAGGTTGGATTTATTTGCAGTTTAAGTTACAAAAGCTCAAAAAGCTTATATAAAAACAGATAATACTGGAAATATGCTGAAACTCAGACGACATCATTAGAGGGAATGGTTGTGAAAAGAGTGTAGAACAGTGTAAATCTGGGAATTTGGTAAAAGTAGAAATTTGGTGTGAGGGAGAGGTAGTCCTACTTTTTATCTCATGTAAGCCTGAGTTAGTATTTCAAACTTTGTTCTAGTGTTTTAGTGGAAGTTAGTGCCTAGAAAATGAAATAAAATTATGGCAAAATAAAAAGTAGATATAAATAACATAAATTATCCAGTCTAAGATACGGAAGACCACTTGTACATCTGGACTGCAGCATTGTGGGAATTTGTGTACAGTGAGAATGTGTCAAGCAAAAAAATCTGTAGTGTATATCTGTCTCGAATTCTCTGATTCAGAGTCATTAAGTTAAAGTGTGAGTCAAAGACATTCTATGATTAAAGATAGAGGGCAGGATTCACTGTTTCCCCCCCACCCCCACACCACTCTCCCTGCCCTCCCCCCCACGGAATTCCCTGTTGAATCCCCCCATGCGACCGGGAAACATGCAGTGAGTGTGCGCCTTCAGTGGACTGGAAGATCTTGCTAGCATTAACAGCCAGTAAATTCCATCCTGGAAATCTTGAAAATGTTTATATGTAACAGAGAAGTATCTGGGCAATTTCCTCCTGTCCTTGATCAAACCACATAGAGAGGTGTAAGGTCCTAACTGGGCTGATGTGATTGGTAATGCATAGGGTAAGTAAGATGCGGCAAAACGGGCCTGTGAAGCCAAATAATCTACAGCTGCTCCTATGTTTCTATGAAATAGAGAATGCTGATCCTAGCTAACAAGTACAGTTATTACTACCTGCTTGGATAAAGATAGAGCCTGTCAGAAGGGGAAAGTCACCCAGAATGCTGACCATGGTGCCATGGAGCAGGAGTCTGCCCAAAGGAAAGAGAGGGGAAGAGTGAATAAGGGAAGTATATTGTGGTACTTCCCTTATTCACTCTTCTCCTCTCTTTTCTTTGGGCAGACTCCTGCTCCATGGCACCATGGTCAGCATTCTGGGTGACTTTCCCCTTCTGACAGTCTCTATCTTTATCCAAGCAGGTAGTAATAACTGTATATTGTGGTACTTGTAGAGAATTCAATAATTAGGAGGAAATTGACAATGAAAATAATGATTTGGGGGACATGTTGCATCATTTATTCTTTATTTGTATTTATAGGAATGGAAGAGGTTAGTATGTGAAACATTCCTAGGATGGGAACTATCCGTTACAGTTGCATTGTGTAGATAAATTTTGAAGAAAATGATGGCAATACAAAATACTGATTCCCAGGACCAGATGGTTTCCATCCCAGGATTTAAAGAAAGTAGGTGAGAACATTGTAGGCAGCCTAGCTATAATTGTGCTATTTTTCTTGAGTTAAAAATTTTGGCTTGCGTTTGAATAATTGTTACTCAGCTATTTAAGAAAACTAAGAAAGGGAAATCAGGGAATTATAGACCTGTTAGTTGAACATCTGTTGTCAAGAAATTAATAGAGTCTATAATTAAGGATAGAGTGACTGAACACCTTGAAAATTTTCGGCTGATCAGAGACAGCCGGTGTGGATTTGCAAAGTGTAGGTCATGCCAGATGAACCGATTTAATTTTTTGAGGAGGTGATTAAAGTAGATATCAGGGGATTATCTGTGGATGCTGTTTGTTTGAACATCCAAAAGTCATTTGATAAAATCTGCATAAAGAACTGTTGTGTAATGTTGAAGCAAATTCTTGGCCTGGTTTAGAAATTGGCTGAGTGATAGGAGACAGAGAATAGGCATTATGGGAAAGTATCTTTATTGTCTGGTTATGACTAGTGATAGTGGTGTTTGCAGAAATGACTTTTGGAGGCCATGGAGGTTTGACAAAACTAATAGCTTTATTCAGGAGATGCTAACACTACAGGCTGCAATCTTAAGACTGCGCAGTTATCAGTGCAAACGGTCGATTATGTCATCTAGGATATCACACATACGTTCTCCTAAAGTAGTGATATTGAGTTGCAATGCTGTTGGTAAGCAATTACTAAAATACTATACACAACAGTGATGTCCCATAAAGATCGCTGTTGAGAACTCAACTGTCTTTCCTAATTAATGATGATTTATATTAAGAACATATGTGAGGTTATTCCAAAACCCAGAAGGGTAACTTGGAACACGGCTTTTTATATTTTCAATTTGGTACAATGTGAGAGAGAGGTGCGAACCAGGGAGCAACAGTACTTTCTTGCTGTGATCAATTAATAAAGATTATTTATTAACTTAGAAGACACACAACTATAATACACTGTAACCGTTCACTTACCTATGTATACACAATTTCTCATGTTTATCATGGTTTCCCAACTACCTATGTTTCCTGAGCTGAGAAAAACTGCTTTTCTAAAAACAATATCCAATATTAAGTAACTCCATGAGCTGAATCCAGCAGTTAATCACCACCCTGCAGGTTATTTTCCAAGTTTGGAAAAACTGTCTTCAATTCAGCGTAGAAATTCATTTCTGTTCGAGTTTTGTTTTAAACAGTAGCCTTTCAGCAACAGCTTGGTTTCAGGAGAGTCTGTTTGCTGCAGCTGGGTGTGGTTGAGATGGTGGCTGCTTCTCTATTGATTTCTCCGGTTATCTTGCTATGGATGTATCATTCTTGATGTTACCCATGGACCAAGCTTTTTAGCATACAGTTGCAAATTATTCTCTTGTCTCTCCACTTTAAAGGTCACCTCCTCTATACACCATTGTTTTCCCCCAATCACTTAGATAAACACTTGTTTTCTTACTGCTACACTAATTTGCATATCAAAATAACCCCCTCAGACAGCTGTATTTATCAGATTCCCTTTTGTCCCATTTCTTTATTTTATCCCAATTTCATTTTTAAATCTTGATTTTCCTCAATTCTTAACAATTAACTGAAGGACTAGAAATTCACAGATCCAAGTTTGCCAATGATACAAAGGTAGGTGCTATTGTCAATAGGGTAGATGGAAGCATAAAATTACTAAAAGATGTTACACTTGATCGACTGATGGGCAAGCACGTACCTAGATGTAAAGCCATCTTCTTTGGACCTAAAACAAATAGAATGGAATACTTTCTAACTGGGGAAAAACTGGAAACAATGGAGGTCCAAAGAAATGTGGGGGCCCAGATAGATTGATCATTAAAGTATCGCGGACAGATACAGAAAATAATCAAAGACACTCATGGGGCACTTATATCTAGAGGACTGGAATACCACAGCAGACAGGAGTTGAGGCCACGAATAGATCAGCCATGATCTTATCGAAGAGTGGAGCAAACCTGTGGGAGAAAATGACTCACTGCTGCTCCTATTTCTTATTCTCTGATACAAAGGCTTGATTAAATGACAGCTGGATACTTTGAGCATTTCTGGGCAGGAAGAATATTTTGACCCTGGAGGGAGTACAATGATGATACTTAGTCTACAAGGATTAAATTATAATATTGTATAAAGTAGAATTGTATTCCTGGAGTCACCAATATTAATTGGTGACTTAAAGAAAAATTTTCAGGATATTAAGTTAAATAGATAGCATAGATAGAAATAAACTATTTCCAAGCATTGAGGAGTCTAAAGTGAAGGGATAGAGTTTAAAAATTGATTCAGACATTTCAGGAGTGAAATTAGGAAACATTTCTACGTGCAGGGTAGAAGTTTGAAAAGTCTACCTTCAACAATCCTTCCTTTGTCACTAACACACAGTGGCAGCAATCTATACAATCTATAAGAGGCTTGTTCAACACCCAGCCCATGGGTCACTATCCAGCCCACCAGGCCTCTCTATCCGGTCCACCAGGCCCCTCTATCCAGCCCATCAGGCCTCAGTAATTGGCCCACTATGTCTGTCCTTTTGACCTACCACATCCCTCTATCCAGTCCAGAAGCCCATCCATCTGATCCACCAGGCTGCTCTATCTGACCCAGTCGACCCCTCTATCTGCCCCATCAGGCCTCATTATCCGATCCACCATGTCTCTCTATACAGCCCACCTGGCATCACTAATCAGTCCATCAGGCCCTTCTATCCGGCCCATCAGACCCCTCTAATTGGCCCACCAGGTCCCTCTATACAGCCCACCAAGTCCCTCCATCCAACCTACCAGGCCCTTTATCCGGCCCACCAGACCTCACTAATTCAACCATCAGGCCCCTCCTTCTGACCCACCATGTCCCTGTATCCAGTCCACAAGCCCCTCCATCCAGCCCACCAGGCCCCTCAGTCCAGCCTACCCGGCTCCTCTATCCAACCCAGCAGGCCTTGCTAATTGGCTCACAAGGCCCCTCAATCTGTTCCACCAGGCCCCTCTAGCTAGCCCACCAAGCCTTACTAATTGGCCCACCAGGCCCCTCTATCTAAACCACCAGACCCCTCTATCCAACCTTCCAGGCCTCTCTATCTGGCCTCCCAGGCCCCTCTATCCACCGTGCCAGGTCCCTCTATCTGCCCTGCCAGGCCACTCTAACCGGCCTACCAGGTCCCTCTACCTGGCCAGTCAGGCCTTTATACCTGGCTACCAGGCCCCTCTATGTGACCCAGCAAGCTTTACTAATTGGCCCATCAGACCTCACTAATCGGCCCACCAGGGCCCTCTATCGTGCCCACCAAACCCCTCTATCCAACCCATGACAAAATGTCAGTAGATGAATTCAAAGATTCTTCAAACAACTGCTCAATCAATCATAGGTTATTTCTCTCCCACGTTTGCTGTTAATAGGATCGATTGTGAGCCAATCATCTGCGAAGTTGAGAGAAAACCAGTCCCTGAATGGAGGTTTTCTTCAGCATGAGTCCTGACAAAGTGGCACAATAGCAATGATGAATGTACTGGGGAGAGAGAGAGGGAGGGAGGGAGGGAGGTTTTTAAGAACAAAAGTCAAAGTGCTGCTAGGTGGAGACAAAGTCCCTGTCAAGTAGGAGGAAAGGAGCTATTATTGGGCGGCGGAAGAGAGTGAGTGAATAAGAGAGAGGGAGAGAGAAAGTGTGTGCGCATGTGAGTGAGTGTGTGTGTGAGTGATAATGTAAATGTGTGAGTGAATGTGTGAGTGAATGTGTATCTGAGTGAGTGTGTTTGTGTGTGTAAGAAAATGAGAAAGTGTTTGTGTGAGTGAGTGTGCACATGTGTGTGAACAAGAATGCACATGTGTGTGTGAACAAGAGTGCATGTATTGGAGAGAATGATAGTGCATCTGTGTGAAAGTGCACGAGTGAGAATGGGTTAGTGTGTGAATGAGAATGCGTATGTGTGAGTGAAAGTGCATGTGTATGTGAGTGAGTGTGTGTGTGTGAGTGGGAGTGCACGTGTGAGTGATTGAGAGTGTGTGTGTGTTATTATTGGGTGGGGGAAGAGAGTGAGTGAATAAGAGAGAGAGAGGGAGAGAGAGAGAGTGTGCGCATGTGAGCCTGTGTATGTGAGTGATAATGTAAATGTGTGAGTGAATGTGTGTCTGAGTGTGTTTGTGTGTAAGAAAATGAGAAAATGTGCGTGTGTGAGTGAGTGTGCACGTGTGTGAACAAGAGTGCACGTGTGTGTGTAAACAAGAGTGCATGTGTTAGAGAGAATGATAGTGCATCTGTGTGAAAGTGCACGAGTGAGAATGCGTTAGTGTGTAAATGAGAGAATGCACGTGTGTGAGTGAGAGTGCGTGCGTATGTGAGTGAGTGTATGTGTGTGAGTGGGAGTGCACATGTGTGTGTGAGTGGGAGTGCACGTGTGAGTAAGTGAAAGTGTGAGTGTGTATGTGTGTGTGTGTGAGTGAGAGTGCACGTATATGTGTGTGTGAGTGAAAGTTCACATGTGTGAGTGAAAATGTGTGTGTGGATGAGTGAGAGTGCGCATGTATATGAGTGAGTGACTGTGCTGTGTGTGTGTGTGAGTGAGTGAGAGTGCATGTGTATGAGTGAGAGTGTGTGCGTGCGTGTGTGTGAGGGTGCACATATGTGAGGGTGTGTGTGTGTGAGAGAGAGTGCACGCATGTGGATGTGAGAGTGTGCATATGTATGTGAGAGTGCATGTGTGTGTATGTGTATGTGAGTGCGCATGTGTGTATGTGTGTGTGAGTGCACGCGTGTGTGTGTGAGAGTATGCATGTGTGTATGAGAGTGCCCATGTATGTGAGTGCGCATGTTTGTAAGTGTGCATGTGTGTGTGTGTGCGCGTGTGTGAGAGAGTATGCGTATATGTGTGTGTGTGTGAGTGCAGGCATGTGTGTATGAGCGCGCATGTGTGAGTGAGTGTGTGTGTGAGAGAGTGAGCATGTGTGTATGAGAGTGAGCATGTGTGTATGAGAGTGCGCATGTGTGTGAGTAAGAGACTGTATGTGTGTGAGTAAGAAAGTGCACATGTGTGCGAATGAGAGTGTGCGTATGTGACAGAGTGAGCGTACCTGTGTGTGTGAGTGAGAGAGTGCGTATTTGTGAGCAAGAAACTCACTTTGATAGCACCTTTCCAACCCAGGACCTCTACCAGTAAGAAAGACAAGGATTCTCCAAGGGCTGTAGATCCATGGTAACACCAATTCCTTCAAGTCCCCCTCCAAGTTACACAGCATTCTGACTTAGAACTATATCACCCCCCTCCACTGTTGCTGATCAAAATCTTGGAACACTTTTCCTAACAGCACAGTGGGTGTACCTACATCACATAGACTCCAGCAGTTCAAGAAGACAGCTCACCATTACCTTTTCAAAGACAATTAGAGCTATAAATGCTGGCCTGGCCAGCAATACCATACCCCATGAAAGAATTTTAAGATCTTCTCTGCCATGATGGCAATTAATACTAGATCCATTTTTATATTTACATGTGAGTTTGATGGACTTTTGTTTACCAAAGATATGGAATATGGGGTAAAGGAATGTATATGGAATCAGGCTGCATCATCTCATTGAATAGTGAAACAGATTCAGGGGCTAACTGCCTACATCTACTCATATGTTCATATGAGAAAACCAGTTAACATGGAAATGTAGAAAATAGGAGTAGGCCATTTGACTCTTCAAGCCTGCACTGCCATTCATTATGATCATCAAATTCAGTAACCTGTTCTGCTTTCCCCCATTTCCTTTGATCTCTTTAATCCCAAGAGCTTTGTCTTTGAAAACTTTTGGCCTCAACTGTTTTCTTTGGTGGAGGATTCCACAGATTACCGCTATCTGTGTGACAGAATTTCTCCTCATTTCTGTCCTAAGTGGTTTACCTCATATCCTTAGAATGTGACCTCTGGTTCTGGAACCCCTACCATCAGGAACTGCCTACATTCTTTCTCCTTTTACTCTGACCAGTCCTGTTAAAATTTTATTGGTTTCTATGAGATTCCCCCATTATTCTTCCAAACTCCAGTGAATATATATTCCTAACTGCCTCAATCTCTCCTTGCATGTCAATCCCGCCATTCCAGGCATCAGTCTGATAAACCTTTGCTGTATTCCATCCGCAGCAAGAACATTCTTCCTCAGGTAAGGAAAATAAAACTGCAAGAGTATTACAGGTGTGGTTTTACTAAGGTCTTGTACAATTGGAGCAAGACTTTCCTGCTCCTGTACTCAAATCCCCTTGCTATGAAGGACAACATATCATTTGCTCTTTTCACCATTTGCTGCAGCTCCATGCTTACCTTCAGCGACTGATGTCCAAGGATATCCAGATCTCATTACACATTCTCTTCTCCTAATCCATAGCCATTTAGATAATAATCTGCCTTCCTGTTTTTTGCTATCAAAGTGAATAATTTCACATTTATCCATGTTGTACTACGCCCGTCATATTTTTGCCCACTCAGTCAACCTGTCCAGGTCACACTTAAGCATCTCAGCATCCTTCTCACAGCTCATCCTCCCACTCGGCTTTGTGGATGTTACATTTAGTTTCTTATCCAAAATATTAATATACATTGTGAAAAGCTGAGATCCTGGCACTGATCCCTGTGGTGCCCCAGTAGTCTCAGTCTGCCTTTAGGAAGAAGACTTGTTTGTTTCATGTCTGCCAACCAGTTTTCTACCCATCTCAATACGTTATCCCCAATTCCATGAACTTTCATTTTACATGTTAATCTCTTATGTGGGACTTTGTCAAAAACCTTCTGAAACTCCAAATAAAGCACATCCACTAGCTTCCCCTCACCAAGTCTATTAGTTGCATCCTTGAAGAATTCCACTAGGTGTGTCAAGCCTTTCATAAACCCATGCTGACTCTGTCTGATCCTGCCAGCTTTCTTTGTGCTTTATTAACTCATTTATAATAACTCTAGCATTTTCCCCACTATCGACATCCAGCTGACTGGTCTATAATTCCATGTCTTCTCTATACCTCTATTTCTAAATAGTGAGGTTACATGAGCAACCCTCCAATCTGTAGGAACTGCTAGAGATCTATAGAATCTTGGAAGATACCCACCATTGCATTCATTATTTCTATGGCCACTCCCTTAAGTATTCTGGGAGGTAAGTTATCAAGTTCTGGGGATTTATCAGCCTTCAATCCCATCAATTTCCCCAACAACATTTCCCTACTAATTTTGATTTCCTTTAGTTCCTCCCTTTCACAAAATCCTATGTTCTCCAACATTTCGGATACATTATTTTGTTCTCCTTTGTGAATATAGAATCAAAGTATGTATTTAGTTACAACAAAAACAGAAAACAGCAAGTCTCACAGGTCTAACAGCATCTGTGGAGAGAGAACAGAGCTAACATTTTGAGTCTGGATAACCCTAAAGAATAGGGTGAAATTTATAATTAGGGTCGGGACTGGAGGAGGATTGACAAAGATGTCATAGATAAAAAGACAAATGGAATCTAAAACGTGGTGATCATGGCTAAGAAAGGTGCTGATAGTAGCCTTTAACAGATCTGAATGTGTAAATGGCAGAGCAAAAGTAAGCAGACTGTCAAAGGACAACCTGAGATAGATATATATCTATACACAAAATAAAATAAAATGAATGGAAGTTGGATGAAGGTGGAGGAGAGAGTTAATGCTCAGAAGTTGTTGAACTCAGTGTTCAGTCCAAAAGGCTGTAAAGTGCCTAATTGGATCATGATATGGAGTTCCTCCAGTTTGCATTGAGCTTCACTAGAACATTGCAAAAGGCCAAGGATGGATATGTGGACCAGAAAACTGGATGGCCTGTTGAAATGATAAGCAATGGGAAGGTCTGAGTCCCAAATGCGGACGGGCCAAAGGGGTTCTGCAATGTGCTCACCCAGTCTGTGCTTGATCTCTCTGAAGTTGGAAGCAGTGAATGCAACAGAGCAGATTAAAGGAGGTACATGTGAAGCACTGCTTCACCTGAAATAAGTGTTAAAGTCCTTCGATGATGAGCAGGGAGGAGGTAAAGGGACAGGTATTGCACCTTCTATGATTGCATGGGAAGGTGCTGTGGGAAGTGTGTGAGATGTTGAGTGTGGATTTCTGGGAGGGAATGGTCCCTGTGGATTGCTGACAAAGGAACTGAGGGGAAGATATGTTTGCTGGTGGCATCATGTTGGAATTGATGGAAATGGCAGAGATTGAAAGAAATGATTCTTTGTGTGTGGAGCCTGATGAAGTTAAAAAGTGAGGACAAAAGTGACCTTGCCCTGGTCTGGGAGAGAGAATAGGAGATGAGAGCTGACAATGGGCCTATGGGGACAGTCTTGTTTGAGGATTTTGGGAAGGAGGTAGAAGTGGTCTGTTCTGGGTTGAGACACTATGAGGCTGGAAGCTATGAATGGAAGATCTCTGGAGGAAAGCAGGGCAGTGACATATTGGTGGAAACATTTGGGAATCTTAAATTCAAAATCACATGTCTTCCCATGCTAAACTTGACACATGCCTCAAATTATTCTTCTGCAGTATCCCAAAATATTATTTTTTCTGAAAGAAACCCATCTAAGTAGCATCTGAATTAATCAATGCAAACCCCAAGCACCATTTCCTCAGAGAGGCTGTTCAATAGCTTGACTATCTACTCCCTGTTGCTGCAAAATAGGCCAGGTCCTTTGGTTCTATTATTCTGAAGAAAGTCAAACAGCTTGTCATAATCTACTGCTGTATGAACAAGATCCGTCAAGAATGAATCATCAGTGTAGACCTTCAAATACCAGTGAAAAATTGCAGCCAAGACAACAGTGTTAGAAATAATTTCCCCAGGCTCATTGCCCAGATTTGTTAAACCTATGTGTGTTCAAATCACATTAATAGTTTCTGGGATTGAGATTAAGTGCTAGAGCTGCACATGAAGATGGATTGCAGAGAAATTTTAGGCCAGACAAACAGGCAATGATACACTTAAATAAGAATTACAAAATAAACTGTATTTTCCCAACTTTTCCTTGATGGATTTTCTCATCACTGTTTTCCTATTAGTTGTCCGGAATTAGCAGACATTCACTGAACAGGATGATCAGGTTAAGAGTTATAAGAAATAAAAATCATAGTATTATGGCAAGATGGACTGAATAAATGATTCTAAAATGAAGACAAAGTTATATTTGCACATCTTTGTCAACTTATAACATTCTATCTAACAACTCTTCACTTGACCATTATACCATCATGGATCACATGCTATACTGAAAACAGTCATGTAAACATTCCTTACAGGAGTTCAGATATAGGAATGTCAGTACTTAGCTTCCACACACCCTAATATGTTCTCTGTTACATCAATACCAGGTCCAAAAGCTAACTTATGGAAAGGTATCACAGTCAGTGCTGCGTCTCTTGCACCTGACTGTTGATGTCGCTGTCATATCGTGATCTACATTAATTATTAACAAAACTATTTTGTTAATTTATTGGACTAGAGAGAGTAATGAGTTCCTGAAAACAAAGTCTACACTTTGCTCACGTATTTCCTCTGAACTCTTCCCCGTTAGATAAATGTTTCTTCCAGTGATCTATTCTCTTATAGGAAGACTATGTTAATCTTCAGCATATCAAGATCCATGTTGACAACCATGGTCTTACATGCGTTATTGACCAGCTGCAAGTCATCTGTCGGTCCCAAGCACATCCAAGAGTTGCCACCATCTTCCTTTATGCTTTTATCATTGTTTGCCTGGTGGATGGATTCTATTGACTTGTTGAACAGACACTGTAAACTCCAAACACCCACTGAAGCAGATGGACAGTGGTAAGTCGCATTCTTACCAGCAAGGGGGTGCCTCAATTGAGGTGGCTGGTGGCTTTCACAATCATCCCTCCCACCATCCCAGAGCCCATAATTCATGCTCTTTCTGACAAGCAAGTTGGCTTATAACTCGTACTTGCTGTCTCCCTGTTGTGTTAATGTTTTGTTGAGAAACTGCAGTGTCTCCTCCAGGGGGCGAGCCAGGGCAACATTTCTGGTGATCCTCAGCTGTTCAAATGTCAGAGTTCACCCCTCGATTGTGTGCAAAAGAATGTGAAGCATTACATTTGGCACTGGCTTTGTTGCTGGAGAGGTGACATATTTAAACTTTAGAACTCTTTGGACTCAACTCTTGGTTTCTTTTGTCAATGTTTACTTGCTTAGCCTTCAATCTTTCCGTGGTATGTACAAGACTGTAGAACTATTTGGGCATAGTTAAGAGTTTGGTTTATAGGTGCCAGGACATGTCCAGATGTTAGTGAGCCTACGTGCTGCATGACCTCCTTTGAGTTTCTCTGAGGCTTCAGCCTGAACTTGCGAGGGATCTAGTTTCCATATGTCGCCACACGGAGGCTCATCAGAGGAGTTGCCGATGGAGAGGCCGTATACAAATCGGGACAGACATTTGACTATATATTGACAGTATACAGACATTTGACTTTTTTTTATTACTGCCATGTGGACCAGAAATGAGACAAAAACGGAAAGTATGCTAACTCTCTTCACTGTACGCTTCACATTAACCTATTGGACATATCATTGGACTAGTAGTGAGAATGTGCAGATAAACTTAAGTCATGGTTTCCATGTATTATTTGCTTTTTTATACTTTATGAATCTTTTGGAAATAGATTCATTTTGCAGCTGATTTAGCAAACTCTGAGAATCAAGTTTTACAGTTCTAGCTAAAAAACCAAACTGTACAAGTCAGTTCAAATCTCACCAAGGGATAGAATATTATTTACTTTCACATAACCATCATTGAATTGAAATTGCATTAAGATAGTAACCTGCATCGGTGCCCGAAGCAGACTGATCCACTAAAATATCTATCCTGTTATGAGGCGTGCCACATTTAGAAGATGATCTGTAACCGCCTATGATTTGCCACTTAGATGGAAAAGCCAGCTGGTGCATTCACAGTGTTTATTTATTTAACAGAAGGCAGAAACCTTCATTTAATGTGTTGTTGTTTTACTTTAATGTGATCCATGATAACTGTTGCACATAAAACATGAATATTTAAGTTGTTAATATAAGGAACTGTTACTGAAATACTAGAAACAGGAAATACATTTAAGATAAAAGCAAAAGCTGCTGGCAGCAACACAGTTTTGTTTTGATACTTACTTGCTAGTAGGATGTAGAGCTGGTACATGAAAACCAACTAAAGCCCACTGGGAGGAATTAAAATGGAGGAATACGCTTTGAAGGCAGGATTCCTGGGGAGTAATTTTTCATCTTCACTGCACAGACGACAATTTGGAGGAATGGATTATACACGTATTATTGAAATCATCTGATTTCCATCCCATAGATTAGAACAAGCTTAAAATTAGGCAGTCTTTGTTACTGGGCGATTTGCTCTGCCAGATTACTGCTCCTGTGGCAAAGACAAAATGTACAGTGTATATTACAGTGAAGTGACTTAATACTGCAACAACAATCCTGATATTCACCAAACTCAGTATTGGAAATCTCACCTCGTATTGTTCGGTTTATCCCATCCCATTATAATAATAACATCATATATGTTAACGTGTTTTTTATAAATACAGATGGAACAGAGGTTTGAGTACCAGGGCTAATAATAGTATCTGCTGGTGTACAAGGAACAAAGAAAACTACGGCACAGGAACAGTCCCTTCAGCCCTCCAAGCCTGCATTGACCATGCTGCCCAGCTGAACTAAAACTCCGTGGCATTCCCTCTATCCATATCCCTCTATTCCCATCCTGTTCATGCATTTATCAAGATGCCCCTGAAAAATCAATATTGTATCTGCCTCCATTTCCCTCGGCAATGAGTTCCAGTCACCCACCATCCTCTGTGTAAAAAATACTTGCCTTATACATCTCCTTTAAACTTTGCCCCTCGCACCTTCAACCTATGCCCCTAGTAATTGACTCTTCCACCCTAAGGAAAAGCTCTGGCTATCCATTCTGTCCATGCCCTTCATAATCTTATACACATCTATCAGATCGTCCCTCAACGTCTGTTGTTCCATTGAAAACAAACCAAGTTTCTCCAATCTCTTCTCGTAGCTAATGCCCTCCATATTAGGCAACATTCTGGTAAATCTTTTCTGTAGCATCTTCAAAGCCTCCACAGACTTTTAGTAGTGTGGCGACCAGAATTCAACACTATATTCCCAAGTGTGGCCTAAGGTTCTATAAAGCTGCAACATGACTTGCCAATTTTTAAACTCAGTGCTCTGGCAGATGAAGGCAAGCATGCCATATGCCTTCTTGACTACCTTCTCCACCAGCGTACATTCAATTCCCTCTAAGTCCCCACCTACAAAATCTTTTTAAGCCAATTCTTGTAGTCGGTTGTCATCACTACTCAAATATCCAGAAAACAACAACAATAATAGAAAGAAAAATAAAACAAACTGAAATAAAGTAACATTCTTTGATGGTTAGAATTGCTCTAAAATATTCAAAAGATGCCAATAGTAAAAGAATTTTTCTCATAACGCAGCTTCCATTCCCAATTTATTTTTACTGCTGTATTTTTTAAATCATTCTTTCCTCAAAGATTCATGAAACACAGTCATAAACAACACCTTGAGGCAATGTTTTGTATGACATTAGGCATAGATAGAGGGTACAAGAATATGAATTGATGTAATATGTGTTATTTTTTCTCAAATTTGGAGAGAATGGAAGACAAGGAGCAGTTTGTCAATGTGAAGAATGTAATTGCAGGAAAATATTAAACACAATAGATACCAAATAAATGTGCTTCTTGTGATGTTTTGTGTATATTAAATGTAATTTCCATTAGAAAAATCTTAAATCAACAGACTAATGCCCTCCTCTGTAATTAGTGGATGTATCTAGTCATCAATCAAAAGAATCATATATTCTTATTACAATTGCTTTATTTTTTAAAACCCAATTTTAAATTGGCCTAAAATTTCCTGCAAAGTCCTGACCCAAATACATATCTAGGAATTGCTTGTGAAGTCTAAATTTCCAACAGGCTGATTTCCTGCTGCTTTGGAGCCTCCGCAAATGTCTCTACATCTGTGCAAATGTCTCTGATCTGCAGTTTAAGGCAGAGACTTCGGACAAATAAGTGGGTCTTAACTGGATATTCACCCAGGAAATGTTAGACTGTTTAATACTTACGCTAACATCTTGAAACTTGACTGAGCATCAAAACCAACACCCTAATTATTCCATCACCAACCTTCTATCTGCCCCCAACTAACCCTCAACCAGACTCAACAGTCCACACAGCCATTTGACTGTTATCTTCCTGACAAGATTAAACCAGACCCAGTCACCAGCGCGCCACACCCCCACACACACTGACCGCTAGACAAACAACACCCCCCCTCACCCAATTACACCCAACCTGCATTACCCATTCACCTACCTATCCATCTCTCCATTCACTCACTCATCCATTCATTTACCCATGCTCACTTGGCTGTATAATATGCTCCAGATGGCAGAAGAAATCCAACAAGGACACTCTGAAAACTTCACTAAATAAATATAATGTTCCCATTGACAAATAGGAATTGTTTGCTTTAGAAGGCACAAACTGGAGAAGAAGCATCACCTTGAGCGTCACTGGGTAGAGCGTGCAATGGTCAAGCATAAACAGAGGAAGGAGGAGCAGAATCCAGAGTATCGCACCCATCTACCTCATCAAACACCACCTGCCAAACCTGAGGCTGAGTCTATGGCTCCAGGATTGGACTATTCAGCCATGACAGAATCCACTCCCCGAGGGACTGCCAAAGGAGAAGATCAGCTACATGCAGAGTCACTGACAGTTGTTGTGTATTGCGCTCTGCACAACTTCACAGCTGAGGAAGGGGATGGATGCCCTCCACAAAAAGAAGTCCCAAGAAAGCAGTCAATCCTCTGATGATGAGATCGATGAGGATATGGGGAACCACCAGATGGAGAAGTACAATGCATGTAAAGGAGCATATGACAACTATGACACACGTGAGGCCTTAATGCAGAATTCCAGTAGGTCATGCAGTTGAAATCTCTGAACAGCTTATACTCACGGAGCATCTCTTTCATCCCACCTCCACAAAAACACATTCTAAAAGTCACTTCAGCAAATTACTAGAATCATCCATTGACCATTGTTACAATTTGATACACCTTCAGATAACATTTTGTATGAACCACATCTCCCATCATTTTGTTAAACTGGAAGTGACGCCTGTGTGATGGCTAAGAGTTTATTTATATTGGGCCAATGGGCCCTTGTCAAGGAAATAAATTCTAAACACATCCATATGAAACAATATGTGCTGACAGTGATGTCTTTCTCACATCTCTCCTGTGTGCAGGGCATGATGTTCCCTCCTTGCATTTAGCTGCAGTGGAGAAAGGCTGATTATCCATTTTCCCTCTTGCTTTGGGTGCCTTTTTTGGGGCGTCCTGTCTATGGGTAAGGCTTTGTGGGTCCAGCTATGTTCAAAGTCTTCTGCAGAATACCAGCAGGCTTTTCTGTTGCATGGCACTCAGTGACTCTGCTGATGGGGCTAAGGGGTAGGGATGGATGAGAGGCTGTCCACATCAGTAGTGTCCTGAGAGGTATTGCTCAACTTCCATCATGAGGATCAATTGGCCCTCCCTGCCTTTCAGAGAGGGGCTAGGAGCAGAGGAGCAGGCTGTGTCATCCTGCAGTGAGATAGCAACAATTTTTTTCTGCTAGGTCTTTCCCTCCAAGACTATCACTAGTCTGTCCATGGATGAAGCATGGTACTCTAAAGAGTTGGTTATTGCAGTGCACTTAGTCTGAATAGATACCTCCAGAGTCCATGCCAGAATATACAATTCCCTGCCAAATCTCTATGCACCTTGCACTGGACACTTGGTATTTGGCACCTTACAGAAAACTTCAGAGACTCAATATCCAGCCTGGGACTCTGGATCACCTCCTTCCATTGCCTGCTGTACCACACTCTCTGGCAGTGGCATGTGGGATTTTGAAACGCTTTCACCAGCATGTGCTTTCCCTTATTCCAAGGCACCAGTTTTTGCAATGCTGCTTGGTGAGGGGAGCGGATGTGATGCTGCACTCTCTAAGACTTTCTCTTCCTCCTCAGAGGCTAGCGTGGTCCCTCAGGACTGCCAGTACCACCAGTTGATGGCTCATCTGTGCAAGAAATAGAAAAGAAAGGGGAGGTTATGGCCATTCTTTAGCTTTGTGGTGTGTGTTTTAGTGAGCATGGCTGGCATAGCTGCCACTTTGTCATGGTCACACATGGTCAGCATTCTGACTGTTTGGCTGGATTCTAGAGTGCCGAGTCTGCAGGCATTATGGTCATACTACCTTTTCCCGCTTTATTGGCGTTTCATGAGGGTTCCAGCCACATTTGCTTCCACTTTGGATTGCACAAGGAGTTTGGTAGTGGTCATTTTTCCTGTTCGTCTGGAGAACAACGTGTGCTGATGAAGGCAAGCCCTGTTTTGGCAAGTTTCACAGATTGAGTATTGCAGCATAGAAGCATCTTTAGAAGAAATGCTTTGCTAAATGTATTACACGCTCTGTCAAACCAGTTCATTGCACATAGTGGATCGAGAGCATGTTATATGTTCAAAGTCCCATGTGTACTCAAAGTCCTTGAACTCCCTGGAGACAAATTGCTGGACATTGTCTGTCAGCACCCTCCACGATGTGCAGTGAAATGTCTCTTCCAATCACTGTGTTGCTCTTCATGTCTGGCAGTTAGTTGACTTCATACCAGCCTAAATATGAGTTAACAAGGACTAGATACTGATTCCCCTTCCATTGTAATATATTTGCTGCCATGAATGGCCATGGGAGCTTCAGAACCTCTTGGAGGTGCAATGGCTCTTTGCTTTGATGATAATTGTGTGCATTGCATGTTGCACCTTTAGACACTTCCCCCTCTATGTCTGCATACATTGAGAGCCAGTACCTGGTTTCCTTTGCCCCACACTTTGTTGTTCCACGACTGGGTGTCCTTGGTGGAGTTGTTGGGTGCATTACCTCTTCAGAGAAGTCAAGATAATGAACCTCTAGCCATGAAATATCAGTCTGTCCTACACGATTAACTCCTCTTTCATGATGTAGAAAATGGGAGCTTGTGGAGAAGATCCTTTGACATCACAGGCCATCCTTTCATGATAATGACATGGAGCTGCTGACATGTGTGATCCATTTGTAGGGCAGCTTTGAATGAACAAATTCTGCAGGACAACAATTCTTGAATTGTCATGATATCAATGCCACCCTCAGGACCTGCCTGGTTACTGGTGGGTAAGTAAGCTGTGGAGAGGACACCAGCGAGGTATAGCTCCTTACCATGCTTATAAAATGACACTCAGATTGTAGCTTTGTAGCTTGAGCATCATGCACTGCACAAATGGTGATACAGAATTAAGGGACTTTTTTAGGATGGTGCTGGTGATGAGTTTCAATGTTAGCAAGGCAGCCAATGATGAAGTCATGAAATTTCTGACATGTAAAGAGCTCTTTGCGCTCAGAGCGTAATGAGTTTCGGTGTCAGTGAATGTGCTGAGAAGCATATACTGATGAGAGTACAGATGGTTAGTGGTGTTAAAAACATGCCCATCTAAGATGCCATTTTTTACTGGCATGCATATGTGTTCAACTTTTTTTAACAGTAACTTAACATCCAGTTAGTCTTCATCCCCTTGGAAGACAACAGATTCAGATTTTTCGATTGCCTTCTGTCCTGCTAGGTTCAATTTATCAGAGAGACCAGTATAACTATCAACACAACATTCTGTTTCAACTATCTTCCAATTATCAGTGATGTGTTTGTCAAAGAAGAGCAAGTCGATGCGACCCAAGTCCCTGTGCCATCTCAGCCACTTCCTGGCATCATGTAAAGTTGCAGGGCTGTATGGAAATGATAATAAAGGACTAACAACTTAAATGGTTTACTAAGAGTTCTTTAACAGCTCTTACCTGCGTGGCCACGCTGGGGAGAATTCCCATGCTACTGACACATCACTACCAGTGTACAGATCATCACAATGCACACATTACCATACAGGGCCAAATTATCCCAAAATAATTCTGTTGAATTTGCATAAAAACTTGAGAAATTCATGATTTTTTTTCAATGGAAATTCAGATGAGAATCTCCCACACTCTGTGCACTGCGGACGCCACTAATGTAATTATTATTAAATTTCAGGGGTCAGGGCCTATCTCTGCTGGAGAGGCTGAAATCAGCACACTGATGTAGAGATACCAGCGTTGGACTGGGGTAAACACAGTAAGAAGCCTGACAACACCAGGTTTAGCGCACTGGCCAGGCCATTGCACATGCACCAATCCGTCAGTGCTAAGATTGATGCATGCGCAGTGGCCCCGCACTGCTGGCCTTCTGATTGCAGGCCAACTCGATCTTTGGCCAGCCCTGGGACCCCCGCAATGACAGCTCTCTGCTCCTCCATAGTCCAATCACTGGCTCCCTGAACATCCCTGGGCCCAGCCCCAAACAATGACCGCCCAGCCCACCTTGATCTCCAGCACCTCCCCCACTGATTTCCCCCCACCCCCGTAGTGCCGATCCCCATCCAGCAGGCTGAATGCCCTGCCTCCAGTTTACCCCACCTCCCCTCCCAACCCATCCTGATCGCTGGCCTCCTCCCCTCTTCCTCCATTGATCCTGGCTGCACAGTGATAGTGGAATGCCCCACTCTCACTGATCGCTCCCAACAGGCCCCACTCCTGAGGCCCTGCCCCCATATTCCTTGACCCTTAGCATTACCCCTTGCCTAATGGACTGCTAAGGTGCCTTCTGCACTGGCACTTTGACCCAAGCACCCAATCCTCTGATGGCCTGATTGCTTCCCCTCCACCTTCACTTCAGCAGGGTCAGGCCATTTTTTTTTTTTTTTTTTAAGCAACACAGCACGGGAAACAGGCCCTTCGGCCCAACGAGCCCGCGCCACCGTAATACCAAATCATTATCCTATTTTAATAGTCCTATATAATAATATATATATTAATCCTAATTTGGAAAATTTTCACCATAGGGACAATTTGTTACCCAATCAGCCTAAGAGCGAATTTTTGGGTTGTGGGAGGAAACCGGAGTGCCCGGAGAAAACCCACGCAACCACGGGGAGAACGCGCAAACTCCCGCAGACACCGGCCCAATTCCAAGTGTCTGCACAGCCACATCGATAGTCTCTGAGCTGTCATGGTGCCCTTCAGGTGGTCCACATAAAGCACTCATATACGACATGAGGTACCAGGCAACCCATGAATCAACATCCAAGAGCTGTACCCGCACCCGTTCCCCGTTAGTGGGAAGCTAGATTGAACCATTTGGCAGAGGGTGGAGAAGATGCTAGTGAGCCCAGAGACTTCAATCCTGGACCCCTAGTCTCATTTAAATTATATTCAAATAGCCATTTGAATGATCTTTGCACCTCCCCACTGATTCCTGGCACAGAGCCCACGCTGCTGGAAATCTAGTGTGAGAAAATACTAGTGGGGTGTGAACAGTGTGCACGAACCCCGCAAATTGCCCGCCATGGGATTTGCAGTACATTGTGCTTAAAACGTTATCACAGTGGGATGGGAGAATCGTTGCCCCACGTTCCCCCCCCCCCACCCCCCCACCAGCCTACAATCCTGTCTACACCTATTCACCTTCCTTCCACAAGGATGTTGTCAGCTTTGAGCGATTCACAAAGATCCCACTCAAGCTACCCAATGTATGTAACTTCTGGATATTTCCAAAAGCAAGGTCACATGCAGAACACTTTTAATGTAATAATATTTATAATTGTGTCTTGTGCCTCCCACTATGATAAATCCTATTGCTGCCATTAGAACCCTGATCATAGTCTCGCGCTTTTCTTAGTTTCTAGAATCAGGAATGAATGAGGTGACTAATTGCTGTATGTCTCAAAGAACCCCACGTGACTAAGATGTCCCTCATCTCACTGCCACTTTGAGATGGGCATGTTGTGCAATGAACCTTTGCTGCTGCATACGCCTGAACCCAACTCCTTACAGCTACATGTGCAAGAGTGAAAGAGGTGGCAGGCAGATAGAGATGAGGATGTTGCTATCATAGAATCCCTACAGGGCAGAGGGAGGCTATTCAGTCCATTATGTCTGCACTCTGATACCTAACCCTGCCCTATCCTGTAACCTTGCACATTTACCTTGGCTAATCCATCTAACATACACATCTTTGGACATTAAGGGGTAGCTTAGCATGGCCAATCCACCTAATCTGCATGTCTTTGGATCATGGGAGGAAACCAGACCATCCGGAGGAAACCCACACAGACACAGGGAGAGCAGATAAATTCCACGCAGTCACCTGAGGCTGGAATCGAACCTATGTCCCTTGCACTGTGAGGCAACATTGCTAACCACTGTGCAACTCTGCTGCCCACATTTCTCCTGAGAGACATCATCATCATAAGGGCAGCAGGATGTTACAGTGGTTAGCACTGCTGCTTCACAGCGCCAGGGACCAGAGTTCAATTCCTGGCTCAGGTCACTATCTGTGTGGAGTTTGTGCATTCTCCCTGTGTCTGCATGGGTTTCCTCTGGGTGCTCAGTTTCCTCCCACCATCCAAAGATGTGCTGGATAGGTTGATTGGCCACATTAAATTAACCCTTAGTGTCTTGAGATGCTTAGATTAGAGGGAGTGGCAGGGTAAATATATGGGGATAGGGCTAGGTGGAATTGTTGTCAGTGCAGACTCAATGGGCTGAATGACCTCCTTCTGCAATGTAGGATTCTATGATTTCTACGATTCTATTCTGTTGTATGGTCATCTGGATGTATTTCTGTCATACAATTAGTATGAAGCACTGGCTCCACATCACAATTGAACTGTGAGAAAGCAACCTGAGGCGGGAGTTATATTTAGTGTCATCTGGTATTGGATATGGAGCAGAATGTATGCTCATGTGTCCCTATGGGTCTGACCATATCCAAGTTCCTAGGGGCAAGATCATTTGAGCATTTTTGGCAAGTAGCCTTTCATTTCCAGTTCCAGTCAGGCGAGGAGAAGGAGGAGAAATATAGTTCAGTGCACCACTTTACAACAACCTTATGGAGTTTTGGAAATAGATCAACGTTTTAAAATCCCTCAATTTCCTTCTGCTGAGAATTTTAGCAGATGCCCCTGATGTAATGTTAAAACTACAATTGAGCAAGTATGTTATGTAATGGTTTTCTCTCAGTTGTGCAGCATAACAATATGCTTGGCCATCAATGTGATACAAAGAGATTGAACCAGTAACAATTCCAGGAGTAACTCCGAATCCTGGTTTTTCTCTTTCCACTACAAACTCGGCCTGAGAGATCTCTGGCTTTCACTTCAGCTTTTCACACATTCTGTTACCAATGAATTGTTTCAAGTTGTG
Source organism: Sphyrna mokarran (assembly GCA_024679065.1). Lineage (NCBI taxonomy): Eukaryota > Metazoa > Chordata > Chondrichthyes > Carcharhiniformes > Carcharhinidae > Sphyrna > Sphyrna mokarran. The sequence continues at coordinate 105,442,972 of JAGIQG010000003.1, read as the reverse complement.
GTTTTGTATGATATTTCACATCATATTTTGCAAGTTAATAAAGGCACGCTATGTAATGAGATTATTGTATTTAATTACTATCCCCCGTTTTATGAAATTTCCTCTCTGGAGCAGAAAAATGATTCCAGTATAAAATTGGATCTCAGAGTACCTAATTAACTTAACTGCTCAGAAGATTAGTCATCGTACAAAAAACCATTGCAACATCTGTTCACAATGGTGTTCCATTTAAAACGAAAAACTGAGAGAAATAATAATGGCTAGATTTTGCAGTAGAAATAACAGTGAGGCCTTCAGCACTATTAAGGGGTAAATCAGAAAGCAACTTTCAGTGGCTACATACATGCAGTTAAACATAGAAATTGGGAAATTGCTGCCCCAATTGTCCAGCATCTCTATAAGCTGTGCTGCAACTTGGCATAAGTTTCTTGCCAAGAAACTCCATATTGAAACACATTAAATGGTATGAAGTTTGAGTGCTAATGTGATGAATAAGCATTAATTGTACCAAATGATGTATTGCCCATACAAGTGTAAGTGGAGTTTTAACAAATGATATCAACCACTCTGGCACTGAAAATTAAATTTTAAGAGTGTAGAGTTTTGTTCCTTTGGAGAAACAGATTATGCTATTAAGAACATCGACGCCAAGTACCAGTGCAAGCTCACCAGTATCTTTATTCAATGGCAATGTGCCTCAATTAAGTTTTCAGAGTGGCCAATCTCTGGTTTTGCCCCCTCTCACTGGAGATGACAGCACCCAGCCTTCCCTGCACATCCCCCCAGTCTCTCTTCTGCCCATTGATCTCTTATTATCCTCCAACACCACTGTCTCGCTGACACATAAGGACCATGCTCCTCATTTGCCTTTGAGGTTCAGGGCATCCATCTTGAATGGTGAGAGAATGAGAATGTTGGGCACACCACCACTTGCATGTGTGCACTCCTGCATGTAATGACTTCTATTCTCCTGAACATGAGCAAGTGTTTCAATTAGTCAAGTCTTCTTCTGCTACATCATTCCAGCTCATGAACCTCCCGCCCGTAGAACCCACTTCAAATATCCACCAACTGGGACTCTTCAACCTTCCACATAATCAAGGTGCATGGCTCTATCTTCCACTAAGGCATGCACAAAGATATGTGCCCTTTGTCTGGATGCATTTCTCACAACTGATGTCTACCCTCCAAGCCATCCATACTAGGGCTGTACAATGTAGGTACACCCTTGTGGAAAAAGATCACTGAAGCATTTCTGGCACTGCATCCAGGTGTGACGCAGCACACCATGCCCACTCACCAGCGCTGCCACCTCTGTCCATGCCATCTTTGTCTGGGGAAGGTGCCCTTCTCTTTCTTCTCCTTCCATTTTGGAACATTGGGGCATCAGGCCAGGCACCTACCGCTTGTGTCCAAACTCACATGCTGAGTGCCCACCAACATTGGCAGCCCTCCTGCCATTTCCATGTGGTACTGAGGCCATTCATTATGACGTCTAATATTCATGGTCCTTTGAACAGCTCCATGTGCTTTCCTCTCAACTCCTGGCAGCCTTCTTGCAGCTGTCTGACTTTTTATTCTGCCCCTCTGGGTCACCAGTCAGCCTGATGTCCATAAAGTTCCCACTCCTGATGTCATTGCGGAACATATGGCTGGCAATGTTTTCTGCTGGCTGTCCCTTATTGGCCAACCAGTATCAAACGACATTCCTCCAGCGCTCTCAGGCAGAAACAGACACCATAACTATTCCTACCTCTGGCAATCTGTTCAACTCTTACATAAGAACATAAGAAATAGGAGCAGGAGTAGGCCATCCAGCCCCTCAAGCCTGCCCCGCCATTCAATAAGATCATGGCTGATCTGCAGTGGTTCAGTACCACTTTCTCGCTTTCTCCCCGTAACTCTTAATTCCCTTGTCAATCAAAAACCTATCCACTCTTGACTTGAACTTATTCAGCAAGGAAGCCTTCACCACTTCATCAGGTAGAGAATTCCAAAGATTCACCATTTGCGTGAAGAAATTCCTCTTCAACTCTGATCTAACCGCATCCCCCCCCCCCAAATCTTGAGACTGTGCTCTCTAGTCCTGCTATCTTTGCTAAGTGAAAAGAGTGACTCAACCTCTACCCTATCCATCCCCTTCATTATCTTATACGTCTCTATAAGATCCCCTCTCAGCCTTCTAAACTCCAATGAATACAAACCTAGCCTATTCAGTATCTCCTCATAATCCAACACCCTCATCTCCACTATAAGCCTAGTGAACCTTCTCTGCACCCCCTCCAAGGCCAATATATCCTTCCTCGAATGCGGCGACCAAAACTACACACAGTACTCCAGCTGCGGCCTCACCAATATCCTATTCAGCTGCAACAGAACCTCCCTACTTTTATATTCTATCCCCCTAGCTGTAAAGACCAACATTGCATTCGCCTTCCTAATCACCTGCTGCACCTGCATACTGTGTTTTTGCGATTCGTGCACAAGGACCCCCAGGTCCCTCTGCACCGTCGCATGCTGCAGCTTTTTGCCATTTAAATAATAATCCTTCCAACGATTATTCCTACCAAAGTGGATAACCTCACACTCGCTAACATTATACTCCCTACCTGAAGTTCAGAAGGCTAGTAAACATAGAACATAGAACAATACAGCACAAACAGGCCCTTCGGCCCACGAGTTGCGCTGATCACATCTACCAATCCACAGATCTATCTATAACCCCCTATCCCATTCGTTTCCGTATACTCATCCAGAAGTCTTTTAAAAGACCCCAGTGAGTTTGCCTCAACAACCTCCGATGGCAGCCGATTCCATTCACTCACCACCCTCTGAGTGAAAAACCTACCCCTGACATCTCCTTTGTATTTGCTTCCCTGCACCTTAAATCTGTGTCCTCTCGTAGTGACCATTTCAGCTCGGGGAAATAGTCTCTGAGAGTCCACCTTATCTATTCCTCTCAACATTTTATAAACCTCTATCAGGTCACCTCTCAACCTACGTCTCTCCAGTGAGAAGAGTCCCAGCTTCCTCAACCTATCTTCATAAGGCCTGCCTCCCAATCCAGGCAGCATCCTTGTAAATCTCCTCTGCACTCTCAATTGCCTCTACATCCTTCCTATAGTGAGGCGACCAGAACTGCGCACAATACTCCAAGTGGGGTCTGACAAGGGTCTTATAGAGCTGCATCATTACCTCCTGACTCCTAAACTCTATTCCTTGATTAATGAAGGCCAGTACACCATACGCCTTCTTGACCACTTCCTCCACCTGCGAGGCGATTTAAGAGTCCTATGGACCCGGACCCTGAGATCCTTCTGCTCTACAACACAGCTAAGACTCCTACCCCTTATATTGTACTCCTTCATCCATTATTCCTGCCAAAATGGACCACTACACATTTATCTGCGTTGAAGTCCATCTGCCACTTCTCCGCCCAGTCTTGCATCCTGTCTATGTCCCGCTGCAACTTTTGGCATTCCTCCAGACCATCCACAACACCACCGACCTTTGTATCATTGGCGAACTTACTAACCCATCCCTCCACTTCCTCATCCAGGTCATTTATGAAAATGACAAACAGCAGGGGTCCCAGAACAGATCCCTAGTTACTGACCTCCACGCAGAACAAGACCCATCCACAACCACTCTCTGCCTTCCGCCGGCAAGCCAGTTCTGGATTCACGAGGCCAAAGCCCCTTGGATCCCATGCCCTCTCACCTTCTCCAGAAGCCTTGCATGGGGGACCTTATCAAACGCCTTGCTAAAGTAAATAATACCCATGTCTGCCATTCTTTGAGATTTTGCTGTATTTGTAGCTGGGAACAAGCAACCTAGCCGGCCAAAGAGTTCATCAGATTAATTCTGAGTCATTTTTGGTTGTAGCATCATCATATGGATTACTGATAATGAATTGCTGCAAACTATATTTTTTTGGTAAAAGGTCTGAGCAATTTTGGTTTTGGTCTTCTGTCACAACAATAGACATTTTCATTTTATAAATTGAGCACATCAATTAACTGTTGGTCTGAAATTTTGCTGGGCTCAGAGTTTGATCTGTCCCACTTCCCTATGGAGCGCCAATGGGATCAGTGCTACTGCCATGATTTTTACAATATATATTAATGACTTGGATGAGGGAAGTGAATGTACTATTGCCAAATTGGTGGTTGACACAAAAATAGTCGGGAAGGCAAGTGGTGAGGATGACACAAACAGCCTACAGGGGATACAGACAGGTTAGCTGAGTGGGCAAAAACTAGACAGATGGAATATAATGTAGAAAAATGTGAAGTTATGCAATTTGGTAGGAAGAATAAAGGAGTGAATGTTATTTAATTAGAAAAAGATTGCAGAAAGCACAGAAGGATGAGGGAGGATCCTTCTGCATAAATCACAAAAATTAGCATGCAAGTTCTACAGGTAATAGAGAAGGCAAATGGAATGTTGGGCTTTATTTCAAAGAGAATGGAATGTGAAAGAGAATAGAATATAAAAATAAAGAAGTCTTTCCAAAACTATGCAAGATGCTAGCTAGACTAGATGTGGAATTCTGTGAACAGTTTTGCTTCTCTTATCTAAAGAAAGATATATTAGCTTTGGCAGCAGAGAGCTGTTCACTAGGTTAATCCCAGGAATTGACAGATTTTCTTACGTGGAGAAGTTAGGTAGATTGGGTGTGTACTCATTGGAGTTTAGAAGAATGCAAAACATTTTGAAGACATATAAGTTTCTCAAGTGGCGTGACAGGTAAATACTGAGAGATTATTTCCTTTGTGGGAGAATCTAGAATCAGTGGATATAATCTCAAAATATGGTATTGCCCATTTAAGACAGGGATAAGGAAGAATTTCTTCTCTCAAAGGGTAGTGAATCTATGAAATTCTTTATCACAAAGAGTATAAAGGCTGGGTCATTGAATATGTTCAAGGCTGAGAAAAATAGATTTTTAATCAGTAAGGAATCAAGAATTATGGAGATAAAGCATGAAAATGGAGTTGAGGATTATCTTATCAGGTCAGTCATGATCTCATTCAATGGTGGAGCAGACCCAATAGGCCACATGGCCTACTTCTACTCCTACATCACTTAAGTGTCTACATCTACATTGTATTTCTGGTAACATTGAAACCATTCTGACAATTTACATGGACCCGTTTCCAGACATGCTTCTCAAGATCAGGCCAATGACTGTCCCTGTCGCATGATCTTGGGCACCTTCTTCATTGGTTCGCACATCAGTTTTCTCTAAAAGGCTATTTACTAATTATTATTAGTAAATGTTATGAGTTTTTAGATTGAAATCAGCTCAAAACTTAATTTGTTTTTTTGGAATTCTCATTTTGTTTCATTGTTTTCCATATAGGCTCCACTCTGTATGGGTATATATAAAACTCTCCCACACTTTTTTAACATTTGCCTGTTCAATTCCTTGTACCCAGTTAGAGAGTAGGCAAAACCTACATTTTTAGGTTGAAAAAAACCAAAAGTAGCATGGCATTGCTAATAAAGGGGATTCAACATTAGTGTCATGTACATGCAAAAATATGGTTTTTGAATCCAGAAAAATGGTGTTGTCTTGTATGCCACATCAAATTGTATGCATACTCTACTGTCATTCTCAACTTACATTGACTTCACCCATTCTCCAGATCAGAACTTAGTGCTTTCTACCGAGGACTATTTTGTCATTCCCCAAACCTGGCCTTCTTAATCATAGAACCATAGAATCCCACAGTGCAAAATCTCTAACATTTAACTAATGGTTATAGCTATTCCATTGAAAAGACTAAAAAAAAGATAAAAGCATATAAAATTTAGTCTTATAAATAGCACTTTAGGCTAGATTATATGGCCCTCTGCCAAGCATGTATTCAGTGGATAGCATGTACAATATGACAGGTGGCTAGCCCATGTTATTCCTGCCCACCCCTATAATTCAGTGGGGAGTGAGTGCTGAAATAGGCTGCCTGTCTTCCCTTTTTAATAAATTATTAACAGGCAATTGGCCTTATTACTAAACCAAATGGCCTGAGTATTAGGATAAACACAAAATACTGCGGATGCTAGATGCTGTCAGACCTGCTAAAATTTTCCAGCATTTTCCTGTTTTTGTGACCTGAGTATTATGTTGCCTACACTATAAAACATTTGGCATTGGCAGAAGTGGGTAAATCATTTTTTTAAGCAAACTGATCAAAAAATGGGAAGGAAGTAGAGATGTGTCCTTTGGGGATGCCCGATATCTACCACACCCTCTCCCCCACCATAATATAACTGCTCCTCCCCCCCAACCTTGGTTTCCAAAAGATACTCAGCCACCCACCCAACTGCCTGGGTTACCTGACCCTCCTGTCCACTGTGCCCATCTTCCTTCACTGTGGGATCCATATTGTTTTCATCTCAGCACGTACTTTCAGTCCCAGTAGTGCCCACTGCTGAGTTCTTGTGCTGCTGGGACTGCTTGAGCTGCTGGCCAATCCAATTCACCAGCTGTTCTCAAGATGGGACTTACTGCCTGTTGGAATGGAATCCCACTCTCCACATTCATGAGCCAACAGCATGTTATTGCTGCAGTGTTAATTAGAGCAACACTGACATTCCTTACGGGAGGAGGTTGCATTTTGCAATCTGCCCCTCTATAAAATTCAGCCTCTAATCTTCAAGGGAAGACAGAATTCAGTATCAGGCAGTTCTCAGGAACCAACTTCTTGCCTAAACTAAATAGTTCACAGCAATGAGCTTCTTCATGGATACAATTCCACAGAGTTATCCTGTATACCTTTAGTAAACTCACTCGTGGCAATTTCCCTCCAAGAACCAGGGGGCAGTTCTCTTTTATGACAAGCATAAGATTGCTTGTTTAAAGCCAAACCTTATCCTCTCTATTTGCGGCAACAATATGAATTTGAAATTTTATTCATATTTTCACATTTGGAGTCAATTTTAAGATTAGTAATTGCTGGCTGTTAAATTATAGTTATTTGGGAATAAAGTTGGCTAATACAGTAACACCACCATCCCTGGCCAGAATGGAGATACATATGTATTTCCCCACTGAATTACACACTGAGAGCTCATTACTCTAAATGATTGGGATTAATTTTACCTGCATAATTTAAATCTACACTTCCTCAATTCATTGTATTTTTCTGAAGAAAGCACCATACATTTGTTGGAGAATAACAGTTTTGATCATGCACGAGTTCTGTTTGCTGCAGTTCAAGACTCTTCTTTAATAAGCTATATGAATAGACTTTGCTTGCATTGGTTTCTGTAAATCCACCTATTTGCTGCAAATCTTGCCCAGTGTCCAACTCTCTGGTTGACACAATAATGTGAGTAAGATATTCTAACTAAAATAATGCTGTGATTGAGTTATATATGCTATGAAAAATTGCTAGCAGATTTTATAAGGGAACAAAAAAAATACCCTCAGGTAAAGATTGAGAAACATAATGATACTGTACCTAATGATAATACTTACGTGTGCTTCCAGGTTGCATCAGGTGTACTTTGATGCACCCACCTGTGAAGGAAAAAAGCAAGAGAGGCTGTTCCTGATAGGCGACTACTCTTCATCAGCTGAATTCTTTGTCACCATCGCTGTCTTTGCATTCCTCTACTCGCTCGCAGCTACAGTTGTTTATATCTTCTTTCAGAATAAATATCGTGAAAACAACAGGGGCCCTTTGATTGTAAGTAATATATACATCTCTGCTGTTAAAAATCTCTCCATCTGCTAGTGTTATGTTGAGTCTATTCAACCTGATTAAGTTGACAGTCATCTATATATTCCTGTTTCTAAAGATGGCTAATTTCTTAGGCCTTTGGGAATATATTTTGAACGTGACTATCATATTGTTTCACAATGTATTAGGATAGAAGTGTTCAAATATTTAGTTTACTTGCATCCTGTAAGGATGCATATGAAGGATCGTTTGATGGATTTTTGGGGCAATCTTTATCTTACTACTATCCCATTTCCTCTCAAAAACTTGGCAGCAGGAGCTGGAAATGAAGTTGCAATTTTTATGGAGTTATTTAAAAATGGTGACTAGAACCTAATTCCAGGGTTCCCACCCCCTTTCCCATTGACCCAATTTTTGCTGGCATGGGGTGAGAAATAAGCCTCAATGTGCATGTTTGGCTGAGAGCCCAGACTCATAAAAGGATTATCTCAGTGGAATTCTGTTTTGAATCCTGGCAAGAACTGTTGACTTGCTTGATTGACATCTTTATGTGATTGTAAATGGTTCTTTCTTTGATCACTTTTGTCAATGTCTCAATAATCAGAGAGATAGAGAAGGGTAGTTCCCAAGAAGGATTTGAAGACAAGGATGAGAATCATAATATCAAATAATTGCTTGACCAGGAGTCAATGTACATCAGTGAGCACAGGGGTGATAGGCATGCAAGGCTTAGTACAAGTATGGATCCTGGCAGCAGAATTTTGGATGAATTAATTTTAAAATCTCAAGGTGATGCTCAAACCAATTTTCATTTCCAGTCACTTCAAACTGATGCAGATTCCTGATGTACAGGAGGCAACTGATTTTGGACCTCTCACTTGTCAAGTTGCCTTTGGAAATATGTTTTAGGCTGATAAGTCATCCACAGCATTATAATGAGAAGCAACCAGGAAATTAAAAGAGGTCCTCGTTCAACTCCTTTGAGTAATTGTTTCTCTTCACCCTCTTCCCCACTGCATTTACACTGTGTTTTTACCTCTACTATTTGCATTCCCATTTTTTCCTTCTCTTTTGTTGCTTGTCCATCCTAGCCATTCGATCACACGCTAATTTTGCCAAATTGGGCTATGTTCCAGTGGGTGCATTTCTAGAACTTTGAACACTGTGGTCAGAAATCTACCACTTTGTCTGCCACGGAACCAGGTGATTCACCTGATGAAAAGCAGCACTTCGAAAGCTTGTGATATCACATAAACCTGTTGGAGTTTAACCTGGTGTTGTGAGACTTCTACTGTTATAAAAACCCACCTGCTTCACTGATGTCTTCTAGGGAAGAAAATCTGCCATCCTTACCCAATCTGGCCTAAATGTGACTCCAGACCCACATCAGTATTTAATCTTTACAACCTTCGGGAATGGCTAAGCAAGTTACTTAGTTTGAGGGCAAATAGGAATGGTCAACAAATGCTGGTATTTCCAATGTCACCCATATCACACAAAATAATAGAAAACATTTCCCACGCTTACATTCTAGACTTTGGTTTTCGAAGATGGGATATTTAATTTTTTTGTTAATTCAAGTCAAAGCAACTCCCTCGAATGTTCTAAGCAAGTGAATAACAAAAATCAGCAGCAAACTAAGAACTGGCCCAAAAAGCCATTGAAGGTTACAGAAATGAAATAAGAGCCAAACCCGTACTTTTAAAACCTGTCATTTTCAATAGTTAAGACACATTATATTTAACAGCTTTTGTGCTGCAGATCTTTATCTGCTGTTTCATTAACATCTTTCAGGAAGTTCCACTGAGGCTCACAAATTTGAGCTGGAGGGGCCTTTGATGCTTTTGGTGCTATCCAATTAGAAACTTCAAGGCAGCAGCATCTGGTGCATTTCTGACACAGTGTGTATAGATCAGCTGGGATTGCAAGTGGAAATTTTCCTTTTCAGTTTAATTCTCATCCTTGAAGGAACACAGAATCTCTGAATCATGAAAAAAATGTTTTATTCTGTTGGAGGTGCACTGCAAGAGCTGTACTTGCAGCACAATATAAACTGTGTTCTGGGGAAAATCGATATGATACAACAGAACTATTGTTGTATGTTCTGTCTACAAAAAATCTGGAGAAATTTACCACCCTATCAATCTGCTCTGAATCACCAGCAAGTCATGGCAATGGTGCTATGAAGTGAAATTTGCTCCCCAATCACTTGGTTACTCCCACGCTCATGGGCTCCTGTTCTCATTCTCATTCATGGCCTTGTTCAGAAAAATGAAATGAAGTATTGAATTTCAAAGGTGTGATAAAAGTGACTGCACTTGACATCAAGATAGCATTTTGCCTGGTGCGACATCAAGGAACCCTGAAGTCAATGGGAACCAGTGGAAAAACTATCCACTGGCAGGAGTTATATATACCACAAAGGAAGATAGTTGTGATTGTTCGATGCCTATCATTTTAGCACCAAGACACCACACAAGAGTTCCTGAGGGCATTGACCTAGACCAAACCATCTTCAGCTGCTTCAATAATAGAATTCTATTCAACATTAGGTCAGAATTGGAGGTGTTTGCTGATGATTGCAGGTTATATTACCTGATAGAGGTCTATAAAATTATGAGAGACATAGACAGGGTGGATGATCAAAGGCTTTTTCCAAGGGTGGAAGTGTCAATTACAAGGGAGCATAAGTTCAAGAGAGAGAAAGAGTTCAAAGGAGATGTGCAGGGTAAGTTTTTTTTTACATTGAGAGTGGTGAGTGTTTGGAACACAGTGCCAGAGGAGGTGATGGAAGCAGCTACATTAGTAACATTTAAGAGGCATCTGGTTGGGTACATGAATAGGGAGGGAGTAGATGGATATGGACTAAGTAAGGGCAGAGGTTTTTTTTTTAATTAGGGCATTGTGATTGGCACAGGCTTGGAGGGCCTGTTCCAGTACTGTACTTTTCTTTTTTCTTAGTTGTTGCCATTGGTGTTCAGTAAAACTTGCAACTCCTCACATACTGAAACAGTCCACATCCACATGTCGCAAGATGTGGATAATGTATGCATTTGGGTTCATAAATGGCAAGTAACATTTGTATCACACAAATGCAGGACAAGGAGCATCTCTAACAAGAGAGAATTTAAACATTTTCCTTGACATTCAATGGCATTGCCATTGCTACATCTTTCATTATTGATATCTTGGGGGTTAACCATTGACTATAACTAACTGGCCTAGCCATATAAATACTGAATAGGTCACAGGATGGCAATTCTGCAGCACATAATTCATCTCCTGAATTCCCAAAGTCACTTGTAATTTACATCTATTGTAATTTGTTTTATATTCTCTACTTGCCTGGATGAGTGCAGTTCCAACAACATTCAAGAAACTCGACACCATGCAGGGCAAAACAGCTTGCTTGATCAGCACCCCATCCATGATCTTAAACACTTGGACAAGATGGCATCAGCCTGTATCACCTATTGGATGCACTGAAGCAACTTGCCAAGGCCCCTACAACAGCACCTCCTAAATCCATGACCTGTACCACGTAAATAATCAAAGGTAGTAGACATATGGGTATGTCACCATCAGCAAATTCTTCTCCAATTCAAGCACTATCCAGACTTGGAACTATATTAGTGTATTTTCACTGTTATTAGGTGAAAATCCTGAAGCTTCTTCTCTAACAATGGTGTGGTTGGAGCACTGCATGGGAAGATGGCTCACCACTATCTTCTCAATGGCAGTTAGGATTGGACAATAAATGCTCACATCCCATTATAGAAAAAGGACAACATTGCAAACTAATGTTACATGTGTGCATGTTGAGGTAGGGAGTACCACTGCATCAAGTTCCCGACACTTCTCTGCAGCCATACCATATTGCTTACATTCCTTTTATATATTCAAATTCCCAAGGTCTCAACAAAGTGTCTTTGCAAACTGGAGAATGACAGGTTGAGTAGGTAAGAGCAGATTCATAAGAATATTTAAAAGTTTGCTTAATAGTCTTGCACAATCATTCATTAAAAAGTTGTTATATTTTCTTCATTTAAATTTTATTGAGACATGTTCTCTTAATTGTGGTGTGCTGAGAAACAGAAGTTGTTGTGTTGTTTCCATCAATGGTTTTTGTGTTAAAATGTAAAATTATTTATGTCCGTTTCAATAATTAAATGATTTTGTAGATAAGGCTATGGACTATGATCATTTACATTTTCATTATTATTTAAATGATCACCTTCTTCAGTTGTGACACTCGTTCATTTGTAGGACTTATGTGTTGCATTCAGTTCTGATGTGCAAAGGTCAATGGTCAATTGTGACTCATAACAAGTGCATTCTATTTGACATTTTATTTATAAAAGCCAATTCAGAATAGATTACTTTAGCTTCAAATACTAAACCACAACACACTTAAAAATAATGGAAAACATAGTAAAACGTATCAAAAATCAAAATTTCCTGGGTCACCATGACAACTGACCTCTCTTCAGAAATGTGTTAATACAGCAGTACTAAAGTTTTATATTTCCCCAACATGTAATAATGGAATATTGGTTATTGTTGCAATTTAAGTCATTACAAGTTAATGTCCCACAGCACTCCCATTGTAACTTTTCACAGAATCAGGGACCCGGGTTCAATTCCCAGGTTGCAGAATGTGATCACAGAAGCATAATAAATAACTGAAATCTGTCATAATAAAAATAAATAAAGGTATCTTGAATCAGTGGGCTGAATCATAGGTCCGTATTCAATTTTGAATTGCACTATTTTGAGAATTTAGACTGGGATCTATGAATTATACAGGGAAAAAAAGAAAATAGAGGACTTTGAGACATCACTTAGCTTCATCTCGCAGAGTACGAAGTTTCACAACACCAGCTTAAAGCTCAACAGGTTTATTTGGTAGCACAATCCATAGCTTTCGGAGTACTGCCCCTTTTTTCAGGTGAGTGGGAGTTCTGTTCACAAATGTCATGTTACACTATCTGTAATCCCAGCAACTTGGGCTTGCAAAATCTCAGTAACTGTTCTGGAGATAATACACATCTCTTTAACCTGTGCTTAACCCTCTCTCCACTCACATTGTTTGTACCTTTAAGAGTTGATTATCGGTAAAGACTCGCATTCCAACCATTGTCTTGTAAATTGAGTTTGTATCTATATATGCCCTGTTTGTGAACAGAGTTCCAGCTCATCTGATGAAGGGGCAGTGCTTCGAAAGCTAGTGGCTTGTGCTATCAAATATACTTTTTGGACTTTAACCTGGTGTTGTGAGACTTCTTACTGGGCTTACCCCAGTTCAAGACCTGCATCTCCACATCATCTTGAATACTCAGTCCAGTTTGATCACAAAGCATGAGGAAAAACATTAATGTTCTGAAGGAGTTTGGAGATCTTACAAGCGTGACACTATAACAGAGACCTGTAGGTGAGTTTTGATAGATGAGCTGAAACGGGATTTTGGGCCACAAGAACGTTAGGTTGATGCAACCTCAGTGGCTGTAGTGAAGCGGCGAGGCAGAGTGAGGGAGGCTGGCAACATGCCACAGTGCTTCTGTGGAACCTGGAACAGCAGAGCCTCTTCCTCTTGTCTTGCAAAAATCCACACACTTAACTGTGAAATCATCTTCCATTGGTGTACCAACTTACACTGGATAGAGCATGTGTGGTACATGATCCACCCAAAGTGTTCTCCCAAAATGACCATCAGGGTTCTTTGTAGGACTTCATATTTTGGTTTTAAATTGGCTAACTCAGCTTTCTCTCCACATAAACAGTGATAGGCCTGGGGGAAGATTGACGGGGTCACAATGATGAGAGAATGAGGAATCATATTATTTCCATTATTTCTGGGAGGATTATTGGCTGCATTTGCCAGCCATAAGACCTCAAAATCCACTACATTTTATGGCAGTATAGAAGACATTAACATTAGACTTTGCAGAGTGTTGCAGAATGCTCTTCGAAACTCTTGTTCCTAAATTGTGCAGAATTAACATATAATTTGATTATATGACAGACATTAAAAATAATTACACAGAACAAGCCTACACTTTCTGTCAGCGGTAACTCTGAGTGGTATTCTCTCTCCCATCAGCTGCCTTAAAACTACAGTAAATGTTGTAATTATGTAAAAGATAATATTGCAGAATGTAAAGGAGTACAGTACTCATTTCAATCACCTGTCATCTCTTGTCCTATAATTACTCACATTTTTGCAAACTTCTTCCTAATTAGTGAATTTATAGTTTTTTTTGTCTTTCCCCCCACTGTGCAAAGGCATTAAATTGTTTGTAGCATGAATAAAGCTTACCAACCACATTAAAAATGTATATCAGCATTACTCAGCATTAGCTGGCTGCTAAATTAACTTTGTACACTCTACAGAAGTTAAGTTGTCTGCAAGAATATTTGCCATATAACAGCAGAAAGTGGTGTCTGATTGATTGTCATGTCTTAATGAAAGTGGCCATTAAGGGGTAAAACCTTTCCATAATTTTATTGCAGAATTAGGAACATTCAGGCTGTGCAGCAAACCTGTTCCATCATTTAATCAGGTTATTACTGATCATAGCTTAATCCTATTTACCTGTCATTAATCCATGCATCTTGAATGAATTCTATGCCTCAGTCTTAAACATGTCCATTGGCTCAACATTTCCAGATTCTTCAGAGAATAATTCCAGATTTCCACTATCCTTTTAGTGAAATAAAAGGATAGTGAAAGCACTTCCTGCTTTCACTCCTAATTGGCCAAGTACTAATTAAGTTTACCTTTATTTATTGGTGCCACAAGTAGCTTTACATTAACATTGCAATGAGGTTACTGTGAAAATCCTCTAGTCCGATGCCTTTTGGGCACACTGAGGGAGAATTTAAGATGTCTACTGCACCTAACCAGCACGTCTTTTGGACTGTGGGGGGAAACTGGAGGAATCCGAGGAAACCCACACAGATTTGGAGAATGTGCAGACTCTGCACAGACAGTAACCCATGCCAGGGATCAAACCTAAGTACCTGGCACTGAGGCAGCAGTGCTAATCACTTGTCTCACCATGTCACACTTCGATTTTAAGATTGTTGTACGTTCTCCCATCAGAGGTAATAGCTTCTCTGTATATATTCCACTGAACTTTTCATCACTTGAAACATCTCAGTTAGTTTACCTCTCAACTTTCTGGACTTAAAGTAAAATCTTACCTTAATTGGTCTCTTCTGATTCCAATGCTCAGCACTTTACTTTGCCTGGCAGAAGTGTTGTAGAGGATTCCAGACTCAGGTTAAGACTTGCAAGATTTGAAAAGCGTGCTTGTTAGGTGCATTGACCCAAGGAGATGCCATAGTGTGGCAAATAGGGGAATTTCACAGTAACTTCATAGCAATGTTAATGTAAGTCTTACTTGTGACAAATAAATAAACTTTACTTTTACATACTTAAAATCATGGTTAGAACATGATCACGATGTGGAAACCCAACCTGCTTATTTAAGAAAGGATCATGTTGGGTTGAGCCTTTTGCACCTCTTCCTAAGAAACAAGTCAAAACGAAAGATTGTTTGATCCAAAAATGGCTTAAATCACTTGTGATGTTTCACTGCTTACCTATCTGATTTCTGCAAATAGATAGGGTTAAAATCAGCCTGTTAGTGTTTTAATATAATAACCTATTTGTGCTTTAATTATGTTACTGTGGGCTGTATTTTATGTGCCCCTGCTGTTTTGGGTGAAGGAGGTATGTAAAATGGGGTGGGTGCTCACTCCACAGCATTCGTGTCCCCCACCGAGCTCGAGCCAGGGGTTGGGTGGGTATTAAAATCAGCTGTCTGCCCCACCATTTTCCAATAAGTAATCAAGAATCAGTTAGACTTGTTGTTAAGCCAGTTGACCCTGATTATATACTGCCCAAGCCACAAAAATGTTTGTTGTGAGCAGTTGTGTGGCAGTGAGTAACCTGCATTTTTATCACAGTTCCTCAAAGGAATGAAAGGTGAGGGAATTCCATTTTTGGGGCCTGTCCTTTGCAGATTGAGAGGGTAGCTTCCATCATCTCGACCCCCTCCCCTTCCAGCTTACCACATTTTGAAAGCAATCTCCTCATCTCCCCTCCCTCCTCTTTCCTTGGTTTGCTCAAACCATCCCTGCCCAACTCCCTGGACTTAACTACTCTGGGGATCCATGGGTCTTCGTTTCTTCCTTCTCTTGGATTCTTGGCAGTGACCACTGTTGTGTTCTTGGGGCTGTGGGCCTGTTGGCCGGCAATTCCAGAGGGTGTAACTTCCTTCCCTGTGAGAGGCAAGGAAAATTTGAGTTGTTCTCCTTATGGCATCAACCATAGCCCAGCCACTTCTTATATAGCCCATCAACAGCACTTTATGGCTGTGGGGTGTGTTTGCATGGAGCATCTCTGTTTACTATTGCTACTGTCCTTCATTTAATTTTCATCAATCCCCATCTCTTTTGCCTCACCGGTAATCATACTGTTTATGATTATCATAAATACTGTTATCATACTGTTTAGCGCAAACCATTGCTTCATAAAGATGGCAAAGGGAATTCAATAAAATCAGAAGTCTATTTTTACTGAAATATTGCACAGTCAATATCGGCACAAGAAACATTTCCTGAAACAACATATGACAGTGCTATAATTGCCTTGGCAAATCAACACATATTTATCACCATATTTCTTTTTTTTTAGAGCAACACAGCACGGGAAACAGGCCCTTCGGCCCAACGAGCCCGCGCCGCCGTCATAACTATATAGTAGCAATTCCATTATCCTATTATAGATTTAGGTTATTCCTAATATGGAAGACTCTCACTATAGGGACAATTTGTTCCCCAATCAGCCTAAGAGCGAATTTTTGGGTTGTGGGAGGAAACCGGAGTGCCCGGAGAAAACCCACGCAACCACGGGGAGAACGCGCAAACTCCCGCAGACACCGGCCCAATTCCAAGTGTTTGCACAGCCACATCGATAGTCTCTGAGCTGTCATGGTGCCCTTCAGATGGTCCACATAAAGCACTCATTTACGACATGAGGTACCAGGCAACCCATGAATCAACATCCAAGAGCTGTACTCGCACCACCTGCCGAATGCATGCTCAATGTTGGTCAAGTATGGACCGAATTACCTGTGGAAAAAAAGCTGTAGTTAAACAGTCCTAATATATCCCTCTATCTGCATACCGCTCATGTGGCTGTCCAAGAGACCCTTAAACATCCCCAGCGTGCCTGCTCCCACACCTTACTCGGCAGTGCATTCCACACCCCCACTACCCTTTGTGTGAAAAACTGCCCTCTAATATTCGTCTTATACATAGCCCCCCTCACCCTATGGCCATGACCCCTCGTCCTATCCATTTCTGAAGGAATTTCATAAGCTGTTTGTGTGCAATTGTCTTTATTAGTCAATGGAATAATTCATTTTATTGAGGATTGAGCCAAAAAAGCTCCAAGTTCAAGCCCTGCCTATGCAGAGTTGGCTGACCTCGAAGACGGGTGGAGTGCTCACACTTGGCCACAATGGCTCTTGGCTATTACCTAGTAAGTATTTAGCAACCCCTGCTTTAGAGTATGTGTCATTGCACACTTTATGAGACTGGGATTAGGTTGGAGCTTAATTCTCTTCACAGTGAAGAGAATTAAAGCTTATATTCACTGTCTGGGTAGTGTTTAGCTCAGATGGCTAGACAGCTCTTGAATATGGATCAGCTTAATAGCAGCAGCATGAGGTTTGATCCCCACAATGGCTGGGGCCTGCCTCTTTTCTAGACTCATTATAAAGGAGCATGGCATTTTGCCATGGTTAGGCAAATAATTGCCAAGGATCTACCATTGGGCAGAGAACTCAATAAGAAGAAGAAAAGATGCACTGTCTAGCTCCTCAAATGCAAAAAGATATTTACAAAGATAAAATCATATTGCATAGGAGACCATGCAGCTCATCATACTGACTCTTTATTGAGTTTTCTAATTCCACATTGCCCTCTATTTGTTTCCCCATCATGCTTTTATCCAATTTTCTTTTGACTATTACTATTTTCTCACTCTTTCAGGCAATGAATTCCAGATTACAGCTATGTCACTTCTGATTATTTTGCCAATCATCTTAAAACTCTGCTACCACTAAAAACAGACTATCCTTACTTACTCCACTGAACTCTTTATGAATTTGAACACCTCTAAGAAGTCTCCTCTTACTGTGATGCCATAAGGAGAACAACTCAATTTCTCCAGTCTCTCTACGTAACTGAAGTCCATTATCTCAGAACCATTTTAACAAATTTCTTCTGCATTCTCCCCAAGGCTGTGACATCCTTCCTGAAGTGTGGTGACAAAAATTGAATACAATGTTCCACTTTAGAGACTACCCACATTTATAAAGCATATCTTTCTTGCTTTCGTACCTTAGAGACTACATATTTATAAAGCATATCTTCCTTGCTTTCATACTCTAAGCATCCATGAATTAAGCCAGGGATACTATATGCTTTCTTAACAGCCTTTGTCAACTTGCCCTGCCATCTTACTGTATATACTTTGAAGTTGTCCCATTTAAAATCTTCTCATTTTTCTGGCCAGAATGTATTCCTTTACATTTCTCTTTATTAAATTCCATCTATCTTGTACCTGCCCAATTCACCAGTCTGTCTGTGCCCTGTTAAAGCTTATTATTATCTTCTACGATGTTTGCTACATTTTTGAGTTTTGTATTATTTGCAGACTTTGCTATTATGCTCTATACTTTTTAGTCCAGGTCATATATGTCAAAAAGAGTATAATCCGAATACCAACTCCTGGGAAACACAGATGTAAATCTCCCTTGAGTTTGAAAAAAGATCCATTTCCCACTATATTTTAATTTCTATACCTGATCCAATTTTATCAGTATGCTGACATGGTTCCTTTAATCTTAGTAAGAGGTCTGACAACACCAATTTTAAATCCAACTGATTTATTTGATAGTAAACTTGCAAGCTTTCAGCTTTTGTAGCCTTCCTCAAGCGAATGAGGTGTTCTGGTCTACAATAGCACACATATCAGCTGATATGTGTTGCTAGGTGCTGATATGTGTGCTATTGCAGATCAGAACACATCATTCGCCTGAGGAAGGCTACAAAGGCCGAAAGCTTGCAAGTTTACTGTCAAATAAATCAGTTGGATTTAAAATTGATGTTGTCAGACCTCTTACAGAGTTTACCCCAGTCCAACGCTGGCATCTCTACATCATGTCCTTTAATCTTGCCAATAAGTGTACCATGTGGCACCTTCTGGAAGTCCACTTACATAACATCAAGTGCAATATCCATATCAATCTTTATTCAAGGAACTCAATCAAGTTAACTAAAAATGATTTGCCTTTAATAAATGAAAGTTCATACAGATTTGTTATTTCCACACTGTTCCAGATATCAATTAAGTTTGTCCCAAGTTATTGTCTCTGACTTTCTTGATGCTACAGCTTTCATTGCTGTCCCTGTTTTTTTAAGTAGGAATGTATCCTCCAGCCCTCTGGTATCGCCCCTGTATCCAGGGAGGTACCACAGGGGTGTCTCAGCTTAGAGAATTCTTCCCTAGTATTGCCCTGAGGATGAGAAAACAATGACAAAAATGTATGTGTATGTGTGTATGCATGTACATGTGTGTGTGTGTGTGTGTGTGTGTGTGTTGGCGAGTGGTGGAAATGATGCAGTCTGCTTACAATATCACGTAGCAGCAAAAAGTTGTAGGAATAGATTAATTTGACTCTGTAATTCTCTCCTCATACCTCTCACCTTGTTTTTTTCCTAAAAACCTATCTCACTGGCCAGGCCTTTGGTCAGCTGACCTAATATCTCCCTATGTGGCACATTGTCATTCTTGGTTTTATAACACTCCTATCAAACTCCTTCTAATACTTTACTATGTTAAGGGGCAATATAAAAATGAATTCTTCTGGTTGAATGAGACATGCAAAAAGACTTTTTGTAATAAGTATTACGATCTCAAAATGGAGATGACTGCCATGCCAGCTATCAAAACTGGTGGTACGTTACAGATTTAGATCTAAACCATGGTTTAGCATTTGCCGATAAGCTGATTTTTACATAAATTTAACAGTTTAATTAAGCATTACTTCCTGTTACTGAAGGTTTGTTTCTTTCACTTTTACCATTTTTAAAACTGTTTGACAAAATGCCTGAGGTAGCAATATCCACAGAGAGCATGCTTTTAATCCAGTTTATACATAAATATTGAGTGTTGTTTATTAGTGGTGGCCATTGAAACTAACAAACCAGATGAGTTAGGGGAATCTTAATGAAATCAATAGAGAATGAAATGCTTCAGCACAATCTGCAATCTCCAACTCAGAAATATCTGAGCTGTGCCACTGAAGAATGGATTAGCTTGTCTTAATGTTCATAAATTTAGGTGGAATACTCTTCCCCTTGTGCAACATCACTGCTCAACTTAACGAGTACTTTTACAGTGTTACTAACACAGAGAACCACTTAGAAACATATATCATCATCAAGTATCCAATCTAGTACAGATTTGGTTAGATCGATTGCGATAAGCAAATGTTAAAGCAGCTTTTCTATTACTCGCCAATTGATCTTGGTGTTACACTTGGGAAATCAATCAAGTGCAGTATTCAGGTCAAGAAGAGTTAGACTAGAGGATAGAGCATAATCAGACCAAGGTGGGGAAAGCAGGGTGATAATTAAGAGAAAAAGGGAAGGGGAAAAAGAGTAAAAGGAAGAGGAAAGGAATCAAGGACAAGAGGAGGTGAGAAATTGGTAAGAGAAAGGAGGAAGAAGAAAGGAGAGGTGGAAAGAGATGAAGGGCAGAGGGAAGATGGGGTAAGAAAGGGAAGGGGAACAACAGGGAGAGAAAGGGAAGAAAAGAGAAAAATGGAGAGTGCAGCTGAAATAGAAAATGGAACACAGAGAGAGGTGGATGGAAGAACAAAGACAGGATAATAGTACCAGCAAAAGAGATCCAAGAATTGGGACTTGCTGCCACTGAGGAGGAATGGGACTTGCTGCCATTGGGGAAGAATAATAATTGCTGCCACTGAGGAGGAATGGGACTTGCTGCCATTGGAGGCGGGGGGATGGGCGGAAAGGGAATTGCTGCCATTGGGGAGGAGGGGAATGGGAATTGCTGCCAATGAGAAGGAATGGAAATTGCTGCCACTGGGAAGGAATGGGAATTCCTGCCAGTGACAACAAGAGCTATGGCTGGTGGTTTTGGAGGGGATTGTGGGATGGTTTTTTGATATTGTGACTATTAGATTTTGGGATTGATTCCAGCTTAATTGAAGTTTACATTATTCAGACTCACCATTTGTAAATCCCATTAAGCAGATTAAATTGAACAGCGAACATGATTTTGGATATCAAGAATCCAAATTGTAAGAAGAGATTCTGATAGTTTGCTTGTTCTCAATGGAAAAGTATCCTCACTATGATGTAATTGACAGTTTCCAATTACAATGAGGATTGACAAAGCTATTTGGAGCAAATTAGCAAATAGGAAGATGAATCCAAACACCAGGGAATACAAGTTTTTTAAAAAAATGAAATTTAGAAATAAAAAGAGATTGGAACTTGCTTATTTAGAAGGGGACATTGTTATTAGTTAATTATTGCAGAAGACCATTATGATGGCAAGAATAAATCAGATCAAGAAGTAATCCATTGAAGAAATTAATGCAGTCCACACAGGTAAATACCTACTCCTGGACAATTGACAGAATTGATACAACATAAACCAATGTTCATTGCTTGATTACAGTTAACACATTTCCTCCAAGGCTGGTGCATGTACTGTCTTTTTCTATATTCAGTTCCAACAGAGCCTGCGTGGTCAAAGGAAACTTAATGTTCTAATACAACAAAGATCACACATGTATGTAATTAATGAAAAATGTATATAAAATATATTGTATTTTGCTCTGAAATCACTGGTCAAACTAGAGAAGATGTTCCTTTTGCAGCTTCAGAATTGCCAGTTAGAGATGGCTGACTTGTTACAGACCCTGTGAGAGTTCCATATACCAAAATATCCAATTTACAGAATGACTTCCAATTACTAAGAAATTACCACTAAAACTTCTCTTTTTGTAATTTTTTACTTGAACACAAATCAGAATCCATGTAAGTTAAACATGGCTTTGTAGGCAAATCACAGTCAGTACTCTGAGCAAACCAGAGACTTCAGAGTGCCAGAGGGGGTGAGACAGAAAGTGGACCCTGAGGTATAGAATGTGTGGCAGGACAAGACCGAAGGCAGACATCAAGTTTTCAATGAATGAGACTGGGCGCTTCAGGCTTGGACCTGCAGGCAAAGAGCGCAAGAGAGGACAAGAGAGAGAGAAAATCCAGATCCTTCAGCAAAACAGATGGTGGTGGGGCTTAGCCTGTGGAGCAACCACACTTGGAGAAAATTAGAGTGCAACATCACAGGAACCAGGTAAGTGATAGATTAGTGAGTATTTTGCTCTTTTATCTTTTAAGAACTGGTACAATTTATTGATAACTGTAAGGTTTTATTAGTAGTAAGGTTTCGTAGTGGCAGTAGTAAAGCTTATTGGGAGCAGTAGGGTTCATTCATTAAAATAAACTAATTAGAAGGTAATTAATTAATGAACACATAATAAAGATGGTTGGATGGATGACGTGTTGTAACTGCAGAATGTGAGAACTCCTGGGTACTGGTGTGATCCAGGGCAAGCATGTCAGCGGCTTGAGGAGTTTTGGCTCACAGTTGTTGAGCCAGACACCGCGATGCAGTGGGGAAGATTACCTGAACACATTGAACCAAGGGGGCAACCATGGGCTAGACAGACCTTTGGAACTTAACATTGGTCAGGGATGGGAGAATGTAACAGTGAGTCAGGTGGGATGACTCTGGCAGGTAGTGTTGGAGAAGTCTCAGTCCATGATTTTGTCCAAAAGATACAAATGAGAAACCAGTGAGGATAGAACATAGAACATAGAACATTACAGCACAGAACAGGCCCTTCGGCCTTTGATGTTGCGCCGACCAATATAAAAAGCAATGCCCCTCCAAACTAAACCATTCCCTTCTCTTCCATATACTTATCAACTAACCTCTTAAACGCCACCAAACTTGGCGCATCTACAACTGCTGCAGGCAGGGCATTCCACTCCCGAACCACCCTTTGGGTAAAGAACCTACCTCTGATATCCGTCCTATAACTATCACCCCTTAATTTAAAGCTGTGTCCCCTCGTGCTAGCTTTTTCCATCCTAGGAAAAAGGCTATCACTGTCCACCCTATCTAAACCTCTAATCATCTTATATGTTTCGATTAGGTCCCCTCTTAGCCGCCTCCTTTCTAACGAAAACAACCTCAAATCCCTCAGCCTCTCTTCATAAGACCTGCCCTCCATACCAGGCAACATCCTGGTAAACCTCCTCTGTACCCTCTCCAATGCCTCCACATCTTTCTTATAATGTGGGGACCAGAACTGCACACAATACTCCAAGTGCGGCCGCACTAGAGTTTTGTACAGTTGCAACATGACGTTGCGGCTCCGAAATTCAATCCCCCTACCAATAAAAGCTAAGACTCCATATGCCTTCTTAACAACCTTATCGACTTGACTGCCTACTTTCAGGGATCTATGCACATATACACCAAGATCCCTCTGTTCATCAACACTATTAAGAATCCTACCATTAGCCCTATACTCTACACATTTATTATTCCTGCCATAGTGCATTACCTCACACTTTTCCACATTAAACTCCATTTGCCACCTCTCGGCCCAGCTCTGCAACTTGTCCAAGTCCCTCTGCAAACTATAACACCCCTCTTCACTATCTACCACTCCACCGACTTTAGTGTCATCTGCAAATTTACTAATCCATCCTTCAATACCCTCATCCAGATCATTTATAAAAATTACAAACAGCAGAAGCAGATAAGAAGGAGGACTGCAGAATGGAAGAACATACTGGCCATGGCACCATGGTGAAGAATGCCATTCATGTGGGTGGAGTGAAGAGGAATATCGTACTGATCAGAAACAGTATAGTCAGGAGGATGGACACAGTTCTCTACAAACATGATCAGAAGCACCAAAGATTGTGCTCGTTGAGGCTGGAGAGAAATTTGAAGAGGACAAGGAGCATTCACATGGGAATGAATGAAATAGGTAGAACCAGGAAAGATGGTCTGCTAAGAGAACTTGAAGAGTTAGAATCCAAATTAAAACACAGAACATTGAAGGTAATAATCTCTGGATTGTTAACTGAATCACATACCAAATGGTTTTGGGTCAAACAGCTTAGGGAAGTAAGTGCACAGCTCAAAGAGTGGTGTAGGAAAAAGGGTTCCAATTTGTGGGCAGTGGCATGAGCACGCAGGGAAAAGTGATAGGCTACACTTGAACTGGGACCTAGACCCTAACCAGTGTCATGGCCAATTGCATAACTAGGGAGGTGGACTTTAAACTAACTGGGGAGAAGGTTGTGAGGGTGAAGGCAAACTTAGAAATCCAAAGAGAAAATTTGAGACATTGGAGCAGAGTAGCAATGTGAGTTAAGACAAGAAGCGTGGGTCAGATGAGAAGAGACATTAGTGGATAAGGTCATTATGGGAAACAGAAGTAAAAAAATGAAATTAAAAGTCTTTATCTGGATGCATTAAAGCACTTGCAATAAGATAGATGAACTAGTGGCGCAATTAGAGCCACATGATTTAGATTGAGTGACCATTACAGAGGCATGGGCCAAAATCTTGCTCCCATTCATGCCAATGGGATGTTATGGTCCCACCAATGTCACATCCTGCCATGGGTTTCCCAGCAGTGAGAGTTGCGCTGAATGGGAAATCCTGTTGACAACAGTGGAATTGTAAAATCCCATGCCAGTAAGCACGTGCCACATCCTGCTGCCACAAAACATGCCACTGAATGGGAGAAAAATCCTACCCATGTGATTGAGGAAATAAATTTTCCACAATATTTCAGAAAGGCAGAGAGAATGGCAAAGGAGAAGGGGCAGCCCTAATAGTACAGGATAAAAAAGGACCTTACTAAAAAAATCTGACCCCAGGAGGTCACAATGTAGAATAAGTAGAATGTAGAAATTAGAAAAGGCAAGAGTCAGAAAAACTGGTGGGAGTAGTTTATAGACCCCGTAACAATAGTTCTACTGTTGAACAGAGGGTTAAACTGCTGCAGTTGTAGATGCGCCAAGTTTGGGGGTGCTTAAGAGGTCAGTAGATAGGTTTATGGATGAAAAGGGAATGGTTTAGGTTAGAGGGTCATTGCTTTTTCTTAATTGGTCAGTGCAACATCGAGGGCCGAAGGGCCTGTTCTGCGCTGTAATGTTCTATGTTCTATGTTCTATGTTCTAAACAAGAAATCATTGGAGCTTGTAGCAAAGATAATAGTAATAATTGTGGGGGAAATTAGCAAAATTTATATCAAAAGAGAAAAAGTATTGGAGAAACCAAAGGGACTAACATACAACAAATCCCTAGGGCCTAATGCCCTACACCCTAGGGTTCTAAAGGAGACAGCTGCAGAGATAGTGGATACTGTTGTTGTGATTTTCCTGAATGTATTAGATTTGGTAATGGTTCCTTCAAATTAGAAGTTGATAAATGTTGCTCAGTTTTTCAAGAAAGGAGGAAGAGAGATAACACAGAATTACAGCCAGTTAGTCTAGCATAAGTTGTTGGGAAAATGATGGAATCTATTATTGAGGAAGTATTAATAATGTACTTAGAAAAGAATAGCATGATTAGAATAAGTTGACATGGTTTACTAAAGGGAAGTCCTGTTTAACACATTTATTAGAAGTGTTTTCGTACTAAGTAAGGTAAATAAAGGGGAAGCATTTGATGTAAAATACCTGGATTTCCAAAGAGCATTCAATAAGGCATCCCACAAAAGGTTTACAGGAAAGATAAGTGCATATAGAGCTAGAGATAATATATTTGTATGGATAAATAATTGGTTAACAGGCAAACAGCAGAGAGTGAGCATAAGTATAAATATTTTCAAGTTCACAGATAGTGTATAGTGGAGTACCACAAGGATCCATACTAGACCCTTAGATATTTACAATCTATATTAATGGCTTAAATGAAGATATGGGGCAGCACGGTGGCACAGTGGTTAGCACTGCTACCTCACGGTGCTAGACATCTGGGTTTGATTCCCAGCTTGGGTCACTGTCTGTGTGGAGTTTGCATATTCTCCCGATGTCTGCATGAATTTCTTCTGGATGCTGTGGTTTTTTCTCACAATCTGAAAGATGTGCTGGTTAGGTGTACTGACCAGAACAGGCACCATAGAGTGGCAATTAAGGGAATTTCACAGTGATTTCATTGCAGTGTTAATGTAAACCTTACTTGTGACTAATAAATAAACTTTACTTGAGACAGAGAGAAAATATCTAAGTTTGCTAATCTCACCAACTAGGGAAGTTGTGGGAGGACATTGAGACTGCAGAGATAGAGACAGTTTAAGTCAGTGGACAACAAGATGGCAGATGGATTATAAAGTAGGAAAGTGTCACATTATTCATTTTGGTTGAAAGAATAGAAAAGCTGAATATTTGTAAAAGGTGAGAAACTTGTAAGTGCTGATGTTCAAGAGACCTGGGTGTGCTTATATAAGGAATGCAAAGCAGGTGCAACAAGCAATTAGGAAGACAAATGGCATGTTGGCTTTATTGCAAGGGGAATAAAGTACAGGCATAAAGAAATCTTGTTAGAGTTGTACAGGATGTTGATAAGAGTACATTTGGAGTATTATGTGCAATTGTGGTCTCCACATTTTAACAAAAAACTTCTGATTTTCTGAACTCCAAATCTATACATAAGTCGAGATGAGACCAGACCTGAAAATCAAGTTTAATTCAATCTCTTTTGTTAGTACATCTATCAACAAAGAAGAAAATAATCATACAACACATTTTAAGCAAATGCAAATGAGATTCACTAAAAATGATAAACTTGGAACATGTAACTATAAACAATTTCAATGCGGTTTACTCAGAGAACGTTTCAAAATTTTCATCTTCTGTGTCCAAGTGGAAATTTGCACTAGCTTGGGGCTGAGGACAGGACTGATGTTCTTTTTGTCCTCCATGTCATAGTGTTCCTGTAGCTGAGTCTTGGGTTTCTCTGGTCTGTTGCACAGAAACATTGAAGGAAACATTTAATCATATAAAACCCAACATAAGAATATCTAACAGCTAATATTTTAATATAAGAATAAAATGGGCATTTAAATCATATTTTCAAAATAAATTTAAAGCTAATAACTCTGCCAACATTAACTTGTAGAACTCAAGGACAGATTGTAGTTAGTAAATTAGCTAAAACATGACACTCAGTTGCAATGTAACTTGAATATGGTACAGTTATGAAATCATGCATTGTTTAGAGGAACAAGTAATATAATTTTGTATCGGAGAACAGGGAGTCCAACCTGGGAATTCTGCCAGATGACTGGGCCCTCATCCAACTGAAAAGTCAGTTTTGACTACCCCACAAATGCTGAATAAATTAAAATTATAGTTTTGCTAAGCAACCAGGAAGCCATTTTGTTTGAGGAGTATGCTTCCGACAGTTGAATGAACAAATGGCAAACTACTATTTAAGGTGTCAGATTGTAATTCGATTTAAGAATGTTGTCATGAATAGATTGACAAGTTGAATATTAAATTAGATCATGTTAAGTTAATTGCCGGGTTGTATCTAAGATATCTGAATTGTATAATTGCTCAAGTTTCTGGTACGAAAGTAGAGATCATGTTCTTCCTGGCAGTCTAGTGGTTAGCAATAGTGTGTTCGTCGCTGCACCTCGGGTTCGATTCCCAGTCAGATAGCACAGTGGTTAGCACTGCTGCTTCACAGCTCTAGGGACCTGGGTTCAATTCCTAGCTTTGGTCACTGTCTGCGTGGACTTTGCACGTTCTCCTTGTGTCTGCGTGGGTTTCCTCCATGTACTCCTGTTTTCTCCAAAGATGTGCAGTTAGGTTGATTGGTCATGCTAAAATTGCCCCTTAATGTCCTGAGATACGTAGGTTAGACAGTTTAGCTGGTAAATATGTAGGGATATGGAGGTAGAGCCTGGGTGGGATTATGGTTGGTGTAGACTCTGTGGGCCAAATGGCCTCTTTCTGCATAGTGAGGTTTCTATGATTGCTATGATCTGCAGAGAGTGTCATTGAGCAAATCTTGGATCCCCACTTCGGCCAAAGTTTTTGTTTGTCTGTTTATTGTATATTTTCATTTTGTATTTTCCATGTTTTATTAACACTAGTTTTAAAATAAAATTTTATTACGCTTTAAAAATGGAGTTTCTTTTATCTTTGCAAGGGTTTATTTAGCAAAGTCGCTCTTTAGAATTTCCTAAAGTAATCCAGCCACTGAAACTGAATTCCCTGCTGCACACATCCCTCCTTGTTGCGCCAATTCTAAAAATGTTCTCATTGAGTCTGTATTTACAATGAGCAGCCATGTTCCCACCATTTTCATCTGCATATTTCATGACTTCTAGCTTGAGTGCCACCTTATACGATTGATGTGACTTGACCAGAGGCAATTTGGTATGATGTGTAATGTTTACTTGGATTTATTTTATACTCACAAATGGAAGTGAGTAATGGCAATTGGAGAATGGGGGGAGTGAGGGGGGCAGCTGGGAGCGGGGAGGGATACAGGGTGATGATGGTCAGCAGCAGATCATGTTCTTTGAATATGCATTTTTCGAGCAACTCTATCTCAGGAGGTTATATTCAGTCTCAAAGCTTTGGATTAGCTATATTCACTCGTGCAATCTGATCTGCCACCAAAATCCATAGCAGAATTGACTCTCACTGTGGCAATGAAAATAACCACGCTCAACAGATTTCATGTCGCAGAATCATTCCTGGGAGCCACAGGGAATATTCAGCAATTAAGCTGGCTTGTTGAGTGCTTCTGTGTCAGGCAAGGCACTATGCCCTTATTCCAGAGCAGCTCAATTTATACAATTTACCTGTGTTTCCACACAGATGACTGAGAGAACCATAGTATTTCCAAATTACTGGATTTTCAGGGTTATCAGCTTTTAATTTAATTCATGTAACAATCCCTGAATGTATTCCCACACATTTAAATTAGGTTCCCATTCACTATATGTGCAGCTCATGTGTTATGACAGGCACAGCCTTCTTGCACATGAATTTATGATAAGCTGGGAGCTGTCATGATGCATTTATACTTTAGCAGTCTAATGTCACAGATTTATTTAAAGAACAGAGAAAAAAGACACAACAGTGACAGCTTGCTGATGAAGGACACCTGCTGCACCCAACACCCATCAGCAATGACATTTCTTGTTAGGACTGGCAGTGCTGTATAGGAATGCTATGATGATTCTTGTGTAAAGGTGAGGACCAAAATTGACTGAGCAACTGGATTGCTTAAAGAAAGCTTTCATTGTTGTGATAAGTCTGAAAGAGCCCAGCATCATTGGGATCTCATGAACATGTGTGCTTCGTGGCTTTGCAATGAAGAGCAGACGGAGGACGGATGTCCCAGAGGATTCCAGAACACCCAATGATGATTCTGCTGATACTGTTGACCTGACCATGAAGCAGATGAAAAATGAATAGAAATGGCAGGAGGGTTTGGTTGTGTTATGATGTTCAAAGGTTTTTTACCAGTATCAAACTGACAATTTTTGCATTTAATTTTACCCCCATTTTTTATGTTGCTGACCCATGTTTATACACTTTCCTAGGCTAAAACCACACGGAAGCGATGGGGACGGGGGAGGGGGGTGTGGTTTGGTGGTGGGGGTGGTTCTTGGCTGCTAGCTGAAGAGACAATGGGAGTCCTGCATCATCTCTTTCCAGGAAGGCCCACCACACCATGTACCACTTGGAGGTTTTTGGATGATTCCTGCTAGCTGACCCACATCACTAGTTTAATGCTTGGGTGGCAGGTTGAAAATCCACCTCAGAGTGTTTGTTTTCAGTGTTATGTTAGACCAGCTGAGAAATATGTGAGTTTGATGCAATTTGACTCAATATCCAATTAAATAATTTATTTATAAAATCAAACTCCTTGAACTTAGCTGATTTATGAGAAATAATGACTAAAAATAAATCTCACTCAGTATAAATTGTTGCACCCTTTCTTGTGTCTATTCTGATGAGCACAACATGAAAAGTTTCAACAGCATGTCTATTTTTCAGCAATGCTTACTGCAACACTGAAGGAGTGCTTTGTTGCTAAGGTGATTTTAATCAGATAACATACATTTTATAATCAGAAGCCCTGTCTTCCAGCTCAAGGGGATATGAAAGCACTAGAGAAAGAAAAACAAGATAGCCAGCCTAAAGATTAAAACAACACTCTCTTACCAAGAAACCTAATTAAAGAACCACTGGTCATAGTAAAACGAAAGCATTGTAAAAAATGAGGTAAATCAAGAAAGTGGAAGATGTTAAAATTTGGTTTGGAAAACATGCAGATGGCAAAATATTGAGGGGTAGAAATCCAATTGCATAGTACCACTTTAAATGGGATTGTGCAGGGAGTGGGCAAACTCAGATTGATTTCCCCCAGATAAGCAACATCATGGGACTCAACCTGCTAGGGAATTGACATAGTCTAAAATAAAAGCAAATTACTGTGGATGCTGGGATTTGAAATCAAAAGAGAAAATGCTGAAAAATCTCAGCAGGTCCAGCAGCACTTGTGAGGAGAGAAAAGAGCTAATGTTTCAAGACCCTTTGTCCAAAGAATCATCTGGACTTGAAAAGTCAGCTCTTTTTTCTCCTTACAGATGTTGCCAGACCTGCCGAGATTTTACAGCATTTTCTCAATTGACATTGTCTGTGTAGCGCTACTCAGAGAGGCAGCACGTGAACAAGTTTCTCCCATTGAAACTCTAAAGCAGATAATGTTACCAGCATGCACATGTATAATGCCTGCTTTGCAGGAAATCACTTTGAAAGAAATCTACATGAAAAATTTTGTTGATTTATTAGCTCTAACACAATTCACCTGCACCACTCTGCTTTGTAAACAGCTACATACAAGCCAAAAACACAGAAGTAGCTGTTCACACCCACAAAAGCAACATCAGTTTTGGGGTCAAAGGTTATCAGATGAATATTTACCATATACTCCCACTGATGGATGGCAATACATCATTGACAGTAATTATCACACATCTGCATTTTCTACAAGCTATTAAACCCAGCTGTAATAGATTAGCACATAACTGAAGTGCCAATTATCAAGGACAGAACTGACTGGTAGAATATAGGCTGGTATTTTTTGTTGGCATTTTTTCAGCTGCTTAACATGCATGCGAAGCTATAAATTTCATTTGAAATGTATAACCTGCATTTGGTAACAAAATCTTTTTTCAGATATATATTTGATTATGTTTTCAGACAACTGTAAATCAGCTTTAAACTATGCACTATTATGATTAGCCATCCATTTTGATACACTTGTGATGTATTCTAGATTATATAAATATTGCATAATATTCTAAAATTACCGACTGATTAAGTGTAATTGCTTATATTACATGAATTCTAATCAATTAATGCTGATTACTTTGAATTAAAGATTCAATTTAATGGATTACGATTAGACCTAGATAAATTACATTATGCTGACTTCAAAATAATGTGTAAATTGGCACAAGGTAAGCCACTTGTGACAAAATGAAGCATTTTTGTTTATGATATATCACGTATTGGATCCTTTCTTTATGTCAACAGTGCTTACGTGGCTAAAAACAAGATTTATTTTCAGAAAGTTCATTCCTCTTCCTGTGGTGCACAAGGCAGCTATGCATCTGTGTCCATAGCTGTTTTTCCCTGGAACAGGTCATTAGCCTGTCACCAGAGGTTGTGCCATCCACGTCAAGCATGGCTGTTGAGGAATCTCTACCACTCTTACTACTTGCCAGTTACCTGGAAGGATTTTGCAGGTGGTTACTGAATCTGTTTGGCTGCGTTATGAACGCACGTTCCTTGACCATCAAGTCCTGGAGTGGAGCTCAAACCCAGAGCTTCTGCTTCAAAAGCAATGATGCTACCCTCTATGCCACATGACTTCCTCCTGACAGAGATGGGCTCACTTAATATGATTACAGGGATCAAGAAAATTTCTACATCCAGTGGTGAGGTTCCAAACTGAGCAGGACTTATGCATGGATATTCCCTAATTTAGTTTGATAGTCACCTGTGGAGTGCAGGGACCCAGCAAGATCATCATCAGCAAAAGGGAGCTCTACAGCAAAGGAGAAATGTGTTGAAGAACTGGAAACCACATTAGAGAGATAGAAACACTGTGATTATTATTATATACCGGAAAGTGCTATTAATCAATAAGTCATTCTAATTCTGTTCACTTACCCACTATCTTTTAAAGAGATGAAATTAACAATTTGTAGCCTTAGCCAAAATCTATTAAAGTGTTTATTCTACTATTTCGCAGTCAAGAATGATCATGCAGCTGGATCGTACTAGTCCCCTGAACGTGGACAGGGAGGCAGAAAGACAAATAAATGTCAGTGTTTTGGGATATTTTCAACTGAGAACACAATGACAGACAATCAGTCATTTAAACCAATGACACGGGCAATTAAAGGTCACTTCTCACCCCAGTTTCCATTTTACCTTTTTATGATGAACTCCTACCATATGGCGAGGCTTCTGGGTAAACTACAGCTACCTTCCAGCATGTTCTTGGGAACTAATCCTCTTTAATGGTCACTCCATGGCCCATGGAGGGGCCCCTGATGACAGAAGCCTCCTCCATTGCTCCAGTGTTGTTACTGGAGTGTTCACCCCTCCAGTTACCAGGTCCAGACATGGTAAATTAAAGACCTACCTGGCCTTTGAAGGCATCTCAACATGGAGATGCTGTCTCCATCCTGCAGCTCAACAGTGGCCACCCCAATCATTAGAGCTGCTAGCGCTCTAATTAGTCAGACACTGTGAGAGGCAGGCCACTGTTCTCTATTGGGTGACAATCCATGTGGAGGTCTCTAAATTTGCTGCCGCTGGGAATATCTTGCCTGGGGTGCCACCATCTGCTGGCACAGGTTTGGAATCTGCTTTCAGGAAAACCTGTGATTTAGCAAAGCTTTCTGTCCCATCTCAGGGATTTCTGTAAATGGCTTTGATTCTGAGAAGGCAATCTCCTACTCTAGGTCATAGGGAGCAAACATTTGCCTGGATGATCTATAGTGCTGAACCTGAGGAAAATATCGAGAGTAAAAGCCCCAACATATAAAACTGCCTTTTATTTTAATTAAGGTAGTCAGAATACCCCAGAAACTGAAAACTTAGGGCGGAATTATCCCATCCTGCCCACCTTCGTAGGCGGATGGGACATGGATCATGCAAAGGTCTGTTGACCTTGGATAGGGGCAAGTACAGGTGGAAAATCCCGCCCTTTGAATTAAGGAATGCTTCACTGTACCTAAGGTTTATATTTATTTTAAATTCTGAAATTGTAACTGTATTTTTAGTATCAAGAAAGAGAAACTAACACTCTTAATGGAAAAAGCGAATAAATCAATTGTTTGTTTTTCATGACATTTACAAATCTTCTTTCCTTCAGCCATTAATAGAAATATGACATTGTTATCTATATTAATTTGAAGTCACCCCCAGAGAGTCTGAGTGAAATGGCATTCCACAATTGTAAATATTTCACTATGCTGATCATAACAGTAGCTCAGTGGCCTCTGACTGGCAGCATCACTATATTATATGGAGGAGAGGGATTGATTTATGATCAGTATAAGCAGATTCTCTGCTTGGCTAATTTGTTTGGCTAACTGTATTTAGTCATCTGTAGGTGCGGGGTGAAATTTTCCTGACTGTCAAATAAGGTGGGAGAACCAGTGTGCAATCCATCAGCTGGCTTTTCCTGCCATATTTTTTGAAACTTGGTCAAAAGAAATCCTGGAAGCAGGCCCCACAATGTCACATTTAGATAACAAGAGATCGGGGCACTATTTTGAAAGCTCACCTTATCTAAACTTAAGCGAGGTATCCCCATGAACATAGGAGTGCCTCCAACTCATACACCTTAACTCTCACCAGAGTATTCCCCCCCACCCCTCCCCCATACTGCCTGGCCATGGCCTTCCACTCTCCCCTCCTCGGGGGCTGTACTTCACTGTTTGTTAAAAGATGCCAATGTGACACGGAAATCCAAATGTGGGAGGATAATGGAACAAGGAAGCCTGCTAATGATATTTAAATGTATACTAAATGAGTTTCTGACGTTTTATAGCAGGAATCTTGTTACATCTTACAACACATTACATGTGTTGGAACTTTTAAATTCTATCAAGATAGATAAGTCGCTGGGACCAGATGGGATGTACCCCAGGTTACTGTGGGAGGTGAAGGAAGAGATTCCAGAGCCTATGGCGATGATCTTTGCATCGTCGATGGAGGTGGGAGAGGTTCTGGAGGATTGCGGATGTGGTTTCTATTTTCAAGAAAGGGAACAGGGATAGCTTAGGAAATTACCAACCAGTGAGTCTGACCTCAGTGGTTGGTAAGTTGATGGAGAGGATACCGAGGGACAGGATTTGTGAACATTTAGAGAAGTTTAGTATGATCAGAAATAGTCAGCACGGCTTCATCAAGGGCAGGTCATGCCTTACAAGCCTAGTTAAGTTCTTTGACAATGTGACCGAACACATTGACAAAGGAAGAGGGGTGGATGTGGTTTAAATAGACTTCAGCAAGGCATTTGATAAGGTCCCCCATGCAAGACTTCTTGAGAAAGTGAGAGGGCATGGGATCCAAGGGGCTGTTGCCTTGTAGATTCAGAACTACCTTGCCTGCAGAAGGCGGAGAGTGATTGTGGATGAGTCTTTTTCTTCATGGAGGTCAGTCACCAGTGGAGTGCCCCAGGGATCTGTTCTAGGATCCTTGTTGTTTGACATTTTCATAAATGATCTGGATGAGGAAATGGAGAGATGGGTTGGTAAGTTTGCTGACGACACGAAGGTTGGTGGTGTTGTGGATAGTCTGGAAGGATGTCAGAAGTTGCAGCGAGACATAGATAGGATGCAAGTCTGGGCAGAAAAGTGACAGATGGACTTCAACGTGGATAAATGTGTAGTTGTTCATTTTGGTAGGTCCAATGGGATGAAGGAGTACAATATCAAGGATAGGACTCTTAGCAGTGTAGAGGAGCAGAAGGACCTTGGGGTCCATTTCCATAGGGCTCTTAAGTTGGTCTTGCAGGTGGAGGATGTGATCAAGAAGGTGTAAAGTGTACTAGCTTTCATTAATTGAGGGATTGAGTTGAGGAGTCGGGGGATAATGCTGCAATTTTATAAGACCCTTGTCAGACCCCACTTGGTGTACTGTGCGTAGTTCTGGTCACCTCACTACAAGAAGGGTGTGGAAGCTATTGAAAGGGTACAGAGAGATTTATAATGATGTTGCCTGGTTTGGGTGGCAAGTCTTATGAGCATAGGTTGAGGGAGCTAGGTCTTTTCTCCCTGGAGAGATGAAAGTTGAGAGGCGACCTGATAGATGTTTATAAAATGTTGAGAGTTATTGATAGGGTGGATTCTCAGAGGTTATTTCCCAGGGCTGAAATGGTTGCTACAAGAGGACAGAGGTTTAAGTTGCTGGGGAGTAGGTACAGAGGAGATGTCAGGGGTAAGTTTTTCATTCAGAGTGTGGTGAATGAGTGGAATCGGCTGCCATCAGTGGTTGTGGAGGCAAACCCGTTGGGGTCTTTTAAGAGACTTCTGGATGATTACATGGGATTGAGAGATACAGATAAGCCCGGTAGGTGAGAATATGATCGCTGCAACTTGTGGGCTGAAGGGCCTATTTGTGCTGTAGTGTTCTGTGTTTATGTTCTATGTACATTATTGGTGAGGGCTGGGACAAAAGGAACTGGAAATCCGATAGATAAAAACATTCACATGGCAATGAAACTACTGTGGAAATCCCCTAGTTGCTACATTCCTGTTTGGGAACACTGAGGGAGAATTTAGCATGCCAATGCATCTATTCTGCATATCCTTGGACTGTGGGAGGAAACTGCAGCATTCAGAGGAAACTCATGTAGACACAGGGAGAAAGTGCAAACTACATGCAGACAGTGGCACAAACCAGGAATTGAACCTGGCTCTCTGGCACTATGAGGCAGAAGTGTTAACAACTGTGCCACCGTGCTGCCCTTATGTATAGGCACCATTCAATTAGTGTTCCCATCTAGATGGAATCCATAATTTCCTGCACCTTGAGGCCATCGGATCTTCAATCCTCGCCCAAAGTTGGCACAATGTCAAGTTCCCAATGAAGCCTGAAATTTAACAATAGGGTAATAAATGTTAGCTTAGCCAATGAAATACTCATCTTGGAAATTAATTTTTTTATGTAACTTGTAGGTTTGGGCTTCATTTGAATTTTGCTGGTAAGCTGCAGGCACCAAATGAATGTTCCGCTTCAGCAGCTTTGGATAGTGGACAAGTGACGAATTTTGGCATCAAATGGGAGGGGTTGGGGGGGGTGGGGTGGCATGACATTGGGAACGGGCCATTAGCTGTCCAGAAGATTTTTGACCACACTTCTTAAATCCATAAAGGCTAGAATGTTACCACTTTTCCGGTGGTAACAGGATTTTCCCATCCTGCTGTAGTGAACACAGATTTGATCATGCGCCAAATTCTGTGACCTCACTGCAGCAGGAGCATGGTGTGACTGGCTGGTGAGATCATGCTTAAAGTCTTTTTAAATAAATATAATCTTATTGTTTCCTAAGTGATCTCCAGTTACACTACTTACAGTCCTGTACAATAGAGATCAGCATGTATAGCACTTGTTTATGTCCATTCTTGTATTAAACATGCAACTGGAGTCCTACAACTGGCAAGCAATGGAAATCTGGTGGTTGGACTCCCCCCATCATTCCACAACCCCCTTCACAATGTCTTCCATTCATTTCTGTATGACATGGGGCTTTGGGAGAAAAGAATAACATCTGTATTCTTTCAGATGTTTTGGCTGTTCTCAGCCTGTGAAAAATATTAGTGTTGAATATATTCCTCATGATTTTTGTGCACCTCTGTATTATGCTGAAAGATTTCAATTCTCTCTGACAGGTCCAGTACAGTCTAGCTCAGCTGAACATGATGGGAGATAAGCCTACATCCTTTCACCCTTTTATGTCTATGGATTTTCAAAATGCTTTTGTTTGACTAGTGGGTGTTCGAACTGCAGTGTAAAGAAGCTAAAGTAATGTCAGTAAATACAGTTATTAGGTTATGGTGATTTTATAGTTCCACTGTGCGTGTTGATTGAGCTCCCTGTGAGGAAGTAACCCCTCTAAGTCAATAATACCAATGGTGTCAGTACTTATTGTTGAAACAAACATTCAACAAATTAACAGAAAGGAAAGCAAATGAGAAGGCCATTAAAATGGAAAACCGCTGATCATGTATTATTCAAGGTAAATTTGTGATATGAATAATCTTTAAATGTGTTGACTTGCTGGCGATTTTGTAGTTTTCAGTCTGTGGGTTTAATTGTAGGCTGTATTTTCCTGTATCTTCAGGGAGCGATATAAAAGGAAAAGCCCAAGCCTCAAAATGTCAACTACAAATAGGTGTGGTTACAGAGAATCAATTATGAGACAAATAATACTGATCCCAAAAGGATTAGAATCCAAACTCTGCTTCACAGTGGTGTAAACAGGGGCCTACTTCTGTGTTCATACCTCAACTGCAATGTAGCTGCACTGTCAAGCTACTTCATTCTGATGCTACAATTGTAATGTGAATGCAACCTTAAGCAAAGGCCAGTGTTTATTTAACAAAGTTGCCACTGTTTTGGATGTTAAAGAGTAAGGAAAGCCAGTTTTATGGACTAAGAATTGGAAACAGACTCTATAGGATTGATGATCACATATCTATTAACCATATCTGATGGCTGGACAAATCAGTCAATCCCACTGAAATCTTAAAGATAAGATCATAAGAAATAGTAGCAGGAGTAGGACACCTAGCCCCTCGAGCCTGCCCCGTCATTCAATAAGATCATGGCTGATCTGAAGTGGATCAGTTCCACTTCCCCGCTTTATCCCCATAACCCTTAATTTCCTTGCTTATTAGAAACATATGTGCTCGTGACTTAAATATATTCAGTGAGGTAGCCTCCACCACTTCAACTGGCAGAGAATTCCAAAGATTCACCACCCTTTGAGAGAAGAAGTTCCTCCTCAACTCTGATCTAAACTGCACCCCTCTCCCTTATTTTGAGGCTGTGCCCTCTAGTACTGCTATCTTTCTAAGCAGGAAGAATCTCTCTACCTCCACCCTATCCATCCCCTTCATTATCTTATATGTCTCTATAAGATGCCCCTCAACTTCTAAACTCCAACGGGTACAAACCAATCTCTCCTCATAGGCTAACCCCCTCATCTCCAGTATCAGCCTAGTGAACCTTCTCTGCACTCTCTCCAAGGCCAATATATCCTTCCGCAAATGTGACGACCAAAACTGCACACAGTACTCCAGCTGCTGCCTCACCAGCACCCTGTATAGTTGCAACAAGACCTTCCTACTTTTATATTCTATCCCCTTGCTATAAAGGCCAACATCCCATTCGCCTTCTTGATCACCTACTGCACCTGCAGACTGGATTTTTGCAATTCGTGCACAAGGATCCCCATGTCCCTCTGCACCGAAGCATGCTGCAGCTTTTCGTCTTTTAAATAATAATCCCTCTTACTATTATTTCTACCAAAGTGGATAACCTCATGCTTGCTAATATTACACTCCATCAGCCAGGTCCTCGCCCACTCACTCAACCTATCCAGATCTCTCTGCAGCCTTTCCACATCCTCCATGCAATTTGCTTTTCCACTCATCTTCATGTCAGCAGCAAATTTCATTACTCTATACTCAGCCCTTTTCTTCAGATCATTTATGTATATGGTAACAGGTGAGGCCCCAGTACCAATTCCTGAGGCACTCCACTAGTTACCAGCTGCCAACCAGAATAGTACCCATTGATTCCTATTCTCTGCTTTCTATTAGACAACCAATCCTTTATCCACACTAATACTTTACCCTTATTAAAGGTGTAAAGGAGTTCCTTGCACCTTAACCTTTTGCAGCAAAGATGCCAGGCTCTTGAGCTACACATTTGAGGAAACCAAGACAGTCAACAGAATACCACCCAACACTTGGCACTTGAATCACCAGAATTCATTAACTTCTTTCCCCATTTTCATTGTCTACCATCTTTAACCCCCCTGCTCTTCCTCAATGCCAGGTAGCTCTGCTGAACAATGCTCTGCAACATGCTATATTGATTCTGGAGGCATTATGTTGGGGCTTTACTGTAAACATTTCAGAAATTATCCTAGTGATTGTGTGGTCATTTTTTTTTGTTCACGACTACTGTTTGCTAGGCTAAAGAATGTAGCCATCCATGTTCTCTGCCTTCCTTTTCAAATCAGACTAGTGCAAATGGTTAATATAAATAAATGCATTCTAGGAGCTGCCCCAGATTAAAATAAACATTGAAGTATTTTATTCTCGTGGTCACACCCGGACATTGTAGGTTTGTGTAGGTCACAGTAATTATGGGTAAAAGTTTAAGCAGCTGCATGGATTCAATTATCATTTTGAGTCATGGATACCTCAAAATGCATTAGGGTTGTGTAGCCATCACGTACTGCTACTACCAAATGGTGAATGCTCTGAAAATAATAGTCTTTTTGAATATAGCACTTCCTCCCCACCTTGATTCAGTTCTGGTCTCCTGAATTACACCGCAATAATAGAAATTGAACGGTCATGATGAAGATACTGACCGAATTCACTGGCTGTTCAAACCGGCGGGATTCTCCAGTCCTGCTGGCAGTGCAACCCCAGCTGTGGGTTTTAGTGTAGCGTGGAGTGACGTCAATGGGAATTCCCTTTGACAGCAATGGGATGGAGAATCCCTCCACTAGCAAACAACGTGCCATCTCCCGCCAGCAGGGAACGTGTGGCTGGGAGGTCGGAGAATCTTGCCCACTGTTAGTGCAATTTAGAAATTAGCAATAACAAAGGCACACCCAGCCGTTGATCCTCACTGATACCTGCCAATGATGCCACAGAGCTGATCCACAGACGACTAAAGCAACAACCTGACACAGCCATACTCACATTGTTTCCTAACTATCAGCCTGTATCCCAGACTTCTTCATCACCATCCCTGAGTGTGTTCTGACCACCTACATATATGAATAAGATAGATTTAATCTATTCCATCACTGTGGACATATCAGAAAATAAACAAACAAAGTTTTAAATGCAAAGGTCATGTTGTTCCTACTCACATGCTATGTTGCCATAGCAGTATGAGCTATTAAATGAAACAAGCAAAAGCACTAAGTACTCTGCCTGCCCAAGGAATTCTAAATGCTATATGTCAATATATGATCAGTGAGATACTAGTGAATTAGATCGCATGTAGCACTTAAAACTCTTGTATCTTTTTTCCAAACTGTATTCTTTTAGTTGCTTGTAGTAGAACATTGGCCATGCTAAATTCTGCCTTCGTGTACCTGAACAGATGCTGAAATGTGGTGATTAGGAGAATTTCACTGTAACTTCATTGCAATTTTAATGCAAGCCCACTTGTGATACTAATAAATAAAATAGAAGGCCACATGTACAGGATTATATAGAGTCCTTGCAAAGAGAATCATTTAGGGCCACCAAAGCTGCTACTCAAAACTTATGAAGAGATTCTGGCATGAAGGCAATATGACCAAAGTGAGATCAGAACCCAAGCTCATGCCTGAAATCTTTTGCTTTTCATTCATTTTCTGATTTTCACAAAATCAGCAACATCACCACTCTAATGCATTACCTTGTGAGTCACTGTTCAGTGCTATAGGATGTTTTACATTCACCTGAGGGAGCAGGCCATGCTTTGGTTTAACATCTCCTTTCCGACACGGCATCTCCAGCAGCGCAGTACTCCTTCAGTACTGCAATCTGTCAGCCTGGATTATATGCTCAAGTTTCTGGAATGAAACTTGAACTTGCAATCTTTTTGATTGAGAGGCAAGAATGCTACCTTGGAGCCAAGGCTGGCATGCACTTATCTGACGTCACGGAGACTGCAAAATATGTAAATGAATATTCAGGCAAGAGCCATTTATACATAATTGAATCTGACACTTAAATCTAGAGGATAGATGAGAAACCGATTCTGGTCAACCATAATCTGCATCAAAAGTTGCTTCATGAGATATGATCAGGTTCGAATATTGTGCATGTAAGTTCCTCTAATTGGCAAGAAGTCACCATTTATCAGTAAGTGAATGGTGTTATGTCAAAGTTGTGCTATTTTCTCTAATTGCAAGTGATTAAAATCCATGGAGAACAATCTGTTCGTAACACTGGTTGGTTTTGTTCAGAGTTTTTATGAGTGACTTGTTCTTCAGTTATATGAAAAATTTTTTCGTTGCGTACTTTAATAAAATGGTAACTGAGTCATATTTACATGTTTCACTTTCTTTGCAATAAGAATAACCATATGATAAAAGCACAGTCAGTGTTTAACATATACATCTTTTTTAATTTATGTGCAAAAGCCTATTTTCTACTGATTTTAACTGGAGTTTTGAAGTTATCTAACGTTTGTTGTGAACAAGTATAACTTAGTACCATGTGGGAGCATGTTGCCCCTTTGTGTCCTTTGAAATTGCAAACACGATTACAAGAGAACAAAATGTATCTCACATAATTCAAAAAAGTTCATTAATTGAACATAATGGTTTCCGAAACTTCATCCAAGAGCCTATGATATTTGCATGTATTAGCAACTGTTCAGAGCAGAGCTGATGTTGAATACTAGGGTATTGCAAATTCCAGGAGGTTACATTTCCTGGAATGCCTGCGCTCAATCGTATTCTTCGGCTTGACATAATGCGAGGAAAGGTGTGAAGGCCAGTAAAACACCTAACAGGAAAATAAACTAGAAACACACTTAACTACTTCAATGGCTATACACAATATCTTCAAAGTTGTTAACTTCCAAATCCTTCTATTTTCCTAACCTCAGAGCTAAATCTCCGAAACAACATCACATGGGTTTTAAAACCATAAGTGAAATCCAACAATAATTTCCACACCAAGCCATTGTATCTTTTGGGGTTGCTTCTGATTTAGGATAGAGACAATGGGCTGTCTCCAGCTTGTTGGGACTGGATGCAACTTACTACTGTGGGCTGCAGTCTCAAAACAGCTCCCTGCATAAGGTGAACTTACTTTTGATGTACTTTTTTTCCTTTTGATTGTCCCTTATCTGAACTAACCTTATCAGAAGTCACTCTTGATATCTTTATTACCCGAGTTCACCTTTTAGAATGTAAATATCAAATTCACCCACATGTCTTTTATCATCTTTATTTTAACTTTTTATCTTCTTTCTTTCATTGTTACCAATTTGCCTGAGGTAAACATTTGTTTCTAACAAAGCTTTGGTGCTAAGCTAATCAGCATGCCAAAACACTAGTTCCACCATCCCAGCCAGCCTCCCTTTTCTACCATTTCCATTTCAAAATAGTTTGTTTTTCTTTAAACATATAACCACCAGAACACATTCCCAATTATTGGATTCCTCTCCCATTGTATCATGATTTCTTAACACCAACCACTTCACTGCATCTGTTCCAAGCACTTTACCTTAATTTAATTGCTTCACAACCCAAGGCAAGTAGCTTATTCCAAGTAGTTTGTCTCACTCTGCAATAAAAGTGTGTTTGCAGAAGTCTAATGCCACTGAAATTATGATTTGCATTCCAGAACATATGTATATATACTGTCATCTGTCAGTGGTGACTAAACTTCAATGGACCAATTTTATAGAATAGATAAATATTGTGTGCATATAAACTTTCCAATAGTTTGAATTCTAACTGAGCCCCAATTTGTCACAATTCTCAAACCATCAAGTAATATTTTCTATATTGATTTAAGGAAATTTGAATTATTACGTATCAGTGACAATGGCATAAATTACAACTGGCAGTGTGGTCAGCCAGTGTCGCCCCACGCCCCACCTTACCATCCAGTACGTAACCTATGTTGACAACAACTTTCACCTAATGTAGCAAATGTAACCTAGTGAAATGTCCGAAGATGCTTTGTAGGAACATTATCAAACAATATTAGATGCTGAGTCATTTAAAGAAAGAGAAGGACAAGTGACCAAAAATTAGGTCAAAGAACTAGGTGTTAAGGAGTGCCTTAAAGAGGGAGAGAAAGAGATATAGAGTGCAGAGATATGCCAAATTATCAGCATCTGAAGCAGCTCCTTTTTCACAACTTAAGGATGGCATCCAATATTGAGGACGGAGAAAATGTTTTAAGGTAACACTGAATGCTGCAGTGAAAATGGAGCAAATTGACAAGGGTATGGGAGAAACTTGACAGTTAGTGGTACCTCAATTAAATGCTGACCATATAAACTCTGCTGCAAACAAGCAACAAAAGGGAGCAGAAGCCTGGCTTGAGAATATTGCTCATTCAGGAGAAATATTGTCTTTTTTGCTTAAGGACCCATGGCTCCAGGATTAACCTGCTGAGTCTGCAGACAATGCATGGTCATGAAGCCTGCCAGATATCATATTCATTCTAATGGCCTGACAACAAGTGAATGGCGGAGCAGGCTTGATAGGCCATGTAGTGCCTCATATGCTCTTGTGAAGTGATAAGACCATGAAGAATTGTAGGGCTGAAGGAGGTTCCAGAGATAGGAAAGGGGTAAGATCATGGAAGGATTTAAAAGTAAAGATGAGAATTTTAAAGTTGAGATCGTTCCAGACAGAGAGCCAAGTATACCAGTGAGTGCAGGGGTAAAATAAGTGTGAATTAGGATATTGGCAGCAGAAATTTGAATGAGTTATAGTTTGCAGAGGGTGCAAGATGGCAGGCTGGATGGCCAAGCATTAAAATAGGCAAGTTGATAGAAAATTGGCGTAGATGAGGGTTTCAACAGCAGATAAGCTGAGGCATATGTAAAGACAGATGATGTGGAGTTGGAAGTAGTCCTGGTGATGGAGCACTTATGATGTCAGAAACTCATCTCATGGCAAATGCAACAGCAAAGTTGAGAACCATCTGGTTCAGGCTTAGGCAGTGCCAAGGAAAGGAATGGAGTTGGTGGCTTGGTAATCAATTATTGACAGTAAAGACAACAGGTTCTGTATTCCCAATATTTATCTGAAAACAATTTCTGCTTGCTAAGACTGCATTTGATTTGATTTGATTTATCATTCTCACAAATATTAACATACAGTGAAAAGTATTGTTTCTTGCGCACTAGACAGATAAAGAATACAATTCATAGAGAAGGAAAGGACAGAGTGCAGAATGTAATGTTACATTCATTGCTAGAGTGTAGAGAAAGATCAATGTAATGTAAAGTAGGTCCATTCAAAAGTCTGATGACTGCAGGGAAGAAGCTGCCCTTGAGTCGGTTGGTACATGACCTCAGACTTTCTGTATCTTTTTCCCAAAGGAAGAAAGTGGAAGAGAGAATGTCTGGAATGCATAGGGTTGTTAATTATGCTGGCTGCTTTGCCAAGGCAATAGAAAGTATAGACAGAGTCAATGGATGAGAGGCTGGTGTGCGTGATGGATTAGACTATGTTCACGGCACTTTGTAGTTTATTGCAGTCTTGGACAGAGCAGGAGCCATACCAAGCTGTGACACAATCAGAATGCAGCTTTCTATGGTACACGTGTAAAAATTGGTCAGAGTCATAGCAGACATGCCAAAATTGCTTCGTCTTCTGAGAAGGTAGAGG
The DNA here is from genome assembly GCA_024679065.1 of Sphyrna mokarran. Taxonomy (NCBI): domain Eukaryota; kingdom Metazoa; phylum Chordata; class Chondrichthyes; order Carcharhiniformes; family Carcharhinidae; genus Sphyrna; species Sphyrna mokarran. Next base: position 105,398,422 of record JAGIQG010000003.1, on the reverse strand, counting down.
CATTGATGGGCTTTCTTAACTGTAGTATCAACATGGAGGGACCAGGACCCTAAAAATCTGAAGTTCTTGACTCTTTCTTCTTCATCCCCATTGATGTAGACAGGGATATGTTCAACTTCAGGAAGCGTAAAGGAGATGACAATCTCCATCATTTTGTTGACATTTTTGACACACCAGTCCACCAGATTCTCTCATTTTGGTGCTCTGTCTCATCATTGTTTGAGATCTGACCCACTACAGTGGTAGCGTCAGCAAACTTGAAAATCAAATTGGTGGGGAATTTGGCCATACAGTCATAGATATATAAGGAGTATAGCAGGGGGCTGAGAACACAGCTTTATGGGACACTAGTGTTGAGGATAATCATGGAAGAAGTATTGTTGCCTATCCTTAATGATTGTGGTTTGTGAGTAAGGAAGTTCGGGATCCAATTGCAGAGGGAGGTGCTGAGGCCATGGAATTTAGAGATGACTTTTGTGGTAATAATAGTGTTGAATGTTAAGCTGTAGTCAATAAATAGGAGTCTGACATAGGTGTCCTTGTTATCCAGGTGTTCCAAGGTTGAATGCAAGGCCAGGGAAATGATGTCTGCTGTGGACCTCTTGTGGAGCATGTCATACAAACAGCGTGACATAGTAGAGGTAGTGGGATTGTTGAGAGAAATGGCAATGAGATAGAGTTGGAAACATGAATGTGGAAGTTTACGTTGTATGTTTTGGATGCTGTCAAATAGGGGAAGCATGCAGACATGAAACAGGAGGAGGCCATGCAATAGGTCCTTGGGGACTACCAGAATTTACTTTAATAGGGGTGGAAAAGTAGTCATTGCCAATGATTCTCTGTCTGCAAGTGGACAGGTAAGAATGGAACCAGGCAAAACTAGTTCCACACAGCAGAACAATGTTTGAGAATTATAGATCAATTCTGTCAAAAGCTGCAGAGAAGTTGAAAAGAGTGAGGAGGAATAATTTACCTTTCTTACAACAATACAGGATGTCTTTTGTGACTTTGATCAGAGCCATGTCAGTGTTGTAATAGTAATGGTCTAGTTCAAACATGCAATTGTTGGAAACTTTGACATGGTGTGAGAAGCAGCAATATGTTCAAGAATGTTGAATCAGGGTAGAATAGTGGAGCCTCAGAGCTCCAGGGAGCAGAGCTCAATTCTGAACTTGGATGACTGTGTGGAGTTTGCACATTCTCTCAGTGTCTGCGTGGGTTTCCTCCAGGTGTTCCGGTTTCCTCCCACAGTTCAAAGATGTGCAAGTCAGGTGGACTGGCCATGTTTAATTGCCCCATAGTGCCCAAAGATTTGAAGGTTAAGTGGATTAGTCATGGTAAATGTTTGGGATTAAGAGGCTAGGGCAGAGGAAAGACCTGGGTGGGATGCTCTTTCAGAGAGTCAGTGCAGAAATTTGATGGCTGAATGGCCTCTTTCTGCAGTATAGGGATTGTATGGTTGAATGAAAGTTGGAGACGGAGCTTACAGTTTGCAAGATCAGAGTAGTCTAAAGTATTTCCATTCATTGCATTACTTTGCTGTTGATATTTTACAGCCTGAGGAGTCGTCTTTCTGTTTTTGACTGAAATAACATACTGTGTTTCCTAGCTTCTGACAGATTACTAACAACTATCATTGAGCTCTGGGTGTGCTCTAGCCTTACAGTTCTGAAGTCAAATTATTTGCTTACATAGGCCACTAATTTCCGCTTTTAGCAGTTAACATTTCTGGTTTCTGATGATCTCCTGCCAGGGCTATTGTGAGAGACAATTTAGAATGCCTAATTTCAGGGTCACACTGATTTTTTTTCCAAAGTTAACTACAATTCTTTCCAAGAAGTGTGTGGAAGTAGTATGGTAATTTTAACCCTCAAAAGATATGTTGTTGGTTAAATGTTAATTTTTTTAAAAATCACAAAATCAACACTAACTCACTCATTTCCACATTTAATAGAGGCTGGACAGAGAGGAAGGTAGCCAATTCATTCCCAGAAGAGAGTGGGGCTCCCAGCCTCTTTGCTTTACATGTTTGTCCTGGTTCCCAGGCCTCAAGAAACCTGGCAGCTCCACAGGAGGCAAGAATAGATCAGGCCTTTGCAGCACTGCTTGTGGGCCAATAGGAGCAGGATGCTTTCCCAGACCTTCCTCGCGCTTGCCTCCTTCCCTGGGATCAGACTCCCCATTCCCCGAGTCAGCACTCAGACTTCCCATCCCAAGTTCCCAGTAGCAACTGGAGGCTTCTTCAATATGGCTGTTACTGTTCTAGAGTGTCTGCTTGCTTCCTGCCCACCTGAAAGCCAAACTTATCAATCAGGTGAGGATCCCGTTTTTGTAAAAAAAATGCTGCTTTCATGGCATAGAAGGAACTTTGGACATCTTAGTTTCCCAATCAAAGCTCCCACCCTTCTTCTCCATTTCCAACTGCAACCCTGTCAATAATCAGGAGCGAATATTTTGGTTTATCATCTAGCAGTGTCCCAATACATCAGTGAAAAAAGGTACTGATTGAGTGAATAGCATACAATTAAATAAATCTTGTGTCACTTACCATAAGCATAGAGCAGAGATATTTAGATTGCATTAATTATGATATGCTGTTTCGCTAGGTTTTCATTCACTGCTTGGTAATTCCAGTTGCACTTTTCACGTCTCTCTTATTCAACCATCACTCTAAGTTTAGCTTTTTTAGATTCCCTGTTTCCACTGCTATCACAATTTTAATGGTCAGATTTGAAACTTCCACAGTTACCATAGCAACTGGAGAGAAGCAAACTGAACAGGCAAGGATAAGGTAACTGGAGGAGATTATGGACTAATTTTTCTCCCTTAAGCATGGGAACATGATGGATGCATAAGGATTCAAAGTCTTACATCGATACAGTTATTAATATCACTATGTTTAGAATGTAAATTGGACCATGAAACCAAATTGGACCATATGCATATTCTTGTATGCTTTTAAAACATGCCTTAGCTAATATTTAAAATTATTTGTTTTAACAATCTTTTTCAGGATTTCATTGTGACTGTGGTCTTCTCATTCATGTGGCTTGTGGGATCATCAGCCTGGGCAAAAGGACTGTCTGATGTCAAGGTTGCTACGGATCCTGAAGAAGTGCTTTTGCTAATGTCAGCATGCAAACAGCAGGGCAATAAATGCTTGCCTGTCAGAAACCCTGCAATGTCTGGATTAAATACATCTGTTGTAAGTTGAAAACTAACCTGTATATATTTGAAAAGCTGGCGGGTTCTGAGATGCAATGTTTTGGTGTCCCAACATACATAAGATGCAGGTATGTGCCTGCAGACCTTTAAGGTAACTTCCCAAACTGAGCTCGATCAGGAAAGATAGAATAAAGAGCAATTAGAAGTAATTTGTTCGCAACTCTTAGTGATTGTGCAAGGAGAAATATTGGCAAAGTCTTAGGAAATAAAGATCAAGAAATTTCATGTGTATGTGTGAGTGGGTCAGTGTGGATAAAAAGGAATAACAATAAACTGGGTAGTGGATTGTTGAGTGATTTAATAAGCATCAAAATAATGTGAGAGATGGCAATACAAAACATCAGAAAAAATAAGCCTCAGTTGAACATTTGTCATTTTAGTATTAAGATTATTTAGTGATAGGCCCCTAACTCTAGGGATTGTGTTCCCAGCACTTATGTCCAGATTGTATCCAGTTGAGTGCGCCAGCGATGACTGTGTACCGGGAGACACCATCATGGTTATGGAGTTAGTGGGAGTATATCTCCTTTGCAAGGGTTAAGTGGGCACAGCATCACTTACAGAACTTCTCTGGAACACGTGCTCCATGGCCATTGAAGCAAGGGTGATGGGCTGTGCCTGGGTTTACAGATCTCACTATGTCCCTTCGGCCAATTAAGCACTGGGGCTGAAACTGGCCTTTTTTTTCTCAGGGTGCAGATTCTTCACTAGTAGTGCTCCTGTTGAGCCCTCACTCAGGATACGCACCATCGCTTTATGCAGGGATCTAATGGAATTGGGCACATCAATGCTCAGCTTTTCACAGATCACTCCTGACTCCACTTCCTGGTTATCATTTGTCTTGTAAGAGATGGGTGGAAATTCTGCTGGTTTTCCACTGGAGTTAAAGTGACTCTTTGTTTTCTCTTTTCCTTCACTAATGGCTCAGCTGAATTTCTGAAATTACTATACAGAGTTGTAGGCCAAGACTCTCAACTGACCAATCTGTGGATAGACCAGTGGAATACCCAAAAAAGTTTGGGCCAATTTTCTTTATCATTGGCAGTTTTTGTTCAATTACTTAAATAAGCTAGATGTCTGAACACACTTAGATCCCGGATGCTGCAGAAAGGAAAGGAGGTAGTGGATGGTTTTTGTAGACCTCCACACTCTTTACATTGTGTTTGTTATTTCTGGGGCTGCACTTGCAGTAGATCATTGGACCTGGCCATCTTCTAGCTGCAGTAAGAACAGCTGGACCTATTTACGAGGGTCTCGAGGACAGCAGCTAGTCCTGTGGCCAGAGGCCTGAGAAAACTGGGCCTGCCTCTATATTCTCACCCTTGCTTCATGATTCAAGATACTGTCAGGAAACAAACATGTATCGAGATGAGGCCAAACCACAAGTTTCAGTGACTGTGAGGCCTGAATGATGCAGTATGGTTTGGGCTCACTTTGTAGTTTCTCCTCAACTCAGTCCTAAATCTGCTTCCCCTTATTTTGCGGTCATGCCCTGTAGTTCTAGTTTCACCTGCCAATGGAAACTATCTTATCCCTCTTCTACCTTATCTATTCCCTTCATAATCTTATATGTTTCTATAAGATGTCCCCTCATTCTTCTGAATTCCAATGAATATAGGCACAGTCTACGCAGTCTGTCCTCATATGCCAACCCTCTCAACTTCGTAGTTCAACACTCAGAAAAAAGAGGGGTGGAAATATCCAAAGCGTGCTGCCTTATTATTCAATCTGGTCAAACACACATTTTCTTAAGAAGAATATGCTTGTCTGGTTACGGCAGCTAATCTTGAATGCAGCTTCAGTAAACTACGTACCAGTCAGAATGCTATCACAAAGCAGTGTAGCCTCAGAAATTATTAAACGTCACTGCAGATTTAGTGAGCTCAAATCTTTATACTATTACATGTGCTGGATGTCTTAGAGTAATATGAAAGAGGAAATCGCTTGCTTATATTTCCACGAAAGCTATTGAGATAGTAATGTTCTAAACAGATCAAAATATTAAATAAATGTGACTGGTGCATTGTATGCTTGCTTCATTTGAATACCTTTGATATTATTGTTAATTTGAAAAACTATAGCTAGAATGTGACAGTCGTTCACGCTGGCAGGATTTTCCCATCTGCTGCAGCAAGCAGAGATTTGATTGAACGCCAAATGCTTCCAACCTCAGTACAGCAAGAGCACGGTGTGAACAGTCAGTAAGATCATGCCTTTTAGTCCTGGTGGAATAAGGATAATGGAAGAACCCAACACAAAGCAGCTGCATTGTCTTCATTCCAAATTCAACTACAGATAGTTCCCAAAGTTGCAAATAACTGGAAAAATTGCTTTTAATTGTTGTCAAGGCTAGATAGGCATTTGATGACCAGCATGGACATGATGGGCCAAAAGACCTCTTTCTGTTTTGTAAAACTCTATTACTCTAATGGAATATTCTATAGTCAAAAATTGATGAGATTCAACATATGTTACAAAGGACCCATAAAATTTCTTTAATGAGCAAAAGCACAGTTTGCTGCACCAATTGAAACCAATTCTTTCTTAGTACAATTTTCCATTGTCATCTATCAGTTTTTCCTTGAAATGAAGGAGGCCAGCAGTTTGCTTTGATAGGTGATTTGAAGTGGCAGCCTGAAAAATGGAGAAAAATGAAGAAATATAAACAAAAGAGAGAGAATGCAATGGAGTGAAAAATTGATGAATAAATAGTCAAGAGGGAAAAGGGAGAAGCTCAGAGGAAGAAGACTTAAGAGACTAAAGTGTCAGAGGCCACATTAACATGCACTGTTATAAGTAGATTTCAATCACATTATGCATTTCTCAGTCTCTCTGTGGCTTTTCTTTACCTTCTATGGTGCCAAGTTATGGTAAGTCAAATGCAAGTAGTGGAAATGTACAAAGAGAATAAATACGCAGATGAGAAGTCTACAGAATGCCTGTTCAAGAGTGTCCATGGGAAGCCAGCCAATATTAAGACTGAATTCCCTTTGCATCTGCTGGCCAACTACCCACCTGATGCAAGAGCAAGAGGCAATTACCCATCTATAGCATTCAGGGAAATCATAGGATAGAGCTCAGCAGGGTCTTGTGGATGGTGTGAATTGGAAACCTGGGTAGCAGAGGTCTGATCCTCAGTATTGTTTATCTTTGCCCCATAAACGTAAGTTTAAGACTTACTTTTTATGTTTCACCTTTACAATTTTGCCACGACTGGCATTATCAAGTGAAATGGCCATTACCATTGGAGTCTCATATAGATCAACACAGTCTGAATTTCTTTAGCCCATTTATAGTGGTAAAACATTCCAAGGTCTTTCAAAGAGTGGAACTAAATCTTATTGGGAGATATCAGCATTGGTGATCAAAAGCTTGGTCAAAAAGCAAGATGAGAGACTTAGATTGCCAGGCTGTGAGAGCTTTCAGAGGCAAGGAGGGATGAGGTCATGGAAGAAGTTGAAAAAGGATGAAAGTTTTAAAAATTGAAACTCGCCAGGCAAGGAGCCAACGGAAGTCAGTGAACATTGTGGTAATGGTAGTGTGACTTAGGATGCAGATAGCAGAGATTTAGATGAAAGCAAGGTTATGGGTCATTGAAATTTAGGCAGGGCAGGAGAGCATTGAAATAGATAAGTCCAGAGGTAACAAAAGCATGACTGAGGAGCTCAGCAGCAGATGAATTTACACATTAGCGGTGATAGGTGATGTTAGGAAGGTTGAAGTAGGTATTTACTAATGCAGCGGATATGAGATTAAGATCTAATTTTATGGTCAAATCGGATGCTTTGGTCCATCCTCTGACAGTGAGCACAGAGAGGGATGGATTTGGTGGCCAGAGAACAGTTTGTAGCAGGGATGGAAGCCAATGGCTTTGGCCTTCTCAGTTGGAGTAAATTTCTATTTATCCAGTTTGGATATCAGACATATATACCAATGAAACCCAATTAGCATAATTAAGTTCCTGTCTGCATCAACTGGCTCAACTGCCATCAAAAAAAAGACTTAAGTCTATGGTGGCAGGGAACTGGAGTAGCAAATAGTCCCATTTCGTTTGAGCTTTTGTCTCATTGGGCGACTGGTGGATTGTTGTACAATCGGTGCTCTCACTGCTGAAAATGATCTCTTACACATAGCCAATGATTTTCATAGAAACAAACCACAACTTGTTTTTACACGTTATATATACATTCCACAGCATTTATGGAAAATCTCAATGTACTAATTTTTGTTCTAATGTTTTCTTCTTCTGAGAGACACAGAATGTTATAATACAATATGACAGGAATGCAGGATGAGGTGTTTTCAGGTTATGAGAAAGTAAGATTCAGGACTGTGGGTTTCATGAATTGTGTTGCTTTTACAATGAAATAAAGATCGTCAACAATAGAATAGTATCCTAACCTTGGCCTCCTTGAGAGCATATTTTACAATAATTCCAATATCTTCTACAGTTACACACCAGAAATCAATTTTATTCAGATTACTCCTTAAGTTCTTGATTGAATAACACGACAATTGGAATTTGGTGTAGGGATGTGGTACAAATGAAAATGATTAATTATATGTTAATTCAATTCCTAAAGATAATTACTCTGAGAACTAAAATTGTATTTGTCATTTCTACTTGTTAAGTAGTATGATAAATGGTTTTAAAGGTCGCATAACACCTACAGTATGTTCATATTGGGAGTGATTTTCTAAAGATATTACTGTTTTCCAGCCGTCCTGCATTTTTTTGGCTGTCTTGCAAGGTCTGATTTTGTTGATGGCATAATAATAGCAATTACAGGTGGTGGAGCTACTCAGACTCACTTGGAATCATGAATGTACACAGTGAACAAAAACTAGTTCTTTCTCACAAATAATTAACTGCACTTTATAGACTTTAATCTCTGAAACATATTTTAGGATTGAAATTTGAGAGAAGATTTACTGTTTTAAAAAAATAAAATCGATAGTTTTTATGTATTCATAAAATGCATGTGCATTGACACACGGCTTTCTGTTTGTGTAGCAGGTCAGTTATTCACTATAGAAAGGGTTCATCAGCCCCATTTACTGTTAACGGGAATCCCAGTAACCTATTGAATAGGACATCAGGGCTAAAACAGGATTGCCATTGCAATACTCCTGACCCACCCCTCCAATTCACTCCAGGGCTGGTGGGAACACGATAGTTATTCAAAGCTTCCATTTCAAATGTGATTATTGGGTTTGATGCTATCTCCCTAGTGGAAACTGTACTGGTGGACTTTAGCGCTGGTCATGTATAGCATGGACATGGCACATTGGACATAGGGGGGCGGCCAAGGAGATAAGTCCAATATCTGTATGTCCTCTGCCACTGTCAGACTACAGAGGGAGGACTGTCACACATCCTGGGAGTTGGATAGGTTTGGATTGGGGCTGACTTTAGCAATCTCCCTTCTATAGCTCTGGGAAACCTGAAGATCACCATTGACATGGTGATTTCAGGGATTTCTCTGATCAAAGTCTTCATTCTTGTTTTAAGAGTTATAAGTCATAGAGTTTTACAGCACATCAAGAGACCTTTCGGCTCATCATCTCTGCACTAACTGTCAAGCATCCATTTAATTCCATTTTATGGTAGGCTTCCAAATCCCAGCAGCACTCCATTCAATTGAAAGGATCCCCCTTTCTCTGGTTAGAAGCTGCAGCTGTGGGAAGACCCCTTTCAAATCCTCTGACTGACAGAAGTCAGTCACTTTCACTAATCCTTTTCAGTCTAGTCCTTTTAACTTTCCTTTGATTGACAGCTTAATGGTTTTTAGACAGCATGCAGTCAGCTTTGTTTCTTGATCTTTGTTTCTTGATCTTGACGACTGAAAGCATCTCAAGTACACACACCCTGCTCCTATTCTTCTTATCCACAATGTTTGTACAAAGGAGAACCTGAAAGCACTCAGCTGTTTTGAAAGTTGCCTGCGTTTCCTAGCCTGTTATTTTGGTGGTGGATGGAAGAATGACTCTCGTTGATGAGAGATAGAGACTGTTCTACTGGAGGGAGGGGTGTCATAATTTCCACTGTGGGAGGTCTTCTAAAGGATGCCTCAATCTCTGAACATCCAGGCTGGCAGGGGCATTTCATGCTCTGCATAAATGTAAATGGTTAATGTGGATGAATCCCGCCTCACAGCCACTGCCAACACCATTAGGGAACACTCCAGTTTTTTTGTTGGCGTGGGCACTTAGAACTGATTTGGGTGAACTGTGCCCTATAACTTCCTGTGGTGCTGCTTTTTTAAAAGTTCTTGCATGAAAGAATTTCTCATTTTTGAATTAACTAACAATTAGGAGTAACGAGTCTGGTCAAAATACAAGTCAACACCTTCCAATTCTCATCAGTGGCATTTTAGGGATTTTATTTGGTGGAGCAGATCAAAAAGTGGTACTTGTGACACTTGAGAGCAACTGAAGCAACTTGTTTGCAGTTTCAATGCCAATATTGTTAGTGCTACATTCACAGTGGCAGTCTATGCCCATCAAGAATTGACTATTCATGTGGAGCTATCAGTTCTAAATCTCCCAAACAGCTTTGCTTCTCAGGTTCAATTTGTTCAGATCAGCCTTCCTCAAAGCCACAATGATTACTAGATTAAGATTACGGAAGCTATGCACTCATAATGAAAATAAAACATATACAAATTATATGTTTTTTCACATCCTTAGGTCTTTGGATTCCTTAACTTTATTCTGTGGGCCGGAAATATTTGGTTTGTGTTCAAGGAGACTGGTTGGCATACTTCAGGTCAGCGACACTCTCAAAGCACCATGGAAAAGCAGCCAGCACCAAGTGGTTTCAATCAACCCTACAACCAGCGGGCAGGCGATCAAGAAAGTTTTGGTCAAACAGCTGGATACAATCAACAAGGCTATGGACAGCAACCAGGTTACGGGCAACAAGCTTCCTATGGCCAGATCGGAGGATACAGTCAGGGCGGCTATGGCCAGAATCCTCCAACTTCTTTTACCAATCAAATGTAATGTGTACTAGGTCTAGTATTTGTGCATCTTTTATCTGAGGTCTGCAAACATTAAGCTTTCAGTTAGAGTCAATAATATGGTATTGAGTGTTCCTGTGTTATTGATCATGAGAAATATCAGTAGAGAGTGGCAGTGGTTTCAATAACTTGTTAATAATAATGTCCAGATGTTCAAATATTAGCATGGTGACGTAAATATTGATAGTTACCATAAGTAAATATCACTTTATTAAATACCTCTATGGTTAGCGTCTTTTTTATGTTGTATTGAAATGGTAAAACCTGTAAAATTGTTGAAATGCACAAAACATGTTTTGCTCATATGATGTTTGTTCCTCCCACCTGTGGTAGATTTTGTCTGAGCAAATAGTATTAGAATTGAATTAATCTTTTTGGAACTTGGCAAAGAATAAATAAGTGGCCCTTTTGTGATGACTAAATATTGCATTATGTGTACTTAAAAATGGCTTATGCATGATGTTGTTATTGCTTATACACTATGGCCTACTTAGTGTGGCATTACCAAAGCGCACTAAGATCTCACTCTTATGGTTAGTGAAACAAAAATGTTTTTTATGCTGTAGCTACAGTATTATAGTCAGATGGAATTTATATTTCTATGTTCATTTTAAAAGAAAGCATTTTCTTTACAAAAAAACCTTATTTGTTAAATGTAAAAGATATTTTGTTTACTTTATATATGTTATTTATTAGTCGAGGTGTAAATGTGACATTTTTCAGCATGCAAGTGTGTTTTTGTAATACACCTTTGAATTTACTATCGCAGTGAAATGCTGCAATGGGTAACCCTGATGTACTGAAACAGTCTTTACCATGGAAAATGTTTAACTTTTTATGAACGTAAATACAACCAGCTTCTACAACTTGCCACAGCTATTTCTCCCTGTTATTCCTTGGCACAGTCAGTTATGTGCCTGCCTGCAGTGCAGTCTCACTGTGTTGTCACATGAATGAAATAGTAATCGTAGAAATACTGAATCTGTATCTGTATAAAACGGTTAATGTATTATGCTCAATCTTTTGGCGTAAGATGTAGTTATCAAAGCACAAAGCAACAATGATTCCTTCCCGTCTATTTAAAGTGCTATGGTGTTGTGGTAATGATTGCAAAGTGAGTGTGTGAATGTATTCAAAGTAATCTTTAGCATCCTTAAACAAACCCATTAACCAGCCAATGTAATCCAGTTGATGAACTTGAAATTAGTTGCAGATTTTCCAAAATACAAACATGGTGATCCATATGTTAGCATTACAACATTCAAAATATTTATCTTATATGATCAGCACCCAGTGGGCCATAATTTGCTGGCAAAATAATGATGAGGCTAATGGTACTCACTGTTACTTACGTACAAATATACAACAAATTCAAGTGAGGGGCAAAAACTCAAAATGCAGAAGTTGCTGTCCAAAGTGCACGATCTCATTGTAAACTTCACAAAAGCAGTGTTTCAATGTCTGGCTCACCATTGAAATGTAGTAAACGGCATGAAGTTACTGCACTTGGGTATTAGAACATGCTAAACTCACTACAGAACGTTAAATCCATTTCGGTCTAAGTTCCTTTTTAACAATGTGATAAATGTTAATTATTACCAGTCATCTAACCTGACACTGAAAATTATTACAAGCATTGAGTTTCATTTATTTAGTCTTTAACTGTTACAGATCTTAAATATGTAAAAATGCTCATTTATTTTTGCTTTCTCTTTCAGTCTGTGTTTTTTCCCCGCCTGTCTCTCAGCCTAATCTTTCACTCCCTCTCTTTATTTTCCTTCCTCTAACTGATTTAACATTGAATGCATCCACTCTAATGTATACTTTCTTCTCAGTCCTCACAATGTTACTTTTGCATTCCTTCAATCTACTTGCTTAAGGAGATAAACAATTGGTTGTCCTGTTCACTCAGGTCTACGATGCCTTTTGGCAAATTGCCACCCAAAAGTTGTAAAAAGCTAACATTGTAAGGCTAACTAATAGCAGATGCCATTATGTGTCCTGCTACAGCAGATTACAGTCCGCTATTTTCTATTTACTAAATCTAACTATTTTAACATGACTTTGTGCATTAGAGGAAGCTTTCTTTTGAACCAGGCCAGACTGCCGAGACCAAAGTTGCCTAAAATAAATCAGGATTATATCTATTTTTCAGTTTTTAATCAAGATAATTAGTCAGTAATCTGATAAAACAAAAAGCATTTGGCTGAATGAAGTTTTTTTTTGAATGAAATAATTTACAAATTAATACATAAATGTAAGTGAATGTTTCTGTATTGTGCCGATCAAACGCTCTGCGTATATTTTCTAAAACGATATTTGCTGAATTGTGTACTTGTCTGAATGTTCTCTGAAGTTTTAATATTAGTGTAAAGCAACAATAATCATTGTTTGATGTTCATTGTATCTGCATAGAATTATTTTGGTTGTTAAAAGTACAGTACATTGTGATTTTCACTTCTAATATCAAATTAAAGTTCAATACTGCATTCAGGCTATGGTGGTTTGGTAATTTTATCACTGACTACTATTCAAAATGTAATAAGATATTTGCTGAAAAGATAATGGCCTGTGAATGATGCACACATTGCTATTTATGTACAAATTGGCCAGCAAGTTCCGATTAAGATAGCATAAATCATGAATCTCCAGAATTTGTGGATTGATTTACATTGCTTCACTATTTACTTCACATAAATAGTATCTTACCCATCATCTATCTCTCTCCCTTTTAAGAAGTTGCTGGATTTTCACATTAAGTTCACTATAGAAAATCAAATCTATTAATTCATGAGGTAAGTATCCTTTTAACAATGTGATAATTGGTTGTTATGGACTTGGGGGAGATGTGGGATAATACCCACCTAATCCCACCTATTAATTGACCACAACAAAATGTATTTTAGAAAATCTTTTTTTAACCCTATGAGTGCTGTGACTTTCAAGAAGTAAGCCAAAACAAACTTTCTGACAGGTTTAAGTTAAAAGAAAATATTCATATTTATTTTGAAATTGAAATGTAAATATGGTTGCAACCACTCATTCATTCTCACAAGATCCAACCAAAAACTATGGTGCCAAAAAATGTAGCATGCACTTGCATCTTTAAAGAATCAAACAGTTATATCTATTATCAGTCCTTCAGATGGTAGTTAGAAATTTACAGGCCTGAGGATTCTCTTTTTGTTCATTGAAGATAGTGGGGGTAGGAAATTCCATTGACTAACTCAGTGGCAGTTTCTAGCCAGTTTCTAGCTTTTCCTATTGGGGTGGTTGAGCTGCTCTTGTGAAAATAATTGAAGCATAATCCCTCTTTCTAGACTGGGTTCTTCCTTAGCTGGGTGGGAGTATTTCCTTCTGTGTGCTATCTTTCTGAATAAATAAGGTAATTTCTATCACAAATCAGTTTCTTGTGACTACATTGCTGATGTCCCCATTGTCCATGAATTCGGCAATTGTTAAATAATAAGGAATGCTGATATCCCCATCCACATTCCAGTTATGAATGACCTCTGAATATCTTGATTTGCATTCCCATCTCCATGAAGCTGGGCCTATGGGTTAGTATTACTCTGAATCACTTGGATTGAAATGGAGTGAGGTAGTCAGCAGCATCTGGGAAGGTGGCTTACATTTTAATGAGCTCTCAGAGATCTGCCCAGACATGGGTCAGTCTCTGCTTGTACAGAAAATGCAAAAGAAGGTCACTGATATCACCAGAGTCCATTTTGGACTCTATAAATTTTTCATATTCCATCTACCTTCTCGTACATATGTGGGTTTATGAGGCAGGTGCACATAGTAATGACTGCTAATCAACCTTTTTGGCCAGCAAAGGGAACATTTGAAATGCTGAGTCTTATTCTTACGGAAGGGAAATTGTTGAGGATTCTACAGTTCAAATTCTAAATTTTACGTTTTTTTCAAAACGTAACATGTTTTCTGTTTCTCTTTTCTCACTCTCTTAATCAATGTTTCTTTCTCTTCACTAGTTCTCTTCCTGTACCTGCTTTGATTTCTAATTTATCTTCATCACTCGGATTGCTACTCTGACTGGGCATGTTCCAGGAGACACTGAACCTAGGCATGTGGCACAAGCAGGCTCTGGGTTTGTGAGTTGGTTATGAGCAGAGGAGATCAGTAAATTCAAATTCTGCCCATGTCTTCTCACTGCTGTCAATGTACAATCATTGGAAGTGAGAATGGGAAGAGAAAACAGCAGCAACAAGAAAATCTAAATTTCAACTGAGTTTCTTACCCTCTGCTACTGCTATGTAGATTTATTACTTTCAACTTCTCAAATGACTTGAGATGTCATGTCAGTCATTTAGTTGGCTAATTAAGAATCTCTTGCGACCTCCACAGGCATTTTGCCCATGTTCAAGAAAACCGCAACCAAAAGGGGAGTCAGTCCAGCAAAATTTAGTTCCCATTGGGATACGTGGTGGGGGGAAATCTTCCTTTTTAAGCCTTCATATGAATATATGAAATAGGAGCAGGGGTAGGTCAACAGGCCCCTTGAGCCTTGTCCACCATTCATTAAATCATGGCTAATCTGTTTGTGTTTTGACTTCCACATTCCTATCTACCCCAATAACCTTTGATTCCCTTACCTATCAAGAATCTATCTACTTCCATCTTAAAAATATTCACTCTCACCTGCACCGCCTACCGAGTCAGAGAGTTCCAAGTCTCTCTGTGAGAGAAAAAAAACTCCTCATTTCTCTCCTATAAAGACAACCTTAATTTTAAAACAGTGCCCCGTAGTTCTGGATTCACCCAAAAGAGGAAACATCCTTTTCATGTCCATCTTAAAACTGTTCAGGGCCTTACACACTTCAATCATTCTTCATTCTTCTAAATTCCAGTAGAAACAAGCCCAGTCTGTCCAATCTTTCCTCCTCAGGCAACCTGCTCACTCCAGATACCTATTGTTCTGCTAAACTCTTGCTAGAATTGTATTAGAATCCTGGTAAAATGTTTGAGATGTACAGTTATTTGTTGCTCAAGAAGAAATCAAAAAATACTAATGGCACTGAGGCTGGGGAGGTGTCTTTCAAACTCCTTCATTGATCCTTCATTAATGATCTCTAATACAACACCATCGCCTCCACTCTTATAATCTCTAACTAGCTTTTCTTAAAATAAACAAACGCAGTACAGTATTAAGTGTAAGTTTGACATGTCTGTATGTTATAAGAATTCATTGTTTCTCTCTTCATGTATTAAATTGCTATATTTTGTATATATTTAAGAAATTGCTATTTTTGCTAACAGTGTTTTGCCTGTGGGAATCCTACGAGATGGTATGGTGGCACAGCGATTAGCATTGCTACCTCACAGTGCCAGGGACCTGGGTTCAATTCCGACCTTGGGTCACTGTCTGTGTGGAGTTTGTATATTCTCCCCGTGTCTGTATGAGTTTGCTCTATTATCTCCCACAGTCCAAAGGATACGCAGATTTGGTTGATTTGCCATGCTAAATTGACCATTGTGGCAGGAGATAATGTTAAATATGTGGGGTTACAGGAATAGGCCAGATGAGATTGTGATCAGTGCAGACTTGATGGGCTGAATGGCCTCCTGTATTACAAGGATCCTATGAGCTGAGGTCAGAAATCATATAATTGTGACATGGTTGATTTTGTATCTCCTATGTATCTCCTCACCATGTTTCCCGTAAAGGGTTAGAACTTGAGGTCTTATAGCTCTTGATAGTTTAAAAGGATTCATAACACAAGATCAAATAGGCTAGCGATTCACTCAGTTGATTCATACACAAAATTAAGATCTAACCCAATGGATGAAAACTTCATCACACACTCGATGTTAAAATTCCATGCAAAGCAGGTGTTACTGGGAAAGCCAGTGATATTTCTGACTTCTCATATACTATGGGAATCGCAAATTTCAAATTGTTTGAAAGCCAGCCAGATCCCTCACTGTCAGAACACTGCACCCTTTTAGTATTCAGTCTCGTGGGATGTGTTGCTAACACTAATGATGCTGTTGTAAAGAAATAGAATTACAGTATAAAATCAAATCACATAAGCCACACTGCAATAAGAATGAATGTACAGCATAACTCCTAATCATTAAAATGTGCGCTTTGCAGAGAGAAATTTGGCTCATGAAAATATTCTTACTACAATTATTAGGTTGTATATGTTGAGCACCAATATATATTTGCCATGAATTTAAGTACTCCTTGCTGCCATCTAAAGGACTTGTGCTTTTACATTATGCAGAGTGAAAACAGATTTCCTGTGCTTAATATGGCAACAAAGAGTTGCAAGTTGTGAAAAATGGGGCAGAATTGCATTCCAACAGCTGTCTCTCCCGCTCCTCAATAAAATTGGATGCCATGATATTGTGTTGTGTCCTCAATGTCATTCCCCCAACTGCAAGGCGAGAGGGACAGAAAGTTGGAAACTTGCCTGCCTTTCAATGAAGGCCAATTTAAGTATTTTTGAGTTAATTAGATCTGCAGAGGACTGTGATCCTTCACTGCCATGCAATTCTGCACTGGTTACATAGGGTCTATGGGAGGCAGAGACATTCAGGACTGTATAAATGCAAAATAGAACATAGAACATTACAGCACAGTACAGGCCTAATGACCTCTAACCTAAGCTATTCCAATATTATCCATATGCCTATCCAATGACCATTTCAATGCTCTTAAAGTTGGCGAGACACAGGAGGACATGCAAATTCCATAAAGACAGTAACCTAAGCCGGGAATTGAACATGGATCTCTGGTGCTAACAATCGTGCCACCATGCCACCAATCTGCTGGAATCATAGATTCTCAGGGGCCTTGATAGGGTAGATGCTGAGAGGCTGTTTCCCCTGGTGGAAAAGTCCAGGAACAGAGGGCATCATCTCAGGGTAAGGAGGTCACTCATTTAAACAGATGTTCAATCATAGAATCCCTACAATGCAGAGCAAAGGCATTCAGCCCATCGAACCTATACTGACAACAATCCCACCCAGGACCTGACCTTGTAACCCTGTGCATTTACCCTGCTACTCCCCTGACACTAAGGAGTAATTTATCATAGCCCATTAAAATAACCAGCAGATCTGGAGTGTGGAAGACACAAGGAGAATGTGCAAACTCCACACAGTTACCCGAGGCTGGAATTGAACCAGTGTCCCTGGCGCTGCGAGGCAGCAGTACTAGCAACTGTGCCACTGAGTTGCCCTGTAAGAGCTAATGAGAAAAGGACAGTGAAAAGTTGGAGGTTGTAAGTAAAACAGCTTGAGAGGTGAGAGAATTGGTCTCTGGTCACTTTGTGCTGACTTCTGAAGTTGGGAAGAGGGTCATTGACAGATCAGGCAGACAGGAAGGATTTACAGGATTTAGATCATTCAGCCTTTAAAGTTGCTGAGGTGTATAGGAATGATGGCAAAGGACTACAACTTAAACAGTTTACTATAAGATGTTCAGCAACTCTTACACACCATGCCTGTAGCCACACTACAGTGAGAATTCCCGCACTACCAACATGTCACTTCCGGTGTACAGGTGATGACAATATATATATGAATACACATTCTACACAGCTTATCAAACTTGCCACTCTATCCAATGACTGACCATCACTTTAATGGATATATACATATATCCTTGCGCACTTGGGCACTCCCAAGGGTCACAGTTCCTTGCACGACCAGCACAACTGGATTGCTGATTACTTGGAGACAAGAGTCATTGGTTGAAGAGGTGGCTCAGACATTCACCTTCTGAGGCAGATAAACAATATAACAAGAGTTGTGCACCCACTAGCACAATTATAGAAAAGACATTTGTCCTTCTAAAACAAGGTTGCAAAGTCTGGATTGATCCGCTGGCTCCCTGGAGTATGCATCAGTTTGAGTCACCTTGATCATTGTGTTTGTTATGCGCTGCAGAAGGGAGGAAGATAAGGACATCTTCCATCAGCCAGCATCCTCAGATGCAGAATCCGACACTGGCTGTCATGAAGAACAGCAGGATCCAGGTAGCATGCCTTACCTCACGAGGCCCCATAGAGAGTCAGTGCTAGAGTGATACAGGTGGCCCCAATAATTAAACAATTCACTTAAACATCTGGAGGTCTAACCCCAAAAGTAGGAAGCATCAGTTGTCCATCATCTATTAACTCTGATTAACAGGACACTGCCAGCATCCCTCAGGCCCACAGTAACACATTCAGAAGTGGCTATGGATTTGCTTCCCTTATCGCTATCCTTCAGCTAAAAGACCCTTCGCAAAGATGATATGATCACAACAGTTGACAATCATTTAATAAAATGGATTCAAACAAAATAAGACTCGGCCGAACACATCAAACAATGATGGCCTATATCTGTGTGCGCTGATTTTTTTCATTCGTGCTGTGTTGTGGTGCTGCCCATTCACTGCCAGCTGTGCTGGAGGCAATGTTGACTTGATGCCCCACTGGCCTGGCAGAACCTGGCAGGTGTCCTCTGGTGACCTGAAGCCATGAGGGTCCCAGAATTTTGAGGGAGTCCTGCCTGGAAGTTGGAGACTCATGCGCCACCAAAGCATCCAGTGGTGCTGTTATCACTGGCTGTTATCAATGGAGGAGAGGTTATCAGTATCTGGCATTCTCTGAAAGGAGCTCCCAGATACAGACAGCAATGCTCTTTGGCCATCGAGAGGTACACTTGTACCTCCCTACTCACCAGAGAGGGATGAGTATCTGACAGCGGCTCCAGGCATCTTTTGCGATTAACACTGAGCTCAATCAAGCATTGTCAATGTGATGGTCTGTCTAAGGCTCAACGTTAAGATGGACTCCCACACTGAGATAAAGGCAAAATACTACAGAATGGAATCTGAAATACAGATGCTGTAAGACCTGCTGAAATTTTCCAGCATTTTCTGGTTTTGTTTGGACTCCCACACTGCTCTAAGTCTCATAAGACATGGACTATCACAGCCTCCAATAACTGCTCTGGCATTTGTGTGGTGATTGAACCAATTGGTGTCACCATTTCAGCCAATACACACACACCCATCGAAGTGTAAGAATCTGAACTGCTGGAAAGTGCACAGTGAAGATGAGACAGTGAAAATTTAGTGAAGACTTTTCCTCTTTCTCAGAAGTCAATGATAGCTGATAGGATGGCACAGTGGTTAGCATTGCTATTTCACAGCGCCAGAGACCTGAGTTCGATTCCCAGCTTGGGTCATTGCTTGTGTGGAATTTTATCATTCTCCCCATGTCTTCCTGGGTTTCTTCCCGCACTCCAAAGATACGCAGGTTAGGTGGATTGCCCATGCTAAATTGCCCTGTAGTGTCAGGGGGACTAGTTAGGTAAATGCATGGGGTTACGGGGATTGGGCTGGGTGGGATTGTGATCGACGCAGACTCAATGGGCCAAATGGCCCCCTTTTACACTATAGGATTTTATGAACTATTGGGATCAATGACTATCTGTTGAAGAAATCATAAGCACGAGTTACACTCAGCACAACAGATGAAATTTTGCAAATTTTGCTGCATCTTGAATAGAGGAGTTCCACTAATGGCACATGTCATAGCTGCATTCATCTCCAGCAACTGCACACATATACACACCTATCCCTTCCCCTGTCCAAACTATAGTCTGTAACTCCCCACAGTCCCGAGAGAGGGTTCCTCCTATGATCATTACCAATGGCAGCTACTCTAATCTCTCCTCAGCAAGTTGACATGCCTCCCTCCTGAGTGGTCATATTGAGAGGATGTCATCCTCCACCTTTGTCAGGGTGGCTATGCTTGGAACTGTTTCACCTGTCCTCATCCTCTGATGGGCTTTGTGGGATATGTTCTCTGGTGAAGATAATGATGGGTTCCAGATCTGGAGGAACTAACTCTAAGGGCAGTTCCCACAATCTCTGATGCTTCATTCTTCTGCTTCATATCACATATATCATGTCATGTAAGGTTCCCCACCCCCACCTCCCAGCCTGACAGAGTGTCAGTGCTTTAACTCAAGTTCACTCAATGAACAAATGCAAGCCAATTTCTCCTCCGTATAGTTCCACCAGAGTATTTTTAGGCTTGCAGCAGTAATTTAGAGTCATTGAATTACTACAGAACAGAAGGAGGCTATTCAACCCATCAGACTCATGCAGCCTCTGTCATTTAAGCCCTTCTCCATAGCCTTGTACATTGATTTTCCACAAGTGCGCATCCAATTTCCTTTTGAAATCATTTATCATCATTATTTCCACCATCTTTGTAGGCAGTGAGTTCCAGGTCAAAGATCATCCTCACAGTCCCCTGCATCTCTTTCCTAAAGTCTTAAGTCCTTAAAGCCTTAAGTCCTTGCACCATCAATTAATGAAAAAAATATTCTTTGTCAATTTTTTCTAAACCTATCATCATCTTGAAGGTCTCTCATCTCTCCTCAATCTTCATTATTCCAAGGCAAACTCCCATGGGATTCTGACCTGACTGGTTTTAATCAACAAACTTAATAAACTTGGACCACTAAGAGAATGAAGGGTCATGAGGCACAGTGGGTTGTGTTCCCAGAAACTCTGTGTTTGAGCTCCTCCCCTGGGCTTGATGGCCAAAGAAGGTGTATGTGTAACTTGGACAGTCAGCCTGCAAATCTTTCCAACACACAACAGTGGCAGGTAATGGGAAAGACATGGAGCGGCTCTCGGTCAGCCATCTGATGGAAAGAAAGTTGGAGCCTCTAAATAATTCATGACTGCATGTTAAAGTATATGTTGCCACAGCAACATGGGCTGCTGGACTGACTTAGAACATACCAGCACCGTTGATAGCATTGTTCTCATATGACTGCTAAAATGTTACATTAAATGACAAGCAATTTATACAATTAGTTTCTGCCTCAAGATAAAAGATGATCAAATTTGACTTTCACAGAATTCTGATTGACAAAAGAGTTCCAACTTTCGGAATCATCTGGCTCTCTTTACACCAAAGATACAAAATTACAGCAAAAATCCTGGCCCGGATTTGGCAAGAGAAAGCTAAATGCCCAATGGATAGGAAATCAAGAGAATTTCCTGTCCATTTTTTTGGGCATACTTACCTGAATGAATCTCTGACACTGCATTACAGAGTGTCGCAGGGGGAATTCACGCTGATAAATAGGAGGCGGGGCCTATTCCCATCCAAAAGGTCGGCAGCATGGTGCTGAGTGGGCCACTGTGAATGCGCCAATCTGTCAGGAGGGAGATCAGTATATGCGCTTTGCCCACTGCTATCTGTCCCCTTCACCCCCACATTGAAGGCCTCCAATTGCTTGCCTCCAAACTCCCACCCAGATTGCTGACCTCCCGCTCATCCCTGAACACTCCCCCTTCCTGATCGCTGGCCTCCCATCACCACCGCTGCCCTCTCGCTGACCTTCCTGACCCCCAGCTCTGATTGCTGACCTCCATGCCAATTTTCAGCGTGGAGTTGACTATGCTGACTATAATAAAATGGTCTGGGAAATTCGCATGTGGCCAGATGCCAATTGCAAATCCCACAAAAGGCTGATGTCTCCAGACTCGCTGTGCTACTTGAGCAGCGCATTGGGCTCGGAAAATCCTGGTCCTTATCTGAGATTTTTCAAATTACAAGGAAATGCAGATGAACATCATTAGCAAAAACTAGGGACAAAGTTCTTCTTATTATATGACTCGTGAGGTTTTACCCTCATTATGTTTTAGTTAGTAACAGTTTGGTACAAAGAAAGGTTTGCATAAAAGTTTTCTATAATAAAAACAGGGCCGCAATGCAACTGGTCTTCATTATGATTTAGTTAAACTAGCTCCTTTGGATTGGTGAAGCTGTCATGGGAAAGGACATAAAGAATGAGATAAATTGATTTTGGGGGCAAAAATGCAATAAATACACTTTCTGCTCAATATTGCTGCCTAAAAATGCTAAAGCCAACCCTGAAATAGTTTGACATTGAAGCATACTTTGCTTTTGAAAGAACATTTATAAAAAATATATTTTGATGATACAAGAGAGATTCATTTTTGTCCAAATGTCACCATCATGAGAAACAGAAATGATGATTCTGCTTTCCCCACATCACTAACATGCAGCACAACATCCACAATCCACACGACTGAAGACAGACATAAATTTGCATTAGAATCTATTAAGAATATTGTACATTAGAAACCATGTTACCATTTCCAAATGTCATTTCATCAGCAGCTTAATGAAGGTTGAAATTATCAGTTAGAATGAGAAATTAGTTAAACAGTTCAATTCAAGTATGCGAGAAAGGATTCCTTCTGTTAACAACACTGTCTTCAATGACTTAATGGGATCTTCCTACTGATAATCATGCCGTAGGCTTCATATAAAACCAAATCCAATTTTCATAAGTGTTAGTTATCTATGTGGTAAATGTAAAATTATTTGCCTGCATACCTTGCACTACAACAATCATACAACTCATATCTGACAAAGGCTGAAGGTAAATTGGCTGCATTCAATTAATGGGCTACAATTACAGTCTGATGTTATGATTTCTGCATCTACATTGCAAAGAAGTGGTGTTCAGATATTTCCCTCCACAGACTATAAGCACAAATCCAACAATGTGTTAGTCTGCCATGTCACTTAATGTAGCACAGTTTGCCAGGACCATTAGTAACACAAATACCATCAAATTTCTTTTAGAACAATTAGAAATTAGCTTCATATTTGAGTGTTATACACCATTAATTATATTAAATAGAGCAAACTTCTGTTGCATAATTTCATAGAGTAGAATAGAGATATCGACTGATTACACTTTGCCCATCTTGTTCATGCTAGCTCTCTGCTGTCAGCAGCTCAGCTAAATCCACCTTCTTACCTTCTCCATGGAGCCCAGCAAATCTTTTCATTTCAGATAATTATCTGATTCTTTTTTAAAACCATGATTGAATCTGCCTCCACAAAATTCTTCAGCATTCTGTTCTGTATCCTCGCCACTTTCTGGGAAAAAAATCTTTTTCTTTTGTCACCTTTTGTTCCTTTTCCAATCATTTTGAATTGGTGTCCTCTAATTCTTGATCCTTCCACAAATAGGAAGTTTTCCCTCATCTACTCTTTTCTAGATCCCTTACAATTTTGCACACCTCTGTCAGAATGTCTCTCAACTTCCATCCTTCCAAATGGAACAGTGCTAGATTTCCCAGTCTAACCACATAACTGAAATTCATCCTTGGAACTATTTTCGTCAATCTGTACAGCACTACATCCAACTGCTTTCACATCTTTGCTAAAATGTGGTGCCCAGAATTGGACACAATATTCCAGTTGAGGTCGAACCAGTGTTTAATCAAGCCTTGATGTTACCTCCCTAATTTTGTACTCTATACTCCTATTTCTGTACCATTTACCACTACTCTCTGTTTCTTGTTACTCAGTCAAATTTATGTCCATACTGCCAATATCCCTTTTATTCCAAGGGGTTCAATGTAATTAACAAGCCTGTACCGTGGCATGTTATATATGATTTATATCGAAAATGATTTTCTACAGTTATTGGGCTGAAATTGATGCTTAACGTTTAACATATTGAACAACAGCATTTCAATGTCATCCAATAGCAGCTTCTAAGATGGCCAAATATTAACATAGCTGTACCCTGCAAATTACAAAGCTATTGTAACTGAGCCAGACTGCCTAGAAGAATCCAGTAAAGACAATCACCTCAAACATCTCTGGTTGGACTCTCTCTCTCTTTCTTTCTATCCATCCTACTATCCTACCTATTGTTGGCCAGCTATACATCATGGAGAACCTCTAAAACCAACCCAGCAATTGCTGACCTTAGAAAACAAATAAAAATCATCCATAAACACCTTAAGTCACTCATCACAGAATTCGGAAAGGCCACTGAAACCAACCTGACATCATCAATCTACTCTATCTTTATATAACTTTTGTTTGGACTTTGAAACTGCTTAAACTATCCTCCCCTTTGTAACTTACTTGAGTGTGTGAGAGCTCTTGAGTGTATGTGTGTATCAGTTGGAGTGTTCTTGCTATTCTCCATTTAGATTGGAAGTTAAGTACAATAATTACAATTTCCTTTTCTTTTTAAAAACTTACAGGGAAATTAGCCTACGTGTCTCTTTTATGTCACAGCACTTAAATAGATAAACACTCACTGAATTAGCAAGTATACTGTTGAATACAAAAACCCTGCCGTGATCATACAGGGTGAAGCCTGCCGCTTCCAGAGGTAGTGAACTTGGGAGCATGAAAGGTGGGATGGGTGGGGTGATGGCATACCTAAGCCCAGCTGCCTTCCTGCCTCCACTGGAATTAAGTTCTGGTAATACCCTCACCTTCCCTCCCCCACATTGCCCACTGCCTCCAATTAAAATTCTTAAGTGTCCAAATAATTACCAATTAAGGCCCTCTTCTTGATGCTTTTGGGATTTACCTAACTCCAGGTGAGCTCGCAGGACTGGTGAAAGAATGCATGATGCCTATCCTCCACTCTCCCCACAACACTCAATCTCCCTACAGCCCCCTCACTGAAAATCCCTTCTTCCTTCACAATTCATTATGAGATGTGACAAACCATCCACAGAAGAGTCAGTGCCAGCCTTTCACCAGTTCTCCGGTCAGTAAACAGGAACTTGGCACCAATGGAAGATTCTACCTGAAGACTTGGAGATGATAGAAGCCAATCTACCTCCCGCTTCTCACTTGACCATGACTGACACTTCAACAACACCTTCTGGGAGTCCCTATGGATGTTTCACATTATCATCATCACACTCGCTTTAAGCTTATCAAAAACTTAATTAAATTAGTTAAACATAATTTGTCTTTCTCTGATCTGCATTGGCTTTCAATAATTCATTTAATTCATATTTGTCCATGTGATTAATTTTATGCTGAATTATCATTGTGGTTAAATTGATTGGCCTGTAGTTGCTGAGTTTACCCTTATGTCTTCTTTTTTGAACAAGGGTGTAACATTTGCAGTTCTCCAGTCCTCTGGCGCCACCCCTTATCTATGATAGATTCAAAGATTGTGACTAATACTTTTGCAATTTCCACCTTTACTTCCCTCAGTATCCTGGGATGCACCTGATCCAGTCCTGTGACTTATCAACTTTAAGTACAATCATCTATTCTAATACTTCCTTTTTTTCAATTTTTAACCGATCCAGTTTCTCAAATGTCATAAAATTATAGAATCCCTACACCACAGAAAGAGGCCATTTGGCCCATCGAGCCTGCATTATCAACAATCCCACCAAGGCTATATCCCCATAACCCCACATATTTATCCTACTATCCCTCCTGACACTCAAGGATAAATTAGTATGGCCAATCAACATAGCCTATATGTCTTTGGATTGTGGGAGAAAATCAGAGCACCCAGAGGAAACCCATACAAACACAGGGAGAATGCACAAAACTCCACCTAGACAGTAACCCCCCAGGGTCAGAATTGAACCTGAATCCCTGGCACTGTGAGGCAGTAATGCTGCCCATTGTGCCACCCACATCTCCTCTCTCATTATGACTTCTTCTTGGTAAAGGTACATGCAAAGTATTAATTTAGTACCACAGATATTCTCTTGCCTCCATGCATGACCCCCCCTCCTCTCCTATTTGTTGTCTAATGGCCATATTCATCTTTTTAATCCTCCTTGACTATTTTTCAGTTTGCAGAGGACTTTTAGATTATCTCTTATATTGGCTACCAGTTTCATCTCAAACTCTCTTTTAGCTACTTTTACTTATGTTTGCACTTTTGCTCTGAACTTTCTATATTCAACCTGGTTCTCATCTTGTATCCAACTACCACTTTAAATATTCACACCCTCCGTCATTGACCAACAGTGGCAGCAGTGCGTACCATTTACAAGATGCATTGCAGCAATTCACTAAGGTGCTACAACAAGAGCTTCCAAACACATATCCTGTGTTACCAAGGAGAACAGGTGTAGCCAATGCAGAGGAACACCACCACCGAGTATCTCACCATCCTGCCTTGGGATTATATCATTGCTCTTCCATTGTCCCACAGCCAAAATCCTGAAACCCCTTCTCTGACTTACACCAGACTGCAGAGATTCAAGAAAACTGCTGACTAATAAATGCTCAAAATGGAAATAAGGAATAGCCAATAAATGCAGGCCTTGGCAGTGATGCTCACATCCCAAGAATGAAGAAATAAAAAAAAACTGCCCTCTGCTAATTTCTCTATGGCATTATCTCTACCAATCAGGTTCTACTTACCAACCTATCAGCACCTTTTTCTCATGCAATATAAATTGTTGTTCCCTTTACTGCTGTGTTATTTTGTATCACTGTTGTGATGAGTACAAGACAAAAAACTTTGGTAGCCATCTTCTTTTTCCATAATACTCAAAAAGAAATGAATAGCAGTTGCACTTACTTTGTTGTTAAGCAGCTTTTTATACTCCTGGTCTGTAAGTCAATTTATTCTCGGACCATTTATGTCCTCTTTTAGTTTATTCTGTTCCATGTCTCATCTTTTGAGATGTGCTAACACCAAGGTGTTAACTACTTTATCTGAAGAGCAGCTTCTCATTTTGGTGAGTTCAGAGTCATACCACGCAATCAGGTTTCACACTGAAAGGATTATTTTGTCCTACAGATGAAAACAAATATGATAAGGCAAAGGATGATTTATCACATTATTACACAAAAAAGTAAAAGTGATGAAAGCAGATTTGTCATCTCATGACAAGTTGGGAAATGCTGACCTTTATTTCACACAGTTTTTTTAAAAATAAAAATAAAATTAGAATAAGTGTGGTCATTTCTTTCCTTAGGCTGTCTTCTTGTGATGTGGCTGTCACCGGGAGCACATTGTTTATTGCCATTCTTGATCAGCCAGAGGACATTAAAGAGTCAGCCGTGCAATGTGGAGTCACGCGTAGGTTAGACCGTGAATATAATTCAGCAAATATAATGGTCATTTTCTGGTGCTGGCCCAAAAATACCAGATTTCAGTCATTTGGGATTTAAAGTTACAATGGTAGCCCAGAAAATGAGTTTGTAGGGTATTTCTTGGAAATAGTCCAGGGCCAACCTAGAAGTAGACTATCCTAGACCCGTTAATGGACAATGAGGCAGAATTAATCAATGTAGAGTTTATAAAGTTTATTTGCTGGTGTCATTACATTAGCACAGCAATCAAATTACTGTGAAAGTACCTGAGTCGCCACAATCCGGCGCCTGTTCAGTTACACTGAGGAAAAATTTAGCACGGCCAATGCATCTACCGAGCACATCTTTCAGACTTTGGGAAGAAACTGCAGTACCTGGAAGAAACCCATGCAGACATGGGGAGAATGTGCAGACTTCACACAGACAGTAACCCAAGCCTGGAATTGAATCCGGATACCTGGGACTGTGAGACAGCAGTGTTAGCCATTGTAAGAGACAATTGGTGATAGCAATAACATGATAGAATTTCACATTCAGTTTGAAAGGGAAAAGTGTGAGTCTAAGACTAACTTTAAGCTTAAATAAAGATCACTTTAAGGATGTAAAGGCAGAACTGGCTAAAGGAAACAACATTAAAATACAAGAGTTCAGAAGTGCAGTGGCAGAATTTTAAGGAGCTCTTTAATAACTCAGCAAAGATTTGTCCTAGTGAGAAAGAAGGAGTTTCTAAGAAGGATGCAGCATCCATGACTAAATTAAAAAGTTAAGGCTTGTATCAACTTGAAAGAAACACATATAAATCTATAAAGATTAGTGGTGGGTCAGAAGATTGGACAGATTAAGAATCAGCAAAAGAATGCCTAAACAAATAGAGGGAGAAAGCAGAGTCAGAGATAAAGTTATCTAGTCATATAAAAACAGGTAGTAAAAGTTTCTACACACATTTAAATGGGAAAACAGCAACTAAAATCAATATTAGCCCTCAAGAGACTGGATCTGAGGAATTGATAATGGGAAACAAGAGAGTGGGGGAGACATTGAAGAGGTATTTTATGACTGTAGCAGACTTAGAAAACTAGAGGTTTGAAAATCAAATAGTGAAAGGGAGAAAGAGGCTTAAAACAATCAGTAAGGAAAAGGTGCTGAGAAGCTAATAAATCCCCAGGACCAGGTGGCCTGCATCTTACGATATTGACATTAGAGATATTGAGGCATTGACTATAAAAATTCAAAATTCCTTAGATTCTGGATGGGTTCCAGCAGATTGGAAAATAGCTAATGCAACATCTTTATTGAGACAGCAAAGAACATCAAGCTATTTAGCCTAACACACATCATGTTGCTAGATTCCATTATTAAGGAAGGTATAGCAGGACACTTAGAAAATCATAATGAGATCAGGCAGAATCAATATGCTTCTGTGAACTGGAAACTGCTTAACTAATTTATTAGAACTCTTTGAGAAAGTGAAGGAAAAGTAGAAAGAAAAAGTTGTAGATGTGGTGTACTTGGATTTCCAAAAGGCATTTGATATAGTGCCACATCAAAAGTTATTACAAACAATAAGAACACATTGTGTAGGAGATAACATATTAGCATAGAAAAGGATTAGTTAGCCAACAGGAAGCAGAGTAAGGATAAATGGGTAATTTTTGTACTACTAAGCTGTAAATGGCGGAGTGCCATAGTGATGAGTTCTGGCATCTCAACTGTTTATAATCTATATCAATGACTTGGATGGAGAGACCAAATACATGGTATCTAATTTACCAATGGCATCAAAATAAATGGGAAAGTAAATCATCAAGAGGACATAAAGGATGGAATTTTGCTGGCATTCAAGCCCAAGGCTTATAAGATCCCAACCAAGGCCACAGAAAAAGCTGTTCTGCAAGCTTTGCCCACCCCAGAATCGGAGCAGGCATGCCAGTGAAATTCTGGGAAAGAGTCTACAAACAATTATGATCTTAGGCTAGACCCCCACTTTTTTGGTAAGATTTGATTAGAGACAAATAATATTTTGTTTAAAGTAGAGAAAGTTTGAGATTTAAGGCACTTGCTCTGTGAAGAAAGCCACAAAATAGCATAGGTTTTGAACAAGGCCAGAGAGATAAAACAACTTACAATATCTGGCTTATACTCAAACATTTGAGGTAAGTATAGGATACATGTGAATTAACAGACAACTATTGTTAAACATACCACACTGCATAATAAATGGCAGGTGTCACCAAGACAAAGTCCATGGATTTCTCAACAACCCACCCACATGTTAATAAATACAGAGTCAACAAATCTCACTGAAAATCTGTCTTTCTCACGAGGTACTTCTGTCTTCATGTTTGAAGGTCTCACCTTGGAAATCACTCAGGCGATTTCAATGATGACCCAGCTCGTAGGGCTTGAATCACATCTCCTGAGATTCCATTTCCCTAAGACCTTTGCCCCAATATTCCTCAGCACTGAGTCACCAACCTTCAGTTGTGTTCTTCACTTAAAGTCTACTCCCCTCAGTTATTTTCCTGTTTGATGGCAAATTCTCTATCCCTCTATCTTTTAACTGAATTGATACATCTTCTTCTATATGTCCTCCAACTGGGACTCTTTTTTTGGAATGTCTCCCTGGTCCCTGCCTGGGGCATTTGACTGCCCATAGTCACCTGACTGATTTTCACGCCATCTTTTCCTTCATACTCAGGGGTGCAGGGCTCAAAGAAAATAAAAATGCTGATCTGCCCACATGGAGACTACTCCCAGTTTGCTCATGTGTAAAAGCTCAGAGGTCCATCAGCATTTGAAATTCCTGAACTCTGTTGTTAACTTTCATAAAACAAGGATAGGAAAGGTTAAGCGAGTGGACAAAAATTTGGCAGATAGAGCATAAGGTGGGAAAATGTGAACTTGTTCACTTCGGCAGGAAGAATAGAAAAACAGTGTACAATTTAAATGGGGGGTGGGGAGAGATTGCAGAACTTGGTGGTACAGGGGGAGCTGGATGAACTGGTATGTGAATCGCATAAAGCTGGTTTGCAGGTAGAGCAAGTGATTAGGAAATCAAACAGAATGTTGGCATTTATTGCAAGGGAATCGAAACATAAAAGTAGTGAGCTTCTATTGCAAGGTTACAAGCCTTGGTGAGATTACATCTGGAATACTATGTACAGTTGTAACCTCCTTATTTGTAAAAAGATATAATTGCAGTCGAAACAGTAGAAAGAAGGTTCATTTGACTCATTCCTGCAGTGAGGATTTATCTTATGAAGAAAGGATGAACAGATTAGGTCTATAGCCACTGGAGTTTAGAAGAATGAGAGGGTGATCTCACTGAAAGATGTAAGATGCTGAAGGGATTTGATAAGGTGGATGCTGGGAGGATGTATCCTCTTGTGAGGGAGACTAAAATCAAGGGACACAGTTTAAGATAAGAGGTCTCACTTTTAAGACAGAGAAGAGGAGAAATTGTTTTTTGACAGTGTATGGAATGCTTTTCCTCAAAAAACAGCAGAGGCTGGGTCATCAAATTCATTCCAGACAGCATTAGAAAGACTTTTTGATAGGCAAGGGGTCAAGGGAAGTGGAGTTGAAACTACAGCCAGATGAGATATGATCATATCAAATGGTGGAACAGGATTGAAGGGCCGAATGGCCGACTCCTGCTCTTAAGTTCTGTTGCCATATTCCAAATTTTAGTCCAATAGCATAACCATTATTCTCATATTTCAAATTTGAAAATGGAGACTGGAGCCCAGCTGTTTATGCAAATCAGAATAACTCATTTGTTTTGTGAATAAGGACACAAATCCTTTGTCTTAGATGCTAAGTAAATTAATTAAGGCAAGAATAATTAGATGACTGCAGCAATCTAATTATGATGTTAATTTACTTCAACTAACGTACTGCGAGGTAGTTAAATTCAATTACCCTGATGATTAAACCACTAAAGGAAAATGTTTGCAGGATGACAGTAGTTATTTTCCTTTCTTGTGAAGCTAACATCCCAGGGCAACTAAAGATGGACAATAATTGCTGGCCTTACCAACAGATAAGGGGAAGGTAATCAGTATTAAACCACAATATCCATAGGTTGAAGGTGCTCCACAATCCTGTTAGTTCAGAGGTCCCAGAATCTTGTTCCTGCAAAAGATGAAGAAATGATGATCTATGTCTGAATCAGGATGACTGTGACTTAGAGCAGAAGTTGGAGATGGTGGTGCTCTTATGAAACTGCTGCCCTTATTCTTCTGAATAGTGGAGATTCCAAGTTTGAAAAGTTCTGTTGGAAGAAGTCTTGGAGAGTCACTGCTAAGCATCATGTAATTATTACACACTGCTTATAATCATGAATGAGATGTAGGTCAAGACACAGATGTTGCGTTCTGAATGGGATCATGTTTCCTAAGTGTTTTTGCAGTTTCAGTGTAACAAGCAAAGGAGGAGGATTTCATTGCAAGCTTGACTTTTGCTTGGTAGATTGTGGAAAGTCTTTTAGAATTCCCAGCCTTTGACCTGCTTATACTGCCATGGTTGATCCAATTGCAATTCTGGCCAACAGGGTTCTATGGATATTGATAGTGGGGTATTTATTAATGGAATACCAATAGATAGATGGTTAGATTCTCCTGTGTGGTATTACACGTTACAAAGCAGCAAAAATCCAAGTGCATTTGGGGAAAGGCTATCGTTGTTCAAGGAGGAACAAATAGAACTGAACCAAATCATCTGCAAAACTCCCTAAATTTGGCTTCATGATAAACAGAAATTCTTTGGTAAAGCAGTCGAAAGCAGTGGGGTCTAGAATACTGTCCCGAAGAACTGCTGCAGCGGTGCACTGGGCTGAGATGATTGGCCTCCAATTAGCACAATCATCTTCAATTCATAGAATCATAGAAACCTTACAGTACAGAAAGAAGCCATTCAACCCATCGAGTCTGTACCGACCACAATCCCACCCAGATCCTAACCCCATATCTCTACATATTTTACCCACTAATCCCATAACTTGCACATCTCAGGACATTAAGGGTCAATTTTTTAGCATGGCCAATTAACCTAACCCATACATCTTTGGATTGTGGGAGGAAACTGGAGCACCTGTAGGAAACCCAGAGGAAAACTTGTGCTAGGTCTGACCAGTGGATGTTTTCACAAATTGATCTGCATTGTCTTGAGGTTCATTAGGCATCCTTTGTATCTTTGTTGTTTAGCTATCAAAAGCTATAAGTCTTATCTCACCTCTAGAATCCAGTCTTCATGCCCATGGTTGGACCCAGGCTGCCTTAATTCTGCAACTGATTGATGATGAGAGAAGTACAATTGGAGCATCAGTGAGTGGGTTATTGCTGCATAAGTGTTAAAGCCCATTCCATTACTTTGCTAATGCTTGGGAGTGAACTGATCCCACGGTAATTGGATTTGCCTTGTGTTTTTGGGTAATTTCTCCTATTGTCAGATAGATTGGGATGGCACAGTAGCACAGTAGGGGTTAGCACTGCTGCCTCACAGCGCCAGTAACCCGGGTTTAATTCCGGCCTCGGGTCACTGTTTGTGTGGAGTCTGCAACATTCTCCTTGTGTCTGCATGGATTTCCTTCAGATGCTCTGAGTGACTCATCTGATTAAGGAGCAGCACTCCAAAAGCTCGTGATTTCAAATAAATCTGTTGAACTTTAACCTGGTGTGAGAGGCTTTTACTGTGCCAACCCCAGATTAATGCTGGCATCTCCACATCATAGAATTCCACAGTATCCTGAGTGAAAAAATTTCATCTCATCTCAGTCTTGAATGGTATTTCCCATATCCTGAGACCATGATCACTTATTCTAGATCCTCCAACCAGCAGGAAACATTACCCTTTCATCTGGTGTGTCAGCCTGGTCATGCTGGAAATATAAACTTGGATGATCTTTATATTGTAAAGTTACAATCCTACAGTACAGTGCCCCCCCAGGAACTGTAAAATCAGCTTCTAACCCATTCAGATATAAGCACCAAATATCTGATACAAAGATGTCTATTCTAATTGGAGGACTTTGATCACTGAGTCGGAAATCATCTTTCTATTCCAAAGTTTTCACATTTTGATCAAAGGCATAAAGAATTTTTCATCAGTAGAAGCTAGAAAGATCAGTAAAGTTACAAAGAATGGCCTAAATCTATATGCAAATAATTGAACAGAATCAGTCTCTGCAGAATCTGTTAAATATTCAAATATATTTTGATTTATTATGAATGAGTACATACCCTGAGTAAAATTTTTTAATAAGTTTCATAGATATATTGTCTGTAGTAATCTCAACTCTTTAATCTATTTTAAATTATTCTGTTTTTACAAAAGCAATTAAAAGGCCATGAAATTCTGATGTGTGGCACTCCTGGGAACAATGCTAAGGAAGCCAGAAACATTTCCAGTGGGGGATACCACACTTCCAATTGTTTATGACATGGCTCACACCGGTAGCCGTGCTCCAAACAATGTTCATGTGGACATCCCTGCATGTGTGTCCTCTGACTGGAAAAACTGCCAGACAGCACATAACCAGACATCGATTTCAATTAAATTACTTCCCCATTCCTACACAAACCCCCAATTCCCCATCATCATGTCCATCTCAAACACACCCTCATAACATCCCATTGGTCATCATCCAACAACAAACGCCACCATTCTCATGAGCATCTTTATCAAACTGCACAATTATACGAACAGAATGAAGGAGACACACCAGCAATTGCTTTAGTGTCTGTCTTGTGGAGATCTTTGCTGACCTGGTATTCCTGCTCAGAGCAAATGGAAGGCTGTTAACTATCCTTCTAGGAGATTGCAAAATCCCTGCACTGGCTCTTGAAGGCCCTGCTTCAGACTGCACCATCTTGGTACGTACAACAGTTGTCTCAAAGAACAAAGAAAAGTATAACAGAGGATCAGGCCCTTCGGTTCTCCAAGTTCGTGCTGATCATGATACCCTAACTAAGCTTAAAAAAATCTTTCTATCCTTACCCGGGTCCATACCCCTCTATTTCTTCCCTATTCATTTACCAATCAAAATGCCTCTTAAAGGTTGCTAATGTGCCTGCTTTCACCATCTCCTGTATCTTGACTGACTGGCTGGCTGGCTAAGAGGCATCAGCAGAAAAACTGATGGCGGTACAAATGCAGAGTGAATCCTTAGAGAAGTTAGCAGATTAGTGTTCCACAGAACCACTGCCACTTTCCACAGGGCTGCTGCCTCAGCCATCCCAATAATCAGTTGGACGACTGATTTCGGAACTGGGTCTATAAACCCTTTGGGTATTAAGATCTGCAGCCATGCCAGGAGCAGCTTGGACCAGTAAAGCATGGATTTCATCACCTCCATCTAAGCTTTCACTGTAGCTTCTATTGAGATGTTGTTTGGTTCAGTCTGTGTTGCATGGAAAGTGAGATATCAGTCCCCAACCTCGCTTCTGTTGGATTTGTTGTTCTTGTTATGTTGACTTCCATTTCCATGGGCTCTAACCTCCGCAAGATGCGCTGTGCCCATTGGAGTTTGGGTTCCTCAATCTCCATGACATTGACAAATGGCTTTCCAGCAGAGATCTCAATACACGAAGCATTTCAATCTGTACGTACATCACCATTCTATATGCCACCCTGTCACAATTCTTATCTGACATCAGTGTAGAAAAGCAAATGTGCAATCTTGCCTTCCAGTCAGTTGGCACATGAACTTTCCTTCCTTCCTGGTTTAGTTGCAGCCCGCTCATGCCCAATGATTTATCACAGACAGTTTTTAGCTCTATACCAGCCTGTAAGGTGCATTGTGCCAGTATCTGAGCTGATGGTGGGCGGCAAGTATCAGGTTAAGTAATGGTGCTTTCTCATCACTGCGGAGAACTTGTTCCATTTCTTCATCCTGGGTTAACTTAGCTGGCTGAGTGGCAGTACGTGGGTATCTGAAAACGGTAATCAGAGGGGGGTGGGTGAGATGAAGGTTGGGGGAAGTCAGGCGTCCATGACCATTATCTGAAGTTTGAATATCATACCTGGGAGCAGGAGGAGGTGGCAATTGAGACAGAGCACAAGGCAGTAACTTGCCAGCATCAAAGGTTTCTGTGACACCAGGTGCCAACTCTGTCTCAGCTGGCCCCATGTTTCATAGCGCCATGTTCTCCATTGGGCTCAGTGGATGGAGTCTTGCTAGCTTGCTGTTCAAACTCTGGTTATGGGCCATCTTGTCCTTCAGCCTTTTAGCTCTGTGCAGATTCTGAACCTCTCTCATCCTGTTCACCTCCTCTATCAAGAACCACTGTGCCATTTTGGAAACTTCAGAGCCCACTATCACCCAAGATAGAGGGCAGAATATCAATAATTGTTGGCACTGAATTTGGGTGATGTGCCTGTGTTATCTGAGTTGCTGAAGATGTGTGGAGGCACTGAGTGAGGAATGTGAGGCTGGCATTATTGGTAAGTATCTGAGGATGAAGTGCTCTTTCTGGTTGTAAATCCTGAGTGCTAGTGCAGATATTGCAGTAGCAGCATGTAGGGATGGCCATTGCTGCCAGGAGGCCCTTCTATAGGTTAAGGTAACCTTTCTTCATGGCAGTGGATCCTCAAGAGACTGATTGGTAGAATCTCTACAGTGCAGAAGGAGGCCATTCGACCCACTAAGTCTGAACCAACTCTTTGACAGAGCATTTTACCTATCCCCTTAACCCCATAGTTATCTCGCTAATCCCCCTGACGCACCTACCTGTGGACTGTGGGAGGAATTAGGAGCACTTCCTACACAGACACTGGGAGAACATACAAACACCACACAGTCAACAAAGGCCTAAATTGAACCCAGTCCCTGGTGCTGTGAGGCAGCAGTGCTAACCGCTGTGCCATTGTGCCACCTGCTGCCAGTGTGTCATCCGCATGGGAACGAAATGCCCACAGGGTTGGACGTGGCCTTTAATTGGGCTATTAAGTGGCTCAATTTGACTAAGGCCCCTGCTGCTGACAATATACCATGGCAGCAGGAAGGCACTGGTCTCCCCTCACCTTCCTCCACCATATCACTAGTTCCCCTTCCTGCCAGCCCAGCTCCAGATGTCCAGAAAAATTCAGCCCAGTGTTTCAGTGTCTGTGTTGGTAGCTGTGAGTATTAAATGAAAGGATAGTGTATCTTCATTATCCCTGTCTTGTTGTTTCTCCAATGCCTGGTCAAGTTATACTTCTTGGGTAACTAAAAAGAGAAAGACACAATGGTGAGGGTGCAGCACATCTAACCACAGTTTGTTTATTAGTTAACATGTATTATTGTTATTAGAGTATAAGATAGATATTTTATCATTGTGAATTTGTATATATTTGTAAAGTTATATTTGGTGTGAAGAATGCAATTTGACTAATTTACTGGTGATTGCAATGGAAATTTTCCAATCTATTTATCTGTTGTTCATGTTTTCTTGCTGAATAAATGTTTTATTCTTCTGTTAATAGTTCACCAGCAGACTCCGGTGAATCTGTTCAGTAACTGCCCTCCATGGTTTCTAAAACAAAAGTTACAAAATAGCAAGCCAAGCTCCACCCTGGGATCTGACTTGTCCATCAGCTGGGACAAGCATAACAGCACCTATAATTAGCTGCTCCCCCTGTCTTTCCAGCATGTGTCTCGAGAGCCTTTTAGCTCTGTGCAGATTCTGAACCTCTCTCATCCTGTTCACCTCCTCTATCAGAAACCACTGTGCCATTCTGGAAGCTTCAGAGCCCACTATCACCCAAGTCAAGTTGTTCTTCAACATCCTGAGAGCTATCTTTGACCAGAAACTGAACTGGACTAGTTAGGTAAATACTGTGGCAGGTTAAAGGCTGAAAATCCTGGGCAAGTATCCCATTTCCTGACTTCCCAAATCCTGTCCACCATTTACATGGCACAAGTCAGGAATGTGATGGAATACTCCCCACTTACCTAGATGAGTGCAGCTTCAACGACACTCAAGAAGCTCAACAGCACCCAAGACAAAGCAGCCTGCATGATGACTACCCTTTCCATAAACATTCTATCTCTCCACCATTGAAGAACAGTAGCAGCAGTGAGTACCAGCTACAAAATACACTGCAGGAACTCACCAAGGTTCCTTAGGCTGTGTCTTCTAAATCCACAACCACTACCATCTAGAAGAACAGAAGTGGCAGATACTTGGGAACACCACCACCTGGAGGTTCTCCTCCAAACCATTCACCGCCCTGACTTAGAAATATATCACTGTTCCTGGATCAAAATCCTGAAGTTCCTTTCCTAACAGCACCGTGAGTGTACCTACACCTCGGGGGCGACAATAGTTCAGAATGGCAGCTCATCACTGCTATCTCAACTAGAGATATGCAGTAAATGCTGGCCTAGCCAGGGATGCCTACATCCCATAAATGATTTTTTTTAAAAAGACAACAGCTTATTTTTTTAAAGCCTATAATGAGAGTATTAAATTAAAAGCTGATGCAATCAGAGCAGCTAAAAATAGTGGGCAATTAGAAGATTGGGAAAGTTTTAAACAACAAAGAATGACTAGAAAAGCGATGAAGAAAGGATAAATAGAATGAGTCAAAACTGGCTCTAAAAAAAAATGACAGTAAAAGCTTTTACAAATATATAAAGAAGAGGAGACTGGCTAGACTGAATGTTGAACCCTTGGTGGACAACAGGGGGGTTTTAGTGGTGGGTGATGAGGAAATAGCTGAGGCTTTAAACAGGTTTTTTGTGTCAAGTCTTCATGGAGGAGGACACAAATAGTTTGCCAGATATTAAAGATAGAAGGGTGGTAGGAGAGGAGGTCCTTGATGCGATTACAGTCACTAGAGAGGTAGTGCTTGATAGACTAACAGGGCTGAAGGTAGATAAGTCCCCAGGACCAGATGGAATGCATCCCATGGTTCTGAAAGAAATGGCAGAGATGATAGCAGATGCCTTAGTAATTATTTATCAAAATTCACTGGACTCCAGGGAAGTGCTGGAAGATTGGAAAAAGGCTAATGTTACACCACTGTTTAAAAAAGGTAGCAGACAAAAGGCAGGGAATTATAGGCCGGTTAGTTTAATGTCTGTAGTCGGAAAAACTCTTGAATCCGTCATCAAAGAAGAAATAGCGAGGCATCAGAAAAGAATGGTTTGATCAAGCAGACGCCGCACCGATTCGTTAAGGGAAAATTGTGTTTGACAAATTTATTGGATTTCTATAAGGATGTGACTAGTGCGGTAGATAGAGGGAAACCGGTGGATGTGGTGTTTTTAGATTTCGAGAAGGCATTTGATAAGTGCCTCATAAAAGGTTGCTGCAAAAGGTTAGGTTGCGAGGAGTTGGGGGTAAGGTATTAGCGTGGATAGAGGATTGGTTGTCTAATAGGAAACAGAGAATAAGTATTAATGGGTGCTACTCTGATTGGCAACTGGTAACTAGTGGAGTGCCCCAGGGATCAGTGCTGGGGCCTCAACTGTTTATCATATACATAGATGATCTGGAGGAAGGGACTGAATTTGCTGATGGCACGAAGATGAGTGGAAAAGCAAATTGCGTGGAAGGCGTGCAAAATCTGCAGAGGGATCTGAATAGGTTGAGTGATTGGGCGAGGACTGCAGATGGAGTATAATGTTACCAAGTATGAGGTTATCCACTTTGGTAGAAATAATAGTAGGAGGGATTATTATTTAAAAGGCGAAAAGTGCAGAGGGACCTGGGGGTCCTTGTGCACAAATTGCAAAAACCCAGTCTGCAGGTGACCAAAAAGGCAAATGGGATATTGGCTTTTATAGCTAGGGGGATAGAATACAAAAGTAGGGAGGTCTTATTGCAGCTGTATAGGGCACTGGTGAGGCTGTAGTTGGAGTACTGGGTGCAGTTTTGGTCGCCGCATTTGCAGAAGGATATATTGGCCTTGGAGGGAGTGCAGAGAAGGTTCACTAGGTTGATACCGGAGATGAGGGGGTTAGCCTATGAGGACAGACTGAGTAGACTAGGTTTGTACTCGTTGGAGTTAGAAGATTGAGGGGGGATCTTATAGAGACATATAAGATAATGAAGGGGATGGATAGGATAGAGGTAGAGAGATTCTTCCCGCTTAGAAAGGATAGCAGAATTAGAGGGCACAGCCTCAAAATAAGGAGAGGGGATCGGTTTAGATCGGAGTTGAGAAGGAACTTCTTCACTCAAAGGGTGGTGAATCTTTGGAATTCTCTGCCCGTTGAAGTGGTGGAGGCTACCTTGCTGAATATATTTAAGTCACAGGTAGATAGGTTTCTGATAAACAGGGGAATTAAGGGTTATGGGGAGAAAGCGGGGAAGTGGAACTGATCCACTTCAGATCAGCCATGATCTTATTGAATGGCGGGGCAGGCTGGAGGGGCTGGATGGCCTACTCCAGCTCCTATTTCTTATGATCTTATGAAACTCAACTGCAAAGTGAAGTTTAAAATGAAATGAAACTATAGATATGCAGGTACCTGCATTTAGCATGAAGCTAAACTAAAGTTTTAATCCTTTCTTGGCACACAAATGCTGAAACATTAATTCAGCTTAAGTGTAAACTTATACCTCACTTCTAATACCCACAATACATTTAAATTGTTTATGTAATTTATAAACAATTATAGAGATAGTACCTCTATTTCCTAACAGAGCTTCATATTTTACTGTGGTTCTGCTTAAGATGCACAGGTGCCTTACCAGCTACCACAAGCTGGTAACTCTCATCTAGTAGGCACAGGCAATGAAGGGGAGAGGGGTTGTTGGAAGAGTGACTGGGTAGAAAGGGATTGAGAAGAGAGACTACTGAGTGACTGAATGGGGGCAGAAACCTGGGAAGAGATATCTGTGTGTATGAGAGCTATAGAGGGGATTCACTGAGTCCTCTGGCATTCGGGAATATGGAGAGCATAGCTGAAACATGCATCAGTGCATAAAATAACAACATTTTTACAAAGCACCGTAA
Source organism: Sphyrna mokarran (assembly GCA_024679065.1). Taxonomy (NCBI): domain Eukaryota; kingdom Metazoa; phylum Chordata; class Chondrichthyes; order Carcharhiniformes; family Carcharhinidae; genus Sphyrna; species Sphyrna mokarran. Next base: position 105,358,317 of record JAGIQG010000003.1, on the reverse strand, counting down.
AAGCTCAGGTTCTCACGTTTATTTGAGCTATTATAGTTTGTTGATCTATAATACTTGAACTTAATAATTGCACATACTTAATGTTACTATGGTGTTTTATTGCTCTTTTATTTTTGCTGCCATCTGGGTCAGATTCATTTTCAAGTGTTAAAATAGGGTCACATTGGAAGATAATCTGGGATGCATTGCTTTAAGCTTTGTTCATAGGTATCAGTTTTAGGCTTCTGGCTGATACATTCAGATGTCCAATAATGCACTTATTGCAGGCTGTATGCAGCAATCCTGTAACTGATCAGGCATAATGATCTTAAATTTAGTTTTTCACACAATGTGGATGTCACTGACTAGGCCAGCATTTATTGACCATAACTAATGGGCTTTCAGAAGGTGGTGATAAACTGTTTTCTTGAACTTCTGCAATCCACATGGTGTATGTACATCCACCATGCTGTTAGGAAGGAAGTTCCAGGGTTTTGATCCAATGACAGTGTAGGAAAGTACAGTTCAGCGTAGGAAAGTATAGATCCAAATCAGGATGGTGAGTGGCTTGGAGCTGAACTTGCAAATGGTGGTGTCCCTGTGTATTTGCCACCTTTGTCCTTCTAGATAATAGAGATTGTGGCATTGGAAGGTGCTGTTGAAGGAGGTTTGATGAGTTGCTATGCTGCACTTTATAGATGGTGTATACTGCTGCCATCGTATGTTCTGACTCACTTATGCACTAACATATTGTAATGGGACAAAGCTAATCATATTATTGTGAAATATGTTGTTATGCCATTCATGCTGGTGGGATTTTCCCATCCCACTGCAGTAAATGGAGATTTAGCTGGCTGCCAAAACCTTTGACTTGGCTGCAGCGACAGTGTAATGTGCGCTGCCGGTAAGATCACGCCCATGGCTTTTGCATTTTTAGTTGTGTTTGAAACCTTATTTTGAATGTCAACTCCTAAGAAAAAGTTGCCAATTGAATCTTTTGGAAAGCATTTTGAGTAGTTCAAATAAATCATCGATCATTATACACAACATTTAATAACTGATATAAAAGCTACAACAGAACATGTAGTGAACATACTGACAAACACAATGTTGAAAACATATGAAGAGAAAGATGATATATTTGGTAATTAACATACATCAAAATAAGATTAACATCAATGTCCTTCACCTCCGATTATAGAAAGATTATAGAGTCAATGTTTAAAGTTCAGTTTAAGATCATCTTTATGTTATAAGCTAATGTAATTAGTTGACATATTCTCCCTGGAACAATAATATTAGCAGTTTCCTGGTAAGAGGCCTGGAAAAAATGTTTTTAAATCAATGTGTATCAGATAAACATGTGATTCAAATTCTACTAATCAAAATATTGCCAAAAAACCTTTCTGAAGGACAGATGCCAAAATGCATGTGCTAACATATCAGCCACCATAGAATTTTTAGTATTTACCACTCAATATGCCTGAATAAGTGAATGTAAAAGATTAATGAGAAACTGTGTTTAGTAATTTTAATTTTTTGTAATGTAAAGCTTTGATTTATTACTTGCTATAAACATCCGGCACTATTCTTTTCACAATGAGAGCTTTTCTAAACTATGATTTCCCAACTTAGTGCCCTAGAAATTGGACCTGCCCATTTTTGGACGTGCTAAGCATGCACGCATGGAGTGTATCTGTGGCTAAATGGTGAGATCTCAGACACACTCAATCTTAGGGTCCTGGCTTCACTACGATGGAAGAGGGAAAAATGCATGCAGCTATTTTAAAATCGGAATTGAGGATCAGGTCAACGCTGGTATCGCAGCAGCCCTTCCTTTTGGGGACGAATAGAACAATTCATGTGGACCAGAACTTGCATTGGGTGGCAACTACAGTCAGATTGTAATAGTAATTTGTTTTTATTCATTCGTGGAACACAGGCATCGCTGGCTAGCCAGCATTTATTGTCCATTTTCCTGGTTGCTCTTTAACTGAGTGCCTTGCTTGGCCATTTTGGAAAGTCAACCACATTGCTGTGGTTCTGGAGTCATATATAGGCCAGATCAGTAAGAATGGCAGATTTCCTTCCCTAAAGGAAGGAAACCAGATGGGTTTTTCCTTCAATCAACAGTGGTTTCATGGTCATCATTAATTCCAGATACAATGGTAATTGTAATAATTACTATTGTAATAGTAATTGCTCAGTCTTCTGTTCTGATAGTCCTAATTTCAATGTTGTATTATTTCCATGTCCACACACCAACTGAACAATCAGACTAACAAGCCAGAACTGGCACGGTTACCAGAAAATCTTGAGTGAGAGGTTGAATGAAGCATCTCTCATGCACAATGTATTGAAAATTAGCGAGATGCTTGAAACAGGTATAAGAAAATGTCAAATCAGGTGTAAAATTAGAGATGCTGGATTCTGAAACAAGTACAGAGGACCCTAGGAAAGCTTAGCAGACCTGGCAGTACCTATTAGGAGAGAAAAAGAGTTAATATTTTGAGTCCTTCGATGAATAGGTTAGTTCTATAAGTTTTGTTTTACTGCAAACTGCAAGTTTTGTTTCTCTTGAAATAAAGCCATGGAATTCTGAGATGATTATAACTGAGTTTGACCTGGACAGGTGTTGTGGTCAGATAAGGTCCCTGCAGTTGAACAGATACAGCTGTCTTCATTTAGCCCTGCTAATGTATTCATACAAAATGGCATGCCAAATTAAATCACTTTAATAAAGCAGGTAATAGGGTGGATAAAGGTCCTAACCTATAATTCATACACTTAAAAAAAAATTGGCTGTCTTGAACCTAACTAGTTCAAAACTTATCACTTGTTATTCTTACTTACTCTCACATCTACTTCCCGCTCACTGCATCCTCCCCTCCTCTCGCCACCCATCTCCCTCTCTTACCTTTGTCATTTTCCTTTCCAACCTTTCCTCTTGAAGCCTCCCTTTCTAAGCTTCCCTCTCCTGTATCATTCTCTCCTCCTGCTTGCTCTTCCCTCTTTCATCCCACTCCCTTCTTCTACTCACTCTTCCTTCTCCTGCTCACTCTCCCCTCTCCTGAATCACTCCTTCCTCCTGCTCACTCTTCCCTCTCCTGTTCCACTCCCTCCTCCTGTTTGCTGCCAACATTTGCCCCATAGTTTAAACAAAGAACTCCGCACAACATTGAACACTTCATATTCCAAAGAACTTTTGCATGACAATTAAGTCCTATCAAATAACCCCAGGTCCATCTCTGAGAAAGGGTATAAAGGATAAGTTTTTGAAGGAAGCAATTGCAGTAGGCAATGGAACAAAATAGCAAACAGTGGAAACACCTCCTGGGCAGTTCGAAAAGACATGAAAACATGAGATGCTGAAAAGAAAAGAGAAAGAGAAAGAAAAATGTCTTTGCACAGGCCAGCTGTGGTACCTGATCTGAATAGTACTCATTAGTTGTCACAATTGTATGTATTTGCTGAACAGCGACTATGTTACATCCCATCTTAAACTTTGATTAAACTCAACATATACACATTACTTTTTAATATCAGCTTATTGGCTGCACCTTCATTTTGATGGATTAGATTGTTGTTAATTAAAAATGTGCTTGAAGTATCAATAAATTGGTGACCTTAAAATCCAAGGATCACAGCTCCAGCAGTAATAAGCAGTGAATGCTGAGTATGCATTGAGTAGCGTTTAAAATTGAAATCAATTCTGTGTTCAATTCAATGAGCTGGTTGCTGTTAGAAGAGGAAATTAGTTGAAGTACTCACCACCAAAATGCTCTGCAGCTTCCTTAAAGAGAGGCAACAGACCTATTTTAAGTGGCAAAGAGCTGAACAAGCCTCGTGAGTGCTCATTTCTAGTAACTGGCTCCAACTCCTTTATGAAGATATTATTAAATGCTGGCTAAACCAACATTTCAGCTTAAGATCTGATAGGTTATTTACCTCTCGAGGTAAGTGGAAAAATCACCCCTTCAATGTTTAATATTGGGCCAAATCTTCCACAGATTGGGAATTCCTTGTCAATCTGGAAATGTGTCAAACCTACAGTGGTGCTCCATATTTCAATCAAGATCTTCCTATCTGGCTGTCCAAGAAATATGAAGCACAGCATCATTCCGAGAACTCCACTGGATCAGAATAGATTCAGGAGTAGACATGACACTACAGTAGTTTGGTCTTAATGTCAGTGAATAGGTGAACAGATGAATGGGTGGGTGAGTGAGGTGTGTAGGGGAGGAAAGTAGGTTGGGTGAGGTATCTGGGGTATGTGGGTAAATGGATAGTATGTGAGATGGATGAGGTAGATGAGTAGATAAGGGGTTAGCTGATAGAGTTGGATATGTATGTACATGTGTAATGTGTAAGTGGGCAGCAGGATAATCAAGTTGGGGAATGATTGGGTCAGTGCAGGAGGCTATTTGATAGTCGGGGAGAAGTCAGAGGAAGGTAGTTAACTGGTTGGGAAATGATCAAGTGGATAATCAATGAGATAGGAGGGAATAGTAGTGTGCTCAGGAGCAGTAGTCAGCTGATCAGGGGTATAGTCAATATGAGTATTGATGAGATATTGGTTCTGGAGTTACTCAGGAGTTAGGCTAGGATTTTTTGGTCTAACGTTTCCAGGTAAGTACATCAGAACCATCCCAAGTCCCTGACTCTACCTCAGATTCATTGATGGAGGACCCGGGGAAAAGGGGAAGTGTCCATCGGAAGTTGAAGCATCCCATGCAATTCTCACAGAGATCAACATGTCTGAACTTTCACAAGTCCCAGGTATGCATCTCAACAATATGTCTGATATCTGTCAATCTGGAGTTTGGAAGATTTACCCCATTGAATTTAACTACGATAAGATATTTCACTGTGTTTTATTGTTAATTCAAATCCACATAGAGTGGAATTTCTATATGTGCAATCTCTGCTAGGTTTATTAAAGTGCTGATTTATGCTGAATGATTTGTCAGTCAACACTGAACCATATTACTTCACTGGAGTTAATCAAGATGTGTCACGCTTCAAAATCTGTTTGCAACCTATTGTACAAACATCTCGTCGAGGAAGCCTTAGAATAATTGATTGCCGTAGTGTGCAAATGACGGTTGAAACTTGAGATGCCATGGACTATGATCCACAATGAAGAGTTTTAGAGGCAAAGTTGTGATACAGTAAAACAGTCTGTGTTCTGTCATCTGTAAAGCAGGAGAGCGTCAGCTGCAATCAGGATGCTCAAATGGTATGAATTCAAATTTCTTTCACTTAATCGAATCTTGTTCTCCTGGTTTACAAAGCCAAGAATATTTGAAACTAAAATAATTAAATGATCATATCCTCAAAATGTATTTGTATGTATTCACAGTTAACAATATCTGTAGTTCAAAATACAATGCTGCATTTTGGCATTTATATCAGTTTACACAATGCCAATGCATATGTAATGATAGATTAATTATAGATTAATTAACTAATAATAGATTTTGAGCAGGGAAAACAAATCACAGATTTTCTTATTGAGGCAAAGTAAAATGTTGTTATTTACAAATTTCTTTTCTTCCTGGGGTAAGAGAACAGCTTGTAGCTTATTTTTAATATTTTTGTTACAAGTGATGGAATGAAGCAATTCTACATATTTGGATTGTTGTCCCATTTGCAGAGCTAAGTAACTCCCGCTGCCAACAGATTAGATCAAAGCATCCAATCGTGAATGGTGATGGACAACATCCCCAGTCTCAAGGCTGGGAGATCCCACTGTTTCTTTTCACTTATGGGATATGGGCACTGCTGGTTCACCTAGCATTTATTGTCAAACCCTAATTACCCTTGAGTAGGGTAGCTCTCTTGAGTTGCTGCAGTCAATATTTTGTAGGTACACGCACAGTCTTTTAGACTTCTTAGTAGTTTGATGCGACTGGCTAGCTTGCTCAGCCATTTCAGAGGGGATTTAAGAGTCAATCACATTGCTATGGGTCTGAGGTCACATGTAGGCCAGAGCAGGAAATATTGGCAGATTTTGTTGTCTAAAAGGGAATGGTCCCCACTGCTCTGCTGTGACCTTTCCTACTAGAAGATGTTCTGAGTAAACCTTGGCCAGATCCTCCTTTATTTTAGTAAAATCTGCCTTCTCCCAATCCAAAACCACCTTTTGCATTTTTCTCCTTGTCCATAACAAATTTGAAATATACCGTGTTGTGTCATTATCACTAAAATGTTCCCCCACTGCCACATTGAACACTTGTCTGGTTTCGTTTCCCAGAACCAGAGCTAGCACTACTCTGCTACGTATTGATACATTAAAAAAAAATTCCCCGGGATACATTTCAAGAAATCCACCCCCTCTAAACCTTTTACACTGTGACTATCCCAATTTATGTTGGGGAAGTTGAAATCCCCAAGTATAATTAGTAAATTATTACTCTTATACACCTCAGTGAATTGTCTGCATATTTGTTTCTCTGTTTCCCGTTGATTCTTTGGGGCTTGTAATCCCAATAATGTGACTGTGCCCTTTATATTCCTGAATTATATCCACAAAGTCTTGTTTGCAGACCATTACAAGGTATGACCTCTCCTTATTGCAGTAATTGACTCCTTAATTAATAGTGCTACACCACCCTCCTTTGTACACTCTCTTCTGTCTCATCAAAAGATCTTATACTCTGAAATGTTGAGTTGCCAGTCCTGCCTTCCTTCAACCATGTTTCTGTGATGGCAACAATATCACACTTCCAGGTGTCAACCTACACCTTTAAACTTATCAGTCCTATCTATTACACTCCTAACATTGAAATAAAGACCATCCAGCCTTGCCTTTCTCTCTTGACACTCAACATAACTCAATAGTGGGGGGATAGGATCAGATTATAGGGCGGGGGGGAGCTGCTCTTCTTGCCATTGAACATGTGTTAAAATGTTTGTGTTGAAGAGGCAGCCGTTAGCTGGAGCATTAAGCTTCAAAATGGCAATGCTGGTGTTTAATCAGCATTAGGAGATGATTAGCCTATTCTGCAGACTGCCAGAAAATGCTACTAAGATACACACTTGTACTAACTCTTTCCCAATATGGTATTCATCACTCCTTGTACAAATGTGCAGGCAGAGCACAGTCACCAGTTTGGATCTCTAAGGCAACTTATAGTGCAGGTCTGAATTTTATGCCATTGAATTTCAATTCTGTGCACAAACATACAATGCATTTTACTATGACCAAAAATGTGCTAGTAAATAATGAACAGAAAACCTGCTCTAATGTCTTCCATTGTTAATGGTATGGCTTGAAAGCTAAGTTCCTTTTCAAAAAGAAAACAAGTCAGGGCTTGCCTTGTTAGTTTTTAACCCTTTGACCCCCTGAATTACAGATAATTAATTCACGGGATATTATCACAATTAATTATTTTGACACTTACATTGATTATTAAGCTGTACAGTGGTTTTATTTTTCCTGCGCAGAGTGGCAAGTCTTTGGTCATTGAAACTCAAATTTTCTTTCATATTTGCAGTTTCAGATCATCAGTTGAGAAGCAACTGTCTTCTGTGAAGGGTGAGCATGTGGTAATACATCCAGTCTGACTTCAGGCAAACTGGTTTTCTTCCAAACACACTTTAAGATGTTTAACGTGCTCAACAAATAACATTCTAAATCCATATCATTCAGCCATGGATTAATCAGCACTGTCAGTACCTCCAGTTGCACTAGATTCACAAAACATCCTAGAATGGTTTACTATTGAAGCTATTTTATTTGGATTCTGTTTTGTCTTTTTATTTACCTTCATTCTTTAACTAATTAATCAGCGATCATAATATTGTATATCCATCATACAAGGCTATAATTTATCCTTGACTTTGTTACTCAAATCAAAGTGTTTGTGTTCTTTGTTGAAATCCCTTGAGTTTTAGAATGCATTTGTTACAATTCAGAGGGTTCAGATGGGATCTTCTGTGATTGTTCAATAGTGGCACTAAACGCATGGCAATTTCTAGCAAATGTAGCTTCCAGCATCAAGAATATAATAACATTAAGGGACAAGTCTCCACGATCTTTGACATTAAACTAAGGGAAATTACATGTGAACTGAAATAGAGGAAAGATTTCTAAAAATGTACTGCCTTAAGGTACAGTTCTGACATTTTAAAATAAATAAACAATAATAAAGACAGTGTACTGAATTAGTGCCTTTTCTAAGTCAATTCAATTAGTTTCTATTTTAACATGAGCCATGTTTAGTAAGGAACTAATGCCCTGGGGCTGAACTAATGTGAACGAAACTTTTTCCATCACTAACATTCTCCAATGCTGACAGAAGGTCATCGACATAAAACATGTCTACTTCCCCCCACAGATGCTGCCTGATCGATTATTTCCAACATTCTATTTTTATTTAAATTGCCAGAATCTGTAGTATCTCACCTTTGTTAAAAAAAATAATTGGTTACAGTAAATGGAAAGCATTTCTTGATTTTAATTGCACCTTTAAATCTTCTGAGGCGTTAATCTTAGAGAAATTATACATTCTTACAGAGTTTCCTTCCGCCAGATAAAAGAAATGAATTTTAATGATTTCCACTGTAAAACCCATTGCTTTCAGTAATCTTCCAGAAAATTCCTTGGAGGTGATCTTACCAAAAAATACTCAAACGAGTATTTCGTGCCAAACGAGCACGAAAATGGGAGGGAATCGCACCGATTTATTGGCGAGCTCGCACATGCACTCTTTTGGCACTTAGAAAATAAATGAGGTAAATTATTGTTGCCAGTAGGCAGAGTGGACAGAGTCTATTCGCACCAGGATGTTGGTTGCAGACTGCTAGAGGGTCCTGTTGTCGGCACACCCCTTCCTGATGATGAGGGGTGCGTTCAACAGGAAATCCCACTGACAATTGTGAGACTTGGCGCACTGGCAACTACTTCCTGTCACCATGAACTACATAAGAAGTCTGACAACACCAATTTTAAATCCAACCGATTTATTTGATAGTAAACTTGCAAGCTTTCGGCTTTTGTAGCCTTCCTCAGGCCGAAAGCTTGCAAGTTTACTATCAAATAAATAGGTTGGATTTAAAATTGGTGTTGTCAGACCTCTTACTGAGTTCACTCCAGTCCAATGCCAGTATGACCATGAACTACACCATGGTGAAGGAGAAAATTCCTACCCTCTGACTTATCAAACTATTAGGTTATAGAAGCAAAAGTCATTGCATTTAAACATTATTAATAGAAAGCATCGTCAGTAACTTACTTATTGCAGATAATGACTTACATAAAGAATAAAAATTCTAATAAGTATCTTTTCAATCATTTGCAGCATTAAGAAAATGCACAGATCTGGAGAAATCTGTTGCAATGCTAGCTATAATATTTAACAATCACACAGATCCAGATGGAAAACTCAGCAAAGCTCGGGCTAAAGACTTACTTTTGGCCCAATTTCAGAATTTCATAAAGGTAAGAATGCATATGAAATGGTTTGAGAGTGTATTGTATTATGTAATGTTTCTGTCTTTCAGTGATTTATGTTTACCAGTAACTAATAGGTTGATGGCCAGTCTTCAAGCTGATAGTTCACTTTAATAACAATCAGGAAACTGCAAGTTATGCTGACAAGAATAAAGGGTAGAATCTAAACTGACTGGTGGAAAAGGAAATTAGAATGCTTTCCATTCAGGGTGGGATGTCTGGGCCCCTGTGATCTCGTGTAGGTCAACTCATTATATATTCATGCATGAGGGCTACACAGGAGCTCGCAATAGGGCAGACAATAAGTCACCCAAGGCCACCCTTTTCAAATGGAGTCGAAGATCCTACTGCCACCTCTAAAGGTCACCAGACTAGGAGTATCAGTCAGACTGTCACTCCAGAGGGAGGAGACTTGGCTGCAGCTCCCAGAAAATCACAAGGCCGGCAACATGTGGCCCCACATGTCAGTGATGCCTTCCTGCAGATTTTCATCCAGGAAACCCAAGAGAAGAGGGAGCCCTGATTTCCCACCGGTGGCAGCAGGAAGCCTGGGTAGAGATCGCAGTGGAGGTCAGCAGCGATGAGGGCCCACACCAGAATTGGCATGCAGTGCAGAAAAAGAATGAACTGCCTGCTGCGCTCTGCCAGGCAAGCAGCATTGTCGACTTACCTCAAAGTGACGCTCATAAAGACATTAGGAAATGCAAGTGAGCATGTGCACAGGGATATCAAACAAAAGCTGGAAGCAGGGTCAGGCCATTTGGTCCTTCAAGCCTACTCCATCATTCATTATAACATGGTTGATCATCAAATCCAATATCCAGATCCCCACTTCCCTTCATATCCCATTAGCCCCAAAAACAAAATCTAATTTCTTCTTCTTCAAATCACACAACATTTTGGCCTCAACTGACCCAGAGGCTGAGCACTGGGTTTAAAACATGGAAGAGATCAGTAAGAGCCTATGTGTGGAAGTCTTTCCCCTTCACGTTGGTTTACCTTCTAGTGCCTTGACAGCTAAATGCATGCAGTCCATTCTTCCCTGCACGTGAGAGACTGCTGCAAGTCAAAATACATGGTCTTACTCTGCTAATAGATATCCATTGGAAAGTAATGTGCTTGTTTGCTGTGGGAGAGAGGTCATTGGTGACAGTTCATGGAAAGGTGTGCACCAATATCCACCACCCCCCCCCACTCCCGATTTGAAAAAAAATAGATATCGCTTTTGGGATTAATGGGATATGAAGGAAAGCGGGGATCAGGATATTGGATTTGATGATCAGCCATGATCACAATGAATAATGAGCAGATATAAAGGGCAAATGGCCTAATCCTGCCTATGTTTCTGTCTGATATTTCTGTGTACGTGCACACTTGCATTACTGATGTCTTTATGAGCGTGACTTTGAAGTAAGTAGACAGCGCTTCTTGCCTGGCAGAGCACAGCAGAAAGTTCATTCTTTCTCTGAACTGCATGGCAACTTGGAAAGGAAACCTTGGTGAAAGAGTTATGAGTGCTGGTGAGCTCCACAGCTATTAGCAAAGTGTTGCTTCCTGTCTAGTAGCAAGAATATCCCATTGGAAATCTTCCCAGTGAAGTGTGGTTTCCTCATGCACTGCTCTTCAGGAACATCAAAGAAAGTAACTTGGCCTGTGGAATCTGGGGGCTGGGCAAGGTCTCCTACAAACAGCTTCCCTCTTATAGCCTCTGCAGTTGCTGGCTTGGGTCGTTGATGCTGCAACCGTTGCACAGGATCTTCATCCTCTAACCACTGATCCATCTAAACAACACCCTTAGCACCTGCTTAATGGACAGGGAATAAAAGTCAAATAGAAATTTGGAATCGCCTTAGAAATTAATTGTTCAAAATGATATTCAGTTCCTAACAATCGAAGGTAAATGCCTGTTGATGTATCTAAAGCTGTTAGCCCCTTGGGTTTTCCCATTATCTCCCACAGGAAGATTCCTACAGTGCAGTGAAATTCTAAATACATTCATGATTTTGCTACACTTAGAGAACAGAAATAATTCTTATCCTTCGATTTTCATATCTCACTCACTGCTCCCATCTCAAATATTACAATCCTTAATGATTCCTCTGAAAGAAACACTTAATTCAATTTGAGACATGAATTAGGCATTCAGTTAATTCAGAATTTTGAATTAATTGCACTTTTAAAATGCAAATTCCTGGTCATGTTCAATATAGTATAGAGATTCTGGTTATATAACAACATAAGCAAGCATGAAACGAGAGTTCAGCAATTTAAACTTTCCTTTCACAAATCAATTTACAATAGACTGTATCTCCTGAGAAAAACAGAATCTGCTTATACATTTCTGTGCAACAATCACAGAGCATTAATCAATCCTCACATTTCTACTATTAAATTGAGGCTGGACGGCTTCTTCAAATAAAATTTGTCCTCTACACATAGTGGGCTCTGCGCTATCATTCTGTTTTCTCCAAATAAGTGGGGCAATTCTCCCAAAAGTGCTGAATTGATGGGAAAAGTGTTCTAGATCATGACTATTTTCTCAGTTCAACTTCACACTCGAATCCCCCTACTCTGCACAGTGAATCCCAGTCGTAAATTTCATTAAAAATATGAGGGTGGGGGGGTCTATTTGCGCTGAGTCTGACAACTCTGAAACTCTGCGCACGCACAGTTGCCCTGATCTGGCAGTCTCTCCTTTGTTGGCCAGCTTGATAACTGGTTAGTCTGGGATCCTCACTGTGCTGCCCCTCCAGTGCCCCCCCCCCATAGTTCTATCATGGCTCCCACAACAATTCCAGGGCTTGACCCCACCCCTTCTTGCCCCACAGTGCCTCGATGTCTGATTCACACACCCAGCAGTGGCAATCCCCCACATGCTCCTCAACTTGGCAGATCCCTCTGCAGACCCCATCCTGGGGTTGGACCCTTCACCGCCCCTCCCGTAGGCAGGCCCCCTGACAGACTACCTCTCCCCCTCCCCACCCCGGAATGCCCTGATGTCCTGCCCTCCTACAGTGACAATCCCCCCATCCCCCCTCACTCAGGCAGATCTCCCCGCAGATCCCATCCCGGGTTGGACCTTCCCCTGCAGGCAGGCCCCTGACAGACCACCCCACCAGCCTGCCCAATTGCTGGCCTCCCTTCAGCCTACAACCATCATCATGCAGAGCGGCACTGGGACGCCCCCCCCCACCTCCACTGATTGCCCCTACGCTCCGCTCACAATGCGCCCCACTGTCTTGGCACTGCCCAATGTCTGATGGACAGTGTCATGGTGCCCGCTGGGCATGAACCCTTTGCCCCTTGGGCAGTGGCGGGGGCACAGGCTGCCACTGCCAGGGTGCCCATGCACAAGGGGCACCGCCCCCCTCCACTGCCTGACCTTCTGAGGGATCCTGATTGCCCCCTCTTCATTCCAATGGGGTGTCCCGCTAGTTCCCCGCATGTGGGGAATTACTCTAAACCCCGTCAGAATGAAGTACTCCTGGCCAGACGGGAGATTCTAAGGAGCCAGCAAGTTCCTGATAATGACATTGAAAACATATTTAAATTTCTTTAAGTAAGATTCAGATGACTTACCTTTCTTCCCGTCGGTTTCAAGCGTGGTGTGGACTCTGATTGTTCTCCAGCTGTGGAAGATGCGCATGCATTCCCAGCACATGCGCAAATCCCAGATAAAGGACAATGACGCGCATCTCCCAGCCCAACCCACCAGAAAAGTTGCAGATCACGAGGGGAGAATCACCCCAAGATCTCAAATAACTCTAAGTGAATAATGATTTGGTTCATGAGTGGAATAAAATCCAAGTCATACAAACACTCATCAGGAATGACCTAATTAATACATGCAAATGAATGGATTCTCTAAAGTTACACTGGAAGTAATTGTAATGTAATATTTGTGACATCAACATACAATGTCTGCATATGTGCGCTGATTTGAATCTGTTATAAATTAAAACACATCTTAAACTACCCTGTCACCCATAATATTAAAGATACATGTTTAAAAACTGAATATATCATTCTTTTTAGAAATTGTGAGTTAAAATCAATAACTCACTGGGGTCCACACCATTTGTATAGTTAGACCCTTGGTTTATAACATGACCTTAGCCTGCAATTAACTTAAATCTCGATCTATTATGAAATGCTGGATGTCATTCTAATTATTGTTCGGTGTCAATTCAAAAACCAAATAACCAAGAGGAGCAATTAGTATAGTTATCGGTCTGCAATTATGTTGGAAACGACTATAGCCCACACTTGCAATTTAGTCAAAAGCCCTTCAAAGCAATTAAAGGACTCAAAATCAAGAATAAATCTAATTATAAATTTTTTCAAGCATTTTACTAAAACCTCTAGGGAATTCAGGTTATTATCTATATTGCTGGTGGTACAGTTAGTTGCATTTACCCAACAGTACACAATTGAAAGTAATATCAGTTCAGACAATGAATAATTGATTGGTTCCTCCCAATACAACTTTGTCAGAAACTAGCTTCACTTTTGCAAGTTATTTTATTTCTTAACAATCCACGGAAGCTGTTTTCATTACTTATTGTATTTTCCAGAATACCAACCAATACAATGATGTTTTCCAAGATCTGTATTCCCAGCTTTAACATCCACTTTAACATGAGTATGCACTCCAACAACAATTTTTATCTTGCACAAAAGCCAAGAATCCATGTGTAGAATAAAACTATTTCTGACCTTGACAAAGAAGAATAGATTATTTTGTCTTATTGATAAGTATATTAATTTCAATCATGAAAGTTGGGTCACAGAAATATCATAAAGTGATGACATTTTAAATTAAACTCTATAATTATGTTTCAAAAATTTTGCTTTAGTTCACTTCATGTTATGCATCTGAATGAAACAGGTTTGTTTGCAGATAGACTTTTATCAATACAAAAGTTGTTTAGACAACTGAATATCTTGGTGCCACAGTGCGCAGAACATAAGATTTCAGCAAAGTTCTGCGAACCTGCAGTGCAAATAAATCTGCAGTACAAATACTGCAGAGTGTCTCACTGTTTAGGATCCTAGCACCCTTTCACTATATTATTTAACTTAGCTCATCTCAGCGTCTAACATTACTGCACTTCCTTTTCTACAGCACAATCATAAAATTGAAAGATGGCTCTGACTGATCTAACTGAAATACCTTCATATAGAAACATAGAAAATAGGAGCAGGAACAAGCCATTTCAGCCCCTGAAGCCTATAATCCTCCATTTCTTATATCCTCCATTTGTTTAATGCTGACCAAATCAATTCTTAGTCGCTTTTCTGTTACACTTTTTGTTGAGTGTACATTGTCCACCTATCACTCAATTGATACTTTCTTACCTGATGTGCCCATAAAAAGATAATTCTGTTAATGTGTCAGACAAATACATTACCATATCCAATGTCTTCACTAACAACAGTGTTTCAGCCGCCAATGTATTTTTGAGCTGAGCGTCAAGTATTTCTACAGATTGTGTGACAACATTGAGTTCAACTCTGAGGGTGAATTCCTTGAGCATTTATTTTCTTTGCTTCCCAGGCCAAAGGCCAACATTTTCCTTCCTTCCCTATCAGGAATATTATGAATCTGGTACCGCTTGAATGTCCATCTGGTAGATTGGCTTCACTAACACAGTAAGAGGTCTGGCAACACCAATTTTAAATCCAACCGATTTATTTGATAGTAAATCTGCTAGCTTTCGACGTTTGTGCCTTCGTCAAGCGAATGAACACCTGACGAAGGCACAAACACCGAAAGCTTGCAGATTTACTATCAAATAAATCAGTTGGATTTAAAATTGGTGTTGTCAGACCTCTTACTGAGTTTACCCCAGTCCAATGCTGGCATCTCTACATCTTCACTAACACAACCAACTTCATACTTTTTGGTTCTCATTGTGCTGGGAATTTAATTATACAATTGTCTAATTTTAGCTTTTTAAATATTTTATTAGCCTGCAAGATCTCTCTGACTGTGGTACGCCTCAACATATTGCTGAGCTCTAGAATATTATAACTCCCATCCGGTCTGTGCACATAGCCAATTTAGCTCTCCTATCATACTCCTCAACAATTCTGTTTCTTTTTCATTAACCCATTCTTCTTTATCCATTGACCTTTGTTTGGTGATGGGAATGGGATCAATACTGTTTAGATATCCCTGTTGACTCTTCATTATACCAGAGTACTTTGTCAGATATCAAGGCCAAGATACCATAAATCACCAGTTTGTGACTCCCTACTTTAGGTTTTCAGCTTCCCAAATATCCTTTTTTCAAACTCTTCTGTGCCATCCCATAGGAAATCATCCATATGCATTATAAAAATTCCAGCTAATTTTCTTTTAACCTTCCAATAAAACATTGCAGGATCTGCTTTTAACTGATTATAGCCAATCTTCAACAATACAGATTGTACAGAGAAATCTTTGATGCATCACATATAAGCATGTGTTCAATCTCCACAAATACCTCTCTGTATTACCTACCTCTTTGGGTGGCCTCAAAAAATCTTTTCTTTGATATGTCTCACCCTGCAGAAATGTTGCTTTGATATTGATTTATATATCCAATTATTAGATACTAGAACTGCGAAAAAAAAGCTGTGTCACTTTCCTGCTGTGGGTGAATTAACTTAATGTCTCTCCCCTCCAAATGTTCCTCATGCACATGGGCTACTGCAAAGAACAAAGAAAATTGTAGCACAGGAACAGGCCCTTTGGCCCTCCAAGCATGCACTGACCATGCTGCCCGGCTGAACTAAAATCCCCTTCCTATATCTCTCTACTCCCTTCCTATTCGTGTATTTGTCCAGATGTTCGTTAAAACTCACTATGATATCTGCTTTCACTTTCTCCCACAGCAACGAGTTCCAAGCACACACCACCCTCTGTAAAAAAAAACTTGCCTCATACATCACCTTTAAAACTTGCCCTTATACCTTAAACCTATTCTCCCCAGTAATTGACTCTTACACCTTGGAAGAAAACTTCTGACTATCCACTCAGTCCATGCCCTTCAATCCTGTAGACTTCTATCAGGTAGTTCCTCAACCTCCATTGGTCCAGTGAGAACAAATCAAGTTTCTCCAACCTGTTCTCATGGCTAATGACCTCCATACCAGGCAACATCCTGGTAAATCTTTTCTGTACCCTCTCCAAAGCCTTCACATCTTTTTGATAGTGTGACAACCAGAATTGAACACTATATTCCAAGTGCAGCCTAAGGTTCTATAAAGCTGTAATATGACTTGCCAATTTTTAAACTCAGTGCCCAGCTGACGGAGATAATCATGCCGTATGCCTTCTTCACCAACTTCTCCACATGCATTGCCACTTTCAGTGCAAACCTGAACACACAATTCCTTTGCCTTAAGGTTCTGCCATTTACTTTATATTTTCTATCTTTATTAGACCTTCCAAATGCATTACCTCACATTTGTCCAGGTTAAATTCCATTGCCAACTCTCCATCTATGCCTACAACTGATCTATATCCTGCTGTATCCCCTGATGGTCCTCATCGCTATCCACAAATCCACCAACCTTTGTGTCATCCTCAAACTTACTAACCAAACCAATAACATTTTCTTCCAAATCACATATATATTACAAACAGCAAAAGTCCCAGCACTGATACCTGAGGAACGCCATTTGTCACAGTCCTCCATTCAGAAATGCACCCTTCCACTACTACCCTCTGTTTTCTATGACCGATTCAGTTCTGTATTCTTCTTGCCAGCTCATCTCTGATCCTATGCATCTTCAGCTTCTGCACTAGTCACCCATGAGGGACCTTGTCAAAGGCCTTACTGAGGTCCATGTAGACCACATCAACTCCCCTACCCCCATCAATCATCTTTGTCACTTCCTCGAAAAACTCAATCAAGTTAGTGAGACATGACCTTCCCTTCACAAAACCATGTTGCCTCTCACTAATACATCCACTTATTTCCAAATGGGAGTAAACACTGTCTTGAAGAATCCTCTCCAATAATTTCCCTACTACTGACGTAAGGCTCACTGGCCTACAATTACCTGGATTATTCTCGCTACCCTTCTTAAACAAAGAACAACATTGGCTAGTCTTCAGTCCTCTGGGACCTCCCCTATAGCCAGTGAGGATACAAAGATTGTTCTCAATTCCCCAGCAATTTCCTTCCTTGCCTCTCCCCGTAATCTGCTTTAGCTTTATACATCCTACCTTGCAAATCTTTGTGCAAATCCACCTATGAGACAAAGCAGGCTGCTCTTTATCTGATACCCCAAACTCTTTCCAAATGTCCAGCTTTCTTTGCTTGGCCCCTTTTACTTCCACAAGCTCCATTTTGTTTGCAGCTATCAATATTTTCTTATCATGGGGGCTTCTACTCCCATTCCTACATGATTCTTAGCCTTCCTGGTTAAACTCCAGCCTCTACTGCCGTGTCTGTTTCTGTCAGGGCTGTTACTCTCGGACCGCTATTCTCAGTTGACACAACTTCGATCTCAGATTCATGACTTTTCCTGGGTTCACGAATGCTTACTGTCTCATCCTCAGGACTTGGGTCTTGCTTTTTTTGCTGCCATCTGCCCATCCCATTTTTGCAATCTGTTGGCTTCTTGTCTTCACCCTTGGATGTTCAGGCAGTGTTTGTACTTTCTTGAGGCCTTTTCTGCTTTCCCAATTATAGTGGCATCCATCTACTCCTTTGCTCCTTTGGGTATATATGCTACCACTATGCCTACTTGGGGTAACTGAACCTTTGAAGTAGCAGTTTCATCCCCTGTTTCTCTCATTGGATTCCTTCACTCTATGATAACTGATTCTCATAATAGCTCAGGGTATGTGCATATGAGATATAAGGTGCCTCCTGCACTCCTGCATCTTGCTCAGATGCTCCAAATTTATACACAATTCCCACAACTCTCGAAGAGTGGGCTGCACTGTCTGGTTACTGTGTTGTGCTATAATTACTTTGCTGTTTGTTCCTATCACTTTCCTGGGCCCTTTCAATTCTTTTTTGCACTCTCTTTAATTGTACACACTATCCCCTTTCTCAAAGTACATCTCCGATGGTCTTATGCAAAGTCTTAGGGCCCTTGTTATCCCTTCTGAAACCTCAGTCTTGAAGAAGACCTTTCTCCCTGTATGCATAACATTTAAGCTAATACTTGTCCCTTGTAGCACTGGAGGAGCATCTGTTCATTCTGACAGCAACTTTGGATTCCTCCTGTATACCAATTGGTATGGACCATGCCCATCCACCACTCACACACCTTGCCCATCCCCCCCACCCCCCTGCCCACCGAACCTCTGCCACCCCATCACCCTGCCCTACTCCCCCTGCCACCCCCCCTCCCCACTGCCCCACTGCCCGCCCCTCCGCCACCCTTAAGATTTTTAGATCTCTCAGTCTCCATGGTTCTCATCTCAGTCTCAACTCTACTTTCCAGCCCATTCATCATAGCCCTTCCAACCCTTCCTAACTAAAAATCTCCCCACTTCTTCCTTAAATTCAATGTCCCAGCATCCGCCATGTTCTGGAGCGGCGAATTTCACAGACTCACAACCCTTTGAGAGAAGTAATTTCTTGTAATTTGCATTTTAAACTGTCACGCCTCCCCCATCTCCTTATCCTACAGCTATGACCTCTTGTTCTAGATTGCCCTACAAATGACAAAATCCTCAACATGTTTACTTTGTCAATCCCCCTTATCATCTTGTACACGTCAGTTAGATTGCCTCTCACTCTTTTAAACTCGAGGGAGTAAAGGCCTAACCCACCCAATTTCTCTTTGTAAAACAAACCCCTCATGTCTGGAATCAATCCAGTGAACCTCTTCCAATGTAACTACATTTCTCCTCAAGTAAAAGGGACCAAAACTGTACATTTTAAGTGCCATCTCACTAATGCTTTGCACAGCAGCAGCAACACCTCACTACTTTTCTATTATATTTCTTTAGCAATAAATGCCAAGATTCTATTTGCCTTCCTTATTATTTGCTATACCTGCATTCTAGTTTTTTTGTCTGTCTTCCTAAATACTAACTATCCCTAGATGTTCAGTTCCCATGCCTGATCACCCATAACTGTGTAATCCTGACTATATCATAATCATTTACATCTATTTGCACAAATAATTCATCTATTTTATTGTAAATACTACATATATTAAAGCACAAAGTATTGGAAAGAGAAATTTAACATTCTTCCATAGATTTTTTAAGTAAACATTGACCAATATAATTCTAGTCACCAAGAGAGAAAATGTTGGAAAATCTCAGCAGGTCTGGCAGCAGCTTTAAGGAAAGAAAAGGGCTGATGTTTAAAGACCAGATAACCCTTTGTCAAAGCTGAGACATAATTTTAGTCAGACATTAAAGCCACACTTAAAGAATTTTTAAAAATGACATTGTTTGAATTCTGTTCTCAGACTTTGTCATACAGAGTGAAATTAATTTTTAGGCTGAACTTATGCTTTGGTTTTCCTCAACAAATGTTTACCAATTCTGAAATGATATATGTTGTATTTCTATATTGTATGCCTTCAAAGAAAATAAGAGGGCAAGATGGTGCTTGCTAGCTACATCTGACTGGAGAACATTAATGCTTATAAGTACAAACATTTGCTTTGAATGAAGTGGCTTCACACTAACTCTAACTCTTTGAATGAAGTGGCTTCACACTAACAAGTAGAAGGCTTGATGGATAGTCTATTAGTAAATAAATACTTCAGACCAGGGAAGGCAATTCTGTCAGGTCCAGACCCATATTATAGAAATCCTCCTCCTGCGCATGGAATAGCTGTGTAACTGTAATGCCAGGAATGAAGATTACAGCCAAGCTGAACACACAGACAAATTCGTCTATTTAAGCTTATAAGTAGAAGAAGAAATTTAGGAGAAACCTCTGTCCAGAGAATGATTAGAACTTACCATCAGATAGAAATGATTTGCATTGAGATAATTTAGGGAAATCTAAATAAGTACATGAGGTAGAAGATCATGCTGATAGGGTTAGAGCATAGTAATCGGAGCATAAATACCAGCATGGGTCTGTCAGAACAAGTAGCCTATTCTCGTAATAAAACCAGAAAAAGTTAGAAATACCCAGCAGGCCTTGCAGCATCAATGGAGAGGTCACAGACCTGAAATATTAACTTTACTTATTTCTCCTAAGATATCGCCCAACCTGTTGAATATTTCCAGCTGTTCCTCTTATTTTTGATTTTCAGCATCTGAATTCAGTTGGTCTTTTGATGTGCCATCCTATGTCAATAATTCTGTGTAGCCTTAAAAGTGGAGCAAGAGAGAAACCATAGGCCACAATGCTAATGTTCTGCATGATACAGGCCAAGTTACAACCCTTCATTCAGTGTTTCCTTCAGATGGATTTTCATCATTTGACATGAGTCTGCTGCCATTTTGGGGTGACCACATGGAGGAAGGAAATGTCTTCTTGCTGCCTAGGTCAAGAATAATATTCAAAGCACCAGCAACTGCAAATCTGATTAGAACATAGAACACTACAGCACAAATAGGCCCTTCTGCCCACAAGTTGTGCCGATCATATCAGTACCTACCAGACCATAGAACTACCTGTAACTCCCAATCCCATTAAATCCCATGTACTCATCCAGAAGTCTCTTAAAAGACCCCAGCGAGTTCGCCTCTACCACTACTGATGGCAGCTGATTCTATTCACTCACCACCCTCTGAGTGAAAAACTTACCTTGGTTGCCCAACCTTCTTAAACATGAAAAGCATTGGGCGGGATTTTCCTGCCGTTCTTGCTCAAAGACTGGAAAATTCTGCCCAAGGTCAATGGACCTTTGCATGGTCCGCCCGTGCAGGTCCGAATCTGCAGAAAAATTCTTCCCAAAGCCTGTGAAGGGATGGTAAAAGGGAACATTAAAAAACACAATTGCAAGAAAGGAAGTCCACATATCTATGTGTTGTCTGATACTAATTTTTTTTTCAGGGACAAGAGTTGAAGCCAGAATACAAGGAAATTATTTCTGACCTTGATGAAAATAAGGACAGAAAAATAGACTTTGAAGATTTTATGATAATGTTGACAAGCCTAACAACAGTGTCAGATCTTATGCATGAACTACGATGTATAAATTAAAATAGAATGACATTTTTATTTAAACAATAGTATTGTAATTCAAGATGATGCTTGGTCTCATATGTATTAAAATGACCCTTGGTCAATTAAAATGTGGTATGGACAACTGAGTATTTCTGTGTTATATCCTCAAATTATGTGAATAAATAACAAAGAACCATTGTTTTCAATAAATGTAACATTAATCATATGTTGCTCTCTGCTGATTCATTAATTAAAAATTTTAATATATAAATAATCTATGCCCAGAGAAAATAAGAAGTTATTTTGAAATATGTATGAAAAGAGGTAATAAAAGAAAAGGATGCTTCTTTGGGGGAAGAAAAGTCTGATGGTTGGATTGCAAGTTACAGTGGTGCAACCAAAGAATCTCACTGAGTATCTTCCATGCACTGCAAAATGTACATAGAATCTCAATAACTCTGCAACATCACAGCGTTGTAAAAATGTTGATTCTACAGCAAAGTCACAAGGTTGAGGGACCATTTCATCATATCTTTTGAATTTCTCAACATTACAAAGTAACAAATAATGCTACTCATTTTGCTTTGACTGAGAGCAATTTGCAGTGCCCCTCTTTTACATGGAAAGAAACACAATGGCTTTGCCCTGTGTGTTGCAACATAGTAATTCTTGTCATCCAATCACTGGATGATATCAGTGCTGTTAGTGATCAGATCAGAAACTCCAAGGTACATTATAGAGTTAGCCTAAACCGCAAATGTTTTTGATTTTGGCGTTAATGTGTGCATAAGATGTTTTATTCCAAATGTGATTCTATTGACCTACTATGAAGCTTTTATTAAAACAAACTTATTTAACAGAACATAGAACAATACAGCACAAACAGGCCCTTCGGCCCACGAGTTGCGCCGATCACATCTACCAATCCACAGACCTATCTATAACCCCCTATCCTATTCTTTTCCATATACTCATCTAGAAGTCTCTCAAAAGACCCCAGTGAGTTTGCCTCAACAACTTCCGACGGCAGTCGGTTCCATTCAATCACCACCCTCTGAGTGAAAAACCTACCCCTGACATCTCCTTTGTATTTGCTTCCCTACACCTTTAATCTGTGTCCTCTCATAGTGACCAATTCCGCTCGGGGAAATAGTCTCTGAGAGTCCACCCTATCTATTCCTCTCAACATTTTATAATCCTCTATCAGGTCGCCTCTCAACCTACGTCTCTCCAGTGAGAAGAGTCCCAGCTCCCTCAACCTATCTTCATAAGGCCTGCCTCCCAATCCAGGCAGCATCCTTGTAAATCTCCTCTGAACCCTCTCAATAGCCTCTACATCCTTCCTATAATGAGGCGACCACAACTGCGCACAATACTCTAACTGGGGTCTGACAAGAGTCTTATAGAGCTGCATCATTACCTCCTGACTCCTAAACTCTATTCCTCGATTAATGAAGGCCAGTACACCGTACGCATTCTTGACCACTTCCTCCACTTGCGAGGCCAATTTAAGAGTCCTATGGGCCCAGACCCCGAGATCCTTCTGCTCTACAAGACGCTAAGACTCCTACCCCTTATATTGTACTCCTTCATCCCATTATTCCTACCAAAATGGACCACTACACATTTATTTGCATTGAAGTCCATCTGCTACTTCTCCGCCCAGTCTTGCATCCTGTCTATGTCCCGCTGCAACTTTTGGCATCCCTCCAGACCATCGACAACACCACAGATCTTTGTATCATTGGCGAACTTGCTAACCCATCCCTCCACTTCCTCATCCAGGTCATTTATGAAAATGACAAACAGCAGGGGTCCCAGAACAGATCCCTGGGGCACTCCACTGGTTACCGACCTCCATGCAGAACAAGACCCATCCACAACCACTCTCTACCTTCTGCCGGCAAGCCAGTTCTGGATCCACGAGGCCAAAGCCCCTTGGATCCCATGCCCTCTCACCTTCTCCAGAAGCCTTGCATGTGGGATATATTAACTATATTAACAATATAGTTTAACTATAACAGAGAATTAGTATAACTTTTACCAACTGAAATATTTAAACATGACAAGGTATAATTCTTAAATATTAGTCTATCTCTATTAATTCCAATGTAAGCAATATTTCCCTTAGCTGTAAACTCCTCTTCAGAATCAGTTAGCAAAAACACTCAGGCTTACATGAGTTGCTAGTCCTCAAGCCTTTTAACACATCTGGACAGTGATACAGAGGTGTATCATAGAAGACTGTCTTCTGACACTCAGTCAACAGCCTCCAGAGACAGACCTATTTTCAAACAGCAGAACTCCAGAAAGAGAGAGAGGGAATAAACACATCTTGCTTTTTGAAGACCTCTAGAGAGAGATATGTAAGTACTAGCAGTGCCCAGACTTCAATTTCCAGAGGAAAAAAAACTGCTGCTCTGATCAAATTGAAAGAGCAACTACTTGCTGGTCTCTCTGTAAGTCTAGCTCTGCCCATTCACATGACTTTCTCTTGTCAATCAACCTTATTAAATCCTACTCTGCAACCCAGGGGAAAGCCCCAACAATAACAAAACTGCATTCACTCAGATTAAAACCAATACCCCAATAACTAAGAGCAATTATTCTTCTGCATACTCGGAATGTGGGCTGTCTGGAGCAGACAAATGGGCACCATTTAAACAGATTCAAATCTTAACATTTTCCTCCATAAGAAACATGGCACAAATATGTTTCTTAAAGGCACAGTATTGCCACAATACTAGTTTTGGAAAAGTCTATATTCTCACCTGCCCAAGCCAAAATTACAAAGTCTTTATGTCCAAGATACTAGGCACACAGTACAAAACTAAGAAAATGTAATCATGTAAACCAGCAAGGAATAAATTTGTCATGCATAGTGGAGTCCTGACTTTGGTACAACAAATCTATTTACTCCTTTGAGTACTTTCATATTGTACAATCAGATCCTCTCTCCACTTAGTAAGTTTAATTTCACAATAGATAAATGACTTGTTTCAAATATAGGAGATCTATGTCAGTAAATGTCTGTGAGCACTGTTAGACCTGGCTGAGAGGCAGGAAAATTGTTCATATCAGGAATGAATCTTTCAATTAATAGTGAAGGTAGGATGTTAATAAAGCTAAATAAAACAAATCAATTTTTTGGTAAACATATTTAACTAAATCAATGTTCTGTTGGTTATCTTTGGTCCAATAATGCTATGCTGTTCCGAAAGTGACCAATGGGCTAACTGCAATCCACAAGTTGCTTGAAACAGCCCATTACATTCCTATCAGTTTTCTTCTTCTTTGCACTGTGCACAAAACCAGCTTTAGCACTTCCAAACTGTTTAAAATTTGTAGCCTTGTATTTTAGATAACTCTGGAATGATCTTCACGAAACCTACGCCAGAAAGTGAGTATGACATTTAGCAGAATCGGAGCAGAGACAACTAGAAGAAGAGAGACACAGAGAGAGGAAGAAAGAGAACAGAAAGGAAAATATAGAAAAAGAAGCAAGGCATGAGAGAGAGAACAGAATGCAAGAAGAAAAAGGGAGAAAAAAAGAGCTTGGGAAGAAGCAAAAGAAAAGGACATAAAAGAGAAGACATAAAAGGACTAGAAGAATGAAAAGAGGATTGGAGAAGGGAAGAAGAAGAGAAAAATAAAAACAAAAGAAGAATAAAGAACAATGTTTCCAAGAAGTTATAGATGGAGTAAATGCAGAAGAGAATAAGAAAACTGCATAACAATGACAAGCAAAGAGCAATTGACAATTAAGGCTTGCTCTATTATGAACATCTTGTATTCCCTATTCTTTCTTTACCTGACTGACAAGCACAATTATCAAAACACAATGTACAGGTCAATGGGAGTAATATTTGCCTTCCTCCTGTCATAGCTGAGGGGAGACTGAAAGCAACTTGAAGAAATTGCCATTCTTTGTCACAATCACATTCACCAGCTGCACAGTCTTGGTAAAATATATTTCATTTGAACTAATGCTTGCTCTTTTTCATCACTAGTTAGCTGTATGATTTTAAAATGGTTAACATTAGGACTGGATTTAGCCCTATCATCACAACATCTGCTGGTGTGCCCTGAAGTCATCCAAAATCTGTTGGGTACATGGCAGTCAGCTGAGGTGGTAAGGTTATGAATATGGCTGACATAGGTGTATATGGAGAGGAGGTGGCCCTGACATTGGTAAACCTATATCAACAGATGATCATGCAGCAACTGCTAACATATTTAGAGAGTCGCCAGTCTTGTTTTTGGGGTCGGACAGAAAGAGGACATGTCCCCTTTTCTACTTGCCCTGTCACTTTTCATTCAACTCATATCTAACCAGTTGGGATCACCTCGCAGGTTTTCCTTTAAAAGAGAGTGCAACAGCTTAAATCTCCTGTATCAGTATTTGTGTTGTTTCAATACAAAAAGGCATTCCATAGTCCAAGAAGAAGATTTCTCTGCTGTCATACAAGATCATTCGATGCTATCAATGCATTCAACCAAGGCTCGCGGCGTCAAAGTCCAGCCAACACATCCCCTCTGATGTTCAAGGGTGAAGAAAGGTTGATGGATCCATTACCTCTGCCCTTCTTTGCAGAAAGCCTCCTAAATGCCCTCCCCAGAGGAATACTGATCTGTAAACTCTCTTTAATGGATGGCCCATTTTGCAATTCAGTTTTAAGTTTTGGGCAGTACAGCTGGAATCTGAAATTGTTGCCTGTGGTTCTACACCCCCGAGTGACAGCTCAGCAATTAGTTACACAGAGAAAATGTCTCTAAGATCAATCAATCCAGCACCATGTGACTCACTCCCCTGGAAATCCAAAGAACCCTCACAGTGAGTCGAGAAAGCTCCAAATTGCCAGCTTTCACTGGACTGGATGATGAGAGCCCGAGAGACACATTTCTTGCATGTTGCTATTTTATTCTTTGTTCTTTCCCACATTTTCTTTTATTTGAGCTTTGAGTTTCTTATTTTTAACAGCAATTATCTCTTGAGAATTGTGCTTAGTTTTGAGCTATAATCTGCCATCAACAGCCTTACACATTACCTTAAGGTCGTAACACATATCTAATTCCTGATAATTCTGGAATAAATGTCTGCAAATTTATTGTCAGAATTTGTGTAGCTCTTACACAGCTGAACAATGCAGTTAATGAAGTTTTTATGCTATATCGTCTGTGGGTGAGAGCTTAGCTAAATTGGGAGAAGTTTGATCTTCACAAAGTTGATGCAGATGATAATTCTTAGAACTATTTCTGAAGAGACTAAGTTACTCACAACTTTCATTATTTTGTTTGGAGGTTTTGTTTCAACAAATGTCAGTGCAGGAATTTTCCAGAGGACATTGTCAAATATCCTAGAAGGACTGGATGTAGTCGTGTGTCACATGAATCATTTCCTGATCCACACAGAGAGGACATAGCATTGACATGACATTAATGCAAATGCTTGGAGTTGTCTGTTCTTGAATATATTGTAGATATGTCCAGTAGAGTTGATTCACAGAAAACAAAAGCTCTTTGGACAGTGATTGAGCTTCAGAGACTCATGGATATGGTAAACCAAGTCAGAAAACTCCTGTCCCACCCAGTGGTTGTCACAATAAGTCACAACGGCAGATATTGTGACCAGACAATACACTGTGCTTGGAGAAAGCACATCTGAGATGCTGATGTCATCTGACCCAGAGCAATCCACTAACATTACTGCAGACGCACCTTCTATGAGACTGGGAGCTGTTCTATTTCACATACAGACATGGATAGTGCAGATCAATTTACTACACATCCCATTCACTGACAGAGACTAACAGAGATATGCAGAAATCGAGAAAAGAGTATTTGTTGCTACATGGACTCATGAAAAATTCACAGAGTATGTTCTTAGTCTCCACTTCAATATAAAAACTGGCCACAAATCCAAGTGACACTTTTAACTTCTGAAGAGTTAGCAAAAATGCCTTCACGGATCGGATTCTTACAGAGGATAATGAGGCTTGATGAAAAGGCAGAGCATGTTCCAGGAAAGCAATGGATTATAGCAGATGACTTTTCCCATATCAGGATGACATGACCTACACAAGGTGATGAAGTTTTTGCTGAAGAGGTAGAACCTTTGTAACAACAGGGGAGCGATTTGGGATTAAGGAGGTGGGAGGCCACAGATTTTGCTGCGGTAGGAGGAAGGGAGTGCTGGCAGAGACTTAAATTTGTTTTTACTATCTCAGTGCAGCCGGTTCCCTGGCTCTAAGAGTCTCTGTCCAACCAGAGTGATAGCGTAAACTAAACCCACTCTTCATTTCTGCGGTTAAAGGGGCAGGCCTGGAGAGAAATTAGGCCAGTGGAACTGGAGAGGTCCATGCCAGTTTCCTCACCAGAACATTTTGCCAAATTCCCATAAGATTTCGCCCGTTGTTTCCAAATGATTCTGAATTTTTGATGATCTTTCCTTTGCTGTGGATGAAGAGCTATTTGAAATTGAGCTGAGAATATCCAAATTAGTTCGTGAAGGCCTCTTATAGTTGGCTGAGAAAAAAATCCAGGTTCTATAACGTAAACCCAAAAATCAGGGGTAAAAGAACAACATAGTAACCGGCTGCACAACACTGACCCAAAGTCAATTCCATTTAATTTGCTAATGGATCAGTAGGTAAATAATATTGCGTCTTCAGTGTTTCAGGAAACAAAATTTGAGGTGTGGGTATCTCCATGGTCACTATTAATAGCTATTGTCAATATTGAACTCTGATTAATGAACAAGATCAATATTTTTTTCCCTACAAATTCAGGAGTGACATTTGCTATTGTGATGCATTTCATCAAATAACACACTGGCAAACTAGGAAACTCATTTCATGGATGGATGAATGGGTCAAGTTTGCCTGCAAAAGCTGCATTGCTTACCTCAAGATTTTAACAGATATGCAATGTTGTATCTTGTATGGATTTTATTTTGGAGATTTCTTCCCAAAATATATTGTCAGACTTGAACATTAAATTTTTCAATAAATAATTGTCTGATAGATTGGCAACTGGAAAGACCTCTGTTCTATTGAGATAATTATACAAAATCATAAAATCATAGAATCCTTACAGTGCAGAAGAACTCCATCAAGCCTGAACTGACTCTCCAAAACAGCATGCCACCAAACCCCATCCCCATGATCTCAAATACTTAACTTGCCAATGTCCTGACCTACACATCTTGAGATACTTAGTGGCGATTTAGCATGGCCAATCCATCTAACCTGTACACCTTTGGACTGTAGAGGAAACCGGAGCACCTGGAGGAAACACACGCAGACATGGGGAGAAAGTGCAACAGACATTCACCCGAGACCAGAATTGAACCCAGGTCCTTGGCATTGTGAAGCAGCAGTGTTAACTACTGTGGCCCCATGTCACCCAATTCAAATATTCAAAAGATTCATTTGACAATGATGACTGATCAGATAACTAAAATGAGAATACAGGAGACCATAACAAAGTTTTATTTCCACTTACTTCATTCTTGAGCTAATCATATTCAGTGACAATCACTTGACTAGATATTCTATCTGATAAACATGTTTTTGACCTTGATGCTAGAAACCTGTAACTCAGAATGTTATTATCAATAATAGCTGCAGGTTAGACTTACTGGTGATTGATACAGGGCATCATTTTAGGAAAATATGTCAGATTCTCAAAAGTTCAAAGCTTTCCATTATACTCATAATCCATACCTTGGTGAGAGAATTTTTTAATTAGCTGTCAAGCTGTAGATTTTCGGCATCTGTGTCTCCTGAGGGACTTCTGCAAAATAATGATCATAAGTCCAGCTTGGCAGCTAAAGTAGTCAGGTAGAAAATGAAATGTAGCATCGTAAACCAATCATTCCAACTTGACACAAGTTTAAATTTGATTAATGCATTCATGAAATATCTGTATGAATTTTTACTTGTTTTATAGCCAAAATACTATTTTCTCCAACCTTCTGTTGGCATCAAAGACAGTTTCAGCTGTATAAAAAAGTTTGGTAACTGCCATCTTTATGACTAACTGTTGTGTTTGCATTTTTATGCCAATGCTTTATCTCTTTGTTCTTAGGAGAGTCTATTCCTAAATAGTCCAATAACAATGTAACTAAGCTATAAGTCTTCACCTCCCATATAAAGTGTGGAAGTAATGTGGACAAGCTGTCCAGTGATCTAATACCTGGCAACTACTCTGGCAACACAGTCACTGTGTGATTGTAAACAATGTTCCTACAATCTTCACAAAATTTGCTTTATCTTATGTACTTATTTGTTGTCTCGTTATTGCACAAGATGCCAAACAAGCCTACGTAGCTCTCCTTCATACCAAGAAGAATTTAAAGTTGATTAATTTTTTGTCAGTTTTCATTTCATGTAGTTGTATAATTGAACTCTCAGTTTATCACCTACTTCATGTCTTCTATAAGTATTCTACTAAAGAAATGCATATTGAACCTTAATTAACTTATGATACTGTCAAAACAGGAGTTGTCTTCTTTGGTTCAAGAATTCAATATGAAACTACATCAAAGCCTTGCGTGGGTTTCTCCAGGTGCTCTGGTTTCCTCCCACAGTCCGAAAGATGTGTTGGTTAGGGTTATTGACCATGCTAAGTTCTCCCTTAGTGTACCCGAACAGGTGCTGAAGTATGGGAATTAGAAGATTTTCACAATAACTTCATTGCAGTGTTAATGTAAGCCTGTTTGTGACACTAATAAAAAAACTGTTCCGCATAATGCAACTGTACCAAAGCCTTTTAGCAGCTCCCTACAAGAGAAAAATAAATAACACAAATACACTTTGATAAAAAAATCTGTTTCTTGTTGATAAATGGCACTAAGTATTTAGTGGCTTTCAGTATTATCCTTTATTTTTTATGTTTGCTTTAACTTTACGGTCTAATTAAAATGATCAAAAACACACAAATGAAATATGGTTCATCAAATTTGGCACTGATACTTGCTGGTTGCTAAGAAGCTTGAGTAAACAAACACCATCAACAACTTACGGTGATACATTTTTACATAAAAGAACGTCTCAGAGTGACTTGAGAGAGAGAAGTGAACATGGATTGGGAAGGAAAGGACATGAAAAAATGAATGTTATGATTTAAACTTCTCCCAACATGTTTATCTTTTTTTACAATGTTGAAAAGCAGATTGAATCCAAGCCTCCACTGTTAAACCTACTGTGCCTAAGATAACAAGTGCAGAATTAAAGAAGTGTCATCCTACTAAACATTTAGTATTGGATGTCAAGTAGAATACCTATCATACTAGAAAGTAAAAATATCATGCACCAGTCTAAGCCAGCAGTCAAATTTATTTACAATTGACTATTACATTATTACACAGTAATAAAGGTATTAGCAATAAGAAACAGTGACTGGTGTTCTCTGCTTTGCACTTAGCAGCTTCCCATTTTTCTGACCATTAAAATGAGTAGGGAATAAAATCATAGGCTGGCAAAACCACAAATAGGAAATCCTGATTGCTAGCTAATTATTGTAAAGCCATTAACAAATCAAGTTGAAATGAGTACACCCAAGGTTAAAATACTTTTTGAGTGTATATTTTTGAGACAGTTGGATAAATTATTTTAGAATGAATATGTTTTTTGCAGGTCTTGTCAATATAAAGTTATACCTGTATGATGTGAATTTCTCATCTGCAAAGATCAAAAATCTCCAATAAAAATAAAAATTTGAAAAAACAGATATAATGTTGATTGTGCCTGTCTCTTGTATGCAAATTGCTTATCCACAGAACTTGGATCAACATCATTACTGGAGCAGAAGAGTAAACAATAGTTCCTACTCACTGAACATCCAAGGATGGAGTTGTTGAACTGAAATTTCTACCTACACACAACTACCAAGGTTGCTATTTAGGAAAATGCTACTTACAATAATGAGAAAGAACATAGAACATAGAACATTACAGCGCAAAACAGGCCCTTGATGTTGCGCCGACCAATTAGGAAAAAGCAATGACCCTCTAACCTAAACCATTCTCTTTTCGTCCATAAACTTATCTACTAACCTCTTAAACGCCACCAAACTTGGCGCATCTACAACTGCCGCAGGCAGGGCATTCCATACCCTTACCACCCTCTGGGTAAAGAACCTACCTCTGACATCCGTCCTATAACCACCACCCCTTAACTTAAAGCTATGTCCCCTCGTGCTAGCTTTCTCCATCCTAGGAAAAAGGCTATCACTGTCCACCCTATCTAAACCTCTAATCATCTTATATGTTTCAATAAGGTCTCCTCTTAGCCGCCTTCTTTCTAACGAAAACAACCTCAAATCTCTCAGCCTCTCTTCATAAGACCTGCCTTCCATACCAGGCAACATCCTGGTAAACCTCCTCTGTACCCTCTCCAATGCCTCCACATCTTTCTTATAATGTGGGGACCAGAACTGCACACAATACTCCAAGTGCGGCCGCACTAGAGTTTTGTACAGTTGCAACATGACGTTGCGGCTCCGAAATTCAATCCCCCTACCAATAAAAGCTAAGACTCCATATGCCTTCTTAACAACCTTATCGACGTGATTGCCAACTTTCAGGGATCTATGCACATATACACCAAGATCCCTCTGTTCTTCAACACAATTAAGAGTCCTACCATTAGCCCTATACTCTACACATTTGTTATTCTTGCCAAAGTGAATTACCTCACACTTTTCCGCATTAAACTCCATTTGCCACCTCTCGGCCCAGCTCTGCAACTTGTCCAAGTCTCTCTGCAAACTATAACACCCCTCTTCACTATCTACCACTCCTTCGACTTTGGTGTCATCCGCAAATTTACTAATCCATCCTTCAATACCCTCATCCAGATCATTTATAAAAATTACAAACAGCAGGGGCCCCAAAACAGACCCCTGAGGTACACCACTTGTCACCGAACTCCACGATGAATATCTCCCATCAACCACCACCCTCTGTCTTCTATCTGCTAGCCAATTCCTAATCCAATTAGCTAAATCACCCTCTATCCCATACATCTGCATTTTCTGCAGAAGCCTTCCATGGGCCACCTTATCGAACGCCTTACTAGAGTCCATATATACCACATCAACTGCCTTACCCCCATCCACCTCTTTGGTCACTTTTTCAAAAAACTCAATAAGGTTAGTAAGGCATGACCTACCCTTCACAAAACCATGCTGACTATCCCCAATCAATTCATTTCTCTCTAAATAACTATAAATCCTATCCCTAATAATTATCTACAATATACTTTGCCCACAACAGAAGTAAGACTCACGGGCCTATAATTCCCCGGAAAGTCTCTATTCCTCTTCTTGAACAATGGGACCACATTCGCTATCCTCCAGTCTTCCGGCACTATACCCGTAACCAACGACGACCTGAAGATCAGAGCCAGAGGCTCTGCAATCTCCTCTCTCGCCTCCCAGAGAATCCTAGGGTAAATCCCGTCCGGCCCAGGGGACTTATCTAACTTCAAACCCTCAAGAATATCTAGCACATCCTCCTTATCTACTTCAATACTTTCCAGTTTGCAACCCTGTATCCCAGTGTTCTCCACAACTACATTTACATCTCCCTGCGTGAATACCGAAGAGAAATATTTGTTCAGTGCCTCTCCAATCTCTTCAGGCTCCACGCACAACTTCCCACTGCTGTCTCTGACTGGCCCTAATCTTGTCCTAACCAATCTTCTATTCTTAACATATCTAAAGAAAGCTTTAGGATTCTCCTTGATCCTATCAGCCAAAGTCTTCTCGTGTCCCCTTTTAGCTCTCCTCAACTCACTCTTTAGCTCCCTCCTGGCTAATCTATAGCTATCCAGTGCACTAAGTGAGCCTTCAAGCCTCATCCTGACATAAGCCTCCTTTTTCCTTTTAACCAGTGAATTAACTTTTTTAGTACACCATGGTTCCCTTGCTCGACCATTTCCTCCTTGCCTGACAGGGACATACTTATCAAGGACTCGCAGTAGCTGCTCCTTGAATAAGCTCCACATTTCAGATGTTCCCAGTCCCTGTAGTTTCCTAGTCCAACCTATGCACCCTAATTCCCTCCTTATGGCCTCATAATTACCATTCCCCCAGCTATAACTACTGCCCCCAGCTTCATGCCTATCCCTATCCATCACTAAGGTGAACGTAACCGAATTGTGGTCACTATCACCAAAATGTTCACCAACTTCCAAGCCTAACACCTGGTCTGGCTCATTGCCCAGCACCAAATCCAATGTAGCCTCACCTCTAGTTGGCCTATCTACATATTGAGTCAAAAAACCTTCCTGCACACTTTGTACAAAAACTGACCCCTCTAACGAGCTAGAGTTATAGCTATTCCAATCAATATTAGTAAAGTTAAAGTCCCCCATAACAATCACCCTATTAGATAATTAGGTAATAAGGATAGCTCATGCACCAGATGATTTAGTTCCATCGATGGAAAAAATCTTGGCACAATCCAGTTGAAATCAGCATTGAATAGAATGTCAATTACAGGTATTACAGCACTCAGCCTGACTAATTAGCCAGAAGGAGTCAACTGCAAAGTTACAAGAGTTAATCAATGGATGGGCTCTGTTTTCTTTCTCATTGAGCTATAGAAGGCATAACGAATCCATGTCCAACAGTTAATAAGTTCATACAACAACTTTCCTTTTTTTTATTCATTTGTAGGATATGGCATTGCTGGCTGGCTAACATTCATTGCCCATCCCTAATTGCCCTTGTTCAGGTGGTACTGAGCTGCCTTCTTGAATTACTATAATCCATATGCTGTGGATTCATCCACAGTGCTATTAAGGAGGGAATTCCAGGAATTTGATTCAGCAACTGCAAAATAATGGCGATATATTTCCAAATGAGTGGCTTGGAGGGGAACTTGAAGCTGGTGTTGTTCCCATGTTCCTGCTGTCCTTGTCCTTCTATATAGAAGTGGCAGTGGATTTGGAAAGTGCTGTCTAAGGATCTTTGGCAAATTGCTACAATGCATCTTATGGATAGTACACATTGAGGCTAA
The DNA here is from genome assembly GCA_024679065.1 of Sphyrna mokarran. Lineage (NCBI taxonomy): Eukaryota > Metazoa > Chordata > Chondrichthyes > Carcharhiniformes > Carcharhinidae > Sphyrna > Sphyrna mokarran. The sequence goes on along the minus strand of JAGIQG010000003.1, from coordinate 105,323,762 downwards.
TGAATGTCAGTGGTGGAGGAAGTGGATGTTTATAGATGTGATGCCAATCAAGCGGGCAGCTTTGTCCTTGATGGTGTCAAGTTTCTTGGTGTTGTTGGAGCTACACCCATCCACGCAAGTAGAGAATATTCCATCACGCTCATAATTTGTGGCTTATAGATGGTGAACAGGCTTTGGGGAGTCAGGAGATGAGTTACTCGCATCAGTATTCCTATCTCTGACCTGCTCTTGTAGCCACTGTGTTTATGTGATAAGTCCAGTTTGAGTTTCTGGTCAATGGGAACCCCAAGGATGTTGACAATGGGAGATTCAATGCTGGTAACACCATTAAATGCCAAGGGGCAGCAGTTAGAGGTCTCCCATTGGTGATTGTCATTGCCTGGCACTTGTGTGGCATGAATGTTACTTGCCACTTGTCAGCCCAAGCCTGGATATTGTCTAGATCTTGGTGCATTTGAACATGGACTGCTTCAGTATCTGAGGAGTCATGAATAGTATTGAACATTGTGCAATTATTAGTAAACATCCCGACTTCTGACCTCATGACGGAGGGAAGGTCATTACCCCGAGGAACTCCTGCAGAGATGTCCTGGAGATGACTGACCCTCCACAACCGCAACCATCTTCCTATGTCCCAGGTATGATTCCAGCCAGTGGAGTGTTTGCCCCTGATACCCATCGGTTCCAATTTTGCTAGGGCTACTTGATACTATACTCAATCACCCACACCTCACCTTTACTACTCACCTCTTTCATCCATGTTTGAACCAAGGCTGTGATGAGGTCAGGAGTTAAGTGACCCTGACAAAACCCAAACTGGACACCAATGATCGAGAGTAGATTGATTGGGCAGTAGCTAATTGGTTGGGTTGGATTTGTCCTGGTTGTTTGTGTACAAGACATATATAGGCAATTTTCCACATTGTTGGGTAGACACCAGTATTGTAACAGTAGTGGAAAAGCTTGGTGAAGGGAATGGTAATTCTGGAGCACAAGTCTTCAGATCTATTGTCGGTATTTATCTGGGCTCATTGTCTTTGCAGTATCCACACCTCCAACCATTTCTTGATATCACCGGGAGTGAATCAAATGAGCTGGAGCCTGGCATATGAGATGCTGAGAACCATTGGAGGAAGCCGAGATGAGTCCGACACTTCTAGCTGAAGATTGTTACGAATGCTTCAACCTTATTTTTTGTGCTAGGCCCTTCCATCATTGAGGATAGAGAGATATATATGGAGCCTGCTCCACCAGTGAGTTGTTTAATTGTCCACACCATTCATAGCTGGATGTGGAAGGCCTGCAGAACTTAGATCTGATCGGTTGGTTGTGGGATAGCTTAGGTCTATTTACATGCCAAATATCATTTGGCGTGTAAATAGTCCTTTTTGGTAGCTTCACTAGGCTGCCACCTCATTTTTAGGTATGTCTGGTTCAGCCCTTGGCATGCCCTCCTGCACTTACCATTGAACCAGGGTTGATCCCCCGGATTGATGGTAATGGTTGAGTGGGTAATATGCCGGGCCATGAGGTGGCAGATTGTGCTAGTGTATAGTTCCTCTGCTATTGAAGATCCATAGCGCCTCATGCTTCCCAATCTTGAGTTGCTAGATCAGTTTGAAGTTTGTCCCATTTAGCATGGTGAAAGCATCACACACATGATGGAGATCATTCTCAATGTAAAGGTGGGACTTCATTTCCACAAGGACTGTGTGGTGGTCAGTCTTACTGATACTGTCATGGACGGATTCATCTGCAGCCGGCTGATTGATAAGGATGAGGTCAAGTATGTTTTTCCCTCTTGTTGTTTCCTTCACCAGATTCAATCTCGCAGTTATATCCTTTAGGACACGTGGATATTGAAATCCCCCATCCAGTGTACATTTTGTACTCTTGCCACCCACATCTAAGTGTCAGCTACAATGGCAGGAAGATAGAATTGATCTTATCTGCGTACATGTGTAAACTTAATCTCATGTTTGGGAGTTATCTTATCATCGCCTCCTGTTCGTGCGGATGTGATCCTACGGTCCCACCAGTAACACACTCGCTGTGGGTTTCCCGATGGTGAGGGGTATGCTCAGTAGGAAACCCTGTTGATAGTGGCAGCTCTCACCACCTCCCATGGCTACAAAACATGCTCCAGAGTGGGAGAAAAATCCCACTTCAAGTTGTTGAATGTAAATGATAAATGGAGAACAAACAAGGATACATCCTGGAACTTGTTGGAGGTCGCCTTGTAGCCCCAATAGAAATCCTGTTTAGAAAATGAATGGCTGAAAGTGGAAGAGGTAAATTGGAAACAGGAGAATGTGGTGCTATGAGTGTGGCCAAGGAAGAGAGATAGTGAAGAAAACAATGTACAGAAGGTGGCAGAGAGAGTCACAGTGACTGTCACACGCAGAATGTCATTCATAATATTAACTGTGACAGCCTGAATACTGGGAGCTTGCTCAATTGAAGGAACTGATATAGAGTAGGGAATGCTTTCAAAGCATTAGAAGGGGAAGTGCTGGTTGGTGTGAGTAAACAGTGGTGGGTTAGGATATTTTTTAAGGAGTGTGAGTGAAAAAGTGATGGGAAAGAGACCTGTAGAAAGTGAAATGTTGACAATGTCAGTGGGCATAAAGCTAAGAAATGAAGGTGGGTGGGCTGGATGTGCTGTCTATTTCTCAATTCACCTGATTACCCTTCCTGTTGAAGTAAAGAGGAAGATTGGATGGGATGTAAAACAGACAGTTCACTTCTCGCCCAGATAAAATTAACCTCAGTTTTTGTTACCTTGACAGCAGCAATCTTTGGGGCGGTGTAGAAAAGACAAACTCCAGGTTGCTATGTTACTGAGTGTTGTAACAGCTCACAAATCTCTGCAGAGGTGAAAACAATACACTACTACTCTGTCAATGTCAAACAGTCATTCTGCTGACCATACACTCTCTACAGTAGACAACATCATACTGCTTCGCTTTCCTATGCTCCAGTACAACTGTCACTATTAGGGAACAAACACTCCAATCACCCAAAACATTGCAATGTCTGAACAACAAAGCCAAATAAGTTAAATGTGTGCTAGCTCCACTTAAATCTACAATGGTATTGCTATCGAGTACAATGAGAAGTCAATCAGAAAGCTGCCCGTTGGCATTTGGGCTCATTTCCTGTAACTTTAATAAATGCTTCCATTGATATTTTAATTATTCAGTGACAATGCATTATATCTCTGTTTAATTCATTAAGGAAATAGTAATTATGGTTAAATTAAAGTTACAATCAAAATAATGGAGTCAATTTTGACTGTATCCACCTGGCAAGAAATGCGTGGCACAAACTCATGGAAAATAAAAGAAAAATACCACGGATGCTGGAATCTGAAACAAAAGCAGAAAATTCTGGAAAATCTCAGCAGGTCTGACAGCATTTGTAGTGAGAGAATAGAGCCAACGTTCTGAGTCTAGATGCCACTTTGTCAGAGTCGAAGCTTGTCCCACTGGCAGGGCACACATAGCAGAGGTGGTGACTGCACAATGGTATCCAGTCAGGAGAAAGTTGCCCAAGGAATCCTCAACTTTATCTCCAAACGCCATGAAGTCTCTTGGCATTAGGTCCAACACGGTTATCAAGTATCACCCTTCCTAAGCCTCAGCTAATGGATCGGTGCCCGTCTATTATGAGCACTACTTGAGGGAAGTCTTGAGATGGCAAGAGCATAGGGTGGCCTTGGGTGAGGGACTTCAATATCCGTCACCAAGATTGGTTTGGTAACATCACTGCAGACTGAGCTGACCAAGTCCTAAAAGACATAGCTGATAAACTGAGTGGGTGGCAGGTGGTGAGATAATCAACAAGAGGGAAAAACACACTTAACCTTATACTCACCAATATGCCTGCAGAAGATGTATTTGTCCATGACAGTATCTGTAGGAGTGAGCATCATACAGAGCTTGTGGAGACAAAATCCCATTTTCATATTGAGAAAACCATCCATCATATTGTGTGGCACCAACACCTTGCTAATTGGGATAGACTTCGAACTGATCTAAACATCAAAACTGGGCAACCATGAGGGACTGTGGGCCATCTGCAGCAGCAACACTGTATTCAACCACAATCTGTAACATCATAGCCTGGTATACTCCCATCTATCATTAGCACTAAGCTAGGGAATCAAACCTGGCACAATGAAGAGTGAAGGAGAGCACGCCAGTAGCAACACCAGATGTACCTATGTGTCAGCTTGATAAATCAATCAAACAGGCCTATTTGCTTGCCAAACAACAGGCAAAGCTAAGCAATACCACAACCAACAGATGAGAGCAAGCTAATGATGACGGACAAAAAAACAACTCATTGGAGGAGGAAGCTCCACGATGATGAGGGAGCCCAGCATATCCATGCAGAAAATGAAGCTGAAACATTTGCAATAATCTTCAGGCAGAGCTTCCGGGTGATAATCCATTTCGGCCTCATCAGGGCTTCTCAGATGCCAGTTTTCAGCCAAACTGATTCATACCACAAAGATGCTAGACAATAACCATTTCCAACAAAAGAGAGTCTAGCCACTATCCCTTGACAGTGGTACCATTGTTTAAAAAGGGTAATAGGGATAACCTGGGTAATTATAGGCTGGTGAGTTTGATGTCAGTGGTAGGGAAGTTGTTAGAGAGGATTCTTACAGATAGGATGTATACGCATTTAGAACATAGCAACCTGATTAGTGATAGGCAACATGGTTTTGTAAAGGGGAGGTCATGCCTTATGAATCTTTTTTTTGAGGAGGTGACAGAAACGGTTGACGAAGAGCAAGCTGTGGATGTCGTTTATATGGATTTCAGTAAAGCGTTTGACAAAGTCCCTCATGGCAGGTTGGTGAAAAAGGTTAAGACTCATGGGATACAAGGACAGATGGCTAGATGGATTGAGAACTGGCTTGGCAACAGGAGACAGAGGGTAGCAGTGGAAGAGTCTTTTTCTAGCTGGAGGTCTGTTACTAGTGGTGTGCACAGTAAGAAGTCTGACAACACCAGGTTTAAGTCCAACCAATTTATTTGATAGTAAACTCACGTGCTTCCGAGGTTTCTCTCTTTGTCAGGTGAAACTCAGGTCACGCTGGATAAATAGGTTGGACTTAAACCTGGTGTAGTCAGACTTCTTACTGTATTTACCCCAGTCCAATGCCAGCATCTCCACATCATGACTAGTGGTGTGCCGCCTGGCTCAGTACTGGGACTTCTCATATTTGTAATACATATAAATGATTTGAAAGAGGGATAACTGGTGTGATCAGCAAGTTTGCAGATGACGCAAAGATGGCTGGATTTGCTGATGGTGATGAACAGTGTCAGACAATACAGCAGGATATAGATAGGCTGGTAAATTGGGCAGAGAAGTGGCAGATGGAATTTAATCCAGATAAATGCAAGGTGATGCATTTTGGAAGAAATAATATAGGGGGGAGTTGTACAATAAATGGTAGGACTATTAAGAGTATAGAAACATAGAAAGACCTAGATGTGCAAGTTCACAAGTCCTTGAAGGTGGCAATATAGGTGGAGAAGGTGGTGAAGAAGTCATATGGTATGCTTGCCTTTATAGGAAGTGGTATAGAGTATAAAAGTTGGCATCTAATGTTGCAGTTGTATAGAGTATTGGTTAGACTACATTTGGAGTACCATGTCCAGTTCCGGTCACCACACTACTGGAAGGATGTGGAGACCTTGGAGAGGGTGCAGAGAAGTTTTACCAGAATGCTGCCTGATATGGAAGGTCTTAGCTATGAGAAGAAATTGGGCAAGTTGGGGCTGTTCTCCCTGGAAAGACAGAGAATGAAGGGAGACCTAATAGAGATGTGTAAGATTATGAAGGGTATAGATAGAGTAAACAGTGAGAAGCTTTTTCCCAGGTTGGATATGAAAATCACGAGGGGTCACAGGCTTAGGGTTAGAGGGGCAAGGTATAATTCAGATGTTAGAGGGAGGTTTTTCACACAAGAGTTGTGGGGGTCTGGAATGCATTGCCAAGTAGGGTGGTGGAGGCAGGCACGCTAGAGTTGTTTAAGGCTTACCTAGATAGGCACATGAGCAGACTAGAGGTGGAAGGATACAAAAAGAATGTTCTAGTTAAAGATCAAGAGACTCAGGACGTTCCTGGGAATCAATATATTCCTATGGGCCGTCCAACATATTTTACGGTTCACCTATCTCTTACATTGGAGCTATTGGGGATCTTCCGTGAATGTCTGTATCGGCTGTGTATGTTTATTGATGTCTCTTTTTTACACCCACAGGTGATTCAGTCCGCCTTGTTGGCCAACAAGGGGCATAAACACGGTGGGTCATACAAGGGCTGCTCTTGGATGTTGCTTCAATAGTTGCCTAGTGTTTCACATTGCTAGTGTACACTTAAACTGAATCAATTGATGGGCAACACGACAACTCAGTGACTATCACTGTTTGCTGTGCAGATACAGGGACCTGGTTTGGATCTCTGACTTGGGTCAGTGTCTGTAGGAGTTTGCACGTTCTCCCTGTGCTTGCGCGGGTTTTCGCCAGGTGCTCCGGTTTCCTCCCACACCCCAAAAGTGTGTTTTTAGGCTAATTGGTGTTAATAAATTGTCTGTAAATTAGATCTCCCTTAATGTGGTGCACATATAATTCTCTAAATTTGCATCCCTTTATTGTGGAGTCCAAGAGATGTAGACAAAAGTCGTAGGTAGAAGAAGGATTGGAATGAGGCACTCTCTGAGTGTTAAAATGGGCGGTGCGGGCTTGTAGGGCTGAAGGGCCTGTTTTCTGTGCTGTGTGTTGGTCTTTGTTCTTTGTTCTTTGACATTCAATGCCATTACCATCACTGAATTCTCCACTATCAACATCCAAAGATTTGCGATTGATCAGAAATGGAACTGGACTATGCATACAAATACTATGGCTACAACAGCATATCTGTGGCAAGGAGTCCTTCAGTGAGTAAATCATCTCCTGATTTCCTAAAGCCTGTCCACAAGACACAGACCTTGATGGAATACTCTCTATTTGCCCAGAAGACTGTCACCTCACTCACAAACATCTACTCCCTCCACCACCAGGGTACACTGGCAGTAATGTGTATCATCTACAAGATGCACTGCAGCAACTCACCATACCTCATTAGCACTTTCCAAGTCCATAAACATTACCATCTGAAGAACAAGGGCAGCAGACACATGGAAAACATCACCAACTGGAAGTTTCCCTCCAAGCCACTCACCAGTCTGACTTGGAAACATATCACCATTTTTTTCACTGGGTCAAAACGCTGGAAATCCCTTTCTAACAACACTGTGGGTGTACCTACATCACGTGAACTGCAGTACTTCAAGATGGCAGTTCACCACCAATCTTGTCAAGGTCAATTAGAGCTGGGTAACAAATGCTGGCCTAGCCAGCAATACCCACATCTCGTGAATGAATAGAATGGCAACTGTAAATGTTGCAAAGAGTAGTTGTCTGCTCATTAATCACAAAAAGTAATCCCTTTGACATCAAGGCAGCATTTAACTGAGTGTGACGTTAAGGTGCCCTAGCAAAACTGCAGTCAAAAACAATCAGGGGAAATGTGACAAGTGACATTCATGCCACACAAGTACCATTAATAACACCTCCAACAAGAGAGGATGTAATCACTGCCCTATGACATTCAATGGCACTGCTATTGCTGAATCCACCACCATCAACATCCTGGATGGTTATCATTAACTGGACCAGCCTTGTAAGTACTGAGTCTACAAGAGCAGGAGTGTGGCTGGGAACTCTGAGGCAAGCAGCTCACCTCTTGACTCCCAAAGCCTGTCCACCATCTACAAGGCACAAGCCAGGGGTATGAGGGAATACTCTTCACTTGCCTAAACAAGTACAGCTCCAACAACAGTCAAGAAACTCAACACCATCCAGGAGAAAACAGTCCACATGATCAATACCTCATCCATCAACCTAAACATTTATTCCTGCCCCTGCACCCCCACCCACCACCATCAATGCACTGTGGTAGCAGTGCGTACTATAAAGAAGATGCACTGCAGAAATCCATCAAAGTACAGCAAGCCCTTTCAAACCTGCAACTCCTATCACTTAGAATGAGAAGACCTGTAAGTTCCCCTCCAAGCCACACACCATCCTGCCACGGAATCATAGTGCCATTCCTTCATTGTCACTGGGTCAAAATCTCAGAACTACCTTCCTAACGGTACTTTCTGTGTACCTGCACCCCATGGATTGCAAGGGCAATTTGGAATGGCCACCAAATGTTGGTCTATCCAGCGACACCCAGATCCCATAAAAGGTATTTTTTTGAAAAAAACAGGTCCACAAATTCTCATCTACAGACATCTCAGCTGTACCTAAAAATTCCCATGCTAACCTGCCCGAATGATATGCAGATGTAAAAGCAGAAAGCTCAAGACCCTCATTATAATTTTGCAAATAAGGTGACGCAAGACTTGGCCAGTAGATCACAGATGGTGCCAAAAAGCACAATGGAATTGGGAGCATTGATCTAGATGAAAATCCAGCAGGAATACCTTTGCCTTATTTATAATTATGCTGAATTGTACTGAATCATTATTATGTAGATGCTTTCTCATTATTTACAAATATATTCATACAATTCTGATGCTGAAGCATCGGCTCCAGCCCAATTCCCTTATTTCGTAAAATTAAAAGAAAAATGCAAACATTGGAAATCTAAAATGTCATAAAGACAAAAGATGTTGGAAATGTGCACAATGTCAATCAAAAAGGACTTGACTCAAAGAAAAAGAAAATTACAGCACAAAAACATTCCCTTTGGCCCTCCAAGGCTACACCGACCATACTGCCCGTTGGAACTAAAACTCCCAACCCTTCCAAGGACCATATCCTCTACTCCCATCCTATTCACGTATTTGTCATGACACTCCTTAAAAGTCATTCTTTTATCTGCTTCTGCTTCTATCTCTCCCAGCACCAAGTTTCAGGTAACCACCACCCTTTGTGAAAAGAAACTTGCCTGGTATATCTTCTCTAATCCCTGTCCCTTGCACCTTATATTTATGCCCCCTAGTTTTGAATTAGATTAGCCCCCTAATTGATTCTTCCATCTTGGGAAAAAACTGCATTCGTGGCCTTGATTATATTTAAAGCATGCTCGCCTCTATTCCAACATTTGAACCAGTTGGATAGCATATGCTCTTACACAGCATAAAATAGAATTAAAGATTTTAATATCAGATCAATCATGATCTCATTAAATTGCAGAGCAGACTTGATGGTCTACGTCTGTTCCTACTTATTAAGATCTACATCTGAATGCCATTTCAGACCCAAAAATGTAGTAGACACATTGCAGATTCTACCCAGATGTAAGCCAGATGTGATCCCCATGACTGTTTCTCTCCACTGAGAATTATTCCTGTGTAATGATTTTGCTTCTGCTTTCCACCCAATGATTCATGATTATCTCCAGAACATCATCAGGGAATAAGGCAGCCTAATAAAACTGATCTTTGGAATAATTAGCACCAAAAGTACCAAAAGTACTAATGCATAAAAGATCTCGACTATGATCATTTGCCAGGAAAGCAACCCCCATGGCTAACAGTTGATTTAACAAAAGCACAGGCTTAATAAATGGGTCAATAAATTAGTTAAATTAAGACAATAATAAGGAAATTGTTTTTATTATTGATTCATTAAACTTCCATTATTTGCACTGCTCCTTAAAACATTTTAAATATTAAGGTTGTGATTAATTGTAAAGAGGTTTTTTTCATTCCTGCAAAATTCTAATATGCTTAAAAATAATACAATAAAATATTTTTGTGGACTGGAGATTAAAGTTTTATGCATTCTATGCATTAATTAGCAGAAAATCACAGATAAATCAATGATATTAATCACATTTCAAAATCCATTTCTGTTTTATAATTAAGAATACGTCACTGAACAAAATGCTATATGTACTTACTAATTAAAATTCTAAATTGTTCGACAGAATTGTACAAATGAGCAAATATTTAAGATTTCAAGTTTTCCTTTCTTTTTCCTTGAGCTAATTCATCTTTTTTTGGTGCCTGGGGTTTTTTGGGCTCTGCCTTCTGTGGCACACTCTTCACATTTGTCTCATTTGACTCATTAGCTTCCTTCCACTTCCTTGCTCCTGTTGCACTGTTGTATTCATACCATCTCCCTGTAACTGAATTAAACACATTTATTATTTTCAATGGGGACATCATTACTCAGATATTAAAGTAGGAATGGAAAACAAAGTCCGAATTAATACTCAGTAGCTCTGCGAAGTGTGCATTAGCAATGAAAAAAAAAGTCAAAATCCATGTCTACTGAAGAAACATGAAGACCTGATTCAGTCATCCCAGGAGAAATGGAACCTGGATTACTGTGCTCTTTCCATTGGTCTAGCTGGGTTAAATTGCTTCGGCTTAGAACGGTAATTCAAATCTCCTTCCTACATTTTCCCCATGAGTGAAATGAATGAAAAGGCGTGGAGAATCATGATAGTGGCTGCTCTTAAAGGGATGCTTCATTTAAACATAGCTGCTTGTTTTAGTTGTGTTTGAGAGTAGCTGGAAAAGGGTGGCAAGGGAACATAAGCAGAACTACCCCAGTGTAGAAGTGGTGTAATAGAGGATGGTAATCATATTTGAAGCTAGTGGACAGGATATTGCTGATTGAGTAAAATATCAAAAATGATGCAAAGTAAATGGATGCTAAATCATATCTTAGGACTATTGCCAAGTTAAAGCCACCTAACTTTGACATCTCATATTAAGACTATGTCCACTGTGTCATAAGAACCTTGCCCAAAATATGTTTCAACATTAACTACGTAACATGGGGGGAAATGACAGAAAACCCAGCCTCTTTCATGCTTACACTTTCAAGGTCATCATAGTTAATTTGAAATATCAAGCTGACTTGAAAAATGCTCCCCATGTCAAACAGGGCTGCAGCATGTTGTTGCATCAAGTTAAAGTAAAATTTGCATTTATATTACAGTTTATAATGTCCCACGGACATCCCAAAGCACTTCACTTTTGAGTAATCACTCTTGTAGACTTCAATTTTGGCTTGTCCATTATTGATTCTTTCACAGGATGTGAGTATTGTTGGAAATGTCTGTATTTATTGTCAATCCAGAATTGCCCTTTAAGGAGGTGGTGATGAGCAATCTTTTGGTATATAGCTAGGCCATTTTACAGGGCAGTTAACCATCAACCACATTGCCATGGTTTGGAGTCACAAAGAGGCCAGATAGAAGACAGCAGATTGTCTTCCTGAAGGGCATTAATAAACCACGTAGGTTTTTACAACAATCCAATAGTTTTGTTGTCATTTTTATTGATAATAGCACCGAAATTCTACCGCTCCATCCACCACAGGAATTGGAGCAGGCAAAGGTGGACAATGGGAAGATCCATTAACTGTTGAATTTGCTGCCATCAGACTTTTGAATGGATCTATCTCGCATTAAGTTAATCTTTCTGTACATCCTAGCTATGATTGGAACACTACATTCTGTGCCTTCTCCTTTCCTTCTCTATATATGGTATGCTTTGTCTGTATAGTGCACAAGAAACAATACTTCTCTCTGTATACTAATACATGTGACAATAATAAATCAAATCAAATCAAAAATAATAAATCAAATCTCAGTTCGAGCAAGACCAGAAAATCCCACCCTAGATTGTTTTATAAACCTTGTTTGTATTTAATTAATTGAATTTTTTAATTGCTCAACTGTTATGGTGGGATTTATAATTTATGAGTCCATGTTCCTGGGTTACTTTAATGAAGGATCATCTAAATCCAAAATGGTGCCTCTATTGTCTCCCCACAGATACTATAAAACCTGCTGAGATTTTCCAGCACTTTTTGATTTTGTTTCAGATTCTAGCATCTACAGTATTCTGTATTTATGCTGGGTCACTCGATCAAGTAGCATAGCCACTATGATAGATATAAATCAAGTTGGCAGTAAGTTTAGTAATGACAGTACTCACCCAATAGCATTGGAAACCTTGGACTACATTGATAGTCAAGTCTCATTTATATCAAGTCAACTACCAGCATAGATCTAGCTGTTCTTAAGCCATTTATAATTCAATTACTCTGACACTTCCTAATGCCAGTCAAAGAGGAGATCCAAGAGAAAATGGGAGTGGTGATTAAGATCTAAGATGAGTGCAGCAGTTTGATCTTAATAAGATATTAACCTGTTAATTCAGCTCTGAATGTTTTATTTTCTCAATTAAGGCACCCTTTAGCTTTGGATAGCTGATAATGTTTTCCAGTTGAGCTAGCAGTCCTTGGGATTACATCAGCATTTGCAGGCATACCTGGGAATGTGCTAATATTTCCTGGAGACCCTACTTACAGAATAGATTTGGAGCCATATTCATAACATGCCACTTTAGGGGACACGTTAAATTGTGAACACTTACTTATCGACACTGTAAAAGGTCTCTCCCTTCCAATTATCATTTCCAGCCTCGTATCGATTCTTTCTTCATCAGTGCAAGAATAAAAGACAATCGACAGAAATGTGCACTAAGACTGTCACTGCCACTGCTTCTCTAACCAGCCCCAAAGAACACTTCAAGTGATGTGCGTAAGAGGAATATCCTAAGCACGGGCAGCAAGGTGGCACAGTGAGTAGGATTGCTGCCTCATAGTACCAAGGACCCAGGTTTGATTCCCAGCTTGGGTCACTGCCGGTGTGGAGTTTGCACATTCTCCCCGTGTCTGTGTGGATTTCCTCAACTGCTCCGATTACCTCTCATAGCCCAAAGATGTGCAGGTTAGGTGGATTAACCATGTCAAATTGTCCCTTAGTGTCAGGGGCACTAACAGGAGTATTTTCATTGGGTTACAGGGATGGGGCCTGGGTGGGATTGTGATTGATGCAGACTCTATGGGCTGAGTTCTATGATTCTAATGCTGCTCTCCTTTTCCCCAGATGTTCTGTCTTATAAATTATTGTTAGATGCTTTACTGCTGAAGAGTATCCTCAAGAATTCACTTCACAGCCAGGTGTCAGGGAATGTAGGTATTTATTGCAGGTCTTACTCACTCTATACTCCAAATGACAACTGCCTTGAAAGGGCAGTTCCTGGGTGGAGGGTCACCTGATCATCCCAACGTACATAGCGTTCAAAGATGCTGGAAAGTTTGAATTGGAAGTTGTAAATTTAATGGTGAGGCTGTAGCTACCAGATCACTGCTCTGCAGGGCTTTTAATCTGAGATTAAATAAGGAAGCACGTATGCCTCTCTCCATTGGAAAAAAGTATCATTGAGTATTACCTGGATCAACTGCTTGTCCATCGAAAACGGTATCATACTTAGTTACCTCCTGTGGGAAGAGGCCAATGGCATATAAGTCAAATTGCATTCAGTCAGATTAACATGTTGGCAGTATTTACTTGCTTGTCCAAGTCTTTATTGTGCAGTCCCATTCAATGCTTGTAATAAAAATACAAGACTTTGTTCCACATGTGCTGCTTAAATATACGCTGAATAGTGATCATCAGCTTCCAGCTGCTGTAGAAGTTTCTAATGTTAGAACAGTGTTGACAAGATAACGATCTCTTTTCTACATTAAAAATGTAAAGGCAGTAGTTTAAAAAGTCATTTCCGCATTTTAGCACTGTGAGGCCAACTCTGCCAGGTAGTCTTCCTGTCAACACCCATTGCTAATTGCTGCGGAATAATTTGGTATTGTGCAATGTGAAAGATTTAACTGCTGCATCAGTGTCAAGCATGCAGTCTAATGGGAATAAACTCCAATTCAACCCTTCCATAATGGTAGCTGGGAGTGTTTTGATCAGTGGGAAAGATCACCCTTCACCAAATATTTAATCCCCTACAGCACAAATTTATTGAACTGGAAACTTTACATTTTTGCTCTTTAACATTAACGACAGATGTGATTGGTTATATAATAATATTGGACTCAAAATAAAGTTCCCTTTAACGTGAGAAAATAGCATGTCTCAACCTCAGAAGATTATCCACTGTGCCAATGTAACATTTTCACAATCTCTTACTCTTTCCTCAGCCTATCCCTGTGCTCTTTTTGGGGAAGATTGTTGATAGACAGGTGGCTCCTTGATGATTTTGAGGAGACATTTCAGAAGTAGTGAGAGGAGGTTTGCTGGACTCGAAACCAGTTTCCTGAGATGAAAGGACATGGAGGAATCATTCTCCACATCCTCATTTCCAGGTTTGCATCATATAATCTTCATTACGTGAATTTGGCATTTCACTACGATATCTGTCATCTACCAGGGTTGAGTTTACGAATTCACACTCCCAGCGGCGGCCTTTTCTGTTGTAAAGATGTACCAGGCATTATTTTATTTAGTAGAGGGAAATCTGAGAGAATCATAAGGCAGCACAGTGGCATAGTGATTAATGCAGCTGCCTCACAGTGCCAGTGATCTAGGTTCAATTCCAGCCTCGGATCATTGTCTGTGTGCAATTTGCATGCTCTCCTTGTATCTATGTGGGTTTTCTCCAGATGATCTGGTTTCATCTCACACTCCAAAGATGTGCAGATTAGGTTGATTGGCCATGCTAAATTGCCCCTTAGTATCAGGGAGATTAGCAGGATAAATACACAGGATTATGGAGATAAGGTCTGGGTGGGATTGTTACAGGTGCAGGCTTGATGAACTGAATGGCCTCATTCTGCACTGTGGAGATTCTAGAAATACTGCAATTCCTAGATATGGGCTGAAAATTTCCCATAATCGTAGCAGGCAAGACAGAAAATTCAGCCTGTTGAATCAAGGAGGAATTTCCAGTCTTGGGATGTGTGTGGTCAGAAAACCCACCCATGGATTCCTCGTACACCAGCAGTCATGCCAACCTCACAATTTTGTAAAATCAACTCTTAATAAAAGGAATTCCTCAGCTGGAAGTTTTGATACTTACCGTTACAACTTCTAGCTTTTCTTTCTTAGGTTCTGTTTTTAAAAAGAAGACAAGTTTATTGCAAAGATACATTATAAATTAGGCTTGGTTTGGTATTGTGATTTTAAGGTTTAATCAAAAATAATATCTACCTGGTAGGTAAATCTTCACCCTTCAAAAAATAGCAGGACAACAAAACATTAACGATAAGGGAAATATCACAAGACAATACAGTTCTTTACTCTTATTTTTATACATTTCCAGCAAAAAATAAATAAAAAGCAGTATATCATTTGAGTGGAGAGAGACTGCAGAACTCTGTGGTACAGAAGGATTTGGGCATCCTGGTCTATGAATCACAAAAGTTGGTATGCGGGTGCAGCAATTAGTTAGGAATGCAAATAGCATGCTGGTGTTTATTTCAAGGGGATTGAAATATAAAAGTAGGGAAGTTATGCAACAGTTGTACGTGGTGTGGTGAGACCACAGGTGGAATTTTCAAGCCCTTTATTCGGATGGGATCTTCCAGTCCTGCTGATGTGAACAGAGATTTCATTGGCTCACCAGCCCCGCCACAGGAAACCTGCGGCAGAGGCACTGGAAAATTCTGACCCACATCATACAGTTTTGGCCTTCTTACTTAGGAAAGAATAGGATTCCATTGGAAGCAAGTCAGATCGGGTTCATCCAGCTGAATCCTGGGATAACAGGGTTATCTTACAGGAAACATTTGAGCAGGTTGAGGTTGGGCTTTTACCCACTGGAGTTTAGAAAAATTAGAGATGGTGGGATACTGAGGGAGCTTGACAGGGTGAATCCTGGGAGAATGTTACCCTTGTATGGGAGACTAGAACCAGGGGACCCATTTAGGACTGAAATAAGAGCAGGGATTCTCCCGTTGTTATGAATCTACAAGGATTTGGTACTTACTATTTATTTGTTCACTTGTTGTTACCAGATCCTTAGTGAGGCCAGTGACATTATCTTGCTTCTTTTCCAGGTTTCTTCGAACCTCTCTCAACCCATGTCTCAATGTTATCCACTCATCCAATTTTTCTTCCTCCTCTACTGTTTTTTACCTTCAATTTCCCGTTTCATTATTGCCAAGCCAAAGCTGCTGGGTCTCCATTTCCAATGTCTGTACCTGTGCTATCTTTCTCTTTCTAACTATACTTAACCACCTCCTCAGATTTCTGAATTTCTATTCTTGATCTAAGCCACTCATTTGGATTTCTGTCTATCTGACAGATTCTGAGCAGCCTCTGCCATTTCCACATTTTAAATGCTGTTCTCCTTGTCTCATCTCCTTTTTCAGAAACGAGCTCCCACATCCGTAAAGTGAAAAGACTGGACTAGACTTTTTCTTCAGTCCCTTGTTGTTGCTTTTGGGACTTCCTGTAAGTTGCTTCAAATTGCACAGGTCTACAGGGAATAGTGTGACAGGTGCTGAAGGGCTTTTGCAAACTTCAAGGTTTACATATCGATCAGTTGCTTGCAGACATGGCTGCACTAATGACCATTCCCCTTGGAATACAACATAACATAGAATGAGCAAATGGCCCAGAGAGCAGGACTAGCTGAAAGTTGTTGTCAATAGTGCTAACAAGCAAAAGCACAACAATAATGCTGCACACTGATGTTTTAATTCAGCCTGGGCTATTCAGCAACTGACCTCATTACAGCCATGGTTCAGATATGGAGAACAGAGTTTGTTTCCAGAGATGACATGAGAGTGACTGCCCTTGACATTAAGGCAACATATAACTGATTGTGGCACCAATGAGCCCTGGCAAAATTGGAGTCAATTGGGATCAGGCGAAAACTTTCAATTCATTGGAGTCACACCTAACACAAAGGAAGACATTTGTAGCTGTTTGGAGGTCAATCATCTCAGTCGCAAGATATCAGTGCTGGAGTCCCTATGTAGATAAAGCCATTACCAACTACTTCGTCAAAGATCTTCCTTCCATCGTAAGGTCATTGGCGGGGATGTTCGCCAACCATTACAGAATGTTCAGCACCATTTGCCATTCCTCAGATTCCCTGTAGCAAGATCTGGACAATATCCAGGCTTGGGCTGATAAGTGGCAAGTGACATTTGTGTCACACAAGTGCCATTCAATAACCATCTCCAATAATGTGGAGATGCTGTCATTGGACTGGGGTAAGCATAATAAGAAGTCTCACAACACCAGGTTAAAGTTCAACAGGCTTATTTGGTAGCAGAAGCCACAAGCTTTCAGAGCACTGTCCTTCATCAGGTGAGTGGGAATTGTGTTCACAAACAGGGCATGTAAACACAAACTCAATATATAAGATAATGGGTGGAATGCGAGTCTTTATAAATAATCAAGTCTTAAAGGTACGGACAATGTGAGTGGAGGGGGATTAAGTATAGGTTAAAGTGATGTGTATTGTCTCCAGCCAGGACAATTTGTGAGATTTTGCAAGCCCAGGCAAGTTGTGGGGGTTACGGATAATGTGACATGAATCCAAGATCCCAGTTGAGGCAGTCCTCATGTGTGCGGAACTTGACTATCAGTTTCTGCATCTCTAAAAAGACAGAATTTAACCATCATGACTTTCAATAGCATTATCATTGCTGAATTCCTCACTCCCAACATCTTTAGGGTTACAATTGACCAGAAACTAAATTGAACTAGCCATATAAGTACTTTGGTTATGTGAGCAGCTCAGAGATTGGGAATTCTGAAGTGAGTAACTCACCTCCTATCTCCCCAAAGCTTTTCCACCATCTACAAGTCAAAAGTCAAGACTGTAATGGAATACTCTCCATTTGCTTCAATGAATTTAGCTCCAACAGCACTCACGAAGTTTGGTGCCATTCAGGTCAAAGGGCATTTGCTTAACTGGCAACTCACCTACCAATTTGAACTTTTGTTCCTCTCCCACACAAGATGCACTATGGCAATAGCACCTTCCAAATCCATTAACTCTATCACAATAATGACAAGGACAGCAGATCATAGAATGCTGCAGTGCAGAAGGAGGCCATTTGGCACATCATGTCTGCACCAATCATGATCCCTTACCCCCATAACCCCATTTACTCTAGCCAGTCCCCCTGTCACTAATGGGCAATTTAGCATGGCCAATCCACCTAACTCGCATATCTTTGGACTGTGTGAGGGAACCAGAGCACATGTAGGAAACCTATACAGGAACGGGGAAAATGTGCAAGCTCCACACAGACAGTGATCCAAGCCAAGAATTGAACCCAGGTCCCTGGCGCTGTGAGGTAGCAGTGCTAACCATTGTGCAACCATGCCATCCACAATGCAAAGAAACACCACCACCTGCATGTTCCCCTCTAAATCACTTACCTCTCTGCCTTGGAACTATTTCATTCCTTCACTAGCATTGGTCAAAATCATGGAACTCCCTTCCTAACAGCACTGCGGATGTACCTACACCACACGGACTGCAGTGATTTGTGGAGGTGGTTCATCACCACCTTCTCAAGGGTGGTTAGAGATGGTCAATAAATGCTAACTGAGTCAACAATGCCCATGTCCCATGGAAGAGAAAAAAGCTGTTGAAAGATGTAAGAGGAGGATGAAGAGGGAGGAAGCATGTTCTAATAGGAGACTATATTCGCACAGGCTGTCAGGGAATAATCCTCCTATCTGAATCTACCTAAAAGGCCCAGCTTCAGACTATACCATGTAAGCTACAATCTGCAAGGTGTCTGTACTTCACAAAGGATTTCTTCAATGAAACTTCCACATGCTGCAGCTGCAACTTCAACCTTAGAACAGGACAAGGACCACACTGCCGTTGGCTACACATTGGGCCTTTTATTTTGTCTTCCCTCATATTTCTATCAAAATGGAAACATCTTTGCAAGAAATGTCCTGTCTTTGTTTTCCTCACGGCTCACACTACATCCAGGTTTAGCTGCAAGGGGCCACTGATTATGCACACATTGCTTTGTGGATGCTGTGGGTCAACCCTGGTACATACTGGAGCTGAAAACAATTCCACAGCCTCAATATCCGCCTGGTGTGTAATTGGCAGCCACTCACGCAGATCAATGTTTGGTATGCTGAGGGTAGTTCCAATGCCTTAATTCTGCCAGATCCATCTGGGGCACCAGGTCCTGATGAAAGTTATCAACCTGAAATCTTCATTCAATTGTTCTCTCCATACTTGCTGCCTGGTCTCCTGCTTATTTCCAGCATTTTCTATTGTTATTTCAGATTTCCAGCATCCACAGTATTTTGTTTCTGGTGCTTGGACTGTTCTCCAGATGCAGTGCACTATTTGATGGCCCAAGTGTTAAAGTATCTGCTAGCCTGCTGCAGGCTGAATGGCCTCAGTTTCATGAAGGAGGGACAATGTTACCAGCTGTATGGTGAGCAATGAAGGACAGAATTATGAGGAATAGGAGGAGGAAGAACGAGGAAGAAAGTAAGATTGAGAGCTCCTTTCCAACCAGGATGTTTATGAAGAACTTATCCACGTATAATACAATAACCTCAACCTCAATTCCCTACTGACCAGCACTCCTACACATCATCATGATTGCAATGTTCACTTAGCTGTAATGCAAAAGTAAAAGACATCATCAAATAAACATTCCAAGCCAAATTTATAAATGGGATCATGCTGTATTGCATACAAAAGACAGCTGATCATTCCTGAATAATCCTTCAGTGCCTCTTTTGTGGGTACCTTCAAAAACACAGTGCTCTAACACAGTATTAACCTTGTAGCTACTATATGGCTAGTGGAAGGCTGCTAACTTTCAGTGGGGAAGACTGAAGATGATCATGGAAATGGCCTTGGAGGAGGATCGAGAATATCTCTCATCCTAAAAGGCCCACCTTCAGACTATATGTTGGCAGGTGTGGCAGCACTCAGAGCTGGTTGTCTGACAGGTAACAATAGGGCACAGTCACAGTGGCAGGGCTAAGAGGATGACTACTGTATTGTTAAGAGAGGAGATTGGATAGTGGTTGTTGGTAGAGGAATGAGGGAGGTATGGAAGTTCAAGCAATCGCCAAGGCCAGTGGCCCAGCTGCTATGATATGACTTTTGAAGATGTCCTAACCACACATGTGAAGTCATTGAGGCTCTCGCAGTACTCTACCTCTTTCTCAAGGTTTGCCTCCTGACAATAACTTCCATGGCTATCTGCTCTCATTACCATTTGCTGTGAGTCTGGAGGGCCCCTTGACCCTTGCAGATACAGGGACATCCTTCCTCCTTTCCACCTCCTGCAGCAGGACTTCCAGTGCAATATTCAAAAATGATTTGCAGTACCTTCTCACTATATGATATGGATTCACTTTAAGTATTACCAGCCACTGTACTAGACCCTTGCTTTGCATCCAGCTAAAGAACAGCACAGTTAGTATCAGCTGGATGTAGAAGTCATTCAAATGAGCAGGTTGCAAAAAGTTGGTTAATCACCCTTCATAATACAGGCCCCATTTTAAAAGATAGTTGAATATAACAATAGCTTCATTATTTCCACAAAGTTAATTCCAAATTAAACACATTTCTAAATAAGGCTAGAAGTTATTCGGCCCACTGAGTCTGCTCTGCCATTCAGCGAGATCATGACTGAACTGATAAGATAATCCTCAACTTCACTTTCCCACCTCATTCCCATAAACCTTGATTCCCTTACAGATTAAAAATCTGCCTATCTCAACCTTGAACTTACTTAACAACCCAACCTCTACAGCGCTTTGCGGTGAACTTTTCCTATAGATTTACATAATCTGAGAGAAAAAATTACTTCACATCTTTGTCTTAAATGGACAACCCCTATTTCTAAATGCTCTGCTATTATAATAGACTCTTAACATTTTCCCAAGGATAGATGCTAAGCTAACTGGTCCATAGTTATCTGCTTTTTGCTCCTCTCCCTTTTTGAATAAGGGTGTTACATTGGCAGTTTTCCAATCCTTGGGACCTTTCCAGAATGTAACTACTTCCTTTAATGCAACCCATCTAGTCCAGGGGACTTATCAGCTTTGGTCCCATTAGCTTCCCCTTGTACTTTTTCTAACATTAATAGGAACATAAATCTCCTCATTTACAATCTCTCAAATCTAAAGTATCTTTATTATATTTAATTTTAAAGGACTTACTTTTTTAATGGTTGTGGTTTTGGTTTTCTGGTACACGCCTTCCGGCACGTTTCCATACATTTGGTGTACTTCAAGATAATATACAGGCCCAAGACAAAGAGGAATGTCGATAGGATTGCCAGCAGTGTAATAAAGAAGGGGACATACCAGTCAGCTTGATTGTAAGTATTCACAGCAGTGTTAATAACGGTTAGTCCTTTTCTCTTCTGTTTAAACAAGAGAGGAAATCATTACCTTGAGATTGTGATGAGATCAAATGAATTCATAAATGTTGAATTTAGTTGCAGGCTTCTTTTTTTGTTGAGGATTCTAAGTGAAGGATCAAAGCAATAGTGTAGGCCAGTATTTAGGTCAAGTTTCATGGAACTCATAGAATCCCTACAATGCAGAAGAAGCCCTTCAGCCTATCATGTTTGCACTGACTTTCTGTATCTTATCAGGCCCTCTCTATCTCTGTATTTCCACACATTTCCCATGGCTAATCCATCTAACCTATACATCTTGGGGCACTAAGGGCAATTTAGCCTGGCCAATCCACCAAATCTGCATATCTTTGGATTATGGGAGGAAACTGGAGCACCTGGAGGAAACCCATGCAGATACAGGGCGAACATGCAAATGCCACACACAGTCACCGAAGGTAGGAATTGAACAGGATCTCTGGAGCTATAAGACAGCAATGTTAACCACTGTGCCACCCCATGGCTCATTTTATTTGGATGAACAGAAATTTGTTCATTTGGTATAGCGGCTGAACCAGCCTGGTCTGTGCCAGTATGAAACCTGAGCCAAACGCAGCACACAGCTATTTCAGGTCAGGGTGGATGGGAAATTGCCTGCTTCTCGTGTGGAGCTGTTGGCAGGTCAGGTTTCGGGTGAGTGGGAGTAATTGAGGCCTTGAATTGTATAAGTGCCCTTCTAAAAGAAATATTGAAAAGCTTTCTAAAATGCAGCACAAGGGATTCGGCCCATTCTAAATTGCATGTGGGTGCAATATAGCTCCGGCCTATCTGGCTCTTGCCTCTAAGTTGACCCCGGGCATTGGCTGGAGAGCCCACTGGAATTATTCAAATAAGCTTGATCCTAGAAACTCTTCAAAGACTAAAGGAACATCCTTGCAGTAGACAGGACTTAACACCCAATGTATTTCATCTACATTACTGGCAAGCAAAGTTTGAGGTGTGAGAGTGGACTTTTTGATCTCTCCCCTTCTTTACTGAAAAAGTGAAATTCAGCATAAACCCTGAAAATCAACTGAAATCCTCCTCATCCACACGGTTCCACAGCATAATGGGCAATGGATTCTGCTGTTCAGGAATTTTATACACAGAACATTTTAATCTGCATTTAAACAAGTGGTTACTAACTGCAACAAAAGTTCAATAAAAATCTGACTGTTCCCTAATTAACCTCTTTCAGGCATGTTTTAAACATCTGCTATTGTTGGAATAGATTGTAATTCTAATTTGAAGATGAATTGCTGATATGCTGCATCATTATATGAAGCACTCACATAAAAGGATGTTGTTGTTGGAGCTGTTGTTCTTGTTTGAATCACAGTGATGTCAATCATAACTGTTCCTGTCCTTGGCTTGCGCTTCTTAATATTGTCATCAATGATGTTGACAATGAGATGGTATTCCTGCTGAACATCCATTTTTCCCACAAAGTCAAAGGGAGCTTTAACTATTAGTTTAGGAGCTTCAGATCCACGAGTAGGGTCAAAACCAAAATGATTGTTCACATTCCCTGTAAATAAAATTAATTGGAATAAAGTAACATGGTGCAAGGTCAATTGACAGATTATTCTACTTTTCATTATAACAGAATGGTGGCAAAAGAAACTAAGGGCAGGATTCGTCCCACGAGTTTCAGGATCCCACTGTGTCAATACCCCACTGTCAGGGCCTCACTGTCAGTACCTCACTGTCAATACCCCACTGATCCTGACAATACCCCACTCTCAAGACCTCACTGACAGTACCTCACTGTCAACACCCCACTGTCAGGATCCCACTGTCAATACCTCATTCTGAGGACTTTACTGTCATACCTCACTGTCAATATCCCACTCTCAGTATCTCACTGTCAATACCCCACTGTCAGGACCCTACAATGGATATCCCACTGTCAAAGCCTCATCATCAGGGCCTCACTGTCAGGACCTCACTGTCAGTAGCTCACCGTCAGGGCCTCACTGTCAGAGCCTCACGGTCAGGACCCCACTATCGGGCTAAACACTCAGTTGTGACTCATTGAGATGGCCACAGAGCAGGTTCGCTGTCCACTTAAAGAAGGTGGGCAGGATCTCAAAACTGAGGAGCAACTGAAGGGCTTCCAATTTAGTAGCAGCAGCAGGATACTATTCATGGTAAGTGGAAGAGAAGGTTTCTTAAAATGCAAATATCATCTCCACAACACCTTGAAATGAGAAATATTAAAGTGGCATTTTCAGCTGGGACTCTCTTATTAGGGTGGGCAGGTGGAGGAAGAGTGGGGAGGGGGAGCTGTGGAGGGATGGGGGTGAAATCACAAGGAAGCCCGGCCAAGCAGGGAAAACCTGCAACACCAGCCCCTCCATGTTGTCCTCTGTCACCTGCAGGAAACAGGAGACCAAGGGGAAAATTACAGTCTGTGTTAACAGGCCTAAGTATCTCAACTGACAGCCAGCACATGCAAGCAGGTCATCCTACTGCTCCCACTGCCCACATCCTGTTTCTGGACAAATGGCCAAGGTGGAAGATGGCACACAGACTGGCAGCTCAGAATTCTATATCTGCTTGCTTCCATTCCAACCCCCTCCCCCCAGGATCTAAAAATTCAACCTAAAGTAAAGTTGCACACAAGATGTAGATGTTGGCAAGTAATTTTAAGTAGATCTTAATACAATAAACTAATTGAAGACAATTAACTTGACTAAATTATGTAATTTTGTCATATTAGTATTTTTCCATTCAGAATTGACTAGTAATCTGTTCACTAGCAAGGTCAATGGAACAAACTAGACACTATTGAAATGGCTTAGCGGGAGACAATGGTCTAATGGTAATGTCATTGGAGTAGTAACCTGGAACCCCAGGATAATACTGGGGACATCCCACGACAGCAGCTGGAATTTAAATTCCATTAATAAATCTGGAATTTAAAACTGAACTTCATAATGATGACATTGAAACCATTGTCAATTGTCGCAGGTACCCATCTGGTTCACTGGTGTCCTTTCAGGAAGGAAATTTGCCATCCTTATCTATGTATAAGTCCAAACCCACAACAGTGTGGTTAATTGTTAAATGCTCTCTGAAATGGTCCAGAAGACACTCAGTAATATCAAGCCACTACAAAGTTTACAAAAAAGAACGATACCAAACAGCCAATCTGGCATTGACTTAGGCATTGGAAATAGCAACAGCAAATCTAGCCCTCTCAATCCTGCAAAGTCTTTCTTACTAACATCTGGGGACCTGTGCCATAATTGCAAGAGTTTTAACCACTTTCAACATTCACTTCCTCCTCTATTGTAGCACAGTGGCATCAGTGTGTGCCACTTACAAGATGCACTGCAGCAAATCGCCAAGGCTCCTTCAACAACACCTTCCATACCTGCATCCTCTATCACCTAGAAGGACAACAGCAGGAGATGGATGGGAACATCACCACTTGCATGTTTCCCTCCAACCTATACAGCACCCTGATTAGGAAATATCTCACCATTCTTTCACTGCCACTGGCTCAAAATCCTGGAATTCCCACCCTAATAGCACTGTGGTTGTACCCTGCACTATGTGAAGGCAGCAGTTCAAAAATTTGGCTCACTATCACTTTCTCAAGGAGAATTAGAGAGGAGCAATAACTGTTAGCCTAGCTAGAGATGCCCACACCCTCTGAATGAATAAACAGTGAAAAAATTTTTAGGGCAGAAATTTCTGACCATGCTCGCCCCAAAATTGGAAAATCCAGCCTGAGGTCAGCAGACTTTGCTTGGTCTGCCTCTTGCCTGTTGTAATTCCTGTGGCGAGCAGAGGGGGAAAATTCAACCCATAGTATTCTGAAAAGCCTTCTGAGATATTCATACAAAGTAAGTTACAAAATTCTTATATAATTTATCACATTATGTTTAGAAATGTGTATATTATGGCAATTAAGAATGTGCACATATTAGAATCACAAATTGCATGATCAAGTTTGGAGCATTTGGGAATTCATCTTGAAGTTTGGCAGGGTTAGGGTTTGGAGATGGTGATTGAGTCATATAGGGTTGGACATTGCCTTCAGCATAGCATTGATACCAAAGTGTTGGTTTGCAGCTCAACTCCAGCTTTCTTCAGGATGGGAGAGTACTGATGATAGCACCAGCCTACCTCTGGCTTGGCAGATTAATTCTCTGATGGAGTCAGTCCCAGGCTTGTCTCTGCAGTGACTGTAAAGCCTAGAAAACTCTGTGTGGCTTCTTATTCTGTTACCTGGAATGGTTCAATAAGGAGCCAAGGCAAACCACCCCAGCTCTGCTACTTCACAAAGCCTGACTTGGAAATTTCCTCTTGCATTATCAAATGGGCTTATTTGAATGGAGGCTATTTCATTGTCCAGTTTCAACTGGGGGCTTGCACCATTTTTACAGCTGGGCCTCAGCCTGGCAGGAGCCTATGGTCTTTCTGTGATGGAAAACAACCAAAACGAAAGATAAATCATTGAGCTTCGAAGGATGCCCTCACATGTCTTAAGTCAGGTTTTAATGTATTTCCAATACAAAGCAATACTGTAACCTGAAGAGTGACTTCATACACAGTAAAACTAAGAAACCATGCCCCAGGTAAACAAGACACTCATTTTTTTCTCTGGATTGCATGTAGTATTTTCACACTATGCCCCCAACTCAGCAGGTGACAATGAGGCAGGGACATTTTCATACGCTTTCAAACAGGTTTGCTCACAGACAGTAACACACACAGACGCAAACAGTAATGGTGAGTTTTCACAGTCAGAGAAAATAGCACAAATTCACTGGTTCAAATAAAAGAGAAAAAAAAACTGTAGGTTCTGAGAATACAAATACAAACTGAAAACATTGGGAATATACAGTGGATCAGTCAACACCTGTGGAGAAAAAAACAATTTAAAATTTCAAGAGTGTAAGCCATTATCAGAAGTTCTGATGGGTGTTAGACATGCAAAATTGTCTTTTCTCTTTAACTGACACACCAGCTGTACAAAATCCATAGTTGAAATTATTTCAATTGCATTTCCTCTCAAATCTTTCAAAAAAAAGACGAATATTTCACAGAATTGTATTTATTGCCCAATTCTCGCCAAATACCAACACCTTTGAGAATTATGTGAACAGCCTACAAATGTAAATCACTAAAGTGTTATATGTTAGTTACAAAAAAAACCAAACATCCATTCACCTTTATAACCAGGAAGATATATTACAAAGAGGAAGCTGTTCTGTTACAGCTATACCAATCCCTATTTAAATCATATCTGGATTGGATGTACTGTTCTGTTGGTGTCACGGGCTGAATTCTCCAATCACATCTCTTCCTGTTCCACTGCGAGAGTGGAGAATTTCACGCTAGCAAAAACTCCTGTTTCTGCAGTGGCACTAAAGAATCCCAGCCATGGACAAGGTTGGGCGTTTTTGGCACACAGCTTAGAAATTGTATTTTGGTCTTGGAAGGAGTGTAGCCCAGACTGATCATAACATTACTTTGGCTCCAAGAGTTAGATAATGAGGACAGACTACAAAAGCACTAGGCTTCTATTCCCTGGAATTCAAAGGACAACTTAGGATTTAGAAAGGAATTGAGAGAGTAGATGGCGAGAAATGCTTTCTGTTGGTACAAGCGTCTAGGATGAACTTGAAAGTCAGGACCAGACCTGCCTGGAAAGAAATTAGGAAACAGGTAAAATGTTGCAGATATGTGGAACTCTCTTCTACAGAAATCGATGGATGCTAGCTAAATTTCTAATTTAAATCTGAGATCAATAGATTTTTGCTAGATAAAATATGAAAGGAATGAAACCAAGGTGAGTAGATGAAATAGAAACAGAAGTTCTGGGAAAACTCAGTAGGCCTGGCTGCAACTGCAGGGGGAGAAAGAGAATGTTTTGCGTCCAGTATGACTCTATGGTGAAGTTGCAGATCAGTCACTGAATGGGAGAAAATTCCCGAGGGGTTGAATAGCCCATTTATGTCCCTATGAAACAGAAACAGAAAATACAGGAAAAACCAGCAGGTCTGGCAGCATCTGTGGAAAGAAAAAATTGGGTTAACATTTCAAGTCTGTATGGTTCTTTTTCAGAGATTTAGGATGAGATTCTCCGGCCTCCCAGCCTCTTGTTTCCTGCCAACAGAAGGTAGCAGGTTATTGGCTTGCAGCAGGATTCTCTGGTCCTGCCGCTGTCAATGGAAATTCCACTGACGTCACCCCCACACCAACAGGAAACACACAGGCAGGGATGCACTGCTGGTGGAACCAAAAAATCCCGCGGGTGTGAACAGCTTGAGAATTCCAGCCTTTAGGTTCCTTTGAAGCTGCAGCTTGCCTTTGGATCTGTCAGAATTAAGCTAAAATAGTAACAAGCTGGTACATCAGAAGTGTTCCTGTCCTAATATCCGTGAAACTCTTCAAAGTACAGTCTTGTATTTGAGAATTCAGTCAGCAAGACCAAGGCACATTATTTGAACAATGAATGGCAAACTCTATCATACATCACAAAGCATGCCAGGCCAATGGCCATCGGTTGTGCTTGACAGCTGCTGTCCATGTTAGGGCTATCCTGATTAAATTGCGTCATAGCTCATTACTCTGGTGATAAACATTAATTATTTCTAGCACTTGGATGTGCTAAGTTTCTGTTTATGCAGAAGTTGGGAATCAAGATTTTTGTCTTCACTGGCTTTGCTTTTAAAGCAAAAAAAAGGTATTATTCTGACCTTTTAGGTAGACAGCTCTCATTTATTTTATTGCTCCTATTTGATGTCTTCATTTAATGACTTACATTTTCCCCTAAGTGCATCAAGTGCAGAGGTGGGTAGGAAAATAGCAGTCTATCTATTGGTCACAATGGTGGGCTTTTGCGCCATATTGTTTGCTTCCCATTATATTAATTATACACAGGAAATGCGCTAGATTGTGGGCTGGTGTCCTCTGATTCATCCATCCTGCCATAGTCTCATTACTCCCTCACTCTATATATACAGAGTGACATATATACAGGTGAACAGCCTTTTCAATTTCTGCAGCCCAGAACTACTGCAGATCACAGATATGGCCCTAAAAGGAAAGAAGATAGCTGCACCCAAATTCTGTGACGATTCCTGGAATGCCTGCTTAGCACAAATGAGGCATCAATATCCTCCACCCCACTGATGACCAAAGGACAGGGAAGTCCACCAAGTTCACCACTCTGGCTTGAGAGGCAGTGACAGCTGTAGTCAGTGCCAACACAGCACAGAGATCAACCAGCCACTGCAAAAAGAGGATGAATAATCTCACCTGTGCTACCAGGATAAGTTCATCATTTCATCACTCTGAACTCACACACATTAACCAGCCCATCAGACAATGACTGGCATCTCACAAACTGACAGTTCAAGGAACATCACTATACACTCTGTGATACAGACCTTCACATCTCCATCTGGGCTCATCTCTTTGACCCATCCATGGCCCCACTCACCACTTACACATGCCAGGATCTTATCATCTGCCCTGGTGTGCATCTTGCTCACATTCTCCATCTGCTTTTATGCAGGGCAAGTTTGCACACAATCAGAGGGAGAGGTCCTAGACAGGAAGTGAAATAGCCAAAATCAAGGTTTTCATTCCCTTTGAGAACTGAGCCATCGAGCTTGCTGGAGATGATGTAGACTGTGCCTATGGTGACAGCGACAGCACACACAGAAGGGAGGATCTGCACCAGCTCATCCCTCAGACAAGAGGACTTTGAGTGCTTTGTCCTGTTTCAGAGAAACAGGCCAGGCAATAATTCTCTCCTCTCTTTCATAGACACCTCTGGAAAGTACCCAAGGGCATCCACAAGGAAGGTACTCAGCTCGGGCCCTCCCACAGTCCAAAGATGTGTGGGTTAGGTTGATTAGCCATGCTAAGAAATTGCTCCTAGGTGTCCAGGGAAGTGTAGGTTAGAGGGATTAGTGGGTATAATATGTAGGCATATGGAGGTGGGGCCTCGGTGGGATTGTGTTCGGTGCAGACTCGATGGGCCAAAGGTCCTTTTTCTGCAGTATAGGGCTCTATGAGTTCTATATCTTAGATAAGGAACCAGGGGAGAGCACCATGGAAGACCTGTCACACCCACATGCTCCAGCATCAGAGACACACATCCCACTGGGACCATGTTCTAGAATATTCCCAGAGTCACAATCTGGTGAGCACAGCACATAAACTGGCCTGCAGCAGGTGGATAAAAGGACATCTGAGTAGCCAACACTTGGAGAACTGTTGGAGTCTGCAGTGTTCGAATCAGATGATAAGGCTTCAGATTCAGTCCCATATCAATTTCTGGTCAAACCCCATTTGGAGTATTGTGAGCAGTTTTGGGCCCCACATCAGCAATTAGATCATAAGATCATAAGACATAAGAGCAGAAATAGGCCATTCGGCCCATTGAGTCTGCTCTGCCATTCAACCATAGCTGATATATTAGAAGGGTGTGCTGGCCTTGGAAAGGGTCCAGAAAGGAATAATCCCATGAAGAGCTTGTCTTATGAGAAATGGTTGAGGACTCTGGGTCTGTACTCTTTGGAGTTTAGAAGGATGCAGAGGGATCTTATTGAAACTTACAGGATACTGCAAGGCCTGGATCGTGTGGATGTGGAGAGGATGTTTCCACTGCTGGGAAAAGCATGAATCGGAGGGCACAACCTCAGGCTAAAGGGAGGATCGTTTAAAACAGATAGAAGGAGGAATTTCTTTGGGCAAAGAATGGTGAATCTGTGGAACTCTTTGCTGCAGAAGGCAGTTGAGCCCAGGTCATTGAGTATCTTTAAGACAGCAATAGGTTCTTGATTAATAAGGGGCTCTGGGGTTATGGGAAAAAGGCAGGAGAATGGGGATGAGAGAAATATCAGACATGATTGAATGGCAGAGCAGACTCAATGGGCCCAGGGGCCTAATTCTGCACTTGTGTCTTATGGTCCAATTGCTGGAGCTGCAGTGATGATCATAGGAACTCAGGAAGGGATATCAGTTGCATTCCTCAGATTGCAATAGGTAATGGCTGAGGCACTTTGCCTTTAGTCTGAGGTGATAATGCCAGTATGCCAATGAAGCAAGATCAATACTGGAAGGATGGCAACTGCCAAGGAGACCTTTGTCCAGGACATCAGTTCCCTGCAGGAGCAACACTTCATCATTGTAATTATTGGTGACATCCATCAGTGGGTACACGAGAAAGTGGAAGACATCTAGACCCAGGTGACATCAGGACTGACTGGTCTACCCTTATCTCTTCTATCTGAAACCCCAACAGCTCCTGCTCCATAGGTTGAAGTTGGTCCTCCAGCTGCACAACTAGATATCAAAGAAGGACAGGACCCTCCAAGTCCTGCCAGAAATCGCCCACCAATGTCATCACAGAGAACAGAGTGTAGCATTCAGTAGGCTGCATCCACCTCCATTCTGGATACCAGGTTCACACCTAGACCTAGCAGTAAGATCAGGAATGTAAAAATAATATTAGCAGTATTGGCACATGTATTCAAAATATGTCTATCATATTCACAAATGGTAATCGAGTCACATCCACTTTGCATCTCCTTTTGCTTATACACTTTTTTACGATGATCTCTATTGTTGTCAATTAAATATGATATCAAGGTGTCTCCCCCCACTTATCACAGATATTACTGTCTCTCCATGTCGGTGTGAGTTTCCTCCAAGTGCTCTGGTTTCCTCCCACATTCTAATCCAGGTTAGGTGGATTGGCCGTGGTAAATATGCAAAGTTATGGGAAAATAGTAGAGGGTGTTGGGCATGCGTAATGAGAATCAGTGCAAAAGTCCTCCTTCTGCACTGTACAGGTTCTCTGACTTTATGGAGATGGGCCTCTCGTCAATGCACTGTGCCAGCATATCACCACACTAGGTGACCTTTTCCAAGTCTGTTGCGAAATCAGTGATGTCTCAACCTTAAGGTTACTGCGCTATTGGAAGAAACCTTGTCTACATGCTTTGCAGGGTCATACCATGATTATTGTTCGCTGTGTAAGATTGAGGCAGAAGAGTTCTCCTATCTCCATAGAGTCAGAAAATCTGTACAGTGAGAAGGAGGACTTTTGCACTGATTCTTATTATGATGCCCAATCCCCTCCACTATTTTCCCATAACCCTGCACATTTATCATTGCCAATCCACCTAACCTGCGCATCTTTAGAATGTGAGAGGAAACCAGAGCACTTGGAGGAAACCCACATTGACATGGGGAGAACATGCAGACTCCACATAGACAGCCACCCAAAACTGGGATTGAACCTGGGTCCCTGGTGTTGTGATGCAGCAGTTTTAACCACTGTCCTACTATTCTGCACATCTCCTCTACATTCTTGAAAGGTGAAGGTGTGGTATACAAATAGAGATATGTTTACACATGGTGAAGGGTCATACATCATACAATTCCATGTGCTCTCTGTCTTTAGGCAGGATTTTCATGCTGTAAGTCCATACTCAAAACTCATGTGCATTCCAGTCTGCCAACCATGTTTCCAAATTTCCAAGTGTACATCTGCTAAGCTGATCAAAATGTTTCAGCACCTTGCCACCTCAAGGTACGAAGCTCTGCCTCTCTCAGCAGCATTGTTGTCCTGGTGCTCAAAACTACAACCCTGATCAATTCTCAATCTGTAATTGTTTGGATTGTGACACAATGTTCTTGTCACAATGTTGGGATGTGGTGCTGTGCATCTCATCATTGAAACATTCACCCATATAAGTGATGCTAATTGAAAATGGTGATATTCGATGGCCAATACAGTATTTTAGCATTCTGTAGAAGCACACAAAATAGCTTTAGACAATGTGGTGGAGAACAATGATAACAGTGAAGAAGTACTGAAGCTGAAGTCTGCTGTTTATCAGCAACAACTCTTCATCTTGAGGGCTTCACAGTATCTGAGCATTTTGGGATTTGCAAACCTCAGCACTGATCACAAGATCACCATTTCTGTGTTAAAGAGGAGGCATTTTATTTTCAGGCATACAAGTGGTTGAATGCTGTTACTCTCAGGTGGTCGGTGTCTACAGTAAGGTCAGGATTCCTAACTGAGAGTGTCAATGTCAATATGATACAGAAGAAGGTGACACAAAGGATCGAGGCATCTCTGAATAGATTCACATCTTTGGCTTTCTTGGCCTAAGTGTCATCTCTCAGTCTCACCAATGACATTATACAGAATGTGTCGTCCCAGTAGCGGGATGGGAAAATTTCACCCCTTGCCTTCTCTGTCCTGACCTAGCCTGACACTTTCAGCTCAGACTCTAAACATTGGAATGCCTTCCCTAAATCTCTTCACCTCTCAATCTTACTCCCCTTAAAATCCACTTTGTTGGCCAAGCTGTCTGATCACACGTCCTAAAATCTCCTTACATGACTCTATGTCCGATTTGTTTGGCAATAGTCCTGTAGAATGTGTCAGGACATTTCACTCAGATTTAAGGTATTACAT
This sequence comes from Sphyrna mokarran, assembly GCA_024679065.1. Lineage (NCBI taxonomy): Eukaryota > Metazoa > Chordata > Chondrichthyes > Carcharhiniformes > Carcharhinidae > Sphyrna > Sphyrna mokarran. The sequence goes on along the minus strand of JAGIQG010000003.1, from coordinate 105,291,014 downwards.
AAATACAAGTTGATATTGCAGTGATTTCCAGTTTCAAGAAATATAAGCCCATTGAAACTTTAATCGGTATAAAATGCAAACAGTTGACAAAAAAAAAGGCAAAAAGTAACATTCTGAAACTTGAAATGTTATGCTAGTTTCAGCCCTATTTACATGTAAAACTAGATGCTCAAAAGCACACATGGTGGCAAATTTACCTTAATTATCTGAATGTTTGATAGGAAATAATTCTGCATGTCACCCTGCTATGCAAATTTATATTTCATATAATATGCAACTTAATAAACATACCTGATACAATCTCAAACCGCATTTCATTGTTCAGGGAATCTCTGTCTTGACAGCTTAATCTGAAACCATTGATATTGGTTCCAACGGCAATATTATCAAGAATAATTGCTTTATATGTAAGTGGATTACAAGCAGGTTTTTCATCATTTTCCTCTATTATATTGATGATGACCTAATAAGGGACATAATCAAAACAGAAAGGAAATGCAGAGATTAATAAACAATTTGTATGGAACACAGCAAATATAGTTACAGCAGTTTTGATGAATATGTTGGCAAATCCTTCCCAGAAAAAGGTTTGTAAGAACTATGTACAAATATTATAAGCCACTTTCTCATATTAATATCCAGCCCAAAGGTAAATAGTGTTGTATTGTATTTGGAAATTTGCAATTAATCCACTTTCACCAATGTTCTAGGATAACTGGCTAACAATTCAATATTAATCCCACAGTGAGCAAAAGAACAGTTTGATACCAGAAACCATGGGGGTTTTTTTGATTGGGAACTTCATCCTACATCTCTGGCTGTTATTCTGCAATCAGAACAATGTTCTGAAATGGCCTTTTAAATTAGACCCCTCTGTCTCTGTTGACCCCTTGAAAAATAGACATCAGACCCGATTTCACCTACAAAATATTTGAGATTTCTATCTTTTCTCTTTCTTTTCCCTACTCCTCAAAAATCAGGTTTGGCATGAAAATATCAGAGAGCTACCCTGTCAGGCAAATTGTCTCCACTACTTTTCCCTTTCCTCGCACTTTTGAGTTACTGTTGGTTCCTCACTGCTCCATTGGAGATCAGTCATTTAACAGCTGCACCATACCCTATACAAACCTCTTTCGAAATTTCTAACTCATATTCACTCACAGAGAATAACCCAAAGATTGGAAACTCATATAGGGAGAAGAAAGGTTTTTCCTGCCGCTTGACACAGGAATGCTAAACCATTGCAGAGTTTCTCAAGAACTCAAGAAATATGACATGGGCGGCATAGTGGCGCAAACTGCTGCCTCACAATGCAAGGGACCCAGGTTCAATTCCTGGCTTCGGTCACTGTGCGGAATTTGCACATTCTCCCTGCATGGGTTTCCTCCGGATGTCCTAGTTTTCTTCCACAATCTGAAATTCATGCTGGTTGGGTGCATTGAACTGAACAAAAGTCAAGTGTGGCAAGTAGGGCAATTTCACAGTAATTTCATTACAGTGTAAATGTAAGCCTTATTTGTGACTAATAACTAACTTTACTTTTATATATAGCTTTTGGTATTCATAGATTGATTAAACCTAGCCTATATAGCTCAGTTATTTACTAAATAACCTCTATGAGCCTTTGTGATCTGTTACATATATTTCTATTAACATCAACTTGTTTGATAACAAATCACAACAGACCCACACATAATTTTTCTGAGTTTGTCTTCCTGGCAGGATTCCTCTGCTGCCAAGAACCCAAGTCAGAAAGTCTAGCACAATATTCCCCAACTGAGGCAAGCAATTGTATTTGTTTTCCAGAATTCTTGTTTAAACTGTTCCTTATAAAATTGACAATGAACACCATGGGGCCACATTTAATTATTTCCCTTGCCCAACTTGGAGGGTGCTAATGTGAGTGGTTACTCTGTCCAAGCTTAGCAGTTTCTCTTTAATGTGCCTATCATGAATTTTGGTCCATGGTATCATATCTAATTATTACACCACATGCCTTCTATTGTACTTTCATAGTGAGAACAGCATTTTCAACTCCAGGAATGCTTGAAAGCACCCAAGGGGAGAAGGAGGGCATTCAAGCAAAACAAATCATTAGCTTATGAAATGTTGCCCTTTTCGGCTGAGAAATATATTTTTCACATTTAAAACTAAATAAATAGATTAAATTATTGCTGGTAATATAATGGAGCGGCTGTAAAAATATAAAATTATTTATATAATGTTCTCCTTCCATCAGTTTTGGCTGGTTTTCTTTTTCCAAACATTGCACAAATTCAACCATGAAATCCAAATCATAAATTTGAAGCTGTTTAAAAACATTGTTATCCTAAAATCACAACGGAGTCTGTAAGGGCTGACAATTGATGTATCCCTGAAATTGCCTGGTGAAGTTTCTGTCTTGTGTGATTATTTTATAAGCAATCCTTAACATCCTATGATCTACGATGGAAAATTTGTCTTTGTGTTGCATTTATTCCACAGGCAATGCCAGAATCCTTGTGACACTGTAGAAGGAATAAATGTAACATGTAATGAACATAATACATAAACACTCTTTAAATACTGCTTCTAATTTTTTAACTGACATCTAACTTTTCAGTTTGCTCTATAATCTCACCGTGGTCACTGCAGTTTTAGGCTGATTAGGATCACTGTCAATAGCTTCCACACTGAGGTTGTACTGTTGGACAGATTCGTAGTCCGGTTGGGTAATCAATTCGATGGTTCCTTCTTTTGGATCAATCCAAAATCGTTTTATAATTTGTGAGTCTCCAGAAATGATTTTGTAGGTCACTGCATTCAGTGGAAAATCATCATCTGTGGCAATAACTTTTCCAATCTTATGTTTTGCTGTTTAGACAAAGTAATTTTTGTTTTAAATCTAATTTTTGAGATGTATGCTGGAATCTATAACGTGCAACAAAAAATACAACTGTAAATGGTGGAGTCATTTAACGCTTACACACTCCTGGCATGAAGGGATGAAGGTAGGGAGGCAGATTGGCCAGAATTTTACCTGCTTCTGGGCAGAGTGCAGTGGCAGGTGGCAAAAGCGGCATTGAAACCACTGGCATCAATGGTGGTTTTCTCTGTCATGTCATTGGGAACATAGAAAAAACCCACACAGGATTGATGCCATGACATAATGCAACCAGGAATCCCACCCCACCAGCAACATACTTTTTCAAAGTTGATGTGCCATGCCTAAACCCCACTGCACCAAAGTTTATATGGAAACACACACCCCCATTCTCCCAGCACTGTCTTCTGGCACTGACCTCTGGCACTTCCTGGGCAGTACCAGGAGGCAGTGCTAGGAGGCAGTGGCCAGGTAGTGCCCTGTGGCAGTGCCTGGGTATGATCCTCTCCACTCTGAGCAATGCACTCACCTGGGCTCCTTTGGGATGTTTGCCTGGAGGGTGCATACTTTGAAGACCAGTTGTGATTCACGCTGAGCTGCTCTCATGTTGACGTGAATGGATTTCTTAAGGGGGATAATTGAGGCGTAGATAATGATATGTGAATGCATTATTATGATGTTCATGACATTGAATGTCTACGGGATCCTGCTCGGTCACTGGCGGGGGGGGGGGGGGGGGGGGATAATTGCAGCAAGACTTTCCACCGATGTAAAACACCATTTGGGTTTCTCATACAATTTTCCACTTCTATCATCAAACTCGTCAGAAAAGAACAAGAGCTGAAAATCCCAGCCATTAGCTTGGTTTGTAATAACAACTATACTGTCAACATTTACTGTCATTCCATTGGGAAAATGACAGTCGCTTCTGGTGGGCACCCACATACAGTTAAACATGGAAATCCAAAGGCTGCTGCCAATGATGAAAGATCACAGACCTGAAACATTGCAGCATGCCCCTTGCGGGTGTGTTTTTGTTAGAGAAGCATATAAAATAGGATGGATATTATATTAATTGTCCTAGCAGTAGAAACAGTTTCCCCTTCATTGATCTCATCAATAACTTTATTAATAGACTGCTGAATAAGGCCAGTGAATGTGGAGTCAGGGGACTGTAGCAGAATGGATTGCTGACTCCTGCCAGGCAGTGCAGTGAACAGTTGTTAATGACATTGACAAAAGGTGGGAAATGGCAATCTATAAGGAACAATCCTGGGATTACTGCTCATCATAATTTATTGTAATAGTTTGACTTTTAGAATCAAAAGTACAATTTCTAAATTTGCACAGAATACCATTTGGGGATAAGCTCAATACTGAGGAGGACTGCTCCAAGTTACAAGGGGCATTAATGAATTTGCAGAATGGGCAAAATTATTGGCAAATACAATTATACACAGAGTTTTATTTATTATTGTCACAAGTAGACTTACATTAACAATGCAATGAAGTCACTGTGAAAATCCCCTAGCTGCCACACTCCGGCACCTGTCTGGGTACACTGAGGGAGAATTTAGCATGGCCAATGCATTGAACCAATACTTCTTTCAGATTGTGGCAGGAAACCAGAGCACCCAAAGGAATCCCATGTAGACACTGGAAAAACATACAAACTTCACACAAACAGTGATCTAAGCCCAGAATCAAACCCAGGCCCCTGGTACTGTAAGGCTGCACTGCTAACCGCTCTGCCATTGTGCCGCTTAGACAAGTAGGAGATAAAACATTTTGGAAGGGGTGGGGATAGGGAGGTTACTTTTTAACTGGAAGTCTAGATGGGGGAGAGAGGCAAAGGGACCTCAGTATAAATACATCAATCATCAAAAGTAGTGACAAAAGTTAGCAAACTAGTTAGCAAACCAAGCACTATTTTTATATCAAGAGAGATAAAAGTAAAAATGGAGAGGTTATGCTAAAACTGCACTGAACCTGAGTTCCAGCACACTTATAATATTACAGCAGTACTGGTTACCATATTATACAAAAGAGAATCACTGACAAAGGAGTAGAGAAGATTAACAAAGATGATACCAATATGTGTGAGTATATACATCAGGAAAGGAAAAGAAGACTAAGGGTTGACAAAACAGACAGCTTTGAAAGTCAAAACATTTTGATGAAGTGGATATGGAGATAATGACACAATCTTATTGCGTGTTCATGCCATGCTTCTGCTATGTAGGCAAAGAATTTGGTGTCAAGCCAAATCTCCATTCACTGCAGCAGGATGGAAATTCATACAATCATACAGTGCAGAAGGGAACTATTTTGCGCATCGAGCCTGCACCAATCACAAACCCATCCAGGACCGATCTCTGTAACCCACTTATTTATGTGATTAGTCAGGAAATTCCAGTCAATGTTTCCACTTGTGGAGAAGATCATAACTAAAAGTCAACAATATAAGATGGTCATGAAGAAATCCAACAGGGAATTTCTAATTGGCTATCACTGGCAATGTCATTCTCTGGATTCTGCCGCCACTTCGAGCGAGGCTGCTTCCCTCTTTTGGCTTGGGTCATAAGACTTGCCAGTAAAATTCAACAAAAGTTTCTGCAGGGACCTTAGAGACTCTCAAGACACAGCATGATTAGGGCATAGGAGCAGATAGTCAGAGAAGTTCATTTCCAGAGCCTTGCCCTGACCTTTTGCCAGCTGTATCTCTCCATTCATTCAGCCCTGGGAGTCAGATCACTCAAACACAATCAATGACATTCTTCCTCTTCTTTTATAGGGCAAGAGGGAGCAGAGTGGGAGGCAGGCACAACTGCATGAGCTAGACCCTTTGGAGGAAATGGTTTTCTATATCATAAGGATGATTGAAATAAAAAAAACCATTTTATCGAGTATTGCTGAAAACAATCAGAATGATGGATTGTTTCTGTCTTAAATCCCTTCTCAAATCTACCTCACTCACTTTCTGCTATCTGGCATGATGTGCGAATTGCAGAGGGTACAAGCATGGAACTCCACCCATCCCTTCCTGCACTTCAACCATCCCCTCTCATTTCCACTGTCAGATGCCCAAGAGCTGCTGTCTCACAATGGGTGCACCATCAACTCATGAGGGAGAGCCAGGACTGCATCTCCGATGAACAAGCATTTGATCTGATGCTCTCAGCCTCCAGCTTGGGTATTGACACTGTTGTTAACTTGGAAGGTAGTAAGAGTTGGAATCTGCTTGTGTTGAGTCAGCAGGCAGGAGTGGGCTGCAGCAAGGCTGAGGAAAAGGAAGATGAGTTTACATGCAGGGGCATGGATGAAAACTTTGAAGGGGCAGCATGTAGAATCTTATTGAGTGTCTATACCAGAATGCATGATGAATTGGCAGGTCCATCAAACAGCCTGTTGCCAAGAAACATGGAGAACAGCAGCTCCAACTTGATGCAAAGCTATATGCAGAACTTCAAGGCCATTCTCTTCACCGCAGACATGGTGGCAAAGAACATGACATCACTTCAGACATGTTTATAATGCTACATCTAGTGGCTAATGTCTCAATTACAGTTCAGGCAGAAACTAAAACATGTCTCAGCTCAGGTCATGTGATCAGTGCTTATTGCCAAGTAGGCTCAGACTACTGTTATTGTGATCATGGATGTTAGAGTTCAAAGTGGCCTGAAGGTTCTCACAGCAGCCCTTTGGTTGTCCTCCAATAGATTCCTAAGATTGCTGAGGTACTGCCTTCTGGGAGTGACAATAGTCCCATGAACTTGCCTGCTAAGGATGACAATATTTCTGCTTCCATCACTGCCTCTCTACTGTCCCCTTGTTGTTGCCCTTCAGCCAACCAGTCCAACTTGCTGTTGACAATGCCAAGATGGTGTAGTTTGAGTCAGGCCTTCAAGACCTAGAACTGCTGAAATGTGTCTCATAAGCCATCTGCAGTCTCCTCTTGTCTTCCACCAGCCATATTGCAGCTACTGGGGTAGCAATGTGTTACATGCACTAGGACAGTCAAAGATACTTGCAAGAGAGACACCAAGGGGATGCACAAGGGTGAATAATTCTGTTTTATGTGTATTGTTGGATGAACATTTGATGAAATGCTTTATTTATTGATTATTTTTATTTCAGCATTTTGGCCTAGGTGGTGCTTGTTTGATCCTTCTCGGATGAGTTGAGATGTAGGGAACTATAGAGGAATGGTGAAGATGGGATGACATCTTTGGGCATTCGGAGTCAGAATGGCCTTTCATCTACAGACCAACTGATGAAGCATCCTGGATGCCTTCTCCCTATTTCCTCTTCCTCCTCCTCTACCACCATCCAAGATGGCTTCCCTATGTCTGCTAGTGAGGGTTGGAATATTAATGGTGGCTGTCATTAATGTACAGTAAGCTTTGTGTTATCTGGCACTCTTATCAACCAGGATTCTATAAGAACAGGGATTTCTGACAGTTCAATTTTTTTATCATATTTAGTGCTCAAATAATGTATTCTTGAAATAAAAATCAATAATAATAATAGATTGTAATTCTGCAGAACTCGTTTTTCAGCTTTATGTTGAAGTTGTTAAATTATTTGATCAGTTTGGCTACTGTACCTAATCAAAGATATAGCAACCATATCCTGTGTTCAGAGCAACGTAACTTCCTGTTAACCAACATTTTTGATTAATTGACCCCATCCATTTCCCGAGGATGCCAAATAACAAGGACTTTACTGCACCCTTACTTCCCAAGTAGAATTCACCATTCTACATGCACTTGAGTGAATGTTTGTATACAATATATTATACGTACTTTTCAGTAACACATAGATACTTAATGCTGCATAATAACCACTAAAATTAATTTTCATGACAGAAGATATCGTGACTCACCAGCCTCTGTTTCCAAAACATCAAAGATGTACGGGTTTTCCTCAAATTTAGGACTATAGTCATTTACAGGTGTAATTTCTACAATCACTGTGGCAGTTGCTGTCAAAATCAATTTTAAAAAATTATTTTACAAGTATCCTTTTCTGGTTTCACCCGTGATATGCAAAAACATCTCTTACAACTATAAACGTAATTTCTTCTTTATACTTTTGATGAAGCTGAAAGATTATCACCGCTTGAGGCAACAGATAGCTGGAGTTTTGAATCAGTGAATAGGAGCATAGAAAACAGAAGCAGAAGTAGGCCATTTGGCCCTTCAAGCATACTTTGCCATTCATTTTGATCATGGCCGACCATCAAATTCAGTATCCAGATTCTCCCTTCCCCTCATAACCCTTTAGCTCTATGCCTAATTTCTTCTTGAAATTATATAACGTTTTGGTCTCAAATGATTTCTGTGGTAGTAAATTCCACACATTCATCACCCTCTAGGTGAAGAAATTTCTCCTCACCTCAGTCCTAAAAGGTTTATACCTTATCCTTAAACTATGATCTCTAATTCTGGACTTCCCCACCACTGAGAACATTTCTTTCAGAATCTACCTTACCTAATTCTGTTAGGATTTTATAAGTTTCTATGAGATCCTTTCTCACTGTTCTGAAGTCCGATGAATATAATCCGAATTGACTTAGTCCCTCTTCATATGACAGAACTGTCATTCCAGGAATCAGCTTAGTGCACTTTCGATGCACTCCCTCTATAACAAAGATATCCTTCCTCAGACAAGGACACCGAAACAGCACACAATACTCCAGATGTAGCCTACAAATGCCCTATGTAATTGCACTAAAACATCTCTATCTCTATACTCAAATCCTTTCACTATGAAAGGCCAACAAACCATTTGCCTTCTTTACTATCTGCTGCACCTGTGTGCTTACTTTCAGCAACTGATGCACAAGGACATCACAGTCTCATCTCTCTCAATTTACACCTGTTCCTATTGCCTTCCTATTACCGAATGATAATAATTCCACTGTAAGCTCTCAATGGTTACCATAACAGTCTCTTTCTAGTCACAGTGGTAAGTCCATTGCCTGAACATTACATTGTGGTCAGCATATACACATGAAACTGTTAGAACGAATGTCAGAGAATAGGTGAAAGAGCATCCAGCCCAAGCACTGTATTTGAGAAATTCTAGGTATTTTTACTCTTCAATGAAGCGAACCACACTGTGAAGAATTTCAGGGAGAATGATTGAAAGTCCAAATAAGATACACACTTCTCTCTAATATATTAATTAATTACCTGACAATCAACATTTTTAGACAAACAAGTAAAAGCCACTGCACAATAACCAAAGCAATTCTTCATAATCACATAATGAAGCAGGTATGGTCTGTTTTATCATTTTTATTTACTTAACTGTGGCCATTTTGTTCAATAAAAATTGCAACATTTAGCACTAAAGAGCCTATTGAGTGTGCTATTAATAAGAGACATAATTGCATGGTATAAGAAAGTGCTTGGAACTGCTGACTGTGAACGCTTTGTAGGAGGTTTGGCAAACAGCAGTAAGAAAAACGTCAGGAGGCCAACAGCTTGTTAATGGAATGGGCAGATTGGTTGCAGATGCCATGTAATGTGGAGAAGTGTGGGAGGAAAAACAAGGAATGGTGGTTTATAATTAATGGAAAGAGGATGAAGGGTGTGGATAAACACAGGGTTCAAAGACATAATTCTCTGACAGTGGGAGTGCAGGTAGATAAAGCCACAAAAAGGTCAATAGTATTTTGACTTTTATAGATAGAGAAAGAGCGTAAAAAAGCAATGAGATAATAATTTATTTATAACATAGGTTAGGACGTGATTCTCAAACTTTTTGTTTGCAAAATCCTCTTTCAAATGGATTAGTAATTGTGGATAGCCCTTCTATATCACAATGCTGTGTAATTAAAGGAAGATTAGATGATATAAATCAAGAGGGAAAAAGAGAATAAATTGCTGGAAGGTTCTGGCTGTTTGCACCAGCAGGATTCTCTGTTTGCGTTGCAGTGAATGGGGATTTGGCTGAGTGCCAAATTCTCCATCCACGTCCGTCATGGTGATGAGACATGAACGGCTGGCAAATTCCAGCCATGATGTACAATAGCTTGTATTTGAAAATAGGAGCATCCTTTAACCAGCGGAAGTGGAAAGTCTGCGAGACATACAGATATGTGCAATATGGGCAGGATTTTCACAGTCAGGGGAAGATTCCTTGGATCTTTAAAGATGATGCACGGGACCACAATGCAGAAGTTCCAGATTCATTTCCAATTGATCCAATTCTTGCTGGCAAGGAGAAAGGAGCAGGGCACAATACACTTAGGAGGGAAACTCAAACTTGGCAGGGCCATTTGAACTTAGTGCCGAGTTCAAACAGACCCCACTTTGGCTGTTACAAAGGTCCAAATCAGCCGTGTGAACAAATTGATGGACTAATTGTGAACATTCTTGAAATGTGAATAAGGTGTTTAAGCGTCATGACCTGAAACTTTGCAAATCCCCCACATTTTAAATATGAAAAAAAAACAGATTTGAAAGGGTAAATTTTATGGGGGACAGATTACCCAGTCCCCTGACTGAAAAGTCCCTTGAGCAGAAACCCAGCTGCCCTGTGGCAATAATACAATGGGGGCAGCCTTAACTGAATCAGAGTGGGACTTGCAGCCACTCTGGGAGGAAATCCCACTGCAGGGAGCTAGCCGCCAATCAGCAGTACCCCAAAATCAAGGAGTGGCAACTTCTGGGATGACAGGCTTTCCAGGATGAAGAAGCAATGCATCCCAGAGTTCAGGCAGGTCAGGGGCTTTGAATAGGTCTGCCTGGCAGATGCAAGCAAGGTGGAGGGGAGGGCTGGAGGAGGTGTAGTCATTTCAATTTTAGAGGCCAGGGAAGGCTAAAAGGGAGGTATAATCTCAGGGGGTTTTCCTTGATCAACACAGGGTATCCCTCAAAGAAAGTGCCCTGTTTTCTGTTTGTTAGCAGCCCATAAAGTGACAGATATGGACATTGCATTCCCTTTGTAATACAGCAGGCAGGTTAGATGAATGGGATGGTAGCAGGCAAGTAATCTATTTTATTTGCTGAGCCCTCCACCTTTATATATGCAGAAGAAGTTGAAATATGCAACTTCACCACTAGCTGTCAATGAGAGTTAAAAAAAGTTTACTGGACTGCTCTGATTGACAAGCCAAGCGCAGTAAGTTAGAAAAAAAACCCACAACAACTTGTTCCATACTTCCAATAGAGATTTTTGTTGACATTTCCCAAGAGCCATTATTAGGTCACTATGAATGCTTTGCTGAATTTCAAAAACTATAATTATGATCCTCTATATTTACCTCTGCCTCCTGTCCCTCATATTCACTATTTCATGTTTTCCCCCATATTGATTTGCACTTGGAAGTTACACATCAACTCCCTTCCTCCATATATTAACCTTATTCAAATGTAGTGAGTAAAACAAGTGATGGGGTAACTAAAGAGGAGATAGTGGATGGGATTTTCCAGCTGTGCTTGCCCCAAAAATGGGAAAGCACATCTGAGGTTAATGGAACTTTGCATTGTTCTCCCCCTACCCGCTATGATTCCCATAGCGAAAAGTCTCCCTAGTGTGCCCATAGAGGAGATAGGGATGAATGCAGGATAAATACAGGGAAATATGGGTAAATACAGGTAGATATGTTCTCGGATTCATATTTTGTTTGACAATATAAAGAGGTTATTAAATGATTAGCTGTCATTGATGTGTCTGGCTACTGAACAGAAATTTGTTTGTTTTTATAAGTGATTGATCACTTGAAGATTTGAATGGAATTCTTGAAGGGGGAGTTCTTTCACTATCAAGAGTGCATAAGTGAGAGCTGTATTTGATTGTTTGGAGTTTATTTGTTCATCTCCTGAGCTCCTGAGATGTACACATAGTACATACTGGGTAAATGGCTAAATTGGTGGCATGGGAATATGGGGGGTGGACCATGAGCTAGCATGGAGATGGCGTGGGAGTATGAAGAGACATGGGAGGTGAATAAGAAATTGTGAAGAATGAGGGCTAAAGGACTTGACAGCATCTAAAATAAGCAGGAAGAAATGTCAGAGAACTAAAGCTAAAGCTTTCAGCCAGCTCACCTCAGCACTTGCCCGAACCCCCAATCCCGCCTCCAATCTCAAGACATCTATGATCTAGTCTGGGGTCGATGGGCCTGACTCAATTCTGCAATACCCTCCCCAGAGCAAAAATTGCATCGAACGGGATTCTATAAGCCGAGATGAGACTGCTGAGTTGGAAAATTTTCCATCTTTAAGCCATCCACCTCAACAGTGAAAAGCAGGGCTTGTGGTGTCCAGACATGTTATATTGCTTATTTCAGGGAACGTGGTCTTCTAGCAACAAATTTGGTCCAATAATTAGCAAGCTATTATTTATTCACAATGTCAGCAGAATAAACAAAAACGCTTCCCTCACCAGTGTGTGTAGCAGTCGTTGAATCAGACACAGCAATTGTCATTTTATATGTATAGCCCTCAGCAGCAGCTGTCACATTTTCATAATCTAGATCTTTGGTTCCCACCTAAGAGGCAAAGATAATGGACACTAAGACATGTTTCAGGAAGACAAAGCAAGAAAACTCTGCTTTCGGTAATTTTGCATCCCTTGTTTATTTTGCTGTATGTTCTGAGCGTGTACATGAAAGAAATCAAAAAACAGGGATACCGGAAAATAAAGGTAAAGCAAAGAAAGTTCTGGAAGGCCTGCACCATCATTCGAGGAAGGAGGGGAATTGAAACATTAACTCAAAACTGTGAGGGAGAGCAGAGAGACAGATGGAGAGAGGCCAATACATGATTTTACTCCAAAAGCTGACAATATGGTTGTTTAAAAATCCAAGTTCCATAGGCACTGGCCATACGTGTCACTGGAAGTGCAGTGTTAGTAGTCTTATTAAGCTAAGATTAAATCAATTAGAAATATCTTCATTCCCTGCAGGAAACCCAGGGATAGAACAAAAAGAACAAAGAAAAGTACAGCACAAGAACAGATCATTTAGCCCTCAAGCCTGTGCTGATCACAATACTTTAACTAGATTATAAAAACCTTCTGTCCTTACTCGGTCTGTAATCCTCTATTCCCTCCCTATTCATATATCTATCCAGGTTCCACCATCTCCTCTGGCAGCATATTCCAGACACCTACCATTCTCTGTGTGAAAAACTTCCCCCACACATCTCCCTTAAACTTACCTGTCTCTCATTTTGAACCTGTGCCACCTTATAATTCACACTTCCACCCTGGGAAAAAGCTTCTGACCGTCCACCCTGTCTATGCCTCTCACAATTTTGTAGACCACTATCAGGTCTCCCCTCAGCCTCCCTCTTTGCATTGAAAACAACGCCGGTTTATTCAACCTCTCTTCATAGCCAATGCCCTCAAGACCAGGCAACATCCTGATAACTTTTGTTGGTAGTGTGGCAATCAGAACAGAACGCAGTACTCCAAATGTGGCCTAACCAAGGTTTTATATAGCTGCAAAACGATTTGCTAATTCATATACTGAATGTCCCAGTTGATGAAGGCGAGCATATCATATGCCTTCTTATTACCTTAGCTACCTGTGTTGCCACTTTTAGGGAACAGTGGACCTGCATGCCCACATCCCCCTATATGTTAATGCTCCTAAGGGTTCTGCCATTTGCAGTATAATTCACACCTAAAGGTGATCCTTTTAGGATGGCCTTTTAAGCCTTTTTTTAATACTTATTTGGCACATTCAGGTAGTACAGAATGGAATTGTGAGAATCTACCTTCAGCAAGCACAAATCATACTGAGTCTAACAGATTAAAACTAAATGCAAATCCCAGAATAGCCCATGAATGATTCCAGACACCCTCCATACTCCACCCCATCCTCCAACAAAATCTGGGTAAGTGTGAACGTGGGGTTTGTGAGTGGAAGGAGTGACTCTTCCTGCTGATATTTCCTAATCAGATTCTGGGTCAAAATTGTGACCACCTCATTTGCCACGACTACAAATGAATTCTGCTTCTCCTTCCTTCCAGGGAAGGACAAGAATACTTTGATAATGATTGCTGATGTATATATACGCTTCATGAAGAAAGAAAGTGCAAGTTTCTTTTGTATTTTTTGACCTTTTGACCCCTACAAAACAACGTCATGGTCTGACAGAAAAATCTGCCAGTATAATATTTGTGGTCCATCATAGTGAGATTAATTAATGTGTTTTAATCTTTTTGAGATGGTTTCTGTATCTAACTTGGAGGCAATGAGAGAAGGAGAGGGAGACCAAAACGCAGATAAGCAGTGCATGAAAAGGAATGGCAATAAAACTGTAGAACACAACATAGTGTATACATTGCAATCATATTAGAATCGATCTTATATGATTGATTCTAATCAAAATTCTAATCTAATTGAATGATTGTGACAGCACTCAATCTGGATCTGTAGCCTAGAACGTGAAGTGTACATTATAGGAACACTTTCTCTAGGAATCCCTGCGTTTTTAAACTAATGTTCCAGACAGCCATCACCACTGATTTGTCACTCCGACATTGATAGGCTTCGTATTACTGCAAACTAAATTTAAAAGCTTAATCTACTCCAGTAGTAAGATACAATTAAAGAAACGTTATAGTGTATGTATAAATAATCCTGACCTGTATAACGTTATCTGCTCCAGCTTTTTGCTCAAAGGTCAACCCAGGGCCGAGGGGACCACTTTCAGGAACATATTTTAATGTGTCCCTTGGGTTATCAGAGTCCATACAGATTAAAGTAGCAACGATTGTGAAATGAAGAAGTGGTTCCGGAATTGTAGCTCTAAAAGAAAATGATTTAAAAAGCTGTTATTTAGTCAATTTTGTGCCAGGGTTTAGCTTGAACCACGCAGTAGTCCGAAAATAATTGGAAGTTTTACCAACTAATATTTTGCATAATAGCACAGCTACTTGCTGAATTGTGTAATGCAGTCACATCACGATTTACAACTGCTCACTTTGGCCTGAACTTGCATTTTGTTCTGCTCATTTTGGGTGTCGCTGATTGGTCAGCATTTATTGCCTATCCCTAGTTGCCCTTACACTGGGTGGCTGGCTTGGCATTTCAGAGAGCAGTTGAGAGTCAACCACATTGCTGAGGCAGGTAGGCCAGACCAGGTAAGGATGGCAGATTTCCTTCTCTAAAAGACATTAGTGAACCAGATGAGTTTTTCCAACAATTGATAATTGATTTTATGGTCATCAGTACATTCTTAATTCCAGATATTTTTTATTGAAATCAAATTCCACCATTTGCTGTGGCAGGATTTGAACCCAAGCCCCCAGAATGTTCGCTGAGTTTCTGAATTAATAGTCTAGCAATAATACGACCAGGCGATTTCCTACCCCATTGCATAAAGAGGGAGAGCCTCCCTTCATTATCAAAATGGTTCCAGAAGCCTGAGTCCAGAGGCCCTGCCCCTGATCACAGTACCTAGCATTTTCATAAGGAGTGGAATGGGGCAGGTTCTAATTGCACATCCATAATTTGCAATGGCAACTTCACATAAAATACAGTTACCACAGGCTTTGATTTTCGTTAATGAGATTCCAAAACACAATTTGTGCACTTTAGACCTGGTAGGAGAAGGTCTGAAACTGTCAGAGTCCTTTGGAAAGCATCATCGAAACCCTGCAGTGCAGGAAGAGGGCATTCGCCTCATTGATCCTGCACCAACAACAATCCCATCGAGGCCCTATTTCCATAGCCTCATGTATTACCTTGCAAATCCTCTTGACACGAAGGGTCAATTTATTATGGCTAATCAACCTAAACTGCACATCTTTGGAGTGTGGGAGGAAACTGGAGCACCCGAAGGAAACTCATGGAGACATGGGGAGAACATGCAAATTTTACACAGATAATCACTCAAGGCCAGAATCAAACACAGGTTGCTGGCACTGTGAGGCAGAAATGGTAATTCTGTGCCACCGTGCTATCCACTAAGGCAAAAGGTAAGGATATGGTACCAGATATGGTTCCAAGACAAGGCATGTGTTGGCATGGATAGGGTGGAAAGTGAGTGTGTGGAAGGTTGAGTGAATGTGAGAGTTGGAGGGTTGTTTTATGTTAGCTTTTAATAACTTTCTGGTGCACAGAGGAAGGACCTCCACCTAACCCACCTTTGCCCAGGCTTCCATTTTCATCCCCCACCCCAAGCCTTCCCCTCCCCCATGCCTCCACCTCTACCCCCACAACCCAACACAAACCAAAATTCTAATATTCCAGAGCACTTTTTTCTAGGTTGGTACTATGGAACTGGAAGTTATCTGAAATCTGCACTTCTGACTTCAGAAATGAAGATTCACTCCTAAGATTGCATTCTGCTTCAGAATATTGTGGAGAAATATTTGGATAAGGTCTGAAAACACCTGATGGCCTTATTAACCCTGCACTGCAGCACAAGCCTCCCAGTATCTGAGCTCCGCAATGGAAGCCAGACTGCAGTCATGAGATTTCAGCTTGTTGCCATGCAAGTCTAGCTTTGTGCTCCGCAGGCTCAGACTGCTGCCACCATTGCTGCATATATCAGTGCTCAAAGAAATACGCAGCTTCCTGCAGGTGTTTGTGCTCCAGCAGTTTGCCAAGGCTGCTGATGCACATCCTGAGGGATTGCCGCTGATTCTGTGATTCCTGGATTCCCTCTCTCTTTCTCCTCCCTATCACTGCCACTCTACTGGTGCCCTTCCTGCTGCCTTCCAGCCAGGCCAAGGCAGGCCAGACTCCTGTTGTCTATGGCCTGGCACTCTAAGGTGAGATTTGCTAAAAAAATAATCTCACTGATGGACAGTTTTCCATCAATCATGCTGCAGCCACTTGGGCATTACTACATGGGAATAATAAGCCAGGAAAGGGAACATGGAGGACTGGTGCTAAAACAGTGCACTAGGGTGATTAGGTGCCTTTGTTTAATAAAATTGCTTTGGAATGGTGGCTTTTTTATTACAGCGTAGTGACAAAGAGGTCGATTTCTGTCACTGAGGTGAGTAGCTTGAAAGTCCCCAGTGTTGCAGACCCGTCATGGTTTAAGCAGCAGTAAAAAGGTCCCTTGTACAAACTTATTCAAAGCCAGTAGGAATCAAGCATCATCTAATCTTTAGCTAGCTATTATAGGGAACACTCATGGCTGCTAAACACATGTTCAACTACGCAAGCTTAAGACAGGGTGGAGCACTGACATCAAAAACAGGCACTATTCTTGTCAAATCGGTATTACCAATGGTTGTCACTAGTCTGCAGTCTTTCAGTCCTTGCACCTACCACCTTCACCAATCGGGCTGCAGTGGAGTGGTGTGTGGCAGCCATATTGCACCCAAAGTGGCAGCCATTGTTCTGAAAATACAAGCATTAAAGGTAAAATTCATTATTCATTAGTGTCACAAGTAGGCTTACATTGATGCTGCAATGAAGTTACTGTGAGAATCCTCTAGCTGCCACACTCCGGTACACTGAGGAAGAATTTAGCACGGCTAATTCACCTAGCCAGCATATCTTACAGATTGTGGGAGGAAATCAGAGTAAGGGGAAACCCAAGCAGACACAGGGAGAACATGCAGACTCAGCACAGACTAATTCACAAGCTCGGAATCGAACCCAAGTCCCTAGTACTGTGAGGTAGCAGTACTAACCACTGTGCCATTGTGCCGCCCAAGTTACATGACCCATATCTGTTCTTATGACTTCAGAATGGTGCTCTGATCCATTGGTTGTGAGGCAGCTTTGGCTCAGATTCTTGCCTCTTGCCTTTGGCATTTGTCATGTAGTTTGTTTGGCTGATTTGCAAATGTTCACTCTGACTGTGTTAATTACTTAGCACTGGAATCTTGGATAAAGCAGTTCTTAACACCATCCCCAGTAAGTTGAACTCCTCCCTTTATACCAGCTTGCTACAATGTTGTCCTATGAGGAGGATGCTCTGGAGTGGAAAGTGATCCTCCTCACCGCCAGCTTCATTTGCACTGCTGTCAGTTCAGCAGCCATCAAACTGAAGCAGAATAAGTTGTGGCATTCCATCACCTACCACCATCTTGCTCTTTAAAAATGATTTGAGCCACTTTACATCACATCACAGGAAAACTAATGAGGCAGAAAAATTGTTTTATTGTCTCACTTAAAAACAGTTACTACGAACATTGGAGGTTGAGATACCAGCACGTTAGTAAGGTAAGGTATTTATTTGGAAAGAGTAATTTTAAAATCAGGGAAAAGCAATATTCAATATAAAGGGAGGCAGTGGCACGGTGGAATTATCATTGGACTAATCCAGAGATCCAGGCTAATGTTCTGGGGACTTGGGTTCAAATCCCACCTTGGCAGATGGCGAAATTTGAATTCAATAAAAATCTGGAATTAAAAGTCTAATGATGACCATGAGTCTATTGTTGATTATCATTAAAAACCTGTTTGGTTCACTAATGCCCTTTGGGAAAGAAAATCTGCATCCTTATCTGATCTGTCCTCCACATGATTCCAGATCCACAGCAATGTGGTTGACTCTTAAATGCCCTCTGAAATGGAGGGCAATTAGGGATGGGCAATAAATGCTGACTAGCCAGCAATGCCCACATCCTGTAAAAATTAATTCAAAAAATTAAGATAGAGAGCTAGATAGATACTTGGTCGCAGGAAAACCTTACCTATTTTTGTCTTTCAGAGTGCTTACAACAAGATTATTATAGTGATTGTCCCTTTAAGGACAGCAGAGCAGAAGAGGGCCACCTGGTTTGAGCCACTTGGGATCAAGAATGGGTGATCATCACAGGGGATGGAATCTTCTCTTAGGGAGAAGAAGCCTGAAGATATATAGTTGGCATGGAATGACTGGGGCAGCTGGTGAGCTGCAGGCATCTGTACAATTTTCCCTTGTTAATATATCCGTTTTTGTGTTTCTGACAAAGTCAGCGAGTGAGCACCATTACAATTACAGAAAAACAATATTCATAAACAGGTTGGTGAGATTAAAGGAAACTTTGTAATGTAAGAGGCAGGAATGGAGATCAATGCAGTACCTAAAATAAATAACAAACCCACCGTATAGAGAAACTTCTATACTGTACAGAACATTGCAGACATGAAATCTTGTACAAATTATTTAAGCAATAGGAATAGAGATGTTTAAATTTATTGTTAAATTGGAGTAGCATATTAAAGTCTCATGTAAATAACTCACCTGTAAACAGAAGGATTGCAAAATGGGGCATTGTCATTAACTGAAATAATATTTATCCTGACAGGAATATCTGCACATTTCAAGTTTTCGTCACATGCTTTAACAGAGAATGTTTGAACTGAATGAAATCCATCTTGGTCCTTATTCATTCGGGAGAAAACCACCACATTCCCAGTATCTGAAAGGTAAACAGAGTTGAATCCTTAGTTTCCTTTGTCAGGCACAACAAATGTGATCAATGAGGCAGCAGTGCCACATGGGATACCACCAGCCAAGGCAAAGACAACAGTGTGGACCAGTATTCTGTCCAGTCAAAAACACAACTATTTAAAAAGGGATTATCATCACTGGTTTTATTTACATTCCAGAAACTGGGACATGCCAAACAAAAATTGGCACTCTCCAAGATGCAACATGTCTGCATTAATCTTTCATTAGCAATCTGTAATTCTATAGGGTCATTCTTCCTGTTTGAAAATCACGCTAAGTAAACAATTCCCCTGGAGAATTATTAGGTTGTTAGATTAGATATTACAATTGATAATAAGAAGAAAAATATAGCAATATATGGATGAGTGTTACTTTGAGGACAGACTTCTCTCTGTAACATCATCACTATTTCTCAGTGTGCTACTAATGAAGAAAGGGCAAAGAATGGTAACAACAAGTCTCCTCAATTATTCTGATATTAGTTTGTAGTAAGCTGAGAGGGGTGTGGAAGAAATTTTACAAGCACAAGCTTCCTCATCAAGGAAGTACCCATATACCCCCCATGAATTTTTATGGCCAGATGCTAAACCTTCTTTGTGTTGATAAGATGGGCACACACACACACACACACACACACAATGATCCATGATTGCTAGGAGGTGAATAGTACATCAAAGCCAATACTAAATATCTACAAGCAAGAATATTTATCATAGAAAACTACCGTGCTGAAAGAGGCCATTCAGCCCATCAAGCCTGCACTGACAAACATCCCACCCAGGTCCTATCCCCATAAAGCTCCACATTTACCCTGAAAATTCCCCTGACGTGAAGGATCAATTTAGCAGGGCCAGTACACCTAACCCACACATCTTTGGACTATGGGAGGAAACTGGAGCACCCAGAGGAAACTCACGTGGAGATGAGTAGAATGTGCAAACTCCACACAGACAGTGACCCAGTGCTGGAATTGAACCCAGGCTCTCTGGCATTGTGAGGTAGGTGCATTAGTTTTTTTTTTATTTTAATGTAATTTTAATTCAATATTATCCTCCTTTTCATATCCTATACACCATTTCCTGGTTACCTGCTGAATTTGTTTGCTGCAAGATTATTACATTTTTGCATTTTTCTTATCTTATCCTGATCACTTAGTTTATAAATGAATTTTTTGATGTAAGTCACACTGCAATTTAGCCTTTGGGCTGTGAATATGTTTCTTGAAGAAAATTATCATTATTACAAGGCATCAGATAGAAGAATAATTCCGCAGTTTTGGAATAATATCTGAAACGTTTCTCTTCATTCGAATTTTTGTCACTTTTTGCTTTCTGCTGGTTCGTTGTTAATCACAGTGCTAAGTTTAGTTTTTGATCCCAGTTGACCCCAGTAGTATTTTTGACATTGCTCGGTTTACTAGTGGGAATTTGCTCCTACCTGCAGTGTTCTTCCATCTAGAATCCTACTGCTAACATGTACCATCGAGCTGGCACAGCCACTAGCAATACTCTGTTCAATTGTGGCCTTAACTCTGCAGATAGAATTGCTCCTTCCTTATTTCTACATTTCTGTCATGTTCACCTCAAGGCCAAATGAAACATACTACTACACTCGGGTTGAAAAGCTTTAGAATGTAACGGGAAATATAATCTTAAATCAAATATTTCAGTTAATTGATGAAGAAATGTTTTACAACAGATCTATACACAAATCAGTGCTCCTTAGCTTACCATCCAGCACTTTGATGACCAGGAAATTCATTATATGTATAAAGATTAACACAAGGTTGCAATAATTATGCCAGTGGTCAGTCTAATCTGGCCAAAACTGAAAATACTAATAAATGTTCTGTGATTGTATTTAATAAGATATAGTAAGTAATTAAAAGCAAAAGTTGAAGATTGTATTGCAGCTATAGTTTTCTTCTTTTTTGTGGTCTAATTAAGTAATGATTGCATGTCAGATTTTACTGATTCCAAATGATATCAGAGGCCAATTTCCTTCAGTCAGGGAGAGCAAGTAGGAACATTAATCTAATCTGGAGTTAATTCATTATTAATCTGTAAAGTTATCATTTTCAAAGGTTTCGCAAAAGTCAATGTAGCTTTCTTCTGTGCTCGCTGAAGTAAATTGGATGTTAGCCTGACAGCACTTTGATTTAAAATCCTCAAATTTGTGTTCCAATCTCCCAATGGCTTTGCCCCTCGTGAGGTCTGTAATCCAGTTCCAGCCCTACAGCCATCTAAGATCTCACACCAATTCTGCTGTCTTGTGTTGTTAATTTCCTTCACCCCATCATTGGTGCTCTCGGCAGTGTAAGCCTTGAATTCCCTTCTGAAACATTTCTCCCTACTCTCCTTTTCTTCTTGAAATTGCTCCTTAAAAACTTCCTCAGGCTGAACTTTTTAACATCAGTTCTAATATCTCCTTACATCCTTCGGTGTCCACTTACGTCAGATCATGCTCATGTGAAATGCCTTGGGACATTTTACTCCATTTACGGATCTAAATCAATGCAAGTTGTTGTTTATTAAAGCCACCTTATTCAGCCTTAAGCATTACTGATTTATTATCTTTAAAATGCTGTTTCCAATGGCACACTTGTAACTATAATCGTTCAAATCATGTAAATGTAAACTTTCAAATTATGAAATATATTGTGATAATGATACAATAAGTTCACAGCATTGGCATTGTCTTCAATCACTGGTGGAGAAGAGGAGTAAGCAAAAGAGAGGATCAGGCTGGACTGTGATTCTTCCTAACTCCACTGGATGACTTATACAACTTCTCAGAAAATGGGGCACTAACTCTTCAGTCACATTGATAATGGGCAGTTATTAAGCAAAGCAACAAGGTTCTTGACAGCCTACAAGGAACAGGTTGCCAATTTTGGGAAGGCCTGTTGAATTAGGTGCTGGACTAGCACGTAAGTGGCGAGGAGCGGGACTTCTCCAGGATTAAGAAACCTGAGGGCAGAAATTCAGCTCCCATGACTGATGGCCAATCAGAGATTGGCAACTGTCCATTGTGAGCAACTCCAGTGGCAGCTATTGGTAACGTATCTAGGGAGAGGCAAAGGATTGCCATTGGACCCACACCATACATGAGTGCAGGCAGGATGCACTCATGTACCCCATGGGTACATGAGTGCATCCTGGGGTAGAAATCCCAGGAGTGGGGAAGGGCAGTATAAGAAAGAGCTTGTGTTGGGTCTCAGCTGCCACCCTTCCCCTTAATGAGGGGTCTCTTGATCAGGTATTTCCCTGATAATGAGGGAATCCACCATTCCCTACACCTCTTATCCTACACCACGTTTTGAGCTTCTCATATCATGACTGCCCTGCACTGGCACTTTCTGGCCCAATTAAATACCTCCCCAGCTCAAAATGCACCTTGGCAGAGGGCATTAAATTCTACCCAATATGTGTGACCTTCTTCATAATTACTGCTGGTCACATTCAAAGAGACAAGGAAGAGGAGAAAAGAGGATTAAGAAGAGACAACATAATGTAGGCATGGCACAGTGGCACAGCAGTTATCACTGCTGCCTCACAGTGTCTGGGTTCAATTCCTGGCTTGGATCACTGTTTGTGTAAAACTTTCACATTCTCCCCATCTCTGCGTGGGTTTCCTCAGGATGTTATAGTTTCTTTCCACAATCTGAAAGATGTGCTGGTTAGATGCATTGGCCATGCTAAATTCTCCCTCAGTGTACCTGAACAGGTGCCAGAGTGTGGTGACTACGGGATTTTCACAGTAACTTCACTGCAGTGTGAACGTAAGCCTACTTGTGACAATAATAAATAAACTTAAAGAAATATAAACACCATATATGTCCAAGGCTGTGAGGTACCACCAAAATGAAACTCTAATTTACAAATTTATGTGCATTTTTCAAAAGTTACATATCACAGGCTTGTTTTGCATGTCATACTCAACTGTTGGCCTAAGAATTAAAAGCAGTATTGATAGGCTATAAAGCCAGAATCAGCATGGAAATCAGCAATATATCTACAAATGTATAATTAATGAAGAGCATACCTTCATCAACAGCAAAATAATTATTTGCAGGATCAAGCTGATAAGTGATACGGCCTATTTGATCAGCATCTGTAGCTGTACAAATTGCAATCACAGTTCCAACTGCAAGCTCTTCATCTAAGCTTATAATTGCTGTATTCCCTGAGTTCGAGTTTTCTTCCACATCAGTTTCTTCGCCATTAGTTCTATTTTTGAAACTACACAAAATAAACGTTAGGTGAAACAAAGGAAAACACTGCTCACTTTTTAGACCCACTTTTAAATATATTGCGGGCTGGGATTTTCTGCTTCTATTTTCGGGGGAGAGACAGGAATGGCAGAGGAACAGAGAATCACACGGGCGTACCACAATGGCTTTGACGCTGGCAGGATTTCCCCAAACAAATCATGTGCCCCCACCCATAAACCAACCCCCCGTCATGACATAACAGGAATCCTGACTTCTAATTTGAATGAATTTAAATATGATTATCGGGACTTTATGTGTGATTGCCCACCCATGTTGAACTGCAGAGTGGTTAGCACTGCTGTCTCATAGTACCAGCAGTCCAGGTTCAATTCCTGGCTTAGTTCAGTAAGAGTGAAGGAAGTGTGCAGAGTGTGCTGTCCTTCCTGTGTCAGTGTGAGTTTCCTCTGATCCTTCAGTTTCCTCCCACAGTCCAAAAAACATGCTGCTTAGGTGCATTAGCCATGCTAAATTCTCCCTCTGTGTACCCGAACAGGCACTGGAGTGTGGTGACTAGAGGATTTTCACAGTAAATTCATTGCAGCTTAACTTGTGCCATAAATAAATAAACTTAAACTTAAAAAGAAATTAATGTTTGCATGCCTTCAAGTTGATGTAAATCATGACAGGTTCTCCACAACACACACTGGTTGCAGCAGCCAAAGGAGCTATACAGCTGAGTTCAACGTACGGGGGAAGAGAGGGACATCCCGTGCACTGCCTCCTAACACTGCCTGGTTACTGTACCTGGTCAACAATGTTGTAGGGGCATTCTGTTGGGGGAATGTTGTGTGCAGAGGTTCCATTTGCTTGGAGAGTGCCTCTGTGGTAGAAATGTCATGCAGAGTTTTGCAAGGGAAATATT
Source organism: Sphyrna mokarran (assembly GCA_024679065.1). Classification (NCBI taxonomy): domain Eukaryota; kingdom Metazoa; phylum Chordata; class Chondrichthyes; order Carcharhiniformes; family Carcharhinidae; genus Sphyrna; species Sphyrna mokarran. The sequence goes on along the minus strand of JAGIQG010000003.1, from coordinate 105,266,646 downwards.
GAAAGGTTGAGGGTGACAGATATTTCATTGTGGGAGCGTGCGGGGGCATGGGGGTGATGGGACGGCCTGCCACATGCACAATCCAGTTAAACAGGTCCCCATATACATTATAGTTCGTAAGATAATTACAGACACTTACGTGCAAGACAACACTGGGCTATTGTCATTGACGTTGGTGATGAACACTTTCACAACTCCAGTAATAAACAGACCATTTGTATCCTCTACCTTCACTGACAACGAATAGCTACAAATGATAATCATTTGTATCATTAAACATAGAAATACTGTTAATAATCTACTTTCAGAATACTGTTGAAACTAACATTGAATGCATTCCCATTTGTAATGTTCTCCAGACATCAGACCTCAGCTTTACACCATGTACCTCAATAACATAGATGAACGAATAACGCTTTGTCTGTCCAAGGTTACCAGGAGATCAGAGCATTGTGTATACAGCTGCAAGGCAATACAAAGAAACATGGGCGGGTATAGCAGATAGAAACCAAATGTAGAGAAAATTAAGGTAATTAACTTTGGATCTAAGAATTACAAGAGTATTTTCTTAATGGTGAGAGATTAGGAATTGCAAAGAAGGAAAAGGCTTTGTGCATCTAGATAGACAATCGCTAGTATATCAACAATACCAAAACAAATCAGAGTGCGTGATGAGGCCGGATTTCAAATGGCCACAGTGTAACCACATGTAAGCGGTTACACATTAAACTGGGTTGGATGAAAGAGAAGAAATTTTTTCCTATCAAGCTGAGTTTAAAATTTACTTTATTAAAATGGAGTCGGATCCCAATGTGGAAACTCTATTTGTGATGGATCATTATGCTGGCTGAAAGACATTACAAGAGTTGTAAGTTCTGCGATGTGGTCAATCGCACCCAGATGCCCCGTTTCAAGTGTGACCCTCTGTCAGAGTTCAGTCCTGATGAAGAAGTAAACTTGGAAAATGAACGCATTAGGCAAGACATTGATATTGATGCCGGAGTCAAATAGGGGTCAACCAGTGGTGGTTTTCCCAGATATGGTCAGAAAGTGCACCAGCCATCCAAATAAGGATGGTGGGCAGGCTCTGGTAGCTGAAAGAGCGATAGAGAAAATGGCCACAGCCCAGGACACTGCTGGCAAACTGGCATGCTGACTGGTGGGTGCAAAATTTCCCAGCTGCCCTCCTGTACTTGATCCATTTGAGGGTGAAAATTCTGCCCATCATTTCTCTACATAAAAACTGACTGAGCTTCTGAATGATTTCTGTATTTCTTCTTTTTGTTTCAGATTTACATTTGCAATGTTTTGCCTTTTAGGAAAGAAATGAATTCTCATTTAACTATAATTGGTTACACATTAAACTGGGTGGGATGGAGGAGAAGAGATTTGTTCTTTTCAATCTGTGTTTAAAATTTGCTTTATTAAAATGGAATTATTATTTATTTAGCTCCTTGTTCAGCTTTAGAGAAACTAAACAAATTTGATTCAAATTGTCGGGTCACTTCATATTAGACCGAAGTAAACAAATTGACCTTGTAGGCAGATCAGAAAGAGATTGTGAGTTCAAGATCCACTCAAAGGACTTGAGCACATAATCTGGGCCATTACTTCAGTGCAATATTAGGGAAGTGTTGCACTGTTAGAGGTCACAACTTGTGGATATAAAATTAAACTAAGGCCCCATTCACCTGTTCAGGTGGCTGTAAGATTAAACGATGCTAACGCCATAAGACCATAAGGCATAGGAGCAGAGGTTGACCATTTGTCCCTTTGAGCCTGCTCCATCATTTAATGAGATCATGACTGATCCGAAACGATAATCGTCAACTCCACTTTCCCACCTTATTCCTATGACCCTTGATTCCCTTACCGATTAAAAATATGTCTATCTCAGCCTTGAATGTACTTAATGACCCAGCCTCTACAGTCCTCACAGAGAAGAAATTCTTCCTCATCTCTGTCTTAAATGGGTGAATCCTTACTCTGAGATAATGACCCAATGAGTTTTGACTCACCAACTAAAGAAAACAACCTCTCACAATAACCCTGTCAAATCCCTGAGAATCTGTTATGTTTCAATAAGGTCGCCTCTCGTTTTTCTAAACTCCAATGACTGCAAGCTCAATCTGCTCAACTTCCCCTCATAAGAAAATCCTCAGATTTGGAAAACAAATAACTAATTCTCCATTATCCTTGACTGGCATTCCCCTCTCTGCCAAAACCAAATTAAATCACTATACATTGCGCTCAGTGTTTGTGAGGCCAAGCTGAAGTAAAGTTGTTCTGGTATATTTGCCTAATAACAGTGACTGAATTTCAAAATTATAAAATTGGTCTTTAACACTGTGGGATGTCCTGAAGAGGAGATGATAAGATGTCTATGAATATAAGTCTCTTCTTTTTTCCCTTTAGAAAACACAATCAAAGTAAATCATTCTAAGTCATGCACAGTTTACCTCTTTGTTGCATTTTCATAATCAAGTGTTCTTGCCACAGTTATAGAACCTGTATTATCTATCTGAAAGTCTGTGGTGCCTGATAGTGAGTACTGTTGAAAGAAAATTCTATTAAAATTTCTGAAAGAAATTCAAAAATGCAGTCATTAAATGTCTTAAGTAAAAATAATCTAAATGCATGTTATTGTTTGTAACAGGCAGATATATTACTATTTCATAAAAGCAAATTACTGCAGATGCTAGAATCTGAAACCAAAAGAGAAAATGCTGGAAAATCTCAGCAGGTCTGGCAGCATCTGCAAGGGGAGAAAAGTGCTGATGTTCTGAGTTCAGACGACCTGAAAGACCTGCTGAGATTTTCCAGCATTTTCTCTTTTGGTATTACTATTTCATGTATGTTGCCGTTTCCTTGTTTTGCACAAAGTTCTGAAGATACGTTAGTAGAATGCTCACCAGGAAATGCTCACTTTTAAATGATGGTACTTTGCTGTGTTATCAAGAGAAATAAGGAAAATGCAAGGGGAGATATTTCATTATGTGCTCAGTCTGACTTTATTCAAGTTAGCAACAAGAGGAATTTTCCTTCTTGTTCCTTTGTAAATAGGACAGGTAACAACCATTATTTTTCAGTGACATAAGTCAAGCTTCACTGCACATTCATTAATGAACAAAAGATTTGTTCAATATGAGTTTGTTTGGTATCCATTTTTTATTCATGTTACAGGGCCAGACCATAGTGTCTCTCTGAACATTTAGCTCTGCATATACCTAGCTTGTTTACAATCTATCACTCAGTTTGAAATAAAATCAATACAGCACATCCCTTTAATCCAGTATTATTGGGCAGAATTGTCCTCTCAGTGCACTAAATGCAGTGGCAAGTGTGAAAATCAGTGTGTTGCAATGGCGGGTTTTTGTACCACATCATCTACTTCTCCCCCTATTAAATATGCATGCAGGGAAAACAGGCCGGATTGCTAGCAGGCAGTCTCTAGATCGCCCGTCTGGTCATGAGTTTGCCACTTCCTCACTCTGGGCACTATATTCAATGTGCAGCCACATATGGGGCACAATTTTTCTATCCCATACACCATGAGAATCACAGTGGGCAGGACAGGACTATGCAAAGGTCTACTGACCTCAGGCAGGATTTTCCAGTCTAGGAGCGAGCACGGCCGGAAAATTCTGTTCATTTTTCAATGTCTGTAGCCCAGGACTACCCTACCGAAGGCATGGCTCCAAAAGCCAAGAAGATGGCAGCCCCCAAATTCAGTGATGCCCCACTGTAACACCTTTTGAACACAGTCGAGGCCCACCTCTGCTCCATTCTGGCCACAGGAAGTCCAACAAGTTCACTGATCCAATTTGAGAAGCATTGGCAATGGTCATACCAACACTGAACAGAAGAAGTCAAACACCCTGTGCAGAAAGAGGATGGAATGTTTTTGTCTGTGCCACTAGGCTAAGGCAATCATCTTGTCACTCTAAGCACACACATTCATTGGCATCTTACTTACTGATAGCTCAAGGTTCATCACTATTCACTCATACACACCCTCACATCTCCATTTGGACTTATGTCCTCTGGAGACCATGTCCTTATCCCATTCATGGCTCCCCATACCACCTATATATACCAGGCATCATTTTCCCTGGCATGCTCCTGCTCACACTCTCTGCATCTGATTTCATGCAGAACAAGATCGTACACGAGTTTCAGACTGTGTGTGGAGTGCTGAAACTCAAGGTCTTATCTCAGTTCAAAAACTAAGCCATTGAGCTAATCAAAGAGTACTTGGACTGTGCCTGCAGCAACAGGCACAAACATTGTATGTTTTCAAGAAGGAGTTAGAAATAGATCTTGCAGCAAAGTGGATCAAAGGATATGGGGGAAAGGCAAGGTCAGGCTATTAATTTGGATGATCAGCCGTGGTCATAATGAATGAATTATAATGAATTAAGTTCAAAGGGCTGAATGGTGTACTCCTGTTCATGTTTTCTATGTTTCTATGACAGTGAGGTTAGCAGCATACACCCACGTAAGGATCCTGCACCAGCTCATTCCTTAGGCAATCAGACTGTGAATGCTTCATCCTGTTTTCGAGTTGCTAGTCAGGCGCTAATTATCTCGACATTCATTCATAAGCACCTCAGCCAAGCACCCGAGGACATCCACCAGCCAGGTCCTTAACTTCGGTCCTGACAACACCTTGGATGAGGATTCTAGGACAGCACAGCAGCAGACCATCACAGATCTCACCCACACCCTTCACTAATGCAAAGATATACACTCCGGTGGGACTGGGTTCTAGAGCAGCCTCGGAGTCGTAATCTGGTGAGCACAATGCACAGTCTGGTCCACAGCAGCTGGAGGGGCTGATATCCGAAGTCACCAGCAGTTTCAGGTCCACTGGAGGCCAGGAACTGCTGAGTCTGAGTCAGATGACAAGGCCCCCATATTCAGTCCTGAGTCAGCTGCTGGAGCTGCAATGATGATTATTGGAACATCAGAAAGAGGTGTCAACTGCCCCGTCAGATCACAACAAACAACGGAAGAGCCCATCCACCTTCAGTCTGAGATGATAGTGCCAGCATGCCAATGCATTAAGTCAACACTGGTAAAATGGTGGCTACTATGGAGGCCTTGATCCTGAATATTAGTCCTGCACTGGCACAGAAGTTGCAGTCCATCACCATGGCCATTGGTGGCATCCATCATTGGCCATGTGAGAGGACATTGGGACACTGCAATCCCACTCTGTGGTCCCTCCCACACTTATTGCTGATGTCACTGCTATGGGTCTCTTATCTATACAGAGTATCATCATACCACCACAGTGGGTGGTTTTTTTCCAAATCATTCTCAGTATCACTGATGCTTCAACCTTATTGTCAAGTGTGCTATTGGAGTGGACCTTGTTTCTGTGCTGTGCACGGTGATGCCTTCTTTATTCTTGACTGTGCAATATTGAGGCTGAAATGTTCTCCGATCTCATTTATAATCTTGAAAGATGAAGGTGTACAAGAAGAGATGTGTTTTTGCATGGAGAAGAATCATATATTGTACAATTTCTTGTGCTCTTTGTCTTTTGGCAGGGTGTTCATACGATGAGTCCATACTCAGAATTCATGTGCGCTCCAGTCTGCCAACAATGTTTCCAGATTTCCAAGTGTATGTCTGCTAAATTGATCAATACGTGGAAGCACCTTGCCATCTCAAGGTACTGAAGCTCTGCCCCTCTCAGCAACATTATTGCTCTGCTGCTCAAACCTACAACCTTGATCGATTCTCAATCTGTAATTGTCTGGATTGTGGCACAAGGCTTTTGTCACAATGTTGGGATGTGGCGGTGTGCATTTCATCATCAAAACATTCATCCAGACCAGTGAAGCTGAGGATAGGACTGAGTTGAGGAGGACCTTCTTCACCCAAAGGGTTGTGAATCTGTGGAATTCCCTGCCTGAATGCTTTTAAGTAAGGATAGATAAATTTTTAAACAGGAAAGGAATTAAGGGTTATGGTGAGCAGGCGGGTAAGTGGAGCTGAATCCACAAAAAGACCAGCCATGATCTTATTGAATTGCAGGCTCGAGGGGCCAGATAGTCTAGTCCTGCTCCTAGTTCTTACGTCCCTTAAAAATGGTGATACCTGATGGTCAATACAGCCTTTGGGCTAATTAGATGCCAACATGCCTTCTTGATCCAATGTGGTGGAGGGAGGGTGGAGCGGTAAGGATGGTGTGGGCTGGGATTCCGACAAGGAATCCTTTTAATGAAATGCAAGTATATCTGTCAGTGTTAATCTTAAAATTCGATGGAGGGAGGGAGTTTGGTATTAGCTGCGAGGAATGTGTGCTGTCCTTGCTGCATGAGACCTTGGTGCTTCAAAGGGAATTGAGATGAATTAACTTAGCTGAGGGTAGGGAGCGAGGAAGAAAAGTCAGCATTCTTCCTTCAACACAACAGCAGCATCTGATTTCAGTTTTGTGTCCAATTTTCATTAAGTATAGAACAGTACAGCACAGTACAGGCCCTTTAGTCCTCGATGTTGCGCCAAGCTTTGTCTGAAGTCAAGATCAAGCTATCCTATCCCTATCATTCTGGTGTGCTCTATGTGCCTATCCAGTAACCGCTTGAAAGCTCCTAAAGTATCCGTCTCCACTATCACAGCAGGGAGTCTAATCCACACCCCAACCACTCTGAGTAAAGAACCTACCTTGAACATCCCTCCTATATTTCCTATCATGAATCTTAGTTATGCCCCCCAGTAATAGCCACATTCACCCAAAGAAATAGTCTCTGAACGTCCACTCAATCTATCCTCCTCATCATCTTATAAACCTCTATTAAGCTCCCTCTCATTATCCCCTTCTCTAAAGAGGAAAGCCCCAGCTTCCTCAATGTTTCCTCATAAGACTTACCCTCCAAACCAGGCAGCAACCTGGTAAATCTCCTCTGCACTCTCTTCAATGCTTCCATATCACTCCTACAGTAAGGCGACCAGAACTGCACACAATATTCCCAAAGTGGTTTTACCAAGGTCCCATACAGTTGCAGCATAACCTCACGGCTCTTAAGCTCAAACCTCCTATTAATAAACATAAATGCATTATAGGCCTTCTTCACGGCTCTATCCACCTGAGTGGCAACCTTCAGAGATCTGTGGATATGAACCCCAAGATCTCTCTGTTCCTCCACATTCATCAGAACCATGACATTAACCCTGTAATCCACATTCAAATTTGTTTTACCAAAATGAATCACCTCGCACTTATCAGGGTTAAACTCCATCTGACATTTTTCGGTCCAGCTCTGCATCCTATCAATGTCTTTGCAGCCTACAAGAGCCCTCCACTTCATCCACTACTCCACCAATCTTGATGTCATCAGCAAACTTACTAACCCACCCATCAGTCTCCTCCTCCAAGTCATTGATAAAAATCACAAATAGCAGAGGACCCAGCACTGATCCCTGTGGTACACCGCTGGTAACTGGTCTCCAGTTCATTTCCTGATCTTTCTCGTGCTTTCATATCCCCAGTTACTCTTTCCCAATGTTGGCTAAAATGTTCTCACTTTTGGACCTGCATTTGACCTTTCTCCCGTTAGAAACTTTGATTTGCTTCCTAATGGAATTTATTCAGGATTACTTGTTTCATTCCTAACAGCCACTTTTTTTTTTCCCAAATCATTACTTGCATCTTCTATTTTTTCAACATGCATTTTACAGCATTGCATTTCTCTGTCTCACATTTAGCCATGAGTACAGTTGACAAAGAGTGCCTTTTATTTTGTGAATTACTCTCATCTTCAATTCATATTCTGGGGCTACTTATGTTACTGCTTGCGTCTGAATCCTTTATGCTTCTTAAATAACTTATATTTTTTTCCCTGTCGCAACAATCCAAAAGTGAGTTGGTATTTATTCCTATTGGCAGCTCTGTCATGTAATATGAACGAACAGTATGTCACAGCACCATCTACAGAGGCAGTACCTCCAGAATCTTCAGGCCATTTTAATATTTATTCGACAAGTGATTAAGTGTGGGAGAACCTGCATTAAAGCAATTGCAGTTCAGTCAAAATCTAAAAGGTGACTTCCATAAATATCACAATCTAACATAAGATGAAATTCTCAACATTTCTTTGCAAAATACTTTGTTGGCAGGAATTTGCCATGATAAAATACTTGCTTGCAAGTGTTGTAACTCGATTGTGTTATTATCCGTGTCATAGCTTTTTAAAAATAAATTATCTTGTTTCCATCTTCATATTAGTTGGGCGGCATGGTGGCACAGTGGTTAGCACTGCTGCATCATAGCGCCAGGATCCCGGGTTCAGTTCCAGCCTTGGGTCACTGTCTGTGTGGAATTTGCATGTCCTTCCCTTGTGTTTTCTCCAATTGCTCTGTTTTCCCAGCAGTCCATAGATGTGTGGGTTAGGTTGATTGGCTAAATTAGCCCTAGTGTCAGGGGAACTTACAAGATAAGTGTGTGGGGTTACAGGAATAGGGTTCTGTAACCCCAAACATTACAGGGGTGTGGTCAATGTAGACTCAATGGCTGAATGATCTCCTCCTGTGCTATAGGGATTCTATTCTATGATTAGCTTACCATCTGCCTAATTTTAAAAGGATTAAGCCAAGCTGCAGTCTTTCAAACTATTGTGCCTAAATCAGGAAGAGAGGAGCAATCGTTAAAAGAAGGGGCTGTTTTTGGCCTTTGTTGGTTGGGTAGAAATGAGCCCTTCTTGGATTCTTGGCTTGAATCAAGCCAGGTCAGCTAGCCAGAAAATCTTCTCTTCCTGTTCAATGAAAAGGTCCTGCGTGAGATAGGTTTGAACAGTTGCAGTCTATTTTCTAGCACACATTTAGGTTTGGGGCACAAAACTATTCTGAACATGGCAACAATTTAGCAGCTCCACTCAGACAGACCACATGAATAGCTGAGATGGTTAGTGTAAATGTTACACTCCTGCAATAAGAATTTGTCTTCTATGTTGAAGGTTAAGGCTCTATTTCAGAGATCTGCAAGTATTTGATACTGACATTTTGCTTGGGGAAGTTCCTCAACGCTAGCAACCATCACCCTGATAAGAAAAGACATTTTGTCACGAACAATATGTTGACTTACCTTTAACACATCATTTTTGTCCGGATCCTTTGCAGCAACTTTATATATTAGAGTATTGACAGCAGTGTTTTCTGCAATATAAACTTCAGCATCTGCAAAACAGATTCTTTCAAAACTCAGAAACACACAGGCCAGTCTTTTTATTAACAAGGGGAAGAAATATTCTGTGTTATAAAATCATGAATAGGTTCTTTACAAATTGTGTTTATCATTTCCATACTCATGGTGCATGGAGACAATTTCCTTGACTCTCAGTTACGACTCCCTAGTTTGTAAACAGTTGTTGTAAATTAACCCGTGAGATATTATTGAGAGGCAAATGCTAAATATACTTGTATCTGATTCTTTTATCTGCTACTTATCCCATTTACATTAAACAGGTTAATGCTTCCATTAAGCCAGTGTGCAAAAGCAATTTGATGTAGAAGTCTGAAGAATTGATTAGGGCAAGTTGATCGATATCTAGATTTTCCAGCGACTATTTAGTTTACGACGCTGAGAACTGCTGAATATGGTGTTATTTTATTACTTTGGTCTCAATTCTAATTTGAAATAAATGATGTTATGTAATATTTATGCAATTAACTATGATTAAAGTGTTTTTTTTGCCCATTCCCAATTTCCACTAACAGGTATTCTTCCTCTCTGCATTATTCTTTGGTTGAGCTGGTGAGTGGATGAACTGCTCCCTGCCACTGTCAATACCGCTTTGTAACATGTTGCTAGGAGACATACAAAAGCCACCTGGTGTAAATCACTGTCCTGTGTGGGTGTTACATGGCTTCCACTTGATAATTTGCCTAATAACCTGACTGAGGTACTCGAATTTATCTTTGTGTTTTTCCGATAAGTATTTTGCAGAATATATTTTTTTGCAAATTTATGATCATGGTGCAGAGCTTTGGTAATTGGAAGCATTGTCTCCAGGATCAGGCACTGGTTATAAAGCACCGAACAAATATCCCACTCAAAGACGAGGGTACAACAATGTTGCCCCTTACATGTGCGCTTGGATAGTTTTAATGAAATTCTTTGCAGAGTTCATTTAATTTTTGTTTTCTTCAGTTAATATAAATCAAACGTGTTGCAAATCAATGCATATAAATTCATTCTGGCAGCCTGAACCTTCTTGAGCCGGTTTTGTTGGCTGCATCCCCATTTTGGCAAGATGATACATTGCCAATTTAGCTGATGTTGTCTTTTCATTTCTTTTCATGTTTTTCTGTTGAGTAAGGGTATTAAGGGATAATAGAACAAAGACCTGATGTGATGACATTGAGGACCAAGTGTGAGGAGATCAATGTCCCACATTTATTGTGAAGATTCATTCAAATGTGTGACAGTTGTGAACATTTGATTGAAGACTATTTTTAAATTGTCCCAATTATGAACAGTCTTAGTATTTCCTTCAAACAGATTTTGTGTGTGTGTGTGTGTGTGTGTGTGTGTGTGATGTGTAAGCTTGAGTTCTGCTCTCACACAGAAATATTACATCTCCTTTGAACACAACCCCAATATTCACTTTCCACATTTTTGTCAAAGTAAATCATTCTGGCAAACAATTTCTACTGGTCATGACAAATACAAAGTATAAAAAATGAATTCTGACTTCACTGTAATTAGCAAATATCTTGAGCCCATGCTCTCTGTCCACGGGAATGGTAGTCATGATGTAGAAATGCCAGCATTGGACTGGGGTAAACACAATAAGAAGTCTCACAACACCAGGTTAGAGTCCAATCACTATCAAATAAATTGGTTGGACTGTAACCTGGTATTGTGAGATTTCTTATATGGGAACAGTGACAGGTGCTAAAGATCCAACAGAATTTCTAATTTTCACCACCTCTTCCTCTCGACATAAAGTAAGTTTTATTAATTAGTCACAAGTATGCTTACATTAACAATGCAACAAAGTTACTGTGAAAATCTTCTATTTGCAACACTCCAGCATCTGTTCAGGTACACTGGTCAGAATTTAGCATGACCAATTCACATAACCAGCATGTCTTTCAGACAGTGGGAGGAAACCCACGCAGACAAGGAGAGAACGTGCAGATCCACACAGACAGTGACCTAAACAGGAATTCGAACCCTGGTCCCTGGTGTGTGAGGCAACAGTGCTAATCACCGTGCCACTGTACCACCCCATCAGGTTCATGCCAGTAACAGGTGCCAACTAATTTTAAAACATTTTAAGAAATTCAAATGCAATTAAAGACAGCCTTTTCCAGATATTCCCCCCTCCCTAAACATATCTTCCTACCCTATCAATATGACGTCAGGTTGACAAGCTTTACAACAGGATCACCCAGATGTGAACCTGTCTTGGGGAATCCCCTTAGGGGCATTAAGGTGAGGATGGCTCCCGGGGAACAGAGATATGTCAGGCACTGCTGCTGGCAAGAGTTAGCACAAACTGTGCTGGAGGCAATGCCAGGGGCAGATTCGAGTGGAATAACATTTGTTGTTGGCATTGTTTTTTGGGAGGGCAGTGCAATGCGAGTGATGCTCGTTGGGGAGAGGGGGTGGGGAGGTGGAAGGAAGGGGGGTGGGGTGTAGAATGATGCCCATTCTGATTATGGAGGAGGTGAGGGGCAGGAAGAGATGCCAGCTTCGATCATGGGGAGTGGCGAAGTGATACTGGCTCTAATTGCAGGGCAGGGGCCAGGGGCGGGAATGCCAGCTCTGATTGCAGGGTTGAGGTTGCCACCCAGGGTTGCAACTGGGGGCTGAGTGAGGGGGCTGGATGAGATGCCAACTCTAATCGTATAGAGGCTGGAGGGAGGAGAGATGCTGGCTCTGATCACGGGGAAAGTGGCAAGAAGGAGAGGTGCTAGCTCCGATTGCAGCAGAGGAGGAGCCCCTGAGACCTCATTGGTGGCAGTTATTTTTTCCCCCTGATCACAGCTTCCTTTAAAAATGGCGCCCCGATCTCAGTGCACCGAGATTTGCAGCTGTGTTTAGGCGCTGCCCCTCAATACGATGGTGTGAAAGAGTTCTGCCTGATTTTTTTTTTGACAAAGAAGATCTGGAGAGAAAACAGGCCTCTTTTTCTGGAGAGAGACATGTAGATTTTCAGTCAAACCCTGACACTTTGCTATTTTTTTGGTAAAATTCCACCAATAGAATCTCAAGCACAACTAATTAATCAAAGTCACTCCAAAGCTTTGTGGATTAGGTAGATTGGCCATGCTCAATTGATCCAAGTGTCAAGGGATTAGCAGGGTAAATATATAAGGTTAAAAAAATAGATCTTGGGTGGGACTGTAGTCAATGCAGGCTCAATGGGCCAAATGGCCTCCTTCTGCACTGTATGGATTCTATATTAATGACGTGTACCGCAAATACAAGATGACTTGATTAATACTAATACAAATCAACCTAAAAGAAGCAGAGATGGATTCGCACAAACAACTGTAGTTAGAGTTCACTGAGCTCAGTAATAATTATTATTATTACTGCAAAACTTAAGAATGGAAAATTTGAAATGGCTCATGGATTAGCAGAGATGGTGTGAAAACGCTGGTCCTTAGACCCAAATTGAGAAAAGTACAATGATGTTGAGTTTTAAAACAGCAAAATACCTAAGGATTAACGAGTGGGTCATTTATTGTTGTAAAATATCATTTTGGATTGATACATAAATTAAGTTCTTACATCAAAATACCTGATCTGAATTTGAGAAAAGTAATCTTGCATCCGCAATACATGTTATTAATGTAGAATTCCTACAGTGCAAAAGAAGGCCACCTGGCCCATCAACTCTGCACCAACCACAGTCCCCCCAAGGACCTTTTCCTGTAATCCCATACATTTAGCTTGCTAATCCCTGACACTGGGGTTACTTTAGCATGGCCAATTTATCTAATACGCACATCTTTCGAGTGTGGGAGGAAACTGGAGCACTCGGAGGAACCCCATGCAGACAGAAGGAGAACGTGCAAGCTCCACACAGATATTGACCCGAAGCCAGAATTGAACCTGGATCCCTGGCACTATGAGACAGCAGTTCTAATCACTGTGCCACCGTGCCACAACATGATGAAGGAATTCCAGGAAAGTGATGAATTGGGCCATATATGCCATCACTAACATCGCAACGTAATTCCCCGGGACCTGTGCATTGCTTCACAGAGACCCCGACCAAAAAAGTTTAACAACTAATTATCATGACTCCATCCTGTTAAAATCAAATGACAAGATTCAATTGACTGAAATAATATCTCTGTGATCATCACAATCACTCAGACCATTAAAGAATGGGCCCTGAATTCAAGCATTCAGCATGTTGCCTGAGGGTTAAACTTGTTCAAAGAACTTAATTGGAATCTTAAACCTCAGTACAGCAACAAAATAAGCCTTTTGACAGCCAGACGTGATCTGCTTTTCTGTCAGCTAGGATCATTTTTATAGTAATATTTATTGAACCTGTGTGCTAATGTGACTTGCTGGATTGCAGCTGGCAACGATATATAGCTGGGGATTGCGCAGAGTTCAGCAAATAACCCTCTACATATGAGTTCCTTCTTAATGTGATTTATATATTTATATAAACTCATCAATCAAATTAATCCAGCCTGACTGTTTGGTCCATACAGACTGCAACTCATCCTCATGTTATCAGATCAGAGCCATTGTTCCTAAATATCCAGCCCTGTTAAATAATCTGCTCTTCCATTCTTCCTCAAACAATGATGTCTTTGAATGTGTATCGGGTATTAACCATTTCAGTTCCGCTCAGTCCCTGTGTTGGCTGTGCTGTATTTTAATTACTTACGGCATAAATCTGCCGCAGAAGTCTTGGGGACCTCAATTCCAGTTAACTTATTGTGCTCTTCATTGACAAATAAACACAGTAGCTATAAGGTCAGATCAAAGGCCAAGAATCCTGCAGTCAGCAACTCACTTCCTGACACCCACCCCACCCCCCCACCCCACCCCCCCAAAGACTGTTCATCGTCTACAAGGCGAAGGTGAGCAGAATGATGGAATACTTCCCACTTGCTCGGATGAGCTCCACCAACACTGAAAATGCTTGACTTCATCCAGGACAAAGCAACCTGCTTGATTGGCATCTCATTCACAGACATCCACTCCCTCCACCGTTGACTGTCAGTAGCAACAGTGTGTACTGTCTACAAGATGCACTGCGTAAAATCACCTAAGATCCTTAGACAGCATCTTCCAAACTTGTGACCACTTCCATTTGAAAGGACAAGGGTAACAGATACATGGGAACAGCACCATCTGCAACTTCCACTCCAAGTCTGATATGGAAATATATCGCTGTTCCTTCACAGTCACTGGATCAAAATCCTGGAATTTCCCCATAACAGCATTTGGGTCAACCCACAGCATGTAGGCTGCAGCATTTCAAGAAGGCAGCTCACTACCATCAAGAACGAATAGGATGGACAATAAATGCTGGCCAGCAAGCGACACCCATGTTCCATGAGTGAATTAAAAAAAACCACTATTGCAGTAAATTCTAAAACATTGCAACATATTCCTTTTTAAACTGACTGCATTTGTTCTCTAGATAGATCTGCTAGAGATATTTAGAAATAAATATATACCTTGCTTAGCTAAAGTCCCCAGAAAGACAGGCGGCTCATTTACATCGAGGATCTTTATTATGATCGTCTGAGAAGCAGAGCTCCCTTTCTCATCTTGCACAAGCAGTTGAAGTGAATAGCGTGGAGTGCTTTCAAAATCCAACTTCGGACTGTTGGTCGTCACTAGCTATATAAAGTGTAAAAAACAATAAATCAGTATATAAACCTGCATGTTATCCAACATTTATGTGAGTTGTGAGTTCAAATGATTATAAAGTGGATAATGGGTGGGAACGAGTTAAGGAAGGAGAGTGAAGGATGGGTGAGGAGGATCACTGAGGGATAGATAGGGTAGGAGGAGCTGGGTGGATGAGAGGAACATGGGAAATAGATGTAAGCCAGACTCTCCCAGCTGGGAGACAACAGTGGGACACATTTAGTGAGATTCAGTCATGAGTCTCCCAAGTGCGTTTTGTAGCCAGAAATCGGAATGGAGCTATCCATCATATGAAAATTACAATTTCCTTATGATTAGCAGGCCTGGGATTGTATTCTCTGGGCATGCAAGCATCTCCCATCCTTCCCACTCTCCTGGGAGTGGTTGCCACCAATGGAATTTATACCTGTTCTCCGCTAACATGAAGTTGGGAGTAAGAGTGCCTCTTGGGCAGTGCCAGCCAGGCAGTGCTAGCCTGACACACTGGCACTGCCCACTAGGCACTTTGACACTGCCAACCAGGCACCAAACAGTGTCAAGAGGGTAGGACCAGAGGGGCAGGGCAGAGTAAGAGAGGGGAGGATTGGGAGCAATTGGATGTTAGGGGAGCTGCTCCCAGAAAGATCAGTGGAATAGGGTGATCAGGCTGGCTCTGGGAGGGAGGTATTGGGCCTGGTCGTCAGGGTTGGAGGGGGTCAGGCCTGGTCTTTAGGGTGGGGCACTTGGGGCTGCCAATGAGGGAGAGTGGGGCTGGCTGGGAAGAGGAGGCTGGTGATGGCAGGCATAAATTGGCTGGCCTGGGGTGGGGAGTTCCAGTAGGCCAGTGATTGGAAGGTGACAGGGCAGGGAAGGCCAGAGACCAGAAGGGTTGCGAGAAGGGCCAGCAATTGGGGGTTGCAGAGAAAGCCAGCGATCAAAGGCCAGTGATTGGGAGGCCAGCAATAGCAGGGCCATTGTACATGTGCTGAACTCCGCACTGAAAGATGGATGCATGTGCAGTGTCCTGCTCAGCACTATGTTGCTAGCCTCTTGAGTGAGAATAGCGCCCCCCCCCAAACTTTTCAAAGTGAATCACCCCAAGGCACTCTGTGATTCTCAAAGTGTCAAAGTGTCAGATTCTGGTTAATATGTCCAAAAAATGGATAGGAATATTCTTGTCTTCCAGCCCATTAGGCACTTCGTTTTGTTTTGGGAGGATCTCAGCTATAGATTTTAATAGATTATTGAAGTAATTTTCAAAATCCAAAAAATTAATTTCCGTACATTTTGAGGCCTTCCCTTAAGCTCAAAGCTTTCTACATATCCTAACGAAGATCTACGCTGATGTAATTGGTAACAGATGGTAACTGAGTTCGGCTTTTTAACCTGCCTGCTCCAGAATCGATCCATCTCAATACCAACTTGAGTCTCGCTAATTGGGTGGCAGACCTATCTCCTGGCCAATTAAGGCCATCTGAACAATAAAATTGGACACCCCAGTGGTCTGGAGGCCACGGCAGAAATGTGAACTCAGATTCAATCCTGACTCCCAATTCTAACTTCCCAAGGGAAGATTGGGCTATCAGTCTCAGGTTATTTATTCTCTGACTCTCAGGGTGAAACTCTCCCACCCTCTCTCTATGGAGATTGTATCAGGTGGGGAGGGATAGAAACTGCAAAGGTCTATTGATTTAGGGGGAGAACTTCTGGCCTTAGGGCAAGCGTGACCGGATAATCCTGCCCCAAATGCCAATCCGGAAACTGTGATAAATTCCACCATTATGTGACATTCAGGAAAGAATTTTAACTTTTCAAACTGCTGGAAGTTGCCGAAGGTCAGGTAGAACACAGAAATCCCAGAGGTCAGTGTTGACCCACATGCCCTGCAGTTTTAACTCAATATTGTCTACCTGACAACACTGCTCCCCTCCCCCACCATGGTACAACTAAGCCTGTTTGACAGCTTCAAGGGCTTGGATTCTGGGTGGCACATTAGCACAATCATTAGTCCTGCTGCCTCACAACACCAGTGACACAGGTTCAACTCTGGCCTCAGGTTATTGTCTGAGTGGAATTTGTACATTCTCCCCATGTTTCTTCCGGGTGTTCCAGTTTCCTTCCACAGTCCAAAGATGTGTGGGTTAAGTTTATTGGGCAGACTAAATTGCCCCTAATCCCCCTGATTAGCAGGGTAAATATGAGCAGTTACGGGAATAGGGCCTGTGTGGGATTGTGGTCGATGCAGACTCGATGGGCCGAATGGCCTCTTTCTCCACTGTAGGGATTCAATGATTCTGATTCTGCTCAGGCAGGGAATACTTAGGAAGAGATAGCATGAGTAGGTGGGTCCACGCACCAATCCAGATGTAGAAGCCTTCCCCCTGGGGGTTCCAGTTTCCGAGCCTAGAGGGAGGATCCACTCCTTGATCTTGAGAGTCTGGTGCTGGGTGGATGGGACTGCCTGTGTTGTGTTCCATCACAAGATTCAGGCAAATTTGGTGCAGCTTCCTAAGGACTAGGCCTCACTTCCCTGAAGCCGGGTTCTGTAAAGGGGTTTGGGAGTCAGTGAATTTGGTTTCTGATTTTATTTATGAATTTTATACCTTGCTGTAAAGTATATAAAGTTCTATTAAAACTTTATTTAGAAGTTATCTTTATCAGTGATATATTTGTTGAATCAGAGTAATAACTTGGTGTTTTACATTATGACCAATACTGTAGAAATATCAGAGAAATAATGATTACTTCTGATCCTTTAATACTTACACCCTTTGGTGTTTATTCCTCACATTTTAAGTTATGTCATTTTGCTCACTCTAAAATGAAAAAATTTATTTGGATTTCGGCGTCTACTACATCAGTTAAGGTAAATACAATGACACTTGGAAACTGCAGGTAGAAATCATAGAATATAAAACATAGAAAAACTACAACACAAACAGGCCCTTCAGCCCACAAGTTGTGCCAATGATATCCCTATCTATTAGGCTTACCTATAACCCTCAATTCTATTAATTCCCATGTACTCATCCAGAAGTCTCTTAAAAGACCGTATCAAATTTGCTTCCATCACCATCGAGGGCAGCTGATTCCACTACCTGAGTGAAAAACTTACCCCTGATATCTCCTCTATAGCTACTCCCCAGCACCTTAAATCTATGTTCTCTCATAACAACCATTCCAGCCCTGGGGAAAAACCTCTGAGAAACTATCTAATCTATACTTCTCAATATCTTATACACTTCTATCAGGTCACCTCTCAACCTTCGTCTCTCTAAGGAGAAAAGACCGAGCTCCCTCAACATAACCTCATAAGGCGTGACACCCAATCCAGGGCAACATCCTTGTAAATCTCCTCTGCACCTTTTCAATAGCTTCCACATCCCTCCCATAATGAGGCGACCAGAACTGAGCACAATACTCCAAGAGAGGTCTGACCAGGGTCTTATAAAGCTGTAGCATTATCTCCCGACTCCTAAACTCAATCCCTCGATTGATGAAGGCCAGTACACCATACACCTTCTTAACCACATGCTCTACCTGCGAGGCCAATTTAGGAGTCCCATGGACCCGGACCCCAAGGTCCTTCTGATCCTCTACACTGCTAAGTTTTACCCTTGGTATTATACTCCTTCATCCTATTTGACCTGCCAAAATGGGCCACTACACATTTATCCACATTGAAGTCCATCTACCACTTTTCTGCCCAGCCTTGCATCTATCTATGTCACGCTGCAACTTCTGTCATCCCTCCAAATTACCCACAACACCACTAACCTTTGTGTCATCAGCAAACTTACTAACCATCCCTCCACTTCCTCATCCAGATCATTTATAAAAATGACAAACAGCAAGGGTCCTAGAACAAATCCCTTGGGCACTGCACTAGTGACCGACCTCCATGCAGAAAAAGACCCATCTACAACCACTCTCTTCCTTCTGCGGGCAAGGCAGTTCTGGATCCACAAGGCAACAGCCCCTTGGATCCCATGCCCTCTCATTTTCTCAAGAAGTCTTGCATGTGGGCCTTAATTTACATTACATTTCCAACAATATGTCGATCCGATCACAAAATCTTGTACATCAATCTGAGACACAGAATTTAAGAACCAGATTAAGAACGAACAGACTGAGAATCAAACAGAGTGAACAGACTGACAACGAGTCTGAGAGTGAACAGACTGAGAGTGAACAGACAGAGAACCAGGCTGAGAGTGAACAGACTAGGAACCAGACTGGGAAACAGGCTGAGAATCAGACTGAAAGTGAACAGACTGAAAACCCGATAGGGAGAGAACAAATTGAGAATCAGACTGAGAACCAGACTGAGAGAGAACAAACTGAGAACCAGATTGAGAACTAGACTGAGAACCAGGTTGAAAGTGAACAGACTGAGAACCTGTTTGAGAGTGAACAAATTGAGAACCAGACTGAGAGAACAAACTGAGAACAAGACTGAGAAACAGATTGAGAACCAAATTGCCTGTGAATAGTAAGAATCAGACTGAGAAGCAGACTGAGAGTGAACAGACTGAGAACCAAACTGAGAAACAGACTGACAATCAGATTGAGAATCAGGCTGAGAGACAGCAGATTCAGAATCAGACTAAGAACCAGGTTGTGAGTGAATAGACTGAGAATCAGACTGAGAGTTAACAGACTGAAAACCAGACTGAGAATGAACTGACTTAGAACCAGACTGAAATTGAACAGACTGAGAACTAGAGTGAAATTGAAGAGGCTGAGAACAATAAAAAGGGAGAACGGACTGAGAAACAGACTGAGAACCAAACTGAGAATCAGACTGAGAGAGAGCAGACCGAGAACTAGTCTGGGAACCAGATTGTGAGTGAAGAGATTGAAAATCAGACTGAGAGAGAATAAACTGAGAACCAGATTGAAAATCAAACCAAAAGAGAGCAAACTGAGATCCAGGCTGAGAATCAGATTGAGAGTAGACCAAGAACCAGACTGAGAATCAGACTGAGAGAGAACAGAGTGAGAGTGAAGAGACTGAGAATATGATGAGAACCAGATTGAGCGTAAACAAACTGATAATCAGACTGAGAACAAGACTGAATGTGAACACTGAGAAGCAGATTGAGAACCAGACTGAGAATGAACAGTGAGAACCAGGCTGAGAACCAGATTGAGAACAAGATGGTGAGTGAAGGGGCTGTGGAAACTAGAAACATCCTCAATCTATTATCCTTTCCACAAGGTATCTATATTCAACAAAACAAACATTCAAAACACAACTTAGATTCTACATATTGCAGCTTTCTATGTACATATAGTTAAAACAAGTTATAGAAAAGGTACTAAATCTATTTCATATATTTAAGAGTTTGCTTGTTGGAGGTTACACAGTTCCGTGCAATAGTTGCCGCATTCTTATAAGATAATCGACACACAGGAATTCTACAAGCTCCGTGTTTTAAAACTTACATCCCATTTATTTGTTACATTTGGAATTATATCAAATGGATATTTAGCAGGATCAGCATTAATGATTACTGGACCACCAACTAACTTATCGCCTGCAGGCACCGTGACTGTAATTGTAGTGAGTAGATGATGGATTGCTGCATCTTCCTGAAGATCGATATTTAATGGGTTCACACCAGAAATAATTGGTGCACTGTGAATACCTGGATGGAGGAAACAGGTGTATAAGTCCAATTTCAAAGTGGTTACATTATTTAATCAATTCCATTTAAATTTTATCCGTTTCATGAATTTCATAAGATCATTGAATATTGGATCAGAATTAGACCATTTGGCCCATTGACTCTGCTCTGCCATTCAATCATGGCTAACACGTTTCTCAACCTCATTCTCCCACCTTTTCCCCATATCTTTTGATCCCCTTCCCAATCAATCTCTATCGCTGTCTTAAATACACAGTGATCTGGCCTCTACAACCTTCTGTGGCAATGAATTCCACAGATTCACCAACGTCTGGCTGAAGAAATTCCTCCTCATCTTGATCCTAAAGGGTCTCCCCTTTACTCTGAGGCTGTACCCTCGGATCCTAGTCTCTCCTACTAATGGAAACATCTTCTCCACTTCAACTCTATCCTGGCCTTTCAGTATTCTGTAAGTTTCAATGATATCCCCTCTCATCCTTCTATACTTCATTGGGTACAGACCCAGAGTCCTCAAATGCGCCTCAAACACCAAGCTCTTCATTCCCAGGATCTTTCTCATGTATCTCCTTTAGACACTCTCCAAGACTAGCATCTCCTTCCTGAAATACAAGGCCCAAAATTGCTCACTATATTCCAAATGTGGTCTGACCAGTGTCTTATACAACCTCAGCATACATCCCTACTTTTGTATTCTAGTCCTTTTGAAATGAGTGCTAACATTGCATCTCCCTTCTTAATTACCAACTCAACCTGAAAGTTAGTCTTAAGAGAATCCTGAACTAGAATTCTCGAGTGCATTTGAGCTTCCAATTTCTGAATTCCATTGTCATTTAGAAAATTGTCTATGGCCAGAATTTTACTGACCCAGATCAGGGTCAGAGTGGGTGAGGGGCAGACCACAGAAAAGTCCATTGACCTCAAATGGGATTTTACAGTTTTGGGATGAGCGAGGTTGTTATTTGTCTAACAAATTGTCTTGTCTATTACCTCTATTCTTACTACCGAAGTGTATAACCTCACAATTTTCCACGTTGTATTTCATTTGCCACTTCTTTGCCCACTCTCCTAACATCTAAATCCTTCTGCAGCCTCCTCACCTCTTCAAGATGACCTGCCCCTCTACCTCTCTATATTATCTGCAAATTTAGGCACAATGCCCTCAGTTCCTTTGTTTAGGTAATTGAAGTATGAAGTGAAAAGTTGCAGTCACAGAATCATAGAATCCCTACAGAAAGAGGCCATTCTTGAGCTCATAAGATATTGGAACAGAGTTAGGCCATTTGACTGCTATGATCCTCATCCCCATTTTCCTGCCTTTTCCCCATAACGTTTCAACACATTACCAAATAAAAATCTGTCCAACTCCTCCTTAAGTTTACTCACTGTACTAACATCCACCACAGATTCACAATATTTTGGGAGAAGTAGTTTCTCCTCGACTCTGTTTTAAATTTTCTACACTTTATCCTAAGACTATGACCTCTTGTTGTAGAATGCCTCATCCAGTCCACTTTATCCATAACTTTATCATCTTGTATACCTCAATCTGATCTCCCTTCATTCTTTTTCAGAGAATATGGGCCTAAACTGTTCAATCTCTCTTCATACAACAGACCCCTCATCTCTGAAATCAATCTAATGAACCTCCTCTGAACTGCCTCCTATGCCATTACATCTTTCCTCAGATAAAGGGACCAAAACTGTGCACAATACTTCAGACCCATCGACCCATTGAGTCTGTACTGACAACAATCCCATCCAAGCCCTATCCCCATAACCTCATATATTTACTCTGCTAGCCCTTCTGACACTAAAGGGCCAAATGGTCTAACTCTGCACATCTTTGGACTGTGGGAGGAGCCAGAGCATGCTGAGGAAACCCAGGCAAACATGGGGAGAATGTGCAAATTCCACACAGACAGTGCCCTGTGGTTGGAATTGAACCTGGATCCCTAGCAATGTGAGGCAACAGTGCTAACCATTGTGCCACTGTGCTGGTCCCAACACTGATCCCTGAAAAACTCCACCAGTCACCTGTTGCCATCCTGAAAAGGATTCCTTTATTCCCACTCCCTGCATTCTGCAAGTCAGCCAATCTCTTATCCATGCTAGTACTTTGCGTCTAACACCATGAGTCTTATTCAAATTTCATCCTCAATAATGGACTCTAAAGTATGACCAATGACCAAGATCAGACTAACTGGCTTGTAATTTCTCATCTTTTGCCTCCATTCTTTCCTAAACAGGGCGTTACATTCATAATTCTCCAGTCCTCTGGGACCCTCCCTGACTTCACTGATTCCTGAAAGGTCACCACTAATGTCTCCACTATCTCTTTAGCTTTCTACTTCAGAACTCTGATCTATAGTCCATCTCGCCCAGATGATTTATCCACCTTCAGACCTTTCAGCTTCCCGTAGCACCTTCTCCTTAGTAATGACTACCACACTCACTCTGTTACCATCTCTCTGAATTTTTTGGTATGCTATTGGTGTCTTTCACCGTGAAAACCGACGCAAAGTACCTATTTAGTTTCTCTGCTATTTCTTTGTTCCCCATTATTACTTCACCAGCATCATTTTCCAGCAGTCCAACGTCCACACTCACCTTTCTCTTACCCTTTGGATAGCTAAAAAAAAAAATCTGGCAGTCTTCTTTTATATAATTGGCTTGATTACCCTCACCTTACATCTTCTATCCTCTTATTGCTTTTTTAGTTGTCCTCTGTTAGTTTTATAAAAGCTTCCCAGTTCTCTGGCTTCCCACTAATCTTTGCCACATTGTAAGTTTTTTTGTTTGTTTTTATGCTGACCCTGAATTCTCCTCTCCTTACTATACTTCTTTCTTGGGATGAAATTCTGTGGTGGATCCACATTACTCACCAAAACTGCCATTGCTGCTCCACCATCTTTCCTGCTAGGCTCTTCTTCCAATCAACTCAGGCTAACTTCTCCTTCATGTCTCTGCAGTTACTTTTACTCAACTGTAATACTGTTAGTTCAGACTCTCACTTTTTTGTCTCAAACTATAGGGTGAATTCTATCATATTGTGGTCACTGCCTCATAAGTGTTCCTTCATCTTAATCTCTCTTATTAAGTCTGCTTCATTACACACACCAAATCCAGAATTGCCTATTCCCTACTGGACTGTACCAGAAGCTGCTCCAAAATGCCATTCATAGGCATTCCACAAATTCCTTTTCTTGGGACCAACCCAATTTTCCCAGCTCACCTATATATTGAAGTCTTCCATCATCACTGTTACACTACCTTTCTTACACAATCTTTCTATCTCTTGGTGTACTTTGTGCCCCATATGCCGACTACTGATTGGGAGTCTGTACATAACTCCCAACGTGGTCTTTTCACCATTGCAGTTTCTCAACTCTATCCACACAGATTCTACACCTTCTGACCCTATATTACTTCTCACTATTGATTTAATTTCAATTCTTATTAACAAGGCAACCCTGTTCTCTCTGCCAACCTGCCTATTTTTTCAGTTACATCTCTGTGATTTCCACAACATCATACCTGCCAATTTCAATCCGCACTACAAGCTCATATATCTTATTTTGTATACCGTGCACATTCATATACAACACTCTCAGTCCTGCGATAACTACCCCTTTTTCATTGTCATTTCTTTATCTGCTGTGCCTGAAGTTCAGTTCTTAACCCTTTTCAAACTCACTGTCCTATTATTTGCTCTGGAGTCTTTAATACCCTCTCTGAGTTCTTCCCTTTATCTTTTTTTATAATTTCATGACCGTGTGATCAGAATGATTACTCCTATGGTGGATAAACACTCACGTAGGCAGATTAGAATTGAACCATCTCTTTTCATAATATTCCTGTCCCAGGCAACCCCCCTCATCCCAAGCACCATCCTGAAAATGTATATTATAAATCACATGATCCATCAACAGATGTGAGTTAGAACATTTGGTTAACATAATATATATTATTTAAATAGGAAAGGTTGGATGATGAGAAAGAATAAAGAGATTTGGACGCTCAGGTTCAAAATACATTAATTGAAAGATCACATGTGGATAACACAGCAAAAAAGGCTGAGTTTACGTAGAACATAAAAGTTGGATTTAGTGAAATTAGATATATATACTTGTTAATCAAATATATTACCTCACATCTGCTGATATTGAAATTCTGCTCAACTCTATTTTACTCATTCCATAGAATCATAGAATCCTACAATACAGGAGGCCATTCAGCCCATCGTGTCTGCACTGATGACAGGTCTTATCCCCATAACACATTTATACTAGCTAGTCCCCCTGGCACAAGTTGGCATGGCCAATCCACCTAACCACACATCTTTGGAGTGTGGGAGGAAACCAGAGCACCCAGAGGAAATCTACACAGACGCGGGGAAAATGTGCAAACTCCACACAGTGACCCAAGCCAGGAATCAAACCCGGATCCCTAGCGCTGTGAGACACCAATGCCACTGTGCCACCCAAAATCTTATCAATCTTCTGAGTTATTCCCTGATTTAGCAATGTCTGCAAATTTGGGCATCACTCCTAATGGTAAGAAGTGAACAGAATCTTTGGGACATTCCTAACGATGTTGAAACACCCTGGGCAGCTATCCTTAACTGCTATTTTCTTCTACCTCCCTTCAAATCAGCTTTAGCCATTTCTTATTCAGTAGTCTCCTGTATGAACCTTATAAAGGCTTACTGAAAGTCCATATGCACAATATCCTTTGCATTTCCTCACCTATCACATCCCTCAAATCCTATGGATAAGTGACCTTCACAACCCCAAGCTGTATGGACAATTTAATATGTTGTTTCCCACACACATTTATAAAGTCTAACTGTTAATCCTTGATTGCCCTCATCCGAACAATAGAAATAGCTGACAACTAATTCATAAATGTGGCACAATTCAATGTTAAATCTTTGCAGTTGACTGGTTATTTAAAAGGCATTGCTCTAGTGACTGCAGAGAGAAAATAGCTAGAATAACTGTGCCTCATATTAGTCAAACTCAAATGATATGACATTTTCACAATTATTAGATTTTTTGACAAGCACAGAAAAAGGCTTGGTCAAACCATTGTCATAAAGACAGGTCCCCCTTTAAAAAATGACATTGTTACTCATTTCCTAATAATATATTCTGAATTATTTCATAAGCATATTATTACAGTAAACAATTAGTATGTTGCTTTCAACAGGAGAAGCATTATAATTGTTAAAATTATTGCATTCAGCAGCCAGGGCAAAAACAAGAGAATCAGGGTTATTAAAAAGCAGTTATAAATTATGTGAAATGACAGTCTATTCCTGTCAGTTTGAAATATAATGACATACACAAATACCAGCAAAGATTCATTCAAATCTTCATAGGATTTAACCATTTTAAAGTGATTATTGTGAAGTATGATGATCCATATACCATCTTAAATGTCTTAATTTTTAAAAATAGGTGACCTTAGTTAATTTAACCTTAAGTTAGTTATAAATCCAAACCTGATAATGATTTCAATAAAAAGAAGACAGGCAAAGTTTTCCACATTTTCTTCAGAGAGTTTCCACAGAGAAGAGCAGTGTGTGACTTTTTGATCATAAAGTTTTTAATTTCTTTCTGAGGAGGAAGCAAGGCTGAGACATTTGTTTGGGACTCAAAAGTTACTGTCGTCTCCAGGTATCCAACACAAACGTTGGCTTGTTACACCTTCAAAACCATAGCAATAGCATTTGTAGGAAGCAGGTATTCAACCGTGGGCTTATTATTGCTGCCTTTGTTTGAGTTTAACTTAAGCATAATCCATTCCATTCAGTGTGTTAAGTAAAGCGATATTCCGAACAGCAGTGTTTACGATACTTCCAGCCATATTTAGTGCCTAATTACATGCGCGACACGTTTCTTACAGCTCTCTCCCAATCTAGCTCAGGAGCAAACGCAGAAAAGCTCACTTTCGAGAAGAATCTGTCTGAATTACTAGCTTTCTCCGAAAGGCATGAATACCAATGTAAAGTGATTTAAATAGATCTCCAGATTAAAAATAATTGATTCTGATAGAGAAGTTGGTTTTCAACAATGTTTTGATAGTGAGCCATCCTTAGCTGGTCAAGCCATCATGTGACTGTAGATTCACAGCCACATAACCATTGGGATGCCCCTGGCTGAGACCAGGACCAGTGGAGTGGCTTCAACTATCAAAGATTACAGAGTTCTCAAACCTAATCCTCCCTTTCACATCCCACTTTCCCCACTATCTTATACGCTCTACTGATTTATAAACTACAGCCAGTCTAAGTTTTAAAGCTTAAAGTATATTTATTATTGTCACAAGAAGGCTCACATTTACATTGCAATGAAGTGTGAAAATCCCCCAACCACCACACTCCGGCACCTGTTTGGGTATACTGTGGGAGAACTTAGCACAGCCAATGTACCTAACTTGCACATCTTTTGGACTGTGGGAGGAAACCGGAGTACCCGGAGGAAACCCATGCTGACACAGGAAGAACGTGCAGCCTTCACACAGTCACCCAAGCTAGTAATCAGACCTGGGGCTCTGACGCTGTGAGGCAGCAGTGCTAACCACTATACCACTGTGCCACCCATTCTTTTCTTCTCAACCTACATGCACCACAATCTTATCTTTGTGCTTTTTCCCTTTCAGATACCCAAAATGAGCAACCTGATAACTGAAGGAACATCAAAGCGGGAGTAATGATAAAGATCTAGCACCTCCACTTGATTTTGCAATCGCAGAGGACAAATTTGAGTTACACTCTGACCATGATGAACGCGATGCTGAATACAAATCGTCTAAAGCCAAGGCAGGAGACAAGGCTAGTATAGGTGCCAGCTCACCAGAGGACAAGATCACACGTGGGTTCCACTGCAGTACACTCAGATCAGATACTTCAATGCAGCAAGTTAAAGAATACTGATGATATATGCAATGCTTGGTCAATGAAGAGGAGTGCAGAGAAGTCCAACATCAACTTGGCACAGAGTTTTCTACAGAGATAAGAGCTCATCCTTTTTCAGCATGGAACTAACAGCTAACTCAGTATGAACACTTATGGATTCAAGTATGGTGCAGTATTTGATGGTTGATGCCACAGCTTCCATTGCAACATAAGCAGCAGCCATCTAAGATTTAAGTGCTGTGGAGGGGAGATCATCATAGTCAGCAGTTCATCCTTCAACAGGTTACCAGGATTTCTGAGGTGCCGGCTGGGGGAAGTGACTGCTATGATGGCCATGGGAAATTGTTGATAGATCTCCTTATGGGTTTTGTAGAGTACGAGCTCCCTGATTGAGCAGGCAGAGGCTTCTCCAGTAGGAAGTAGGAAACATTCAGCGGGGCATTAAAACCTGTTACTGCACCTGGACCATTGGTGCAGGATTCAGGTTATTGATCTATCTAGCTGTGAGCAGTCTCTTTCCTGGTACACAATAAAGAATGCTTAGTGATGCAAAACTGGCATTTGGCTGACTTACTACTTGGTGACAAGGAAAAAATCCTCTGGATAACCTCTGTAAGCCAAGAATCTTCTCCAGTGAGAAAAGACCATGATGTTTCTTTTCAGGGAGCATGAACTCTATGAGACCAGCGGGCAAGACTGGGCCCAATACACTGAGTGCATGCATTAGTTACTTCTTCTGTGCTAACCATATTGAAGGAGATGAAAATCAAATATTGTTGACAGTATGCAGGGCCCTGACTTTGTGATAAAAAAGTCTAACCTATCTAGATGCCCCAACTCAAAAATGTTAAATGAACTGTTAGACCTGACTTAAAAAAAACACTATGACCCAAAGCCCTCTGTAAACCTCCAGAGATATCACTTCAACATGGCTGGGAGAATCCCTGGGGAACCTGTAACTGAGTTCTTGGCTAGGTTGCAGGAATTGGCCAAATATTACGAATTTGGACCATCTCTTAATAAAATGTTGCATGATCAGGTTGGTACATCGCATGAATAGCCTAAACAACCAAAAGAAGCTTGGAGATGGCAGTGCCAGCCTTCAGCTTGAAATCCCTCTGCGTAGCGAAGGTACAGACTCAGAGTGAAGAAATAAGTATCCAGGTTGAAGCAGAACAAGAAGAGGAGCCCACTTTGGTAACTTTTTGGCGTTCCCTCCGTAAACAAAGGTCCCCTGCCCAGATTACAGCACTTGACTCATTCCTGCCTTTGATTGAGCTTCAACTGCTCATTAAGTGAGATAAAGTGTTTTCTCGCAATGGGAGTGCTAGGAGATACTCAGACCTAAAGGATGTTATGATGGTCACAAAGACCATGGGGGATTGTCGAAAGATCTCTCCGTGGTTTTTGTGGAGCATGAATTCATTCATTGAGCAGGCAGAGGCTTGCCCAAGTGGAGGCATTCAATGGGGGCTTTTAAAACAGTTACTTCACCCAGACCATAGTTGTGTGTCTCAAAGTGTTGGACCACCTAGCAATGAGCTGCAGGAGCTGTCCCTTTCTTGGTACACAATAAAGGATGTTTGATGACAGGAAACTGGCATTCGGTTGAATTGTTATAGTGACAGCTTCTGTGGGGGAAAACACTGCTGTCCCCTCTCAGGAAGATAACATTCATCCTCCCCATTCCTGGAGCAAGATGCACAGAAGTTAATCACCTTCACAACCACCATGTATGTGCCAACACTTGCACAAATATGGTATCCAGTACCCCAACCACCCCTAAGAAGCGAAGGATTTGGTCTATTGTATTCGCTGCTCCCAATATGATCTCCTCTACACTGGGAAGACTAAACACAAACTGAATGACTACTTTGCAGAACACTTTCATTCAGTCCATAAGCTTTCCTGTTGCTTGCCATTTTAACTCAGCACCTTGCTCTCATGCCCACATGTCCATTCTTGATCTGCTGCAATGCTCCAGTGAAACCCAGCACATGCTGGGGGAACAGCATCTCATCTTCTGGTTGGGTACATGGCAACTCTTGGAATACAACAGTGAGTTTGGCAGCTTTAAATTGTGTCCTGTCTGCACCATCTTAAATTCCCCTTTTTTGAATAACCTAGACATGTATTGCCTCAGTGCAAACCCCACCCCACCTACACCAGGCCTGTCTTTTGTTTTTAATGTTGCAGTTCCTACAGCTCCAACACATTCTCCCTCCAATTCTGCTGAAGAGTCAAAGGATTCAAAACGTTAACCCTCTTTCTCTCCTAATAGATGATGCCAGAACCTGATGATTTTTCCAGTGTCCTCTGGTAGTGTTTAAAATTTGAAACAATGGAACAGAGTAGGTAGAAGCAAACTGCTCCCAGTGAAGAAGAGACTGGAATAAGAGGTCACGGATACAACATTAAATGGCCTAGATTTTCAGCCTAAGCAGACATTGTCTGCCCTTCCTAAGTCCAATATCAGAACAACAATGTATTCTTTATTCACTTCAAACAGAAAAGATATTGATTTGGCCTAACTGGAGATTTCAAGATCCTGGAGAATGCTGACAAGATGCATATAATCAAATTACTCCCCTTTTTGTGGAGAAATACAAATGAAAAGCATTGCCTGAGGTTCAAACTATCCCAAGTTTGAAAAGAAAAAGAAGTTTAAATAAATTTGGAATTGGTAGGGTTAAATTTTAAGTTGGGTTTTGAAAAAATCATAGAATCCCAAAAGTACAGTGGGAGGCCATTTGGCACATCAAGTCTGTACCGACCACAATCCCCCCAGGCCTGTAACCCCACACATTTACCCTGCTAATCCCCTTGACACTAGGGTCAATTTAGCATGACCAATCAATCTCACCGACACATCTTTGGACTGAAGAGGAAAAGAGAGAGAGGCACTGGAATTAGCTGAGGTACATAATGGACTCCAGAGTTTTTTGTGTGCCTTTTAAAAAGGAAAGAGGATATGTAGGATGACATATATTAGATGAGAAAGAACAAAGGAAGAAGGTTAAGAGGACAATTGCCTTCAGTAGTTTTGTTAAAATACATCAGTGTTCCAGGGAATACTAAGCTAGGCTTGATTTTGATATGAAGTGAACTCACATCAGCTCAGTAGCTGCACAGTATTTCGATAAACACCTCTGATGACCACTTCAAGTTGCTACAGTAGTTTAAATAGAGTCAGCAAAATCAGTTGTGAAAATGACTTTGTCAGAAGTTGATCATGTGATGTCAGGCTCCGATTGACTTGGTAAATTTGGAATACGTGCACTGTCCCAGAAGAGCAATCCATGTACTACAGAAACACCTCTGACAACAAGAAATGGCTTGACATCAATCATTCTTATCCCTAAGCAGTTGCTCAAAAAACTCTCAACATTACAGCACAATCATGTTCTTCTACTCATCCTTAATGGTTACATAGCAAAGCCACATATTTATTAACATAGCCTCCTGTGAAATAATAATAATAATTACTATATCAAGTGCAAAAATAATTTCAGTTCACAGTTTTGCACTGTTCTATAATAAGGCACATGTTGTGATAATGGTCTCCAGCAGGTCACACACACACAGGTTGGCATTAAAAAGATATTCTTATATACTTAAGTAGTTATCATGAAGTTTTCTTAAATCATTCCAACAGTGTGAAATATGAGCCATTATGTGTACATAATTATTTGAATTGAGCACACATTACATTATTATAGATGGAAGCTTGGACTGTGGGAAGACCTGATTAGCTACTGATATTTAAGTAGGATTAAAATGGCAAAATTTTAAGGCATGGAAACACAGCACCGTAATCCATTTATGATATATACCTAGAATTCAAGATAAACTATTTAAAAGGATGACACGGTGGCCCAGTGGTTAGCACTGCTGCCTTACAGCACCAGCATCCTGAATTCAATTCTGGCCTCAGGTGACTGGAATTTGCAAATTTTTCCCGTGTCTGCGTGGGTTTCCTCCGGGTGCTCCAGTTTCCTCCTATACTCCAAGGACGTGCAGATTAGGGTGATTGGCCATGCTAAATTGACGTTCAGGACATAATTTTACCATCAAGTTGCACCAGATTTCAGGTATGAAAACTTGGTAAATTCAGGCGTGAGGTAAGTACCGCTATCCATATCCCCACCTCCACGCCAGTTCCTCCTTTACCAAAGCCCAAAAATTAAAAGAATGCATTTAAATTAAATTATTGGGCTAAATGCCCAACTTTACCACCGCTTCCTTCTTTACCACCACATTTGCCAATACGGAATCAGCTCAAAACAGACATGTTCCATAGAAGTCCCATCCATCAATGAGGGTTAGTGAGGAGGGAAGTGCTTAGCTTCCAATAGCTCTCTGCTGCTCACAGGTGTCCTTTTGTCGCAACCACTTCCTTTCTCGGGTTGGTTGCTGCTCTGTGAGTGTGTGGGGGGTGGGCGCTATTGCTCAGCAAGGTCTTCAATGTCCAACTTGCACCACGGCCTGGGTCTTAGCACTGACCTTGGGATTTGTGGTGCTGCTGGGTCCGAGTGCACTCGGCTCACCTCCAGCTGTAGGATGTACACAAAGCCCTCACAAATTGCACTGCTGCAGCCTCTCAACTTTGCAAGGAGCTGTGACTGTGGGGAGCATGTGGCTGGAGTAATTAGGGGGACCTATGATTGTGGGGAGCATGTGGCTGGGGGAACTGGGGGGGCTGTGATTGTGGGGATAAAGTAGCGGGGGAATTGGGGAGCTGTGATTGTGGGGAGCATGTGGCTGGAGTAATTGGGGGGACCTGTGATTGTGGAGAGCATGTAGCTGGAGTAATTGGAGGGGCTGTGACTGTGGGGAGCATTGTTGGGGGAATTGGGGGGGCTGTGATTGTTGGGTATAAAGTAGCTGGGGGAATTGCGGGGGCTGTGACTGTGGGGAGCATGTGGCTGGAGTAATTGGGGGGCTCTGTGATTGTGGGGAGCATGTGATTGGGGGAATTGGGGGCTCTGTGATTGTGGGGAGCATGTGGCTGGAGTAATTGGGGGGCTCTGTGATTGTGGGGAGCATGTGGCTGGGGGAAATTGGGGGGAGCTGTGATTGTGGGGAGCATGTGACTGGGGAAATTGGGAGGGGCTGTGATTGT
This sequence comes from Sphyrna mokarran, assembly GCA_024679065.1. Taxonomy (NCBI): domain Eukaryota; kingdom Metazoa; phylum Chordata; class Chondrichthyes; order Carcharhiniformes; family Carcharhinidae; genus Sphyrna; species Sphyrna mokarran. Next base: position 105,234,109 of record JAGIQG010000003.1, on the reverse strand, counting down.
GGGGAGTGGGTGGCTAGAGGAATTGGGCGCTGTGATTTTGGGATAAAGTAGCTGGGGGAATTGGGGGGTGCTGTGATTGTGGGGAGCATGTGGCTGGGGGAATTGGGGGGCTGTAATTGTGGGGAGCATGTGGCTGGGGGAATTGGGGTCTGTGATTGTGGGGATAAAGTAGCTGGAGGAATTGGGGGGTGTGTGATTGTGGGGAGCATGTAACTGGGGGAATGGGGGTATGGACAGTGACTACCGATGTGCTAGGGGCAAACAGTATTCCTTAATCTCTACATGTATTACTCTCCATTCCACCCTCCCTCCCCACCCCTTTCAGAGTGATGAGATGGCTTTTGCAATGCAATCAATCAATCTTGCCGTTCTTTTGGTTGCTGCTGGAGCTGAGGAGGAGGAGCTAGAGGAAGAATTGTGGGCCCAGGAGGCCCGAGTCTTTCCATTTACATGAGTAGAGGGAGACAACTGCCGGAGGCAGGAAAGAAGGGGAGGAGAAGTGGGGAGCAGAGACCCCAGCAGTTCCATGCACAAATGTCATTTGAATAGTGGACACCATATGCCGCTGACATCTCCAACTCTGAAAGGAGAGAGTGCAACACTTGGGTAGCCTGTTGCAGGACCTGGTGCCTAGAGATGGAGTGGGTATCCACTCTCAGTAGCTGTCAAATTGACAGCTGCTCTGAACTTTTATGCAATTGGCTCCTTCCAGACCCCGAGCGGAGATGTCTGTGGCATCCCCCATTCAGCCATGCACCCCTGTGTCAATCAGGTCACAGAAACCCTGTATGCCCGGGCAGGGGAGTACATCAAACTCAACCTGGACCAGGACCATCAGGAAGCCCAGGCTGCAGAGTTCACAACCATTGTGGAGATGCCTGATGTTCAGAGGGCCATCGACTGCACCCACATTGCCCTCAAGGCCCTTCTACAGAATCCGCAAAGGTTCATCAATAGAAAGGGTTTCTGCTCCCTGAATGTTCAACTAGTGTACGACCATAATATGAACATAACGCATGTGTGTGCAAGACTCCCAGGGAGCGTGCATGACAGCTTCATTGTCAGGAGCTTGAACATCCCAAAGGTATTTGAGGAAACCCCAGGCTGCAGGAGTAACTCATGGGTGATGTGAGTTGTCTGCTTCGGACATGGCTGATGATGCCTGTGCAGAGACCTGTGCCTGAGGCAGAGACCCACTATAATGAGGCCCATGTAACCACCTGCGTGATAGTGGAAAGATGCATTGGGCTTCTCAAAATGTGATTCTTGTTCCTGGACCGGTCTGCCAGGCCTTCCAATACAGCCCAGTGATCTGTTCCCGCATAGTGGGTATGTGCTATGCGTTGCACAATCTGGCTCTATAGAGAGGTGACTTCTCGGGAGGACGAGGAGGAGGAGGAGGACGTGGAGGCTGATCAGCTGAGTACTGTTGGGAGGATGACCAGCAGGAGGAGGAAGAGGAGCAGCAGGATGAGGAAGAGCACACCGAGGAATACCAACCAGGTACTGGAGGGCTAGCAGCTCAAATGAGACAGGCGAGGGCAGTAAGGGAGGCCCTGAGGGATTGTAGAACTTGGCCCGGTCTCAGAGGACAGTCGCTAGGAGTTTGTATCTGTGGGTTCCATCTCCCCCTGTAAAATTCCTTCTATTTCCTGCAACATTGTCACATAAGAGTGGTGGGCCTGGGACTCTGTGTTAGTTTTTTGGCGTGCAGGAGGGTGATGATGACTCGATAAGCACCATTACGATGATGCCCTGCAGCAAACAATTTTGACTCCTAGCTGAAGTCTATATGCACACCTGGGCCCAGACCCAATGGGTAAGGGGTCTGGAACCCCCATACAGGGCCCTGGGACAGGTGGGGTAGGGATGGGAAGGAATCATTTGTGGATTCCGGGGAAGCAATGGCTTCCTTTTCTCAGTGACACAACAGTGAGGGGCCTCCCCAACTGACATCAGCATGAAGCATCATTCCGGTAATCATCAATGGAAGAGGATTCATATTTTAGACAAATTAGTCACAGGTGAAAAAACATTTAATTGCAATAAAGGTGTTTAAATAAGATGTTCTAACATAAAAACTTGTGAACAGAAAATGCTAAGATGCTTTCTAACTAGTGTAGCCCTTCACACGTGCCATCTCAGTGGAACTACAACTTCCTAACCTTATCTGGCCTATCACTACATCTCAGTGACTCCCCAGATTGTATATCAGAGGTGGAGGGGGCCAGCGGCCTACCTCGCACTATTATCTGCAACACACGTGGCGGGCATCCTCTGAGTCCCTGGACTTTAAGGGTCCTGCCTTGCTTCCAGGTGTCTGGGATGTTTCCATGACACCCTCTTCATCGCACTGCCCCTGAGATGCCCTGGTGTCAGAAAGAGGGGAGTCACAAGGTATAGCCACAGCCACAGTCGCCTTCCTTCTTCCTTGAGGTTCTGTAGACTCCTGAATCATTCAATGGGACGATAGTGCTTCTGCAGTGACATGCAGAAACTTCAGCATCAAGTTGCCCTACCAGTCCTGGAGGACCACCTGCGTTCTACCCATGGTGGCCGAGCCCTCTGCGATGGCCGCTTGAGTCGGGGGTCACCTCTCAATGGCCGCAGCAAGTGTCCTCGGAGACCAGGCCATGCTGTGCAATGCATCAGGCATGACCCTCTGCGAGCGGGTCATGTTCTCAAGGACTGCCGCAGTAGCCCATTGAGTCTCAGCTTTGTCCTGCTGGGTCTCTCCAAACTCTCAAGTCTCTCAGCAATGGGCCTATTCAGTCCGTCAGCTGTAGCCTGCTATATCTCAGCCATCACTTGGAACCTGCCACCATGAGGACTCCTTGCCCCAGGCTTTCTACTGTAGATGCCGCCCTTGCTGTGTTGGCCTGGGAAGCACACAAGACAGGCAATAACTCATCCACCTGGAAGTTTTGGGACTACTCCCAATAACCTCACTGTTGGTTCACTGGTTCTGTTGCTGTACCTCCAGCAGCTGAGGGAAAAGTGATCTCAGAGGCCCAGCAAGTAGCCTGGGGCCAGCTGAGTCCTCGTCTCCAGCAGGCCTCCCCCATACCAGAGGTCTCAGACATTCCTTCCTCCACCCGATGTACATTATTAGATATGTCTTGCTTACCAGAGAGTGACCCAGAAGCTCACCACTACCTGGACCCACCAAAGTGTCAGTATCTGGGATAGTGAGTTGTAAGGTGGAAACTGATGCCAAAACAGTGCCACCCTCAGAGGTCCCTTCGCCCACATCTTCTGAAGACTCATCCGAGCTGTCTGGACCAGGATGGGCAGGAGCTGCAGTAGGGGCCTGGAGTCCAGAGGGCCCCAGGGCATCCTTGTGTCCCTGCAACAAAGGGCACAAGGTTAAATGCAAAAGAAGGGAATGAATCCGGGATGCCAAACACGTGGTTCACATTTCTCCATTGAATGTAGAACAAAGCACCAAGAAAATTACATCATAGGAACAGGCCCTTCGACCCTCTGAGCCTGTAACGACTAGGCTGTCCATCTGATTTGTTACTCCCAACCCTCCCAGGGACCATGTGCCTTTATTGCCATCCCATTCACATAGGTATAGAGATTCACCTTAAAGATCACTATATCTGCATCCACAACCTCCCGTGGCAGTGAGTTCCAGGCATCTCCCTGTGCAAATTAACATGCCTTGTCCATCTCCTTTAAACCTTGCCCCTAACACTCAAAACTTGTGTCCCTGAGAAGTTGCCTCAAAGTGAGTGGAAGAATGACAGGTGCTCATGTTTTGATGGCAGCCCACATCTCCCCTTCCCCTGTGAGCTCCAGTGCTCACTCCTCAAAGGGGTAAAGACCCAATACCCCCTGTCTTCACTCTCCCATGTGTGTTATAGTCGGTCTTCTCCTGTGGAGTCACAAGGAGTTATAAAAGAAATGGTGGCGTGACTCCTGCAGAGTATCAGGTGGTAGCCCTTGGAGGCAAGCACAGTGGGGGCCTTGGGGGAAAAGAAAGGAACTGCTTTGGGAGTCAGGAGCTGGAACTACGCAGGGTGCTGTGAATGGGACTGCCTGGGGGAGATTTGGAGAAAGATGCAAGATGGGGGGGTTAACATTCACCCTTGCTGCATGGATGAGATAATTGACTTTTCTCCAGCCCTGCTTCCCGTTTAGGGAAGTTGCCCTGGAACTGACCGAAGCAGCGACTTCCTCCCAGACCGCATTTCCATCAGAGCCCCTGGGTCTACGTTCTCCTGGAGGGAAGAGGGTATCCCACCTTGCCTCTGCTATATCCAGTAGCCTCCCCAGGTTGCCCTCAGAGAATCAAGGGGCTGGCCGTGTGCACATTTCATGCAGGAATGCCTGCCTGCCTGCCAGCCTTTTTTAATGGAGCTGCCTCTTGTTAGGATGGATCAGGCAGTTTGGCAGACCATTCCGGCAAGTTCCATGCAGTTTGCTTGTTAGCACTGAGGGGAAGGCAAGTGAGCACTCGCAGGTGTGCTGATGGGAAAGGGGGAGGTGGATCAGTGCCTCAATGATTGAGGACAAGGAGAGGGAAGTGTCACACAGCCATTGGAGTCCGGAGGAAATGGAGCCTTGTGTGGGAAGGCCCAGGGTGGAGGTGAGGGGGATGACCCTGTCCAACATCTGTCAGGTGGATGGGGGAAAGGTGGATCTCTCTGCCTGAGACTGATGGGGAGAAAGTGGTCTACTATCAATGGAAGGGGAGGGGAAGGGGCCTGCAATTGGTCTAGGTGATGGGGGTGGGGCAATGTCTGTGGGAACCAGGTGAAGGGATTATCCGGCGTGGGAGGAATGTAGCAGGGGGCCGTTATTTTGAGGTTTTTTTGTGCATGTGCAGTTGAAGGCTCCAATCGGAGCCACAGTATTTAGGATGCATAAAGCCCTGCCCATAGGCTTGTGCAGCACGATTCCGAATCACTGATATTTTTTCAGGCAGTATGTGTGTGGGGGCATCTGAGAACAGGTCTAAAAGTCCTGGAACACTTCTAGTTTCAAATCCACCCAGCACTTGGAATTAAAATGGTAAAATAGGATCCCTTGGTGACAATTGGACTAGCAGGGTTACGGGCACAGGATCTAGAGGGGATTGTGGTTGGTGCAGGCTCGATGGACCAAATGGTCTCTTCCTGCACTGTAGGAATTTTATTCTATAAAGATTATTCTAAATATTATTCTTTTTAATTTCATGCCTTTTCAGTTGGTAGGAATAGAACAAAAAGGAAGACTTGCATTTATGTAACACCTTACTATATCCTCACAAACACACCAAGGCACCGCAAGTGAAGAAGTGAATTGCAGTGACTATTTTAAAATGGCTAATATTAACAATTGTTTAGCGTACAGCAAGATCCCATAAACAGTAATTAGATTAAAAACTAGTTAGTATGAGCAAAATATTGCAGATGCTGGAAACCTGAAATAAAACAGAAAGGCTGGAAAAGGCCTATTGTGGTTTTCCAGTTTCTTTTTATACTTTATTCCAATTCAATCGAATTAAATTAAATCTAATTCAGAGTCCCAACAAGTTGAGACATTCCTGATCCAAGCTAACAAGACAGGGCTCTCAGTTCCTGTCTTGGGCTTGATCTACATGATCCAAACTGATTGGAGTAAGTATAGCTCCTCCTCCAAGGCTTGATCTCATTTGCATCTTAGCCAAAAAGCCAAGATTCTGCTTTAAAAAGTTGTTTCAAATGAAGCTAAAATGCAACTCACTAACCTCAACCAAGCACAGCATGTCGACACCACACTCGATCTCAGCCAAAAGGCCAAGTGTTTCTGTTACTAGTTAATCTGCTTTAGGAATGTCAGCTGAGGGAAGAATATTGCCCAGATCACCAGAAAAACTGCCCCTCTTCTGTAAGTATTGTGATAGGAACTTGATTGTCCATCTGAATAGTTTAAAGTCACACCTGGCAAAATAGCACTCCCTCAGTACTGCAGGAAAGGTGTCCCATGCTCACAGATGAACACAACAGGACCAGCTCAGCAATTTTGCCAGAAATGGCCTCTTAACTGGACTGGTTCCCTCTGCATGACTGTTATTCAATTAAAGTCAGAAGGCAGGCTCCTGATACTGCTGCTCGGGAAAGAGGGCCAACATCCCAGAAGCCTCAGTAGAATTATTCTGAGGAACTCCTTGAGATCACTGATGCGCCTCAGTAGCCTTCACCATTGACATCCTAATCCTTATTCTAGATGTCTCATCATCACTCTCGTCAAATGCACTGCATCTATTGAGTGAATACCTCACTGTTACCCAGTCATAGTTCTGCTTCCTGCCCCATTGTAAGACAAGAGAATGCAAAATACCAGAAAGGAAGACAGGACTGCAGATTGGCCATCACAAAGAGACACACTCATAGATTCAGAAGATGATTCCCTGGGATAAGTGCCACATATGCATTCCCCCGGTTGAAAATGGAGGAATAGAAAGCTTACAGATAGTTGGTGACAAATTCTGGGAGCAATTGTGGAGAAGGAGAATGCTGGAGGTACATCTGAAATTTAGTCTGGTACAGATGGATGGACCATGCATACTCTCCACAATAGTGGATGAGCCCAATTTGGTCACCCGTGTCTTGGTGACCCAAAGAAATTGTGACAATATTGCAATGCCTCCATGCACTTCAAAGAAGGCTCTCATCTGAGTCTATGAGACTGTGACTCTGACTCTGCAGACAGTGGATGTCAACTTAGCAGGAGGTGAAATGTTTGAAGCCAGAGGGTGCTTTCACAGTCACAAGTAATGTGTAATGGTAATCAGGTCCAGCAGGTATTCCTGTAGGAGACTGATAATGTCTGCAACCACCTGACACGGCAATATCTCAGCTGTGAAAGCACTGCTCTTCTGAAAGATCAAGGAAGCTGAGCCGCCACATGTGAAGCCTACAATAGAGGTAGTTTATTGAATTGCACATTTCTAGTCAATGTGGAGAGAAACATTTTAAACGGTTAGAGTCAACAGCATAAAAATGGGCTATCCAGCTCGAATGATGTAGACAGTTGTTCATGCTCCATATCAGTCTCCTCTCCACTTCATCTCATACATGACCAACCCAACTTTTCTAAATATAAACTCAAAATCATGCGGATGTTGAAATTTGAAACGAAAACAGAAAACGCTGGAAAAAAATTATACAAACAAAATCTAGGAGACAAAAACAGTAGAAATATTTTTCATGGCATTTTTGGGCCAAGAAGGGTTAAATTTAATACAGGATCTAAAAGACAGGCAGCGATTAAAAAAATGGTAAACCCCTTTGGGACAATTTATTTGTAATTTCTATATTTCATCCACAATGGATACAATAAAATATAACAATAATAATCCTTTGATGAATTATAATTGTGTACAGTGATAGCCAATGAAGATTAATGCTGTTACAATAATGTTTAAATTAACTTGCTTTATTTTTAGTCTTTACTGCCATCTGCTGTTCAAAAGAACAAATCTCAGATATTAGCAAATTACCACAGACAGAAACCACAGACAGAATTCAGTGCCAGAGGCACAGGTCTCACTCAGTATCAGACCCAGAAGTGGGTGGCACTCTATTTGAGATGGAAGTGGCAGGTCAAATGCAATTAGATGATAGCTAGCTAATTAACAAGTGAGAGATGCAATGGCTGACGAAACAAGTTTCCAGGGAGCTGGGGCTGGACGGTGCCAACTTCTGCATCAGCTAATGGGGGCATGGCACTGGCAGTATGTTTAAGTAGCATCCGGACCCAACTATAATATCTCTGAGCCTCCTGCATTAGTATATCAGCACTGTAAGAGCTATCAACACCCAGAGTAAGAACATAAACTCCCAGAATAAGAACTATCAAAACCCAAAGTGAGAACCTTGAACACCCAGAGTAAGACCAAAGACTCCCAGAGTAAGAACCAAGAACTCCCAGAGTAGGAACCATCAACGCCCAGAGTAAAAACCTTCAACATTCAGAATAAGAACTAAGAACTCCCAGAGTAAGAACTATCGACATCCAGAGTAAGAACGTTCAACACCCAGAGTAAGAACCATCAACTCCCAGGGTAAGAACCAAGAAACTTCAACATCCAGAGTAAAAACCAAGAACTCCAAGAGTAAGAACCATCAACATTTAGAATAAGAACTGTCAACATTCAGAGTAAAAATCGACTCCCACAGTAAGAACCATCAATTCCCAGAGTAAGATCCAAGACTCCCAGAGTAAAACCAAGTACTTCCAGAGTAAGAGCCATCAACACCCAGAGTAAAAACCGTCAACTCACAGAGTCTGACTCACCACTTGAATCAGGGTCACAAACTGATGAGTACTTCACAGACATTCAGGGGCAGTTAATGAAAGCTGAGTGAGCTGACTATCAGAAGAAGGCCAGGCCCATTTTGAGCCCCAAGCCTATCAGATGGGTTTCTGATGGAACTCACATGGAACTTGCTGTTACAGCAACAGACAAAAGAGCATCTGGCGGAATTGCCAGAGACTATATGCACCCACGCATCATTGAAGAGTCCGCCCAGGCTATGAGTCTGCAATGTCTCAAGTGTTTCACCATCAGGACATTGGTAAATCTCATGAAGGGCCATATTCACAGACTAGCCAGTAACTGCGGGATATGCAGCAGATCTGAGCAGCAGGGCTTTGGCCATCACTGCAGCAGTGACCAGGCAGGAGGGGGACAAGATGCCTGAATTCTCCTCCAGATGCTCCTCTTTCCTGGTAGACAGGGAGGTGCCTGTGAGTACCAAAATGGAGAAGTGGCAGTCTGTTACATCTGAGGTCTCCACTCCGTGCACTCTGAAGATAGACAGATGCTCATCAGACCCTCTCCTGCAGTCACAGATGAGGTAGCTGCACTGGTGTTAGTGCCCCTGAAGTGCCAGGTCTTCAGGCCTCAGGCATCAAGGGGATAGCACCCAAGATCATCTCAGGCCACAGAGGATCACAAACTAACTCTGTTTTAGCTAACGATGCTGGGGCCACTTCTCAGAATAACACTCAGAGGTACATCACATAGACATCCCAGTTTGGAAGGATGAATATACTTTACATACATGTCCTTGGCTAATGGCTTTATCTCATTAAATAACGTGGCAATATTTATTCCTGTATCCTTTATTCAATAACTGTTGCCTTCTTACTTGCAATGTGAGCCCTCTGCACCTTCCTACGCCTGATGGAGAGAGTCTGGCACTTTCTATGGAGCAAAGTAGATTGGACAGACTTTGTACATAATGACATATGAGAATGGGTTGTCATGGCGATGTGGATCGGAGGTCTTACATGACAGGCAAGTCATGGGCATCAGGCCTGCTGGAATTGGATGTTAATAAGTGTGTCACAAGCCTCCCTTCTGCATCATTCCATGACCCTGGTGTAGGAGCCTCATTCTGCTGTCCTGTCTCCTCTGTCTCCTCCTTCCCAGCATCCTCATCAGATGAATATGTCTCATCCAAATCCTTTGCTTGGTAGGCCTCCTCTCTCCGCTCTGGTGGGTTGTGCAGAGAGCAGAAGACGATTAAGCTCCTGGAAATCCTCACTGGTGCATACTGCAATGCTCCATCTGAATGGTCTGGGCAATGGAAACTCTTCTTCATTAGGTCAATTATCTGCTTCATTGTGGTCCAGGTTGATCCAGAGCATTGTAATGCTCTTTGACTGCAGTGTGAAAGTCCCTCATGATGTCAGTGGCCATGTTTTAATGGGTATTCTGATCGTCTGATGGTCCTCTGATCGGCACAATGGCACAGTAGTTTGTTCTACTGTCTCACAGTGCCAGGGACCCAGCCCTGGGTCACTGTCTGTGCAGAGTATGCACATTTTCCCTGTGTCTGATTGGGTTTTGTCTGGGTATTCCAGTTTCCTTCCCACAAAGATGTGCAGATTAGGTGGATTGGCCATGCTCAACTGATCCTTGGTGTCAGGCGGACAAACAGGATAAATACGTAATGTTACAAGGGTGGGGTCTGTGTGGAAGTGTGGACGGTGCAGATTCAATGGGCCAAATGGCCTCCTGCTGCACTGTAGGGATTTTACAATTCTGTGATTCTATTCTTTGAAGTTATGCATGAGGCTAAAGCATTGCTGCACCTGGGAGTGTTGAAGTCCATATGCTTCTTGTGTGTTCCCTGTGAAGCAGGGCACCCTGGTGATCACATATCACTTAGACTTCGATCGAAAAGAATCCTTTCTTATTTATGAAGACCATTTTCTGTTCCAAAAGAACTTTGGTAACTTGGGTGCAATCGATTACACTCTGCACCTAAGGAAAGCTTGCACTGACCCCGAAACAAGCACTCCTCTTTGTCTGGCTATTAGGGTCAGACTGGGAGGACATTAACTCTCCAGTTATTTTGAACAAGGCTTTGGTCACCTACTCAATATAATGATGAGAGCAACTGCCTGGGAGATTCCACACTGTTCCTGCTGGGTCACTGCAAGGAGCTGGATGCATAGAAATTCAACACAGCAGTGACATTCAGCACCATTAGCCAATGGGTAATGACCATGTCACAACTTATCCTGCAGCATTACACACTGGCCGATGCCAGACTCCCTTGACAGACACAGTGTTTGCTTGCACTGGTTCTCTGATATCTGGAGGTGATTCATGCAATTGTAGAAAACTCTGGGGCACAGCACAACTTCAATCTTTAGTCTCAGTTCTGCTGCCATTCTCCTGGATGTCCTCCTGTGGCAGAAAGAGTTTAAGTGGATACTGTCCACTTACCTGGATAAGTATAGTTCAAACAGCACTCAGGAAATTAGAGATCATCCAGGAAGAAGCAGGCCACTTGATTGGAACCACATCAGGTTCCATCAACATCCTTCCGTTCCTCTCTCCCTTCACCCTCGTAAGGTCCACAACCTGCATTGCCCCCCTACAAGCAGATCACATGGAAGGCTTTGAGGCAGTACTTTCTTAATGGCTTTTAGGGATGGCAGCACTGATGTGGCTTTGTCATTGACTCCCAGGTCCAATGACAGAAGATTAGTTGACTATAGAACATGCAGGACTCATTCACCTTGGTAACACAGATTATTCATTCATGTATTTCCTGCCCTGCAGGGCACTCCTCCTCTGTATCCCTGTGCCACTGATCATTTTGGCAACCTGCTCCCAAGGTGCTCTGGTGAATTAGCTCAGCCTCCTACTCCCACTGCTTGGAAGAGGATGTCTCGCCTGTTCTCTGTGGTCTGGAGGAGAGTCTCCAGGGAGGCACTGCTGAACTGTAGGTCGGTGCATGCTGCTTTCTGGAGGTCATCCCGATGCCCTGAAGTGAATCACTGGCACTCTAGGTACCTTTTAAATAGGGTGCCTGGACATGATAGAGGAGCGTGCAACTTCCTGCTTGGCCCACCATGCAATCCTCCCAACTGCAGAACTAATCAGGTAAGCCACACAAGATTCATCATGCTCATTCACCCTATTTTCCAGCGGAACTCACTCCAACTTTCCACTCCCACCAATAGGAAAATTCTGCCCCCAGTTTCTAAATTTTCAGATGATAACAAATTGAGGAGAATTATTAAAACTGAGGCAGTCTGCGACACATGACAAGAAGACATAGAATCCTACAGGGCAGAAGGAAGCCATTCAGTCCATCAAATTTGCACCAACCACAATCCCACCCAGGCCCTATCTCCATAATGCCATGCATCTACCCTAGATAGTCCCCCTCATACTAAGGGGCAATTTAGCATGGCCAATCCATCTAACTCGCACATCTTTGGACTATAAGAGAAAACCGGAGCACCCAGAGGAAACCCACACAGACATGGGGAGGTTATCTGTGCAAACTCTGCACAGACAGTGACCCAAGCTAGGAAACAAATCTGGGTTCCTGGCATTGTGAGGCAGTAGTGCCAACCACTATGCCACAATGCCACAGAATAGACATACAATTGGCAAGGTAATTTCAACACAGATAATTAAGAAACATTACATTTTAGCAGAAAAAACAAAAAAATCACACATTATTTATTGATGTTACATTCACATTACTGGGAAAACAAAACCTAAATAGAGCAGAGGAACAAAGCAATTGGGAAGACTAATGTGTTCTTATATGCTGAGGAGACAGCTTGGATCAGTTGGCTGTCATCTCAAAGTCAAGAAGATTTGGCTTCAGAACTTGGGTATACAATCTAAGTTGACACTTCAGGACAATACTGAGACACTACTGTATTGTTAAACAGGGTAACTTTTTAATGAAACATTAAACAGCAAATGTTTTAATGTTAAAATGGATATTCAGTATTATGTGGTCCTATCTGAAGAAAAGAGGGGAGTTTTTGTGATGCTTGCTAACAATTAAACCAACCAAAAAGAGCCATTGTTACTGTCTGTGGAATCTTGCTATATGCAATTTGGCTTTCACACTTGCCTTTATAACATGTGCATTTCAGAAGCAACTTTCCTCAAGTAATTATAGAATCGTAGAATCCTACAGTGCAGAAAGAGGTCATAAGGCCTATTGAGTCAACACTGATCACAATCCCACCAGGCCCAATCCCCATAACCTCATGTATTTTACCCTAGCTAGTCCCATTGACATTAAGGGACAATTTAACATGGCCAATCCACCAAACACGCACATCTTCAGAGTGTGGGAGGAAATCGGAGCACCCAGAGGAAGCCCACAGAGACACAGAGAGGACATGCAAATGCCACAGGCAGTGACCCAAGCTGGGAATCTAACCCAGCTCCCTGATGCTGTGAGACAGCAGGGCTAAACCCTGTGCCATCATGTCACCCCTTTGAGAAAACCCAGGACATGCTAAATAATTGAAAACTTTTCTTTTTAAAATTTCATGGATCTTTTGAAGAACTCAATAGCTGTGTAGGTACCACAATGTTTGAAAGTTCTTATGCCACTGGTAACTGCTTCATAAATGTTCCTGTCTTCTAGGAAGAAATTCAGCTGGTTCACAGCTTCACTCCGAAGTGGGACATTGCAGTTGCGCATTCTATCTCAGAAAAAAACTAGATGCAACCAATCTCTCTTTGTAAGACTACAATTGCCACCAGTAAATCACAGAACTCAATTGTATTGATGGCAACTATGGAGATGTCTGTGTCCTAAACAAGAAGTCTCTTTCAGCCAAAGGGCAAAGCACAAAAGCAAGAAACTGTTGGGAATCCCAAATGATAAAAACTTGACACAACCACTCACTCTCCATGGAATTGCAATTCTTGTCAGCTGATCACAAAGTGATATTGATGTGACTGGAGAATCTATAGGTCAGACAGGATCTCCCTCTGAGCTGAAGGACAAAACATGGCAGTGGGGAAACTGGAATAAACATCTACATAAACACAATAGCCTTCTCTTTTGAATAGAGAATACAAATCAATGTAGCGTGGTAAGTGAATTATGAAGTGTTTGGTGGGCTACTCACTACAAATTTTAAATTATTTATTTCATTCAAATGGAATATCTCACTGTGTACAAAACAAGAGTATCAACAGGAAAGAGAACACAGGCTTGTGTGGAAAATTGGCATGCAGATACACAGAATGTGGACAAGAGCAGTGTGAACTTGAAAGGAAAAGACAGGAATAAGCTGTTAAACAAATCTACTTTCTTAGACGTTGACTGAGTTCCACCTGCCCCAAGAGGGACACTGGGCAGCAAGACTCTGCCACAAGCCCCAATCCATCGAAGTCTCCTTCAGTACAGCCTAAGTGGTATCCCAGTGTTGGCGGTCCTTGACAAATGTATTTCACTAGGTCTTTTTTGGGTCGCCTGTAGTAAATAAAGTTTTCTTTCTGAAAGTAGTACATTATGAATGAAATACCTGTTTCAAGATTTTTTATAAATCCTGTTGTTACTGTAGTGTCTATTGGTTCTGTACAGTGTAGAGTAGATGAATATACATGGAAGAGCCATAGGTTGGCATGGAAGTTGGGTGGAGTGACATAGATTGACATGAAGGATTTGAGGGACATGTGGAAGCTGAAGGAGCATATGTTGATGAAACTTATCTTTCACATGGTTCCCTCATCTAGATGGAGTATCCTCTGAGAGGCTGTGAACCACAAATCCATTTAGAACTGGCATAACTCCATGAAAATTTGGGGGATTAGCAGATGCCTATCCTGGCTTTGGAGCCAATCTGCATCCTTAATCCCCACTGGTGAAAATTGGGGGTGCCAGGAATCAAGAATCCCAGAATTGGTCCCAGCTACCATTTTCCTTACCTTCACGGAGTCACCCTTAACACATAAAAATCCAACCCAGGCTTTTTTACCTTTCCAATTTACTTACATTGTCAATATCTCACCTTACCTGATTTTCCTGTTTGTGGTGCCATTCATTCAGCTTTAACACAGAAAGTAGGGTGAACTGATTCTCACTCTCATAAATCATTTTGTCAAGGCCGCCATGTGGTCAGCTGGCAGAACATCTGGATATGGAATGATCTATTCTAAATAGTTTTTATTAAGGCGGAAGATCTCTTTCCAGCAATATGGTAGAGAACATATAAATCTTAATTTTGTAAAATTGTAAGCCGCTATAATGTTATTACCATTTATCAGTCCAAATCTGGACATTATCCAAATCTTACTGAAGCACTCTGTGCCTGCATGTAGCTTCTGCAGAATCTCTCTCAAACAGAGAGGAAATGGACTAACTGTTGATTTGTTTTAATATTGGTTGAAGGATGAATTCTAGTCTGGAGAATTAAACAACTCATTGGTCCAAACCAGACAGTCTCCAGATCTCTAATAGTTGAATGTACTACAGAAGATCTGGTTCAGGACCCTATAGGAGTCCCAACAGACCAATGTGGGATTGTCCATCAGACCAATGTGGGATTGTCCAACAGACCAATGTGGGATTGTCTGAAACTCTGCACAAATATCTCTGACTTGGGCTAGAATCAGAGACTATGTGGCAGACCTGTGCTCCTTAGGTGGTTAGTTACTCAGGAAATGTTGAACAGCCAAAAACTAGTTTAAACACCTGGGTAACTGCACAACCGATCGCTCCATATTCCCCCAACGTTACCCCACTAACAACCCATCTACCCTCCTGTCAACATTCATCCAGGGCCACTGCAACTAATTCCCGACCTGACCATCAATCTCTGCCCCTACCATCTGACCCAACTATCCTTCTGCTCCCATGACTTGTCCAAAATTCTGACCTGACTACCCACCCCAGCTGATCCCACTGCCCACTCCAACCCAACTACCTCAAGACTGAATCTGACTACCCTCCTGGCTCCCCCCGTCAACTGACTACACCATGGACACAAAACTAACCTCCAACCAGCCCCAGCTACCACACCAACTACCTGCCTACTCCTGACCTAATTATCCACACAAAACTACACAGTCAGCATTTAATCACTTACCCATTCACCCAGCTACCCACTCCCCAACTACCCATTCCCTCACTTACCCATTCCCATACGTATCCACTCCCAAACATATCCAGTCATCTAACTGTCCACTCACCCAATTACCCACTCCCTAACTACTCACTTCCCCAACTACCCACTCACCTAACTACCCACTTCCTCCATCTACCCACACCTTCACCCATCCACTCACCTAATAGCTATTCCCCATCCACCCACTCCCTCACCTACCTACTCACTCAATGACCCATTCACCTAACTACCCACTCCCGATCTACTCACCCTCCAGCCTATCCCCTCCCTCCTCAGCTATCCACTCACCCAATTACCCACTCACCCAACTATCCACTCCCCAGCCTACCCACTCCCTCATCTACCCTCTCCCCCATCTACCCACTCTCCCACTCTGATACTTATCCACTCCTCCACATACCCACTCCCTCACCTATCCACTGCCCAATCTATCCAAACTCTCACCTGCCCACTCCTCATCTAACCACTCCCCCACCTACTCACTCTCTCATTTATCCACTCTCTCACCTATCCACTCACCTAATTAGCCATTACCTTATCTACCCACTCCCCTATCTACTCACTCCCCCAACTACCCATTCCTCAGTCTACCCACTCCCTCACCTATCCACTCACTTAGCTATCCACTCCCTCACCTATCCACTCAGTTAGCTACCCACTCCCTCACCTATTCACTCTCTCATCTATCCACTCACTTAGCTACCTACTCCCTCACCTACCCATTCACCTAACTAGCCATACCCTCATCTACCCACTCCCCCATCTACTCAAACCTTCATCTACCCATTCCTTCACCTACTCACTCGCTCAACTACCCAATTACCTAACTATCCCCTCTCCCAACTACCCACACCCCAGCCTATCCACACATCCATCCACTCAGCCAACTACTCACTCCATCAACTACTCATTCAGCCAACTACTCACTCACCCAATTGCACACTCCCCCACCTACCCACTCCCCAATCTACCCAGTCCCTCAGACCCACTCCTCTATCTATCCACTCCACCACCTACCCATTCCCCCACTTACCCACTCGGACACTTATCCATACCACCATCTACTCATCCCCTCAGCTACCCACACCTCCACCTACCCACTCCCCCACCTACCCACTTGCTCACCTATCCACTCCTTCACTTACCTGCTCCCCACCTATCCAATCCTCTACCTACAATTCACTCACCTACCCATGCCCCCACTCCCCTCGACACACACATATACACACAACCCCATTCCACTTCCCCCACCACACACACACAGAATCCCAACACCACTCCCACCCATCTCCATACACACACACAACTCCACCACCACCACCACCTTCCATGCACACACAGATCTCTCTCTCTCACTCACACACACACAGACACACACCCACACACACACACACACACACACACACACACACACACACACACACCACACACACAACACACACACACACACACACACACACACACACACACACACACACACACACACACACACAATTCTATGCCCAATCCTCCCCCATACACAAACACACAGAATCTTACAACCACTCCCACCCACCTCCACACACACACAGAACCCTACCACCAAATCCACTGTCCCATGCACACACAGAACACTCTCCCACACACACACACACACACAGAACACCAACATCACCCCCACCAAATTCCTATATTGAAAATTTGGTTGACTACTTAAGTCATTTAGGTTATAATGCAACTTAAAAATAGAGAGAGATAGAAACAGTAGATTTTTTACATACACATACAATTAATTTATGTTTCTGATCTTTGCTCATCTTTAATGACAAGATGCAGATGATTTGCTATTTCAACATCCTGTGCCTGGCACCATCTGCCCAAACAATCCATCCAATCTTAGCTGTGTTCAAAGCAATCAGTTGGCTTTCCTACTAATTCTCAGGTTATCCAGTGACACCTCAGTTCCCTTTCATTTATACCCAGCTTGTTTGCACCTCTGGCAATGTAGCATTTGTGATCTTCCTTTGATTTAAGTAATTTTTCAATAGCTTCTATCCCTAACTTTTGACTTGCCCTATATACCTTTGGCATCTTATCAGATCTTTCTGTACTACTCTGTTTCAAAAATTAATTTGAGAAGTTCCTTTCATAGAATCCCTACGGTGTAGAAGAAGGCCATTTGGCCCATCAAATCTGTACCAACCACACAGGTTCTTTTTCTATAACCTCACCTTGCTAATCCCCCGACACTGAGATCAACGTAGCATGGCCAATCTATCTAACCCAGCATTCTTTGTATGATAGGAAACCAGAGCACCCAAAGGGAACCCACACAGATATGGGGAGAATGTGCAAACTCCATACGGACAATGATACCAGGCCATAATTAAACCTAGAACTCTAGCGCTGTGAAGCAGCAGAGCTAACCACTGTACCACCATACCACCCATTTCTTTCACATGTTGACATGTACATTAGTTGACATTTTATTAATGATAGTAGTGAGTTAATCAACAAACGTTGTTTCAACAAGTAATTAACTAATAATCAACACTCAATGATCTAATGACTTTCTTCTAGTAATATCATTGTGAAGAAAATGGACTGACAAAACCAAGCTTCCAAATTGTGAGAAAACTGAAGTGTTTTCTGAAATAAAACAAAAAATTCTGGAAAAACTCTGCACATTGGGCAGCATCGATGGAGAAAGAAACAGAATTAACATTTTGAGTCCACATGACTCTTCTTCAAAGCTAAAGAAAGAGAGAAATGTAATAGATTTCATATTTGGTTAGTATTTAAAATGTGGGAGAAGTTGAGACAAAGAATCTGCACATACAAGTACAAACAGATGAACAGATTTGAACCTGATCCCAGACTTATCATGTAGATTAGCTGATGTGTCATGACATCTGAATAAACAAAGTTCTAAGCACTGAATTCACAGGAAAAATGACATAAATCACAATTGTTTTTTCAGTGTAAGTTCAGATTCAAATCTCTCGCATTTTGCGCAATGTGGAGGTCACAATTGTGAATACTATTGAAAGCTCAGGGGCTTGGGCCACGCTGGAGTCTGAGTTCCAGTACTCTGTTCCCACAAAGCAGCCCCAAACTGTCAGCCTGCACTTTGCTGGCTTGCTCATTTACTGGCCAGGCCTGGACCCCAGCGGTTCTGCCCCTGCCAGGCTCCACCCCCACCACAGCCCGATCACAGCCCCCATGAGCATTCCCCAGCTACCCCCAACCCCACTCCTGCCCTGGAGGACTGCAATCTCCAGCCCCCAGCAGTCACAATCTTGCCCCATCCCAGCATAACACCCCCCTGCACCCCTACGGAGGCAGACCCCTCCTAAGAGGCGGAACCTCTCCACCCTCAGAATGCAGATCCCCCCTACCCTGGCAGACCTAACCCATGAGAGGCAGACCCTCCCCAACGAACCACTCCCCAGTCCATTCTCTGCATTGGCCTCCCTCCAGCCCTGGCCGATCCTGTCTGTGGAGTCACGGTGGGGCCCCCCACCTCCACCAATCGCTCTACGCACCCCCCCTCCCCCCAGGCACTACCCCTTGCCACTGCTCACTAGGCCCTACCCCCGCCTTGGCACAGTCTCATGCCTATTGGGCAGTGGCAAGATGCCCTCTAGACATGGGCACTTTGCTCCTTGGGCAGTGCTGGGATCACACCTGATACTGCCAAGGTGCCCATGCCCAGGGGGCACCATCCCCTTACTGCCCGAATCCCTCGGGGCCCCAATCACATCCCTTTAGTCTAGCAGGATCTCCCGCAAGTTCCGTGAAAGTAGGGAGCTCACTAAACCCTGCCAGGGTGAAATTGTACTGGTGGAGTGGGAGATGCTATTAGGCCTGGAGACTTTGGTCTCACACCTGATAATCACATTGAAATCATATTAAAATAACCTGTGGTTCCTAATGGTTTCCTGTGTGGTCCCGACTCTGCCAGATGTCCGGTGCTGGGAAACGCACCCAGGTCGGGAATGCGTATGCCAATCCCGCAAATCAGCATGTGTGCAATGCTTCCCGCCCAACCCATCAAAAAATGAAATGGGAGAATTGCCCCCCCAAGAGTGAAACCTTGAAAGGCACCAAAACAGAAAAGCTGTAATTTTATCATCATTTAGGTGCCGGGAAAATAGAGAGAGATATTTTGATGTTTACAAGCCAGAGCAGCCAACCTGTCGCCAGTTTAGCTCGCTGGACTAAGGTTGGCCAATATTGGACATTGCTGACTGGCAGTAAGTTACATGCAGACAGCAAAGTGTTAACATATTGGACTAATCATCCTCGGATAGTAGCAGTGGTTAAGATTATTTTTTTGTGGCCCAAGGAAGCACTCCTTTCTATCCTGGTCCCAGAAAAATCATTTCAAACTTATCTTTGCTGGGCTTCTTCTCTCCCATTGCCCATGGAACTGAGTGGTGAGGGCATGGAGCATTTACTGATCAGTTCTACCCTAACATGGAAATTGGGGTCTTAATTTTGTTTTTAATTTTTTACTCCATCCTTGAAGGTACAAAGCCAATGCTCAGAATGGATGGGGCAAACTCAAATCCATTCCTTTCTTGTTCCAAAAATAAAGTTTAAAATCCAGTTGAGTCCAATTTAAGGTCCGCTTGAGAGAGAGAAATAAGATCCAAGCTGACAAGTTGAGGCACTGCACCTCATCTTGCCCTTGACCTGGCGTTTGATCTATGAGCTATAAAATGCCTAATTGCATATTAAAAGGTACCTGTTGCCCAAAACAGATAGATATTTTAACCAATGAGCAGCAGACCCTTTTTAAAGTGGTAATAACCGCAACAGAGCATGATCAGGATAGTAATCTGAACACCATTTTAACAGCACCATTTTCCCAGTCAGCATAGGTTCTCCCTGATCTGCTGGGTGTTTCCAGCTCTTCCTATTCTTATTTCAGTTTCCCAGCTTTCACCATATTTGGCCCTTGTCTTAGCAGTTTGATTCTTACTTAATACGGGGCAAAAGATGCCCGAATTGATACCTGCAGCTTTCCTGAGAAGAAAGTTGCTTTCACAAACTAAGTTGTCTGGATTTTTCATGTTTTTGCACACTTTGGATTAAATATTTTAGTTATTTGCTCATCTCATTTTCTTACAATCAGCACATTGGTCTAGCTCCTTTTCTGTCCTGCAGATGGAAATTTTATTTATATCATTAAACTGACTTCTTTGTCAATGTTTAAGAAAATGAATTAACTGCCTAGCAGTCTCTTGTGGAATTTCACAGGTATGTCTGATTTCTCATCTGCGTGGCCTCATAGCCACACAACTCTAATCCCAATGATGCACTTCACAATGGCAAGTAAATGAATCTGACATTCCGTAAGTAGCTGCTGGCCAACTTACATGATTACAGCAACAATGAATTTCTCATCCCCTTTTAAATATTCATCTATTTTCCAATGGGATTTAGGTTCAATCGTTGAGGCCCAGTGCATGTATAACAACTGCAACACTTTAGTTCTCAATTGCACTTCATTCACTCCAATATAACCATGCGCAAGAAACGTCCTCATTCCCAGCCAGTTTGTAAGCAAGATCCACACTGCAGACAAATGATTAAACATGAAAGAGAGGCACTTGAACACAAAGAAAAGGGAATTGTGAGGTAAGTATCGGCAAATCTGTGAACAGCATTATCTTGGAAATAACTCGCTAAGTCGTTTGGCCTTACTGCTGCCATGTTGTAAAGCTAAACATGAACACTAATCTCATGTTTTATGTAACTATGCTTTGCTTTAAAGTAATTAGCAACAAACTTCATAAATGGTTTGACGTTCCACTGACATAAAGTGTTTAAATATAATTTTGTGAGGATTTGCCAAATTTGCATTTAGTGATGATTTGTAATTCTGCTTTTTTTTTGGTAACTAACTCAACTGCTAAAATGGATATGAATTTTAATGTTAACCACTTTCCAGTTCAGGAAAATGGTATAATAGTCAAGATTAGTTTATTTAACTGGAAATGCTGCTCTACAATCTGAATTCAGTTCTAATTATGCACTGGTGGACTATTTTAATGTTGATTTATGATACCATAAATAGTATGGCAAACAGCATTATGATGTGTGAAATGAGTTATAACTGACTTTTAGCCTGAATTACAGAGTTATAGCAAGCTACTAACAACCCACATACATTTTGAGGTAATGTATCAATGTACTAAGCAAATGAAGAATCTCATGATCGAATGCTCACGTTCAAGTATTTTATGCCGATTTTCATCAACCCTGCAAGCTATGGTTTTTGTTTAATGTATTAATGGTGATTGCATGTTATTGTTGTCTGTCTGAATGATAGGACTCATAACATTTGGAAATATTCCCTACACTCATAGACCTTTGATCAAAATAATTTAAGCCTATGGAGTTATGTTTATATTTAAAGAATGAAACTCACCAAGTAGATGTTGTTTTAGACCAAAAATAATTTACTTTCTAATTTAGTGAGCCTTGGTGAAGAAACTTCTGAACAAAATTTTCATCCATCACATAAAATGTTAAAAATAACAAAGGTGGCAAAAAAATATGTTTCATTGACACATTTTATAAAACAAATCCTCTAGGGCCTTGTCTTTTAATACTGCTATTCGCATTTGGCATGAAGATTTGATGGCCAACCTGCTTGAATGACTGGTCAAAGTATTTCTATCTTTCCAAATAGATTGTTTCCCCAGTGATTCATTAGTAAATTTAACTCAAGTTAATAAACAAAGTAAATACAACAGCATAATTCCTTTTTTGCGTTGGGCAAAGTTCTTTGTTGGTCGCACACTTTTACTTAAAAGAGTTTAAGATTTAAAAGTGAACAGTATGGCTTTAGAAAACAGCTCTCTTAATTGTCTAATCAGGATGTCTAAACAAACAGATAAAGAAAATCCCCACTAACAATGTTTGGTTTTACAATTTGTTTACCAAAAATGTCTTCTTTATTAAATCTCTTTTACTGCCCCAACTCCTCTGCCAGGGGAGTGAACATTTCCTTTATGCTGTGAACAGGTTAATAGAAGACTTACCTCTAATATTTCTGGCGGTGCTAACATATTTCCTCTTGACATAAATTAATCAAATAGCAAAGTATTCCATTCATGCTGAAAGTTGAATAATCTTAGTCATTAATAACAATCAATTTTAAATGATAGTCATATTTATAATTTAAATACAGAGTTGTTGAATTAGTCCAACAGTCCATACAGTTACTCCAAATTAACCTCATTATCTGCTACTATGAGTAGCTGTTCAAGTCAACAACAATTTGTATTTATGTTGCACCTTTCCCTCAATTAAGGGAATCACAAAAGCATTAGAAAGTAAAATTTGATCCTGAATCTTAAAGGAGTATTGAGAGACTGAGTTGTTTGTGGGAATAATTCAAACATTTAGAAACTTAACAGCTAAAGCCATAGCCATTGATGTACAGCAACTAAAGTCAGTGAAACTGAAGAGGCCAGAATTGATAGAATGTAGACATCTTGAGGAATTGTGGAGCTGTAGGAAGTTACAGAAATAGGAAGAGGTAAAGATTCAGAGGAATTTGACATCAAGAATGAGAATTTTAAAATGGTGACGTTGCTTAACTAGGAGTCAATGTAGGTCAGGATTCAGAGGTGAACAAGAGATAAAGACTTATAGATGACCTTATGTTTAGAGAGGGTAGAAGGTTAGAGGCCAAGGAGGAGTTTGTTAGAATATTCAAGCATTGAAGTAACAAAAACATGCACAAGGATTTCAGCAACTGATGAGCTGAGGCAGGAATGAAGATGGACGATGTTATAGAGGTGCCAATAGGTGCTCCTAATGATGGTAGTAATGTGTGGTCAGAAGCTCACCTCAAGGTGAAATCCAGGACGCCTGTGGTCTGATTCAGCCTTAAACAGTTGCCAGGGAGATGGATGGAGTTGATGATTGAGAAATAGAGTTTGTAGTACAGGCGAAGGATGCTTCTGATCTTCCCAATATTTACTTGGAGGAACTTGCTGCTCACTCTTTACTGGACAAGCTGTCTGATAATTTAGAGACAATGGAGGCGATGAGGTTATCATTGGTCACTGGTTCACTGCTGCAGTTCCTGGGAAGAGCAGCACCAGATTGTGTACAGAGTAATGATTCATACTCATACAGATCACAAGACATCCAAAGGACAGGCCAAGCAATTGGCAAATATTGATGAAATGAAGATGTTTTCAGCATTCAAGTCACAACTGC
Organism: Sphyrna mokarran; assembly: GCA_024679065.1. NCBI lineage: Eukaryota > Metazoa > Chordata > Chondrichthyes > Carcharhiniformes > Carcharhinidae > Sphyrna > Sphyrna mokarran. The sequence continues at coordinate 105,210,499 of JAGIQG010000003.1, read as the reverse complement.
AAAAAACTGGTTTGTACACATAGCTGAATAAATTTAATATTAGAAAAAGGCTTTAGGGCAAGTTCTCTGTTAAAATGAAAGCCTACCTGACACACACCAAAGAAGTGAAGGTTTAACTTCCAGTTAACTGGTGTGTTGGCCTCTGTTTGCTATGTGTTGAGTTTAGAAAAATGTTTACCAGAGATCAGTTGGGCTTTACAAATGATAACTTCTGAAGAGGTGATGGTGACAAAAAACTCAATGGCTGGAATTTTACTGCCCCACCTGCCTCAGAATTGGAGTGGCCAAGGGGTGGATAATGGATTTTACAGTTTCAGGATGAGCCCCATGTGTTCAGTATACACAGCAAAACTGGCATTGCTTTCCTGTCACCAAAGGGCAACATATAGTTGTGAAATGGGATAAATCCAAGGATAGATTCAGAGGGGACACAGGAGATAACAGTGCAGAAGTGAAAAGAGAAGCCTAGTCCAGTCTATAGGCAGCTCCTTACGTAATCTATGGTCTGTTTTTCTATCTGCTAAATCGGAAGTTCTCAGTATGACGTCTTTCAGTTTATCTTCACCACACTAGATGATGAGTTGAATCTCCTGAAAGTTGAAAAGGAAACCAGAAGTGACTTAAATTCCAATGAATGGGTTTTCCACTAGATTCTGAAAGTGGGAAAAGTCTGATTAGCTGATTAACTATACAAACTCCATGTGAATGTAATAAATAGTATAATGCCTACTTGTAAAAATAATGAATGTTGTGATGTTTGGAATGTTGGTTGAATTACATGATTATAACATTAATTATTTCTATCTTGCTGTTTGGAGCAGGTGGCACCGAGCTGTTTCCACCAATCTTTTAAAGCCTCTAATTTTCATCCCTGAGGATCAATTATCCAGAGAAAATGGTGCCGAATGTAGTGAATCCAAGAGAAAAAGCCTTATGAGTAAAATGCGAAAAACATTGGGGAGGTTTATAACACATCACTGCCAAAACAAGCAGTTAAAGAATTTTGACAAGAGAATTGGAAGGAATTGTACAAGAAGTCCTTCAAGAACTCGAAACTTCCCACGATTTACAATGAAATGTGATAGGATTCTGAGAACCAGCAAGGTCACTGGTTCACCGCTGCAGTTCTTGGGAAGAGCAGCACCAGATTGTGTACAGAGTAATGATTCATACTCATACAGATGCACAGACCACAAGACAGCAAAAGGACAGGCCAAGCAATTGGCAAATATTGATGAAACGAAGATGTTTTCAGCATTGAAGTCACAACCGCAAAAAACTGGTTTGTATATAAAGCTGAATAAATTTAATGTTAGAAAAAGGCTTTAGGGCAAGTTCTCTGTTAAAATGAAAACCTACCTGACACACACCAAAGAGGGTAAAGAAGTTAACTGGTGTGCTGGCCTCTGTTTGCTATGTGTTGAGTTCAGAAAAATGTTTACCAGAGATCAGTTGGGCTTTACAAATGATAACTTCTAAAGACAGGGGATGGAGGGAATACCATCCTGCTCTACTACTTTTTTAGCGCAGCATACCAGGGGATGCTAGCGACGGGCAGTTTACATGATTTGAACTCAGCATCATGGCCTCTATGCATCTCCAAGTACTGGATTTCCAGCGCTGTCAGCTACACACAGGAAATTAGCACACAACTGCCCTATATATGCAGCACATCATCTATATCTAACTTAAATCCTATTAGCGGATCCGGGACTGAAATCTCCGGGCCTGCTAGCCTCTTATTCCTCCCCCCACCAAAAGTGGTTCATTCCCCACTTGCAGGGAGCTGGCAGCCTGATTTAGCAGGTGTGAAGGGGGGCAATCGAGGCACTGGGGATACCCCTTTGGCATTGCTACCTTGACAATGCAAGCCTGAGCCGTCTGGCCCAAGGAGCAAAGTATCAATGCCCAGGGGGTAGCTTGGCACTGCCCAGTGCGAAGGGGATGGGGCCTGATGGGGCCAGCCTGTGGGGGGTGTGGGGTGGAGAGCGATTGGTACGGTGGGAAGTCGCACTGCCATTCTGCAGTCGAGATCAGTGGGGGAGGGAGGAAGACTAGCGATTGGGGCTGGCCATCTGGGTGGGTGGGCGAGAGGGGGGTGAACAACCTGCTGGTGGATCAGGGCTGCAGGAGAAGATCGGCACTGCTGTGGGATGGGAGATGTTAGGATTGGCGGCTGGTGGGCTGGGGGAGGGGATGGTGAGAGGATGTTGGGGGAAGGGGTTGCCAGGAGATTGGGGCAGGCCAGGAAGGGAGGCTGGAGACTGGGGCTGGGCCTGCACGTGCTAGGCCAATGATTCAGCCACAGGGGGAGGTTGCATGGCTGGTAATGCAAGGGTCATGGGGTTAGCCCGCAATCGAACTGGCCAGTATCCCTGTCTCCTATGCGAATCCCAGCACTGACAGGTCAATGCATTGACCCACCAGCGCACGTTCTCTCCAGCAGGAATAGGCCATGGCCATAAGTTTCTGGACTGATTTATGGTAGTGCACTGTGCTGTGCAGAGTGAGGGAGATTCACTGTGAAAATCTTGCTGAAAAAAACTAGGATGATTTACTCCAGTTTTTACACAAATTCAACACTTCAAATTTTTTGGGGAGAATCCCACCACAGGAATTTGAGAGATGTAGACAGTGAAATTCACAGGGTAGAATATCAAAGAGACTGAACAGTATAACTACCAGCACCCTTACTGGGGAAGCGGGTTCATTTTCCACCCAACAGTCTGACAGGCTATCTCTATCTAATCTTCAGAGAGGTCAGTACCATCTATGATCAGAGCCAGGAAAGCTTGTTCCATTTAACATTTCGATCCATAGATATACTTCTCTAAAAGACTCAGGACAGAATTTTGCAGCTGAACCCACCCCAAAACCAGAAAATCCTGCCCTAGGTCAACGATCTATGCATAGTTCATGTGACACCCACTACAATTCCTGTGGTGGGCAGGATGAGAAAACTCCCCTTTCAGATTTGTGCCTTTGCTGAACCAAGAACAGATATTTTCTCAGATTTGGTCATCGAAGCTGTATTGTGTGTGTCAGAGCCAAAAAAAATTTGAACACAGCGTTCATGAGTGATGGATCCTTTATTGTCTTCTTATCGATAAGGAGAGAACTGAAGAATTCTTAAGCTTCTTCAGTCTGCTCTGCTCAATTATGTACAGTCACCTTTTCACAGGGCCCAACTTCTAGTAAAAATAGTTGTTTCTAGTCACGCACACTGATAAATTATTTACATATGATACAAAGAGGTAGACCCGAAACAATAGCTATTTAATCGCATCCCATCAGTAATCTCATAATTCTACTGGTAGATGGATGGAATGTCCATTCAGACAATGGTCATTTAATCAAAGCTTAAACACAGTTTCAGTGCTGTTAACAAGGACATTCAGCTGTGTCCTGTTGATAGACATAGTGAAACATCCGCTTTGTGCTATTTCACATATATGCAGAGACAATGAGGTGCTGCTAATTTTCCTGGCCCTTTGGCCGACCTCCTGCTGAATTCAGTTCTCCACTCCCACAGTAACTATGAGCTGGATTTCACTAAAAGAGTTACTAAATGGATGTTGTTTGGGAAAAGGGATGTCTCAGTGAGCTGAGGAATGTGGGTACATTTTGGGAGCAAAAGGTAATTTCAGATACAATGGTGTGTTTAGCCATTAATACACTTAAGTGTCATAGTTTATATTAATTTTTCTTTTTCATTTTCTTTTCTTTATATGTACAATTGTCACTGGATTGTACATTTTTCCTCACATTATTCCAAACGTACACCACAAAAAAACAATGTTTCAAGATATCTTTGGAATTTAAGACACCATCGCAGGTAACATCAGCAGAGCTCTCGCACCTTAGGAAGATCTGTCTGGTATTTCACTTTAACCTTTATCCCCGGGAAGACAGCAGATAAGAATTTTTTGTTTCGTGTTTTCTTTCTCTTGATAGCACTGAGCTTTCCCTTTGGGATCTGAACTGCAGAAGGTGTAATTCATAATATAGTCTGTGGTTTGCAGTTCAGCTCTGAAACCACCAGGTGACAGAGTTGGACAGTCGGATTTAGACATTGGCCTCGTTTATGGATTATTTTTAAAGCCATGATGAAGTGATTCTCATAAAAGGGACAGTTCATTGTACATTCACCAGTGGTTTGGCTCTGGAAAATTTGTACTGTGTCTGTGATTCATTGTACTCCACAGGGTGAATGTGGTCAGTATCATTTTCCCTTTTGATATCCAATGAACACATTTGATAATATTATATCACATCTGAGGCAGATTGAAGCTTCATATATTCTCAGACAACAACTTGCCTTCGGTGCAGTCTCAGCAGAGCAATGCCTCCTGTGTCTGTATTTATATCACTTCCCAGCTCTGACTGTCATAAAGATAAATACTCCTTCCTCGTCCTTCTCAAGCTATTTGCAGCCTTTGATACAGTTGACCACAGCATCATTCTTTGATGCCTCTTAGGCTGCGATTACCATCAGCCGGTACCATCCTTATCTATTCAATTGTAGCCATGGTATCACTTTCAATAACGTAAAGGCAAAATACTGCAGATACCGGAAAGCTGAAATCAAAACAGAAAATGCTGGAAAACCTCAGCAGGTCTGGCAGCATTAGTGGAGAGAGAAACAGAGTTAACATTTCAAGTCCATATGACTCTTCTTTAGATAACTCCCACACTGTTCCCTCTGGCATCTTCAATCATTGGCCTCCTCCTATATTTCAACGACATGCTGTCACTTGGCAATATCATCTGAAAGCACAGAGTATGTATGCTGATGACAGCCAGATCTATCTCACTGCCACCAATCCCTACAACATTCTCCCCAGTATTGCTAAATTATCAGACTGCTGCTTATCCAACATCCAGGGCTAATGGAGCAAAAATTTCTGTCAATTTTATATTGGGATTACTGTTGTCACTGTTTTCAGTCCCTACTCCAAACATGATTCCCTAGTTGCCAACTCCGTCCCTCTCCTAGGTGACATTCTAAACCAATTTGTTCACAATCTTGAAGTTATATTTGGCCTGAGAAGAGCTTCTGGCCACATAGTCATGACCATCGCTAATATTGCCTATTTCCACCTCCGTAACACTATTCAACTTTGTCCCTGTCTCAGCTTATCTGCTGCAGAAACCCTCACTCGTGCCTTTGCTTCCTCCAGACTAACACACTCCTGATTGGTCTCCCACGTTCTACCGCATGTAAGCTTGAGGTCATCAAAATTTCTGCCACTCACATCCTAACTTGTAGCAGGTGCAATCCACCCTATCACTCTATAGATCAGAGATTACCCTGGTAAGGCCACATTTTGATTTTAAAATTCCCAGTTTTATTTCCAAATGACAGGCGGTTTCACCCTTCCACATCTCTAAAATTTCCTCCAGCCCCACCGAGCTATCTGTACTTCTCTAATTCTGATCTCTTCGGCATCTTTAATTTTAATTGCTCTACCAAAGGAGGACAACAGATATAGATTTTTCTTTTAGCGTTTTCTTTCTTCTAGTTGTCACTGATATTTCCGTTTAGGATCTAAACTACCTACACCCCAAGATTTAGCATTTCTTCCCTGTGCTTTTCTGCCTCCCTCCTTCACTTTCCTCCTTTAAGACACTGCTTAATCCATTCCTTTGTCCCAAGGACAAATAATTGGTCACCTGGTCAAATATCTCCTCACATAGCTTTGTGTCATTTTTTCTTTTATAATATTCCTGTGAAGCCTTTAGGCATTTTATAAGGCTAAAAGATATTGTTTTAAGATCCACTTATCTTCTTCTTAATGGAGACTAGTTCATTGGTTAAGAAGAAAGGAAGATTCTTAATATGGTAGCAGTAGTTAGAAAGAGAAATTTATTTAAAGTTTATGCGAGTAGGACTTTGGGTTTGTAGTCGTTGGAATTCGGAAGGATGAGGGGGGATCTTATTGAAACTTACAGGATACTGTGAGGCCTGGATAGAGTGGATGTGGAGAGGAAAACCTAGAACCAGAAGGCACAACTTCAGGCTAAAGGGACGATTCTTTAAAACAGAGATGAGGAGGAATTTCTTCGGTCAAAGAATGGTGAATTTGTAGAACGTATTGCCACAGAAGGCTGTGGAGAGCAAGTCATTGAGTGTCTTTAAGACAGCAATAGATTGGTTCTTGATTAATAAGGACATCAGGGGTTATGGGGAAAAGGCAAGGAAATAGGGATGAGAAAAAAATCAGTCAAGATTGAATGGTGGAGCAGACTCGGTGGGCTGAGTGGCCTAATTCTGCTCCTATGTCTTATGGTCTAATTAGATTTCTGGAATCATTGCAAACTGATGTACACAAAAGTAGTTGTGCAAAACTGATTGCAAATGTAACTGAAGAGCAGATTAGGAGCAACAGTAGCTGACCTTCACTAAGGCTATTAGATGTTTATGCTGAAGCTATAAGTAGTCAGCACCATTGGCAGAAAAAAGCAAATGGAGGATTAATCCACACTCTTAATACAAAGAATGCTGAAGTTATTTTGTTTCAATTTGAACTCATAATCAAGAGACTCATAGAGACTTATACAATTTTAACAGGACAAGCCAGGGTAGATGCAGGGAGGATATTCCCGAAGGTGGAGAAGTAGACAATTTAGGATGGAGGTGATGTGACATTTCTTCACCCAAAGAGCGATGAGCCTGTGAAATTCATTATCACAGAAAGTAGTTGATGCCAAATAGTGAATATATTCAAGAGGCTGCTAGAAATAGCACTTAGGATGAATGGAATCAACAATTATGGGTGTAAGCAGGATTAAGCTATTGAGTTAGACGATTAGCCGTAATCATAATGAATAGCAGAGCAGTTCAAAGGGCCAAATGGCCTCCTTCTGCTCCTATCTTCTATGTTACTATATTTCTATGTTTCAGGTAATTGGCTACATAATGGTGGTTTAGGAGCAGATAGTTTTAATAATTTGCATAACTTTGTACTCCTTTGTCAAAGATATTTATCAGTATTTACTTCACAAAATCTAAATATGTAAATTGATTATTGTCTACCTTTTTTGATAAGTATTTGGAAGCTGCATAAAAATATTAATGGAAAATGCAAGTTTACAAGATGAGGGAGATGATTCCAACAAAATAGAAAACATTCTATCAATTCTTCTATGAACCCACCTTCAATCCCTATTGCAGAATATTCTAGCATGTCCCAAGTTTGATTTTCACTTGTTTGAACCCATAGCCTTTTGCCCTACTTTCAATAGGAACATAGGAAGATGGGAACAAGACAGGCCATGCAACTCTTGCTGTATTTGGAAATATAAACGTATATTTTCCCCAGGACATTAGCTGAATTTTTGAATTAATAGTCTAGCTAGCAATAATATCACTAGGTCATTGCTTCCTTTCAATTACAGGAGAAAAAGTTTCAGGTTAATACTATTTCATTCTTCATGCGCACTGTCTTCAATTGCACAAATTGGGACAAACTGAAATTAGAAATTCACCCAATTCTTAACAAACTTTGCTTGTATCAGAGATGTGCAAAAATGGTTGCACAGGCATATACTTCCCTACTTGTTGACAAACCTTACTTCCAGCTACCATGTACCATGTATCTCTATCGAGCAAGTTTCTAAAATCTTTCTCCCAAACGCTTTGGCCACTTCTATACATTAAAAGAATACAACTGACTGTCAACAATTTACTAGAAATGTATATAAATCAATACAATTCTCAATAAGTCCAGTACAATAAATCAGTACAATTTTCTTTACAGCTACTATCCAAGTTGACGTTGATGTCTTGGAGGCAGAAACGTCAAGCATTATTGGCAACAATCTAGTGGTGAGGTCCCGCCGTATGTCCCGTCGTGTCTCTGTCACAAGCCTTCCCACTGACATGCAAAAGGTTTGAGTTATTAATAACATGAATTACATTTATGTAATAACAAGTTTTAAAAAATGGATGAATTTTCTGATGCTAAAGCAATGCTTGTTTCATTGTAGGCACCCCATTCAAAGAAAAGGCAGTACTTAAAAATATTCAAGAGGAAAAATAAAATTAAAAAGATGGAGCAAAATAGGCGACAGTCTTTCCTAACAGTAGGAAAGCTTCAAGCACAAGTAAGCATACACTTATTCCTCGTATACAATTTAGGGGAGGTGATGGCCGAGTGGTATTATCGCTAGACTATTATTCCAGAAATTTGTTTAACATTCTGGGACCCAGGTTCGAATCCCACTATGGCAGCTGAATTCAATTAAAAAAAACCTGAAATTAAGGATCTATTGATGACCATGAAAAACTCATCTAGTTCACTAACATCCTTTAGGGAAGGAAATCTGCCTGCCTTACCTGGTCTAGTTTATATTGATTCCAGAGTCACAGCAATGAGGTTGATTCTCAACTGCCCTCTAAAATGGCCTAACAAGCCATTCAGTTGTTCAAGAAGGCAGATCATTACCACCTTCTCATGGGCAACTAGGGCAATAAATGTTGGTCAGCCAGAGACGCCCATTTCCAATGATTGAACAAAACTATTTAATAAAACTGTTCTGCCAACTGATATTGGATTACATTTCTAAGGTCTTCTTTTATATTTATATAAATTGGGCTTAAATGTTAATAGACAATGGCTAATTACCTCTTGAAGCAATATCTATTTAACATTCTTTCAATTAGGTGGATGACTTAATTGAAACAGTTTCTGAGAAGTCAATGAAATTACTGGCTCAAAGACATGCAGAACTCCAGCAGTGTGAGTATTTGGGAGATGAAATCCTACAATCATCCAAGCAGTTTCAGAGAGTTTCGAAGAAAAGTGCCTGGAAATACAAGTGGAAGAACTACTTCCTTTGCGGATGCTGCTGCTAAATCTACCTTAATTCTTACAATATGTACAATTTTTAGAAAGGAGTTCCTCAATTTATTATTCAAGAATCACCATTAAGTTTAAATGCAAATAATTATAATATGCTGTGCTGGGAAATTATTAGGTTGGAGTTGGAATAGTCTAGTGTATTCACAGTAAATGAAATTAGATGATCATATTAGCCTCAGTGTTAAATCCTTTGTATTCATATGCCATGAGTTAATTGGGTAGTCTTAGTTCAAAATTGGCCCAATTTAGCACTAATTGGCAATCTTGCTCAGATGCTATCGATTGGCTAACGTATTAATACAAATACCTGTTGCGTCAAATAGATCAATTTTATGCGTCTTGCATGTGGGTGAAGAGAGGCTTTCCACTTTTGCGTGTTAGTTGGCTTTTTATTTTCAACCAATGTTGTTGGCTAGCAGCAAAGTGAAACAGAGAGCCAAATGTGTAATTTTGTCCCTGTCAGTAAACACCCTCAAGAGATTTGGCTTTCAGACATGCAATGTGGCAGAGGCCCACTAGGAAATGGATGCTGTCTGGCATTCATGAATCAGACACTCAGATAAATGTAACCTAATCAGGAAAGTTGAAGGCTAAGGAAGTAATCCTTTCAAAAGAATGTGGGGTCCTTAGGCAGAATGATGTATGAAAATGTCGAGGGCGATTCTTCCATCATACAAGGCTAGCAGGCTGGGACATTTCAGCAGGACTGGATTAGCATGATCTGAGCTGAGCGTTCAGCTCCCAGCACCAGATTTCCAGCACCTTCAGTTCCATGCCAGAAGTAGATGTGGAGCTGCATTAGGTATTCAAAGGAGTATTTAAAGCTAATTTAAATATTATTAGTGAGCCTGGGACTGAAATGTCCAAGCCTGCTAGCTTCTTCCACCCCACTAAGAGTATTTCATTCCAGTGGGGTTTACAATAGCTCCCCAATTTCAGGGAGCTAGCGACTCCACTGGAGTGAACAGAGGGCATCTGATATGGATGCTTGGGGGGTGCCCCCTGGGCATTGGCACCTTGGCATTGCTAGCCTGGGCACCCTGACACTACTCAAAGGCAAAGTGCCAATGCCCAGAGTACATCTTGGCACTGCCCATCAGGCATGGGCAGTGCCAAGGGGGCAAGGCCTGAGGGATAGGGCCTGATGAAGGAATGATCAGTGGGAGTGGGAGGGTCCTGCTGCCAGTCAGGATCGCGATCAGAGGGAGGCAGCCAGCATTTGGGGCTGGGAGAGGGGATGGGAGGACAAGGCATGGCTTGTGACTGCTGAATGATGGGAAATCAGGTTATGGATGGCAGTAATCAAGGCAGGCTGAGGGCGAAGGGGTCAGGGCTGAGCCTAGCATGGTTAGAGATGCCAGCAATCAGGCCACGAGAGGGCAGAGGGCCAGCGATGTGGGTTATTGCCAAATATTAAAGATAGATGGATAGTAGGAGATGAGGTTCTTAATGCAATTACTGTCAGTAGAGAAGTAGTGCTTGATAGATTAACAGGACTGAAGGTAGACAAGTCTTCAGGACGAGATGGAATGTACCCCAGGCTTCTGAAAGAAATGGCAGAGGTGATAGCAGATGCCTTAGTAATTACTTATCAAAATTCACTGGACTCTGGGGAAGTGCCAGAAGATTGGAAAAGGGCTAATGTTATGCTGCTATTTAAAAAAGGTAGCAGACAAAAGGCAGGGAATTATAGGCCGGTTAGTTTAACGTCCATAGTTGGAAAAATGCTAGAATCCATCAGCAAACAGGAAATAGCAAGACACCAAGAAAAGAACGGTTTGATCAAGCAGACGCAGCACAGATTCATGAAAGGGAAGTCATGTTTAATGAATTCATTGGATTTCTATGAGGATATGGCTAGTGTGGTAGACAGAGGGGAACCAGTGGATGTGGTGTTTTTAGACTTCCAGAAGGCATTGGATAAAGTGCCTCACAAAAGGTTGCTGCAAAAGGTTAGGGTGCACGGAGTTGGGGGAAAGATGGATTGAGGATTGATTATCTAACAGGACTCAGTAAGAATTTAGCAACACCAATTTATAATCCAACCGATTTGATAGTAAAAAAGCGAGCTTTCAACACTGTGTCTTCCTCAGGCAAATGCAGTGTTCATTTGCCTGAGGAAGACACAGAGTGTTGAAAGCTCGCTTTTTTACTATCAAATAAATCGGTTGGATTATAAATTGGTGTTGCTAAATTCTTACTGAGTTCTTACCACCCCAATCCAACGCCTGCATCTGTATATCATATCTAACAGGAAGCAGAGAGTTGGAATCAATGAGTGTTTTTCTGATTGGCAGTTGGTGCGCCCCAGGGATTGGTGCTGGGGCCTCAACTGTTTACCATTTACATAGATGATCTGGAGGAGGGGGCTGAGTGTAGGGTAACAAAATTTGCTGATGACACAATGAGTGGAAAAGCAAATTGCGCAGAGGGCACGGAAAGTCTACAGAGAAATCTGGATAGGCTGAGTGAGTGGGCGAGGACCTGGCACAGATGGAGTATAAAATTAGCAGATGTGAAGTTATCCACTTTGGTAGAAATAATAGGAGGGATTATTATTTAGAGGGTGAAAAGCTGCAGCATGCTACAGTGCAGAGGGACCTGGGTGTCCTTGTGCACGAACCACAAAAACCCAGTCTGCAGGTGCAGCAGGTGATCAAGAAGGCGAATGGAACGTTGGCCTTTATAGTAAGGAGGATAGAATATAAAAACAGGGAGATCTTGCTAAATCTGTCCAGGGCACTGGTGAGGCTGCAACTGGAGTACTGTGTGCAGCTTTGGTCCCCATATTTGCGAAATGATATATTGGCCTTGGAGGGAGTACAGAGAAGGTTCACCAGGCTGAAACCAAAGACGAGGGGGCTAGCCTATGAGGAGAGATTGAATAGACTGGGTCTGTACTCGTTGGAGTTTAGAAGGCTGAGGGGGGATCTTATAGAGACGTATCAGATAATGAAGGGGATGGATAGGGTAGAGGTAGAGAGATTCTTCCCGCTTCGAAAGGATAGAACTAGAGGGCACAGCTTCAAAATAAGGGGAAGGCAGTTAAGAACAGAGTTGAGGAGGAATTTCTTCACTCAAAGGGTGGTTAATCTCTGGAATTCTCTGTCCATTGAAGTGGTGGAGGCTACCTCATTGAATATATTTAAGTCACGGGTAGATAGATTTCTGATAGACAAGGGAATTAAGGGTTATGGGGAGAAAATGGGGAAGTGGAACTGATTCACTTCAGATCAGCCATGATCTTACTGAATGGTGGGGCAGGCTCGAAGGGCTAGATGGCTACTCCTGCTCCTATTTCTTATGTTCTTATGTGGGGCTATAGGGCTGGCCAGCAATTAAGAGACCAGCAGATCGGGGCCACTGCGCATGCACCGATCTCAGCGCTGATTGATTGGCACGTGTGTGTAGTGGCCTGCTCAGTGCTGTGCTGTTGGCATTTCCAGCAGGAATAGGCCCCGTCCACTGACTTTTATCATGATACATGCTGATACACTCTGCAGTGCACAGAGTGTGGAAGATTCTCCCTTTTTTGGAAGAATCGCAGCCCATCATTTTTTGAGCAACTCCTGTAACCAAGCCAGTCTCAACCATTGTGTTTTGCATGCTATTGGACACATCTGGAAGATCGGGAGGGAATTCTGACATTTGGGCAGCTCAGGGTCTCTATAAATCTTCCTCAGCCTCTGGAGAGGTCACTCCAGTTTTGCTGCACAGCGTTAATTGATAATCTTGATTGATTAGAGAATAGACGCTATGGGCTGTTGCCAACAGTGGGAGGGACCATCCTGAGCCACTGGTCAGTCACTGCTCACCTCAAGTTAGGCATCCCCCAACAAGTAAGGAGCTGACCCGTTACAGCACATCTGCTTCGATGAGATCTTAAGTAGGCAATTCACAAGTAGACAGAATCCATCACACTGGCAAACTCACACAAAAAAACAAAAAGGAAGTCGATACCAATCCTTTGATTGGCAAGTTGGAACGTCAGGTCCACGTGTACAGGATTGATAGATGATATTTAGCTGGTTGAAAACACATGCAAGACAGCTATAATTGATGTGGAATTTGAAAGGCTGAATATCAACTTAACATCCCAACAAGAGACCTGTCTCACTGAGAGCAGATCACTTAAAGAAAGAAATTACACCATCCGGCAGGGGAAGAATTCAGAGGAAATTCAAGAGCAAGGTGTAGACTTCTCTGTAAGGAACTAACTAATTCCAATGATAGAAGTTTTCATAAATGATTCAGATTATGTTCTGAACTCAAACAGGACCAGTTAACCTCATTAGTATCCATGCTTCAACACTACAAAGATGATAGACCAGGCCCATGAGGAACTTCCGACACTGCTAACAGCAGAGTCACTAAGTTACAACATCTCTATCTATTGAGGGACATCAATACAAGAGTAAATGAAGACCATGGGGCATGGCCCACCTACTTTAGACATCATCATCTTGGAAAGATAAATGCTTGAGCTTTGCTAGTACCACAAGCCATATGTAACTAACACCTTCTTTCAGAACAAACTACACCAGAAGTTTGCCTGGAGACATCCACGATCAGGGTACCAGCTGGCTCTGATCATTACCAGATGTATCTCTCTGAGCAGCATTCTCATCACACACAGATACCGCAGCACTTACTGTGACACAGATCACTCCTGGTGTGCACTAGGGTAAGAATGCAATTCTTGAACCGTTTAAATTCAAAACAGAAATGCTAGTGTCATGTCAGCATAGCCATATTGCCTACCCAGATAAAAACTAAGCGCAGCAACTCAACTGCACACGTGCTCTCTTATAGTCTCACACAGAGTGCAGAAGCAAAATAGAACATAACTTCAAGTCACTATCTACAATACTATACCCTCAACATATAGAAAGCAAGAAAGGAAAAATGTTGCCTGGTTCAAGGCTAACATCTTTGTGATGGAACTTGTTATGTAAGAGAAACCTAAGAAAACTGAATGCTCTAAGAGTCGCTCACAATAAGGTTCAATAAACTGCTGCAAGGAGATGTACCAAGGACTGAGTTACAATTCTATTGAATGTCTAGATGTACTTTGACACAGGGAATTTTAGGAGCATGTATGAAGAGACCAAATAGGCAACAGGTCCATCAGCAAAGAAGAATAGTTCCATTGAAAACTAAAGCAGAGAGTTCATCACTGATTGCAATGAACAAAGAGAAATAAGGGTGGTGCATTATCTTGAGTTATACTCTGGAGAGAATATTTTGCTTTTGATTTGATATGATTTATTGTCGTCACATGTATTAGCATACAGTAAAAAGTATTGTTTCTTGTTCGCTACACAGCCAAAACATACTGTTCGTCAAGAAGGAAACGAGAGAGTGCAGAATATAGCTAGTCATAGCTAGGGTGTAGAGAAAGATCAACTTAATGCAAGGTAGGTCCATTCAAAAGTCTGATGGTAGTAGGGAACAAGCTGTTCTTGAGTCAATTGGTACATGACCTCACACTTCTGTATCTTTTTCCTCATGGAAGGTGGAAGCGAGAATGTTTGGGGTATGTGGGGTTCTTAATCCTGCTGGCTGCTTTGCCAAGTCAGAAGGAAGTATACATAGAATCAATGAATGGAAGACTGGTTTGCATGATGGATTGGGCTACATTCATGAACTTGTCTAGTTTCTCGCAGTCTAGGGCAGAACAGAAGCCATGCCAAGCTGTGATACAACAGAACAGAATGCTTTCTATGGTGCATCTCTGGTGTCATCAGCGAAGCTCTCAAAACAATAGAATCCCTGTCTGTCAAACAAAGCTGGATATCAAATCCATAGAGGAAAAGCTTAGCAAAGCCACTGACTCACTTACCATGGGCTACAAGGGGGTCCGGAAAAAATTGAATCCAGCGAACTGTGTATCAATTCAGCCCATTGTCATCCTCTGTGGCAAATGTGGCAGAGACATATCTGAGTACAGCTCCTGAGCCACAGCAAGCAATGCTTAACACATTGTTGATCACCACTGTGCAAACCATTGTCATGAAACAAAAGATTGCCACATTAATCCAAGGATTTAATCAGAATGATCTTCAGTCTGCTTCTGTGTTGGAATTGGGAGCCCAAGATAAAAAAAAATCTTTTATTCCCCAACATCAACATACCTAGTTATGATGACCACAACATTTCAGTTAAATTCTTTATGGCTTGCCATAATCAGTTCACTTCAGGAATAAGGCATGTATATTTTATATACATCTACTGAAATAGGTAATTAGCCATAACCCCCAATGGACCATAGACATCTCTCTCCATTAGAGAGAGAGAGAGAAAGAGACATATTATTGGTTTTATATATAACTTGAAGGCACCATTCCACAAGCATGGGTCAAGGTGAGAAGGCATCCTTGCATGATACCAGTCCACGGGATTGAACCCTTGCTGTTGGCATCACTCTGCGTCACACTCTGGCCAATTAGCCAGATGAGCTAACCAACCTCTTATGATCTATAGAAATAATTTATAATATCTTCTGCATCTATTCAAATATTTAAACTGTGTGTTACTTTTTGTTCTGGAGTATGTCAAAAAGTTATTGTATTTCAGAAGTCTTGGTACTAAAATACATAATAGAAACCTCATTTTAAATCTCATATAGCAATTAATAACCCTGTCACAGTGAGTTTCATGTTCACTATGCATGCATCCAATATGTACCATTTCTCATCTTTTGCAAATTTCATGGAACAGATATAAAGTGCATTGCATATTAATTACTGATATGGATTTTTTTGAATGGGTTTGTACTTACTGGAAGCAGCAACAAACACAAATTGGTAAAGTCACAATATAATATGAAAAAGAAACATCTGCATTGAAGGTTTGTCTTCTGAAGAAGCTGTTACTGTTATTTAAATTTCTACTATCTTAACAATAATTTTCAAAATTTGCTTACTCCTTTCTCGTTCCCTGTTTGTAATACAAGAACAACTTTTGCATCTTCTCAACAGAAAAAAGTGATGGTTATTTTAAGCAATGAAGGGGAACTCACTAAGAGGTAATCAAACAATTTTTTGGACAATCTTCCAGATGTTCTAATTATTCACAAATAAAATTATATTTACAGCCATTGTTCATTTAATAGCAAATACCATAGATTTTCAAATCCAAGCCCACCAGATATTCGTAAGATTTTCAGAATTTTGTCTGTCGATCAATTTTTCTTGTACCTAACATGTTATTTTTGTTGCTGTTTATTTTTATTTTTGGAAGAATTGCAGTAATTCTGTCACTTTAGATAGTAAAGTTGCAACAAAGGGGAGAAATCACTTGTATTTCTTTAAATTTACAAGATATCCCACATAAAGATATTTCCAAACCGCTGCCACTTAGCACTTTTATTATATACTTATATGCAATCCGACATGAATTTCCTAATACTGAAACAATTGATTCATCAAGAAATAATTGCAAGAACATTAGTTGGGGGTAGGTGTCAAGAGCAGAAAATATAACTGGCATCGGTTGCCCATTAAACATTCCACCTAATTTTCCTTCCCATTGGCATTAATGTTGCTAACATGGTGTACTGAAACACAGAGCTTAGCAATGTTTACTCTTTTTCTTTAAAAGCTTTTATTATTGAACAATATAACAGTACAAAACATTAATGTGAGGCATAAAGTTCAGCTCATTACACAGCCCAATGAGAAAGAGAGGTAACTATTGGATAAACAAAAACTGTTCTCAGATGTAATTTCTAATCAATATTCTAATAAACTGATCACCTGTTCAACTTCTGGTTCCCTTCCAAAGAAAACACATTAGGTAGAGAATCATTTTCAAAAAGGAAAATTTATTGCTTCACATCTGGAAATATTTCCAATTTTTCTTCAACATTCAATTTGAATAATTTTATTCACTTAACTGAAGATTGCAAATGCTTCAGCCTCACCAATTGCAGAGGTGCAGAACTCACCCATTTTGAGGACGAGGATGTTTGTGGAGCCTCCTGCCCCTATTCTTTGATTAATTGTCCACCACCAATGATTTGATGTGACAGGACTGTAAAGCTTCCATTGTGGTTTGGTTTAGCGCTATCTATTGCATGCAGCTCCTGCTGCTAGTAGCGCTATATTTTAGTTTCACCAGGTTTGACCGCACATTTTTAAGAATGTCTAGCATTGCTCCAGGCATGCCCTCCTCCACTGAATCAAGGCTGATCCCTTGGCTTGAAGGTATTGGTATAAGTGAGAGATATGCTGAGCCATGAAGTTATAAACTGTGATTGACTTCAATCTTGCAGTATCTCTGGATGCATACTCCGAGCTGCTAGACCTGTTCTGAATTACATTTAGCATAGTAGTAGTGTCATAGAATGCAATGAAGGGCATGCTCAACATGAAGGCAGGACTTAGTCTTCTTAACAGCGATGCAGTGATCACTATTACTTACATTATCATGGACAAATGCATCAACGGTTGATTGGTCAGGACAAGATCTTGTAGATTTTACTCTCTTATCGCTTCCCATACCATCTGCTGAGGACTCAGTCTGGTAGGTACATTGTTCAGGACTCAGCCTATACTGATGGTGCTGCCAAGTCACTCTTGGTTCAGTCTCCTGCCCAGAGTACATTCTGTGCCCTCTTCACTGCCAGTGTTTCTCCTGGTGTTCAATATAGAGGGGTATTCATTCATCAGTTGAAAGAATGTGGTAGATGATAAGTTGAAGGCTCCCATGTCCATTTTTGAACTGATGCCATGAAACTTCATAAGTTCCGGAGTTAATGTTTAAAGGGCAACACTCTCCCAATTGTATACCACTGTGCACAACCTCTACTAGGTCTGTCTTGCTAGTGTGACAGGACATGACCAGGGATGGTAATGTTGGTGTTTGGAACATTGACAGTAAAATATGATTCCTTGAGTATGACTGTCAGATTGTTGCTGGACTAGTTTGAAGAATAGTTCTCCCAATTTTGGCACAAGCCTCCATATGTTAGTAGAGAGGACTTCACAGGGATGACAGATGGGGTGTGCCATTGTTGTTTCCAGTGTCTAAGTTGATGCCACATGGTTCATCTTGTTTTATTCCTTTTTGACTTTTCCATAGCATTTTGGTACAACTGAAAAGCTTGCTCTGACATTTCAGAGAACAGTTAAAAGTCAATTACGTTGCTATGGGTCTGGAGTCATGTGTAGAGCAGACCAGGTAAGGATGGCAGATTTCCTTCCTTGAAGGACATTACTGAACCATCTGAGTTTTTATTACAATTAATGATAGTTTCAAGGCATCATCACTGAGACTAGCTTTCAATTCCAGATTTTTTTTATTAATGAATTCAACATTTATTTCTCATGTTTGATTTCAAAAAATTGTACTTAAAAAGTTTATTTTTGGAACTCTGAGGTAAGCATGAAATGTTTTCTTTATTTTTGGAAAAAGTAACATTTTTTACTGGAATTTAAAAGTTCTCAACTGCAGCTCCACTAATGTCCATTTTGCATCTCCATGCGAGTCTCTGGCGAATCCTCCCCTTCTGACTTCTCATCGCCTGAATTAGTATAATAGAGTTAGGTTATAATAAATATTTTCTGCATAGATCTGAGTTTAGTTATTTGTTCTACGTTATTTTCTATGGAGTTGATTACACCTCATGCTGTTGCAGCAACAGCAATATTCTTTGGTTTTGCATGCAACTACACTTTTATGAACTGACCTCGTAATGCAAGTTAACTATTTTGTAAAATACTGCAGTATTCCCAATGTACAGGGCATAAAGGAAAAAGGCATTCATTTGGCAGCAACAGTTTATTATAAAGCTGCACAGCTACTAGGGAGGTTTTAGATGACCGCAGAAGGTCTGGATGCAACTTTGGAAGTCCTACTGAATCAAGCTTTAAAGAGGACAGGTATTCTTCCATAAGGAGTAAGTCCAAAACATCTTGCATGGGAGCTGGAAGAGTGAGCGTTCTCACCTGTAACCAACTCGTAACTGATATTTATATATTCACCTTTCTACAAAATAAAGGCTATATGACTTTGTGTTTGGCCTTGTTTCACTGAGTGATTATTTACTCAGCTGTCGGAGAGATTAAAGAAACAAAGTACAAAATATCCAGTTTGGCTCAAAAGAGAACAATATTGTTACATCCTAGGCAATGCCATCACACAATTCAATACATGGCTGTGTAAAGCACAAAATACTCAGACTACACATGGGACAGAGCATTCCATGTAGCTGCCACTTCAATGCACTTATCATGAGTCTCTAGAAATGCGACAAGGAACACAAACTGGCCACACACAACATAATGTTCAGGTCACACGTTCACAGATTTATATTTGGGGACCAGTGGCCAGGGTCGTCTCTTCGTTACCTGTTCCTTGATGATTTCACTTTGCAGATGAATCAAGAGCCAATCATTTTGCATACCTAATCTAACTTGAACTGCAGGCAAACTCTACTCCTGCACTGCTTCTTCCTGAGGGTTAATGTCCACACATGGAGTGGAGTTTTAAGATATGAATGGTCGTAATATCGGAACTTTAGGACACTATAAAATTAAAAATGAAACTGCTAGGTCAACATGCAGGTATTAATGTGACTAACAAGCAGATTCTCTTTTGTGGAGCAGAGATCAACATGGCTGAATACATCCAGCACCACATGACATAAAGCTGCTCAGCTTTGATGGTGCTTTTCTGATGCTAAGACCACATCATGGAAAAGGACATCACAAAATATTTTCCAGAGGTCTCGAGTACTTTTCCTAACACATTACCTCATACTATAATGTAATGACCATAAAACAGATCTTAGAACCAGATAATATAGATCATTTGTGCCCAAAATGTCCTAATTCCAGTCAGGCATCATATTATAGCTACTGTATGTGTACATGTGAAAACAGTACAAATTTTCTTTTGTGCACCAAGGAATACTTACTTTCCAATGTTTGTTGTAGTTCATGTATAGTGCTGAGTAGAACATGGAACTGCTTTCTTCTTAGTTCAAGCTAGTAATAACAGAATGGTCGAAGTGTTAATTTAAATGATAATGGAAACAAATAAAATATTAAAGACTTGGGTAAGGGCTGAGTATTACCTTATCTTCAACACTTTCTTTGATATGAGAAAGGTGTTCCAATTCCTTACCCAGTGCCTCCAGCTGTCTAGAAATTAAAGAGAAGGGGAGAAAATGTTTTTTGATGAGTAAACTTCATTTTTATATTTTCTGCAGATATTTTGAAAACTAATTCTGTGATGTTTATTATATTGTCATTTTGACTCAATTTTCCTCTTCCAAAGCATTTTGATTGCATCTTTTATGATCTTTTTGAAACATATAAGATGATTAGAGGTTTAGATAGGGTGGACAGTGATAGCCTTTTTCCGAGGATGGAGAAAGCTAGCACGAGGGGACATAGCTTTAAATTAAGGGGTGGTAGTTATAGACGGATGTCAGAGGTAGGTGCTCTACCCAGAGGGTGGTAAGGATATGGAATGCCCTGCCTGCTGCAGTTGTAGATGCGCCAAGTTTGGTGGCGTTTAAGAGGTTAGTAGGTAAGTTTATGGATGAAAAGGGAATGGTTTAGGTTAGAGGGTCATTGCTTTTTCTTAATTGGTTGGCACAACATCGAGGGCCGAAGGGCCTGTTCTGCGCTGTAATGTTCTATGTTTTTCAATGAAGGGGAAGAAATGGTCCATTTGATTGACATTGTCACAAATGCAAAACTGCCACCTGATGGAACCATTAGTATGCATCATTAACCAATGCTAGAAGGGCCAATATCAGCAAATATTGCATGACCATCAACCCAATGTCAAAATTTCTGCCAATTTTTTAAAAATTTAAGAACACACCTGAAATGTGCAGAGTGTTTAAGTAAAGAAAACACTTACTGTAAGGTTTCGTGTCTATCGGGATGCTGTTGGATCACTTTTGCTAATGCATCGTACTCTGTAAAAAGGAAAACAGAGAAAACTTAAAAAGAATGCTTCACCTAACACAAATGAATTGGAGAAAATTAAAAAGATGAATTAGTTCTCAATAAATTAACCTAAGCATTAAAAAAAACTGAGGTAAACTGATACCCAAAACTTAAGTAAGAAGGTCAGGATGACAGGAAACCCTAAGTAGAAGAGAGCAAAGGAAGTGAAACTCATGTTAGAAGGAACAGCAACAGGAAAGAGATTAATGTGGTGGAGACTGGGTTGAAGCCATGTCAGTGTTGAGATCAGGAGCCAGTAGTAAAATATAGATGCTTTGGCAAAATCTAGAATTTGAGGCTGCAAGTACAGGTATGATGTAGTCCACAGTCTGTGTGATAACTTCTGGTTGCTTGGATGCTTCTAATTTAGTTTCATATAATTGTATGTGTTATGGTAATCGTCATGTCACGCAGTGGTTTGTGGCAATTGTTGTGTGGTTATTTTGTTGAGTGCTTTGTGTCATAACTGAGTCTTAAATGTGCTTCAGAGAGCATTCTGGAAGTTGCAGATTTTCAGGAGATCTGGATGTAGAAAACACCAATAACATCCCACACATACTTGTCAATGAAGAGATGAAAGGAATAAAGGAACTTAAAACAATTTCAATCACCAGGGAAAGGTACTGAGAAATTCTGATTTGTGATTAGAAGATTACCTTTACTAAAAGTTATTTTAATGAATCAATGGTGAGAAGTTTAGTATCTTTATGCATCAAACTGATATTCCTCAGCATAAAAGAATTACACCCAAAGGACGAGCTGGTTCATGGGGCCTTGCTCTCCAGGACCAGATGGTCTGTATTCTAAGATTTCAAAACAAGTGGCTGCTGAGATAGTAGATGCATTGGTTTTAATTTTTCAGAATTCCCTAGATTCTGGAAAAGTGCCAGTAGATTGGAAAATAGCAAGGAATGAGGAATACAGAAAGTAGGAAACTGCAGGAAACATTAGTCATAGGAAAAATGCTAGAATTTATTAAAAAGGTTTTTGCAGGGCTAAATGCAATCTAGCAGAGTCAACATGGTTTGTGATGGGGAAGTTATGTCTGACTAATTAATTTGAATTCTTTGAAGAAGTAACAAGCAAGATGGATAAAGGAGAACCTGTGTACATGGTGTACTTGGATTTCCAAATGACATATATGGTGCCATATCAAATGTTACTACACAAAACAAGAGCTTATGGTGTATGGGATAAAACATTAACATGGATAGAGGATTCATTAGCTCACAGGAAGCAGAGAGTAAGGATAAATGGTTTTTTTCAGGTTGGCCAGCTGTAACCAATGGAGCCCCACAAGCATTAGTGCCAGGGCCTCAACTATTTACAACTCACACCAATAACTTCAAGGAAGGAATTGAATCGGTAGTCCCAAAATTGCTGATGACACTAAAGATAGGTAGGAGAGTAAGTTGTGAAGATATCATAAGGAATCTGCAAAGGAATGTAGATAGGTTAAGTGAGTGGACACAAATTTGGCAGATGGAGTTCAATGTGGGAAAATATGACCTTTTCCACTTTGGCAGGGATATTATTTAAAAGAGAGGTTGCAAAACTCTGCCATATAGAGACCACATTGGGGATACTGTGCACAATTTTGGTCACCTCATCTAAGAAAGGATATAACTGTATTGGAAACAGTTCAGAGAAGGCACATTTGATTGATTCCAGGGCTGAGGTATGTATCGTGAGAAGAAAGATTGTGTATAAATTAGACTGAGAAGTGACCTTACTGAAATATTCTGGAGGGGTTTGACAGGGTGCATACTGAGAAGATGTTTCTGCATGTGCGGGAGACAGAGCACATAGCTTAAAATAAATGAGCCTCGTGTAAGGTGGAAATGAGGAGAACTCCTTCTCTCAGCGGGTCATTAGTATGTGGAGTCTTCCTCCCCATAAAGCAGTGAAGGCAGGGTCATTGAGTATTTTTAAGGCTAAGTTAAATACGTGTTGAGTGACATGTGTACTAACACCAGGAAAATTATGTGTGCTGTAAATCAAGTATGATAACTTCCAAGCCCAATTTTATTTAATACTGTTGTTTCTGAGCTGTTGCTCAGATAGAAAAAGCTAAAAGGCTAAAAGTAATATACAAGAATTCTAAAAATTCTGATTTGTGATTAGAAGATTAACTTTACTAAAAGTTATTTTAATGAATCAACGGTGAGAATTTTAGTATCTTTATGCATCAAACTGATATTCCTCAGCATAAAAGAATTACACCCAAAGGACAAACCGTGGTCATAAATTTCTCCCTTCATTTAGCATTCTCGGTGTCATGGTTCTCCAAAACATCATTATACCTAGCAGTTTGCCATGATATTACAGTGGAACGAGTAGAAGAGCAAGGCCCCATGAACCAGCTCGTCCAGTACATGGACTTAACCCATGCCATCATTATTAAACATCATGCTCTACCCAATTAATAGGCCATAATAGAAATAAAAAGAATAACTAAGGTAAGCATAATGTGCATTACACTCTGAAGAACATATTAAAAAACTAAACTGTGTTAATATTACCTTAAAAATGAAAGATCCAGAGATGTTCAGCATCCGCACTATCAAGATTTGAAATGGATGTTGCTGTAACAGGGCATGGCACTATTAAACTTTTCTCTACACCGTCCAATTTTAAAACTAGTCTAACTTGTTGGAATTGCAAACTGAAAATAGACTGAGGGCAATGAGTATCTGAGACCTCTACAATGGTAGAACCCTAGCATTTATAGGAAAGCATTGACAGAAAAACAGGGGAACTAGAGAAAAAGATGAATTAAAAGTCAAATTGGAGAAATGAACAGAGAGGAAAAGATTGCATTAACAGAGAGATAGAGAAATAGAAAGTAAGAATTAAATTCAGAATCTAACATTCATAAAATCTCTAAGAACAAGTTACCTACCACCCAAAGGACTGAAATTAAACAATTTAAATTATTTTCTTTCAGGGTCAGAGATGCTGATCAGCATCACATTAACAGTTAACACATCATTAAGTGTTCATACTCTTTGTTTCCTGAATTTAGCTTAGGGCATTTCACATTTAAATCCATGAACTCTGAAAAACAACAGGGAGGCTAAGAGTGAGATGATATTTTTGCTACGCAAATGGCAATGTGACATAAATTGATAAGCAATTCCAGAAATTCACAATTCGTGATATAACTCTTAACCTCCTGAAGTTGCTAAGTAGTTTGCCCATTAATAATGGTGTACAAACATCTACTGTATAAGTTTTCAGGTAACTATGCTGATTTATGGTATTAGACCATTTCATTTAGTAAGGACAACCCATTGAAAACCTATGACAAGTGAATAAAATATAAAAGTATTACCTTGTCGATTTTTCCGAATTCGTTTCGCTTGTAAGATTTGTTTTTTACATTCTGAGATCTTGTCATGTGCGGCTGCAATGTTACTTTCTGAAAATAATACAAATTTCTTGGCAAACACAAATATAAAACATTTCTTCATGAATTTTCTTGAACACAGAGTTCTCAGAAAAACTGATTCCACTGCAGTCAAGGTTATGGTAGAAAAAAATAATTATTCTTTAAATTGTGAGCTATTAGCAAGCTGTGCATTTGTTTGCAGGTTTTTTTTAAGAAATGTTTGGCACAAATTTGAATTTTCGCTAACTATCCAAATGTGGAAGAGTGCAGGGGCAAAACAGTGGCTAGCACTGCTGTCTCACAGCATCACAGACCTGGGTTCAATTCCAGCCTTGTGTGACTGTCTGTGGAGTTTGCACCTTCTCCATGTGTCTGCTTGGGTTTCCTCCCACAGTACAAGGTTATGCAAGTTAGGTGAATCGGCCATGTTAAATTGTGTCCCTACTGTCCAAACATGGTTACAGCGATTACTCGTGATAAAGATGCGGAGTTACGGGGACAGATAGAGTGGTTGGCCTGGACAAGATGCTCTTTTGGAGAATCACTGCAGATTTGAAAGGCTGAATGGACCCCTTCTACACTAATGGACCCAATATTAAAGGAAAATATTTGGACCATGCTAATAATGGACAGTGTTAAAAACTGAAAGTCCCAACTTAAATTTCCAGAAAAACCAAACATACTGCAAAGCACCATTTTTTCTCTTTTCTTTCACCTGCCACCAATTATGTTTTTGGATTTTCTCACCTAGAAGAGGCAAGTTGTGCTGGGTACATACTCAGGGCTATTAGCAGTCCTTGCACAAATGGCTATGCTTCCAGCGTGAGTCGAAAGCAAGTGTCAATAGGCTTCACCAATGTTATGAGTTTACAATATACCCCCAGTATTTTGGTGGATACAGCTGGACTGCAATTTCAGGTGCACTCACATCCTTGCAGGCTGCTGTTCCTAACTTCTCTTTCCTTTCCAAAGTTCTTGAACACAGTGTCTCCTCCTGGATCTACGTCCATCTCTCTCACATTCCATATTCAAATGCCTCCATTAAAGTACTTCTGCAACATTCAAATGGCCTAGCCAAAGTCACAAACTGCTTTCTATGACTCTGAGCACAGTACATCATCCTCCTGTGAAGTCTCCGTAGCCCATGACATGATCGATCACATCATCTTCACCTAATATCTCTCTCTGTTATTCAGATTGATGGGTCTGTCCTTACATACTTACCCAATTATAACCTGAATAGTTTTATCAATGGTATCTCTTGCCATTGTCACCTCATGATCCATCTTTTCCACACTCTTCCTGATCTATCCTTGATGGCATTATCCAAATACAAGGTCAGCTTTTACAACTACACATGAAACCCATTTCTACCTGCTAGTCTTGGATCAGCTGCAATTTGCTTCACCTAAGCAGTGGCAACACCAAAAGTCATTGCTTCCAATTCCTTCCATCAACCCTGTCACCTTATCACTGACTCCATCCCCTTTCCTGACCACTGTCTCAGGCTGAACCAGACATTTTGCAGTCTTAGCACTCATATTCAACCATGAGCTGAACATCCTGTTTTATATCCTCACTGGTGCAAAGACTGCCTTGTTCCAGCCTTGTAACATCCCTCACCTCTGGCTTTGCTTCAGCTCATCTGCTACTGAAACTCTTATTCATTTCTTTGTCATTCCAGATTAAACTATTCTAATGCTCTCTACACCATTCTCCACCCTCCAAAAATTTAAGATACCCAATGTTCTTGTGCCATATTCTTTCTGCACCAAGTCTCAACACTCATTAGCCCTGTCTTGCTGACCTCCTGCTCTCTCAATGACTCAGATTCCAGCTCTGCAGCTTTATATTTAAATTCCCATAACATAACCTTTCCCAGCTTTGTAAACTTCTCCAGCATTAGTTCATTCCTTAAAGATCCAATTTTATTAAACTTTTAAAATTGGATAATAAAGCATTGCAAAAATAAAGCATTCGACTGTCCTGAAAGGATCAACAAAATCTACTCAAATCTTTCCATTGTAAACAATGCTGAAATTACACAGAAAATGTACTGCCTTGTATTGAAGACATCTCAAATATGTATTTCGAAGAAGTAACTCATTGAAAAGCTAATCAGCATTATGCATTTACCTCTGTAAATAGGCTATTTTCACTGTACCATTATTAGGCTTTTTCTTACCTATGTCTTTTGATATTTTCTCATAGTTCAGCATTTCCCTCAGGTTCATATCATACACAAGCAATGTTTTTCCCATAGAAAATTCACATTGCCCCAATGTACCAAGCATGCGCTGGTATTGACTATACCTGGAAAGTAATAAGGTGAAAAATGTATTTCAATGCAACAGTCTATTTTCAACATAACCAGCCACTGAACAATATGGTGAGTAATGAGTCATGAACTATAACTGCCACTCGAAATCCTAAAAGCACAATTCCATATCTCATTTCACTTAGCAAGCCCAAATTTTAAAATTAAATCAAAATCAAAGCTCCTTTGTTACTTAAAATGTTTATTTTGTGAATAACTGAACCAACAAATACCCAAGGCTTCATCAGCATGGAATTAGTTGGTAGTTGTGCAAGGTATTAAAAGATATTGTGCAGACAAGGAACCAGCGTTCTCGGACGGAATGGTTTTAATTTGGTGAGAGAAAAACCAGTAGCAAAACAAATCTATATTAAAGGTCTAGTTGAGTTTTAAAAAGTTATATCTGATTATATTCAATTTATTATTTGCTTTGCCCCCAAAAGAAGTAAATATTGTTATCCTGCAATTACTTCCCAATAACAAGTTTCATTCCTGACCTCTCGACATGGGACATTTCTGTTATGAAATTGTTAACAATACAGTCAAAGTAGCTATTACTAATATTATGATTAACCTTTGAAGTTCATTCTGAACCATCAGTTCCAGCTGAACTACTTAAAGGTGTAAAACACGAAGTCTGTGTATAATATATCTCAGTACTAAAAGAATTCAGGATAGCAGTAAAATGAGACACAAAATTTACTGCAAAGTCCATTTCAAATAAAGGCATTAACATTGGGCAAACTTCATCTTAGTTATTAATAGAAGCCAGAATTATGATCCTCAGTTTTGCTACTCAGTAAGTAAATACTGAAATCTGCAAGGAATTCAATGAGTTTAGTGAACAAAGCCAATAAGTCTAAGCATGAACAAAAAGTAATCATGTTTAGCAAATTTAGTTGAATTATTTGTTAATTGTAAGCCAGTGGATAAGTGTAGTGAAAGGATGCATAAGAAAATTTTGAAAAATCATGAAAACTAAACATTAAATAAAAAACAAAAATTACAATAGTCTATAAAAGCTTTGGTTGGGCCTCACTTAGAAAAGTGTCCAGTTTGGTCTCCTCACGAGGTGGGTGACAGAGGCCTGGGAAAAGGTTCAGAAGAGGGTTACTTGATTGGTAGGTTGTTTGAAGGCCCTCAATTACCACAATAGGCTTTAACCCTACAAAAATTAAGACTTTAAGAAAATTTATGTGAAATCTTAACAAAAAAGATTTGATTCAATCTCTTGAATCTTCAGACCCTGAGTCCAATAACTACTGCAGTTTAGAACTTGTTTGATTGCCTTTAGATGTCAGAGGAATTTTCTCGAGTTTTTCTTTAGCTACATTGGTTATCTTTCATGCTTTTTCTAGGAGGTTGGACAGTTGATGATATGTGTGGGCCACAAGATGCACAGAACTAGCATCACAATAGTAAGGGACATTCTCAAAGCATTAGCTATTCTTTTCCTCTGTTTGCTATTCGTATGCACACGACCAAGTCATGGGAGCAGGCAGATTCTTTGTGCAAAGCAAAAAACAAAAAGAGCTCCCTGAAATTTTGAGGCAAAGGAAACTCACTCTGCACTCAAGTAGTGCTAATACACAAACAATATCCAGCAGATTCAGTTTTATAATATTCATATAGACCGATACACAATTTAATACAGGGATAACCACACACGAACGAGAGGTGACAATTGTCTGTATGTGCCCTGAATATGAGTGTGAGCAATAGTGAATTAGATGGAATATAAACAGGAAATGCTGGAAATACTCAACATCTTTGTAGAGAGAAAAGTGAGAAAACCATGCTTAATGCATTGGATCCATATTGCAGTCCATCACAGTTTTGATATTGAAGTGTAAATTAGAACATGAAAAATAAGCCACTTTGAAAACATGTGCTTTAAAACTGTGTCTATAAGAAAAGTCAATAACAAAAGTGCTCAAACTCAATAAAGTATATGTCATTAACAGTTTTTAATTATTTTTCCCATTTAATTAGAGCTTACAAAATCTAATCCAGGTTCCTCATGGATATATCAGGTCCATGAATCACAAAAAGTTAGCATTCAAGTACTGTTCTGTAATTAGGACAGCAAATGGAATAAACGTTGGCATTCATTGCAAGGAAACCAAGCTTAAAAGTAGGAAGGTTTTATTGTAATGGTACAGATAGTGAGCGAGACCACATCTGGTGTATCGTGTACAGTTTTGATCTCCTTATTTAAGAAAATAAATAATTTTGTTAGAAGCAGCTAAGATAAGGTCACTTGACTGATTTCCAGAGTGAAGAGGTTGTCTTATGAGGAAAGGTTGCATTAGTTGGACTGTGATCACTGAAATGTAGAATGAGAGATGATCTTATCAAAACATACAAGTCCTGTGGGATGCAGAGAGGGTGTTTCCCTTTATGGGAAATATTAGAACAATTAAAAAAAAAGTCTCCCCCTTGACACAGATGATGAGATTCATTTTTCCACTCAGAATCTTTGATATGTGAAATTCTCTTCACCACAGAACAGTGAAGGCAGGGCCGCTGAACATTTTTAATACTGAATTAATTGGCTTTCCTATAAATCAAGAATCCAATGTTATAGAGTCAGAAGGAACAATAGAGTTGAGGCCACAATCAGATCAGCTATTACCTTATAAAATGGCAGAACAGATTCCATGGGCCATATAGCCTACTCCTCTTAATTCATATGTTCACAAAACAGAAAAAACACAACCATGTCTCTTTATCTACAAGAGTACGTTTGGGCTACAATTATAGTAACTTCACAACAACACTAAGGTTACAGTGCAAATACAGCCTAAATCCAAAATCAAAGCTCAATGTGACACCCAAAAAAAGTACAGTATAATCCCTGAAAGACAAATCCTGACCATCGTTTATACAATGCAGATTTAGTATCAGTGTAAAGTGGAAACCATTAAATCAACGTTAATTTCCCAAAGTTAAATGCATAAACGAGCAATCAAACCATTGACGCACAAGTTCTTAATTAAATAAAGGATTAAAGCGCCAGTAGTCTCCAGCACAAATAATAGAATATCATTGATTCAGCCGCAGAACACAGAAACTATTCTGTTCATGTCTTATCCTTAAAAAAACTTGCTTGTACATCAAGACCAAGCCACCCATGGAGCACTGTTTCTACCCTGTTAACAACCAATTAGATCAATAAAACAAGACAGTTCTTTTCACAAAGGCATTACATTTGTCATCTCGAAATGCTGGATGAATCATAATTTGACTTTTTGTACTTATGGACAAATACTCATATCTGTATCACCATAAATTCTGAAAATAATTTTTACTGGTAGTCAAACTGACTGTAAGTTAAAATACAAAAATGTTATTGGCCTTTAAATTGAATGAGTATAGTAAATATGATTATACAGTTTGTATTAGGCATAAATTTCTACAAATTGAATCTAAGGTATTGCAAATAACCTTTCCATATGTGATCCTTTTACTCAGAGGTCATTGTCAGATATATTTAACTCAATTAAAACTAATCACATACCCCTCCTCTTGTGATCCTGAATTACACCACTTAATGAAGCTTTTCAGGAGTAGGTTAATGCGCCGATCATCACCAGCACCATCTCCATCAATTAAAAGCCGCTTACGTATAACTTCATCTGAAATGGAAACATTTTGAGAGGTAATCTTCACAATTTTCCAATCCCATTGGTTTCACTTAATACTTTTCCCAGTTTAATAAGATTTGACTTCACTCAAAGCATTTGACTTCTTATTTTATTAATGTGTTCTCTTCAACCCCCATACATCATTCATGAAATTAACCATTCAAATACAGGGAGCTTGCTTTGTTATTTTTCAAATACTTGACTGCATATTCTTGGCATGCTAGGATTAAAATATGTTGCTAGGACATTCAAAAGTCAAGAATTAGGTTAGCTCAAGAAGTTTTTTTTAAAGTCACTTTAAAACAAAACCCATTCTTATTCAAAGCAAACACACTTAGCATCTATCTCACCCCCGCCCCAAAGTACTTGGGGAAAATTTCTACTTAAGTTTTTAAACATTGTAGCTTTGTATGTAGGCAGAACTGACACCTACCAAAGTGCAAGTCTTAAAACCAGCCAATTTACACAAACTAAGCATCTGAACTCATGTTAAGATAACCAAATGATCTGTTTTAAGCTCGAAATATTAGCCAGGCAATAGGAATATTCCTATTGCTCTTCTTTGAAGTAATGCCAAGGGAAAGTTTCAGGCCTCAGCTGAAAATCAGCACCTTCAACAGTGTGATACACCCTCAGTACCACACTGGAATGAAGCTTTGATTTTTCAGCTCCAGTCTTAAAATGGGATTGAATGCACAACTTTCTGACCCAGAGGTGAGAGAGTTACCAACTGAAGAATGACTAATGCACCTGATAAAATAGTTTCAAAAAAGTGCAAATTTAGAAGTTGTAATTTGTAGACATACAGCCAAACAACGACTCCAACACAAAAAATTAACTTGTAAAAGTATGGAGTCTCATTCCATCAGATTTTAATTATTATTGGATATTTTTTAAAACATTGCTTCTTTTTCTTCCATCACTTCATTCTCTCCTAATCCCACTTTGTTTCACTTTCTGTACATGACTTGGTTTCAACTGTTCGGACTTATGTTTGCTAGTTTAGACTCTGCAGCCTCTTCATTAAGAAGTCTTCAACCTGATTGGGTGAAAGAACTACAATGTTTCTTATTGGGGCTGCAGAAGGACTTGGCCAGGTTAGCAGGGTGGGCAAAAAAGCAACAGATGGAATACAATATGGAAAATATGTGAGGTTATGCGCTTTGGAAGGAGGAATGGAGGTATAGACTATTTTCTAAATAGCGAAATGCTTCAGAAATCAGAAACACAAAGGAACTTGTGAGTCATTGTTCAAGATTTTCTTAAGGGTAACGTGCCAGTTCAGTCGGCAGTTAGGAAGGCAAATGAAATATTAGCATTCATGTCGAGAAAGCTAGAATACAAGAGCAAGGATGTAGTTCTGAGGCTGTAGAAGACTTTGGTCACACCCCAGTTAGAGTATTTTTAGCAATTTTGGGTCCTATATCTATGAAAGGATATGCTGGCCTTGTAAAGGGTCCAGAAAAGATTCATAAGAACGATCCCTGGAATGAAGAAGTTGTCATATGAGGAACGGTTGAGGACTCTGGGTCTGTACTCATTGGAGTTTAGAAGGATGAGGGGGATCTTATTGAAGCTTACAGGATACTGCGAGGTCTAGATAGAATGGACATGAACAGGATGTTTTTACTGGTAGGAACACTAGAACCAGAGGGCACAACATCAGACTGAAGGGATAATCCTTTCAAACAGAGATGAGGAGAAATTGCTTCACTCAGAGAGTGGTGAATCTGTGCCGCAGAAGGCTGAGGAGACCAGGTCATTGAATGTTTTTAAAGGCAGAGGTAGAAAGGTTCTTGATTAATAAGAGTATCAGGGGTTATGGGGAAAAGGCAGGAGAATGGGGATGAGAAAAATATCAGTCATGATTGAATGGTGGAGCAGACTCGATGGGCCGAATGGCGTAATTCTGTTCCCTGTTCACTCAAGTGCCAGGAAGGCCTTGCAATAAAATGAATTTCTAATCGCTCCATCTAATGCAAAAGCCCACTGAGAAAGCCTGCGAGCAAGTATGAATGAATGGCAACACGATTCATTCATCACTGACCACAAAATCTGGCCTAATGTTTCTATTTGAATACACGAAGCAGTGGTGGACCCGATTTGAAGAAATGAAGCAGTTCAAGTGGGCAACCTAAAAGTATGGATGGACACAGGTTGAAAGCAGTAACAACTATCATGATTAAGATTGCAAAGAATAAAGAACAGTACAGCATAGGAACAGGCCCTTTGGTCCACCAAGTCTATGCTGACACATGCCTCTTGAATCTAACATTTTCTTGCCTCTACGTAGTCCATATTCCTCTATTCCCTATTCATATATCTGTCTAGATGCCTCTTGAACATTGTTCTAGAATCTACTTCCACTACCTCCTGCGGCAAAATGTTCCAGGCATTCACCACCCTCTGTATGAAAAACCTGCCTCTTTCATCCCTTTCAAACTTTCCCCCTCTCACTCTCAACCTACGCCCCCAATTAATTGACCCTTCGACCCTGGGTAAAAGATTCTGTCTATCCAAACCTGCCATAATCTTGTAAACCTCTATCAAGTTCCCTCTCATCCTCCAGTGCTCCAATGAAAACAATCCAAGTTTGTTCAACCTTTCTTTGTAGTCCATATTCTCCAAACCAGGAACGCCGAGATCCCTCTGTATACTAATACTTCTAAGGGCTCTACGATTTACAATATACTTTCCTTCTGCAGCAGACCTTCCAAATCGTGTCACCTCACATTTGTCAAGGTTAATTCAAAAACAAACAGGAGCAATAAATTCTAGGACAAGAATACTTGACAAGAAAAAGAAAATAGGTTAAAAGCTTTTTTGAGTATTCCATTCAGACTTAATTGAAGAAAATATTGGCAAATGAAAAAGATCAGCAATGGAAAATACTTACAGGAAGGTGACAGAAAGATTACGTGACCAGGTAAACCAATACAGAAGACCATTCCAAAAGTTGGAATCACAAAGATGAAGAGCCACTTAACTTTAAATTTAACATTTACAGACCCAATAATAATGAAAACTGGAAGGCTACAGAATAGATTAGAAACACAGTAGAAAGGCTAAGGGGAAACATGAGGCTACATTGGATTTGGTGCTGGGCAATGAGCCAGACCAGGTGTTAGGCTTGGAAGTTAGTGAACATTTTGGTGATAGTGACCACAATTCGGTTATGTTCCCCTTAGTGATGGATAGGGATAGGCATGCAGCTGGGGGCAGTAGTTATAGCTGGGGAGGGTAATTATGAGGCCATCAGGAGAATTAGGGTGCATAGATTGGACTAGGAAACTACAGGGACTGGGAACATCTGGAATGTGGAGCTTATTCAAGGAGCAGCTGCTGCGAGTCCTTGATAAGTATGTCCCTGTCAGGCAAGGAGGAAATGGTCGAGTAAGGGAACCTTGGTGTACGAAAAAAGTTGATTCGCTGGTTAAAAGGAAAAGGAGGCTTATGTCAGGATGAGGCTTGAAGGCTCAGTTAGTGCAATGGATAGCTATAGATTAGCCAGTAGGGAGCTAAAGAGTGAATTGAGGAGAGCTAAGAGGGGACACGAGAAGACTTTGGCTAATAGGATTAAGGAGAATCCTAAAGCTTTCTTTAGATATGTTAAGAATAGAAGATTGGTTAGGACAAGATTAGGGCCAGTCATAGACAGCAGTGGGAAGTTGTGCGTGGAGCCTGAAGAGATTGGAGAGGCACTGAATAAATATTTCTCTTCGGTATTCACGCAGGGTGATGTAAATGTAGTTATGGAGAACACTGAGGTACAGGGTTGCAAACTGGAAAGTATTGAAGTAGATACGGAGGATGTGCTAGATATTCTTGAAGGTTTGAAGTTGGATAAGTCCCCTGGGCCGGACGGGATTTACCCTAGGATTCTCTGGGAGGCAAGAGAGGCGATTGCGGAGCCTCTGGCTCTGATCTTCAGGTCGTCGTTGGTTACGGGTGTGGTTCCGGAGGACTGGAGGATAGCGAATGTGGTCCCATTGTTCAAGAAGGGGAAGAGAGACCTTCCAGGGAATTATAGGCCAGTGAGTCTTACTTCTGTTGTGGGCAAAGTATTGGAGAGAATTATTAGGGATAGGATTTATAGTTATTTAGAGAGAAATGAATTGATTGGGGATAGTCAGCATGGTTTTGTGAAGGGTAGGTCGTGCCTTACTAACCTTATTGAGTTTTTTGAAAAAGTGACCAAAGAGGTGGATGGGGGTAAGGCGGTTGATGTGGTATATATGGACTTTAGTAAGGCGTTTGATAAGGTGGCCCATGGAAGACTTCTGCAGAAAATGCAGATGTATGGGATAGAGGGTGATTTAGCTAATTGGGTTAGGAATTGGCTAGCAGATAGAAGACAGAGGGTGGTGGTTGATGGGAGATATTCATCTTGGAGTTCGGTGACAAGTGGTGTACCTCAGGGGTCTGTTTTGGGGCCCCTGCTGTTTGTAATTTTTATAAATGATCTGGATGAGGGTATTGAAGGATGGATTAGTAAATTTGCAGATGACACTAAAGTCGGTGGAGTGGTAGATAGTGAAGAGGGGTGTTATAGTTTGCAGAGAGACTTGGACAAGTTGCAGAGCTGGGCCGAGAGGTGGCAAATGGAGTTTAATGTGGAAAAGTGTGAGGTAATGCACTTTGGCAGGAATAATAAATGTGTAGAGTATAGGGCTAATGGTAGGACTCTTAATAGTGTTGATGAACAGAGGGATCTTGGTGTATTTGTGCATAGATCCCTGAAAGTAGGCAGTCAAGTCGATAAGGTTGTTAAGAAGGCATATGGAGTCTTAGCTTTTATTGGTAGGGGGATTGAATTTCGGAGCCGCAACGTCATGTTGCAACTGTACAAAACTCTAGTGCGGCCGCACTTGGAGTATTGTGTGCAGTTCTGGTCCCCACATTATAAGAAAGATGTGGAGGCATTGGAGAGGGTACAGAGGAGGTTTACCAGGATGTTGCCTGGTATGGAGGGCAGGTCTTATGAAGAGAGGCTGAGGGATTTGAGGTTGTTTTCATTAGAAAGGAGGCGGCTAAGAGGGGACCTTATCGAAACATATAAGATGATTAGAGGTTTAGATAGGGTGGACAGTGATAGCCTTTTTCCTAGGATGGAGAAAGCTAGCACGAGGGGACACAGCTTTAAATTAAGGGGTGATAGTTATAGGACGGATATCAGAGGTAGGTTCTTTACCCAAAGGGTGGTTCGGGAGTGGAATGCCCTGCCTGCAGCAGTTGTAGATGCGCCAAGTTTGGTGGCGTTTAAGAGGTTAGTTGATAAGTATATGGAAGAGAAGGGAATGGTTTAGTTTGGAGGGTCATTGCTTTTTATATTGGTCGGCGCAACATCGAAGGCCGAAGGGCCTGTTCTGTGCTGTAATGTTCTATGTTCTATGAAGGGAAGTTAAGGGCTCTAAGCAGTAGGAACTGTCAAAGTAGGCAAAGTACCTTCCAGAGGTGTAGATGACATAATTTATAATAGAGGAGGAAAGAATTGCATGCATAGTGGATTATAATCTCTAAACTCCAGGGTGTTATATCTGGGGAGGGTGGATACCCCAAAGATACAATGGGGAAGCACTCCACCCCAGAGGTTCCTAGGATCTATAAACATGGACAGGGATCACGGGTAGAGGTGGGAACATCGGGGTGGTGGCGTGGGCTCGTTGGGCCAAAGGGCCTGTTTCCCGTGCTGTTTTGTTCTTTGTTCTTTGTAATGTGCAAACTTTCCGAGCAATTGCTTGCACTGTGAACAAGATTTAAAATCGCAAACTTCAGATGGTGTGTTATTTAGAACAATCAACATCAATAGAGAAAAAGTACTCAGCAAACTATTGGGATTGAGGACAGATCAGTCTACTGGGCCTAATGGTCTGTATCCTAGGGTATTAAAGGAAGTGCGGTGGAGATAATGTCGTCATTCATGAGTCACAGAAAACTAGCATGCAGGTACAGCAGATAGTAAAGAAAGCGAATAGAATGTTGGCATTTATAGCTAAAGTAATAAAACATAAAGACAAAGAAGTATTGTTGCAACTATACAAAGCATTGATAAAACTGCACATGCAGTATTGTGCACAGTTTTAGTCCCCTTATTTGAGGAAAGATGAAGTGGTACTGGAGACAGTTTAGAAGAGGTTCACTAGATTGATTTTAGAGATGAGGGGTTTGTCATATGAAGATCGACTGAATAGTTTAGGTCTATACTCTCTGGAATTTAGAAGAATGAGGGGAGATCAAATTACAAGATGATAAAAAGTTGTAGATAAAGTAGACATGTAATAGATGCTCCCATTGGTGGAACATTCTAGGATGAGAGCTCAAAGCCTGAGAATAAGGGATAGCAAATTCAAAACAGAGTTGAGGAAAAATTATTTCTCCCAAATGGTTGTGAATCTGTGGAATTTGCTACCTCAGAGTGCAGTGGATGCTGGGACAGTGAATAAATTTAAGGGTGAGTTAGACAGATTTTTAACTGGTAATGGGTTGAAGTGTTATGGAAGAAGGCAGGAAAATGGGAATGAGGGGCATATGAGCCATAACAGAATGACACAGTAGACTCGACAGGCTGAATGGCCTAATTCTGCTCCTATATCTTATGAACTATCAGTAGCTACTGATAAAAACAATTAAAGCCACTTCTAACTTCTGGGTAAGTATTCCACAGACCCTCATCACATCCCAATAGGACTCTCCCAAACCCATACTCTGCAAGGACTCTGCCACCAAACCTCTCACCCTTTTGGGACTCAATCCAACTAACCCATCCATTTCCATCAGATCACCCTTCACTTCTGCATTTAGAAATGAATGATAAAAGCCAGAAACAGAAAACAGAAAATGCTGGAAAATCTCAGCATCTGTGGAGAGATAATAGAGCCAACGTTTCGAGCCTATACGACCCTTCATCAGAACAGAAATGGAGGAGTCTGGAAGTGAATTTTTAAGTGCATTCAGTGGGACGTGTCTGGTGATGTGAGCAAGGCTTTGAGCAAATGAGGCAGAAATTGCAGGATCAGAAATAATTTCTACAAAATGGGAGCAAATTAAAGAAAGTTCTTTGTACTGTCCGAATCAAGCCTCACGTAGAAAAACACTGGGACAGATTAGATGGGGGAGAGTAGTCTTGCTGATGGCACCATGTGAGGAGTGAAGCTTTTCAATCAGCCTCTCTCAGCAGACCCCCAGAGTCACCCCTCCCCTTTCCCTTATCAGCCTCCTTCAGGCCTCGCCGTCCCAGTGAACGCTGCTTCACCGGGATTCCAGCTCAGGAGGCTCCCTGACCGGCAACCAGGCCGCCAGAGGCCGGGACCTCCACCCGGCCCAAAACATGGCCGGTGGCCGGGGCTGCAGCCGGCTCCGGGTCCAGGCCGCCGCCACAGTCCCGTTAGCAGCCGGGAAACTAAACTCAAGAGAGCCAGGTACCAGGGAGCAGAGTCGCGAGGGGAGAGAGAGAGAAATCCTACCGTCTGTCACCGACATGGCGGCACCGTCCGGGAACCAGGGGAGGAGTCAGAGGAGGGGGAGGGGCGAAGAGGGGGATATGTGGTGGGGGATATGGGGAGATACGGGTGGGGGGATATGGAGTGGGGGACGTGAGATACGGTTGGGGGTATGTGGTGGGGGATATGGAGAGATACGAGGGTGGGGGATACAGGGGGAATATGTGGGATATGGGGAGGAGGATATGGAGGGATATTGGGAGGGGGATATGGGGAGTGGTGAGGGGATGTCAGTTGGGGAGGGGAGAATATGAGGTTGGTAAAGGGGTTTGGATGGAGAGAAATTTGGGGAGGGAGAGAGGAAAATATTGGAGACATGGAGACAGAAACGGGGAACATGTAGGAGAAATATGGGGGGTGGAAAAGGGGCAATGTGGGACGGAGAGGGGCAATGTGGGACGGAGAGGGGCAATGTGGGACGGAGAGGGGTAATATGGGTGGGTTTGAGGGGGAATAGGAAGGGAGGGTGGTTGAGATTATAGGAGGCATTGAGGGTATGGGGAGGGGGAATATGAAATGTGGGAGAGGGGGTTTTGAAGGGTGGGAAAAAGGAGAATGGCAGGAGGAAGGGAAAGGGAAACTGGAGTTGGGAAAATGGGGGTGAATGAAGTAGGGCAATAAAAAGCTAAAAATTCCTGAGTATAACTTGTAGTTCATTGAGTTTTCAGGATCTGTATTCTAAATAATGGGGCATCCAGACTGCTTAGAAAGGGAGAAATCTCTTACTCATGAAAAGTTTGAGAATGAGAGGATATAGATTGAAAATAATTGGCAGAAGAAGCAAAAGCAGTATGAGAAAAATCTAAAGGATATAAATGCGCTTTCTGCGAGAGAGTTTGGGGACAGCATCAACCAAGGCATTCAAAAGAGAATCGGACTGTTGTCTGAAAAGGAAGAATGTTTTGGTTTTTGGAAGAAAGGCAGAAGAAAGGCAATGAGGGAGTTACTTTTTGGACAGCTGGTAAATCATGAGTTGAATGGCCTCCTTCTGCACTGTTACAATTCTGTGATTTTTCTGGTTTTATGGAAGGTAATTCCAGTCTCTTGCCGGATGTATACTCCATTAGTGTTGCATAGGTCACCTGTGGCAGCTTGGAACAATCCAGAACCATAAATGTTGAGGGCTGTTGTCACCTCACTGGTGATTATGACTCAAAAACAGCAATGGGGTTGGAGCAAGAAACAAAGTTTTGTAACAAAATTGGCAGGGGTGTGCAATGGCATCCTCGGAGAGATGCAGTTGTCAGATTCACAGTTCCTCAAATAATTTCCTGTTCCTCAAATAATTGCCCTGCTCTATTGGCCTGTAATGTCTCTCAGCATAATATATCTGCTGGTATGTGATTTGTACATGTGTTGAGGAGGACTATACCTGGTCAGTTTCCAAGCTCCTGCCATGCTGTCTGATTCTCCTTTTCTCTGCAGTGCAACTCTTTCTCCATTATGATGGCATAAACTTAGAGAAAAAATCAATCCTTGCGAGAAGTAGATCTGAGTGAGGATTTGAGCTAAGGGATGCTGGGTGTTTCATGTTTAAAAACAGAAGAGGTTCTTTACTGAACTTATCCTAAGATGTCTGCCTCCAGAGAAACAGTCTCATGGCATTGTCACACAACTATGGAAAGCCAGATATGATATCAGAGCAATTACATTTCAAAACCTAAACATCCCCCTTTTTATATTAAGCAAAAAGTACAAATATCCCCCTTTTCCTAGTAAACAGAACTCGCATTTACATGTACAGTCTTCTGTGACTGAGTTACCCAAGTTGTCCACCATACATCTACTATTCTCATGTATTAAGAACTACTTATTTTACTAGTCAGTCACTGTATATACCTCACATTCATAGTCTTTAAATCTTGCACGTTTCTTAAAGGTATATTGACATTGGCTGATCATCTGGCTGATATTCCTAGTCCCATAGCCCTTGTTGCCTTGGTAAACTGTTGTTATTCCATTTATGATGTGGAAGTCTAGATTTTCCTCTTGTCCTTGCATTGGGCTGTCAGACTAATATGTGTTTTGTGTCATCATATCACCTTAACCTCACTTTTAAGGGCTTCATGGCTGATTCTTCATGTTGAGCCAATTCGCATAGGTCTGTGAAGGTCATTGGATTGCATGAAGCATCTATTTGTCACTTATTATTAGCTTGATACTCTCCTTCTGTAGGCATCATTGCAACAGTTACAAATCATTTATAATCTATAAACATGATAAACAACTTGTATTGTTATTGTTATTGTATTGTTATTTAGAGAAGGGAATGGTTTAGTTTGGAGGGGCATTGCTTTTTATATTGGTCGGCGCAACATCGAAGGCCGAAGGGCCTGTTCTGTGCTGTAATGTTCTATGTTCTATTCTATCTTCTATTGTTCCTGATCAGACTTCTGCTGATATCTTTCCAGCGACGATATGTATATCCTTGCATTTTCTTTTGCTCGCCAAGCAAATGTGTGCAAAATGATTCAGCTTCTTACAAAAATAAAACACTGCCTTGTGTATGCTGGAAATCCTTCTTTTCCTTTATATGATATCCTCTGCAATATTTACATCCTGCCCTTGGTCTTCAATTGCCCTGCTCTATTGGTCTATAATGTCTCTCAGCATAATATATCTGCTGGTATGCTCTTCCATACATGTGCTCTAATTGACATCTCACAAGATCCACATTTCGCTATTGCTTTCCTGAATATAAGTTCCTCCTCTTTAAGTAGAATATCTCTCATTGCAGTGATTCATGCACTTAGGACTATTTGAAACTTTAATCAGATCATCACTTAGATGTCCGAATTCACAGGATTTTGTAAGCTGTGTCACAATAGTCACATACTTTTTGCTAGTCTAATTTTCACATTGAACTCTAGTGTTGAGTACATAGCATTCATAAGTAGCATTCACTTGGGTTCAAAGTATTCATCCAAGGCTTACAAAATCTCTGCTTTCTGTTTTCTTTGTTCATTAGTTACAGTTAGAATGGTACACATTTTTAACAGCCCCTCTCTAGCAGTGTGAGAAGTATAGCTACTCTCATTAATTCAAGCTTATTACATAACTCTATTGCTAGCTTGTAGTTTTGTCAATGCAAGTGGAAAAATTGTCAATTCTGCCACCTTTCCTTTCAACTGAAATGAGAAAGTTTACAAACCCAACATTTATTTGTGTTTTGTGTTGCTTATTCCTTTTTCATAGAACATTACAGCGCAATACAGGCCCTTCGGCCCTCGATGTTGTGCTGACCAGTGCAACCAATCTAATGACCCTTTCACCTAAACTATTCCAATGTTATCCATATGCTTATCCACTCACCATTTGAATGCCCTTAAAGTTTGCGAGTCCACAACTGCTACAGGCAGGGCATTCTATGCCCTTACTGCCCTTTTCAGCAACCTTTTTGTAGATTTAAACATTTCTTTGAGTTGTCTTCCCTGCAACATTTCCAGGGTTGAAAAATCTATTGTATCTTCACTTCCTGACGTTATGTTTCAGGTTCAACGACAGGTTTGTCTGTCTATACCATTGAGAGGTTTTTATTGAATGGTTTCTAAGATGGCTGGCCCCAGAGAGAGATTCTCATTGCATCATCACATGCACACAGCTGGAAGTGATATCAGATTGATGATATTTCAAAACCCAAACATCCCCCCTTTCATACCAACATTGGGGGGAGGGTCCATCTCTAGTTAAAAAAATTATTTTATCATGTCAAGTGCAATAAATGGGAACCAAGATAATACCATCTTGGTAGTACCCTTTACTCATATACTTGCACATATCTGACAACTATACACTAGCAACTAGGCTGAATGTGAAATAACACAAAGAATTGGAAATACTCAGCATGTCTGGCAGTATCTGTGGAGAGAGAAACAGAGTGGATATTTTGAGTTCATCATATCCTCTTCAGAGCTGAGAAGAACTGAACAGGAGTCTTTTTCAAGAATTTCCAGCACTTTCTGTTTTAATTGATAATTTCCAGCATCCATAGTATTTTATTTTAGGTTTAATGTGTGTTGCATGGTCCTGTTAATTATGAAGGAAATCAAGACACCCAAATATGTAATACAATATTGATATGTCTTGCATAGCAAAATACCATTTTTAAACTAAAAATATTGATTGCATTTCTCTCGTGCAAAATCCCTGGAAAACTATTATTTATTTCAGAAAGATTCCATTGTGAATTAATTGCTCAATATTGCATATGAATAAATCCATATCTGTCTTCTAATTATAGAGTCCAACCTGAACTCATCTAGTGGGGTAAAATGGCCAGGGTTCTCAACTCAGTAGAAATTGCTATTCTTTTAACTGTTGACTATATTACAGATAACATACAAACGTCAAGCATTGTTTCCTTTGCCTTTAATTTCAAACAGTACCTATATATACTATTTGATTTAATTCTTTTTAATTTCAAATCTCAATTTATCTCAAGGATCACTCAGAGAGGTGTTGCCACCTTATTGCTGATCAGGTCTGCCCGCAATTTCATTTCAGCTTGGCCAAGTTGTAATTAAATGCACACTTTTGTGTAATACAGAGAGCGCATCTAAGACATGGGATTGAAACAATGCCACTCCGCCACTCTGCCTCCCCCCCCCCCCCCCCCCCCCCCCCCCCCCCAGCCCTCCAAAACACCAGCCTCACTTACCTCTCCTTTCTTGGTCAGAGAATAGTCGATTATCACACAAGGAAATATCCTCAGGTTAGGTTTCAGGTCATAGGCTTGAAACAGTAATTCTTACTTTTCTCTCTACACAGATGCTTCCAGTCCTACTGAGTATTTCCAGCATTTTCTGTTTTTATTTTTAAAAAAATGTCCTGATCTTGTTTGATGTTAAACCATAATTACATGAAGGTGTTTTAATGGGTCAGATTTTTGGCCTTACCAGCAGATTTATAGCATGGGGAATGCTTTTCACTCCATCAACAGTTTTCATATTGTTTTGAAATCCATCTCAGAAGCTTCTGAAGAAGTCATATTGGCTTGAAATGTTAACTCTGTTTCTCTCTCCACAGATGCTGCCAGACCTACTGAGTTTATCATATTTTCTGTTTTTATCCATCTTACCTCATCATCTGGAGGCTAAGAGCTGCCACTCTCAGTATCCCCTAGGGTTTTTTAGCCATGAGCAAAGCAGGTAACACAACAGACGCACAGTAGAGCATTTACAGTCCTTTAGGCCAAGGACATGGGCCTTATAAATCTGAGCAAACAATTGACAGGAAAATGCAATCATAGAATCCTATAGTGCAAGAGGAGGTCATTTGGCCTATTGAGTCTGTATCAACTATCTGATGGACCACCTTACCCAGACCCTATCCCTGTAATCCTATGTATTTATCCCATTAATCCTCCTACACAAATTGGGACACTAAGGAGCAATTTAACCTGGCCTGTCAACCTAACCTGCACAACTTTATCAGAAATGGCCTACGAGCCTTTTTAAATTCAACTGCACTCTTCGCTAATTTTATTTTGTAAATTATGAATATTTGAAGCTGAGTGTACATTCATTCAGTAAGACATGTTTAAAATTTCTGTCCTTTTAATGCTGAATTGCTATTCTTTTCAAAATATAAAACTACTGGGGAATAATGGCTGACAAATGTCAAGGAATTGTAGGCAATTTTTGCTGAGCCTTCCAAAACTTTCAAGATACTTTTGGAAATCTTCCACGTAATTCATTGCAAATAGTGACCCACTTCATGGTTGTTATACTGACATCTGAGTCATGTGTTCCCTCTGTAATTTCACTTTAAATGTAACCTTCTTGAGCACTACTAGTTGGTGTGTGAAGCAGAGACTGTCTTTGGCAGGAATGTCAAAAATATTCACCCTTTGTTATATAAATATATATGTAACATATACTTGTATAGTACATGGTATAATATATATTATATATGTAATATGTTTTATATAATAGCCTTGAAAGGGAAGTCCCCAGAATTTTGCAAGATAACTTGCAGTGGACTATTGTTGTAAAGGGATTGTCTGTTGTTATATTATTAGTTCTTGGTATTGTATTAGTTTGCTGGTTATTATTTTCTTATAATAAGAAAATATTGGGAGACAAGATTGAAGTCCTACAAGGTGGGCTGTCGTTGAGACCATCTGAGTTGACTTACAAGGTGAGATCTTCAAAAGTGAAGGCTGAAATCTCTTGTGAGAGAGATAGAGTTTCAATGAGATTCGTTGACTCACAGGTCGGAATTGTACCAGCTGGCCCACCACGGGAATCAGAGCAGGTAAGGGGCAGAGCGTGGGAAGATCCATTGACCTTGGGTGGGATTTTACGATTTCAGGACAAAGAAGGCTATAAAATCCCGCCCCTAGTGTTATTGATCTCTGGATGGGTTGTATAGAAATCCATGGAATCTGTATTGGTTACATCTGCAATTTATGGTGCCATGTCATGTCTCAACCACAGTTTGCCTGTTAATTCCCATGTACCTCATGCTAACCTTGAATGTCAGATATGATATATATTGTTTTAATGATTCTTCATCTTGTATATTAAAGTTTATTTTTGTTTGCTCGAAACACATGGAATCTTGTGGCTTTGCAAGTGTCTTGAATCTCAAATATCCACTTCAAACAAAATGTTACTGATCACCAACTCATACCAAAAGCTTGGG
Organism: Sphyrna mokarran; assembly: GCA_024679065.1. Classification (NCBI taxonomy): domain Eukaryota; kingdom Metazoa; phylum Chordata; class Chondrichthyes; order Carcharhiniformes; family Carcharhinidae; genus Sphyrna; species Sphyrna mokarran. Next base: position 105,166,170 of record JAGIQG010000003.1, on the reverse strand, counting down.
ACTCTGGTGTGGGATCACAGCAATGTTAACATTTCCAAAATATAAAGAAACTGACCCAGATCTTAAGATAGTCATTACTTTCCAGTTGATTTGAAAATTCAGTTGATTTGAAAATCTTGTAAAGTCTGAGCTCATTGGTATAATGATCAGTTAGCTATATTAAGAAAGCCCACAAACACCTCTACTTTCTTAGGAGGCTGTCTGCTACGACTCCCACCAATTCTAACAGATGCAACAGAGAAAGCATCCTCTTCAGATTATCACATGTATCACAGCTTGGTATGGCTTCTGCTCTGATCCACTCTGCAAGAAACTACAAGTGGTTATGAGCATAGCCCAGTCTATCACGCAAACCAGCACTCCATTGATTCTGTTTACACTTCCCAGTGCCTTGGAAAAGCAACCAGCATAATCAAGGACTCCACACACTTCGGACATTTTCTCTTCTGCTTTCTTCCATCAGGGAAAAAGACACAGAAATTTGAGATCATATACCAGCTGAATCAAGAACAGCTTCTTCCCTGCTACCAGCAGATTTTTGAATAGATCCATCATACGTTAAGCTGATCTTTTGCCACACTCTGGCTATGACTGTAATATTATATTCTGTACCCTCTCCTTTCATTTTCCTGATGTACTCTTTGAACAGTATGTTTTGTCTGCATAGCTTGCATGAAACAATACTTTTCAAAGTATTCCAATACATGTGACAATAATAAAAAAAATCAAATTTACACATGCTATTGTGTGGTTTGATTACTCCAACTACTTTCTTGGTCAATCAATTGTACCTCTGCGTGAATAATTTCTTTTCCATTTATAGCTTGTTCTAAAAATTCACTTAAAAGGTTACATCTTGCAATCTATTTTTCATTACTTTGTTATATCACAAATGATTTTTGTCTCTTTTCAGTCTATTTAATATTGAAAGTTCACTTAAAAGGAACCAAACCTGGTTCCTTGAGGCAGGTTGGGCATGAAGCTTGGTCAATTTACACAGTCATTTAAAAGTTAAAGTTTATTTATTAGTAACACTGCAATGAAGTTATTGTGAAATTCCCCTAGTCACTATCTGTTGAAGTCAATGCACCTAACCAGCACATCTTTCCAAATGTAGGAGGAAATTGGAGCACACCCACATAAACATGAAATTCGACACAGACAGTGACCCAACCTGGGAATTGAACCTGGGTCCCTGGCACTGTAAAGCAGCAGTGCTAACCACTGTGCTACCATGCTGTCATTTGATCCTATAATTGGCTGGAACTTTCAATGGAGTGGCAATTGAATCTAACTGCAACTCTGCTTGCAAGTTCTTACCTTAAAATACCGATACTCCTACATTACGCGACCAAGCCCAGCAGGAAAGATCTTTGTCGTGCAGTGCATTAGAGTTAAACAGCTGAATAATCGAAGGTAGTAAATCTTGAACCCTTTTGTTTTAAACAACACTAGTTCATCAGGCCATGGAAGAATGGCAGATTTCTTTCTCTAAAGGACATTGGTGAACCAGAAGGTCTTTAATCTTGTAACTTCTTGGGATAATAATTGAGGTAACATAGTCTGAACCATCCAAAGTTTGTGATTTACATTTTGGATTGTTCCCAGGGCCAGGCAATTGCCTCGAGGAAGTTTGAATTTCTGGGCAATTGCTATGCAAATCCTTAGCTGGGGAGACTAATGAGTTGTTGTCTGAGCTAATCATTTGTCAGGTTACATCTTGCAATCTATTTTTCATTACTTTGTTATATCACAAATGATTTTTGTCTCTTTTCAGTCTATTTAATATTGAAAGTTGCAACTTTTTTTGTTATAGTGTAGAAGTTGTGAGTTAAAGGACTGATTGATTCTTTCAAATTATTCACTTATTATCTACTCTATACCATCTTTGGGAAAGGATATATTTTCCATTTAACCAAATCTCAAATTTGTCATCAGGGTTATGTAGCTGTAAATCATCTATGTAGATCATCTTCTATAAGATGTCCCTAATGTTATATGAATCTCATTGTTAGATGAATTGAGCTATAGCTTTCAATTTCAGAATTTTTGGAAACAGGACAGAAATGGTGTTGCAGCATTGAAACCATCTGCTGAATGATGAATGGAGACTGCCTTCTTGTGGGGAGGTTTTGTTACGCATGCTGCTGATTTTATAATTCCCATGCAATGCAACATGCACTCCACTCCTTCCCTTGTGGCCAATCTTCATATAAATGGGGAATGCAAAACTATTTCTGAATCCAATGGTATGCTGTTATTCTATCCAAGAAAGCACTTGATATTAAAGTTTGATATTAAAGAGCTAGTAGTTCATCTAATGATGTATGTTGACACAAGGATTTAATAGCTCAAAATAAAAACATTGGGTTTATGCTATTTGGTGTGCCAACAGATCAAATAGGGTCAACTTGAGATATATTAATCTTATTTTTTAGGTTTCTATTAACACTGCAATGAAATTACTGTGAAAATCCCCTAGTTGCCTGTTTAAGTACAGTGAGGGAGAATTTAGCATGTCCAATACACCTAACTCTCCAAAATTAACTGTTATATTTCACATATCATTAGAATAATAAAATATTAAATGTAATGGAACATTGCTTCTGATGAAAATGTGTTAAGTTAACCAAAGATTTCTAATGAAAATATGTTTTATTAAACTAACCAAGGATTAGGATAGTTTGTTTGGAAATACATAGAGATAGTGAATGGTATCAATTTAGAATTCAAATTTTCCTTTTGCAAGGAAGAATTTGTAAAATTGTTCTGATACAGACACATAGATGCATGTGATTAAAAGAAAACAAAAATTCATTTTAAGAAACCTTAAAAGGTGACTAATTCACATTGTTTTGCACTTAAATTGTGAAATTTCTGATATTTTCTAAAACATGGCAGATAAACACGAGTTTAGAATTGAATTGTGTGGGATTCCGGTATCCTGCAATGCTGATTACTTTTAGTAAAAATACTTACATTTGGTATATTTAAAGTTGCTACCAAAGAAAAGTTCTTATACTTATTTATGTACAGTAGTAATAAAAATGCTGAATAATGTTAAATATACTAAAACATAAAATTACACTGGGAAAGAAAAAAGTAACAATTTTTTAGAAAAAATGCCCTTTTATTGTCCTTATCTATGTTCTGTTTTCACTTGGCAGAAAGCAAATTGATTAGCTGACATTCTGTTTACATTTATAGAATTAAAACAATCTAGAATATTTCTCTGTGCTTTGGAAAACTTATGATTAGTACATTTTAAAACATTTGGAAGTTCATATTTTGTTTCAGTGGTAGAATTTGATTTTAATTAAATTATGGATTGACAAACAAACAATGCAACTGCATATTTGTAGAGCGCAGATAATCCTCAAAGTGACATCTATGGGAGAGGTTTTTACTTACTCAAAGAATATGACCATACTACTGATGAGGTCAACACTTGTTGCCCATTCATAACTGCCCTTGAAATGAGGGAGATGAACTGCCTCTTTGAACCATTCTAGGCCATATGGTGTAGGTACACCCACAGTGCTGTTAGGAAGAGAGTTCTAGGATTTTGGCATAATAGTGCGGGAATATTGATATATTTTCAAATATATATACTTGGAAGAGAAATTATAGGTGATGGTGTTCCCATGCATCTGCTGCCTTTGTCCTACTTGGTTGTGGGGGTCATGCGTTTAGAAGGTGCAGTTGAAGGAGGTTCAATGAGTGCATCTTGTGGATGGTACACATTGCTGCCACTGCTGGTTCTAGAGGGAGAGAATGATTCGTATAATAAATGGGGTGTCAATCATGCAAGCTGCTTCACCCTAAATTGGTAGTGAGCTTCTTGAGAGCTGTTGGAGCTGGATTCATCCAGACAAATGGACAGTATTTCATCACACTTCTGCCTGCACAGGGTTTGTGGAGTCAAGTGTCGTGTTATTAGCTGCAGAATTTCCACATCTGATCTGAATTGTAGCCATAGTATTTATTTTTTTTGTGAGATTTGAGTATTGTTAGTAAGCCAGCATTTATTACTCGCACCTAATTGTCCTTGAGAAGGTGGAGTTGAGCCACTTTCTTCAATCTGATAATCGATCTGGTGTAGGCACACTTACAATGCTGTTAGAATGAGAGTTGCAGAAATTTGACTCAGGCGCAGTAATGGAACAGCAACATCATTCTGGGATAGTATGTGGCTTCAAAAGGAACTTGAAAATGGTGGTGCCACGCAACGATTGTGCAGTGACCACTACTACCACTACTGTCTTTGACAGATGCATCAGTGACAGGTAGATTGGTGAAGTTGAGGACAAGTAATTTTTTCTTTCTTATTGGTTCTCACATTATCTGCTGAAGACCCTTAATGACAGATATGTCCTTTTGACACAGCCAGCATTGTTAGTAATGATTGCAGAATGTTGCGAAATACTGGTCTAGCCAGCGGCTCTCATGCTCCATGATAGATTTTTTTTTAGAAAAGGTGTCCCTTACCCAGACTGCATACTGAGCCCTTGCTATTCTCATTGCTTCTTGTAAGAACTGTTCAACATGAAGGAGCACCTATTCATCGGCTGAGGGAGGTGGTAGTAGATTCTCTTCCCCATTGTTTGACCTGCAATGTCATCTGACATCATGGGATCTGGAGTTGATGGTAAGGATACTCAGGGCCATTCCCTTCCAACTGTGTATTTATTATAATCCCAGCTAATGTTACTAGTGGATGAGTCAGATCCCAGAGTGAAACCTGGCTTCATGCATCCTAACTCTTTTTAAAGAAACCATGGAGGTAAGGTACTGAACAAATTCACAGGAGTCTGCTGAAGAACTTATAACACAATGAATAAAACAGTTCTTAACAATTTATTAAACAAGCATCAAACAAAAAGATTAAAAAGATCTCAATATAAACAAGAAAGTGATTAAAATGTTCACTATTCCTTCACCTTAGCTCCATATTTACAGACACATAAAAAAAATTCAGAAAGATACATCAATTTAACAGATCCATCTTGTACTCTAATATTTAGGGTATGAGGTACATGTAAACCAACTGACAAACTTTGATTAGATATAGCACACTTAAATTAGGTGATCAATGCAACCAAGGCAGATTATATGAATTTCTCAACAACCTATCCAAACATTTATTATACATCAAGCCAACTGGTTTCAACAAAACTTTGCCTTTCTCACAAGGGTCTCCAATCCCTACGTTCAAAGAACTTGCCTTAGAATTCTTTCCAAATGTGCTGCCATTTGGATGGCTTCAATCATTATTCATCCCTTAGGGTTTGCTGTTGTCATCTGAGATTCTTTTCTCCTGAATTTCCAGGTATAACTCAAGATACATCTTTCAAACACACTTTCAGATCTTCATCTGTCTCAAGCAGAACACCATTTCTCTTAAGATCTGCAGTAAGGAATTATACAAATGTACAAATTAGGAGTAGGAATAGGCCACTCAGCCTCTCAGGCCTATTATGCCATTCAATGTGACTGATCAAATTTTAACCTCAGCTCCACGTTCCTACCCGCCTCAATAAGTTTTCATTCTCTTGCTTATCAAGCATGTATCTACTTCTATCATGAAGATATTCAAAGACTCTGTGCAAATTGCCTTTTGAGGAAGAGAATTGCAAAATCTCATGATCCTCTGATAAAAAAATTCACCTCATCTCTGTCTTAAATAGATGATCCTTTATTTTTAAATATGACTCCAAGTTCTCGATTCTCCCACAAAAGGAAACATTCCACCTCCAGCCTGTGAAGTCACCTCAGGATCCTATGTTTCAAACAAGTTGCTTCTCACATTTCTAAACTTTAGAGGATACAAGCCTAGCCTGTCCAACCTTTCCTCATAAGACAACTTGTCCATTCCAAATATTATTTGAGTAAAGTTTTTCTGAACTGCTTCCAATACATTTACACCATTCTTTAAATAATGAGAACAAAACTGGCCAGCGATTTATTATCATTTCTATTCTCCAGAGGTACTTTACACAACAACTGCATCCAGGGCACGCTGGGTTGGAAGCAACCTGAATACAGGGTTCAAGGAAGCACTATGCTGGCTCTCCATGTGTGCAGACATAGCAAGGAAAATCTCCAGGTGCTTACTGTGCAATGCATTCAAGCCGCATCAACAAAGGAATCACTGCATCTCCATAAAGTCCCGGACTTCCCAAGGGCATTCACAGCAGCTGATATCTTCAAGTGGAATGGTGAACAACAGTCAGTCTTAGTTCATTCATATTCCATGTGGTTTGAACTTGACAACCTGCCAAACATGATAAGTAAAACAGTCATCATCAAGTTTAAGAGATACTTTGCCATACACTGCACCCCACAAGTACTCATGACAGACAACACTGGCCAAATCGTCTTGAGCGAATTTCACAATTTTGCATACCCATGGGAGTTTGAGTATATCACGAGCAGCCCTCTATATCGACAGCCAAACAATTTGGCAGAACGGGCTGGTTGTTCAGCCAAGCATTTTCTTGAGAAATGTGCATGGGATTACACAGACTAATATGCTGCACACCTCAGCCTGCGAAATCTAAACAGGGCCTGCCTTTGTCAGACAATGACTTTTATTCAGTCCATGATTCCTACTGTCAAGGCTCTATTGCAGCCTAAACCTGAAACTAATGTGAAAGAGGCTGAGATGCCCATAGACTTAGTGCTCTAACACCGTGTCAAATAGTCAGGATTCACACTGTACATGGCCATAGCCAGGTGGTACACAATAATGCCCTTTGACTAGCTATGTGATAACCTCAGATGGTGCCCACTATGTACACAATTGTCATCACCTTTTGCAAGCAGCAGAATTATCATCAACAGATATTTAGTAATCTGACCCATGGCACCAGCCCCCTGCACCAGCAAATACATATACCAGAATTTTACCGCCTCACCCTCCCGGGACTCATAAGCTCCTGCCCAAGGCCAATAGAGAATGCCATTCTGTGAGCTGTGCCCACCCCAATTCCAGGGTGATTGTGGTGGTAAAATTCCGGCCATAGACTCCTACAAAAGCCAATGTAAGTATTCCTGTACCTGACGAACACACAGATGAATATTCTGGAATTCTTTGAGGACGACAGGAAACCGATGGATGTAGTGTACCTAGATTTCCGGAAGGCATTTGACAAGGTGCTGCACAAAAGACTGCTGCATCAGATAAAGGTGCACGGTGTTAGAGCTAATGTATTAGCATGGATAGAGGATTGGTTAACTAACAGAAAGCAAAGAGTGGGGATAAATGGTTGTTTATCTGGCTGGTGATCAGTGACTATAGTGTGCCTCAGGGATCAGTGTTGGGACCACAATTGTTTACAAGTTACATAGATGGTTTGGCATTGGTTTGGTAGTGTGTCAAATGTTTACAGATGACACTAAGATGAGTGGTAGAGTAAAGTGTGCAGAGGGCACTGAAAGTCTGTAGAGGGATATAGATAGTGGACAAGATGGAGTACAATTTTGGTAAATGTGAGGTCATCCATTTTGATTGGAATGACAGCAAAATGGACTATTATTTAAATGGTAAAAAATTGCAGTATGCTGCTGTGCAGAGGGACCTGGGTATCCTTGTGCATGAATCACAAAAATTTGGTTTGCAGATGCAGCAGGCAATTACGTAAGCAAATAGAATTTTGTCCTTCATAGCTAGAGGGATGGAGTTTAAAAACATAGAGGTAATGTTGCAGCTGTATAAAGTGCTGGTGAGGCTATGCATGGAATACGGTGTACAATTATGGCTCTTTACTTGAGAAAGGATGTACTGGTACTCAAGGGGTAGAGAAGAAATTCACTAGGTTGAATCCAGAGTTGAGAAGGTTAAGTTATGTGGAGAACTGAGCAGACTGTACTATCCCCATTGGAATTTAAAAGAATGAGGGAGGGGAATGTCACAGACACATATAAAATTATGAAGGGAATAGATAAGATAGAATCAGGAAGGTTATTTCCACTGGTGGGTGAAACCAGAACTAGAGCGCACAGCCTCAAAATAAGGAGAAGCAGATATAGGACTGAATTGAGAGGAACTTATTCACCAAAGGTTGTGAATCTGTGGAATTCCCTCCCCAGTGAAACAGTTGAGGCTACTCATTGAATGTGATTAAGGCAAAGATAGATTTTTGAACAGTAAAGGGATTCAGGATTATGGTGAATGGGCAAGTAAGTGGAGTTGAATCCATGAAAAGATCAGCCATAATCTTACTGAATAGTGAAGCAGACTCGAAGGGCCAGAGGGCCCACTCCCAGTTCTTATATGTAAATAGTAATGTATTGTCAGTTTGTTTTACTGCATGTCACAGAATGGTCTAAACATATTTTCCTATCGTGGATATCATTATAACTCATGTTGCCGGATCTCCCAACTAAACAGGGAAGATTTAGACCGAGTGGTCACGTGAGAACGTGATGATGCAGTTATATAAAAGGTAATTTTGTAGGATCTCGGGCAGAATACAAGTACTGTATGAGATAAGGAATAAACTATATTGGAAGTCCTTGACGTGAGTGATTTGAGGAACCCACAGCATTATAGAAATTGCATTCATACAATGCATTTCATGTAAAGTCCCAAAGCACTTCAGGGGAATTTTATCAAACAAATGATAGTACTGAGTCACATAAAGATATAGTAAAATGGATGACCAAATGCTTCAGCAAAAAGATAAATTTTAAAATGCATCTCAATGGAGAGGTTTACTGTTTTATTTATTAGTGTCACAAATAGGCTTACATTAACACTGCAATGGAGTTACTGAAAATCTCCCAATCGCCACATTCCTGCGCCTATTCAGATACATTGAGGGAGAATTTAGCATTGCCAATACTTGTAACCAGTACATCTTTCAGACTGTGGGAGGAAACTGGAACACCAGGAGAAAACCCACACAGGAACAGGGAGAAAGTGCAGGCTCCACACAGACAGTGATCTGAGTTGGGAATCGAACTTAAGTCCCTGGTGCTAGGACTGAGAAATTGAGAAACTTAAGGAAGAGAATTCAGGGTTCAGGGCTTTAGCTGAAGTTATGGCTACCAATGGTGGAGTGATTAATATCAGGGATGTGCAAGAAACCAGAATTGGAAGAGCGCAGAGACCTTGGAATGTTCTAGGCAGAAGAATGGTGCAGACAAAGGAGGGGGGTGCAAAAGCCATGTATAGATCTGAAAACAAGGATGAGAATTTTAAAACATTGCTAGACTAGAAACCAATGTAGGTCACCATGCACAGGTGAATGAAACTTTGGTGTGAGTTAGGATATAGGCAGCAGAGATTTGGATGAACACAAATTCACAGGAGGTTAGAAGGCTGGCCAGAGGAACATTAGAATAAACAAGCCAAGGCATAATAAAAGCACAATGTGGGTTGCAGCAGCAGGCAAGATGAGGTAGGGATGCACTTGGGCTATATTATGGATGTGATGCAGACAGTTTTGATGATGAAGCAGATATGTAGCCAATAGCTCATCTCAGGGCCAATAATGACACCAAAGTTGCAAACAATCTAGTTCAGCCACAGATATGTATGACTCAGAACTCCACAAAGTTTGAGGTGGGACAATATGCCAATTTTTATTACGCAAAAGGATTTTTAAAATGTATTTATGAACAAAAGTTTCTGGAGTTTGAATTTTTGCAGTGATCTATTAAACTTGCTTCACAAATGTCACTGTCAGTGAACTGCAGCTTTGAACCAATGAAGCAAATTGTATAAGTGCAATAAGGTGAAATATTTTAGTAATCCTGAAGATTTTTTCTTTTCCTTCCCCCTGCACCCACAGTGTTTGTGGCTTCATATTTGTATTCACAATGGAAAAAATGTAATTCCTGCATTAATGTCTGTACCTTGGGATGAAATATATGCGAAATGTTCAGCAGCAGATTTGGTCAAAGTTATATAAAACACATCCATGGATGTCCACATTTAGCTCTTTCATTTAAATAGCAGCTTTCTTTATCTCAGGATGTGCCAAAGCACTTTACAGCCAAGAAGTATTTTGGAAGTCTGGTCACTATTGTAACGATAGAAGAGTGGGAGCTGAGCAAGACTAGAATGGAATATAAGGAACGGCAACAAAAGAAGCCCAAAACCATGAATGATGGGATATATAAAGTAGTGACAGCAGAGCCCTGAGATCAGAAAAAGTGGGAATTGATTGAGGCCTGAGTGGGATATCACGAGCTCTGTTGGGAATGGATGTAAGAATTCTCACAACACCAGGTTAAAGTATTACAGGTTTATTTGGTAGCAAAAGCCACTAGGTTTCAGAGCACTTGCTGCCCCTTTGTCAAGTGAATGGGAGTTCAATTCACAAGCAGGGCATATAAAGATACAAACTCAATTTAAAAAAATAATGATTGGAATGTGAGTCTTTACAGCTAATCAAGTCTTAAAGGCATAGACAATGTTATGGAGAGAGGGTTAAGCACAGATTAAAGAGATGTGTATCCATACAGGACAGTTAATGGGATTTTGCAAGTCCTGTCAAGTCGTGGGCATTGCAGATAGTGTGACATGAATCCAAGATCCCAGTTGAGCCTTCCTTGTATGTGCAGAACTTGGCTATCAGTGTCTGCTCAGCAACTCTATCAGTCTTGGCTATCAGTTTCTGCTCAATGAGTCTGCAGAAAAAGATGTCCCAAAGCATGGTACACTGGGGAGACCATGCAAATACTATGACAATGGATGCAATTCTCGACAATCACCAGGCAAGACTGTTCTCTTCCTGTTGGGGAACACTTCAGCGATCACGGGCATTCAGTCTCTGATCTTTGGGTAAGTGTTCTCCAAGGCGGCCTTCACAACACACAACAACGCAGAGTCGCTGAGCAGAGACTATTGGCCAAGTTCCACACACATGAGGATAGCCTCAACCTGGAACTTGGGTTCATTGTCACACTATCTGTAACCCCCAGACTTGCCTGACTTGTAAAATCTCCCTAACTGTCCTGTCTGGAGACAATACACATCTTTTTAATCAGTGCTTAACGCTCTGTCCACTTACATTGTCTGTACCTTTAAGACTTGATTAACTGTAAAGACTCACATTCCAATCATTATTCTGTAAGTTTGTGTCTTTATATGCCCTGTTGTGAATAGAACTCCCATTCACCTGATGAAAAGACAGTGCTAGTGGCTTTTGCTACCAAATTAACCTGGTGTTATGAGATTTCTTACTGTGTTCACTCCTGTCCAACACTGGCGTCTCCACGTCAGGAATGGATGTGCATGTTCAAAAATCAAGAGTTTAGAAAAAAAAATCAAAGTGGCATCTCAGGAAAACAGAACGCTGATTGATTGGTGAGTATTTCTCTTCTTTTCCACCTACCTTTGTTTCTCTAACCAGTGGTGGGAAACCTAAGGACTGGGGGCCACTTGCAGCTCATCTACGTTCTGAGTGCAGCTTACTAGGCATTTTATTGACTGCTTTATATTCACAGCCAGGTGTCCCTAGAGAGGAAGCATGTGGTGTCCTTCCATGCTTATTGGGCGTCGCAGCGACTGGGGTGAATCATCAACCCTTTTAATTACATTTTGGTTTCATGTTTTAAGTTTCCTTTCTGCTTTGTTTCTTGTTTTGGGCGATTCCCTTTTTTTTGGGGGCTTCCCTTCTTGCTTTGTCCCTGTGTTTGTTTAATTTGATTTATCTAGTTGGTATCAAAAACAAATGTCCCCTTGCGGTGTTGCCACATTCCACTGATTTTGTCCAAGTAATAGTTTCCTACCAATATGAATTGATATGCACATAAAGCAAAGGCAGTGTACCATTTGCTCACAACGTTGACTTTGAGAGTCATGTACTCCCTCTGGGTCCAAAGTAAATATTTATTTTGTTTTTACCGTTTGAAGTTGATAGTAGTTCTATTAATACATAAATGATTGCGCATTTTCTATAACTTGTTATGAAATATTTGATGTATGTTAAATGTATTTGATCTTATTCTCTGGTTAGTGAACAAGCCTGATTTCAATCTTGCACCCATTGAGATGAAGGAGGATCACTCAGGAAGCCCACTCACCAGCCCAGTTTGCCCTTTATTGCTCTAAACTCAGGTACTGGTTGAAATGAAAAGCCAGGAAAAGAAAAGTTTTAAATTGGAGTAAGTAAAATAGTATCTGAATTAATAAATAAGAGTATTAGCACAGAACAGCTTCAACTGAGTATATTAATTTCACCAGAGTCACAGGGAATTTGGTGAGTTTGAAAGGGTTATGAACTTTTGGAATTCTCTCTCCCACAGAGTATTGGAGGCTGAGGCATTGAATACATTCAAGGCTGAGATAGACAGATTTTTGAGCTAGAGAGAGTCACAGATTATTGGCAACAGACAGAAAAGTGTTGTTGAAGCCAAGATCATCCTACCAAATAACAGAGTTGTTGGACTACTCTTATTTCTTATGTTTTAAACTGTGGCAGCTAATTTGCACAACGTTTGTTGGGAGAAATGCCTTTGTGCACTGTTGCCTTTTGAGTACTGTGGCTTGCTATAGTCAGATGATCTTAAGGTCACCTTTGCTGTTACAAATGATTGAGATAGAAGTCAATTTACTCACCAAATGAGCTGTGGGGCGCAGGTTTCTCATTTTCTAATCAAGTGTCAACCTAGGGAGGATGTTGCCTGCCAACCGGCTCCACTGCTAGCTTTTCTTACCATATTTTTGACACTTAGGCAAAAAAAGCTAAGGAAATGAATCGCAGAATATCACACTGGTGGTGGGAAGTGGTAGGGGAAGGGGTGGTGAAGGAGGTGAGGGATAGTTTCCCTCATTCTATTCTTACCTTTCTGACAAAAGATAATCTGTGAAGAGCCGACAGTGCTGACAGTGTGGGTTCACCGATCTCACAGATTATCTTTTGTCAGAAAAGTAAGAATAGAATGAGGGAAACCACCCCTCACCACCACAGAATCTACTCTCATCACTCTTTTGCACCCATCACAGTATTCCCCACCACAACCAAGGAATCTCCCCCGACACCATCTGCACTGTGCAGCACTGCCCCGTCTTTTGCTTGAAAGAAGAAAAGTTAGTTGATAAAAATGACGGCTGGAAAGATGTTGGACAATAATTCTGACAAATCACTCTACACTCTAGAACAAATTGGCATTTTCAAATCTCAAGGTGAAAAAAATAGTTTGTGACTATCAGAATGATGACTGCAGGAGGAGAGCATCAAGTTAATGTGAAGTATCAGATAGACACCGAAGCAACTTGTGACATCATGAGCTTCAGAGACCTGTGTGATGTGGCTCAAGACAATGACTCAAAAATGATGCTAAAGACAAAGTTGAGGTAACATGATGGAACAATGTTCATCCCAAGAAGACAAACAAGAGTCCAATGTAAAACAAAGAAAGAAGATCTGCAGTTTCAGGTAGTTGACTTTAAGCAAAGAGTCCATTTATTTCAGCTGAAATAATTCAAAAACCTGCCCTGGTAACCCTCCAAGTATCAAAACCCAAGCCATCGACTGCTGAACGGATCCTAAAACTAAGAAAGATGTTCTCACATATCTTGGATGTCTTCCTATTGAGTATCATCTCGAGTAGCTGAGGGTGTGAGACCAACACAGATCTTTCAAATAGAGTACCAGCTACTCACAAGTCCAGCCTTAAAGACAAGACCTTGAAAAGACAGACGAAAATCAAGAAAGTGACAGCTCCTCCAGACTGGATTAGCAGCATGATATCAGTGAAAACACCTGGAAAGCTGAGAGCACATGCATTAATCCAAAGGATCTCAAAACATTGAAGAGCGCTCGCTACCCCATTGAAGAACTGTGCTGCAACTTGCCAAGTCAAAGATCTTTACCACCCCAAATGTGAGAGATGGATACAGTAAGTGAAACTGGATAAAGCAACAATTTTCTGATGCTGGATGTACATACTGTTTGGCATTTCTACTGCTGTGGAAAAGTATTAATGTAGACAGCACGATATAGTCAATGATTCTCCAGAAGTGGAAGCGTTTACAAGCCAGTTTAACTTCAATGGTGGACAAGTTTCTAGAAGCTTCTAGAAACTGTAATTGAAGATGATTGAAGTTGAGTTCAATGGTAATATGCAGGCATAAATTCTAGAAACAATTATTTGGGATATAATTAGTAGTCAAATGGAAAAATGTAGATTGATTAAGAAAAATAACATGGATTTCTAAAAGCAAAATTGTGTTTAACTAACTCTTGGAGTGTTTTGAGGAGGTAACAGAGAATAGTAAGGTAATTCTGTTGTGTGGTGTACATGGATTTTTCAAAGGACATTCAATATAATGCCACACAACAGACTTGTGAGAAAAGTTATAGCTTATGGAATAAAAGAGACAATAGCAATCTGGATGCAAAATTGGATGAATAACAGGAAACAGAGAGTAATAGTCAATGGATATTTTTCAGCCTGGAGGAAGGTTTGTAGTGGAGTTCCCCAGGGGTCAGTATTGGAACATTTGTTCTTCTGATATATATTAATGGTCAATATCTTGGTATGTGGGGGATAATTTCAAAGTTTGTTAATTATAGAAAACTTAGAAGCATTGTAAATTGTGAGGAAGACAATGTAGAACTTCAAAAAGGCAGAGGCATGTTGGTGGAGTGGGCACATAGGTGGCAGGTGAAGTTCAATGCAGAGAAGTGTGAGGTGATGCATTTTGGTATGCAGAACATATACGTAAAATGTAAAATAAAGGGTAAAATTCTGAAAAGATGAAGGAGCAGAGGGGCCTGGGTGTGTATGTACATAGATCATACAGTATGAGAGCAAGGCAGATATACTGAACTTATACAAGCCACTAGTTAGACCTCAGCTGGAATATTGTATACTGTTCTGGGCTCACACTATAGCAAGGGTGTGAATGCACTGAAGAGAGTGTAGAAGAGATTTACAAGAATGGTTCCAGGGATGAGAAACTTCAATTACTAAGATAGGTTGAAGAGGTTAGGGCTGATGTCCTTGAAGAGAAGAAAGCCAAAAGGAGATTTGATAGAGATGTTCAAAATCATGAAGGTGCTGGACAGAATTGATAGGGAAAAACTGTTTCAGCTTTTAAAATAATCGAGAATGAGAGGGCACAGATGATTTGCAAAAGAAGTAAATGTGATGTGAAAAAAAACCTTCTCACACAATGGTTGGATTTTTGCTGCCCGCCTGCCACAGGAATCGGAGCGGGCGAGGGCAGACAATGGAAAGATCTGTTGGCCTTGGGTGGGATTTTATGGTTTTGGGATGAACAAGGCCATAAAATCCCATCAAATGATTGATTTGGATATGGAATGCATTGTCTGGAATTGTGGTGGAGACAAATTCAATCAAAGGATTCCAAAGGACATTGGATGATTAATAGAAAGTAGAAACAATGTGAAGCAAAAAGGGAAAAGTAGGGGGAATGGCAATAAGTCATAATGCTTATTTGTACAGCTGGTACAGACACAATGGGCCAAATTGCTTCCTTCTGCACCATAATAAATCTGTGATTCTGTGATCATGAACAATATGCTAGCTACAGATATGAATATACAATGAAAGAAGCCAACACTGACCATGATCAGTGTGGTCAGACTGCTAGAAAGAAGAGAGCTCACCAGATGAACCTGAAGCTCAACAAGAAAAATACTGCAACTGAAGATGACTGGAGTCAAGTACTATGGCCATGTACTGACAGCAAACTTTTATCCTGATCCTGATAAGGTGTGAGCTGTGACTGAGATACAGCAATGAACAGTTGGTGAAGTCAGACTAATAATTTGTTGAGTTGTGAACTACATAGCGTAGTTCTTGCCCAATTTGTCCTCTAAGTGTGAACCCTATGCAAGTTTATTGCAAAGGAATTTTAATCCTGTTGGGGCACAGAACAAATAGCAGCTTTCATTTGCATCAAGCAACCAGTGAGAATAATGGCAATGCTGAGGTACCCAAATCGCATCCAGAAGTCATCAATGCAACAGACACATTGAATCTAACAGATAAGTATCTTGCTCAGATCAAGCAAATTATGCAATGAGATGCAACTCCCAAAGTGCAGCAGGAAGTAATGATGGAAGGATAGCCAGAAACAATCAAGGACAAACCTGTTGATATAAAAGAGTATTGGATATACAAGATTGGCCAAGATAGCGTCTTGTACAAAGGAACTGGAATCATTATTCCTAAAGGAGACAAGAAAAGAGGTGTGAAGTGCAGCAATACAAGCCATCAAGGAGTTGAGCCTGGTTTGAGGGAGACAAGAAAAGTGCTCTACTCAAACGTGAGCAATGAGATCAAGAACCCATCAGCCCATGCTGTGCTTGTAAGAAACATCAAGCCACGCAAGCTAAAGAACTGCTCATTACTCGTAACATCTCAGAAAAGACTAGGAAAAACAAACAGATTTTTGTTTCTGTCTAATGACTTTATTTATAAACCATGGACATGGGTAACTTGTAACTGCAAATGACAGACTATGCATTTTTTTTCTTTTTATGTTAAGGGGGATGTTTGGAGAAATATCTTTCTACACTTTTGCCTTTTCACTTCAGTGCCTTGTGACCTCTGAGATCATCTTTGGTAAAACAAAGGATTGAAGCAAAAGCCATTTTTTTTACGCAGCAAAAGAAACAAGGTGCATGAACATCAATGGCCAGGTAAGCCATTTCAATTATAACAGATAAATGATAAATATTAGCTACGACACCAGCAAAAACTCTATAGTGTTATGGATCTCCTAGGTACACTGAAGGGACAGGCACAACCTGGTTTTAACATCTCAGAATGATATGCCAAGTAATGCAACATCATTTCAGTATTGCACTGAGAGTCTCAACCTCGATTGTGTGTTTACATGGATGGAGGAGGATTTGCACTCACAACCTTTTGACACTGGGAACAGACAACTACAACACTGCTGTAGTATCAATATTATACTACTGCTGCAGTATCAATAAAAAGGAGCTCAGCCCAAATCATTATTTTAAGTTTCTGTTTTACTTTGCAGTTTATATTGTCGACATTGGCAAAGGTGCTATGTTGAAATGGTCACTTGCTCCCTTTCTTTTACCATTATTGCCATATCAACATTACTGCAGCTAATTTCCCTGCACATCATATGCATATCTGCCTCTGATCTGATGCAATTTTAATTCAACAATGACCATTGGGTTGCCAGTGACATTCTTGCTGTGTGTGATGGATGCATTTGTGGTTCTACAAGTGTGCTGGAGAAGACAGTCACCTGGACTTTACACTGTTACTATTCCATTTTACTTCTTTTCCCATCGCTATTGCATAGCTATCAGTTCTTCGATTTCATGACCTCTGGTATGGGTTTGCCATTTGTCAGTTTGCATTGACAAGAGATCTGCTTTCCTTTTCTCCACACTACTCATTTTGCCAGTTCTCAGCATGCAACTTAAAGTGATTTCCTGCTCATGATTTGACAAGGTGTAATCACTTCTGGCTCCTTCAGATTTGCTTTAAACAAAGGGAAACCAAATTCATGTTACTGATTCTGATTTGTAATACGCTCTTATCAATTTGAAGAACTGTGATCATGAATTCTTTAGAGAACAAATGATAGGAAATTGTTCAGATTTAAGTTTAGGTAGTGGTCTGTTATTTGCAATTTGTCATATAATGTTACATTTACAGAAAATTTTCAGGTACAATATCTGTGAAATCTCAAGACCACTTATCCTTTTTAATACACAATAATCACAACACAGGAAGTACCTGTATGTATATTAACTGACTATATTTTACAGAAAAGAGATATCCTATCTAAGATTTTCATCTTATAGGCATCAAAACAGATCACAAGATTGCTGCATGAGAGCAGAATATTGATTGGCAAGTGGACTCTGATTGGTAGAATGCAGCAGGGACCAGTTAACTGTCATTGTTCAAATTCAAACCAGGCAGATTAACTCTGACTGGTTAAGGAATTGCCATGGGAATGAATCAGGGAATGGCTGTACCCAGAACATTTATTTAGTTGAAAAAGGTGCAATGCGTGGATAGGATCCTTCTGTCTGCAAGGAACAGTGCCCAGTGTCTAAATAAACATAGCTTTTAGCATGCATAAGAGAACCATGCTGCGAACCTGACTGATAATCTTAAACTGGCTTTCAGTGTAATTGTCAGCACTTTGTTTAGCAAGTTATCCAATCACAGAATCACATCTAATGTTGAAAGCTATAGTGGGCTTTTATAGCCTCGCTCATCCCAAAACCATAAAATCCCGCCTGAATAAACAGAGTTTTCCACGGTCCACCTCTAACCTGCTGTGATTCCCCTGGCAGACCGGTAAAATTCCGGTCTATGTTTTGGAGTTTGGCAAGAATGAATTGTCAGTACAGCCAGTACTTTGCCTGTTGCAAACTGTCAAAGGTGAGTACTATTTGATATGATCCACTGGTCATTGAGGTGTATGGCCTACCTATCTAGTACTGAAATTCATGTATCATTCACACACAGTGCCTGGTCCTTTGCAGACAGAAATAACAATTCCACACAGTGTGACTTTTACAACTAGACATAAACTTGATGGACAGCCATTTCCTGGTTCATTCCGCATAGCTATGCCTTGGCCTGAGTCAATTGTGCAGTATAAATTGTTGTTCCATTTATTGTTGGTAATCTTGTGATTTGTCCTGATGAGTGCAAAATTTAAAGTTTAGACAGTATGCCCTTTTATTCAGCAAAACTCAGATTCTGTACTATCAAATGACAATGATTTCTTGACATGGCAACACAATTCTAATAATGAGTACAGCTTATGGTTCTGAAGTCGTCCCCACTAAAACCCAATCTAAACAGATCATGCACTTTTGCACTTCATAGTATGCTCTCTTGCATCCAGTCAATTTGCATGGCTAAAACATGATTGAAAAATACAGATGATTTAACAAAATATCAGTATGACCTTGAATTATACTGTTTTGTTTCAATAATTTTATCACTTTTGGGAGAATCTTTGTGGGTACATTGGTTAAAGTATAAAAAATATGATTTGTTGACTTAATTCAATACTTTTCCTATACAAAAATCAGCATTTAATTTTTCATTTTACAATATCAATTTTTGGATTAACCACAGCACAATAAAAAGTATAATTAGTAGAGCTTTAATGACCTTCATGTTTATTATATAAAACTAAACACAGTAATATTATGACTAATTGTTTTCTCTTATCTTCTCTGATGAGCAGATAAAATCTAACAACAGAAAACAATATTTTTCTCAGAAGTGGTTAGATTTGTAAAATGTCCTGGTCTCTGCAAATTCTGCAGCAGATGGATTTCAATATTTATTGCATGGCGTGTTAAGAAAAAGATCATTTTTATTGCTGCATTAATTAACATCTTATGGATCATGATTTTCTATTCAAGTGTGGCGCTAGAATCAGGAATTCTATACCATGACAGTGAGTGGAAACTGCTTTGATGCCTTAGTAGTCTGTGCTTGAATTAGAACATATATACTTTAGCACCTCACACAATCAGCTTGCACACACCAACATACACCCAACATTGTTTCATTGTCATTGGTGTATATTAATTCAAAACACTAATTCTCACAGGTTGACTTAAAAAATTATGCAATATATCATAATGTGAGTAGGATTTAGTAGTTAAATTTTGTTCTGTAATTATATAACATTGTTATTTTGTTTATATTTCAGACAATAATATTTGCATGAAGCACACATTTCACAAATTAGCACATGCAAGATGTCACACTTATTGCAAATACAAATCTTGAGCATTGTGACCCTAAGAATGTTATTCCTTGTACTATGCTAACTTATTTTGTCAGATTTCAGTCCCATTCTGAAAAGAATTGACTGCCATGTTCCTATGTTTATCGATTTCCTTCCTAACTTAGCCTATTTAACTATCCATATGACAGTTTAGACATATCAGCTGTCGCTCCATGATAGCACTCTTGGCTGTAACTCATAAGTCGGGATTCTTTGGCTGTGCTTACCCAAAGGCTGGAAATTAGCCCTGAGGTCAACTGACTTTTGCCAAATTTTTTGCTCCGCCCATTATGATTCCTGTGATGGGCGAGATGGGAAAATTCTGCCCATAAAGTTATGGGTTCAAATCCCATTCCAGATAGAACATAGAAAAACTACAGCAGAAATAGGCCTTTCGGCCCACAAATTGCACCGATAATATCCGTACCTATTCGGCTTACCTACAATTCTCAATTCTATTAAGTTACATGTACTCATCCAGAAGTCTCTTGAAAGACCCTATTGAGTTTGCCTCCACTACTACTGACGGCAGCCGATTCCACTCATCAACCCCACTTTGAGAGAAAAACTTACCCCTGATATCTCCTCTGTACCTACTCTCCAGCACCTTAAGCCTGTGACCTCTTGTAGCAACCATTCCAGCCCTTGGAAAAAGCCTCTGAGAATCCACCCGATTTATACCTCTCAACATCTTATACACTTCTATCAGGTCACCTCTCATCCTTCATCTCTCTTCGGAGAAAAGACCGAGCTCCCTCAACCTATCCTCATAAGACATGCTATCCAATCCAGGTGACATCCTTGTAAGTCTCCTCTGCATCCTTTCAATAGCTTCCACATCCTTCCTGTAGTGATATGACCGGAACTGAACACAGTATTCCAAGAGAGGTCTGACTAGGGTCTTCTAAAACTGCAACATTATCTCCCGATTTGATTGGTCTCCCAATCAATTTGATTGATGAAGGCCAGTACACCATATGCCTTCTTAACCACATCCTCTACCTGTGAGGCCGATTTAAGAGTGCTATGGACCCAGATCCCAAGGTCCTTCTGATCCTCTACACTGCTAAGACTCTTATCCCTGATATGATACTCCTTCATCCCATTTGACCTGCCAAAATGGACCACTATACATTTATCCGGATTTAAGTCCGTCTGCCACTTCTCTGCCCAACCTTGTATCCTATCTATATCACGCTGCAACATCCCTTTGACATCCCTCCAAACTATCTACAACATCACCAATCTTCATGTCGTAGCAAATTTATCAACCCATCCCTCCACTTCCTCATCCAGGTCATTTATGAAAATTACATACAGCAAGGGTCCCAGAACAGATCCCTGGGGCATTCCACTGGTGACTGACCTCCATGCAGAAAAAGACCCATCTACAACCACTCTCTGTCTTCTGCGGGCAAGCCAGTTCCGGATCTACAAGGCAACAGCCCGGATTCCATGCCCTCTCACTTTCTCAAGAAGTCTTGCATGGGAAACCTTATTGAATGCCTTGCTGAAGTCCACATAAATCACATCTACCGCTCTTCCTTCGGCAATACATTTAGTCACATTTTCAATGAACTTAACCAGGCTCGTAAAGCATGATCTGTCTTTGACAAAGCGGTACTGACTACTATTGAGCATACTAAACTTCTTTAAATGTTCATAAATCCTGTCCCTCAGAATCGTCTCCATCAACTTACCAACCACTGAGGTTAGACTCACCAGTTAGTAATCTCTTGGGCTATCCCTATTCCTTTCTTGAATATAGGAACCACATCTGCAATCCTCCAATCCTCCGGAACCTCTCCCATTTCCATCGACGATGCAAAGATCATTGCCAGAGGTTCTGCAATCTCTTCTCTGGCCTACAACAGTAACTTGGGGTACATCCCATCTGGTCCCGGTGATTTATCTATCTTGATGCTATTTAAAACTTCCAATACATCCTCTTTCTTAATGTCCACATACTCAATCTTTTCAGTCCGCCGCAAGACTGCAGTACAACCAGATCTTTTTTCAACCGTGAATACCGAGGTAAAGTATTCATTAAGCACTCTGCTATTTCTACCGGTTCTGCACAAACTTTCCCATCTTCACATTTTATAGTTCCTATTCCTTCACAATCTCATCTTTTTACTCTTCACACATTTGTAGAATGCCTTAGGGTTCTCCTTAATCTTACCTGCCAAGGTCTTTTCATGATCCCTTCTGGCTCTCCTAATTTTCTTTGTAAGTTCCTTTCTATAAGCCATATACTTCTCTAGATCCCTAACATCTCCTAGCTCTCTGAACCTTTTGTATGCTTTGCTTTTCTTTTTGACTAGGTTCATTTCAACTTTTGTGCACCACGGTTCCCATAACCTACCAAAAGCTCTTGTCTCATCAGGACGTTGTCGTGCAGAACTCTAGACAAACATTCCTTGAAAATCTGCCACCTTACTTCGGTACTTTTTCCTGAGAACACTTCCTTCCAATTTACTTGTCTAATTTCCTTCCTGATAGCTTCATATTTCCCCTTACTCCAGATAAACACTTTCCTAACTTGTTTGGTCCTATCTCTTTCCAATGCTAGCGTAAGGGAGATAGAGTTATGATCACTATCCCCAAGATTTTCATCCACTGAGAGATCCAACACCTGTCCAGGTTCATTAGCCAGTACCAGATTGAGTACAGCTTTCCTGTTATAGGCTTATCCACATACTGTGTCAGGAAACCCTCCTGAACACATCTAACAAACTCCTCCCAATCCAAACCTCTTATCCTAATGATATTCCAATCGATGTTTGCGAAATTAAAGTCTCCCATCACGGCAACTCTGTTATTACTACATCTCTCCAGGATCTGTTTCCCTATCTGCTCCTCAACATCCCTGTTATTATTGGGCAGCCTATAGAAAACTCCCAGCAAAGTTACTGACCCTTTCCTGTTCCGAACTTCTACCCATAGAGACTCTGAAGATAACTCCTTCACGGCGTCCACTTTTTCTACAGCCATGACACTATCCTTGATCAATAGTGTCACTCCCCCTCTTCTTTTAACTCCCTCCCTGTCCTTTCTGAAACCCTGAAAAACATCTGAAAAAGATGGATGCACAAAATCGTATACTAAAAATCCAGTAAATCACTGAGGGAATGTAGTACCGTCAAATGTCCCTTCTGCTCTGCTGGGTAGATGTAAAGATCCTGGGATTCTACGCTTTAAAGGAATTCATTAGCTGTAATTTATTTTCATTGAATCATGGACATGGGCATCGCTAGCTGGCCAGCATTTATTGCCCATTCTTAGTTGCTCTTGAGGAGGTGCTGGTCAGCTGCCTTCTTGAAACATTGCAGTCCTTGCGCTGTGAGTTGACCCACAGTGCCATTAGGAAAGGAATTCCAGGATTTTGATCCAATGGCTGCAAAGAAATGGTGATATATTTCCAAGTAAGGATGTTGAATGTCCTGGAAGGGAACTTGCAGGTGCTCTGGGGTGTTGAGAGATTGGGTTTCACACCAATCATGCATCATATAATAATCAGGGGATTAGAGAGAAAAATGTGGTTTTATAAAACTTACTTAGCAGTATAGAACTTGAATATTTTTGAAAAGCAAGACATTGTCAAAGCTTTTCATCTTGTATTTTAGTCTTGCAGGGCAAATGCAAGAATACCAAATTTTAAATAGTGACAACTATTTATGCTACAAGAGAAATGAATGCTTATTGGTTGGTAAGTCAATGCTATTTGGCTGAGGTGTTGCCATGGAGAAAACAAAAATAAATTGGTAGTTTAAACTTTTTAAACTGAGTGTGTCAATAGCTACACTAGGAGCCAATTTAAGATAATCAGTTGAGTTTATAATGTGTTTCATTTACATTTGCTAGAAGCAACATACAATCATATAAGGGTCTGACACTCTGCACACAAAAGGAGTGTGTTCAAGCCTTGTGTCTTTTTCAAGTTCCCCTGGGAGTTTAGGATTTATGGATCCTTGTTACCTTCCCCATAACAATGCCTTAAACTGCCAACCCCTTTATTCTGAAGTATATATTGCTGTGATCATTTGAAATTTGGTATTCTTGCACTTGTCTTGATGAGTACATGATAAAAACTGTCAGCAACATGTCTCCTTTTTCAGTAATATGAATAATTTTATGAAACTCTATGATCCTATTATTTGAATTTTATTTGTTTAGGATATACACACAAAGCAGTTGTTCGTCATATTTTCCAGCTCTCCATTTCCATGAACTTGTGCTATTATACAGGGGGAGTTATGACCGAGGCAATACTTAGATTGACAGGTTTAGAGAAACAGAAAGCGGGGTGGGGAGGGGGTATGGGAAGGTGAGAAGAAGGTATCCATATAATGAAGAGGACCTATGATAAAAGCTGGGGGAAGATAACTGAGGATAATGACAATAACAAATGAACACCAGGAAATGAGATTATGAATAAGGTAAGGTTTGAAGGGAAAGTGAGGAATGTGGGAGGGCAATAGGGAGGCAGGATGGGAGGAAAAACAAATCAAAGGAGTAAGTGGCAGGAAGGGATTGGAGGAGGGCATCAGAGCAGGAGGGTGGAGAGGTGTAATGCAGTCAGATGAATGGGAAGACAGGACAAGAATGGGGACAGGACAAAAAAAGAATGGTATATTTAAACAACCCCATCCTCTAATCACTTTGTTTGAACTATCCAGAGAGGAAAACAATCATCAGGTCAAACTTCAAATGACAACTGATTACCTGAGGATGACTTGTTTTCTCTCTCCACCATATACTACTCAAAATTCTGAAGGAATATTCTGGAACAAGGTTCTACTTTGTCCCCTTTCTCAATGCCTTACTTGAAAAAAACACTATACACCAAAACATGTTCCCTAGTTAGAGTTGTACCTTCTATGAACTACTGAATTTGTCATTTAAAAAAACAAGATGGGTTATATTCTTAAAATAAATTCTCACGGATGAGGGCCCCATGTGAAAGAATCCTTTTAAGGGCATTTGCGAAGAGGTGTCATTAATTTTGAAAATCATGTTTTATTTTATTATATACTGTCGGCGATACTCCAGTGAACAGAGCTAGTTTTAAGACTTAATTGAGCAAATGTCAGTGGATGACAGTCCCTAATTCTGTTAGTCAGTGACCTACAGGGCATGTTATCTGTACGGCCAGGATAGAACAACACACCAAACACAAAGGCATTAAAACGAATTATTTGTCGCGAATATTTTATGTTTTACACAGTAGGTGCTCGTATAAAACGTTCGAGGAGGGGAAACAAAAATAATGATCAGAATCAGGGACAGAAAAAGAGTGACATATTCGCGCTGATGGGGAAGAATCCACTTTAGTCATTACTGGAACATTACGGAGACAAGCTGCATCGGTAATCAGTAGATTGAGATGTTTGTTAGTATTTGCAAACTGACTTACCCGTTTGACGTGTCAACCCCTCCAGCTGTTTGTGTTGACTGCTGATGGGGGTATTTGGGGTGTACTGGAGCTTTCCTGCACTGGGCTGGAACTCCAGCAGTGACGCTGGGCTGCAGCGTGGGTGCCTGGAGTCTGACGTCCCCGCGTTTGAGGAAGTACAGCGCTGCCGTACTTGTTCTCCAGCTCCCCTCCCCGTCCAAATCATGTAGAAGGGGAGGAAAGATGATATTTGGCAGTTCAAAAACATTGAGAGGAGTGTAACCATTCTTAACTTGTATGATTTGCCCTGTCTTTTTTTTCTGCCCTCTTCCTGAACGTTATGTTACCTTAGTAAACAGCTAAAATAAACCACCCACCCGAGCAAACAAACATAACCACTGTTTAGAGAGTAAGTACGTAAATAATGCAGCGGCACCGAGCGTTAGGATTGCCCAGAAACGAAACCCCATTGAGCTGCAACCTTAAACTTATTTTCAATCCAAGCAGTACCGGGTTTGTAGCCTGGTGTGAGCAGGTTGGTGAGAAGGGAACCCAGATGCTGGCTCACAGAATTCAGTACTACTATTTTTTTGTGTGTGACGGGTGAAGCTGATAATAGGCCGTCCGGTTTTTCGAAACATGACTTTTGCAGCACTGAGGTGCCGAGTGGAGGGAGATGAACTGACTCCAGTGGGCAGGTTGATGTGATTTAGTCCATGGTCTGCCATTCACAGCCACAATCTCACCTCAGGTCATTCCACACCTCAGGGAACAGATGACCATGCCCTGATCAGATTCCGTTGAGCTGCCAATTGCTTTCAACGGAGCTCGAAAGCCCAGTGACTTCTGCTATTGGGGTTGGTGAAGAGGGGGTTGGTGACAGATATTAGCTGTTATTTCTCAGAATAGCTGACGCAATTTTAAATGCTTTCAGGTGGGGTTGTGAACACCAAGATTAGTATTTATATGGGACATTTTTTCCATTGGAACAAATGGCAGGAGGGGCAATATGATCATAGAATGGTTACAGCACAGAGGGAAGCCATTCAGCCCATTGCATCTGAACTGCTCTTTGCAAACAGCATCTCAGCCAGTTCAACTCCCTTGCCCTTTTCTGGCCCACGTTTAGCATCATGAGGCAGACAAAAAGATATTTATGTTGGCTTCCATAGTTTGCTTTTCCTGGAACAGATCTATAGAGAATGTGACTTGAGAAGCACCACTCCAACAGGGTTGACCAAAGAGTCTCCTGCTCTTACCACTTGTCATAGGCGTATTAGAAAGCGTTATAAGTTTATAATTAAATTACTAGGCCTTATTATGAATGCATATTCTATGGTTATCAAGGCATGAGGTGGGATTTTAACCAAGCTCAGAGATGGGGAACATTAACTGCCACTCTATCACCACTTCTCTAACATTCCCCAATCCTGCAAATTAATATCTTCCAGGCACTGTTGGATAGCATCAAGAACCACCCAATTGGATTTGATTTAAGTGTCTTGCTATATAAAATAATACACCACAGGGGGCCACTCAGCCCATTGTATCTGTGCTGGCTTTTCAAAGAACAAACAACAATACAGCATGGGAAATAAGTCCTTCGGCCCAATGAACTCATGCCGCCATTTTAACATTACGAGTGCCCTCCTCTAACTATGATCTTTTCACAGATCATGGGTGGCATGATAGCACAGTCATTAGCATTGCTGCTTCACAGCTCCAGGGACCTGGGTTCGATTTCTAGCTTGGGTCACTGTCTGCGTGGGTTTCCTCCAGGTGCTCTGGTTTCTTCCCACAGTCCAAAGATGTGCGGGCTAGGTTAATTGGCTATGCTAAATTGTCACTTAGTGTCCCAGGAGGTGCAGGTTAGACGGATTAGTGGGTAGATATGTGGGAGTGGGGCCTGGGTGGGATTGTGGTTGGTGCAGACTCGATGGGCCGAATGGCCTCTTTCTGCACTATGGGAATCTATGAATCATAGAAATTAGGAGCAGGAGAAGACCATTTGACCTACTCTGCCATTCATTATGATCATAGCTGATTATCTAACTCAATATCCTGATCCTACCTTCCCCCATATCCTTTGATTCCATTCACTCCAAGTGCTATATCTAACTGTTTCTTGAAAAAAAAATCAATGTTTAGGCCTCAACTGCTTTCCATGTTAGCAAATTCCACTCTCTAGGTGAAGAAGTGACTCCTCATCTCTGTCCTAAACAATGAACTCTATATCCTCAGACTGTGACCTCCTGGTTCTGGACACCCCACAATCAGGAACATCTTTCTTGCATTTACCATGTCTAGTCCCGTTAGAATGAATTTTTACAATTAGCCGCCTTCTCCTTTGCTCTTTTCTCTGCAAAACCATCAGACCCCACATACACAGTACATACTCCCTTCCACCTTCTTCCATCAGGAAAAAGGTACAAAAGTTTGAGATCGTGTACCAACTGACTCAAGAACAGTTTCTTCTCTGCTGCCTTTGAATGGACCTGTCATATATTAAGCTGATCTCTCTCTATACACTGGCTGTGACAGTAACAGTATATTCTGCACCATTTCCTTTCCTTCTATGAATGGTATGCATTGTCTGTATACTGCGCACTACAATGGGTCAGATCTCAAACAATGATGAGACAGAGTACATGAATGAGATAGAGAATCTGATGAACTGTTGCAACAACAGTAATCTCTCCTTCAATGTCAACAAAAAAAAAGGATATAGTCATCGACTTCGGGGAGCATGGTGGAGATTGTGCCCCTATCTACATCAATGGAGATGAAGTAGAAATGGTTGAGAGTTTCAAGTTTTTAGCTGTCCAGATCACTAACAATTTGTCCTGGACACCCCTGCCCCCCTCCATGTCAACATCATAGTTAAGAAAACCCACCAACGCCTCCACTTTCTCAGAAGACTAAGGAAACTTGGCATGTCAGCTATGATTCTCACCAACTTCTCCCAATGCATTATAGAAAGCATTTTTCTGGTTGTATCACCAGAAACTACAAAGGGTTGTGAATGAAGTCCAGCCCATCATGCGAACTAGCCTCCCTTCCATTGACTCTGTCTATACTTCCCACTACCTTGGAAAAGCAGCCAGCATAATTCCGGACCCCATGTACCGCTGACGTACTCTCTTCCATCTTCTTCCATTGGGAAGATACAAAAGTATGAGGTCACGTACCAACTGACACAAGAACAGTTCCTTTCCTGCTGCCATTAGATTTTTGAATGGACCTATCTCACACTAAATTGATCTTTCTCTACACCTTAGTTATGCCCGTAACACTACATTCTGCACTCTCTCATTTCCTTTTCTATGAACAATGTGCTTTGCCTGTAATAGCATGCAAGAAACAATACTTTTCATAGTGATTAACACTGCTGCCTCACGGTACCTGGGACATGGGTGGGTGACTGTGGAGTCTGCACGTTCTACCTATATCTGCATGGGTTTCCCCTGATGCTCTGGTTTCCTCCCACAATACGAAAGATGTGGTGATTAGATGCTTTGGCAATGCTAAATTTCACCCTCAGTATACCCGAACAGAGTGTAACGACTAAGGGATTTTCACAGTAACCTCCTTGCAGTATTAATGTAAGCCTACTTGTGACAATAATAAAAGTATCCCTACAAATATTTTATTCAGTTACCATTTTGAAGGTCACAGCTGAATCTGCTTCCTGGCAGAGAATTAATCTGTGATTTAAAAAAAACAGAAAATGCTGGATAAACTCACCAGGTTGGATGAGTTTGCAGCGCGAGTGTTGTATAGTTGCAGTGGGAGGTAAGAGAACTTTGCTGAGTACCAGCAGCGCCTCCTCTTAAAGGGATGGGGACCGCAGTTAAAGGGGAGGGTTAAATTCTTGCCACAATGTAGCGAAAAGATGGCGGAAACGGCCGAGGCTGACGTCAGCGCGGCCCGAAGCGCGGCCGGGCAGCAAGAAGGATCAGCAATGGCGACTGTGGAGAGGAGACTACCGAGTCCGGAGGCGTTGGCGGGACAGCCCTGGACCCACTGGATCGATGCCGCCAAACAGCACGGGGCGGACGGTGAGGCCAAAGCGCTCTTTAACCTTAGAAAAGACTTTTAGCGGCGAGCGGCGGAGCGGGCCCCGGGATGTTTGTGCGCCGACTTGGCGCAGGCAAGGCAGGCAAGTGTAACTCAGTGACTGACTGACTGATGTGTCCAATTGTTACACAGGCACCGAATTGGAAGAAACTTTTAAGGAGTGCGGGAAAAACCGGGAGGTCATGCGGCTGAGCCGGGAAGGTGAGTGGCGGCTTCAAACTTTGCTGTGCTTCTTGCCTCCTGCCTGCCTGTTGTACAGCCTCCCAACCGCGGGCTGGGTGAGTGACTCCGCTTCGCAGGCAACTAGACCAAAAGGGGGGCCTGTTACATGGATGCATTCGCAACTACTCATGGTTTGCCCAAATATTTGTAGCAACTGGGTTAACCAACAAAATGTCCAAAGTTCCCACTCTTTCCTCCTCCTCACCAGCAATGATTTCCTAGTCCTATTTATTTGAAAAGTTCCTCCCCCTCCCCCCGATCTACGTGTTAAGGTTCAATTGCTATCTTGTTTGTCAGGTAATGAGGGAGTGGTTCTAGATAGTATTTTAGAGCTATTGAAAGTTTACATCACGAATAATAATTCACTATGATTGACCATCCTGCTATGTCTGGGTGATTCTGCAGAAGCTGATCACAATACTGAGTTGTATTTCAAGAGGTTAAGGTTAGCTACTCTTGGTTTCATTTATGTCAAGCTGTCTTGTGGATGAGTAATGTTCCCTGCTACTAAGTTAATACCTCAGTCTGTTTGACATATTAATATTGAATCCAATTTTAAACTTTGGATGGAAAAGTGTAAATTTGCATTTAGCAATCTTGAACTCTACCATGTAAACTAATATTAAAATCTCCATATTATTTTGTAACAATCTCCATCATAAATGGTGGAAATGACTATTGGGTAACATTGCTACTTGAATCTACTCACTTTACTTTCTATTTGCTACATCTTGGATCATGTCCTTCAGACATTGTTTAGATATTTAACTTCTACACTGTCCAATCTGTGTAGGGCCATTTTAAATTAATGAAATTGGACAAGAAGACTCATTTCATTTTTGCTAAATTTCTCAGATTTAAATTTAGAACAGGTATTGCTGAAATATACTTAAAATTCAGTATAAAACATGCTGCTGATGGATGTTTTTGGCTATTGTTATAATACACAGATGTTTTTTTTAAATGTGTTGATACTTGCGTTTTGAACCTATCCAGCTAATACAAGATTCCTCTATGGGCTGTAAGCGTTTTAAAATAAAACTAATTTGGACAATCTTTCTGTTTTCCAAGACGATAATGATAAGTTTGTGGCACACAACTGTCCATAGTTCAACACTAATTTGACTTTGGTAGAGGCCACATTGTTGATGTTACACTGGAAAAGTTACACTGAGGCAATAGTTCTGTTCTTGAGTTGGGATTGAAGTCTGTTTTGCGATACTTCAAGGAAAGCTCTGTGTATCTGATATGAGTGTTGTGCTGGTACTGACTGTAAGTTGAGTTCCATTCCTTATTGCTTCATCAGGTTCTGAAATTATTCTGCAGTGCAAACTTTTTCAGTACTATTTTATCTGTAACTAAATTTTATTGAATCTGTAAAACCAGATGCCATTGGTAATCTCATTGCACACTTGTGTGTGGGCATGAAACATGTTTAATGGGCCTTTTGAGGCTTTTTACCATAATACCATCCCTTAAATAATTTGATAGATGTGAGATGTCATAACAGCAATTTGTTTTCCCAGGTTTGAATGTCAGTGCAATATTTAGTAAACAAGCAGTTAAATTTCAAAAGTCAAATATCAGGGTTAAAAATGCCGTTGTGTATTTGGAAAATCTCTAATGTTTCTTGTATCCTTGTTGATAGCTCCATATGCTGTGAGATATGACTTTTTTGGTATTATATTAGTGCGGTGTTATGCTATGACTCTCACTATGCTGTCAAATGAAAATGACTTGTATTTAATCCATCAGTTGTTAGCAGGGAAATGACATCCACCTAGAATGGTATAATACTCATAGGATGACTGAAAACATATTGTATAAATTTGAAATTTTGGCTTGTTTTTTGTTTACCATTGTCATTTATTTAGCCATTTTTCCATGTAATGTATTTGTAATCAATTTTCAGTAGTCTTAACTGTTTTTGTTTTGTCCTCTTTGTGATTTCTTCCAACCATTTTGGATAGAGGTGCAAGTATCAAATTTGGCATCATTTACTCACTTCTAATTGGCTGGAAGGAGGTGATGGCCAATCAAGAGCCTGAGTTTAAATTTACCGTGATGACATAATGGATATTACCAGACCATTCTATGACACTTTTTTAAAAAAAATGCTGAAAGCCAGGTTTCCATTGATTTGGCTATAGTCTTTTATGGGCACAAGAGCCTGAATTGGCCTAATAGATGGTCATTAAACACTGTAACCTTAAATTATTTGAGATGGGATTGTGAGTGCTATTTCTTGCTTTCTAAATTTGCTTAGATTCCTGATATGCATGCATGCCTTGTTTGGTAAATGACACTCAAAAACAGGCAACTGTTTCACTTCCACCAGCCTAATGTAATGTTATGTCCCTGTCTACATGTTATATGGATGCATACATTAAGATGGTCATTGTTACTTTGTATTCATTATCAGATGTCATTACACAGATGCATATTCCTGATAAGTTTAGGTTTATGTAATGCCTTCACAACCTTAATATCCCAAAGCATTTGACAGCCATTGAAGTATTTTTGAAGTTTGACCATTATAGTGGCTTGACAGAGAAGACGTTACATTAATCTTCCAAAAGGGAAAGAGTTGCATGTTGTACTGTAATTAAGTGTCACTGATGAGGCAATCAAATCCATTGTATTTACTGAAGTTCATTTGTTTTACAGCTTTATATCTTTCAAAGCAGCAGGAAAGGTCCAATATCTGTTCCATTAGTCCTACTCCTTATTAACTGATTCATGATCTTTGAGCACCAGATTTTTGATAAATCCATACACACCAGATACTACTAAAAGTGCAAAGATAGTTTTTTTTTCCCCTGGCAGTAGGAATTAAATTATAATGGTAATAGGCCTGTTATACAATCTGTTGATTTTTTTTTTCTTTTCCCATAAAGGTAAATTGGACAAGGTGTATAAAAAGCTGCTGAAATCAGTTTTTTTCATGCTGAAGTAGCAGAAACTCTTTGTCAGTCATTTTTAAGTTGAAAGACTGGGATGTGAACCCTCCTATGCCCAGTTCGTAAATAGATTGCTGAGGCACTAAGGGCTTTGAATTTTGATGTTTCAGAAGTTCAGACATTCTCTTCCTTCATGCATATAATGCTTTAATCGTGGTAGCAATGTTTATAACTTTCAAAATTTGCAGCACATTTAATCTTGTAAAATGTGCACACAGTGAAGCTCAACTATCTTATTTCTTCAACACCAAACAAAGACTAATACATAATCTATTTTGTGAGATTTAAGTAGGTGTTTAATCAAATCTTCATAATGTAGGTATACCCTGATCTCTTCCTGCTACATCCCAGTCGGTTCTCAGTAACAGTTTTTAAAAAATTTCAGGAACATATAAGGCATTCAACAAGTCCAGCTTGCTATGATACTAAAGCAAAATAATGCAGATGCGAAAAATCTGAAATAAAATCAGAAAATGCCGCAAATACCCAAGTCATGCAGCATCTGTGGAGTGAGAAACACTAGTTAATGACCTTTTGTCAGAGTTGATAGAAGTGTTTTAAGCTAATATAGAACTAGGGAAAAAGATGGTGAATGATGGGAATGGACAAAACGGAGTGTTTGATGGAGTGGGAGAGATTAAATGATAAAGGCTGCTGTTGCAAGTCGAAAAGAGAAAGTGTGTTAAGAACAAAAAGTGTAAATAGGAATAGCAGAAACAGAGGGGACAGCAGCTATGATCTAAAATCATTAAACTGAGCCTGGAAGACTGTAAAGTTGAAAATTGATGTGTTGTTCTTGGGACAGTGCTTGAGGCTGAGAACAAGTGAGAGTTGACCAGAGAATTAAAATAACTGGCGACCAGAAACTCTGGGCTGTGCTGAGGTGTTCCATGAGGCAGTCAACCAATCCAGTTACCCCGATATAGACGAAGACTGCACTGTGAGTTTGAGCACACTACTACAAGAAAATTTCGGCTACTTGGCATTCTACAAACAGGAATTTTCTGTTGACCAAAATTCTGGGGTTGAATCTGTTTTTTATTTTACTAGAGATATCAAACACACTGGTTATTATTGGTAGCCTGCTGTTGCTTTGGTCTCAGCTTCCCGCTGTTCTACAGCACCATGTTATCTCAGTACCGCTTGTGCTCCCAAACTGCTTGTGTGACCTTATTATACACATGATCATTCCTGGAGAATGCTGGATAACAGACATTTTTTGACATTGTAAGGAGTACACTTAAATCATTTGATTTGCAAGGAATGTTGGGGAGTCCAGGACAGTCCTTGATGGAGGATTTCCCTTCATTGTGGTTGTCAGGATCTCCACCATATACGTTTCATTTCCTGCACATGAACTTTCATGTCTTCCCCACTTGCCTAGAACCTAAATGGGATTCCTCTTGTCTTCATCTTCCACCCATTTCCATGTTTATCTTCACTATTTACACCACCTTTAACTTTATGCTGCTGCCTAGTGCATCTTTTGCTTTTTCAGCATTTCCGAATGGACTATGTCACTTATGTACCTTCTCCTGCGATGCAGGTGATGCAATACCTTCCCTTCTATCACTTCCTTTCCAGGGTCCCAAATACTTCTTTCAGGTGGAAGTGATTTTCTTGTACCATCAACTTTATATTCTGTATTCAGTAGTTATGGTGTGATCCTCTCTACATTGGGAAAATCAAATGCAGATTGGGTGACCACTTTGCTGACAGTTTCTGTTTTGTCTGTATCCGTGACCTCAAGCTTTGGATCATTTATAGTTTTAATTCTCTACCATGTTCCCACTTAGACTTATCTCCTTATACTAACTTTTTTGAGCAGTGTAAGTTAAAAGAATTGCACCTCATTTTTGAAGCACTTTACAGCGTTCGCTCACTCTCACTCTGTCTCTCTCTCGCACACAACTTCTAGACCCATGATTTGTTTTCTTGCTTGTTGCATTAACATCTCCCTTTGCTGCATCATCAACCTTTATCATTTTGTTTCTTCTGCTTTCCATCTTGTAACAAACTTTCCCATTTGCCCCTACAAATCCAGCTTCACCACTCCTCAAATTTTTCACCCATTACTGTTCTGATAGTGTAACTGACTCTAACTGTAAACTCTCTCTCTCTCTCTCTCTATCTGTACAAACACTACCTGAAGTACAGTTTATTTCCAGCAATTTCTGCTGAGATGCCACCTTAATTCCTTTAGCTTAAAGTAGTTTCAAAGGCAAATACATTTTCTTAACTGCGTGTCTAAAACAAATCAATGTACACCTCAAAACCCTGAACAAACATGATTGCAACAAAGAATCTTATTTTAAATCTGATTCTCATCTAGTTATAATAAAGCTTCAGAAATTTAAAAAAACTTTGATTTAAGACAAGACTCTAATTCATGATTTATATTTTTCTGATCAACCATATTGCTCCCTGGATGAAACTAGCTATTTTAGAAAAAAATAAATTTTAGAATAATATAAGTTTTTAAAAACCTAGATTATGTAATTCTATTTTGATGGAAAATTAATTTAAGTAGAGGAACGTATCCTGACTTTGCTCTCTTACTACTGAATATTTGGATATTAATATTAAAAACTCTTCAATCAGATTTTGAAGAAATTAAGGCTGAAGAAATGTTTAAACATAATATTCTTAACAGATTAGCATCTATTTGCCTCTTCGTATTTTCTTGTTAATAATTAAGCCTTTCCCTCTTCCAGACTTTTTATTAGTAATGTAGTAAAATTTATTAGCCACAAATAAAGTTTACAATAACACTGCAATGAAGTTACTGTGAAATTTCCCAAATCAGCACACTCAAGCACCTGTTCAGGTCAATGCGTCTAACCAGTATGTCTTTCGGACTGTGGTAGGAAAGAGGAGCACCCGGAGGAAACTCGTGCAGACGTGGGAGAGCATGTGAACTCCACACAGCTACTGACCCAAGCTGGGAATCGACTCCAGGTTCCTGACACTGTGAGGCAGCAGTGCTAACCACTGTGCCACTGTGTTTTTGGGGCCATTGTTCTTTGCAAAGTTAATTATTGGCCTGCGTTTTGTTGCTGACCTTGAAGAAAGCTGTAAGCAAAGATCTAGTAATCTCTATGGCATGGATGTCACCTTTCCAAGTACAAAAGCAAAATATTACAAATGTGCAGCAAAAATAGAAAATGCTGGAAATACTCAGCAGATCAGGCAGCATCTGTGGAGAGGAACAGAGCTAACACTTCAAGTTGATGACTACTTTTCATCAGAACAAAGAATCATCATTGACCTGAAGCAAAAACTGTTTTTCTCCGTTGATGCTGATCAACCTACTGAGTATTTGCAGCAGTTTGTTTTCATTTCACCTTTTTTCTAGTGTTTAGTTTGATTGCGAGCCAATGATAAGGGATCTCTGGCATCCAGAAATAGTGAGGTCATTAAGGACGCTAAGCAGCCATTTGGATTGAAATAAAATCTCTTGGACAGCGAATCAGGAATTAAAATTGACTTAAAATACTGGGAATACTCAGCAGATCGAGTAGTATGTATGGAGAGTGAAATAGAGTTGATGACTCTTTGTCAGAACTGGGAAGAGTTTTATCAGATCTTAACGATTATAGAGGCAGAGCAAAACAAAGTGGCAAGTGTAAGATAAAGAGTTGAAGGTAGAAAAAAATTGAACAACAAAAGGGATAATGCTACCAGGCAAAAGAAGATGGCAGCGGGGCAAGTAACAAAACAAAAGATAGGTTTAGAGAAGGTGTAATTGGGAATCGCAGCTGCCACCCAAAAAAAAAGGGAGACAGATGTCATGGTCTGAAATTATTGAACTCAGTACGGAAGGCTGCAGAGTACATTTTTGAAAGATGAGATGCTTTTCTTCAAGCTTACGTTGAGTTTCATTAACCCCTACCTCCTAAAATGTTCCAGAGTGAGCTAAAGAATTAAAATGACAAGTAACCAGACTCTTGGACACTCCCTTGTAGATGGAAAGGAGATGTTCCACAAAGCCGTTGCCCTATCTATATTTGATTTCCCTGCATTGATAGCAGTGAAGGCAGTGTGCTAAACTGAAAGTAGTAAAATAAGTTGCAATTTAACCAACTAGTGCAGTGTTTTGAGCCTGTGACAGGGCCAGGGAAGTTGTCAACAGTAGTTAAGATTTGATGCATTTTTAAAAACCCAATTACACCTCATTCAACAAGGCATAACTTTAGGATGCAGGTTGGTTTACACTAAAATTAGTGCATAAAAAGTGTTAATTCACATTAATTAAAGTGATATTTTCCGATGATTTCCATCTGAGGACTTTGGCAGTGATCGTATAAAGGAATAAAGAATTACTGACTGCAGCCCATTATTAGAGGATAGAGAAGCCGTGGATGGTATAATGAAATTTCACAGGGATGTTACCAGTAATTTGGTTATATAAAGAAACTTGAACTCCAACTTTTTTAAACTGCTCAGCTCTAGACATGTTGGACTGCCAGAAAAGACTAGCACATGAAGCTGATGTTTAGTTTGGCATTCCACCATGCCAATTCAGCACCTAACCTCACAAACTAGTAAGTAACTTTACCTGTGATGAGAATTAAAATTCATGGGTGGCAACTTGTAGAAATAGACATGCCTAGTTTCAACTGTATTTGAGACATGGACCTGTATGAAAAATTAACTTATTTCACAAATGATTTAAATGTAGAATATTTACCACAAACCTTTGTTGCAAAACAGTGCAGAAGTGATAAAAGCAAAATACTCTGCATGCTGGAAATCTGAAATAACAGAAAACACTGGATAAACTCAGCAGGTCTGGCAGCATCTATAGAACCAATGTTTTGAGTTAATATGACTTTTCAGAACCGAAGAAGGATAGAAGTGTAATGGATTATATAGTTGGACATTGGGGCGGAATAGAAGGTCAGAGATTGGAGCTAAGGAGAGATTACAATGATGTAAACACAAGACAAAGGGGGTGTTAATGGTAGCATTAAGGACTAAAGAAGTGCTAACTGTGACATAGAAGTAAGATGGCAGAATATGTTAATAGGAGAACAAAGGTCTGTCTTCAGTGAAAGTAAAATTTAAGAACAAATGACAGATGCTGTTTGCATTGGGACAAATCAAGGACGAACAAAGAGGAGGGGGGTCAAGATGGAGGGGACATTCACTGTCTAAAATTGAACGCAATAAATCAGAAAATGAGGTGATGTTCCTCCAGTTTGCATTGTGCATAATTGGAG
Source organism: Sphyrna mokarran (assembly GCA_024679065.1). Taxonomy (NCBI): domain Eukaryota; kingdom Metazoa; phylum Chordata; class Chondrichthyes; order Carcharhiniformes; family Carcharhinidae; genus Sphyrna; species Sphyrna mokarran. The sequence goes on along the minus strand of JAGIQG010000003.1, from coordinate 105,128,553 downwards.
TATTGTAGCAGTCCAAGGGTGGATATATAGGCATGAGAGTAAGATGCTGAGTTGAAATGACAAGTGACTGAAATATTGGGCATGTGCATCTCCTTCAATTTCATCTGAACAGAGCGTTTGGCCCTTGGACGGTGAGGAGAGAGGCACTAAAGGGGCAGATGTTGCATCTTCTGAAGTTACATGGGAAAGAGTCGAAGGCACAATGGAATAGTGGACCAAGTTGTCATGGAGGGAATGCTTGCAAAATGCTGTTGGAAATGGGTAATGGGAAGATGTGTTTCATGTTGGTATCATGCTAGAGTTGACACTTAAGTCATGGAATAATTAGGGACTGTCAGCATGGGTTTGCAAAAAGCAAGACTTAACAGAATGTGGCAGTTGTGTATGGATTGTTTTAGAGATTCATGAAATATTATGCAAATGGATTTTAAAATTTAAAGTATGTCGAACATTGTTACGTAGCGATGTGGCTGACAAGAAAGTTGGTGTAATGGATGCTTCTTTGATCAAAACCGAGTCGTTAATGAAGTTTAAGGATGAGGACGTAGTGAATAGGAGCAGGACTCGGTTATTTGGTCCTTAAGAGCCTGATCTGCTATTCAAGTGGATCATGCCATTTTACACACCTATCACATTGATATCTTTAATATCTAGAAAACTGTCCACCTCCCTTGAACGTAGTCAGTAAACCTACACAGCTGTTTGGAGGGGAAAATTTCAAAGATTCGTCATTGGTAAAATTCTTCCTTGTATCAGTCTTCAATGACATATTTCTTATTCTGAGACTGCGTCCCCTGGATTCAGAGCCCATAGCTAGAAGCAAGATCCTTCCTGCATTTTCCCTCTAAATTTTGTACATTTAATCCTTTTCGTTCCTCTCTAGGTCCTGTTTCCAATCTCTCCAAGTGTAGTGAACCTTTGCTGCACTCCTTCTGATTCTCTTGCTTGGGTGAGGTGACAAAACCATGTGCAATACTTCAGGTGCGATCTCACCAAGCTTCTATACAATTACAGTGAGACTTCTTTATTTCTGTAGTCAAATCCGTTTGCAATAAACATTCAATTTGCCTTTCTAATTGCTTGTTAACCTGTATGTTAACTTTCAGTGACTTGTATCCAAGACTTCCAGGTACCTGTGGACATCACTTTCCAATCATTCAATTTATGAAATGCCCTGCATTTCTGTTTCTTCTACTAAAGCTGATAGCTTCATTTTTCCACATTTTATTCCATCTGTCATGTTCTTGCCCACTCGCTTACCCCTTTGCATTTACTTTACAACACCTGGTCCTTCCTAATTTTGTGTTGTCAGCAAGCATAGAAATATGACATTTGGTCCCCACATCCTAATTACTGATATAGATTGTGAACAGTGTTGGGCCGCAAGTACCAATCCTTGCAGTACCCCACTAGTCGTAGCTCACCAACCAGAGAATGACTCATTTATTCCTAATCTCTTTCTGTTAACCAATTCTCAATCTTTACCAGATATTATTCGCTGTTCCATATGCTCTAAATTTATGTCCATTAACCGATTCTCAGTCTATTACCCCAAAGCCCATTGCACTAATTTTGCTTGCTCACCTTCAAAAGCCTTCTGAAAATGCACCAGGTTCACTGATTTGATTTATTGTCACGTGTATTAACATACAATGAGAAGTATTGTTTCTTGCATGCTAAACAAAGAAAGGGTACCATTCATAGAGAAAGAAACGTGAGGGTGCAGAGTGTAGTATTACAGTCATAGTGTTGTAGTGTTATAGTCATAGGGTATAGAGAAAGATTAACTGTTTGGGCAAGGTAAGTCCAGTCAAAAATGACAGCAGCAAAGAAGAAGCTGTTGTTGGTACGTGACCTCCGACTTCTGTATCTTTTTTCCAATGGAAGAAAATGGAAGAGAGAACGTGTGAGGTCCTTAACTGTGACTGCTTTGCCGAGGCAGCGGTAAGTGTGGACAGAATCAATGCATGGGAGGCTAGTTTGTGTGATGGATTAGACTACATTCATGACCTTTTGTAGTTCCTCACAGCCTTAGCAGAGCAGGAACAATACCGTACAGGCTGTGATACAACCAGAAAGAATGCTTTCTATGGTGTGCCTGTAAAAGTTGGTGAGAGGTATAGCTGACATACCAAATTTCCTTAGTCTTTTGAGAAAATAGAGGAGTTGGTGGCTTTCTTAATAATGGTATTGGCATGGGAGGACCAGGACAGGTTGTTGGTGACCTGGACACCTAAAAACCTGAAACTCTCAATCCTTTCTACTTCATCCTCATTGTCGTGGACAGGGGTGTGGCCTCCTTTATGCTTCCTGAAGTCAATAACAATCTCCTTCATGTTGTTGACATTGAAGGAGAGATTATTATTACTGCACCAGTTCACCAGATTCTCTATCTCATTCATATACTCTGTCTCTTTATTATTTGAGATCCGACCCACTACGGCGATGTTGTCAGCCAACTTGAAAATTGCATTGGAGGGGAATTTAGCCACATGGTCATAGGTGTATAAGCAGTATAGTGGGGGCTGAGAACACGGCCTTGTGGGGCACTGATGTTGAAGATGGTCGTGGAAGAGGTGTTTTTGCCTATCCTTAACAGATTGTGGCCTGTGAGTTAGGAAGTTCAGGACGCAGTCGCAGATGGAAGTGCTGAAGTCCAGGCCACAGAATTTGAAGGTGAGTTTCATGGGAATAATGGTGTTGAAGGTCGAGCTGTAGTCCATACGTAGGTGTCCTTGTCATGTAAGTGTTCCAGGGTTGAGTGCAGAGCCAAAGAGATGGCATCCGCTTAATGCGGTAGTCAAACTGTGGTGGATCCAGGTAGTCTGGGAGGCTGGAATTGAATCGTGCAATGACTAGCCTGTCGAAGTACTTCATAATGATAGATGACAGACCCAGCGGCTGATAGTCAGTCATTAAAGCATGCTGCTTAGTGTTTCTTATCATCTTGAAGCAGATAGGGACCTCAGATTGTTGTAAAGAGCAGTTGAAGATATCTGTGAATATCCCTGCCAGCTGATCCACACAAGATCTCAGTACTCATCCAGATACTCCGTTCAGACCAGTTGCTTCCTGTGGATTGAGCTTCGAGAAAGCTGCTCTGACATCTGCAATAGTGACCCTAGATGCAGGTTCATCCAGGGCTTTCAGGGTGGAGGGCATGATCTTGCTAACATCTCGCTCAAAATAGGTACAGAATGCAATGAGCTTATCAGGGAGAGGTGTATTGGAGCAGATTTTATATGCCTTCATTTGCAGCCTGTTATGTCTAGCAGATCTTGCCATTGTCAGTGGGAGTCTGTGTGGCTAGCCTGGGACTCTAGCTTGGTCCAGTACTGTCTTTTGGCATATTTGCTGGATCTCCTTAGATTGTATCTGGCTTTCTTGTACAGGTCAGTATCATCTGACTTGAATGCTTCAGACCTGGACTTCAGCAAGCAATGGATAGGCCTGTTCATCCATGGTTTCCATGCATTTGCTTCTTTGGTACATAGTCTTCTACACTTACTAATGAAGTTATTTGCATTAGTGGTGTACTCGTTCAGGCTGGTTGCAGGGTTTTTAAATACTAACCAGTTTGCTGACTAAGTAGCCTGTAGAAGATCATCCAATTCCTCAGACCAACATGCACAACTTTCTTTGAGGGATTCTCCCACTTCAGTTTTTGTTTGTGAGCAGGAGCACAGCTTTGTGGTCTGATTTGCCAAAGTGTGGGTGGTATATATTTCGTCCAGTGATCTTTACGTCTGCCTGGAGTGGGATATAAACTGTCGTCAGGATAATGGAGGTGAACCAACGTGGAAGGTAGTAGGGTTGGCTTTTTAACATCAGGTATAGGTGTTGATCAGGAGGCAGACAACCTCATCTCCCCAGCTTTGCTTGAGTTTCTCCTTGTCTATTCTGCTAGTTATTTCCCCAAAAAACTTCCAATTTTCCCATTCATAAATCCATATTGTTTCTGCTCAGTCCTACTATTTTCAGTTTCCAGTTATCACAAAGTCAAATGTGGGCCCTTTACATGTGGAGATATAAGAACTTAAATGGAGAATAGGAGAATGGCAGTGAAGCTAAATAATTGCCTCGTGTCTGTCTTAACGGAGGAAGATGCAAGAAATCCCCCAGAAATAATGAACAAGGGATTAGTGAGAATGAGGAACTGATGGAAGTTAACATTAGTTTTAAAAAAGTAATATTGAAAAATTATTGGGACTTCATTCATCCATGGGACGTGGGCATTGCTGGCTGACTGGCATTTATTGCCCATCCTTAGTTGCCCTTGAGGAAATGATGATGAGCTGCCTTCTTGAATTACTGCAGTCCATGTGCTGTAGGTTGACCCATAATGCCGTTAGGGAGGGAATTTCAGAATATTGACCCAGTGAATGCAAAAGAACAGTGATATATTTCCAAGTCAGTATGTTTATTGGCTTGGAGGGGATCTTGCAATGGTGGTGTTCCCAAGCATCTGTTGTCCTTGTCCTAGATGGGAGTGGTCATGGGTTTGGAAGCTGTTGTCTAAGGATCATGGTACACAGTGCTACTGCTGAGCGTTGATGGTGGAGGGAGCAGATGTTTGTGGATGTGGTATCATTCAAGTGGGCTGTTTTGTCCTGGATGGAGTCAAGCTTCTTGAGTGTTGTTGGAGTTGCACCCATTCCAGGCAAATGGAGAGTAATTCTTCACAGTCCTGACTTGTACCTTGTATATGTTGGACAGTTTTGGGAAGTCAGGAGGTGAGTTTCTCGTTGCAGTATTCCTAGCCTCTGACCTGCTCTTGTAGCTACTATGTTTATGAGGCGAGTCCGATTGAGTTTCAGGTCAGTGGTCGCCCCAAGGATATTGACGATTGATTAAAAAGACTGAAAGCTAATAAATCCCTGAGATCCTTGATTTACAAGGTAGAATGTTGAAAGAGATCGCAGTAGAGTTGGTGAATGCATCGGAAGTCATTTTTCAAAATTCAGTAGATTCTGGGATAATGCCTGCCATTGAAAGGATTGCAGCTGCTTAAGAAAAGAAAGTGGGGAACCACAGACCTGTTAACCTACTGTCAGTAGCAGAAAAAATACTAGAATCTAATAAATGATGTGATAACTGGACATTTGGAAAATAAGCTGATTAGGCAGAGTCAACATGGATTTATGCATTGGAAATTGTTTGACAAACCGAGTTTGGTATGGATGTAACTAGCAGAATGGATAAGTGGGAAGCACCAGATGGGATGTAGTTGGATTTTTGGAGTGCTTCTGCTAAGGTCCCACACAACTAGAGCATTGGAATAGCAGATGGTACTCTGGCATGGATTGAATCATAGAATCCCTACAGTACAGATGGAGCCATTTGACCCATCAAGTCTGCACTGACAACAATCCTATCCCTGTAACCCAGAAAATTCCCTTGACGTTAAGGGGCAATTTAACATGGCCAGTCAGCCTAATCTGCAAATCTTTGGTCTCGTTGGCAACCAGGAAACAAACTAGGAAGAAATGGGTCATTCTCAGGTTGACAAACTGCAACTTGTGGGTGCTGAAGCCCAGTTATTCACGATTTATATTAGTGATTTGGACATGGCACTAAATGTACTAAGTTTTTGGATGATATAAAATTTAGGTGGAAAAGTATGTTGTGTGGAGAACTCAAAGACAATTTAAGTGAATTTAGACAGGCTTCGTGAGTAAGAAAATTGTGTATACTGTGGATACATGAGGTCGTCCATTTGTAGAATGAAAAGTGGTGATGCAGAGTATTTTTTCTGTGAGAAGCATTGATGCTCAAGTGCAAATGCAACAAGCAATTGGAAAGGCAACTGAGATGTTGGTCTTTATTGCAAGATCTAGGTGACACGGGCAAGCCATTTTGGACTGAGTTGGAGGGATTTATTTTCTCGGAGGGTAGCATTGGGTGACTGGAGTTTGCATGTTCTCCCTGTGTCTGCATGGGTTTTCTCTGGATGCTCTGGTTTCCCCCCTCAGTCCAAAGATGTGCAGGTTAGGTTCATTGGTAATGCTAAATTGCTGTTAGTGTTGGGGTCTCGCTAGACCCCAAATGTGTCACATTGAGCTGGAGGCTAAATGACTTTAGCTTAAGTTTCACTAGCCATAGATACTTGCACAGATTTTTTTGCTTTAGCTTACACAGATATCTTTCTCATTCTGCAGCCTCCACATGTCACCTGCCCTGCCATTTTTATAGCAGTTAAATTTACTGATTTAATTTTTATTAATGTCTCTAGCCAGTATTTATTTATTTCAATAAATACTCTACTTTGTAAAGTTATTTCAGTTTTGAAAAATATCAGTTTTTTTGTTGGATCTTGTTTCTATCTTTCCTAGTTTATTTGAAAATTAAAAATTGATATTGAAATCTGTGGTACAAATGAGGGGAATACCAAAATATGTGGTAGAATATAGAAAGACAGAAAAGTAGCAGACACAATTAGTTTGAGAAATGTGAAACAGTACTTCTTGAAAAAGGAAGCTTACAGTAAACGGTAGGATTCTGAGTACTGGAGAAACAATAATGTGCAGGCTCGGATATAAAAATCTTTAAAGATGTGTGGGGTAGAAAAGTAGGGGGTGATTCTAATATGATTTGTCCAACTTTGGATTTTGGCAGGGTTAATAGCAGAAACTTGTTTCTAGAATTTGCCATTTCAGACAGGATTTCAGTTAAGACAAAATGAGAAGTTTGATGCTTTTTTTCATTGCTATTTGTCTATAAAAATGTATGCCACAAAATTACAGTATTTCGCAAAAGGGACCAATTGACTTCCTCCTGTGCTATAAATTCTAAGTTTAGAGGGGTAAAACCTGTACTCGACTTGAAAAATCCTCTGATAGCTGTTAGCTGTATGATATTTGGTGGGGGGGAAGGGATGGAGAACACAAAGTTTGAATAATAGACAAACCACAACTCAGAATGCATATTTTCTTCATTATCTATAGGAATCTTAGTGGGAGTCAAAGTTAGTTTTTTATACTTGGTGGAATCACTAGCTTAAAAGCTCATGTCAGATGAACCATGGAGTGTGGGGCAGGGGGTAGATGGCGATGCTGAAATATCTGATTTTCATTATTCACAAAAAATGGGCAGAACTCTCTTCTGTTTACTGATCAAGGTGCCACTCTATACTTTTCTTTTTACATACCTGTACGTATTCACCCATCTCTTGGTTTGGTACTAGGGTGTATTGGTGTGTTGTGAAAGGAGTTGATGGACACTTAAAAAGTGTTGCTTTTTAAAACCCTGGTTCTATATTGCTGCTAGGAGCTTTGCATTTAAGATTTTACCCTTTTTTAATTAGGGGACACTAACAATTTCATGAAAGGAAAAAATTCACATTTGTATTGATGCTTATTATTTTTAAATTTTCTTGATTCTGATTTAGCTCTGTGATCATACACCTGAATATTATGGAATGGTGAAACTCCTGCAGCATTTCCAAATGTGTGGCTTCATCCAAATATAGATTTAGGAATAAGTAACAAGATCAATTCAGTCAGATCCTTGAGTAATTCTGATTCTTGCAGTATAGATTAGTTAAGACAAAATCACTTCTGTGCTTTCTATGATGGCATTTTTTTCTCTTAGAAAATTAAGAGAAACTGCCTGTGTTAGAAACAGCTTGCCTTTTAAACCACAGAATTCCCACAGCGCTGAAAGAGGCCATCCAGCCATCTACACCAACTCTCTGAACGAGCATTTCTCCTAGGTTCTCTCCTCTGCCTTATCCCTGTAAATCTGTATTTACCATGGCTAATCCACTTAACTTTTTTTGGAATATAGGAAGAAACTGGAGCACCCAGATCATACCCACACAGGCATGAGGAGAATGTACAAGCTCCATACAAGACAGTCATCCAAGGCTTGAATCAAACCTTGCATCTCTGGTGCTGTGAGGCAGCAGTGCTAACTGTGCTGCCCAGCTTAAATCCCATTCTGTAAAGAGAAACCAGTTAAAATATGACTTTTTAATTTTTATGTTTGAAAGGACTGATACTTGCATTTATAGAATCAAAGAATCCCTACAGTGCAGAAGAAGGAGGCCATTTGGCCCATTGAGCATGCACCAACAACGATACCACCCAGCCTCTATCCCTGCAAGGCTATATATTTACCCAGCTAATCACTGACTCTAATGGACAATTTAGCATGGCCAACCAACCTAATTCGCACATCTTTGGACTGTGGGAGAAAACCACAGCACCTGGAGGAAACCTACACAGACATAGGAGGAATGTGCAAACTCCACACAAACAGCGATCCAAGTCGGGAATTGAACCTGGGTCCCTGGCGTTATGAGGCAGCAGTGCTAACCATTGTGCCACCAAAAATAATGGTGCTCTGTGGGGCTCAAATCCACAAAACTGTTTGCGCCCCCTTTGGCCATTGCCAATCAATTGATGAGGACTTGATCACCCTGCTTGATAAGAATCCAATCAGTGTTGCCACATCGATCTGTGGATGATGGGGGCATGTAGGCCACATACCTCCCTCCAAAATAAGGGGTTACAGGTCTCTAAACAATCTAGTTTGACCACAAAGTCCCTTTTGTCCTAGAGATAGCCCATATCCTGTGTATTCAGTCGTCTGAGCTACAACCTGTTTATCTCTGTCTTTTGGGCTGCAGCCTGCTGTTTTTAATTCTTGCCCTATTATCCAGAGTGCTTTATAAATTGCAATTTTAAGTGGTCCACTTGGTTACAGAGAAGGAGAGAATTACTGGAGTGTGTGGGGACCTTAATTATGCTGGCTGTTTTACCAAGGTAGCTGGAAGTGGAGGTAGCATCAATGGATAGGAGGCTGATTTGCGTAATGAATTGGGTTACATTCACAACCTTTGGGTGGCGGTGCGGGTTCGTTGGGTCGAAGGGCCTGTTTCCCGTGCTGTTTTGTTCTTTGTTCTTTAAAACTGAGACTGAGCTAGCTGGGCTGCTGGTACATATCTGGTATCATTTTCTAAAAGTCCATTAGGATACTTGGTATTAAAGGGGACAGACTGAGTATCCAGATTGGGGAAAAAAATGATGCCGAGTGACCCCACCCTGTCTTCCCGTGGAATGGCAATAGTTTACTTCACAAATGGTGATCAGTTAATGTTATTCTTGGACTATTGACAAAGGCATCAATAAAAATAAGTTTACATGTGCTTAATGAATTTTTATAAGATACCAATAACTTTTTGTCAGTTACTTGGGTGGCTTAGTATTGATTCTTTAATTCACTAGTACTCCATATCATTTCACTCCAGTTCAATGGTCATGCAAATGGACAGCACCAGAGTTTCATTTCTGTTAATTTCAGTTACATTGGATAATGAGACTAAGTATTCAATTACTAGTCTTTCTTTTCCCCTGTTCCGCCCCTATCCCAGCAGATTTCACCCTGACTGGATAAATGCTTCATTGTTAAAATTAGGAACTTACTGTGAGGAATTGCAAGTGTGAACTTGCATCTTGTTACTGCAAATTGTAGTATGTTCAACCAATAATGACACCTTTTAGAAAGTATGTTTATAAAGCAACACTAAACTGAAATAGGACTTGGTGATGAGTTTTTTTTTCTCTGGGTTGGTTAGTCAGATTTGTTTTTCCCCTGATTTCTGCAAAAGCTTTTGCATTGCATGGGGGGAACATAACTGCTAGGTTTAAAAAAAATCTATTTTACCTTCAACCATCTCATGATATAATGACGGACTTGGTGAGTGATCATTGTAGACCAATTGCAATTGGTCTAAAACAAACTCTAAACACTAAAGCAAGAATAACTGCAGTTCTGGAGAGCTTTGGCGTAATAGAACCATGGCTGATTCAATATTATGTCAAGTCTCTGATTATTTGTGCTGCACCTTTAAAATGTTGTTTTCTGAAAGAGGTCTGTATAATTTACTTTTGAATGGATCAATGTTAACTGCTTCCATCATCTCCCTTGGAGGCCTGTTCCATAGGCTGACCTTTCGCTTGTTGAAATCTCTTTTCTGCAAAAGTTTTGAACTTAAATCCTCCTCTTCATGCGGCTTCAAGTACAGGCTGTGTCCTTGGTTGTGTTGCATCCAGATCAGGTGAAATAGCCTATTACCATTGCAGTATATTGTCCTTTATGATTGCAGTTTACAGAATTTTAATCATTTCTCAATCCTCTTTGTCACTGAGAACATGCCTAATATACATAATTGTACAAGTTATCGCTTAACATCAATGATTTCATGTCAGCAGATTTTTCAACTTAACTTTTTTGATCATAGTTACATATACCAGCCTCCTTTCCTTAAGTGATTTTTGATAAAATAGTAGAATCCCTTCAAAGGAGAAAAATAGACCAACATCTAGAAACCAAAACAATTGTAATACTTAGCATGAATTTATTTCAGAGTGACATCATGATTGGCCAACCTCATTGAATTCTTTGAAAAAATTTCCAAAATGACTTTAAGGTGCCAACGTAACAACAGACTAATGAATATTCTCTGAGCATGCAGAGGAAGGTAGCAGATGGATAGCAAGGTGGAAAGAAGGGAGGGGCAGTGGTCAAAGTGAAATGAAGAGCTTCATAAGGATCAATAATGGAAGCACAGTTCTTCACAATTTATCAAAGTTTTGGACGTTGGAATCTGATTCCTAAATTCATAGATGATAGTACTGAAGAGGATGAAGAATATGACCCGTGGGGAAAAAATATGAACAATATTTTGTTTTTTTACCATGAAGGCAGATAAACAAATTAGAAAAATTGGGGGAAATCCAAATATGTAGTGAAAATGAGCGTTAAGTAATGTACTGGAGAAAATCAAGTGACAAAATACCTGGATCTGATGGCCTACATCCTGGGATTTCAAGTAGTAGCTACAGAAATAATGGAGGCACTAGTTTTAATTTTCGAGTTTCATGGTTTCCTGGTTTGGAAGATACCAAATGTAATCCGATAGTTCAAGAAAGGAGAGAAAATATTGGAATTTGTAGTCAGTTAGCTTGACATCAGTAATAAGGGAAATGCTGGAATCTATTATGGAGATGCTGTTAACAAAGTAGTATATACATAATCATAAAATATTCTGAATTGATATTGAGTTATGAAAGGGAAATTTATATTTGTTGGATATGAGTTTTTTGAGATTGTAGATCCAATATGTTTTTTTTTATATAGGAATAAACGAGTCATTTTTTTGTACTAGCAGAGTGTAATGAATGGGATACTACAAAGATCAGTGCTTGAACATCAGCTATTTATGTAGTATAACAATTAAGTGAGAGGACCAAATGTAATGTATTGAAATATGCTGATGATATAAATGTTATAATTTCTGTAGTGTCATGAACCACACTGATGTTATCTGTGAGAGCACCTCAGCATGAGACATTGGGTCATGGTGGTGTATATTATTGGTTTTGAAATGATGTGAGGGGACATGTGAAACCACTCATGAGAATAAGCAGCTCAGTTGTAGTGTATCAATTACTAAAGACTATTTATTAAATGAAAGAAAAGACATACACATGAACAGGGCTATAATTCTATAAGACACACAAACACCAGAGGAATACACTGAAATCATTCCTTGTTCCAAACTATATCCCCAATACCTGAAGTCAGTAAAACTTTCTGTTCTCCAAACAACTTCCACTCTCAACACATCTGAGTTAAACCCAGCTTACGGTTACTGCACAGTACCAGAAGGATGACCCAGTTTGGGAAGTATCTTTACCTGGTTCACTGAAGGTAAATAAACTGCCTTTAGAAAGGATTCTGAATTAACTTAGCTGTAAGACTTTACAAAGGACCTCTATTGTTAGCTGGCTTGCTGTTAGAGATTACCCTGGCCTTCCAGTGAGGTATTAAATTGGCCTTTGTGCTTTTGCAGGAGTTGACAGTTATACCCCTGGCTCTCTCTGATTCTGCTCACTGTATACTGGGCCGTCTGTTTCTACCACATTCCTCAAATTGTCATCTGTATGCCTCCTCTGACCTCTGTCATCTCAGTAAACTGCTGATGGGGCAGTTTACATCTGATCTTATCTAAATGGCTACTAAGCTTGTTACTGGGCAAAGGGTGCATCTCATCGGCCTCTTTGAATGTGAGCTACTGGCAGATTCTCACTTGTTGCTAGATAGATTATGTCCCATCATTCCCTTTACTAATTCTGGGTCCTGTTACTAGGTAAATCTATGACTGTCGAAACCAATTAGCAATTGGAAATTTGTATCTTCTTTAATGACATTTCATGTTTTAAAACTTTTATCACAATTGACTAAATTAACAAAAAATTGCTTGGTAAGTATAGGAGATGAATGTTGCTAAAAAGAAAGACGTGGTTGCAGCTTTTCATTTTGCACTCATCAGGACAAATTTCAAACAATCGCAACCATTAATGCTGCAGAAGATAAGGGTGCTAATTGGTTGGTACGTTGACACTTGCATTTGTCCTGAGAAATGCAAGACAAAAAACTTTGGCAACATTTCTCTTTTTTTCAGCAACATTGACTGAACACTACTTTTTGTGGGCAACTAGGACATTAAACTACAGAGAAAAACATTCTGTTTTTATACTTCTCACTCATCTGTGGGATTGCCATCCTTTTAGCAAACGGTCCCCAGTACCTTCCAAGGGGTTTCTGTATCTTCCTGTCATTGAGTAGTAACTTTGACTGTCTCCAGGTTCTATCCTCAGTTTTTAGATTTTGATTTGATGTATTATTGTCACATGTATTAACATACAGTGAAAAGTATTGTTTCTTGCGTGCTATATAGATAAAACATACCATTCCTAGAGAAGGAAATGGAGAAAGTGCAGAATGTAGTGTTATATTCATAGCTAGGGCGTAGAGAAAGATCAGCTTAATGCAAGATAAGCCCATTCAAAAGTCTGATAGCAGCAGGGAAGAAGCTGTTCTTGAGTCGGTTGGTAGGTGAGCTCAAACGTTTGTATCTTTTTCCTGAAGGACAAAGGTGGAAAAGAGAATGGGGTCCTTAATTATGTTGGCTGCTTTGCTGAGGCAGCAGGAAGCGTAAACTGAGAAAATGGATGGAGTTGGTTTGCGTGATGGATTGAGCTACATTCACGACCTTTTGTAGTTCCTTGCAGTCTTGGGCAGAGCAGGAGTCATACCAAGCTGTGATGCAACCAGAAATAATGCTTTCTATGATGCATTTGTAAGAATTGGCGAGAGTTGGAGCTGACATGCCAAATTTCCATGGTCTTGTGAGAAAGTAGGAACATTGGTGGGCTTTCTTAACTATAGTGTCAAATGGGGGGATCAGGATAGGTTTTTTGCCTTTTAAGGAGGACAGGTTGTTGGTGACCTTAAAGTTCTTGACCCTTTCTACTTCGTCCCAATTGATATAGACAGGGGCTTGTTCTCCTTTACACTTCCTGAAGTCGATGACGATCTCCTTCATTTTGTTGACATTGAGGGAGAGATTATTGTTGCTACGCAAGTTCACCAGATTCTCTTTCTCATTCCTGTACTCTGTCTCGTCATTGTATGAGATCTGACCCAAATGGTGGACTTGTCAGCGAACTTGAAAATCGAATTGGAGGAGAATTTGGCTGCACAGTCACAGGTGTATAAGGAGTACAGTGGGAGGCTGAGAGCACAGCCTTGTCAGGCATCGGTGTTGAACATGATTGTGGAGGAGGTGTTGTTTTGATCAGTGATCAGTAAGTTAGGAAGGTCAGGATACAGAGGGAGGTGCTGCAGTTTAGAGATGAGTTTTGTGGAAATATTAGTGTTGAAGGCTGAGCAATAGTCAATAAATAAGAATCTGACATAGATGTTTTTGCTATCTAAGTGTTCCAGGATTGAGTGGCAAGGGAAATGAAATTTGCTGTGGACCTGTTGCAGCAGTAGGCAAACTGTTGTGGATCCAGGTAGTCCGGGAGGCTGAAATTGATTTGTGCCATGTCTAACCTATTGAAGTACTTCATAATGATGGATGTCAGAGCTACTGGCTGACAGTCATTAAGGTGTGCTGTTTGGTTTTTCTTAAGAACCAGAATAATGGCCATTGTCTTGAAGGAGATAGGGACCTCAGATTGTTGTGAAAAGAGGTTGAAGATGTCTGTGAATACTTGCGCCACGAGTTTATGGACTTATGATTCTTCTCCCTGACTATTTCAGACTGAATCTTGTGGGATCCTTCAACGGTGCAATATGCATCTCTTAAACTAGAGTGTGTCTCCCTCTTGCACCTACTCTTGGGTGGTTGACAAAGTTTAAAAAGTCTGATGAAGGAGCAAACCCCTTAAAGCTTCTGAGTTTACTATCAAATAAATCGGTTGGACTTAAACCTGGTGTTGTCAGATTTCTTACCGTGCTTACCCAGTCCAACGCTGGCATCTCCACATCTTGGTTGACAAAATCAGTACAGCCTCTTCTCTCTGACTACACAACACTGCTTTTTGTCTGAGATAGTCATTGGTTTGTAGGGAAGTTTGTAACTTGATCTCATAACTGGTTTCCTCTACTCCCTTTCCCTTGGCAATGTGAAGCATGTTAACATAGAACACTACAGCACAAACAGGCCCTTCGGCCCACAAGGTGTGCCGATCATATTCATACCTACCAGGCCATAGAACTATCTGTAACTCCCAATCCCATTAATGTTACATTCAGATAGAAATACTAATTGACTATCCTTGACCTCACTCTCTTTCGACTTAAAAATAAATTGAAGTTTACAGTGTAACTGTTCATGACCCTGATAGCTGTAACACCTTTCTGGGACTTTGGGAAACTCCTTCCTTTGTCCACTTTGAGCCTTTGTCTCAAAGTGGAAATACTTTGCAACTTCTAAGTAAAACAGTCTAAGCTTATCTTTTGACCTCAAAGCACTCAGAATTACTGATAGGCAGCCTACATAATGGATCATGTGACCTCATTTACCCTAAATATAAAGTTACAGTGGCAAAATATAATAATTTTATGGCTTCATTTATTTGTGCAGGAGATATACTTCCTGCACATGGACAGTTGGCTGCAGTGAAAAATCAAGCAACCGTATCACTTGCAACTAGACCAACATCCTAAATTAAGTTTTTTTGAGATGCACACTGACAACTGGATTAAGGAGTAAATTAAAATGTAATCATATTAGGATCAACTGTTCCTCAAAATATTCTGTTCACTTGTCAATCATTATTATTAAAGTTCACGTAATGAGAAATGCATGAGTATTACATTTTTAATAGGACTTTTGCAGATGTTATCAAAAGGATTTATTCTGTTTTCTATTAATAAATGCATTCTTTGAGAATTAAATAAGCAACATTAAATTAAAATCATCACCCAATGTGGGATGCAAGACTATGACAGCTTAAGAGCCCTATTAACCACCAACCGTGCTAGCTGGGAATTGCCTCCACAAAGCCTTTTCAACCTGCTTTGAGACCGTTACTTAAACTTACAATCACTATTTTCATTTTGAATATTGTGCTGCATTGCAATGTCAGCAATTTTTTTCCCGCTAATAAAGTGGAAATTGATACTCTGAAACTGTGTGTACATGCCCTTCTGCTCCTGTTGCCTGTTGGCAGAGTGTTGGGATCAGTTGCATGTATGCTGGCAGCTACACTGTGGAGTGAGTGCACTTGTGCAGGTGTTTCACTGCCAAATAGAAAGGGATCAGGGAGCCTCAATTATAATACCATTCTTTTCTCTCCCTCTCCCACCCCCACCCACATGAAAATTTGTCATAGTGGTGAATTTTCATAAATATTATCCAAACTATATCTACTTTAATTCTATGTCATTTAACAGCTAACTTGCACATAGAGTGCAAATAATATTGACCCCAATTTGTAACAAATGTCCATTAAACGGTCTATCTTGGCAGTGTCGCAATATTTAACCTGAAACAATCAAATGCATGTAACAATTAAAATATTAACTTTTTTAATGCTGGTTTTTAAAGTCCTTCCTCTTGTATGACAGTGATGTGGTTCCATTGCTAGCAGTTCCTTTCTCATGATTCAATTTTGTTTCCATATCCTTGATTCAAAAGATGGCACAATTGATTTAATGTAGGAAACTTTGTCAAGAACAGTATGATGATTGTCGCTTTGGCTTTTGAATTTGAGCAAGTGTAAATTATAGATTCAGAATAAATTCTTTGTTATGATGCTCTTTATCATCCACATTCATTATGTTTTCCTTTAGAATCATTCTGTGAACCACTTGGCCCAAGTTTTAACATTTGATCTCCATTTCTTTCATGGCTGTGGGTTTTTTAACGTTCAGGGAATGTTTCTGCTAGGCAACCATCCCAGTCATCTTCCTCCTGTTTAAACACAGGATTATGGTTCTCCTTCGTTACTTTAAGAATCTCATTGATATTATGTTTATGTTCTGAGAATTCTTAATATTCCTTTTTAATCAGCTCTTGAGGCTTTTTGTTCTCCCATCCAGTACAGTTTTTTTGGACAGTTCTTTTCAAAAAAGAGCCACAGCTTCATTTGATTATTCTGCTCCAGTTTTTTTTAATATAGTACAGCAGCCTTATTTGTAACTAAGTCCTTTTGACTTTAAATAGTCTTTCTCTGGTAAACCTGGAGCATTGCTGTTTATATTTTGTTTTGACACGTATGGTTTAGGATCTACAGGCAAGTTCAAAGCTGACAGATTCAGTTTGTTTGCATTTGACATTAACTCTTCTTTACCAGTTAGAGGTTTCAAGGGTTTTTTTTACTGAGAAAAATCACATCTTTTTCTAAGGATTATGTTTGTGAGCTGACTGCATATTCCTAAGAATTAACTGTTTTTAAACTTTATTATCAGGCAAGAATGGAATTACTTCATCCTCAATTATGGTAGTTTTGTATTTATGATGCAATTTATAGCCACTATAAATAAATTAGATAGTTTCAGTTTGTCACCAGCTCTAACTACTGGTACAGCATTCTCTGAAGAAATCTTAGGCTCCCAAAGACTACTGGCTTTGGTCTTGACTTTCAGCAGCCTGCTTTTACGTGCCTTGACTTGTAGTAAAAGCAAACATAATGGTCAATTGGAATAATTTTTTACTCCAACACTGCCTCTTCCACTATCCTGAGGAGCATTTGTCTTTTTAGTTTTGCTAGCCCCCTCGTTGAAATAATTCACTTATCAACTCATTTAATTATCTAGCTTCCGTGTGCATTTGCAAACAAAAGTTTGCTGCCATCTGTGTGCTTGTGTGATCAGTCAGGGCTAATAGTTAAAACAGCTGCCTCCCTTGTATTAAAAACTTTGATATTCTAGGTGGGACTTGATTCCTAAAGGAATATTTTTTAAATTCCTCAAGGAGCAGCATCTCTAAGGTTTTCAAAATTCCCTTCAAACTTTATTGACCTATACTATTGCTGCAAATTTTGCGAATGTCTGTTTCTATCTCTATAAACTTTTATTCTGTTAGCTTCTGGAGTATGTTCATATACATTGAGCACAGCAGTTTTAACTACGTTTATAATCTGCAGGTTATTCATTTAGAAGTATTGAATAAATTTCTTTCATAGAATCCCTACAGTACAGAAGGAGGCCGTTCAGTCCATTGAGTCTGTGCCAACCACAATCCCAGCCAGACCCAATTCCTGCAACCGTACACATTTATCCTACTAACCTCCTGACACTAGAGTTAATTTAGCATAGCCAATCAACCTAACCCGCATATCTTTAGATGCGGAAGGAAACCAGAGTACTTGGAGGAAACCCACGCAGACATGGAGAGAATGTGCAAGCTCAGACAGTGACCCAAGGTCAGAATTGAACATGGCGCTGTGAGGCAACAGTACTAACCACGGTGTCACCATGCCGTCCCACCATCCCTGCCAAAACACTTCATAATTGGATTGTTTATATTTCTTGTGGCCATTGTCACTTTGTGGAATTTTCTCAAACGATATGAAATAGATTTCAAACCTTGTTCATTTTAGGCATTCTTTGCTAAATCTAAACCAAGAGTTAAATCTGACTCTGTCAAATCTACTAACTTTTACTTAATCAGTCTTCCCCTGATAAATTCAAATTACCTGGCCTTTTCTCTTTCAAACCTTTTCTCTGTTCTTTCCCTCAATGTTTTCCTTTGGAATTCAAACTTTTTTCCCCCAATTTTTGGTTGCAGTCCAGATTGTAAGGTTATACCAAACAGAAGGAATGACATTCAGTATGGTCCCTTTCTCTTGAAAAGACTGATGCGAGGCCTTTAAAATGATTAAAGGTTTTGATGGAATTGACAATGTTTCAGTTTCTGTTAAAGTGCAAAATGAGAGGCCATCTTTAAATGGGAAATTCAGATGAAATGTCTTTCCTCTGGGAGTAGTGAGATCTGGAATTTGATGCCTCAAAAATGGTTGAGGTAGAGTGCAGACATAGTTAATGGGAAATTAGGTAAGCATGTGAGGGAGCAGCAAAGAATCTACGCCCACCACAGAATAAGAATTCTGAAGGTGTGTTGCCTCCTTGGTGCTAGAATAAAGGGTATCGCATTTTGACTAGAGAAGAATTGGAAAGCAAAGGATAGAAAAAGATGCACTGCCAGAATATTGATGGCTAGCTAATGTAATTTCTATGTTTAAGGAGTCAATGTGCTCAGGAAATTATAGCTAGTAAGCTTAATATTAATAATACAATAATAATTAATATAATTAATAATCGACTCATTATTAATATAATTAATAACTAGACTCATAGAATCTTACAATGAAGAAAGAAGCCATTTGGCTTATCGAGTCTGCGCCAACCACAATCCCACCCAGTCCCTATCCCCATAACCCTGTGCATTTACCTTAGTTAGTCCCCCTGATGCTAAGGGGCAATTCACGCATCTTCCACATCTTTGGACTGTGGGAGGAATCCCACACTGACATAGGAAGAGTATGCAAACTCCACACATACTATGACTCAAGCCAAGAATCAAACCCACATCCTGGGTGCTGTGAGGCAGCAGTACTAACCACTGTACCACTATGCCACCCTAAAGGAGAAAATAAAAGTCAGCATGGGTTCTAAAAAAGAAAATCTTGATCAAATTTGTGGAATCTTTTGAGAGGGAATTGATCAAACTTATGAAATTCTTTGAGAAGGTGACAAGAGTACATAGTTGTAATGCAGTAGATGTGATTTATCTGGATAAGGTGCCCTGTATTAGACTAATAACTAAGGTCATAGAATGTTTGTTTAATCAGTGAACAAGTGGCAGAACGAATTGCTATTTGGCTTCAAGACAACAAAGGGAAGTGGAGTTATTCAGTGGCAGAAGATGGAACTGGTATTCTTCAAGGATCAGAACTGATACCATTGCTGTTCGTAGTTAACTGTAATGATTTAGACTGAATCAAAAACACAATTTCTATATTTGTGTATGATAACCAGTTGGGTACAATAGTCACTGCTGAGGAGGATTGTAACAAATTACATACAGGAGAACATTAAGAACTTACAGAATGGATAAATAATTGTTAAATTCAACACACGTGAAGTAGTAGATTCTGGTAGGAAGAATAGTGGGAATACTTTTATTCGGCAGGTGCAAGTCTAGATTGGGTAGAGAAATAAGAGGATTGCTGAGTATAAATACATCAGTCATTAAAAGTGACACCACAGGCCAGCAAATCCACAAAAGCAAACCAAACACTAGACTTGTTGAACACTGCTTGGACCATTTATGGCAATTGTCAAGGATATGGAGGCACAAGAGGGTGCAGAATATTTACAAGAATGATACCAGAAATGTGTAGGTAAATGAGTGGCATATTGACTTTCTTCTCTCTGTAGGTGGGGTTGTAGGGGGCGCTATGATGGTGAAAAATGTGGAATTTGCTACTAGAAGGTTAAAGCAAATGGTGTGGTGCATTTAAGGGGAAACTAGATAAGCATTTGAGGAAAATGGTTTTTATAGTTATTTAGATGACAAAGGATGGAAGAAGGCTCGAGTGCAGCATGGATATGGACAGGTTGGATGAATTGGCCTGGTTCTGTGCCATATGTCCTATCCTATGGAACAGAGGGTTACACTGATAACTATGTAAGGAAAGATGGTATGAAACTGTAGTGGAGCATGGACTAGTTGAGCTGAATGGCCTGCCTTCCTGCTGTATCTTGACAATTGTGTAATTTGTAGATGTGATGTTTATTGAACCTAGATCAGATACTTCTGGCAATTGAGTTATTCAATAAGCCAGTTCAAAGATGTATGTTACAAAAGTACATAAACTATAGATCAGCAATTAGAAGCTTAAAATAGATTTTATAATTCTGGTGGAAAAATTACCCTTTATTAAAATGCTGAGTTGCCTCAGTATTTTAAATATTTCCTAAATATATTGTGTGTGTGAAAAAGAATCCTGGAATTCTTTAAGTGGTACTTATTCTTTCTATTTGAACAGCATGTTGTTCCAACTGAGATGAATCAGTTAAAACTGCTCAGATACTTTTATAATGTGTGTATCTTTCAAAATATGCTATAATTGAAATCCTTTGGGCACTAGTGCACTTAGAGTCTGTCATAGACTGTTCGTTACGTTGTTAGGGAATTTAGATTTTTTTTGAAAGATATGCCTACAAGTATAAGTGAGAGATTTGGGAGTGATTTTGATGACATTCCACTCTGGGGGGAGTTGGTTGGTTGGGGCTCAAGTTGGCGTAGGAGCTGTCTGGGCCCACCATTTTACTTTTCTGAGTATAATCCCTACAGTGTTGTCCTTTTAACTCAGTTTCGCTGGATCATGGTGTCATATCCAATTAAGCATGGTCTATTAATACATCTGATTCATTAATTCACTGGAATTTAGTGTCCATGTTTGAATGAAAGCTGTGAGGCTAAAATGTTCTGGCAGTATCTAAACTGTCCATCAGCAAGGAAACCATTGGTGAACAGTTGATTCTTTTAATTGCCTTACTGATGTTTGGGTTGATTATAACATGATTATAATTAGTCTGATCAGTTTTGTCTTTTTTTTCCTTTTGTGGAAAGGACAAATCAGGAGAACAAGTTATTTGGTGTTCATTGTACAATGGATTCCACTGTCACAGTTGCACAAAATAGCTTGCTGGTGGTGATTTTGGAGTTGGAGTAGGTGAATTTTCTCTGGTGTGCAGTTCTTTAGCACAGTCAGATGTTGTAACAAGCTTCCTATGAGGCATTTTATTGAACATCTTTTGAAAATCCATATACGTAACATCCACAACATGACATTTAGAACATAGAACATTACAGCACAGAACAGGCCCTTCGGCCTTCGATGTTGCGCCGACCAATATAAAAAGCAATGCCCCTCCAAACTAAACCATTCCCTTCTCTTCCATATACTTATCAACTAACCTCTTAAACGCCACCAAACTTGGCGCATCTACAACTGCTGCAGGCAGGGCATTCCACTCCCGAACCACCCTTTGGGTAAAGAACCTACCTCTGATATCCGTCCTATAACTCATACCCCTTAATTTAAAGCTGTGTCCCCTCGTGCTAGCTTTCTCCATCCTAGGAAAAAGGCTATCACTGTCCACCCTATCTAAACCTCTAATCATCTTATATGCTTCAATAAGATCCCCTCTTAGCCGCCTCCTTTCTAACGAAAACAACCTCAAATCCTTCAACCTCTCTTCATAGGACCTGCCCTCCATACCAGGCAACATCCTGGTAAACCTCCTCTGTACCCTCTCCAATGCCTCCACATCTTTCTTATAATGTGGGGACCAGAACTGCACACAATACTCCAAGTGCGGCCGCACTAGAGTTTTGTACAGTTGCAACATGACGTTGCAGCTCCGAAGTTCAATCCCCCTACCAATAAAAGCTAAGACTCCGTAGCCTTCTTAACAACCTTATCGACTTGACTGCCTACTTTCAGGGATCTATGCACAAATACACCAAGATCCCTCTGTTCATCAACACTATTAAGAATCCTACCATTAGCCCTATACTCTACACATTTATTATTCCTGCCAAAGTGCATTACCTCACTTTTCCACATTAAACTCCATTTGCCACCTCTCGGCCCAGCTCTGCAACTTGTCCAAGTCTCTCTGCAAACTATAACACCCCTTTTCACTATCTACCACTCCTCCGACTTTGGTGTCATCTGCAAATTTACTAATCCATCCTTCAATACCCTCATCCAGATCATTTATAAAAATTACAAACAGCAGGGGCCCCAAAACAGACCCCTGAGGTGCACCACTTGTCACCGAACTCCACGATGAATATCTCCCATCAACCACCACCCTCTGTCTTCTATCTGCTAGCCAATTCCTAACCCATTAGCTAAATCACCCTCTATCCCATACATCTGCATTTTCTGCAGAAGTCTTCCATGGGCCACCTTATCAAACGCCTTACTAAAGTCCATATATACCACATCAACCGCCTTACCCCCATCCACCTCTTTGGTCACTTTTTCAAAAAAATCAATGATGTTAGTAAGGCACGACCTACCCTTCACAAAACCATGCTGACTATCCCCAATCAATTCATTTCTCTCTAAATAACTATAAATCCTATCCCTAATAATTCTCTCCAGTACTTTGCCCACAACAGAAGTAAGACTCACTGGCCTATAATTCCCTGGAAGGTCTCTCTTCCCCTTCTTGAACAATGGGACCACATTCGCTATCCTCCAGTCCTCCGGAACCACACCCGTAACCAACGACGACCTGAAGATCAGAGCCAGAGGCTCTGCAATCTCCTCTCTTGCCTCCCAGAGAATCCTAGGGTAAATCCCGTCCGGCCCAGGGGACTTATCCAACTTCAAACCCTCGAGAATATCTAGCACATCCTCCCTATCTACTTCAATACTTCCCAGTTTGCTACCCTGTACCTCAGTGTTCTCCATAACTACATTTACATCACCCTGCGTGAATACCGAAGAGAAATATTTATTCAGTGCCTCTCCAATCTCTTCAGGCTCCACGCACAACTTCCCACTGCTGTCTATGACTGGCCCTAATCTTGTCCTAACCAATCTTCTATTCTTAACATATCTAAAGAAAGCTTTAGGATTCTCCTTAATCCTATCAGCCAAAGTCTTCTCGTGTCCCCTCTTAGCTGTCCTCAATTCACTCTTTAGCTCCCTCCTGGCTAATCTATAGCTATCCATTGCACTAACTGAGCCTTCAAGCCTCATCCTGACATAAGCCTCCTTTTTCCTTTTAACCAGCGAATCAACACCAAGGTTCCCTTATTCGACCATTTCCTCCTTGCCTGACAGGGACACACTTATCAAGGACTCGCAGCAGCTGCTCCTTGAATAAGCTCCACATTCCAGATGTTCCCAGTCCCTGTAGTTTCCTAGTCCAATCTATGCACCCTAATTCTCTCCTGATGGCCTCATAATTACCCTTCCCCCAGCTATAACTACTGCCCCCAGCTTCATGCCTATCCCTATCCATCACTAAGGTGAACGTAACCGAATTGTGGTCACTATCACAAAATGTTCACTAACTTCCAAGCCTAACACCTGGTCTGGCTCATTGCCCAGCACCAAATCCAATGTAGCCTCACCTCTAGTTGGCCTATCTACATACTGAGTCAAAAAACCTTCCTGCACACTTTGTACGAAAACTGACCCCTCTAACGAGCTAGAGCTATAGCTATTCCAATCAATATTAGTAAAGTTAAAGTCCCCCATAACAATTACCCTATTACTTTCACTCCTGACCAGAATTGACTTTGCAATCCTTTCCTCAACCTCTCTAGAACTTTTAGGAGGTCTATAAAACACTCCCAACAGGGTGACCTCTCCTCTCCTGTTTCTAATGTCAGCCCATACTACGTCAACAGACAAGTCCTCATCAAACTTCTTTTCTGTCGCTGTGATACAGTCTTAGAGTAATAATGCCACTCCTCCCCCCCTCTACCTCCTTCTCTACTCCGACTAAAGCATTTGAACCCCGGAACCTGCAACATCCATTCTTGTCCCTGCTCTACCTTTTATCCATAGATTGCCTTGTCTTGCCTGGAATAAAATCTGTTAATTGCCCTCTAATTGCTAACTAAAATTTGATCTCCACATAGGTTCTAAAAGTTTGTTAAATTTGATCTGGAACTTTGCTGTGATCTGGAGTCTGTACTGCCTTTTTACCTCTTTGACAAAGCTGAAGGAGTCCGTTTTCTCTTGAAGGGAGTGATTTTTAATTGGATTTCAAAAAGGCATTTGATAAAATCCTTTGTTAGCGTCTGCTAACTAAAGTTCATGAAATGGAAAGCAAATTTTTAACAGAAAAGCATAAGAAATAGGAACAGAAATACACTATATAGCTTAGTGAGCCTGCCCCACTGTCAAGGCCGATTTTTTTTTTCTCTCTCCTTTTTTGGCTTCAACTCTGTTTTCCTGCCCACTGTGAAAGATGTTTCTCTCAGGCTTAAATATATTTAACAATGAAGCATTCACAACTCTCTGGGGTTTAGAATTAATAAGATTCATCAATGTTTTGAGTGAAGAATTTTTCCTCATCTCAATCCTAAATGATCAGCTACTTATCCTGAGACTGTGCCTCGTGTTCTAGATCCACCAACGCTGGCATCTCCACATCTAGATCCACCAACCAGGGAAAGCAATCTTTGAGCCTACCCTTTTAGGTCCTTTCATCAAGATTATTTCATTCTTCTAACCTCCGGAGAATATAAATCCAGTTTACTCAGACTCATATCATGGATTCTGTGTGTTACTTGGTGTTTTTGGGTGTTACAGGAGTTGATTTAACCAAGCAAGTGAAGAATATTTCATCACGCTTTTGACTTGTACCTTTTAGGTTGTGTACAGGCTTTGAGGAGTGAGACTGAGTTGCTTGCCACAGAATTCCTACCTCTGATCTGTTATTGTAGCGACACTAATTGTTCCTGATAGTTGTGATCCCAAGAGCATTAGTGGCTGAGATTTGGTGATTGTAATGCCATTGGATTCTCTCTTGTTGAAGCTGGTCATTGCTATGCATTTTCATGGCATGAGTGCTATTTCCTTGTCAGTCCAACTTAAGTGCCATCCAGGTCTTACTACAAGCACCATCTGAGTAGTTGCAGATGGAAGTGAATACTGCAGTCATCAGAAGTATCATTTCTGACTTTGTATTGAAGGGAACATCATGTAGCTGAAGGGAGTTGGATCTGGCACTGCTTTGAGTAGCTCTTGCAGCAGTGTCCCGGGCTTAAATGTTTGGCCTTCAACTACCACAATCACTTTTTTTCTTGTGTTAGGTATAACTCCAGCAGTGGACTTTCTTTGTTTTTTTTAATTTTGTTCAAACTTTTTATGCCACATTTTGTCAAATGCTGCTCTAATGTCATAGGAAATCACTGTCATTTCATCCTGACCATTGTTTTACCACTGACAGCCATACCTTCAGTCAAAATCAGATGCTTGAGAGGTTCAGATTAGAGGCATGCAAACATCTTGTAGAATTGTGGGGATAGGAAAGATTAAAGATGGGACTGGGCAAGGATGAGGAACCAGCATGGGATTTTTAAAGTTGAGGTCTTACTTAATTAAGAGCTAATGCCAATCATCAAGGTCAGGAGTGAATGATGGAGCAATCAATCCTGTTGCAAGTTATGATGTGGTCAGCAGGATTTTGGATCACCAGTTTATGGAGGAAGATAGGCCAGGAATGGCAGAGATCCTGAATGAATACTTTGCGTCAGTATTCACGAAGGAGAGGAGCTTGTTGAGCGCTCCCGTCTCTGAGGGAGCTGTGGACCAGTTGAGGGAAATATCCATACCGAGGGAGGAAGTGTTAGAGCTTCTAGGTAGCATTAAAACTGATAAATCTCCAGGGCCTGATGAAATTTATCCCAGGCTGCTAAGGGAGGTGCAAGGTGAAATTGCTGGGTCTCTGATGCAAATCTTTGTCTCTTCCTTGGACACAGGTAAGGTCCCAGAGGACTGGAGAATAACTAATGTTGTACCGTTGTTTAAAAAGGGTAGTAAGGATAACCCTGGAAATTATAGGCCGGTGAGTTTGACGTCAGTGGTAGGGAAGCTGTTGGAGGGGATTCTTAGGATGTATAGGCACTTAGAGCGTTGCGATTTGATTAGGGATACGCAGCATGGATTTGTTAAGGGGAGGTTATGCCTTACAAATCTGGTAGAATTTTTTTGAGGAGGTGACGAAAACAGTGGATGAAGGGCGAACCGTTGATGTCGTCTATATGGATTTTAGTAAGGTGTTTGACAAAGTCCCTCATGGGAGGTTAGTTAAGAAAGTCAAGGCTCATGGGATACAAGGACAGGGAGATAGATGGATAAGTAACTGGCTTGGTGATAGGAGATAGAGAGTAATAGCGAAAGGGTGTTTTTCTAGCTGGAGGTCGGTCACTAGTGGTGTGCCGCAGGGCTCGGTACTGGGACCTCTTCTATTTGTAATATATATAAATGACTTGGAAGAGGGAGTAAGTGGAGTGATCAGCAAGTTTGCAGACGATACAAAGATGGCTGG
Organism: Sphyrna mokarran; assembly: GCA_024679065.1. NCBI lineage: Eukaryota > Metazoa > Chordata > Chondrichthyes > Carcharhiniformes > Carcharhinidae > Sphyrna > Sphyrna mokarran. Next base: position 105,102,156 of record JAGIQG010000003.1, on the reverse strand, counting down.
ACTTGCGGATAGTGAGGAGCATTGTCAGGCGATGCAGCAGGACATAGATAGGCTGGTAGCTTGGGTAGACAGATGGCAGATGGAATTCAATCCTGATAAATGTGAGGTGATGCATTTCGGGAGAAAGAATGTAGGGGGAGGTATATGATAAAGGGTAGACCTATTAAGAGTATAGAAATGCAGAGGGACCTGGGGGTGCAGGTGAACAAGTCTCTGAAGGTGGCAGAGCAAGTGGAGAAGGTTGTGAAGAAAGCATATAGTATGTTAGCCTTTATAGGAAGGGGTATAGAGTACAAGAGCTGGCCTTTAATGTTGTAGTTGTATAAAACGTTGGTTAGACCTCATTTGGAATACTGTGTCCAGTTCTGGTCGCTCTACTACCGGAAGGACGTGGAGACTCTGGGGAGAGTGCAGAGGAGGTTTATCAGGATGCTGCCTGGTATGGAAGGTCTGAGTTACGAGGAGAGGTTAGGCAAATTGGGACTGTTTTCCTTAGAAAGACGTAGACTTAGAGGAGATCTAATAGAGGTGTACAAATTATGAGGGGTATAGATAGAGTAAACAGAGTTAAGTTTTTTCCTAGGATGGACTCGAATAGCACAAGGGGTCACGGGCTTAGGGTGAGGGGGGTAAGGTATAATTTGGATGCTAGAGGGAGATGTTTCACACAGAGGGTGGTGGGGGTATGGAATGTGCTGTCAAGTAAAGTGGTGGAGGCAGGCACTCTGGAGTTATTTAAGAAATACTTAGATGGGCACATGAACAGAATGGGAATGGAGGGGTATAGAAAACTGATTTAAAATAGGGATCATGAGCCTTGGGAGTCCCTGGGAAGTGTGTAAATAAATGATGATATTGATGTACTTGTTTTTATCCTACAGGTGCTTTGGTCCACCTTGTTGTCTAACGAGGGGCATACACACGATGGGTCGTGAGAGGGCCGCTCTTGGATTTTGTTCTGAGAATATCCTAGTGCTTCACGTCGTTAGTGTACGCTTGACCTGGACCGTTTGATGGGCAATATGACAGCTCAGTGACTATCGCTGTGCTGTGCAGATACATGGGTTTGGGCCTGTCTGTGGGAATTTGCGCATTCTCCTCGTCCTTGCATGGGTTTTCTCCGGGTGCTCCGGTTTCCTCCCACATCCCAAAGATGTGCTCTTAAGCTAATTGGCAAAACAAATTCTCCCTAAATTGTCTCAAATTTGGTTTTTAATCCACTGATCTATAAACATGGACAGGGATCGCAGGTAGAGATGGGAACATCAGGGTGGCGGTATGTGCTCGTTGGGCTGAAGGGCCTGTTTCCCGTGTCATTTTGTTCTTTGAAATTGTTGGAATAGGCAATTCTAAAAGGCATGGATGAGAATTTCAGCAGCATATGAGCTGAGGCAGGGATGGAGCTATGGTAATATTATAATGGAAACTACCTTGGTGGTATGAATATATGGCAGGAAATTCATTTCTGGGTAAGCTAAAACAGGGGTTGAGAACAATCATGTTCCACTTCAGAGAATTGCCGGAAGAGGGGTAAAGTTGATGACTTTGAAACTTTGTAGCAGGGACGTTGGTTCTCCTAATTGGAGGAAATTTCTACTGATTCGCACTGGACATCAAACAAGAAGACTTACAGATTTGAGATGGAAGGGTTGAAAGAGCTAGGTCTCAACAATTATGCTCCTTTTGAAGATGTAGTTACTGCTTATGGCAGTAATTAATATATGCATGTACAACTTGACAGGAACATTGGCTGTGAGTAAATTATGCTTATTAGTATCATAAGTGACACTTCTTCTATCATTTTCTGTAGTGTTTCTGTTTGCCTAACAAATGGAAGGTCCCCACTCTCTGAAGCTAGTTACATTTGTTAAAACACGAAAGGACCTTTCAAATTCTTGTTTAATTCTGAAGTGTAGAAATGAGAGATCTGTGTTTACCTTTTTTAGAAGCCATCAGTCAATTATGCAGATTCTGAATAGGGAACAACTTATGGTACCGGTCGTCTTCAGAAAGTCATGGCAATACTAAAGGTAAACAAAATCCACAAAGCTGAACTAGTAAGACAACTTAGTGAAGTAAAATAAATATAAATTCAACAAATAAGGCAATTCATGCAGCGTTTCCTCATAATGAAATGTTTTAATATGACACATTTGAATCTAGTCAACTGTTTTAACTTTTTTAAGTTTAATTATTAGTGTCACAAGTAGGTTACATTAACACTACAATTAAGTTACTATGAAAATCCCCTAGTTGCCACATTCTGGCACATGGTTAGATACACTGAGGGAAAATTTAGCATGGTCAGTGCACCTGACCAATACATCTTTTGGACTGTGGGAAGAAACTGGAACACCCAGAGAAATCCACACAATGACCAAAGGCGAGGATTGAACCTGGTTCTCTGGCACTGTGAGACAATGGTGTTAACCATGTTCAGATTTGTCGCCATCTATTTTTTTAAAGCATTGAGCAGATTGTATTCCTAACCAATCAAATGGCTCATAAATATAAGTATCACTTTAAAGAGTCTTAACTGAGTTATTAACAGCCTTTCCTGATCTTATTCAGGCTGGAAACAACTGGTTATTTTATATGAATTCCTGAAGTATGGCTTGGGATCTCCTCCTCCAAACTTTTTCCAAAGCAGCAGTGAAAATGCAGTGTAATGTCTGTTGTTAGCTGTAATTGGATCCATTGCTTTTTTTCTCTGCTCTTTAGAATGCATTTTACATTTTTTATAGTACCAGAATAGTCTGCATTGGGGGAAAAAAAAAGAAAACTTCCATAATTTGCAAATGTGCTGTGCCAAGTATCAATGTTTGGTTTCAAACTTCCATTTTCACGTAGAAAGTAGACTTGAAGGAGTGTGGCATAAATTTGGCAATTTCTTTGTTCAGATTATTTACACTAATATTGTGCTCCACGTTGAAGAAAGTATTGTAGCAATCAAAATAAAGTGTTCTGTGTTAATAATTGACATACAAACTAAAGATGATTAGTATTGCAGATCTGGCATTGGTTTTTTGGAAATGGTTGTGTGCATACAAAGAAGAATATTAAGATTATTAGAAAATAGGTTAGTATGTGTATATGTGATGCAGGCAATGCTGACTATCACGCTATAAACATGTAGTGAGTGAGGCACAGTTAATCATTCAGTTGAAAGCCATCACTGCAATTTCATGCAGCTTTCAGGCTACCAATCTTCCTATTATACCTGCTGCTGGAGACAAGAAAGTATTAATCTAAATCAAACTTTCCTTGTGAACGCTGGTTACATATCTATTTTTCTTAAAATGATATCCAGGAATTAACAGGGTTCTAGTGATCAGCGTAGCAACTCATATTCATGTATTGGAGATTGCCACTGACTTCTGAAACTAGAAATTTTCTAATATTGATCCCCGATTATACATAATTCTTAAAATATTGTCCAGGAACATTTTAAAAATCAAAATGCTGCAGCTGCTGGAAATCTCAAATAAAGCAGAAAATGCTACTGAATTGAGTAGCAGTTGTGGAGAGGAACATTTCAGGTTGATTCTACTTTGGAACTAGAAGTAGGGACCCAACAGCTTTAAGCAAGGACAAAGGGAAATAGGGGTAAAACATTGCAATTACATAGCATCTTTCATAGTTCAGAATGTCCAAAAGCAACTTGAAGCCAATGAACTACTTCTGAAGTGTAGTCCCTGATTTAATACAAAAAACATGTCAGCCACTTTGCTGTTTTTTGGGAGCTTTCTGTGTGCAATGTAATATGACCAAATATCTGATTGTGATGCTGTTTGAAGAACAAATATTTGCCAGGATACTTGGGGTAACTACTCCATTCTTTGAAATAGTGCCATGGGATCTTTCATGTCCACTTGAGAGAGCAGATGGGACCTCACTTTAACATCTCCTCCAAAGGGCAGCACATCTAACAGTGCGCACCAGAGTGACTGTCTACATTTGGATTCAAACTTGCAACTTCTGTCTGGGCATACTACCAGTTGAGCCATAGCTGACACACACACAAGGGAAAAGGATGTGATGGAATGGTAGACAAGAAAATAAATGACAAAAGGCTGGGTGGTGCGAAGCAATTGGACAAAAACAAAAGCAAGTCTAGAGGAGGTGTAATCTGGAATTGTAGAATCATTTTTTGCTGTTCAAAAAACTGGAGACAGGCAGAAATTATAAAGAATAAAGAACAAAAACAACATAGGAAACAGGCCCTTCGGCCCAATGAGCCTGCACCGCCACCTCGATGTTCCCCACTTCTACCCGCGATCCCTGTCCATGTTTATAGATCTATGGATTAAAAACCAAATTTGAGACAATTTAGGGAGAATTTGTTCTGCCAATCAGCCTAAGAGCACATCTTTGGGATGTGGGAGGAAACTGGAGAAAATCCACGCAAGCATGGGGAGAATGTGCAAACTTCCACAGACGCAGGTCCAAATCCATGAATCTGCACAGCACAGCGATAGTCACTGAGCTGTCGTGTTGCCCATCAAATGGTGCAGGTCAAACGTACACTAACGACGTGAAGCACTAGGATACTTTTGAAAAATCCAAGAGCAGCCCTCTCACGACCCATCGCGTGTATGCCCCTTGTTAGACAAGGCGGACCAAAGTACCTGTAGGATAAAGCAAAATACGTCAATATTATCGACATTTACACACTTCTCAGGGAACTCCCAAAGCTCATGATCCCTACTTTAAATCAGTTTTCTATATCCCTGCATTCCCATTCTGTTCATGTGCCCATCTAAGTATCTCTTAAATAATTTCAGAGTGCCTGCCTCTACCACTTGGCAGTGTGTTCCATACCCCCACCACCCCCTCTGTGTGAAAAATCTCCCTCTAGCATCCAAATTATACCTTACCCCCCTCACCCTAAGCCCGTGACCCCTCGTGCTATTTGACTGTATTTTTAGGAAAAAGCTTAACCCTGTTTACTCTATCTATACCCCTCATAATCTTGTACACCTCGTCTACGTCTTTCTAAGGAAAATGGTCCCAATTTGCCTAACCTCTCCTCGTAACTCAGACCTTCCATACCAAGCAGCACCCTGGTAAACCACCTCTGCACTCTTTCCAGAGTCTCCACCTCCTTCGGGTAGTAAGGCGATCAGAACTGGACGCAGTATTCCAAATGAGGTCTAACCAATATTTTATACAACTGCAACATTAAAGGCCAGCTCTTGTGTATATTGGAGATGGTCGTTGCCTGGCACTTTGTGGTGCAAAGGTTTCTTGCCACTTGTTAACCCAGGTCTGGATATTGTCCAGGTATTGCTGCATATGGTCTGCTTCAGTATCTGAAGAGTTGCAAATGGTGTTGAACATTGTGTAGTCACCAGCGAATAGTCCACTTCTGAAGGTCATTGTTGAAGCAGCTAAAAATGGTGGGGCCTGGGACACAACACTGGGGAGATCTTGCAATGAAGTCCTGGAGCTGAAATGACAGAACTCTAACCACCACAACCATCTTTCTTTGTGCTAGGTATAAGAACATATGAAATAGGAGCAGGAGTAGGTCATCTAGCCCTTCGAGCCTGCCCCACCATTCAGTAAGATCATGGTTGATCTGAAGTGGATCAGTTCCACTTTCCCGCTTTCTCCCCATAACCCTTAATTCCCTTGTCTATCAGAAGACTATCTACCCATGACTTAAATATATTCAGCAAGGTGGCCTCCACTACTTCAATGGGCAGTGAATTCCAGAGATTTACTACCCTTTGAGTGAAGAAGTTCCTCCTCAACTCTGAGCTACATCGCCCTCCCCCTTATTTTGAGGCTGTATGATTTAGAATTGTTGAACTTCATGTTAACTCTGGAAGTTTGTAGTGTATGACTGAGTGGTGTTGTTCCTCAAGCTTGCATTGAGCTTCATTAGAATAATTTCTGAAGCTAAGGACAAAGATTGGGATGGAAATGGAATGGTGAAATGAAATGATTGGTAGCTGGAAGCTTGTGATCATGCATGTGAACTGAATGGAGATGCTTTGCAAAATGATCACTGTGTTTGATCTTCCTAATGTAGAGAAGACTGAGCACTGAAAATATTGAAAGAGAATTATATTAAGTTGAAAGAAAAATTGATCACCTAGGAGTGTTTGGTTCTGAAGGAATTAAAAGATCAGGTGTTGCATCTCCTGTGCTTGCATGGGAAGAAGAATGGATACTTGAAGGAATGAGCCAAGATGTTGCAGAGGGAACAATCCCTTCAAAATGCTGAAAAGGGAGGGGAGTGATGTTTGGCATTACTCTGGATGCGGTAGAGATAGCAGAAAACGATCCGTTGAATATGGAGGCTGATTGGAAGATGAGCTTGAGGGGAATCTGATCATGCTTCTGAGAGAGGGAAAGAAGCGAGAGCAGGAATGTAGAAAGAAGAATGGATGTAGTCACAGTCTTGTCAACCATAAGTGGAAGAAAATCCATAATTGAAGCATGGAAGAGTCCTGGCAGTAATTATAGTAAGGGATGATTGCGGGAATGTGGCTTATAATGGAAATTGGTAGTCTATCCTCAGAATACCAGCTGGGAAAGAATCGGAGCTGGACCATTTGAAGGTGAGGGAATGGGGGAAATTGGAAGGAAAGTTGATGAAATTTCAGGGTAAAACAGGAAATTATGTTCATATTAGTTAACAAGAGGTTAGCGAATAGGACTGGACTGGACCAAAGAATCTTTCATGTAGCCCAAAAAAAAACAAACGTAGAGTTAAAACATACATGGATTCTTTTAGCAACATCTGCAGTAAGTGCAGTTAGAGAAGTTTCTGAATATGAGAACCTGATCAGCTATGTGGAGGAAGATGATCTGGATGAAGGTTAATTGGCTTAGTTCAAGGAAGCGGTGGCTGCCATGGTGAAAGTTGGAGATGTGGAGGAATGAGTATCTGTGAGGGAAAAGCAGATGGGACCTGAAAGGAGTCAGAGTGTCAGAGGCGGCACGTTAATTGTGGGTACAAATGAAAAGAAATTTGCCATGGGGAGAAAATAATTCAAGATAGAACAAAATCAGGTCAGTGGGTCTGGAACAAGTTGAAACTATGATCTTGGGAGGTTGGAAAACAATGAGGTGCACTAGTGGGAAGATCTCCAGAAGAGTTGAGGTTTGTAACAGTCTTGGAAATTATGGTTTGATGTTCAGTGTTGGGATTGTCATCTGGGATATAGATGGAGATAGTTGATATTCAGCCTTAGCTATGGAGAGATTGATTCACTGGGTGAGATTGATTCACTAATCACTGGCACAGTGATTAGTACTGCTGCTTCACAGGGCCATGGACTTAGGTTTGATTCTTGGTTTAGGTCACTGTCTGTGTGGAGTTTGCAAATTTTTGCCTGTGTCTGCATGGGTTTCCTCCCACAGTCCAAAGACATGTTGGTTAGGTGCACTGGCCATGCTACGTTCCTCCTCTGTGTACCCAAACAGGTGCTGGAATGAAGCGAGTAGGTGATTTTGATGGTACTTAATTGCAGTGTTAATGTAAACCTACTTGTGACTAGTAATTTAAACTTCTACTTTTACTTTACCAAGCATTGACATTGCCATCCTTGTTGTTCAACCTAAGTTGTTAAACCTATTCAGTGCTGGAAGTTCAGAGAGAGTGGTTTAAAAAAGAGAGAGAGAGAGAATTGATATATTGGGGAGACTGATGTCATGTCAGAAGTTGTCAATGAGGAGGCCTGAAGAAAGGATCCAGGTGGAACAAGATTATTGAAGATGAAATGAAAATAAATGCTCTATTGGGACAAAACTAACCAAAATGTTAGACACCAAGGTGCTGATAATCAGAACTCATTCATAAGCCAAATTTGAAATTCATTAATGTCAGGCATAAGAGAATAAATTTGAGGTCCTTGCTGAGCTCCTGATTGCTCTCTCAACATTGGATGTAATATAAACACAAGTTGAGATTGGAAGAATGGATGGCATCAAAGGAAAATGGAGAGGAAAAAAATCTGTAGGGGTATTGGTAACCAAGAGTTGTTGAAGCTTGTGATCCTTCACACCTGAGAAAATTAAAATTTTTTTCTCTAGGATTCCCTTAGAACTTCCCAACTTTGGAGATTAGCTGATGCAGAATGTTGGATAGGGCCTGGATTTTAGTGGAAGGGTGTGGAATTACATCTGTTCATGACAGTGACGTGGAATTTCTTAAGGAAGACAACATGGGAGTCTCCCTGAGAAATTAAATTACATTAAAGCATATTTCTTTTCACATTTAAATCTCTTGCCTGATCCTTTCCTGCTGTTATGAGTTATATAGAGATTCAAGACACTCTGGATTCCATTCATATCTGCTTAATGAGGTGGTGATTGTTTTAAGATGTCTCTTTTTTAATTTAAGTAAAAGAGAATATCTTGGAATGGGGAGATAGTGTGAAGTTGTGCTGAACTTTGCCTGGCTATAAGCCCACATGGAGATGGGTGCGAGTCAAAAAGTATTTAAAGTCTAGTGTGAACTTTAATATGAACACAAAGAAAAAGGATGACTGGCTTGACTGTTGCAGACTGACTGTCAATCAGATCAAAGGAGTTGTGGATGAGAGGATCCTATGGGTGCAGTTGAAAATAGGTTTTGAGCAAGAGATGGGTGGGAAAAAGGATGGAATGACTTTAGAGGATAGATACCAGGAAGATGTTTTAAAGTGTGTGATACTGGAACTTGAAGGTATGTTTTATGAGTGGAAATGAGGATTATTAGTATGTGAAATTATCTTTCCCAGAGAGCAGTGGAGGCTGGGTCATTAAGAGTTAGGCGGTTTTTTTGAGCATTGCAACTGTTGCCTCCATTCACTGATTCTTGCCTTTGCTCTGTTTTTGAGGTTAGGGTTGATGTGTTCCTGGACATTGAATTCCATGTGATTAAATCACATGACATTCATGTGATACTCACATGGCATTTGATCACCTGACAGTTGTCCACTGTTTGCTAATGTTGTGACATTTACCTTGCTTTGAGTGCATTAGCTTCAACAAACTTGAATAAAATATTTGACTAATTTTAGTGAGATAAAGGACAACATTTATTATTCAATGTATATTAAATATTAGAAAATTTAAGAACTAATGTCAAAATTTAAACTTATTTTATTCAATGAAGGATTGACTGCAATATGGAACTCTCAAACAAAAGCATCAGTATTAGTAAATCTAAGTTCTTGGATAATTTAATGACGTTCTTACAAAGCTCAGTAAGCTAGAAAAATAATAAATAGAACCACATTCAGTTCACTCACTCCCAAAGCATAATCCTGAAGTCCAGCTTCCTGGAGGTGATTTGAGTCCTTTGAATGAAGTACCAAAGTTGTCTGACTCTACTTCTAAAACAGCATAACGTGCAGGGCAGCATAAAGTTTTAACATGTAGGTATGGGCCAAGTGGAATGTTGGCTTTTATTGCATGGCAGAGGAAGTATTGCTACATGGCATTGGTGAGACCACATCAGAAGCATTTTGTACAGTGTTCATGTCCTTTATAGAAGGAAGAATGTACTTGCCTTGGAGTTCAGTAAAGATTCACAAAGTTGATTCCTGGGATGAATATGTTCTTGATCTTAGAATGAGCTTGAGCTACAGTGAGTAGGGCTTCGACAAATGAGAGGTGATCTTACTGAAACATATAAGATTCTGAGGGGGCTTGATGGGCCATATACTGAGAGGATAGCTCCCTTTTTGTGGGGGGATCTAGAACTAGGGCACTGTATCAAAATAAAGGGTTTCTCATTCAAAGTGGAGAAGAGGAGGCATTTTCCATTGTAGAGAGTGGTAGAAGCTAGGTTATTGAATGTAGTTAGGCTGAGTAAGATTGGTGGTGTAGAAGTAAGTCAAAGGTTATTAGGGGCAGGCAGGAAAGTGGAGCTAAGGATCACAACCAGATCAGTCCTTTTGAATGGTGGAGTAGGTTTGAGGATCCAAATAACCTATCCCTGCTCCAATGTTCAACTCATCAATTTGATTTGTGGCGCATCCTCTCTGTCTGCAGTTGGTCTAATTTATTTTGTCTCTAGTTCTTGTGCCTTTAGTTTCTTTCCATACTTCTCCACTTTGTGTTTCCCTCATTTTCTCCTCACTACCCCATACCATGCATATGCCTAAGTCTGTTGTCCACTAGCCAGTATAAACCACCTGATTCACTGTCGCTATCACTTTGAAGGCTATCATTGACTGAATTTCCTCTTCACTTGAGATCGCAAGCCTCACAGTCCTCTTCAACTTCCTTTTCAAGACCTACAAACAGGCAGATGTCATCCTTGTCTCACAGAACCAACTTTCATCCATCTCAACTTCTATTGACCCCGTGTCCTGCCTTTTTTCCCCCCACTGACATTCGTAGTTTATTTGACAGTCTGCCACTGTAACAATTTCCAGCCCTAATCGTCTCTTTTTGACCATGGCTCACGAGTGCATAATACCTCCATTTCTATGCTTGAAAGCCAGAGGGCTTTCTCTGCAACATTCCTCCACCTGGTTAAACTTTGTTCTCGTGTTGAATACATTCCCTTTTGACTCTATTTGTTTCCTTCAAATAAATGCCCTTAAAGGGATGGGAATTAGTGTAACAATGCCTTTTTTTGGGGAGGAATGTTTTTATTTCAGCCCTACTTGAGTCCCCTCCCTCACCCTTTTCAATGCAATAATGACTGGTTGCCATTTTGTACTCTCCACGCAAACTTGAAAAATGTAAACAGCTTTGTTTCCTATTTCCACCCTTTCCTTGACTTCATGTGATCGATTTCCAACACTTCCATCCCATGACTTCTCAGTCAATCCCAGAAATGGACAATTGATCAATGTCTAATTTAAGCTCATTGAGTTGCATGGGTACTTGACTACATTTCCTCCTACTGCCTCTTATAAGGACTTTCCCATTCTCCCAGTTTCTCTCTCATCTCTTTGCCAGTAGCCTTGTGGGGTATATAAACTGGCATGAGCTGGTTAGCCTGAATGGTCTGATCTGTTTGTGCTATATATCCTATTAATTTTAATCTCTCCTGCCTCTTCCATCTTCCTTTTTGCTTGTTTTCTCTCCATCCCCTGCTCCCCCTCCCTGCCCAAGTCTCTTTCCACACTGTTTGCCCCACTTGCTTAAAACTGTTCCATTTCCATCTTTCCTGTTTTGATAAATGGTCATCAATCTGAAACATGAAGTTTTCTTTAATCTCAACAAATGCTGTTAGACCTGCCAAATACTTCACACATTTTGCTTCTTCTGCAGATCCTGTAAATCTGAAGTTTTTTTAATGGCTCACTCTGATCCTAAAAATATTTAGTTTCAGATTCCCTACTAACTTGTAAAAAACGGGTATTGTCATATAAGCTATATTTGTCATTTCCTCTGCAAATTGTTATGTGGAGGGTTTTGGGTTCCCAAATTAACTCGTCCTATGGAAATGAAACCTGCTCAAGATGCTTTGAATCTGCTGTCTGAAATATTGTAATAGGAAATATTCACACTTAGGAGAGGTAGCTGTTTTGTGTAAAGATTTAGTTGTACTTGAATTGATCTGTACTTTCTGTACTATCTGCACTGTTAAATGTAATTATTTCTGATGGTTAATTTTTGTCTAGAATTTTCCCCTGTCCTCACTATTCCAGTACTAAACAGACTGAATTAGGCACTACCTGTTTAAGGTATGTTTGATTTGTCAGCTGGACTCCTCTGGTAACACATTTTCCTTTTTTGAATAGGTAGGCCTGGTCTGTGGTTTAAGCATTTTAACATATGCTTATGCTCTTTTGTATTATGGAAGAGATGCTTCATTGTTGGGGATTCCATCCTTCAAAGCAAACATTAAAATCAAAGGATCAACTCGTGTTCTGTGGGGTCAGTACACCTCTGAAGATACAATGTAGTGGCATTTTTTTAAAAAGACAGCTTCCACATTGCACTTGTTGAAATTCTTCCCTGAACTGACTTTAGCATAAACATTAATTGGCCAACTTATTATTGATGTATCAACATTGATAATCAACAGCATTGTTACAATAATTTGAATGCAAAATGGTTTGCCCACATTATCTGCTATTCTTTGATTTGAAGATGATGTTAACTTGGGATAATCAGTTTTTGCCATGGGTCATCATATGACTGAACAGATTCTCGACCAATGAATCTTTGGACACATGAAGCAGCATGTCCCATGAGGTAGTTTGACCTGGAGTTAAGGATTTGCTTTATTTTATTACCTTCCCTTGCTCTGTGTCATCATTTTAAGATGATATGGCTTGAAGAATGTTGATGGACAGGTTGTTGCCATTTCGAACAATTAGTGGAAAGTTTGTCCCAGTCTTTAATGCCAGTGCTCTGTGCTTTAAGGAGAACTTCAGAGCATTGTTGAAACAATTTCTTAATCCTGCCCTGTAGCATTGCCATTTGAAAAGTGAGAAAACAGGACCAGGCTGGGAAAATGCTTTTCAGCTATCCAGGTACGGTGTCTCGTCCATTGAAGCTGATTTTGAATGAGCTTTTTCTGAATCTGTGGAATTGACTTCAAGAAGGTCATCAGCGTTTCTTTTCCCATTGAATCTGGAAAATAAATAAGATATTGCTGATAGAATGTCTGTAACACTCTTGTGTTTAACTGATGCATAGTCCAGGCCCCTCTGCTGTACAGGAGTGTGGTGACAGCGTCTGCTCTGTGCACAAGGATTTTTGTTGACTTGCAGAGGTTTTGCTGTGAAACATCCACTGCTGTGATTTATAGAAGGTTAACTGGTGCAGCTGCTCAGGTGTTCGATTGCCTTGTCAATAGTAGCTTTTTGAGAGAAATGACTGCCAAGATATTCCAGAGTGTCTCCTTCAACATATGTGGAAAATGGAATATTTGGCTGACTAGGTGTAGGTTCATGAGAGTTTCGTTTTGGTAACATTCAAGATCAGGCCCAACTTTTTGAATGCAGAATTGAAGACATCAAGAATGGCCTAAAAGATCAACGTCTGCGACACTGTAACCATCCACGATTCAATTTCAGTCCTGGACGTTTGGGTAAATTTGCAAACTGCAGTGTCTGCGTCTGTTTTCTTCCACAGTCCTACGATATGCAGGTTAGGTAGGTTGGTCACGTTAAATTGCCCCTTCAGTGTCTCAAGATGTGTAGGTTATTTGGATTAACCATAGTAAAATGTGCGGTGTTATGGATAGGGTGGAGGAGAGGGCATGGGTAAAATGCTTTTCAGAGTCAGTGCAGACTTAATGGAATGAATGGCCTCTTTTTGCACTGTAGGGATTCTATAGTTGTATGATTCACAAACTGTAGATCATGTAATCTATGGTAGTCAGTTTAGATTTGATGTAGATGGTTAGAGTTTTCCATCCAAGTGTAATTTAATACTAATATCATGGGACAGTTGATCTTTGAAGTGAATAGCCACTGTTGAGTAAATAGCACAAGGGCTATCATGCAACTTCTTGGCCCCAATCTGGATTTTGAAGGGTCTATTTCAGATCTCTATTCCAGATGGTTACAGTCATATGTTCTTCAAGCAATTGTATGATTGTGATGATGTTTCTTGAATGTCTAAATCTTTGGAGCACAATCAACAGAATCTTGTGACTTACTGAGTCAAATGCTTTGATCCGTTTGCTAAATGCAACAAAAGTTCCAGGTGATGTTCTCTATGTTTTTCTTGGATTTGTCTGGCAAAGATGTTGTCAAAGGTTCCTTTGGAACATCTAAAGCTCTCACTCTCTGGAAAGATTTCCTTAGCTTCAAAGTAGGCATTTCAGGAAAATGTATGTCAGAATTTTCCCAGCTACAGATAAAATGGAAATATCTCAATGGTTTCCACAGCATAATTCGGCTGCCTTCTTGAAGATTGTTGCAGTTGCCACATTACTGGAGGCAGAGATTTTTCTCGCAAATTATAAAATGAGTGCATGGAGTCTTAATGTGAGCAAAAACACACCAACTTTGAAAACCTGAGCTGAATACCACTGGGGCTTTTCATTTGTTCGATCGCTTGTAGCTGTTCCATCGATGGTGGTTTTTCTGAGGAATTCCCTGCCCAATAAAGCAGTTAAGGCTTTGAATTTTTTTTATGGCAAGAATAGATAAATCTTTGAACAGCGAAGGAATTGAGGGGTATGGTGAGCAGCCCGGGTAAGCGGAATTGAGTCCACGAAAAGATCAGCTATGATCGTATTGAATGGCAGAAAAGGCTCAAGGGATCAGATAGCCTACTCCTGCTCCTGGTTGTGTGTTCATCTATGGATTCTATCACTGGGTATTGGTGGATACCCTAGAGAGCATCAGCTGCCACTGTGGTAGAGGAGTTGTTGAAAATGTTTTTTTAAAATGTTGATGGATAGCATTGTCATCCTTAAGAAAAGAAACACCACCCTGTGATTCGAGGGGATTTTGTCCATTTGACTTTGTTTTGTTGTTGGCCCTGGTCATTTGTGGTTAGCATATTGTTGGATTTCTGGGGCTTTCTCTTCCCTTTATTTTCTGAATTTGCCTTGTCACGGAATTCCAAGTAGTTTTGAGAAATTCAAGATATTCTGTGTGATGACCTATGAATATATTGATAAATTATTGCCTTCATCATATACAAATTGGATGAAAATATGTCATACAAAATAATCTGGTTTTTAAAATATTTCCTTCTCTGCAATCTTGAAATTTTTATAATGCTTTGGATTTTATGGTAGATATTTTCTCTGCAGCAATGTCATCATCCATTCCATAAATATACTTCACAATCTCAATGATCTAAATTATCCCTTTTCAATCTCAATATCTAGATTTTAAAAATAGCGAAACATAGGGTTGCATTTGAGATTCTTGTGTATCAATACACAAAATAATAAAGATACTATTCACTTCCTCTCTAAACATAGGATTTAAAACAGAAAACAAACTCAATTCTTGTATTATGAAATATACTGGAATTTATCATCTGTTGTTGTGTTCGCCGAGCTTGGCAATTGGCTTGCAGATGATCAATCTACCCGAGCTACCAATTTTCACTAACATACTGAAATTTCTTAAGTTGATATTTCATGCCTGCTGGCCAGCGCAATCTTTAAACACAGAATTGCTTTGCTAGCTGAGAAGCAAGCAGTCTGCTAGACCTTTAACCAACAAAATACTCTTCAATTAGTTATCTTCATTCAAACGCCTGTAGAAGTTGAAAGGGTCAAAATCCAATTAATAAAAGGCGATACACTTATCAATATTGAATGTACTACTAATACTTGACAATTACAGTAATTCCCTCCAAATATAAAACCAATGACTATTCAATGAGCACCTAATTAGTACCTTGTGGAGCATAAAATCTTATAGGCAACCTTTGTCTTTGAACTTGTAGCATGTTTTGCCTTTTAAGGAAATGGGTATGTGTAATATCCCATTCATGCTGCTTCCAGTAATAGTACTTTGGTAGAGGACTGAAGACCTGCTGTGCTGCTCAAGGTGATGCCTTTTGAGAAGGGAGATTAAACATCTGTTCAAGTTAATGTAAAAGATTCTGTTGTATTATTTGAAACTGAGCAGGGAGTGCCATCTTTCTTGGTGACCAGTCCTCTTCAGCCATCTCCACCAAAATAAATACATTAATTGGTTATTTGACATTGAGATTGTGAAGGGCACTATATGCACACAAGTCTTTCTTATTTGTCTCGTTTGCTGTTTGAGAGGTCTTTCGGTACATTTTCTGATTTTGTAATAAAATGTAATTTCAGAAATAAATCATTGGTTGTAAAACAGTTTGGATCTCTTGAGGATGTAAAAAGCTGCTAAAATCCTTTCTAGTCTTTATCTGGGGCTCTATTTTTTATGAGATGATCAACAGTGGCAAGGTAGTTTGGAGACAGTTTACACACTTTATAAACTGACTTGTCAAATAAAATCATTTCCTATGTTTTATGAAGTAATTTGTACATATTGGGGCTGGTTATTGGTTGGCACACTGATCTATCAAGATCTGCTGTAAGCTTGTGTAAAGAGTCCCTGTTGACCTGTAGTATAGATCTACTTTGTTAGCCACATAATCAAAATTGGGATAAGGATCTGAATTTTGCTGTCAGTGGCAAAGAGACATCACTCTCCTATAACCTCTAAAGTTTTCCATAAAGGTTCATCTCTGAAGCATAGATTTCTCTGTTCTGACATTACAGCTTGGATTTGGTATCACTTACAGGGAAACTATGACATCCAGCAACAACTCGGCAGGTAGGATGTTCAGCCAGTGAGATCAATGACATCACAACAGGAAGTTTAAAAAAATGGAGTATTATTCACATTTTGATCAGAAATGCAATAAAGATTGGGGCATACACAAGATTGAGATAAATATTTTAAATAGTGTGTTGGAAATCATACCTTTTTCAAAGCTCCTATTTATGACAGTCTCATTCCTTTAGGCACCAGTGAAAGCAAACTTCTGGATTTTTGCATTTAACCGAGCACATGCGGACCCTGCTGTCCCTTTTACCCAGTGTAATGGTGGTAACTGTTTTGCTGTTACTCTATTGAAAATGGTCAGGCAATAATATGAGGTAATAATAATGATGGCAGCATTGACTATTCACAGCTGCGGCTCTTCATATTTGTGCAGTTAAATGTGGGAACCGTGAAGTTGCTATCTGATTTGTCCTGTTCTTCCACAAATTCATTACATTCTGAAATTGATGAGGCATTAAAATATGAAGTTGTGATGCGTGTTAATTAAATACCAGAAAAGATTGATGCGTGTCCATTTGGATGTGAGTGTATTTCCAGTTTTAATTACTTAAGGCAACTTCCTGACATTGAAAATTTACTTCCATTAATGTGGAATCTTGTTCTCAAGATTTTAATTATTGTTGGAGATATTAAAGTTACTGTGTCCCACCTCTCTTTATGCTATTTTCTTTCTTTCACTTTGTTTACTTCCTGTACATGATTTCACATTCAATAAATCTCCTGGACTTGGGTAAAGGGAGTGCAATTTCAAAGTTTGTGGTAGATATAGAAATAGTGGGCAGTTGGTCTTCAGAAGAATGTAAACAGGCTGGTGAAATGAGAACAGACAATCTAGTACAGATAAATGTGAATGATACACTTTTGGGAGGAAAACAAAATACACTTTCAGGTTATGCTCCCTCTAATATTTTGAGAAGCATGAAAGAACAGAGGTTTGCAAGTGTTTATTTGTAAATCCTTTCGAAGGTGGCAGGGCAAGTTGACAAGGCAGTTAAGAAACCATATAAGATACCTGTCTTTGTAAATTGGATCATTTTGCTTGTAAGCAACTGAACTTTTCACCAAAATTAGGTGGATGGCTTTTAAAATGTGACCTCATGAGTTGGCGATTAAATTTTGACATGTACAACATTGAGCATTTTGCATAGTTTGGTTGTTTTAATTGTATTTCATTCAGTAAGCACTGATGAATGTGAAATTGCAAGTGATATCATTGACAGGGCCGTACATAGACTTTTAGAATGTGCTGTATGCAGCCTGAGATCTCAGGTTGATCAAAAGTCAAAATTGCTCTCATTATTTCTAATCTTTTCATGGAGCTGATGACTTAGACTGAGAGTTGCATTGACCAGTAGAGCATTGTATGTTAGCCACATTGTTAACAGTTTATTGGGTAGAAAGTGTAGAGGGGAGCCCTTTTACATTAGAAAGTGAACAGTAACAGTGTTGTGATTTCAGCCAGTCCAATGATGCTACTTGCTGCATACATGTCAGAGTTCCTGAGAAATCGACTTGCTGCTCTTCCTTGTCATTCTGATCCAGATCTTTGGAAGGGGAGAGAAAAGAGGAGAAGGCGAACGTATGTAAATAGGGATGGAGAGAGAGGTTAGTACAGAATGTGATCCAGTTCTCAAAATGGCAAGAAAATGATTTGTATTCTTATCTAGATCATATTCTCATTCTCATCTGTCTTTGCCTCCTTTAAACCTGGATCATGCTTTTCTTCAGATTTTCTGTATTTGGCGGTAATGAGGGGACTGGAGAATAACGTTCTGATTTAGCTGTCTGGCACTATGTCAATGATTTAAAAATATAAGGGAGTGACTAACATAAAGAAGAAAAGGCTCTAGTGAGTTTGTCAAACTACTTTTTGAAGAGTATCATCATCTATTTTGTTTTTATCAGCAATCTGAAGAACTACAATGTAATTTCTAACATAGCAAACACAAAATTTATTGAAAATGCATGTTGCTGATGGTTTGCATTCTGTCTGGAGATGTATGAGGACTGAGCCCCAGTTGGACCATGTTGAGCAATGGTCAGATCTTAACAGTCAATGTGATTTAATGATGATAAATCCTTCTGGCAAAGTATTTCAGCATCACAGGTTAAACCAGAACTATAAATTCTTGAAGTAAAGAAATGGTGAAAACTATTCCACATGTGGGTATTTCCACAAATTAATGTAGAATTTGGCTTAAAGTTTGCAAAATAAAATTTGATAGAATCTTTTGTAGAATGTGAGAAAGTTTTATTTTAGAAATCTTTGCAGAGTTCTTAAAAAATGGGAATTGCCATCACATTATTACATCCAAAATTAATAAAGATTTCAACACATTGATTCACATCCAAATGTAATCTGTACTTTTTTTTAAGTTAATTCCTGTACTAATTTTACTACATTTTACTTTTTTTTTAAATTGTGCTTTGCTCCCTGTCTGTAGCTAAGAGAGTTGATTAGGGGGTGTGTGATATGTGGGAGAAGCCAAATTATAGTTGAGTTACTTTCCCTTCCAAAAAGGGTCTCTCCATTGTTATAACTAAAAATGGTAAGTGAGAAATTTTTGCATATAATTGATATCACCGACTTAGATGAGGAGTGTGAAGGCCTGATAGCTAAATTTGCAGATGAAACAAAGATAGGTAAGAAAGGATGTAAGGTCACAGAGATATTTAGATGAGTGGGCAAAAATCTAGCAGATGAAGTATAACTTAGGGAAATATGAAAGTGTTTACTTTGGCAGGAAGATTAAAAAGGCAAAGTACTGAGGTGCAGAGGCATCTCGTTCTAATGCACAAGTCAAAGTTAGCATGCAGGTAAAGCAAGTAATTAAGGCTAATGGAATGTGATCCTTTTATTATAAGAGAAATTAACATAAAGTAAAAATGCTATGCTCCAGTTATGCAGGGTATTGATGAGACTGCATCCCAAATTCTGTGTGCAGTTTTGGACTTATTTAAGGAGGATGTCAAAGCCTTGGCAGTTCAGAGGAGGTTTACCAGATTGATTACTAGAATGAGGGGGTTGAATTATGAGGAAAGGTTAGACAGATTGGGCTTTTTTTCCCCTGGAGTTTAAAAGAACGAGAGGTGACGTGATTGAAGTATGCAAGATCCTGAATGGTCATCTTCAGTTGCTTCATCAATGACCATCCCTCCGATATAAGGTCAAAAGTGGGGATGTTCATGACACAATATTCAGCACCATTCATGACTCTCAGATACTGAAGCAATCCGTGTTTAAATGCCACAAGATCTGGACAATATCGAGGCTTGAGTTAACAAGTGGCAGGTAACATATGCACCACACAAATGCCAGGCATTGACCATTACCAATAAGAGACACTCCAACCACCAACCCTTGACATTCAAAGGTGTTACCATCCCTGAATCCCCCACTGTCATTGTCCTTGGGGTTACCATTGATCAGAAATTCAACTGGATTTGCCACAAACATTGTCTACAAGAACAGGTTAGAGGCTAGGAATGCTGTAGCAAGTAACTCACCATCTGATGCTCCCAAGCCTGCCCATCATCTATGCAGCACAAGTCAAGAATGTGATGGCATTCTCTGTATTTGGCTAGATGGATGCAGCTCCAACAACACTCAAAGCTTGACACCATCCAGGACAAAGCAGCCTGCTCGATTAGCACCATATCTACAAATATCCACTCACTCCACAACCAGTACTCAGTAGCAGCAGTGTGTACCTCGGTATAAGATGTACTGCAGCAATTCACAAAGGTCCATAGCACTTTCCAAACGCATGACCACTTCCATCTAGAAGAACAAGAGCAGCAGATTCATGGGAACATCACCACCACCTGCAGGTTCCCCTCCAAGCCATTCACCGTTTTGACTTGGAAATATATCGTGGCCACAAGGTTAGAATCTTGGAATTCCCCCTTTAACAGCATTTGGGTCAACCCACAGCATGTGGACAGCAGCAATTCAAGAAGGTGACTCGTCACCACCTTTTCAAAATCAATTAGGGATGGGCAATAAATACAGGCCAGCCAGCAGCACCCATGTCCCATGAATGAATAAAAAAAACAAGGTGGACATGGAAAGGATGTCTCTTCTAGGGAGGGAAATCCTGGAATTCCCCTCCCAGTTCTGGGTGAGTCCAGAACTACGGAGCATTGATTTAACATTTGGACACAGATGAGGAAAAATTCTTTCCAAGGGTTGTGCAACTTTAAAACACTCTCAGATAGTGATGGAAGCAAGGTCATTAAATTTTTTTAAGACTGATGTAGGCTCTTGTTAGGCAAAGCAAAGTTCATCTGGGTAGATGGGAATATGGAACTTGAAACACATACCAATTAGCCATGATCCTATTGAATGGCAGAGCAAGCTCAAGGGCCAAATAGCCTACTTTTATTTTGTATGTTCATGTGTTATAAATCATCCCATCACACCATGCTATTGTGCTGCATTGCCACTAACGATGGAATTATTTCAAATTATTTTATTCGGACTAATTACTTGAACACATTTGTGTAATTGCAAAATTACAAATATATTTGTAAGTAATAATTTATTAGCCTCTTGCTTTCCTGGATAGTGTTCACAAATACTGACATGCCTCCTTATTATCCAGCAAAAAGTGGGTTAAAAATTATTCAAAGATTGAGCTTTTTGTTTTGTTGGCACTACAGTTAAAATATTTTCTGTGCTACACTGCAAATGCAAAAGCTTCCTCAGACATTCAGTATCATTACCACCCATGGCAACCAGTTCCACATGTTCAATAGATTCTTTTTTTCAGTAGAAAAACATGCTAGCTTTCCTGAAAACTGCACCAAAGTATACATAATATGAAAACTATACAATCCTATTAGCATTCCAAGAATGTGGATGCTCGTATTTATTTCACAAAATGCATCCGTGTGCACAACCAATATATTGGAAGCACCTTTCAGAATCTGTCTTTTACTGTACCTCTCTACCATTGTTCCCTCTACTATCTGTTTGGAATGAATACAGTTATTTAAATGTATAACCCCTTTTAAAAAAAAGTTTCCATGTATGAGTGTCAGTTTAAAGGAGACAACTTATGCGTGATATGTGTGGAGGCTTGAGGGAACATTGTTCTCTACCTGAAGATAGCAAAAATTAATGAGATTTGAATTTTTTTCTCTGAGCAATAGTAGTTCTATGATTATGTTCCTTCTGAACAACTTAAACATTTGCATTTCCATTTCTGAATCACAGTTGCTTTGAATGAGGGATAACAAGTAACAGCTTTGGACAATTTTCTTTTGTGATGAAGGAAGGTAATTCTTCCTTTTTATTTTCTGCTGGTGCTTTTCCTGTGAGAAGTACTAGTTGTAATAATTGTTCTTTGCACCCAATATTGACTTGTCAACTGTCAAGCTTCCAAGATCTAAATAACTCCATGGCTGAAGTACCAAAGTGTAAGCTACACAAACGACTATTTGCCACAGAATACATAGAAGTTACAATGGTGCTTATGTTTGAGCAGATTTACCTGTTCGGCTCCCAAGTGCCTCCAGATTTTGTGCAGTCACTTATTCAATATAATCTGGAACGTTGACAATTTCTGGTTCAATTATTCATCTTGGAAGTGAATTCCATAGCTTCTATTGCATAAAGAACCCTGTTTCCGCCTATCCTAAACACTTATGATATTCTACCATAATGTTCTAGTGGCAGAGATCTAGGCCGAAATCTCCAGCTATTGGTGTGTTGCTTCCAGCGAGAATGGAGAATCTGTTGCTCTGTCAAATCTTGATTCACTGCAGCAAGACAGTAGTATCCCATTGGTGTGAATAGCCAGGAATCCCACTTCTAATTTTTCTAAACTGTCTCTATATTCAAAGAACAATGAACAAAACAGCACAGGAAACAGGCCCTTCAGCCCACCGAGTCCATGCTGCCACCTCGATGTTCCCACTTCTACCCATGATCCCTCTCATTCTTGTCTATGTTTATAGATTTATACAGTAGAACCAAATTTGAGACAATTTAGGGAGAATTTCTTCTGCCAATCAGCCTAAGAGCACATCTTTGGGATGTGGGAGGAAACTGGAGCACCTGGAGAAAATCCACGCAAGCACGGGGAGAATGTGCAAACTCCCACAGACACAGGCCCAAATCCATGTATCTGCACAGCTCAGCAATAGTCACGGAGCTGTCGTGTTGCCCATCAACTGGTCCAGGTCAAGCGTACACCAATGACGTGAGCACTAGGATACTTTCAAAATCCAAGAGCAGCCCTCTCACGACTCATCGCATGTATGCTCCTTCTAGACCGAAGTACCTGTAGGATAAAACAAATACATCAATGTCATTGACAATTTACACACTTCCCAGGGAACTCCCAAAGCTCATGATGCCTATTTTAAATCAGTTTTCTCTATCCCTCCATTTCCATTCTGTTCATGTGCCCATCTAAGTATCTCTTAAATAACTCCAGTGTGCCTGCCTCCACCACTCTATTTGGCAGCGCATTCCACACCCTCACCACTCTGTGTGAAAAAACTCCCTCTAGCATCCAAATTATACCTTACCCCTCTCACCCTAAGCCCGTGACCCCTTGTGCTATTTGAGTCCATCCTAGGAAAAAACTTAACCCTGTTTACTTTATCTATACCCCTCATAATCTTGTACACCTCCACGTCCTTCCAATAGTAAGGCGACCAGAACTGGACGCAGTATTCCAAATGAGGTCTAACCAATGTTTTATACAACTGCAACATTAAAGGTTAACTCTTGTACTCTATACCCCTTCCTATAAAGGCTAGCATACTATATGCTTTTTTCACAACCTTCTCCACTTGTTCTGCCACCTTCAGAGACTTGTACATCTGCACTCCCAGGTCCCTCAGTGTTTCTATAATCTTAATAGGTCTACCCTTTATCATATACCTCCCCCCTACATTTTTTCTCCCGAAATGCATCACCTCGCATTTATCAGGATTGAATTCCATCTGCCATCTATCTGCCCAAGCTACCAGCCAATCTATGTCCTGCTATATCACCTGTCAATGCTCCTCACTATCTGCAAGCCCAGCCATCTTTGTATCATTTGCAAACTTGTTGATCACTTCACTTACTCCCTTTTCCAAGTCATTTACATGTATTACAAATAGAAGAGGTCCCAGTACCGAGCCCTGCGGCACACCTCTAGTGACCGACCTCCGGCTAGAAAAACGCCTTTCCGCTATTACTTTCTGTCTCCTATTACCAAGCCAGTTACTTATCCATCCAGCTACCTGACCTTGTATCCCTTTAGCCTTGAGTTTTTCAACTAACCTCCCATGGGGGACTTTGTCAAAAGCCTTACTGAAATCCATACTGACGACATCAACGGCTCGCCCTTCGTCGACCGTTTTCGTCACCTCCTCAAAAAATTCTACCAGATTCATAAGACACAACCTCCCTTTTAACAAAGCCATGCTGCATATCCCTAATCAGATTGCATCGCTCTAAGCCCCTATGGATCCTATCTCAAAGAATCCCCTCCAACAGCTTCCCTACCACTGACGTCAAACTCACCAGCCTATAATTTCCAGGGTTATCCCTATTAAAATGGTACAACATTAGCTATTCTCCAGTCCTCTGGGACCTCGCCTGTGTCCAAAGAAGAGACAAAGATTTGCGTCAGAGGCCCAGCAATTTCACCTCGTGCTTCCCTAAGCAGCCTGGGAATGAATGCCATCAGGCCCCGGAGATTTATCAGTTTTAATGCTACCTAGAAGCTCTAACACTTCCTCCCTCGGTATGGATATTTTCCTCAACTGGTCCACAGCTCCCTCAGAGACAGGACTGGTCAACAAGCCCCTCCTTTTCATGAATACTGATGCAAGGTATTCATTCAGGATCTCCCCCATTTCCTCGGGCTCTAAGCACAGTTCTCCTCCTCTGTCCCTAAGGTCCATTTTTTTTCCCTCTAACCACCCTTTTATTCCTAACATAGGAGTAAAAAGCCTTTGGATTTTCCTTAATCCTATCCACCAAAATCATTTCATACCCTCTTTTTGACCTTCTAGCTCCCCATTTGAGCTCCCTCCCACTCTCTCTAAATTCCTCCAATGCTGCCTCCGTTCTCAGCTGCTTTGACCTAACTATGCCTCTCTTTTCTTCCTAACCAAGTCCTCGTAATCCACGGCTCTCTAATCCTACCTTTCCCATCCTTCCTCTTAGCTGGCACGTATCTTGCAACATTTTCAGTATTCCCTTGAAAGAATCCCACATGCCTTGCATGGACTTACCCTTGAACAACTGTTCCCAATCAGTTTCCATAAGTTCCTGCCTAATCTGACTGTAGTTAGCCTTCCCCCAATTCAACACCCTCCCCCTAGGGCAACAAGCGTCCTTTTCCATCTGTATCCTAAAGTAGACAGAATTGTGGTCACTATTAGCCACATGTTCCCCTACTACAACATCGACCACTTGTCCTGGCTTATAACTCAGAACTAAATCCAATATAGCCCCCTCTCTAGTCAGACTGGCTACATACTGCTCCAATGATCCTTCCAGTACACATTTTACAAATTCCTCCCCGTTCGAACCCCCAGCTCTACGTACCTTCCAATCTACCCCAGGGAGATTAAAATTTCCCAATATAACAACTCTGTTCTTTCTGCACCTATCCAAAATGTATTTACATATGCCTTCTTCCATTGCCTGTGGGCTGTTGGGTGGCCTATAATACATCCATAGTATAGTAATTGCCCTCTTCCTATTCCTCAACTCCACCCACAGCGACTCCACTCCATCTCCCCTATATTGCCCTCCCTCTGCACTGCTGTGATGCTCTCCCTAACTAACAACGCTACTCCCCTACCTCTTCTGGACCCTCCTCTGTCACGCCTGAAACTCTTATACCCAGGAATATTCAGGTGCCACTGCTCTCCTTCCTTTAGCCATGTCTCAGTCACATTCATAGCAAACAACAAATATTGAATATGTTGTAGCCTCCCATTTCATATGGAGACCAATGCTACGTACAATAATTCTGATCTTAATATTTGTTAGATCCCCATTATCTTTGATATTCTCAACACTTTGTAATAAAACCTATTAATGTTTTCATGCCCTTTATCAGCCCAAACTGCCATCTTTAATACCCTTTGAACCTGTGCATTCAAACCTTTTCTGTTCTTCCACAGCATTACTTCACTCAGGCTGCCAAAATGTTTCATCTCGCACTTACTGACATTGATTTTTCACCTGCCCTTTTAAAGCTCATTCCGACTGTTTAATTTTGGCTTTGCCGGACAATAGGATACATTTAATTAATCCAATTTCAATAGCTCTCCCATTGGTCTATAGTACCTTTATTGATCTACTCAATGAACAAAGGTCCTCCTAGAATCAAATACTACAACTGAATTCTACTGGCTGTGTAAAATACCCTTTAAATTCTAAAGTTTTCTAGCTTCTAACTAATTTAAAATCCAGTTTGCCATCTTTGAGCCTGCTCTTCCATTTATCATGATAGTGGCTGATCGCCAAACTCAAAAGCCAAATCCTGCTTTCTCTTTCATTTGCCCCAAGTGCTGTATCTAGCTTCTAGATAGAGGGTGCCTCTTGAATACATTCAATGTTATGGCATCAACTACTTCCTGTAGTAATGAATTCCACAAGCTCACCACTCTTTGGGTGAAGAAATGTTTCCTCATCTCTGTCCTAAAGAGTCTACCCCAAATCCTCAGACTGGTTCTGGACTCTCCCACCATTGGGAACATCCTCCCTGCATATACCTTGTCCAGTCCCGTTTCAAGTTTTATAAATCTCTGAGATCTTTCATCCACCACTACCCCACCCCGCCACCCTCCGAACTTCAGCAAAAACAATCCTAACATATTCAATCTCTTCTCATGCATCAGTCCTGGTAAACCTTTGCTGCATTCCCTCAGGAGCAAGAACATCCTTCCTCAGAAAATGGGCCAAAACTGCACACACTATTCTAGGTGTGGCCTCACCAAAGCCCTGTATAATTTTAACACACCTTTACTTCTGTATTCCACCTGTCGCAATGAAGGCCAACATACCATGTGCCTTCTTGACCGCTTGTTGCATCTGCACGCTTATCTTTAGTGACTGGTGCACAAGAACACAAGACCTACTAAGTATCTCCCTCTCCCAATTTATAGCCATTTAGGTAGTAATTTGGCATCTTGTTTTTGCCTCCAAAGTAAATAACTTCACATTTATCCGAATCATGTTGCATTTGTCCATTCACCCAACCAGAAAGGTCTCTGCATCCTCGTCACAGTTCACCCTCCCGCTCAATTTGGCATCACCTGCAAACTTTGAAATGTTACATTTTGTTCCCTCATCCGAATAATTAATATATATTGTGAATAGCTGGGATCCCAGCATCAATCCCTGTGGCGCTTCACAAGTTATTGCCTGCCAATTTGAAAATGGCCCATTAATTCCTGCTCTTTGTTTCCTCTCTGTCGATCACTTTTCTATTCTTCTCAATACATGCCCCCCAATCCCATGGACTTTAATCTTGCACAGTAATCTCTTATGTGAGACTTTGTCATATGCTTTTTGAAAGTCCAAATATACCACATCGACAGGCTCCCCCTTGTCACCTCTAATCGATACAGTTTCAAAGAATTTCAATGGATTTAGCAAGCATAATTTCCCCTTCATAAATCCATGCTAACTCTGTCTGTTCCTGCCACTGCCTTCTAAATGCCCTGCTATAAAGTCCTTGATAATGGATTCAAGAATTTTCCCTACTACTGATGTTGGGCTTACTAGTCTATATTTTCCAGTTTTCTCTCTAACTCCCTTTTTGAATATTGGAGAGACATTAGTAACCCTCCAATTTGGAGGGACTGTTCCAGAGTCTATAGAATCCTGGAAGATGACCACTAATGCACCTACTACTTCTAGAGCCACTTCCTTAAGTACTCTGGGATTGTTATTAGGATCTAGGGATTTAACCACCTTCAATCCCATCAATTTTCCCAGCACTACTTCTCTACTAATATTGAGCCCCCTCAATTCTTCTCTGTCACTAAATCTTGCATTTTCCAACATTTCCAATATCTGATCTGTGTCCTCTTTTGTGAAGACGGAACCAAAATATGTATTCAGTTGTTCAGTCATTTCTTTGTCCCCTATTATACATTCCTCTATTTCTGTCTGTAGGGGGAGCTACATTTGTCTTCACGTCTTTCTCTTCATGTGTCTATAGAAATTCTTAATGCCAGTCTTTATGTTCCCTGCAAGCTTACTTTTGTACTGTATTTTCTCTTTAATCAATCCCTTGGTTCTTCTTTGCTGAATTCGAAACTGCTCCTAATCCTCAAAGCTATTATTTTTCTTGGCCAATCTGTATGCTTTTACCTTGGATCAGATATTATCTCTAATTTCCTTTGTAAGCCATAGATTGGCCCTCTTGCCTATTTTGCTTTTGTGCCAGGCAGAAATAAACAGTTACAATTCTTCCATGTGTTCCTTGAATGTTTGCTTACCCACTGTCATTCCTTTTAAGTAACTCTCCCCAATCTATTAAGAAAGGCCAGCTCATGCCTCATATCTTCATAGTTTCCTTTAGTAAAATTCAGCACCTTAATCTCTGATCAACTACTTCACTCTCCATCTTGATAGAATGTTTTATTGTGTTATTGTCGTTCATCTTCAGGGGGCCTCATACATCGAGATTGGCAATAATTCCCTTCTCACTACATTGTACCAAGACTAAGATGGCTTGCTCTCTAGCTGGTTCCTCACATGTTGATCAAGAAAACCATCCCATATACACTCCAGGAATTCCTCCTCTACAACATTGTGGCTAATTTGATTTGCCCATTCTATGTGCAGATTAAAATCACCCATGATCACTGATATTCCCTTACAACATGCATCTTTAATCTTGCATTTAATACCATTCCCAACATCACCACTATCCTTTTTCACTATTGTGTTAATTTCCTTTTTAACCAGCAATGTCACTCCACCACCTTTTTCCTCGATCCCTCAAGTTCATTTACACTACATTCACTGAATTTTCTCCGTCTACTATGTTTAACAACTCAGTAACAAAAACTGAGATTTGTCGAGTTTGATCATCATTTTGAAAACTATATTGCTAACTTATAACTCACTTTTTCCTCTCAATGCAGACATGCAATAATTTTGCCCTTAAAGATTCCATAACATTCTCCCACTTGTGTTAAACTAATTATCTGGGTTGATTAGGTGTTCTTTTCTAAAAACAGACATCAGTTTGGCAAATGTCCAATCCTTCAGAGCACGTTCACAATCAGTGGAACCCTAATGTACTTTAGTCCGTTGGAAATTCCCTCCTTATTTCCCAGGATTACAGCATGTGTTCCTTGGTATTTTGTCTTCCAAGTTCAAGATTTTCTTACTACTCAGGTGTTTTGCTTTACTGGCCCATGTATCCAATATCTGTCCTATTTTGCTACCTGAAGCAGTTCTTTGTTCTCTAACTAAGCTTTGTCTGATTCATAAACTATTTTTGTATCTGTTTCTGTCTAGAAGACTCTTCAGTTTTTCACAAATCTTTAAAATTCCTTTTTGCTGTAACTTGCCATAACATCCCATAAACCTATTATGGTTTACTCCCTTTGTCCATTCTGTTCACTGTGAAATCTATGTTCATATGAGAACTATTTTGAAGTGCCACTTCCCTTGCGCGCGCACACTAATGTTCAGCAAACTTTTCCATTTAACTGTCTTTTGAACATGTAGCACCAGTATACTGTAAGCTCTGAACTTACAACTGTATTTTAATTTATTTATTTAGGAGTGACTTGAATCACAGGGACATTTTCCTGCCTCTGGTCATCTAATGACTGACCCATCCCTTAATACTAAAATGTTGTCATTGTGCATGTTTAATTCTTGCAAGTTGGATTGCAGTACTCTGAGGTGATTGAGGCATTAAATTGAGGTGCCATCTGCCCCCTCAAATGGATGTAAAATGATGCTATAAAGGAGGAAGGAAATTTTCCTTCTTAGCTGATGTTTATCCTTCAAGTGAAATCTCCCAGAATAGATTATCTGCTTAGTATTGGGGTATAGTTTTAAGTATCTTGCTGTACACAAATTGGCTGCATGTTTCTTGCACTGTAACGGAGACTCAGTTCAAATGTTTAAAGTGCGTCGTGAGCTTCCTTTTTTTGGCTACTTTAGTGATAAACTGCCCATCTATTTTCCCTTTTTGTTTCATAATTGGTAAGCACAAACAGTCCAATGTTTCCAATGAATTTCAGTTGGAGCCAACAAATTTCTCCATTTGCAATATTGTCTCATTCTACGTTTTTATTTCTTGGTAAAGATAGTCACCCTACCAACCCGTCAAGTTTGCTCTCCTTGCTTAGCCATGTACATTTGAGGTGTCTGAAATTCAGATCTATTACAAAATTCAATCATTTCTCAGGGTTAGCAGCTCCAGGTCTGTCACGTTATTGCTGTTGATTCTTGAAGGATTTAATAGTCTCATATTTTATGGAAATGTATGATATCTCCTGATTTGGCCCTTGGTGAAAAGGAATGAGCAGATATATTGCTGCTAATATTTAAACTGCGGCCCACTCTGTTCTATCTATGTTTTGTCTTAACTAACTGGCTTGTCAGTTTAAAGCCATGCTGAATGCTTTCTCCATATTGGCAGCAAAAGTTTTATATGATTAGCAGTTTGAACAATAAAGTTCAGCATTCTTTGGGGGAACTGATGAAAGTATGGCAGCCTTCTGCAATAAAACCTCATGTTTTATATTTTTTAGAAGTACATCTCATTACCATTTAATTGTCTCCACTACTAGTGATAATTGAACCCCTTACAAAGCCAGGCAGCCATAATCTTCTAGTTCGAACTCTTAGCTGGCCCTTATCCCCTCAAACTTTCAGATGGTTTGTCTAATTTTGATCAGGCAGGCTGAAAAATAATGAAAAATATCTACTAGCTTTAAACAACTGTCTTAAAATTCTGTGACACTGGCAATCAAATATAATTTAGACCAGTTCCCTATAATGTTTGTATTCAAATTGAACATTTAAGGAACAAAGTCAAATTTAATCCTTACTTGAGGACATAACTGGTTAATTGTTGCAACTATCAGGAATAAACTATGGCATGTTTTCTGAGTAATGTTGGCCTTTAAACCCATGTGTCAAGACATTAAAGAGTACTATCTGTATCTATTAAAATCATTAGGAGGTTATGTTAAGACCCAGACCAGAAACTCCAAGGCATTTTATGAAGTTATCCAGGATTCTGAGTTTTGCATTTTGATTTTGGCATTAGTGAGCATAAGGTGACCAACTAGGAAGCTTTTAACAAACAACGTTTAAAAACAGGGTTAAAATATAACAAAGAATTTTTATCACTTACAAGATTTAAACATGACTTAAGTTATAGATCCTAACAGCTAGCTATCTCTGTTACTCCAAGCTAAACACCATCCCACAGATGAAGATCTCTTCAGAATTTGCACAGAAAAAAAATGCTCATGAAATGCTGGATTTGCAGTTTTTTGAGCTCTTGTGCAACGCACAGTAAAACTGCCAACATCTATTTAAAGTATCAATTTTGACAGTAGATGATCAACACAAAGTGGCTTGGCAGGCTTAAAAATAAATAAATCTCCACGGCCAGGTGAATTGTATCCTAGGGTGTCAAGTGAGGCAAAGAGTGGAGTAGCAGAGGCACTTGCAATAATTTTCAATTCCTCTCTAGCCATTGGAAATATGTCAAAGGACTGGAGGACAGCTATTGTGGTACCATTATTCAAGAAGGGTGGAAGGGATAAATTAGGAAACTACAGACCAGTTTGTATAATCTCAATGGCATGGAAACATTGGAAACAATTCTGCAAAACAGAATTAATCTGCATTTGGAAAGGCAAGGATTAACCAAGAACAGTCAACATGGCTTTGTTAGGTGGAGGTCGTATCTGACCAATTTGATTGAATTTCTCGAAGTGAAAACCAGAAGTGTAGATGAGGGCAATGCAGTAATCATCTTGTACTTCAGCAAGCTTTTGATAAGGTCCCACGTAAAAGACTGATAGCAAAAGCAAGAGCTCATGGGATCCAAGAAAATTTTTGCAAATAGGAACTAGATGTGGCAGGAAGAAGTGGGTAATGGTTGAGGGGTACTTCAGACTGGGAGACTATATCCAGTGAAGTCCCACGGGAGTCAGTGTTTTGGGCTTCCACACAGTTCAGTGTTGGGGCCTTTGCTATATGGGGTTTATATAAATGATTTAGACTAGCAAGTAGGAGGGTTGATCAATAAGTTTCTGGATGATAACGAAAATTAGCAGGGTGGTAAATAATGAGGAGGAAAGTTTTGGATTACAGAAGAATGTAGACGGGCTGATCAATGACAAATGAAATTCCATCTGAATAAATATGAAGTGATGCACATGGAAACAAGGGAATATATGATGAATGATAGGACCCTGGGAAGCGCTGTGGATCAGAGGAACCTTGGTATGCACGTACACTGGTGCTTTAAAATAGCAGAACAGGGGGATAAAGTGTTGAAGGCATATGGTATACTTGCCTTTATTAGCCAAAGTGCAAAGTTTAAGAGCAGAGAGATTATGCTTGAACTACATGATACTCTAGCTATGACCTAACTGACATTTTGTGTGCAGTTCTGGAACCCAAGTTATGGGAGGGATGTGATAACACTGGAAAGGTGTAGCGGAGCTTTACCAGGATGTTGCCTGGCTGCAGAATTTTAGTTATGAAGACAGATTGGATAGACTGGGGTTGTTTTCCTCTGAGTAGAGGAAACTGAGGGTAGGACATGGCTGAGATGTATAAAATTATGATTGGCATAGACAAGAAGAAACTTCTACATTTGGCAAAGGGATCAGTGACTATGGGGTATAGATTTAAGGTAAGGTGCAGGAGTTTTAGATGGGATGGGAGGAGAGAATTCTTCACCCAGAGGGTGATCGGAGTCTGGAACTCACTGCCTAAAAGGGTGGTGGAGGCAGAGACCCTCATAACATTTAAGAAGTATTTGGATATGCACGTGTATGCCTAGCGTCATAAGGCATATAGGCCAAAAGCTGGAAAATGGGATTGTTTTTTGTCTGACCAGTGCAGATGCACTAAGCTGAGGGGACGTTTTCTTTGCTGTGTACCTCTTAAAACTCTATGAACACAGTATGAAATGGATGTTAAATGGGCCATTTAACATTAATGGATTAGGAGCAAATGTTCCTGTTGTTGAATTGTGATCAGGTAAAAATACCTAATCCATCTAGTGATTATATGCCAGAATGATATTTTCATTTTTGTGTTTTGGTCAAGTTTAAGTAAGGAATTTGGCTATAGTGTTTTTACCAATAGCAAAACCATAAAGACTTCTAGGAAGTATAAAAGATCCAATATTTCCTTGATTTTGACTGAACTGTTAGCATTCACAGTCAGTATATCTGAATCCACAACTTCCATATTTGGCACAAATGCAGATTAATCACAAATGTGATAATACAGAGCTGGCTCTCTGAGCAATTCATCTTGTGCCTTTACCTAGTTCTCACACTCTAACACTGTACATTCTTCCTTTCAGATCATCAAGTTCCCTCTAGAGTACCTTGATTGTGCCTGCCTCCACCTCCATCTTAAGCAGTGTATTCAAGATATAGCCACTCATTGTGGAAAAAGTTTCTCCTTATGGCTGCATTGCTTATTTTTGCCAATTGCCTTAAATCTGTGCCGCCTTATGATGTATAAATCTGAAGTTGTAGCCTTTCTTTCAATGCTCCGTTGCATCACAACTGCTCTAAACACCCCTCTCCCAAATCATCAGTTAGTTAAAACAATAACAGTGTTGGATAAACTCAACAAATCAGTCAGCATCTGGAGAGAAAAACAGTCAATGTTTTTCCATATAACCCTTCTGTGGATCTATTCCACCCCCTTTGTTCTCATCATAGTTAATAAACCTATAGATGGTCATTGTTCAGTGCAATGTCACTGTCTTAAACAGCAGTGTGTAATAGCTACTGCTGAACAACTGATCTAGCCCTAAGAACAGTAATTTTATATTTGTGACATGTTGTTAAATGTCTCTATTATGTTAATTACTAGAATTAGATCACTAAAGATTTCTTCACGATACTTGAGTTGCCAATTTAGCTCCATGTATGTGTCCCAAGCTTTCTACACTCTAGGTGATTTCATTATTGGTGTTGCAAGAAGTAGTAAGTACATGAGGAAGTGGAGGCCAACAAGCATAATGGTGAAGAGAGGCTATTACTGGAGCTGTTTCCTGGAATGCGTTCTGACAATTCTTCTTGTGATTGCCTACTTGGACAGCTTGATGACATCACCTGAAGCTCAACCCAGGGAATCCCCACAAAACAATGCTGCAATCAAACGCATGTCAAGGATGCAGAGAGTGCTACATCTTTCACTACTTGTTTTGAGACCAACACAGTATATCTATGCTTCTTCATGATCTGTAAAAATCTGCGACAAAATATTCAACTTTTAATGGCATTTTTATTTATTCATGGGATATGGGCATCTCTGGCTACACCAGTATTTATTGCCCTGGAGAAGGTAGTAGTGACCTACTGACTTGAACTGCTTCAGTCCATGTGGTGTAGGTACACCCATAGTGCTTTTTAGGCAGAAAATTCCAGGATTTTGACAGTGCAGGAGTAGTGATATTTTCCCAGTCATGATGATGAGTGGCTTTGAGGGGAGTTCCCAGGTAGTAGTGTTCCCTTTGCTGCCTTTTTCTTTCTAGATGGTAGCACTGTGTTTTTGGAAGATGTGCTCTCGAAGGAGCTTTGGTGAGTTCCGGCAGTGTATCTTGTAGATGGTACACACTTTACCACTGTGCGTCAGTGGTGGAAAGAGTTAATGTTTGTGGATAGGGTGCCAATTAAGTGGGCTACTTTGTCTTGGATGGAAATATCTTTAAGTATTGTTGGAACTGCATTCATGCAGGAAAGTGGAGAGTATTCCAGTACACTTCTGACTTGTGTCTTTAAGATGGAGGACAGATTTGGGGAGTCGGGAACTGAGTTACTCTTCGGAATTCCCAGCCTCTAGTCTGCTCTTATAACCACAGTATTTATATGGCTAGTTCAGTTCAATTTCTAGTCAATGGAAACCCCTTGGGTATGTGGTGGATTTAGCAATGATAATGCCATTAAATGTCAAGTGGTGATGGTTAGATGTTGGAAATGGTCATTGCCTGGTACTTGTTACTTGCAAGCCTAAGACTGAATGTTGTCAGGTGTTGCTGCATTTGGACATGGACTGTTTCAGTATGCATCAACATCCTCACTTCTGATCTTATGATGGAAGGGAGATCATAAACACAGCTCAAGATGGTTGGGCCTAGAACTCTGAGAAACTCTATAATGACATTGTTGAGCTGAGGTCATAGAATCTCTACAGTACAGAAGAGGCTATTCAGCTTCAGCTATTGAGTCTGCACTGATTCTAAGACTATTTTACCTAGCCCCTCTTCCCTGTGACATTACACATTCCCCTTGACTAGTGCACCTAACCAACACATTTTGGGACACCAAGGGGCAGTTTAGCATATCAATCCATCTAACTTGCAAATCTTTGAACTGTGGGAGAAAACGAGAGCTACTGGAGGAAACGCATGCAGATGCTAGGAGAATGTGCAAACCCCACAGTTGGCTAAGGCTGGCATTGAATCAGGATTTTGAGCCATGAGGCAGCATTGCTAGCCACTGTAATTTTCAACTATCACACCCATCTACTTTTGTGCTGGATATGACTCCAACCAGTGGAGAGTTTTCCTCCTGATTCCCATTGACTCCAATTTTACTAGCCTCCTGATGCTGCACTCAATTAATTGGCTGTCTTTGACTTCAAAGTAGCAATCTCACCTCACCTCTGGAGTTCAACTTTTTTTTCTGTTTAAATGAAAGTTTGTAACAAGGTCAGGAGCTGAATGGTGCTGATGGAATCTAAAGTAAGTACCAGTGAGCGGGTTATTGCTAAGCAAGTGGTGCTTGATAGTACTATTGATCCCTTCTGAAACTTTGATCATTAATAGACCGATGGGGCAGTAATTGGCAGGGTTGATTTGTTGTGTTTTGTGTAGTGAACATATCTAGACAATTTTTCACATTTCCAGGTAGATGTCAGTGTTACAGCTGCACTGGAACAGTTTGGCTATGGATGTGCTAAGTTCTGGAGCACAGTGCTGGAATATTGTCAGAATCCATTCCTTTGCAGTATTCAGTACCTTCAGTTGTACCTTAATATCACATCGCATGAATCGAATTGGCTGCAGATCGATCCTTATTGCTGGGGATCACCAGAAGAGGCTGAGATAGATTATCCACTCACAATGACCTTTAGTTTCAGCTTTATCTTTTGTATAGCTCTCCCACCATTTGAGAATGGGGATATTTGTGAAGTCGCCTCCCCCAGTGAGTTAATTGTCCACCACCATTCAAGACTGGATGTGGCAGGCTTACAGACTTTTAGGTCTGATCCCTTGGTTATGCAATTGCTTATTTCTGTCTGATGCATGCTGCTTTCGCTGTTTGGTATATAAGTAATGCCGTGTCTAGACAATTTGACACCCCATTTTTGGTATGGCTGGTATTCCTCCTAATGTATCCTGCTGCACTCTTGTTTGAACCAGAGTTGACTTCCCTGAGATAGTGGCAGTAGTGGAGTGAGGTTACAGATTGTGGTCGAGTACAATTCAACCTCATGGTTGCTAGTCTTATTGATCTGTTTGAAATCTATACCATTTAGCGTGGTGGTACTGTCACATGATACTTAGCACATAACAAACACACAAATACTTGGCTGTTTTGCACTTGTGCGTCATAGGGGTGGCACTTCTAGATTTAGTTTTAGGAAATGGGCAAGTGGATGAAGAGGCAAATAGTGATCATAATATGGTAGATTTCACATCGTTATGGAAAAAAACAAAGAACAGAATTAAATTGGGGAAAGACAAATTTTACAAAGCTGAGAGGTGAACTGGCAACAGTGAACAGAATACAGGTTTTTCAAATCACTGGGAGGCATTCAAAGTGAAATTCTACAGATATAGTGTAAATATGTTCCCATAAAGCAAAAGGGTGATACTACCCAATCTGGAACCCTCTGGTTATTCAGAAGCATACAGACCAAGATAAAGCAGAAAAAGAACGCTTATAACAGTCACAAAGGACTTAATTCTGTAGAAATTACAGGGATAAAGTAAAAGTGGAATTTAGGAAAGCTAAGATGATGCAAAAAATTGTCGGTAGGTAAAATCTTAATGTTTTACCAGTACATTAAGAACAAGCGATGTAGATGGTAGCTATTGGGTTGATGCAAAGTTCTGA
Organism: Sphyrna mokarran; assembly: GCA_024679065.1. Taxonomy (NCBI): domain Eukaryota; kingdom Metazoa; phylum Chordata; class Chondrichthyes; order Carcharhiniformes; family Carcharhinidae; genus Sphyrna; species Sphyrna mokarran. The sequence goes on along the minus strand of JAGIQG010000003.1, from coordinate 105,065,629 downwards.
AATACTTTGCCTTTGTCTTCATCAAAGAGCAGGATAAAGCAGATCTTCTAATTGAAGGCGAGTGTGAAATATTAAATACAATAAGCATAGTGAGAGTGGAAGTATGGAGTGACTGACCTACTTGAAGGTGAATAAATCACTGGGATGTGATGGATTGTATCTCAGGCTGTTGAAGGAAGCCCAGGAAGGAAACAGCAAACGTCCTGAGGACCATTTTCCGACCCTTCCTGGATACAAGTGAGGTCCCAGAGGATTGGTGGTCTGCAAATATACCATTATTTTTCAAATGGTAAGAGCAATATGCCAGAAAACTATAGGTCGATTAGTCTCTATTCACTTAGGCAGTAAGTGAATCAGGGATAGTCAGTATGGATTTATGAGAAAGATTGTATCTTATTAGTTTAATAGATTATTTTGAGGAAGTAACAAGGTGGGTTGATGAGCGTAACACTGTGCACATTGTCTACGTGGATTTCAGAAAGACTTCTGACATGTCCCACGTGGAAGACTTGTCAGTAAAGTAAAATCTCATGGCGGTCAGAGAAAGGTGGCACGTTGGATCCAAAATTGACTCAATGACAGGAAACAAAAGATAATGGTTGATGAATGTTTTGCAAATAGAAAATGGTTTCCATGGTGTCCCACAGGGCTCTGTGTTAAAACCCTGTTGTTCATGATATACATTAATGAATTAATGTGAGAGCATTATTGGGAAATTTACAGATGACACAAACATTGACTGTGTAGTTAGTGAAAATATGGAGATGCCTGGGGAAAGAAGTCTCACAACACCAGCTTAAACCTAACAGGTTTATTTGTAGCAAATGCCACAAACTTTCGGAACATGCTGTTGCTTCATCAGGTAAGTGGGAGTTCTGATCACAAGCAGGGCACAAAGTCAATTTACATGAATAATGATTGGAATGTGCATCTTTACAGTTAATCCAGTCTTAAAGGTAGAGGCAGTGTGAGTGGAGAGAGCATTAAACACAGGTTAAAAGGATGTGTATTGTTTCTAGACACACAACAGCCATGGGGACCAAACTCGCACCTCAATATGCCAACATCTTCTTGCACAGGTTTGAACAAAACTTCTTCACCACACACGACCTTCAATTGATGCTATAAACTAGATAAATCGATGACATTTTCTTCCTTTGGACTCATTGTGAGCAATCACTGAAACAACTATATGATGACATCAACAAGTTCCATCCCAGCATCAGACTCACCACGGACTACTCTCCGGAATCGGTTACAGTCTTGGAGACACACATTTCCATTAAGGACGGTCACCTCAGCACCTCACTGTACCACAAGCCCACGGATAACCTCACAATGCTCCACTTCTACAGCTTCCACCCGAAACACGTTAAAGAAGCATTCTCCTACGGACAAGCCCTCCACATACACAGGATCTGCACAGATGAGGAGGATCGCAACAGACACCTCCAGACACTGAAAGATGCCCTCATAAGAACAGGATATGATGCTCCACTCATTGACAGTTCCAATGTGCCACCGCCAAAAAACGCACCAACCTCTTCAGGAGACAAACATGGGACACGGTGGACAGAGTACCCTTTGTCGTCCTGGAGCGGAGAGGCTACGACATCTTCTCCAGAACCTTCAACATGACATTAATGAAGATAAACATATTGCTGAGGCCATCCTCACACCCCACTTCTTGCCTTCAAACAACTGCATAACCTCAAACAGACCATTGTCCGCAGCAAACTACTCAGTCTTCAGGGAACAGTAACAACGACACCATACAACCTTGCCACAGCAACCTCTAAGACGTGCCGGATCATCGACACATGCGGTACGCTGTGTATACTACCCACCAGGTACGCTGTATATACTATTGCAACTTGGCCAATGTTGTCTACCCGATGCGCTGTGGAAAGGATGTCCCAAGGCTTGGTACATTGGGGAGACTATGCAGATGCTACAACAACGAATGAATGTACACTGCTTGACAATCACCAGACAAGACTGTTCTCTTCCTGTTGGGGAACTCCTTCAGCGGTCATGGGCATTCAGCCTCTGACCTTCGGGTAAGCATTCTCTAAGGCGGCCTTCCATGACACACAGCGTAGAGTCGCTGAGCAGAGATTGATAGCCAAGTTCCGCTCACAAGGACAGACTTAACTGGAATCTTGGGTTCATGTCACACTATCTGTAACCCCCCACCCTCCAACAGCTTGCCTGGACTTGCAAAATCTCGTTAACTTTCCTGTCTGGAAACAATACAGATCCTTTTAACCTCTGCTTAAAGTTCTCTCCACTCACACTGTCTGTGCCTTTTTAAGATTTAATTAGCTGTAAAGACTCACATTCCAATCATTATTCATGTAAATTGAGTTTGTGTCCTTGTGTATTGTTTGTGATCAGAACTCCCACCCACCTGATGAAGGAATAGCATGTTTCAAAAGCTTGTGGCATTTACTACAAATAAACCTGTTGGACTTTAAGCTGGTGTTACGAGACTTCTTTCTGTAGTTAGTTAGTAAAGAACATAGTTGTCAACTCCAGAATTATATCAGTGGTTTGAGTAGGTGAATGTGACAAATGAAATTCAGTCTCAATGTGCGAAGTATACATTTGAGAAGGACCAGCAAAGAAATGCTCTAAATGGGAAAATACTGAGAGGGATTGAGGAAGTGAGAGACCTTGCAGTGATGTAATGATGGAACTATATAAAGCACTGGTTGGGCCACAGCTGAAATTTCAGTACAGTTTTGATCACATTACAGGAAGACACAATTCTTTGGGAGAAAGGATAGAGGAGTTTTATAAAAATGTTGCTAGGGTTTGAAAATTAAAGCTGAGGAGAGATTGCATAAACTTGGGTTGTTTTCCTAAGAATAGAGGTGGCACAGGGGTAACCTCATTGAGAGGCCTAGACAGAGAAGACAGGAATGACTTGTCCTGTAGCTGAGTGGTCAGTTATCATGGAGTATTGATTTCAGATGATTGGTAAAAGAAATAGGAAGGACATGAGGAAGACGTTTTTTCACCAGAGGATAGGGTGCTGGGAGTCTGGAATTTACTACCTACATTGTGGTTGAGGCTGAAACGCTCTAAACGCACCTGAATCTGCATATTAAGTACTCTGACCTGCAAGCTACAGACCAGATTCTGGAAAGTGAGATTTAAATGAGCAGTTATGTTTTTTTTGGTTGGCGCAGACACAATAGATAACACAGTGGAATAGTAGTTAGCACTGCTACCTCACAGTGCTAGGGAGTGGAGTTTGATTCCCAGCTTGGATCACTGTGCAGAGTCTGCACGTCCTCCCCTTGTCTACATGGGTTCCCTCCAGGTGCTCTGGTTTCCTCCCACAGTCCAAAAGAGATGCTGGTTAGATGCATTGACCAAGTTAAGTTCTCCCTTAGTGCACACGAACAGTGGCCAGAGTATGGCGACTGAGAGATTTTCTCAGTAATTTCATTGCAGTGTTAATGTAAGTCCTCTTGTCACAATAAATGAACTTAAACTAAAATGGGCCCTTTTCTGCACTGTAACCTTTCTATGGTTCTATGTTTTTACAATACAATAGAGGGTACCCTCATTGTGAAGACAGGACTTCTGTTGATCATATTGCCTCCAATTGATCACAAGCTAATCCGATGCCAGAATGACTCATGATAGCCATGAAAAAATGAACTTCGTTTAGCTAATGTTTTTTTGAGAGAGTAAAAATTTCATTAGTGTTCCCTCTAAGCTATGCTGGTATGTGGCCCCACAACAGTGAAGCCTGTATTATGCAGTGCAATAAAGAAACTATGCATAACAAAAAAGTTTAATAGACAATGTCCTCTTCTTTTTCCTTGACCAAGGAGGTATTGGGGAAGGTAAACCCTTCCCACTCCACCTTCAATTCCCTCTACACTGCAATGTTCCCTAAGCTAATGAAACCAGTAGTACATGTGGTTGCAGTGAGCAAGTTTTTAAAAAATTATTTACATGAATGCAGATCAAGAGTGTCCCCCACTTTCATAGAACACAGTCTACTGTGAGCAGGCATTCTTTGTTCCTCCTCCTCCTTTGTGTCAGGTGTGATCCTAGTTTTCTCTTCATTCCTTACTGAATTGGTGCCACATTCAAGTCAGATGTTGCCTTGATGCCAAGGACAGTTACTCTTCCTTTCTGGAAATGCATTCATTTCCAAGATTGGAGCAAGGCTATGAGAGACTATTGATGTAGGCAATGCTTTGGAAGTAGGTGACTTTTTTGATGGAATGGATGTGAACTCAGGAATGGTGATTTAATGCACCAAGCTTGTGAAAACCCAGATACGGGGAGAACATGCAAACTCTGCACAGACAGTGACTTAAGCTGGAAATCGAACTCAAGTCTCTGAAGCTGTGAGGCAGAGTGCTAACCACTGTGACACTCTTGGCAAGATTTGGCAGAGTTTTCAGTGACAACTGAAGTTGATGGCTTCAAAATTCCCAATGTTTAATTGAAAAAATTGTGGCTTATCCATGCCAGGGAGTGGAAGATTGAGGCAGCTGGTGGAGTGATATGGATGTCTTCATTGTACATAATGGAACTCACCCCATGGCCATGGGGGATGATGTCAACATGAGGCAGCAGTTAGATGATAAAGAAGTGGGGCCAATAATAGACAATGATGCAGAATGTGAGGCCGTTGCTGGAGATACTATGTATAGACAAGATTGGAACCAAGTGAGGATAAAAATAAACTGATGAAATGTGTGGGTGATGTGATTGGAAGGTGCACAGCATCATTATTGTCAAAGAGGATGTCATTTATGACTTTTATCAGGAATGTTTTGGTATATTGACATGGATAGAGACCTGAATGGAACAATTCAAACTTGGAGATTGAGAAATTAGGTAAAGATGCATGTCAGATTGAAGGGTAGTGAAAAACAACTTTGACAGCTGAATAATTAATGTGCTTTTTGGTGACATATTCATCGCGTAGGTTATAGTATTCTGTCCTAAAATTACACTGAACAACAAGGCTCTACGGGGAAAACTCATTGGAAAATTCAGCATTTTCCTATGGTGCCAGAACTTTTGGCCTAGAAACAAACTGCTGTAGTCAAAATGAACTGGCCTTTGAGCAATATTTGCTGGCCTCTGCTGTTCAGTTTGTCTTTTGTACAAGAGTTCCTCTTGCTAATCATTATCCAATGATGTCTGAGAATTTAAGAAAGCTTCATAAAATGGCTGCTATTTAAATGTATTAGATATTTATCTAAAGATGTGGAATAAAGTAGGCACTAATGTACAGCAGGTGTGCAGGGATTAAAAGATTAGCTTGCTGGCTGCCTATTTGCAGGCTGATGTTCATTTGGAGCTATTAACAGTTCATTGCTGGAATGCAAGGAAAGCTTTTTAATAATAAGTCCATTTAGAACCTGAATTACATGTGTAAACATGGGGATATTAAATTCTAGGCAGTTCTAGTTAAAATGATAAATTATTATAGATTCTAATGTAACATGGTGTTAATATCACAGTTCGAGCAAGCATGTTTGCCTGGCTTTTCTTCATTGTAAGTAATTTTATTTCAGATATGGACACCATGACTGATTTTTGAATATGTTATTTTAAGATGTCTGATTTGTTGAATGTGGTACCTGTCTAGCATAATTGTTTTATATAGATTAATGTTTCAGTTCAGTTCATTGTTATGCTAGTTGATCTGTCCTCATTACATTAAGCATACGTATACGTGCAGGTATGTATGAGAAGTGAAAATGGTGGTGTCATGGTAATGTCACTGGATTAGTAATCCAGAGGCCCAGGATAATACCCTGGGGATACAGGTTCAAATCTCACCACGGCAGCTGCTGGAATTTAAATTCAGTTAATAAATCTGGAATATAAAGCTTATCACAATAATGATAACTGTGGCCACAATGATTAGTTGTTGTGACAACCCATCCAGTTCACTTGCTTTTGGGAAGGAAATCTATCATTCTTATCCAGTCTGGCCACCTGGCTCAACAGCAATATGAGCCTTGACTGCCCCCTCACCTGGCCTAGCAAGCCTTCCAGTTTAATGGTAATTGGGAATGGACACTAAATGCTGGCCTTGCCAGATCTTCAAACTTCATGAAAGAAAATGCCAGAACACAGAAAAGATCAAATATCTGTTTAGGGAAAGAATTGGTATTTCAGTTTGATGACCTATCATGTTTTACAGTTAACTTCTTTTACTCTCTCCATGGGTGCTGCCATGGGTGCTACTTGAGCATTTTCAGCATTTTCTGTTGATTTTATTTGAATTTCAGTATCCCATAATATTTTGCCTTTGATTTTTTTCTTTCCTACCTTGTTGTCTACCTCAGTATAATGTGTCTTTGTATCTTTATTATGGTTTAAATGCCTGGTATATGGCACGCACTTCCTGTAAATGTTGCAATTGTTTCCTGCCCTTTTCTTGTTACTTTCTCCAGCTGTAACAGTTTAAAATCTAGACTTTCAGTCTGTCCCCAAGGACAATAGGTGGTGCTGTTCTTCCATTCCAAGTGCCCATGCTCTTCACATTCCCTTCTTCTGTATCTTCCCATTATAATGCCGCTGTGACTGTATTTCCAGCTGTTCCATCATTTAGCTCTGAGGTGCTGAAATAGTAAAAACACAACAGATTTGATGAATTTATAACCAAGAAATATGCCTAATGCTTGCAGTTATATTTCCACTGTTCTGTCACCATACAATCTTCCCCAAAGATTTCCACACCCAGCAAACTGTGTCCTTAATAAATCTACACTCTGTTAATTCCATCTATGTCCCACAACCATCGTTTAGTTTTCTGTCTTAATAATCATGATCACTTTGTTATTTTTACAAATCAGGCTTGCTGTGTGTATATTTATTATATTAACTTTTTATTTAAGTAAATTGTCCCTGCTTATTGCTATGCCTCATCCAGTACACCATCACTGTCACTTCCTCTCTGAATTTAGAATAGCAAGTTTTCAATATTTCATTTTTCACACTGCTATGCCCTGTTCAGTCAGGTTTTTTTTAAAAAGATTGCTGATTCGTTACATTATCCTTTTCCATGTCTGTATTTATCGTGATAAGTAAGCAAAAATGCATCAGTGAAATGCCAGATAAGCCTTGTTTTTAGCAGAGGTCAAATATTCAGTATTGCTTGTGCTAATGATCAGAAGAATATACCTCTGCTTTGTATCAAAGAGTTCCTTTTGGGATTTAGATCTCCTTAAACCTTGAGCAAAACTGAAGCAATTTGTGTATTAATGTTGAATTGTAGCCTTTAGCTTTCATCTTCAGGTTTTCTATAATACTGTAATGTATTTTCACGTGCATGCACAATACAGCTCATCTGATTCATTTGGTATTATGTAGGACCAAGGTTTAGCTGCTGTTTGCAGTGTTTGACCTGGATAATATGGTCACGTGACTGTTACTAGTGAGGTTATTTACAGCAGCAATTTAGTAGTTAGTATTTTAGCTTATTTGTTGGAGAGATAGAAGCGAAGGTGTTCACTGAAGAATCCATAAAACATCTGTTTTTTTGTGCTTGTTGATTTTATTTTAATGTGGAATCAGATGTTTTTATTATCATAGTTTTGATTTTTGAAGTAATTTACTTATTAAGAACATAGCTAGCATTGCCCTGAAAAATGTTTAGCTTTATTTACAATATAACTGTTTTTAAATTATTAACTGGTTTATGAAATGACAAATTATACCATTTATCAGTCATCTTGCAACAAGAGCTGTGTTCTTTAAAATATAAAGTTACCTTAAAACTAATGTGCATGTAATTTATTGCTGAATAAAGTACAAATTACGTTTTGGTTGACACTGCAGGCTTTTATTTCTGAACATAATAATATGGAAACTTGTAGCAATAATATAAAATATAATTTAATTTTGGTTATCTTTTTACAGATATGCCAATATTTGGTCACTGTCCAGCGCATGATGATTTTTATCTGGTGATGTGTAATCATTGTAATCAGGTTGTAAAGCCCCAGGCCTTTCAAGCACATTTTGGTGAGTTCAAAGTTTACTCAGTATGTATTTTGCTCAACATTATATCTTCAATGCAAGGTGTCTCACGTGATATTTTGCCTCTGATAATGTGTACCCGTTATTCTTCTACAACTCACCTGCTTAGTTGGCTTGCCCTTGATATATTGCTACCATGAAGGCAGAAGAACTTAAAAATGGAAAATTGTTAGATATGATTATAGATATGGGTTGCTTTTTTTTTTTGCTTCAATGTGTATCCATTTCCCAAAATTGGTCAGAACTACATAAAATTCAGAATTACTTCTAACTGGTGGCTAAATGGAGCAGTATTTTCAGGTACTATTGCAGGGCTTCTAAATGAGTACAAGTTTTGCTATCAGGTTTAATTCTGAATAGAAGCTTTGCAAATGCTTTACTATAGTATTGAACTTGACCATGAGATTTACTCTTATGGAGTATCTACATGTAGACTTGCCAGTGTGGCTGAATGCATTTCTGAAGGAGTTAATGTAAGCTGTTCCGCTCTTTACTGCCCCTCACAGTGCCCCCATATTGATCAGCCTATGTGTTCACCACTAAGCTCTGCCATCCCGTAGCAAATTGGCTGGGGTTCAGTATACGTTAAAGCCTGTTCCTAAGGCACTGTCAAAACCTGTACACTTTACTGGTGAATCACTTCCTGTTTTAAAAAAAAAAATTTTTAAGAGTGGCATGAGATTTTCTGTGTTCATGTGATCATGTTCCGCCCTATTTTGTGAGCATGGTTTCCCTAATGCACTGCTTCATGCCTTTGAGAATTCTGAATCATCATGAAGAGCCAAGTGGTAAGCTAGAAACCTAATGATAAATTAAGGGAAAAAGAAGTTGCAAGTAGTTTTTCTAGATTGTCAACAATTTTGTCTCAAATTTGTGGAACTGAATCATGCTACTCAATATTTCTGTTCTATGGTCCAAGCTTTGTTCTGTGATTGTCTTCATTTTGTAATAGGTGACTTTTAGAGGTTGGTTTAGCTTCCTTTTATGATGCAAGAGTCTGTTTTAGCTGAGACAGTGTATTGTTAAATATAATATGCACGTTTCTGCTCCATTACTATTTTGATTTAAAGATTTTTTTTGATATGTTGCACAAATTTGTCATTGGTGTTTTAAAATATTCAAGGCATCACCAGACTAATCAAAGTTACTTCAACAATCCAAAAATGTCTGTATAATAGATACTTAGATTTCTTTCTGTCTGGCACTTCTGACTCAATACCATTAGAATCATAATTAGATGTCTTGAGATGATGAGCCATGGTTTTTAGCTGAATTACCGTCTCCTGTAAAGTCAACGTGGTGTGCTGGACTGGTAGAAGAGGTGACACACACTTCTGGGGTCATCGTACATTAACTGTATGCCTGTAAAACTGTTGACAGCAGAACTTGTCTGTCTCAATGTATAATTCACTACACTGGGAAGTCCAATTATTATGTAAAATAATAATTATATGTCTCACTGATGGTTTGCGTACACTAATTAAAGAAACAGTAGCTTTGGATGATGTTTCTGGCACTTCCTGCTGGTTAGGCTGAGGAACAAAACAAGTTGCAGTGACTTTTACAGTCGTAGGTAAGTTAGTTGGCTGTCAATCCAATATGTTGACAAACATTTAAACTAACTATTTTCAAAAAAACCTCCTGCACATAGTAGTGGAGAATTTATTAATTTGTGAATTTTGATCTCTCTTTTGCTATATGTCAACATTTCCTCTTCACTTTCCCTCAGTTTCTTGGCGTGGTACAACTATTTTGATTGTTGCAGTTGGAGAAAATTTTCAAAGACTTGTGGTTCTAGTTTTGGGACATTTTTAAAAATGGGTAGCATAGCAAACCTATGTGTAAACTTATCCACAAATAATGTAAGAACAGGAGCAAGCCAAACAGACCCATAAGCCTGCATTATTATTCAATAAGATCATGCTTGATCTGATTTTGGCCTCAACTCCATTTTCACACCTTTACACATAAGCTTTGACTCCCCATAGTTTAAAAAGCTGTCTTATCACAACTGTGAATATATTCAATACCTCAATTTCCATAGAATTCTGGGGAGAGAATTCTGAAGATTTATGATCTCATTCCCACTCAGAATATTATATCTTTCAATAAAATCACCACCTTCTCCTAAATGCCAATGAATATAGGTTTAATCTACACAACCTATTATTAGACAACCCTTTCATCCCAGGAATCAGGTTGATAAACCTTCTGAATTTCCTCCAATGTTAGTACATCCTTCCTTGAATAAGGAGTCCAAAACTATGCACAATAATCTAGGTGTGGTCTCACTAACATCCTGTATAGCTATAATAAAACTTCCCTACTTCTCCATTCCATTCTCTTCACCATAAAGGCTAACATTCCATTTGCCTTCATATTTTATTGCATGCTAATTTTTCATGTGCTAGGACCACTCAGATCCTTCCAAGCAACAACGTTCTGTAGTCTCTCTCTCCCATTTTAAATAATATCTTGTGTTTCTTCCTGCCAGCGTTGTTAACCACATATTTTTCCACGTTATGTTCCCATCTACTAATTTTTTTCTACACACTTTGGGTCTGATTTTTACCAATAATTTGCACCAGTTTTCGGGTACAAAATCATGGTTAAGTTGGGTGTGAGGCCTTTATCGCAGTCTGCACCTGAGTCCGCGCAGATTGCCATTTTATTGAGATCTGTGAATAGCGGGGATCCATACCGTGCCCAAATCAGGCGCAACGATGATTTAAATGAATTTACATGTATTTAAATTGAATTAATGAAGTCTCTGAAGAGCGTGGCATGGCTCTTAGACTCAAATCAGTGTTGGAGTGGGGTGGAGGTGGGTCAGATCATTCTCTGGTTGGAGGGGGGAGGAGGGGAATGAAGTCAGATTGTTGTCTGGTTGGGGAGGGGGGGGTGGAGAGGAGGAGGGTCAGATGTATCTCTGGCTGGTGATGGGGGGAGGGAGGTGATTGTCATCTGATGGGGTGTGTGTGTTATCCACTCCCACTACCTGCCTCCCCCACCCCCACCTTTATCCAACCCCCCAGTACCCAGACTGATAGCCATTGCTTCACCAACCCCTATATTTAGTCCTTTCATTTAATACACTGATATAATTGTAAGTAATTCAGGCCCCAGCACTGATCCCTGCTACTTGTCGCAGTTTGCCAATCTGAAAATAATGCACTTATCCCAACGACCCAATTTCTATTAGTTAACCATTACTGGATCGAAGCACTCTTTTTGTGCAGCGGCCTCTTATTTGACACCTTATTGAATTACTTTTGAAAATCCAAATACGTGACTGGTTCCCCTTTCCCTCCCCTCCTGTTATCTCCCCAAAGAACATTAATACACTTGTTAAACATAATTTTTGTTTCACAAATCTATGTTGACACTTATGATTTCCAAATGTCTCACCAGTAATTCTTTAATAATGGACTCCAACAATTTCTCAATCTCAGATATTTGGTTAGCTGACCTATAGTTTCCTGATTTCTGTCTGTCTCTCCTTTCTTCAGTACAGCTGTTAACTTCATCGGTTTTTAATTCACTGGAACCATTCCAAAAAGTAGTGAATTTTGCCACACTGCAACCAATACATCTTCTATCCTTGCAGCTACTAGTTTTCAGTCTCTAGAATGTAGGCCATTAGGCTGAGAAGTCTTGTTGACCTTTAGCCTCTTAAATTTGTAGTACTTTTTTTGTAGTGATAATTGTTTAAAATTAAAACAATAAAAACTTTTTATCCCCTGATTTTCTACTATTATTTGGATGCTTTTTGTCTTCTACTGTGGAGATGGATACAAAATCTCACTTTCCTGGTCTCCCATTATCAATTCCTAGCCTCAGCTAAGGAATCAGCATTTACTTCAGTTATTCTCATGTGTTTGAAGTCCTTAGAGTAAACTATGAAATATAAAAAATATTTTTTCTCTCATTCTTTTGGTCATCCTTTGTCTGTCTTTGTTTTTACCCAATTTTCTGGTTTCTGGCCTAACATTAATCTTGGCAACATGCTTTTTTTTTCTTCAATGGATTAGATCTTTGAGAATTAAGAAATATCTCAACGTTTTCCAGTGCTTGTACCAATCTATTTCCCCAGTCCGCTTTAGCTAACTGTCTTTGAATTTTGGGTATGATTACAAATGTATAAACCCTCAAATTGCGTATTAAATTCTGTCACGTTTTGACTACCCTTCTGGCGAAGATCCTTGATTGTGTGATCATCATTAATTATTCCTGTTCCATATTATCAGATGTAAAATAGCCTGATCCCTATTTGGTGCAACAGTGTGTATTGCTCTAAGAAACTTATGGTGCACACACACACAGACGCACGCACGCACTCAATCTCTGAATTTCTTTTCAAGGCTGCCATTGCCAGTTTGATTTGTCAAGCGGATGTGAAAGTTATTGCAGTACCTTCTCTTACAAGCAGCCATTTATTTATTGATTTACACTGCAGTGTAGCTCCAGTTAGAAGGCCCATTGACTACTCCCCACTGGTGACTGCTTTCCCTTGCTATTTGTAATCTCCACCCAAACTGGATCTACATCTTCATCTTATGAACCACAAATATTTCTCGCTACTATACTGATTTCATCCTTTTTAACAGAGCTGGCCCATTTCCTTTACATTTTTTAAGAATAGGCAGAAAGGTGAATTTTCCATGAATCTTCAATCTCAGTTCTTGGACACCTTTCAGCTACATCTCTATTAGCTATCAAATCATATCCACTTATTTCTATTTATGCCATCAATTCACTTATTCCATTACAAATACTGCATCTGTTCTGTTGAGCCTTTTCTCTTGTTTTACCATTTTTCCCCATTCATATTGCTATTTGCACTTTTCTGTTTGTGCACTCCATCCCTACTGTCCTATCCTGCTTATTTACTCAAATTACTACCTGAGCTGTTACCATTTCTCTCCTAACTTCTTTGCTTGGAGACATTGTCTTTAGGTGTGTGTGTGTGTGTGTGTGTGTGTGTGTGTGTGTGTGTGTGTGTGTGTGTGTGTGTGTGTGTTCATTATTTTATGCTGTTCAGTTCTATTTAGTTTTGGAACTTATAAGACAATACTCAGAATTACTGTACAGATTTGATTCCCAGTTTAGAGGTCGGCTTTTAAAGAATTCAGTTTATTCCACAATCACTATTTGGATGTGTTTATTCTGTAGTATACGCTAATATCGCCGATATTTCTGAGAAAATAACAATAACTTCACTTAGAGATGTTTAATTTCACTAAGACATTTTAGATAAAATAAATCTTTGCTGCAGGAAAGACTAACAATATGTAAGTGCAAAATTTGGTAAGGCTTGGTTTAGAAACCAGTTTGCGTATTAAAGTTGTATTGTGGATAGAATTGCTTGAATTCGAACTGGGGAAGAGATGTGGAAGGAAGATGTTTTACTGTCTAATTGCTAATTATAGTGAAATTGTAAATGAATCCATTTACCATGTTAATATAGCAAACCAAATAAATCTTATAAAATACCTTGGTGTTGGAAATACTCAGGTTAGGCAGCAATGGTGGAGTAAGAATCAACATCTCAGGTCAGTGACCTTTCATCAGAACTTCAGAACTCGGGGCTTAGATAATGGAATGTAGTGGAATGATTTTAAAATTGGGATACTCAAAACCAGAATTAGATGAGCACAGATTTCTTGGACGGTTATGGGCCTGGAAGAGATCCTAGAAATAGGAAAGAGCAAAATCCTGTTGGTGTTTGGAAATAGGGATGAGAATTTTAAAATCAAGAGGTTGCAAGACGGGAAGCCAGTTTCAGTCAGTTAACCATAAGGGTGGTGCGTGAACAAGCTTTGATGTGAATTAAGGCAGAGCCAGCAGAGTTTGAATGACCTGCAGTTTACAAAGAGTAGAAGTAATATGGAAGATCAACCAGGAGTGATTTGCAATCATGTCAACAGGTAATGAAGACATAGATGAGATTTGCAGCTGAGTTAGGCAAAATTAGACAATGTTATGGAGGTGAAAATTATAATTCAGCGATAGCACGAACAAATGGTCAACTGGTCAAATATGACAACAAGTTTGCGAACAGACTGGTTTAATTTTAAGCAGTTGATAGGGAGAGAGAGATGGAGACAGTAGAAGGAATGGAGTTCAGTGCAGGCAAACTGATGGCTTCAGTGTTCCCAGTATTTAGTTGGCAGAAAGTTCTGCTCATTGGTGCAGAATATCAGATAATCAGTCTGATTTAAAAACAGCAGAGGAATGAAGAGAGACGTAGGAGTAGGAGTTTTTACAAGAAGACATAACACTGCACTTCTGCATGATGTCACTCAAAAACTGCACGTAAATGAGAAATACGAGGACGACCAAGGATTGATCCTCGGAGAATGCCAGAGGTAATGGTGTGGGAGCAGAATGATAAGTCACTGCCACTGATACTCACTCTCAGTTGGATTAGATAGATGAAAAAGGAACCAACTGTGAATAATCCCATTCGGCTGGGTGCCGATGGGGAGGTTTTGGAAGAGGATGGTGCGGTCATGTGTCAAAGGCTGCAAACAGGTCATAAAGGAAGATGAAGGATATTTCACCTTTGTCGCAATCACATAGGATGTTATTTGTGATGTGGATGAAAAGCCATTTCAATTCTGAGTTAGTCAATTTGGATATGGAAAGAGGAAAGGAAAAATGGATTTGGAAGGAATTCAGAGAAAAGAAATATAAGAATATCTTCGCTAATTCAATTTTAGAATCCCTTAATTTATTTCACAGTTCTAATTGTTGCATTTTTTTCGGCCTCCAAGGTTAAGTAGGATTGCAGGAACATAAATATTGTTTAAGATGTTGAGTGTAATTTAGAAGATCTTTAAGGCATTTGTAGTTTTGTGAGCTCAATAATCAATTAACTGCTAGAAATGATATACATGGGTACAGTAAAGGTCCTGGTTAAGAGTTATGTTCATGCTCCTATATGCTGCTCTGCCCAATGCTACACTAACCCTAGGTGAAGGTAATGCGTTCTCTTATTGTGTGGGTGATACCATACTCAGTCCCAGAATGTTATACTAACACCTCCCAGGCGCCTCCTTTCCCCTCCCTCCCCATTTCTGAGTTTGTAGGTACAGGAGGCCTTGGAGGCCTTAACCCTTCCGTATCTTGCTCTCACTACTGTCAAAGGAGTGATAGGTTCTGTTGAATTGGAGATTGTTCTGGCACCTGGGTATCTTTTCATCCTCTCTTTCGATTCATTTAGCATTTAGTCCCTCCTTGTTGTTCCCCAGTTGTAGAGGTGGTTAGTTTATCCCATTCTTTACAAGATGGATGAACTCTGAGCTCGTCTCTATAGTGTTTATTCTTCTTTCATGTGGCTTACCATGGTGTATGCTGGAATGCAAGGTAGGTCTTCCTATTGATGGTGTGACTTAAGAAGAAGCTTATCTTTGCACCTGGCTGTGTGATGTACTTTTGTCAATGGATGGCTGCTCCTCATTTGCTGGTACAGTTATGCTGGATGGGGATTGTAGCATCTGTCCTGTAATTCCTGGCTATATCTCTCCAAATGGTGTTGCAGCCAGAGGTTAAGGCTCCTCTTGTTGCCGGATCATCATTGTCACCTATTAGAGGTGTCATGGTAACCAACTGAGTGTTTGGCTAATCTAATCAATGATGGGTTTCTGGCACGAAAGTAGACAAACCTGTTCTGCAAAGGCAGAAAACAATTGAGAGCTAAAGTCCCAGTGAGAGAATCTTGTTAGTGCCCAAGACCTTGCATCACTATATAATTTATAACAGTGGTTGGTTGACTTCAGGTGTATTGAGGAGATTCGGGGCTGCACAGGCATCTCTGCTGAGAAGAGAAAAGACTGGTTACAGATGACATACAGCAGCTTGAAGATTGGTTTGCTGCCATACCTTATAGTTCCAAAGTCATGCCTATAACTAGGAGTCTGGTTCCTCTGAGCTGTTGAAATGGTGTGTATTGTTTGTACACAGAGGTGTCTCAACCATACTTCCTTGTCTATTAGAACTGTAACACTGGCTCCTGTCCAGTTTAAAATTTGTGGGGAGACCATTGACTGAGATACATTCCTGGGAACATATAAGGATATTTGACCTCACCCAAAAAGTAGAATTTGTGACCTTTGGTATGCATTCTCAACCTCACAAATCCTCTGGGAGTCTTTTGTGCATTTTGATATTTGAGCTTTGCACAACTTCTTCTGAAGGATCCTATTTGGTTATGTTGAAAATGTAAAGCCTGAAATTGATAGACATCAATGACGTCTGTGAAGATTTGTTCCACAGCACTGGCATGTTTTATCTACTGGCCAGTTAGGGTATTGCTTCCCATGTCCAGGAGTGTTGCTGTTTCGCTGGCTGGACAATGAGATGTAGTTCATACCATGGTTTGTTTTCTCTCCTTTTGATATGGATCTGTGTTGGAAAGAGGTTTCAGATTACCTGACAATCTGGATGGCCTTCTCAAGGGTTAGACCTTCTTTTGTTTGAAACATGTTTGAGAGTGTGGGGTCTGCTGCTGCTGCCACAATTATTCTAGCCCTGAATAGCTCAGATTTCGTGTCATTGTAATCACAACTATCAGCCATTCTGGGCAGCTTGTTAATGAAGGAGTCAACAGATTTATTAAACTTGGCCAGTTCCAGGATTTTGTCACTTTTATGAACATAAACATTGAATGTTTCTAAAATCTTGTCAAATTTTGCAGTTGATTTGTTGATTAGCTATTGTATAATTGGCTACCAAACCTACTGAATAAAATGCCCTTTTATCCAGATCTGAAGGAACCATGTATCTAAGGAATCTCTCTTCCCAAAGTTCCCAATTTTATGATTTGATCTGACCTTGGATAATTCTGTTGATCTGGAAGAGTGGAATTCTGATCCATGGTCAAAATGTTTTAATAACATGCTTTAAAAGGTTTCCAAAAATCCAAGATGGCTTTACCATATGCTTCTTCACAAATTGTTTTCCCTGTGCTTGCTGCTTTTGGCAGCCTGCTGCATTATTGGTGTTCACGATCTCAGCACTTAAGTGTTCAGTAATGGCTCGATTAACAAGTTAGAGAGTCTTCCCCGCATTAGCACTATGTTCTCAGGTTTACAAAGCAGTCAATCCTGACTTTTACTGTTTTTTTTAAACTGTCTACTTGCTTGTGATTAATTTTTAATTTGTTTTTGTCAGAATAAGCTTGACTGCCACATATTCAGGTGCTGATAGAGAATCAGGTTTTTGGGACTGCGATTTTAAAAGACAATGTCTGAACAGTACAGTATTTAACCATTTTCAGGATTTGTGCTGTCCAGCAATTTTAAATTTTCAATCGCCCTTGTTAGGTCTGCTAACTCTGTACACACTGGGTATTGAAGCTGGACTTCCAGAAGATTCAGTGGAGTCTTCTGCTGCAGGAAAGAATTTAATCTCGGCCTTTGATTTTCGAGGTGGCAGTTTCCTTTGGCGCTTTTGCTGCTTGAACTTTTCTTAGGTCAGATTACAGCTTTGATCTTTCCTCAGTTTTCCAGTATTTTAATTTTCTTCAATTTCTGCAATGTTTTAAGATGCCCATTCACTGTCACTATTGAAAGATGTTGGTTGTGGTTTGTTTATAGATCTTATTAAAGTATTTGTAGTCTTAGTAGTTCAGCATTAAATATTTACAAACTGCTCCAACCAAATACATAAGTATAGTAAAGGCCCAAGTTCTGAACTGTCTCTCTACTTCATTCTATATTCTAAGGCTCTATCAAACTCTGTATTGATCCTACATGCTGGTCATGTGTTCTCTTATATCACTGAGTGAGGGGGTACTGTGTTCAGTCCCTTGTTAACCCTGTATCAGATCTTTGTGCAACAAATATGGACATTAAGAATCCTTATGTTTTTGTGAAATGAACAATAAAACTGAATAAGTTGGATATAGCTTTTGGTGCGAAGAAGGTCAAAGGACATGAGGGAATGGCAGGATCAGGCTATTGAGTTGGATAATCAACTATGATCATAATGAATGGCAGAACAGGCTTGAAGGGCCTATTTCTGCATTTCCATGTACAAATCATTAATTGGTAGTGATTTGCAACTTGCACTTTCTTCACTGCTTCAAATTGCTGGGTTTTTTAAATGCCTCAGAACAGCATGCACATTAAGCTCACTATGTTCCCGTCAAATTCCAGGCCAGTGGGAATGACTTTGCATCAAAGCTGAAGGAAACCTTCCCATTTTTACTATCAACTGCTGTTAATTATTATCTTTCTATTTCTGAGAGGTGATGGGAATGCACCTTCAAATTTAGGTGCGATTAGATGATTACTACTGCACTTCTGAAAGTGGAACAAGCTGACTCTGGAAAGAAGTCTGCTAAGAAGTGGACTCCTTGTTGAAGTGAATGATTTCTTCTGTGCATCCTCTTATAACTGAAGAATCTAATGCAGAATTGGTATAGACATCCACAGAACTAGTAGTTTATGTATTGTTAGTCCTTGGGAACTACTGCAGTTGCATAATGCCCAGCTGTCCTCTTGGTACATTTGCAGATTGTGAATTCTAAACAACATGCTAAACCAAATTGCAGTGCTTGCCTCTATATGGGCTGGATTTTCAAGGAGAGGTGGTCTGCCAGGCAGAAGTTTGTAAGGTTCATGTTTTGGATCCAGCGACAACACTAAATCGACCCACCAGGCATGACCAAAGCTAGGTGCCAAATTGTTCACAGACTGTTGCCTTAGACCTTGCTGTACAATTTGGCACTGCAATAAAGTTTGATCTTTCTCCCTCAAGTGACATAGAAAATTAATGGAGACCACTTGGTAATCAGATTTTCAAGATGTCCTGAGATACTGCAAGTGCCAATACAGTGACTGGATTGATATGAATGATGAAAATATCTCCCACCTGCTCAAACAGAAACAGCTCACACATGCAGCTCACAGTCAACAATCAAGCCTCAAACCTATAAACACAACTTCAGCTTGCTTTAAGAGAAACATTGAATGACTGGTGAAATAGGTTGATGAATTGCAACATCAAGTTGAGAAGCAAAATCTGTGTTTTTACAAACTTTTGAAGACTGTGTATGGCTCACTCACCACAACCTTTGCTCCTATCCTAACTGATGGAAATGAATTAATGACTGGAGAAAGCGGATGTAGTGGAAAGATGATGTGACTGCCATTGAATTCCTTAGTGCCCTAACTTCAGATAGTTAAGCCAAAGGACTTTCTAAAAATCAAATTTAATGAGCTTTTCATAAAAGAGAACAGTGTAATCCAGTATTCAGTGGATTTTAGCCAATATTGCCCTGACTTGTTTTGATAATGTATGTTGATTATTGCTGGAATATTTGTACCCCTATAGATGGGCAAATACAATTTGCAACATAAATCATGCATTAGACAAAAGTTATGTTGATAAATCTAGCTGTTCAATGGTGATACTTGGTATGATAAATGGACTTCCTGATGGCTGGTACCATGACATAAAAGTCTTTTCATGACAATAATAAAGATTATGAATTGAAAATTATCCAGGATAATTGGCTCAATTGTAGAATTTCGCTGTCAATTTGCCAATCAAATTGGCTCTGCACTTAAGAAATTGAAACATTTGGTCCAATTTAAAAAGGTTTATGGCTAGCTATCTGACTCAACTCTTTTCCCTCCCTATCCCTGAGTTTCCCTTATTGTTAAAAATCTGCCAATCTCAACCTTAAATTAATCGAGCATCCACATCCTTCTAGGATAGAGAATTTCAAAAATACTGAACCCTGAATGAAGAAATTTCTCCTGGTCACAGTTTGAAACCGGTGACCTTTTTATTCTGAAATGCTGACTTTTTGTTCTAAAAGCTCCAACCAGGGAAAACCAGCCACCCTGTGTTTTCCTGTCAAGAATTTTTATATATTATTGATTAAGTTACCCCTCATTCTTTTAAATATAAGAGAATATGGGCTCATTTTGTTTTATTGAAAACAATGTTTGTAATATTAGATTTTTATCATGTAACTTGTTATTTCAACATTTGAATTAAAGCATTTTAAAGGAGCAAATGCAGCAAAGGGAACAAATTAGATTGAGATTATTAAATTGAATATTTTCAGGACATTCACGAAAATCTTTTCATAATGTAGGGTTGAACTAGCATGGAAATATATTTTTGAAGAATATAATTTTGCCCTGAATTGATATAACTATAACTTTCTACAAGACGGTATGAGAACAATATTAACAGAAAAGTATTGTCTGAATAATTCAACACCCCCCTCACCAAACAGCCATACAAGTGTCATGTGCCTGAAGGAGCAGTGTCCATTGCATTAAACCTGTTACGCATTCTTAACTTGCTGCTTTTGAAGGCCAGAACAAATTTGTGCCTCTATAAATCAATAGGAATTCATTAATCCTTTGCCTCCTCGTTGGTTAGGTAAATCGAGCAAACCAGTTGTTTACCTATTTATTTGAAAAGATGGAGGAAATACAATATTTTTTTTTCTCCCTCGACTTTCCTTTTATGTTCCATCAGGATTGTTTCCACTCTGCTCCAGATAACCTGGCAGTCCAGGATCTGAATGAATAGGGTGGTCATGGCTTGACAAGCCATAGGAAGCTTACCAGTGGTCTGATGAGCTGCACAGCTTTAGTTGGTTAAACGACTGCACATTTTGCCACTTGGCAAGTGTCTTACCAACCTGTGCCTACAGTTCTGGAGTCAGGTAAATGGTGTGTGTTCCTAAATTTTGTGATCCATATTAAATAATGAGAAACTTCTGTTGTGATTTAGTTTTTCCTAATAACTCGGTTGGTAAGTTCTTAAGCATATCAAACCAACTGACTCAAAAATTTATGTTCTTAATATGCTATAACAAGAGCAAGTTATTGTTGCTGAATAATTTTAGCAGAAGCTTAGAAATGACATAGCTCTGTGTAATATACATTTTAATATCTTTACCATGATAGAGGGAGGAAATTTTGCTACAATACATTATTCATACTTTCATACCTTAAACTAATCAAAATTTTGCAGATTATGCATTAACAATCTGCCACTAAAATTTTATGAAGTATTACAAACTCTAACACTTGGAATTATAGAGAGATGGCAGACTTGCAGAGCTACTGGATGTGGAACACTAAGGGAAGGTAGTTTGCCCAAATTGGAGGATGGTGTTTGAGACTGCTGCAATGAATACTTCAGTATGATTAATTTGAGCAATGTCTCACAAGACTAGGTATTCTATGTAGTGGAATATGGTTTATTTTTGGAAGGGTCCTTGAAATTTACATCTATATTTTGGGTCAAAGTCCTGTACCTTCCTCCGTTTTAGCACAGTGGGTATTCATACAGCACATGGACAGCAGCAGTTCAAGAACGTGGTTCACCACCACCTTCTCAAAGTTAATTTGGAATGACCAATTAGTGCTGACCGAGCCAGCAATATGCACATACCAGGAATGAATATAAAAGAAAACTGCGTGCGCTGAGTTACAGTGTTTGTCTCTAACTAGTAAAACCACAGCTCTGAGCAAAGTCCAAGCCAACTGAGTCTGAACCCTTCAGATAAAATTGTAATGAAGGTATAGTTCTGTGCTTAAATGCAGTAATGTTATTGCAAAATATGCAATTTAAAAACAATTTTTGGACACATTCCAATTATTGAGGGAACAAATAGCAGACAAATTATTTTTAAAAACATCTTGATGTGATTGCTTCGAAGTCTTGACGTACAACCATTTCTCCCTCACCGTTTCTATTTGTTTTCATTGGTAAGTTCTTTTCACTGGGCATTTAAGATTTTTTTGCTTTCAGAAGCTCTTGATGGCAGTTCAATAAACAAAAATCATTTGAATCATAATGGAAAGAGAGCAGTCAGCAAAGTGATGAAAACTATGGAAGTTACTAATAGACTTGAGAATGAGCAGCATATTTATCAATAAACCTAAATCGATTAACCACACAAATACTGCAATTGCAGGATCAGAGGCTGAAATTTTGCAGCAAATAACCACCTGTTAACTCCTGTGCACCATCTACAAGTCAAAAGTATGATGGAATATTTTCCACTTGGCTGAATGAGTACATTTACAACAGTGCCCAAGAAGATTAATAACCACCAAGGACAAAACAACTGGTTTGACACTCTATTCGCCACTGTAAATACTCATGCCTTCCACCATCAGTGTACCGTAGCTACACGCAGCATTGCAGTAATTTGCCAAGGCCTTTTGGACAGCATTTTCCAAACTTGTGACCTCAACTGTTTAGAATGATGAGGGCAGCAGGCACTTTGGAACAGCGACATAACCTGCAAATTCCTCTCCAAGTCACACCATACAGTTTTGAAAATACATTACTGTTCCTTCATTGCTGCTGGATCAAAATTCTGGAACTCCATTTCTAATAGCAATATTGGGGGTATTTTACCACATAGTGCAGTAATTCAAGAAAGTAGCTCATTACTATTTTTTTGAGAATTGGGTACTAAATGTTGTCTTTCCCAGCAGCGATTCATTCTATGAATCATTTTAAATAATATTTTGGCTACTATCTTTGCCTCATCGAGGTATGTGATGGGTATCTTTCCTTGCAAAGTTATGTCAAGTGAAAGTATAATTGTCACTTTTTAAGTGAATTTCTAGACAAGCTAAATTGATTCAATTCTCAAACTTAGATAGCATCAGGCTGCACCTGTATAAATGCTAGTGAGACATGTAAAGCTACAATACCACGATAGTTTTTGGACAGGTAATCTGAATTTAGATTAATGATCCAGAGTCAAGAGTTCAAATCTCACGCAGCAGCTAGGGAATTTCCCATGAATTAAATTTAAAAAATTGAGGTATTTAATTGACATTGGAAAAGGTGCCTATAGATGGGAAACTGCCTGATCTGTCCATGTTCAAATAAAAAGTCACAATAGATATGATGAAATGCAGACTTGCTTGTTTTCCCTCACTACTATGTAAAATTGAGAACTAATGTACTTAACAGCAATTTGGATTTAGAAGTAGCAGGTCCTACTTTATTTACTTTGAGGAAGTTACCCCAGCTGTCTTATAATCAGCTATTAGGACATGATGTGCCTCAAAATTCAAAAGAGCTTTGACAAAATTCAATTTAAAAATTCTTGAATTCAACTTTTGGCTTTGGGGTCATGGAAATGGGTATGAAATTTGCTGGATCACAGGAAATGATGAAGGATTGATGCCATGCTGACAATGGAAGGAGGCAATTGTGAAATGAGGGTGAAGAACTTGGTTAGGCTATGACTTTTCCAAGTCCGCATAAGTGACTTGGATTTGGAAACTCTCTATAAAGTGAACAAAGAACAAAACAGCATGGGAAACAGGCCCTTCAGCCCAACAAGCCCACGCTGCTACCGCGACGTTCCCACTTCCACCCACAATCCCTGTCTGTTTATAGAAACCTGCATTGGTATAGAAATTTGCACTGAAGTCAAATTAGCGAGACAATTTAGGGAGAATTTGTTTTGCCAATCAGCCTAAAAGCACATCTTTGGGGTGTGGGAGGAAACCGGAGCATCCGGAGAAAACTCATGCGAGCATGGGGAGAATGCACAAACTCCTACAGGTACAGGCCCAAATCCATGTATCTGCACAGCACAGTGATAGTTGCTGAGCTGTTGTGTTGCCCATCGACTGATCCATTCAAGTGTACACTAACGATGTGAAGCACTAGGATAGTCTTGAAAAATCCAAGGGCAGCCCTCTCACGACTCATCGTGTGTATGACCCTTGTTGGACAACAAAGCGGACTGAAGTACCTGTAGGATAAAATTTGCCTATGTGGTACCAAAATAGTGTAAAGCATGGAATTGGGAGGCAGCTCAATTTGCAGGAAATAATTACAAGAAATCCTTTAGTATCAAGGCTTTGAACAAGTGATGAAAGCAAAAATCCAGAGTTTACTTATTGTAACATCCAATTAATTATGAAGGGATGGATTGAGTCATTAGAACCCCTTGCTAAATTAACTAAGATGGACTGAATGGCTTCCTCCTCCTTCCAGTTATCTTGCTCGTGGCCATGATCAAAAGGTGCTTGTTATGAAGCGCTTCATAGAATTGAAAACTCCAGGTTTAGTGGGTACAGTGTATATTTTAAATGGTCAGTGATTTAGTTGCATGATTTTATTTCCTTGATGAACTTTTGTGGGAATTTAAAGGACAGACAAAACCAGCAAGTACAAAAATCGCCAAGATTAGTAGAGATTTCCACCTTTTGTACGATATCTGTAGTTGTCTTTGGTTTGCTAATTTACTTTATAGATTACCAATCATGTAGAATTTTCCAGCAGGAGGAGTGTATTCAGCTTATTTGAGTGAACTGGAATTTAAGATTTGATTGCCTGTTTTTTCAATTTTGGCATTTCATTTCTCAATTTTGAACAAAGAACAATAAAGCACAGGAAACAGGTCCGTTGCTCCTCCAAGTCTGCCCTGCGCATGTTTCCAACTAGATTATTTGTTTGTATCCCTTCATTCCTAGTCTGTTCACATGGCTATCCAGATAAGTCTTAAATGATCCTCACGTGTCCGCCTCTACCATTTTGCTTGACAATGCATTCTAGGCCCTCACCACCCTCTGTGTAAAATACACCCTTCTGACATCTTAAACCTTAAACCTTGCCCCCCTCACCATGAACCTATGACCCCTTGTATTTGTCATCTCCGACCTGGGAAAAAAGTTTCCCACTGTTCACCTTATGTATGCCCTTCATAATTTTATATACATAGAACATAAAACACTACAGCACAAACAGGCCCTTCGGCCCACAAGTTGTGCCGATCATATCTATACCTACCAGGCCATAGAACTATCTGTACCTCCTAATCCCATTAAATTCCATGTACTCATCCAGAAGTCTCTTAAAAGACCCCAGCGAGTTTGCCTCTGACGGCAGCCGATTCCATTCACTCACTATCCTCTGAGTGAAAAACTTACCTCTAACGTCTGCTCTGTACTTGCTCCCAGCACCTTAAACCTGTGTCCTCTCGTAGTGACCATTTCAGCGCTGGGAAATAGCCTCCGAGAATCCACCCTGTCTATTCTTCTATCAGGTTGCCTCTCAACCTCCTCTCCAGGGAGGAGACCCAGCTCTCTCAACCTATCTTCATAAGGCATGCCCCCCAATCCGGGCAACATCCTCATAAATCTTCTCTGCACCCTCTCAATAGCTTCCACGTCCTTCCTATAGTGAGACAACCAGAACTGTACGCAGTACTCCAAGTGGGGTCTGACAAGTGTCTTATAAAGTTACAGCATTACCTCCCGACTCCTAAACGCAATCCCTCTATTAATGAAGGCCAGTACACCATATGGCTTCTTAACCACATCCTCCACTTGCGGGGCAGATTTAAGAGTCCTATGGACCCGGACCTCAAGATCCTTCTGCTCCTCAGCACTGCCAAGACTCCTACCCTTGATATTATACTCCTTCATCCATTGGTCCTGCCAAAATGGACCACCACACATTTATCCACGTTGAAGTCCATCTGTCACTTCTCCGCCCAGTCTTGCATCCTATTTATGTCTCGCTGCAACTTCAGACATCCCTCCAGACTATCCACAACACCACCAACCTTTGTATCGTCAGCGAACTTACTAACCCATCCCTCCACTTCCTCATCCAGGTCATTTATGAAAATGACCAACAGCAAGGGTCCTAGAACAGATCCTGGGGCACTGCACTGGTGACTGACCTCCATGCAGAAGAAGACCCATCCACAACTACTCTCTGCCTTCTGCAGGCAAGCCAGTTCTGGATCCACGAGGCCAAAGCCCCTTGGATCCCATGCCCTCTCACCTTCTCAAGAAGTCTTGCATACCTCTATTAGGTCGCCTCTCATCCTCTTTCCAGGGAGAACAACCCCAGTTTATGTAATCTCTCCTCTATATCTAAGACCCTTCATACCAGGCAACATCCTGGTAAACCTTTTCTGTACTCTCTCCAAAGCCTCCACGTCCTTTGATCTTGTAATATCATCATTACTGCTTTGAATGATTCTTTTCTGCCTTCCTAATTAAGGTAGAGGGATTAGATGGCTGGAAGAGTAGTATCCATGTGAGCATGTCTGTTTTTGTGTTACCTGATTCTGAAGAAGGATTTCTTTTGTGGGGATATTGCTTAAATTGGAATTATAGAGATAGTTAACTATTAAGAATTATTACCTTGTCATTTTAAATATGCTAATCCTTTTTGTTATATTTTCACTTGGTGCTAAAAGGTTTGCTTTAATGAAAGCTCCTTAATGGATCAATCGAATCATACCTGGAGCAAAATGTCTTATGCTCACCCTAATGTCAAAAGCAAAAAAATTTGGTCTAGGCCAACTTCATAATGTACCTTGAAGTTTCTGATCTGATCTCTCTAACAATTGATGCAAGTCAATCTCTTCCCTTATTCACCAGTATTTTTACATTTTTGTCAATTTTGGGGCACTCTTGCATGAAACTCAACTTTTTTGGAAGACAGAAGCTATGAACTTTGGCCCTACCACAAATTCTATATGCTGGCTGCTGATTCCATATCCTTCCCCAGCTACTGTCTGAGGTTGAACTCGACTGTTCACAAACCTGGTATCTTCTTTGACCCTGAGCTGAACTTCTGACTGGTGCCCTTTCTGCTGAGAAGCAGCTGCCAAATTCCACCTCAAACATTGCCTGCCTTCGTCTATCCTCTTAACCCATCTGCTATTGGAAACCCTATCCATGCTTTTGTGATCTCCAGTTTTGACGCTTTTAATTCTTTTGTGGCTGGTATCTCCACTTTCTATATACTTTGGCTTATCCAAATATTCTGCTGTCAATACCCCTATCCAACATTAGATCCCATTCAGCCATTGACCTTATAGAACATAGAACAATACAGCACAGAACAGGCCCTTCGGCCTTCGATGTTGTGCCGACCAAAATAAAAAGCAATGCCCCTCCCAAACTAAACCATTCCCTTCTCTTCCATATACTTATCAATTAACCTCTTAAACGCCACCAAACTTGGCGCATCTACAACAGCTGCAGGCAGGGCATTCCACTCCTAATCACTCTTTGAGTAAAGAACCTACATCTGATATCCGTCCTATAACTCATACCCCTTAATTTAAAGCTGTGTCCCCTCGTGCTAGCTTTCTCCATCCTAGGAAAAAGGCTATCACTGTCCACCCTATCTAAACCTCTATCATCTTATATGCTTCAATAAGATCCCCTCTTAGCCGCCTCCTTTCTAACGAAAACAACCTCAAATCCTTCAACCTCTCTTCATAGGACCTGCCCTCCATACCAGGCAACATCCTGGTAAACCTCCTCTGTAACCTCTCCAATGCCTCCACATCTTTCTTATAATGTGGCGACCAGAACTGCACACAATACTCCAAGTGCGGGCGCACTAGAGTTTTGTACAGCTGCAACATGATGCTGCGGCTCCTAAATTCAATCCCCCTACCAATAAAAGCTAAGACTCCATAAGCCTTCTTAACAACTTTATCCACTTGACTGCCTACTTTCAGGGATCTATTGACACATAACCCAAGATCCTTCTGTTCCTCAACACTATTAAGAGCCCTACCATTAGCCCTATACTCTACACATTTATTGTTCCTGCCAAAGTGCATTACCTCACACTTTTCCACATTAAACTCCATTTGCCACATCTCGGCCCAGCTCTGCAACTTGTCCAAGTCCCTCTGCAAACTATAACACCCCTCTTCACTATCTACCACTCCACCGACTTTAGTGTCATCTGCAAATTTACTAATCCATCCTTCAATACCCTCATCCAGATCATTTATAAAAATTACAAACAGCAGGGCCCCAAAACAGACCCCTGAGGTACACCACTTGTAACCGAACTCCACGATGAATATCTCCCATCAACCACCACCCTCTTTCTTCTATCTGCCAGCCAATTCCTAATCCAATTAGCTAAATCACCCTCTATTCCACACATCTGCATTTTCTGTAGAAGTCTTCCATGGGCCACCTTATCAAAAGCCTTACTAAAGTCCATATATACTACATCAACCGCCTTACCCCCATCCACCTCTCGGGTCACTTTCTCAAAAAACTCAATGAGGTTAGTAAGGCATGACCTACCCTTCACGAAACCATGCTGACTATCCCCAATCAATTCATTTCTCTCTAAATAACTATAAATCCTATCCCTAATAATTCTCTCCAATACCTTGCCCACAACAGAAGTAAGACTCACTGCCCTATAATTCCCTGGAAGGTCTCTCTTCCCCTTCTTAAACAATGGGACCACATTCGCTATCCTCCAGTCCTCCGGAACCACACCCGTAACCAACGAGGGCCTGAAGATCAGAGCCAGAGGCTCTGCAATCTCCTCTCTTGCCTCCCAGAGAATCCTAGGGTAAATCCCGTCCGGCCCAGGGGACTTATCCAACTTCAAACCCTCGAGAATTTCTAGCACATCCTCCCTATCTACTACAATACTTCCCCATTTGCAACCCTGTACCTCAGTGTTCTCCATAGCTACATTTCCAGCACTCTGCGTGAATACCGAAGAGAAATATTTCTTCAGTGCCTCACCAATCTCTTCAGGCTCCACGCACAACTTCCCACTGCTGTCTATGACTGGCCCTAATCTTGCCCTAACCAATCTTCTATTCTTAACATATCGAAAGAAAGCTTTAGGATTCTCCTTAATCCTATCAGCCAACATCTTCTCGTGTCCCCACTTAGCTCTCCTCAATTCACTTTTTGCCTCCTTCCTGGCTAATCTATAGCTATCCATTGCACTATCTGAGCCTTCAAGCCTCATCCTGACATAAGCCTCCTTTTTCTTCTTAACCAGCAAATCAACTTTCTTCGTACACCAAGGCTCTCTTACTCGACCATTTCCTCCCTGCCTGACAGGGACATACTTATCAAGGACTCGCAGCAGCTGCTCCTTGAATAAGCACCACATTCCATATGTTCCCAGTCCCTGTAGTTTCCTAGTCCAATCTATGCACCCTAATTCTCTCCTGATGGCCTCATAATTACCCTTCCCCCAGCTATAACTACTGCTCCCAGCTTCATGCCTATCCCTATCCATCACTAAGGTGAACGTAACCGAATTGTGGTCACTATCACCAAAATGTTTACCAACTTCCAAGCCTAACACCTGGTCTGGCTCATTGCCCAGCACCAAATCCAATGTAGCCTCAACTCTAGTTGGCCTCTCTACATACTGAGTCAAAAAACCTTCCTGCACACTCTGTACGAAAACTGACCCCTCTAACGAGCTAGAGCTATAGCTATTCCAATCAATATTAGCAAAGTTAAAGTCCCCCATCAAAATTACCCTACTACTTTCACTCCTAATCAGAATTGACTTCGCAATCCTTTCCTCAACCTCTCTAGAACTATTAGGAGGTCTGTAAAAGACTCCTAACAGGGTGACCTCTCCTCTCCTGTTTCTAATCTCAGCCCATACTACCTCAACAGACAAGTCCTCATCAAACTTCTTTTCTATCACCGTGATACAGTCTTTGACCAATAACGCCACTCCTCCCCCCCTTCTACCTTATGTACACTGACTTGTGTTGGCTCTTGATCCCCTAGTGCCTCAAATTTGAAATTCTTCTCCTTTGCATTTAATGGTCTTTCCCTTTTCTCTTCCAGATCTGTAACCTTCAGGAAAACTTCCATTGACTTTGGACATGGGTTCCCCCATTTTCCTTAGGCACAATCCCAAAAATGTCGTCAGATTTATTTGATGCCATCTTAAGTAAACCATCTCTATTTTGGTCGGTCACAAGCCAGGGACTCTCTTAAGGCAACTGATATGCTTTGAGGACGTGGCTAAAGCATTTCTGCTGTTCTGCAGTAACAGAGCTCCAAGTTCTTTACTCCATCTTTGGCAATTAAATCTTTCGCCATACAAACCTTTAATGCTCTAGAATTCACATCTTAGAACTCCCTCTCAATCACTTCTTAAAAGTCTTTCGTAAAAGCCATCTCTTTGTTGAAGCAGTTTTTTAAAGTGGCATCTCGGCCTTTTGGCTAAGATGCAAATGAGATCAAGCCTTGGAGGAGGAGCTATACCTACTCCAATCAGCTTGGATCATGTAGATCAACCTCAAGACAGGACGTAAGAGCCCTGTCTTGTTAGTTTGGATTGGGAATGTCTCAACTTGTTGAGACTCTGAATTGTATTTGATTGGATTGAATTGGAATAAAAACAAAGTTTTCATTATTAGTATCACAAATAGGCTTACATTAACACTGCAATTAAGTTACTTTAAAAATCTCCTAGTTTCCTCAGTCTGGTGCCTGTTCAGGTACACTCACTGAGGGTAAATTTAACATGGCCAATGCACCTAACCAGCACATCTTTTGGACTGAGAGGAAATACATGCAGACTTGGAGAACTTTGCACAGACAATGTCCCACACAGAGAATTGAACCCAGGTCATTGGTGCTGTGAAGCAGCAATGCTAACTGTTGTGCTACGTGCTGTCCACCATGTTTGCATTCACAAATGAGAAGGAGAAGAAGATGCTGCTTTGACCAAGCTTTTTAGTCAACTCTTCTAATATAGTCACCTTTGAACATAAGAACATAAGAAATAGGAATAGGGTAGGCCATCTAGCCCCTCGAACCTGCCCCGCATACAAAAGATCATGGCTGATCTGAAGTGGATCAGTTCCACTTTTTCTTGCTTTCTCCCCATAACCCTTAATTCCCTTGTCTATCAGAAACCTATCTACCCATGACTTAAATATATTCAGCGAGGTAGCCTGCACCAATTCAACGGGTAGAGAATTCCAAAGATTCACCACCCTTTGATTGAAGAAGTTCCTCCTCAACTTTGATCTAAACCACTCCTCCCTTATTTTGAGGCTGTGCCCTCTCATCCTGCTATTCTTTCTAAGCAGAAAGAATCTGTCTACCTCTACCCTATCCATCCCCTTCATTATTTTACATGTCTCTATAAGATCCCCCCCTCCCCCCCAGTCTTCTAAACTCCAAATACAAACCTAGTCTACTCAATTTGACTTTTTCAGTATTTGTTTCTGTTAATCAATTTTGTTTTCATCAATGACAGATTGACTATAATTAGAACCATGGAGCCATAGAAAATTACAGCTCAGAAATAGGCCTTTGGGTCCTTGTCTGTGCTGAACCATTTTTTGCCTTGTCCCACTGACCTGCACTTGAACCGTATCCCTCCACACCCTTCTCATCCATGAACATCTTAAACGTTAGAAGTGATCCCGCATTTACCACTTTATCCAGCAGCTCATTCCGCACACCCACCACTCTCTGCGTGAAGAAACCCCCCTGAATATTCCTTTAAACTTTTCTCCTTTCACCCTTAACCCATACCCTCTAGTTTTTTTTCTCCCCTAGCCTCAGTGCTTGCATTCACTCTATACCCATCAAAATCTTATACACCTTTATCAAATCTCCCCTCATTTTTCTACGCTCCAGGGAATCAAGTTCTAACCTATTCAATCTATCCCTGTAACTCCGCTTCTCAAGTCCTGACAACATCCTTCTGAACCTTCTGTGCACTCTTTCAACCTTACTTACATCCTTCCTGTAACTAGGTGACCAAAACTGTACACAGTACTCTAAATTCGGCCTCACCAATGCTTAATATAACCTTACCGTAACACTCCAACTTTTATACTCGATACTCCGATTTATAAAGGCCAATGTACCAAAAGCACTCCTTACGACCCTAAAAGTGATGTCACTTTTAGGGAATTCTGTACCTGTATTCCCAGATCCCTCTGTTCAACTGCACTTTTCAGAGTCCTACAATTTAGCCTGTATGTTCTACTTTGGTTTGTCCTTCAAAAGTGCAATACCTCTCACTTGTCTGCATTAAATTCCATTTGCCATTTTTCAGCCCATTTTTCTAGTTGGTCCAAGTCCCTCTGCAAGCTTTGAAAACCTTTCTCACTGTCCACTACATTGCCAATCTTTGTCATCCAGATCATTGATATAGATGACAAACAACAATGCACTGATCTTTGCAGCACTCCACTAGTTACAGGCCTCCACTCAGAGAAGCAATCCTCCACAAACTTTCTCTGGCTTCTTCCATTCAGCCAGTGTCTAATCCAATTTACAATCTCCCCATCTATATCTAGCAACTGAACCTTCCTAACTAATCTCCCATGAGGGACCTTGTCAAAGGCCTTGCTGAAATCCAGGTAGACAACGTTCACCGCCTTCCCTTCATCCTCTTTCCTGTGACGTCCTCAGAAAACTCTAATAGATTGGTCAAACGTGACCTACCACGCACAAAGCCATGTTGATTTTCCCTAATAAGTTCCTGTCTGTCCAAATATTTGTCAATCCTATCCCTT
Source organism: Sphyrna mokarran (assembly GCA_024679065.1). Taxonomy (NCBI): domain Eukaryota; kingdom Metazoa; phylum Chordata; class Chondrichthyes; order Carcharhiniformes; family Carcharhinidae; genus Sphyrna; species Sphyrna mokarran. The sequence goes on along the minus strand of JAGIQG010000003.1, from coordinate 105,033,276 downwards.
ATCACACCTTCCAATAACTTGCCAACTACCGCCATCAAACTTAGTGGCCTTTAATTTCCAGGATTTCTTTTGGAACCTTTTTTAAACAACGGAACAACATGAGCCACCCTCCAATCATCGAGCACCTCCCGTGTGAATATTGACATTTTAAATATGTTTGCAGGGCCCCTACAAGTTCAACACCAATCTCCCTTAAGGTCCGTGGGAATACCCTATCCGGTCCTGGGAATTTATCCACTCTGATTCAACACTCTGCCTCGAGACCACCACCTCTTTAATCTATAAAGGTTCCATGACCTCCGTACCTGTTTGCCCAATTCCTGTAGACTCATCCCGTTTCCTCAGTAAATACAGATGCAAAAAACCCATTTAGTATCTCCCCCATCTCTTTTGATTCCATACATAGTCTACCACTCGTCTTCAAGAGGACTAATTTTATCCCTCACTATCCTTTTGCTCCTAACATACTCTATAGAAGCTCTTTGGATTTTCTTTCACTCTGTCTACCAAAGCAACTTCATGCTTTCTTTTAGCTCTTCTGATTTCCCTCTTAAGTAGCTTCTTGCATTCTTTTTATACTCTGAACATCTGATCTGTTCCTTGCTGCCTGTATATTTCATACAACTCTTCCTCTTCCCTTGAGAATCAAGGTTCCTTATCCCTATTTACTTTGCTTTTAATCCTGATAGGAGCATACAAACTCTGCACTAAAAATTTCTCCTTTGAAGGTCTCCCACTTTCCATTTACATACTTACCAAAGAATAGCCTGTATCAATCCACACTTCCCAGATTCCTTCTTATTTCATCAAATTTGACCTTTTACAGTTCACAACTTCAACCGGAGGACCAGATCTATCCTTATCCATGATCAGGTTGAAACTAATGGCATTATGATCACTGGATCCAAAGTGTTCCCTCACATTCTCTCCTCTCCTCGTAACTCAGACCTTCCATACCAGGCAGCATCCTGGTAAACCTCCTCTGCACTCTCCCTACAGCCTCCACGTTCTTCCGGTAGTAAGGCGACCAGCACTGGACGCAGTATTCCAAATGAGGTCTAACCAACATTTTATACAACTGCAACATTAAAGGCCAGCTCTTGTACTCTATACCCCTTCCTATAAAGGCTAACATACTATATGCTTTCTTCACAAACTTCTCCACTTGCTCTGCCACCTTCAGAGACTTGTTCACCTGCACCCCCAGATCCCTCTGCGTTTCTATACTCTTAATAGGTCTACCCTTTATCATATACCTCCCCACTACATTCTTTCTCCCGAAATGCATCACCTCTCATTTATCAGGATTGAATTCCATCTGCCATCTGTCTGCCCAAGCTACCAGCCTATCTATGTCCTGCTGCATCGCCTGACAATGCTCCCCACTATCTGCAAGTCCAGCCATCTTTGTATCGTCTGCAAACTTGCTGATCACTCCACTTACTCCCTCTTCCAAGTCATTTTATATATATTACAAATAGAAGAGGTCCCAGTACCGAGCCCTGCGGCACACCACTAGTGACCGACCTCCAGCTAGAGCAACACCCTTCCACTATTACTCTCTGTCTCCTATTACCAAGCCAGTTACTTATCCATCTAGCTACCTGTCCTTGTATTCCATTTGCCTCGACCTTCTCGACTAACCTCCCATGAGGGACTTTGTCAAACGCCTTACTAAAATCCAAATAGACAACATCAACGGATCGCCCTTCGTCCACTGATTTCGTCACCTCCTCAAAAAATTCTACCAGATTTGTAAGGCACGACCTCCCCTTAACAAATCCGTGCTGCGTATCCCTAATCAGATCGCAACGCTCTAAGTGCCTATACATCCTATCTCTAGGAATCCCCTCCAACAGCTTCCCTACCACTGATGTCAAACTCACCGGCCTATAATTCCCAGGGTTATCCCTACTACCCTTTTTAAACAACGGTACAACATTAGCTATTCTTCAGTCCTCTGGGAATGTTTTCCTTAGAAAAACGTAGACTTAGAGGAGATGTGATAGAGGTGTACAAGATTTTGAAGGGGATTTATAGAGTAAACAGGGTTAAGCTTTTTCCGAGGATGGACTCAAATAGCATGAGGAGTCACGGGCTTAGGGTGAGGGGGGTAAGGTATAATTTGGATGCTAGAGGGAGTTTTTTCACACAGAGGGTGGTGGGGGTATGGAATGCGCTGCCAAGTAAAGTGGTGGAGGCAGGTACTCTGGAGTTATTTCAGAAATACTTAGATGGGCACATGAACAGAATGGGAATGGAGGGGTATAGAAAACTGATTTAAAATAGGGATCATGAGCCTTGGGAGTCCCTGGGAAGTGTGTAAATATATGATGATATTGATGTACTTGTTTTTATCCTACAGGTGCTTTGGTCCACCTTGTTGTCTAACGAGGGGCATACACGCGATGGGTCGTGAGAGGCTGCTCTTGGATTTTTTTCGAGAGTATCCTAGTGCTTCACGTCGTTAGTGTACGCTTGACCTGGACCATTTGATGGGCAACACGACAGCTCAGTGACTATCGCTGTACTGTGCAGATACATGGATTTGGGCCTGTGTCTGTGGGAGTTTGCGCATTCTCCCCGTGCTTGCGTGGGTTTTCTCCGGGTGCTCCGGTTTCCTCCCACGTTCCAAAGATGTGCTCTTAGGCTAATTGGCAAAACAAATTCTCCCTAAATTGTCTCAAATTTAGTTTTTAAATCCACTGATCTATAAACATGGACAGGGATCGCGGGTAGAGATGGGAACATTGGGGTGGCAGCGCGGGCTCGTTGGGCCGAAGGGCATGTTTCCCGTGCTGTTTTGTTCTTTGTTCTTTATTCACATCCATCACCTGCCCTAACTCATTTCCCAATAGGAGATCCAGTGTCGCATCCTCTCTAGTTGGCACCTTTACACACTGATGTAGAAAATTCTCCAGAACACATTTTACAAACTCTACCCAGACTAACCTTTAATAGTATGCGGTCCCAATCTATATGTGGAAAATTAAAATCCTCTACTATCACAACTTTGTTTCTTGCAGTTGTCAGCTATCTCTTTGCTGATTTGCTTGTCCAGTTCTTGCTGATTATTGGGTGGTCTATAATACAATCCTATTAATGTGGGCCATACCCTTCCTGTTTCTCAGCTCCACCCATAGGGCCTCTGTAGACAAGCACCCTAATCTATCCAGCCTGAGTACTGCTGTAACATTTTCCAACAATGTTACCCGCCCCCCACCCCCAATCTTTTACCCCTCCGCCTCTATCATGCCTGGAACATTGAGCTGCCAGTCCTGCCCCTCCTGTAGCCAAGTTTCACTAATGGCTACAATGTCATATTTCTATGTGTCAACCCACACCTTCATCTGCCTTCCCCACAATACTCCTAGCATTGAAATAGACACACCTCAAAAGATTATTTCCACCATACTGAACCCTTCCATTTGTGATTTTGCTTAATCTAACCTGCCTTTTTACCTGTGCTCCACTGTCTGCTCGGGCAATCTGGTTCTCATCCCCCTGCAAATCTAGGTTAAACGTTCCCCAATAACACTAGCAAACCTCCCTGCAAGTATATTGGTACCCTTGTAGTTTAGGTGTAATCCGTTCCAATGATCCAAGAATCGGAAACCCTGCTGTCTACACCAGTTCCTCAGTCATGTTTCATCTGCCAATTGTGGAATTTGCTTCAAAGGCATGGTTATTTACTCAGGGCACTTTAACCTAGTCAGTGACAATATTGCTCCGTTGCATTATTGTGGGGTTTTGAGAGCAATAGTTTCCATTGCTGGCATCGGTTTTATCTTTTTGTTAATTAATAAAAATTGACTAAAGGAAATAAAAGAACATTGGTACTAAATCAAACAAAATACTGAAAACACTCATGATCAGGCAGCATCTGTAGACAAAATAATGCAAGTTAATTGTCTTTGTTTATTCTGCTAAATTTATTTTTTGAACGTGATGTTTGGCAGATTCCTCCCATATGTTCCATCTTATTTTTCAGGAATCTGGCATGCTTACAGGGATTTAGTTGATTTCATGGTTATTTATTATATCTTGTGTAGCATTGTAATCAATGATAATCTTCTTTACTGCAGGAATGAAGGAGACAGTGTCAGTAATCTAGCAATTCTCAAAATATTTTATGACTTTGGGAAAAGGTAATATCAGTAATTTGAAGGTAGAAGATGAATCTTTAATAGTTTAATAAGTTACTTCAGTACAGACAGTTCCTCCAATAGGGACCTGTGGTATGACCAAATAAGAGAACATTGGATACTTCTGATTTGTATCTATCTTCCAGGACCTTTGTGTTTCAAGCATATTGCTGTTAACAAGTGCCAGTTACATAATTCCAAATGTAATGTTTGTTGGTTAATGGGCAACTGATGTGAAGCCTCTACACCAGCTCGATATCAAAGTGGAAGTAAATTGTAAATGGGAATTAATAAAGAGATTCCTATAATCGGCTTCTGCTCTTTAACGCTGGGCCGTAGGCTGTAGTTGGAGTTTCTTGTGTAGCTTTCAATGAAAGGAGTTTGGCAGAACGCCCAGATCTGCATGGCGTTTGCAGAAGGTTAGTGTAGGCTACTTTACTGTCACTGCATGAAGCTAAAGCGGCCGTGTTCAGATCTGTTCTGTTATCTGTTACCGAGACTAATCTGCAGCTGAACGTTATTGAAGTTCCTCTTAACAGCCTAAGTAGAGTAAGTGAATCAAAGTAGATCATCTCAAAATGAGGGATTAACTGCTGCGACCAATCTTGCATATAAGCCACTCTGAAATGTTATTCGAGTACTTCTGGCAAAAGCGGATGGAGCAGAGCTTGAACTGTGCCAAAGTGCTGAGGTCTGCACTGATAAATAAATCTCTCGCTCTCAGTGCTGCAAACCATTACCCATGTAGGATCGAGCAAACGGATGCAATTACTTACAGCAGTGAAATTCTAATGAGTGGGATTTTAGATATTTGGACTCTTTAAGAGCCCTTTTAAGGCAGTGGTAACTGTGGTTTCATGACACAGGAAATACTATGAACACACAGGAAGGTTTGCTTACAAGCTGTTCCCTTCCCTTCTAATGTGAGCTGTCTAGTTATTGTGTGTTATGTTTGTTTTTTTTCCTTTGTTTTTGAAAATTGTCTTTGCAGTGTGAATACGTCAATTTGAACACACTGAGGGCCAACAATTTGAAATTGTGCTCTTGCAATTTTCAGCAATTATTGCATCCTTGTGTATTGCTGAAACAATCAGAGTCCTTACAAAGGCAAGGAAGTTTAAGGCAAGTCTTTGACCATTTCTTCTTGTCCCATCTCCTGACTGCAGTTTGAGAACTGGTGTTACTGTCACTACTTTTATTTGATTAATTATAAATTAATCTATTGAAATGAATCCCTTATGGAATATTTGGAAAGGCTTTTACTTTTAGCTACCAAACTTACTATGAATACTTACTTCATTCAGAATTGCACAGTATAATACTAAATCATAACAAGCAGCATCTCAGTTAATAGGGCTCTTATTTCTGAGGCCAGTGTTGAGAGGGTGGCATCCGCAGCAGCAACCATGGTGCAGAATGTTCATTTCATGGCTGCAGATTCCGCTCCATAGTTCAGGGAATCAGTTGTATGGTGCAGGCATTTGTGGGTATCCATATGTGCCATTGTCAGAGGCTGGAAGGGCTTCTGGATTTCACTCCTCCCGCTCCTCTATCGCATGGGGGGTCCTGGGGAATCTCAAGTACCCCCCATGGGGGATCCTGGGGAATCTCAAGTGTAAAGAGGAGCATCAGCATAGCCTGGGGCCTTCCACCAGGAGACCTTGGATGTGTCCAACCCATCCAACAATCTCCCGTCTCTGACCAGCACAGCTCCAACCCAGCACACAGGAACATGCTGTCACCACATCATGCCTGAAAGCAGGCTGGGAGGGCATCATGTAAGACTGGGGATTAAAGGCTGTGTTTCAGGGATACTTGGCAGAACTTTTCCTTTTTTTTTGGCAGTTGCTTTGGGTAAGAAAACCAGTGAGAATTGCACCGGCCCTGTTGGCAGAATTTAATGCTTTATTTTTTCAGGCTCTTTTTTTCAAAAAAAGCTTTTTCTACAAGTTTCATATTACGCCCATGACGAGATAACTTTACCCATCTGGGGATCAGCTGAGCATTTCATTCAAGGGGACACTGCATTTAAACACCTCCCCTGTTCATTATCCAGCCAAAAAGATGGCAGTGAGGAAGACAGCACCACAATTCTCAACTCTGACCAAGTTACCGGATGTGATGAGGGGTGGCGTGATGTGCTGTACCCTCAAATGGACCGGAGACCATCTAGTAAGGTCACGAGCCTTGCATGGGAAACAGTGACACGATGGTCAGTGCAGAGAAAAGATCCTTCATGTAGCCGGGGGTAAGAACTCCTCATTGGTCAGTATTAACCCACTCTCACACACCCATATTCATCCATTGGAAACTCGTTCACTGCCACCTTAGTAGCCCCCCCCGCATCATGTCCTCGTCTCCCTTACAGCTCCTCTTATCACATCCCAAATCCCACTCTCCAACCACGGATGCCATGCACCCTTGCCATCTGACCAGCACACTGCCTGTTTACATTCCCCGTCTGTCTCCTTGCAGAACAAGTTGGCTCATAATTTTAAAAAAAAAAGCACAGACGAGCATCACCATGCCCAACCTAAAAATCCTTACCTCTTTTGAGGAGAGAACTCAGGTTCTGGCCAAGGCGAATCACAACCATTCCTACATTGAAGGTGAGGTGGATACAAACAGAAGTGAGGATCTTCAGCATATTCATCCATCTACCCAGCTTCATGTGAGTTGTAGCTCTCCTATCCTTATGCCCTTGCTATGCACTAATTCCATCTTTCTTCCCATGGCAGGTAAATTAGTTGACCTGCCTGATCCACCCTGCAGTAGGGCATAGGATATCATGGACAACAGCGCTGAAAAATTTTCTGAAGTCCTTCATGAAGAAGCATTGCAGCTATCACACATACCTTTTACCAGTGCTGAGACTGTCACCTTGGGAATAAATAGAAGGCAGGCTTCCGAGTCACTAACTTGTCAACACTCATTTCTAATGACCCACAGCAGGCGAAAACAGGGATGCTCCAGGGATCTGACACTCAAGATCGATGGTGGCAAAGATAGTGCGAAGCCCAGTCAGATGGCATGCCACTAGACTTTGTTATCCTCCATGCTGCTGGAGCTACAAAGGCAGGAAGGATGACAGCTACACTGCTTGAATTACAAGGCTGACTGGAGGAATTCCGTCGCCTTCTGTTTAAGGTGGTGGTACTGGCACTCTGAGATAAATAGGCCAACATTGAGAGGGTGGCATCCACAGCAGCAGCTGTGGTGCAGGATGTTCATTTTCTGACTGCAGATGTCTGCTCCATAGTTCAGGGCATCAGTTGTATGGTGTAGATATTTGTGGTCATCCATGTGTACCACTGCCAGAGGATGGAAGGGCTTCTAGATTTCAGTCCTGCTGCCCCTCTGTCTCGTGGGGGAAACATCAAGTCCTCATAGAGAGGTAGATTAGCACAGCCTGGGGCCTTCCATCGAGAGACCCTGGATGTGTCCAACCCACCTGACAATCTCCTTTTTTTTTGACTATTACAGCTCCAACCCTGGACACAGGAATGTGCCATCGCCACACCTGAAAGCAGGCTGGAGCCTGGCGGGGGCATCCCCCCACCACAACCCTCCCCACCCTCCGCAAAAAGTCATTGCAGGCAACATGGCATGGAAGATAGGTCACCTCCACCTCAGCTATGGATCCTGGGGCAACACCAGGACATGGTGAATAGGAAGGTTAAGAAAGTAGAGCATCACAATAGGGCATGGATGATGTTTGACACAATTATATAGTGAACACTTATGAGTATGTGAGCATACTCATCATGTGTATTAAACATGACTTGCAGCATATAAAGACTCACTATCAGTGCCACGTCCATCTCCTGTCTATGAGGATGTCAGCTGATTGGTTGGCCTTCCCTCACTGACAAGATGCAATTGTGCAAGTGTTATCCCGGTAATGAAAGGCTCTCCTACCTGCCCCCAGTGGCGAAGGACATCAGAACCCAGCCATTTGGGAAAGTCTGATCTCTTCATAACTAATCTAGTGGCTTTATCCTTGAAAGCTGTTTCTCAGGCACTAAATTTAAGTTTATTTATTATTGTCATAAGTAGGCTTACTTTAACATTGCGGTGAAGTTACTGTGAAAATCCCCTAGTTGCCGTACTCTGGTGCCTGTTTGGATACACTAAGCAGGAATTTAGCACAGCCAGTGCACCTAACCAGCACATGTTTCAGATTAATGACACGGATCTGCACTAGCATCCTAACAAAGGAGCATCAGCAGAGATGGGTCTGTCCATGTATCAATGCCCTGAGATTACCCTAGTTTGTGGCAGTTCACGAGTTGCCTGAGTTTTCCATAGATCTTTGAAGAGCCATGCTCTGTCCTGACTGCAAGTCATCATGCTCCTGCATTATGTAGGCCATGGCAGGAGCAGTATCAGAGCTATGGTCAGCTGCCACCATACAGAGGAAGGGTCGCTACCCATGATTTGACCTCAGTGTCCACTACCCTGGCCCTGATTGCCAGTGTGTTCTGAGGCGCTCCTCCCCATTCGGGTCCTCATCGTTACCTGATGGCCGCTGTCTGCCTCCTCTGGGAGTTCCTCAACGTCCTTAGCAGAGGAGATGTGTTGCTCTTCATCTCATCCTCTGGCAGCTTCTCATCCTGTTGCAGAGCCAGGTTGCAGAGGGCTTGGCACACCACAACAATGCACATGAAACCATTCTGAGATTATACTGGAGGGTTCCACCTGACCAGTCCAGGCAGTGAAATCTCACCTTCAGGATGTCAGTTGTCTGCAACACCAACACGGGAGTTGCAGCATGAGCCTTATTGTAACAGGTCTCTGATGCACTGTTATTATCTGTGCACGGGTGGCATCAGCCATATCCTGAGGAGGTATTCCTTGTTCCTAAGGAGTCAACCACGTAGCTGCTGAGCTCCCTCAAATACCCTCGGCTGCTGAGATACACGAGGTGTAGCTATCCTTGAGAACCAATCACACAACTGCATGAAGTGCTTGGCGTTGTTGGGAAATGGGAGCCCTTGCGGCTTACGAAGGAGACACCTTAATACCATAGGGCATAAAGAGTCACATACGTGTAGTCTGTGGCTCCCCGAACTTAGAGAACCAGCTATATGGGCAAACCCCATGGCACTAGTGTCCTATGGTCATAATTAATATAGTTATGTGCTCTTTTTGACAAGAACATTGTTAACCTCACAGATGTACGTGTGTGCAGAAATCTGGGAGATGCTGGAAAGGTCACTGGTGGGGTCTTGAAAGGAGCTATTAGCATAGGAATTTAGGTGGCCGTTAACTTCAGGATGAAGAGCAGTGAGTGGCCTCCAAGGCCATGTGGCACCAAGTGATTTAGAACCTGGCAGAGCTGAGTGATACTGCCCCTGAACATTTGGATTCTCCTCCTACATCAGTTTGGTGTGTCATTTTCCATTTGTTAGCTGTAGCCCAGTAATTTAACCTCCAATCACCACTCTCTGTGGTGCAGCTGGGTAGGCCCTATTTTCCTTTCCTCCTCAGAATTTGTTCCTGCCTCAATATGGCCACATGTTGACCTGGTGGCATCTCTTCTGCCTCACTGCTACTAGGACAAACACCAACTCTACAGGCACTGTGTTTACATCTGTGAAATATCTAAAAGAGAATGAATAAGTCCATGTTCTGATACATTGCCCATTCAACCTTGGGAACATTCTACCGATGATGTAGAGATGCCAGCGTTGGACTGGGGTAAACACAGTAAGAAGTCTGACAACACCACGTTTAAGTCCAACGGATTTATTTGATAGTAAACTCAAGCTTTCAAGGCTGTGCTCTTTGTCAGGTGAATGAGGTGTTCACCTGACGAAGAGCACAGCCTTGAAAGCTTGTGAGTTTACTATCAAATAAATCGGTTGGACTTAAACCTAGTGTTGTCAGACTTCTTACAATATTCTGCCCATGTCAGTGACTGGGTTTTTTTATTATTTGTCCCTAGGACAATGCTTGACAGCATTGATTGCTCATTCTTAACTAGCCTTGAAACTCAGTGGCTCACTGAGCTATTTCAGAGGGCAGTTGAGAGTCAACCACATTGCAATGACTCTGGAGTCTTATGTAGACCAAACCAGATAAGAATGGTAGATTTCCTTCTCTAAAGGACATCAGTAAACCCGGTGGGGTTTTCTAACAATTGACAATGGTTTCATGCTCATCTGTGGATTCTTAATTCCAGATTTTTTAAATTGAATTCAAATTTCACCATTTACTGTGGTGGGATTTGAACCTGGGTCCCTAGAAAATTAGCTGCGTTTCTGGAATAATAGTCTAGCGATAACTAGGATATTGCCTCCCCTGCTATGCTCACCTTCTCATTGAGGTCCATTTTCATACTAAACTGGACAAGACCTCGCAAGGCCCTCTACCCAGTCATTATGACAGATGTATGTCTACTTCAGGTACCTGCCAGCGAGGCTCAATTATGCAATCCATGATTAGCAGGCAGTCCTTCTGTAAGCTTATGAGATGTGAATGTATTGAAATGAGATTCCTTACCTTGCTGGGTGGGAACCTCATAATATCCCTATCAAGGGATGGAAAAAATGTGAAATCAGATCTCACTGGTAATAATCTTTTTTTTTAAGTTTTGTGATATTTCGCATCCATATCACTATTTGCAGCGAATGCGGGTGCAGAAATGGAACCACTGTCATTCAAGACATGGTAACATCTCCATCTTTTCTGGTGGTAAGGATGAATATTATTGGTTCTATGAAAGTATTCAAAGAGGAGCATGGAGTGCTATCATTAGCCTGCCCAATGTTCATCTTTCAGAAAGCATCATTTATCTTACTGCAGTTTCTTAATTTTGCAGTGTCCGACTTTGTGTAAAACATGATTGGAGGTTTTCCTCCAATGGCACCATAGTACTAATACAGTTGTAAAATGAGGGCTTTAACTGTGCTGAGGTAGTCTGATGCAAGACAATTGTTTGTCGTCAAAAAGGGAGGGGTCATAGGTCCAAATCCAGTCACCAAATCGATACTGTTAAGTTAATCAGTATATTAGTCAGGGATGAGCCCATTCTTCTCAAAGGATGCATTTTGATGTTCTGTCTCACATTATAACAAATTGTTGGTTTTAATGTTAAAATTAGAAAATTTGGAATCCAGAAATAAAAACAGAAAATGATGGTTAAACTCAGGCAGGTCTGGCATCATGTGTGGAACTTTCAATCCCTCAAAAAAAAACATTCACTGGGGAAAAGATCCAAACAACCAGAGGCTTTCTGAGAATCCAAGTCCCTGCTCTGGCAACATTCCACAATGAGGAAGTAAATTGCCACATCAAGCCCTGTTGTGAAATCTGGAATTGGTTTAAGGTTACAGCTGTAACATTTTATACTTGCTCATCCAAGGTACTACTTGTGCTTCCTCAATTGTCTTCAGGAAAGTTTTGCTACTTCAAGGCAACATTTTTTCAAAAATGGTAGCAGTGGTTTTATGGAGTGCAATGTGATGAGTAATAGCAGTAAATTGAACGGGTTTGAATCATGCTGTACTATTTTAAGGTGGTTGGGAATCTGCTGGCTTATGGCTTGCTGATTATATTGCTGCCAAATCTGTTCACTTGTGGGTGAGAGCATTTTTTTTTTGTTTTGTTCCTGGTTTTTGGAAGTGTGTTTTGCTGAGTGCTCTTTTTGGTGGATAGTCAGTTCTTTCATGACCAAGCTCTAATTCTGTGAACCTCTGTATAGTCAGTGGATCCTTGCTGAGGATAAGAGTTTTAGGCAAAGATACCTAGTAGCAAAGAGAGGCTGCACATGTGGGCAGTGCCAGTTTCTCTGTAATTTGCAAATTTTATTCCATCCATGCTGATTTGTGTGTGTTTAGAATCAAATATGCTGACTTGGCATATCCATTTAAAGTTTGATTTTCCAGCAAGTATTGATATTTAATAACATTTCTTGTAAAACTAGTTGCTGTGGAAGGAGCTATTTGTGCATTAAACCATATAGTTTTACAAGATTTTGTCTGTTGTTTGCTGCTGTATTAGAAATTGGAGCAAATACAATTTTGAGACGGATAATTTTAAGACCTCATGGTCTTCCTCATCTAAATTTAAAGCCAGATACACTTGGTTGGATAGAGTAGTGTAGTGGTTTTGATACTGGACAACAATCGTCATGTGTTTGGGTCCCACCATGGCAGATTGTGAAACTGAATTCAATAAATCTGGTAACTTGTGGGAAAGACGAGGAGAAAGTTACTATGGAAATTCAGTCAAAAATGGGCAGTAAATGTGGCTTGATCAACTTTGCCTAATTCTTTTTAAAATTAAAGTGGGCACCTATCAAGTTGAATGATTTTAGGTGTAATCCTAGATTTTCAGCCTCCTGAGCCATAAAAATTAGTAACCGAGCATGGGAACGATATACTTTTATCAGCTATTTGACTGGATTTCATGTAGTGGGCCTTTTGGGATGCTACTTCATGGTATTGTGATCAGGTTCTTGATTGCTGATCCTAGAGCTACTATTGGATCATTCACGAGGAAACATTCAGTGCTTATTATGGGTGTGCTGATTGGATTCAATAATACAGCTGCATGCATCAACCAAAGTTGCCCCAGTTTTAAATTGGTGCTTTTTGTTTTGCTCAGCATGTTTTCTGACATACACTGGACTTCTGTAGTGCTGATCTAAAGTATATCACTCTTCATTAAAAGCTTCTGTTAAATGTCTTGCTTGAAATGTCTTAGGGAAGATTCACTTTGGTTTTTCCAAATGGGATTCCTATTGGAATCCCATGCAGGAAGCCTAATAGGACTATTTTGTGGATTTTTCACCTAATATCTGTTGTAGAAGATCCAATTTTAGCTTTTCATATGTTCACAAAGTAGATGAATCTTTGTTGTACTCCACCTTTTATGTTCAAAGTACTTTGTCATTGGTACATGGGCAAAGCAAGATCAGGTAAAGAATAGACTGAGGTGCAGATTACTAAACACAAGTAATAACATGATTGAATGCAAGAGAAAAATGAAGTAGCACGGGGAATGCAAGGGAAGCAGTAAGGGATCAAGCAAAGGCTATCCATATTGTGGTAAGTCAATGTTCTGAAGATGTTTAATATTAAACACAATGAAACTGCATTCAGGGTATTAGGTATTTTGTGATCCAAAAGATGAATCTCACTGATCGTGACTGAGTTTTACCTCTCCATCCTTCTGTCTGCAGTGTTTTATGATTTGAGAAATGCTTTAGATTGCAGGGTTACTCGTCATTCTAAAGTTCTTCCTTGTTTTAATGGTTGGAGAAATAGTCGAAATTGATCTGGTCAGTCTTCTCAGTTTAAAGCAGATATTTCAGTAAATGTATGTCAGAGATTATTTTGTACATTTTACGTAAGAATGCAAACTGGAATTTAAAGAACTAAGAAGCAAAATTTTTCTAACCTATTGGGAGGGTGAGGAGGAGAAGCTGCTTTTAAAATTTTCAGTTATGCAGGAATTACAATTTTACTAGTAAAATTGGAAACATGGAAGAGTGAATTAGGTGAAACACTGAACAGTTCTTGGTATTTTAAGATGGGGTTGACTAGTAGCACCTACTACAAATACATGAGCAGTTTTTGAAGAATTTACACCATAGCAAAATAATATATATGCCACAAATGCAACTGGTCAACTTTGGGAATACAGAGTGTGCTGAATATAGTCTTTTTATGTTCTTCGTGCATGCAATTCTGATTTGAGTCTATAGTCCTTGGTGCAATGTTTTGTTTCCCTTCGTTTTGATTTAATTGTTCAGAGTAATATTTGAAGCTTTAAAATGGCGTCTTGTGGTTTTAAGATTTTCTTTCAACTTTGCATACTCTCTTTAAGGCTCTTATTTACTGTAAATTAAAGGGGAACCAACAGGTTTATTTATTAGTGTCACAAGTAGACTTATATTAACACTATAGTGAAGTTACTGTGAAAATCTCCTAGTTGTCACACTCTGGCAACTGTCTGGGTACACAATGAGAATTTAATATGGCTAACCAGCACATCTTTTGGACTGTGGGAGTAAACCAAAGCATCCAGAGGAAACCCATGCAGACATGGGGAGAACATGCCCATGTTCATTGAATCAGTAATCCAGACGCTCAGGCTAATGCTCTGAAGACCGAGATTTAAATCCCATCACGACGGCTGGTGGAATTTAAATTCAATTAGTAAAGTTGAAATTAAAGCTAGCCGATGGTTTTATGTTCACCATTGTCGAACATGAAGACATTGTTGTAAAAATCTATCTGGTTCATGCATGTCCTTTAGGGAAGGAAATCTGCTGTCCTTTGATTTCAGGCCTACAGCAAGCGCAGAAATGCCTTCTGAAAGGGCCTGGCTGTGGCAAACCTCTGCAAAATCTAAGAGGAATGACAAGTGATTCTGTATTGACATAGGCTCGGGAAATGAGCAGGAACAACCCGCTCCCCTTGACGCTGCAAAGTCCTCCTTACTAACATCTGTGGGTTTGTTTCAAAATTGGATGAGCTATTCCACAGACTAGTAAGCAAAAGCATGGTGTAGTTATACTCTCAGAATCATATCTTGTAGGCAATGTCTCAGATGCCATCATTACTGTCTGTGGATGGCACGGTAGCTGACATTGCGGCCCCTCAGTGCCAGGAACCAGGTTCAGTTCCCAGCAGGGCAGTGTCTGTATAAGGCTGCATGTTCTCCCCATGTCTGCATGGGTTTCCTCTGGATGCTTCGGTTTCCTTCCACAGTCCAAAAGATGTGCTGGTTAGCCATATTAAATTCTCATTGTGTCCCAGAGTGTGACAACTAGGGGATTTTCACAGTAACTTCACTACAGTGTTAATATAAGTTTACTTGTGACACTAATAAATAAACCTTAAAAAAATGTTAGGGTATGTCCTGGCCCACTGACAGGACAAACCCACCTAATGTGGCAGCAGAGTGATATATAGTTGAGAGAGTTGCTCTGGGAATCCTCAGCATCTCTTAACGCCATTAAATTGTATAATGTCAGATCAAACAAGGCAATTGGTATTCTTCCCTGTTGAACAACACTGAGAGGCTGCATTGAGGGTGGCAAGGGTGGAACATACCCTAGACGAGGGACTTCAATGTCAGTCGCCAAAATGGCATGTCAGGTGCAGCACCAGACACACCTAAAAATGAGGTGTTAGCTTCATGAAGATACAACTGAGGAGTGTTTATGTGTAACAGCAGAGTGAGAGGGAGGGAGAAATCCTGTGACACGTAAGCAGCAAACAATATACAGAGCTAAGCAATTCCACAACCAACGCATCAGATCTAAGTTCTGCAGTCCTGCCACATCCAATTGTGAATGGTGGTGGACAATTAAATGACTCATGGAAGGAAGAAGTAATACATATATACCCACTCTGATGAAGAAATCTAGCATATTGTTGCAAGCTAGAAGTGCATTTACAACCATTTTCAGTCATGAGTACTGAATGGATGATCTATCTCTACCTCCTCCTGAGATCACCAGCATCACAGATGCCACTCTTCAGCTAATTTGGTGTACTATACCAGATATTAAGTAACAGCTGAAGGCATTGTGTACTGCAAATGCTATTGGCCCTGACAAGTCTGACAATCATCATAATCTAGTACGTGACAATTTGCCGTGGTAACCAAATCCCAATGGAAAACCTGGTTAAGTTATTGCAACAATCTTCAATTTGTACTATGCTGAGAGATGATGTGTGCTCATTGCCAATTTAGAGACTTTATATGGTAAATTAAAATATTTATTAACTTGAAGATGCAAGATTACGTATACACATTAAAATTAGTCTTGCATGACATTTACCCCAAAAATATTTCTAATTGGTTAGACTCTCAAATCACACACCATTAGGCAAACATATAGATAATTAAACTATAAAGCCTCAGTAACATTGCCAGAAAGCACCCAGTGTTGCTGTGGGAAGATGTGTCACAGGATTTCTCTCTCCCTCTCTCTCTGCTGTGGAGAATTCCAGAAAGCTTTATAACAAAACCCTTCTTTTTGAAAATCACAGATCCTGTTCTGGGTTGGTGCAAACAGTTCACTGTACTTTGTCATAGATCTATTTTGGTTTCAACCGGGATCTTTGGTTCAATGTCACACTACCTGTAACCCCCATGACTTGCCTGGGCTTGCACCGTCTCACTAACTGTCCTGTCTTGAGACAATACACATCTCTTTAACCTGTGCTTAATGTTCTCTTCACTCACATTGTCTGTACCTTTTAAGACTTGGCTTATAAAGACTCTCATTCCAATCATTATTTTGTAAATTGAGTTTGTATCTTTACATTGCCTGTTTGTGAACAGAATTCTCACTTACCTGATGAAGGGGCTGCACTCTGAAAGCTAGTGGTTTTTGCTACCAAATAAACCTTTTGGACTTTAATCTGGTGTTGTGAGA
This sequence comes from Sphyrna mokarran, assembly GCA_024679065.1. NCBI lineage: Eukaryota > Metazoa > Chordata > Chondrichthyes > Carcharhiniformes > Carcharhinidae > Sphyrna > Sphyrna mokarran. The sequence continues at coordinate 105,016,731 of JAGIQG010000003.1, read as the reverse complement.
CTTCTTACTGTGTTCACTCAAACACAGTTCTCTAAGTATATTTTTTCTTCGTTCATCTTTAAAATCATTGTTTGCAACATCCTCTTGAAGGTAACTATCTGCAAAATATAAATACAAAAATGTTTTATCTTCTCTATTGCCCTCACCCTTGGATCAAATAAAAAACTTAATCTTTTCCAAGTTTACTTAGACCTTTCCCAACTGGTAAAACTTCCCTTTGAAAGTTAACAACTGAAATCCAGACATACGGTAGCACAGTGGTTAGTACTGTTGCTTCACAGCTCCAGGGTCCTGGGTTTGATTCCCAGCTCAGGTCACTGTCAGTGTGGAGTTTGCACATTCCCTTCATGTCTGCACGGGTTTTCTCTAGCTACTCCAGTTTCCTCCCACAGTCCAAAGATGTGCAGGTTAGGTTGATTGGCCGTACTTGCCTATCACCTAATGCAAATTGCAATCCATGTTTTATTTCCCTGTAGCACATCCAACTGTCCACCATCTACTTCAAGTGCCTACTTTTTCACATCTTGCCTCTTTGTTTTCAAATCTGTAGACACTTTTTAGTTTAATTAATCAGTCACACTCACAAACCTGCTTCTTGGAATAGCACAGCAGATTCTAAAAATAACATTTTCCCCACATAACAGTAAAGACTTCTGCTCCAGAGCGAGTTGTACAACTGGCCAAGCTGTTCCAGTATAGCTGCAACACTGGTATCTACTGGGCAATGTGGCAAATTATCGAGATATGTCCTGTCCTCAAAAGAAGAGAGACAAATCTAGAACAGATATTTACCACTCCATTAATCATCATTGTTCTTCAGCAAAGTGATAAAACATGTTATCAATAGCATTATCACATAGCACTTCACAATAGCCTGCTCACCAACGTTTGTTTTGGGTTCTGCCAGGGCCGTTCAGCTCCTGATCGCATTACGGTCATAGTCCAAGCAAGGGCAGAAGAGCTGAACTCTAAAGGCACTGAAAGAGTGATTTACCCCGGACATCAAGGTAGCACTTGACCAGGTGTGGCATAAAGGAGCTCCAGCAAAACTGGAAATTGGGAAAAAAAACTCCTTGTTACTTATTTGTACAAAGTAGGATGGTTTTGATTTTTGGAGCTCAATCATCTCAGTGCCAGGACATTACTGCAGGGATTCCTCAGTGTAGTGTCTTCTGTCGAAATGTCTTAAATATCAATGAGGTTCCTTTTGTAAAGTCAGAAGTGGGAATGTTGCAGTTTACAGTGGCCTAAGGCCACACTTAAAATGCCGTATACAGCTATGGTCACCCTATTATACAAAGATATTATTTAACTAGAAAGAGTCCTGAAAAGATTTATAGAGATCTGTAAAATAATAAGGGGCACAGATCAACTAGATAGTTAATATCTTTCCCCCAAAATAGGGGAGTCTAAAACTAGACGGCATAGGTTTAAAGTGAGAGGGGAGAGATACAAAAGATCCAGAGTGGCAATTTTTTCACCCACAGGGTAATGAGTGTCTGGAACAAGCGGCCAGAGATGGTAATAGAGGTGGATACAATTTTGCCTTTTAAAAAGCATTTAAACAGTTACATTGGGTAAGATGGTATCGAGGGATTTGGGTGAAATGCAGGCAATTGGGACTAGCTTAGGTGTTAAACAAAGGGGCAGCATGGACAGATTGGGCCAAAGGGCCTGTTTCCATGCTATAAACCTCCTGACTGTATGATACTACACAATGTTCAGATCCTGAAGGAATCCATGTCCAAAAGCAGCAAGACTAGGGCTGATAAATAGCAAATAACATGCTGTACAAATGCCAGGCAATGCCCATCTCCAACATTTGAGAATCCAACCATATCCCCATGACATTCAGTAGTGTTACCGTTGCTGAATTCCGCCCCCAAACATGGAATCCTGGGAGTTTCATGTAACTAGAAACTGAACTGGACTTATTATTTAAATACTGTGACAACTTCAGTTAGAGGCTGGGAATTCTGCAGACAGTAGTCCTCCCCTGACTTGCCAAAACCTGTCCACCATCTACAAGGCTCAAGTCAGGAGTGTGTTGGAATATTTTCCACTTTCCTGGATGAGTACAGTTCCGATACCTGAGAAGCCCAACACCATCAAGGACAAAGCGGCCCACTTGTTTTGCGCACCATCTGCTCCATCACATCAGTGCACGGTGGCAGCAGTATGTATCATCTACACGATACACTACCAAATGTCATCAAGGCACTTTTGGCAGTACTTTACAAAGTTAACAAAACTTTATAAAAGATTGTCAGTTTGGCAGATTGTAATTAAAGGAGCAGAGTAAGAATCAGTGCTTGGGCCTCAGATATTTCCAATCTATATCAGAGGAAATCTATATCGGAGACTATCTTCAACTTCTACAAAGTGAGTGTGGTATCAATTAAATGGGTTGCTTTGTCCTAGATGATATCATGCTCCTTGAATGTTTGAGATGCACTCATCCCAGCAATTGGAGGGTATTCCATCACACTCCTGATTTATGCCTTGTCGAATTTTGGGTAATCAGGAAATGAGTTACATGCTGCAGAATTCTGAGGAACTGGCCTGCTCTTGTATCAACAGTACTTGGGGTAAACTCCTGCCTTTTGTGACTTTTCTGTTCACGCATTTGCTTTGTCTGCTAGTTTTTGAGGAGATTCATGTTTTTTTGAAATGAGGATGGTTTCAAATAAAATCCAGTACATGTCTTGGAAGTTAAGAGTGGATGAGTCCGAAATGGGTTCTCCTTGTACAACAGTGAGCTCAAAGATTTGACCAGTCTGTTACTTTACTGTTTGCAAAGGTTCACAATGACTCCAATGAGTGGTGGGTTTTTATTGTATATAGCTACTCCTGTTCAGTTTCTGATCAATGGTAACCCCCAGGATGGTGATGGGGTGGGATTCAGCAATGGTAGTGCCATTAAATGTAAAGCGGTGATGCTTAGATTCTCTTGTTAGATATGGTCATTGCCAAATGTTATTTGCCACTTTTTGGCCAATAATGAAGATTCTGATGGAGTTCTTTTGGATACTTGTGGAGGTAGCAAATGGATTTGGACCAGGTTAAGACAAGAATGCAACAGATGGAATATAGTGCGAGAAGAAATGCAATTTAGTAGGAAAAATAGAAAACCAGAATAAATTTTAAGTGGAGCGATACAGAGCTTTTGGTACTTAAGGAAACCTGAGTGTCCTTGTGCACACATCATAAAGTTAATGTACTGGAAGCAAGAAGGAAAGCAAATAGTATGTTACACTTCAATTTCTTCATAACAAAATAAGATGTCTTGCTGCAGTTGGTTAGAGCCTTGTAGAGAGAGTACTTTGCAGTTTTGCTCCCCTTATCCATGGTAAGATATATTTCAAGGAAGAGCTATTTTTGGAAGTATATTTACTAGAGTGATTGTTGGTATGAGGGATTACCCTATGAGGCACAATTGTGTAGACTAGACCTATATTTCCTAGAGTTTAGAAGGGTGAGAGTTAATCTCATTGAAACATAAAATACTTAAGGGGTTAATTGAGAGAATCATTTTCCTTGGGAATCTAGAATTTGGAGTTGCAGTTTTGATATAAGGAATCAGCTACTTAGGACTTGAGGTGAGGAGAAATCTCTTCACTCAAAGGATTCCAAATCTTTGCAATTCACTACCACTTAGAGTAACAAATGGTCAACTGCTGAGTATATTCAAAATATTGATTCTTGAATATTCAGGAAATAGAGGAATATGGCGGGTGTAGGAAGTTGGAGTTGAGTTTCAAAATCAGCCAATGAGAAAGCTGAGGGCAGCATGACCTAATCCTGCTTCGAATTATTATGTTACGTTTTTAAAAAAGTTAAATCAGATGAAACAGTTAAGATATATTTGATGTGAGCTGACTTGTATATGACAAAGCCATGAAAAGTTTGTAGTATCCCAGAAGTAAAAGTGAGTAACACGATGCAATGTGAAAATTAAAGATTCTAATATATTTGTGGCATACTTCCTATCTTACAAAATGGTATTTGTAATCATTGGTCTATTAGAAGTTCCAGAAAATTTTGTATTTTCCTGGTTGTTAAAATTTCATGATGTAAAGATGCCAGCGTTGGATTGGGGTGGTAAGAACTCAGTAAGAATTTAGCAACACCAATTTTTAATCCAACCGATTTATTTGATAGTAAAATTGCGAGCTTTCAACACTCCGTGTCTTCCTCAGGCAAATGCAGTGTTTTTGCATTTGCCTGAGGAAGATACGGAGTGTTGAAGGCTCGCAATTTTACTATCAAATAAATCGGTTGGATTAAAAATTAGTGTTGCTAAATTCTTACTGTGTTAAAATTTCAGCAGTGATTTTTTTCTTTTAAATTACTGTCACACCAAAGAGTCTCCTGATTCAAATGTCTGTGCACATAACTAAGGTACATGGCCAGAAAACCTCTGGGGTTTAATCTTCAGTCTGTATATCGTAGATTGACAGTAGTATGTTAGATATAGCTTCTGCCAAATCTGGCCACCTGGTTAGGGACTGAAGGCTCCTTCTTATGACTGTTGGACAATTCATGTTGGAAGATTGCATACTGATATCAGTTGAGAAAATGGAGCTTGAGTCAGTCAAATGATCAGCTGAAATTAAAGGATGAATAATAGCCACATATTGACCAATACATTGGAAGCAAATTGTTAATATTTGATGTTTTGGGGAGAAAGATGGTGGAGAAAATTGTTTTAACTTTAAACACAGACATTTTATTTTTGTAATATACAAATTAAAATAAGCCTTTCATTTTTTTAGTGTGGTTGCTATTGTCATTTTACCTTTAACTTCAGATATTAAACCCTATTTCTTTATGCTTCCACCAATCTGTGCTCCACTCTGGAACTGGGACCCATTTCTGAAATTCTGTCTGTCTGACTGACTGAAAAGCTAGTTTAAAAACAGATTCCAGAGGATCAGTCAAGAAAGTGAACTTTGATATTTGACTGGCTTGTGTTGGAACAGCTGAGTGACAGGCTGGCCTTTTAAAATATACTGTCAGCAGCTTTTCTTTTCAGTGGGGGGCTGGTGGGGTGGGGATGTCAGGGGTAAAGTGGCAGACAGGGCAGTTATGCCGCAATGAATTACTATGCCTGTCATGGCTTGGGGTTTACTTAGCTTTAAATACAATTTTCCACAAAGTAAGAACTAGAGCAAAGAAATTGGGTTTTCCTATAGATACATCGTTACTACTTGAACTGACACTATCAAAAGTACATGTCAAGATTACACTTCATAATGCAAAATCCAAGAAACTGTTCAGAGTAACTCATGACTTGAACTTTTTTTTTAAGCAGTTAAGACGTGATAATGTGATAATGTGATATGTAAATTCAAGGTTTTGTTAAAATTCTAAATGCTATGAATTTAAGAGCCTGCAGATCCAAGTGACTTGGCACGTGGCTATTACACAACAATAAATTTTAGGAAATGTTTTAATACGTTATTATGAATCTGCAGAGTTCCTAAATTTGGCCATGCTACCACAGCACCCATGAGCAAAGGCAGAAATGCTTCCTGTAAAAAGGGGAGTTAATCAATTAACTACTTCCCACTTAATTGATGGAGTGATGTTAGCAGAACAGTGATCATTTTTCTGCATTTGGTTATAGGAAAGCTGCTGTTGGAAGGGAGATGAAAAGGAGAGAGAAATTTAAGTGCTGTTTAGTTTTGCGATCTTATTATTTTCAAAATTAAAACCCAAGAAAATTTGAACAGATACTTGGATAATTTAAGTTTTCAGTTTTCAAGAGGAGTGAATGTTGAAACAATTGACATTCACACATCTGAAGCAGATATTTACTACCTGTCAGCACCTGAAACATTATATTGCAGGCAGATATTTGCCCACCAATTGTGACTAAAAATCTTCTGGAGCAGAAATATCATCAACTCAAATATTTAATAATTAAAGATGCTTTGGCTCTCGAATTCACACTGCTGTTAATCTAAACCTGTCAAGTCTTGCACTGGTGTTACCAATTACTTCAAGAACCAGTGTTTTAATGCCAAGTGTACCTGATGAAATGGAAATGTCGAGTGAATAAGCTAAGCTTGAGCATGTATGATTGTTAATTTGCATTTCAAAAATTTCTGCTTGTGGAACCTTTTTCTAATGGCTGCTGGAGGCCCACCTTTAAGTGATTGGAAACTTACCTTGCCTGCCTAAAACTGAAGAGTAGATCTGGGACTTGTTAGGTTTTGGAGTATCTAATGCAAATCACTTTTTGGTGTTGCCAACTCTGTTGTGGAAGTTTGGGTTATCAACAAAATCTCAAAGTAAAAGCCATCCCTCTTTGAATGGTCTGGCCAGTTTTAAATCCTGATGTCTCTTGATAACTTCAAGAAAGGCTTTGTCTCAATAATTTTCTAAAATTAATTTAATTCATAGAATCCTATAGTGCAGAAGGAGTCCATTTGGCCCATCGAATCTGCACCAACCACAATCCCACCCAGGCTCTAACCCCATAAACTCCATGCATTTAAAACAAAGAAAATTACAGCACTAGAACAGGTCCTTTGGCCCTCTGAGCCTGTACCACCATGCTGCCTAACTGAAATAAAATCTCTTACCCTTCCGGGGACCATACCCCTCTTCCCATCCTATTCGTGTATTTGTCAGGATGTCCCTTAAAACACACTATTGTATCCACTTCCACTACGTTTCCTGGCAGTGAGCTCCAGCCAACCATCACCCTCTTTAAAAAAAAACTTGCCTCGTACATCTCCTTTAAACCTGTGCCCCCTACCTTCTGACTATCCATTCTGTCCATGCCCTTCATAATCTTGTAGATTTCTATCAGGTTGCCCCTCAACCTCCTTCGTTCCAGTGAGAACAAACCAAATTTCTCCAGCTGATGAAGGCAAACATGCCATATGCCTTCTTGATTACCTTCTCCACCTGCATTGCCACTTTCAGTGACCCGTGTATCTATACACCCGGATCCATCTGCGTATCAATACTCTAAGAGTTCTGCCATTTACTGTATATTTCCTTTCTGTATTAGACCTTCTAAAATGCATTACCTCACAATTGTCTGGATTAAATTCCATCTGGCATCACTCTGCCTGAACCTCTAACTTGTCAATATCCTGCTGCATCCTCTGGACCTCAGCGCTGTCTGCATATCCACCAATTTTGTATCGAACACAAACTTAATCACATCAGTTCCATTTTCCTCCAAATCATTCATATATTGTGTATATATTGTATTATAAAAGCCCCAGCACTGATCCTTGAGGAAAGGAATCAGGGAATTCCACTTGAGGAATGCCACTTGGTACAGCCCTCCATTCAGAAACGCACCTTTCCACTGCTATCCTTTTGTCTTCTGTGATCTTGCCAGCTCACCTCTGATCCTGTGCAACTTCACTTTCTGCACCAGTCTCCCATAAGGGACCTTGATGTGGAGATGCTGGCATTGGACTGAGGTAAACACAGTAAGAAATCTGACAATACCAGGTTAAAGTCCAACAGATTTATTTGATAATAAACGCCACAAAGCTTTTGGGAACACTGTTCCTTCGTCAGGTGAGTGGAAAATTCGGATCAGAAACAGGGCATATAAAGGCATAAAAAGACATATGTATGCCTTTAATTTCCCTGTTTCTGATCCAAACTTTCCATCACCTGATGAAGGAACAGCATTCCGAAAGCTTGTGGCGTTTACTATCAAATAAACCTATTGGACTTTAACCTAGTGTTGTGAGACTTCTTAATGAGGGACCTTGTCAAGGCCTTACTGAAGTCCATGTAGACAACATCTACTGGCCTACTGTCATTAATCTTTGTCACTTCCTTGAAAAACTTGATCAAGTTGTAAGACGTGACCTCCCCTTCACAAAACCATGTTACCTCTCGCTAATATGTCCATTTATTTCCAAGTGGGAATCAATCCTGTCTTGAAGAATCCTCTCCAGTAATTTCCCTACCACTGACATAAGCTTGCTGGCCTGTAATTAACTGGATTATTCTTGCTACCCTTCTTAAACAAAGGAACAAATTGGCTATTCTTCAATCCTCTGGGACTTCTGCTGTAGGAGGATACAAAAAATTCTCAAGGCCCAGCAATTTCTTCCCTTGCCCATCTCAGTATTTTGAAGTATACCCCAACAGACCTGGGGCTTGTCAACATTAATGTTTCTCAAGAACATCCATACTACGTCCTTTCTGATCTCAACATACAAGCTACTTACATACCCCTCCCAGATTCTTCATCCACCATATTGAAGCAAGTCCTCATTTAATACCTCGCCCATTTTCTTTGGCTCCATGCATAAATTCCCTCCCTTGTCCTTGAGTAGAGCTGTAGGGCTGTAGCTCTTTTGTTCTTTACTTATGTATAAAAAGCCTTGGGATTTTTCTTAATCCTGCTGGCCAATAATTTTTTTTTTGTGGCCCCCTTATTTCCTAGCTAGTCCCCCTGGACACTAAAGGGCAATTTAGCATGGCCAATCCGCCCAACCTGTGCATCTTTGGACTGTGGGAAGAAACCGGAGCACCCAGAGGAAACCCAACCAGATATGGGGAGAACATGCACAATGCACACAGATGGTGACCCGAGGCTTAATAGAACCTGGGTCAAATTTAATTTTTTGTATTGGTTTGTGAAGGGAGTGGAATTAAATCTTAGCACTATTTGAAAGTGCATTCTGTAATTGGATTAGCAGAAAGGGAAAAATCTAGCATTTAGAGAATATGTTGTATGTAAAAATGAGAATTCTTAAAAATCATACAATATTACAAATTATTAACTTGATCTGGGTACAACTTACATTAATGACTAATAATGTTTGGCCTCTGATATCTTGCATTATGACATGGAAAGCATTAATTATTATTATTGTAGCTGATGAAACTTCCCAAGGCTTATTTTGGGATTAATATTTCAACGGCAATTTGGATATAGAAAAATCTAGTTTTTTTTCCATTATTGGCTAGAAACTAAACTATTTTTTTCTGTACACAGAAAGAAGACACGGTACATCAAGTAAACCGCCTGTGACTCCTCCATCTTCTACATACTCTTATCCTTCCACATTCTCAAAAAACCGAAGTGGTAGTGATTGTGCGAACAGTCGCTCTTCTGGTGGAAACTGTGCTTCATCCAGTTCTAAGATACAAAAATCCCCCAAAGAAAAGCTTCACATCAGTGGTATGAGCAGACCACTTCACCTGGTTCACCATGGCAAGATGCACCATGATAAAAAGTTAGTGCATGCTTTTCTTTTTGATTGCTGTGTTTTGGTTTCATAAAATATTTCTTGTGCGTGGCGTTCCTCCATTTTTAACATGACAAGTTTCAGATAATTTAACTCACTAACTTCTAACTTAATTGTTGGCACAGCTACAATTTGCAAATAGTTAGTTTGGATGAACATTTCCAAATTAACTTTGAACTACCTCATCCGATAAGATAACTGTGGCCCTTTTCTGAACATTCAGCAGCTTTGGTTCTTTGATTGTCAAACTGATTTATCTTTGTTCACATCTAATGGTTTAGCAGTGCAGAAACATCCTGAAGTTTAATCATAGTTCGTTACTATACAGAATGTCTATGTTTAATTGATGACTTCTATCCGGTCCCCGCACCCCTGCTGAAAAGGAAAAATAGTGTGCAAGCATTTGGATATGTTCAGGCCCCAGTCAGTTACATTGAGCAAACTAAGTGGTACATTGAGGTAGTTTGCATTTGAAAGATTGTTTACAACAGTTTATTTAGATGCTTGGAACACTTTAAAATAAGCTTTTTCATATAGTGCCACTGCAATTTAAAAAAACCTTTTGAAATATTGAAATTGTAAGCTTATATATTTGAGGTTTTATTTCAGTTTAGTTGATGAAAATTAAAATTTTCACACTTAGTTAATCTTTTAGACAATAAATATCATAATTTGCAGAATGTTTCTTCCTGTAAAGTTGGATGATATGAAGTTTTAAATAAGATAGAAATAGAAATCTGAAAACTCAAAATGCTAGGAACATAAAGCATTACATCCCAAGTATTATGTTCTCTCTGTTTACTGTTGCTGACTGCCTATTGTGTATTTGCAACATTATCTTTTGCTGTAAAATTCTGCTGACACACTGCTGAATTTATTAGTACTCACATTTCGGAACATTGCTGGAAGTGTTCCATGCCATGTTCTTTGTTTTCCTGGAGGTTGGCTTCTCAGAGAGAGATTGCATGATTTTTATAAATGTTGTGTTCTTATATTTAAAAAAAAGTCATCTTTTATGCCTTTAAACTGGGATTCAGCTTCATCTGTGTTGTGCTTCCCACTAATAAAAATCTGGGAATATTACTGACATTGAGCTGTGCCACCGCTTGCCTTAAGAAACTCTTAGGGAGTTGCAGTTTTTCGTTTTGAGGTAGGGAGGTCCCTGCTTATATTTTTGAGTAGCCCTGCAATAGATAAAAAATTGATTGGAATAGGAGATGGAAGAGAGAGCAGAAAAAAAAGTGCAGACTTCAAAATGGAACAAAAGGAAAGCAAATGCTATGTCTTTCTGCCTTCCTTTCCATCCCTCCCTAGCCTTCCATTTCTCTATTTTATCACACATTGCATTTTCTCACTCCAGCAGTGCTTCTCTATATCCCTAGGTAGGACCTGTGCTAGTGACTGGGGTGCTTGACTTCTCGCCACCATTAGCTAAAAGTTTAACCTTAACACTAACTAATCAGGAGCACATCTTCTTATCTATCACCGCGTGGTACAGTATTAAAGTGTTCTTATGAGTAGTATTCATTGTGATTGTGGTTCTGAATAAAAAGATTAAATATTTGATTTGAACTTGTCATCTTTGCTCAGCGCCTGTTGGTTTTTATAACCACTTGTGCATGGTAGTATTGTACAGGGGTTTCCAGTAATTATTTAGATTTCAAGAATGATTGTTCATATTCAGCTTCAGTTAAGTATTTATTCTAGGTTTTGTTTCCTGAAGTTTTTTTTCCATTATCTTCTGCTATGCTGTATCCACAACATCACACGCACTGACTGCCAGTGGAAGAAAAAAAAATCAGATGAGGAATCTTCATCACGTGTTGCTAGCAAAGATATAGATGTACTGTAATCTTTTAGTTACAAAGGGTCCACCACGGGAGGTAGATAGGGTTGGGTGGCAAGAGGTTTAAAAGGGAAAGTAATTTGTACATCTATCCAAAAAATATAAGGATAAAATTATTGTCAATATTTGTTTTAACTAGATAAGATCATAGAAACCCTACAGTGCAGAAAAAGGTCTATTTGGCCTATCGTGTCTGCACCAACCAAAATCCCATCCAGGTGCTATCCCCATATCCCTACATATTTATTCACTAATCCCTATAACTTGTGCATCTCAGGATACTGAGGGCAATTTTTAGCATGGCCAATCAATCTAACCCGCACATCTCTGGACTGAGGGGGGAAACCGGAGCACCTGGAGGTAACCTACGCAGACACGAGGAGAATGTGCAGACTCCACATACACAGTGACCTAAGCAATGAATTGAACCCATGTCCCTGGAGCTGTGAGGCAGTGCTAAACACTGTGCTACCATGTTGCCCTAGGTCATGCATTAAAAGTTTGAAAAGGACAAGGGTTGTATGACTTTAACATCATAGAATCACAAAGGGGTCTCTTAAAATTTTGAAATTGTACGGCTAAGCTGTTTCCTTGCTGGAATAACACACCCTTTAGTTGTTGAATGTTTATGGAGTGGTGACTTTGGTTACAAGGTTAGCAAGCAGTGAGTATTTTTAAAGTAGACATTTTTATGAGGAGAGTTCTAGTTAAGAACTATATAATTTAGATTCTCAACAAATAATTAGTAGAGGAGCTGGTTGTCTTATGCTTTTTGTTTTAAATTGAAGTTCAAAATGTGCATGTATTCCATTAAAAAAAATCCATTATTTTCTGCAGCATGACTTCAGTGGTTAAAACAGAGAAGATGCATCCCAATGTGAAGATTGATGGCACGTCATTGAAAATGATGCCAGTTCCTGTTAATTCCACCACTGTGAATGCTTCAGTAAAAACTGGCCTTAATTGTCCTACAATACCAAAGGCACCCCTGCCCTCCTCTGGACAGATACCCAATGGTAAAAATCTTCTGTCAACTCCTTCATCCTCAGAAAAGAAACTTGAAGATGCTAAAAATATCAAGAAGTCTTCTTCTCATAAGCGACTGTCAGGTGAGTTCTAATATAGACTTATGGCACAGTGAAACTGTCGTAATTGTTCGTCAGATCAGTAACTATGCTATAAAAATCTCATTAACTGAATACTGGATGAGAAGTTGCAGAGTACAGTTGGGACTTAAAATCTCAACCCTATCACTTTTTCCTAATGCAATGTTTTATTTAAGTGTCTTTATAAAACAGAAAAAAAAATCATTATCTGGAAATACCATAATTTTTTTGAAGATATTGTGGGTAAAATAAGTGTATTCTCTACTTGGGGAAGCATCTCTTATGACTCTGTGCTTTGCTCTTATTAGCACTAATTATGCAGGGCAGATGTGTGTCAAATATAGGTTAGCAATGGTATAGCTTCCCTTTTTGAAGGCAAGAGGCATTAAACGATATGCGGGGAAGACAAGATCAGGCTATTCATTTGGATGATGATGAATGGTGGAGCAGGCTTGAAGAGCTGAATGCCTTCATCCTGTTCCTAGTTTCTAATGATATGGGTGAACATGTTTTGAATCACTGATCACTTTTAACTTGAGTTTGCCACTGTAGAACTTGGCAGAGACTTTTGGAAAATAAACACGGAGCAACATGGAAGCAGCATTGCAAGTATACAACAAACCTCTAGGAAAGAACCCAGTGTGACAAGGAGGCAAATTACCAACCCTCAATTATCACAATCTAGAGGTTGTGATTTAAGTACAAAAAATGTAAGTGGGTTTAATGTAGGAAAGGCAGAACATTAATTTGTTTCATGCCTGGTGGATCTGACAACATAAATTTTTCTTTTGGTTTAGTGAAGTACTCAAATGGCTATTCAAATTATTTTTTTGCACGGTGTCTGGTTTAACTATCAGTTAGGTAATTAGAGGTACCAACACTAAGATCACTCAAATCTAGCTGGGTCTAGGTCATGCATTAGAAGTTCGAAAAGGACAAAGGTTGTATGACTTTAACATCATAGACTCACACAGTGGTCTCTAAAGTTTGGTAGGTAAGAAGTCTAGTTAGATGGTTTAAATATCATATGAAAGGAAATATGGTTTACAAGGAAATCGGAAGAAAGATATAACTAATTTAAAAACTATAAAGCAAAAATCTTAATTAAATCAGATGATTTCCTAGAAGCGTATCCCTGTGATATTCTGGGTAATTCTGATTTTAAGGGAATGCAGAGTGGAGAGCTCATGTTTCTGGAGAAGGACGAAAATTCTCAAGTAGTTTTACCCAAAACACACTTCTGTGTGTTTCAGAAGGATCAAAGGCAGCATTAGAAACTGCAGAATGCCTCGAAACTGGTCTTGTACTTGCTGTTGGATAGGGAATAGACTCTTCTCTCGGTTTCATCACTGCAAAGTTGGCAAGGCACATCATTCCCCCGTTGTGTCTGTATAATGTACAAGAAATTCAGTCTTGCTTTGTTGCTTTTTAAAAGTCATAATTTTATATAAAATATAACCCAGCATTTTTCTAAAGTAGAATTTTGATGAACATGTATCTTTTCTATCAACTGAATGCATACACAACTTTGTATTAGCAACTTGGACTATCCTGGAAAATACCAAATTTTTTGCATTCTTGAAATTCAGACGGCTTCTTAATTGAAATTTTTACAAGGTTGGAAGTGTGTAGAATGCACGAGCTATGTAAGTGCAAGTCTTTCTCTTTTTTTAAACTAGGTACTTAATTTATCATAGATTCTAAATGTCCACATATTTTCACAGAGATTAAAGAAATATGTAGTGAGCTCTGATAACTCAATGCATTAACCAACTAATCATTGTACTGCTGAACTATTCAGGAAATTTGATCCCCAGCATGTGCTGAATTATGTCTGATCAGACTGACATACAATTGTTACAATTAGCCTCTATCAAAGTTGTCAGGTTTTGCATTAGATTTGCTTTCTGCCTAATGATCATCAGTCACTGTGAAAAGTTAATGTCACATCCGGTCAAATCTGAAATGTGTTCTGCCCAATGTCAAACTAAATTATGAAAACTTTTCCTGTACTGCCCATATAATATCGCACTTGCCACATTTCCATTTGCCAATTTTACAATAGACTATTGAGAAACACTTATTAAATGAGACACAAAGCTGAGTTCTGTAGGAAGATCATTTAGTTCTGAAACATTAACTCTGTTTCTCTCCACAGATGCTGCCAAACCTGTTGAGTTTATCCACCTTTTTTTATTATTTCAGCTTTCCAAAATCTACAGTATTTTGCTTTTATTTGAGACACACCTGTGATAGTTTTGATAGATTGAAGAGTTACAGATGGATTTTCAGTTTTGAGATTGAAAGGGGAGGATTTTAATAAAGAGTAAAGGGGACATTGTCTGAGGAGAAAGAACCACTTGCAATTTTGGATAGCATGAGATGCATCACAAAGGTTCCACTGATCAACAAAATACTTGTGGGAAAATTAATCTTTAGAATGTCAGATTGGCAGCAGGTTTTAGTACTGAATATTTTGTGGACAACAGTATTTATGTAATGCACTTGTAACGTTTTCCATTTTGTGATAGAACGGGAGTTTGACCCAAATAGACACTGTGGTGTTGTCGATCCTGAAACCAAGAAACCGTGTACAAGATCTTTGACATGCAAGGTAGGCTACTATTGACTAAAGTATTTTCTTGCTAAGGATTCATGACAGTTTGACTTGTATGGTCACTATTGTGAGAACATAATTAGATTTTCTGAAATTGATTAATTAGTGGCAAAGAATAGAGTTGATTTTGTTGAAGTTTTATGCAAGGTATTATTTGATTTTATAAAATAGCAGCTGAAGCCTGATTGGGACTGCAAAAAAACGAGAGGCTGAATGAGGATTTCAAAATTTTCTACTCCAGCAACTTTCTTTCCTTCTGCTATCCTAAAATAGATGGTGGATAAATTGTATTGAAATCCTGAGGGAAAACAATTACAAAAATAAATCATGTGAAAGATGTTTGGTATTGTTTGTACACAGCGAAGGGGTTGCTTTTCAGTTTGGTTTTGCACATTTAGTGGCTTATTTGAAATTTGTCAGTTCATTCTCTAATAGCAATTCTTTATGTACAAAAACATTGAAACAATTTATGAAAATGTCATTAAGCATTCAATATTTGCAAAAATGCTTGATAAACACATTTAAGGGCTATGTAATGTTATACGTAAAGGAAGTGTTGGGCAAATATTTTTGTTCTTGTAAACATGCAGACACATTCCTTGAGCCAACGAAGAGCAGTACCAGGTCGTAGGAAACATTTTGACCTTTTGTTGGCTGAGCACAAAAGCAAACCCAGGGAAAAAGAATCTCATCGAATCTCTGAGCATCATCACCAGGCACCCCTTCTCAGGGAATCACATCCCTCACCATCTAAGGCTTCCCAGGAATTGCATCAGAATTCCCATGGAAATATTGCATCGGATGTAAAACAGACGGTGTCTGGCAAAACCAAACTTCACAATTCAAGTCTTCCAAGGTAAAGATGACTTTTTTATTTGAATGTGGTCTTTTTAAATAAAGAAAAAAATGTTGTGCAACATGTGTGGACAAAACTAATGAAAGCTTTTTGTGACAATTGCATGATATTATTGGTGCCTAAATGATTACATAGGGCAAACAAAGAAGTGATAATTCTGGGACAGTGTGACTAATGCATAACTGAATTCCAGTCATTTGATCTCAGTGCTGCATGCCATTCAAGCTTGTACCTATGTGAACGTAGCTGGATGTGTAGAATCTGGGTTTCCAACCGTACTGGAGTTAAAGATTAATCTCTTCCTTGTTGTCGTAGGTAACCTAAGAGAAAAATTGATCATTGAAAGCGGTTGGATAAATGTTTAAACTGTTGTTATAAAACTTTTATTTGTTAATCATAAATATATCTGAGACAGGGTTGGAGATTAGGTAAAGAGTTATTTGGGTGAGGGTGAGGTATGGTTATCAGTTAATGAAACCTCTAACCAGAGCTGGCACTCCCTAGTGTGGATGTTGTACAGCACAGAAGCATGCAACTAAAGCAATGTTTTTATGATGGAAGATAGAAGAAGAAACTTTAAAGTTAGATCGTGCACTGTTGAAATTTTATTCCTTGCCAGTCACAGTGGGGTATTGTGGAGAATAGTACCAATTATTTACATTTTCAGACTATTAAAATATGCTCATATATATTGGTTGTTCCAGCATGGAGCTTTTTATTTTTGAATCTCTCTATAGTTTTCAATCTGTAATGAGTTTTATAGTTCCTTATTATGCATTTAAAAAAAATGTTAATTAACTTTTTTCCAGACCTGAAGTTTTCCAGGTTTGCACACTACCTTTGTGGAGTTTGCATATTCTCCCAGTCCAAAAATGTGCAAGTTAGGTGAATTACCTATGCTAAATTGCCCCTTGTATGTCCAGGGGCTAGCTAGGGTAAATACATGGGGTTATGGGGATAAGGCCTGGGTGGGATTGTGGTTGGTGTAGACTCAGTAGGCAGAAAGGCCTCCTGCACTGCAGGATTCTTTGGAATGGACTTTTATCATAAGAATTGCTTGAATCTTAAATCTAGTTGATAATCTTCTGCATTTCTGTCACCTGATTTTTCAGACACATTCAAAACCCTTATCAGTTTAAGGATTGCAACACATTCATCGTTAACAGAATTCAGTGTAAAATGTTTAATGATTCATCATGTTCCCTCCAATTTCACTTCATATGAATGTCTCATGACTTTATGAAAATTGTCTAAGTGAAATAACAGGAATCTTTATTGCCTGTTTTCAAAGAACATTTGAAAATAGGCAATAAATAGATCTCAAGTATACAGGTAGTGGTCATAATTTAGTGTTATACTAAGTGTATTGTTGGACACTTTTGGTTATAAGACACAAATAGGTAGTACATTAAATTGAAATACTATATGTATATGGATGCTCTGGAACTTCAGTGACAAATTTCTCTACCTGAAAGTTATCTTGTGTGTTTTTCCAATTAAAAGGAGTTACATAATGGGAGAGGGAGGGATGTTTCATGGCATAAATTC
Organism: Sphyrna mokarran; assembly: GCA_024679065.1. Taxonomy (NCBI): domain Eukaryota; kingdom Metazoa; phylum Chordata; class Chondrichthyes; order Carcharhiniformes; family Carcharhinidae; genus Sphyrna; species Sphyrna mokarran. The sequence continues at coordinate 104,999,519 of JAGIQG010000003.1, read as the reverse complement.
AGGTACTGCTGAACCAAAAACTGCATAAAAATTTAATTTGAGAATCTTGCACTTGACACTAGAATGGGGTAAATATTTCCCCAGTGTGAAACATCTTGCGTTACTAAATTACATTGACATTAATTGAGTATTTCATTTCTCTTGCATCCAGTTTGATTACTTTTGTTTGTGTACCATTTTGATTATACATCTGCTGGAAAGAGGTGTACTATGGTGTGGAATTAAGACCTCAAAACAAAATTATCTGTTGATCTCATTCTAGAAATCTTGCTGATTTCTGCAAGTCCTGCTTTTCAAACACAGGATCATTTTGACATTTTCATTTTGCTAAACATACAGCTTGATGGCAATTTCTCTTTCACCATTAATACATAAACACAATAATACCCCAATTACAGTATAGTAATTAGAACATAGAACATTACAGCACAGAACAGGCCCTTTGGCCTTCAATGTTGCGCCGACCAATATAAAAAGCAATGCCCCTCCAAACTAAACCATTCCCTTCCCTTCCATATACTTATCAACTAACCTCTTAAACGCCACCAAACTTGGCGCATCTACAACTGCTGCAGGCAGGGCATTCCACTCCCGAACCACCCTTTGGGTAAAGAACCTACCTCTGATATCCGTCCTATAACTATCACCCCTTAATTTAAAGCTGTGTCCCCTCGTGCTAGCTTTCTCCATCCTAGGAAAAAGGCTATCACTGTCCATCCTATCTAAACCTCTTATCATCTTATATGTTTCGATAAGGTAAATTGGCACAGATTTGAGGCACATAATTGAAAGGGCATTGAATCCAATGAATACAACTCCCTCAACTGATATGTTTCAATGATGTTTATTCTATTCACAAAAGTGCTGTGGTATATTGGAGAGGAACTATGATTTCAACAATGATCATTCATTGATTTTTTTTTCAGGCCTGCCAGTTGTACATTACAGCACAGCGGCAATAACATTACTGACGCTGCAGCGGTATACGAATCTCACCCCTCAGTAGTAGGACCAGATTCAGCATCCAGGTTGTCTAGTGATGAGGGAGAATGTGATGAGAAAGAGGAATCTGCAGAAAAACTAGACTGTCATTATTCTGGACATCATCCTCGACCAGCAGCTGTAAGTTCAACAAATTGTTAATGAAATTCATAAGTTTGCTCTGATGTTTTAACTGTGCAGGTAGTTTTTTAATCAAACATTGTGGAATCTACTTAGCATCCCTCAGTGATAGCAATTGTTTCTTCTGGTATTTTCAGCATAATTCTCCCTTTGCTGTAATTGTTGCAAAATTAAATTGATGGTTTAAAACCTTGCTTGCCCACCTACAAAACTGGCATGCAACCAGGATGAATTCATCATTATTGAGAGCTCCTATTAATTGCAGGTCCATTAGCCCGCTTTCACAGCTTTAAACTTTTGTTTTGAAATTTTTTAAATTTAAGGTTTTTTGTATATTGCCAAGACACTAGTAATGTAATCCACTATGACTAACAAATTGTTATTTTATTTTAAGCTATTTTTGGCCATTTAAATTGGGAAAATTGACACTGATTTAAAGATACTTTTTTGTGATAAGTTATTGTAGTTAAATTTATGTTCAGCTGTATGAAGCAAAATATTTTGTGAGCCTTTTTTTAAAAAAAACTTTTAAAACGCTGGCTGATTAAATTTGCCATCAGCACAATGTTTGGTGATAGATGCATTTGAGTAGAAACTATGGAGAAAGAAAAGACTTCTTGAAACTAGTCCTTCTTTGGCTTAATTTCTACCCAAATCACTGAATGCACCCAAAGCAGAAACTCTTAGTTCAGATAGATATTAAGCACAAGTATCATATTTCTGTTATTTATGACTGTTGTCATTATAATTGTATTATACGTAACCATATAAATTATTCCCAATTCTGTGTTTCTTTGAGAATTGTTCTCTACGTTTTTGTTTTAAATTAGCTTTGCACCTTTGGAAGCCGGCAAGTTGGCCGAGGCTGCTTTGTCTTTGACAGGCGATGGGATCGCTTTCGATGTGCACTTAGCTCTATGGTTGAAAAGCATCTTAATTCACAGATGTGGAAGTAAGTATAAAACAGGTAGTTAAGAACTTGCACCAATGTAGCCCTTCATGAGCTCAGAGCATCGCAAAACACTTCACAGTTTGTAGTTAATGTTGGGCAATAGGATGGGCAATTTGTGCGCAGCACGGTCCAAAATTAGGAGTCTGATAATGACCTGAGAAGGCAGATGGGACTTTGATTTAATACCTCGGCTAAAAGTTAAACCTCAAACAGTCAGTGCACTCCAGTAATACACTTGAATATCAGCATAAGTAATGTGAATGAGTCTTTGCAGTGAGACTTGGAACTCCCAACTTTGACAGGAAGGAAAAGGGGAAGAGCACTACTACTAAGCAAAGACTAGCACTTTAAATTTTAAAGTATTTAATTATTACTTAAACACTGCTGCTGATTCACTGCCATAAATGACCCTAAATGGAAATTCTAACCAAAAAAAGTGAGGAATAAACCTATTCCTGACTAAATCCACCTTCTAGTGGAGGGACTGAGTAATGGTATTGCTGAGGGTGGAAATCTTTCAACAACTTGTATTTATAAAGCAACATAAGAAAGCACTCAAAGTGCTTCACAGGAGCATTATAAAACAAGATGTCTTTGAACCACATTAGAAAATATTCAGTGAAGTAACCTAAAGCTTGGTCAAAAGTAGCTTTTAAGGCTTCCCTTAAACAAGGAGAGTGAAGTGGAGGTATAAGGAGGGAATTCCAGAGCTTAGGTCTTGGTACTGAACACAGCCATCTCAGCTATATTCAAGAGGCCAGAATTATACAAGCTGTCATCTTGGAAAGTTATGAAGCTGGAGGAGGTTAGATAGTACAAATGTAGGGAGAGTGTGAAATTGGCCTTGAAATTAATTCATGTTAAGAACTCTGAAAATGTAAAGTTAAATTAAACTACAGCTTGATTAATTGAAAAATTTAATGATGAATTATAAAAAATACAACAAAAATGTGAAGATACCATTTGATGATACAGCTGTAAAGAGAGATGTTAGAAGCTTTTTGTTCTGAAACTCACGGAGACGTATGTGAAGGAACACCAATTATACAGCAGACAAATTGTACAACGTGAGAAAGGAGTGCTGATTGACTGGTAGTTGGACTCTGGTAGAGGCATGTATGGAGAATGCGCCAAGGAACAGTTAACTGCCAAATTTAGTTTAAATTCAAACCAGGCAGGTTGACTGGTCATGGGATTGTCACGAGGAGTAAACCAGGGATTGGCAGTCTCCCAAGCTTTTGTTGAATTGAAAAAGGCACAATGTATGGAAATGCTCCTTCTCACTGCAAAGGACATGATGATGTGTGTGAATGTATACAGCTGCTAGCGCATGTGAGTAAGCCACACTTGTTTTGAGCTTTGAAGTCAAGAGCTGGGTGGATATGGTTAGCAAACACCTTCGGTTATTCACAATAGACAAAGTATTGACCATACCCAACCAGTCCCATGGTTGCAAAACTCAAGAAGTGGGCAACCTTCAATGTTATTCCACAATTTGATAACACTTGCTTAACAATCCTAATTATGTAAACAATTATACAGACAGCCAATTTAATAATCAGTCAGACCTTTTGTGTGCCAGAAGTTACATATATTCATGCACAGGGGTCAGCCCTTTGCAGAGCATGTTTGTGCGTTGTGCCTTTTTCAGCTGAAAAAAAAGCTTGTGGGGAGGTAGGGGAACTATCCCTGGTTCGTTCCCCTTGGCATTGCCATGACCAGAGTCAATCTGCCTGATAATTTAAACAGACGCTCAGTAGTTAATTGTTCCCTGGTGTATTCTCCGTGGCAACTTGTCCAACAATTAACGCTCTTTCTCACTCAGTATAAATTATTCTCTCTTCTGCTGGCACTCTTGTGTATCAGTTCTGATTGGGTGCAAGACAAAACGTGGACAGCATGTCTTTTTTTTCCAGAACACACAAAAATGCAAAGCTTAAATTTAAATTTATATCTGGATATTTATAGATTTAATAGTTTTCAAAGGTTGTAGTTCTGTCTTAAATGAGTAATGTGGTATGTAAAATAAATTTGAATAGATATTTTTGTGATCAAAAGTTGCATTCCCTTTGTTAAAAAGTATTAATACCTGAGCAAAACATTTTTTTTCTTTCAGAAAAATTCCTCCTGCAGTGGATAGCCCTACATCAGCACAGTCAAACCCACATAGTACTGGCACAAACTCAACACTGTCACATTACAGTGTTAGTGCTGCAGGTTTTATCTCCTCTACATCATTGTCCTCATCATTGGCATCTCCGGTGTTGGTTTCTTCTCCATTTATGTCACCCATTGAAAGTAAATCTGTGCTATCATATGCAACTACTCTAAATGCTCACCCTGCTGCCTTGGGCGTCATGGACCCTGCTTATTGTATGCAATCTAGACACGTGTCTTCAACTTCTGTGATGCCTTCTGGGCTTTCTTCGGTTCCTTCACCCATATTTAATAAACCTCAAAAAGTGAAACCCAGCAAATCTTTTAAACCTAAAGATCCATCATCTACCAGCAGTAATAGTAATAGCAACACCAGTAGCAACAGTAACAGCAGCAGTTCTGGAAAGAAAAGAAAAAATATTTCTGCACTGCCACTGCATTCTTCTTCCACTCATTCCACAGAGTCTCTGAAGAAAAATTGTGCGAATTCTGGGAGCTTGGGGACCTCTTATTACTCACCTGTCACCTCATCGTCTTATAGCAGCGCGCACAATGTTGGCCTAAATTGTACGAACAAGATGAACTCTTTAGGGCTCAAGCATGACCAATCAGGAAAGGGGCTTCAATTGGGGATCCATGCCGAATCAATTAAGCGGATGAGTGTGGTTGTGAACAGCAGTGATTCCACTCTTTCACTAGGGCCATTTGTTCATCAATCAAATGAGCAGACTCCAAATTTACATGGTGGCTTTTCACATCCACATGTCCAACTGGAAGGTAAAAAACGGAAGAGCTCACCAGGTTCAAGTACCATAAACAGTGGTAACAAATCGAACAAGATTGCCAAATCACCTGTGGTAAACAATGTGCATTCAAAACATCCCAATGTGATCCCAGGAACACCAGGGCTTTCAAACAACACTCTTCTTCATCAGGTATGAAATACTGAAAAATGAAAATGTGAATTGCAGTGCTTTAAATTTGTCTTCTCTCTGATGAGTATAAGTTGGGTCTTTTGAGTTTAATATTAATTTGCATTATAATTGTGCAAATGCTATTACTCTTGAAATTGTCCTCATGAATTTCTGTTCTGGGCTGATGATACTTAGCTATTTGTTGCTAGAGCAATCTACAAATTCTTTGGATTCCAACAAGGATGATCTTTCTTAGTCATTATATCAAATATTATAATTCAAATATTTTACAAGCTCACCTGCCCATTATTTACTCATGTATAATTGTAAACTTGTCACTTACTCTGTATTCTGTACAGCAGACTGAAGTACATAAAACTAATATTGAAGAACATTTATTTATGTATTTATATACTACAAAATTACACCTTATTACCTCCTAATCTTTTTTGGATAGATCAAAATTAAAAGGACTCGATCCTTGAATGTCAAACTGAAATACCCAAATTTTAACATCTGTGTACCTTCCCCAAATCGCCTTGCTTTTAACAGAAAGCAGAAAAGTGATGGTGAGGACAAGTTGGGGAGATGGACCCTTTTCCAGGAGAAAATTCAGCCATACTTGAATTTATGTGGAAATTTCATGAATTGAATTGCTATTGAGATGTGTGATTGTTATGTAAGCATGAATGTTTCATCAATGGGGTTATTTCCCATTGCTGTTGAACATTTTTTATATTGTCTATTATTTATAATACTATACACGAATGCAGCCATTTATAAAATATTTCTGTTGAGACCAACAATTTTTCCAGATGTCAGGCTATTTTGGTCTTATCACAGTATAAATTTGGAGTTTCATAAGCTTTTCTTTATTTTACAGCCAAAGGCTCGACCCTGATGATGAATGCCCTTCTGGAAAAAACTGGACATCTTTTTGTTTTTTTTCAAACAGGCACTCTGAACTGTAAGAGGCCTTGGAATTATCTCAACTTCCCTTGCTCCTCAGGTCTGGAGGTACTGTGGACAGCAGAATCAAAACTGTATACAGGTTCTGAAGCTAAGTTTGTGGAAATGCCACCTTCTATAGTGGCACTTTTCAAATTGAATTGACATGGACATCTAGATAAAATTTGGCCACAGCAACTGTTCAAATCAGTATTAAACATTAGGTATGGTGATAGAATGACTACTGATCTGAGATTTATGCAAAGATGCAGTTTTTAAACTATTTTCCACTGATAGGTGCATTGCTGAACAGTTTTGGATTCAGAACTGCCAAGAGTTTAAGTATAAGCATAATGACAAATTAAGTTAATGGGATGTTTTTGTTCTAAAGGTCCTTGGCATCTACTGGAAATTTGTATCACAAAGCAGATACGTTGTATTTATTTTTTCATTAGACTTGTGTGTACAGTGTCTACAATTGAGCTAAACAGTTGCCAAGTATGATGACTTGTGTCAGGTAGTTATTTTTGAAGTTATTGTTTTATTTTTGTTGAATCCGCAAAACTTGGCTTTTCTGAGCAGAAAAACAATTGTGGAACTAAAATGACAAAAATGGGAAGTTACAGTCCAGCAAATGCTAGTGTTTTTGTTTATGGTAGTAATTTTAAGAATTGTGTGTAAATTCTAACTGCTTTCTGGTTAGAAATACAGCAGACTGGTGAGCTGAAAGAAAATTGCATCATGTTTGGAGTATAGATGCAACAAATTTTATCCTTATGAATAAAACATTCACGTTTGCTTAAATTAATCAATTTTGTACCATTAAAGTGGTACAAATTACTGAGGCTCAGTGGCATTTGCAGCTTGGTCTTGCCTTTAGAAAATGGTAAGAAAATAAAAATGAATTTAGTGTACGCTGCTTCCTCTCCTTTTGGCCTATCTATAGTCCACATAATTTTTGCACTAATAGACTATATCTGTACTCGCAATTATTCTGGAATAGATTTTAATAAAAAGGGACACAGTTGTAAGTTTCATGTCAGAGTATGTGTAAAATCAGGGATTTCAAAATGAGAATTCCACAAAAAATGTTTAAAATGACCACTTTATTGAAAATTTGGGCACTTTTCAACATTTTCCCTATTAGTCTACAAATTGGGGAATCAGATGAAAGCAAATACTTGCAATATCAATTTAATGTTGCAAATCTCACTTTCTCCCCAATCTAGATATAAGGAACAATGTGTGTACAGTATGGAGAACGTGAGCATACACTAACACAATCTGTTACATTAATTCTAATAGATTTTTGAGGACAGTGTAGTGAATTCTATAAAGATTTAAGAAAGTGTATAGTTGAAAATACTCTTGGAATCATTGTGCAAAATGGCAGGAAAATTATTAAAGAAGCCATCTGTTGCATATGCAATTTCTCAGAACAGATTAAGTTGGTGACCAAGTAATAATGCCATTTCCTTTTTGGGTTGTAAAGGCTTCTATAAAAATTATTAAAGAAAACTACTCCTTTCTGCTGTAATAAAATGGCACACCTTCTGCATCCAAGTAGATATTTTTAAGACTGGCTTTTACTGAAGCTTACTTGTTCCTTTGGGACAGTTATCAATTGTAACTCAGTTTTCTTACCCCAATTTTCAACAAACTAAAGAGTGTCACAATTTTTGTACTTTTTATTTTGAATTTTGTTTAATGGATTATACAAACGTATGGAACGATCCCTATTTCAGAATGCATATTTTGTTAAAATTGTACATATTAAATACGTATTTTTGCACAGGTCATTTTCTTATATCCAGTTTTGGTACAATTTTGAAATCATCTGGTATTTATTTATTTAGGAATTAATAAATAACAGGTAAAGTACCTTATTGTTTAGAGATTCACTGCCCAGCCAATGATACAAAATACCTACAGTATAAAATTTGTGGGGCACTTTTTATAAAACTTTTGTCCATTTTGGAATTTGGGAGTGAAATGATTTATTTTTTGGAAGTGGGGGGAGGGGAAAAGAAGAGAGCCTCAACTATTTCACTGTAATAAAATGCTCATTTGTTGCCTAACTCCCAGTGTAGCAATTGCATTCAGTAGAAAATCATCCCAGACCCAGTATTTGAAAAACTGATTTTTAACTCAATTTTAGCAGCTTTTAGTCAAAATTTAAAGTGCCTGATAGTTGCTTCAAAACGACTGTTTAAATTGAGCATTTGATAAAATATTGAATGTTCAGTTTTTGATTAGGAGCTTGCTTTTTCCACCTGTGGATTCTTAAGGTTTCTCATTATGCTTAAACCTTAACAAATTAATTTGGACTGATCATACCAATTTCTTTCAAATTCGATTTGTGCGCGCACGCGGGTGTTTCTACCACCAGCCAAAAGCAAAAGGCCTTTACATTTCTGTACCATTGAAGCATTGAATTTTAAATAATTTTGACAGTGAAGAGGTCTAAAGCACTATTGCTGTATAACTTGACTCATTAAAATAATTGTACTTCTGAGTTTGACCCATAGTATCTAATACTAGAATGTAAATAATCTCATCCTGACTATATTTTGAAGGTGATGGTGCCTTTTGGAAAGGAAATATCTTGGATTTCACTGAGTATCTCCTAAAATTCTTTGTGGATTAATACAGTCATGAAATGCAATGTTTCAGGAGTAAGTCTTCCTATATATAAAAATCCTTGACAGGATCTTATACTAATAATACTGCAAATTCAAATGAAATTTATTTTAAGATAGAAAATCTGAGATAAATATTCTGAACATAGGAGAGAAGTATTGTCTTACAATAGGCACTCACCTGTTAATTCAGGTTTATCTAATGTAAGGAATTTAAACAATTGCAAAGACAAAAGCAATAGCGACATAAGTGAAGAGTTTTAACACTACACATCTCAAACGTGAATGTAAGCCTGAGAGCAAAGCATCTTTCTCCTGCTCGTTATTTGAGCCTGGTTCTAAAAGCAACCTCCTGTGTAAAGTGTGAATAGTTTCAGAAGTACACATAATCAAGCGCACCTGGTCGCTATGGTATCAGCTGGACTTTGTGTTGCCTGCTGTATAATTCATGAACAAATGTCATGGGTCAGAATCTTTCGATATTTGAAAATGTATAGTCTATTTGTTTTGTAACAAGTTCTGTAAATAAAAATAATTTATACTGTTATTTATAACAAATGCAGTTGTTGATTCTTTGTCATTTGAGAATTACGATATTTTAATGGTGGCATCAGGTATTGAGGTTCAACTCTGGCCTTAGATTTCCCCTCCCAATCCAAATGGATGCAGGCTAGATTGAGTAACCATGGTAAATATAATGGGAGGGGCCTGAGTGAAATGCTCTTTTGGAGATCTTGCAGACTTGATAGAATCTCCACAGTGCAGGAAGAGGTAATGTTTAAATACTGTGGTACAAGCTACACCAAAAGCTTTGGATTAGCCTGAACAATTCATCCCAGTTGCTGGAATATTAAGTTGGCATGACAGAAAACTTGAAATTGATCATTGCCTCCACTAATTTTTTTTTTTAAATTGTTTTGGAATAGATGCATGTTCCAATTTAAGTAGGTTTATTATTTGTCAATGTCAGATTTTACTATGATTAATCTGATTCATCTTTTGATACATTTAGACAGAATGTGGCCCTAGCTTCATATGTATTATACACAGCCAATCTCATTTCCTAACATTTTCTTTTCTAAGGAGAAATTTTGATGTGCAAGAACAAAATCTAATATTTAGATCTTAAGCTATTAATTCAAAATGGGTAGAAGACAAACATTACTGATTTCACACTACTACAGATCTTGAACACCCCTGAACAAGTTCATTAAGTGAACATGAATCCATAATGATATCCGTATTGGCTATCTGAATCTGAGCTTACAGTACATGCATCACTAAGTAACAGACAAAAGTGAGTCACTTCAGTCATACACCAATATCTACCAATTTAACTCCCTTGGCGGGTTTAGTTATAAGTTCAGACTTGTTTGGGAGGATGGTTTGTCAACCATCTCATAATTGTGGTACTAATTCTGACTGACAACTGGCTACTCTTGGAATTCAAACATACCAGAATTTACACCACAAAAACATGGTAATGTTCCACTAACTTCCTCCTAGTGAACTTCATTCAACCCTACAGGTATATCATTCTTTTAGATCTGTCTTGACTACTCAAGTTGTATGTTCTAACCAATTCAGTTAAAGTATCATGTTTGAAAATCTCTTGCATCTTATATTGCTATCCTTTTTAATATTATGGAGACCACAGTGGTGTTCTATTTACATGCAAGGACAGCTTATAGTTCTAGTAATTTGCATTGCTACATTTAAGTTTTCCCCTTTGATCTCTGCTTGGCTATGACATTAAGACAGTAGGAGTTATGGCACCTCCACTATTCATTCCATTTACCTATTCTGCAAGGAATATTACTGTACAATAATCTAGCAGCATGCCTCATACAGCAATAATTTAAATTCAATAAATTAACCGAAGAGTAGCAACCAAATGAAACAACACATGGTAAAATTTTGCACTATAATTTGTTGTTTGTACAATAGTATTTTCTCTATCTCCTTATGTAAAATTTTTTTCAGCGTTTAGGCTGTCCTAACTAAAAGATTAGTTCCATGTTTTGCCTTAAATATTTTATTCCTTGCTACTTAATATCCCCAAACAATTCCATTTACTGTTGGTAACTTAAACATGCTATAAAGTTGTTTCTCCATAAATTATGAAGTGAAGAAATGCAAAGACAGTAGAAAACATTTAATTTCCCAGTGTATCAAAGTTCAGGAAACAATACATTCTTTATCAGTATTAGAATTCCAGCCTAGCCTTTAAATATATCAATTCTCTGAAATACACGAGTCTCTATTTCAAAAACATGCTTTGTATGTTTATTATATACAGTTGCTCAGGTTTACACTTTAGTAAATGATGAAGTTTAGATTACATGTACATAAAGGTTTAACAATGGCACAAACTAAACCCATCATTTGTAAATATTAAAAGGTCTAGTTTAGAAAATTACTAGAACAGTTCAAAACCTAAATGACCATTGCATATGCTGAGACTAGCATCTTTTTAACAGATTACATATTTATTACTCGTGACAGTTTTTGGACTCTGTTCAATAGCAGGTCTCCTTTCTTTATGGTTTCCTGGTACTGCCAGTTCTTACTGTCAGGCCTGCAATAATAATGGTCAAAATTAACAATTAAAATGCTGTAAGAAAAAATTTTAAACTAAAATAAATCCACATTTCCCTGGAGTAGTACAAATTTTAAAAGTTGCATCAATTTTCTTGATTTACATACCTGTTGGTTTCTACTATTTCGTTCACTTTATCTATTTTACAATGTAGTCTACCAGCAGCAATGAAACGAGACAGTTCCCTGTAAATTAAATGGAAATTAATTTTCACAAATGATACCAACCAAAGCTCTTTCAAGGATAACAACCCCTATTTTTATAACTGACTTATACAACTCTAAATGGAGGTTTAAATTGCTTTCTATGTATCATGAACTTATTTGATTATCGCATCCAAAATAGTTCACTGAAGAAAGTATCATAATTGCTGCAGGAACAGTAGAAAAATAAAAGCAAAATCCAACTTAGGCTTTAGACAAAGGCTTACATGTTAAAGGATGACAAGTATAACATTGTTAAAAGCTTAAGATAAAAACAACTTACTGATCAATGAACTCCACACCAACACCAAAGGCTTCTGCCATGTAAGTAAGTGTTAATGAACGGTAAGATTCCAGGAGCTGACTATATGCCAAAATTCTCATTTCACGTACATAGTAGCGATAGTGAGCAGAAAAGAGCCAGTCTTTTCTTAATTCCTGCTCTACAGTAGCTAAAGAGGGAAAAATAAGTGTTAATAGCAATTTATGCTTTTTCATTACTCTTTTAAAACCAGACTATATAGTACAGAACATACAAAATGGCTCAATACAAAAATCTAGTATTTATTGCACTGATGAAATCTTTCATTTCACAAAATTACTTTGATCAATGTGAATGATTGTCTCCAACTAGCAACTTAAGACAAAGTTATAAATGAAGAGAAGCATAACATTAAAGGGACACTCACCAAGAGACTGGAAGAATACTCCATATCGGCATTCATACAGTGAAAATAGATATTGCCGCACTGTTGGGAGACTATGCAGTACTTCAAGAATTTCTGCACCCTTGATGACCTATTAAATAATTTAAGATGAACTTTTTAAAATCATTTCCTCTTGCATTATGTGGTGGTCTGTCTACACTGTCTCTAAAATCAACTCTGTATAATTATACAAAGATTAAAAACTAGAGCTGCAGAAGATTGACAATATTTTAACATGCTGGATAAATCCTTTCAATAACTTAGTCTAAATTCATTAGGAAAACAACAAGATAAATCAATTAGCAGCAGTGTTTTCCACAGACTTTTTAAGTTAACTCAGTTGGTAGTACTTTCACCGAATTTGAACATGATGGGTTCAAGCCCTACTACAAGTTTGACAGTGCACTTGGTCATCTCATCTAAATCAGTTATAGGTGATAAATAATCAAGGCTTAAGCACTGGTTAGTATGGTACCCTGCTAGTTACAACTCACCACTCTATTGTCTTATTTTACCACATTTAAGATCAGAACTGATCAAAGTGGAATTACCTTCACATATGTTAGAAATACAAGTCACTAAATTCCATCAATAAAAACAGGCAAAACATTTGAGTAGAGAATAACATTCAACAAATCTATGTTGGATTATTGCACATTGATACAGCACCAGTTTATGAACAAGGCATCATAGATAAACTAAGTGTTTATACATTTCTTCTTAATGATCTTTTCTTTAAAGTGTTGGCTGTTCCAGTATGCCTAGTTACAAAGGAAGGGAACTCTAAATTCAGATGAATTCCTTTTGATGCTTAATATGGAACCAAGGTATAAGTTAATGTTGAATGACAATATCTAAGTAAAATGCAATGAAATGTAATATTCAAATCTAATGCACATATTTGTTCATTTAAATTATTTCCTTTCCTGGTCCCTCAACATTGGTTATGTATGCACAGAAAACTTACTGCTGTTCTGTTGCAGAACCTGTGTTGTTCAACTGTTAAATACCTGAGTATGCCAAAAAAACCTTGAACATTTATAAATTTGTAATCATCCCACATTTATTGCTGATTAATAAATTGTTCTTACATAATGGTAACAATTTACCACAAATGCCATCATAAGCCACTAAACCCACTGCTTTTCCAGCACTGTTTTTTTAATAACGCATGATGCCAATTTAAGGAAATATCATAAATATTAATAGATTACCACCCCCCCACTTAGATGATGGATTATTTTTCAGAATACTCTTAAAAATCATGTTATCTATGTTTCACAACTTTTTTAAAAAAATCACTAGATGGCAATGTACATGGCCTATTGATCATCCAAACATTAATGGTTTCTTTGACCAGAAGCTGACCCATATTTAACAAGACAAAATTATTAATTTGATAAGGCCTTCCTGAGAGAGATCATGCTTGTGAACGACTGGTATAAAATAAGAAACTTCCTAAACAGTAGGATTTTCATTCTTTATTCAAATATTGTTTTAAACTGTAATAAAAATATAAGATGTGATGAGCTTTGTCAGAGAAATGTTCCTATTTTATGACATTCGAACAATCTTTACTAAAGATGTGAAGTGTTCTTTAATGCTACTTAAGAATGTGCCTTTTTTTTCGGACCTCCAAGCATTCAGCAAGATGCACCAATTTCATGATGGAATCATAGACTGAAACAGAACAGGAAGAGGCTAGTTGCTTCACTAAGTCCATGCCAGCTCTTTAGTAATGATGTAACATATCTTTATATAGTGTTTTTAATGTAAGAAAACATCCCAATCACTCCAACAGGAGCATTATAAAACAAAGTACGACACCAGTCACATAAGGAATATTAGATTGGATGACTAAAAGTTTGATCAAAGAGGGTAAGTTTTAAGGAGCGCCTTAATGGGATAAAGAGAGATAGTGAGGTGGAGAGATGTGGGGAAAGTATTCCAGAGCTAAGAGCACAGACAACTTAAACGCCAGAGTGACTAAAACTAGAGACATGCAAGATGCCAGAAGATAGATGCACAGATATCTCAATACACATGGAGCTGGAGGAAATTACAGAGCAGGATGTTGGTTAGCACTACTGCCAGGGATCAGAGTTTGATTCCGGCCTCAGCTGACTGTGGAGTTTGCACATTCTCTGTCTGTCTGCATGGGTTTCTCCCAAATGCTCTGGTTTCCTCCCAAAGTCCAAAAACATGTGGGTTAGGTGGATTGGCCATGCTTAATTGCCCCTTAGTGTCAGGAGGACCAGCTAGAGTAAACGCATGAGGTTACTGGAATACAGCACAGTGGGATTGTGGTTGGTACAAATTCGATGGGTCAAATGGCCTTTTTCTGCACTGTAAGATTCCATGGTTCTGAATAAGGAGCAAAGCCATGGGTGGAGGGGGAGGGGATTTGAAAATTCAAATTTTAAAATCAAAACATTGCTTGACCAAAGCGAATGTAGGTAAGCAGGCTTAGGGATGATAGATGAAGGAAACTTGGTCAAAGTTAAGACTCAGGCAGCAGAGATTTGGATGACCTCAAGTTTATGAAAATTGTATGAGAGATCAGCCAGAAATACATTGGACCATAAAGTCTAGAGGTAACAAAACAACGAACAAGAGCTTCAGCAGCAAATGAGTTGAGTTGGGGTGAAGTCAGGAGATCTTATAATGAAAATATGTGGTTGGAAGCTCACCTCAATTAAATGTGACACCGAGGTTGTGAACTTACTGGCCTAATCTCAAACTCTTGCCAAGAGGAGGGACAGAGTCAGTTACTAGGATATGGAGTTTGGAATGAGGATTAAGATCAGTCTTTCCAATATTTAATTGGAAGAATTTCTGCTCATTCAGTACTAGCTGTCAGATAAGCAATCTGATAATTTAACAGTGGGGGAGTGATGAGAAGTATTGGCCTCAGTGTTGTCAGTGTACATGTGAAAGGTAATGCTGTGCTTTTGGATGATGTCACCAGGAAACAGCACGTAAATAAGAAATACGATGGAATAGACGCTTATGTGTGGAAAATAGGAAGGGAAGCCATTGGAACTGATGTGCTGGCTGTGATTACACAGATAAAATTGGAACCAGGTAATTGCTCCTGATTCTTGTGGCAATCATCTTAAATCTGATTACCAGCTCTTCTACTCTTAAAACAGTTTCTCCTTATTCATTCTTATCAAATCATTCATTTTCTTTGAAAACCTTAATAAATCTGCTCTATAGAGAAGCATACAGATTTTCCACATAACCATTACTGGTACGATTTTAATGTCTTTTGCACCCTCACCAAGACCTCTGGCCATCTAGCTGAAGTCAAGTGTCCAGAAATGAACTTTACTGAGGTCCAACTAATATTTTACAAAGATTTAACAGAATTTCCTTACCTGTGTATTCTATGCCTCTAAACAAGTCAAGGATGTCATTTTTTTTAACTGCCACTTTCAGACATATGTTTGTACACACATTCTCTATGTTCCTGCACACTTAGATTTCATGCAAGACACGATTACTTGCTTCAAGTTCCCATGCTCCTCAGGTTTGATACTCAGACAGACTGTGAGGCAGCTGCAAAGATCTCCATTTTTGTGTGCATCAGTTTTAAGTTATTTCAAATCAATTTCTCCCCAACTTAAAGTATTTGACAGTTATGCAATTGAGAGATGGATAGTTAAGAGGAGACAACTGACCCTTTTTTTTTAAACCAAAGATGCTGAGTCAAATGACAGCTTAAGAAATCTGCAGCATTACATTTGTTCATCACAAATGAAAATATTATAATGAATTGCGCACTGGTAACCACAAAGATGTCTCCTGCAACTGAGTGCTTTCAAATAACTTTGTGCCATGATGCATTCTCCCTTTTGCAGAATAAATACAAGTTTTCTGATCAAAGCAAAATGTTTCTTGGTCAAATGACAGAGATAGATAAAAGTTTCTGTCAACACCAGATTAGGCAAGATGTAGAAGTTTAGTAAAGCAGATGAGTTTTTAATGACAATCTATTAATTTCTTGGTCACTATTACTGATATTGGCTTTATTTTAAATTCTAGATTTGAATTATCAAATTTAAATTGTCCAACTGCCACAGTGGAATCTGAATTCAGGTTGGCAAATGTGGCAGCTAATTTTAATATGCAAGTTACAAATGAATGAATAAACAAACTTTGCTCTGGTACCAATTGAGGGAAAGATATTGGCTAGGACAAACTCACTGTTCTTGAAATTTGGCCAAAGCATTACTTACAGTAGACCAAAGCCTTAAAGATAGTAGCATCAACTATGTTGCACAATTTCAGTGCTACACTGAAGGCTAGCTTATATATCCCAGTCTGCATGGCTCATGAACCACAACCTTTTAAGATTAGCAAGCAGTATCAACTAAGCTAATTAACAAAAGCTGGTAACCTGGTCCTGTCCTCAGAATACCCAGGGGAGTTTACCGTATAGCACCTATCATATTCCAGATTGATGGCTACCCATGAGGTCTCAGTTCTTCAACCTGGGAATAGAACAGGTGTATCAAGACAACAGAAAGCTACAAGGAATGCTGGTACCATCTAGCCTTGTTTAAAGCTTTTGACTACAGATGGAATAGCCTATCTATCCTCATGTTTTACTTTTAGGAGTGGAAATATGTCTTATCTTTGTTCTGGGATAATTGAGCTCAAAACCAGACGATGGAGATATCTATCATATGGGAAAACTGAAGACACTAGGTGTTTTTTTTAAACAATACACACTAAATTTTTCTCCTTGCAAGTTCACAGAAACTTTAGCTGGATGTCTGGAACAACCCCTACAAACAGAGACTGGTTTTTGCAACACATTTGAATTTGAACAATAGAACATTTGAATTTTTTCTTCTGAGTCAACAATCTACTGGGCTATGGCCAAGATGGAGAGTTCTACTTTGAGGAGACACTTTACAACTTTAGTGCCCAGGTGTTTGAAAGAAGCTTTGTCCCCAGTCACAACAACTGCTGATTATCTGCAAAAAACAAAATGCTGGAAAAACTTAGCAGGTCTGTTTCTGTCTCCACAGATGGTGCCAGACCTGTTGGGTTTTTTCAGCACTTCTAAATTTCCAGACTACCTTCATGAGGACGCACTTCAGCCCGTGGAAATAGATAACACAGCAAACTGAACAAGTGCCAATCTTATTTTATCCCCCAACATTAGTAAACTGCAAATACCAGCTCTAGGAGGTGAAACAATGCAGAGAACTCCTACTGAAGCTGCAAGTTATGAAATAAATTTTGCCACACATGCTTAAAACATGGCAATTCTAAAAACCTAATTAGACTGAGCTAATTTGCTACAATACACGTAAGATACTCAAATGAATATCAATTGCTGAAATGAATAACCAATTTTTGATTTGTTTCTGGTCTGAATAGGACTGTTTATATGACCAGAACTATTACTTGCTTCACCAGCTTTGTCCAGGGCTGCTGTCTCAATGAACTAAGCCCGAAGAGAATTACTGAATTTAACCATGAGCAATAAAGAGCTGATTTAAGTTAACGAATTTCCATTCAATAAAAGATTCAATCTTTAAAAAGAATTCCTCCAGTAGATTCTTTATGACCAACAGAAATTGTGCCAAGAATTAATCCATAGATCTATAAACATGGACAGGGATCGCGGGTAGAGGTGGGAACACTGGGGTGGCAGCGTGGGATCGTTGGGCCGAAGGGCCTGTTTCCCGTGCTGTTTTGTTCTTTGTTCAAGAATTATCCTATAGCACACATTGTTCCATTCATAAATTGCACAGCCAAAGTAAGATTCCCAACTTTTTAAATTCTAACATTGTCTAAACTCTAGCAAGAGGAAATAGTTATCTGTAATGGGAACTAATGTAAGTGGATAGTCAGTTTTAGAATGCAAAGACTTTGGTTCTAATCTGTGTCCATTTCAAATAATGCAACAAAAAAGAACTAGTGGATTCTTTCTACTGGTACCAACATATAATTTGCACTTTCAATTGTATTTTCTGGATATGAGTGCCTCCAGCACAACAGTGCAGTACATTTTCCCATTACAATACAGGCATTAAATCAGAGGACATATTCAGGTAGGAAAGCCTTGGTGTTATGAAGAGCAGAAGTTCTGCACAGGGGTAAAACATTAATACCAGGAGTTGAAAAGGGAGTTAACAAGTTCAATCTGGATCATATGTTGAACCATTTACAGTACAAGCACAAATGTAAACGTTTCAATTTTCCCCATCCATGGGCAAATGCAATTGGCCCTGAATTATTTTACCATATATCACATACCTTTTCACGTAGGTCAGGCCGATCTAGTGCAATCATGCTGACGTAAACAGTATAAGTTACAAAGGTTTTATAATCCATGAGTTCATAAGAAGTGAATGTAGAGACGGTATCTAAGAATAGCTCTGCAGCCTGCTTGAAGTCTCGAATTGCCACACAATACATCCCTTGATAAACTTTGAGACGATTCCTTCTATCCCAGTCACCACCTTCTTCAATTAAACTGCAAGAGAACATATGTAACACTGAATTTAATATTCTATTACTTTTTGTCTCATCGGCAAATAATTTTTAACATCCTTCCTGCCAATGTTATTTTTGCAGCCATTAACTGCAAGCTAAGTCAGTTACATCAGAATCACTATAGGTCAGAAAGCTACATCTCGCAACACATACAGTCCTGTAAAAGAGTGAATTATGTCTCAATCTTGAAGGTCTATTGGTCCCACTGGCATCCAAAACTAGCAGCTGTGCCCTCAGTTTTCGACTACCACACATTTATAAATAGTACAGTCAGCAAAATCTCTTACACTTAGATTTACATACTACACTACCTTCATGAACTAAACTCAAAACTGCATGAACCACACGTCCTATATACCATTAAAGAAAGTGACCGTTTTCCTTAAGTAGGTTCAATTTTAATGTGTTACAGGAAACTAGGCCCAAATACCCAACATTAAATTCAAGACCAAATGAAAAAGATGTGTCAAACTTGATAATGCTGCACCTGAAGATGTTTGAGGGAAATATGACGTATCAAATCAAATGTACAGCTCAGTGTCAACATGAGGGGATGGGGACATACTACAGAATGCACATGTGTCAAAACAAAATAAATAAATGCACATAAATCCAGTACCTTTTAGCTTTCTCTATGTTACGTGTGATCAGATCATTATCCATGTAAAACAAGCCAATTCTTAGCAGGTAAAACACAATGTCCAGACGATGTCCCAGAGCCACCGTTTTGTCATATGTTTTCCGAAAAGCTGTCAAAGCACCGTCCTTGGAAAAAAAAGTTTTTACTTCACTGAGATCCAGAACTGTATTATTTCATGTCACACACAGAGCACATTTCATATTCTTCAACAATTAATTATTGAAATTACTTATTAACACTTGCCCAGTTAATTCCTTTACTGTTATAAAGTGGGAAATTCCCATTGCTCCCTCAGAGTGGCAATCAATAGTAGATTGTCACTTCACAGCAACTTACCTCTACTTGAAATCCAAAGCACCTGTTTCATCCAAATTTCCTGATTCAGGAATTTTAAAACTTTTTTTTAGTCCATCTGTAAAGTTACAAAGCCAATGCTCAGAGTACACCAGACAAACCCAAATCCATTTCTTGCTTGCTCCAAAAACCAAATTCAAAATCCAAATCATGGTACCCACAAGAGAGACAAACAAAATCCAAGCTGACAAGATGAGGCATTGCATCCCATCTTGGATTTGATCTTAGCCAAAAGGCCGAGAAGCAGACCAGGTGAAAGTGAAACGGTGAAGCAGGGTGGGGGCTCCAGTAGTGAAGTGCAAAAGGGATGGAGTGGAAGAGTGCATACCCACCCCCCCTTTTTTTTTTTACAGCTCTAGCTGCTGTAAAGCAGTTAAGTTTAAAAGGGGGGCCAGGTAACTTTCAAAGGTAACTGAATGGGATGTCGGGCAGAAGCAACAGGACAGGGGCATCATCAGGACTGAGGGTAAAACTGGCAGTACCATCCAAAGTTAGTGATTTAAATCACTGTTAGATGGTTCCCAGGCCAGCACAATTGTCTGAAGGGAAATTAGTGCTTCTGGACAACTACCAGGTAAACCGTTGCATGAGAACTTCCAAAAGGATTCCCCAGCACATCTCTGGGGTACTTCCCAATCTAGCACTGGGAAGCCAGGAGGTTCTGGCCCCAATGTCATTTAATTGGACAATCCAATTAAATGAATCCAAATGAATTCTGTTCCCAAGTAGACAAGCAAATTATTAACAGTTGCATTATTTTTAAAAAATTCTTCAAAAAACCTGCAATTGTGGATATCTTGAAAATATATTACATCTTGCTACTGGGCACATTTTCACTCTAAAAAGCCTAACCTCCTGTTCACTTATTTATCTTATAATCATATCTATCTTTGTAAGTTGATGATAATGTATTGCCTAAGTTTTGCACTGCGGAAAATTTGAGACTCAAGCAACTCTGCTTCACAAATTTATATGAGAAGTGCTTTTAACTACAGTATAAAATAAAAATGGGACTTGTCGATTTTTGGTGGTACCAAAAAGGGAAGGCGAAGATGAAGTGTAGTCTTCAGGGTGACTAGAGCACAAAAATGTAAATTGATAATCAGAGTCAGCTCCTTTACCAAATAAATACTTGGATTTTACAATGATAATTTAATTAAATTGCAAAAGTTATGATATTTAGGAACCATAAACAGTTGACTGAAGCTTCCTTGCTTCTTTGCAGAACAGAGGAGGAAGAAACAAAATTGAGATACTACCTGCCGCAATTCTACTCTTGCTGCTGACTCAAAGAAAGCTGCCCACAAAGACCTAGTGATCTTCATAATAGCAGGTTTTCTCTGGGTTCAAATTAAGGGGATATGGTGGTGTCCAGTGACCTTAGAGGTGGTACATCACACAATGCACAGACTGCTTTATAGAAAATACAGAGGTCTTTAATTTTTGAAACTCTAGCTGTACATACAAACTATTTTATTTAAAGAAAAAGAAAAAAATCTTAAATGCATTTAATAGTATGCAGGTAGTGATAATCAAATGGAGATTCACATGTATCCCTATGAAAAGAACAGACTGAAATGCTGGTTTTTGTATTGCAAGGCGCACGCCTGGAATATATATTTCTATAAAGTATATGGATGAGAAGGGAATGGTTTAGTTAGGAGGGGCATTGCTTTTTATTTTGGTCGGCACAACATCGAAGGCCGAAGGGCCTGTTCTGTGCTGTATTGTTCTATGTTCTATGTTCTATGTTCTATAAATAGATGTTTAAAATGGACATGAATATCCTTCACCAAGTAGGTTTCCTGCACATAATACAGGAACATGAGTAGGCCAGTTAACAGCGCTACAAAAGCAAATTATTGCGGACGCTGGAATCTGAAACCAAAAGAGAAAATGCTGGAAAATCTCAGCAAGTCTGGCAGCATCTGTAAGGAAAGAAAGGAGCTGACGAAGGGTCATTTGCACTTGAAAAGTCAGTTCTTTTCCTTACAGATTCTGCTGGACCTGCTGAGATTTAACAATTCTAGTCTGTTTCAACATTCAGTGAGATCATGGCTAATTTCTATCCACCATTGTCCCATTTCCCTTAATTTCTACAAAAAAAATCAACTGTTTTAAAATTAACAATTCATCTAGCATTAATTGCTTTTTGCAGAAGACAGCTCCAAACTTCAAATCTGGCATTTAATAAACATAACATTACCTATTCAAAGCCAGTGAAGTTGCTTAACAGGAATGATAAACTTAGCACACAGTTTATAAATAAGTCACACCTCACTGAACAGGTTGTAACTTTTAAGGGGTTTGACACCATGACTAAGAGCAAGAGTGAAAGTTCTTAGCAGTTTGCAGGTTTTCAACTGAATGAAGGGCAGGGCTTCAACAGTACAACCCCCGGAATGATGTAGAATCAACTCACAACTCCATCAGGGAGATGGTGCTGGGTTAATGTCAGAAACTAATCATCCAGGGACCCAGACTAATGCTCTGGAGAAGACAAATTCAAAATTTCACCATGGCAACAAGTGGAATTCAAATTCAGTGAATAAAATCTGGAATTGGAAGTTAGTCTCAAACTATTGTTGAATGACATTTAAAAAGACTATCTGGCCTTTTAGGGAAGGAAATCTCCACTCTTATCTGATCTTCTCTTCATGCGGCTCCAGACTGATGCAATATGGTTGACTCTTAACTATTCTCTGAAATAACCTAGCTCAGTTCAAGGGCAATTAGGGATTGGCAACAATTGCTGACCTTGTCCACGTACAATGAAAGAATGAAAAGGAAGTTTCTAGATTTGTGTTTAGCTGAGCATGCCTAAACTCTAGAAATTGCTGTCAGTTTCAGAGAATGCTGATAATTTTGCTGATTGTGATCTCTATTTTGAATATACTTAATCGCTGAGCAGTCACAATTCCCAGGCTTAGAGAATTCCAAACATATACAACTCTTAAATTTATCACATCAGTCCTAAATGGCGAATTGCTTATTCCGAGACTGAGATTCTCCAGCCAGGGGAAGCATTTGCTAGGATTCTCTGGCCTCCCCATGGCAAGAAGTCTTACAACACCAGGTTAAAATCCAACAGGATTATTTGGTAGCAAATGCCACTAGCTTTCGGAGAGCTTGCTCTCCTTCGTCAGAAACAGCTCCTGATGAAGGAGTAGCAAGCGCTCCAAAAGCTAGTGGCGTCTGCTACCAAATAAACCTGTTGGATTTTAACCTGTATTGTAAGATTTTTACTGTGTTTACTCCGGTCCAATGCCAGCAACTCCACATCATGACTCCCCATGGCAACAGGAAGCAGTGTGACATTGGCCAGCTGCAGGATCTTCTGTTCCCATTGCTGTGAATGGGATTTATCATTGATTCTACTCCACTCTGCTAGGAAACACATGGCGAGGATACACCATCAGCAGGGCCAGAAGATCCCGTCAGTGTGAATAGCTAGAACATATCACCCATTTTCTCAGTGTCTATCCTGCCCCATTAATTTTTCAGATAGGTCACTGGAATTACTTCTATTTATCCTATTAGCTAGCAGGAGACCAGTGGAGAATCCCAATATAAAATGGGAGCATGGAACCAAAATAGACACTGCTCCTCACAAAACACCAAACTAAACAGAACATGGATCTTTAAGGATTTCATAATTTCTTCTGTTTTTAAATGACCGTAAACCAAGATGTGTTTAATGAGTTCTTTTGTTGTGAATCGTGAAGCATTGTACGTGCTTATATTATGACTAAAGCTGGCTAGACATGTGTAAAATTAAAGCCATACAACTCTTCTGGATCGCACAAACATCCCAAGGTTTAGAGTAAATAAACATCAGCATCCCAAAAGTGTCCGATTTTACTGGACAATTATTAGTTCCCAAAGCTGTTTTCCAACTGGAAAAAGTACATGCAACATATAATTTTAACAGAAAATGCTATCATGGGAGAACTGAAGGATGACCTTCATTGAGCCAACCTGTCTTCAATTTTACATTATATCAAAATGGTAATTATTTTTATTCCAGGCTTCATCACTGAACTGCAACAAAATACACCATAATATACAAAACAAAAAAAGAAATGACTCATAATGGAATCATTTATATACTTATATTTCTTATTCATTTTAATTAAATAAGATAGCCTGGGCCTTAAAAGATTTAACACATCTTTCAACTTAACCCATTGTCTTACTTCAGTTATGAATGCCCAAGAAATGTGATGGGGCTAAAGATTAGTTTCCACGGCTGATTAATTTAGTCAGGCCATGTTTGGTTTCAAATGGAAGGCAAGCCCAAAAATTGAAATAATCATTGTGTGAAGAATGGTAGATTCTTACCTTGTCACCAATTCTGCATAGATATTCAGCCTTCGCCATCATAGCATCTCTAATTTCACTCTCCCCAAGGTTCTTTTCCGCATCTTCCAGAATATCATCCAGGCGTTTTAGTTCTTCCTCATTTGCCTTTTTCATTTTGTTCAACAAATCAGTGTCAACTGACCACCCAACATCTTTACAAAGCTGTTCATAATAGGGTGCCATATCTGTAAAACAAAACCAAGGCATTGAAATGCAGGGCTTTTACCCTTCTCATCTTCAGCCTGCCATGGTGTATATAGAATAGGAATACAACTTTGCATCAGTTGAACATGTACTCATAACAGCACTTAGTGTCTCAGACACAAGGAACTTATTTTAAATATACAAGTATTTTTGCAATAGTGGTACTTCCACAAAAGATTTTTCTGATTTTCTGTAAATGACATGCCGAAGAATCAGCAACAAGTTTAGGAACATTAAAAGAACACACCAAAAATCTACCCTTCAAAAGACATCATTTTAACCAAAAGCATTAATTATTCATGGTATATTTTAAGTTGAACAAAATTAATTTTACACATGTTGCCAAGTGCCATAAGTGGTGACTTTTCAGGTTAATCCACGTGGATTGTAAATTGTATTCCACAATTGCTCAGATATTGTCCATTACTTTAGAGAGTACAAATGAAATACAAGTGAGTAGTGAGGACAGATGGCAAACTTTGACAGAAACTTTTCAGTCAGTTGTAACTGTCATTTTAAACACAACAAGATATACAGACAACAAAAGAAAGTATTAAGAGAATGTTTTCATTTAACTTTGTCTTCTTTCTTCTTCCCTCCCCCATTCTCAACACATTGCCAGACAAAGTTGTCATGGGACAACATCAAAAAGAATAATAAATGGGAAGGAAGGGGGAAAGGGAGGGTGTGTGTGTGCCGGGAAAAAGAGATGGGGAGGGCGGAGGAAGAGTTGGGGGGGCGGAGGAAGAGATGCCTTCATCAATCAAGGAATTGAGTTTAGGAGTTGGGAGATAATACTGCAGCTGTATAAGACCTTGGTCAGACGCCATTTGGAGTACTGTGCTCAGTTCCGGTCACCTCACTGCATGAAGAATGTGGAAGCCATTGAAAGAATGCAGAGGAGATTTACAAGACTGTCACCTGGATTGGGTGGTATGCCTTATGAGGATAGGTTGAGAGAGCTCGATCTTTTCTCCTCAGAGAGATGAAGGATGAGAAGTGACCTGATAGAAGTACATAAGATGTTGAGAGGTTTTGATCAGGTGGATTCTCAGGGCTGAAATGGCTGCCACAAGAGGAGTCATGATGTAGAGATGCCGGCGTTGGACTAGGGTAAACGCAGTAAAAAGTCTGCAACACCAGTTTTAAATCCAACTGATTTATTTGATAGTAAACTCGCAAGCTTGCCAGTTTACTATCAAATAAATCAGTTGGATTTAAAACTGGTGTTGCAGACTTCTTACTGCCACAAGTTTAAGGTGCTGGGGAGTAGGTACAGAGGAGATGTCAGGGATAAGTTTTTCACTCAGAGGATGGTGGGTGAATGGAATCAGCTGCCATCAATGGTAATGGACGTAAATTTGACAGGGTCTTTCAAAAGATTTCGGGATGAGTACATGGGACTTAATACGACTGAGGGTTGTAGATAAGCCTAGTATTATTGGTATAACTTTTGGGCCGAAGGACCTGTTCGTGCTGTAGTGTTCTGTGAAGAGATTGATGGTGGGGCGGAGGTGCTGGGGCCC
The DNA here is from genome assembly GCA_024679065.1 of Sphyrna mokarran. NCBI lineage: Eukaryota > Metazoa > Chordata > Chondrichthyes > Carcharhiniformes > Carcharhinidae > Sphyrna > Sphyrna mokarran. The sequence continues at coordinate 104,973,676 of JAGIQG010000003.1, read as the reverse complement.
CACCGCTGGAGCGAGGTTGACTGGTTCTCCCAACGAAATGAGTCCCGGGGCCGAGTTTAGCAGCAGGAGATTAGGCAGCTCCAGCCGGGGTTGTGCGGCCGCAGCCTGGGCTTCGGGCCTGGGCCCCGCACCGTGACTCTGCACATCCCGCTCCCGCCACTCACTGTTCTCCTTCACCGACTCCATCAGCTCGCTCCGCATCTTCGGGTCATTCCTGTGGCCGTCTAGGGTCAGCAGGAACTTGGCCTGCGCGATGCTCAAGCTGGGGTTCTTGGGCAGGCCCTCCTCCTCCAGGTTCTCCAGCGGCATTTTCTCTCCCTTCACACGGCTCCGACTGCGAACTCAGCCGGTGAACTCAGCTCATAGAGCCGAGGCCGCCACTCCCGCTGCGCCGCCACCTAGTGTGGAGGAGTGCGCCTGCAGCACCGTCTTCACGCCCCCTACACCGCCACCTACTGTAGGGGAGTGCGCCTGCAGCACCGTTTTCACGCCCGCTACACCACCACCTACTGTAGGGGAGTGCGTCTGCAGCACCATCTTCATTCCCTCCGCACTGCCACCTAATTGAGGGGAGTGCGCCTGCAGCACCGACTTCATGCCCGCTACACCACCACCTACTGTAGGGGAGTGCGTCTGCAGCACCATCTTCACTCCCTCCGCACTGCCACCTAATAGAGGGGAGTGCGCCTGCAGCACCGTCTTCAATCCCAGGGTACCGACACTTGGCGCAGGGGAGTGCACTTGCAGTACCGCCTCCACTCTCGCTACACCGCCACCTAGTGCAGGGGAGTGCGCCCGTCGTACCGACATCTGGCGCAGGGGAGTGCCCTTGCAGAACCGCCTCCACTCCCGCAATATCGCCACCTGGCACAGAAGAGTGCACCTGCTGTACCGGCATCTGGCGCAGGGAAGTGCCCTTGCAGTACCGCCTCCACTCCCACAACAGCGTCTCCTGGCCCTGGGGAGTACGGTTGCAGAAACGCCTCCTGCCACCTCTTTCCAGCTGGCATCGCTGCAGAGTTGCTCATGCACATTCTGTAGAACAGAATGGAGTGTTATTAGTCTTAATTGTGGCCAAGGATCATGCAAACCCTTCCAATTCCAAACCTCTTTTTCCTCTCCTATTCCTGCTGCTTCATAGTTCCAGAGTCCCGGGTTCAATTCTAGCCTAGGGTGTCTGTCTGTGTAGAATTTGCACATTCTCCCCGTAGCTACATGGGTTTCTTCCAGATGGTCTGGTTTCCGTCCACACTCCAAAAATGTGCAGGTTAGGTGAATTGACCATGCTAAATTTAAACTGTCCCTTAGTGCCCCAAGGATGTAAATTAGGAAGTTTAATGGATAAAAAAAGGACGTGAGTAGAATGTTTTTTTTGCATGTAGGTGCAGACTCAATGGGCTGAATGGCCTCCTTCTGCCCTGTAGGGATTCTATAATTTTACATAAATTGCAGAACCCAAACTAGCAATAGTTTACTGAAGTGAAATAGGGAAAAGGATGAAAGCATTTTGTACCTGAAAGGAAGGGGTTAATGGATTTTGTGCCTAGAATATGCCACACACATAATCCTTCATCATGGCTGATATTCTCAGGTTTATATTGATCCTGACATTAATGTAAGTTATTTGTTCATGTCTTGCATGCTTTAACACTCATTTGTACAAAGACAGAAGGTTTAACGTGGCTGTTATTTTGTAGACTTTGTGAATCTTACCTATTTATGTTAGTCAGGCATTGTTATACAGATGGTAGTTCACAATATTGGCTTTTAACAGCTGGTAATGGCAGATCATGATACTGGCTTTTAACAGGAAAAGTCCTGCTGGGACAGCCGCGATCACACAAGTAACTTCAAAGACAAGGATGCCAGTACTGCTACAGAAGGAGTTTCCTGTGTCCTGATTAACTCTGGGGCTGCATCACGACCCAGGAAGGAAGAACTGGAGGTCTGGCAGGAATTGGAACTTTGAATCGTGATTCCTGCTGGAGCTCATAATGTATAAATACCCACTTGTGTTTGTGTTCTATGAGAAGTCTGGTAAGCCTTAATCAGAACCAGTTTCTCCCAAAGCTTTGGAATAAAAACCACTGTCTCAGAGGTATTATTTTACCTACAACATGGAGGAAGAGTTCCTGGAGTGTGTACGTGATGGCTTTTTTTTTAGGTCAATACATTGAGAAATCAACCAGAGAACAAACTGTTCCAGACTAGGTATTGAGCAGTGAGAAAGGATTAACTAACAATCGTGTTGTGGGAGCTTCCTTGAGAAAGTGTGGCCATAAGATGATAGAATTTTTCATTAAGATGGAGAGCAAAGTAGTCAAACCTGAAGCTGAATCTAAGTAAAAGGTATGAGGTGTAAATTGGTGAGGAAAGATTGGGGACCCTTACGAAAGGTGTTGCCGGTGGACAGACAATGGTTCATATTTAAAGAACGTGTGTGTGAATTACAACAATTTTTATTCCTGTCTGGTGCAAATATAAAAGAGGAAAGATTGTTCAACCATGATCTACAAAATAAATGAGGGATAATATTACATCCAAAGAGGACACATATAAAATTATGAGAAAAAGCAGCAAACCTGAGGATTGAGAGGATTTTAGAATTTGACAAGAGAACAGAAAATGTGATGTACAGGGTAAAAATAAGAGTATAAACTTCTATAAATGTGTTGTGATGCTAGTATGCCTTTAAGAATTTTTTTTAAATCATGTTCTCTGCAGTTATAAGCAGCTTTGATTTTTTTCATTGCTGCTGTGCTGTCTACTTAGAAGTCCTTTTATTTCTGTTTCAGTGGTTATAAAGGTGTTTTGCTTATTGTTTCTCTGGGCCTCAGGTACTTTCTGGGATTTCTTATGACCCTAAATTGTTAGAGGAAGAATGATTGACAGGTCAGATGATAGGAGTTCTTTCATTTCAGTTTTGGGCTGCTGACAGCTGCTTTTAGTTTAGAAGGTGTTTGGACATCAGGCTGAAAAACAAGTTTTTTTCTCTCTCCCTGGCATTGTAAATTCTGCTGGCTAGCTAGAAGCAGGCCTTCTTGCCTTTCTGGAATGAGAATTTTGTCTCCTGCAGTGGTTCACTGGCTGCAAGTTGGAGGTCAGCAGTGGCATTATCTCTATCTCAAGGGCTGCTGGAAGTTACAAGACTGGGAAGTCAGAGTTTCAATTCTCTAACCGAAGGACTAAGTTTCAGCATCACATAAGCATTTGTATTTTCTGTGCTAAACCTGTGAAGGGAAGTTTTAAAGGATGTTTAAAGGGAAGTTTGTTCAATTGGAACATTCCATAGAGTTGTTAAAGTCTCTACAGTATCATGGTTGTTTTTTTGTCTTGTTTGTAATTGGTAAAAGTTATTGCTATATGTTAACAGTATTCTGAAATAAACTTTGTTGATGAAAGCTTTTTAGTGGGTTATTTGAATCACACCAGAAGGTAGACATCTCACGCTTACCCTTGTCAAGTTCAAATTGCAAAATGCAAGCAGACTTCAGAAAACACTTTGGAATTTCTGACCTGAATTATAACAATGTGAAGAGATAAAGATTAGTAAAAACAGATGTAGATTCCTTATAGTCAGAAGCCAGGAAAATTATAATGGGAAGAAAAGAAATGCAGAAGAAGTCACTCTTCACAAAAGAGGGCACAGAAACTTCCCAAAGACATTGGGGAATCAAGAATCTAGAAAGAGGTTGGAATTGAAGGAAGTCAGCATTAGTAAGAAAATGGTGTTGGGGAATTTGATGGGGTTAAAGGTTGACAAATCACTGGGGTCTGATCATTTACATTCCAGAGTATAAAATGAAGTGGTTTTGGAAATATTGGATGCATTGGTGGTCATCTTACAAAATTCAATAGACTCTGGATTAGTTCCTACAGCTTAGAGGGTGTCAAACATAAGCCCGCTATTTAAAAAGGGAGGGAGAGAAAAACAAAGGGAGAATTACAGATCAATTAGCCTGACACCAGTGGATTTTATTGCAGTATTAATGTAAGCCTGCTTATAACTGAGAATAAATAAAATTTAAAAACAGTAATGTGGAAGATGAGTGCAATTTTTGAATGCTTGGAAAGTGAGTTAAGAGGATATCCCAGAAAAATGATATGCATACAGTCTGGAATAAGTGAATGATTGTTAGAACCATCTCTGCTCCATCAGAAATGGCATTTGGGTGCTGGAAATGTTCACCAGGTTGACCAAGATGAATGATAACATCTGCATTGGTAAAGATCCAAGATATTTCTGGAAGCATGAGTCATTTTCATACCATCCAGGAACACAATGTAAAAGAATGGATGCAATTGTCAATTGGCACAGATGAATCCTACAATCCCCTTCATGGGCACATTCCCCTGTCTTATATTACACTTCAAGCAACATTTGTATAAAATGAGGAGACTGGGGCTGCAATTATCCACAAGAGAATATCTGTGGACATCCTAACTGACCAAGGAAGAATATTATTGTCCAAGAAAGATGTTGCTCCCTATCTATGCATAGAGAGGAGGGAGAAGATAGTCATAGAGTCATAGAGGTTTACAGCATGGAAATAGGCCTTTCTGCTCAACTTGTCCATGCTGCCCTTTTTTAACCAAAAAGATAATCCCAATTGCTTCTATCTTACCCATGGAACAATACAAATACTTTTTTTAAAAGACAAAATTGTACCTGCCTCTACCATTACCTCTGGCAGCTCATTCCAGATGTCACTACAGCTATGTGAAAAAAATTGCCCCTTTTGTATCACTCCCCTTAAACCTATGCCCTCTAGTTTTTGACCCTCCTACCTTTGGGAAAAAATGTTGACTATCTACCTTATTTATGCCTCATTATTTTATAGACCTCTACAAGATCACTCTGAAACCTCCTATGCTCCAGGGAAAAAAGTACCAGTCTATCCAGCCTGTCCTTATAAGTCAAACCATCAAGTCCTGGTAACATCCTAGTAAATCTTTTCTGGATTCTTTCTAGTTTGATAATATCCTATCTATAATAGGGTGCCCAGAACTGTCCACAGTATTCCAAGTGTGGCCTTACCAATGTCTTGTACAATTTCAACAAGACGTCCCAACTCCTGTATTCAATATTTTGACCAATGAAACTAAGCATGCCGAATGCATTCTTCACCACCCTGTCTACCTATGACTCCATTTTCAAGGAGCTGTGCGCCTGTACTTCTAGATTTATTTGTTTTATAACTTTTCCTAACATCCTACCATTAACTCAATAAGTTCTGCCCTGGTTCGATCTACCAAAATGCGTCACCTCGCATTTATCTAAATTAAACTTCATCAGACATTCATTAGCCCACTGGTTCAATTGATCAAGATCCTATTGCAATCATAGATAACCTTCTTCACTGTCTACTATGCCACCAATCTTGGCGTCATCTGCAAACTTACTAACCATGTCCCTGAAATTCTCATCCAAATCATTAATATAAATGACAAATAACAATGGACTCAGCAATAATCCCTGAGGCATACTGCTAGTCACAGACCTCCAGTCTGAAGAACAACTCTCTACATCCACCCTCTGGCTCTGTTAAGAAGTCAATTTTGTTTGCAGTTGACTACTTCGCCCTGGATGCTGTGAGATTTAACTAATGCAACAACCTATCATGTAGTACCTTGTCAAAAGCCTTGTTAAAGTCCATGTAGACAACATCGATGGTACTGACCTTATCTACCTTCTTGGTTACCCCTTCAATAAACTAAGTCAAATTCAAGAGACATGATTTTCCACTCTCAGAGCCTTGCAGACTGTTTCTAATCAGTCCTTGCCTTTCTAAGTGCCTGTAGGTCTTCTGTCTCAGAATACCTTCTAATAAATTGTTCACTACAAATGTTAGGCTCTTCGGTCTATAGTTCCCAGGCTTTTCCCTGCAGCCCTTCTTAAACAAAGCTACAACATTTGCCATCATCCAATCTTCAGGCACCTCAATCGTGGTTGTTGATGATTCAAATACCTCTGCTTGAGACCCACAATTTCCTCCCTAATCTCACAATTTCCTGGCATATGCTTCATCAGGTCCCGGGATTTATTACTTTGGGTTTTAAGATTTAATATGTACTTTAGTGATTTAATCTGTTAAAAAAAATCTCAGGTACAGCAAGTATATTCTTCTCAGCTGTTTCTTTTTAACAGATCAGGGGGTGATATGTAAATTAATAAAAGGACAGCTACTACATACTGTGTAACACTGCTACTTTCACCATCAAACATAAATTGTTGTCTTACTGTGTTGCATCATTTGTAATTATAATGTTTAGGCTCAAGGGTAATTTTAGTTGGGCATATTTCACAATTTAATGAATGATGCATTTTTATTTTGTGAATATATAACTGCTTGAAGCTGGATTCTGACATTTCACAGGGAATGCATACTCCAACTTCGAAATAATTATGATTTTATTAGCCTGGGCTGGACTCTAAAACCAATCCCAGTGGTGTTACACCACCCAGTCCTCCAATTATGTACATTTTAAATCAATTGTAGAACGGTAGAGGTGCATTTTGATCAAAGAAGTAATTACTGAAATACTAATTATAGTGTGTTCAACACAATGGGACGAGTAAGATTAATGCACTCTGCTCCTTTTCTATCTGGGCTTAGCTGAAAGAATTTATGTATCTTCACATAGTTGTTCCATGTTCACTCATAAAAAAGCAGATAAATCACTTTAATGTAAATTTTTACCATCCATACATTTTTCTTATTAACTTATATTATGGAATGATTGAATTATGGAATCCTTATAGTGCAGAAGAAGGCCATTTGGGCCATTGAGTCTGCACTGACAACAACCCCACCAAAACCCTATCTCCGTAACCTCACATATTTACCTTACTAATGCCCCTGACACTAGAGTTAATTTAGCACAGCCAATCAACCTAATCCGCACATCTTTGGATTGTGAGAGGAAACTGGAGCACCGAAAGAAAACCCATGTAGACATAGGGAGAATGTGCAAACTTCACACAGACACCCAAGGCTGGAACTGAACCTGGGTTTCTGGCGCTATGAGGAACAGTGCTAATCACTATGCCACTGTGCTGCCCATTATGAGATGCGAGTGTCGCTGGTTAGGCCAGCATTTATTGCCCTTCCCTAGCTGCCCTTTGAGTAGTGGTGAGCTGTGTTCTTGAACCACTAAAGTCCCTGAAATGTAGGTACATCCACAATGCTGTCAGGGAAGGAGTTCCACAATTTAGAACATGTGACTGTGAAGGAATGGTGATGCTGAGTGACTTGGAGGGGGATCTGCAGGTGGTGGTGTTCCCAGTTAGCTGTTGCCCTTGTCTTTCTACTAGATGGTAGTTAGTGTGAGCATGGAAGGTTTGCTGCCTATGGAAACTGGGTAAGTTGCTGCACGGATGGCTCCACATGTTAAGAATGGAGGACTATGTAGCAGCAGTAAAGTGATTTCATAGAGTCAAAGACAAGAATTTTCAAAAAACTGCCAGGTCAGGACTCGATATAGACAGGATTTGGAAATCACCGTCTTGGAGTTTTATCAGAATTTTTATGCCTCGGAGATTTTCAAATTTTCAAACAGCCAGCAGAGGAGAAGGGAGTGGGTAATGTTCTTGCCACCAAATTAAAAGCCCCTTATGCTTCCTCAGCAGTTTGTTAAGGGACCCATCCAGGCTTGAGCCCAAACATTCTCGTGCAATCAGTGGACATCTCTGAGGTTTGTCACGGAGCTCAAATAAATTTCATTGTATTTGTCTTAGAAACAAATCTGTGGGGTCAACTATCACCAGCTCGAATGCTGACCTTAACCTTGTCATGCAAGGTGCGTTGACCACCTGCCCTTCCCAGGAGCTGTCTGCTCCAATTGGCAGCCCCCAACATGACTGCCACCTGGTCTTTGCTCACTGGTGTCAGGCAGGCAGCTCCCACTTCCTGCAGGTGCTTCGAGCTTCTAATGGGGCACTGAGCTCCTAGTCAGTTAGTCCATTCACATTGAAAAATCATGTCATGATCATCAGGAATAGAATCACAAACTGGAATTGATGGGGGTGTCAGATTTCCGAATCTGCTTAAAAAATCTAGCCACTTCTTAATAGCTGAAGCAGTAAATAAATAATGGGAAATTCAAAAGCACTAGGATCTTATTTTGACATGCGCGATGCAGCATTTCCATATATTATCCCTCAAAGTTGTAGACTAAATAACTGACTGTCATAAATATTGATTATATTTATACAAACTAAATGCCATTTATCTTTCCAGCTCTTGTTAGTAGAAATCTTTCCTATGTTTGTAGTCACTAACCATTTTCCAGTCGTTTAATCTCTGATCAAGATTAAATTTCACTATTCTGGAAGTATATCAGTGGGTTGTGTGGAATTGATGGATAAAAGCTCATTATATTGCATGCCTATGATTCATGTGCCTACCGACTAAGAGCCGAACCTGTCGCCCTGGCAACCTAATGAAAGCAGCACACACTCACAACCTCCCAGCTCCTTCTCAGCCTTTCCTTCGCCTCACAGGGAGGTTGCTGATCCATTCTTGGCGTTTACACTCCTTCTCTGCAGATTTATCACAACAAAAAAGTGACACACGGGGAGGAAGATTGTGAACAGGAAGATGAGGGCCAGTAGCTGCATGGTTCTGTGGTAGAACATGCCAAGTCTCCAGCTTCTCCCTCATAGCAGCACACCAGTCAAATTTCAGAGGTAATAAACAAACCTCCAAGGCATCCACTGACAAATGACTGGGACACTTAAGTCCCATGAACATCTGTACGCCATGAGAAGCCAATCATTTACATAGAATTCCATAGAATATATAACAGAGAATGAGAACACTCAACCTAAATGGTCCATGCCAGTGTTTTTGTTCCAAACATGTCACCCATGCTTCCATTCTTTCTCCCTTCTGTGTTCCTCCAACTCATCTTTACATTATCCATGCTAGTCATCTCAACCCTTTTACTGACAAAGAGGTGGATAGTTCAAAAACAAAAGTAAGGAAAGAGAGTGAGTTATTATGGCTATGGGTCTTAGATGGTGCAATTGTAGGTCTGGACTTAGGGACAATGTTGGAGACTAGATTATCAATAAACTCTGTACCTTATTGGACGTTATACTAACCATTTATGATACAGATTCAGCATGAGACTCTACATAAAACTACATCTCTCCATGCTCTGTTGTCTTAAGATCTTAGATGATATGTATATTTACATATTTAATATTAATTCTTTACAATAGAGAAAAAAGTTAGAAGTTATATTTTCAGCATGCCAAAGGGATACTAAAAATAATTAATGTAATTAAACAGGACAGAGAAATAAGAGATGAGTGAAATAATAGGTGTGGGTGTATATCCAAGTAAGAATATTTATACAAACAAGTAGGAGTATAAGGAACAATTTGAACGAATTGCAGGTGAAAATTCAACATTGAAGTATAATGTGATAGGCAATACTGAGATATTAATTGCAAGATAGTAAGACTCAGAATTAAGTGTACAGTTGATGGATTGGTAGCCCTTTCTTCCTCTTGGATCCCCTCTGCACTCTTCTGATCTCTCTCTCTCTCTCTCTCTCTGACCAGAAGAATGCATCTGCTGAAACTCCTCCTTAATGTTTTGTCCAGTGTGAATGTAGTCTGCTCACACCTCAACTCTCTTAGCTGGCACTCATTTATTCTTCAAGACTTTCTTGCTCATCCAAGTGATACTAGCACCAAACACATCCCCATAAATGGTCCTACCATTCATTCCTCCCAAATATAAGCCTTTCAGCAGTGGCTGGTGCTAAGCAACTGGTGATAAGCAGCTGAGTGTAATTCTTCTTAAATATGTTTAACAGCATTTATTTGTAACCATGACACCCAACTTCTGCTCCCCAATTTGTTCCAGACTCTCCATTTTCCCTGTTCCACCCAATTGGAGGTTTCAAATGGCTACTCCAAAGACTGTTGGAGAGCCCTCACATGAGATCAACAACCTGTTAATTGGAGGAATCTGGTTTGCCTGCTCCCTGGCTCCCCCACCTCCTTTCACCACCCCATTCTCCCTTTGAAAATGACGTCATGTTCAGGATGTTTCAGGATCCACACAAGGTTGCCATTTTAAATTAATCTCCACACTCGATTTCATCCTCACCCACCTTTAAAGAGATAATCCTCGGTGTCAGTTGCTTTTGTCTTGCATTAACAGAGAAGGGCAATTGCAAAATGCTTCAATCGTGGCCATAACTCACCACAATAGAGATGCATTTCAGACATGAGTAATTAAGTTTCCCATTCTCACCTATTAATATTTCCCCTTAAGTGATGACTTGGGTGTATCTTGTATTATCCTGAATGGTCATAAGGTGGTGCTGTGATCACAATAAACTTCATCTGTATTTGCGGTGGGATCAATGATAAATGGCACAAAGACAATGCTTATATATCAAAATATTCAAAGCAGATCAGTTGTTTAGATCTTAACCTGACAGATAATGCTGAAAATTATTAATATTAGCAGTAAATGACTTGCAGAGGTTTTTCTGAAATGTACTAAATAGTATTTTTTATTTCACTTGAGCAGATGTTTATAGATGGGAACTTTGTTGGGTGGAGTAGATCAGCCATGTACCCTTCTTGTGAATGGGAGGAGGAAGTGGGCGGGAAGAATTGAACAGGCTGCATAACGGATGGCCAATTCTTTATCACTCAGACTGCCCTGGCACAGTTGAAAATTTCAGCCATAGACTTTGGTAACATCATAAGTTATCTTCAAATCATAGAATCCCTACAGTGCAGAAGGAGGCCATTCAACCCATCCAGCCTGCACCAACCACAATCCCATCCAGGTCCTATTCCCATAACCTTCATATTTACCCGGCTAATCCCCCTGACCAATCAACCTAACCCACACATCTTTTGGATTGTGGGAGGAAACCGGAGCACCCAGAGGAAACCCACAGGGAGACTGTGCAAACTCCACGTAGGCAGTGGCCCAAGTTCAAACCCAGGGTCCTGGCACTGTAAGACAGCAGTGCTAACCACTGTGTGCCACCGTGCCACCCTATATTTTCCTTTTTTGGGTACATGTCTAGATGTATCAGGAAAATTTCTTTCTTTTGATCAACTGGTTATTTTTCATGTGTGAACTGGGACAATGTTGGTCATATGAGAGAGAAAATGCTGGAAAATGCCAGCAAGTTTGACAGCATCTGTAAGGAGAGAAAAAAAGCTAATGTTTCAAGTCCAGATGACCTTTTGACAAAAGGTCAACTGGACTCAAAACATCAGCTCTTTTCTCTCTTTATAGATGCTGCCAGACCTGCTGAGATTTTCCAGCACTTTCTCTATTGGTTTCAGATTCCGACATCCGCAGTAATTTGCTTTTATCCAATGTTGGTCAGCTAGTTGACAACATGGTCATCACTGCAGAACCTGATTCTATCCTGATCTTATCCAGCACAAGTTGCTGTAAAGTTATTAGGGTCAATCCAACTTTGCCATTTTAGGAGCCCTTAAATGATACCCAGACTGTTATAAGGAATTCAGCAATCGTGTCTTTGGGATTTTTCTGATCTTTTTAGCTTAATTACTCATTGGCTTACCAGCTGTATCAAAAAGAGATTCTGAAAAGAGACATTGATCAGAATTTACCCCCAAAAAATTGCAAAGTATCAGGGTCTGACTGAAACCAGTGTGTTTCCCTCCAGAAAAGCTGCCCCAGCTTTGGGACCAGACTTTCAGACACCCTAATGGGGCATGGCCTGATAGAGATGGCAAGGCTGGCTCCACAGAGATCATCTTTACAGGACATCCCAATCTATGTTTAAAATTAGTTCCTCCAATCTCCCCACCCTCACAGGCATTACGATGATCTTCCCTTACCATGGCAACATCGTGGGAGCACATGCACAGCTGCCCCCCTTCCCCCCTGCCAGAACCCCTTGTCACAGCCCCCTTCATATGCCTCCATTTCATGTGCTCCCTGTCGACTAGGGAGTTGTCAGAAATGTTTTTTGTACGTGGAGGCCAGTGAGATGGAAAATGAGAACAAGGGGGACTCTATCATGTTCTGGGAGGGTAGGAAAGGGGTGAGGGCAGAGTGGGGGGAAATGGGTCAGACCCAGTTGAGTGCCCAATTGAGGCTGGGGGGAAACGTCAGTTGAGAAAAGAGGCAGATATGTCAGAAGCAGCATTTTCATATGAGGCATCCTCAGGGCAGTACAATGCTGGCGTAATGCCTTGAGCAATGCTTAACCTTGTCCCTCAATCTCGTGGGCCTCCAGGGGCCTCTGCACTGTTGGTCATCATAATTGGTTTTCATTTAGTGATTCGATTTAGTGATTAGTGATTGGCTCAATGTCACACCAAGGGTCAGGGTTGGAGAAGGATTGAACATGGCCGGATGCTACAGAATCAAGCCGTTTAATGATATTAAAATTTATTTAAAACTTGCAAATCGGCACACGAACCTGATCACATCAATGGCGAGGGATGGGGAAGATCTTGCTGGCACAAATCCCTTTTCCGCCCTCTCGCAAGATTTAATCCCCATTACAGGATTTACGCGGAAGGTGAACAGGGTCACGAGATGTCGCACATTTCTTTTATTCATGTTTGTCTGTGTTACATTAAAGAAGACCTCTGCTCTACCACTCAATTTGCAAGACTGTCACATTGTGTTTGTTCTTAAGACAAACACAAATCAGCGTCCAGTTTGAGTTTGTAATTCCAGTTTCACAAATCTACAGAAAAACATATTGGTATGCAAATTATATTGGATACACTATAAGCCTCATCCTCAGGAGAGCCATATTTGCACTGCCTACTTGCATCACTGTGAACTGAAGCAAGGTGAGATCATATTGCAATTCTCAAACACATGCTGTTTGCTCTCTGCTCACCAGCCTCCAGAAAGAGACGAGTTATTTTAGTGACTGTAAAAAAACTAATGAAATAGTAGCAGATTGAGAATTATTAAAGCCAGCTTGTCAGTACATTGGACAACCTGAACTTGTTAATATTCGAAACCTATTTCTTTAGAAAACTGTGTGAGGTGCATTGTTACCTAAAATAAAAAAAATCTAAATCCATAAATTGCTACAGATGCTGGAATCTGAAGTAAGAACAGAGGATTCTAGAAAAACTCAACATCCGTAGGGAAAAAGAAAACAGAGTTAATGTTTCAAGCCCATTTGATTCTTTGTCGGAACTAAAGGAGAGGGAAAATGTGTTGAATATTTTGTTGCACAGGGAGGGAGGGATGGTAAGACAGCTGGAGCAATGATTAGAACAATGATGGGAGGGTTTGCATTGAAACAGAAAATATATGGGATATAAAAAAAAGGGGACTAAGATGGAGGAGAAAGGTCATGGTCCAAAGTTGTTGAATTCAACATTGAGTCCTGATGGCTGCAACATACCTAATTGAGGAATGAGGTGCTGCTCCTCTAGCTTGTACTGGGCTTCTCTGGTGTACTGCACAACAGCGCAGAGTCGCTGAGCAGAGACAGATGGCCAAGTTCTGCACACATGAGGACAGCTTCAACCGGGATCTGGGGTTCATGTTGCACTACGTGTAACCCCCATGACTTACTGTTCTGTCTGGAGACAATGCACATCTCTTTAACCTATGCTAATGCTATCTCCACTCACATTGTCTGCTTCTTTAAGACTTGAATAGCAGGTTAGCTGCAAAGACTTGCATTCTAATCAGTATTCTGTAAACTGTGTGTGTGTCTTTACATGCCTTTCTCTGATCAGAACCTTCCACACACATCTGATGAAGGAAAACCATTTCCGAAAGCTTGTAGGATTACTATCAAATAAACTGGTTGGACTTAAACCTGGTGTTGTGACACTTCTTACTGTGTTTAGCCCAGTCCAATGCTGGCACCTCTACTGCAGCAGGTCAGGGATGGACATGTCAGTATGAGAGCAAGTTGCTGAGTTAAAATAATAAGCAATGGGAAAGTTGTGGCTGTGCTTGTGGGCTGAGCGAAGGTGTCCTGTAAAGTGGTCACTCAGTCTGCATTTAGTTTCAAGGAGATCCCTGTGTATAGAAGAAGTAATTAGGGCCAAGAAGCAGGAAATTGGTATTTTAATATAGGGCTGAAGAAGAATTGTGAATGTAGAGATTGGACAAGGAGAGCGAGGAGGGAATCAAGATAAGAAGAAATGCGTTCCATGGGGTGGGAATAGGCTGACATGATGGGTCTACCAGGGCAATTTGTGGATTTTGGGGAGGAGGTAGAAGTGGGTTGTACAGAGTTGGGGGCCTATGAGGTTGAAAGCTTTGAAGGGAAGATCTCAAGGGGCAATGAGGTCAGTGACCATTCTGGAAACAATGCCTTGATGTTCGGTGGTGGGGTCATGGTTCAGGGAAGGTAGAAGGAAGTGTTTGAGAGTTGGTGCTCAGCCTCTATGCGGTAGAGATCAGTACACCAGACAACAACAGAACCAGCTTTGTCGGCAGGTTTGATAACAAGATCACATTGGAGCTGAGAGGAAGAAGTGTAGTTAGTTCAGAAGAAGGCAATTTAGAGTAGGTGGGAGAAGCAGAGAAATTGAGATGGCTGAAGTCACACCCACAGTTCACAATGAAAAGATCGAGAATAGGTTGGAGGCCAGAGGGAAGGGTGAAGGTAGAGGGAAGAGATAGAGACGGGTGAAAGGATCAGTTGAACAGCAGAGACACCTGCCCAAAGTACTGAGCATGGAGATGGTGACAAAAGAAGAATTCAACACATTGCCAAATCCAAAATCCACTGAGGTGAAGACATACGGGGATGAGACTAAGTTTGTTGCTGAGTACAGAGTGTTCAGCATCAGAGAGTGGAAGGTTAGAGGGGATGGTGAATACCTGGCAAGGACTGGGATTAAAGGAAAGAATAGGGTCAAAGGGATGGGGAAGTGTGGAGGATCCCAGATGGGCATTGATGTGAGTAAGTCTTTGTAGCTTTCATTCCTTAATAGCTGAAAGGAAAAGAAAAAGCTTCTTGGTAAGGTGCCAAATAAATGAAGAATAAAAAGGAACTGGGGACAAGTACAGCTTCGAGATAGGGTGAGTCAGTGCTGCTAGAGAGAGAAATGCATTGTTACCCGTTGCAGAGCCGTCTCATCCAGTTGGTGTCTCGCCCGATGTATGTTTTGGCATTAATCTGCTGCACATAAGAAAAGTGATCTGACCTTATTGTACAGAAAAAAAACATTGTAAAGAAAATGTTTTTTTTGGGCAACACAGTGGCACTATGGTTAGCATTGTTGCCTCACAGTGCCAGGGACCCAAGTTCAACTTCGGCCTCGGGTCACTTCTTTGTGGAGTCTGCACGTTCTCCCTGTGTCTGCCTGGGTTTCCTCTGGGTGGGTACTGGTTTCCTCCCACAGTCAAAGATATGCAGGTTAGGTTGATTGGCCAATCTTACTCCAGCATCTGCTGTAGTGTAAACATTGGCTATCTACAAAACATTAGTTCTGCAATTTTTATTTTAGCGATCCTGCAAAGCTTGGAGGGAGCAGCATGCTGCCTCACTACACCAGGGTCCTAGGTTCAGCTCCAGCCTTTGGTGACTCTCTGTGTGAGTTTGCACATTCTCCTCAGGTCTGTGTGGTTTTCCTCTGGCTGCTCCGGTTTCCTCCCACAGTCCAAAGATGTGCAAGTTTAGATGGGTTGGCCATGCTAAGTTCTCCCTTAGTTTGCTTGTGTGTGAAAGTCTGACAACAGATGAGCAACCTGTTTCAGGAATAACTAGCTACAGAACCTGGAAGTTTGCACTTTCAGGTGTGGAAATGTTGAGAGAGAGAAGAGAGAAGCTTGGAAGAACACGTACTTTTCTCTGCTCCGGAGTCATGAACGAAACCCAGTCCATCACGCAAACAAGCCTTCCATCCATTAACTCTGTCTGCACTTCCCACTGCCTTGGAAAAGCAGCCAGCATAATTAAGAACCCCACGCATGCCGGACATTCTCTCTTCCATTTTCTAGTGGAGGTCGGTCACTAGTAGTGTGCCGCAGGGCTCGGTACTGGGATCTCTTCTATTTGTAATATATATAAATGACTTGGAAGAGGGAGTAAGTGGAGTGATCAGCAAGTTTGCAGACGATACAAAGATGGCTGGACTTGCAGATAGTGAGGAGCATTGTCAGGCGATGCACAAGGAAATAGATAGGCTGGTAGCTTGGGCAGATAGATGGCAGATGGAATTTAATCCTGATAAATGTGAGGTGATGCATTTCGGGAGAAAGAATGTAGGGGGGAGGTATATGATAAAGGGTAGACCTATTAAGAGTATAGAAATGCAGAGTGACCTGGGGGTGCAGGTGAACAAGTCTCTGAAGGTGGCAGAGCAAGTGGAGAAGGTTGTGAAAAAAGCATATATGCTATCACTGGGTGTGCCAGATCGAAAGATCCCTTTTAGCTGCTGATCTCCTTGTTCCAGCAGGAACAGCTCTACATCTGCCTCTTCGGTGTCCTGTGGACAGTTAATGTCCAGTTTTGACAATGTTGCTCAGTGTGGTTATTGACATCATGGGAAGTGTGGTTCACCCTGACCCTTCCTGCACTATTGCTGAAAACAGAAAGGCCCAGAATTTGCTGAAAATACCACAGTGCGTAAACTGACCAATGAACAGAGACAATGAAGAGATGTCAAACTAATTACAAGTTACTGGCTGCTTGTTTTGTCTCCTCCATTAGCTTTGAGAAAATGGTGGATCTTTCTTAAGTCTCCTGACTTGGATGTAATAGTGACATTTGCCAATTAATTATCTGCCTTTATAGGAAGGGGTATAGAGTACAAGAGCTGGCCTTTAATGTTGCAGTTGTATAAAACATTGGTTAGACCTCATTTGGAATACTGCGTCCAGTTCTGGTCGCCTTACTACTGGAAGGACGTGGAAACTTTGGGGAGAGTGCAGAGGAGGTTTACCAGGATGCTGCCTGGTATGGAAGGTCTGAATTACGAGGAGAGGTTAGGTAAATTGGGACTGTTTTCCTTAAAAAAACATAGACTTAGAGGAGATCTAATAGAGGTGTACAAGATTATGAAGGGTATAGATAGAGTAAACAGGGTTAAGTTTTTCCCTAGGATGGACTCGAACAGCACGAGAGGTCACGGGCTTAAGGTGAGGGGGGTAAGGTATAATTTGGATGCTAGAGGGAGTTTTTTCACACAGAAGGTGGTGGGGGTATGGAATGCGCTGCCAAGTAAAGTGGTAGAGGCAGGTACTCTGGAGTTATTTAAGAAATACTTAGATGGGCAGAAAACTGATTTAAAATAGGGATCATGAGCCTTGGGAGTCCCTGGGAAGTGTGTAAATAGATGATGATATTGATGTACTTGTTTTTATCCTACAGGTGCTTTGGTCCACTTTATTGTCTAACAAGGGGCATACACGCGATGAGTTGTGAGAGGGCTGCTCTTGGATTTTTTTCGAGAGTATCCTAGTGCTTCACGTCGTTAGAGTACGCTTGACCTGGACCATTTGATGGGCACCACGACAGCTCAGTGACTATCGCTGTGCTGTGCAGGTACATGGATTTGGGCCTGTGTCTGTGGGAGTTTGCACATTCTCCCTGTGTTTGCGTGGGTTTTCTCCAGGTGCTCCGGTTTTCTCCCACATCCCAAAGATGTGCTCTTAGGCTAATTGGCAAAACAAATTCTCCCTAAATTGTCTCAAATTTGGTTTTTAATCCATAGATCTATAAACATGGACAGGGGTCGCTGGTAGAGGTGGGAACATTGGGGTGGCGGTGCGGGCTCATTGGGCCGAAGGGCCTGTTTCCCGTGCTGTTTTGTTCTTTGTTCTTCCATTTTCTGCCATCAGGGAAAAGGTACAAAAATCTGAGATCACTTACCAACAGTTTCTTCCCTGCTGCTATCAGATTTTTGAACACACCTGCCTTATATTAAGTTGGGGAAGGTGGAATTCTTCCAGCTTGCTGTGTTATTCTGGCAGCGCAGCATGCCGGGAGACTCAGGTGGAGGCTGTTTAGCAGGTCCCCGCTGGGCACCACAGTCTTTGCGAGTATCCGGGTACTGGATTTCCAATGCTGTCCACTCCGCACCAGAAATCAATATTATAATGTAATTAACATTTAATTAGCAAGCCCCGGTCTGAAATCACTGGGCTTGCTAGCCTCTTGACCCCTGGTCAAAGTGTTTCACTCCAGCTGGATTTAGTATAGTTCCCCACTAGCAGGGAGCTGGCAACCTGACCCCACTGGAGTGAAGGGGGCCATTTAGAATCCCCCAGCATGTTGGGGATAATGGGGAATCCTCCAGGCATTGCCAGCTTGACAGTGCCAGCTTGGCCCCCTGGCTTTGTCCAAGGAGCAAAGTGATGTGCTGGGGGAGATCGTGGCACTGCCCACCAGGCATCAGGCAGTGTGAAGGGTCAGGGGCAGAGGAGGCATGGCTAATGGGGGCAGGGTAATCGGTGGGGGAAGGGGGGTCCTGCTGCCACTCTGCAGAGACATCAATGACAGAGGGAGGGAGGGAGGCCAGCCATTGGCATTGGGCATTGGGGTGGGGCAGGGATTGGCTTGCTGGTGGGGGATGGTCAGGTTAGAACTTGGGGCGAGGGTGGTGTTGGGGTAGACCGTGGGGGGAAAGAGATCAAGACTGCTGGGGTGGGGTGCGGTGCGGAAATTGAGGCGGGCCAGAGGCAGGGAAAAGTCAAGGTGGCTGGGACACATCCACGGGACCAGTGATCAAGCTGGCCAACGATTGGGAGACCAGCAGTGCGGAGCTACTGCGCATGTGCTGATCTCGGCACTGACAGATCAGCACATGCACAGTGGCCCTCTCAGTGCTATGCTGCCAGGAATAGGCCCCACTCCCCTGATTTTTCACATGATTCACGCTAGTGCACACTGCAGTGCACAGAGTGCGGCAGATTGATTTCGAAAATGCTGCTGGAAGAACTTTTACTTCAGTTTTACTTCAGTTTTCACGCAAATTCGACAGAATTTTTCTGGGAGAATCGCCCTTTGATTTTTCTCCACATCCAGCTGTGACTATAACATTACATTCTATACCCTCTCTTTTCCTTCTCTATGTATGGTATGCTTTGCCTGTATAGTGTGCAAGGAAAAATACTTTCCACTGTATATTAATATATGTGACAATAATAAATCAAATCAAAACAAATCAGAAACACTTTAGTTCCCTGATGCTGTGGAATTGTTTTCCCCTTCCATTTTACTTACTCTCCCCCAATTATATCTGATAACAACGCAAGTTGTTCAGAATATTTAGAAAAATGTTTCTTATTATGGACCTTTCCACCAAAAGTCACATATGGTTGTACCTGCAATAGTCACACCACAAGCTACTTGACAGAAATGGGAACAGTAAAAGCTGCAAATTACAACATCAATCCTTTCCGCAGTGAAGTTTGTTCAGTATTTTGTCACCTTAAAACAAAATGTTTATGATTGATTTTAAGATATCTGATTTAACTCTATTCGTGACAGTAACAATTTCTTTACTGCCCAGCATCCCATGATGTCTGCTATTGGCTTATTAATTTAAACCTCATGAACATTTTCAGAAACTGCTCAAAACAATTCTGTTCGCATTTTAATTCCAATTGCATTATCATGAAATTGGGTGGTGCAATGGCTAGATCTTGGCCCTTTGCTTCTGCGGTTTGAGCTTAGAACAGTGGAGCAGAAATCCTCTCTGTCTGCTGCCTGTAAGAATGATGTAGAGATGCCGGCGTTGGACTGGGGTAAACTCAGTAAAGGTTTACAACACCAATTTTAAATCCAACCAATTTATTTGATAGTAAATCCGTGAGCTTTCGACACTATGTTGTGCCTTCGTCAGGCAAATGCAGTGTTCTGATCTGCAGAGGCACTCATATCCATACAGACAGTTACATACTGCTGATTAGAATGCGAATCCTTACATCTAACCTGCTATTCAAGTGTTAAAGTGGCTAATAATGTGTGTGAAGGGAATCCTGAGCATTGGTTAGAGAATTGTGTATTTTCTCCAGACAGCACAGTAAGTGAGGTTTTTTGCTAAACCAGGCAAGTTACGGGGGTTACAGATAGTGTGACATGAAGCCAAGATCCCTGTTAAGACCGTCCTCATGTGTGCGGAACTTGGCTATCAGTCTCTGCTCAGCAACTCTGCGCTGTCGTGTGTCACGAAGGCCCCCTTGAAGAACATTTACCCGCAGGTCGGAGGCCGAATGCCCATGACTGCTGAAGCGTTCGCCCACAGGAAGGGAACTGTTTTGCCTGGTGATTGTTGAGCGATGCTCATTCATCCGCTGTCATAGTGTCTGCATGGTTTCCCCAATGTACCATGCTTCAGGACATCCTTTCTTGCAACGTATTAGGTAGACAACGTTGGCCGAGTTGCAAGAGTATGTACCGTGTACCTGGTGAATGGTATCCTCACGTTTGATGATGTCGTCCATGTCTATGATCCGGCATGTATTGCAGAGGTTGCTGTGGCAGGGTTGTGTGGTATTGTGGTCACTGTTCTCCTGAAGGTTGGGTAGTTTGCTGCGAACAATGATCTGTTTAAGGTTGTGCGGTTGTCTGAAAGCAAGAAGTGGGGGGGGGTGGGGATGGCCCTAGCAAGATGTTCATCGTCATCAATGACATGTTGAAGACTCCGGAGAAGATGTTGTAGCTTCTCTGCTCCGGGAAAGTACTGGACAACAAAGGGTACTCTGTCCACCTTGTCCCGTGTTTGTCTTCTGAGGAGGTCAGTGCGGTTTATCGCTGTGGCTCGTTGGAACTGTCAATCGATGAATCGAGCGCCGTATCCTGTTCTCACGAGGGCATCTTTCAGTGTCTGGAGGTGTCTGTCACGATCCTCCTCATCTGAGCAAATTCTGTGTTTACGGAGGGCTTGTCCCTAGGGAATGGCTTCTTTAACGTGTCTAGGGTGGAAGCTGGAGAAGTGGAGCATTGTGAGGTTGTCTGTCGGTTTTCGGTACAGTGAGGTGCTGAGGTGACCATCCTTGATGGAGATGCGTGTGTCCAAGAATACAACTGATTCTGGAGAATAGTCCATGGTGAGTCTGATGGTGGGATGGAACTTGTTGATATCATCATACAGTTGTTTCAATGAATGTTCACCATGAGTCCAAAGGAAAAAGATGTCATCAATGTATCTAGTATATAACCTTGGTTGAAGATCTCATGTAGTGAAGAAGTCTTGTTCGAACCTGTGCATGAAGATGTTGGCGTACTGAGGTGCAAATTTGGTCCCCATGGCTGTTCCATGTGTCTGGATGAAAAGCTGATTGTTGAAGGTGAAGACATTGTGGTCCAAGATGAAGTGGATGAGTTGTAAAATTGCATCCGGAAACTGGCATTTGTTGGCATTGAGTACTGAGGCAGTTGCAGCAATACCATCATTGTGGGGGATGTTGGTGTAGAGCGCCGAGACATCCATTGTGACAAGGAGTGTCCCTGGTTCAACTGCTCCATGTGTGCTGAGTTTCTGTAGGAAGTCCGTAGTGTCAAGACAAAAGCTGGAGGTTCTTTGTACAATGGGTTTCAGGATGCCCTCGATATAGCCGGAGGGGTTCTCACACAGGGTCCCATTGCCTGATACGATGGGATGGCTGGGTATGTTTGCCTTGTGTATCTTTGGGAGGCAGTAGAGATCTCCAATGTGGGGAGTACGTGGAATGAGAGTCCGGAGGGTGTTCTGAAGGTCCGGATCAAAGGTTTTGATCAGAGTGTTGAGTTGACGAGTGTGTTCTTTGGTCGGATCTGCTGGTAACTGTCTGTAGTGTTTCTTATTGTTTAGTTGTCGGCACACTTCTTCACAGTAGTCCGTTCTGTTCAGTATGACGGTGGTGCCTCCTTTGTCTGCTGGTTTGATGACAATGTTGCGGTTGGTCTTAAGAGCACAGATGACCTTGCTTTGTGTTTTGGTGATGTTCGGGACTGTCTTGTAAGTGCGGTTGATGAATCTGGTGTTCACGCACCTCCTGATGGCTTGGGCATACATGTCCAGTCGGGGACAGCGGCTTTCCGGAGGAGTCCAATTGGATTCATTCCTCTTCGGTTGCTGCACTGCAGATCCCTCTGTTGGCTGTTCTGGTTCATTAGCTATCTCATTGAGTCTGCTATTAGCCTCTTGGGGTTTGTGGAAGAACTCACGCAGCCTCACACAATATCAATTCAGTTACTAATAGGGAGAGGCTGACAGAACATAACTGCAAATATCAATGACGAAAGCTACAAGATGGTCTGTATATTTAGTAATATGCATTTATATAAATCAGTTTTGCAGAATCTTGTGAATACTAAGTATCTTGTGAAGGGGCAATTGAGTCAGATTGCCACTCTGCTCAAAATTACTCACCTGGAAATCCCAGTCAGGCCAGTAGAGATCCGTGTAGTGCAGCATACTCCCCAGTATCTACAGTCAAGGGCAGCTCCATCACAAGTAATTGAGTCATGCCCCCTATTACAGCGGCATTAGAATCCAGCCTGGAGGCTGGGTGGGAACTGAGTTGAACCAGGGATGATGGAGTGGAAGTGGATTTTGGACTGGAGTGGTAGGGGGAATTTGGGAATCAGGTCTGAGTGGTGCAAATTTTGGGGGTAACTCCTCCCTGTACTTCCTTGTAACTCAGAAAATACGGCCTGTTTCATATAACAATTGTGTTGGAACAAAAGTGGATAATTAAACTAGTGTTGAAAACAAAAAGCTTTATTGCCCATATACTCATTATAAGGAATTGGATAAGGAACAGGTAAATGCATAAGAACATAGAACATAAGAACTAAGAGCAAGAGTAGGCAAATCAATCCCTTGAATCTACGCTGCCATTCAATACAATCATGGCTGATTTCACCTTGGCTTCAACTCCACTTTTCTGTCTGTTCTCTATCACTCTTCAACCCATTACTAATTAAACATCTGTCTATCTTCTCCTTAAAGTTACTCAATTTCCTGGCATTGGCCATACTCTGGGGCAGTGAATTCTACATATTCACAAACCTTTGAGAGGAATAATTTTTCCTCATCTCTGTTTTTAATCTGCCATCCCGAATCCTAAAACTATGACCTCTCATTCTAACTTGCGCCACAAGAGGAAACGACCTCTCCAACTCTGCTCTGTTAATTCCCTTTAGCATCTAACATGCCTCAATTAGATCTCCCCTCATTCTTTTGAACTCCAGAGAGTATAGGCCTAAATTGCTCATTCTCTCTTCACCTGACAAACTCCTCACTCTGGAATCAATCTAGTGAACCACCTCTGAACCGCCTCCAATACAACTATATTTCTCCTCAAGGAATCAAAACTGTACACAATACTCCAGGTGCATTCTCACTTATGCCTTATACAGTTGCAGCAACATTTCCCTACTTCTATATTTTATTCATACACTTCCTAATGTAACATATGCAAGTTAATCACATCTCTGCCTGTTGATTATCAAAGTATGATGATGTAGATCTTGATAGAATCTGCATTAAAAATAATTCTATTTGCAGAATGAACACATTAACAATCACATCACAGAAATGGAAAACAGCTTTTTGTTCACGTGAGCACAAATGTCCTATAAAATGACTTTTTTTTGGATAATAATATTGAAAAGTCAAAATTGACAGAGAAAGTTAAGTCTCACAGATAGAGAATTATAGAGTCTACAGTGCAGAGAGAGGCCATTTGGCCCATTGAGCCTACATTGACAGCAAACCCACCTAGTCCTGTCCTCTGCCTGTAATTCCACACATTTACTCTCCAAGTCCCATTGACATTAAGGGGCAATCAACCTAACCCACACAACTTTGGACAGTAGGAGGAAACCAGAGTATCCAGAGGAAATTCATACAGGCACAGGAAGAATGTGCACACTCTGCACAGACAGTGACCCAAGGCTGGAATTGAACCTGGGTCCCTTGCGCCATGCTAACCACTATTATCACTATGTCACCCTAGATTGAAATAGTGAAGTATTCGAGCTAAGGGTGGTGACAATGAGATACAAGAAGATAAAACTCCTGTTGAGAAATTGTGGGAAATGAAACATACAGAAAAATAGCAAAGCTAGGTAATTAAAGCAAGTTCCAACTAGCAAGAATTGTAATAAATAAGCATAATGCAATTAAGGAGCCGGCAGACAGAGAGATTAAACTCAATGCTAATCAGAACTAAGAGGTCAATTCTGGGTCACAATGAGAGTCTGGTAGGTGACAGTCAGTGAGATATTTGAAGCTGGCATCTGACTAAGAGGGTTAAGAGAGTAGCAAAAATACTAAAGGGAAAAGATGGAAGAATTGGATAGTTGCTGGGAGTTCCATCAATGTTTCTCCTAGTTATCTACTGTGACTGCAATATCTAACTGGAGGTTAGGATTTTTCAGAGGCACTGGGTTTCCAAAGTTGAAAAAGATAAAGCTGTCAGATGATCATAGGCTTCTTTCCCCTTTGAGGGGGAGAGCTGACTGGTGGTGATTTAACCTGAGGATATCCACACTTCAGGTGAGGGGAAAAGTTGACAAGATGGGGCCTTCATAAATAATCTCAGCTGGTACAGGAATTGAACCCATGCTGTTGGTGTCATTCTGCATCATGAACCAGCCAATACAAGGAGGGTGATTCCCCGCCCCCCTCCCCCCCCTCCCCCCCCCCCCATGCAACCTCCACCACCACCACCACCCCCCCACCCCCACCCCCCACCCCCGCCCTTTCAGGATGATTGAACCCCACGCCACTCTTTATAGGTGGCAGCCAATTTGGTGCCTATTTCCTGGGCTTGCCTTCCCCGTGAAGGATGTCAACTTGTCTCTCAGCAGCAAAAAACAGGTAGATAAAACATCTACCACTTTTCCTGCCACCGCCAAAATGGGAAGGCATTGGCTGGCTTTGGGTACACCATCTGAAGCCTTTCCTCACCATTTTGCTAGTCTCCAACTCCATCCTCAAATAAAGCTGAAATATCTCAGGTGAGGTTTCTGCTAATTTTCCAACAGATTTATGGTAGCCAATTGGGAGAATCACTGAAGAAGTTGCCATGCATTCCAAAAAGAAATTTCTTCCCTGAACATGCTATTTTTCAGGAAAGGTTGACTCATTTGTTCCAAATAAGTAAATATAAAATGACCATTTGTTGAAACATTGTACACATTCAGACGTTGGGAATCTGGCAGTGAGTAAATCACCTCCTGACTCCCCAATGCCTATCCACCATCTGCAAAGCGCAAGTCAGGAGTGTCACAGAACACTCCCCACATGCAATGTTCAAGAAACTCAACACCATCCAGAACAAAGCAGCTTGCTTGATTGACAGTCCATCCAACACCTTAAACATTCACTCTCTCCATTGCCAAATCACAATGGCAGCAGTGTGTACTATATATAGGATGCACTGTAGCAACTCCCCAACACTTCTGCAACAGCACCTGCCAAATCCACACCTTCTACCATCTCAAAGGACAAGGGCAGCAGATGCATGATGACACCACCACCTGCAAGTTGACCTCCAAGCTGCACACCAGCCTGACTTGGAGCTACATCACTGCTGTTTCTTCACTGATATTCAGTCAAAATCCTAGAACTCCCTTCCTAACAGCACTGTGGGTGTACCTACACTGCATGGAATTGGGGGGGGGGGGGGGGGGGGGGGGGGGGAGGGTGGTCAAGAAGGTGGTTCACCACTACTTTCTCGAAAGCAACTAATTGTGGTCAATGAATGCCAATGGCAACCTTTCCTGAAAAATAGCGTGTTCAGGGAAGAAATTTCTTTTTGGAATGCATGGCAATTTCTTCAGTGATTCTCCCAATTGGCTACCATAACTCTGTTGGGAAATTAGCAGAAACCTCACCTGAGATATTCACAATGTGAAAGGATTTAAAAAAAGAAAAATTAAGCATTCGTACATGAATTTTGGCAATTGGAATTTCTATTCTAAGGAATCCTACTCCAGAGGGCACAGGAACAATGGAATCCCAAGAATCAAATCTCTTTGCCATGCATAACTCACTTCAAACCCTCAACAAGTTTCATCAAATACCTTTCAATCCACAGAAACTACATCTTTAAAGTCATCCAAGTAGATTCCCAGCCAAGGCAGCTTTGCAGAATTGCAGCCTGATGTGACATTATCCTAACCTTCCTTCTTTGCTTTCATACCTTTAGTAGGGATGGTAAATGGG
The DNA here is from genome assembly GCA_024679065.1 of Sphyrna mokarran. Lineage (NCBI taxonomy): Eukaryota > Metazoa > Chordata > Chondrichthyes > Carcharhiniformes > Carcharhinidae > Sphyrna > Sphyrna mokarran. The sequence goes on along the minus strand of JAGIQG010000003.1, from coordinate 104,947,557 downwards.
GGCAAATGCAAAGAAATACTGGGGGCTGAGGGAGTGGCAAGGGAGCTGTTGGCCATGCTCCAATTCTATTTCATATAAATGTTACAGACATGCTTTCAGTGACAATGTCAAGGTCACACAAAAGTACACAGCATGGAAATAATAGTGGCCTAAAGAGTTTCTGAGAAGAACCTTCTCTCTGCATGTTTCTGGCCAGACTACTGAATGGCCACTCAAACACTCTGTTTTTTATTAAACATAAAAATAACAATGGCTAAAATTCTCCTTACTGTTCTCTCTTCAATACATAAACTCAAGGAATTATTTTTTATCTTATTTGTTGACTATGCAACCATAGATCCTGTTGCACAACAGCCTTGTTGAATGATACAATGGGCAGAATCTTCCCAGAATTTGGATAAGTGCATTAATGGACAGCTAAAGTGACATTTGAGGGACACTGGGGCGGGAGGAGGGGAGAGAAATTTTCTGCATGGGTTTCACTCTGCCTCCATGTTCGAGAAGCTTCTGATTCACCATCACCTCTGTGCTTCAATCAACAGGGTGCTCCATTTAAAGACCGCTCCAACATTCCCCAGCCACTTCTCCATGAAGCAGGACATGCGCTCCACAGAGCAAGACATGCATTTCATGTTGTGGGACATGCGCTCCACAGTGCAGGACGTGTGCTCCACAGTGTGAGACATGGATTCCACAGTGCGAGACATGCGCTCCGCGGTGCGAGACATGCGCTCCGCAGTGCGGGACATGCGCTCCGTGGTGCAGGGCATGCGTTCCACGGTGCGGGGCATGCACTCTATGGTGCTGGACATAAATTCTATGGTGCAGGACATAAATTCCATGATGCAGGACTTGAATTCTATGATTTTAAATAGCAGTGATGGAGAAAAATGGGTGATAATTAATCAGCTGCCTACTAAACACCTTGAGAAATCATCTGGAAATCTGAAATTAGTGCAGAAAATGCTGGGAATTGCTCAGCAGATTCTGACAGCATCTGTAAACTCGAGACGTTTTTTCAGATAAGTTGAGACAAAGCAGTAAGATTTGGATCGTCAAAGGCCATTTTGGTATGGGCAGAGGAAGTATTTCTTTCCACAGAGGGAAACAGGGTTTTGAATGCATTGCTGGGAAGGGTGATTGAGGTGAGGACACTGAAATAACTGAACGATAGTTGTAGAAATCTGGTAGGTCTGGAATTAGTTCACTGTTCTTTTCACCTAAATCTATTTTGTGGTGAGTGGCTTGGCTATCTTACTTACTGTGACATTCTGATGAAGTGATCTCATAGGACCCATATGAGAGTACACTGTAATTATTTGCTCTGAGGTTTGATGCTGATGTACAACAGTGCCCCTGTAAATTACAGAGAAAATGTTTGGAAATAGATTGAAGGTTCGTTAGAATGCTGCAATGTGTTTCACTTTGAATCTTAACTTTTAAGAATAAGTAAAATCTGCTTGAAAAAGTACTTTCATCACTGTATGCACCAAAATAACAGACTGAATCAAAATAAGAATTCTCTATCGTGAAGTGAATTCTCTATCATGTGCCTCTGTCTACACTTCCTGCTGCCTTGGCAAAGCATCCAGCATAATTAAGGATGTCATGTAGCCCGAACATTCTCTCTTCCACCTTCTTCTGTTGGGTAAAATGTACAAAAGTCTGATGGCATGTACCAACCGACACAAGAACAGCTTTTCTCTGGCTGCTGTCAGACTTTTGAATAGACTTACCTTGTATTAAGTTGATCTTTCTCTACACCCTAGCTATGATTGTGACACTACATTCTGCATTCTCTTGTTTCCTTCTCTATGAACAGCATGCTTTGTCCATATAGTGTACAAGAAACAATACTTTTCACTATATGTTAACACATGTGACAATAATAAATCAAACAATCAATGAATCAAGTGATATATTTTAATGGGAAAAATGTGGTCAGGCAATATAAAATAAAGGATACAAGTTTTAAACATGCGCAAATCAGTAAACGTAGCAGAGCAGGTTGAGGATGTAATTGGGAAGGCATTACATTTATCAACAGGAGCTTAGAATTCAAAGTCAATAAAATACTGATCCAACCCCAATTAGCTTGGTCAGGAGTCTGACTCCTGGTCAGAAAGTGGATGTGGGAGGGTGGAGAGAGTTAGCAAACATACATTCAGCAGTCCTGAAAACCACAACTCTATCTGCTGTTGAGTGGGTAATTAATTGCCCAGAGATAGGGCTATCATCACTCCAAGGCAAGATGTTCTATTCCCAAGGACTGTGAGCTCATCAGTAGACAAGAGGCTCTTCAGTCACAACAGCGCTACAGCGTTCTGGTTAGTGCTGGAACTGCAACAGGTCTTAGAGCATCAATCATCAAGGGAGCCTGGAGTGATGGAAATTGGGATCAGGAATTACCTGGGCCAATCAGGCAAGCCCTGGTGAAGTGGGAAGGTAGAGGTCTTCCTCCAGGGGTGGCACTTGCTGCTATGGTGTCCCCAGTGGGCCATAGGTTGTCCAAGAGGGCACCCCTCTCACTTAAACCTGAAAGGAAGTTGCCAGTTTTCGCTGAGTGGTCTCGCCATGTGGAGATCTGCCTATCTGCCATTTGTAAAATATTATTAATAAGTCACTTAAACGTTTTACTGGGCTAAGTCCAGTGCCTAGGAGGTAACAGCTGAAAGCAACTCACAAGGCAGCCCTCTGCCATGCCTCCTGATTTTATGCCCCGATATCTCCCTGCTACTCCTGGACAAGGGAGGGGAAGGATGTAAAATCATCACCAGTACGTCCAGTTCCAGTCTTCACGTTTCAGAGGATGTGTCGACATTAAAGAGAGTGAAGAAAAGATTTGTAAGTATGGTTCCACAGATGACAGATTTCAGTTACATGGATAGATTGGAGAAGCTGAGACTGTTGTCCTGCTTATGAATCGTTACACAGTAAGAAGTCTGATAACACCAGGTTTAACTCCAACCGATTTATCTGATAGCAAACTCACAAGCTTTCGAGGTTATCCTCTTCATCAGGTGAATGAGGTGTTCTGGTCTCAAACAGCACGTATAACAGCACAGACAGTTTACAGATTACTGATTAGAATGTGAATTTTTACACCTAACCTGCTATTCAAGTCTTAAAGTGGCTGACAACGTGTGTGGACAGAGCACTGAGCACAGGTTAAAGAGGTGTGTACTGTCTCCAGGCAGCACAGTAAGTGAGGTTTTGCAAGACAATACACATCTTTTTAACCTGTGCTCAGTGCTCCGTCCACTCACATTGTTAGCCACTTTAAGACTTGAATAGCAGGTTAGGTGTAAAGATTTGCATTCTAATCAGTAATCTGTAAAGAGTCTGTCTTATATGTGCTGTTTGAGACCAGAACACCTCATTCACCTGACGAATAGATAACCTCAAAAGTTTATGAGTTTATTATCAAATAAATCGGGTGGACTTAAACGTGGTGTTGTCAGATTTCTTATAGTGTTTACCCCAGTCCAATGCCAGCATCTCTATGTTATGAATCTTTACAGCAAGGTTATCAGAAAATAGCTGTCATTATTACTCAGCTTAAAGTGCATATGGAAGAAGTGATAGTAAGATAGCATGCCCAGTAGAAACAGAAGGGGCAGGCATTTAATATTGTCCATTGGATTTAACATCATGGTCCAGTTATCTTGAGGCTGGTTTTGATTTAAACCTACTTTTAAAGTTTATTCATTTATTAGTCACAAGCAGGCTTACATTAACACTGCAATGAAGTTACTGTGAAACTCCCTTCATCACCATGTTCTGGATCTGTTCGGGTCAATGCACCTAACCAGCGTGTCTTTCAGACTGTGGGAGGAAATCAGAGCACTGCAGCAAACCCATGCAGACATTGGAAGAATATGCAAACTGCACAGACAGTGACCCAGAATTGAATCCAGGTTTCTAGCGCTATAATGCAGCAGTGCTAACCACTGCCCTTGCCGCCGTGCCACCCTGTTTTATGTAGGCCTGAAACCTGCAGGTTCCAGTGACATAATACTACACTACAGAGTGTTCAGGGATATTGCCAGGACATCCAAACGGTGAAAGTTGCCAGCATAGGGGCTGTACAGTGGCACAGAGGTTAGCACTGCTGCCTCACAGTGCCAGGGATCAGGATTCGATTCCCGGTTTGGGTCACGTTCTCCCTGTGTTGTGTGGGTTTACTGTGGTTGCTCCTGTTTAGTCCCTCGTTCTGAAAGATGTGCTGGTTAGGTGCATTGGCCATGCTAACATCTTCCTCCAGTGCTCCCGAGAAGGTGCCAGTGTATGGCAAATAGGGGATTCTCACAGTAACTTCATTGCAGTGTTAATATAAGCCGACCTGTGACGCTAATAAATAGATTTCAAAAACTTAAGTGACTTCCTTTCTTTCGCTTTTCTTGTGGGGCCAAGAGGTGCAGGAAAGCTCCTTCTGCATAAAAAGGAATATTAGGCCTCCCTTCTTCACTCCGGTAACTGCGAAACTCTCTCAAACCCCATTCAAATCACTAACCAGCAGGTCAAAGACTGTCCCCTTCTACTGGCTGACATTTCGCTGGTCACATGCTGGTCAGGTTCTGAAGTGCAAGTTGAGTTCAGACAAGAAGCTGACGAATCTTATGTAGTTGTGGGACTTACAGTGCTGAGGGTAGGATGGTTTGCCTTCCATCACAGCCCCCACTCGCGTGGCTCTTACGTAAGAGAAATTGGACCTTAAGAGCCAAGTAGAGAAGTTGTGTGGATTCATATGCCCACTAAAACTTTCAGACTTCATTTGAACATATCATCAGAATTCAGTTCATCAGCTGAAAGGGCATCGGCTTGGGAAGAATTTACAATGAAACACACCGCACCCACACACAGCGCGCCCAAAGCAGGGCAGGATTTAGAGATAAGCACACCGTGCCCAGGTACAGAGCTCCCAAAGGCAGGGCAGGATTTACACTAAAACACACTGTTCCCAAGGAGCCTGAAAACCCAGCTTCACTAGTTCATGCGACTCACAGCCAATCAGCTACAGAAATATATTGCAAATTCACCCACAAAAGGTGAGAATGAGAGGGAGAGAGTGTGTGAGGGATGGGGAGAAGAGAGTGTGTGTGAGGGGGAGGGAAAAGTGAGTATGTGCGTGAGGTGAGAGGGAAGGGATTGTGTGTGAGAGGTGCAGGCAGAGAGAGTGAGGGACCATATTACCATTTTTTTAAAAAGTTCTGGACAGTCTTGTAACTGGGAGAGTTTGAGATTCATTTTTTTGTGTGCATTTTCAGGCCCTATCAAACACACTGTGCCTGCAAAACTGTTGCTCGATGCAGAAGCCCGTGGGTAGGGCTTAACCCACCTGAAAGCCTGCAGAAGGAGGCAGTGTGCACGTGCAGGCCTTTCATGCTGTACGTGAGCATTAACAATAGCAGAGATCTGATATATAAAAAGAGAGCTGTCAGGCCTTGCTAGCGCAGGTTGCCTGAAGCAGCTCCCCCTATCCCTGCAATCGCGGAGGACCACACCTGAGATACAACATCCACACCCCCCCCAACTATCCCCAAGCCCCTCACTGCCCAGACTGATTGCCGAGACTGATTACGGATCCACCTTCCTCCACTCACCAATCATTGATCCGCCCGCCGATCGCTACAGAGTGGCAGCTGGTCCCCTCCTTCATTAGGCCCTCCTCCATTAGCCCATCTACCACTCCCCCCACCCACTGGCCCCACTTCCATTAGCCTTGCTCCCTGGGCCTTCCTAGTGGACATTGCCCAGGTGCCAGGGTGGCACCTCCAGTCTAGCACTGCCTAAGGGAAGGGGCAACCTCCTTGCCCTCAGCTTCCCTGTGGTGCTCAATGGCCATTGGTTCCACTGGCAAGGCCAAGTCAACTGCTCCCCATTCATGGGGAGTGTGTCTACTCCCTGCCAGTGTGTACCTTTCCTGACAAGGTTATAAAGAGGTGTGGGCCCGGACGATTGAGTGCCCGGCTCATTAAACAGTTGGAAAACAGTATTACTATAAACTTGAATACATTAACCTGTCTCTCACCCATTTCTGGTGAGAGGCTCACTACGCCAGAAATCCAGCATTTGTAAATTGCCACAGGTCGTGAAAACTGGCACCAATCGGGCTAAGTGCTTTACACCCAACTTTTACCACCGCATTGCACTTGAAAACCGGTGCAACACAATGGTAAAATCAGTCTCCGTATGTAAGGGGAGAGGGAAGAGATTGTGTACTGAAGGAAAACAGAGTTTGTGTGAGAGGTGAGGAGAGGAGAGTTTACGTGAGAGGCAGAGGAAGAGAGAGTGTGTGCGAGGCATGGGGGAAAAGAGTGCATGTGTGAGGGGTACGGGGAGATGAGTATGTGTGAGGGGAGGAGCAAGAGAGAGTGTGCGAGGTGTGGAGGAAGAGAGATTGTGTGAGGTATGAGCAAAAGAGTGTGTGAGGGGTGATCAAAGAAGAGTGTGTGTGTGAGAGGAAGAAGAGAGAGAGAGTGTGTGAGGGGAGGAAGAGAGAGTGTGTGAGGTATGGGGGAAGAGAATGTGTATGAGGTATGGGGGAAGAGGGAGTGTCTGCGAGGGGCAAGGATGAGAGACTGTGTGTGAGGGGTGAAGAGAGGAGAGTGTGTATGATGAAAGGAAGGGGTGTGGGAGAAGAGTAAGCATGTGTGAGGATTAGGAGAGGAGAATGTGTGTGAGAGCACGGGGAAGAGAGAGTATGTGTGAGGGGTAAGCAGGGGACAGTGTGTATGAAGGATGAGCAGGGGAGTGTGTGTGTGAGGGGAGGAAGAGAAAGTGTGTGAGGCAAGGGGGAAGAGAGACTGTCTGCAAGGGGTAAGGAGAGAAGAGTGTGTGTGAGGGGAGGAACAGAGAGAGTGTGTGTGTGTGTGTGTGTGAGAGAGAGGCAAGGGGGAGGAGAGAGTGTGAGTGAGGTGTGGGGAAGAGAGTGTGTGTGCAAGGGGTGAGGAGAGGAGAGTGTGTATGAGGGGAGGAAGAGATGTGTGTGAGCTGTGGGAGAAGAGTGTGTGTGAGGGGTGTGCGAGGGGCGGAAAAAGAGAGAGCATGTGTGAGGAAAGGAGAGTGTTTGAGGGAAGAGAGAATATGTGAGGCGTGGGGAAAGAGAGAGTGTGTTTGTGAGATGTGGAGGGGATGAGAGTGTGCAAGGGGTGAGGAGAGGACAGTGTGTTTGAGGGGTGAGCTTTGGCCTTCAGAACCCAGGGTTAGAGGTGGGTGTGGAGCAAAGATGAAGCTGAACACAGGGCCCCTCGACCTGTAAATCACCTCTGCATCAAAGTGAATCTTCAACAGTTTCTCTGTCCGGAGATGTACCAGACCTGCTGAGCTTTTCTCTCATTCTATTTTTAATTTCAGAATCCAGCATCCACAGTATTCTGCTTTTCCATTTCAAACCTATTTGGCAGAATACAGCTAAAGGCAAGGTTTGTATTCAATGCACTCAGCGATAAAATATTTTCACCTGTTCAATTCTTTGATAACATTTGTGAAACGTTGCCTTTAATAAGACTGAAATTGATTAAACTGTTATCATTCTATTTGAATCATGGAGGCAGAAGCTGTGATCACTAAATGTAACATACCTACTGGCATATTAAAGATTGCTCATGAATAATTACCTAGATAGCTATTGCATCATCAGGAGCTATAAAAGCTAAATGATAGAAATTTTAAAACGCATTTAGAAATTGCTGGTACGAGGATAGATTTTATTCAGTTTAAATCATGACAAAAATACACCAGTGACTCACTGAGGGATGTAAACACCTTTTGCTGTGACGTAAATGTTTGGGCCTATGCTCTTTATTTGTCACATCATTTCGAGCTGTGCTGCAAAAGAGGGAGCAGATTTCTTATAAATGTGCTGGATGCAGCAAGGCCATTTTTCTTAAGGTGGCATAATGCCTTAAGGGAGGCAGTTTTGCTGGTTTAAAGCAGCGCACCTATTATTCACTCACCGCACTTGAGAGCTTTCTGGAGTATTTCTTTTTCTTAAGAAAGATTAAAAAGCTTAGAAATTAATTGGCACACACCCGTTTTACTGATGTAAAGTGGGCCTCTAAGCAGACATGTATATTCCATACCAGGAGTGAGACCATCACCGTATTGACAAAGACTGAAATAGAGACATTCAGAGCATCTCAAAACAGATATTAGGCTCTTTAGTTTAGTTCAGTTAAGGAAACACTAGAGTATAATTTACTGAGGTAAATGTAAGAAAAATATTGATTGGGGACTGAAGACAATTAGCAATCTTCTTCTAATCATCTTCCCTCTATGTCACAATCATCTCTCTCCTGTTCCGATCTTCCTCGTTCCAGATTGCCTCGCCCAATCCCGATTACCTCCCAGGCACTCGCTGACTCATTCATCCCATTCTGGACATGCAGCAGCAAGGGCACTGGCAGAGCAACAGTGGAAGGAGAATAGATGTTGTCATCCTGAGGGAGGGGGCTTTACAACCTTTATTGAGTTTAACTGTTTCAGGTCACAGCCACAGGTCCCATTTTTTGTTTCTCTGCTTTTCCCATAACCGCCTTTTCTGCCATGCACCGTCATCTCTTTTATCCTTCAATATCTCATATCATCCACACGATCCTAGAGCTTTCCCACTTTTCCCCGCAACAACCCCCACCCCATCCGTCCATCTCCCATTCTTGTCTTTGCTTTAAACTTCTAATATCTGTAACTTTACCTAATTCTAACAGGAGGTTGTTGACCTGAAATGTTGGGTGGGATTTTCTGACCCATTCACTCTCCAAGTGGCAGAGGTGGCTTGCCATTGACCACTGGTGGGATCTTCCAGACCTGCTGACATCTATGGCATTTTGTGTGGCTCGCTCATCCTGCCACCAGGCAACCTCCTAGTGTGGGGGATATCACCATTGGCGAGACCAGGAAATCCCACTGTGGGAAGAGCTGGAAAATACCATCCATTAATTTGGCTTTTCTGTCTCTACAGATGTTGCCCATCCTGCTGAGTATTTCCAGCATTTTCTGGTTCTATTTCAAATGTTCAGCATGCACAGCATTTTGCTTTTATAGTCTGGGTATAGTTTAGGAAGACACGTGTGGTATATCTTTTAAAAAGAATGTTTGATTTATTCCCTAATGATTGAATAATCTTCAAATATTTCTTCTTTTAGTCTCTATTCAATTCCACAGGTTTTTCGCTGGGCGATTACTTCTGCTTCTCTGATAATAACAGATGAAAGATGCCCGAAAAGACCTGGGGGTCAATTAATATCTGAGTTTATTATTTTCTAGCTCCGGTGTGTGTCCATTGAAGGAAGTTAGAGAAATATTCTTTTTTTATATCATCCATTTATAAAGACATTGATTTAACAGGAAGTAAAGTCATTTCCAGAAGTGAGACTCTCTGAGTTGTCCAGTGTACATTTTTTTTAAAGGGAGATTTTGCCATTGGATAGCCAGAAACAAATTTTTGAAGTCAGTCTTTACCCAATTAATATCACCTTCTAACAGTTGGATCACTTTTTAAAGCAGACAATGGGACCCAGAAACAATAAGAAATGAAAATAACTGATGGTCTTAGAATCATAGAAACCTACAGTGCAGAAAGAGGCCCTTCGAGTCTGCACCAATCATAATCCCATCCAGGACCTACCACATATCCCAGCACATTTAACTGCTATTCCCTCTAACCTACACATCCCAGGACACTAAGGGGCAATTTTAGCATGTCCAATCAACCCAACCCGTACATCTTTGCACTGTGAGAGGAAACTGAAGCACCTGGAGGAAACCCACATAGACACGAGGAGAATGTGCAAACTCCACACGGACAGTGATCTGAGCCAGGAATCAAACCCAGGTCCTTGGAGCTGTGAAGCAGTAGTGATACCACTGTGCTACTATGCTGCCATCTTGATTAGGTTAAAAATAAAATTACAGTTTAAAGCAAAAAATTGGCAAGTAAATGGGAAAAAGGAGAATACAGCAAAAAATACACGAGGTAAGAGGAATAAGAATGTGAAAATTTTTAGAAATTAGTTTTAATCACTATTTTAATAACAGGATCAACATAATGCATGCTATTCCACCAGTATAGCAGGGCGGGAAAAGTACGCCCAGTATGTTGCCAGCCTGGGACCCTGTCAGTGCTCACTGTCACTGGGCAATGCCAATAGGGTGGGGTGTTATAGGATGGGGTCAGAACCAGACAGGATTGGATAGGAAAGGGAGACTCAGCATGCGGGGTTGAGATGGGAGCTAGTGTTGGGGCTGGTAATTGGAAGTTGGTACCAGCTAGCAGGAGGCCAGTGATATCTGAGTTGGTTAGGGCTGTCAATTGGGGCTGGGGATCAGAGCCTGCACTCAGGAAGTTGGCGGTGTCGGAGATGAGTTGGGGAAGACTGTGAACCAGGTGATCGGGAGGTTGGTAATGTCTTGGGAGTGGGGTGGATGTTAACATTCTCTTAGGAAGATCAATGAAGAATGAGACATTTCAGCCCATCAAGTCTGCACCAACCACAATCCCATCCACATTACATCATGCATTTACCCAGCTAATACTCCTGACACAAAGGGACAATTTAGCATGGTCAATCCATCTAATAACACATCTTTGGATTGTGAATTCAATAAAAAATATCTGGAATTAAGAATCTACTGATGACCATGAAACCATTGTCGATTGTCAGAAGAACCCTTCTGGTTTACCAGTGTCCTTTACGGAAGGAAATTGGCCATGCTTATCCAGTCTGGTCTACATGTGACTCCAGAGCCACGGAAATGTAATTGACTCTCAACTGCTCTCAGGCAACGAGAGATGGGCAAGACATGCTGGCCCAGTCGGAGATGCCCATGTTCCATGAATGAATAAAAAAACATTGCCTTGATTGAACAATGGAGAGTGCTAGTTTTTCGCTCTGCTGTTGGCTATTCACTGCGAGGCAATTGAGATTAATTCTTCAGTGGTATGACTGATGCCTGACTATCTGCTGGTCTCTAGCTCAACATTTTGAAATTCCCATGTCATGTATATTTTTGGAGACTGTCAGATTGAAGCACATTAAAAACCAAGGCCTGAATTCCCACACTCGCCTCCACCTCCGCACGCCACCTTGGGATTTTCTGGAGCAGAGGTGGCTCCCCTGCACCCACTCCATCCTCCCACTCTCGGCATCCCACAATGCGTTTTTCTGGGGCAGAGGTGGCTCATCACTGGCAATCAGTAGAATCAATAGCAATTTACATGATTAGCTCATCCCACCGTAGCAGGGGTCAACTTAAGCAGAACCGGAAGATCCCACTGACAGCAAGGGCTGGAAAATCCCACCTTAAGAAGTCATTGATGATTGTGAGATAGTTCTCTGTTCAAAGTGTTGGTGAAGTGCTGGATTGTCAGGGTTATAATCCGGCCATCTGTTTTGACAATAGCCTTTTATTTGATATTCATCATTCTCATGTCGTGCTTGCTTAATTTCTTGTAATACCTTTGCTGTGGCTGGGGAGTGTTTGCTGCTCTGTTGTTAGGTGAATCTTTTTCCTTCTTGTCCTTTTTCCAAGGATTTGTAGGTCCTCCAGGCCCGTGGTCTTCAATTGGAGTCTTTCTGGGTCTTTACTCTTTGTCTGCTATCACCACTACATCATGTTTGGGCTGGTGCACGCAAACAGTCAGCAAAAACCCCAAACTGTCATTTTGTCTTGAGTTTGAGATTGAGATGGGGTTGCTTTAGGGTTTTGCTTTTACCCTAAGAATGCTATCATAGACAGTTATCCATAAAAGCCTGTATTAATTACAGATCTATATACACTTCAATACTCCACACGAGATTGAACTTTTGCTTCTCTGCGGACCGCAGGCTCCTAGTCATGTGACACTGCATCCTGGTTACATCAGTATAAAGTTTATTAATGTCAGAAGTAGACTTACATTAACACTGCAATGAAGTTACTGTGAAAATTCCCTAGTTGCCACATTCCAGCGCCTGTTCAGGTACACGGAGGGAGAATTTAGCATGGTTGATGCACCTAACCAGCACATCTTTCAGACAGTGGGAGGAAAACAGAGTACAGGAGGAAACCCACGCAGATACAGGGAGAATGTACAGACTCCATGCAGACAGTGACCCAAGGCTGGAATTGAACGTCGGTCCCTGGCACTGTGAGATAGCAGTGTTAACCACTGTGCCAGTCTTGATGGTATTCTCAATGTTAACTCTTTACTCTTCATCTCCCACCCACCTCACCAGCAAGTATTTTTTATCCCAACTGTACATATCCTTCTCCAAAGCTTGTTGTCAGTTGGTGGGTATATTGGCCTAGAGAGAGCAGGCAGCTGCTTTTCCATGTGACTATTTGCTGTAAATTATAAAATTAACCTTGTCTTCACTGCTATCTGTGCTTCAGGAATTTGGTTTCTACATTATTTTCCCATCACCATTTTGCAGCCAGCAGTTTGTTCCTTCCGTGTAATCCACAGGAAAACCACAATAATGTTTACCCACTGATCTTGACCATCAAATTCCATCTTTAATGTTGGTAACTTGGATGGAATTCCCAGGAGAACGTGTTCCTGAGTTTTTCCAGTTCTGGCGGGAGTTTTGCCCCTTGCTGTTGTTTTCCACAGACACTACTTTGTATTTGCTGATTGAACTGAATCATAAGCCAGACGCTTTCTTATCTCCTGAAGTCCGAAAAACCCGAAAATTGCTCACAAGCTAGCCTACATATTTTCTATCAAGTCAATTATGAAAGCAATTTCTCTGAGATACCAAATGCATCCAGCTGTCTTTTTGAGGTTTGAAAGGTTAATGCATTGACATAGAAAATACTTTGCATGAGTGTCTTTCCTTTGACTGTCATTTTTACCAGATGTTTTGCTGACCTGCAAGTCCAAGTAATGGAGTTTAACTGTACTGAGTTTATCAGACATCAAAGGCTCTTTGGAATTAATCTGCACATCTTAAAAAAAAGCATTGATTTCAAATTCCAGGATTTTCAGAAAATCGAACCTACACCCCGTAATAATTTCAATGGATTAGAGGCAAATAAGAGACAATCTTCCTTTAACTGGGACAAAAATAAATTTGCTGATTGAAGTAAGTAAAACCATTTCCAGAAGTAGACTGATTTAGTGGTATGGTTAACAGTTAGAGTTGATGAAAGTTTTTAGGAGACTCCAAGTTAATCTACACGTGTCATGTATTTAGCCCCTTCATCCTGTTCGACAGACCCTGACTACGATTATAAATAATTGGATACAAGTGTCAAACTCAGTAAAAAAACCTCTAGAAGTGTAGCCAATTTAATCAAAGGCTCCATGCATCCCAGACATACTATCTTCCCCTTCTTCTGTCGGGAAAAAGATGCAAAAATCTGAAGACACATACCAACCCATTCAAAAACAGCTTCCTCCCTACTGCCATTAGACTTTTGAATGGATCTACTTTATATTCAGTTGACCTTTCTCTACACCTTAGCACCCTACACTTTCTACATCCTGAACAGTAACACTACATTCTGCATTTTCTCCTTTTCTTTTCCCTAAAACTCTATGAATGGTATGCTTTGTCTGTATAGCACACAAGAAACAATACTTTTCACTATATACTAGTACATGTGACAAAAATAAATCAAATTGAATCAATTGATTACTGAGGAATATTTGAAAAGCACAGCATATTAACCCGTCAGAAATACTACTCACTGATTGCAAGCAACTAAATATCTCAGTTCAATTATTCTGTTCAGCACCTTATTCCAAACAGTTAAATATCACCATGACTGAACAGATATAGAAAAGCTGAAGGAGTGTGTATATTTTGGCAGGTCTCCAAAAATAATAATTACATTGCCTACATCAAGCAGAATGTTGGACAGTGTATCATCAATACTAAAACCTCAGTTTTACAAAGTTCATATATTTTTCATACTAATTTGAGGTAGTGAATACCGGATGGAAAAAACTGGCAATATTTCCTGGATTCTGAGTTCAGCTACATGTAATAGTTCTTGTTCACCAGTTAAGAGAAAAGCAACAACACATTTATTTTTACAGGTTAAAGCTACACAGAGGCTTGTAGGCTTGTGCTGCAGTCAGCTCCGGTGAAGGTTGTGGCAGAAATGTCTACTTACTAGGGTGATTTCTCCCCCCCTACTCCCTGAGTGATTCCCCAGGTCAGGTGACCCTTACTCTGCAGATTGATTCTTAAAGAGGCGAAGACCACACTGCAAAAAAAGTTTGCTTCAAAAGCAACAGAATTCATCAAAAATCAAAACCCTACAGTGCAGAAGGAGGCCATTTGACCAATCGAGTCTGCACCAACCCTAACCCCAACCAGAACTTATTCCTGCAACCCTATTTATCTTGCTAATCCCCTGACACAAGGGTCAATTTGCCATGATGAATCTACCTAACCCGCACATCTTTGAACTGTGGGAGGAAACCAAAGCACCCAGAGGAAACGCATGCAGACACGGGGGGAATGTGCAAACTCCACACAGACAGTGACCCAAGGCTGGAATTGAACTGTGTCCCTTGAGCTGCAGAGCAACAATGCTAACCACTGTGCCATTGTGCCAATTCAAGTTGAGGAAGATTGAACATCAGGATGACTGCAATGGAAAAGATTTGTAAAATGCATTCATGATATTAACATACTACTTTATCCATGAAACAGTAAACAACTCCCCAGTCTGGCTCACTCATGTTATGTTAAAGATGGAATCCTAAAAGATATACAATGGAATCATTGAAGCAACGTCATTGAAGAAAACATGGAGTAAACGAATTGGCATAGCAATCAACAATAGGTTAGATCATTTAAACCTATTGAAAGGCTTTATCAACAAGACCAGAGAGAGGACAATAATTGAACAGTTTCCTCATTTAACCAGTCAGTCTCAATCTATGTTGGCTACTTGGATTGTCAGTTTTTGTTCCTACAGATTACTTTTCACTGATTGAAACAATCAAGGACCAAAGATTAGATTCAATCCTATTGACTGTGAATTGGGTTGAAATGCGAGGCAAGCTTGATCAATTATTTTGTGAAATCCATCTCACTGAAATTACTGCTGCGCCAAGAAGGGTTTCATTCAAATAATTTTCAAACAAGTTTTAAGAATGATAACCATTACTAAGACTAACATTTTATTCCAGATTTATTTATTATTTGCATTTAAATCCCCCCAGCTGGCAAAGTGGGATTTGTAGTTTTGTCTTTGGAGCAAGGATCTGGTCACTGGATTACTGATCCAGTAGCATTCTAACCATGCTTCCATTCTCTATCCTCACCCGATATCCATTCCAGCTGATCTGAGTAAACCCAGCATGAGAATCAAATCTAGGGCCTCTGTTATCTATATGCCATAGCTTTTGATTGAATAAACTTGCTGAGCTAACAAGAAAGGAAACAAGTTTTTTGCATTTCCCAGTTGAATGATAAATGCATCAATCAGAATATTTGAGGTGACAAACCATATCTTATTTGTCTGTTATATCGCACCATAGGCTTGCAATTCCTCCCAGGCTATTTAATCCAGAAAATTTGTAATTTTTATTTGAACTACATTATTTGATTTTTTTAATGCATTTTAACCATCTTTGATTTTATAAAACCTATGATCTCCAGTTTGACTTAGTCTTAAAATGTATCAGAGACATCAATTTATTACAGTTGTGACATATTTCACAGAGATTGAATAATCTGTATGTCCAAGGAAAAAAAAATTAAATCAAATTTAAATGAAAGGTCAGCAAACAGCACAGCCTCAAGACTGAAGTGATCTTTGAATATTGAATCACACGCATTTGAATAACGAAATTATTTCTGCTTGATTGAGGAAAGGATGAGTGCAGATTCATCTTAATGAGCACACTGTCAAGGATATATCTTTTTTTTTAATGTGTTAACACCAAGAGTGTTAAGAAAACAGAAAAAAATAAGATAATACTAATCTTGGGCTGAATTTTACTCATCCTTCCAGTGGTGTATTTGAAGGCAGGAGTTTCATAAAGTAAATGGTCTACTCAATGTCTTCTTGCCCATCCTTGACCGGCCTCCCATATTATGATGGGTGGAAAGCATTAAGCAGCACACCTACCTGTGGGTTTATTGAGGCTGCTACGTGGCCAATTAACAGCCACTTAAGAGCCTCATTTTGCCTCTGCTATTATATTTTATGTGGCAAGCAAAGGCGGAGGCAAGGCAGGCAGACTAGCAGCTCCCACTGCACGGCTGCCATTGGGAAAGAAAGGGAATACTCCTTTGCGAGGTCCCCTATGCCCTTTGGAGACATTTCCTTCAAGATTGGACCACTACTTTCAGCCACCAGCCCAGCCTCTAAAACACAGTCCCACTTCTCATTGTACCCGAAATTCCCAGATGTGCCTGAAGTCCAGGATCCATAACATTTCTACTCTGGTGTCTGCTTGTTGTCCCAACAGTGGCCAGGACTTGACTTTGAAGCTCCAAGGGGATTTTACTCCTTCCAAATGAGGTGCCATTTTCTTTCTCACCTTTGTTAATATAAAACAGCCTGCTTTGCAAACCAAGCAGGGGCAGCACAGTGACAGCACTGCTGCTTCACAGTGCCAGGTCCTGTGTTCAGTTCCAGCCTTGGGTGACTGTCTGTGCGGAGCTTGCACTTTCACCCCATATCTGCATGCGTGGTGCGGTAGCACAGTGATTAGCACTGCTGCTTCACAGCTTCAGGGACCTGGGTTCGATTCCTGGCTTGGGTCACTGTCTGTGTGGAGTTTGCACGTTCTCCCTGTGTCTGCATGGGTTTCCTCCAGGTGCTCCTGTTTCCTCCCACAATCCAAAGATGTGCGGGTTAGGTTAATTGGCTATGCTAAATTGCCCCATAGTGTCCTGGGTTGTCTAGGTTATAGGGGTTAGTTGGTAATATATGGGGATAGAGCATGAGCGGGATTGTGGTCAATGCAGACTCAATTGGCCAAATGGCCTCTTTCTGTGCTGCAGGTATGATTTCAATGAGTTTCCCCGGGTGCTTTGGTTTCCTCTCACATTCCAAATATGTGCAGGTTAGGTGGATTAACCATGATAAATGTGGGGGGTTATGGATGTTGGAGGCTTGGTGCAGGATCGATTGGCCGAATGGCCTCCTTCCACACTCTCAGGTCAATAGGTTTATTTAGTAGCCTAAATGATCCTTATTGATTTCCTTATTTACATATGATGAATAGGCTGCTGATTTTGGGTGAGTTCAGGGGTGAACAGGAAGATGATGAGCTAGCTATCTAACCTATTTTACATACCACCCCCACATCAGAAACGTGCCTGTTGGGGACAGGTAAAACTCGTTAGCTCTGGTTTTCTCTCCACACTACCTTATCTTCTCCTTGTTTCTAGTATTTTGTGCTTTTGTTTCAGATTTTCAGCATTTATGGCATTTTGCCCTAATTTCTGCTCTGACAAATCCTTGGTTTTGGAGCCCGTGAAGGAATCATAAAAGCTGCTTAACTCAGATAGAATCAGCCATCTCAAAACAGGGTATCAGGTGGGCTCCTGACAGAGTGGGAGCAACAGGTGAGAGGTGGAACATTTGAGTGAATTTCTATTTCTATGTCCCCTTTCAGCATTATCTTTCTCACACCACACTTTGTACTTGCGTGGAATGCTCTCTAACAGCACTGTGGGTGTACCTACACTACATGGACTGCAGTTCAACAAGGTCACTCACTACCATCTTCTCAGGGCAATTAGAAACAGGCAAAAGATGCTGGCCTAGGCAGTAATGGACACATCCCATAAGATTAAAAAGCAGCATGGCCCTGAAGTGCGAAGCCTGAGATATCTGTTATCTTATTTAGAGGAAAATGTTAGCAAGCAAAAAGTGCACAGCTGTGGTCAAGTGCTCATTTGATTGCCACTTTAATGTCCACCAGAGTTGGTCACTCTGTGCGTACAATGAGACATCTTCATAATCCCCTGAGACATTGTTTGTGGCCGATTCCTCCGTTCTCATGACCAATGTCACACGTTCTCTGCGGCTTCTCAGTGATTATTCTTTACATCGACAGATCACAGCATCTGTGTGCAGCTGAGCTGAACTTGAAGACAACTGTACTTTCTGCTCTGGGCTTTCTACTGCTATCCCTGATTCCCACCAGCTGTTACTGTTCACATATGAAGAGAGAGCTACTAGGTGAAAACCCAACTATCTGCTGGTCCCACTGAAGGTGAGTACCTGATCTGGTCCAAGTGAAATATAAATCCTGTGACGCTGCACTATCAAACAGATTCAGCTCCTCTGTGGAATCATTGTCCATGAGACCCACTGCCTGCTGCTGCAAACACAATGACCCCCACAGAGATTTTGTAACATTTCTTTATGAACATGATCACATTTCACTAACTGTTGAAATCAACATTACTAATTATTGTATTGTAGAATTATAGGATGCTGGTATTTATTTCTGTCACCAGGGAGCTGTAAAGTCCCACATCTCCAATGGCCAAGAATGCTGACATACCTCTTCTTTCTCTGCAGTTGTGTGCTGGGAAACATACAAAGGACTGCTTCTGGTTCTCTCCTTCTTTCTAATGGTCTTTGTTGTCTTCTGCTGCAATGGGAGGAGGTACAGAGTTGTGAGTGACTGTATTTTCACTCGATAGATGGTATGCATTTAGAGAGGGTAGCAGTATCACATTCCTACAGGTGAGGATGAATGGCAGTGTTGGATGGATAGATGAGGATGTGAGAAAATACTCAGAATGAGAAGGATGAGTGTGCTTGTGTGAGGACTGATTGATAGAATAGGTTTGGCAAGACAATGTGAGGGGACAGGATGATGTGGGCAACTGGATGTAGTTAAATGTACACTTTTACTCACATTTCTTGATCTGGTTAGGTAATTAAAGCCCTTCCTGCACTTCCTGAATCCAGAGCCAAGGCACAATGATCCTGCTGCTTGCCTCTTGGGCCATCTCCAGCCAGATGTGACAACAGCACATTCTGCTCTCCTATTGCCAGCTCCTCACTGCCCACAACAGTATCAGCAGCTGCATCATGGGAGTGGGATGTAGCCTTTGGCCATCCTGAATCCAAAACCAAAGTTCTTCCTGCCAACTTCAAACTTATCCAAATTTCACTTTTGGATTGGTTCTTTGAATACTGGATTTGAGAATGAGTTGTGTGGATCCTCATCAAACCCTGTGCTGTACAATCAACACCTAACTAGGGAGTAACATGACAATGAGTTTGCCGTGTTAAAATACCGCTGACCTTTAGTGATTCAATATGATATCAGACCAATCCTCACCCTCACATCATCTCCAAGTTAAGATCACTGATATAATAAAAACAAATCCTATGAGGAAAAGGGCATAGTGCTCATGTCACTGAACTCGTTACCCAGAGACTTAGGTTCAAATCCTATCATGACAGCTAGTGAAATTTGAATTCAATTAATCAATAAAAATCCAGAATTTTTTTATTTATTCATTCAAGGGACATGGGTGTTTCTGGCTGTTTAGCATTTATTGCCCATTCCTAGTTATTAGTTAGAAGGCAATAAGGGTTAATCACATTGCTGTGGCTCTGAAGTCACAAGTAGGCCGGATAAGGACAGCAGATTTCCTTCTTGAAAGGAAAGTAATGAACCAAATGGGATTTTTTGACAATGGTTTAGTGATCATCAGTCGATTCTTAATTCCAGATTTTTTTTAAAAATTGAATTCAAATTCTACCAGCTACTATGGTAGAAATTGAACCCACGACACCAGAATGTTCATTAAGTTCTGGACTAATAATCTAGTGATAATGCCACTAGACCATCGAACATAAAGCTAGTAATGATGCCGTTAAACTATCAAGAAATCTGCCATCCTTACTTGATCTGACCTACAAGTGAATCTAGACCAACAGCAAGGTGGTTGTTCCTTAACTATCCTCCGAAGTGACCTAGCAAGCCACTCGCTTGTATCAAACCATTGCAAATCAGTCAGAAAGGAATAAAGGCAGTAGACTACTGGCATCTATGAGTGAATCTATGCCAAGAACCATCACCTTCAATAATGGATGGGCAACAAATGCTGATTTTACCAGCGATGCCCACACCTCATGAAAGAATTTTATTAAAAAATTCTCTTCTGCAAAGGATATTATTAAACAACAGGCTTGCATGAATGTGCTGCATTATGCATCATGTTTTTGGCTAAAGACAAGGCTAAATAAGATAAGTAGGATACCATGCTGAGGCAGCACTATTTATAACTACAAACGCTCATGTAATCTTAGCTCAGCCTCATGTGACATTCACAAACCCTGATCTAAGCAAATGTTATTTCCGGTTCCCAGCACACATTTTCCTAACAAACAGTTAAAAACTTGTTAAAACAACCTCAGAGCACGATGAACAATGCAGACAGGCCGTCTCTGCTGCAATAAAAAACAAATGTCTCATATCTTCAGATAGCAAAAGCTGGTGTAACACCAAAGTGCTCCCAGCATGGAAATTTATTGCAGAAAGTAAGCCACAAAATTGACTGCAGAAAAAAAAATAATTTTCCACTTTTAAAAGGTTTGTTGATGTGGACTGAGAAATCTGTTCATTGCTGGAAGTTTTGGTCTTGGTTGGCCTCTCTTTACCACTCTGGTTCGAATAGCTCTTTCTGTGAATAAGGGTCATGTGCAGATACAATCTGCTTTCAATCATTCATTGTTCTTTCATGCCTTATTTCATCGTTGAAGCCAATTTTTCGTCAGACGAGTGATCCTGTGAATTACTAACCAGTGTTTGGTAGAGGAGGAAAGGATGGAGACTAATAACTATGACTAACATGCATTTCCTGGCGAATGGCTAACACGGTTGTGAAATTCCTGTCTTTTTCCAATGAAAAAGTGTTAATGGCATGAGAATGTTCTTATTGTGTCCCACATCATTTTGTGGTGATTCTGTTTGACGAGCTCCATTACAGAATCCTGCTGAAAGAACCTGGATGATGAAGCGTCTGTAAAGGGGTTAGAATATTTGAGTAGTACAGCACAAGAATAGGCCTTCAGCTCAAAATATTGTGCCAAACATGACGCCAAATTAAACTAATCCCTTCTATCTGCCCTTTGTCCATGTCCCTCTATTCCTTGCATATTCATGTGCTTATCTTAACGCCTCTTACATGCCCCTATTGCATCTGCCTGCACCATTACCTCTGATAGTAATACCTACCACTCTCTGTGTAAAAACCTTGCCCCTCTCATCTTAAGTACACACCATTTCAATAGACATTTCAACTCTGGGGAAAAGATTCCGACTGTCAACCCTATCCATGCCTCTCATAATTTTATAGATGTCTATCAGATTATACCCTCAGTTTCTGCCGTTCCAGAGAAAACAACCGAATTTATCCAGCCTTTCCTTGTGAACAACATCATGGTTTCTCTGGAATGATCTGATTTCTGTTTTCCAGGGACAAGAGTGTTGTACTAATGGGCTAGAGGCCTTTTGGCAGCCTGTGGATGGCAACATCTGGCAAGCCTCAGTTTAATGTTAGATTATGCTGTTACAGTCTTTTAAATCTTTACAGGTCTAATATTAAGTGCCAATTCCAAGGCAATTTTCTGATTTTCACTGAGTACAGCATGTTCAGTCACAATGGGTATAGATTTAATCCAGTAAAAAGTTTACATGAGCAGAAGACCTGCTTAAAGAAACAGCACTTAAGAAAATGGCATCCCTTTCTTTGAACACCTGGTCACTTGAACATTTCAGTAAGAACATCTTAAGTACACACTCTGACAAAATGACAGCCAGTCAGCAGATATTGACAGTACTCGAATAGGTGGAGAGCTTGAACCAGAACATGCAAACTGCATTTATGCAAAGTGAAACTTAATATTTCATATATATAAATGTTGTAAAATTTACTCCAGATAGAATATTCAAAAACAAATTTTATCCCACATTCAAATGGCTAAATGCATTGGCCACTATACAGGCAATATGCCAACAATTGTACTTAAGACTAGTGCTCTAGAACTGACTGTGCACTTAGCCCCAGTTGTTCTAATTCAGCTCCAACATTGACATCTGCCTGGCAGTGTGAAAATATGCCCAAATACATTCATAAAAAGCAAGATGAATCTGATTATCAAAACGATTACAAATCTGATCTGGCCAATTGCTCCCTATCAGCCCCCTCTCAAACATCAGTAAAAGTGATGGACAGGATCATCGATGGTGTCGTCAAGTGGCACTTGGGTAGCAATAACCTGCTCACTCATGCTCAGTTTAGGTTCTGGAAAGGTGACTCAGCCTATGATCTCATGACTAGACCAGCAGTTATTGACCATCCCTAATTTGCTTTTGAGAAGGTGATGAGCAGCCTTCTTGAACTGCTGCAGTCCAGCGATGGTAAAAGAACAGCAACATAATTCCAAGTCAGGATGGTGTGTGACTTGGAAGGGAATGTGCAGATAGTGGTGTTCCCATGCATTTACTGTTCTTGTCCTTTTGGGTGGTAAAGGTCATGGGTTCGGAAGCTGCTGTTGAAGGAGCCTTGCTGAGTTGTTGCATTGTACCTTGTAGATGGTACATACATACTTTTGCCACTATGCAATGGCAATGAAGGGAATGATTAGGTAAGGTGATGAATACGGTGCAAATCAAGCGCACTGTTTAATCCTGGATGGTGCAGAGCTTCATGAGTGTAACTGGAGCTGTACTCATTCAGGCAAGCGAAGGGTGGTGTATCACATTCCAGACTTGTGTCTTGTAAATGATGGGCAGGAAATGAGTTACTCATTGCAGAATTCCAAGTCTCTTGTGTGGCTGGTTCAGCTCAGTTGTTGATGAATGGCAACCTTGAGGATTTTGAGAGTGGGGAATTCAGCAATGGTAATGCCATTGAATGTCAGAGGGAGATGGTTCAGTTTGCGCTTGCTGGAGATGGTTGTTGTTTGGCATTTGTGTAGCGTGCGTGTTACTTGCCTCTTATTAGCCCAAACCTGGTTGGTGCTGCATTTGAATATGGGCTGCATGGAAGTTTAGGTTTCTATAAAAAGGCTTTAGCGCTTTCCTACTTCGAATAAACAGTTGATAATTTCAGGTTAGTTTCTTGCATTTACACTGTTATCTAAACTGTTAGACACTTTAACAAGTTTATATTAAAACCTGTTTACCCAGGTACTCTTATTCATGAAATGAACAAAGTACAGAAGTCAATTCATGTTCAATCCAATTTAACTAAAGAACCCTCTTATCAAAATTCTATTAAAAAAACTCAACTCTAAACAGAACTTATTAATACAATGTATTGGCCATCTGAGACTCTGATACTAACTGTGTGGTTTATGGTTTAAGTTGGCCAGTCGTACCTCCGCCAGGTACGGTTCTTTGTCTTCGCCGAGGTCTGCTCATTCCAATGATCTTGCTTCTGAGCTCAGGGTCTTCTTAACGAAGGTTGGTCTTGCATGCCTTCCTCCATCATCCCTGTGTCTTTGCGACGTAGTCGAGTCTTTGCTGGGGACGGTCTTCTGTGTCTCTCCTTATCCCCATCGTCTTGCTCTTCTGGAATGTCCGGTGCACGGAATGCACGTAGCCCTTTTCCTATATGATAACTGAGATGCCAGTAAGTCTGGCATATACTGACAAATACGCAATATCCTTATTTGCTTAGGGTTGGGCACCTCCAGTCCTAGCTTCCAGATCAAGTCCAAGCTTGCCCTTGCTTGCCTCTGACCTGCGTCTGCGTTTAAACTTGGCCTGTTTGAATTCCCATCTGGCCTGGCTGCTCAGGCAGCTGACTGCTATTTAATCTAATTGTCCAATGCTGTATCTGGTCTAGCTTTTCAGGCTATTGCCACTTGGCCACAACGTCCAAAAATATATACGTAACAGCCTGAGTTCATCAAATATCAGAGATTTCTGGAACTTGATAGTGATATTAGGCTTACTTTGCGCTAGCAGAGACCTAACCTCCGTATGAAACTTTTCAGTGCAACTTCTACACAAATCCAACCCAGGATATTTCAGGTCATTGTCTCATATTGAATGGTATGCAATATTTTGCAACTGAGAACACAAAGGAATTGTCTGTTTAGACAAAGTTCACAGGGGAGCTCAGTTAAGGAATATTTAATTATTTGAGCTGTGAGTAACTCCTGCCATGCATTGGGGTTATGTCCTTGGAAAACATAGACCAGAGAATATATTTTTTAATAGGAGTCAGGTACAGAAGTTCCAACCACGCAAAAATTCAATATGTATAGAGAAGAAATAACAATAAAAACAATGTTTTTAATAAATATACAGAATAGGTTGGTAGCAGGGTGAAACTGATATGTTGTTCAGAAAAGTGGAAACTTAAATCATAGCCAGACCCAGTAACAAAGCAGAGCTCTTTTAGACAGAGTATCAAGCAATTGAAAAGAAAGCAGAAGAAGTCTGTTCTATTCTAAACTGGAAGAAAACTTCCCAAAAGAAAGCTACAGATCCTGTGTGGTAATTATTGGCTCATGATAAAACCCATGATAAAAATCATTGTTTTGGGGAGGATCTGCTGAGAGACCCTGTATGCCTGGCATCAGACTTCCAAAGCAACTGCTCTAACCATAACTCAACTCCCAGGAGAATGGTGGAAACAATTTAGGGATGTCCTCAAAGCATCCTGGAAGAGGTTACTCATCCCATTGCATCTGTGTGGAAGCAAGTCATCCTCAATTCTGAGACACTCCTTAAAAAGGCGGTATAATGGAAAACCTTAGCCAAAGACTGAAGGTGGGCTTGTATTTTTTCCCCTTAAAAAGAGGAGAAAGCACTCATTCAAACTTCAAGACTTTCAGTGAGGAGAAACATCACAAAGGGGAAGAGCTGGAACCACAAAGTGAAAGGCAGCAACAAGTAGAGGGGCAGGATCTTAGAAAGGTGCAGAGAGGAAGAGGAAATGGGGGATAGGGATGGAGGTGCAACTTTGCCAAATGCCCACAGTAAACGATACTCTCCCTCCCCAAGGTGTATATACCATCAAAAGCTCAACTTCTTTCAAATCTCAATACAGTGCTGCTCCTACTGACTGATCCCTTCAGCATTGCTGCATTATCCCACGTTACTGTCTTGCTTTTAAAAATGGCTCCAGCAGTTGACCATCTGTTTCTTCCTCACCTGCTCTTCAATAGACTCCGTGCCCACATTCCAGCCCTTGATTGGCCATTCATAATTATTTTGTGCAAGAAACACCCTCACACCCTTATCCATGCAGGCCCACGTCCGCTCCCTGCTCTGAAGACTGTTGCCATGTAATATTGCGTAATCTTCTTATGGACTTTGCAATTGGTTGCAGTACAGTCTCTATTCCTGATGGTGGTGCTGATCAGCTGATTCGATCTGAGTGGTACCAATAAGAGGGAAGGCCTAATTTGAGAAGGCCTGGTTACTCTGAGTTCTGATCCCCTTTGTCATGTACCATCAATGTTCAGTACAATTAAAGTTCTGAAAACTTGTCTCAACATCATCGTTATAATAATATTGATTATAGACTTGTTCTGGGAAGAATCTGGCAAGAATATTTTAACATTTGTGTTTTTGCAAGTTGACCTGCTTCAGTTGGTAGTGTGGAATCTGCAGTACAGTTTTGGTATTTTGCAGTTAAATGGTGATCCAAACGCTAAAAGATTAATTTTTAGACTTGAAGAGTTGTTGAAGAGTCCTGGCTTGACCTTGTTCTGAAGCATTATTGAAATAATTCTGCTTGCTTTCGTTGTTCTGAAATCACTGGGCTGATATTAATGGGGAGGGTGTAAGGGAGTTCTGTCACAGGGGGTAAGCATGGAAATTCCAGGGACACTGAGGTCCCCCGAGGGACTTTCATCTGCAGTAATTTGCATTGAAATGCTGAAGTGGAGGAGGGGAGGCTGCTAAAAACGGCAACACATGGAACACTCTGTCAATGTCTAATTTTGCTGTTGACCTAAACCCTCCCCCCTTCTGCTCGTCAATACAGTTCTGTTAATTAGACACACAAGAGAAACAGCCTTGAATGCAGGCAGAGTACTTCCTCCTAGACTACTCATCCATATTATGCTGCTGCTTTTGGAGCTAATGTTTGCTGAACCTGTTGGAATTCCTTTAAATTGATACGAAACACCAGAAGACAAATAAACGCAAATTTAAGGCTTCCTAGGAATTACTAGGTCACCAACAGGAACTATTAGGGGAGGCTTTTCAAATGCAGAAAATTAGATTTAAGTGGAATTTTAATTATTTTCCTATTTCTTGCAATAAATTCTCTGCCTATTGGAGGAATTAAAATGGCAGACGTCCAAAGTATTTTTTTTCAACAATTTAACTTGCTCCCCTTGGGCGGCACGGTGGCACAGTGTTGGACAACTGCCTTACTAGGGATCCAGGTTCAATTCTGGCCTAGGTGACTGTGTGGAGTGTGCACATTATCCCTGCGTCTGCGTGTTTCCTTCAGGTTCTCCGGTTTCCTGCCACAGTCCAAAGATGTGTGGGTTAGGTTGAGTGAGGACTTGTGTTCACAAACAGGATCTATTCAGACACAAACTCAATTTACAAGATAATGGTTGGAATGTGAATCTTTACAAGTAATCAAATCTTAAAGTTATAGACAATGTGAGTGAAGAGAGGGCCAAGCACAAGTGTACTGTCTCCATCCAGGACAGTTAGTGAGATTTTGCAAGCCCTGGCAAGTCGTGGGGGTTACAGGTAGGGTGACATGAACCCAAGATCCGAGTTGTCATAAATAACTGAAAATAGAACTGGTACAAATAATGAAACTTCTGCAAGTTATCTTTGAAGGCCTGAGGTGGGATATTTCTGGAGTGATGCAACTAATCAGGCAGAACAGTTTGAAATGAGATAAGGAAAGGATATTTTAAGGGCCATTGAATCAAAGGCAGAATGTATGTACGAAACGACAAGGAGTTCATTGCAGGAGGATAACATTAAAGGCTGCCTACCTGTCCCCTGAGGTGGCTGTGAAAGACCTTTAGAACAATTTGAGAGAGAGGAGGAGAATTATCCTAATGTCCTGGCCAACAGTTAACCCTCAGTGATACAGATTACTTGGTCATTTTTCTCAGCACAGTGTATAAATTTCCTACCTCATTTCCTTACATTACAACGACGATCAAATTTCAACTGTCCTGTCACCATGGTGCTATATAAATGAAAATTCTTTCATGGTTTCCCCATTAGCTTTTTTGTCTTTTGTATCAATGTTCACTATCCCTTCCTCCCTGGAATCCATTAACTCATTGACATTAGAACCGTGCTTTCTACGTCACATTCAATGTTATGCCCCAACAGAGTCAAATGTGAGTGAGAACGTACTACAGTGGTAAGCACTATGGGGCCTCACTCAGTCAGCTGCAGATAATGACATGGCTGCTGCTCAGCCGGCTACACTTATAGAGGTCAGTGTCATCTTCCCAGGGTTGAAATGTCAATTACTAGGGGGCATAGGTTTAAGATAAAAGGGGGAAAGTTTAAAAGAGATGTGAGAGGCAAGTTTTTTAAACAAAGAGTGGAATACACTAGTAGAGGAGGTGGTAGAAGCAGACAAAATAGCAATGTTTAGGTGGCATTTTGACAAATACATGAATAGGCAGGGAATAAAGGGATACTCATGTTGAGACAAAAGTTCTTTAGTTTAGAAAGGTGTCATACTTTGGTGTATACTTGGTGGACCAAAGGACCTGTGCTGATCTGTTCTGCTTTAAATTCCAAAGTGTTTTATGGAGTCTGCCAGGATCATTAGTTTTTCAATTTGCATTTGGCTAGAGGAAGCATGAGATAGTTCCCTTCAGGTGTGAGACAACTGACCCACTAGGGAGCTTTTAGCAAACAAAGTTTATTTAGGAACACAATTAACATATATAGGAAGAAAATTAGCAATAACTTTTACAATTACAAACAAGAAGAAAAAAATATGATATTGTATAAACTTTAACAAGGATATGAAATGTTCCAACCAAACAAACTTACCTATAAACATATACCTACCACAGGTTTAACATAGAAAATAAGGATGCTTATATGATGCTAGAACTTAGATCTTTGGTTGGAGAATTGAAGCTCTGACTTCCCAGCCTTGTAATTTGAGCTAGAGATAATGCCAGTGCTAGATACTAGTTTCTGCCAGCACACCACTTCAAGAGATAGATACGTGCTAGTGACTAGCTGGCACCACCAAAAGTAAAACCTTCACTCCAGAAAGGCAAAAAGACCTGCTTCTAGATAGCCAGCAGAATTTACAATTCTAGTGAGAGTGACACAGAAACATTGTTTTCAGTGTTTCTTGATGATGTCCAAGTATCTTCTAACCAAAAACACAACAGCAAGCAGCTGAAAGTAAAATTAAAAATAAGTCCAAAGACACCTGATCTATCCATCAGTCTTTCCCCCATCAATTCAGGGTCATAAAAATCACAGAAAGTATCTGAGGCCCAGAGTAAAAATAAACAAAACCCCATTTAAACAATTTAAAACAGCAATAAAAGGACTTGTAGCAGACAGCTCAGAGCCTGCTAATAACTGCAGAGAACATGATTAAAAATACATTTCTTAAAGGCACACTAGCATGTCATGAGTTTACCTTTAAGAAATATATTTTTGTTCTGAAATCATGTTCTCTGCACTTTATAAGCAAACTTTTTGATTGTTTTCATTATTGCCGAGCTGGCTGTCAAAAGTCTTTTTTTTGCTGCTTCAATAGTTTAAATGGGGTTTTGTTTATTTTTACTTTGGACCTCAGATGGGATTTTTTTATGATCCTGCATTGTGAGGAGGAAGAATGACTGATAAGTCAAAGTCAGGTGGCTCATTCCCAGAAGAATCCAAGGATTCATTTTCCGTTTTGATTTTAGAATCAGAAGCTGTCCTGGTTATCAAGTGGCAGGCAGGTTTTCTCACTTGCCCTGGAATTGGAAATCCTGCTGGTGAGCCAGAAGCAGATTTTGTCTTTCTGCAGTGAAAACTATTCTGTTGGTGGTTTGCTAGCTAGTAACTACAGTCCCTATCTCTCTCTCTCCCTACTATTTTGTGAAGCTGTTCTGACTTTAAGCTTTTCTGTGTGCGTCAAGAGAGCTGCAACATCCAACCAAATGACTAATTTCTAGCATCATGTGAGCATTTGTATTTTCTGTGCTAAACCTGTGGCAAGACTTTTGCTTATGAAAATTGTTTGATTTGAACAGTATTTAGTTGTTAAGGTTTATACAATACATTGGTTGTTTTCTTTCTCGTAAAAGTTATTGCTAATTTTCTTTCTATATATGTTAACTGTATTCTTAAATAAACTTTGTTTGATAAAAGTTCCCTAGTCAGTCAGTTGAGTCATACCTGAAGAGAAGCATCTCATGCTTACCCCAGTCAAATTCAAACTAAAAAATGTATGGTCCAGGTAGACTTCATAAAATACTTTGGAGTTCCTGATTTGAAATATAACACAAGCATCACAGTTATTTCTTTGTTCAAAGTTGGGTAAGTTGAGTTTGAGTGTTGGGGTAGGTGGTGTGGTGAGGTTTGAAGGAAGGAGGGCTAGGCAGTTAGTTCCCAGTGAAGTGAGGCACTGAGGGGAGGTGACAGTGCTGCCATGGAGACAACCATCTGTAGGCAAAAGAGAACGCAAACAGGAGAAGCTCTGGAGGCAGCTGGAAAGTCATCAAGGTTTATCTAATGATTTCCCCATGTGCCAATGGCTTTCAATCCAAGCACTTGGTAAAACGTCAGAGGTAGAAAAAGGCCTTAACCTGGCCACTTAATTGGACGCAGTTGGCTTCTGGGCAAGGAGTCTGTCTGTCACTTTTCCTGTCCCAGACAAGATGGCAAGGTGGTGGGAAGATGATATAAATGCCACCTCCATGCCTTTCCACACCATTTTACCAGCCTTTCCTTTCAACAGACATCCCCAAAGAGCTAGTATAGTTCAGTCCATTGTTCTCTAATTGCCAGACATCCTTTCATGGGTTACTGAAGTGCTCCATCTTTACATTCAAGCCGAGAAGAGGAATGTTTGCAATTTATTTGTCCGGAATCAGCATTGTAGCCTTCACCTGATTCCCATGCACACGAAATAACAACAGGAAATGATAATGCAGCACAATTCTTCTTCCCCGAATGCAGTGTTATGAGCTGTTTGCTCACTGTCTCTCTGACTCAGATGTGTTAACTCAGCACAGAGAGTGATTCAAGCTCCATCTTCCTTGGCTTGAATGGTTCAGCTGCTCACTTTATTAACCAACTGAAACATCTGGGAACAGCTCTACGATCTTTTTAAGGCTAAAACAATACACTTTCAGTGTCCACATATGCAGCTATTCCAAGATAAAGATGTCTTAAAATCTTAAGTCAACAGTATCCAGCTGCTAATATTAAATGTATCCAGTATTTCTGTCTACAAACCCTGTTGTTTCTCTGGGCCCATTTCCATTTTGGTCTTTGATATTAACCAATTATGGATCGTATGTTCACTATTTTGTAGATTTATATCCTATCTGGTACTGCTAGTGGGCGCTCCTTTTGCTGAATGTTTCTGGCATTGCTTACATTTGTTAAGCCATCCTTAGAGACCTACTGGAGCGTCTTGTCCTGGTTGGTCGCACATAACAATATCTCATCACTGTGTTGTACATCCTGTCTGATATTCGGTTCAATTGAAGTCAATAGAATTGAATATGTTGCGTGCAGTATAACCAGTAGCCAATGTAATTGAACACTACCACCTAAAATGAGTTTCTATCCCACTGGGTCTGAAATGTAAAAGCTGTAGCACTTCCTCTAAACTACAGGAAGCATGGCATTTAGCTTCCTGATGCTAAGCAAGCTAAATACCATGCTGCATTGTAGTTTAAAGTTTATTTATTTGTGTCTGTTCAGGTTCATTGAGGGAGAATTTAACATATCCAATGCATCTAATCAGCATGTCGTTTGGGCTGTGGGAGGAAACTCTGCAAAGACATAAACCCAAGTCAGGAATTGAACAGGGGTCCCTAGCACTGTGCATCATACCTACTATTTTTCCAACATGAGCCAGTAAGATGTGAAATGGTGCTGACACGGCATCTTTCAATCCTCCCTGATGGCTGATTAATACGCAGATCCCAAATTTGGACAATGTAGCTCCATTAAATATGTGTATTAGTCACTCAAAGAACATTTATTCAGCTGCAAGAGGGACTGAGCACAAACATTACTTAAAAGACAGGAGCCCAACTTGTTGTTAAGATAATGTTGAATAACTTCTGCAATCTCTGGAAATAATCTGGAATGTTTTTGAGGGTGTTTTGGTGAGCTCCTGGATTTGGCAAGGAGTGTTACTGCATCCTCACAGGGAAGCCAGGAAATTTGCTGATTTGTCTCTTCAAAGGCTACACCAGGTATGGGGCCTCTAGTTGCATTGCCTCTGGATCAGTAACATGGCAGGTAAAGGAAGCAGACAGTGTGGAGAAGGAAGCATCCTCTGCTTAGTTGAAGCCAGACTCCCTCACATCGACACAAAACTGTCTGGCAGGCCAGCTGATGCACTCAGCATTTTGATGTGTGTGCCATCAGTGTTCTCCTAATTCACTCCATTGAGGTTTTCATTGGAGTCCTCTGCGGGAGAACTCACCCTTCAGTGAGCTGACAATTAAAGTGCTCTTCAATTCTATTTTCATTTCGAAGTCACTTTATTGCCTCTACAGAAATTTACTTTGTCTAGCATTGCTCTTACATTAAAAAATTACATGTAAATGAATAATAAGTAGAAAAGAAAGAAAATTATCTTATTACAGAAACTTTAATTAAAATATGTATTAAAAACTATTCCAAAATATAAGTAATCAGTCCGCAAGTCCACCCTGAGTGCATATCCTTGCCAATACATAAAATTTATAGAGAAAGGTACAGATGAGTTCAGGAACTAATCTGACCTGCATCTGCTTAATTGTATTCCATTCCCTGACCCATCCAACAGTAATACTGAGACAAGGTGTGATTCTAATTGCTCCTGACACTCTTTACTCTCATCAACATTCTTCACAAGTAGACTTCAGCAAGAAAGATCTACTCATCATATATCCTTCCTGCCTTATTCAATTATCTCTTGTATGCTTAAGTATCTACTTTTCTAAGTCAACAGTACTAGACCAGACATCCAAAAATGATAGCACTCTCAACTACAGCTGGATACAAGAGTTCTGTGATTATAGGAGCCACTCAAAAGGATTTTAATTTTCTGGAGTAATATAGCTGTATATATCCCTTGGCCACCAAACCTGCAGACTGTTCCCTGCAATTCAACTTATCAGCTACTTTGACACCAAGATACTTGTAGTTAGTGCTTTTCCCAATCTCCATACTATGGATCTTCACTGAACGAGATCATTAATAGGCTTTTTGCTGAAGTCTATAACTAGTTTCTTCCTCCTGACATAGCTGCAGCCCACTCATTCTTGGTGACTCACTGGGTGCAGATCCTGACTCTATTCCAGCCTTTAATTTACGTGCAGTGTCCATATCTGAGTTAGTAGCTGTGAGTGATGGGGCACTTTACATCAGTGCTGAATTGCTGCTTTCTTCCGGATTTCTGGAATTACTGTAGCTGGGCTGGTAGCAGCTCTTGGGCATCGGAAAATGGGAAATCAGAAAGGGAAGTTTGGAGTGAGAAAAGGAGGGGGGACTACACTATTTGCAGCTTGTTCATTATACCACAGAACAGGATGAGAGTATACTGAGAGTTGTGAAGAAGGATGAAGCAGGAACATTCCACTATCCTTAATGTTCTGAACAACATCAGATGCTTTGTCACAGTCACCTCCATGGACTGAGGGGATGCAAGTTCCCTGGTTCTGCTCTGCAACTTTCCATTGTGCACAACCATAACTGGGAGGCTGAGAGCAGAACATAGGGCGATGGATCTGCCCTAATTGAATAGCTGGATGTATGCAGTAATGCAGTGAGAGAGATAGGTGTGAGGCTGGTACTATTGTAATATATTTGGGTGAGGTAGAGTATCAGGCTGCTGTGTGTATGTCCCGAATGCCACACGCTAATACTGGGTGAATAGTGGGGTTGTGGGTATTGATCAGTGAGAGAGATTGGTGGGTAGGGGACATTGCATTCACTCATCTCCATTACCTGCATGAGATCTTTAGATTGTTTGTGACAGCATTAACAGGTTTTTAAATCTAGACACTGGAGATGGACATTCATGGTAAACTGTTCCAAATCTGTCCTAAGGGTTATCCTCAAAGGTCTCTTGGGCCTCTGTGGAAATGTGTCATCTCTCCAACTGTTCACCTCCTCCACTCACTTCTCCATTGCATGTCTGTGAAGTTTGAGTCCTCTTTCTGCCAGGGTGTTTTATTCAGTAACCACTCACTTTCTAAAAAGATTGGCCCAGGACTTCCCATTTTCAGATGGTCTGAAGGACACGGATTAGCCTGAGGAAGCCTTGGAGATCTCAACACACTGACTATGTAGGAATTTCCCAGTTAGTTTGGACTTCTGGACGGCAATTCCTCTGCATAAAGAACCCTCTAAAACTTTGAGTTAGAGTCAGAGACTTCAGGTAGTTCCAATTTACTAGCAGCATTACCAAGGGAAAGGGAGAAGGATTAACGTGTTTTCTAACTCCTGGGTAACTATACTGCTGACACAGCAGCATGGTAGCACAGTGGTTAGCACTGCTGCTTCACAGCTCCAGGGACCTGGATTCGAATCCCAGCTCGCGTCGTTGTCTGTGCGAGTTTGCACATTCTCCCTGTGTCTGTGCGGGTTTCTTCCGGGTGCTCCAGTTTCCTCCCACAGCCCAAAGATGTTGATTGGCTGTTCTAAATTGCCCCTTAGCATCAGGGGATTAGAAGGGTAAATACGTGGTGTTCCAGAGTTACAGCCTGGGTGGGATTGTGGTCAGTGCAGACTCAATGGGCTGAATGGTTTCCTTCCTAGAACTGTAGGGGTTCTAGGAAGCAAACTGAAATAATGTCAGAGTGAAAAAATCATAGAATCCCCGACAGTGCAGAAGGAGCCATTCAGCCCATTTAGTCTGCACTGACCACAATCTCACCTCGGCTCTATCCCCGTAACTCCATTTATCCTAGTTAGTCCCCCTGACACTAAGGGGCAATTTAACATGGTCAATTGCATATCTTTGGACTATGGGAGGAAACTGGAGCACCCAGAGGAAACCCATACAGACACGGGGAGAACATGCAGACTCTGTACAGACAGTGACCCAAGCTGGGAATCAAACCTGGATCCTTGGCGCTGTGAGGCAGCAGTGCTAACCACTGTGCCACCATGCCGCCCAAATGATTGGGAGGAGGGAGAGAGGACTGTGTCCAAGAAAAAGAGAGGCCCATGATTGGGAGACAGAGAGAAGCAGCAATTGAGAGAGGGATGGGGTTTTGACCAGTTGAAGGAGGAGGTCACCTGCCAGGAGAGAGAAGGGACAGCAGGTTTTTGGCACTGCAGTGAACCTAGGAGGAGCACTCCTCTTGAGAATCTTTCTCAGTCTCATGCACCAACTCAAACCTTCGACACACATGCAAGAATCCGGAGTGTTTCAGAAAATTTAGGCCTAGCACAATGGATGAAAACCCCAGCCAGTGCAGGATTAGCATCAGAGCCTGCTCATAATCACAGCTATGTTGATTTTATATCAGAAGGCGGTGAAAATGACAACTAAGTTTGGGGTCACTTTTTTTATAGCTGTAATTTCATTGAATAAAAGCTGAGAAAAAAAGGAGATGGAGTATACTTGTAAAATACTTTGCACAACAATTTATTAACGCTATAGGGTGTAATTCTTAACAGCTAACTAAATATACATCTTGTCAGGATGACAAACCTTAACCGACAAACTTCCTTAGACACCCATTGTGACTAAAAGGCATTATTTATAGTCTTTCTTTAAAGAGTGACTGAAATGCTGTCCTTGTTCTGCAGCACCTACCACAGGGAGCATTTGTGTTAATATTTTCTTAGTTAGTAATATTCTGCAGCATCAGTCTGCCACAAACATTCAGATGGAAAATTTAAAAGCTGCACTCTAAGATTTAGAGTATTTTATTACCATTTCTTTCTTGTATCTGGAAAAGAATCTCAACTATTCTTGTCAACTATGACAAGAGAAAGAGAAAAGCAGCTGTTGTACCTCGACAGAATCCACCCAAATGGAGTACAGAATAATCATTCCACTTTCCACTTCCCCTCTGGTAACATTAAGAAGGTTTTGCAAAAGGTTTTAAAATTTAAAAATCTAATGTGCCCACTGACCTGATCGTGAAGTGCTCCTTTCTCTGAGAGTAACATCCTTTCTTTGAGAAGCAGAATGTGAACAAAATTAGAATGAATCATAGAATCCCTACAGTGAAGAGGGAAGCCATTCAGCCCATTGAATCTGCACTGATTCTCCGACACAGCATCTTACCCAGGTCCAGCTCCACAATCCAATTTACCTGCTAATCCCCCTAGCCTATACATCTTGGGACACCAAGGGGCAAACTGGCATGACCAATCCACCTAACCTGCACATCTTTGATCTGTGGGAGGAAACTGGAGCACCCAGAGGAAACCCACACAGATACAGGGAGAAAGTGCAAACTCCACACATAGTGACCCAAGGTGGGAATTGAACTACGAGACAGCAGTGCTAACTACTGCACCACCATGCTGCCAATAAAATTCTTTAATTTCCATGAAAAATCTGAAAATGTTGTGTTTTACTTTCAGTACAAGATACAGAACAAATCAATGATGGGCAGGATTTTCCAGCTGCGTTGCCCCAAAACTGGAAAGTCCCGCCAAAGATCAATGAACCTTTGCATTGTCCATCCCCCGCTCGTTACAATTCTCTTGGTGGGCGGAATAGGAACATTCCAGTGCATGATGATTTTTGCTTATTGTTTAGCAGCTAGATACCATATTGGCCTGTTGATTGTTTCAACATACAAAATCTTACAGACTTCATCATTTCCTAAATGCAGAACTCTAAAACATGATCCACAAAGATGCACAACTGAATGTGCACTCTCATTTAAATCTCTCTGCACAATTAATATATTGTTGATGAGCTGGAAAATGGCCCTTAAGATGAGGCGGATTTCTGCTTGCAAGCTGAGTTGTGGAGTTTAGTCATTGATCAGACCTACAATATGGTTGAGACAATATGTTAAACCTGCCATCAAATTATGAATCATTGGTTAAACTTACACCAACGCTGCTACAACCTAGCTGAATAATCTCTAACGTAGATTTGAGAGCCATTTCCAGGGATGACAATTATTTGACCAGCATTGCTTCAAAGGTCATTCAGAAGGCAGTTTCAGAAAATAATATTTGTACCTTCAATATATAGTGATTTTGGATTTAGCAATACCATGATATACTGCTCAGGAATGGCATTTCAGCCTAAGTGAACAAGGATCCCTTTGAAGAATTATTAGATTGATTCAAAGCCATAATATTTGACAGGCAGTGACTGATGAGAGCCATGCCTCATTATTAAAGTTGTATTACATAGACTTCTCACACTCTCATCAATTTAACTTTTGCCTGGGGCTCATGGGTTTGTGCGGCTGTTATGTGTCTATGCTGTCTTCTCATTCTTTTATACCATTACCACAAGTGATCTTTTTTCCCCGAAAGTCTGTTTTAATTATCAGTCCATTTTTAACGGAGCTCAATATTTTGCTTAAATAAAACATTGTATCTCTTGCCAATGCAGATAGCCATCTGTGCCTGCACACTGGTCTACTCATGTCGATACATCTAATGTGCCCAGCCTGCCAGTACCCCTCTACTCACGCGTCAATGATGTCAGTATACCCTCACACATAATCCATCCAAACTTCCCCCTTTGCTTCTTCACCATCCTCCTTCTTCTCACCCTCCCTCATTACTTGTCCCCCTCAATTCCCCTCCTCTGCAAACTACTGACCTCCCCGCCAACCAATTCACTGCAATGAGGCATTAAAAGATGCACCCTGATACACAGCTGCAATGATATGAGCAGAGCCATCTTTGGTTCTGCCCACTGCTGACTTCATTGTGCACAATGACGTAATGGAATAAGTATTGATAACAGATTTAAAAGTTTATTTATTAGTGTTGCAAGTAGACTTACATTCACACTGCAATGAAATTATTGTGAAAATCCCCTAGTCGCCACACTCTGACACCTGCTTGGGTACACTTGTGAGAATTTAGTATGACCAATTCACCTAACCAACACATCTTTTGAACTGTGGGAGGAAACTCATTCAGACATGGGGAGAACATGAGTCTGTACAGACTGGGACCCAAGCTGAGAATCAAATTCAGGCCTCTGACGCAGTGAGGCAGCACGGCTAACCACTATGCCTCTGTGTCACTCTAAACACAGTTGCATCGATCTCTTGCTCATCCTATCTCATTCCTTTCTGACAATTCCTTCAAGCTAAATTTGACAAGTCAATGAATAGAGTTAGATCGGTGCTGAAAAATATAGGTTACACATCTGTAGCTCTGTTTTTCTTTTAATTGCTAAGTAAGATCTTATGTCTTGTAAACATGATATACAACTGTTTAGATGGTGTTGAGTGGGACTTTATTTCTTTCAAAATTCCTATTTGATACCTGAACCAGAAAAATCAGTGAAGAGGCAAACTAGGGATTGCCCTTAAATATAGCTTTTCCTGCATAAGTTTTCTTAAAAACCTCTATCTGCACATTAAAGATTTTAGATCCACATCAGCTAATCTTATTCAATGCTTTTCTTTGGTCCTTTGAGTACTTAATGCCCTTTGCAGCTTTCAAATTTCTTACATAGGAAAAATATGAGTTTGTATTTATTTTTAATGATTATAATGTACATTGACAGTAAGTACAGAACTACAAAGTAAATCTTAATTTAAAGTTTTCTGGAATGAACTTGAATTCATGCGTCGTTATGCATTTATCGCAATATAACAATATACCTTCAGCATTTCAAGTTGTCATCTTAAGAAAGCAGTAGAATCCTAATTATTTTTCATGGTTAATTATGAATTTTAAGAATTTAAGTTGCAAATGTAAATAACTTATTTTGTTGAATAAAAACTAATTGAGTTAAGTGTTGATTGCATAACGTTGGTAGTGTGTGATCACAGAATTGGCTAGTTTTCACAGTGTCACTGCTAATTTAATTTATTATTATATGTATCGTTTCTTGTGCACTATACAGACTAAGCATACCGTACATTGAGAAGAAGAGAAGAGAGTACAGAATGTAGTGTTACAGTCATAGCTAGGATATAAGCAAGAGATAAAGGCAACTCATGAAGAACCTATGTCATGTCCACATTTCAACATTTTGTTGACATATACTTAGAAATGATGCACATTTTTGTAAATTTCATGCTTTCTCATGGTAGACTGGGTGAACATGAAAAGGCACTTACATACAATTGTGCCCTAGGCTGCTATAGGAGGCAAAATAAGAGATTTAAGGGGCTCTGATCCAAACTTTCAATTCCTTTCTGGCTGCAGAGAAGATGCGAGGCAACTGGAAAACAGTTAATGTGATTCCCCTAAAAAAGAAGTGTGGTAGAATAAACCAGGGAGCTCTAGACCAGTAAGTCTCACATTATGGTAGGGAAACTATAGAGAAACTTCTGAAGGCGAGCATCTATCTCCATGTGAAGAAGCAAAACTTGATCAGGAGTAGTCAGCATGGCTTCGTCAGAGGGAGGTCATGACTAACAAATTTGACTGAAATTTTTGAGGAGGTGACCAGGAGAGTAGTGCGATTGATGTAGTTTATATAGATTTCAGCAAAGCCTTTGAAAAAGTCCCACATGGGATACTTGTAAAGAAGGCAAGCGCACATGGGGTACAGGGTAATTTGATGAAGTGGATTCAAAATTAGCTCAGTTGTAGGAAACAGGGAGTGGTGATAGAAGGTTACTTCAGTGATTGGAAGCCAGTATCCAATAGCGTACCACAGGATCTGTGTTGGACCCCCTATTATTCATCATTTATAAAAATGACTTTGATGACTATGTGGGGCCAAGATTTGTAAGTTTGCAGATGACACAAAGATTGGATGGGTGGTTAACAGTGAAGCAGAATGTCTTGGGCTACAAGAAGCTATAGAGGAATGGGTAGATAGTGGCAGGTGGGATTTAACTCTGATAACTGATACATTTTGGAAGGAATAATTTTACAAGGAAGTACTCAATGAATGGTAGGACACTAGGAAGTTCTGTGGAACAAAGGGACCTTGGCGTGTTTGTCCACAGATCTCTGAAAGCGGAAGGGCATGTTGGTAGGATGTAATGAAGGCATAGGGGGCCTTTATCAGTTGAGGTGTAGATTACAAAAGCAATGAAGTCATGTTGGAACTGTAGAGAACATTGGTGACGCCACAGCTAGAGTAATATATGCAGTTCTGGTCGTTGCATTATCGGAAGGGTGTGATCACACTGGACGGGATGCAGAGGAGATTCATCAGAATGCTGGCTGGGATGGAATATTTAAGATATGGAGAGAGGTTGCGTAAGCTGGGTTGTTATTACTGGAACAGAGAAGACCGAGGTGAGATGTGCATGGTTATGAGAGACATGGACAGAGTGGATAAGGTGTAGCTGTTCCTCTTAGTTGAAGGGTCAGTCATGAGGAGACATAGGGGCAGAAAGTTTAGGAGGCGGATGTGAAGAAAGCCTCTTTTACCCAGAATGTGGTGATGGTCTGGAATGTGCTGCGTGGGACAGTGGTAGAGGCGTGTTGCATCACATCCTTTAAAAAGTATCTGGATGAGCACTTGACATACCATATTACTTGAATGGGTGTAAATTTAGAGAGGTGGATACCCAACGAGTCCTCATGCATCAGTCACTGAAAGTAAGCATGCACTTACAGCAGACTGTAAAAAAGGCAAAAGGCCTTCATAGCGAGAGGATTTGAGTAAAGGGATAGGGATCTTTTACTGGAATTGTATAAGGTGTTGGTGTGGCCACACCTGGAGTATTGTATGCAGTTTTGGTGTCCTTATCTGAGGAAGGATGTGCTTGATATGGAGGGAGTATAGCGAAGGTTTACCAGGCTGTTTCCTGGGATGGCAGGTCTGTCATATGAGGAGAGATTAAGTCAGTTATGATGAGAAGAGGGTGGGGATCTCATAGAAATTATAAAAATCTATAAGGGTTAGACAGGGTGAATTCAGAAAGAATGTTCCCAATGATTAGGGAGTCCAGAACTAGGGGTCATAGTTGGAAGATAAGGGGTAAACTTTTAGAACTGAGGTGGAGAGAAATTTCTTCAACCAGAGGACGTTGAATGTGTAGAATTCAGTAACATAGAATGCAGTTGAGGCCAAAACATTGTGTGATTTCAAGAAAAAAAAATTAATATAGCTCTTCAGGCTAAAAGGAATATGAGAGTAAAGGGAAGACCAGGAGATTGAATTTGATGATCAGCAATGACAAAATGAACGATGGAATAGCCAAATGGCTTACTCCTACTTGTAGTTTCTATGTTTCTATAACATCGAAGGCTAGAGCCAACTGCTGGCAGATGGGATTAAGTGAGAGTTCTGGTGTTTCTAATGTGTCAGTGCAGACTCAAAGTGTCTCTTCTGGATATGATCTTTTTCTTCTCAGTACATACGTGATGTGCTAACATGTTTTGTTGATCCCAGTTGCTTGGAGAAGGTGATAGAAGGCCCCTTGAACTGCTAATGATGATAAATGTTTCCACAATATTGTTAGGGAAATCCAGTATATTGACCCATCGATGATGAAGGAATAGCAATATATGTTCATGACAGGATGGTGCATGACTTGAAAGGTAACTTAGAGATGACAGTGTTCGGATGACTTTGCTATTCATTTTTTACTTATGGTGGGGATAGCAGTGCTGTTTAAGTAATGTAATGTGTTGGTGAAGTGCATCCTGTAGATTGTCACATTCTGAAGGTGCACTGGTGGAAGGGATGAATATTTCTCTAGCTGATTAAATAAATTGAATGTTGTTGAGCTTCTTGAGTATTGCTGTAATTGCAATCATCCAGCTAAGCAATGAATATTTCATCATACCCGTTAATTGACCCTTTTAGATGATGGAAAGGTCAGGGGATAGACTTGACTTGCAAGATACCCAGACACTGTCCCTGTTATATCTATGGTGTCGATTCAAATGCTTCTAACCAGTTGAGTCCCTGCCATGCTGTTGGTGATGGCTACTCGACATTAGTGAAAGACTGAAAATCATGGGGTCTCGGTTGAGATTTTGATTTGATTTATTATTTTCACGTAGTATACAGTGAAAAGTATTGTTTTTTGCGCACTGTACTGACAAAACATATCGTTCATAGAGGAAGAAACGAGAGAATGAAGAATGTAGTGTTACAGTCATAGCTAGGGTGTAGAGAAAGATCAACTTAATGCAAGGTGACTCCATTCAAAAGTTTGACAGCAGCAGGGGAGAAGCTGCTCTTGAGTTAACCTTAGACTTTTGGATCTTTTTCTCGACAGAAGAAGGTGGAAGAGAGAATGTCCGGGGTGTGTACGTTCCTTAATTATACTGGCTGCTTTGCCAATCCAGTGGGAAATGTAGACAGTATCAATAGATGGGGGGCTGGTTTGTGTGATGGATTGGGCTACATTCACAACCTTTTATAGTTCCTTGCAGTCTTGGGCAGAGCAGGAGCCATACCAGCTGTGATACAACCAGAAAGAATGCTTTCTATGGTACATCTCTAAAACATTGCTGAGAGTCGTAGCTGACATGCCAAATTTCCTTTGTCTTCTGAGAAATTAAGTTAAGTTCTTGGTGGGCTTTCTTAACTATAGAGTCAGCATGGGGGGACCAGACAGGCCGTTGGGGATCTGGACACCAAAAAACTTGAAGATCTCGACCGTTTCTACTTTATGCTCATTGATGTAGATAGGGGCATGTTCTCCTTTATGTTTCCTGAGGTCGATGACAATTTCCTGTTTTGTTGACATTGAGGGAGAGATTATTGTCCTTGCACCAGTTCAGCAGATTCTCTATCTCATTTTGTCTCATTGTATGTGACCTGACGCGTTACAATGGTGTCTTCAGCAAACTTGAAAATAAAATTGGAGGCATTTATTGTGGCAATAAATGTTACCTGTCACTTGTCAATCCCAGCCTGGATGTGATCCAACTTGTGCCGTAGGTTACTAAGGGCTGCTTATTGCAGAAATTGCTAATGGATCTTATTGAAACATCTACGTTTCAGAGGGCACGTAACAGGGTGAAAGCCAGGAGGATGTTTCTTCCTGTGGGGAGACCAGAACTAGGGGAAACCATTTAAGGATATGAGGAGAATTGTTTTTTCCTCTCAGAGAGCTATTAGTCTGGGGAATTCTCTTCTCCAGAAAGCAGCGGAAACAGAGTCATTGGATAAATTCAAGGCACGAGTTAGATTTTTATTAAAAAGGGATGCAGACAGGAAAGTGGAGCTGAAATCATAATCAGATCAGTCATAATCTTACTGACTGGCAAAACTGGCTTAAAGGGCCAAATGACCTATTCCAGCTCCTGTGCATCTACGCAACTGAACTCTGTGAAATTTTGAGCAAATAGCTACACTGTTTATTTTATGATCTTTGATAATAAAGCAATTGAAAATGTCTGAGCTGAAGATTTCTCCTCCTACAGCAATGTCTATTAACAATTGGCTCTACTAACCACAACCTTCTTTTGTGCTCCAGATGGGAATCTAGCCACTGGACGTTT
The DNA here is from genome assembly GCA_024679065.1 of Sphyrna mokarran. NCBI lineage: Eukaryota > Metazoa > Chordata > Chondrichthyes > Carcharhiniformes > Carcharhinidae > Sphyrna > Sphyrna mokarran. The sequence continues at coordinate 104,904,896 of JAGIQG010000003.1, read as the reverse complement.
TTCTCTTTGATGCCTCAGTTTTACTCTGATTGCTTGGCACCATACTCAGTCAACTTATTGCTTTGATATTCAAAGTGGCTACTTTATCGCTGACTTGAGTTCTTGTGCACAAGTCTGGATCAATGCTCTAATGAATTTCCTGGTGGAGTGCCAACGAGCAAGTTTTGGTGAGTAGGTTCTGTTCGATGACACCAATGGTGACTGGTTTTCATTGTTGATGGTTAAATGAAGATTAGAGTACAATAATTGGATGGTTTTATTTATTTTCTTCTTTAATGGATGGTTTATCTGTTGAGTAGAAAGATAGGTGGCGCTGGTGTCACAGTGGTTAGCGCTGCTGCGTCACACCACCAGGGATCGAGATTCGATCCCAGCCTTGGGTGACTGTTTGTGTGGAATTTGCAAGCTCTCGCCATGGGAATCCTAAGAGAAGTCCAACTAGGATCTTAGCTTGGTACTTTGGTCTGAGGACACAAACACATAACTTTGTCTCTTTCTTGGGGGAGATGATGGCTTAGTGATATTATCGCTAGACTATTAATGCAGAAACTCAGTTAACGTTTACAGCAGATGGTGGAATTTGAATTCAATATATAAAAAAAAATCAGGAATTAAGAATTTACTAATGATCATGAAACTATTGTCAATTGTTGTAAAAAACCCTCTGGTTCACTACAGTCCTTTAGAGAAGGAAATCTGCTATCCTTACTTTGTCGGACCTACATGTGACTCCAGGGGTACAGCAATGTGGCTCTCTCTCAAACTGCCTTTGAGCAACTACAGATGGGCAATAAGTGCTGGCCAGCCACCAAGGTACATGTCCCATGAATGAATAAAAGAAGTGCTGAGTTCCACTATTCTTGTTGATGAGGTTCTTCACATTTGCTAGTTGACTGTCACCATACCAAACTAAGTCAATTCTCTAAGGAAATCTTGTAGAGCCATCACAATCATTTGTGTGAATAGGATTTTACTTCAGAGTGCAAATTGAAATAAATGCACTTGTTTTTAAACACCTTGTTCTTGTTCATATTTTAATTACTGTCATCCAAAGATGAGCACATTACGTAAAACTAAATTGCCACTTAGTGTCTGGGGGACTAGCTAGGGTAAATGCATGGGGTAGTGGGGATAGAGCTTGGGTGGGATTGTGCAGATTCGACGGGCCAAATGGCCTCCTTCTGCATGGTAAGATTCCATCCAGACCTTAATTTCTAAATCAATTGAGCCTTCGTTTATTTTAAAGCAATATAGAATAGATGGAAGTACCAAGAAATAGTTTGCTAAGTAATAAGGCAAATAAATTGTTGGGGCCTAAAGGAGAAATATTAAGTACAACACCAGAGAAGGAAATGGTATCACTATATTATTTATAAAGTTAGGCTATAGCCTATGTTTAAAACAAAAGGTTCCAATTTGTTGTCTCCTGGCTTTTAAAAATGTTGATACTTTAATAACAAGCACAGATAAAAGCCTCAAGGTTTATTCCCCAGCTCTTCACATGAAGATATCTTGAGGGTTTTTTTGTTTAAAATGTATTTGAAGAAGACTTGTTAGAAGTATCTAAAGAAAGAAACTGAAGTGAAGCCAGCAAATTATTTATAATAGATTGGAGCATTACGATCTAAATATTTGAAATGTACAAGCCAGGAAAATGTTCCGCGATAGTGAATGCATGGAATAAATTGTTAGCTGTGTGAGGAGCAGTTCTTTAAGACTATTCAGAAAAATTGCATACTATATCTTAGAATAGGATTGAAAAGAAGGATCCAAGTTGAGCTTGACAAGATGTAGTACTGTTGTAACGTAGAGTGGGAAAGATGAATTAAGACCAACAGACTTGCATTTATAGGATTTTCCGCATCCTCAGATCATCATAAAGTTCTTCACAAGTAGTAATTACATTCTGAATGGCAGTCATCATTGTTTTGTCGCAGTTAACTTGCAAAAAAAAAAAAACAAAGTTCAACAAGTGAATCATCAATTAGCCTATTGAGCTGATTTTGGACTGAGTATCACACCAGGTCTTAGGTTTCCTTTGAAAAATGCCATAGGGTCTCTTACGTTTGCCAGAACTGGTGGACAGGGCCTCAGTTTAACACCTCATTTGAAATATGGCACCATTGACTATGTAGCATATTCACTGTGCTACATTGAAGCATCATCTTGGCATACGCTTTGGCTTTGGACCTACAACATTTTGACTCTGTAGAAAGAGTACGATCATTGACCCAAACTGATATCATTAGAAATAGGTCACATGAAATCTAGTACATTGAAATGTAAAATATTTCACTGGGATGCAAAAATAAATGGAAGAGCATTCATGAATGATGTTGAAAGTTGGTAACTTCGACTCTCAACATGCACAATGCTAGTCACCAATAAGAAATACAAACAATGCTCAAGTGTAGAACAGAAACAACAGAGAACATCATTATAAAAAAAATTTCAAAGTCTGGAGGTAATACAGTCCTTTGATCCTTGAGCCCTGCACTATGAGGAAAGACTAAAAATCTTGGCCTATTCACATTAAAGGAGGCAGACCTGTGAATGAGAACTCTTGTAGATTGAATACAAATGGAAGCTGTTTCATCCTCCACATTACGTTCAGATAAAATAAAGCGTGAAAGGGACACAAGTTCAAATTGACAAACAGCAAATTTAAGACTAATCAGAGAATCCTACAGTTCAGAAGATCTATTGAGTTTCCACTGACCACCCAAGCACTATCCCTATAACCTCACATATTTACCCTAGCTAGTCCCCTGACACTAAGGGGCAATTTAGTATTGCCAATCCACCTAACCCACACATCTTTGGAGTGTGGGAGGAAACTGCAGCATCCAGAGAAGACCCGCGTAGACACAGAGAGAATATGCAGACTCTGCACAGTAATCCAAGCTGGGAATTGAACACAAGTCCCTGATGTTGCAAGACAGCAGCATCAACCACTGTGCCAACATTTTCTTTTACTCCAGAGTGATTAACATTGAGGATAGATTTAAGTGAGATGGTGGAGGCAAAAACCATGGAATTTTAAATTAAATATTGTGACAGGCATTTTGCTGATTTTACTGAATGTCGGAGCACAGCTAGGCTTGACATTAGGTATTTAACATTAAGAGAGCTTCAAGTTTTTAGGTGTCCAGGTCACCAACAATCTGTCCTGGTCCTACCCATGCCGACACTATTAAAAAAGCCCACCAACACCTCTACGTTCTCAGAAGACTAAGGAAATTTGGCATGTTAGCTACGACTCCCAACAACTTTCACAGGAGAAACATAGGAAGCATTTTTTATGATTGTATCACAGCTTGGTATGGCTCCTGCTCTGCCCAAGAGAGCAAGAAACTACAAAAAAATGAGTGTAGCCCAATCCATTATGCAAAGCAACCATCCATTGACATTGTCTACACTTCACTCTGCCTCGGGAAAACAGCCAGCATAATTAAGGGCCCCACACATCCTGGACATTCTCTCTTCCACTTTCTTCCTTTGGGAAAAGATACAAAAGTCTGAGGTCACGTACCAACGACTCAAGAACAGTTTCTTCCCTGTTGCTGCCAGAGTTTTGAGTGGCTTTATCTTGCATTAAGTTGATCTTTCTCTACCCCCTAGCTATGACTGTAATAATACATTCTTCACTCTCTCATTTCCTTCTCTATGAACAGTATTCTTTGTCTGTAGAGCGCATGAGAAAAAATACTTTTCACTGTATGATAATGTGACAATAATAAAACAAATCAAATATTTTGTGTTTGGATTATATGAAATAATGTTTCTTCAGCAATAATTTTTATGTCCATGAGTTTTGATGTTTTCCTTCTGCATGATCCCTCTGCAATGATTTAACTGCTGCAAGCACTGGGAAGTTCCATATTAATGGCTCCCCTTCACGTTCCACAACAACTGCAGGAGTTGGCAACAAGAAGACAGCACCATGCTTTACAGAGAGCACTCTCACAAGGTTGATGGACGGAGCGGATAGGGGTGGGACACAGTCAACCTCACTCCAGGAGATGGCCTTCTCAGCTGGGTCATCGCGAGAACCTCCAAGATCCACAGAAGGCGGAGGCAGCACTCAGAGAGAATGATGAAGCCCAGAATTCCGCTGAGTCCCTTGCTGATGATGTGCTCCTGGACCTGGTCGCCCACAGCTGCTGGAGCTGCAAAGACAGAGTCACAGCTAGTTGGGAGGACCGCTGTCACCCCTTCCTAAGTGCAAAGTCAATTGAAGGAGTCTGATCATCTCCTTCAAAAATTTATTTATTTATAAGTCACAAGCAGGCTTACATTAAGACTGAAATGAAGTTTCTGTGAAAATCCTCAAGTTGCCATAATCCAGCACCTGTACGGGTACACTGAGGGAGAATTTAGCATGGTCAATGCAGCTAACCAGCACATCTTTCAGATTGTGGGAGGAAACTGCAGCACCCGGAGGAAACCCACACAGGCACGGAGGAGTCTGCACAGTCAGTGACCCAAGCCTGGAATCGAACACAGGTTACCTCATACTGTGAGGCGGAAGTGCTAATTGCTGTGCCACCATGCTGCCCCTGAGATGATGCCATCATTGCAGCATGCCACAGCCAACACTGAGGTTGGCATCTGCAGTGGAGAACTTGGTGCAGGACGTGCACTCCATGACAGCAGATACCTGGGCCATGGTACCTGACTTCAAGTGCATAATTCAGACACTGGTGGTAATCCACAAGTATCAGCACTGGAGGACAGTGGAGCATCTGGATCTCACTCTAGCTGCCCCTCCATCCCATGAAGGAGCACAGGGCCCCCAGGAACCCAAAGGCAAGAGGATTGGCAGGTCTACAGCCTGAGGCCCTCCAGCCCATCTAACATCCCACTCAGCTGTGATTGAGACACCTCCAGCCTCTGACATCGAGGGAGGAAGCAGACAAACATTTGTGCTACCCAAAAGTTTAACCTGGACTTCAAGGTTCCAGCCCGCAGGGGACACTGCCAAGGTCACCTCAGGTAAGAGTGTGGAAGTCATCAGGCCACCTAACCTCAGCTATGGATCCAGAGAATACACCTAGACGTAGTGAGAAGGTCAGGAAGATTAAGAAACCAGAGGCTTGAGTGAATATAGGCACTAGTGTGGATAGGTCACTATTTTATTTTGAATGTTTAACATTAAATTTCACTTTGTTCGCCCATACAGCCTCCACCTTGTCTATTCATGCCATGAAGTTTGGTGGGGGGTGGGGGGGGGGGGGGGGGGAAATGGTGGAGGAGAGAGAAAAGAAGACAACCACCGTTCTCACTCCGATGGAGTCTAAGAGTGGGCCAACCCCCACTAAGGAAAGGGCACTTGCTCAGCTGCGATACGGACAGGAACCCAGGAAGAAGAACATGGAAAGTGCTGCCTCCATATCAGCCAGCACAACCCTTCTAATGCAAGGGGCACTCCGACATAAGGGAAGGTAAGACCTGCAAGTGACCCCTCTCCCCAAAATGGCAATTCTGGGATACCCTTCCCTGGTTGAACTTATCTGCATCTCCAGTGTCCTTCCCTGAGCAGTGAATACCGTGGGGGGTGCTGGCTGCCTGAGCACTCACCTCAGAAATTCCCTCGGAGATGAAGATACCACGTTCATGCTTGTAGAGCTTTTGTAAATGGTGCTGGCATGGACAACCCCCCCCTCCCCCCCCCTCGATTATCCAGTGAGGAGGCAAGTCCTGGAGAGAGTGCTCACTTGTGATATGCTAATGTATTAAAATGAGCTTTCTGCAATCTTGCAGTATATTTCATTTCACTCCACCGGCAGTAAGATCAGAACTCAGAAACTTGACGGCATGAATGGCACTTTCTGGATTTTGAACACGATTTCCACAAGTCCGAGCTCAAAATCACCCCCATTATTTTCCAATATCACAACATTTTACTCAGAATGACGACACAAACTCATTTAAATATATACATATGCATGAACTGCAGGGTTACAAGCAAGAAGAATGTGCAACAAATTATATACCGTAGCAATGTGATTTTGTTCTTCACCAGCTCCCTTGTGCATTCTGCTTCTGAAATATTAATACCGATAGAAATATACCATGTTCTACAAATGACCTTATCTTTTTCTCTCAACAAAGTAACTTTGACATTCAGTGCTAACTCAAGGGGATGAATTTTCCTGTTCCACGGGAATCACAGCGGGCGAGGGGCAAACCATGAGAAGGTCGGTGATCCCAAGTGGAATTTGTTTTGCTTTCAGGGCGAGCGAGGCCAGAAAATCCAGCCCAATATTTTGGGTTTGAGAACTTCTAACCAGGAATGAGTGTAAGTTTAGTAATTCTACCCAGCAATCACTGTCAGGTAAGGTGTACTTCTTGCATTTTGAGTTTTTAACCAGACAGCAAGCTAGAATTAGCATTCTGAAATTACAAACAAGGTGGAATTTGTAAAATGAGATAATTGTTTTTGAGTAACATAGAAATAAGCAAGGCTGGTATATTGTGCTTTTGGCTGTTACTGATTGCGCACAACCATTTTCATGTGTGAAAGAGGCAAATCTGACAGCCAACATTTATAATCATACATGGTGCAAAACTAAGAAAGTCTTCAATCAAATCAGATTAGAAAATAATATACAGTAAAACGAGGCATTTGAATGTTCAACTGAATGAGATGCCTGCTGTGAGAGGCCTGTGCATTTCTCATAATCAAAACTCATTTCCATAGCTTTAAAGGGTTGCTTCAAATGTGTAAGTAGCTCACTGACTGAAGAACTACAGAAATGCAGCAGTCCAAAGAGTGCAGGTTAGGTTGATTGGCCATGTTAAATTGCCCCTAGTGTCAGGGGATTAGCAGGATAAATATGTGGGGTTACAGAACAGGGCCTGGGTGGGATTGTGTTTGGTGCAGTCTCGATGGGCCAAATGGCCTCCTTCTGCACTGTAAGGATTCTATGATTCTGAGAGCTCTAACATAGAGCCCTGTCAGTGTAGATAGATGAATTCAGGGATGTCATTAGTCACAGAGAACAATACATTACACTTCCTGACCCCAGTAAATTGACTTCCACATTTGAAACATCCACATTGTGGAAGGGTCTGCTGTATTACCATTACCACACCTGGCCTGAATGTACAATGTGCACTCTCCATTCATTGTACAATGAGTGATGGACCTTGGTTTGCCAAGGCAATTAGATTCCTGCTGCATGAAAGGCCTCCCATTTTAAAGATCACCTCAGTGTCCTAAAAGGTAGCCAAAGGACAAGGGTTCTCGATTCAGTTTTCAATTCCCAACTCCCTATTTGGGAGCAAGGTTTAAATCATGGGCCGAACCCTCCCATCCCGACTACCACTGGAATTTTGGCAGTCGTTGTGGACAATGAGAAATCCCATTGACAGTCAGGTGGGAATTTCCAGCTTTTAGACCAGTTCTGCTGCAGAATTCCACCCACGATTTTCAAAGGTTACCGGAGTGATTCTCCCATCTCAACATGCATGTTTTTTGGTACATCGGGGTGGAAGATATGCAGGTCAGTCATTTTGTGGAATTCGTACGTGTTTTTGTGGCATGCGCGTCTCCCACGGGCAGAGACCAGGCGCAGTTGGAACCGCACTGGAATCCAGCAGGAAGAGAGGCAAGTGATTTAAATCTTTTTAAATGTGATTATTGGGTCTGGCAGGGAAATCTCCAGCCCCATACCATGTCCCACCCTGCCAGAAGTACTTCATCCGATGGGGGTTTAAGAGTAGTTCCCACTTGTGGGAAATTAGCGGGAGACCTTGTCGGAGTGAAAGGGGATGCTTTTGGGACCCCCTGGGGGTTGGTGTCCTTTCAGTATGGGCACCCTGGCAGTGTTAGCTTGTGCCCCTGGCACTGCCCAAGGAACAAAGTGCCCATGCCTGGCACTCCCCACTAGGAATTGGCCAGTGCCAAGGGGCAGGGCCCACTGCCACTCTGCACGGGGATCAATCAGAGCTGGAGGGGGGAGGGAGTGGAGTGACAGCAATGCACAGGCTGGCCAGCCAACAGGAGACTGAGATTGGGGGCTGCCGCCCATGTACAGAGGCCTGTCAGACTCCTGCATGAGTAGGCCCCACCTCCCCGAGCATTTAATGATATTCATGATCTGGGAGATTTGGATCTGAAGTTGAACAGAAAACACACATTCTGTATTTAGACCGGTTTTCTAGTCAATTTAGCATTTTTGGGAACCCTCTACATTTTGGAGACTGAACATTTTAAAACATTTTCGATTTATAAATTAGGATCATAGAACATTGGAAGTTATGAATGCAAGGAGGACATGGTGCCTTTACCCATTCAGCTAGAACAATCCAAAAATATTCATGCTTGTTCTTTCCTCTGTAATCAATTTGCATTTATTAGATGTAAATCTTTCTAAGCCACCTCTTGCTCCAAAACATTCCAAACTCCAACAATGTTCTGATTTACTCCATCAAAAGTCTTTATAATCTAACATAATCTTTATAAAAGGCCCTCTTAGGCTCAGCTGCTCTAGTGAAAAAAGTTTTAGTTTCTCAAGTTTCTCCTTATAATTATAGTTTCCCATCTATGCCATCACTGTGGCAAGATACATGCTCTCCATGGTGTTACAGCATAGAAACAGGCTTTTTGGCCCAACCAGTCCACTCAAACCTCCATCCATTATCACCTAAGTCTATCTACAACCATTTATTCTTTTCTTCTTCAGATGTTTGCCCAGAATCCCTTTAAATGCATCTCTAAGATTCACTTCTCTACAATAATGAATTCCACGTTCTTACCAGCATTCAGGTGAAGAGTTCCCAATTGGATTCCTTGGTGATGTATCACTGCTGTTACAGTGTGCTCAAAGTTGCATATAATACTGTTTTCTAACTAAGCAACGGAGACTGTGGATTGGTGCGGAGGTGGTGTCGAGGGCCATAAAATGACGAGATAGCAAATGGGTCAAGCCCCTGGCATCATGTCTGCACACAAATGTTTCTGCCTTGTGGGGTCTCCGCTAACATTTTGAAACCAAGCAAGTTGCAGACAAGCTAGGTGCTTAAGAAGCCAATTGATATTATGAGCCCCTTTGAATTTTTGACTAAAATATGAGTGGCAGGATCATTGGCAGTTTTAAAAAGAATGCCAATGGGGCAACCATGCAGTAAGGCTTTTCACTTCCATTCCAAGGAAGGGTGGCCATTTATTGGGGTGGCCATTTATTTGTGTTCATAGAGGGGAATCACTGGAGAGAGCTGGTGAGAGGTGCAATCTGGGCAGCATTGCAGTACCTACTGGAAGCATGTGCCTATTTGATCTGCAGCACCCAAATGATCTGGGCTTCCTTCATCCTGGAGTGGCTGTTATGACGGGTCCCCAGATGAGGTTCTGCAAATATCTTCACCCGGGTGAGAACCTTTAAATCGTTATGCCCTAGGTAAGGAGAGATGACCTGGCCACCTTCCTTTATTCAACCCCTTCTGTGGATCACAAAAGATTAATCAAAAAGAATCCCTTCCTTTGCAGATACCTTTCCCCCAGTGCCAATTTTTATGTTTTAAAATGAGCCAATTTAACCAGGCTTTCTTGAGCTAAAGTTTATTAACTACTAAACAAAAATGAAATGATTCACAGACTAGAAATGAGGGCTAGAATTCTCTGGTCACACATGCTCCACTGCCAGCAAGACCAGAGGAATCGGTTGTGGGAAAGGTCAGCAAATTCCGACTCACTTAGTGAGTAAGCAAGTTTAAAAAAAAAATGAAACATGTCCTTAGCTTGTGAAAAGTAAATGATTTAGCATTGCAGATGTTGGGATTTGAGTTTCTAGTAGCACTGACTTCAGCAGGCGACTGGCCTGTTTTGAGATTCCAGTGCCTGATTTTCTTTGCAGCTGTGATCTTTGGTGACTTCATTTACTTGCACAATCAGAGACAGAGAGAGACCCGCTAAAAGCTTTTTGCAGGGGTGGTGTTGCTGGCGAGCTTTTTGCTTCTATGTCACACATCCTCTGACACCTCCAGCACTAGTTCACATGCACTTGGGAAGCTTTTCAGCTGGCTTTTAACCTAGGCTTTACATATTTCTGGAAAGAAAAATCCACAAATCCGTCTGGGACATACTCATAGGACATTTCTTACTGAGACGAAATTTGCCGCCCATTATTTCTTCTTGTTTCCAGTGGAGATGGCAATTAGTTTCTGTGCGCTTTTGAAATATTTTGTCTGGAAACAGAGTGGGGTTCCATTGTCTCTCTGAACATTACCCACCATTAATTCAGTCAGTGATTGACTTTACTTCCTCAGCCACCTTTGGCTGTATGTCCACTTCAAAAAGACTCACAGATCTTATTCAAGGTTCAATATTTCCAGCTGTAATTTGGTGTTTTTCCTTCATTATTGAGTGGAAAATCCAAGAGGAGAAATTATACCTTAATGATAATGCTACCCATTAGCTGAGGTTAATGTTCTGGGGATTATAGGTTCAAATTCCACCATGGCAACTGGTGGAATTTAAATCCAATTAATTAATAATTAATCAAAAGCTCGTCTCAAGTAATGATGCCTGTCAGAGTATTGGATTGTCATAAAAACATTTATAGAAGAAAGCCTACCATTTTTACTGATACAATGTGGTTGACTCCGAACTGCCCTTTGAAATGATCTACAAATTAGTAGATCTCAGTAGCACCAAACAGAAAAGTTAAAAAGGAAGAAAAATAGATGGACCATCTGACACTGATTAAGGCACAGTAAACAACAACAACAGTACAACATGCTCAACTAACTCTGCAAAGTCCTTCCTAGAAACTTTGCCAACATCTGGAGAGCTTTGCCACAAACTAGTCAAGCAACAGCCTGATATAGTCATGCTCACCAGATGTCACATACTCACCCATCAGCATCACTAGGTATGTCCTGGCCTACCAGCAGGGACAGATCCAGCAGAAATAAGGACATTGTGGGAGGGTGCTGTCATGAGAATCCTCAATATTGACTCTGGACCCCATGACATTAGGTCAAACATGGCCAGGAAAACTCTTGTTGATTGCCACTTACTGCCCTCCCACAGCTGATGTTTCAGTACTCTTCCATGTTGAATATCACTTGGGAGAAGCACTGAAGGCCCACCCATCCCCCAATTTAAAGACCCTCCACTACTGGATGTACAGCAGTATGTGACAGATACAAGATACTCACCAATGCTCTTTTGACACTTTTCAAAGCCCCTAATCTCTAATACCTAAAAGAACTAGAGCAATAATACTGAAGACTTGTACTCCAGAAGTTGCCATGTCCCTAGCCAAGCTGTTCCAGAACAGCTACAACAATGATATCTACCTGAAAACTGTTCAGGTATGTCTACACATGCAGAGCAGGACAAATCCAACATGGTGAATTACCACCCCAAGCATCTACTCTCGGTTATCGGTAAAAATGATGGAAAAGGTCAGCAACAGTGCTATCAAGCAGCACTTGCTTAGCAATAACCTGCACGCTGAACCTCACTTTGGGTTCTGTCAGGGTCATGCAGCTCCTGACCTCATTGCAGCCATGGTTCAAACATGGACAAAAGAGCTGAACTCCAGAGGTGAGGTGAGAGTAACTGCTCTTGACATCAAGGCAGCATTTGACCAAATATAGTATCAAGGAGCTCTTGTAAAATTGGAATCAATGGGAATTGGAGAAAACTCTCCACTGGTTGGAATCAGACCAAACACAAAGGGGATGGTTGGGCAATCATCTCAATTCATTGCCAAGTTCCTTAGAGTAGTGTCCTGGGGTAAATGTGAGGTCATCCATTTTGGTAGGAATATCAGCAGAATGGACTATTATTTAAATGGTAAAAAATTGCAGCATGCTGCTGTGCAGAGGGACCTAGGTGTACTTGTACATGAATCACAAGGAGTTGGTTTGCAGGTGCAGCAGGTAATTAAGAAGGCAAATGGAATTTTGTCCTTCATTGCTAGAGGCATAGAGTTTAAAAACAGAGGTTATGTTGTAGCTGTATAAGGTCTGGTGAGGCTACACCTGGAGTACTGTGTACAGTTTTGGACTCCTTACTTAAGGATATACTGGCACTGGAGGGAACATAGAACACTACAGCACAAACAGGCCCTTTGGCCCACAAGTTGCACCAATCACATCTATACCTACCAAGCCATAGATTATCTATAACCCCCAATCCCATTAGATCCCACATACTCATCCAGAAGTCTTTTAAAAGACCCCAGCGAGTTTGCCTCTACCACCACCGACGGCAGCCGATTCCATTCGCTCACCACCCTCTGAGTGAAAAACTTACCCCTAACATCTCCTCTGTACTTGCTTCCCTGCACCTTAAATCTGTGTCCTCTTGTAGTGACCATTTCAGCCCAGGGAAATAGCCTCTGAGAATCCATCCTATCTATTCCTCTCAACATTTTATAAACCTCTATCAGGTCGCCTCTCAACCTTCGTCTCTCCAGGGAGAAGAGTCCTAGCTCCCTCAACCTATCTTCATAAGGCATGCCTCCCAATCCAAGCAACATTCTTGTAAATCTCCTCTGCACCCTTTCAATAGCTTCCACATCCTTCCTATAGTGAGGCAACCAGAACTGCGCACAGCACTCCAAGTGGGGTCTGACAAGGGTCTTATAAAGTTACAAAGGAGGGAGCACAGAGGAGATTCACTAGTTGATTTTGGAGTTGAGAGGGTTGGCTTATGAGGAGAGACTGAATAGGCTGGGGCTATACTCATTGGAATTCAGGAGAATGGTGGGGGAGGAGGGGGCAGTGGTGGTGGATCTTATAGAAACATATAAGATTATGAAGGGAATAAATAAGACAGAAGCAGGCAAGTTGTTTCCACTGGAGGGTAAATCTAGGACTAGGGGGCATGGCCTCAAATAAGGGGAACAGATTTAGGAACGAGCTGAAGAGGAACTTCTTCACCCAAAGGGTTGTGAATCTGTGGAATTCCCTGCCCAGTGAAGCAGCTAAGGTTACCTCATTGAATGTTTTAAGGTAAGGATAGATAGATTCTTGAACAGTAAAGGAATTAAGGGTTATGGTGAGTGAGTGGGTAAGTGAGCTGAGTCCATGAAAAGAATAGCCATCATCTTATTGAAAAGCGGAGCAGGCTCCAAGGGCCAAATGGCCTACTCCTGCTTCTAATTCTTGTATCCTAGGCCCAACCATCTTTAGAAACTTCATCAATTACCTTTCTTCCATAAGGTCAGTTGTGGGGATAATTTGCTGACATATAAATCGACCCTTTTAACAGCACTGTGGATGTATCTGGAGTAAGGAGTCTCACAGCATCAGGTTTAAGTCCGATAGGTTTATCTGATAGCACAAACCACAAGCTTTTGAAACACTGTCCCTTCATTAAGCGAGTGGGATTCTGTTCACAAACAAGGCATATGAAGACACAAACTCAGTTTAACCTGGTATTGTGAGATTTTTTTTTTTACTGTGCTTATCCCAGTCCAACACTGGTATCTCCACATCATGTATCTGGACCACAGACTGCAGCAATTCAAGGTGGTGGCTCACCCTCACCTTCTCAAGGAGGCCACTCATTTTTATGATTTTATATTTTTACATTTTATTTCTGCTTTGTTCTTAATATTACATTTAATATTAAAAGTTTTTTTTAATCCAATTCAATCAAATCAAGTCTAATTTTTTGAGTCTCAACAAGTGAGATATTCCAGAGCCAAGCTGAGAAGACAGGGCTCTTTTGAATCTTACTTTGTGGACATTGATCTAGACCTAGCTATAATTGTTCTTTTATTATTAATCTATAGTGAAATCTTTTCCCAAAACTGTTTTCTATATTGGCCATCTGGTATTTGGTCTAAATCTCTGTTTTTCCTTTGTAAGTAAGTTGTTTTTTTATTCAGAGATCATTTTTCTTATTGCATTTGACGACTCTTGGACTATAAGCCAGGACAACAGATAATCTCACATGGTGTGGAATCAGAAGATGAAGATTGATGGATGGATATCCAGCCTGATTGATGGCAAATCAAATACACGTAAACAACATGAATACGGCAAAGTTTACCACAGCCTGTAGTGCCAGTGATGAGAATCGATGGGACATATGTTTACCTGAACTGTTTTGAGAATGTTTGAACAAGGTTCTGAAAAGCTAGAATTATGCCCTAAAGGGACACTGGATTCACTGTTGCAGCCAGAGCAGAACAGTCAATAACTGGAGATGACAGGACGAAGGGCCAGGAATGGAGTGACTGAATGCAGCGTCCACCTGTTGCAAATATTCAGACACATGGTGATGTATGAACAAAGGGAAAATTTTACTGAATTAGGTTCTTGTCACAGAACAGACTAATTTAGGGCTATCCATTTTAGCGTCCTGTAAGAACTGACCAGTTTGTGGTTAACATTAGTATAATTATATCTGTAATATAGTATGTATAGCAAGTTAATCTTTTATATTAATTATAATTGATAATGATAATTACTATTAATAATATTAAATAAAATTATTTTAATATTATTTGGCATTGCCTTTCATTTCTGTTATTATCAGAATATGGTCCCAAACCTAAATGAGACTTCACACAGGACAGTCACATTGCTTGGTACATTAACTTGTGATATGGATAGTCAGACTGAGACAGTCAGTGGCTTTGGTGTGATGGATGGATTCCTCTAGGTGCAAAGTCTCATGCACAGTATGCATGTGTCCATTAAAGCTCCCATAGGCTAAACAGAAGTTTTCATCAACTGGATTTCACTCCCTCAATGTCCAGAAGTGGCCACCAGCAGCAGATCCTTTGGATGTGTGCTCATTATCTTGGGCACAGCTAGGATGCTTTCATTCTCCGGTACTCCTAGGTACCCTGATGTGGAGATGTCAGTGTTGGACTGGGGTAAATACAGTAAGAAGTCTCACAACACCAAGTTAAAATCCAACAGGTTTATTTGTTAGCACAAGCTTTTGGAGCGTTGCCCTTTTGTCAGGTGAGCGGGAGTTCTGTTCACAAACAGGGCACATATATAGATACAAACTAACATACTTTATCTACATATGCCTTGTTTATGAACAGAACTCCCACTTATCTGATGAAGGAGTAGTGTTCTGAAAGTTAGTGGCTCGAGTACCACGTAAACCTGTTGTTGAGAGACTTCTTACTGTGCTTACTTCCAAGTATCACAACCCCTTTGGGCAACTGCAAGAATAGATATTCGCTGGCAATGTCTACCCACTGAAGAGCTTGCTGCTGACATCAGTGAGGAGCCAAGAACTGAAACAGAGGAAAACTGTAACAGGAGTCATACTGAGATGATTGAGCCCCTCAGCTGCTTGGATCGCTCTGAATGGGGAGGTCAGAGCAGGACACCTCTCACCACTGCTTCTGGTTCAGACTCCACATCCCCATCAAATCACTAAATAATCTAGCTGTGGAATTACAGAATGGTTAGAGCACTGAAGGAGACTGGTTATACCATGCTGGCAAGAAAAGATCAGTTAATCCCAGTTTCTCATTTTTTGAGAAAAAATAAAACATGGATAATTATCCAAATTCCCTTTCAAAAACCATGATCATATACATTCCACCACACTCAGGTGGTAAATTCCAGATTCTAATCGTTCATTGTGTAAAAATGTCATGTCACCTTCAGTTCTTTTTACGTGATATTCCTTTACATCAATTAATCATTACTTCTTTGTTCTTGTTCGCTAGGCTCTATTATTTTATCCCAAAACTTTACTGATCTTCTTAATGGCTTTGTGTACTGCACTAGTGTTTTTATGGAACTATGTATTTGAACCTATAGGTCTCCCTGTTCCGTTTAATGACTTTCCATTAGGAGTATATTCCCATTCCTTAGAAGTACTTTTAAACTAACCCATCTGGTTAAACCTGGCAGGATCAGATTGGCTGTATTAAATCTTTTCTGATTTTACTGTTTTCTCAATGTATTACTCACCCTTTGCCACATTAAATTGCATCTTCCACCTCCCTGCTTATGCTGTCAATCATGTTTTCCTAAAGTTACCGTCCTCCACATCGTTTCCTAAAATTCCTACTTTGGTGTGATCTGCAAATCCCTAGGATAATCCTCCCTATATTTAAGCCCAAATCATTTATATATACACTGAATACACAGTATCCCACTCTGACCCAACCCAATGGTTGCAACCCAACCATTTCTACTCTATATTTATGTCAGCCAACCAATTTTTTTCTGATAATCCTTTCAGAATAACAGTGTGGAAAGAGGTAATTTAGCCCATCGAACCTGTGCCACCAACTATCCCAATCAGACCCTATCCCCGTAATACACCCTATTTACCCTGCTACTCCCGCTGACACTAAAGGGGCAATTTAGTATGGCCAATCAACTTAACCCGCACATCTTTGAACTGTGGGAGGAAACTGGAACACCCAGGGGAAACCCACGCAGGACATGTGGAGAACGTGCAAACTCTATGCAAACAGTGACCCAAGATCGGAATTGAACCGACAATTCTGGCCTTGGCACTGTGAGGCAGCAGTGTTAACCACTGTGTCACCCCACTTTGAGAGAAATTCCTGTAGTAGATGTTCACTACGGTAAATTTGTGATGACATGATAAATCTTAATTATTCCCAAATATTAAGTCAAAGCCAAGAGGCACAAGTGTGACCATTTAATTCATTGTAACCAAATTAAAAATGAGGAAAAGAAAGATGGGATTGGAAGAGCAAGAGATAAAAAAAGAAATGTAATTTAATATTTAATATATCTTTAATATTTAATATTGCTTTGCTGTTCAGCACAAAATCTCAGCCGCAATCATATTCTTTGAAGCTCTCCAGTTATGCCCATGATATATGGTACATTGCTAGAGAAGCAAAGTTGTTTTTATTATTTTTTAATCTAGTCCAAGTTTTCATAGCTGTGTGAAGCTGAACATTGGGGCAGTTGTATTTAAACATAAAAGATACAATAAAACTCTTCAGGGGGATTCACAAAGTGGGGTGACACAGTGATTAACACTGCTGCCTCACAGTGCCAAGGCCGGAATTGACTATCCCAGGGATTTGCAGATCACACCGAAGTAGGAATTTTAAGAAACAATATGGAGGACTGAGGTTCTTTAGGATAAAATGGGTTAACAAATTAAGCAGGGAGGTGGAAGATGCAATTTAAAGTGAAGAAGGGTGAGGTAATACATCGAGAATACAGTAAAATCAGCCAATGGATTTCAATGTCAATCTCTTGATGAGTTATGAGTATAGCATAGCTTCTGGAAGAGCAGGGCACTTGGGACTTCCAGATATCCATGCATAACTGCATGTGTGGTCATGCAAAAGTTGTTGTCCTATTTATATTCTGGTGAGCATGGTCAGTTTCACTATTATTTCTACAGTGAAATGTGGCCAGCCCTCCAACTTGCATAACAGTTCACAGGAAAGTGACACATTTGAAGATCTCTGGGAATGTGTGGCTCTTGCTATTGAGGAGTCCAACAAAGGTTCACCAGACTCCCGGAATGGCAGGACTGTGTATGAAGAGAAACTGGATTGACTGGGCTTGTCCTCACTGGAATTTAGAAAAATGAGAGGAATCTCAGATATATAAAATCCTGATGGGACTGGACAGGCCAGTTATAGGAAGAATGTTCCCGATGTTGGGGAAGAGTAGAACTCCTAGCCCAGCTTATCTAACTAAGATAAGCTAGTTATTAGTTAGCTTATAACTAATAACTAGTTATAGCTATTATAACTTTTAATAATATTATTTAACTTTAATAACTTTATTAAAGTTATTAATAAAGAGGTCACAGCCTAAGAATAAGGGATAAGCCATTTAGGTTTCAGATGAGGAAGAACTCCTTCATTCAGAGTTGTGAATCTGTGGAATTCTGTTGAGGCCAGTTTGTTAGATACGTTTAAGTGGGAGCTGGACATGGTCTTTATGGATAAAGGGATCAAGGGGTATGGAGAGAAAGCAGGAATGGGATACTGAAAGTGCATGATCAACCACAATCAGACTGAATGGTGGTGCAGGCTTAAAGGGTGAATGGCCTATTCTTGCACCTATTTTCTACGTTTCTATAATCAGCCATTCCTCGGAGATGTACGCTTTGATTAAACTTCCAGTCGCTCTGAGTGAGCAGAACTTTGTCTTTTTGATGTCTCCCTCAGAGGATTCTGATGTGACTGGAATATGACTGAGTACTATCCTGCAAGTGTTCTGTATTTCATCTTTAGAAGGTAAATAAAAAAATGATAATAGCGTTTTACAGTGTGCACTTTTACGTAAATGGTGTTGGATTAAAATTCACATAAGACATGACCTGATGATAAATATTGTAAATTATTTTGACTAACTTAGTTACTATAAAACGAGTTGACTCCCACTCAGTGGGCAGGCTTTGCTCGATTGTCCATTTTACTCATCCGTTGGCTTCAAGTCCGAGCCTGATAATTTTGCATTAGATAAGCTAGGCTAAGATGACCTTTTTTAGTTTGAAGTTCTGTTACTTAATAAAAATTTTTTACAACCTTATATTAGCAGGCTGCTTCTTTGAACTTCTTTCCTTGATCACTCCTTTGGCTTCAAAACAAAGAGGTGGCATTTCCACTCAAAAAAAAATGTTACATTTAAGAATGTAATTAATCACCCATTCAAGGATTAGTTGGCATTGAACAACAAGATAAAAGCTGAATCTCTTAAAATATATTATTGGGTTGATAGGACATCAAGACAAAGCTTACAGAGTTATTTTATTCCATTTATTGGATATGTATGTTGTTGGCTAGGCCAGCCTTTATTTCCCAATTGCCCTTGAGAAGGTAGTGGTGAGCTGCCTTCTTGAAGTGCTGTAGTCCATGTGGTGTAGGTACACCGAGGGCTGTTAGAAAAGGAGTTCCAGGATTTTGATTAGGCAGTAATTAGATGGGTTGGATTTGTTCTCCTTTCTGTGTACAAGGCATGACATGACAAGACCTGGGCAATTTTCCACATTAGCAGATGCCAGTTTTGTTGCTATATTGAAATAGCTTGGCTAGGGAAGCAGCGATGTATGAATTAAGAACCATCTAATCAAAAATTCCTTAAGACAGGTTCTAAGCTGCATTTGTTTGGGACTTCCAGTGTGATGACAGTGAAATTTAATGTGGTCAAGGGGAGGTCCTTTGCTTTTCAAATCAACGGTGGGCAGTTACACAACTAAAGGATAACTCTCAGACACCCACATTTCTGGAAAGCCCAGAGGAATTAAATATTCGCGAGGGGGCAGGCGCTCAGAAACTACTGTTAATTTTCCACACCAGTGGCTCTTTGTAATGAGATTAGGATCCCACATTATTTGAAAAAAAATTCAGCTGTTTTGAATGACAAAAATCACAGCCCTGATCTCCAGGGAAACACTATTCAGAGATGGTAAGCATGAAGTGCTTGATCACATGAGCCTTCTTTAGACAACCTTACATCAAGGCCTTAAATCCAGGAGGTACAGGAACACTGGCTATAAAGGTGCCCCTGTCTCAGCACCACCCAACTCTTAAATGGGAGGTCTTGTTAGAGGGAAGGAGTGGGAATAAATCAGGAATCATTTCTAAGTTCTTTTGGGAAAGTTACACTGGGATTATAAGGAAGACTACAGATCTTTGTCTCTATGAATATTTTACACTATTTTAAAAATAGTTCCAGTTTTCTAATGCTTGGTTGTACGAAGAGCAGAAAGGTGCTCAGGGCCAGCAGATGTGCTGGAAGTGTCTCCAGCTGCAAGGGTCAGGAGCACGGGTTTCAGAACTGGTGCACCAGTTGGAGGACACAGTGCAGTATCCGTGAGGCAGGAAGTATCGTGGATAGCATGTGTAGAGAGACACACTGCAGACTCAGACTCCACAGGCAGGAAGGGAATGGGTGACCACCAGGCAGAGCAAAGGGACTGGGTAGGCAGTGTAGGAATCTTCACAAAACAGGTATACCATTTTGGATACTGTTGAGGGGAACAGCCTCTGAAGGGAAAGCAGCAATAGCCCAATTCCCGGCTTGCACAGAGAGCACACCACAGTTATGTGCTTTCCTGCTATGACTTATCCCTTTAAATCTTTTGGAAGATGTTTAATATCAATTATTCCAGTGCCCTTCTTCCCTGGTCCTTGTTACTACAGAATATAGCCTTTACAAACTATAAACAACAAAAAGGACTTTATATGCTATAAAAGAGACAAAAGAGGTAAATTCTTACACAATCATAGCCATTACTTATCCATCAGATCTCTCCCTTGTAGCCACTTCTCCTACAGCAGGATAAGACCACTCTCTGAAGATTAACAAGTTCAAAAGCCAAAAAAAAGCCTCTTCTCTCCACTGATTTTCCAAATGCCCAGATAACCATACCACTGTGTTCACTCAGGATATGCTCTCTCCCACTGCTTGTGTACAAAGTTTACTGATCACGTGTTTCTAGTAATCACTTTCTTAAGGATAGCAGACGTGAGCTGTGATGACTTACACACTAGTTAACTTCAGTAATAATCAATATCTATTGAATGCCTAATCAGTCTTCAGGTAATTGACAATTAACTGCTAATCAGCTACTTTATCAACCTTCCAGCAAGACTACTGAACATACAACTTCAAAAACAGATTTACCAGTTCAATTCCCATTGTGCTCCAAATTCTCAGAAAAGCACACTGGCTTGTGTCTCACTCAGGATGTTACTCTCCCACTGTTCTTGCCCCAAAAAGAGATCCCACTTAGTGTTCTTGCATTAAGTTTCTCATGCTAAGAGAATAAACAGTTTCTCCCAGTCTCATGTGGATTCTTTTGAGAACTATGTTAGACGTGTTAGAAAGGCAGCATAGCAATACAGTGGTTAGCACTGCTGCCACATAATACCAGGACCTGGGTTTAATTCCTGTTTTGGGTCACTGTCTGCGCAGAATCTGCACATTCTTCCATGTCTGTGTGAGTTTCATCCGGGTACTCCAGTTCCTACTCACATTCCAAAAGATATGCTGGTTTGGTGCACTGCCCATGTTAAATTCTCCCTCAGTGTACCCAAACAGGTGACTGACTGTGATGACTAAGAGGTTTTCAGTAATTTCATTGCAGTGTAAACTGACTTGTGACACTAATAAATAAATTAAAAATGTGCTAGGAGGATGTTATTCAGAAGTAAATTCCTTGAAAATACTACTTGTGTAAAAGTTGAATTTTTGAAACCAATATTCTCAACAAAGGGTCAACATTTACAGGGGTATATATGATACATTACTCACAACCTCAGAAAATCTCAAAATTACTGAAAGAGATCATTTAAATGTGGTGTCACAGTTGTAATATAGGGAAATGTGATAACTAATTTGTGCACGGCAGAGTATCAAAAATAGTAAAGTGCTAGGTGATCAAATGATGATGTTTGTTGAGAGGCATCAGGACCAAGCCAGAGGAAACCCTTGATCTTGTTCAGACAGTAACTTGGGATTTTGAACATCCACACAAGAGGGTAGATGATGCATCATCTTACATCTTACATCTTATCATTTGCATTAAACAGTTTCTGGCACTCCTGGTAGTTCTTCAGATGGACTTGGTGGTTCCTTGGTATTGCACTGAATTGTTAGCCAGCAACATATGAAAGAGGAATTGGAATATGGCGAAGAAGGCATTTGGCATGCTTGGTTTCATCAGTCAGAACACTGAATTCAGGAGTTGGGATGTCTTGTTGAAGTTCTACAAGACATTGGTAAGGCCACACTTGTACAGTTCTGATCAGCCTATTATAGAAACAATATTATTAAACTAGAAAGAGTGTAGGAAAGATTTACTAGGATGCTACTGGGACTCGATGGTTTGAGTTAAGAGGAGAGGCTGGATAGACTGGGATTTTTATCTCTGGAGCGTAGAAGGCTTAGGGTGATCTTATAGGGGTCTATAAAATAATGAGGGGCACAGATCAGCTAGATAGTCAATATCTTTTCCCAAAGATAAGGAAGTCTAAAACTAGAGGGCATAGGTTTAAGGTGAGGGGGAGAGATAAGAAAAGGGTCCAGAGGGGCAATTTTTTTACACAGAGGGTAGTGAGTGTCTGGAATAAGCTGCAACAGGTAGTAGTGGAGGCAAGTTCAATTTTGTCTTTTAAAAGGCATTTAGATAGTTACTCAGGTAAGATGGTTATCCAAGGATATGGGCCAAACACAGGCAATTGGGACTAGCTTAGTCATTAAAAAAAAGGGGTGGGATGGACAAATTGGCCTGAAAGGCTTGTTTCCATGCTGGTAACCTCTATGATGCTAGGTCATTGGGAGCTTCAAGATTGCTTTATCATTCAGCAAAATCATGACTGATTTCCTACCTCAACTCAGCTTTTCCAGCCCTTAATTCTCCTAATGCCCAAAAGTCTTGTCACTCAAGTTTTAAGTGCTCATGTTTTAGGATGGTGTATGTGCATATGTGCACAAGTGTGTAAACATGCATATTGCTTTCCCTTTCCCTTCCGATTTCAGACACCCAAGGACTGTCACTTGTACAACCACAGCATCTTATTGCCATAGAGAGACAGAAAGAGAGAGAGAGATGTTAAAAAAAATTGGATTACTATCTGAGAGGTGAGAATTTTATCTTTCAAGCAGAGTACCATTTTGCTGGGGCGTACAGCATCACCCACGTGGCTTCTCCCTCTTCAGAAGGATGCTTGTGCCCATGTCCTCAGCATCTTCTGAAACCATTGAAGTAGAGTTACCCAAATCCAACCAACTGATATGACACTGGAGTATTTAATTTCCATTTTATGGATTTGCTTGTCATTTTGTAAACAATAAATGCTGAGCTGAGATGTGGGCTCAGCACAAACAGTATGTAAAGAACCATGTACCAGACAAGAACTCCGTTTTGCAAAATCTGTGGAAGTATTGTGCAGTGTTTCTGAGGGTGTTGAGGTATTTCCCAGAGTGTGTTGCTGCAATCTCACAAGGAGGACAGAGGGATCAGTAAGCTTTCTACCCAAAGACTGCAACATGTAGAGGGGTTGCCGAAAGTGAAGCAGAGGCTGCAGAGGAGGCAAGGTTGACATGATGGACCTCTGCCAAGCTGGATCTGGACTCCTCCCTCATCCTTCAAAGTAAGACAAGGCTGTCTGATAGACCTGCCAATGCATCCAGAATCTTGGTGGGCATGCCTATCTGTGCCCTCTTCAATGCCACACCATTGAGTTCCTCGCATCTAGATCCTGTAGCAAATTTCAGTTGCGAGCTTGCTGTCCAGTGAGTTGGGAGATGAACCAATCTCTCCCCTGGTTATGTGGCTCACAAAAACACCAGCCCTAGAACGCTTTAGTTTTCGACCGTCCCAACAGTACAGGTCTTACTCTGCCAAGTACTGGTGCCAATGCCCCATGAACTGAAACCCATTTCTCCCACATCAGCCTTTGAGTCATGTATTCATCTCTCTAATTGGATTTGTTCTATGCTAATTTGCATATGGCTCAGATAATAATCCAGAGATTATGACCTTTGAGTTTCTGCTTTGTAATTCCATTCTTACATCCGCAAATTAATTGTGCAGAACCTTTGAGCTGCCTATGTCACTGTTACTTACATACATCACTGGGTCATCCCCCTTCCAATGCAAGTTCTTCTCCAGATTTGAGTAGGTATCCCAAATCCTGGCACTCTGCAGGCAACACAGCTACCTGAATTTACACTGTTTGCTTCAGAGATTGGAGTCAGTCCCTTTGACTGTATCATCCCCTATTACCATTACATTCTCTTTTGAATGGCTTCATCTACTACAGTGCTATAATCAGTTAACTCACTGACCTGCAGCTGCAACTCTCAGCCAAATAAGCTGAAAATACCTCAAACCTATTGGGCAAATGTAGGGTGTGACAGTGGCACAGTGATTAGCACTGCTGTCCCACAGTGCCAGGGTCCTGAGTTTGATTCCAGCCTTGCGTGACTGTCTATGTGGAGTTTGCACTTTCTGCGTGTGTTTGCTCCGGGTGCACCGGTTTTCTCCCACAGTCCAAAGATGTGTAAATTAGATGGATTAGCCATGGAAAATGCAGTGTGTTATGGGGATAGGGCAGGTCATGCGTCTGCATAACATGCTCTTTTGGACAATTGGTGCAGACTCAATGGGTCGAGTGGCCTTCTCTGCTCTGTAGGGATTCTATGATTCTAAACCCTGAAGCTCTCATGATCCAACTCGCTGAATCCCCCAACTCACAGTCACACATTCCTGTTCCTGACCATTGACCAAATCAGAAGACCCTGTCCTAAGGGATGTGACAGCCTCCTGGTAAATCAAATTTACATACCTTCCCTTTCCCTAATGCACTGAAGTCTTTGTAGTTCAGCCTCCAGCTCATACACTCTGAACCAAAGAAGAGCTCAAACTAAGAGCTGTCATGCTTGTGCACATGGCTTTGTCTAACACTACACTGACCCTGGTCATGCATCTCTTATGTCATTGCGTACGTGGTTCTGTACTCAGCCCCACATTAACCCTATATGTGCCAAACCCTTATACTAGTACATTACCACTGAAGTCCACAGATGATGCTGTTCGCTCATCAATACCCATTTTGTGCCTGCTTTCCCTAGGGTTGACATTGTCCCTTTAAGCAGCAGTACATCCTGAATTCTGCTGTCATGTCCTGTTTCTAACAGTCTGTTAAATATTTTCCATCCACATATTCGCTTCTCTCCTTCCAGCATTTGCTGCCACTTCCTTCAGGAATTTTCTTCTCTCCTTTCATGCATTCTTTGGTTCTATCTCCCCTCACATGCTCTCCCTTCTTCCCACCCCCTGCCGTTACATCCACCTTCTTGCCCCCACCCAGCCCCCACTCAGAACTCATTTGAGTTTCAACTCTCAAATCTACAAGAATTCTCTCCCCATCTGCTCCTGGCTTATCTAAGCCATTCCTGGCTGCCTTTAAACATCCTGTACTTCTTTGTATATTGGCTGATTTCACAATGCACTAACAGATTCAGCCCCATGACCTCAAGGCAATGGAACTCTTGCCCCACCTCACTTCAAACCCAATGGTGCAATGGCACAGTTTGAATTCTGGGGCTTTGCTGTTTAGGCTCACACAAGAATGACATTATTGGCGAGGCACTGAAGGGTGTCTAATCTCCATAGAGCCAGTATTATAACAGGAAGTCAAGAATTTCAGGAAAAGAGGAATGCATTTTTTTCTGAAACGGAGGAAGATATATATGAACTGCCAGCATAAAAACCATTTTCCTCTTCATACACAAGGATCTTATTACATCTACTGCTTCAAAGCATTTCACTTCCCTTAGCCAGTTTTGTTTGCCAGGTCTCAGTTTAAGGAGTCCAATACGTCTCTCTTTCTCACTGCATATTAGCTTTGTTCCTTTCACCTCTTTCACACACGTTCTGTATTTTCCAGCTCGTGTCAAGAATTGGCAAGAGTAGTATCCAGCTGAGTTGCATAGCTGGCTCCAGCAAAGATTTTTCTTGGCACCAAGCGCCAAATGAAGCACAGTCGAACTGTTCAGTCAGCGAAAATATAATCCCTGAAGCCATGTTTTTCTTCAGTTCAAAACTGAAACCACCCGGTTTGGGTTCCTATTAATCTCTCCCTGGGCCGCCTCTCTCTCCCTCTCTCTGAATTTTGTCAAAATTAGACATACAGGAACAGTGTGACTGAGATTGTGGGTAGCCAGCTACATGCAGGATTGTTTATACATACACGGACTATAAATTTACAATGTATAAATGTTGGTGGCCTGCGGGTTAATTTGTCATCCGTCGCAAGTGCTGCAGTTTTTGTAAATCCTGTGACCAATTTGTTAAATACTAACCATTAAGTGTGACTGCATCGATCCCAACTAGGATGTCTTTCAGTGATATTGAACTGCAGATGGTGGCATATATTCCAGACATGAGTTGGCACCTCCTCCTGCCAAGATTTAAATCAGGCGATTTTGGAACCTTTTGGATAGAGTTTCTCCTCACGGAGTGAAAGGCCCGATTGGTAACAGCTTAACATCTGCCATATGCTGACAATTCAATTTTATCTACCTGTCAGATCCAATCAACACAATTCAATTATCCATCGCCACTACATCATTGTCCTAATTGGCAAATCCAATTGTAACCACAAGGACTGGCAAGGAGGCAAAATAAACTGACTGCTGTTGCTATCCTGCTTTTCTTTTTGCGTAATTGTTAATTATATCAGCTTGCTGTTGGTTCTCAGGATAATAGCTGCTTAGGCACTGACCAAATTCCCAGATCACCTAAAAGAACTCCAAAGAAGTTGGCTCATCTGACCGACGCTTGAACTGAGTGTAAACAAATCTTTCTCTGGGATTCGAAAGAAATATTGAGTTTCTATCTGACTGGATGCAGTTGCTAGCTGAAATGATCTTAAGCAGCTAGTTACTGCTTCAGATTTAACAGTCTCTCTACACCTCAAATCAAATGCTGATGTCATGTTCCATTCGAGAAGCTCAATGTTGGCATTGGCTCAGAACTGTGTTTTAATGAAAAACATGCTGCATTCGCTGCAAAAGAGAAATGGTTCAATAGGGACAACCAGATAAGCTGAATATTATCGAGACAACACTGTGAATGACATGGTGGTATAGTGGTTAGCACTGCTGTTTCACAGCAGCACAGAACCCAGTTCAATTCTGGCCTTGGTGACTGCATGTGTTTCCTCCAGATGCTCAAGTTTCCTCCCATACTCCAAAGATGTGTAAGTTAGATTGATTGGCCGTGCTAATTTTCCTCTTAGTGTCGGAGAGGACTAGCAGGTTAAATGCACGGTGTTATGCAGATAGGACCTGGGTGGGGTTTTTGGTGTGGGGTCGAATGATCTCCTCCTATACTGTAGGGATTGTGTGCCACCTATTTTGTTTCTGCTTCACACATTAAAAGGAATAATTGTTAGCCCTGTATCGTGTTATCATTGTTACTTCATAGATGAGGAAATAAATGAGTTGATGGGAAGTGTGAATTTCCCTATTAAAGCTTGTTTAATGGGCTTTTTGCAAAACAACACCATACTACCTGATAATGGATTTAGGCTAAAACTACTAATCCATGTTTATTAATAACCTTTCAGAAGTAGTATCAGTTTTTATACCTGGACTTCAGTTAATTTTTACACTTTTATCACTCAACAGTTTCAAGATTTTTGAGCTAGCAACCTATCGGTGGACTCCTTGTCTTTCAAAGCACACCATGTGCCTGTAAAAGAAGGCCTGTCCAGAGCCTGCAAGCTCATCTGGCAGTTTCCCTACATGACAGACAGCTGCTGCTGCTGGTTAAATGCCAGAGGAGGCAGGAAAGGACCTTTATTAGTCCTTGGTAAGCTGTTTCGGTTCTTCGATTGAGTTCCAGGTGGTCTGGCTGTCTGCAACCTTTCCAACTGCTGGCAAAATGGCACGCAGCAGGAAACAATGGGCATACCGCCTATTGCCTTCCTGTGGCATCTTGTAAGTCTTCACATTTTCCAGCCCATACCCAAAGGGGAGGTAAAATTTAGTTCATAAGATCTATAAGATACCCAAAGTGGCCAAAGTAGCACAATGTGACCGGTAAACACACATACAAAACTGGAGCCAATCTAATAAGCTTGTACTGATCATCCTATTTCATGAACCTCAATTTTATTAATCAGCCTTTTTGTCAAAGATTAAAATCCTTATATAGGCAACGTTCATTGTACTATCAGCATCAATCTTCTCTGTCACTGCATCAAAAAAAATTAATTGATTAATCAAGCATGAACTGCCTTTTACAAATGCATGCTGACTTTCCTTAGTTAGCTCAAACGTCTACTAGTGCCTGTTGATTTTTTTTCACTGATTATTGTTTCCAAAGCCTTATCCACCATGAATGTCACATTAACAGGCCTATAGTTACGAGGAATGTTTTTGCAACTTTTCTTGAAAAAACAGGGTCACTCACCAATCTTCTGCTAGAGTAAGGAAGATTGGAAGATTATGGGATGCCCCTCCAATATCTCTACTCCCATCTTCTTCTGGCATCCTGCAATGCAGGCCATATAGACCCGGCAACGTTTTTTTTAAGTTCATTTATTAGTGTCACAAGTAGGCTTGCATTAACACTGCAATGAAGTTACTGTGAAAATCCCCTAGTCGCCACACTCCAGCACCAGTTTGGGTACAGTGAGGGAGAATTTAGTGTGGCCAATGCACCTAACCAGCATATCTTTTGGATTATGGGAGGAAAACCCAGACAATGCCCATGCAGACACAGAGAGAACATGCAAAATTCCCACAGGCAATAACCCAAGCCGGGAATCGAACCTGGGATCCTGGCGCTGGGAGGCAGCAGTGCTAACCACTGTACCAACCCATTCATTTTAAACATAGCCAGCCTTTCCAGTTCATAGTGCTTATCAATTTTTACCAATCCACTACCTCTACTTCTGCCGATATTTTGTCAGCATCCTCTTCCTTAGTAAACATTGATTAAAACATACTCTTTAAGGATTCTAGCTTTGCTTTGTGCCTTTATGCATAAATCACCTTCTTTGCCAAATATAGGTGAGACCATAAGAATAAGGAGCAGACGTGGGCAACTCAACCCCTCAAGCCTGCTCCGCCATTCCATATGATCATGATTGATCTCATCTCCAGTTTCCTGCCCACTCCCCATAACCCTTCATCTCTCTACTAAATAAAAACCTATCTAACTCCTCCTTAAATTTGTTTAGTGTTCCAGCTTTCTCTGCAGTCTGGGGTAGAGAATTCCACAGATTCATGATATATCCAGTGCCATCAGAAGAGTCAAAACTAGGAGAAAAATATATTTCTCCATTGCTCACAAAGCTAAGTAACCCTGCATGATACAAGCAGCCTAAAATTCGAGATCCCAGTCCCATGAAAGTTGGGCCCACAACTACTTCAAATGCCAGTTTCCAGATGAATCAAGTGAAGGTAACCCACTGAGTCACTGAGTAGATGTTAACTGCTACCCTGGACCAAGTGACTTTCCAACATGGAGAGAAGGGGCGGTAGACATGAGTATCAGGATATTTGTTTTCTCTTAAAGCATGCCTGCTATGTGAATCTACAGCAAGGTATTGTTGTGAAATTTCAGCTTCCAGTGATATGCCAATTGCTGCATACCCCACTCTCTTCTCTCCATTCTCATGTGAAATGTCTCCTGATTTTTGGTGGCTGGAACTTGCACCTTACTGCAAGAAGTGTAGGATCCCAAATCCACAGAATATAGGAACATATGAATACACAAATTAGGAGCAAAAGTAGGCCACTCAGCCCATCAGATCTCTTCTGCCATTCAATAAGATCATTGCTGATCTGATTGCAACTTCAACACCACATTGCTGCCTACCAGGTATGCTAGCCATTACAGGAAGGTGTATAGAGTACAGGAGCTGGCCTTTAATGTTGCAGTTGTATAAAACGTTGGTTAGACCTTATTTGGAATACAGTGTCCAGTTCTGGTCGCCTTACTACCAGAAGGACGTGGAGACTCTGGAGAGAGTGCAGAGGACATTTACCAGGATGCTGCCTGGTATGGAAGGTCTGAGTTATGAGAAAAGGTTGGGCAAATTGGGGCTGTTTTGCTTAGAAAGACATAGACTTAGAGGAGATTTAATAGACGTGTACAAGATTATGAGGTGTATAGATAGAGTAAACAGGGTTAAGTTTTTTCCTAGGATGGACTCAAATAGCACGAGGGGTCACGGGCTTAGGGTGAGGGGGGTAAGGTATAATTTGGATGCTAGAGGGAGTTTTTTCACACAGAGGGTGGTGGGGGTATGGAATGCGCTGCCAAGTAAAGTGGTGGAGGCAGGTAATCTGGAGTTATTTAAGAAATACTTAGATGGGCACATGAACAGAATGGGAATGGAGGGGTATAGAAAACTGATTTACAATAGGGATCATGAGCCTTGGGAGTCCCTGGGAAGTGTGTAAATAGATGATGATATTGATGTACTTGTTTTTATCCTACAGGTGCTTTGGTCCACCTTGTTGTCTAACAAGGGGCATACACGCGATGGGTCGTGAGAGGGCTGCTCTTGGATTTTTTTCGGGAGTATCCTAGTGCTTCACGTCGTTAGTGTACACTTAACCTGGACCATTTGATGGGCAACACGACAGCTCAGTGACTATTGCTGTGCTGTGCAGATACATGGATTTGGGCCTGTGTCTGTGGGAGTTTGCGCATTCTCCCCCTGCTTGCGTGGGTTTTCTCCAGGTGCTCCGGTTTCCTCCCACATTCTAAAGATGTGCTCTTAGGCTGATTGGCAGAACAAATTCTCCCTAAATTGTCTCAAATTTGGTTTCAATGCATAGATCTATAAACATAGACAGGGATCACGGGTAGAGGTGGGAACATCGAAGTGGCGGCGCGGGCTTGTTGGGCCGAAGGGCCTGTTTCCCGTGCTGTTTTGTTCTTTGTTCTTTGTACACCAATAACTATTCACTCTCTTGTTAATTAAGAATCTATCTAATTCTGCCTTAAAAGCATTCAAACACTCTGTTTGAAAGGTTTTTGAGGAAGAGAACTCCAGAGATTCCCAATCTCCTGAGAGAAAAAGTTCTCTTCATCCCTGTTTTGAATGAAAGACTCCTTAAACAGTGATCACTAATTCTAGACATATGACAAGAGGAACCATTCTCTCCACCTCTGCCTCGTCAATACCCCTCAGGATCTTAAAGTCCCCTCTTAATCTTCTAAATTGTAGTATACAAACCTAACATCTCCAACTTTCCCTCATAAGACAACCCACTCATTTAGGAGTCTGATGAAGGGTCATCCAGACTCAAACGTTGGCTCAATTCTCTCTGCACGGGTGCTGTCAAACCTGCTGAAATTTTCTGGCATTTTCTGTTTTTGTTTCAGATTCCAGTATCAGCAGTATTTTGCTTTTATCACCCATTCTTGGTATTAGTCCAGTAAACCTTTTCTGAGCTGCTTCTAACTCATCTTTCTTTAAATAAAGAGACCAGTACTGTACACAGTGCTCAAGATGTGGTCTAATGAATGTCCTGTACAATTGAAGCACAAACTCCCTACTTTTGTAATCAATCCCTCTCACAATCTATGATAATATTTTACTTGTTTTCCTAATTACTTGCATTACTGGTATACTAGTTAGAAACTATCTTCATAAATTGCAATTGTGACAAACCTGAGGACAGTGCCACTTTCAAACTGTAAGAATTTCACAAATTTTTATTTTTCACATAAATTTTATGTAGGTCAGTGCCTTAGGAGTTTTAAAGCAGATTTCAGTTAGTGATTCCCTTGGGGAAGCTATTGTTCCACAGCCTGGGGAACCCTGCTAAGCACATTATTCATACTTTGTTGAACAATAAATATTTCATTTTGAAAATTCTTATCAGGCAGGTGTCAAAGAGTGTCAAAAGAGCAGATGTGAGCTCATTGTTTGTGCTTGCTGTCTCACGGGTGTGTGTGTGTGCGGAGGGTAGTCTCTGACATGGATAGGCAGTCATTATCTCTCATGTCCATTGAGCCTTTGAAAAGTGATTGTGAGTGACAGCTATCTGCTCAGGGGTATTGTAATACAGACATATGCCGCAGCTTTTGGAAACTTGGTCATTCATGTGATCCAAGTACCTTGGTCAACTGAATCCCACTGGCTTTTAGACCCCTTGTATTGTTTATAGACACGAATAATCTGATGAAAATTCTCTTAAGGGACTGATGAAGCAGCCCATTTTGGTGCTTCTGCCACTGACACTGGCATGTGTCTTGCATCTGCACATAAATGAACTGACCTTGATAGATAATAGCCAGTGCATTCATTCTACAAAATGCCGTCTTGTCCAAATGCATCACTCATGGTGCAGCATGAGTACCATGATCAGTGTGAGATACCAGCAGTCGCTGAGCAGATGCTCACTGCCTGCTCCGGATGAGATAATTCTCCTATGTGGGCAAGAAGGCACTCAGCTGGAGTGTCAGGATATATTTTGCTTCGCTTAACAACATTCCAACTGTGTGATTCTGTTATGGAATAATTTACATGAAAATTGGGGGCCTTGTGTATCTAACCTTTAGAAAATGTGACTTAAGGACAGAAGATAGTAAATTGTGGGAAGTGATTGTTTTTAAAATGGAAAATGATAGGCAGTGGAGTTCCCCATGATTCAGTCGCAGGATTACCACTTTTCCTGAGGTATTAATGTGAGTAGGCTTTTGGAATATTGGGTAGAATAGCCATAGATGCTGAAGTTATTTGCTTACCACAGTCTCTGCATCACTAACTTATTCTTTCAAATCAAACTCTGCAGCTAAATTTCAAGGAGCCATGCACAAAACAAAAGAGATAGTCACCGACTTAGGAAGCACAGAGGAAGGCATGCCCTTGTCCACATCAATGGAAAAAGGTGGAAAAGGTTGAGAGTTTTAAGTTTTTAGGATCCAGATCACCAAAAACCTGTCCTGATGCCCCCATGCTGACACTATAGTTAAGAAAGCCCAACAAAGCCTCTATTTTCGCAGAAGACTAAGGAAATTTGGCATGTTTGCTACGACTTTCATCATCATTCACAGATGCACCATAGAAAGCATTCTTTCTGATTGTATCACAGCTTGGTATGGCTCTTGCTCTGCCCAAGACCACAAGAAACTACTAAGGATTGTGAATGAAGCCCAATCCATCATGCAAACCAGCTTCCCATCCTTTGACTTTGTTTGCATTTCCTGCTGCCTTGGCAAAGCAGCCAGCATAATTAAGGACCTCACATACCTCAGACATAATCTTTTCCACCTTCTTCCATTGGGAAAAAGATACAGACATCTGAGGCCACGTACCAACCGATTCCAGAGTAGCTTCTTCTCTGCTGCCATTAGACTTTCGAATGGACCTACCTACCTTGCAGTAAGTTGATCTTTCTCTACACCCTAGCTATGACTGTAACAAAACATTCTGCACTCCTTCTTTATGAATACTATGCTTTGTATAGCCCACAAGAAACAATACTTTTCACTGCACACTAATACATGCGACAATAATAAATCAAATCAAAGCAATGGCACTAGCTGGTCTTCAGTATTACCAGGTCAGCCTTTATAAACAGTGTTCTCATTACTCATTGCTTCCACAGCACAAACTACAAGACTGACAAGTCTCTGGTAAGCTGCAAATCCTAACCAAAGAATCAAAATGTTTGCTTGCATTAACACTACCAGAATTTCTCACCCACTGCTGACACAGAAATTCCTCAATTCTTTTAAACATCCTTCAAAACACCTCTGCCCATGGAATGCAGAAACCAAGTGGGCCCACATTTCACGCTCAATGCCAACATCATCACCCTCTGTAAGAACAAGGGTGACTGCAGTGACTGAAGGAACTACTGTGGAATCTCTCTGATCAGCACATTAAGGAAAGCCTTTGTTTGTGTCGCTCTGTACTGATTTCAGAAACTGGTTGATTGTGTCTACCCTGAGGCACAGCGCAGCTTTTGTGCAGAGAGCTCCATTATCAACCTCTCCCTTCACCAGTTAGAGGAGAAAAGCTGCAGATAAAGAATTCCGTTGCCTTCATCTTGTCTCATCAAAGCCTTTGACCTCCTCAGCTGACATGGTCTCTTCAATCTGATGTCTACCAAAACTTCTAAGGATCATTACATCTCTTGACCACATGGAAGGCACAGTCCAGCATAACAATCACCCTTTGATCTCTTTCCCATCTTGAGTGGCATGAAACATGGCTGTGTTTTCATACCCACACTGTTTGGGATCTCCTCAGTGCTGCTTTCACATGTGTGCAAGTCTCCAGAAGAAGGAATCTTCTTCCACACAAGATCAGATGGCAGCGCCATGTTCAATCCTGCCTGTCTCAGAGTAGTGACACAGTATGGAAAGTCTGCATCAGGGAACTCCTGTAGGCTGACAATGCTGCACTAATATGCAACACTGACAAATATCTGCAAAATCCCATCAGCAGGCTTAGCACTGCTTACAACAAATTCACCTAACTATCAGTCTCAAGAAAATGAGCATCATGGGACAGGATGTCAGAAATGCTCCATCCAATAACATCATTGATTACATTCTGGAGATGGTCCAATGGTATTTGGGCTCAACCACTACCAGCAACCTGTCTCGCAATGCAGAAATCAATTGGTACATTGCAAAGATGCCTGTTGCTATGTGCAAACAGACCAAGAGGGTGTGAGAAAATGGCACACTTATACAGAAACCCAAATGTTTGAGTGTTTCAAGTCTGTGTCCTCAGTATCTTGCTCTAGGGCAGTGAGGCCAGGACAATGTATGCCCTGCCAAGAACGAACCTCAACGCATTCCATCTTCAAAGTCTTTCTCAGCATCAGGTGGCAGGACTGCATCTCCAACACAGAAGCCTCCAAGGTGGGTAACATTGCCAGCAGTGGATACTCAACAAGACTTTGGTGACCTTATTCATCAGTTGTTGAAAGCAAGCTCGCAAGTACAGCATGGTATGCTGTATGTTGGCCTTCATAGGGAGAGGATTTGAGTATAAGAATAGGGATGTTTTGCTGCAATTGCACAGGGCATTGGTGAAGCCACACCTGGAGTACTGTGTGCAGTTTTGGTGTCCTGAGGAAAGGTATCCTTGCTATAGAGGGAGTATAGTGGAGGTTTGCCAGGCTGATTCCTGGGAGAGCAGGTCTGTCATATGAGAAGAAACTAAATTGGTTAGGATTATATTTACTGGAGTTTAAAAGAGTGAGAGGGGATCTCATAGAAACTTATAAAATTCTAACTGGGTTAGACTGGGTAGAAAGAATGTTCCCAATGGTGGGGGAGTCTAGAACTAGGGGTCATTGTTTGCGGATAAGAGGTAAATTTTTTAAGGAGAAACATCTTTATCTGGAAGGTGCTAATGTGTGGAAATCACTACCACAGAATGTAATTGAGGCCAAAACATTGTCTGATTTCAAGAAGAGATAGATATAGTTCTAGAGGCTAAAGGAATCAAGGGATATGGGCGGGAAGGGAGGATATCAGAATATTGAATTTGATAATCTGCCATGATCAAAACCATGGCAGTGCAAGGGCTGAATGGTCTATTCCTCCTTCTAGTTTCTACATTTCTATCCAAAAGGACATATTACATTGTGAGCTTGCCATTGGTACCGCACCTATCTGCTGCCCATTTCTTCACTATAAAGATATCTGCAAACATGACATGAAGGTGTGTGACATAGACCATAAGTGTTGGCAGCAAGTTTCCAGCGATTGTCAGAGCTGGTGGACAGCAGAGAAGGTGGGACTGAAAAGAGGCAAAGAGATGCAGCAGCTGGCAAGAAAAGAGATGGCACCACAAGGAGGGAGAGAGGGAATCAGCCGGTGCCAAACCAATTAGTGACCCCTTGGCATACACTCACTAACTCTCGAGACAAGGAAGCCAAGAAGAGTATCAGCTTAGATAAAAATGTGACTTAAGGGTTGAAAACAGTAAGTTGTGGTAAGCGGTTTTTTTTTAAATGGAAGATGGTAGACAGTGATGTTCCCCAAGAATCACTAACAGGGTCACAATTTGACCTGATATATGTATATATAAGTGACTGGGATATTAGAAAGTAGAGTAACATTTTAAAATTTGCCAATGATGCTGAACTTGGAGGAGTGATAATCATTGAGATTGATAATGATCAACTGCAGTAGAATTAGATAAGCTAACAGAATGAGCAAGGCAAGGGGCAGATAGAATACAGAGAATTGTGAGGTGAGGCATTTTAGTAGAAGGGATAGGGAGAAGCAATATGAAATAAATGGCATCATTTTAAAGAATGTACAGAGGGACCTGAGGGTGCTGTACATAGAACTTTCCAGGTGGCAGAACGTTTTGGGAGAGTAGTTAGCAAGCATATGGATTTCAAGCCTCATAAAGAGAAATATTGAGTACAAAAGCAGGGAAATTCTGCTGAATAATGATTTGGTCAAATCTCAACTAAAATGCAGCATTCCATCCAATTCTGGTCACCACACTTCAGAAAGGATGTGGGGAAATTTACCAGAACAATTCCACAGAGACGAGGTACTTCAGCAACAAGATTAGGTTGCAGAAGCTGGGATTGTTTTGTTAGAGGTGCAAGCTGTTCCCATTAATTGATGGGACAAGAAATAGGGGACACAGATTTAAGGTTTTGGTGAAGCGATGTAGCGTATCAGAGGATGAATTCATTTATGCAGGAATGAAAATGATCTGGAACTCACTGCCTAAGAACGTGGTCAAAGTGGAAATGATGAATAATTTAAGAAGAAAATTGCTTAGGCAGTTAAGGGAAATAAATTGGCAAGGCTATGGGGATAGAATGGCTGAATGGTGCTGATTAAATTGCTCAACCGCATTTTGTATATGAGTGATTGCTTTGAGCATTGGGTGAGCACAGTTCCCTCGGCTGACAAGTGCATGCAACACTCTGGGAATATGACAATGGCAATGTTCCAGCTTTCAGTTGATGCATTAAATTGAGACCTTGCTCAAACAAACAAACGTAAAAGACTCCATGACATTATTAAAGAAAGTCTGGAGTTCTTTTACCCTAAAATCAGGTTGGTTATTTTATTTCATCTGCAGTTCGCTTATGAGAGCTTGGACAAATTGACTGCTGCATTTCCCTGCAAAACAGTGACTGTATTTCAAAGATCATTTATTGGCTATTAAGCACGTTAGAATATCTGATGACCCATATAATAGGAAGTTTAACATGTTTTACAGAATTGGATACTCATTAGTCATCAATTGTCAGCTATTAGGATGAATATAACATTGAAACAGACAATTACCTTGTTGGGTTGGCATGAAGCTATCAGGTTTCCCATTGTCCACTCCCTTGGTAATCTCTATCAGTTATTTAGAAGGCCTGCACTTTGCAATGAGTGCACTATTGAGTGTTGGCTGGGCTCACAACCTAGATAACTTCTCTCCTGATGATTCAAACTCCTTCAAAAAGAAAAAACTGTTTTAAGTGTTAGGAAGTAAAATAAATTGCATGCCCACTCTGCACTTTGTCTTAAAGGGGTGAGCAGAAAACACATAAATAGTAATAGGATAGTGAGTTAGTTAGAAAAAACTTACAAAGTTTGTATCAAAGAATTCCAAATGTTGAGGACAGGTTACATAGGCTAGCCTCAAACTCCCATTGACATGGTTTGAGGGTAATCTTACTGAGGTGTTTAAGGTCATTAAAGGATACAATCTTCTTCACCAGTCTCTTGCAGTCGAGGATGACTTGCCTCTACGCTAAAAATTAGTTCTCAGGTGGCTGATGATTCCAATGTGCAATCTACAGTCTCATCACATGTTGGGCAGATGCTGATTGGAGGCAAGATGGGTTAAGATGTCTGGGTTGCTACGTTTTGATTTGATTTGATTTATTATTCTCATGTATATTAACACAGTGAAAAGTAGTTTCTTGCGCACTATACAGACAAAGCACACCATTCATAAAGAAGGAAATGAGAGCGTGCAGAATGTAATGTTACAGTCATAGCTAAAGTGTAGAGAAAGATCAACTTAATGCAAGGTATTAGTCTATTCAAAAACCATTCAAAAGTCTAACAGCAGCAGCGAAGAAACTTCTTGAGTTGGTTGGTATGTGGCCTCAGCCTTTTGTATCTTTTTCCTGAACGAAGAAGGTAGAAGCGGGAATGTCGGAGCTTTGTGGGATCCTTAATTATGCTGGCTGCTTTGTTGAGACAGAGGGAAATGTAGACAAAGTCAATGGATGGGAGGCTGGTTTGCATAATGGATTGGGCTATATTTACGACCGTTTATAGTTCCTTGCGGTTTTGGGCAGAGCAGGAGCTGTACTAAGCTGTGATACGACCAGAAAGAATGCTTTCTATGATGCATCTGTAAAGTTGGTGAGAGTCGTAGCTGACATGCCAAATTTCCTAGTCTTTTGAGAAATTAGAGGCATTGGTGAGCTTTTTTAACTATAATGTCAGCATGGGGGGGGGACCAAGACAGGTAGCTGGCGATCTAGATCCCTAAAAATCCGAAGGTCTTGACTCTTTCTACTTCACCCCCCTTGATGTAGACAGGGACATGTTTTCCTTTACTCTTCCTGAAGTTGTTGAAAATCTTCTCCATTTTGTTGACATTGAGGGAGACACTATTGTTGCCACACCAGTTCATCAGAACCTCTATCTCATTTCTGTGCTCTGTCTCATCATTGTTTGAGATCTGATCCACTACAGTAGTGTCATCAGCAAACTTGAAAATTGAATTGGAGGGAATTTGGCCATACAGTCATAGGTATATAAGTAGTAGGAGGCTGAGAACACAGCCTTATGGGACACAAGTGTTGAGGATAATGTTGGAGGAGATGTTGTTGCCTTTCATTACTGATTATGATCTGTGAGTTAAGAAATTCTGGATCTAGTTGCAGAGGGAGTGGCAAGGTTCAGACCACAGAGTTTGGAGATGAGTTTTGTGGGAATAATAGTGTTGAAGGCTGAGCTGTAGTCAATAAATGGGAGTCTGATATACATGTCCTTGTTACCTCCTTTTCCCTTGCTCCTTTCTCTGATGACACTTGGCTCTAGCTTGCTGTCAGTGACAAAATCCGAGATGTTCAGCTCCCTCAAGAATGTTTTCTTCCATTTCAGGCAGTCTTGGGCCAGGAGTGGGATGTTGCACTTTTTCAAGGAGGCTTGAGTGTGTTCTTGAACGAGTTTCTCTGCCTTCCTGGGTTTGCTTGCTCTGGTGAAAGCTCTAAGTGGTGCACTTTTGGGTGCATTCTGACAGGGATTTTGATGATGCGTAATGCCTGGTGGAGCTGATCAAACATGGTCATTGCTTTGATACTGGGGATGTTGGCCTGAGCAAGAACACTGATGTTGTGCATCTATCCTACCAATCAGTTTGTGGAGGCAGCGATGGTGGGACTGTCTCTGAGCCATATACGAGGGTGGGTGTCACAACAACTCAGTGCATCATGAGCTTGGTGCTGGTACCTCAGACGACCAGAGGCTATGCTGGCGCACTGAAGGCAGTGTTTAACCTCATTGTTGGTGTCATGACAATCCCAGAGTATGAAAAATGGTGTATGTTGTCCAAGGCTTTGTTGTGGATTTTGATAACTGAGGGATCAGTGCTGTGTGAACAGGACAGGCTGATAGAGCACCTATGTTTTATTGATGTTTGGTGTAAAGTCCATGCTCTCATAGCTCAGTGCAGGTGTTGACAATGGCTTGGAGCTCAGCCTCTGAATGGGCAGATAAAAGAATCAGCTGCTTACTGCAATTCAATGACAGAGGATGAGGTGACTTTGGACCTAGCTTGTAGGCAGCGGAGGTTGAACAGATTCCTATATGTTCTGTAGTTTAGCTCCATTCCAGCAACGAACTTGCTGAGGGTGAGATGGAGTATTGCATCAAGGAAGATTGAGAAGAGCATCGGTGTATTGACACAGCCTTGCTCGACTCCAGATCGAATATGAATTGGGTCTGTGGTGAATCTGTTGATCAGGATCATGGCTTGCATGTCATTGTGAAGAAGCTGGAGAATGGTGACAAACTTTTGGGGGAAGCTGAAATGGAGAAGGGTGCTCCATAGTCCTTGCAGTTAAGTTTGAAGGCCTCTATAAGGCCAAAGATGATCATGTACAAGGGTTGGTGCTGTTCTCTGCATTTTTCTCGCAGTTGCTGTACAATGAAGATTCTGACTATTGTGCTTAGTGGATGATATCAACAGTGGGGCTCTGGGATGAGATCTTCAGCCACAGAGAGGAGGTGATTGATGAGTATTCTTGTGATGACCTTTCCTGTAGCGAATAGCAGGGAAATTCTCCTGTCATTGCTATAGTCAGACTTGTCAGCTTTTTTAACAGGTGCAATAATGGATAGAGAAACTATTTCCTCTTTTGGAAGAATCCAAAACAAGAGAATATAATCTCAAATAAACACAGAAAATGCTGGAAATATTCAGCAAGTCTTCCAGAATTCATAGCAAGAAACAGGTAAGTGATCTTTTATCAGAAATGGGGAAAGTTAGATATAATGCTAAAATGAGAGGAAGGTGTTCAGGAGTGATTCAGAAAACACTTGTAGTGAAAATCTGGAACTCTCCTTCAGACATTTGTTAGGTTAAGTCAATTGGCAATTTCAAAACTGTGATTGGTAAAGATTTGGTTCAATAAGTGGATTAACATATGTGAAACTAAAGCAGATAAATGGAGTAAAGAAGGAGATCAATATGTTTTTTGCTGGCCTTCCTGCAATGTATCTGGTTGAAAAGTGCACCAAGGCTACGCAAGCTGAACTTCTCCATACATTTGGGTTGGACAAATTGCCTCTTCCAGTTGCCAGATCCAGCATCTCTGCCAAGATGTGTCCAATAAACAGCAAGAGACTCGTGCTGGAAAGTTATGACTGATGAAATTTAAATGGGCTAGTGATACAAGGGACTGAATTTTATTAAAACTATACTGTTGAATGGTGGAACAAGCTTGAGGGCTGAATGGCCTAGTTCTATTCTCATTTCCTTTGGCAGCCACCAAACTGAAAGTGTGTCTCAGGGTTTATGAACTGAAATGTGAATCCAGCACTTTGTCCATTGCACTGTTATTGTGGCAGCAAACTTTGCAATAATTGTCCAATGCTTGCATATTGCAGCCATCTATGTGTTTTGAATGGGCACCGATTAATTTTACATATTACTGGTTATTACTAGACTCTGAAACTTATGCTGCCTTCATGAAAGTCATTTTGGATCTTGATGGGGACCTCTGTTCTTTAATATGGTCTCTGCTATTAACATATATCTTATTCTACTGCTTTTCTGATTCTTCATATTTTAAGGTTATTGATTTATTCATTTTATTAGGTGGCCACAGTGATATTATCCCTGCACTATTAATCCAGAGAACAAGGATAATATTCTGGGGACCCGTGGGTTTGAATCCCACCACACCAGATGGTGAAATTTGAATTCATTAAAAAATTCTGGAATTCAAAATCTAATGATGACCAGGAAATCATTGCCAATTGTTGTAAAAACCCATCTGGTTCACTAATGTCCTCTAGAGAAGGAAATCTGCCAGCCTTACCTGGTCTGGCCTACACATGATCCCAGATCTACAGCAACATGGTTGACTCTTCAATGCCCTCAGGGGTTAACAACAAATATTGGCCCAGCCAGCAATGCCCACATCCCATGAACAAAAAAATAGAAATTCCTGTTTTTAGTTTCATCTTGTCCATTACTTATCAAGCATCATCCATGGCTGACCTATCTAAGACCTGTTTTGATCTTGACCTAAAACAACTTAAATTCACATAATGCCTTTCATCTAATAAAACCCAGGGTGCTTTATAGAAGTATGCAAACAAAGCATGACACCAAGCCACATAAAAAGCTATTAGGTCAGCTGCCCAAAAACTTGGGCAATTTTAAGGAGTGTCTTAAAGGAGTGTAGTGACATCAAGGAGAGATGGAGGGAAGGAATTCCAGTGCCAAGGCCTGGGCAACTGACGGCACAACTACCAATTGTGGAGAGATTAAAATTGGGCTGCTCAAGAGGCCAGAATTAGATGAGTACAACAATCGAGGAAGGCTGGAGGCTGGAGGACATTACAAGAACAACAGTAACTTACATTT
Organism: Sphyrna mokarran; assembly: GCA_024679065.1. Classification (NCBI taxonomy): domain Eukaryota; kingdom Metazoa; phylum Chordata; class Chondrichthyes; order Carcharhiniformes; family Carcharhinidae; genus Sphyrna; species Sphyrna mokarran. The sequence continues at coordinate 104,863,362 of JAGIQG010000003.1, read as the reverse complement.
ATATAGCACCTTTAACAGAATGGGACATCTTAAGGTGCTTCACAGGGGTTTTATAAAACAGAGTATGACACTGAGTCATATGTTAGGACAGATGACAAAAACCTTGGACAAAATGGTATGTTTTAAGATGGGGGGAAATGTCACAGAGAGGCAGAGAACTATGGGGAGGAAATTGCAAAGCTTGGAACTGAAAACACGGCCATCACTGGTGAATAGTTTTGATTGGGCTTGAAGAAGAGACCAGAATTAGAGAAGTTCATAGATCTTAGAAGGCTGTGGAGTTGGAAGAGACGACAGAGATAAGGAGGGAGAAGGCCACGAAGATGAGAATTTTAAAATTTTGGCATAGCTTGATTGGGAATCAATGTAGTTTGGTGAGCAAAATGATGATATGTGAATGGGACTAGATGTGAATTTAGTCAGCAGAGGTTTGAAAGGCCTAAAATTTATCAAGGCTAGAATGTGGTAAACCAGTGAGTAGTGCATTAGAATAGACAGGTTTAAAAATGACAAAGGAGTGAATGAGGGTCTCAGCAGCAGAGTCAGTGGCAAAGTAGGATAATGTTATAGAAGTGGAAATAGGCAGGCTTAGTGATGGATCAATGTGAGGTTGGAAGATCATTTCATAGTCAAATGTGACACCAAGGTTATGAACAGTCTGTTTCAGATAGTTTCCAGGGAGAAGAATGTAGTCAGTAGCTGGGTCAATGAGTTTGAAGTGGGGACCAAAAGCAATGGGTGGAATTTTCCCATTCCACTGACCACAGGAATCGTAATATGTGGGACACAAGCTATACAAAGGTCCATTTACCTCAAGTGAAATTTTCCTGCTTTGGGGCAAGTGCAGCCAGAAAATCCCACCCAATGGCTTTGATTTTCGTTATACTTAATGGGGGAAAGTTTCTGCTCATCCAGCTCTGGATCTTGGATAAGTCAATTATAATGAAGGAGTTAAGAGTTGGTGGTGAGGATGTCATTTGTGACTTCAACAAAGAGCTGCTTTAGTACTTCAATAGGGTGGAAACCAGATGGAGAGGGGTTCAAATATGGAGCTCTGGCAAAGATAGCATAGATTTGGGAAATGTCAACACACTCAAGGGCTGTCGGAAAGGGATCTCGGAGATGGGATTTGTCAGGATCTGAGGGTCAAGAGTTGATTCATTGATTAACAGCAGACTGCAATGACAGAGGGTCAACACCTGCTGGGATCTGTTAAAAATATCAGCTAATGTGAAAACCAGAAGAATTAGTTGTGTGGTCAGTAGTTTATTGGGAATAGGGTCAAGGGGGCAGGTGGTGGCCCACATGGACAAAATGAACTTGGGAAGTGAAATTGGAGAAACAGGAAGAAGTTGGGAGTTCAGGGCTAGGGCAGGGCAACAGTAGAGGAAGTACAGCCCAGTTGGCTAATGGCAGCTGAGCATATGGTCTCGATCTTAATGAGAAAGAAGTCCATGAGCTCCTTACATTTATTGGAGGTGAGGATGAAAGGGAATGGGGTTTAACAAGATAATCTACAGTAGAGAAAAGAAACTGGAGGGCATCTTTGCATTCCAAAGTGATCCTGTTGAAACCAGGAAGCGTAAAAAAGGTTGTTTGGAAATTTATGCCTTCCATTTCCTTTTCACCTTCTGGAAAAGTGCTTGTCCTCAAACAGCACCTTCTTACAAGCAGCTGACATCGGAGCTCAGCAGTGCAGAATTGCGAACACTAATCCATCTCAAAATACCAGTACTACCCTAGAATTCAGATCAGTATTGCTTGAGTTGGTTGTAAGTGTCCAGGAGAAGGGAAGATGTAAATTCCCCTTTCAGTTTAATGAGGACAAGACAGACTCAAGAGTCACCAGATATTTCACCCAATATTGTCTCTTAACCCAAAAGACTTGACTAAAGGATCCCTATGAGGTTGAATTTTGACTGACAAAACACAAGATAAATTGTTAATTTCAATATTTCTGAGAATATTAGAGTCGTAAGAAAAAAAGGAAAACAAAGTGTTAAAGAAAATATGAACATTTAGAGAAAATTGAAAATTAAGACTAAATTTGAGAGAAAAAGAAAAATGCGAACAGAAAATGTTACATGCTTAGAGAGGGCTCTTGACAGTAATATATTACCAACATATAACACTCCCATTAAAAAGGCCAATAGACTTATTTCTAGTTATTACATTGCAAAATACGCTTTGTTACATTTCACTAGTTGATTCAGTGCACCCACACAGGTAGTGGTTAAGTTTTGTTAGTGCATATTAACTATTAAAGGAGCCTTTAAGTCCACACAGGGGACATTCTTGACCTTTCAAAGATGCAACCTTTATTCCTTGAAATGACAGAATTATTACAAAAGTTACAGAGGAATTCATAGCTACAAATTGTTAGATATTTGTAAGCATTTTCTATGTTGCAAGAGTTTTTTTTGGCATGGTGCCTTCTTTTCTAAACAGCACCAGATAACACCAAATAAAGGTTTTTTTATTTTACAGGATGCTTCAATCCGAGTCTTGCATGTATTTATGACAGTGTGAAGGTTATCTATTAGCTATTGTAGAATAGTTACATGTAAAAACAAAAAAGATTTTTGCTGCATTGAAACAAAAATCTAACTTTGAGTCTTACAAAGAATGTTCAGCTTCAACTCCCACATCTGATAAGCATAACTACTGACTCAGTGCCAACCACAACATCTTTGGAGTGTTTATCATGCATACAGCTGTCCACTGAAATCCATGGGGAGAGAGTTCAAAATGCAGCTGTTGTCTGCTTTATCTGGTATTTCCGATAAAGCACCTTCCATTTGCAGGATTACTTGGTAGGTATGCATTCAGGTCAGAAACATTAGCTGGCCAGGACAGGACCGATTAGGCTCAGTTAAAAGTACAGTTATAATTTCTTCTATAATTATACTAGTAAAAATAGCATTTTTAAAAATCTCAGTGAATACATTTTTTCTGTACAAATAGCACACATAATTTCTGTCTATTGACGTAGAATGAGTATAATATTTGTATCGTAATTTACTTCCTTTATCCCAGTAAAAACCAGTTTTCAAATGCAGAAGCTTCAGAGAGACAAAAGTAGAAATCTATACATCATAATCAACACTAATGTTTAAGAATCATTGCTGAAGGTGCTTGTCTTTTACCTTTCCATTGAAATTGCTTTTGTATAAATATTATACAATGTATTATCAATCTAGGTTAGAGATGGCCACATTTCCTGACTTGCTCCTTCTGGCCCCACAATTGGAAATTTTAAACTTAGCTCACAGAACTACTTTGGTTATTTGTTCGTGGGAAATGGATGTCACTGGCAAGACCAGCATTTATTGCCCAAAGCTAACTGCCTTTGAGAAAGTGATGATGAGCCACTTTTGTCCAGCAACAGTGCATGTGGATAGGTCCACCCACGGTGCTGTTCGGGAGGAATTCCAGGATTTTGACCCAACAACAATGAAGAAATGGCAATATATTGCCAAGTCATAATGATGTGTGAGTTGGAAGGTAACTCGCAGGTGGCACTATTCCTATGTGTTTCTTGTCCTTATCCTTCTAGGTGGTGGAGAGCATAAATGTGGCGCTGCTTTTGAAGAGCATTACCAAGTTGTTGCAGTGCATTTTGTAGATGGCACACACTACTGTGTGTGCTGCTGGTGAAGAGGATAAAGTCACTGTGAACCTCTTTGCAGGCCTGGCTAGTTGGTTGCTGTTGGGACAGCTGTTGCATGGGCTCAACCTTCTGGTGAAGGTTAATATGCCTTGAGGATGCTTTTAACACAAGGCTTTGGCTTGCATGAATGGAGAAAGCTCCAACTGACTCAGGTAGATAAAACTCAATCTGTTGCTTAGGTGTCAACTTTGGTTGGAGACATTCTTGAAGATTTAATCATCTAGCGACTGATCACTTGGGAAAGGTGATCCATGACTCCAGGATGTTCCAAAGTGTTTTACAATTTTGAAATATAATTACTGTTGCTGTGTAGAAATAAATGTAATAGCTCAATGTTTCATGCCGCGATGCTCTGTGAGAAATTCTAAGAACTGGGTGGGAGGTGATCTATGGACAGGTGAAGAAATGGGAGGAACTTTGACTTCATTAGTAACTCATACATTCCTGAAATTGCACCAATAACATAGTAATAACAGTAACATGCAAATTCTCCTCACTATCATTTGTAAGTATTAGTAATTTTAACTTATTAATGCATAAGGAAAAAACTACCAATATTCACCTGGAAATCATAGCCAACACCCTCTTGCACTGTACAATTTGGAATGGTTAGGCTCCTTAGTCCTGGATAGAGTAGATATGTGGAAGATGTTTCCATTAAGTGAGATTAAGATCTGAGGACACAGCCTCACAATAAAGAGACGATTTAGAATGCAGATGAGGAGGAATTTCTTCAGCCACAGTGAATCTACAGAATTCACTGCCTTACAAGGCTGTGAAGGCCAGGTCACTAGGTATATTTAAGACAGAGATAGATAGGTTCTTGATCAGTAAGGAGATCAAAGGTTACAGGAAAAGATGGGAGAATGGGTTGAAAAACTTATTAGCCATGATTGAATGACAGAGCAGACTCAATGGGCTGAATGGCCTATCTCTGTTCCTATATTATATGGTCTTGTAGCTAATGCCACTTGTTATGGGATTGATTTTCTCCTTTTCTTAGACCTCAGTTTGGATATCCCACCTCTCCCATCTTTGCTTAATGCCCAAAGACTCTTATTCCTAGTCTCGCTCTTTCTTCCACCTACTGAATTGCATTCCCCAGACTCTATTTCTCCTCCATCCCTTGCTTCCACACCCTTTCTCTCCTCCCCTTCCAACTCTCCCTCCCTCCCTTCCTGCTTCTATCTGCTTCCTTCCATCCAGAGTCACAAGGGTCTTCTTGCATGTCAAGAATTAATTATCAGGAGTTTGAACTTTTTCAAGACAAACTATGGCTTCAGTAATATCAGTGAATTTAAAGCTGTATTTATTTTATCAGTGCAAATGGGCCTTCAGTCATTTGAGCTCTCAAGAGCCATTGTCATGTACATCTCCAATTCTACCTCTACAAGTCTGACGTAGGTCATGTTTTCATGAGCTATTGGGGGAGAAGGAAGGCAATTGTACATGCCAGAGATACATGAGTTAGTCTAGTACTATATTGTATTTGAAGCATTTAAAGAGTATTAATGTGAATAGAATTTTGATTCCTGTTGGTGAAACATGAAAACATTGAAAGGAAGTACCTTTAAGAAATGGCCTTGAGGGGTGGAAATGCAGTTCCCAGCACTTTTGGGCATTCATATAGCATAAAATTATTCCTAAATTAGCAATCATACTCGCAGAGGCCACAGGATGTCTAACATCAGAATGGACAATGACCACATGTGCAACTTTCTAAGATGCATTCATTAAACTTTCCTTTGCACTTAATACTTGAATCACTGGAGACATTTCAAACATCTAAAGATGTACTGTCCTCAGTCAGGGTGCTGTGTGCCTTGCTGTGGAGTGGGTTACAGCCATTCCAGGTTCACAGCTCATGAAAAGCTCCGGTCAGAAGAGCTGGTAGTGGAGCCTACATTGAACCTCAATATTGACAGTATCCACAACTGACCAAGAATTAAGTACTGCATTCTGAGTTTCTCAGTGGTTTTCTGTGGTCCTGGATTTTTTGGCACCCACTGCATGATCCTGATGCAGTCATTGGTCATTTTTCTTATCTTAATCCCCCCAGTGGACTGATAAGGAGCTCAGCATCTCTCCAATTGATGAAAATAACTTAAAAATGCTTTCCTGTTTGTGTTTCTGGGGAAGTTCATTGGATATTGTATTGTAAAATAAATTGGAATAAATATATATTACCTGGAAAAAAGTACACTGGATAGTACATAGGATTTATGCCATGTGGCCTAACCAATTCCTTCAGGTATTTAAGTCTCACTTCAATCATCTCCTAATTTTCCTCAGCTAAATTTGTCAGCTTAACCTTTTATTTCTTGCTCCTGCACATGCTTATTTGGTGTCCCCCTAAATGCATCTATACACTTTGCTTTAATCACTCCTGGTAAAAGAAGTTTGTCTGAATGTGAGAATGGATGTTATTTTTAAAAATATTATTTGGAAATATTGTGTTATTCTGTAAAGAAGGCTTGTATGTGTAGATTTGTCTGGAAGAGTTTAAAGGATGAAAGGAGTGAAAGTGCTAAAAAATATATTTGTAATTAAGATATGGCCAAGTGGTTTTGTATGTAAATATTAGAAATTTGCACTAGGAGATAGTGAGGGACTTAGCTTTTTCAGCTTTCACATTTCAAAGGGGACCAATGGGTATTTATAGCTTGCAAAGATTATTAAATTTTATTTGATCCCGTAAGTGCAGACAGCAGGAAAGGCATGAACATTTCTTATATTTTGGAAAAGTTAAGTTGAAGAAACAATGGGATCAAAGATGATAGGAGAAAGGATATGTAAAGAGATATGTTGAGCTGATTTGGTGTTGACTGTATGGGAGAGACCTCCTAGAAACAGCTTTGGGCTGGGAGGTCAGCTTTCAACTACCTATCCATTCAAGCCAGAATAGTCTTGGGCAGCAAAGCGTATTCTTGTTCTGATGTTTCTTGGATTTCCATAGCATAATGTGTGAGTTTGAGAGTCTGTGTGGTATACTTTTATTAAAGCAATAGCAGTTTTGCCTTGGTTGTTATGTCAGAAGTTTTACAGTTAAACATTTATAACGGAGTGTTACCTGGAACGTGTTAACATGTTGGTCTGACCAAGTAGGGAATCTTTTGGGGGAGTGTTTTGTAAGAATATTTTTAACTGTGTAACTGTGATCTTGTGTGTTTAAGTTTCTTTCTTTTTGTAAATAAATCTTCAACTTTTAAGTTTTAAAATCTCAAAAGTGTTACTGAACGTTTTGCTGCTAAGGTTAGCACGCTTTCTTCTTGTTTTTAGAATAAGCAAGAAAGGGTTTCCCTCTGGAATTTTGTTTGCTCAACAGTTAACATCTGCTGTAGTCATAAAATGAACTTCCTTTTACATTTTTGGTGGCTGTCTTATGCTGACTGCCTCTAGTTTTGCTTTTCTCCACAAGTGGAAATATTCTTTCTATCAAGTCAATCAAAACCTTTCATAATTTTTTGACTTCTATTAGGGTCATCACTCAGCTCTCCCTTTCCAAGAGAAAAGCTTGTTCTCAGGAGAGATATACGCCCATATTTCCAGTATCATCACTGTAAAACATTTTTGCTCCTTCCCTAGTGTCTCTTTTATCATTTTATTTTAATAAAATATTGACCAGTACTAAACACAATACTCCAGGTGTGGTCTGATCAAGGATTCAATGAGTTTAGCATAATTTTATTTTTCAATTCTATCTTTCCTGAAGTAGATCCTAGTGGTTTTATGGGCTTTTATTAATAACCTTACTAACCTGTGTCACCACGTTTAGTGAGCTGTGTATTTGTCCTCTTGTTCTTTGTTTTACTACCCCATTTAGATTATTATTTTCTAAATACTATGACCTTCTTACTTTTTGTACCAGAAATGTAATATCTAATATTTCTCTATGTTGAAATTCATTTGTCAATTATATATCCATTCTGTAAGTTTGTAATCTGTAATTTTTTTTTGCAGTTCTCAGTATTGACTATTCCCCACAATCATGGCTCTCTTACTAACTGGTGTCAGCTGCAAACTTAGATATTGTACTTTTGATTCCAAAGTCTCAGTTATGAATATTTTGGAAACTATTCTTTACTCTCTGCTTTCTGATAAGAGCAGCCTGACTGCATTGTAGGGTCAAAGCAGCATAGAGAACGCCGTCAACCATTCCTGAAACTGATTCTCTCACCGATAAAGAATCTATAGGAAAACTATTCTTTCAGATTGCTTCACTGTTTAAATATGTTGAACATCATTTTAATGCAATACTTGTTTCTGATTACAATTAAAGCTTACAGTTAAAGAATTGTACGCTTGTAATATTACAACTTAATTTTTCACCCAATTTCTCTGTAATAGTGCTAGAACATTGGTTTCTAGTTCTTGATTAAAGTGTAAAGGGGAATGTGTAAAGAAAAACTCATCCAGACCACTCATCTTTACAGATAATTATGGGTTCTCTTGCATTACAATTTCTCATGAGGAACAAAAAAATCATCAAGCTGGATTAGCATGAATTGTATAGCGACATTAAGTTTATGATTTCAATTAGCATTCACGAGAAGCATGAATTTTTTGATAGCAATCAGTAAAAAACATATTCAAATGTTTTAAGTCAAAAAGAATTAAAAATACTTTCCATTAAAGGATGCAACATTTTAATAAATTTCCATTGAAAACAACACAAATAAAGTGAACATGCATGGACTACTACTTCAAAACACTTTTTACAATACAAAATATAAAAATACTTTCTTAGAAATCCTCCATTTGCATGATATATACAGTAGATATAATTAACTTAGTGAATTTCCAATTTTAATTACAACACACTTGCATTTAAAAACACGACAGGATAAGCAGTTCTGTAACTTTGTTTGGGATAACATATTGATTGTTAAGCTTGATATAACTTTCTGTGGCAGTGGAAGGAAAAATACAGTACACAATATAAGAACACAAACAATATCTTAATTTGTAAACATGCTCACAGCTATGTAGATGAAATTCTAGTAAAATGTACACTACTCATTCGGTGACTATAACTGCAGAATGTATATTAGATGATATTATATTACAAAAAAAATTTAACCAAAAAAGCAAGCAAGGAATCCTTCATTTAACTCAGGAATATTGTACGAATTTTTAAATACTGATTAAGTTATATTGCCTTTGCCAATGTTAATTTTTAATAATTAATTTGAGTGCAACTTTTTGTAGTTTACATTCTTATTGAAAATAAATTGTGCAAAATGTTATGAGATAATGCAGTTCTTGCTTTTTTGTCTCTTCCTGTAATGTGATTGATACCTGCCACTCAGGTTGGATGATATAGGAACAGGTGAGCTATAACCATACATAAATTCATCACTAGTAATGGGGCGAAGTTGAACAGGGCGTGGAATGGGTTGCCCTAGGAAGTATCCTTCTTCCTCAGATTCTGATGAGGAAGAACAGGTAGAACACCAATCATCATGGTCATTAAAATAAGGTCTGAGCAACTTGTCACCTACTTGGTTCTGTAATGTAAGGTCAGAGGCAGTTCGAGGATACCGACCATATGGATCTCTCAATTGACCATTTCCAAATGCATCCCTGCTTCTTCTTCGCATCATTAATTGTTCATAATCTTCACCTGAAAACATCTGAGACCTGTCCCTCATTTGATAGCGTTTATCTGAAGCTAGATGAAGAGCATTATCAGAACGAGATCGTCTAGATCTCCTTGGTCTGTGGCGATGATGGCGAGAATTATTCTCCCGATTATGCACACGTCTCTGGGTTCGTTCACTCATGGGTGCAATTCTAGCATTCATACTAGTTTGCATTCTGTTATTTATGGCTCCATCTGGACAGTCAAATCCTGGTGGCAGTCTTCCTTGACTAGATAGTTCTCTATACTGCAAAGGGTGCCTAAGTCTATCTAAAGGTGGCTGCAGATCCTGGTATTGCTGGGCAGAGTTCAGGCTTCGAATGGACTCTGTGCTTCTAAATCTGGTAGAAGAGTTAAGTGTACCCATGTTGCTAAGTTTTTCTGATCCATTCATGCCAGAATCTTTGCTCAAGTCAGGCATTGAAAACCTGGACAAATGCTCTTGGCGTTTGGCACCACCTTCCACAGAAGCTCCTAAAAATATAATTATTTATTGGCAAGATTAAAAAACAGTGATGAACAGCTGGTCTTAAAATTAAATATAACAAGTTTCAAATGTGTTTGAGAAAAGGAACTCCTCCTGAAAATAAAGACAAAAATTCAAAGAAGAGAAATTAATGTTAAGCAAGTTTTAAAATGTGAACCCCCAAAATGGCTTCCTTTATTGACTTGGTATTCCTTTGCTGGAATTTGCTGAGATGTTTGGGGACATTCTTGGAGGTAAGGAGGCTAATAAAATGGTGTGGCAAGGTGTCAGGTAGTGTGACCATTATCCTTCCTGCCATTTTTTTTGTCAGCGTTGAGAAAGTGGCAGATGGGAACTCACATTTTGAAATGTGTAATTCCAAAAAAATATTTTCAGTTGCAGAAATGATAATTCTAGTTTTTCAGATTGGGGAGGATCAACAGACTTATTTGTTCATGAGATAAGGGCATTGCTGGCTAGGCCAGCACTTATTACTCATCCCTAACTGCCCTTGAGAGGATGGTGGTAGGCTGCTTCGTTGAACCGCTGCAGTCTAACCCACAATGGTGTTAGGAAGAGAATTCCAGGATTTTGATCTATTGACGGTGAAGGAATGGTGACGATATATTTCCAAGTCAAGACAGTGTGTGACTTGGAGGGGAATTTGAAGGTTGTTGTATTTCCATGCATCTGCTGCCCTAGTCCTTCTGGATGACGGAGGTTGTGGGTTTGTAAGGTGTTGTTGAAGGAACCCTGCTGAGTTGCTGCAGTGCATCTTGTAGATGGTACACAATGTTATCACTATGTACAGTGGTAGATGTTTAAGGTGGTTGATGGGATGCCAATCAACTGGACTGCTTTGTCCTGGATGCTATCAAGCTTTTTGAGTGGAGCTGCACTCATCCAGGCAAGTGAACAGCATTCCATCAGATTCTGATTTGTGTCTTGTAGATACTGGACAAACTTTGGGGAGTCAGAAGTTGAGTTAATTGTTGCAGGATGTCCAATCTCTAACCTGCTCTTGTGGTCTTAGTGTTCAAATGTCTGGTCCACTTCAGTTATATAGACTGGTTTTTGACTGGGATATAAATTGCATCATAAAGAAGGTAAATGGATTAACAAATATCAAACACAATGTGATTGATTCTTAACTACCTTCAAGAGCAACTAAAGATGGTTAATAAATGCTGGCCAACTGAAAACACCCATTCCCATAAATGGATAAAAAGAAAAGATCTCCAGAGCTAGTTTCCGTCACCCTAGTAGGCCTGTAAACATTTTCTTCAGTGTTTATTGTTTCCTTATGGATCTTAGATTTTTCTTAATTTTATAAGCCTCTTCCAGAAGATTATAAGGCTGTGGGAGTTAGGAAATATTTAGTCTTGATGCTCAAGTCATCAAGAGAATATAGCTATTGATCTTTTCCCTGCCATCTTAGCTGAGATGACCAAACAGCATGGATCGGAAATCGCACCTGGGATCGCACTGTGATTTGGATATGAACTAGCCTCTCTACTTTTGCTATCTTTGGTTATCAACAGGTTTATATTAAATAGTAGTTAATGACAAATATACTATACCTGTTGCATTCGAAAGTGCAAGAGATTCTATTGATTCCCTTGGGGTTTGTTCAAGAAAGGTGAGTTGATCAGTAAAACTAAGTGCACTGATTGGATGTCTGGTTCGACACTGATGAGAAATCAATTCTCTTTCCATCTCATATCCTTGTACAGTTGGATTTGATCGAGATTCAGGTATACTATGGCTCGATGCACTGCTAAAGCTTTCTTGAGTTCTGACGGCCGAAGGATAATAATCTTCTTTGTCCTCTTGGATAAAACTATCACTATGGTCTTTCAAGGCAGCAGTTGAACTTCTCTTTGTATTGAATTCTTTCCCCCATATATCAGTCTGATTGCTTATGCACTGTGTTGGATTAAATTCATTCCTTACACTATACTGACTGATTGGTTGAGTAGGTCTTTCTGTATATTTTGCCCTTTCTGTAGAATCATCATCATATTGGTAGACGTCTCTGGTTTTCCAAAGTGTTTCTTTGTTCAAACTGGCTGCTTGACCAGCAAGACTTAGCATGTCCATTTGCTGAGAAAGTGGATCAATATCTGTAGAATACCTGTTCATTGCCGCTTGTGAAATAGTTGGTCTTAGGCCTTTATCTTCTACTTTACTGCTGTTCCTACCTATTCTAGCACTGCGTCGGGATTCTCTTGATCGTGCACTTTGAAAGGCAGAGTCTGAAGAGTCAGAGCCATTGGGATCTTCCCCAATGCTGCAGGATCTGGAACAAAATATCTGTCCTTGTTTTGGTAGAAAAGGTCGTCCAAGTAATGACTTCTTGCAACGTGCACAGCAGAAACACAATTCTGTAGCATGCCAGTGTTGACCATCATATGTCATCTGTCCTTGGTCAATACCTTAATAAAATAAAGAAAATCTTCATTGGATCACCACGTAAGGCATGTACAAAGCCAACATCAATTTTGAATTTTTAACCTGCTTATATTATTTGCTTGATCACATAATTGAATTACATGAATAATGCAATTGTGAGGACATGCACAACTAATAACGTATCTAATAAAAAGTTTACAATTGTGAGAAATAAAGAACTGTGAACAAAATTCTGATTCTTTGTGATTCACTTCATAAACGATATTACTTTAATGTTCCTTTTGTGATAAAATGTACTTTCTAGTATATTATTCAGGTTCCAGAATACACACAATTGAATAACCAGAATTAAAAGGCAAAAGAAATCTTAGCACGCAAAATTTGCATAGAGCCATTCTTCAATTCTGTTTCATATAGTAATTTCTACTTCCCTGAAAGCTTTGATTTCTTCATAGAATATGGTTCTACATGCATAACTGCCTTTCCACACTCTGTCCAAGTCATCATTATTTATGTGTAAGACATGACAGTCAGCATTACGCTATGACAATTTTTGTGACAGTGAAGCCTGGTCCAGTCCCCACCCACAAGCCATGTTCACATTTCATAATTCTTGAAAGAACTCATTGGATAATATTCATGATGCAACCTTGGATGAGCTTTTTCTTCCCTAACCTAAGGGCAATGTTGTCAATTATATCACCCTCGCTGTAACCTAGCACAAGCCAGAGATTGAGTCTGAGACATTCTTGGCTGATGTGGCTCTTTTACTGACTATTCAGATTTCTAGGAAATCTTAATTGCCTGTATAAATTTTTCAGAGAGTAAATCTGTACAGGTTTGTACTTAAACCATATTGAATTGGTAGGCATCTGTACAGATTTACAGATTTCCTGTATAGGTACAAACCTATTGTATTGGTTGAATATCTTTTCAATAAGTCTACTGGAACTTTGAAAAGCATATGACCAATACAGATTTATGCAATATTCTTAATGCGCTCCCAATATTATGAACATTTTGATTTGTAGTAAAATTATGTGATACGGTAAACCATTAAATATAACATTACTGAATCCAAAGAAATGCCACAACCTTCCATTTCTATAGTTCTTTTGTATTATGAGCAGCGCAGTGGCACAGTGGTTAGCACTGTTGCCTCACAGTGCCAGGCACCTGGGTTCAATTTCCAGCATTGGTCACTGTCTGTGTGGAGTTTGCACATTCTCCTTGTGTTGTGTGAGTTTCCTCTGGGTGCTCTGGTTTCCTCCATTGTCCAAAGATGTGCGGGTTAGGAAGACTGGCCATGCTAAATTGCCCCTTAGTGTCAGGGGAACAAACAGGGTAAATACGTGGGGTTATGGGATACGGCATGGATGGGAATGTGGTTGGTGCAGACCTGATGGACCGAATAGCCTCCTTTCTTCACTATGATTCTAAATTTAAAGAGTCCTTCATTATAATTTTGCATGTAGATAATACACCAACCAGGTTTTTACTTACTTTCATCATAGTAAAAGTGACTACAATGTTCATCGCTTGGAAAGACTATATAGAAATGCACACTCTTTTTTGTTTCAGCCAACAGAATAGTCATCTAGTAGTCTTAATGGGTTTTCTAGTCTATTATTACATGTTGCTGGACATCAGAAGGAGCGGGGGAGGGGTTCAAAGACGGGAGAGGGTAGACATGAAGTGGTCAGACATAAATGGGGTACAGTTCTGGGACTGGCTCAGTCATCGTGGAAGGGACAGTTGTGTAAGATGGGGGAAATTCTGGTCAGGTCATGTCGGTCATTGGAGGAAGAGGTTGGGGACAATCCCATTGGGAATTGGGGAGTTCCACTGAGGGGAGTAGTAAGGGGAGGGTGGTGCCCCTTCAGGGATTGGGGCTATGGGCAGAGTCCCTTAGGATGGGGCTGGTTTGTTCTTACAGCAGTTACCCAGGATTAGAGGAAGTTTTAATTCTTCTAACTTTTTCTGAGTACCTATTCATGTAACATAGCCGGAACCATCCAAAGTTTGCAATTTAGATCACATTTTCAGATGGGTCCCAGGACAGGGCAATTGCCCAGAGAAAGTGAGTTTTGGGCAACTGCCATGCAAACCCTTGTCTGGGAAGTTCCAAGTATCTTTGGGGTATACCCCAAAACTGAAGCCGGGAGTTCAGAAGATACAAGTGGCATAATACTTTAATAATTACTAAATCATACAAAAACAATATAGTAAGCCACAATTAAATAAATTTTAAATATCTAGTTTAAAAGTGAATATTTTCTCAGAAACTGAAAAATTTCAGATCCAACGTGATGATAGTAGCTCTATATTGGAGCTATTTACTCTCATCCCATTTGCCTTTTGTCTTTGCCCTGTTAATGTAATTTTTTTTTGATTTTCTGTACCTAGGGGATTTTCACAGGAACTTCATTGCAATGTTAATATAAGCCTACTTATGATACTAATAATTAAACTTTGAAAACTTCCATCTGCAGAAAAGCAAAACTACTGGGATTTTTTAAAATTCAAATTTGTTTTGTACTTAGGATAAAATGTCAATTTATTTTTCAAAATATTGTGATTAATAATATGTTTTTAATTGTAATGATGTTTGAAATAATGAGATCCTGTTCAGTGTGCAACCAATTCGTCCTCAATGTGCAAAACCTATCATGTTAAGTAAGCACAATTAATGTGAAGAAATTCATCCAAAATATTTGTGAAAAACATTGCTATATTGTTAATAATTGGGAGGTGCTGTTTCTGAAAGATGGAGAGATAAAAGCTATATAAGAGTTCGAGGGCTCCAGTGATATTATTACAACTCAGTCACAGCATGTCAACGAGCAATGGGAAGTACAGGCCCCAAGCTGGGCCAGCGTGTGCTGGCTCAGGGAAACCAAAGGACATTGCAACAGCCAGTCCTATGGAGTCAGGTGAGAAACTAACGTCAAAGCTGTCAGACCCAAGAAGTCTGAGAGACAGAAATCCCTCTCATTGACTCTCGTATGGAATGGCGGGACAACTTTCTTGGAGCCAAAGGAGGAAAAGCAGCAATTGAAAATCTATGGTTGAAATTTTATGCGCCAATAACTGTGGCAGTGGCAATAGGGGGTGCAAATGGTACTAATCAGTCGCATTGGACAAGAACTCACCGCATTCAAGCAGGCCTATATGAAGACTTCATTATGAGCAATACTGTGACTCAATCTCCTATAATGAGTATGTTGAACAGGAATATGAAAGCATGATTATGAGTATGATTGATTCATACCCTCAATTTTGATTTGATTTATTGTCACACATATTAGCATGGTGAAAAGTATTGTTTCTTGCGTGCTATACAGACAAAACATATCATTCATAAAGAAGGAAACAAGAGAATGCAAAATATAGTGTTACAGTCATAGCTGGAGTGTAGAGAAAGGTCAACTTACTGCAAAGTAGGTTCATTCAAAAGTTTGATAGCAGCAGTGAAGAAGCTGTTCTTGAGTTGGTTGGTATGTGACCTCAGACTTTTGTATCTTTTTCCCGAAGGAAGAAGGCAGAAGGGAGAATGTTGGGGCGGGGAGGGAGGGAGTTCTTAATTATGCAGGCTGCTTTGTCGAAGCAGTGGGAAACGTAGGCAGAATCAATGAATGAGAAGCTGGTTTGCATGATGGGTTGGGCTACATTCATGACCTCAAGTGGAGCAGTCCAGATCCAGATTCTGACAGTACTCCTTTGGTCAAAATGGACCACCCATGGAAAAGCAATCAGCTGTTGGTGACAAGACTACAAAACAGCATGAAAAACAGTCAATCAGTTTCACTTCGGGATTTGTGTCCACCTCTGAGGAGAGAGATCCACTGAATGATGAAAGTGTGGAGAATGAGAGTATTTAAAACAAGTCCCCTGGAGAAGATGTACGTTTTAGAAATATGCTAGAAATACCTCAGGCCAGGTACGTAGAACATAAAACATAGAACACTACAGCACAAACAGGCCCTTTGGCCCACAAGTTGTGCCGATCATATCAGTATCTACCAGGCAACAGAACTATCTGTAACTCCCAATCCCATTTAATCCCATATACTCATCCTGAAGTCTCTTTAAAGACCCCAGTGAATTCGCCTCTACCACCACTGACGGCAGCCGATTCCATTTACTCACCACTCTCTGAGTGAAAAACTTACCCCTAACATCTCCTCTATACTTGCCCCCCAGCACCTTAAACCTGTGTCCTCTCATAGTGACCGTTTCAGCCCTGGGAAATAGCCTCCGAGAATCCACTCTATCTATTCCTCTCAACATCTTATAAAGCTCTACCAGGTTGCCTCTCAACCTTCGTCTCTCCAGGGAGAAGAGATCTAGCTCCCTCAACGTATTTTTATAAGTCACGCCTCCCAATCCAGGCAACATCAACATGGAACTTCAGAGGTGGTGAAGGCCCATTGTGAAGGGGGGAGGTTTGGTCACAGCATTCTTGAAATCTACAAATGATGGCTCGCTTAGTGAAACAGAACAGGATGCTGTTGTTCTACTAGCCAATGCAAGCTTTAAGCTGAACCAGTTCAGGAATAATCTAATAAAATCTGATCACATCTTGAGATACACACATAGTACAAATGTACATGATACAAACAGAGTTTAAAGATAACATAAGAATTAGGAGCAGGAGTAGGCCAAATCGGTCCCTTCAGCCTGCTCTGCCATTCATTATCACGGCTGATCTGCGCAATGGCTCTTTGGAGATTATCTCAGTAGGACTGTGAAAGAAATGGACAAGGAACATATGATGAGGAACTGCACTCAGTTCAAAGCATGTTACAACATATAATGCAGTATGGCAAGCAGACATTTCTCATCAGAAATAACAAGGTCCCATCCAAGGAGAAAGAACCACAGGCTTTTTTAAGGGACAAACATCTTTTCAACCAGTCAAAGTATCTGCAGAACAGCCATGGATAGGTACAAAGATTCCCTATGAAACAACTGCAGAAACCACCTGCCACCCGTCAGCTGGGAGACAAATTCCAGCTGAGCCAGAAAAACTTTCAACCTCAACAGCCTGTACTGAGGTACCTCGAGTAGGTAAAAGAATGCGCTCTTATTTTCATGTTGCAACTGAAAGTGAACATATCAGAGGTCGAATGAGCAGTCAACAAAGATGCCGGAAAGAAGAACACTGGATCAAATCATTTTAAATATTGTTTCTGGATATGAATTACAATTAATTGGCTCAGTTGAGCAAATTTTGTATCTCTACAAATTGAACAGTGAAGAAATAAAAGCTGTTTATGAGAAAAATATTTAGGCTTTCAATACAAAGACGTGTTTGAAAAGATTATGCTCGAGTATGGAGACTCAGGGCGAGATTTTACCAACTGTTCATACTATGCTCCCACTGCAGTGAAGTCAGAGAACTTGGCTCCTAGTCAAACTTCTGTTCACTGCAGCAGGAATGGTAAATCTCACTGGCGTGAATGGCTGCAACATTTCAGCCTATGTATCAAGTATTTTCACACAGTAGGAAAAAAGTGGCTAACACATGATTCTAGATCTTTAAATCTGCATAAACATAGAAAAATACTATCATTTTAAAATGGACAATTTAGATATTGCTGTACAAGAGCTCACCAATGGCTGTTTCATGGCCTTAATAGAACAATATCAATTGCAAGATGATAAAGAAGATATCTAAAATTCAGATGGAAAGTTTACAGCCTTACCAAATGGATTAAGCTAAACCTCTATTTGCAACTATGAGGAACAAAGGTCACCATACTGTACTGGGATAGAAAGATGATATCTTACTTGTTGGCAAGGCAAAACAGGGAGCAATTGGATGCAGTCAGAGAAACAGCCACAATACTCTTTGACTTTGGTTCTGCCATACACACATACAGATCTATACTTGACCCAGTACACAGTGTTACTTTTCTAGGATACTCCACAATGAAAGTAAGGCTCACTGAAGAAAAATCAGAGGAAATATATTGTTGGCCTCACATTAACCATCAATGCAAATAGTTTCTCTGTGATTGGCAAATTGGTGGCTGCTTTTCTATGGTAAACAATATAGGCTATTGCATTACAGGGTGCTCGAAAAGGAAACAAAATGGATTTTGAAAGAAAACAAAAAGGTATTTTGACAGAAAGTGATTCTTCCCCTTGCAGCATGTGATGAGCTAACTTGGTGTCAACCACAGTGAGCACCATTGATAAAGGATCAACAGTACACATCACACGAAATGATTTAGGATGGGATGTATACAATGGTACCCCATACACATTGGAGAAAGATGGAATGCTGAAGAGAAGGCATGAGCAGAAAGAAGTGACATTAATTACTTGGAACTGAAAGATACTTTCTTTGCATTTAAAGCTTTTTGTACACCTAATAGCTATGTAATTAGATAACATAACTACAGTGGGATGCATAAATGAAATAGAAGGAACAAAATCACAGGCATGAAACAAACTAGTCAAGATTTTCTGGAAATGGTGTCGATCTAGACATATTTGAGTTACTCCAAAACATTTGTCTAATCTCTTCAATCAAATAGCTGATGAAAAGTCAAGAAAATTCAATGACCAGGTGGAATGGAAGTTAGGTGGGATTAATTATCTACAGCTGTAGGAAATCAGATGTTGATCTTGTTGCGTTATGTTTAAATGCATTGGTAGAATACTGTGTGTTTTGGTTACCAGATTGCAGATGCCATGGCAACAGTCGCTTTTTTAATCACCTGCCAAATCTATTTCTTTTATGCATTTTCCCACTTATTCCTCATTAGGGGATGTTTATAGAAAATTGAAAGAAGGAAGTTGATGGTTTTACGATAGCACTGAGATGGCCAACATATCTATTGCACTAGTGCAAGGACCAGTGATACTCTCAACAATTAATTTCTCAACCTACTTCAAAATTATATCATCCCAGTTTACGAGTGTCTTAATCTTATACTCTACAGGATTTCAAAAAAAAGTATAAGACAAGGAGTTTTCAGCAGAAACTGCCAACATCATCCTAAGTGCCTGATGGCCATCAACCAGGAAGTAGTACACTATTCATCAACAAAATGGATGGATTTTTGCAGTGGACAATAAATATCTGTCGATAATGTTTAGAAACTTTTAACTTCATCAGGCTATAATGCCATGAACACAACAAAGTAAGATTTGTCTTCTTTGTTGTGCTGCCAGATAAACACACTTTGGGCTCACATCCACTGGTGACTCATTTTATGACAGGACAACCTCAAAGCCCCAGTACCAATACAAAATACCATGTGGAATGTGAAGTCTGTGCTAGACTACCTCCCGCAACTTTCATCTGTTTTTGTCACTATATCATCAAGAATTGTCAATGAAAACATGTATGTTGATTGATTTGGAGTCTGTACAGCATCTCCTAGACACTTAACAACATGCAAAAACGTGCTGTCCTTTACATTTCAAGTGAATATTTTTTTGTAACAAAACAAGCTAGGGAAAAATGTTGCCAATTTGTGTTGAAGGCATTTCATCATGCTTATGTGTTGGTGAACAATTGTGAGAATATTTGCTTCATAACTAACATCTTCAAAACAGTGAGAAAAACATTTACCAAAGAACCACTACTGACACTAAAGCTAAATGGATACATCATATCATTATCAAAGCTGGAGTTGACACTTATGT
The DNA here is from genome assembly GCA_024679065.1 of Sphyrna mokarran. NCBI lineage: Eukaryota > Metazoa > Chordata > Chondrichthyes > Carcharhiniformes > Carcharhinidae > Sphyrna > Sphyrna mokarran. The sequence goes on along the minus strand of JAGIQG010000003.1, from coordinate 104,843,511 downwards.
GCTCAAACCTCACTATACAAAAGTTGCAATCAGACCTAAAGGTACATTAGCCATGATCAATTAAAAAAATTTTCAAAATAAGCCAATGAAAGAGAATGTCAATACATTTTCAATGGCAATCTTGTTTGTAGGGCTAGAACTTCAATCGTGCCCGCTTTAATAAGGGACATGCATTTAAGAATAATGCTGTTTTAGAATTCAAGGTTTGAACTGTTCTTTGCGTTTTGAATTAGAAGCAGTGTGATTCTCAGAAAAGGGGAAGTGCTTAATTTCTCTACGTACTTGGATTTACAATACCTAAACAGATGAAGCACAGTGTTGGACATTACTGTCTCCATTTTGCTAGATACGCAACAATCAGTAGATTGCTATAAAAGAGCTACAAACTGTAAATTTGACTAGATTTGTTATTCATTGAATTGGCATTGCAAGGTCAGAAATTTGCTTTGAAAATCTCTCATTATTTTGAATGAGCACCATTACAAAATAAAATCAAAAGTTGTAATGGGAACCTACCCATTTGATGTTTAATCTTGATTTTATGAAGCAGGTGAAGAAAAAGATAATGTGCTCTTCACATCCTCCCATAATTTTCACAAGTTGTATTGAATTAAATCACATATGTTTTCATGTATACTTTGTCACTGATTCCATGTGCCACCATTCATTGCCATGTACAAAATGGAATTCAATACTTGGTACTGAGAGTTCATAAGCTCTGACTTCACTTTTAAGACCAGCTGTGCATATGCAAATGGGATCTCAAATAATTTCGCACTCCCCACATTTTATAAAAATCAAAATCAACTACTGAACAGATAAATTTTTATTTAACATTTCTATTTTACTGCCTAATGTCCTGCTCTTTGAGGAAAAAACAATAAACAGTTGTTAAATTGAAAGGTATTTAAACCAACATTGCACATGGGGTGAATCCTCTTCTGCCTTTTTACACTTGGCTTAACATGCTAAGGAACATATAACTCTTGGGTGCTTGCCACATTTTTAAATCAATATCTTTGCTGATACATGTTCCTGGTATATAAAGTTCTATACAGAGAGCTAAAAATGTGATTGTCCAATTTTTTGGGCCTGGTTTGGGTCACAGTTTGTCACTGGCTCTGTGGGAAGTGCAAATTTGATGCTGCCATGTCATTACCATGATTGTAGCATGAAATAAGTGCTTTCCCTCACTGCTTGCTGTCTCATAGTATTGCCAGCTACTACTATGTTCAGTTGGGGGCAATCAGTATTCTGCTCATAGCACATGACGCATCTACCCTGCTCTTCTTGAAAGCAGTCTTTCCTTCTTAAAAAGAAGCTGCAGTGAATAATGTTGCTGTAATTAAAAGCATGGAAATTGCAACACTAGGTTAGTAGAGATCAGAGACTAATAGTTGCAGTACTGGATGCATTACGTGGGAGTAGGCAGACAGTGAGATGCCATGGTTGTGTTGGGGACCAGGATCCCACTCAGAAAGAATTGGGAGCAAATCGCCAGGGATGTGAACTCCTAGCCATCTGCACCTGACATCAATGCCAGAAGAAGTACAATGATCTCACTCAGGTGGCCAGGGATAGGGATGGCATCTTTGTATTACATCAATCCCAATGTGCCTAATACCAATTAATCCCTCATTCTACTGAATAAATCACAAGTTCAATATGCCCATCAGCTCCCTCTGGCATTGAAGTTGTTCCTAATTTCCTGATATGCTGCCAACTCAGCAGCACAATGGCTAGCACTACTGCCTCACAGTGCCAGGAACCTGGGCTCGATTCCCAGCTTGGGTCACTGTCTGTGCAGAGTCTGCACATTCTCCCAGACTCTACATGGGTTTCCTTTCTGTGCTCTGGTTTTCTCCCACAGTCCAAAAAATGTGCTGGTTAGGGGCAGTAGCCAAGCTAAATTCTCTTTCAGTGTACCTGAACTCGTTGCAGAGGGTGGTGACCAGGGGATTTTCACTGTAATTTACTTGCAGTGTTAATGTAAGTTTACTTGAGACTAATAAATAAAACTACCAATGGTTCCAATCTCACACCCAGCATCCACATACCTCCAGCTATTCAGATATGGCAGGTACATTACCCAATATACTGAAACACAATCTGTTAAATCTCTGTCCTCTTTTAAGCAAGTCAAGAAGGTGCAAAATAGAAGGGGCAGAGAAGAATCATTACAGGACAAGGTTGATTATATCTCCTAAACCTTGTAGATGGCTAATGGCATCATGAGGCTGACTGAGACAAGGAATGGGATTTTGCAGCCTCTCTTGAGCGAGACTGGAAATTATCGCTGAGGTCAACGGACATTTCCGTTGTCAGCTTCTCACCTACTTCGATTCCGTGGTAGGCGAGGTGGTAGAGCTCCGACAAAGGTTTTTGGCATCCAATGTCACCAAGAACATTGAGGATGAAAACACTGTCTTTTCTCAAATTCCGGCATACTGTGGTCCTGCTACTTGGAATCATGCACAAGCTGCTGCTGGTGTGGCCATGTGCTTCTTTCTTTCTATTTCACTCCCATTCCCTGACACCAAAGAACTGTCACTTGCTCAGCTATAGTAGTCAAATAAAGGAGGGAGCAGCTGCTTGGCATTGATGAAGAGTCCTTATTACTTATTTTGACAATCACAAGCCATAGCTTAGATATGGAGGCTAGCATGGAATTGGGATCAGCATATGGTGAATCATCCAGTCTTGAATGGGATGCACCAGGTAAGGTGGAAAGAGTGATTTGTTTTGTAATTCACTAGAGGCGAGGTCGCAGATGGGTTCTGCTGCTGAAAACTCAGATGAGGACTTTGATGGGACACCATGCAGGACCGTGCTGATGGATATGAACATCATAAGTGCATTAAATGGCCAGAAGAGAAGCAACCCTTTGAAAATCCATTAATGATTTAGTCGATCTTATTATGACCCCATCTCCTGTTACTGTCAAGGAGTTTGGAATCTGGCTCCAAATTTGAAGATTGTATATTGCAGAAGCCCTTGCTCTCTCTACAGCCTCTACTCCATCTACCTGCTATGTTGCAGGCTCAGATGCATTCTCACTGCTGCTGTCATTCCTATTACAGCCTTTGTGTGGACAGGGCACTAAATCCCCTGCTCTTCCTGTCAGGGTGAAGCAATGTTCTGGTAAATCCAGGAACTCACCACAATGCTTCAAAACACTCCACAGTACTTCCAGAGAATTTGCAATTGCAGAAATTATTCAAAATAACCTTACCCGCAATTTAGGTGCATGTCCTTTTAAGAAACACTACTGCGGGGCCCATCTTGCAGCTTGGTGCTTGATGTTTGCAGTGACACATAAATTAATTGACCAAGACCTGTGAGGTCCATAGGAGATATCCTGGCATCACATTAGCTGGTTACACTGTGTGAAGGACAGCACTCCTTCACAGCTTTGCAGTGCACATTGGGCTACCTATATGGGTGCTCTTCTCAAGAGAACAATACATATTCAGCAGCTTGAGAAAAACATGGCATCAGGCCTCCATAATGCTGCCTTCACCCAGAAAGCACTAAAATTAAAGAACTATTTTCCAGAGGCGAATGGCATTAAAATATGTTGAGTTAAGCCTGTTTGATTTTTCTTACAGTACATTAAAACAACTATGAGAAATGAAGTGATGCAAAAATAAAAGTAGAAATTGGAGGAAAATAGTAAAGAGTGACTACAATATAACTAAGCTCTCCATAAGAATAGTAAAGGGCAATGAAGAATCAAAATTAAGGATTTGGGTGAAAATGGACAAAGATAGGTGCAAATGCAAATATATGGGGCCATATATTCATATAATGCCTTTAATGTAATGAAACATCCCAAGATATTTCACAAAAGTATTATGAAAAAAGTATGACACCAGTTAACATAAGGAGCTATTAGGTCAGTTGATCAAAAGTTTAGTCAAAGATGTAGTGTTAAGGACTGTTCTAAAGGAGGAAACTGAGGTGGAGAGATAAAGGGAGGGAATTCCAGAATTGGGGTTACTGAAGGCATGTCCACCAATGATGGAGAAATTCCAAATGCAGATACAAAACAGGCCAATATTAGAGGAGTTCAGGTATTTCCGACTGGAGGAGATGATAAAGACAGGGAGGGGTGAAGCCTTGGAGGCATTTGAAAACAAGGATACAAATTTTGATATCACAATGTTGCTTGATCCAAAGCAAATGTAGATTAGTGAACACACTAGTGGTAGGGAATGGGACTTGCTGCAAGTTAAGACATGGGCAGCAGAGTTTTGGATGACCTCAAGTTCACAGAGGATAGAATGTGAGGAGGTCATAGGCACTTGGATTGAATAAATTGAACATACATGTGAAAAACACTGTGTGCGTGCAATTAGAATGCTGTATGTGGTTTCGTAGCTATTAGAAAAATGACTTGAAAACAATGGAAAACATCCAGCAAAGAATCATCAAAATGATACAGGGATTTGTCACTAGGTTTGTCAGACTGAGACTATTTCCATTCGAGGAGAAGAAGCCAAAAGCAGATTCAACTTTAAAAAATTATGACAAATTTGATGGAATAAATAGAGAAAAACTATTTTCTCCAACTAAAGAATTGGCAAGATGGAATTACCAATTTAAAATTGTTACCAGGAAATTGGAGAAAGTTAATTACAAAGGTTTTTTGGAGCATGCAATGTTTTCCCATGAAGAGGCAGAGACCAACATTTCTTGTGAGGAAAATTAGATGAATACTTTAAACAAAAAAATGAATAGGCCCACGGGATGGGTGTACTCAGAGGCATTACTTTAGAATTGTTCAACTCCTGTGTGGAGTTTGCACATTCTCCCTGTGTCTGTGTGGGTTTCCTCCAGGTGTTCTGGTTTCCTCCCACAGTCCAAAGATGTGCAGGTTAGGTGGACTGGTCATGCTAAATTGCCCCTTATTGTCCAAAAACATGTAGGTTAAGATGCATTAGCCATGATAAATTTACAGTGTTATACGAACATGGTGGAGGAGAGGGCCTGGTATGATACTCTGTCGGTGAGTTGGTGTAGAGTTGATGTACCAATGGCCTCTTCTACCACTGTAGAGATTCTATGATTCAAAAAAGTCAGCAACAATACGATAGCACAACTTGTCATATTCTGTCTATAAAGTTTTATGATTTAATATTCAAAATATGTCTGGTGAAAACACAAAACATATCAGCATTTATTATTTTGTCAAGCATGTTAAGACTTACCTATATGCTCACCACATGTATCACAATATTCAGCATAAAGAGACTCAAAGCAGTTACAACAATAGGGTCGACCTTCTTTCATGATGTATCTTTGGCCTCCGAGGACAGTTTCACACTCAAAGCAGCAGAAATGCTTCATATGCCAGTGCCTACTTTCAGCCTCTGTGCATTCATCTGCAAAGATGATCTATGAAAAAAAATTTTTAATACAGTCTGATGAGTGGCCAAATCCTGCACTGCTCAACAGTTGGGGAGGATCAACACAAGGTTTATAAAGCTTTAACTTTAAGGAATTTTGGGCTAAAATTTGGGAATGCACAACAAATTAAGGCAATTTTCTTCCCAGTAATCATGTTTCTGAACATGTATGTAGAATTCGCCTTTCCCAATCTGACACAAATTGCACTATGATTGAATCTTTAAATATTATTTTGCTCACATCCAAATCAGTTTTTACAATAGCTGAGCCACTACATATACATGATTACATCAGCACTGACCATTCACAATTCAATTTCCCACATTTTTAAAAAATGGTATATTCTGACATCTGCATACAGATATAAATTTCATGAATGTTGTATATTTTAATTGCATGATATTTTCATTGGAAGCCACAGATGTTTGAATGTTTGTCTTTAGGGTGCCACTAGGTGTGGGAGACGTGGATCTGGTCACTAGTTTGCTAGCTAGGGCCTTTATTGGAATGTCAAATTTAATTGGGAAATATTAGCATGATTCCCCTGTTGAGTGCAAGCCTGATCAGACATTGGACCTAATTCTCTGATCTCAGCCGCAGCTAGGATTTTCAAGTTCCGCTGTACTAATGGAGATTTGCCTGAGCGCCAAATTCTCTGTTCTCACTGGCAGTGGTGGTGGGGTGTGAATGGCTGGAGAATTCTGGCCATTAATAATGATGGGTGCACTCATCACTTAAATAGTAGTGCGCTGATTAAATGCAAATTTTCAAAGAACACTAACCTGAACATAATGGTTAGTGACGAGTGGTGTGCCTCAGAGGTCTGTTTTGGGGCCCCTGCTGTTTGTAATTTTTATAAATGATCTGGATGAGGGTATTGAGGGATGGATCAGTAAATTTGCAGATGATACTAAAGTTGGTGGTGTGGTAGATAGTGAAGAGGGTGTTTTAGTTTACAGAGTGACTTGGACAAGTTGCAGAGCTGGGCCGAGAGGTGGCAAATGGAGTTTAATGTGGAAAAGTGAGGTAATGCACTTTGGCAGGAACAATAAATGTGTAGAGTATAGGGCTAATGGTAGGGCTCTTAATAGTGTTGAGGAACAGAAGGATCTTGGTGTATGTGTCAATAGATCCCTGAAAGTAGGCAGTCAGTGGATAAAGTTGTTAAGAAGGCATATGGAGTCTTAGCTTTTATTGGTAGGGGGATTGAATTTGAGCCGCACTCATGTTGCAACTGTACAAAACTCTAGTGCGGCGCACTTGGAGTATTGTGTGCAGTTCTGGTCCCCACATTATAAGAAAGATGTGGAGGCATTGGAGAGGGTACAGAGGAGGTTTACCAGGATGTTGCCTGGTATGGAGGGCAGGTCCTATGAAAGAGGTTGAAGGATTTGAGGTTGTTTTCGTTAGAAAGGAGGCGGCTAAGGGGGATCTTATTGAAGCATATAAGATGATTAGAGGTTTGATAGGGTGGACAGTATAGCCTTTTTCCTAGGATGGAGAAAGCTAGCACGAGGGGACACAGCTTTAAATTAAGGGGTATGAGTTATAGGACGGATATCAGAGGTAGGTTCTTTACTCAAAGAGTGATTAGGGAGTGGAATGCCCTGCCTGCACTGTTGTAGATGCGCCAAGTTTGGTGGCGTTTAAGAGGTTAGTTGATAAGTATATGGATGAGAAGGGAAGGTTTAGTTAGGAGGGGCATTGCTTTTTATTTTGGTCGGCACAACATCGAAGGCCGAAGGGCCTGTTCTGTGCTGTATTGTTCTATGTTCTATGTTCTATGTTCTATGTCACCTGCCAGTTATGGAAAAGATTTCTTATTGGGAGATTGATTACTGTGGATAGGAAATTGTCAATTGCTGCCAGTTTTATAGGCATTTAGTTTCTTGAAAATTTAAGCAACAAACTTGTGAGACAAAAGGAATGTGCACCAGAAATGAGTAGGTTAGGAGCGGCCTGGTTTCTGATCTAGCTGGAGATCATGTTTCTAAGGAAGGCAAACAGATGAAGAAGCTATACTTTGTCACATAGACTTCTTGAATTCCAATTAAGTACAGACTGAGTTAATGGAAGCAGCTAGTTGCAAATGTTAATTTCACTTTCATAACCTTGCATGTATAGATGTAATATAGGAAATATTTTAACAATCTTATGGGGTCTGTTAAGGTAAGGTAATTTACTGTGATCTTTCATTAAAGTAGTATCTGAAGCACAGAAACGACTTAATATTAGTCTCCTCCCACATTGTCTTATAGTACTTTCACATCTTACTAGAAATGCCCACATTGCAGTGAAGGGCCCCACCAATTCCCACCATGTTCTTGAAAATGTTTCTTCACTCACACCTTTATATGCATTCAGTTGAAAACCAGCCTCCCATGAAATGTGGCTTAAATTCATGCAAGTGCAATCATATCCACTATGTCTACCTGCTGATACTTGCATATTATTGCAGATTTTTAAAGAATTATTGTAATTCTGGCTTCTATTTGCAGATGAATGTAGCCCATTATACCTGGGATGGATATTTGACAGAACCAGATTCCCTGGTAAAATTTAATTTTGATGAGAACGAAAAAGAGCAAGCAGGAGGGTATCGGCTGCTTGTCGTACACCCTGCTTATGCTCATACGTGCACACTGTGTACCTATCAAAAATAAATTTCATCTCCAAGTTTAAAATTCTTTTCCATCAAGCGAAAAAAACTCTATTTACGTTTGTAAACAAGACTATGAAGGATACAGAAAATGAGGAAATGGGTTTGATCGCAACTTTGGGTTTGAACTCCCTGTTCCTCTAATGGTGCAACCTCTTCCTTTTACCCCACCACTTTGGCTATGTAGGCTCCAGACCAAAGTCCTTTCTGATTTTTATTTGTTGTATACAGTTTGTTACATGGCACGCAAGTTTCAAATTGTTCCATGACTATGCACTCACATAATCAAGAGAGATCACTGCCCCATACTTTAGAATTTTCTTCCTAGCCTTGCCACTTAAAACCATTTTTCTGACCTGGCTTTTGAACATTCTTCCTAATATCTTTTTCTGATCTCAGTGGTCAATTTTTGATAGTGTTCCTGACTGCAATCTGGGATATTTTTTCCAATTAAAAGCAATAGACAAGTGGCCATAATTGTGAAATACCCATAACACTGTATTTTACTGAATGCAGCAATGAAGTAACAATTTTATTCATGCAAAACACATTTTTAGATATAGCAAGTGCCCAAAGAAGAAACCAAATATAGTCAAGCAAATGCTAAAAACTTAATATTATATAACTTGCAAAACATTACAAGTTGAGAAACAAAACCCTTTTGACACACTGTTCACTTAATTGCCACATCTTTTGGGAAATGGAATTCTGAAGTTGTACAGGATAGGAAAAGGCATGACATTTTCTCCTGTAATTGTTAATTACAAGAAAGGTTAAACATGTCAATTTCATAGTATTCATGCAACCATATTTAAGTTTAAAGTTTTATTTTATTTTAATCTAATGTTCTCTATTTTCGGAAAGTAAAACATGGACCATGCTTTTGTAAACTCACCTCATCACATGCTGCACATCTGGGTTTCAGACGTTCAGCATGGTGTCTTCCACAGTATATCTTCCCATTTTGATAAAAATAAATCAGATCCACCAATAACTCATTGCAAGTAGCACAGACAAAACATCGAGGATGCCAGCAAACTCCGTGGCCTGCTCGTGATGCAAATACGGCAATGTCTCCTCCATTGATCTGTCCTCCGCACTGATTGAAAATTAAAAATTAAATTAAAATAAATTCGACATTTAGAGAAGTATCTAATAAATCTGAGCAAATGAACAAAAAAAAAATGAAGTGCAGTGGCCAGTGGTCAACCTTAGTAATTGCCACTCATTTTAGTAAATATAATCTAGTTGGGTGCCTTTTTTCTTTAAAAAGTAACATCCCTAATTGTTGAGATGGATTTGTAACTTAGTCATTGGTTACAATAATAACTCATAGATGTGTTTTTGTTGCTGACAGTCTTGGTTATGGTCTTTGTCATAAATGCACTGCTAACTAAAATTAATTATGCATTATTTTTATACCAGTAAAATAGAGCAGACAGTGAGGAGAGCTCATTAGCTCCTGAATATTTTTAGTCTCCTAGACAAATCCTTTTGTTTGGAACGATCTGTCATGAGTCCATCTCCCAAGCATATTTTCAAAGTTTTATTCTACCCTTTTCCTTGATACTGACTCTGTACTTGTTCTTTAAACTAAGTTAATCTTGAAATAAATACTGAACAATAAAACTTGAACTTCCATATGTATGAACAATGATTTACAACTGAGTCACTTCCAGCCCAGAGATATCAATGGGGAGATGAGCACAAGTATTATAATTTGGTCACAGGCTTCCTGTTTGTGGGATCAATGCCACTAAATGTGATTACATGGCTAATACACCCCAGAGGGATCAAAACATCACAGGGAATCAGAAAGACCTTTCTTCTTTTCTTGTATATGGCAATTAAATGATATGATATCATCCATAGGTATGGACTTCCTAATCATTAGCAGACATTGAATCTCCATGTATAAGTGGAATTATTTATCATTTCACAAGGCTGGGAGGCTAGAATGTTCCCAATTTGATCATGACTACTCTCATATGCAAACATCTCATTCTTTGTCATCATTTTAACCGTTTGGAGACAAAATTAATTTTACAAAAATATAGCAAAAGCCATGAAATATTCACAAGAATTAAGCAGCCTTTAAGAAGAAAGGGACACCGGAAGAGACTGAATAGAAGCTTTGTGTATAGGAATCTGCTTTCTACCTATTGAGATATATTGGAGAAGTTTATATCTTCAGGTCAGTCTAGAGGTTTGCAATTTTGCTATACTTAAATTATTAGGCTATGATAATAATGCTTGGCTCATGGATAATCTCCAAATATTGGTCAATTTGATAAAAATTAAATATGCAAAGAATATTCAGAAGATTGAGAAAAAAATGATTTGCCAGGTGACCATGCACAGGCAGCATATAAGATACTCTATCATGGATTGTACCCAACTTATTTAATCACTTGAGGAAAAATTCCACAAGTTTCTTTTGTAATTTAGATGCCAGTGTTTAACTGTAGATGGTAAAATCAGGTCTGAGCTTAGAACTTCAAAAGTCAGTTTTAATGTTAATTTAAAGCACAAGTGTTTTTGGCTTCTTTTCAGTTTTAGCTTCACTAAATCTCAAAAACAAGTAAAAGCTAAGAAAACACTCACATGCCTACAAACATTTTCTTTAAGGTAATTGTCCCTACTTCTATCCCTTCACAGATACATTAATTTTTATCTTGGTTACATTCCTTACAGTGACTTTAAGGCACATTTTGCTTATCATTTCAGGTACTTTGAAAACAGGTGTGATATTAAAACCAATATAATGCTCGCTTCAATTCAACATGTTGCTGAGTTTCTTGGCTGCTTTGTCGTAAGAGTATTGAACAGAGCTAAGAGAGATGAAAATGATTTTTAATTGATTCTCAGTGCAAGTGGTCCTGTACCCTGATCAATTATCAATATTTTCAAGATGGAGAGGAAGAAAAGGACCAAAATATTACAATGCTGCCAAAAGTTATTATAAAAGTTTAAAAAACAGTATATTTTTAAAAATGACATTTACATCAAATATGCAACACAGAAACAGGTTCTTCGGTCCAAAATGTTTATCCAGATGTTTATGCTCCACAACTCTCCTCCCAACATATTTATTAAAAATAGAAGAATGAAATGATATCAATGACAACTTTAATATTAAGGTTTACTAAGCATGAGCTCCATTTCAAATATAAAATGTTTACCTGTTCACAAATTGCACCGGTCATGGTTATGGGGAAAGGTCTAATTGTGCCTCTTCCCAAATTTTCTCTTTTTCTTTGAGTACTGAAAAGACGCAGTTCTTTCTTTTCTTCTTCATCAAGTGAGTTGCAGTACCGAACCTGACAATTAACCATACGATAATCAAAGTGAAGTTAAAAAGAAATATTGTACCCAATAGTAAAACCCCTTTTAATTCAGTCTAGCTTGCTTCTTATGAGCACTTATCTAATGAAGGAGCTTGAGGTTCTGAAAGCTAGTGCTGCGAAATAAGCCTGTTGGACTTTAACCTGGTGGTGTGAGACTTCTTACTGGACATTGCTTCTAAACAAGATCAGAAGCAATGTACTGCATTGAGTCGTGGGATATGATCTTTTGGGCCTATTGCCCATCGACTGGCTCAGTGAGCTGGGAAGATAGCATGTGAGGATTCTGCACTGGACATGAAGCATCCCATGCCAAAAGCCATCTTTCCCTGTCCTGTTTTGCCAGCTTGTTAGTTAAGGAGACCATCACGGTGGTGCAGAGGGAGGACAATACAGAGGAACATAGAACATAGAACATAGAACATTACAGCACAGAACAGGCCCTTCGGCCTTCGATGTTGTGCCGACCAAAATAAAAAAGCAATGCCCCTCCAAACTAAACCATTCCCTTCTCTTCCATATACTTATCAATTAACCTCTTAAACGCCACCAAACTTGGCGCATCTTGGAGTTAGGAGTGGAGTCGCCATGGGTGGAGTTGAGGAATAGAAAGTGGGTGATTACTATGCTGGGGGTGTATTATAGGCCACCCAACAGCCCGCAGGTAGTTGAAGAAGGCATATGTTAAAGACATTTTGGATAGGTGCAGAAAGAACAGAGTTGTTATAGTGGGAGATTTTAATCTCCCTAGGGTGGATTGGAAAGTACCTAGAGCTGGGGGTTTGGACGGGCAGGAATTTGTAAAATGTGTACTGGAAGGATCATTGGAGCAGAATGTGGCTAGCCCGACTAGAGAAGGGGCTATATTGGATTTAGTTTTGAGTAATGAGCCAGGGCAGGTGGTTGATGTTATAGTAGGGAACATGTGGCTAACAGTGACCATAATTCTGTCTACTTTAGGATACAGATGGAAAAGGATGCTTGTTGCCCTAGGGGCAAAGTGCTGAACTGGGGGAAAGCTAACTACGGTCGGATTAGGCAGGAACTTATGGAAACTGATTGGGAACAGTTGTTCGAGGGTAAGTCCACGCTAGGCATGTGGGGCTCTTTCAAGGGAATACTGAAAATTTGCAAGATAGATATGTGCCGGCTATGAGGAAAGATGGGAAAGGTAGGATTAGAGAGCCGTGGATTACAAGGGATATTGAGGACTTGGTTAGGAAGAAAAGAGAGGCATATGATAGGACAAAGCAGCTGAGAACGGAGACAGCGTTGGAGGAATACAGAGAGAACAGGAGGGAGCTCAAATGGGGAGTTAGAAGGGCAAAAAGGGAGCATGAAATGATTTTGGCAGATAGGATTAAGGAAAATCCAAAGGCTTTTTACTCCTATGTTAGGAATAAAAGGGTGGTTAGAGGAAAAACATCGGACCTCTTAGGGACAGAGGAGGGGAACTGTGCTTAGAGCCCGAGGGAATGGCGGAGATTCTGAATGAATACTTTGTGTCGGTCTTCACGAAGGAGAGGGGCTTGTTGACCGCTCCTGTCTCTGAGGGAGCTGTGGACCAGTTGAGGGAAATATCCAAACCGAGGGAGGAACTGTTAGAGCTTCTAAGTAACATTAAAACTGATAAATCTCCAGGGCCCGATGGCATTTATCCCAGGCTGCTTAGGGAGGTGCGAGGTGAAATTGCTGGGCCTCTGACGCAAATCTTTGTCTCTTTCTTGGACACAGGTGAGGTCCCAGAGGACTGGAGAATAGCTAATGTTGTACTGTTGTTTAAAAAGGGTAATAGGGATAACCCTGGAAATTATAGGCCGGTGAGTTTGACGTCAGTGGTAGGGAAGCTGTTGGAGGGGATTCTTAGAGATAGAATGTATAGGCACTTAGAGCGTAGCGATCTGATTAGGGATACGCAGCATGGATTTGTTAAGGGGAGATCGTGCCTTACAAATCTGGTAGAGTTTTTTGAGGAGGTGACGAAAACGGTGGATGAAGGGCGAGCCATTGATGTCGTCTATGTGGATTTTAGTAAGGCGTTTGACAAAGTCCCTCATGGGAGGTTAGTTGAGAAGGTCAAGGCTCATGGGATACAAGGACAGGTAGCTAGATGGATAAGTAACTGGCTTAGTAACAGGAGACAGAGAATAATAGTGGAAGGATGTTTTTCTAGCTGGAGGTCGGTCACTAGTGGTGTGCCGCAGGGCTCCGTACTGGGACCTCTTCTATTTGTAATATATATAAATGACTTGGAAGAGGGAGTAAGTGGAGTGATCAGCAAGTTTGCAAGCAATACAAAGATGGCTGGACTTGCGGATAGTGAGGAGCATTGTCAGGCGATGCAGCAGAACATAGATAGGCTGGTAGCTTGGGCAGATAGATGGCAGATGGAATTCAATCCTGATAAATGTGAGGTGATGCATTTTGGGAGAAAGAATGTAGAGGGGAGGTATATGATAAAGGGTAGACCTATTAAGAGTATAGAAATGCAGAGGGACCTGGGGGTGCAGGTGAACAAGTCTCTGAAGGTGGCAGAGCAGGTGGAGAAGGTGTGTGAAGAAAGCATATAGTATGCTAGCCTTTATAGGAAGTGGCATAAGAACAAGAGCTGGCTTTTAATGTTGCAGTTGTATAAAACGTTGGTTAGACCTCATTTGGAATACTGCGTCCAGTTCTGGTCGCCTTACTACCGGAAGGACGTGGCGACTCTGGAGAGAGTGCAGAGGAGGTTTACCAGGATGCTGCCTGGTATGGAAGGTCTGAGTTACGAGGAGAGGTTAGGCAAATTGGGACTGTTTTCCTTAGAAAGACGTAGACTTAGAGGAGATGTAATAGAGGCACGATCTCCCCTTAACAAATCCATGCTGCGTATCCCTAATCAGATCGCTACGCTCTAAGTGCCTATACATTCTATCTCTAAGAATCCCCTCCAACAGCTTCCCTACCACTGACGTCAAACTCACCGGCCTATAATTTCCAGGGTTATCCCTATTACCCTTTTTAAACAACAGTACAACATTAGCTATTCTCCAGTCCTCTGGGACCTCACCTGTGTCCAAAGAAGAGACAAAGATTTGCGTCAGAGGCCCAGCAATTTCACCTCGCACCTCCCTAAGCAGCCTGGGATAAATGCCATCGGGCCCTGGAGATTTATCAGTTTTAATGCTACTTAGAAGCTCTAACAGTTCCTCCCTCGGTTTGGATATTTCCCTCAACTGGTCCACAGCTCCCTCAGAGACAGGAGCGGTCAACAATAGAGGTGTACAAGATTATGTAATAATAGACATGTACAGCATTATGAGGGGTATAGATAGAGTAAACAGGGTTGGGTTAAGCTTTTTCCTAGGATGGATTCAAATAGCACGAGGGGTCACGGGCTTAGGGTGAGGGGGGTAAGGTATAATTTGGATGCTAGAAGGAATTTTTTTCACGCAGAGGGTGGTGGGGGTATGGAATGTGCTGCCAAGTAAAGTGATGGAGGCAGGTACTCTGAAGTTATTTAAGAAATACTTAGATGGGCACATGAACAGAATGGGAATGGAGGGGTATAGAAAACTGATTTAAAATAGGGATCATGAGCCTTGGGAGTCCCTGGGAAGTGTGTAAATAGATGATGATATTGATGTACTTGTTGTTATCCTAAAGGTGCTTTGGTCCACCTTGTTGCCCAACAAGGGGCATAGACGCGATGGGTTGTGAGAGGGTTGCTCTTGGATTTTTTTCGAGAATATCCTAGTGCTTCACATCGTTAGTGTACGCTTGGCCTGCACCATTTGATGGGCAACACGACAGCTCAGTGACTATTGCTGTGCTGTGCAGTTACATGGATTTGGGCCTGTGTCTGTGGGAGTTTGCGCATTATCCCCGTGCTTGCGTGGATTTTCTCTGGTTTTCTCCCACATCCCAAAAATGTGCTCTTAGGCTAATTGGCAAAACAAATTCTCCCTAAATTGTCTCAAATTTGGTTTTTAATCCATAGATGTATAAACGTAGACACGGATCACGGGTAGAGGTGGGAACATCGGGGTGGCGGTGCGGGCTCGTTGGGCGAAGGGCCTGTTTCCTGTGCTGTTTTGTTCTTTGTTCACCAAGTCGATTTAAATGTTAATATCATCATTTAAATGACATTAACTGGGCCAGAACAGCCATTTTCAGTCTCCCAGAATCTTTCCTCCTCACCTACTAGAATCACTCATGGTCCTCACCAAAGGGTACCAAACGTGATAACCATGCTGGGGGAAATCAGAGACCACATGGTTGGTCAGGAGAAGGCCGGATAGTGCTCACTGGGCACCTCAGCACTGCCCACAAGGCATGAGTACGAGGCAATGAGGGGGGTCTCTTCAAGGGTGAGGGGAGGGAGATCTGCAAGGGAAGAGTAGAACTCTGCAGGGGTAGTGATCAGTGGCGGGGGGTGGGATTGGCAGGGGATTGGCACAGGGAGCAATTTGCAGAGGGTGGAAGCTGATGTTGGAGATCGGGGAGATTGGCATATAATCTCCCAGCGGACAAGGAGATCAGGTGTCCCAAGCACTGCAGCCAGCTTCATGGGTGAGGGCTTAGGCACTTCCACTCCCAACAACTCACTCGAATTACACCTGGGCTCTTTGCACTGGGTGCTGTAAGATTGTAATTTGAGACTCGCTGATAAAATTGGTGCCGTTCTCTCCCGTTTTCTTGCTCATTCAACACTTAGAATTTGTTTGGAAAGATTGCATCATGTGGAAAGATCATAGTATCAGAGGAAGGAATTATTTATTTTTGTATGCTTGTTTTTGCAAGGCTAAAATTATAAAAATGAGGTCTGTGAGGTTACAGAGCTCTATTAACTTGTAAATACACATAATGTTCAATGAAGAACATTGTATCTGAAGTAAACTGCAACTCGACCCATAAATTTAAAACAGGCCAAGGCTATCTAGTTGGTTCTTCAATATTACTGCTTGATTCTTAATCAATAGGAATTTAGCAATACATTATCCCATAATCAAGAGATTTTTACCAACTTCATATAAAATTAGTTTCCAAACATCTCACATGTTTTGATATGAAAAATTAAGAATATTCATGATAGAAATATGCAACAATTTTCTTTGACATTTCTCTAAAATTTAAAAGTATATGAGTCACACACCTAAATTTCCTGCATTAATGTGTAACTCAATTTTGTGGAGCTAGAACCACAGAATTTCTACAGTGCAGGAGACCATTTAGCCTATCAAGTCTGACTTTCTGAAAGAGTATCTTCTCCAGGCCCCTGCCGCTCTATCTCTGTAACCCCATCATTTACCATAGCTAATCCACCTACATGTCTTTGGACACCAAAAGGGCAATTTAACATGGCCAATTCACCTAATGTGCATATCCTTGGACTGTAGAAGGAAACCGAAGCATCCCAAGGAAATTCACGCAGACATGGGGAGAATGTGCAAACTCCACACAGTCACCCAAGGCCAGAACTGAACTGCATTCTTGGTGCTGTGAGGCATCATTGAGGTTCTGATCCAGAATGACATATTATTGTTGAATTTCAGGGCAATGAAGAAATTGAGACCTTCCCCAAATAATTTGCAGCCACATGCAAATTACATTCTTAGGGTGAGGTGATGCCAAATTTGGTGACTTCCACTTCCCAACCACCCATAAAAACACATCCTATTATTTCATAAGTGTAATTTGCCAGGATCTGCTCACCAAGATGGAAGTGTTTGAAAAGAAACTGCTGAACTGAGATTGCAAACTTTTGGCCATATCTTGGGATTTACTGCAAACACTGGGTGGGAGAAAAGAAAACTTCTGTACAGTTCAAGAAGCCTCCCCCTACATTTATTATGTACTACCCTTGAAAAACACTGTTTCAAAAGAGAATTACTGAACAAATATTTGAAAGTTGCATAATGAGGTTCCTAATGGAAATCCCACTGCACATAATAAACATATTTGGGGAACAGGGAAGGAGAAGGCAACAAGACAAGTTATTTTAATGAGACAATGCCAGGGGATTCCAGGACATATTAACATTACCCATCCAACATGGATCTATCAACCAAAGTTTGACATGAGCTCTGTCTCAGAAGGCAAAGCTTCTGTCTTCAATCATGAAGTTCTGGAGGAACTCTATTCTTGCTGTTTCCTATATACTCCCCATAAGGAAAATCATCAATTCTCTATTCCCAAGGCAGCTTAGCTTACATGATTATGCTTTTTTCACGTAGATGAAATGGCGGGGACCATTTAATTATCCCACCAGAATGTAATCCCACAATGTAAAATCCCACAATTAAACAAAATGCAAAGACTACCACTCCCTAACTATGCAAATTATCTGTGACTATGGGCACTGCTTCCTATACACCAAATCATAATATGCTAGGAATGCCCATGATTCTGTTACACTTTGTCCATTCAGTTGTGTACTTCTGCTTCAATAGCAGGAAAACTACTCGTTGATAGGAGATACTTGCAATGGGTATAACTCATGATGCCACTTTGTAGGCTCATCAGTTGCTACGTAAAAATCCTACTACGATATGTGCCTGAAGACAAGGAAGCCATTGAGATGCTTAAAGGAGGATAGTGGTGACTGGATACATTGGGGATGGGGCTTGCAGGAGCATCCAACAGTTTTGCAAACAGTGGTAGCGTGTCGTGTGCTTCATAATTAATGGTAGCTATCCAGAGAAATTCTGGTGCAATCAAATTCCTAGAAGTTCAACTGACACAAGAACAATGTAGTTAAGACATTGTGTGGGGAACTCAGAGATTCTGAAACATAATACTTTAAAGACACATTTAATGTTACTTTCCAACGTATTGAATAGCATGCATACACCAGACTATATATATCATAATTACCTCATTGTCATGCGGTGGTAGTTGATGTAACAGCTGCTTAATTCTATACTTCTCTCCAGGGCTGTTAACATATGGAACTTTATCTTCTGGGAGACAGTTGTAGTATTGGTGAACCTGCACATGACAATGTGGTTAGACGAAATGTTAAATTTCATTCTTATCATACTGGCAAAATAATAAGTTATATTTGTACTTTTAATAATCAATGGAAGAGCTGCAAATAAACCAGTTAATCATGGAAATAACAGTAAGTCAATTGGTGTTTCAAAGAGAAAAGCTATGTTTAAAACAAAAGATTCTCATTTCAGAAGCTTTAATGCCTGAAGTGCATTCCCCCATTTTCTGTTTTAATTTCAGTTTGTAACATTTGCAATTTTTCTCTTATCTCAGAAAATAGTTTTGCTCTACAATACATCTTTGCAAATCCTCTTTCCCTCTTTCAATCTAAGTCTCCTGATTGTTACAGTGTATGACTAATCCCACAGTCATCCAGCTCAAAGAATAAGATGCACACTTATATTTTAAATACAATCTTTGCACAATTGCTCTTTTGGGAGTGTACTGTCATTTAGAGGAATTCATTTCTTTACTACATGGTACATTTCACACACCATGACAATACTTCGTTACTAGTTTCAAAATATTAAATGATTAGAACATTATTATTTTATGCTTTATTGCCCTATGATTATTTGATCAATGTTAGGACATTTCCAGGACTTGATCATTACCGGCACCAATTTCTTGATAGGTATATGCCATCATTATAAATTACCACTTCAGATACTGAGATAGAAATGTACCTCCTCTTAAACATTGAATGCCTAGAGAGGGAAAACCAAGTTACACTATGTGAAGCACATAAAGCGTTTTTACTTTTGGTAATAAAAGTGTTAAAGAAACACTCAATTTTCCCCATGGATATAGTTGACTGGGATTCTAGGCAGAATTGGTCTTTGTTCACAAAATAAGATTAACTCTTCAGTAAGTAGCCTCTCCAGTTTAACTGCCGCTTTACAAATATTTCCTAACTATCTGATCATTATATGGTCATCATAATTACTATCAATAATTTTTTGCATATTCGCTGGTTTGAATTTAACAGATGCAGCTAAATAAAAAATAAGTGTGAAAATAAGGCATACCCTCAATAATGTCCTCTGACTGGAAAAAAGAAAGGCTGCTTAATTTATTCTTGTCCACAGAGAGTTTAACTGAAAACTGCAGGCATGGTCGTAATGTGTAATTGTTCTCCCACTGACACTGGCTATAATTAAATCAAGCTGCGCTATGCAAGGTAGCAATGTTTCTTCAACTGACATTTGTATGATTAAAGATGACGCATATTACAAGTCTTTCATTTACCACCCTCTGAAAGTGTTTACATAACCAATGTTAAATCTGAAGATATACTTCACATGATTTATTGAAATTTTCAACAACAGGTGACATAATTGAATTATTATAAAACCTTATGATTAGCTTGAAAATGATCTGTATTCCTGATTGACTTAGATCCATGTAAATCCATAGTTTACCTTCTGTACCCCTAGAGTTTTTGATTGACACGTGAACTGTACAACAACCATGAGCAATATTATGGCAATGTGAAGAAACTGAGTTGCTGAATGCTGAAGCAAGTGCAGTAATGCAATAGTAATAGAAAATTCCATAGTTTGGAGAATGGTAATATGATTTCATAGCAGCACTCAAAGGAATGTTATGTTGTCTCTTAATGCGATAATTAGCATCTATGAAGTTGGTGCAAGATACTCTGGAGAAAGCACAAGAACAATTACATTGTGTAATTCAGATTTGAACCAATGATGAAGGGAAGAAAAAACAACAGAATTGGAATCACGTATAAGAAACCGAGGAATTTTTAAAATTCTTTCACGGGATATGGGTATTGCTGGCATGAAAGCAGTTCTGTGCTATAGCTCCACCAGTTTAACACCTCATTTTAGGGACATCTGGCGCTGCCTTTGCCATTTTCTCCTGAAGTCTTCATTGAACTAAGGTGATTCCCCTGGCTTGACAATAATGATAAAATGAACAATAAGATGGATCATGAGGTTACGTAGCGTGGCTGAGCACAATTCTGCTGCTGCAGATGGTTCACAATGCCTCATGAATGCCCAGTTTTGGGATGATCTATCTGAAATCTATGCCATTGAGCACAATGTTAATTCTAGAACACACAATGTACATTATTCCTCAATATGAAGCCTGGGGCTTTGTCTCTGTCAGAACTGTGCTGTGGACTCTCCTAAGCAATACTTTCGTAGACAGATGCATCTATGACAGGAAGACTGGTGATGACAAGGTTCTTCTTGTTGGCTCCCTCATCACTAGACACAGGCCCGATCTAGCTCCTTTAGGATTCAACCAGCTTGGTCAGGATTGTTCTAATTAATCCCTCTTGGTGATTGATATTGAGGTCCTCAATCCAGAGTAAGGTTTTATTTCATGGTTTTGTTACGTTCAATACTTTTCCTAATTGATGTTCAACATTGAGGTGTACTGATTAATCAGCTGAAGGGGGAATGGTGTTAGTGGCAATTTGTGATCAGCAGGTGATAGAACAAAGAGCTGGACAATAAGAACACTGACATCAGGATTATTTCAGTTAATGCACTTACCAGTAGAGAAATAGAAAATAACTGGATGGCTGGAGAAATGGTACATGAATAATGCTGGGCAAATGGCAGTCAAAAGAACAATTTAAAAGACAGAACAAAGTAAATATGGCAAAGGTGTGTAGAATGAAAAGAAAAATAAGGAAAATAATAGAAGAATAGGCCAGAGGAAAGAGGAAATAAAATTAAGATTGTTGAACCGACAGAGCAAATTTGAGTTGTATGTGAATACATAAACTATTCAGGATAAAATTGCTAAGTTGGAAACACTGACATGTTTAAGATTTTCCACACAAAAGATCGGATAAAAAGATACTTTTAATGTTGGATTTTTAAAAATCTTATAGCGTCCAGACAAGTAAGCTAAAAGGCTGAGATGACCAAGTGCCAAAGAGCTAGCTGTGATGGTGGTGACTCTAACTATTCAAGCTAATAACTTGCTTTAGAACTAAAAAAAACCCCTAACATCCATTGTATTACAATGCCCTTAATCTTTTCTTGGTTGTGAAGCTAGGGCATAAGCTGGCAAGGAAATCTGCTCATAGACGACAGCTTTAAGAAATCACAATTTTTAAGGGAAAGACTGTAAAGGCTTTGCTGAAGCAAAGAGATTAGAAATGCTGCAGGATAGTTAAACATCGCTTCATTTATGGCTATTAAGTTGGTTCATCAATGTGGGAAAAGGGAGGAGGGGTGACTATATTAATCAAAATATATTAAATTGAATATAAGAATGACATAATGGGATGCAAAAGCTGAGTTTATTTTGAGAGAATTAAAGAATAATAAGGAACTGTAATTCACATTGGGGATTACAGACCATTGAATAGTGGAAATGATATCTGCAAAGTGCTAGTTGTGTGTGATAAAATTAATAGAGTCCTTTGAAGAAATGATGAAGTGCATTTATAAAGGAAATGAAAAGGACATCCCACATGTGCATTTCAAAAGGCACTTTATGAAGTGCAACATATCAGAGGTTTGATAAAACAAGACATGTTGCCTTAAAGGGATACTGTACAAGAAGTTGGCTGAACAACAGGAAACAACATTTAAGCTTAAAAACATATTTATGAACGTTTGTATTTCTCATGGCAGCACAAAGGTAATTATTGATAATGATGCAATAAACCAGATGACAAATCCAAACTAAATTAGTCATAAGTCCAATGAAATCTAGAAGTTAAATACAAAAGAATATTTACTTCATCAGAATCATCAAAACTGATTATACATGACCCGACAAATACCTAGTTGAATACTATGTCATTTCACATTCGTATCTGTATCTCTGGTGGTTAGTGGAGAAAAAAAAAGAAATGAAATATTGATATAATTCTATAATACATACTTTGAGACAACGCTTAATTGCTTCAAACCTTAATAAGAGATGCACAGCCGAAATCAAATGTTAGTTAAGTTTATGGCTGTGACACCTTGGTTGCCCTTCACTGCCACATTATTGTGTTTTTCTTCTGTTTTCATGAATTGAACCTGTCTTGGATGCAGACATCTTATAGCAATTCCTTAAGACTTATATCGGCAGCTTACTTAGCTGGAACTGCCAAATTTCACAATATTGATCTATATGACACTCATCTACCATGGAGCACTGCTTGTGTCCTTCTCTCCATTTTTTAAATTAATTCGTGGTACACAGCATTGCTAGCTGGCTATCATTTATTGTTCATCCCTAGTTGTCCTCAAGAAGATGGTTGTGAGTTTTTTTGTGTCATGAGAAAAGGAGTTTCTGATTATTACATCCTCTTTTTATCTTGAGACAAAGTAACTTATAAATCCAAATAGAAAGAACTGCCATTACATTATGTTCCCAGCATCAGTGAAACCTTCAATAAACTGCAAGTGAAGAGGGTTCAGAGAATCCCTATAATGCAGAAGGAGGCCATTCACCCCATCAAGTCTGCACCTACAACAGTTCCACCCAGTCCCTATCCCCATAGCCACATGTATTTACCCTGCTAATCCCCCTGACACTAAGGGGCAATTTAGCATGACAAATCCATCCAATCTGCACATTTTTGGAATTAGATGCCACAATATATAAAGTAATACTAATGATCAGCCACTGACGTAACAGAGAGGGACCTCTAAAAAAATAAGGAAACTCCAGGATGTTCCAAAGAAAATTTCAATAATAGAAATGATCCTTGACATAATTATTTGAAACCTGGCATAATCATTTGATCTATATTAATTAATGTTTGGAGTGATAATTCATTTATTGACAGGACTGATAAGCATCTCAGCACTTTTTAAAACTTTTTTCATTGGATGTGGGTATCACATCACTGGCAAGGCTAACAATTGTTGCCCATCTCTATTGATCTTGAGAAGGTGGTTATGTGCTGTCTTCTTTAACTGTTGCCATCCACTTGGTGCAGGTACACCTGTGTGTTGGGAATGGAGTTCCAGTATATTGATCCAGGAGTTTGATGGATAGTGATATGAATTCTCAATAGGTGTACTTTAGTGCACTAATCGTAAAATCCCTAGAGTGCAGGAGGAGGCTATTCAATCCAACAAGCCTGCACTAACAACAATCCCACCCAGCCCTATCCCCATAACACCACTTATTTACTCCATTAATTCTCCAGACAATAAGGAGCAATTTAGCACAGACAATCCACCTAACCCATACATCTTTGGACTATGGAGGAAACTGGGGCATCTGGAGAAAATCAAGCAGACACGGAGTGAAAATGCAAACTTCATACAGACAGTGACCCAAGGCCGGAACTGAACAAAGATCGCTGACACTATGAGGCATCAGTGCTAATCAGTGTGCCAAAATGATATCCAACATTAACGTTAATGATGGCAGTCGAAGATAATCACATTATACAGAATGGCAGGTCCACTCATTTTAATTTTATCCTAGTTACCTGGTGAAAAACAGAACATGAATGAAAAGAGGTGGGTGGGCAAGAAAATTTCAGACAATGATTCCAGGTCTGCCACGAACAAGAATCTCTGTACTAACAATGGCATAAACAGAATCCTGAGGATGTCAATTCTTACAACTCTATCAAGAGACAAATGAGAGATTACAACATGAGAAGGTGCATGAAAAGTAGGGAGGCGTGACAGTGAAGATGGGATATTGTATTTATCCAGTTTTAATAAAGTTTAAATTTAAAATTTACTTCTTGTAAAATTACATTTAGCACATCAGATCTATAAGTTTCAATTATCAGTTCAAAAGTATCCCCAATGCAGTGTACTTTATCTTTTTGCCTTTTAATAGTTGATAAAAGGTAGCAATGGGCAACTTACATAAGGCAGGTGTATCCTGCATATGTAAATCTTTCATTCTCAATACAGGCAGTTTTAAATGGGGTGTGAAGTTGAGTGAATTGCAAGTCATATGCAGCAGACCTGACATTACTGGTTCCATTGTGGGACTGAAGTCAGGCTAGCTTCTGAAGGCAGTGTGGTTCATGCCAGTTCAGAGGTGTTGTAAACTATGGGGGAACACTGGAGGCAGAATTCTCCTAAAAACATTCTAAGTGTCAAATTCATGTAAAAACTAGAGTAACTTGCATTGTTTTTTTCCGTTCAGAGAAGAATCTCCCACACACTGTACATTGAAGAAGCCACCAGTGTAAATATCATTAAGTTTCAGGGGGCGGGGCCTATTCCTGCTGAAATCAGTGCACCGAGCAAGCTACTGGGCATGTATCGATCCATCAATGCCAAGACTGGCGCATGCACAGTGGCCCCGCACCAAAAGCCGTCCAATTGCTGGTTCCGATTCCCCACATTGCCAGCTCTGTCTCCCACTCCACAGTCCAATCACTGGCTCCCTGATCATTCCTGGATCCAGCCACAAACATCTCCCCTCCCAACCCACCCTGATCTGCTCTCCCTACGATTCCCCCCTAACAGTTACTGCCTCCCTACCGCTCTCAGCAGACTGAGCCCACATTCCCCACCCACCCCCAGCCCACCATGATCATTGGCCTCCCTTCTTTCCTCAAAGATCCCGACTACAGTGGGTTCCCTGACACTCACTGGTTACATCTTAGGCCCCAACCCGTCAAATATGCCCTGAAACTTCAACATTACATCATATCTGATGGGCAGTGCAAAAGTGCCCCATGGACATTGGCACTTTGCCTCTTGGGCAGTATCAGAAGGCCATGCTGGTAATGCCAGAGTGCAAATGCACAGGTGGCAGCCCAGCCTGATACTCTGGGAATCCCTTTGGTTCACTCCAGCAAGTTCCCCATTAGTACAAAACCAGTATAATCCCTCCTGGAGTGTAATACTCTGGCTGGGTGGGAACACTATTGGGCCCAGAGACTTCATTCCTGGGTCTGCTAATGAGATTCAAATTATACTAAAATGATCATCTTAATAGTCTGTGTGCTGCCCCACTGATTTTGGTGCAAAACAGACATCGCCAGAAATCCAGCACTGGGAGACACAAGCAGAATGTGAATGCTCACACAAATTTCGTGAATTGGTTACTGCAGGATTCTCATGGCTCACTGTGCTAATTTTTCCGTGCGGCAAGGTGGGAGAATCGTAGCCTGGATTCAGAAGCCATTTGATAGGTAATTTCAAAAGGTGTTAGCAATTTCATATGTAATAGACCGGAAGTTTCTGCTCTCGATTGCATCAGGTGGATTTGACAATAGCAGTCCTAAATTTCGTGAGCATATCAAATTGTGTTTCATGTTGATGTGAGCATGTGACACAATTTCCCATCTCCCATCAGTAATAGGGCACGTTCCCCAATGTTAAACATTGGGAACATGATCTGAATTGATTAGTATATCATTATCAGGCCTCTATGCCTGAATTATCCACCCTCCAATCAGAGTTTGAATTAATTAGCATATAATTGTCAGCATCTATGCCAGAATTATTCCCTCCCACCCCCAGTCAGAAAAATCATCTATGTTAGTGTTACAGAATGATGTAACACCATGCTAGTCTCCCACGGTGTAAACCTGGTGAAGAAACCTCACAGGGGAGCTTGACTGAGTAGACTGCTCAGGGATGAGAGAGTCATGCTCCTTAGCCTAGGGCAGCTTTTAATAATGGTGTGCATTAATGGGCTAAGTTGCTGGCAGGACAGGCAAATCAGAGGCTAACTCACCAGCAACACATTGTAGTACCCACCTCCTGCTTTCCCCCAAGAATGGGGCTGTATGGCAATTTCTGGCATAATTCAGCCCATAATGCATTTCCATATGATAAATTAAATATGTATTTAATGCAACAACTGATAGGGATTTGTTTTCAAAAGGTATGTGATCATTAAGTTGACTTGTATCAAGTGAGCAAAACAATCTTCAAATGCATTACAGCATATTAGCCAATGGAACAAATGACATTCAGATTTGACTGTCAATTGCTCACTTCGATTTAATTCTTTCAGTGAATGACATACTGCATAAACCTTGCACAGATAGCTGAGCTCATTCAATTGTTTTGTAAACATTAATGTATTCAACTCTGAAAGTTTGTTTACATAACTGTACAATGGAATCCCATTATCAATACTTGGCTGTGTTCCAAACCTCATTAATTAATTTAACTCAACAAGAGTTATTGATGCAGCTGCTGAGTGGGCTGAGTGTTTTATTTTGACTGATCGATGATCACTTAAGAGGATAATGTTTTTAGAAGTAGCTTTTGAATGACTATTTGTGCACCTTGACTGTTATGTGGCCAATAAGATGATGCATTTTTAAAGTGGATTTTGAATGACTATTTGTTTACCTTAACAGTTTTATGAGAATTCAAATAAGTCCCAATATTTTTATAGGGCTCATGAGTCAGGAGGCTTTTTACTCGTCAACAGAACTAGGCTGATGTTCAAGTGAACAGAGACGGGTATTCATCTTGCCATCCACTGACCTCAGTTCTGTTTTAGCTCCAACTCCAGCCACTTCTAACTCTGCGGAATGAAAATATGACGAGCAGGCATGCTCACTCGCGGTGAAATAGCAATGTCAGGTATTGGTTCGACTCCTGATTCTCACCCCAAAGAGGAAAATGTGGTCTGTGGTGCCCATATTTAAGGGGAGGAGTAAATTTGTTCTAGGTAACACAAAGTTCATGAACTATACAATCGTACCAGATAAGTTATCGGAACCAAACTAAGTAACAGGCTGATGAAGCAGCTGTATAACAATAAACATATTACCAATAAATTAGATGCTGTATCTCACTGTGATATAGTTTATTTAGAATTCCAGAATGGCCCTGAGGAAGTCCAACATGGCAGATGATAGTTAAGTTCACAAAAATCTGGATAGGACATGGAGATAAGTTATTATTTTTATGAATATTAAACAGAGCTTGTGACAGGTATCAAGCAGAATGTAGAATGGCTCGATTCTTGGACTCATTATTTCTCATGTAGCGGTAGACATGGCATTATCTTGAGTAGGGAAAATGTTCTTAAGCCCTTTGAACTTGGGAGGTGATTTTAAAATTAGTATAATAGGACATGGTTAAAGCATTGCAGAGAATCTGGATATGTCATCATATTGGATTACTACACAATATATTTTCTCAGTTTCAATACTATTGGCCACTGCGATAAGCTGAGGTTGCATTTTGCAGTCCAATATCAAGGCAAATAATAAGATCCAGGAATCCTACTAGACAACTTCTGCTCTATATACAAGCTGCTAAGCATATATATGCCACTATATTGCAGACTGAATAATCACTCTTACCAAACTGGGACACAGGCTTTGAACTAACAAGTGGTCTTATTTACATGAAACAGATGAATGAACTGTGAACATTGTTACAGAGTGAGATGTAAATAATACAGATACTATTTTGTTCCTAATTGAACAGATCTATTTTATAAAGTAACAAAAAACCATTTGCTCCCCTCAAAAAATAGATAATGGAATGGTCTTGGGAAAGGTTTAGAAGAGAGCTATGTTAATGATTGTGTGGTTAAAAAACTGTACTTGGATAGGTTTAAGAAGCCTTCAGAATAGAGTAGATAGGATTTATTCAATAAAAGGCTAGATCATGTGCCTACTGAACAGATTATTCCATTTTAACAGATTGATGAGGGGCAAGAGGGCAAGAGCTTAAACAAAGCAAAAGTAAATATTAAAATAAATAGTCAGGATGTCAAATAGTCCCTTCCTTTCCCAGAGAATAATGACCTTTTGGCTGGTGCAGTGGGTGCTGATACTATACATCTTGTCTAAAGGGAGATGGACCAGTTTTTGACTGGGCCTGAGATTGTGTCATTTGAAAGGTAATGAACTAACAAACAACACCTAGTCAACTTGATCTCCTGATCATTTTAGGAACTCAAGAGAAATTTTCCAGGTTATTTTTCCCTCATCAACCCACAGATTTCATTCTGTCTTGCCTCTCCCAATTTGTGCCAATGTTAAGAAGATTGATGTGAGGCAATAGGAGTGGGGAGGGGTACGAAGTGTCCAGTTATCATACATTAACTATCATGACTGTTGGGCAGACTCAGTGGACCAGCTGCTCTTTTCCTGCCTGTCACTTTGAATGTCAGTGCTTTCCACATTCTCGTGGGATTGCATGTGCAGATGAAACTGAGGAAAATGTTATACCATCGAACATTATGTGACTATCAATCAATTGAACTAAATATCAATTGTAACTTTACTTTCACCACAGTGGTGCTGTAGTAATGCATTCATGGGAAACACTGGACGTCTGATTAAATGTTAAGTAAAAGCACGTCTATTATGTTCACTGGAGATTCATCTTTCTGGTCATTGCAGAGTTAAGAGAGTTCCATTCCCATCCTCCGTTTTGTTTACCAGCACTTTCATTTCATGCCAATATTGGCCCTGACACTCTACTTCTATTTCTCCCGCAGTTTTTAAAAAGTTTCTTTGGATGCTGGACTGGTGGTTGCTTCACTGCTCTCACATGATTGTTTAGTATACGCCAACTCCATTGGCTTTGAGCATTGTAACTCTGTCGCTTGCCTTCAGTGCCTATGATAGCCCTATAGTAACCAGAGGGAGTACACCTTGTCAACTTTGCATTTAATTTTCCCTAGGGAAGGCCCCATCTTTAATTTGTTTCACTGAATAAAACCCAGTTCTTTAATTAATACTAGTGATAGCCAAATGTCTATTCAATTTATTAAACCCACAACTCTAATTAATTTTGTCAACATTCTCCGCAATTTGTTCAAATTATGCTGCCCACCTCAGCCCCAATATTTCCACTTTAAGTAGCTCCACTTTGAAGTTTTTAACATCATTTTTGTTTTAGGTCTATTTCCGTGAATTAAGTTGAGCTTTTGCACTTCAACACTTTTTTGCGCATTGTTTACAGTGTCATCATCATAGATGCTGCGTATCCTGTCCATTTGAACAGTCATTGAAGAAAATGGCTACACAAATTTTTAAAGTTGACGTGATTGGGTATTTTCGGAATTGCATGCCACAGATAATGTATGTTTCAAAACATGAGAAGACAATGCCAGAATTTAAAACTGCCAAAGATGATCTGAATGTTCCATCTGGTGGAATTGCTGCAGGAGATTTTAAGTTTAAGTCCTACTGGCATACCACTAATCTGAGACACAAGGACATTGAGGGTTTATTCCAAGGAACATCTGTGTGATATTTAATGTTCAAATAAGAAAGCCTGGATGCTGGAGCTCTCTTTCAAGAATGGCTAATCTCTGTGTGCCATCCCTGCCTGGAGGTCTTTATGATATTCCTCCTCTTAGATAATTACCCAGGTTATCCTGTCAGCCTTGCTGAATTGTTTGAAAATGTAAAGGTGATGTTCCTGTCACCCACCACAGCTTCATTACTACAGCCCTTGAATCAGGGAGCAATTGCAGCATTCAAGGCTTACAGCTACACTTTGACCTTTTCTGGCTCATCAAGTCAGCAAATGGTTACAATGTGCCATCAAGCAGTGAATTTTGGCGTGGCTAAAGCGTCCTCAAGGGAAGCAACAATACTGTTGATTCATGGAATAAAAAGTCATTGTGTTTGAATGATATGTAACAGAAATTGTGGCCCAAGTGTGCCAGTAGCTAAGGAGAATCTCATGACGCAATCTCTGATATTCAGTGTGAAATTATCACCTTGTGAGGGAGGCTGTCTTTAATGAAGTTGGTGATGCTGACTTTGTGGAATTTTTCGCATCCCATGTAGTGGAATTATCCAATGAAGACTTGATGTAGCGAGAGAGTCAACAAGGTGATGAGGAAGATCACATTATGACATCACCACCTTGAATTTTGTCAAGAAGATGACTGTCAAAAGCTTTCCAGCTCATTGAAGAAGTAGTGGAAATCATCATGGCAGAGACTCAAACAGAATGCCGTGCCAAAGTGAACAAGGGAATCAATAATTTAATTAACTGTTATAGAGAGATCTACCTAGAGAAGCAAAAGAAAACCATTCAACTGTCAACTGTCATGTATTTTAAGATTGCTGATGATCCTGGCTCTTCATTCCATTTACTCCACCAGGATCTGGCTGCTGCATGCCACCTTCAATTCAAAACAAAAATCATTCCAACTTTAGTCATTGAGCTTCTCAAAAGAAGAGAACCGGGTTCTTAAAACTTAAAATCATCGCACTATGCAGGCAGATCAAATCACTACCAGAAATGCTTCTCAAAAGATCCTTCAAATCCAATGGTAAAAAAGAGTTTGCAGTTAGGTCTTTCCTCACGCCAACATGCTCAGCATCAAAGCTCTAAATCACCCAAAGTCACCTCAACTGAAATGCTTTAGGGATGTCATCAAACCATCCCTAAAGAGGTCACATAACTTCCCAATCCATCGAGTCAGAATGGAAGCAAATCATCACCAAACTCGAGGGATTGCCTGAGAAGAGATAGAGACCAATGAGTGTTACCTAATTGGAATTTATATACTTCTAAGCATATCTCACCCTCTCCACAACTTGATTCACCTCCCTACATCTTCTTCCATCCTTTTTCCCTGCTCTTCACTCCTTAAATTAATTGTGTTACAAGTTCAGTGTAGCTATCATTCTTGAATCCAACCTTGATAATATTCATTGGTGACCTTCAATTCTTTTCCCTAACTTGCACCCCACAGAATATTTTAAGTGATTTTATCCTGGCTTTGACTTATATTCCACTCCAAATTTTTCACTTTCCTTACTCTGTCAGTCTCTACCCGTGATGTAAAGATGCCGGCGTTGGATTGGGGTGGTAAAAACTCAGTAAGAATTTAGCAACACCAATTATTAATCCAACTGATTTATTTGATAGTAAAAAAGCGAGCTTTCAACACTCTTGTGTCTTCCTCAGGCAAGTGCAGTGTTCTCTGACAAAATTCAGTCTTGCAATGGACGTTACGTACAGTTTTCAAGTTAAAGGGAGTTAAAGGCAGAGAATATTCATACTAGGGGTGAAGTTAGACTGCAGTGTGCAAAGGGGGAAAGCATAAAGGTAGGAGCGAAAATGTGGAGGGAGTTAGGGCTGGGCGGGTAGAGACTGGTAAGAACTCAGTAAGAATTTAGCAACACCAATTATTAATCCAACCGATTTATTTGATAGTAAAAAAGCGAGCTTTCAACACTCTTGTGTCTTCCTCAGGCAAGTGAGGAAGTGTTCTGCACTTGCCTGAGGAAGACACAAGAGTGTTGAAAGCTCGCTTTTTTACTATCAAATAAATCGGTTGGATTAATAATTGGTGTTGCTAAATTCTTACTGAGTTCTTACCAGTCTCTACCCGCCCAGCCCTAACTCCCTCCACATTTTCGCTCCTACCTTTATGCTTTCCCCCTTTGCACACTGCAGTCTAACTTCACTCCTAGTATGAATATTCTCTGCCTTTAACTCCCTTTAACTTGAAAACTGTACGTAACGTCCATTGCAAGACTGAATTTTGTCTTTTGGTGCACTGTCAACAAAGTTCATAGGACAGCCACTCATCCCAGTAGTGAGGAGAGAGCTATCATTTAATGGTACTGGCTCCATTTATGTTGAGTTAGCTGATTCTCCAGAAGTGACATCACAAGTCCCTAACATGGGAAACAGGCAGACAAGAAGCAGCCATGTAAGAGAAGACACATCTGTAAATAAAGCTCAATGTTTTCAATCCTCTGTGCTCTCTAGTGTCATTGTCCAATACATAGAGAGATAAGTTAAGGTTAGCCTCACAACAAGCTTTACTTTACTTCAGATACACTGGGATTCTCTGCCTCTGTTTGCAGTAGGTGGGAAAGCTGTTGGGGCTGAGAATCCAATGGGAGCCCTCAAAATGCTAATAGGATTTCCTATTCTGATTGACTTTGCTACTCCTCCTCTCATCAATGATGCAACGTGATTCCCACCATGAAAGGTCACGATCCCCATTACCATACATCAACATTTCATTAGTGGGCTTCACCATTGTATTATCCCTTCATGTTAAACCACTCCCCAATAAAACCAGCATTACATCACATTGACAGGGTTTGCAACAGGACCTGGCAAATGATCCCTGCTGGGGAAGTGGGGCCTCAGGGGTTATACTTGGGCAATACCATGGCACTCTGCCCAACACTGCCTTCACTCCCAGGCATTGCTGGAGACAGCAGGCTTTCACTGGGGATAGCTCAAAGTATGGGGGGCGGGGGCGGAATCCCATGTCCATGGTGGGGGTTGAGTGTTGGTCATGGGCACTTATTTGATCAGGGCGCCATTTTCCAATCTTTCACAATCTCTCAGTGATTGCAGTTGATTATGGACATGGCTCTTAACTCCAAGCACCGTCCCCTTCCACCCTAAGTGTTTAAAAATATAGCAGAAAAAAAAAGACAATTGGAAGACTTATTTCCACCTTTCCCACCTGAGACAGCACTTGGGGGAAAAAAAAAGAGAAAATTCCATCCACAGTGATAAACCAGTTTTTTTTTATTCATTTGTGGTACATGGGCATCGCTGGCTGGCCAGCATTTATTGCCCATCCCTAATTATTTTTGAACTGAGTGTCTCACTCAGCTATTTCAGAGGGCAGTTGAGAGTTAGCCACAAAGAGCTTTTTCTAATGGTTCACCTTATACTACAGAAATGCAGGAATTAATCAAGGATAGTGAACTTCTAATTCTAAGGAAATTTGTGTTTTACAAATTTAGTAGAATTTTGAAGAGATGACAAATTGGTTGGGTAATAGAAATAAATTAAATTTAGTTACATGGATTTTCTGGAATCATGCATTAAGGAATCTCCCAAGGTAGAAATATTTAGCCATATGGCTCTACAAGGGAAAAGTAGTAGCATGGATAAAAAGTGATTGATGGACAGGAAACAAATGCTTTAAAGAAACTGAACTTTTAAAATTTCAGTAGAGGTCAAGTAACATTTGTGAAAACCACATTGCTTGGCTGAAACTGGGGTAGAAGGAAGAGAGAAATTGTTACCCATGTCTATAGGCATATATAGATTTGTAGAGTCAGCAGCTAGGTGCAAGATATCAGTAATTAATTGCAAGATGTTGAACAATATGAATAAATCCTGGAGGTTCAAAAAACTAAATGAGTGCAATAGGTAAAGTCATAAAAATATGGCAAAATTTTGGATTTTACAACAAGGATTATGTTAGAGGTTAAAAATACAGTGTTTCAATTTTACTAATTAGACCATTCTTGCACACAATTGTGATTGCCACATTTCAGAAGGTCAATATTTGCATTTGAGAGTGTGCAAAGAGAGTATTAGAGTTTAACAGCCTGCTCGCTGAGCTAGTGAAATTAACATCTTATAATGAACAAGGAGTATTAAATGTCATTGTACTAAATCAATTATTACTGAATTAAACCGGTCTCCATTGGTCAAATGGATCCATTTTCAAATCCTGATTTTTATGTCCAAATCTTTCCATGACCTTTAACCCATTTCTGAAACCCTCTCCAGCAGCATGTTAATGTACCCATCACCTACTTTACTTCTACTGGACTGCTTCAGATTCCTACTTTCAATGCTCCACTACTGGCAGCCACTAGTCATCATGCCCCATTCTCTTTCTAAAATCCTTCCAGAAATTTTAAAACCTCCATCTCATAACATGCTTGTCTCTTCTTAGTCATGATTCATTTTGGCTCTAGCTTAGCCTTGATGTATCCTGGAAAGCACTACATGAATTGTATATTTCAGATGGCTGGAGAAACAACGTGAATGGTTGAAATGCTAACAGGACTGGATTTCTCAGTATGTTTGCAATGGTCTGACTTGGAGGGCCACAATCACAATTTGAGTTGTTCCTCATGTCCCACTTGCGAAGCAAGTGGACACATCTTCCCTGGCCAGTCCTCAGATGATTGAAGATCATCCAGATTTTCCATGAATGGTTGAAAACTGGGACTTCACCATCCAGACCATTCACCAGGTTGTATTTGATGATACTTGTAGTCAACCACCACTGAGAGGAGGCGCTGCCAGCTGTCAGTTTGTAGGATCTGGATTGTTTTCAGCAGGAGCTATGAGATTTCATACAGATGTTGAAAGGAATATTTAATGCTATAAATAAAAGTTTATAAGATTGTTGTGTTTTGGACTGTTTCTCTAATTTAAGGTAAAATGGCAAAATGAAAGGGATCATGTGACCTGCTTGAAGTTCTGCCCGACAATAAACCTGGTGGCTTAGTTATTATGGAGACAAGGGAAGGGCATGGATTGATTTAATGGGAAGAAGGTGCACAAGATGTTCATACCTGTAGACAAAGACAAGAGCAGCTATTCTGACTATGGGTAGACTGGTCATCTCTACATCACACAGGAAGGTGTTAGAATGTCAGCCTTTATAAACAGTTATACTTTAACTGTCCATTTAATTCCAAGACAGAATGGAGTTGTGGGTCTAGAAGATAGCAAATCAGCACTTCTATCTCGTATAAGAATCATATGATTCATGTTGCCATGGAGATGCATGTTGGGAAGGGGAAAGTCCATAGAAAATTACAGGATTTCTAAGGTATCACTGAACTTCACAGATACAAGTCAGAAAGCAAGAATCTGAGGAGCTGAGAGCAAGAGACAGAAACAGCAAGTCCTGCACCCAGAACAGTGAAAAGGAAAAGAAATGAAACAAGCTATCAAGAGCTAAGAATAACATTGGACTGGTTTTGGGAGAATAATATCCACTTAAAGGATGCATAAAGTTTGCTATGCATGGAATTTTTGGTAGCATTAAAAGTTAAATGGGAGAATTTCTGGTCTGCAATTTACAATACAAGTTGTCTATGAATAGTTGCTTACGGAACACAATATGACCTTTGGTTTGTCTGTTACAATAAAAAGCTTAAAACTTGAAATTTTGTGCGATCCTTTCAGTTGGTCATTGGAAATTCAAATCCTTTTAAAGTGATCAGTCTCTACAGGGATCGTAACAATAAGCGTATATTGTTGTGGATAAAATTAGCTCGATTATGCCAGTAAAATAAGACTACATAATTGAAATTTGTGAAAAGAAGATTTAAAACAAATCTTTGAAAAAAAAATCCTTTAATGAAAGAATGATAAATGTTTGGAATGATTTACCATGTATAATCAAGAATATTAGAGAAAGTCAAGATGCAGACTGATAATGAGACTATCAGCTAAACTACAGAGATCATCAAATCTACATTTATATCAAAAGAAATTCCATTCTATATCTATGCTACACTCCCACACAGATATTAAAGTCATCTTGCCATTCTATTGGTTCAACAAGCCAAAAAGCTTTTCTTGTCCTCGATACTTTCTCAAGTTGTAGCTCATACTCCCAATCCATTGCTTTCAGTGATCCATCACAGAATAATTTAGTAAACTGTACGCATTACTGTAAAACACCATATTCAACAGAATGGCAAATTAAATTTAAAAAGTTTATGAAACAGAACACGATGGGCATGAAATTTTGAAGGCTTCTGCCAGTCTCTGCTTTAATTTTGATGGAAGAACTGTGGAAATCTTGCTGTCTGAATGCTGCGAATACATCATCATCACACTCATTGTTATAAAGGTTGGAGTTTTGTTTGCCATTATAATATGAATATTCAATGGGGACCTAGAAGCTGATATAAGACTATTCTGTTCCTACCAAAATAATCTCTTATTTCTACAAAGTGGACTTTTTGAAATCAGCTATCAAGTGTTGACTAGCTAATTAACACCAAACAGAAATGACCATAATAAAATAGAAAACAGTAACTAGCACATATAAGCTCAGTAACTGTATTTGTTTTAAAGTAAACTACATATTGTAAACATTTATTTAATTGATCCCCAGATAATGGTTGGAAATAATAGAGAACACTGTTTCTGAAGCGTACAGAATTTCGATATTGCATCCCTGCCTTCTCCATGCATTCTGATGTGGAAATCAAGGCCGTAGTAAATCTATTTTAAATAGGGAGACTAACACCTTATTTTTGGAAAGCGATATTCCATTAGTATGAATTTACAAAGAGAATTTACAAAGAAATCAGAGTACTCTACATAAACTAAGCAAAGCAGTTAACACTGCATACTGTACCAGGTTAAACAAAATAGGTTTCAGGCCCATAGCAAGTAAAATACTGCAGAAAAATTTAAGTGGTGGATTCAGTAGCAAAATAGCAATACCTGTTCAGGCTTCAAACCAGGAGGAACCCAGGCATATTCCTCCAAAGCACAGCCAGAATCATCATCAGATGTGGAGTTCCTCTGAAAATCATACATAAGTTTGTTCACAGTCTTCTCCATTTCTAAAGGCATCACTGTCACTGTGTGTTCTTCGCGTGGGCACTTGCAGTGAAGACAGATCTTTCTGTGAAAAATGAAATAGCCATTGGTAAGCTCACTGCAGTAGGGAAACTACAGAAATGATCACTGTCAAGCTGCAAGCTTGGATACTTAACTATAAACACATACTTGGCAACCAGCCTCTGGCAGTAGCTGACAGCATTCAAGCCAGTTTTATATTCTTGCGTGTGTGCCTTTTGTGGTTTATAGCCCTATACATGTTGCACAACCTAAGAAGGTCAGGGACTCTAAGGCTATAGTCAGGTTGTTAAAGCTGTCAGAGCTAAGTTGGTTCTGCTGTCAGGGAAACAGGCTGCCAGGAACAATCAATTCAATTAGCAAAACACTGAATAGCTAGTCTATCTACAAATGTGAAGTGACTTGCTATTGCAATGCATGAATCAAGTGAAAAAATCTCAAAGGCTCTAAGATTTCAAAAATGACACCCTGCTGGAACAGACATGTTCAATGCTGTTCAAGCTCAAAACTATGCTCTTCATGAATTAATTTAAACAACGCAAAAAATTAACCAGTTCTTTGGCTCACTGATAAACATTTAGTCGCCTCGTTTTAAATAAATACAAGTAGATTTGACAAAGTTCAGGAAAGCAAACTGCAAGGAAAAAAGTTTTCCAGCTTCAATGCTGCTTTTATTAGATATCTTCATAGAAGGGAATAGTTTATCTTAAGACTATGGACTTATGCCAGGTTTTCCCAATTTCCTGCTATTCATTAGATCAAGAATGCACATAGACCCAAACAGACAATGGGCATCTGGTTTGTATCCACTCAGCATGGGGACTCATTTTAGCACACAGTTCCTGCCTTTTGAAAAACAGAACCCAGTTAAAAAGTTTAATTATCAAAACTAATTAAAACCCTGAAAGTACTGTACATCATCTGTTATTGCTAACAGTACAGAGTTCTTATTTTTGGCAGGATAAGGGTTAAGATGACAGTTGCTGAAGGAAAGTTCTACAGCTGTGCAGGCATGAACATTTCATATATTTTAAATTGTAGCAAGAATGTAAAAACAATTGCACGTGGCAATGCTTCTTAAACTGAGGTCTTCGCAACAATCTTTTGAAATTACTGGATAAAATGCTTTCAATAGACAAGGAATGTAATGTCAAATTATTTTATACAGTGATAGAAATATTTGAAGGTATTGTTTAAAAACTGCATTTCAAAGCTAAAGAAAGATTAGCAATGCATTTAACATGCACTTAACAAATTATTTTAAAGCTCAGAAAGGCATCAAGTGCTCAGAGTTAATAATTGTCCAATTGAGGGTAACAAAACAATTCAGACTTGAATGTATTTTCTTATATACAAACATTAAAGCATGCTATTAAATGAAATGCTGATTGTTTGAAGTGTAAGAATATAATTTTAAATACATCATGACTTCAAAGTCAAATCAATCTTGTTATAATACAGAAATTTTGGTCAACAGGGGGAGGCTTGCAATGAATAACAGATTTTTTTTTGCAAACTGGGTCATTTCACTACAAAAAGGGAAAAATATTTCTGTCCCCAGAAAATAATACGATAGCACACAGCTATCAAATATATTGCTTATAGGACGATACTTTTTAATTGCTTTTTTAAAAATTAACAGCCAGTCCCAACATAAATAATCAAGCACAAATCCAGTTAACCATTATAGTTGCCTAAAAGTTTGATAAGCTAGCTAAAGAATGCTCAATTGTTGCTGACTGAAAATGTCAGAACATAAAAACAGGAAGAATTTGACTGCACTATTAAGACTCTTAAATATAAAGGCTTACAGCAATTAAACAGGCAATGCATTTTGATAGGAAAGGATAGCTCGTGCAATAAGAGCACAAGCTTAGCAATGTCTCATAGAGAACATGGAAATAATTAGCCATCATTACAATCATGTCCCAGATGGAAAATGAAGTGCTGGATTTTATGGGACATCACGGCCCTCGCTCCTCCAGCAAAAAATTCAAGGAGACGGCTACCTACAGGAAGAATAGCTGCCATGCTTTTATTTAAGCCATTAATTGACTGGAGGTGGGATTTCCACCCCTCAGGCACGGAAAGTCTTGTCTCAGAGAGCTATTGGCCAATCAAATGGTCAGCTACTTTGAAGTCTCAGCATTGTTAGGTGGGAGCAATGGTCATTGCTGGGGACTACAGGCTGTCCTTGATGGAGATCATCACTGCAAATGGACATCAAGATAAGTTATTGGGGATGAGGGTAATTTTGCTGGGGTCAGACTGGCAAGTCCCAATGAAGAGGGTGAGGAGTTGGGTTTGAGAGGTGGCAGTTTGAGTACAAAATGGATATTGAGGGGTGCATGAATGACTGTGATCTTGGCCTGGGTGGGGGTACTTCCAATGGGTACAGGAGATTCTTGAAGGGGGTCCTGCCCTCCCAGCACTTGCTTAATGCCTGCCCATGAAGCCAAAGCTACTGGGATACCCACCATCAAAAAGGTAAGTTTTCTTTTTCTAGCTCTGTGGAGTGAGCTCTACTTTCACTGTCCTCTCTCACTCCCAAACACCTGTGAGCTGTTCTCAGTAAAGCAAATGGCCTGAAATCCCTCTTCTAAACAGGTGAAGTACTGTAAAGACATGGTGGGCTCCAGCAGCTTGGCTAATTATTTCAGTGAGACCCAAGGCCCATTATCTGTCCAGCCTTGGGTCTCCAGGCCACAGTCCATTATGTTTGTAAACCCAACTGACTTGCAGCCTCAATTTCTAATATTTGAAAGGCTGGATGAAACAAAGTGCACAACTTCGGGTATAGTATAAAGCTAAGGAGAAGCACAGGAGATAGATACTGACTAAACATTTACTGTGGCAGGGCAATAAACAGTTTCTGCTTTTATTTAATTTGCTCATTGAATGTAATTTGTATTTTTCACTGCACATATGAAGCAGAAAAGATGTAATACTCTCTCTACAGGATATCTGAAATCTGAGTGAACATGATAAGCAAACATGGGTGAGATTTTAATTCTAGGGTCATGACCTCTTGTCACACTCATTTTAGGTCCTAACCGTGATGGCAATTTCAATTGAAAAATCATTTAATTGGCCCAGAGTCACGTTCATCATCCAATCGGCAAAGGTGGGTTTGCAAGGGAGGCAGATACAGAAGACTGTGGGACTGATTTAAAAGATCAGCAACAGATCATTGCTGTGGTTGGTTTGTTTCAATAAAGAAGGAGCTGAGCAGAAACCAGTGGTTAGGGAGGAATCTGTGCCAGGGCAGTGTCAGGTGTTACTGATAGAGTTGACATCATGGAGAAGTATTATTTTCCCTGCTATTGGTGTGAGAACATCTGCAAAGCAGACTGAGGAGGCATGGCTGGAGGTAGTTCATGTGGTCAGCAGCACAGGATTAGTGAGGAACGAAAGCGCAGAAAATATTTCAATTACCTGCTTAGGTCTGGCAAAATCCAAAGACAGATCGAGACGGGACTTTCCCTGATCAGAAGTCACCAGAGCACAGAGGAGAAGGGAATCGTGTGGGTATATAGAATTCTCCTGATCACAGCACCATAGCAGCATTGATGATGATGATTAGGGAGCCATACCTCATGGGGCTCAGAGATCATCACCATCTATGTCCAAGTCCCCTATGATGGAGGAAATATCCTTTTACAGAAGGTGCTCCAGCAATGATGTTAGCCTTTGATGGTGATCCATTCACATCCTCCAACCACACAGAACTTCTACATCAAAATCAACTGCCACCAGCATTTTTGTTTTACTCAGGCACTGGTAAGAAGTCTGCCGTCACCTCATTCTAAGTTAAAGAGCGAACAGTGATATCAATTTGTGGGTGATAGAGAATCATAGAATCCTACAGTGCAGAAGGAAGCCATTTGGCCGACTGAGTCTGCATCGGCCACAATCCCATCCAGGTCCTATCCCCATCACCCCACACATTTACCCTAACTAGTCCCCCTCTAACAATAAGAGTCAATTTAGCATAGCCAATGCACCTAACCCATACATCTTTGG
The DNA here is from genome assembly GCA_024679065.1 of Sphyrna mokarran. Taxonomy (NCBI): domain Eukaryota; kingdom Metazoa; phylum Chordata; class Chondrichthyes; order Carcharhiniformes; family Carcharhinidae; genus Sphyrna; species Sphyrna mokarran. The sequence goes on along the minus strand of JAGIQG010000003.1, from coordinate 104,802,865 downwards.
ACTATGGGAGGAAACTGGAGCACCCCTGAAGGAAACTCATGCAGACATGGGGAGAATGTGACAATGACCCAAGTCGGGAATCAAAGCCAAGTACCTGGCACTGTGAGGCAGCAGTGCTAACCACTATGCCACCTTGCTACCCGTAGGTCACTTAGGTGTTTCTGAATTGATGTCAGACTATTATGCAATAAAGCACAGGGCATATTGTTGAAAGGCAGGGGAATGAAAAATAAGTGTTAGAAAAGCGTTAGGAAAGCATGTGTCACAAGCAGCCTCTGGAGCCTTGCAGTGTGTGGCAACGTATGGCACTTTGATGGCAGGGAAAACAATACTTCTCCATGATCTCAACTCCACCAACAACCTGAGACTGCCTTGGCACAGGTTCCTCCCTAACCGCTAGTCTCTGCTCAACTCCTCCTTTATTGAAACAAACTAACCACAGCAATGACTACTGCTGACCTTTTAAATCAGTCCCATAACCTCCTGTATCTGCCTGACATTCTCGCAGTTAGATGAATTAGTTTCACATCTCCAAATGTCCTACTGACTGGTATCACTCAGATGAAATGTATGTGGGTCAGAGTGGCCCTTGCATCCCCACCATTTTGATTAGTACTCTGACTCCTGAGCTCACTACAACAAAGCATTTGGAATGTTCTCCAGTTCTGCTTCAGTTGTTTCCTTCTAGTTTTTCTCCAGTGACGAGCTGCTATTTCAGTGCTTCTTTCTCTTTAAGGTCCACACCTTTCAGGAGATTGCAGCAGACCACTGAGGGAGTAAATTGGAGGGTGCTTCCCGACCAATCAAAGCATCTACACTTCATGTTCATGAGGCTGATAACCTGCTTAATGATGAATCCTGTGCTCAAGTAGCATCGATTGTAATACCTCTCAGCCTCTATGGCAGGGCTACATTCCAGCATCATCAACTAGTCTTCAAAGGAGAAGCCTTATCCAGTAATAGCCATCCAATGTTTTCTGATAAAGAGTTGTGACATCTGCCATTGTCTGAGGATAAAGGTATTATGGCAATTTCCAGAGTATTGTGCACACATCTGCATAAAACACTTGCCACAGTTGCGTTCTTGCTGAATGTTTAGGGAGTGGAATCCTTTCCCGTTAGGGATCTTTCTGGCTGATTGTCAATGTCTTGATGGCCACATAAGGACAATTAATGATCTCCTCCATCTGGGGGAATCCAGCAAAGAAGGCAAATCCCACTGCCCTTTGAGCCTGAGTGCCACTACACGCCTGATTTCCATGCAATATCATGCCTTCTCAAACAGAACATCTGTCACCACCTTAATGCAATGATATGTTGCTGCCTGTGACATACCACCAATACCTGCTGCTGCTCCTTGAAAGGAACAAGTTGCAAAAAAGTTTAAAGCCACTGTGACTTTTATAGCTATGGGAAGTCCATATTGAAAGTTCCTGGATTACTCCCAATGATAGCACATAAGTCAGCAACCATCTGCCTGGACAAGTGCAGCCTTCTGTGGCACTGACACTCTGACGTATGCAGGTAGCTTTTCTTTTGGCATTAAATGCTATGTTGCTATCTTTATTGCTTTACTATTTCTCATTTTTCATTCCTGATGTCCAGCAGTCTGCTTTTGTTCCTGCTGCTCATTGCTAGTTGATTGTGTCTTGGGAGTAGCTTAATCCATTTCCAGTTATATCCTTCCTTTCAACTGGAATATGGAGACTTCTTGAACCCTTTTCATGAATCTGTGAAGCCTGTATTCAGAAAGAGCCACCAACTCTTAAAGTCACCTCCCCCAAAATGCCCTATTAGACATATTACAGACATTTCTCCTGATGCTGTGCAACTACTTGCCTATGAATGAGAGCCTGTTTTGAGTCTTCCCTACAAATTGATGCCTTTTACTGTTCTCCCACACTTCAGACTCACATACTGCTATGTAACTGCCTTCTCTTTCTTGTTGAGTTTCAAATTCTCTGAATGCCATGATTTAATAAGAAAATTTCAAATTAGCTTTTAATGAGCTACCATATCTAGCCATTTATACCTTTTGAGCATGTTCTTTTCCCACTCTCCTAGGAGTCTTTTAAACTTCGTATTTTACTTTGGTGCCAGGGAACTGGCACGTTGACTCAAAGGAAGAGTTAAGCATTCACGTGCCTCCTTTCCAGCACTCGCATTGAAATAAAAATCCCGGATTGTCTAAAATCTCAATGTATCATCAGATTGAAGGATTGAGAAATTAACGATGCAAGGACCAGGAAGAAAGATAGAATGATAAATTCAATGTCAAGGTACAAAAGAAGTGCAACAAAAGATTGGATTATGAGAGAGAGCTAAAAGAGACAATGGATTTCATATTTGCAAAAATCTCTTGTAATGCTTTCCGTGCCAGAGAGACATGTCATTGTTAAAAGGGTCCTTTGGCTTGAAATATGGAGATATTATTTCATTTCTATAGTACAGACACAGGAATGTTAAGCCATTTATTGCATTTGAATGGAGAGGCATCCTTTCTCATGAAACGAACAGCAGAAGAGCACATTTTTGATAGCATCATTTTGATTTTTGGATTCAATTATGTATCGGTCTTTGCCTGAAGTTGCAGTGGCATTTGCATTTGACGTGGAGAGTTGTTAGCTTCACCGTCATTTTGAAAATTAATTTTTGGCTTTTATTTTTATTACAAGTTTCCAGTCTTAGCAGTTTTTTGTCTTTCTTGTATTATTTAATTGTTAGACATACTGTACAAGAAATGCTGCATCTATTGAGAAATGTTAGCAAAATGAGGCACAGAATCAAAGTAAAAAGAACCAGTGCAAATGTTGCTAATAAAGGAAGAATGCATTTTTGTGGGCCAAATCAACATTTTTCAATTAGTCATTTAGTAATGTGAAAAAAGACATCCGGTTTTGTCTTGCTCATGCACAGCACAGTGGCACACTAGTTAGCATTGTTGCCTCACAGCACTGGGGACCTAGGTTCAATTCCGGCCTCAGGTCACTGTGTGTGTGGAGTTTGCACGTACGTCCTGCGTCTGCCTGGGTTTCGTCCAGGGCTCTGGTTTCCTCCCAGTCCATAGATGTGAGAGTTAGAGGCAATTTAGCACAGCCATTCAACCTTAGTGTCAGGGGGCTGAGCAGGGTAAACACATGGAGTTACAACGATAGGGCCTGAGTGGGATTGTTGTTAGTGCAGGGTCAATAGACCGAATGGCTTCCTTCTGCATTGTAGGATTCAATGATTCATCAGAGCTATTACAAGAACACAAATTTTGGGAAACAACAACTTTATACAATATGAGAACAGGCTACTGATTGGTTAGCAAGTAGACGCTGGTGGAGGAGTTGCTATGGAGAATATACCAGCTAATGGAGAATGACAGTTAACTATCAGGCACTGCTTGAAATTTAAACCAGGTAGCTTGACTTTGATTGGTCATGGCATTGCCCTGTAGAATAATCCAGCAAATGGTTTTTCACTCACTTTGTTTAGCTGAAACAGGCACAATGTGAATACAAATTCTTTGCAGACACAATGTGTGCAATATTTCAGAGTATACATGATGATTTATATGCCAGTTTGAAAGTGCTAATTAACAACCAGCAAAACAAAGTAACACTGGGTTTGTTATTGTCCAAAATTTTGAGTTAGTCTGTCATGTAAAACTATACTTTCATGATATTTCTTTATTATTCACTACATTAGGTGCTTTTTTCAACTCTACAACAGTTGAGAACTTTTCAATAACCTGAGACCCAAAGACTTACCATACAACATTTCTGCTTACTGAAGTAGTTTTAGAAAAGGAAAGGTTTTGTTAATGAATGTTGAGACTCATTAATTTTTTTCAACAAGCTTCTGCTTGTTGTGCAGACATTTTAAGCAACTAGAGGCAAATAGAATTAAGATGGGGAGTTGTTGAATGATGTGCGTGATGTGCGTTGAATGAAAGCATGTGCGAGGACAGACCTGTTAATTTCTTGCTTCTAGCCATAATTCTGTCAAGCCATCACAGTGACTCTGATTTTAACTCCAGTGGGCTTCGGATGGGTTAGAAATGGGGTGAATTTGAAATTCACTCGCTGTGTGATAGATAACAGGCCTGGAGAATGTTAACTCCTGGGTTACATTACAATTTCACAGGTGGTTTCACATCTGATTCTCTGACACAATGGGAAATCTGCCTACTCTCAAACTTCAATTACTGTTGCAAAAGCCAGAAATCTATTTAAAGACAAATGTACTTCTTAAAGAAAGTTGCATTTACTTCTGGAAAATTACACATTGCAGTGGTGCAGGACGAAACTGGATTCAAGCATGAGGCTCCTTAAAGCTTTCCTGGAGATCCAATTGGAACAGATCAGGATGAAGCACTAAGTCTCTATCCAGCCAGAGGGAGGAGGATCTCAAAACACAAACTACCAGGAATGCGATTCTCAGCCGCAAGAATATGACCACCTGGATTTGGATGTAGTACAGAATGCATTTCAAAGAGCTCACAAGGGAACTAGAGTGGGTGTAGCTCATTTCTCCATCCTTTGTAACATCACATGGCAACAGCCCTTTTCTCTTCGTTCAGCACCCAACAATTTCCTCCCTTTCATCTCAGAGAAAACAAAAATGCAAAATACTATGAATGATGGAAATTAAAAGTAGGATTTTCTGTTTTCCTTACAGAGGAAAATTATCTCATTACATATATGTCTACCTTTTTATTGGCAACATTCTTGAATCATGTGGTTGCCTTTGCAGAATCAGCATCTTCTCTCATCACTAAATTCTCACATACGCTTTTCATTCAACCCACTTAATTCTATTTGCTTTTATTCAATATTTAATATTTGCACAAACAGAAGCCCCAATACTTATGCTTCACATGGATAGTGCACAACATAAGGGACAGGAAAAAGACAGAGCACCTGCCAACTTTACATACTTTATTGAGCTGGACAAGCAAATACTGGCAATGAATGTCAGAGCTGTCAGAATAAAAGAGACTTTTTTTTATTCATTCATGGAACATGGGCGTTGCTGGCTTGCCAGCACTTATTATCCATCCTTAATTGCCCTTGGAGGGCAACTGAGAGTCAACCACATTACTGTTGCCAGACCAGGTGAGTACAGCAGATTTCCCTCCTTAAAGGAGATGGGTTTTTCTGACATTTGGCAATGGTTTCATGGTCATCAGTAGATTCTGAATTCAATAAAAAAAATGGAATTAAATGTCCACCATCCTTGAGGCGGGGGATTTGAATCCAGGTCCCCAGAACATTAGCTGAGTTTCAGAATTAGTCTTACGATAATACCACTAGGCCACGGCCTCCCCATCACAAAAATGTTCTCTATAACATCATATGGATCTTTGTATGGGCCTTGGAAAAATGCGCAATTATGCATTAATTACCTTAACGTGCATTTCAATGCATGCCACTCGTTACTGTCCAAGTTATCAGCATTATGTCAAGCTTTTTCTAGAGGTCCACCTTAATAGCTGTAGAAGAAAACATTTCTGGACTTGATTTCTTTTCAGGAGACACCATTGTCAGCTGAATCATTCACTCGCACCAGCACTGAAATTGGCAACTAAACTGGGTTAGGGAGCAAGTTCATGTACATGATGACATACTCACTACCACTAAGTAGCAGCAGGAAATTATGGCAGGGGCACTTGCAGCTTATCTGGGAACAAGGCATTTTATCAGCTCTGTTGAGGACGAAGTGAGCTCTCATCGCATCAGCAGGTTGGAGCCTGTGCTGATATTTTTGTGGAATTTAAATGGTTGGCATGCATGCTATAGACTCAAACTCATCCTTTGCCTTAGAGGCACATAGCCAATCTTGGAGAGATTGGTGAGATTGTAGAAGATGCAACAGAGTTACATTCCCTCACTTGCTTGAACATTTTTCCTTAGTCTGGGCCAAGTACCATTGGTCTGAGTTGTTCTAGTTTCCATCTCTTAATTTTGTTGCAAACCTCTCTGGCCCCTGCTCCATTGCTCACTGTTTCCACTCGCTCAAGAAATAGAGCCAGGGGAATATGCCCTTCTGCAGAAAGGTAGTGACAAAACTTTGGATCTTTTTTATGGCAGTATCTGAAAACCACTTTCAACTCATCAAACATTGTGTGTACCATTCAAATGTACAAGTTCCAGTACATGATGTCAACAATATTACTAAATTTTTTTATTATGCCTACAAAAATTAGATTCATAATGCTCACGTTGAGTCCATGCCTGTTTTCCTGACAGCTATCACAATGACTGTACAATCAAACATATGAATTAGGAAGCAGGAGTAGACATTCAGCCACTCGAGTCCAAGATCATGGCTGATCTGATTTTGATCCGAATTCCACATTCCTGCCCACCACTTTGTTTATCAAGAATGCCTTAAAAATATTCAAAGAATCTGCTTCCACTGCCTTTTGAGGAAGAGTGTTTCAAAGGCTACACTCAGAAAAACATTCTACTCATCTCTGTCTTAAATGACTGACATGATGTGGAGATGTTGGCTTTGGAGTGGGGTAAACACAGTAAGAAATCTCACAACACCAGGTTAAAGTCCAACAGGTTTATGTGATAGCAAATGTCACTAGCTTTCAAAATGCTTCTCCTTTGTCAGGTGGCATCTTGGCAATGCTCACAGCACATGCGACAATGCCAAGAGGTAGGGATTATCCTACTGCTACTCTGCATAGGGATTGTTTGGGGGGGGTACAGGGGAAAAGGAGGGAGGCCATCGATTGGGGCTGACATGAGGGTGGGGGGGCGAGGGCGGGGCTCAGGATTGCTAGTGAGAGGGAATGATTTGGACAGGGGAGGAGGGGAGGAGATTGGGACTGCAGGAGTGGGGGGATGATGTCAAGGCTGGGCTGGACATACATGGGATGCCAGTGATCGGTCTGTTGGTGGGTGAAGAGCCGGCTTTGCAGAGGCTGGCCAGTGATCGGGAGGCCGGCAATGCAGGACTACTGTGCATGCGCTGATCTTGGTGCCTACAGGTTGGCGCAGGTGCAGTGGTCCACTCACTGCTAGCCTCCAATGGGAATAGGCTCCACCCACTGAATTCTGAGTCACGCTATTGTACTCTGCATGCACACAGTGTGGTTGATTCTTTTTTAAACTCCTACTGTAAAAAATAGCTTGATTTACTCTAGTTTTCACATGAATTCAACACTTTGGAAGAAGTCTGCCTCTGATTTTTCCAGTCTATATGTAAATCAAAATGCCCCTTAATCATCATTTTTCTTTTGTCCTATTATTTCCCCCATTATACTATGTCCTACTGGGGGGTTACTATTGACTTGTACACCACTCCCCTGGGTGACTTTTTGCTTTTATCATTTCTCATCTCTACTCAAACTGCTTCAACATCCTTGTTTCCTGAACTTAGATCATCTCTGTCTAATTTGCTAAGTCATCATTAATTAACAGATCCATCCATCCACCTTTACGTAGCTTCTTGGACTTCTTAAATGTTATAAACCCTTCAAACTAAAGATTCCAATCAACCTCATAATGCAGTCATAACCTCTAATGTCTGTGCAGCCATGTCTCTGCAATTGTTGACAGGTCATGCTTATTTATACTCATCTGCATAATCAGTTCATCTGCTTTGTTTTGAATGCAGATACAGAGCCTTGAAATTGTTATTATTGTTACATCTAGTCTTAATTGCCAATTTACTCTTAGGTTTGTACTCTCTATTTCTTCCTATCACATTGTTTATTATTTCTAGTATTAATACCCTTTCTTCTTGCCCTGTTTCTTTGGTCTACCATATTCTCTCAAATTTCATTCCTTGTCCCCCACTATTTTGTGTCAAACCTTTGCTACTTCCCTAGTTATATGGCTCATTAGTGCACCAGCCCCAGTTCGGTTCAGATAAAAACCACCCCAACAATGCAGCTCACGCTTCTTCCAGCATTGTGCCAGTACACTCCTAATTGGAACCCATCTCTCCCACGCCAGTCTTTGAACCACCCATTAGTTTCTCTTATGTTATTTGTCATATGCCAATGTGCACATGGCTTAGATAATAAACCAATAAACTTACTGCAGACCTGTTTGCCCTAGATCACAATAAAACCTAATGCTACCTTGACATATGACCTTCCCTGCCATGTTTAATGCATTGTAATATCTACTCAATTATTTATTTTGCTTTTTAAGTGCTTTACAATTCTCACTATCAATTCTTGTACTATTTTAAACTTCTGCGATGGAATAGACTTAACCATCTAAAAAATACTTTCCAAGCTTCTTCCCCAACCAACAACTTTGTTGTGATGTTACTACTTGTTTTTTGAACTTTTCTTTTGACCTCAGTGTGGGGCCTGATCTAAGCAGCTAGCTGATGTGTCTCACCGACTTCCAGGTAAGTGGAGATCTGAGCCTTGGTCCTGATTTGTATGCTGCTGCTCAGGACTAGTTCCTTGCTAGTGCATTACCTCTTCCTAATCTCAGACAATGTGCTGACTGCCGCTTATCCTTTAATGTCTCTCAGTATGTCAAGGCCTGGTTAAGTCGGGACAAGAGATAACCTATTTATACTTGCTGTTGATACCTTTGCAAGACTGACAAGGTGATACATGACCTGAAGCACTAGTACCATCATCGAACATTGATTCAATTATTGCTTTCGATGCCTAGACAATAATGGCATTTTTATTATAGGGCAGTCTACAAATAGTCTCACACATTATGGCCATCTGCTGCATTCTGCACAGCTTTGCAATGGCGACAGCTGATGGGCCTCAATATCAAGTACACAGTGTTCTCTGATGAAGAATGTCCCAGTGACAGGGAGGAGGTGACAGAAAAGAATGGTGGTAGCATCAACTTTCACGCAAAGTATTTTGGAAACATTAGAGTCATAAAGGTTTACAGCATGGAAACAGGCCTTTTGGCCCAACTTGTCCATGCCGCACTTTTCTTTTAAACCGATTGGCTAGTCCCAATTGCCCACATTTAGCCCAAATCCCTCTATACCAATCTTATCCATGTAAGTGTCCAAATGCTTTTTAGAAGACAAAATTGTACCCATTTCTACTACTACCTACTAATACTTTAGTTGAACCACTCCATCACTCCCACATTAACATTCCTTTTCTCCAGCTCTATCAGTCCTCCATTCTACAGCAAAGTACTTTCAAATGTTGACCATCATTGACATGGATTATCTCTGCTTGTGCAAACTCATTGATAATAGAATCACAATGCAGACAAAGTCATAAGTTATAAATGATTGCAATTTTAATGGCTGACATATTTGCGAAAAAATATTTTCACCTGTATTTAACTCTTAATATTTTCCTAAGCACCTCTTGAATATCCTTGCACGTAGTTGTTTGATAGTACAGAATGTTGAGTATTGCTGAACAACATTTTTTACTCATCAGGATAGCTCAGAAGAATTTGGTTAGCAAGTAGTTTCTGATTGCTGGGAACATTGCCATGGAGAATGCAGCACGGAACAGTTAACTGTCCAGCTTTGTTCTAATTCAAATTGGGCAGGCTCACTCTGGTCAAGACACTGCCTCCTGGAATGAACCAAACAATGACTCTTCCCAAAGTTTTTGTTTAGTTGAAAAAAGGTCTGCAAAGGACAGGGTCCTATGTGCACTGAGAGTCTGACTGACAATCTTAAATTGGTTTTCAATGTAATTCTTAGCACACACAGGATCATTTAGCAGGTATTGTCCAATTTGTGCACTTCATTGAGAAGTTCACCTAGTGGCTTCAGCCTGGGTGCCAGATAGCTATTGTTGATGTTCAGCCCATTATTGCCAATCTCAGAGGTTGGCTGCAGAATGCTGCCTAAGTGGTATGGCCTAGCTGGTCCCCTAGCATCAAATAAGGCATTGTTTGATGGGGTAATGAGAGAACAAATGTGAATCAGCTATTAGGAAGTGGGAGAGAATGTATGGTGTACAGGATGATTCATCAAGTTATATAGTTCTTCCTTTCAAACAATAAGTATCTGGCTCCTGCTCTCTTCTTCCCCACCCCCCTCCCTTCCTTCTCCAAAATCTGGAATGCTTGGGTGAAAACCCTGTTTTTCTTTTGCAAACCTGCATTCTAACATTATTTTACCCAATTCTAAAAACTAATTTTGAAAATCAATGAATAAAATCGATAGGATTGGAGAACAGGCTCATCATTTGGAGTTTATTCTGAATATTTTTTGAAAATGTTTAAGTGCTGCCAATCCTGGAAACATTAAATTATGTATTTGAAAAAATATTTTTGTGTGAAGTTTTTTTACTTCCTACACTAAACAGAAGAAGCAGTTAAACTTGTTCATCACAGTAAAGATAGCGTTAATCCTTCTGCACTTGCACATATATAGAACATGTAAACTGACAACTGTATCTTCAAACTAACGATAATGAAGCACATTAGACAATTCCATTTCCTTCCATTTCTTTTAATTCTTTCATGGGATGTGAGCATCACGAACAAGGTTTGCATTTGTTGTCCAGCCCTAATTGCCTTTGAGAAGGTGATTCGACTTAGTAACAGTGAAGCCATAATAGTGTAATTCCAAGTCTGGGTGTGAGACTTAGAGGGAAATTTGCGTGTTTCCATATGTCTGCATGCACTGTTCTTCCATCAGTCCTTCAGCTGAGTGTCCATCAAGAACATCACAAAAACACCAACCCACCTTGCTACAGCATGATTAGCCAATGATTATCACCTGACTGAATAAATCAGCATCAAATCCTTTATATTCAACTTTCCACACCAATAACACAACTTCCCTTCCTAATCTGCATGCTAACTAATACTGTAAATGGTTCCCATTCTTCACCCCTTTCCTCTCAAAACTTGCTGTTATCAACTTCCTCCTCAAAAATTACCTTGGTTCTTCTGTCATTGAAAAGCTTCTCTTTCCTCTCCAAAGTCATTGAAAATCCTGCTAAATTGCAAATACTTGTCTAGCTTGCCCATTATTTTCCATTTAAATTTACTTATTAGTGTCACAAATAGGATTACATTAACACGCCAATGAAGTTACAGTGAAAATCTCCTCGTTGCCATGCTTTGGTGCTTTTTGGATACACTGAGAGAGTTAATTTGGGCAATGCACCTAACCAACTCATCTTTCGGACTGTGGGAATAAACAGCAGCACCTGGAGGAAACCCATGCAGACACTGGGAGAACATGCAGATGCCACACATACAGTGATCCAAGCTGGGAATTGAAGCCAGGCCTGATGGATTTTGATTTAATTGCACTATTTTCAATCTCAAATGCTTCAATACACAGGAAAACACCTGCATTTTTCAAATTTTTAATATTTAATTATGTTTAAAGATACGAGGGTAAAATAGCTTCAATTCTTACCAGTCTACATTCAAATTGGAAATTATCTCAAAACTTGATGTTATTTGAGATTATCAGGCTAATAACTACATTCATACTATCTGTAATACCGTACAATAGATGGATGCTTAAAATCAAGAGAAATGTAAAAATCATAAGTTGATAGATTTTCAAACATCAGCCAATATAGATTTACAGCCAGTTTAGAAACCTCAAAAATAACTGAATGAATCTTTAATAAATCTTTAAAAAGGTACATTAACATGTCAGGAAATTCTTTTCCTGAGGGGGGAGCAGCGGTGGTGGTGGTGGCAGTGGTGGTGGTGGGACTGTGGCAGAACTGCTTGAGGCTTCCCCAGCCCCACCTCTGTGCTGCAGTTCAGGAAGTCGGCACAGAGAAAGGATTGGGAATCAGGCACAACTTGGTCTCAGAATCCAGGTAGTTCCAGACATGCACAGAACAACCAATATAAACTGTAAATCAAAAATCCAGAAATTACAGAGCCCTCTTGCAAGTGACCTCAATTTTACTTGGAAATCATGACTAGTGATAGATTTGAAAGATTTAGCATATCTGCACTATCCATGTCATTGGGTTAACCTGGAGACCACATCATTTAACCCAACACAAAACAGTGGAGATAAAAAGCTAAAATATTGCAAATTGGAAATCTGACACAGAAATAGAAAATATCAGGGGTATTTAACAGCATCCGTAGAGAAAACATAAGGCAGTTGATTTTTCAACTATAAAACCATTGCACAGAACTGGCATTACAGTGAATAGCATTTGAGAAGTAACAAAATGCTGGCAAAGGAAAAAATAAAATAAAAATCCAACAATGGTTGTAAAAGAAGCACAAAAGTTGAAAACTTGTGAGAATGGGAATTTAGTGCAGTAGGGGGAAAGAAGTGTTGCATTTGCCTCCAGTACCTATAGTGGTTCCAATCAGCTTGAGGCAGTTAAGTATAAAAATTTTTGTTTGGTGATTTAGCGCTTGGAGCAAGTTAATGTGTGATAAGAGAAAAAAAACTTCAAACTAAAAGGTAGATATAAATAATCAAGGCTAAGACACAGCAGAGCAGGTTGTGTATGGACTGCAAAATGTGGGAACTTGTGAACATCGAGACTGTCCCGAGTAAACAAATTTGCAGTTGATATCTCCATCTTGAATAACTGAGCAGGAATGCAAGGTGGAGATGATATGGCATATAAGGGAGGACTTGATGTACTTAGGCAGCTGTCTTCATACTTTGTTCACACTTCACAGAGATGCGTCGGTTCAAAATGAGGTTGATGAGATCAATAGTGTGAAGACTAATGGAAATTTAGGTGAGATGCAAAGGAAGGATCTGCAAAATGTTGCTTTCTGTGAAGACATAAGACTATCGGAAAAATAGCCAGATTGTTGACTGTGCTACATTCGAGTACCAGCCTGTCAAAAAGAGGAGTAGATGGAAGAAGGGAAGTGTAATGTGGTAGTTATAGGAAAGACAATAATTATGAGGACAGGTAGAAACTCTTGTAAGCATGATTGAGCGCATTATTTTTATTCGCTCAAGGCATGTGAGCATCGCTAGCTGGATCAGTATTTATTGCCATCCTTGAGAGTATTTAAGAATCAACCACATCTGGAGTTACATATAGGCCACACCAGGTAGGGATGACAGATTTCCTTCTCTAACGGATATTAGAGAACCAGATGGGTTTTACAACAATCAACCATGGTCATCATTGGATCTTTGATTTCTGATTTTTATTGAATCCAAACCTGGGGTCCCTAAAGCATTACCATGGACGTCCAGGTTACAAGTTCAGTGACAATACCACTATGCCATTGCCTCCTATTGAATTTCTGATGTCAGGATAGGGGTTTCTTGACCCAACTTGAAAGGATATTGAAACAGGAGAGGGAGGATCCAGTTGTTATGATCCATGTCAAATTTGACAGAACATGGAAATGTAGGTAAAAGATCACTTTGAAAAGCACCAGGAACGAAAAGCTAAATTAAATAGAAACTCAAAGATGAATTCCACCAAGCCTAACACAAGATCAGTGTTATAAGGCTAGTGTTAGTTAAACCAACTACTTAGCCGAACAGAGTACCAAACTCCACCGCATGCACATCCCCCCACCCCCCAATCTGCTGAACAGGAAATAGGTCCGAGTCTCTCAAATGCTGCTTTGTAAGCAAAAAGATTAATTATGGTTATATTGGTTAGCTGTGCTGCGTGATACTTTTTAATGGCCATTAATTGCATTTTTAAAATGATCAATTTATTGCTTTGACATTGATTTTCTTAAAAAAATCATGTTTAATACTGTGCTTAACCTTATGTTGCTAAAATTTACTCCTTGGCCCCTTGAGTAAAAAAAAATGAAATGTTTATCATAAAATCCCTAAATGTAGAAGGAGTCCATTTGGCACATTGAGCCTGCATTGACAACAATTCCATCCAGGCCTTATCCTGTAACACTATGTATTTACCCTACTAGTTCCCTTATGCTAATGGGCAATTTAGTATGGCCAATGCATCTAACCAGCACATCTTTGACTGTGGGAAGAAACACTAGCACCTGGAAGAAACCCAGGCAGATGTGAAGAACATGCAAACTCCACACAGACAGTCACCCAAAGCTGGAACTGAACCCATGTGGTTAACGTAGCTTTAGAAAGTTTTTTTAATAAATCATGATTTCTGCAGCTCTCCCAGCTTCAGTGGTTTCTTAGTTCATAGTTTCAGTGATGTCATTGTTGCTAGCTTGACTGGAAATGTTCTTTTATTGATACTTACGTGGCTTAAATGGGGCTGCTTGTGTTTATTCTGGGACTAATTTTACAATCCTGCATTGTTAGGAGTATGGCCATGTGTTTTCATACAGGTTTTTTTCCCCAGTGAGTTTAAAGTTTCTTTTTCAGTTCTGAGTTAGAGTTGGGTTTTAACAGGGACAGTGATCTGAAAGAGAAATCTCTCCCTCCCGCTGTTTTTTACTTTGGAAATTCTACTGTCTTTATGAAGGACAAAAATCTTTTGTTATTGAGGACTGGACCAGGGTCTTTGGGAAAATGCCTTGTCTTCAAACTATTCAGAGTGAACCCAAAGAACTATAGACTTCAACCAAAGGATTCAATTTCCATTATCACATAAGCAGTAGACTCTGCTGTATTGAACCTGTTTAAAGGCTTTTGTCTATGGCAAGGGTTTTGGTTTGATTGAAATGCATTAAATATCTTTGTTAAGGATTATACATTATAGTGGTTGTTCTTGCTAATCTTTTTGATAAAAGATCCCTAGTTAGGTCATTTGAATCATACCTGAAGTGAAATATCTCATGCTTGCCCTAACCAAATTCAAATAGCAAAACTTATGATTCAGGCAGACTTCATAAAACAGTTGAGTTTCTGACCTGAATTATAGAAGTGCAATGACCACCATCATCACTTCCATCACCCCCCCTCCCCTCCCCACCCCAACCCCCCACTCCCAAATGTGAATAGTCTGGACAAGCTTGGTGTAGGGATAAGCAGATCAGACATTTGAAAATGTGGCTGAAAAAATGGTGTGAGAAAGGGGGTTTAATTTCATGGGACATTGGCACCAGTACTTGAACAGGAAGGATGGTACGGTTGGGATGGGCTCCATCTGATCTGGAATAGGATGTAAAATAATTAAGGATGTGGAGTAATTAAGCCAGAAGTATGAAATAACATGAGGAAATAGTGTGGCAGGAGAACAAGTTATGGTGCTTGACTCAAAGAGGCACCCCTTATCCAAACATGTAGAAATTTAGGAACAAGTTGAATGAGGTACATGTTGACAGACACAATTTTAAAAAGGCAAAGAAAGAGAAAGACTACACTCTCAAAACTCATATCATGAATCATCCTTTGTCTAAGATTCCTGCAATAACTTCCCCCTGCAAGCTTTCCTTTTGGTAAAGCAATCAGACACTTGATGATTTGTGACTACTCATTTGAGTTAGGAGAGTTCCTTATTCTTTAACATTTGTTTCAGACTCACAACAATTCTTAATCTCTTCTAACTCAAATACTTTGTGGACTGCACATTATTCCAAAAGGAACAAAAGGATTCCAAATAACATCCTATAGGTTGTTTGGCATCTCCCTGATATAGAATTTCTCCTATTATTTTGTATAAAAAAAATGATATGGTGACTGTCTGGACAAATGCAACAGTTTCAGCAGTCTGGGTACTTTTTACTATTCTTCTTAATTCTTGGCTTCCCAAGTTAAGGGATAACATTTCTCACCTTCTCCCATAAGAAATATTATAAACTCGCTGTACTTGAAAACTCACCACAAATGTTTGCATGACAGGCATCATTAAAAACAATTAATTTTATGTTATAGGGTTACCCAAAGATGGAAATTTCTGCACACCTATCTCCATCCTTAATTTTTCTAATGTTCTGTTTGCCTATCAAATGTCCTTTCTACTTGGATATTTTGTTACAGTACTCAGTTCTAAAACATCAAAACTTGCATTTGGTCTTGTCAGTGTGTTTAGCCAATTTAGTTGTCCAATTAGACTTTGGAAACATCTGCATCTTTTTGCAATGGCCTGGCATGATTGACTGTGATAGGGTTAACATTTAAGTACGACTGTTGATGTAAAGTAACAACAGACTCTTATGCCTTATTTCCAATCCAATATATTTAAAGGCTCCAACCTTAAATTCTGTTCTAATCCTGTTAATAACATACCTGTTTTTAACAGGTATTTTTTAGCCCCTGCCCCATGTCATGTTTTCCAATGAGGGAGGTGGCTCACCATTGGCTGCTGTCAAGGACTTGAATAAAGTATAAGATTTAAGAATGAGACATAATAACGATTAAATAAGATAAAATAAAGTTTGAAGAATGGGATAGAAGATGAATTGATGAGTGCTGTTGTCTTTGGATTTGTGAATTAGTTTGGCCTCTTTTAGGTCAAACCCAAATAAACAAACTCAAGTTAAATCAGGACAAAGTAAAAGGGGCACCTTCCCAAAAGGAGGGACAACAGCCCAAACAAAATCAAAGTACAAAGGAAACTTGAAAACATCAAATTATAATGTGATTATTAGGGTCGATAATGCACACCAACCTCTGTGGTGCCCACACTGAGTGCGGAAGGCGTCAACTGCGCCCATGGATACCCCATGCTCTCTCTCTCCAGAGGCACCTGACCGTGAATGTAGCCGCAGTTGAAGGCAGACAGTCAGGATGGACAGCCCTCTCGATCGCCCACTGCCTGGGCCTGTAAATGGCGCACTTTGCCATGCCCAGGAGCAGGTTCACAAAGAGGTCGCAATCCTGACCCACCCCTCTCCGCACCAGTGTTCGTAAATCAGGAGCATGGAACTGAAGTATAAACAAAACATTAATAAAAAATTCTTCAGGAAAACAAAAAGTGAGTGCAATCTAAGATACGAAGCCTAGACATGGTCTATGGATTCCACAAGTTTGAAGCAAGATAAATAGATATTTACTTAAGTGGGGAACAATACAATGTAGAATTTTAGGTGTTAAAACTGCTGAACAGATAAATTCAAGTGGAGATATGAGGATCTTCTAAACCGACTAATTTAGAGAGGAGATCAAAAGGGAAATATGGTACATCAGTTGCTGTGTAGCTCTGTACTGGCAGAAGAGTGGATAGGACAAAGAAGAGAAGCAGCTGGAAAACTATTATGATCATAACCATGCCCAACTGGAAAACAGAAAGCAGAATTCTAGCTAAAAGCAGCTGATTTGAAAATATCAGAGGAAAACTACGCTGAACTGAAGAAGGTTTTGTAAATGCAAAGATAATTCATGGTTGCTAACTATTTGCGGAATTTAGTTTAGAGTTTATGCTGTATGGAATGACTATTTTGAGACAAGGAACATTTTATAGAATTTTGGAACTTAGAAAGATGGGAATGGGGTTAATTCCAGATACATGTGTTTAGCCATTATTGTAGTTAAGTGTATCTTTGTTTTGTATTGTGACCTTTTTCGTTGAGTGTTTTACCTTTTAATAAAACCTCTTTTATTTCAGTGATAAGAACTAGACTGGACTTTTCCCTTACTAATCTGCATATTTATTCTAACATTATATCAAACTGAAAAAAAAACTCCTAAGAATCGGTATTCCAAGTAACCTTTTCAGGTTTTGGGACACCTTTGCATCTAACATCAGTGGGATGGAAGTATATATAGAATTTTGTACATTTTGTCTGCAATTCCACTGGTGGATTCCACCTCTCCATTGTTTTGGAATTCACAGGTATATAAAAAGTCATCTATTTATATCATAAAGTTGCCCAAGAATTTTCTGCTATAGTACCAAAGAAATGTGGCAGGATCTGCCTTCAATTGGAGACTTAACTTTTACAGAAGTGATCTAACTGAAATGTATCACACACTGAAAGCATTATTTAGATGTAGATGAGTATTTAATTATCAAAATCTTCCTTCTACATCTCATGTTTCCTTACTAGTTTGGAGAAACACTTCAGTCGGCACAAGTGCAGCTTTAATGTCTATTGACCTACATTCCTAAAAAAACATCTTCTCTCCTGATATCTAACCCTTGATCTATCATGGTTTGTCCTGTTGGGTCTACCTTCCAAAGTCTCTGAGTATGTGATGCATAAGTGCATCATCATCCATCACACAGTTAGTATTTATGAATGAAAATTTATGATTCATTCCAATGATCCATGAGAAATGGGCTTTTATTGTTTGGTTCTCATATTGGACATTTGCTATTTTCCCCTTCATGATACAATTTTCCATCAACATTTCCACTCCCACCAAAGTCAATGGATTTTTGAATGGCTTGCCACATTCCAACTCCATCCCTTCTGTGATAGGGCCATAAAATTCAGTTCATATCCCATAACCTTCCCTGCACTTTCTATTTTCTATGTCCTTCTCTCTGGCAATCAACCAGATCACCAGAAATAAAGTCTATCTCAGGTTCTCTTATGCAATGTTTCCTTTAATCTTTAATATAAGTTTCAGATATATAAAAGCTTTTCTAATTGTATGTGATGAATTCAAGTAGGCAGAGAAGAATATAGCTAATACTGGTTCCTCCAGGCCATACCTGGAGCACCATGTACGGTTTTGGCATCCTTACTTGAAAAAGGATGTACTGACACTGGAGGAAGTGCAGAGAAGATTCAATAGGTTGATTCTGGAATTGAGAGATTTGGCTTATGCAGAGGGAATGGGTAGACTACTTTATTCATTGGAATTTAAAAGAATGAGCATGGGAAGATCTTACAGAAACATATAAAATTATGAAGGGAATAGAAGGAGGGAAATGTTTTCCACTGGCAGGTGAAACTAGAAATAGTGGACGTAGCCTCAAAATAAGGAGTAGTAGATTTAGGACTGAGTTGAGGAGGAATTTCTTCACCCAAAGGATTGTGAATCTGTGGAATTCCCTGCCCAGTGAAGCAGTTGAGTTACCTCATTGAACGTTTTTAAGGCAAAGGTAGGTAGATTTTGAACAATAAAGAATTAAGGGTTATGGTGAGCGGTCGGGTAAATGGAACTGAGGCCAAGAAAAGATCAGCCATGATCTTACTGAATGGCAGAGCAGGATTGAGGGGCAGATGGCCTACTATTGCTTCTAGTTCTTATGTTCTTCTAGGGCAGGGGGAAGAAGGCAAATTCAAATTCCTTCCATACACTAGTTGGTACAAGCTATACCCCTCTGCAACCATTTGCAAATCATTTTTAGCATGTACTGACCACACCAGTGCGCTTCACAACTTGCAAACCAATTGATTGGACAGTATCTTATGCAGCATCTCATCAATTACTGCATCATTCCACTCAGATAAACTACTGCTGAATGGCCTCTCAGTCAAAGTATTTCTCATGTTTCAAAATATGTAATTTGCGAGATTTCCTCCATTATTCATCAAATACTTTGTTGGAGTTCCAAGTCCAATAACAATTCACTTTTTTAATGACCTTGTCAACGATGGTCTGTTGTCAAGTATACCAAAATAAAAAAACCTCAATCCTTTGTCCATTCCTTTAGATCCATAGCCACATTAAATTTTCTGACCAATTGAAGACTTAGAATAGGATATGCTGATGTCCTTTGATAATTGACATAAATGACACACTGAGGCATAATTTGCTCAACAAGAGTTTCATATTCCCTACTGACTGCCCAGCATCAAACAGCAGAGCTTTTATTTTCTGTGAAGAATTGCCTATGTAATTTCCAAATAATTCTTTTCTTGTTAGCCAAACTCTTATCATCTGAAGTCAACCATACTGCCTCAGCTACTCGACAAGACTTTTATTTCCTCAATAATATGCAATGTCTTAGTTGAGTGAAATGTAAATCCACTTTGCCAAATACAAGTGCCATGTCATTTTCCATATTTAGTTTTATCTGCGCTTTTTTCATTGAAGAAACAATAAAGGTATCTCACTGAAGACCAATTCAGAATTTCAGCGATTTGTTCCAGCTATTTTGCATGAAATGATCATTCTTGAAAGATTTACTATACTGTCATCCCTCAAAACTGGGCAGAGTTTTCAACCTCTTTAAACTTATTTTGATCTTCCTTATCAAGCGATTGCAAGCAGCAATTGAGCAAGTCCATCCACTAACTGCAAGTAGTACAACCAACACTGCACACTTGAACAAATCAACACCCAAAACGTTCAGTATTAGATTCGAGCTTCAAGTAAGCAACACAATTCCTTTGGGTCAGTCACCCTCATCATTTTCACATCAGAATTGTCCATTTCACGTTCAATTTCAAAGGTCCTATTTTGTGCTTCAGAATGAAAACAGGGGTTAATCATTCCCTATACATTTCTTGAGTTCAGGTGCCTATAGTTGCCGAATTGGTTAAAGGGGCAACTCTCTTCAGACCACCACCAGCAACTTTGTCTTTGCATTAACATCTGCAATTAGTGTTCAGGTGATCTGAGTCCATATTTCCACTTGCTGAATTTCCACTGTTCATACAGTTCAGACTCCAGACAATGGTTAATTAAAGCTTGACAATTTGCATTGGGCCTCAGCCATTTTGCACCAGAGGTTGCTACGAGCAATACATGTCAGAAGCTAGAGATAAAAAATCCCTATTCAGTTTCTGACCATCAATGCTTGATTTCCTTCTCTACTACTACTCTACCCTCTTTGTTGTTTTGTGTTGCGTATTCACTGAGTAAAGAAATAGTCTGCAGTGAGTCTCTCCTTAACATAAATTAATTCACAAGACCCAGAAAACATAGGTACATACTTCTTTATCCATCTCCATCTTTTCCCTACCATCCATGTGGAAATCAGTTCTTTGGAATAATGTCCTAACATTTCCCCACTTCGTTACAGTTGCTTTCACTTACAACCAGACCATGCACTTCATAGTGACAGGATTGCAACTTTTACAGTGAGGATGTAAATATTGGCCCCTTAATAGCAGCTGTGAGGTGGTAGATGGTATAAATACAGAGATTGTGTACATATGTAGCATGTGCAAAGTGGTTTTAATGATGAATTTTTAACTTTCATACAGTTTAAGATAGGCAGCCTGGCATGTCTAAATCATAGAATCCCTAAAGTACAGAAGGAGGCCATTTGGCCTATCAAGCCTGCATTGACAACAATCCCACCTAGCCTCTATCCCCGTAACTCCACATGTTACCCTGTTAATGCCTCCGAAACAAGGGTCAATTTAGCATGGTCAATCCACCTAACCTGCACATCTTTGAACTGGCAGAAAGGTAATGAAAGATAGTAGATTTCTTCAGCATGTCTAAGACAGTTCCAGCAGCAATCTGAATGGGACCCAATAAGGGGGCGGGCCATATTAAATTTAGAAATAAACAAAATTTAGTTAATAGTGTAATGGTGGATGAATATTCATCTAATATTTGACTTGATTTATTGTCACATGCATTGATATAAAATGAAAAGTATTGTTTCTTGTGCGCTGTACATAAAAAGCATATCTTACATAGAACAGAGGGTGCAGAATGTAGTATTACAGTCATAGCTAAGATGTAGAGAAAGATCAACTTAATGCAAGGTAGACCCATTCAAAAGTCAGAAATCAGCAGGGAAGAAGCAAGGCTGGTTTATGTCCTCAGACTTTTACAAAGAAACATAGAAGATAGGAGCAAGATGAGGCCATTTGGCCCTTCGAGCCTGCTGAGCCATTCATTACGATCATGGTTGATCATCCAGTTCAATAGCCTAATCCCACTTTTTCCTCATAACCTTTGATCTCATTCACTCCAAGTGCTATATCCAGCCGCCTCTTGAATATGTTCAATCTTTTGGCGTCAACTACTTCCTGTGGTAATGAATTCCCCAGGCTCACCACTTTTTGAGTGAAGAAATGTTTTCTCACCTCCGAGAGTCTTTATCCTAAATCCTCAGATTGTGACCCCTGGTTCTGGATTCCCCACAATCGGGTATTCCTCCCTGCATCTACCCTGTCGAGTCCTGTTAGAATTTTATAACTCTCTATGAAATCCCTCTCATTCATCTGAACTCCAGCAAAAACAATCCTAATCTAGTCAATCTCTCCTCATACTCATCCCGCCATCCCCGGAATCAGCCTTGTAAACATTCACTGCGCTCCACTGAGAGCAAGAACATCCTTCCTCAGGAAAGAAAACCAAAAGTGCACACTATACTCTAGATGTGGCCTTATCAAGCTCCTGTATAATTGCAACAACACATCTCTGCTCCTGTAACTGAAACCTTTCTCGATGAAAGCCAACATGCCATTTGCCTTCTTTACCTGTCGCACCTGCATGCTTCAGTGACAGGTGAACAAGGACATCCAGGCTCTGCTGTACACTCCCCTTCCCAATTTACAATCATTCAGGTAGTAATCTGTCTTCTTGTTTTTGCTTCCAAAATGAATAATCTCACATTTATCCAAATTACACTGCATCTGCCACTGATTTGCCCACTCACTCAATCTGTCCAGATCATTCTGAAGGATCTCTGCATCCTCATCACAGTTCACCTTCTCACCCAACTCAGTATCATTTGCAAACTTTGAGACGTTACATTTTGTTCCCTCATCCAAATCATTAATATAATTGTAAATAGCTGGGGTCCCAGCACCAATTCCTGTGGCACTTCACTAGTTACTGCCAACCAATTTGAAAAGCACCTATTAATTCCTACTCTTTGCTTCCTCTCTGCCAACCAGCTTTCTATCCATTTCAATACAGTTTCCCTAATCCCATGTGCTTTAATCTTACATGATAACCTTGCACTTTCGTATCTTTTTCCCATTGGAAGAGAATATGTCTGGAGCTGCATGGGGTCCTTGATTTGCTAATGATTATGATCCTTGATTATGATAATAACAGTTATATCAAATTCAATCTAATGCTTGATGGGAAAAATATGTAGGACTGACTTCAATGTGATGGGTCAGAGAACACAGTAAATTGGGTAAATCTATTAATCGATAAAATCACAGTTTTTAAAATATTTACTGGTATGCAAGCCAGCATTTGTTTCCCATTCCTTTGAATTGAGTGGTTTCCTAAGTAATTTCAGAAGGCAGTTAAGTGCCAATCACTTTGTTGTGGGTCTGGAGTCACAAATAAACAAGACCAGGTAAGATTTCTTTCTCAAAAGGGCATAGTGAACCAGGCAGGTTTTTATGACAATCAATGAGAATTTCTTGATTACCATTACTGATTCTAGCTTTTGAATTCTAGAGGACGAACTAGCATAGTAACATTGTCATTGGACTAGCAACAGATACTCAGAGTAAAGCCCAGAGTATCAGGTTTGAATCTCATTTCAATAAAAAGAAAATCTGCAATCAAAAATCTAATTGTTGTAAAAACACATCTGGTTCATTACTGCCCTTTAAGGAAATCTGCTTTCCTTGCTTGGTCTGGCCTATATGTGATGCTAGTTGATTCTTAGATGCCTGCCAAATTGGCCATCAAACCACTCAGTTTAAGGGCAATTA
Organism: Sphyrna mokarran; assembly: GCA_024679065.1. Taxonomy (NCBI): domain Eukaryota; kingdom Metazoa; phylum Chordata; class Chondrichthyes; order Carcharhiniformes; family Carcharhinidae; genus Sphyrna; species Sphyrna mokarran. Next base: position 104,779,571 of record JAGIQG010000003.1, on the reverse strand, counting down.
GGGATATCAGCAATGTCCACATCCTGCACAAATTATTAATTCAATTTAAATTTGAACAGCTGCCATGATTTGATATAATCAAATTATTATTTGAACCAATGTCACCCATGTTCAGGTCCCCGAATTACTAGTTCAGAGATTCCACCTACCTAAGATTAGTGGAAAACATTGAAAAAGGAATTTAACATGATATAGAATAATATTAAATTAATGACAGGGACTCAACAAAATGGAGAAAATAATAGTATTAAAGTGCAACAGATGTCCAGGACCAGGTAATTTCTTATTCAGGGTTTTAAAGGAAGTGAGCTAGAACATTGCTGATTGTAATCTTTCCAAAACTCTCTTAATTTTGGAACCATTTCCTAAGACTGTTAAATTACATATATCATTTCACCATTTGCAAATGCTAGTGGAGGGAACAAGGGAATCATTAGGTCAGTTTGCCTAGCAATGTTGTTACAGAATTACTAGAAGCTACAAATAAGGACAGACTGGTTGAACATCTTGACATTTTTAAGAAGATCATGAAGAACTGGCATGAATTTCCAAAGCATAGGTTGTGCCAAATGAACCTAATTGAATTTCTTTTGAAAGATGGCTAAAATAGTGGTTGAAGGAATGTCTATGGATAATATTTAGGTGGACTTCCAGAAGGCATTTGTTAGATACCTCATAAGAGACTATTAGCTAAAGTTGAAACTCATTGAACCTAAGGCAAGGGAGAATCAGAGTACTGGTCAGCTACTTTACTAACATGAGGTATGATAGCCACAAGGATCTGTGTTGGAGCCTCAACAATTCAGTTTTTATTATCTTAGATGATGGAATTGAATGCTATATATCTAACTTTATAGATAACACAAACAAACATAAGCAAAATTGTTTGTGCAGATGGAAGCATAAAACTATAAAGTGATATAGATTAAAAAGCATAATAGGAGAAGTCCTTCAAGCTTGTTCTGCTACTTGCTTAGCCTCTCCCAAGCCCCTTGAAGCATTTTGCATCCTCCTCACAACTCATGCTTCCATCCAGTTTTGTTTCATCTGCAAATTTGGAAATATTATATTTAATTCCCATATCAAATCATTGTGTTAAATTGTAAATATCTGGAGCCCAGCATTGATTCTAACGGTACCTCATTCATCACAGTGTGCAAATTGAAAATGACCCATTTATTCCTACTGTTTTCTGTCCATTAACCAGTTCTCAATCCATGCTGATATATTCCCCCAATTCCATGTAATTTTTTTAATCAAGCTTTTATGTGGGGCCTTACCAAATGCTTTCTGAAAATCTAAATATACTGCATAAATATCCCTCTTTTTTATTCTGCTGGTTACATGGTCAAAAAAATTACATGATTTTCCTTTCCTAAACCCATGTTGACTCTGCTCAATCCTACCATTATTTTCCAAGTTCTTCTTATGATATCCTTTATTATAGTTTCTAGCATTTTTCATACTACTAGTGTCAAGTTAGCAGGTCTGTAGTTCCTCATTTTCTCTCTTCCTTCTTCCTTACATGGTGGTTATATTTTTGATCTTTGAATCTGCAGGAACTGTTCCTGAGTGCACAGAATTCTGAAAGGTGATCACCAAACCATCTATTATCTCCACCTCTTTCAACATTCTGGGGTGGAGATTATCAGGTCAAGGGGATTTCTTCCATGAAGAGAGACACAAACTATTTGTTTAGTTTCTGTGCTATTTTCATATTCCCCATTATAATTTTTCCCGATTTCACTTGCTATAGACTTTATAATGAGTCCATTAGCAAAGATTTTGCTAATCTTTTCTTTTTTACATTCCTATTACAGTCCACTTTCATGTTTCTCTCTAACTTACTCTCATATTCTAATTTCTGTTTCTTAATTTTTCTTTCCTTGTCCTTTTTTGCAGAATTCTAAAATGTTCTAGTCCCCAGGCTTACTATTTTGCTGGTAACTTTATATGCTCCTTTCTCTGACCTACTACATTTCTTTTAGTAGCTAGATAGAACATTTTCTGCCCGGGTTTTTGTCCATTAGTGGAACTGTATTTTTGTTGTAAACTATGTGTTAGATCTTTAAATGCTAGCCATTTCCTGTGTATATCACACCTTTTAATGCAGTTTCCCATTCCACCATAGCCAATTTGCCACTCATAGTCTCCTCTGCTTGGTTTAACACTTTAGTTTCTGACTGAAATACATCAATTTCAAATTTAATGTAAAATTCTATTATTGTCTATTATGTGTAGAGTATAGAGCTAATGGTAGGATTCTTAATAGTGTTGATGAACAGAGGGATCTTGGTGTATTTGTGCATAGATCCCTGAAAGTAGGCAGTCAAGTCGATAAGGTTGTTAAGAAGGCATACGGAGTCTTAGCTTTTATTGGTAGGGGGATTGAATTTCGGAGCCGCAACGTCATGTTGCAACTGTACAAAACTCTAGTGCGGCCGCACTTGGAGTATTGTGTGCAGTTCTGGTCCCCACATTATAAGAAAGATGTGGAGGCATTGGAGAGGGTACAGAGGAGGTTTACCAGGATGTTGCCTGGTATGGAGGGCAGGTCTTATGAAGAGAGGCTGAGGGATTTGAGGTTGTTTTCGTTAGAAAGGAGGCGGCTAAGAGGAGACCTTATTGAAACATATAAGATGATTAGAGGTTTAGATAGGGTGGACAGTGATAGCCTTTTTCCTAGGATGGAGAAAGCTAGCACGAGGGGACACAGCTTTAAATTAAGGGGTGATAGTTATAGGACGGATATCAGAGGTAGGTTCTTTACCCAGAGGGTGGTTAGGGAGTGGAATGCCCTGCCTGCGGCAGTTGTAGATGCGCCAAGTTTGGTGGCGTTTAAGAGGTTAGTTGATAAGTTTATGGAAAAGAAGGGAATGGTTTAGTTTGGAGGGTCATTGCTTTTTTCACAATTGGTCACACGCAACATCGAAGGCCGAAGGGCCTGTTCTGCGCTGTAATGTTCTATGTTCTATTATGGTCATTCTTTGTTAAATGCTCTTTTACAATAAGATAATTAATTAGCCCTTTTTCATTGTGCAATTCTGGATCTAAAATATCCCATCCTTAGTTGGTTTCTCAACGCACTGCTCTAGAAAACCATCTTGCAAACATTCTAAAAATTTATCTTCCACAACATTAATACTAATTAGATTTACCCAGTATTTATACTCATCAAAATCCCTCTTGATCAAATAATCAAAAAGCCTAAGAGAATATTGGCTGCTATAGCTTAAGGACTGGAACATAAGTAGATGGAAATCATGCTTCAGCTATATTTGGCCTCGGGTAGATCATACCTGAAGCACAATGAGTAGTTCTGGACATAATTTAGAAAGGCTATACTGGCCTTAGAGGGAGTGCAGCTTATGTTTACCTGAATGATAGTTGAACTCCAAATATGAGGAGCGATTACATTAATTAAGGTTGTAGTTTTTAGGATTTAGAAGTTTAAGGGGTGATTTGATCAAAGATATTAAGGGGAACAGATACAGAAAGAAATTGAGATACATTATTTAGGCTATTTGAGGAATCTAGGACTAGGGGCATAGTCTAAAAATTAGAACTGGCACTTTCCGTTAAATAAGAAATACATCCTCGAACAAAAATGGTTTAATTTTGGAAATCTCCTCTGCAAACAACAACTGATGCTACATCAATCGTTAATTTTAAATTACAGATGGATAGATTTTTGTTTACCGAATGTGTTAAGGGATACTGGGGCGGCACGGTAGCACAGTGGTTAGCACTGCTGCTTCACAGCACAAGGAGCCAGGTTCAATTCCTGGCTTGGGTCACAATCTGTGTGGAGTTTGCACGTTCTCCCCATGTATGTGTGGGTTTCCCCCAGGTGCTCCAGTTTCCTCCCAGATTCTGAAAGACACACTGGTTAGGTGCACTGACCTAACAGGTGCTGGATTGTGGAGACTAGGGGAATTTCACAGTAACTTCATTGCAGTGTTAATCACAAGTAAGCCTTACTTGTGATTAATAAATGAACTTTTACTTTAAACTTTATATTGAGGAAACCTGGGTAAATGGAGTTAGATCATGGATCAACTACAATCTCACAGAATGGCAGGATAGATTATATGAATTCCACCTGTTCCTATAACTCCAATACACACAGGATGACCTGAAAATGTGATGGCAGAGGTGACACTATATGTGAAGGTGACAAATTAAAACATAGCAAGAAAAATAAAAAATATAAAACAACAGATGATATGCTAAGTGCCAAAGAGAGCCAAGTTAAGTAAAATGGGAACAATGAAAAATTGGCAAAGTGAAGGAGGATCCAGTAGCCCAAGAAGCTAGTGAATGGGAAAAGATCAGTCTCTAGACTTGTGAGGGGAGCGCAGGAGTCTGGAGTGACAGGGGATGCAGTAGGTGAAGGGTGTGATGGGAAGGAGGGGAGTGATATACTATTCCTCATCCCAAGCATCAACTAGGTTTCCTCTGCCATCCATGGAAACTGATTTCTTTCATTGTGCCTTCTCTTTTAGTTAGGCTAATTTGAACAGTTTTGTGGAGCTAATTTAAACACTTGTCATCTAATTTCAATACGAGTACATCTTTTAGTTCCTTATTTAATAAAATATCAATTTAAGTCCATTTGTACTAAATAATAGTTTATTAATGTCATGTTAATTGTACAAATAAAATGAAACTATAGAAGATACTAATTTCACTATTATAGCCAGAACAGCAGCCAAATTGGCATACTTTCTATAGTTTGTTAGTTTTCACAGTTCACTCCTCCTCACCAGGCTTTTTGAACAGCAGGCTGCTTTGTGATAACCATTCTAATCACACCCATCAGTAAGACTATGACACATTGTGGCTGTAGCTTACATAGATTAAAGCACAGTTTTTTTGACATGCTTCAAGACAAAATAAGCTTGCACAATCTGTTTTCTGAAGGAAAATCTGCCCAGTGAAGAACCAGCAAGACATACACGTTGTGTTCTGTTTAAACAGAACAGAGAACATGCCAAATTTTGATGAGTCATAAAGAGTTTGTGCTTTGATTCCTACCTTGTGCTCTTCTGATAGCAAATGAAAGCGGGGTTCAAACCCCTTATATCAATGGCATAACCCCTACTGACGTCAAATTACATTTATTTTACTTCTCATGAACTCTGAAGCATAACATTTTAAGGCAGAAAACTGCCATCCTTAACAGCTGTGAGCTGAGCAACTGAGACAAAGTGCTTGGCTTTACACTGCATGCATGTTCTGAATGCTAAAGTAGACAGTGATGTCAGCAAGTCAACGTCATTACATCAGTGTAATGAGCAGCCTTTCTGTTTCCTCTACTCAGAACTAAAACTGTAATAAAACCACTCAATGATTCCAACTGTTTGATAAATGCCACTGTGACGGCTCAGATGTTCTTAAGTGTACTATATCCAGCCTTCAAAGCAAATTCTGAATTGTGATCAGAACATGTTGGGGGCCCAGTCAATCACCATGCCGTTTTCCTGAAACTATTTTATAACCCAATCCAAGCCAGAATTGTCCCTGCAAATTCTAAATAATATGCTCAGTGATAATCAAACTGAAATATCAGGCAAAATCAGCACCAATTTTGATAAGTGAGAATTTTGTAGCTTACTTGGTTTCCAGATAAATTTATTGGTATGTGATACTAATTCTGCCATACTCCAAAATTCTATTTCTACAAACATTGTGGAATTCAAGTTCACTGATGAGATTAGAGGCTAACAAGAAAGAAGCTTCAAATAATATGACCACATAAATATCAGAAGATCAGAAAAATGGTTCAAACAATTTGGTGGAAATAGTCATGAAGAATTTATATTCATTTACATCTTCTGTGACAAAGATATTTCCCCACCTCCAAAAGATCACAGTAATAAGACAACAAAACAAAAATGCAACATGTCTTAAGAGCATGATGTAAAATTAGTCATTGGAGTAGACCATTTTGTTCACCACGGCTGTTCTGCCATTTAACAAGTTCATGGCTGATATTGAACTTCCTTTTTCCGTACTATCCCCATATTCCTTAATACCTAAAGATCCATATACTTGTTTTGAATACTCAATGATACACTATCCCTGGCACTCTTTGGTAAAGAATTCCGAAGTTTCACAAACTTATGAGCGAAAAAATTTCTCCTCATCTCAGTCCTAAATGATCTGAGATATTTCTGACCTTGTGTTCGAAATTCTCCAGCCCAGGGAAACTTTTTCTCAGCATCTACTCTGTTAAGCCCTTTAAAATTGTTCACAGGTTTCAATCAGATCGACTCTCTCTCATTCTTCGAAATTTCAGGCAATATAGGCCTAATCTATTCAATCTTTCTTTGTACATCAATCCCCTCATCTCAGGAACCAGTTTAGTGAAATAAAAGAAATATACTATTGATGCTGGAAATACTCAGCAGGTTTGGTAGCAGCTGTGGACAGAGTAACAAAAATCTTGCTGCTATTCGTGTCAGCAGGATCTTGTGGTCCTACCGACGGTGTACCTTCACCATGAGTTTTCTGATGGTGGGGGAAATGGGAAACCTTGTTGACAATGACAGCACTATGAGATTCCACTACTAATGAGCAAGCACTACCTCCTGCTGACATGAAACATGCTGTGGAAGGGGAAGAAAATCGTGCTCAGAGTTAATGTTCTGAGTTGAATATGCTTCTTTTGGTAGAAATGTGATGGGTTATATGCCATCAAGAGGGGGCTGTAAAGAAGAACATGAGAAAGTCTGTGATAGGTTAGAAGACGGGAGAGGTCATGGAAGAAAAGATAAAGGGAGTGATATGTTTGTAGCAAAGAGGCAAAGCATTTGTCTAGGGTGAATGGAAATGCCAAGAAAATAAACAGCAACGTTCAAATGCAAAAATAAGAAAATAATATTTGGCAGATGCCAAAAACTAACAAAGTCAAAATGGGGGACTGAGTTCATCATCTGAAATTGTTGAACTCAATATTGAATCCAGAGAAGGCTGTAAAGTGCCATAACAGAAGATGAACTGCTGTTCCTTGAGCTTGTGTTGAGCTTTACTAGAACACATCAACAGGTCAAGGACAGAAACATGTGCAGTGGAGGCAGGTTTTCTAAGGTAGAAATTGATAGATTCTTGACTATCAAGAGAGTCTAGGGATATTGGGGTATACTGGAAAGTGATGTTGAGGCCAAATCTGATCAGCCATGATCTTATTGAAGGTCAGAGCAGGTTCAATAGGCTTATGGCCTACTCTGCTCCTAACGCATACATTCATACGACAGCAAGGTGCTGACTTAAAATGGTAAGCAAACAGAAGCTCATGGACATCCTAGCAATCTCAGCAGAAATGATCCACAAAGTGGTCATCTAATCCATGCTTGACCTCCCCAATGTAGAGGAGATCAGTTTGTGAGCAGTGTACAATATACTGAATTGCTGCTTCACCTATGAGTATTGGGACATTGGATGTTGATGAGAGAGGAGGTTACATCTCCTGTGATTGCATGGGAAGAAGTGTTGGGGTTGACTGAGAGATGGACCACTGTGCTATGGTGGCAATGACCTCTTTGGAATTCTGACAGGGAAAGGGAAGGGAAGACGTGTTTAGTTGTGGCAACATGCTGGAAGTGACAGGCAAGGCAAGATTCATCATTTAAATGTGGAAATTAGTGGAGTGAAAAGCAAAGACAAGGTAAATCTATTATGGTTCTGGGAGAGAGAAAGAAAGGGGTGACAGCAAATGTGCAGAAAATGGATAAGACATGGTAGTGGGCCTGCAAGTGGGGGTGGGGTGGGTGAATTTTTGGACGAGGAAAAGGACATATTGGAAGCTAAAATCCAGACTCACCTCCGTTGTTCTCCCTGTAGGGAAATTATGTCTTTCCTTAGGTAAGGAGATTAAAAGTGCACACAGTACTCTGAGTGTGGCCTCACCAAAAGCACTACACAATTGGATTAGGATTTATTTATTCTTTTACTCTAATCCCTTTGTTTAAAAAAAAACATACCATTTGCCTTCCTGCTTGTGAGCTGTATGTTAACTCCTATGATCACATATAAGCACACTCAGGTACACCCCGATCTCTGTGGAGCCTAACGTTGCTGGTTCTATCAGGCCCTGCCCTGCCATAGTAATTTGGCAGAGTACGCCTCCAGACTTTTTGAGCACATAGTAACATTTTATTAGACTTCACTTCACAGCACATGTGTATTAATAAGGCTTAGGTTGCACAATAAGTATACAAATTCAGTGGTGTAAACTCTTAATTTGTATATATTGGGATAATTTGTGAATTTTGGGATATGTTAAGAAGTCTTAGTGTCAGCATCTCTTTATGTGGCAAACGCTGTCATGTAGCTTTAACTAACAAACTGAGATGCTGCCTATCATCAGGTGTATTTGAAACATATACAGATTGAAAACCAACCTATTTGGGCACATGATGTGCACAGCATGGAGTGATCTTATCAGAATCTGGCAGAGTGTTGACTCCGGCAAGAAAAACGGCATGTTTCTCTCCAGAGAAACAGATCGATTTTCTCTCCAGGTCTGTCAAAAAAAAAGCAAGGCAGATTTCACTATGTTATGCAGGGGGACAGGGCCTAACCACTCCAGGAAAGCCCAGCTGCATTGGATCCTCTTCCCTATTCAGCACCAACACCCAGCCCTCACCCCCATCACTGGCATCCCCAGCTCCTATGTCAATCCTGGCCACCACCACATACAAATTAATCTACCATTTCCCCCCAGCCAAGAGGTGGGGATGCTGCCACTGTCCCGCAAGGTCCCCCTGTTTTGTAACATCTATCATTTAATCTCATCTCCCCTACCTATTCATTTGTTCTTCTCCCCTCATCCTTTTCAATAGTATTCAATACGTTTCTTCAGTTTTGAAGTCATATCTTTTATAAAATGAAATTAAGTATCTATTGATGACCATTAAACCATTTTCTGATTGTCAGTAAAACCCATCTGGTTCATTAATGTCCTTTAGGGAAGGAAAACAGTTGTCCCTACCTGTTCTGGCCGACATGTAACTCCAGAGCCACAGTAATGTAGTTGACTCTCAATTGCTCTTGAGCAACTGGGAAGAACAATAAATGTTGGTTGGCCAGTCACTCCTTGTCTCATAAATGAATAAAAAAAGTTCACCCTGTCCTGTCCACATAAGCTACCTTACCTGCTGCATATTTCAGCATTTTCTGTTATATTCCAACAGTTAGTCCAACTCATAATGGGAAAGTGACTACAGCAATAAACTGGGCAATCAATCTCCAACCCTCATAAATCTGTAATGCAACATGATGGCTTGTATTAAGTAGGCAAAAAAAGGACATAGGGAGTATATTAAGTGCTCTTTTGTGATTGGAATGGAGACTTTTGCCATTATGTATTGCTTTGTTCTGTAGCTGGTTTTACTTTTCTTGACTGCTGAGTAATTGATGTTGTTATTGGGTACCCGACTTTCACAATAACAGGCACAAAAATAAGAACCATTCTGATGCACAGCATAATAAAACTATGGCCTGAATTTTTCACCCGTTGTGCACATGCATTCGGCAGGCCTAGAAGTGGATGCCGAATACATTCCTGCTGTGGTTGGCCCCCAGCACAATTTCCCACTAGCTGGCCAACTAACAGCCATCCAACATGAAAAGTACTGTGTAAATAGCTAAGTGTGGCCAGGAGGCTGGGAAGAGGATGTGTGCCATGAGAAAGGACAGTGTGCTCCTTCATGGACACAGCCGCTGCGGAATTATCTTATGGAGCTACTGACCTCTGAAAAATAAGTAACTATGTTAAAACAATGTCGCGGTATCTAGGCAATACAATCATACACAGGCTTCAGTCTCCAGACACATTTATTAATTTAACTTGAAACCTGATCTTTCATCCTGCCCTGGATCAAGGTTGCAACTTAAACATAAAGGCTGCCTTGCCAATCGTAAAGACAGATGGGCAGTATAATATCCAGTCAATTGGTATTTAAATTACTTAAAGTTTTTTTTATTTATTGGTCACAAGTAGGCTATGAAAATTCTTTAGTCACCACTCCAACGCCTGTTCGGGTACATGAAGGAGAATTTAGCATGGCCAATGCACCTAACCAGTCTTTTGGACAGTGGAGGAAACAGAAATACCCAGAGTAAACCTATGTAAACATAGGAAGAACATGCAAACTCCACAAAGAGAGTGACCCAAGTCGGGAATTGAACCGAGGTCTGTGGTGCTATGAGGCAGCAGTGCTAACCACTGTGCCGCCCATTAAATTGGCTTCTCTATAGTTAGCACTTCAGACATTCATGCTCACCAGCCAATAAAAATATCATGCAACGGTGTGATGATATTGGGATACGCACCCGAATCTTGATTTTACATGTATCCGAGTTGGGCGTGCATCTGAACTACATATGTAAAGTTCTGGTCTACTTTTCAAAAGTTTCCAGCAGTACTAAAAATGTTAAAACATACCATTCTGCAGTAATATGTTTGTTTTGCATATTTTCACACTTTTTTCCCTTGGAGTGCTGTGGAATCCTGGAAGGATTTTGCAGGCTGATTTGAGCCACATAAACACTATTTTTGTAGCAAACAAGTCTGGGAGTGGGACTTGAACTCAGGCACATCCAGTTTACAGGCAAGCATTTAACCAACTGAGCCACCTGGACTAGATTCTGCTACTGTGTCAACATTTGATTTGTTTGATTAAAGCTATTTTGTTTTTTAATTAATTCACTGGATGTGGGTGTATTGGCAAAGTCAACATTTATTGCCTATCCCTAATTCCCTTGTGAAGGTGTTGGTGTGCTGGCTTTTATTGCTCTCCATGTGGCAGATGGACATACAACACATTCCTCAGGCAGTCCTTTTAACAATTCTGCACCTCTGCTCTGCCAACCACATATTCGGATCACTTAATGGACACTTCTTAGTATCTTCTCAGCCTTCTGTATCCTCATTTATATTCCCTTTGACCCATTTGCACCCCCACCCTAATAATATAAATCTCTGCTGATTCTCTTTGCTCTGACAAAGGGTCATCTAGACTCAAAATGTTGGCTCTATTCTCTCTTCATAGATGCTGTCAGACCTGCTGAAATTTTCCAGCATTTTCTGTTTTTATTTCTGTTAGGGAGTTCTAGAATCTCTACCAAGCGACTATGAAGAAGTGGTGATGCATTTTCAAGCCAGATTGTGACTTTAGGGCAGAATTTGCAAGTTGTGATTCTCAAATTCACCTAATTCCCCTGTTCTTCTGGGTGGTTGAGATCAGAATTTTGGAAGCTACTGTGAAGACAGTTTGGCAAGTTGCTGCACTGCATCTTGTGGATGCAGCCACAGTGTGTCTTTGGTGGAGGAGTGAGTGTTTAAGATAAGGATGGTAAGCCAATCAAATGGACCACTTTGATCTAGACTGTGTCTCAGCTCATCGCTGGGAATTCAGCTCTTTGGAACCCAAATTGAGCATTGGTGAGGATATTGGTAAATAACTACCATTTGACAGTACGGTCAATAGCACACTTCCAATATGTTGCTGATGATTAGATTGATGGATTGAATGCCTGTTTTTTGTGGATTGACATACCCGGACAGTTTTCCACAAGTCAGATGTCCATATTGTACCTGTACTGGAATAGCTTGTCTAGGCTTGTGGCTTATTCAGGAGCACAAGTCAGCCAGTATGTTGTTGCTGGGGTCCACAGCCATTGCTCTATCCAGTGCACTTAGCTATTTCTTAATATCAAGTGAAGTGAATTGAATTGGCCAAAGATTTTCATCCATGATGATGAAGCATCAGAAGAACAGGATGAATCATCCATCATTTAGTTAACCAAATTAAAAACTATTGAACCCTTCAAAGTTAAAATTACCTTAATTCCAACACTCTATTCATGTACTCATGACATCCTTTTCTGTTATCCTTGGTCAATACCCAATAATCTGCACATGCTAACAAACATGCTACAAATTCTTTCTCACCAAATGCAACATGGAAGTTTCCTCAATGTTCAAATACAAATAAAAATTAAACATCAAGATAGATATAAATGGAAGAAGAAAAGATTAGTTAGTGCATCAGTTTCTTCTCTTTTTAAACAAATTGTCTTTGATTTGTAATGGTATGAATGCTTCCTAAATTATGTATTTAGAAGTTGACATTTGTGGCATCCTGGAGTGTGTCAAAGTACGTGATCAAAATTTGTACTTTTCCTTTACATTTCAATCTTGAATTGTCAATGCTATCCATCTATTGTCATTTCCTTCCACTAATAGTTCCTTGAGAAATGACTTTAGCTGGTTTCCTCAAATACTGTATTCTAGCTTAAATGACAAATGCTTGTATCTGTCAGATCTTCCTCTTACCTGGGTGGATGCTATACCATCTAATTTTCCTTCAAAAGGTGATCCAGGTCTGAGATGTCAATTACTTTGCATTGGGTCGATGTTCCTGGAAATACCAATTGCAACGAACAAAGAACAAAAAGAGAATAAAGAACAAAACAGCACGGGAAACAGGCCCTTCGGCCCAACGAGCCCACACGGCCACCCTGATGTTCCCACCTCTACCTATGATCCCTGTCTATGTTTATAGATCTATGGATTGAACCCAAATTTGAGACAACTTAGGGAGAATTTGTTCTGCCAATTAGCCTAAGAGCACAGTTTTGGGATGTGGGAGGAAACTGGAGTGCCCGGAGAAAACCCACGCAAACACGGGGAGAATGCGCAAACTCCCACAGACACAGACCCAAATCTATGTATCTGCACAGCACAGCGATAGTCACTGAGCTGTCGTGTTACCCATCTAATGATCCAGGTCAAGCATACACTAACGACGTGAAGCACAAGGATACTCTCGAAAAATCCAAGAGCAGCCCTCTCACGACCCATCGCGTGTATGGCCCTTGTTAGGCAACAAGGTGGACCAAAGCACCTGTAGGATAAAAACAAGTACATCAATATCATCGTCTATTTACACACTTCCCAGGGATTCCCAAGGCTCATGATCCCCATTTTAAATCAGTTTTCTACATCCCTCCATTCCCATTCTGTTCGTGTGCCCATCTAAGTATTTCTTAAATAACTCCACAGTGTCTGCTTCCACCACTTTACTTGGCAGCGCGTTCCATACCCCCACCACCCTCTGTGTGAAAAAACTCCCTCTAGCATCCAAATTATACCCTACCTTCCCTCACCCTAAGCCTGTGATCCCTCGTGCTATTTGAGTCCATCCGAGGAAAAAGCTTAACCCTGTTTACTCTAACTATACCCCTCATAATCTTGTACACCTCTATTAGATCTCCTCTAAGTCTATGTCTTTCTATGGAAAACAGCCCGAATTTGCCTAACCTCTCCTTGTAACTCAGACCTTCCATACGAGGCAGCATCCTGGTAAATCTCCTCTGCACTCTCTCCAGAGTCTCCACGTCCTTCCTGTAGTAAGGTGACCAGAACTGGACGCAGTATTCCAAATGAGGTCTAACCAACGTTTTATACAACTGTAACATTAAAGGCCAGCTCTTGTACTCTATACCCCTTCCTATAAAGGCTAGTATATCATATGCTTTCTTCACAATCTTCTCCACCTGCTCTGCCACCTTCAGAGACTTGTGCACCTGTACCCCCAGGTCCCTCTGCGTTTCTATACTCTTAATAGGTCTACCCTTTATCATATACCTCCCCACTACATTCTTTCTCCCAAAACGCAACACCTCACATTTATCAGGATTGAATTCCATCTGCCATCTATCTGCCCAAGCTACCAGCCTATCTATGTCCTGCTGCATCGCCTGACAATGCTCTTCACTATCCGCAAGTCCAGCCATCTTTGTATCGTCTGCAAACTTGCTGATCACTCCACTTACTCCCTCTTCCAAGTCATTTATATATATTATAAATAGAAGAGGTCCCAGTACCGAGCCCTGAGACACACCAGTAGTGACCAACCTCCAGCTAGAAAAACACCCTTCCACTATTATTCTCTGTCTCCTATTACTAAGCCAATTACTTATCCATCTAGCTACCTGTCCTTGTATCCCATTAGCCTTGGCCTTTTCAACTAACCTCCCATGAGGGACTTTGTCAAACGCCTTACTGAAATCCATATAGACGACATCAACAGCTCGCCCTTCGTCGATCATTTTCATCACCCCCTCAAAAAATTCCACCAGATTCATAAGGCACGACCTCCCCTTAACAAATCCATGCTGCGTATCCCTAATCAGATCGCAACACTCTAAGTGCCTATACATCCTATCTCTAAGAATCCCCTCCAAAAGCTTCCCTACCACTGACGTCAAACTCACCGGCCTATAATTTCCAGGGTTATCCGTACTGCCCTTCTTTAAACAACGGTACAACATTAGCTATTCTCCAGTCCTCTGGGACCTCACCTGTGTCCAAAGAAGAGACAAAGATTTGTGTCAGAGGCCCAGCAATTTTACCTCACACCTCCCTAAGCAGTCTGGGATAAATGCCATCAGGCCCCGAGATTTATCAGTTTTAATACTACTTAGAAGCTCTAACACTTCCTCCCTCGGTATGGATATTTCCCTCAACTGGTCCACAGCTCCCTCAGAGACAGAAGTGGTCAACAAGCCCCTCTCCTTCATGAATACCGACACAAAGTATTCATTCAGGATTTCCCCCATTCCCTCGGGCTCTCAGCACAGTTCTCCTCCTCTGTCTCTAAGAGGTCTGATTTTTCCTCTAACCACCCTTTTATTCCTAACATAGGAGTAGAAAGCCTTTGGATTTTCCTTAATTCTATCCGCCAAAATCATTTCATGCCCCCTTTTTGCCATTCTAACTCCTTGTTTGAGTTCCCTCCTGCTTTCTCTATATTCCTCCAACGCTGTCTCCGTTCCCAGCTGCTTTGACCTAACATACGCCTCTCTTTTCTTCCTAACCAAGTCCTCAATATCCCTAGTAATCCATGGCTCTCTAACCTACCTTTCCCATCCTTCCTCTTAGCCAGCACATATCTTACTTGCAACATTTTCAGTATTCCCTTGAAAGACTCCCACATGCCTGGCATGGACTTACCCTCAAACAACTGTTCCCAGTCAGTTTCCATAAGTTCCTGTCTGATCTGACCATAGTTAGCCTTCCCTCAATTCAACACCCTGCCTCTAGGGCAATAAGCATCCTTTTCCATCTGTATCCTAAAGTAGACAGAATTGATGGAGGACAATAGTATGGAATTTAGGCAGAGAGACTATGAGATTATTGAGCAAATTGATATAGGGAAGAGCAAAGTATTAGAAGTATTGGCAGGTTGAAAAATGGATAAATCTCCAGATGCAGTAGGCTGCTGTGGGAGGCAAGGGAGGAGATTGCAGGGTTTTGACCCAAATTTTCAACTCCTCTTTTATCCCAGTCCAATGCCAGCATCTCCACACTACGAGGGAGGTGCCCGATGACTGAAGAACAGCTAATATAGTTCCACTATTTAAGAAGGGTTGTAGAGATAAACGAGGGAACTATAGACCAGCAAGTCTCATGTCAGTGGTAGGAAACTATTAGAGAAACTTCTGAAGGAGAGCATCCATTTCCACCTGAACAGGCAAAGCTTGATCAAGGATAGTTAGCATGGCTTTGTCAGAGAGAAGTCATGCTTAACAAATCTGATTGAATTTTTTTGAGAAGGTGACCAGTTGTGCAGACAAAGATGGTGCAGTCAACTTGGCTTATATAGATTTCAGAAAAGCTTTTGACAAGGCTCCACATGGTAGAAGGAAAATGCTAATAGAGTACAGGCTACTTTGTTTCCTGCAACTGAGCCAATTTTGAATCCACTTTATCAGAGGGTGATGACAAAAAGTGGCTTTAGTGACTAGAAGCCAGTGTCCAGTGACGTTTCCACAGGGATCTGTGTTGGACCCTATTATTCGTCAATTATATAAATGACATTGATGACTATATAGGGTTGGATTAATAAATTTATGAATGACAAAGATTGACCAGGTGATTAACAGTGAGGCTCAATATCTTGGGCTACAAGATGATATTGATGGAATGATCAAATAGGCAGATAAGTGGCAGATGGAATTTGACTCTGAAAAGTATGAGGTGATATCTTGAAAGGTATAATTTGACAAGGAAGCAATCAATGAGTGATAGGACACTAGAAGCTCTTTGAACAAAGGGATCTTGGCACATTTGTCCACAGACCTTTGAAGACTGAAGGGCATATTTAGTAGAGTAGTGAAGAAGGCATACAGAACACTTGCCTTTACCAATCGAGGCATAGGATTAGGAAGTTGTATAAAATTTTGGTGAGGTCACAGCTGGAGTACTGTGTGCTGATCTGGTCACCACATTAAAAGGAAGGACTGGACTGGAGCGGTGCAGAGGAGATTCACTGGGATGGAATAGTTTTAAAATGAGGTTGCATAGGTTTGGGTTATTTTCATTGGAGAAGAGGTGACCGAGAGGTGACCTGACCAGATGAGGAGACACACAGTGATAAGTTCCCCTTGGTTGAAAGATCAGTCATGAGAGGACATAGGCTCAAGGTGAGGGACAGGAAGTTTAGGGGAGGGATGTGAGGAAAACCTTTTTAACCAGAGGGTGGTGACGTCCACCTGGGAGGGTGATGGAGCCAGGTTGCCCCACATCCTTTAAAAAAGTATCTGGATGAGCACTTGACATAGAATATTCAAGCCTACGGGCCAAATGCTAGCAGATGGGATTTGATAGGAGTTCATGTGTTTCCAATGCATCAGTGTGGACTCAAGGGGCTGAAAGAACTGTGATGTACGATTCTATGAAACCAGAGTACCCAGAGGAAACCCGCAGACAAGAGGAGAACGTGCAGACTCCACACAGTGACCCAAGCCAGGAATCAAATCTCAGTCCCTGGCATTGTAAAGCAGCAGTGCTAATCACCACGCCACTCAGAATTTTGTGATTTGATTAGCTACCAGGGTAAATTCGCCTGCTCTTAAGTGTGATTAACTCTTTCACATCCATCTGAAAAGACAGACAGAGCCTCAGTTTAATGTTTCATCTGAAAGGCAATACCTCAGAATGCAGTACTTCCTCCAAATGGCATTGGAGTGTCAGCCTTGTTTTTTGTATTCACATTCTGGATTTGAACCCACAAACTTCTAAACGAAGAAGTGAAACTGATCCCCATTCGGAAGACTAATTCCATGACTAAACATCAAAAGGTGCTCTTATCCAACACATCTGCATTTGCAGTAGGAATTTGCCTAAAAGCGCAAGGAAAACCCAGAATTTTCCCACCCCAACAAGGATGCTGTGACTAATCATAATCTGCCTCCCACTATCCAACTAAGGCCAGCTAACTCAACTATGGCTTGGTCAGGAAGTCTTGGTCAATGCATAAATTCACTTAACCATTAAATTTCAAAGATGGATTGCTCCAGTTTATCTAAAAAAGACAACTCTGATAGCAACAATAAGGGTCCGGAACACTGGCTCATTCCAATCATGAAGTCAACCACCGTAACTCCCATAATATCAGCCGCTGTATCATTTGATGAAAAAAGATCTAGTTCTCATCTACATTCTGATGAAAGTGATGCTGCATGCTGCCACTGGGTTAATAATATTTTTGAGGTTTCAATGAAATCTATGTTAAAACTAAAATTTTGTATAGCAGTAAATTGAACGAGTGTCTGAGGCAACAGGAAATAGAAAATCTTTAACAAAACGTCAGAGACTAAGCATAATCTAGACCCGAAATGTTGGCTCTATTCACTCTCCAAAGATGCTGGTAGACCCGCTGGGATTTTCCAGCTTTTTCGGTCTTCGTTTCAGATTCAAGCGTCCGCAGTATTTTGGTTTTACGATAGAAAATCTTTGCTGCCGTTACGAGGGAAGCTTGGGTGAAGACACACTAGAAAGTGAACATCTTATAAATTACTGTTTTGATGGAACTTACACCTTAAAACAAAATCGCCAAATCCCAGTGGACCAGCTTCTCAAGGTCAATTGGAAACAGATAACAAAGCTTGGCCATGCCAACGAAAACAACATCCCATTAAAGCATGTTTAACCCCCCAAAACTCCAAACAGATCAGAAAGATCCCACAAGGAGATATGAATGTTCAATGTTCCTCTCCAGCCTGGGAAACGGTGCTCTCTGCCCCCAGCCAGCTCGGTGGATCAGAACTCTCCTCCCAGCCCCGCCCACTCCCTCACTCACATAGTGCTTGTTCGGATTCCTCCGCTTTTGCACATCCTGGGCCCGAACATCCACCACGACACGGCTTGGGGGCTGCATTTTCCCGGCGGTCCACTCCGCTTCCTGGCACCTTCCCTGGCGATCCACAGTAGCTGCCAGGCTCCCCTCACTCTCTCTCCCCTTGTCCCTAGTCGCCTCCGCTTCTCTCTCCCCCTGTCCCTGGTGGTCCCCAGCGTCTCCCCTGTCCTTGGTCGCCCTCGGCTCTCGCTCAGGCTCTCTCCCCTGTTCTTGGTCGCTCCCGGCTCTTGCCTGGTCTCTCCCCCCTGTCCCCAACCACCCCCAACACTCTCCGGGTCTATCTGGTTGCTCCTGGCTATGTACAGTGTTTGTAATTTTTCTCAAAAATGGTTACAGGTCCTAGCTGATGCACATTAATGTTCCCAATAGAAATAGCTACCACTATACTTAATTCTCTCCCTCTTCTCCTATGCCAGACAAGGAATAATACCTGTGCCTAAACAATTTTTCTATCAAAATCTAACACATTTGATGGAAACCTTCAAAATTAAGATGACCATAATGCATAAGCTTCAGTGCTACATTGTAAAGGCACACTTACACTGTTTATTGTGTGATCTATAATATTCTTCTTTTCATTTTTAGATTATGAATGGACCTTATACTGCTCACAGCAGATTTCACAGTAAGGGTATTTAATCTCTTTCATAATGTTGGAGATATGGGGATCTGGAGGAGGCAATACATCTTCTGTCAGATTGGTCTCATGCCCAGAACGTTTGGAAGAAATGATAAAGTTCCTTTCAAAATTGTAGAATAAATATTCTCCTTCTAATCCCACTATTTTTATTCCAGACAGGGAACCTAAGTGTGTTTTACTTGGCCTTTTAATGACACATTAATGTTTCTTATATTGTTGAAAATATGTACTTCTTGCTGTTATGGAAAGGTTGTCACATTAAGTGTTTCTTACAGTAAACTCATAATTAGGAGAATATTGGGAAAAATCAATACTACAAATAAATAGCATCAGGGAGTCATAAAGGTTTGTCACTTTAAATGACAGTTTGATTTAGTCGGAGGATTCTCAAAATGTTATGCGATCAAGCTCCAGGCAGGATTTCAGCATATAACCTAGATTGTTAACTTACTGCAGCACTGTCAGAAGCACAATCTTTTAGTTGAAGCATTATGTTCAGTGATGGCTGCTTGTTCAGGTGAATATAAAATGTCTCATGGCACATTTTGAAGAGCAGGGAATTCTCCCAGAGTCCTTCATCTCTCAACCAACGCAACCAAAACAAAGTTTTGGGTCATTTAGCTCAATGTTGTTTGTTAAATTTTTCAGTATGCAAATTACTGATAGTATTTGCCAGCAAAAAACATCACAATAACACAATACAAAAGCAAAATATTGCGGATTTTAGAAATATGACATAAAAATAGAGAATGCTGGAAATACTGTACTTGGCAGCTTAGACAACAATTGTGGAGGACAAAACAAAGTTAATGTTTCAGGTCAATGGCCTTTCATTAGAACTGGGAAAAGCTAGGAATGCAATAGATTTTAAGCAACTTAAAGCGGGGACTGTGAGAAAAAAAATCTGAGAGGAAAGAAGACAGAAGAAATTAAATTTCAAAATAGTTAATGGTGCAAGGTCAAGGGGAATGGTAATGGGACAAGTAAAGAAACAAAATAAGTGTCTAGAGGTGTTAATGGTAGGATGTTGAGCAATTGTTGTTTGAAGACAATACGCAGAAAAAATGAGATAAAATTAAAACCTGCAAAGACAAATTAAACAAAAAGGGCAAAAAAGTTACAATTTGAAATTGTTGAACTTAATATTAGGTCCAGATAGTTGTAAAGTGTCTAATTGAAAGATTAACTATTGTTCCTCGAGCATATAGTAAGCTTCACTGGAACACAATGGGGCCAAAGACAAAGGGATCAGCATAAGAGTAAGGTGAAAAATTAAAAATAACAGTTGATAGAAAGCTTGGGTCACATTGAGTAGAGACTGCATTGTGAGAAACAAAAGAAATATACAGATTGTTTGGGATCGTGAATCACAGTTTCCTGGTTCTGTCTCCTCTTTGCCTTGAATACTCAATCTCTCTACACCTTCAATGCCCACTATGACAGTCAAATGGCTTCCACTTTCTTCTTGAAGTCCAGTCTCCACTAATTATCATCTTCTCCTGTCTGATTAAATCTGTTCTTGTAAATTCTCCATTAACTCCACTCACTTCCTCCAAATAAAAGGCGTTGCTATAGCCACTCACGTGGATCTTAACTATTGCTACCTTTTTGTAAGATCTGTGGAACATTTGTGATCCAGTCCTATTCAGGCTCTCCTTCTTATCCTCTTTTACTAGTATATTGATGACTGCACTTACTCCGAGCTACAAAATTTCATTAACTTTGTTTCCAATTTCCACCCTTCTTTCAACTTCACATGATCTATCTTTGACTCTTCCTAGCCTCAACCTCTCTGCCTATCGTCAGACATGAGGACAATCAAATGACTTAAAGCCAAATGACTCCTGCAACTGCCTCAACAATACTTCCTTATACCCTCATTCTAGTAAGAAATCCATCCAATTCTTCCAGTTTCTCTGTACCTGTCACTTCTGTTGTGTTACTGTAATCTTCATACCTGTATGTCATATTCACAGTCACATAGGATGTCATTTTGACTTTGATTGGTGCTGTTTCACTGCTGTGGAAAAATCAGAAATTGGAGAGATTCAAACATGAATCTACAGAGAAAGTGGGGATGGAATTGGGAGGTGATAGCATGTTCAAGGACTTCAAAAGAAGGAGATAGGTTGGTACACTGCAATAACAGAGGGATCAAAAGTAGGCCTTTTGAGATAACATAGTGGTTCAGAGCTTGCAGCATATGTTAATGCACGATGGACAATGCCCCAGGAGTGGGAACAACTTATAATATCAGACAAGTTCAATCAAGACAAGTTAGACAGTCAGCAGTTTAGTAGCAATAGAGTCAAGATGGATTTTGTGGACAAGATGGCCGAGATTCTCCCCAAAAATTCTAAGTGTCGAAGTTGCATGAAAATTGAAGTAAATCATGGTGGTTTTTTCAGTGCGAGTTCAGAGAAGAATCTCCCACATTCTGTACACTGCTGAGCGCACTACTGTAAATTGCACTAAAGATCCAGGGGCAGGGCGTATTCCCGCTGAAGAGGCCAGCGGCATAGCATGAGCAGGCCATTGCCCATGTGCTGATTTGTCAGCACCGAATGGCCCCTGTCTACCAGTCTCTCAATTACTGGCCAACTCAATTGCTGGCCAGACCTCTGCTGCCCACATCGCCAATCCTCTGCTGCCTTATTGCTGCCCTTCCAAGCATGCCTGGGCCCAGCCTCCCCGACACCCTCAGGGGCCCACCCACCAGCTCCAACCACCCTGGCAATCCTGATCTCCCCTAAACCTGCACACCCCTATGCCCAGGTCTGGCTGCTGGCCTCCCTTCATCTATTTGAGATCCCAAACAGCAGAGTAATAGCAGGAAGCCCACACCCATCTATTGCCCCTATCAGGCACCACCCTGATGAGGCCCTGTCCCCTTGGCACTGCCCTATGCCCAGTGGTAAGTGCTAAGGTACCCCTGGGCATTAGCACTTTATCGCTTGGGCAGTGCCGGGGGCCAGGCTGGCACTGCCAATGACCAAGGAACAATTCCCCTGATGTCTGATGATCTGAGGGGGCTCTGGTTGTCCCCCCTCACTACAGCAAGGTCAGGCCGCCAATTCCCTGAAAGTGGGGAGCCATAAACCCTGCTGGGGTGAAATACTCCTGGCAGAGTAGGGGTTGGGAAGGGTGTAATCAAGAGCCCACTAATAGCATTTAAATATCATGGAAATGCAAATTAACATGAATTATTCAACTCCACGCCTATATCTAGTACAGAGGTCATGGTGCCGGAAATCTGGCGATCAAAGATGCGCTTGGGGCCGAATGTCCAATGTGGAAACTTCCTATTCCACTGTCCTAAAAAATCAGGGCAGCAGGATGGGAGAATCATCCCAATGAGCTTGGAAAAGGAATAAGAAGAGATAAAAGAGAAAATGGAGGAAGATGCAGGTTCTGATCTAAGGCAGAATGTAGCTCAATGGCAAGTCTCAATCTTAGTGACGAAGAAGCCTATGGTGTTGAAATCCAAGTTCACCAATTCATCTGTGTCCATTGAGGTGGAGACTAAAAAAAATTCCAAGTTGGTAGTTAAAATGCAATTTATATATCATGGTAGCATTGCTGGTTCATCTTATTTGGACAAGTAAAATGTTTAGAATTTTAATTAAATCAGAAGAGGCAGATGCTTGAACGAAAGTCCAAGGAACAGAAGTAGACCATTTGGCCCCTTGAGCATGCTCTGGTATTTAAAAGGTTGTGGCTGATCTGATATAATAGCCTCAAACCTGTATCCTGCCTACCCCAATAACTTATCATCCCCTTGCTTACCAAGAATCTTATCAAGAAGGACTGGGAGATCCAAATAATATTTATTTGTGAAGGTGCGCTGATTGAATCAGTTGCTTAGATGATGTTTAATAGTCATCCCACTGTAGCTCCTTCATATTTTTTATGGTCTGTGTCTTCAGGATTTATAGCACCAGGCTCTTTGACATCCTTTCGGATATTATCTGCCATCAGTTATTTCCCAATTGCTAAGTTAGAAAGCACACAACACACAGCTCCATCATTCGTGAGATGGTACTCAATGCATGTGGCAAGCACCTCTCCGCCCAGCGCTCCCCCAGCCCACCCATCACCCCAGCTCATATCATTTAAACATTTTACTTTGAGCATTCCAATAGTTTGCTAAGTTTTGATTCTCACTGTATTGTTATAATGCTCCCCTTCAACACTAGCGCAGTTACAAAGATGCTTCATAAGTTATGGAAGTAATAGATATTTCTGGTTACCTAGCAGCCAACTTGTTGTTGAACAGAGATGAAATGCTTGAATGATGAACTACAAAAGCAGTGTGATTGCTCACAGCATGTTGTGAATTCAGGTGCAAGGTGATATGGTTTTCATAGTTGAGTTAACATAGAAACATAGAAAATAGAAATAGGAATAGGCTATTCAGGCCTTTATGCCTGTTCACCACTCATCATGATCACAGCTAATCATCAACTCAACGGCCTGATCCTGCCTTCTCCCCATATTCTTTCACCCCTTTTACCCCAAGAACTATATCTAACTCCTTCTTGAAACATACAATAATTCGGCCTCAACTGCTTTCTGAGTTAGTGAATTCCACAGGTTCACCACTCTCTGGATGAAACTGCTCCTTATCTCAGCCCTAAATGATTTATCCAGTCTTTTTGCAGTATGATCCCCCCCATTCTGGCCACTCTCACTCTCAGCTTGGGGAACATTCTTTCAATATCTATCCTGTCTCATCCTGTTAGAATTTGATAGGTGTCTATGAACTCACCTCATATTTCTGAACTCCATCAAATATAATCCTAACTGTCTCAATCTCTCTTCGTATATCATTTTGCCAACTCAAAAATAATAAACCTTCTCTTCACTGTTTCCATAGCAAAAACATCCTTCCTTGGATAAGGAGACCAAAACTCATACATTATTCCAGGTGTGGTCTCACCTATATAACTGTAGCAAAATATTTGAATCCTCTTGTTATGAAGGCCATTTGTCTTCTTTACTATTTTCTGCACCTGCATGATTACCTTTAGTGACTGATGTTTGAGGACATCCAGGTCTCGTTGCACTTTCCCCTCTCTTAATTTACAGTAAAGGACATAGACTTAGAGGAGATCTAATAGAGGTGTACAAGATTATGAAAGATTAGATAGAGTAAACAGGGTTAAGCTTTTTCCTAGGATGGACACGAGGGGTCACGGGCTTAGGGTGAGGGGGGGGATAAGGTATAATTTGGGTACTAGAAGGAGTTTTTTCACACAGAGGGTGGTGGGAGTATGGAACGCGCTGCCAAGTGATGGAGGCAGGCACTCTGGAGTTATTTAAGAGATACTTAGATGGGCACATGAACAGAATGGGAATGGAGGGATATAGAAAACTGATTTAAAATGGGCATCACGAGCCTTGGGAGTTCCCTGGGAAGTGTATAAATTGTCGATGATATTGATGTATTTGTTTTATTCTACAGGTACTTTGGTCTAACAAGGGGCATACACACGATGGGTCGTGAGAGGGCTGCTCTTGGATTTTGAGAGTAGCCTAGTGCTTCACGTCGTTAGTGTAAGCTTGACCTGGACCAGTTGATGGCCAACACGACAGCTCAGTGACTATTGCTGTGCTGTGCAGATACATAGATTTGGGCCTGTGTCTGTGGGAGTTTGCGCATTCTCCTCAAGCTTGCGTTGGTTTTCTTCGGGTGCTCCGGTTTCCTCCCAGATCCCAAAGATGTGCTCTTCGGCTGACTGGCAGAACAAATTCTCCCTAAATTGTCTCAAATTTGGTTCTCATGCATAGATCTATAAACATAGACAGGGATGACAGGGATCATGGGTGGAAATGGGAACATCAAGGTGACGACGCGGGCTCGTTGGGCTGAAAGGTCTGTTTCCCGTGCTGTTTTGTTCTTTGTAATTTGGATAATAATGTTTTTAGTACCAAAGTGGATAATCTTACATTTATATTGCATCTGCCAAGGATTACTCCACTTGCTCAGCTTGTCCAAATCACACTAAAGCATCTCTGCATCCTCCTCACAGCTCACCTTCACACCCAGCTATATAAATCATTACTATATATCATGAATAGCTGAGGTCCTCGCATTGGTCCCTGTGGTGCCCTACTAGTCACTGCCTGCCATTTGAAAATGAACTGTTTATTCCTATTGTATTTTCTGTCTGCCAACCAGCTTTCTATCCATCTCAATCCACTACCTCCAATCGCATGCTCTTTAATTTTACACACTATTCTCTCGTGTGGGATGAGTCAAAAGCCTTTTGAAAGTCCAAATAAACTACATTCACTGATTCCCCTTCATCAAGTCCACTAGTTACGTTTCAAACATGACAAATTTTCTGTTTCATAACTCCATGCTGACTCGGTCCGATTCTACCACTGCTTACCAAGTGTTCTGCTATAAAATCTTTGTTAAGGATTCTAAATTCCTATGGATTAGGAATATAAATGCACTCGATGGGATTCTAAGGACGTTTCCTAGATTGATACCTAAAATCAACAGATTGTCTTATGAGTAAAGGCTCAACAAATTGGGCTTGTTTCCGTTGGAGTTTAGAAGAGTGAAGGGTGACTTCACTGCAGTATACAAGATCCTGAACTGTCTCAACAAGGTAGTCATGGAAAAAATATTTCCTTTTGTGGCTGAATCCAGAACTAGGAGGCATGGTTTTACAATCAGAGGTCGCCCTTTTAGGACACTGATGAGGAGAACTTTTATCTGAGGGTTATGCAACTTTGGAACTCTGTCTCAGAGGGCAGTGGAGGCAGGGTCACTGAGTATTTTTAAAGTGGAGGTAGATAAATTCTTGTTAAACAAAGGGATCAAAGATAATCAGGAGTAGATGGGAATGTGGAATTTAAAACATAAACAGACCAGCATTGTCTTACTGAATGGTGGAGTATGCTTGAGGGGCTGAATGACCTACTTCTTGCTCCTATTTCAGATATTTATGTGAGTTTTGGATTTAAAAAATAAAGCCATTTCAGTTCCTATAAATATGAGGGTTTACATTTGGGGCATGAAATGTCACATGAATACAACCAATGTGCCCAATCCTGGGGCTCCAGCAGTTTTAAAAGATCTCAAGCACTTGCAGTTACCTGTCTGATGCACTGTCAAATTTTATAAGCTGAAGTGCTCTGGCAAAGAGCACACTCACCTTATAACAGAATGCACAGGAAAATGACAGATCTGGCAAAAGTCCATGGTAGTTCACTAAAATAAAATGTGAGCACTTTCACTGCCACAATTTGAGTTGTCTGTGCCATCAATCTTAGCTGTGGCAATGAAAAGGGCTTCATGATAACATAAAACCTTTTGATAACAGACGCAGATTTACAGTTGGTAGGGCCCTGTGCTCAGGAGTGGTGGGTTTCATTATAAATCCAAATCTACCTGAGACCAAATTCCTAGTAAAGGTCTCAGAATCTGTGCTTGGTTGTATATGTCTTGTAGGATTCATAATGTTGGGAAGGTCTGGCACTCTCTGGTGCTGGCTAATTAACTTATCTTCCTGTGGTGATTGTCCCTTTGAGCATTATTTCATTTTTCTTATAAATTCCTATTGACCCTCTCCTTCCAATATATAGATGACTTGAAGTGACATGGTCTTTGGGAAGCTCATTGTCCAATCTTCAGATCCCAATTCAGTAACTCATTTGAAACATAATGGTTCCCAAGGCTAATGCAGAATGTAAGAAAAGTTTCCAGTGTTTGCATTTACAGTGAATTCAAATTTATGGCCAATGACTCCACAAGAAATCTCAGTCAAGCGGGAAGGCCAAAGCCAATATTACAGATGCTGGAAATTGGAAACAAAAACAGAAATGCCTAAAATACTCAGCAGGGTAGGTAATATGGAGAAAGAAGTAACCTGGATTTCACCTTCAAGGCTGGGGATAGGAGCGGATAGGTTTCCCTTTTGAGGTCTGGCTGCATCTGCACGAAAAGAAAACAGAGTCAGCGTTTTGACTTTGTTTGACTCTTTATCTGATTAAGAGTGAAAGGGACTTGAAACAATTACTCTGTTTTCTCTCCCTACAGATGCTACCAGACCTGGTAAGTTTTTCCGACATTGTGTTTTTGTTTCACATTCCAGCATCCGCAGTATTTTGCTGATTTCCCTTTTGAGGTTGGAAAATCTAGAAGTTTGGGTTTCCTGAGTATTCTGGAGTCTCACATTACATTTTTTCTGTATGTTTTCTGCCCATAGCCAACCTGATTCACTAGAAGTCTGACAGGGAGGAATTCCTACAGCACGAGAGCACAGAAGAACTGGGCTGAAAGTAGGTAGAATGAGAGAATGGAACAGCTCATGGTATGTGTGATGGGTTAGGAGTGGGGTGGCCACAGAAATATTCCTGCTCCTCCTGACTCACAAGCAGTGGTGGAAAGGCATTCATCTGAAGTATTCAGCTCTCCCAACCTCATTTTGCTGGTGAGGTTTCCCAAGATCTGGGAAACTCAGCTAAAAAGAGTAAAAAAATAGTGCCTGCTAAGATGGGAGGAAGGTGGGAATCAGGATCCACCAGCCTCATTATAGTGAAACTATCTCCAGTGAACAGGATGGCACCTCATCCTGGCTCTGTTATAACTGGAAATGGATACGTTTGAGGTAGCTTGTGATCCTGGTTTGAATTTAAGACCGAAGAAATGCAAACAGGAGTACGCCATTCAGCACTTTTGAGGCTGTTCTGCCACTTAATAAGATTATGGCTAACCTAACATTCACTAAGTCCACTTTTCTGCTTTTTCTTCATAATCCTTAATTCCCCTCTTGAATAAAAACTTATCGATTTCAGCTTTGAAAATATTCAAGGATTCATCCTCCACGGCTTCCTGGGGTAAAGAATTTCAAAGATTCCCCGCTCTTTGAGAGAAGAAATTTTTCCTCAAATCCATCTTAAATAAGTATCCCACCTTATTCCGTGCCTATGCCCTTTGGTTCTATACTCTCCCATGAGTGTAAATATCCTTCCAACATTTACTCTGAGGATCTATAGGTTTCAATTTTGTTACTCTCATTCCTCTGAATTCCAAGGAGTAAAGACCCAATCTTTCCTCATATGGCAATTCCTCCAGTCCTGAGACCATCCAAGTAACCTGCTCTGTACTGCCTTCAATGATAATATTTCTTTCTTTAAATAAGGGGATCAAAACTGTACACAGTATTCTAAATGTGGTCTCACTAATAACTTGCACAGCTACATAGAAGCATAGAAAATAAAAGCAGAAGTAGACCATTCAGCCCTTTGAACCAGCTCCACTATTTATTTTAATCATGGCTAATCATGAAATTCAACATTCTGATCCCACCTTCCTCCCATATTTCTTGAACCCTTTAGCTCCAAGAGCTTTATCCAATTTCTTCTTGAAACCATGCAACATTTTAGCTCATTTACTTTCTGTGGTAGTGAATTCCACAGGTCCATTATTTCTTCTCACTTCAGTCCTAAAAGGTTCCAGTCCCTTATCCTCATGCTATAACCCCTAGTTTTGGACTATCTCATCATTGGGAACACTCTTTCTAAATCTACCCTGTCTCATCCTGTTAGAATAAGTTTCTATGAGATCCCTTCTCATTTTTCAAAACTCAAATGAATATACTCCTAATCGACTTAGTCTCTCCTCTTAATACAGAAGTGCCATCCCAGGAATCAGCCTGATAAACCTTTAATATATTCCTTCTATAGCAAGAACATCCTTCCTCACAAAGATATCAAAACTGCACAAAATACTCCAGGTGAGGCCTCATCAACATCCTATACAGTTGCAAGAACACCTCTATACTTTTATACTCCAGCCCCCTTGAAATAAAAGACAGCATTCTATTAGTCTTCCTTATGAATTTTAACCTCTGACCTGACCCCCAACCTCGCATTTAGGTCATTCATCTTAAATGTTAATTATGTTTCTCTCTCCATAGATGCAGCATGACATGCTGAATATTTCTAGCATTTTCTGTTTTCAACTCATTGAGTAGTACCCCTCTAACAAAATACGTAATGAAAGGGGTTCTGATAAATTATGCCTCTTAAATAATGGTGCACGCTTTCACACTCATCTTTGAGAATTTATGTCATGGAATTTGCATTGGGTGACATCCTCCTATCCTAACATCATTATTTACGTGTCATTGCCACTGAGAGGGCAAGTATTTCTTCAACACAATCTAAGACTGAACAGAATTTGGAGAGCTATAAATCAGCCAGGAAGGAGCTAAAGAGGGAGTTGAGAAGAGCTAGAAGAGGACACGAGAAGACTTTGGCGGATAGGATTAAGGAGAATCCTAAAGCTTTTTACAGGTATATAAATAAAAGATTGGTTAGGGCAAGATTAGGGCCACAGAGATAGCAGTGAGAAGTTGTGTGTGGAGCCTGAGGAGATAGGAGAGACACTGAATGAGTATGTTTCGTCAGTATTCACGCAGGAGAAAGACAATGTTGTCGGGGAGAATACTGCAATACTAGGTTGTAGACTGGGCAGGATTGAGGTTCATAAGGAGGAGGTGTTAGCGAATCTTGAGGGTATGAAAATTGATAAGTCCCCTGGGCCAGATGGGATTTACCCCAGGATTCTCTGAGAGGCTAGAGAGGAGATTGCAGAGCCTTTGGCTTTGATCTTCATGTCGTCGTTAGCTACAGGTATAGTGCCGGAAGACTGGAGGATGGCAAATGTTGTCCCTTTGTTCAAAAAGGGGAGTAGGGACCATTCTGGAAATTAGAGACCAGTGAGCCCAACTTCTGTTGTGGGCAAGGTCTTGGAAAGAATTATAAGGGATAGGATTTATAAGCATCTAGAGAGAAATAAATTGATTAGGGATAGTCAGCACGGTTTTGTGAAGGGTAGGTCGTGCCTCACAAACCTTTATTGAGTTTTTTGAGGAGGTGACCAAAGAGGTAGATAAGGGTAAGGCAGTTGATGTAGTGTATATGGATTTTAGCAAAGCGTTTGATAAGGTTCCCCATGGTAGGCTACTGGAGAAAGTGCAGATGCATGGGATTGAAGGGGATTTAGCAGTTTGGATTAGGAATTGGCTAGCTGATAGAAGACAGAGGGTGGTGGTTGATGGGAAATATTCAACCTGGAGTGCAGTTACAAGTGGTGTACCTCAAGGATCTGTTTTAGGGCCACTGATGTTTGTCATTTTTATAAATGACCTAGATGAGGGTGTAGAGGGTTGGATTAGTAAATTTGCTGACGATACCAAAGTGGGAGGAATTGTAGACAGCGAGGATGGATGTTACAGTTTGCAGAGGGACATAGATAGGTTGCAGAGCTGGGCCGTGAGGTGGCAAATGGAATTCAATACAGATAAGTGTGAGGTGATTCACTTGGTAGGAATAACAGGCATATGAAATATAGGGCTAATGGAAGGACCCTTAATAGTGTTGTCAAGCAGAGGGATTTTGGGGTACAAGTACATAGCTCTTTGAAAGTTGGCACCCAGGTTGATAAAGTTGTTAAGAAGGCGTACGGTGTGTTAGCTTTTATTGGTAGAGGGATTGAATTTAGGAGCTGTGAGGTTATGTTACAACTGTACAAAACTCTGGTGTGACCGCACTTGGAGTATTGCGTACAGTTCTGGTCGCCGCATTATAGGAAAGATGTGGAAACATTGGAAAGGGTGCAGAGGAGGTTTACCAGGATGTTGCCTGGTATGGTGGGAAGGCCTTATGAGGAAAGGCCGAGGGACCTGAGGTTATTTTCATTAGAGAGAAGAAGGTTACGTGGTGACCTAATTGAGGCATATAAAATGATCAAGGGATTGGATAGAGTGGATAGTGAGAGCCTTTTTCCTCGGATGGTGATGACCAACACGAGGGGACATAACTTTAAATTAAGAGGTGGTAGTTATCGGACGGATGTCAGAGGCAGGTTCTTCACACAGAGGGTGGTGAGGGCGTGGAATGCCCTGCCTGCAGCAATTGTGGACTCGCCTACTTTGGGGGCATTCAAATGTTCGGTGGATAGGCATATGGATGATATTGGAATAGTTTAGGTTAGAGGGTCCACTGGCCGGCGCAACATCGAGGGCCGAAGGGCCTGTACTGCGCTGTGATGTTCTACGTTCTAGAATTTGTGTCAGGAAGCTTCTGTACCAGGCTCATCAGATGTTTCTAACCCCGCAAACGCATGATTGCTGACTTATGCCCTCCACCAACCTAGGAATTTTTGCCTTGTTATACAAACATGAAGCAACTGACTATCTGTTCGTTCTGTTGTTAATTTTTCTGGATTAATACCAAGAACAAATTGCAAGAAGAAAACTAAATTGGGCTACAAATGGCCTTAAATGAACAGGAAGTTTCCTTTTGGTCATTTAAATAAATTTGCCTATGCTAGTTAAAGCTTAGCAATTGTGCAAGTTCAAGGTTTAACTGTGGGAGTTGTTTTCTGATCTGCAGGCACAGGACTGAAATTGGAAAGAGACAATGAAAATCACCAAATGGTATTCAACGATATTAACATGCATCTATTTGCCTTTTCTGGCCTCAGATATAAAGCTGCTGGCCCCATCATTACTTTGCTAGCAGTGCATATCAAGTTTTAGCAGAGCAGAGACCTGGTCCCTTTTTCAGCATCAAAGCATTCCAGAAACAGGTGTTCCAATGAGATTAATCAGTCCTCCTTTCTACAACTTTCTACAAGTGAAGACTGATTGCTCAGTTTTTTACCACAACTCACTTATTCACAGAATCTCAAAACTGCCTAATTTTTTAATTCCTTTAATTGTTCCTTCTCCTCTTGTCATCAGTCTTTAAAATACAAGCTTTATGCCACTTAACTTCATAATTTTATTTCATCCCTTTTTATGCTTTTTCTCATCTATTTCACCTAAATTTCATGAAAACTAAAATCATGCTTTATATATTACATATATATATATACATATATATATATAAAATATATGTATGTGTGTAAAACAGAGATAAAGAAAGGCAAGAGAAGGAGACCATGGCACAGTTGCAATGTCACCAAACAAGTAATCCACACGCCCTAGCTAATGTCCTGGATAAAAGAACTCAAATCCCACCACAACGGCTGATGGAATTTAAATTCAATGAATAATCTGGAATTCAGAAGCTAGTGTCAATAATGGCAACCATGAATCAATTGTTGTAAAAATCCATCTGGTGCACCAAGTTTGTTAGGAAAGGAAATCTGCTATCTTTACCTGACCTGGCCTATGTGTAGAATCAAAATCCCTACAATGTGTAAGGAAGCTACTTGGCCCATCAAGTTTGCACTGACAACAAACCCACTCAGGCCTTATCCCTGTAATCATCCTGCTAATCCCCTGACACTAAGGGGCAATTTTGCATAGCCAATCAACTTAACCTCTTTGGAGTGTGGGAGGAAATCCATGCAGACATGGGGAGAGTCACCCGAGGCCAGAATTAAACCTGGGTCTCTGGCGATGTAAGGCAGCTATGCTACCACTGTGCTGCCAATGTGACATCAGATGAAGATTAACAGCCCTCTGAAATGCACGACACGTCACTCAGTTCAAGAGAAATTAGGGATAGGCAACAAATGCCGGCCTTGTCAGTGACACTCACATCCCATGAAAGAGTAAATTTAAAGGAAGAAAGGTGCATATTCCAGAGTGTTTCATTGTCAATTCATTAACTTTGCAAGATAAATCATTAACATTTTGTTGTCAAATATTGCAGCCAATTTGAACATCGTAGCATCCAACGAATAGTAAATGAATAAACTGATGATCTATTTTGACAGTGTTAGTTAGGGGATGAATGTTAACCAGGATACCATAACACCAACTACATATCAAGGTGCATCAGTTTAATATCTCATCAAAATGATGGCATCTTTGACTACTGTGTTGAACCGTTAGCTTAGATTATCTACCCATGTTGTGAAGTGAGACTTCTGAAAAAAGACATACTGACACATTTGAAATTCTGTAGCTAGGCAGCACTGTATTTGTTACTTAAAAAAAATCAGTAAATCAGGGAACAAATTGAAGCAGGGCGGTTACAGCAGCCAAAAGGTCAAAAATGACTAAAAACTTTATATGTAAGAGCATTGTAAGCTAAAGTTATATTCAACATGGCAGCATGGCTATATTGCAACTTTGCAGTTTAATAATTAAAAGGTACTGTAATCTCTTTTTATTCCCTGACTACAGTTATATAAAAACTCTTGGTGTCAACAGTGTCATGGTTATACAATGTATTAAGACAACTTAATTCTGATTAAATCATAGATGAGTTTCAACATGTTGGGTGGTATTTAATGAAGGAACAGGAATCTTGCCTAACTGCTGGAGAGCTGGTGAGAGCCCCACATTGCCTGTTTTAGGGAAGATCTACAAAATTACGTGTCACTTATAT
Source organism: Sphyrna mokarran (assembly GCA_024679065.1). Classification (NCBI taxonomy): domain Eukaryota; kingdom Metazoa; phylum Chordata; class Chondrichthyes; order Carcharhiniformes; family Carcharhinidae; genus Sphyrna; species Sphyrna mokarran. The sequence goes on along the minus strand of JAGIQG010000003.1, from coordinate 104,746,352 downwards.
AATAGCAGGCCTTTCTCAGAAGCTGACAGCTCTAATGAATAACAGTGCCATTGGGAGGCAGCGTCTATGGCCAGTAAAACATTCCCCAACGCCAAGTGTCGTCACTGAATCACAGGCCATAGGTGAGTAATGACAGGGTGTGGGGTGGTGTTGCAGGGTGGAGGATGTGGAGGAGTCATCTGCTAGGCCTACAAAGCCAAAGTTGGCTCTGAGGAGGCACCCCATTCTTGATTTGAGGGGATTCCTTGATCAGACACTGCATGCTTTTGAACAAGGCCCTCCCCTCTCCCAGGAGCCTGCAAACAATTCAGACAGATTTTGCTTGTCATGGTATTCACATAGCATGACCTCTGCCGCTGGGTTAAAATCAGCAGCAGCAAACTCAGGCCTCGAGATTGAGCCAGTCTGTTCAGAACCCCTGTATCATATTTGATCCTGAGAAGAGCTCTAGATCTGTGCTCACAGACTGCTCCACCTCAATAATACTGTCTCAGCTCACCTGTTGTTAAAAACTTCATTTATGTTTTTGTTACCTCCAGACTCAGTTATTCCAACACACTCTGGGCTGCTCTGCCACATTCCACACTCCACAAACTTAAGATGATCCAAACCTCTGCTGCCAGTGTCATAACTCACAGTAGGTCCTGTTCTTCCAGCACTTTTGTGCTTGCTGACATACATCGGTTCCGGTCATGCAATGGTTTGGCTTCAAAACTTTCATTCTCATGTTCAAATCCATCTGCGGCCTTGCCCTTCTCTAGTTCTAATTTCCTCAAAGACCAGAACCTTCTGTGATATCAGTGTTTCATTTATTTCCAATTATAATTGTTCCACCATTGGCGGGCAAGTCTTCAGTTGCCTAGGCTTCAAGCTCTGGAAGTACTTCCTGATACCTCTCCACCACTTTGCTTTCCTACTCCGTAAAAACATGACCTATTGTCTCTTTAGGTAGCTTGCATGCGGCACATTAGCAAAGCTGTGGATGAACTCAGCACTTTGCCTTAAAAAACAAAGAGAACATCAGATACACATGCATGGCTCTTCTAAAAATATGCAGCAAATAGCTGGGATAATGGTGGAGTCGGTAACAAATTTTTCTCATCATTGGCATATCATAGAGGTTGGCCCCTGCAGAAACATCAGAAAACCTTCCTACACTTTACAAAAGGGAATCTCTTCAAATCCCTCCACGATCTTTCTAATTTTTGCAACATTCTTTTGAATGTTCTGCTGACCCTCTGCTTCCAATATATGGATCATGTAGAATGGAAATCCCCATTGTGCATGCCTGAAACCTAACTTGGTAATTCTCTTGAAACAGATTACTTCCAAAGTCTAATGTAAGGAAACAATTATTTTTCTGATGAAGATGTTATCTTTGTACAATAATGAAATAATTATAGCTCAGAAATAGGCTATTCAGCCTAACATGTCTATGCCAGTATTTACACTTCTTACAAACTTCCTCCTCCTCCCATTCTTCTTCATCTAACCCCACTAATATATGTTTTTAATTTGTTTCTCCTTGTTATTTTTATGTTGCTTCCCCTAAATGCATCAATATTATTCACTTTGTGTCTTACTGGTAGCAAGTTCTCCAAGCTCCTATTCTCTGTGTTAGTAGTGCACTTATATTTTTGGTTTCCAATTCCAATCTTGCCTGCAAATCAAATTATCTTCCAATGTTTACATTGTCAAAGTTTTCCATAATTTTGAATACCTCCATCAGATCACTTTACAGTCTTTTTTCTAGAGAAAAGAGTTACGAGTTATTTAATCTTTACTGCTAGATATAACCCCTCACTTCTGGAATTATTCCAGTAAATCTCTTCTCCAAAGCCTCAAAACCTTTTACATAAAATGAAGATCAAAAATATTTATAGTATTTCAGGCATGGTCAAATCAAAGTTCTATACCGATTTAACAGAAATTCTCTGCTTTTCAATTTTAACATTTTGGAAGTAATCTCCAATGCTTTGTTTGCTTTTCAAAAATGTTTTATTAAGTTCTTTTGCTACTTCTAGTAAATTATGCATCACTATCTGAGATTCATCTGTTCCAGTGCCCCATTAACTCATATATTTTCCAAGTGCTATGTGCCCTCCCTACTCGTCCTTCTGAAATATACCACATTGCACTTAACTAGATTGTTACAATGCCAACATTAATCCCCTTTACCTCGCTTCGTAATCTGGTAAAAGTGTTTCGCAAAATGTTTTCTATTCTACATTACTCTTTAGAGGTTCATTAATACAGAGACCTGACATGCGCTTTAAGTGAATAATTAACAAGTTATTTTGTTTAACCAACCAGAACTTTAACTAAACATGGAACATATTAAATAAAGGAAGGTTCGACTGAAATGTTGTTCAAATAAACACAAGGACCATTCAGTACCAAAACAGTAATAACAGAATTTTTGTCACTCTCAGAAACTATATACAACTGGGTCTGATGGTAGTTCAGAAGCTTTGTGTTTTTTTTCTGGTAATTTTTCTGTCCATGAGGTCTTTTTGATTTGATATCTATTGTTAGATAGATGAAGAATTCTCTTCAGAGATAATTTGTCAGCTGACCAGGTGGATAACCACTCAAGAGATGGACTTCTGCTCTGGCTGGCTGTCAACTGAACTGAAGTCAGACAGTTGATTTCCTGTCTATATCCCTGATGGCCTATCCATTCTCTTTGCCCAAATTAGCCTGAGATTGACAACAACAGCAAATTCAAATTTGATAGGTTCCTGATCGCAGAGTGTCTTTTTTAAACTAATAGGCCGTCAGAATGTAAAAACTTGCAGAGACTGTTACCAAGGCAATCCTGATGTTTTAGTCTCTGCAACAAATGTTGCCATCATTGCACTCTGTATGCCTCTGCTTTTTAAACATCACAGCGAACCTAAAACCAGCTTTTAAAGGGACTATGCACTATTACTGTTCTTCTAGTACTTTACATACTTTATGAACATTCTTTACAACTTTACAAACTGAACTTCACAACAAATTTAAGTTAATTTGCCAATTGTACCACTATTCTGCATGTTTATTAAATGTATTTTCTGAATATTGTCACAGTCCTCCACTGAATTAACTAACAACCTTTTCAAATGTTGCTAACAAGAAATTACAACAATCTTTCCAAAATGCCTATACTTATCAATTAAGCAGACTTTCTACTTATTACAACATATTGCCATTTACAGTAAGAATGTCTGATTCCAAAATTCAGCTCAGCATATGGTACAATTGAAATTTCAGTATCAATACTAGAGGCAACTGAAAATAAAACACCTGACTCTTAAAGCGAAGGTAAATAATAGTTCCAAATAGTCACTACTTCCATGTGAGTTTAAAAATAGGCAGACAGTCCTTCAACAGTACAACAACACTTATTGGAATCAGTTTCATTTTTATATGGAGAAAGACAATAGACAAGAATAAGACAAACTCTAAAGTTTTCAATTTTTACTGTGGCTATACAGAGAGTTTTTTTTGCGAAGTGAAAGCATATACTATGAAACAGCTATTAATTACAAGTTTGGTTAAAACATTACCATTCTTCAAACTCACATGGATAGTAGTATGGTATAAATTAATTTGTCGTAACTGTATAATTTCTCCTTGCTTTCATTCTTTTTGTAATAAAAATTCATAAGTCACAGCTGTAAATAAGTAGCTTACTTTTATTCCAAACATAATGATGTGATATTGTCACTTACATGATAGTAATTTAAACCTCGTCTATCATATATCTAGGCACTACTTTAATAACTCTAAATAAAGTTTATTAGTGATGCAGTTATAGCCATTTCCCGTCTTCAATTTAAATTAATCCTTTTATTTAATGGTTTCACTATACATTGAATCACATTTATCACGTTAGAATTGTTTGTGTTGTAATCTTATTTTCTCTCTTAGAAACATAGAAAATAGGTGCAGGAGTAGCCCATTCTGCCCATTGAACCTGCACCACCATTCAACATGATCATGCACTTTCAATATTCCACTTCCGCTTTCTCTCCATACCCCTTGATCCCTTTAGTCACAAGGGCCACACCCAGCTCCCTCTGAAACATATCTAACAAACTGGCCCCAACCGATTTCTGTGGTAGAGAATTCCAAAGGTTCACAAACTGAGCAAAGAAGTTCTTTCTCATCTTGAATGTCTTGAATGGCTGACCCCTTATTGTAGACTGTGATCCCTCACTCTGGACTTCCCCAATATCGGGAACATTCTTCCTGTATCTAGCCAGTCAAATCCCATTGGGATTTCTATGAGATCCTCTCTCATTCTTCTAAATTCCACTGACTACAAGCCCAGTTGATCCAATCTCTCTTTATATATCAGTTCTACCATTCCAGGAATCGGTCTAGTGAACCTTTGCTGGACTTCCTCTACAATACGATTGTCTTTCCCCAGTCTTGGAGACCAAAACTACATACAATACAAGGTTTAGCCTCACTAAGGCTCAGAATAATGGCGGCAAGACATCCTTATCCTATTCTCAAATTTTCTTGCTATGAGGGTCGTCATGCCATTAGCTTTCCTCACCACCGGCTGTGCTGGCATGCCAACCTTCAGCAACTATTCCATCATGACACCCAGGTCATGTTTCACTTTCTCTCGTCCTAAACCACCACATTTTAGATGATAATCCTCCTTCCTGTTTTTGCCACCAAAATGATAACCTCACATTTGTTCACATTATATAGCATTTGCCAAATATTTGCTGACACAGCCAACTTGTCCAAGTCACCCTGCAGCCTCTTAGCATCCTCCTCACAGCACGCACTGCCACCCAGCTTAGTGTAATCTGCAAATTTGGAGATATTGCAATCAATTCCTTTGTCCAAATCATTAATTTATATTGTGGATAGCTGGGATTCCAGCACTAAACCCTGCATTATCCCACTAGTCACTGCCTGCCACTCTGACAAAGACCCATTATTCCCACTTTCTGCTTCCTATCTGCCAACTAGTTCTCTACCCACGTCAATACATCATCTGCAATACCATGACCTTTAATTTTGCTTACTAATTTCTCATGTGGGACCTTGTCAAAAGCCTTTTGAAAGTTCAGATACACCATAGCCACTCGATCACCCTTGTCCACTCTACTGGTCATATCCTCAAAAAATTCTGCAAGATTTATCAAGCATGATTTCCCTTTAGTGAATGCATGTTGACTTGGGCTGATCCTGTTACTGTTTTCCAAATGCTCAGCTATTGCATCCTTAATGATTGATTCCAGCATTTTCCCTACCATCGCTGTCAGGCTAATCAGTCTATAATTCCTGGTTTTCACTCTCCTCCATTCTTTAAAAAGTGGGGTTGCATTATCTACCCTCTGATTCACTGAAACTCTTTCAGAGTCTACAGAATACTCCAAAATCATCACCAATGCATCCACTATTTCTAGGGCCACTTCCGTGAGTACTCTGGGATGCAGAGCATCAGGCCTGGGGACTTAATGGGTTTTAAGCTTAGTAATTTCCCCAATACAATTTTCTGACTAATAAGGATTTCTTTCACTTCCTCTTTCATGCTAGACCCCTAGTATTTCATAAGAGCAGTCCAATTAGTTTGAAATAATATATCGGAAATATTCTGGAAAATATACAAAATGTTATAAAAAGCAAAATTATTTAGTCAAAACAGTATTCACTTTTCATACAATCACTGGATTCTTTTATATGATATAATGGAATGCTCTCCCTATCTCTTCAACAAAGTCTTAAAATAAGTTTGAACTGTAATACCCTTCCCATATTATAATAAGGCTTCTCAGATAACGAAACCAATTTAATCCCAGATTTAGCACAGCTTTATTTTATATTGACATCTTATAAGCTATGTGTAAGAACCATCAACAGGAACTTAATTTCCCAATATGAACAAAAATTCTTATTCAGTGATCTCCAAACGTTGAAATTGGAAATGAAAAGACACTAATTGGTCAAATAATGTAAAATCTATCACCCCCCCTCCCCCCCTCCACTTTACAACTGTGGGAATAATTTTAAACTAACGGAGGTAAGTTTTTCACTCCGTTGGTGCGTGAATGGAATTGGTTGCCGTCAGTGGTGGTAAAGGCAAACTCGCTGGGGTCTTTTAAGAGACTTCTGGATGAGTACATGGGATTTAATGGGATTGGGAGTGACAGATAGTTCTATGGCCTGGTAGGTATAGATATGATCGGCACAACTTGTGGGCCGAAGGACCTGTTTGTGCTGTAGTGTTCTATGTTCTGTGTAACTCATCAGTTAAAAAACTGACAGGATTTGGAGCAATGCTGGTTTTACATCAAAGCTGATTTCAATAATGGCTATGATGTAAATTTGGGGTTCTGCTCAAACCTTGGAAAGTCAGATAAAAATTACCTCTGTTGTCTCTTGGAACAGGCAATAACAAAGGGGGAAATGCAAATGTTGGTTTCTCTAAATTCCTGACTCTCTATTGCAATCATCAGGCTCCATCAGTTGCACAAATCCCATCTCAATTTAAATTAATCAGTCATCTATTTGGCAATATCCTCTTCTCTCAAGGATTTGTCAAGTTACACTGTAGTTGTATTCCTGATAAGTACAATTTCAAGTGAATCAGATTTTCTCATTAAAAACAGTGTTAAAGGTGCAGTTACAGAGAAAAAATATATAACTTATAAGTTAAAATAACTTGCGTTGCTACGTTCCTATATTGGTAAATTTAGTAACATCCTCTTCATTACTGCTGATCCTTCTCTCTGACTCTCCCTTTCCCGCTCCCACATCTCCAGATTTCCATCGATCCTGCTTGCTGGTCTCCTGCTTAACCATGCATCCTGCTCTCTGATCCTTCCGCTTACTGAACCTTGGGCTTTCCACCTCTTGCCGTTCCTCTCTCTCTTGCTGAGAGTGATGGTTCAGGAGATAGTTGGAAGATCAACTTTGACTTGCAGGTCAACTGCAGCTGCTGAGGCAGCGAGAATGATACAACTGAGAAGGGAGTTGGGGAGGCCAAACGGCAGAGGATCAGCAGCAATCATGAAGGTCAGGAAGCATGAGAGGTCATTCCAAAATGTTGCCAATAAGATCACATGACCTTTCATCACATCTGGTTGGAAATGTTTTAAGATCAAAATTCTCAATGCTAAATGTGATTACAGGGCCCATTAACTGACTGACTGACAATAAAACAAACGACTTAAAACGGGGATTTGCTATAAGGACACCAATATGCCAATAATGACTTTTAAAAATACTCTAAATTCAAACTTTGGGAGCATGCTGAGTGTATTTCTAACTCTTTGTCAATAGATTTTAAGCATGGCTGCAAGATTTGCATTCCAGATTAATTTTAAATAGTTTATTTAACTGAACACTAATCAAGGTTTTCATCATTTTAATAACTTTAATCAAATTCAGTCTTAGTAGTAATGGGATGTTAATTAAATTAAGATAACCAGGTGAAGGGCACCGTTTAATTATGTCATTACAGCACTTATGAAGAGAGACTGTGAGAAAACTGGATTAGTAGGTCAGGGGCAGACATATGTAATGCTGAATTCAATACTAAAGAAAAAGATTTGTATCTAGTTTCATACTTCACCATCTGGCTAGGAATCCATTTAACATCAGCTATACTTCACTAAAGTAAGTAACGTTAACTTTTGGGTCTGCCTTCATAAACAAGTAGCCTAAGACTTGATATCATCTTGGTTTTTCTTCTTTGCACATACTCTAGAGCCTTAACTTTTATTCGTAAATGCTGGAACCAAAACTGGACTCGAACTCTAATATCAAAGCTCTATGCTGCCAAGTACAGAAACTTTGTTATAGTTCTTGCAAAATTATCCAACACGCTATTTGCCTTTCCTGTAGCTCACACATTTTGTGCACCATTAGTAAGTACTCAAAGTATTTAATCACGAATCCTCAACTTTCTTTCCTGATGAGCTTTAATTGAAGTTCTTAACTGTATGTTATTAATATACCTATAGTTTCCAAGTCCCATGCGCAATGGAACATAGAAAAGTTATGGTGCAGAAAGAAGCCATTTAGCTCATCGTGTCTGCGCCAGCCAAAAGAGGATCCAATTTTCAGAACTTCGTCCATAACCTTGCAGGTTACAGCACTTCAGATGCAGATCCAGGTACCTTTTAAATGAGTTAAGTGTTTTCACCTGAACAACCAATTTGGTGAATTCCACATGTCTATAAGCCTCTGGATGAAAAGATTCCTTCTCATATCCTCTCATCTTTTTACCAATCACCTTAAATCTACACCTCCCAGTACAAAGAAGAAAGAACAAAACACCACAGGAAACAGGCCCTTCGGCCTTCCAAGCCTGTGCCGCTCATTGGACCATTTGTTTGTATCCCTCCATTCCCAGGCTGCTCATGTGACTATCCAGGTAATTCTTAAACGATGCCAGCGTGTCTGCCTCCATCATCCTCTGCACAAATAATGTCCTTCTGATACCGGAGTTATATCTCACCCCTCTCACCTTGAGCCTGTGACCCCTCATGATCGTTATCTCTGACCTGGGAAAAAGCTTCCTACTATTCACCCTATCTATACCCTTCATAATTTTGTACACCTCTATTAGGTCTCCCCTCATTATCCATCTTTCCAGGGAAAACAACCCCAGTCTACCCAATCTCTCCTCGAAGCTAAGGCCCTCCTTACCAGGCAACATCCTGATAAACCTTGTCTGCACTCTCTCTAAAGCCTCCACATCCTTCTGGTAGTGTGGCGACCAGAATTGGACACAGTAATTACTGAGCCATAGAAACAACATAAACAACTGCACTTGTTTTCATTAAATTACATTTAACAAAGATTGATTCATTCATTCATCCAATTTAGCCACATGCAAATTGCAACACAGCAATATGGTATCTGTTATAAAATCCCAAGTATGTCAGCTGGGTAAAAATTCAACCCAAAGTATAAATTTTATTCCTGGGTAAGAATGCAGCCTAGCAAGTGACCAGTCACATATGGGAGTGGTAGCAGAGTGCTTGGCCAATCTTCATGGATGAGTCTTGTTAGTAGTTTGCTTACTGACAAAATGGAACATGGACAGCACCTACCTGGTCATTTAAAATGGATGGTTTGGAGAATATTGCCAAACCAGGAAGTTGCAGGAACAGGCTCCAGCAGAAATGAATTAAGGGAAATCAGTGAAAAAAACTCATAGTATTGGGCTCTTTGGGACACAGTCCCAATGCACCTATCACCTCCATTCTTGCCAAACACCGCTGGATGGCCATTTCCAATGACACTACTTCAAAGTTTCTGCTTATACTGTCAGTCTTCTGACTTGCGATCTGCTTCTCATATTCAGCATAGCCCATCCTTCAGTACCATCTCCCAAAACCATTTTGCCTTCCCATTTTGCCTCGTTGTTTTAGACGCCTCCTTCAGACTCCCTCTTACTGAGTTCCTTACAAACAGCAGTGGATGACAAGTAAAGATCTTCCATCAGGCTGGTTTCTGTGCAAAGATCCTGTAGGGAAGAAGATGCAAATTGTGGAGATAAAAATGCACAGCGTGTGTATCCAATCACACTCCTCCCCATCATTTGGTAAAGCTTGCCCCAGTATTGACTGGGACCACGGAGCCCACACTTGAGGTGCCAAAACCTTTCAGAGGGTGCAGAACAGATTTACCAGAATGGTTCCAAAGATGACTTATATGGAAAGGCAGTAATTGTTTTACTTAGAGCAAAGGATGCTAAGAACAGATTTGGTTTCAGAGCAGGTTTAAAGTGATTGTCAAAAGGACCAGAAACAATATCAAGAAACATTCTTCTTTGTAAGGGGAGTTGTGATCTGGAATATATTGCCTGAAAGAGAATTAGATAAATACTTAAAGGAAAAATAAATTACTTGGCTATGTGAAAACATCAAGGGAATGGGATTAATTGGATAGATGGACCAGCACAGGCACAAGGGTCAAATGGCCTCCTTCTGTGCTGCATGTGCTTCTATCATTACCTAAGCATTAGATGAAAAAAGCTGTTGCATATCAATAGCAAATCAATGGATGCCCTTGCCACTGACAACTTGAAATTGCAGTTGCCGAAAATGGACATGAAGTTGGTATGTCCTCTGCTTCATTTATTTAATTCAGCAGTTATTTCTGTGTCCTGACATAGTCTGCCCTGATAATTCACTCAAAAGATCAATGAATGCTTCTTTGGTAGTTCTCTACCATCTAAAGTGGGGAAGAAATGTAACGTTTCTATTGTGTCTCATCGTGATTTTAGGATATCTCATTCATGGTTTTGAAATGTTGTCATTTGTTAGGTTAGGCACAGAGATTAGATATAATCTCCAAATCTTTACTAATTATTAAATTTAATCAATTCTCATTGGTTACTGACTTAGAATTATTTGATTTATTATTGTTACAAAGCTTATAATGAAAAGTATTGTTTCTTGCGTGCTATACAGCCAAAGCATACTGTTCACAAAGAAGGAGATAAGAGATTGCAGGATGTAGTGTTATAGTCACAGCTGGGTCAATTTAATTTAAAGATCAATTTAATGCAAGTCAAGTCCATTCAAAAGTCTGATAGCAGCAGGAAAAATCTGTTCTTAAATTGGGTGGTACGTGACTCAGACTTTTGTATATTTTTCCCAACAGAAAGTGGTGGAACAGAGAATGTCTGGGGTGCGTGGGGGTCCTTAATTATGCTGGCTGCTTTGCTGAGGCAGTGAGAAGTGTAGGCAGTCAATGGATGGGAGGCTGGTTTGCGTGATGGATTGGGCTACATTCACGGCTTTTTGTAATTCCTTGCGGTCTTGGGCAGAGCAGGAGTCATATCAAGCTGTGATACAAACAGAAAGGATGCTTTCTATGGTGCATCTATAAAAGTTGGTGAGAGTCATAGCTGACAGGCCAAATTTCCTTCAGCTTCTAAGAAAGTAGAGGCGATGGTGGGCTTTCTGAAATATAGTGTCAGCGTGGCTTGGCGGGGGGGGGCATCAGGATCGGTTGTTGGTGATCTGGACACCTAAAAACTTGAAGCTTTTGACCCTTTCTACTTCGTCTCTGTCCATGTAGACATGGGCATGTTTTCCTTTATGCTTCCTTAAGTCGATGACAATCTTCTTCATTTTGTTGACATTGAGGGAGAGATTATTGTTGCTGCACTAGTTTACCAGATTTGCTACCTCATTCCTATACTCTGTCTCTTCGTTGTTTAAAATCCGACCCACTATGGTGTCGTCAGCAAACTTAAAAATCGAATTGGAAGGGAATTTGGCCACACAGTCATAGATGTGTAAGGAGTATAGTAGAAGGCTGGGAATGCAGCCTTGTGGGGCACCTGTGCTAAGAATGTTTGTGGAGAAGATGTTGTTGTCTATCCTTACTGATTGGGTGTTAGGAAGTTCAGGATGTAGTCCAGAAGGAAGTGCCAAGGCACAGGCCAATGAGTTTTGAGGGAATAATGGTATTGAAGGCTGAGCTGTAATCAATAAATAGGAGTCTAACATTAGTGTCCTTATTATCTTGCTGTTGCAGGGTTGAGTGCAGGGCCAGTGAGATTCTTACCTCTCTCTATTTTTGGTGGTAATACAGCACATGGGATTCACAGTAACTTGGTAAGTTGGATCCAAAACTGGTTCATTAGTAGCAGACAGAGAGTGGTGATAGAAGGTTGTTTGTGTGATAGGAGACTTGTGTCCAGTACATACCACAGAGATCAGTGCAAGGTCCCTTATTGTTCATGATATACAAGAACACTATAGATAAGAATGTTGGAGGGTTAGTAACTACACTTGCAGATTACACAAAGATTGGCAAGGTTTTAATAGTGAGGAAGGAGCCTTAGTTTGCTGGAAGATGTAGAAGGGTTGATCAGAAGGACAATGGAATCTAACCCTGAAAAGTGCAAGGTGATGCACTTTGGAAGAGGTGACAAGACAAGGGAGTACTCAATGTATGTGTAGTAAAATTGAAGGAGAGTCGTGAGTTCAACAATGAATAATTTATCAATAATATTGATATACAAAATTCAATGGTCTGACAGAACTGTTACAGAAGTCTACTTTCTTTTCTTCTCTGGCTCCAAATAACATTTGTTCCTTGCTGTGCCAAGATGTGCGCCCTTGCTCCCAATTGGCTTGACTTCCTGTGCAGTCTCTCCATAGTGTCTAGTCCAATCAGGTGGCCCTCAAAGGGTTGCCCTTTAAAGGGAACACATTACATTATAGGGACATTAATGTCCCTAGTGTCACATTACAGGGACACTAGAAACCTCAGAGAATTCTGAGGTCCTTGTCCCTAGATCCCAGAAAGTGCAAGGACATTAAGAGGATAGTTAAGAAGGCTTTATTCAGTGGTGACATTGAGTATAAGAGTGGGTGGACGATGAAAGGTGGGGTGGGGATTAAGTGGGATTTCTACAGAATTTTGGTTAGGCAACAGCCTAATGTGTGCAAGTCTGGCCACCTCACCATAGAAGAATGTGAATATACTGCAGAGGATGCAGAGAAGGTTCACCATGGCTTTGCCTTTTGAGCTATGAAGAGGCTCGGGTTGTTTTCGTTAGAGTGGAGAAAGCAGAAGAGGGACCTGATTGAGGGATATGTACGGGGTGGATAGGAAGCGGCTGCTCCACTTCGTTGAAGGGTCAATAATAAGGGGGGGGCATTATTTTAAAGTGATAGACAGAGGTTTAGAATGGACCCGAGGAAAGGATACTCACCCAGAGGGAGGTGGGAGTCTGGAATGTACTGCTTGGGAATGTACTAGAGATAGGATATCTCACGACCTTTAAAAGCATGTGAATGAACACATGAAATGTCATAATGTTCAAGGCTATGGGCCAAGTGCTGGAAGTTGGGTTAATGAAGACTTAGTATAGTTTTCTTGGTGCAGCCTTTGATGGGCCGAAGGGCCTCTTCTGTACTGTATGACATTATGTATTGGACCATATAATAGAACAGAATAGATTAATGATCCATCGGGATAATGCTGCTCTTTAAATTTGCTAACAATGTTCTTTGTCCTGTTCTACCCACAGTTATATTTGGAAGTAGACTAATATCTGAATTTATTTGAACAAAAGACTAAAATCCTTGAGGTCTGAGGGTGGTGTATAAATGCAAGTTCTTTATTTCTAATGATTAGATGAAAATTGCCACTTGCTAATTAAATGCAGATGGCCCACAAACATATATTAGCCTGTCAAAAGCTATCTCTTAATGGGAAGTACTGTAGCAAGACATTAAGGGCAATCAGAAATGCTAAGTCTTAAATATGGTTACTCAATTCTGAAGGTGCACTAGCAAATTACAATACATCAATTACATTTGTTTTGGGGAATTAGCAATTTAGCAATGGGTCATAATGCACTGCAACAAATGCCTAATGACATCTGCTATTAACAGTTAATATTTGAGTTGTTGTTGCATTTTGGTTTTAAAATCCTTTGCATGGCAAGTTGCTGAAAATGTTAGCTGATATCATCAGTGAAGACAATAGGGCATCTGAGACCTGGATGAAAAGTGCAAGCAACTGTGTATCTCCTTAACCAATCAGGTTGAAGGACTGTGAAATGAACAGCATAAGGAGTGAAGAGGAGGCGTAAATTAGAGTAACTAAATTCAATGCAAATACATGAATTTCATGAGATTCAAATGCAATTCAATGGTGAGGCCGGCAAGATGTTTTTTTTAAATGGTTATAGTGGATTGACTCAACATTTGATTGCAACCTTTGAATTTTTCAGTTTAACTGCAAATAGATACCTGGCTTGAATACCTCCTGTATCATTTGCACATAATCCCATTAGTCTCATAATCTGCCAGGAGATTATGGCCCGAATATATTAAAAGATTTATATAATAGTTATGGACAGTGAATACATTGAATAGACTGATTAATAGCAGCCATCAGTGATACTATCAGTCAATTATCCACTTAGTGGATGTCCTCTCTTAGCTTTTGAGCATATATATTCCATTTTAGGAGATGACATTATGGTTAGTCAAGGCTAATTGGAGATATGAAAATAATTAGAGATAAAAAGCTTAACTCAGATGTTATATGCCTTGCATAAAATTTATACTATTGCAAAAGTATTCAAATCTGCATAAATTTTCATTTGGTTATGCTGCAAAGAAACGATTTGAGATGTAGGACTATGAAAAAAATATATTTTTAATCATTCAAGGGAAATGGGCTTTGCTGCTGGCTTAGCCAGCATTAATTGACCATCTCTAATTGCTGTTGAGAAGGTGGTGGTGAGCTGTCTTCTTCTACCCCATGATGTGGAGATACCGGTATTGGACTAGGGGTAAACACAGTAAGAAGTCTCACAACACCAGGTTAAAGTCCAACAGGTTTATTTGGTAGCAAATGCCACTAGCTTTTGGGGCTTTTCCCATTCATCAGGTGAGTCGGGAGTTCTGATCACAAACAGAACATATAAAAGTGCCTTATAAAGGAGCATATAAAGTTGTGAGACTTCTGTGTTCTTCCAGCCCTGCAGTCCATACAGTGTGGGTACACCTACAGTGCAGTTAAGCAGGTCCGGTATTTGACCCAGTGACAGTGAAGGAACGCAGATGTATTCCAAATCAGGATGGTGAGAGGCTGGAAGGGAACTTTCAGGTAATGGGGTTCCTATGCATCTGCTGCCTTTATACTTCTGGATGTTAATGTTTGTGGACTTGGAAGGTGCTGTTGAAGGAGCCTTGATGAGTTCTTGCAGTGCATCTTACAGATGGTACATACTGCTGTTATTGTATATCGATGGTGGAAGGAGTGAATGTTTGCATGGTGTGCCAGTTATGCATGCTGCTTTGGCCTGGATGATGTCAAACTTCTTAAGTATTATTGCGAGTAAGGAAATGAGTTACTAAGCACAGGTTTCCTAGCCTCTGACCTGCTTTTGCAGTCATAGTATTTGTATGAGTAATCTGGTTAAATTTCTGATAAATGGTAACTAGTAGGGATTCAGCCATGGTAATGCCACTGAATATCAAGAAGCACTGATTAGATTCTCTCATTAAAGAGGATCATTGCTTGGCACTTGTGTGATGTGTATATGACTTGTCGGCCTGAGCCTGGATATTGCCTATGTCTTGCTGCATTTGGACATGGACTGCTTCAGCATCTGAAGAGTTGCGAATGGTGCGGGTGCTGTAATCATCAGCAAAAATCTCCACTTCTAACCTGGTGATGGAAGGCAGATCACTGATAAAGCAGGTGAAGATGGTTGGGAAGTTTTCTTGCCTATGTTTGACCTGATGCTTTCATGAGAATTCATGGAGCCCAGACTCAATGTTGAGGGCTCCCAAGGTAATTCCCTCATGTCTGTACACCACTGTTGACTTTTTCCTGCTTGTGGGATAGGGTACATTCATGGATGGGGTTTATGCTCTCTGGGCATTATCTGCAAGGCTGTTGTTTGACCAGGCTGTGGGACTGCTCTCCCAATTATGGCACTTGCCCCCAGATATTATTAAAGAGTACCTTTAAAGTGTTGACAGGCCTGAATTGTTGTTTTCAGTGCTTAAGTCAATGTTGGATGGTTCTCCTGGTTTCATTTCCTTTTAGCAGTTTGATACAACTGAGTGGCTTGCTAGGCTATTTCAGAGAACACTTAAGAGTCAACCACAATTTTTTAGGCTGGAGTCACAGATCAGGTAAGGACAACAGATTTCTTCCTTAAAGGTGAATCAGTTGGGTTTTTACAACAATTGACAATTGTTTCATGGTCATTATTCATCTTTATTTCCAGATTTTTTAAAATTCAATTCAATTTCCACCATGGTGGGATTTGAACTCTAGTTGTCAGAACATTACCCTGGGTTTCTGGAATAATAGTCTAATGAGAATAACTATACCACCATCTCCCCCAATAACACATAAGACTTTTCAATTTCAGTTAGTACGAAAGAAATAATTTTAAGTTGCTTGTGATAATTAAGATTTGTTTTAATTTATTTTTCTTGCCAATTTTCTTCCTTCCTCCATTGGACCAACAGTCTTTCATCACAACTGAACCCATTTCTTCTGATCGCTTGATTACAACTCCAGCAGTGATTAGTGGATGGAAATCATGAGCATGAGCTTTGGCTAATTTTTAGCTCATAACCCAGAGATTTCAAGGTCAACTGTATAATCAGCAACTGTATCATGGCTAGTTTGAAGTACATCAAGAAATCAAACCAGGTGAGGTTTGAACCTCAGATGATGTTGGTTTATATGACTCAGGAACAATAAAGAGATGGAAATGAAGATATGATTGCTTTTATATTTCCAATTCCTGCAAACTGCATTTTGCAATCAGCATATTGGCCCAGAATTTCCTGAAAATTATCATACACCATTATTGTAGCACAAAAGTTCGAGGAAATGTTAACATAAGTAACAAACGCCATCAGTTACACTATTTCATAATTTTCGTGGACTTCTGCACTGTTTTTCCATGATCTTCACTGAAGACTGCAAAGTGAATAAACTCTGCTCACAGTAAAACAGACAATTACCCAAACTATGCCACTTTGATCAGTTTGATCATAACTATCATTTATATTTTGAAATAAAGAAGTTCGTGGCTCCTGGAGATATGGTAGTGGTGTTTTTCACAGTCCATTGTTCTATCCGTTTTAAAGAGTCTATTTATATGACTCCAGGAGGTGAATGCAAGAAATGTTCATGTAATTTTAAATAAATAACAGAAAACACATTGAGTTTTTGCTTCCCTTTTAAATATTTACATAAATACAGTAACAATTACAATTATTACAATTATAAAGGGATGCCTCCACAACATATTGAAGCATCAATGCAGTCTAGTTCACTTGCACATTCACTTTCAGAGTTTTAGATTAGTTTCAGCAATCAGGTTACAGCTGTGAATCTATCATTAATTTTATTAACATGTATCTTTTATTGGAAATAAAATGCAATGGCCAAGTGTGAGTTTTAAAAAAGGTTTCATTAAGTAAATACTATTAACTACTCAGCCCTCAGATCCCTTAAATCTGATTTTACTCCACATAATTACATTTTCAATACCAATGTTATCGTTGGATTTGATTGTTGGTGGGAAGTTCATTATATTTTGTATTGATTTATGAAGGAGTCTTGATAAAAGGGCAGGAAAAATGTTTCCCTGCTGTCCTTGTGGAAATTGTACTACCAAAGCAATGGCGGGTCAATAACCTAACTCCACAAAAGTCTTTTGCAATGAAATGAGCAAATATTGTCAGTATATTAGAGAAATCATTGTTAAATGTGATAAATTTATTGATAACTTCAAATAATCTATCCATTGGAGTTCAGAAAAATGAGAGGTGATCTTACTAAGACAAATAAGATTCTGACATGACTTGAAAGAATGGATATTGAGAGGATGTTTCCCCTTAAGGGGGGAAATAGACCTAAGGGACACAGTTTAAAAATAAGAGGTTTCCTGTTTTAAGACAGAGGTGAAGAGAGTTTTTTTCTCTCAGATAGTAGTGGAGGTAGGTCATTGAATAATTTTAAGGCTAAGTTCGATATATCTTGATTGACAAGAGAATCAAAAGGCGTTAGGAATAGAATTGAGGCCACAATCAGATCAGTCATGATCTTCCCAAATGGCAAAGCAGACTTGAGGGTCCGAATGGCCTATTCCTGCTCTTAAGTATATGTTTGAATTTATGTTTCTCATTCAAGCTTAATGTTTTCTATGGCTTCAATAACTTTGTTTCTTCAATGAACAGTTAAAAATACAAGTAAATTCCTTTTCTAAAATTAGTGCCTTCTTAGACCAGGATGAAGTCAATAGCACAACAATGAAATCAACAATGACCAATTTCTCACCAAAGCAACCCTAACTTATGAATAATAAATCAGTTTAATTGCCAATGACTTCACCATTTTTGATTCATCATTATTCTTGCAATGGCGCACTAATTAGATTTGCAGCAAATTTTATCATGAATTTCCATGGAGAAAACAACTATCAAACATATGGCATTGGGTACTAATTTTGCTGCTCCAGACTCTTGTGGGTTGTCCGTAACTTACTATTCTGAAACAATTTATGTATATGCCTCTTAGTTATATTCACATTCTAACGGTATGCGGAAAGTCTAACAAGCACCCATAGAAATGAATTAGAAACAGTTTACAGAGGTGGAATAAGTTAAATTCTGTTTTTTATTACATGATTTTCTGAAATGTTTGCTGCTGCTTTGGGGATTGTATTCTGTGGTTACTTCCATTCATAATTAAGGCTGCTGAATAAGTCAAAAAACATTTTCATCGCATGGATTACAGAAAGCTGCTGAGAATTTTAGCAATGTATTGGCAATCACATCCTGCAGTTCCAAGCATTTTTTGTGAACTCTGCCTTGGTCAATACTGGTATTATTCATT
The DNA here is from genome assembly GCA_024679065.1 of Sphyrna mokarran. Taxonomy (NCBI): domain Eukaryota; kingdom Metazoa; phylum Chordata; class Chondrichthyes; order Carcharhiniformes; family Carcharhinidae; genus Sphyrna; species Sphyrna mokarran. Next base: position 104,727,983 of record JAGIQG010000003.1, on the reverse strand, counting down.
ATTTATAGATCAAATCAGTAAAATAAAATCTAAGTTATCCAAAATATTAGATAAATTTTAGAAAATGATGGGATGACATTTCCACACTTAACAAAGTTCAATGCCATTTCGATGATTGCACAGTTAAACCTTTCCCTTTAAATTGTATGTTCAAAATCACGACTGAGCCACAGAGTAAATTGGCAGAAGGGTCAAGGACAGAGGACATAGATTTAAGGTGAATAGTAAAAAGACTGAAAATGCCACAAAGAACAACTTTATTTCTTAGTGAATGGTTAGGATCTGACATGAACTACTACAGAGTGTTTATTTTTATCCTCGTTAGAAAGGCCAGTATTCATTTCCAACGTCTGACTGTCCTTGAGAAGGTAGTAGTAAACCACTTTCTTGAACTGCTGCTGTTCATGTGGTATAGGTATAACTAAAGTGGTGTTAGGAGATTGTTTCCAGGTTTCTGATCCAATGGCAGTTAAGAGATGGCAATATATTCCAAGTCAGGATGATATGAGGTTATGAAGGGAGCTCATAGATCGTGGGGTTGTCATAAGTCTCCTGCCTATGTTCTTCAGTTCAAGGGTGTGAAAGCTGCATCTAAGGAAGTTTGGTGAGTTGTTGCACTGCTTGTAGAGGTGTTGTGAATGAGTGTTTAAGGTCGGATCTGATCATGTGTGCTGCTTTGGCTCAAATAATACCAAATTTGTTGAAAGCTGTTGGAACTGAATTCATCCAGGAAAGTGGAGAGTATTCATCACACCCCTGATTTGGGACTTATAAACACAATAAGAAGTCTTACATCACAAGTAAAAGTCCAACAGGTTTATTTGGTAACAAATCCACGAGCTTTCAGAGCACTGCTCCTTCTTCAGGTGAGTGCTTCTCACCTGACGAAGGAGCAGTGTTCCAAATGCTAGTGGTGTTTGCTACCAAATAAACCTGTTGGACTTTAACCTGGTGTTGTAAGACTTCTTACAATGTTTACCCCAGTCCAACACCAGCATCTCCACTTTGGGACTTGTAGATAATGGACAGGTTTTGGAGAGATAGGAAGTGAGTTATGCGCCACTGAACTGCCAGTCTCTGACCTGCTCATAGAGCCACAATAGTTATATGACCGGTCTAGTTCAATTCCTAGTAAAGGTAACTGCCAGGGTGTTGATGATGGGGGTTTCAGCAATAGTTGTGCTCCTGGAAACAAGTGGAAATGATTAGATTGTCACTTGATGGAGGTGGAATTGCTTAGCACATGTATGATATGAATGTTACTTGTCACTTAATATCTCAAGCTTGATTGTTGTCCAGGTCTTGGTCCATGCAGGTATGGACTGCTTCAGTATCTGAAGGAGTCGTAAATGCAGATAGCTCAATACTAATCATCATCAAACAACCCACATCCAAATTCTGAAGGAAATGTCATCAATGTGGTTGAAATAGGTTCAGTTGTGGCTTTCAAAAGGGAAATTATTTATCTGAGGAAAAAAAAATCAGACAGCTACTGGGAAAGGGAAAGAATGGGACTAGATGAGTTGGCCTGACAAAGAACTGGCAGGGATGAAACTGGCCTCCTCCTTTTCATTACTATTCTACAATTCTAAGTGTCTTCTACCTGTAGGCTGTAACAATCTGATAATATATAGTGTTTTAGTCATCTATTAAGTTAAACTGCTGAAAATATCCACATGGCCAATTTTATGCAGCTGATATGATAAACGTTGCATGCTAACACTCTAGAAAGAAACAAGCTTCAAAAACATTGGAATCATTTTGTCCAGTTCATGAACTGGCATATTTCTTTTATTGACTATCTGATGCTTGGAAATATTTGGCAACATTTCAGGTCAATAATCTTTTGTCAAAACAGGGCAAAGTTACAGATATGAACAGGTAAAGCAATTGCACAAATGGCATTGGGGAGCAAAAGAACTCAAGGGCTGTTCCTCTATAACCATCGTTTACTTCCATTACTGTTGTTTTGTCTTAATTGCACATCATCCTATTTGTCATCATCCTATTCTATCTTCATGTCTTCCAATTTAAAACTTTCCTTGTTGTTCAGCCCCCACTCTTGCTTAAAATCAGTTACATCACTAACATTTTACAGTTCTGCTGAAAGACCATCGACCAAAAAGTTAACCGTTTCTCTCTCAACAGATACCAAATAATCTAGAAATTTCTAGATTTCCAGCATCAACAGTATTTAATTTTTGAAAGTAATGTTTATTGGAACAAATCCAGACACATTGGACTTTGGAGCTGAGGAATGCCATTCAGCCCTCTGAGTCTGTTCTGCTATTCAAAACGATCATGGCGGATGATCTCACTCTGCTTTTATAATCCCTTACTCTTGCAATAAACATCAACATTCTATTTGCCTTCCCATTCAGTTGCTGTACCAGCATGCTAACCTTTTGCAATTAATTTGCCAGGACACCCAGATCCCTTTGTACCACCAAGTTTTGCAAGGTCTCTCTATTTAATTAGTACACTGTTTTTCTGTTCTTCCTGCCAAGGCAGACAGGTTCACATTATACTCCACCTGCCAAAATCTTATCCACAAGCTTAACCTTTCTTTATCCCTTTGTAGGCTCTTAACAACTTAGTTTCCTATCCATATTGGTGCAACTGACAATTTTAGTTATGATACATTCAATCACTCTCTTCATCCAAAATTTGTTCTTTTATAAAGCCAGTTAAAATATTGCTGCAAAGAAGTGGGTTGATTATACCAAACTTAAAACTGATCTGAATTAAACATCAATATAGAACCATCAGATTGCTTTCTTCAGGATCATAAGGCAATTTCAAATTTGTAGCAAAGTAGAAAGTGAGTGGACTGCTTTAAAGCACAATTCATACCAATTCACAATTACTAATACGTTTATATTTAATTATGGTACTAACTTAAATTATACTTAACATGTTACAAAAGATTTCTCCATAATGATTTTAATTTATGTTTTCACTATGTTAATTTTTTTAATGAAATGGAACCACTTAAGTCTGCAATACTGTTCCACAAAAAATCACAGCTTTAAGTGCTAAGAAACTGGATTCAATTTAAATTGATGCCACTACACTCAATCACATTAATAGCCAGATTTATCCAAGGTCTAAACAACCTTATTTTGTAATTTTAAATTGAGTCAGAGACATGTGAAGGCTTAATAAACAGCAATATTTAGCTTTACATTCACTAACACTGAAAACAAGGCTCATCATAAAGAAGTATACTTAAGCATTCCAGAAATGCGAGCCTTTTAAAATGATACCATAAACATCCTGGCATTACTTCAAACAAAGTCCCATCAAGGTCATTCTTTTACTTTAACATTTCCTGAATACTTGTACATTAATAAAATCCCTTTTTACGTTGTGGTGTCAAAGTGATTATTTACCACTGTAACAAGAAACTGAAAGATGAGCTGGCAGCTAAGGTAATATAATGTACCATAAATCAATGGATGTATTATATAAAACATTAAAGATGTAGCTGTCAGTATGGCTTATCACAATTCAGGGTTCCACATGGCTACCTTAACAATTGATACAAAATGTAAGAAATAATGGTCGTATGGAAATTGTTTATGCAACTAAACTCTGCTGTGAACAACATGGTTGTCATTGACACTGTATGGTGATGAATTCACCATATAATAATTAGAATATTTCAGTGCTTTTATATGGAATTTTCAGAGCTGTCATTTTATGGTAAGTTCTGCCTTGTATTTAATTTGTAAAAATCCTCAATAACTTGCACATACAAGTGACCCACAATGGCCAAACAAGAACATGTATTTAGTTCTGCAGCACAAATACAAAATGTTTATGATTCCTATGGATCCACCAAATATTTAAAGAAACTGAGCTGAAAAACTAAATACTAATTTAATTGAAATATTAGAACAATTAAAAAATAAGATAATCTACAATCTGAAGAGTAATCCTTGCTCTAAATGAGAAAATGTTACATCTAACATGAATACATAGATACCATTGCTTCGTTATGAAAAGCAAAAACAATTAAGCACTTAATTAATTATTAATCAGAATGCCAAACTGCACAATGAAAGCATAGCATCAAAAAAGGGACAAATTCTAACTAAAGAAGACAAATGCAGGACTTAGAGACAGAAAACAGTGTTGAAATGATTACTGAATCACTTACAGTACTCAAAAGATCTTTCAATTTTTCTTCATTTCTGTGGGCTAATATAGTCATTTGGGAATGATAATCTATCTACATCCGCAACCATGTAGATTCTTGCGAATTCAGCTTTATCAAAGCTTAATCTAAATGTACTCAATGCAGAAAAAGAAATGCATTCCATCACATTAACAATACTCGTATTTTTCTTCTAGCTGTGCTAGCTTTAAATATTTTGGATTTGCATAACGTTTGTTTGGATCTCAGAATGTCTGCATCATCGGTGATGCAGTCCTTTGCACCAAATATATTTAAGAATGATTTGGAACATTCTGCTTTGCATCTGTGCCTTTATTTTCCTTTCAGCAGGCTCCCCACAAGGCTATTAACATACCATCATACTTGCCTTATGTGTGAAAGGCAGACTTGCTAATTACTGTGCTGTGATTTTTACAAAACCAGAGAGCAACATTTTTTCTTCCTGCTGTAACCACTTCAGCATGTAAAATGACGGCCTGACAAAATTAGGTATTTGAAGGAAATGAAAAATATTGCTACAGAGATTTGTATGTATTATTATAATTCACACTTGTCTTGTTTAAAAGAATTCAAAAACATGTTATAATTAAGACAGTTTTGTGCACAAATATCTTGAAATGTATAATACAATTGAACCAAATTACTGGTGTTTCTGGGCATTACTCTCTCCTGCAAACATATAAAAAAATTTCTCCCCTTCTTTCCAAGTGATTCCTTGGATAGTGCTCACCCTCACATACCTCAGCCAAATGACCATCATGCATCTGCAAAGTTTGACACTAACCACAGGCTATTTGATTACAGGGGATAGAACTAAGCCTAACACACCCACACACTCACTTCCAGTAGGGTTGCTATCTAGCAATAGCAATCAACTGTGGCTAATTTTCCTTTCCCTAATCCAACAGTGCTGTGGCCAATTTTAGCAACCCCCTGCTGCCTTAGGTGAGATCACCAACTCAACACTGACCAGAGATGAAACATGGAACTGCTTGGTATTATGATTTGGTTTTTTATTGGTTAAACTTATTAAAGAAAACCAAATTAATATTTTTTTCATTATAAGAGGAAGAAAGTGAAAATTTATTTCACACAAATACTGATGATCTTATCATATAATGTAATATAGCAAATGTGATTGGACAAATCACTAATCTTAGTCATTCATCTTTCTGAATTCAGAAGTACTAAAACAGAATTAGGCACAAATATGTTTGCATATTTAATTGCACTATTTTGAATTGGGATAGAGAGCTATTATTCTTTACGATTCACTTTTAAAGGGATGCCATCGTAACTGCTCATGTGAATGAGCAATGATATTTTAAAATGAGTAGTTTTGAGTAACATTTACATGACCACTATTGCTATTTAAATAACACATGTTGAGTTCAATTTCTGCCTGAATTTGATGGATTTGAAAATTCTACAGACTGAAATCTATAATTTTTATTGGTTGTAGATTCCTAATAAAGCCAGACAGCTTTATGCTTTTTCCCTGACTTCCAAAACAAAATGGCCACTTTTTAAACCTTAGAAATTGATGCACAATAAAAAAAAAGTCTTCAAGGTTGTCCATTCTGAGCTGATCTAAATAAAATTTTAGCAGTCAATACACACGGGCATGATGTTTTAAAATAATTCTACAATTTGATAAAAATATCTGGTTAATAGTGATTGAGATGTATTTCATTATTTCTCATGATTATAGTAACAATGATGACATTCAAACCACTGTAAGAAGCTGGTTCTGCTTCGTAATTCCTACAAGTTCTTTTGGCAGAAATATAGACTATAGATTGCAACAAAATGTCCCAAGTCTAGTAAAGACTATGGGCAGAATACTCCCACTCTACCAGTGGCTGATCTGGTACCTAGTGGGAATGGAAAATCTAGTGTGAGTTGCAGAAGGTTGGTAAAATTGGCCACAAAGTCAGAAGCCTCCTTGTGTACAAAAATGTTGTAATTCTCCCAACGGCGAGTCAATTCTCCCACTGGCTATTGACATGAGTTCCATTTATATTCATTCTCATTTCATGAATGCTCATTAAAACAGCTGGCCAATGTTATCCTCAGTTCATAAGAGACTTCAGGCTGAGTGCAACAAAGCTTTTCTACCATAGTGCCATGCTGCTTTTGATGCTCAGTAGACCTCTTTGCACCCTCCATCTGCAAGCTGAACTAATCTTCATGGACACGATATGCTGCTGGACGCATGAACTTTCTTGTGTCACCACCTTGGATCATTACAGCACACGAGTACAGGGATCTCCCTTCCCCTAGTGCCACACACGGTGTTTATCTAGATTACAGGACTTATACGGCCACTATAAAAAAGGTCTGGAGTACAACTGGGAATGGAGTGCAAGGTGAGGGCAGGGAATGGGGTTGCCTGACAAAGACAAAGGGACCATCGCAAAAGGAAAGAAGTGCGAGGAATCGCAATTGCTGGCAGAGCGGCAAGGAGGTGGATAAAGAAGATGATCATTGGAAGGCTGAGGGAAGGCCAAGGGGAGGGAAGTTAGAACTGGACAAGGCTGCATTAAAAGTTAACCAAATGGGGAGTCAAAAGCCTACTTCATTATTTACTGGAAGGAAATACACCAAGACTTCCCAGCAGCGGTTGGTAGAAGTCTAACTGGGTCACGAGCATTCCACAGGTGATGACTTTGGAGAGAGGGTGGTTGAATCATTTAACAAACCTCTTTTTAAGGCTGCTGGCTTTTTCCCTCTGAGCTGCTCACATAATGCACAGTTGCTCGCTAGTGAAGGCAGGTGGGCTGAAAAGAGTGAAATAAATGTGCTTGATTGATATTTAAATGTGGCGCTGGGACCTTCGTACCCTGCCCCATTAGGAGATTTGGAGAGGAACTTACATTTGCATAATTAATGTGGTTCCAAGTGCAATCTGGCACAGAAACAGCCTTTCTGGCCAGCAGGAAAAGTGCCAGAGTTGTATAGCCTCAAAAATGGAGAATTCCACTCTATATTTATTTTTTTCTCACTATTTCACATTTATGCGATCTTTTCAGAGTTGTGTGGTATGCCATGAATTAGGAATGCATAAAATCAATGAATTCAGTAGTTTAAATAAAACTATCTTTAAGATATTTTTACACAAATATTCCAAAAGCTATTTCAAACAAAGATTTCACATCATCCAGAACTGATTGCTGCAATTTGCTGAAAATAAAATCTATTCACTAAGGAGTCAACTAAACCTTAGCAGTAACAGGCACATTAACTCATTATAAAATACAACTTTTTAAAAACTGTAATTGACAGATATCTTCCAGATATTTCAAATGGCTACATTTCAAAATGGGTGGTGAAAGGTGTGTAACTCTGTGTGGTCTACCGACTGTGGAAATGAAAATCAGATTTCCACAGATGCCACGTCATCAGCCAGCATACCAGCAATTATTTCCCCATGAGATGCACATAAGTACTCTTCTGCCATATTCAGGCACTTTCATAGCACTGGCACTATAATTATGGTTTGCTGTACAAAGCTGAAGTAGCAAGAATGGCTTCTCTTTTTATATGACAGCTAAGCTAAATTTGAAAAAGGTATTAAAGCTTGTTGCTAACGTCATGAAGTTAAAAATTAATACCAGCTCTAAAAGATCAAGGCGTATTAAACTTTAAGATGGCTGCTGTATTTTATGAGTTTTTTGAAAATGGTGGTCAGATGCTGAAGGATCAGGAAGAGGTCGTTTAGAATTCATAATAGGGAGTATCAAAACACCAACCATTGTTGTACTATGAATTAATCTCTGTTATTCTACATGTCATCAGTAATGCTTAAAAATCATATTCATAACTAACTTTATGGCCAAAGCCCTTCCCAAATGCCTTAGAAAAGATGTGCAGCCACTAAAAAAAATTTACATTTTATCAATTCGGTTGGACAGTGATGTTATCCTTGACAAAGCATCTTCCAAAGTGGCTCTTGGATTCACTCCTGATAACATCTCATTTGTGTGCGCTTCTACAGTTAAAGCTGGGACTGGCACTAAAGATACATCGATGACAGCAGTACAACAAAGATAGAGGACCAGAAATGTGAGTAAGACGAATAGCAAATGCATGTTATCAAGAACAATTTATACTTTTAATCAAGGGAATATTCTGTGCATTTGTGGTTTACAGAAGTATATTTACTTAATTACCTGCAATATTGCACATACCTGTTAACTAAACCAAAGAAACATTTACATTGCAAGAGTATAGCTAACGGATGTTCTCTCTCCAGCAACTACACTTCATCATGTGAAGAATGCACCATTTTGGTATCCAAATCATGCATTACAAAAAGTATACCTGCAAGTCTAGGTCATTTTATAGAGTAGACTCCAGAACAAATATGACTGTTTCCCAATGCCAATTGTGAAAAAGTGAAAGCGCACAGAGAAGGTGCACTTCATAACTGCAACAAAATTCAGGTACACAGTTAGATGATATGATCTTGGGTATATTGGGAAATGGATACTTCATGAACACAATAGGAAACGTATCATCATTTCATATCACAGATACATGGGTCAAAATAACAGTCCCTTCAAAACAGGTAGGAGAGCAAGGAATTCAAAAGTAAAATTCAGGAATATGCTGCCATTCAGATATGTATAAATGTGCTGCAATTTTTTATAGCAGCAGCATGCATGCATGAGTCCCATCTTAAAGAAGTGGGACACTTTTCATTATATTTAATTAAACTTCATCAGTGTAATTGGAAACCCAGCTTAATCAGGCTTCAGCAAGTATGTATACTTATATATCACTCTGAGGTCCACAGATACAGCCAACTCATCAAAGAAGCTTTAGGCCTCCCTTCTGCTCAATAGAGCCTCTACTAATATTGATCATGCCAGACCTCTTCCCATCACCAAGCCTCAATTTCTCTCTTGTAATTGTTGGGCATAATCCCTTACTTGAGAATCCGACTGTCTGCAGGCTGGAAACAGAAGAAAATCATAAGGTTCTGTTGTTAATTTGACAGGATCTCCACATCTCTAGCTTTTCTGGGTTTCTTCACACTATCATGTACCTCTGTTTCCTTACTGTAAATATCAGGGTCATTTTTTCCAATGAGTAAATTTAAAGTATTGTGTAAGCAAATCAAACTGACCTTATACTGTAGTTAAGTCAACCAATATGCATGATATATAAAAGCAATAATTTGATCATAGACCTGGCTTGAGTGTATAATTTAAAAAATAAACTTTGTGGGACTTTGTTTTTGGGATTTATGTTTTTGCTGTAGTTATGGAATTTAACTGAAGCTTGGAAATAAATAAGAGTAACAAATACTGTTTTTTCCCATTACAAATAGTTGAAAAGAAGCAAAAATGAAACAAAGTGTACTTCTTGAAACTGTTAAATTAATAACTAAATGAAAAACAAAAGTCACAAAATTATCCAATGTGTATCACCAATCAAACATTCAGCACAATTGGATAAAGGTAGTGGCTTGCAAGGCTCTGTTTAGTGCACTATTACAATGTTTAGCGACAACTGCCTTTCAGACACAACCGCTTACACTTAGTGTGAGCATTCATAGACTTTAGAAATAGTGAAGCCATGAATTATTCACTAACAAGGAATATACTATGCCAAATACATATTCAATTTTTTTTACAAATTGAAATGCAGATCTTTATCCATAGAGCTTTGCAGAACAGAGATAAAAGGCTTATTCCATACAGCAAAAATGATCTTTTTAGCAGTTATCAAGTTTAATTTTAATATCTATATTTCTCTGACCCATTCCACATTAAATTATATATCAAAACAGATGTTTCACACTGCAGATTCATTGTGCAACTAGAAGACTACTGAAATACAACAAAAATCTTTACCATTATTCTGTTTAAATGATGAAAATTTGATTTACATTTACAAACACACACTCTGTTAGGATGTAATTATAGTTATCTAAATTGAAGTTAATTGTCTCAGGAGTCTTAAAACTTACAGCAATGCATCTCTGTTCTCCCTTGCATGCTTCAAGGAATGTGCCTTCTAAGTCCACAATCAGAGAAACAGAACACTGGTCTTAAAGCGTCCTAGATGATTAACTGGATATGACAAGTGTTTTTCATTGTTGAAAAGAATATGGCACAAATTAAACTATTTCATCTTTCACTAGATGCAAAAACCTTTCGATCTACTAGTCAGTTATTTTTTGGCATACTACCCCTTTGAAATATGGAGAAGTATCAAACTATTCACATCTATGTGAGTTAAATTACTGCTGAGACCAGCAGTATTATCATGTTTCTGAAGTCAAAGCACTTGGTTGAACTCAGATGTTATAGCAGACAATGGCTGAAGGCAAAACAAGTCATGCTGCAGCAATATTCTGATTATTCAAACTCTATACAAATATGATTATTAATTTTTATTAATGAAACAACTTCATGATGTTTTTGTTGGTTTCCTTAGAGGCTGGGTAATATAATCAAGTCTGAATGATGCTCTCTTCTTGAACAATCTAAAAATGCATGACAATAAATGCTAGCCTTGAAGAACTAAGATACGAACTGTCTTGAAAAACTGTTAATTAGCTTTTTTAATGTTACATTTCTGAAAGTTATTATTAATCAAAAAAATAGAAACAAAATAATTCAGAAGCAAAATGTCTTTAGCTTGTATAAGAAATTCTCAAACCACATATTAACCATCAATCTGTTCTGTGAATATAAACCACTGCCATTTCATAATTCCTTCTCAGGGTTGTAAAGATATAAAGCAGTTCTTTGAGTGGTACATAGCAAATCTACTGCAGAAAGCACAGTGGCTGTATAAATGGAGTACAACAGGCCAATGATGTATTTCCTAACTACTAGACATTCGGACAGAACATCTGTTCACATGCAGGCAACTTTGCTTTTTGCAAACAAGCTATGTTGATAAATACTAACAAAAGATAAAATTAAACCCAATTAAGATAGACCAATGTTAACATTAAAGCACTTTAATTAGTTCAGTTTACAGAGCAAATAAAAATGCTGATTATACACTGCTAATGTTCCTGCCCTCTTCAATGTTAGCTCTCTAAAGTTTGACCTTGCTGACACCACTTGCGCAGCATTTATTATAAAAGGTAGAATATTGCTGAGATTAAACAGTTAAAAAGATCATTAGCAACAGAATATACAAAAGATTTTGTGAAGCGACTTAAGAAAACTTTAACCTACTGCAATACCAGGTGTCAGAAGGTTCACCATTTGCATTCTGTCATTTCTCTTAAATCCTAACAACAGCTGAATTGACATACACAGCTCTGCTCAGAAGCTTAAATAAACCTCAGACTCCCACAGATTCAGCTTCCCGTTAAGAGATCCATGTTGACCCAAAAAAGAAAAAGGTTAGTTGTGTCTAGAATGCCACACATATGCCTATGAAATGTGCTCATTTTTATGTAAAAACTTAAGAGATGAATATAAAAACTAGATACATGCATCCAATTTTAATGAACATGTAATATGCGCAATAACTCAAAAAATTAATAAAAAAAATCTGCTTCCATGGTGTGATCCAATTAGTTACATGGGCCCATTGCAAATGATGTTATAATTGCCATTATACAACTCTAACTGCAGTAATTTAATATGCCAAAAGACAAGCAGAAGCAGTAAAATTAAAAAGCAAGATAGATTACATTTTAATGGAAAGGCTTTTAAAAGACAACTTCTACTTTATATTCTGCAGCACCACAATGCTTAGGATCAAGTAGCTTCAGAAAAATCTTCAGTATTGCAGTGGCCAAATTCAACATTTGAGGCAACAATGTAAATTATTCTATATATACAAGATGTAAAATTAAAAAACACTTACCTTTAACTGGAATTGTTTGTATCTAATAACCACTGTAGCAGAAACAGGGAAGTATTTTCAATGTCGTTTTAACAAGAAAAGTCTGCCTTTCTGCATTAAATAGAAACTGCTTGTCGAGGCCCTGTGGGGTACTCAGCAAGAGGTGGAGAAGCATTCTCACACAGACTGTGGAACTGCCATTTGCAGTGGCTTTGCTATTCAAGGACTGTGTAATAAAGAATGCCAGTCAGGTCACTTGGTAGGGAGATTTTGCAGGCTCCCTCTGGTTTGTCGAGACACCCAGCTAACCTCCAGCCTATTGGCAAAAGTCATCAGTTTAAGCCAAACCCACTGCTCCATCCAGAACTGGTTTATTAGAGAACTCGATTCCTTCAGCTTTAGAGGGGTTTATAGCTGGAAAAGGTCCTACTCTGCATAAATCAACCAGGAATGACACAAATATCACATATAATTTACGAGAAGGATGAGAAATGTTGTGGTATTTCTTTCACACGTTTTTAATCCCAATAATACTGTTTATTTTTCATTTTTTAAATATTAGAAGTGTATAAAATCTATGCAATGAGCACCTTTAATCCTGACAGCTGCACATAATTTACCAGTTCTAAATTCAAAGTGATCAGTTCTCCACATCTGGTTTTAATTGTTGTAATACATCCTGCATGCAATATTGCTAACAGGCATATTTTTATTTCCACAGCAGATGAATGCAGTTCCTGCATTTTTGCTGATCTACTACAATACTAAATACAATACCATGAAGAAGAGAGGAACTACCAGTAACATTCCATATGGTTCAGTTTTAGAGGGTTTTTCGTTGTTGCTCAACACAAAAAAGGTAATGCACTCTCCCTGCAAAGGGCAAAGAGATACTGTACTAAAGCTACTGCAGCAGTATATAATTATTAGATCACTGTGCAAAGAATAACTGACTATTTCCAAATGCAGTGTCCTTATACTACTTAATAAAAATAAATAGGTAACCCAACCTTGATAATCTGGAAGCCATATTAGATTTGTAAGCTTCTACATAATATTCAAAATAAAGAGAAAATATGCTAAAAAGATTAAGAAGAAACATAATGTTATTTCATTATATTTATATCCATTTTTTCAAAGAAAGATCTGTACAGATACTTGAGGGTAATTTTAAACTAACCTGCCAGGTCATTGGAACATCAAATTGGGCGGGGTGTAAAACAAGCATCAAACTGAAATTCCCCCCACTCCTGAATAAAAATTCAAATCTTCTACACGACCTCGCCAGAATACGTAAGGTAAATGGGAGATTATTTCACTTGCATGGGCTCAGTGGGAACAATGGCACTTCACGTCTCAAGTGTCTATCACCTCACATCTTTTGGAGTTGCTTTTATACACTGGATACCTTACTTATCCAAAGCAGCAGTGAAACTCAGCGTCTACCTGAGAGACTAAGCAGTCCTCTTCAGAAACGCACTGCTCACCTCTGTGGTATGAGAAGGGGACTAGAAAAGGTGCCCTTAACATTGCCTGCTTCACTACACCCTGGCCAGTTTACCATGGCTGGCGGGGGTCCCATCTTGCGGTCGAACAAATAAAATAAAACACAAGATGACACCGCTCACCATTGGCACTTGGAATGTGCACATGCTTTTGGACAACCCTACAGCAGGCAGACCAGAGAGAAGAACAGCCTTAGTTGCCCGAGAGCTTGCTAGGTATAACATTGACATTGCAGCCCTGAGTAAAACGCGTCTTTCCAACGTAGGTCAGTTGACTGAAACTGGAGGGGGATACACTTTTTTCTGCAGTGGTTGCAGCAGTGAAGAGTGTCATGATGCTGGAGTTGGATTCGCCATCAGAAGTCACCTTGTTTGGAAACTTGATAGTCTACCCAAAGATGTGAACGACTTGCTTATGACATTACAGCTTCTGCTATAGAACAGAATCAAGCCACTCCGATCAGTGCCTATGCCCCACAATGAACAACCCAGACAAGATGAAAGACAACTTCTATGAAGAACTAGACACCCTGCTATCAGCAGTGAGCAGTACCAACAAGCTGATTTTGCTTGGTGATTTCAATGCAAGAATAAGGTGCGACTCTGCAACCTGACAGGGAGTCATTGGGAGGCATGGAGTGGGCAAGTGTAACAGTAATGGCTCACTCTTAATGAAGACCTGTGCAGCACACAACCTCCTCATCACTAACACAACCTTCTGTCCACCTACTCGTAACAAGACTCTTGGATGCACCCCCACTGTAAGCACTGGCATCTTATCAACTATATCATTGTCAGAAAAGTCAGGCAGGATGTCAGAGTGACCAAGGCCATATATGGTGCTGACTGCTGGACAGATCACAGGCGCATTGTCTCCTAAATGAGGCTCAGCATCAGACCCAAGAGGCGACCACAAGGAAGCAAGGTTATGAAAAGAATCAATGTGGCCAAGCTAAACAACTCCAGCATAACTTCAGCACTGGCTAAAGACTTAGAAATCAAGCTTACTCGCAAGCAGTGCTAAAGGTGACTGGGAACGCTTCAGGGATGCTGTCCATACATCTGCATTGAAGATGCTTGGGCCCTCTATCTGCAAGCAGCATGACTGGGTCGATGAGAATAATGAAGAGATACAGGCCCTACTTGTTGAAAAACACTGTCTTCATTGGGCCTGTTAGAACGACCCATCATCAGCTGCCAAGAAAAATGCTTTCACATGTGCTTGCAGGACAGTCCAGAATAAACTGCATAAAATGCAGGATGCCTGGCTGAGCACCAAGGCAGATGAAACAGAGGGATATGCTGACAAAAACAACTTGAAACAGTTCAATGAAGCCCTTAACACTCTCTACGGACCTCAATGACTCAGTAGATCCCCCCTCCTGAGTATAGATCGTACAACTCTCATTACAGAGAGGGCTCAGATCCTGCACAGATGGGCTGACCACATTGAAACTGTCCTCAACCGACCGTCATCTATTAACAATGAGGTAATAAACAGGATTCCCCAGGTTGATATCAACAGCGCAACAGACGACCCACTTATAGTAACCAAAGTCACGAAAGCTGTCAGCCAGCTATCCAGTGGCAAAACCCCAGGATCAGATGCCATACCCGCAGAGATCTACAAAGCTGCTGGTCCTGTACTTATGAGAAGCTCATTGAGTTGTTCTTTTGGAAGCAAGGATCCGTTCCTCAGGAACTTAAAGATGTTTCCATTGTACACCTCTACAAGAGGAAGGGCAATCGGCAAATATGCGACAACCACTGAGGAATCTCGCTGCTCTCCATCATAGGAAAAACATGGCAAGCATCTTGCTAAATTGTCTGGTCACTCATCTGGAACTGGGCCTGCTTCCAGAATGTGTGGCTTCCGTAAAGGTCACAGGACTATTGACAAGATTCTTGTTGCGTGCCAATTTCAGGAGAAGTGCCAGGAGCAGGATCGCAAGCTCTACACAACCTTTGTTGACCTCGCGAAAGCCTTCGACACTATAAGCTGGCAAAGCCTGTGGAGGATCATGTCAAAGTTCAGCTGTCTTCCCAAATTCATTCTGATGGTATGCCAGTTCCATGATGGCCAAAGTATTGGATGGCGGAGAATCCTCTAAGGCATTCCCAGACATCAATGGCATCAAACAGAGATGTGTGCTTGCACCCATACTGTTTAGCACGATGTTTATTGCCGTGCTGAATGATGCCTTCCAGGACAGTGTTGCTGGAATCAGCCTCAAGTATAGAGTGGACGGGAAGCTCTTTAACCCGCGGAGACTTCAAGCTATTACCAAAGTGAAGGGGACTGTTCTAGGAGACTTCCTCTTTGCCGATGACTGCGCCCTGTATGCTGGCTCAGGGCCAGAGATGCAAGTCAGTATGGACAAGTTTTCCACAGCTTGTGACAACTTTGGACTCACCATCAACATTAGAAAGACCGAAGTCATGCACCAGCGTGCTCCTCATGCATTGTACGCAGAACCCATAATCACAGCCAAAGGGCAGAAACTACAGGCAATGGACCAGTTCACTTATCTTGGCAGCACCCTCTCCCAAGCAGTGACTATTGATACAGAAGTTAACTGCAGAATAGCAAAGGCAAGTTCTGCTTTCGGTAGACTGCACTCCACTGTATGGGAACGTCGAGGAATCAACCCAGCAACAAAACTGAAGGTCTACAGCACCATAGAACGTAGAACCATGGTATTCATTACCCTCCTGTGTGCCTGTGACTTGTGGACTGTGTATCGAAGACATGCAAGACAGCTCAATCATTTCCACATGATTTCTCATTGCAGAATATTACGCATCAGATGGCAAGATGAAGTACCAGACACTGAACTTCTCTCTAGAGCAAGTCTACCATTAGTCCACACGCTGCTGATGAGAGCGCAGATCATGTCATTTGTATACCAGACGAGCGCATACCTAAGCAGCTCCTTTTTGGAGAACTCTCTGCTAGAAGACACTCGCATGGAGGGCAGAAGAAATGTTTCAAGGTCACACCCAGGCCTCCTGAAGTCGTTGGACATAGACATGATCACTTGGGAAATGCTGGCGCAAAACCACCCTACCTGGCATTGCCACATTCACAAGGGCTGTCAAGCTTACAAAGCAAAGTGCATTGCTGAAGCACAACTTAAGCACAAGCTGCACAAGTCCAGAACCAGCAGCACAACAACTGTAATGCCTACACAAGTCTGTCCAATATGCACCAGGACATTCCGTGCTCGAACTCTCCTGATCAGTCATCTTCGGACACACCGCAACCAGCCTCAAAATGACTAAGCTCTCCAGGATCATATGTGTCAAGGTCCTCATCGATGACAATGAACGAAAAACAACAATCTTATTTATCCATAACATAAAGAATGGTGCTGTCCTTTTGGTAATCAAACGTTTCACGACATCACACGACTCACATGGAAGGACAGCTAAGTCATCTGTTCAAAGCTAAAGACAATCTTTTGTTTTTAAAACAAGGATCCAGCCCCATTAAAATCTTGAAATAGGCTAAGCAGTTAAGCAATGTGGATTTTCAACCAGGCAGAAAAAAATAATCGACCAGGAAATGATGCACCCCAAAATGGTAAGTTAGCTATTTTACTTTGTGTTGCCAAGTTATCAGGAGTGCTTCTCTGGACTTCATGTGACCTTTTTTCCCACAGCAAGATCCTCCGTGGACCTGTACCATCAAGCTTATAAGCAGTCACTGTCCCTCTGCTGGCAGTCATTTCAACTCAGATGTGTCAATCAGCAGCATGTTAACAAGATCTAAAACTTAAAAAAAGCCTGGGCTTGCTCTTTGTAGCAGCAGAGAAGCAACACACCTTACCATGAACCTACTTAACACTCAGAACTAGAGCTTGACAATTTTTCCTAAAGCTGTAATTCTTCTCTCATCTGTAGGTATTTATTAAGGCAACTGAAATTGTACCCAATCTATGTAGTACTTCCGGTTATCTCACTGAGCATCTCTCTGTGTTTGGAGTGGGAAGAACAGGATCAGTGCAGACATTAAAGCCAAGCATTTTTCCATCTTAGCCCAGACGCTGCCATTGATTCACAACTGTATATATAAATTGAGGCATTCAAATTTCACGATTAAGGTGATCTGCACAAAGGCAGCTTCCCTATGAGATAGTGGAATTGTATGGGGGAAACCCAAGTCAACTGAATGGGCCAGAATCTCTTTTCTCAACTCAAATTATACCAGATTTTTTATCTCCAAGCTCTGAAACACTTGCAAGATGACTCTATAAATGGAAATTTCAGACGTTCAGGATGGATGTTGAAGATAGAACAAGGAAAGGATTTGGGTTTAATTATGCCTTGTTGGAACCACTGCTGTGCCCAGGAGCGGGAGACACACTGGAGCGATTCTTCTAGCCCACTGCTGGGTTGGGAGACTTGGGTGAAGGCTGTGTAGTGGGTTTCCTATTGTGCGTCACAGCTTCTGCATGTCTCCAGCCACTAGATTTCTGGTGCTGTCAGCTCCATGCCAGAAATTGGCTCAGAACTGCATTAGTTATTTAAATGCTGAGTTAAATATAATTAGCAGGCCCAGGAATGAAGTCTCCGAGACTGTTTAGAATCTCTTTCTCCATCTCCCCCCAACCAGGAGTTTTCACTCCAGCTGTGCTTACAGTAGCTCCACTACTGGGGAGCTGGCAGCCAGACCTCATTACAGTGAAGAAGGCCAGTGAGGTCCCCCACGAGGTCAGGATTAAGGGAGTGGCTCCTAGGCATTGTGAGCTTGGCACTGCCAGTCTGGCCCTGTCCAAGGGGCAAAGTGGAAATGCCCAGAAGGAACCTTGGCACTGCACACCAGGCATCATAGTACCAAGGGGCAGGACCAGAGGATGTGAGTTGGGTTGCACAGCCAGTGATGAGGAGGTTGCGGGACTGGCTAGTGATCGAGCTGGCCAGCAACTGGAAAGCCAGTACTGCATGGTTGCTGTGCATGTGCCGACCTCTGCTATGACAGATCGGCAGATAATGCAGTGACCTGCTCAGCACTATGCTGCTGTCCTCTCTAACAGGAACAGGCTTCACCCACCAATTTTTAATGATATTCACACTAGTGCACTGCAGTGCACAAAGTGTGGGAGATTCACGTTGAATGTCCCGCTGAAAAAACAGAAGGATTTATTCCAGTTTTTACGAAAATTCGACACTTAGTATCTTTTTGGGAGAATCTCATCCATTATTTTCCATGATACAAGGTAGAAGACTGCTTTGCTCACTAAGAAAGCATAGTGAGGAGGAGAGGAGCATGATTGATGTGTCCAGATCTTCGATAAATGTAGAAAGCAATTTAGTGAGCTAACCAGGTCAGGAAAAATGAGTATATTTTCTGATTCAAATAAATTCTATGCTTTAAGCCCCTCATGCCTTTTTCTTTATCACATCAACTTGCAGCTGCACTCAGCTTACAGATTCTATGCAGTAGGAGGGAACTCGCACGGGGTGTTCCTTCGCACCTATTGTACACATATTTTCAGATAGTAAAGGCTATGGCTTTGCAAAGTATTGTAAAAGGCACTGGGTGAGGTTCTGCATTGCGTTTCATAGACACCATTCCCAATGTGCACTAGTGTAGAAGACTGGGCTGTTGATCAAATGGAATTTTTGTCCTAAATACTGTTGAACTTCACGAAGCTTGTTGTAGCGCACTCATTTGGCCAAATGAAGAACATTCCATCACACTCCTAAATTGTGCCTTGTAGATGGCTTTGGGATGTCAGGAATGAATTATTTACTGCAGAATTTGTAATCTCTAACTTGTTCTTGTCGCCAAGTTATTTTTTTTAGCTGGTTCAGTTAAGGTTCTGGTCAGTGGTAAATCATGTGCAAGGTGTTGATGGTTAGAGTCCAGGGTCCAATTATTTTGGTGGTGAAATTGACCAATGCAAGAGTCATTCGCAGACAACACAATCACATTTGTCTATGCCATGATAACACAGTAGAAGGAAGTGCTGCTGCTATGTTCGATGGTTCCTGGTTCGAGGCATCCAGTGTTACTCCTCCTGAAGGGGATGAGGGACATTCAAGCACAGGTACTCAGCCTACTCTTACACTCACAGGCCCAGCTACATTGAAACTAGCTTCACCAAAGCCTATGGAATCACCGGTGATACTGCATAGATTACGGCGTAGTTGCAAAGCTCATGATATACAGCTGAATTACAAGTTTTACTGTTTCTGCCCTTACAGGGGACTGAAATTAAGTGGGGAGATGTATTGTAGACTGTTATAATAAGTATGTTCCTCTTTGAAATGTCTTTAGCAGGTATGAGCATGTCGAGTCATGTCAGTAGCAGAGGCTTTCGTGAGTTTAGCCTTATCGTGAGGGGCTGGTGTAACTAGCTTCCTCCAGTCGATGCTGTACCTTATCTCAATATTTTTATAAGAAAATTGGATATCACATATTTAACTACCTTTTTGTGGCCAAGTAACCACACTTAATTTTCATATTTTGCCATGGATGATGCACCCTTCTCAAAGAGTTTTCCTGCTCACTGAGATTAACCTTTGCTAAGAGTTAAACATCTCCTTATAAGTCTGCAGTAGAGACTGCATCTCTACTGTCCTATCTTTTGACTTTGTTTCTCAGTTCATATTAGCTAGTCCTGTCTTCATAGCTTTATAATTATCTTTATTTAGATTTACAAAGCTGGTTTTAGGCCACACTTCTCCCCTTGAAACTGAATGTTATATTCTATCATATTATAAATAACGTCACCTAGAGTTTCCTTTTCCATGAGATTATTGATGAATTTTGTCTCATTGTACATTACCAGGCCTAGAATGGATGTCCCTGGTTGGCTCCTGAACCTATTGCTCCAAGAAATTATCCTGAATACATTTTTCAGGTGCCTTTGTCAATCTGATTTCTCTAATCTACGTGCAGATTAAAGGATTATTACAGTACCTTTCCTATATTTTCATTCATTTCTTCTTCTCATTTAATCTTTCTTGCCTTCCACTCTTCTGCTGATCTTCCTTTTGTTCTTTCTTCCCCTTCCTTTCCTTGCCTCCCTCAAAAACTGTTAAATTCCTTCGTTAGTACCATTAATTATAAGGGTCATCAACAGGAAGCATTAATTCTGTCTCTCTTTCCAGAGATGCTGCTAGATATGCTAAGTATTTCCAGTATTTTCTGTTTCTTTTCCACCCTTCCACTTGTTTGCTGCTGAATGATGGGATTCATTGGATGCATGTAAAATTGGTGGATCATTGATTAAAGGATGATTTTGTGCACAGGGCAGGGAGGTTTTATTTATATCTCACTCTTGGTGCATCTGCAGTATTGAGGCATCCTTAGCAACAATCTAAGTGGCTAGTCTAGCAATGGGTCTATATTCTCTTCATCTGAAGATGAATGAAGAATCACTTTGTCCTCCTCCTCTTGAAAAGCTTTCCCCTGTTTATTGTAATTCCATTACAGCACATTCTTGTTCTTGTAGATAGGGATGGTTTTCCTCTTTCTATATACTATTAAACACGTCCAAAACACCCTTCTTCTGGATCTTAGGTTTGAAGACTTCAAATTGACAAGTGCTTTCTTCCAGATATTTGCTCGAGGCAGCTGTGACAATAACCATAATAAAAGTTAGAATTTATTCAGATGAGGCAATGACAAGTTTAAGCGATCACCTGAAGCACTCCTCAAAATCACCTCCATTTCCGTTGTCAGTTTCTCGAGTCCCAGGAAACCAGAAATACTCAACTAAGACTTGGTACCAAGTTAAAAACAGCATTAATTACCTCATTAACATCACCTAAGGACATTAGTTGCCATAATAGGTGGCTGGCAGCAACCAACCAGGAAATTCCTAACATCAGTAAGTTTCCAAACACATCCCATTAATCATGGAAGTAGGTACATTGGAGCTGCTTTGTGCTCCTGCTCTAAAACATCAATAATTTTTACCCTCCACCCAGTCCTAACCCCATGTTCTTGAGGATTATTTTTTCCTTTGATTCACTGCAGAATTCTGCAGTTTTCTGCAATTATTCTCGAAACTAAACTGAAGACAGGCATGGCTTTATTATTGGTTATCAAGCTATTAATAATTTGAATTTTTATGTCAACATATGATTCCAAGATAAGGTAACATATCTCCAAAGCTGCAATGGACAATTGAAGCATTCAGCATTTTCAATTTGATTGGAAGTTGGGATCAAAAGCTTTCCTGTGAAGGTCTAATGCATAAATTATGTGACATATCCGGAGACAATGAGCATAGAGATACAATTAGACATGTAGACAAACTGTTATAGTCTTGGCATAGCAAAACATGAGGTTTTTGAAGCACTGACTCATTAAGGTATCACTTTGGCACAATGGTTAGCATTATTGCTTTACAGCGCCAGGTACCCATGTTCAATTCCAGCCTTGGGTGATTGTCTGCACATAGTTTGCACATTCTCCCCGTGTCTGCATGGATTCCCTTTGGGTGCTCCAGTTTCCTCCCACAGCCCAAATATGTGCAGATTAAGTGGACTGACTATGCTAAATTACTCTTTATCATCTAAACACATGTAGGTTAGGTGGATTAACCATAGTAAATGCACAAGGTTATGGGGATAGGACAGAGGAGAAGTGCCTGGGTAGAATGCTCTTTAGTAAAGTTGATAGAGATTTGATGGACAAATAGCCCCTTTCTGCACTGGATTCAATAATTAGGATCTCCAGGCTACTCTCGTCGTCTGCAGGAATGCTGATGGAAGTGCAAAATCCATTTCCTCCCACAGTCCAAAGATGTGCATGTTAGGTGAATTGATTACATTAAGTTGCCACTTAGTGTCCGAAGAAGTATAGGTTAGATGGATGATCCATAGTAAATCTCTGGGGTTACAAAGGTAGGGTGGGGGAAGGAAATTAGGTAAGGTACTCTGTCAGAGATAGTTGGTGCAGACTCGATGGGCTGAATGGTCTCGTTCTGCACTGTCAGGATTCTATGAAATGCGATATGTTATAAAACTTTACATTGCAAAGGCCAATGGGTCATATGAAAAAACAGAACCAAACTCAACCATGACCCAGGAGCATTCCACGCAGGATCCAAAAAAAGATGCAATTTGAACCAATGAAATAAATGGATGCGATTTTCCGTGCAACGTGCCAGGTTTTTTGAGGATGTGGAGGTGGCCCATCATTGGCCGGTGGCATGAGTTTCTGGTGCTGCCATTGTCAGTGGGGTTTCCTGTTGAATACACCATTACCACAGGGAAAAATGTGGTGGGGTTGCACCATTGGTGGGACCCAAAGATTCCGCTGATAACGAAAGACCTGAAAGTTTCATCCGCTATTTATATGCTTCTGCAATGTAATGGCAGTGCAATTTTATTTAGTACCAATGCACAGCAATAAGAAATTGTTGTATCATTTTATTTTATATTTCAGTGTACATGATAAAATCTCATAACTGTGTTTTGGTTAAAGATTTATAAAGCTTTCCCTATCAAAGGTGGGAAAGACATAGCACCACAATGGATTCACCACTGAACAGCATTTTTACAAAGAGGTACATCAGTCATGGGAAAACTAGCATGGATCTAAATCACTTGATTCATAGCAAGGTGGTCTGCAGATTGGCAAAAAGCCACTGACTGTACTAGCTCTATGTGTAATGTATCATATGACCTGCCTATATGCATCTGATTGTTGCTAGGCTACACGCTGACAGAGACATTTTTACTGGCCTAATTTTGGAGGTGTATACACTCCTCCAGCAGGTTCTGCAATAGCAGTGGGGGGCAGGGTGGAAATGTTAAAGTATGAGCGTCATCAGGGTTTGTGCAGTTAAAATGAAATAAAAATTTAAAAATTTTGATCATAACACAATTTCTTGGCAATTTTATCAAGCTTTTACTGATAGTATCTAAATCAAACACATTTTATAGATTTCAAATTGATTGAATCTGAGTCAAGAATCACATAATCCAAGAAATGTGCTAGCTTTTATAGTCAACTGCATGCTTTCATTTAGTTTAGTGATGTGAACAATGATTGATGATGCACAATTAAAACAAGCATTGAGTAAATGACACTTTTTTACTGAAGTGAGATTCAAGGTATGAACTTAGGGTTATGAAATTTAGGGCCTGACTGCCCAGAGAATGAAAGACCTAGCACTACAGATATATGGCAGTTGATAGCTGAAAACGTCTATCTATACTCCAGTCCAGTTAGCTTGTGGCACTTAAATTAATTCCAAGACTCCCAGATTATTTTCCCCCTCAGAACTTGAATCCTGCTTCACTTGATCGAACTTGAAGCATGACCAAGCTAAGCTAACTTTCGCAAACCTCTATACTTTCTCTAATATTTCAAATTAAAGTTTAAAGTTTATTTATTAGTATCACAAGTAGGTTTACATTAACACACTGCAATGAAGTTACTGTAAAAATCCCCTAGTTGGCACACTCTGGTACCTGTTTGGGTACACTGAGGGAGAATTTATCGTGGCCAAGTCTTCTAACTAGCATTTCTTTTGGACTCTGGGAGGAAATCGGAGCACCGGGAGGAAACCATCATAGACATAAGGAGAACTTGCAAACTCTGCATAGATAGTGACCCAGTCTGGGAATCGAACCCAGGTCCCTGGCATTGTGAGGCGGAAACTGGTAGTTTGCAAATTCCAAATGTGGTCACCGTTTGCCAAAAATAAGCATTAGGTATACTACATATGCAAATAAGTGTCAATTGTTGGTTAGCAACTGGGCTAAATTTGTGCCTCATATGCTCTGCCCAGTTACTGTGAAAATTCAATGAATTAAACAATATCCTGAAGGAGTCTGCTCAAGAGATTTTTTTACAGTTTCACTTCTGTTGGACCAGGAGGTTAAAGATGTAAGTGTGTGCTCATCTGCACACAGTTTCAATCAGCTCTTTCTCCTGTTCTTCAATCAGCTAATATGAACAAGTCAGTATATGTTAGAAATATTATGCAGGCACAAGATTGGAAATACATGTATAGAACACAATATAGAACACGACAGCACAAAGAGGACCTTCGGCCCACAAGTTGCACCGACCATATCCATACCTACCAGGCTTTTCTATAACTGTCAATCCCATTAAATTCCATTATAGCTATTCTTTTTAATTCTTGCTGATTTACAAAGTGGTTATCCTGGCAGGGTAACATGAGAACCGTTCCCCAAGAAGCTCCATCTTAAATGGCAGATTGATAGTTGAAAATGTCTGTCTGTATTTCAGTTTTTATTGTACTGATTAGTTTGTGGCATTCAAAATAATTCCAAGACCCAAATCCCAACTTCTTTGCCCCCTCAGAGCCTGCATCATGCCTCTCTCTATCTACTATGAAGCGTGACCAGGCTGAGCCAACTGTCTCAAACCAATACACTTTCTGTATTATTTCATTTATCCTTGAATTGGAAGGCAACAAAATATCTTTATATTTGTGACTGTGGATGTGACTGTCACGACTGCATCTTCCACTGCCACTGCACATCCACACTTGAGTTTTCCCTTTAGACCAGTTTCTGAAATATCTTGCACCTTGAAGTTTTCCATTACTTTAATTCTGAAACTTTAGCCCTCTTACAAGACCGGGATCCGCATTTTTGTATAAACAGCCTCAACAAAACAGTACGGGAAACAGGCCCTTCGGCCCAACGAGCCTGCGCTGCCACCCCAATGTTCCCACCTTTACCCGTGATCCCTGTCTATGTTTATAGATGTATGGATTAAAAAACCAAATTCGAGACAATTTAGGGAGAATTTGTTTTGCTAATTAACCGAAGAGCACATCTTTGGGATGTGGGAGGAAACCAGAGCACCCGGAGAAAACCCACGCATGCACGGGGAGAACACGCAAACTCCCACAGACACAGGCCCAAATCCATGTATCTGCACAGCACAGTGATAGTCACTGAGCTGTCGTGGTGCCCATCAAATGGTCCAGGTCAAGCGTACACTAACGACGTGAAGCACTAGGATACTCTCGAAAAAAATCCAAGAGCAGTCCTCTCACGACCCATCGCATGTAAGCCCCTTGTTAGACAACAAGGTGGACCAAAGCACCTGTAGGATAAAAACAAGTACATCAATATCATCATCTATTTACACACTTCCCAGGGACTCCCAAGGCTCATGATCCCTATTTTAAATCAGTCTTCTATACCCCTCCATTCCCATTCTGTTCATGTGCCCATCTAAGTATTTCTTAAATAACTCCAGAGTACCTGCCTCCACCACTTTACTTGGCAGCGCATTCCATACCCCCACTACCCTCTGTGTGAAAAAACTCCCTCTAGCATCCAAATTATACCTTACCCCCTCTCACCCTAAGCTCGTGACCCCTCGTGCTGTTCGAGTCCATCCTAGGAAAAAGCTTAACCCTTTACTCTACTTTACACTATCTATACCCCTCATAATCTTGAACACCTCTATTAGATCTCCTCTAAGTCTATGTCTTTCTAAGGAAAACAGTCCCAATTTGCTTAACCTCTCCTCGTAACTCAGACCTTCCATACCAGGCAGCATCCTGGTAAACTTTCTCTGCACTCTCTCCAGAGTCTCCATGTCCTTCCGATAGTAAGGCGACCAGAACTGGACACAGTATTTCAAATGAGGTCTAACCAGCGTTTTATACAACTGCAACATTAAAGGCCAGCTCTTGTATTCTATACCCCTTCCTATAAAGGCTAGCATACCATATGCTTTCTTCACAACCTTCTCCACTTGCTCTGCCACCTTCAGAGACTTGTACACCTGCACCCCCAGGTCCCTCTGCGTTTCTATACTCTTAATAGGTCTACCCTTTATCACATACCTCCCCCCTACATTCTTTCTCCCGAAATGCATCACCTCACATTTATCAGGATTGAATTCCATCTGCCATCTATCTGCCCAAGCTACCAGCCTATCTATGTCCTGCTGCATCGCCTGACAATGCTCCTCACTATCCGCAAGTCCAGCCATTTTTGTATCGTCTGCAAACTTGCTGATCACTCCACTTACTCCCTCTTCCAAGTCATCTATACATATTACAAATAGAAGAGGTCCCAGTACCGAGCCCTGCGGCACACCACTAGTAACCGACCTCCAGCTAGAAAAACACCCTTCCACTATTACTCTCTGTCTCCTAATACTAAGCCAGTTACTTATCCATCTAGCTACCTGTCCTTGTATCCCATAAGCCTTGACCTTCTCAACTAACCTCCCATGAGGGACTTTGTCAAACGCCTTACTGAAATCCATGTAGACGACATCAACGGCTTGCCATTCGTCCACTGTTTTCGTCACCTTCTCAAAAAATTCTACCAGATTTGTAAGGCACGGCCTCCCCTTAACAAATCCATGCTGCATATCCCTAATCAGATTGCAACGCTCTAAGTGCCTATACATCCTATCTCTAAGAATCCCCTCCAACAGCTTCTCTACCACCGACGTCAAACTCACCGGCCTATAATTCCCAGTGTTATCCCTACTACCCTTTTGAAACAATGGTACAACATTAGCTATTCTCCAGTCCTCTGGGACCTCACCTGTGTCTAAAGGAGAAACAAAGATTTGCGTCAGAGGCCCAGCAATTTCACCTCACACCTCCCTAAGCAGCCTGGGATAAATGCCATCAGGCCCCAAGATTTATCAGTTTTAATGCTACCTAGAAGCTCTAACACTTCCTCCCTCTGTATGGATATTTCCCTCAACTGGTCCATAGCTCCCTCAGAGACAGGAGCTGTCAACAAGCCCCTCTCCTTTGTGAATACTGATGCAAAGTATTCATTCAGGATCTCTGCCATTCCCTCGGGCTCTAAGCACAGTTCCCCTCCTCTGTCCCTAAGAGGTCCGATTTTTCCTCTAATCACCCTTGTATTCCTAACATAGGAGTAAAAAGCCTTTGGATTTTCCTTAATCCTATCTGCCAAAATCATTTCATGCCCCCTTTTTGCCCTTCTAACTCCCCGTTTGAGCTCCCTCCTACTCTCTCTATATTCCTCCAACGCTGTCTCTGTTCCCAGCTGCTTTGACCTATCATATGCCTCTCTTTTCTTCCTAAGTCCTCAATATCCCTAGTAATCCACCACCTTTCCTTGCTAAAACAGTACTGATATAGACACTCATACTTAAAGCTTTTTGCATAATGAAAGGTAACAACAGCAACATAAAGGCATTGCTGTGGTTTCAGCTAGTGCTTTTTTTTGTTTCCACAGCAACAGTGTTGTGTTGTATAGCTCTACAGATGAAAAGATGGGCCTGTTACATATATTGCAATCTGCTACTGTACTGACTTACTGCACAAGATTTAAAAGCAAATTTGAATGGTTTATTTAAGAGGGTAAGTAGAATCTATGAAAAGCTAAATTTGAACATCTTTTTTCCCTAGTACATTCAGTATTGCTCTGGGTGCTTTTGGTTTTGTTTTGGGTGGGTGTTGTAAAGACAAGGGAAATTGGGCTATCAGACATAAAGTCAATAAAGACTGTTTATAGATACAATTGGAATTACAGTCACAATTTAATAGATTGTCTGACCCAGACAATACGAATTTGCTTCTGTGGCGAAATATTATTTGAAATTGAACTGAGCATATGAATCTTACCATATTCTGCTGATTAAATATATTGTTCCCTGCTATTTTCTTCCAACACTTATTGCAAAAGTATTTATGACAGCAATTACAATTCAGGCTAAAGCCCTTCAAGATTTAGCTTTTTGAAAAACTATTTGTAAAGACATGTTATATGAGTGATATCTTGAATTTGTTATAATCTCTGCACTGGCCCATGTCCAGTAACAACACTATACTTACATATCTTAAAAAAAGACCTAACAATTGATTGCACCAACTTAATTTTGATAAGTATTCTTTCTGAAGAATACACTTTTTTTAGCATGTTGGATACAAACTACTAACTCTTTGACCAAATGCAGGATATATATAAAATATATTCATATATATTTGATATACTCAGACACCTATAAATTAGCAGAACAAAGTTTACTTGGAAAGCTGGTAAAGTTTACACTCTTATTTTCCCTGTACAACAATGCATTTCTATAATGTTGCATTACCACAAGAGTTTAAATATTAATTATTATAAAAATAAATAGTTTGTTTGTAATACAGAACTTGAGCATTACTGAAAGAAAGAGACATGACGTCAATCAAGTTTTTCATTATGCATGCATCAGCACAGATGCAAGAAGACCAAATTTCAAAGGGACAAAAATTTATATTGCATGAGAAAAGGATACTGATTTGTTGGCAAGTAAAGCATTGCCACGGAGCATGTACCTGGGAACAGTTCTTCCCCAAGCTTTTGTTTAAATTCAAAAATGGCATGTCGACTCTGATTGGTTGAGGCATTGCCATGGGGAACATTTCAGTGCAGTTACAATATTGGCACCAACCCAGCAATGTGAAACATTGATCAAGTATATGTCCTATCCACAAAAATCCAATGCAGCCAATTATGGTCCCATCAGTATACTCTTGATCAATGACAAATAATAGCACAAGACATAGACAATGCTATCAAGCAGCACTTGCTCAGGAATAAACCTGCTCAATGATGCCCATTTTGGGTTCTGCCATGGTCATTCAGCATTATAGTTTTGGTCTAAACATGACAAAAGATCTGAACTCCAGAAGTGAGATGAGAGTGACTGCCCTTGACATCGAGCCAACTTTTGACTGAGCGTGACAGAAAGGAATCCTAGCAAAAGTAAAATCAATGGGGATCGGGGGGGAAAGCTTCACTGGTTAGGGTTATATCTAGCATAAATGATGATGATTCTGGTTGTTGGCGGTCAATCATTTCACTCCTGGGACATTACTGCTGATCACACAATATTCAGAGCAATTTTGGACTTTTCAGATACCGAAGCACTCTGTGTCTACATGCAGCAAGACGCAGACAATATTCTGGGTTGGGCTAGTTTGTAATACTTATGCTACACGTGTGTCAGGCAGTGATCATTAATAACAAAACAGAATCTAACTATCTCCCCTTAACAGTCAGTGGTATTACTACTGCTGAATTCCCCACTATCAACATCCTGGGAGTTATCATTCACCAGAAATTGAACAGAAGAGCTACACAAATAGTGTCTACAAGGGCAAGTCAAAGGCTCCAAATTCAGCAGAGTAATTTACTTCTTGACTCTTCAAAGTTTGTTAACCATTTACAAGTCACAAGTCAGAACAGAGATGGAATGCTGTCTATTTTTCTGGATGACTACAGTTCCAACAAGAAATTTGACACCATCCAGAACAAAGCAGCCTGCTTGATAGGCACCCCATCCATGACCTCCACTCTTGAAGCACAATGGCAAAAGTGTGTTCCATCCAGAAGATACACTGCAGTAACTCAGCAAGCTCCTTTAACAGTACCTTCCAAACCCATAATGTCTCCACCTAGAAGGATGTCAGCAGCAGATGTCGGCAACACTATCACCAGCAAATATTCCTCCCAGCTACACACTATTCTAACTTGGAACTATATTGTTATTTCTTCACTGTTGCTTCATTAAAATCTTCAAATTCACTTGCTAACAGCACTGTGTATGTACCTACAGCACACGGACTGAATCACTGAGCGCAGAAGATGGCCGTTGGCTAATCGAGTCCACACCAATACATTAGAAAGACTGAACTCTCACCTAATCCCAGCTGCAGCAGTTCAAGGAGACAGTTGTCACCACTTTCTCAAGGGCAATTAGGAATGGGAAATTCTGTAAACAAGTAAGTAAAAATAAATTTTGTTCTTCATTTTGCAACCAGCCTAAAGTTTATTTATTAGTGTCACAAGTAGACTTATATTAACACTGCAATGAAGTTATGGCGAAAATTCCCTAGTCGCACAATCCAGTACTTGTTTGGGTACACCAAGGGAGAATTTTCACCATGGTCAATGCAGCTTACCACATGTTTTTCAGACTGTGGAAGGAAACTGGACTCTGGAGGAAACTGCACAGACACGGCAGAACGTGCAGACTCTGCGCAGACAGTGATCCAAACCAGGAACTGAACCTGGATCCCTGGTGCTGACAGGCTGTATGCTACCCACTGTATCACATGCTGCCATCCTGTACAAAATTGAGAACATAGTGCCCAATATTAGATGTGTTTCTACTATTGGACAACATTTACTGAACAATCTCGAGTACACTGAGAATTACACTAACAACTAATTTAAGTGTACAGGTGAGCTGGCTGTGTGGTTCATTTCTAGCTTGCCAGAGCAACAGATATTCATATGCAGGGCCTTGTTCTTTGCAAATAAATAATATGGCCAGTCATTGCATCTTTTTCCATGATATAAAAGCACGGGGACAAGTATTATTTGGAGCGCTCCTCATGACAACACTTTGCCCAAGAGGTTACGTGTTTTTTTTTTAATTTAAACATAAGTTTGGGTAATACTGTTCTCCATGTTAATGACGACTCCAGTCCACTAGCAAACAAATTAACACTTTTTCTTATCCAGTATAAATTGTTACTCACTTTGAAATTTATGTTCTTGCGCTGTCATGATGAAAGGCAAAATACTTTGTTTGACATCAGATCTGTTTATTCAGAAATGTCTCATATAATGTATACATTAATATTAAAACTGTCAAAGTGATATATTGTACTGCGTGTAAAAGTTTGAATATGCTATATTTCAAATTATAGATATAAGCAGAGGTATTTTAAACATTTCAGGCATATTACTTTTAGATGAATTATATATTGTTTACTAAAGACAAAATAGGAATCAATATTTACAACTTTGAACTATGTTACTTCTACATAATGCTTTACATTTAAATATTGTGTGTGGAAAAACATCCAAAGGCATTTAACGGAAGAAATTAATGGCGTATACATGTGAAGTAAACATCCCATGGTGCCTCATTGATGAAAATGGACATCAAATAGTCATGGACTTAAATAAACATCAAAAGATGATAGGTTTTCACTGTATGAAATCACTCACTGCATCTATTCACAACATCCAAAGATGTTAAATTCCATTATGGAGTTGGTACAGCAAGGTAAAGTTGTCTTGCTTTGCCTGTTGTATAAAAAATACTGCTTGCTGTGGATTTCAAATATCAAAACTGATGTGGAAACATTTCCTGTGAGTTGCATACAACTGATTATAAGCCAGTACTTTATTAGGAGGTTCATGATTTTATCAGGCATATCACATATTACTTCCTTGTATTGGCAAATATGTCCAAACATGTAAAATAAACTATATAGGGCTGAATTTGTGCTTCTGGTTTCAGAACTTTGTAGAGCAGAACTTATCAAAGGTCAGGTGAGGAGTTAGTGTATCCAAATTACAACCCACATGTTCACCAATAAAAATAATGACTGAAAATTGTCGAGTCTATGAATTAGGTATGACACATAAAAACCTCTTCAATTACAATCTGTTAAAGCTTTTTTCACATCTCTATAGCCTGCTGCACAACTGTCTGATATCCATTTTAATCTAAAAAGCACTGAGATGTTCACTATAGACATACAATGTCAAAATGTACAGATTTTAAACAATATTTTATTAACCGTAATTTTGTTTTTTTATTCATTTCTGGGGTGTGGAGATCTGTAACTGGAGACTTGTTCTTATGCTATAAATGTATGGTGCTATGGTGTTTTTTTTTATTATTCATTCATGAGATGGCTAGGCAAGTATTTGCCCATCCCTAACTGCTCTTCAGAAAATGATGGTGAGTTATCATTTTAAACTGTCGATGGTCATGTGGTGTACAACCAGTGCTGTTAGGGATGGAGTTCCAGGATTTTGACCAAGAGTCAGTGAAAGAAGAGTAATTATATTTCCAGGTCAGGTGCTGAGTGGTTTGGATGGAACTTCCAGGTGGTGGTGTGCACATGCATCTACAGCCCATGTCCTTCTAGATGGCACCGGTGATGGGTTTGGAAGGTGCTGTCTAAGGAGCCTTGGTAGTGTACCTGCAGTGCACCTTCTTGATGATACACCGCAGGATTCTTAGTCTCTAAGGTGAACTAGACGTGCAAATACTACGGTTACTAGAGCAGATCAGTTTCTAGGGGACAATGGTTACCCCTAGGAAGTTGATAATGGGGAATTCAGTGATAATAATGTCATTGGCTGTCAAGGGGTGAATGATTAGATTTGTTCTTGTTAAAGATAGTCATTACCTGGCATAGTGTGAACGTTGTCAAGGTCTTGCTGCATTTGGATATAAGCTGTTTTAGTATGAGTAGCAGCAAATGGTACTTAACACTATAATCAGCAGCAAACATCCTCACTTCTGTCCTTGTGCTGGAAGGAAGATCATTGATGAAGCAGTGAAGATGGCTGGGCTTAGGACTATACTCTGAGGAGCTCCTGCAGTGATGTCCTGGAACTGAGATGTCCCCAACAACTGCTACCTTGTTCCTTTGTGCTTGGTATAATTCCAACCAGCAGGAAGTTTCCCATTGACACAGTTTTGCTACAGATCCTTGACGCCATATTCAGTCAACTGTTGTCTTGATGAGGTTAGTCACTCTTACCTCATCTCTGGCATTCAGCTCTTTTGTTCATGTTTGAATTAAGGCTGTAATGTGGTCAGGAGCAGAATGATACTGGTTGAATCCAAATTGAGTGTCAGTGTATAGATTGTTTTGTTTTCATTCATTCATGAGATGTGGGCATTGCTGACTTGGCCAGCATTTATTGCCCATCCCTATTTTCCCTTGAACTGATTAGCATTTCAGAGTGCATATAAGAGTCAACCACGTTGCTATGGATCTGGTCTCATATAAGCTAGACCAAGTAAGGGTGGTTTTTATGGTCATTAATAGACTTTTACTTCCAGATTTCTTTTACTGAATTCAAATTGGATTTGAATCTAGGTGCCCAGGGCATTACATTGTGTCAATGGATTACAAGTCCAGTGACAATTCCACTACAGCCCCACATTCGCTGCATTATTGATAAGTGTCACTTGATAGCACTGTTGTTGGCCCCTTCCATCAGTTCACTGATAATCGAGAGTAAACTGATGGGGCAGTAATTCACTAGGTTGCATTTATCCTGCTTTTTATGTACTAGACATGTTGAGGCAATTTTCCACATCGCTGGGTGGATGCCAGTGCTGTAGCCATTCTGGAAGAGCTGGCTAGGAGTGTGGCAAGTTAAGGATAACTGCTGGAATATTGTCAGGCTTTGTCTTTTCAGTATCCAGGGCCTTTAACTGTTTCCTGATATCACATGGAGTGAATCTGATGCTGGGACCTTGAGAAGAGGCCGAGATGGATCATCCACTCAGCCCTTCACAAATTAGGCAGAGTCGACACATTTGGATGAAATGGAAATAGTGTTTGACAAATCTATTTGAGTTTATTGAGATAAATCTGAAAGAACAAATACATGGGAACCATTAGATAGATGTACATTGGTATATTTGGATAGTCAAAAGCCATTAGGTAAGATATCTCACAAGAGTAAGGCTAATTAATTTGAGATAATAGAATGGAGAGAGAATTTGTTAACAAAGACTCAGAAGAGGGGAAAATTTTGTTTTAAGGATGACAGGAGATAAACTGCTGAAAAGATCAACGCTTGGACCTTAATCTATATAAATAACTTAGGTGTGCGGACCTGGCATATTATATCAAGTTTGCTAATAATACAATGTTAGATAGGAAAGTAAGCTGCAAAGAGAACAGGCCAGAGTGATAGTGCAAACCACACCTACTTTCTATTTGCAGTTAAAGGGACAGGCTACTGTAGCTGGACAGTTCCACGCCAGTTTTCTTACTAGAACCAACACACTGCCAGACTCCTGTACAGTTCTGCCTTCCGTTCTCTGCCATTCTGCTAATCTTCTATCCAGGCAAATACACCAAGAACTTCTACTTTTTGCAATTGTCTTTGTCATGTTAGCAAATTCGATTAGAATTCCAAGTACTTCCACAACTTCCC
Source organism: Sphyrna mokarran (assembly GCA_024679065.1). Classification (NCBI taxonomy): domain Eukaryota; kingdom Metazoa; phylum Chordata; class Chondrichthyes; order Carcharhiniformes; family Carcharhinidae; genus Sphyrna; species Sphyrna mokarran. The sequence continues at coordinate 104,693,552 of JAGIQG010000003.1, read as the reverse complement.
TTTGTCCATAGCACATGTTACTCCTTCAAATAACTCTGATATATGAGTTAGACATGATTTCCCTTTTGCAAAACCATGCTGATTTTTCCTAATTACCATGACTAATGCCCAGCTATAACCTCCTTAATAACGAATTCTAACATCTTCTCCACGAGGGGTCAAGCTAACTGGCCTATATTTCTTGTTTACTGCATTCCTCTTTTCTTAGGCGGGGGATTATTTTTACCACTTTCTAATTTGATGGAGCCTTTCCAGAATCTAGGGAAGTTTGGAAAATTAACACTACTACCTCATTAATCACCTCAGGACCCAACGAGTTGTTAGTCTGCAGCTTGTTCAGTACCTCTTCCTAAGGTGATTATAATTTTTCAACAAATTCCTCTCTCCCTTCACCATCTGATTTACGGCTATTATTATAATGTTTCTTCTATCCTCTATAGCGAAAATAGAAGCAAAATATTTGTTCATTTCATCCGCCATTTCATTATCTACTATTAACTCCTCATTCTTACATTTCAGATGACAAACACTTTACTTACTCTTGCTATCCATTTTTACATTTCTAACTATCTTCCTCTCAGACTTTAATTTCTTTCTACTGATTAAACTTTTAATATTTTTGCCATTCTTCATTTGCTGAACTGCCACGCATCTTTGCACAGGTACATGTTTTTTCCTCAAGTCTGATGCTTTCCTCAACTTCATTAGTTAACCTGGAATGGCGGTCCTCCCTTTAGAATTTTTCTTTATAGTAGGAATATATTTATTCTATATATTCAGAAATATCCTCATAAATATATGCCATTGTTTCCCCATTGATTTATCCCTTAGCGTTGTATCCTGGTTCACTTCAGCTAACTCAGTTTTCATGCTCAGATAGTCGCTCTTATTTAAGTTTAAAATACTAGTTTTAGATCCACTCTTCTTCTTTTCAAACTGAATATAAAATTGAATCATATTATGGTCACTATTAAGTTTACTCTGAGGTCATTAATTAATCTGATCACATCAATATAACTTACTCTCTGGCTGGTTTCAGAATGGGCTGTGCCAATAAACTATCTCAAAAGCATTCTATGAATTCTTTGTTCAGGTTACAATTGCCTGTTTATATGTAGATTACAATCACCCAAGATTATTGGAGTCCCGTTATAGTAAGCACACATTCTTTCTCCTTATATACTTTGCTCTAAATTGCGGTTACTTTTACGATATAATGAGACTTGCACAAGTGACTTCTTTCCCCTATCACTCCTCATTTCCATACAGACCAATTCTACATCCTGATCCCGTGAATCAAGATCATCTCTAATTACACAAATGCTATCCTTAACTAACAGTGCTCTCCCTCTATCTAAATTTCTATTTTTCTTGAAGCTATATTCCTTTCAATATTCAGAACTCAATTCTTGTAGCAACATCTCCATAATGGCTATTTGGTTATGTTTTCTTACTTCAATGCAAGTTATCAATTTGCTTACTTCATTATAAATGTTTTGCACATTTACTTAGAGCCTTTATAACACATCTTGATTGTTGGTGCATTTGTAGGCTTTTTTTCTCTCTGTCCCTTCTTGGTATTCTCTGACTTCCATATTGCTGTTTTTCTCACTTACCCTATATGAATTTCTGAAGTGTACCAAGAACAATTCTTTTGATCTGTACAATTCATACACAAGGAAGGAAGGAGGCAATGCCGGATGCAGTCTGGGGAAATAAATTGGGTCAAATGATGAACATTGCAGTTAGGCTGCATCTTGGGAATAGTAATTACAGTACAGTAAAGTTTAAATTAGTTAATTATCAGAGAAAACATACTGGCATGGATAGAAGATTGTTTCCTGCTAGTTAGCCACAGTTGGCATATGGGTCAATTTTTGATTGATAGGATGTGATGAGTTATCAGAATTCAGTGATGGGGCCTCAACTCTTTACAATTTGTACAAATGGTTTGGATGAAGGAACCAATGGTTCTACATGTGTTAATGATACAAAAGACAGGTAGGAAAGTAACTTCTAAGAAGACATAAGTATCCTACAAAAGGATATAGATAGGTTCAGCCTTCAACATCATTATTCCAAAAAAATTAATCTCCAGATTCTGTGGCCTGGGCCTTGGCTCCTTCTTCTGCGACTGAACCTGAATTTCCTAACCCACAAACTACATTCAATAAGGATACGATCATTCTCAACACTGATGCCTCACAACGCTATGTTTTCAGCCTCTTACTACATTCTTTATACACCTATGACTGTATGGCCAAATTCCCCTCCAACTATAGCCGTACTATCGGAAAGATGTGGAGTCCTTGGAGAGAGTGCAGAGGAGGTTTACCAGGATGCTGCCTGGTATGGAAGGACTGTCTTATGAGGAACGATTAAATAGACTGGCGTTGTTTTCCCTTGAAAGACGTCGGCTTAGAGGGGATCTCATAGAGGTGTATAAGATTATAAGGGGTATAGATAGAGTAAATGGAGGTAAACTTTTTCCATCTTCAGAAATGGATAGGACGAGGGGTCATGGCCTTAGGGTGAGGGAGGCTATGTATAAGATGAATATTAGAGGGCAGTTTTTCACACAAAGGGTAATGGGGGTGTGGAATGCACTGCCGAGTAAGGTGGTGGGAGCAGGCACGCTAGGGCTGTTTAAGGGTCTCTTGGACAGCCACATGAGCAGTATGCAGATAGAGGGATACAGTAGGACTGTTTAACTATGGCTTTTTTTCCACAGGTAATTCGGTCCATACTTGACCAACAAGGAGCATGCATTCGGCAGGTGGTGCGAGGACAGCTCTTGGATGTTGATTCATGGGTTGCCTGGTGCTTCATGTCGTAAATGAGTGCTTTATGTGGACCATCTGAAGGGCACCATGACAGCTCAGAGACTATCGATGTGGCTGTGCAGACACTTGGAATTGGGCCGGTGTCTGCGGGAGTTTGCGCGTTCTCCCCGTGGTTGCGTGGGTTTTCTCCGGGCACTCCGGTTTCCTCCCACAACCCAAAAATTCGCTCTTAGGCTGATTGGGAAACAAATTGTCCCTATAGTGAGAGTTTTCCATATTAGGAATAACCTAAATTTAGAATAGGATAATGGAATTGCTACTATATAGTTATGACGGCGGCGCTGGCTCGTTGGGCCGAAGGGCCTGTTTCCCGAGCTGTGTTGCTCTAAAAAAAAACTCGATTCTCAAGTTTGCTGATGACACCACTGTAGTGGGTCAGATCTTAAAACAACAGCAAGACAAATTACAGGAATGAGATAAAGAATCTGGTGAACGGGTGCAATGAAAATAATCTCTCCCTCAAAGTCAACAAAACGATTTCAAGTGGAGAACATGTCCCTTTCCACATCAACAGGGGCGAAGTAGAAATGGTCAAATACTTCAAGTTTTTAGGTGTCTAAATGACCAACAACCAGTCCCGGTCCCCCCATGCTGATATAATATTTAAGAAAGCCCACCAACACCTCTGCCTTCTCAGAAGACTAAGGAGATTTGACATATCAGCCAACTCTCACCAACTTTTACAGATGCACCATTGAAAGCATTCTTTCTAGTTATATCACACCTTGATACTGGTCCTGCTCTGCCCATGAATGCAAAAAACTACAAAGGGTCAAGAATGAAGCCCAGCCTCCCATCCATTGACACTATGTAAACTTCTTGCTGCCTTAGCAAAGCACTAGCATAATCAAAGATGCTATACATCCTGGACATACCCTCTTCCATCTGGAAAAAAATACAGAAGTCTGAGATCACGTACAAACCGACTCAAGAACACCTTCTTCCTTGCTGCAATCAGACTTTTGAATGGACTTACCTTGCATTTAGTTGATTTTTCTCTACACTCTATGAATGTAACACTGCATTCTGCACTCTCTCGTTTCCTTCCCTATGAACGGTACTTTGTTTGTATAGCACAAGAAATAAAACTTTTCACTATATACTAAAAATGTGATAATAATAAATCAAATTGAATCAAATCAAAGGTTAGATGAGCAGGTAATGACCTGGCAAATGAGTATCATTTGGGAAAATTAGTGGTTGTCAGATGAATAAAAAAGCATGCCAAGATGCAGTGGGATCTGGGTGGTAGTGCAGAGAGCTCAAAAGGGTTAGGATAGAAGTGCAGAAAGTAATTAGCAAAGCTAATAGAATGCTATCATTTATTGCAAAGGAAATTGAATACAAGAGTAGGGAGGTTATACTCCAGCCAAAGTGCACACAATATTGGTTCCCTTATTTAAGGCAAGGTGGGGACTTGAGAAAGTAAATGTGAATAGCATGTTTCCTCTTTTGGGAGAATCTAGAACTAGGGGCTACTGTTTAAAAATAAGGGGTCCCCCATTTAAGGCAGAGATGAGGAAAGTATTTATCTTTCAGAGTGTTGAGAGACTTTGCAATTCTTTTCCTTAAAAGGAGGTGAAGACAGAGTTTTTGAATTTCTTTAAGCAGAAGTAGATAGCATGTTAATAAGCCAGCGCTAAAGGTTATTGAGAGTAGAAAGGAATCTGAAGTTGAAGTCAAAATTACATCAGTTGTGATCTTATTGAATGGCAGAGCAGGCCCAAGGGGCCTACTTCTGCTCCCAATTCATATGTTTACATATTTAAACATGCATTTTGCACTGGTGTTTACCTAGGAAGAGGACTTTGTCAAATCTACAGTAAACAAAGAAGTTGCTGGGATACTGCTCGAGGTAAACAAACAAAGAGGAGGTACAAGAAAGGTTGGCAGTACTTAAATTGAATAAATCACTTGTTCCAAATGGGATGTAACTCAGTTTGCTGAGAGAAGCAAGAGTGGAAATTGTGGAGGTGCTGGTCTTAGTCTTCCAATTCTTCATCAATAAAGGATTGTGCCAGGGGACTGGGGAACTGCAAATTTGTTCTTGATTGCAAATAAGGCAGAATGGTAAACGTGACAATTACAGTCAGTGAGTCAGTCAATTGAAAGTCAGTGATAGGAAGCGATAATCCAGCAGAAAATTAACAGCTACTTGGTAAGTATGGATTAATAAAGGAGAGCCACCACAGGTCTGTTCAAGTGAAATTATATTTGACTGAATTGGTCATAGTGTAGGGGATGTTCTGCATATGTACTTTCAAAAGATATTTGATGACGTACAATATATGAAACTGTTGGCAAAATTAAAAGCAGCAGTCACGACATGGACACAAAATTGGTTAAGGGATGGGAAACACTTCTTGTGAGTAGTTGTTTTTTCTTGGGGTGGGGAAAGGACAGAGCATAAAATAAAGATCTCCAGGGTTCAGCACTAAGACCAATTCTGTTTCCAATATACAGTAATAGCTGGGATGTGAGTATACACACCGCAATTTCAAAATGTGAAGACGATTAGAAATTGGAATTGTTATGATCTGTTTAAGGATCTGTAATCTTTTCTTTAAAGTAGTTTGGAATTCCAATTACCCACAAGGAAAATAATGTCACAAGACATTATAATTTCAACCAAACAAAATAAACTTTAATATACAAAGTCAGAAATGTAAAACAATTTGTTGCAAGTTATATTGTCTCATGAAGACATTGAGAGGCTTGCTTGGTTGAACAAAAGCTGTTTATTAACAATACATAAGTAAATATACAAATATAATCCCGACAAAGGACTATCTTCATGCTGGCTTCAACAGGACTTACTCTGACACTTGACTACTCCCATGTGGCTCACTACATTATAATGTTGGCGGTACTGTTTCTCAAATCTCACATTATAACATTCAGAATTAGTAAGATAAATATGAATTAATAAGCAAACAGTGATCAAACACATCACACTGTACATTAAAATGATCAGAGATCCTATAGATTTCTTAACAATCCACCCAGACATCAGTGACCACTGTGATTCAAACAATCTTAATAAAGTCCTGTCTCCAACATGGTGGATTTCAATCTTCACTTTTGAAGATCTAGACTCTGAATTCCATCTAAAGCCGCTCTGATTTGGTCTGCCTCAATGACTTCTAGGTTTCAAATGGTTCAATCTCCCCTCCTAAAACTACATTCCGTGGGATTCACAAAGCTATGCACAAACATCTCTTCTTATAAATTTGATTTTTTCATGGGACGTGGAATAGCAAGGCCAGTATTTATTGCCCATCCCTGATTGCCCTTGAACCGAGTGGCTTGCTAAGCCATTTCAGAAGACAGATAAGAATCAATTACATTGCTGGGGGTCTACAGTCACATGCAGGTCAGAGCAGACAAGGATGGCAGATTGCCACGGATGTTAGTGAACCAGGTGGGCATTTACTTCAATTGGCAATAGTTTCACAGTCATCATTAGACTTTTAATTCCAGATTTTTAAAATCGAATTAAAATTTCTCCAGCTGCCAAGATGGGATTTGAACCCAGGTCCCTAAAGCTTTATACTAGGTTTCTGGATTACTAATTCTGTCACAATACCATTACTCTATTGACACTTCCCAGTCCTCCTTGAAGTTAGAGATGGGAAATGTCACAAATAGTATATGTCAAGGTCAGAGAAGGGAGAATATTGCAAGCAAAACTGCTTATTTTTTCCACTTCAGGAGAGAGCATGAAATAGCACTGATAAATTCGTCACTAGATTGGAAAAAGCATTGTGGGAGATAGCTCAAGTAGGACTGGTACAATGAACATTATTCCAGTTATGCCAAAATGTTGACACTTCCCTTCCTCTGTTCGACTTATCTGTCTCCATTCGTTACAAGCTCACCAAGTCCTAAAGATATCCCGACTACATCGCCTCATACCCTGCCTCTTGTAAGGATTCCAGTCCATTCTCCAAGGTTTGAAGTTTTCTTTGCACCTGGTCTGATAATGCTAACTTCTACAACTGTGCTTTAGACATGCCTTCATTTGTGGACTCCTCCCACCAAGTCACTGTAGCTGTCTGGACCTGCAATTGTGTCCAACTGATTTCCCACACTTTTGCCCTCATCCCTTCCCCTCCTGCCCATAATTATGATAGAATTTCCTTTGCCTGTTCTTTCCACCTCACCAGCCTCTGCAGTCAATGGGCAATCCCCTGTCTTTTCTACCAACCCAGCATGATGCCACCACCCTATCAATATTCCGAAGGGATTGTTCTCCATGCTACACTTTGGTCGGCTGCTCTACCACTCCAATACCCCATTCCCCTTCCCAAGGCACCTTCATTCAATCATAGGATTTACCCCTTTACCTCTACCATCCCCAGTGCCCAAAGCCTTAAACATTCTTTGCAGGTGAAATAGCAATTATTTGCACATTCAATTTAGTCTCCTGTATTTGCTCTGCAAAGTGCAGTCTTCTCTATGCTGGAGAGACCAAACACAAACTGGGTGACCACTTTTCACAACACCTCTATTCAGTCTGCAAGCAGAACACTGACTTTTCTGTCACTTGCCGTTGCATTTCATCACCTTGCTCTCAAAGCTCACATTTCTATCATTGGCCTTGTACAATGTTCCATTGCTCAAAACAAGCTGGAGGAATAGCCATCACCACTACCCCCAGCCCCCTTCCATCAGGCAATTTACAGGCTTCTGGACTTAACACTGAGTTCAACAACTTAAGACCATGAACTCTGTCCTTGCGAAGGAGGATGAGGTATTTTCTCCCCTTGTGTTTTCATGTTTTGCTTTTGGACTGCACTGACTTTTATTTGGCTATTGAGCCAACTCTGGACCAATGCTTTGTTCCTTCACCATTACCACTCTCGTTAGCTTTTATTCCATGACATTTTTGTTATTTAATTTCTCCTATCCTCTAACTTATCAGTGACCTTATATTTTGGCCGCTTGTGCCTCTCCCCCCACCTGCTCTGTCTTTTTCAACAGCATAAAGAGGTTTCTGCCTCTCTTTAGAGGTATGTTGGACTTGAAACATTAGTTTTATCTTTCCCTCCACAGATGCTACCTGAACAGCTGAGTTTTTCCAGCACTTCCTGTTTTCATAATTAGAACATAGAACATAACAGCGCAGAACAGGCCCTTCGGCCTTTGATGTTGCGCCGACCAATTATGAAAAAAAAGCAATGACCCTCCAAACTAAACCATTCCCTTCTCTTCCATAAACTTATCAACTAACCTCTTAAACGCCACCAAACTTGGCGCATCTACAACTGCCGCAGGCAGGGCATTCCACTCCCTAACCACCCTCTGGGTAAAGAACCTACCTCTGATATCCGTCCTATAACTATCACCCCTTAATTTAAAGCTGTGTCCCCTCGTGCTAGCTTTCTCCATCCTAGGAAAAAGGCTATCACTGTCCACCCTATCTAAACCTCTAATCATCTTATATGTTTCAATAAGGTCTCCTCTTAGCCGCCTTCTTTTAACGAAAACAACCTCAAATCCCTCAGCCTCTCTTCATAAGACCTGCCCTCCATACCAGGCAACATCCTGGTAAACCTCCTCTGTACCCTCTCCAATGCCTCCACATCTTTCTTATAATGTGGGGACCAGAACTGCACACAAGACTCCAAGTGCGGCCGCACTAGAGTTTTGTACAGTTGCAACATGACGTTGCGGCTCCGAAATTCAATCCCCCTACCAATAAAAGCTAAGACTCCATATGCCTTCTTACAACCTTATCGACTTGACTGCCTACTTTCAGGGATCTATGCACAAATACACCAAGATCCCTCTGTTCATCAACACTATTAAGAATCCTACCATTAGCCCTATACTCTACACATTTATTCTTCCTGCCATAGTGCATTACCTCACACTTTTCCACATTAAACTCCATTTGCCACCTCTCGGCCCAGCTCTGCAACTTGTCCAAGTCTCTCTGCAAACTATAACACCCCTCTTCACTATCTACCACTCCACCGACTTTGGTGTCCTCCGCAAATTTACTAATCCATCCTTCAATACCCTCATCCAGATCATTTATAAAAATTACAAACAGCAGGGGCCCCCAAAACAGACCCCTGAGGTACACCACTTGTCACCGAACTCCAAGATGAATATCTCCCATCAACCCCCACCCTCTGTCTTCTACCTGCTAGCCAATTCCTAACCCAATTAGCTAAATCACCCTCTATCCCATACATCTGCATTTTCTGCAGAAGCCTTCCATGGGCCACCTTATCGAACGCCTTACTAAAGTCCATATATACCACATCACCTGCCTTACCCCCATCCACCTCTTTGGTCACTTTTTCAAAAAACTCAATAAGGTTAGTAAGGCACGACCTACCCTTCACAAAACCATGCTGACTATCCCCAATCAATTCATTTCTCTCTAAATAACTATAAATCCTATCCCTAATAATTCTCTCCAATACTTTGCCCACAACAGAAGTAAGACTCACTGGCCTATAATTCCCTGGAAGGTCTCTCTTCCCCTTCTTGAACAATGGGACCACATTCGCTATCCTCCAGTCCTCCGGAACCACACCCGTAACCAACGACGACCTGAAGATCAGAGCCAGAGGCTCTGCAATCTCCTCTCTTGCCTCCCAGAGAATCCTAGGGTAAATCCCGTCCGGCCCAGGGGACTTATCCAACTTCAAACCCTCGAGAATATCTAGCACATCCTCCCTATCTACTTCAATACTTTCCAGTTTGCAACCCTGTACCTCAGTGTTCTCCATAACTACATTTACATCACCCTGCGTGAATACCGAAGAGAAATATTTATTCAGTGCCTCTCCAATCTCTTCAGGCTCCACGCACAACTTCCCACTGCTGTCTATGACTGGCCCTAATCTTGCCCTAACCAATCTTCTATTCTTAACATATCTAAAGAAAGCTTTAGGATTCTCCTTGATCCTATCAGCCAAAGTCTTCTCGTGTCCCGTCTTAGCTCTCCTCAACTCACTCTTTAGCTCCCTCCTGGCTAATCTATAGCTATCCATTGCACTAACTGAGCCTTCGAGCCTCATCCTGACATAAGCCTCTTTTTTCCTTTTAACCAGCGAACTAACTTTTTTCTTACACCATGGCTCCCTTACTCGACCATTTCCTCCTTGTCTGACAGGGACATACTTATCAAGGACTTGCAGCAGCTGCTCCTTGAATAAGCTCCACATTTCAGATGTTCCCAGTCCCTGTAGTTTACTACTCCAACCTATGCACCCTAATTCTCTCCTTATGGCCTCATAATTACCCTTCCCCCAGCTATAACTACTGCCCCCAGCTTCATGCCTATCCCTATCCATCACTGAGGTGAACGTAACCGAATTGTGGTCACTATCACCAAAATGTTCACCAACTTCCAAGCCTAACACCTGGTCTGGCTCATTGCCCAGCACCAAATCCAATGTAGCCTCACCTCTAGTTGGCCTATCTACATATTGAGTCAAAAAACCTTCCTGCACACTTTGTACAAAAAAGTGTGTACAAAAAATTAGATATCATAATGCATCACTTGCTAAGAGTTGAAGATACAAACATTTAAAGGGGAATGAGATAAATGCTTGAAGGAGGAAGAAATCCCAAAGATGGGAGAAAGAGCAGGGGAGACATGCAACTATTGGATAGGATGAGAGAGTCTTCAAGAGGATCTAGCAGATTGGTGGAATGGTGGATGCATGGCAGATAAAATTCAACATCAAATTATTTTAATCAAAAAAATAAAGAAACATATAAGATTTTAAATAGCCCCATAATTAAAGTGGGATCAAGAAGAGAATGGAGTCCTTTGGCTATAAAATCTTTGAAAATAACAAGCAGTTAATAAAGCACGTGGGATCCTGGATCTATATATAGTTCTATAAGGAAGCAAAGGTTTGTGCTAAACCTTCACAAGATTAATTTGGCGTCAAATTAAGTGTTGTGTCCAGTGCTGGGAACCACACTAGATACATCGTAAGGTATTTGAAGACATTAATTAGATTGATCCCAGGGATGCACATTAATGTGAATAGACTGGAGAAGCTGGAGTTGTACTCCTTACAGCAGAGAGTTCCTAAAGCTGTTTAAAATAATAAGGGGTTCATAGACTAAAATCACAGAATCCCTACATTGCAGGAGACCACTCAGTCTATTGAATCTGTTGTTTTACAGAAAAAAAGTATGGAAATTCCAAGTTTCATCAATAAGCTTTACATTTTCAAATAGGAACATAAATACGTGCACGGCAAAACTTTTCATTGTTGCACTGATTCAACGTTCTATTTAAAGTTTGGACAAACTTTGGACAAAAAAAGACTTCTGGATGAGTATATGGGATCCAATAGGATTGGGGGTTATAGATAGGTCTATGGCTGGGTAGGTTTTGATGTGTTCGGCACAACTTGTGGGCCGAAGGGCCTGTTTGTGCTGTAGTGTTCTATGTTCTAAAGCACCAATCAAACTAACTCCTCTGCTTTTGAGGTTCACTTCACCTTTTTATTGCTGCAAGGCATTATGGACAGTACTGTGTGGAAAATTCACCACTTCAGAGTCAGACTTGGAGGTTCAACAAAATAGTTTTATTCGGTCAAAGCTTTGGGAGAAGCTCTGGTACTCCACATTACTGGCAGTTCACCTCCTCAACTGCACAATGGCAGTTGAGCATCTTTCATACTTTTTAGATAATAGACAATCCAGCCATTAGCTGTTAGCACATTGTTACAAGTTGAGTAGACATATAGACATCATTATAAGCAGACAGGTACAGACATTGATAGTTAACACATCATTGTACATAGAGTAGATACATTTATGCAAATATGTCCTCTATCAATGACTGGTTTTGTTGTATACATTTACGTCCCCATTAGTGGCTGATCTCATTATCAAACTCATTGTTCTGGCTCTACTTGTATCTCAAATTTTAAAGGTGCCTCAAAATCTGACCGGTTTCCTGCAGCAATTTAAACACTTCAGGTTTGAACTCTTTTGTGTCAATGTCTGTGCCCAAAGTAGTGCCTCTTAATGTTCCTTCCCAGAGTTCATTTTGTGTGCCAGGTAACTATTTTGTGTCTATCACTTTGATTTCATTCTAATAGCTTCCCATTTTGGTCAGAATTATTATTTAATAATCCACAGACCAACAACAACAGCATCGATCACAGATAGATGTTCATCTTCTCCTTTTCTTCCTCGTAGCTCTTGATATCTTCACTGGCTCTTGGCACAATTTGTGTCACCATTACTTTACAACAGACATTAAGGCATCCAATTAGGTAACAGACAATTACTATTGCAATGAGAATGATCAGTCCATGCATTAAATAAGATCCCCCCACTAGCCACTCCAGCCAGCTACTCCATTTCTTGGGTCCTTTTCTGAAGTTATCAAGTTGTTCTCTTATGTTATTAATGACTTGGGTGATGTTATAGGATTCGTCTGTGACATGTATTATGCATTTGTTCGCCTATGATTGTACGTACTACCCCCTGTTAACTGTTAACTGGGTTAACTGCTTGTCTACTGCATATCGGGTCTGCTATGCGTATAATCTTAATTCAGCCATTTCTTGGTTGACAGCTTCCAGTGCTTTTGATGTGCTGTTTACCAGGATTGTTAGTCCACAGATAATATGGTTCTTATTTTTAGCAATAATTACTCCTGCTGCCCATCCCAGAGATAGGACTTCAAGGAATCTGTATCCCAGTGAGATCCCATTGTGCCCAGGGTTTCCAATGAGCACAGAATTCTGTGCCATAACCCAGGCTGATGGCCTGGGTTATCATCTTTTTCCAGATATGCCCCTTCTAAGGGCATGGAATAGTGAGTGGTCCTATTGTTCCTACTGCAAAAAGGATTGGGAGGGGTGGTGTTGCTATCATGTAGGTGCTGTTGAAGAGGAATACAAATCCCTTCTTAGCCCAGTAGGATTTAGTGTCCTGATTACTGGTTTGTGTATACCTCCAATTGTTCGGTTTACTTGACTCTCTGCTTGATCCCACCACCTGGTAAGTATCAAACAGGAATGCCCATTTTGCTGAGCTGACATAAGTCCCATTACACTATCCACAAATGAGCTGCCTTCCTAACAGTTACATTCAGGCATTTCTGCTCATCACAGGTGCAAGTAAACTAACCCCTATTTACCTGACAGCACTGACGGACACACTGTGTCTATGTGCAGGAATCATTTTTAGGGACTAAGGTATAGGTTATCCTCTAGCACAGTCAAGTTTACAGTCGCAACAACACAAAGTAATACAATTACATGCATGATCTTATACATGTCCACAACAAGCAAGTATCAATCTTATTACTTTCAGTTATACAATTTTCCAAATGTGATATTATCAATCTGAACGCATCAGTTAGTCTTGCTTGCAGCCATCACCTGTTTTGGGGAAAGCACTCTGGTCACTTTAATTCATTTATTTCTTTGTGTAATTTCTGCTGGGACCAATTTTCCATACATCTTGCCCTCTTATGTTTAGGCAGGCACAGGTGTCTCCACTAATTATAACTTCATAAGGCCCATTTCATTTTGGTGCAAACCCTGTTGGGATGAGAGGAAGCATTTCAAGCTCTCTGTCTGTGTCTTTCTTCCCGATTATCTTTTACTAATTTATGCATCCCTTTTGGTTGGGTGCTTAGTTCCAAAACATATCTTTTGATTTTATATTTAATGGATCTCTATCACTTTCTGGTAATTGCATCACCCTTCCTGTCATTAGTTCATAAAGGGTTAATCTGATTGTCCGGTTTGTGGTAGCTCTTAGCTTCATAAATAAAGTGGGCAATACTTCTGTCCACATTTTTCCTGATGTTTGGATGGCTTTAGCCAGGGCATTCTTATGGGTTCTGTTCATAGGTTTCACCATTCCAGAATTCTGTGAGTGGTGTGGGATATGGAATTTTTGTTTTATTCCCATCAATTGGCACACTGGTTTACCACCTTTCCGGTAGTGTGTCCCTTGATCCTAATTGATTTGTAGAGGTATTCCCCATCTAGGGATTACCTCCTCTGCCAATATTCTAGTAGTAGCAGTACAATTTGTAGTAGGGAATGCTTCTATCCACCTGGTCTATAATAACCAGACAATAAGTTTTGCCATGGGATTGTGGTAGTGGCCCTGTGAAATCCATTTGCAGATGTTCCTTTTGGTCAGGGGCTGATGTCCCATCTTAATTTTTACGGGCTGACCACGGTTGTATTGCACCCACATCACCATTGGTGACAGTGCTGGGCTCTGTCCCTTCCCATTCCTTTCCTACACTAGTTGCCATGGGCTCCCTTCCCACAAGTGAGAGTCCATGGTGTAGCTCCAAGACAGTGTTTTGTACGCATTCCAGTGCCATTACCTTATCATCCCATCAGTCCCTTTGCTCAATCCTTGTGCTTCCTATTTCCCCTTTACCTCTTTTGAGGTATCCTCATGTAAGTCCCGAATATCTATTTTATCTCCTATCTGTCCAGTTAGTTATTGGCAGCTTGCCAACTGCCTCTGTTTTAAAGCTAATTGTGGTGCTCTGTGGTTTGGGTTCCTTTGAAATGTAACAATCTGGGTTCTCTCTTCCTGGTTCTTTCTGGTGCGCTTTAATTTTTATTACTGCAGCTTTTCGGGATTTCTCACTACTTTTTAGCAATGCCTCAATCCTTTGTTGGTGTTTAATAGAAATTCCTCCCGTGATTACATACCCCCTTCTACCCCATGCTGTCATATAGATGTCTATTACCCCAAATGCATATCGATTATCTACATATATATTTACCATCTTGCCTTGAGATAACTCTAGTGTCTTTGAGAATGCAACTGGTTCTGCCACTTGCACGGATAGACCTCTGTCAATTCTTTCTGACCTTACTGTTTCTAATTTGTCATTTACTACTGCCCACCCTGTCCAGGGTGATCCTTCCACATATTTGCATGAACCATCTACAAGGGTCTCCTCAGCTGTTGTTAAAGCTATATCCTTTATCCTACTTTCTTCTACATCCATACCCACATCTCCACAATTGTGTGGCTTTCCTGTGTCTAAAATTCCTTCTGCTGGGTTATCTCCTGTATCACTTATAAGTGACTTGCTTGGAGATAGGAGGACAGCTTCCCATTTAGTCCATCTCATATTTGAGATGAACTTTAGCTTTCCCATGTTCATCATTTCCACCAAGGTATGTTTGGCATGAAGGATTATACTCCCTGTCGTTATTAGCTTGCTAACCTTTACGGATAAAACTTTGGCTATAGTTAAACAGTCCCAGCACCTTCCTGACTCCTTATGATAAGAGGCCACTGCATTAGTTGTACCACCTTCTTTCTGTCCGTTAGTATTTCTTTAAGCCCTTGGGATATTAAATCGCTGCAGGAAACTTGAGATAAGAGCAGAACCAGGCCATGGGGATCGAGCGTTCATCCAAGTTTTCAAAGATGGGATCTCTCATGCTACCAAACCATCCTAAAAATAGGAATGATTATGTCCCAGGATTATGATGAACTAGTGGAAATGGGCGAGTAGCGTATTGGGAGGCAGAGTGGAGAAGTCCCAGACAGGAGTTAAGGCAAGAAAGAGTAGACACAGGAGAATGTGCAAACTCCACACAGACGGTGATCCGAGACTAGAATTGAACTTGGATCCCTGGCACTATGAAGCAGCAATGCTAACCACTGTGCCACTGTACTGCCCACCAGTTTAGATTAAGTAATTATAGTAATCATATTTCAATGGCTGAAGGATAGACAACAAAGGAGTACAAATTTAACGTGGCGAAAGTACCAGTGGTGACAATAAGGAAAGATTTTCCTGTCACAAGTGTTAGGTTTTGGAACACAGTATCACAGAATTCCTACAGTGCAGAAAGAGGCCTTTTGCTTCATCGAATGTGCACAAACAATCCCATTCAGGTCCTATCTCCATAATCCCACATATTTACCCTACTTGTCCCCCTGATACTAAGGGGCAATTTAGCATGGCCAATCCACTAATCCACACATATTTGTACTGTGGGAGGAAATCAGAGCACACAAAAGGAAACACATGCAGACATGGGAAGAATGTGCAAACTCCATACAGCCAATGACCCAAACCAACAATCAAACCCAGATTCCTGGTGCTATGAGGCAGCAGTGCTAACCACTGCCTGATAGGGTAGCAGATTCAATAGTAGTCTTCAAAAGGGAGAAAAATTGTAGGGATATAGCAAGTGTGGGGAATGAGACCAACTGGGTTGCTTTTTCAAAGCTATAGTGCAGAGTAAATGAACTGAATGGTTTTCTATGATACTGTACCAGTTTATCTTTGAGATAAAGAACAATTATTCATATTCATTGTTGTGAATTAAGATCTTTATATAGCAAAATAATTTCAGACAATAGAATACACTTTGTTTCTTTAGCCCACCTATATAATGTTCCCATGGTATACTTCCAAGAACTCTGATTTCCACGTGTTGACAAGATGCTGCCTAATTCCATACTGAAACCTTTTAAGGCCTCTTAATCCAACAACTGTGTCCATATTTTGTTCCACATATTTATCACTTTTTAGTAAAATTATTTTCTTCTGTATTTCTTATATTTGCCTTAATTTGCAAAAACTGCCCCCTGCAGTTAAATTCTGTACTTAGTAGAGCAGTTGACTTAGATCTTATTTGTCTAAACCTTTCATAATTTTAAACATGTGTGCTTGAATGTGTCTGCCAGTGATTAACAAACTCAAAAAAAACAAGAAACACAGACAAAGAAAAGAGAGCAAGGACAGAAACAAACAAATCTGTGATACAAGTTTAAAACTACTTTCCAACCCCCACTTCTGTGACACAAAATGTTCTTTTCTAAAGCACAATAGAATCAAATGAGTTAGCAAGAGTACCCATGAAAATCAAAACAAAACCATGCTGTTCTCGTCAGATGCTCATTTGATTTAGCATCCACCAAGCAACAAAAGACAAACACACAGGCGATAAAAGGAAATCTCCCATTTTTTCCCTCTTTTGTACATAAGGCAGGCCCATCTGGTAACGTGTCAGCTAAATACATACACCCCTCACATTAGGGCAATGCATTTTTCAAATCTGGTAGCTTAAACTGTTCTTTCATAGTGAGATTTGTACCCCTAGAGCTTTAGCCAAACAAAACCCTGCTGGATAGGTCATCTCTTGCAATCAATCATTTTACATCATCACTACTGACAGTTTACATACTAGTGTGCAACTTCTCACCCATGTTATTCAAAGCTGATCAATAAATGTAAAACAGGGTGTAATGCAACAATGACAAGGTCAAAGAACTAAGTATTTCAGATTATCAGAGGAACAGGCATTAAATTGGGTTAAAATGTAAATTCCCAAAAGGAACAGCAATAACTTCAGCTGTTACCAGTCTGAAAAGCAATAATTTAAACTCACAGTAATAAATATCCAATGAATTTGGCATGAATCTTATCTGTCCTTTGTCAGTCTTTCAAACTGTACTAGATCAGAGGATGAACGATCAGAGATCCATTCCATGAAAAAAAACAATAATCGGAGCTCATTGCTCAAATGCTTGGTGCTGCATAGAGTAAAACTGGGTGGCTAAATTATTCAATGCCACAAGTGCTGAGAAACACAAAGCAAATTTAATTTAGCATGATCAGATGTCAAACAGCAAAAGCATTACCTCTGCCATTATCAAGTCGATCATTCAGGCACCTTCATTTTAAAAACAAATTAATTATTTTAACTATGAATAGAACATGATTGATATGTACAGCTAGTATTAAAGTTTTATACTGTAAAACAATATTTTTAGGTTTTGAAACTGTATCACAAATGTAGATTCAAGTTTAATTCCAATAACTCATTGTTTTGAATTAGGGCATCAGGCATGGCAAATTTAACACATGCCTCAGTTAAACTTTGTTTCCTCTTCACTCCTTTTACTAATCCTCTCTGGTCATGTCATCTCTCACTTCTGTTCTCAGGTAGTGTAATCTTGTATTCCTACTCCCATATTTTGACCTTCCTGCTCTCTTGCTACTGCCTCAGGCTTGATTTCCATACAAAAAAGCCTACAGCTTTGGAGGATGCCAAATGCGGCATCCTCCAAAGGCCGTATAAATATTCACGGCACTGGTCCATAATTACATTGCTTTCCACTTGCAACGCTGCCATTTCATGTGGTCTTGGTGGTTCCATCATGTTAACCACAGATAAGAGCCATTTTTGATCTCTTCATTGTATCACTCACCACCTAATCTTCCTTGAGGTTCAAATGAAGTCTCCTGCAATTCACGTACAAGTACACTTTCAAGATCTTAACCATCTAGTTTTTGGTCCTCTGTTCGCTACAACTTTTCTGTAGCTACTTATTTACTCAATCTCGTCCCCATCTTTTATGCTCCAGTCTCCGATAAAGTCATTACTGTGTATCACCTTTACTGCCTTTAGTCCAAGGGGCAGACACCTGAAAGAATATGACATACAACTAACTGATTTAGTTAGCCACCACCAGATTTCGCTGGACTATATACAGCATTATCAGGTCCTGTGTTCTTCTGCTCATTAGTCTAGGTTCACGCTTGAATGTAAAATTTAGCCTCTACTACAAAGTATCTTAAACTCCTCTTTCGTCTCCTCCATCATCATCTCCAATAAATGATAGAAGCTCATGGACTTCTTCCACACAACAATTAGCTGCCTCAAACCAGCTGCCAATGTCATGTCCCCTCCTTCTACTACCCACCGACTCCAACTTCCTTTAAAGCTTCCCCTACCCTAGTCTTTAACTCTCACCATTTTTTCTCTCATCTCTCCTCATGCCCTCTCCAAACTTATCCTTCCATGAGACTCACTTCTTGCTCCTTTGATCCGATTTCCACTATATTGCTGACGTCCTGATTGGTTCTCATGTTAGTTGATATGGTTAATGGTTCTCTCTCTGCAGGTGTTGTCCTTCTCTCCTTTAAATTTGCTTCCCTCACAAAAAAATTCATCTACCACTCCCCCCCCCCCCCCCAAACCGTCCTTGGAAACTACTGAACAATATCCAAACCCATAAAAGTCCTTCACCATACTGCCAACTCCCAAATCTATGTTTTTCATGGATCTCCATATTTGAATTTCTTCAGTCAGTGTCCGCTCCTGCCTTGGTACTAAAACAGCTCTTCAAAATCACAAATTACATCTTTTCTGATTGTGATAAAGGTAAATTATCCCTCCTTGTCCTTCTTGATGCTCACACCATCCTCCTCCAATACCTTTCCACTTATCCAGCTTAATGGAACTGCTCGTGCCTGGTTCCATTCTTACTTAATTGTAGACAGATTTTCAATTGAAATAGTTTCTCTTCCTGCTTCTGCATTGTTAAACTCTGATGCCAGTCTCCTTCCCCCTCCTCTGGCCCTTTCCCAAAAGATCTATCCTTGGGCCACTCTTATTTCTCATCTACATGCTGCCTGCTGCCCCTTGCTAATGTTATCCAAAAGCATGGCATTAGTTTGATAGATATGCTGATCACACGCAACTTTAACCCACCATTACATTTCAACTACTTCATTGTTGTCAAATTATCAGATTGTTCATCATACATCAAGCACCAGATGATCAGAAATTTGCTCCAAATGCTGGGAAGACTAAACAATTGTTTCTGGTTCCTGTTCCAAAGTCCATTTCCACCTACCTGCTTTATCCTTTGCCCTGGAAACTGTCTGAGACTAAACCATAGACAAGCATGGCCAAAGACAAATAGGTCTAAAATATTAGTGGCCAAATATAAAATATCTGATTTTTTTTGTGTGTGACAAGGAGCCATGTAATTACAGCATTTTTTGTGATCTGTGATGAAATGCAAATTATTTCTAGGGCACTCCAAATAGGTAAAATTATTAGACTTCAAGTGAATAAAACATTAGTTTTTCCCTTGCTAACCATCTATTACCATCAAGATTATGGAGCAATGTATTTTTATAAAATAATCAAATGATCTCAACATTTCAGAATTCAATGTAGTTAGTGCACGTCATATAGGATAAGGTCCATACTAACAACAGAACATGACCTTGCTGGATTATCTGTACGTATTAGTGTAACGTTGCTGAAACCATATGAAGTTTACAATTTAACTCTTATTTTTGGATGGTTCCTAGGAAAGGGAGATTTGCCAGAGAAAGTTTGTGCTTCTGGGCAATTGCTGTGAAACCCTCACTTGTAAGTTGTGAGAGGGGGATTCTCTAGAACATCTTGAGTCTCCATAAACAGGTGTTGCAGAGTTTGAAGTTATGGCTGAGCTAATTCCAAGATCAACAAAAAACCATCAAGTGTTTCTTCACCATTGATATAAACATCATCTTTGATATTCCATTTGATATTTCTGAAATTCTTTTATTATCATGAGCTGCTTGTGACCTGGAGTGCTACATTTCATGGACCCTCCTTGTAGAATTAAAATTCAGTCAGTAAACCTGTTAAAGTTAGTTACCTGACTTCCTTTCATATTGCCACAGGTGGGGTTACTTTTTTTTCCTCACTTTAGTTTTGTTAGCGCTACGCTGACAGTATTACACCTTCGCACATTTAGCACTTTTACTGACAGTATTACACGGTCTCACATTCTTACGTTTGTTTCTTGATTAAGTGAATGGAAATTAAAATTGGGAGATTGGTGTATAACAGGTGACTACATTAATACTGCCAGTTCTTATGCCAAAGTCAAAGTTGCTCCCAAGACGTCTAAATAGTCTACAGATGAAAAGTAGGGTTGATTCAATTAGGACACACATACATAATTAAATCTTCATCTTAAATTCATAAATTCTATCTTTACTTTTGCAATGTCACCATAAATCTCCATGCCCACTTATAATAGAAACTGCTATGTAAACTTGGAATGAACACAAAAAACAAGAAATGCAGGAATAGTACGAACAACTCAAAGCACGTTTCTGCCATTTCATGGCTAATCATGGGTTTCAACTCCATTTTCCCACTAGGTCCCCACATCCCTCAATTCTCAGACACCAAAACTATTATCCCAGTTTCAATATAGTCAACAATGGAGTATCCATAATCTTCTAGGGGAGAGAATTCCAAAGATTCACAATCCTTTGAATGAAAAAATTACTCTTCAGCTCTGTCCTAAAGGATCATTCCCCTTACCCTGAGACTGTGTCCCTATATTTTAGATTTCCCAGAAACAAACTCTCAGTGCCTAATCTGTCAAGGCCCTTCAGAATCTTTTTTATTTCAATGACATCATCGTTCATTTTACTAAACGTGGGAGAATTTAGTTTACTCAACCTCTCATCGTAAGATAATCCTTCATCCCAGGGACCAATCTAGTGACTCTCTATTATACTGCCTCCAGTGAAAGTATATTATTTCTTAAATATAACAGAATCTCTACAGAGCAAAGACAGGCTATTTGGCCCACTGAGTCTGCACTGACTTTGACAGATCATCCTATCCAGGCCCTATATTCCATAGCCCCATGTATTTTTCCCACTAATCCTTCTAATCTTTGTTTCCTTCAAGTGCTTCAGTTACCTCACACAGTCCAAAGATATGCAGGTCAGGTGGATTGGCTATACTAAATTGCTCTTAGTGTCCCAGGATGTATATTAGTGGGGTAAATTCATAGGTTTGTGGGGTTTAGGGCCTGGATAAATCTAATCTTAATAGCTTAATTGGAAAAACTGACAGGACATACGTGCCAATGTAAGATTTTTAATACATTAGTAGTCAATCTTGGATGGTTTTGCATTTAGGTGGGCTAATACATTCACTCGTCTGTTGCATGTTGTTATCTAACCAATCACCTATATATTATTTGTTCATTTCCCTCAAATCTCTTCTGCTTATTTGTATTTTTCTTTGTTCTTGTTAGATGGGATGTGCTGTGAGTAATGGAAGGCTGAATTGGAGGCAGGAGCCGCTATCAACCGCAGCTTGCATTCCGTATTGGTTTTGAGGAAATTTGACCTCAACAAATTCTTACTAACTTTTCCCCATCAATCTCTTGAATTCCAACGCATCCCATCACTCCCAACATCAGTTCTGCTTTCTAAAGGTTCCATCACTCTCAAGCAGGTACCCTGCTTCACTTCCCCTCCCACTCTATATTCTTGTTACTTTCCCTCAGCTTTATTTGTTTTATGGAATAAAGGCCATCTAGCCTTTCATCTTTGACCTGGCTGAGAAAAAGCTATCCAGCCTCATCCTACTTTCCAGTTCCGAGTCTGTAGTTTTGTAGGTTATAGCACTAAAATGCAATGTGGGTTTGCTACTGTGATCCTTTCAGATAGCAAGTTCCACATCCCCACATAACTGGTTGAAAGAAATTCTCAACTCCCTTTTAATCCTGCAAATTACTTCAAATCTAAGACCTATAGCTACTGATCTCTGTGCTAAGGGAACTAAGCTCTTCCTATTGATTCTTTCTAGGTCCCTCAATTTCATACATCTCAACTGAGTCTCCCCCTCAGCCTCTTCGGTGCCCAAGAAAATAACCCCAGCCTATCCACAAATTTTCATTAGAGCTGAAATTCTTCATTTCTGGTAATGTCCCTATAAATCTACTCTGTACATTTTCCAGTGTGATCACATCTTCCTGTAAAATGGTGATTCAAACAGTACATAAGATTCTAGCTGTGGTCTAAATAATGTTCTGGCCTAACCTTGTTGGCTCAGCTAATAAGGGAAGTATCCTGTATATGCCCTCTTAACCAGCATTTAAAATGCCTTTCTTAAAGAATGAAATATAATTACAATGAGGAAATTAACTATTTGTCTTAATAAAAGACAAAACAGTTAAAAATAAAAGTATAAACGTACTTATTTTTGACATTAAAAAATAAATGAACTAATTTTAGAAATCACACTGAATTGTGAAAACCTAGTAATTAAAATGATCTGATACTCAACTCGATGGCAAGATTAACAGGAAACTGATTTTTTTTTTAGGTGAAGCAGGGTTGGGGCAGAGAGAGAGAGAGAGAATGTAAAGTAGATTCTATCTTTGGCCTGAAGTGTTAACTTTGTTTCTCTCTCCAGAGATGCTGCCAGATCTGCTGAGTATTTTCAGCATTTTTGGATTTTATATGGAGAGAGAGAGAAAAAAAAAGGACAGGGAATTTTATATGTTTTTGCATTTTCAAAGACTGCTCTTTGAGAAAGTCTTCCTCGTAATTCAGTCTATAGATGTCAGCCTTGATTCGGGGTAGTGTTTCTGCCTCAAGTTAAAAGATTTTGGGTTTGGCGCATTGTAGGAAAAAGTGTTGTTCTAGTCTTTTACAAATCAAGGAATTGTCCAAGAGAGGGAAACAGCAAGATCGGAGAGCTGAAGTCCAGAGGCATTAATTAGCTAAGCAGATAATTGGTTGGTTCAGGAGTTTTCCTTCCTCTAATCGAGTACATATTTTAAACTAAATCTATAACTGAACTATTTGTACTACTTCACGTGAACATTTTTTTAAAAAAAAAAAGTCTTTAATTAATTAAATAAATATGGTTAGTCTAAACTATGGTAGAGCAGGTTGTAACTGAACTGCAGAATGTGGGAGTTTGTGGACTGTGAAAATGCCGCCTAACTTAGAGTTATAAATCTGGAATGAGTTAGAAAGATTCTGACAAGGAAGAAGGAGGAATTTTTGGATAATTTAATCCAGAGTTGTCTCGCACCTCAAATGAAAACAAAAGTTCAAGAAAAGGAGCATTTTGACTGATTGGAAACTGGGTTACAGGGATCTGAGAGAGTTTGAGAAGGAGGCATCCCAGGTCCTGTCACTACTAGTGAGGACAGAGGCAGGGTGAAAGACCACATTGCAGATTAACAAACCAAGACATTATGGCTGCGAAGGTGTTTTTAATAGTAGAGAGGCTTTTGGGAATCAGGTGGTGAGTCACTCATCATAAAATATCCAGCCTCTGATGTAATTTTTTAGCCACAGTATGTGTGATTTATCCATTTAGATTTCCAGTCAATTGTGCCACTCAAGACTTGTTAGTGGGGTATTCAATGATGGCAATACCAATGCAGGTCAAGATGAGGTAGTCTGACACAATGTTGGAGATGGTCATTGCCCTGACAGTTGTGATATCAATGTTCTTTGCCATTATCAGTCATGCCCAGAGATTAAGGCAGATTTATAGCTTTTCAAAGCTTTTAGGTGTCACTGATTGCATCATGGGCTTTTTGAAAGCCTGGAACCCTGTAAAGTTCCTACAAAACATGGAACCGCAGTGGTTCAAAAAGACAGTTCACCCTCACCTACTCAAAGGTAATTACTGATTGGCAATAAATGCTGGTCTAGCCAGTGATGCTCACATCCAATAAATGATGCTATGGAGTTCCCAGCTCTCCATAAATTGCACCAATCACCTGCAGAATGTATTCCTGTATTGTACCTGGCTGATATGACAAGTATGAAGGAATTGCAGCCTCAGAGCAATTGGATCTCTCTTTCAAAGAGCCAGTACACATACAATGTTTAAATGGCTTAATTACTTTAAAAGATTCTATATTAACTATATGATTCTATAAACCTGATGCTACCTGAAATGAGCCCTAGTTATAAAATTTGATCATTTGTCACATTCATAGGTGTAGGCCTTGGGTACAGGGTCCACATTAATACAACATGTGGCAAATCTGCCATATTGCTTCTTCGGTGAAATGTATTCTTTCATCCATTTCATCACAAAAGGTTCTTGTTATGATGTCTGCTGCTTGTATATTCAATAAAGAAAGGCAATTCTGAGGAAGTGGAGGCGGGGTGGTGTTGGTGCTGGGGTGTCTACCCTCTTTAAATGCTGCATGACATGGTGATGACCTAAGATAAGAGGCTGAGTAAATTGGGCTTATATTTAGTTTAGAAGAATGACAGGCAATATCTTTGAAACCTACAAATCTCTGAAAGGGCTGAGGAATTAATTCCACTGATCGGGAAATCTAAAATATGGGGCTGGGTCTCAGGACAAGGGGCTAATCAGTTAGAGCTGGGATGAGGAGAAATTACTTCTCTCAAAAAGCATTAAATCTTTGGAATTCTCTATCATCAGGGGTGTGGATACTCCACAGGCTAAAACAGATAAACCTTTGATACCCTGAAAGATCAATGGGTATGGGCAGGAAAGTGAAGGCGAAGCTCAAAATGAATCATTGAATGGTGGAGCAGGTCAGATGAGCCAAATGGTCTATTCTGCCCCTGTTTCTTATGGTGTTGGAGCAGATTAGGGAATGTAGGGTGTTCAGAGACAAGGGCAAGGATTAAATTAGACTATAGGACAGGGTCCAGTATAGATTAATGACTACTGGAGTGATGAGTGGGATTTTACACACATGTATGATAGAATAAACTTAAGAGAACTGAAAAACAGACACCCAGCAAGAACATCAAGGGTAGTTGCGTTTGGAGGTGGCAAAGAAAAATACATGAAGGTTTTAGCAGCATAAGGATTGAAATAGGGCACAGCAGGCACTTTTTTAGAAATGGGGAGCAAGAAATCCTGATTTTTGAATCAGATATGAATTCAAAGTCTATTTCAGAGATGACAAGGGTGGCAAGACCGCTAAATATTTAGTTCAGTCTGAATCTGAGGTTGGTAATGGAAAGGAATGGATTCAGTGACAAGAGAGAGATGACATGTCAATAATGGGGAGCTTATAGATAGGTAAAACTTCCCTAAACCAAGTCCTAAAGTTTGTTATAACTTAATTTCAAGCTATGCCCAGACAGGGCTTTTCCTTTCTTTGTGGTATCAACTTCTTCAGTTCATTAGAATTCTATTCGTACACACCAAGATCGTCATGAAGCACGGCTGTAAATGTAATTACAATGTTAAGGACTGGATACTGGATGCTCTACAAAGACCACCAAGTATAGTGGAGTAGGCAAAAAGACCATCGGTATCTTTGCTGCAGTAAGTCTTACAGATGGTCCCTCAGGCTAAGGGTAACTGAAACCATATATGCATTTTATGTCATCTGCAATTGTTTAAGATACTGGTAGACTTGAACTTGGAGTAACTGGGCAAAATTCTTTTAATCTTGATTTGTTTCACAACCAAACAAGGGTTAAACCATCTTTTTAGAATCAATGCTCACTAGACTTATAGTCTTCAGAATTCATGAATGGAATCTAACAAGATTACAAAAGCAAATTAAAATAATTGCATTAAATCTGCACAATTGTCTCCTCAAAAGATTTTTTGTATTTAGTTGTATCATTGACTATATATTTCCTGATTTTCTAAATATCTGAACAGATGTTAGTACTGTAGTCTAGCTTTATGGAATGGAATTTTTGGTTACCAGCTACAGAGGCGTAGCATAAAGTGTGCTTCTGAGAAATTCAGAAATCAGCTTTGGCTGAAGTAATTCACAAATGATTCCCACGTTCATACCACTGACCTCTTGGCAACTTATTGATGCAAATAATGGCATCATTGTGACAAATTAATGACCTTTAACCTAAGGTCAGAGTCTAACATTACACAAAGCCTTTGTTCAATACACCCAAAATAAGTCAAGAACAGTAAGGACAAGCCTATCAAAGTACTTGCAAAGCCAAAATTGCTTTAAAAAGCAATACTAGGTTAATGATAGAAATAATTAAATTAATTCCATTTTGGAATCTTAAGCCTGGAAGGGACCTTGGTATTGTCTTAGTCTTAACATAAATTCTGATTTTTAAAAAATAAAACTGAGGAAAGCTTTCACAATCTTCCTATCATTAACAGGCCTCCAACAAACATCATTTCCCAGAGAGATCACAAGTTTGAGTAAATGAGAAGATAAAGAAAGTTAGATAGAGTCACAGAGGTTTTCAGCATGGAAATAGCCCCTTTGGCCCAACTTGTCCATGTTGCCCTTTTTTTTTTTATAAACATCTAAGCTAATCCCAATTGCCCACATTTGGCCCATATCCCTCTATACCATTGTATTCATGTAACTATCTAAATGCTTTTTAAAAAAAAAATTGTATCCGCCTCTACTATTACCTCTGTTCTGGATACTCACCACCCTCTGTGAAAAAATTGCTCCTCTGGACACTTCTGTATCTCTCCCCTCTATTTTAAACCTGTGCCCCTACCTTTGGGAAAAGATATCAACTTGTCTATGCTCCTCATTATTTTATAGACCTCTATAAGGTCACCCCTCAAATAAACAAATAATTTTTTTGGAAACAATTGATTCAACTGTAGATCTTCATGTATTAACTACTCAAAACATTTCCTCTGCTTATGCATTATCAAACTGACAAATTATATACAACATACAAAATATAATCCTATAAATCCAATGCTGCCAGTTTCAGGTTCGAGAGTCCATTGGTTTCGTGGTTGCCTACCATCCTCCACCTTTACTGCCCCCCAAATGTTCCCTGCACATCACTTTTCCTACTATCTGAAATACATCTACAGCATCTTCCATAATGTCCCATAAGGAACACCCCCCTTCCAACTGAGGGGAAATGGGTTGATGCATATAAAAACGACACTGTTATTTCCTGTCACACATCAGTTTCACACATTTTCTGATTCAAACGCCTATTGCTACATTAACAAACTACAGATAAAAGCTTCAGAAGCAAAGAAAACTACCAGTACTTATTGGAAACCTCATGCTATAACTTATGATGCAATTACCATACATAAAAATTAATATGGAAGTTTATCAGTGTCATTCATTTTCCACAACTGCAAGAAGATTGCATAACAATTGCCCTCTTGCTTGGATATTCCTTAGGTATTAGGTTTAAGATGGAAATGGTTAAAATTTATGATAAACATATGATGTAAATTTGATATACATTTTCAAGATGGTTAGCAGTTTGATACTCTCAAGCTGCTTAAATTCTCCCTCTCCCTAGGTTCCTGTGTTCCAGTTCCCAAATTTTTAACATATTATATGCTTGTAATTTGTTCAGATATGTATTTTAAATCTAGAAACCTATTCATTAATCATCTCAAAATTTATAAAAGTCTGCAGGGTGACAACTTTCTGGCCTGTGTTACAATAGAGCACAAGAGCAAGGATATAGAGTTCTCCAGCTACTGCTTTCCAACTATGATTTCCTGTATATATTACCCTTCCTGCCATACTGATTCACAGTTTGGAAAATTTTCACCATGTCCTAAGCTTTCTTTGGTAAACTACAAATCATAGCAAGGCTTTTGTAGCAGTAATGAGATAACTGAGTAGTTAAATCTGTTTTGTTAATGTTGGCTGATCACAAACATCAGGACACCAGGAAAAGCTTGGGAATCTCAGCAGATCTAACAAAGCTTTGACAAACATTCATCTGGACTCAAAACATCAGTTCTTTTGCCTCCTTACAGATGCTGCCAGACCTGCTAAGATTTCCCCAGCATTTTTTCTTTTGGTTTCAGATTCCAGCATCTGTAGAAATTTGCTTTTAATCAGAAAAAGCTTC
Source organism: Sphyrna mokarran (assembly GCA_024679065.1). Taxonomy (NCBI): domain Eukaryota; kingdom Metazoa; phylum Chordata; class Chondrichthyes; order Carcharhiniformes; family Carcharhinidae; genus Sphyrna; species Sphyrna mokarran. The sequence goes on along the minus strand of JAGIQG010000003.1, from coordinate 104,665,313 downwards.
CATGCTTTTTTTCAAATAATGCCCTGGGTTATTTTACACAAGTCTGAACAGGCAGACAGGACATTGGTTTTTAGTCTCATCTGAAAAACGGTATTTCTGAAGGATGGTGCACTTCCTCAGCAATAAACTGAAAGTATAAGCTAGATTATATGCTGAAGTCTCGAGTGGGACTACAATATTATTTCTGTGGCAGGCTCTACAACTAATGATTCTCTACATATTAGCGAAACTGAACACCCATTTGTTTTAAAGTGCTTCAGAGAGAATAATTAATGCAAGAAATCTTACGGCAGTAGTACAATTGACTTTTCAGGTTATATAAAATACAGAAAAAAAATTGTACCGAGTCTCCAAGATTATAGTGCAAGTTTTCCAAAAGGATTCAGAAAATATACTATTTTTTCCTTAAATCATGCTTTGTTAGCTTTATATTGGTGATAAATGCCATATACCTCATAATTACTCAATTCTAGAATTTTGGACCTTTCCTGACAATAATGCTCATTGTACCCCATCTTAGAGTCATAATGATCAACAAATGCAGCAATTTTAAAATGAAGAAAGAATAGTCAGGCTTACGACCATTCAGTGCAAAACAGACTACATCCAATACCCTCATCAACCCATAGCTAATCACAAAAACCCAGTCAGAATTCTCCAAAGCATAGAAGTAAACTGAAAGATCTGTATCATCAATGCAGTTTAAATAAAGATCCCCTTTGTGAAAAATGATGAAAATATTGCCATGGAAAGGAAATGGATGATCTTCACTCAGCTTTTCTTCTTTTCAAAGCACGATTTAGGTTAGTTCATGAAAAGTAGGTAGCACCCTCTGCTGTGCCTCTAAAAAATAGCTTCACTTTTTAACATACAGTAGGTAAAATAGTAACAGTTATATTGACAGCAATTCAGTTTTGGAAGAGTTTTGTTTTTCAGTACAGAAGGGGAAGAAAATATTTGTAACCCATTCTCAATTGAATGGAAAATCATCCAATGTTGACTTCAGAGCAGAATAGCTTGTAATAAGTATCTTACAGTTAGTTACCTGTAGAAGGTAACAAGCGTTCAACAAAAAAGTTTATTCAAATAATTATATATCACTAACAAATATATGTTGAAAAATGTATCCTGAACCTCTATGATGGCATTGCTCCAAGTGTTAGGCAACAATTTTTATTTATTTAAAAATTGGTGAATTACTTTGCCCTCCCTTCCTCCCCATCTTAAGAACGTCTTCCTCTTAGCCAGTCCACTTCACCTCTCTCCCCCAAGAGTGGGTGTATCCCTCTAACCCGACTTATAGCCACTCCTGGTCTCTTTCTACACTTACAATCAATCAATCAACACAAAAATTAAGTGAGGTGTGTTGCTTTGCGTTTAAAAAGAACGCTATCATTGAATTTCAGGCTATATCTTTCAGATAGATAATTAGTGATGTATAATTATTTTCATAAACCCTTTTTTAACTTGTGTTTTTTTTAAAAGGAGGATATTGGTGTGAGGATAGAGGAGATTAGAGATATGGGGAAATAAGTTCATGAAGGAATTTTACCATGAAGATGGGTGTTTAAATTGAGGCAAAGGGCTGGGATTCATCCTGTAATATAATGATGGACAAACAAATGAAATAATATTATGAAAACAGTTTAGATACGTTGAACTACGCAGAGGGTGAACAAAGATCAGAACATGAGGATTTATGAGATTAAAGATATAAGAATATAAGGATTTAGGAAATTAAAAACATTAATAAGGTTGAAAGAGTACAGAGAAGATTTACAAGGATGTTGCCGGGAGTTGAGAAACTGAGTTACAGAGAAAGGTTGAATCGTTTAGGACTTTACTCCCTGGGATGTAGAAAAATGAGTGGAGATTTCATAGAGGTGTAAAAAATTATGATGGATATAGATAGAGTGAATGCAAGCAGGCTTTTTCCACTGAGGCTAGAGGAGAAAAATACTAGAGGACACGGGTTAACAGTGAAAGTTTAAAAGGGAATATTGGGGGAGCCGGACGGTTCTTCACACAGAGTGTGATGGGAGTGTGGAATGAGCTGCCAGATGAAGTAGTAAATTTTAACATTTAAGAAAAACTTGGACAAGTACATAGATCAGAGGGATGTGGAGGGATATGGCCCAGGTGCAGATCAGTGGAACTAGGCAGAAAAATGGTTCAGCACAGCCAAGAAGGGCCAAAAGGCCTGTTTCTGTGCTGTAGTGTTTTATGGTCCTGACACGTTGATTAGGCAGTTTTGGAAATGACAAAGACAGTTGAGGGTTTGGCTAGTAGATGGGCTCAGATAAGTAATAGGCAGAGAATTAGAGCGGTGCTGGAGACACGGGATTAGAAGTGCAATCTAAATTTGAGTCTGATGTGGGAAGTACAAACAGTCTGGCACAATCCAAGCCAGTGACTGGAAATGACAAGGTTACACAGCATGCAACGTGGGCTGAATATAACAACTTTGGTCTTCCGAATGTTCAGGTTGGATGAAACAGTTGCTCAACCAAGAGGTTGCTGAACCAGCAGTCTCATAGTAAAGAAACATCACAAATTGAAAGTTGATGGAGAAAATATACTGGGTATCACCGTTTAAATGTGGATACTGATTCTATTTCAGTGAATGGTGTTGTCTTGGATTAACATGTAAATGATTAAGGAGAGTTAGCGAAGCACAGATCCACAAGGGAGTCCAGAAGCAATGCGAGCAAGAGAAAAATTATTGCTTTACTCTTAGAGTCGTAAGCAATGTTTAAAATAAAGAATTCCTGCAGAAATGTTCAATTTGTAGACATTACAAAGCACCCAGTACTCAAAATCAGAAAATAGACAAATACCAGCTTGTCAAACCAGAATAATTTATTTCACGAAATAGGTAGAATAAAGATTATTCTCCCATCTGCCATCATCTAAATATCATGCTCCATTCTATTTTTCCCATCTAAAATCAATCTTCTCACAATTCCAGTTGGAAAAGGAATTGATTTCATTTTACAAGTCTCAATGAAATATGTAGACTACAGGATGCTTATTGCAGTATCATCTTTTAAAAAACACCATCACACCATTCAGCAACTCCTATTAAACTTTACTTACAGACAATTAAAATAATCTAATTTTTATAATTAAAATTTGTTTGTCAATCATATGCAGATTGGATAAATCCAATGATTTCAACTGTGCTTTATGGTGTACTGCATCTTGCAAACAAATCTTAAATGTACAAAATAAAATTGATTAACAGTAGCCAGTATGTTTGATTTATTATTGTCTCATATATTGGGAGACAGTGAAAAGTATTGTTTCTTGTGCGCTAAACAAACAAAACATACCAGAGTACGTGGGGAGAAGGAAATGAGAGAGTGCAGAATATAATGTTACAATCACAGCTAGAGTGACTAGATATGTAGAGGGACAGGTAGTATTGAAGAAGCAGGGATGCTGCAGAAGGACTTGGACAGGTTAAGAGAGTGGGCAAAGAAGTGGCAGATGGAATACAATGTGGAAAAATGTGAGGTTATGTACTTTGGAAGGAGGAATGGAGATAGACTATTTTCTGAATGGGGAAATGCTTAGGAAATCAGAAGCACAAAGGGACTTGGGAGTCCTTGTTCAAGATTTTCTTAACGTTAAAATGCAGATTAAGCCAGCAGTTAGGAAGGCAAATGCAATGTTGGCATTCACATCAAAGGGGCTAGAATACAAGAGCAGGGATGTACTTCTGAGGCTGTACAAGGCTCAATACCATTTGGAATATTGTGAACAGTTTTGGGCCCTGTATCTAAGGAAGGATGTGCTGGCCTTGGAAAAGATCCAGAGAGGTTCACAAGGATGATCCCTGGAATGAAGAGCTTGTCATATGAGGAACAGTTGAGGACTCTGGGTCTACAGTCATTGGACTTTAGAAGGATTGTGGGGGGCAGGGAGGAAACTCATTTTGAAATTACGTAATACTGTGAAGCTTGCATAGAATGGACTAGTGGATCTTTCCACTAGTAGGAAAAACTAGAACTTGAGGGCACAACCTCAGGCTAGAGAGACAATCCTTTAAAACAGAGGAATTTCTTCAGCTAGAGAGTAGTGAATCTGTGGAACTTTTTGCTGCAGAAGGCTGTGGAAGCCAGGTCATTGAGTGCCTTTAAGACAGAAAGACAGATTCTTGATTAATGTGGAGATCAGGGATTATGGGGAAAAGGCAGGAGAATAGGGATGAGAAAAATAGCAGCCATGATTGAATGATGGAGTAGACTTGGTGAGCCAAGTGGTCCAATTCTGCTCCTATGTTTTATGAGTGTGGAGAAAGATCAGCTTAATATATGATAGGTCCATTCAAAAGTCTGATGGCAGCAAGGAAGGAGTTGTTCTCGAGTTGGATCATACATGATCTCAAACTTTTGCATCTTTTCTCTAACAGAAGGTGGCAGGAGAGAGTATGTCCAGGGTGCATGGAATCCTTAATTATGCTGGCTGCTTTTCAGAGAAGTGGGAAGTGCAGATGGAGTCAATGGATGGGGGGTTAATTTGCAGATGGACTGGGCTACATTCACAACTCTTTGTCAAAGCAGGAGCCATACTAAACTGTGACACATCCAGAAAGGAAGCTTTCTATGGTGCATTTGTAAAAACTGCTGAGAGTCAGCAATTTCCTAAGCAAGTAGAAGCATTGGTGGGCTTTCATAATTATAGCCTGAAGGAACCAAGACTGGTTGTTAGTGATCCAGCCAGTTAGAAACTTTAAGCTCGTGACCATTTCCACTTCACCATCGTTGATGTAGACAGGGGTATGTTTTCCACTACACTTTCTGAAGTCAATAACTATCCTTTATTTTATTGACATTGAGAGAGAGATTATTGTTGTCACACCATTTCATCAGATTCTCTATATCTTTCCTGTACTCCATCTTATCATTGTTTGCAATCTGATCCACTACAATGGTGTCATCAAACTTGAAAATGGAGTTGGAGTGGAATTTGGCCAGTCACAGGTGTGTAAGGGGCTGAGAACATAGCCTTGCTGGGGTCCACTGTTGAAAATAATAATTGTGGAGGAAGTGTCATTGTCTCGCCTTACTGATTGTAGCCTATGGGTTAGAAGTCTAGGATCCAGTTGCAGAGAGAGGACCAAGCTCTAGGCCACAGAGTTTGGAGATGAATTTTGTAAGAATAATGGTGGCGAAGGCTGAGTTGTAGTCAATAAATACGAATCTGACACAGGTGTCCTTGTCATCCAGGTGTCCAAGTTGAATGTAGGACCACAGAGATGATATCAGCTGCAGACATGTTGCAGTGACACGTGAACTGCAACGGATCCAGGCAATCCGGGAGACCAGAGTTGATGTGTGCCATGACTAATCTTTTGAAACACTTCATAATAATGGATGTCAGAGCCACTGGCCAGTAGTCATTAAGGCAAGCTGCCTGACTTTTCTTTTGTACAAGAATGATGATCATCTTCCGGAAGTAGGTAGGAACCTCAGATTTAAGTAAGGAGAGGTTGAAGATATTTGTGAATACCTCCTCCAGTTAGTCTGCACAGTATCTGGTGCTCATCCAAGTACCCCATCCAGGCCGGTCATTTTTCGTGGTTTGACTTCCACGACATTTGCAATGGTGACCTCAGATACTGGTTCTGCCAAGACTTCAGGGGGATGACATCATCTCGCTGACCTCTTGATCAAAATAAGCATAGGATGCGTTGAGCTCAGTCGGGAAGGATGTATTGTTGCTGGCCATCACTTTGTAGGTTACTGTCATGTAGGCCTTGCCAGAATTGATGGGCATTCACATGGCTAGCCTGAGACTCTTGCTTAGTATATACTATTATAGGACAGGCTTGGATAAGTTTGTTCAGGATATTTGTGTAGTACAAATTACACTTTGAAGAAAAAGGTGTAAATTATCACAAATCCTAACTGAACACTTTTTGATATTGGAAATATTGCTATAACTTATTAAAAGCACCAAGTACAATTTGTATGCATTGAAAAATGTGAAATTTTTTATCATTTTGTATGATTTATTATTTCAGGATTCCAAAGTCTTGAAATTAAACTGAACATTCGCATCTCAATGGTAAATACAATATGAAATTCCTCTGGCCTTTATTTCAAGGTCTTCAGTAAAATAGCTGTGGAAATTCAAATGAAGATTAAGCAGGCTTATGTCAATAGTAATACACATCATGAGGAAACTATTTAGTATGTATTGCATTTCAACGTTATTGAGGCTAAAGTCAAAGGCTGTATTAGCATCTTACATGCATTTCAAAACTCCACAGAAAATATTGTTTTGTTTTGAACTTAAAAACGTGCTAAAGCAGGAAAATGGAGTTTGATTTCTACAGCATTTCATTATAAATAATTAGTTCCTGCACAACTATTAAACTGATCTTACATATTAATTTCAATTAATTAAACAAATCATATATAGGAAAACAAATTCAAGCAATAGTATTTTCAGCCTGTTTAATTCCCGGGTTATATAGCTCCATATTCCCAATGAACATCAATAATTCAAGAAATTACCCTGGGCTTGGTAGAACATCAGCATTTAACATGATAGTGAATAACAGAAATTGTAAAGAAAAACTAAAAAGAAAATGTCAGATTGCAAATATTACATGCTTATTTACATTTTTTGATTTATTATAAACAGTTCATACAATACCAAGTTTCATTAATTTTCTATTTCTTCTCTCTATTATCCAGCAAAATATCTTGATTTCTGAAGCTTAAGATGTAGTCACAAAAAATCTAAATCTTGCTAGTCTCTCGATCTGACTAATTATATAGACTTCATGATTAGCAAGTACAACATACCAATGAGGAGCAGTTGACCACTCAGCCCCTCAAACCTGCTCCAGCATTCAGTAAGATCATGGCTTAATCTGATTGTCACCTCAACTCCATATTCACTCCCTTGTTTAGGCATAGTCCTCTTCCTAGGTAAGCATCAATGCAAAGTACATGTTTATTACATATAATCAGGAGCAAAAATAGGCCACTCAGCCCCTCAAGCCTGCCAGGCCATTCAACAAAATCATGGCTGATTTAGTTTCAACCTCAACTCACATTCTTTCCTACCCTTATAATTTTTCAGCCCCCTTGTTCGAAGAAATGATCTAGCAATGCCTTAAAAATATTCAAAAGACTGCTTCCACCACCTTTTGAGGAAGAGAGTTCAAAAGATTCTTGATCCTCAAAGGATTTCTTCATCTCTATTTTAAATGGGCAACACTTTTTTAAAATAATGATTGAGGTTCTTCATTAAGGGGTAACATCATTTCCAGCCACCCTGTCAAGACCCCTCAGGGCATTGTGTTTCAATCAAGTCACCTCTTACTTTTCCAAACTCAAATGGATACAAGCCTAGCTTGTCCAAACTTCCCTCATAAGACAACCTTCACAATTCCAAGTATTAATCTGGTAAACCTTCTTTGGACTATTTCCAAGCATTTTACATCCATCTTTAAACAAGGAGACTGATATTGTACACAGTATTCCAGATGTGGTCTCATCAATGCCCTGTATAATTGAAGCAATAACCTCCTTACTTTTGTTCTCGATTTCCTCTCACAATAAACAATAATGTTCGATTTTTCCCAATTACTTGCTGAATCTGCAAGTACTTTTTATGATTCATACACAAGGAGATCCAGATCCCACTGAGCTCTGCAACTGTCCACCTTTAAATAATATGCTTCTCCATATTCTTCCTGCCAGAGTTGACAATTCCACATTTGCCAGGTCTGTGCCTATTAACATAATCTATTTATATCCATTTGTAGCCTCTTCAAAACACAAGATAGGTTGAAAGGTAAGCTACCAGCAAATTTAGCAATCATACCTTTGGTCCCTTCATCAAGTCACTTGCAATATAATTTGTGGCACATCACTTATTGTCAACCAGAAAGTGACCCATTTATGCCTACTTTGTTTCGTGTTAGCTAGCTAATCTTTTGTCAATATGTTACACCCTACACCATGAGCTTTGATTTTCAGCAATCATCTCTGATGTGGTACCTTATCAAAAGTATATCCTTTACTCACAGCACATATTCCTTCTGCAATGAATTCTGTTATGGTGAAATTAAAGCGATGCACACAAAATGGACTCTGGGAAGGGACATTAAAAGGCACAGACTCTGGGCACAGACAGTTACACAAGAGTAAAACCTGCAGTATCTGAATTATTGCAGGAAACTGGTCAGACCTGGGGCACTTTAAGACTTGAGATAAGAACAGATCCAGAACAATGAGTTTGATAATAAGATCAGCCACTGATGCAGACATAAATACATAAATGTATATATCAAAACTGCACAAATGTATCCATTCTATATATAATGGTCTGTTAACTGTTCATGTCTGTATCTGTCTGCTTGTAACAATGTATTATCTGTTGCTGTCCATATCTGCCCACTCAACTTGTAACAATGTGTTAACAGCTAATCTCCGTACTATTATCTAAAACTACCATTGTGTAGTTGAGAAGATAGCTGACAAATACTGCAGAGTACCAGTGCTCTCTCCCAAAGCTTTGTCTGAAATAAAACTGTTTTGTTGAACCTCCAAGTCTGGCTCCAAAGCAGTAAAGTAACAATTCCAATAAACTGGTTAAATAAAACATGTTGATGCTGCCCAATTACCTTGAACTTTCTGAAGTGCCCTGCTGTAACATCTTTAGTAATAACTTTTAACCCTTTCCCTTGGGCAGCTATTGAGCTAACTGGCAAGTGGGTTTCTGCTTTCTGTCTCCCTTCTTTTTTTAATAAAGGAGTTATCTGACTGTTTTCCAACTAAATGGAACTTCCCCAAATCTAGGTCATGTTGGTAAATTAAAACCAATACATCAGCTATCTCATTGGCCATTTCTTTTAAGACCCTGATGAAATCCATCAAGATCCAGGGACTTGAGTGTGCTACCCCAACAATTTACCAAATACCACCTCTCTAGTAATCATAATTGTCCTGAGTTCCTCCCTCCCTTTCATTTTCAATTTACAGCTATTACTGTGATGTAACAGGTATCTTTTATGGCAAAGAACAATGCAAAATACATGTCCAATTTATTTTTAATCTCTATTTTCCATTTTCAATTCCCCAGATTCATTTTCAATAAGACCAACTCATTTATTAATCTTTTAGTCTTTCTCTGATTTTTTTTAATGTCCTGTTCAATCTTGTTATTTGCCATCCAAGCTTGTGCAATTATTTGCTTTTCCTTTAAGTGTGATACTATCTTTAACTTTTTAAGTGAACCATGGATGGTGCATCTATCTATTGTGTATTCTGAAATATCCCCAAAATATTTACCATTATATCTCTGCTGACCTATCCCTTAATTGAATTTGGCAGTTCATTTTAGCTAGTTCTACTTTTGTGCAGTCGTAATTGCCCTTGTTTAAAGCTTAAAATCTTACTGTCTCTTCTCTCCCTCAGTTTGAGGTAAAACTCAATATCATGATTGTTGCTACCTTGGGGTGCCTTCACTGAAATCATTAATCAATCCTATCACTTGGCAAAATGCCAGTCTCGTACAGCCTCTTCTCTGGTTGGCGCCAGAATGTGCTGTTCCAAGAAATTAGCCTGGAAACATGAATTCCTCATCTAGGCTATATGTGCCCATCCGAATTTTTTCAGCCCATATGTAGATTAAACTCCCCCATGACTACTACTATGCCATTCTGACAAGCTCCTCATCCAACTGTATGCTCACTTTTGGGGCACCTGTACAACACTCCCACAAATGACTTCTTGCCTTTATCATTTCTCATTACTACTCAGATTGCTTCTACATCCTCGTTTTGTGATCCCAAGTTGTACAAGACATTGTTAAGGCCAAACTTGGAATTCCATGTACATTTCTAATCACTCTATTATGGAAAGGGTACTGTTAAACTAAAAAGAGTGCAGAAAAAATTTACTAGGAAGCTCCCAGGAATACATGATTTGCGCTATAAGGAGAGACTGAATAGATTGTTTTTTTTTCTCTGGAGCATAGGAGGCTAAGGGGTGATCTTATAAAGTTCTATAAGATAATGAGGGGCATAGATCAGCCAGATAGATGGTCAATATCTTTTCCCAAAGGTAGGGGAGTCTAAAACTAGAGGACATAGGTTTAAGGTGAGGAGGGAGATACAAAAGGATCCAGAAAGACAATTTTTTCACACAAAGGGTAGTGAATGTCTGGAATAAACTGCCAGAGGTACTGGTAGAGGCAGGTACAATTTTGTCATGGATAAGATGGGTATAGAGAGATATGGACCAAACAGATGCAATTGGGACGAGCTTAGTGATTAAAAATAACAGGGGTAGCATGGATAAAGAGCAAAGAGCAAAGAACAAAGAACAAAACAGCACGGGAAACAGGCCCTTTGGCCCAACGAACCCACGCCACCACCCCGATATTCCCACCTCCACCCGTGATCCCTATCTATGTTTATAGATCTATGGATTAAAAACCAAATTTGAGACAATTTAGGGAGAATTTGTTTTGCCAATTAGCCTAAGAGCACATCTTTGGGATGTGGGAGGAAACCGGAGCACCCGGAGAAAACCCACATAAGCACGGGGAGAATGCGCAAACTCCCACAGACACAGGCCCAAATCCATGTATCTGCACAGCACAGCGATAGTCACTGAGCTGTCGTGTTGCCCATCAGATGGTCCAGGTCAAGCATACACTAACGATGTGAAGCAGTAGGATACTCTCGAAAAAAATCCAAGAACAGCCCTCTCACGACCCGTCGCGTGTATGCCCCTCGTTAGGCAACAAGGTGGACCAAAGCACCTGTAGGATAAAAACAAGTACATCAATATCATCATCTATTTACACACTTCCCAGGGATCCCAAGGCTCATGATCCCTATTTTAAATCAGTTTTCTATACCCCTCCATTCCCATTCTGTTCATGTGCCCATCTAAGTATTTCTTAAATAACTCCAGAGTACTGCCTCCACCACTTTACTTGGCAGCGCATTCCATACCCCCACCACCCTCTGTGTGAAAAATCTCCCTCTAGCATCCAAATTATACCTTACCCCCCTCACCCTAAGCCCGTGACCCCTCGTGCTATTTGAGTCCATCCTAGGAAAAAGCTTAACCCTGTTTACTCTATCTATACCCCTCATAATCTTGAGCACCTCTATTAGATCTCCTCTAAGTCTACGTCTTTCTAAGGAAAACAGTCCCAATTTGCCTAACCTCTCCTCGTAACTCAGACCTTCCATACCAGACAGCATCCTGGTAAACCTCCTCTGCACTCTCTCCAGAGTCTCCACGTCCTTCCGGTAGTAAGGCGACCAGAACTGGATGCAGTATTCCAAATGAGGTCGAACCAATGTTTTATACAACCGCAACATTAAAGGCCAGTTCTTGTACTCTATACCCCTTCCTATAAAGGCTAACATACTATATGCTTTCTTCACAACCTTCTCCACTTGTTCTGCCACCTTCAGAGACTTGTGCACCTGTACCCCCAGGTCCCTCTGCATTTCTATACTCTTAATAGGTCTACCCTTTATCATATACCTCCCCCATACATTCTTTCTCCCGAAATGCATCACCTCGCATTTATCAGGATTGAATTCCATCTGCCATCTATCTGCCCAAGCTACCAGCCTATGTCCTGCTGCATCGCCTGACAATGCTCCTTACTATCAGCAAGTCAAGCCATCTTTGTATCATCTGCAAACTTGCTGATCACTCCACTTACTCCCTCTTCCAAGTCATTTACACATATATTACAAATAGAAGAGGTCCCAGTACTGAGCCCTGTGGCACACCACTAGTGACCGACCTCCAGCTAGAAAAACACCTTCCACTATTACTCTCTGAATCCTAATACTAAGCCAGTTACTTATCCATCTAGCTACCTGTCTTTGTATCCCATGAGCCTTGGCCTTCTCAACTAACCTCCCATGAGGGACTTTGTCAAACACCTTACTGAAATCCATGTAGACGACATCAACGGCTCGCCCTTCATCCACCGTTTTGTCACCTCCTCAAAAAATTCTACCAGATTTGTAAGGCACGACCTCCCCTTAACAAATCCATACTGCGTATCCCTAATAAGATTGCAACGCTCTCAGTGCCTATACATCCTACCTCTAAGAATCCCCTCCAACAGCTTCCCTACCACTGACATCAAACTCACCAGCTTATAATTCCCAGGGTTATCCCTACTACCCTTTTTAAACAACGGTACAACATTAGCTATTCTCCAGTCCTCTGGGACCTCACCTGTGTCCAAGGAAGAGACAAAGATTTGTGTCAGAGGCCCAGCAATTTCACCTCGCACCTCCCTAAGCAGCCTGGGATAAATGCCATCAGGCCCCGAGATTTATCAGTTTTAATGCTACCTAGAAGCTCTAACAGTTTCTCCCTTGGTATGGATATTTCCCTCAACTGGTCCACAGCTGCTTAAAGACAGGAGCTGTCAACAAGCCCCTCTCCTTCGTGAATACCGACGCAAAGTATTCATTCAGGATCTCCGCCATTCCCTCGGGCTCTAAGCACAGTTCCCCTCCTCTGTCCCTAAGAGGTCCGATTTTTCCTCTAACCACCCTTTTATTCCTAACATAGGAGTAAAAAGCCTTTGGGTTTTCCTTAATCCTATCCGCCAAAATCATTTCATGCCCCCTTTTTGCCCTTCTAACTCCCTGTTTGAGCTCCCTCCTACTCTCTCTATATTCCTCCAATGCTGTCTCCGTTCCCAGCTGCTTTGACCTATCATACGCCTCTCTTTTCTTCCTAACCAAGTCCTCAATATCCCTAGTAATCCATGGCTCTCTAATCCTACCTTTCCCATCTTTCCTCTTAGCTGGCACATATCTATCTTGCAACATTTTCAGTATTCCCTTGAAAGAATCCCACATGCCTAGTGTGGACTTACCCTCGAATGACCATTCCAATCAATTTCCATAAGTTCCTGCCTAATCTGACCGTAGTTAGCCTCCCCCAATTCAGCACCCTGCCCCCAGGGCAACAAGCATCCTTTTCCATCTGTACCCTAAAGTAGACAGAATTGTGGTCACTGTTAGCCACATGTTCCCCTACTACAACATCAACCACCTGCCCTGGCTCATTACTCAGAACTAAATCCAATATAGCCCCTTCTCTAGTCGGGCTGGCCACATACTGCTCCAACGATCCTTCCAGTACACATTTTACAAATTCCTGCCCGTCCAAGCCCCCAGCTCTAGGTACTTTCCAATCCACCCTAGGGAGATTAAAATCTCCCACTATAATGACTCTGTTCTTTCTGCACCTATCCAAAATGTCTTTACATATGCCTTCTTCAACTACCCGTGGGCTGTTGGGTGGCCTATAATACACCCCTAGCATAGTAATTGCCCCCTTTCTATTCCTCAACTCCATCCACAGCGACTCCACTCCTAACTCCTCTGTATTGTCCTCCCTCTGCACCGCCGTGATGCTCTCCTTAACTAACAACGCCACTCCTCCACCTCTTCTGGACCCTCCTCTGTCACGCCTGAAACACTTATATCCAGGAATGTTCAGTTGCCACTGCTCCCCTTCCTTTAACCACGTCTCCGTCACCGCAACCATATCCAAGTTCCTCGCAAACATTAAGGCCCTAAGTTCATCCGTTTTTCCCGTTACGCTCCTCGCATTGAAACAGATACACTCCAGACCTCCAAGCCCACTCGGAACCTTCTTCTCCCCAGTGTATTTCTTCTCATCCAAGCTTACTGTATCTCCCATCTCACTCTCTACCGAGCTATGTGTCTCAGCCCCTCCTCCCCTCCATATTAGTTTAAATCCTGCCAAAACACTCCAGCTAACCTCCCAGCTAAGATATTCATGCCCTTCCCATTTAAGTGTTCCCCATCCCTTCTATACAGGTGCCCTTCTTTCACAAAGACTTCCCAGTTATCCACAAGTATGAAACCCTCTGCCCTACACCAATCCTTCAGCCATGCATTCAGCTGTAGGATCTCGTTTCTCCTGGCTCCGCTATTACCCCGCCCTGGTAGCAGCCCTGAGATCACCACCCTGGAGGCCCTGCTCTTTAGCCTACCCCCCAACTCCCTGAACTGCCTTCGTATATCCTCCCTACACTTCCTTCCTACATCCTTCTCTCCTACTTGAATAATCACATCCGCCTGGGTCCCCTCACCCTTCAAAATGCCCTCTACCCTAATAAGTTGGGTCTTAGGGCCTATTTGCATACTGTAAACCTCTATGACTTTCAGTCATCCCTTATGAAACTCAATTAATTAAAAGAGCCACATTTTCACTTTATTCCAGTTTTCTGTCCTTCATAAATGAACCTACCCTTCAATATTCAGGTCCAATCTAAATCATTTTAGAGCCATGTTTTTACAACGGCTCTCAGATGTTTATTTCTATTTGCATCAACAATTCCTCTGTTTTGTTTCAAATAACACGTATTCAGATACGGAGGGGCAAACTTACCAAAAAAAATTATAAGTGCCAAACCAGCATGAAAAAGGAAAGAATCATGCTTTTTTTGGGCCAGTTAAAAATGGAATCTCACGTCACTCTGAAAAAGATGAACCAAAATCTCTTTTCCATCAGTAGGCGCAAGGGATGGTGCAGCAGATGAAGTCATTGCGCATGCTCAGATCTGTTCATACAGTACAGAAATCTGTTTTTCACTGCCTACCTCAGCTCTGCTGGCCTCTGGTGAATCACTGCCCCCATTACCCCAAATTATTATAGGCCTCTGTGACCAATTGCTTCCTCCTGTCCCCACATCCCATGGGTTATCCGATCCCCCCACTATAGTGGGACTCCATGGCCAAACATGTCCACCCCTAGTCCTCACATATGGAGTGGCCAATCGCCGGTTACACAGCGTGCAGCAGCCACTCCCTCCCCAATCACTGTTGCATGCAACATGTCCTAGTCAATTAGCCTGCCCCCTCTCCATAAGCCTCATCCCCTTGGCACTACCCAGTACCAGGTGGATGGTGCCAGGCTGGTACTATCAAAGGGGCACTCCCCCTCTGCCCCCGACTTCTTGGAGAAGCCTCAACGGTTTCCAGTCCTAAGGTGAGGCCATCATGTCTGGTCCCTATTGATAGGGACCATACTTGATCCTTGTCAGAGAGAATCTTCATTGGTGAAGCTGCATAGACAAGTGAGCCAGAGAACATTATCTATCCCATAACTATGCTGTCACCAAACACAACCATATTCTATTTCACTCTGCCCACTTGATTGGCATTCTTTACTATGGTGCCATGGTCAGTTGCTCATCCATTTTGTAGTTCTTCCCATTCACACAGATATCAAGCACCTTGTACTTGTTGGACATACATGCTGGTTCTTATTACTTACCACACAGTCATATCTTCCTGTCTCTGACCATCAACCATCAGTTCTGCCTACCTAAGGGGAATGACTGTCTCCTGGAATAAGTGTCTAGGTAACTTTCCCTCTTCCTAATGCTCCACATGTTTGTAGCTCAGACTCCAGCTCAGCAACTCAGAACTGAAGCTGCAGACACTTTTTGCAGATGTAGCTGTCCAGGATTGTAGTGCATTCTACAGATTTCCACGTGACTGCCATTTCTATCAAATCTTATTTAGTCAACGGGAGAATGTTCCAGCCATTCACATCGGCGGGATCTTCCAGTCCTGCTGCAGATTTCGTGGTGGAGAGACATGTTTTCAATTGGAAATCCCGTTGACAATAGTCGATCAGAAGATCCTGCTGCTGGCCAATGGCTGGTTGTCTTGTTGCATGGAAAATTCTGCCCAATTTGTTGATAAATTTACACAAATAACATAATAGAAAGTTGCACTTGCCTTGCTTGATAACAAAAAGGGAAACTCACCAACTATTGGAAGTTGAAAAATTGTAGGAAAAGGAGCACCTCTTCTCCCATTTGCAACCAATTTTCCAACTTCTCACATAACATACGTTTTACTTTCATGTTGGTGTTCCTCTTTGTGTATGTGGATATTAAACCTTTCTGCTTTTAAGAGTGTTTGATACCTCAATTTGCAGCTCAGCTTTCTGATACAGTAATTAACACCTACTGGGGGCAACTACTTTCAGATGAATGGCAAATAACTGACACTTGGGCAGCTCCCCATTTAACAGGCTATTCAACTAACAAAGCTTAAAACAAAGAACCTAATACATAATCTAAATTTGAATTTATGAAAACTTTACCAGAAATTCCCACCTCATCATTCGATCTATCATAGAATCCTTACAGTGCAGGAGGCCACCATTCAGCCCACAGAATCTGCACCGACCACAGTCCTACCCAGGCCCTAATTCCTAACTAGTCCTCGTGACATTTAGGGACAATTTAGTATGACCAATTCACCTAATCTGCATATCTTTGGAATGTGGAAGCAAACCGGAGCACCTGGAAGAAACCCACACTGACACAGGGAGAATGTGCAAGCTCTACACAGAGAGTGACCCAAGCCAGGTATTGAATCTGAGTCCCTGGGGTAAGGCTGCAGTGCTAACCATTTGCCATCATGCTACCCAGTTGACTCAGGCATAGTCTCACATCTACATGCCCATTTCTGCATATAGAAAAGGAAATAAAATGGCCAATAACGAGCAATTTAAAGTTGTTCAAGTCAAGATTATGGCTAAAGGACCATTAAGTGCTTGGTTGACAGGGTGGAAGGAAGAACAAGAGGAATTTCAATAGGATGTGGCAGGGATGAAAAGGATGTGGGGGGGGGGGCAAGGAGATGTCTTTTACTGTGGAGAGAAAATTTCGTTAAAGAAAAAAATGACATTTTTAAATAAATGTTTGAAAGATGGCATTATAACAAATACAATAGAGTCAGAGGAACTGGGAGAAAGGATTTGAATCTTTCCAGAAAATGCAAAGTTGAGCAAATGACAAAACAGTATGGGCCAACAGATGTTTTCGGACAGGACTGATTTAAACAGTAGCGTTAAGGCAATTTCTATAAATCTTCATAGATACATGACTAAATTTAGTATGAAGTAACAATATCAAAATTTGCAGAGAAAAAAAATCAGAGAATTAAAAACAAGCCAATATCATTTTGTCCTTTGCTCAACCTCCATGCATTCAGCAAGTCTGGCATTATCTATATAGGAGCCACATTAGTTGAAATTTTGTATGGGCCTCTTTAACAAAGTGATCAAAAAGATTGAGATCAAATCTGTATTGGACAAAAGACTGACAGATGAAATGTTATACTGCTACACAAGTATAGCATATTACTTATTTGGGAAAAACTTGTGTTGGAAATGACATGCATTCACAGCCTTTCACGTTCTGGGAAGTTGCAAGTGGTATTAAAAGTCCAATGATTATGATGATGTCATAAAAAAAAATCTGACTCACTAATACCCTGTAGGGAAGGAAATCTGCCATCCTTATTTGGTTTGGCTTTCATATGACTCCAGATCCATAACTATTTGGTAGATTCTTAAACATCCTCAGAAATGGCCAGCAAGCCACTCTGTTACATCAAACCATTAAAAAGATAACAAAATGGAATGAAACTGACTGGACCACTTGACATTATCCTTGGCATTGGAAGTAACGACAAACTCAGCACTAACCACCAATTTTGTGCCAAAATTGAGAGTACCGTCTCTCAGACTGGTCAAACAATAGCATAACATAATCATGCTTGCAGAATCATACCTTGCAGATAATGTTCCAGAAAGTGAATAGAGACAATGGGCAGGTGCACCAATTGGCAGAATGTAACTCAAACTATCCTAGAAAGATTTAGGACCTCAACTATTTACCAAATTTACAAAAAAATTTAGATAATGGACAAGAAAGCCATATAACCAAATTTATCAATGGGACAAATAAATGATATTGTAAGCAATACTGATGCAAATGTGAAATTAGATAGAATGGAATACTTTCTAAATGTCAAAAAAGCTAGAAACATTGCATTCAATTAGTGTACTGTTAGAGATGACATATCTTTTCAAACAGAATCGTGTCTATGAAAATTAATGTGGTCGAATTATAAAGAACTTTATTTTTTTTAAAAAAGTGTTTAAATGTGATTGCGTCTGGTTTCCTATTTATTATTACTCGGTTAATGGTTGGCATTATGGAGAGTTACAGAACAGAGAGATCTCGGGGTGCATATTCATTGCTCCTTGAAAAGTGGAGTCACAGGTGGACAGAGTGGTGAAGGCGGCATTCGTCATTCAGACATTGAATAACTTATTGAATTTGTACAAGACATTGGTATGCCAAACTTGGAATACTGTGTGCAATTCTAGTCACCCTATTATAGAAAGGATATTATTAAACAAGAAAGAGTGCAGGAAAGATGCCACTGGGACTTGATGGATTGAGTTATAAGGAGAGGCTCGATAGACCTTGACATTTTTTTTTGGGGTGATCTTATAGAGACCTATAAAATAAAATAATGGGGGGCATAGATCAGCTATATAGTCAATATCTTTTCCCAAAGATAGGGGAGTTTAAAACTAGTGGGCATAATTTAAGGTGAAAGGGGAGAGATACAAAAGAGTCCAGAGGAGCAATGTTTTCATACAGAGGGTGGTTAGTGTTAAAGGTGGATTACAACTTTGTATTTTAAAAAGCATTTAGTCAGTTTCATGGGTAAGGTGGGTATACAGAGATACAGGCTAAATGCAGGCAATTAGGACTAGCTTAGGGGTTTTGAAAAAAAAGAGATGGCATAGGTAAGTTGGGCCTTAGGGCTTGCTTCCATGTTGTAAACCTCTATGGCAAAACCTTAGTTGGACCACAATTCACAGAAGTTCTGGACACTGCACCTTAGGATGTACTGGACTTGGAGAAAGTATCATGAAAGTTTACTAGAATGATACACAGATTCCAAAACTTAGGCCACAAAGAAAAGTTAAACAAACCTGGGTTACATTCCATGGAATTTAGAAGGTTAAAGATTGATTTGATCAAAGTTTTTTCTAAGCTGTTAAGGCAAACCGATATAACAGTTTGGGAGAAACTATTTCCACCAGTTGAGCAGTCCATGACTCAAAGGCAAAATCAAAAATTTCAACCTAACCATATCAGAGGTGTTTTGCAAAGGGTTGTAAAAGTTTGGAACTGCCTTCCGTAAATAACATTTGATGCCAAAATTTTAAAACTGTGATTTAGATTTTTGTTAACCAACAGCATTAAGGTACTAAGGGGAAAAAGAGGGTGTACAGAGATATGTTGCAGAGCAGTCTATGATATTGAACAGTGGAAAAGATTCAAGGATGAAACAGACTATTCCTAAGTAGGCATATTGAGCAAAATCTCCAGAGCAGCCTGGGAACACCATGCAGACATATCAAACGGAGGTTGTGAAGCAGTGTATATATAAACATTATTAAAAATTAGAGACAAATTCAATTTTAAAACTTATTGCATTGACCACCTTATAGAACGGTCATTATTGTGAGCTTAATCAAGTGCAAAGCCACTTAAAAATACCAGTGAAGTTCTTATAATTGCTAATAAATACTTCATAATGCAGCATGCTTGACCACATTAATTTTGATGGAAGCAAGATTCTGTTTAAAAAAATTTTTTGTAATCTACAAGAGCACACGAATTCAATGCAAAGTTATGAGAGCCCATTCTTTCCCACTTCTGACTGCACCAGTCTCTTGCTTTTTTTAAAAAAAAAACTCAGTTCCTTACATAAATAGGTACTGCTAACAAATCTGCTTATATGTCACCAATGTTACTAAAAATAGTCTTGAAAATATTGAAAAATGTACTATTAAAAGACATAATAGGCTACTGTTTTTAAGCTTCCTGTATCATTTAAGTACAACCATGGTGTACCATATGCAATTTAATCATACAGCTACCTAAAGTTCTGAACTTTATCAGCTTGTTTTGGGTTGTGCTGCAAGACAAGGATTTGAAGAACACAAAGCTCCCTTGTATTTCATTCTGGCTAATGGTATATACTCAACCCACTCTTTTCAGTGAAGTATAAAACATGAACTAGGCTTAATGCCAGGAGATTACTACCCTGACTAAATTCAAAGTACCGTATATCATTACACCTGCAAGGCCATGTAAATTTATATGGTTTTGTTACCCATTATGGAACATCAGCTTCAATAGAATCCAGAAACAAGAATAATGATAGAATATGCAACGAAGAGAAAATGCAATTTGGGAAGCTCTTTTAATGCCTTGTAGACAATACTTTTCCCATGTTCTCTGTATTAGGCTATGTCGAAGATCATTGAGGAATTACACATTAAGATGCAACAATAGTAAATGAAATTTGAAAAAAAAGCAGACAGTTTCAGTGGAAACATAAATGTGAATGCACTAGTGTGCAATATCCTAGGCCTATACTTTCCTGCAATAATAAGATTGGCAACGTACACCATAAATTGTGTTGAGGCATAGGTAGTTTAAAAATGTAAGAAAATAAGAGTACATAACATGTGTGTCACCTACTTGGTTTTAGTGAGGTCAAACACTGAGGAAATAAAGAGGAAAATTTAAAATCTGTGAACTCTAAATATATGGCATGCTACTATTAAAACTGAAAACGCCCGATACTTGAAAGTTAATTAATGCTTGCAATATTTTTAACAACTGAGTCACTTTGACCATTATATTCAAGTCCAAGTGTCAGAGGTACGAAAACTGGCTTAATGCAAAAAATTGCAATTACCATTAATTTTGATAGAGTTGCCAATTGCTATGACAATTGCTTTGATGGTTTGTAAAAGTTCTATAAAAGTATAAAGTAGCATAATCATATGGAATGAATCACTTATTCCATTATTTCCTCTTTCATTTGTACCTTTCAAGCGTTCGTATGATATAGAAGTGCCTCCTTATCTTGTAAGATCTTTCACCACCCATAAAATGTTGACAGTGTGGCTCATCAACAAATCATAAGTTTCTCTGGCCCCTGCTTTTTTGGCTTTTGCTAAAACCCTTACTTAAAGGGCTTTAAAACCCTTATTTTCTACTACCCACCCAAAATGTTCTCACCAAGATATCTTCACTGCTTTTCTCCCTCAGCTTCTGCACTGAGCAAGTTTTAATCCTCAGTGATTTCAGTCTCCATCCTTGTCCTCCCTCTGATCTTCTGATCTCTCAAAATTGCAGCCTCCTTATGAACTCTCCATCTATACTCAAGACCACACAAGCTTGCCAGTTCAAGTGCCGTCACTAATACCTTTGTGTCAATCACTTTTTAGTATTATTCTCTACCTAGATCCCCTGTCCAACTTAAATTCTTTTACTCACATGGAAAATAACTCTCCTCCAATTCACTTATACTGTAATTGCAATTTCAAAATCCTAACCACCTAGCCTTTGATTTTCCATTCAACAAGACACTACAACATACTCAACCATACTTCCACCTCCATCTTTTATGCCCCAACTCTCATTAAAACAACTACTTTTTCAGCCTGGATGTTGCTCCTGCTATAGTTTCATTGCTGCTGAAGTTCAAAGGATACAGAATTGAACGGATGCTGTAGACACACAACAGTTAGCCATTCACTACCAGATCTGGCTGGAATACCAAGTACTAACAAACCTTTTCTCACCTGTCAAAACTACTCAAATTATCCAGGATCATCTGGAGGGCAAAGAAAATATCTAACAATGTCTTTACCACAAACATCTTCTAAAACCCATGTAAAAGAAAGCATTACATTTACATGATGACCAAAGCACATTATAAAGCATTTTACAATTGGTGAAGCGTTTTTGAAGTTAGTCATTGTTCCAGTATAGGAAATATTGCAAGCTCGCGCTAACAGGTTTAAGGTAATGACCAGGTAATCTGTTCTATATTCATAGAAAGATAAATATTGGCCAGCCCATCAGAAAAAACTACCCATTTTTCAAAATAACGGCATCTCATGTCCACCTGAGAGGGACAAATAGTTTAACATCTTATTCAAAAAAATCTCCAACTGTGTAGCACTCCTTCAGTTCAGCACTGAAGAACCAGCCTTGATTTTTGTGATCAAGTCCTGGAGTAGGACTCCAATCACACCAATCCACGACATCTCTACTTATCCTTCTCAACCACTTGGCAGCCTTCAGCACAGTTAATGACACCATCTCCCTCAAATTTCCTCACTGTAGTCAAGCCAAACGGGATTGCACCCACCTAACTCCTAGTTTATCTATTCAATTGTCTTCACTTTTAAGTGCTCCCCTTTTTGTTTCTGCATCATATTTACCCTGCTAATCCCCCCTGATACTAAGGGCAATTTATTATGAGAAATTAATGTATCACTGGACTGTGGGAGGAAATCCACACTGACACTGGGAAAATATGCAAATTCCACATAGGCAGTCACACAAGGTCAGAATTGAACCTGGGTCCCTGGCACTGTGAGGCAGCAGTGCCAGTTTTTTTTTTAAGTATGCATGTATTGATAATTCCCCTTCCCCCTGTTATCAACTGAACAAATTCCTACTACATGACTTGTAAGCAAATTACAATAGTCTTTCTAGATCTTAATGTATAAATGCTTGAGAAAATAAAATGCAGTATCAACTAATTCCACAGTTGAGAATTAAGAGTTTCCATGGGAAGGGAAATAAATTTGATTCTGGAAGAGGGCCCAGTTATAAATTCAGGTCTGCTGCAATTCTTTTCTCCTGTTGTTCCTCAAGAGCTCTGGTTGCCTGCTCTTTTTAGAAACTTCGATCCCCACTGCCCTATCTCTGCTTGTGCAGTAGCAGTTCCCAGGAGCATAATAATGAAACTGCCTTCTGATCTACAGTGTCTTAAGCACAAGCAATCTTTTAAACCCTCCAACAGCAGACTAAGTTAATATCATTAGGTTGTGTTTGGTTTGGTTTATTAGCTGGTTATTCTATGTACAGAGCTGAATAAGATGAATGCACCAGTTCAATTTCTGTTTTGATATCAGTAATAAAACAAATATTGGGAATTCTTACTTCCTTTAATACAGGCCTGGATGTTATTCTGGTATGAACACCAAACTGTCAGCATTTGCTATCATTATTTCACTGAAATTGACAGAAGCTTTTGGAGTTTGAACACGTGCAGAAAATGCAGAAATTCAGAAGTTACTGCCAGTGATTCTGTACTCCTCCAAGAGGATGTGCTGTTGAGGTCCCTCAAGAATGCAATTTCAAAGTAGTGAATTCACAAACATTTGCACTTTTACACAAAACCCTTGAAAGAGTTATCCTAAATCATAATGTGCAATTCCATCGGATATTTCCAATTATGTCTTTGCAGATACTGACCTCCACTTTTTCAGCCATCACATGCTATACTCATATTTGCAGTGAATCTCAATTTTTCAACCCACAAATTCACGTTTTATTCATCAGTTCCTTATAACTGGAACCAAGTGATCAAGCAGGCAACAAAGGCTACGATGTAAACTTATGTGGAAGCTTACGACCATGCCACTCTGTATCGGATGCCAATGATATTTTAAAATGGCGACTATCTATACCAATGGTTCAATTTTAGTCAGAACATAAAATTTGATCCATTTTTGGAGGGAGTTTGAGAGGCTTCAATCGTCGACTTATACTTCAATATCTTCAGCATACTTTGTTGAATGAGATAGGACTAAGTTGGTAAACTGCATACTAACTTCATAACTACATCATACAATCTCACTGAAAAGCAAAATTTATATTTGTGTAATGTCAAATCAACACTTTTCAAGAATATCAACAATTTTATAATTTGCTTTAGTTTTTAATTATTTCTATTTAAATCAAATGAATCATTTATTTTGTTATCTGCAAAAATAAAACTGAAACTGAAGGATAATGTGCTTGTAACTTCATGGTTTTTTTGTCTGTGAAAATGAGATTGCCTGTTTACCTGGCTTGTTGATGTCATCACTGCCAGATACCTGGAGGACATAACCTTGACCCAGTTATTAGCAAAAGGAAAATCCATATCACAGAAGCTTTTTTCAATTAAGTGACAACTGCTGTTGCTTCACTTCTGTCTTTAAAGTCAAGCCCATTTTCTCTTTGTTCTCTATACTCAATTCAGATGTTATTTTTCTATTGCCCTATTCCTGTCACAGCTTTCTGCTCTTTTACTGACATTCTCTGATGTTAATTTTTTTTAAATCTTCTTTTCAAATACTAATTGATTTGAAAACAAGGTGTTATTTGTCTCCAAAGTAACCATTTATTGCTAAGGAATGGGCCATTGTTTGAGAACACTTCGCGACAGCCCATTCCATGTTTAAAATATCTTTCCACTGCAATAGATCGATAACACGGCATCGGATTGCGTGGAAATAGATTACCGTTTTTAGACTTGATTTTGCTGACAGCGTTTTTAAGACACTTCATATATGGGGTTTGATTCGTGAAAACAATGACTACAAAATCTGAAACAATTATCTAACTTGAGGAGAGTGCTAGTAAAATTAACTTGCATTTAAATTACTCCTTGTTCTGAAATTATCTTATTCAGATAAATAAGCATACTACTAAAACAGCTTTGGACAAAGTAACTCAAAGTGGCAGAGCCTGGTAGTGCCAAAAATAAAGTTTTAAATCAAAATTACAATAGAAAAAGAAAGAAAAGTTCTAGAAAATACTTCACACAGCAATATCCTATCTCTCTCAGCAACATTGTGATGTAAACAGTATACACGGTAATGAAAAGATTACCTTAAATTTTCATACCAAAACCACACCAACACAATGTTAAAATCACCTGGTGCTGGCTTGAATACTGTCATTTTACACGTTGGTTACACATCCTTCTGGAGATCCATTTAAAAAGGGACATTCTTCAATACATTTCCTAGAAACCAAAGCACTGTCTCCCATGAATTTCTCCTTTGTGTGTGACTGTATGCTTCAACAGTGCCTATGAATGCTATGACAATCCCTGCAAACGTGAGCACATTCAGAAAAGTTCTTCTTTTGAAAAAGGAAACTAAGAATTCAAGTTTTATCTGTTGTTGAAAATGTAGTGCAAGATAAACCATCTTAAGTGTGTAACTGAACTCCTTTCATCGACACAGATCACACAAGAAAATTGAAATGCGGGTCAACATAGTTGAAGAACTACAGCTGAATGGTAGGACATCATATTCAAAACTAACAAACAAAACCTGAACATAAAATATAACTTAGACCTGATCAAAATAAGGAAAATAATTGACTATTTAGAAACTTCTAGCTACAATAAAAAATTTAACAAACAAAAAGTTGATTAAATACACTATATAATTTATGTTTAAATGCATCATTAAATCAAAAATTTGGTGCAAAGTTGAAGGTGATTGTTGCAATATCATATTCCTGTGCCCATATTGACAAAATGAAGGAAATTCTCTTCAATACTAGCAATGATTTTGGAATAGTTCTAAATCGCCAACTAAACTCTCAATTTATTTTCTCCATTCAAAAAAAATCCCAGGATGTTGCACATTACACACTTACAGAAATTACAGTACTAATATACAAAACCATTGCATTTGGGGGGAAATGCCTAAGCAGTTGACAAAATATTCCAAAGTGTTGTACATTTGAAGTACTGAATACAATAAAGATAAAAAATACCAACGAAAATCATAAAGAGAAAGTCAAAAGGGCTCCATTCCAAAAGCATCAGATCACAGAAATGAATGCTTCTGTACATTTGTTATTCTGTGTCTAGCAAATACAAGGTTCTTTGTGAAAGCAAAGTCTTCAAGCAAGGGGAGGATTGAAGGTATGGCTAAAGGATCCTTGAAACTTGTTTTGCATGCTGGACAAGAGCTTACTCACATAAAAACCGTTTTTCACTGGAGGATAAGCTTTATTCTATAATTAACATTCTCATTTGTCACCTTTCAGTATCCCAGAAATCTGCATATTCACACCAATTGTGCTGAAGTTAAGAAAAAGCTGTACGTTGTCGCCCGTCAGCTGAAGTTACTATTAGCTTTGTCGTTGTCGATAAGGAATGATTTCTTAAAGACTATTCATATTCTTTAAAGAAACAGACTACTTTCATCTAATGTTTAGAAAGTGATCATGTCCCAGATTTGCTTGTTTTACACAGAATTTCACATTTTTTATCTTTCTATATTTCTTTACCAACTGTTGATGAATCAAAACTAGAAAAAAATCACTGTTTCCTTTCATGGTTTCTCCTCAAATGTAGAATATTACTGATATAGAAGAAAATTCCTTGCCTTTCAAAAAAATTATCCATTTAGTTACACTGTGAAGAATGGTGGCAACTGCTATATACTTCAATTTTTTTACTGTTGCGCTGCACACATTTCTCGCACATTAAATGTTGTGATCATTTTTGGCAAGACTACTAATCATACTAGAGCATTATCTTAACCTGGTCAAGCTTCCATGGCTCAGTTCAGGGTTCCCAACTTCTTTACTTCTGCGGCTCTCCTCCCATGACACAAAAATTCTATGGATTCCCTGTAACGCAATACAATTTTAAGCGCAAGAATTAGTTCTACCATTAAATATATATCATTGTTTTAATGTCTTATTGTGATGCTAAGTAGGTCTAACACTTTTAGTGTTTGAAGTTACAACAATATTGTCCACAGCCAGCTCAAAAATAAATCTTCAGCATAGCTTAAGTTTTTTTGGCAATGTTTTTCTGTACAAGGTGTTGCTGTCTTGTCCTTGTGACAGAGTAAGCAGCAATCATGGGATTTCCAGGGTGGACAATGTTTGACATATCCCAGATACCTGTAGGAGTACAGCACCTGATTTGATTTATTTTTGTCACATATTAGTATACTGTGAAAAGTATTGTTTTTTGCACACTCTTGGGACAAAACATACTGTACATAGAGGAGGAGAGAGTGGAGAATGTAGTGTTACAGTCATAGCTCGAGTATAGAGAAAAATCAACTTAATGCAAAGTAGATCCATTTAAAAGTTTGGTGGAGCAGGGAAGGAGTTTGAGTCAGTTGATACACGATCTGACTTTTGTATCTTTTCCCAACAGGAGGAGGTGGAATAGAGAATGTCTGGAGTGCATGGGGTCGTTGATTATGCTGGCTGCATTTCTGAGGCAATGGGAAATGCCAATGGATGAGAGGCTAGTTTGAGTGATGGACAGGGCTTCATTCATGACCTTTGTAGTTTTTTGTGGTCTTGGACAGAGCAGGAGCCATACTAAGCATGCTTTCTATGGTGTATCTGTGGAAGCTGGTGAGAGTTGTAGCAGACGTGCCAAATTTCCTTAGTCTCTGAGAAAGGAGGGATCTTGATGGACTTTCTTAACTATAGTAACCCCTTGGAGAGATCAGGACAGGTTGTTGGTGATCTGGATACTTAAAAAACTTGAAGTTCTATTTTGCTCATATTGAGATAGACATGCCCTTCACTACGCTTCCTGAAGTCGACTGCCAGGTAGTTCCCAGTATGCCTTTCGATCACATCATGAAACGGTGTGCTTTTGACTGGAAAACATTACTCTCTATCAAAAGGGAAAGGTGGGCCTTACCCAAGCCCAGGCCCTGCCCTATTCCCATAATCCTGCACATTTACCATGGTTAAGCCACCTAACCTAAATATCTTTGGACGCTATAGGGCAATGTGGCAAGGCCAATGCACCCAACCAGCAAATCTTTGGACTATGGAAGGAAATTGGAACACCAGGAGGAAACTCATGATGAGAATGTGCAAAACTTCACAGAGTCACTGGCACTGCAAGGCAGCCCTGCTAACTGCTATGCCAGTGTCACCCATGAATGGCCAAAGAGGGAAAATAGCATAGATCAGATCAGTCTCCACCAAGTGGCTCAACCTCAAGAGCATGCTGAGCAGAAACCCAGGCTAAAGCAGTGTCATTGTGGCAGGAAGAAGCAGTCTAGATCCATCAAGGGACATCTTTGAAAATAGGATGAGGATGCTGATGGAACTTTCTTTCCCTCCTCCACAGTGAACCCATTGAATCCTCCTCATGGACTTCTTGGCTGAAAACCACTGGCTCAGTACGTAGCAAAATTCCTTGCCTTTCAAAAAAATTATCCATTTAGTAGCTCTGTGAAGAATGGTGGCAACTGCTATATATTTCAATTTTTTTATTGCTGCGCTGCATACATTTCTCGCACATTAAATGTTGTGACGATTTTTGGCAAGACTACTAATCATACTAGAGCATTATCTTAATCTGGTCAAGTTTCCATGGCTCAGTTCAGGGTTCCCAACTTCTTTACTTCTGAGGCTCTCCTCCCATGATACAAAAAGCCTTTGAGCCAGAAGGTTGTGGGTTCAAGTTCCACTCCAGAGATTTGAGGCCAGAAATCTAGTTGACAGTCCAGTGTAGTGAGGGAATGCTACATGTTTTAAGGACCATTCTTCAGATGAGATATTAGCCACTGTCCCATCTGTCCTCAGGTGAATGTAAATGGTGCAGTGGTACTGTATGAGAACAGCAGGGCAGTTATCCATTGTATCCTCAAACAACATCACTAAAATAGATTATCTAGTCATTATCATATTGCTGTTTGTGGGGGTTTACTGCATGCCAACTGGCAACTGTATTTCCTGCATTATAACAATGACTAGAAGTTATTTGAAAAGTGCTTTAGGGTGTCTGCAAATCATAAAAGAGGTCCTATATCTGTAAGTATTTTATAAACAATATACACAAATGCAGAATTTTAAACTGCTGCCAAGAGGAATAAAATGTTTTCTCCAAATAAATTGGCATATTCTACATCTAAAAATAAATGGCTGGGATGCGATTAAGAGTTACATTCAATCATATGTGACATTTTAAAAAATAGCTATAAACCATTGAAACAAAAATAAATTGCCAAAGACAATTACCTGACATATTATCCTACATACAATGGGACATGCATATGTGATACATAACCATCTAATCTACATAGCTATCAGCAGAAATCGCCTAGGTTTGACTTCATCGTGCTGTTACTGTGATTCAACAGCAATGGGAAATTTAAATATAAAATGTGAAATTTACAATAGTTCAAACTTTCTGATGAAGCTGCATTTCCTCACTCAAGACAACATCTGAAAAGACTAGAAGCTTTACGTAATATAGACTACACAGATTGAAACGGCTTTGTACAGTCACCACGTTCTGTGTACTCTTGGCATGGTTTCTAACCTCTGGTATGTGTGACCTATCTTCCTTCTATAGTATTACTCTAGTATTTGTTTTAAACTGATTTATTAACACCATATACAAGACAAGCTACAGAGCATATATTTCTCCCCATATGTTCCAACCACGCTCTCTTAAGAATCTGGCACATGGCTGCTTATGTCAATAATTTTCTGCTCCTAATTCATATGTTCCTATCCATCATTGTCTACATCACTGTTCTACATTCTATTAGCTCATTACATATACCTCCCCTCCAAATACTCCATCGATTTCTTAACAACACGTTTCAATCAAATAAATTGCATTTCTGTAATCCCCTTTCACTGTCACAGATTCTACCCTGTCCTATTGTTGAGGGATTCAAACTCCTACTGTATTCTTGGCCCTTGGGAAGATGTCTTGGAGTTTTTTTGGTATTCTTTGCTCTGGAGGACATAATCATCAGTGAAATAGGACAACTTCACTGCACTGCTGGGTAATTGGAATGTAAATTTCAGAACAGCTGAACTGTAAAGGACAATAATCTTTTATCAAAAGATTGATCCAAGAGAAGATGGAATGACATCAACTTGAACTAGAACAAAAAAAACTTATGACTTTTTGAGGAATGGTCAGCTCTCTCAAAGCACGCAATAAAGACTAGAGAAGACAAATGATCTTTAATTCCAATGAAGACTCTCGCAGCTACATCATTCATGTTGCATCAATGATGAAAAAGGCATTGAAGAGCTGAGATTCTATTGCTTCCAGGTGATGAGAAAAAAAACAAGTTCTCATAAGAGTCCCAGGAAATAGAGATGATGACTTTCACTTTTGACATTTTAGAAAGAATATCTACATTCCGAAGACAGTAATAATATTGTCACTTGTTTATATGCAAGACTGTTCCACTGTGGTTACTGGGAAGGTAAGGAAACACCATGTTCTATAATGAGATAATTTTCTAAGATGATATTAAGCCAAATTTCTTAGAAGTATCAAAAGTTCAGAAGCTTTGAAGAGTCTGGCTTAGCATCTGTGAAGAATAGCTGTAGCTGGGTGATGATTTTCAGCTGGTACTGAAGTATGGGCATCAACTGACTTTCATCCCGAGAAAAAGACATCATCAATATAATCTCTATTGTCTCAAGCCTGGAACTGTGCATATTTTTCTTCCAGCAATATGCAAGGTATTTCATTTGTAAGTTCAGAAGAATGAAGATCTGAATACTGTTCTGCTGTAAGAAAAATAACATTCCTTGATAAGGACAACAGACTTCAAATGGTGCATTTTGTCCACTGGAATAATGAACAACTTCAAGGACTTCATCTTCTAACAGGTCACTCTGTGATACAATAGTCTCCTCCTCATTTTCTTGTTCAGGAAAGAGCCAACTCAAGTCCAAATGGTCTTTTTGCAAATGGTCACTTGTCTGCCACAGTGCCTTTTGTATCTGTCACCTCTGGCCTAGCTTCATAACAAATGAAGTGATCCATAACCTCAAAATCTGCCTGGTATCTGTAATGGAAAGGATATCACTGCTGATCAAGTAACTTCCTCAGCAAAAACACTGCAGCAGATTACAACCTGAATGGCTGTAAATTGGGAGAGGGGAACGTGCAGCGGGACCTGGGTGTCTTTATGCACCAATAATTGAAGGTAAGCATGCAGGTGCAGCAGGCAGTACAGAAGGCAAATGGCATGTTGACCTTCATTGCAAGAGGTTGAGCACAGGAGCAGGGATGTGTTGTTGCAATTGTGCAGTGCCTTGTGAGACCACATTTAGAGTATTATGTAGTTATGGTTTCCTTTTCTGAGGAAGGATGTTCTTGCTCTCGAGGGAATACCAATATCAGACTGATTCCGGGTTTGGCAAAAGTATATCAGTGATAAGGAAGAACTGTGGAAAGAGAGATAATCAGCAATGGATATCTGAGGAAATAAAGGAGGGTATCAAATTGAAAGCAAATGCATACAAAATAGAAAAGATTAGTGGAAACTTAGAGGATTGGGAAATCTTTAAAGATCAGCAGAAACTCACGAGAAAAGCTATAAAGAAAAGTAAGATGAATTATGTGAGTAAACTAGCTCAGAATATAAAAACAGATAGAAAAGTTCTTACAAATATGAATGAAAAAGAGTGGTAAGGTAAACATTGGTCCCTTACAGGATGAGAAGGGGGATGTAATAATTGGAAATAAGAAAATGGCTGAGGCAAGGAACAGGTATTTTGTGCTGGCCTTCACAGTGGAAGACAAAACATGCCAAAAACTGATGACAGGAAGACTATGGCAAGTGAGAACCTAGAAACTATTAGCGTGAAAGCGGTAGTGTTGGGCAAGTTAATAGGCTAAAGGTAAACAAGTCTCCTGGTCCTGATGGATGCATCCCAGGTTATTAGAAGAGAAAGCAGGAGAAATAGCAAACACACTAGTATAATTTACTAAAATTTGCTGGACTCTGGGTGGTTCCAGCAAATTGGAAAACAGTTAATGTGATGCCACTTTTCAAAAAAAAAAGTAGATAAAAGGTAGGTAACTATAGGCTGGTTGGCTTAACTTCTGTAGTAGGGGAAATGCTTGAATCTATCAAGAAGAAATAGAAAGACATTTGGATATAAATGGTCCCACTGTTAAGAAGCAGCATAAGTTCACGAAGGGAAGGTCGTGTTTGACTAACTTGTTGGAATTCTTTGAGAACATTACACATGCAGTGGACAATGCGGAACCTGTGGATGTGGTGTATCTGGATTTCCAGAAGGCATTTGACAAGGTGCTGCACTGAAGACTGCTACATAAGATAAAGGTGGACAGTGTTATGGATGATGTATTAGCACGGTCAGAGGCTTGGTGAACTAACAGAAAGCAAAGAGTGGGGTAAATCGGTGTTTTTCTGGCTAGCGATCAGTGACTAGTGGTGTGCCTCAGGAATCAGTACTAGGACTGCAATTGTTTTTGATTTACATAGGTGATTTGGAGTTGGGGAGCAAGTATAGTGTGTCAAAAATTCACAGATGATATTAAGATGGGTAGCAGAGCAAGGTGTGCAGAGGACACTGAAAATCTACAAAGGGATATAGATAGTCTAAGTGAGTAGGCGAGGGTCTGGCAGATGGAGTACAACATTGATAAATGTGAGATCATCCATTTTGGTAAGAATAACAGCAAAATGGACTATTATTTAAATAGTAAAAAACTGCAGCATGTTGCTGTGCAGAGTGACCTGGGTGTCCTTGTGCAGGAATCTCAAGGATTCCTGAGCAACGGAGATTAAAGGAAGACGTGATAGAAGCTTACAAGATTATGATAGGCATAGACAGGTGAATAGTCAGAAGCTTTTTCCCCAGGGTGAAAGAGTCAATTACAATGGAGCATAGGTTTAAGGTGCGAGGAGCAAAGTTTAAAGAAAATGTACAAGGCAAATTTTTCTTTTTACACAGAGAGTAAGGGGTGCCTGGAACTTGTTGCCAGGGGAGGTAGTGGAAGCAGATGCAGTAGTGACTTTTAAAGGGATGTCTTGACAAGTACATAAATAGGATGGGAATAAAGGGATATGGTCCCTAGAAGGGTAGAGGGTTTTAGTTAAGTCGGGCAGCATGGTTGGAGCAGGCTTAAGGGCCTGTTCCTGTGTTGGGGGAACACAGAACTAGCCAACCAGCCTATAGTTACCTGCCTTTTATCTACCTCTTTTCTGAAAAGTGGCATCACATTTGCTGTTTTCCAATCTGCGGGAACCACCCAGAGTCCAGCAAATTTTGGTAAATTACACTAGTGCATTTGCTATTTCTCCCGCTTTCTC
Source organism: Sphyrna mokarran (assembly GCA_024679065.1). Lineage (NCBI taxonomy): Eukaryota > Metazoa > Chordata > Chondrichthyes > Carcharhiniformes > Carcharhinidae > Sphyrna > Sphyrna mokarran. Next base: position 104,632,464 of record JAGIQG010000003.1, on the reverse strand, counting down.
TTCTAACAACCTGGGATGCATACCATCAGGACCAGGAGACTTGTCTACCATTAGCCCATTAACACTACCTCTTTTTGTTCTTTGGTTTGCAAGTGCAGCAGGTAATTAAAAAGGCATATGGAATTTTGTCCTTCATTGCTAGAATTTAAAAACAGTGAGGTTATACAGCTGTATAAGGTACTGGTGAGGCCACACCTGAAGTACTGTGTATAGCTTTGGTTTCCCTACTTGAGAAAGGATATATTGGCACTGCAGAGAGTGCAAAGGAAATTCACAAAGTTGATTCCAGAGTGGTTGGCTTATGAAAGGCTGAGTAGAAAGGGGCAATACTCATTGGAATTCAGAAGAATGAGGAGAAATCTTATGGAAATATATAAGATTATGAAGGGAATAGATAAGATAAAAGCAGGGAAGTTATTTCCACTGGCAGATGAAGCTAAAATTAGGGAGCATAGCCTCAAAATAAGGGGAAGTAGATTTAGGACTGAGTCGAGGAGGAACTTCTTCACACAAAGGGTTGTGACTGTGGAATTCCTTGCCCAGTGAAACAGTGGAGGCTACCTCATTGAATATTTTTAAGGCAAGGATAGATAAATTTTTGAACAGTAAAGGAATTAAGGGTTATGGCAAGCTGGCAGGTAAGTGGAGCTGATGATCTTATTGAATGGCCTACTCCTGCTCCTAGTTCTTATGTTCTTATAGTGAGGCTGATGTACAAGGAGATATTGACGAGGTGAGGATTGTTTTTGCTAGAGTTAGACAAATGACTGACGGTTCTCATACAGATTTGTAAAGCCTGTCTAGTCCTATACATCATAGCCCTATAGATGCAGGAAGGATATTTCTGATGATGGGTAAGTCCAGAACCAGGGGTCACAGTCTGAGGATTCAGGGTAGACCATTTAGGCCAGAGGTGAGGAGACATTTCTTCACCCAAAGAGTGGTGAGCCTGTGGAATTCATTACCACAGTAGTAGTTAATGCCAAAACATTGAACGTATCCAGAAGGCATCTGGATATAGCACTTGGGACAAATCAGATCAGAGATTATGAAGAAAAAGCAGGATAAGGCTATTGAGTTGGACGATCAGTCATGATCGTAATAAATGGCGAGAGCAGGCTGAAGGGCCAATTGGCCTCCTCTGCTCCTATCTTCTATGTTTCCATGAAGGCTGAAAATCCACTGGTTTTACATGTCAAAGACTGTTCAAGAAAGATATGAAAAGCTAGTCATCTGTTTCTTCCAGAATTCCCAATAGCACTGAATAATGATTTGCGTTGATTGTGAGCAACACAGAAAATCAACAGTCTGTTGCTCCAAAAAGAGTAATTATCCTGCCTTTCATCAAAGGGTGTGTCTCACCCGGACCTTGTAATTTGGTATCAGATGGGTAAGTGGTTATTGGCTGAAGTCAAATCTGTTTCAGTCAGAATGTTAACACCAGTTCTGTTATCAATTCTAAAGTTGGCATCAAAACCATTAATTTACACAGTAACTGACCAGTAGTCTTAAGCACAGTAAGAAGTCTGACAACATGAGGTTTAAGTCCAACCAATTTATTTGATAGTAAACTCACAAGCTTTCGAGGCTATCCTCTTTGTCAGGTGAATGAGATGTTCTGGTCTCAAACAGCACGTACAACAACACAGACCGTTTACAGATTACTGATTAGAATGCAAATCTTTACACCTAACGTGCTATTCAAGTCTTAAAGTGGCCAACAATGTGAGTGGACGGAGCACTGAGCACAGGTTAAAGAGATGTGTATTGTCTCTGGACAGTACAGTGAGTGAGGTTTTTTGCTAACGCAGGCAAGTCACGAGGGTTACAGATTGGATGACATGAACCCAAGATCCCTGTTGAGACCGTCCTCACGTGTGCGGAACTTGGCTATCAGTCTCTGCTCAGCAACTCTGCGCTGTTGTGTGTTGTGAAGGCCACACTTCACGACGCACGACAGCACAGAGTTGCTGAGCAGAGACTGACAGCCAAGTTCCGCACACGTGAGGACGGTCTCAACAGGGATCTTGGGTTCATGTCATCCAATCTGTAACCCTCGTGACTTGCCTGCGTTAGCAAAAAACCTCACTCACTGTACTGTCCAGAGACAATACACATCTCTTTAGCCTGTGCTCAGTGCTCCGTCCACTCACATTGTTGGCCACTTTAAGACTTGAATAACAGGTTAGGTGTAAAGATTCACATTCTAATCAGTAATCTGTAAACAGTCAGTGCTGTTATATGTGCTGTTTGAGACCAGAACACCTCATTCACCTGACGAGGATAGCCTCAAAAGCTTGTGAGTTTACTATCAAATAAATTGGTTGGATTTAAACCTGATGTTGTCAGACTTTTTACTGTGTTTACCCCAGTCCAATGCCCGCATCTCTACATCAGTAGTCTTAAGACCATTCACTTCCTTGAGAAAATGTGTAGCTTAATCTCTGTTTTGAATTCCAATTTCTTAGAACATATCTCAAACATTCTTGTCTTCTTTCTTGATTAAAGTTGCTAGATTTGCAGAAGTGCTTGAAATGTCCATTCTTCTCACAGCAGAGACTTTCCTTGCGCCTTGCTGGGAAGCTTTGGTGTCTGTTGTTTCTTTGCATCACAATGTAAATACCTTAAAATTTTTGCTATCGGGTTTCTTGAGCTTTTACCCATTTTAACAGGTTTTTGAATGTGGGACTACTGCCCGTGGACTTATCCAGTTAACAGAGTCATTCAGAGCCCTAGAGTCGCAACAAATTATAGTTCAGTCTATTTCCAAGTTTAGTCTCTCTTGTATATTGAGCCACTTGATTTAAAGTGAGGTTCTATGGCAGACAAAAATGTGTTGTAGGCTGTGAGGACAGTGTTGAAGTCTGCAGAGAGCTTCTCCCCTACTTGCCTTCGCAGAATGTCATTTGCTATTGAACTCACAGCATGAAGAAACAAACTGACTTGGTGCTTCTGCTCCTTAACGTGAAGGCCCAATGTTGCTCAATATGAAGGACGTGCCACATGCATGACTCCCACTTTTGGCCTCTGAGCCCTCATGACACTTAAATGGCAGGGTAGTGACAGTGATTGCTCACTAGGTATGGATTTCTTACTTCCAGTTTGCCTCCTGTAGGGTGCAAGCATGAATTACTATATATTTTCCTTCTTGTTCTTGTTGTGGTTCTGTTAATGGCTAGATTGCTTTCCTCACAGCTGCTATAATTCTTCATATTGTCACAAGTTCTATGTATGCTTGGCATGGTTCCTGGCTTCTGGTATACGAGATCGATCTTCCCTCATACGCTGTAGTCTTATTCAGGTACTTGCTATAAAATGGCTTATTAACACTAGATTCAAAGTTAAACTTAACTTATTGGTCATAAGTAGGCTTCTACTAACACTGCAATTAAGTTACTGTGAAAATCCCCTGGCTCTTGTTCAGGAACAAGAATTTAGCACGGTCAATGCATTTAACCAGCATACTTTTTGGACTGTGGGAGGAAACCAGAGCATCTGGAGAAAACTCACACAGACACAGAATGTGCAGACTCCATACAGACAGTGATCCAAGCCAGGAATCGAACCCAGGTCTCTGGTGCTGTGAAGCAGCAATGCTAACCACTGTGCCATCATGCCTCAAGACAGGCTGTAGAATAGGTAAGTCTCTCGAGTATAGAATGTTACATTCATGAGAGAGAACTGCTGATGTCACTGATGCATCATCTACATCACTTACTAGTATCTAAGGAAGGGGGGAATAATGAAAAGAAGCATTTGAGGGAGTTTTCCCTCAACCATGAATCTACCCTCCCAGCCTCAAATTTGATGCTGGGCAGGAATCAACCCTTAAGTGATCACTAATTGGTCATTTAAAGGCCTCAAAAAACTGAGGCTGCCTTAAATAAAAGTGCAGGCAGGCTGGGGATCAGGTGGAAGGAATGAAAACAGGGGAACATAAAAATCTGCCCACGGTGAATCTTATAAAATGCTGATTTGATCTCAATTGGAGTAGTATCTCCAATTCTACATACCACACTTTAGAAAGCATGCGACAACTTTAGAGAAGAAAATTGATAAATCATGACAATTTTGTGCCAAGTAGATATAAGAAACTGTTCCCATTGGCAGAAAAAGAGAATCAGAGATCACTAATTTAAGATGTATGGCAAAAGAAACAAAGGCAACATGTGAACATATTTTTAATGAGCAAGTAGTTAGTTTCTTGAATGCATTCCCTGAGAGGAGTGGAGATTGATTGATTTGCTAAAGGGTATTGAATAATTAAATAAAGAAACAATATTTGCAGGGGAAAAAGCTGAGAAATGGAACTAACTGAGCTGCTCTTCCTAAGAGCTGGCACCAATTTCATAGAATAGAACCACAATGGCCAAATAGTGTCCTTCTGTGCTATAACCATTCTCTGATTGTATGTCAGGTAGAACTGCATTAACTGTAATTATGTTATCATGTTTCAACAGCCAGACATTGAGAAGTGCTACTGTCTTTCAAGAACACTTTGCATCGCTGTCAGGAAAACATTTATCAAGATTATAAAAAAAACCTTGGGTAAATCATTTATGTAAACATGACACCAACATCAGCCCAAGGGATCTCCACATCAAATGGTGGTCACCTAAGACACAACAGTGGTCACCTGAGACAGAATACACATAAAAGCAACCAATTTCTTTAGAACTGAAATGTCTGAAAGCACACAATAAATTTCTGATGAAATCCAGTACAAGACTCTGGATTTCTCTGCAGTTTTGATGCTACTTTATTTTCAAGTAAAAAAATATAGTTAAAAAAAAGGAACAAAAAGAATGAATAATAATAAAATATACATCATTTAAAAACCTTACCAGCACTTGATCCTATAAACTGAACAAATTCAATGACTTAAGAGGCACTTCTGGGATAAATTTAATAGGGATGTCAATTTAGATGCAAGAGAAATGTATAGAAGTACAAACCAGAAGAATATTTGCAACACAACTCTATCCAAATCCACAACATCAAATGCATCTGTTCCCATTAGTGTAGCTTTGTTGCTGTTCATTTCAATTTTGGAATTAAAGTTAGCAGTATGTGTGTGTGTGTGTATGCAACATAATATAAAATATATGCTCTACAATGCAGATATCGCTAATTAATGCTGGAATATCACAGACATAATTCTTCCATTTTCCAATTCTCTGTTGAAGCACACAGCAATTGCGCCTCAGTCCACCCATTAACCATAACAGATTTCCCTAGGTCAGTCCAATATTCTATATTTTGGCAGCGCCACCCAAAATTGATGGCATATTGTTGTAGGGCTTAAAAACCAGTAGCAGTTTAAAGAGGGAAGCATTTGAAAATGAGACAAGAGGAACTGAAAAACCATGACAGAAGACCAACAGGAAAGTGATCCTCCAACTTAAACGATGAGTGAAGTACAGCTACTACTGAAAGCAAGCGGGTAAGGCAAGTAGCATTCTTTTGTACATAATCTTATGCTACATTAGTGGTACAGAAGGGTGTGGGCAGCTGACTGGAGCAATTGGTACCACCTCTGCAATCTGCAGATTTAATGCTGAAAATTATGGCTATCTTGATGAAAATAACCCATTAAAAAGGTCTTCCACACACCACCTCTTAATTACCCCCCCTTGACACAATCATGACTCGAAGTTCATGTGCTGTCCACAGACTTCAGAAAATATCAGTGCCCAAACAGAGCTGGCAATCTATCTACTGCCCTGCTGAATAATGCAATATCAACAACAAACAGTAATGCTTCCTATTGAAACAACTGCAACTATGTATGTATTGCAAAAAGTCAGATCTATAAAAGAAATGGAAAACAAACACAATTTGATGCTACAACAAAAAGGCAGTCAGCACCATAGGTGACCAGAGGAGGAGTAAGAAACAGAATGATACTTTATTAAATAGAATTAAAATGTCACTTTATGGGAAGAGAAGATAGTACACAATCAGTTGCGATCCATAGACTTGGTCACTTGATGAAGTAGCAGCGCTTCCTACTGTGTTTACTCCAGTCCAACACCGGTATCTCCACATCAAACCAGAGCACTCGGAAGAAACACACGCAAATAAAAGGGAAAACGTGCAAACTCCACACAGGCAGTCACCCAAGGATGGGATTGAAGCTGAGTCCTTGGCACTAAGGCAGCAATGCTAACCACTGTGCTATTGTACGCCATATTTTCTCGCAATATAAAGATAGAAAGAAAAGCAAGTTGTGAAGAGGACATAGTTAAGTGAATTGGCAAAGATGTAGCAGATGGAATATAATGTGGGAGAATGTGAGGTTGTCTGTTCTGATGGGAAGTATGGAAGAGCCAACTGTTATTTAAATGAAAAGAGATGGCAGAGCACTGAGATTCAGAAGGCTTGGTGTGTCCTTGAACATGAATAATAGTTAGCATGCAGATATATCAAAAAATTAGGAAGACAAATGACGTTTACTGCAAGTAGAAAGAGTATAAAAAATAGAGACATTTTGCAACAACTTTATATGGCATTGTTGGGGTCACACATGGTAATCTGCAGATTGGTCTCTGTGTTTAAGGAGGGATAGACTTGCATTGGAACTGACTTGCAGTTCAGGAAAGTTCACTGGACTAATTCTTGGTTGAAGGAATTGTCTTACAAGCAAAGGTTGTGCAAGTTGAGTCTATATCCATTGGAGTTCGGAAAAATGGGAGCTAATCTTATTAAAATAAGTTTCTGTGGGGACTTTGAGTGACACTCAAGGATGTTTCTCTTTATGGAGGTATCTAGAGTCAGACGCACAATTTCAAAACAAGAGGTTCCATTTAAGACTGAGACGAAAAGGAATTTCTTCTGAGGGTTGTTAACCTTTGAAATTCTCCAGAGAGCAGAGGATTGACTATATTTAAGGTTGAGTTTGGTGTTATAATAAATCCTCCTCTGAGTTTGACAGATTTTTGATCGCTAAAGAAGTCAAAGTTGTGGGGACAGGCAGAAAATGGAATTAACGTCACAATTAACCATGATCTTATTGAAACACAGAGAATGGAGGGGACAAATGGTTTACTTCTGGTCGTCTATGTTCCTCAGCAATGACTATGAGGATCCAGAGTTGGAGGGTAATCCTTAAAATTGTTGAGAAGGCATCTAATAACTTGCCTTGAATTTGCAAATCAAACTTGTTGCACAATTTCCTCATTACTTATGCATGATTGTCAGGATACTTCAACAGATTCTTATGCCTCTGGTCACATATTGATTGAACATTCAGGAAATAGTGATTGCTTCTGTTCATGTCGGCTATGTAATCTTCTATTGTCACCCTGGCAGTCACAAGCGTAGACCATAGCATCTTGCATCTTTGGGAAGCATGCCATTTAAGATAAAAAAAAACTTGGAATGCTCCAAATGCATGACATTATGACACACTGCATCAGAGAGAAAAGGGACACAGTAGCACTTGTTAAATCTTCACAATGGGGGTATAAAACAAACTTGCATAATGGCCCATTTAAATAATATTCGGATAATAGCTCATATATTTTCTTCAAATTCCAACATAAATATTAATATTTGAATAATCTGTCTTTATGTTCTACAATGCAATAGACCACAGTTTAAAAGAAAACTAATGCTTCTAAACATACAATCAAGCGAGTTATAAACAAATATTTAGATTAATTCCTAATTATCAAATAATGCATATCAAATAGCACCTTTTTAATGCCAGAACTAGTTGTCATGAATCTCATTAAACATGAACACAACTCTATCACAATATACTATGCCAGTACCATGAAAAATACATAATTATTTTCAAAATGACACCAATATTATTCAATCATGTTTGTCCAGTAATGGGGATCCATATCAGACCAAGTTTCCTCACATGAAGAATTTCAATGTTGTACAATCTTCTGATAACAGATATTGAACACAATTTCCTACAAGCTGTATGCTAGTTTCATCCATGCAATCATGCAAAGGCCAGAGATTTATCAGCATTCTAAAGGCATAAACGTGACATTAAACTTGATTTTAAGCTGTATATGGTGAATGACTTTGGAGTAGGATTGACATAACTTTCTATTAGTTGGAAAATGGTTCAATCATATACAACTTTCCTCCCAGTGTTACATTTTTATGGTTATCGATGGACACAAACGTTTATAGCTTTTTTTAAAAAAGAATTCATACTTGATTTGTAGCAAGTTATGAAGTCAGATTTTAAAATCACAGTAGAGATTTATAAGTATCTGACACTTTTTGTTTTACTCTTATAGTAACAAAGAGTATTACCTTTGTAAGCTTTTCAATATTTCACCAATATCTTGAATGAAAAAGTGCAGTAAGGAGGTTACTACACTAAATCAGTACAATAGCCTACATTTTTAATCAGTTCACTGACCCTTTCAAAGTCTTTAAAATGCCAACTGTCTTTCAACAAGGAAAAAGCATTACACTTTCAATTGGTTTCCTGATTTGTACATTTTTCATCAGTTTTTCATAATGCAGCACAGTTCAACATTTATCATGATCCAAATCTTTTCTGTAGCATACATTTACTATGCTCTAAATTTATGCTATAACTTATAAATAGAAACATAACATTGCCTTTCCAGGATTTCTCTAAAGATTTAAACTGAAGTAGAAATAAAAAAGTAAACAGAAGTTTGTTGCTGGCAATACTTTTTAATTGGACCTTTAGAAGATCATCATAAATCTGAAGCGTAAAACAAATCCAACATTTTGTTTGCACTCTTTTGTGCATAAATTAAAACTTTATAAATGATCATTGGAAGATTCATTTTAAATACTTGAAGATTTACAGAGGCAAGTATTGGTATGAAGGAGCAAATATTCAAAAATAATTGTCCGATGATTACATAATTTCTAATGAAATATTATGAGTCATAGAGGAGAAGAAATGAAGAACAAACAACTTGTTTCACCTAGATATCCGAGGAATGTCTATTGTCAATAGTGCTGACTAGTGTAGCATTGCACTGCTCTTTGCCCTATGAAAGTTATCCATTAAAATCCAGTAACCATTTCTCAACCTCCAACATACAGAATGTAAATAGATTCTCAGAAGGTACACCAACATACACAGGATATAAATATCTTTAATAATTAAATTTTATTCAAAATAAAGCAAACATATATGTATTGGCCTCAGATTTAAAGCCTTGTTCACAAGTGTAGAATGCATTAAAACATTATTTTTTGTTTTTATGTTTTCCTTTGTGTAAGGGAGGGCATGTTGTTCCTTTAATAGCTACGGCAACTAGAATTAGGCTGTCTATTCGCTCTGCTCTCTTATCTCCAACTTATATCTAGATCATATAAAGTAATCCATGCACATTTATCAGGTATCTGATAAACCACACACTACAACTGAAGTGATACAATACAAAACAAATCTCAATACAAATATACAGTATTAGTTCTTAAGATACAACTTCCTTAAACAACGCAAATGCCAAAGTATCAAAGAATGACCAGGAACTGCCCACTATATCACCGAGAATTCACAACTTTTCAGATAAAGTTGAAAACTATGATAGAAATGCAACTAAAATTGATTTTTTTTCATTATTATTATGGCAGAGTAAAATTATTATGCACAAATTGGCTTGTAATCAAAGAGCCAACCATCTATATACAGCTGCTGTAGCTCACTAAACAGAACACCAACTTATTTCCTCACAAATTTAGCTCCAGTATAGAGTGGCATTGATGCACTTCAATGAATGTATCCAAGAATGGAAAAAATTAGAAGTATTCATTTTTTTTAAAAATGATTTTAGTTCATACCATCTTCATTTGTTCTTAAAAATCAACAATAGAATTGTACTATAAAAGACAACTGAGATAAATTATGCAAATATAACAAATGAGCTGCTTATTTATAAATAATGTTCAAAGGGACCAAAAATATTAATACCTCCAATTATGTAATGTTAACCCAGGACACTGGTCTCCACATACATTACAGGGTTGCCCTTTCTCTGGGTCATCCACTGCAGAGAGCTGTAAAGTACAATGTAATAATATGGCTTGTGAGAAGTTTTCCAATATATTTTTTAAAAAAGACAAAAACAAAAAATATTGAAAGAAACTTTCAACAACAAGGAAGATCCCTTAATTGCATGAAATGCCATTTGCAGTTTAGTTCCATAATCCCCATGTGGTCAGAACCACTGGTTGTCACTGCTGCCTCAGTGCCAGGGACCCAAGTTCAATTCCGGCTTTAGGTGATAGTGGGAGAGTTTGTGCATTCTTCCTTGTCTGGATAGGTTTCTTTCGGGTGCTCTAATTTCCTCCCACTGTCCAAAGGTGTGCAGATTAGGTGGACTGGCCATGCTAAATTGTCCACTAGTGTCCCAAGAGGTGTAGGTTAGGGGGATTATCAGGAAAAAGCCAGCGTGGGATGCTCCATCAGCAAGTTGGTGCTGACTCAATGGACTGAATGGTCTCCTTCTGAACTGTTGGGATTCTATAATCTTTAGCAGAAAGTGACAGCACTTCAAAATTAGTTGAATGGCTGCAAAGTGCTTTGTAACATCCTGAGGTTGCAAAAAGTGTTACACATAAGGTACTTTATATGTAATCTATAGGCACAAACTAATGGCAAAAAAGGACCAAATTTGCAGAGAAACTGCAGAAGAAGCACAAATATTATAGTGATGATAAGGAACTTCAATTACCCTAATATAAGCTGAGGCAGTAATACTCTGAAGAGCAGAGGGGAAGGGTTTTTAAAAATGGTCAGAAGAATTTTCTCGATCAGCATGTCTCTGAGCTAGATCTGGTTCTAGTAAATGACATGGGTCAAATGCCATTTGAGAAATATTTAGAGAAGCGTTATTGTACCATAAGTTATATATTAGCTATGGAAAAGCTCTAGAATAAAAATATTTATTCAGAAGAGGGCCAACTTCAAAGAAGAGCAAGAATAGATCTGGTCCAGGTAAGTCAGAATCAAAGATTGGCAAGCAAAACCATAACAAAACAATGATCTGCCTCTAAAGAGGAGACTGTGCAGGTACAGTCAAGATACATTCCCATAACAGAAGTAGGCAAGCAAGTGGATGACAAATAAGATAGAAGTAAGATGAAGTGTACATGACACTTATCAGGTTGATAAATACCAGTGAGAATTAGGCTGAACATATGAAATTCAGTGAAGAAGAGAGATGAAATATGAGAGGCAAAGGGAGAGTATGGAAAGAAATTGGCAGCTAATAAAACATGGAATCCCAAACATTTTCTATAGGCATATAAATCATAAAAAGGTAATAAGAGGTGGGGTAGGGATTAAAAAGGAGATCTATACACAGGGATAGAGAACATGGCTTGGGTACCAAATAAGAATTTTGCATTTATTTTTATGAAGAAAAATGATGCTGCTGAAGTTATTGTGAAAGAGCAAGTAATTAGACACTGGATGGGCTAAAATTGATAAGGACATGATATTAAAAAACTGCTATACTTAAAGTTGATAAGCCACAATGACAAGATCAGATTTATTATGGATAGCAAGGAAAGTAGGGGAGACCATGCAGAGGCACTGGTCATATAATCTTCCAAACCAATCCCCCTTGGATGCTGGGATGGTGCCAAAGACTGAAAGATTGTAAGGGTTACACCTTTATTCAAAAATGTGCAAAGGTAGTTCCAAATATAGGCAAACTCTAGTCCTAAGAAAGCATTAATAAAAATATGGGAAGACTTTAGAAAGGCACAGAAAAGACTTAAGGGAATAGTTCCAAGAATTTGGAGTTCAGTTAATTGAACAGATTGGAGAAGCTGAAGCTTTTCTCATTACGGAAGAGAAGGTTGAGAAGAAATTTGATTGAGTTATGTAAAATCATGAGAAAAGAGAAACAGTTCCATTTGCTGAAGACACAAGAACCAGAGAAAATCAATTAAGATGAATGGCAAAAGAGCTAAAGGCGACATGAGGAAAAATACTTTTATTTTATACAGGGTGTGGTTAGGATCAGGAATGCATTGCCTGATAGTGTGGGAGATGCAGATTTGATTGCGAGTGTGTCTTTCAAAAAGGAATTGGACAATAATTAAAGAGATAAAAATTGTTGAGCTATTTTGCAATTGCAAAAACATTTGATCGTCTGATTTCGGAGTTCAACTGGCAGCTGGGAATCACTATGCACATCTGGGAGGCTGAGAGCCATATGAACTGCACGTTCAAAGAAGTGGTCAAACTGCAGCTTAGCAGCATGGAGGCAAAAAGTGAATGGGTGACTTCCAAGCAGACCAAGAGAACCAGGCAAGTAGTGCAGGAGTCACCGTGAAGAAAAGAATGGTGATACGGAATTTGTTAGTTATGCCAACAGACAGGAATTTTTGAAGCAGTAGACATGATTCCAGGATGGTATACTGCCTCCCTGGTATCAGGGTCTTGGATGTCATGGAGCAGTTGCCAAGTATCTACGTGAGGGCAAATAGCCAAAAGTCATGATCTACATTGATACCATGATTTAGGTAAGAAAGGGATGGGATCCTGTAAGCAGATTTTGGGGAGCAAGGAAGTTTGAAAAAAGATCTCCAAACCAATAGTTATAGGTTTATTTCAGTCCCAAGTGTAGTGAGCACAGAAGTAAGAGAACTGAGCAATAGAATATGTACTTGGAAAGTTGGTGTAGGAGGGTAGGCCTCAGGTTTCTAATTCTAAGGAATCGAGACAGATTCTGGAGAAGGTGGGACCTGTGCAAGCTGGACTGTCAATAAGGAGGTTTGCTAGTGCTGTACGGGAGCGTTTAAACCAGATTGGTAGAAGGATGGAAGCTAGAGGCCAGATACAGATAGGACAAATTCAGTGCAAGGAATGTGATTGAGAAAATTAGTGAGAAAGACAGAAGAAGCAAAATTAATGTAACTTTTTTGTAAATGCAAAGAGTACAGCAAATAAATATGATGAGCTGAGAGCAGAGGCACATGACATTGTGATAACAATGTTATCATAGAAACTTGGCTTAAAGAGGAACAAAAATGGTAGCTCAACATCCCTAGATTTGGAGTTTTCAGCAGGATAGAGGAGGAGATAAAAACAGCTGAGGGTGTCGAATCAATCACAGCTTTGTTTGCCCAATGGAGGGCTGATACAGTAAATGAATCACTAAATGAGGCCTTACAGGTTGAGCTCAGAAATAAAAGGGGTCAGCCATACTGACCCCAAATAGTGAAGGAGATAGAACAAATTATAAACAAATTTCTGACTGCAAAAAACAGGAGGGCAAAAATAGTTCAGGACTTCAACTATGCTAATAACAACTGCTAGTCAAAAAGGATGCAAGGTACTGTGGACACAAAATTCTTGAAAGTACATTCAAGAGAACATTTTTAGCCAGCACACAACCAGCCCAATGAGAAGGAGCACAGGTGTAAATATAGTCTTAGGAAATTAAGCAGGGCAAGTGGATGAAGTAGCAATGGGTGCCCATTTTAGATAGTGACCACAATACAGTTCGATTTAATATTATTATGGAAAAGGACTAAGACAGAGCAGGAGTAAAAGAATAGGGGAAGATAAATCTTACAAAGTTGATAAGTCATCTCGTGTAAATGAACTGAATAAATACGTGAAGGAATATCAATGACAAATCAGCAGGAGGCAAGATTCTACGGGCACAGTGTACACACGTCCTCACAAAGGAAAGGAGTGGTACAGCCAAGTATAGAGCCCCCAGAAGCATGCATGCATAATAAGATAAAAGCAGAAAAAGTAAGCTTATGACAGTCACACAAACTTAATACTGTAGCAAGCCTAGGAGCATAGTAAGTGCAGGAATGAAGTAAAATAGGAAATTAGGAAAGCAAAAAGAAAGGATATGAAAAGATATTGATAGGTAAAATCAAGAAAAACCCAAATATGATTTATCAGTTCATTAACAGCAAGGGGATAACCAAGGAAAGGGTAAGGCCCATTAGGAATGCACAAGGTAACTTATGCATGAATGTAGAAGATGTGGGCTCTTATACTTGGCCTCTGTAGAAGGATGATACAGACATTCTAGTTAAAGAGGAGGATTGTGAAATATTAAATACAATCATCATAATGAGAGAAGTAATACTGGAGGAACAATTACCTTGAATGTGAATAAATTACTGAAGGAGGAAGACAGGGAGGAAATAGCAGATGCTCCAAGGATCATTTTCTAATCTTCACCAGATACAGGCAAGGTAGCAGAGAACTGGAGGTCTGCAAACTTGTATCATTATTTTAAAAATGATGCAAAGAATAAGCTAAGATTATTAATTATAGACTTGTCAGTCTGACTTCGGTGGTGGGCAAATTAATAGAATCAATTTTGGAAATAAAGTGTCACTTAGAAAAGGCATGGATTATCAGGGATAGACAGCATGGTTTTGTTGTTATGGGAATGTTGTATCTTACTAACTTAAGCATTTATCTGAGACAGTAATATGGAGGATAAATGAAGGTAGTTCACGGAATTTAGTAAGACACTTGACAAGGCACCACTTGGCAGACTAGTCAAAAAAGTAAAAGCCTATGGAATACAAAGGAATGTGATGAATTAATCTAAAATTGATTCAGTGTTAGGGAACAAAGGATAGTTAATGGTTGATGGATGGTTTTACAAATGGAAAGTCGTTTCTGGTGGTGTTCCACAGGGTTCAGTGTTGGATCCCTTGTGGTTTGTGGTATTATTAACGATTTGGACTTGGGAGGCACGATTGGGAAATTTGCAGACAACACAACAATTGACAGTGTAGTTGATGGTGAAGAGGACAGCTATCAACATTATATCAATGGTTCAGTTCAGTGGGTGGAAAAGTGGCAAGTGGAATTCAATCTAGAGATTGAATTGAAATCAATCTGAGACATACTGGCTTTGGGATGGGCAAACAAAGCTAGAGAATATGCAATAAACAGGAGGATTTTGAAAGGGATAAAAGTAGTAAAACATCTTGGAGTGAATGTCTACAAATTTGGTGGTGAACAGGTGAATAAGATAATTAGGAAAGCAAACAAAATGCTTTCCTTTATTGAACAAAAAAGAAAGCAGGGATGTAATGCTGAAACTGTATAAAATGCTGGTTAGACCACAGCTGGAATTTTGCATACAGTTCCTGCCGCCATGTTACAGGAAGCAAATAATTGCTCTAGAAAGAGCACAGATTCACAAGAATGTTGCCAGGGCTTGAAAATTACAGCAATGAGGAAAGATTGAATTGGCTACGGATGTTATTCTTAGAACAGAGGAGATTGAAGAGGTGATATAATAGAAATGTACAAGATAATGAGAAGCCTTGATTGAATAGACAGGAAATTTTGTTTTCCCTGGAGGAGACATCATTTATCAGATGGCACAGATTTAAAATGATTCGCAGAAGAATTAGAGTGAAATTAGGAAGAATTTCTTCACCCAGGTGTGTGTGTGTGTGTGTGTGTGTGTGTATCTGAAATTCACTGCTTGGTTTGCTGGAAGAAGTAGAAACCCTCAAGTCATTTGGTACAAAGATATCTGGATCTACACCTGAAGTGCTGTAAAATGCAAGGCTACGGGCCAGGTAACAGAAGGTGGCATTAGAATGACTGGCCTTTTTGTCATTTGGCTAGCACAGAATACAAGGAGATGAATGGCCTCTTTCTGTAATTTAACTTTTCTAGGAGAGAGGCATGATGAGGGGATTAAATTAATCAATTTGCTTTTGCAGATGGGCCAAATGGCTTTTTTGTGCTGTAACCACTATGATAAATTCACGTTCTTTCTGAAACCAAAAATTGATTGGAGGTGAACAAATATACTTACCATGCTGACAGTATTGCAAATATACCTTATTCATAGTCATAAAGTTATATACTGTAGAAAAAGCCCTTTGACCATCAATAACTACCAGTAAAGTCATGCTAATCTCATATCCTTGAATGTAATGATATCTTAAGTGCTCATCCAAATACCTTTTAAAGGTTGAGGTTTCTGGTCTCCCAACCTTATGTGGAGATACCAGCGTTGGACTGGAGTAAACACAGTAAAAAGTCTCACAAATCCAACCAATTTATCTGATAGTAAATTAATGCTTGTGAGCTTAACCTGGTGTCATGAGACTTCTTACTGTATTCTCCCCAACCTTCCCAGGCAGTGCATTCCAGATTCTCAGCACCCTCTAACTGAATTTTATTTCTCTCAGATCTCCTACCCCTCCCTCTAATACTATGCCTCTTCATGACTAACCCCTAAAAGCTGCTTACTGTTCACCCTATCCACACACCTCAATCTTATACATCTCAATCATATCTCCCTCAGCCTTCCCCTATCTAAAGAAAACAATTCAAGTCTATCCAGTCTCTCTTTGTAGCGCAAACGTTCCATCCCAGGCCACATCCTGGTGAATCTCCTCTGTGCCCCTTTAGTGCTTTGTTCACGTATTTGAGTAGAAAGCCTTTTGTTTTTTTGAAATATAAAATGCAATTAAAAGAAGTTTGGGGTTGATTCCTTAAAAGGTTTACGCCACACAGTGATGAAATCTGTGCTCTCAAATCTGCCTTTTTGAGGCAAACCCAACCTGAAAACAGAAAATGGAATAAGGGAAGAACAAGTGGAAAATTTAGAAAGGAAAATTTGGTGATAGGTTAACCTTGATCACGTTTAGTTTGTTCTACATAAAATAAAGGCTGTGTTTCGTTTAAGAATTGTGATCGCTGTTTAGTTCTACTGGTTACAGTAAGATATTTAGCTTTTTCTTTAAATGTTAAGTCCCTAACCAAATGGTAACAATGGGATCTAGGAATATATCCTTTACAAAATTCCTTATCTCTGCCCCCATAAAGAGGAACATTCCTGAGAAGTGGGGATAAAAATCAGGGAAACACAACAAACACAGAACTAATTTTAAATGGGATACGATTATTAGAAAATATGTATTAATGACATCGAAATCTACCAACCAATCATAAAAGTTCGAATGAGATCAACCTTAGCTGTTCAATCAATACATGCCATTTATATCTAAGATTTTCACCATACAGTGGTCAGACTCCAAAGCAAACAAAAAAGATCCACTTGGCTGGACGGATTAATTTGGAGAGAATAAAATAAAACAAAATATATTACTAATTTTATGTGCCAAAGCAAGATATTTAGACGAGAAATAAACTAAACGTACTAATCATTTTTTCAAAGAAGTAACTCAATTGCTTTTACCGTCCGACTGGATAGATTTTTTTTAGTAATGGGATATAACTGCCTTAATTATGACGTAATTGCATTTAGCCAAAATTGAAGTACAGGTTCGCTTCACTGCCGGAGTTCCGCATATTATCATCTTGAATTTCAGTGTCTGTGTTCCCGATAAATTCGGATTATTTAAACTTTTTTTCCCTCTCACTTTTGATACACATTGACTTCAAAGACTCCATCTTGAAAGGCTAATTAGATTAATGAACGCAAATGACTTGAAAAGAAAATGGATTTTATCACTCATGGCAAGATCAGATCGTCATAAAAGTGAAACCTTGTTTCAATCTAAGCAGCCAACAAACTTTTATTTCTTCCGAAAAAAATCACCAGTTTTCCAACATGCAGCAGGGCCTTTAATATTAAAAATTCCGACTTCAACATTTTATGGCATAAATGAAGTGACAGTATGTTTATTTTAAAAAATCCTTTTGCAAAGCTCACAGCAAAAAGTGCAAACAATGTAACTATAATGTAATTACATGTCAAAAAATACAATTTGCACGTACTGTGTGCGCAATGGGATCTTTTTCCGCTTCCCAGACATCTTAATGGGATCGTTCCAATCCACAACTGAAGCCGTCTCCGACAGCCGAACCTGATTGACATACTGTACTACTCCCTAAGCAACTGCCTGTTTTTAGAACTAGACTCACATTTCATGCCCATTAACCCAATACACAAAACAAAGGCAGACCAGTGAAAGGTGAGTACATGAAAGGTTGATACCACGGCGTCAAAAAACTTGCTAGCGCAAGCAGAAGGGAAAGGTAGAGCAGCAGGTTTGAACAGCCGTTCTCTTTCTGCAGCCCAATATTATTTCGTGCTTCTCAAATTCCACTTGCGGGCCCCCTCATTTTCCGAAAAAAAAGGGCGATCGATCCCTGCAGCGATGACTTCGTGCTGTAACCGGACGGTTTCTTAACCTTTGCGGAGTATTTCGGTCCCGGTCATGTTCGCGATTGGGGGGGTGGGGGGCGGGGAGGGCGGTTTCATGATGCCCCTGCAATACACCAACACGTAAGGTGGTCACCGGAATACATACAACCTAGCTCGATCCAACATACTCACCCATCTGCTTGAGTTTCGCTTTTTCGAGTTACGACTAAACATGTCAAAATATGTCAGTGCCGCTTAATCGGAGAGCAGTCAGGAACGATTCTAAGAAGAGAAATTAGCTGACTCCGTAACTACTGCTCCTGCGAGCGGCGCTCTAGTTCCTACCGAATCCCGACAATATTGTGAATGGAAATTCCCCGTCTTCCGGTCACTTACCCCGCCCCGCAACTAATCGTGGCAACACCACCAGGAAAGGGCATTTTCATTTTAGATTTGGTATTACACTTTGCTCTGAAATAATAACAGGATTTCACTTTTCTTCCTTCTAATTGCTGCAAAACATTTTGAGGTAATGACCAAACTGCTTTTCCTCGATATACAACGGGAGGTAGACAGTTATTCTTCAAATGAACCAGATAGGGGAGTGAGAAGATAACATCCACGTCCTTTACATTAAGAAACTAAAGTGAAGGACCAAGGCTTATAAAGTATTTTCCCTCAACTATTGTTTTAAGATTGCAAAAGGAATTGGACAATCATGGAGTCCCGTTTTGAGGTCCTGGGAAATAGTGAATTAGAACCACAGACTGAATAAATCGTTACAAATAAGAATGCACAGCATAGCAAAGTTTTGAGAAACACAGTCCGCTATGCAGCATTGATAAAAGAGGAAGACTGTAGAAAGGGGATCACCTGCCAGATGACAAAATCTAGTTTCCAAACAGCAACAGAGATATAACAGCAAATTAATAAGGGACGGCAGCAGCAATTATAAAATTCATAGGTGGATTTGGAATCAAATTAAAAATTTGTGGGAGAATGCATTGTTAATTTATGTTTCTTCTCCCCATTCATTATTCCATCAAAATCGGAAGGGCAGAGATGTTTCCGTAGGAGGACCTGCGTTTCAAACAATCAGCGTTGCTGAGACGAAATATGCTAGGCAGTAAAGAAAACAATGCCTTTTGGGGCTGTCTTCAGCAATTAAATAATATAGGGATACAAGATAGAAAAATGAACAGTATAAAAATGGATTGAAGGTGAGGCCAAAAATGTCAGAGTCGGCAATGGATAGCAACTTTTCAAACAAACACCACCACCTTAAATATTTAGAGAATTTCTACTCGAAGCTATACGGCATTTGTTGTGTAAACGCTGCTAGTAGCGCTTTGCATTCGAAATACAATTTGCTATACATTGCCTGGCTAATACACCTCTTGGTTGCATATTGCTAGTGCAGTGATTCTCAAATCTACAACTGATTGTTGAAAATAAAGACCCTCCCATTAACCACTTTATTCTAAATGCGACATCCTTGTGTTATTTTATAAAATATTTACATTGTGGTAGCAACCAGACCAAGTCAATAATCACGTGCTAAGGTCGTCAGGCGTATTGCACCGTGGGACACTGATAAAACATATACACAAGACTAAAGCGACAGCGATAGCTCGAAACTGTCAGATCCCATCTTCCGATAGCAACACGTTTTCGATGAAGTATTATAATTGTTTACATTAAATGTTCTTCACATGATTACTGGGACTGATTAAGCTTAATCAGACCATAAGTAGCCGAAGGTACATTCAGTGCAAATTCCTTTGGAAATCTACCTTCTGTTAGATAAACCGATAGTCACGCAAGGATGATTTATTAATAAACTATTGGGAGTGAACAGACCCCTCTTTACCAAATAAAGTACAATTTCAAATGCCGAAACATGCGTTAAGAAATGCAGAGTTTTGCAGTTGTAAACCATTGTAATTACTGACACCGATTCCTTTCTTACTTTCAATTTCATTGTATTAGTTGCTAGGCGACTGAAAAAGATTTATAGACACCTATTGTTGATTTTACTAGAGCCTTCCCGCCTCAGTGCCAGATAACTCAATTAAGTACAAAAATGTTTAAACTTACATTATTTAATTCTAACATATAACTCAAGTTGATCAAAATTCACATCAATCACAGAAGCAGATGTCGGTGATGCACACGCTGTGTTAATATGTGCCTGAACATTACCTGGTTGTCAAACTTTTCCATCCTTGTGTCTCCGTATGAGCTGGGCAGTGCGCCATTCCATAGCACACCAGATGGCTACTTCTAAGAGATATTTTACAAAAGGTAGCTTCAAATTTCTGAAATATTAATACGCCCTTTTACAGTCCTTCAGTAAGTAGTTTATAACGTGACTACTGCTTTTTTGTGTGAATTGTTCTCAAATAATTAACTTATTAGCATTACTCCATCTATGTTTGCAATCTCTTGGATAAATCATATTACTCAGTAGTAAACTCCTGTGGCTGGAAAAAAATGTTTTCCCCCGCTCTACAGATCACATGGATTGGCTATGCTTATCAAGTCACATTTCTCACATCTTAAATGTCAAAACTACATTAAGCTGTTTCAGACTGCGGTCAATCAGATCTAATCAGAGACTTGGAGGAGGACCTGACCAAACTTAAGGTTAAAGTATATTTCAAGATGGTGGACGGATGTGAGAGAGAAGGCACTAGAAGACTCTAAAAAACCGCTGGAGCTTGGCTAACCAATGGCTGCCAGTTATTTGACACTCAGCACAGAAACAAGCCTAACCTAACCGCCCACCCCTGTATTTATGCTCCACAGAAAGCTCCTCCCATCTTCCATCTAAATTTGCCATGGGAATTAGCTAATCCTTTATATGCTTGTCCAGGTACCCCTTATATGTATTTGTACTATCGCTTTCAATTACTCCCTGCAATAGCACGTTCCACATTCTCACCACTCGGGCTGAAGATTTTTTCTGAATTCCATATTAATTTTCTTGTGGCTATCTTATATTGACATCTTCTAATTAGACTCTTCCCCCAAACAGGAAAAATCCATTCTATCAAAACTTTTCAGATTTTTAAAGCTCTCTCTTTAGGTCATCCCCAAGCTTTTTCCTTTATAAAGAGGAAATGTCACTGCTTACCTGGTGCGTATGTGTGTTAGTATTTCTGATATCATACTTATAAATCTTCCCTGCAACTTCTTTATATGACAATCACAATTGTATGCATTATTCAAATCATGATCTAACCAAGGTGTGATATAAGTGTAGCATAAATTTCCTGCTTTTCAACTGTATCCCTGAGTACAAAGTGTCTCTTTGAATTCAAAGTAAAATGTAGAGAGAGAGGCGTTTGATCTTGTGTCAGACTAACTTAAGGGACTGGATCAGAGTGCATATGCTCCAGAGACAGGGAAGGCAGCAACTGTTGTGAGCAGCAGAGGAAAAAAGGCTGTTATCCGTTAGCCTCCAGGCATGCTGCTGCTGAAGCGCATGGCACAGCACAATGCATAATGGTTAGCACTGCTGCTTCACAGCACTAGGGACTCGGGTTCAATTCCAGCCCTGGCTTTCTGCCTGTGTGGAGTTTGCATATTCTTCCTGTGTTTGCATGGGTTTTCTCCAGTTGATCTGGTTTCCTTCGATAGTCCAAAAATGTGCAGGTCAGATCTGGTGGATTGGCTATGCTAAATTGCCCCTTCGTGTCCAAAGATGTGCAGAATATTAGCTAGCCATGCTTCATTGTCCAAAAGTATGTAGGTTACATGGAATACTGCGGTAAATGTGTGGGGTTACAGTTACAGGGATAGGGCAGGGGAGAGGGCCTGGGTCTGATACTCTGTCAGAGTGGGTGCAGACATAATGGGCTGAATGGCATCCTTCTGCATTATAGAAATTCTATGACAAAGACTTTTCCACAGATACTGGACAATACGACTCAGTGAAACTAGTCAAAATGCATTTGTTCGAAGCTAGGAATAATTTTAGACTGTTTTCTATAAAGACTAAAATTTAGTGGATAGTGCCACATAGCATATAAAGGTGACAGAGTTGTCAGTTGCATTAGAAAGTTAACAGCAATATCATTCTGTAGTTTAATGTATTTATTGTTGATTATGCTTAGTTTATAGTGGGTTTTGTTTGTTACAGTAAAAGTCATAATGTGACATCTTTTACGATCCTTTGAGTTTCAATGAAAGATCATAGTGCAAGTGGAATCGTACTAGTACAGATAAGGAATTGGCTAACCAACAGGAAATTAAGAGAAGGAATAATTAGGTCTTTTTTGGGTTGGCAAGCTGTAACTAATGGAGTGCCACAAGAATCAACTAGTTACAATCTATATCAATGAAATGGATAAAGGGACTGAAGGTATGACTGCTAAGTTTGCCTACAATACAAGACAGACTGGAAAATACATTGTTGAGGAGGTAAAGCATCTACAAAGGCACATAGATTGGTTAAAAAAATGGACAAAATTTTGGCAGATGGAGTATAAAGTACGAGAACGTGAACTTGTTCCCTTTAGCAGGAAGAATACAAAAGCAATAAAAAATACAACAGATATTGTAGAACTCAGTAGTATAGAGAGATCTGAGTGTCCTGGTATGTGAATCACAAGTACATAGAACATTACAGCGCAGTATAGGCCCTTCGGCCCTCGATGTTGCGCCGACCAATGGAACCAATTGTATGACCCTCTAACCTAAACTATTCTAGAGCTATCCATATGCCTATCCACTGACCATTTGAATGCTCTTAAACTGGGTAAATCCACAACTGCTGCAGGCAGGCCACTCCACGCCCTTACTATCCTGAGTAAAGAACCTGCCACTGACATCCATCCTATAACTACCACCCCTTAATTTAAAGCTATGTCCTCTTGTGTTATCCATGTCCATCCGAGGAAAAAGGCTCTCACTATCCACCCTATCTAACCCTCTGATCATCTTATATGCCTCAATTAGATCACCTCTTAGCCTTCCTCTCACTAATGAAAATAACCTCAAGTCCCTTAGCCTTTCCTCATAAGGCCTATCCACCATACCAGGCAACATCCTGGTAAACCTCCTCTGCACCCTTTCCAATGCCTCCACATCTTTCTTATAATGTGGTGACCAAAACTGTACATAATACTTTAAGTGCGGCCGCACCAGAGGTTTGTACAGTTGCAACATGACGTCTCGGCTCCGAAATTCAACCCCTCTACTAATAAATGCTAACACACTATACGCTTTCTTAACAACCTTATCAACTCGAGTACCAACTTTCAGAGATTTATGCACCTGTACACCGAGATCTCTCTGCATTACTAAGAGTCCTACCAATCGCCCTATATTCTGCACACATATTACTCTTTCCAAAGTGAATTACCTCACACTTTTCCACATAAACTCCATTTGCCACCTCTCGGCCCAGCTCTGCAACTTATCTATGTCCCTCTGCAAACTGTAACATCCATCCTCACTGTCTACAACTCCTCTGAGATTGACATCGTCAGCAAATTTACTAACCCATCCCTCTAAGAACAAAGAACAAAACAGCACGGGGAACAGGCCCTTCGGCCCAACGAGCCCGCGCTGCCACCTCGATGTTCCCACTTCTACCCATGATCTCTGTCTATGTTTATAGAACTACATATTGGAACCAAATTTGCGAGACAATTTAGGGAGAATTTGTTTTGCCAATCAGAATAAGAGCATATCTTTGGATTCATTCTGTTTGAACCAATGTCTCTCATCAGCTCAACTCATGTAGTTTTTTAAAATTCATTTGTGGGACACGGGTGTCACTGGCTGGACCAGAATTTAATGCCCATCCCTAGTTGTTCAAGTTGAGAGACAATCACATTGCTGTGGCTCTGGAGTCACCTGTAAGCCAGACTGAGTAAGGACAGCAGATTTCCTTCCCTACAGGAGATTAGTGAACCAGATGGGTTTTTCCCGACAATTGACAATGGTTTCATGGTCATCAATAGGTTCTTAATTCCAAATTTTTTCACTCAATTCAAATTTCACTGTATGCTGAGGTGGGATTCAAACCCGAGTCCCCAGAACATTAGCTAAGTTTCTGGATTAGTCGTCTTGTTACCAGGTTATCACCTCCCCTAATGCTGTTTTCAAATGTAGTCAGTATTCTAATGTAGGAACTGCAGCAATCAAAAAGGCACAGCAAACTCCCACAAACAGCAGCGTGAGAGTGAGCGACACCCTCATCCAGGTCATTTATAAAAATAACAAACAACAGTGGCCTCAGAATAGATCCCTGAGATACACCACTTGTAACTAAACTCCAGGTTGAATATATCCCATTAACCACCACCCTCTGTCTTCTATCAGCTAGCCAATTCCTAATTCAGATTGCTAAATCACCCTTAATCCCCTGCATCTGCATTTTCTGCAGTTGTCTTCCATAGGGAAGCTTATCAAACGCTTTGCTAAAATCCATATACACCACGTCAACTGCCTTACCCTTATCCACTTCTTTAGTCATCTTTTCAAAAAACTTGATCAGGTTTGTGAGGCACGACCTTCCTTCACAAATCCATGTTGACTATCCCTAATCAATTCATTCCTCTCTAAACGAAAATAAATCCTATCTCTTATAATTCTTTCCAAAACCTTCCACACAACAGAAGTAAGGCTCACTGGTCTATAATTTGCAGGATGGTCTCTGCTCCCCTTTTTAAAGAAGGGGACAACATTTTCCATCCTCCAGTCTTCTGGCACTATACCTGTAGTCAACGACAACATGAAGATCAAAGCCAAAGGCTCTGCAATCTGCTCTCTAGCCTCTCAGAGTGACCTGGGATAAATCCCATCCAGCCCAGGGAACTTATCGATTCTTATACTCTCAAGAATAGCTAACACCTCCTCCTTACGTACTTCTGTCCTGTCTAGTCTACAACCCTGTATCCTAGTATTCTCCTCAATTCCATTGACATTTTTCCACGTGAAGACTGACAAAAAATACTCATTCAGTGCCTCTCCAATTTCCACAGACTCCATGCACAATTTCCCACTACTGTCTCTGACTGGCCCTAATGTTGCCCTAACCCCATATTCTTAACATATCTATAAAAAGCTTTAGGGTTCTCCTTAATCCTATCTGCCAAAGTCTTCTCATGTCCCCTTCTAGCTCTTCTTAACTCACTCTTTAGCTCCCTCCTGGCTAATTTGTAACTCTCCAGTGCCCTAACCGAGCCTTCACATCTCATCTTTATATAAGCCTCCTTTTTTCTCTTCACCAGTGAACCAACTTCCTTAGTACACCATGGTTCCCTCGCTCTACTATTTCCTCCCTGCCTGACAGGTACATATTTATTAAGGACTTGCAAAAGCTGTTCCTTGAATAACTTCCACATTTCAGACGTTCCCAGCCCCTGCAGTTTGCTACACCAACCTATGTATCCTAAATCTTGCCTAATAACCTCATAATTACCTTCCCCCCCCGTAACTTCTTCCCTTTGGTATATGCCTGTCCCTTTCCATCACTAAGGTAAATGTAACTGAATTGTGGTCACTATCACCAAAGTGCTCACCTACCTCCAAGTCTAACACCTGGTCTGGTTCATTACCCAGAACCAAACCTAAAGTAGCCTCGCCTCTTGTTGGCCTATCTACATACTGAGTCATAAATCCCTCCTGCACACATTGTGATCCCTCTAATGTGCTTGAGCTATAGCTTTTCTAATCAATATTTGCAAAGTTAAACTCCCCCAGAACAACTACCCTGTTACTTTCACTTCTGTCCAGAATCATCCTTGCAATCCTTTCCTCTACATCCCTGGAACTTTTTGGAGGCCTATAAAAAACTCCCAACAGGGTGACCTCTCTTCTCTTAAAACAAGTGATTAGAAAGGCAAATTGGTTTCGGCATTTATGGCAAGGGGCATTCCATTAAACACAGGAACATTTTACTATAGCTGTGTAGCGCTTTGGTAAGAACACACCTGGAGTAGTATATAGTTTTGGACTCTTAACCCAAGGAAGAATGTAACTGCCTTATAAGCAGCTCAGAGAAGGATCATTCAACTCCTTCCTGGGATAAAGGGTTTTATGAGGAAAGGTTGAACAGGTTCAGCATGTATCCATTGGAGTTAACAAAGAGAGGTGATCTTATTGAAACATAAGATCCTGAGGGCACTTAAATTGGATGATCGTTGGTTGAGGTAGATGTTTCCTTTTCTGGCAGAGACTAAAAACTAATTTAAATATAAGAGGTATTCTTTTAAAGACAGGAGGAGGAGGATTTTTTCCCTCTCAGAATTCTCTTCCCTAGAAAGCAGGCTAGGTTACTGAATTTATTGAAGACTGAAATTAACTTTTGACAGATAAGGAAGTTGAGGACTGGGGGAGGTGGGGTTCAGACAGAAAAGTGAAGTTGAGACCACAATCAGATCAGTCATGATCTTATCAAATGATAGAGCACACTGGAGGAGTTGAATTCCTCTTCCTGCTCTTATGGCTTATGTACCTTTGAATTATTCGCAAGAAATTCAATTTTTCAAGTTGTCTCCATGGAGATCAAAGTATCTTACGGAAATAAAATGTCATGCTTGTTTTATTTTAAATAATGCAATGATCTTTGTAAGTAAGCTATGAACTAATCAAATTTACTGAAAGACTCCGGAAGAAATCATCAAGTTTCCAATTTTTCTAGCTTTTACTTTAACATTTATCAGAACCAACACAAATTAAACTTCAAATAAAAAGGGTAAATTTCACTTTAGTTCATACAATATACATCTTATGTAACCACAAATGTTTTCATCGCACCCACACAGACGTTGCACTACATTGTTTTACAGTATGCAGGTCCTTATTCGCACAGGGCATGACAGGAGTCTGATCTGATAATAGTTTTTACTTTTGAAGTTTCACAGATATGATTATCTGCAAGGCACATCATTACAAACGGCCTGCTCCTTCATATCAAAATAGCCCTGATAGTATAGCTTTCCAGTGTTCCTTTACATCTGACCAGTTAGTACTACATCAGTTCATGCTCTGACCACTTTTGGGAAAACATACAGGTCTTTAGTGTCTCTAAGTTATTCACACAGATTTCCTCAATTTAAATCTTTTTAAGCCACCTCCAAAAGTTCCTGTCACTTTTTCTGCCATTAAAAAATAGACTTTTTCTTGCATGGAATTTGCTTCTTTTCACAGGAATTCAGAGTTCCTCTTTGATTGTCTGCTTTCTCTTTTGAGTCTGATCATCTTCACCCTCCAACTCCTCCTATCTGCCAGCGAGGTGGATGCTTTTTTAACCTACTTTTCTTTGGTACTGCTTCCAGATCAATGGTCACCAGATCACGTTGCACTATTGATTATCCAACAAAATTACAAATCATGCAACTTTTTGAAGTCCTTTTCAAACAAATATTCTTAAAAACAATTAGATTTCAGACCTCTTAAAGAAATTATAAATTTTCCTTGAACTGCTTCTGGGAAAATGGTACTAATGTACAGTCTCACTAAGTTGCAGCACTTTTAATGATTGATGTATTTATACTCTAAGATCCTTTTTTTTGCTCCACGATCTCCTACTTTTACGACCAAAATGTACTACCTTATGTTTATCATTAAACTTCATTCATCCTCCAATAATTTGTTGCAATTCTCTTCAGTAATGAACTTCTCTCCCTGCATCGCCCCCCCCTCCCCAAAAAGTGAGATCTTCATATTTAAAAGTGTTTTTGATTCCAAGTCCTAATTGTTAGTGTAAATTGTAATCAGCATTGATCCGATCTTCATGGAGCACTACCCTTTACTTGCCACCTTAAATAATTCACCTTTATTCCACATTGTTTGGACTGAAGCCAGCTAGCTACCATATGTCCTTTGACGCCACAATCTTTTACTTCATTCTTCTTTTGGTCTTTTGAAAATCTAGATAAATTACACCTTCTACATTATCTTTACCCAACTCTTCCATTACCTTCTCAAAAATGTTAATAAGATTGGTCAAGCAACATTTTCCCTTTTGAAATTCATGTTCACAACACCAGGTTAAAGTCCAACAGGTTTCTTTGGTAGCATGAGCTTTTTGGAGCACTGCTCTTCTTCAGATGAGTGAACAGCTCGGTTCACAAACTGGGGATACATAGACACAAACTCAATAATAAGATAATGGTTTGAACACGCATTTTAACAGGTAATCAATTCTTTACAGGTGCAGACAATGTGAGTGGAGAGAGGGTTAAGGCAGTGTGAATTTTTTTTTTTGAGAGCAACACAGCATGGGAAACAGGCCCTTCGGCCCAACGAGCCCACGCCGCCGTCATAACTTTATAGTAACAATTCCATTTTCCTATTCTAATTTTAGGTTATTCCTAATATGGAAGAATCTCAATATAGGGTCAATTTGTTTCCCAATCAGCCTAAGAGCGAATTTTTGGGATGTGGGAGGAAACCAGAGCGCCTGGAGAAAACCCACGCAACCACGGGGAGAACGCGCAAAACTCCCACAGACACCGGCCCAATTGCAAGTGTCTGCACAGCTACAGCGATAGTCACTGAGCTGTCATGGTGCCCTTCAGATGGTCCAGATAAAGCACTCATTTACGACATGAAGCACCCCAGGCAACCCATGAATCAACATCCAAGAGCTGTACTCGCACCACCTGCCGAATGCATGCTCCTTGTTGGTCAAGTTGGACCGAATTACCTGTGGAAAAAAAAAGTCATAGTTAAACAGTCCTACTATATCCCTCTATTTGCATACCGCTCATGTGGCTGTCCAAGAGACCCTTAAACAGACCTAGTGTGCCTGATCCCACCACCTTACTCGGCAGTGCATTCCACACCCCCACTACCCTTTGTGTGAAAAACTGCCCTCTAATATTCGTCTTATACATAGCCCCCCTCACCCTAAGGCCCTGACCCCTCGTCCTATCCATTTCTGAAGGTGGAAAAAGTTTACCTCCATTTACTCTATCTATACCCCTTATAATCTTATACACCTCTATTAGATCCCCTCTAAGCCGACGTCTTTCAAGGGAAAACAACCCCAGTCTATTTAATCGTTCCTCATAAGACATTCCTTCCATACCAGGCAGCATCCTGGTAAACCTCCTCTGCACTCTCTCCAAGGACTCCACATCCTTCCGATAGTACAGCGACCAGAACTGGGCGCAGTATTCCAAGTGAGGCCTAACCAAAGTTCTATACAACTGCAACATCAAACTCCTACTCTTGTATTCTATAACCTTTTCTATGAAAGCTAACATACTATACGCCTTCTTTATCACCTTCTCCACCTGTAAAGACACCTTCAGAGACTTGTGAACCTGCACCCCCAAGTCTCTCTGCGTCTCTATACTCCGAATAGTTTTACCTTTTTATCCTATAACTCTCTTCTACATTTTTCCGGCCAAAATGCATCACCTCGCATTTATCCAGATTAAATTCCATTTGCCATCTATCTGCCCAGTCTACCAACCTATCTATGTCCTGTTGTATTGCCTGGCACTGCTCCTCTGTACCCACCAATCCAAGCATCTTGGTGTCATCAGCAAATTTGCTGATCTCACCACCTACCCCTACTTCCAAGTCGTTTATGTAGACCACAAATAGAAGAGGACCTAGTACTGAGCCGTGTGGCACTCCACTAGTGACAGGCTTCCAGCCGGAAAAAGAGCCTTCCACTACTACCCTCTGTCTCCTCCTCCCGAGCCAGTTCTCGACCCATCTACATACCCGGCCCTGTATCCCATGCGCCTTCACCTTCTCTATCAGTCTACCATGAGGAACTTTGTCGAACGCCTTACTGAAATCCATGTAGACGACATCAACAGCATGTCCTTCATCAACTGTTTTTGTCACTTCTTCAAAAAAATTCCACTAGATTT
The DNA here is from genome assembly GCA_024679065.1 of Sphyrna mokarran. Lineage (NCBI taxonomy): Eukaryota > Metazoa > Chordata > Chondrichthyes > Carcharhiniformes > Carcharhinidae > Sphyrna > Sphyrna mokarran. The sequence continues at coordinate 104,602,526 of JAGIQG010000003.1, read as the reverse complement.
GTAAGACAAGACTTCCCCTTGACGAAGCCATGCTGCGTATCCCTGATCAGATCGCAGCGCTCCAGATGCTCATACATCCTGTCCCTGAGGATCCTCTCCATTAGCTTACCTATAACTGAAGTCAAGTCTCAATCAGGACAGGTAGTGAGATTTTGCAAGTCCAGGCAAGTCGTAAGGGTTACAGATCGAGTGACCCAAGAGCCATAATTCACATCTCTTTAACCTGTGCTTAACCCTCCCTCCACTCACATTGTCTGCACCTGTAAAGACTTAATTACATGTTAAAACTCACATTCCAACTATTATCTTGTAATTGAGTTTGTGTCTATACATGCCCTGTTTGTGAACCGAACTCTTCACTCACCTGATGAAAGGGTAAAGTTCTGAAAGCTCATGCTACCAAACAGACTAGTTGGACTTTAACCTGGTGTTGTGAGATGACTTACTATACTACTCCAATGCTATGTCAGCAACTCTACATCATAAAATCCAGGTTGATGATTTATTATTTCATTTCTAGATGTTTTTCAGTTCTCTCCTCTAGTGAGGATTCCATTATTTTTTGTATCAATTGTTATGATAACTCATCTATAATGGCATGTTCTGCCCCCATGTTAAATATAAGAATTACATATCCATCAGTTCTCTGCCACTACAGTTTTCTGACAAGTGGTCAACTTTGCTAGAGATACGTAGGCTATTGCCTATCCCTAAAAATGAAGATAAGGGCTGAAGCATTTGCACAATCTTCAGTGAAATGTGCTAGTATATGATCTATCTCAGTCTTCTCTGTAGATCCCCAGCATCACAGATGCGAGTCTTCAATCAACTTGATTCGCTCCACATGATATCAAGAAATGGCTGAAGACACTGGGCACTGCAACGATGATCGTCCCTTACACCATTCTGGCAATAGTACTGAAGACTTGTGCTGCAAATCTTGCTAGTCAAGCTGGTGCAGTATAACTGCAGCACTGACATCTACCCAGGAATGTAGAAAATTGCCCAGGTATGGCCTGTCCACAAAAAGCAGGACAAATACAACCCAACCAATTAATGCCTCTCCAGCCTACTCTCGATCACCAGTAAGATTATGGAAAAGGTCATTGACAGTTGATGTCGCCATGTATCTGTTGCCTTGTCCTTCTGGATGATATTGATTATATGGCAGCATATGGCACAGTGGTTAGCACTGCTGCCTCAGCACCAAGGACCTAAGTTTAATTCTGGTCTTGAGTCACTGTACGTGTGGAGCTTGCACTTACTCTCTGGCTACATGGGTTTCCTCTGGGTTCCTCCCACACAGTCCAAAGATGTGCGGGGTTAGGTTGATTACCCAGGGTAAATTGCCCCATTGTGTCAGGGGAATAGCAGGGTAAATGTTTGGGGTTACAGGAATAGAACCTGGGTGGAATTGTAATCAGTACAGATTCAATGGGCTGAATGGCCTCCATCTGAAACGTAAGGATTCTATGACTCTGTGTGGATATGGAAAGTACTATCTAAGGAGTCTTGGTGAGTTCCTGTAGCATATTTTACATATGGTACACACTGCTGCTGTGCATTGGAGGGAGTGAATGTTTGTGGATGGGATGCTAAAAGGATTGTTTTGTCCTAGATGGTGTCAAACTTTGAGTGCTGTTTGGAACTGCACTCATCCAGGCAACTGGACGATATTTCATCACACCCCTGACGTTGCTATCTTGTTCTGAAGAAGTCACATGGGACTTGAAATAAAACTTTCTCCACAAATACTGCTAGACCTAATGAGTTTTTCCAGTACTTTGTTTTCATTTCAGATCTCCAGAATCTGCAATATTTTGTTATTTAGCATTTGGTTCTTTCATTTTAGCAGATTTTTTTTCGATATTCTGCTGAATATCATATTAAATGTTACCCATTGTTGTTCTGCCAATACAATTACGAATTTTTATTTTCCCCAAATTCTATTCTCATCCCTCAAAATCAGTTTTTCTTCATTTTATTAGCTTGGTTCTCACCATACATAGATGTTTCTCTATCACCATCCTGAAATGTATTAGTCTATAATCCCTGTTGCCTAACTGTTCCCTGACTTTCACTTAAGTGCTCGGATTCATTTCCCAATGTAGATACTATAACAAAACTTCCCTGGAAGTTAAAAAGGAAACCTGCATATGTTCGAGGAATTCTATTCCCTTACTCCTTTATCCACCTCTTCTGTCCAATTAATATCAGGGTATTGAAATCCCTGATTTTTATTATTTTTTACTTAAGTCCCGAATCTGTCTGCACATTTTCCACCCTTTTTCCACTGTTTTATAGTTTGCAAAATTATACTTATTAATGCCACGATTTCTGTATGTTAGATATCTCAATGGCATATGAAGTTTCTGTGGAATAGAAGGTGCAGCAAGGGGATATCTGGACCATTTGTTCATAATTTGGTTAACAATATAAGATAGTGGAAGCTACAGAAATAAAATTCTAGATTGATAGCAAAGCGATGGAAGTTTCTGTCTCTTATGGTTGTGTGAAGGAAGGTGAAAAATGTGCACTTGGGAGTCACAGGAATTACACATCAACAAAATGCAAGCCTATAAGAGTTTTTCTAAAGCAAGATGGGGCAATGGCATGAAAGCATTTATAAGTACAAATGAAGAAAATGATTTTTAAATGAAGACATATTCACAGCAGCATTTAAAATACATGGCGGATGTGGGCAAATTGATCCTCCAAGCCAACACACTGGAAAATTAAACTATGGGGTGAGAAATCAGAAAAATATTCTCTATAAGTGAGACGAAATCTGTGAGCAGCTATTCCTCCAATCAGATTCTGTCTTTCCCAGGTTGCTCCTTGAGTCACAGATCCCTTCTCTCCCACTTTACTGTGCCTCAAGAGACAAGAGATTGGAGTAGCAGCAAGGATGGGAGGTAGGGAAACAGTGATTGGATGAGCTGGAGGAGTCAATCCCATGATCATTTATGAGGAGATTTTGATGAGGCTGGAGTCGGTATCACTCTGCCTTGTGGGACTGTTGAGAGGGGCAAATACCCATTGTTGTCAGGCATGTGTTGACCAAAAAAAGAGCAAGATGACAGTGGATCCTGTCCACTGAATGACTGGGGGTGGATGGGTCTGATTGTAATGTGTGTGTGTGTTTATATATGAGAGCGGGGCTGATCACAATATCCATGAAGCAGAGATTTATTTGATGTTACTTAAAAAAATTCAAATTCATTTTTAGTTGTTAGATTTTCAATTGGAAACTCCTATCCCAGTTCATCATCTACTAAAGTTGAATTATTCAAAATTAACTGTGGTAGTTTAGGTTTTTTCATGATCCCAACATCTGACTCAATTTCTTAAAATTTTATTTGTAAAATGGATCATTAGAACTCTCAAATAAGAGTAGCATTTATATTAGAGAGAAAAAATCCTGAGAACATGATTCATATTTACAAAGGACTATAATTAATGTTCCTTTGGTCCAATCTACGTCCAATTTAAGTGCAATGATCATGCAAGAAAAGGTGCTTTAGCTTGGGTAAAACATATCATTGAAATGTGATGTGAATTAAACCCTTTGTTTTCTGATGGTTAATTTGGTACTGCAGATTAGTTTAACCATCACCCCATGGCATTGTTGTATAGTTTTAACCTTTGAAATCAGAATTTTGACATGATCGTCTGCATCCATTTTAAACAGAAGTATTGAGAAGAATGAAACTTGAAATTAGGAGAACAGAACCAAAGAATTCTGGAGGGTATTAACAGCTTTCAGCTATTTTATTTGAAAACCAGGCTGCAGTTGTTATGCCAAGTGATTAGAATTTCCATTTTGAAATGGAGCTTTATTTATAATAAACAAACATTTTTGGCCACAATCTAGCAGATGCATTAGACATAGATGCAAATGCTGTAATGGTCGTTAAATCTCACGAGTGGCCATAAATGGGATTTATGCTAGTAAGATCTGAGTTTGTGGTCATCCCTGCCCGCTACCAGAGACATAACTAGGTTAGTGCTCATAAATTTGAATACATTTTAATATAACGAAGGAAGGAAGCATAGCATCCATCCACAACATCCCTCACCACCCCCCCACCCAGCCCCAGGTGGCATATCATGCCAGCACAATCATTACTGGTTTTCAGGAACTAAAACTAGGCATGATGACGACACCGAGGATGCAGAGGTGGCTCGAGATTGGAGGGACCTGTATGGGTAGTGCCCCTTAGCACTGCCAAGATGGTCCCCTTATCCACCGATTCTGTTCCTTGTTAAGTCCCATGGCACCAAGTCAAGCATTGGCGAAGTAACCTCCTGCTGATTACCGCATAACTTCCATACAGCTGATGTATCAGTATGCCTCCATGTTGAACACAATTTGGAGGAAGCACTTATTGTGGCAAGGGCACAGAATGTACTGAGTAGGGGGGGCTTCAATAACCATCACCAAATCTGGATCAGTAGCACAACCATTGACCAAATACTAAAGAACAAACTGGGTCTACAGCAGGTGCTGAGGGAATCAACAAAAGGGAAAACATACTAGACCTCATTCTCACTAACCTGCTTGCCATGGTTGCATCTATCCATGACAGTATAAGTGACCACTGCACAGCTCTTGTGTTTAATGACCATTATGACGTTTGTACCAATGCAACTGCTACATTGTGAAAGTCCAATCTTTACAATGAGAAACTCCTCCATCGTGTTGTGTTACATTGCCACCATATTAAATGGAATACATTTTGAACAAATGTAGCAACTCAAAATTAGGCATCAATGAGACATTGTGGGCCATCAGTAGCAGCAGTAATGTAGTCAACCACAATCTGTAAATTACATGGTCCAGCATTTTATCATTACCACCAAGCCAAGGGATCAACACTGTTTCAAATGAAGAGTGTAGGAGGGCATGCCAGAAGCAACACCAGGCAAACCTAAAAATGAGATGTCAACCTAGTGAAGCTAAAACACAGCACTGAATAGTGGTGGAAAATTAAATAACTTGCTGCAGAAGGAGGCTCCACAAATATCCCCTCTCTCAACAATGGGGGAACCCAGCATATCAGTACAACAGATAGGGCTGAAGCATTTGCAGTAATAGTCAGCCAGAAATGCAGTTTGCGGGATGCATGATAGCCCCTTGTGGAGAAAGAAGTTATTGAACACTGCAGTGTTCAATCAAAATAACAAAACTCTTTTTTTTGATCTTTGGAGGACATTTGGCAAGGCAAGCATTTATTGTGCATCACATGCCAGTCTTCAGCCAATTAGATTCAATCCAAGTGATATCAAGAAAAGCTGAAGGCAGTAGGTTTTGTAATGGCTATGGACCTTGACAATATTCCAGCAATATATTGAAAATTTGTGCTCCAAAACCTGCTGCACTCCACAGGCACAAATTTATCATATAATGGAATACTCTCTACTTATCTGGCTGAGTGTAGCTCCAACAGCACTCAAGAAGTTCAACACAATCCAAGAAAAAGTAGCCCACTTGATTGGCACTCCTTCCATAAATATTCACTTCCTCTACCACCAAACAGCTGCAGCAGTGTGTACCATCTACAAGATGCACTGCAGCAGTTCACTATTACCTTTGAGGGCAAAAAGGGATGGGCAGTAAATGCCCTAGCTCACAATGCCTAGATTCTGTAAATACGTTTTTAAAAACTTACTCAGCAACAATGAGCTCAGATCTCAGCTCTTGGCCTCTTTAGAGTCTGGGTCCAAACATGAACAAAAGAGTTGAATTACAGAGCAATTGTCATTGACGTCAAGACAATAATTGGTTGAGTTTGAAATCGAGGAGCCCTAGCAAAATTAAAATTTGTAGGAATCAGGAAGAAAACTCTCCATTGATTGGAGTTATACCTAGCATAAAGGCTGTTGGTGGCCAATCATTTCAACTCGGGATAGTGTCACAGGCCCAACCATTTTCAAATCTCCAGTGATCTTCCCTCCATCATCGTAAGATGAGAGGTAATGTTCATTGACGATTGTAGTGTCCTGTATGATTTGCAACTCCTTAGATACTGAACCCACTCCACATCTGCATGCAGCCAGATCCAGATGACATGCAGAGATAAATGGGCTGTTAACTCACAAATGAAATTTATGCCACACAAGCGCCAGGCAATGACAATTGTCTGCCAAGAATCTAACTGTTTTCCCCTTGACATTCAACAACATTACACCAACTTCAACATCCTTGGGGTTACCATTAAATAGAAACAGAATTGGACCAACCATTTAAATACTGCGGCTACAAAAGTAGGTCAGTGACGATGAATTAAGCAGCAAGCAACTCACCTCCCGACTCCTGAAAGATTGTCCTTCATTTAATGAAATATTTTCCACTTGCCAGGATGAATGCAGTTCCTAAAAAGAACTCAAGAAGCTTCATCCAAGCTGTTCAGAATATATAATCCAAGACAAAGCAGCTCACTTGATCAGCACCCATTCACCATCAGCAAACAATGGTGGCAATGTATATGATTAACAAGATGAATTGCAAACCTAAGGGAACATCAAGACCTGGAAATTCTTCTGCAAGTCACTCACCATCCTAACTAGAACTATATCGTATATGATCACCTTCTCAAAATCAGTTAGAGATGCACAATAAATGCTGGCCTTGTCATGTGCTCATCCAGAGATCAAATAAAAAGTTTTTTTTTGATACAGTATTGTGCAGTTTGAATAGAATTTTCTCTATCATCTGGGTTTGGCAGCAAAACTCAACATGTTATTGTCTGTGGAGTGCTCAACATGACTTTACTAAAACACGTTGTTTATCTTCAACTTAATGGGCTGTCATCCTTTTATGTTATTTTATATTATTTTATTTTATTTTTTTTTGTATTATATTAAAATATTTGTCTTAATTTAATCTGTAGTTGATTTATCCACTGACATTTTATCCACATAAAGGGGTAGATAAGATAAGCATGCAAGAGTGGAGGGAAGATATGTTATGCTGATAGATGTGGAAAGATGGTGAAAATATGATATCAGGTTCTTGAAGAGCATAAAAGATTTCTAAGAACTGATTGTTCTACGAACGTGCAATATATTCTGTGTAATTCTATGAAATATTTTATTTCCTTAGATTCAACTGCTGCTCTGAAATGGGAATATTTTCGAATTTTACTAGAGTTTTTCAAAATTGAGTTTCAAATTGAAATTACTGAAGTAAAAACATGGATTACAACATTGAACTTTGGGGCCTTGCAGCATAATCAAACTGGCAGCAATCAACTGGAAAAAAATTCTTTATTTGCCACAATAAAATGTGAAGCATTGAAGATTAAACAAAAACTATATCTAAACTCTATAACATTAACATTTGAAAGTCCAATAACGACTTTACATACATTCCATATTCTGCTAGATAAGATGTCACTCGTATGTGCTTTCACTCTAAGAGCTCTCAAGGTAGTGTCTGAGGATGAATAATCTTTCGTGCTTTATTAATGACCATCCTTCTCATAAGGTGGCGATCTCCTCAATACCAAAGAAGTCTGTGTACATATGCAGCATTACCTGAAGAATATTCAGGTTTGGAGTAATAAGTTGTGATTAACATTCAAACTGCACAGGTGCTAGGCAATGATCATCTCTAACAAGAGAATCTGACCATCTCCCCTTGCCATTCAATTGCATTACAATCATTTAAAATCCCAACTTTCAACATCCTGGGGATTACCACTAACCAGAAACTGAACTTGACCAATCACATTAATACTGTGGCTACAACAGCAAGTCAGAGACCAGCAATTCTGTAACGAATAAATCAATCTCCTCACTCTCTGAAGTCAGTCCACTATCTACAAAGCACAAATCAGGAGTGTTTAGAATACTCTTCCTTTGCCTGGATGGGTGCAGCTCCAACAACACTCAAAGATCAACACCATCCAGCACAAAACAGTCCACTTGATAGGCACGCCATCACAAGTTTCATTCAAATTTATTTATTAGGGTCACAAGTAGGTTCACATTAACACTGCAATGAAGTTAGTGTGAAAATCCCCTAGTCGCTGGACTCCAGTGCCTGTCCAGATACACTGAGGGTGAATTTAGCTTTGCCAATGCATCTAACCAGCACGGACTGTGGGAGGAAACACAACGAGAAGGGGAGAACAGACAGTGACCCAAGCCAGGAAATGAACCTAGCTCCCTGACGCTGTGAGGCAGCAGTGCTCACCACTTTGCCGTTCCATCATATCAAAACATTCACTCCCTCCACCACTGATGCACAGTAGCAGCAATGTGCACCATCTTCAAAATGCACTGCAACAACAGAAACTCACCAAAGCTCCTTCGAAAGCATCTCCCAAAGCAACAATCTGTACCACCTAGAAGGATAAGAGCAACAGATGCAATGGAACACCAATACCCTGCATGATCGTCTTCATACCATTCTGAGTTGGAATTATATTGCTATTCTCTTTATGTCACTGGGTTAAAATCCTGAACCTCTCTTCGTGACAACCCTGTGGGTGTTCGAACAACAGAGTGAACATAAGAATGTAAGAAATAAGAGCAGGAATAGGCCATCTAGCCCTTCGAGCTTGCCCCACCATTCAATAAGATCATGGCTGATTTGTCAATCAGTCCCACTTTTTCCAATAACCCTTAATTCCCTTGGCTATCAGAAATCTATCTATCTGTGACTTAAATACATTCAGCGAGGTAGCCTCCACCACTTCAACGGGCAGAGAATTCCAGAGATTCACTATCCTTTGAGTGAAGAAGTTCCTCCTCAACTCCGTTTTAAACTGCCCCCCCTCCCTTATTTTGAGGCTGTGCCTTCTAGTTCTGCTATCCTTTCTAAGCAGGAAGAATCGCTCTACATCTACTCTATCTAACCCCTTCATTATCTTGTAAGTCTCTATAAGATTCCCTCCTCAGCCTTCTAAACTCTAACAAGTACAGACCCAGTCTATTCAATCTCTCTTAATAGGCTAACATCCTCATCTCCGCTATCAAGCTGGTGAATGTTCTCTGTACTCCTTCCTCCAAGGCCAATATATCCTTTTACAAATACAGGGACCAAAGCTGCACACAGTACTCCAGTTGCAGCCTTACTAGTGCCCTGTACAGTTTTAGCAAGACCTCCCTGCTTTTATATTCTATCCTCTTTGCTATGAAGGCCAACATTCCATTCGCCTTCTTGATCACCTGCTGCACCTGCAAACTGGGTTTTTGTGGTTCGTGCACAAAGGACCCCCAGGTCCCTCTGCATTGTCACATGCTGCAGCTTTTCGCCCTTTAAATAATAATCCCTCCTACTATTATTTCTACCAAAGCGGATAACCTCACATTTGCTAATGTTATACTGCCAGGACCTCGCCCACTCAGCCTATCCAGATCGCTCTGCAGACTTTCCGCGCCTTCCACGCAATCTGCTTTTCCACTCTTCTTTGTGTCATCAGCAAATTTTGTTACCCTATACGCAGCCCCCTCCTCCAGATAGTCTATGTAAATGGTAAGCAGTTGACGCCCCAGTACCGATCCCTGTGGCACTCCACTAGTCACCAACTTCCAACCAGAAAAGAACCCATTGATTTCAACTCTGCTTCCTGTTAGACAACCAATCCTCAATCCACGCTAACACCTTATCTCCAACTCCATGCACCCTAACTTTTTGCAGCAACCTTTTGTGAGGCACCTTATCAAACACCTTCTGGGATTCTAAAAACACCATATCCACCGGTTCTCTTCTGTTTACCGCACTAGTCACATCCTCATAGAAATCCAATAAATTTGTTAAACACGAGTTTCCCTTCACAAATCTGTGCTGTGTCTGCTTGATCAAACTGTTCTTTTCTAGGTGTCTTGTTATTTCTTCTTTGATGATGGATTCTAATATTTTTCCAACTACGGACGTTAAGCTAACCGGCCTATAATTCCCTGTCTTTTATCTGCTACCTTTTTTAAACAGCAGCATAACATTAGCCATTTTCCAATCTTCCGATACTTCCCCAGAGTCCAGCGAATTTTGATAAATAATTACTAAGGCATCTGCTATCACCTCTGCTATTTCTTTCAGAACCCGGGGATGCATTCCATCCGGTCCCAGGGACTTGACTACCTTCAGTCCGTTAGTCTATCAAGCACTACCTCTCTAGTGACAGTAATTGCATTAAAGACCTCACCTCCTACCAATCTTCTATTTTTAATATTCAGCAAGGTATTTGTGTCCTCCTCCATGAAGACTGACATAAAACACTTACTTAAAGCCTCAGCCATTTCCTCGTAACCCACTGCTAAATCCCCCCTCTCGTCCTCCAAGGGTCCAACATTCACTCTAGCTAGTCTCTTCTTTATATACTAAGTAAAAGTTTTTACTTATCTCTTTTTATATGTAGAGCTGGTTTAGCTTCATATTCTACCTTTCTTTATCACTTAGTCATTCTTTGCTTTTTTTTAAAAGATCTTTCCCAATCTTCTAATTCCCTACTATTTTTAGCCGCTTTGAACACATCAGCTTTTAATTTAATACTCTCCTTTATTTCCTTCAATAATCACAACTGGTTATCTCTTCTCTTACAGTCCTTCTTTACCATCAGAATATATTTCTGCTGAGTACCGAAAAAGATCTCCTTAAAAATCCTCCACTGTTCCTTAGCCGTCCTACCAACAAATCTGCGCCCCCATTCTACATTCACCAATTCCGCCCTCATCTTATCATACTCCCCTCTGTTCAAACAGAAGACACAGGTTCAGGGCCCTATCTTCTCATCCTCCATTTGCATCAGAAATTCAACACACTATGATCACTTGTCCCATCATTAGAAGATCCCTAATTCTATCTGCCTCGTTACACAGTACCAGATCTAAGAAAAGCTCGCTCCCTCGTAGGTTCCATTGAACATACTGTTCAAGGGAACTATCCCAACAGCATTCCAAGAACTCTCAAGTCCACCACGTCCGACTTGGGTCAACCAATCAACATGCAGATTAAAATCCCACATAATTATCGCCGTTCCATTTCTGCACACATCAATTATTCGCTTGTTTATAGCTCGTCCCACCTCAAAGTTATTATTTGGAGGCCTATAGACCACACCTACCCGTGTCTTTTCTCCCCTTACTATTCCTTATCTCCACCCACAACGATTCCACGTTTTACTCTTTGGAGCCTATATCTTTTCTTACTACTGTCCTGATATCATCCTTTATTAACAGAGCTACCCCACCTCCTTTTTCCTCCTGTCTATCCTTTCTAAATGCCTGATACCCCTGGATATTCAGTTCCCAGTCCCAGTCACCCTGCAACCACATTTCCGTAATGGCCAACTGCGGTGGTTCAAAGCAATGGTGCACGACCACCTTCGCAAGGGCAAGTGGAGATGGGCAATAATGCTGGTCTAGCTAGCAACGCCTACATCCCCTGAGTAAAAAAATAATCTCCTGCTATTACCTTTCCAGGAATTAAGTGATTTCTTTGCGACTGACATTTTGACATTGTTAGACTTGATCCTCTTAATTTAATAGGTATTCCTGTGTCAAAACTGTCCACATACAGGGTACGTTCATTGCACTTTGGAAAGACAAACCAAAGTAGAACGTACAGGATAAATGGTAGGACTCTGAAGAATGCAGTTGAACAGAGAGATCTGGGAATACAGGTACAGAATTCCCTAAAAGTGGCATCACAGGTGGATAGGGTCATAAAGAATGCTTTTGGTACACTGGCCTTTATAAATCAGAGTATCGAGTATAAAAGTTGGAGTGTTATGGTAAGGTTGTGTAAGGCATTGGTGAGGCTGAATTTAGAGTACAGTGTACAGTTTTGATCACCTAGTTACAAGAAGGATGTAAATAAGATTGGAAGAGTGCAGAGAAGGTTCACAAGGATATTGCCAGGACTTGAGAAACTGAGTTACAGAGATAGATTGAATACAAAGAACAGAACAGCACGAGAAACAAGCCCTTCGACCCAACCAGCCTGCACCACCACCTCAATGTTCTCCTTTCTACCCATGCTCCCTGTCATGTTTATAGATCAATGCATTAGAACCAAATTTGAGACAATTTAGGGAGAATTTGTTCTGCTAATCAGCCTAAGAGCACATCTTTGGGGTGTGGGAGGAAACCCACGCAAGCATGGGGAGAATGCGCAAACTCTCACAGACACAGGCCCAAATCCATGTATCTGCACAGCACAGCAATAGTCACTGAGCTGTCGTGTTGCCCGTCAAATGGTCCAGGTCAAGCGTACACTAACGACGTGAAGCATTAGGCTACTCTCGAAAAATCCAAGAGCAGCCCTCTCATGACCCATCACATGTATGCCACTTGTTAGGCAACAAGGCGGACTGAAGTACCTATAGGATAAAACAAATACATCAATCTTATTGACAATTTACACACTTCCCAGGGAACTCCCAAGGCTCATGATCCCTATTTTAAATCAGTTTTCTATATCCCTCCATTCCCATTCTGTGCCCTAGGTTAGGGCTTGATTCCCTGGAGCATAGAAAAATGAGGGGAGATTTGATAGAGTTGTATAAGATTTTAATGGGTATAGATAGAGTGAATGCAAGCAGGCTTTTTCCACTGAGGCTAGAGGAGGAAAAAAAAAGGACATGGGTTGAGGGTGAAAGGAGAAAAGTTTAAAGGCGATATTATGGGGGGCTTCTTCACGCAGCAAGTGGTGAGAGTGTGAAATGAGCTGCCAGATAAAGTGGTAAATGTGGGGTCACCTAACATTTAAGAAAAACTTGAACAGGTTCGTGGATGAGAGGGGTGTGAAGGGATATAGTCCAAGTGGAGATCAGTGGGATAAGGCAAAAACAATGGTTTGGCACAGACAAGGGCCAAAAGGCCTGTTTCTGAGCTGTAATTTTCTACGATTCTATGGTTTGTTGGAACAATTTTAAATTTCCAATCACTAATACCTTTCCTAACCTCCAACTTTCATTCTATTTTTCCTAAAGCTGTATATTTATGTTGTCCAAATACTATTTTTCATACATCAGTGCTGATTTGCATTTTATTTATTTGTTCTCACATGATGTTTGGTTTGATGTAGTTTTCTCAAGGTGGCACAGTGGTTAGCACTATTGTCTCACAGCACTAGGTACCTGGGTTCGATTCCTTGGTTGGGTCACTATCTGTGCGGAGGCTGCACATTCTCTCCATGTCTGTGCATTTCCTTCCACTGAGCTAAAGATGCATTGGCCATGCAAATTCTCCCTCAGGTGCCAGACTGTGGCAACTAAAGGATTTTCACAGTAACTTCATTGCAGGATTAATGTAGACCTACTTGTCATAATAACAAATAAATACAATGTTTACTATCTTTTAACTTTTAGAGTTCACATTTTAGTGACCATCCCTCTCAAGGATACTACATTCAAGTTCACTTGTCATTCTTCATAGTTCAGTCTCATGACATTATAGTTAGCCAAATCATCAATGGAATGTCCAGTAAAGTTAAACGTGGTACAATTTAAAGTCTATTTTATTCAAGAATATGTACAAGAGCTATAAGGGTCATTGTAATAACTCCATGGAAGCAAAAGTCCCATCACAAAGTTAGCTTATTAACAGCATACTTCTGTATACAGCCAACTCTCCAGTTGCTCCCTACTGCATACAGGCTGGGAGACTGACACACCTGCTTTAAAAAGGGAGCATAAGACACCCTGATTTATCAATTAGGACTCTTCGGATATTTCTTTTCCTTCTCCAGCAAGCCAACCTCATTAGCCTGGTTGAAGACATCACACTCCTCCCAGCCCCCCCATCAAACTCTGAGGGATCCTCTCAGTTTGTTTCCCTCAGGTGTCTTTTCCTTCATTTGAGTGCTGGGTCAGGATCCTCGAAGTCAGCCTCTGATGTCAGCGGTGTGTGATAGTTGGGTGCCTGTCTTTTCTGCAGCCAATGCTGGAGGTCAGGTACCTCATCCACTTCAGGTGATAGGGAAAAAAAAAAATCACTGCAGCTTCATCCCGTATCCATTTTGGACCTAGAGGTCCCCATCAAAGGTGCAGGAAAGGCGGTACTGGCTTATCAAGGGGGACTCTGTTTGCCTCTAGGCCTGACTTGTTTGCCTCAAGTCAGGATGGACTTGATTCCAGAACAGGTGGAGAGCTTGAGGCCCGGATCTGATCCAGACTTTCCTTACCACTGACTTGCCTGAAAGTACTCAGTAGGAAACCGGTCCGGTCCTGGCTTTGACTGTTCTTTTTACCCAGGCAGTCAATTCGCATAATTTCTGACCCAAACTCTCTCCCTCACTTCAAAGTGCATTTCTCAGCGAGTGTTGTTATGGCCTTTGCACTGGCTTCCTGTATCTTTCCACCTTTCCTCCAAGGTTTGGCAACAACAGGCTCAGTCTGGTATGGGGCCATCTGCTCACCAGTAACTCTGCTGGCGCAGTTCCCATGGTGATGTGTGGAATGGTTCTATAGTCAAATAACCACGTTGAGAGTTACATCACTAATGAGATATCTGGCTGTTTTTTCAACCCAGTCTTTAATGTCTGGACCGCTGTCTCTGCTAGGCCATTTGACACCAGGTGGTAAGGTGCTGTTTTGATTGCAGATCCCATTTTATTTCATAAATTTTGTGAACTCTACGCTGATGAACACTAAACCACTATTGGAAACTAATATCTCTGGGATCCCGTGTGTTGTGAACAAGGTACACACTTTCTGAACAGTTGCCATCATGTTGCCGAGTTTAGTTTATAGATGTCTAATTACTTAGAATAGGCATCTACTATCATCAGAAATATGGACTGCATAAATGACTCTGTAAAAATCAACATGGAATTGCGACCATGGTCTACTTGGCCATTCCCACAGATGCAGTGGGGCTGCCGGTGGTACCTTTTGCCCCTGTTGGCACTTCTGGCACTGTCCTACCAGTTTCCAGACCATGCTGCTAGATGCAACTCCTGGCCAGCATCTTCTGTTTTGATGCTGTGGGATACCCATGGTGTAGTTCAGCCAGTCTGGCCCGATGGTTTTGCCTTGGGATGATGACCCATGCTCCACATAATAGTAGAAGATGGGATCCTGTTATCTGCTCCTGTGTGGGTGGAACTGTGGATGGATTGGTCTTTCCAGCTGCCCTCTGAGCACTAAGTGCTTTACCTTCACCAATACAAAGTCTTCCTGTGTCCACTGGCATATATTGTGTTCATCCACGGGGAGGTATCCATAAAGTTTAATGTCATCATAGTCTCCTCCATTCTGGGTACTAATGGTGGGGAGTCCAGTAATAGTAGCTGGTTTAAGGCATCAGCATTTGCAGTTCTTGTTCCTGGCTGGTGCTCCAATCAATATACGTCGCCAGCAATAATGCCCAACACTGGATTCGGGCTGATACCGTCAGCGACACTGCTTTGCCTTCCTTCAGTAGGTTCAGCAAAGGTTTATGACTTGTTACGATCGTACACTTTCGCCCATATGAATACTGGTGAAATATTTTTGATTGCAAAGATTACCAACAGTCCTTCCTTTTCAATTTGGGCATATCTTTGCTCTGCCATTGCCAGGGTCCTGGAGGCATATGCACTGGCAGCTCTTGTCCGTTCTGTCATCTGTGTTCCAGGACTGTGTCAACTTCACATAGGGATGCATCACAGGTAAGTATCAATTTCTTCTTGGAGTCATAATGCACCAATACATTTTCGGATGAGAGTTGCTGTGCAATTTTCTTGAATGCCATGTCCTGATGGGCTGACCATTCCCAAGTTTATCCTTTTATAGCAACTAGTGGAGGGGATCCCATATGTATTCTGTATGAATTTCCCATAGTACATTACTAGTCCTAAAAATAACTATAGCTCCTGGATGGTTGTGGGCTTGGACATCTTTTATCACTTGCACCTAATTCTCCAGGAGGTTATAGGCCCAAATATCCACTTTGCATCTGAGGTAGGTTACTTGTGGTGCTAAAAATATGCATTTCTCCCTTTTCAAACGCATTCCTGTTGCTGCAAATCTCCTGAGAACTTCATCCAGGTTCTGCAGAGGTTGTGCATTCTCCTGTCCCTTGGCCTATATGTTCTTTTTGACCATATTGGTTTAGGGTTCTTGCTTTTCCTCTGTGCATCCTGTCACTGACAAACATTGTAATATTGTGTCAGGCGGGGCTCTACAGAAACTGCTGTCAGTCTGGTTTTAATCTGACCTTGTCTAGGTCCAGTTCTATATGTGGACTTGGGGTCCCTTGTATCCTTCTGGATGGCTGCTATGTGGTGGCCTGCCGTGTAGCGGTAATCCCCTAACCCAGTCTCCTTGGTGCTGGCCTCTACCTCCACAGGGATACCGTGGAGCTCATGCATTCCACTTGTTGATTTTTCTAACAACAAGGCCATGTATAATGCCTGTTTACAGTCAAACTGGGCCAGAAACAGCCATTTCTGCATAGTCATATCAATAATCCACACACCAGTCGATCTCAGAGCATCTCATTTAGTAACCCCGCAAATTCGCAAGCCTTCACCAGACATCTTAGCCTTGTTAGGAAATTGGTGATTGATTCTCCCATTCTCCAAATGTGAAGTAAAAACATCCTCCACAGGATCAGGGGTGGCTTAGGGTCATAACATTCTTGAACTACATTTGACAGGTCTTGGGAGGACTTTGTTCTAGTATTTCTGGGAAAGTTAAGCTGCTCATCATCGCAAAAGCTGCTGGTCCACATGCAGGATAACCCTTTGCTTCTCATCTGAGGTTATGTCATTTGCCCTGAAGAAATACTTCATCCTTTCCACATACTGGGCACAGTCCTCCCCTGCAGGATCAAGAGAGTTCAACTTTCCAACAGCAGCATATTTTCTCAACAATGGCTTATCCTTAATACATGCTGTGATTCAGCAAGTTCCTTCAGATCACTCCTTTTTCCTCACTGCCACTGTAATAACTCCAGAGGCAAAAGTCCCATCACCAAGTTACTTTAGAACATAGAACACTACAGCACAGAACAGGCCCTTCGGCCTTCGATGTTGCGCCGACCAATATAAAAAGCAATGACCCTCCAAACTAAACCATTCCCTTCTCTTCCATATACTTATCAACTAACCTCTTAAACGCCACCAAAATTGGCGCATCTACAACTGTTGCAGGCAGGGCATTCCACTCCCGAACCACCCTTTGGGTAAAGAACCTACCTCTGATATCCGTCCTATAACTATCACCCCTTAATTTAAAGCTGTGTCCCCTCGTGCTAGCTTTCTCCATCCTAGAAAAAGGCTATCACTGTCCACCCTATCTAAACCTCTAATCATCTTATATGTTTCAATAAGGTCTCCTCTTAGCTGCCTTCTTTCTAACGAAAAAAACCTCAAATCCCTCAGCCTCTCTTCATAAGACCTGCCCTCCATACCAGGCAACATCCTGGTAAACTCCTCTGTACCCTCTCCAATGCCTCCACATCTTTCTTATAATGTGGGGACCAGAACTGCACACAATACTCCAAGTGCGGCCGCACTAGAGTTTTGTACAGTTGCAACATGACTTTGCGGCTCCGAAATTCAATCCTCCTATCAATAAAAGCTAAGACTCCATATGCCTTCTTAACAACCTTATCGACTTGACTGCCTACTTTCAGGGATCTATGCACAAATACACCAAGATCCCTCTGTTCATCAACACTATTAAGAATCCGACCATTAGCCCTATACTCTACACATTTATTATTCCTGCCAAAGTGCATTACCTCACACTTTTCCACATTAAACTCCATTTGCCACCTCTCGGCCCAGCTCTGCAACTTGTCCAAGTCACTCTGTAAACTATAACCCCCCTCTTCACTATCTACCACTCCACCAACTTTAGTATCATCTGCAAATTTACTGATCCATCCCTCAATACCCTCATCCAGATCATTTATAAAAATTACAAACAGCGGGGCCCCAAAACAGACCCCTGAGGCACACCACTCGTCACCGAACTCCACGATGAATATCTCCCATCAACCACCACCCTCTGTCTTCTATCTGCTAGCCAATTCCTAACCCAATTAGCTAAACCACCCTCTATCCCATACATCTGCATTTTCTGCAGAAGTCTTCCATGGGCCACCTTATCAAACGCCTTACTAAAGTCAATATATACCACATCAACCGCCTTACCCCCATCCACCTCTTTAGTCACTTTTTCAAAAAACTCAATGAGGTTAGTAAGGCACGACCTACCCTTCACAAAACCATGCTGACTATCACCAATCAATTCATTTCTCTCTAAATAACTATAAATCCTATCCCTAATAATTCTCTCCAATACTTTGCCCACAACAGAAGTAAGACTCACTGGCCTATAATTCCTGGAAGGTCTCTCTTCCCCTTCTTGAACAATGGGACCACATTCGCTATCCTCCAGTCCTCCGGAACCACACCCTTAACCAACGACGACCTGAAGATCAGAACCAGAGGCTCTGCAATCTCCTCTCTTGCCTCCCAGAGAATCCTAGGGTAAACCCCGTCCGGCCCAGGGGACTTATCCAACTTCAAACCCTCAAGAATATCTAGCACATCCTCCCTATCTACTTCAATACTTTCCAGTTTGCAACCCTGTACCTCAGTGTTCTCCATAACTACATTTACATCACCCTGCATGAATATCGAAGAGAAATATTTATTCAGTGCCTCTCCAATCTCTTCAGGCTCCACGCACAAGTGGTGTTTATGTACACCATACATCTGTACACAGTCAGCTCTCCAGTTGTTCCCTGCTGAATGCAAGCTGGGAGACTGACACATCTGTGTTAAATAAGGAGCATGAAACTCCCTGATTTAACCATCAATTAGGATTCATCAGGGGTTCATAATCTAGCAAGCCAACCTCATTAACCTGGCTGAAGTGATCACAGTCATGAAAAACACCTTTGAATATTATTCAAGCATATGTGGAATAATTCAAAATAGTTAGAAGGCAACTGAGCTGGCAACATTATTTTTAACCAAAATGACATAGAAAAATAATCCTATGGTACAACTGTCGATCTGACAATCAAATAATCACAACTCAATTCTTCAAAGTTACTTTGAAAAATATGCTTTAAAATAAATAAATCTAATTTGCATTTTTGTACAAAACCAAGTATAGTACAAAATTAATGAGGTTGGCACATCTTCAACCAAGGCCAAAATAAACAAGGAATAATTGAAGTTGTCTAGGTTAAACAAGTTTGCCTACTTCTGAGAGCTGAAAACAAACCCTAAAAAATATTTTATGAAACACTTCAAATGCGATTAATAAAACACACAAGCAACAGCATCAAATTAATATTCTAAATTTATATATACCTTTGTCTTTTAAAAGTTGTAGTTTATTTCAGATTTATATACTTTTTCTAATTTTAACATGCAACATTAGCATTCAAGAGGGTAGTTACCTATATAATCACATATTTTAAGTGTATATGTATTGATTTAGACAATGTGACCAAATTTGTGCCATGATCGCAATTTGCAAAATTTTCCATAAATTAGTCATGCAAAAAAGAGTCAGGAATTAACAGGTAAATTATGGATACTAGAAAATTTAGACTTCTACTCACAGAAAATCAGAAAAATTGCAATTTCCCCATTCTTAAGAGTATAATCAGAATAGGAAGGAACAAAGGAACAGAAAAAAATTGAAAATAAAAACAAATGTAAAATCTACTGCAAAACGTTAGTGAGTTAGAGGGCTGCTAGAAAGTATGCAGTGACTGAAATCTGCTTGCAGTTTCTGAAGCTTCTGAAATCTGAGCCAGAAAACAAAGACAATTAAATAATTTAAGGCGTGAAAGTCAATGATTAATGGGGATGGTTACAACTGCACTAAATGGTGTTGGTTACAAAAAGTGTCAATAAAAGACTGCTGATACTAAAAGAGTGATAGATCTAGTGATTTATATTTATTGAATTCTTAGTGGCAATGACATCACTACTAAAGGATTACAGATTTTCTCAATTCATTTTATGAAGTATATTTTAAATTTAAGAACAAATGGGAGTAAACCATACAGTTTCACAAACCTGTTCCACATTCAATACAATCATGGATTTTAACTCCACTTTCTTGCCTGCTCCACATATCCCAAGATCACACAGATCTGAATATATTTAAAGTTGACATAGACAGCAACGGTGCAACCAAAACTTCTGGTTTAGAGAATTCCAAAAATTGCTAATACAATAAAATTCCTTTTCTTCATCTTCAGCCTTAAATAAACAGTAGCCTGAGACTGTGCCCATGTTTTAGATTCCTCAGCCAAAGGAAAACAATCAAGACCCTTTAGTCTCTCAAAAGCAAAACTGCAGATGCTGAGATCTGAAACAAAAACAGAGAATGCTGAAAAAGCTCAGCAGATCGGGCAACATGTGTAGGGAAAACAAACAGTTCACATTTCATATTTCAAGTCCATGTAACTTCTTTAGAGCTGAAGAGAGGGGAAAAAATGTGTTGGATTATATACTGTTCAAGAAGCTGGAGCACAGTAGTAAAGGACTATAGATTTTCTCAGTTTAGGAGCTGGGAGACATTACAACAAAGATGTAGCAAAAGTTATGAATAAGTGACAGAGGGCTTGATGGGGGAGAGGGTTTTGCATTCGAACAAAAAAAATGTTTGGAATGTACACACTCAATTCAACAACTTTAGATTCTGACACTTGTCCTCCATCTTAATTGTTTTTTTTTATAAATATATCCCCAAACATTTATGTTCCAATTCAAAATCCTCTCTCACCATACCCCACCAGGCCATTTGTTACATGTTCTTAATATGTCACTAACCACTGACCTTCTACTCTGTTCCAGCTCCCTCTTATATAGTACATAATCCAATGCTATTCATCTGAGCTAGCTGCAGGAGACTGCTACTCTCAAATTGGTCTCTACAGCCAAAACAGATGACATCCTGGATACCATACATTATCTCCTAAAATGGATAGATGCCAGGAAATTCTCTCTCATTCATCTAAACACTAGAGATATAAGCAAAAGTCCTCAATCTCTCACCATAAGTCAACTTCCTCATCTTAGGGGCCAATCTAAGATGAGATGCCTCACTGTACCACCTATAATGCAAGTATACCCTCCTAAAATATGGAGACCAAATGTGCAAACGCCACTCCAAGTGTGGTCTCATCAACATCTGTGATAACATTTATTATTGGATTCAAATTCCCCTACAAAAAAAAACACCCAGATGCCATCTGCTTTCATAATTTCTTGCTATACTTGCAAGCCAACTTTGTCTTTCGAATTCCTCCTTTACAAGTTTCATGCCTTATATTCTGTTCTTCTACTCTTATTGCCAAAATAAATAATCTCACACTTACACATGATACCTCACCTGACACCTTGTTGCCCATTCACTTGTCTACATTTTTTGCAGTCCCCATGCTCTCCTCACAGCTTCATTTCCATCTAGCTTTGTACAGTCAGCAAACTTAGATGCATTATTTGCAGTCTCTAAGTCCTTAGTGTAGTCTGCAAGACTTAAATCCTACCAATTATTTGTCTATGTAAATGGCAGGGTATGTAAGGTCAATATCTTCTGGGATTTGAAACCTTTAGTTATTAGGAAAGACTTATTGCATTGAACTTTATTTTAACTGCAGAATAAAAAAAATGCAGGAGACAAATGATCTAGAACTTTAAAATGTTGGGAGGCATTGATGACGCATTCAAATACAGTGTTTTGATTTTTGCTGGCACAGAACTAGAGGGCATGGGCTTAAAAAAAAGAATAAATCTAAAGAAATGTATTTACTTTTTGTCCAGAGTAGCAGGCATTGGTTGTAGCAAAAGATAGTGAAGGCTGATTACATTAATTCCTTTAAAAAGGAGTTCGTAAATATTTGTGTGGGAACAGTTTTGAAGCTAATATCCACTTTTTTTTGTGGTACCTGTAAATGTTTTTGCATGGCCACAAATGTGGACAAGCATTGGGAGACACACATCCTAAATGAGGCAGCCAGAATGATTGTGGTATCTGGGAAATTAGGAGCAGTGTTCAGAATTTGGTGCGGTGGGGAAAAGGTCAGATTTTTTTTTGGCTAACTTTTTAATCTTCAGAGTGATTTTATTTACAGCAGGAATACAGATTACAAGGGAGAGAGCCATTGTTAAGTAGTAGGGAAGGTTAAGTAAGTATTTATTGCTTTTATCACTGATTTGTAAGTTTTTTTGTGGTCTTAAGCTTCTAAGAACTATATTCTGAGGAGAGGATCAGGAAAGAGGGGCCCTAGACTAATTGTTATTAGTTGATACAAGCATCTTCCCAAAAGGTTCAATTTAAAAAGGCAAGTCATGGCAGGAAAACTCAAGAATGTAATGTGCTCCTCATGCTCTATGTGGGAACAGTTCCAGTGCCTGTGGCCAGCATACATGCAGAATATGCCTCCAGTTGCAGGTCCTGTAGCCTGGTTTTCGGAGTTAGATCAACAGCTGGGACACCATGGAGCATCTAGGTCAGTAGTATCCTGTAGAGCACTTATAGAGAGGTAGTCACATCGCAGACTCAGATTCCACAGGCAGGAGGGGAATGGGTAATCACCAGGCAGAACAAGAAAATGTCGCAGGTAGTACTGTAATCTCATGTGGTTATTCCCCTGCAAAAAAATATATACAGCTTTGGATGCTATTGTGGAGCATGACCTCTTGGATCGGGGAAGGGGGAGCAGCAATCACTCAGTTTATAGAGCTATGGTTAGTTGTAGTTCTATAGGAAGGAGTAAAAAGTAAGGGTTTGCCATTGTTACAGGTGATTCAATTATAAGGGGAATAGATACACATCTCTGTGGCTGCATATGAGACTTCAAGATGGAATGTTGCCTCCCTGATGCTTGGGTCAAGGATGTCTTGGAGCGATTACAGGACATTCTGAAGAGAGAGTGAATAGCCAGTGGTTGTGGAAAACATTGATACAAATGATATATGTTAAAAATGGTATGCAATCCTACAGACAGACTATAGGGAGATAGGAAGTAAGCTGAAAGGTAGGACCTCAAAGGTAGTGAACTCAGGAACACTGCCAGTGCCACATGCTGGCAGAATAGAAATAGTTTGATATATCAAATAAAGATGTGGCTGAAGAGATAGTGCGAGGGGGAGGGTTTTTGATTCCTGGAACATTGGGATTGGTTCTAGGGAAAGTGGGCCCAGGACAAATTGAATGGGTTACATCTGGGGAAGACTCAGGACTGAAGTCCTCGGGGGAGTATTTGCTACAGTAGTCGTGGAGATTTCAAAGGAGAGAGAAATCAAACATCAAAACAAAAGACAGTAGGGGAAATATGTGACAGAAGGATAAATAAAAGGCCAGAATCAAACAGGGCCTTAGTGAAAAATAGTAGGAAAGGGACAAGGCTTTAAGCCCTAACATATGGAACATTTACAAAAAAGTGGATGAACTAATTTTGCAGAATAGATGTAAATGGGTCTGATGGAAATATGGCTGCAGAGTGACCAGGGATAGAAAATTAACATCCAGGGTGTTAAGTATTTAGGAAGGGCAGACAAAAAGAAAGAGGCATTGCAATTGCATTATTGGTTTAAGAAGAAATTAATACAATAATGAGGAAAGGAATCTCAGATTATGTGGAATCTGTATGAGTAGAACTGAGGAACAGTTAGGCAGAATGGGTTTGTATATAGACTCCCAAATTGTAGTGATATTGTGAATGACATTAAACAGGAAATTAAAGATGCATGCAATACAGGAACGTTTGTATTTATGGATGGCTTTATTCTGCATATAGATTGGGCAAATCAAATTATCACGGTATCTTACAGGAAGAATTCCAGAAATATATAGGGGATGGTTCTCTGTAGCTACACATTGAGGAACCAATGTGAGAACAGGCCAACCTAGACTCGGTATTATGTAATGAAAAAATAATTAATAATCTAGTTGGACAAGACCCCCTGACAATGAGCAACCATATTATGATACAATTCTTCATCAAGATGAGAGTGACATAGCTGATTCTGAGACTAGGGTCTGAAATATTAATAAAGGAAACTACAATGGTATTGTAAGAGTTGACTACGAGTGATTGGGAAACATTACTTAAAAAGGATGACGGTGGATAGGCAATGGCAAACATTCAAAAGGTGCATGGATGAACTGCAACAATTTTTCATTCCTGATTAGTCAAAAGTGAACACAGTAAGAAATCTTACAACACCAGGTTAAAGTCCAACAGGTTTATTTGGTAGAAAAGCCACTAGCTTTCAGAGTAATGGCTAGTGGCTTTTGCTACCAAATAAACTGGGCTTTAACCTGGTGTTGTGAGACTTCTTGCTGTGTTTACCCCAGTCCAACTCCAGCATCTCCACATGATGACTAGTCAAAAATAAAACAGGAAAGATAACACGTCATGGTATACAGTGGTCTTAGTTTTAAGGAAGAGGCATACAAATCGGCCAGAAAAAAACAATGGAGCACTTTGGAATTCAGCAAAGGAGACCAAGGGATTGATTAAAAAGGAAAAATAAGAGTATGAGTATAAGCTTATGGGGAACATAAAAAAACTTACTGTAAAGGTTTCTAAGATAGGTGAAGAGAAAATAATTGGTGAAGACAAATTTATAATGTGGAACAAAGAAATGGCTGACCAACTAAATACATACTTTGGTTGGTTCTGTCTTCATAAAGGAGGATACACATAACGTAGCAGATATGTTGGGGAACACAGGGTTAATAGAGGGAAGGACTGATGGAAATCAGTATTAGGACTGAAATGGTGTTGGGGAAATTATGGAATTGAAGGTTGATAGATCCCCAAGGTCTCATCATCTATTTCCCAGAGTACTGAAGGAAGTTGCCCTGGAAATAGTGAATGCATTAGTGGGCACCTTCCCAAGGTTTTATTGACTCTGGAACAGTTCCTATGGATTGAATAGTAGTTTATATAACACCACTATTTTAGAAGGGAGGTAGAGAGAAAACACAAAATTATAGACCAGTCAGCCTGAAGTCAGTAGTGAGGAAAATTCTAGAGTCCATTATCAAGGATTTTATAGCATAGCACTTGGAAAATAACAACAGGATCAGACAGAGTCAACACAGATTTACAAAAGGGAAATCAGGCTTAAAATCTACCTGATTTCTTTGAGACCGTAACTAGTAGTTGATGAGGGGGAGCCAATTGATTTGGTTTATTTGGACAAAGTCTCACATAAGAGATTAACATATAAAATAAAAGTGCATTTATTTTATAGGTAGTAATGGTATTTTATGGGGGTAGTGTATTGAGTTGGATAGAAAATGGGTTAGCAGACAGAAAACGAAGAGTAGGAATAAATTAGTCTTTTTCTAAATGGCAGGCAATGGCTCGTGGGGTACCACAAGTATCAATACAAGGATTCCAGCTATTCACAATATCTATTAATGATTTACATGAGGGAACTAAATGCAATATTTCCAGATTTTCACATAACACAAAGCTGGTAGCGAAAACAGGAAGGCAGAATGGCTAGAAATTAAGAGAGAAGAATGTGCAACGAAACCTGTGTGTCCTCATACATTAGTTGCTGAAGGTGATCATGCATGTGTAGCAGGCTGTAAAAATAAAAAATAGTACATTTGGCCTTCATAGCCAAAGAATTTGAGTACAGCAGCAGGAACATCTTACTTTAATTGTACAGGGCCATGATGAGGCCACACTTGGAATATTATGTGCAGTTTTAGTCCTCTTACCTGAGGAAAGAAGTTTTTGCTGTAGATGGAGTGCAGCAAAGGTTTATCAGATGAATTCCTGAGATGGCAGTGCTGATATATGAGGAGAGATTAAGTCAATTAAGATTCTTTTGAACTCCAGCAAAATAATGAGCGGACATCTCATAGAAATTTATAAAATTCTAACAGGACTAGACAGGGTAGATGCAGGGAGAATGTTCCCCAAAATGGGGGTGTCTAGAACCAGGGATCATAGTCTAAAAATAAAGGGTAAACCTTTCAGGACTGAGATAAGAAATTTATTCACCCAGAATGATAAACCTGTGGAATTTGCAATCACAGAAAGCAGTTGAGGCCAAAACATGAAGTTGAAATTTATTTATTAATCACAAGTAAGGCTTACATGAACACTGCAATGAAGTTATTGTGAAATTTCCCTAATTGCCACAGTCCGGTGCCTGTTCGGGTCAATAAACCTAACCAATGCAGGTCTTTCAGAATATGGGAGGAAACCAGAGCATTCCACCCTGATACGGAGAGAACGTGCAAATTCCACAAAGACAGTGACCCAAGCCGGGAATCGAACCCAGGTTCTTGGTGCTATAAAGCAATAGTCCTACCTGCTGTGCTACCGAGCCACTCCAAAACATATATTCAAGAGGGAGTAAATTATAGCTCTTGGGGCGAAAGGGATCAAAGGATATGGGGAGTAAGGCGAGAAAAGGCCATGATCATAATGAATGATGTTGCAGACTCAAAGGATTGAATAGCCTATGCCAGCTCTTATTTTCTATATATCTTAAAGGAGACATCTTGTGCCAGGCCTATGCACATGTAACTTGGTGGAAACATTGACTGAAGAGTCCAGAATAGACATAAATTCAACTTATTAAATTAATTCATAGAGTCTGTGCATGGAACTAGGAGTTTCCGCACGTACACCAGAAAAGATTCTTCTTCATATAGTTTGTTCTTATCACTCTAAACATTTCTCTATTTCCCTCTTGTTTGCATCAAATCTCCCTTAAACGTGTTAATGATCATCTCCGTCAAAACTCCACCTGCCATTGCATTAATAAAATTCTCCTAAATCATCTTCTGATTTGTTTTGTGGCTATTTTACATTTATGTCCACTTGCTTTGGACTCACACACAGTTACCCTTTCTCCAGATCTTCATCAAAATCTTTAATGAATTTTTGAGTTGTATCATATCTGTTAATTGTATAATTTGGTTAATTGTATGCAGGTAGTGGGTACAAACCGGGCAATCACTTTATCTCTCTATAAATAGGCACAGATTAAAACTGTAGTGGTTGGTTAGGAAGTCTATCCTCTTAATGTGTACCTTTGTAAATAAATTTAAAGGTGTGTAAAGGCATGTTAAACCTGTGTTTAACTAACTGGCTTCCTGGAATAGAATGTGAATTTTGATTTTGTTTTAGATAAAAAAAGCTCCAGATTTCTCAATCTTTTCTGCTGGTTGCACCATATAAATTTGGGTAGCAATTGCATTTTCACCATTGTTAATATCCAACTGCAACATGAAAAATGCAGAATGGACCTATATCATCTAAAGTTGAGAAGAATGAGGTTCTCTCATTGAAATGTACAAATTCTTCAAAGGCTCCACGGTGAAGGTGCTGTAAGGTTGTTTTGCCAGGTTGAGAATCTAGAACTAGCGATCATAATCTTAGGATGAGGTCAACCATTTAGGACTGATACAAGAAGAAATTTCTTCACTCAGAGGGTTGTATATCTTTGGAAATCCTTCTACTCAATAGGCCTCTGGATGCTTTAACGTTTAACACATTCATAACCGAGATCAATAGGCACTATTGGAATCAAGGAATCTGGGGAAAGGGCTAGAAAACAGAGTTAATATCTAAATTCAGCGCTAATCTTATTGGGCAAGAAAACATGCTGAAAGAGTGGTATGATCTACTTCTGCTTCTATTTCATATGGATACCAGGACTGGACATGACACTAAATATGGTCTTGTCAAGGTTCCATACAATTTTAAAATATCCTCATTGCTTTGGTGTCCGGCTCCTCCGCAACTCCAGTATTTTGTTAGTAGTCTTTATGGTCTTATCCATCTAACTTGATATTTTTAGTGATATATGTATCTGTAGTTACAGATCTCTTTGTTCCTTTGTCCAAGGAATAAATACATTAATTTTCACGACGGGTCCTAAGCTGTTAGGGTGCAGAAATTTTTGATGAACAGGCCATAGTTAACAAAGATACAAGAACTGATGCATGTTTCAGAATTCTGATGATTTAAGTTGGGAATATTTATGCAGACTTCCTTTGGGAAATAAAATGAGCATGGTAGAAATTAGGTTGCATATGGCTCTATGGAAAGATGGCATTTGCTCATTCAATGAAATCTTTCCAAAACACAGGAAAGTTATGTAATTCTTTGAACATCAATACGAATATTGCAAAATTTTGATTTCAAATAATGTTATAAACTAATTCTGCGGTGAACTGAAAGGAAAATTTATTATGACATTATGAAACTGAAGATGACACAACACACGTTAAATTGTATGTTAAAGGAAATGTGCATTTAAGTGAAAGGGACGTGGTGGTGCAGGGGATGTGATGCAGGTAGCGTTAGGTTAAATAGGACGTTAAGCCTAATTGCTCAAGCCTTTTTGTACAAAATTGTAGCAAATTGCAACAGTGATGTGAAGTATGTTTTTTATATGAAAAAAAACTTAATAAAAACAATTTAAAATGGAAAAGTTGGCCAGACTAACATTACATTGTTACATCTAGTTGTGTAGTATTCTTTGAAATATTCATGTCAACTTTCATTTAAAAACTGATACAAAGAGAACATTAAAACATAGAAGGTTGATCCCAGTAATGGTGGAACTTTCCTATGGGGGAAGATTGAGTAGGTTGGTCCTGAACTCAGTAGAGTTTAGAAGAACAAGAAGTGACCTTATTGAAACAAATAGGATTCTTGGGATTTTGATAGGATAGATATTGAGCAATTATTTCCTCTTGTGGAAGAATCTAGGACCAGAGGGCATAATCTCAGAGGAAGGGATCTCCCATTTAAGACTAAGAGGAAGAATGTCTTCTCTCTGAGAGTAGTGAATTCTTTACCGCAGAGGGCTGTAGATGCTGAATTATTATGTTCAAGGCCGAGGTAAAAAAATTTTTTAACCAGTAAGGAATCAAGTGTTTTGGGATAAGGATGGAAAGTGTAGTTGAGGATCACTGTTCACATTAGATAAGTCATGTCTCATTGAATCGTGGAGCAGACTCAATGGGCCAAATGGCCTACTTCTACCCCTAAGTCTTATGCTTTACGGAGTTAGAATTTCTGTAGAGGCTTTCCAACCACAAGTATATTTGGAAAATCAATGGAAACCCAAGAGAAACAGTATAAAAGACCATTTACACCTTTTTCAAGAATTTCTGCTCAAACATTGAACTTTGCAGTGGGAGTAAGTCATTCAATCCTTCATGCCTACTCTATCATTCATATTATAGCTGGTCTGGTTGAGGTCTCAACTTCAACTTGCAGTTTGCTGCCCATTACCTTGACTCCATCGTCTATCAAAAATCTGTCTAATTCCACCTTAAATAAATTCAATGATCCAGCATCCACTGATTCTGTGGAAGAATTTTATATTCTATCAATCCTACGAGAGAAAAAAATCCAAAGATGTGGGGGCTGTTTGGTCATGCAAAATTGACCCTAGTGCTGGGGGATTAGTAGGATAAATATGTGGGGTTATGGGAATAGGCCCTGGGTGGGATTGTGGTCAGTGCAGACTCAATGGGCCAAATGGCCTCCTTCAGCATTGTAGGGATTCTTGTGAAAAAAAAACTCCTCACCACTTCCTTAAACGGTAAACCTCATCCTTAAACTGTGTTCCCTGGTTCTTGTCTGTCCCCCAGCTCTCTACCCTGTGAAATCCCTTCAGGATCTTGTATATTTCAATAAGAGGACCTCTCATCTTTCTAAATGCTAACATTTTTTCAGAAGATAAGCTCCTCGTCCCAAGAACGAGTCAAGTGAACCTTCTTTGAGGTGTTTCTAATGCAACTATATCTTTTGTCAAACGAGTCCAAAACTGGACACAGTATTCCAAATAAGATCTCGCCAACATTTTGCACAACTGCAGTAAAATGTCCCTCCTTGAGGGAGGGTGGTTGTGGTTTCAAGTTGACAAATCTGGCCTTAGCAACTGGAATTAAGTCAACTCTCTAAGGCAAGTGAATCTGCAGGGAAAACTGGAAGTTATCTTGGTTTAGTCTGTCATCTAGAGCAGAGGTTCTTATCACTTGGCTCCAATTAACTCCACCACCCAATACCCTATTACGTAGCATAATCTTACCTAGACTATGAGCATAGAATACTAGCAACCATTCTAAGAGAATATACGCTTCATGGTAGGGAAGAATAAATATTTATCTGAACTTGTGGTTAGCAAAACTTTGAAATGTTTATACATGCTGGTAAGTTTCTGTGGGCATCATTCACCTCAGATAACAATGCCAGCTACCACATCAGCTTCTCAAACAAGAGGAATGAGTGAAAATGACTTATTTTCCATTCCTGTAAATGTGCCTAATTCACTTCAAGTTCATAACACCAAAAAAGAGAATTGCTACAACACTGGGCATTTCACTTAAAAGCAATAAATTATAGTATATGTCAAAGCATTCTGGGCAAAAGCCACGTGCCCTTAAAAGTGAACAGTTGCAAACCTGAAGAATCCTCGAAATGACATGCAAAGATGTCTTAGGTTTGGGGATTGGACATGCTAAATTGCTCCTTAATGTCAAATTTAAATTTTTTAGTTTATTTATTATGTCACAAGTAGGCTTACATTAACACTACAATCAAGTTACTGTGAAAATCCCCTAGTTGCCACAATACAATGCCTGTTCAGGTAGAGTGAGAGAGATTTTAGTATGGCCAATGCACGTAACAACAAGTCTCTCAGACTGTGGGAGGAAACTGAAGCATCAGAAAGAAGCCCACACAGGCACAGAGAGAACGTGCAGACGCCACACAGTGACCCAAGCGGGAATCTAACCGGGGGGGTCCCCGGCAGCAATACCGCTAGGCGTCCACAAGGGAAACAGCAGGGTAAGTGCGTAGGGTTAGATCTTGGGTGGGATTGTTGCTGATGTAGGTTCAATGGGCCAAATTTCCTCCTTCTGCACTGTAGGAATTCTATTATCTGTGAAAATAACTTACATTCCATTTTAAATCATCACACCATTAGACGTTTATTTTAAAAGAGGGAAACCATGCTTTACAGCATGCACAAACATTTGTTCTGGTAATGCAGGTTCGGTGTTTTAAATGGCTGGGGGGGGGGGGGGGGGTGATTTATAAAAGGTGGGTGGGCGGACAGGCTTGCTTGTACCAGCTGGATGGTGTGTAGCAGCTGGTGCAAAGCTGCGCTCTGCCCCACGCTCCCGCGGGCCGGTACCAATGTCTGGGGTGGGGGCCGTTAGCTGTGACACCATGGGGGAAGGGGGGGGGGGGGGGGGGGGGGGGTGGTGGGAAGTTCACAGGCACACACAGACAAATAGATAGATAGATAGATAGATAGACCCCCGAGGCTGTAAGGTGACTGTCAGCGAAATACAACATCAACACAAACCTGAAAACAGCCGAGATCAGCAACAGTCGGTCGGCGGAAAAGAAAATGAAATCTTGTTGTTGTTGTCTTCGAATGAGGAAGAAACGGGCAGCTTCTCTCTGGATGGACTGTTCTCTCTTTCTCTCTGAGGGACCCCTCCTCTCCCCACCCACAAAAAAATAAACGGGACTGTAGACCACCGGCAAACGATAGGAAATGGAGGGAGGGGGAGAGAGAGAGGGAGACAGACAGACAGACAGTTATATGACACGAAATGTTTTTCGGAGTGAACGCCGTTAGCTGTCCGTGTTGGCGGAGCGGCCGCGACCTACCTGTGGGCGCGGCGCGAGCTGAAGGACAGCGCGCGGCCGGGACGGAGGGAGGTAGGCAGGCAGGCACGCGCTCGCGCCACGTGCCGTCTCCGCGCGCCTCACACGGAGCGGCACCTGAGGCAGCGCTGCACTCCCCCGGTTACATAACCTGCAACATCTCTCACACACACAGTGCAGCTTCAGTCAGCACCTGCATCTACTCCCACACAGACAGCACTACTGCCAGTCTACTTGTCTCCATTGCACCCGCATCCTCCACTGAAGGCACACCATTCATTCAGCACACTGTGCACCGGGCACACATGGTATCCGGACACTGCAGAACATCTTGAAGCAGCCGCCCGCCCCATCGCATTGCTTTTAGCGTCCCTGAATCCCGGTGCTATGGAAACCCTTACATTCTTTCCCCTCCCTTTGCACATCCGATTTGAGGCAAATTGTTTCAAACCATCTCACCTTCCTCACTGATTAAGCAACAAGTACGCTTGTTCTTCCCACCACCATGTGCGATAAGGCACTGGCTTTGTGCAATAGGTGCCTGGCCAACAAAGTGAAAATTTAAAAAAAAAGAAAGCTGATCTTGTTTGCTTTTTTATTCTCCAATTAAAAATAATGGCAATCTGAATGTGCCTATAAAATTAACCCTAATTCGATTATTAATTTTTGGTCGAATGTTGGCGCCTCTTGTTCATTTTACTCTTAGTGACAACAGTCATAAAAATATGCTTATAATAAACTGCAGTTGTTTTTTTGAAGCAACATGACAAAGTACAACATATATTAACAGACTGAAACGTGTGTGTTGAATAGATCATAACGGGTTAAGGTTACTGAACGCTTGAAGAACCAAGCCAAGTATTTGACAGTTCCTTCCCTTAAGGCTCTGTGGAACAGGTGCCTGAAAAAAGATGGACCCAACCCTGTGTGGAGTAATTCTTTCAAAAACAGAACAACCGATGTTGGATTCAGTACTTCAGCGATTGTGTGTCCAAGTGGGCACATGAAATTAACCCTATCTCGATTACTAATAACTTGAAGTATGTTTAGTAACGTAATACAAAAAGTGAATAGCTATTTTTAAAATTACATGGGAGTGCGTCTAATAATTTGCAATAACAGTACATCATAAATATATTAGTTTACTTATTAATTCAGTAATTTATAAACAATCAACTTAAAATATATTTGTGTTTTCTACCAGAGACGAAAGCCTGTTTGTGTGTTTTAACATACTGTTTTCATAGCTATAACCTATGCTGTATTAAAAAAAGTTCCACATTAAATCAATAATGTAAATTATACAACTCAGATACAACTTAAAAACATGTTTAAGTATGTCATTACGCAATACGAACTTCGAGTATAAGTTCGAAATTTACATTAAAACAAATGGAGAACGGACAATTTGAGAGGTCAGATGATTTTTTTTCCCCCTGTCAATACACATAGAACTACATAAGACCTCTTGCTAACCTTCATATCTGGCCAAGCCGTTAAGATAGGAACAACGTCTAGAATCTATCTTTGAGAAATCATTAAATACAACAAACCTTTCCTCTGGTTAATGGCTGCCCATCTTCAAATCATTAAAAAAAATTGTTTCACAATATTGCCTTCAGACTTCTCAGCTTTGGAGTTGAAATCAGAGAACGGATGTTGAAAAAAACCTTATTCTATCATGATGGTATGTGAATGGGTTTTACTCGGACTTCAATATTTGATAATGACTTCATTGTCAGAAACCATTGATGAGGACAATGGACTGAAGTAATTTGGTAACATGACTAAAACTCTATTTTGGATAAGGATATTTAATAAGACACAATTTTAAGAAACAAAAGGAGAATGGTCCAGACCAGTGAGGGAACGCCACCCTGTGTTTAATCCATTGATAGACAGTGACATCGGGTTAGCTTTGACTCCTCCATTTGAGGAACTCTGTATATTGCTACAGGGTTTTGATTGCATTTCAAGAAGATTGAAATTAGAGAGATCTGTTACTGCAAACAATGAACTAGAGCAAACCTGTCTTCCTAAACCTCCAGAAACTATTTTTCAGTGGACCAGAAAGGAATTACTATTTGAACTTTCAACGCCCGGGTGCATGCTACCTTTTGTACCTCAAAATATTTTCCTGAATGTGTGTGTCTATATGGTGTGCGAGTGGGTGTGGTTGGTTTTCTCTTTTGTTGAACAATAAACACCTTTCTTTTAACATCCAAGAAAACCTGTCATTCATCTGTACTGGACAATTACTGCACCAAGGGGTCAAGACTTTTAGTAAAATCTTTTAGTCAATTAAGAGGTAAGGAAGGGGAACCATTCCTAATATGTATCCCTTCTCTATAATAAGTAACATGAACATATTTCTCTCACTGCTATTATTATTGGCGAAATTCCACTTGTTATAACTCCAAAAGATTACTTACAATACCCAGCACAGATTATTTTCATTTACTTATGACTTACAAAGATTTAGTGGAGTTGATCCTGGAAAGTAATATAATGGACAGATATCTTAATAAACCATAACGCCATTGACTAAAAGAAAGATAAATTGTCAAAGTTCACACAGCTAGGGTTCATTAGTGAATAACCTTATAACTGTTACCACTAATACTTGATTATATATATCATCATAAATACACAATAACAGTGACTATAATTGTTAACACATTATGTTATGATGTGTAAAATTCAGTTACACATCATCTATATGTAAAACATAGGTGGTTTGTGGCAATCATTAAACATGATCAGTTTTTGTGCTTGAGTTTGTGAAATTATTAAAGTCTATTGTTTTGGAAAAATCAAATGCCATAACTAATTTGTATATATTTTGTATAACTAGAGATGGAAGTATAGAATTTATACTTATTAAATAGTCCACAACATCTTGAGAGTTAGGAAGTAAGGTTTCACATTTGTTCAATACTGTCAGATGGTAGATCTTTCCTCAGAAATAAATTAATAGTTACATAATCCTGATTTATGTATGCAACATGAAACTTCTCAACAGTTATTAACAATTTATTAAAGTACATTTCTCTTAGCTAGTGCAAGAATGGATTTAGCAGACAGATTTCCCTGGCATTTTAGAGAATCTCTAAATGCCTAAAATGCCATTCAAAGATGTTCAGAAATTAGTGATCGCTAAGTTTAGTATATACGCTTGTGATTATATATTTGCAAGTGATAATGATTGCAGACATAAAGTCAGCTTCCATGTGTATGATAGTGACATTCTGCACTACTCCTCAAACTCCTGTATAAATCTTTGTTTGTCTGGCATCAAATCATGCATGAGCCATAGTTTTCTCCAGCTAAATGTTGTCATTAATCCCACCACAGATTTTGTCCTTGCCTCCATTCCAACTATTATCTTGTCCAGTGTTTCAGGCTCAAACACACTGTTCAAAATCTCAGGACACTATCTGATCTCAAGAGAGGATGGAAATACATCTCCTGTAAGGGCATGTTCTATCCATTGGTACTTAAGAATTGCATTGCGATCCTCTTGTCCTCGTAGGACCCAATTTGCTTGGACTAATGAGATGTCTACTAGTTCCAGTGGATTACTGAGCTGCTCATTTCAAGGATCTTAAATAGCAATGACTTGGATGTAATCAAAAAAGCGATGCTGAATCTATATTTTTGAGTGTGCTAGTTCCTGATTTCACCCAAAAATGGAGATGCAAATCGCCTCTTCTGGATTCTTGAGATTTGTGAATGAAACATTATTGAATGGGTAGGTTCATCAATTCATTCAAAGAGAGTGCAAGTCATATGTCTCTACAGTTGTTTGTGTATTCTGACCTCTGTACTGGGCTGTATGTATTCATCACTAAATGCATTTTCACTTTTCTAGAACCTTTTGAAGTACAGTCTGTATCTTTTTGGGGTAAAGCTAATTAAGGCTTCATTTACAAAAACTTGAAACTTCATAACATATAGTAAAATAATTTATTTGTTATAGAGTGAACAATTTTTAAGTTACCAGTGCATATTTTAATACTTGTCATAAATACATTTAAACTATGAATAACATCTTTAATAATGTAACATTGGTTTACTATACTGTAGTGCATGGTGTAACACTACTAAATAGTGACATCAATTTCTTTTTTGTAGTAACAATGAGTACAACCGGTGGAATTTCTAAATGAATTTAAAACATCTATGATTAATATTAACTGAGTAGATATTCTGTACTAAATGGCTGAACTGCATACATCTTTAATATCATTGTAGATGCTATATATCCAAGACTTTTTGCATATCATGAAGTTAAAATATGCCTGTGCATTGAAGCTTAGGCACATAGTGCAAGATTTGCCCTGGATTTGATGCAAAAACTTCAAAATTTCCCTTTCACATAAAGTAATACTTGTAAGCAGAGTTTTGGTTTTAGGGAATACATTAAAACATTTTGCAAACATGGTGGCTAGAAAAACTACACAAATCTGTGGTATTTTGCGTAATTTACAATAACAATAAACATCTTTTGTACTTTATCTAATTTTTGGTATGAAAAATAAAACTAATCTACACAGACAGTGAAACTACTACAATTAGATGAAATTAGTATAGTGATTGAAAATGGTAATTTACCCAGCTGATAAACCCTGAAAAGTATTTATGTCACCTGTCTATAAATTTATTTTGATGTATTTTAATGTATTTTATTTGTCATTGACAGCGTAGCCTCAATGTTGACTGATTGTTTTACCCTCATGTTAGTGTAATGCTTTGTTGGTGCATTTTTAACAAAACAAATCCTTAGTAAAATACACAGCTGCAACTTGTCAATTGATTTGATATATAGTATTAATAAACCTAACATGCCTTAACAACCTGCTAAAGTACACATTTTGCAGTAGATTTTTTGGGAGTATTTTCAGAGTTTAGCTTCACAGAATCTTAAACTGCATAATGTTTAATGCTACAACATCAAATATATTAGCACAATCATAAAATTACCTATATCTGATTTACTTCAGCTCATATTTTACGCAATGTTGCTTTGAATGATGGAACAGTGTATAGGTTATACCTATCCATCATTTGATGCATTCACTTACATAATAGGGTAGAACACACTGGCAAACTAATTAAAATTAGCAGCATGTTTACAGAATTAATGTGTCTTGACCATTCTCCCAATATATCTTAACCCTATTCTTGCTTGCACCATGAATAGCACCATAAAGATTTTTATGCCCATAAAACATCAATATGATTTTTCTGATATTCCCTTTTTTATCCAACAACTTAGTAAGTTGCTGTACCTTTTATAAAAACAATCAGCTATTTCACAAAAAATCTTCTTACATATTGTATATTTAGCAATTTCATTTGCTATTTTAATTAATAAGTGGTTTTCTATTTCAACTTTTAAAATCACCTTAATACAAGTGAACCAGCCTGTATTATAGCTTTATGTAAATGAAGGTGCATCAAGATGGTCACAGCATGCAATCATATTTGGCATACCATTACCAGCAGCAGCACTTTAATGTACAAAATAGGTCACTATTACTGTGGAATAATTGTTTTGTGAGCCCAATTTTTCCCCCCTTTTTTGTCACACTCAACTTATGGAATCTAGTTCTTTCCATGTAACATTCTGCTACCAGTGTACTCATTTTGGTTAGTAAAGACTAAAGAAAGTTAACCAGTGCAATAACATAAAGCTGCAAATACCCATATATTTACATAACCTTTACCAAAATTACTTATAATGTGATAACAGTACATATTCATCTGTTTCCTGATTAAAAAGTGCAGAGGTAAATTCCAAAATAAAAACACTCACAATATAGTACATAGCACCACCATTTAAAAATGGCTTTTCCGCTGGTTTTTGGTTTAACAGATGTGTAGTGATAAGTAAACAATTCAAAAACAGTGTCAATAAAATGTCCTTATCTTACAAAGCTACATATTGTGTACTATATGTACAAACAGTGCTTTACACTGCTGGAGTCTTACACTTGAAGATAAAACATAGAAGCATCCTTTCACAAAACATTTTGAGAAATAAATATAAACATGGAACATAAATACAATTTTATACACCAAAATGTCCAGATTTATCTACAGACATAGATCACAGAGGTACGTATGAATTTGCCCTTCATCTTGTTCCAGCTTGTCTCATGTAATGTTTCACCTCTTTAATAATCCACACACCTACTAAAAAGGATAAATGATCACTCAGTTAAAGCCAAATCATTAAGTTAAACATTTCTACAGCAACATTTAATAAAACTATGAAAAAATGAACAGTCTACAAAAAAAATCACTGAAAGGTAACCTGAAAACAATGCACCACCTCCTGCTGGCAGGAACCACATGGCTGGGAGGCTGGAGAATCTCATCCTAAACTTTTCAAAATTATTTACAAAATAGACTATTAGAGAAATTAATGTAGAAAAAAAAATGCATGTAGAAATGGTACACCTCAAACTGTTATCAAAAAATGGAAAATAAATGGTGCACACATAGCATATAAGATTTCACATCTGGTGAAAATTGAACAAAGGGTGAAATTTTCCAGCCTTTCCCATCACTAGGATTTTTTGGTTGTGTCCAAGATGACTTTGTTGTGGGTTTCCTGATGGCAGGACAGGCGAGCCATGCAAATTGCTATTAACTTCAGTGGGACTGGAAGATCATGCCAGCGGCCAATGACAAGTCATCTCCACCACTGGATAACATGCTGGAGAGACTGCAAAATTTCGGTCACAGTCACAGAAGTGGTACATTAGCATTTCTGTATTAGTGTATGTTGCAGTAATTCTCAAACTGGTAATAGAGATGTTTTCACAAACATTTTTAAATGGCAACTATTCAGGATGTCTAAAGTTTTAAGAAATTATGCTGAAATCTTTTACTTCCCTATCTCCATCCCACCACAACTTTGGTGATCTTAATGCATTTGTATTAGACAACCCATTGTGTCTATAGTATCTAATAAAGAGAAAGAGAAAAACTCTTTTTTTATTGAAGTTTACAATCTATTTGCAAAATTGCAATAATTTATCATTTAGGATTATATGGTTTGTCAAACACTATTATACTACTTAGAGTGAGGAAACAATCCATCGCATTATAATTCACTATTTTCATTAAATGCAATAATGATCCTGTAATATTCAACAGGGGCTTGGTTAACTCAATTGGCTGGATCATATGCCAATAGCACGGGGTTCCATCTCGAATTTAGCTGAGATAGGTATAGGCCTTCCTCTGTGTCTTATCTGTACTAAAAACCAAGAATCACAGCATTTTTATAAATAATCACCAAGGACTTGCCTTTGGGCAGAGAACTCAAGAAGAAGTATACTTCTCAAATAACTTAACAAGCTACCAGTACAAATGCTATTTAAAAAATAAGTTGATCAAAGATATGCATGTGTAATAAAAAGTGTCCTTCCCCTACAGTAATTTAATGTGCAGTAAATAAATGAACGAGTGAACTTATTTATTTGTGAGTAATATGTTGTGAAACTGACAAGGGATAAAGCTATCTTAGATCTACTATTGTGTTATGAAGGAGGGTTAATTAATAATTTGGTAATGTTTCCAAAGTAGATAGGAATGTAAGCTGTGGGATGGACACAGAAAGGCTGAGTGATATATAGAAAATTAAGTGAGTGGGCAACAAGATAACAGATGGATTATAATGTACAAAAGTGTGAAGTTATTCATTTTGGTCGTAAGAGTGGAATAGCAGAATATTTTTTAAAAGGTGTGAAACTTTTAAGTGTTGATGCTCAAAGAAACTTGGATGTGCTTGTATAAGGAAGCAGAAAGTTAGCATGCAGGTGGAGCAAGCAATTGGGAATGCAAATAATATACTGCAAGAGGATTAAGTACAAGAACAAAGTAATCTTGCTGCAATTATACAGAGCTTTAGTGAGGCCCCATGTGGAATACTATGTGCAGTTTTGATCTCCACATATAAAAAAGGATATACTTGCATTAGAAGTGTTACAGCGAGGATTCACTTAATTGGCTCCTGGAATGAGAGTCCTTTGATGAGAGACTGAGTAAATTGAGTTTATATTATTTGGCGTTTAGAAGAATGAGAGGTGATCTCATTGAAATCTACAAAATTCTGAAGGGGCTTGATAAGCTAAACACTGAAAGATTATTTTAGCTGAACAAAGAACAATATAGCTCTGGAACAGGCCCTTCAGCCCTCCAAGTCTGCACTGACCATGTGTTCTTAACTACACTATCTATTTGTATCCCTCTATTCCCAGTCTGTTCATGTGGCTATCTAGATAAGTCTTAAATGATCCTAGCATGTCTGCCTCAAGCACCTTGCTTGGTAGTGGATTCCAAGCCCCCATCACCTCTGTGTAAAATATGTCTCCTGCATATCTGTATTGAACCTTGCCCCGCATCCCCCCTCCACCTCCAACCCCGCACCTTACCTTGAATTGTGACCCCTTGTGTTTGTCATTTCCGACCTGGGAAAATGCTTTCAACTGTTCATCCTATCTATGCCGTTCATAATTTTATAAATCTCTATTAGGTTGTCCCTCAACCTCATCTTTCCAGGGAGAACAACCCTAGTTTACTCAATCTCATATCCAAGATCCTCCATACTGGGCAAGATCCTGGTAAACCTTTCCTGCACTCTCTCAAAGCCTCTATGTTCTTTTGGTAGTGTGGCAACCAGAACTGGATGTAGTATTCCAAATGTAGTCTAACCAATGTTCTATATAATTGCAATATCAAATGCCAACTTTTATACTCTATGCCCTGTCCAATAAAGGCAAACATACCATATGCCTTCTTAGGAATCATAGAATCCTACAGTGCAGAAACAGGCTCTTTGGCCCATCGAGTCTGCACCGACCATAATCCCACCCAGGCCTACCCCCACATCCCTACACATTTTACCCACCAATCTCTCTAACCTACCCATCTCAGGACATGAAAGGGCAATTTTAGCATGACCAATCAACCTAACTTGCATATCTTTGGACTGTAGGAGGAAACCAGAGGAAATCCACGCAGACACAAGGAGAACATGCAAACTCCACACAGACAGTGGCCCAAGCTGGGAACAGAACTTGGGCCCTTGGAGCTGTGAATCAGCAATCTAACCACTGTGCTACCATGCCTCCCAACATTCTTCAATAGTTGGGGAGTTTAAAACAAGTGGCACAGTCTCAGCATAAGGGGCTGGTCAATTAGGATAGAGATTAGAAGAAATTCCTTCCCTCAAAAGGAACTGAATCTTTGGAATTCTCTATCCAAGTGGGCTGTGGATGCCATACTGATGAATATATTTAATATAGACAGATTTTTGTTCTCTCGGGGTATCAAGGGATACACGGAGCAGGAAGAAAAATGGAATTCAAGTCAGTCCAAGATCTGCCATGATCATACTGAATGTCAGAGCAAGCTCGATGAGCTTTATCATCTATCCCAGCTCCTATTTCTTGTGTTCATGATATATCAACTGCTGTTTTCACGGAGCAAGAAGAATTCAGTTGCCCATGAGACAAAGTTGTACAGTACCACTTGACAAAATACCAAGAGTGAATGCCTGTACCAAGAAAGACATCAGCACAAAAACAAACATTGCAGAGATATTGTCAGCATCATTTCTGAGGAAGAACAAAGTGAATCAAAGCATGTCTACACCCCTGTGATTGATGCCATCCCCTCATCTACCACTGTCTCAGGTTGAAGCAAACTGAGTACAACTTTGTTGTACTATTCCACTTCAAGGTGAAGTTTCAACCCAAAGTCTGCCTATTTCTAATGCTATAATTCTGCCTGTCTCCCTCAAGCCAACTGCTGTTGGAATTCCCATCCATGCCTTTATCATCTCCAGGCTATTTCCTTGCTTTCCTGGCTAAACTTTTAATCTCCATCCTCTGCTACTTCTTGGAACACTAGGCTGAATGTTGCGATGGTGGAACCATTTTTAAGTCATGACCCCGATTACTGCAGCAATGGGACTGCCAATATCCTCCAGGAGGCATCCAATTAAGAAGATGCTTAAGGATGATTTCCTGCCTGAGGGATGGAAATCTCACCTCCAGTGTATTAACAAACAATTGACCATCAAGTGACAATGGAAAACTATTCTTCCCTTGGTTGGGCATAGTGACTTTTTGGTTTGGGGCGGTGAAACATGGTAA
This sequence comes from Sphyrna mokarran, assembly GCA_024679065.1. Classification (NCBI taxonomy): domain Eukaryota; kingdom Metazoa; phylum Chordata; class Chondrichthyes; order Carcharhiniformes; family Carcharhinidae; genus Sphyrna; species Sphyrna mokarran. Next base: position 104,560,764 of record JAGIQG010000003.1, on the reverse strand, counting down.
AATCCAGCCCATACTGGCTCCCAATCTGCCAAAGTCTCCAACTAAAAATTTTCATCCACGTGTCTAAATCCTTCTTTGCTTGTCCCTATTTCTAAAATCACCTCAATTCTGACAATACTTCTTCAAATTCATTGATCCTCTGACTCTGACCTCTAGTGGATTTACATTGCCTTTCACTCTCCCCTTTGTCCCACCATCAAACTTATGTTACAGACTTCATTTAAGTCCTTCCTTGTGCGTGAAAGTTAAATTTTGGAGCCATGAAACAAGCTCAATTTGTTTAAGAAAATGAAGTTGCAGAATATTTTCAACTTTTGAATGTGCATCATTCTATTTCCATAAATTTGTATTCAAATGTGAATATATTGCGGGTATCAGAGAGGAGAAATCTAAAAAATACTCAAAGGAATTATATTAAGACAGTTGGAAAATGACCTTGGAATTTGCTGCACCCAAATTTTGGGCATAAATTGACTGCTTGTTCAAACTGCTGTATAGTCTGGAACTGACCCGGATTTTAACCTGAAGGCAGGTACAAGAGTGTGTGTGTGTGTGTGTGTGTGTTTAATACAAGATTGGAAAGCCAAGAAGAATGAATTTCCCAAATGTTATGCAGACTTAAATTACAGGGTGCCTTTAAGTAGGATTCCTTGGGGCAAAATCCTACTTTATTGGGCTGAAGCCTATGAGATCAAGGACGTGCTTTGTGGAAATGAGTGTGATCCTCATTGTTTGTGGTTAGTGAAGAGGGATAGTGAAGGATACAGGATAGGGATTGGAAAGGAAGTAGAACGGTGTGGGGAGGGGAGAGAGGAGGGAGGTTCTGAGTAATTGTGATTGAATTGGAAGGGACCCATGCTGCTTCAACAATAATCAGGGTGAAGAGTAGTTGGTAGGTGGGAGAAGTTAGATACAGGTCGGGGAATTTGATGATAATTGGGATGGGGAGCAGACAGATTGAAGGGTTTAAGTTTTGAGGGGAAAGCTTACTGGATAGTGTGTTGCACCCAGGGGATACACTTCTACTCTTCCTGGTGCAGCACAGTGGTACCATAAAGCAGCTTACCTCATGGATTCAGCCCCTTTCGCCGCCTTTAAGCTGCCAAATTTCCCAAGGCCTGGGAAACCTGGCTGCCTGTGGTTAAAAATGGAATGATTGTTAAAATGAAGGCTTGCAGCCTTGCTAAAATATTTCAACTATCTACCCACTTCCCATGAATAGATTGGCTGCCTGTCCCTCATCCCACCTCTGTTAAAACTGGAAGTGGTGAGTTGGGCTCCAGTTTCAGATTTCTTGCATCTTTATATTTGACTGAACCTTAATTCACCCATTTTCGGGAGTTAAAATTAAACCCTCACGTCAGCTGCTGGAACTACATTAATGACGGTACAGAGTTTTGGTTGACGTTTTGTACATTTAACATAAAAGATTAGGGAAATTCAGGCATGGTGCAAAATCAGTCGCAAGTCACTTACACCATAATTTTTTATGCTTAAGATTGGCATTACAGTGTATATACAATAGTATGTTAATGCAAATGTTTGAAATTCCGGGACATGTTTCTTTTTGCCTCTCTTTCCCTAGACCCTAAAACCAAAACTTTCAACCAAATCTTTGGTCACTTTTCTAATATCTCCTTTTTTAAGCTTATTTTGATCACTTTGTTGAGCATCTTGGGATGTTAATCAATGTTAAAGATACTGTATAAATGCAAATGATTATTGTGCTTCTTGCTGAAAGTAGCAGTTGAGGATAGAGCTAGGGTAGGATGGAGGAACGACATCTGTTCTGCAGTTTAAGTTCAATGGCAGGCATGGAAGTGGGAGTGATTCCCTTGGAATGGCGGGGGTGGGGGGGGAGCAACCTAATCACATGCACTCTTTTGCTGTTCAAATCATTACTTACACTTCACCAGAAGCTTGCCAAATATCACAGTCTCCTCATGGCGTTAAAGGTTTGGGCACCATATTTAGGAGGAAACTGAGACAGTCATTCACCCATTGCGGGCTAGGAACTCTCTATTCTGCATCAACTTGAATGTTGCAAAGACAATGGCTGGAATTTTACTGGCACGCTAGCCCCAATTCCAGGGGTGGGCAAAGCTTGGAGAATGGCATTTGCTGTTGACCTCCGGTGGGATCATCAAACTGGAGCGGACATGTCAGTAAAATTCCACCAATGTGTGGTCCCAAGGTGCAGCAAAGCCTCCCTGGAGATTTTCATCCAGTCCAGGAAAGGCAAGAGATACTGATTTGCTGGAAGAGCAGCTGGAGGTTCTCATGTCTGATCATGATGACTTGGACACAGTGGAAATTATCAAGTGTGGGCACTCCAAAGAAACACCCAGCAGTGTAGGAAGAGGATGAATGATCTGCTGCATGCCATCAGGGTAAGTGGCACTGTCTACACGCTGGTAAGTGATACTCATAAGGACACCAGACTGTTTGAGTGTATAGGGATGTCACACAGGAATTTACTTGCAGGGCATCTTGTTTGTTCATCACTCATTGGGGAGGACACAGCAACTGCCAAAGACATGCACGCTCCTGAACTGCTTATTCAACCATCGAATAGGCAATAAACCCTCCTCTCATTCTGCAAGATAAAAGCATCCATAGAAAGCAAGACCCAAGGTGGCATTCTGGACATTAAAGTCCTTAAACTTTATAAGGGACATATGGTTGAGATATTCCAGGTAGAGCAGGTGTTCCTGTGTTGAAAATAAGTTAGGAAACCCCCAGAAAGCCAATGAGGACGGCAACAGACTGCAGTTATCACTGCGCCCACAGAATAATACATTAGTTTAATTAAGGAGGCTGTTAGGTATTATCTAAATCTTTCTTTTTCCCAATCCAGGTACCAGCAAAACAAAAAGAGAAGCCAGCAACAGAGACCAGCTACAGCTCCAACTCTAACCCCACTTCTGTGGACAATACCTCAGAAGATGCACCTGGGCAAAGCTGGGTTATTGAATTAGTTCAAGGTAGATTGGATAGATTTCTGTTAGACAAGGAAATCAAGGCTTCTGGGGAGCAGATGGCAAAGTGGAGTTGAGATTACAACCAGATCAGTTATAAACTTAATCAAAGGGCTGAATGGCCTTCCCCATTCCTGTGTCCCTATCCCCATCCCACATCTGGAGTATCTCTGGAGTATCCCTATCCCTATCCCACATCTGGAGTACTCCAGGACATCCTGGAGTAATGTCAAACACTGTTCCTTCCATTCACATATGATTGAGCATAGAGACACTGGTCAGAATGAAGAAAGCCATGTCAGGACCGTCCCTCTGATCCTATTCATCTTGATCCCAGTATCCTTGAGAGAGAGAGAGAGAGATCATTGCCTTGACAGTATAGAAAGACTTACCCATAAGAGCCTTTGTCAGCCATGACCATTCACCTGAGAGGATGGAGGTTTGGAGTCAGGAATTTATTGTCATTAGCCACCCTTGCCCCTTCAAGGTATTTTCTACCTCCCTCCTTCTCCTCATCCCTGCTTCTGACAGCAGCATATGGCACATTACACAGAATGAGTGGGAGCTCCACATCTTGCTGGGATCTCGATGTCATGAGGTCATGAATCGGACAAAGTTGCTAATGATTGGCTTTACCATAGACAAAACATAACTGAGGATGGTTATAGAGTCATAGTCATAGCATGGAAGCAGGCCCTTTGGCACAACTTGTCCATGCCACTTTTTTGTCATCAGTTGTCTCATGATTATTAGAATATTCCTTTAATCAGCCAGTTGTATTGACCTTTAACTCCACGTTTTACAGTGACTGTCTTTTATAGGTGAGTATCTAAAATTTGCCTAACATATGAACTTTGTCGACAACCTTAACCCCCTCCAATTTCCCCATCACTCTTGACCATCCAATATAACCATTTCTCACCCTGCATCACTTTTGAATTTCCCACAGTTACTCTTGGACCAATTCGTATCAACCTGCACATGCCTTCTCTTCTCTTTGAGCTTTCACCCATTACCCCATGTCCACCCTGATCTTGTCCCCACCCATTATCTAAACTACCTGTTTAGTCCGTTTCTACGACCCCACCTCATGAAACCTTCACCTACCTGACTTTCACTCAAGACCTAACCCCGCAATTCACTGTGCCTGTTCGCTCCACTGCACAGTTTTTTCAATTCATCCCCCAGGACCTCAACATCAACAGTACCGACTGCACTCTCATGAATCATCTGTCTCCCATCATTACAGGACTCCTGTTCCTCTATTTCACGTTCCTGCATCCATGAATTCTCTCACAGCCTCTTTTCCTATTCTAAAGAGTCTGCCTTCTTTCCTCACACAGCCTGCTTCCCTCTGCCTTCCTCCCATGTGCAGCCTCTGCTCCATCCAAAAGGAGTACCTGTGGGTACTCCATACCCATACCTCTATCTATATCCTCCCTTCTATGTGAATTTCTCCACCCATAGTCTATCTCCCATGTCCATCCCTTGCTACACTGTTGGTTTGTCTCTTCCATCCAGCTTCCAAATTTAGTCTGCCTCCCATATCCAACCACTTCTTCACTCTTCAACTTTTAGCCTGCCTCCCATATCCAGCTTTCTTGTAGCTTGGCATATTGGTACCCAAGCTGAATCAAGATGCTAAGACTTGCAAGCCAAGAAGGCCAAAGCTGCATCTATTCACTTCAGAATCCAGAAAGAAGTCAAACTTGCCAGATACACGATACTTACATTCGTAGATAAAAATGTTTAAATTTCTCACTGCAGAGGAACTTAATTCAAATGGGGAACTTAATTCCAGTGGGATAATAATGAGCATGCATAACACACTAATGCATGCAAAAAAGCTTCCAGATATTGTTCATTGGGAAACTCAACCTGCCTTTAAAATTCTCAAGACTTAATTTCTGAAGTTCATCTCACTATCAGGAAATGGATTTGTGGCCTGTCAAATTACGGTCCCTTGTCTACTGAGCTTTGCATTGCTGGAAGGAGTGGAAGATTTCACCCAACATGCTATACATCACTCCCAGGCACTAATGAGGCTAATGCTAAACCGAAGGTTTAAAATGTTGTTTGGATTATGCAGAGGATTCCCTACTTATCAGAAAGGGCCAAAGGCCTCGCTCAGCTTTGCCCAGGGAGCTGATTCTACTGTGACAGATCAATGGTAAATTGCAGCTAAATTTCTAAATGATTAGCCTCTGATGTGTCCTCCAGTGGTTCTCAGACTGAAGGGGAATTGGAAAAGGTCACAGCTATCATGACATAAAAACCACTTGACTGCTATTCACTTCCATCATTGCTTGTTGATATTTTAAAACCATCACATTTACTAAACCTGTCAATTCTAGATCTAGCTTAAAATTAAATAATTGCCTTTCAATCACTTCCCTCAGCTACTTACTTGTGCATAATTTTCTTATGATTGGTCTCTAATAATCACCAATTTAACTTTTATTTTGATTTAAATGTTTGTTATTTGTTTCTGGTACATAGGAATACTAACTAAATTTTCTGACTAAGTATCCACAGCAAAAAGCTTCAAGTTTTCAGATGCAAAACAAGATTTAGAGTGTGTAGGCTGTGGCACACAAAAGCCATGACACATGATCTCTTCACATTAGGTTAATTAACAGAAAACTATGAGGTGGGATTTCATTTCTGGGGCCAGGATTCGCAAAGTCACATTCATTTCTAGGTTCCAACCCTGCTCTGCATCGGCAATGCAGATATATTGCTATTTTATTTGGAAATGTACTCTATTAGCCCAGTGTTGCATGCATCTTCCAACTGAAAGTAGCGGGTCAGTTGGAAGATGAAGGAATGCAGATGTGTGGAATAGAGGGTGATTTAGCTAATTGGATTAGAAATTGGCTGGCAGATAGAAGACAGAGGGTGGTGGTTGATGGGAGATATTCATCGTGGAGTTCGGTGACGAGTGGTGTGCCTCAGGGGTCTGTTTTGGGGCCCATGCTGTTTGTAATTTTTATAAATGATCTGGATGAGGGTATTGAGGGATGGACCAGTAAATTTGCAGATGATACTAAAGTTGGTGGAGTGGTAGATAGTGAAGAGGGGTGTTTTAGTTTACAGAGTGACTTGGACAAGTTGCAGAGCTGGGCCGAGAGGTGGCAAATGGAGTTTAATGTGGAAAAGTGTGAGGTAATGCACGTTGGCAGGAAAAATAAATGTGTAGAGTATAGGGCTAATGGTAGGGCTCTTAATAGTGTTGAGGAACAGAAGGATCTTGGTGTATGTGTCAATAGACCCCTGAAAGTAGGCAGTCAAGTGGATAAAGTTGTTAAGAAGGCTTATGGAGTCTTAGCTTTTATTGGTAGGGGGATTGAATTTAGGCGCCGCAGCATCATGTTGCAGCTGTACAAAACTCTAGTGCGGCCGCACTTGGAGTAGTGTGTGCAGTTCTGGTCGCCAAATTATAAGAAAGATGTGGAGGCATTGGAGAGGGTACAGAGGAGGTTTACCAGGATGTTGCCTGGTATGGAGGGCAGGTCGTATGAAGAGAGGTTGAAGGATTTGAGGTTGTTTTCTTTAGAAAGGAGGCGGCTAAGAGGGGATCTTATTGAAGCATATAAGATGATTAGAGGTTTAGATAGGGTGGACAGTGATAGCCTTTTTCCTAGGATGGAGAAAGCTAGCACTAGGGGACACAGCTTTAAATTAAAGGGTATGAGTTATAGGACGGATATCAGAGGTAGGTTCTTTACTCAAAGAGTGATTAGGGAGTGGAATGCCCTGCCTGCAGCTGTTGTAGATGCGCCAAGTTGGGTGGCGTTTAAGAGGTTAGTTGATAAGTATAGGGATGAGAAGGGAATGGTTTAGTTAGGAGGGGCATTGCTTTTTATTTTGGTCGGCACAACATCGAAGGCCGAAGGGCCTGTTCTGTGCTGTATTGTTCTATGTTCTATGTTCTATGAAAGCAGTGGGTCCGATGTAAAGGGCAAGCAGCAGCCATTGCTGTGCTCACCATTCACCCGGAAGGAATGAAGGAAGGAGGAACTGAGCAGGTGGCAGTGACTCAGTAGGACATTCCTGCTTTAATGACATCTCACTTGAAGTGCTTCTAGAAGGGGAGACTTCATGGCAAAATATCCGTTGCCCTCCATGAGAATACTTGCAAGGCAGACCAAGAGGCTTGGCTGGCAACAACTCATGAGGTCACCAGCAGAGAGGAGTGAGGAGGAAATGATTCCAATGCAGAAAATGTTTTAATGACCTTCTTAGGTCTGGCAAGATAAGTTCAAAGATAGACCCTGATGGCATTCCTCCTGGTTAGTGGTGACTAGAATGCAAAGGAAAAGGGCATCTTAAGGCAACAAGGCACTCTCCTGACCATAAGGGAAATACATGCACAGCAGCATTGATGACCCATAAGCATAGTTCATCATCCTAACACTCATGCACTATAGGTACACTGGCATAGTGGTTTGCTTCGCTGCCTTATAGCGCCAGAGACCCAGGTACAATTTCCGGCTTGGCTCACTATCTGTGCGGAGTCTGCATGCTCTCCTACGTCTGTATTGTTTTCCTCTGAGTGTTCCGGTTTCCTCCCATAGTCCTAAAGACGTGCTGTTACGTAATTTGGTCACACAAAAATCTCCCTCAGTGTACCCAAACAGGCACTGGAGTTTGGCGACTAGGGGATTTTCACAGTAACTTCATTGTGGTATTAATGTAAGCCTACTTGCGACACTAATAAAATCAATTTTAAAGCTACAGTGAAGACTGTGAATAAAAAGCTACAAGAGCTGAGGCATTTTCCGAAAGGCATTGTTCTTCAGACTGCAGGCCAAATGGAAGAATAATGTCAATCACAGAGAGAGAGAGTGAAGATTGGATGGTGGGGGCCCACAGGTTATGGCACTCCACATTGAAGATGTAAGTCATGTGAGAGATGACAAAAACTTGAAATGAATCCTAATGCGACTGGGTCTTCGCACTCCTGTTTTATTTTTTGAAAATTTGACAGGAGGAGGCAAGCACATACCTTCCCCTTCCCCAGCTGCAGTTATTCAAAGAAATGGGATTGACATGTTGACACCATTCCCTGCCAGAAATCTCACCAGCTACGCTTTTCATGCAGTTATGTTATGGTACACCAGCAGGAAGCAGACATGCTTACTACATGAATGTGACAGTGAGGATCTCATCCTGGTCTCCGAGAGGCAATCAAAAGCATATGTGTAGCAATTGGCTTTCCTTAGAGATCAATTATTACCTCCTTTTTGACAAAAACAATTTACTCTTCAGCTGCTTTTTTTCTGCTGATGATTTGGTTTCTGGGATTCAGGACACAGACAGAAAAAAGCTTCACTGGCAGCTAGAATTCCTGCCCTGCCAGACTTTTGGGAGTGGAGCTGGATTCAAGGAATTTCAGTTTTTGACAGAAAAGGACTGGGGCAAATTTCTTGCCTTATTTACTGGTGATTTTATGGTGTAACTTTCAGAGAAGGAAAAATGATGAAATATTGACGTTAATGACATGAAGTATTGGTATCTGAGGCTGATATAAACTCACACTACTGGTCCAACACGATGATAGTTGTGGGATATGAAGCCGACAGTAATCACATTAAATTTGAGGAAGTACTTAAAAAATAAATACCTGAGCTAAAGCAATTGTACATGTAGTCCTGTTCCTGAATATGGGATGCATTTGCCACAATATCCTCCACATTTCCCAGTAACTTTGGCGCCATTCTGTGGATGGAATGGAATTTACATCACTATGGCTGATGAATAATAAATCAATCCACTGATCTCTAAACTTGTTACTGAAACTGTTTAAATCTACAGTATGAAAGAACATTCCAATGTGACTGTTTTCTCCAATATATACAGATGATTTTGATTTTAATAATGCTTGCTAGATAACTTCATATGAAATAGACCGAAAAAATGACATACAGAAGTACACGCCTGTCTGTTTTAATGAAAGTGACCACATCACATTCTTCAATCACTCATTTGATTTCATACATTTTTTGCGCACACCAATAAAAAAATACAAAATAACTCAGGAATGTACACAAAGATAATAATGAAGAATCAATCAAAAAAAAGATCTGATCTTAAGAACATAAGAATGAAAACCATGCAAACCTTACAGCTCGCTTTCTATTTAAACTCTTTTTCTTCTCACTTCTACCACATCAAACAATAGTTCTATTTCTCATAGGATCAAGAACTCATAGAATCCTTACAGCGCAGAAGAAGCCATTCAGTCCATCAAATGTGCACCTACTCTCTGATAGCAAAGTATCTTACCTAAGCTTTCTCCCCCACCACATCCCTGTGAACGCACACATTTCCAATGGCTAATCCATCAATTTCTGCACATCTTGTGACACTAAGGGACAATTTAGAAGTTCTACCAGTTCTATTTTGAACGCTCTTGCTGAGTCAGTCTTCCCGAGCAGAAGTTGTTTCTGTAGTTCCATCTTGTGTGTGCTTTCCAAGTTATAATGGCTTCTCTATTACCAATTTGCCAACATTGAAATTAGTTTTCCACAGCTGTTCACATTCACTTAATCCCTTTGTAATTTCATCGTTTCATCTACGCTGCTTATTGTCCCATTATCTAAATCATTAATCAATCCAGTTAATGATGGAGGCACCAACACAGATCCGTGTGCAACAGCACTGAACACATTCTACAAATTAAAGTGCTGCCCATTAATCTTACTTTCTGCCTACCTGCACTCAGTCAATTTCTTAACCAGGTCAATAATTTGCTTTCAATTCCATGAAATTCAATATTAGCTGACAGTCTTTCATTAGGAACTTTACCACAAATCTTCTGGATGTTGATATAAATAATATCTATACACATCCCACTGTTCGCTACTTGCATCACCTTTCAAAATTGTCAGTTGTGTTTGTAAAACTCATTTAAAGCTTCATAAATTCATACTGATTATTTCTGATCAGTTGAAAATGTTCAAGATGTTCCATCATCCGGTCCTTATTATAGACTGTAGCAATTTCTGATAACAGATGCTAGACTGACTGGTCTATAATTCCCTGGTTTCCTTCTGTCATTTTCATAAATAGCCGAGTGATTGATATAATTTTCCTTTTTAAGTAAATGGTGCCAAACAGAGAACTTTATATGGTTATAGTTTTGAATGTCTGTAATTTTATCATCTACTTCCTTTTAACTCTGGGATAGAAATTATCTGATCCTTGGGATTTTTTTGCCCTTTATGCCACTAATTTCTTCAATACTGTCATCTTTCATAAGTTCATTTTGTTCAGTGCCTGGGCTGAATTTTCATCTGGGTGGGGAGGCGAACTCCAGCTTGACTGGGTGTACGTTGGTTTATTTTGAAGAAATACAATTTTCCTCTGCATTCCCAACTTTGCTCCCTTTTCCTTTGCTCTTCTTGCATGTCGGTAATACCTAGTATGCAAATTCCCGCGCTGAAATTGGTTCACTTTTTAAATGGGTACAAAGATTGGATTTCCTCCCAGTCACTATTTTCATCTGGCAGTGAAGGGTTTTTGAAGCCCATTAAAAGCACACAGGCTAGATAGTTTGCTTAGAGAATGGAAAGTCTGCTGAAGAGTCTGGAATATTCTGAGATGCAAATGTAAAATATGTTGAGATTTTCAAATATCACTGCTGGCTGCTATATTGTAACGTAAATGTGCTTTCAATACAATGATTCCTCATAGGGATATTTCTGCACAGACTTCCTAATCCTTACATTGATCAGCATTCTATGATTGTTCACATGTATTACAGTATAGTAAAGGAGTAAGTACCAAAATAATTTAAAAAATGTATTCTATCGTCAAATTTTCTGGCTCTGATTTAGTTGGAATGGCAGATCTAACAATTTAGTAAACACCCTGCTTCTGAAGGTGAAATAAATGTGCATCTGTTCCTTCCACTGATTGGCAGGCACACTGCATTGAAATGGAAATGGACATCTATCAGTAGAGCTGAAAGCTTTTGAAATTATGAATGATTGGCTGGGTTTCAAAAGCTTTAGTTCAGCAGATGTTTCAAGAACTATCAAAAATGTTATGATTTTATAATAACAGATTACGGTTGGGATTTTGCATCCCTGATCACCTCAGGTATGAATGACAATGGGAGTACAAAATCTCATGATAAGCCCAAAAAGTTAACATTAATAGGCAATCCTGTTGTGATTGGTCTCTTCTCCTGTCAGTGAGATATCAGGGTTCCTGACATTCAATGGTTTAGATTAAATTTAAACCTAATTATCTGGTCATTGCACCTGAGTAAATGGCAATGGACAATATATGGGGACATAAAGTGGCATGGGATGACAACAGGAAGGATGCAGGAATGAGGGATGATGTTGAAATGGTCTGTAAATAATGCTGGGAGCTGGGCTGTTGTGTTAGGGAACTAAACTGGGCTTCCTAACTGGTCCTCCTCTCCACCTATACGCATTGCAGTTCACAAATTGCAGTGTAAATCTGACTCATATGAAAAGACAAAAGTTCTTCTCACAGTCAAACATGGGGGGTGTGCATCTTTGATTTTCAAAGTTCAGGTCAGGTTTTCCCATACGTAGATGAACATATAACGCCGGGTCCCCAATTCAATGGTAATTTCCTTGGGATGTCCGGCATGTCCACATCTTCCTCTACACTACATGCCAAGTAATTATTTAGCATGTCATAATTTTCTTAATTTTGACAACATTACTGTTATCCATCTTGCTGCAGACCACCCGTTCTTTCTAATTTCTTCATAAAAAAATTGATTTTGATATCCTTCGCAAGTTTCTTTTTAAACCCCTATTTTGTAGCTTATACCATTTGCTCTTTGTATCTTTTCTAGTCAACTGAATCTGTGCATTATTTTGTACTTCTGTGTGATTTTTCTTATAGCTTTATGCTGTCTGTTATTTTTTTTTTCACAATTAGAATTCTTTCACTTCAAAAGTTTAAACTGGTCCTATATCGCACGGAGGCGCAGCTTTGTTGCTGGGCTATTGCTGCCTTATTAGGTGAGAGTTGCTAATTCCCCAGAAGGCCAGGAGGTCAAATGGACAGAACGTGGCCATGGTCAACAACTTTAGGTGCAGTGCTCATGCTGGGATAAGTTGGCCTCAAATTTGGCCTTGTGGGGAACCCAGCATCAAAAGAATTGAAAATCACAATGTTAATCGGAGAGCCCTTAACAAGCCATTAATGAGCCTATGGGGCCATTAATTGGTAGGGAGCACATTTCCCATTTCCTCCCTACTGCCATCCCTTTGAAAATGCAAATCTGTTGGGAGGTGTTGGGATCTCAAGATTTTGAAATCTCGTCCACACCAGGACCTGACCCTTTGAAGGCCCAGCCCTGTATTTTGGTACGTCAGTCTCTTCTTCAGTCAAAGAAAAGAAAGATGAAGCACAACTGAGTCATTCGTTCATAGGGTGATAATTTTAACTGAAGTCACATGGCAGAAACCTAGCAGAATTGGATTCATTGCTCATTTTACAACCTGCACTTTTTACTATCCATTGATTTCAAATTAATTGAATTTAAAATAATTAAGGAATTTAAAAAAGAGGAGGTACTGAAAGTCTTATAGTGTATCAAAGTAGATAAATCCCTGGGACCTGATGAAGTGTATCCCAGGATATTGTGAGAGGGTAGGGAAGAAATTGTGGATCCTCTAGCTAAGATATTTGAATCATTGATAGTCATAAATGATACACCTGAAGATTGGAGAATGGCAAATGCTATGACTTTGATTAAAAAGGGCTGCAGACAAAAGCGTGGGAACTACAGGTCAGTAAGCCTCACATTATGGTGGGTAAATTGTTGGAAGGTATTTTGAGAGACAGGATCTACAGGTATTTAGAATGCAAAGACTGATTAGGGACTGTCAGTGTGGCTTAGTGTGTGGAAAATCATGTCTCACGGATTTGATTGAGTTTTTGAAGGGGCAACCAGGAAGGTAGCTAAGGGCAGCGCAGTTGCTGTTGTCTACGTGGACTTTAGCAAGGCCTTTGACAAGATACCACATGGTAGGTTGTTGCATAAGATTAAATCTCATGGGATCCAGGGTGAGGTATCTAAATGGATATAAAATTGGCTTCTTGACAGAAGCCAGAGGGTGGTTTTAGAGAGATGTTTTTCAAATTGGAGAACTGTAACCAGCAGTGTACTTCAGGGATCAGTGCTGGGTCCACTGTTGTTGTCATTTATATCAATGATTTTAATGAGAATATAGGAAGCATGGTTAATAAGTTTGCAGATGACACTAAGATTATTGGCATAGTGGACAGTGAAGAAAGTTTCTTCAATTGCATCAGGATCTTAATCAGTTGGACCAGTGGGCTGATGAATGGCAGATGAAGTTTAATTTAGACAAATGCGAGGTGACGCATTCTGGTAGTTTGAACCAGGATGTAAAGATGCTGGCGTTGGATTGGGGTGGTAAGAACTCAGTAAGAATTTAGCAACACCAATTTTTAATCCAACCGATTTATTTGATAGTAAAATTGCAAGCTTTCAACACTCTTGTGTCTTCCTCAGGCAAATGCAGTGCAACACTGCATTTGCCTGAGGAAGACACAAGAGTGTTGAAAGCTCGCAATTTTACTATCAAATAAATTGGTTGGATTAAAAATTGGTGTTGCTAAATTCTTACTGAGTTTGAACCAGGCCAGGATTTACTCAGTTAATGGTAGGGCACTGGGGAGCGTTACAGAACAAAGAGATCTAGGGGTACATATTCATAACTCACTGAAAATGGAGTGTAAGTGGCCAGGGTGGTGAAGAAGGCATTTGGTATGCTTGGTCTTATTGATCAGAACACTGAATACAGGAGTTGGTTCGTCCTGTTGAAGTTGTACAAGAAATTGGTAAGGCCACATTTGGAATACTGTGTGCAGTTCCGGTCACCTTATTATAGAAAGGATATTATTAAACTAGAAAGAGCGCAGAAAAGATTTACTAGGATGTTACCAGGACGTGATGGTTTGAGTTATAAGGAGTGGCTGAATAGACTTTTTTTCTCTGGAGCTTAGGAAGCTGAGGGGTGACCTTACATAGGTCTATAAAATAGTGAGGGGATAAATAACATAGATAGTCAATATCTTTTCCCAAAAGTAGGAGAGTCTAAAGCTAGGAGGCATAGGTTTAAGGTGAGAGGGGAGAGATACAAAAGCATGCAGAGAGGCAATTTTTTCACATAGAGGATGGTGAGTGTCTGGAACAAGCTGCCAGAAGTAGTAGTAGAGGTGGGTACAACTCTGTCTTTTAAAAAGCATTTAAATAATTACATGCGTAAGATGGGGATATAAAAGGATATGGGCCTAATGCAGACAATTGGGATTAGCTTAGGGGTTTTAAAAAGAGTGGTTTTGACAACTTGGGCCAAAGGGCCTGTTTCCATACTGTAAACCGCTATGATTCTACGACTCTCAAGGATGCATAATTAGACTTATAAAATTCTGCATCAGTATTTTTACCATAGTCTTTTATATGTTCTATAATGTCATAAAAGTTTACAGACCATTTCTTTGATACGTCAATCCAAAACTAATCCCATTGTTGCACGCCCCTTCAATAACTCTTTATCTTTATGTGTTTATCCACTTCCTTCATAAATACAATGAACTTTCTGTGGCAAAGATTCAACAACCTCTGCTTAAAGAAATGTCTCACCATATTATTAGTGTCATTTTTAAACTGATGATCCCTCATTGACTTCCTAACAAGAAAACATAATATTTCCTTCATCAAAGCATTATGCATTTTCAAAGACTCTTCTTAGCCTGCTCTTCTGCAGCAAAACTTTTCCCAGTATCTCAAGTCTCTCCTCATAATTGTACTTTTCATCCCTTGCATCATCTGCTGAATTTGTACAGTATGATCTCCACAGATTTACTATGCATCCGTATTAGTGCATCCAAAACTTTGTGCAGTGCTCAACTTGTGGTCTCATAATTGCCTAACTGCATTTGAATTTTCAAGGAATTATGCACCTGAACTTCTTGTTAAGTGTGAGGTTTAAGTATACGCCCAATTACATACATAACACCTTCAAGTATTTTTCCTCAGCCAAATCCTTCAGACTGTTTCCATTCAGTGTGCCCTCTCACTCAATGCTCCTCCTATTTTTTTGTTTTCAGAATGCAGGAGTGATTTATTTACATGTACGGTCCTTTAAAATTGTTTCAAATGGCTGAGTTTGCCTCCTGCCCAATAAGGCATCAGCATATAAAGAAGTAGCATTACAAGCGTGACACAGCTGAGGCATGGGCTCAGGACACAGAAATCTTCAAGATGTTGGATTCTTGAAATTCAGACCACACTGTCTTTGGGTAAAATTGAAGACTTTAAAAAATGAGCTTACTATTTTATATTTTAAAATTACCAGCTATATGTATTATTGCTATCAGCATTACTGGAACAATGTCAGCCATATATCATACAGAAAAGTAGTTGTACACAGGTTAAAGGCCATCTGCTCTGTACCAGTTAACATATCACTTAGAATTTAGGTATAACTACTTCAACAAAATAACATTAACCTAAGTAAAATTACTTCTTGCCCAATAATATTTAGCGATATTTTCCATACTTACCAGCAACCATTGTATTTCTACAACAGCATAATTTCCCTGTGAAATCCACCTCGTTGATTCAGACACTCGGAGTCCTGTTCCAGAGAGATTAATGCTGAACTGACCCTGAAAAATAATGCCACAGTAGTGGGAGTTTTAAAAAAAATCACATTATATTCGTTCAAATCTCATCATCTAAAATGGAGTTGGTCCATTAATACACATAAGCCAATGGAAGTTTGATTTCAACAAGTCTCTAATGTCAATGTACAAAATATTATTTCAGCCCAACTGAAACTAGAAATAAGATATTGTAGATAAAAATGAACAAAAAAACTACAGATTAGTGCATGCAGTATTTCTCACTTTATTACTTTGTAATGAATTTATTTGTGAATAATGGTAATAAATTGTGATGCATTTATTTGTAAAAATTTTATGTTTTGAGTTTGTATCCTTAACTATTATTTTATCTAAATTCAGCATGTAGAACAACAAAGCCAACATTTTACATAACCAAGTTAGTACTTAATAAATATTATGGTGCAATTTTGGATCTGTCTAGCAATATAGTTATAATCAATTAACAAAACCATGATAAATAAAGTGTGTGCTGTACAATAGGTACTGATGATATTTGTAATTTTAATCGTATAGGAGATATTTAACGGCATTGTTTCAGAACTATCTGTAGAGGGCACTGCTGCTATGTTTGCAAATAGTCACACAATTCAGATGAATATTCTAAACTAATACCTACAAGTTACTTTTTATATATCTACAATGCCACACAAACTCTTTTTTTAAGGAACATAATAAACTGACCACTTTTCACTGAGCAAATAATTATTTGCCCTGAAATAATCATCATGGAAGATTTAGTGAATCTTATTTACATGCACAGTAATTTTAACCAATTAAGTTATTTTCATTTAATCTTGCACTCTATAACTGGAATTTACAACTCATTTACCACATTCTGATTATGCTAAAAGTATTAGTGGAAGTATTAACCTGGTTAAATGATGCAAAGTTCTCATTGCCAAAATGTTAAAGTTTTCTGTTGTTATTGACAAATTTCTTTAAAATAGAAATCTAAACTATAACAAGTGAAAGAACACTACAAAAGTTCACAAATGATTATGTCTCAACTGTGGGATGATAGAAAACATTTCAAAATAAATTGCTGATATAAAATTGTAATTTGATGTCATTTAAATTTTGATAAGCCAGAACAAATTGCAAAAAAAAAAGTCATTGGAATATATTCAACATATGGCAGTGTAGGTCTTTTACTCATATTTATTAGATGAGACATGCTTTAATAATACCAGTACAATTATTGTACTTTTTTATATTGTAGTTTGACAATGCAATATTATTGTAATTATTCCTAAAGACATCACACAGTAGTATAATGGTTATCTTGTAGGGATCTTGAACCAATAACCTAGGTGGCTAAGTTCAAATCCTCACAGGACAGTTTGCAAAATTACATTTCCATTTTAAAATTCTGTGAAAGGTGAATTCAGTGAGGCTCTTGAGTTGTCACAAAATCTCAACCAGTCCAATAATATCCTTAAGAATATGAAGCCAAGCAAGTCATTGAGTTAGAACATAGAACATATAACATTACAGCACAGAACAGGCCATTCGGCCTTCGATGTTGCGCCGACCAATTATGAAAAAAGCAATGACCCTCCAAACTAAACCATTCCCTTCTCTTCCATAAACTTATCAACGAACCTCTTAAACGCCACCAAACTTGGCGCATCTACAACTGCCGCAGGCAGGGCATTCCACTCCCTAACCACCCTTTGGGTAAAGAACCTACCTCTGATATCAGTCCTATAACTATCACCCCTTAATTTAAAGCTGTGTCCCCTCGTGCTAGCTTTCTCCATCCTAGAAAAAGGGCTATCACTGTCCACCCTATCTAAACCTCTAATCATCTTATATGTTTCGATAAGGTCTCCTCTTAGCCGCCTCCTTTCTAACGAAAACAACCTCAAAGCCCTCAGCCTCTCCTCATAAGACCTGCCCTCCATACCAGGCAACATCCTGGTAAACCTCCTCTGTACCCTCTCCAATGCCTCCACATCTTTCTTATAATGTGGGGACCAGAACTGCACACAATACTCCAAGTGCGGCCGCACTAGAGTTTTGTACAGTTGCAAAATGACGTTGCGGCTCCGAAATTCAATCCCCCTACCAATAAAAGCTAAGACTCCATATGCCTTCTTAACAACCTTCTCGACTTGACTGCCTACTTTCAGGGATCTATGCACATACACACCAAGATCCCTCTGTTCATCAACATTATTAAGAATCCTACCATTAGCCCTATACTCTACACATTTATTATTCCTGCCAAAGTGCATTACCTCACACTTTTCCACATTAAACTCCATTTGCCACCTCTCAGCCCAGCTCTGCAACTTGTACAAGTCTCTCTGCAAACTATAACACCCCTCTTCACTATCTACCACTCCACCGACTTTAGTGTCATCCGCCAACTTACTAATCCATCCTTCAATACCCTCATCCAGATCATTTATAAAAATTACAAACAGCAGGGGCTCCAAAACAGACCCCTGAGGTACACCACTTGTAACCGAACTCCACGATGAATATCTCCCATCAACCACCACTCTCTGTCTTCTATCCGCTAGCCAATTCCTAATCCAATTAGCTAAATCACCCTCTATCCCATACATCTGCATTTTCTGCAGAAGCCTTCCATGGGCCACCTTATCAAACGCCTTACTAAAGTCCATATAAACCACATCAACCGCCTTACACCCATCCACCTCTTTGGTCACTTTTTCAAAAAACTCAATAACGTTAGTAAGGCACGACCTACCCTTCACAAAACCATGCTGTCTATCCCCAATCAATTCATTTCTCTCTAAATAACTATAAGTTGTATGAACCAACTGCAGGAAATTGTAGGCAGTCCACTTCCCCCTTCTTAGGTCAACTAGTGATGCACAATAACTGGTGGCCATGGCATTGGCATTGATGCTTATGTCCCAAAAATGAACAAGTATTTGCAAGAATTCTTGTAGCGCACATGCAAGAAGTTCATGCTTTGTTTTTTTTTGCTAATTTGCGCATTTGTGCTTTACAGTTCGCTGTGTGATTTGTTTCCAACTGAACATTCTGAATTATTAACGCTTATTTTCTCATCATATTATAATTTCATATCCTGACATCTTGTTTATAATGGGTAAGTGGCACTTTAGCTCCCAAAAGTATTGCCTTGTATTTGATACTCTTATGTCAGAACATGCAGATCAAATTTCTACAATTTAATAAATTTTACTTTAAACACAACCAACAGCAACACTTCAAATCTGTAGCCAAATCGCTCACAAAAGTGTAGATTACATATAATGTAAAGACACCTCATTAATTCTAGTTGAATGTATGGATGGTACAAGATTTTTGTATACATACAATAATACACTTTAAATAACAGCAGTCTAATTTGTTAGCTTTTTCAATGTACACTTTCTGACTCTTTGTAATATTATCATATTGAGTAACTAAATAGGTAAGTCACCTGTGGACATCTGGCAGCACTATAACAGTCTCCAGCTGTTGCAAATGGAACTGATCGGCCTTCGTGTGTCTGTGCAAAATACAAGTCTGTTGCTGGAAAGGTGAAAATGGGCAAAACGTTGAAAAAGTGCAAAATAGTCAAGTTGAAGAGACAACACACAATAAAAACATAGATGAATCAAATTTTAAATAAAATATACCATATTTAAACAAACTTAAAATATATTTTTCAAGTAATATTTATCTTTTGTGCCTTAGATGAATGGTGATTATTCTGTCAGTGTAGCAGCTGGAAGTGGCATGAGCCACTAAAAATAGTTAATAAAGCTATTTTTGTGCTTTTCAGCAGTTTCAAATGATATTGGCTGAAGAATTACTTTTTATGACCACATGATAGCACTCAATCATACAGGCCAGAAAATACCCAGGAATTAATACCCTGGTCTGTGCTGATGTTTGTTGATCTCTGTTGGTGAAACATGGCATGGGGCATCATGAATAAAGTAATCCTGTCCTTCCATTCGTATCCATTTTTGGAGCACAGAAGCAATAACCTGGCTGATATTTTGTCCTCCATAGCTCAGGGACACATTGGCAACCACCATCGACATAAGCTTACTGAGCACAGAGCATTCAAACTGATGCCTTTTGCATTCTGTGGATTGGTACTATATTAGCTGCCAAATATATTTGTCAAGGAAAGGGGATGTTTGCATGGAGAATTTATGTCCATTATTCTTCCAAATTGGGACTTAAAGCCCACACCAACATGAAACCTGGAGCATTTCCTGCTGGCATTAACAATGTCTATCATGTGTGATTCCACTAATTATATTTAAATTTTTGTTTTTGAATATGTATCAAGTTCCCCAAGGCTCCTTCAATAGCCTGCTACAGACAGAATTCAACTGGGGCCGGCAGCGCGGCCTGGAAGGGTTGCAGTGGTTTTGATGCCTGGCGTAAAAACCGCTTTCCCATCGACCTCTGGTTCTCTGAGCATTGCGTTTCACGATCAGAGTTAGCAGACCTGGAGAAACCCCCCTATGGTTACAGCAGCAGATCAGAGGCTGAGATTTCTCCATCATGTAACTCACCTCCTGATTCTCCAAAGCTTGTGCACCATCTACAAGATACAAGTCAAAAGTGTACTAGAATTCTCTCTACTTGCCTGGATAAGGGCAACATTCAAGATGATTGATGTCATGTAGGACAAAGCAATCTGCTTGATACGCACCAATACCCCACCTTAACATTCACCTGCTGCATCACCAGTGCATTGTGGCAGCAATGTGCACTATCCATAAGAAGCAATGCTGCAAAGTCCCAACGTTTCTTCAATGGCACTTTTGGAAATTCAAAGTGTTTTATAAAAAGTATCTCAGACTCATATTGCAAGATCTCCTGGTTCTCCTCCTCCCCCTCCATTTCTATCCCCACAGTCAACTTGCAGCTCTTTTTTCCCAGCTCCTGTTCAAGCTGACATGGTTTTTGTTAAATAATGCCTTTAGATTAAACTGGTATTATTACTCTCCTCCCAACCCTTCCTTCGATTACAGTCCTCAATTCCCTTTCACATCACAGGATCCCAGCTTTTGTTTACGTATGAAATGCTCCACTGAGTTCAGCATACACCTCAGCCTGCCTAAAGAACAATGGCTTCAAAATTGTAGATTGGCATGAATGGTATGGGAAATAGAACTCTTTCATTTTAACTCATGGATGAACATCTCATCCACGATGCTTTTGCCCCAGTAGAAGGAATTAGAATTTCCACCATATATGCAGTATTTTAATGGATTATAGCAACTACTTTCCTCTTAGAGATACAAGTAAATTTCCATGAACTAGATACTATTTGACACAGTGCAGTTCAAATCTCTACAACCAATCTGATGAAGATATACAGCATGAAAACAGACCCTTCAGCCCAAGTGATTGAACTGATGATCCGGCTGCCCCAAGCACTCTCGCGATGCCCAGAAGATTATGCTGCAAAGCTGTGTTTACTGGCTATAAACAAGGTCTTTGAAAGCAAAAAGAGCACACTGTTCTCCTGAAAATTGAGCTATTTACTGCTATGATGAAATCAGAATTTTACCTGGGCAAGAGATGTGCTTACATCTATAAAACAAAGAACAATACTGTCATTCCTGGCAGTAAACAAAACAAGACTCATGTCTTTTGGGGTAAAATGACCTGTGCCCATAGTAAGTGTAGCATGATGTGCGCCAAGGCCAGCAGTAACCTGCCCGCTAAGCCTATTGGGCATAGGATTTGTATGATGCTGTTCCATCAAAGATCTAAAGCACAGCTGTACATAAATTGACAATAAATAGTAAAATGATCTAAATAAAAAATCACTGCTTCAGCCAACCAGCATCATCCCTCAATGATTATGCAGTTTTTTAGGTTATGGTTTAATTTAGGTAGTAAACCTCAGATTACATCTGAGCAGTGGTGACTCTCTGGAATATGAGAAACTTGATGAGCTCATTTAACAATCTGCAAGGAACAAGTGGGCCTTCATCCAATAAGCTCTCGCATAATGGAGCTACTTCAAATAAGGCTAAGGCAATGGTGAGTGTTACGCTAGAAATACTGCATGAGAGAAACAACAAACAAGGTAATTGGAACAGTTAGAGCCACGAAGTGTGATTAAACAGTTTCCTGGAGGTTTCATCACATGACTTGCCTGCATGTTCTAGCCATTCATTAGCCAACATATCCATCCTTGTAACATATTGCTTTCCTATGCCAAGCAAAAAGATTCATTATTAAACTAGATGATATTGGCTGTCTTTATCCTCCCATTTCTAATATTTTTGTAACTGGTAAAGAGAGATGGAATGACAACAAAAAAAAAATGTTTAATGTTCCTCTCATTTTTCTTCAGGGTTTCACATAACAGCAGTATCCTGCAGGAAGATCCTCCAATCTTGGGGACTTCAGATCAATTCTGGTGGGTTGGCAACCCTAAGAGAAGGAGAAAGCAGGCATGCAAGGAAAGGTAGAGGGAACATGCCAGGTGGGCAGAGATATAGATTGCATCAGTAATTGCATGATCAAGAAAGAAAAGGCAAATTTATTATTTCTCTGTTTTTCTATCCCATAGATATGCTCATGTCAGAGATTCAACGGAGTTTCACTTTCAATCTCAACTCAATTCATGTTCCTATTCTAACATTATGACTCAAACTTGGTTCGACTCCAACTACCAACAATACTGGAGTTTTGAGAAATATCCTTTGTGGGAGCAGCCTTAGGTTGCTGTCGTGCTTTTATGGTCTCTGCATACATTACAAAGTCATAATCCATTATATTTCCTAGTTATGTTCCAATATCAAGTAAAATGATTTGAAAATATTGTTCTTGGCCCTACTCCTTCTAGCAACACAGGGATAGAAACATTCAGTTCCCTGGGCCTCTTTTGTTCCCAGTTTTTCAGCCTCTACCTTCACCTGTTCAAATCATTGGTAAAATAGTAGTTTGGTCTTGATTATGTTATTGGAGCCAAGCATGTATTTAAAGAAAGAACTGGATAGTTTGTAGTGTCATTCTCACCTACTCAAAAGAACAGGTTAAAATTGAAAACTGTGGGAAGAGAACAGGATGTTGGCCTTCAAGTTTCCGGAGTAATTTTAACTTCCTGCCCAGTATCTGTTGGGCATGGAGAATTAATATTTCTCCTGAAGTAAAACAAAATGTAACTGGATATATTCTTTTTCAATTATCCATTTAATTCCTTGTTTGCTTTTGGTTTCAGAAAATGAGGAAAATTTATCACCATGGTTAAATAAAGCACAACAGTAAGGAAGATTTTACTCACTTATTATTTGCAAAGTGCTGATGTCCAGTCTTACTTTGCTGAATGTTGAAAACCCTGCAGCAAGATAATCTCTTCTGCACTGACAGTCATCTCTTCTACTTCCGTTATATGGACATTCAGCTGGGTTATGCAGCCTAAATCAAATAGAATGTTTAAAGCATGTTTCCAAGATGTTACAAACTTACCATCTGTAAAGTGAATACATTGTTAACATAATCATATTTTGCCTTTCCATACCTGTAGCCATAAACCTCTGAGAAATTTTCTGCATCACCGCTTGTCAGTGTAACATACTCTCTTGGGTTATCCGACAGCATACCGGCACAATATATCTGCAATGAGAAATGTACATTGATGGAATAAATCAAATAAGGAAATATGTTATCTTTATGACAAATCTGCATTTCTCTTTAAAGTAGTTAAACAATTACCTTCACTTGCTTCCCTTGTATGTTAAGAACGTGATCACCATCTTCCATGAACCCTTTCAATCTCTGTACATCTCTACAACTTTCTGGAAATTCACCTACATGCAAAATATGTTTTTCATTAGAATTTAGAAAATGTACTTTTGAACAATCAGAAACAGACTCTGCTAACAGAAAACAGATGGCAATATTTTATGGTCATGTCAGAATGGACAGAATAACCAAATGCTTACATTTTCCACTCTGACATGTTCTCCTCTCTTCTGGCTTAATGTCCAAACTACACAAATTGCTGAAATGCCCATCATTCGTTAAGCAGTGTACTGAGCGTTGCATGACTCCTATTCCACAAGTCACTGAACACTTACAAGAAAATTGAAAAAAAAAAGGAAATTAAATAGCACTAAATGTAAGTCACTATCAATCATGATCAAACCAGTATTTTCATGCTGCAAAACATGTATGGACATATTGATCCAATGATTAGTTATAGTTATTACTTTGAATTTAAAATAACATCTAATACTTTCACCATGAGTTACATTTTAAGGCAAATGGCATTTTATTATTGTCATGTCAAAGTATGGGAAAGGAAACCATTTAACTAGAAATTTAACTGCAAAGTAACAACTTCACAGAACTTTTTGACAAAAGATCTATTGATACTGAAAGCAATTGAGAAAGAAATTTGATGAAGAGAAAATATAGTAGAGGCATGGAAACGTTACTACAAGTAGAAACTCTTCATCTATAGATTATGAATGTTCTTCCATGTTAGTATCTAACAATATTTATGACGGTAGGAATTCTTTTATTGGGCTGCAGACAAAAGTAACTAGGTTATATTGTACAATAGAATTTACTGCCTTGCTAGATATATTCTGAATAGATCCCTCATTATGATTCAAAGAATTTATGTAAAAATCTGACACTAAAGCATTAAGACAAGGTTACAAGGCTGTTAAGTTTGCATCAAATTAAATACAATGCAATTGCTCAGGTTTACAGCGTGTGTCCTGATAAAGTTTTGAAATGAACTTACACTTCCCCAATTTCCAACCCTCCATGAGGCAGTAATATGACATTCACCAAGAGAGCAGGCACGGATGTTTGGCGGTTGTGTCCCAGGGCAGTTAGTTGTTATCTGATGATAGTAGCCGTATTCATAGAGGTCCTTACCATTATAAACCTCACTGCAGGAAACAAGTCTCCGTTGGTATCCATTTCCACATGTAACTGAGCACTGGAAATAAAGCCAAATTGTTAATCTGATTTCCTCTTCTAACATAATGAATGTTGGACTCAAAAATACGAGAAATGACTTTGGTTAATTCTGTTATAATCTCATACCACAAATTTGTATTTAATAGCTTTTCTTGGCACCGTACGTCTGCTAAGGAAATAACAATTAAATAGTATGGCATAGTGGGGAGAACACCTTGGATTTTCAAGACATTACTTTATCATGTGGCAGAATATAGTTTGTGGATTTGCTCATGTCTAGTTCCTCATTTGGATCTTATTATTGATGTGGTCTCTCCAATGCTCACACCGATAGCAAGACTTACTGGATGGGTAGTTCATTCACAAAAATTAGATGGAAATAAATTTAACTAAAATAAGCGCTGTGTGCAATCTATTTTGTGAAATGGAAATATATTAGTCCATAATTCATGTCTATTATGTTAAAGATGTAATTTTAGCTTACTGTTTATTGAGCACCAGCGTATAATATTTACAATGTTATGAATTTTTGATATATTTAAATCTTTGCTATATTGGACTGTTAAATATCAAAGCAATTTGAGAAAATGTATTGAAATGAACTTGGTCAGCCAGACAAACAATTTAGTTATCTGTTGTTCAACATATGTCTATGGAGCCCATTCACCACTTCGAGGAGGGGGCAGGGGTGGGTGGTGGTGCTAGTGGGCCTGGAGACTTCATTACTGGGCCCAGTAATGGTTGGGGAGCCAGTGATTGGGCTGTGGGAGGGGAGGAGAGCCGATGGCAATCAAGTCGATAAGGTTGTTAAGAAGGCATACGGGGTCTTAGCTTTTATTGGTCGGGGGATTGAATTTCGGAGCCGCAACGTCATGTTGCAACTGTACAAAACTGTAGAGCGGCCGCACTTGGAGTATTGTGTACAGTTCTGGTCCCCACATTATAAGAAAGATGTGGAGGCATTGGAGAGGGTACAGAGGAGGTTTACCAGGATGTTGCCTGGTATGGAGGGCAGGTCTTATGAAGAGAGGCTGAGGGATTTGAGGTTGTTTTCGTTAGAAAGAAGGCGGCTAAGAGGAGACCTTATTGAAACATATAAGATGATTAGAGGTTTAGATAGGGTGGACAGTGATAGCCTTTTTCCTAGGATGGAGAAAGCTAGCATGAGGGCACATAGCTTTAAATTAAGGGGTGGTAGTTATAGGACGGATGTCAGAGGTAGGTTCTTTACCCAGAGGGTGGTAAGGGTATGGAATGCCCTGCCTGTTGCAGTTGTAGATGCACCAAGTTTGGTGGCGTTTAAGAGGTTAGTAGATAAGTTTATGGATGAAAAGGGAATGGTTTAGGTTAGAGGGTCATTGCTTTTTCTTAATTGGTCGGCGCAACATCGAGGGCCGAAGGGCCTGTTCTGCGCTGTAATGTTTTATGTTCTATGTTCTATGATGTTGCAGGGTTCACTCGTGACTGAGTTGACCATCAGTGCAGGGCCATTGAACATGCATTGATCTCCACCACCAGAGGGGACCTCATGAAATGGCATGACCAGGAGTCACTGAAGCCCCTTGGGTGATCGGGGCAAGGATGGGCAGTGCCAGCTTGGCACCCTGGCACTGCTTACTGGGCACCTTGGCACTGCTAGCCTGGCACTGCCAACTTGATATTTTGGCAGTGCCTATCAGGCACCTTGGCACTGTCTACTTGGCAGTGCTGCAGGTCAGGGCCTAGGGGGAGGGCACGGATTCCATGAGGAGAGATGGGGCCTGAGGGGAAAGGTAACATGTGTGTTATCTACATCGAGGATTGTTGATGGGGGCAATCAGCGGGGTGGGGCGGTGTAATCGGGGCAGTGCTCGGAGAGGTGACAATCAGGAGCGCTGTGATTGGGGGGTTGTGGGAGGCTATGTCCAGGGAGAGCGACAATCTACCAGTGAACTGTGTACTTCTGATACAGTGCACTGGGAGATCAGGGTGCATGTGCAATAGCACACTCCAGCATTCAACAGCTGGCTTCCTGGCCTGAATAGACTCCATCCATTCTCTGTACTGGCAAAACTCATACTCTGCCTCAGTTCTTTTCCTAAGTATCATAAGATTTGATTTCTTCTCTCAGCGAAAGGAAACAGGTCTGAAACTCACACTTTGATGAGATCGTCTCCATGGAATCCATCATAATGAAGACATTTGACATTCAATAAATATAAAATTACATCTTCAGTATGAATGGGGCGTTTATCAGTAGTTTATGATCATGGCACACGATTAAAAATGCAACTGCACCCTATTCAACAGGTATTTTTCTTTCAAGTGTTTTCACAGCATGATGAAAACCAAAAAAGTGGAAGTTAATATCCAAATTAGGAACAGGAATAAGCCATCTGGGCCTTTGAGCCTTCTCCGCCTTGTGATAAGATCATGACTTATCTGATTGTGACCTCAACTCCACTTTTCTGCCCACCCACTTCGACTTCCTTGTTAATCAAGAAACTAACTACCCTAGCCTTAAAAACATTCAATGAAAAGAAGAATACTACTTAAATGGACAGAGAGATTGCAGAATTTTGATATGGAGGGACTTGGATGTTACTGATATATGAATCACAAAAAATTAGCATGCAAGTGATTAGAAAAGCAAACTGAATGTTGTTTACTGCAAGAGGAACAGAATATAAAAGTAGGAATGTTTTGCTACAGTTTTACAGGGCATTAGTGAGATCACATCTAGAATACTGTGTACAATTTTGGTCTCCTTATTTAAGCAAAGATATAATTATATTTGACGCAGTTCAGAGAAGGTTCACTCATCTGATTCCTGGAGGAATGGAGTTTAGGAGAATGAGGTTTATTGAAACATACAAGAACCAGAGAGGGCAGTGCAGATGTTGAAGGGATATTTGTCTTGTGGAAGTGACTCGAACTTATTTAAAAATTAGGAGTCTTTCAGTTAAGGCAGAGAAGAGAAGAAATTTTTTTCTCTCAGAGGGTCGTGAGTTTGTGGAACTTTCTTCCCCAGATAATAGTGGAAGCAGGATCATTTAATGTTCGTAAGGCTGATTCCAGACTAACCTTAACCATCCCATCTGCAACCCAGTCCAAGTCGGACACAGTCATGAACAGCAACATTAAAACCATGACCAAACACCAATCCATTCTATTCACAATTCAGCACAGCTTCTGCCCTTCCCTGGGGTGGAACTATAGCATGTATGCCATGCATGACCCTATATTATGGCCCACAAAGCCTTGCACCAGCTTCTGGTATTCTGACTACTTGGTTCCAGATCAGGGAGTATGACTGCCTTTCATTTTGCTCTACCATATTTTCCTGTTTGCTGACAACGGCATCCTCTGCAACGGCACCCACCCCTGTCCGTCTCCCCACCCCCTCTGCCTTCCATGAGTTTTTATTCAAGCCCTTCGTTATGTGCAATCCTTTCCCCTCTCCGGCCCTGATGAGACTTTATGCAAGCCTTACCCTCGTGACAAACCAACACCACCTCCCCTCATATTCCTGAGCCTGCATGTTTCTACACCAATTCATGCCAAGTCTCTTCCCATGCCACCCCTTATTGTGCCTGCCTTCTTGTCTTTCAAGTTGGACTCCAGCTTTCTCCCATCCCACCCCCACATCTCCCTTCAGGCTACCACTGCCCCTCCCCCAACTCCTGCAACTCCATTTTTACCCTCTGTCCTCCATTTCTCCTTACCCACAATTCCACCCTCAATTCTGCAATTCCTTCTCTCCACAGCTGCCCACCTGCCCCAGTCATGTCTGTCTGGGTTACTGCCCTGACTGAGCCCCCAAATAATACCCTCCACTTAATGGTGGCAGTGAAGTGCATAAACCTACCCACCCACCAGCCTGCTGCCTCACTGGCTTCAATGAAAACATGGAGTAGCGCTACTGTAGGTGGGCTTTTAATATAGCACTCACCTCAAAGTCATGAGCTGCCAGCTGCATTTCACTTATATCCAAACATGTTTTAGACAGGTCTAATCTCCCACCAATTTAGGAAATGCTATATGATTCTGGCAAGTGGTGTTTTTAATGAGATGGCAATTTCACGAGATGGTAATTCCCGATGTGGATCAACAAGGAACCCAACTTGCCATCAACCCGCCATGAAAGTGCAGAGGGGAAAATTCCAAATTATTTTCCCAAATTTTGCTGTCTCTCCAAATTCCCCAGCTCTGCCTGCCACAAAATATGCTCGAGGGCAAACTTTTGTCCGATATCCTTCATGTTTTGGGGCAACATGGTAGCACAGTAGTTAGCACTGAAGCCTCACAGTGCCAGGGTTTCAATTCCTGGCTTGGGTCACTGTTTGTGCAAGGTCTGCACGTTCTTCCTGTGTCTGTGTGGGTTTCCTCCAGGTATTCCGGGTTCCTCCCACAATCTGAATGATGTGCTGGTTAGGTGCATTGGCCATGCTAAATTCTCCCTCAGTGTACCCCATCAGGTGCCGGAGTGTGGCAACTAGTGGATTCATTGCAGTGTTAGTGTAAGCCTCCTAGTAACACTAGTAAATAAATTTTAAAACTTCAGTTTCAACTTTCAGAAGTATAACCAAATGGTATATCCAAATAAATATAAAACCTAGTTCCCATTAACTTCATTGGAAAGATGATTTTGGTAGGATTTATAAGTGGAGCAGAATCTGGTATTGCTCATTTTGCATTGTCCATGAGTAGTAAAAATTATTCCTGCATTTCTATAACATGGTGCCCAAAATTACTTAGGGAAAGCAAGATTTCCCCCCCCAAAAAAAAAACAGAACCAAGGTAGCAGAAGAACTGAAAGCAAACCACAGCAAAGTAATAAGGCAGACTGAAAGAAGGTAGAAAATGGAGCAAGAATTCTCTGAATCTAACCTTATTAAAAATGGAGGACCTGCTAAACTGCTACCTATACAGATTGAAAAATAAACTCAGACATTTATTTGATATTGGGTACCAGTAGCTAATAACATATTTTAACAACATTCCAGTGGTAACATTAGTTTTAATACTAACCCTTAAAGCTTAATGCATTTTCTATAAAACTTTAAAAGCAGTTGATTTTTTTAAGAATTGTGACACTGATATCTGATGCATTTAAGCCCAATGAGGATCAGATGTTATTTGCCAGCTTTGCAAAGCCATGAATTAATTAAAACATTCTACCTCAGACCACTCTCCTGTAATCCATATGTATTCACAAGGTTGAGTATTGCACTGCTCCACATCCACTGGCCGTTTCCTTGCATCACATTCAATACTATAAACTTCTTCAGAATTCTGGTTGATACAAGTTACTTTACGATTCCTTGTTCCAGTACCACAGGTTTTACTGCACTGTAAAGGAGACAAAGGAAAATTGTATTTTATTCTGTCATATTAGCACATTTTAATGTCTAACTAGAAAGAAAAGCACCGAGGAGTCACCGGGTTAAGGTTATGAAAGGGTTCGATAGGAGAGAAACAGGGAAAATGGGTGAGGTTTTCCAGCTGTGCCCATCCCAAGACCAGAAATGACATGGTCTGTTGCATTTTCTGTCTTGCCTGCTATGATTCCCCTGGCGGGAGGGCTGGGAAATTTTTGGCTGATTTTTCCATTTGCAAGCAGGACCAGAACTAATGGCTGATAGTCAGAATAAATCCAATGAAGAATCCACGAACACCTTTCTAACCAAGACAGTGGTGAGAAATGGAACTTGCTACACAAGGGCTAACAGCACATATGCATTTAAGGGGGAGAGCTGGTTAAAACACAGGAGTGAGAAAGGATCCAAAGGATATGTTGATGGGACTGGATGAAGAAGGATAGGAGGAGGATTGTATGGAATATAACCATGTGCATGATTGGATCAAGGGGCCTGTTTCTATACAATAAATTGTATGTAATGGTACATAGTACATAAACATCTCTGACTTAAATATTTAAACAGAATATTAAGTATACTTTTGATCAATCTTTTAGGAAGCAAAGTGCCAAGAATAAGGATAACATCACATATTCGTTTGAGATTCTGTTTCTCAGAAACTTCTACAAAACTGAAGAGAATAACATACTAACAATTGTATTACTAAACAGAATGTTAAAAAAAAATCCAGTCTGGTTAAAATGTGACTAGATACACAATAAAACTAATTTGGATTGTAAATGTTTTGCTGAGAAATTCATTTCAACAAGGCTTTAGTTTTCTAACAATAACTTGGTATGAAACTAAAAGGAACAGGAATGATCCTCCTGGATTCACTGTATATTTGAGAGATATTGCTGGCCTGAAACCCCCACAGTAACTACCTGAGGGCCACTGCAGGCGAAGTAGGCCATCTTAAATTGCTTCCTTAGCATAGGCAAACTGCAGGAGGCGCATCTATTAACGTAAAGCCTCTGGACCAATTTCAGAGGTCCTTGGCTTAACATGCAGAGCACATTCTACTCTGTCTGTGCCTAAAACAACGGCAGGAACCAATTTAACAAACAATTTATGTGAATTTTGGATACTTGCCTCAAATGTTACGGTAACAAAGGAAATAAAAGGTAGCTTAATGTTTGCAGAATGAAGAAACAGATGTGAGGTGATTTTCCCCCCAAAAATCCACATGTCCAAGGACAAGAAAACCCCACTTTTTTTTTCCCAACCCATTTTTTGGGCAAGCTGAGTTTCATGAATTTATGGCACTCTGTGCAACACAGAGGCCATCAGTCAGGTGATTCATGCAGTAGTAGGGCCAGAGCAGGACAGATGGAGCCTAAACCCATTGGACAGCCTGGCAGCAGAATGCTGTGGGGGATGGGGGCGGCATCTGTTCACGTACTCGTAGAT
Source organism: Sphyrna mokarran (assembly GCA_024679065.1). NCBI lineage: Eukaryota > Metazoa > Chordata > Chondrichthyes > Carcharhiniformes > Carcharhinidae > Sphyrna > Sphyrna mokarran. Next base: position 104,529,365 of record JAGIQG010000003.1, on the reverse strand, counting down.
CGGTTGACATCCCTACCCCTGAACATCGCAATCGCTGGCCACAGCCAACTCCTCCTTTCCCGGATATCACTGGCTTCCTGATGGCCAGCCCTGCCACCCCATGCCACCAATGGCTGGCTCCACCACCAGCCCCCACTCCCAACCCCACCCCATGATGCAGTGTTGCCCTTCCTTCCTCTGCTACGTCTTCCCTGCCTGGCTCTGCCCCTATCTGGCACCACCCCTGTGAGGCGCCACCAGGCCCTACCTCCTTGCCATTGCCCAGTGCCTCAGGCACTGCCTAGGTCCCACTGCCCAAGGGTTACTCTCCCCTGCTCCTGACCTTGTGGGGAGCCTCAATGGTCTTCGGTCCCACTGGCGAAGCCATTACGTCTGGTCCCGGTTGTTACAAGTACAGATTTTTTAAAAGAATCCAACCCAGCACAGTCATTGCCCAAAGAACAATCAACTAACTCAGTCATGCACATCTTTAACCACGAGGCATCAAGACCATCAAATGCAGCTTGAAGTTATCAAACTACAGACAGTATACTTTTTTAATGGACTCTAATTTGACTAACCTACCCTTCTCCACCCTGTAATCGATGTATGTGTTTATGTGTGTTTGAGTGTGTGTGCGCACACGCGCACGTGTATTAAGTATTTTATTCTTTTTACTTTATTATTTTTACTTAAATTGGTTTGTCAATCTAAAAGAAAACCTGTCCTAATGGTTCCATTATGATTACAGTTATTGAGTACATGAGTTGGGAAATCTTGTTGCAGCTATATAAAATCTTGGTTAGGCCACATTTGGAGTATTGTTCAAAATTCTGGTCCCCACAACACCAGAAGGATGTTGAAGCTTTGGAGATTGCACAAAGAAGGTTCACCAAGATGTTGACCGGTATTGAATATTGACTATGAGGAGTGGTTAAATAAAGTAGGACTGCTTTCACTGGAAAGATGGAGATTGAGGGGAGACCTGATAGAGTTCTATAAAATTCAGAAAGGCATAGATAGAATGGATAGTCAGAGGCTTTATCCCAGGGTGGAAGTGTGAAATACAAGGGGGCACAGGTTCAAGATGAAAGGGGGAAAGATTAAGGGAGATATGCAGGGGAAGTTTTTCATGCAGAGAGTGGTGGGTACCTGGAACACTGCTACGGCATTGCTAGTGGAGATGGTGGAGGCAAGCAGGTTAGCAACATAGAGATATCTGGATGGGTACATAAATAGGAAGGAAATAGAGGGATACAGACTGAGTAAGGGCAGAGGGTATTTTTTTGTAGTTTAATGATCGGCAGGGCTTGGGGGGTAGTGCAAAGGTCCTGTTCCTGTGTTGTACTTTTCTTTGTTCTTTGAATGCAGGATATGGGCTCAAGATTCACTCCAGCTCACACTCTGAACCTGGGCTTAATTGGGTGCGCTCGGAATTCCTGGAATCATGTTCTGCCTGTCATATTTTGAGGTCCGTGGAGTTTCCCTGGCTCCTTGAATATTCAGCACATTGACCTCTTTGAATGATCACCAACTAAAAGTTAGGTCTTTTGAAACTAGAGGAGCAGATTTGCTCTTCTACTGCCACAGGAGACACAACCGATTCTCCCAATGTCTGCGCCAACTAATATCACTGCCCCCTTCAGAAATTATGTGAGAGTTGCTTCCCGCAAAGCAGGTGACCCAAAAGCCAAGCTACTTTTGAAGGTGAAATCAGTGCCAAAATTTCACCCAGAGTCTGCAAAAGGGGCCCAAGGGACCAATTTCCATTAATCCTTAGGCCTCTTGCTACTCCACTGTGTTTGGCTCTGAGTTCAAATATCCTGGGTGGTATCATTAGCACTAAGGTCTTCATTAAACAAACAATTCCAGCACCTGTAACACATTAATCAAAATTCTTGCAGACAGATTGAAATAGGGTCTACAATTTTTACTTCTATTTATCTGGTTTAAAATGTATTTGAATCCACCTGTCATAATAACGCATAGTTTTTTTGTATTGGGATTTGCAAAGATTTTATAGTAATATTTTGTTTTAGTCACACAATGCTATCTTGACTCAAATGTTAATAGTAAAGACAAAGGTGATTATAAAAAAAATCCAAGCTAATGTTTTCTTTGGTATCTTTTTAAATTTAAGAGGACTGATCCTTACTTTGTGAACAATAAGGTTCACTGTACTATTATTAAGTGCTTATTAGGTTAAAAAAACTTATTTTCAATATATCACAATATAATTTATCAAATTTTTGTATATTTAAATAAATTCTTCAAAGTGCTAACAAATGTCTGCATAGTTTGTAAAGTAAATCTCCAACGAGTAACTCTCATTAATGAGCATGCTGTGCTGCTAAACTCCTTATTTTGTACAACACTGAATGATGAAAGAAATTCAGTTTAGATAAAAGCTATGTGGAACTAATCTAGAGTAATTGATGTGCAGTCAGTGGGGGTGCATGAGGGGCCTACAGCCCCCTTCATCCAAATGAGTAAGCAGGAGAAAATTGAGTGCATTCTGTCAGTAAGCACAAGCCACCACGTTTCTTTCTGGTTGCAAATAACTAATTTTTTTTACAAAAGCTCATTTATAGTGATAAAACATTGCGAGCTAGCTGATTCATTCATACTTAAATGCCTCCAAAATTTACAACTGTTAAAATTGGTTCATGCAAATGAACAAGAAACACAGATATTTACGTTTTAAAAATCAGCGATGAAAGACTTGTGTAGAAAACCCAGAATTATTTAAAGGAAATTGAGAAGTGAACCCTAGGTCATGCCTGGCATTAGTCAGGCATGGAAGAGTTTGCTGATGCACAGATTAAATGGATTAGACATTTTCAGGTATTAAAGAGTGCAACAGGAGGTAGGATATATCCAGGCATCAGATATTAAGGAAGTACACTTGAGGATCAAACCTTAGTTAGAAGAACCAACCCATCTATCATTGATACACCGAGTTTACATTAAGTATGACATTTAATGTGCACCGCAACAACTCATCAGAGTTATTTATCAACAGTTCTATACCCAGCATCAAGGCCAACAAGAGATGTAATGTCACTGAGACTCTATGATCTCCAACTTCCCTTCCAATTCTAACTTGAGACATTTCTTTATCATTGGATTGATATACTGGAACTCCATCTCTAACAAGAGTGGTTCAAGAAAGTCCACCAGTACCTTCTCAAATCAACAAATGTGGGATAATAAATTTGCTCATGCTGGTGTCACTCATACCCAGAGAACAAACAAAATAAACTGTATAGGATGAATTTTAATAAAATTGGAATAGAAGGGGAAAGAAAAGTAATTAACAAACCAGCCAAACTAAAAGAGGTGATATCACTAGGTTTATAGATCACATTCCTATATAAACCCAAGGAAAATAGGCAGGAGATAATGGAGGCACTTGTTTTTTATAAAAATTTCATAGGAGAAGAGATTTTGGCACAATTATCTGGACATTCCTCAGCAAATTTCTCAGCAGTGCGAGGTGGTGCAGCGATCACTGGTGATGATATCTTCTGGTGTCACCACTGTCAATGGGAATTCCCATTGAAGCCATCCCCTTCTGCCAGGAAATCCACAGCGGGGTGAGGGGAGGGGACCAGACAATTGTGCCAATATGTACGGGCAGAGAATTCCGGCCATTGTCAGCGGACTGGCTGACTGCTTATGCTGTTCTTACATACAAAAGAGGAGTTAGAGCAAAACCTGGGAAGCAAGGAGCAGTCAGTTTGAAGGTAATGGGAGGCAAGTAGAATCCGTACAAAAAAAAACTATACAACAGCATTCAGAGACTAGAAATACAGAGTGGGATCTTAACTGCTGTTAACAATATGCTGCCACTGCAGCAAGTTTGAGAATTTGGAGGACAACCAAATCTCTGCTCACTGCAGCGGGATAGGAATTTCCTACTGGCATGAAGTGGCAAATGCGGGGTCACTTTTAACATTTAAGAAAATGTTGGACGGGTACTTGGATGACAGGTGTGTGGAGGGATATGGTCCAAGTGCAGGTCAGTGGGACTAGGTAAAAAATGGTTCAGCACAGACACAAAGCGTCAAAAGGCCTGAGCGGCAAAAGCTCTGAGCTGTAATTTTCTATGGTTTCTATGCACAGTGATAAGATTCCGCCATGATTTTTTAAAAAATGAGCATGGAGTCCAAAATTCATGCTTAACTGACCTGTTTAATTCTGTTAAGAGGTAATGGAAATAATAAACAAGGGTAGTGCAGCAGATGTCATGTGTTTTCAAAAGGCCTATGATAAAGTATCACACAGTAGGTTCATGACATGTCAAGCTACAAATGGCTGAATCGAATAGCAAATTGGCTAGAAAATGGAAAGCAGAGAGAGCACAGGCAATGGGTAGTAATTCAGATCAGAGGAAAGTAGAAAGTCATGTTCCATGTTGTGACCACTGTTGCTCATAATTTACGTAAATTATTTGGACTTTGTAACCCGATATCAAAATTTTCAGATGATACCAAACAATTACTAGGAGGAATGTGACATAGTACAAAACAACATTGGAAAGATTGTAGACTAGGCAATTGAGTGCAAGTTACCCCTAACATTGATAAATGAGGGGTGATGCACTTTGGCAGGCCAAATGCTTCAGAAAATAAACTAAATTGGGTAGAAAGCTTACAGATGAACAAATAATTGAAAATAGCCTCACGGGTCAGAAAAGCAACTTAAAATGCTAACAGACCAATGAAATTTATTTCCAGAGTATGGTATTCAAACATATTGAAGTGATGTTAAATTTATATAGGTTGTTGATCAAGCTGCACTTGGGAATACTGTGAACCGTTTTACTATACAGAATACATAAAATACTGGAGCAAGTATGAAAAAGTTTACAGGGATGGAATCAGAATTGGAAGGTACAAATGTCAGGAAAGATTAATAGGTTTTGGCTTTCGGCTTTAGATGAGAAAAGACTTAGAGGTGAGCTGATGGAGGTCTTCAAAATTACAAATGGGTTTTACAGGATAAATAGTGAAAGAATATTTCTATTCTGGGAGAATACAATACTAGTGGGAATAAACACAACATTGTTATTAGTAAAACCAAAGAGGAAATAAGACAATATTTCTTTAGGTGAAGAGTAGTCTCAATAGATGCAGCTCATTGCAGTTTTGTGGGCTAAAGGGCAATGATGCAAAAATACAAAATTCACCTTTAATTGAGTCTTAATGAACTGGAAGAAAATGTTAATGTCAATTTAATGCCTTATCTTTCATCAAAGAAAAATATTCCCCGGATAAATTATAAGATTGTCGGCAAATATAAGAGCATTCTATGAATGCAGAAAATTACTATATGTTGATATCTTGCCCTCTAATGTTATTCATTACTGCAATAAAGAACTACTTTGCAGAATCACTTACCTCTTCTGAAACAAAATACAGGAAGTCATATAAAGGTACAATTACAGCTTAAGATGGTGGCTGGAATTTTCTGCTGTTCACTCCCACTGCCGTTGTCAAAGAGACATAACACGGAGATGCCAGCGTTGGACTGGGGTAAACACAGTAAGAGGTCTCACAAAACCAGGTTAAAGTCCAACAGGTTTATTTGGTAGCAAACGAAGCTAGTGGTGTTTGCTACCAAATAAACCTTTAACCTGGTGTTGTGAGATTCTTACTTGTTGCCAGAGAGCACATAGAATTTGGCACTCAGCCAAATCTCCATTCATTGCAGAGAAATTGGAGTATCCCAGCTGTGGTGAGGTCAGAGAATCTGGCCTGGCATGTTTGCACTGAAGAAAGGAAAATTAAGTTGAATTTAGGAAATGCTTATATTGAATGCAGTAAGAATCTTCAATGCTCTGGTTTGTGATCTAGCAGAAGACATCTCGTTGTTAAATTCCACTCCCACATAAGGCCTGATACTCAACTGAAATCCTTAATAGCCATTAATTGGGCATACAATATGTAGCAAAAGCCATCCTCCCTCCGTGCTTGGGTGAGGCTTTCCTGATCAGGCACCCAGTAGTGAGGGCCCCCACCAACATAAGAGTCTCTCTGCTGATAACCGCATTCCCATAGCCATTCCTTTCCAAGGCCTGTCTGACTACCTGCACTGTGGGGCCACGTCCATTCTGATTGCTCCAGGACCTGTTGTGTTTCCAGCAGTGGGCTGAAGTCCTGGCAAAAATTGAAGAGTTACTGGCCCTTTGTTTGGCTGGCAGCTTTCAAGGCAGCACCACTGCTCTTAAAGGCACAGAGCTATGACGGGAGGCGGTTAACTATCTGACCGACATTGAATTCCACTGGAGTTGCTGAAAGTGATCGCTTTGAGGTTGCCCTCAACCTTTGGGCCAGTGGACAGGGTGACCACTGTAGCCATTAAATTCACTAACGGAATCCAACATGTTTTCACACTCTTTCATCTTTTACTTTCCATCTGGATATGCTTTTGGAGGAGTAATTATGTGCAGAATTTGTATAAGGAATATTGTTTACGTAACTTTCATTATTTTGAATAGATTTGTTCTTTCTTATGTAAATAATTGTTCATCTACTGGCATTTATCTGAGCCATCAAAATGGCATTTAATTTTATGGCTTTGCTCAAAATAAAAGAAATGAGACACATTTTTGACACAATCTTTTTCACTTTTTAACAATGATTTCTGCAGTTCTTTTGATTTTAACTCTTTTCATTGTCCCTTAAAAGTCTGAGGTCCATAGATGCTGTTCTTTAAGAAACTAAGTGTAGTCAAATTAAAAACAGACCCAGGATCACATTGCATGTCAGGTTACTCTGACCTTGATGTCACTTTTTAACATTTTTAAAGCATAACCATACACATAATTTCCTTACAGATTAAGCCTGCATCTGCAGCAAATTCTTATGTTGTGGTTATAGTTGAGATTAATATTCTTTTTATTCTCCAAAAATATTGGCTATACACAAAATGGGCATTTTGTATTTTTTAACTTATTCGCTCTATGCATAGTTAATAATCTTTAGATAAGAATACGATTTATTCAAACAAATGGGGCATAAATACAACAATTTAGTTAAGAATGTTGTTATATGCATACTGCACATCTGTAGTAGATTAATACAAATTTCCAGCAAAAAAAAACAGATTAAGTTGTGGCCATGGCTGTTTTAAGTCTTTCTTTGGAAATATGCCTGCGAGATGTTACAAATGTTCAGAGCATGGATGAATTTGCTTGCAGCCTGGAATTCTTTAACAAAGCAATGTGACATCTAACATACCCCACCACAATTGATTCCAGGTGTTGGAAGCAAACTGAGACTGAGGGGAGAGAATGGAGGAAGATAAAAGCTCACTTAAAAAATTAGCTTGTATTCAAAATATGGACTTTAGACTAGTTTGTGACTTACTTTGAGATGAACTGCAATTTCTTGTATGCTATTAATATGATAAATGTAATTTACATTCACAAAATACTTTCATAGTTTAACACAGTTTTCTAGGAACTATTTTCTTATTTAAGTTTTTTGCCACAATCATTCATGCCAATAAGTTGTACAGTTTGAAACCTTGAAAATATGTTTTATTAAATAGATAAGCAAACGTAATTTGGTATTTTATATTCAGAATGTACCATGATATTATTAAATTTTAAACTGGGAAATGTTAGGTTGAATTAATCTTATAAGCTGAAAAATATGTAATTTTTTTGTTCCTTCACTTAAGTAGTTTTTAAAGTGAGATAGAATTGGATTTATCCTAATTTCTCTGTGGCAGGGTTTTTCTTTCCCCTAACTTTTCCACTCCTTGGCCAGATGTCAAACATCCTCCAAACCACATGAAGCCAGCCATCTGATCCTAGTTTACAAATCACACCTCAAGTAAGAGTGGTGCATGCCAGGAAGAGTGCTTTTCTCTTGTTTATTCTGAACAGTGCTTTTGCTCTCTGCTGCAGCTGTTGTACTTACTTTTTGCCATTCTTCGACATGCCAGCTATAATGCAAACATTCTCCCATCTGACAGCGCTGAACTGAAGCAGGTTTCGTAGATTGACTGCAGTGAGAATCTTCAACGCTCTGGTTTGCGATCTGGCAGGAGACTTCTCGTTGTTGAATTCCACTCCCACATAAGGCTGAGCACTGCAGAATTTGTAAAGGTAAGTGTTGGTATGAAACCTATTGTACTTCAATGCAAACTTACTTGAAGCTTTTCTTTAGTGAATTGGCCATATTGAACACCCTCACAAACTAAAATTCTGGATTCTTTACTGTATTAATGTGTACATCTAGTCTACTGATGCATACTATATTACTATTCTCGTTATAACATTCGAAAGGGACAACAAAGATTGGAAAACAACAAATCTGAGAAAATTCAGCAGTATTTACAAATATAAATAATATTATGAAAATTAATTTATACATTAATTTAACTTGTTGAGGTATGAACATCTAAGTAACTATATGGTCCCACATTACGTACAAGTATTTAATGCAGCATCATTCATTTGCCTTTATGAAGTCTCTTTTAAAAGCTAAGACGGGTTTGACCAGGGTTCTACACAGCCTTTTGCCCTTTTTCGGAACTCTTGGCGTTTGGGCAGAGTAAAATTCGTTAAAATCAGCAGAGCAAACTTCTGTGATATTAACCATGTACTTCAACATGAATTAAATTAATAAACACTAGAATAACTTACATCAATAGTTTAAGAGCACTTACTTAAATTACTTCAGCAACTTGCAATCACTGCTGTAATTTATATCAGTCAGGAATCTGGGAACTCTGCCCAGTACATGGGGGAGGGGAAAAGTGCTTTTTGGTCTTTTTCCCAGGGCAGCAAAAATATCTCTGAAGTAAGAGTCTGTTCAGCCACGTAAAACTTATCAAATCCGCAACTGCTTTTTGAACAATTAAAATTCAAATTGTTCTTAAATGTTTCAAGTGGAACACATTATGTTTTCTGATTTAAAATGATTATATGCTCTGTAGTCTTTACTTTTCAAAGTAGTAATGATGTTTTGAATTTAATGACAGGTTAGCTTTATCAGTAATTTTTCTTGAAACTACTGGCACACTACATGTGAAAGCAGCAGTCTTGTCTCTTCCAAAAGTGCAAGTAGCATGGATTTCTTTAGAAAGGTTGAAACAAGATGTTTAAAAGTATAAATAGTATACCATACTGATTTGTTCCAAACTCTGTTTTAAAACAGAAAGCTCATTTAATTTCAGACTCATATATGGTGTCCAGCTGTCCACGTGTCAAGTGTATTTTTCTCAAATAATGGGTGAAATATTTATACTCCATTGTAATTTGCAACCTGCTATTAAAAAAAACATGGAAATTTTGTAAGGTGCATTTCCCGAGAATACGTTTTCAGTAGCATTGCCTTCGAATCTCCAATAGGGTTTCGGGGTGCATTTTCTGGCTCCTGCAGGGTGTATTTTTTGGAAATGGGCACCTAAAAGATGACGAGTGGGTAGCCCACTCCATCCTGACCTGATCCACATAATATGGGGGACGGATATTAATGGTCACCTCAGGACCTTTAATATGCCTCCTCTACCATAATAAACTGGGTGGTGGGAGGCGGGTGAGTGTTAGTGTGGGAATAAAAGGGTGGTACAACCTTTGGGGGTGCCCTGTGTGCATGAGGAGCATTCCCTAAAATTTATCCCCCCTCTAACTTTGAGCAGCATTTTACGTCCTTGTTCATCCCAAAACCATAAAATCTTGCCTGAGATAAACAGACCTTTCAGACAGATTCCCATGGCGAGTGCTGTAGAATTCCGGCGTTTTGTGTCTCAGCACCTAGTCTCCAAAAGTCGCCAACTCCCTGCCCCATTAGAATGCCAATCCCTTACCTAAAAGCCCAGGACTTACCTGGGTCCTGTTGCCGTTGGTCTTCTCATAGATCTGTTCAAGTAGTGCATGTTGCTGAGGTCTGGCGTTGCTGGAATTTACAAAGCTGCTAATCGATAAAATCGAGGGTGAGACTTTTTTCTACTGAGGGATGAAAGTGCCACTCTCAAGTAAGTAAGGTCATCTACAGCACATTCCTGCTGCAGGGCAGCCTTATTTAAAGTCAGTCAGTTGTGACTTACTTTTCTAAAGGGCAGGACGGCAGGGGTGAGCAAAAGCATTCCCTCCCTCTGCATTTCCCCTTTAAATTCAGCATGTTTCCATGTTGGAAAGTTTACTTATCCAATCATAGAACGTTATTGGGAGAGGGGGATGGATTTGGTGACACTTGGGAAAATCTCAGTTTACCAATACAACCTCAACTGGTCTCATCCCTATACAATTCACATTTTGTAGGCAAGGTAGCATAGTGGTTAGCACTGCTACCTCACAGTGCCAGGGAGCCAGATTCAATTCTGGCCTCAGGTCGCTGTCTGTGTGAAGTTTGCATATTCTCCTCATGTCTGTATGGCTTTCCTTTGAGTGCTCTATTTTCCTCCCATATTCCAAAGATATGCGGGTTAGGTAGGTTGGCCATGCTTAATTAACCATAGTGTTAGGGGGATTAGCAGGATAAATATGTGGGGTTATGGTAATAGAGTTTGGATGGGATTATGGTCGGTGCATACTTAATGGGTTGAATGGCCTCCTTCTGCACAATAGAGATTCGATGATTCTATGAAGGTTGTCAAGGAATATGGTCAAAGGTTCATAATGGGAATCAAAGTACTGATTAGCCATGATCTAACAGAATGGCAGAACAGCCCTTGATGTGCTGAATGGTTTACTTCTGTTTCCGTGTTCCACAGTACCTGTACACTTGTATAATTATACTTTACTCTGAGGGTTCTGTGGTGCCATGATAATGCTAATGTACATTCAGATACCACAGGGAATGCATTTACATTCACAATATATGTTAATATTTAATGCTAAATTGTCCAAGTTTATGCCTGTGGAAAGATATCTCACCCCTATCAGTGACATAAAGCTGAAATTTGAAATACTCTGACTTTCTGATTCATGCATTTTGTTCTATGTCAATTTATGTGCTTAGACAGAGAAAGTGAAATACCTCAGTGCGATGGTTGTCATAGAAACTGTGCCATGAAAAGTGAAAAATTGCACGTAATTGATTTCAAGAGAAGTGAGAAAGGAAAAAAAAGGCAAAGAAACAATCCTATATTAGCACCTGACATAAAACATTCAACTTTGTATTGCATGCGAAAAAAATTAACAATAAACCGATTTTAAAAACTTGTAGTAAGTCCAAACTATTTTGTAAAGAAAATGGTTCAAGGCCCTGTTATTATATGTAATGCCCATAATTTCCTGAATCTCATGCAGAAACCACACTAAGGACAGGATTTTCTGCCTTGCCAGTCCTGGAACCCAGAGTTCATGCCTGAAATAAACAAACCTTTTGCTGGTTCGTCAAATTATCCATCCTGCCCATGACAATTCCCACGGCCGAAGGAACCAGAAGATTTAGGCCCAAATTTTACACTAGTTTCTGCACCACTACTTACAACAAAACTTTCTGCAGTGCTCATTTGCTTGTGCTGGAACATAAACCAGTGACAAAGGAGTGTAAATGCTGTGCCATTTATTGGGATAATGGCAAGTGGGCAGATGTGTTCTGTTATGATGCGTCACATTTAGGACATTTTGTTTCGGCTATTAACTCATCCTCTTCCTTCATTGTAATAAAAATGGCATTCCAGGTTCACAAAGTAACTAAAATTGCTAAAGGAACATTGGAATTTGTTTTGAGCAGCTTGGAATTCAAAAATATTGGAGCTTTGTTAAGCTTGTGTAAGTCGCTAGTCATAGAAACTAGAAGCAGGAATAGGCCATTGGGCCCTTCGAGCTTGCTCCACCATTCATTTTGATCATGGCTGATCATCAAATTCAATATCCTGATTCCCCCTTCCCTCATATTCCTTGATCCCTTTAGCCCCAAAACCTATATCCAATTCCTTCGTGAAATCAGGCAACATTTTGGCCTCAACCACATTCTATAGTAACGAATTCCACAAATTCACCAGCCTGTGGTGAACAAATTTCTCCTCATCTCAATTCTAAAAGGTTAACCCCTTATCCTCAAACAATAACTTCTAATTCTGGACTTCCGCACCATTTGGAACATTCTTTTAACCTTGTCCAACTCTCTTAGAATTTTATAAATTTTTATGAGATTCCCTCTCATTCTTCTAAGCTCAAGCAAATGTAATCCTAATCAACTTAGACTAGAAATCCCAGGGTTCAACCTTGTAAACCTTTGCTGTCCTCCCTCTATAGCCAAGCCAAGGATACCAAAAGTACACACAATACTCCAGGTGTGGCCTCACCAATATCCTATACAATGCAGCAAAACATCCTTATCCCTATACTCAATTCCACTCACTATGAAGGCCATTTGCCTTCTTTACTGTTTGCTGGTCGAACTATACTTAAGAATACTGTATATAAAGTTCTGGTTTCCATGCTATAAAAAGGACATAGCACTGGAGAAAGGGTGAAAAAGATTTGCGAGAATGATCCCAGAAGGATTACAGTTACTAGCAAAGATTGAACATGTTGTGGCTTTGTACTACAGAGAACTGAAAACCTGTAGAGGTGATGGATCCAATAAAGATTTTTAAATTATGAATGGGTTGGACAGGGCAGAATTGGAAAGATTGTGCTGAGTTGGGATTTATGGAGTCACACAGAGCAGATTGGGTGTCATAGGAGTAAAGTTGGTGAGGGCGAAGGTGACCCATTTCACATTTTGCCAGCCTCAGGTAAAAAGACACATGGCATGGCTGACCTTAGGCCCAAGGTCCTTAAGTACTCATTTAAGGTCACATGAGTCTCTTCCCACTGACACTGGTGAGTGGGCATTTTGCCAATGGGAGACTTCCAGGTATACCCTCCCCATTGCAATGAAAATGGCTACAATCGCCTTAAATTTCAGTTAGTTATCAGATGACTCCAGATCTCACTCTACATAAATCTAGCAACTTATCAGTTTTTTTTTAAATTGAGGAAACCCAAATGGTCTTGTGCATTGGGATATATAATTATGTAAACAAGAGAGAGAATTTGGGGTGGATGGATCTTGGAAGTGATGCAAAGAGCCAAGAAAATTTGGTCTAAAACTCATGTCAATCAGTCTCTCACAAACAGTCAGGGAGGAAAATGGTGCAACATCACTTCCAGGCTATAATTAAATGTTACGTCCAGGAAATCACTGGCCAATGAATTGTATATGGAAATTTAGAGTGAATAACAACACATGATATTCTTAACATTGTCTTAGTAAGATGTTGTTACATTAGACTCCAATACTTGTTGTAATTGCAAAGGAAATACTTGGAAAAGCAGGTTCACTTTATCAGGGCTGTTTTAATCGCCTCACAACAGGTGGGAATGGATAGGAGCTCTGGGTAAAGATGAAAGATCAGGAAACATGTTCTCAATGCACCATCTTTATTGGCAAGTTTTGTGGCATGCTCGTGCCATGTCCTGGGTAGACAGAAAGCTTCATGCAATATTTAAATAGGATCCCCACAGTGCAGTTGGTAGTTTTAATTGATTTAAATTGTACAGCTGCTGGCCGGTTGGCATTTTCAGGGCTCGAGAAATCTGGCACCTGATGGAGAGAGATGCAGCTGTCTTGAACAGATCTGTGCGTTATACAGAAACGCTGGATGGGATTTTCCTGTCCTGGAATCATAGTGGGCAGGAAGGTGGATCATGCAAAAGTCCGTTGACTTTGGGTAGGAGTTTCCAGTCTTAGGGTAAGCGCAGCCAGAAAATTCACCCACTCCACCCTTCGGGCCCTTCGGCCCAACGTGCCCACACCGCCATTTTAACATTGTGAGTGCTCTGGATGAGCAGCAGTGCTTTCCCTGGTCTACCCTTTGTGGAAATGTTTTCTAATTTCACTTCCACCTTTTTGGATTTTCTTTATTTCAGAGGTTTTGGTAGTTGTAGGAAGTGAACTGTTGTAGCCATCAAACCTGAAAATGGAGGAACGGCAAAGATTCACAGCAATTTAAAAATAGAACATATCTCTTGTTGCTCAGAGTTAGCCATAGCAACTGCCAAAGAGCAGAACAAGCCTGACTCCTGATTTGCAATAACTAGTGTCCAAGGGAGATCTAAAACAGACATTGTCAGATATATAATGCACTTATCAATCCTGTGCATATTCTTTATCAATTACCAAATTTGCCTATTTCATAATTGATTTGCAATCAGAGGGTTAGGATTTATTGCATTATAACTTTTTTTTACAAGGCAATCTGTTTTCCAAAATGAAACATCAGTTTCCAATACAAGGTTAGCACTAATATATGGAAATAACATGTTGTTGTGTCAGAACAGGATGTTCTAACTTAGTTCCAATTTAATATGTGGAAATTAAACTGGTACTTGAGTTTCTGGCTTTTGGAACGTAAACTGTTTCCAATTTAGTGGGTTCATTTGAACCACCCATGCTCTTCATCATGTGATATACAAATCTCACGTCTGTCATTGTACTCTTTCCTGTGCTTTATACTTGGGAACAGGCATTTCCTAAGAGCTAACCATGAAAAACTGGCCCAAACTATATTATGCTGATTCCACAGTTGGTTACATACATCCATACAGAATTTTTTAATAACATTAGGCACTGTATCTCTTGGTCATTTTTATCAAACTAGTCACAATGTTTCCTGATAGAGGAAGCAAGGGCTCTTCATAAGGACTTGTTATGGTGGATTTTAGGTTTCACTGGACATTATGGGCACAATGTAGCTCTTGGTGATTGGAGGCGGAGAGGTTGGCAATGGGGCAATGACTGAGAAAGTCCACCTTGGTGGAATACTGGAGAAATACTGCATTTGTAAGATTCCCTAAATCAGTAGCTAGAAAGGCAGCCTGGCAGCAGCATCGTCTCCCAAGTCAACATGTCCAGCATTGAGATGCTAATCATTGAAAACCAATTCCTTTGGACATATAGTTTGTATGCTGGCATCAAACTTGTTTAGCTCAGGTAATGGCAGAGCACTCCCAGGAGGATAAGCACCTCCTCTAGGGATGTCCTCAAAGCATCCATGCAGAAGTCAAACATGCTAGCTGACTCACGAGTCCCTGATTTGTGAACAATGAAAATTTGAAAGGCTCATCCGAGAAAGAGCCGAATACATCAAAAGGCTTCTTTGGGAGTATGTAGAGGTGAAGTCGAGGCATGAGAGAGAAAGCACACAAATTTTCAAACAATCCATTACCCAACCCTCCAAATACCAACTCCTCTGCATGTAGCAGAGTCACACATTGGACTGATCAGCTATCTCAGAAATCACTGCACTGGAGTGGAAGCACTCCTTGATCCTGAAGGACTGCCCAAGAGGAAAGATGTAAAACTGTTCCATTGACAAGTGAAGAAAAATTTAAACCTTTTCTAATTTTCTATTTTGTGAGGTGGCCTGTCACCATGCATCATCTTTGAAGCTTAGCAATCTGGGTAGAAACCTTCTTTATGATTCATGAGCCATGATTACACTAACCAAGTGTAAAGAGCTGATCAATGGCACTTTTCTACTTGAAGAACTAATGAAGCTCTATAGGTCGGGTGTTTATGACTGACGGGAAGAGCTGGTATTCAAAGCCAGTAAAACATAAGATATTTCCTGTAGTGCCAAATAGGAAAGCGTTGAAATATGTTTTACATCTATGGAATGAATTAGTGGTAAACGATAGACTACAGTTCTGCAGTTATGAAGCCATACATGCCAAAAGGAATCTCTTCCACTTTATCATATTCTTAACTTTATCTTTAAAATGAGTTTTCTCTCACATTGATTGAGGCTTACTGTGCCATGAATTACGGGATAAATACTGTAATTCCACACCACCAATGGCAACCTATATTTATCATCAGCACAGGTTTAATGTCCTCATCCCTTACTATGTCTCTCAGTGTCATATAGCACACACTATAATCTGATCTTAATTTACTTATCTGTTTGCAAGACTTGTTGCTCCACAATGTTCACTGAAGGTAGGTTGCCAGCGAGAGTACCTCTTGAAATTTCTCATCCATTTTGAGGACAAAGTCACATAGCCAGTGTTCGTGCGTTTAGCTATTTCGTTAACACGGTCAATGACATCTTGCCGACATCAGGTTAGTAATTGGTGATTGACACTGGCTACCCCCAGAAATGTCACACAACTGTACAATCTTTCATTCCCCACTTGTTGAATTGTGAAGAAATAATGTGTACCCATTTTTCCATCATCTTTCCTTAGGATCCTTTAGAGAAACCGGGGACACAGCCAGAGAAAGATAATAATAATAAAAAGGGTCTAAAGAGATTTTTCTTTATTGGCACCTAATGACAATGATGAAGAGAATATAGACTAGCCCACTCACATTTCCAACTGCTTCATATTGACCAGTTTTCCTCTGTCCTAACACTTCAACTTACCACAGAAACCCTGCAGGGCAGAAGACGGCCATTTTAGTCCATCGAGTCTGCACTGACCACAATCCCATCCAGACCCTAATTCCATAATTCCACATATTTACCCTGCTAATCCCTCTAACCTATGCATCCCAGGACACAAAGGGGCAATTTAGCACGGCCAATCAACCTAACTTGCACATCTTCGAACTGTGGGAGAAAACCAGAGCACCTGGAGGAAACCCATCAGGCACGGGAAGAACATGCAAACTCCACACAAATAGTGACTCAAACTGGGAATCAAACCCAGGTCCCTGGAACTGTGAAGCAGCAGTGCTAACCACTGCACCACCGTGCCACTTTGTTACTACCTGTGACATTTGTTTCTTGGCTCCTACAGATTAGCTTAGTGATTTTCATGGTGAGGAGTTAAATAATGAGGGATTGTATAGAATCCCCACAGTGCAGAAAGAGGCCATTCGGTCCACTGAGTCTGCACTGACTTTCTGAAAGAGCGTATTACCTAAGCCCAATCCATCTCCATAACCCCATGCATTTACCTTGCTAATCCCCCTAATCTACACTAAACCAGAGCACCTGAAGAAAACCTACACTGACACAGGGAGAATGTGCAAACCCCAAACAAACTCCTGAGGCTGGAATTGAACCCAATACCAAAGAGATGCTTGCTCTGACAATAATCCCATCCAGACCCTACTCCCATAACTCCATATACTTACCCCACTCATCCCTTTGAGATGAGATATTAAATCAAACCTTCTCCGGTGGATGTGAAAGATCCTGCAGCATTATTTTACAGAGAGCACTGGAATTCTCTCCAATATCCTGGACAATGCCACTGCAAACAAGTGATCTGGCCATCATCACACTGAATTTTATAGGACCTTGCTGTGTACAAATGGCTGCTAAGCTTCACTACAGCGTAACCATGACTACATTTTAAAAATAGCTAAAAAAAATTGCTTTGGATGTCTGGATGTGTGAAAGGCTCAGGTTCTTTGTTTCATTGTTGTGCCTACTTTACAGCAACATCAAGGAACCTTGTCTTCTTTACAGGCACCA
Organism: Sphyrna mokarran; assembly: GCA_024679065.1. Lineage (NCBI taxonomy): Eukaryota > Metazoa > Chordata > Chondrichthyes > Carcharhiniformes > Carcharhinidae > Sphyrna > Sphyrna mokarran. Next base: position 104,511,944 of record JAGIQG010000003.1, on the reverse strand, counting down.
ATGCCACAGTGGCAGCTGGAATGAAATCGGGAGCAAATTGCCAACAGAGATGCAACCAGGGATCAGTCACAGAACTACTACAGCTCCGAGAAAATAAAGGACAGTTCAGGAGGATAGCGTAGATTACAGCTCCTGGAGCATGCCTCAATGTTTTCATGGTTTAATAGCTGCTCTTAGACCAGATATCCAGTGGGGTCGTAGATCTAATGTTTAATGAAAAGCAAAGCTGGACTCAAACTGCCTGTTCTTTCTCAAGCCAGGAGCACATGCTCCGACCCATGTAAATACATTTTCCTTCTATGAAACGAGCAAGTTTCCTGCATTTACCAATCAATATTACTTCATAATGATCGTGCAAAAGAGATCCATACAATACAGTCACTCTCCTTCACTTCCTTTGAGGAAAGCCTTCATTCATATTTCTGACACCCACCCCCCTACCAATGGCATTAAAGGAAATGTTTATGGGATGTGAGAGTTACTGGCTAGGCCAGCAATAACAGCCCATGTCTAGTTGCCCTTGAGAAAGCAGTGCTGATTGAATGACTGAAAGTTAACGTTGCGGATTCTGATTTGTGGTCACCAATCTGATTCCATAATTTTATAAGTACTTATTCTTCTTGTCCATTCTTATGAATACTCTACTAAATTATAGCTGCCAACTCTCTGCTTTTTTTGTGTTTAAACTCTATTTTTCAAGCAGTATTAGTATTGTTTAAACAAGATTGGAACCTTAACTGTTTTCATTGCAGTGAATGTGCCCATTATGTGTCCATAATAATATTAATACATCTCCTGAGTGTTTCCAACTTTTTGCTTTTATTTCAGATTTCCAGCAACAGTTGTATTTAAGTTTTAAGTCAGAATTGATTGGTAAAATAGCTAGGAGCGATGAAAGGGAAAACCTCTTTTCACAATGAGTGGTTAGGAATTGGAATGTGCTACCCCATAGGGCGGTGGATAAAAATTCATTCATCATCATGATGTGTGCTCTTCAGATCCCTTGGCGATTACATGGAAATCATTCAATTGGACTTACTGCTGTGCTTTTTACCATGTGGAAGGCAAGGAGGTAGGCTATCTCAGCCAGAATGGGATCAAACCCCATGCGTTGGCATCATTCTGAACCATGCCTTATCTAGCCAACTGAACAAAGTGGCTCTTGGAGATGCATTAATAACTTTCAAAAGACAACTGAATAAATACTTGATTGAGCAAAAAATAGTCTGGGATGAGGGAAGAGCAGAGGAACCGAAAAAATGGTGTTGGTTTTACAAAGAGCCAACGCCAGTACTTACCGGCTAAATAGCCTTTTCCTGTGATGTAATATTCTTTGATTTGATTATATTATGAGTAATTTTGTGTGCCCTATCTAAGCTTTAACTGTGGTTATTGGGATGCAGCAGCGTCCCTTAAGGAGCGTTTTCTACATTCCAGTGGATGAACCACAGATTTCAAGGTGAAATCTGAATGGACAATTTTGTGCCTTTAGCAGTTTCTCAAAACACGTAGATAAGGAATCAGCCTGCGAGAAACCATAGGCATCTCTCTCTATTAGAGAGAAGTGGTAAAATACTTTGAAGAACACCATACATATCAAGCACAGGGCAAGGTAAGGAATCAGGAATTCATAAACTACCACAGCTGATATGGGGATTGAACACATGCCATTGGCATCATACTGCAATACATTCCAGCCAACTGAGCTAAGCAAACCCCAACCTCAAAGTATAATTATTAATTGATAAGCATTTACATCATATCCAATAATTAATTATCAACAGCATCAACTTATGTTTCCATCTTCCTCTTTCTGCAACATTCCCCAGCCCAATATAAAGCCCCATGCCCGCCCCACAGCACTGTGCTCCTCTGATTCTCACAGCTTGTTCAACCACCTCACCCCCACCCCTGCCTGTTGCCATAGCTGATCATATCTCCACAGCATCAAAAATATGTGCATCTGTAGCTGAAAAAACTGTACTTCTGTATCCCAGTAGTAACATTATAATAGTATAGGGTTCATTTAATATGGTTCTCTTTAATACAACTAATGAAATATTGGTTACAACTGCAGTTTAAGCATTCATGTTCCACTACATTCCCACTGGAATAATTTTTTTTGCATATTATTCACAAAGCTATTGGGCTTCAGTTTTCATAGAAAAATAAATTAAATTACAAAATGTTGCAATGATCCCAAAGTACCAATAACAATCTTAAAATCCAGTACAATAGAGAGTACAACAATATATTCTGTCACCTTTAGGGTTGTTGTACTATGTTTTTCTTGATTACTAATTTTATGGGACTATTTCTACTTCATGTAGGTTGTTCATCAGCTTTTGCGAGTTTTGTACGTTGATATGTTTAGTAAATCATGGTTTGTCATGGCTTATTGGGGAGAAAGTGGCATAGTGGCAATGTCCCTGTAAAGCTGGCAACCTGATCTGTGATAAAAATGAACTTGCTCTCACAGCAGCCTCATCCCTACCCTCCCAGTCCTCCATGAACACGGAAGACCCACTTAAAAGCATCAGAGTGACTTTTCTCCAGACCCATCAAGCAAATATCTGGGTGCTGTCATCATTATGCAACTATCTGGCCAATCCTTTCACAGGAATGTTCCCTTCCCCCGCCCCGCCCTGCATCTCACCAGACAAGTATCAAGATATTTCCCTTCTCCCTCCACATAATGGGGCTCTTCAGAGGCCTACCTCTGGCAGTGCCAACCTAGATAGCACTGCCAATAGGAAAACTCCACACAGTTGTTTGTGACCACAGCTACATCCAAGTGGACAACAGGGATCTGAAATGCATCCTGGAATGCTGGCTCCCTCAGCCTACTGCTGGGAGACAACGCCCCGACAGCGCCCCGTGACAGAGGGACTGGTGGAGGGGGGGTGCAATAGCCTCTGATCAATGACCATAATTGACCTTATGTTCTCATCTTTTAATCACCTTAAGCTATTCTACTTCCCATCTGGTCTTCCCAAAAATGGCTCAGGGATGGAATAGTGCCACTATTGGCATGCCAGCTGGTAACACTAAGTTATGTGCTGCCTGTCTTATTTCCCATTGCTATATAGAAGCAAAAATCCTTGGTCTTGACTCCAAGTTTGCAGTGTGAAGGGAAGAAATATAGCTTACAATAAAATTAAAACTTTTACTATTTTCCAAAAAGTGTCAGAAAGACAAAACATGTTCTCACGTGAAAACCCTCAACAAAAAAGTCACCATAAATGGTCCAGTCCTGTTGCTATGTTCGTAAATCCTTTTTCAGCATTACTTGGAGTTCAGCAGGAACAGGAGCACTTCCACCAGGTCCCTCAACTTAATCTGCTCAGCTGTATCTCCTTGCCACAACTGGGTGACCACGTTGTTGCCCTCAATCTGATGTTTCTCTCCCCTTGACCTCTTCTATGTCCCATCTTCCCCCTTGATTTCTCCCTCCCTTCTCTCTGTGCCCTGAATGTGATTTTGTACAGCAGGTCAGACTGCACCGGTGAGCAGCACCCTCAATCTGTCACTGTGGGAATCTGAGGTTTAAAAAAAATCAAATGTGGTTCTCATATTAAATCTCTACAGAGTAGAAGGAGGTCATTCAGCCCATTCAGCTTGCACCTACAATAATCCCACCCAGCCCCATGCTTGTAACTCCACATATTTACTCTGCTAGTCCCTCTGACATTAAAGGTCAACTTAGTGTAGCCAATCAACGTAAGCTTTACATTTTTGAACGATGGGAGGAAACGTGGAGCATCTGGAGGAAACCTACACAGACAATGCAAACTCCACACATCTGAGGCTGGAACTGAACTTGGGTCCTTGGCACTGTGAGGCAGTAATGCTACCCACTGTGCCACCATGTCACTCTGTCTTTTTAAAGTAGATAATTGAAACCATTTGTTGTCAGTTGTCAATGTTAGAATTTAATAAAATGGCTCAACCTATTCTGAACATTTTTAATGAAAGTATTGCAACTTCAATCAACCACTGGGGCTGAGAACAACCATTCCTCTAATTAACATTCCTTAGGAGATTTACCCTACCCTTTCTCTCATGGAAGCAAGCAACTAACACATATGGTCTGCAAAAAATAGCTAGTCCAAAACTAGATTAACTTGGTATGGGCTGTGATCAGAATAACCCCAAAAGAAAATACAAAAATGTTTGTTTTTATGGCAGCACAAATATTAAAATGGTCAGTGAAGGAAACCTTTATATTATCTTTCCAGTGTGAACTGCAACTAAAAATCAGAAGTGATAATATGAACTCCTTAAGACAACTGGTATGAATGCACAAACTCTTCAAATGGAATCAAGAGATGAGAATCAGTCACAGAATTATAAATTTAAAACATATTTTCAAATGACGGACCAAGCTTAGTTGGCTGAATAATTGAATGCACCCTTACCACATTCCTCTATTTAATTAGATATATCCAGTGACACCTTCCCTATTATTTTATTGGCTGTTCAGATATTACCCTGCATTTATAGTCCTGATACACATGACTAAATGATGCTGACTTTTTAAAATTCTGATATCTGATGCCATTACTTCCATAGATGTCTGAAATAGCTGAATAATTGAACAAATACACACAAGAAAGAGTTAACCTGAACAACATTTTGTGCACCTTAATCCATGTCCAATCAAAAATTATGCCATCAATATTTCACTTACTCTGAGTCCTAGTCTTATTTGCTTTAGAAAAAAAAAGTTGAAATAAATATTTGCACACAAAGATATGTAATACAGAACACAACCATAGTAACTTTGGTGTTACCCACAATCAGTTGGCATTAGACCTCATCATAACCTTGATTCAGAACTGATTGTCAAAGAATAGAACAATACAGCAAAGAAAGAGGCCGTTCAGCCTATCGAGTCTGTGCCAGCTCTTTCAAAGACCAGTCCAGTTAGTGCCATTACCCAGTTCTTTCCACAGATCTTTGCAATGTTGTTCCTTCAAGTATTTAGCTAATTGTGAAAGCTACTATTGAATCTATTTTCACTAGCTTATCAAGCAGTGCATACCAAATCCTAGCCACTCGGTGATAAATATGTTTTTCTCATGTCATCTTTGGCTCTTTTGCCAAATACTTTAAATCAATGTCTTCTGGTTATTGTCTTTTCAGTAAAGTTGGCATTTGACTGAGTATTGCACCAAGAAGCCGTAGCAAAACTGAAGTCAATGGGACATGGGGCAAGAGTAAAAAATGCCAGTGTTTGGAGTTATAGTTGAAACTAAGAAAATGGTGGCTATCATTATAGCCCAGAATACCACTGTAATATCTCTCCATACAAGCATGTTAGACCTAAATAGTTGCTTTATTAATGCCTTACCATGTCATAAGGCCAGGAACAGGCTGTTTGCTGACATTTCCAATGATCAGTTCCATTCATATCTCTTCTAATAATAAGGTAGCCCACAACAGTAACATCCAAACATGGGTTGACAATTAGCAGGTAAAATTCACTTCATATTGGGTAATGAACCCTTCAAACAAGAGACAGCTCAACCAGTGTCTGTTTGTAGCCAGTGACACCACAATAGCTGAGTCCATTTAATCAAAATCCTGAGAGTCACCATTGACCCAGAATCCGTAAATAATCAGTCATGCCAAATCATAAATACATGAACAGGATAGCTGCTAGATACTCTGTGATGAATAGCTCATCTCCTGACCCTTCAAAGCTCTTTCACTATCTAGAGGCTGAAGTCAACAGTGTGATGGATGTTATCTAGGACACAGCAATTCAATTGATCTTGTCCTCTGTCAGTGGACTTAGCATTCATACTGTAAACTACCAACAGACAGTGAATTGCAGCACCACATCAAGTTACATCAACAGCATACTCCTGCAACTTTACAATCAAGAGTGGCAATATTGTGAGAATATTGTCATCTCCAAGATCAACATTTTGACTTAGACTGTTAATCCACCATTTATAGATCAGAATCCTGGAATTCCCCAACTATTACCAGCAGACACGGTTATTTAACAGGACAGTATGATTAAACTGAATATATCTGACTGTAGTAGCTACAATTTTCCCTCAAATACTTATCAAAATGAAACTTTAATATTTAAATGTTAATAGTTGAATTTGAAATGTATCAGATTTTAAACTGAGACATGATCAGATTGTTATTGGAAACTTCCATACAATTTCGAGGAAGAGCTAAATGATAAGCAAGATCAAAGATTTTCAAGAAATATAAATTTATCAAATTAGTTTTTTCGCAACATTCTGTCCTTGCTTCTGAACTTCTGATGGTAGCAATTCTTGCTGACTATGGCTCCAATGTACCAGTGACACTTTACTCTTTTGTTCAATCATTCACAGTTGAGACATGACACCAGACAATAAAGTAAGGTTTATTTATTAGTCATAAGTAGGCTTATATTAACACTATAATGAAGTTACTATGAAAATCCTCCAGTCGCCACACTCCGGCGCAGTACACTGAGGGAGAATTTAGCATGGCCAATCCAACTAACCTGCACATCTTTGGATTGTGGGAGGAAACCGGAGCACTCAAAGGAAACCCATGCAAACATGTGGAGAATGTGCTGATTCCACGCAGTCAGTGACCCAAGCAGGGAATTGAACCTGGTTCCCTGGCACTGTGAGGCAGCAGTGCTAACCACTGCACAATGATTGTTGGTCAGTTGAATAACAATGGAAAATATCATAGCTAAATTTAACTTTACATACAATCTAATGTACTCCCAGCAAATGTCATTTGGTAAGGATCAAGAACAAGAATCCTAATTTTCCACTGTCTTGTTCAGAGGCTCCAAGATCAAATGTTTTTTTCCCATGGCATAAGGTTACTCACATAGGTAGTTGTAATATTTATGATGTTGGCAGGTTTTTATTTTCAATGAGTTTGACTGAATTTTATAATTTCCAATACCATTGAAACTTCAAAGAGGGTATTAGGGGAAGGCAGAGAGAAGAAATCATGAAAGCTGCTTGTGCGCTCTGTACTTCCCAGAAATCTGAATTCGAGTAACTATCTGTTCGTGAGAGATTAGGAAAGGAAGTTGCTTGTTGCTTGCTTCTAATGAAGCCTTATATGGACATAGATAAGGAAATAATCATAACATACCAACCACAAGCAAGTAACAGAACTAAACTGATAATGATATATAGTTATCATTAAAACTATTGGCTATTGACAAAGTTAATGTTGCAACTATGAATAATACTTTTGAGAAATGTGAGGTTATTGCAAAGTTAATTGGACTATTTGGAAAATGTAGGCAAAGCAAATTATTACAGTCTTAAGCACAGCATCAATGCAGTTCTTATCAGAAGTCCATCTCAAAAAACTGCACTGCTTTTCACACTGTAATGACACATCCACTGGGATCAAGAGAAACGTTTGCTCTGTTTATAATGAGATTGACATTAAAAAAAATCGACTTGCTGGCCCTAAAAAGATCAATTGGGCTGTGATCCAGAGAATTAACTGGGTTTGTGCTTGCAACATTGAGCCTGATAGAGTTTATGGGGTATGCACAATGGGCCAAGGAGGTTATGTGGCACCACGGACACATGTTGGACACCCACTTACTTCATGTGGACACTCAGATTAAACCCAGGTGACTCTTGCAGACTTTCCTTTCACCATCTGTGTAAAATAACTACATAAGAAGTCTCACAACACCAGGTTAAAGTCCAACAGGTTTATTTGGTAGCAAAAGCCACTAGCTTTCAGAGCGCTGTCCCTTCATCAGGTGAGTGGGAGTTCTGTTCACAACAGCGCATTTAAAGACACAAACTCAATTTACAAACTAATGGTTGGAAGGTGAGTCTTTATGGGTAATCAAGTCCTAAAGGTACAGACAATGTGAGTGGAGAGAGGGTTAAGCACAGGTTAAAGAGATGTGTATTGTCTCCAGCCAGGACAGTTAGCCCAGTCAATTTATGGGGTTTACAGATAGTGTGACATGAACTCAAGATCACATTTGAGGCCATCCTCACATGTGCAGAACTTAGCTACCAGTCTTTGCTCAGCGACTCTGCACTGTGTGTCATGAAGGCCGCCTTGGAGAATGCTTACCCGAAGATCAGAGGCCGAATGCCTGTGACTGCTGAAGTATTCCCCAACAGGAAAAAAAACTCTCTTGCCTGGTGATTGTCAAGCGGTGCTCATTATTCTGTTGTGGTAGTGTCCGCATGGTCTCCCCAATGTACCATGCCTCAGGGCATCCTTTCCTGCAGTATATCAGGTAGACAACATTGGTCGAGTTGCAACTGTATGTACCATGTACCTGGTGGATGGTGTTCTCATGTGAGATGATGGCATCCGTGTCGATGATCCAGCATGTCGTGCAGAGATTGCTGTGGCACGGTTGTGTGGTGTCATGGTCGCTGTTCTCCTGAAGGCTGGGTAGTTTGGTGCAGACAATGGTCTGTTTAGGTTGTGCGTTTGTTTGAAGGCAAGAATTGGGGGTATGGGGATGGCCTTGGCGAGATGTTCACCTTCATCAATGACATATTGAAGGCTCCAGAAAAGATGTATTGGCTTTTCCACTCCAAGGAAGTGCTGGATGACAAAGGATACTCTGTCCGCCATGTCCTGTGTTTGTCTCCTAAGGAGGTCGGTGCAGTTTTTTGCTGTGCACGTTGGAACTGTCGATCAATGAGTCGAGCACCATATTCTGTTCTTATGAAGGCATGTTTCAGCATCCGGAGGTGTCTGTCGTGATCCTCCTATCTGAGCAGATCCAGTGAATACAGAGGGCTTGTCTGTAGGGGTGGCTTCTTTAATGTGCTCAGGGTGGGAGCTGGAGAAGTGAAGCATTGTGAGCTTATCCGTGGGCTTGCAGAAGAGTGAAGTGCTGAGGTGGCCATCCTTAATGGAGATGCATGTCTCCAAGAACGTAACCGATTCCAGAAAGTAGTCCCTGTGAGTCTGATGATGGGATGGAACTTGTTGATGACATCATATAGTTGTTTCAGTGATTGTTCACCATGAGCCCAAAGGAAGAAAATGTCATCAATGTATCTAGTGTAAAGCATCGGTTGAAGGTCCTGTGTGGTGGAGAGGTCTTGTTCAAACTTGTGCATGAAAATGTTGGCACATTGAGGTGTGAAATTTGTCCCCACGGCTGTTCCGTGTGTTTGGATGAAGAACTGGTTGTTGAAAGTGAAGACATTGTGGTCCAGGATGAAGCAGATGAGTTGTAAAATTGCATCTGGAGCCACTGCTTCAACAATCGCCTGGCAACAACGTTCTCTTCCAGTTGGGGAACACTTTAGCAGTTACAGGCGTTTGGCCTCTGATCTTCTGGTAAATGTTTTCCAAGTTGGCTTTCATGACATACAACAACGCAGAGTCGCTGAGCAGAGACTGATAGCCAAGTTCCGCACATATGAGAAGACCTCAACCGGGATCTTGGGTTCATGTCACACTATCTGTAACCCCCACAATTTGCCTGGAATTGCAAAATCTCACTAATTGTCCTGGCTGGAGATAATACACATCTCTTGTGGTTAGTCCTCTCTCCCCTCATACTGTCTGTATCTTTAAGACTTGATTATCTGTAAAAACTCGCATTCCAATCATTATTTTGTAAATTGAGTTTACGTCTTTATATACCCTGTTTGTGAACATAACTCCCATTCACCTGATGAAGGGGCAGCGTCTGAAAGCTTGTGGCTTGTGCTACCAAATAAACTTGTTGGACTTTAACCTGGTGTTGTGAGATTTCTTACTGTGTTTACCCAAGTCTAATGCTGGCATCTCCACATGGTAAAATGACTACTCCAAAATTTTTTTTCCTAAACTTTGGTGTCCAGGCTGCTTCATTTGCTTGACTGGCATAATGGGGTCCACTTTTGCCATCTGGAGGTAAACATATTTAATCTTAGGTGACATATTGCCCCCACCGATTGCAGACACCAATCCCAATATTATGCTGATCTTTTATGGGCTGAAAGGTGGCAACTTGCAGCAAAAGACAGCCTGTCCCCCTCTACCTTAGCAGGTAGAGGGAGTTGAGAGAGAGACTTTGGGGCTGACCTTACCAGCTTGTCCCGCTGATTGATTGACATGGCAAGTCTGTAAGATCAGGTGAGAGTGAAAATTGGGTCCATGTCCAATCTTTCATCTCTTGTAATGTTACCGGCACCGTAATCGAAATCATCTTTGCACCCTAGAAGCTGATTTCAATTTCAATATTCCAAACTTCATTTGAATGCAATTAGTGAATTCCCAGGCGTGAGGCTGATTTTGCTGGCAGAACAGGGGTGGCAATATCAGGAGAAGTGATTTTTTACACGCCAAATTTTTTAACTCTCATTCATATTTCCTGTCCCACTAGCACAGCAGGATAGAAAAATCCCACCCACAGCATCAAAGAGCTACACAAAGATGGATATAGGCATAAAGCCATCCTCAAACATCCACGAAACAACTCTATTAATTAACACCTAATGAGAACAACTACATTTAGCAAGATACTTGGAAGGTGTGGCATTCTGCATGCACCAAGTTAACCCCCAGAATTCTAGCAATTCTGCAAGGTTTGTAGCAGAAAGAACCATTGGCAGCAGCACCGCACTAGAGCAAAGGCTGATGCAGTTACATAAAGCCATCCACTGATGTACACTGACCAAACTCAGTGGGTACCTTCAAACTGTAAGAATGACCATCTGGCATCTCTTCGGAAACACATATTTGAGGTGATTCACAAAACCAGATAATGATGGTTGTGTACACAATGAGACAAAGAGCGATGAACATGGATTTCACATTATTAATCACTTGAAAAACATAGATGGATCACGCCATCTAAAATGTTTACCACAATTCAAAAGAATGTTGATAACTATTTGTTATCGACAAGATTGACACGTGGGCAGATTTTGAAATACATGTATCTACAAACATAGAAAGCTATGGTGAAACCTGCTGCTGTGCAATTTTTCATATATGACAGTTCAGTTATTTCATGTGCAAGATGCATCGTCCTGAACTGCAAGTACAATCAATCCTCCTGGGTGTCACAGATGGAAAACATAGCGGAGTCTAAAAGCGTGATGACTGCAGGTTTACCAGCATGCTGTCACCTCACACTAGTGACAATTCATGGCATCATTCAGATTTCACATGGCGTATCAACCTCAAAAAATATGCCTATCACCTTTGTTTATGACCCATCATCAAAATAACACATGAATGTGTCAAAAAAACCAACAGTTTCAAGAGAGCTATAATATTATTTGCAGGAGAATACAAGCCTGTAAATTGATCTGGTACATTTTGTGCAATGCAAACACCAGCAATTACAAGAAGTACTGGTGAGAGATTCTACTCTACAGAACCTGAGGAAAAGCATCATCGAAGGATAGCCTGGTTTAATTCAACATGTCCGCAAATACATGAGAGCATTTTGGCTTTAGGGGATGAACTATACATTTCCTGAGGGCGGGGGTCATTTTTCAAGACAGACAGATCATCACACCAGGATCTTTGCGACATGATATTCTTCAACAACTTCATCACTCACACGTGGGCACAGACTGAATGAGAAGGTTCGCAAGAGAGACAGCTAATTGGTTGGGTTTGAACAGTAAATTTAAGTCGTTGTCTAGAATTGTGAGGCATGCAAAGAACATATGCTAAAACAGCACAGAAAAACACTGATTCCACAGAAGGCTCCTATTCATTCTTGGTCCAAAATTGCAGTTGAACTATGTCCATGGCCTTCATCAGCAGTTTTGATTATTTTACCAAGTACCCCTTTATTTTACCAATTATTTGACAATTGTACAACATGTCACATACACTCTAACTCCTATTTTCAGTTTATTTGGTGAATCTAGAGAGATCATTATGGATAACAGTCAGCAATTTATTGGCAAGCGATTTCAGGATAAGTGTGAGAAGTGGAATATAGCTATTGATCACACTACTTTTTCTCATTATCCTAGCTGAACAGCCTAGCTGAATGAAATATTTCCATATTGGAATCCCTCATTCTCAAACAGATAGGACAAGCAAGATCTGCACATTACAATGTTACATCTATGAACAAGACCTTTACGTACAACTATTCCATCTCCAGCAGCTCACATATTTGGCAGACTAGTGCATGCCAATTTATCTACTCTTACCCATTCTACTCCCTCAGAAATTGGACAGCAACTTTTAAAACTGCAGGAGAAGATGACTAATTTGCACAATAAAAAGATAGGCACAGAATTGCCAAGTTACAGTTGGGACAAAAAGTTTATATCCAGGATCCCATTGAAAATCAGTGGCAACCAGCCGAGGTGGCAAGGATTTGTTCAGACCCAAGCTCCAGTGATATCATTACATACAAAGGTGCAAGGATGAAGCATAACCGAGGGCAAATCAGATTCATTATAGCTTTTCAACCACTGTGCAGTCTTATTATTATATTGAGGACAGAAAACCAAATGTAACAACATCCAAGAATAGCAATGGAACTGACAAGATCCGGGTGTACCTCCATGCTTTAGATACCCATAGATTCATCAGACCTATTAATCTATATATTAGTAACTAAACATGAACATGAATCGCAAATAGTTCTTTGGAAGGGGGGAAAGTTTCTGAAAAGAAAGGAGGGCATGTTAACATACCTCTAAAGACATCACTAGAAGGAAGTATGCCACATAACTCAGTTTTAGTTTTACTTTTGTTTTTGCTTTTAAGCAGAGCATGTGGACAGATAGCTCTGCTGATATCTGCAAGCCTAATATTCATGAGCTTCGTCTGAATAAGTGAATCCACAAATTGTTTACCCAATCCCTCATGTGTGATTGGTACCTTTATCTTATTATAAATGCACAACAAGGGCACCAATACTAATCTGTTAGATCAGATTCCCCAAATTGCAGATCAGATGACTAAACCCCCCAAATTGTCAAAGATACCTCTCAGCAGAAGTACCGCAAACAAAGAAAAGCAGGCAAGAAGGCACATGTAAGCCGTCAGTACTTACTGGCATATTTGTCTATCTTGTTTTCAGCTGTTTTTATTTTCATTTTTGAGTTCTGGGAAGCCTGGAAAACCCATGGACCCAAAATCTGATTAACATCGGACTGCTTAACATGTGGGAAATGATCACCCATCTCTCTCTCTCTTGAGGGGGTTGCTCACATGTAGCCCTATGCAGTTAACTTTCCCCATTTTAACCTACCACACATTCCCAAATTCACATACTCCAGTGTATTAAATTTTAACCCAAAGTTTCATCTTTAGATGAAATGGGATTAATGGACAGGCTGTAATTAGACCAAAGTGCACAAATGGAAGTCAATACCTATTCTAAAATTATGCATCCTGTCCTTATTTCTAGACATTGTTTTGATTTTATGTAATGATTTAGAGTTGGATACCACAACATATGGGAATTTAAGAAGAAACAGAATTGGTTGTAGCACAAGCGTTTCTGCAATATAGCTTGAGGAGTTAGAAATAAAACTAAGGCATTACAGCAGCATCACTACCAGGAGTGTCAATACAATGTGAACATTTGCGCAGGCAATTTACGTCACCATAGGTCTACCTCAACCAGCAAGAGAGCCACTGTGGCCTGGGAGAAAGTGGAAGAATTTTAGGTAAGTTTAAAGTTTATTTATTAATGTCACAAATAGACTTACATTAACACTGCAATTAGGTTACTGTTAAAATCTCTTAGTTGCCGTACTTCAGCGCCTGTTCAGTTTCAACTAGGGAGAATTTAGCATGGCCAATGTTTCTAACCAGCACATCTCCTGGATTATAGTATTGTGCTAAACAGTTTTTTATTGTGTTTCTCCAATCTCCCAATGTTAAAATCCAAGCCAGACCTCTAACCTTCAAATGGGAGCCAGAAATCTTGATATTTGACCACAGCAGCTAGGATTCTGGAAATTGAGTTCATGTTCTGCTGACCTGTCTAGCATTGGAACACAGGCACGATGATGAGGAAAAACATCTTATTTTCTCAAAAAGACAGACTGGCTTAGTCTATAATTTTGTTAAATTTCTCTCTTGAAAAGAGGAACCGAGTGCTAAAACAAACAACTTCTGTCATTGCAGGAAGTTTTATACTTCACCTGTGCCCAGTCTCCCGTTTTCCATTTCGGACATCTACCTCCTCGGCATCGTTTGTGTGTTTTAGGTCTTTCCAGATGTTTACAATTCTCTTCCCCGACTTCCTTTCCATCTTTAGTCATGCAGTAAACAGTGCGATACTTACTTCCTTTCCCACAGGAAGTGGAGCACTGTAAATAAAGTAATTATAGAAGTTATTACTTTTTGTTCTCGTTTACTTTTCATTACAGTTTGAAGGGGTGATTTTCCTGACCCTGCTCTTTGGAACCATTGATCATCTAGGTGTAATCGATATACCAGGTGAGTCAGAGGGTAAGGGTCACATGCAATTTACCTCCAGTCACATGAATGGAAGAAAACCAATTATGAACATTTCTTCAGAACTATATCTAACCTGTTCACTATTTCAATATTCCATGCTTAGTTTCATTTATTTATTAGTGTCACAAGTAGGCTTACATTAACACCCTAATGAAGTTACTGTGAAAATCCCCTAGACACTACATTCTGGTGCCTGAGGGAGAAATTTAGCATTGCCAATGCACCTAACCTGACTGTGGGAGGAAACTGGAGCACCCGGAGGAAACCCACGCAGACACAAGGAGAACGCACAGACTCCACACAGACAGTTACTGAAGCCGGGAATCAATCCTGGTCCCTGGCACTGTGAGGTAGCAGTGCTAACCACTATGCTACTTTGCTGCTCAGGATTCAGGCAAGCTGGTGTAACCCCGTTCCAAGGTCATGAAAGTGTACATGACTTTTCCTCTTTATTTCCCACCATCCTCCCTCAGTTTTTTCATTCCTCCCCAAAATGTGCAAAATTAATGTGCCTTGATGCATAATTAATATTTACACAAAGATATAATATGATTCATTTTCTGAATGCATTTAAGTATGAAATGAAGATAGACTTTCAAATCTTCAAGAAAATAAATATGTGGTGCAGCAACTGTCAAGGAAATAAGAAGGAAGACTCAAATATTCCACCCATTTGGACCAGTATAGGGAAAAATGACATTAAGTATTAACATAAAGGAAAATAGCACTCATTTAGCCCTCACTTTGAAGCTACCAATGTCAACCTTTTTACAGTAGGTTCACTGAACTACCAATTGTCTGCGTGCTTCTCAAGCACAGACATCTGACAACCCCACTTTGATTTCAGATTAGGCACTACTGAAAGATCAAAGAATCAAAGGAAGAGTGAAATAGTGACAAATATTTAACATGGCAAGTATTCAGAATACAACGCATTGCACAGCAGGGCAACTAAACTGTTTCATTTCATCATTCTCAATATGTAAAATTGCATAGAATATGCAGACAGAAACGTGCCATTCAGCGCAACTAACGTTAATGTTTGTACTTCTCACACACCTTGCATTCTATCGACGTCATCTCAGACTTTCAGTATAGTTTTCTATTCCTTTTCCGCTCATATGCCACCTAGATTCCTTTTGTAAGCTTTTAAGGTAAATGCCTCAATCATATCCTGTGACAGTGAGTTCCACATTTTAATCAAGCTTGCAACAGATTGTTGGAATTCCAGAATTAAAAAGTTTACTGCCTTGGAGAAATCAGGTTTAAAACATTTCAAAACTGCATGAGCTAAAAACCTGAAGAGTTACAAATTGGTGCACTGCTTTAATGGGATGACCTATTATGCCTTGGCATTGTTCAACATCAGTTCCAGAAATTTCACACACTTGAATTCTTCTTTCGAGCAGCAAAGTAATTGTCTTGAGTAGAAGAATGAAGATTTTTCCCCCAAAAGAAGAAGAACTGAAGGACTTGGAATACATCCTATTGACACATTCAGATTGTCAAAGATTTGGCAGTTCTTTGAAGGCAGTGGAGTAGCACAAAGCTTGAAGAGTAGATCACAGCAAAAACACTACTGAAAAATGATCAGAATGGAAGAAACTATACCAACAGATGTCCTTCAGGTCCTTAGCAAAATAACAGTATGATACCAAGAACATTCTGTTTAATTCCCTTGGTTGCATTGAATTAGCAGTTCTCAGCGCTTAATATAATTTAATTCAAAAGAAATTATTTTTCCTAAAAAATAAACCAACATCCATCTCAAGTTAACAACACTATACTATCATTCAGAGACCGAGTATGGCATTAAGGAACCCTAGAAAAACTGGATTCAATGAAGCAGTCCAGGCCCAAATGCAGAAAGACCTGGATGATATCCAGCTTGGGCTGACAAGTGGCAAGTAACATTCACGTCACACAAGTGCCAGGCAATGACCATCTCCAACAAGATAGAACCTAACCATCACCTTGGACATTCAAATGGGATTACCACTGTTGAATGCCCCACTTTCAAAATCTTGGGGGATACCATTCAGCAGAAACCAAAACTGGATTATCCCTTTAAAAACAGTGGCTAAAGAGCAGGTCAGAGGCTAGGAAATCCAGTGATGAGTAACTCACATCCTGACTCCCCAAAGCCCACTCATCATCTACAAGTCAGGAGTGTGGTAGATTACTCTCCATTTGCCAAGATGAGTGCAGCTCCAATATCATTCAAGAAGCAGGACACCATCCAGGACAAAATGGCCCCACTTGATTGGTACCCCTTTCACAAACATTCATTCCTCCCGCATTGCTACTTGTCAGCTCAAGCCTGGATATCATCCTGGATATCATTCCACCATTACTGAACAATGGTAGCAGTACGTACTATCTATAAGATGCACTGCAGGACCTCACCAAGGCTCCTTAGATCGCACCTTTAAAACACACAACTGCTCCTATCTAAAGGGATAAACACAGTGGATACCTGGGTACACCATCATCTGGAATTTCCTGTCCAAATAACTCACCATTCTGACTTTGAAATATTCCTCCACTGTCACTGGGCCAAAATCCATGAACTCCCTCTGTCTTAGCACTACACCATATAGACCGTAGCAGTTCAAGAACCCAGTTCACCAACACCTTCTCAAAGGTAAAAGATGGGCAATAAATGCTGGTCTCGCACACATTCCATCAATGAAATTAAAGAAAAATTCTGCAAGTGGAAAATGTCAATCAACCTTAATAAGTGCACCATTTGGCTCATTGGAAAACAAAGTAAAATCTAATTATCATTGACGTAGGTGTGTTAATGTTAAAATGCATTGTGGGAGACATTCCTGTATCTGCATTAAATGGGTGAGAGGGAAGTCAGTCTTGTTTCTTCATAGATAAAGAACAAGAACAAAGAACAAAGAACAAAACAGCACAGGAAACAGGCCCTTCGGCCCAATGAGCCTGCGCCGCCACCCCGATGTTCCCACCTCTACCTGTGATCCCTGTTTATGTTTATAGATCTATGGATTAAAAACCAAATTTGAGACAATTTAGGGAGAATTTGTTTTGCCAATTAGCCTAAGAGCACATCTTTGGGATGAGAGAGGAAACCGAAGCACCCGGAGAAAACCCACGCAAGCACGGGGAGAATGTGCAAACTCCCACAAACACTGGCCCAAATCCATGTATCTGCACAGCACAGCAATAGTCACTGAGCTGTCGTGTTGCTCATCAAATGGTCCAGGTCAAGCATACACTAACGACGTGAAGCACTAGAATACTCTCGAAAAAAAAATCCAAGAACAGCCCTTTCACGACCCATCGTGTGTATGCCCATTAGACAACAAGGTGGACCAAAGCACCTGTAGGATAAAAACAAGTACATCAATATCATCATCTATTTACACACTTCTCAGGGACTTCCAAGACTCATGATCCCCATTTTAAATCAGTTTTCCATACCCCTTCATTCCCATCCTGTTCATGTGCCCATCTAAGTATTTCTTAAATAACTCCAGAGTACCTGCCTCCACCACTTTACCTGGCAGTGCATTCCATACCCCCACCAACCTCTGTGTGAAAAAATTCCCTCTAGCATCCAAATTATACCTTACCCCCCTCACCCTAAGCCCGTGACCCCTTATGCTATTCGAGTCCATCCTAGGAAAGGGCTTAACCCTGTTTACTCTATCTATACCCCTCATAATCTTGTACACCTCTATTAGATCTCCTCTAAGTCTATGTCTTTCTAAGGAAAACAGTCCCAATTTGCCTAACCTCTCCTCGTAACTCAGACCTTCCGTACCAGGCAGCATCCTGGTAAACCTCCTCTGCAGTCTCTCCAGAGTCTCCACATCCTTCCGGTAGTAGGGCGACCAGAACTGGACGCAATATTCCAAATGAGGTCTAACCAACGTTTTATACAACTGCAACATTAAAGGTCAGCTTTTGTACTCTATACCCCTTCCTATAAAGGCTAATATACCATATGCTTTCTTCACAACCTTCTCCACTTGCTCTGCCACCTTCAGAGACGTGCACTTCTAATATCCCTGATTTTCTTGTTGTACTGATGTAGAGATGCCGGCGTTGGACTGGGGTAGTAAGAACTCAGTAAGAATTTAGCAACACCAATTTTAAATCCAACCGATTTATTTGATAGTAAATTTCCGAGCTTTCGACACTCTTGTGCCTTCGTCAGGCAAATGCAGTGTTCTGGTCTGCAATCGCACACATATCAATACAGACAGTCACAGATTGCTGACTAGAATGCGAATCCTTACATCTAACCTGCTATTCAAGTGTTAAAGTGGCTAACAATGTGTGTGAAGGGAATCCTGAGCATTGGTTAGAGAATTGTGTATTTTCTCCATATAGCACAGTAAGTGAGGTTTTTTGCTAACCCAGGCAAGTTACGGGGGTTACAGATAGTGTGACATGAAGCCAAGATCCCTATTAAGACCGTCCTCATGTGTGTGGAACTTGGCTATCAGTCTCTGCTCAGCGACTCTGCGCTGTCGTGTGTCACAAAGGCCCCCTTGAAGAACATTTACCCGCAGGTCGGAGGCCAAATGCCCATGACTGCTGAAGTGTTTGCCCACAGGAAGGGAACTGTTTTGCCTGGTGATTGTTGAGCGATGCTCATTCATCCTCTGTCGTAGTTTCTTGTTGTACATCAGGTAACAACTGCACACATGTGCAGATTCAGGAAAATTATCTTTTGCAATGAGCAGAGCTGCTGTAGCTATATCTATAAACTATTCAGAAGTAAATCCTGATTGTATTAAATGGCCGAGCACAACGAACCAATGTTGAGGACCTTTGCTTCATTCTCTGACTTGTTTGTTGGCTGGGCTCTTAAGGCAGAGTGTCCAAAGGATATGGAATTTGCACTATTGATCTGACTGCAGAGAGATTAATTCATACAAATAAGACCTGATAGGTTAAATTATAACTCTTTGAGGAGCCCAGTGAAGACATTTTTTTAAACAAATGTCACATCATGATTATTCTTCACTCAGAGTCACAACCTATTGAGCTTTGGATCATAGTTCAATTATGGACAAGGTAGTTGAAAGAATCTGTGAGCCAGATACTGGGTCATTGCCATCCATGTTTTATTACGTAAAGCTCTTATTTATTAATGCCAAAATGTTTGATCAATTTTCACCAGCTATAATGTGAACAGTAGATCTCAAGTCTTAATCTCTATATCTGTCGTGCCTTCATCCTACATCCTGCCTGGCTTTGGAAGAGCAGCAGGAACTGTAAATTTCCTTGAACATGGGGCCCTATATTACTGTTTTGATTCTAAGTGCTGGGCAGATTAGGAACTGGGAGTGTTACAGATCCAACTTTTAGACCCGTTCTGAAGCGCCCTACATGCACACAGCCTGAAAAGAACATCAGAGATTCCGTATTGCACTATATAAGCCTGTGGGCGGGGCTTAACATGCCCAAACTCCTGCACATGCACAGAAAAAAAAGATAAAAAATGAGTGCTGCTCCCCTGCCATATCCTTCCAGACCTTGCCCCCAGTCACACAGATACTGTCCCACCCCCTTAATATTAATGACCCTCTTATCTCCCCATCCCCCAACACCCAGACCAATCCTGGGCCTCCCTCCTCTGCCCTTTCCCTCCCAATGATTCAAGCATCCCCCTTCCTCTCAGACAGGTAGGCAACGGACCCCTCCTTCCACCACAGATCTCAGGCAGAGTGGCAGCGGATCCCTTTTCACCCAACTGATCTCAGGCATAGTGACAGTTAACCCCACTGGGCTCAATTTTGTCCAGGGTATAATTTTGTCCTTTAAAAAGCATTTAGGTAATTACATGAGTAAGATGGGTAGAGAGGGAAATGGGCCAAATGCAGGCAATTGGGATGAACTTAGGGGTTTTAAAAAAAGGGCAGCATGGACAAGTTGGGTCAAAGAGCCTGTTTCCATGCTGTAAACCTCGATGACTCTAATCCCCCTTCCCCCTCCACTGATCTCAGGCAGAGCGTCAGCGGAAACCCCCCCCCCCCCCACTGCTCCTCTACTGAACTCAGGCAATGAGGCCCCTGTCTCCACTCTCCAATTTCCATCCCTGCCCCCCACAGTCCTATCACCAATCTCAAGCAGCAAGCCATCGGATGCTTAGCGCTTACCCCCTCACTAGCTCTCACTGATGGAGAGCCTGAACCAGATTTACATGGAGCATGTCTGTTTCGCGCCAATTCCAGATGGGTGAGCGCAGTGGTAAAGGGGGAAGTGCCGGTAAGGTTGGGCATACAGCCTATTAAATCAATTTAAATACATTCAAATGCACTTAAATGGCATTTAAGTTGCACTTGCTTTGTGTGCAGTCCTGATAGCGGCCACTTTTGGGGCCTTAATAAAGGGGGAACCCATACAGAGGCAGGCGCAGATCGCAATAATAACGTCACACACTTCATTTTATCAAGTTTTTTGCAGCCAAAAACAGGCACAATGCAATGGTAAAATTGGGCCCAGAGTCTCCTCAATTTGCAAAAGTTACAATTCCAGTTGCCAGCATAATACTGTCATTCAAAATGTTTGCCTTATTTGTAATCAAAGTTTTTAACATGAAACGCTGAAAATAAACATTGTGCAGAATTCCTGAGTAATGAAATAAATTGTGTATTCATAAACAACATTATTTTTTAATTGTCACTATAATATTCTCTTTCTCTATCAAGGGAAACCTTCAGGGATAGGTTCTTTTCTCAAACAGCCTCACATTCCAAGTGCTAATTAACCAAGGCCATTGCCACTACTCCAGGGATGATACATGAAAGACAAGTGAACAAAATAAAAAAGGTATACTGAAACTGCATGCTAAGGAGTTTTTTTTTGAGAATTGAGTATTGAGAAAATGTACTGAGTCTTATTTGAATAAAGTGGATAAAAGTAAGAAAATACATATTTTGCTTTAGCACAGTGATGGATGATGACTCTAATCCCCCTTCCCCCTCCACTGATCTCAGACAGAGTGTCAGTGGACACCTCCCCCCTCCACCTTCTCCTCTACTGACCTCAGGCAGAGTGGCAACGGGCCCCCTGTCTCCACTCTCCGATTTCCGTCCCTGGCCCCCGCAGCCCTATCACCGATCTCAAGCAGCAAGCCATTGGATGCTTAGCGCTTACCCCCTCACGAGCTCTCACTGATGGAGAGCCTGAACTAGACTTACATGGAGCATGTCTGTTTCGCGCCAATTCCAGCGCTTTGAGTCAGAGAAAGTTATAAACTTAGCCACAAGGTCATTACCACTTGGCCACGTATGATTCGTGGATAAGGTGTAAATATAAAGAATCATTTCAAGCTGCATTACAAAATATAATTGAATGATGCTTCTATAGTTCTGAATTTAATTGGATACATATGTTCAACATCTTATTGCATTCTGTAACAATTAAGGTTGTAATAATGAAAGTTAAATTTATGTTTTAGATATTATTATTTTTTATTTATTCATTTGTGGGACATGGGTATCGCTGGTTGGGCCAGCTTTTATTACCTATCCCTAGTTGCCTTTAAACTGAGTGGCCATTTCAGAGGGCAATTGAAATTCAGCAATGTGGTATTATTGCTAGAAAATTGATCCAGAAATTTAGCTAATGTCCTGGGGACCCAGGTTTGAATCCCACCACTATTGAATTTATTGAATTTGAATTCAATAAAAATGTTGGAAATTAAGAATCTACTTATGACTATGCTGATTATCAGCAAAACCCATCTGGTTCACTAATGTCCTTTAGGTAATAAGAATTAAATGCTCATGTCTCCAAGGTGATATTTTATTGATATTTGATAGCATATAAAATTCATGTGGCAGATTGGTATATAAACATTGCTTTTGTTAGTTAACCAAATTATTTATGTTCAAAAGATCTAGAACTTTACAGAAGTCACTGATATAACTTGTACATAGCATGGAACACTTCTTTGTAATAGTATATGATTATAAAATGTATTGTAGACATTATCAACTCTGCTGATTTTCAGTTTTACATAAATAACATCAGTTATCATTGCACAAGTTATATCAGGAACTACACAATATGAGGGTGAATATATTAATTTATGCATAATGACTGCTGTTAGTGAAGGAGCAAATTCTGAAAATATCTGCTGACAGTGGCGAGTGAAGAGCCATATTAGCAATGAGATAGAACTGAACTTGAAAGATAAAGTACAAATCATTGTTTTCATGTTTGACCTGTGAACAAAGCAGAGTTGTCTAGTTTCAAAATTATAACGAATAAGTATTCTAAGGAAACAGAGAAAAATCAATGATATATTTTTGAAATATATGCGACTCTTCAATAAGTATCCTGAAGAACAACAGGGAAAAAAACAATTACATATTTTTGAAATACTGCAAGAATATATATAACTCGTCAATGAATAAGTATCCTAAGGAAACAACGGGGAAAAATCAATAGTATATTTTTGAAATACTGTAAGAATAACATGGCTCCAAGAACTCTATATACAATCCTTCCTTTCTGTGAAGTTGATATAAATCTTGCTTTTCAGTAAAAAAAAGTATACTTGCTGAAGTTTACCCTGTAATAGGAACTACAGCAATATATCCATAGAGAGATTTTTACTTTAAGAACAATAGTTCAAAAAGTTGACATGTTAGTGCATGACAAATTTAAATGAAATGATCTTCAAAACAATATGATTATCAGATAATAAGCTAGACCCTGGACTTTCAGCAAAAGGAAAACAGAGATTTGCACATTATTCTGTCTTTGCTTCAGATACTGTACAAAAGATTTAGAACTTTATAATATAAAGTCACTGATATAACTTGTACATAGCATGAAAGACTTCTTTACAAAAGCATATGATTACAAAATGTATTGTTGACATTATCAATTCTATTGATTTTCAGTTTTACATAAATAAAACCAGTTACCATTGTACAAGTTATATCAGAAGGTATACATAATAACAGTGAATATATTAATTTATGCATAATGACTGTTGTTAGCGAAGGGGCAAATTCTGAAATCAAAATGAAAATATATGATAAAATAAGTGACTGTGCAAAACACATCGGAGAGGCCTGGCATTGCCCAGCTTTTTCTGCCTACATGTTCCTGCCTTGAGACTACTCAAATATATACGTTGGGATATAATACTGATTATCAAACCCTGACATTAATCTTCAGACACAACTGGTTGGTGTACACTCCACTCTTTTGTAAAACATGATGACTGGCCAATATGTGGTTTTTAAAGAGACTGCTAGAAGTCTTTTTTTTAAAATGGAGAAATTTTATATTTTTGGGAGGATTGTGGGGGGTGAGGGGGGGGAGGAAGGGGCAGAAGGAGCAGGAGTCTTCCCTCTGCATTACTCCCAAAGATTCTGGTCATGACTGGGTCCTACTCCTCACACCTCTGCCCTCACCCTTCCGCACTGCATCTCCCTGCCCCAACCCTGCTAGTTTCAACTGCCAGCCATCTCAGCTTGGCAGCAGCCTAATTTTTCTGTCCTTCCACAACTGCATGAACTGTAGCAGCCTTACAGAAACTGCAGTTTCATTTAAATGAGGTTTGAGCTCAAAAATTGTTCAGATCACTCAACACTGGTTCTTACAGGACAGCACAGACATACCAACAACTTTCTACTGATTTTAGGAGGAAATTGATGATAAGCCTCAAAATCTTCCCAAAGTTACTCATTTTATTCTTTATCTTTGAGGAAACAGTATGCTCACCTACAATAAAACCCAGAGGAGACAAATCCCAAGGGATCAACCCACAGATTTGTGTTAAGCTGAGTTTCATGATAATTGAGGATGTCCTATTTCCACATGAATATAAGTCTATGTAATTAGATATGCCTATAAACAGTCATGTCAAAAACAACAGATTCAAATGCTAAATTAAAACACAGTAAAGCAGTAAATGTGTGTAAAAGTCTTTATTCAATCTGTTCACAGTTTACAATCTCACTCCTTCATAAGGTCTGCTTTCTGTTTCACACCATGATATTCCGTTTGCAGCATCAACTTCACCCTGAATCATTGCAATTTCACTGTGATTGTGAAGAATCCTATCACTTCACTGTGGAACACTTTTCCCAATTTTACCATTGTGTCTGCATCCAGCATCATGCAGTAAAAAGAAAACATATATAATGGACTGGACGATATTGACATGATTTGAATGAAAGCTAGACTTGATAGGGAGAAATATTTGACAACCTTGGGATAGAGATAGAGATAGTCAACCAGAAGATAGAGGACTTCTCATAACTTATAGTTAATATCTTATCAATCATGTTTTATCATTTGCAGGGTATATGTTATTTGGAATTGTTCAACCATGCACAAACGCAAAATAATGCACTATACAAATTGAAGAAGCATTATTGTACATTCAAAGTAAGATGCCACCTTCTCTTTTCATAGAGAAAAGAGTTCTGTGGACCATCAACTGCAACTCAAAAGCATCATGTAACCATCAGTACCCTCGCCAGAAGCTGGCAATATCATGTAGAAATCGATGAAAATGAGTGACCACCCAAGGTGACGCACCAATCACAGGTAAGGAAGGCAAAGGAGAAAATGCTGGAAAATCTCAGCAGGTCTGGCAGCATCTGTAAGGAGAGAAAAGAGCTGATGTTTCAAATTCAGATGACCCTTAGTCAAAGCTTAAAATCTAACCATGCCACATATCTACTTACAAGGTCATCTTTCTTCTAAATTTCATCAATGAAGCTTAATAAGAGTTCCAAGTCTTCATCAATATCCAACTGACTAGCATCCAGCCAACAAAAAACTTTGCTTCTGTTTTTATTTTTGTTAGGAAGTGACAATGCCAAAGCCACACCGTGTTTTCTCTACATTGAGGACTTAACCTGTGTCCACATGTCCACTTATACTGGTCACAAGGTTCAGGCTCAGAGAACATTGATGAGTAATTGTGCCCTGACAATTTATTTATACTTTTGCCAAAAATAACTGAGAGGACCTCAGCTTACATTCTTCTGTCTGCAAAAAATGTTTCTTACTTTCTAATCTTCACCTTCAGGCAACCACTCTCAGCTACCATGCTTCTTCATTCTGAAGCCAGATGGTGGAGAAAAAAATCAGATGCCAAACTTTAACTTAAAACTAGAGTTATTTACAGAATGCAACATTGTATAAGCTTTTTCTTTCCTAATCAACACCAGTGTCTCAGAAGTCTCTCTTTAGGTATGTTCGTGGTACTTCATCAATCGATGCCTGTATACCCTGAGCATTAGTATTATAATTAACATAACTTTAGCAGGCCTAGCCAGATTGTTTCCCAGCCCAGTTGCATTGTCTGGAGAATGTCAGAAACTCTGACTTTTCCCTACAGGAGTTGGGAGGGCAGGTAGGCTGGTGGTGTAGGTGGTTAAGAGAGAGGGCACTGGCATGTTGAGGGTGCAGTGTGAGTGCCCGCACTGAACTCACAGTTTATACACAGCATAAATGTTGTGTATGCTCCTGACAAGGAGTGTGAGCCCTGCCCAGTCTGTGAACGTGTGTCAACACTGAGAACTGCCTGAAAATGATTAGATCCAATTACATAATGCAGAAAGCTTAAAATCACTCTGCAACATGTAGGCATGAGCAAATTACACAATTCCCAACAAACTATTGGTTTGCCTTGTTTTCTGAGGGGACCAATTAGAATTGGAGGCCAACCCACTCGTGTTGCAAATAAATAGCACCAATCTCTTTCAGATTTGATAAAAGGTCATCAACCTGAAAAACTAATTCTATTTCTCAACCCACATGATGCTGCCTGACCCTTGTGTTTCTAGTATTTTCTATTTTTATCTCAGATTTCTAACATCTGCAGTATTTTGCTCTAATACGCGTGAGGGATACAGGGCCTTACTCAAAGGTGTAGCTGATTTGCTTTCGAATACAGGTTGAAGCGGGTGTAACAGGTGAAATAGCAACCTCCAGTGGTGGAGGAAAGGAGTCAACAAATAATCTGGCATCAGAAATATGATAGTTGCATGTTTGCAAATATCCTAATGAAGGTTGACCCAGCAGTGTTCCTCTGCAGAGATTTGGAAATGGTAATAAGAAATTTGGAAATCATAGCCATTAGACCAGGCAGGAAGTGAAAAATCTATGTGCAGGGATTCATGCAGAAGAGGACACAGACTGTAGAACAGTGGAGAAATTGAGATGATAAGGCACAGATTCAGAATGAAGTAGGGGTGTTCTGCTACACTGCTACAAAGGTGTAAAGATGTTGATGATGGATTAAATGTGGTATAGGAAACTCAGCATCAAAGAACCATGAAAGTTAAAGGAGTCTTGCCCACTTTAGGAAAGGCCATCCTTTATGCTGGATCACAATAAACAGCCTCTTTTGAATAAAGATCCTGGAACAGTCTTGCAGAACTACATCATTCAAACACATTCTTTCTGAATTTATTGATGATTTACATTTTCCCATACCTTGAATGAAATATTTTTTAACAAATGAGTAATGAATTTGGAAATAAATAAAACTCTCAAAACATTTTTAAGTAGTTCTGGTTATGACGGGGTGGTTTTTGAATGTATTATTTTGAAAAAAAGTTTACCTGGGTTGAATCAACAGATACCCAAGCAATATATATTACAGCATGTTTAAAATACAGAAGCATGAAGCACAGCCAAAAGCTTCATTCTTAACATTCCTACAGATATCAGGAATTCAGTTTGTCACCATGCTTCACTATCACTACCACTGGTATCTACACATCACAACTTTGTACCAGACTGACAATACTTCAAAGTTAGCCTGCAATATCTGAAGCTGACCTGCACTGCTGAAAAAATAGAGCACTCTGGTTGGAGCAATTACTGTAACAGTTGTGGAGCAAAGTCTAAGAAGAAAGAAGAATGAACTAAGAAGAGAAGATGCTCTGAGGTTTTCTAATGTTCACTGGGCACCTTGGTACAGAAAGTGGAAAGAGGGAAAGATGTGATCTATTTAGGGTCTGGAGTTTCTCCAGACAAACTCTCCAAAGCCACTCGAATTAGATGGCTATGCCATGGTCAATGCGAGGAACCAAACCCTGAAGAAATGGATGCACTGCTGCAAAGATTTCAAGTGACCTCATGTGAGTGGTCAAGACCACTCATGTATCTTCAAATACCAGATCTCACCAACTGCACTACTTAGCCAATTGGATCATTTGATTCTGAATTTATCTACTTATGCTTGTTAATGCAAAGGATATGCATATGCCTCTATAAATGTGAACTATTATATCAACTATGTTTTTTCACCCTTGTCTATATACACCAACATGTTTTAATCTGGATCCCAAGCTGTCTGTAGCCTGAATTAAATTGATCTCTTTTAAATGACTTCATATGGGATATCATGTTTCAAAAATATTCCAGCGGTGGTGGTGAGCGGAGAGCGCAGAATTCAAAAACCTCTGGAAATGATCAACTGATTTCTGATAAAGAGGGACACCAACCTTGTGTTGCCTGCTGGTTCGTATGATTACCGTGTGCAGAAGCTGCTGTTGAATAGTTGTATAGTTTATGGGTTAAGTGTTCTCCAAGGCTGCTTTCAAGACACATGACAAAACAGAGTCGTCGAGCAGAAACTAATAGCCATGTTCTACATGCGTGAGGACGGCCTCAACTGGGATCTTAGGTTCATGTCACACTATAAGTAACCGCTGTTAAACTGCCTGAGTTTGCAAAATCCTATGAACTGTCCTGGCTTGAGACAATTCACATTTCTTTAACTTGTGATTATCCCTCTCTCCACTCACACTGTTTATACTGTAAAGATTTGGTTATCTATAAAGACTCACATTCCAATTACTCTTCACATTCCAATCTGTAATTATCTTGCAATTGTGACTTTGTCCATAGATGCCATGTATGTGAACTAATCTCCACTCACCTGATGAAACAGCAGCGCTCCAAAATCTCATGATTCCAAATACACCTGTTGGATTTCTTACTGTGCTCACCCCATACTGGTATCTACACATCACAACTTTGTACCAGACTGACAATACTTCAAAGTTAGCCTGCACTATCTGAAGCTGACCTGCACTGCTGAAAAGAATAGAGCATTCTGGTTGGAGCAATTACTGTAACAGTTGTGGAGCAAAGTTTAAGAAGAAAGAAGAATGAACTAAGAGTAGATGTTCTGAAGTTTTCTAATGTTCACTGGGCACCTTGGTACAGAAAGTGGAAAGAGGGAAAGATGTGATCTATTAAGGATCTGGAGTTTCTCCAAACTCTCCAAAGCCACTCGAATTAGATGGCTATGCCATGGTCAATGCGAGGAACCAAACCCTGAAGAAATGGATGCACTGCTGCAAAGATTTCAAGTGACCTCATGTGAATGGTCAAGACCACTCATGTATCTTCAAATACCAGATCTCACCAACTGCACTACTAGCATACACAGCCCAATTCACCATTGAATAGTGTTCATACCCATTAGTTACTCTTCAGATACTGAAGTAGCCCCTGCCTGTACTCAGCAAGACTTGGACAGCATTCAATCTTAGAAGTGATGAGTAACATTTGCACTGGAAAATGACAGGTAATGACCACTTCCAATGAACGAGAACATAACCCTTCGCATTCAAAGGCATAATCATCACTAATCCATTACTATTGCTGGAAGTTCAAATTCCTGGAACTTCCTTCCTAATAGCACGCTCCCTGGTAGCACTCTGGATATACCTACACCACAATTAACTGCAGAAGTTCAAGAAGACTGCTCAGTATCTCAAGAGCAATTACGACAAGCTATAAATGCTGGCTTGTTAGCGATGTCCACATCCCATGAACGATTTTTTAAAAAGCTGCCCATCACTCACCTACTAAAAGGTTCTACCCACCAGTGCTTACACTGATATTCCTATGCACCACCCTCACACACTTAAGATTCTACAAGCTTTACAGCTATATTTCACGCTCACTAGTAACCATCCAACCATGACAGTCAAACCACTTGTACAAATCTTTCTGACACATTTCATTCTTTCTTGCAGGACAAGGTAACACACAGCAGGAGGAGCCAGTTACTAACCAGAGAAGAGGCACAGCTACATTTACAGACACACATGGAGTGCTGGCCCTTATTTGCTGAGGCTGTGTCCAGCTGTGGATTTAAAATCATCAAAAATGTTGGCAATTATGTTTTAATAGATAGCATGTATACATTGTACTCAGATCAAAACGTGATACCATAGCAGTTTGCACAGTGATTGAGCAAGTTTGACCTTTTGAAGATGTTTCAAATGTTTAATTTATTGGGAAAAATGAGCCAAAAGAAGGTAACTTTACATTTAAAATGAAGCTGACTCCAGGCAATAAGCACTAGTAACAGTTTAAAGTTAATTGCAACCACACAAACCCATATCTATAACAGTTGGAATGCTAAGTTTCATCTTTCTTCAACAGCAAGATATAAAATTGCTGCCACATGCAGAATCCCTCAAAGCAACTTTCTACTTCTCACGTTATACTGAAACAACACCACGCAAAGTCATGAACAATAATCTGTGATTCTGATGCATTCTCTCCGCACTCCTCCTTAACTTCTTATCAGCCTCTAACACAGCTGACTATGTCATCCTCCTCTAACACCCCTCCACTGTTGTCCAGCTTGATCCAATGATTCTTTATTCAGATTTTAGATATTGCATCTTCATCAGCGGCTTTCCTTTCCCCCCTCCCTAAACTATTACTCTGAAGTCTCCCTAGCATCCATGCAAGGGCCCTTTTTCTTCCTCATCTACATACCTATTTTCTGACATCACTTCTAAACATTGGGCTGCATTTTACCAGGCATCTGGACATAGACTGGGAGGTGGAACGCCACGTAAAATGATGATGGAAGGCAAACCCAATGTCTGCCCATTGGCATGGGTACAGGTGGGAACCTCAGTGACACAGTCACCCATCAGACACCCAATGAAGTCACTTAAGTCCCCATGTAAGGGCCACTTCCATTCTGTCACCATTTTACTGAAGGCTCCCAGTGGGAGGAAAACATGGCTGATCTATTGCCCAAAAAAGCCTCCCCATTGACAATGGCTGTTGCCATGACTGCTGCACTTTGGCTGGAGGATGCACAACCATGACCACAAGGCACACAAATAAACAACTTGTTTCAAGGGCATCTTGGCATGGAGGTGCCACTTCTAGAAAGCACAGGTGGGCCATGTTACAAGATTGACCAATCATCATAAATTTGTTGTTATTGTAGCTGCTTTGTTTTAGAATTCAGATTAAAACCCTGGTGAGATTTGAACTAAAGTCCCAGAGCATTGCTCTAGGCTTGGATTTTCCCACATTAGTGACTAGGCCATAGCAGGAAGCCATTATTGTAGCTATTCGCACACTCAGGATGTTTTTTGCAAGTGCTACCCAACTGTGGAATCACATCTAAACATTTTGGTTTTACAAGTGTGGGCTGGTTGGGTATGGTCTGTATTCTGTTTATTATAAATAATCAAAGGAACATGCTGTTTAATTCAATCAGCCAATTACTGAGGCATACGGCCTACATATCTGGCAATGCACTGGCACTGTCGCTTGATTGTTAGTAGACAGAATGTCTTTTTGGACGGCTGGAGGCATCATGTTAGTGAAAAATACCACCAGCATAGCCGCTGCATAACAGCAGCGTAAAATTAATTGTTGTTCAAAGTTTTGAGATACTTTATGTTTCTGGGATAATTTGAGGTAGACCAGGCATTTTTCAGTTTCAAATGAGGACTTTTAACCCATCTGTGAGTTTGCATGATACATAGTGAATAATAATCTGATCAAGGTAGTCATTTTCCCAGAGGAATCACTGATGCATTCTCTTTCTGGTCAACCTGCAGAGTGAATAAATGGCTAGGGAATTATTTACAAGCTTGTTGATCAGGCCAATCTTTGATTGTGTGGTGCTATATGAATCTCAACATGTATATTAACCAGTGAAGTTAAGCATGTGGTAATGGATTTCTCCATTAATCCTGAATGAGCTCATATCCTCTATACTCCATAAAATTCAGTGCATTATAAGCTCTGTGATTGCAGTGCCACTAAATGTGCCAGATTTTGTTCACTTATCATTCCAGTGCTTGCTGACCTACAATGGTACCCCAACTGTTTTAAATTTAACATAATCATCCTTGCATTTAAATACCTGCAAAGCCCCGCTTTTCCTTATTCCTATAACACTCTCCAGTCTGATAACCCTCCCTAGACTCTCTATCCTTTACACTCTGGTCAGCTGGTTCTATTCTGGAATTCTAAATCAAATGCCTGCACTTCATCATTTACCTCTTTTCAGAAAATCCCAAAACCTGCCTCATGTAACACCTTTTTGAAAGGAAAATGTTCCAGATTTCCATTGTCTTTGCATGAAAAAGTTCTTCTTTATTTTGCTCCTTAATGTTCTGGTAGGAGAGATAGTTTCTCTAGGGATCATTTTAACTTTTGACAATAGTATAAAGCTGACCAAATCAAATTGACTGTTCACTTCACATGTTTCCATTTTCTTATCCATTAACTTCCATGGAGAAGACGAGAGGAAAGAAAGAAGGATGTGCATTAGTGGGCACAGTGGTTAGTAGTGTGGTCTTGGGCGACTGTCTGTGGGGAGTTTGCACATTCTCCCCGTGATTGTGTGGGTTTCCTCCGGGTGCTCCAGTTTCCTCACACAGTCCAAAGATGTGCAGATTAGGTGGGTTAGCCAATGTAAATGTGCAGGCTTACGGATTTGGGTAAGATATTCTTTTGGAAAATCAGTGCAGACCAATGTACCAAATGTTTTATTGGTAATATTGACTGAGAAGTAAATATTGGTCAGCACATTAAGAATAGCTTCACTGCAACATATAACATTTTACATCCATCTCAGAGGACAGGTAGGGCTTCCAACTAACATATCTTCTACAAGATGACATCTCTGACAGTGCAATGCTGCACTAGACAACCAGCCTACACCTTTGTGCTCATGTCTCTGGGATACATCTCGGAACACACAACCTTTTGATTCAGAAAGTGCTAACAACTGAGCCACAGTTGACACTAATTCATATGTTTGGATTTTTTTCTTTTGTGGGCCTTTTCTACCCTAAGACTTCCAAAAAAATAAATTCCTGACCCGAGTCTGTTACTGAATGTGTACAAGACATTGAGCAACTCTGCTGATTGATGCATCCAGAAAGATATATATAGATATGTCATGTTCAACATGGCAGCAATGTGTGCCTGTAAGATGTTAATATTTGTGTACGTGTGGTTTTGTCTATGTACACAGTATTTGTAGTGACATTTTGAGGCAGCTTGGAAAAGATCCTCAAATTAGAAATGTGCTGATATTTTAGGTTTGTTGTTGGTGTTTATGTTTCAGTATTTATTCCTTTAAAAATCTGTCTGCAGAAAATACTTCCTTTTTAAGTCTTTCCCACAACCATAATTTGTCAGTTCTGGTATTATTCTGTCATTTTCACTGCACTCTACAATGTCTTATAATGGTGTGAGCAGAACTCTGCAATACTTCAAGCATCACCTAATCACTGTTCTGTATAAATACAGTGCCATTTTCTGTTTTTTGTATTCAATAATGCCCTCATGAAAGAAACAGTGGGAGAAACTGTTAAAACTTCCCTTTACAGCATAAAGCAATACATGAAGTGGCTAACTGAAGTACACAGTTAGGTCAGCAGAGGGCTTTGCGTTCTGCATTGCTCTGTGCATTTACTGAACTAAATCATCTGGACTGTTTTTTATTTTGACTCCTGCTAAACTTATATGACTTCTTTGTTCTTTATAATGCATGTTTTATGTTTTGTTTTCAGTGTTAAGGCTCATATCTCACAGCCAGTGGTGAAATGACAGAATGGTCTCAGACCTTGAAGAATGCTGTCCAAAAGGATCTAGGGATCTCTGTGGCATGGAATTCCTCCTTCCTGACATTAGTTTGAACCTGAATCTAAGTCAGGGAGATCTCCATGCATCCAACAACAACAATGGCAGCAAGCAGGATAAGCAGCTAATCACATTGATGTATTTTGACATGCAGAAATCAGGGTTGGAATTTTCCATTCCTGCGTCGCAGTGGGTTCTCCTGCAGCAGAAGTAGTCTGCACTGGTGAGATCTCCACCAGGGAACCCAATGACTTCAGCAGGACTGGAAGGTCCTACCAGCAGAAAGGGCTGGAAAATACCATCCCAGGTGTTCAAATACATTTTTTCACTTATATTTCAAAATGTTCAGACAGTGAAATAAAAATGGGGATGAAGGTTAACGACAGAAGTATTATAAGTGTGTTATAAAAACTATTATTTAAAATAATTGATTTGTTCCATAATGGGAAAAAGGAAGACACTCTATAACTTTAAATTAGTGTTTTAGGCCATGATGTTGAGCATCAGTTATGAACCTAGTGCACTGTTAGAAACACTGTTTTAGCTCATTCAACAAAGTGTAACTTTTTCAAGGATTTTTACAGAAGGATCAACAGTAGAAAGGGGTAATTATTGTCAGTTCAATGATTTCTATTTGACTGTAGTCTGTGGGGATTTCAATAATGCACCCTCTGAAGCATAGAATTACTGACAGTAACTTTTGAATCTCCACAATTAACTATACAAACGTTCACTCTAGAAGTGATTACATTAATACTGAAGTTTCATGTTCAAATTACCACAAAATCCAGGTTTTTGTTTGCTACATTCATTAATGCACTCTTAACTAGTCACTGCTGGTACGAGAGGAGTTACAACTACATCTGCCTCTTTCTTGCCTCCTGATGCTGGGAATGTTTGAACTGTTCAGGGAACAGTTTGAATAATGTATTTTAGATAGACTGCTGGCTGGATTTTGGATTCCATTCCTCCCCACTTCCATTACACAGCCTAATTGGTGTCATGGAGAATGACTGTGCCAGGCCTAGTGCATTTACTGAAGTATTTAGTAGTTGGTAATCTTTAAGTATTCCTGAAAATTTGTCTTTTTTTTCAAATTTTTGGTCAGAAGGAGCTTCAAAAACAGCGACGACTCTCTAAATTTGAAATATGCGCAGCCACCCTGCACGATAGAATTTGTATATTCTGAACATGTCCAAAGGCATACTTTCTATGCCTTTTAGCTTTGACAAAGGGCACTTGGACTCTTTTCTCTCCTTATAGACATCCATGCAGGGATTCCTCAGGGTAACGTCCAAAGTCCATTCATCTTCAACTATTGCATCAATGATCTTCCCACCAACATAAAATTAAAAGTAGGAATGTTCTCTGATGTGTGCATGGTGTTCATTACCATGCAACATTCTTCAAGCACTGAAAATCAATTAGACCCCAGTTATAAATGTGATTGTTGAAACAAAGGGCACTTGGACTCTTTTCTCTCCTTATAGATGCTGCCAGCCCTACTGAGATTTTCCAGCGTTTTTTCTTTTGGTTTCAGATTCCAGCACCTGCAGTAATTTGCTTTTATGTTAGTTTGTACTCTAACTGCCCCCATTAGTTCCAACAATCACATTTATAACTGGGGTCTAATTGATTTTCAGTGCTTGAAGAATGTTGCATGGTAATGAACACCACGCACACATCAGAGAACATTCCCACTTTTAATTTTATGTTGGTGGGTAGATCATTGATGCAATAGTTGAAGATGATTGGACTTTGGACGTTACCCTGAGAAATCCCTGCACGGATATCCTAGGATTGAGATGATTAGAACATAGAACACAGAACATACAACAGATATATTGGATATACATAGAACAATAGATTGGCCCCAACGATCACAACCATCTTCTTATCTGAATGTAAGAACATAAGAACTAGGAACAAGAGTAAGCTATCTGGCCTCTCGAGCTGCTCCACTATTCCATAAGACTATAACTGATCTTTTCATGAATTCAGCTCCACTTACCCACCATTAACCTTAACCCTTAATTCCTATACTTTCAAAAAATTATCTATCCTTGCCTTAAAAACATTCAATGAGGTAGCTTCAACTACTTCACTGAACAGGGAATCCCACAAGTTCACAATCTTTTGGACAAAAAAAATTCTCCTCAACTCAATCCTAAATCCGCTCCTCTTTATTTTGAGACCATGCCTCCTAGTTCTAGTTTCAGTGGAAACAGCTCCCCTGCTTCTATCTTATCTATTCCCTTCATAATCTTATATACTTCTATAAGACCTCCCCTCATTCTTCTGAATTCCAAAGAGTATAGTCCAAGTCTACGCAATCTTTCCTCAGAAGCCAAACTTCTCAACACCTAAATCAACTTAATGAATCTCCTCTGCACTCCCTCTAGTGTCAGTACAACCTTTCTCAAGTAAGGAGAGAAAAACTGTACACAGTACTCTAGATGCGATCACACCAGTACCTTAATACAGCTAGGTATAACTTCAATCATTGGAGAGTCTTCCCCCTAATTCCTATGACTTCAATTTTGAAAGGGTTCCTTGGTGATAAACTTAGTCAACTGGTCTTTTGATGTCATGGACAATCATTCTCCCTTCACTTCTGAATTTCAGCATTTTTATCTGTGTTTGGATCAAAGCTGTAGTGAGGCATAAAGTCAAGCAGTCCTGCCAAAACCAAAAGTGAGCGTCGATAAGCATGTTAATGGTGTGTCAGTGCCACTTGCTAGTACTGTCAATGATTGAAAGACTGATGGGGCAGTAGTTGGATTTATTCTTCTTTTTGTGGACAGGGCATACCTGGGCAATTTTCCATAGTGTTGGGTAGATGCCAATGCTGTAGCATCTGTATTGGAACAGCCTGACTCAGGGTGCAGCTTCTCAAAAAACTTTCACAATTTGCTCTCTAATTTCTATCAAAGCTGCTTGAAAAAGCAAAGATCATAGAATGTGCAGAACCTTGCTACTTTTAAACTGCTGTTAGACAGATTGTGTGCTAGAAATTTCTCCAAATTGCACACATTCAATGCAAAGATGTAGCTAAAATTTCTCTTCAACTACTGGAAGCAAAAAAAAGCCTCCTGATGAAGCTGAGGGTTTTGAAACAGACTGAGGGCTTGAAGTAAAAACTTAAGTGAAAGCAAAGACAATTCAATGAAGAAATATTGCATCAACATGAAATCTGTCATTAAAATGTTTTCATTTGTTTAAACATCTATTTTAGATGTTACAAATTCAGTTAGTTATGAAAAAAAGGCTCATTCATTTTTCAGAAAATCATTTTGAATTATCTGATTCGTTCATCAATAACATGATATGGAATTGTTCACACAAAGAAATACAATTATAAGTGATTATATAGAGAATTAAATATTAAATATTTACATAAAAGTGTGACAACTATCATGATGAAAGAAAATAGCATTTTTGGACAAGAACTTCCTTTATATGTATGATTTTTAATATTTTTAAATTATTTGATGCCAATGCTAAAACATTTAACTACCTGGGGACAAAAATTATCTCAGCAGACACTAACTACATTAATAGCCAAAGAAACGTCCCGTATTCTTCAAGATGCAGATAAAGGTGCAGATTCATAAATTCTAAAATGCAGGAAATAGAAAGAGGTGTACCAAGAGCAAATGAGACTCGAGGTTTATGAACAAAGATCTTGAACTCATAAACAAGGCTGCAATAATGATTCTGTCCAAGATTTTAAATGAGATACTGATTTGTGGAAAAGTTCCAAAGTAGATTCACTGGGACTGTTTAGAAGATAGGAAACATCATTATCATGAGAGACTTGAATTCATCAGAAGAAGTGGTAAATGTGACTGAAAATATTAAGGGATTTGAGAAGATAACTAACAAAAGATCATTTCTATTCATCAGTGAATTCGTAAAAAGGGGGCATACATTAAGGATCAACATGAAACGGAAGGGTTAGAAGAGATTTTCAAGCAAAAGATAACTAAAACATAGAATACATTATTATAAATGGCTATTAAATCCAAGTTAATCGCAAGATTTCAGAGTCTGTTGAATAAAATTATTAAAATCCAAGAAAATGGGATTAAAATAGATCCAATAATGTGAGGCTGAACTTGCAGAGGCAAGATAGTTTGCATTTGCTAAAATTTCCATAATTCTATATTAATATTTCTATATTAATTCTATATTGCATATTTTAACATACTGGACATAGGTTTGAGCAATCATGAAAGTTTTGTTTCCTTTACACATGAACCAAATAATAATTAATATGAATTTCTAAACCAACAATAGTTTATTTGTAGATATCACTGATTTTGATCTGTTAAGTCTATAGTAATCTTTTGAAAAAAATAATAAATCGCTGACAAAGTTTAATAGCTTTTGAAGATATTCAATCCTAGGCATGGAGACCATGATAACTAATTCCATGTACAAGAAACACCTTTTTTACAGGGGATGAAGAAATCTTAATGTGAAAAACTGGCCTGGACATCAGAAATGAATCTGAGGAGGTAAACATTTGAATGGGTTGCGAGACAAAATGCAGACACTGTAAATGAAACAGGTGCTAAGAATTTTTACGTATTTTGATTGTGGGTTCAATTTGTTCTTTACTATTTTTAATACATCTCCTTAAAAATCAATTCCTAATTTCTTATCCAAGCATTCAATGTATGTTCCGACTATATTTTCAGTTACATAAACATTGATTTAGAAATGACTTCTGGAAATCAATGTTTTAAGTCTATTTCTTCATATCACAAGTAGTCTTACATTAACACTGCTCTGAAGTTACTGTAAAATCCCCTAGTCACCACACTCTGGAACCTGTTTGAGTACACTGAGGGAGAATTGAACACGGCCACTGCACCTAACCAGCACGTCTTTTGGACTGTGTGAGGAAACCGGAGCATTAAATGGAAACCCACACAGACACAGGGAGGAAGTGCAGCCACTGCATAGATAGTGACTCAAGCCGGGAATTGAAACAGGATCCTGATGCTGTGAGTCAGCAGTGCTAACCACTATGCTGCTGTGGGAGAGGGAATTACAACATTTTCCATTTTCATCTGCAGATTTGTAAATTTCCTTGCACTGCAGACTCTGATTGAAGAAACAGCAATCCCAATACAGCAGATTAAATGCCTGATGAGTTTTACAAATTGAAAATGTAGAAGTAAGACATTGTTTCAATAATCTATGCTTTTTCCATTCATTATTTTAAATTAGTTCCAATAGACAAAAAGAATGCTTGATATAAAGGGGTGCTTCATGGGATTTACACCTCAATAACATCAATGGAGATTGGTTACTCGCTTACATCTAGGCATGTCAGTGAACAACAATTGTCTGACGTGATCGTATTGAATTTTGGAAAACAAATAAGGAAATGGAGAAAAGTAAATCAAGATGAATGCAGTGTCACTTCATTCACTTAAATCAGTGTCACTGGTTCTAAGTCCTCCAATAAATGTGAACAGTTTCTCCTGAACTACTCTGTCCAGATCCTTCGGAGGCAGAGGGGATTCTCCCAAGCTGCTGTGCTAGTTTTTTAGTACAGCGGGCCGGGAGAATCCTACCTGGGTGCTGCAAGGGATTCACGCATGTTTTTCTGCTATGACAACATCTTCCAATGCAGGGTTTTTGTCAGTGTCCACTCAGTGCCGGAAATTGGCGGAGAGACGGAGTAAATATTTAAATCCTAATTTTACAGTAATTTAAATGCTATTAGCAGACCTAAGGACTCTCCAGGCCCGCTAGCAGCTCCCTCCCCCAGTCCCCCCTCCCTCCCCTTCCCACCATCCGCCAGAATGTTTCGCTCCAGCATGGGTTATAGTAGCAATCATTAGAATTGTACCCTTTAATTTACATTGCCTTGCCTTATTCTTCCCACCAAACTGCACACTACACATTAAATTTCACTTAAATTACATTTCTCTGCATTATATTTCCTGTATTGCATGTTTGCCTATTCACCAGTCTGAAATCCATCAGTTCACAATACTTCCAAGTTTTGCAAATTCCGTCTTCAAAATGTCAATTATGTCCTGGACACACAAGTATAAGTCATTAATTTAGATCAAGAAAAGCACTGATTCTAGTATTAAACCCTTGGAGCACCTCATACCAAACATCAAAAAAAACCGTTCACCGCTGTTCTCTGATCCTGTCTCTCAGCCATGTTTGTATCCATGCTGTCATTTTCGCTTTTTATTTCATGGTTTTTAACTTGCTGAGAAATTTGTTATAGTGGTAACTTGTTAAACATCTTCTGGAAGTTCACATACACTACATCAACTGCATTATTCTCAAAAACTTTCTCTGCTACTTCATGGTGAGTCAGTTAACATCCACAGGTCTTTTTCTATCATACCAACATTTACCTCCTTTCGAATCTCACCAATTTCCACAGACTCAGGGTGTGATTTTCAAAATGCTGGTTTATGAATGTCTCTCCTCCTTCTTAAACCCTACAATCCACCTGGTCTGTCCTATTGACCTGATGCTGGCCTGCTCTGCATACTCCTATTTTAATCCTAGATTACTTACTGAACCTTAAGCAATCCTATATTCTGGAATTCTCTTCCAAAGTGAATCCATCCTGCTACATCTCTCCTTACTTACAGTAAAACCTGTGTTTTACTGTAAGAAGTCTCACATCAGGTTGAAATCCACAGGTTTATCTGGAATCTGAATTTTCAGAGCCCTTGCTCCTTCTTCAGGTGAATTGCCTCATGTCCACATCATGTGTTTTACTGTTCAGTTTTGCCTGATTTTTTGGATTCAGTTACTCTTAATCCATGTCCCCCCCGCCGCTACTTCTGCCCCACCTCCAGTGAATTTCACATTTCACACCCCTGTCTTTCAGCTGTTGGTTTACATTGAAGGTGTTCGCTATTATTCATTACATAGTATTCTCACAACCGAATTAATTGGTAATGGTTTCATGTCCCACTCTAAGGCTTGAGCACAAAAATCCAACCTAACACTTCAGTGTAGTCCAAATGGGTGCTGGACTTTTAGTAAAGCTATTTTTCTCTTGGCACGTTAAACCTGTCCTCTCAGACAGAAGTAAAAAATCTTTCGAAGAAGAGCAACAAATTACCCTTGGCTTCCAGACCAATATTCATCCATCAATCATATCACCAAAAATAAATGATCTGATTAATTTCATTTTGCTGTATGCATATGTCTGGAAGCTTGCTATGTAACAATTGGGTGTGTGTTTCCTATTTAACAATAGTGACTACAGTTCAAAAGTAATTCAATGGCTGTAAAGCACTTTGGAACATTTTGGAAATCATGAAAGACAGCATAAAAAACACATGTCTTTCTCTTTATTACTTTGTAGGTCATGAATCCACATTAAAGTTCCTGCTTAGGCATGAAGCACTACATTCACCACTTTCCTGTATAGTGATTTACAATTTCCCATCACTGCTTTTCCAAACCATTTTCTTTGTTAGCAGTTGCTACCACATCTATGTCTTCGCACAATAGCTATTGAATTAAGGGAAAAAAACTGCATTTACAAAGCATCTTTCCTGACCTCAGGATGTCCTAAAGTGCTTTACAGACAATCAATCATGTTGTTGTGAATTCACTGTTGTAACAGAGAATGTGGCAGGCAATTTACACACAGTAAGCTTCCACAAATCCATATCTCAATGAGCAGATAATCAGATATTGGTTAAGGGGTAAATGTTCTCCAGAATATTCTTCAAAATAGTGCCAGAGGATTTTGCGTAAGGAGAACCCCAAGTCCAGCTCAGAGGGCAGACATGTCCTGGAGGTCTAAATGTGCTGTTACGGGTACTTCCATCAATACAAAATGATACCTTCTCAAAAAAATGTCTACGAATAGTCAGTTAACATTTATTTCATCTAAGAAACATAAATGATTGTTTACAAAGAATTTAAGTTCACAGGAAAGTTAATTGCTTAAGGATTGTTTCCCTTGATCCAAAAGAAGTATCAAAGCATCCCATCATTATGAAGGGAATTTACATAATTGATCTAAGGTAATGGTTTATCATGGCAACAGATTCAAAAACCACAATACCTAAGTCAAAAATTAAGAAGTTGGATGTAGAAGAGAATTTGAGATCAATTTTCATCCAAGTATATTGGGGAATAAGTTACTAGGCAAAATCATTGAAGAGCATGGTTATAATGAGCTGAACTGACTTTGTTCCTGGAGAGAGAAGGGAATTGAGTTTTATAATCAGAAACAGAATAGGTGGGTAATTAAGTGTTGGCCCGCATGCTTTCTCTCTATTCTGTAAAATGCTATTTCATTATAGCATGCAGTGTATGCTGTACAGCATACTGTATGTAGTTAGAAATGTACAGGAAAAGATTGTAGTCTGTAGTGGTACTAAAACAATGAATACTTATAACATTCTTATCTTTTTAAAAAAGTCATTCACACACTTTCTCAATTTTATTTCCTCCATACTTTGATTTCTTTTGCACCATGAACATTACCCTGACAGGATTGGAAAACAACCTACTCCCAGGCACCTGACATAAATACTTATATAGGTAAAAAATAATCTATAGTATGTTGAGTATCCATTTCTTTCTTTAATATTCAGATCTCAGTAATGCATCTTTAAATGGTTAAAACCGAAAACCTAAGGGACTGTATTTCCTTATTTTTGAAAAAAAGTTAACGATAGGACAAACATTTACTGTCATCATTAATTGTCCTTGAGAAGGTGCTGGTGAGTTGCCTTCTTGAATACAACTGAGTGACTTGCTAGGCTGTTTCAGAGGGCAGTTAACAATCAACCTAATTCATGTCGCTCTGGAGCCATGTATTTGCTAGACTGCCTAAAGACTGGCTGTTAGATTTTTAAAGATAGTTGTGTTTCAAACTGTTTCTTTAATTCAAGATAAAACAGATTAGTAATGCAATCTGCTACTAAATCTGCCCAATAAACCTGTGTGACTTGATCTACATGAGAGAGAGAGGAGGGGGAGCGGAGAGAATGGAGAGTGAAGGAGGAAGAAACAAAGAGATATAGGAAAACAAGAGGGGTTGTGAAAAGCAGAGGAAAAGATTTCCAGGCAGACTGTTTGTGGGAACTTGTCTTGTATTTGAAGAGGTGGAATTTGCAAAGGTTTAGGAAGACTGGAAGATTCGCCCTGATATAACTGGAAGATGGAATGGGCCTCGCTGCTGAAGGTCAGTCTGAAATTCTCAGAAAACTAAGGGAAATGAAATAGGGAGAAGCGAGTTTGTTGGGAGCTGGGAGTGGCCTTGGTCTGGTTCCTATAAAGACAACAATTCCACTGAGGATGTGGTATAAGATATAAAAGTGAAATGTAGTTATTAGTCATGTTAAGAATCTAATAAAAGATATCTTTTCTGAGGTTTAGAGTATTTGTAGCCGAATAAGTACTGTTTAGTCCATTTTGATTTTAGTTTGTGGGCGGTAAAAATTTTAAAACTTGAAATTGTGCAATTACTTTAAGTCTCTACAGGAATTGCTACAATGGTTACTTCCCTAAAGGGCATGACTGAACAAGATGGGATTTAACAACAATCTGTTACTTTCCTTGTCACTGTTATTAATATTAGATTTTTAATTCTAGAATATTTTAATTTACTAAATTTTAATTTCCAGCTGCAATGGTGGGATTTGTGTCACACCTTAAAATCATTAATCTCTGTCTCTAAATTATTAGTCTGGTAACATAAATATCATTCCCTTAATTTTACTAATCTGAACTGTGTCTGTAAATAATTTTGGTATGAAGTACTTTGTTAAACAAGTTTTTATTAGTGGAAAAAACCTATACTTCAAACAGCTAAATTCATTTGGTGTACAGAAAAACAAATCGATTAATTGAATATTTGCACTAAAATAAAGTAGTGCCTCACTTAGAACTTTTGTACCGAATACAATACTGCTTAAGCTGTGTGTTTAAGGATTATTATAAACCATAATGCTTAATGAACACAATCAATTCAATCTTGATTAAAGTGAGTTTAAAAAATTGCTGGAATTTTTCACAAAAGTTCCAGCTCTACTACAGGATTGAGATGAGGTGACCATTCATGTCAATTAAAAAAAGATCCTTGTTAGCTTTGCTGAAAGCCTAACATTTTTTTAAAATTGATGTGCCACACATCAGGTATATTTTTCTTCCATCCATATTGGACATGACATGGAAATTATTTTGGCAAGGAGCCAAAATGAAAAGATGAATAGCACAATCTTTGGTTTTCCTCACAAGGCAGCAGGTTGGGAGTTTCTAGAACTTGCTGACTCTGCACTTTCTTCCTCCCTACGCACACAGGAGTGGGAGTTATTAATAGGAAGACTGCCCTCTTGTGAACTTTCACATCGCTATTTTCCTATTTCAATGGTGAATTTCAAGCTTTCAGCACAAATGTAATCAGAAACTCAGTATTACTCATTTGGAAACAGTCTATTCCTCATAAACACATGCAATGCTTGTGACATTAATGATGAGGCAGGTTGAAAAGGCCTCCATATCCGATAAATAAAGTTAATCGCTTGCAAAATTTATTTAAACATTAATTTGTATGTTACTGAATTTTTTTTAAATTCACTCATGAGATGTGGGTGTTGCTGGCTA
Organism: Sphyrna mokarran; assembly: GCA_024679065.1. Lineage (NCBI taxonomy): Eukaryota > Metazoa > Chordata > Chondrichthyes > Carcharhiniformes > Carcharhinidae > Sphyrna > Sphyrna mokarran. Next base: position 104,468,009 of record JAGIQG010000003.1, on the reverse strand, counting down.
GACTAGCATTTATTGCCCATTGCTAATTGCTCTTGAGAAAGTGGTGGTGAGGTGCCTTCTTGAACTGCTGCTGTCCATGAAGTGTAGGTACACCCACAGTGCTGTTAGGAAAAGAGCACCTGGGTTTTGACCCTGTGACAGTGAAGGAATGTCCACATAGCTCCAAGTCCAGATGCTGTGTGATATGGAGGGGAACCTGCAGAGCTTATATTTAAACTAACTTCATAGCACAAATCCCACATGTTAATTTAATTCCAGGGAAAAACTGACAGCATGATTCACATAAACTAAAAACACATTTTGTTTGCGCAAGTACGCATGAATGATACCAAAAGCAATTGTGACATATTCCATATTAATCAAAAAGTTCAGTACTCCAACTAAACGGATTCACCACAAGGATTATTCCTTTTTCTCCAGATTGTTCATTTGCAACACCAGAAATGTGTTACAGACCATTTTATAAATTAGTTTTATATTTTATAAAATATTTTCACTCTCCAATTACTGGCCATTGTGTCACACACTGTTAAGATTTGGGCACAGACATAAATAAATAAATCTTTAAGATCCCTATTAGAATTTTAAACTAGAAATACCAAGTTTGAATTGATTGTTTTTATTGAATTTGTTTCTTTCATCTTTAAAGCAAAGAAAACATTTCAATACATTTGGTCAGAATTCTATGATCACGCATACCCTGCTGCCAATGAAAATGGAGAATCTGGCACCAACTAAATCTTCATTCACAGCAGCGGGATTGGAGAATCCCAACCATGGACGAGGCTGGAGAATTCCAGCCTTGATTTATTGAAGTTGTTGGTGGAGAAAAGTATTTCTCCAGAGCACTTGCATTTATACAGATTGTTGATTTATAAGGGAGACAGGGTAATGGCAGGAGTCCATGGGGAATGGATTTAAAGCCATGATCAAATGAACCAGAATCTAATCAAACGATGGAGCAGGTTTGAGCAGCCAAATGACCCAGTAATTAACGCTGTTGCCTCACAGCGCCAGGGATCCGGGTTCGATTCCTGGCTTGGTTCACTATTGTGTGGAATCTGCACATTCTCCCCATGTCTGCATGGGTTTTCTCCGGGAACTCTGGTTTCTTCCCACAGTCCAAAGACATGCTGGTTATGTGCACTGGCTGTGCTAACTTCTTCAGTTTACCTGAACAGATGCCTGAGTATGAGGATTAGGTGATTTTGTAGTGTTAATGTAAGCCTACTTGTGAATAATAAATAAGATTTACGCTACTTAATTAAATTATTTCTCAAACAATTCCAGTGGTTTTGATTCCACTCCTCTCACATGGAAATTGTTCCAACTGTTCCATTCTAACTTCCTGAAATCAGTTTTAACTTTATCTTTTATAGCTTGAACAGCTTTTCCCTCATGTTAACTAAAATTTTATTTGTAGTGGTTATCTAGATTGGATCTTTTCTGTTCCCTTGACCACATGATCATTTTTCAGAAATGTAATTTCCAAGTGAAAAGCACAAGGCCCTCCTTTGTTTCCATTTAGTTCAGGCATGTGATATCAGACATTAATCTCATATCTCCCATTTATTTACACCTGACACTAAAGGGAAATTCAGCATGGCCAGTGCACCTAACCTGCACATCTTAGGGGTGTGGGAGGAAACCAGATCATCTGGAGGAAACCACGCAGACACTGGGAGAATGTGCAAACTCCACATAGACAGAAACCTTAGGCCGGAATTGAACCCGGGTCCTTGGTATTATGAGGGCATCATATTCTCAACAATATGTTAAATGGCTTCCTTTGACTTGCACTCTTCTAATTTAGTTTGTTAGTTTGACAGCTACTGGTATTTTTAATTGCAGCTCTGCATACGTGGAACATGTTGAGCATTGAATCATTCTCCCCATGTCTGCAGGGGTTTCCTCCAGACGCTCCAATTTCCTCTCACAGTCCAAAAAAAATGTGCGGGTTAGATGGATTGGCTATGCTAAATTGCCCTTTTGTGTCAGGGCGACTAACTACGATAAATGCAAGGGTTTCATGGGGATAGGGGCCTGGGTGAGATTGTGGTCGGTGCTGACTTGACTGGCCGAATGGTCTCCTTCTACACTGTAGGATTCTATGAACACAGGATCATGAGGCCAATCAATCCTTCGAGTTTGTTTTATCATTCAGTTAGACCATGGCTGAGCGCCAGCCTGGGCTCCGTGGGCCAGGTAGTCTTTTCTGTGCTGAAGCATTCTATAATTCTGTAGTTGAATCACTCTTCAGTTTCAACTATCTATTTTTGCTCAAGATTCCTTTATATCCTTTTCCCACAAAATTTAATTCATCACAGTCTTGAAAATTTCAGTTGACCTAGCATCTATTGCTTTTTGAAATAAAGAATTTAAAATTTTCATGATCTTTCTGCAGGGAAGTGATTGCTGACCTGCACTCCTAAGTGGCTTAGTGTGAGTCACTGATGTGAATTAGTAATATTACAGAAGTTGGATAATCCCAGTTAGTACCTTCTCTCACTCTGATATAAATGCCTCAAACAAAGTCAGGCGCTTTCTCCCTTTTGACTAATTTCTTATTCATACCCATATTTCATCCTGAATATCACAAGTGTTGAACTTTGCTAGTTATCTTTCATCAAATTCCTTTCAGCAATCTAAGTCCTATTTTGCACAGTCCATACAGGTTCTTGAAAAAAACCCAAAGGTTTGACTCGGCACAGTTTTGTCTTTCAAAGTTATGCTAACTGCTGTTTACCGGGCTATGGCTGAGCAGAGAACCTCTGATCTTACACAGAGTCGAAGTAAATCTGATGGCCTATGTGACCTGGGAATTTGGGCACCAGATAAGCCTATTTCCAGTTGGCTGGTATTTTCGAGTCCATTAGCTCACTATTAATGATTATCAGCGCCTCAAAGATATATTTCAGAATTGCTGCAAGCTCAGAGAAACCACCATCACCATGAAGTTAATGAAACAGCTGCTGCGTGCCTTCGAACACATTCTTGTTACACAAATTAAAATGATGGGAGATAAGGCATGCTTCTCAAATTGACCAAGCTAAACCAATATAAATAAAAGCAACTCCATGTCCCAATAAATGAACAATAGCCCTATTTTTCTTTGGAATTTTTGCCTCAAGGCTTTTGGAAAGAACTACTGTCAATGAATCAAAAACAGAAAATACTGGGAAATCTCAGCAGGTCTGACAGCACCGGTCGGGAGAAAAGAGGCGATGTTTTGAGTCTAGATGACCCTTTGTCAGAGCATCTAGACTCAAAACGTTGACTTCATTCTCACCCCACACAAGCTGTCAGACCTGCTGAGATTTTCCAGCATTTTCTGTTTCTTTTCAGATTCCAGCATCTGCAGTGTTTTACTTTTATCTTATTGTCAATGTATCTTTTATGTTGTGAATGTGGTAAAGAAGTAAAAAACTTGGGATATTTCTTGCCAAACATTTCCATAGATGTTTCCTTTTCTTGTTTAATATGTTCACCTAGAATTGTTGGGAATATTTGTTTTTCATTATTCAAAAGTTGATCTGAGTTTTAAATTACATGTATATTCTAATATTGCTTTCTGTTTTTCTTAGTCATTCATGGGATATGGACATCAATGGCTCGGCCAGCGTTTATTGCCCATCCTCAATTGCCCTTGAGAAGGTGGTGATGAACTGCCTTCTTGAAGTACTGCCATCTGCAGGGTGCAGGTACACCTCCTGTGCTTTTAATTAGGGAATGCTAGGATTTTGAACCAGCAATGAAGAAGGAATGGTAATACATTGCTAATTCAGGATGTGTGTGACTAGGAGGGGGGCTTATACAAGGTGGCTTTTGCATGCATCTGCTGCCCTCTCCTTAATCGAAGACATTTGGCAGAATTTAATGCAAGTCTGGTTTGATTATGGGAGGGGATTAAGTGCCGGGTGGGAGAGTCCATGAATGACTGCCAATTCAGGCTCTTCAGTGGATAATTTATGTAACGTAAGGACCTCATTCTGCCACTGTTGGTATTAAGCCAGCAGTTGGTAGCGACTCACCACATGGGGAGTATGACAACCAGACACATATAGGGTTGCCTGATAGCTCCTGAGGGTGTCCCTCAACCAAAGCCACTTAAAGCCTGATCAACAGACTTGGCATTGGGACGAGGAGGGCTGAGAGCGACTGCCCCTCCCCCCTTCCTTGCTAACAGTCCCTCGCCCGGTACCATCACCCTGCAATTCCTCTCCTGCATTCACTCACCTCTGGGTCTGGGTTCCAGCCAGAGTACCAGGTCTTGCCAGTGACACTGCTGTTCAAAAGAACTGCTAGGCTCTGCTTGACTGGTAGCTCTCAATTGGCAAAACTTGCATCCCCAGGGTCCTATATTCAGGGGAAAGGCCTTGCCAAGTGCTGAAGTGGAACCAGATGTGATGGGCGTTCCTGAAAAGAGGCAATGCAGGTCTCCTGTGGCTCTCCATCCAGTGGCCAAGATCCCTGTTGCCTCCACAAGATTTTGTGCACAGAGAAAGTGAGAAAGATTCAAAACTTGTTTCAGATTTTAAGACTGCGATGAGAGCTAAAGATGCTCAATCAATTCTTCCTGCTCAAAAAAGACTACATTGAGGAAATTATTCAATTTTTTAAAAAAGTGAAGCCATTGGGATAGATAGGAATAATGTAAAGAATTTGTCTATGTAGGAGCTGCAAGTAAGAATCAAGTGACACAAATATGAGGAAGATGGCAATATTCTTTTCAGAGCAGACATAATAGGATAAATTCAACCATGCTGTGCTCCCATGGAGAAGCTGCACTCAAAACTTCAGCACAATTATCTGAATCCTGTAATAAATAGCAAAAAAAAAACCCAAAAACAGATGGTTTCAGGTTCAGTGAAATGGCAATATTTTTAAAACCTCAACCAAATGTCCAAAACATCCATATCCAAGCTTAAGAAAGGTACAAAAGGCAGATTGTCAGTTTAACTACATTTGAAGTTGGCAGAGTTTTCCAGGTCTCTGGAAATGCAACAGCTGAACGGAGATGAGGACAGCTTCGGGATAAGTGTCTTAAAAGTTAATGTTTATTTAATAGTCACAAGAAAACTTACATTTATACTGCAATGAAGTTACTGTAAAAGTCCCCAAGTCACCAACTCTGGCACCCGTTTGGATACACTGAGGGAGAATTTAGCATGGCCACACACCTTTGGACTGTGGGAGGAAACCACAGCACCCGGAGGAAACCTATGCCGATACAGGGAAAATGCGCAAACTCCACACAGACAGTGATCCAAACCAGGAATCAAACCTGGGTCTCTGGTGCTGTGAGGCAGCAGAGTTAACTACTATGTCACCTTGCTGTCTCCCCGCCCATCCCTGTTTGACAACATTTGCGGTGACTCTGGAGAAACAGGGGAACTTTTCCATGCCTCTCAGCTCCCCCACCTCCGCCCCAAAAGCTCCTCAGACATCGGAACTCCTCCCTCCCCTTTAAGAATGCTGGGGCTAGAGATTAGAACGCTCTCCTCCCAGGGTCAGGAATCTGACAACTCTACTTCCCAATATCCTGTAGTGGCTGCAACTTCCCTTCCTGAGATTGCAGCCCACTCTGCAGTTCACCACCTATCTGTAAGAGAAGCATGTCCTTCAGGTCAACTTGCAAGCAAGGATGTGACTAAGAAAAGAAATTGCTCATTGTGGGGTAGAAACTCAAGAATCAAGTTGAAGCTCCAGAAGCCGTGGAGCTTTTCTGTCTTAAATGGCACCAATCCACCCACCCCTCCATTCTCTCCTCAGATACCCATTTACAAGCCTTAATTACAATTAGAAATATTAGTTTTTTCAGAATCATACTCAGTGCAAAATGGAGACACTTGTCAAAGGAAGACCAGCAGAATCAGACTGACATGTTTTATTATTTTTTAAAAAAACAGATTCTGTTATGGTGAATACCTGCTTGAACAAATAAAATTTAAAATTCCATTGACTGTATACATAGGAGACACATGATGTTGTGCGAAATATGACAGTCATCCCAAGGGACTGACTGACTCATGTCCAACATCACAAATAGAAGATAAACAATGTCATAAAAATTCTCATGATGCACTTTGCTTTTACTGTCCATTTAAAATTAATTCAGTTTGGTGAAGTGGTAATATTTGAGTTTATTGGAGCACTATCCACATTGCGTTCCAAACCAGCTGTAGACAATGGGAGTGTTAATGACGTGATTCTCATGCAGGCTTTATATGAACTAGCTGTGTGGCGATACATGAAACATAAACATTGTAATAAAATGACACACAACATGTGGTGTTGGGCCCCTTTGGTCAATTATGAGGCATTTATATGAGACCTAATTTCAGTTAAGCAAACAACTTATCCATTGGCCATCTATCCAATCATACTTTTACCAGCAATTTATCACTTTATGGCAAATATTGCTCAGAGGTCACAGAATCTCTACAGTGCAGAAGGAGGCCAGTTAGCTCACTGAGCCTGCACCAACAACAATAGCAGCCAGGCCCTATCGCCGCAACCCCACATGTTTACCCTGCTAATTCCCCTGATACTAAGGTGCAATTTTGCACGGCAAATCCACCTAACCTGCATATCTTAGGACTGTGGGAGAATGTGCAAACTCCACATGGACATTGACCAAAGTCTGGAATTGAACCTGGGTCCCTGGTAATGTGAGGCAGTAGTGTTAACCACTGCCTCACCGTGATACTTCTGAAGAATTTAATTGCTGACAGCTATTAAAAAAAACACATTCTGAAATTGTTTCTGATTTCAAAACTGAAATACAAAACAGAATTGTACTTTAAAATAACTTTCATTAACATATTTATCTATTGAAAAGATAAGAAAGCAAATATATATTTGGAGAAATGTATCAGTATATGGCTTAGAAACTGACTGCTGTTGCATAACTTAAGCATATTGAAAATCCACGTCAGGGACCAACTCCGATATGTAAAGCCATCTAATCTAATGCTGGGTCAACCATTTCTTCAGACTTCTATGGTAGTTGCTTCTTACATGGTTAAATATGAAGCCTAATACACCTATGCTTGGAAATTGCATATTACAGTGCAGACAAACTGTAGAGTCTTAGTGATTTAAGCAGTAGACACCACCAAAAGATTATTATTGTCAGAGCTAAGACATTATTCTATTTTTAAAATAACATATATAACATATACATAAATATCATCATGGCTAACATATACATATATATTTTTATGAAGTGGGCAAAGACTTTAAAATGACTGAAGCTGTGATTGGTGGCTATGATGCAAACAAAATGAATTTTCTGGAATTCAGAACAGCTGCCACCTTGTCATCTCTGAAAAGATGCAACAGACCCGATGACTACAGAAAACAAATTCCAAGGGAATTGCCATTTCCATTTGTAAGGCCAGTCCTGGTCAATGAGGACCACACGCCTGATAGAACAAAAGACTCTGAAACTTCTTTTGAAATTATTGATTGAAACATTAACTATCTCAATAATCCAGACACAGGCAAATACATCCCTTGTCCAAACCAAAATGGAGATGTGGGAGTCACATCCTGTGATTATTATGATCCTAGCTGATATTATGGCTGAACAAGTCAGATTTCAGGATGGAACCTGCTTTGGTAGATCTTAACTTTTATTCTTTTTGCTTAAAAACGTGGAAGGTGACTACTGAATAGGGTTGCAGCAGTCTGTTGATGAGAGATTGCTGATGAGGTTTTAACAAAAAAATAAAACATTTATTAAACAAGAGAAAAGTACATTAACTACTCCTTCACCCATAACTATAACTTTACAGATAAATACAGATTGATAAGGATAACACAGGTTACAGATTCTATCTATTCAAAGTCCATTTTAGAATGTCTACATTGCAAGGGGTCATTCAGCCCATCTAGCTTGCACTGACAACAATCCACCGAGGCCCTATCCCCATAACTCCATGTATTTACCCTGCCAGTCCCTCTAACACTAGGGAGCAATTTAGTATGGGCAATCAACCTGCACATCTTTGGAGTTCACAATAAGTTTATAGTCCATGTACTAATAAGTGATCTGTGGTAAGACACACCACACTCTGAAGCTAAATCACAATTGCCACCCAAACGGATGCTATGGATTGCTCATCTACTCCCCAGGCACTTGGCGCACAGTGAGCTAACAGATCTTACTGAACTTTGACTTTCTCCTGAGGATTTCCAATCTCAACACTCAAAGTACTCACCTTGGAACCTTTTCCCAAAATGATGCTTTCTCTCCTATGTCTTTTACAAGGGTCTACCTTCAGGATTTCAATCTCTCCTTCTGGTGTTCCTCTTTCCTGCGTGCATTCAAATTTAAGATTCTACACACACTCTCAGGTATTCAACTGTATCAACAGAACACCAGTGCTCCACAGGCCCATTGTAAACAGTCACCAGCCTTTGGCTATCAAATCAGATCTTCTGGCTTCTTGCAAGCCCAAGTTTGCTCCCTGCACCTCTGCCTTTTAACTTAGAGCCCTTTCCTCTGCTCCTCACTCTTCACTTTGCTTAACAGGACCTTATGTTGAGATTCATGTTGTTTTCTTTTACTAGAAGGTCCTCTTAGGATGCTCCTTCTGCTGTTCTTTTGTGAAATCTGAAGTCTGCAGTTCCCATCTTGCCTGCTGCAGCAGTTTCTGTAGAATGTTTTTTCCTCTGGATCACCTTGTATCTTTGACTGTTTTTTTCTCTCTGCCTGATTCCCGTTGCTAAGCGACAGCACAAGTTTTTCTACTTTTAAAAACCTCATGAAAAATGCAGGGGAATAAACAAACCCACAGACTTGCAGGCATCACCGTAAAATAAAACCAAATCTCAGGTTCCCTTTTTCTTAACACACAAATACAAATTAAACTTAAAACTAAAACTTAAGCTCAAAGCTATAACTTACTCCTAACACCGACAGGAACAACTTCTTTAAAACTATCTCTAGTTTCTAAAGTGACCCCTCTTGCTGGGAGAAACAGTCTTGTTAGAGTGTAAAACAGTCTGCCATCCCCCATCAACCAAGCAGCAACTCAGAACCAGAGCTCTGTTCCAGATTAAAATGCCCAGCCCATATCTGCATTGTTTGTGCCAGGACTTCTATACCATTGCCTACAAGACTAATTTGCCTCTGCATGCCCATCTCATTGTAGAAGTCATCTCTACAGCTCAGCCTCTGTGAAGGAATCCACCATTGGATTCTGATCCTCATCATACGAAACCTTCATTCTTTTTACTGCTGTCTTTGCCCCGATACCTCTTTCTGTTCTTTAGCTTTTGGTTACTGTATGAATGAAAAGGAAGCTATTCTCCTCTTGTGTTTGAGTGTGCAAATAAAGTAACCATCTCATTTTACCCTATCTCAAGTTTGTATTAGGGTTGGATCAGGCCGAAACTGAGGTGTTGGTATAAATATTCAAACATTTAAAAAAGGGAAAAATCAGAATCGAAAGGCCTTTGTGTTTACAGATAGGTCGTGGGAGGAGAAATCAGGACAGTTTAACATTAATGTCTGTAACATTAGTTTAACATAGATTTTTGCTTCATGGACCACAGCTACTCCCACAGTTCCACAGTCTGATTATTACTATTGCCCCCTGTCCCCAGGATTTAGTTACGATAAAGGCAAAATACAATGGATACTAGAATCTGAAACAAAAACGAAAATGCTGGAAAATCTCAGCAGATTTGACAGCATTTGTGGAGAGAGAATAGAGCCAACGTTTTGAGTCTGGGATAATCCTTTGTCAGAGCAGGATTTACCAGATTTACTTCCCTGTGATTACCACAGGGGCAATTGGCCTGAATTTATCTTTTTTTCAAATTAGTGAATTTCCTGCTGAGATGCAACACGTGCTGTCAGTTCATCCAAATGATCGCAATGCGGCCGGAGGCTCAATTTCAGGTTAGGAGCGAGCTTCCAGGTAAAGGCATGTGTTGGAAGTGTGTCATTGGTTACAAATCCCAAAATGTGCCATAACCAATGTCTAAAACCTTACTTGTAGAGAACCTAAATCATTGGTTTTACGATCGACTAACCATGTTGAATTATTTCATGATAAAAGGCAGCCAATGAAGAAACAAAATCTTTGCTGAAACCAACCAATTAAAACTCAGTTAAACTCATGATTCAGAAACAAATATGAACTATCTTCCCCTATTAAATGAGAAATATATTTTTGTTTCTATATATTAATTTTGACAAAACTTACGAGATTACTTGATCTTGCAGGTTTCCTCAGAATCTGGTGAACAATTCACAAGTCATAGACTTGTTGAGAACTGAGAAGTAAGGTGAGTACCAAGAAGAATATGAGCTGAATTTTAATGTTCCAATCCGCTCAAAGCAAGGAAGAATGGAAGAATGCTGGAAATCCAGGTGATTTAACAATGGTTTTTTTCTGCAGTTTTTACACTGAACCATGGTATCCATATCCCATTTTTGGCTTTAATGGCCCTTGGAGGGGGTGGATTCGATGAGAACTTACATCTCAACGTTGAAGCTTCAGTATTTAAAGAGACTGAATGGAACCATTTCTATAACTGGGAAATGACAGACAGCAACTCAAGTGTTGTGAGTCTCAATGGGGGAAGGCTTCCCCATGGTTCTCTGAGGCAGTCCCAGACACTATTCTGCAGAATACAAAGAGTTGAAGATGTTTTGCTCCAGTTGGGAGGAGGAAGAAGATTGCTTCAAAACCTGTGGCTGAAGTAAGGAGGTGAGCAGCATGAATGTAATCCCTCTCTCATATAATTTAAAGTGAGTGGCATGTCACAATCAAAGCCTCCTCACTAACTTTACCAACCTTGTTCTGTGGTCATCAGACAAACACATCTATCCATAGCCCTCTCTCAAGGTAGAGGCTCATACCCCAATCTGACCACACCACTGACAGTCAACTCTCATTTTGTCATCGTCCCATCCCTCACTACCCTCTCAACGCATTTCACTTCTCACTTTCATGACTCTCTTCCTTCTCTTCTTGTAGGAAATGAAACTGCAGAACATCAGGGAGAGACAGCCACAAAGGTTGGCTGGTCCAGTCATAACCATCCTGACCATTACGGAGGATGAGACACTGGAGTTAAGGCAAGTCTCCGCTGGCATTGGAGAAATGGAAGTCACCAAGCTATCTAGTAACAGAATCACATATCATACAACTACATGGTACGCAACACATTCCCACATTGACTCCATGTCAGCAGCCATTGAAATACGATGATCGCACAATGATGATCTTGAACACTTTCACTTTGTCATTTCTAATTCATATCTTGCATCGATCCTTCAAGTGTCATTCAAGAGACAGTGGCAAAGGAGAAAGAAGGCTCCTCAGAGTAGGATTTGCAATTGGAAGAAGCAGCATCTCTTCACTTATTCATACCCTATACCAGATCAGATGCATACACTTTGGTGGAGTCTCCAAGTTAATTAGCGTTGTCACATGATGAGCCAGACATCACAAGTTAGCAGAAGCAGATGTGGAACATGGGAATGACTGCAGACTGTCCCTATTGGACAGTGCAGGTGTTGAGTCTTGTAGGTTGTTGGAAAGGCAGACTGTTCTGGAGCAGCAGCAGAAAATATGTGAACTTCTGACAACATTTCCAGGAACATTGGAGGAGTTCATCTCTTGTACAAGCACCATGATGTCTGAGGTCTTTGGGCAGAAGTCGGGCCAATGGACAGAGAAGTTATTATATGCAGCATTGGACACACCAGGCAAATGATTGCATGTTGAACCTGACCAACATAACATTTCCTAGAGACCCTTTATCACAAAATTATTAGCTAATTCTTTCACATTATATAATACTTGACCAGGGCAGCCTATTCTTCAGTTGTTCATCCACATCCTAATTTGGAAAACTCAACCTTCACACTACTATAAATTTAGTTTGTCCAGTCTAGATGAAGATTGAAGTCTCTCATGACGGCTGTATTTTGCTGTTGCACCCAGATGGGAAACAGATTAATCCCAAACCAAAACCACTTTTCAGTCAATGACTTCAATGTTTAGTGAATCTCACTCAGAAACTGAGCTCCAGATCATTGTTGACTTCTTTTCTGTAGCAAATGAGAACATTTCAAAACTAATTCCAAGCAGCTCCCACCGCACAATGCTTGGGAGCTTGTTTGGGGGATCTTACCAAGGTATCACTGGTAGTACTTCTCCAGTTGTAAACTATCCAAAGCTGATAGAAACGTTCAGGATCATTGCTACCTGGTAAACTATGACCTTAGTCTCATGTTTGAGATTCTGATGTTCAAATACTCTTTTCTTCAGTCAGCTGAAAGTTGAACTGACATTTAGAAGGTGATGACTTTTGTCACCTGTCTACCTTCGTCAAGAGGAAGTTCCCAAGGTATAGAAAATGAACTACAATTTCTGTCTCCTGATTTATACTGTATTCTGCATGGCAAATACGATTAGGAATCTATATTAAAAAAATCCCAATGTTTTCTGCTCCTTTTGTTTCTTGATTGAACTTCTTGATTTTCTGACCTAAGATTCTTTTCCTGTCATACCTTTTTGTTTCATTTTTTCTTATCAGGACTGACCCTCCTTCTTTTCCATTTTGTATATCTATTCTAAATATTCTGTATCCCGGAATATTTCGTTCCTAACCTAGGTCACTTTGCCACATCATTCTCTTTAACTTCATTAGATCCAACTCATCTATAAGTGCCATTAATTAATCAGATTTGTTGCAAATGTTTTATGCGTTCAGGTACATTGCCTTTAACTTTAATTTTTATCCAATATTTTTCACTATTTTCATATTAACTTTATTACTCTCTCTGTCCCTGTCTGACCTACTCAACTTATTTCTTCATCCAAAATATTATTCTGCTCCAGATCTTTGACATTTTTTCATATTGGGGATGCATAATGGCAGTGTTGCCTCACAGTGCCAGGGACCCAGGTTCAATCCCCAGCTTGGATCACTGTCTGTGCAGAGTCTGCATATTCTCCCTGTGTCTGCATGGGTTTCGTTTGGGTGCTCTGGTTTCCTACCAAAGATGCTGGTTAGGTGCACTGGCCGTACTGAATTCTCCCTCAGTGTACCCAAACAGGCACCAGAGTGTGGCGACTAGAGGATTTTCACAGTAACTTCATTGTAAGCCTCGTTGTGACACAAATAAATAAACATATTTCCCTTGCTGCTTTGATTATGCCCTTTTTTGTACCTTCCGAACCCACCTCTAATAGTTTAAAGCCCTGCCAAATCTTCTGGTTTTGTCACAGGAACTGTTTGCAGCTCAGTCCGGCTTAATAGGAGCCCATTCAAATGCAGTGGCTCTTTCTTTCTCTGGTATTGGTGCCAATAGACCACAAAGCAAAATCTCTGCTTTCCATACCACTGTTTCAGATATACATAGAGCAGAAGGCATTGAAATTCAGGACTGTGGTGTTACCCAATTGGCAATACACTTTGCCCACCTGGAGAAAGACCACTGCTCCAGGAAGCTATGAATGCCAGCAATGACCTGACAAGAAACTCTGAGCCTCCTGTCCAGACTAATCATCCTCTGTCCGTAAACTATATTTGGGGGTATTAAACAATGGCGCTGAGAGTTTAGCCTGTGGAGTGGCTGGGAAGGCAGCCATGGTTGCTGCTGATGCTATTAGCACAGCCCCTCTTGTTTCTCACTCAGAGTCCACAAGATAAATCTGCAATCGCCCATGTTGCCGAGAAAGCTGAGAGCTGAAAAGTGTAGATCGGAGGCAAAACAAAATCTGAGATAGCACAAGTAACCTCCAAAGACTTGCAAACCATCTCTGAAGAAGTGAACAAGTCTTGTGAGCAAAAGCTCGTTTAGGTAAAGAAGCAGCTATTAGTTGATGGTATTTTAAAAGTTTTCAATTCTGTTCATTGCTGAGATTCATTAACACCCCCCCCCCACTCCACTCACCTTGTTCAATCCCTTTTTCCAAAAAAAAACTTCATTCATAAAATTTGTAAAAATACGTTACTAAACATTTCAAATTGAGTATTACAAAAATTGCAATAAAATTCAACTCTTCTCCATACATCATGTTCCACTCTAAGGTGCCTCAAAGTAATTGCAATAGTCATGATATTTACATGTACATTCCATGTCATTAGAGTCACAAAGTCCCACACAGCACTCAAAAATGGAAGCTAATGAACTCAATTTCTCCACCAACATGTTTCATATCAGTGCAATCACACCCATTAGTTAAATAATTTTCCAATCATTTTTGCACGAATGTTAAGATTGTATGAAGCAATTTTGTTGGGAAACTCACAACTGGTTGAAACCTCGGTGCCCCACTGGCCTTGATCAGGCTCCTACTCATTGCAAAACTACTGATTTGAATGAAGACCCGTCCTTTGTTTGTGTCTGTATGTGTGTGTGCGTGTCAGGGGGCGCAAGGGGTATATGTAGGGGGTAGCGGGGTCTGTCAGCATGGAAATCGGGATACCTTTTAAAAGTATTCATTGATCTGGTGTGAAAAATCCACCGCGCTGCCACTGCTAACGCCATTGGGAAACATTTCGGTTTTCCAGCTGGCATGGGCACTTAGAGCTGATTCGGGAGAATTGTGGCAAACATCTGCAACATTATGACTTGCTAATGTGTCTACTGGTTCAGTTTATTAACTTGCTTATCCGAAAGCCTTTTCTATCAGCTTCTCAAAAGAACTGGATCTTGGCATTAAGCTATAAACTCTGCCATAATAACTGAGAGCTTTAAGCCCCGAAATCGTTTACATTGTGCTATTCTGAACCCTGCAAAATACACCAATATCCATCAGATAGTAACATATCCAAAAGTGATGGAGAGGTTCTAAATATTATCAAGTAAAGCGGTGTTAAAAGTATCTATTTGACAATCAAATACTGTCAACGGCAGCTCAGTAATTGATTGGCTTTATGAGTAACAGCTCCATATGATTAAATACATTGAGGAAATGATGATAAATATATCCAACTTGTCTCTCCTGTTCTATGACCATACTAATTGTCATTCATTCATTGTGTGCCTGCCTATATTAATGTGCATTATGTTGCAACATCGACTTGGGCAGAGCTACTTAATTTGTTGAAATCCTTTTGAATGTTATCCATTTCCTTTATACAGGTCACTTAAAGAAATCAGTAAGTCCTTGATCACTATAATTACTGTCTACAATAAAGCTTATGAATGTTGTGAATTGGATGATATCCCGTAAAGACCCTTACAGATATTCACTAGTCATTGTCCCTCACACAAAGCCTTTTCTCTTTATCTTTACAAGCCAGCTCTAAATCCACTGAAGTCATTTTCCATTAATCCCATTCCTACTTATTGTAATCTGCTTTACCATGAAGCAAAAATTCAACGACTTGAGGACAGCACAGTGCTCATATGAAGAACATAAAAGGTGGAGGAGCACACCGCAAAGCAGCAACTGAAAACTTCAGTTTGGTATATTTTTGAGTTTTAACCTAGATATTTTTTGTAGCTTTAGTATCTCAGGACTATCTGAGGATTCATCATGCTCTCTGGCCCAGAGAATGCCTTTACCTACTCAATATCTATCTGATTTTCAGCCAATTCAAGGTTGAACAGAAATCCCTCCACACTATATTTTGGTTACTATTCACATGGCCTAACATAATCCTTCTAGATTTCAGAAGGTATTAAAATAAACACTTTACTGGCTTATGCCTTAGGCTGACAATTGCCAAACAAATTTAGTAAATAGTATACTGGGAAATAAACAAACGCAGTGGCACATAGTGCATTTTCAGTATTACAGGGTTAACCATTTTACCTCAGTCCTAGAATATCAAGCCATCTAGACATTCTCTGGTAAACTCTAGTATGAAGTGAAAATGCAAAATATCTGGACATTAAGTTGTACATGGTGGCTCACAGCATAATCTCTTTGGCCTTTCTGTCTCCTCCAATGGATTCAAAAAATACTTAGTTGCAATGAGACAGGCTATGAAATATTTTCCAAATTTAAACTTAGTTGAAGGAAATTTAAGGATGTGCTCCTTAAACTCAAATAGAACTGTTTGTTATTTCCTGTCCTTAAACTGAATGCATGAAGATCTGCATGAAGATGGCTCAGTCATTTAACTGGACAGAACGGGCCTTCTTCTGGATCATGCACTCCAGGGATGGAATTCCTGTCCATCTACTGGACAACAACGCCATTAAGGAGGCAAGGCCTATAATCTAGTTGGGCATTTATTGTCCATTTAAAAGCCTCAAATGGTGGTGAGTACGAAGGCTGCCCATGGGACTTTCTGCCTTGGACTAAATCAAAGTGAGGGCAGTAAGTTGGCAGGACTCCATCTGTCACATTCCTATTTTATTCAATGCTGTCACCACCAAACCAGTCTCGAGACAGAGGGCACTGAATTCTATCATTAACTCTCTATTTCTCCACAGATGCTGCCAGACCTTCTACATATTTATAGCATTTTTTGTTTCTATTTTGTATTGTACATCTGACCAAACTCTATTTCCACAAGATGATCAGAAGTATCTGGGAATATCAGTAATGTTGCACTTCTATTTTTGCATTGCAAACTGGTCAATTTTTAATAGTTAATTTTATTTCTTCCAAGAACAAAGACGAAAGGACCAGCTTGTTTTATTTTGTGTGGATTTATTTTAAATTCAGTAAGTTCAAACCTAACAACTTATGTGGTACAATCCGTTAGTAGGCAATATCTGTCGTAACACATAAACAGTTGGATCATAACTGTCCAATCATGCATTTAAAATACATTTTTAGATGCACCATTAGGATAATAGGATCAAATCTCTTATTTTAAATTTTTGTAAGAATGAATCATACCCAGCACAAAGGAACACGGATGTGGTTGCTGTAGGACTATCAACCTAGCCCCAGGACATTGCTGTAGGAGTTTTTCAAGGTAGTGTTCTCAGTCTGATCACCTTCAGCAACTTCATCAATGACCATCCAAAATATGGTAAGAAGTAGGGATGTTCAACGATCGTTACACACTCTTCGTACCATTTGCAACTCTTTAGATACTGAAGCAGTCCCTGCCTGAATGCAGCTAGACCTGGACAACATTCAGATTGGGGCTTATAATTGAGAAGGAAGATTTGCACCACACAAGTGCCAAGTAATGATTATTTTCAAGAAGAGGGAATCTAACCATCACCTCTTGGTATTCAATAGCATTACATCCTGAGACTTACCATTGACCAGAAATGTCAATGTTCCAGCCATATAACTACTGTGGTTACATAGCAGGGAAGAGGCTGTGAAAGAACTTTGGTGAGTTGCTGGAGTGCATCTTATAGATTGCAGATGCCATTACTATTGCCAATGGCAGAGGAAGTAGAAGGGGTGTCAATCAACCAGGTAGTGGTTCAAGAAGACAATTCGCTACCACTTCTCCAGGGTAATTAGGGATGGTGGTCTTGCCAGCATGTTTCCATCCAATGAACAAAAAACAATTCCAAAAAATAACCCAGAACATTCGAAAATAATCATATGTCTATTCACAATCTACAAGGCAAAGTCAGGAGTGTGATGGAATACTCTTCGCTTGCCTGGATGGCGTAGCTCCAACAACAATCAAGAAGCTTGACTCCACCCAGGACAAAGCAGTCTGCTTGACTGGCACCACATCTACAAATATTCAAACCCCTTACCACTGATGCTCAGTCACAGCATGCGTACTATCTACAAGATGTACCATAGCAATTCACCAAAGATCCTTAGAAAGCATCTTCCAAATCTATGACAACTTCCATCTGGAAGTTCAAGGACAGCAGATACCTGGGAACATCATCACCTGCATGTTCCCCTCCAAGCCACTCACCACACTGATTTAGGAATATAATCTCATTCTTTTGCAGTTGCCGGGTTAAAATCCTGGAATTCCCTCCCAAACAGCATTGTGGGTGAAGCCACAGCACATGGAATTCAAGATGGTGGTTCACTACCACTATCTCAAGGGCAACTAGAGATGGGCAATAAATGCTGGCCAGCTAGCGATGCCCATGTCCCATAAATGAATAAAAAAAGATTAGAAAAACAGTTGAAATATTTGTGTGCATTAACTATGTATAATAGAATGCCACACATTTAGTGAATTATTTTTATATCAGAAGTACATGGCAAGTATTGGAAAAGACAGCATTGGATATAGCAAGAAGGAATTTTGGAAATATTCAACATATTACCCTATTAAATATTGGCCAGCATTTGTACAGTTTTTCTTCATTAATAAATACCCTTTGCTATAACACTATAAAATCTAGGCCATTGATTTCTGTATCTCTAAATTAGATTTTGCTTTCATAGGGTTGTTTCATATCAAAGTTTGCACTCAATGGTACTAAAAGAAAATATTTAAATAATGTTTAATCCCTTTTCCCCATTTTAACTTAATGTCACGATGCAGAGGAGGTTTCACCTGCTGCCCAATTTTGCAACCACCCAAAGGGATATACCTCACCTCATAATCTTGTATGTGTGTGTAGTAGGGAGTAGGGGGTTTTGTTAAATTAAGTCAGGATCTGACACTCTCTATCGTAACCAATTAACAGGTCTTTATTTTAAGATTGATGACAACTTTATTAAAAGAATTAACAAACTGAATAAAATTCCAATAGAATGTGCTCGAACAGAGATTCATTCACTCAATACTAATATGCAAACAGGAGTCTCTTAGAAGTATGAACTTTCTCCAATAATGCTCACGTTTGGAACACTTTCTGAGTTGATATTTTTCTTTATTTAAACAATAATTTTACAAAGACATACATGAAACTGCCGTATTTACATAATAGCCTTGCCTTTTCCTCTTTCCAACTCAAGAGATGGCAAGCATATCCTGACGGTTATCACCCTTGCCTGGGTTTATGTATCTGGAATTACCTCAGTATTCCTACGATCTGAGTTTGAGGCTGTCAACAACTCTCACGTTTGAATTCTATTGTTCTATTTCCCCGCATACTTGCTTTCAACTCATTGGTCCAAATTCAAAAATTTGTTTTGGTAAGGTTGGAAAACCGACTATTAGGCTTTGGTACAAAGTTGCAAAACCTACTTCTGTAGCCTGCACTTTGCACAAAGAAACAACTATTTTTTTAAAGAGACTTTTTTTTTGGTTTTTAGTACTTCTTTTCACTATTTACATTCGTCAACCAGCACATTTTTAATCTTACATGGACACTTCACAACATTAAAATATTAAAAAGTTAACAAACTCCATGTCAGGAAAAACTGCTGAATACACATGCTGATTTATTTCGGAGGAGATGCTGATAGTGGCAACGCCATGTTATTATCACTGGATTAGAAATCTGGAGACCCATGGTAGCGCGCTCTGGGGATCTGGGTTCGAATCCTACCACAGCAGATGGTGAAATTTGAATTCAGTGAAAATCTGAAATTAAAGAAACAATTGTTGCAAAAACCCATTTGGTTCACTAATGATCAGAGAAGAAAATCTGCCATCCTTATCTGGTCTGGCCTACATATGATTCCAGACACAAAGCAATGACTCTTAAATGTTGTTTTAAAGAGCTCAACAAGCGATTCAGTTATATCAAAGCACTAGGATGGCTATAAGGAATGAAACTGGTATGTCCACTTGGCATTGACTTTGGAAACAGCAACTTAACCCTGACGACACTGCAAAGTCCTCCTTTTGGGATTATGCCAAAATTCTATAGATTCTATAAATCTTACAACTTCTACAGACACACCACAGAAAAGATTATTTCTGATTGTATCACAGCCTAGTACAGCTCCTGTTCTGTCCAAGATTGCAAGAAGCTATAAGGGATTATAAATGAAGCCCAGAACATCACTCAAACCAGCCTCCCATCCATTGACAGAAAAGCAGCCAGCATAATCAAAGACCCTACCCACCCCAGTCTCTTCCACTTTCTTGTTAGGAAAAAAGATACACTTATCAACCTGTCTCAAAAAAAGCTTCTTCCCTGTTGCCATCAGACTTTTGAATGGACCTATCTCGCATTAAGTTGATCTTTCTCTATACCCTATGACTGTAGCTCTTTCCTTTCCTTTCCTGTGTACAGAAAGCTTTGTCTGTATAACACGCAAGAAACAATACTTTTCATTGTATATTAATACATGTGACAATAATGAACAGATCTAATGAAAATTGGGACAGCTGTCCCACAAACAAGTCAAGCAGTCATATTCACAGAATCATAACTTACAGATAATTCCCCAGACACTTGTGTCACCATTCCTGGGTACGTCTTGTTCTATTGGTAGAGGTGGTGGCACAATAGTATACATTTGGGAAGGAGGTGCCCAGGTGTAGTCCTCAACATCGACTCCCAAACCCATGAAGTCTCCTGGCATCGGGTAAACTACCAGCAAGGAAACATCCTGCTGATTACCACATATCACTGCCACACCGGTGCACCCTCCGCAGCTGATGAATCAATATTCCTCCATGTTGAACACCACTGGGGACAGAGCAATGAGGGTGGCAAGCGCCCAGAATCTAGCACTACCATGGACTGAGCTGGCCAAATCCTAAAGGACATAGCTGCTGAACTGGGTCTGCAGCAGGTGGTGAGGGAACCAACAGGAGTAAAAAATATATTTGATCTCATCCTCACCAACCTGCCCGACTGCAGCTGCATTTGTCCATGACATTTTTTGTAGGAGTGACCACTGTGCAGTTCTTGAGGAGACAAAATTCCACCTTCACATTGAGGAAACCCTCCATCATGTTGTGTGGCACTACCTCCATGCTAAATGGGATAGAGCTAGCGACTCAATAGTGGGCAATCATGAGGCGCTGTGGGCCATTAGCAACAGCAGAATTGCACACAACCACAATCTGTAACCTCATGGCTTCTCACATCCCCGACATTAGCACCAAGCTGCAGGATGAATCAGGAATAGTGAATGAATAGTGCAGGAGGACATGCCAGGAGCAGCTCTAAGTATATCTAAAAATTAGGAGTCAACCTGGTGAAGCTATAACACAGGATTACTTGTGTACCAGACTGTATAAGCCAGGAACTGTGCTTGGGTCTCTGTCGCTAACCACTGTGCTATCTTGCTGTCCCGGTGGGGGTGGTTAGAAGTGGCAGTGCAGCCAAAATACGCCCATCTCGTAGAATAATGACAAGCTCAACCCCTTGCCCCATAGTCTGAGCCATTCCAACACCTTGGACCTTTGACAAAGCTTTCCTTTGCAGCTTGGCAGCAACAGAGTGGCATAAAGACGATGGGCTTACCCTCTTGACTCCCAACTCCCTCCCCATCTTGGGCGCAAAGCATCAGGCCAGAGTGTTAGTGCCAGGGGGCAGTGCACTGTTGGCACTAATATAGGGCACGGCCTGAAGGCGGGCCTGAATGTTGGCCTGAGGGACATCGGGTCAGGCTACCCTTACGTCTGCACGGTTTGTGAGGAGGAGAGTGACCTGTTATTTGTGCAATGCGGGGATACCCCTTTTTGTTCAGTGATTAGTGATGCTCCCCCTGGACCCCCAGTGTCCAGGATACCGGGTCCACACTGATCATTACTAGTACCAAAGCCCACCTGGTACATTTCCCACTGAGGGGGCTGGGTACATGGTGGGATTCAGCAAATTAGTTGTCAGACCTGCTAACAATAATACAATTAGCTGGTTTGCGTAATAATTGGGTTGCTGCCTGCTGGGCAGAAACCTGGTCAGGATAATCGGGATGGGTCAGGTAAATCCCGATAGTTCTCACATTCGGTGGGAATCCCGATTTTTGGCCAATGCCACATTTTGGGGTGGGGGGAAGGGGCATGAAGAATCCCATGAGCCATCTGACCAGACTGGAGAATTCCACCCACATATTGTCCTCTGCTAGTGCTACACCGAGAAGGTTGTCAGAGCAGCATTGACTATGTTTATATCTTCCATTAAGATGTACCAAAGAGAACTTCTGCATGAATAATAAAATGGCAAGGACAAGAACATCTGGAATCCACTGCTCACAACTGATGGAAAACAGTTGCTTTTTAATTTTTTTTTAAACTGAGAATCCCACTCTGGCAGTAAAACGGTGAAGGTTACATGATGCAATATATTTCTGTCATCGATATCACATTGTGCATGTCAGTGATCAGTGAATTACAGGATGCCACTAATACATTTGATTGATTTTTAAGATTTGATTTATTATTGTCACGTGTATTAGTATACAATGACAAGTAGAAAGGATCGAGAGCTTCAAGTTATTAGGGGTCCAGATCACTAACAAGCTGTCCTGGTCCTTTCGTGCTGACGCTATATTTAAGAAAGCCTGCCAATGCCTCTACTTTCTCAGAAGACTAAGGAAATTTGACATGTCAGATAGAACTCTCACCAACTTCTACAGATGCACCATAGAAAGCATTCTTTCTGGTTGTATCACAGTGTGATGTGGTTCCAGCTCTGCCCAAGGCTGCAAGAAAACTACAAAAGGTCGTGAATGTATCTCAATCTATCACGCAAACCAGTTTCCCATTCATTGACTTTATCTACACTTCCCACTGCCTCGGCAAAGCAGCCAGCATAATTAAGGACCCCACGCACCCCAGACATTCTCTCTTCCATCTTTCTTGCTTTGGGAAAAAGATACAAATTCTGAAGTCACATATCAACCGACTTAAGGACAGCTTCTTCCTGTTGCTGTCAGACTTCTGAATGGACTTGCCTTGCATTAAGTTGATCTTTCTCTACACCCTAGCTATGACTGTAACACTACATTCTGCAGTCTCTTGTTTCCTTCTCTGTGAACGGTATGTTTTGTCTGTATTGTGCGCAAGAAACAATACTTTTCATTGTAAAGTAATACATGTGACAATAATAAATCAAATCAAAGTATTGTTACTTGCGCATGATACAGACAAAACATGCCATACACAGAGAAGGAAAGGAGAGAGTGCAGAATGTAGTGTTACAGTCATAGCTAGGGTGTAGAGAAAGATCAACTTAATGCAAGATACATCCATTCAAAGGTCTGATGGTAGCAAGGAAGCAGCTATTTTTGAGTTGGCAGAAAGATGACTAAACAACAACAACAATTGGGGTGACTTATAGAATTGCAGAAATTGGAGAAAGCAAACATTTATTTTCTTTATCGACATCAGGATAAACCATTTGTCTCAGGAAATCAAAGATGACCACAGCAAAGTGCAGTCATTGGCATAACTATAAGTGCACACAGATATAAATTTCTCAAAGTCAAACAGAATTCCAAAAACATTTAATAGCACGATTTTGAATATTTATCTGCTCCTCACCAATAGATCTAATAGCCATCTAAAATTAAAAGATCATAATAAAGCCAGGATTTGTTTCTAATAAATCAGTGATTAGGGTTGTGAAATTTTCATAAATTTAATAGTCAATAACAAAAATATTCTGTTTAGTGAAGAAATATACAATGTTTTGTTTTAATACATTTTCTTTGTCAGCCCTAATGTTTTAATTGGTTTGGTCTTTTAATACTTATGATATTTTGAAGATATTTAGTTTTGAAAATTAAGTAATTGTATAATGCTAGAGTTGATTTTCATTAAACCTATAGTGTGGATCTGATTTCACTTTCTTTTCTTGGCGTCAGGTTTTATTTTCTCAATATTCTTACTTAATCAGTACCATCCTTTTGGACAAAAGGGTCAGACTTATGTCCTCATTCATTCAGATGGCTGATAATTAAACCACGTGCAGTAAACTATTAGTTTTGAAGATTTATAAGTTGATGGCATTTGTAAATTTACTTGTTTTTGAGACATCTGTGCTGTTTTCTCTCAGTCTCTCCTCTTGTGTTTCAGTCTGTCTTCTGCTTCTCCCTCCTTAATTCATGTTGTTTCTCTTCAATTTCTTTTATTGCCACAACACAGGTTTAAAAAGGACCAATATGAAGATGTGACATCTTGCGCTCAAACACATCTGAAAAGAGTCCAACCTTTCAGTTACCTGGAATGACTGCCTAAAACAGGTATATGTTAATGAGGGGTATTACACCTGTTTAAGAATCCTTATCAGAAAGGGCACTATCTTGAGTGACGCAGACATCAGGCTGTGTTTTTGAAAAATATTATGATTGTTACTGAAATGGGAAGCTACTCTGTGGAACCAGGGGAAGCAACAACTCTCCTCCACGCTCACAAATCAATCCATTACCCTCCCCTGTCCTGGGGCTTACCAGAGGACTGCTGCAAGTGAGACACGTTCTTATAGAATCATAGAAACTACAGTGCAGAAAGAATCTGCACTAACCACAATCCCAGCCAGGCTCTACCCCAGGTTGTCTGACATTGCATGCTTCCATCAGAATAGCTGCCTGTGGTGAGCTGGCTGATTGAACTGATTATGTAGAGCCGGCCTGAGAACTAGTCTTTTGCAATCCTTTATCTTCAGATGCAGGGGTCACTCTCTCCACCCTTTCCCTGCTTTAATGATATTTAAGAGATTTCTTTTTTATTCTTTGAAGGAGTGTGGACATCACTAGCAAGACCAACATTTGTTGCCCATGACTAATTGTCCTTGAATTGAGTGGCTCATAAGACCATTTAAGAGTCATCCATATTGCTGTGGTCTGGAGCCAGATGTAGGCCAGGCCAGGATGACAGATTTCCTTCCCTACAGAAGCCTAGTAACCAGATAGATTTTCACAGTTGATGGTAGCTCCATGATCACCATTACTGAGACTAGCTTTCAATTCCAGATTTCATTAATTGAAGTTAAATTCTACCAGCTGCCATGGTAGTGGAATTTAAACCTGTATCTCTAGGGCAGTAGCCTCTGGATTACAGGTCTAGTGCCATCACCACTTCCACCACTCCCACTGTATTTTTTAGGCCTCAAGGTGAAACGAAGAAATTGAGAAAATTGCATGTACGTTCAGAATTTCTTGAAAGAACATGTGACAAGATCCTGGAATCATGCGTTAGAACTTAGCAAGAATATCTCCTCGGTGCATTTACTATATAAGAACATTAGAACTAAAAGCAGGAGTAAGCTATTCAATAAGATCATGGCTGATCTTTTTGTGGACTCAGCTCCACTTACCCACCCGCTCACCATAACCCTTAATTCCTTTACTGTTCAAAAATTTATTTCTCCTTGTCTTAAAAACATTCAATGAGGTAGCTTTAACTGCTTCACTAGGAGGGAATTCCACAGATTCACAACCCTTTGTGTGAAGAAGCTCCTCCTCAACTCAGTCCTAAATCCGCTTCCCCTTATTTTGAGGCTATGCCCCTAGTTCTAGTTTCACCTGTCAGTGGAAACAACTTTCCTGCTTCTATCTTATCTATTCCCTTTAGAATCTTACAAGTTCCTATAAGATCTCCACTCATTCTTCTGAATTCCAATGAGTATAGCCCCAGTCTACTCAGTCTCTCTTCATAAGCCAACCGTCTCAACTTCGGAATGATTCTCTGCACCCCCTCCAATGCCAGTATATTCTTTCTCAAATAAGTATACTAAAACTGTACACAGTTTTCCAGGTGTGGCCTCACTAGCACCTTATACAGCTGCAACATAACCTCGCTGTTTTTAAACTCCATCCCCCTAACAATAAAGGACAAAATTCTTAATTACCTCCCATGTTGCTCACTAGAAGAAAATTACAGAAGTTTTGAAGAAAGCTTTGTAATGCCTGTTCATCAATTCCAAAACAAAATGTCAGAGAAAGAATATTCTGTCATAATTTCCAAGGGAAAATGGAAAAAAAGATTTGGGGGCAATCTTACCAGCTCATCCCACCCAGGTGAAGGGGTTGAGGAGGGGCGGTGTGTGTTTGCAATATCCAGGGGGTTGGGGGGATGATTGTCTCGGGAGCATAGCAATCGCAGGAATGGGGAGAAGGCAGGCAACATCAAGGGGGCGGAGATAACCGATAGATCTCAGTTCTGTGCAACAGAACAAAGAGATCTGGACAGGTGTGATTGTGCACTATACTGTGAGCAGCCAGCTTTCCAGCAATCTTAGGCACCACTCTCTCCCTACTGGTGGGGAACAGATCGTGCATCATTTCTTGAAATAAGGGGAGAAAAATATCATTTGTGGCCTCACCCAAAAAAGATCAGAAACTTTCCTGTTTTCATGCTTGTTTGGTATTTCAAACATTTTTGGTAAGATTGCGTACCCCGTCCCCCCCACCCCAATCTAAACACAAGATTAGACCTTTTTGATTTGGCAGACTATTTGTTGTGGAAGTGTCATATGGATCCATTACAAGAATTGCATTGATTTATTGATTTTGGATGCGCTATTGCCAAATGATATTATTAAGTGTGATTTATCATTAATAACTTTTCACAA
The DNA here is from genome assembly GCA_024679065.1 of Sphyrna mokarran. Classification (NCBI taxonomy): domain Eukaryota; kingdom Metazoa; phylum Chordata; class Chondrichthyes; order Carcharhiniformes; family Carcharhinidae; genus Sphyrna; species Sphyrna mokarran. The sequence goes on along the minus strand of JAGIQG010000003.1, from coordinate 104,441,710 downwards.
GGAAGCAGCTGTTACATCTCCTCTGAAATTGCACATGCTCCATCTATTCCAGGCATACCAAAGCAGTATATTGTTATACTCCATACCCGGATGTGAAATCTCCAGGATGATTGATGAAGAAAGTTGTGAAACCCAATGATGTTAAAAATGAACCTGAGACATTATCTTCTATTATTCCAATTACTAGCCTCAACTTATCCAATGATGAATCTGCTCAGATATATCCTCAATGCTGAAGGAAACCTTCCAACTGTTTGGATTTTAAAATAGTTGCGTGTGATTTTCAGTATGATTTTTAGTTTGGCAGATACATCTTTCCAGCATATTATTGGGAGAGTGTTATGCTTTATTTTATATTTTACTGTCTGATTTAATTGCTGAATTTACTTTATTATTATTGCTCGAGTCACTGTTTGAAGTGGTTATTATTACCATGAAATCCCAAAGGGCAAAGTTAATTTGCTATTTATCTCTCTACTCAATAACCTGATCCCACCTTCCCCCATATCCTATGATCCCCTCTGTCTCAAGTAATATTTCTAGTACTAAAGATTCAAGGGTCTATCATACCTAGATCCTATCTCTGTAACTTCACGTATATTTAAAAATTCGAAGTACGGGCCGGGTGGGAAAACAGAAGTTTCTCACCCATTTTCTTGGGCGAGTTCAAATTCAGGATTTTATGCACTTAGTGCATGAAAAAATGAGCTAAAACATTTCTCGCCTGAGGGGAAGGGGCGGGGCTTAAATGGCCAGCCAGCCTGCTGTAGCTACAGAGGGCCCTATTACACATTTCCAGACCTTTGTGACTGCACACGCACAATGGCAACCAGTAGAGACTTGATTGGTATGAGAGTGATCTGCCAGGCTTCCGCTGCTCGTCCCCGCCTCCCCCAGCCCAGACCGATCACCCCTCCCACCGATCACAATGTAGAGTCACAGCGAGACCTCCTCCTTACCCAATTGGTCTGGTCCTGCCCCTGTAAGCCTTGTCCATGGCACTGCCCAGGCAGGCCCACCCAAGGGCACCCCCATCCTTGCCCCTGACTTCCTTGGGGAGGTCTCAATGACCTCTGGTTCAAACAGCCTCCGGTTCTACTGGTAAGGCCAATACAACTAGCCCTGTTTGTGGGAACCATACATTGCTGGAAAGAACCTCTCCCGATAAAGCTGCAAAGACAAGTGAACCCACACAAATCCATCCTGGGCTCATTAAATCCCCGTTTGAATGCTAAATACAATCAAACTTGGTTTAAATAATTCATTCAGCCTCTCACCAGAAATGGGTATGAGGCTGAATGTGCCAGATATCCAGTGCCGGTAAGATCACAAGAAGTGAGAAATCAGGCACAAACCTGATTTCTTGGATCTCATACCATTTTACTAGCTTGTCCTGCCAATCGGAAGTGGTAAAATCACCCCCTCAATATTTTGGATTCAACTGCTTTCTGTGGTCGTGAATTTCATAAGTTTACCACTCGGAGGGTGAAGAAATTTCTCCTCATCTCTGTCCTAAACCATTTACCCTGCATCCTCAGACTGTGAGTCCTGGTTCTGGACAGCCCCAACATCAGCAGTATCCTTCTTGCATCTATTCTGTCTAATCCTGTTGGAATCTTTGTGTTTGTAATTTCCTGCCTGGACACTCATTAGGAGCTTCACCAATGTCATGTATAGATAATTTTTAAAAAAAATGGGAATTAAAGAGATAAATATGTGAGGTTTTAGGGATAGGGTCTTGATAAGATATTCCATTGGAGAATTGATGCAGCCCTGATTGGCTGAATGACCCCCTTCTGCATTGTTAAGGATTCTATGATTCATGCTAAATGTTTTCTCTAGAGACATTGTTCAGAGAGTTTAAAATATGAGTGTCCACTTATTGTTATACCAACTAAATGTTTATTGGACAATTTATCACAAACAGCAAGAAATTAAATGACGACTTAATCTTTTTTACTGATTTTGCATAAAGCAAGAATTATTGCTCCAAGAGATCTTCCTGATCTTCATTAAAAGTATCTTGGCATCTTCAACGCCTATCTGACCCATGAGACTAGGCAAACACTTAATGTCTCAAACAGGGCAATTGCAATAATGGGGTGGCAATGTGGCACAGTGATTAGCAGTGCAGCCTCACAGCACCAGGAACCTGGGTTCAATTCCTAGCTTGGGTCACTATCTATGCAGAATCGGCACATTTTCCCCGTGTCTGTGTGGGTTTGCTCCAGTGCTCTGATTTTCTCACACAATCCAAAAGATGTGCATCGGTCATGCTAAGTTCTCCCTCAGAATACCCAAGCAGGCACTGGTGTGTGGTGACTAGAGGATTTTCACAGTAAATTCATTGCAGTATTAATGTTAGGCTATTTGTGACACAAATAAATTAAGTTCTAATGCTGCACTGCCTCAAAACGGCACTACATTGTTACATCACGATCATATGCTCAAAAGCAGGAGTGCAACTCAAGGTATCAATAATACAGATATAACAGTGCATTGGATATGAGTTATTTGTACAAAAAAATGTGTAATTTCTATTGACTACCTAATAACTGCCAGAGGAATTGAAACCTCTTAGCATGAGTATTGACGCCACACGGAATATATCCTGCGCAATTGGTTTCTAAGATATCACATAGGAGAGTGGTCACACATCAACTTAGTCACGTTATATAAGAACAGGCTGTTTGACTTGTTATTAAGGAATTAGGATCCCTGTGCTCTAATATTGAACAAATTCTTCAAATTATGAGGGAATTCCCCACATAATTTAATGGCTCTGATGATGATTTGTAAAATGCAGGTGAGTGTCAGAAAGAACTCAAACTCCACTAAACATAAAAACGTTAGGGGGCATGCTGGAAGAGGGGATAGTGAAATAAAAATCAATCTATAATTTCTAAAAGTGCAATGCAGAATGGCACAGCAACACGCAATTTTGCTCTAAATTCAAAGCTATGTTTACATTGCGGCAGCAGAAGAGATATTCCCCATGGCAATTTTAGTAAGCATTAATCTGCAGGAAAGATATTTGCAGAGCTTTGTACCTCTGCCAAAACTAAATCATATTCTCAATAACTATCGCACCTATTAATAAGTAATTATTTTATGTTTATTCATGATCATTAGCTAGAATAATTTTTAAATTACTGATATTTCATGGGTTAAACTATCAATACTCAGGAATAAACACGTGGTCAGTGAATTATTAATTTTATTCAACAGAGTATAGGCAGCCAGAGGACTCAGAATTGGTTAATTTAAATGAACAGACATTCAGACAGGCTCTACTGCAGGTGTGTAAACCTCCCTAGCTAATTTTCCTTTACTTGCTAAGTAAAAGCAGTCAAAACACTAGTACATCTACCTCTGTATTTCTCCAAAGCTCCTCTTTCTCATTAATTCTAAGATAAACAGAATTTTTTTCTTTTAAGCTGAATGATTTCTTGGACATATTTTGCAAAAAAAGGATAAAATATTAAAACCACAAAATGGTTTTCATTTTTATCATATGCATTCTGCAGCAGATAGCCCAACTTCCCATAATTAGTTATATGATGTTTACAATACAAACAACAAACATCAAAGTAACTTCTTATTTTCACATGGGTATTAATCATGGATCCCATGCTCTCTATATAACCCATTTGATTTGATTTTGGTTATGGCTCATTAGTAACTACGATAACAAAGACAGAAATGTACCCCATTGTGTCTACAACAGGTTTCATACAAATAGGACCATTCAATAGCACAGAAGAAAACAAACTCTCAACATTATTTCCTCAGCAGTTTTGACAGACTGGTACAACTTCATATTTAAGAAAGCTCGTATTAGCCTAGATTTTAGATAATGTTTGTAAGGGTGTTAATAACAATCTGCAAGGCCGCAAAAACTAATAGACTTCTGACTAAGCGATTTGGAGAATACTAAATACTATGAGTAGTTGCTTGAATTTATGCTTAAGATATCACCTTGAATTATTGCAAGCATCCATTTACTTTGTGGTTCACATAAAACACTTCTACAGTACTAAATCCTCAAGTAAAAGCAAAAACAAAGTGTTGTGACACTAAGGATTCAATTCCTCAATGTCTCAATTGTCCTCAATGTCCTCAATTGCAATGTCTTACTGATAAAACAACATCATTTAAAGAGCCATAAAAAATTCAATATATGATAGTACATTTTCTCTGTGTCAATGTTTGCCATCAAATTTTAAATGAAGTAATGTGCAAATAAATTATAATATTTCAAATGTATATCAAAATGGTTCAATTGCATATTGTGAAGAATGTCTGTAAATTCATCTATAGAAAGTATGGGTACTGGTAATGAAACTGCTATCACAATTTCATGAAAATTGGATAATATTTTAAAGTTTTCTAAAGCTATGATGAAATGGATGACACTATATTCAACAGAACTTGAAACACTAAGATGCAAAATACTCTCTACAATTCATTGCTTGAATAATTACACTATGCATCATAACTTGTAACAACACATTATGTGACAGCAAAGTACATCAAAAGTCTAATCAAAGTCTTCAGCCACATCACTGATGTGTTCATTTGCATTCAATTCACTACTTAAATATATATCATCTAAAAAAACAGCGTAGCATTGCACCAAATGTATTTTTAGAAGATATTAACCGACAATAATTGAATCAAGCAAGGATCACTAGACAGTGGTAAAGGAGTGAGTAGATTTGTCTGTAGTGTAATTGCAACCCTTTATTTATATCTGCAATTAAACTGTTTTCACCTTCAATTAGATTCAATTTATATATTTAATGACAAATCAACTCTGTTTGCGTGGAAATTGTATTATACAAAAAAAGTTATCTAAGAAAATCCATTATAGAGATTAACATTTTTACACTTATGCATTGGCCAAAATCTTTCAAAACTAGATTTGGATTTTCAGTGACATTTCTGCAGGAGAGGATGAACAAATAGATTTTTTTTGCACTTAAGATTGAATTTACACTGTAAAACATAGTTTAATATTTAGGTTTAATATAAACCTGTTAACTGTACAGAACTCTTTTGTACATATTATTAAAGCAAATATATAGAAGATACATTTATGTGGATGTTGGTAATTTAGCACCAGAATTCTCTCAAAAGAAAAAACATAATTAAACATTTCATCTGCTTAGAATATGTCACAATAATAATATTTACTGTGCACCATAAAATATTTTCACATTTTAAATGTGAGCAAATACTTCATTAATAAATTAAGCTCTTTAGCAATATGTACATTATTCTTTAGCATTGTAAATGCTTAAATTGCCAGGGTATCTAACATATAAAAGCAGTTATCCAAGACAAATAGTGTTGATAATACTCTTACCCAAATTTATTAACTATGAAGACAGTAAAACACTACAAATATGATTAATAAAGTCTCTGATCCATAAATACCACTGATGGAGAATCTTATATGAGACCCAAAATGATGCAATAAAATGTAAATGTTGCTGCAAATTAGCACTACCTTGTTTGTAAATAGTTAGCACAATTATCTTACTACAGAAGAAGTTTCTCCTTTTTAGCACCTGTATGTTATTTATTAATGTGCATTTTACAGTAAAGGGGTTGTTCAATATGTGTGCATTGCTGTCAGGGATCATGGCTCACCAGCAGCAGAAACTCAAAATTACCCCCTCCACCCACCCCACTTTTGTGATTCCAATAAGGATTTCTACCCCATTAAAAAGTATCTGATCATGGCAAGGTGTCTTATCATAGCAAGGTAGCTTATGAGTTTGGCTAGAATTAAATTGAGGCCACAGGTCAGTGTTTATGAGTTTATACATTGATATGTATAAATGAGATGATTAGAGGTTTAGATAGGGTGGACAGTGAAAGCCTTTTTCCTAGGATGGAGAAAGCTAGCACGAGGGGACATAGCTTTAAATTAGGGGGTGGTGGTTTTAGAACAGATATCAGAGGTAGGTTCTTTACCCAGAGGGTGGTAAGGGTATGGAATGCCTTGCCTGCGTCAGTTGTAGATGCGCCAAGTTTGGTGGCGTTTAAGAGGTTAGTAGATAAGTTTATGGATTAAAAGGAAATGGTTTAGGTTAGAGGGTCACTGCTTGTTCCTAATTGGTCGGCATAACATCGAGGGCCGAACGGCCTGTTCTGTGCTGTAATGTTCTATGTTCTATGTTCTATGTTCTATGTAGATTAAAAGAAAATCCATCTGACCTAAAATTGGAAGTCACCAAAGTTAATACTTTCCACTGTTCAGGGTAAGGTGCATGGGCATATTTACATTTTATCCATGTTTATCTGTATTTTGAATGCAATCTCCCTGTGAATTTTCCGATGTATATGTGCAAATTGGCATTATGTTCTGATTCATTATTTGTGAGTATACAAAGTCAATTTAAATAGAGAATGTAAAATAACAAGGAAACCAGGTAAGCTCAGTGTACATAATTTCTTCCCAAATTCAACAAATGTCACATTGTTCAGACCTGAGGCAACTTAGAAATTACCAAGACAGGAGATGGGATCAAGGAAAAAGCAATCCTACGCTCAAAAATGAGTACATATATTTGCGACTTTGGATTACAAAACAAAAATGTAATTAGCTATGCAGTCACTTACCTGCTGTGGACATTCTTATCTGTACTCACATCATATTAACCAGTAACAAATTTGAATGGCATCATTAGGGCGCTGTACACCAGCGTTTTAACGCCACAGTTTTAAATGTAAACGCATAGAGGAGCACTACACATATCTACGTTCTCAGATAACCACCTACAAATAAGAAGGTTAAGCTATGCCCGAGAATTGTATCAGAAAATTCCCTTATTAAAATGCTGTTTTTTTAATATGATATTGAGGTGATAAGTTGGTGTTCAAGTACAGAATGAGTAGTGACAGATGATCAAATCTAATGGGCCTTCCTAGCTTAACTGGTTTTTGCTAAGAAACTGGAGAATGGTAAAAGGAACTCGCCTCAAAGGTTTAGAGGCAATGTGAAGTTACTTCTTTAATTATTGAACGGATGCATTCTTTCCTATCAACACAAGGATGGTTCTAATAGACCAGTCCAGTGACAAGTTGCCTGTTCAATAGCTTGGTCAGAGTTTGATGGAATGTTTGCAAGTTACTGTAGGGCTATATACTCGTGAGAGATACTTTAAGTTCAGAATATGATATAGAGTAAATATTATCTTAGTCTTTGCTAAAAGGTTTTGAAGCCGGGTTAAAATGTAGGGTGCATTTAGCTAAGTAGAGATAAAATTCAATTTTGCCAGGAGTGGATCAGCTGCCTGTTCTCCAACCAACCAATTTTCATTTCCATTGAAATCAATCTACTTCCACCCATTTTTCTCCTCTCCTGAAGTTGATTTTCATCCCCACAGGTTTGGTGACAGGGTCATAGATAAATAAGCCTTACTACTCTAACATAAATCTAATACCCCCTGTCCAACAACAGGGCAAGAGCTAGTTAGAGCCTTAAGCCTACTAAATATTGTAACATACAAGCTCCCAGATTGTCTTGTATATAAATATTTTTGCACCAACTGCCTGTGATTTGAGGTACATAACTGTGTACTGTATATTACTGGCCTTCATGTAATGAACAGCAGCATGGATTCAATTAGGAAATAATAAATGTAAACTCACAAAAAGATGAACATTTACAAGACTATACCCTGGCATTAAGCAGAACTGTTATAAACTGACATATCCACAGACTGATGAACTATGTTATATAAATAGAAGGGTTATCGTACCGAGCTCCAACGACCTCTGTGCCAGACATCATCAGTAGGGCAAGCTCGAGTATTGCATTGTTCACGATCAGGAGGTTTGTCAAGAATTTCACAGTTCTGATCACTTAGTCTTTGACCATTCGGAAGCTGACAAATAACTAATCTTGTTCTTGCTCCGCCACCACACAGCTGGGTGCACTATAAATTTAACACCAACACCACATCCGTTAAAAGGTGATCATTTTGCATTAATAAAGGACAGAAAAGGTGTGATGAAATAGTTGCATTCAGAAATTAAAGAAAGCAACTTGGAAATGTCAAGATTTGGAAATGAAATAATAAGGATGAGTTTTTAAGTTTATTTATTAGTGTCACAAGTAATCTTATGTTAATACTGCAATGAAGTTACTGTGAGAATTCCCCAGTTAAAGGTTCAGATATTCTTCTTTGTTATAAAGCCTTTGCAATTTTAATGTATCTGGAACAATGTTTAACCTTTTAATTGACAGGCTAATTTATTAATACACAGTGGCACAGTGGTTAGCACTGCTGCCTCACAGGGCCAGGGGCTCAAATTCGATTCCTGGTTTGGGTCACTGTCTGTGTAGAGTCTGCATATTGTTCCTGTGTTCTTCCTGAGGGTTTCCTCCGAGTGCACTGGTTACCTCCCACAATCTGTAAGATGTGCTGGTTAGGTGCGTCGGCCATGCTAAGTTCTCTGAACAGGCACTGGAGTGTGGCCATTAGGGGATTTTCACAATAACTTCATTGCAATATTAATGTAAGCCTACTTGTGACACTAATAAATGAACTTTGAGCCATTCTATCCCAGACCAGGTGGGTGCCCAACGTGCAATGAGAAAACAGAAAGAAGCTTACTCAAAATTGCTCAAACTAGTTCCAATATACTGAGTGGGCAGATCATTTCTTTAGATGAACATGGTGTTCACAATATCGTGTGTACAATATGAAGCTAGTATTTGTTACGTACCTTCTATTTTATGACCGTTCCATCATGACTAAGAATGGGTAATTAATGAACTCAAAGGACAATCATTTATGTGACAATTCATGCAAGAACGCATTTTTTTCAATCATTAAGAGAAACAACAACTATTATCAGCTGTGAAAGTTTCTCATTATCACACATGATACAAAGAAATACAAAGAGAACAAAGATCAAGGAATGAAGTGAAGTAGTTACAGGAGCAGCCCCTTAGGCCCTCCAAGTGTATGCCAATTATGATGCCTGTACTAAATTTTAAAAAAATTGCCCTTATTTGGTCCATATCCCTCCATTCCCTTTCTATTCATGTACCTATCAGAAGTGAGCTAAATTCATACATTAGGGAACTGTGAGTATAAGAATGTCTGATGCAAAAAGCAATGTAGCAGCAGGAATATGTAATTCACTGCCTTGATTCTGATCTGCCATTCAATTATACCATGGCTGATCATCTCAATTTACTGGCCTTGCATCTAAATTCCTTGATAATATTTACTCCAACAAATAGAAACTGATCTCTACCATAAAAATTTGAATTGATCCCATATCCATAGAATGCTTCAAATTTCCCCTGTCCTTCGCACACTAATTTTGAAATTGTACCATCTTCTTCTGGATTCCTCACTGAAGAAATTGGTTCTTTGGAGGTCGATCTTACCAAAACAACTCTAATTGCTGAATGAGTGTGAAAATGGGAGAGAATTGTGTTGATTTTTTGGGCGAGTTAAAAATCCAACCTTATCACACTCAGGAAAAAAAAGCAGCAAGATCTGTTTCTTGCCAGCAAGGAAAGAGTTGGGCCAATGCTCACCCAAAACCCAGCAGCCTATAGCAGAGAGCGTCTTTGAACACGTGCAGACCTATGTGCTATCACTGGGCTCTGCAACCAACTGTTAGCCAAAGTATCACCCTCCTACATAGGCCAGCAGAATACCACCAGGGAGTAAAGGCCTAATCTGTCCAGTTTCTCTTTGTAAGGCAAACTCATCATCTCTGGAATCAATCTAGTGAACCTTCTCTGAACCTCCTCCAATGCAATCACATCTCTCATCATGTAAGGAGATTAAAATTGTACACAATATTCTAAGCGTGGTTTCGCTAATGCTTTGTACAGTAGCAGCAACACTTCACTACTTTTATAAGCTTTTTTTTAGCAATAAATGCCAAGATTCCCGTTGCTTTCCTTATTATCTGTTGTACCTACATACTAGCTTTCTGTGAGTCAAGTACAAGAACACCCAGATCCCTCTGCTTTGAAGCATTATAAAGTTTCTCACCATTTAGATGATAATTTTTTTCTACCAAAGTGGATGACCTCATACTTACATGTGTTAAACTCCATCAGCTAAATTTTGCTCTAGTCACTCAACCTATCCATTTCCATTTGTAAATGCCTTATTTCCTCATTGTAACTTACTATCCCACCTATTTTAGTGCCATCTACAAATTTGACTATAGTATCTACTATCTCTGCATCCTAGTAATTAATATAGATTGCAAATAGTTGAAGCCCAAGGACTGAATTCTGTGGTACTCTACCAGTTACATCCTGCTAACCTGAAACAGACCTATTTATCTCGACTCTCTCCTTTCAGTTGGTTAGCTAATCCTCTATCCAAGTTAATCAATTATCCTTAATCTCATATGGAGTAACATTGTGCATTAAACTTTTGTGCTGCACCTTATCAAATGCCTTCTGGAAGTCCAGATATACTACATTTACAGGATCCCCATTATCCATCTTGCTTCTTACATTTTTGAAGAACTCCAACAAATTAATCAAACACGATTTACCCTTTATAAAGCCATGCTGGCTCTGATGGATTGTATTTTAATTTTCTACTTCCTTTATAACAGATTCTAATAGATGTTAAACTAATTGGCCTATAGTTCCCTACATTTTGCCCTTCTTTCTTTATGAATAAGGGCATCATATTAGCATTTTCCAATCCACCAGAACCATTCCCTTTTCCTTTCAGACTCTGGTATATAGGTCATCAGGCCCTAAGGATTTGCCTGCCTTCAATCCCAATTGTTTGCTCAGTACTTTTCTCCTAGTGACGATGATAGTTCTAAGTTCCTCCCTTTCTATAACATCTGCATTTACTGTTATTTTTGGAATGGTACTTGTCTCCATGAAAACTGAGATAAAATATTGATTCAGTGTCTTCCATTTCTGCATTCCCCACTATTAGCTCCGCAGTCTCATCTTCCAATGTTGACTTTAGCTACTCTCTTCCCCTTCATAAACTCATAGAAGCTTTTGCTGCATGCTTTTATATTTTAAGCCAGTTTACTTTCATAATTTACCTTTGTTTTTATTACTTTTTTAGTGACCCTTTGTTGATTTTTAAAAGCTTCCCAATTTTCCAATGTGCCACTAGTCCTTGCAATATGGATGCCTTAGTTTATGTCTTTATGTTATCCATAGTTTCCTTACATAGTGTAGGTATCTTTTATCCTCTCTTGCCATCTTGCCTCCTCTCTGGAATGTATTTTGATTGGGAAGACTTGAACAGTTCCTTAAATATCTGCCACTGCTCATCAGCTGGCCGATCTTGTAGTCTTCCTGTCCAATCCACTAGGGTGACATTTATCCTCATGCCAAAGTAATTTCCTTTGTTTAAATCCAGAGTGCTAGTGTGGGACTCCAGTTTTCTTACCTTCAAACTGAGTTTGAAATTCTAGCATGTTATGATCACTTTTCTCTAGAGGATCCTTAACTATTACATAATTTATTTGCCCTACCTTATTATAAAGACACAAAAACTGGAAGCATTGTGAAATGTTATGAGGGTAGTCTTGAACTTCAACCAGACATAGACTTGGCAAATTAGGTAAAAAAGCAGCAGATGAAGTTCAATATAAAAAAGTGTGAGTTGATTCATTTTGGCAGGACGAAATGCACAGACAGTATAAATCAATATAGAAACTTTTAAAGGTACAGTAACAATGGGACATTGGTGTATATGTACATAAGTCATGGAAGGTGGCAGACCAGTTCATAAAGTATATAGTATCCTGGGTTTTATTAATAACGGCATTAAGTACAAGAGCGTGGAGGCTATGTTGAGCTTGTACAGGACACTAGACAGGTCTCATCTGGAGTGCTGCATCTAGTTTTGGATGCCACACTTGAGGATGTGAAGAAATCAGAGGTGATTAACAAGATGATTCCAGGATAAACAATTTCAGTTATGAGAACACGTTGGAGCATTTGGGTTTGTTTACCTTGGAGAAAAGAAAGCCGGGAGGAGACTTAATAGAGATATTCAAGATGTGGCCGGGTATGGACAGGAAAATAGTGAGAAACTGTTTTGACTCAAGAATACATCAAGAAGTAGAGGGCACAGATTCAACATAATGGGCAAAAGGAGAAGTGATTCAAGGGAAAACTTTTTCATCCAGAGACGGTTGGACTCTGGAACAAAATTCCTAAGAGAGTGGGGGAGGCAGATTCAGACAAGGAAATTGGATTGCTACCTGAGAAAAAGCATGTGCGGGTTTATGAGGAAAAGGCAGGGGAGCAAGTACAATGTTCTTGCCTGTACAGACTTGATGGGCCAAATTGTCTCCTTCTGCACTGGAAGGATTCCGTAATCTAGTTCTTTCAGGTCTCAAGAAAGAACCCATGGGCTTCCCCTATTCCAGCCTTCTGTCCCTTTTTTCCATCTGCAGTTCCTATCAAACCCTTGTCCCGAAGAGTTATCTTTGTTCTGGTGACCATTTCCTTGGCTGTGATCCAAGAAAGGACTTAGATTTATCCCCAGTGCACAATAATATCAACATATTGTTTCTCATTCATGGTAGACTGAGAAAGTAATGTACTTCATTCTCAAAATGTCTTCAAAAGAGATGGAAAATCTTACTGGGCTCATCAATCTTGAAGAAATTATGCTTCTTTGATTTTTCCTTGTTGGCTGAACTTCCCAAGATAATTGAATGTACAGCCCTTACTTGGGTAAGCACTTGAACAAATCCCATTTAAAAGACAGGGCACCATATAATCTGATTTAATTTCTTACTTTAGTACTGGGATTAAACTAATAATGCAAAGATAATTTCATTTGCAGTACTTACTCTGCAACTTAATGGCAGGATATTATATGCACGTTGCATCTCTATATCTTAAAATGGGCAGCACAGTGGCACAATGGTTAGCACTGCTTCCTCACAGTCCAGGGATCTGGGTTCAATTCCTGGTTTGGGTCACTATCTGCGCGGAGTGTGCACGAACTCCCCGTGTCTGCATGGATTTCCTTCAAGTGCTCCGCTTTCCTTCCACAATCCGAAAGACATGCTGGTTAGGTGTGTTGGCCATGCTAAATTCTCCCTTAGTGTACCTGACAGGTGTCAGAGTGTGGTGACTATTGGATTTCATTGCAGTGTTAATGTAAGCCTAGTTGTGACTAATAAAAAAAACTTGAATCTCCATTTTGTCAATGAGTCAGACACCATGCTTCAAAGTAAAAGGTAAGAAAACGATTAGAAGTAACACTACCTCTCCCCAGCTGCCATAAATCCACTGAGGACAAGGACCGGATTCACAAGACCTCATTTCAAGAGGTTTAGCCTGTTCAGCACAATTATTGGTATCATATCCATCTTCATCTTGGCAGACCACAACCCGCCGTTGAAACCCTCCAGCACATGTACTAGAACACTACAAAAAGAAACAAAACAGGAATTCAAACAGTATTGAACCAATCAAATAACAACAAGCTTATTCGATGTCTACATATCAAGAGTGGATCAGTTGTTAAAAACACTGCTTCTGGTTCTGGTTCAGCAGTCCAGGGGCTTGAGCACAAAAATCAAGGCTGATATTCCAGTGCAGTACTGAGGAAGTGCTACATAGTCAGAAGTGTTGCATTTCAGATGGGGCGTTAAACCGGGCTGGCTGCTCAGGTGCCTATAAAAGATATCACTGCATTATTTTGGAGGGGAGTTACCTCAATGGCCGTGACCAATCTTTATTGTGAAAAAGTACTTCATTGGCATTAAAGTACTTCGAGACATCTGCAAACAGAGCTGCATAAATACAAATCTTCCTTTTCTTTTCTTTAAGTAGCTTGGTGTCACATTTTGTTTAAGAGTATACCTTTAAAGTGCTTTGTGGTGTTTTGCTATGTCAGTGGGGTGATTTAAAATGTTGGTTGTTATTAATTGAAACAAAGCCTATTATCCTCACATCTGGGCAGGGATCCTGTCAATGACAACGACTGCACATTGCAGAAATGAATCATCTCAACATGCAGTTGTTTGTCCAAAACCTTTCACTCCTTGGGTCTTCTCAATGTGCATATGAAAGTCTTTGCAGCTTGCATGATAGGTGTTAAAATGAGGAGTTAACCACAGATTACATATGATTTAAATATCAAATGAAGAGTCATAGAACATTACAGCACAGAACAGGCCCTTTGGCCTTCGATGTTGTGCCGACCAATTAGGAAAAAGCAATGACCCTCTAACCTAAACCATTCCTTTTTCATCCATAAACTTATCTACTAACCTCTTAAACGCCACCAAACGTGGCACCAAACGTAACTACCACCTCTTAATTTAAAGCTATGTTCCCTCATGCTTGCTTTCTCCATCCTAGGAAAAAGGCTATCACTGTCCACCCTATCTAAACCTCTAATCATCTTATATGTTTCAATAAGGTCTCCTCTTAGCCGCCTTCTTTCTAACGAAAACAACCTCAAATCCCTCAGCCTCTCTTCATAAGACCTGCCCTCCATACCAGGCAACATCCTGGTAAACCTCCTCTGTACCCTCTCCAATGCCTCCACATCTTTCTTATAATGCGGGGACCAGAACTGCACACAATACTCCAAGTGCGGCCGCACTAGAGTTTTGTACAGTTGCAACATGACGTTGCGGCTCCGAAATTCAATCCCCCTACCAATAAAAGCTAAGACTCCATGAAGGGACCAGAGGGACAGTTTTTTCACTCAGAGGGCGGTGAGTGTTTGGAATGAGCTGCAGAGGTGGAAACAGAAGGAGATACAATTCTGCCTTATAAAAAGCATTTAGATGATCACATGTGTAAGATGGGTGTAGAGTGATATGGACTAAATGCTGGCAATTGGGACTGTCTTAGTGGTAAAAACTGGATGGCATGGACAAGTTGGGCCAAAGGGCCTGTTTCCATGCTGTAAACATCAATGCAATAAACATCTATTGCATTGAACATAACGCAATTCAGAACAAAGAACTGAAAACGATGCTGTGGTTATCTTGTATTGACAATCAAACATTAATGGAAAAGACTAATCGAGTGAAGGAAAGTTTATTCAAAGGGTAGAGATTTGTGGACATTTTTAAAAGGGTGGAGCAAGGGACATAGAGATACAGGAGTTAATGATGGGAACTTCAAAGAGTGGAACTGTAATGACTGAATTATCAGCCACCAGTATTTTGATGAAGAGAGGGAAAACAAAGAAATGAGTTGAGAGTTCAAGACAATTGAAGATATGCTGTGAGTGAAGTATGTACTGGTGAGGATTAGGATCTGACATTGAAAGCAGTGGGGTTAGGTAACCAGTGTATGCCATTTAAGAGCTTGGAGGTTAACTGAGAGAATAAACGCAGAAGACATTTGAACAAATTGTAGTACAAGAAACGTGGAGAATTGGAGGCCCGAAAGAATAGGTTCTAGAGGCATAAAAGATAATGAAGGGGCTAGACAGGGTAAAGGCAGAGGGATTATTTCCTCTTAGAAAGGAAACAAGAACTAAAGGGCACAGCCTCAAAATAAGGCAGAGTCAATTTAGAACAGAGTTGAGGAGGAACTTCTTCTCTCAGAGGATGGTGAATCTTTGGAATTCTGTGCCCATTGAAGCAGTGGAGGTCATCTTGTTAAATATGTTTAAGTCACAGATAGATAGTTTTCTGATTGATAAAGGAAGTAAGGGGGGCAGGCTGCTAAATGGAATAGAACCACTATCAGACCAGCCATGATCATGATCTTGGTGGGCAGGCTCGAGGGGCTGGATGGCCTACTCCTGCTCCTATTTCTTAAATTCTTATGTTCTTCTGTTCTGCTGGCAGCTAAGGATTTGGCTGTTGAAGTTAAGATTGAGGTTGAGGGAATGAGTGAAATGCCAGAAAAATCAATGAAAATGCAAGTTCCAGCAAGAAAAATAATGAATTAAAGAAGAATAATCGCTAAATGTAGATGTGCTTTTATTAGAGTCAGTGCAAAATTTCAAACAATCAATATCATCCAACAGTCACTTACTGCTCCCCAAGGTCCAGTTCTCCACTGACTGCCTCCAGGTATTTGAGTACGATCTGAATCACTGTGTGTTGGCAGGATCTTGGCCCGAGGAAATTGGTGATTGGTCTGTCCAGATCTATCATAGTCATGATGGCGCGGCGAGCAAGATGACATAGCACATTCTTGCTCAGTTATTGGCTGATCATCAAGGTCACACTCACTCTCGCTCACAATCTGATTCTTATAGTTCATGCAACTCACGTGACGGGTTGCTTTACCTTGACCGCAGGTCACAGAACACTACAGTGGAAAAACGGAAATAGCAGAATGTACCTCTTTACAGAAACTAAGTAGCGTCAATACGCAATATCTTATTTCAGGCATTGTAGAGTGGATGAGCCTGAATCTATCGACTGAGAGGCAGGAAAAGCTCCAGAGTCTGAAGTCATCAGAAATTCAAACAGATTGAATAAATTCAGCTGAGGGGCAGCCAGAAGGCAGGAGAATTGAAAGGGAGTACAAATTGGTATTTTTCATTCATAAATTTAAAATTAAATACAAATCTGCTCTAGAATGCCCAACCTGACACATTGGCTTCTAATTTCACCGCACGGGAATCAGTCATGGATTTACACTAGAGAACAATGTGCCTGCGTTTAAAATGAAAAGTGCCTGTCTCATCTGATGTTCGTGACTCAGGGCTGGTGAGACTGAAGAAGCTTCCACTGTTCCAGCAGTGAAATGGAAAAGGACACAAGGAACAGAGAGAAGGGGGGCACACATCATTTTACTGCTCTAGCTTCTGTAAAGCACGTGAGGGTTGGAGGACTGTGAGATCAAAGGTGTTGGCGGGAGGGAGGGTGGCCAAGGAATCCTATATAGGTAGGGAATATCATGGAAGTGTGATGGGGTGGGTAGCCTATGGGATTGGGTCTGTGCCGTTTGTGGAGCCTGCTCTGGGAGTTTAAATAGTTACTCGGAATTTAGAAATTTTTCTTTCTAATGCTTTCAGAGTAACCATTAGTGTTACACTGGTAGGATCATCAAGACTTAGCAACTTAAATTGCTTTGTTGTATGGTTCCTAGCAAATTTGATGAGATTACCTCATTCAGCTAAACTCTACAGAATATGGACCCAGTGCAATTGTCCAGGGGAAGTTAGTCCCTTTTAAGCAATTACAAGGTAAATCCTTACCTGGGAACATCTTAGAAGGATTTCCCAGCACATCTTTAGAAAACTCCCTCAAATCGGACACTGGGAAGCCAGGAAGTAATATCCTGATTGTTAAGCAATGTCCATGAATTATTTTAAAAAGGAATTTTACAGCTACTTCAGAAAAGAGGAAATATATTCTCAGGCTTGGTGTATCAAATGGCTTGTTTCTGTGCTAATTTAATATTGATTTCCAAAGAGCTTTTAACTGGGCACTTGTGTTGGTATTTTTGCAAATCTGATATCTTCAATGCAAAACTTAAGTGTACATTTGCAAAATGTAAATATGTATACTTGTTGCTTGTGGACAATTGGAAGAAAGAATTGGCAGAGATTTGAATTTGTATGAATTTGCCAAGAAATAGTGAGATACTTCTGCTCTGCACTGCTTTGCCAAATTATAACAATTAAAATAAGGAACAAGTTTTTTATGCAAAATAACTGAAGCTTACATTTCAGAAAATCAAACACAGCAAAATAGAACAGTGAGACTAAGGAAACAAACTCAACTCATATTAAGTACTTTTGGAACAAGCACATTGTACGGCAACTATTGTATTATTTTACAATCGCAGACATTTCAGTTTATTATTTACATATGACTCAGGGTACCATGTTATAAAGTTGTATGAATAGAAGTTGATGCATTCTCAACATAAATAGTGCTGGAAGTGTACAGGTATAAGTGCAGTGCTTATTTTTTTATAAAATTTCTATAGTATGGAAGGAGGCCATTCAGCCCATCAACAATCCCACTCAGACCCTATCCCCATGTATTTACCCCGTTAATCCCCCTGACACAATGGGGTAATTCAACATGGCCAATTACCCTAATCTGCACATCCTTGGAATGTGGGAGGAAACCAAAGCACCTGGAGGAAACTCACACAAACATGAGGAGAACATGCAAACTTCACACAAACAGTCACCTGAGGCCAGAATTGAATCTGGATCCCTGGTACTGTGAGGCAGCTTTGCTAACCACTGTGCCATCCTGCTGCCCTATTCCTGTAGTACTGATTGAAATATGTAGTTTGAAATTGGAATGTAAATGAAGCATAAAGGTTGACTGACTTCATGCATGATTTTTCTGTCTTGGAAAATCCTGCACATAATTTATTTTAACAAGTTCACATATGCATTGAATATGTTGCTTTTTGTAATGTAACTGAAATGTTAATTTTATTATAAAATAACAGAGGTCAGCACTGCTGCCTCACAGCGCCAGTGACCCAAGTTCAATTCCTGACTTGGGTCACTGCCTGTGTGGAGTTTGCATGTTCTCCCCATGTCTGCCTGGGTTTCCTTTGGGTGCTCCAGTTTCCTCCCACAGTCCAAAGGTATGCAGATTAGGTGAATGAGTCAGCTAAATTCAGTGTACCTGAACAGGCACCAAAGTGTGGCGGCTAGGGGATTTTCACACTAACTTCATTGCAATGTTAAGATAAGCCTACTTGTGACTAACAAATAAACTTTAACTTCATGTCTATGTGGATTTATAGCTGTGATGGAAGTCAAATCAAATATTTCTAACCTGTGTCCACTCATGAGTCTTCCAACGTCCACATGGGATAACAATGCACTCCTCTCTAGATGGTGGCTTTGAAAGATGTGAGCAAGCTGACTCGTCAGCTACACCACCTTGGAGATCTCGACAGCTAACGTAACGTTCCTTGGTACCTTTCCCACAGGTGGCGGAACACTGTCGGATAGAAATAGTTATGAATATTTTGTTGGTATTGCTCACATTTTCATAAAATTTGAAACACAATTACGAGAAAATGCAGCTGAAATATGTTTTATTTTGATACTAAATACACAGGAATGACTAGTTCACTATCAGTATCATAAATTATTCAATGCTTAATGGTTACTTCTTAAGTCATTTGATGAATATATTTAATATCAATATTAAAATTATATCTACGTACAGGAGTCCAGGATCCAAATCTCCATTCCGTTCCATAAGTCATGTGATTGGGTATTCTTTCATCTCTTCTCCCCGGCTGCATATCAGGACAAGACGCTAATTCACAATCCTATAACATAAAGCATAAGGTTAAAAGGAAATCAATGTTTTCAAGTCTTAAAAACACTTTAAGAAAATGCAAGTACTTAGCGAATAACAAAAAGAAACTTGAATTCTGAGAACCTGATCACACATTTCAGGAACAGCCCAAGGCACTTCAAACACAGCAAACGTCTTTGTGTCTTAAACTGGCAGTGCCGGTTTATAGAAACAGAGAAACTAGAAGCAGGAGGATGCCATTCATTATGGTCATGGCTAATCATCAAATTCAACATCCTGATCTCCTCTTTCCCCCATATCTCTTGATACCTTTGGCCCCAGAGTTACATCTAATTTCTTCTTGAAATCTGACAACGTATTGGCCTCAACTACATTCTGTGGTAGTGACTTCCACATATTCACGACCCACTGAGTGAAAGGTTTATCCCCTTATCTTCAAGCTTTGACCCTTAGACCTAGACTCCCCCACTACAGGGAGCATTCTTTCTGAATCTATCCACTAACTCTTCCAAACTCCAGTGAATATAGTCATAACCTACTTAGTCTCTCTTCATATATCAGACCTGCCATCCCAGGAATCAGCCTGGTAAATGTTTGCTGTACTTCCTCTGCAGCAAGGGCATCCTTCCTCAGATATATAGCACAAGATATTATAAACATCAATGAACTGAAAGACCAGTTAGTTTGTTGCTTGAAGATCTTTATTATAATTACCTGAGTATCCGTAGGCCTGGTGGCAGCATTACATTCATTATCATTGACAACAGTGCCATACGAGCCTGCAAGGCATCTAACTGCTCGCATTTGATAGCCTGTCCCACATGTAGCTGTACACTATAAAGAGGGAATGTTGTTAATTCTTGCAAGCCACAATAAAAACAAAACTTAAGTAGCATTATTATTTGAAAAACAAAATACTGTCCACAAAATACCATGGATTAAATTTGTATTTCTGGGTCTCGATTCCGCCATTAGGGTGATGAAATGGAAGGCAGGAAATAAATTTTTAAAATTCATTTTATGGAATATGAATGGTGCTGGCTGGGCCAGCATTTATTAAACATCCCTAACTACCCTCCATTCCAGAGGGCATTTGAAAATCAACCACATTGCTGTGAGAGACCAGACCAGAGTAAGGACGGCCAGTTTCCTTCCCTAAAGGACATTAGTGAACCAGACAATCAGCAATGGTTTCATGGCCATCATTAGACTTTTATTTCCAGATTTTTATGGAACTAAAATTTCACCATCAGCCGTGGCGGGATTTGAAGTCGGGTCCCTAGTGACTGTCCTGGATCTCTAGATTACAAGTCCAGTGATGATAGCACGATACCACTGCCTGCGATAAGGCTCTGAGGGAAATTTTGGAGAAGATGACTTCTTGCGAGGAACCCAGTCCAATTAAGGATGCTGGAAGAGTTCCAAAGCTGCAAAGAAATGGAATGATGAGGTTTAGGAAAACCAGTAGCTCCACTGGGAGAGGCGAGGCCTGTGATGTAGCTGGAAGGAAAAGGAAGTGCCTTAAGTTGGAAGTAGCCTCTGAAAACTGTAGAAAGTTCAAAACTAAAATGTGACCAGAACTATGAAGTCAGCATTGTGGATGGAAAAGCTGCTTCCAAGAGGCCAAATCTGTCCACTTGGAAGACTTTGGCTTCAGCCCGTATAGCAAATCCAGACAGCGTATGAAAAGTGCCTTCAATGGGCACTTTAATTGGTCTAATTGGCTACCTGTCACTGACAGATGATCAGATGTCACCATGCCCCCGGATGCAGCACCCTCAAAATGGGGCAGACATGGCAACATACTAGCGGGTCAGCACACCAACTGGTACTACAGAATTGCAGATATATCTGCTTCTAAACACAATAGTTTCACCAATTGAATATTCTGTTCTAGCTTTCATCTGTCTGAATTTGCA
Organism: Sphyrna mokarran; assembly: GCA_024679065.1. NCBI lineage: Eukaryota > Metazoa > Chordata > Chondrichthyes > Carcharhiniformes > Carcharhinidae > Sphyrna > Sphyrna mokarran. The sequence goes on along the minus strand of JAGIQG010000003.1, from coordinate 104,420,570 downwards.
ATTTTTCATCCTCCCACTTACTGTACTGGTACAGACAGAGCAGTAGAATATCCCAGAATGGTCGTTTGCCTGATATATGGATAAAGGAAGGCAGACAAAGGGGAAATTATTACCTTCAATGCCTGGGTGGTAATCTGGTGGAGCGGAATGAAAATTAGGTGCATTCTACAAAGGACAGGCTCCGCCAAATTACTGTCTGGCTGGTGACGGCAAAAGTTCATCACAACAAAATAGAAAAAATCTGAACATAAATAACTGAAAAAGGGTGAAGGCTGAATACACCAGATGTAACTGATCAAACGATTAAAAGAGATAATTAAGAAAGATGAAAGTGAAAAGTTTAGAAGGAAAATATGCGAGCTTGCAGAATAACCCTTTAGTTCTGTGATTTAGAAGCACATCTTAATTAAGAAAGTTTCAGATTAACCAATGCACAAAAAGATTAAACAGTTTACTTAGCAAAAACAACTTACATTTCTATAGTACCTCCAACATAATATTTTCAGAATATTGTATCTAACATTAGTCATATATTACAATATGCATTTGCAAAGTTGCTAAATATATTAATTTTTTTCTATCTGATCACATCTGACTGACTTCGAGAGTGTACTGGGAAAGGGCCAGTTCAATGGTTTGTACGTATGGTTCATTTAGTGCCTTCAAACCATTACTTTTTGTTGGTTTGCAATCATGGCATGTGATTTCAAACTAAATCTAGGTCACAAGTCTAGTTATAGAACATTTACACATAATTTCACTGGCCTTGCAAACAAAAAGATTGTTTAATATTTCATGATTTACTGCTGATCTAAAATACGAAACAGTGTGGAAATAAGTACTTTATGTAATTCGCAGTCAGAACAAATTCAGTGTTTTTTTTCACTTTGTACTGTTCTGAATTTAGGTACTCTACTTGATCTATTGGGATTACAAAATAATGGAGGGTATGTGAAGAGAATACAAACTGTTTCAAAATTACAAATTTATGTTTTTATGCAATTATCTTTTTAAAAATAATATAATTTGGCAAAATGTCATATAAAAATGAATGCATATTATCTCTCCTCAAACACCTGGTTTCATCAGAATGGCTACCTTATGTATTGACAGGGAACTTGAGTCACCCAAAAATGCAGACTGCACAAGAGTTGGGGATTTCAGGGAAAATGTGACCCACAGCAACTACCTTCCCGTTCCATATCCCAAGCACATAGACTCCCAATACTCCTTTCCTCCATTTGTATCACATATTCCTTCATATGACTCATTTCCCTCTCTACCATTTCAATTCCCGTCACAATCCAATCCTTGATCTCTTTTGAACTACTCGTAGTTCATTCTCTTATCATTCTCTCCTCCTTGTTCCACTTTATTGCATGATTGACCTCTCTGTAGGACTTGTTGAATAAGAGCTCTCTGGGGACTGGTAATTAACTAACCAGGTGAAGCTCGTATACCAAGCCCTGTATAAAACAGGCCCCTGAGTGGGTCCATTATTTCACTGTTCCAATTAGGAACTGTTTGTGTTCAACATAGGCTTATGGATTTTTTGCTTTACTTAATTTTGTACAATAAAACTGTTCTTTTACAGCTGACTCCTGGAGTTATTATACTTGCTTTATCTTTAAACCTCCCTTAACAACTTTCTTTGGGGGCTTGCCAAGATTTGAGGGGTACCTGGATACAGAAAGAGAAAGCAAGATAGATGACATTTCAGCAGATAATTTTTATATTTATTTCCTGTGTTCTATCAGTGTGAAAAGGTGATTATATGATATTATGAGGCATGAAGTGTAACAGCTCTGAGGATCTTCTTCATTCAAGTTGAGGTTAAAGTGCGGCGTTCAAAGATCTTCAAGATCATGAAGGATTATGGTACAGTAAATTGTCACTTGCCAAGATAGGACTGAGAGCATGGACATGGCAACATGCTCGCAGGTTAGCACGCCAGCTGGTATTCAAAATTGCCAATGTGCCCACTTCCAAATCCAACAGCTTCACCGATTGAACGTTCTTTTTTTATTTGTTTTTATTCCAATTCAATTCAATTAAGTCCAATTCAGAGTCTCAACAAGTTGAGACATTCCTGATCCAAGCTGACAAGACAGGCCTCTCACCTCCTAACTAAGGCTTGATCTACATGATCCAAGCTGATTGGAGTAGGCATTGCTCCTTTTCCAAGACTTGATCTTATTTGCAACTTAGCTAAAAGGCCGAGATGCCACTTTTAAAAATTGCTTCAAATGAAGCTGAAATGTAACCTAATGGCTTCAACCAAGTGCAGCATGTCAATACTACACGTGATCTTAGCCAAAAGGCCAAGATTGAGCATTCTGTTCTAAGTGTTTATCTGACTGAATCTGCAATCTTTCATCCTTAAGCTTACAATCAAAACGAAGTTAGGAAACAAATCATTTACATGATGTTGGTTGAAATGGGAAATTCTCTGCCACAAGCTGTTGCTAAATTCAGTTAGAAATGAATTAGATTCTTGAAGTTGATGGGAAATGAGATGAAGAATCAAGTAGAGAACATTGGTGCAAAGTTGGTGGCTCATTTTTGCTCATTCTTTATAAAAAATGCATGTGCAAATATACTTTAATTAAAAGTGCATTGAATTGCCATTGGGAGCTTGTGATAGTAACTCTGAAGCAAGGAATTGTGGCTCTCAATTGAAAATTAAAAAGTAAATAGTTTATTTATTAGTCACAAGTAGGCTTATGTTAACACTGCAATGAAGTTACTGTGAAAATTCTCTAGTTTCCTCACTCCAGTGCCTGTTGGATACACTGGGGAAGAATTTTTCATGTCCAATGTACCTAACCAGCATGTTTTCTGGACTGTGGGAAGAAACTGGAGCACTTCGGGGAAACCCCCACACTCAAAAGGCAAGACTCAGCACAGACAGTGACCCAAGCTGGGAATTGAACCCAGGTCCCTGGCGCTCTGAGCCAGCAAAACTAGCCACTGTGCCGCCTGAATTATCTTGTTCTGTGAATCATATGTTTCAGTCATTTAATTCTCCATCTGCTGTATATTCTGAAAATGCAATGAGGATAATTGTTCTTAAGTCTGCGCAAAAAGTCTGACATTCAATAAAAATAGATGGTGAAATGAATACAAAGTATTGACAAAATGACAGTACAGCAACATTGATGTTTTTACCTGTCCCCACGGACCAACTTGCCACGCTGCGCATTCCTGCTGTTGACATGCCTGAGCTGAAGCTGGTTTCGTTGCAGCGTTACAAAATCCATTATCTAATTGCTCTTCTCCAACTTGGCACCAGGTTTGACGATGTTTATATCCCTTCCCACATGTCACTAAGCACTGTAATTGATACCAATTTGAATAAATATATTTTTTTCTCACGAAAGTACAATTTTAACATTGGAACGTGTGAGCAATTGAACGTGCTTTTCGTGAACTTTCTGCGGCTGAATGATTTACTATCATGAGCAAATGTAGTTGGAAGGACGTGAACTCTGCTGCACAGTTCCAAGATAATGCTAAAAATGGTTCAGTGATTGACTCAAATTATTTTATACTGCTGTATAATAAAGATTGCATATCAATCTTCAAACAACAAATGATAACAAACATTAAGAACTTGGAGTCATCCTGCTGACTCTTTTGCGTATTTGGATGGCTGATTTTTAACTATTTTCATTCTTGCAACTTGTATTTTACATTATCTCCATCAAAAGAAATAGATCAACAGCAGATATGGTGTTATATAAAAGGAACTCTTCCTCTGATGTACAGACAAGGAAGATTTACCAAAATAACAAAAGCTCATTAGATTGCCTAAGTCAGACAATCCACTATCCAAATAAATTTTTGAACTAAGCTTATTAACATGCTTAAACATTTTTCCAGTTGTGGCTCAGTAGATAATACACTAGAATCAGAAGGTTTTGGATTCAGGACCACTCCAGGTTCAGCACAACAATCTTATGTTGATAGTCCAGTGCTGTACTGAGGAAGTGCTGCATTGTCAGAGGGGCCAGTTTCTCTGGCTGCAATGTTAAACCATTTGCATTTGCATTCTCAGGTGGATGTGAAAGAACCAATGGCACTACTTCAAAGAATGGCAGTGAAGTTATTCCCATTATCCAGGCCAATATTTATCCCTCAATCAACATCGTAAAAACCAGGTTATCTGGTCATTATCATCGTGCAGTTTGTAGAAGTTTGTGATGCACAATTCCTATAACACAGGCTATACTTTGGAAGTAATTCATTCGCTGTGAAGTGCTTTGGAATTTCCAGTGAATTGAAAGACATTACACAAATGCAAATCCCTCTTTTTTCATTTAAGTGAGCATTGCATTATTTGCCTCCTTTCTCAACATCACAATTATCTGAGGATGGTACTATGGATTTTGAATTGATGGCTAGAAGGAGCCTTTGGTCCCACTGACAGAAACCCCCCCCCCCCCCCCCCCCCCAACCCCCTCCACCACTGCAGGTTTCCCACTGCTGTGAGGTGAAGTCTATGGGAAATCCAAATGACAGTGATCCTGCCACCAGCAAGTGGCGCTCCGCCTCCCACTATGAAAACCATGTGGTGGAAGACCAACCATTCCTGCCCATAGTGTCTGTTGTTTGATACTGGGCCAAGACTTCCTTGGAGTGGCAATGGCCATGCAATGACAGGAAGCCCTTCTGAAATCATTGAGCCTCCCCTCTGTACCTGCCCCATGGTGTGACATTGTGTCAGCAGGGTTTACAACCAACTGGGTTTTTTTAAAACATGGAACTGTTGAACAGGGCCCGCCAGGCACACACAGGTAAGTACAACCCCCAGGGTGGGAAGTGGGTCACGCCCGGGCAGTACCCTGACAATATCAATGGCACTTGCGCCTGTGCAGTGCTGAGGTCCATGGGAGAAGTGGAGGGGTTCTGTGTCCATGGGGAGTTTAGATTTTTGAGATGGTGCTGGGGGTTGTGTTTCCGTGGGATCTGTGTTTTTTCCAGTCTTTTATCTTTAAAGGTTGCTCTGATCTTTAAAAAGCTGAGATTGCTGCTGCCACTGTCACATCGTGGAACTTGCCTCCTGGATTTTTTCTCAGAGTATTTGAAAATTCAGCAGGAAAAAAGTCAGTAGCGCAACTGGCTGGCTACACACTGCTTTTCCCGCCCGAGGTGAAAGAAAGGAGAACATTCTGTCCTTGGTGTAACACTGGCAGAACCATTCAAAGTTCGTGATTGCAATCGCTTTGTTGATGGTTTACAACGTCGTGCAATTGCTGAGGGGAAGTTCGTGCCTCTGACAATTGTAGCGTAAGCTCTTAACCCTACCCTTACCCAGAAGCTATTGCCCACAATAGGGGGCATAGGTTTAAGGTGCGAGGGGCAAGGATTAAAGGAGATGTATGAGGCAGGTTTTTTTACACAGAGGGTGGTTGGTGTCTGGAACTCACTGCTGGGGGAGGTAGCGGAAGCAAATACAATAGTGACTTTTAAGGGACAAATACATGAATAGGATGGAAATGGTCCCCGGAAGCGTAGTTCAAATGAGCAGCATGGTCAGTGCAAGCTTGAAGTGCCGAAGTGCCTGCTCCTGTCTGTAATTTTCTTTGTTCTCTGTTAACCTGGGGGCTTCTGAGAGGGATTTTCCAGCAGTCTTTTGGGGTATTCTCTAAATCTGATGCTGGGGAGCCTGGAATTTATGGGCCATTATGTTTATATAGAGAATATGCTATCAGCAGCAGATGAGCAGCACTCCATACCAAAGCACACCATCTGTACACAGGATTGGTTGCTTAATCTTGTCTTTATATGACAATGGCCATTGGGTGTGTGCAATAGTCAGGTTTATATTCTTTTGGTTCTCCTGTAACCCAATAGAGACTATCAATTCATTGTTTAACACAAAAGAGGAACAGTACTGCTCCAAGTAGTGAGTGCACTTGCTGCTATAAAATCCTTTAGCCATCCAACTAATAGAAGAAAATTAGGCTTCACTTGTAGTCATTGACATTACCCACTGGGATTTTCCCACCTCACCTGCAGCTGGGAATCTCCAGTTTTCCTGCAATGAATGGAGATTTAACTGAGCATCAAATTCTCCTCTCTCACTGGAAGCAGGGTAAGAACAGTTGGAGAATTCCAGTCACTACTTCAATAGTGTTGGTATTTTCAATTGAAAATTGTAGTTTATATTAATATTTTAAAGCCAAGTTTCCATCAAATGATATTGTATTTAAATCTGCCATGAAGGCTATACAAAGGAAACAATGGCTTACAAGTCTATAGATCACACAACTTCCCGATAATCTATAATGGCCATAACCAGGAAAATTGATTTTGCAAAATGCATCAAAAAGACTCTTGTTGCTAACATGCTACTTGGTGTTAAGGCATTAAATAAAATACTGGCAGTCGAATCAATCATGGAACTGGAGACCGAGATAAAGTTGTTCAGATACTTTCGTTTGCTCCCACCAATCAGGACAATCTTAAGATCACCAGACTTTCCAGCTGGAGATCTCGCGGCTCCAGTTGTTTCCTGTTCTGCTTTCCAGCACAATGAAGACCTCTGCTGGCAATTCATCTGGACCTAGTAAAATAGTTCAGTCATGATAGTCAGAGACACAGTGTTTGGGGGCGTTTTCTCAGATGTTTTGAAGTAGGTTTAGAAACAGTGGTGGGGGTGGGGTGGAGAGGGTGGTGGGAGATGGAATCAGGAAAAAAGAACCCTCCTGCTTTTCCCAGAGGTGACTTGCGTGTGATGTTGCCTGTCAGGTTGACGAGAACATCGCTTGGGTGCCATCAACTCATAGGAGGCAGGTACACAGAGGGAGGTCAGACGGCACGAAAGTGACATGCAATGCGAACTTAAAATGGAGAAAATGGTAGGCTATTTGCAGAAGTATCTCATTCCAACTACTAACACAGCTAGTGCTCAGTCTTATCTCCCATCCATTTCACTCTGCATCACTTTTGTGCCATGACTCTTACCAGCACTCTCATTGCAGTGACTGCTGAGGACATTATCTGCATTGATTCAGCCTCCTGCCCCTTCAATCTGCCCCTCATCCTTAACTGATCAGCAATCCCAGAGATGGGTTCTTAATTGGACAACTTCTGGAAGACCAAACAGAGAGGCAGACCCTCTCACCTCTGGATTATGGACCCAGAAGAAGCCGTCTCCCTTTCAAGAACAAAAGTGGCAAAATTCAACCCCCTATTTTCTTCAGAGGTGCACGCTGCATACCAGCATGGGCCTCAAAGGAAAATATATCCTTCAGAATGAGACTGGCTGAGTGAACAAACAACATTTAACACTGTGACTTTAATTATTAATTTGAATTGCCATTCAATTGGTACAAAATATTTAAAAATTATACATTGTGGGTGGGATTTTCCTGCCATACTTGCCCTGGAACCAGAAAATCCCACTTGAGGTGAACAATAATCTTTTCAATAATCTGCCCCTCACCCCCTCCGATTTCTGTGGCGGGCAGGATGGTAAAATTCACCTCTTTGTGACCATCTTTAATTTTCCAAGTGAAAACATTAAGAACAAAATGAACTAACCTCTGACCATTCACCTGTTTTCCACACAGGACATGTATATTCGTTGCATCGCTGGACAATTATCTTTTCCTGCTGACTGCATTTACCGTCTCCAAGAACCGTACCCATAGAATTGACACAAACAGCATTCCGCCTTCTTGAACCGCCACCACAACTCTTTGAACACTTTGTGCAAAGAAACAGGTATTAGATTAACTTTTACCTAATTTTTCTAAAGTTGCACAGTGACATTAAAATTAATCTTTCTATTCAAAAAGGACAATACAATTGCATAGTTAATGTAAATTACAAAATTACTACCTGGTGCTTGTACAGCCCTGCTATAATTGGATATGACACAATGCCACATAAAGGATGCACTGGTTGTGAAATTGGCCTCCATCCCTACTTACAACTTTCCTCAAGTAGATTACAGAGGCCTTGCAGGACGACTTCAAGAGGCTCTGGGGCATTGTGGATCCAGATTCAGGTTGCTTTCCCTTAGCAGGGCTGGCAGCAGTTTGGCTGGCCATCACATATACAGGCAAAGGCACCGGCAGAGTGACAGTGATGGGAGCACCATGGATCCACTATACGAACTGACATCTCAGCAATCCTAGTTATTTGTTGGAGGAGAGATTTCTGGACCTCTGTGAGAGCCTGCAAGCCCTTTGACATTGGTATCTGCAGCTTTCTGATTTCTGTTTCAGCTCCTACTGCAGTGCTGAGAGGTTGACTGGCTTCTGCCTGCACTACTTTTGAAGCTGACACATGGGTACTGCACCATCATTGAAATAAGTGGACAGCATGAAATATGTGTAGGGTAATTACACATCATCATCCTCTTGCCCCAAAATGGGCCCTGTCCAATCTTTCCCTCATAATATGCATGAGAGAAATACAATGGGAGAGAAAAATGCATATATTAATAATATGCATGGCTCTTTGGACAAATAATTGCATTGACAATCCACCTAATCCGCATATTTTTAGAACTGTACAAGGAAACCGGAACATGTGGAGGAAACTCAAGCAGAGACGGGCGTGAACCCAAACCTAGCATCGAACCTGGGTACCCTTGGCACTGTGAGGCATCAGTGCAATCAATGTGCCACTTCTGGATCAATGCCTGCTCCATTTAAATTTCACATGAAAACTGCTGCAATGGATATTCTAAGATCTCAGCTTTGTGCGTAAGATATGTGGAGAATGTCAGCTTTGGATAATTTCTACTTACTGTATATTTTCTGGGTATGGGATACAATATACTCAGATCAACTCAGAAAATTGCAGGTTTGTTGTCCATGATTTCTGTGTGTGGAAGTTACAGTGAGTCTGCATGTTAGGAGCTCTTAATTTGCTCTCCAGTATCAGTTACTTGGATGTCAAGTAAAATACGCAGCATTAAGCTCCAGTTCACTCTTTTAAAGATGAACATCTTGTTTTCAAAACGAAGCCTGGATAAAGAAGCTATTTCAAAAAGTCAATTGGGACTTACTCATGGTCTTAATATATCGAAATAACCATGTCTACACATTAACAGCATAGCATCATAATTATATTACACATTGATATACAGGTACAGTTATCTCAAGCGGCAGAGTGGCTAGCATCGCTGCCTCACAGCATTCGGAACCCAGGATCAATTCCAGCCTCGGGTGACTGTACGGAGTTTGCACATTCTCCCCATGTCTGCGTGGGTTTCCTCTAGGTGCTCCCATTTCCTCCAGCATTCAAATTGTGCAGGTTAGGTTGATTGGCCATGTTAAATCGCCCCTTATTGTCAGGGAGACTAGCATGGCTAATACGTGAGGTTACCCAGATAAGGTCTGAGTGGGATTGTTCTTGGTGTGTAGAGATTCTATGACTCTATGATAAGCAATGATTCAAATTCACATTTGGCTTGATCTAATTTCTTTTGTTGATGGAGCCACAGCCTCATGATGAAATATTTAACAAGCTTTTCTTCAGGTAATAAGGAGAACGACGTGAAAGATTTTAATTATGACCATATCAAACATGAGTGATTTGAGACCATTTATTTGCTGATGCAAACTAAGTCAAAAAAGATAGCTGAACATATTTCCATGGAAATGGTAGTCCTTTAAATTGCAATTTACAGCAACTATTATATCAAGAGATTAAATGTAATTGATTTTTTTATTGCATTGCATTGTTGTAGAATCATTATTATTAATACTTATAAAGTGCATTTTAGGAAATAACTTACCTCTGACCAAGATGAATATCGCCACCCCCCTACATTGCAATCTCCATGACATACTTCTTTATTATCTGGCTTTGGTTGATAGCTGCAGTACCTCTCATCTATTTTTTCCGTCCTTGCTTCTAACCGATTATATTTTGCACAGTAGATGTCCAAAGTTCGATAGCCAGGCCCACATTGAGCTGTGCATTCACTTTTCCTGGTTATATGCCATCTGTTTGAGAGTAAGCATAATGTATTAATAAGTTTGGAGCTTCATCCTTCCTGAACTCAGGTTAAAACTCGTACATGGTGCTCTTTATTTATTTTTATACAATTGCGACTGATGGATACTATAATCTACAATATTTTTCTGCCATCAGAACAGTATACTACTTTAAAAGCCGCACATCTCTGAATCAGAAGGTAAGTCTCACTCCAGAAGTTTGAGAACTAAATTGAGGACTAACACCCCAGTGCAGTACTGAGGGAATGCTGCACTATTGGAAGTACAATGTTTCAAATTAAACACTTAAACCAAGGTCCCATCTGCCCTCTCATAATGTTTAGGCCAATATTTATCTCTCAATCAATACTATCTTTTTTTTTAACAAGAGTGCAAATTGGCTGCCACATTTCTTACATTACAGCAATGACCACATTTCAAATGTATTTCTGTAACTCTGAAGCATTTTGGGAAGTCCTAAAGCTGTGAAAGATATTACCTAAAATCAATTCTTTCTCTTTTCAAGGACTGTGGTTAGGCCACTCCATAAATCAACAGATTAGCATTTGAAAATCAAATTTGAATCTCAGAACTGGACAAAACCCTGATTGGAGCATTTTAATAAAGTGCTCACCCATTGCAGACAAGTTTGTTAGCCATCCATTTTATGATTTTATATGTTAGAAAAAATAAAAGATTTACAGAATTTATACTTGCATTGGTAAACATTAGAAATGAGGTATAGTTTTAAGTGTGCTTAAATGTTTCTGTACCTGGAAGAGTAAAGGAAATCCCAGAGTTAGATTCATGTTGGATAAAGGCATTTATATTTGTGGATGTTGATTTCTAATCCAACTGTGATTCCATTATGCTTAGAGAGGGTGATGACGTGAAAAATAAATAAGCCAGCAGATGTATGCAGGCATTGTTTAGTAAGTCGAGGCCTTAAGGGTAGAAAAGCTTTTAAATCTTAGTTTTAGCTGGATGTATTGTAGTTGGAGATTGGACACCAGAAAATGAACATCTTGTAACTCTGCCAGGAGAAGCTGGACAGGTCAAGGGAATTGCAAAGATGTAGCATTCCTAAGAAACAGGTTACAGTCCACATACCAGAAAATTGCAACAGAAAGAATATCTTAAAATGACTGAAGTTAAGAGAGGCCAAGGTATTGTTCAGGAGAATTCAAGAAAGAGTAAACAAAATGTTCTGAGTTGAAGTGACAATGGCAATCACCCGATTTAAAGTGGCACAGCTGACCATAGAGTAAAACAAAATATTTAATGTAATTTCATTACATTCTGGAAATCGAGAGTTAAAGCAAAGGTCAAAACAAAGAAATCCAGAAAAGGTTGTTGTAAATGCCTGAACTGGATTTGCTGCAAAAAGTGGAGCAGAAGTTTTGTTTAAAAGTTTCATCCTACCACATCTCTCTGGACAATGTCCCAGGAGATATTACGGCAATGAGTGAATGGAGAGGATAAAGAACAGATCATTGGGAGACCCAATGGTAATGGCTAGGTATGAAAATAGCAGCTATTGCTCTAGATGATTAGGCAATAATCATAGAAACTCTACAGTGCAGAAGGAGGCTATTCAGCCTATCAAGCCTGCACCGACAACAGTCCCACCTAGGCCCTGTCCCTGTAACTCCACATATTTACCTTGCTAATCCCTCTAATCTACGTATCCCAGGACACTAAGGAACAATTTAGCATGGCCAATCAACCTAACCTGCACATCTTTGGACTGTAGGAGGAAACCACAGCACCCGGAGAAAATCCATGCAAACATGGGGAGAACGCGCAAACGCCACAGACAGTGACCCAAGTTGGAATTGAACCCAAGTCTCCACAGCTCCACACACAGCTGTGAGGGAGCAGTGTTAACCACTGTGCCACAATCAGAAAGTTGGAAAGAAATAAAAACACACGGGCAATAACAATAAGGAATGCAAAGTCAAACCTGAGCCTGTGTTATATGTATTGTGGTAGAAATGTGAAACTTAGTCCTCAGATTAGATAAACTAATAACCATGAAATATGGAAGATCAGTTTTGAGCCAATCAATAGTGTTAGCATCATTTCAATGAGGAACTTATATAACATTCCAACTGCTCTCCTGATCAAATGGAAATAATTTTGAGAAAAAGGTTCTTAAAAGATTCGCACCGTATTTCGCAATCTGTATTGCAGGATTCAGTTACTGGAGCTGGGCGTGGAATTTGATCACATCTTTGATCAGAGACAACTAGCCGATCACTTTCTCTGGTACAAATAGGTCTTCTTTTCCTTTCACCTGTTTAAAAATACAGCATCACATTACAGAACAATACTAGAAGTGTGATGACAGCAAGTGTAGTGTCTTTTGGCATATGATTCAAAACTATCAACCAGTATCAACCAATATAAAAGGGACACAAATGCTGGTGTTCTCTTTGTTTTACCACGAACACTACCCATTACCTTGACAAAGCTTGTTGCAATCCTGCCAAGGGCCAAACTGATCCCAAAAGAAACGTTGTGCTTTATCTTCAATGGGAATGTTGAATGAGTAACGCACATCAGGATTGTACAGGTTCCCCACAGACAGAACCTTGAATGGAAAATGTAACATAACAAAGCTAATCAATTATTAGTGAAAATGTATGGCAAAAGACAATGTACAGGATTGAACCACGTGTGTTAATTCACCTGAACAATTAGTTCTTCCTCAATTCGATCAGTACAGTTGATTCTTTCCACTCCATTATCAGACCCACTATATTCAATTACAGCACCTCTTACTTTGATTTCCCTTTTAAACATGCTGACCACAAAATCTCCATTTAAAAGGAATTCTCCTCGACTGTTTGCCAAAGCTGCAAAAAGAAATACAAGAATATACAAAATGTCAATGCAAAAAAATCTAGAAGTTCCATAACTAGTATACCCATGTATAACATTAAAGTATTTTCTGCATATCTGCCCTAGTTTGTTCAGAAACATACAGTTAATAGATTTGCAAATTCTGATACGAACTGATAACGTTAGATACAATTAAACAATTTCTTGTCTGCTGTTTCCCAGTGACACATTCTACCTTCATTAAATGGGGCAAATAACTAACAAGTCTCATGGGAACTTAAAGCTTTGGTGTGAATGCCTAGAAAGCAGTTTCCTGTGAATCAGTAACACGCCACACAACTTCACACTGATGCGATTGTTCAGCTAATTTCCTGAGTTTGCACCCTATCATTTCATTAATTGCTACATAATTCCATCTCTTTGGTTGAGACAACAGAAGGGAAATAGAAATGGAATAGCTGACACCTCTATAAATGGAATTATTGACAGGTAGGAGGAAGGTATAATATCGGTTCCAATAAGGACAATTGGAGTCTGAATGCAGGAAACAACTTCATTTGAACACAAGTGACTTTCACAGCAGTCAGAATTGTGCTTATTACGCAGCTAAATATGTAAGCAATTTCTGAAACAGAAATAAGCAAGTTTTCAAAGATTTTATAACTGAAACACGGTTGTGCAAATCACTAATACTAAAAAAGCAGTGTTTACGCCTCTGGAATTGAAGACGTGTCACATTCCCTTCAAACTGTTAAAGAGCTGTTACTATTCTCACCATAACAAAGACCATACAGTCACACCATAAAATGGATAGTTTTTTTTAAGCTTTCCCATTCGCAACTACTGTGCATAAAGGCACAGTACCACAACAGATCAATGTGCAACATCTTCTCATGAATAGCATCCGAGGTATCTCTAAACTGATGGTCTTAGAAAAAGATGTATAAATGGAAGTGTCAGAGTCCATTTGCTGTATAAGATTTAATGATGTCTGTTCAGTACTGCATCTTCAGCAGTCATTCACCTGGACCTCTGTTTCATCTTTCGCTTTTTATGTTTCAGCCTGAGCGTGTGCTTCTTCTGCCACTTCGCTCTCGTGTCGACAAGGATCTCAAAACCCCAAAACCGAAAAGCCATAAAGATTGTGCATGAACTGAAGATCACCTGCTTTGCTTAGATGATTATTTCCCTGTATGTAGTCATACCTTGTTTACTTGTTTAGCTTTAAGACCATCAGAATAACATGACTGTTTGATTAACTTGACACAACTTGTTATGATTGATTAATATAGGCCTATAACCTCTGCAGAGTGGCAATCTCTGTCAGACTGCCACTTTCGACAAACTTACCTTTGCTGCAATTGCACAGCTTCTGTTTTGCCCAACGTCCACATTCAGGCTGGAAGAGCCAGGAGCTGTGCAGCACGAGCCCAGCAGCGTCAGGGTGAGTGGGGTAACTGGAGCTGAGCCAAGTAAGCATGGCAGTAGCTGCCATAAAGGGAATATTTAAAGGGACAAGGGAGCAGGTAGGTTTCATTAAGTCGGGATGTGGGAGGGTAGATCCAGCCCATTGAGCGTGCATTAACAACAATCCCACCCATACCTTATTCCCACTACCCCACATATTTACCCTGCTAGTCCCCCTGACACTAAGGGACAATTTAGCCTGGCCAATCAACATAACCTGCATAACTTTGGAGATAGTTACTCTTTTAGATAATCTTTTAAACAGTTACTCTGGAGTTGCAAGAGATTTTTTGCCTTCTAACTCTCTCAGAGTAACAATCAGGCTAAAACTGGAAAAAAAATCCCAGTAAGAAGTCTCACAACACTAAGTTAAAGTCCAACAGGTTTATTTGGTAGCAAACACCACTAGCTTTTGGAACGCTGCTCCCTTGCCAAGCGAGTGGCGTTTGCTACCAATTGAACTGGTTGGACTTTAACCTGGTGTTGTAAGACTTCTTACTGTATTTACATCAGTGCAACACTAGCATCTCCACATCAAAAAACATCCCAACCAGCCCAACACAATTGTCCAGTGAAATTTAGTCCTTGTGGATAATTGCTGGGCAAACCCTTACATGGGAGCTTCCTGGAAGGATTTCCCAGCACACCATTCCCCCCCCACCTCTTCTCTCATACTCGTCCTTGTGAGCACTCAGATTTGTTAATCACTGAAACTACTGTATCACAATACAGTGTTCATTTTCACCATTGTATAATATGATTTATTGTCTAATATAGATGACTACAATATTTATAGAATTTTATAGTACGTTCTAATTAAATTCATTAGCTAGATTGAGTAAGCAAGGCAAGTATGAACACTGTATTGCAATGATGCTCGCTCTCTCGCAGAGATGAATGAATTCAAAGTGATTTAAATTACAAATCTGGATAATATTGTGACTGACTCTAGGCCACAGGACATTGCCATTCTCCCATGTTGATCGTCCCCCTGTAAAGTTCCCTCCTTCCTCGATCACTTCTCCTGGCAGAACTCCCCCAGGGTACCAGGCAGGCAATGGCCACTGCCTAGCCCAATCCCTGACAATCCAGGTGCTTCAACGGCCTCCACTCCTGTTGAGGCCATCACATCTGGTGCCCGTTGGTGGGGACCACGTGTGATCCTCGTCAGGGAGAACCTCAGTCAGTGAGGTGATTAAGGTAATTAAACTTGAATGATAGCATCTGGGACTTGCTAATGACATTCATACGATATCATTAATATTTAAAACAGAACAGTGCTGGTATGATTGAGAGAGGCGAAAAACTGGGTGCGAATCCAAGACATGAATCAAACGTGAGTCCCTAGTGCTGTGAGGCAGCAGTGCTAACACTATGCTATGATGCCGCTGGTGGGACAAAGTTGTAAGATCACAGCCTTAATCTTGGATTAAGGATTAATCTTGAAGTTTATCCAATGCAACCTGCTGGCAGTGCATACGAACTTGTAAGAAGTGTGGGCTCTGCCTGCTCAGCAGGTGGGACAGTTACATGATTCTTTAACATCAGTGAGTGAGACCAGGAGCAGGATCTTACAGCCTCGTTCTTTCCAAATCCATAAAATCCCACCAGAAGTTAACAGGGCTTCCCATGCTCTCCCCTCAACACCCGCTCTGATTCCCATGGCTGGCGGGATGGTAAAATTCCAGCCCACATTTCTAGGACGTAGTGTTCAAGTTTTAATTCATACAGGAAGACTTTTCCGACGAAATCAAAAAAATGGACTTCTGATGATTACAACATTTGCCAAAGCTTTATCCAATTTGAACAATATACCAGAAATGAATCTTTAACTGGATGTTCATTAATAACATTCGGTCTACAGAAATGAACATGTTGTGATGTTTTTCCAAGTATCCTCTTGGCTTTGAGTGCTTTACAATGATTAATGTAGTGAGTTCATTCTTTCTTTTTGGCTACAGTCTACACTCTTTTCACGAGCCTGTTTGTTTTTCTGTTATGAAGGCTGTCCCATTATCAAATGTTTCACCAGAATTTCTCTCACTGAGGTCTTTTAACTTAGGCTAAAATTATCCACCAGGTAAAATAATTTTTCAGAAATACCGTGAATAGGAAGCCATGATGGAAGTGTAACTTTCTTTCCAGTCGTGTCACTGCAGCAAACTAAAAGCACATAAATAACTGTGCCAACGGGGACATAAACAGTTGTTTCATTAGACTGAATAACAAAGAGCAGAGCCTGTCAGGTGAATAAGTTATACTTTCATTACAGCAGTTTTATCTTCACAAAGATGGGGGATGAACTGAACGAAAGACAAGTTTTTTTTTTATTTTTGGGGAAATGTGCCGATTCATTTAATTTTTTTTATTTTATTAGTGTCATAGGTAGGCTTACATCAACACTGTAATGAAAATACTGTGAAAATCCTCTAGTCGTCACACTCTGGCATCTGTTTAGGTACACTGAGGAAGAATTTAGCCTGGCTGATGCACGTGTTTTGGACTGTGGAAGGAAACTGCAGCATCTTGAGGAAATCCATGCAGATACAGGGAGAATGTGCGGACTCAGCACAGACAAGCTGGGAATCGAACCAGCAGTGCTTAACTAGTGTGCCGCCCCTAATGAGAGACCTTTACAAATGTTGTGCAGTAACTTAAGGGACTGAGTTGTGTGGGGCAGCGGAAGTTTGGAGTTGCTGTGTGGCTTGTGCAACTTAAAGGGAGCTCTGATTAAAACTTCAGATTAGATTTCATTGTATCACAGCTTTTTACACTAGCATCAACTTGTGGATTTTGTTTCCAGCTGGAAGACTGAGCACCTCCACAACTGCATATAGCCATTATGACTGTATTCTGTCGTTTCCCCGCAGTTCAGTATTGATGCTGTCTGTTGTCAGCGAGCCCAATCTAAATGAATACAGACTTCACAAAGGTGGTGTCATATTTCCTGTTCTTTGTCCCCTGCTGATAGCCTGACCACTTTGTCATCACCATTCTTTTGTTCCTCTCACCCACAAAATGATCCACTGCTAAAATAGGCCCTGTGTGATTGCATGAAATGTATTTCCAATATATGCACAAAGTGGAAGGTAGTGAATCTTGTGTCACTTGTCAATAAGCATGTAAAATGTTATTCGCAGTAGACGTTTTGAAGGACATTTTCATCACTACACCAAATGTTGTGTATGACTATGGCAAATCACTCCATTTTAGCACACATAGTTTAACATTAAATGACATATATTACTCTTGAAATAGGCACATATCTCATAGAAAGTACCTCATTTTGAGAATGTTTTGAAACATCTAAAGTCAAAAGATACACTTGCATACAAAAATCAAACAAAGCAGTTTCAAGAGCTTGAAATATAAAAATCTGAATATCAGTAACTGTTGTTTATTATATTTTTCATTCAGCGCTTTTTGTCATTCATGGGATGTGGGAATCACTAGCTACGCCAGTATTTATTGCCCATCCCTGAGGACATTTAAGAATCAACCACATTGCTGTGGATCTGGAGTCACATAGAACCATAGAATCCCTACAATGCAGAATGAGGCCATTCAGCCCATCGAGCCAACACTGACAACAATCCCACCCAGACCCTATCCCCGTAACACCACAATATTTACCCTGTTAATTGCTCTGACACTGAGGGACAATTTAGCGTGGAAATCCATCTAATCTGCACATGTTTGGAGTGTGTGAGGAAACTGGAGGACCCAGAGGAATCTCAGGCAGACATGAGGAGAATGTGCAAACTTCACTCAGACGGTCACCCAAGGGCAGAATTGAAGCCAGGGTCCAAGAACTGTGAGATAGCAGAGCTAACCACTGTGCCAACGTGCTGCAGGTTTTTTCGATAATCAACAATGATTTCACGGTCATCATTAGATTTTAAATTCCAGATTTTATTGAACTCAGATTTCACAATCTGCCGTGGTGAGATTCATAAGATACAGGAGCAGAATTAGGCCATCTGGCCCATTGAGTCCACTGCATTAATCAATTGTGGCTAATATGGTCCTCATCTCCATTTTCCTGCCTTCTCTCCATAATCTTTCAACCCATTACCAATTAAAAATCACTCCTTAAATTTAATCCAGATTCGAACCCACGTCCCCAGGTCCCGGGGTGGCACTGTGATACAGTGGCTACATTGCTGCCTCACAGCTCCAGGGACCCAGGTTCGATTCCCAGCTTGGATCACTGTCTGTGCGGAGTCTGCGTGTTCTCCCTGAGTCTGCGTGGGTTTCCTCCGGGTGCTCAGGTTTCCTCCTACAGTCAGAAAAACGTGCTGCTTGGGTGCATTGACCGTGCTAATTTCTCCCTCAGTGTGCCCGAACGTGGCGACTCTGGGATTTTCACAGTGACTTCATTGCAGTGTTAATGCAAGACTACGTGTGACATGAATAAAACAAACTGTAAGTTATCCTGGGTCTCTGGATTACTAGTCCAGCAACAACCATAGTATCATTGTCTTCCCAATTTACACAAGTCATAGTTAATGGCGCTTCTTGAAATGGTATTACCTGAATAGTTGCCTAGAATTTTCACTAAAAATAATAGTGAAGTTGTCAACATTAACTTCTGTAAACAGCAAACTGGACATTCAATCTGGTGGACACACACAGAAATTACAGAGTTACTGGTCTCATTGCATTATAGCTGAGAAGGTCAGCAATGAATCACCCTGGAGAGTGTGCAGATGCTGTAGCTATGTGACAAATGCTTACTAAACTTGCCAGAAAAAGTTAGGGTTTGTCATTCAACTTAAGGGATTTTTAAGTCTATAGTAAGTCAGAATTATTGGCAAACAATTCCTCTGGTACCAAAAATTACCCTTTACTAGTGTGGAGTCTCATATCAATAAAGTATAGTTGCTGATTTTTCAAAAATTAAAGATTTATTTCTCTCCCATAATTCTTCTCTCTCTTTCTGCACGTGAATTGACATTGCACAAACTATCCTAACCAATGTTTTCTTGTTGTCTTGTTCTCCTCTGCGTGCTTAGTAAAAGATTCTTTAATCTGGTTAAGGATTTTATGATTTTATGACCTTACCCTGTTCACACAGGTCCCAAATCCATTGTGGGGGGTTCTGCACCACTGATTTCAAATCTCTGCAAATGTGAGTGCAAAATCCCATAAAAAGTCCATGAGCAAGTGTTAATGTAATGCATGGATCATCACTGGTTCAATAGCCTGGATTTTGCCGTTTTCAGCAAAGTGACAACAGTTGAATGCTGCCCACAGAGTGATCTCTGTGGCATTGCTCTCCATTTTCTACTGCTGGGTCTAGGAGATCTCCAGGCATCCAACAACAGTAATGTCATCATACAGGAGTAAACAGCCAATAACACTGTGCAATTCTCATAGACAGCTAACCAAGAAGTAAGCTGCACTGCTTAGTTTATATTTTGTTCTCACGTGTTTACAGAAAGTGAAGTGAAGTGCAGGACATAAATTGAATTGTCATGAACAAAAATGTGAAAGGTCAATTAAATGAAAAACCTATAGAATTTATACAATGTGGAAAATATAAAGTAAGAAGATTTTCAGAATCAGATTGTTCTGCAAGTTAGAACACAGTTACACCTCATTCAATAAGCATAACCTCCGTAGAGATTTATAATAGCAATCTTATTGTTTAAAAAATGAAAGTTTTCACTGATTTCTAAAGATTACCATTTGCAGAGACTTATCTTGAGGGGCAGCACAGTGGCACAGTGATTAGCACCAGGGACCCAGGTTCAATTCCCAGCTTGGGTTACTGCCTGTATGGATTTGTATATTCTCCCCTTGTCTGTGTGTGTTTTCTCTCTGTTCCCCTGTTTCCTCTTACAGTCCAAAGATGTGCCGGTTAGGTGGACTGGCCATGCTAAACTTACCCCTTAGTGTCAGGGGACTAGCTAGGGTAAATGCTAGTTATGAGGATAGTGCCTGGGTGGGATTGGTTGGTGCAGGCTGGATGGGCTGATTGGCCTTCTTCTGCATTGTAGGGATTTTATAATCTACGAGCAACAAGAAACTGCTTTCAACAAACCTCTTGATTTCTGAGTTTAACTGTGTACGTGCACACAGCAGAGTTTTTTGTCAGTTTTGTGGCTTCAATGATGGTGAATGCTGACAGTTTCACTATTACAGTCTTAAATTCGGGCCATCACTGCAAATTGATAAGTTGTATGTACTACCTTTTAACTGGTGATTACTATGACCACAGCACCAATACGCTGATAACATATAGCTGCTGATTTACATTTTATTGCACAATCTGCAAGTTTCATTCCTTAAATTCACACGAATGCCTTTACCTAATCACTTAATATTCACCTGGATTATCTACAAAGAAGCAGCAATAGTTCAACCAGCTATATTTTAAACATATCCAAAGATTTAAAATATTCATGCACTTAAGAATATATATAACTGCTCCTCCTTTAAACCATTAGACACCAACATCTGTTCATTTACAAATCTTTGCAAAAAAAGTAGTCATGGTTAAAGATTGTTAGAATTTCTGAGGGCAGCATCAATAGATGAGCAGTCCATTTTTGCCCATTTTTCCAAATGCTAGCTTTCACAAGCAGTGGCAGATTCTGTGTCCCTCTTTTATGCTGACGTGTTCCAAGTCTTTCCAGATGAATTTCTTCCCTGTATTTTACATGAGTTGCTCTCATTCTCAAATTTGTATTTGTTAAGTGGGTCAAGTAGAGACTCTCTTCACCAAACGATAACCACTTGTTTCTATTCACTTGTTGTCACTTTAGCTTTAATGTCCTTAATTTTCATTATCTTTCTTCTTCATTGGCTTTATTCCAGCCTCCTTCCATCTACGTCTTGAATGTTATCCACCCATTCAATTTTTCTTCTCCCTGCAATTTTTTTACCCTCAAATTCTCCTTCCGTTGTTGCCAGGACAAAAATGTCGGATCTACATTTCCAATGCTTATAGGCTAACTTTCTCTTTCTAATTATACTTAATGATCCTTTGGATTCCTGAACTTCTATTCTTGATCTGGCCCTTCATTTGTCATTCTGTTCATCTAGCAACTTTCTCTAATCCAATTATTGATGTGAAATTGTAATTTGCATAAGCAATGGCCTAGTGGTCTTATCAGCAGACTACTAATCCAGAATCCAGCTAAAGTTCTGGACACTTGGGTTCAAATCCCACCACAGTAGATAGAGGAATTCAACAAAATAAATCTGGAATTAAGAATCTATCAATGACCATGAAACTATTGTCGATTGTTGGAAAAACCCACCGAGTTCACTAATGTGCTTTAGGGAAGGAAATCTGCTGTTCTTGCCTGATCTGGTCTACATGTGACTCCAGAGCCACAGCAATGAGGCTGATTTCCAACTGCCCTCTGAAATGGCCTAGCAAGTCATTCAGTCCAAGGACAACTAGGGATGGGCAATAAATGCTGGCCAGCCAGCGATGCTCATGCCTCACGAATGAATGAAAAAACATGAGCTGCACCCCACGGAGTCAATTTCATCCACTGCAAAACAGGCAGGAGGGTTGAAATTTTTGCAATGACAATTGTATCTACTGCTCCCTCATCATCTTTTGTCTCTGCAGATGACTGCCCTTGGTATTTCACTGAATGTGGCATCATGAATGCTGGCAGAATTGAAATTAGAGGAAAACTGGTTGGAATCATACTTAGCACGAAGGAAGATGGTTGTTGTTGTTGGAAGTGAAGCATCTTAGCTCTATGATTCCTTCAGGGTACTATCTTACGCTCAATACATTCAGCTGCTTCATCAATGACCTTCCCTTCATCATAAGATCAGAAGTAGGGATGGTCACTAATGCACAATATTCAGTCCCATGTGTTATTCCTCAGATAATGAAGTAGCCCGTGTCCACGTCACAGAAAGTTTGACAAGTTCTTGCAGTGCATCTTTTATGCGTTGCTGCAACCATGTGTCAGTAGTGGAGGGAGTGCCGCTCAAGTGAACTGCTTTGCCTGGATGGTGTTTAGCTTCTTGAATGGTACTGGAAATACACTCACCCAGGCAAGTGGAGAATATTCCATCATACTCCTGACTTGTGCCTTGCACATGGGATAACCTTTGGGATAACATTAGGCTTGAGCTGATAAGTAGCAAGTAACAATCGTGTCATACAAGTGCAGGGTAATATATATTGCCAACAACAGGGGATATGACCATCTACCCTTGACATTCAATGGCATTACCACTACTAAATCCCACCTCATCAACATTCTTGGAGTCAACCATTGACCAAAAACTTAATTAGACTAGCCATATAAATACTGTAGTTACATGAGCAGATCATTGAGTAATTCCCACCTGACTTCCCTAGGCTGTCCACCATGTGCAAGGCACAAGTCAGGAGTATAATGGAATATTCTCCACCTGCCTGGGGTAAGCTTAGTTAGCTAAACACCATCCAGGCAAAGCAGCTCACTTGATCAGCACCACATTCACTCCCTTCACCACTGATGCACAGTCACAGTAGCGTATACAAGATGTACTGCAGGAACTTGTCAAACTTCCTATGACAGAACATTCCAAAAGCACAAAACCTAACACCTAGAAGGATAACAGAAGTACGGGCACCACATCCTGCATTTTCCCCCTGTTATGCATTGTAAAGCAATGCAGCTTTGTGATTAGTCACATGACTACTGTGACATCACTAGAGGCATTCACAGGGTTCTACCTCTCTTCCATCTTAGACAGTGATGAAGGAACACCTACCTTAATAAACTCTGACTTGTTGTAATCCAAGGTGTAGCAAACTATTCTTCTGTTCTTTGTTGCAGAAAGGGCTAAAGCCCCACACCATAATCCTCCAAGCCACACATCAGCCTGACTTTAGAACTATACTGTTGCTCCTTCATTGCTGCTGGATCGGATTCCTGACACGCTCTTGCTAATGGCCCTGTGGATGGACCGACACCATATGAGGTGCGGTTCAAGACTACAGCTTAGTGCCAACTTCTCAAAGGGAGTTAGAGATGGGCAACAAATGCAAGCCTTGCCAGCAAAACTGATATCCCATGAAATAAGTTTAAAAGTTACTACAATATCTTTATTGCATGTGAACATCTTTAATATTCGATGACTATTGCAAGTTCAATGCTCTCATCCATGTGTATAAGTTTTAAATATCCTACTCTATACAGTAGTTTAAATGAGCCCATGTAAATACATTTCAATAATAAGCAAATGTACAGACTTTAAACTCAGTCAATCTCATTCATTAAATGTACGTTTTTTTATTTAGTGCTTATCTTTTTTTGCATTTAACATTTTCACTTCAATTTTTTCTGAGTTAGAATAAGCACCAAAAATAAGTTGATCCATAAAAAGATTGGTCTGAATTAGTTCCATAATAAATCGTTATTTTTTAAAAACAGCAACTAATTTGGAGAAAAACAGAATTCTCTGATTAAACACATTCGGTTACTAAATTTACACTGGTGAGTCAGATTTCCCCATGACACATGGACCCATTAAGAACATTATGACATTGCATCCTAACTCAACAATCAATAAATCTAATTGCAGAATACCACAAGTCTGACTTCATTGGAAATATCCACAGGCTGATTTGAAAAGGAAACAAGCTATCCTAGAGAGAGACCACAAGTTGGCAAGTTACAACATTTTGCTGTATATTTTAACTACATAAAGTCATTTAAGTAGGGTCAACCTAATCTAGGGTACAAACAACCTTGGATCAGCATCAAAGCAAATTGGTGCACACAGACAAGGGGAATAAAAAGCAGTTGATCTAACGGTTAACTGTAAAACAGCAGGAGTCCATTATTCACGCATCTGCATTAATAGGCATTCATAGATAAAGTCATGGAACAAGTGACCCAACAGGCTGATTTGCAGGCAGTAAAGCCTGGTAACAAACTGAATTCCCAGACTACTGATATCTAGAGGGAATGGTAATAATGAAGGTTTCCGCTGTGCCTCCTGTTTTGTATTTCAAGCCTTTTTTCTAGCATTAAGCCTGCTTCAGTACATCTTTACATATTAATGTTTCTCTTTAATGATAAAATGTCAGTGCAGTTTGATATAATGGAGATGTTACAAGTTAAACAACTAAGTGGCACAATTGACTAGAACAACGATTTTCTACAAATTTTAGCTAGGCCCTCAACTTTACAAGCTCCATCTTCTAATCCCTACAATCAGGTTTCCAAGCCCTGCCACATTTCCAAATTGGTTCTTATGAGATACGTGACCTTGATATAACTGTGACAAGACAAAATGTGCATATTGTCCTCTGATCTGTCTGCAGTCCGAAGTATGAGTGATCACTATCATCCTCCAATGTCTCTTCATTGTTGTATAGCTCGTTCTCTTCCTTTATATCTGTTCGGAACCAGTGAATCACTTGCAATGGATTCTCTTCTCACTCCCACATCATTATGTCTGCTGTCCCCCAAGGATCTATTTTTGCCTCTTGCCTTTTTCTCATATACATATTCCCCTTGGCAGAAATGATCCCAAAACAAGCGAATCCTATATTCACAGAAACAGCACACACAGCTCTATGTCACTATCATCTACCTTAATTCCTCCCAACTCTAAATTGTCAGGCTGCATAGCATCTAGTAGCAGAAATCTTCTACAATTAAATATTGGGAAAGCCAAAGCCATTAGGCACGACCTTACGACCTTGTCCTGTTTGTTTTTCAGTGAGACGAAATGATACGATTGTGTGAGAGGCAAAAAATGAGAAACGAGCCCAGTTTCTCACCTACCTCGATCGTGCCAGCCCTATTTTGTCGGTGAAACTGGCTTCGATTTCCATATTTTATTATTCCACCAGTTGTCATGGTGGGATTTGAACGTGCTCTCAGAGCCTTGGCCCCTAGATTACCAAGTCTCGTGATATTACCACTGTGCCACTGTCTCTCTCCTAAATATTGATTGCAGAAACAAACTATTTGGCATAAGCGGTCTATATCATTTGTTAAAACTGGACACAATTTCCCTCTCATTCTAGTTACTCTTCCCTACTCAATCCTACATTTATTTATTTCTCAGTGGCACAGTAATTAGCACTGTTGCCTCACAGTGCCAGGGACCTGCGTTCAATTTCTGGCTTGAGTCACTGTGCAGAGTCTGCACATTCTCTCTGTGTCTGCATGGGTTTCCTCTGGGAGCTCTGGATTCCTTCCACTGTCCAAAAGACGTGCTGGTTAGGTGCACTGGCCATGCTCAATTCTCTAAATTCATGCTAAAGTGTGGCAGTTAGGGGATTTTCACAGTAACTTCATTGCAGTGTGTTAATATAAGCCTACCTGTGATACTAATCAATAAACTTAACTTTCTTCCCTTTTCTCTCATATGTACACCAAACCATCCCTTAAAGGCCTCAATGCTATCTGCTCTAAATACTTCACAGTAATAGCAACTTCCCAATTATCTCCACTCCATGTTTAGAAATTCCTGCTTTAGTCTTTACTTGTTCA
This sequence comes from Sphyrna mokarran, assembly GCA_024679065.1. NCBI lineage: Eukaryota > Metazoa > Chordata > Chondrichthyes > Carcharhiniformes > Carcharhinidae > Sphyrna > Sphyrna mokarran. The sequence continues at coordinate 104,394,826 of JAGIQG010000003.1, read as the reverse complement.
GTTAGTGGCCATCTTCCAAGTAGGTGTAGTTCCTCCATATGAAGCCTCATTTCTTATCCAAAAACTGGACACCCAGCTACTCAACTTTTTCTGGTAATCACAATTTCTCAATTTTGCTAACTTTCTTAGAAATCTCTTTAGTATTTTCTCCAGTGTTTTAATATTCTTATTGTTACATAGCGATCAGAATTGCACACATATGCCAACATTCCTTTCTTACCTTTGTATTTGACGATTTATGGTGCAACTTCTGCAGATGCACCATAGAAAGCATTCTTTCTGGTTGTATCACAGCTTGGTATGGCTCCTACTCTGTCCAAGACAGCAACAAACTACAGAGAATCGTGATTGAAGCCGGGTCCATCACCCAAACCAGCCTCCCATCCACTGATCTATTTACACTTCCCACTGCCGCAGAAAAGCAGCCAGCATAATCAAGGATCCCACACACCTCGGGTGTACTCTCTTCCATCTTCTTCCATCAGGAAAAAGATATAAAAGTCTGAGACCAACTGACTCAAAAACAGCTTCTTCACTGCTGCTGTCATAATTTTGAATGAACCTACCTCGCATTAAATTGATTTTTCTCTACATCCTAGCTGTGACTGTAATACTACTTTCTCCACTCTTGTTTTTCCTTCTCTATGTACAGTACGCTTTGCCTGTATAGTGCGTAAGAAACAATACTTTTCATTATATACTAATACAGGTGACAATAATAAATCAAATCAGGTTCACCTATAAATTAGCACCATATATCAGGCCACACTTTGTTAGCACACTTTGTAGTCTTATTAAGTTTTATGCTGCTTCTGGTAGCTTATTATTGAATGTCATTTAATTAGGAGAAACCATTGCAATATTACTCCTTTAACAATATCACCCACTAGCACACAGCACTGGTTACAGTCTATGCAGCCTTCCCTGGAGCTGGATTCAAATTGATTTCAAAATGATACTAATAAAGTTTTGTCCCTTTGTCAGATGTATGGTTCTTTGGTGAAGGAAACTTGAGTCCTAAGTGACAACACTTACTGCAGAGCTTTGCGGAGATTGGAATCTGGCATGTTAACTTGTCTCAAGTCTCGCTTATTCAGGTTGGCACTACATCTCAGAATTGGAAAACGTTGCATTCAACAATATTGATCTCTCTTACCAAATTAAGAAAAAAAAATCATGATCTAAAATATACAGACAGGAAAAATGTATTGTTTTGCAATCAGACCTCTATGTTCTGCCATAATGGGAGGATTTCCACTGTGTACGAAAACATTGACAGAAAACTGACAATTGCTTCTTAGGAGTAATAACGCCCTAGGCACACAGTCAAGACGAATACAACAAAAATATAAACAGATGTTACCTTAGTTTGTACAGGACAAGTGTCAGCAGACTGTGCATTGCCCACGACACTTCAGTGAATAATCAGGGAGGTAAGGAGAGTACTAATTAAATCCACTGCACACAGCACATAAAACAAACTTGAATGTTTTGACAAATAATTAGTATGATCAGCTAACGTTATTCTATGTATCAAATTAGATTTATTTTACACTGTTTCAAATTGAACTTACCAAGATAGTTGTCATCCTCTGGTTTCCCTGAATAGCTGTGCTGTCGCACATCAATATTTGTAGCACCAATTGGTATTCGTACGACAACATTATATCCTAAGAAATGAAAAACACAATTTTAAATATATACTTTTTTTAATTAATTCGTGGGACATAGGTGTTGCTGGCTGGGTCAAGATTTATTGTCCATCCCTAGTTGTAGACAATCCCATAAAGCGTAGTTGAGAGTCAACTCCATTGCTGTAGGCTCTGGAGTCACAGGTAGGCCAGACCAGGTAAGGATGGCAGATTTCTTTCCCTAAAGTACACTAATGTACCAGATAGGTTTTTCTGACCTTCAACAATGGTTTCATGGTAATCAGTAGATTCTTAATTTGAGATACTTCTTTCATTGAATTCAAAGTCCGTCATCAACCAAAATGGGATTCGAATCCAGAATCCCAGAACATTAGCTGAGTTTCTGATTTGGCGATAATACTGCTAGGCCATCTCTTCCCCAAAAATATGATAAGGAAATAATTTGCAATACCATATCCATTTGAAAATTACTGGTTTTTATATATGGATTTTTTCCCAAAAATGGCAGTGAAATGGCAAAAATGGCAGTTCTGAAAGAAAACAGATAAGCTTTTCTATGTTCTCTCCAGATCTTTTAACATTTTGCCATTTTAAAGGAGTGGCTTGTCTTGTGCCATCATTGTGAGGGGTGGGGCCTAAGGATGACAACAAGGCTGGCTTCACAGAGATTGTAGGGGACCCTGATCTAAAATTAACTTTGAAGACCGTCCCACAGCCCCATTCTCCGATATTGGGTCTTCAGGGCCATGCCCCCTCCCATTTGCCAGCATCAGAGCACTGGTGTCTCCATGGCCCCCACTGCAAAGCTTATACCCTCTATGGGATTGCCTTTAGGCTCTGTCCTCAATGGGCCTCACCCCAGGCAGAATCCTGCTATGTCCCTGACCACAGTCGGGGGTATTTGGCTCCCGAGCCCTGGTGTGTTCATAAAAACATGAAACAGAGAAGCATGGAAACTAGAAGCAGGAGTAGGTCATTTTGCCCTTTGAGCCTGCTCCACCACTCATTATGATCAAGGCTGATCATCAAATTCAATATCCTGATTCCCCCTTCCACACATATCCCTTGACCATTATATCCCCGTTTTGGACCAGTAGTGATTTCCGCTGGCATGATATCATGTCAACATGGGAAGAGTGGAGTGGGAGGGTGGTTGGGAGCGTACAATGAATCTGGGAACAACAGCATAAAGCCATTTTTGAATATTTAAATATCTGTTAATTCATGGTAATCAGGTTCACACTCTTGCTGGATGGGAATCTAATAACATCACAGAGTGAGGGGGAATGGCGAAAATCTCAAACTGAGATCTCTCCATCGTCAATCCTGTTATGATCTTCTTGCAAGAGACCAGAAAATCACCCCCGGTAAGTCTCATTACATAGAACATAGAACATTACAGTGCAGTACAGGCCCTTCGGCCCTCAATGTTGCGCCGGCCAGTGGACCCTCTAACCTAAACAATTCCAATATCATCCATATGCCTATCCACCGAACATTTGATTGCCCCCAAAGTAGGTGAGTCCACAACTGCTGCAGGCAGGGCATTCCATGTCCTCACCACCCTCTGTGTGAAGAACCTGCCTCTGACATCCGTCCTATAACTACCACCTCTTAATTTAAAGTTATGTCCCCTCGTGTTGGTCATCACCATCAGAGGAAAAAGGCTCTCACTATCCACCCTATCCAATCCCTTGATCATCTTATACGCCTCAATTAGGTCACTGTGTAACCTTCTTCTCTCTAATGAAAATAACCTTAGGTCCCTCAGCCTTTCCTCATAAGGCCTTCCCACCATACCAGGCAACATCCTGGTAAACCTCCTCTGCACCCTTTCCAATGATTCCACATCTTTCTTATAATGCGGCGACCAGAACTGTACGCAATACTCCAAGTGCGGCCGCACCAGAGTTTTGTACAGTTGTAACATAACCTCACGGTCCTAAATTCAATCCCTCTACCAATAAAAGCTAACACACCGTACGCCTTCTTAACAACTTTATCAACCTGGGTGCCAACTTTAAAAGAGCTATGTACTTGTACCCCAAGATCCCTCTGCTCGACAACACTATATTTCATTACCCCTTCCATTAACCCTATATTTCATATGCCTGTTATTCCTACCAAAGTGAATCACCTCACACTTATCCGTGTTGAATTCCATTTGCCACCTCACGGCCCAGCTCTGCAACCTATCTATGTCCCTCTGCAAACTGTAACATCCATCCTCGCTGTCTACAACTCCCCCACTTTGGTATCGTCAGCAAATTTACTAATCCAACCCTCTACACCCTCATCTAGGTCATTTATAAAAATGACAAACAGCAGTGGCCCTACAACAGATCCTTGAGGTACACCACTTGTAACTGCACTCCAGGTTGAATATTTCCCATCAACCACCACCCTCTGTCTTCTATCAGCTAGCCAATTCCTAATCCAAACTGCTAAATCACCTTCAATCCCATGCATCTGCACTTTCTGCAGTAGCCTACCATGGGGAACCTTATCAAACGCTTTGCTAAACTCCATATACACTACATCAACTGCCTTACCCTTATCTACCTCTTTGGTCACCTCCTCAAAAAACTCAATAAGGTTTGTGAGGCACAACCTACCCTTCACAAAACCGTGCTGACTATCCCTAATCAATTTATTCCTCTCTAGATGCTTATAAATCCTATCCCTTATAATTCTTTCCAAGACCTTGCCCACAACAGACCTTGCCCATTACAGCTGAGACACAATGATTGGAATTATTTAACTGGCTGAAGTTGATTTTCAGTACATGCCAAAGCACTGTTCCAAGCCACAAGGTTATAGTAATTGCTCAGTTTGCACACATCTTCAGCTATTCTTTACAAAATCAATTCAACAGAGCAATAAATGGCTTTGCATGAAGCAGTGCAAATAAAGAAGCCATTTGTTCCTTTTGATCAAAACTGTAACAAAATAATAATGGACATTGTGGACACCACCCATCCGTGAACAGCCCCATAAAAATACTGAACTATAGAGAAGCAATGTGGAGGTAAAATTGAAGCATGCTTGTATTGAAATATGAATGGTGCAAAATCTTGCTTTAATACATTGGGTTTATCCACCAGTCCTTTAGTAAAATTTTTAGCTTTTACTAAAACAAAGGGAGAAAAATGTTTCTAAAGTCATATTTTAAGACTATGGCATGATGAAATAATTTATGTTTTGAAATTCCAAACATGTAACAGTGCTCCAACAGTGCATAATCCTCAAAACTGGAGGTCGTGAGATAATTGCATTTCAGATGTCCTGGTTATTTTCACTGGACAGCATAAACGTTAACTCAATGGAAAATTAGCAGACAGCTTTATAATTTTGCTAATTTTACATTACTTTTTTTTCTCTTCTTCATCAGGTATCTGCTAGTGCCAGATGTATTAGAATCATAGAATCCCTACAGTGCAGAAGTAGACCATTCAGACCACTGCATCTGCAACAACTCTCTGCGAGAGTGTCTTACCCAGACTGTATCCCCATAACTCCACGTATTTAATCCCTCTAACCTAGACACCTTGGAGTACTAAGGGGCAATTTAGCATGGGCAATCAACCTAACCACACATTTTTGGGCTGCGGGAGCAAACGAGAAACCTGGAGGAAACCCGTGCAGACACAAGGAAAACATGCAAACTCCACTCAGGCAATGACCCAAAACTGGAAGTGAACCCAGGTACTGGGTGCTGTGAGGCAGCAATGCTAACCGCCGTGACACCACACCAACCATAGGCAGTTGTTATTAGCATTCGATGAACGTCAACCAAAATTACTGAGTAATACATTCGCTAACAGCAAGAACTTCCAGGAAATGGTCACCTCAGTAGTTCAAAACAATTTAAAAATGATAGCTGTTCAGTGTCATTTTATTACATTCTTAAGTACAGTTTACAAGGCACACACTTGTAAATACTCAAGTTTTTGCCCGTTTTAGTTAGGTGACAACTGGTTCCTTTTAACCAGAGCAATCAATGTTGGGCAGGATTCTCTGATCGCATTCACTGACCTCCCGTTACCAGTGCGAATGGAGAATCTGGTGCTCAGCTAAAACTCCATTTGCTGTAGCAGGACAGGAGAATTCCAGCCACATGCAAGGTTAAATAATTCTGGCCTTTATTCATCCTGTTATTTCTCATTGAAGTAGAACAACTGTCAAGTCTGTTTAAACAAATAGCAGTGTAGTTCAGTCAACCCATATTTCTCCAAATATATTGTAGTAAATATAATTTCCATTAGCATTAAACAGTTCCTGCTTGTACTCTTTATAGCCTCACAATAATAGTGACAAGATGAGTATAGTTCTTACCATAGTGAACAATATTAAAGGTGCCTGCTAAAGTTTTGCATGAAGAATTATCACCACCACAAACACCGCATTTATCTCTTCGCGCTTTTGAATTCAATACATGATCACATCCAGCTTGCTGTGGGGGAAATACACATTGATTTTAATCAGCTTTGCAAGGTTTCAACAAGAAAGAACAATTGTAACTTCAAAAGTTCACACAAAATCCTTAAAATCAGTTTTGTACCCGGCAAAGTCCTTGGACACAGACATCATTGGTTTCTGGCCCACAAAGTGTGCCGTCAATAACTCTGTCCCTGAGCTGATAATAAACTGTAGTTCCAGCAACTCTGCAGAACAACTTGCAACGGTCTTTCATCAAAACTGAAAAGAAAGGTAAATCCTTGGTTTAATGATTTCGATTAAAATGTAAAATATAATAATTTTCCCTCTCCCAATGGAAATACTCACTTCCACTGTACTTAGGAACCCAACGCACATTTGGAGGTAGGCCATTAATATTGAAATGTCTTCCGTCAAACTGTGCGCACTGTTCTCCTCTGAAGTCTCTCTCTTGCTTTGGACAATGTTCCGTATTGCAAGATCGAAATTTCATTCTTCGACCAACACAGTATTTTCCTCCATTTCTGGGCCTAAAATGAAAAGTAATAAACATTTCCATTTCCACCATGTAAGAAGTAAATTTGAATATGTAACTTCCGTACTGCAAAAGGTTGTCGTTAAAAATAAGATACCACATTTCAAGTTGTTATAAGTTAAATCCGTTCAAATTTTGACACAATGACAAACAGATAAAAATAATCTATTTACCTTTTGAAATTTGATAAAGTAATCATTGTTGAGAAAGTTTGCTTACTCTGGTTTGTTGCATTCTCTAACAGCATTTTTAATGCCACCTCCGCAAGTTCTGGAGCAGGAACCAAATGGACTCCAAGGTCCCCATGTCCCATCTACCACAGAGTTTTCAGCAGGATCCTTTACAATGCAAACACCATGCTTACAGTGCTGTAGAGACAATCATTGGAGAGAAATTAACTTTTGTCCTTTGTACACAAATCAAAAACGTGTTTTAGAAAGTAACCTCAAAGAATCATAGAATCTTAGTGTAGAAGGTGGCCTTTCAGCCCATTGAATCTACACCAACTACAATCCACTCAGGCCCTATCTCCATAACCTAATGCATTTATCTCAGCTAGACCCCTTCCCGACACTAAAGGGAAATTTAGCACGGCTGATCCACCTAACCCACAAATCTTTGGCCTATGGGAGGAAACCAGAGCACCTGGAGGAAACACGAAGGAGAATGTGCTAAATCCACACAAACAGTAAGCTGAGGCCGAGAATCAAACCCGAGTCCCTGGCTCTGTGAGGCAGCACTGCTAGCCACTATGCCACCATGGTTTCATTTTAATGACCTAAGACTACAAGTAAATATAAGTGTAGGTTTGATTGATATGCTTTGCGACACACCACAACCATTTGCTCTATCCCTTAATTGAGTAAATGCATTTGCATATTCAACATTAAACATTTAACGCTTGACAGGTAAAGACAAATTACCTGTCACTGAACAGAGATGGGGTACACAAACAATTAATAATATTCAAACGTGAAAAGGGCACATTTAGCATCTAAACAGTTATCAATGTCAAGTGGGATTGATTAATGGTTACAGGCTCACTAGCAAAAACAAACTGTCACTCTTCTTTTATAGACAAAATGTATCTTCTAAATTTCTGAAATATTTTATTTGTACTGAACTAGAAGTGCTGTTTTGTCTTTTTAAATCAAAATAATATATATTTTTTGAAATCATAGCCTTTAAGCTATGGTTAAGAGACTGGTGTGGATGGTTAGGTAATCCGACCATTCTGTTTCGGGCTTACTCCATTTTCCGAATGAACTTTCATTTTGAACTTGTTTATTATATCCCAAAGTGTCTTTCTGCTATTAACCTCCACTCTGATCGATCAGTGCCAGTGTAAAGCTTGGCATCCTTGAATTGCTACAGAACAGGCAAGATCAACACAACATGAATGAAAAATGACTTTAAATAAGAACATGGGAACAAATATATAGTGCCGACAACCTCTGGTCAACAGCATCCTCAAAGTGTTTTCCATGCTGCCCATTTTCAGCTAGGGCTCCCAATTCTGAGAAAGGCTAAATGTGCAGCAGTTCAGAGACTGTAGGATATTTCCAAATATTGCGAGAGAGTCAGGAGGAGGAGAGGACAGGCCCTATTTTTCCGACAGTAACTGCCATGTTTAGGTATGTTTTTAAAGGTTCAAGTCATTTGATGAATGAGTGTGGGTGAGTGAGTGAGTAATGGATGAGTGAGTGGGTGGATGAATGAGTGGGTGGATGGGTAAATAATTGGGTGAGTGGATGAGTGAACAGAGGAGTGAATGGAGGAGTGAGTGAATGAACAGGTCAATAAACTGATGAGGGAATAAATAAGCGAATGGGTGAGTGGTTGAGAGAATGGATGCAAAGCGGATGAGTGAGTGAGAGAATGACATTTTGTGTTGTCCACACAACAGAATTGTGAGCAAAGTTATAACTAACAGATCCAACATGGATACAAAATTGGCTAGATAACAGGAAACGGATTGGTGGTTAATGCATGTGTTTTGGGCTCGAGGAAGGTATGTAGTGGAGTTCCCCAATGGTCAATGTTGGGATCCCTTGTTTCTTCTGAATTACGTTAATCACCTAGACCTTGGTATATGGGACACAATTTTAAAGATTGCAGATGATACAAAACTTGGAAGCATTATGAACTGTGAGGAGAATAGTGTAGAACTTCAAAAGGACATAGACAATTGGTGCAATCAGCAGACTGATGGCAGATGAGGTTTAATGTGCGGAAATGCGAAGTGATTTATTTTAGTAGGACAAACACACAGAAGCAATATTTAAAAAAGGGTACAATTCTAAAGGGAGTTCAAAAGCAGAGGGACCTGGGTGTTTATCTGCATAAGTCACTGAAGGCGGCATGAGAGGTTAAAGGCATGGTTAATGAAGCCTACAGAATCCTAGGTTTCATTAATAGCAGCATACAGTATGTGTAATGAGGTTATGTTGCACTTGCACATGGCATTACAGTGGTTAGCACTGCTGCCTTACAGCACTGGGGATCCAGGATCGATATTCTGCTACAGTCACTGTCCGTGCAGAATCTGCCTGTGTCTGCATGGATTTGCTTCCATAGTCCGAAAGGTGTGTTGGTAAGATGCACTGACCATACTAAATTCTCCCTTATTGTACCTGAACAGCTGCTGGAGTGTACTGACTAGGGGATTTTCGCGATAGCTTCATTATAGTGTTAATGTAAGCCTACTTGTGACACTAATAAATAATGTTTAAATTTTAAACCCAGTTGAAGTCCAGTTCTGGGCACAGCACTTTAACAAGGATGTCAAAATAATGTTTTCAAACTTTTTTCCCAGCGACCAACTTTTACCAAACATCACGTGGGATGTGTAATGAAACACAATCTCTCCATTTTGTACTAACATTATACAGTTGTTAAACATCAGGGGTCAACTTCAGATTTATTCTCCAATTTATTTGGGCCATATTCCAGCACAAAAGAAATTGGCTTTGCAAACTCCTCTCGTCAACTCATATATTCAAAATAAACGTCCGAGATCACATAATACATTCATTCATTGTGTGTCCGCCATCTACAGAAAATTGACTGTCCTTTATTTGTGACATGTTTCTTATTTAAGATGCACCTTTGGAATGCAGAGCTGAAAAGATCAACATGCTGTTTTTAAATAGCCAATTATCTCTATCTGTTATCGTCCCATCAATGAGCCTCTCTGGCAGGTGGAATATGTCACACCAATAACTTACATTTTGCAGCATCCAATGAAGTCTGTGGTTGGTACACTGATTATCTTTTCTCACACACAGCCATAATATTTTTTCAAAAAATCACAACGGTTTTCCCCCTGTTTTTCAGACATCATTCATTTTGAAATTGCTTCAACAACAAAATATTTTTATGCACTCAGGGGAAAAATAATGAGTTGGATTGTGAGATGATGACTAAACTTGTCAAACTCCCAAGTTATAACCAGCTTTCACAGCAGAATCCACTGATCAGGCAAGCTGAGCACTATTGTTACAGTCACAATCTAAATGGGATTTACTGTACTTTTAAAAATACACCCCTTTCCTAAATCTTACCTTTTCAGTTCATAAAGTGCACATAACTTGAATTGTATTAGACAATACTAAGTTTTTCCTTCAGATCATTTTCCTCCTCATGCTGGCTATGTCATCACCTGAGAGGGCTTCATTGTTATACTGCCTTCTACAAATGTGCGTTATAAACACAACATCCTCTGCTTTTAAACCAGGATCACAGTACATCCCGCTTTTTTTTTAAACAGGGTGACAGAATATCCCTTTTTTTTTTGAGTAGGATCAGTTGATAGGGGTTTTTCTTATTTGTTCAGGAACATGGGCATCACTGGCTGGTCAGCATTCATTATCCATCCCTAAGTGCATGAGGGCAGTTGGGAGTCAACCACATTGCTGTGTCTCTGGAGTCTCATGTAGGCCAGACCAAATAAAGATGGCAGATTTTCTCCTCTAAACGACATTAGTGAACCAGATGGGTTTTTCTGACAATTGACAATGGTTTCACGGTCATCAGTAGATTCTTAATTCCAGATATTTTCAATTGAATTCAAGTTCCACCATCTGTTGAACAGGGGCCCTGAAACATTAGCCAAGTTTCTGGATTAATAGCCTAGCGATAATATCACTAGGCCATCACCTTCCTCTGGTGATCAATTTTCAGCATCCTCTGACCCACCTGCAGATTGCAACCCCCATTTTGAAAAATCCCACGTTAGAACATTGCAGCTTATAGAAATTATTCACAGAAATACTTTCATAGATGAAAATGATTCCAGGGATAAGGAACATGAGCAATAAAGCCAGGAATTGAACCCAGGTCCCTGGTGCTATGAGGCCACTGTGCCACCATGTCACCCTAGAATTTGTATTAAAAACATTAAATATGCAATTAAGTTCTCTAAAGAATGTACTATAGTAGGCATTGTGGCAATGAATTAAGATTCTTTGTAACATCTGACTGAATTCAATGAACTGGAGCAAGTAGAACTAAATTAGTTTTGCTTTTGCACATTATAACCATCCAAATCGTCTTGTCTCTGGATGGTCTGAGATGAGATGAAAACTATCTGGCCATAGTTTGTGCCCTAAGCACAGGATCAGAGTCTCTGGCAGCGGAAGTCAGCCCATTAAAAGATTAAACTTCCTGGGCAATTCTCACACATGGTTGTGTGTCAGAACTTTGTCAGGTCCTGATGTGCATTACCTAGTGTTCATCTCATCTCAGACCATCCAGAGAGCACCTGCTTGGGTCAATACACCTAAACCATCATGTCTTTCAGAATGTGGGAGGAAACTGGACTACCCAGAGGAAATCCACGCAGACACTGGGAAAATGTGCAGACTCCACTCAGACAGTGACCCAAGCTGGGAATCAAACCTGCGTCCCTGGTGCTGTGAGGCAATAGTGCTAACCACAGTGTTACTGCATCAGTTTAAGAGTTTTTTAAACTCCTGCTCCATTATCTTCTCCAAAAGCAGCAAAATGGATTGTTATCTTTTTTTGACCCTTTCAGAATATTGCCTGATATTCCTGATCTCACCTGACACTCAACTTTAATTGTTTCCACCCTTTTAAATTTCACCTACACACAAAATATCCAGCAGGCATTGCCCTTCCTATGCTTGATCTAATATCAGTGAATAAACTTTAACAATTAACCTAGTAAAATGGGTGAATTATATTATATCCTGAAGATATAATAAATCTGTATCACACAATTATTTTGCAAAAGGAATCCAACGAGGAGAAAGGTTAAAGGAAAGAGTGAGAAATTTTAGAAGTGATTTTATCTTCATTGAAAAACTGTCCAATAGTACACGTCAATTTTTGGGCACATATTGTTCAGCAAATAGCATGCATAATTCTTGCAAAGCACTTACTTTTCAAAGAACAGGGTGGCTTTGCATTCGAGGCAGTGGAGAGGAAGGAGACTGCAAAATGCAGTGGGCTACTGGTTACTTATTTAACTTTGGAGTGCGTTTTGAATTTAATCTAAACTGACTGGGTGAAACTCTCCCTCTCTGTCTACCTTCAAGTGCAATGAGGGGCATTTTCTAAATACCTTTATCCGCACCCCCCCCCCCTCCCACCAACAACTGATCTGGTCTTATCTTACTTTGTTCACATCTTTTGGGAGATTACATTGCTCTAGGTGAGTTGGGGGGAGTCTGTACTGCGATGCCTGCGGAGACACATTAAATGTGGAATATGCCAGATGGGCCAGATTGACTTTTTCGCTTTGACATTTTCACATTTGTATGCGCTCAGATTTAGTCTTAAACCAATTCTTTTTCAGGTGCTATCCACAAAGCATAAACCATTACAAAATTGAGAAAGTTGTGAAAAACTCTGTTCAGAATGGCCAGCATAGGAAACTGAAATGTCACTTACGTACACTAGAGGGTGCTCTTCTCTCGTGGGAGTTACAACATTACTAAAACAGCGTAGAACATGTTTTGATCTCTTAACAAGTCATTCTATATCTGGCCTGGGAATGTTCTGCGCTGCTGAGGTTCAACACAGAAATGCTCAATTTTCCAGTCTAAACATTGCTCACGTTTACATGTAGAGAATATATGGCTTTTTAAAGAAAAAATCAGAAATTAACATGACTATTAGACTGCAGTTTTCATCCAAGCCACAATGCCTCGTGCAAGGATTACTCAGCTAATTAACCTACAACTTTCCTTTAAAGCGATGTGAACAATAGTTGTATTTGCATCTTCATACAGCCCCATTTCTTATGACACAAATAACTGATTCAGGAATTAGAGTTTCCAGCACAAGTAAATTCCACTAAATTCTGAAGTATTAATTCTCATGGTGGGTGAGATAGATCTATCAAGATCTATAAGCATACTACTTGATCAATGTCTTCAGCTCCCACACTAATTCAATCTCAGCTCTGATGAAGCGTCTTCCTGACTCAAAACATTGGCTCTATTCTCTCTTCAGAAGTACTATCAGACCTGCTGAGATTTTCCAGCATTTTGTTTTCTAATTCAGTCTTAGCTTTTTCAATATGGGTGTTGGTTGCATGGTATTCCCTCTTGTGAGTTTGATGGTCTAGTCAAGTATATAATCTAGGCTAACAATATATTGATGCATTGTTGGAGGGGGGATCATTGTCTGGATAAGGTGTTAAACTGAGGTTTCCTCCGTGCTTTTAGGTGGGTTGGAAAGATTCCATGAAACTTTCCAAAAGTTACGGGAGTTTTCGCAAGTGTCCTGGTCAATATTGATTGCTTTGGAGATCTAACCAAATGATAAAGGAAATGTTCCATAAAACATGCAGCAACACAGATATGCTGCGTAATAAGCAATCAGTTTGGGCAAATTGCTCGAGAGGCTGGAGAAAGGATGAAAAAAGTGTATATCCAAAACTCGGTGTAAAGTCAACTTTTCTCAGCTCAGTGGCACAGTGGTTAGGACTGCTGCCTCACAATGCCAGGGACCTCGGTTCAATTCCGGCCTTGGGTCACTATCTGTGTGGAGTTTACACATTCTCCCTGTGTCTGCATGGGTTTCCTCCAGGTGCTCCGGTTTCCTTACACAGTCCAAAGATGTGGGAGTCAAGTGTATTGGCCATACTACATTGCCCCTTAGTATCAGGGGAACTAGCAGGGTAAACATGTAGGGTTATGGAGATAGGGCCTAAATGGGAATGTTGTTGCTGTACACTTGATGGGCTAAATGCCTTCCTTTTGCACTATAGGAATTCTATTATTCTATCCAGATAAATTAAAGGAGCACAACAGCAAAATTCAATGAGCAAAGTAGTAAGCTTGGCAAACAAGAGAGGATGCAAAAGACTTGGGTAAGCACAGGCTGGTGGCAAATGTTACTTAATATGGATAACTGGATAATATACCAAGCTTGGGATTGTTAAGGATGGGGAAAGATAATTCTTCGCTTTTACTTATCTCTCGGCTGATCACAACAAGATTTTTTTTGTGAAGGAGGTTTTAACTCTTTTGAGTGATGTGACTGTAAAGAACATACATAGGCAGGTTTGCTTTCAAGATCAAATCAAAAGAAAGGATAAATGCTTATTTTCACAACGCCTAAAATGTAAGCACAATAAACATCAAACTCCTAAACACACAGACAAACACACAAAAAAAGATGATTTTTAGAGATGTAAATCACTAATAAGTCAAAGACAAATGGGTCACTTCTTTCAGTCCTTAAGATGGTGTTTAAAAATGATGCAGGTTAGAAAGATTCTCTGCTGGAGAACAACATTTCTCAATTGAACTTTATGGGTATAACATGACTGTCATAGGATTATATCCCAGAACCAGGGTAACACGTGGTACAGTGGTTAGCACTGCTGCCTCACAATGCCAGGAACCTAAGTTTAATTTTGGCCTTGGGTGACTGTCTCTGTAAAGTTTGCCAATTCTCCCTGTGTCTGCGTGAGTTTCCTCCCACAGTACAAATATGTGTGGCTTAGATTGACTGCCATGCTAAATTGCGCCGTAGTGTCAGAGGGATTAGTGGGATGAATACGTGGGGTTAAGGGGACAGGGTATGTGGTCACTGTGGACTTGATGGGCTGAATGGCCTTCCTGTGCACTGTAGGGATTCTGTGATTCTAACCACCCAGACCATGTATCCCCCCTCAAAGTTTCCAAATCTGAAAAATTGCCCAATATTTTTTGAATTGTAATAATCCTTCTTCAAGTATTGTTAGACCTTGAGATTCCCAAAATCCAACTGGATCTGAAATCTTTTCAGGTACTTGACTTCCTAGTGCTCTCAGATCTACATACTGGTGAATCACTATCCTGTAAAGATCATGGTTTCATCATGAGCAATGCCAAAAAAATTAAAATTTTTTGCTCACTAAAATTAACATTTTATTTTCAAAAGTTGTAACTTTTAATTTTCAGAAGTAGATTATCATCACCAAGAAAAATGGACAGAAAAAACACTTCACGTTGCCTTCAACTTCTGTCATTGAATTAGTTATTATTTAAGGCAGTCCTACTCTAATGTCATCAAGTCAAGTTTCTGAGATTTGTTGCAAATACAAGGTTTATAAAATCACTATGTTTTCGGATTCTTTACTTCAGGGTGAACAGAGGAATGCTCTAAGTTCTGCCTGACAACAAGCTTGAGTGGCTTCGGTGTTAACAGTTAAGTGAGGGGAGGCAGGTTTTTTTTAAACTGGGAAGAAGTTGAAAGATGTTCATACACATTGACAATGACAAAGGCATCCATGATAACAATGGTTAGTCTCCAATTCTCACAAGGTGGTGTGAGAAAGTTAGGTTTTATAAACAGTTACACTATCTACTTACATCCAAGATAGATTGGAATTGGGGATTCTCGAGGGCCAATTAGAATTCCTAACTGGATACAAGACCTATGTGATTCACATTGCCATAGGGATGGGCTTTTAGAAGGAATTATCAATCAAAAGTTATTGTGATAGTGGGCAGCGGTTTCTTTTTAAGATATCACTGAAACTGGCAGAAAAAGGTCAGTCTTCAAAAGCCTGAATGAGGGGGAGCAAACAGAAAGAGAGAGGCAACCAGCCCTACATTAGAAGCAAAGAAAAAGCTGTCCTTATTATTCAACACATGGAGAGTGGGTAGGAGCTTACAATCAGATTGAAGATACCAAGTTGGTGAGAATTTAAATTTGGCTGGAGAGTTTGCCTAGCTCTGACTAGAGGGAAGAAGCTCCAAGTAACCTCATCCTGGAAGTCAGGCGGGTTGGGGGACTAAGGATTACCAGCTGGAAAGGAAAAGGAAAGCGTACTACAGTGGGTGGAAAACAGTTTTCGACTGGTTCCAGGAGGGGCCAGAGTAAAGTGTAACCAAGGTGGGGGGATTTTTGGCAATTCTAAAAGTTAAATGGAGAAATATTTTAGTTGTTTGGAGTAAAGTTATCAACTGAATGGTGTGTAGGCCAGCTCTGACAAAGTCATCCAGATTCTCTCTCCATAAATGCAGTTGGATCTGCTGAGACTTACCAGCATTTTTCTATTTTTGTTTTAGATTCCAGCATCAGCATGATTAATCCTGTTGCTGTGTTTAGACAAGGTTGCCTTTAGTTTGTTTGTACCAGTAAAAGTCTTAAAACTTGAAATCTTATCTTATGATTCTTTCGACAATCACTGGAAATTCTAATAACTTTTGGAAGTTATCGGCCCCTATGGGGATCATAGCAGGGTTGTATTTCCCCTATTGCTGTAGAAAAGGCTGTTTCAGATACAGAGATTAATTTACTGCTCTGTAATACATTTCTGAGTAAATTATGGACAGATTTTCAATCATTTAATTACATGGTATCAACTTTGAGAGGACTTGGATGGTTCTTGAACTGATTTATGAATGTTTTTTATTCTCAGTGTTGACTTATATTGACAACACTGATCTTAATCTCCTTGTTATTATTTGTGTTTCACAGGCTTGCAGAGAACTATATTTTGTGCCAAGTATTCCTAAGGTTTAGTATGAAAAGTCAGATCTGATAATTTGGACTTAAAGTAATGAATTGAAGGTAATTAGTGTACAGGATTTGCAAAACACAGTAGTAATCCTGAATACCACTTGACATAGTCCTGTAATCCCCAAAAGGATGCATTTTCTTACGAACTTTAGCTGGCTGGAAGTTTCTAGAAATTGTATTTCAGTTTTAATTATACCACAAATTAATATTGGTAAACTACTTAATGTTCTTCAAAACATTTAAATTTGAAGTAATCAGAAAATTAAAATTTTGTGAATTAATTTCAATAGATATTACAGTTGCTTTAGATTCACGCACATGAAACATACCGCCAACAATGTTTAAAATTAATATGCTATTATTTGGAAGTGGGGACTCAAATGGAGGTCGCTTCATGGGCATCACTTTGTCCACGTCTCCTGCAGCCAATCACCGGAGCCATCAGTTCCATGCCAGAAATCTGGCATGGAGTTGAATAATTCATGCAAATTCTAATTTGCATGTTTTTTAACTACCATTAGTGGGCCCGACCTGACCTCTCTGGAACCAGAGGGTTGGGCACACAGAGGGAGAGGGTGCCCCTGAGCATTGCCACCTTGGCAGTGCCAGACTGGTCACCTGGCACTGCTCACGGGGCAAAGTGCCACTACCTGCGGACAGACTTGGCACTGCGCACTGAACATAGGGCAGTGCCAAGGCGGTGGGGCCTAATGGGATGGGGACTGATGTGTGTGTGTGTGGGGGGGGGGGGGGGGGGGGCGCCACTTTGCATTTGGGCTGACTGACAAAAGAGAGGGAGGTCAGTGATTGGGACTAACCATCTGCATGGGGAAGGGGAAATTGGGTAATGAGGCTACAGGGAGGAGGGAAGGCATCTAGGCAGGCTGGGGGCACTGAGGAGAGTTGAGGCTGGCAATGCAGGGTTTGCGGAGTTGGCCAATGATCAGGAGGCCGGCAGTGTGGGGCCATTACACATGCACCAATCCGGTGGGGACAGCCACAACCCCTCGCTTTTTGGACTGATTTACACTAGTGCTCTCTGCAGTGCACAGTGTGTGGGAGATTCATTTTGAAACTCCCGCTGAAAAAAACCAGTGTGATTTTCTCCAGTTTTTACGTGAATTCAACACTTAGAGCTTTTGGGGGGAAAATTGCCCCTTTCTAGGGTTGCAGTTCCCAATCTTTCCTTTATGTGGACCATTGGATCATCAGAAGCTTTTGAGGACTACATTGTACACAAGCTGTTTTAAACATTTTCTTTTGCATAGCATATAGCTGACAGGAGTCAAACCTATAAATTACTGGGTATTAAAAATGCAACTATTTCTAATAGTTAATGATGGACACTCATAAATACATTGCACTCATCACACACAATTAGGCCTGAGTGGAAACAGATAACGCTTATCTAATGAGAAGGCTGATACTATTTAACAGACGTCAAACGCCGGAAGTCAGGTTCCAGGGATGACAGTCTCAATCGGACATCTGGTTCAATGTTAAGTTATTCTGATATTTGATCTTCAATGTGACAAGCTGTGAAATCCCAGTTTTGTTGAGGTGGGTTGTAGGAAAAAGCATCAGCAACTTTACTACCTTCTCGGACAGTTCTAGGTATTCCAAAGCAAATTTAATCCAAAAGTCAGTCAGATAGTTCTGAGAAAACTCCAGCTTTAAAGCACTTCACAGGACAGCTTTGAAAGGCTGCCTTGCTCTCTCGAGGACAGGCCGGTGAGAATGTCATTGTCAAGGCTCACTCAAAGTCAAGGGATTTTGTGTTCAGAATGTGTTGGTTAGGTACATGCTAAATTCCTCCTCAGTGTATCCAGAGTGTGTTGGTAGGGGATTTTCATAGTAACTTCATTGCAGTGTTAATGTAAGTCTACTTGTGACAGTAATAAATAAACTTAAACCTTATGTCTGGAACCGGGAAGTACTCATGTAGCTGTGTTTCCGATCTTTGCAGATGGTCTCTGATGTTACATTGCCCCCTGTTTGGAAGCTGCGTTTCTGCTTTTGGCTAAAAAAATCTGGCAGATTGACAAAGGATTCATCGTGTGATTTATCAAGTGGTTTGACTACTTTCTTGATCATCACCATTATTTTGTCCTGCATTTGAAAAACTGACACTGATTCTGCAATAAAACCATTGCAGAGGGAATCTGCAGTTTGGGAATCACCGTTTGACAGCCCAGGATTGATAATTACATTTGGATTGATGCTGAACTCTGTTGGGTCCTTTCAACACTATCTGCAAACTCTGAACAGTGATGTGATTTCTGTTAGGGGTAGAGCTCATTGTGGCCGCTATGGTCAGTTCTGGACTTGCCTTCAGCTCATTCTCTTCTGACCTTTCATTCCAATTTTTCTATTCAATCCACGCCAGCTGAAAGCTGGAAAACAATCTTTCATTTAACTCAGCAGTTCTGTTCCCTTTAGGGCCCCCCATTACTGTGGGCACTTCTTGCCCGTATGCAATCTCTACATTTTGATCAGATGACTGGTCAACAGTACTGAGGAAGTTGAGCTGTGTTGACTCATTGCTTACCTGTATGTGTTTATTGGAGTTAATAAATGAGAAGTCTACCTGCCTCTGGGACATGGTAGCCACTGATGCATTTTCAACCACGCTCATTTCTTTATTATCAAGAGAGTTTGGCAGCTCTTGCTTCTATTCTTCAATCGTATTGGCTATTTAAGGAACAATTTCTTCAAAATTGTCGAATCTCTTCGCAGTTACATCCTCTGTGCTGTACAAGGTCCCACCAGCAGCACAACTCAAATCACATAACTGGTTGTCTGCCACGGCAGTGAAGCTCTGCACACCTCCCATCCATTTGTCATTCATCCCTTTCAAACCAGACACATGGTTTCAGTTTGCTCATGTCCCTTAGATACCAAGAGACAGCCAGCTGTGGCACTAAAGGCAGAGGAACCACCTCCACATGTGAGAACACAGCAGCAGGCTTTTGTAGTTTCTCTTGCAGAACCAGGGGAAGTGTATGGATTAGCAGTGTCAGGAGATCCAGGCACAACAGCACTGTAGTACTTAGAGGCTGAGCTCATTCTGGCATCTTTCAAAATACATAACGTATTTTTAAAATCTGCAGGAGATGGCCTTTCAATTTGTCCTGCTTACCTTCTCCAGCAATGGACTCTTTGAAATCTCTCCTTGTCACTCAGCACTAAGTGCACAGAACACTTTTGCAACATTTTCTTTTATTTCATTTTCATATAACTTTGTCTACATATGTAATGGTATTTTTTGCACTCGTGGACCACCTGCAATACCCTTGCAGACCTTAGGTTGGGACCGCTGTTCTAGAGGATAATGGGTGTCATCTCCACGTGATTGCATGTTTATAATTGTGATTTTGAACCACATGACTAATTGGCCTTGGATCCGATGTGGCACTTCATTGATATCACCAATCCCTGTGGAATTGAGTTGTCTTTCATTGCTTAGTGTTGAGGCTTGCAATTCAAAAGACAGCCTGCCTCACCATGTTGCCTCGACATGTTGTGGCTCAGAATTATGTGATGCAGTTTTGCATCTATGGATTTGTACATAGTAATCTTATCCTGACTACATATCAGGGAAGTGAATCAAATAGAAATTATTGCTATTTCAGTCAAATGTGATCTTTTTTTTAATTGCCAATAAAGCAGAATGCATGAATATTAACACAGAGTTATGCATGCCAAGAATTTTAATTTTTAAAGATCCAGACTCCAGGATTATCTTCTTTTTGTGCTTTTAAGTTTGAGAATATTATCATTTCCAAATTTTCTGCTTTGCCTTTTATTAATTCGGAAGTCCCATACTGATGATATAGTCTTTGCAATTTTCTCTGCTTATGATCAGAAAAAAAAACACCAGGGAGTGAGAGCTGATATTTCTACTGCTGAAGTACGAGAATACTAAAGTGATGTCATGGGTTCAGCTTAAAAAGAGGAAAAGATCCATCTAGTAGCATCTCTGAAGAGCCATTACGCAGTCTTGCATCCATTTCCAGGGGAAAGCAATGCTACAGACTGCTAAGCTGTGCAAGTTTCTTCATTGGCATCAATGAAGCAGCTTTCATAGAATCACAGAATCCCTTCAGTGCATAAGGGGGCCATTCAGCCCATCGAGTCTGTACAGTCAAAACTCCATCCATGCCCTATACCCATAATGCCCGTGCAATAAGCCTGCTAATCCCCGATGCTAATGGACAATTTGGCCAATATAGATCTTTGAGCGCCAGTTGGTGTAAGTTCACCCTCGTTTCTGGTCAAGCAATACCCAACGTGAAGAAGTTATTTTCTTCTTTCTGACTGGATTTCTGCCTCTCTTTACTCTTCTTCATTTTCATTATTTTCTAACTCAAGTTTCAGTCACACTTGGCTGTGTCGGGTTCTGACTCCTTCTAAGTGGATTTCAACTGAAATCCTATCTTTTCTGTTTGAAATCCACCAACGATTATTGATCTGTCTTTAAGTTGATATTCTTGCTGCCTCTAAGTCAAAAGCCATATACGGCTATTTCAAAGCTATCTTGATCCGCAGTTCCTTTTCACTCTTTGCTTCACCCGGTGTTTTAACATTAAACCTCTCGTTTAAAGTTTATTTATTAGTGTCACAAGTTGGCTTACATTAACACCACAATGAAGTTACTGTGAAAGTCCCCTAGTCACCACGCTGTGGTGCCTGTTTGGGTACACTGAGGGAGAATTTATCATGGCCAATGCACCTAACCAGCACATCTTTCAGATTGTGGGAGGAAACCAGAGCATCAGAAGGAAACCACTGTGCTATTGTGCCACCTCGAGATATACATGATGTATTTTTTTTCAAGTGTCAAAAATAGCAAGCTTCAACAAAAGGCAACAGAACAGGAAAATGGGATTAGAATTTATAGCTGTTTGAAGGCCAGTACAGGCATGATGGACCATAGGGCCTCTCTCTGTGCTGTAAAACTGTCTCAAATTTCTCACTATTCACCCTCTTCATGTCCCTCAGGGTTTTGAAAACCTCTACCATGTTCTTTTCTCCAACCTATCTTCATAGCCACAGTTCTCTGTTCTTTGAATCATTCTTCTGAAATTCCTCTGCACTCTCCTCAATGCTTTCACATCCTTCCTCATATATGGCATCCAGAACTGGATGCAGAACTTCAGATGAGGCTTAACTGATGTCTTACACAAGTTCATCATGACCTCTTTACACTTGTACTCAATGCTCCTGTTAAGAAAGTCTAAAATACTAAATGCTCTATTAACTGGACTCTCAACATGCCCCGCCATCTTCAATAACATATATATTGAGTTCCCTCTGCCCCTTTAGAATTTCTCTTTCGTTTATGCTGTCCCTCCATATTCTTCCTGCCAAAATGAATCACCTCACACTTTTCTACATTGAACTTCATCTGCCAATCCACCAACATGTCTATGTCCTTTTGAAGTTCAGTGCTATCCTCATCATTACTGAAAATATTTTCAATGTTCGTATCCTCTGCAAATTTTCATGCCTTGAGCATCTCAGTCTGGATTATTTGTATGTATCAGAAAGGGAACACCAGTATCTGGAAGTTCCCCTCCAAGCACCCACTGTCTTGACTTGGAAATATGTCATTGTTCCTTCACTGTTACTGAGTTAAAATCCTGGAATCCCTCCCTAAAAGCACTGTGGGCGCACCTACATCATAAGAATTGCAGTGGTTCAAGAAAGCAGCTCACCACCATGTTCTCAAGGGAAATTAGGGATGAACAGTAAATGATAGCTTGGCCAGTGATGTCCATTTGAATGAATGAAAACAAAAGAGCAAGGGTCTCAATACTGACCCCTGTGAATCTCCACTATAAACCTTCTGAAAAACAATCAAGTATCACGACTCGTTTCCTATCACTTAGCCAAGTTCTTAACCAAGTGCCCACTTTCTTTTTTATTTTGCTCACAAGTCTGTTGTGCAGCACTATATTAAAAGCAGTTTAAAAATCCATATACGCCACATCAACAGTACTGCCCTTCTCAACCATTTTTGTTATCTTCTTAAAAACATCAGCAATTCAGTTCAGTATGACTTTTCTATGATGATATCATGCCGCTTTCCTTCATTATCCTGCATTTGTCTAAGCGATTACTGATTTTGTCCCAAATAATAATTTTGAAATGTTTCCCTTCTATTGAAGTCAGACTGACTGGGTTGTAGTTCCTGGCTTTATCCCCACACCCCTTTTTGAACAAGGCAGTAATATCTGCAATTCTCCAGTCCTTTGGCACCATCTGTGTCTAAAGAAGATTATCAGCAGTGCCTTTATAATTTCCACTCTCACTTTCCTCAGTATTTGCACTTATATTATTGATCCATAATCTCCAAACTATTTCCGTGAAGTTTTATCCTCTAAGAACACAGGAACTATTATTTTCTGTGGAGCTTTTTATCAATCACAGAATCTTTACAACGGAGAAGGAGATCATTTGACCCATAGCGTCTGCATTGATGCTCTGAAAGAACCTTACACCTCATGACTTGAGTGTATTGCAACCAGTCATAATATTTAATCTATTTCAAGTAAAGACAGCCTTTCTAACATCTCCTCCTTTTCAATTATAAGATTTTTGAGTGTACCAGTTACCTTCTTTTTCACTTTGGCCGGAGATGGGGGGGTGGGGGGTGAATCTTTTTCCTTTGTAAAGACAGATGCAAAGTACTCATTTAATACTTCCCCTATTTCTCCTCCCTCAACTTTGTTATCTTTAATTGGCCATATTCTTTCTTTTACTACCCTTTTGTTATTTATATGCTTAGAGGAGACTGTGGCATCCCTTTCCATACTGGCTGCCAGTCTCTTTTCATATACTCTCTAGTTTTTTCACAATATCTCTGATTTTTCTGTATTTAGCCTGATTCTCCATGGTATTTCCAATCCGACGTCTGTCAGACATTAACTTCATCCTTTCTCTTTCTTCATGTTCTGTCTGTCTTAATTATCACATGATCTTCAATGATAAAGTAAAGTTTATTTATTAGTCCCAAGTACGCTTACGTTCACACTGTAATGAAATTACTGCGAAAATCCAATTTCAATTGTTTTGTCCATCCTCGGCTCCAAACATTGATCAGCACATGAAATACTTTTCTTGGAAGCCTGCTGCACATATATGCAGCCCTCAGTGGAGACGACTGGTGAGCTAGTCTTCTAAATTTTAGTTAGGTTTGATGTTTATTAATGTTGTTCTCTTATCTTCTTGTGAATATCAAACATCTTATTGTGTCTTCCATCACCTCTACTTCCTAATATTTAAAAAATGCTGCATTATTATCCCACTCAATCTGTGATGAACATCCGTTCCATTTTTTAAAGTTTATTTATTAGCATCACAACTACGCTTACATTAATACTGCAATTAAATTACTGTGAAAATCCGCTAGTTGCCACACTCTGGTACCTGTTTGGCTCTATTGAAGGACAATTTAGCACGGCCAATGCACCTAACCAGTATGTCATTCAGATTGTAGGAGGAAACCAGCGCACCTGGAGGAAACACACGCAGACACAGAGAAACATGCAGATCCC
The DNA here is from genome assembly GCA_024679065.1 of Sphyrna mokarran. Lineage (NCBI taxonomy): Eukaryota > Metazoa > Chordata > Chondrichthyes > Carcharhiniformes > Carcharhinidae > Sphyrna > Sphyrna mokarran. The sequence continues at coordinate 104,370,659 of JAGIQG010000003.1, read as the reverse complement.
GCACAGACAGTGACCTAAGCTGGGAATTGAACCCAGGTCCTTGGCGCTGTGAGGCAGCAGTGCTTACCACTGTGCCACCATGCTGCCCTGCAAATTTTTGAATTTGCTTTGTGAATTTAGCTTCCCAATTTAAAACCCTGAGTCACTGTTTTTCTCTGAACCTTTTCCAATAACCACTTCGAAATTCTTGACAATTGTGTATTTGGATTCTTTTTATCCAGCTTGTCACAACAGTTTCTCTCTCCCCCACCTCCCCACGGTTTACTCTCTCACTTACGACAGCAATGCAAATGTAATTGATGTTAACAATACAGTAGAAGGAAAGGAAGTGAACATGATCTAATGAGAACACCATATGTGGGATGCAGAACATGGGCAGTTACTTGGATTAGGTTGAAAACCTTAAAAGTGTAATGCATCCGTGAAATTTTTCCCCATCTGTAACGTTAAACGCCAGGCAAGGAAGATAATGAACAAAAAAATTTGGAAAGAAATTGTTGAAAATTGTGCTGCGGGGACGGGAAATTCTCTTGCATGTTAATTTCACAGAAAAAAGGCACCATGACATTTCGAAAACTGCTGAAGAACTTAACACAAAACAAAGTTAAGTTTAACAGCATGTTTAGATTAGGCAAGTAATAATTATACACCAACCTAGATAATGAATGGGAAAGTGTACCCGAATCATGTCATTAAAACTGCTTTAAGGCTGTTACTGCTTTACATTCCTATCAGCTGTTGGAGGAGGGACATGAATTTCAAAAGCTGAACAGTGCCAATTCAGACCTCATAAGAAGAGCCACTCCCACAGGAAGTTTAACAATGCTCATTGCTGTAACATTCCTTTTGCGCCTCTTTAAAACTGGCTTAGATGCAAACATGCTGGAGACTGAAGAATTCAACAATTTAACAGCAAAAACTCGTGAACACAGTGGCTTGTCACACATTACACTTGTAAAACAAGTAGTCACTTGAATCATGAGTACAAGTCTAATTTGCATAAAACTGATTTTGCTGGTAAAATATTTTGACTTGGCCTAAGCTTTATTAAAAAAAGATTTAGAAGCACTTACCTTTCCAGGTTCACACTCTGTCCCGTCTGCCCATGGCATATGCTGAGTTCTACAACCTCTCTGAACTCCTTCAGTGCTTGTACACCAAAGCCGTCTGCATTGAGTCTACACAACAAAAAATATCCTTTGATGCTGTCAAAGCCTTTATTTTCACAGTGATAAAATGTATTTTTATAGAAACATAGAAAATAAGAGCAGAAGTAGCCATTCAGCCCTTCGAGCCTAGTCCACCATTCACCATTATAGTTTGATATCTGTTTATAATGTTGAGAGCATATTATTGTACTATGCTCTCAGTAATACAGTGGAACTATTTTTTCCAACTATCTTATTTGCCAAAAAGGATTTCGCCAATGTAAATCATTTTAAATTTGCTTCCATTGTGGATCGATTGCCATCTATTATTTCCATTAAATCCATCCTGGCAGTTTTACACCAGGCAATAGGTTAAAAATCTACCCCATAATAGCAGCCGAGTAAGGTATGGCAAACAATTGAATGAAACAAAACAAAACAAAATTGTATTTTCAATCTAATTATTTGATTATGATCTGATCTGAAGTGGCCGGCATACTTTGTAAAAATGACTACAAATTTACTGGTGGTTTGAATTAATATTTTTGATTTGATTTAATTGAGGAATATATAAGAGCTTAAGAGGATTGACAGGGTAGATGTGGAGAGAATGTTATCTCTTGTGGGGCAAGACAGAATGAGAGGTTTTAGGATAAAGAATAAGAGATTTAGAACAGAGATGAGGAGGAATTACTTCTCTTCAAAGAGTTGTGAATCTGTCAAATTCACTGCCCCAGAGTGTGGTGGAAACAGGGACATTGAGTAAATTTAAGGAGATAGACAGATTTTTAATTAGTAATGGATTGAAGGGTTTTGGAGAACGCGCAGGAAAGTGGAGTTAAGGCCCAGACAAGATCAGCCATGATTAATGAAATGGCGGAGCAAGCTCGAGAGGCTGAATTGCCTACTCCTGCTCCTAGTTTTGTGTTCTTATGTTGATTAATCACGTTGCAAAAACTTACGGAGAAAATAAAAATTACTCAATTCACTTTGCAGCACATAAATATTTATCTCAGTTGTCAGAGGCTATTATTATACTTACCATATAGGGGCACACCTGAGAACCAGGCCCAAAAATCAATTCACATTGTTTGTCAACGTTATAAATCTGACCAGGGAGCTGATGAGGGAGTGTATATGTTCTTGTCACAGGTTCATCAAGTAAACATTCACCATATCCTGTACTAAAAAGAAATAAAGTATAAGAAAAGAATCCCGGCAATTATTTTTCCCATTATTCTGACATATAATAAAATCATAACACAAAAAATGTCATTAACTCATTAAAATGAAATTTTGACAAATCTAATCATGTCTATTAAATTGAAAAGCATTGTTAAGTACTTGACTGACAACATTATTTTGGGTAGGACATGATTTTGCTAGATGAGTGCCTCGCTACAGCTTTTTTCCCCCAAGTTGCTAGGAGAATGTCACAATAACTTCACTGCAGTGTTTATGTAAGCTTTACTTATGACTGATAAATAAACTTTACTTTAATATGACAACATCGCAATTAAATTGGGATACTTGGGAAGTACTTTGCAATCGCTAAATTAAATTTATGAAGAAGCACATAGAACAGTTCAACATTGATTTAATAAATCAAAAGTCTAACATACTCTAAAAAATTAGTAACATATCTTCTGCTACATTTTGACCACATCCAGGGATTGGTATAATAGTTCAGTGTAGGGGCCATAACATGTTGCTGATTTTTGCCACCATCTTCCTTGCATTTATTGCTGTCATCATGAGGCATATTAAACCTAGTTAAAATAAAAACAGAGCTTTGTTATTCAAGAAAACTGTTTGGTTTCGTTAAAAACTGATCATTGATTATATTCTGGAGACTTCATATTTGATGCACATTATGAAATTTGAGATCTGTTTATGGTATATAGAACTGATGTTGACAGTTTCCATTTATGGAATATAGCAATATTTCTTGAATTAGTGGTTCCTAAATCAGATTGTGGTATAAACATTTGTGACAGGATTATTTATATTAATCCTAAATGTTTGCACAGATTTGCTATATTATTTTGAACATGAACAGCAAGGGATATTCATAAGGAGATCTTCTGATTGTTAACGCCAAACAAAGGGAACTATGTAAGTTGCAGGACCAGAAGATCCTGCCGTCGCTAGTGAATGGGCCACCTCCACTTCCACGAAGTATGCCAAGGGGAGGGGGGGGGGTGGGGTGGGGGGGGGGGGGGGGGGCATCAGTGTAAATCCCACTCTTGAGTTTCATGTGAAGCCCAATTCGACTCAGTAGTAATGATGCAAGTCACTATAAAATAAATCACATACATATATATATGTGTGTATATATGCATGCACGCACACACACACACTCAAGGTGCTTTTCAATTCAGATGAATTTTGGACAACAGTTGGATGAGCAGTGGACAATGGAAGCCCTGAATGATTTTCCAAAGAGTGGTACTATAATCCTAGAATTCCTACAAAGCAAAAAGAAGCCATTTGGCCTGACTCTGCACTGACTCTGAAATTTCACATTGTTCAATGAGAATTACTGAGTTTGCAAATCTAGAGGAAGTTGGGAGGTCTTGCAGTTGAGCTGAGCTCGCACGGACACCTTGATGCCGGTAGTGGTGGTGGTGGTGGAGACAAAGGATAATCTCTTTGGTGCAACCAAAATAAATATTTATGCTTCTCCTGCACTGTTGGAAGATTAAAGATTGGATTAGGGTTCCAAACACGGCACAGAACACTGATTTAAAATAAATGAATTTTCATCCTTGTCTTGAATGGGGCCATTGGCTGCCTAAATTGATGCCTTCTCAAAATCTATACAAAGTTTTTAAATAAAGTTTCTTCATGCTGATAAAAGAGATAGAAATGTGATAGAAATCAGCCCCAAAGTACATAGATAAACAGGATCAGAAAATGGTCTATCATGTTATGAACAAAATATCTGCAATAGTTCAAATTGAGATGTATTACAACAGAAATATACGCAAATAATGCAATTTTTAAAGAAAATCTTCTGCAATGTCCAATGTGGATGTTGCTTACATGGAATTTTGGAAGACTTTTATAGCCACTTGGTGCTTGCTTATACATCAGTCAGATAATAGTTCCATAAAACAATCTCCTCCTAACCTTCTCCAAGTGGAAACACAAAAGTTTTTTTTGCAGGGGTTAGAATTTCACTAGTCAAAGAAAGCAAGATAAATTTGACAAATGAATGCAAATTAAAGCCAGATGACAAGTTTTTTTCAGTTCCTTCTTTGATTTCCCCACTGGAGGCTCTGATAAACAAAGCAGTTGGGACAGAAGTGTGAAAAGTTGTTCCAGCCTTACAGAACAGTGCAAGGGCTGCTAATCTGAAAATAAAAACAAAGATGTTGGAATTGCTGAGCAGGTCAGAGGATAACAGTAAATGAACAGGAGTTAATACCTCCTCAGGAACAAAAATTATGGTGAGGATTTGAAAAAGAACACAGCAAATGATAGTGGAAAGGAACAAGAAAAAAAGTCACAAAAACAACAGAAAAAGTAATAAAATAGCCTATAAAGTGCTCTGATGGAGAACAGGAGATAATTAATCTGATATTATCAGGAGATAAGAGAAAGAATGAGAGAATAAAAAGACAAAGGCCATAAAATTAGGCTCTGTAGAGCCCAAGCCGTCAGTACCACAGGAACCACAAGGTCAAAATTTATCAGCTCAAATGCTTTCAGGTTGTCATTTGTTCTGACGGCAAGAGTGCTAGTGCAAGCATGCCACATGCGTGCCAGAAGCATGCCACACGCATGCAAGAAGAATGCAGAGTGAGAAAATTATGGCATTGAACAACTTGTAAGACTGGAAACCTAACACTGCCATTTTGGACTGGAGTTAATGCCCTCTCTTAATCTCTCTAGATAGTCTGTCATCTTCGCACACATCGCAACCAGCCTCAAAATGACTAATAGTGTCGAGGTCCTCATCAATGATGATGGATGAACAACAACAACAACTAGACAGGCATTCAGCTGCATGACAGACATTCTACAAGTGACACACTTAAATGTCTATGTCTCCAGCTTGGTGACCAAGCAAAGGGACCTGGGTGCCCTTGTGCAGGAACCTCAAGGAATTGGTTTGCAGGTGCAGCAGATAATTAAGGCGGCAAATGGAATTTTGTCCTTCATCGCTACAGGGATGGAGTTTAAAAATAGCAAGGTTACGTTGCAGCTATATGAGGTGCTGGTGAGGCAAACCTGGAGTACTGTGTACAATTTTGGTCTCCTTATTTGAGAAAGGACGTACTGGCACTGGAGGGAGTGAAGAGGAAACTCACTAGGTTGATTTCAGAGCTGAGAGGGTTGGCTTATGAAGACAGATTGAGTAGACTGGAGCTACACTCCTTGGAATTCAGAAGAATGAGGGGAAATCTTATAAAATCATATAAGGTTATGAAGGGGATAGATAAGATAGAAGCAGGGAAGTTGTGTCCACTGGTGGATGAAACTAGAACTAAGGGGCATGGTATAAAAAGAAGGGTGGTAACAGATTTAGGACTGAGTTGAGGAGGAACTTCTTCATACAAAGGGTTGTGAATCTGTGGAATTCCCTGCCCAGTGAAGCAGTTGAGGCTACTTCATTCAATGTTTTTAAGGCAAAGATAAAGACATTTTTGAACAATAAAGAAAATAAGGGTTATTGCGAGCGGCGGGTAAGTGGAGCTGAGTCCATAAAAGAGATCTGCCATGATCTTATTGAGAGGCGGAGCAGGCTCGAGGGGTTAGATGGCCTACCCCTGCTCTGAGTTCTTATGTTATGTTCCAGTGGAAGTGTTTGTGATTCCCTTTTGTTTGTACAGAATTACTCAAAGCACTAAGTTAAACATTTTGCATTTACAAGGGACTGATACTGAGTCTTGACAAGGAGGGCCAATGAGTTGGAAGGTTCATCAGAAAAAAGTCAGGAATGTGTGCTATATTCTGTAAATTAGATATAGCTCTTAGGGCTAAAGGGATCAAGGGATATAGCAGAGAAGGCAGGATCAAGATATTGAATTTAATGATCATCCATGATCACAATAAATGATGGAGCAGGCTCACAGGGCTGAATGGCCTCATCCTGCTTTGATTTTATGCTTCTATATACCTAATTCATGACTTCTCTCCACCACCTGGCCACTAGAGGACTTTTTGCCTACAATGAGAACCATGTTGCAAATAGGAACACGATGGAAGCAAGTCATCAGCATGCTGAAACAATGGCTCTACTGACAGACATGCTTCCAGTACCCAGCAGAGCACAATCTCAAGTTTGTTGTCTCCTGCAAAATGCTCGACAACATTGCTATCGAGAGCATTCAGCCACTAAAAGAATTATTCCCTAACAACTCAATGCAATAACGCTTCCAATAATCCATATAAAATGGAACTATTCACCACTGTGCATTCCCTTAGTACAACTTTCAGGAATCTTTGACAGGCTTCATGCTCCTATGCAGTACTACCCCAATGACTGGTAGAAGGCTGCTAGCTTTCAGTGGTGGAAATTGCAGCATGCGCTTGTGCAACTCTGGACTAGCTGGGCCAGGCTTCAGATTGCAGCGCAGTGACTTGGGCAGCAAGCTGGGCTGCCTGGCAGAGTGACAGTGGTAGAGTACAAATGCGGTCATCATGAGAGAGGACAGCAGGTTTGTGCACCATAGAGCCAGTAACACCCCCTCAGGAAGGCGCTTTTGCATTCCCTGCTAGGGCATAGATTGCTGGACTGCTAGGAGTGTCTGTGGATTTCTTTGAGCACTGATATTCACAGGCATGGTGGCAGCATCTGAACCACAATGGCACCAAAAACAGAGCTCATGATTTCAGTCTAGCTTCTCGTGCAACACAATGAGGTTACCTGGTTCCTACATGTGGTGTAATGGAAGTTGAAACATTGGCCACCAGACACCACAGCCTGTGGATGTAACAGTAATGCAATGGCTGTAATACTTCATTCACTCTGTATGAAGGCATTTCCACTTTTCACGAGGAAGGAACTCCTATACTCAAGAGCTGGTGTAGCAGCACCAACAACTCAGTAGTGGGCACTGCCAGGACTGCAGGCAGTCCCAAGAAAAAAGCTCCAGTAAATCCCAGAGTGAGGTCAATCTGGGATACTGGGCTGGGAGAGATTGGCCGGCTTAGGGAGGGTAACAGGGTGGGTTTGCCAAGAGTAGGTACAAAGGAAATAGGAGGATAATATCTTGGGGCGAGTGGGGAGTAGCAGCCAGATCCCTTATGATATTATTCCCTCTTCCTTCCCACCCCGTCTCCTTTAAAATCCTTTTTAAAAAACGAGTTGCCCTCTCCCACCTGCCTGCCCATGCCAACCATATCATGGTGTGGAGGGTGCATTATCGGGTCAATTGTTAACAAGTTCAATTGACCTCCAGTTACTTATTTACATATAGCGGGGCAGACTGCCAATTTCAGCACCCGCCTACCTGTGATGCTGAATGAAAAGTGGTGGGTTTTACAGGCCACACCCCTTCAAAGCCAAAAATACGCCCAGCAAAGACACATAAAACCCTGCACATTCTGAATCTCTGAGGAATTGAATTTGTTCGTTGCCTTGAAGACAATATGGTTTTTAAATGCAATTTTGTTTTGACAGAGTGGTTAGGTCAATTTAAAAGGCAAATATACAAGCTGCAACTTCTGCAAATAAATTCCAATCAAAAATATAATTGATTGCGATCGTGCACGTAACATTCAGAACGCTACCACCTTGCCCACCATGGAATTGATGTGGGCAATGGCCCAACAACAGAAATCTCCATCGATTTCGCGTGGGAATTTCTGGTGTTCCCCAAGTGAGGCCCTAAAATCCTGCCTGTAACATGTTTGTTTATTCCGTGTTTCCTTATTTCAAAGGACATCTCTCGGCTTGCATTAAACTTATTTTTCAATTTTCTCTCCCAGGTTATTCCCTTCCCACAGTCCTTAATTGCGGGAGTAAGATGATCGCATGCAAGGACGCACGACAAGCTACTGCCCGATTGATCCATTAGGCAGTGTGCCTCTGTCCGTTGCAGATAGATCAGCCAAGCTTGCGTAAACAAAGATGCCCTCTAGAGGAATGATGCCACGTGGGATTTTCATTCACTCAAACATTATATGGAATTTTTGACCATTTAAGGGGATGGAGTGGGGGTGGAGTGCAAGGGGGTGTGGGGGGTGGAGGAGGAGGGTGGGCAGCAGAAACAGAGAAGAACAAACAAACAATTTGATTAAGTAATGTGATAAGTGACAAAACTGGCCTGCAAAGCTACGCAAAATCTAGCAGGGAGTGCCAAAGTGGATATTTTGGCAAGAGGTGGCGGGGACAGAATAGATGTGGTGAAGAAGCAGCTAATGAATGTGAAAGCATCATTCATTGTATGGAGCAAAGTTTCAGCATCTTACTGGAAATGGCTGCCTGTAGAGAGATTGAAAGTCTGGCAGGGATAGCAAATAGTGGGACCAGTGACCCTGACAGTAAAAGGATTAGGGTATGTACCCAGAGACTTAATTTAAAGGGAGAGTGAGCAAGGGGCCCTCTTTTTAAATAGTGGCTATTTTAAAAAATATATAGTTACTGCTGTGAAAGTTGACAGCAATTTTTTGAAAAAATAGTTTGAGTATGTATTTTAAAAGGCCACATTTCTGGCAAAATATGTTTTCTTTATTTTAGGTGATTATTGAACCTACAAAATGTGCATCAATCGAATGGAAATATCTTTCACATTGCAAGGATTTAATGCAGGAATTTGGAAATAAAATCAGAAGTGAAACGATAGCAACTTAAATACATTAAAATAAAGCATTTAAATTAATAAAAAATAAAGCTTCCTCCAAATTATTTAAGCAGCAGCCCTTGAATTCAAATGTAACAAAATTTGAACATGTACTCTAGGTTGCCAGGAAAAATGATAGCAAAGCTTTGGGAGTCCATTGCTTACACTCCAGGATAGTTACATTGGATGTCCACTTTGCTTTTATGTAAGTTGGATATATACAGAAAAGAAATAGTGCTTTTATTTTGTGATAGATTTAATTAATTAAGTCATGATTATTAGTGCATTTATACATGTTAAAAGAAAGTGAGTGTTGGCATGCTGTTACAAGGGAACAGGACTGAGGGAATCTTCCTCTCTTTGGAAGTGTTAGAAGGAAGCGTTGTGGTGTCAAAGGTAGCCTGTTATGCAGAAGAGACAAAATCAGTGATGAGTGATGTCCTGCTCCTTATAACAGTCACAGAGGACCCCACTGGGTGAAGATCATCAGCTGCTGTCCTTCATCTTTCTCTGCTTCTAAAGTAGGTAAGACCACCTCTCAGCAATGCGACTGTCCAAACGTTTTGGTAAAGGGAAGTTGTTTGGTGAGCAATCTTGGAGAGATCTATGCCTTTTTGTGGTGTTCCTCTGTTGTTGGTCAGGCCACTTTTAGTGAGATCATTACTGATGGGAGCAGAGGCAAGGCTTTACTACCCAGAATTCATCCCTCTTTTTCCTCCCAGAAGGGTTAAAGGATAGCCAACTTTCAAAAGATGAATATACCGTGATAACTTCCAAATGACTGATCATTTGAATGTTGTCAATTCTCAGAGTGGAATCACTTCCTGTTGTGATTTTGTAAAATTATGTGGATGCCTTTGATGAAGAGTTTACCAGTGTATTGCACCCATCTCTGCAATGGGTGCAAAGAGATCTCTGCGGATGTTTGAAATAAGCGGTGCCATATAAGTTGAAAAACTATGAAAGTAGCAGGGCAGGCAGTGATTGTGGTTTCACAGCCACATACAATACTTAGTAAAATTGTCCTTTTTGTAAAGTGTGTATGTGTACATATATATATGTATCTTACATATATATTCATTAAGATGACTTATATTGCATGTATACATTGGTATCAGTGGCTCCATTTCTCGGAATACTACATAACCGTTTTGCTCCATCCTTTGCTGCTCTTACTTCTCTCTGATAATGTCAAATAGGTGGTACTGTGGTTATCACTGCTGTCTCACAGCACCAGAGGCCCAGGTTCGATTCTTGACTTGGGTCACTATCTGTGCAGAGTCTGCACATTCTCCCCATGTCTGTGTGGGTTTCCTCTGGGTGCTTCAGTTTCTTCCTACAGTCCAAAAGACTTGCAGGTCAGATGCATTGGCCACGCTAAATTCTTCCTCAGTGTACCTGAACAGATGCCGGAGTGTGGTGACTTTGAGATTTTCAGTAACTTCACTGCAGTACTAATGTAAGCCTACCTGTGACACTAATGAATAAGTTTAAAAAAAAAAGGTTTGCCAACAGCATACACCAAGTCCTGGGTAGCTCTCTAATGAGTTTGTTCCGTTCTAAAGAACAAAGAAAAGTACAGCACAGGAAACAGGCCCTTTGGCCTCCAAGCCTGTGCCACTCAGTGGTCCAACTAGACCATTCGTTTGTATCCCTCCATTCCCAGTCTGCTCATATGATTATCCAGGTAAGTCTTAAACGATCCCAGCACATCCGCCTCCACCATCCTACTGTGTAAAAAATATCCCTTTGATATCGGAGTTATACCTTGCCCCTCTCACCTTGAGCCAGTGATCCCTCATGATCGTCACCTCTGACCTGGGAAAAGGCTTCCGACTGTTTACCCTATCTATACCCTTCATAATTTTGTACACCTCTATTAGGTCTCCCCTCATTCTCCGTCTTTCCAGGGAGAACAACCCCAGTTTACCCAATCTCTGCTCATATCTATGACCCTCCATACCAGGCAACATCCTAATAAACCTCTTCTGCACTCTCTCTAAAGCCTCTACGTCCTTCTGGTAGTGTGAATTCTCTCGCTGTGGACAGGAGATAGCCGGTGAGAGTGTCGGTGATGAAAATCTCTCAGTGGTTTAACGCTGATAGACGCAAGTCCAGGGCTATGTAGGAATGGTAAATAAAACACTGAAAATGTTACTCTTGGCTGGAGGAGTCACAATTCAATCCCCCTTATACTCTTCAGAAGTTTCAGATGTCCCTGTAGCACCCACTCCTTATAATCCTCATTCTAACTTACCCATATACTTTTTAAATGAAAGCATGAATCTCAATGCTAAAATGATACTGGCCTCATTACAATATATGGAAATGAGACTGCCCAAGCTTCTGCAGGTAAGTCATGGGAAGGTCAAAACACACAAGGCAATCAGGTGATTGCCTTTGAAGTGGTCTGGAAAAATAGTAATTTGCCGAAACAAAGCTGTGAAAACTCAAGGCAATGTAATTATACTTCCTTTATGAGCAAAACGTGCTGTGTGAAATCGCAATTAACTGTATTTTTGGTTACTTGTATGAATATTTTCATTATGGGCACTTGCAAGATAATGGTATGAACTGAAATTAAATCGGAGTTTCAATATATTCACTATACCTTTAGAAACGAGGAGGGGAGAGAAAAGGCAGCATCAGGGACATGTATAAGTGAGAAGGAATGTTTAAATTGGATTGGGGATCATGGCTAAAAGTGAGCAAATAATGCAGAGGTCTGAGGTGTTGAGAGTGGGATGGTACTTAGAAAGAGAAAGCCGAGAATGAGTTAATTTTATAAGAAGTATTGATGGAGCAGGGCTTATTTAGAGAATGGGGCCTTCACATTCAAGGAATGCTTGGAAGAGACAAGGAAAAATTCAGAAGAAAACAGTAAAGTGGAGAAATAAGTTGTTGAAACAATTGAAGAGATGGGGCAGGGAAATGTACGGATGTTCCTCACATGGTTCATTTTCCTAGCTGTTTAAAGAGTTCTATGTTTTGTTTTTACACCATAAGAGACTGCCATGGCAGCTGTATCATGACAAAATTATTTTGTTGGGGCATATTTACTTTGTTGAAAAGTGTTTGGGGAGAGAATTAAAACTAGATAGAAAGTTATTGTGCAATGTTCACAGCATTATTTCTCCCCTACATTGGCTTCCAGTCTTCCCAGAAACCCAAAGCCTTAGATTTAAAATCTTCATCTTCATGTTTAAATGGCTTTGCTTTTCCTTATCTCTACACATCCAATTAATACAAATGCCCATTTCCCCCAACCCAAATTTGACATTCCCTTCACCTCAACATTACTAACTCTGTCTTCAACTGTGCCTCGTTCCAAATTCTGGAATTCCATTCCCAAACTCTTCTACCTTTACACCAGCCTTCCTTTATATTATGACTTCCATAAAAGCACCACACTAACCAAGTTTTTGATCACATCTCCTAAATAATACTATCTGGCTTTTTTCAAATTCCATCTCTGGGACATGCTTCAGGGCATGTATTACGTAAAGGCCATCCCATATAAAGCACATTGTTATTGCAACTTAAAATAAATGATGCATAATTCACACATAAGCATAAGGGAAAATTTGTTATGAATTTGTAATAGTAATATTGAATAGAATAATTCAAATTAATTCAAACATCAAAACATGTAGACCTGTACACAAGTTATTACACATATATAATCATGTAGGCTAACACAAAATATCAAACTTCTGCATTTACGGTGTATTTGATATAGTGAGACAGTTTCCAGATCACAAGATCAATGGTGCATAAAATACCAATATAAGACTTACACATGCCCAAGCTCATGGGCTATTGTGAAAGCAGTACTTAATCCATTATCTTCACTAATGGAGCAACTTCGATAAGGATCACATACAGTACCAAGTTCAGCCAAACCTATACAAAATCCAGAGAGGTAAATTATTTGCCAATTCTTCCACATGCTGAAGCATCAGTGACTGCACTAAACTTAAACTTAAGAAAATAAAAAGTGCATTTGTCAGAGATAATAAAAATTGATGGGTGAATGATTACCCATATAATTAACGGATTTAAATTATTTTCAAAATTACAGACTAAAATTTGCACTTCTCTTATGTAGAAAACCAGCCCAAAACACTTTTAAAAAATCTTTGGGTTTGTACCCTATTCCTGGGTTATGTCTCCCCAGAAGCAGACGCTCTTTAGGACGTTGCCCAAGAGGACATTAGTCATAGGAGTCTTCAGTTTAAAGTTTATTTATTGGTGTCACAAGTAGGCTCACATTAATATTTCAATGAAGTTATTGTGAAAATCCTCTAGTACCCACATACCTGAGCCTGTTCAGGTACAGAGGGAGAATTCAGCATGGCCAATGCTCTTAACCAGCATATCTTTTGGACTGTGTGAGGAAATCAGAGAAGACCCATGCAGACACAGGGAGACATGCAAACTCCGCACAAATAGTGAGCCAAGCCAGGAATCGAAAAGTGAGACAGCAATGCTAACCACTGTGCCACTGTATTAAATGATAGGAGAATCTTTCTCTCCATAATTCAAGAGGATCCCTACTATTTCACCTGCTGAATCCTCTAATTCAGTATAGACTTGGAAGCTTCCTTGTTCACACAAATCAGCAATTCAATAGATCAGTTTGCTGAGTCATTAAAGACCAATAAGAGAATTCTATCAAAAGACAGAAATACTTACCCAAAGTGTCACATTTATCGCGAGCTCTGCAAATATCTTGCCTAAAGGAAAACACACATTTAATTGAAAACTGTGTCCCTAGAAGTTGAGTAAAAACCATTTTATTCTCTCTACACAAAATGCACTTATTAATTTTATGCAAAGTTATTGCATATCCGAAGTGGTTTTTGTGTCATTTTCAAAAAGTGGGAAAGAAAATTTGGCCTTTATTATCATACGTTGTTTGAATAGCCAGTACAAAACTTAAACCATCTGTTTTCTCCATGATTACAAGAATAGTTCTCATAAAATGGATTTTTTTCCTCCAAAGTCTTCAATCCTAATCTCCGTTTTCAAATATAGAAAATAATGGAGCTTGTATAATACTAGCAACAGTATTGATTTTGAAAACAGAAAATTAGTTTAGTTCAATTTTTAAGGCAAGTCATTTCAAATGAGGGAAAACCATTTCGGAGAAAAAACAATGTTATGAGATAATTTTCTATTCCTCAGATCAAGTTAGGAAGTGTTGTTACAAATGTTAACTTCAGTGGCTTAATAGTGCTTGAAGTAACTTAAAATATATTTTAAAAAAAAATCACTTTGTTTGCATTAGAATTGAGAAAGACAACATCGATACTTACAATACCCTCCATCAAAATTCTAATCTACTTTTCAAAACAAGAGCACAAAACATAGGAAACAAAACCTTCAATAAAGTGTCCTGGTTTAATTGGAATATTCCTAACATTTGCAAATGAATTTCTTTCAAGGTACACTTCATTTATCAATCACTATTCCATCAAAAGCCATGGAGGAAATCAAGATGCAGTTATCAACCACCTCAGTGGAAGTGGGTGGAGATAGTATTCACTCAAAGTATGCCATCGAATGTCAATGAACATAAAATAGAATGATCGACAGGTAAGTAGGCAGACACAAAAGTTCATAAGATCATAAACTCATAAATTAAGATAAGCAGCATGAAGAAAGTACAAAGAGGTAAGCAGGAAAGAGTCTCAGTGAATCCTAAGTCAATAGAAAGGGAGTTGGAAGATAAATCAGCAACACAATTAAAACAATTTTGAGAAAAAAATTTGAACCACAAAATGTAGCTTTGTGCTGAGGTATGGCCAAATTAAACATTGAGCAGCATTTTCTGTATACAGCTCCCAAACTATCACTCTAATCCAATCGCAGTACAGTACTCCAGCTAATACAGAATGGAAATTTCACTATTCATTCATACCATCTGTGGACTGATATAATGGGGGGAATTCTCCCATGCCATCCGCTACAGGAATCAGAGCGGGAGAGTGGGTGGGTCATGCAAAGGTCCATTGGCCTTGGGTGGGATTCTCCAGTTTTCAATCAAGCACGACTGGGAGAATCCTACTTAATCTTCAACTTGGGGAATTTTTGTGGAACCTGTTTGTTGATTTGCACCGTGTTTCCTGCAACTGCTTAGGCCATTTCACAAAGGAACCCATTACTTTAAATAACACAAAGAATATTTTGAAATACCTTGTGATAAGTACAGCTGTATCGTGATGAGAATGATGGTTTTCGTCTGGATTATTCTGTTTCTGTTGCCATATACAGAAATTCTTTAATGTTGTTTGAGCATTGAATGATATAGATGGACCATCCTAAAGATGATAAAGAAACAGTTTCAAGAAAATTATTGTTATTTTAGCGCTTTAATTAAATTTTGAATGCACAAGTGTTTAATTAAAATGTTACCTGCTCACTATTTATAATAATTAGTTTCACAACTACAATATTTATAAGATTTCCAATACTTGGATCTTTATAGATAGTAGCCACCTGCAAAAATAAAGAAAGAATTAAACATCAGGAGGTAACATAAATGAAAATAAAAAAAGGGTGTACAGCTGAAGCATTAAACTTTGTAGTTTCTGTTTCAGGCTGCTGACAGGTCTGCTGTGTTTTGTAGCATTTTCCAGATTTTTAAAATACATCTATTTTACAATGTCAGAATAATATGAAGTTTTTCATCTGGAACTAGTTACATTTTTAAAAATGATATAAAATAGTAATTCCTACATGGCAGTTTCAAAGAGGTTGATCTTTGGAACGGTGTCAAACTTAATCAGACAAATTGGCTGATTCAGGTTGACATATTAAACAGGAATTGCAAAACGATCAATAAGATGTAATATTTTATGATTTAGTACATCAGAGATCAATATGTTTAACTGGTATTAAAGGTATCTACTGTTGGCCTTTCAAAATGTGTACCTGTAAAATGAAAAACAGAAATAGAGTATTGAAAGAAATATCAACATAAATAATGCATTTAAGGATGTACTGACAGCAATACTTACAATGGACATTAACGTGAGAACGTAATGTTGTAGATTTGCTCCATGATGTTCAACCATTCTGCTGTCTGCGACAACCATAACCTCAACGTACCGAGGGTATGACAGAAACCGTTTTGTTCGTTTGTGACTTGCTGCTCCATTGGTATTGTTATCCATGCCCGCTAAATTGTGCATTGTAATACTATTTCTGAGATTGCTCAGATCAGACAAAATATTGCTGGATAATCCTTTATTCCATTTCCTTTTGTTTTTATTTTGGCTATGTTTATGACCTATGATCCAAAGAGAGGGAGAAAAAAAATCCTAAAGAAAACTTTTTAAACCAATTTTCATGTGAAGTAGAACAATACAAAACACTCAACTTCTAGTTATGCTGATGTTAAATATGGTACACCAACACCTTCAAGACAGGGGAAAGCTAAGTGAAACAAATAAAATATTTCTATGACAACACTACATTTCTGGACAAAACATATTTAAATATGTCTGAATAATCATTAACGCATTGTTAGATAGGAAGTTAATTCAGTGCATCCATTTTTTTCCCTACAATTTAGCTTTTGTGCTGCTGAGAATTCAGTATACAAGAACAAAACATTTTTTAATGCCTAATTGGTAATTCTTGGGCCAAACATTTTATCAATTACCTTCCTTCCATCATAAGCTCAGATGTGGGGTTATTCACTATTGATTGTACAACATTTAGCACCACTGGCAATTCCCCGGTTATTGAAACAGTTCATGTCCAAATACAGCAAGACCTGGACAATAACCAGGCTTGGGCTGACAACTGGCAAGTAACATTTGTGCCACACAAGTGCCAGGCAATGACCATCTCCAGCAAGAGAGAACCTAACTATCACCTCTAGACATTCAATGGCATTGCCATCATTGAATCCCCTGTTATCAACATTCTGGTATTTACTACTGACCAGAAACTGGACTAGTCATGTAAATACTGTGGCTACAAGAGCAGCTCAGTGGCTAGGAGTAATTCGCCTCCTGTCTCCCAAAGTCTATTCACCATCAGTGTGTATATCTGTAAGATGCACTGCAGGAATTCCTCAAGGCTCCTTCTGTAGCACTTTCCAAACTCATGACTGCTACCAATGAGAAAAACAGGATGAGCTAACACACAAGAATACCAGCACCTGGGCATTTTCCTCCAAGTCACTCACCATTCTGACTTGGAAATATATCGCCATTCCTCCAGCGTCACTGGGTGATGGCACCCTAACTGAATATTCACCATGGTGCTTATCCAGACTTGTGTATAGACACTGGTGGGACCTAGTTTTAGACTAGGCTGAAGGTCACAATCAGGTGAGCACAGCTTACTCTCTAATTCACAGCAGGCAGTAACAGAGACACCCCAGAGTGCTGGGACTCACAGGATCCTGGAGAAGAGGAATCTGCTGAGTCCAAGTCAGATGACACGCCTCTGATCTTGCTTCTACCTCAGGTGGTGCAACAAAGGACTACATTCCTCAAACTGTAAGTCACAGTGAAGGAATCTGGCCGCTTCAGTCTGAGATGATAGCACCAGTATGCCATCCTATCAATGAGGTGGTGATGTATGGGGAGATCTCGGTCCAGGCCATCGGTCTTCACTGCTGCATGAGCTGCACTCCATCTCGGAGCACTTCCTCTGGGAACAACATCTCATTTTCATTCCGGCTGTCTCTTCTCCTCAATTGTCAGCCAAAGTACCTTGACATCCTGGGGCTCTCCACCCGTGTGACTCTGAATTATCGGTCAATCCAAATCCCCTTTTCCTGTGACCCCATCAACTGCAGCTCCGTAAGTTGAGCAGGGTACAGTTGCCACACAGCAGGTCCTCGGAAGGAGGCCGGGGCTCTCCAAGCCTTAGTCTTCCACAGAATGGCCAACAAGGTCATCATAGATAACAGGGAGCAGCATCAGCAGGTCACCTCCACCTTATCTACGGTTATCAATGGAGATGAATATAAAATAGAATGATCAACAGATAATGGAACAGACACAGATGTTCATAAGATTATGGAGCATTGAGATGTAGTGGCAGATATAGAAAGTTAAAGTGTATTTAGAAAGTTAAAGGGTATTAATGTTTGCACAGATGCTGATGATTATGCCCAATCATGTCTCCTTGTTTATAGCTCCTTGTTACAATGAGCAGTGTTCATGGAGATCAGATGTAAAACTCTGGTTGCTGCACAAACCAGAGACAAATGTCACAGTCCAGTGCCTGTCCTCTGCTCAGTGACCACAGTGAGTGACCCATTTCAAAGTTACTCTCCAGATCAGTGATACTTGCATCTTGATGTAAATTGTGTTTGCTGCAGGAATCTCAGACCAAAGTATCACACAGTTCCATGATATTCTCTGTCTGCTCTCAACACCTTGGAGACCCTTCCATCTTGCCAACATTGCTGACAGGTTAAGCTGTGCTGCTGAAGGGATATCAGCTTCTTCACAGGGCATATGGGCACTGCCCTCAGCCAGACGGTTAACAGGTCTTCCCAGCTGCAACATGATGATCTCAGGAGTGTCCTCCCTGCATCTTGACATCCAGCTCATGAAGCCTTGCAGTAAAGAGGGTCTCATTATCTAACCAGTGCAATGGCTTCTTCACCTGTAACCTCACCTTCCAGGAGCTCATCATTCTCATCCCCTTCTGTTTCTTCCTCATCGGACTGACATGCAACTCTATCATCTCCTCCTTATCTCGATCTCTTCCCTTAGTACCACTATGAGGATGCATGCCACCCTCTGGGGAATGTACTGCAGCACTCTACCAACTCCAATGAGAAACCAGAACCTCATTTTTAGGATCCCAATAATGTGCCCTACAAAAGTCTGGGTCATAGTCTGAGCTTCATTATACCTTCCCTCAGCAGGAGTCTGAGGCTGCCACACAGTTGTTACCAAGCACATCCTTTGAGTGTAGCCCTTGCCCCGAAGAAACTGACACTGTGTGTACCCTCGAAGATACCAAGGATCTGAAACGTATTGAAGATGTAGGAGTTCTGGACAATTCCAGGGTATCTGAGCAAACATGCATGATCCATTTGTTATGGTAACAGGCTAGCTGAACACTGAGCAAATGGAAGCCTTTGCAGTTGGCACAATGAAATTCTATTGCCAGGGAGATTTTAGTGCCACATGAGTGTAGCTTGTGAGGGATTAGAAATCTCAGGAAGTTCCAGCGCTCTTACTTCTTGGTTTGCCCGATCTCTCCCAAAGTTGGCAAAATTGTGTGCCTTGGCAAAAATGGCATCTGTGACTTCCTGGGTGCATTTATGAGTGAAATCTTGTTTGGTCTCCAGGGGACCCATGGAAGGAACTATTGCTGTAGAATAGCAATTACTTTCATTGCCACTGGTAGTGGATGCTCTCCAAGTCCCCTTTACACCAAATCCTGCAGAAAGTGGCATATGTGAGTGACAAGCTCCTTTGAAATGCACAGGTGCCAGCGACATTGGTTCTTGTTCATCTGCAGGTAGCAAAAGCACTGTCTATAGACCTCAGTTCCAGCGACGTGCATACAAATGACGGCTTTCTGAGGATCATCCTCTGCATTAGGAGGCCTATGAGGGCACATTAGACATGAGATTTAACTCTGTGAAAAGATATCTTTAAAAAGCTGAAATAACCAGAACAAAACAGAAGAAAAGTTAACATTAATCATGATTATGAGCCCATTCAGTCTAAAATTGTTGGAGAGCAATTTTAGTAACTTGCTAGCTGCTTTTTAGCAATTTTATCTGAATTAATTATCCCCCTCAAAGACCCTTTCCAAATAACTGGATATATTATGGCTAAGTTCTTGAAAGATGTAGATTCTTGATGCGGTGTGTGCTATCAATATTTTCCCAGTTATCACGCCTTGACACAAAGTCAATGAGGAACAGTTCAGCCAGAGTCTCTTTACCACTACTACCAATATATCCCATACAGGATAACAACTCGTTCATATCTTACATTCAACAGACACATACATACATTCTTTATCCCTAGAACCAACTTCTTTTACTTAAATGCCAGTTTTACAATAACAATGTGAGCGCTAAATATACGTCATTTCCTAAACATGGATAGAAACCTAACGTACAGGTCACCATGTTCAATATTTAAATTAGGCACACAATTTAAAAAAAATGCATGCCCACTGGATAATTCTAGATGTTGGATTTTGAAAAATAACAGGGCAATACTGACAGAATGAGAAAAATAACAGATACTGTAGATTGTAACAAGTTGACCCAGTGTATAAGACAACGCCATTTTTGGTGCAAAAGTCATGCTTTTAATATACTTGGCAAATAAGTTGATTCCTTTTTCAGCTACAAAATGCCATACTCATTAATAATCAGCATCAATTTTTCACTGCAGGAATGCACGTTTTACTTATATACTGTGAGTCAGGCATGAGATGAAATGGAGGAGAGGGTTGTGTTGTGAAGTTTTACACAGAAGTTTAAGAGAGAACATGGCCTGACGAGTGCCAAACAGAAATGGGTACACCAACAAAATGACAATACAAAGCTGTTTTCAAGCTAAAAGTGGTAACATTTGCCAACTTGTCAAATAACTGATTTAGTGAAAGAATTCTGTCTGCTCAAATGCAATATGCACTTAAGTAGGTGGAATCAAAGTCTGAGTTCTAAAGATTTCACAGCAACAGCTTGTTGGTGTAGCCACTTTATGGAACAGAACAGCCCAGTGTTGCGGCAAAAATTCTAAATTGATCATCGGTGCCAAAATAACCAGTTTCCAGCGATCCAGCATCATGGGAAAAACACAAGCACCCATTAAGTCACATTGGCAATGTTATGGATGAAATGCCTGTGAATTAATGTGTGCAGCAACTTAACTGCGGAGTGGAAAAATTCAAAAATAGTTCTAGTGAAAATGATAGAAAACGAGAAGACAAGATTCATGGTGGGACTAGCCTGCATGGCTAAGGGAACAAGCTTAAAGCCATTGGTGATTTTCAAATGTAAAACAGGGAGTTGAAAATTAAACTTCCTGCAGGAGCTTTTGCACATATCCATGACAACGGTTAGATGAGGATGGAGTGAAGTTATAGATTGAATGCATGTGGAACAGATGTTCCAGTGCAATTCATTAATACGAGACAATCAAATAAGTAGTAGAGTAGTAGATGAAGTAGTAGAGAAGATTGACTAAGGGACTGCAATGGTGGCTACCCATATGGATTTTAAGAAAGTTTTTGACAAAGGAAAGACTGGCTAACAAAACGGAAGCTCATGGAATAGGCGGTTCAATATCAGTTTGAATAAAAATAATTAGCTTAAATGGCAGAAAAGAGTGAGTCATGGTTGTTTTTTAGACTGGCGAATAGACAGTGTATTTGCTTCATTAATATACATGAATGACTTAGATATTAAAATACAGAGTAAAATCTCAAAATTTGCTAGTGATACCAAATTTGGAGGTGTGTCTGACAGTGAATATGATACCAATTGACTGCAACTGGAAATGATAGGTTAGCAGAATGGATAGAGAAGTTTGCAGATAGAATTTAAGATACAGAAGTGTGAAGTGATGATGTCGGCAGAGAGATGGGGAGAGGTAATATTGATTCAATGGCACAGTCTGAAATAATATGCAAGGATGAGGGGACCTGGGTGTTCAGGAGCATAGCCCTTTGAAGGTGCAGGACATATTGAGACAGCAGTTAGCAAAGCCTATGGATTCATGCTCTTCATGAATAGAAGCAGTGAGTACAAATGCAGGATACATATGCTGAATCTGCATAAAGCTCTGGTTGGCCACAACTCAGAGTGTAGTGTTCAATTCTGGTCACCACACTTTAGCAATGATATGAATAAGGCTCCTTAAAAAGGTACAGAGAAGATGTGCAGCCCTGATGTAGGGATGAGGGTTTTTAACTTCAAAGTTAAGTCTGAGAAGCTGGGTTTGTTCTCCTGGGAGCAATGGAGAGATTTGTTAGAGATATACAAAATTATGTCAGGTTTAGATAACATAGTCAAAGAAAGGCTCATCTGTTGATAGTGCAACATCTCAGGGACAGATTAAGAGATGTAGGGAGGATCTGAAGCAGAACCTTTCTTTAAGGATTTAGTGGTGATGGCCTGGAACTCGCCGCCCACAAGGTGGATGGAAGTAAAGACAATGAATGATTTTAAAATGTGAAATTGAATGGACACTTGAGGGAAACAGACTGACAGAGTGAGGAAGTGAGACTGACTGAATTGCTCTTGGGAGAGCTGGCGTTGATTCAATGGGCTAAATCACCTCCTTCTGTGTTGTAACGGATCTATGATTTTAGAACTTGATGTTCAGATTCTCAATAATTGATGAGATCAAGAGATGAAATAACGCCCACTCAGCTGCTGTACAGAGGATCTAACATCCATAGTTTAACCTTTGGATGTGTGCCTCAACAAGCAATTCAAGAATCATGTCCACATTGATTGGAATAAATGGATTGTTGATGAAACAAAACCTTTGCAAAGAATGGATGTATGCGTGCTGTCTGTTATCAAATCAAGGGATGCTATTAGTGCACCAAAATCAGATTGTTCAAAAAATGCAGAACATCCCATTCAATTAATGGAGTGGAGTGTGGAGGGGTTGACAATGAAACTGAAAGTTCCAAATCTGAGAAGATTGGGCCCTTACAAAGAAAGCGTAGCCAGGATGAACCCAATCAACTCTTGGCATTGGATGCCAAAGACAATGAAATTGATGGTTTCAAAACGCTCTGATTGTGATTAAAGATGTTGTTGCACAATTAATTCCTGCAAAAAAAACCTTGCAACGTTAAGTTAGTGTGAACTACGAGTTTTTTTACTTTTGAAAATGGCAATCACCTACACTGGCAGTTCACATTTAATACTTAGTGTACAAGTCAACCCCAATTTTGGAAGGATAGTTGGAGGGTTCAAAGCTTAAATTATATGGCCCGACCTACGGTGTACTTTGTAGCATTTTTTAATTACACAAATACATGTACAGTCCAAAATACACATTTGCTTTAAACTATTGCTACCATGGCAAAATTGTTCACATATAGATAGTGCAGACTATCCTTGGATATATGATCATATCAGAAGGAGTAAACTGTGACTGATGTTATAAAAGCAATATTGCATAAAACAAAAATCAGAATTCCTTAGGGCTACAAGACAACGAGTTTGCAATCAATGATGAAGCAAAGATGTTGTCTGCTGACCATGGTGTAAATCTCACTGAGAGATCAAGTGATTTCTCTAGTGAAACTTCACTTCTATTGCTGTGCAGTGGTACTTTACTAAGCATTCACAGCACGAAATTTCTGTTTCAAGGGTATTTAAAACTGCATTGAGCTGTGTAAATGGCAAGAAACAAAACATACTTCACAATAATTAGCCCATGTGTATGATCCAACCCATCCCCACATTATTGTAGAGTGGGACTGAAACTGTTTGAGAATGGTCACCTCTATATAAATTGTGCATTTTTTGTCATTGTTTTAATATTTTCCAATATGAAACACAAGCCGATGTCAACAGAATGTCCAAGCAAATAATCACATCAAAGGCACAAAACTAACAAAAAGCACTAAAATAAAATCACTTTTTTTTTACACAGAGCAAATAGTGTGAAGGTAGAAGGTAAAATATTGAAAAATATCTAATTAATCTTTTATAGGCACGGCCTTGTTATAATACTGTATTTTTTAGAACCATCTTTGTTGTTCAAATTTTATTAATTATATCTCTGTTAAAAACACAGTTACACCTGACTAATCACGGTATAAGAGGATTCAAACAATGACGAGGGAGTGGGGAAGTGGAAATTCTTGCTGATTCCGTGGTTACTGACTCAGGGAAAGGCCCACCGTGCAGCCTGTGCCAGAATCCTGACTGCAGATTTAAGACATGCCCTAAAACTATAAAGTCACAGCCAGTTTCAGAGAGAATAATGACAGCCATCGCCAGCCATTCACCATCAGCCACTTTCTCCACAAAATCCATCCAATGGCTTTAATGATGCCAAGCTAAATTCACATAAACTGAAGCATCTTTCAACAATTGCCTCCAAATTCCATAGGCCTTCAGGTGATAATGTGTTTCTTGTACTACCCGTATGACACTCTACTCTATTGAACTGTAGACAACTTTCTCTTCAAACAAAAGTCAATTACTGACCAGATGAAAATCTTCCTCTTTTGGACTGTTGGTTCTCACCATACTGCATATTGCTTTCCCTTTAATATGACTCAACTCCCATTGAGCTGGTCCTTGATGGCTATTTTTCCTCTACACAATTAAATTAGCTTAGAATCCTAGAATCACTACAGTGCAGAAGGAGGCCATTCGGCCCATTGAGACTGCATCGACAACATCTCCAACCAAGGCCTATCCCTGTAGACTCTCAAATTTACCTTGCTAGTTCTTCTGACATTGAGGGGTGATATAGCATAGTCAGTCTAACCCACACATCTTTGGAGTGTGGGAGGAAACCGGGGTACCCAGAAGAAATCCAAGCAGATACTGGTAGAATGTGCAAACTCCATACAGACAGTGACCCGAGGTCGGAATCAAACCCAGGTCTCTGGCACTGTGAGGCAAAAGTACCAGGTTGCGTTTCATATTGAAAAATATTATAACAATGACACAGAAAACGCACAAGTTAAAGAGACGACCATTCTCAAACAGCTTCAGTCCCTCGCTACAATAATGTGGGGTTAGATCACATACATGGACTAACTTCTGTAAGCTATATTTTGTTTCTTGCCATTGATGCATTTCGATGTAGTTTTAACTACCCTTGAAACAGAAATGAGAAACAAAAAAACTTCAAAAATATGTACAAAAATTAGGTAACA
Organism: Sphyrna mokarran; assembly: GCA_024679065.1. Lineage (NCBI taxonomy): Eukaryota > Metazoa > Chordata > Chondrichthyes > Carcharhiniformes > Carcharhinidae > Sphyrna > Sphyrna mokarran. Next base: position 104,345,854 of record JAGIQG010000003.1, on the reverse strand, counting down.
TAGAGAGAGATTTTACAGCAAAGATGCACATAAAATTATTTGTGCCAAAAGCAGGTTAAGGTAGTTAGGAAATAAGGCATGGCAACTCTATGAAGCAGAGATTAGTTTTGGGTGGGATCACAACACTGGTGATACTGGATCAGTCACTCATTGCATGCCCTTTCTGACATTCAACTTCACTGACTGCCATTACATTAATATGGGGCTCTGTAGTCTTTTTTGTCCTCACTTTCACTTTGTTTCCCAGCAGTGCTGCTGCCTCTGTTCCCATCAACTGGTGGATGGTCAACTTCAGAAAGCTCCTTAAGGTCACTGCCCCTATGGAAAACCCAGGAAATCAGAATATCTAAACGAACTCCCTAATAACTTTGACCTGTCCAACGAAGGAGGTGAGTGACTTCACTTTCCAACCTGATCCCAAACCCCGCTCTACCCCATCCCACACCCTTGGGATAGGTAACAGAGTCAAGAATGGACAGGGAAGACCACTAGCCGCCAACACCATTTTCCTTTTACCATCCCACCTTCATTCTGTCCCAATTCAAAATGGGCAATCTGGACCAGGTGTTCAGCAGTGAGCTAGTGGTGTGAGGGAATAAGAACCACCAAGCTAAAACTAAAGGGACATTGGCAGGTAGCTGTCAATAAAAATATAGGAACCAATAAAATTCTAACTGACATCCCATTACCCCTGGCCAGATATCCTTCCTGTCTGTCCCTTCACCCTCCCTTCTCAACTGTAGCAGGTTCTGTCCACTATCTGGTACAGGGCTTCATCTTGATCCAAGTTGGTATATGATGGTTTTCACTGCAATTGGCTGCATGAAATCCAGCCCATAAACGTTATTTTCATTACTTAATGGCTGAAAAGGTTTTTAATAGCGAAGGAATTTTATTCCTTCTTACTCCTTATTCCTTCACACCACTAGTTCAGTGTTACATTCTAAACATATTCAGCAGTTTTGTGAAGTCAATAAAATACAACAGTGGGACATGTTTTGCATATCAAGCACAATATCTGCGGTATGTGTGAGATACAAGAATGTGCTCATCTACTTGATAATCCAGCACAGTGCTATTCACACGATTTGATGATGTGGAAATGCCAGCATTGGACTAGGGTAAACACAGTAAGAAGTCTCACAGCACCTTTAACCTGCTGTTGTGAGATTTCTTACCACACTATTTGAGACAGAGAGGATGGACATCCCCGATTAAATGTTTTTCCAAATTCTCAAAAAGTGCTGCACAGAAATTGAAGCAAATGTTTTATTACTGCTCTGATCCTTCCAGTCTGCTGCTCTGCTTTAGAGGCACAGTGGGCAGGGAGACATAAGGAAAGGCTGTGTAGTGAGTTCTCGCTAGGCAACATAACCTCTGTGAGCCTCCAGCCACTAGACTGCCAGTGCTGTCAACTTCACCCCAGAAATCAGCACGGAGCTGATTTGAACATTATGGGGGTGATTCTCCCAAAACAATTCTAGGTGCTGAATTGGAGGGAAAACTGGTATAAATCATGATTATTTTTTCAGTGGGAGTTCAAACTCGAATCTCCCGCACTCTGTGCAATGCAGAGGTTACAATCATGAATATCATTAAAAGCTCGGTGGGGTGGGGGGTACAGTTCCTGCATGCAGGCCCCAAACTGTCAGCCTTCAGTTTGCTGGCCAGCCCCAACCCCCTCAGTGCTGCCCTTATCAACCCACCCAAAGGTCTGATCACGGTCCCCACAAGCATTCCCGGGCCAGTCCCGACCACCCCCAACAGCTCCCCCGCCACCCAGGAGTGCCTTAATCTCCAGCACTAACCCCCCGCCCCCCAGCAGTGACATTTTCCCCCACAACCTCCACCCCAGCAGACCCATTATACAAACAGATTATATAACATTCACTAACACCACTGCCTCTGTCTTGCAGGACAAAGTGGCCTGCATTCAGAAGCAGCAGGAGTTGGAGGAGTGACAGTGGCTCTGCACAGCACAGCCCGAAGGTCTTCTCTCGGGACAACAGCATTCGTCCACATTCTTCGGCCAGCGGCCTTGCTATTCTTGTGCATGTGGTACAGCCCAAAGTCAGGCCTTATCGGGCCAAGGCTGCTCAAAATTATCATGAAAACTACTGTCTGTTTCACCAAATATCAGCAGCCTTTTGCAGTCACTGGGGTAACACTATGTAGGAGCATACCCAAAAGCACACAGAAGATGGGCACTAAGGGAATAAATGAGGTTGATCAGCTGACTTTGTACAGAATATTGAATGGTTTCAATCTAATGTTAGTTTGGAATGTTAGTCTTGTGGTGGCTTTTATTTTGGCATTGAGGTCAAGTGACGTTCTGTATAGAAGATACAGATACGGTAAGATGTGAGACTTGATGAATGGGGAATTGGGGTTGTACTTACTGGCATTGCAATTGCATGAGTCAATCACAAAGAGCCCAGCTAGAAAGGGGAAGGGTTGGTTTCCTCCTCTACCTCATCCTCTTTTTCCTCAGCTGATTGTCATATACCTGGTGATAAGGGTTCTGCCTTCCTGATGGTGAGCTTGTGAAAGATGCAGTAGACCAGAACAAATTGTAACACATTTTTTAGTGAGTCTCACAAGGTTACTCTCGAGCAGCTCAGACATTGCTTAAGGATGCCAGTAGTTTACCCGTTTATATTTTGTGCTGTAGCAGAGCCCACATTATATGAACACTACCCACATCTACATGGGGTGTACACTGGAGTCCTGAGCCAGCTGGTCAGTGAATAGACTTCATCACCTAGAATCCACCCTCTGGTCTCTCACAATAGCTCAATCGATGATTTTACAGCAGATGGGCACAACATGGAAGCATCATAATTGCTACATGGATACTGACTATTGACTAACATTATGAGCTAAACATGGTCACAAACCACCTGCACATTGAGTAAGTGGAACCACATCTCTGAACTTCAATGCAATGTCACCAAAGCACGCATGCAGTCAATGGGAGCCGGCATCTTGGAGAAGCCCGCTCTCCTGGTGGAGGTACATAGATGCCACTTGTCTATCTCTGGGAAGGGAGATGAGAACCTTTTCCTGTCTTTGCATTCAGTTGTGTCACCTCCCTTATTACAGCAACGGATGATGAACTGAGATGTTGGCTGTATCCCCTGCACCTGTCTGGAAAGAGGCCAATGCAGAAAGCTCAATGCATACAGTCGCGTTTAGAGCCACTGACCATTCTTACCCTGCATGGATACTGCAGGTCTCCTGCAAGAGATAGTAAACTTCAGTGAGCACCTGCTTCATAAAATAGCGATATTTAAGCACTTCTCCCTGAGGTTTGGGTAACAGAATCGATCCTTATGAACCCTGACTGAATATGACTTCCTGCTGAGAGCTCTTCTCTCCTCCTCTTCTTCCCTCTTCAAGCTGATTGTCTGCCTCTGTATGACCTCTGCTGATTCCTTGAGTTAAACTGCAAGCCAAGAGGGATTTAAAGTACAGCACTCACGAACGGGAGCAAGTATGAGTGAAAAGTAAGGCCTTCCCCACATGGAACCCCACTCCTTGTAGATTTCACTAACCAGTCACAGTAGGAACCATCAAATACTTTCTACTGATACAACAAGAGCCAGTCAATGAAACCCGATGATCTGTTTGAACAGCGATGATTGCACCACTGAATAGGTGTTCAGCTGTGCCAAGTTAAGAAAGAATATTAATTGGAGCATCAAAGACAAAAATCATATAATTGGCACCAAACCAGATGTCATGATCTGCCCAATCTGCATATTTCCAACATACAATCCCAGTGCCTACACTACCAAGCTGCCCAAAATTGTATCCGGTGCTAAAGTTGTAGGCGCTATACAATCAAAATTTGAAGCCAAGACATTATCATGCTAATAAAGTGTAGATGTGTGTCCATTTTGAGGCTGCAATGGAACAGGTGCTTGTACCCCATCTCCCTCACCATTGTTACTGTGCCCCACTATCTCCTGCAGGTGCACTCTGTCACAACTACCCCCCTGCCTCTATCTACAGCACTCTGCTTACTTAGTGACCACTACAAGTCAATGCAAAAGCTCCTGTCTGATTATTCCACCAGGAAAAAGCTCCCAGCTTTCTGGATGGTTCCTCGCTCTGCATCCTTTGAACGGGTTTCCCATGCATCCCCTGAAAAATTTAAATCAGCCCAGTGACAATCTCTCAAATATTTAATTAGCTGCTATTTTCAGGTGGGGGTTGCCACGGGATAAAAATTCAACCCAAAAACTTAGCATAATCTTGAGTGAATCAATATTGATGTGTAAAGCAGTTAAAATTCATGAGTTTGTGGCATCAGTTCAATCAAATTGACTGCGGGGAGTGGGGTGGTGGGAGGAAAGAATAATGGCCAAGAAAACTTAACTGTGGATGAATCCGAGAGCAGAGCATCCCATAGGGATTCTTCCAATCTACCACCATGATGTTAACGGAAACACTGGAGAAAGGTCATAAACAGCTGTTTACATTATTTCTCCAGAATTTCCTGTCCATCTCCCATTGAAGTTAAAGCAGGAGATTGAGAGAAACTTCCCTACTCTACAAATCTTGCCCCAGTGTCCGTAAGGATATTGTTTTTAGCCTACAGGGGATAAATAGATACACATATTTATACAGCAAGAACTTATATGCGCAGACTAAACAAGTGAGCGACTCCGAAGCCAATGTGAAATGAAATACCGAATACTAATTCTGAAAAAGCCACTGACAAGGAAACAATAAACCTTCAAGAAATTAAATAAGCAATCAAAACAGCAAAAAAAAAATGATTTGAGTTGTAGAAACAAATACATCAGGAAGAACATATTTCCGTGTTATAGTAGGAAGAAGATTATCAAAGGAATGCTTCAGGATACAAATGGGTTGAGACGGAGGATGAAGTAAAAATGGTAAGTGATTACTTCCTGAGAATGCTCTCCAGGGAAGGTGCTAGTAGCTTGTCACTCATCAGAAGAGATTCTACAACCAAACTCAAGAACTAACATCACTCATAATGAGCTTCTTACCCACTCAATAAATCCCAAGGCCATAGACAATATATATATATGAGTGTGACATTAACTTGATTTGACTTATTATTGCCACATGTATTAACATAAAGGAAAAGTATTGTTGCTTGTGTGCTGTACAAAGCATACCGTTCATAGAGAAAGAAATGAGAGGCTACAGAATGTAGTGTTACAGAGTGTAGAGAAGGATCAACTTAGTGCAAGGTAAATCCATTCAAGTTTGACAGCAGCACAGAAAAAGTTGTTCTTGAGTTGGTTAGTACGTGACAGACTTTTGTATCTTTTTCCTCATGGAAGAAGGTGGAAGAAGGAATTTCCAGGGTGCGTAGGTGTCCTACATTATGGGCTGAATGGCCTAATTCTGCTCTTATGTTTTATGGTGTTATCAATTTCACGTTTTTGGTTAGGAAGTTGCAGTCCAAGTGGATGTTCACCAGCCCGATTATTAGTACACCCACCTCCAGAGAAAAAATAAAGTTAAACATAGAACAGTACAGCACAGGAACAAGCCCTTTTGCCCATGATGTGCCAAACATGACGCCAAATTAAACTAATCCCTTCTCCCTGTCCTTGGTCGATATTCTCCTCTATTCCTTGAATATTCATATGTCTATTTAAAACCGGGGTCTCTGGTGGTATCAGGCAGCAGTGCTAACCAATCTGCCACTGTCTGCCACATGCCAAGGGTCAGGTGACCTTATGTGAGTTTTGCACAAGACTCACATTAGCACATGGTTTTGGAAAGTTTTTAAAATATAAATAAGAATGGGTGGAGTGCCCGTCTATAAATACGCATTTACAATGTGAAATCTTCTGTGCACTGGCACCTCCTACTGACTGGATATTTACCAAAACTATAAATCAAAAGCCCTCCCAGATGCAGTGTTCATGAACCAGATCTTTAACAAAGAAAGATGCAGAGAAACCAATGCATCACACATAGGCGTGAACAGCCACCATTAAAACATCATTGTGCAGTAATGGTTTCTAACCTCGAATCAAGAAGGTGGGCTAACGAAGGTAAGATCACATGGCCAAGACCAACTTCCAATCACACATTATTTTACTCTGTGAACCAGTGAGGAACAAAGCAGTCTGCCAAGCAACAGGACAAGGGCCATCCTTCAGCAAGAAGAACAGAGCCATGCCTAACAACCAGTCAATCCAGGCAGTGAGAGAGAGGGACGAATTCATTTTCACCAGGAGTGCTTTGCATCTACAAAATTTGGCCATGTCTTTTCTGGGCATCCAGAGGTTTTTAACCTGCATTCATCCAAATAACCAAGCGAGGGAACTATCCAGGCCTGCTACACATACATTTTTAAAGTGACTGAAACCAGGACACACAATTTACTTATTTTGTTAATAATCTAAATACATGCCTTTTCTTTGGAACCTATCTTTACTTGTGAAGATGTCTGTGTGCATGAGGGAAGGTGTGTGTGTTTTGGTGCATCTACATTTTGAAATATTGTGTGAATAAACATGATCTTATCTTTCAATTTTAAACTTACTGAAAGCCATTCTCTTTTTTAAAAATTGAAAATCATAACACAAAAAGGTTTAAGATACTGTTTTAAAACACATCTTATTGCAGAAAACTGACAGATGAGAAGAAATTGGGAAAGTTGCCCCATAATGTCTCCCAGGGACAATAAAAGGAAAATCATCTTCACATACAAAGTGTGAATGCCCAAGAAGATGGTAACAAGGTGCGATGCAGAAATTGATGCAGGGAGTACCACAAGTTTCTATATAAGGATGTGTTAGTTGCATCATTATGGCTTCTCTTGTATGGATCCTTATGAAATACAATAGAATCCTAGAATGGTTGCAGCACAGAAGGAGCCCATGCTGGTTCTCTGCAAGGCTAAATTAGCTAGTCTCATTCCCTGATCCTTACCACATAGTCTTTTTCTCATTCAAATCTTTAAGAAAAATGCTCATAATTTATCTTTGTGACTGCATGTATAAATTTAAGGACACTCAATTCTGCTGATGCCATTTGAGGAGGAAAGCTATACACAGCTTTACCAACAACCATTCTCTTCCTATCAATACCCCATGTGCCTGTTTTCAGGTTTGTAGAGGGTGACTTGACAGAGAGCAAGGCAGCCAGAAAGGTACAGATACCAATACTTGGACAGTTACTTAACCTTTATATCATCAAGATTTAGTTATTTTTAGTAGCATTCTTTCTGTAATTATAAAAGTTTCAAATTAGAAACTATTTGAACATTATTTGCCTAGTTGAATCCATGTCACGTGATGCCATTAAGGAATCAGCATGTTCCATCAGAACTCAAAAGTTTTAATTTGGCCAAGATTGTAAGCGAAATCTGGATGAGAAAGCCACTCAGCTCACTTTAGTTTATCCCTTCGATAAACATAGAGGGGGAAAGATTTGATTAGGGCTGTCTCGAGCGTGGGAAAGTGATTAACATTACTCCTCGCCTTGTTCCACTAAGGCAGGAAGCACACAAACTCCTGTGCTACTTGCTCATCAATTGGATTGCAATGTGCAACCAAGCATGAAATGTCAACTAACTGCACTCTCAGCAGGGGTCCAGGTACACACACTCAGAGCACCATGCATGGTTAACCTGCACTTCTTAAAGGCAACCTGACCTCTAAGGGAGAGCTACGTTCGGTTTATAATAGCACATGGGAAAATTTCTAGAGGCAAAAACAGCAGATCCTGGAAATGCTCAGCAGGTCCAGCGAGTATCTGCGGGGAGAAACAGAGTTAACGTTTCCAAGCTGTGACCTTTCATCAAAACTGAAAAATTTCCAATGTTCACGCCACATAAGTGCCAAGCAATGACCACCTCCAACAAGAGAGACTCTAATCTTCTTCCTTCGACATTCAATGACATTACCATTGCTAAATTCCCCACTATCAACATCCTTAGGGTTCTCACTGACCAGGAACTTAATGGGCCTGCCATATAAATACAGTGCGTGGAAGCTGGAAATTCTGCAGTGAGCAACTCGTCTCTGAATTCCCCAAAGCCTGTCTACAAAGCACATGATGTAAAGATGCCGGCGTTGGATTGGGGTGGTAAGAACTCAGTAAGAATTTAGCAACACCAATTTTAAATCCAACTGATTTATTTGATAGTAAATCTGCGAGCTTTCAACACTCTGTGTCTTCGTCAGGCAAATGCAGTGTTCTGGTCTGCAATAGCACACATCAGCACAGACAGTCAGAGATTGCTGATTAGAATGTGAATCCTTACATCTAACCTGCTAATAGCAGGTTACCACCCCAGCTAATAGCAGGTTAGACATAAGGATTCGCATTCTAATCAGCAATCTGTGACTGTCTGTGCTGATGTGTGCTATTGCAGACCAGAACACAGCATTTGCCTGACGAAGACACAGAGTGTTGAAAGCTCGCAGATTTACTATCAAATAAATCGGTTGGATTTAAAATTGGTGTTGCTAAATTCTTACTGAGTTCTTACAAAGCACACGTCAGGAGAGTTATGGAATAAGTTTCACTTGTCTGGATGATTCTAGTTCTAACAAGTTTGATAGCATCCAGGACAAAGCAGCGTGTATGGTTCGCATCCCATCCACCACCTTCAACATTCATCCTTCCACCTGCAACACAATGTAGCTGCAGTGTATCCCATCTATGAGACACACTGCAGCAACTCACCAAGATTCCTGTGGCAGCACCTTCCAAACCCATGACCTTACCACCTAGAAAGACAAGGGCGGCTGATGCCTGAGAACAGGACCACATTCAAATTCCGCTCCAAGTCACACACCATCATAACTTGGAATTATATTGCCATTCCTTCATGACTGCTGGGTTAAAATCTTGGAACTCACTTCCTAACAGACTACAGTTCAAGGAGATGACTTACCAACACCTCAGGGCAGTTAGGGATGCACAATAAATGTTTGCCTAGCCACGACACCTACATCGTGTGAAAGAACAAATAAACAAACAAACCGGCATCTACCCTGACTTTTGAAGGAGCTAATGTGTCACATCATGGGTCCAGCTGTAACTGAGTTCATCACAGAGAACTTTCAGAATGATGATAAGTTCCTGTCTATATTCCTTCTCAAATCCACCACTCTCTTATCTCACATTTGATGATGGGATGGTATACAAGAGCATGTAGATGGACTGGTGCACAGGATACACTGGCTCTTGTCACTGTTAAGAAGCATGGAAAATTCTGCCTCCAACTTGGCACAAGGTTCTGCACAGAGCTTGGAGCCAAATTTGTCCAGATTCATGCCATGCAGACTCAGACTTCTGTCACCATTTGTTCAAAAGGGCATGCAGGGTCTCAAAACAGTCCAGTAATGTGTACCAGCAATTTACTGATATACCCATCACCTTTGCAGAGTGACAGTGACGTGTTGGGTATCAAAGTGCTGTCCTCTTTCAGGATGGCTGATTTCATGTGGCCAATACTGCTAGCAAAAGTACATTTATCAGCATTGTAGAGCAATTAAATATTGGACAGAACCACTTAAAGCTGAAGGGAAATTTTAGCTGTGGAGGGTAAATTGTCTTTCATTTGGATATTATTGCTTAATTATTTTCAACCTACATGTTTGCTGAGTATTCAGTTACAAGCTCCAAAATACTGGACATCCTGAAATCCTTTAATACCATTCATTACACATTTTTTAAAAATGTATACATTGCTTTCCAGGCCAACATTTATTGCCTAATGATGTGGACCCACTGCAGTACTAACAGCATTTAATGTAATGTAACTTGGATTATTAATTATTGCAGTCATGTTTTCATAACCTAAAAAGTGCATAATAAGTTTTAATGATGCCCGTCATTAACACGTTAGCCTTTTCCCAACCATTAACCAAGCTTCACATGTGTTCTGGAAATTGATGGGGCAACGCTTGGGTGTTTTGCCAAGCAATTAAACCCATAACTTGTTAAAACTAAATCTCCAGACTTTTTTTATATAAAACTCATGCCTCAATGAAAATTTTTGCAGATCCATGTAAAATAATAAGCTAAACGTTTTATCTGTCTTACCAAAACTTGGCAGTGGCTTATTCACAGCGCAACAGCTGCGCATAATTACAATAATGTTCAGCAAACCCAAACACCAAACATATCAAGAGATTTGTGTGGACACTTCCTAAGACCCCGTATTTAACATTTTAGTTCGCACAAGCTTAGTAAAAAGAAATCAATACCTGAGCATTATTTTAATGGTATCAGTCAACTGATCTTAGCACGTGCTACTATCTATATTTACGTAGCACTCATCACTTCAGAAAATATTTTGAGGTCCAGTACAATACAAGCAGTTGGGCAAGAGATGACCATCGGATAGGAAGCGAAAAGTCTGGGACTGTGATTTTAGAAAGCTTTTAAATGGTGGGAAAGATGTACAAATAAATTTGAAAGAAAATATCAAAGGGCAAAATATATTGTTTGGAAGATTAACCTCTGATGATGGTGGAGCAGTGTCAATGAGGAAGACCCAGTAATCCGCAGGTACAGGAACAGAGAATATGGCTTGGGACACAGGGCCAGATAATGATTTCCTTGAGAAGGAAAAGAAAGCATATAGCAGGATCTGAAGGTTAGGACCTTGAAATTTAAAACTGGAATACGGATCACTGAAGCTTAGTGAGGACAACCAGATGGCTTACACCACAGAATTCAGGATGAGATGAGGTTTGTGAAGAATGGAAGTGGGAATTTGGCAAATAAAATTATACAAGGTTGATGCTTGAGATGACAAATATGGGTAAGAGTTTTCAGCAACATTGGCTGACAGACTAAACAGGCAAAGATCCAGAGTTTAAAAACATGTGATAATGATTAATACTATCTTTTAAACATCTCAGTAAGACTCTTCAATGTTTTACTGTGTACACAGGTGGTGCATTTTGTTCTGGATCTCGCTGACAGTTTTTATGATAAAGAAGATCATTCTGAAAAAAATCAAAGCTTTCCAATTAAAAAAACCCAGAAGGAAAAAACACAACCAGTGCTTCTTCTCCTGATGACAAAAGCAGCTACTTAAAGTCACCCTTTCTGTTCCCTCCATTCTCTTTGTGCAATAACAAGCATGAAGGGCTAGGGCAGCAATTTTCAGCCGTGCTCGCCCCAAGACTGGAAAATCTCGCCTGAGGTCAACAGGCCTTTGCATGGTTCCTGTCTCAACTGCTCCAATTCCTGTGATGGATGGGACTGGAATATTCCACCTGAGGACGAAAATTGAAGCCATCTACCTAGATCGAAAACTTACATGAAAAAAGTAAATCTAGTGTTAATTTTTCACAATCCGTAGCCTCCTTTCTCAGCCTCCAGTTTGACTTTCCTGGCTAATTCCAGTCTTGACCTACTTTGAAAATGCCAGTATTTTTAGAAATATTCTCTTGACAAAAGCTAAGAATAGAATTCATAACCTATTCTTAGATAGTTGCTGCTCATATCATTAACACCTTTGGCAGCCTTCTGTTTCACTTAACTGTGTAATAACTAATTGGGTTGCCTAATTTTTGAGGCATTGTTCATTGACTTATTTGCTGGCACTCTGCTCAGAGAGCTACAGTACTCTTCCCAAGACTGTAATTACATCTCAGTAGATGTTGGTCATGATCCAAAAATTGCCAATATTCAAAGAATTGCCAAATCAATTCTTGGAACCAAGATTATCTTGGCCATATCACAGTTTACTTCCTGGAATTGTGACTTCACGCAACTGTTGATATTAACTTTGTGACACACACTGACGTTAAGGTTATGACATCTAAACCACAGTTGAGTATTACAATTATTGCAAAATAGGTGCATATATCACAAATTAATTGACCTTTGAAAGCCTATTCTCTGCAACGTAACATACTCACTAATCCAAGCCTCTTTCACTACTCACTACAAGTCTTTATAAAAATAGACTTGGAACTTTTACAATAAGCTTGCAATGCTAAATCAGAGGTTCTCCACTACTCATGAAAAGAATTTCAACAAAACAAAAAAAAACTTTTAAAATAGTTGGCCTTAATTTCAGGCAATTTTGCAGTTACATTCGCCACATAGATTTCAATAAAGTTGTCAGTTTTCATAAGCATAATTACTATCCGATTTCTTGTACAGTTACAACTTTCCCCTAGTAAAAAATTTCATTTCTATTAAAATGTTGTACAATTTTAAAAACTGGTAACAGCCCAGAATATTGCAGAGAAAGGAAAGGAACATACAGTGACATTAAAGAGCACCAACAATTATTTTCATCATTAAAAATATTAATTTCATGAATTATAATTTGAATATCATTATTCTGTTCATTTTAACCAAATTAAACACTTACAAATGTAATATAAAATGCCTTGAAGAACTAGAGTAGTGCATTCAATATTCCAGTCATGAAAACAATCAAAACGTACACATATTTATCACAATTGTTATCACCTACTCATTTTTAAGTAGCAATTATGCTTTCCTATTTCAAATTCTATTAAATTGTTCTGATGCAAATTTTCTTTCAGAGAGAGAAATCAGATCCTTAAAATGTTACTTAAAAATAAAATGTCAACACTTCTCATTTTTGCTGCAATGATTACTTTTCCATCAGCAACACAGAAACACAAATCTTTCACCTCCTGCGTTTCCATCTCCTGTTGTTTGTTTGAGTACATGTGCTGCTTTCATATACTGGTTCAAATGTTACAAATATACCTGAGTTGCCACAAATATTCGTGACTTCCCTTGTCGCTTGAGTCTTCAGTGCATCTTGTTTGTACACAAGATGTGGTTTATTGTGCTCTTCATCATATTCTTCCCCATCAGGTAGAACAAGAGGTTCAACAAAATATTCTCCATCATGAGACCTGAAGGTGCCAAGCTGTAGAGAAAAATTGAAAACATATTTATTAAACTTGGCACAGCTTTCCCTCATTTCATATCCATGTTCCTAAAAAAAAAACATGCTAAACTAAAACATGCCAAATGAAAATCACTTCCCATAAGAAAATCGTGCAATACAGCTGGGTTTTTACATTAAAAATCAATTGGCTGCCTTGACTCTGACCAGCCCAAAATTTCCCTTTCTACTCACTACCTTTACTATTAACCTTTCACTTGTCGCTTCCCATCAAGTAGTCATGATCCTTGCTGATCTTCTCACTGCTTCCCTCTCACTGCTCCTCACACAATCCCCTCCCTACTTCTGAGAATCGATAGAATCTCTACAATGCAGAAGGAGGTCATTCAGCCCATCAAGTCTGCACCAACTCTCCGAATGAGTATCTTGCGCAGGCCCCATAACCCCAACCAGTGGTCCCATTAATGGCCTGTCACTGACCCCATGGCCAATTCCACCTAACTTATATATCTTTGAACTGTGGGAGGAAACTGGAGCACCAGGTGGAAACCCATGTAGACATGAGAAGAACATGTAAACTCCACACAGTTACTGACCTGAGACCAGAATTGACTCTGGGACTTGAGGCAGCAGTGCTACCAACTGTGCCATTGTGCTGCCCATCCATTCTCCCTGTCCCTCATCCAAACCCCTCACTGCTTCTCTCACTACCCCTCGCTCAAACTCCTCGCTGCTTCCCTCACTGCCCCTCACTCAAACCCCTCGCTGCCCATCATCCAAACCCCTCGCTGCTTCCCTCACTGCCCCTCGCTCAAACCCTTTGCGGTTTCCCTCACTGTCCTCACTCAAACTCCTCGCTGCTTCTCTCACTGCCCCTCACCAAAACCCCTCGCTTCTTCCTTGTGCCCCTCACTCAAACCCCTAACTGCTTCCCTCACTGCCTCTCACTCAAACCCCTTATTGCCCCTCATCCAAACCCCCTGCTGCTTTCCTCACTGCCCTTCATCCAAAGCCCTCGTTGCTTCCCTCACTCAAACCCCTAGCTGCATCCCTAGCTGGCCCTCACCCAAACCCCTCACTGCCTCTCACTCAAATCCCTCACTGCTTCCCTCACTGCCCCTCACCCAAACCTTTTGCTACTTCCCTCACTCAAACCCCTAACTGTTTCCCTCACTGCTCCTCACCCAAACCCCTCGCTGTTTCCCTCACTGCCTCTCATTCAAACCCCACACTGCTTCCCTCACCACCCCTCACCCAAACCCCTCAGTGCTTCCCTCTCACTGCCCTCCTCCATTGCTTCCCTCATTACTCTTCCCTCCCGCTCACAGAGAAGGCTCTGGAGAGGGACAGCTATGGAGGCAATGTGCGGGAATCATGTAGGGGGTTCAGGAGGGGGGAGCTGTGGGGGGGAGGGCGGGTGGTCAGCAAGTAAAACTCTGTGAAAGGGAGAGGTGGAGAAAAGGAACCAGCAAAACAATCAGGAATGGGGTAGCAAGTAGATAGAAGCAAGGAGTTAGGAGCAGAGAGGGGTAAATGAAGCAGAAGAGTCAAGCAGGAAGCAGCGAGGGTTGTCAGAAGGGGGAAGCTGTGAGCTGGGGAAGGGAGAGGAGAGCGAGAAACTGCAAGGGGATGGGAAAGCGGTGGGAACTTAAAATATTTTTTAAAAGACTGAGCATGTGCCGTTAAAACACAATTCTTGGCGCACGTACAGTAACCAAGCTAAAATGGAAATGGAGGTCAAGGCCAGTACTATTATTCATATAAGCTCCCTGAATTTACAACGGAAATGCATATTTGGAACATGCTTTAAACAGATGATGGCCTGAATTCTCCAGGCTCTAACACCCCAATACTGCTGCCAGTGAGAATGGAGAATTTGGTGCTCAGCAGCGGGACTGGATAATCCCAGCTGCGAGTAAAGTTGGAGAATTCTGGCCCATATCTGTATATGGCTGCGGCATTTCTCACAGATGTTTATTGAGAATAGGACTGTTATACCATGTATTTTTCTGCTGGAAAATGGAGTGGTCCAGCTTTAAGACAAGAAACTCCAATTTCCATTGGGTGAGATCACAGTTTAATTACTCGGCAGGCTGCAGTTCAGAATTCTGACTGATAATTTTTTAAAAGTGGCTGGGAAGGTGATTTGGAGATTAGGAGTATTATTCCTTCCAAAACATATTTGCAAAATAACGTTTGACAGATATCTCAATTTACTACAGAACTGTTATTGGTAGGAAATGTGCACCACAAATATAGTTTTATTACATACAGGATTACCAGTTGCAGGATGTACTAGTTATTGACAAGAACATAGAACATTACAGCGCAGTACAGGCCCTTCGGCCCTCGATGTTGCACCGGCCAGTGGACCTTCTAACCTAAACTATTCCAATATCATCCATATGCCTATCCACCGAACATTTGAATGCCCCCAAAGTAGGCGAGTCCACAACTGCTGCAGGCAGGGCATTCCACGCTCTCACCACCCTCTATGTGAAGAACCTGCCTCTAACATCCGTCCTATAACTACCACCTCTTAATTTAAAGTTATGTCCCCTCGTGTTGGTCATCACCATCCGAGGAAAAAGGCTCTCACTATCCACCCTATCCAATCCCTTAATCATCTTATACGCCTCAATTAGGTCACCGTGTAACCTTCTTCTCTCTAATGAAAATAACCTCAGGTCCCTCAGCCTTTCCTCATAAGGCCTTCCCACCATACCAGGCAACATCCTGGTAAACCTCCTCTGCACCCTTTCCAATGCTTCCACATCTTTCTTATAATGCGGCGACCAGAACTGTACGCAATACTCCAAGTGCGGCCGCACCAGAGTTTTGTACAGTTGTAACATAACCTCACGGCTCCTAAATTCAATCCCTCTACCAATAAAAGCTAACACACCGTACGCCTTCTTAACAACTTTATCAACCTGGGTGCCAACTTTCAAAGAGCTATGTACTTGTACCCCAAGATCCCTCTGCTCGACAACACTATTAAGGGTCCTTCCATTAGCCCTATATTTCATATGCCTGTTATTCCTACCAAAGTGAATCACCTCACACTTATCCGTATTGAATTCCATTTGCCACCTCACGGCCCAGCTCTGCAACCTATGTCCCTCTGCAAACTGTAACATCCATCCTCGCTGTCTACAACTCCCCCCACTTTGGTATCGTCAGCAAATTTACTAATCCAACCCTCTACACCCTCATCTAGGTCATTTATAAAAATGACAAACAGCAGTGGCCCTAAAACAGATCCTTGAGGTACACCACTTGTAACTGCACTCCAGGTTGAATATTTCCCATCAACCACCACCCTCTGTCTTCTATCAGCTAGCCAATTCCTAATCCAAACTGCTAAATCACCTTCAATCCCATGCATCTGCACTTTCTGCAGTAGCCTACCATGGGGAACCTTATCAAACGCTTTGCTAAAATCCATATACACTACATCAACTGCCTTACCCTTATCTACCTCTTTGGTCACCTCCTCAAAAAACTCAATAAGGTTTGTGAGGCACGACCTACCCTTCACAAAACCGTGCTGACTATCCCTAATCAATTTATTCCTCTCTAGATGCTTATAAATCCTATCCCTTATAATTCTTTCCAAGACCTTGCCCACAACAGAAGTCAGGCTCACCGGTCTATAATTTCCAGGATGGTCCCTACTTCCCTTTTTGAACAAAGGGACAACATTTGCCATCCTCCAGTCTTCCGGCACTATACCTGTAGCTAACGACGACATGAAGATCAAAGCCAAAGGCTCTGCAATCTCCTCTCTAGCCTCCCAGAGAATCCTAGGGTAAATCCCATCTGGCCCAGGGGACTTATCAATTTTCATACCCTCAAGATTCGCTAACACCTCCTCCTTATGAACCTCAATCCTACCCAGTCTACAACCTGGTATCGTAGTATTCTCCCCGACAACACTGTCTTTCTCCTGCGTGAATACTGACGAAAAATACTCAGTGTCTCTCCTATCTCCTCAGGCTCCACGCACAGAAGAGCCATTGAGAGCTGTTGTGGTCACTCACTGAGAATTTGGGGCAGGACAGAAACAGCATCAGCCTGGATGAAACAGCAGAAAATCCATTCCATTCTCATCAAAGCTTGGGATGATGTAATAGAGGGGAGGCCATTCAGTCTTCTATGTCTCTGCCAGCTCTTTGATAGATCTATCCAATTACTGTGTACAAGTAGACATTTTTTTGAGACTAAATTTCTGGGACAAAAAATAGGATGTAAAATTTTTGAGGGGTTGAATTTCTTTCTTACCAGAGCTGGAGCACGTGTGAGCCGATCAGCTCTATTTTAGAGCAGCCTCTTCTGCTTCCTAAAACTCTGCCTTCCAACTCCCTCACTTGCTTCCTCCCTCTCACCATCGCTTTCCGGAATCCTCGCTCAAAGAGAGGATGAGAGAGGGAGAGAGAGGTGGTGTGCACATAAGCAAGAGAGAGAGGGTCAGAGTGTGCACGAGCAAGAGAGATAGAGAAGAAAACAGCGTCACGTGCACACATGACAGAGAGATGGATAAGGAGAGAGTCGGCATGAAAGAGGCGCACGGATAGTAAATGCCTATGTGGGAGTGGGATAGAAAGAGAGAAGTGCCCATGTGGCAGGGATAGCATAAGAGAGGGAGAGTGTAAATGTGTGCTTGGGAGAGAGAGGGAGAGAGTAAATGTTCGCAGCAGTCAGTACGTGGGTATGCAGGCAAGGGACAACATACAGGCATGTGGGCGAGACACAGCGTCCAGGCAGACACAGCACGTCAGCACCATCTGGCTGGCCTCTTGTTGCTGAGTTTATCCCTTTAACCTCTCCCCAGATCAGCAAATTTGAAATATTATATTTGGTCCCTTCATCCAAATCATTTATACAGATTGTACATAGTTATGGACCCAGCACTAATCATTGTGGATATCCCAGTAGTCAAAGTCTGTCATCCTGAGAATATCCTACTGTCTGCTATCTCTTTGTCCACTTCCTTCTTAGTATGTGTCTGTGATGGGCAGAGCATTCCTGGTTCCCTAAGGGAAGATCTCTCTCTTCCTATCCAACCTCTGAATCAAGGCCTCCATGGCTCCAAGCCTAGTGACATGTTGTAGTGCCATTTTAATCTTTTTTTCTGATCAGAGACTCTTGCTGAATCAGCACCAGCTCTGGCTGGTGCTGATCACCTGTTGAACACACCTCGCGTTCAAGAGGTGCAAGCTGGCTTTAAGTGGTTTGAGCCTTGCATGAACTGGAATCTCAAGTTGAGGTGTGCAATCCCTTAGTAATTACACTTGGTTCTCGGTTGCACACCGACATGGCCTGAATTTATAGGATGGTGGGCGTGACCCCGCTATTTGAAGCATAGGTGGGAAGTACATCCTTGCCAACTCTAGCAGCCCTGATGTCACATTACGCTCTAATGAATTTTGACCGGCATAGACGTGTCTTCCAGCCTCCCTCAGGAGCAAGCCTTACCTTGGAGGGTTTTTGGCCAATCTGACTGGCCATCCGCTCTCCAGTCCCTCCAAGCACAGTGCTGCAGTGGCCAGGGAAGGTACTGCAGGGAACTGCCTGGAACCAAGTCCAGGTAAGTGGATAGGTAAGTAACAGAGGTCCCAGTAGAGGAAGGGTAGGGAATGTTTGGAGGATGATGAAGGGGGTGACCAGAGTCTCAAGTGATAGTTCGAGGAAGGAAGTGGAGTACTTCCAATCAGAAGGTTCCTTCCCTCTTGGAAATCAAACTGCCATACATCCACCAGCCTACAAATTGAGATTGGGTGGGAAAAGGATTGGAGGAAGGATGAGCTTCCTGTCTGAGGGTCTGCCTGCCCCACCAGGAAATACCAACCAGGTTGGAGGGGTTGGAACCTGGAGAGTATCTCATCTATGCAATTTCATGCTCTCTCCACTACCAGGTACGGAAGGGGAAGGGACTAAATGCTGCCTCTGTTACTACAAACATGAACTGATTAACCCTGCAATGCAATTGCTACTCTCAATTATGGGGAGAAAGTGGCATAGTGGTATTGTTTTTGAACTAGTATCCACAGACCCAGGGTAATACTGTGGGGACTCGGTTTAAATCCTGCCACGGCAGATGATGAAATTTGAATTCAATAAAAATCTGAAGTTATATGTCTAATGGTGCCCATGAAACCATGATCATTTGTCATAAATACCCATCCAGTTTACAATGTCCTTCAGGGAAGAAAATGCAGCTGTCCTTAGTCGGTCTGGCCTACATGTGACTCCAGTCCCATAGCAAAGCGTCCACTACGACTCTCACCAATTTTTACAAATGCACCATGGAAGCATTCTTTCAGATTGTATCACAGCTTGGCATGGCTCCTGTTCTATCCAACACCACAAGAAACTACAAAGGATTATGAACAAAGGCCAGTCCTTCACTCAAACCAGCCTCCCACTCACTGACACTTTCTGCTGCTCAGAAAAGCAGCCAGCATAATAAAGGACCCCATGCACCCTGAGTATGCTCTCTTCCACCTTCTTCTCTCAGGAAAATGATACAAAAGTCTGAGGTCACGTACCAACTGATTCAAGAACAGCCTCCTCCCTGCTACCATCAGACTTTTGAATGAACCTACCTTGCTATGACTATAACTCTACATTCTGCACTCTCTCCTTTCCTTCTCCATGAAAGGTATGCTTTGTCTCTATAGTGTGCAAAAAACAATATGTTTCATTGTATACTAATACATGTGGCAATAATAAGTCAAGTCAAAACAAAAGAGGTTGACTCTTAATTGGTCTCATGAATGGGCATAAATGCTGGCCCAATGATGCCCACATTCCATGAACAAATATCAAAAAACTCCTGAAACAACTTTTTCTTCCAGGTACATTTTTTTGGGAAACAGCTGCAAGAATGTAAGATAACATTCAGCAGAATATTGAATGATTTGAATGCCGTGGAGATGCTGGTGGAGCAAGTGAACAAGAGGAATCAGTTCTTCTGGTAAATAGGTTACGAATGAATACCTTGGAAATAGGTGGAAAGAATGCTTTCTATGGTGCATTTGTAAACATCGGTGAGAGTTGTAGTGGACACTTTGCTATAGAACTGGAATCACATGTAGGCCAGAGTGAGAGGAACAACATATTAATATCATCACGAGTTTCCTCAGGACCTGACGGCAATGTGAGAACAAAATTGAATGAGCTCATCAAAATTACGAAGGTAAAACACCGTCACAATGTTCCCATACTTCTTGAGCTCTTCAAACATCCTACCTCTGCCTCAAAATTCTCAGTAAAATGGGAGTCAGCAGGTAAATAAATGCTTTCTGTTTTCACTTACATCCTCACAATGATACCTTCCTTTTATTACACTTGTCATTTCTTCCTTTCACCATAAACAGCACAGTAAACGGGCCCATTCATGTTGCAAATCATTGCCCAGAAATAAACAAACACTTGCACTTTTCTTGCAGGAGATATGGCAAGCAACAGGGAGACAACTAATGCCGGAGGAGAGCTAGCTGAACTCCAAAGCTACATCACCAGCATGACTGCAAGACACTTCAACAGTCAACAGCAGCAAACGGCAAGTATCTCGGCTTTAAAATAAAACCAAGATACTGTGGATACTGAAGGTCTGAATTACAGGATCATAGAATCTACAGCACAAAGACAGGCCCTTCAGCCCAAAGTGGTCCATGCTGACCAAAAAGCCCATCTA
This sequence comes from Sphyrna mokarran, assembly GCA_024679065.1. Taxonomy (NCBI): domain Eukaryota; kingdom Metazoa; phylum Chordata; class Chondrichthyes; order Carcharhiniformes; family Carcharhinidae; genus Sphyrna; species Sphyrna mokarran. The sequence goes on along the minus strand of JAGIQG010000003.1, from coordinate 104,325,293 downwards.
AGCTAACCCCATTTGGCTCATATTCCTGTCCATGTACCTGTCCAAATGTCTTCAAATGTTGTCTAAGTCCCTTCCTCAACAACTTCCTCTGGCAGCCCATTCCACATACATACCATCCTCTGTAATAAAAATGTTGCCCCTCAGGTTCCCATTAATTCTCTCTCCTCTTAACTTAAACCTATGCCTTCTTGTTCTCGATTCCCCAGCCCCAGGAAAAAGACTGCATGCATCCTATTTATGCCCTCATGATCTTATATATCTCTACAGGATCACCCATGCTCCAAACAAAATAGTCCTAGCCGGTCCAGTCTCTTCCTATAATTCAGGCCCTTGAGTCCTGGCAACATTCTTATAAATCTCTTCTGCAACCTCTTCAGTTTAATAACATCTTTCCTATAGCAAGGCAGCCAAAACTGAATACAATACTCCAGGGGTGGCTTCACCAACATTCTGTACAATTGTAACACAACATCCCAACTTCCATATTCAATGCCCTGACTGATGAAGGCCAGCATGCCAAAAGCCTTCTTCATTGCCCAATCTACCTGTGACTCCACCTTATAGAGAACCATACACCTGAAATCCAAAGTTCCTCTATTCCACGAAGCTCCCTAAGGTCCTACCGTTCACCATAAAAATCCTACTTTGATTTGACTTTCCAAAATGCAACACCTCACACTTACCAATCTTGAACTCCATTTGCCATTTCTCACCCCACTTCCCCAGCTGATCTAGATCCTGCTGCAATTTTTAATAACCTCCCTCACTGTGTACAATACTACCTATTTTAGTGTCATCTGTAAACTTACCGATCACTACTGAAAAAAAAAGATAGAGAACGTTCTGTTCCTAAGAAGAGTCAGCCCAGTTTCTTTCTCCACAGATGCTGCTAGACGTGCTGAGTCTTTCCAGCAATTCCTGTTTTAATTCAAGTCTCCAGACCTTGCTCAGCAAAATATGCTAGCACCATTCCCACTGATAGTATTGATTATGCACTAAAACACAATTGTGAAGATTTGTTCATTTAGAATAAAAACACTCAACAGCAACTCGCACTCGTACAGTGCATTTAACATAGTAAAATATCCCAAGGCACTTAACAAGAGTGATATCAATTGGAGAAACAGTCATAGAAGGAAAAGCCAGGACAGATGACATGAAGCACGGTCACAAAGAGGTCAGCTTTAAGGAGCATCATAAAAGAAGGCAGAGAAGTTCAGGGAGGAAATTTCAGAGCTTGTCACCAACGCAGCCAAAAGCACATCTGCTAATGAAACTGCAATTGAAATCTGGGATGTACAAGAGGCCAACACTGGATGAGAACAAGGACCTTAAGAGTTTATAGGACTGGTGCAGGCTACAAAAGGTCAAAGGGACGAAACTCTAGATGGGGTCTGAACACAAAGATGAGGATTTTAAAATGGAGTTTTTGTCAGATCAGGAACCAGATCAGCAAGCAGTAGAGTAATGGATTAATTAGATTTGGAGTGAGTTAAGACATGGGCAGAGTTTTGGGTGGGCATAAGCTTACGTAAGGAGAAAGATGGGAGGCAAGCCCGGAAAGTATTAGAACAATTACATCTAGAGGTAACAAAGGCTTGGATGAAGAACTCTGCAACAGAGCTTCAGTAGAATAAAAATAAAGCAATGTTATGGGAGTAGAAATCAGTCATTTAGTCTTAGTGATGGTGTGGATATGTGGTTGCAATCTTATCTCTGGGCCCAATGCCAAGAATGAAAACACTGAGCAAGGACTGCCGTTTGCGGTAGGGACCAAATATAATGATGTCAGTCCTTCCAGTATTAATAAGGAGGAAATTTTTATTCATCCAAAACTGGATATTAGACAACAGTGTGACAAATCAGGGGCAATTGAGCTGAGATAGAGTGGGCCAGGTATGTAGATGGGTTGAGAACTGGCTTGGGAGGAGGAGACAGCGGGTAGTAGTGGAAGGCTCTTTTTCCAACTGGAGGTCAGTCACTAGTGGTGTGCCACAGGGCTCAGTACTAGGACCTCTTCTATTTGTGATTTATATAAATGACTTGGAAGAGGGGGTAGGTGGTGTGATCAGCAAATTTGCTGATGACACTAAGATACTTGGATTGGCGGGGACTGAGGAGCAGTGCCAGGCAATACAACAGGACATAGATAGGCTGGTAGATTGGGCAGATAGATGGCAAATGGAATTTAATCCGGATAAATGCGAGGTGATGCATTTTGGCCGGAATAATGTAGAGGGGAGTTATAGGATAAAAGGTAAAACTATCCGGAGTACAGAGACGCAGAGAGACCTGGGGGTGCAGGTTCACAAGTCTCTGAAGGTGTCAGTACAGGTGGAAAAAGTGATAAAGAAAGCGTATGGTATGTTAGCCTTCATAGGAAGGGGTATAGAATACAAGAGTAGGAGTTTGATGTTGCAAGTGTATATATAGAACGTTGGTTAGGCCTCACTTGGAGTACTGCGTCCAGTTCTGGTCGCCGTACTACCGGAAGGATGTGGAGTCCCTGGAGAGAGTGCAGAGGAGATTTACCAGGATGCTGCCTGGTATGGAAGGGCTGTCTTACGAGGAAAGGTTGAACGCACTGGGGTTGTTTTCCCTTGAAAGACGTCAGCTGAGAGGGGGTCTATTAGAGGTATATAAGATTATAGAACATAGAACATTACAGCACAGAACAGGCCATTCGGCCTTCGATGTTGCGCCGACCAATATAAAAAGCAATGCCCCTCCAAACTAAACCATTCCCTTCTCTTCCATATACTTATCAACTAACCTCTTAAAACGCCACCAAACTTGGCGCATCTACAACTGCTGCAGGCAGGGCATTCCACTCCCGAACCACCCTTTGGGTAAAGAACCTACCTCTGATATCCGTCCTATAACTATCACCCCTTAATTTAAAGCTGTGTCCCCTCGTGCTAGCTTTCTCCATCCTAGGAAAAAGGCTATCACTGTCCACCCTATCTAAACCTCTAATCATCTTGTATGTTTCGATTAGGTCCCCTCTTAGCCGCCTCCTTTCTAACGAAAACAACCTCAAATCCCTCAGCCTCTCTTCATAAGACCTGCCCTCCATACCAGGCAACATCCTGGTAAACCTCCTCTGTACCCTCTCCAATGCCTCCACATCTTTCTTATAATGCGGGGACCAGAACTGCACACAATACTCCAAGTGCGGCCGCACTAGAGTTTTGTACAGTTGCAACATGACGTTGCGGCTCCGAAATTCAATCCCCTACCAATAAAAGCTAAGACTCCATATGCCTTCTTAACAACCTTATCGACTTGACTGCCTACTTTCAGGGATCTATGCACATACACACCAAGATCCCTCTGTTCATCAACACTATTAAGAATCCTACCATTAGCCCTATACTCTACACATTTATTATTTCTGCCAAGTGCATTACCTCACACTTTTCCACATTAAACTCCATTTGCCACCTCTCGGCCCAGCTCTGCAACTTGTCCAAGTCTCTCTGCAAACTATAACACCCCTCTTCACTATCTACCACTCCTCCGACTTTGGTGTCATCCGCAAATTTACTAATCCATCCTTCAATACCCTCATCCAGATCATTTATAAAAATTACAAACAGCAGGGGCCCCAAAACAGACCCCTGAGGTACACCACTTGTCACCGAACTCCACGATGAATATCTCCCATCAACCACCACCCTCTGTCTTCTATCTGCTAGCCAATTCCTAATCCAATTAGCTAAATCACCCTCTATCCCATACATCTGCATTTTCTGCAGAAGTCTTCCATGGGCCACCTTATCAAACGCCTTACTAAAGTCCATATATACCACATCAACCGCCTTACCCCCATCCACCTCTTTGGTCACTTTTTCAAAAAACTCAATGAAGGTTAGTAAGGCACGACCTACCCTTCACAAAACCATGCTGACTATCCCCAATCAATTCATTTCTCTCTAAATAACTATAAATCCTATCCCTAATAATTCTCTCCAATACTTTGCCCACAACAGAAGTAAGACTCACTGGCCTATAATTCCCTGGAAGGTCTCTCTTCCCCTTCTTGAACAATGGGACCACATTCGCTATCCTCCAGTCCTCCGGAACCACACCCGTAACCAACGACGACCTGAAGATCAGAGCCAGAGGCTCTGCAATCTCCTCTCTTGCCTCCCAGAGAATCCTAGGGTAAATCCCGTCCGGCCCAGGGGACTTATCCAACTTCAAACCCTCGAGAATATCTAGCACATCCTCCCTATCTACTTCAATACTTTCCAGTTTGCCACCCTGTACCTCAGTGTTCTCCATAACTACATTTACATCACCCTGCGTGAATACCGAAGAGAAATATTTATTCAGTGCCTCTCCAATCTCTTCAGGCTCCACGCACAACTTCCCACTGCTGTCTATGACTGGCCCTAATCTTGTCCTAACCAATCTTCTATTCTTAACATATCTAAAGAAAGCTTTAGGATTCTCCTTAATCCTATCAGCCAAAGTCTTCTCGTGTCCTCTCTTAGCTCTCCTCAATTCACTCTTTAGCTCCCTCCTGGCTAATCTATAGCTATCCATTGCACTAACCGAGCCTTCAAGCCTCATCCTGACATAAGCCTCCTTTTTCCTTTTAACCAGCAAATCAACTTTTTTCGTACACCAAGGTTCTCTTACTCGACCATTTCCTCCTTGCCTGACAGGGACATACTTATCAAGGACTCGCAGCAGCTGCTCCTTGAATAAGCTCCACATTCCAGATGTTCCCAGTCCCTGTAGTTTCCTAGTCCAATCTATGCACCCTAATTCTCTCCTGATGGCCTCATAATTACCCTTCCCCCAGCTATAACTACTGCCCCCAGCTTCATGCCTATCCCTATCCATCACTAAGGTGAACGTAACCGAATTGTGGTCACTATCACCAAAATGTTCACTAACTTCCAAGCCTAACACCTGGTCTGGCTCATTGCCCAGCACCAAATCCAATGTAGCCTCACATCTAGTTGGCCTATCTACATACTGAGTCAAAAAACCTTCCTGCACACTTTGTACAAAAACTGACCCCTCTAACGAGCTAGAGCTATAGCTATTCCAATCAATATTAGTAAAGTTAAAGTCCCCCATAACAATTACCCTATTACTTTCACTCCTGATCAGAATTGACTTTGCAATCCTTTCCTCAACCTCTCTAGAACTTTTAGGAGGTCTATAAAGACTCCCAACAGGGTGACCTCTCCTTTCCTGTTTCTAATCTCAGCCCATACTACCTCAACAGACAAGTCCTCATCAAACTTCCTTTCTGTCACTGTGATACAGTCTTTGACTAATAATGCCACTCCTTCCCCCCTTCTACCTCCTTCTCTACTCCGACTAAAGCATTTGAACCCCGGAACCTGCAACATCCATTCTTGTCCCTGCTCTACCCAAGTCTCTGAAATGGCCACAACATCGAAGTTCCAGGTACTGGTCCAAGCTGCAAGTTCCTTCCCCTTATTGCGAATACTCCTTGCATTAAAGTATACGCATTTCAAACCATGCCCTACCCCAGTAAATGGTGGTAAGCTTTTTCCACCATTAGATTCGGATAGAACGAGGGGTCACGGCCATAGGGTGAGGGGGGCTATGTATAAGACTAATATTAGAGGGCATTTTTTCACACAAAGGGTAGTGGGGGTGTGGAATGCACTGCCGAGTAAGGTGGTGGGAGCAGGCACGCTAGAGTTGTTTAAGGGTCTCCTGGACAGCTACATGAGCGGTTTGCAGATAGAGGGATATAGGAGGACTGTTTAAATACTTTAATTGTTTCCACAGGCTGTTCGGTCCACCTTGTTGACCAACAAGGTGCATGCATTCGGCAAGTCGTGCGAGGGCTGCTCCTGGATGTTACTTCAGGAGTGGCCTAGTGCTTCATGTCGTTAGTGTATGCTTAAACTGGACCATCAGATGGGCAACATGACAGCTCAGAGACTATCGCTGTTGCTGTGCAGACACATGGATTTGGGCCTGTGTCTGTGGGAGTTTGTGCGTTCTCCCCATGGTTGTGTGGGTTTTCTCCGGGTGCTCCGGTTTCCTCTCACATCCCAAAAATGTGCTCTTAGGCTGATTGGGTAACAAATTGTCCCTATATTGGTCTCTATATGTCATTAAGACGTTAGGATGGCGGCGCGGGCTCGTTGGGCCGAAGGGCGTGTTTCCCGTGCTGTGTTGTTCTTTGAATGGAATAAGCATGCATATGGAATCTGACATTGTATCTTCAGATGATATTGAAGCGGAGTCATATAATGGGAAATAGAAGGGGGCCCAAGGATAAATCCTTGGGAGATTCCAACAGTTATACAAGATTGGAAGGAGAAGCTATTGTAGATGATTATCTGGCTACATATCAATTGATAAGAATGGAACTCAGTGAAGGCAGTTCCACCCATCTGGAAGACAAAGATGAGGTATGGAAGGAAGTTAGTGCAGTTAACCATATTGAAGGCTTCAGATAGGTCGAGGAAGGTGAGGAAGAATAGTTTTAATTGTCACAGTCATAATGGCTGTCCCAATATTATGACCAGGTCAAAAACTGATCAGATTGTCAGTGTCATTACACACAAGATTAAGAGACATATACTTTGAAATGCTTTGAAGTTAAGGATACACACAGATTTGTAAAGCGACAACACGTGTGCAAGGAATTTGGAAAGAATAGGATGGTTGAAGATGGGATGGTAATTTGTACAGACAGGAGGATCAAGGCATCTTTGACTTAAAAGTTCTGATTACGAATTTAACCTATTGTAACACATCTCATTTGCAAAACGGAAACACCACTAATTGCCGGATTTCATTCTGAGTGCAAATGTAGAGATATCAATGATCAAATGAGATAATAGACTCCTTTTATGCTCTGTGATTCCCCTCTGGTGCTGCTCAAGATGAATCAAAAGGTTTATCCTTGCAATAGAGCATGTCAGCTTAAAAGATGGCAAAAACACACATATCTCAATTGAAAGGAAATAGAGAAAGGTCTGTGTGAGAATGTTTTTTTTTTAAACTATTATATATAAGCAAGCATTCCCCCCCCCCCACCAAACAGTCACAAAAGCGCATATTTACTTTTTTCTGGAAATAAATTGTGATCTAAATGCCAGTTAGAATGGAAGTGGTCAAATGTAGGGGGGGATAAGATTTGCATGTATTAGCACAGCTTGCCCTAGAAAAAGATCATACAGAGGAACTTGTAGGTATCTCAAAGTTGCAGAAAGAACAGTATCATAATTCACCAGTAACCAAAGGCAAATGGGATCAGAATGGCTGCTGAGGGTCCAGCAGTTCCAAATCCAATTAAAAGAGAATACACTGCAACAGTCACCGAATTGCATTCCAAAGAAGAAGCTTATCAGAAATGTTGTATAGGAGGTGTGCAATCCAGAAATAGTTAAATAAACAGCCACTCTGCACTGAATCACATTATCAGTGTAGCCTATAACCTTCATACCATAGAAGCCCTCCAGACACCCAAATGGGTCACTGCAGGAGTCATTAACCTCCAGACTATTGACTATACAACAGCATTTAAAAAAAAAATTAGTGGCTCCCCAGCACATCACTGACTGAATGCAGAGATCAGCACTATTAACAAAAGCATATTGTCAATGCGAAAAATATGACATTGTGTGCACCATTCTTTTAAAATGCTTTACTCCATTCTTAAAGTTACATGGCGAATGCTCAGAATGGAACAGGATCCATTTCTTGCTTGCTCCAAAAAAACAAAATCAAACTGAATCCAATTTATCATTCCTGCAAGGGAGGCAAAGATCCAAACTGACAAGATAAAGCATTACACCCCATCTTGGGCTTGATCCGACACATTTGATCTTAGCTATGCACCACTCATCAAAAATAATGGAACACAGTCTATGTTTTCCAAGAAGTATGCATGATGCTGTTTTCCAGAGGAGTAAGTAAAGGGCTCACTTTTTGGAGATGCTGGTTATCTGATCGCTAACTACTATAAAATCCTTGTCCTGACTGAGCAAGCATTTGGGAAGCTGAAACATCACTTTGGACTTGTTAGTTACTGGTGATGGAAGCAAAGAGCTTTTTGTTCTGTAACTTCGGGGAGATTGCAAAATCTGCTGACTACTATCACAGTCTAATGTCTCAGCAAACGAGAGAAAAATAACAAGCCATGGAAGAACAAGACTTGCTGTGGCCTGTAACAGGATAGGTTCTGCAGCTGGGGGAGGAAGGAGAGAGAAAGATGTCCCTGGGAATCTCACTGCCTCCTGGTGTTCTCCCAGTCCCCGGAACTCTCAGTGAGTTCGCAGTGACAGAACTGCTCATTACTTTTCCCGCTTGCTCGGTCGATGGAGTCAGTGTATACAGCACCACTGGACAACTTTTTTCTGCTTAACTTGAAGAACAGCAGCCCAAATCTTGACAGATAAGTTTGCATATTTGTATTTCCCCTTAAGTGAATGTTGCCAAGCGACCACCCTACCCCCGGTGCCAAGTTCAGATGAGGACGGCTGTCGGTAGTAACTCCCCGCCACCACTCTTGCCCAGAGTGGGGGTGGGGCGATGGGTGGGGGCTAAGTATGGATACCCCGCTGGAGTTCCTCAGCCTCTATAGCAAATACTCTTGACCGAGTGAAGGCAGCAGGGCTCTCTGCATCACTCTTTAAAGGTGGATCCCAACAGTGGTGCCTTTTTCAAACTTTATAAAGGAAGGGCACAAGTCAAAAGCAAGAAAAAGTGCACTATTCTTCACGCAGCACTTTAAAACTTCTGCTACCTTTCATATCCACGTTTGGTTTTTTTTCAGTTCGATATAAAAGATGCCAAGGGATGCACAAGCAGCATTCTCGACCGCCTTAAGAAAAGTGACCGTACCCTCTTGAGCATAGAACCCAGCTCCGCCCCACAACCCAGCAAAACAATTGTCACGCTGATAAATTAAAGGGGTTAGCTGCCGTCTGCTTATATACAGTCGATCCAGGTTATACTGATGAAAATGGAGACTGCTCCGATAATCTTCTTCCCTCCTCTACCCCCAATCAAAAAAAACCTCAAGAACTCGTCATTGTTGGAAACACTGGAAATTTAAGTGACCAAAACAAAAAAAAGGTTTTCGCGGCGTCACATTCAAAGGGCACCCTATATAATTCAAGGGGAGAGCACTCCCAAATAGTGAACACGAGGTAAGCAAATGAAACAAAAAAAAGGTGGTTTGTCCAGCAACTGTTGCTTCTAGATCTGCAGGCAAGGCACTGTAAGTAACCCAGGCCCTACACATACATAAAAAAAAATTACAGCAGAAGTTGCAGCAAGCATCTCCACTCGGGTGCCTTTTGAATGGGCAGCTTTTGAAGTTTAGTAACATGCAACTGAGGTCAAAGAATGATTAGTGTGCATGACTTAAATTTTTTGGGGGAAAAACTTTACAAAGCAAAACCACCCCCCAGTAATTCAGTGCTGTGGAGAAATCTGCTTAAACCCAAACTATCAGTCTGGGCGAAGAATTAAAGGGGGAAATCAAGTGGATTTTGGCCAGAAAGAGTGCTGACTCCGCCTCGGCGCTGTAGGTTTTCAGTTCAGTGTTGTGTTGGGGGGGGTTGCCTTTTGCTGAGTGTACACGTAAAAAGACGCGTCTTTCAACTGGAGTTATTACCCTTTTGACGTCGATCTCAAACAGAGAGAGGAAAAAAAACTTATTCCCAGGATCTCCGGAGCCCCGTGTTCCACCGTGCGAATTGAGCAAACTGCAATCTTATTCTGTACCACTAATCCAACCTTATTTAGTGATAGTTATCTGAAGGTGTTTTTTCATTGGGGGGGGGGGAGGGATGTGAAATGACGATTTACGCATATTACCCAGAGGAGTACGTTGTGTTTCCCAGTGTGGTCTAGCTGCTGGATGGTCAGCACGTTGATGAACTTTTTAATCCAAACTTCTCCCCCATTGGCAGTCAGTGTGGAATTGTATCAATATCGTTTATGTTTCCAAATTCAGACTTTAAATATCATTTGTGTCTCCCTCTTTACACCACACAACTTAGTTTTTTTTTAATCACCACTATTATACAGAACAGTGATTTGGAAACTCCAAAGAAGTTACAATTCAGCATGGCGAGGTTTAAAAATCTTACTTACGAGTCCTGAGCAGAGGCTGATCACAGCTGTGTGCTCTGGTTTAGCATTGACCTGCCCTGTGTAGTAGCAGTGCTTCGTGTCAGTGTCCTCCTGGTGAAAGTCTGTCACATTAGCTTGTATCCCAAGGTGTGTAACGGTAAATATCGGCGCGATAAATCCAGAATCAGCGGTCAGGTTGAGGTGAAAGAATTGCCCAAATGCACTAATTCTGTAGTGGGTTGCGGAGGCCCAGTGATCGGTGTCTACGCTTCGCTTTCTCCTTCTAAAATGCATGGTGTCTGGGAAAGGTTCCCCACACTCACTCACTCGAGTGGGAGTCACGATTTCATAGACCGTCAGCTGCTCTCGTAGTTTGGCTGAAACAAGATAAAAATCTTGATTTAACACATGGGACGTTACCACAAAGTCATGCCTAAATGTGTAGAATTATTAACGACCCACTTTGATAAATGCTGTTTCCCTTTATTTTGTTTTTAAAAAGGCTTAATAGTTTTCTTTTTGCAACGCAAGGTAAATAATGCACGGTACACAACACAATCAGGTATTTACCTTGTCTTTGGTACATTTCTGATGTTCCTTTTATACTGCAGGCGAAAAGTAACGTTACCCCTACCCAAAACACAAGATGCATGATTAGCGACTGTGCACCAAGAGAGCCCTCAGCACAGCTCAGAACCACTGTAACTTAGCACTCGGGAATCTTTCATTCAATTTATCCTCGATTGGGCAGTGCTGTGAGAGTCGGTGCTTGGCGAACGTAGCATCCGAAAGCGTTGGCGTAATATTAGGTAAGAGAACATAATGTAAAAAGAGGTGGTACACGGTGGGGGGGTGGGGGGGTAGTGGGTGGGGGGGTGAAAGTCAGTGCTGGCTAGTTTTTTTACATTACTCCCAGTGCCTGTGAACTCGAGGATTTGATTTTTTTTTAGGGGGGGGGGGGGGGGGTTGGGGGGGCGGTGACGGCTCGGCGGATTCAAGAGTTTCAACCCTGCTAATCTGAAAACCATTGACGTCTCCCAGAGCCCTCCCCCCTGCTCCTTATCGAGGCCAATGGTGTGTCAGCCTGCCTCTGCCGGGCGGATACTAATCAAACGCTGGTACTTCCCACCAGCACCCCCCCCCCCCCCTCTTTTTTTTACAAACCTTCCTTCTCCAGCCTCAAAAAGTGCAGAAATATGCAAGAAACAGTCTGCAAGTCTCTGGAACAAGAAAACTATTTCAGCTGTGGATACTTTTGGCAGTTGTTAATTCTTTTCATTTACCAAGTCAAATATTTTAAAGTGAGATTTTCTATGCCCCTTTCCCGCCCCCCCAGTTAGCTGTTGCCACTATTTCTCACTGTCAAAAAATACGGATTTCCTTTATTATCAAGAACTTTCTACAAGCTTTAGCATCTTTTCTACCACAGAAACTTAATTTCACCTATTTTAACAAGATTAAAATCTGCAACAGTGCCATTTTCTTTACAGTGCTGTCTATAGTTCTGAGGAATGTATTGCACTTGGTTTAGTAGATCGAGGGTTTTAACGATCATAGATGCATAAGTAATTAAAACTCCAAAATAAAAATGGCAAAGGACACGATTTACTTGTTCGTTATTTCTTAACTTTCTCTGAATAGGTCTTGCACTGCATGAAATGTTCATGCGTTACGCGAACCAGCGCTTGGACATAACAAGGGCACCTTATAATTTACCAGTTTCCCAGCCCAGTAATCATTTCCTCTTTGTACGCCTGAAATCTCCAGTGCATTGCCGGCAGGATGCATCACGACCTTGATGCGATTAGAGTGGGTGGTGGTCACTACTACTATTCATTGTCTTCCTCGATTACATAAAGAGCCAGCTATCTATTTTCTCGAGGGACCTAAAATAAGAGTGTGGTCCTGTTGTTTTCTCAAAATGTTAGAAGGATTTTGTTTAAATTTTAGTTAGCGGTGAGAGTTTTTTAGTTAAGAAAACTTAAGTGAAATATCTTACAGTATTCCTTGCATGAATTTGAGGTTCATCAAATAATCTGTTAGGTTTTGAAGTTTTATTAGTGTCACAAGTAGGCTTACATTAACAGTGCAATGAAGTTATTGTGAAAATGCCCTAGTCGCCACACTCCGGTGCCTGTTCGGGTATACTGAGGGAGAATTTAGCATAGCCAGTGCATCTAAGCACATCTTCCGGATTGTGGGTGGAAATCGGAGCATCTGGAGGAAATTCACACAGAGTCAGGGAGCACATGCAAACTCTACACAGACAGTGACCCAAACCTGGCTGCCGGAAACTGCGAGGCAGCAATACTACCATCAATGCCATCAGTTCTTTTTTCAGAAGACTTAAGTTATATATCTTACAGTATTCCATGCATGAATTTTAGATTCATTAAATAATCTGTTACGTTGCAGGTAAAAAAAAGTGTTCCTATTCTGTCTTCATGAACTGAAATTTCCATGCACTTAAAGAGATTATAATTCCATCACATCATAGCTAATGACACCCCTATTGATATTTATGGTCTCCACTTGATGCATCAGGAGATAATTATAAAAGAGAAAAGATAATGCATTTTGTAAACAGAACTTGTCACAAATTGGATGGTAGCACAAGTTCAAGCCAACTTCGTGTTCAAGTAACAACTGCAATAAAACTCATTAATGAACACCATTTTAAAACACATTCCACATTACCATGAATAGCAATGCCTTTCATTTATCTCTATTTTTCTGCTTTTTTAGATTTCAGCATGCTGTCATGATATTACAATGGAGTCATTCCTTTGGAGTTCTGGAACCAGCACGGTGCTGACAGAATTGAATTAATATCAGCAGTTGCACACGTCATTAATTCAGAACATTTCAGCTTCAATTGGGAATATTTATCTTTCTTTGCATTTGTCAGACTCCAACTCCTTCAAGTTAATTCCCCTGATAATTCCACTAGTCTTCACCCTTTTCACACCTTTGAGTTTCAGGTTTAGGATAATTCTTCATTGTCATTTTCTTTGAAAAACAGTGGCTTTTTAAAATTAAAATGAAATTATTAACTTTTGCAATATTTCAAGGTTGGCTCATTAAAAGTATTTAAGAATGGTGTAAGAATGTAATTAATAGTTCACCAACTTTCAATAAATAGCTTGATGATAAAAAAAACAAAATGGTTCTAACTTCTAGTAGTACTCTATAACTATTCAAACAACGATGAAGACACAAATTAATATGTCATCGTATTTCACTAAGCAAGGAACAAACACCAATCAACCAGTCATTTCATTTCTTGGCTAATTAACTGAGTAGCGTTCTCCTCTAGGCCAGTTCTTGTCTATAAACTTGCCTAAGTAATATTTCCATTAGATACTCATTCTCTTTAAATTAAAATTCTATGTATATTTTGAGGTCACTTAACATTTTGTCAGGGAAAGATTTTTCCACGTACAATGGCAACCACTTGTAGTTATTATTTAATGGCAGGCGGAGGGTGGGTATACTGTGGTGAAAAGAAAAATATATTTTAAAAGGAATTGAGACCAAGATGTGTGGAAGAGTTTGGTGATGACAGTTTTGTTGGAAGGATTGATTTTGAGTAGGTTTTGGAAACTGAAGGGTTTACGGTAGGTATTCCACATAATTTCTATTACACACAAGGCAAAAGTTATGGGGGAATGCATCAATGCCCAGAGCAGGAGGACCAAAGGGAAAAATTCAAAGGAGCAGGAGTTGGGGTCTCATGGAAAAACCAGACCAAATGAGGGTTGCAAAAATTGGGCATCATGTAAAATAAGACAATGAAAATTAGATCTTCAGAAGAGTGTAAGGATGGGAACAAAAGCTTTTAATGGAGAAGCATGAGCTGTATTCAAACAAATAGGGATGGAATTGTGCAAAACCAGTCCTATGGAGCTGGACAGAAAGACATCTGCTAGCCATATCAAATGCATTAAAAAAAAAGTTGAGGAAGACAAGAAGGAATAATACAGTCACACTCATATCCCAATTTCAGGTGTGAGTTTGGTATAGTTTTGGCATCCTGCAGTTGGTTTAAGTCATGAGATTGCGTTGAAGCTTCATTTGAAGCAGTTTTTTAAAGTGGCATCTCAGCCTTTTGACTAAGATACAAAGGAGATAAAGCCTTGGAGAAGGTGCAATGTTTGCCCCCATCAGCTTGGATCATGTATATCAGTCCAAGAGAGGAAGTATCAGCTTGAATCTGGAATGTGTCAATTGCTGAGACTTTGAATTGGACTTTGATTGGATTGAATTGGATGTAAAAAAAAATTCAGGTGTGACTTTGACTATAATAGATACTGCAAAAAGAGTACATATTGGACCGAATGAATTTAGACAATGAGCTTTTGAAGACATAGGCAGGGAGCTGGAAGGTGACAATGTATTAGAACACCTTTTGAGAGGGAGATGTTAATGATGGGATGGTGGCCAGAGAGGATGGATTTTTTTTTTCTGCAGAAGAGGATAATGTAGTTTTTGAAAAGAGAAGGAATGGTATCAGAAACAAAGAGTAACTTTTAGACAGCAATCTAAGGGCAAGGAGGGGTTCCTGAATTGGGGAAAAAAGGAGTTGGGAACTCATGGAAGAAATGAGCTCAAGAGGTCAAATGCAGATGTGGGAGAAATTGCTAAGTAATGTGCACTGAAAGGTAGAATTGACAAATGACTGATAGCAAATCAAAAGCAGGAGGAAGATAAGCTTTGGTCATCTTTGGTAGACGCAACTGCATAGATGGTCTTAATCTGAGAGGGGAAATTTTGAAAATCTTTGCAGTTAGTATTTGGGATGAGGAGAAGAATAAAGGAGCTTGGAAAGCCATTTGAGGAGACATTGTGACATAGAGGATAAACGAAGCATTCCCTATTGGGTGTTTGAAATAGTAGAAGGTTGAGTGTAATATGACGTCTGTGCTGAACATGATCTTGGTAGATCTGGAAATTAATGGCCAGACCAGATCAGCACTAGAGATGGTGAGCAGGAGTACTTTAGGAGACAGTGGTGCTTCAAAAGCTAACGACAGTGAATGGATGGCAACAATAAAACAGGAATTGGGCAAAGAAATAGGCAGTGTCATAAGAGTGGAGTGTATAGTTTTTGCAAAGACGTGCAGTTCAAGCTCATACATGAATGCCATAAAGAAAATTGAATGGATGTTGAGCTGGATAGAACCTGAAGTAGATTCTAGAATAATTGTAGCCTATGATGAATGGATGTTGGTAAGTGAAGCCTCAAGGAGATGAGCTCGGACCTCAGCAGTAATGATGTGTCCCCTAAATAACTCCAGTTTCGGTATTCACTGTATGCTCACACTCAGTGGAGGCAACCAACAGATACAGAACCACATCATTACACACCATTCAGGTGAAAATATAAGGTAAGAGCCAAAATACGAATAAGCTGCCATATTGAACTATTGTTTTTGCCCGAATTTAGTACAAATTTCAGGGTATGCTATGAGAACTACAGCCATGACTCCAAAGAAAGCAAACTCATTCATTTTGTGGAAAGAATTTTTTTTGCATTCTAAAATTTGCTGTGGCACTTTCTGTTGCAACTTAAGCACAGAACAAACCATGAAATGTAATGTTCGGTCATTTTGGAAAATGTTGTGATTTGCTTCCCGCTTACAGAACATTCATCTACAAAGTGGTTATCACAAAGAAAGGTTTTACTGGGAGATATGGTTGGCAGCCAAATCACTTCCTCAGCAGTCTCTCAGATTGGAAACCATCACCATGATGGGGGCTGGTTTCTGTACCTCCTTGTTTGGGCCTCTTCCTTGCTTTGTCCCACTTGCAGCAGAATCCACCTACACAGCAACAACAATTTCCCACTAGTTAGCAGATTGTTTATTAGAGCTTCCTTAACCACACCAACAACAGATTCAAGTCTCATGTTTGCTGGTGGTTTGCTGGAGACTCAGAACATTCAGTGAGATTAGCTGCATCAGAATTAGCCCTTGGAGCTTGTTTGGCATCCTCACTGTCAGATGCAGCTGCTTCCTTTGCCAATGAGATGGAATTAAAGTGTTGAACACAGCTAGCAATGAATTCTTCATTTGGATTCACACAAGCAACACAATTATCAACTACTTTGTATCTTGCGATGCTACAATTGTTTTTCTCCAGGAAGAGCACAAGTCATCTAGACATTTTTCCATTCATTTATGTTTATTCCTATGTATCTTTAGCATTGCTGGAAATCTGTAATGCCAGTACACAGCTATTAAGATCCTATATTACATAAGATCACATTTGTCTTTTAAAAGCATGTTACTAAAACTGTAACTGTACAGGCAAACTATTATATGTTTTACCAAATGAATTAGAAATAAAGATGTCACACAACATAGATGTACAATGCAAAGGAACGGAAACATCTAAAACTGGTTCCCTCCCACAGTTTAAAGATATGCGGGTTAGGTGGATTGGCCATGCTAAATTGCCCCTTAGTATCCATAAATGCCTAGGTTAGGTGGCTAGCCATTGCAAATGCATGGGGTTACAGGGATTGGGGGTCATCTTTGGTAGACGCAATTGCATAGATGGTCCTAATCTGAGAGAGGAAATTTTGAAAATCTTTGCAGTTAGTGTTTGGGATGAGGAGAAGAATAAAGGAGCTTGGAAAGTCATTTGAGGAGATATTGTGACATAGAGGATAAATGAAGCATTCCCTATTGGGTGTTTGAAATAGTAGAAGGTTGAGTGTAATATGACGTCTGTGCTGAACATGATTTTGGTAGATCTGGAAATTAATGGCCAGACCAGATCAGCACTAGAGATGGTGAGCAGGAGTACTTTAGGAGACAGTGGTGCTTCAAAAGCTAACGACAGTGAATGGATGGCAACAATAAAACAGGAATTGGGCAAAGAAATAGGCAGTGTCATAAGAGTGGAGTGTATAGTTTTTGCAAAGACGTACAGTTCAAGCTCATACCTGGGTAACGTGGTTTTTCAGAATCAGTGCAGACTTAATGGGTCAAATGGCCTCCTCCTGTACAGTAGTGATTCTCTCTAAGTGCCATGCCAAGTTGAAGAGAAAATGATGGCATGAGTTTGCAGCCAAGTGTCAAGTTGCCTCTTAGGGTCCCAAGATGTGTAGGATAGTGAGTAGTGGGCTCAATCCATGGGATTAGGGGAATAGGATCTGTTGGAAAACTCACTCGGTGAGTCAGTGCAGAATTGATGGGCCAAATGGCCTGCTTCTGCACTGTGGGCATTCTGTGATTGGTTTGGTTACTGTAGTTCAGACATTAAAGTGTGGATTGACTATTACTTTACTCTTCTCTATATATATAAAATGTGCTAAGATTCTCCATTTGGTGATAAATGAATGCTCTAATCTGCATCTGTCTGAATTGAATTATCTATTGTATAACGGCTGCAAAACTGATCCCAAGAGCAAGAATTTGGCTGCCTTGAGTAGGCTGATTCCAGCAACACTGCCCTGGAAGGCATCATTCAGCATGGCAATAAATATTATTTTGAACAGTGTGGGTGTGAGCACACAGCCCTGCTCGACACTATTGGTGACTGGGAATGCCTCAGAGGACTCTGGCCATCAGTGCCATTATGAAACTGGCGTACCATCTAAATGAATTAGCAATGAATAAAAGCTATCATCAGCTGATCGTCATCTCTATGGTGTACAGTAGCTGTGAACGTTGAATGCATCGGCCAGACTGGCACCACAAAATCCAACCCAATGTTAAATTTGCTATGTGGTTAATATCATTGAAACATCCTGAAGTACCTGTTACCCCAGTAGGTGGCACTGTAATAAGTATTTGTCAAGGGTGCCCTGCTGTGTTGTACAATTTAACAATGTTTAAACTATCCCACTGAGACAAACAATGGCCCTTATTTTACTGTAATAATAGCAATGCTTCCAGCGCTTGCCATTGTTATAGGGGAAATCTGACAATAATTTCTGGCGTTTACACACAGTTAAATGCATAATTTACAGTTTAAGTTTAAAGTTCATTTATTGTTGTCATAAGCAGACTTATATCAACACTGCAATGAAGTTAACTATGAAAATCCCTGAGTCACCACACTGTAGTTAGTGCTGCTGCCTCACAGTACCAGGGACCTGGGTTCAATTCCTGGCTTGGGTCAGTGCGTGGAGTTTGCACATTCTCCCTGTGTCTGCATGGGTTTCCTCCAGGTGCTCCGGTTTTTTCCCAATCTGAAAGATGTGCTGGTTAGGTTCATTGACCTGAATAGGCATGGGAGTGTGATGACGAGGGGAATTTCACAGTAACTTCATTGCAGTGTTAATGTAAGCCTTACTTGTGACGAATAAATAAACTTGTATTTACCTATATTGAACCTTCACATGAATATCAAGAAATGGGGGGAAAAAAGCATATTATGCAGAAAAGAAGACAATTCATTCTTTCAACTGCCTCCAGTAAAATTATGCTCTGGGGTTGCTAATAAAATACTAATTACTAACAAAGATGCTGCTTTCAGCCCTAAAAAAGCACTTTGACCTGCCATGTATATGACATAAATGATTACATATTTGCAGTACAACCAGCAATTAGTTTGTTGAAAAGTTATACTTTAAATCAGTTTTCAGCAAACCTGCCATCCTGTAAACTACTTCCAGACCGCAAATAGCCTAAATACAAATTTTCTATCTCCGGAGCGTAACTAATCTCTGATTAGATATCCTTTGATTACATTGTAACCTGTATTTATCTACAGGAGTCACTATGTAAGTTTCCAGATTAGCATTTACTGATTTATAAGTAATGAAGTTATGCTACTAGAATACCTAATTGTTATGTTTGAGCTAGCGATGCTCTCAACACAAATACAAAAATATGGAAACTATGATCACTGGATCATCAGTATTTAAATCCAGAAGGAGGTCATTACGGCCCATTCTTTAGGCTACACATTGGAGCTCTTTTCCTATATGAATACATAGATCAGCTCATAAGGAAACTATATTCTCATTGGGCAAGATTTTCTGGCCACACTTACCTCGAAATCACACAATCCTGCCGAGGTCAATGGACATTTCCATGGTCCGCCCCTTTGCCTGCTACGATCCCTGTGGCAGGTAGAACAGGAAAATTTGCCCCATTGTATATGTAGCAGCTCTCTGCAAAGACAATTCACCTCATCCCATTTCCCCGCCTTTTCTACATAGCCTTGCAAATGTTTCCTCTTCAGATAATCAACAAATTCTATTTTGACTGCCTTGATTTCAAATGCCTCCACTGCATTCTCACAAAGAATTTTCCAGATCCTAATAATACACTGTATAAAAAAAAAACTCATGTCACCATCATTTTTTTTGCCAAATCAACTTAAATCAGCATCCTCTGGTCTTGAGCCTTCCACCAATGAGAACAGTTTCTCCATACCAACTTTGTGCAATTTCCTCTTGGTTTTGAATGTTTTCATAAAATCTCAATCTTCCCTTCACTGGGGTGATGAATCTCAGATTTTCCAACCTATCCTTGGAAAAGATCCATAGACCTAATCTATTAAATCTGCTCATATCCTCTCAAATGCCTCCACATCATTCCTAAAATGTTATGCCCAGAATTAGACCCAATGGCTTGATTTTCTGGATTCCTAAAGATCCTGCACCTCATCCAAATGACATTGTGATCCTAAATCCAGTAATCCCACCTGTCATTCTGACAGATCCTACTTTTGCTGGTAGGGGAATGGTGTCAGGATGTTACTGCCAGCAGGACCATTAGAATACAATGCTGAGTTCAAACAGCCCTCATTTTTACAAGAATAAAAGCCTTATCCCTCAGTATGTGAGTTAGGATTTTTAAAAGTTGATGTAAACGCTTGCAAAATGCAGATAAGTATGAAGAACAGTTAAGCCGTTAGAATATTTAAACCTCCTGCCCACTAGAGTTTGAAAAAAACTTGACAGAGAAAAAATGTTCCATGCAATTTCAGCAGCTATTTGTTGACATAATCTTAAAGGCAACTTTAGTATATTAATACCGCTTCAAATGTGTCTCAACCTGTTGTTATCATAGTGGGGGAGGGGGGTGGTGGGCGGTGACACGGTGTTAAATTCACAATTTGATTAACGGCTTTAAGAGATTATTAAGAGATTACTTATCTTAGTGAAGTTATGAATCTAAATATTTATATTTATGAAGAGATCAAGTACTTGCAGGGAGATTTAAATATATTGAATAAGCGCCTTTATCACTTTGCTTTTCATAGTGATGTCCGTAACAGATACTTAGACCACTTCTATTTCACCTTAGTATCACTGCTCAGGTCTGCCAATGAGAATACTGGATGAGTTGACATGGAGAGCTTCGGGGCAAAAGGTAGTGGTCATGGATTGGCATAAGTTGGTACTAAGTTGGCAATACAGCTATAAGAAACCATGGGATTGAGTGGGGACAGAAGTGAATTTGAGGGGCCATTTGAGGTTGAGGGGCAATAAGGTGGGGAGAATGGGGATGAGAGGTAAAGGATAAAGACCAGAGGACCTAATATTCAACTGTGCAACCGGATCAAAGTGCCAAAGTACTGAAGCAGGCATTTCAATGAGGAAATTTGCTGAGTCTAGGCACATGCCTTGGGAATGAAAATCCAGGCCAATATTTCAGCTGAGGTTGAACGTGTGTTTTATAAAGGTCAATCATAACATTCTTGCTTTTGTATTATGCCCCTATTTATAAAGTGCATGGTGCAGTTTACTTTATGAACCATTTTTTCAACCTGCCCAGCCATCTTCAATAATTTGTGCATAGTTCTCTGTGTTCCTGCACCCACTTTAGATTTGTATCTTTTATATTGGTTCTCTTTTTCTTGCTACTAAAGTGAATTACTTCACACTTCTTTGCATTAAAATTTGTCTGCCACACACATGCTTGCTCCACTAACCTATTTATGTCCTCTTATAATATTATAACTAACCCCTTAAAGTTAACATTGCTTACAAGTTTTGTGTCATCTAGCAAAGCAAAAGATCCAATTTCCTTGAACTTTCCCCGTACATCCTTCAAGTGTTTACTCACTTACTTAAATTGTCTGGTTGAATTGGTAGTCATGTATTCTAATGTATTCCAGATTTTAATGTACCTTTGCATGAAAAAAAACCCTCCCTCACCATTATGTTTCTAACACTAATTATAAACCCAAACTGTGTTCTTTAACAAGTGGAAATAATCTTTTAGCTATTGATCAGTCTCTATGAATGGTATGCTTTGTCTGTCTAGCATGCAAGAAATAATACTTTTCACTGTATCCTAATACATGTGACAATAATAAATCAAATCAAATGCTCATAGACATAAAGTAAGGTGAGATCAGTAAAAAGATCCACCAAGTAATCAAACACATGAAAATATATTTTTGTTTGCTTGTCTAGGTTTCAAATTGTGTAATCTGATGGGCTACATTCAAAGTATATTTATTAGTCACAAGTAAGGCTTACATTAACACTGCAATGAAGTTACTGTGAAATTCCTCTAGTTGCCACAGTCCAGCGCTGGTTTGGGCCAATGCACCTAACCAGCGTATCTTTCAGAATGTGGTAGGAAACCAGAGCATCTGGAGGAAACCCATGCAGACACAAGGATAATGTGTAAAACTACACAAAAGGTGACCCAAACCAGGAATCAAACCCGAGTCCCTGTCGTAATGTTATAAATCTGGCAGTCAAATGTATAACAATAACCAAATAATGGACTGTTGTTTAGTTGGATAAAGGGTAAGTA
The DNA here is from genome assembly GCA_024679065.1 of Sphyrna mokarran. Taxonomy (NCBI): domain Eukaryota; kingdom Metazoa; phylum Chordata; class Chondrichthyes; order Carcharhiniformes; family Carcharhinidae; genus Sphyrna; species Sphyrna mokarran. Next base: position 104,303,469 of record JAGIQG010000003.1, on the reverse strand, counting down.
TTGACCAGGGTTTTGGGGTAACTCCTCTGCTCTTCAAATACTCTCCATCTGGTAGGGCAGGTATAGCCATGAGTTGTAGTCACCATTGGAAAGACAGCACCTTCTAGAGTGCAACATTCCCTCAGCTCACCACTGGGAGGGTAATCTAGATTTATGAACAAATCTCTGGAGTGGGGCATAAATCCACAACCTTCTGACTCTGAGGTTAGCTACTGAGGCACAGTTGACACATACATGCTGTGCACACTGCAAGAACAGCAAAAGTGCTGCATATATCTTAGTAACCGAGGAAATGTAGACTCAAAATAAAATCAGAAATGAAAAGACATATAAAACATGTCAGCAAGAATGCAGAAGAGATTTTAAAAAAGCCAACACGCATATATCTCAAGACAGTTTGTGAATAGTCACAAATGGATTTTTACAGTCTCTTTCATAATTGTTTTGAATTGAAGCAGTAAGATTTCTTGCAATTTATGATGCATTTTATAGTTTTCAGGAGTAAATGTTGAATTAGAACTCCTGCCTCTTCAAAGAGATTGAATGATTAGGAATGTGTTAGTTTGTTTAATGCTAAGTTTGTCTAATATCCAGGAAGGGTTAGAAGGGCCTGATTATTTTTCGCTAACCTTTAAGCATGCAATGCATTTAGCTTTATGTTTAGGTCACTGTGTAAATGCTCTTGTATGCAACTTGGGGTGCAAAGTTGGGTAGATGTAAATGGATAAAAATCTGTGCTAAATTGTGATATAATAAATATTCATGGAAAGGAATGATAATTATGTATTGAAGTGATAATATATAGATGCCATTAAACAAACTAGAATCATAGAATCATTACAGTGTGAAAAGAAGCCTTTCAGCCCATCAAATATGCACCGACAATGATCCCACCCAGACTCTATCCCTGTAACCACATATATTTACCCTGCTAATCCTCCTGGCATGAATGGACAATTTACTGTAGCCAATCCATCTAACTCATACATCTTTGAGGAAACCGGAGCATTCTGAGGGAATCCACAGACACGGGAAGAATATGCAAACTCCACACAGTCAGTGACTCAAGCTGGGAATTGAATCCGAGTCCCTGGCTTTGTGAGAAGCAGTGCAAACTACTGTGCCACCTTGTTGCTCTAATATGTGAAATCCTATGATCCTATATTTCAAACAGCAGTAGAATTTCTGGCAGATATTGGCATTTAACTCACCTTTCTTTTTAAGCACAGAATAAAAAAATGCACCCGATGTTCAATTGAGATGGGAAAATATGCATGTATGTATAATTAAAAGTTGTACGTATGGCCTATGTCACACTTTGAGTATTTGTAGAAAAATACAACAATCATACTCCTCTGATTATAACATTGTATAACATACCTTCTTCAGGAATGAGCAATCCAGGAAAAAGCAACCAATTCCCTTTCTCCATTTTTTTCTGAAAAATTATCTGTCTGAAATAAATACAATGCAAGCAATCAAGATGTAATTTATTTTTTCCAAGTTTATTTCAACCATCAGCTTGGCTTCTGACCCTGCTGAAAATGTACTCCTGAAAACCATTTATATAACGTACAATTTTAGCAGTCCTTCATGAAACTACTCATAAAATTACAGCTTCTTCCCTGCTGCCGTCAGACTTTTGAATGGACCTACCTCACACTGAGGTGATCTTTCTCTACCCCTAGCTATGACTGTAACATGACATTCTGTGCTCTTTTGTTTCCTTCTTTAAGAATAATATGCTTTGTCTGTATAGCGCACAAGAAACTATACTTTTCACTGTATGATAATACATATGACAATAATAAATCAAATCAAAGAATGTTAGAGGTGTGCTCAAGAAGCTTCCATCTCTCATATGGCTTATGAGGAGAGATTATGTAGACTGGGGCTATACTCATTGTAATTCAGAAGAATAGAACAAAGAACAAGACAGCACGGGAAACAGGCCCTTCAGCCAATGAGCCCGTGCTGCTACCGCAATGTTCCCACCTCTACCCGTGATCTCCGTCAATGTTTATAGATCTATAGATTAGAATGAGGGAGGATCTTATGGAAACATATAAGATCATGAAGGGAATAGATAAGATAGAAGCAGGGAGATTGTTTCTACTATGGATGGGGTTGGGGGGGGCAAAGTGTAAAAGAAGGGGAATTTAGGACCGAGTTGAGGAGGAACTTCTCCAACAAAGGGTTGTGAATCGGTGGAATTCCCTGCCCAGTGAAGCAGTTGAGGCCAAGTCATTGAATGTTTTTAAGGCAAGGATAGTGAATTTTTGAACAGTAAAGGAATTAAGGATGATGGTGAGTGGGTGGGTAAGTGGAGCTGAGTCCAGGAAAAGATCAGCCATGATCTTACTGAATGGCAGAGCAGGCTCAAGGGGCTAGGTGACCCTACTCCTGCTCCTAGTTCTTATGCCCTTTTGTCCTTGTACATATCACTTCATCTGTAGTCCATGGATTCATTTTTGCTGCGTTCTCAGCTATCTTTATGCATCTGGGACTTGTTCAATTTAAGAAATTTAATCAAGCAGCAGAGATTCAGAATGCAGCAGTGTCATTCAATAATATCTCAGACCTCTGCAGCATCATCTTTGAATATGTTCTGTCTTACTAGCATGAAAGACGCATCAGAGATGTTGGCACAGTGATGTATAGTTGAGAGGGCGGTGCTCAACAATGACTCCAGATTCCGTGAAAGCTCTTGGCGTCAGGTCAAACATGGACAAAGAAAGTATCCTCTGATTCCCAACTACTGCTTTCCTTCAGTTGATAGATTAGTGCTGTTCCATATTGGACACCACTTGGAAGAAGCACAGAGGGTTCTAAAGGGACAGAATGCTCTCAGATGGAGAACATTAATATCCATCACTAAGAGAGGCTCAATAGCACCACTGCTGACTGTGCTGAGTTGCTAAACCTGGTCTGGGACATGTGGACTAATATAAGCCAGTGAAGCCCATATCCCTTGAATGAAATAGTGATAAAAGAAAAACCTACTTGGCCTTGTTGTCACCAGCCTATCTGTTATAGATACATTTGTCCAAGCCAGTGTTCACAGGAGTGACCACATCTTGTCTGAAATCCCATCTTTACCCTGAAGAAACCCAACATTGTGGCACAACCACAGAGATCAATGGATTCCAGTAACTCAAAGATGGGCATCCAATGAGGCGCTGCAGGCCATCAGTAGCAGACTTGTATTCCACTAAAATCTCTAACCTCATGTCCTGGCTTATTCCTCACTTTACTATTACCATCAAGTCAGGAGAGCAACCCTAGTTCAGAGAGGAGTGAAGAAGATTATGCGAGGTGCAGCAACAGGCATACCTTAAAACAAGTGCCAACCTGGTGAAGTTGCACATCATATACACTAATTTTACCATTTTCATTCTAAGCGCTGAATCTGGGCACAATTCAAATCTGACTTGGAAACCTGCTTTCAGGCGCCCCCATTGGCACTTAACAAAGAACAAGGAACAAAGAACAAAACAGCACGGGAAAAAGGCCCTTCGGCCCAATGAGCCCACGCCGCCACCCTGATGTTCCCACTTCTACCCGTGATCCCTGTCTATGTTTATAAATCTATGGATTGAAACCAAATTTGAGACAATTTAGGGAGAATTTGTTCTGTCAATTAGCCTAAAAGCACATTTTTGGGATGTGGGAGGAAACTGGAGCACCCGGAGAAAACCCATGCAAGCACGGGCAGAATGCGCAAACTCCCACAGACACGAGACCAAATCCATATATCTGCACAGCACAGCAATAGTCATCGAGCTGTTGTGTTGCCCATCAAATGGTCCAGGTCAAGCATACACTAACGACGTGAAGCACTAGGATACTCTCGAAAAAAAAATCCAAGATCAGTCCTCTCACAACCCATTGTGTGCATGCCCCTTGTTAGACAACAAGGTGGACCAAAGCACCTGTAGGATAAAAACAAGTACATCAATATCATCGTCTATTTACACACTTCCCAGGGACTCCCAAGGCTCATGATCCCTATTTTAAATCAATTTTCTATACCCCTCCATTCCCATTCTGTTCATGTGCCCATCTAAGTATTTCTTAAATAACTCCAGAGTGCCTGTCTCCACCACTTTACTTGGCAGCGCATTCCATACCCCCACCACCCTCTGTGTGAAAAAACTCCCTCTAGCATCCAAATTATACCTTACCCCACTCACCCTAAGCCCATGACCCCTTGTGCTATTTGAGTCCATCCTAGGAAAAAGCTTAACCCTGTTTACTCTATCTATACCCCTCATAATCTTGTACAGCTCTACCAGATCTTCTCTAAGTCTACGTCTTTCTAAGGAAAAGAGTCCCAATTTGCCTAACCTCTCCTCGTAACTCAGACCTTCCATGCCAGGCAGCATCCTGGTAAACCTCCTCTGCATTTTCTCCAGAGTCTCCACGTCCCTCCGGTAGTAAGGCGACCAGAACTGGACGCAGTATTCCAAATGAGGTCTAACCAATGTTTTATACAACTGCAACATTAAAGGCCAGCTCTTGTACTCTATACCCCTTCCTGTAAAGACTAGCATACCATACGCTTTCTTCACAACCTTCTCCACCTGTTCTGCCACCTTCAGAGTCTTGTGCACCTGCACCCCCAGGTCCCTCTGCGTTTCCATATTCTTAATATGTCTACCCTTTATCATATACCTCCCCTACATTCTTTCTCCTGAAATGCATCATCTCGCATTTATCAGGATTGAATTCCATCTGCCATCTATCTGCCCAAGCTACCAGCCTAGTCTGGAAAAAAAAATTGCGAGTCTGAATTGCGCAGTGGATGGGGCTTAGTGCATTCAAAACAATCGGAGCTCTAAACTGTGCATGTGCAGTTAGAAGAAAATTTTAAAAAGCGCGCCCATGTCAGATTGCTCCATGGTCGCAGAGAGTGGATAAAGTGGCCCGGGAGCAAAAGGCAGGAGCGATGGCCCCCACAGACATCCCTGTCCCCCTTATCCACCCACCCCCCTGCTACCCAGGCCAATTGCTACCCTTTGACCCCTTTCCCACCCCACCCCACTGATCGCCTGCAGAATGGCATCAGAACCCCTGTTCCCCCATCACCTCCACTAGAGATCCATCTGGCATCCCTCCACCTCCCCCCCAGAGGTACATCTGATCTGTCTCATCCTCCGTCCCCTCCCCCTCACTAGAGAATGATTTGCCCTCTTTCCTCCCCCTCCAACCAGACAATGATCTGCTCTCCTCCCTTCCTCCTCACTAGAGAATGATGTGGCCCATTCCCCCCACCTCCCCATCACTGTTTTGAGTCAGAAAGCTGTTGGAAGTGCTGAACTTACCTCTTCAGCATCTGGAGCATCCAAAACAAACTTTTATTTAGCACGCCTATTGAGGCCTGATTCTGGATTGGCGAATGTGATAGTAAAGGAGGAAATAATGATAAAGTTCAGTGGGCAGTTTATCAATTCAATTGAAATGCATACAAATGCATTTAAATTGCCATTGCGCCTGTTTTGGGAGTGAATTGGATTGCGGACATTCCTAAGCCTTGGTAAAGTGGCCATCTGCGGCGCGAGACGCAGGTATGAATCACATTAATGGCCTCACACCCAACTTTGCCACGTTTTCGTGCCCGAAAATGGGCACAATGCACTGGTAAAATCAGGTCCTAAATTCTGGAAGTAGCGTGCAGTAGAGGTAAACAATCCCACAACCCAACAGAAAGGATCAAAACTTGTGTTGTCTTGTAAAATCTAATCATGAAATGTGGTGAACAATTAAACAACTGAAGAAAAGAGAAGGATCCATGAACATCCACATTCTGAATGAGCGCAAAAGACAAGGCTGAAGCATTCACAATCATATTCAGCCAGAAGCCTGAGTGGATGAACCATCTCCACCTTCTCATGGGTTCCCCAATGTCAACATACCAATCTTCACCAAATTCAATGCACTCTGTCTGAAATCAGGAAAAGACTCAATGCATTAGACACAGCAAAGGCTATGTGACTCAACATCATGCCAATTGTAATATTAAAGACTTGTGCTTCAGAATTAGCTGTTTATAACTGACAATGTGGAAAATTAAGTTGGAAAACTCAGTATTCCCTACTCACAAAGAAGGAGGATCAAACCTAGTTTGACCAATTGCCACTCCATCAGTTCTACTTTTAGTTGTCAGCAAAGTGATGGAACATATTGTCAACAGTGCTATCAAACAACAACAACCTGCTCAGTTTGCATTCTGCCAGGACATTTGACTTCAGACATAATTGTAGCCAGAGGCACTTTGCTCCAGACTTCATTACAACCTTGGCTAAAACATGAACAAATTAATTGAATTTATAGGTGAAAGTGATGACTTTTGACATCAATATTTGAACAGGTATGATATCAAGAAGCCCCAGCCAAACTGAAGTCAATGGAAATGGAGGGAAAATCTCTTCAGTGGCTGGAGTAAAACTTAGCACAAAGGAAGACGTAGGTTGTTGTTACAGGTCTATCATCCAGACTCTAGGATATTACTGCAGGAGTTCCTCAGAGCAATGTCCTAAACCCAATCATCTTCAGCTATTTTGTGATAACATCTCTTCCATCAGAATATAAAAAGTGGGGATATTAGCCGAAAATTGAACAGTGTTTGGTAACATTTGCAATATCCTCAGATACCGAAGCAGTCCGTGCTTGCTTGCAACCATACTGGGACATCATTAAGACTTATGTTGCTAAGTGACATCTAACCTTCACACCACACAAGTCCAGACAATGACTATCTCCATTTGAAATTCAACTGTATTAATATTGCTGAATCCCACACCGTAAATATCCAAGAAGTCACCATTGACTAAATATTTAACTGGACCAGTCAATCATAAAAAAAATGCTTTAATGATACATCCAAATCTTGATTGGCGAAAGCAAACTTTTTCTCCCTGTTACACAACAATCAAATCCAGAACTTTTTTTTCTCTAGCAGAGCAGTTGTCAAAAGTTTGCCATGTCAGGAGCTGATAATTAGAAAAAAAAACTCCTGTCAAGATCCAGCAGGTTTTATTTTAAAATTCTTCCCCCTCTGTGTTTTATTCTTTGCTCCACACTTGCCTCAGTCCCATTCGCCTGCACTCGCTCACCCTATACTGTGCTTCTGAGCCTGAAAGTAAGCAGACCCCAGACCACCCATGAACAATGTCTTGAGAAAATAATGTTAGAATACTTTAACACCAAATAATGTACAGATTATGGGAGCAATTAGGAGGGAACAAGACTTAGTGGGCAGGCATAGTAAAAATACAATAAACAGCAGTGGTCTGCTGCTGCTCTACACATTGAGCTATTCTGCTAGGAGTTTAATTTGTTCTTAAATACCACAATGCAATTAATTCATACTGCATGATATGAAGGCATGTTGCTGGAACAGAAAATATCCATGGTGAGTCATGTGTGAAATATCTAATCAAAACCAAATAATACCAGTTGCGAGGCTAGATCAGTATCTGGATGCTTCTCTGGAGTGAAGGTGAAATTTCAAATAACTTATTTCTAAAATTTTACGTTTTCTTTGGAAATTAGGTAAATTGGATAGATTAAAGGCAGTGAATGAAGCACAATAAAAACAAGAGATGTTGAAAATTCGCAGCAACTCATTCAACACCATCAGGAGGAAATTTTTAAGTGTAATTCCTCATTACAAGTCAATCGAGGTGGGAAGGTAAAACAATTGGGGCTTGACCTTTAAGTGGGGTAGACTGGATGGTATTTTCACATTTCAGACGTTAATGCGAATAAGCAGTGCACTGTCTACAATCAGTGCTTTATGTAATGCATTATGAGTAAGCCTTAGAGCAGGCAATACGAGATATCAAATTTCTAGATATTGAGATAAATGGCAGACTGCTGAGATATTAATGGAGTGAAAGAGAAAAATAACCTAACATCAAATATGCTGCTTAAAAGGTGAAACATGTTGTGAATAAATAGTAATGTTATCACTATATATGGCGCAATGAGAAAAAGAGATTGACAGTGGTATCAACATGGAGCTACTTTGCTGCCACAAAATGGTCAATTAGGTGCAAAGAGGGAATAAATTACAAAACCATTTGAAACAATACTGGGGAGGATCCAATACAGAATAATATCAGACAACAAAAGATAAGATTCACCAGAACAAGAATGATTGATGAGACTCTGATATGGTTATCAAATCAGCAGATACAATATCAAGTAATGTTGATTTGCTAACTAATAAATTAAGAACATTTTAATTATTAGGGACAGTACTTGGAAATAGACAAGATTGTGCTAAAACATTTTAGGAAGCTTTTCTCATGCGGTAGCATCTTTGATTTAAGTAAAATGCTATGTTGGCAATCTGATTATATTATTAACTTAAAAACTCAGCCGAACCAGAAAAATGCATCAATTTACATTGCTGCAAATAAAAATCACTGCCATCGTGTATACTTAGCCCAGAGCCACTGGGGCTCATTCCAGAAATTGAGCTCCCCCCAAATCTCTTTAATTTGCCAATTGTTTCTCCATAAACCTTATTGAATCTAAGCAGAAGGGTGTGATGCAATTTAAACTTTGAAGCTCTCTAAAAGGAAAATACACAATGTCACACTAACAAAAGAAACTTTGACAATGAAAAAACAAACTCAGCGATGTTTACAACATAAGAACCTATCTTTTGCTGCGATTAAGTGGATTTAATGTTGCAAATCCAAGCTCTCTTTAATACAAGTTTAGAATTTCCACTCTGCTTCAGTCACAATGATGTGTATTCCCAGAATGATTATACTCCTAAGGCATGGGCAAAGCAGTAGAAAATTATTTACTTGCAATTTTGTGACAACTGTGCAGCAATAACAACTTTCCAAATTCATTCAAATTGTTTATATAGCATAGTGAGGCTATGGCTTAGTGGTATTATTGCAGACTATTAATCCAGAAACTCAGCTAATATTCTGGGGAATCAGATTCCATTCCAGTCACAGCAGATGGTGAAATCTGAATTCAATAAAAAAAATCTGGAATTAAGAATCTACTGATGACCATGAAACCATTGTCGATTGTGGGAAAAAAAACCCATCTGGTTCACTAATGTCCTTCAGGGAAGGAAATCCACCATCCATAGCAGTTCTGGCTTGTATGTGACTCCAGAATGAAGTGGTTGACTCTCAATTACCTTTTCAAGGGCAACTAGGGATGAGCAATAAATGCTGGCCAGCTAATGACTCCCACGTCCCACGAATGAATAAAAAAACTACACACAGATAAGGTGATAATAAACCATAAAATAATTATTTAAGTTTACAAAGAGACTTTCACTACAACAGGCCACTTCACAGAGAAGTACTTTTGAAATGTACAAAATGTTTTGAAATTACTATTTTTAAATTTGTTATAAATTACATGGCTTACTTGGAAAACAATAATTGTTAGTTTGTTAGTCTTTGTAAATCATTGAGATTATATTTAAGAATTACTCAATGCATTAACTACCAATATCATTTCATGGATTTTCCAGTCATGTTCAGGGCAACATCAGGCATGTGCTAGAAAGCCACTAGTCAATCGATGCTAATTTATTATAAGAGAAAATGAGAGGAAGATAATGAACTGCCATATTGCATTCAGTGTGAATGGTAAAAGTACTTTCACCATAAACTTGGATCTTGGATATCAGAACTCTTGTTTCAACTGGAGGGGAAATAACCGGTAGATGGTATTTCGAAAATGCTTTAGTTGCCAAACAATGTTGTTAATTATCTATATTTAATAGTGTGGCATGACAAGTAGTTTAATTGCATTTTAATTTGTATTTAATTGTATTTTCTACTTGTACAGTGAAAGGCAGAGATATTATAATTTAAGACCAATATTAATAGCGACCTTCAGCCAAAGTCATCCTTGAATCCGCTTTAATATTTCCTCCTGGAAAATAATTTGATGATATATGAATACATTTATTGTCAATATGATTTAGATGAATGGCATGGTGGGACAGTGGTTAGCACTGCAGCCTCATAGCGCCAGGGATCTGGGTTCAATTCCAGACTTGCCTGTGTAGAGTTTGCATGTTTTCCCCATGCCTGCATGGGTTTCCTTCTGTGTGTTGCAGTTTAAGTGGATTAGCCCTTTATGTTCTAAGATGTGTAAGTTAAGGGGATTAGCGGGGTAAATATGTGGGTTACAGGGATATGATAAGCAGTGGGCCTGGGCAAGATGCTTTGTCAGAGAATTGGTGCAGACTTGATGGGCTGAATGGCTTCCTACACTGTAGGGGCTCTATGATTCTATAAGCTGCCCTGTAGGAGTTCAAATGAGTCAGCATGCTAACCAATAATTTTAACATGTTTTCCCAAGTGAGTTTGCAGGAATGAATGCATCTCATCCAAGGAGTTGTCCAACTGTATATAAGCTGTTTGCTATTTTTCTGAATTTGATATTCAGGGTGTCAATATTTCCTCATTAGCACACAACTCAGAAAAGTAGCAAGCAGTGCAAAAGATAGCAGCAGACTCCAGCAAGACATCTGTGAAATGAGAAGGCAGATGGTAGATGAAATTCAATTCAGAGCCAGATGAAGTGATGCATTTTGGAAGGATAAGGAGAGGTGATATAACATAAATGATCCAATTGGCCTGGTGGTTTATAGAAGAAATCTTTGAAGGTGGCAGCACAAGTAAATGTGACTTCATTAGTTGAGGCATCAAGCTCAAAAGAAAGAAAGTAATGCAAAACATTTAGACGCTGCAGGCTAGGCCTTATTTGGACTATAATGATCAGTTCTGGACATTGGACCGTAGGAAGGATGATAAAGTCTTAGCACAGGAAGAGATTTACTAAAATGTACTGGGAGTAAGGGTCTTCTACTATAGGGAGGGACCAAAGAAGCTGGAATTGTTCTCATTGTAGTTGAAAAGCTGGAGGGAAAATTAAACAGAAAGATTCAAATTCATAAAGAGAAACTGTTTCCATGGCAGAAAAGTTGGTAACCAGGGTGCACAGATTCAAGGTAATTAACAAAATAAAACAACGATTAGAAGAAAAGAATTTAAAAAATATTAGTTAGTGTAATCTGGAATGCAGTGCCTGAAAATGTGGTGGAAGAAAATTCCAGACTAACTTTCTAAAAGGAATTGAATAAATATTTCAAGAGGAGGAAATTACAGGGTAAAGGAGAGACAGAGCAGGGAAGTGAAGCTAAAATGCCAACACAAGTGTGATGTTCCAGCTTGTCTTTTGTGCTGATGAGACTCTAATTTTGTGAATCAAATTAGCAAGCAAGATAGATTTTAATCCTCCAAAAGTCATAGTCCATATGGCTAAATTGCTTCTTATTTTTAAAGTAGATTCATAATGCAATGCTATCGTGTGCATTCAGGTTTTGACCTGGAGATTTCTTATATTGATTCATCCCCATTAATCCTGTACCATCTTCACAGTCTCTCATGTTCTGCAACTTTCCTGGCGTTCTTCCAGAATCTTACTCTCCTTTATAATAGCCCCACACCCCAGAATCCCTATTCCCAATTCTTCAATCATAATTTCAACACAATCAATCCACACCCACCATTCTCTTACCTCCACACCCTTGAATGACTACTCTTGATGTATATCGAAGCTTTAGGGATATCTTCAAACCTCCCCTGAAGGGATCAAACAATCCCATTGACTCTTGGAAGTTCCTAAATTGAAACTGAACAAAAAAACTCATCTCAATAAGATACTGTTCATGTTAAGAGATTTTATTGGGGATGTGAGGAAAGAAAGTTGAGGCATCAGAAAATGCACAAACATCCAAAACAGTCCACCTATTCAACCCTTCAAGCACTACTTGCAATAAAGTCACACACTGGACTTATCAGCCATGCTAGAACTCATCGAATGGGAGAGGAAGCAAGTCATTAAGGCTGACTTGAAGAGAATATACCAACCTGAGCTTGGAATATCTTCCCTATAATTCCTCTAGTTTGTCACAGTAGCTAGCACTGCTGCCTCATAGCACTAAGGTCCGGGTTCAGTTCCAACCTTGCGTCTGGAGTTTGCACATATTCCTCAAGTCTGTGTGGGTTTCCTCTGGGTGCTCCAGTTTCCTCCACAGTCCAAAAATGTGTGGGTTGGATGGACTGTCTATGGTAAATTATCCATTAACTGCCAAAAATGGTGTCAGAGATAGGATACTGTGTAAGATGCTCTTTCAGAGAGCGAGTGCAGATTCGATGGATTGAGTGGTTTCCTTCTGCACTGTAGGGTTCCATGATTTTAAAAAAAGAATCTATTTGTCACCCATTTGGCATCATATTTTTAAGTGGGTTTTTGCATTTATTGCCAAGAGAGACTGCTTTTCGTGGAATGTGAAACTTAAAAGTACTTTCCAATCTGCAAAATTCTCTGACCAAACAATCATTGAATTCAGATTGTGAAATTCAAGGCATTAAATTTGAACATTTCTCTTTTATTGCAGTTAGAGCCTGTGTTCAGCACTATCAGTATGTTTTACATTAAATAAAACAATAATAATATTGAATTGTGTCATTAATTTTTATGCAGAAGAAGTACGTTATGTCACAGGAGAATGTTAGTAATATGGGAGCAAGAGAAATCAAAAACCTGTAGCTTAGGAATAATATTTTAATGTCCACCCCATTTGTGGTTCATTTGAATTATCATGATTAATCTTGTTTCAGAGCTTCCTGTCAATCCAAAAGCTGGTTCTCAGGGAAATGATCCTTAGCTGGGGCCTCTTGGCTGAGGTTGCCTTTTTTGTTTTTGGCTTTGCTATTCCCCTCTATTTGGTATGTTGGGCCCCTTGTTGGTTCACTGGAGTGCCTCTGAGTACAAGCAAGTGTTTGTTGATCTCAAGAAAGCATTCCTGTTCTCTCTGTTGTTATCTACACTTTTCCATGTGACATATCAGGGGTCGGGACACTCTCCTAAGCACAGGGCAATGGAGCCTTACCCATGTTTGTTCAGCTCTTACTCATTTGTCACTCTGCGGCAGTGGGCCAATGCATGCATGAAGGCTTCCAAGTGGCAACAAAGGGCACAAGTACCTCAGCCAACATTATTAATTTCTGTTACTACGTAAGAGTTGACATGGAGATGTGGTGCAATCTTACCTGGACTGAGGACACGGCCAAATACATTCCCTTTAATGCAAAGAGCTGCTAGATCAGGTACAATAATGGGATGGAGTTCTTCCAGGAAGCAGGGTGTGAGAAGATGTATTCAAGATAGCTATGTAAGTCGGCAGGTTTGTGATGGTCAGATTGGTGATCAGACTATCGCTCGAAATGGAGACAGTGGATCAAGGAAGGGAATTGTCGGAAATGGACCATGTGAAGGTGAGAGAAGGATTGGAATTAGAAGCAAAATAATTTTTCCAGGTCTGGACAAGAACTTGTAGTGGCACCAAGTGCAGTCATTGATATAACAAAGGAAGAGTTGGGGGACTGGACCCGAGTAGGACTTGGACGTGGAATGTTCCATATAACACACAAAAAGATTGGCATAACTGGGCTCATGTAGGTACTCATAACTACACCTTTAGTTTACAGCAAGTAAGATAAGTTAAAGGACACGTGGGAGTTTGCACATTCTCCCAGTGCTTGCGTGGGTTTTCTCCGGGTGCTCCAGTTTCCTCCCACATCCCAAACATGTACTCTTAGGCTGATTGGCAAAAAATTTTTTCCCTATATTGTCTCGCAAATTTGGTTCTAATGCATAGATCTATAAACATAGACAGGGATCATGGATAGAAGTGGGAACATCGAAGTGGCGGCGCAGGCTTGTTGGGCTGAAGGGTCTATTTCCCGTATTGTTTTGTTCTTGTTCTTTGACACTTTCCATTCTGCCTCAGCTCCCTCTCTCAGTGTCGAAAACTGATCATGGAATCTTACAGTGCAAAAGGAGGCCATTTGGCCCATTGAGTTTACACTGACCATAGTCCCACCTAGGCCCTATCCCTATAACCCCATGCATTTACCCTAGCTAGTTCCCCCAACATTAAATGGCAATTTAGCATGGCCTATCCACCTACTCACACATTTTTGACTGTGGCAGAAAACCAAAGCATCTAGAGAAAACCCACACAGACTCAGGGAGAGTGTTCAGACTCCTCATAGACAGTGACCCTAGTTGGGAATCAAACCTGGGTCCCTGGCTCTGGGAGGCAACAGTGCCAACCACCACGCCACTGTGCCACCCCGTGTAATTGATCATATTTCTATTCCTTTTCAGTCTTGTAGAAGGGTCAATGGACTCAAACTTGTGTTTCTCTCTCCACAAATGCGGGCAGACCTGCTAAGTTAATCCAGCACTTTCTGTTTTTCTTTCAGATTTCCAGCATCTCCAGTATCTTGCTTTTATTTAAGTAAAAATATTTAGGAGATCCCCAAGCCAGAAGGTCAACTGCTCACAAGGCTCGTCTCTGTGTTGAGCAGAATGGTTGCTATGTGATAGATGCATTGCTTCTACACAGAAACATATATTGGCTATTAATATGCCAGATATAGAAACTATGATGTACTTTATGTAAGGAGTTATAGTGCATGTAGTTTTTAATGAAAAAAGTAGTGAAAAAGGACAACTAAGTTAATTAACAAAAACACCTTAAGAAATTTCTTTGAAATAATTGCTAAAACTTGCTTAAGGATGACAAGCTATTTCAGAGCAACTCAAAATCATAGAATCCCTACGGTGCAAAAGAAGGCTATTCAGCCCATCGATCCTGCACCAAAAAATGATAATTCTATGATTCTATGAAAACTCCCACTCACGCACTAGCCCCATAATTCCCCATAAAATGTTTTTGATTTTTCGTTTGTTTCACCGGATCCATATTTGGTGCTTCTTTCTATTCCCAAAGATCAAAAAGTGGAATTTACGGGAATTGAGCAAAATTTCGTGGTGGATGGAGTGCTTTCTCCAATTTTTAAAATCTCAGTGCTAGGCTTTCATTACGTACATCATTTTCATTGCAGGATATCTATTAACAATTGAGCCTTTTATACAATGGTAAATGTCCTTATCAGAAAAAAAAAAGATTGCCAAAGAAAGCTTTAAGCTGTTACTGTTACTGAAAGAAATGGAGGTAGTTGATTTTATGCAGGTATTAGAAAATGAAATGAGTAAGACAAAACAAAGCATCAGCATTGAAGCTTTTGAACAATGCCTATATTTGGGACAAAGGCAGGAAGTGGTTGTTGACCAGGCTTGCATCTGTAGTGTTTTTGATTGAATCTGACAAGTGTTTATACAGTATTTTTAAGAAATCTAGATGGTCATTCCTGCAAAGTTCCAAGAAAATACTGTTTCTAGAAAACTAATGATTTATTCACCCTTTACCCAATTCACTTTCTGTTTTCTGCTTTCATTAGCAGCTTGTCCATTTTATTTATCTTCTGTAACGTACCAGTTTTTTTTTAAAAGATGTCATCTATGTGGGTGAATAAAAGTGAATTGCAGTCTTAGATATTCACATTTTTGATCCGTAATGTGGATGGATTCTCTGTGGGGAAAGGAATGTTCTGCAGCAGGCTAATGGATGGAATAGTTGGTTTACAACACACTGCAGTCCATTATTTCTCTCCATGGTGAATCAGTTCACATAATTAAACCAATATAGTGTTACAGGCTAAACGTAGCATTCATAACTTTACTCTAGATGGCAAGGACAATGAAATAGTGTGTGGATCCTCTTTTCCCATACTGAATTCCAACTGATTATTGCCAATTATATTACTGATTTACTAGCAACTTTCTTTATTAAATGAATTCATGCTTCCATTAACATAAAATTCTGGCTTTTTTTGATGTAATTATTAGTCCTTTCAATGTTTATTTTCCTATCAATCCTAGTTTGTCCAAATGGGTTAGCAC
Source organism: Sphyrna mokarran (assembly GCA_024679065.1). NCBI lineage: Eukaryota > Metazoa > Chordata > Chondrichthyes > Carcharhiniformes > Carcharhinidae > Sphyrna > Sphyrna mokarran. The sequence continues at coordinate 104,287,596 of JAGIQG010000003.1, read as the reverse complement.
TTAATGAAAGTAACTCTGAAACCCGGGCTCATGGTAAGAAAAAGTTTAAATTTTATAAGTTTAAATTACAAGACATTTCAAATTGTTATAATCGGAAAGCACAATGATACTTACATTGTCTCCAGAGAGCAAGATGCATTCTGAGGTGCTTTAATTCAGTAATAAGAATAGTACAAACTTTTCAATATTTTTCACTACAGTTCTATTCAAGTTATATACATCAGTTATGTTGCACTCTGAGGTGCTTCACTATAGTTATAAACAGTTAGGATTAAGCACACAGCCCAAAGAGGCTTTACATGTTATCAGCCCCTTGGTGTACAGTAGTCTTTCCCTATTGTGCCTTGGCAGCTGCTGCCCCAAGCCTGGGTGCATCTCTCAACACATAGTGCTGGACCTTGGAATGTGCCAGTCTGCAACACTCAGTCAAGGACAATTATTTGCACTAGCAGACCAAAGAGCATCTTTCACTGAGTTGATAATCCTCCAGCAGCAGTTGATGTTTGTCTTGGTGTGCGTCTCTGGGAACAGCTCATAGAGCACAGAGTCCAACATCACAGAGCTGCTTGGGATAAACCGCGACAAATCCCACTCTCCTAACTGTATCCAAAACAAGCCATTTAAAATCCGACCACAAGTGAAGGAAACAGTTGATTGGCCATCTGTTTCAGCACACAAGGTCAATGATATGAACCAGTGGAAATGTGCATTTATGTTCGATGGAAATTTAAAATAATGCAAATTGAAAAATACAGACCACAACCTCTAACTTGACACCACTGAGAATGGACTGAAAGCAGGGCTAGTAATCTGCATACATTGTTTCAGTAATGATCCTCAGCTCCATAAGGTGTAGGTACACTCAAAGAGCTGTTAGGGAGCGAGTTCCAAGATTTTGATCCAATTCACAGAAAACTTAATGAAAACATCCAGACCAGAAACCTTGAAATTTGTAATCATGCAAACACGTGGATGGAGCACCTTATAAATTTACTCAAGAACAAAATGAAAAAAATGATAAGAACTAAGATCCATCAACCTACCTCTGATTGAGACCAAAAAGCATCGACAAGAGTGTAGGTGCAATGTGACATTTGTTTCAGTTAAAATTCCCAAAAACGTTGAAAAAGGCAGGAACCATCACTGTGTCCTCCCCCAAAAAACATGCTATTTAGTGGCTGCACAGTTCAGCAGGGAGCCCAATTACCTGAAAGGTTAGCACTACTAATGCCAAGACAGCATAATGTAAAATAAGCCTGCATCTTCTAAAAACAGGTGCTTACTGGCTGAGTCAAGTGCAAGATCTGTTTATGGAAGAGAGTCTGAGCAAGAAAGGTGCATTTCAACACAGGGTGCTTTGTCAATCCATAAGATACCTGAGCAGAGGAGCTCAAGCAAATGAGAGGTGTGATTTATTCACAAGGAATCAAGAAATCTTCAGACAAAGGGTGGGATTTTCCGTACCCCCCACCGTGGCATATTTCATGGTAGGAGAGGTGCCTTTGGCTGGTGGTAGGATCTTCCGGTCCCACCGCTTTCAACAGTTTTTCCCATTGTTTGTACTTTTTGCCATTGGAAATCCACAGTGTTTGGGGGCATGGGGGGAGGCTCACTGTGGGCAGGAATGGAAATTCCAACCAGCGGGAACAGCTGGAAAATCTCACGCAGAGAGTGTGAAGGCAGCCAAGCCACATTGTGGTGATCAATGCTAGGAGTCAAATTGAGCACTTGGATGGAGAGCCGCAAGAAGTTCAGTGACATTGCAAATATGGTGAAGGTCAGTAATGCATCATGAAATGCCTTAGTCCACCATCATTATCTATGCATCGGATCTCCATTACTCACCTGCCTCCAGTTTCTATTAATCATCACTCATACCGAACATTTAGACTTTCAGTTCACCCTCACAGACTTGGCATTGCTGCTAGTCTGACACCCACAATTCACTGCTTGCACACACTGTCAGCGTTTGACCTATGACAGCAATATCATTCAGACACATTGCCTGTCACGCACTGGCACATTTTCCTCTTGCAGGACAAAGTAACATGTAACCAGAGGCAGCACAAACTACATGATTGCATAAAGCATCTCGATAAAGGAGATGATGATTGCCATCATTGGAGTGGCCATCATTGAGACTTTGTAAGGCAATTCAATTCCAGCACATATATAACACAATGGCTTAGATTTAGCTATCAGCAGAAAATGAGCTGCACAGTCAATCATTGCACATACACTTATCCACAGACTTTCCCTGAGCCTTTACACGGCGATTTACTGTAATCAGAGATTTGAAAGAGGGGATCTGGGATCTGCCTGAACAGAGTAATCAATAGCATGTCTCCTCAACCAGATTGAAGAATTTTTACTCACACAGGGCAAGAAATTGAGCTCAGGTGTACATATGCCCTTAGCTTTCAGACTGGCTATCAACAGCTTGTTGTACACATCTGACTAATGCTTGAGATATCAGCGCTTCGTAAGAAGGTCTTGACTGAAATCTACTGCTTGTTGCAGCCACAAAGCCGATCACAAAGCAGGCCAAGAATCGCTTGGGCAGAGGTTGTGAAGATGACTGCAGCTATGAACTTTTATACATTAGATACCCTTCCAGGCTGCTAGTGGCAATTTCAGCAATATCTTTACAATTTCCAATCACTACTGCATGAGACAGCTCACTGAAGCTATCTTCTTCGAAGAGAGATAACTCAATTTTATTTTCATTTGGGATAAGCAGCCGGAGTGAGCATGAGGTTTGCAGGGATTCCCCCTGGCGCAGAGTGCCACTGACTGCACAGACATCACTTTGAGGCACTGTTTATCAACTTAGCCCTATTCTGGAACCAAACGATATTCTACTAACTCAAAATCTACTTGGTATTTGACCAGTGAATCACGCAGTGAATGCGAAGTATTCTGGCAGCAGTCATGATGCCATTATTCTGCTATAGTCTACCTTATCAGCTATATTTCAGCCAACACAACAGATAAAAGAATGGCTGAATGACAAGGGCAATCCACTGACGGCATGGCCGGTAGCTCCTTCAGTTCACAAATTATGCGCACATGTGTAGCATGCATGTAATGGCCAGAAAGTTAGCAGGCTTGAATGCCAGAGGTAGGTGGTGATGGTGAGGTGTGTGGCGGCAGAGTGAAATATAAGGGAAGAACAGTGCACAGAGAGGGAGGAACAGACACTTCTGTCTTCGACAGAAGACCTAGCCTCTGGCTGCTGTATTGCATTAAATGGAAACTAATCAATCTTGACATTGTCTTTTTACCTGTCTTCTGTATATTTTGCCCGACCAAGTGCTCCTACACAGTGCTACCCCTTTGAGAGCAGTATAACTGCTTGCAGACTGCAGCATCTGGGCATGGGCAGCAGCAGCCTGAGTTGGTCAGGGGACAGGCAACTGGTATTGTGGCAAGGATGGGAGGCTGAATGCGGAGGGAGCAGGCCTATACTCCATGGAATCACTGTATATTGTTCCTTCCTTCCCATCCCACCCCCACATATCTCAGGACATCACTTCAACAATCCTCATAATCTGTTGGGCAGTTCTGTTGTGATCAGTAGTTCTGTTGTGAGATCCTGCAAACCCTTTTGAACACTGACACTTGCAGCCTTAACGATAGCACTCTGATGTGGCATGGCCTCAATCTGAGCTCACCAGCACTCATGTTTCCTGTAGAAGTTGCTGTAATGGAAATGGAGACATTGGCTACTGGACTCTGTGTCATAGGGAGGTTCACACATGTGTTGATGGAGTTAGCCACCATTTCCATACTGGATAAGATAGGCTACAAGTTCTGCCCTGTAGCAAGGGATACAGAAATCCCTGCTTCTAAGACTGTTAAAACAAATATATTAGTTTAAAATAGGGACCGTGGTGTACCTTATTTATCAAAGATATCACAATGTGCCTCACTTATATCTTGCATGCAGGTATTGTCTGTGTAAGCATATATATAATCATTTTGAACAAGTATTGCAGATTTAAACTGTATTTTTGCATGCTCCTGTGTGCTTTGGCCAAGAAGCAATTTACCTCTGAGCATAATAGGAAATAATTTTAAATAGATAGACCATATTCTTTTGGAACAATGAAGCATAGAGCATACACTCTTATTCAGGGGTAAGGCCAGGCAGCTACAAGCAACAAAGGTTATCGAAATGAATGGAAGGATTGAGTTTTTAGCTATAATGAATACCTGCAATTCAACCTCCATGATAAGGGGACAGAAAACAGATAGGGAAGATGACTCCCTTTTCACTCCCAGGACAGCAGGAGTTAGGGGTAAGTAAGGTTACTATGTACAGGAGGGAAGAACATTTGTGTTCAGTTGACTAATGAATTCTTAATTCTGCTGGAAGGTTGAAAGCTATTGGCCAAAGTAAGTAAAATGTATTAACTGAACCGTCCGGCCTGGATGACAGGTCGGGTGATAATATCAAATTTTCAAAATGTATATCTGTTGTACCCACGTGATGAAAGGTCAGAAAGATGTTGGAATCCTTTGACTATCTCTCCCCCACTGTGTTGGTCAAATAAAGAATGTCTTTAACCGCATACTGTCTTTTATAAGTCTTTGTGTTTGCTGAGATTGGCTGAATACAAGGCTCCCCAGTGGGATGCCCCAGAAAATCCCTTTACATGCCAAAGTCCTCTGCCAAGTTGGTGACAGATTAATTCAAGCTCCTTTATCTGAAAGCCTGTTCTCAATACAACAAGCATTTCAACGTGTACATACATTCAGCTTTCTTCTAATAGCATGCCCAATTTCATGTGCGACTTCATTCCCCAGTGCGCTGGCACCTGTACTAGTCCTGCCTCCTGCCCAAGCTTCAGTGTTCTGTGCCCATGTCTCGCTACGTGCAGATCCCATCTCTATTATTTCCCCTCAGAAAAGCTTAGTATTAGTACCTGAGCTGATGGCTGTGAGTGTGAAATAAAGTGATGGCGTGGCTTCTTCATCATTGTCTTCCTGCTCTTTTAGTTCACCAGTTCCTCTATTTCCTGGTCCAGCCAGAGTTTTTGGGTATCTGATAGAAGATAGATGGATGCGAGGTGGAGGAGAAGGGTTGGATGTGAGGATACCATAACCTCCAGTGGATGCTGCTAAGCTGCTAGTCACAGACATTGAAATGGCTTTTCCAATAATGACCGGTACCATTGGCATCATGGTGATATGGATACTCAGCAAGTCACTTTTCCTCTGGTTACTTTCAGTGCCTTCAGTTGTGCACCACCACAGCAGTAAGAGAGAGAGGTCATTGAGTGTAATGCAATATGTTTGGCTATCTGTTGTCATGGTGGAATTAGTGGCAGTATGTACAATCTATAATATATGGGTTTCAGGTTTGGAACAGTGTTAAGTACCTGAGGATGGGGTGAAGCATTTCCATTAGATATGAGTCTGGATTGATAATCGAGTGTTGATAAGTAAGCAATGGAATATGAGGCATTGGACACTGGGCAGAGGGTAGTGGTGAAATTGAGAGGGGATGGAATTAACTGACCTTGGCCACTTGTCTAAGCTCCTCAAAGCCCTGCTTGTGGCCCTGCATTCTGATCCTTTTGGCTAAATCTCTGGCACAGCAATCTGCTCCCCACTGCCTCTTTGCTTTAGGTCTGGAGGACCACCTTTCCACCTTCACCACCAGAACCTTCCTTGTGACATTGGGAAACCTGGATGCTTTTGTCGGGGGCACCTTGGGATCAGATTCAGCTCATAAAGGACTCCTATCACCTTCTCTAACAACAGTGTAGGTCTCCTTTCAGAGGTGCAGGCTAGCTCTAAGCAGTGCTGGCAGCTGTTTTGGTCTCCTGCTGATGCAAGCAGTCAAAGCATGGCTAATGCAGGCTCCGTACTGCAATCACGCTAATTCAGCCGGCACCCCGTCAATGCTACATTGCCTGCATCACATCAAACAGGCGAGGGATAATTGCACACCACAATCCTCATGCGCATTTTCATAGGTTATTTAATTCAGCATTCAATGTAAAATCGTGCACAGAAAGGGTGAAGAAGAAAGAAATAGAAGAGACAAAGTAAAGTTTTTAATTTTTGAAGATTTCCCAAAGTATTAAATCTTAAGGAATGAGATCTCACTCCTTATTAAATTTGCTGTGCGATACAAGCTGTTTGGTTGTGGTTTGTTTTCCCATTCATTCATGGGATCTGGGTCTTGCTGGCTGGGCCAGCATTTATTGCCCATCCCTAATTGCCCTTTAACTGTGTAGCCATTTCAGAGATCCCTGGGTCTCACCGTCTCTCCAAATTAATACTGATCACATGATTAAAAATCCATTTACAGATGACTGAGAAATTCTGTTTGTGCTTTTCACTCATTATGTGAGTACTGAGTTTCTGGATAAGATAACGGCGTAGCAAAACTTTGGAGGAACAGGGCACATTGGATCACAGTTACTTGATTTTTGATTTTAATGACATACATACTGAGTAAGGAGAGTGCCAATAGCCTCACTGTTATTCTTACCACAAAATCCAGGCCAGTAAGTTCTTGAACTTGCAATGGGAACAGACCATATTGTATTTAATCATGAGCGATACATCAAAATGAATTGACAACTTGACATTAAGACAGCATCTGGCAAATAATGCCCTTAATGTGATTGAATTTGACATTAGGTCACGAACCAAAATTAAACTTCAGTAAGGCAAACTTTGAGGGGATGAGAAATAAATTAAGTGTTGCACACATGGCAGAACATTTAATGGGTGAATCTACTGATAAACACTGGAAAGTATTCAAATAATTATTCTGTACAATATAAATCCAATGGAAAAAAACCCTAAAAGGCAAAGGCTCCATTTGTGAGCAACAAGAGATAGGAGCAAGCTAAAAGAAACATTCACAAATTCAGTGAGAAGTGAAAATCCAGCAGACTGGGAGAATTATAAAAAGCAAAGGGAGACAAAGGAAGTATAGAGAGGTATGAAAAGGAGTATGAACAAAAACATACATTGGATATCAAACATAACAGCAAAATTTCCATTATAACTGCAGTGTGAAAAAGAATGGTAAAGGAGAATATGAACTTTTAAAGACGGATGCAAGCAAGACTATAATTGACATTAAGGAAATGGGAGACTTGTTAAGTGAGTACTTTGTATCCGTTTTCACTTCCTGCTCCTATCCATATAATGTGCTGTGCCTCCTAACAATGTCAAGGAGAAACTTAGATGTCCAGATCGCTATTCCTTCATCCATTTTAAACACTGCAATTGACTCACCCCACACTTTCTAAACGTAAGAGAATACGATCCAAACTTATACAGCGTGACCTCATAATTTAAAGCATTGAAGGATATGGTGAGGAGATGGATACGCTGATCAAAATAGTTTCCAGTTTGCAGTGATATGGTTCACTATGTAGGTGACATTGAGAACATAGAACATAGAACATAGAACATTACAGCACAGAACAGGCCCTTCGGCCTTCGATGTTATGCCGACCAAAATAAAAAGCAATGCCCCTCCAAACTAAACCATTCCCTTCTCTTCCATATACTTATCAACTAACCTCTTAAACGCCACCAAACTTGGCGCATCTACAACAGCTGCAGGCAGGGCATTCCACTCCCTAATCACTCTTTGAGTAAAGAACCTACCTCTGATATCCGTCCTATAACTCATACCCCTTAATTTAAAGCTGTGTCCCCTCGTGCTAGCTTTCTCCATCCTAGGAAAAAGGCTAAACTTCAATGCATACAAGGAAATTGCATTTGATTAAAGGGAACAGAATGTTACAGTTGGCAAGTTAAGACTGTTTAATAAACAGATAAACTTGGTAGAACATTTACTACTTTGTGATTCAAATTGTATTAGTGTAAGGAGCATCCAGCCAGGAAGATTAGTGTCAAAGCAATTTCTAGTGCTAGCTGCTTCACCTACAATGTATGTCCTGCAGCGTATATTGCTTAAACTATGCGTACCAATTAGTTTCAGACCATTAGTATTATGTAGGTCAAACAAAAAGATATTGTGACATTATAAACCTGATGCTTGTATAGAAAATTAAGAATATACAGATAAAAAGTAACCTTATTTTTTTCTTTACAGCTTCCTGTGGGACTTCAATTAACCAAAATCTTTGATGCATCTTCCTGCTTCTGAAAAGTGGAATCATAGAAACCCTGCAGTGCAGAAAGAGGCCATTTGGCCCATCAAGTCTGCACTGACCACAATCCCACCTAGGCCCTACCCCTACATCCCTACACATTTATCCGCTATTCCCTCTAACCTATGCATCTAAGGACTCTAAGGGGCAATTCTTTTTTTAAGCATGGCCAAACAACTTAACCGGCACATCTTTGGACTGTGGGAGGAAAACAGAGTACCCGGACGAAACCCATACAGACACAAAGAGAATGTGCAAGATTCACACAGACTGTGAAGCAGCAGTGCCAACCACTGTGTACTGTGCTACTCAGTCATCAAAATGCAGCCAGTATGTAAAATGATGGCAGGTGGATTCCAGCAAGAATAAGTTCACAAAGTTGGTACCTTCATGTTAAATGAAGAGTCCTCTGCCCCACCTATTCCATCTCCATGTTCCTGATGGGTTGATTGGAATTAAAATTCCCTTCAGGATATTATGATGCAAAATGATTTTTTAGAACAGGAACAGACCTTTCAACCCGCAATGTTGTGCCAAACATAATGCCAAATTAATCTAATCCCTTCTCCATGCCCTAGGTCCATATCCTTCTATTCCTTGCATATTCATGTGCCACAAGGCCCTTAAATGTCCCCATCTTCTCCACCATCACTTCTGGAAGTGCGTTCCAACTCTGTGTAAAAAAACCTTCCCCTCACCTCTCCTTTGAACGTTCCCTCTCTCACTATAAATGCATGATCCCTAGTAATAGATATTTCAACTCTGGGAAAAAGATTCTGACAATCACCCCTTCCTATGTCTCTCATAATTTTATTGACTTCTATTAGGTCTCTCCTCAGCTTCCATCGCCCCAGAGAAAACAAACCTAGTTTATCCAGCTTCTTCTTATAGCTCATACCCTCTAATCCAGACAGCATCCTGGTAAACCTGTACTCCACTCTTTCCAAAGCTTCCACATCCTTCCTGTATTGTGGTGACTAGAACTTAATGCAACACTATAAGTGCGGCCTAACCAAAGTTTTATGAAGCTGCAACTTAACATCCTGACTCTTGTATTCAGTGCTCCAACTAAAGGCACGCTTGCCAATTTTAATTACAAGGGAAACTTGGTGTAAACAGAATTGGAGCAGGCCTGTGTAACTTGGGGCAATATTAAGTTATCTGTTAAAGCAGAAAGCAATAATTCATCATGTAACACATTTTTGTTTAGCTCTCTGTTACGTAACTCAGTTATGAAAACCCCCAACCGTTTCACCTAACTGATAGGTGAACATGGGAAAAGACAACTCAGACACAGTATTCACACATTTCTGAATCATGCAGTCCCCTAGGCGAGGCAACAAACAATAAAGTTGTGCCTTAAGTCGAATTCTGGGAATGTTCTATCCAATGATTTGCTGCAATCAAGCAAGGAGACTGCAGTGGGCCGTTAATCATTGTACTGGTTAATTAATAACTGGAGACAACCTCTTCATTTAGGAACTTATCAGCTTCTCTTTCCAAAGGACAGCAGCAAACTTATAGCCACCGCATATTTTAGTAGCTTGCTCCAGAGTATTGTGAAAAATAAATATTTCCCGTTAATCAACTTAAATCTTAATGCCTACAGCATTCATTTTATGTAATTATGGCCTGCCATTGCAGTACATGCAATAACCTAGCTAACCAGTCTGAAGAAATCTTTAGAAATATTATTTGTGGCCACTTTAAAGCTTCCCCCCTCCAACATAAACCCAATGGTTAGAATTCTTCAACCTCCAACCGGCTGGAATTCTCCAGTCCAACTGCAGTGAATGGAGTTTTGGCTGAGCGGCAAATTCTCCATTCTCGCTGGCAGCAGTGCAGGGCATATGCCATCTGCCGTAGTTCAAAAAACAATATTTTTTTGTGACTGCCTTAGTACTTTTTTATCGAATTATGATCGTAGGAACCATTAAGTTAATGCAAAGTGCATTCAGGGAGAAATTAATTCTCATAGTGACACTTCTACTGTGTCATGGGATCACCTATGGGGCATCCTTTATTGATCCCACTGAAGAATATCCCACAATGCTGGCTGCCCCCAATAAATTAACATCCTCCTCATTATCATTATGTTGCCCAAGTCTTTGGGACATATTTTGAATACTCTGTCCCATTTTGCTCCTGTTGTAGAAATGCCGGTGTTGGACTGGGGTAAACACAGTAAGAAGTCTCACAACACCAGGTTAAAGTCCAACAGGTTTGTTTGTAGCGAACGGCACTAGCTTTCGGAACTGGCTGTTTCTTTGTCAAGTGGGACCTACTTGAAGAAGGACCAGCCAGTTCTGAAAGCTAGTGCCGTTTGCTACAGGTTTACTTGGGTTTCCAATGCAAACATTTTAGAGGACTTAAAAGCAAATAATCATTCAGTAGTACAGAACTTGAGTATTGCTGAAAAAAGACATTTTGTTAAAGTTTTTGTATTACGCTCATCAGGTCAATCACAAGATTTAAACTAATAGGGAGGGAGGGTGGGGAGACAGCAGGAACTGGGAGTGGGATAGAGAGGGATGATAGGTCAACACCAGTAGGTAGAAAGGAATATCCGAGAGCTGAGGGTCTTCAGTGCATGTGTTTTAATGCGAGGAGTGTGACTGGCAAAACAGATGAACTGAAGGCAATAATGTTCACGAGGAGTTTAGACGTGGTGGCGGTGACCGAGACGTGGTTGAAGGAGGGGCAAGACTGGCAATTGAATATTCCAGGGTATAAGTGTTTTAGGTGTGACAGAGTTGGTGTGAAGAGAGGCGGGGGAGTGGCTTTATTAGTTAAGGACAACGTCATAGCAGTGCAGAGGGAGAGAGGTATGGATGATTTAGGAATTGAGTCTCTATGGGTGGAGTTGAGGAATAGGAAGGGAGTGGTTACTCTGTTGGGTGTTTACTACAGACCGCCCAACAGCCCGCAGGCTGTGGAAGAAGGGATATGCAGGGACATTTTAGATAAGTGTAGGAAAAATAGGGTGGTAGTGTGGGAGATTTCAATTTTCCTGGAGTAGATTGGAGTGTGCCCAGGGCTGTAGGAGTGGATGGGGAGGAATTTGTACAGTGTGTTTTGGAAGGGTCCTTGGAGCAGTATGTGGATGGCCCGACTAGAGAGGGGGCTATACTGGATTTGGTTCTGGGGAATGAGCCAGGCCAGGTGGTTGACGTCGAGGTAGGAGAGCAGGTGTCAAATAGTGATCACAACTCTGTCTGCTTTAGGATATTAATGGAAAAGGATGAGACTGGCCCAAAAGGGAGGGTATTTAACTGGGGGAGGGCTAGATACGGCCAGATTAGGCAAGATCTTAAAGATACGGATTGGGATAAGCTTTTTGAGGGCAGGTCGACGAGGTACATGTGGGAGTCTTTCAAGGGAAAACTAAACTCTCTGCAGGAAAGATATGTGCCGGCAAGGAGGAAGGATGGGAAAGGTAGGATTAGAGAACCTTGGCTTACCAGGGAGATTGAGGACTTGATCAAGAAAAAGAGAGAGGCTTACATTAGATCTAGGCAACTAGGGACTGAGACAGCGCTGGAAGCTTATAGAGAGTGTAGACGGGATCTTAAAAGGGGTATTAGAAAGGCAAAAAGGGGCCACGAGGTGGCTCTGGCAGGTAGGATTAAGGAAAATCCAAAGGCATTTTACACCTATGTAAGGAGCAAAAGGATGGTTAGAGGCAAGATTGGACCTCTTAGGGACAGTGGAGGGGATCTATGCTTAGAGCCTGAGGGAATGGGGGAGATCCTGAATGAATACTTTGCGTCGGTATTCACGCAGGAGACTGGACAGATGTCTGTGCCTGATGTTGACAAAGTTGAGGATTGGTTGAGGGAAATAAGGATTACGAGGAAAGAGGTGTTGGGGCTGTTAGGCAGCTTAAAGACATATAAAGCTCCGGGGCCTGATGGCATTTACCCCAGGCTGCTAAGGGAGTTGAGGGAAGACTTGGCTGGGCCTCTGACGCAAATCTTTGTCTCTTCCTTGGACACAGGTGAGGTCCCAGAGGACTGGAGGATAGCAAACGTAGTACCGTTGTTTAAAAAAGGTCAGAGGGATCACCCAGGGAACTATAGGCCGGTGAGCTTGACTTCAGTTATAGGTAAGCTAATGGAGAGGTTCCTTAGGGACAGGATGTATGAGCATCTGGAGCGCTGCGATCTGATCAGGGATACGCAGCATGGCTTCGTCAAGGGGAAGTCTTGTCTTACAAATCTAGTGGAATTTTTTGAAGAAGTGACAAAAACAGTTGATGAAGGACAGGCTGTTGATGTCGTCTACATGGATTTCAGTAAGGCGTTTGACAAGGTTCCTCATGGTAGACTGATAGAGAAGGTGAAGGAGCATGGGATACAGGGTCGGGTATGTAGATGGGTCGAAAACTGGCTCGGAAGGAGGAGACAGAGGGTAGTAGTGGAAGGCTCTTTTTCCGGCTGGAAGCCTGTCACTAGTGGAGTGCCACAAGGCTCAGTACTAGGTCCTCTTCTATTTGTGGTCTACATAAACGACTTGGAAGTAGGGGTAGGTGGTGAGATCAGCAAATTTGCTGATGACACCAAGATGCTTGGATTGGCGGGTACAGAAGAGCAGTGTCAGGCAATACAACAGGACATAGACAGGTTGGTAGATTGGGCAGATAGATGGCAAATGGAATTTAATCCGGAAAAATGCGAGGTGATGCATTTTGGCCAGAAAAATGTAGAAGAGAATTATAGGATAAAAGGTAAAACTATAAGGAGCATAGAGACGCAGAGAGACTTGGGGGTGCAGGTTCACAAGTCTCTGAAGGTGTCCTCACAGGTGGAGAAGGTGACAAAGAAGGCGTATAGTATGTTAGCTTTCATAGAAAAGGGTATAGAATAGAAGAGTAGGAGTTTGATGTTGCAGTTGTATACAACTTTGGTTAGGCCTCACTTGGAATACTGCGCCCAGTTCTGGTCTCCGTACTATCGGAAGGATGTGGAGTCCTTGGAGAGAGTGCAGAGGAGGTTTACCAGGATGCTGCCTGGTATGGAAGGACTGTCCTATGAGGAACGATTAGATAGACTGGGGTTGTTTTCCCTTGAAAGACGTCGGCTTAGAGGGGATCTCATAGAGGTGTATAAGATTATAAGGGGTATAGATAGAGTAAATGGAGGTAAACTTTTTCCACCTTTAGAAATGGATAGGACGAGAGGTCATGGCCATAGGGTGAGGGGGGCTATGTATAGGACGAATATTAGAGAGCAGTTTTTCACACAAAGGGTAGTGGGGGTGTGGAATGCACTGCCGAGTAAGGTGGTGGGAGCAGGCACGCTGGGGCTGTTTAAGGGTCTCTTGGACAGCCACATGAGCGGTATGCAGATAGAGGGATATATTAGGACTGTTTAACTACGGCTTTTTTCCACAGGTAATTCGGTCCATACTTGACCAACTTGAGCATGCATTCGGCAGGTGGTGCGGGTACAGCTCTTGGATGTTGATTCATGGGTTGCCTGGTACCTCATGTCGTATATGAGTGCTTTATGTGGACCACCTGAAGGGCACCATGACAGCTCAGAGACTATCGATGTGGCTGTGCAGACACTTGGAATTGGGCCGGTGTCTGCGGGAGTTTGCGCGTTCTCCCCGTGGTTGCGTGGGTTTTCTCCGGGCACTCCGGTTTCCTCCCACAACCCAAAAATTCGCTCTTAGGCTGATTGGGTAACAAATTGTCCCTATGGTGAAAATTTTCCAAATTAGGATTAATATATATATTATTACATAGGAATATTAAAATAGGATAATGTATTTGGTATTACGGTGGCGCGGGCTCGTTGGGCCGAAGGGCCTGTTTCCCGTGCTGTGTTGCTTAATAAAAAAAAAAGAATACTAATATCAGGGGAAACAACAATTTTATACTGTATGAGGAACAAGTGTGGATTTGTTGGCAAGTTGACTTTGATTTGTAGAGGCATTGCCATAGAGAATGCACTAGTTAATGTGACTGATAATTATCTGCCAAGCATTGTTTGAAATTTAAAACAGGCATCTTGATTCTGATCGATTAAGGCCAATGGAATAAACCAGTGAACGACTATCATGTATTTTGTTTCGCAGAACCAGTGCAATGTGTATACGTGTTCTCTCTATCTGCGAAAGAAAGGGACTTGTGTATTAATACATGCAGCTTCCAGTTCTTGCTAACGTGTCACAATATGAGTCCAACTCACAATCTTAAGTTAGCTTCCAGCATAATGCTTAGCACGCTGTGGATTACTCAGCAAAAGTTGTCCAATCGCAGAATCACATCTAGTGATAGGTTTTGTGTTTTGAATTCTGCAAACATGGACTGGTTGGGGACAGTCTGTACCTTGCCTTTTGCGAACAGTGGAAGGGACACGCTGTTCAATACCTCAGTCTTTGGGACGTATGACATCACACTAGTACTGAAATTCATATACACGTTACTCATTTGTGAGATGGGAAGAATGTCTTTTTGGCTTGATGCAGTATTATGGTAACCCTCTTTCTTTCTCCAAGGATGTTGCCAAACTTGTTGAGTATTTCTATCACTTTGTGTTTGAATTCAAAATAGTTGGGATAATTGGAGGCCGCTAGATCTACATTCCAGAGTCCTTAAGGAGGTGGCCCTAGAAATAGTGGATGCACTTATGGTCATCTTCCAAGATTCCATAGATTCTGGAATAGATCCTATAGATTGGAGAAAACTGATCAGTTTGGGAAATACATGCTGGTTTTCTTGCCAGAAACAGCATTCTGCCATTATTTGGTAAGACTTCCCCCAAAGTATTATTTTTTAATGTGCTTCTTATAAAATGTCACATACACAAAATGTACAAAATAAAAAATAATTAACATTTGATAAATAAATCTGAAAATTCAGCAAACTTGGTAAAGTGATTTTATATTCTAAATTTATTTTATAATGCTGTTGTGTTACTATGTTTACTTTCCCATGCATGCATTACCTACTTTTTCAAGTCTTTAATCTCAAGAAGGATACCCATAACAAGACTCCACAGCTGTGGGAGAAAATTGCAAGTGTGGGTCAGTCGGATCCCTTATCCCTGTTAAGATATCTTAGTTCACAAATTTCTTTCTCTACATATCACATCAAAAAACAGAGTCATAGATATCTACAACACAGGAAAAAAAGCCCTTCGGCCCATCAAGTGTATGCCGGTCAAAGACAAACCACCCAACTGTTCTAATCCCAGTTTCCAGCAGTTGGTCCATAACCTTGCGTGTCTCAGCATTGCAAGTGCACATCTAAATACTTAAATGTTATGAGGGTCTCTGCTTCCACCAACCTTTCAGCCAGTGCATTCCAGACTCCCAGTACTGTCTGGGTGAAAAAGTTTTTCCATTCAACCCATCCTGCCCCTGGGTTTAAATCCATGTCTCCTGGTGATTGGTCCCTCCACCAACGGAAAAAAGTTTCATTGTTCATTTAGATTAAACATTTTATGAGAGACAAATGGAAACAAGTTTTCAAATAATGTATTTTTGCAATAGTGTCAAAGAACTTTGTACTGTGGTTCAGAAATTGAAAAATACAAGCAGTGAAGAAACGGAATGTGTTAAAAGTTAATACGTTTTACATTCGATTGTTCTCCATTTAACAATCTTGATACTATAAGGGATCAGCCAAATATTAAGAAAAACAGAGAGGTAAAAGAGGTATTAAGAATGAATAGGATCAAACAGAATTTTTTGTTTTGCCTTATGGAATCAAATCAATGAAATGAGTGGCATGGTGGCCTAGTGGTTAGCACTGCTGCCTCACAGCGCCAGGGATCCGGGTTCAATTCTGGCCTCAGATCACTGTCTGTGTGGAACTTGCACATTCTCCTCATGTCTGCATGGGTTTCTTCTGGGTTCTCTGGTTTGCTCCCATAGTCTAAAGATGTGTGGGTTAGGTTCATTGGCTAAATTGCCCTTAGTGTCAGGTGGATTAGTAGGGTAAATATATGGGGTTATGGAAATAGGTCCTGAGTGGGATTGTGGTCTGTACAGACCCAATGGGCTGAATGGCCTCCTCTGCACTGTAGTGATTCTATGTAACACCCTAAAGGGTTTGCCACTACTAAAAACAAGATTCCTGATTAAATATGGAAATTATTTTCCTTGTCAATCCACCTTTGAACTCAGCACTTTCAATCAGTTTCATTTACTTAGAATTCACAGTATAATATTGTGCTTTTGGGTTCAAAGCCTTTGTATACAGTACAGAAAAAATATTGTCAGTATTTTCTTTTACTCCAAGGATTAACTTTTGTCTTCTCATTGTTATATTTGAAATCCTATTCCATTTGAATGAAGGATCTATACACTATGTACAATGAATTTGAAATTGGTAAACTAATCCACAAAAAATGGATGTAGTAATTAAGTATGGACAAGACAGAAAATTCCTCAGTGTCAGTTGATTTCTTTGTAATTCTTGTCACCACGATAATGTTATAAAATGCTATTAAATACCAAATGATATATATTTTATGCTGCTTATACTAATCTTACGTAAAGTTAAACATGCAACACTTTTGCACACATTTCAGATGAATCATACTTGCAGAATCTGACAGCTATACCATAATGCAATAATAGTTTGTGTACAATGGAGGCAATCTTTTAAAGTTCTGAAAATTGAGGTTTATCAATCAAAGAAACTTATGTCCCGTTTTCTCCTATTTCATCAAAAGACATACTTTAATTTTAATAAACACGCCTAATTGTAGTAAAAATGGTGAGAAGAGTAACTTTACCTGTGATGTAATTGTGAACTACAAGTGACTTGCTGTTTATGCAGATCTATAAACACTTTAATCAATTGACTAAGTCAGCTTTATTGGTCATTTTAGGAAAGAACGTGCAATTCTGAACATTTGGGTGTTCTGAAGCAGATGAGGAAACCCAGCTATCTTTCAAAAAAACTGGTCCAGGTAGCAGTGCCCACATCCCATGAATGAATTATATAAAAATAACACTTTTGCTGAAAGTGATTGGAGGAATGTTTGAGACTTGCAGAGTTTTATGCAACATGATTGATGGGATTATGAAAGTAGCAAACCAATTAGAAAACATGAGGAAGAGATGTTACCAATACTTAACCAAAAAAAGTATGTGAATAAATCAATAAGAAAATTAGAAAATAATAAAACCTTTTCCAGCAATACCTAAGAAACACACTCACTTTATGATTCCAAGGATTTACACTCGATATAGCTTAGACAGGAAAGGAAGCAAATATCAAAACCAACATATAAATTATAGGTCTGAAATAAGATTGAGATTTTAGATACATCTCCTAAATTACTTACATCAGTTAAATAGACTATATAATAATCTTAATTAAAAGCAAGAGTATATTATAATTACTGGTTCAAATTTTACTAAGTTACAATTTTGACCATGTGACTGATTATTTGCTGGATCAATCAGAAGCCAAAAGGAACTAATCCGGGTCGAAATATAAGCCAACTTTCTGAAACATACACGTGCAGGCCATTGTATTTATAATTATTTATAAATATTTAGTATAATGTTTAGTGAATGAATGCTTTATTTTCGCTCTTAAGTACTGCATTCAGTGCTATGACTCTCTGCAATTTTTACTGATGCTCCGTAGAAAGCATCTTTTCCAGTTGTATCACAGCTTGCTATGGGCCCTGTTGTGTAAGAAACTACAAAGGATTCTAAGAGTTGCCCAGTCCTTCACACAAACCAACCTCTCATCATTGACTCCACCTACACTTCCCGTTGTCACGGAAAAGCAGCCAGTATAATCAAGGACCCCCATGCACCACAGACATTCTTTCTTCCACTTTCTTCTGTCAGGAAAGAGATACAAAAGTCTGAGGTCATGCACCAGTCGATTCAACAGCAGCTTCTTCCCTGCTGCCATCAGACTTTTGAATGGACCTACATTATATTCAGTTGATCTTTCTCTACACTTGAGCTGTGGCAATAACACTATATTTTGTACTCTCTCATTTCCTTTTCTATATATGGTATACTTTGTCTTTTTAGCTGGTAAGAAACAATACATTTCACTGTATCCCAATACGTGTAATAATAATAAATCAAATCAACTACACATTGGATTGGAGCGATAAGTTTCTGAGAATGTATTTTAATTCACCTGTTCAAAACAGCTGACTGAAGTAAAATAAAATTTCCGATCTGTTTAGATACATCCTGGGCTAAAGCTTATCGAAAATCCCCTTCTTTATCTAAATTTGCATTCAATGAGTGATTCCTGCTTTAAAGTATAATTAATTAACAACATAGGTTTATGAAAGAATCCCAACAGTTCAGAAAGAGGCCATTTGGTCCATCGAGCCTGCACTGATAACAATCCCATCATGTCCCATAACCCCACATACTTATCTTGCTAATACGACCAAAACTACGGTCAATTTAGCTTGGCCAATCAACCTAAACCACACATCTTTGGACTGTGGAAGGAATCCGGAGCACCAGGAGGAAATCCATGCCGACACGGGGAGAATGTGCAAACTCAGACAGTGACCCAAGCCGGGAATTGAACTCAGATCCTTGGCACTGTAAGCCAGCAGTGTTATCCACTGTGCCACCATGCCATTCCTGTTGGTCCACATTGCTCTTGAGATTGAAAAAATTCAGAGCATGAGGGCTACGGGCATCAAAATCTAATGACTATCCCCTACATTCTAGCGACATTTTTAATGATGATGAAAAGTAGGACAGTTAGGTTACAGCTAGCATTTAAAATGTAATGATGCAGAACATTCAAGATTAAAGATTTGGCTTTCTACCAGTTGTAATTATACTGCAGGTTCTGTGAAATGTGTGAGGACATTTGTCTATCTTCAGAAGTAGTAAATTTAAAAAAAAGGCCAGATCTGCCAGTCCAATTATATCAAAGCACAGAAACATGACAGCAAAGGTTTTTTTTCAAATGCATTATGGTATTTTTTCCATTGGAAAAGTACTATAATAATGTGAGCAATTATATAATGCTGGTCAATGTAAGCGTCAGCTTACCTTTACAGGACAGATCCTTATGATAAATCATTGCATTAAAACCATATCTGCATTACAATGCAGTACCTAATATTGACATTTCAATATTTAAAAATGGTTTAACTTATCTTTTGGAATGTTTCCAATTCCTCAATAGATTTTCTATTTTCTTCACAAACTCTCAAGTTTGTGTACTTTTAATAGGCTTCACAAACCTTCATCATCAGATGAAATTGGTGTGCAGGAAAAAAATCTCATTTTCATCCCCCATTCAAAATGGCCAATTTAACCTCAGCGGAGCATTGTATGCCCAATCCACACAAAGGACAGAGCAAAATGGCCTGGGATTGAAAAATGGAAGAAAATTCTATTTCCTCCAACAAAAATCAAAGTGTAGCCACTGCATAGAACCTTTGAAGCATACAAGCATAGAATCCCTAAAGTACAGGAAGAGGCCATCTAATCCATCAAGTCTTCACTGACTCTCCAGAAGAATGTCCCACCTCCTGCCTATCCCTGTAACCCCGTGCATTTACCATGGCTGATCCATCGAACCCTCACAAGGAGAATGTGCAAACTCTACACAGACAGTCACCCAAAGCTGGAATTGAACATGGGTCCTTGGCATTGGGAGGCAGTGGTGCTAACCACTGTGTCACCAAAACATACCTCCACACTCAGGTAAATATTCAGCCTAGATCTTTCATAGAATTAACATGATGCAAATAACGGAGAATGAAAAGGAGTTTTATAAAATGTTTTTAAAATGTGATTGTAGGTTTATCTGATTGATTTACAATTAATAAATGTCAATGATCTCAAGGAAAATTATTTTCCAGTATGCCACAAGTATCCTTATTTTGTTGTTCTAGTAATTTTAACAAAACTAGCTTTCTCAAATAAAACAGTTTTTTAGTTTGGTGCAATTGAATAATAATAAGACAATCTGATCCATAAGGATTGGCTGCTTAACTTTTCCATATTAAGAGGTGGTTCTGGGGAACACAGTATCAGGGGTTTCTAACATAATTTGTTCCTGATACATGTTTCTTCATCTACACGTTGTGATAAAACACAGCAATCTGACATTTGTACTGTAGCAAGTACAATTGCACACATTTTTTTTTTATTCAATCGTACACTACTGCTGAAAATACCATTTTTTGCAAAACTACTCTGAATACTTCTGGCACTACAGATTCTTGCACATCCCAAGTAAATCTTGGTTCCTCTATTTCTTGCTGGAAGAGATATATCTTTGAGAGCTTGAGAAAAAAGAACTGACACATATCTGAGTTGCCAGGCATATGGACAAGAAGGCTGAGCTTGTAAAGGAGAGTGGGTTTGAAGAAATTAGCACTGCGTCTGAATATTCCGACACTTATGACTTCCTGAATGAAGAGACGGTCAGTAATATAAGCACTAATTGAATAAACAGTCTTATATTATGGTAACATTAACCCTAATGATTACAGGTTGAGTGCCCTAGCCTCGGAAGCAAATAATATAGGGCATGCTAAAGGTAACCAAAGACATAGGAAAGTCTGTTCTAGTTTCATATAACAGGCCGCATTAGAACAGCTGTGGTATGATCAGCATTTGGCAAGTTTCACACTGCAAGCTATTATTTAGGGACATCTAAATATTTGTGTAAAACTAAAATACATCTGTTGCTAATAATTAGAGAATCTTATTATGCTGGTGGAACAAATGTGTTGTTGATTACTTCACCTGTCCTTCAATCTTTAATGGACATCTAATGTGTTAATTCAATAACTTGACTTTACAGTTTCAAACTAAAACTTGCAAAGTACCTGCTCTAATTACACAGATTCTTCTAAAAAAACAGCCATCTAGCTGCCATTTATGTCACCCATATATATGTTAATCAACACAGCATCATTAGCTTCAAAGCCTTGCAGCAATGCAGAAAGTAATGTAATGGTTTCACCACGAGTGTCAAAGATTGATACCACTTCAGATCTCTCCGATTTTCCATTCAAACTTTCAAGGAGCTATATTTTCTTAGCAACATCAAGGCTAGCCAGTGTAGCAGACTTTCAAAAGGTGGGGCCACATGATGATGTGCATGTTAGTTGACTAATGATAGCTGTCTGGGGGGGGACAACAGCAGATGCTATTTCCCAGACCCCAGACTCAATACTGGAATACCCAGACAACAAGGACACCTATGTCAGACTCCTTTTTATTGACTGTAGCTCAGCCTTCAACATCATTATCCCCACAAAATCTCCAAACTCTGTGGACCAGGGTTTGGCTCCCGTCTCTGCAACTGATTTGATTTGATTTATTATTGTCACATATACAGTGAAAAATATTATTTCTTATGCACATTACAGACAAAGCATACCATTCATAGAGAAGGAAACAAGACAGTGCAGAATGTAATGTTATAGTCACAGCTAGGGTGTAAAGAGAGATCAACTTAATGCAAGGTAAGT
The DNA here is from genome assembly GCA_024679065.1 of Sphyrna mokarran. Classification (NCBI taxonomy): domain Eukaryota; kingdom Metazoa; phylum Chordata; class Chondrichthyes; order Carcharhiniformes; family Carcharhinidae; genus Sphyrna; species Sphyrna mokarran. The sequence continues at coordinate 104,265,995 of JAGIQG010000003.1, read as the reverse complement.
CCATTCAAAGGTCTGACGGCAGCAGAGAAGAAGCCATCTTGAGTCGGTTGGTACGAGACCTCAGACCATTGTATCTTTTTCCTGATGGAAGAAGGTGGAAGAGAAATTGTCTAGGGTGCATGGGATCCTTAATTATACTAGCTGCTTTGCCGAGGCAGAAGAGGTGTAAATAGAGTTAAGGGATGCATGATGGATTGGACTACATTCACAATGTTTTGTAGTTCCTTATGGTCTTGGGCAGCGCAGGATACCAAGCTGTGATACAACCAGAAAGGATACTTTCTATAGTGCGTCTGTAGAAGTTGGTGATTCTGAATTTCCTAACCCATAGAGTACAATCAGTAAGGATAGGCAACAATACCTCCACTATCATCCTCAACATAGGTGCCCCACAAGATTATGCTCTCAGCCTACTATACTTCTCATACATCAAGGATTGTGTGTCCAAATTCCCCTCCAATTTGATTTTCAAATTTGCTGATGACACCATCATAATGGGTCGGATCTCAAAAAATGACAAGAGTGAGTACAGGAATGAGACAGAGAATCTGGTGAAGTGGTGTGATGACAATAATCTCTCTCTCTGTATCAACAAAATGAAGGAGATTGTCATCAACGTCAGGAAGCATAATGGAGAACATGCCCCTGTCTACAACAAAAGTGATGAAGTGGAGAGCTTCAAGTTTCTAGGTGTTCAACTCATCTAGTTCTGGTCCCTCCCTGTCAACACTAACATTAAGCATATCCACCAATGCATCTACTTTCCAGAAAGCTAAGGAAATTCAGCATGTCCACCTACAATTGACAGATGCACTACAGAGAGCATCCTTTCCGAATAGATCACAGTTGGTATGGCTCTTGCTTTAACCAAGACTGCAAGAAACTACAAAGGGTTGTAAACATAGCCAAGTCCATCAAGTAAACCCACCTCTTGTCCATTGACTCCATCTACACTCCCAGCTGCCTAGGGAAAGCAGCCAGCATAATCAAGAACCTCATGCGCTCTGGACATACTCTCTTCCACCTTCTTCCATTAAGAAAAAAATATATAGGTCTGAAAATACATACTAACTGATTCAAGAACAGTTTCTTCCATCAGACTTTTCAACAGACCTATCAGGCAGTAAGTTTATCTTGTTTTTCAACCTATCAGTAACTACAATATATACTGCATCTTATCCTTCTCTTCTATGGACTCTATAAACGTTGTTTTGCCTGTAACAGCTCTCAAGAAACAATACTTTTCACTACATTCAGTACGTGTGACAAAATAAATCAACTTAATTCAAAGGGATGAGGATTCAAAAGGATACGTAAGATGTCATGTGATGACATCTCCCAGAATACGTCCAGCCAGAGTGGGATAAAAGCAAATTACTATGGATGCTGGAATCTGAAACAAAACAGAAACTGCTGGAAATGCCCAAAACAAATTGGAGGAACATCAACTAATCCTTCAATTACAGCTTATACATTTAGTTCAATAATTTTAGAGCATGAACTCTCTCTACCACTTTCATCATATTTTTTAAATTTCCATCAATTTATTTTTATTTCTTCCATTGATTCATTTTCTCATCCCATATTTTTATCCTGCTCTCCACCGTTTACCCTTACCACCATCTCCCCTCCCCATACCCCACTTACTAGGGACATCTGTTTCAGATTGCCCTTTGACACTCTGCTTATCTTTGTTCTGATGTGGAGATGCCGACGTTAGACTGGGATAAGCACAGGAAGAAGTCTCACAACACCAGATTAAAATCCAACAGGTTTATTTGGTAGCACAAACCACAGACTTTTAGAGCACTGCTCCTTCATCAGGTGAGTAGGAGTTCTGTTCACAAACAGAGCATATAAAGACACAAACTCAATTTACAAAATAATGTTTGGAATGCGAGTCTTTACAGGTAATCAAGTCTTAAAGGTACAGACAATGTAAGTGGAGAGATGGTTAAGTACAGGTTAAAGAGATGTGTATTGTCTCCAGCCAAGTTAGTGAAAATTTGCAAGCCCAGGCAAGTAGTGGGGTAACAGATAGTGTGACATGAACTCAAGATCCTGGTTGAGGATGCCATCATCTCACATGAGAATACCATGGTACATACTCTTGCAACTCGGCCAATGTTGACTACCTGATACGCTGTAGAAAAGGATATCCTGAGGCATGGTACATTGGGGAGACCATGCAGACTCTACAACAACAGATGAATGAACACCGTTTGACAATCACCAGGCAGGAGTGTTCTCTTCCTCTTGAGAAATATTTCAGCAGTCATAAGCATTTAGCCTCTGATCTTGGGTAAGCATTCTCCAAGGTAGCCTTTACAACACACAACAACGTAGAGTCACTGAGCAGAAACTGATAGCCAAGTTCCACACAAATGAGGACAGCATGTTCCTGTGATGTAATTTTCTTGGTGGTTTGATCTATGTTCAGTGGAGAAATGTGAATCATGTGTTTTGCATCCCAGATTCATTCCCTTCCCTTGTACTTAACCTTGTGTCCTGTGTTACAGGGACAGATCCAGATGCCTTGGGGCCTTCTGGATTCCAAACCCTTACTGCAGCTCCCGGCCATCTTGATCCAGACAACTCGGATGAGTCCTTGGAGGATGTGAGTGAAGGGACCTCCAAAGGTGGCACTGTTTTGGTGTAGCTGCCATCTCACGACTCACCATCCAAGACACTGACATGTCGGTGGGTCCAATTAGTGATGAGGCTTCTGGATCATTCTTTGGTGAGCACGACACATCTGATAATGTACATGGGGTAGAGGAGGGAATGTCCAGCCCCTACTGCAGCACCCACCCATCCTGGCCCAGACAGCTCAGATAAGTCCTCGAAGGATATGAGTGAAGGGACCACTGAGGGTGGCACTGTTTTGGCATCAGTTTCCAACTCACAACTCACCATCTCAGATACTGACACTTTGGTGGGTCCTGTTGGTGGTGAACTTCTGGGTTATTCTCTGGTGAGCATAACATACCCGATAATGTATATTGGGTGGAAGACGGAACGTCTGAGACCTTTGACATACAGGGGCCTACCAGAGGCGAGGACTCAGCTGGCCCCAGGCTACTTGCTGGGCCTCTGAGATCACTTTTCCCTCAGCTGTTGGAGATACAGCAACAGAACCAGGGAATGCAGGAGGGGTTGACAGCCACAGTGAATCAACAGCAAGGTTATTGGGAGAAGTCCCAAAACTTTCAAATATGCCAGTTATTGCCTGTCTTGCGTGCTTCCCAGGCCAGCACTGCAAGAGTGGTATCTGCAGTGGAAAGCCTGGGGCAGGGGGTTCTCACCATGAGTGGCAGGCTCCAAGTGATGGCCAACTCACAGCTGAATAGGCTTCTCGAGATTCTGCAGCCCATGGCTGAGCGCTCAAGAGCTTGCAAGAGACCCAGCAGGACAGCGCTGAGACTCAACGGGCTACGGCAGCAGCCCTTGAGAACGTGACCCGCTCGCAGAGGGTTATGCCTGAGGCATTGCAGAACGTCGCCTAGTCTCAGAGGGCACTTGCTGCGACAATTGAGAAGTGACCCCCAACTCAAGCAGCCTTCGCAGAGGGCTCGACCATCATGGGTAGGACGCAGGTGCCCTCCAGGACTGGCAGTCCCAGGTGATATCAGAGTTTCTGGATATTACTGCAAAAGCACTGCCATCCCATGGAATGATCCAGGGGCCCACAGGAATCCCAAGGGAGGAGGAAGGGCTTGAACCCATGCTAGGGTGAGGAAACTATGACTGTGGCTAAATCTTCTAACTCCCCCCTTCCTGGCATCTTAGGGGCAGCGGGATGAAGAAGGTATCATAGAAACATCCCAGACAACTGGAAGCAGGCCAGGACCCTCAAAGTTCAGGGCCTTCAGAGGATGCTCACCACATACATCACAGGCAACGGGGTGAGGTAGGCAGCTGGCCCTCTCCGCCTCCAATATAGATTTTGGGCAGTCGCTGAGACATAGCGGTAGTCCATGTAAGGTTAGGACGTTATAGTAATACTGAGATGGCATGGGTGAAGGGCTGCATTAGTTAGAAAAATATTGAAGCACCTTAACATTTTTTGTTCACAAATTTTTATGTTAGAACGTTTTATTTAATCACCTTTATTGCAAATAAATGTTTTCTCACCACCTACCTGTGACTAATTTGTCTCAATTATGAATCCTCTTCCATTGATGATCACCGGAGGGACACTTCATGTTGCGAAGGTTCCTCAGTGCCTTGTAACTGAGAAAAGGAGGCCATTGGTTCCCCAGAATCCACAAGCCATTCCCTCCTGTCCCCACCCCATTCATCCCAGGGCCTTGTATGGAGGTTTTAGATCCCTTACCCAATACGCAGATGTCAGTCCAGGTTTCTGATTATCCACTCTGTCCATACCACTCATAATTTTATAGACTTCTATAAGGTTGCCCCCTTAATCTCCATCATTCCAATGAGAATAAACCAAGTTTCTCCAACCTCTTCTCATAGCTAATGCCCTGTACACCTGGCAACATCCTGGTGTATCTTTTCTGTACCCTCTCCAGAGTCTCCACATCCTTCTGGTAGTGTGGTGACCAGAACTGAACATGATATTCCAAGTATGACCTACCTAAAGTTCTATAAAGTTGCAAATTGATTCGCCAATTTTTAAACTCAAAATTGCTGCCTCATTTTCTTATTAAAAAAAGACTGAATCAAGGCATCATTTGTCACAAGATCACAGAGCATCTTCTATTCCAATCTAAATTTACAGTAAGACCAATCTCTATTTCTTGTTTATTTTCTTTTACACACTGAGTTCTAAAATGAGATGTTTTCAACTAGGAGCTGGATTTTGAAATGGCAAGTGTATTTTACATGTGGGAGATTTTGTTTGCTCCCAGATACTCATATAAGTAGACTCAAGAATGCAATCAATGACAAGTTTTGTTGCAAGTGCCACCTCTCAATCAAACATGACTACCTCCTCCCTCAGCACTGATTGGTGGTTTACTGATGGCTGCCATCTGACTATCTGAAAAATTACTGCAGTATCTTCATACTAAACCATAAAAATCATTGTCGATAGCTGGTTGTTAAAGGCTATTTGAATTGCTGCTAGAATTCAGAATTTTGCTTTTACATTGAAACCATCCATGTGTAAACAAAACAAAGTCATTAACTCTACGTGACCGAGGAGAAGAGCATTATGAATTGAGTAGGCGATCAATTAATAGAGCCATAGAGGTTTACAGCATGGAAACAGGCCCCTTGGCCCAACTTGTCCATGCTGCCTCTTTTATTATCCCTAAGCTAGTCCTAATTGTTCATGTTTGGGCCATATCCCTCTATATCCATCTAATCCATGTAACTATCTAAACGTTTTTTAAAAGATAAAATTGTATCTACCTCTACTATTACCTCTGCCAACTCATTCCAAACACTCACCAACCTTTGTGTGAAAACATTCCCTCTCTAGACCCTCTTGTATCTCTCCCCTCTCACCTTAAACCTATGCTCTTTAGTTTTAGACTCTCCTACTCTGGGAAAAGATATTGACTATCTAGCTAATCTATGCCCTTCATTATGCTATAGACCTCCATAATTTCACCCCCAAGCCTCCTATGCTCCGAAGAAAAATGTCCCAGTCTATCCAACCTCTTCTTATAACTCAAACCATCTAGTCCCTATACCATCCAAGTAAATCTTTTCTGCATTCTTTCTAATTTAATAATATCCTTTCTATAATAAGGTGACCGGACTGTACACAATATTCCAAGTGTGGCCTTACCAATATCTTGTACAACTGCAACAAAATGTCCCAACTCCTGTATTCAATATTCTGACCAATGAAACCAAATATACTGAATGCTTTCTTGATCACTCTGTCCATCTGTGACTCCACTTTCAAGAAGCAATGAACATGTAACCCTAGATCTCTTTATTCTGTAACTCTCCCAGTGCCCTATCATTAACTGAGTAAGTCCTGTCCTGGTTCAATCTACCAAAATGCATGCCCTTACATTCATCTAAATTAAACTCCATCTGCCATTCATCAGCTCACCAGCCCAATTGATCAAGATCCCAACGCAATCTGAGATAACTTTTGTCCACAATGCCATCAATCTTGGTGTCATCTGCAAACTTATTAACCATGCCTATTAGATTTTCATCAAATTATTTTTGCAAAAACGAACGTAAGTCATTCATGTTGATGAGATAAGATCCCTACAGTGGAGACAGAAGGCCATTTGGCTCATCAAATTTGCAATGACAGCAATTCCACCCAGGGCCTATCCCCATAACCCCATGTACTTATTCCGCTAATCCCCCTGACACTAATGAAATTTAGCATGGCCAATCAACCTAACCCACACATCTTTGGAGTGTGGGAAGAAATTGGAGCACCTGTAAGAAACCTCGCAGATGGAGGGGGAAGGTGCAAACTCTACACAGACAGTGACCTGAGCTCAAAATTGAACCCAACTGCAGGTGCTCTGAGGCAGCAATGCTAACTACTGTACCACTGTGCCACCCATTCAGTTGAAATCAGCAGGCTTGGATACTGCTAATCTACAAAGTTTACTGGGCGGAATTTTGTATGGTGGGACTTTACAGTCCCCATCAGTCATTGTATGTTTGAATGAAGCCAGATTTTATGGCCTTGCTCCCACTGCAATGAAGCTGTGAAATTCCACCCTATGGATGGGACTTTCCATGCTCCCCATGGTGTACTTTGCTGTGGCAAAAGCTGCATGTCATTGGCTAGTGGCAGGATCAACTGGGTCTCACTATTGTCAGTGGTGGTTGCCCATTGTCTGAGCCCCCTGCTGGGAAACCGGGGATTCGCTGTTGGTGGGACTGGAAGATCCCACCAGTGGGAGCAACAGGAAATGTTTGATTTTTTAAACATCGTATACATTGCAAGGAAATGGTACTGACACCCTCCTTTTGCAACCTACTGACATATTTTAATCTGATAAATCTTGAATGAAAAACTATCCGGTTTTAGTTGTACCATGAATATATTTAATATCGGATGGAGCATTGGAACTAGTTTCATTTTGTTTCAGTGGAAAAGTTTGCCTGTTGTCGCAAAGGCTTTTTCACTAATATTTGAGAATACAAATCAATTGTGTTCATATTTAAATTAGCTATTATATTCTTCCCACTTTTAAATGACGTAAATATTGTATTTAGTTCTTCCAAAATGACACTTCTGAGGCTTTGTAAATTAGATGATCACTAAATATAATAAAAGCAAATTATTGTGGATACTGCAATCTGAAACCAAAAGAGAAAATGCTGGAAAATCTCAGCAGGTCTGCAGCATCTGTAAGGAGAGAAGAGCTGATGTTTCAAGTCCAAATGACCCTTTGTCAAAGCTCACAACTCACTGTTTTGACAAAGGGTCATCCGGACTTGAAATGTCAGCTTTTTTCCTTATGGATGCTGCCAGACCTGCTGAGATATTCCAGCATTTTCTCTTTTGATCTCTAAATATGTCTTGGAGATCATTTGCTCTCCATCCCCTCACAAAGCAGTTTATCAGCTAAACTAGAGGAAGGGCATTTGTTCACATGTAAACATTTAATATAACGCAATTTATTATAATGCAAACTAAATTATTCTTGTTAATTGAATTATTATGAACTTTATATTTTGTTATGTGCTGATGTTCATGTTCTTGCACATCAGGAGCCAGATTATAATGGCCGAAAAGTAGTAGGTTCTGATGCAGACATGAAGTTTAATAGTATTTGGTTGGGAAGCCGACCTTCTCCTGTCCACCTTCATGTTTAACCTAAGTAGGTGTGAACTGTCAGGCAAATACTTGAAATAGCATTTAGAGAACATCTAGATTTGGGGTAATTTGGTTATAACATTCATGTCATGTAAGAGCCAGACAATGACAACCTCCAACAGAGAAGAGCTAACCATTACCTTAACATTAAGTGGTATTACTGTAATAAGTCTTCAAAATGTAGAGATGCTGGCGTTGGACTGGGGTAAACTCAATAAAGTTTCACGACCCCAATTTTAAATCCAACCAATTTATTTGATAGTAAATTCGCGAGCTTTCGACACGAAGGCCATAGTGTCGAAAGCTCGTAAGTCTTCAAACACAGATGTCTCTTCACCAAAGGAATTTATTTACAAACTCTCACAGCAGTACACAGAGTGTTAGCAGTCTGTCTACAGGGATGTCAGAGGAACTGACACTCCCAGTTAAGTAAAAGACAAAGGCTCCCTGTTTGGTCCATCAATTGGATCCTTAATCAGGAAACTCTTTTGATGCCAACCAAATAAATAGAATCAAGTTAATTTAGGGACAACTGAACTTTCGGCTGAAAGGAGGGAATCACCTGAAACAAAAACAAAGTGGAAAGGAAACTTAAATCATCAAATTAAAATGTGATTAAAGTGATCAATAATACACCCCAATCCCTGCGATACTCAGCGGGTATGGAAGGCATCAACAGTGATCCTTAATCAGGGAGTTCTTACTGCAATAGGCCAACCTCAATGGTCTGATTGATATCATTATAATTACCATTGCTAAATACTTTACATTCAACATCCTGGTGGTTAGCAGCATCAGAAACCTAACTAGACCAGTCATATAAATATTATGAGTACAAGAGTAGGTCAGAGACTGGGAATTCTTGGTATTTCACCTCCTTACTCCCCTGTCCACAATCCACAGTGCTTAAGTCTGGAGAGTGATGGATTACTTTCCAATTGCCTTGATGAGTGCAGCTCCAAACACACCTACCATCACACAAAGCATGATTGGCAGACTTATACAATGACCCTCTCCACCACAGGAGCACTGTGACAGCAGGGTATATAATCTATAGGAAGTAGAACACAACTTGCCTTCTTCAATAGTCCTTCCAAGATGTACAACCTCTGCCATCTAGAAGGACAAAGGCAACAGATGAAGGGAACACCACAACCAGCAAATTCCCTTCCAAATCACTACCTTCATGACGTGAAAATATATCACTCTTCCTTCACTATTGCTGGGGCAAAATCCTGGCACTTCCTCTTTAACAATATTATGAGTGTACCTACAATACATGCAGTTGTTCAAGGAAATGGCTCACCACCATCTTCTCAAGGGCAAATAAAGATGTTAGCCTTGTCAACAATCTCATGAATGAATGAATTATTTTAATAAAGCATAAAATGATATATTGAAGTGTTATGTGGGCAAGTCAGAAACACTGAGGGCATGTCCTGTAAATCTTATCTTTTGAGGAGTTTTTGCTCTTAATGCTTAGAGATGCGATAGGTAGAAGTGCTGGTTGCTACTTTTGCTCAGCAGCATAACCTGTAGGGAATCGAGTGCCTGATTTTTCATTCATTCATTTTAATGGATTGAAAATTCAATTCTTTGTGTTTTAATTTCCCATTCAATGATTCTCACTAGTAATGAATCTTGCTTGAAATGCCCAACTGGGAAATTAACAATGACTTTTTTTAATGATTTCTATGAAGTGAGTCTATTGCCACTTTCCTTTGAAGGCATTGACACTTTATGCAGTTTTGCAGTTGTGGGATGCCCCTTAATAGATTCTGTAAGTGACCCTTTCTCACAAGTGAGCAAAGACAGTGGATGTCAACAAGAAATTAGACTTTGCCCTATCTTGATATTGAGAGACATTTAGTTGGGTTCATTAGACCGCAAACACGAATAAGAATCCTGAACCTTTACCCTCCCTGTCAAGCTGCTGAAGCCAATTGTCAGGCGAGATCTTCCGGCCTTTCCTGCCAGCGGATTCTTCCAGTCCCATTGAAGGTGATCTGATGGCTGGTTCTCTGGTGGCAGGATACATGAGCCACAAAAAACGCTGCAGAGGATGGCAGGACTGGAAAATATCATCAACAGCCAATGGCAAGCCCACCTCCACCACCAGAAAATATGCCAGGGGGTGGTTGGGGTGAGGGGGGTGGGGGGGACTGGAAGATCTCACCAGTAGCTCTACTTTATCAGAAATCAACTTACTCAGAATAGACTTTCGATCAAACATGAACCATATTAATTCCTGGTTTATATGGCTCAGTCACTGACTATTTTAATGAACTGAGTCATCAGGTTATCAGCAGACGTAACATACAGATAAATACAAATTTCATATAATTTTTACAGTGCAGAAGGAGGCTATTTGACCCTTCGAGTCTGCTCTCCAGGACAGCATCTTACCCAGGTCCTTTCCCCATAACCCCATATAGTCATCCCACTAATCCCACCTAACCCGCACATCTTTGAACTGTGGGAGGAAGCCGGAGCATCCTGAGGAAATCCATACAGACAAGGGGAGAATGTGGTAAACTCCACACAGGCAGTCACACAAAGCTGGAATTGAACCCAGGTCCCTAGCGCTGTGAGGCAGCAATGCTAACCACTGTGCCACCATGGTTGTATTTACATAGCAATCAAAAGAATTGTATTGTAATCAAGAGTTTAACCACTATCGGAGGCAAACTTACTGTGAGAATATACCTTGATTTTTAGTTAATGTTCGGAAATTTAAAACGTTATCTTAGTGAAATATTGAAGGGAGGTGATGTCAGACTACCAATATTTATTATTTCTTGGTGCTGGAGTAGTTCTGAAATATTACTTGTAGCGTTCCTTTTTCAAATATTTATTACTACTGTTGAAATATTGTTGTCATAATTTGTTTTATTCATTAACATTCAGTTGTTACTAAGGCACATAGTATTGCTGAATCTTAAAAATCTCATACCAGGATAGACCTAATGATGACTCACTCACATCAGTCAAGCTTATTCTTGGAATTAGCCTTTATCTCTGGTACATAAATAAACACAAGCATCCAGACGTTCAGTGAAATCCAGTATTAGCCAATTTAATGGTCATACAGATTAGCAATTGGATATCAAGGAATTCTCAACTGGCCATCATTCTGTTGCTTTTAATCTGGAACCAGCGATTGGGGTCTGTGTAATTTTCACTTTCTTTCCAATTTCAGAAGACTATTCAATTCGGATTCCAAACAGTTTTAAAGTAAAGTTTATTTATTAGTCACAAGTAAGACTTACATTAACATTACAATGAAGTTACAGTGAAACCCTCCTAGTCGCCATAGTCCAGTGTCTGTTCGGGTCAATACACTTACCTAGCATGTCTTTCGGACTGTGGGAGGAAACTGGAACACCTGGAGGAAAGGCTCACAGACAATGTGCAAACTCTACACAGACAGTGACCCAGGCCAAGAATCAAACCTGTGTCCCTGGCACCGTAAAGCAGTAGTACTAACCATGATACCACTGTGCCACCCATCTAGCTAATAAACCATTTCAAATATAGTAAGCAAAAAAAAACCCAGCGCCAATGATATCACTAACCCACTGAACTGCAGACTATGCAAACAATCTTCTTTCCTAGAATGGTTAAAGGAGCAAAAATCCTTTTTCAGATTATCAATTTGCATTCCTTTGTGCCTATGCTCATGCAATAATTTAAACATGCCATGGTATAACAATACTGGGGGCGATTTTCCAACCTCGCTGCACCTGTACGAGATTGTGATGATCCTGGAAAATAGTGTGCGGGCTTAAAAACCAGTTTTGCACCTGGCGCCAAACAGTTTGCAATCATCTCAGACTCTCTCCTGGTGCAAACTGAATCACTCACGGAAAGAGTGTGTGTAGCATTTAAATATGCTTAGCTCATTCAATGACAGATTCTCCCAGCTCTTTGGGCACTGCACAAATCCAGCAAGGATCATTACTGATCTCCACTAGCAGAGACAAGGCATGATGGCCACATCAGGGGCTCAGAGGCCATTGAAAGCCCTCGGTGGTTGGGGCATGGCTGGGCAGTGCCCATCTGACAGTGCCCACTGACATACAATCAGTTCCAGTTGGACATTTCAGTGTACTGTACCGGTGCCAATAGGTTGGCACCTGAGTGGGGGGATATAAACAGGGGCTATGAAGGGGTGGCTATGAGGAGCGGGTCATGAAAGTGTAGGGCATGAAGGGGGTCATGAAGGGGGTGCATCAAGAGGGTTTGTAAAGGAACGGAACATGAATGGGATCATGAAGGGGAACCCATTGGAAGGGTCTCAGTGCCCCATTGCCGGCGATCTGTGTTGGGTAGTGGATGGGGAAACATGCCGCAGATGAGGGGGGAAGGTCCTGATGTCCATTGTTGCGGGGGGCGCAGGTGGGGGCCTTCCAGTGCACTGTGAAATCAGACTGCCATTTGAAAATGGAGCTTTGCAGCCAGGCTCACATATGAGTTTAGGCTTCGCCCTTCCCAGTGTGCAACTCACCATTCTCTCAAAAAAATGATATAAGTGTGGGACGATTGCTGTTCGGACTGCGCCAGGCAGACTTGCACAGATCACTCAGGTTTCCTCATCATTATGACACATTCTTTGGGAACATTCTGTGTACAGCAGTGATAAAGCAGGTGAGTTTCTAGGATGTCCATGAATATGAAACAACCGTATTGTGATACTACAAATAATAAGTAAAATCTTATAAATGTAGGAAACCCATAACAAAAATGAAAATGTTGGAAACATTGAAAAGGTCAGACAATATCTGTGGGAAAAGGAAGAGTTAATATGTTGGACCCTATGACATGACCTGAAATGTTAACTTCTCTTCCTTCCACAGATGCTGCCTGACCTGCTGAGTGTTTCCAGAACGTATTTTGTTTTTATATCCTGATACTGGTTATCTATTCTTTTGGGATTCTGAGATAAGCAGTGTCATTGATCTGGTTCTCTGTGGTTGCACACATACCATTTGTATTAACATTCTAGACTCAAGAAATAGTCGCATTGGACTCTGTGGATGAGAGAATATTGCTTTAAAGAGTCTTTAATAAGAGTTGAATTAGATGCTGGCTATTCAATCAAAACTAGATGGAAACCCACACCTTCTACAAAATATTATTATTATATGATTATAATATTGAGAAATACTATAATATGAGAAATATTAATTTTGTACTATCTGTGTAACTTTGTATGTTTGTGAAAACCAAAACTATGTACAATAAGATAAATGAGGTCAAAAGCATTATAATATGTTCCAACGAATGTTTAAAATTTCCACCAGGAGTCACATACCTTTGAAATGTATCTAACAGTGAGTTCCCATCATTCTTTCTGTTGTTGTAATGTAAATTGTCAAAATTCCTTAGACATTTTGGAACAGGTAAAATAGAGCAAGACTAAATTTATCAGCGTCTTGTTGCTGAGGCTCATGAAGAAATTGGCCAAGTCATGCATTTCTTTTCAAATACCTGCTATTAATGGCAGTTATTGAAGAATAAATTACTTTCAGGATTATTTATGATTTCAGATCATTTATGTGATAATTAGATAGGAAGGAATTACTGCATTGTCTGCACGGAAGAAAAAATTAATAACCATCTGACTTATCAATGACAATTTGAAGAATTAGTTTATTAACTCTGCAGGTTTAACCAGGATTAATGGGCTGCAAAATTCGGACTTCAGCACTCAATTAATTATGCTAGGAGTGCTGATTTAGCTCTACAATGGCGTTGGGGCAGATAGCACCACTATCTCACAACGCCAGGGACCTGGGTTTGATTCTTGGCTTGGGTAATGTCTGTGTGGAGTTTGCACATTTTTCCTGTGTCTGCATGGGTTTCCTCCGGCTGCCCTGGTTTCCTCCCACAATCTGAAAGATGTGCTAGTCAGGTGCATGGGCCGTACTAGATTCTCCCTCAGTGTACCCATTAAGGCGCTGAAGTTTAGCAAAGAGGGAACTTCCACAGTAACTTCATTGCAGTGTTAATGTAAGCCTACTTGTGACTAAAAATGAACTTTTTGGTTGCTTCTGATGCAAGTCATGCCAGAGATCTTTTAGCGGGGCATTAGTGTATGCACTGGGAATGTCTGCCTGAAGTATGCTGGTATCATCAATCAAACATAATGCTGAGTTGACACCAACAGTATCATTTTGAAGTTTAGCATTATTAACCACAGCCAGGGAGAGAAATCGTGGGTATCTGGTGGGTCTCCTGTTTCTATGTCCCTTATTCTCTTTCCCCACTTCAAGTCCTTTTCTTGACCATGCATGACATTTTTCCCCTTTCAAGATGCACTGAACAATCATAAAGAAGTCCCAGTAAAATGACAATAGATATTGTGGGCATCTCTTGACAAATATTGTCTGATCTACAGGCAGTAGAGTTCATTAATATCTATAGATCCATAGACATTTACAGCACAGAACGGGACCATTTGGCTCGTCGTGTCTACACCAGTGCACAATGATCTGAATAAACTAACCCCATTTTCTAGCATTTGGCCCACAACTCCGGAGATTATGGAGCTCAAATGAATATCAAATATTTCTTAAATGTTACGGGAGTTTCTGACTCAAACACCCTTTCAGGCAGCAAGTTCCAGAATCCCACCACCTTCTTGTTGAAAAGATCCTCCTCAACTCCTCTTTTAGCCTCCTGTCTGTTACCTTAAATCTATGCACTCTGGTTATTGACCCCTTCCTATCTACCCCATCTATGCCTTCATAATATTATACACCTATCAGGTCCCCTCTGAACCTTTATTGCACCAGGAAAGCTGCAATAGATTATCTAATCTTTCCTCATAGTTCAGACCCTCCACCCCAGGCAGCATCCTGGTAAATCTCTTTTGTACCCTCTACACTGCAATCACATCCTTCCTACAATGTGGTGACTAGGATGGCACACAGTTCTCCAGCTGTGGCCTAACCAGCATTTTATACACTTCCAGTATTACCTCCTTCTTCTTGTATTCTATACTTTGATTAAGAAAGGTAAGTTTCCCATATGCCTCTTTAATCCAATTATCCACCTGTCCTGCCATTCAGGGACCTATGGATATGCACTGTAAGGTCACTCTGATGTTCTGTCCAGTACTATCCAGGGTTCTACTATCTTTTGCCTATTTGGCCCTTCCCAAGTGGATTACATTTTTGTGGGTTGAATTCCGATTGCCACTGCTTTATGCACTTGACCAATCCATTGATGTCCTTCCACAGTTTACAGTTATCCTGTTCACTATTTACCAACTTACCAATTTTGTGTCATCTGTGAATTTGTTAGATTTGAGTCTAAATCATTAAGATAGAGCGTAAATCGGAAGGACCCCAAAACTGAACCCTGCAGAATCCCAGTGGAAAAAGATTTCCAGTCACAGAAAAAACCCTCTAACATTACCCTGTATTACCTGCCTCTCAGCTAATTTTGGGATATTAAGAGCAGCAATAATATAGTGCAGTGTTAGTTTGTGTCCACCTTGTCTATTAAACAAACCAAAGAGTTTAAATTTTACTTCAACAGCTTCACGCAATATTGTTAATTTGGCAGAAAAATATCCTATTAATTATTTATAACACTGTGCAGATGTTACATTGATTTTAGTGACTGCTTCAGCCTTCATTAAATGTTTTGCACATTGCATCATTTGGCAACAATAAATTCATCCTTATGGAAAGATTCAATATTTGCAACCCAGGAAAAAAACGTACAAGACCTTTTCCATTCTGTAGAAGAAGAAGAAGCCTTTCTTCTATCTGGTGCATGATATTCTTCAATATACTTATTTCATGCAAATGATGTAACTGGATTTTATTTTATTGCTAACCTCATAGGATAGACTGATCAAAACACTCCTGAGCAACAAAGAAGAATATTCGACAAAAACAGAAAATGCTGGAAAATCTCAGCAGGTATAATAAGTCTATGGAGGCAGAAGTCCCTTTCCCAAAAATCTCTTTATTTACAACTCTAACCGAAATACACAGATGCTGTCAGTTAGCAGCCTACCTCGAGTCCCAGAGGAACTGACACTCCTGCTTAATTACAAGGCAAAGGTTTCCTTTGCCCATTAATTGGATCCTTAATCAGGAAATTCATACTCCACTGGGCCAACCTCAAAGGCCGGATTGAAGCCATTGCATCAGGTCTAACAGCATCTGTGGAAAGCGAATAGAAAAACATTGGCTCTATTCTGTCCCCATCAATACCCTCGGTATTTTGCTTAGTGTTTAACTCACTGCCACTTCTCTCTGACGATTGCCTTTCCTGAAGAAGTACTGCTCTTCTGTCCAACAGAAGGATCATCTATACTCAAAAAGTTGGCTCTAGTCTCTCCCCAACGATGCTGTCAAACCTGCTGAGCTTTTCTAGCATTTTCTGGTTTTGTTTCAGATTCCAGTATCCACAGTATTTTGCTTTTATCTAAAAAGGAATGTCGGATCAACCCAGGTATTCAATGTCAGTGAGAAGCATTGGAGCTCTTAGCTCTGAAGTCAATTGTATCTGTGCTTTCTTGATCAGCAAATCTGACTTTGCTGATTGTTACTTCTCACTCCAATATCTTTTCAATATCTACTCTGCAACACAACTTTATCCCAATATTTGATTATCTGAAGAACTCATTAAAAACATGAAGATAAAGTTAGAATAATAGGTAAGTAGATCTAATGACAAGAATGAAATCAATGGAAAATACTTTTGAGAATTTTATGCAGTGAAAAATGTGCTACCAATTCACAATGAGCCCATTATATTCTCCTGGTCCGGCAATTTCACCCCACAATGCCTGCTCACAGTAAACTTATATTGGCAATAAATTAAACTGAATTCCAGCCTATATTCACAAGATAATTGTGAACGACAAAGGCCATCTAGCCCAGCTCATCTTAAACTTCCAGAATTATATATGAAGATATGTATTAGGAGCAGGAGTAGGCCATTTGACTCTACAAGCCTGCTCTGCCATTTGATAACATTGTTTACAGTGCTTAGTTGGTTATAAGACAATTTTTGGGACATTCTGAAAAGTGCATTATGAACATTGGTTTTGCTTTTATCTCAATGCAACTGCATGCAGCAGGGCAGTGACTGTAACAATGATGAAATTGGTGGCTCAAAGCTGATTCTCTAAGGATAATTAATCACTTTTTTATTATGAATGTGTATGAAAAGATATCACTAAACTTTTAAATTGTTCAAGTCTGTAGCTAATACAACCTTACCATGATGATTTCTCAGGTGCCAATCCACTGGCTTAAAACTGTGTTCTACATTATGGATGGAATTTTCTGTTACTTTGGCCAAGTGCCAGTTTCAGCAAGGGAACCAGATAATAGTCGGGCATGCGTGATGTGCCCCTTGACTTGGTCATCCCTCAGCTTCTGAAGCTACAAAGGCAGAATTGTGAACATCAGGAAGGGATGTCAGCTACAATCTCCAGATTTCAAGGCAGGCTGGAATAGCTGCAAACCACTTGTCTGAGGAGTTCAAAGGTGGCGTCTACAGTGAAAACCTTAGCATGTGAAGTTCATTCTGTGACATGGGATGTCAGCTTTATGGTTGAGAACATCAACTGCATGGCGCAGGAACGTGTGGGTATCCGCAAGCGAAATGCCATAGGACGACAGGCCTTCTGGATTCCACTCCACTTGTCCCTCCCATGGAGGGTATCAGGGGCTCCCATGCATCTGTTGGAGGAGGATCAGCTGATGCATAGACTAGTGTCTTCCGCCCAGCGAAACCTGGGGGTGTCCAGCCCATTTGGTTTCCCCCTTCCTGTGACCAACACATCTCAAGCCCCGCACGCCAAGGAAGATGGCACTACTGCACCCCAAAAATAGACTGCGCTTTCCAGGTCTTGACCTGCTAGAGGATATCCTCCAAAGTCATTGCAGGCAACAGGGTGTGGCAGCTAGGCCACCTCCATCTCAGCTATGGATCCTGGGGCAACAGCACCAGAACATGGTGGTTAGGAGAGTTAAGAAAGTATAGCATCACAGTCGGGTGTGCGCGATGTTTGGCACAATTTCATAGTGAGCATTTATGTGAGTATGTGAGCTCTTATATTGTGTATTAAGTGTCATTTTTTGCATGCTCTATCTGATTGCTGCATGCCCTGCCATCTTCATGTAAAGACTGGATTCTCACTCCCAGTGCCATCTCCATCTTGGGCTATACTAGAGGGTGCCACCTGACGGTTCCTAATATGATCTAATTGCCATTGTGGAAACAAGGACACAGGGTTATCAACACTGGGAACTGAATATTTAGAATATTCAGTATTTAGAAAGGGCAGTCAAAAAAGGAGAAGGACGTGTTCTTGCACTGATAAGAAGAGATAGGATCAGTACATTAGTGAGACTGGATTAAAAATCTTAAGAGTAAAATGTGGAATGTGTTTAGATGGAGCTGTGAAACAGCAAGGGGCAGCAAACATCGGTAGGAGCTGTTTATAGGCCAGTAGTGATGATATTGTGGGCATGGTATTAATCAGGAGATTAGAGAAGCATGTAGCATGGGTAATACAGTAATCATGGATTACTTCAATCCACATATTAGACTGGGTAAATAGGATGAACACTAATGCTGTAGAGATGAATTTCTGGAATGTGTTTTCTAGAGCAATACGTTGAGGAACTGACTAGAGAACAAACTATTTTCTACCTAGTATAATGTATCGAGAAAGGACTTATTAACAATCTTGTTAAAGAACCCTTAAGGATGAATGACCAGGATGTCATTTTACATTAGGCAAAATCTTACAAAAGTGTTGTTCTGGTGAGAAAACCAGTGTGTTTCCCTTTAGAGATCTGGTCAGTTTTCTCACAAGATCTTATGACACACTGCCAAAAAAAAATCAAAGGGACGTGTATTGTGCGGCGGGGCCCCAACTCACCACCAAGACCGTGCACAGAGATCGGGGCACCATCTTTAAAGGGTGCCTTGGTCAGAACCTGAGTAAATCTGCCACCTCCATCTGCCCCCCAGCCCACCACAGAGACTTTGGGGCCCAACTCCCCACTCTTGATTGGAATCATCACTGACATCACACTCCCGATCATCAGCCCCTTACCCCATTCCCTCCAATCATTGACCCCTTCTCCTTTACCTCTGGTCATTGGTTACTTCCCCCTGCCTTCCTTCCAATCATTGGCTCCTTCCCACTGATCATCAGCCCCTTCCTCCTCCCCCGCTTTGATCATTGGTCGTATCCCCTTCCCTCCGATTATTGACTCCTCTCCTTCCCTCCGATCACCTTTCCTCCAATCATTGGTCCCTTTCCTCTTCTAATTACCAGCCCCATTCTTCCCCTGCTTCCCAATTAACAGCCAGCCCCCCTTCCTCCCAATCATTGGCCCTTCCCCCTCAATCATTGGCCCCCTCCCCCACCTTCACAGTCGGAGTTGAATCCACCCTCCCAACAGCCATTCTCTTCATCTCCCTGGCCCTCAACCAAATGAAAATGAATCCCTCCCCCACATAATATCCCAATGGGGCCTGTCCCGTGACACAGCCAGGTTGACACTGCCACATTGGAATGGGCAACATGCATGGCACCAACAACCTGGCAGTGTCAACCTGTGGCAGCAGGCAGTTGCAGGGGGCATTCCCTGGTCACTGTTTGGCCATGTCCCTGTCCCCATGGACTATACCTAATTTAACATCCCCTGGACCACCCCATAACAGTTTAATGTCTGGGTGCACCTATTGTAAACCATGTTGGTGTGACATTATGTCAGCGCAGTGTCAATATATGGCAGGATGGTGGGTAGAGGGGAGGGGAGGGGTGAGAGGGGTGGTCAATATCTGGCGAGGAGGCAGGTCAATAATATTAAAGTTTATAAGAATGCAAGACAAAACTGTCAAGGCATGGGGAAGGCCCACGATCACAGCCTTGCCGGTCAGATCTAAGACTTTCAGATATTGAGCACCTGCCGGCTTTCTCATACTCAGTGAGCATGGCCTCAAGATCTCCTCTATCATGTTTGAAAGTGAGGTAGTACAATCTGAAGCCAGGTTGTTAAATTTGAACAAAAAAAATTATGAAGAAATGAGGGTCTTCTTCTGAGCTGGAGCAATTGATGTTTGCGACATTTACCAGATTGCCATTCACTGTTACACAAGGGAGATAACTGGATGTATTCTGAAAGAACTGAATATATTTCACTTTCTCTTGCCAGAGAGAAGCAAAGGCTTGAAGGCTTCCCCAGTGTGCATGGTGTCATTGACTGCTCATACATTGGTTTGCAAGTTTTGCATGTCACTTTTGAGATGTATTGCCATGGCCCTCTATATTTTTTTAGTATGTACCCATACACAGTGAAATATGAAGATCAAGGCCTGGTTTGCTGAGAACACAGTAAGAAGTCTGACAACACCAGGTTTAAATCCAACTGATTTATTTGATAGTAAACTTGCAAGCTTTCGACTCTATGGTCTTTGTCAGACGAATGAGGTGTTCTGGTCTCCAACAGCACACAATCCAGCACAGACTGTTTACAGGTTACTGATTAGAATGCAAATCTTTACACCTAACCTGCTATTCAAGTCTTAAGTGGCTAACAATGTGAGTGGAAGGAGCACTGAGCACAGGTTAAAGAGATGTGTATTGTCTCCAGACAGCACAGTAAGTGCAGTAATAGCAGGTTAGGTGTAAAGATTCGCATTCTAATCAGTAACCTGTAAACAGTCTGTGCTGGATTGTGTGCTGTTGGAGACCAGAACACCTCATTCGTTTGACAAAGACCATAGAGTCGAAAGCTTGCGTGTTTACTATCAAATAAATTGGCTGGATTTAAATCTGGTGTTGTCAGATTTCTTACTGTGTTTACCCCAGTCCAACGCCAGCATCTCTACATCATGCTGAGAACAGTCATGTTTCTTCACTCTGCAAATTTGCTGTATTTGAGCCACAACAATAAATGATCATGTGTCCACTGGATAACTCAGGCTATCTTTTAACAGCATGGTTCATGGCTCCAGTGTGCATTTCACCTGGACTTGGGCAGCATATGTACAATAAAAACTATGTTGTTGCACAAAATGTGATAGAGTAGACCACTGGTGTGCTGAGACAAAGCTATTGTTGCCTGGACAGTTCTGGAGGAACCCACTCGGCTGAATGAGTGTTTGGTGATGGTCTACTGCATAGTGCCAGTTCACACTACTGGTTCTATGGCAACCAACTGAAGAGGAGGAAAAGGAAGAGGAGAAGGAGGAAGATGAAGGGAAAACAGAGGGAAAGAAAAGAAGGAGGCTTCATTTCGTCGTTCATTAAATAAAATGACATTTGAAGATGCATTCACTGACCTTGACCATATAGGGGAGGTGATTCAGCTCTTTTACTAGATCCTCGAGGCTGCACTGCTTGCACTGACAGCATTGACTATCTCCTTCCATTGCCTCTGAGTGTTTGCCTGAGGGCCTTCTGGCCCACTGTAGATGGAGGCCGTCTCCTCTTGTCCACCTCCTTTATCAAGACATTTGTGCTGCATCAGAGACCCTTAATGCATACTCAGTTCCTCCTTGCTCCATTTTCAGTTTTTTGAGTTCAGATTTTTTTGCAAAATTACATTTTACTGATAAAAAATTGTTCAACTCTGTCTGTAACATTTCCAATTGGACATTACCAAAAGCGCAATCCAGATTCAGTTTTTCCCACACAGCATTGAAGTGCCTCAATACAATTGCAATTACACAATTTTCAGCCACTCAGCATACTATGAGAAGTGGATCTTAGACAGAGCTCCGACTGAGGCACTCAGTGGGTATTGTACTGTCTGCTGCTATCGTTTAAATCAGCAGGCAGCATTGCAAGAATGGACTTGGTTGATCACACATCATAATCGTCATACCTATAATTGGGACACATTCAAGCTTTCTCTCTCTCGTATAATTGAGAAATAGGTCTGCAAGTCAATTACTCCTTGATACCATGAGGGGAGCCAGAGACCAAAAGGTAAGAACTCAAAATTGGACATTATACCCTTGTGAAGACTTGTGGTTGTTGGAGAATGGCTATGGAATATTCCCTGAAGAGAAAAATGAACTTAATGTGTGAATATGAGCAAGCCTGACACTGAGTTAGAGACCACAGCGCTGATATAGTGAAACTGAGTAACTGGAGCCAGCAAGTGTCTCATTTGTTATTTGATTTGTTAACTGAATTTCTTTAATGCTGTTTTAAAGCTGGGAGAAAAGAATTTTAAATAGATTAATTAAACTGTTCATGTTGTTTAGGTAGTCTATTCTTTGAGCTTTCAGCAGACGTAAGTTAAGGTGCGCAGTTTTCTGACAAGAGGTTAATTTGCTCTTTAAAAAAGTATGAGAATTCTATTCACTTAAAATGATAATGAACAGAGCCTTTATTATTTTTAATTTTTCATAGAAATAAAATTTTTTGAAATTAAAGAAAAATCTACTTCATTGGAAATACAGTCTAAATGTCATAAATTCAGCTTGAAGTAGCAAATTATTTCTTACTGAAGTTTGTTATATTTTACAATGACTTTTGGCTTTTTTAATCAAATGATTTAAAAGGGTGCTTTGTTCCTCCAAAATTATTTAGCAAGGTATTTCTGTGCAATGCAGAAGGAGGCCATTCGGTCCATAGAGTCTGCATTGACCACAATCCTACCCAGGTCCAATACCTCATTACGCCATGAATTTACCCTAACTAGTTCCCATGACATTAAGGGGCAACTTATCATGGCCAATCCATCTCACTTGCACATCCTTCAGACTGGGAGGAAACTGGAGCACTTGGAAGAAACCAAAGCAGATACGGGGAGATTGTGCAAACTGCACACAGAGAGTGACCCAAGCCAGGAACTGAACACAGGTCCCTAGCGCTGTGAGGCAGCTGTGCCACTGTGCTGCACCTTATTTGGAAAAGAACAGAGTTTCATGCTATTTGTGTCACTGTGAGCAGTTGCTGTGATTCTGTATCCCAACATGATCTCTCTCAATACAGAGACATTTCCAACAATTTTTCTTGATGACACTATCCCACTAATAAATGAAAAGCACAATTAAATGCTAAGCATTGAATTTTAAGTTACAACTTACAATAACTAAGTAGCATGTTACAATTCGTAGAATCATAGAACAGGTGCAGTACAGAGAGAGGCTGCTTGGCCCATTGAGGCTGTGTAGGTTCTCTGAAGGAGCAATTTACCTAGTGCTGCACCCCAGCCTTTTACCCATTGTTCTGCACATTTTTCCTTCCCACACAATGATTCAATTTCCTTTTAAAGCAATTAATACCACTCAGGCACTGCACCCCAGAGTGCACTGCAAAGTTATTTATTGCTTTTTGCTTGGATTGAATTGGTTGGATATATTTTTGATCAATTCACTTTGCAAAACGTTTCTATTCCAGGATTTAAATACCCAGTTTGCTGAATAAGTACAACACAGTCAAATAAAATATAATTGTATACAGCTGAATTAAATGTTGTCATAACAATTTAATGTCTATCTGTATAAGGCAAAGAACAAAAAAGAGGTTTATTCATGTTTGTCATTATTGCAAAAGATTAAAGCTTGTTAAGAAGTAATGATCATTTAAAGCAAGGTGGAGGGGCAGCAAATGATCTATTTCAAGAATATTTGTAGATTATATATATTTTCTATAAATAGAGTACTTGAATTGGAATTGTCCTGATTGTCTGAAGACTAGGGGACCCTGTCTCTTAAACCACACGTCTGCTCTTTGAGTGGGAGTAGGAAGATGGTTAGATATATTCATAGAACTACAGAGCACATATTTGAGGTCAATAGGTTTTGATCACCACAGATCATCCAGGGATTTATGAAATCCCTCAAGACTTCTAAGACTCAGAACACATGGAACCTGTTTGATGGGTGGCCCCAGTTTTCAGATTGGAGAATGTGAATTTTGGAAAACAATTGATCCAAAGCTTCTGGATTGCCAATGAACTGATGAGCAAAGACATTGGATGGGATTTCCTGGCTGTGCTCACCCCAAAATTGGAAAATCCTTCCCAAGGTCAATGGACCTTTGCATGATCTGCCCCCCCACCTGATATGATTCCTGTGGCAGGCAGGATGGGAAAATTCCCCCATTATCAATCTTTGAAATATGATGAAATTATGATAAATAATGGGCTTCAGTAAGCAACTGCATATCAATAGATGACCATTATTAATTAAAACAAAGAAAAAGGAGAGAAAATAAATGTCTAAATGTAAAGATCTTCATAAGAGGGAATTTGTTGTGAATATAAGAATTCTGTTGAGGATGTTTCTGCAGTAGCTATGATAGTATGTAGTTGAAATAAAAAATAAAGGATCAAGGAATTTTAATTGCTATTAGAAGAAGTGTTTCTTAAAATAAACCAGTATGACTTTTTTTGGATCAGTGTGATAACTAACTCAGCAAGCTAACCTGATGCATTGAAAATGAGTACGATTGAATGCTTTGGTGGCTTTCATTGTAAATAATTTACAGTCAAAGAGAATCATTTGTTATTGCCCAGATGTGCTCAGATCCACTGAAACTGATATCCATCTCTGGTATTATTCATGCTAAATTCTGTAGTTCATAGTGTAGCAAATTGCACTGGAGGACATAAGCAAGATGTCATCCATATCAAATCACTTGTTCTACACATGTCTCAATTTAAAGGAAAGCTGGAAGCATTGGGTGGTTTGTTAACTAAGTGCATGTCAGAGGCATGACATCCAATCTAACTTTGGCTGCTTTCAGCAGAAATAAAGGATTTATGACCTCTAGATTGAGACTCCCCAAAGGTGGTAACACATCTGCTCTATCCAGCTACTTCATAATTTCAAAGATATCTACTAGGCAACTCTCAATTTCTTATTTCCTAGATGGGAAGAACTCAAGTCTTTATTCGGTAGCTGTGCAACCTTAATTCTGATGTGTTTTGTTGGGTTTAAATATTTTACTAAAACAGGTTGTATTGTTGAATTTCAGAGGTTGCACACAGCATTGTTTAAACTTGAAGCGCTGCCAAAGGAAATGTGGAAGAACATGTCTGGCATTCTTCATGATGTTTTCTCCAAATCCTGCACCAAAGAGGAAACTAGATAGATACATGAGGGCAAACAGACCAGAAAGACAAAATAAAGCATGTACAGAGCATGAACACATGGACAAACTTGTCAGATCGAATGACCTGTTCCTGTGTTAAAGTGAGATTTTGTTGGTGCAGGCTCAATGGGCTGAATAGTCTCTTTCTGCACGGTACTGATTCTATGACTCTATGAAGTAGGCTTTTCATAACACTGCAATGAAGCTATTGTGAAAATCACCAGAAAAGTCCAGTGGATGTTAAAAAAAGAGGTATGGAAAATGACAACTGTAAACCCTCATATCTATATACTGGTAAACCAAATTATACAAATCCTTGTAGAAATTAGTTTAAATGAAATGCGCAGCAGACATAAAAGCATCAATAATGCTACTCATGTATTGCTGAAAAATAAATTTTGTTTTGTTAAAGTTTTTTATCTTTCACACACTAGAACATTTTGCAAGAATACCAATGTTGGGAGAAATAATACATTTATACTGTATCAGATGACAGTGCTGAAGTGTTAAAGTCAGGAATGTGAATTTTCCCCCTTAACTTTAAAATTCATTTATTAGTGTCACATTTGGTTGCCAAAGTACACAGTTCTCTTTATTAATAGGTGTAGGTTCTAGTACACATAAATGCATCAGACTGTGAACCAAACTGACAATTTTAAATTGGTTGTTAGTGTAATCCTTAGCACACAGAACATTATTTAGCAAACGTTGTCCAATCGCAGAATCACATCTAATGTTGGAGGCTGTGTTTTGCAAGCACAATCTGGTTGGGTATTGTATGTACCTTGCCCTTTGCGAACAGTGAAAGGAACATGCTAATTGATATGATCTGCCAGCCTTTGGGATGTATGGCCAACATATCTAGCATTACACTGACACTGAAATTTATATACCACAATACTCATTTATGTGATAGGCAGAATCTCCTAGTAATACATAAGGATCTGTTCTTTGCAGACAAAAAGAACATGTACATATGTTAGGCTTGTTTCAGCTAAACAAAATAAGCGATTGCCATTTGCTGGTTCATTCCTCAGGGTAATGCCTTTACCAATCAAAGTCAAACCACCTGTCTTAAATGCCAAACAATGCTTGACAATTAACTCAGTAAGAATTTAGCAACACCAATTTATAATCCAACCAATTTATTTGATAGTAAAAAAGCGAGCTTTCGACTCCTTCAGGCCTGAAGAAGACACAGGAGTCGAAAGCTCGCTTTTTTACTATCAAATAAATCGGTTGGATTATAAATTGGTGTTGCTAAATTCTTACTGAGTTCTTACCACCCCAATCCAACGCCGGCATCTGTACATCATGACAATTAACTGTCAGTCACTATCAACTGGTGCATTCTCCATGGTAATATCACTATCAATTAGAGACCACTTGCTAACAAATCAGCATTCTCTCCTCATTCAGTAAAAAATTGTTGTTTCCCCTTGCATCTTGCAAATTGTCCTGATGATAAAAAGCTTTGACACAAAAATCTCTTCATAGACTAGAAAATGCTACTTTCCCTGAAAATACCCTTTTTAATGAAGATTCTGGGAGTATCTATTCTATGACATTGGTTTCAATAGAGATCTATCTTGATGTAATCTTTGGTGGTAGATTTGAATGCTTTTGTGTGAAACATAAAAATATTTTTGGGGGAATTGTTGGAGGATCATTATACATCGCCAGACAGGAAGTCCTAGCATTCCAAAATAGATACGGTAGATTAGTGGATAGGACAAAGGAAGTATTTCATTGGAACAACAAGCAAACATAATTTACTGTGGCTACTAAGTAATCAGCATTTAACATGTATATTTAGTGGTGGGAAACAAGTTTAAATTATATCTCGCAGATGGAGATTTAGAAGCCACATAAACAAAAATTGCAATAGCAAAATCAAGTCAAACTGTTGAGGAAATAGTAAATTTTGATGACTGCAATACATTAGGTGAAAAGTTCAAACTGATACTAAAAGCCTAGGCTAATAGTGGAATTTTCAATGGAAGCAAACAGAAAGTGAAATCTTATTTTGATATATTGAGGGCTAAATTAGATAGTCCCAAAAATGGATGCAGTATTCATGGTGTACAATTAACCACGCCATTTCTTCTGAAGGAGGCAGCACACCACTCCATGCTGCCTGCCAATGTGTATGATTGTAATGTGTGGGCACTCACCAGTGTTTGCATGCCACAGCAGAGGTCCAAGTTTATGCCAGGCTAGCTCCACTTAGACCAAAACAGAAAATGCTGGAAAATCTCAACAGGCCCTACAGCATCAGTGGAGAGAGAATAGAGCTAATGTTTTGAGTCTGGATGACCCTTTGTCACAGCTCTGATGCTGTCAGACCTGCTAATATTTTCCAGCATTTTCTGTTTTTGTTTCAAATTCCAGCATCTGCAGTATTTTGCTTTTAGCTCCACTAAGAGCTGGGTATGTCCTTCTAAAATGCAACATGGATCCTGACTAGAGCTGTGGAACAGATACTGGAACTGTTCGTGGAAGGGTGTGAGAGCAGTTAGATGAGAGAATTCAGGGAACAGGGAGAGTGTGCTGCAAGGTTCTCTCACTCTGCTCTGTGCTTCATTGTGGAAGAGATGGAGAGGAGAGGTGTGATGTAACTGCAAGGAGCCTGAAGACTTGCCAAACAATGTGGGGTCAAATAGCTGTAATAGTTAATCCAGGGGTTAATTTGCAGCGACCTAGAAAGAAAAACAATCACCTTATACCATGAGAACACTTATGGACTTGCCATTGTGTAGCCATCAGATTACTAATGTCTCAATCTCCATTGCACCACAAGCAGAAGCTGTTAAAATCTTAGTGTTGGCATGGAAGTTCATCTAAAGTCGTTTTATAGCAGCTTGATGTGAGACAGTCTCTGGCTGCTGCCATTGTGGCTATGGATATCAATGCTTAATGGTGCTTGTAACTTCTCACAGCAGTCCAACAACCTATACTCCAATAGGTTATTAGAATTGTTATGGTGGCACTGTCCTGGGGAGGTGGCATTGACCGAGCGGAACGCAAACCTGCTATCCTCATTCTCCGACCAGTGCTACTCCACCCTTCCCCTTGCTGTTGCCTGTCAGCCAATCAGTTCAGATTTCTGCTGCCCGTATTGAGGTCCAAAGGCAGGTCTTGTAAGCCAGAACTGCATCCTGCAAAGCCAGTAAGCTCACTATGGAAACAGCTTTCCACCAATATAGCAGAACTAGACAAAGCACAGGCTCCTACAGGGCAGGCACTAAGAGAGCACACAAGGATAAATTTTGGATGGTTTGCTGGATAAAGTTGGTTTGAAACACTTGTTTTATGGTAGCTTTTTCTCAGCATTTTCACAGAACACCTCATAGAATCCCTACAGTACAGAAGTAGGCCATTTGGCACATCGAGTCTGCATTGACCACAATCCTAGTCAGACCTTATCCCTGCAATGTATTTACTGTGCCAATCCCCCTGACACTAAGGATCAATTTAACATGGTCAATCACCCTAATCCACACATCTTTGCACTGTGGGAAGAAACCGGAGCACTTGCAGGAAACCCACACAGACACGAGGAGAACATGTAAGCTCCACAATGACAGAGACACAAGTCAGGAATCAAACCCAGGTCCCTGGTGCTGTGAGACAGCAGTGCTAACCACTGTACCACAATGCCACCCATCGTGGCCAAGAGATGGTCAGTAGCTGAAGAAGGTAAGATCATGGCAGAAGGTGGCCTTTTCAGCCCCTTGTGTCTGCACCAACTCTCTGAATGAGCGCTCTTAATGTCATTCTCCTGCCTTCTCCCCTACAATTTGTTCTTTTTCATATAACAAGTCATTTGCCTAATTTGTAAATGGAATCAATGTGAGTGGACGGTGATTGAGGACAAGTGACCCTTTTCACTGCTGAAGCCTCAATATCATCTATTGCAT
Source organism: Sphyrna mokarran (assembly GCA_024679065.1). Taxonomy (NCBI): domain Eukaryota; kingdom Metazoa; phylum Chordata; class Chondrichthyes; order Carcharhiniformes; family Carcharhinidae; genus Sphyrna; species Sphyrna mokarran. The sequence continues at coordinate 104,237,200 of JAGIQG010000003.1, read as the reverse complement.
TGTTTTCTGCCACTACCCAATTAACTAAGAACTTTCAAAGAATGTGTAGCAGCAACTATTTTTCATTAAGGAGAAGTAGCGAAAATACAAATACATGCAGACAAAGATATTTTGATGTTCCTACTGCCACACAACCTTTCCTTCATTCCACATTTTTGCTTCAATCATACCTTTTTACAACTTACACTGAAATAGCTTTAACTTGAGCTTCCATAGGAAGGTAGTCTTCTGTTGTAAAAACAGATCCAATGTCCTTTGCTGTATACTCTTCAAAATATCACCCTAACAGCCTCAGTTGATGAAGAATTTTTCCACATGGTTTTACAGTACGTGATGCCATTTAAAAAAAAATCAGAAAAATTGGACAAATATTTCTAGCTTTTTCAAAATATGCATCTGTGAATAACGATAACTTTCTTATACACAGTCCACTCAAAAATAACTGGTTGTAATGGATCTTGATTGTGTCCTTTCAATTTACTCAATTCAAGGGATCCATTTATCAACCTAAATTCACTTTACTCCTCCAAGGTTATTTCTCAATTAAATCTGTCAAAAATAAATAATTTTTCACATCTCTATGTCTGTAGTTGTGCATTATCCCAGCTAACATTCCATGCAAGCATTCTTTAGAATTGCTAGGCTCAGGTCACACTGATTATTTAAAAAGCACAAATATAGTTTGAGTTTGATTTCAGTTCAAAGCATTTAACAGTTTGGTTTGACATTTTTCCAGAAATCGCTCACCACTTTTTCCATTCTGTTCTTTAAAACAATTGGCCCTCTTGGGACTTGTGGAGTAATTATTGGATAAAGTGCTGTGTTTTTGGAGCTGGAAGCAATATTTGAACAAAGCACATAACATCTCTTAAATAGGGCCTTTTCTGAATTGAAAAGTTTTCTTTTCTAATGATCTTTTGTGCAATCTATGTGTAATTGAAGAAAATGTATGACAAATAGAGCATGAAACAGATCCAATATCAGGTTGCATCTGTTAAATATAACATCATCCCAACTAATTTTGTTTATAGCTTTGTTATTTTTTACTGAGTAAAGAAGCGGCCACTTGAGACTGAGTGCTAAGCTCTAATACGGATGGCTTTTGCAAATTGTTCTGATGTACTCAAATGAAAATGATGTCTTCAACTATAACGCTTTTTAGTCTTAAAAATATCAGCCCTATCTTACCATCTTTATTCTAAGTGCTGGGGGGGGGGGACTTAAAATTGGGAGTGTTTCAGATCTGACTTTTAGACCTGTTCTCAGGTGCCCCCATCGGCACTCTGCCTGCAAAAATAGCTGTGATTCTGAATCACGTTGCACAAGCCTATAGGCTGGGTTTAATGTGCCAGAAACCCTGCAGCTCTGATCAGGTTCTCCAACTGCACATGCGCGGAGAAAGAGTGATGGAATGCTGCTCCCTTGCCACATCCCTCCCAGGCTGGATAATGCCTCTCCCTGGCCTCCACAGACATTGCCCTAACCCCACACTATTGCTGACTCCCTTGAACCCCCACCCCCCCACCACCCAGACCAATTGCAGACCCTTTCCCCCCTCCAATTTCATAATGGCAGTGGACCCCCCTTTCCTCCTCCACTGATCTCAGCCTGCATAGCAGTGGACCTTCCCTCTCCCCCGCATTGATCTCAGGCAGAGTGGCAGCAGAACTCCCCTTCCCCCCATTGATCTCAGGGAAAGGGGCAGTGGACCCCTCCCCACCCCATTCCCCTCCACTGATCTCAGGCTGAGTGGCAGCGGACCCAGCTTCAATCCGTCCCCCCACTGATCTCAAGTAGAGAATCGTTGGATGTTCAGCATTTACCTCCTCATTACTGGAGCGCCCGAATTGCATTTCAATACAGCATGTCTGTTTCACATTGATTCTGGATGGGTGAATACTGTGGTAAAAGGGGAAGTGCCGGTAAAGTTGGGAGTGCAGCCTATTACGTCAATTTTAATGCAAATGATGCGATGGTAAAATTGGGCCCATAGAACGAAAGTGGAAGATAAAAAACTAGAAAGTAAAGATAAAAGTTGCAGAGATAAAGAAACAAAAAAATATGAAATATAAATTGGGAAAAACAAGAGAGAAGAGACTTACATTCATAAAATATTTTAGTTGCCCACCAGATATCTCAAAGCATTTAACAGCTAGCTAATTGTGTACTTTTGAATTGTAGCTACTATTGTAGTGTAAGAAACATGATAGCCCACTTGCAACTCCCACAAACACCAATGTAATCATGAACAGATTATTTGTTTTTGTGCTGTTGACAAAGGAATAAATATTAGTGAAGACACTGGGGGTAATTCCTGGCTTTTCTTAGAAATGATGCTGTGGGATCCTTGAGACCATCTGAGTAGGCGTGTGGAGCTCAGTTAACTTGCCATCTGAAAGACACCATCTCCCACAGTGCAGCTGTCCTTCAGCGCTGCACTTGAGTTTCAGCACTGATAACAATTTGAAGTTGATCCTGAAGCCAAAAACCAGAAAAGGTGCGAATGCTACATTGAACCACTCAATAATAACAATGGAAAAGACAAGTAAAAACAGAATTATTGATGGGTTACCTTGGAAAACGTTGCATGTCTTACATGTAGGAGATGGCTGAAGTCAAAGATCTTCGCTGAAAAGTGCTTTTATAAACATAAGTAACTTAAAGGTAGTAGTTACTACCCCTTACTACCCTAGTTACTCCGGCCTTACTACCCTCAGAGGGTAGTGAGGACGTGGAATGCCCTGCCTACACAGTTGTGGACTTGCCAACTTTAAGGGCATTCACATGGTCAGTGGATAGGCATATGGATAACATTGGAATAGTTTAGGTTAGAGGGTCATTAGATTGGTTCCACTGGTCGGCACAACATCAAGGGCTGAAGGGCCTGTACTGTGGTGTAGTATCCTATGTTCTATGTTCTAAATACAAGGTTACAGAACATAGCTACTGTTCCTCTCATTCACCTCTTTCTGATTGGCATCATTGTGATGTAGCTCTTTAAGTAAGTGCTCAGTAGCTATTATTAGAGTACTGTTAAAGGTAGAAAAGGGTCAGTTTAACTCAGTTGGTTGGACATCTGGTTAGTGACATCAACAGTGCAATTCCTGTACCAGTTGAGGTTATTCATGAAGGCCTGTCTTCTCAACCTTATCCCTCACCTGAGGTTGTGGTGTTCCTCAGGTTAAATCACCATCAGTTATTTCCTACGGTCAGCTGGGATTCTGATGACTTTACCTTCAGTGTTAAAGTTAATCCTTTATGCTACATCAGCACCTACTCTTTATCCCTACATTTACACAATACGCATTCTCCCAAAAAATGTCTATCAGGGCAACAAAATACAGGGGTTGGCAGTTCGAGTACCAACGTGATGCCATTATATCAAAGATGAAAGAACAGCATTTGATACTTATGACCACCTCAAACTCTGTTTGTACCTAAACTCCGAGAAGAGTATTTATCAACATATTGCTTGGGGAATGATATAACAGAGCGTGTTGTCACTAAGTCTTGCAGACTTCACAGCGATTGGTGGGAACTGGCATCTTTGTGTCTTCTGGTATATATCCCAGTGAAGCTGAACGAAAAATAAAGTTTAAAAGTAGACGAGGTGGGCCTATTGGAGTATGAACGCCCTGATTGAGGTAATGGTTGTCTGCCAATCAGAGGGTATGTAATGAGGAGTGTCACATACACTGGCACTCCAGATTCTGACTTGTACCTGAAACACTCTGAGGGATGGAGATAAGTTTGTAAGCAAAGGGAATCTGGTGAAGGGAATCTAAGGAATTGTTTCAACTATCTTGTCCACAAAAATAAAGGAGTGATTCTCCCATCCCACTGATGTTTTAGCGCAGCGGGCTGGAAGTTCTAGGCGGAGCCGGATTAGCGTGAACTGCACTGGGTGTCTGGCCCCAAGCGTGTCTCCCAGTGCTGGATTTTCAGTAAATAGACATGGAGCTGCGTTACTTATGAGGCGCTTCATTTAAGTATATTTTAAGTGCTGGGCCCACAACCCTCTTCCCCCTCCACCAAGAGTATTTCACTTTAGCGGGGTTTATAGTGGCTCCCTACTAACAGGGAGTTGGTGGCCATTCCTGCTAGAGTGAGGTGGGAACAATCGGGGCCATTCAGCAGTTCGGGAGAATGTCCGCTGGGCGATGGCACCTTGGCAATGCCAGCCTGGGCCCCTGGCACTATCTGAGGGGCAAAGTGGCAATGCCTGGTGGCATAGGGAGATGCCAAAGGAGTAGGGCCTAATTGTGGGGGAGGGCCTTATGGAGGTAGAGCCTGATGGTGGCAATCGGTGAGGGTGGGGGTCCTGCTGTCGGGATTGTGGGGGAGGGTGATCAGTGATCGGGGCTGGCCATTGGGGTAGTGCAGCAGTCTGCTGGGGGGATTCGGAGCTGTGGGGGAAGGCTGGCACTGGAAGTGGGAAAGGGCGGAGGATGAATGGGGGGGCCAGGAGAAGAAGGGTGGTGTCAAAATTGTATGCTTGGAGGCCAGCAATCAGGTGGTGGGGGACGGGTGAGAATGCCGGCGATGAAGGGTCACGGAGCTGGCCTGTAATGGAGACGCCGGCAGACAGGAGCTAATGTCTGACAGATCGGCAGTGATAGATCGACGCATGAACAGTGGCCTGCTCAGTGATATGTTGCTGACCTCTCCACTGGGAATATGTCCTGAACACATTTTTAACATGATTCATGCTAGTGCATTCAATAGTGCACAGAGTGTGGGAGATTCTTCTCTGAACTCCCACTGAAAAAAACAAGTGATTTACTCTAGTTTTCACATGAATTCAACACATAGAAAATGTTTTGGGAGAATCCCCAAAGACAAGCAGCAAATAGGAAACAAAACTTTTTATTTTCATTATAATGAAGCTGTTAAAAATGAAACAGAATTGATAGTATATGAATGAGAAAGCTCAGACATAACCCAGTACTCTCACCAGGATTAACAAAATGAAGGAGATTGTCATCGACTTCAGGAAACATAAAAGAGAACGTGTCCCTTTCTATGTCAATGGGGACGAAATAGAAAGGGTCGAGAGCCTCAAGTTTTTAGGTGTCCAGATTACCAACTACCTATCCTGGTCCCCCATGCCGACTCTATGGTTAAAAAAGCCCACCAATGTCTACTTTCTCAGAAGACTAAGGAAATTTGGCATGTCAGCTACAAATGCACGATAGAAAGCATTCTTTCTGATTGTATCACAGCTTGGTATATATATCTCCTGCTCGGTCCAAGACCACAAGGAACTATGAAAGGTCATGAATGTAGCACAATTCATCATGCAAACCAGCCCCCCCATCCATTGACTCTGTCTATACTTCCCGCTACCTCAGCAAAGCAGCCAGCATAATTAAGGACCTCATGCAACCTGAACATTCTCTCTTCCATGTTCTTTCTTTGGGAAAAAGATAAAAAATCTGAGGTCATGCACCAACCGACTCAAAAGCAGCTTCATCCCTGCTGCTATCAGATTTTTGAATGGACCTACCTTGCACTAAATTGATCTTTCTCTTTATGCTAACTATGACTATAATAGTACATTCTGCAGTCTCTCATCTCCTTCTTTATGAATGGTATGTTTTGTATATATAGTGCACACAAGAACAATACTTTTCACTGTATGTTAATACATGTGATAATAATTGATCAAATTAAATCAAAATGATCATATAGTTGTGGGGGTTCAGCAGACATTTAAAAATGGTGGAAGGCACACAGACCTGGAAGTCTTGCCTCCATTTCTAATTTTCACTGGAAGGGAAAAGTGGGAAAGAGATGAAGTATTTAAACCAGAATTATGGGTTGGCTGGATCATTTAAACTCAGTGCACAGGGCAAGATGACCAGCTCCAGGAACAGCTTTAAACCATGGAATGTTTTCCATGGCCTCATGATGGAGACGTTACTGGGCAGATAATGGCAACATGATGGCACAGTAATTAGCACTGCTGCCTTACAGCGCCAAGGACCTGGGTTCAATTCCCGGCTAGTGTCTTTGTCTGTGTGGAGTTTGCACATTCTCCTGTGTCTGCATACGTTTCCTACAGTGCTCTGGTTTCCCCCCACAGTCCAGAGATGTACAGATTAGGTGGATTGGCTATGTTAAATTGCCCTTAGTATCGGGGGACTAGCTAGGGTAAATATATGGAGTTGTGGGGTAGGGCTGGGTGGATTGTGGTCGGTGAAGACTTGATGGGTAGAATGGCCTCCTTCTGCACTATAGGGATTCTATTCTAAGAGTCTTAAATTAAGATAAGGTGTGTAGAACTGTCAAATGCCCAGTTACTTAAATTGAAAATAATCTACCTGTATTTGTGAAAATTTGTTCTAATAGTTACAAAAGCAGTTTGTTGATATGCAATGATAGCATGATAGAATTGTTACTGCTTGACTGTTTTCTACAACTACCATTTTCATGGTTGGAAGCAGTGAGTTCACAGTTTAATTGACAGCTCAAGTAACCTATTAAATATTTAGCTACACTCGGTGTGAGATTATGAACGTCAATGTTTTATAAGGAAATAAGTACTTCAAGGGATTTAAATATATTAAATGGGCTTTCATGACTGTGATTTCTTAACAAAGTGAAGTCTCTTATATTTAGAACTTTTTTCATCTCAGCATATCTCTGCCTATTTTGGCTAATGAGTGACTTAGCATGGAGCATATAAAGATAAAGGTAGTAGTTAGAAGTCATGGGTTGATGACAAATTGGCATAGTAGCTGCAGAAGTTTAAAGTTTATTTATTTGTCACAAGTAGGTTTACATTAACACTTCAATAAGTCACTGTGAAAATCCCCTAGTGGCCATACTCTGACACCTATTTGGGGACACTGAGACAGAATTTAGTATGGCCAATGCACCTAACTAACATCTTTTAGGCTGTGGAAAGAAACTGGAGCACCCAGAGAAAACCTATGCAGACACAGGGAGAACGTGTCTGCACATACCCAAGATGGGAATCGAACTTAAGTCCCTTGCGCTGTGAGGCAGCAGTGTTAACCACTGTGCCAAGGGAACATATAAGTGTTTAGGGGGCGATGGTTGGCACGGAGAATATGAGGAGTCATTGGGGTGAATGGGGGCATTGGTTAATATAAGTTGACATGGAGAAGGCATGGAGAGTGGATAAAGAGAGAGGGATGTAAGCGGTAAGAATTTAAAGGCCAAACATTTAACAAAACAACTGGAATAGAGTCTCAGAAAATTGAGATGGGCCTTTTAAACAATCTTCCTTGGCATTTGGCTGCCTTTGATCTTTTTGGGAGGTGGCAGGCTGGAATTTGTCCCAGAATTCCCATCCACCATTCTGGAATGAAGATCTCGCCATTTGGGACACATTCTCCAGAGATGGGTGCACCAAGCCAGGAAATTTCCTGACTCAAGTTCCCTGTCTCTGGAGTAAAATCCAACTCATGAGTTCAAATCCCATTGCAACAGCAGAGAATTTCAACTCAATTAACTAAATTCAATCTCAAATTAAAAATCTTGTAGCAATGAAGCTGACCATGAAATTAGTGAATTTTGATAGAAATCCATCTTGTACTATTGTCCTTTCCAGAAGGAAATCTATCATTCTTACTAGCTCTGCCTGATCTAGTTGTAACTCTGGATCCACTGCAGTCTGGCTGACTCAGAATTGCCCTTTGAAATAACCCAGCAAGAAGATAGTTCACCACCATCTTCAGAAGGGCAGTTAGTTAATAATTGCTCATCTCGGCCCTAATGCACACATTCTGTGAGTGAATAAAACAAAAGTGTTCAATTCTCAGATAAGTGCCCTAAATTTTCTTGAAGCCTGGAATGAGGTGTTTCATTGAACCCAATCTGTATATATTTAAAGACCTACAGTGTTCATGTTTTCTCAGCTCCACAGAATGGTTGGAAACAGCTTACTCATAGCACTCCAGTAAATATGCCATGTTAGCTACCAAGCAAATCAATGGCACATTGGATGCATTACCCACTTTTTAATGCTTAACTATCTGACCTTCAACCTCTCTCCTAAGTCTGGATTTTAATATAGATTCTAAAGTACTTTCTGCTTCTACATTATTATCCATTGTATTTGCCTCGCATTAAATTAATCTTTTGCTACACTCTAGCTATGACTGTAACACTACATTCTGCACTCTCTCAGTATGAACGGTATACTTTGTCTATATAATGTCTAAGAAGCAATACTTTTCACTGTATACTAACACGTGACAACAATAATAAATCAAATCAAATTGCACTCCACCATTGAGAAATGGTGTTGTCTATTTCACATCTGACAATATTTTAATCCTTGCATTTAATCTTCAAATGTTAAAAAAGAGTATTTCTTGTTTGAAGGTTTAGTAAAAGAAGAAGATAATACTGTTTGTAATTATTCAAACGTATATACTATATCTTATTTCCCAATGGTTAGCACTGATGTCTCGCAGTGCCAAGAGCCTAGGTTCAATTTTAGCCTTGGGTCTGCACATTCTCCCTGTATCTGCATGGGTTTTCTCCAGGTGCTCTGGCTTTTTCCCACAGTCCAAAGATGTGTGGGTTAGGTGGATTGGCCAAGCTAAATTGCCCTTTAGTGTTCCAAGATGCGTAGATTAGGTGAATTAGTAAATGCACGGGGTTATGGAGATGTGGATGGCGGGGTGGACCTGGGTAAAATGCTGAGTCGCTACAGACTTGATAGGCTGAATGGCCTCCTTCTGCACTGTGGGGATTCTACGATTAGATGAATAAGCAAGTTTGAAATCAGTTTGAGTTATGGACTTCTCTTCAAATTATAAACTTATGTCTCATTTACAATATATTACTAAATTACTGTTTTTTATTATTTTAGAGCATTCTTGACAGACAATCTTTAAGTGATGTATTCAATATTGCTTTAATTAAATAGGCTAATACTTGAAGCCTACATAGAACAATTTTCACACTGGCTGCATTTAACAGTGACCAGTTCAAAAGGATTATAATTCCTTACTGTCCCTTATGACAATTGCAATAACAATGGTCAACAGATACGACTGAATTGTTTAAACATACCTAAATAGATTTCAGTCAAACCACTCATAAAGTCATAGAAACAAGCCCTTTGACCCAACTTGACCATGCTGCCCTTTTTTTTAAACCCCTAGGCTAGTCCCAATTGCCCGCATTTGGCCCATATCACTCTATATCCATTTTATTCATGTAACTGTCTAAACACATTTAAAAAAAACAAAATTGTACCTGCCTCTACTACTACCACCTTTGGCAACTTGTTCCACACACAAGCACAACATTCACATTTAAATAGTTATCATCCAATCATCGTGCAGTGAGGCAATGTCAACGTGACACAAATGACTTTTGAAGGCTTACACAAGTAATAAATCTGATTTATAATAAAGTTGAGGGATGTATTTAATTTCTAAGCCCTTTGTATAAAAGGCGAACAAACTTAATGCCATCAGCAGGATACATATATGTATTCAAAGTCTACATTTTTTTTTGCAATTGCAGAGTCAGATTTGTCATTCTGTCAATTGTGCAAAACCTTTGCTTGTTCTGTGACATTCTGTTTACTCTGGTGTTCTGGGTCAGAATCACTATTCATTTGCTGTCAGAGGTTCCTCTCAAGAATAGTATTGGAATCAATCCTGCTGGCATTGCATTGGATGTACTTGGCAGAACATAACTTCCTTAGTTGTGTGCAGATGACATTTTCACAGCAGTAACTAAGCCATGCCAATAACCATTAGAGGACTAAAACTTTTTTTTTGAAGCAAGCATTCTTAAAGAGCAGGAATTCTGCCAGTGGGTCACTCGTAATACACTGAACAAATGTTGTAAATGAAGAGGTTTTATTCTCACCGCCTCACCAAAAGGTATTACCCACACGTGTTCCATTACTTTTGTAGCATATATTAAGGTATTTGAATTGAATACTGCCAGTTTGTAAATTGCTGCACCAATTGCAATACGCTGAAACACACAAGCAGAATTAATTTGTTAATCCTTTACTCTTCTCCACAGTCCCATATTACTGTGCTTTATCAGCAGCTTTCCACTTAGACTATTTATGTCATGCAACTCAAATGTTCATTTTTTCATGTTTTATAATCTGAAAATTAAAACCTTATTTAGACAATTTGATGTGGTAGGTTTAAGTAAGTTTTGCATTGTTGACAATTTATTAAATAGTCTATTGAAGCTATTGAAGTTGAAATCAAAGCAAATCTGATGTAATGATGCTAAACTGTAGCTGCAAGTATGAATGGAAATAAATGCAATTTGTTACATCCAGGGTCAAGTTGGTCTCAATGCAACACTGTGCTTTGAGTTGTCCTGTAAGTTGTAATTCAGTGTATGACATGCCAGTGTGACAATTACCCTGTTTCATCTTTTTCTTTATTTTAAGTATGTGGTTTCTAAAATTGTAGTTTGCTTTGATGAAGAATTGGTGTGCCAGGCATTGCAAGTTGGGCTGCAAGTCAGAAAGAATAATGTCATGCAAATACAGATTATGCCATGCATTCTAGAATGACTGGCCACTGGTTGCATGGATTTACTCTCAAATTGGTGCATGTTTGTAAATGACAATGTAAAAGGGGCAAAAACTGCAGGATCATTTACCCACCAAGGATCTGGGACCATAGGCTGAGCTGCCAAGGACTGTCTTTCGGAAAGTGTTTTCTCTCCATTTAGAGATCCCAATATGACTCCTCTGGCATCTTAATGCAATGAATGAAAGAAAGTCACATTGGGCATCATAGTAGCACACTGCCAGCTGTCACACAGTGCCAGGGACCTGGCTTCGATTCCTGGCTTGCGCCACTGTCTGAGTAGACCTGCACATTCTCCCCATGTCTCCATGGGTTTCCTCCAGGTGCTCCAGTTTCTTTCCATAGTCTGAAAGATGTGCTGGTTTGTTGCATTCACCATACTAAATTTCTCCCCAGTGTACCAGAAAAGGTGCCAGAGTGTGGTGACTAGGGGATTTTCACAGTAACTTTGTTGCAGTTTTAATGTAAGCCTACTTGTGACAAATAAATAAACTTTACTTTTAATGAAATGGCAAGAAAAGATTAGGTGTACATGGCTTACCATGGCTGTAATCGTGGAGTTAAAAGGAGTGGAAATTTATGAATACAAAACGAGAGTTATCAAGTAGTGAAAAGCAAACAATTTTTTCAAGTTTTCCAATATCAGCATTAAATCTATCCAAATCATTGATCTAGGGTAAGCTTTTTTTAATTAGTGCTAGCTGTGGTTCAGTTGATGCCTCACTCATCCCTGAGTTGAAAGGTGTTTATCCTCACACCATGAGATTGTTTTGGAAATGGGAGAGGCTGTCGAGAAGGTGGCATTGTTGACTTTTGACTCAATCATTGATTCATAGAATCCTTACAGTGGAGAAGGAGACTATTCGGCCCATTATGTGTGTGCTGACAACAATGCAGCCCAGACACTATCTGTGTTAACTCACTTATTACTCCCCTAGTGCTCCCTAACAGTAAGATCAATTTGTCCTGACACCATGAGCCTTCATGGGGTCCAGAGTTAATATTGATGGACTCCTGCCAGGTACACTATTACAACTACTCCCTCCCAACTCTATATCACTGTACTATACTCATGGTGAATCTGTTCACCATGCATTAGGACTCCTTGTCTAAGACGTTGACTGTAAGGTATGATTCAATGAGTGTGACTATGTCAGATGGTTGCTTGACTCATCTGTGGGACAGCTCTGCCAATTTTGGCAAATGTCTCCAGATGTTTGGAGAATTTGGCAGGGCTGACAGGGACAGGTGTGCCCTTGCTAGTTCTAATACCTAGGTCGATGCCAGATGGTTTACCCAATTTCATTCTTATGAAACCTTTCTGTAATGGTTTGATATAACTGATTGGCTTGCTTGGCCATTTCAGAAGGCAGTAAGAGTTGAACACGTTGCTGTGGGTTTGAAGTCATATGTTTTGACCAGACTTGGTATGAGCAGAAGATTTCCTCTCATAAAGGACATTGATAAACAAATGTGCTTTTACAACAATCTGGCATTTTCATGATCATTATTAATGAGAGTAGCATTTTATTCCAGATTTATTAACTAATTGAGTGTAAATTCCCCAGTTGTCATGATAGGATTTGAACTGATTTCTCTGAAGTGTTAGTTTGGATCACTGGAACAGTAATGTTACCGTTAAACTGCTCTCCCCACAGATGAAAAGCAATCAGGGGTACCTTTGTATTTCAGGGGAATGGATTTTCTGCTGATTGGCAGTGGGTAGGAGTCTGACCTGGAGGTGGGTGGATCACCAGTTCCTGCCTCCATTTTTGAAAGACACTGATAATGTATCTTTTATCCCATTAATGGCTACTCGAGGGAAGCAGCCTAATAACCCGGTGCTAGAATGGGCAGCACGTCAACTGGGGCTAAAGACAGAACACAAGGAACAAACAATGAACTGGATGTTGGTCACAGCCACCCATTTAAAGGCACCCCTGGTATGGAACTATGGCAGCTGTGCCAGAAAGCAGATTTTGCAGGCTGAAGTTCTTTCCCTTTTCCCCTGACCCCCTCCCAACCTCAAGGCATTAAATCTGTGAACAATTGCAGGAGATAAGAGCTTGGTTTTAAATATGGATAACTTCTGCACTGGTAGTGAATCATTCATACCCCTTTCCAGAGAGGAAAGGACATTTGAACACACCTGGCCCATTCCCCTTTGGAATAGCAAATCTTTTTGCGAAGACTCAATTCAGTTGTGTAACTCTCTTTATCTCTCCATAGATGAAGGACTTAATGGACCCACCAACTGCCAGGAGTTAGGCCCCATGGTTTGAAGATGACTCCCTGTGTGCCCTCCTCCAGGCAGGAGGTCCTCATGCCAAAAGATGGGAGGATGAAACTTTCTAACCAGTCAAAACCAGCCAAGGTAGAGGTAACAGCAGAGGTGAGTAGCTGTAGCGTCATCCTGAGAACCTGGCTGTGTTGCAGGGAAAGACTCAGTAACCTCTTGAAATCCATCAGGATGAGTATGTAGGCATTTCAGAGATAGACCTATATGGAAAAGTGTGATGGAGTGAAGTGGCTCAGATATAGAGTTACCTTTGTATTTCCCAAGTGTAGTAAGTGGGATGATGCGGTCACGCTCTCTGCATGGCAACACCTGTTAGCTTGGCAAAGAGTATTGATATTGGCCCTGACAACATATGATCATGCATCTAAAGGCATGATTGCAATACAGCATAGTTATTGCAATGTCCTTTTACATTTTCAGGAGAAAGGAGTGTACAATGACAGGAAAAGAGCCAATAATACAGGCAGTGAGGTAACCTGGTTGTCCTCACCCTGCTAGAGAAAATCCTGGTCTTAAAGATCAATCCTTTGATCCAAAGGACCATTCCTTTGGCAAACGCAAAGTTACAGGAAGGTTCCAGAATGGTGAGATTTTCTGGGTGCATTGCTCTCTCCTTCAAACTGTGCTTAAAGAGAGATACACAAACTGTCTTGGAAACTGGAGAATCTGTCGAGAAGGTGGCTTTGTTGGCTTTTGACCCAATCATAGAAAAATTGGAGAACATAGAACATAGAACATAGAACATTACAGCACAGAACAGGCCCTTCGGCCTTCGATGTTGCGCCGACCAAAATAAAAAGCAATGCCCTTCCAAACTAAACCATTCCCTTCTCTTCCATATACTTATCAACTAACCTCTTAAATGCCACTAAACTTGGCGCATCAACAACTGCTGCAGGCAGGGCATTCCACTCCCGAACCACCCTTTGGGTAAAGAACCTGCCTCTGATATCCGTCCTATAACTATCACCCCTTAATTTAAAGCTGTGTCACCTCGTGCTAGCTTTTTCCATCCTAGGAAAAAGGCTATCACTGTCCACCCTATCTAAACCTCTAATCATCTTAGATGTTTCGATCAGGTCCCCTCTTAGCCTCCTCCTTTCTAACGAAAACAACCTCAAATCCCTCAGCCTCTCCTCATAAGACATGCCCTCCATACCAGGCAACATCCTGGTAAACCTCCTCTGTACCCTCTCCAATGCCTCCACATCTTGCTTATAATGTGGGGACCAGAACTGCACACAATACTCCAAGTGCGGCTGCACTAGAGTTTTGTACAGTTGCAACATGACGTTGCGGCTCCGAAATTCAATCCCTCTACCAATAAAAGCCAAGACTCCAGATGCCTTCCTAACAACCTTCTCGACCTGACTGCCTACTTTCAGGGATCTATGCACATACACACCAAGATCCCTCTGTTCATCTAGACTACTAAGAATCCTACCATTTGCCCTATAATCTACACATTTATTATTTCTGCCATAGTGCATTACCTCACACTTTTCCACATTAAACTCCATTTGCCACCTCTCGGCCCAGCTCTGCAAATTGTCCAAGTCCCTCTGCAAACTATAACACCCCTCTTCACTATCTACCACTCCACCGACTTTAGTGTCATCTGCAAATTTACTAATCCATCCTTCAATACCCTCATCCAGATCATTTATAAAAATTACAAACAGCAGGGGCCCAAAACAGACCCCTGAGGTACACCACTTGTCACCGAACTCCAAGATGAATATCTCCCATCAACCACCACCCTCTGTCTTCTATCTGCTAGCCAATTCCTAACCCAATTAGCTAAATCACCCTCTATCCCATACATCTGCATTTTCTGCAGAAGTCTTCCATGGCCCACCTTATCAAACGCCTTACTAAAGTCCATATATACCACATCAACCGCCTTACCCCCATCCACCTCCTTAGTCACTTTTTCAAAAAAATCAATGAGGTTAGTAAGGCACGACCTACCCTTCACAAAACCATGCTGACTATCTCCAATCAATTCATTACTCTCTAAATAACTATAAATCCTATCCCTAATTATTCTCTCCAACACTTTGCCCACCACAGAAGTAAGACTCACTGGCCTATAATTCCCTGGAAGGACTCTCTTCCCCTTCTTGAGAAGGAGACTATTCGGCCCATTGTGCGTGTGCCGACAACGACTCAACCCATGTATTTACTATCCTAGATCTCCCTGACACTAAGGTCAATTTAACATCACCAATCAGCCTAACCCAGACATCTGAGGACTGTGGGGGGAAACTGGACCAGCCAGAGAAAACCCACACAGACACAATGAGAATGTGCAAACTCTACACAGAGAGACACCCAAAGCTGGAATTGAACCTAGGTCCCTGGCACCGTGAAGCAGCAGTGCTAATCACTGTACCGCCCTAGTCTGGAGACTTGCACAGTTCAAAGGGACTGTTTCCTCAGGTTCAAATGTGCCTCCTGATGTGTGTATGTGTTGTCAGGATGTTTATCTCTTTAATCACATCTGAAATGATGGTAATATCCTGTATTCAGCTTGCCTTTGTTTCCCTCATAGGACAAACATTAGCAGCAGCATCCACAAGGCCTGGGAATTTTTGCTAATCTCTGATAAGGAAAACAGAGCCTCAGAGGGTAAAGCATTATACCCTCATCCCATGCACAGCATCAGCATAGATACATGCACCCTGATAGGAATGTGTGACTCAGTTTTAAAAGATTCAAACACTAGTGAGATCAATCCGATAGTATAGTATGTGCAGGAGAGTTTCCTGACACAATATGTAGATAAGCCAACAAGAGGTGGGGCCACATTGGACTCGGTACTGAGTAATGAACCGGGTCAAATGTTAGATTTGATTGTGGGAGAACACTTTGGAGATGGTGACCACAATTTGATGTCCTTCATTATTGCAATGGAAAGGAATAGGGTCACATGACAGGGCAAAGTTTATAATTGGGGCAGGGATAATTATGATGTGATTACGCAAGAATTAAGGAGCATGATGGGAACAAAAAGTGTGAGGTATGGGCAGGCAGGGAGGAAATGGCCAAGTGAGAGAACCATGATTCACAAAGGAGGCTGAATGTCTTGTCAAGAGGAAAAAGGAAGCGCATGTAGGGATGATAGAACAAGATTCAGTTGGCCCCACCTCTTGTTGGCTTATCTACATATTGTGTCAGGAAACCCTCTTGCACATACTGTACTATCGGATTGATCTCACCAGTGTTTCAATCCCTTAAAGCTGAATCACACATACCTATCAGAGTGCATGTATCTATGCTGATGCTGTGCATGGGATGAGGGTGTAATGCTGTACCATCGCCTCCCTAACACAAATCGCTAGCATTGGGGCATTCGGCCCCTCTCCCACCATGACTTTTAACATGTCATTGAGTCATAGAGATTCAGAGCATGGAAGCAGTCCTCTGGCCCAACTTGTCAATGCCACCCTTTTTTTTTAAATTACTAAGTTAATACCAATTTCCTGCAATTGGCCCATATCCCTTGATAGCCATCTTACTCATGTTACTGTCTAAATGCTTCTTAAAGACAAAATTGTACATGCTTCTACTACTACCTCTGGCGGCTTGTTCCAGACACTCATCACTCGCTGTGTGAAAAAAAAATCCCTCTGGACCCTTTTGTATCTCTTCGCTCTCACCTTAAACATAGTCCTCTAGTTTTAGACTCCGCTACCTCTCAGTAAAGGTATTGATTATCTCACTGATCTATGCCTCTCATTATTTTATAGACCCCTATAAGATCACCCCTAAGCCTCCTATGCTCCAGAGAAAAAGGTCCCAGTTTATCCAACCTTTCCTTATAACTCAAACCATCAAGTCCCAATACCATCCAAGTAAATCTTTTCTGCACTCTTTCTAGTTTAATAATATCCTTTCTATAATAGGGTTCTATAATGTCCCCCAACATGATCCCTAATGTGAACCACCTCTGTGTGGCACCCTCCCGAATGACACCCCCATCAAAGTCCGCCTGTATATCCCCCTGCAAAGCCTCCATTCAGGACCCACCCCCTTGACAATGCTCAAACACATTGGAAGTGCCCAACTGGGCACTGCCAGGCTGCCAAATAGGTACTGACTGTTCTTGCCTCAACCATCCAAGGACCTCTGAACTCCCTGACATAGCCATCGCGCCAGGTCTTCATTGGTGGGGACTAGCAGTTTTTTGCACCAGTGTGACCTCCCGCTGAAAAGGAGGGAATATTCTGGGAAGGGGAACAATCGCATGTCGAACTTGCCAATGAAATTGGAATTCAGCAATCTGTTATAAATTGGCCTCACGTCCTTTCGAGTGCAAGCTGGTTTGTTCCAGTAGAAAGGCGCAGGAATGATTGCAAACTGCTGAGTGCTGAACAGTCTTAGGTCCACATACTGATCAGTGCAATCTGCACCAGGCAAAGCGAAGTCAGAGAATTACTCCGTGTGTGTGTGTGTGTGTGAAGGAGTGTGTGTTTGTGTGTGAGAGAGACTCATTCCCAATCTCAGGGCTTTCACTCACCCTCACGTTTAATGAATGATATTTCCTGACCACGCTCACTCCCAACACAAGAAAATCCCACCTGAAGTCAATGACTTTTGCACGGTCTTTATCCCGTCCGCTGTAATTCCCATGGCGGGTGGGACAGGAAAACTCCAACCAAGAAGTGCATCCACTCACACAGTGGGTATAGGTGAGTGAGTGAGCACCCTAAGACTGGGAGTGAACCAGACACATATACTCTGTCTCTCCCACACTCTTAACAATCATCTTTATTAATTTTCTTTTTTTTAAATGATCAAGTTATTGATTTGCTATTGCTTTATTTTTGGTCAGCAAATTGCTGCTTTGCCTCATGTCTCAACTTTTTATCTTTTCAAAATTTGTTCATTAGCCTTTTAAGTGAGAAAATAATTGAAATGTGCCCCTTGTGTGAGCAACTTGGACAAGTCTGATCCACAAGAAGCACTGCAGCAATTTACCAAGGTTCCTTGGACAGCATCTTCCAAACTTGCAACTTCTACACCTGGAAGGACGAGGACAGCAGATGTATGGCAACACCACCATATGCAAGTTCCCCTCCATTGCTGATCCTTCACTGTTGCTGGGTAAAAATGCTGGAACTCACTCTCAAATAGCACAGTGGGTGTTCCCACAGAGCATAGACTGCAGAATTTTAAAGCAGCGGCTCACCACTCAAGGGTAATAAATGTTGGCAGAGCCAGCGATGCCCACATCCTTTGATGGAATAAATAAATTATTAAAAGTTGATTCTTTGCCAACAATTGGGAATTATTATTTTCCCAAGCCCCTGGATAATTCAAAAAACATGCAAGGCTTGAACATATTCCTTATGTTTGTAGAGTGCGTTTCAGTATATGAACAAATGTTGCTTCTAGCAAACATAAACAAGACACATTATGAACTCAACTGACCATCTGAAATTTTATTGTAGCAATTAGCGCACTCAAGTATTATTCAGCAAGTGCTGTCCAACCATAGAATTACATCTAACAGTAGATGTTTTGTTTTGATTTGCAAGCACAGGCTGGTTGAGAATGGTCTGTGTTTTAGCGCTTACAAGCAACTGAAGAAACACTGGGCACAATTTTACCGTCGGTTTACACCACGCTCCTGCTGCAGTGTAATCAGATGAGATGGGAAAATCCCACCAGTGTGAAAGGTCAGAAAATTCCAACCATGGTGTTTGATTTGATCACTGATTAGAATTGACTTGCCAACCAGTCAGCACCTTTTTCTTCTGCTAGTTGGGAGTCAGTTTAACTCAGTTGGCTGGGTGGCTGTCCATGATGCAGAGGATACGCCTACAGTACAGGTTCAATTCCTATACAGACTGAGATTATTCATCAAGGTTCTCCCTTTGCAACCTTGCCTCCAGCTTGAGGTGTGGTGACCTTCAGATTAAATCATCACCAGTCAGCTCTACCCTGAAAGAGGAGCACAATATCTGGGACAATGGCGACTTTCCCTTTATAAAATCTGCAATACCAAGGTGGAGATGGTACAAACAGATTGGCTCACAGAATAGTTTAAGTTATAGTGTCACAGGTAGATTACATAAACACTGCAATAAAGTAAAAATCCCCTAATCCAATGCCTGTTCAGGTACTCTGAAGGAGAATTTAGCATGGCCAATGCACCTAAATATCATGTCTTTCGGACTGTGAGAAGAAACTGGAATACCCAGAGGAAACCTACGCAGACACCTATGCAGACTTTGCACAGACAGTGATCCAAGCAGGGAATTGAACCCTGGCCCCTGGCACTACGAGGCAGCAGTGCTAACCATTGTGCCACTGTGCTGCCTATCTTGCCAAAAATGATGAATTTTGCCACTGTGCCTCCCATCTTGCCAAAAATGATGAATGTGTACAAGTGATTTCAGTTCAACACCATTAATATGCCCTTAGCTTCTATTGACCCTTCATAAGATTACAGAGGGAGGTTTTTCCCAACAAATTACATTTTTATTATTATAGCCAAAATATCCCAGTCAGAAATTATTTTTGACTGTTAAAATATTTTTGTGACTTTGTTTTCATTCTTTATTAATATTGTACCTCAATCTCTACAGTTCTATTAAGTTAAAGCTATGTAAAGAACCCCAGTTGACAATACCTTGTCTTAAAGCATAGTACCTGAAAATTTCAAGTATATAATGTTCCATGGTTTTGTATTGCTAGGCCTATATATACCAAAGATAAATACAAAGATTATGATTAGGGCGATTCTTCCAACTCGTCGTGCAAATTTTCTAGTGCGGCATGAGGGAAGAATTGTGCATCCAGGCATGCACTGGATTCGCATGGATATTCCCTCTGCGCACACATCTTACAGCGTCGGATTACTGGCGCTCTCTGATTTGTGCTGAAAACTGCAGGGACACGAGGTAAGCACTTTACAATTTATTTTAATGTTATTTTATTGTGATGAGCAGGCCATGGCCTGATTTCTCCAGGCCCGCTAGCATCTCTCACTTTGCTAGGAGTAGAACATAGAACATTACAGCGCAGAACTAATTACAGCGCAGAGAGTACTCCACAAAGGATTACAGTACCTCCTCATTTTCAGGAAACTGGTGGGATGACCCTGCTGGAGTGAAAAGGAGGCAATCAGGGCCCCGAGGAGAGTAGACAGTGGGGAGGATGGGCACCTTGGCAGTGCAAGCTTGTGCCCCCTGGCCCTCCTCCATGCCTAGTGGGCAGTGCCAAGGTGCCTCCTGGGCCAGGGACAGTGCCATTGAGGGGACAGGACCTACTGAGGGAGAGCCCTTGGGGGCAATCAATGGGGGTAGGCAGTCCCACTGCCACACTGCACCTGGGAGGAGGAGTGATCAGCAGTGGGGAGGGCACGGTGGTGGAATCTGCCAGGACGGGGAGCTTTGTCTGGTGGGGGTATCATCATTGCTGGAGGAATGGGGACTGAAGATTGGGGCAGGTCAGTGTGGACTGAGACGCAGGGACCCGTAAAGGTCATCAGAGGGTTATAGGCGGGATGGGGGGGCAGCATTGCGGGGCCCCAGGCAGCCAGTAATCGAGCTGGCTAACAAAGCAGGGGCTGACAGTTTGGGGCCACAGCACATGCACAGGAGCCTTCTGGTTTTAGGCTCCTGGGTGGGAGTCAGCCTCACTCCCCGGAATCTAATGATATTCATGCTGGTTGCCTCTGCATTGTGCAGAGTGTAGGAAATCCTAGTCTGAACTCCCACTAAAAGAAATAAGGTGAATTACTCCAGTTTTGCTGCAATTTTGACACTTAGAACTTTTTGAGGGGAATTGCACCCTATCTTTCAGCTCTAAAATTGGGATAAGGAAAGGTGGAATTCTCCCAAACCTCCACTGGTGGGTCCAATGGTGGATTGTAGGGGGAATGGAATTTGTTGGGAGAACCTGACATCCATTTGATGTTGCCGTGAATTTACTGAAGGATCTTCCTCTGATGCCCACCGTGACAAATCAGGAAACCTACTGGGGACCGTTGTGAAATTCATTTGCATTCCATTAAGGCCATGTAAAGGCAGCCTGACAACCACACACCACCCTCCAACGTGTCTGATTTTCCATGGTGTTAGCGTGACAACATTTTAGTGTAAAACACATTTGGAATAATTGGCGTGCAGATGTTAGTTCTCATCTGGAAAATGTCTGGGTGCTGCCTCCGGAGTTCACATGAAGGTTGCCAGCAACCCTAGACCCTGGAAGATCACAGGGCAGCATCTACAGGTGGATGTATTTTCCCACCTTAGAATTCTCCTGGAGATCTATCTTCTTTCTTGAAGAGTGGATCAGTCATGTTGGGCGCCTTTTCAATCTGGTGCCTGGCTAGGATGGCAGACTGCACGTCATCAGGCCTGCTCTGCCATGGAATTTGGTGCAAAACACAAGCTGCATAATTAATGAGGTTGGGGCTGGAAAATTTGGCCTTCACAATGGGACAGACTCCACATTCCCACTCATACCTCAGGACTTAGTCCCCAAATGGCAGAATTCCACCCAAGATCACTGAAATGTTCTCCTGCTGTTCCCGAAATTTCAGGAATACATATTTCTATTTCGATGCATTAATAACATCAAGTGCCTTTACTTTTAAATAACATTGAACTAGGACCAAAAGGCAATAGTAAACGAGCATCAAAATTAAGGAATCATTACAAATGAGAATCATTACAAATCATTACAACCTTGAATCCTTTAAGTTTTGCAAACTCAGCTTATTTGTATACATTCAATGATCAATCATAGAAATTTAATTTCTCAACACTGTCGTATTTGAACAAAACAAATTTTAAAAATCCTCTGATAAAATGGTGCATAGTTTTGAACTATCATAACCTTGTGTGCACTTAATTCCATTGTGCAGGGATGTAGCCTGTTCCATGACTTCTGCCCCTTGATATATTGTATGTTGGACCTCTTAACTCATCTTCCCACAAGAATTTCAATTGGATCCAAAAGAAATAATACATTTGAAAACTGGGTCTAAGATGTGTCCCTGATAAAAATACTAGAATCATAGAAATCCTACAGTGCAGAAGGAAACCATTTGGCCCATTGAGTCTGCACCAACTATCCCAACCAGGTTCTATCCCCATAATCCTACATATTTACAACACTAACCTATGCATCCCAGGACACCAAGGCACAATTTAGCACCTAACCCGCACATTTTTGGACTGCGGAAGGAAACCAGAACACCCAGAAGAAATCCGCACAGACAAGGGGAGAATGTGCAGACTTCGCACAGACAGTGACTCAAGCCAGAATTGAACCCAGGTTCCAGAGCTATGAGGAAGCAATGCTAACCATTGTGCCGCTGCGCCATCCCCAATAATATATCACTGCAGATCGTGACTTGCAAATGCACCATAGATTAGATTGGGCACAGTAAGAAGTCTCACAACACCAGGTTAAAGTCCTCACCTGATGAAACAGCAACGCTCCAAAAGTTTGTGTTTTCATATAAACCTGTTGACCTTTAACCTTAAGTTAATTTTAAATTGTGAAATTTCTTACTGTGCCCACCCTAGTCCAACACCAGCATCTCCACATCATAGATTATACTGGTAAAGTGAATAGAAAGGATATAGAGATTTTATTGGTTTTCATAAATGTACAGGGATTCATCCAGTACTGCCTTCTGAGACCATAATTGTGACAAATTATTTTGAACAGTTGAAAACTGCTCAAAGGTGTATTATTAGACAATAGGTGGCTTTGTAATGCATAGATCTTGTGTTAATAAAAAGCCGCCCCACTTGTTATTATGTTGTTGTGCAAGTGAGGTGGAATAAGTGGTATTAAAGTTGTTTTATTTACAGTTGCTGGGATGTGATTTTCTTATTTTACTGACCTTATGCAGTGATAGCTCTTGTACCACCTATAGTCAGTGGTAAGAGTGTTTCATACACAACATTACCATGTAATTTGTGTGGGAATGAATGTATCCATCATTCATTTCACATTACAAGGATGTTTTCACTGGGGCTTACTGGAGAGGAAACAGGAATTGGAAAAAAGCCCACAAAAGCCACATGACAGCATTATTGTGGATGAAAATAAAGAACATAATAGGACTCATTTTTATTATAAGTGTGCAGTCAGACTATAATGCATCCAAATCAATATTGTTTCTGCCTTTATACATGCCTGTTTTTTGCTTTTTGACTACATTCTGTCATCTTGTTTTCTCTCCCTTATCTGATTCTGCCTTTTCTATTTGTTTCTGTCTTTATGGAGCAGCTGGGGAGAAAAAAAAACATTCTGGCAGAGACGTTTCGGAGCTGTTGGTGGTCAGAGACAGATAAATGGTCACAACAAAGACCATTGCTGCTAGGGGGAGGGGAATGGGGGGATGGAGGGCAGTGGAGGAGACCACATAGAGAGCAGATCTGCTTGGGAAGGTGGGAAGGCAAAAGGAAAGACTGCAGAACTGAGTAAGAGCAGGGATCAGAATGGAAGACTGCATAAAAGTTAGAAAAAAAACACATCACTGCAAGAAGTTACATACATCGTAGATATAAAATGAATTATTTCCAGTCAGATTACAGATTGGAAATTTTATAACATTGATGCCCTGAACTATGGAAATTGCAGTCTTACACGACATTGATATAAAAAAGGAGTGGGGATTATTTCAATTTAAAATAACCATTTGTGTAAGTCTGTTTTGTAGATTAGTCTATGGTATTTAATGTTTGAGTGTGTTCAATCAATGCATCGAAGACTTCTGAAAATTTTTTTGTATACATTTGCAAAATGTTGTAAATTATTGTATTTGAAAACAAGGCTCTTTGACAAGACACTATCATCATGCTATAAAAGAACACGTAGCATATGTTAAACTTAGTGCTCATACGAGTTGTTTGAGTTTGAAACACAGTGAGAACTAATTCGCAAATCTAACAAATAAGATCAATAGCTTACAGTCTGCCCATAATTATTCAGTTTATCTTCTACTGTGTCAGCAGTCTGAGTGACAAAACCTGTTACAGCACCAGGCATTTTGCTCTGCTGATCTTCACTGATAGATCTTCCATCATATGTCTTTCTCTTGGGCTGTTCCTTCTAAAAGTAGACAAGTCAGCTGTCAAAAAGTAGGACAGTATATAACTTTACAGATGCATCCTTTTTTGGTTATATCACAGCTTGGTATGGCTCCTGTTCTGTCCAAAACCGCAAGAAACTACAAAGGGTCATGAATGCAGCTGGAGCCATCACGTAAATCGGCCTCCCATCCATTGACTCTATCTGCACTTCCCACTGCCTCTGAAAAGCAGCCAGCATAATCAAGGACCCTATGCACCCTCGACATACACTCTTCCACCTTGTATCATTGGGAAAAAGATACAAAAGTCTGAAAACACTACTTCTTCCCTGCTGCCATCAGACTAATTTTTCTCTACACCCTATCTATAACCGCAACACTATATTTTGCACCCCCTCCTTTCCTATTCCCCTATGTGTTCTATGAACAGTATGTTTTATCTGCATAGCATGCAAAAAATACTTTTCAGTGTATCTTAATTAATATGACAATAATGAATCAAATCAAATCAAACCAGTCAACCTGAAGAAATATATTGTTCAGGTTGAAAAAGTGACTGTGTAATGGATCAAGCAAACAGCTTAGGTTTGACATCAATGCTTGTTTCTTCTTCCTTTTTTTCTCCTTAGTCAAATTTGTTGCTTGAGAATTTCAGAGGAAATTTGCCAGCAACAAGGAATTTTCCTTAAAAGAAATGCAGAAGAATTCTAGCTGTGTTTTTTCATACAGCAGCCAGTAGGAATGTGAAATTACATGAGATTATCATAGAGAGGCATGGTTTCTCAGTGGTTAGCACTGCTGTCTCGCAGCGCCAGGGAACCAGATTTAATTCTGGCCTTGGATCATTGTCTGTTTGGAGTTTGAACATTCTCCCTATGCCTGCATGAGCTTCTTCCAAGTTCTTCGGTTTCTTCCCACAGTCTAAAGATGTACCAGTTAGCTGGATTGCCTGTGCTAAATTGCCCCTTAGTGTTAGGGAGTCTAGTTAGGTAAATGCATGGGGGTGATGGGAATAGGGCCTGGGTTGATGCAGACTCGATGACTGAATGGTCTACTTCTGCACTGTAGGGATTCTATAATTCTATAAGAAATATCTTGCTAATTAATTCTGGAGTAACAAAACACCCTTTTAAATCATTAGTTAAAAAAGTCAGTAACACTTATTGCAAAATATTACATACTTCAATGAGAAATAATTTTCTACTTCAAGCTGAATTTATAACATTTAGATTGTATTTCCAATGAAGTAGATTTTTCCTTAATTTCAAAATGAGTTTATTTCTATGAAAAATTAAAAATAATAAAGGCTCTGTTTATTATCATTTTAAAAGAATACAATTCTCATAAGTCTTTTCAAAAGCAAATTAAACCTTTGTCAGAACACTGTGCACCTGAACTTCATGTACTCTGAAAGCTCAGAGAATAGGCCACCCTAACAACATTAACAATTTAATTGATTTATTTAAAATTCTTTCTTCCCAGCTTTAAAACAACAATGCCAGGGTCCTGGGTTCAATTCTGACCTCGGGCCACTGACTGTGTGGAGTTTACAGATTGTCCCCATGTCTGTGTGGATTTCCTCCAAGTGCTTAGGTTACCTCCCCTGGTCCAAAGATGTGCAGGTAAGATTGATTGGCCGTGCTAACTTGAGCCTTGTGTCAATGGCTTGACAGAGTAAATATATGGCATTATGGGGATAGGGCCTGGATGGGAATGTGTTCGGTGCAGACTTGATGGGCTGAATGGCCTTCTGCTGCACTGCGGAGATTCTAAGAAGATAAACCTGTGTCACCAATTGTCTCTGTGAGGATACAGAGATGGCCTGTATTACTAATTACATAAAGCTACTCTTAAACAGGTAAGTAAATATCAAATGCAGATGCATTGAGCTAGTTATCTCTTCTTCAAATCCTCCCCACACCACTGGTGCCACAAGAAATTGTGTTGGAGTTACATTTAATTGAGACTTCACCAGTTTCAGTAAATCACATAAAGATTTGGACCCTGTACCCAGTACTGTCTAAGGTTAAGAGGCTGGTAATGCAAGAATGCTGATACGATAAGTCAAAGCAACTTGAACCATACCAGCAACGTAGAATAGAGATAACATATAAGGACAGCGTGTTAATTTGGGGGTTCATGTTACTGTGCCACCTGAAATGCTTTTATTACAGGAATTGCATTACACATACTCAGAACAAAGTAGGATGAAAGCACTCACCTGAAGTTATGTCTGCTGGTTGGGCATCGATAAAGAAATCTAAAGAATGACCACAGTGCCCAAATTGTGAAGCGAAGCAGGCACTGTTGCCACCCATGGAGATGGCCAGGAAGGCTGTGGGCTAGATTAAACATAAATTTGCTGGTTCCTCCATGGGACATATGTTTCTCATTTTTGTTGATATGCATTCCAGATGGTTGGATGTCCAATTAAATGAAGACCACAACTGCCACTGCCATCATTGATAAGTTAAGACAGATTTTGCCATCCCTGACATCTCAGAAGTCTTAGTGTCAAACAATGGCACAGAGTTTATAGCAGAGAAATTTTGTAAACTTGTGAAGCCAAATGGTAGTCACCATGTGCACTCAACACCTTATCATCCAGCTTCCAATGGGTTAGCATTCAAATCATCGATTAAAAAGCATATAATAGACCATTGTCTTTATGTTTAGCAAGTTTTTCACTGTCATACAATAACATGCCAAATGTGACCACAGGGGTCACATGAATTCCTGATGGGACGTTGCCTGCAGACCCAGCTGGATTTAATACTTCTGGACTTGGCAAGTGCCAAGAAGCAAAACCATGATTCGAGGAAGGAGGATATTGTTTTATAAGTTGATGATGTAGTCCTAGCCAGGAACGTTGCAGCAGGACTGACATAGGGACCTGGAAAAATTGTGGAAAGAACTGGCACAGTCTCCTACATTGTAAAAATACCAGGTTGTCTTAAAAAATGTGGATTTGAGAAAGAAAGTTGAGGTTGATACTGAGGATCAACAGGCAGTCTTGTGGAGGACTCGAGTTTGTCAATTGCTGATACAGGGATCCCTGTGATAAGTATGGAACTGGGGCACTCATTGATTGCCGAAGCTGAAGAGACAACAGCTATTGAAGTGAGGGCTTGATCCTGCACTAATGGGTTTATTAATTGCACCAGCTTGCCCAGATATCTTAGTCACTGAAGATCAGAGTACCAGATTGAGATATTACTCAGAGTCAGAACAGCCTCTGAATTTATGATTAGATGTTCCTGATGTCATGTTGAGTTGTGCTTGCCAATATTTAATCATGTTCCTACTGTTTCATTCATAGGTAAACTTGAAGGTTGTGGGGAAGGAGTATGGTAGTGAGGCCCCTTTAAGAGAGTGATCCTCGAAGGCAACATGATTGAGCCAGATTCTACGGACAGCAAGGGCAGGAAGCTGAGCAAATTGGAGGAAGGGCCTACGTCCAGGTTCAGAGAGGAATCTCAGTTGGAGCCAGGAAGCTGTGCATACTTGTGCCTTTAGTTTTGTCTGACCTTTTCTTGTGAGTATATGTGTGTGTGTGTGTGTGTGTATAGAGGAATAGATAGGGTGGATTCTCAGAGGCTATTTCCCTGAGCTGAAATGGTCACTACGAGAGGGCATAGATTTAAGGTGCAGGGAAGCAAATACAGAGGGGATGTTAGGGGTAAGTTTTTCACTCAGAGGGTGGTGAGTGAATGGAATTGGTTGCCGTTGGAGGTGGTAGAGGCGAACTCACTGGGGTCTTTTAAAAGACTCCTGGATGAGTATATGGGAACTAATGGAATAGGGGGTGATAGATAGGTCTGTGGATTGGTAGGTATAGATGTGATCGGCGCAACTCGTGGGCCGAAGGGCCTGTTTGTGCTGTAGTGTTCTATGTTCTATATTTTATTGTATTTAAAGCACTATATGTACACAAGTTTCTGTCGTTTTAGACTTCTCTTTGTGAAAGGTGTTTGAGTTCTGCTGGACACTCCCCTGCAATCTTGCAATTTTGGTTTTCAACACAACACATAGGACAATCAAACGCGCATCCTTCATTCTGTTTCCCTAATGCGTCAGGTCAATGTCCACCAGCCCAAGGATGTATTTACTTGTTATCTTGCCCTCAACTTACATTGATAACTTAAAGTTATTTGAATTATCATAAGAATAATATGGTCTTCCTATATCTGCTTACTTATGACTGCTTGTATAAAATGTGTGATCTGATCATGAGTCATCGAACCCTGAAGAATTTGTCACAGAACAATGATACTTCATTAATGATTGCATTGACGCACAACATAAAATTTTCACCTTTTTACTTTGAAGTTAATTTTACCAGTGCGGTACCAGGTTTATTTTGTTGTCATTTCCCAAATGTCAAGTACAAAAATATTTGACTTATATGTATTTATTCAGTGGTTTATTATGAACCAGTTAAAAAATAGTCTTTCCATGACTTTTCTGAACATTTCTAAATTTCAGCTGCTCTGTGCAAATCATTCTTTTAAGAATATGTATGCATTTATTTCGATCAAGTTTAAAAATATTAATCAAAATGTACTTATTGTCTTTTTTCTTAAACCATCTTGCATTTGAAAATGAATTGCTGCCGTTGATTAAAATAGTTCCATCTTGTTTTTAGGTCAGGTATAGTGATTCAGGAGATTGAATATGTAGCATTGGTAACTGTAACACGTGCTGTTGGGGATGGAATCAGACTGCATGTGGGAAGGATCTTTCAACTGCAATCTGTTCAACGCACCCACAGACAAAGAGGCAGCCTGAAGGAATAACTGAATGAGTAACTGAGACCTGTTAATCTGGATTAATACAGTTCAATTTTGCATTCAGCAATTTCTTGATGAATTTTATAATCTTACCAATTCTACTACTGATAAAAAGCAAATTAAAACATTACCCTTGCAGCTTTTTCCATTTTATATGGCCTAGTGGTATTGTCGCTAGACTATTAATCCAGAAACTCAGCTAATGTTCTGGAGAACCAGGTTCGAATTGCACCACTGCAGATAGTGAAATTTGAATTTTAAAAAAAATCTGGAATTAAGAACCTACTGATGACCATGAAACCATTGTTGATTGTCGGAAAAGCCTATCTGGTTCACCAATGTCTTTTAGGGAAAGAAATCTGCTGTCCTTGCCTGGTCTGGCCTATGTGTGACTCCAGAACCACAGCAATGTGGTTGATTTTCAACTTTCCTTAGGTAATTAAGGATGGGCAGTAAATGCTGGCCAGCCAGTGACACCCACGTTCCATGGATGAATAAAAAGTATTTGCATAGGGTCCATCTAAATAAGAAGATTTCACCTTCATTTATTAGACTCAATGATTAGTGATGGAATTTCTTTCAGGAGTTAATTATTTCGGGCTATATTCCTTATATACTTACTGCAGAGATTATCAGTCTTACTGATTGTTTGGTACTATAGGAGCAAACTGGAGCCATTCTTAGTCCTTTTTTTAAAACACAATTAAACTTTCCCAGTAAAGAATATGAAACTAGTTGCGAAGTTCTTTAATTATAGAAATATTTCTTGGCAACAAGGACTTTGAACCTCCTTCAGTTGTGGTCCCAGTTAAATATTCTTCCTTCAGTATTCAATCTGGTTCTGTTTTTTATGAGGCTCCCTAATTTTCTGGCCAATTCTGGCCCACACGACTCTCTCTTCTTCTCCTGAAAGGATTAACTCTGAGCTGCAGTGTGCATCCACTTGCTGGGGAATCCATTGATATCTTATTAAGCAGCAATTATTCAGTTTTAATGTCAGCAGGCTGTTTGAGGAAGGTCACTTGAACTGTGGGGCTTTTCATGTTCTACTGTGATATTCACACAGAGGAATTGAAAGAAGAGGTTGGTGGACAGGAATCAGAAATGAGATCCAGCTGATCTGTTAGGCCTCTTCCTGAATTGAGGGGCACAGAGGCCAACTGTATTGTCTCTACCAGAGACAATGACATCAGTTAGATCAACACAAAACCTGGGGCTTAGGAATTATGACGTATCTACTCGCACATGATAAACTCACCGAGACATCGCTCTAGCTAAAGCCCCATATTTAAAGACTTGCATTTGCAATGATATGTGTGGCACAGTGGTTAGCACTGCTGCCTCGCCCATGTTCGATTCCCAGCTTGGGTCACTGTCTGTGTGAAGTCTACACATTCTCCCCGTGTCTTTGTGGGTTTCCTCCGGGTTCTCCAGTTTCCGCCCAAGTTCAAAGATGTACTGGTTAGATGCATTTGCCATGCTAAATTCTCCCTCACCTGAGTGTACTGAATGAGCACCAGAGTGTTGCAATTAGGGGATTTTCGCAGTGACTTTGTAGCAGTGTTAATGTAAACTTACTTGTGACACTAATAAATTAACTTTAAACGTTAAACATTTTCTGAGCTTTATAATGAATGCAAGTTACTTCCACTTTCTGAAACTGATTTTCAAACATTGGTATTTGTGGCAGTTTTTGTGATTTTAAAGAAATATACATTACAGTAATACAACTTCATCAAAACTCTATCACAGGCCAAATTATTGTTTGACTGCCAAAACTTTGCAGAATCATAAAATTTACGGCAATTATGATGCCTGTGCTCTGCCAATACATTGAAGCTAGCTCCTCCATGGATGAAGAACTACAGTTATGAGAATAGTTATATGATACTGAAATAATTTACATTGGATCAGAGAATGCCAAAAGGACGTTTAATAAAGGTTTTGAAAATAATTCAGGAATTTGATAGTGAGAATAAGGATAATTAGTTGCTTCAGTCAGGAATGGGTGAAATCAGTGAAAAGAGACGGTTAATTATAATTGCATGGAAAGAGGTTAGAAGATGCTTCTTTACAAAAAGGGCTGGTGGAGCAGGGAATACTTTGCCACAGGGAATAGTGAGCTAAAGAACATCATGACTGCACCATTGGCAGGACCAGAAAACAGGCAGGGGTAATGCGATGCCTAATTAACCTGCACTTGTTGCTTCTAATGCAGGCAACGCACAGACTGCTACCTGCTGGTTTGCATGGTAGTTGTGTGCAGCCAGCATTACATGTGCTGATGAATACTTGCTTGCCTCACAGGAGGTCAATATTTATCAAAACAAGGAACCATGGAAACAGGATTTAGCCTTTCGAGTCCATTCAATTAGGTTATGGCTATTCTGCAACCTATTTCTATTTTCTGACTCTATTTTGCTTCTCATCAATATCCCTTGATATTTTTGGCTAATAAAAGTGCATCAAGCTTAATATTCAAATTAGAAATTGACTGAGCATCAATTGCTACATGTGGAAGCTAATTCCAAACTGTTACCACCCTTGGTGTGAAAAGTTTCCTAATTTCACTCCTGAAAGGTCTGACTCTATTTTCTCACTATGCTCCTAGTTCTATACTTCTGATTAGTGGAAATAGTTTCCCCTCCTCCATTTGCCTCTCTGTTCCCCTTAATATCTTGAAAGTGTCAATCACATCATCTATCAACCTTCTCAACTCCAGGGAACATAACCCCACTTTGTGAACCTGATTATTGATTCCAGGTAACACGCTGGTAAATCTCTACTGTACTCCCTCCAAGGTCAACCTATCCTTCTGTCCATCCTATGATGTGATGCTCAGTGTCATATGACAACATTTCCACTGCAGTGTCTCCCGGAATATGACCAAGCGGGATTTGGCAACACTCTTTGCATGGCCATTGAACTTCCTGCTGCATTGCATCCAGGTTCGCAGAGACTAATTTGTCAGATTGACCACCACAGCTATCTGGTGTCACAGAAACCCAACATCATGGCACGAGTGGCTGGCTCTGGGGACTGAGAGGGTGACGACATTGGGAGGGTGGGGTGGGGGTGGGGGAAAGATGCTTCAAAACCATCAAGTCACTCACCCAGTTGATCGCAAAACAAATCCAGCAATGAAAACTAATAATGTTATATTTAGAAGGTAAAGAAAACAATGCCTTTTTTTTGTACCTTTTGGTACTTTATTCCTAATCAAAAAGCCAATTAAGTCCCATCAGAGTCGCCACATCAGGGACACACCAGATCCAAGCTAAGACAAGGATATATGTCCCATCTTGGGCTTGATCAAAACAAAATCCAAGCTGACAGGACAAGGCATTACATCTGCTCCCAGCCTGGATCTGAGCTTCATCTTAGCCAAAAAGGCCCAGATGGCTTTAAAAAATTGCACCAAGTGTAACCTCAGGATAACCTCTTTTTATTTTTTGCACTGTAAATCTAAAATAGCCACAACTAAAACTTATTAGTTTTGTCATACAGACAGAACGCTCCAGCACACAATGCACACTTGTAAGTTAAACCAAAGAAAGCACAGATTTCCAGCCAGGACCTATTTGGAAGGGAATGTTACTGTGTCTTTCTGTTCACAGGTGTGTGCTTCATTGGATGAATCTGTGTGTTAGGTTTGCCAAGAACAGAGAATACTAGAATTTTCATACTGAGAAAATGACATTCCAATCCACTGGAATGCTTTTTGTGCAGTCCCTCAAAAACTAGTGACTTTTGCTACCAAATAAACGTGTTGGACTCATTTAAATTATTTAAAATTTATTTCTATAAACAGCAGGTACAGAGGGACTTGGGGGTTTAAACAGTTGAAGATGGAAGGCAAGTTAACCAGGCTGCCTCAGGAAAGGTGTTGTGAGACTTCTTACTATGCTTTCTGTGGCCAGCTGGGAATTGAAGCCAATTCTTGTAGACTCCAGGTCATTCTGGAAGTGTTGGTATCCCGTACACAAATAAAGTTTATTTATTAGTGTCACAAGTAGGCTTACATTAATACTGCAATGAAGTTACTGTCAAAATCCCCTAGTCTCTGGTGCCTGTTCGAATACATTGGAGGAAAATTTAGCCTGGCCAATGCACCTAACCAGCACATTTTTTTGGACTGTTGGAGGAAACCCACACAGACATGGAGAGAACATGCAGACTCCGCACAGACAGTGACCCAAGCTGGGAACCCAACCCAGGTTCCTGGCGCTGTGAGGCTGCAGTGCTAATCACTGTGCCACTATGCCACCCTAATATGGAGTGGTTTGATTTATAAATATTGTGTGTTGCCTTTTATTTCTATATTGTGGCCAACAAGATGTTTTGGTGGTCAATAACAAAGGAAAGGTGTGGGCAACAGAGAATTGGGATTGCATTTACTGGTAGCAGAGTCAGTTGGGTCAATCTCTGACTGGAAAGGGGATATGTCAGTTGCCTCCTCCTTAGCTAGCTGCTGTAGTTGGTGGCCAAGGTTGTGCCCTCATTCTGGTTTGGTTGGGTGGCATGCAGCAGACTATGACAAATCTTGACACGAGCTCTGCTGAGTAGTTCAGAGTTCCTCTGGAGGAATCCAAACTGCAAAAGCGTTTTTGGTATGCCAGTGGCCTACTCTATCATGATTCATATGGCAGCAAAAATTATCTGCATGTTGCCCAAGTATGAGTGCATGTGTGTGTGTGTGTGTCTGTGTGTGTGTGTGTGTATATACGTGTGTGTGCATGTGTGTATGTGTGCATGTGAACCTGAATCATGAGCCTTATACTCAGTCGATAACATTCACCACTCAGTAGACACCCTTTGCTTGCTATGGTGGCTCAGATGTGGGTGACACAGTGGACTGCCAGAAAATGAAGGCATCCACTGGGAAATGAGCTGCTAGGGCCAGAATCCTGACTGCTGCAGCTTTCTGACTGTCAGCATCATTGTTTCTTGCTTGTGTAAACACAAACACTGTAAAAGTCTCACAACACCAGGTTAAAGTCTAACAGGTTTATTTGGTAGCAAAAGCCACTAGCTTTCGGAGCGCTGGCTGCTCCTTCGTCAGGTGAGTGGGAGTTCAGAACGAAGGGACAGCCAGCAGTCCAAAAGCCAGTGGCTTTTGCTACCGAATAAATCTATTGGTCTTTAAATTGGTTTTGTGTTACTGTGTTTACTGCAGTCCAATGCCAGCATCACAAACACAAGCGGACAGAGGAAACAGCTTGTTAGCTGGTTACTAGGTAAAGAACCAACTTGAGTGGCAATTTTAACCAAAATAAGTTTGGGGGACGGGGTGAATGTCGAACGCTCCATCAGACTCCTCTCCCCATCACCAATCTCTTGACCAGGAAACCTAGTCAATTTTATTACTCAGGCCACATTTACAAACTGTCAGTCAGCCTTGGCTCAGAGTGGACAGTGGCAACTGATCACCTGGAATGGAAGTTCAGATGGCAGGAGGCTGCTGACCTGCATTTAAAGTCATCGGTGAGATGGTGTGTTGCGTGGAGGAGGTTTCAAGGAACTTCTGGTGGAGGGCAAGGGTGCGTACAGCTCAGCTTGTCTAATTTCCTTGATGGACTGGCAGAGTTTCCCCTGAGTACATGCTCAACATCCATGGGCTGCAAGAAGCCAGTACAGTTGTCATTGTCTCCTCAGAGAGTCTGCCACATGAAGGCTCCCTCCAACGTTTGCACACAAGGTAACTTTAGATACATGCCCAACACGGTGAACACTGCAGAGGAAAGCTGCTGCAAGCTTATCCCTGCAGGGCAGCCTCTTGTCTGAAATAAATGTTACTTCAGGCTTCTAATCTTCTGGAGGACCATCCCAGCAACTAACCTCCCAATCCCATCTCACTGACAGAACACTGGGTTGGAACAGATTGAAACTGCAAATAAGCAATTTAACCGGTCGAAATAATAGCATTAAAAACATGTTGCAGAAAGGATTTTTGGAATGTCTGGCATTTTTGGAAAATATATCATGTGAAAAAAAAATAAGAGTTGGACACATAAACTCCGAAGTGCACATCTGTGCAAGCTTTCAACTTCTGGGAGTTAGCTGACGCAGGGAAATAGAGATCTCTTTCTTATGAAGGAACTTGAAAGAATATTTTTTCTTCCATTAGGAACTTAGGGCCGGTGTAGAAGGGTCACCCAGACTCGAAACGTTGTTTCAATTCCCTCCACACAGATGCTGTAAGCCCTGCTGAGATTTGCCCTCATTTTCTGCTTTTGTTTCAGTTTCCAGCATCTGTAGCATTTTGCTGTCATATTATTGCAATAGAAGAACAGGCTAGCGTGAAGTGATTTGTTTTAGAAAATGAAAGTCTCTCAGTTATACCGACCCTCTCCTTCCTAATGGATGTTCAGTTCCACTTCAAAGTGATGTGGATATGGGAATATTTCAAGAAAATGATATTGGGATGTAAGATCCCAATCTTACATGATCTAATGAACCCATGATCTAATTAAATGGCAGAGCAGTCTTGTGGGTCTATATGGCCTACTCCTGTTTCCTATGTTTTTATGTATCCCATTTATTTCAATTTTTCGTCATTAATATTGCCCATAGCTTCCAACGATGGAAAGCTTTGCTTCATGGCAATCTTACCACCGTTCACGGAGGGGTGGGGGAACGTGGTGGTGAATGTGGAGCTCAGCCTGTTAGGGGAATTGGCAATGTGTGGGGTGGGTCAGGACTGCTGTGGGAGTTACTGTTGGGGGAAGTTACTATTGGTGATCGGGGATGGGGGGTCAATTGTGGGCTGGGGTGGGGAGTCATTGGGGCTCAGCCAGGAAGTGGCTATGGGGCAGCGATTTGGCCTTGGCGGGGGGGGAAGGCAGGGACCCAGTATTACGGGGGATCGTGGGGCTGGCCAGTGATCAAAATGGCCTTAGGAGACTGTCAGTGCGGGGGCCATTGTGCATGCATTGATCTTGGTGCTTACATAGTGACGTCAGCCTCTCCAGCGGGCATGGATCCCACCTCCAAAATTTAATGTTACTCATGTTGGTGACCTCTGCAGTTGACAGAGTGTGGGAGATTCTTCTCTGAACTCCTACTGAGTGACTCCAGTTTTCACGCAAATTTGGCACTCGGAAATATTATGGGAGAATTCCCCTCACATAATTTGATTGCAAATTCCCAAATAATGACTAGAAATTATTTCACGCAGCACAAATCAACGTAAGACTCACTTTGATGAGGTCTTTCTACCTAAAACATTAACCTGTCGTTTAGCAGCTGAGAGATTTGGTGTGTGTAGTAGCAGCATTTCTATTTTTAGATCAAACTAATCTGGGGGGTAAATAAATATAACTGAACATAAGATGAATCTTACTTCAAATTTATGCATGGATTTATCACTCTTGAAAGAAATAATATTTGTTAAATTTAGAACACACAAAGAGGAGTAAGTGTTTTAATTAAAGTTTGCTGGAAAAAAAAATTTCCTCCAGCTGCTTTATCATGAAGTCATAAATGCAGATCTAGAAACTTTACTTACAATTCCACTACAAGTATTAAACAGAGGAAAACTTCTCCACAGGGGTTGATTTGGGCTATTGGTTGTGCACTATCTCTGGCTCCAAGAAGTCTCTCCTCCCTTTCATTCATAACCTTAATTCCCACGGAGTTTCCAATCAGTATTCTTACGGCGGCCTCACTATCACTGAAGCATGTCTTTTCCGCTAAGTAGCTGGATACAAGAATGGAGGGAAGCAGGGGTATCGACACCACTGGCCTCCCAGCTGACTTTAGGTCTATTGCCATTGTCTCAAAGGATTTTGAATGATTCAGGCTGACCATGGAACATCAGGGGGTAAGATATAGGAGAAGAGGAAGACCACCAGATAGCCTGTCAAACCAGCTCCACTATTCAATATGATCATGCCTGACCTTGGAATTCAACAACAGTGACACACTAGTTAGCACTGCTGCCTCATAGTGTCAGGGATCTGACTTCAATTCTGGCCTCGGGTGACTGTATGTGTGGAGTTTGCACATCCTCCCCGTGTCTGCATGGATTTCTGCTGATGCTCCCGTTTCCTCTCATAGTCCAAAGGTGTGTGGGTTAGGTCGATTGACCGTAAGAAATTGTCCCTAAGTGTTAGAGGGACTAGCATTGCAAATAAGCCGTGTTATGGGGATAGGGCCTGGGTGGGATTATGGTCGGTGCAGACACAAAGGGCCAAATAACCTCCTTCTGCACTGTAGGGATTCTATGATTTTATGATTTCTATGAACATCTTCACGGCCACTCCCCATACTCTTTGATTCCATGAGAGACTAAAAATTTCAACATTAAGCGTATTTAATGATGAAGCATCCACAACCCACTGGGACAGAGAACTCTCAAGAACCACAGCCCTCTGAGTGAAGGAATTTCTCCTGATCACAGACCTAAATGATTGGCTCGTTATCCTGAACGAGTGATCCGCTGTGTTCTGGGTTCCCCAGACAGGAGAAACAGTGGGCAGAATGATCCCAAAATATTTCCAAGTGTCATAACAGCAAGAATAATGAAGTTAGCCATGTCAGTCTCTCAAGTGCCCGCTGCAATGCAATCCTCCCACACTCAGTCATTTTTTTTGGAGAGTTGGGCGTTTTACCTCAGTACTGGAGAAAGAAACATGCCAGTGAGGCTGAATTCTCAGCACTCAGGCACAATTTCACAAGGGTTCCCCGAGCCTGTAGTACTCTGGGAAACCCTCTCCCTCACCCCATGGATTTCAGAACACACCTCTCATCGGCAGAAAGTTCCCCACCCCTCTGTGACATGGATTACTGGCATCAGAGTTCATCTGTCTGACATTCGATTTGCCCCCAACCCCCCAGTCATGACAGCCAACATTCTGCACATCGGGACTGCCCCTGTATGATTCCTCCTCACCAGACCGCACTTTACAGCCCCACTCAGGCACCACATCCTCAGCATCATTCCTGGTTCACTGGTGGTGTCCAATTGTCACCACTGGGCTGCCCAGTGGTCACTGCCTAGCTGTCTGGTGACCAATGCCTGGCTCTGCCCGTGTGCCAAATGGGCCATGCTAGGTGAGCACTGCCTGATGAGTACAACCCAGCCATGCACATGACTATCTGAGGGCTCCTATGGCCTCTGAGTACCCCCCGTGTAACCATTACACCAAGTATCCGCTAATGGAGACCAGTAGTGATTCTCGCTGTTATCACACCGTGCCTGAAGCCCAGCGAATTTTAAGCTATGCATTTTTAAATGCTGCTTTAAATATCCTAATTGGACCTGCACCATTAAGAAGGGACTGGGAGACTTGCAAACTGTTTGGCTGCAGATGCACACAATTCTCCCAGACAACAGTGATCTACTTACACATGGCGAGGTCAGAGAATTGTCCCCAGTATCTAATATGCCAACTCCCTTCATAATTTTGCATATGTTTCAATGCAATCGCCTCTCATCTTCTAAATTCCAATGAATACAGATCCAATTTATGCAACCCCTCATCATAGGATACCTCTTTCATCCTGGTTGTCAATCTTGTGACCCTTCGCTAACACTGTCTCCAATGTAAGTATATCCTCCTTTAAATGTAGAGACCATAAATATATCAGTTGTGGCTTCACCAAAGCCTTGTACAATTGCAACAAGATTTCTTTATTCCTGTACTCCAATTGCTTTACAATAAAAGCCAACATTCCATTTTGCTATTTTAACTGCTTGTTGTACTGGCTGATAACTTTTGTCTTTCTTATGCAAGTATACTGAGCTTCACTGAACACCAATGTCTACAAATTTTATACCTTTTTATAAATATTCCGCTTTTCTATTCTTAAGACTAAAGTGAATAACCTCACATTTTTCCACGTTATACTCCATCTGCCCCAAGTTGTCCGGGTTTGATTTCCAGCTCGGGAAACTGTCTGTGCGAAGTCTGCCAATTTTCCCTATGTCCACGTGCGAGTCCACTGGGTGCTCCGGTTTCCCTCCACAGTCCAAAAGATGTGCTGATTAGATGCATTGGCCATGCTAAATTCTCCCTCAGTGTACTGGAACAGTGCTGGAGTGTGGCAACTAAGGGATTTTCACAGGAACTTCATTACAGCGATAATGTAAGCCTTCTTGTGACACTAATAAATAAACTTTAAAACTTTAAAAGATTTAACCTCTCTTTCAACCTCTTTCCCCCCTCCTCACAACTTGAATTCCCACTTAACTTTGCACTGGCAGCCCTCACTGTGACATTACATTTGGTCTGTTTAAATCATCAATATAGATTGTGGCTTACTGATCTTCTGTGACACTCTACCAATCACAGTCTGCCAATTTGAAAATGTCCTACTTATCCCTACTATCCATGTTATATATCACCCCAACTCCATGAGCCCCAACATTGTGTAGTAACCTTTTTTCGTGGCATCATATGAAATTTCAAACATATTGCATCTGCTGGCTCTCCTTTATTAACTTTACTAATCACATCCTCAAAAAACTCTGGCCAGCTTTCTCCAGTCTTGCACCCCCCTCCACAGCTGCCAGCAAGAGTGGAGAATTTGATGCTCAGCCAAATTTCCATTTATAACAGTGGGACTGGATAATGGCAGGTGAGGTCGGAGAATTCCGATCTGAATAAATTTGTCTAAATTTCATAGAATCCAACAGTGCAGAATGGGGCCATTCAGCCCATGGAGTCTGCACCAACCAATATCCCACCCAGGCCCTAATCCTATAACCCAATACATTTAACGTAACTAGTCGCCGTGATAATAAGGAGCAACTTTGGACTATGCGAAGAAACTGGAGCGTCCGGGGAAACACACACAGACACAGGGAGACCCAAGCTGGAAATTGAACATGGGTTGAAGGAGGAATGTTGGCCAGGCTATCAAAACTGCCCTACTCTGACTACCATGTCACGCGCTGCCCTTTAAAATGACAATGGGACAGATGTTGCCTTTGGGTGGCAGGCAATAAGGAGACAACAGCCTATACAATCTCACAATCATAATCAACGGAAGTAGAAATTGGGAGAGATGTAAAAATGGAAAATGGATTAACTGATTTATATTACGGCATAATGTCAAGATTTATTGCAATGAGCGTACATCAATAAAAGTCCATTGGACACAAAACTTGCTCCCCATTCATAAAACTATGTTAACTTATTCCAATCTTACTGCTTTTTTTTTAAAATGCGTTGTAAAAATTTCCTTAATACACAATTCTAATTTCTCAATCAGTGATGTTGGGCTGACTGGTCTGTAATTTCATGTCTTCTCTCTCTCTCGTTTCTTCAGTAACAGTCACATTTGCTGACTACCAATCTGCTGGAGCTGTTGGAATTTTGGAAAATCATAGGCCAGCACATCTACCAACTGCAGCTTCCTTTTTCAGGATCCTAGGATATAAGCTATCAAGTTCTGTAGATCTGGCAGATTTTAGACCCTGAAATTTCTCCAATACTTTTTCACTGATGATATTAATCACCTTAATTTCCTCACTCTTAATGGACTTTGATAACTCTCTAATTCTGATTTGTAGGTTCTTCTGCAGTTTACAGCATATTTCTTGAATCAAAAGTATTTTGATCATTCTATTTGTTTTTGCTATTTTTATAAGAAAGCAAACACTGCCTGATCATTCAACTCTACTCACAGATATATAGGCAGTATGTACTTAGTAGGAAACAAAGCAAGTTTTGTGACCAATGAACTTCTATTGATGTGTGCTCATTGCAGTAAATCTTGACTTTGTGCCATAGTGTAAATCAGTTAAATCAATTGTCCATTTTACAGTTCTCCCAATTTCTGCTTTCGTTGATTATGGTTGAGATAGATTATACAGGCTGCCGTCTCTTTATCACCTGCCATCCAAAGTCAACATCTGTCCCACTGTCATTTTAAAGGTAAGTTGCCAGCCAATTTAGCTCACAGCAAGACCTACAAACCAACACATGGATGAAAAATCTGCTTTAGGTGTTGTTGGTTGAAGGAGGAATGTTGGCCAGGCCATCAAAACTGCCCTACTCTATTTGAATAGTGCTATCAGATCTTTTGCACTAAAAACATCTCTGATATCTCTTCGCAATCTGATGCAGGCTTTGACAGCAATTCGATACAGAATTGCTTGATAGAGGGCAAAAGCAAAATGGTTATAACAGACCTGCGGGACAGACAGGTTAAAGAAAGACTTTGCATTCATATGGTGCCTTTTACAACCTTTCTTCAACTAACTAAACTCAAAGAAAATCAAATCACATTCGCATTGAAGCTAGCACATCATTCAGTGCTGTACACCCAATGAGCTTAACACATCAACTTTTACTGTTTATTGGACAAAACTGAACAAGAGTTACCCCCATTCTCAATCATTGTGCAAACAAATAAGTGAGCTTGCAGCATTTTGTAGTGAGGCCCAGTGAATCACTGTTACTGCTTTGCCATTAAATTTCAAGTAGATCATGAAGAAAACTTTTATTATCCTTCTGTTCCCTAATTAGATATAGAATTCTACAGTGTAGAAGGAGACCATTCGGCACCGACCATAATCCCACCCAGGTCCTATCCTCATAATCCTATGCATATACCCCTGATACTAAGGGGCAATTTAAAATGGCCAATGCACCTAACCCACACAGTTTTGGACTGGGGGAGGAAACTGGAGCACCCAGAGAAAACCCATGCAGATACAGGGAGAACATGAAAGCTCCACACAGACAGTGACTCAAGCTGGAAATCGAACCTGAGTCCCTGGTGCCGCGAGGCAGTAATGCTAACCAGCAGTACCGTTGTACCGCCTATTAGTGAGTAGTCTTGAGACATCCTGCCATGGAGACATGGCTGCACGATTAATATAGCTTTATAGTTCTTTTTCTGACATAACATCAACCTCAAAGTATTTTGGTTAGTTTATTTATCTTTCTGGGTAGGGAGGCTGAGTAACAATCTGATAAGTAGGATAACCCTTTAAACTTCCAATATTACGTACTTTTATCTATTTTTCAGTGCTCTGCTGGTGTACTAGAAATTCATTCTATATATTGTTTGCTCGCAAATAAAGTAAGTTTTTCCAAATCATTCCATGTCAAGGAATAAATAGGAAAGAAAATCCTCATGCCAAGATTCACAGGTGACAGCTGTACAGCAATATGGATCTTTTTAGGAACTGCAGTCAATTATCTGCTTTCAAGGGACTGTAACCATAACAACAGTAAATAGTGGCATCCAATGTAACCATCCCCCTAGAGTACCAAGTAAATTAGGAACCATCGCAGGCCTCTTTCAGAGACAACAAGAAAGTGGAGGACAGATGGTTCAGGCATGTTCATTGTAATTTTTATTTTTCTTCATTTGTTAAATTAGAGGTGTGCTTTTTCCCATCCAGTCACTTGTGTATTTCTTGCCAAAGATTATGAGTATAGCAGAGAAATGAAATCCATTGTATGAGTGCTTAACGTGGATGAACTGTCCTCTTATTCAGATATCTTATTACTGCTAACTATGTTTAGCTTCAGGAAGAGAGGGGCTTGATCTCACAGACATTGGAGATGTACTGAGGGAATTACATGACTCTTCTGCAATGTCTGTTATGCATTCTTGGGATTAGGAAAGCAATATCCATAGCCTAGAGTAGCATTGATTCATGGGAGACCTAGACCTTGTATGCTCAATTGAAGAAATACTGAAGAGCTCTTTGGTGTAATAATGTTAGGGCAACATTGCAGCAGTGTGAAATTTGGAAGTTGATTTGAAAATGCATATATGATAATCAACTGACAGGCAAATTTCAATGGTAATTATAAGAGCTGAATTGATTTGATTTGATTTTGGTTTGATTTACTTGATTTATTATTGTCACATGTATTAACATATAAGGAAAAGTATTGTTTCTTGCATGCTATACAGACAAAACATACCGTTCGTAGAGAACGAAATGAGAGAGTGGAGAATGTAGTGTTACAGTCACAGCTAAGGTGTAGAGAAAGATCAACTTAATGCAAGGTAAGTCCATTCCCTGCTTACAGCAGCAGGGAATAAGCTCTTCTTGAGCCAGTTGGTACGTGACCTCAGACTTTTGTATCTTTTTCCCGAAGGAAGAAAGGTGAAAGAAAGAATGTCTGGGTGCATGGGATCCTTAGCACGTAATTAACACACAAGATTTATCATGGACTGCAAGCTAGAGCTGAAGTAAAGGATTGCAAAAATAACAAACCTTCTAAGGAAACTAAGGGATTTAGAACAAATAAGTTTAAGAAATAGGAGCAAGAATAACTTTGAGCCTGCTCTGACGTTCAATAGGATCATGGCTGATTTTCGATCTCATTGGCACTTCTCTCAGTTCCCATATTCCAGTTCAAGAATCTATCAATCCCATCTTTGAATAAACTCAACAACTGAGCATCCATAGCTCTTTGGGGAAGAGAATTCCAAGGAGTTCCAATTAGTAACTTCTTTCCTCTAGAAGGTATATAGCCATGTGGATAGTGGATAGCACTCCTTAAAAAAAAAGTAACTGTTATTGATAGTTCTGAGAAACAGTGCAGAAATAATAAAATATTGTGTGGAATGTTGTAGTTCCTGGAACTCCAGAAACCATTGAAATGTCAAAGATGACAATTAACTGCGGGTGCGTAGCATGTGAAGGTAGAATGAACTCTGCAGACTGATCCTGAGGAATTTACAAG
This sequence comes from Sphyrna mokarran, assembly GCA_024679065.1. Classification (NCBI taxonomy): domain Eukaryota; kingdom Metazoa; phylum Chordata; class Chondrichthyes; order Carcharhiniformes; family Carcharhinidae; genus Sphyrna; species Sphyrna mokarran. The sequence goes on along the minus strand of JAGIQG010000003.1, from coordinate 104,193,833 downwards.
AATTGGCAAAGAACTCATAGATGGGACATAAGGTAGAAGTTGAATCTGATTGCATGTAATTTGCAGGTTTAAAATGGATGCAATGAGAGCCAATTTTAGGAATTAGCATCTTGCATTTCCAGAATGTCTGATCAACTTCCAACCAGATATTGGACCAAAGCAAATTTCAAGTGTCTAGGGTGGCTAGTTAAAGAAGATCTTTGCCGGGGCTGATGAGAAACGTATGTTAAGACTGCTCAGGAAAACTAAGCTGCTCCGAATAGAGTATTTAATGGGCCTCTGATAAAACAGGTGAGGATGTATCCTTGCAAGCAGCTACTATGAAAAGGTTATGTTTATTTTGATGCAGTATCCACAAGGAGCAGCATAAGGCAGCGGCCTGACATTGATGTTTATGAAAGGAAGCAATGGATGTCGACAGCTCACTTAAAGAATGTTAATGAGGTTTGAGGCCGAGTCTCAAGCCAGCCTGAGGCCTCCTGGTTATGGTTGATGATCTGCCCATTTCAGACCTGAAAACCAGTCCAAGGGGGATTTCCGCCCCCTTGTCTAAAGTCTGTGAAAAATAATAGTCTTTCTCATTTGTTCTGAGTGAAGACTCCTGTAGTTCTAGGAAATTACAGTCGCTCTGGACTATCCATTAAATTCACACCCTGAGACAAATACACGTCGTAATATTGATTTTCGAATCTTAGCAGTAACTTCATTATTGCAGCAATATTCTTCAACCATTAAAACAAACACATCAAAACTTGTGAAAAAAGGTGAAATATTTTTTATGGGCATCATGGTGGCACAGTGGTTAGCATGGTTACCTCACAGCAACAGGGACCCAGATTCAATTCTGACCTTGAGTCACCCTCCTGTGTGGATTTGCACATTCTCTCTGTGTCTGCATGGGCTTCCTTCTGGTGCCCCTGTTTCCTCCCACAGTTCCAATATGTACAGGATAGCTGGATTGCCATGTTAAATTGCCCCTTCGTGTCAGGGACATTAACTTGGGTGGGATTGTTTTTGATGCAGGCTCGATAGGTCAAATGGCCTCCTTCTGCACAGTAGGGATTCTATGATTCTATATCTTCAAATTCTTTCTTGCTTTTTTTTGATTTCCGTTTATTATTTAAACTTTATTCATCTTTTAAGCTATTGCCAGATTCTTTTGCTCAAAGACACATTGTTCAAATAGTTGACAAAAGCCAACCTTTGATTAGCTGGAATCAAGCTCAAATGGATAAACCTTTGACTAACTGGGCACCAGAAGCCTGAAGATTATGTCAGTGTAAGTTATGAACTTATCTCAGTGGACCTCTCTACTATTTTGCAAAGCATCAAAATAAAAAGCAGAACCACCGATGTGTTGTCTCACATGAGAAGTAGACAATTCAAACGTACTCAGAGAAAAGAATTAGCCAGTTAGATAGCTGTGTATGAAGAGGTTCAACCATGGAAAGTGTTGTGATATTAATTTCCATTACTAATTTCAATGCTTCAAATGGAAGACATGATGTGAGATGCCAGCATTGTGAGCTAACCGTGCCAGTGCCCTGCCTTCAGAACAATCAGGTGCCGTTTTGCAAGGGCTGATCTCGCACTGCATTGAGAAACCGCCACTACCCACATGGGCATCAGGATCCCCCTCATCGACAATGCCTCTGTACACTGGCATTTCACCAGCATTTGGGCATCAGGAATATCTGATAGGTCTCCCCACCATGACCCACAATCTACTGATCCATCATGACCCCTGGTATAGAGCTCCCCCCTTTAAAGAATCCCACATTATCAACCCCACCCCAGCCCCAAACATTTGGCACTGCCCTGGTACATTGGTGGTGCCCAAGTGACACTGCTGGGGTGCCTGATGGCCACTGCCAGGTGGACACTGCCCAATGGGCACCACCCAGCCATGCCCCTGACCACCCAGGGACTTCAATGGCCTCCAATTCCCCTGACATAGCCACGGCGCCAGACTTGTGCTTGTGGAGACCAGTAATGATTCTTGCTGTTCTTGCGCTGTGTCCAAAAGCCAGAGTCAAATGGGCTGTGCTTATTTTAAACATGTTAACTGGCCAGTTCCAGTTCATACCATGTGAGTAGGATCGCAATGTGTTTGGTGCTAGGTGTGAAATCAATTTTTAGGCCCACACACTATCCTCCGGTATCAGGCATGGCGAGATCAGAGAACCTTATGCCTTGTTGCTACACCATCCAAATCTCACTACAGTACAAGCTTATAACAACTGCTCTGTACATGAGGATTTTTGTTGACTTGCAGAAGTCCTTGTTGTCAAACACTCATTGCTGTCATTGTGTATAGAAGACCGAGCTAGTGTAGCTATCCAGTGTTGGATCTCCTTATCAATGGTGGGCTTCTGGGAGAGGTGGCTACTAAAATATGGGCACACGTACTTTGCTGAATATAGTCCAGAGTGAAGTGCTAGGTGAAGAGGGCGAAAGTGGTTTCCACATCTGACATTCCAAGTCTGACCAGAACATGGTTTTTTTGCGTATTTATAAGCTTGAAGGTATTTACTGAATGTTTGTGGGTACTCATTTATGTGCTGATTTCAAACAAACTATTTTGGCAGACTTTCTTGAGCTTAAATCAAATGGGGTTAAATTTTATTGATTTAAACTACCAAAGTAAAGACATAAAAATATTTTTAAAAGTAAACACACACACATATTCCCTCCCCCCTTCCCACAAGCATGTTCCTCATACTCTCCATCTGGCTTCATGCAGGACAAGCTGGCTTATAGTAAAAAGATAGAGGTCTCATATTGGTAGAGGAGTCACTGATTTCAAGGTCCTTTCTGACTTTAAGATGTGGACCATTCCAGTGCTGATGGTAAAGTCAATGGCACTCAACCAAGTGAGGATCATGCACTACAACACCCATCGACAACCATACTGTCAGTGATGTCTCCTATTTCACTGTCCTCTGCCATACACTAATTATCTCTCATCTTTTGCAGGCACCTCTGGGAACAAAAGCCCATCACTTTTGAAGACTTCAATTGGAATACCATCAGGGCTACAGGTTTTATTGTTTTTTTAATTTGTTTGATTGCTTGTTGAAGCTTTCCCAATGATGGTTGTTGACCCATGGATTCCACCATAGTGTCCTGGAGGATGGCATCAGCTGCCACTACGCATTCATGGTTGAGGAGTTGTTGACAATGTTCTTTCCAGCACTAATTGATGGCATTGTCATCCTCAGGAAGAGGAGTGAAGGGTATGTCAGAGTGTTACCAGACAGGGAAGTGATGTGTCCTCTTTTCCTATATCTTGACCGACAGCAACAATATATATTTTAAACAATAAGTAATTTAAACCCTTGATTGCTTTAACTGTCAAGAATGGACACAAGCTTTCTTGGAAGTTTAAATTAAAAGGAAAAATAAATGTTTATTTCTCTACTTTTGAATGTAACAAATGCAGTGCCCACACATTCATTCATAGAAAACACACTTGCTCACACAAGAAAACAAGATTTTTACAGGGTCAAAAGATCATTATTATTCTGTTTTTGAAATAATAGGTGGAAAAGTTGCAAGTCTGATGCTTCTCGTTTGGTTCACTGAAGAAAATGGAGGTTCGCTTTCCTAATCAATAGTGTAGGTAAAAGGATAGCTCTCCTCTCCCCGTCCCCCAAACCTTCTTTCCCATTAGGGTTTTAGGCAGAGTTCTCTCATTTACTGGGAGTGGCCTCATCACCCTAGTCTTTTTTTCTCACAGATTCACTGACATAGGTTGCTGCTCCAGATGTTAAGTAACAAGGTGCTTCTTACCACAGCTACTTTCTTTCAGCTGACTTAGTATTGGTTTTCCATCATCCACAGAAATGTTCCCTAACAGCATTACATTTATACACATTGAGGTTAGAAACGTGGCATCTGCTTGTGACAAAATGGCTTTCCTCATGCCTGTCTTATGGGATTTTATCCTGCAGTATTTAAGTCTGCATGGCCATTGTATATCAGCTTCAATGGGTATTTTGATAGTAATAGCCATTAGTTCCATGGGAGAGATCCATTGCATTTTTAATGTCTTCACAAACGAATCATAGAATCCCTACAGTGCAGAAATAGGTCATTCAACTTGTTGCGTCTGCACCAACTCTCTGAAAGAGCCTTCCCCTCTGTCCTATTCCTGTAAGCCCATGCATTTACCACAGCTAATTCAGCCAACTTACATATCTTTCGACTCTAAGGGATAGTTTTTGTATAGCCAATCTACCTGACCCTGCACATCTTTGGATTATGGGAGGAAGCCTGAGCAACTGGAGGAAACCCACACAGACATGGGGAGAACATACAAACTTCATACAGACAGTGACCCAAAGCTGAAATTAAACCAGGTCCCTGGTGCTGTGAGGCAGCAATGCTAACCACTGTGCCACAATGCTATTCTAATGAATTTCCATACATTCATTCACATTTAATGCCTAAACTGTTTAAATAGGCAACCACAATCTCCAGCAAGCCTCACTCCCAGCGGAGATGATCACCCTCACCTTCCCCAGCAGACCCCTTGTAGGGAGCAGTCATCCCCACCTTTGGGAGCAGACCCTCCTTCCGGCCCACCTCAGTTGCTGGTCACCTTCCAGCCCCGACTGATCCTATGCAGAGTGGAACAGGACCCCACTTCCTAGGCCCTGCCCACAATGGGTCCTGACCCTAGGCTCTGCTCTGGCTTGTCCTGTCTCTTGGCTCCATCTCCTTGGCCACACTCACTTGGCCCTGCCCCATGTCAAGGTGCCTCCTTGGTATGGGCACTTTGCCCTTGAGCAGTGTCAGGGGCACAGGCTAACACTGCCAGGGTGCCCATGTCTAGGAGCATCACCCTCCACTGCCCAACCCCTGGGGGGATTTCGATTGTCCTCCACTTCACTCTGGCAGAGTCTCCCGCTAGTCCCCGCAAGTGCGGTGCTTTTCTAAATTCCCCCGGAATGAAATATACCTGGCGGGATGGGAGATACTATCGGACCCAGAGAATTCCATACCGGGCCGCAATAATCACACTGAAATAAGATTAAAAACAGATTTAAATCACTTACTTGTCTTCCTGCCAGTTTCCAGCACGGTTCCAACTGGGCCTGCTCTCCAGATGTGAGAGGTGTGCATGTGTCAGAATGAAATGGCTGACACGCGCATCTCCTAACCTGATATGCCAAAAAACATACGCGTCAGGATGGGAGAATTAGGCCCGTATTTTCTGTGCAATCTGTGCATACCCCCAGTATGCAGACATAGGGCAAGATTTTCCAGCCATGCTCACCCCAGGACCAGAAAATCCTACCCAAATTCAATGTACCACCACCACCACCTGCCTGCCACGGTTCCCGTGGTGGGCGGGACAGTAAAATTTCACCCGGAACCTCTGTCGGCATATGATCCATTATCTGTACAAATAAATTTACTGAAATCAGAGGCCTTAAATAAATAAAATTCTTTTATAAAAAGAATCACACAGGATAGCCATGCTGCATTTGTCAAAAATTACTGAAATATAGGCATACACTGAAGTATTAAATGAGCAGATAGAGGACACTGAGAATCAAACTAACATCGCAATTTGTTTCTCTTATATAGGAAAAGTTCTCTCCTTTTTTTTCTAAACAATCACTGACCTTACTGCCCAGCAGGCAAAGAAATCAGAGAAGGTTAAGATTAAAGGGATATTACAAATATAAATTTAAAACATGTATGACGTGTGAACTTTTATTTCATGTTTAACAAGTGATGTCTTAAAAATATTACTTTACAGGTTTTGTTATATCAGGAATAATGAAAAGAACAGGGGCATTCTCTTCGTTCCATTGGGAGTAGCATTAATTTGTCAATGGAAACAATCGGAGTCTTTATTATTTTTAAAGTGGAAAGGTGAGGAATGCAAAGCCTATTGTAGACAACACCTGCATGGCTGGTGGGAAAGTGTTAGTGTGAAACACAAAGCAATGACTTTGGTGAGAGTGTAATGTCAGGGGGAGGGATACAAAAGAACGGTTGTAAAAATTAAAGCACAGACAAAAGCAACAACATGACAGAATAACTCGACTAGCTGGAAAGCAAAACATAATGATTAAGAATGTAACAGCATGCAGAAAGAGATGAAGCTGGAGGGGTTGTGGGGAAAACAGGAGCTTAGAGAAAGCCTAAACTAAAGAGGTGAAATCCAGTTGGAAGGGCAAATTAAAAAGTCCATGGGATTTCGCCAAGATTCTATTACCTTCTGAAATCCCTCGATTCCTGATCCCCTATTTCTGAGTGGGCAGAAAGCACAGCCATATCTTGGCCTTGAGGCCAGCCCAAACCCTGTTCCCATGTCTTGCTTAAGTGGCAGGGACTATTCCTTCAGTGCATGGTATTGAATCTCTGTCCTTGGCTCTTTCTGCACCATCCTGTCCTGAGTTACAATCAGAACTGAAGATAGTAAAATTGTAAATTGAGAGTTCAGAACTCTCATATACCTGGAAGATGCAAGTCTTTGTCACTGTTATATTGTGATAACAATATAAAACTGCTTGTGAAGACAGCTGAATAACTAATTCAAAAATAACAAGTTGATGTAGTGATGCTGTCTTAAGAAGTTGGGCCACAGCTGACTGTTGTTAGAATGATAGCAAGCTTGTTGCTCTTTCAAAATCATAATTATCTTTTGTTCTGACAATTTTTTAAGAAGTCAGTGGGAGTTGACTTTTAAATTAAAAGGACGGACTTATGTGAATTCAAAACTTGTAGCCTTCAGTAAAACTACAGTAACTCCTCCTCCCCTTTATGAATGTTGCTTTTTAGTTTTTAATAAATAAATGCTTGCAACAGTCTTCAAGCACAGAAGCAACATTTTATTTGTTAAAGCTAGTCAACTAAAGACTGATTGGAAAAAATAGATTAATATCAGATTATTGTGATCTTCATTGCATGAACAGACAGTAACACAATTTAATGCTCTTCCTGTGTGCTTTACATTGAAACATTAAGCAGAATGCTCAGTTTATCTCCTTTTATCAACATCTGTTTTTACATGCTTGTAAACTTATGGTTATTAAAATAGGATCTAGGTTGCTCTGGTCACAGTGTTTCCCCCCTGGTCTGGAGAACAGTAAGTGATTCTGACATTTTGTACAAACAGGATGCAGTAAGTCAGTGAATAACTCAACAAAACTGCCCCACCATGGATTAGAAAGAATTTATTTGTAGAGCCTGAAAAGAAAATCACAATCTTTGACTGTTTCTGAATCTCCATTTTGACTTGTATCGTGCTTTTCAGTGTTTAAACTCTTTAAACCATCAGACCCAACTAATCAAGAACTATCAGGGTTTCATATTTGAAACCATGAGTTGCACTCTTTAAAAGCCGGGGTGTCACTTGGATAATGTGCAGACAGCAATCAAGTCCGAGAAAACATAGTGCTGTTTCATTTCCAACTCCATTTCATCTTGAACATTTATTTTCTTGCTGTAAAATGCACCATTCTCTAACTAAAAAAAAATGTGAAACGTCTACCTGCTCTCCTTCCAGTGCCACTGGGAAATTGAGCCTCCTGTATGTGGTGAACACATCCAAGTTTGCCAATTCATCCTGAAATTTGGAGCTAGGTCTTTTGTAATCAAGAGCAAAGACCCATATCCAATCATGCTTTATCACAAATATAGAAGTATATCAATCATCTGAATCACTCAATTATCCTGAACAACAATCTTTTACATGTAATTTATAAAAGTCAAGAGAATAGAAGTCTTAGCTGACACTGCACAGTGTTAAGAAATGCTGTAAAGATATGTTTTCAAATATTCAGAAAAACCTATTTGTCAGTTAAAATACTGGCACGGTGGTACAGTGATTAGCATTGCTGTCTCACAATGCCAGGGATCCAGGTTCGGATTCCCAGCTTGGTTCACTGTCTGTGTGGAGTCTGCACGTTCTCTCTGTGTCTGCATTGGTTTCCTCCATGTGCTCTGGCTTCCTCCCAGTCTCAAAGACTTGCTGGTTAGGTGCATTGGCCATGCTAAATTCTCTCTCAGTATACCTTACCAGGCGCCGAAATGTGGATTTTCACAATAACTTCATTGCAGTGCTAATGTAAGCCTACTTGTGATATTAATAAATAAACTTTAAACTTTTAACCTTTATTTTCTTAAAGAAATATAGGCATGAAAAACATGACCATCACTTTTGTGTTTTTTTTTGGTTTCATTCTTTCACCTATTTCCCTTATTAGGAAAATAAATGAAAAGGCTTGCATCCAGACTTATTTCTACCTCTCACTGGCTATGTGTGAAGGCCTGTAACAGTAGTTAGTAATTTGAACAAAATAAATCATTTTTAGTAAATAATATTAATCACTCCAAAAAGGTAGGAAAAATTGGGTGAGATTTTCCAGTCTCGCTTGCCCTGGAACTGGAAAATCCTGCCCGAGGTCAACAGACCTTTCTACGGCTCTTCCTTCACCCGCTCTGATTCCCATGGCAAGCAAAATAGGAAAATCTGCCCCAATTTTTGTAAGTGTCACCTTCAAAAGATTTAATAAATTATGTTTGGGTTATTCAAGAGGCATTACCATTACAAAGTGTATCACAAGTGTTCCCAATATATTTTATTTAAATAAGAAACATGAAAGCTATAATTATCATTTGATGTTGTACCAAATGAAATAAAGTAAGATCATTTTAAAAAGAATATTAATTGAGTTATTGCAACAGCTGAATAAGTTTATTCAGTGAAATAAAAGTTGCATGCTCAGAAGGAAGAATGCTAACAACAATGGATTAATGAGGACAAAAACTTCCATGGCTGCTGGTTTTTAACCTGGTGGTTGCTGTTGAGTGTGTGCAAGTACTGACATTCTGTAAGGACAAAATGAACTTTCCTTAAAATACTCATGCTCACAGTTAGGGCTCAGACATAATGAGTTACCGTTTCATAGACAAATACAAAGCCAGTTTGTACATGGCAATATAACAAAATAAAGGCAAAATCCTGTGGATGCTGAAATCTGAAACAAAAGCAGGAAATGCTGGAAAATCTCAGCAGGTCTGACAGCATCAGTGGAAAGAGAATAGAGCCAATGTTTTAATCTGGATGATCCTTCGTCAGAGCTGAACACAAGGATCCTGTGAGGGTGAAAGGGATGACAGAGACTAAATGACAAAGGTAACGTAGATGGTGATGATGAAGATTAGGAGTGGTGCTATTAACATCCATTAGGCAGTAATCCACTTACAGCTAATGAGATTAGTAACCTATAACCTATTTTAGATGTGGTATGTGAGAGATATTTGATGACCAAGAACTGGAAAACTGCCCTGTTCTCTTTTGAATGGTGAAATGGAAACTATTACATCAAATCTGAAAAGTCAAACAGAATCTCAGTTTAAAGACAATGCAACAATCCCACAGCACTGCAATATGATGCCAGTCCAGATCATGACCGCAAACCTTTGGATGGGGTTGAGGAACTAAAACTTGGGGCTGTCATGTTATTCCAATTAAAGATCAAACTCATGCAAGACACAGAAAGTCATGTGAAATACTCATTGTTTGTATTGTTTCTGAATTATGAGAGGTGATGGCCTAGTGGTATAATCGGTTGACTATTAATCCAGAAGCTCAGCTAGTGTCCCGGGGACCCTGGTTTGAATCCCAACACAGATACAGTGGAATTTGAATTCAATAATAAATATCTGGAATTAAGATTCTACTGATGACCACAAAACCATTGTTGATGTGAGAAAAACCCATCTGGTTCACTAATGTCTTTTAGGGAAGGAAATCTTACCTGGCCTGGCCTACATGTGATTCCAGAGCCACTGTAATGTGATTGACTCATAACTGCCCTCTGAAATGGCCTAGCTATCCACTCAGTCATATCAGTCAAGGACAACTGAGATAGGCAATAAATACTGGCCATCCAGTGACCATCACTTTTGCGTGTTTTTTTTGGTTTCATTCTTTCACCTACTTCCCTTATTAAGAAAATAAATGAAAAGACTTACATCCAGACTTATTCTACCTCTCAGTGGCTATGTGTGAAGGCCTGTAACAGTAGCTAGTAATTTGAACAAAATAAGATAATTTGAACAAAATAAAAACATGAATAAAAAAAGGTTACCACGCCTGATCAGGAATTGGCATAATTGTTCACAAAGAGTGAAGCTCTCTATGATGAGGCTTTGAATCATGAGTTTGATTATAGCACAGTTTTGTCATCAAGCTTGGTTCTTCAGAGGAGTCACATACCAAATGTGCAAGAGATAATGCACAAATATAAGAGGTCATGTGGCCATGCCTGATTTACCATTCAACTACACCGTGGCTGATGTTTACCCAGTTGGATTTTTATTACTGTGCAGGAGCCAAGATTGGGGATGGAGAGTGGGTTGACTATTGTCATGTTTTTATAATGATATAGAGGCCCCATTTGTGTATAAGGGGTTGCGCAAGCATGTTGTGAGGCCATTTATTTAGACTTTGCACATGAGAACTGATATACATGGATATAAAGCTTGAAGACGTCAGACGAGCAGAGCTATGTATGTGATTTCTGCTGGAAACAAAATTCAAAACTAAAACTAGATGACATGACACACTTCCTCTCTAATGCATGGCATGTTGCAATCCCTTCAAGGCTTATTACTACAAATATGGGATTGTGATGATATAAAAAATAGTGAAGAGAGTATAAACCAGCATGATGCACTTGATGCTTGTACTGTTACAACAATTGCAAGAAAATGGAGTGGAAGGCAGGTCTGCAATCTGCATAAACCTCTATTGTGCAGATTCCAATTGTCTATTGGGGACGTGATAAAAGTGTTTGATTTCACATCAATAACCCGCTTGGTACCGACATGAGCTGCAGTCTGATTGATGTTGCTAATATCCCCTGTGGATAGGAGCCAATGGCCAAAAAATCTTAATGCTGCATTAATCTGACTGCAACAGGTAGTGGCATGCTAACTGTGGCAAAACTTGTGGAGAAAACACAATTCTGTCACAGCGTCTGTGGAAGAGCACAGCCTGCTCACATACTGCTCTTTAGAGACCTGTGGTATGTTCGCCTAGGCTTAAATGCTTGTTGGCAGAATCTCTGCTCCTGCGAACTTATCTTCTCCACCCATCAGCTGTTTGCTCCTTCCTCTTGTCCCTGTTCTTCTCTTCCAGTTCTTGCCAAAATGGAATTCTCAGAAGAAACTTCATGAAAAATATTTCTTAAGCTGGCAACCCCTTAAAAAGAAAAGCTGTAAGATAATTGCAAGCTTATTTGTATCACCCCAGTTGCAGATATAAAAAACTTGCATATATATATATATAAAGGCAGTTTTAATGTGGCAAACTACTTGCAGAGTGAGAGGAGGCCCTACAAAATAGTTTACATCAAGTAAAATCCAGAGCCGGAATTTTACCACTGTTGATGTCAACGACTTTCCCATCATGCCATAGTGATCGGAGATTTGGCTGGCCGCCAAATTCTTCGACTTCATTGAGCAGCAGTGTGGTATGAATGGCAAGTAAGATTGTGCCCTCTAAATATAAAAAAAATGGATCGATTATGAACACCAAAAAGACAGAAATAAGATTGAAATCAATAGTGTGACACTGGAACAAGGAGATACGTTTGTCTATTTAGGGCAAACACAAGATGGTAGACATGATGACAAAATTAGGAGGAGGATTGTGACAGCCAAAAGTAATTTTAGGAAAATGAAAGATGTATTAACGACAAGAAAACTCAATCTTGCAACAAGGAAAAAAAATTCAGAAGATGATATTCCACTTTACTGTATGCCTCAGAAACTGGACAATAACTGAAGATCTGTGCAAGAAACTATGAAATGTGAATACTAAGATTTATGCTAAAAATTCCATTTACAGACATTAGAACCAATACAAAGGTGCTTGAAATTGAAAGAACAAAAATAACTCAAGAAAAGGACATCCAGAAAATAAAATGTCAGTTTTGGCTATTTCAGAAGCATTTTGGAGTTACCACACTTGTCAATGACTCATTGGTTCTGTGTATAGTGAATATTGGGAGAGTGAGTACAGAGGATGCATAGCGGGCATTGGGTCTCCTTGGGGCATGCAGGATATGCAAGATCATGGAAGGAGCATGAAGGGATGGAGGACATGTGGACATGGAGGTTTGAGGGCCTGACAGTCATCATTACAGCTGGGCTGATGTCCCAGTAAATGGAAGTGTGTGTTAAAGCCCATTAACTTCACCATCTGCCTGCATCCATTGCAGCCTTGGGCCTGCCTCATAAGTGACAGACCTGATTCCATCTGCCCTTGCCTCCCTCGGAAAAAAGTACTGTGGGCAGGGTCCTTCCTAACAGAAACAAGATTGAAAAGCCAGAAAATTTCCTAACTCCAGATACCAGTCTGCTTTCTGAAAGTCCAACCCCTAATCTCCCTCACATCTGGGCCACGAGGTTGTGTGTCCAGAGACTGAGCACATATCCAAGGTTGAGACTCTGGTGCAATTCTTTGGGGGGGGGGGGCAACACACACTATTAAAGGTGCTGACTTTCAGATGTGTTGTTAACCAAGTTCCTGTCAACCCCACCAGATGAACATGAAAGATCCCATTTCACTACTTTTAACCTTAAATGGAAGCAAAGAAATTGCTGGAAATTCTTAGACAGTTAGACAATATCTGTGCAACAAAACTGAGTTAATGTCGCAGGTCGATTACTTTTTATTAGAACTGAATGCTGTTTGAAAGTTGTTTTTCCCAACAAGCATTGCTTGATACGATGAAAGTATTACATAAATGCCAGTTCTTCTTCCAAACCATGGAAGTTAAAAAGACATTTCTGAATTCCACTCTTTTGAAGTGCTGGACTCTAGCCAAATGTTCAAATGCTTCTGTGATGAAGGAAGTACATAAAAAGAAGTCTTTAATGTTAATAGCCTGCTTCCATCTACCATTTGTGAGGTCCTCCTCTCTATCTACCACCTGTGTCTGGTCTAAACATGACTGGTTTGCAACTAAATATTTAATTTGTTTGGTTGTCACCAATCAATGAAAATACACAAGCAATACAGAGGCACATCTACCGCTGGAAAAAGCTGAATTCCCACTACCGGAAACTTTCAAGCCCGAATTAACTCTTGGGTTAGATTTTCGGAATTGGGATGATTTGGAAGCCCTTTAAAAACAATAGCTGGAGATCCAGTTTCAGGATTTCTAGCCCCTTTCCTAGGGATTCTGATTTTCAGGAGTGCCTTTTAAGGGTATAGGCTGGTAAAAGCCTGAACTCTGCCATTCTCATATGACTCCATTGGAAGGACAGAACCATAGAACCCCTGGAGTCCATTCAGCCCATCGAGCTTGCACCGGCACCAATCCCACCCAAATGCCATTCCTGTAACCCCAGATATTTACCCTGCTAGTCCCTCGCCACTAGGGACAATTTAGCATAGCTAGCCAACCTAACCCACACATCTATACACTGTGGGCGGAAACCGGAGCACCCAGAGGAAACCCATGAAGACATGGGGAGAACGTGCAAACTCTACACAGACAGTAATCCAAGCTGGGAATCGAACTCAGGCCCTTGGCACTTTGAGGCAGCAGTATTAACTGCTGTGCCACCATTTGTCCTTGGAATTCCCTTCCCAAATCTCTCCCTCTTTTAAGATTTAAAACCTACATCTCTGATTGAATTTTCACCTACCTACTCTCATATAGAAACCTTATAGTGCAGGAGGAGGCCATTTTGGCCCATCAAGTCTGTATCGACACTTTAAGAGAACATCTCAACCAATCTTATCCATATAACGCAACATATTTATCCCACTAATCCTCCTAATCTAAAGGCTCATCCACCTAACCTGCTCATCTTTGGACTGTGGGAGGAAAATAGAGCATCCAGAATTAACCCACACAGAAACAGGAAGAATGTATAGACTCCACACAGACAGCCACCCAAGGTGGGAATTAAATCTGGGTCCCTGATGCTGGGAGGCAGCAGTGTTAACCACTGTACTACGCATATCTCATTATAGGCTGACTGACTGCACCAAAGGGTGTTATACAAAAGCAAGTTGATGTTTAATGCTGTGTTTGCTTTAAGAATGCAGCAAGCTGCCACCGGCCTATCACCTAATTGTGTCCTACCTAGTCCTCTGCAACTTTTAGGAGTTGGGCCAGATTTACAAAGAATATAGTTCACAACAGCTCAGAGGTGTTACAGACTATAGTTTGAAAGAGGGGATCTTTTGAAAAGTAAGTTCAAAAGGTTTTACTCATGCCACCATGTAAATGCATGCCCTCCCAAACGTATCCTATGGCCCTTCATGTTCTCTATGCTAAGATATACTCCCAATAACCCCTCTGACCACTCATGATCTATGCCAAACAATGTCCCCAAACAATCCCTATGGACTTATGGGCTCTGAAGGCCCCCATGCTAAGTATTCCATCTTTCCCAAACAGCCCCTATAGCCCCTTGTGCCAAGCTGTGCCACACCCAACATTTCTTATTGCTCTTCAACTTCTCCACTCGCCATCCAAACTATGTCCCCTAGCCACCTATGGTGCCTTGTGCCAAGCTGTGGCAGTTGCATAGCTACCCACCCGCTATATACAATATGAAAGCAATGTTTCATTGAGTCACAGTCTGATGTGTTTAAAAAACTTTAGAAAACTTCAAAAAACTTTTCACTTGCTTAAAAAACTCATTTTTATTTGATCAGATGGCTAGAACTGTCAATCAAGCAATACTTTCCTGGGGTTCAGGTGTTTCAACAGGCTAATGGATTTCTGGAATCTCAACGAGCTTCATTATAATTTCCTTGGTTGAGATTCCAGAAATCCCAGAGATAAAAGATTGCTGAATGAGAGCAGATCAGAGAGTGAGAGTTGTCAATTTCATATTAACAAGACAAAGAAGTTCCCAAGTTATTTCCCTTTTTGTTATTGACCCTTTAAAGGATCTGGATGATTGATATTTGTATTGGGTTGCAGTAAAAGTTTTTTCCGTTATCTTTTTACTCTAAGTTCAGTATTGAATGCATGGTGCGCGCATCAGAAGATTGATGAAAGAGAGAGATAAAAATGAGATTACACCAATCAGAAATATAAAAGCACAGTGTAAGAGATTTTACAAATATAAAGAAAAGAGGAGATTAGCTAAAATAAGCATTGGTCTCTTAGAAGCAGAGAAGAGAATTTACCGTGAGGAATGAAGGATTGGTAGAGGCATTCAACAAATATTTTGTGTGTGTTTTCACAATTAAAGATACGAATTACAAATCTGAAAAATTGAGGGTAATCAAAGGATTGAATAAAATGAGAAACTTAAGGTAATTCATATCAGCAAAGGAAAAGAATGGGAGAAATTTAAGGAACTAAAATCTGACAAATTCTGAGGACCTGATGATTTATCTCCCAATGTCTTCAAAGATGCAGTTGCAGTGATGGTGGACGTGATGGTTCTGATTTTTCAAAATTCTTTAGATTCTGCAATGGTCTTAATGGTAGAGAAGTTAACAAATATAACTCAGCTGTTCAAAAAAAAGGAAAGAGAGAAAACAAAGGGAGCCACAGGCCAGTTAGCCTAACATCAGTCATTGAGAATGAACCTATTATGAAGGAAATTTTAACAAAATACTTGAAATATCACAGTAAGATCAGACAAAATCAACATGCTTTTACAAAAGGGAAATGGTGTTTGACAAATTTATTATAAGTTTTTTGAAACTATCACTAGGCAGTTATCCAGTAGATGTCATATACTTGCATTTCTAAAAGGCATTCTGTAAGGTGTCACACAAAAGATCTTGAAAAAGATAAGGGCTCATGGGGTAATGTACTCACATGGATAGAGAACTGGATAGCAGACAAGAAGAAGAGATTAGTACTGAATGGTGCATTTTCAAGTTAGCAGGCTGTAGCTAGTAAATGCATCAATCGTCAGTGCTAGGGTCTCAGCTATTTAAATCTGCATTTGTAACTTAATATGAGAGATATAGAGTGATAGTATCTAAGTTTGCTGGCAATACCAAGCATATTGGGCGTGTAAGTTCCGAGGAGGACAAAAAGATACAGACAAGTCATGTGAATGGGCCAAAATGTGTCAAATGGCATGTGGAGAATAGAAAAGCAAAATAATTTTTAAAAGACATGAAACATGGATGTGCAAAGAACTTGGAAAACTGGCATGCAATTACAACAAGCAATTAGGAAGACAAATGGCATGTTGACTTTTAGGCAGAGGGAGGGGGGTGGTTAAGAGTACTAGAATAAGGAAATACTGCTACAACTGTACAAGGCTTTGCTGAGACCACACCTGGAATATTTGGTGGGATTTTCCTCCCCCTCTGTGGTGTGTTTTGCAGTGGCAGGAGGTGGCCTGCTGCTTACTGGCAGCAGAATCTTATGGCCTTGCTGTTGTCAACAGGATTTCTTGCTGAACACACGCCTCACTACCAGGAACCCCATGGTGAGGGAGTGCACCACTGGTGGGGACCATAAGATCCCACTGGTATAAAAAACAGCAAGATTTTGGCCACTGTGTGTAGTTTTGGTCTCCACGTTTAAGGAAGATATTTGTTTCTTTCGGTCTTCGAGAGGGTTTGCTGGCTAGACCAGCATTTCATTAATTGCCTTTGAAAAGATGGTAGTAAACTGCCTTTTTGAACTGCTGCAATCCATGTGGTGTCAGTGCTATGAGGGAGAAAGTGCCATTAGGGAGGGTCTTACAAGATTTTTGACCAAGTGACAGGATGGTACAGTGGCACAATGGCAGCGCTGCTGCCTCTCAGGTCCTCAGGAACTGGATTTGATACCTGGCTTGAATCACTGTGCGGAGGCTGAACTTTCTCCCTGTGTCTGCATGGATGTCCTCTGGGTACTCCAGTTTCCTCCCACAGTCTGAAAGGCGCATTGTTAGGCACATTGGTCATGCTAAGTGCTCCGTCAGTGTACTTCAACAGGCACAAAAGTGTGGCAGCTAGAGGATTTTCACAGAAACTTCATTGTTAATGCAAGCTTACTTGCCACACTAATAAATAAAACTTTAAAAAAAAGGAACGATTATATAGTTCCAAGCCAGGATTGTGTGTGGCTTGGAGGGGAACTTGCAAGTGGTGATGTTCCTATGAATCTGTTGCCCTTCTTCTCCGGTGTAGTGGAAGTATAGGTTTGAAAGGTGCTGTTGATGGAGCCTTCTGCTTACTGTGCACAGGATAATCTTGATATGTTTTCACATTGCTGGCTAGATGCCAGTGTCATGGTTGTACTAGAACAGCTTGGCTAGGGGCATGGAAAGTTCTGGAGCACAAAACTTCAGCACTGTTGCCAGAGTATCGTCAGAGCCCATTAGGCCTGTTATGAAACTATGCATTGCTGTTCTTTTATTGTTTGCTTTCAATGGTAAATTTTGAGACTGCGGGAAAAAATCTTGCACTGTTAAATTTGAAACCCGAGTTGGAATATTATTTCAATTAACTGACTGAAGTATTTAAATTGGTAAACCTTTACTTCAAAGGGGGATACACTGAACATGCCAGCATTAAATCCAGGCGTCACCGCACTGGAGTTGGCATCTGAACACATTGATATTTACACCAAACACAGAAACAAAAACAGATGCTGAAAATCTGAAATAGAAATAACGTTGCAGAAAAATACTTAGGCAGCAACTATAGAGACAGAATCAGTGGCCGGAATTTTACCGCCGCGCCCACCCTGAAATCAGGATGGGCGAGGTTCTCAGAAAGGAATTCTTCGTTGGCTTCGAGTGGTATTTTATGAGCCTTGCCCACATGAGGTGGTAAAATCCCAACCAATGTTCCAATTCAATTGACAGGTCATTTGTGTGGAATGACCATAAGCAAGGAACACTCTGAAATAGGGGTGGAGAGGGGTGGTATTCTGCCCAGGTCTGTGACAGTGGGGAGGGCAGAGATGATCTGCTAGGGTTCTGAGGGGGCAAAAACAGGAGCAGAGCACTTAATGCATATGCACGAGATTTCACGCCCCAAATTATGTGAAAAAAATGTCTTAGTGCTTGCAGGACGTGGAACAGTGAGCTCAATTACAGAACAATGCTGTAAAATAATCATGTTAACTGTTTCTCAGCTGCCTGACCTGCCTAATGTTCCCAGCATTTACCCCAAATACACATGCTCTTTAACCTTAACATTTTCCTCTAAATTCTGGTGATTGGGCAATTAAAAAGAAAACATGCATTTCTGGCCCCAAACGGATCTGAACCCAGTGGCCTGGCTGGAATCCTCTGAGGTTTTGAGGTCTGATAGTCTGCGGCCTACAATGAAAACAATACAAAGCACCCTTTATGTGCTCGTCCTTGCTGTCAGCCAAATTACGCAGGTTAAAATCTCAAATGGTCAGGCTCTAGTGGGAGGTGATGTAACTTGGGCAAATGTAACTGCTTACCTTCCCAGTTCCACCAGGAGCGTAAGTTTAAATTCACACCTGACTATACTTTGAGACATGACATGCACTTGCCTTAACAGACTTGAAAAGAACAAGTAACTGTGGTTTTCAGCACTGGAGGTCTTCCTCTCCTCTAATTGATGCCCTGATTGATCAAAAACTTCATTATCATTGTACAATGTAGCTAGCAGAATGATAGTCTGTAAATTAGAGGGACCTTGGTCTACCTTTGTTTAGCAGTTCTTATATTCCTCTATTCCTCATAGAATTTTAGTAAGGAAGCGTATTTTTATTTTAAATTGCATGTATATCATGTATGAATGTTTTGTCATCATCAGGTTTTGTATTTTCATGCTCTGAAATTTGGGCTTATCCTGAATAAAGTTCAGAAAGGTGAATATCTAAGTGGATGATATTGACAGACTTACTAGATCTTCTTAGATTGGGGTTTGTCCTGTCACTGGGCCAACAACAGCTCAGACACATATATTGCCATTAAACTGCCTGAGATGAAATATATAATCCTCCCTCAAACAGACTGCAAGATATCAGATACAAACACGTAGGCTGTCCCTCCTCTTTGTTGTATTAAACTGGATGAAAGCACCATCTCCAAAGGCGAATATGAAGACTGGGAGACCACACAAGGTGTCATAGATACCTGCCACTGAAACATTTCCTCCTCTGGAGATACGTCATTTCATTTTTAGGTGTAGCACACCTGAAACTGAACTGATTCCAGTTGATTCAGGATTGTACTATTCCATGATATTATTTGATGAAATCTCTTCATATTCTTGATCGGAATCATTTTGTATTGAATTAATTTGAAAGAAGCTAACGTATACACTGGACTCATTTTGAGGCTTCCTTAATTGCAGTTTGTGCCTGTTTTATTTCAACATTACAGATCATTTAGAATTGACAAGTTGGCAAAGAAAGAGTTACCCTAAGTTGTGGTAATCACAATGTTACACTTCTTGCAACTTTTACAAGTTAAACATAACGCTGATTAGTACACCCAATTGCGATGCTGTCATTTTGTGACTATTTCACTTAAGATTGTGGTCAGAATTTTGGCATCCCACCTACCACGGGAATCATAGAGGGTGGGACATGGACCACGCAAGGGTGCACCGACCTCAGGTGAGATTTTCCACCCTTGGGGTGAGTGTTCATTGCTGACATTCTAAAGGATTCATCTCATACAATATATGACTGAGAGCATTATCCTCTTTTAGGACTTTGCAGCAAATAAAAGCAGAATAAAAACTTTTCAAGAGAAAAGTTTTATTTATTCTGCTACAACAGAATAAATAAAAGCAGGAGTAGGCTATCAGGCCTTTCAAGCCTGCCCTGCCATTCAATATGATCATGACTGATCTATGACGACCTCAATTCTCTTTCTGTGCCATTTCCCTAAAGCCCTCTAATATGACACAAAAAGCAAATTCCCTACTCTGAGCTTGTTCCTTCTGCTTTAAGCAACCCCTTCAATGGCCTTAGTTCCTGTGGCAGAAGAAAAATTTCTGCTGATAGTTTATCGTGTTGAGGTAACTAATTTCTTTGAAACTTAAAAGAAAATCCAGAGAATATATAGAAATCACAGAACAGGCGTTCCCATTCACATCAATACAAAAACAAACACCAGTTTTTATAAATTCAACATACTTTCACCTTCACTATTAGTTCCCAGTGATTGTATCCCAGTGACAGATCATGTTTGAAATATATTTCTTTTTTCCACACCTGTACTATGTGACTTTAACTTGGAGTTCTTTTGTTCCATTGAAACCAAAGGTTACTTAAGAATTAAGTTTTCAAGGACTTTGCCTATGGTGCTCTTGAAATAATCATTGTAAGGTGTATAAGCAGCACTTAAAGGCTCTTCATGTACCTCCCTCTTCATTGGGAAGTGTCTAGTTTTTATTCAGAACATCTGCAAGTGACAGGTTTGAGATGTAGGTAAGGAATTGTGAGTATAACACATTGGGACACCAATTTGGCTTTTAAAGGATGGGGTGGGGGGGAGGGATGGGATATCCACCTACTTATGTCTATTCCTGAAAATAGTTGAAACTCTCCATACCTATTTCTCAATTATTTTAATCTATGGCAAAATACTTCTTGTTCTGGTGGATATCTGGTGCCAGATTTTCCCCTTTGATGTTGTGATCCCCCCACCCAAATGGTAGTGGCCAAACTACCTTCATAGTGGGCTCTAGTAGGCAGGGGTCAAAGTCACAGCCTCTGGAAACAGGCCTGAGGTGGAAACAGAAGTAGGTGGAAGACAAGATAGGGTCATCTACATTAGGTGGGATATCAACCCAGTTCTATCCATGCATGTTACACATCCTAGACCCCACCCATTCTCTATCACCCTTTTTTACATCCAGACCCCCCCCATCCATATTCCCAAAGCCTGTTCCATACCACCCATATCCCCTTAGTTAAAATCCATGATAGACA
Source organism: Sphyrna mokarran (assembly GCA_024679065.1). Taxonomy (NCBI): domain Eukaryota; kingdom Metazoa; phylum Chordata; class Chondrichthyes; order Carcharhiniformes; family Carcharhinidae; genus Sphyrna; species Sphyrna mokarran. The sequence goes on along the minus strand of JAGIQG010000003.1, from coordinate 104,172,951 downwards.
GAACCACTGAATTTTATAGTAAATATAAAAAATCTTTGAGATGCTGGTGATACTATCAAAGTAAACAAACAGCCATTCAAAAACCGGTCAATCAAAACAAAGCTCACAGATATCTTGACAGCTGTATCGACAATCACTGTTCAGCTAAAACAAATACCATAAGATGAATGATGATTCTCCCATTGCGAGCTGCAAATTTTCTGGTGGATCAGGTTGGGAAAATCGCATGTCGGGCATTTTGCAGAATTTGTGCATTCCAATGCACGTGCATCTCCCAAAGTCAGAGAACAGTCACACTTGGGCCTGCACTGGAAACCAGTGGGAAGAGAGGTAAATGATTTAAGTCTGTTTTTAATGTAGTTTAAATGTGATTATTGGGCCTGGCAAGTTCAATGCTGGGACTCCCTGTCGGGAGTACTTCATTCTGATGGGGTTTAGAGTCACTCCCCACATTCAGGGAACTAGTGGGAACACTACTGGAGTGAAGTGGGGCAATTGGGAACCCCCAGGCGATTGGGCAGTGGACTTGGTGCCCCCTGGGCATGGGCACCACAATGCCAGCCTTTGATACTGCCCAAGGGGCAAAGTGCCCAGGTGGCACTATGACATTGCTAACTGGCCATCAGGCAGTGCCATGGAGGAGCAGGACCTTTTGTGGGTGGGGCCTAGGGGCAATCAGTGGGAGTGGTGGCATCCCACTGCTAATCTGCATGAGTATTGGTCTGGGCTGGAGGGAGGCCAGCAATTGAGGCAGACTGGGGGGGGATCATGGTCTGCCCAGGGGGTTGGGGGGGGGGGGGGGGGTGCAAGGTGGGGTGTTTGGGGGGAACGGGGTCAGTGAAGTAGGAGTCTGCCAGAGTGAGCTGATTTGGGATTCTGATTGTTAGAGTGATGGGCTGGACATCAGGGAGCTCCATGGTGGAGGCAGGACTGGCCTGGGAATTGATGTGGGAGCTGCAATTAGGCCACTGGGGGGGTCGGGGGGGGGGGGGGGATGAGGCTGGAGGGGTAGCACTGTCTGCATTCCGGACTGGCCAGTGATTGAGCTGGCCAGCAATTGGGGAGGCAGACAGATTAGGGCCACTGCATATGCACAGAGCTCTGGAGCTGTCAGACTCTTGTGTAACTAGGCCTTGCTTTTAGGTTTTTAATGAGATTTAATGAGAGATACAAAAGAGTCACAAAGAGGGTGATGAGTGTCTGGAACAATCTGCCAGAGGTAGTAGTAGGGGTAGGTACAATGTTGTCTTTTAAAAAGCATTTAGAATGTTACATAAGGTGGGTATAGAGTGATATGGACGAAATGTGGACAATTGACATTAGTTTAGGAGTTTATGACTGTATGGCTTTATTCATGATTGGGAACTCTGCATCGCACAGAGTAGGGAGATTCAGATCTGAAGCTGCACTGAAAAAAACTGTCGTGATCCAGACCAATTTTCCCACCAATTCACCACTTTTGGGAGAATTGTGCCCCAAATGGGGTTGGAGCTCAGTTAAGTATTTATAATAAAATTGCTTGCACTGTTGTATCAATGCTTTCAGAGTTGAATACATTAAAATCTTCGAAGTATTGAAACAGATCTGTTCCATTGTTTCAAAGGCTCAACAGTTGGCTGGGTTGACAAGTAACATAAAGCTTAAAGTACATAGTCCAAATGATACACTAAATTCTGAATCACAAATCGGTAGAATGCGGAAGAGCATTTTATCCAGTGGACATGTATTCTCATGAATCTGAACACCTTGAGAATGCAATCATTTTTACAGTCACTTCCTTTTTAAGGACAAAACTCTATCATCAATCACTGCATTAAAAACAGACTTAAATGATCTTTTAATCTTAAATGATCATTGCTTTTAAATCTGATGTGAAATTGCCAAGAAATTTTAAACTTACCCAAAAAGGTCCCCAGCTCTTAACAGAAGATTCCCAACCCTAGAACAACACTCGGGTCATGTCTCTTCTGACCTGATAAAGTTGCTTTGCTGAAGAATTTTGCTGAAATTGAGGAAATCTTGTCGTCAATTTTGTGTGAGCTGGATCATGACCCACCATGTTTTCTGGGCTGGTCAAAATGGATACCAGTGGGGATGACATTGTAATTTCAGAATTCTGATCCCCCCTTCCTCTTCATGCACCCCACCTACACTCAAATGGGGAGTTGCACCACCAAGCCCGGCCCTGGTTATTCTTGCATATTATGGTGGCTCTTAAAACCTAATATGTTGGGAGGGCTTTTATGGCCCTGCTCATCCTAAAACCAGAAAATCGTGCCTGATGTCAACAGACCTTTCTATGGTCTGCCCTTGCCCATTGCGATTCGTGGGGTAGGCAGGATGGTAAACTAGTGGCTGTTGAATCTGTATCCAGTCACTGGAAAGGACTGGTAATGTGAAGGATTGAACCAAAGATTCTTTTAATTCTTACGTATAATTTTGAAAGGAAACTTCTAAATTAATACATTCTAAATATTTCTTCATTCTTTTGGTATATCCATGTGAAATGCATACAGTTTTGAAATAGAACATTCCCTTGCAGTGAATAGGAATTGGGCAAAATTGGTCATTCTGAATGACATGCTAGATTGGTAGTAAGACCATAATGACCTATTATTTCTAACTATTTTCTCCCACCCTCTTGTGAATTGACTGGAATACTGAGATAGTTTTCCCAGTGTCAAGCTGCAGGAATTAAATCTAAGTGGCTTTCATTTTGCAAAACAATCCAACATTGAAAGTAATTACAGCCAAGTCTAATCTGTCAGTACCCAACCTTAATAGCTTTATTTTCTGTTCACTACTTTCTCCCCTGCCAGATGCTCAGTCATTCTTGACGATAAACTGTTTCTAATTTCTTTAATTTTTTTTGTTCTAAATTATAGTTATCTTATATCAGTCATGATTCTAATTTTTCATGGTATTTTGCAGTCTGTTTGCTTGCTGAACTAGTCCATAGTTGATGCTGGCAATCTTCAATATGACCTCTTAAAGATTGAACTTACATAGCATGTCTGAAGGAAAAAAAAACTTGGAGTTATGTCTGGAAATACTTGATTTTAAATAAAACCTGAGGTTTTGAAATAAAATGGGACACACAAGTCACTGGTTGAATTTCTATGTGGCATTTCTCTAAGGGAAAATGGAATCCCACCCTTTTATCAGATAAAATATTTCTAAAAGAATCCAGAAATTAATTGCCATTTCTGGTGGAGACAATGGAACATAATGGCTGTCTTATCCAGAGAGTTCCAGTGTACTACTTAGACAGAACTTTGTGGATTTCCCTTCCACAAAATATACAAAGAATGTGTTAAAATTTAGCTATAAAGCTGCCCCAGGCATCTATTGATCTGTATGCTCTTTGAGAATAAGTTCTAGAAGTTTGACATTGAAATAAAAACCAGAAAGCATACTCCCAATCCCAATCGTTACCAGTTTGGAGATATACCTCTTAATATCTCTTTCTGACCATAGAAGCCAGCCAAGTCAGCAAAGACTATGGCAAAGACCATGCAATGCTCAATATCCTGCTGCTTATGAGTCAAGGGATGTTCCATATACTTTTTCTTACATTTATTTACTTTGAGCTCAATTAGCTTTTCTAATCTGTATCTATGTACATGCAGACATTTTACCATTTTCTTGCCTTTGGTAATTAATAAACTGACCCTACTTTAAACTTAAGAAAAATTGGGTAAATTGGCTCCTTTTAAAACATAACTATTAGGTCTGAGCAAAAGGATATCTGTGAAAAGGAATGCATTTCAGATTGAACTTTGTTGCGACCAATACAGGAAGTGGAATAAAGACAACGTAGTCAGTTCAACACTCTTTATCTGGGATTATAACGATTTGGGAAAATCTCAGCCAGGTGGTGACAATTTGAATGGTCTCATCTGGATCAATGGCTTTGGGGAACCTCACCTGGAGTGGGTTGCAACACACAGCCATCAACATTTTCGATATACGATACAGGATAAATAGATGCTATTAAATTATGGTTGAGACAATTGTCACAGGCAATGATATAACATAATGGAAGTACCTGTGAAAACATTGAATAAAATGCATGGTGTTTTTTAACAAATGCAAAAGGGCAATTGGAAACCTTATTAGCCAAACAAAAGTAAAATATGTGGGCAGTTAAAATTACCCTATAGTACTCAAAGGGTAGTGGCAGAAGTGTTAGCGAGAGACTGAATACTGGTGTCCAACAATGAATCAATTCTAGGACCCTTACTATTTGTTATATATATAAATGTATATAACAAATATATATTTGTTGGGCAGTTACTAGTGAAGAAGATATAAATGGGTTGGTCAAATGGGCAGAGCAGAGGCAGATGATGTTTAATCTCAGTAAGTATGAAGTGATGCACTTTGGAAAAACAAACAAGACAAGGAAATATTTAATGAATGACAGGACATTAGAAAGCTCAGAGGATCAGAGAGATCTTGGGGTAATTATACACAGATTCCTGAAGTCGGCAGAGCACGTGAGTAGAAAAATTAATGAGGTATATGAGAGACTTGCTTTCACCAGTCATGGTATAGAGTGTAAGAGCAAGGAGGTAATATTGGAATTGTGCAAAACTTTTATTAGGCCACAGCTCGAGTACTTATGCAGTTCTGGTCACCTCACAATATGAAGGATGTGATAGGATTGTGGTTCAGAGGAGGTCCATCAGAATGTTGCCTGAGATTGTTTTCCCTTGAAAGACATCGGCTGAGAGGGGATCTATTAGAGGTATATAAGATTATGAGGGGTATAGATAGAGTAAATGGTGGTAAGCTTTTTCCACCATTAGATTCGGATAGAACGAGGGGTCACGGCCTTAGGGTGAAGGGGGCTATGTATAAGACTAATATTAGAGGGCATTTTTTCACACAAAGGGTAGTGGGGGTGTGGAATGCACTACCGAGTAAGGTGGTGGGAGCAGGCACGCTAGGGTTGTTTAAGGGTCTCCTGGACAGCCACATGAGCGGTCTGCAGATAGAGGGATATAGGAGGACTGTTTAAATACTTTAATTGTTTCCACAGGCTGTTCGGTCCACCTTGTTGACCAACAAGGTGCATGCATTCGGCAGGTCGTGCGAGGGCTGCTCCTGGATGTTACTTCAGGAGTGGTCTAGTGCTTCATGTCGTTAGTGTATGCTTAAACTGGACCATCAAATGGGCAACATGACAGCTCAGAGACTATCGCTGTTGCTGTGCAGACACATGGATTTGGGCCTGTGTCTGCGGGAGTTTGCGCGTTCTCCCCATGGTTGTGTGGGTTTTCTCCAGGTGCTCCGGTTTCCTCTCACATCCCAAAAATGTGCTCTTAGGCTGATTGGGTAACAAATTGTCCCTATATTGGTCTCTATATGTCATTAAGGTGTTAGGATGGCGGCACGGGCTCGTTGGGCCGAAGGGCCTGTTTCCCGTGTTGTGTTGTTCTTTGTTTGTTCTTTGTTGAGATGGAACACTTGAGCTATAAGGAATGACTAGATAGGCTTGGATTGTTTTCTTTAAAGCAGAAAAGGCTAAGGGGGGCATGATTGAGTTGTATAGGATTATGAGGGGTATGGACAGTATGAGTAGGGAACAGCTGTTTCCTTTGTTTCAGTGGGGTCAATCAAGTAGGGACATAGTTTTGTGGTAAGGGTCAGGGCACTCAGAGGGGAGTTGAAAAAAAGCTTTCTCACTCAGAGGATTTTGGGAATCTGGAATACACTGCCTGGGAAGGTAGTCAAGGCTGGGAAACCTCATAACCCTTAAAAAACATTTGGATGAGCACTTGAAATATAATATTCAAGAATATGGGACAAGTGCAGGAAAATGAAATTAGAGCACCTTCAGTGGTAGATATTGTTGGTGCAGACGCAATGAGGCGGAGGGCCTTTCCTGCACTGTATGACATTATGATTTTATGAATAGGGTAGTGGATATGAGGAGAAACTGAATAAACTGAGATTGTTCTCCCTGGAAAGGCTGAGGCTGAGGAGCAACCTGATAGAAGCTTATAAAATTATGAGAGGTATAGGTAGGATGAACAGTGGGAAGCTTTTTCCCAGGACAGAAATGGTAATTACAAGGGGGTACAAGTTGAAGATAAAGGTGGAATTGTTCAATGAAGATGTGCAGGGTAGTTTTTTAGAAAAGGGGGTGATGAGGGTCTGGAATGCACTGCCAAGTGGTTGGGGCAGTTACATTAACCACGTTTAAGACTTATTTTGATAGGCACATGAACAAATGGGAAATCGAGAGATATAAGCTGTTGATCTAGATAGGACAACATAATCAGCCCAGGCTTGGAGGGTTGAAGGGCCTGTTCCTGCGCTGTACTGTTCTTTATTCTTTGAATATGAGATAATTGTTCCTTGGTGAGCGCTATAGAAATTTTAACAACCATAACTCAATACCGTGTGTGAGTGGCAGCAGAGTGCATGTCTACAGATCGCAAAATGGAGCAGAGCAGGTTAACAAGGTGATTAAGACAACATGTGGAATACATTCTTTATTAGTCCAGTCACAGGATATAAGATCAGGAGATGTTATGCTGAAGCTATATGAAACAATAATTAGTTCACATCATGAGTACTACCTGCAGTTCTGGTTAGCTCATTACAGTAATATTGTAATTGATCTGGAAAGAGTGTAGGAGAAATTTATGGGATATTGTCAATTCTGGAAAATTGCAGCAATAAGATTGGGTGGACTCGAGTTTTTCTCCTTGAAACAGAGAAGGCTAATGGATAATCTGGTGAAGATATACAATGTTATGAGGGGCCTGGATAGAGTGGATGCGAAGAAGCTGTTTCCCTTAGCAGAGAGATAAATGACTACAGATTTAAAATGATTGGTAGAAGAAATAGAGAGGAGATGAGGGGGGCAATTCCAGACTGTGTGTTTCTCAGCAGCAGGAGGGTGGTGCGCTGTTCACTGGCGGTCGGATTCTCTGGTCCCACCACTGTTAACGGGATTTTCCATCGATATCACCACACGCCGCTGCGAAACCTGCGGGAGGGGTGTATACTACCAGCACTAATGGATAAGCCTGTGGGTTTTACCAGACAGAAAACTAACACCCCTCCCCCCCTCACACACCCCATCCACTCTATGGAAAATGTCTTTCACCCGGAGGGAGGTAGATGCCTGGAACTCTCTGCTTGAAAGTGTTGTAGAAACCCTCAAAGCTTTTAAAAGATGTATGAGCATACATCTCAAATCCTGTACATTCCAACAGTATGGGCTAAGTGCTGGAAAATGGAGTTAGTTCGGGTGGCTTGGTTTTTGGCCAGCACTCACTCCATGGGCACAGTGGCTTCCTTCTGTGCCATAAAGGTTTTCACATTTTCTGAATTTTGTAATTATCTCCACAGCACTTTCAAGCAAAGAGTTCCAGGCATCTACCTCCGTCTGGGTGAAAGACATTTTCCATAGAGTGGACAGGGTGGGGGGTAGATTTCCATCTGGTAAAACCCACAGAGTTATCCATTAGTGCTGGTAGTATACACCCCTCCTGCGGGTTTCACAGCAGCATGTGGTGACATCGATGGAAAGTCTCATTAACAGCGGTGGGACCAGAGAATCTGACCGCCAGTGAACAAGACAGGAGTGTGGGGAGAGGTGAGAGAGTGACAGAACATGGCACAGTGGTTAGCATTGAGGTCTCGCAGTGCCAGGGACCTGGACTCGATTCTCAGCTTGTGTCACTGCCCGTGCAGAGTCTACATGTTCTCCTCGTTTTCTCCCACAGTCTGGTTAGGTGCATTGACCATGCTAAATTCTCTCTCAGTTTACCTGAACAGGCGCCAGAGTGTGGTGACTAGGGAATTTTGATAGTAACTCCATTGCAGTGTCAACTTAAGCTATTTGTGACAATGATAAATAAACATAAAAACATAAATAAACATAAACTTTGGAGAACCAGCCTGGTATTATGGGTGAATGGCCTTCCACTGTGCTGTAACAATATTATGACTTTATTCTATTAGTTTCCCACCAGGCAAACCCAGAAGAATATCAGGAGAGGTTTTTTTAAAAAATGGACCTTTAATTTTTTTCAATTTTATCATGTAATGGGATTGTCTTCTGGAAAACACAAGGCCCAGTCACAGATTCATGCACTTGGTCCATTTCTACCTCACACACAGGACCTTGAGGAGTTAGTTCCAGAATAAGAGTTCCATCAATGATGTCATGCTGGGGAATTATCTCTAGCCTGCATGATTTTCAATCATTTCCCACCTGGAAAGGATTTGGGGCTCAAGTTAAATACCTTATTTTTTATTTTTCATTCTTCCCCCTCATTCCCCCTTTTTCTTACCATTTTTCCCCTTTGCTTCCCTTTTCCCCCTTCTTCTCAATTATACCTCTCTCCCAATCATCTCCCTCCTCCCCGCACATCTTCATCTGTCACAGTTTACCCTCTGATTTCAGCTTTTCTGCCGTTTGGTCCTTCCCACCTCCAAATCCCACTATGGATTGCCATTAGGAGAAAGCTAGCATGAGGGGACATAGCTTTAAATTAAGGGGTGGTAGTTATAGGACGGATGTCAGAGGTAGTTCTTTACCCAGAGGGTGGTAAGGGTATGGAATGCCCTGCCTCCAGCAGTTGTAGATGCGCCAAGTTTGGGGGCGTTTAAGTGGTCAGTGGATAAGTTTATGGATGAAAAGAGAATGGTTTAGGTTAGAGGGTCATTGATTTTACTTAATTGGTTGGCGCAACATCGAGGGCCAAAGGGCCTGTTCTGCGCTGTAATGTTCTATGTTATATGTTCTATTAGCACCTGTTCGCCTTTCCCCTTGTTTTTGTGGCTACCTTTCACTCTCTCAACTTTCAATATAAATTTCTCTCACTTTCTATGCCTTTTAGCTTTGACAAAGGGTCATCTGGACTCAAAACATCAGCTCTTTTCTCTCCTTACAGATGTGGCCAGATCTGCTGGGACTTTCCAGCATTTTCTCTGCTGACCTAATTTTTTGGCCTAGAGTTAAAATTGGGGCCTAACTCTTATACCACTTGATTTCATCACCAAATGCATATCACTACCAATTATTTATAGGGCAGATCTGATCAGTCTATCATCTAAGGGAATTCTTAGCATATGAATGTACAAAAGAATAAAAGATACCGGAGAAACCCGCAGTAAAGCTTGTCAATGACTGAACTCCATCTTGTTTATGTTATATCACACTAACATATGAATTGAATGCTAAATTCAAATAATTGTTTTAATTATTTGCAAGGAAGCCTTGTGGCACAGTGGAGCACCATCTACTGCTGCATCAGAATTTCCAGGTTTGGATCCAGTGCCAGGACTTCTTGGCTCTGGAAGGAGCGTTTAACGCAGTTTAACAAGCTGATAATCTGCATAGAAATCCTTCCAGCACTTCCCTCATTATTCCCCAAAGGATTAAAAAAAATGTGATGATGCGCTAACAACATCAACAATTACTTGCAAAGCATCTTCTTTTCCTAAGGATTTAAAAAAAGTGAAGTTGAATAAACATTCTGTAGGGAGTAATTGTGTCAGCAAGCTTGACATTATTTGGTTAGCTCGTTTTTTAAACAATCATTTTCTTGCAATGTATCTGGTAATTTAAAGCATTAGCCTAAAATAATCATGGTTTGAGAAAATGGTCGAATAAAATGAATTTGTGTGAGAGAAATTGATATTTCACTAGAAAATAAAATTAGAGCCTCACAAAGCTGTTTTCATGAATACATTAAATATTATATCCATGGTCTGTAAAGATGTTTCTTATAGAGATTCATGATATTTTGCGAAATCTTAAAAAAAAATTGTACTGTTTCATCATGTAATTGTTGCAACTATTCTGTGTACAGAGCAGAGTGGTATGAGGTTGTGTGAAGATTACCATAGTAACAGATTGGCTTAGCACTAAAAGCCATAGTAAGGCTGGTAGATTGGTGCATTGTGCCAGTGAAAGTGGGCTTTGTGAATAATAGTTAAAGCAGTGATAGCTTTTAGACACATGCTACCACAGTAACACCTGCTGACCCCCGAATCACCAAGCTGTTTCAAGCTGATTCAGTTATTAGGAAAAGGGGTTGCTATTCTCAAATAAATAAAGGTAGTAGATTAGAATGTGGCACCAATAATTCGAATCAGTGTATCTGATTATTATAGGCAGTGTGAACTGATTTTTGTGTGTGTCACAGCATTACGTTTGACAGATTGAAGTTGCAGCAACTAACTCAGGAGTAAACAAAATGAATGTTTTAGGAAACGTTATGTTATTTTTAATCTAGTCCCTTACTGTGCATTACCCTAACACCATGATATTTTTCCACTCATGTTTTTGCTATTCATTATGTTTGATCAGTGGTTTGATGGTCTATGTATTTTTCCTTTCAGATTTTTCCATATCTGTAACTGATACCACACAATATTAATAAAGAAAGCCAATCCATCAGTTGAGGATGTGGTATCAGTAACAGTGCCACATGAAAACAAAATGCCTCAGCTATTCAGACCTAATCCCTGACTTTAATTAAATGATCTGTAAATTCAAGGCTCACCGTGACAAAGGCATATGAAACAGAACAAGCAAGTCCAACAGAGACTTCCTAATATTTGAGGGCTGAATTTAGGATTATATGGCAGCTGCTGATGAAAAGACAAAGAAGACAGGCCATGAGCAGGGCATTTATATGTTTTGGGGCTGAGAACTACTCAACTGCAAACTCATAGTATCATAGCTTCCCTACAATGAAAGGAAACCATTCAGCCCATTGAGTGTGCACTGATTCAGTATCATACCGAGACCCACACTGCCGCATCCTTCCCACACAAATAGGCATAAATGGGTATTTTTCTGGTTGAGAGGATATAATGAGTGGTGTGCCACTGTGATCAATGCTGGGACCTCAATTGTTTACAATTTATGTTAATAACTTGGATGAAAGGATGGATGGGATGGTTGCCAAATTTGCTAATAGCACAAGATAGATAGGAAAGTAAGTCGCAAAGAGGACAAATGAGGCTACAAAAAAAATCTAGATAGCTCAAGTCAGTGGACAAGGATCTGGTAAATAGAATATAGGGAAAATGTGACAATGTCCTTTTGGCAGTAAGAATGGAAGGAAATGTTGAGAGAATGCAAAAGCTCTGAGGTGCAGTGGGATCTGGGTGTGTTAGTACATAAATTGCAAAAGGCTATAATGGAGTTATGGTAAGTAATTAGGAAAGTAAATAGAAAGTTATATTTATTATAAGGGGGATTATTGCAAAAGTGGAGAAGCTGTACTTAAATTGTACAGAGTATTAGCAAGACCACAGGGGTGATTCTTCCTAAAAAATTCTAAATGCCAAATTCATGTAAAAATGGAAGTAATTCCTGCTGGCTTTTTTAACAGGATTTAGCAGCCTAATGCCATGAGCCAAATTGCCTCCTTCTGCACTGTAGGAATTCTATGGTCTTCTCCCAGTGGATTGGGAGAATCACCACCCCACCTCCCCACCCACATCTAGAGCACTGTGTGCTGTATTAGTCACCCTACTGTAAATGCATTGGAAGCAGTTCAGAGAAAGTTTATCAGACTAATACCTGGAAAGGGCAGGCTGTCTCATGAGGAAAGATCAAACAAGCTGGACTTGTATCTTCTGGAGTTTAAAGAATAAGAGCAGCTTGAATAAAATATATAAGATCCTGAGGAATCTTGAGAGGATGGATGTGGAGAGGATGTTTCTCATGTGGGAGAATCTAGAACTATGGATCACTGTTTTAAAACAAAGGGTCGCCCATTTAAAATGGAGATGAGGTAAAATTTTCTCTCTCAGGGGAAAATAAGTCTTTGGAATTATCTTTCTGAAAATGTGGAAACAGTCTTCGAACATTTTAAGGCAGTGATCAATAGATTATTGTAAACAAAGGGTGATAGGTTATTGGGGTTGGCTGGATGCAGGTTTGAGGTTATTGTAAAATCAGCCACGATCTTGTGGAATTGTATGGCAGGCTCGAGGGGCTGAATGACCTACTTTTACTCCTTGCCCATATATTTGTATGTTCGTAAACTGTTCCTGCTTGTAGAGAGATCGAGGCAGAAAGGGCACAGACTTAAAGTGATTTGCCAGAGAAGCAAATGTGATGTGAGACAAAACCTTTTCCATACAGTTAGTGTGTTAGAGCCAGGTTCAACTGAGGCATTAAAGGTGGCATTAGATGATTATTTGAAAAGAAAAGATGCGCAGGGATACACAGAAAAAGCAGAAAAATGGCACTAAGTCAGAATGCTTATTTGGAGAGCCAGTACAGGCATGGTAGGCTGAATGTCCTCCTTCTACGTTGTAAAAGCTCTGATTCTGAGATTCAGGGAAGGTGATGGCCTAGTGATTTTATTGCTAGACTATTAATCCAGAAACTCAGCTAATGTTCTGGGATTCTGAGTTTGAATCCTGCCATGGCAGATGTTGGAATTTGAATTCAATAAAAAGTATCTGGAATTAAGAATCTACTGATGACCATGGAACCATTGTTGATTGTTGAAGAAACACATCTGGTTCACTAATTCCCTTTAGGGAAGGAAATTTGCTATCCTTATCTGGTCTGGCCCAGATGTGACTCCAGAGCCACAGCAACGTGATTGACTCTCAACTGTCCTCGGACAACAAGAAATGGGCAATAAATGCTGGCCAGCTAGCAACACCCATGTCCCACAAATGAATAAAGAAATGATGTGGAGCCACAGGTTTCTAACTATGTTCCAGTTTCCATTTCAAGCCCAATGCTATGGCAGTGTTCTCACGGTTCATTGGACAGGCACTCAGAAAAGAAAATCAATCCCACAATTTTCGCCTGCCCAGTTTATTCTGGAACTCAGAACATCTTCAAACAGGCATTTATATTTTCTTGACTCAGAAGATATGTGCTTGCTTGCAAATTTGTAAGGGCGTACTGATTTTAAAAGGTAACCAAAGACCCTAGTGTCTAGCCAGAACAAATAAAGTAATGTTATTTAAAGCACACCATTTATATTGGTCAGCTAAATATATCAGAACTGTGGTGAATCAATAGACTGTTAGATAGCATAATACTCATTTGAGTGATGGGACATAAATGCTAAAATGAACACACTCAATCAAACAGAATGGGAAGGACAAACTATATCTCAATCAAATGGTTTTGCTGTTTTCCTGAACGGAATGTTTCTTTGGGGCAGGGGAGGGTTTAAAATGAAACAAAGAACAAAGAACAAAACAGCACGGGAAACAGACCCTTCGGCCCAACGAGCCCACGCCACCATCTCGATGTTGCCACCTCTACCCGCGATCCCTGTCCATGTTTATAGATCTATGGATTAAAAACCAAATTTGAGACAATTTAGGGAGAATTTGTTTTGCCAATTAGCCTAAGAGCACATCTTTGGGATGTGGGAGGAAACCGGAGCACCCGGAGAAAACCCACGCAAGCACGGGGAGAATGTGCAAACTCCCACAGACACAGGCCCAAATCCATGTATCTGCACAGCACAGCGATAGTCACTGAGCTGTCGTGTTAAGTCACTGAGCTGTCGTGTTAGTCACATAACATGCACTGACCCAACGCCTCCAAACAGGCGGCTCCAACATGGATTTACATGTCAATCAATTGCAGAAGAGGGGGCAGTTCTTTCCTGAAACAATCACCAGTTGGAACTGCATTCCCCATGTGGTTTCTGGCACTGTGTCCCTATGCAGCCCAGTGAGGAGTGACTGTGCAATTAAGGTAGACCCAGCCCATGGTCCCTGATGCAAGTTGTGCTTGATGCCTGCAGTAGTGGTTGGCACCCAACATTTGAGAACGAGAATCTGAGAAAGAGTAAGCCAGAGTGGACATGTCTGGGATTGGAGGTGTATATGTGTAAATCCCAGACCTGGGCAACAGGGACAAGGATCACAGCTGTTTAACCATCTCTGCTCCATTCCCTTCCTTCACCATCCATTCCCCCTCCCTTGCCCTCATTCCCCTCCCTCTCCATTCCTCTTCCCTCATCTTCATTCTCCCTTCCTCACCATCATTCCCCCTCCCTCCCCCATTCCCCCTCCCTCATCCCTGAATCCTCCTCCCTCACCCTCATCCCTCTCCTTTCAATCCCCCATTCCCATTTTCTCACCCCCATATCCCCTCCTATACCTCCCGTCTTTGTCCACAAATCTTCACTCATTCACCCTTCAATTCCCACTCCTGCACTCCCAATTCCACTCTCCATCACCCGTAACTGCCCTCCTTCACCTCCTCCATTTCCTAGTATGAAAACTCTGTGTGTGTGTGTGCGTGCGTGCGTGTGTGTGTGTCTGTGTGTGTTACCCATTTATATCCAGATTCCTTCAACAGTGAGCTGGTCCTGACAAACATAAAGAAAGGCTTCAAAAATGGAGATTGGGAAATGAGGGTTGTTGGAAACAAATGATAGAAAGAAGAAAAATTATTTGTTACAAATAGCCAGAAAGTATTCTCAAGAGTAAATATTTCACGAAGTATAAAACATTGCATGTATAGGTATCAGATACAGCTGAAGTTTGTTAAAACCACAACTGAATGCCAAAATGTACTATAAAAAAACAACTGATCAGGTGGCATTCCCATGGAACAGCTTTGTAAGTTATATTCATGGTCAGAAATGTCACATTTTTCCTTTGAAAGATTTAGCCCGCTGAAATGTAAGTATATTGGCTTTGCATTCATTTTCATTGTTGAAGATCATACAGTAGTAGATATAATTACTTTAGATATTGACTCCTTGAATTCAAATGCATGAAGTTTGGTTTGAGGCACTGAAAATTGATCGGGTTGCAGGACTTGATAACATTTAGCCTCAAACACTGCAGAGAAAATCAGAGCAGTGTTAAGCCAGCCAAATAGCCTCCTTCTGTATGTAGGGACTCTATGATTCTATGATTGATTTAGCTGACTAATAGTTCCTTGAAATCTAGATTAGATGTCATTGATTGGAGGAAAAGCCAAATGTATGAATGCTTTCACACTTGTGCCAAATCCCATTCATTGATGTCTAGATAGGAACATATGAACAAGAGTAGGCCATTCAGCCACATGAGCTTGTTCTGCCATTATAACTGATATATATCTTAACACTGTTTACTCAGCTTTGTTCCCTATTCTATAAGTGAAGCTCTTTAATTTATGTTTCAATAGGCTTGAACTGCATAATAAAACTGTTGTATTTTAACTATGTTAAATACCAATGATTCAATGATTCAAATTAAAATGCCAACTGGCACTAATAGTTTTCACTTAAAATGCATAGCTTTGGGAACTCAAGTGATTACTACATAGGAAACAATGTAAAAGAAGATTGAGAAATTATAAAGCCAACATACTTTCTTGATGCTCTGCATCTTAAAATTTTCAACTATACAATTTGTGGTGGAGGAGAAAGAAGAGTGGGTGTGGAGAGGTGTGGTATAGAGGAAGAGAGAGAGTATATGAAGAGTGGAGTGAAAGATTGTGTGAGAGAGGTGGGGGAGGAGAAAGTGTGAAAGTGTGTGTGCGCAGGGTGGGACAAAGAGAGAATTGCATAAGGATAAGGGGGAGAGAAAGTGTGCATGAGGGTAGGGGGAAGTGAGGGTGTGCATGAGGGGTGGGAAAAGAGAATATATGTGAGGGTAAGGGGAAAGAGAGAATGGCCGGAATTTTACAGATCTTCCGGTCCCCCTATGTCAAACCCTGCCGTGGGTTTCCTGGCAGCAGCAGGTATAGAAGGTCCCACCACAGATCGATGGAGGGCTGTCTCTGCTGCTGCGAGACACACACCTAAGGGTATGTGGAAAACCCCGGCCAGTATGTGCGAGGGATATGGAAAAGAGAGTTTATGCAAATGGTGGGCAATGGCCTTCAGATTCCAGGTGGGGTGGTGGAGTGGGGAATAAAGCTGAGCACAGAGATGCACACACCAGAAATCTGCCTCTGCTTTGCGGGAAAGGGGTGGTAATGATGTTGTGAGTTGAAGAAAAGGGGAGTCACATGTGCCATCTTTCACATTAAAAAGAACAAGTCACAAATGTTGCGCAATGTCAGTGTTAACGATCCATTGTGTGAAAGGTTTTACAACAAGTTAAAGGTTGAAAGTTTAATGGCTCTATTAACTTTTTAAAGTCCATTTATTGGTGTCACAAGTAAGCTTACATTAACACTGCAATGAAGTTACTGTGAAGTCACTGTGCTGCACAGTAATTGATGGAATTTAATAAAACAATATTATATTCACTATACTATACACAGTCAATTTAGTGCATTTGGTACAATCTTGGCTCCAAATCAGGGGTTATGGGTTCCAGCTCAGTTCAGATTTAAGTCCATACTTTAGGCTGATACTTCAGTACTGAACATAGAAACATAGGGATTAGGAGCAGGAATAGGCAATTCAGCCCTTCGAGCTTGCTCCATCATTCAATTAGATCATGGCTATCTCTTCCTGCTCTCAAATCCACTTTCCCATGTGTTCTGCATATCCCTTTAACCCATTTTTAAAATCAGAACTATATCTTTCTCCTTCTTGAAACCTTATAATGAAGACCTGTATTGTCAAAGCTGCTAGGCTAGAAATTTATTTGCCGAGATTTTTGATTGCGGGGGCCAGGATTTGTGACCACATTGAATGGAAACAATGTGGGTAACGTGTAGAATATGCATTCACATCATTTCCCTCATTGCAATCTGGTCACAAATGGGTTCTGCTTCAAACTGGTCTTTATTGTGCTGCTGGCAGCTTCTCCATAGTGCAGGGAGTTGAGTAATATTCAGAAGACAATCAATTGTTCCAAACGGTGTTCCATTTTAAAAGGTACAGTCTGTTTGAAAGGATGGTTGCCCTGCTTCTGTAACAGCATCCTGAATGCACTAGTCAGTGAGGTGGATGGCAGAAGTGGGCCGTGTTTCTGTCAAGGGATAGGAAGTCTTCACAAATTAAACACAAAAGGGATTAGGAGCAAGTGGCAATGGTAGTTAATACAGTAAGAAGTCTCACAACACCAGGTTAAAGTCCAACAGGTTTATTTGGTAGCAAAAGCTAGCTTTTGGAATGCCGCTCCTTTCATCAGGTGAGTGAGACCTCAGTTCACAAACAGGACACATAAAGACACAAACTCAATTTACAAAATAATGGTTGGAATGTAAATCTTTCAAATCAAGTCTTAAAGGTACAGACAATATGAGTGATGAAAGGGTTAAGCGCAGGTTAAAGAGATGTGTCTTGTCTCCAGCCAGGGCAGTTAGTGAGATTTTGCAAGTCCAAGCAAATCATGGAAGTTACAGATAGTGTGACATGAACCCAAGATCTTGGTTAAGGCCATCCTCACGTGTGCGGAACTTGGTTATCAGCCTCTGTTCAGCAACTCTGCGCTGTCATGTGTTGTGAAGGCTGACTTGGAGAACACTTACTCAAAGATCAAAGGCTGAATGTCTAGGAGCTGAAGTGTTCCCCAACAGGAAGAGAACACTCTTGCCTGGTGATTGTTGAGCAGTGTTCATTCATCCATTGTCGTAATGTTGCATGGTCTCCCCAATGTACCATATCTTGGGACATCCTTTCACCAAGAACAGGAAACTTGGCATCACCACTAGCAGCAACCAAGCCTCCCCAGTACCACAGTGGAAAGCAGTATTACTCTAGGGAAGTCCATTGTCAGCTTGTCGGACTACATATTTCAACCAAATGAAATCAAAGTTCTCAGCCGAGGGCTCAATTTCTGCTCACCACCAAAATAGACTCCATCGGTCTCGCAGCAGACACAGAGGAATTCATCAGGCGAATGAGGCTGCAGGAGTTCTGCCATAAACCCCAAGAGGCCAACAATGAACACAACGAGACAGCCAATGAACAGGAATAGCCAACAGAGAGATTGGTGCAGCAAGCAAAGAAAAAGAGTTGAACTGGACTCCTCCGGAAGGCTGCAGCCCTCGACTTGATACGTATGCCCAAGCTGTCAGGAGATGCATCAATATCAAATTCATCAGCCACCCTCACAAGACAGCCCCAAACTTTACCCAAGCACAACGCAACACAATCCACACTCTCAAGACCAACCGCAACATTGTCATCATTTGAAGAACAGCATTGAATTCTCCTAGTACCCTGGCTTAGATTCATCCCTCAAACACTACCACAAGCAAAGAAATCACTCATTTTTTGCTGTCTGTGCTATGTTGTCTTGTGCAAATTAGCCACCATGTTTTCTTACAAAACAGGGCACTGCAAAGGATTTAACATGATGGCATGATAACAACATCAATGCAAGTTCCTTCTGTATGTTCATAACAATCAGTAGAATGTAGGTTCATGTTTAGAATTCTCTCTAAGACTCAAATTCTTGGTTGCATTCCTGCTGCAAAGCGACAGAATGTGTCCAAGTTTCCCCTCAACATCCATCAACCCTGATCCAGCAAAAAGCCAAACAAAACAGAAGTCCAATCATGAGCATCATTTTAGAGTGGCATTTCTAGAGCCCAGAATGCAGACCATCTACTTATCTCCTCAGCCATAACTGATAAGAGCCAGGAAAACCAGAGCATGGGTATTAAAAAAAAACCTACAAAGCTATTCGGACTATTTTTCAGTAGACTAATTAAGCACAAGGATCAAAACAGCAAATGTGATGTGTATTATTCAGCATGTCGCATTCCAATCAGAGCTAAATTTCAGAATAATAGCTGAAAATACACAGTAAATCATGATGATGCCAAGCTTTTGTTTTTAAATAGCTGAAGATTTTTGAAGCAATTGTTGTAACTGCTTCTTCACAGCTCCAGGGACACGGGTTTGATTCCTGGCATGTGTTACTATCTGCATGGAGTTTGCATGTTCTCCCATGTTTGTGTAGGATTTCCCCTGAGTACTCCAGTTTCCTCCCATAGTCTGAAAGATGAGCTGGTTAGGTGCATTAGCCATGCTAAAATTCACTCTCAATGTACCCGAATAGGCACTGGTGTGTGGAAACTGGAGGATATTCACAGTAACTTAATTGCAATAAACATAATTGTGACAAAAAATAAACTTTAACAAAGCTGTGATGAGAATGGATTTCTGACTGTTGAAAAGCTGGGAAAGATACATTTTACTAAGAGACTGTACAATGCATGAAATTAATGTGCACCGACAAACAACACTTCAAGAAAATTTGTAGATGAAGAGAAGAAAATTCAGAAAAGCACTGACCACTGGAGCATTGATAAAATAGAGAAAGATAAGGATGATTGTAATGCAGTAAGAGAGGGATTGGAATGAGATAGTAGTGAAAAAGAAATTGCTCATTAGAGAACAAGCCTGGTTTATGTGCTGTTCAGGAATGCAAGAGAGTTGACAGCGGGGTCTCCATGATAAAGTGAACAAAGGAATAGACTTTGCAAATTAGCACTTCTGCTGCAGAGATTGTGTAATAAGAGCAAATAGTGGGCATTTGGGAATGGAGATCAGTCCATCACACACAATTTTACCTCCATTTAAATGGGTTGAAAATGTTGAATAGTTATTCATCTCCACACCCATATTCCCAATGTGGTCTCCTGTTGCATGAAGCTCTGAATCAGACATATTAACTCATGGAATCTACTCTACCACACAGCGTTGTGCTCTGTAAAGAGTCGCATACTATTGAAAAAAAATTAAGTATTAATTGGTAATAGTGAAAAGAATAAGCTGCCTGGCACTGGAGAAGGGAGTTCTACTTGAGGTGTGGGGCCATGAATGTCAATGGATAAAGAAAACACAAGGGTGGAACCATCAAAGGTAAGAGGTGGTGTACATATAAGGTTTAAGTATTAATTTTCAAAACTAAAGAGCAAAAGTAGATAGTTTAACATAGAAAAAAGATATCTATGCTATTAACATCAAGGTTGATATTGTATATGGAAATTGCAGTGGGTAGAAAATACATTGACGTTTTATATTAATACAGAAGTCTGAATGTTCTTAAAAAACAGAAAAGTCACTTTACATTGGCAACTGATCCACCACTGTATGCAAATGTATTGTTACATTTCTCCACTTTCACCGAACAGTTCACTCAAAGTCTCAGTCAACACCTTCTCATATGAACTGTCTACCAGAGATAAATTTGATATCAGCAGCCTCTGTTCAAAAAAGATCATAATTCTAGCACTTGAAAATAACTTACATCACATCCATTCCATAATATTTAGATCTTACTGTTGTTTGTGAGGCATAAAATTGAAATTTAAACTGATCTACTCAAAGTAAACATTACTCAACTTTTAAAGTGTTCTAAGTAAATGCAATTATGGCACTGCTGACAGAAAAATAAGTCTGCAATTTTCAATTAATGATTGTCATTTGCAAAACAGATATCATTTTTAGCGTGCACTTACTGCAATTATCTGGATGTGGATTTTTCCATGTGATTTATATGACCTAGTAATGATTTTAAGATTGATGGATACAACGGTCTACTGACTGGTCAACAGTAAATAACTTCAGTGCATAAGGGCCAAAGTATCAAGAGCAATTTTTTTTGCCAATGTACAATGAAAATTTCAATTCTTTCACATTGAGGTAAATCTAGAGGTGAATATTATGAATATATAAAAGAATCTGAAAGATGTGCGGGTCAGGTTGATTGGCCATGCTAAATTGACCATAGTGTCAAGGGATTAACAGGGTAAATATGTGGGGTTACAGGAATGGGGCCTGGGTGGAAATGTGATCAATGCAGACTTGATGGGTCAAATGGCTCCTTCTGCACTGTCGGAATTCTATGATAATATGCATATTCAGGCAGTCACATATTTAATTCATTATCAACATACAAAACATCAAGGGAATGATATCTTATACTTTTCTTCTGGTAAGAGTAACCAACGAATCCTCCCTTGAGCAGGTTTCTCCTCTCCTCCCTTAACTATAGGCAAAGTACTCCTACCTCTTTAACCCATCTGATCCGTTTACTGGGAATTTGGGAAACTAACCTACAAGAAACCATTCTCACAGGTCCCAAATGACAGCTCCTGCTAAGATCAAGCTGCTCCTTCAAGCCTGCCTCATGTAATTAACATCAAGTTCAGGCAGGGGTCTGGCCTGGTACATTAATTGAAGTCCAGAAGTTAAAATAGCTCAGGCCTCATGTCAGCAAGTTGAGGCAAGCCAGATTCTTGCTGTTTCCTCATTAACCGATTGTTCTGAGTTACAACTGGCACAAGTAACTACAATTTTAATCAGATTAATATTTCATTAATAGGTAAAACTTTTGGGAAGTGTTGCTGCTTGAAATGAGGTAAATGTAGTTGTATTGTATTAAAAATTTTGAGTAGCTCTTGAAAATCTCCCTGATTCTTGAACTTTATTCTAGCAGTCTTTTACTCTTTCAGTCAATTTCAAGAATAGAAATATATTTGTTAAAATTGCTGATTTGCAGCAGGAAATTTAAATTCAAATTCTAGGGAAAGGTTTGCAATTTTCCTGAAGAAAAATAAATTGCACGTTACCAGTTTTCTAATATTATGTGATATTTTCTGTGATAAAATGTAAGTAGCTATCCATAACCTATTTAGTTGCAGCTTACTATTGATCTGATTTCTTGCTATTTTCCAGGGTCAACTCATTTCACTAAATATTTATTTGTGTGCGTGCAGCTTTGGCGTCACTCTGGGATGGAACCTAATGAGGGATAGGCAGAATGTATGACTAGCAGTACTAAAGGAAAGGCTGTGTGCATTTCAAAGTAGGTGTCTGCATCTGGGGCTTCAGCCTACATAAAGTTTCAACTCAATTTACATATCCGTAAAACCTTGTCAAGGATAAGAATGAGTGTATTAGAGAAATGGCAAACATAAATGAAATGTCAAGAAACCCAGATCCTAATGGTTCTCTGAAAAAATGATGGAGCAGTGCAGCCTCTGCCCAATGTTTGATGGCTAACTATATGCTGTGTGACGTAATTTTTCAACATGTCGCATGACGTACTCAAGAAACTCTGTTTCTGTGCATGGACACATGTACTTGGGTAACACGGATCCATGCAATCTACTCTGTGCAGAAGCACCTCTATCTCAGTATTTCTCTGCAACTTATTCATTTGTGGGACATTGGTATCACTGACTGGCCGACATTTGTTGCTTAACCCTAGTTGCCCAAGAGCAATTGAGAGTCAATCACATTGCTGTGGCTCTGGAGGCACATATAGACCAGGTCAGTTAAGGTCGGCAGGTTTCCTTCTAACAATGTCAACAAAATGAAGGAGATTGTCATCGACTTCAGGAAGTGTGAAGGAGAACATGCCCCTGTTTACATAAATGGGGACAATGTAGAAAGGGTCGAGAGCTTCAAGTTCTTAGGTGTCCAGATCACCAACAATCTGTCCTGGTCCCGCCATGCTGACACTCTAGTTAAGAAAGACCACCAACTACTTTCTCAGAAGACTAAGGATATTTGGCATGTCAGCTATGACTCTCACCAACTTTTACAGGTGCACCATAGAAACATTGTCTGGTTGTGTTACAGCTTGGTATGGCTCTTGCTCTGCCCAAGACCATAAGAAACTACAAAATGTCATGAATGTAGCCCAATCCATTACACAAACGAACCTCCCATCCACTGACTCTATCTACACTTCCTGCTGCCTCAGCCAAGGAGGCAGCATAATTAAGGACCCCATGCACGATGGACATTCTCTCTTCCACTTTCTTCCTTTGGGAAAAAGATGCAAAAATCTGAGGTCACATACCAACCAACTCAAGAACAGCTTCTTCCCTGCTGCTGTCAGACTTTTGAATGGACTACCTTATATTAAGTTGATTTTTCTCTACACCCTAGCTATGACAGTAACACTACATTCTGCACTCTCTCATTTCCTTTTCTATGTACGGTATGTTTTGTCTGTACAGGATGCAAGAAACAATACTTTTCACTGTATGTTAATACATGTGACAATAATAAATCACATTAAATTCCCTAAAGGACATTAGTGAAGCAAACAGGTTTTTCCGGCAGTCATTTAATGGTCATCAGTAGATCTTAATTCTAGATATATTTTTATTGAATCCAAATTCCACCATCTGTCCTGGCGGGATCTGAACCCAGATCTCTAGGACATTAGCTAATTGATAGTCTAGCAATAATATCATGCGGCCATTGCTTCCCCTTACACCATCTCATCCAACTTCCCAAGGGCAGGAGAGATTTTTGAATTGGATGTACACAGTAGACACTGAAATACTACTTCCCCTGGCTGGGGAATCTAACACGTGAGAGCATAGTCTCAGGATAAGGGACCAAACATTTAGGTGATGAGAAATTTCTTCATTCAGAAAGTTGTGAATCTTTACAATACTCTACCACAGAGGGTTGTATGTTATTGAATATATTTAAGACAGAGACAGTCAAATCTTTGGTCTCTCAGGAGATTAAGGGATATGAGGAGTGGGAGGGAAATTCAGCCATGAGTGGTTCATGGGGCTGAATGGTCTACTCCTGCTCCTATTTCTGATGTACTTGTAATTCTTAGGAGTGTCCACCCTGTTCAATAGATGCAGTTTTCATTCATCATGTGACAAAAATGGCAGAGTGAGAAAAAAAATAGAGAGTTCAACACTTTACTACAAGAGAAAACAATAATAACTGTAAATAAAGCAAAATCAAATAGAAGTTATGGGTTAGAAAATGTTGATCAGAGTCCAAGCTGACAAACAGAAATGTAAAGTTAATCAAAAACAAAAATGCTGGAAAATCTCAGCAGGTCTGATAGCATTTGTGGAGAAATAATGGAGTTAACAAGCAGAATTTTCCAGTTGCACTCATCCCAATGCTGGAAATTCCTGCCTAAGGTCTGGAACCTTTGCATAATCCTCGTCCTGCCGACTACAATTCCCGTGGCAGGAGGACGGAAAAATTCACCCAATGTTTCAAGACCGGATCACCCTTTGTCATGTATTTTCTGAAAAGTTATGCAGTGATTGGATAATTTACAAGAAGAACAGATGCTTTGTAAGATCAATTATCCATTAGCTGATTGATAGTCTGGTGATAATACCATGAGGCCATCGCCTCCCCTTGCACCATTAAGACTGAGGGAAAGCATTCAGATTTGTATTAGATTTGGAATAGCACTGATTCGTTTTTGGAACAGTAAGAAGTCTCACAACACTAGATTAATATCCAACAGCTCATTTGATATCACGATCTTTCAGAGTGCTGCTCCATCATCAGGTCAGTCCCTGATGAACCCACCTGATGAAGGAGCAGTGCTCCGAAAGCTCCTGATACTGAATAAACCTGTTGGACTTTAACCTGGTGTTGTGAGACCTCTTACTGTTCCTTTCCCAGTCCGATGCTGGCATTTCTACATCATAACTACTCCCATTTTTGGAAGGAACATGATACTGAGTTGAAATAGTTAGAGTAATTGATTTAAGAAAGCTAGTGAAGGAATAACATTAATGCAAGTTGAAAGATTAATTACAGCAATTTAGAAGATTTATTTTAGCTAACAAACAAAGGTAGCAGCATAAAATAACTGGGATTTTTCAATCTATGAGTAAGATTATATTGTATGGAATCCACAGGAGTGAGATTTACAAATCTAACTCCTACATGTCTGCATTTTTGTACTTGTACTTTAGCCAAGTATAAAATGAAATCTACAAAAAGAATGTTACGCTTATGGCTGCAAATGATTTCATATGCAGTGCATCCACATAGAAACTTATTATTATGCTGCAAAATTGTTAAGGATGAGATTTTCTACTTTGAAGTTGGGGGTTTGTCATATGACATTTTGTAAGATAAAAAAATGTTTATAAGTAAACAATTCTGATAAAATAATGCTGTGGTATAATTAAGAGTGTGAGTAAGGAGTTTCCTCTTTGGAAAATCTTGCTTGCACTATTTTTGGTGCATGTTAATTGCCAGATGCTAAAGAGACTTGGTCGAGTTCCAGATCACCTGCTCTGTTACATTAAAGAACATTTATCCATCACCATTCCAAATGGATTTTTTCACTCCCTGCACGAGGGAGTTTTTTGTTTCAATCTAAAGTACATGAAGACATTCATAACATCTATAGAATGCACAAGCTGCTGGTTCTTATTCTAACCCTATAGAAATGCAAAATGGAATTAAACGTCTTTAATAAATGATACAGTAACAAATGCACACAAATATACAAGTTATTTGGTCAATTTGTATTCCTTCTTTTTGAAGATATCTATTTATGACAATCACGTAGGATCATCCAGCCCACAAAATTCCCTGGGAATGAAAGTTACCAAGGCTTCAACCACTTAACAAACATAAAAATGCTAAATTAGAATGATAACCAATTAAAAAAAGGATTCAGTTCCATCAACAATCTCCGTTAGCTGCTTCTGTGCAATCAGAAAGAAATGTGAGCAGAATGGTGACACAGTGATTAACATTGCTGCCTCATGGCACCAGCGGCCGAGATTTGATTTCTGGCTTGGGTCACTGTCTGTATGGAGCCTGCACGTTCTCCCTACGTCTGCATGGATTTCCTCCAGATGCTCTGGTTTCCTCCAAAAATGTGCAGGTTAGGTGGATTGGCTGTGCTAAATTGCCCCTTAGTGTCAGGAGACTAGCTAGAATAAATGCATGGAGTTACGGGAATGGAGCCTGGGCAAGATTATGATTGGTGCAGACTCAATGGGAAGAATGACCTCCTTCTATAAGCCTGGATCCTATGATTCGATTGCCGATACCATGAACAATATAGTCAACCTTAGGAACAATGCCCACGTAAATGATAATATTACAATGGAAATGAACCAATAGATATTCCTATCTCCATTTGTTATGTTCAACTTTCAGTAACAACTATGGTGAGTTAGACCACTGAACCTGCAGATGAAAATTTAACATTTTCATCGTCTAACGTCTTTTATCCTCTAAGGCATCAACTGACACTCTATTTAGGCCCTAACTACAGGATTATCAGCATCTCAATGCCATCTACTTTTTGCCAAATGGCAACCACATATTTCAATTATTGTTATCGTTAGTGGGTTAAATTAAATCATTATCTAATCATTACATTATTTTAGATATGCTGCTGAAGAAGTATTTTTAGTGCTGGTTAACAATCCAGAATTAGCAGAACAGAAGCATCTGCTAAGACTAAGAAATGCCCACCGGACTGACAAACAACTTTTAACATGACATTTACTCTTTGAATTGTCCATCAACATTAGTGATCATAACATTGATACCAAACTTTTGAATCTAGGTTAGGCATGTTGATTGATTAACTGTAATTGTATCAATTAATACCAATTAGTTGAATCTGCCAATTAATACAATACACTTTTTTCACAACTGATTCAGAAATCATATTTTATAACTGTTGAGTGATCTATGCACCATACTAAGTAGCCAATGCAAATTTGCAAGTTGAATTGTAAAATGGGGAAGGCAATTTGGAAAGCCAGTTTAAAAAAATCTTGTAACTTGGCTCATTTTCCTATATCATCAATAATATATGTCAACAAAGATGCTCTTTAGTTTTAAGTTTACTTACTGGTGTAACAAGTAGGCTTACATTAGACTGCAATGAAGTTACTGTGAAAGTCCCCTGGTCACCACACTCCGGCTCCTGTTCAGGTACGTTGAGAGTTTAACATGGCCAATGCACCTAATCAGCACGTCTTTTGGACTGTGGAAGGAAACAAGAACACTTGGAGGAAACCCATGCAGACATGAGGAGAATGTGCAGACTCTGCACAGACAGTGACCCAAACCAGGAATCAAACATAGGTGCCTGGCGCTGTGAGACAGCAATGCTAACTACTGTGCCACCATGCCATCCCATGCTTAAGTATCTGGCCTTGGTGCTATAGCAAAATAATATTGCATTAAACAATATTATATTGCATTTATTTCCATAGGCCACATGTAACACTAGGATGATTTGTATTTGCATTTTTAAGGTTGCAGATGTGTCTTATGTGGCTATTTGCTTTTTTATCTCACCACATCTAGCAGATGCTTTTTAATTATGTGACCTTGAGTGTATTCTGCTATGATGCATATTTTGCTGATATGTCAATTGTGGTTAAATCTTAAAATGCTATGGTTTAAACCTAACCACTAGTCAGACATGTTGTTAGTGAATTGTACTGGAAATGGTTATGCTGAAGTCAGTTGATGAGACCTCCTAATGAGTTCAAACGCTACAATCCATTTCTTGGGCACTAATATAGCCAGAAGATATAAGCATTGTCTTGCACTTTTCTTTGCGAGAAATGAAATCCAGAAGAACTTTAATTAAATACAAAAAATATACCAAATTTAAGTTTATTTATAGTGTCACAAGGAAACTTACTTTAATACTGCAATAAAGTTACTGTGAAAATCCCCTAATTGCCATGCTCCAGTACAAGTTCAGGTACACTGATAAGAATTTAGCATGGCCACTGCACCTAACCAGCATGTCTTTTGGACTGTGGGGGGAAACTGGGGCACCTATAGGAAATCCACGCAGACATGGGGAGAACGTGCAGACTCCACACAGACAATGACCCAAGTCAAGAATCGAACCCGGGTCCCTGGCACTGTGAAGTAGCAGTGCTAACCAAGATGCCAGCATTTATATTTGGAAATAAATCTAGTATATTTTCAGGCAGACTTATTTATTCTTTTTTTATCATTCCTTGACTGAGAAATAGGGCAACTAATTGTTTTCCTAGAGTGGCAAATTTCAAAGCTATTTTGATGGCTGTGAAGAACTTTGGGATGTCCTGAGGATGTTCAATGTGCAAGTTACTGGTACACGTATGTTCATTCATTTCTAAAACAATTATTAATGACTTCAGGTCCCTTTGTTGCTCTGTAGCTAAATGTTAAAAAATATACAAAAAAGTGATCGGTAGGAACTTGCTGGAATCTTTGTTACTGAGATCGTCAACTTATTATTGTCTTGAAACCACTCTGCTGCTAGTCAGCAAAGAGTTTCCAATTGTACGATGATTTCCAGTATTTCCCCATCCAGCTTTAGCATCCATAAAACTTAGGAGCAGAAGTAGGCACATTGAGTCTGCTCTGCCATCCAATTAGATCATGGCTGATTTGGGCTAGAAATTTCCCAACCTGTCCACCACAAGAACCTTATCTTAGTGGGTGAGACAGAAAATTCAGCAAACCATGTTCAGACGGGAACGTCTGGTCTTAGGGCCAAGGTGATCGGAAAATCCTGCCCCGATACTTTCCAACTTTAACTCTATAATCCTCGCTTCCCTTACTGACTAAAAATCAGTCTGTCTCAGTCTTGAACATACTTAATGGCCCAGCCTCTTTGCAGTAAAGAATTCCATAGATTCATCACCCTCTGAAAGAAGAAATTCTTCCTCATATCTATCTTAAACAGACGACACTTTACTCTGAGGTTATGCTCACTGGTCTCAGATTTTCTCACGGGGAAAAAACGTCTCAACGTCTACCCTGTCAAGCCCCCAAGAATCTTTTATATCTCAATAACATCATCTCTAATTCTTCTAAACACCAATGAGTACAGGCCTAAGCTATTCAACCTATAAGAAAATCTCTTCATATCTGAAATCAACTGAGTGAATTTCTTAGACTAATTCAACTTCTTCTGGGCTACATGGGAATGTAGTGTAAAACAAGGGAAACTTTGATGGTGCTTCTTTTCCTTGTCATGACGTTCTTGTGGAATACCACATATTCTATCTGCCTCGCTTTAATAATTGCTAAAAGTCTACTTTTCCTATCTTGCTGCCACTGGTACTAGTTTTGTTTTTTTCCTTTCTAGTTGGTGAAAACATTCTCTGTGGGGCCACATGTTTAGATGTGGATCTGCTGTTTCTATTTCCATACATACAGCTAATTGAGCTGTCAACAGATACCGTAATGTTAGTGTTGGACCATCTCATAGAATACATGCCATTTAGATAGATAGAGTAATGGCGCTCCCAAGGGCCTCAAGCGTTCTCCAATGACACAGCTCAACTTCAACCTGAGAAGGATAAATCATGTAGCTCTTGAAAGTGTGAATGCATTCTAATTTCCATCCCTTCTTGGTGTTATTTTTCTTTATGTATAATAATGAGAAGAATAAAAACCTATAAATAATATCACCAACTTTATTCAGAAGTCTAGGTTTGGATTCCATAGATTTTTTTTCATAATTATATTCACACTGATATTTTTGTACTGTTTGAGGCTTCTTGGCTCGTTCAGTTTTGATATTTGCCTAGAACACAGAATATGGTGCTTCCTTAATCTAACTAATTGCTGCTGGTGAAATCATAAGCTTATATCAGCTATTTTGATAACAAAGTAGCTTCTTTGATAGTAGGTGGACTTGTTTGAGTATATTTTGGAATTTGGAAATTTAGCACTTCAGAAAGCTAATGTGGATTAACCATGAATAAGGGAATGAAATTGATTGCTTCAACAAACAAGACATCAGTCACTAGCTTAACACACCCATGGACAGCTAATCGGCTTTTTTGTGCTGTTGATCCCAGTATATTTCTGAAATGAACTTAACTATCATGAGTGGAGCTTGGCAACTTGTTTTGATGGAGCAAGCAGCATATTTCTTATTTTACTCATCTGCGTGACGTGGACTGGCCAGCATTTATTGCTCATCCCTAGTTGCCCTTGGAGAGCAGTTGAGAGTCAACCATATTGCTGTGGCTCTGCAGTCACATGTAGGCCAGACCAGGTAAGGATGGCAGATCTGCTTCCCTAAAGGACATTATTGAACCAGTTGGGTTTTTCCGACAATCGACAATCATTTCATGGTCATCAGTAGATTCCAGATATATTTTACTGAATTCAAATTCCATCATCTGCCGTGGTTGGATTTGAACTCGGGTTCCCAGAGCATTAGCTGAGTTTCTGAATTAATAGTCTAGTGATAGTACAACCAGGCCATCACCTCCTCAGTCAGGATCTAAACTGTAAACCTTGCAGTTGCAGCTGTTCACATTGGTCAGGGGTCGTGTATCAGGGAGTATTGGGGATTGAGTACAGAGTACCTTTGGGTGAACCCTGACCTGCCTGGCATCTCTCCATCCATCCTCTCTTTCCTCTTGTTCTGAAAAGCAGAACTAGAAAGAGTGTAGAAGTTAGAATTCACCCTGGTCTTTTGACAGCAGAAGCCAGAGAGGCAGCACAATAGAAGCTGTCTCAGAGGTTCTTAAAATACCGTCATGGCAACAAACAGAAAGAAAAGCCTCATTAAAGGCCTTGAAGTGTGGCAATCTGGTTTGGAATCTGAATCCCACAAAGAACTTAGTGTTAATAACCCTAAACATCCAGTTTTTATAGGCAGCTACAGAGAACACCATGAAGTGGACAAAATGGAAGAACATTGTGGAACTCATGCCATCAGATCATTACGCACTCATTCTCCCCACAAACTGCCAGGTGTTTCCTTCTCCAATTAAAATCACGATTGTAAAATTGGAACAGATGCAAAATGGGCAGAAATCCAACATGACAGATGTCCAGAAAATATTTTTCAATTGGAATGACCCATTTTACATACAGAAAACCGGACATATTCCATTCGAAGATCTGTGGCCCTGAATTCTCATTGAATATTTGATCAGAAAAACTATCGGCACCATGTCTTATCTTGTCTTCACCAGGCATATTAGACTGGATTTTAGTTCTAAGGTCAGGACCCTGATCTTAGTGTATTTCTACATCCTGACTCTTTATTGCATGATGTAGAGATGCCGGCGTTGGACTGGGGTAGTAAGAACTCAGTAAGAATTTAGCAACACCAATTTTAAATCCAACCGATTTAAAATTAGCAAATTTACTATCAAATAAATCGGTTGGATTTAAAATTGGTGTTGCTAAATTCTTACTGAGTTCTTTATTGCATGGCAGATGTGCCCTGGTCAATTTTTGCCAGCCAGCCAATTAGTAGCTTGCATGCAAGATAACCATCTAATTAAGGATGATATGTATGTTCCCAAGGCTGGAGGCCAAAAGGAACCCCTCTAAACCCAAGAGATCATCAAGCTCACCATCACAGATGGGAACGGCTGATGTCTGTAAGAGAGAGGCGGTTGCCCCAAGATGCTAGTACCCTCTAAAGGCCATGTAAACTGATAAAAAATAAAGCTATCTGTTGGTGCCAAGCCACTACGATGGAGGGAAGCATCTGGATGGTGGGAGGGCGTTTGTTAAAAATGACATATGGGTATTGTCCCCCTCATAGTGGTCTTCTCCCATGAGCCATCCCCACTGATCAGCCTCAGCGTGGGTAGGGCGTGATTGCTGACTGGAATTTTTCAATCGGCTCCTGCACTATGACCTTTACAGGCCATTTTAGGGCCTTAGTCATCACCATTGTTCTCTTCCCCAACAATGGCCTGGAGGTGCGAACGTGCCAGCAAACTGGCATGCTGGCCAGTGTCAGGAAATTTCCCCTTCGCCAACCGTTTATAAATATTGGCTCATTTTCTCAAAAACACACATTTGCAATTAATGCTAGCTGGATTGTGCTAGGAACAATGAGGAGAGCACTGGGCCAAATGAAGCACTCCAACCATCACTCCCTACAATAACTGATCTGAGATCGAATGTGAGATGTTCTAGTCTGTACAGATCAGTAATTACCTGGAGCCAAATGCAAGAGCCTAATGTTCTTTGTTGGAGTGTTTTATACTTCAGAGTTCTAGTTTTAAGATTTTACGAAAAATCAACTACAGCTAAGAACCTTGAACCTAGGAAATGATTACTGTGCTGGTGATAGAACCTCTGGATCATACAAAGGAGAGATATGGAGGTAGTAGACCAGTTATACTTAGGGCCATAACTTCCTCAGAATGGCAATTAGCACCAGATTGCCATTCTGTGCCCACTTACCAATGCCAAATTTCTTGCGTGTCTGACTCGCTAGACATTCTGGGCAGGATTTTACAGCTTTGTTCAAGCACAATTGTAAAATCCTGCCCGAGGCTAATGGAGACTTCCGTTCTGGGAATCTCGCCAGGGCAGGAGAGGTGGTAGGTTTATCTGACTCAGACTGGGTGAGATCCAGACAGGGCAGCAGTCTCTGAAGCCCAGCATCGCCGTTCAGCAGAGTCAGACAGCAGGAGGACACAACACCTTCTTTTAAACAGCACTAGCTGCCATAAACCAGGTAAGTTTAAATGTGTAGTGAAATTGACAGACCAGGAAGAAGGTAAGCACTTCAGATAGGAGTATTGGATTGTAGGGTGGGCATGATCAGAAGTTGGATGGGAAAGGAGATGGCTCAGGCATCAGGGGTATGAGGAAGGGAGAGGGGTTCAGACACTGGGGAGATGGGGGAGTCAAGCACTTGGGGGGGAGGGTTGGGAGAGATCAGACATTGGGGCATGGTTGAGAAAGTTAGACATTGGAGATAGGGGAGGTGAAACATTGGCGGGGCGAGGGGTCGGACTTCAGGAAGGGTGGCAGGAGGGTGCTGGACATCAGGAGGTCTGTGGAACTTCAGGGTATTTGGAGGTTGGTGAGTACAAATATAGTTGTAGCTTTGGTTGAAGAGGAAGCAGCTGGTTGGATTGCAGTGTGTTGGGGGGAGTGGCCTTGGGTCCAGGGAGGGGATGGGGTGTGGGATAGATCTTGGGCGGACGGAGAGAGAGGAATAAAGTCATGCCTGCTGAGTTGGGTTGGATTGGGTGGGAGGGTGTCAGAGAGGACCTGGTCCAACAGGAGGATGAGAGTTGGGCCCATAGAGAGGGTGGTGAGGTGTCCCCATGGAGGGTGGAAAATAGCATGTGGGGTGGCTACTTGAGTGTAGTGAGGATGACACCTACGTGGTATGAGAGAAGTCTCCTGGGGAGCTGTGGGTCTGCATGGTCCTGCTTTTGTGTGTGTGTGTGTGTGTGTGTGTGTGTGTGTGTGTGTGTGTGTGTGTGGGAGGGGGTCAGTCTGCGTCTTTACTATGCTTATCCAGAAGTTAGAAGACGTTTCAGGTCTACTCCTTTCTATGTAATCATTAGCGGAACCTGAGTGAAACTACCTGAAGTTTGCAATTTAAATCACGTTTCTGGATGGTTCGCAGTGCAGAGGAAATGATTCTGGGTAACTAGGGAGGTGGGGGAGTCAAATACTCGGCACTTCTGAGCAATTGCCATACAAATGCTTACCTGTGAAGTTCCAAGAGGGATTCCCCAGCATATCCATGGGGTATTACCCAAATCCGACAAAGGGGAGCTGGGAAGTTATGACCCATGGAAGTGTACGTAGAGCCATAAAGAGTTGGAGCTTAATGAGGTTATGCAATGGAACAAGGATTACTGAACAATCTAGTACAACTACTGAAAGTAGAAGCCCTAATGACCAGGAAGCTTTTGTAGCTACCACAAATTAGAAGACAAATTCATAACAGAGGCAAAATAAAAAGAGTTGGGTTGCTGGAAAGAATTTGGTATTCATTCTGAAGGAATAGGATTTATGAAAAAAGTCCTCGTAAATGGGATGCAAAGCTAAAGTGAGACTAAATGTTCAGTGTTTCAAAGAGACACTAAGGAACAAAATGAGGGAAAAGTAATACCAAAAATGTTCTTAACTCTCTCGGCACGTATTCATGAGAATGTAGGTCTAAAAACTACATTAAAAAATACGAATTGAATTTTTGCAGGGAGAAAACATTACTGAGAGCAGAGTTTTTCAAATTGCTTGAAGAGGTAAACAATGGTGAAGGGAAGTTGTAGGAATAACACAAATGTGTTTATAGATTGAATGAAATATCAAAGAAAATTGTATTTCTTGATTAGCTTTGTCTCACTGAAAGTGACCTGTACTCAACTCAAAGCAGATCCAGCCCTGTTCTTCTGGGACCACAAAATAAAACTCTCAGGCATCTTCGTGATGCATGGTGATGACTTTCTATGAGATGCTTCTGTGGAATTTGAGCAATTTGTTATAAGTAAGAGAAATGGAGAATTTAAGACTAAAAGTCAGTCTTTGGGTCTTAGATATTGGGGTGGCATTGTAGCACAGTGGTTAGCACTGCTGCTTCACTGCTCCAGGACTTGCGTTCGATTCCTGGCTTGGGTCACTATCTGTGTGAATTTTGCACAGTCTCCTCATGTCTATGTGGGTTTCCTCCAGGTGCTCCGGTTTCCTCCCACAATCCAAAGGTGTGCGGGTTAGGTTGATTGGCCATGCTAAAATTGCCCTTAGTGTCCTGAGATGTGTAGGTTAGACGGGTTATTTGGTAAATACGTAGAGATATGAAGGGAGGGCCTGGATGGGATTGTGGTCAGTGTAGACTCTATGGGCTGAATGGCCTCTTTCTGTACTGTAGGGTTTCTATGATTTCTATGATATTAAGTGGAATGGATTGGCAGTAAGCTTGAATCAATAAAGTATTACTTGCATCCTGATAAATTGTGCTAGGTCATAACAGAAAGATAATCATACATCTAAAATTGTAAGAAAAGTAATTAAGAACTTTCACTGGACCATTGAATTGACTATATATCACTTGCCAGTTTTCCTGTAAGTGGTG
The DNA here is from genome assembly GCA_024679065.1 of Sphyrna mokarran. NCBI lineage: Eukaryota > Metazoa > Chordata > Chondrichthyes > Carcharhiniformes > Carcharhinidae > Sphyrna > Sphyrna mokarran. Next base: position 104,138,496 of record JAGIQG010000003.1, on the reverse strand, counting down.
GGGAGGAGGGAACGGTGCACAATGGTTAGCACTGCTGTCTCACAGCACCAGAAACTTGGGTTTAATTCCCAGTTTGGGTCAGTCTCTGTGCAGAGTCTGCACATTTTCCCTGTGTCTGCATGGGTTTACTCTGGATGCTCCAGTTTCCTCCCACAGTCCAAAAAATGTGTTGGTTAAGTGCATTGGCCACGCTAAAATCTCCCTCAGTGTACCAGAACAAGTGCTTGAGTATGGTGCCTAGGGGATTCATTGCAATGTTAATGTAAGCCTACTTGTAACAATAATAAATAATAAAATAATTACTATTATGTAAAGCTGGGATTAAATGTGTTTCAAGGCCAAATAAAAATTTCAAAAAAATAAAGACAGAGCAGTACTCAACTAAGGCACATGAAATGAAATCTTTTAGCAATACGTCTCTTGCTAGTCTTCAGTATTAGTACTTAAGTATTAGTTGAAAATTTAAAATGTTGTCACTTGGCTCAGGAAGCTATGGAAATGAAAAGGGTGGTTGAAAGTATCTTAGATGTGGAAACACTGGTTCTTATAAAGTGACAGAAAGTGAGGTTTTAATTGCCAAATATTTTCAGGGAAGTTCAATGCCAGATTCCTTCTGAGAATAATTTGGCCATTGAATGTCACATAGGTGATTATTCCCTGTAGAATATCATGCATGATGATGTGATTGAAAAAACATTGAAAATTGACCTTGCTAGCATGAAAGGGATTCTAGAAAAAACAAAAATCTCCAGGATAAAATGTGAAAGCCATCAATTGTCAAAGAGTTGAATAAAAGTGAATGTTTGCACAAAGAGACTGGAAGAGAAATGCGTCATGATGTGGTGTACAGTATCTTCTTCAGTTCTTTTCCCAAAGGAAGATCTGGTTTACAGCACTGTGATCTCCACCACAGGATCCTGAATCTTCCCCAGACATTGAAAGGGGTTAGTTTGTTAATTAGTCAATTTGATTCAACTCAAGAGAGCATAAAGAGAGACATTGGGTGTTGATTAGGGAGGAGACATAAAAGCAATATTGCATTCTGTAAATAAATCTAGTATTAAGTTCATTTTTTTTATTCATTGGTGGGACATTGGCATTGCTGGCTGCCAGCATTTATTGCCCACCCCTAGTTGCCCTTGGCAGGCAGTAGAAAGCACTGCTGTGGTTTGGAATTACATGTAGGCCAGATCAGGTAAGAAAGGCAGATTTCTGTCCCTAAAGGATATTATCAACAGAAGGATTTTTCTGGCAATCAAGAATAGTTTCATCATCATCAGATATTGTTTACTGAATTCAAATTTCACCATCTGTCATGGTGGGTCTCCAGAGCATTAGCTGAGTTTCTAGATTAATACTCTAGTGATAATACCACTAAACCATCACCTCTCCTGTGAGTAAAAGATTTGTTTTGGTTTCCTACTTTATTAACCGGTTTCAGAATGAATGAACAGAATGAGCCATGTTTGAGTGAAGATGAACTGAAAACAACCCTGATTAAATTATTAGATTTGTGGGAGGAGAAAAGACACAGAGAAAAGCAAAAAAGAATTTTGAATGGAACCAACTGTAAGTAGAAAAGTATGGAAGTTATTACAATATATTCCAATGTCTACTCATGAATCTTACACACATTCATCCACTTAATCTGGAAACATGCAGAATATAGAAGAAACAGAACAGAGAGATCCATGACAAAATTGCAGTTGTTTGTCAATATTTATTGACCTCACTCTAAGAACCACCAGTAATTGAAATCTTTTCAGGGCATCAGGTGCAAGTGGCTTTAAACTGAAGGTTGGCTTGCACAATCATAATGGGTAGAATGGCCTTCTTGGCCATCATACTTTTCTATGTTTAGGTCAAACTGAGGGAGGAGTAAATATAAGGACACAATCAGCACAGGGAAAATGACAAGACTTATCAGTATTCTAAATTATCTCCCTTCACCTGCTTATTTGACATATTCTCCAAAGTGATTTTGATGATTGCCTTTGCCATAACCAGAAAAATGAATGCATCCCTACTATTCAAAACTTGAATTTACAAGATCCAAATTTTGACTCAAAGATATAGTTTCGTTGCTGTTGAATGGTCATCACCTGGTGAACGTAGAGGTCAACTGACTCACCTATAATTGAGGATGGCCAAAGTTTGCAGCAGAAACACAGAGTTTATTTGTGAAGAATTAAGTTAAACCTCAAGAGTAATTAGAATGTCTCCTTACAGTGCTCACAGGTGTCCTGGTTTCTTCAAAGGTAAACAATTGGCAGCAGTTCTTCAGAAGTTGAATGAACATTCTCAGTTCACTGAATCCCAATCTCATTTCCTTATCGCACAGGAAATCAGAGATAATACAATTTGCTGCAACTGGGACCAGGTGTACTTCTTAAGTTTACCGAGAACTCATCAGATATTCTGTTTGGTATAGCTGGATTTCATTAAATGATTTCTCCAGCTGATTCTAGACTTCAAGGATCAACTTAATGGGATCACAACAAAAGGAAGATATTCTACTGGCTGTGTTGTACTGCCCAGTGTAAACACAAACAGTTATCTTAGTGCCTCATTTCTAATGTTTGCCTACAAACATTACAATGACTATCGTGTGGATAAACGCAGCTATACCATTTCATAGAATTCACCTAATTGGTGTTACCACACAGTATTGTGTACAGTATCTACATATTAAGTTTAGCTCAGACTGTTACTGCATGTTATAAGAATTTTGAGCAACAGCTGTAAAAGTTTAAAATGCGTCTGATCATTTGGTTTTATTTTACCATAATGTAGCTTTAGGCTGTCCCCATGGTGCAAGTTTTCTGCAGTCTATTGAACTTCCTGTCATTTCTGTGCATCCTATTTAGAATTTTGCCATGGGAGACACTAGCTACAACATCTGTGTATCTAACTTCAAAGTCCTTTAACAGTTTATCCTATTTCAAACATATCTATACAAACTTTTAGACAAAGGAGCTGCAGTCTTGTGGTTCTTAAGGGACGATGTCAGGAACATTGATTTTTTTTGGATTTTCAAATCTTTTGATTTTTTTGCCCCATTTTACTGTCAGGAAAAATACATTCATTACCATTTTGAATGTTTTTTTTTACAACTTCTCATTTATTTTTAATGTTACTTTAAAAGCATTAATTTTCCTTCATTTGAGAGAGCAGTGAGTTTGCTACAGTTAATCCCTTTGTAATAAGCACACAAGAATTTTAGAACAGGATATGACCAATCAACCAACTATATTAGCTCAGTTTACCCTCTTCACCATCTCCTTTCTCTCGTCAGAATTATCCCTCATTACAATATTTTCTCTCTATGACTTACCTCGCCAATTCAATCCACAATGTTATTACCACTTCTAAAAACAAATACCGCATTTTCCATTTTATCACTCCTGATTTTCTAACTTCCAATTTCTGCTCCATGTTACCTCAATTCTTTAGTGAACTTGCCTGGTGTAGTGAGGAAGGAATTAAAAAATAGCCATTGTTTTTGCTCTTGATCACTTCAGAAATAAAAGTAGAAGTTACATTTATTTGCTAACATCTGGAAGTGCACACGTGTGGTAGTACAGTCTTGCAGCAATGGAATAAGGTGTGATGCCCTCACAGTCTGCTGTTATGATCTTGGTGGAGACAGGCAACATTTTTTTAGACTCCAAAAGCCAAAGTACTTACTGAAAGAATGAAGTCACAACATTCACAGTTTAATTCAAGTGAACTTTACAACATCAAAAGAACAAAAACATGTATACTGATAATTACATTCTATCTTAAACAATTAGTTACACTAAAGACATTAAGAACACAATGAGCTCAAATGATTTTACTTTAACTAAGCTTTTTAATTCAACTTCCTTTTTACATCTACTTGACTAATATCCCAATAAATCAAGTCAGATAGTTTCAGAAATAGGAAGATTAATCTCTTGATCTGAATAATGTTTTGAATATTATATAAAGGCTAAGATTCACTTGCTTTGACAAAAGTCATCTGGACTCAAAACATTAACTCTTTTCTCTCCTTACAGATGCTGTCAGACCTACTGAGATTTTCCAGCATTTTCTCTCTGGATTCTAAGATTCATTGGGACTTGTGCTTACTTTTGGCAAAATTGACCCTTCAAATCTCCTCCAATGGTTCCTTGGTTGTAGACTCCTTGTTCAACAAAGGCATTGTTAATGTTTTAAGTACAACTACCTTGGGTCAGAACTCTATTGGTTATAATGTTACTTAATTCTGGACTCTTGAATCTAGTCTTCTCAGACTGGCTAGCCCAGAAGCTTAACTCATTGCCAGGTATCCATCAATTTTCAAGGATTAAAGAAAACTTTTTTTAGCCAGCTGACTGAATTTCAAGTGAACTCTGTTGGAGAGAGATGTTCCCTGTTCTACAGTCAGATTTTTCTAAACTAAACCCCTCTTGAGACCAGAGTCCTACTATAATTGACTTACTGTTGACTGTTTACTTTCCTATTGTTTTTCTCCCAGGCAACCTGGTTACATGATCATTTACCAGAAGCTTTTTTTTTACGAGAATTTTTCTTTCAGAGAAAGAAGCTGTTAAAGGGTCTAACCATAAAGCATAAGATTTTCTTGCAAGCAAACTATTCCATGCCAATATTGTCCAACTGCGGCAGGAAAGATAATGAAGGTCTACCAGCATTCATAAATCTGGAAGCCAACATGCCACAATTTTAAGGCAAGTGTACCCTGGAGAGTAACAAAGGAAATGGAACACTAGCTGAGTTTTTCTTCCATAACCAATCCCCCTGAAGTTCAGGTTTTTACATGAACTGCTACCATGGAGCTAGTTCAACACAGAGTGGGATACAATCTGCAATGAGTTTAACTTATTTACAAGGTCCTTCTGTGAAAAGAAGAAAAATATTTTCTTTGGTCTCTGAAGAGACTGATTTCAGACTGATGAGGACTGACACAAGTGATAAAGAGCAGACATGTTTGAAGAGAACCTTGAGGCTATGGCATCCAAGAGCATTCATTTCATTCCCTTTCTAATGAAATTGGGAAAATGCAAAATCATAAAAATACTAATTCTTATTCAATTGTTATTAATCAACATGTTGCATTATGCTTACTCTGAAAATTTGTGGGGAGACAGGATCTTATGAAGGATTTTATGTGACATATGAGAATGAATTTTAGTTCCCAAAAAATATTAAGGCATGTTGCAACTATTTTTCCCTTTTTTGATTGTTTTTAAAACATTTATCTTCCTTTTACTACTGAGCAGTGTGGAGTTAAGAAACACAGTGACATTAAAATCTCTGAAATCTGGCTGTTTATCTGGTAGGAGGAGGTGTAAGAACAGGACGAACAGACAAAGTCAAGGGCAGATTTTGAATGCCTTGAAACTCATGTGTTTTTTTTAATATTGCTTTTTCCCTTTTATATTGATTGGCATTCTTGTATTTTAATTCAGTTTCTTTTTGTTTTCTTGTGAGGGTTTAGCTATCAGATTCAGGGATCTGGAAAATGGTCTAAAATCTGACAACCCATAAACCTAAATATATCCATGGGACAATTGATATCAGTTAACAACAGATTTTTATAGTGTAATGATTTTAATCAGACTTTTGAGGTTGGCCTGTTTGAATATGAACTTCCTGATTAAGGGCTAAATTGATGGTTTAACCAGGGAGCCCCATCTTCTGTACTCAAAGGAGTGTCAGTTCCTCTAGGACTCCGGATGTCGACTCATACAGAGAGCACTCTGTATAATATTGCTGGATCTTGTAAATAAAGGAATTTTGGTGAAGGGACTTCCTCCTTTGAGGACTTATTACACATAGAAACATAAAAAATAGAAGCAGGATTCAGCCCTTCAAGCTTGCTCTGTCATTCATTATGATTATGGCTGATCATCCTCTCAATAAGCTCTTCTCATTTCCCTTGATATCCTTTGGTCCCTTTAGCCCCAAGAACTATATCTAACTCCTTGAAAACGTGCAATCAGAACACTTAAAACAGGAGTTGGGACATTTTGTTGAAGTTGTACAAGACATTGGTGAGGCCACACTTGAAATATTGTGAACAGTTCTGGTCACCCTTTAATAGAAAGGATATTATTAAACTAGAAGGAATGCAGAAAAGATTTACTAGGATGCTACTGGGACTTGATGGTTTGACTTATAAGGAGAGGCTGGGTGGACTGGGACTTCTTTCTCTGGAGTGTAGGAGGCTTAAGAATGATCTTATAGAGGTCTATAAAATAATGAGGGGCATAAATCAGCTAGATTTTCCCAAAGATAGAAGAGTCTAAAAATAGAGGGCACAGATTTAAGGTGAGAGTGGAAAGATAAAAAAAGGTCCAGGGGGCAATTATTTCATACAGAGGGTAGTGAGTGTCTAGAACAAGCTGCCAGTGGTAGTAGTACAGGCAGGTACAATTTTGTCTTTTAAAAAGCATTTAGACATTTACATGAGTAAGATGGGTATAGAGGGATATGGGCCAAACTCAGGCAATTGGGACCATCTTAGAAGTTAAAAATAGAGGCGGCATGGACAAGTTGGGTCGAAGGGCCTGTTTCCATGCTGTAAATCTCTAAGTCTCTATGACATAAAATGTTTTGGCCTCCATTCTTTCTGTGGTAGCAAATTTCTCAGGCTCGCCATTATCTGGATGATGCTGAGTGAGTTTGAAGTGAATAAAATACGTCAGCTTTCTTGACTTCAAAGAATAATTATGATTGCAGGTAATTGCTTTAACTGGCAACCAATACTACTGAAGGAAAAGAAAGGCACAATATGCTTGCACCAAAGAAGAAGAAACCCAAGATTGATTAAAAATAGCATACATTTCTGCTGATATATGAAGTTTGGAGGATAGCATAAATACTTGAAGAGAAAAATAATATACAGTACTCTGGGAAAGAAGCAGAGGAGTGAGATTGATTGAGTAACTCAACTGAAAAACCAGCACATGCATGATGTGCTGAAAGTCCTCCTTCTATGTTTTATCATTCTATGATTGTATGCTTTTCTGCAGCTAGAAAGATAAACCGAACTTGCAGCAATGATACTGTGCAGACCCAAATGTTTCCCAAGTGCTTATCTGACTCTGTAGTGCTGTAGTATGGGCCTCAGTTTCTCAAACAAATGAGGTGAATAAAAACATTTCCATCAGCTTCTCATTCCAGGTTACACTTAGGTTACTTCTAGCCTCTTACATTGTCCTGATTTTAAATCAGTCCGCCATCATTGGCAACTACGCTGTCATCTGCCAAAGTCTTAAACTCTCAAATCTTCTCCACAAATTTCTTGGGCAGAATTTTACCTGTCCCGGGTTATTGGGTGACTGATTGGAAAAGTGTACAATAGTGTGTGATGACTTTGGGCACACATCCCAATACAATACCGCACTTGCACGATATTTTGGTTGGTAGATACAGGCGCGGATTGGCAGTGGATCCACTGACTATTATGGAGCTAATGGAAGGGATTATCCGCTGTAATGCTCAGAATATTATGTTGCCTATGAGATATTTAGGTCTTAGCATGGGCAAAAGGGGCAGGAAGGCAATACGTTTTTCAAGTTTTTTTAATCATGAATGGGAAGGGGGAGCCAAAACAAAAGATGGTCATTTGTGACCTTTCTTTCTGCTCTCACATCTCCCCCATCAGAGAAACAGCTAGAAATTGGTGATTTTAACATCATTTTGTTTCTTAACTGAACTTCCAAATATTGAAGATAAATGTTTTAGAAGCTATTTAAAAAAAAAAGGAAAAATAGACGCAATGTATCTTTGTATTTTCTGGGAGCTAATTTTCATTCTTATTTATCACACAAAATCCTCTATGTCCTTTCCCCCTGGACCTGGGAACTCCAGCTCTCCAAACTGTGCTGGCCTTTCCCCTGATGTCACATCTGCAGAACTCACCCCCCCATTACCACTGTGCCCCCCCCCTTCCCCAAAGAGCATCCCCAACCACCCTGCCCTTGGAACTCCCGAACTTATCTTGGGAATGGTCCAGGAACTTGTATCCAGTACAGCACCTCTTCCGTCCACTGTATTGTTGTGCCTGGAGATGTTGGAGAGCTGTTGCCCAATCAGATTGGTCAACTGTTCTCCAAGGGCAGGCAGAAATCCTGCCCAATGCTAAGCAGAGCTCAACTGATCATTAAAATGGGCTTCCAGGAGTTGGAGGGAGCCCATTATGTCTATCCCTCATCTCTTTGCCTCTCTTTTCAACTTATAGATGCTCCTTTAAAACCTATTTGGTTAACTAAGCTTTTGGCTTATCTGTTTCAACAGCTGCTTATGCGGTTTGGTGTCAAACTCTCTCCAGCGCACGGACAGTTTGCTATGTTAAAATTGCTACATAAATGGCAAGCTGTTGCTATTGTTACTAGGAATTGTCAGTTGTGGTTGTGGAGTTGGGCTTGAGCCTGATATCTCCACAGTTGAATGCTCCTATTCACCGGGCTTACACATGAAGAATAGTTTACACTTGAAGTAGTAGTACTGGAGGACAGCCAGCATCTGTGGCATTATGCCCCAGCATTAGTCACTACTTTCAGGAGAATGCCAAAGAGAAAAAGTGGGGAGAAAATGCATGTCATGCAAAAATTGAGTTGGAAACCGACAGGAGGAACCTGGGGCCCGTTCTGCTACACATGTTTTTCTGTGATGCCCTTAGAAATAACCACACAAAAGAAACACATGCAGCGTATGTTTTTCTCCTTCTCAATAGTTACTTTCAAACATGTCACATAAATCCACAAATACCTGATTGTAAGTGCTATAGTAATCCTTTCAGACTCTTCTCCATCCACTTCAGTTATTTTTAGACATTTTACAAGCTATTCTATTCCAAACATGGCTGCGTCTTTAATACAACTTTAAAATCTAAATATTAAAATGAGGTACTACAGATGTTAGACTAAAGACAGCTTCAAAACAACCAAATTGGCTTTAGCTCTGGTATACAACAAAAGCCTATTTAGTCTGCCCCTTGCAATATATTTAAGAAACTTGCAGATTAGCTCCGCATATTGTGTCTTTTAAACACAAATCTATAATGGTCAGACAGAATATTTAGATTCAATTTAATATGCATTGAATTTAGAGATATGCACTAGTTACAGGCGGCACAGTGGCACTGCTGCCTCACAGTGCCAGGCAGTCGGATTCAATCCCGGCCTTGGGTGACTGTTTGTCGGTTCTCTTGGTGTCTGTGTGGATTTCCTCTGGGTGCTCCAGTTTCTTCCTACAGTCCAAAGATGTGCAGGTTAGGTGGATTAGCCATGTTAAATTGCCCCTTAGTGTCCAAAGATGCATAGGATCAGTGTGGATTAGTGGGGTTATGGAGATAGGGCCTGAATAAGATGTTCTGTTGGAGAGTTGATGCAGACTTGATGGACAAAATGGTGTCTTTCTGCACTGTAGGGATTCTATGATTCTATAAAACAATGCAATATGTGCCTAATTTTTGATCTATAGGCCTTGATTTGAGCCCATTTGACCAAATAGGCAGGAAAGGTAAGGATTAAACTCCTAGCAACAGGGATCCCACATCCAAGTTGCCATATTTCCAGTCACTGTATTATTTACTAATAGTGATTCAAATCTTGGATCAGGGTCCCACTAAAAACTAACTGAGAATTACTTGAGATTCAAAATTTAAAACCAGCTATGTCACCGAGCTGCCACATAATTTTAAGGATCACAGGAGCCTCAGGCTCTTGACACTCTGACAATAGCATTGCGGCAAGATGGTTTCCCCAGCCCTGATATGATGGGAACTGGGAAAGAACCGAGAGAATTTGGCCACAAGATTGTGTGGCCTGAAGTTCTTGCATCCTTTACTATTTTCCCTCAAGAGCACGGAAAATAGTAGTCTTTGGAACTGGACTATTTCCATGAACAAAGCAACTTAGTTTGTTTCAGTTTCATTAAGAGCCATTTCTTTTTCCATTTTCAGCCAAGCGGCCAAGAGTTCATCATCTTCTGGTATCGGACCAGCTATGTGACTTGCCATGGAGGTGAGAGTTTCAAAAATAAAAATAAAAGCAAAAATAAAAGTAAAAACTGATTTAAAAGATTAAAGGATTAAGGGTGGGTTAGCAAATTTGCTGATGACACCAAGATTGGTGGAATAGTGGATGAGACGGAAGGCTGTTATAGGCTGCAAAGAGACATTGATAGGATGCAGGGCTGGGCAGAAAAGTGGCAGATGGAGTTTAAATCTGTTAAGTGCGCGGTGATTCATTTTGATAGCACAAACTTGAATATGGATTACAGGGTTAACGTCAGGGTTCTGAGGAATGTGGAGGAACAGAGAGATCTTGGGGTTCAAATCCACAGATCTCTGAAGGTTGCCACTCAAGCGGATAGAGCCGTGAAGAAGGCCTATAGTGTGTTAGCGTTTATTAACAGTGCGTTTGATTTTAAGAGCAGTGGGATTATGCTACAACTATACTGGATCTTGGTGAGACCACATTTGGAATATTGTGTGCTGTTCTGGTCACCTCACTATATGGAGGATGTGGAAGCATTGGACAGAGTGCAGAGGAGATTTTGCCTAGTTTGGAGGTAGGTCTTATGAGGAAAGGTTGAGGGAGCTGGGGCTTTTCTCTTTAGAACAGAGGAGAATGAGATGCAACTTAATAGAAGTTTATAAGATGATGAGGGGAATAGATATAGATTATTTCCTCGGGTGGATGTAACTGTTACTAGGGGGCATAACTATATGGTTCGTGGTGGAAGGTATAGGAGGGACGTCCGAGGTAGATTCTTCACTTGGAGAGTGGTTGGAGAGTGGAATACACTGCCTGCTGTGATAATGGAGTCAGACACTTTAGGAACTTTCAAGTGGTTATTGGATAGGCACATGGAGCACACCAGAATGATAGGAAGTAGGATTGCTTGCTATTGGGTTTGGACATAACTTGGCACAATATTGAGGGCCAAAGGGCCTGTACTGTGCTATACTGTTATGTTCTATGTTTTAAATTTACAATTCAGGTCAGGGGAGAAGCCAGAATTCAAAACTTTGCCAGTTCCAGGAGCTGTTATCCTTCAGGTATCACCTGGGCATTGGGGCAGTTGGCAATGGTGTTTAAACTCCACCTGAGCACCAGAAAGGCTTGTTCTCAGAAATTGAAGCCATTGGAGGTGCGAACAGCAGCCAATGCAGGAAAGTCAATGAGCTGGGCATCAGGAAGGCAGATGAGAAGGATGAAGACCATGAAGGAAAAGGAAACACTGCCCTGAGCACAAAATCGATGGGCAGAGGCAGAGGCACCTATAAATAACAGAATAAGTGCCAAAAGAAGGAGACTGTCTCCAGAGTAGGAATTGTCTTCAAGCAACATGACATTTTCTCCAAATTTGGATAAGGTTAGTGGGCTTGCTTCAGTATCAGACATGCAAGCACATCAGTGTAACTAAAAGAAGTGTCTGTGCTGTTGCACCAAGGTAAAATGACTCACTGTTGAAAGCAGATCTGTGATAAACATGTCTGACTTTGTAGCGTGTGGAACAACAAACCGTGCGCTGTGGTTTAGAGGGTTTGACATTGGAACTAACATTTTCAGACAACAAAGTTAAAATCTTTATGGTTAGGAATTTTATCATGAGAAAATAAACGACAATTTTAATGCTATCTTTTACTATTATCCAAACCAGTTTATACCACGACCAAATATAATTAACTTTTTTTATGAGTGTAAAATTAGCTCTGTCTTTTGCTTTACTTTCATATTTTATCTAAGATCAAGTGTAGTATCGACATGCTGTGTTTTGTTGAAGTCATTTGGTTACATTTCAGCTTCATTTGAAGCAATTTTTAAAAGTGGCATCACAGCCTTTTGGCTAAGATGCAAATAAGATAATTTTGCAAGACAGGAGGTGAGAGCCCTGTCTTGTTAGCTTGGATCAGGACTGCCTCAATCAGTTGAGACTCTGAATTGGACTTGATTTGATTGAACAAAAAAAATGTTAAATATGTATGTTCTCATGTTTTATGTTCTCATTTAGGAATTTATTTTGATTGAATAATGGACATTTTAAAGAGGTATTTAAAGAATTCAATCATTTACTGCATCAACATCTTTGCAATGTGAAGGCACTTTACAAATTGAAGCCTTTGTTATTGTTTAGCATTCAAGTGTGATTCATTGCAAATAAAATATGTGAAGATTGTTTCCAGTTCCAGTTTTTCTTAACTTTGTTTTTTTAAAATTTATGAACAATTCACAATGCAACAGATAGAAATGCAAATATTACCCATTAAATAATATCATGAATAAATTTGTTACCATTGTGATTCAGTCGTAGGGCCCGATTTTACCATCATGTTGCGCCTGCTTTCGGACGCAAAAATTTGGTGAAGTCGGGTGTGTGGCGAGTAGCGTGATCCATGACTGCCTCTGCGGCCATTCCCCCTTTACCAGTGAGTTGAAAATGGCTGCGATTGGGACCGTGCCCAAAATGGGGGCAACGGCAATTTAGATGCATTTAAATGTATTTAAAATGGGCTCTTTAGTGGTGGTAGGTGGGGGCGGAGGGTGGGTGGGTGGGTGGGGGGAGGCAAGGACGGGGGGTTCAGATTGCTCTTTGGTTGGGGGTTGGGGAGGGAAGCGAGTCACATCGCTCTCGATGGGGGTTTGGGAAAGGGAGGAGGTCAAATGGCTCTCCGGGTGGGGGGGAAGGAGGGAGGCGGGTTAGATGGGTCTTTAATGGGAGCAGGGAGATGGTTTAAATAGCTCTCTGGTGAGGGGGAGGCAGATTAGATGGTTCTCTGGTGGAGGGGGTGGGGTTGATGGGGGGAGGATCTGCTGTCAATCTGCATGTGATCGGGGTGGGGGGGAGGAGTCCGCAATCTCTGCGTACAATCGGTGGGTGGGGGAGGGAGGTAGTGGGCTGTGATCTGTCTGATTGTGGGATGGGGTGAGGGGCTAAGGGGGACAGTAATGTAGTGGGGGTAGGTCAATGCCTATAGAAGTCTGGGGGAAGGTGTTATCCATCCTGGGGCAATATGGCAGGAGACCGTTTTTCTATTTCTTTTACTGCGCACGTGAAGTTGAAGGCTCGAATCAGGGCTGCTAGATTTCGGGCGTGATAAACCCCACCAACAGGCTTCTGCAGATCGATTTGGAATCACTGGTCTGTTTGCAGGCAGAGAATGTATAGGGTGCCTGAGATCCTTCTAAAAGTCGGGTCTGTAACACTCTCAGTTTCAAGTCCACCCAGCATTTCAAAGTAAAATGGTAAAATAGGGCCCTTAGAATCAGACAGCACAGAGGAGGTGATTCAACTGATTGTGTCCGTGCTGGCTCTTCTAAAGAATTATTCAATTAGTCCAACAGCCCTGGCTTTTCAGCAGGTCCTAGCAGATTTTTCTTTTCTGAGTATACCTAAACAGTTGAAATATAAACATCTTCAAGATCACCTGGATTCCAGACTGCAACATGAGGCCAGGGAGTGCTCTTGCAAGCCAACATTTCCAATCCTTTTGTTAGCTTCCTCAGCAGCTAAACCTTACAGCCCATGGAAATTATTTTACTCAGATTCTAGATTTTTGTGTCATATGTAAATTTTTTCAGCAGAAAAGAAAAATCTGGCCAACGGTTTTCTGTGAGAAGACATCAGAAGCCATCTGCATTAATTTAACTTTCCTTTGCAAGTTTAGGCTTTGAAGTGTTTGTGTGACAATGTGTTGAAACAGCCAACTGATCATGGGGCAGAATGGGAAACAGCATCTGTGAGCTGGGTGAGCCGGGGAAACAACTATGTATCTCTTCAAACATTCAGGTTGTAAGTCTAAGAAATAAGTGACGCAACGATTGAGGAGGAATTAAAATGTGTAAATTCAATATCAAGTCAGGTACAGAGAGAGAAGTAGGGAGACAAAAGAGAAAGACAGAAAAAAAGACAAACGAAAAGTGAAAAAATGATCTTTTTAAAATCTCCAACAACAACTAACACTTAAAAAATAAGACTATTACTTTTGTAATAGTTCATATTCAATCCCAGATCATACCATTGAGTGAAGCCACTCATGGCTATGAATCTCAATCTAGTGATTCTGTAATTTAAAAAATGGCAAATTTGTGCAAAGTATCACTCTTAACGTGGTTAGCAAAGCAATCATTCCAGACAAGATATCTATTTCCAACAATCAAACAACTATCAGCAGCATTTCATGGCTCCACAATCTTCACAAAACTCGACACAGGATGGACCTATTTCCAGATACCACTAAAGGAGCAAAGCCCATGTCTTAAAACTGTAGGTTACTCATGAGGTGCATCTCATTATGGTAGAATGTTCTGTGAACTATGCTCAGCACCTAACACACAATAAAAGATTGTTTCTTCTGTCTAGTCAGATATTGAAGGGATACTCAACCTACTGGACAAGATCATTGTCCATGGAATGGGCAAAGCAGAACAAGATCAGCGGTTATCAACAGAACTCACTTGACTTGCTCAACACAATTTGGCGTTCAACAAGGCAAATATACATTCGTCACACCCAAAGTTGACCTTCTAGGATTCAGAGTGATTGCAACTGGAAGCCTGTGCGCGATAGTGTCAAAAGCAATCATGCACTTCTAACCCCATCTAATGTGAAAAAGTTGGCATTGTTCCTCCATACTACCAATTTTTATCATCAGTTTGTTCTTGTGTATACAGAGATGATAAAGCTTCTTCTAAAACTAGTGCACAAATATACACATTGGAAATGGACAATCACATAATATTTGACACTTTACAGATGAAGATGACATCTCTCCCAGTTTTCATGCATTTCAAGCAAATATGGAAACAATAAATTCTTCAAGAAATGCAATTGGTGCTGTTCTCACAGTATATTGAAGGAAAAAGTATATAGTGTGATTACAATGATTTCATCTCGTCATGTAAGAAGAGTTAAAGGCAGTATTGGCATACTCATAAAATCACAGAATCCCTACAATACAGAAGGAGGCCATTCAGCCTATCCAATCATACTGATCATAATCCTACCCTGGCCCTATTCCTGTAGCCCCACATATTCCCTTTTCACTAGGGTCAATTTAGCATGGCCAATCAACCTAATCCACACACCTATAGACTGTGGAGGAAACTGGAGCACTGGAGGAAACCCATGCAGATGCAGGAGTAAGTAGAAATCCACATAGATAGTGAGTGACCGTCTGAAAACTGAATAGCCTTGCAGAATAGAAGTTTGCCATTAAGTTACATTGTTCGAAGACAACTGTTTTGCATGTGGAATTGAAGTGATTATCTGGAGTATGTATTGCATCTTGCCTATCCAGGTGTTGTTAAGATGAAAAAATTATTCCTTGAAGCAATCTGGTAGCCAGCAATAGAATGCCACATAGAAGCTGTGTAGCTTGTACAGCTAATGAAAAACCTGCTCAACCATGTTTTGCATGTTTATAACTGAACCCAAGGCTAAGAAAACTGTCAGTATGCCTCTAAGTTAGTATTTTTGGAGAAGTACAAATCCTCCCAGGAATTCAATGCTTGTTGCTCAAGATCTACTTAGCAAATGGTCAGAAATCACCACGATAAATTCAATAAGTTACTTTGGTCACTGACATTTTGAACCAGGCGTTTATAAAGTTGGGTTTGCCAGAGACTATCACTGTGAACAATGGATTGCAATTGCTTTCCAGTCAGTTCACAGAGTTTCGAGCAAGTTACAGAATTCAGGACTATCTAACATCATGATAGAACCCACATTCGAATAGTGGCATCAAACAATTCAACACAGTAATCAAGCACAGTCTGAAAGCTAGCATATCAGAAAGGAAAGAGTTTGCTGAATCCATTCATATTGTACTCTGCACTTATCGAGCCATTCCATAATCTCTGGCCAGAAAGACATAAACTGAACTTGTGACAGGTTGTAACTTTTGCATGCATTTTGAATCATTATCCAAGGAGGACGTCAGATTGGAAGTGGAAGGAATTGCAAAACAACAAGATAAGGCAAAGGGGTACTTCAGCAAGTGAACATGTGCAAGCAGACCAGGGTTTCAATTTGCAGATTGAGTTTGCCTTAAATGACTGAACGGTGATCACATTATCTCTATCCGAACCAACACAGGTTGAGCAGTTCCTTGGTGCCAATCATTTGTCATCCATCTGTTGGATGACAACACAAAGTGGAATGGGAGATGTTTGATGGCAAGTAGACTAGTGTATTTGAAAGCACTGGTTATGAGGATTCATTTCCTTTTCTGATGTGTGACCACAATGTTGATCTCCCCCCCCCCCCCCCACCCCCGCCACCCCCCCCCCCCCCCGCCCTCATCAAGCTGATTATGCTGGAGGACAACCTCAAGTTAATAAATCTCAGCACTGTTATCAGCAACTTTCTTATCTCAAAGGTTATTTTTGTACTTCAAGAAAACAGGCATGCAGAATTCTAACAAGTGACTCTATCTTCAGTTGTTTATTGTTCATGATGTTTTAGTTTAAAATAAAAAGCCCTTCAATTTACAAAGGGCAAATTATGTAGTATTTAATTATCCAATTGTTTGGATTGCTGATTGATCACCGCTCTGTGTGCTGTTAATCAAGCCTGTATTTAATTGAGAAAGAAAGAGAAATTAAACTGAAGGTGTTGGAAACTTATGCTATAGACATTTCAAAAACACTGAATAAAACTACTCTTCAGACACAAGAAACAGGAGCAGGAATAGATCATATGGTTTGAGTCTCTTTTGCAATGTGATGCAAGCATGACTAATCTTAGGCTTCAACTTCATTTTCCCCAATCATTCGCCATTTCCCTAAACTCCCCAAGACATCAAAAGTCTGTGTAATGATCTCAGTAGGGCCCATAAGGTTGGTCTCTTGGAGTATGAGCATTCTTTCCCATACTATGTGTTCCCCTCATCCAAGGGTGTCAAGTAAAACATCCAATTCATTATCTCTTTAATGAATGGGAATGTGGAAAGAGGGTGGTTGCCTATGGTGGGGTACCTATACTTTCTTCAGTGCAGGAGAGATATTGCAGCCATTCTCACACTTATCTGACATGAAGCACCAGGTGTGTGCAAGAGTTTCTAAAGCTTTTGGCACCAAATGACATAATGGAAGTTCTCTTGGTGAACAAAGTGAATAACTATGCTACAATAGTGATCTTTCTACACTTGGTCCTAGTTTCACCTGTGCCAACTGGGTGCCTATAATTTCCTACCCCCCCCCCCATTAAGTGTAGGTGCTTCTCCAGGATCCATGCCCTGCTGCTTTAGATGACCTTGACAGATGTCTCCTTGTGGACCTGGACCTTAAGGACTCTGGCTTGTTGTAGCCCAGCATGAATGTTAGACTGCTGCCCTTGGTGTGTGGGATTGGAAGTGTGTCACTCACAGGAAGTGGGAAATCAATTTTTTAAAAAAAACCCTGTTTTTGTTTTAGCTTTCTATCCATTAACCAATCCACTAACCGTAGTAAAATACTTCCCCAACTCTTATCTTGCCCATTAACATTTTGTGGGGCATCTTACCAAATGTCTTTTGGTAATCCAGGTACACTAAACCTACTGGCTCACCTTTACCTGTCGTATCAGTTACAGCTTCAAAACTTTACTCAATTTGTCGAACAGGATTTCCCATTCATGAAACCACTTCTGTTTATTCTAATCATATTATGATTTTCTAAGTGTTTTGTTAAGACTTTCTTAATAAAAGATTCCAGCATTTTCCCAACAACAGATGTTAGGTTAACTGGTCTGTAGTTCATTATTTACTCTTTCCCTCCTTTCTTGTAAAATGGTGTAACATTTGCCAACTTCCAATCTAATGGCATTGTTCCTAAATCTAAGAATTTTGGAAAAATTCCAAAATAGAAACCTGTCGCATTATCTCTCTGATGCATAAAGTGCAAGTTCCACCATTCTGCTGAATATCTGTGCTTCTCCAATTCTGGCATCTTGAAAATCCCTGATTATAATTGCTCCCTCATTGCTCGACAAGCCTTCAGCTGCCAAGGACCTAAGCTGTGGAATTCCTTCCCTAAATCTGCCCACCTCTCCACAGGAATTACAAAATTAATATCAACTTACATCTTCCCGTGTTTTAGTGTCATATTTTGATTGATAATACCTCTGTGAAATGCCTTGGTGAAGTTTGCAACAATAAACATGCCATATAGCTATGAGCTAATGTAATTTGTTACAAGGGTTTTCTCAGGCCAGGTCTTCCAATTTATTCTGATTCCAGATGAAACCCTTGTCCTCCTCCCCCTTCCTGCGCCCTCACCCCCAAATCTACACATACAAATAGATACAGTCCGGGGTGAAGGAGGACAAACTGGCTGGCCTTTTTATTCAAACCCCTCAGTTGGTTGTAATTTAAATTTTGTTTAATTTTTAAAAGGGATCCCTTCCCTTGTGGGTACTTTTTCCTAATTCAAATGTGTTTATGTTTTAAAAGGAGCCAATTTAACTAGGCTTTCTGGAGTTAAAGAAAGAGTGAGTTTATTAGTTACTAAAATGCAAGGAGAAAGTAATAACAATGCAACATATATACACAGATTAGAAATAAGAATGGAAGAATATAAGAACTAGGAACAGGAGTAGCCATCTGGCCCTTTGGAGCTACTCCACCATTAAATAAGATCATGGCTGTTCTTTTTGTGGACTCAACTCCACTTACCTGCCCACTCACCATAACTCTTAATTCCTTTAACGTTCAAAAATTTACCTTTGCTTTAAAAACATTTAATGAGGTAGCCTGAATTGCTTCACTAGGCAGGAAATTCCACAAATTCACAACCCTTTGGGTAAAGAAGTTCCTCTTCAACTCAGCCCAAAATCTGCTCCCCCTTATTTTGAGGCCATGCCCCTAGTTCTAGTTTCACCTGCCAGTGGAAACAACTTGCTTGCTTCTATTTTATCTATTCTCTTCATAATTTAATGAGAAGTGAGTCCAAAGATAGAAGTTTAAAAAAGATATACTAATCAGTCTTATGCTTGGTCATGAAGAGTAGATGGGGAAATATTGGGGCCATTGAATTGGGTGATTCGTGTGGTGCTGACTTCAGTAGTTGAGCAGTTGGCTTGGAGAGTCTCAGTTAGCTGAAAGCAGTCGTTCTGCTTCCTTTTTGACTGTGACTTTGTTGACTTGTGACTTGCTTCCAGCAAACTTTTTCACCTGCAATTGCAGGGATACCTAGTGGATGTCCTTCAGCTGTGAACTTCACAGTGCACACAAGCACATCAGATAAGGTGTTCCTTAGGCATCTTTCGAAGATGCCTGAGCTAAATAATATATCTTTTGAGTGCTTATATTAATTCTGTTCAGGGAAATTGGGAGCATTTGATTCAAACATTTCTTCAACCGCCCTAAAAAAAATGACACAATCATTCAAAAAGCAGACTAAAATAACACTATTTGATTTCCACCTCCATTAAAATGACTGGACTAGGAAACTACAGGGACTGGGAACATCTGGAATGTGGTGCTTATTCAAGGAGCAGCTGCTGCGAGTCCTTGATAAGTATGTCCCTGTCAGGCAGGGAGGAAATGGTCGAGTAAGAGAGCCTTGGTGTACAAAAAAAGTTGATTTGCTGGTTAAGAAGAAAAAGGAGGCTTATGTCAGGATGAGGCTTGAAGGCTCAGTTAGTGCAATGGATAGCTATAGATTAGCCAGGAAGGAGGTAAAAAGTGAATTGAGGAGAGCTAAGAGGGGACACAAGAAGATGTTGGCTGATAGGATTAAGGAGAATCCTAAAGCTTTCTTTCGATATGTTAAGAATAGAAGATTGGTTAGGGCAAGATTAGGGCCAGTCATAGACAGCAGTGGGAAGTTGTGCGTGGAGCCTGAAGAGATTGGTGAGGCACTGAATAAATATTTCTCTTCGGTATTCACGCAGAGTGCTGGAAATGTAGCTATGGAGAACACTGAGGTACAGGGTTGCAAATTGGGAAGTATTGTAGTAGATAGGGAGGATGTGCTAGAAATTCTCGAGGGTTTGAAGTTGGATAAGTCCCCTGGGCCGGACGGGATTTACCCTAGGATTCTCTGGGAGGCAAGAGAGGAGATTGCAGAGCCTCTGGCTCTGATCTTCAGGTCCTCGTTGGTTACGGGTGTGGTTCCGGAGGACTGGAGGATAGCGAATGTGGTCCCATTGTTTAAGAAGTGGAAGAGAGACCTTCCTGGGAATTATAGGCCAGTGAGTCTTACTTCTGTTGTGGGCAAGGTATTGGAGAGAATTATTAGGGATAGGATTTATAGTTATTTAGAGAGAAATGAATTGATTGGGGATAGTCAGCATGGTTTCGTGAAGGGTAGGTCATGCCTTACTAACCTCATTGAGTTTTTTGAGAAAGTGACCAAAGAGGTGGATGGGGGTAAGGCGGTTGATGTAGTATATATGGACTTTAGTAAGGCGTTTGATAAGGTGGCCCATGGAAGACTTCTACAGAAAATGCAGATGTGTGGAATAGAGGGTGATTAGCTAATTGGATTAGAAATTGGCTGGCAGATAGAAGACAGAGGGTGGTGGTTGATGGGAGATATTCATCGTGGAGTTCGGTGACGAGTGGTGTGCCTCAGGGGTCTGTTTTGGGGCCCTGCTGTTTGTAATTTTTATAAATGATCTGGATGAGGGTATTGAAGGATGGATTAGTAAATTTGCAGATGACACTAAAGTCGGTGGAGTGGTAGATAGTGAAGAGGGGTGTTATAGTTTGCAGAGAGACTTGGACAAGTTGCAGAGCTGGGCGAGAGGTGGCAAATGGAGTTTAATGTGGAAAAGTGTGAGGTAATTCACTTTGGCAGGAATAATAAATGTGTAGAGTATAGGGCTAATGGTAGGGCTCTTAATAGTGTTGATGAACAGAGGGATCTTGGTGTATGTGTGAATAGATCCCTGAAAGTTGGCAGTCAAGTGGATAAGGTTGTTAAGAAGCATATGGAGTCTTAGCTTTTATTGGTAGGGGGATTGAATTTAGGAGCCGCAGCGTCATGTTGCAACTGTACAAAACTCTAGTGCGGCCGCACTTGGAGTATTGTGTGCAGTTCTGGTCCCCACATTATAAGAAAGATGTGGAGGCATTGGAGAGGGTACAGAGGAGGTTTACCAGGATGTTGCCTGGTATGGAGGGCAGGTCTTATGAAGAGAGGTTGAAGGATTTGAGGTTGTTTTCGTTAGAAAGGAGGCGGCTAAGAGGGGAGCTTATTGAAGCATATAAGATGATTAGAGGTTTAGATAGGGTGGACAGTGATAGCCTTTTTCCTAGGATGGAGAAAGCTAGCACGAGGGGACACAGCTTTAAATTAAGGGGTATGAGTTATAGGACGGATATCAGAGGTAGGTTCTTTACTCAAAGAGTGATTAGGGAGTGGAATGCCCTGCCTGCAGCTGTTGTAGATGCGCCAAGTTTGGTGGCGTTTAAGAGGTTAATTGATAAGTATATGGAAGAGAAGGGAATGGTTTAGTTTGGAGGGGCATTGCTTTTTATTTTGGTCGGCACAACATCGAAGGCCGAAGGGCCTGTTCTGTGCTGTAATGTTCTATGTTCTATGAGTGGTTGATAGTAGGTTGAGCCACTGGAGCTTTTAGGAGCCATGTCCTGACCACATAGATGAGTACTGAAAGTGTTTACTATTAACTACCTTTTGGAGAGATGTCTTGTGACTGAAGCTGTGCTCTGTCACTCAACTACTCTTGAATGTTACTGGAATCGCCATTTTATATATTGCCCCCAAAAACAGTCTAAATGAATTTCCATTTCTTTGTCCGCCATTTTAGCAAATCATTTAAATGGAAACACAGAGGCCAGAATTTTACTGTCCCACCTGTCCCAGGAATTGGAGAAGAGAGGAGGAGCCGACCATGAAACCGTCCATTGACTCAGGTGAGATTTTGTGGTTTCAGGATGAGCGAGGCCATAAAATCCCATCCACAGCATCTAACAAGATCATTCAGTCAATTGTCTCTGTGTTAGCTCTTTGAAAGAATGGACATGCTCAGTCCCATATCCCTACTTTTTGATCCTGTAGATTCTTCATTCTCAAGTAATTGTCCAACTCTCTTCTAAAATTATTCATGACTGCAGCCTATACCAGCTTCTCAGGTGGGGCATTTCAGATCTCAACAAATTTCTGAGTGAAAAGAAGCTACTAATGAATTCAAATCTCTGGTTATTTGATCATCTCTGTTTATTGACTCTTCATTTTTCTCTTTAGGCTCTTATCAAAAACCCTCATCATCTTGAAAATCTTTATTAAGTCACATCATAACCTTTCTCTCCTGCAAACAATCTTAACTTTTCAAACCCCACCCTGCAACTAAAGTCCCTCATTCCTAGTACCATCCTTATAAATCTATGCCCTGTGTAAAGGTTTTCACATTTTCCCTGAGGTATGGTGCCCAGAATTGTTTACAGTACTTCACCTGAGGCCTAACCAGTGGTTTATATAGTTCTAGCATAATCTCTTTGTTTTATTATTCTTGTCCTCTCTGTTCTCCAGGCTCATCTACACTTTTCTAAATTATGGCATTAATAATTATCCATGTAATAATAATCCATATTAATCCTCCTGAAGTGCATCAACAGACGTTTCTCCGCATTGAATTAGGGGCATAGGAATTACGAGCAACAGTCGGCAATTCAGCCCCTTAAGCCCCTTGGCTGATCTCCATCTTATCCTAACTCCATTTCCCTGCCTTTTACCTATAGCATTTTATCCTGCTTTTGATCAAATATCTCTTTCCTGAATCTATTGATTGATTCTACATCCACTGCATTCTGAGGCAGTGAATTTCATAGATTCACAGCCCTCAATGAGAAGTAGCTTCTGTTTATCTTGTCTTGAACCTCTCCCCTTTTACTCTACAACAATGGCCTCTAGTCCTAGAATATTCTAGAAGGGGGAACATTTGATTATCTTTACTTTATCAATCCTGTTGAATTTTTATATACCTCAATCAAATCCCCTCCAATCTTCTGTACTCCAGCGAGTAAAAGCCAAGCTACTCAACTGCTTCTTATATGTCAACCCCTTCAAATCTAGAATCCATCTGCTGAACATCTTCTGGACCACCTGCAGCGCCACCACATCCTTCTTCAAAGAACGTGATCAAAACTGAATATTCCAAGTGCGGTCTTATCAATGCCTTATATAATTTTAACATCACTTCTCTATTTTTATACTCCAGATCCTTTGTGATAAATGCCAAGATTCCAATTTTCTTCCTTACAACAACCTGCACCTGCATATCCATTTTCTGAGACTCATGCACAAGGACATTGAGATCCCTCTGCACAGATACCTTTTAAATCTGTTTCCCATTTAATTAGTAATTTGCCCTTTTACTTTTCTGGCCAAAATGGATAACCTTGCATTTATCCACATTAAACTCCATCTGTCAAATTCTGGCCTATTCCCATAGCTGAGAACTAAATACGGTGGGACTCCACTAGTTACAGATTGCCAATGGAAGAAGAACCAATTTATTCCAACCCTCTGCTTTCTATCAGTCAGCCAATCCTCAATCCAAGCCACTAAGCTATCCCCAACTGTTTGGGATCTAATTTTCTGAATCAGTCTCTTGTGTGGCACCTTATCAAATTCCATCTACCATGCTGCTGCCCATTTCACTATCCTGTCCATTAATCCTAGGCATTGTCTAATATTTTGCCATGTTTTACAACTTCTGAAAACCTTACAATGCTGTTCCCTACACTCGAGTCCAGGTCATTTATAAAAATTAAGAGTGATGGACGCTAAACTCATCCTTGGGGAACATCTTTGCAAGTTGCCCCCTATCAACAATACACATTGAATGTCTTTTATAGAAGTTTGTTTCACCTTCTCCATTTTCATGTATTTTAAAATTATATACAAATGCTGTTTTATACAACTACCGTTTTGAAGGATAAGAAGGTACATGGCGTTCTCGCTTTTGTTAGCCAAGGCACAGAATATAAGAGCAGATAGGTCATTGGAACTATGTGAAATGTTGGTTAGGCCATAGCTAGAGTACTGTGTGCAGATTTGGCCACCACATTATAGGAAGGATGCGATTGCACTGTTGAAGGTACAGACGAGATTTACTTAGATGCTGGCTAGGCTGGAGGGTCTGAGATATAAGGATAGATCAGATAGCCTGGAGCAGCAAAGGTTAAAAGAGGACCTGATAGAGGTGTATTAGATTATGAGGGGCATAGGTAATATGGATAGGAATTAACCTTTTACATTAATAGAGGGGCCAATAACCTGGAGGCATAGATTTAATATAAGAAGGAGAAATCAAAAAGGGGGATAAGTTGAGGTGAAACTCTTTCAATCGAAGTCTGACAGGAGGCTACAACGTGTTGCCTGAAAGGGTGGTTGAGTCAGAAACTCTTGGATGTTCTCATGCACTGTCGTAACCTCCAGAGCAATGGGCCAAGCGGTGGAAACCTGGGTTAGTGTAGTCAGAACTTTGTTGACCAGTGTGGAAATAATGGGTAAAATGACCTCTTTCTGTACAGTAAATGTCTATGAAACTATTAACAAAAATGCAAGGATGGCAATGCTTGAGTGCATAATACTATAGATTGTGATCACAGCCATAGCATCACAAGCGGGTTTAAGTGGGTAGAGATCAAATGATACTCACAGAAATAAGACATTCAAAAGGTGCATTGCTGTCCTCTTTGGATAATGTTGCTTGATAAGGTCTCACATATAACACACTTGATTATAAGTGAGACAATAACAGGTAAGAGAATCTAAGTGGTCTGATATATTTGATATTAAAATGTTAGCTTTGTAAACCACAGCTGTACCCAGCATGTTGTACATCATCTTGTTCATTGCAGTAGTCGACATCTTTCTCAATACAATGTGTTGTTGATATCTTATTATGGATCAGCTCCATATGTCCTCCATAAACACTGTACACTGTTAAACTGGAACTCTTTGTAAATATTTTTTTCACCACCAGCATAGAATAGAATACACAAGAATAAAGACAGCTGTCTTATTATGTTTAATGTAGAATATGACAGTAAAGAAATAAATAGTTACTGTCTTAACCAGAAATATTTTGTGGTTTGCTAACTTTATACAATATCATCACATGATTCCATTTGTATATATTTCAAAACCACTTCTCTTAGGCAATCATCCATCTATTATCTGGCTTGTTTCAAAGCATTAATGGTTTGACTTTCTTACTTTCCTTTCTTTTTAATCCCATGCCTTTTTAAAATGGTGATGCATGCTTGGATATAATTCTGTGGGTGGCACCATCTGTCTGGAAAAGTGCCCAAGTGGTCATTGCCTTTGCACCAATACACTTCACTGGAAGGATGACTGGATAGTGATGAGGAATGAAAATCTTGCTCAGTTTTTTTTATATCTCTTCCCTACTCCAGGGCTGTTGAGACCAATTCTCGTACCTTGGTTAAAATCTGTTAAATGAATACAGATTGAAGCCTAATCTTATGGCCTTCCTGATTGATATATTCAGCTTTACATCAAGTAGTATATTTGTCCACTGATCCATCCAGGGACCCCCTGCCCATTATTTTTAAACAGTGGCAACTTGCCTGCCTTGAGTCTAATGATCCTAATGAAAACGTTGAGTGGCTCAAGGAAATGTATTTGAGACCAACTTCATAAACCCCATATCTAATCAGTAATACATATTAATAACAAATCTTCAAACTCACTGAAAATGTGTTATTCTCCTTTCCCTACTGCCTTTCATTCAGCCATTTTTACTAATCATGTGTTTCATTTCCCTTCCAGTTTCATAGCCTTTTATATAGGATTTTTCTGCTTGACATTTCTGTCATCCCTTCATGTCTGGTGTTCTGGCAGCTTTTTGCTGTGTTCGCTCTCTCTGTTCTTTTGCCAGCATATCCCTCGAGAGCTACATTTTCTCCGACTCACTACATCCACAATCCTTCTTCGTTCTTCAGTTCAAGAACAGTACAGCACAGGAACAGGCCCTTCAGCTCACCAAGCCCGTGCCGATCATATTGTCCTGTCTGAACAAACCGCCTGTATCCCTCCATTCCTCGCCTGTTCATGTGTCTATCCAGATATGTCTTAAATGTTGCCAACCTGTCTGCCTCAACCACCTCATTTGTTAGTGCATCCCATGCCCCCACCATCCTCTGTGTAAAAATCTTTACTCGCACATCTCTACTGAACCCTTCCCCCCTTACCTTGAACTTGTGCCTCCTTGTAATGATCATTTCTGCCCTAGGACAAAGCTTCTAACACTTCACCTTATCTCTACCTTTCATAATTTTATAAACTTCTATCCGGTTGCCCATCAACCTCTGTCTTTCCAGGGAGAACAATCCCAGTTTATTTAATCTCTCCTCATAGCTAATATCCTCCATTACAGTCAACATCGTTGTAAATCTTTTCTGTACTCCCTCCAAAGCCTCCATGTCCTTCTGGTGGCAACCAGAGTTGGACACAGTATTCCAAATGTGGCCTAACCAACGTTTTATATAACTATAACATAATTTGCCAACCTTTATACACAGTGTCCCAGCTGATGAAGGCAAGCATGCCTTCACCACTTTTTCCACTCACGTTGCCACTTTTAAGGAAGTGTGGATCTGTACTCCCAGTTCTCTCTGTGTGTCTATGCTCGTGATTGTTCTGCCATTTATTTTATAGCTGCCGCCTGAATTGGCTCCACCAAAATGCATCACCTTGCAATTGTCCAGATTAAATTCCATCTGCTATTTCTCCATCCAATTTTCAAGCTTATGTCTTGTATTCTCTGACAATCTTCAACACTATCTGCAACTCCACTAATCTTAGTATCATCTGTAAACTTGCTAATTAGACCAGCTATATTTTCTTTAAAGTCATTTATATATATTACAAATGACAGAGGTCTGAGCATTGATCCCTATGGAACACTACCACTTACAGCCTCCACTCAGAAAAACACTCTTTCACTGCTACCCTCAGTCTTCTATGGCCAAGCCAGTTCTGAATCCATTTAGCTGGTTCACACCTGATCTTGTGTGATTTAACCTTTTGCACTAGCCTGCCACGAAGGACTTTGTCAAATGCTTTACTAAAGTCCATGTAGACAACATCCACAGGCCTTCCCTCATCAATCATTTTAATCATCTGTTGAAAAAACTTGATCAAATTAATGAGACATGAATCTTTCGAGGAGGTGACAAAAATGATTGATGAGGAAAGGGTCATGGATGTTGTCTACATGGACTATAGTAAAGCTTTTGACAATCTTGTACAAATGATTTGCTAAGTTTTTAACCTTCCTCCAAATAATTATTCTGATTTTCTTGCCTTTGCATCAATCTTTGCATGTTGTTGGTCTTGTATACATTCCTCAGACAGCTCTTGGTTCTGTTCATGTATAGGTTAATCTCCACGTAAAATGTTAATGGTACTTTTATCTTTTGTTTATTTTGTTTTGTTTCCTGATGAGACATTCTGCAGCTTATTTAACTCATGCCTCGTATTGTTTTCTTGTAGACAGGCTGGCTAATTTGGCCTGTTTGCTATGATGCCTTTACACATTATCCAACAGGACTTAGACATTGTGGACCAGCGTGTAGTTCCTGCTGTTTACTCTTCAGATGGAGCGTATCATTACAATATTACAAAATGCTCTATCTGGTAGCCAAATTGGTGAAGATCAGTGACATGCTGTGAGGCCATGGATAAGATATCTGTCATCCTACTTAAGTAGTCAATTAAATTCTGCATAGCTGTGGTCATTCCCCATATTAACATATCTGAGAATCCTGTTTAAAGCTGCATTGAAAAGGCAATGCTACCGAAAGGTAGACATTCACACAATTCCCTGATCCACTTCTCGTGATCAAATTAGACTCAGATATCCACTTAGCTGTTGTGGAGGGAATGCACAGCATGTCTGTCAGTATCTTGCTAAGTTGCCTTTAGTTGAAAGATGTGTAGATTCAGTGGATTGGCCATGCTAAATTGCTCCTTGGTATCCACAAGATATGCAGGTTAGGTGGATCAACAGGGTAAATACATGCTCATGCCATGCTCCCGCTGCAGTGAGGTTGAAGAATTTGGTGGCCAGCCAAATCTCAGTTCATTATGGCAGGATGGGAAAATCATGCTGGCATGGTGAGATTCCAGCTGTGGGTTTACAGAATAGGGCCTGTGTAAGATGCTCTTTCGAAAGTCAATGCAGACTCGATGAGTTGAATAGTGTCCTTCTGTACTGTAGGGATTCTCCTCTTAGTGAAATCACCCAGGGTTTTGCATCCAGCTGAGTAATTCTTGGGGAAGATTGTGACCCTCACACAATCTCTCCAAAGAAATCCTTACCACTTGTCATGTGACTGTTACAGTATTTGTGTCGGCCCTTTAAAGAAACAAATTAGGGACATAATTTTAAAATTTATTTATTAGTCACAAGTAAGGCTTACAATAACACTGCAATGAAGTTACTGTGAAATTCCCCTAGTCGCCACACTGCAGTATCTGTTCGGGTCAATGCACCTAACCATCACGTCTTTCAGAATGTGGGAGGAAACCAGAGCACCTGGAGGAAATCCATATTGACATGGGGAAAACATGCAAACTCTTCGCAGACAGTGACCCAAGCCAGGAATCGAACCCGAGTCCCTGGCACTGTGAGGCCGCAGTGCCAACTGCTGTGCCACGTGAATCATGGCAAAGTCACACTCTTGGCAACCACTATATTTAGCATTCTCATAGTTCAGTTACTGAATCAAAAGCAACGCATGCTTCTCAGAGATATTTGTAATGCTTCCGGTCTCTGCAATCTTTTTAAATCTCAATCTCAAATTGAGGGAGATACAGATGAATCACTTATTTCCAGCACACCATCCTCTAAATCTGTGAGCACGGCTATTTATTGCAGTCAACCTCCAGCCCTGTCCCTCTCTCTGGTGTTTATCACTCTCTTTTCTAACAATGGGGCAGAAAACAGGCCTGTGAAAGAGTAAGACTGAGATATTCATTCAATGGATGCAGGACATTTGGTGACAGTGATTCTAAAACACATGCATCACTGACAAGGTTTGGAACAAGACAAGTCATTGAGGGATGAATAAATGGTGTGGGGGGGGGGGAGGTGTGATGAAATTTCTAGAATATAAAAGCTGAGTGCTGTTGCAAGCTGAGCAGCTGTGGAGAATGATGTGATAGAGAACACTTAGCAGCATAGAGTGATAGGGGTGGCGGTGCCAAGAGCACAGCGTGTACTTGAATCAAAAAACTGACTCACTGTTTCTGATCTGGTTAGGTCATAATCTGCTTTGTACATTGATTGTATCCATGAACTGGGCAACTGCTATTCACCTCCTCAGCTCATTTTAACCAGGCCTTCTTAATGAGCTCAGTAGGTTTCTTTATTAAAGAAGCCCAACAATGCAGAAGGAGGCCCTTCAGCCCATCAAGGCTGCACCGACTCTCTGATGGAGCTGACTCAGACCCACCCAATCCCTGTAACCCCATGTATATCCGTCTGCTAATCCCCTGACGTACACATCATTGGACACTAAAGGGTAATTTAGTGTGGCCAAACCTGTACATCTTTGCAGTGCGGGAGAAAACCAGAGCTCCCGGAGGAAACCCACGCAGGAGCAGGGAGATGAGCAAACTCCACACAAATTCTCACAAGGCCGGAATTGAACCCGGGTCCCTGGTGCTGTAAGGCAGCAGTGCCACCGTGCTGCCATATCATGGGGAATAATGGTGTATCTTTCTGTTCCCAGCCGCACTGAGCAGTTATCAGCCAGGCATCATCAACTCAAAGTCCTTCTCATTCTCCAAGTCCTCCATTCAACCTGAGTAACTCCAATTTACATTTGCAAAGTATTACTTTAAATAGAGCTCAATTTACCCATGTAGGTGCCCTTCATATCTAGCTTAGATTTGCAAAGCTCACAACTCAAGCTTAATTGATTCAACTGAGCTGAGAACACAGATTCCAAACTGACTT
This sequence comes from Sphyrna mokarran, assembly GCA_024679065.1. Classification (NCBI taxonomy): domain Eukaryota; kingdom Metazoa; phylum Chordata; class Chondrichthyes; order Carcharhiniformes; family Carcharhinidae; genus Sphyrna; species Sphyrna mokarran. Next base: position 104,108,556 of record JAGIQG010000003.1, on the reverse strand, counting down.
CTGGATTTCACAGGCAAAGTACCTTACCCACCCCGTGTAATGCCACTCCTGCAACCTTCCTATGCAAATAAGCCTTCTTCAGATTAATATTAATGCCTTTGTGTTTATAACATTAAAGTTTAACCCAGGATCCAAGAATGGACATTCTGCTATAGACCCATCAATCCAAACTCTTTCCATTTTTCACTTGGAACTAGCGCGACATCACTTTTTCAATATGTTCCCATTCCATGAGAATTCCTCACAGATTCAACATATTCACATACTCCAGATCAATCTGTGATATCTAGATTCACGTACAGAGCATTACTCAGCATAAAGGATTTTTTTGCTTTCTGACATTGAGAGGCCACTGCAGCACTTCTTTCTGTGTGCTCGGTTTTTTTCAAACTTTGCAGCAATTGTATGTTGTGGGGAACTGCACAGACCTTCAGCTGTTGGCCATCTTTGTAAACATTTAAAGCGACAGTTCCTTCTATTAGGCAACAATTTTTAAAAAATTTATATTCCTGTTTTTAAAATGTAAAGTTGCAGCTCATCCGACTGTCCGCTCTACAGCTATCTTCTCTTATTTTCACTCTGTACATTTCATTATTAAACCTTTCGCTTTGCCGACCAATTTAATAAGGTTTATTTCTGCATCTGTCTTTTAGCTTCTTTAATGCCAGATGGGCACTGCCAGTGTGCCAGGTGGGCATTGCAAGATCTCTCTGGATGTTCAGGGGCAAGGCTGGGCAGTATCTTGCCCGGCCATACCTCTGACCATCTGGTGGCTTCACTGGCCTCCGAGTTCCCTCAGGTGGCTATTGCATCTGGTCCCTGCTGATGGAGGCCAGTAATGATTCCTGCCATTCTCACACTACACCCAAAGATCAGAAGATCCTGTGAAATAAGGTGATCAGCCATGACCAAACCAAAAGGGAGAGCAGGCTCAAAGAGCCCAATGGCCTACTCCTGCTTCTAGTTTCTATATTTTTGAGTCAAATGGGCAATGCATACTGAAATGCTTCTTTAAATATGCTGATTAGTCTCATGTCCAAAAGAGGCTATGATCCAGTTGTGCCTCTAAAAAAGAACCAGGATGATTGCAAACTGTTCAGCGCTAGGCACGAAGTGGTTTTAGGCAAACATACAATTTTCCTGGATTTGCACCAAGGTTGAAACTAACAACTACTAGAATATAAACCTGTTTTATCAACCTGCTCATGTTTCATTCAGTCTTCTTAAGGCGTTGCCCTTCAATAATTCATTTTGGTGATCAAGTCATGATGCACACAAAATGGCCAAAAAGGCGCCACCAGCCTGCATGTTGGATTCTCATGGGGGGAAGGGCTAACAGGAAGATTGCTATGTACACAAAACGAAATGCTGCAGAGTGACTCAATTATCTCACATTCCCGAGACAGTCATGATATCTTTGAAAGTGAGGAAAAGAGCGGCATTTTGGAAGATCACTCAGCAAAACGTGAATGGGAGAAGTCAGCAACAAACCTGATAGCCAATGTGCAACAACTGAAATAAATGTCCAGTCAAGGGTTACCCTGAAAAAGAGAAGATACAGTTCCTAATTTTCACATCACCTTCAGTTGATTTTCCTTTTGCCCTGAGTGGCACATTGTTTAACATGACTGCCTCACAGCGCCAGGGACTAGGGTTCAATTGCGGCCTCAGATGACAGATTGCGTGGATTTTGCACATTGTCCCTTCGTCTGCATAGGTTTTCTTCATGTTTCCCCCCACAATCAAAAGATGTGCGGGTTGGCCATGATAAACTGTCCCTTACAGTCAGCAGATCAGCAGGGTAAATACCTGAGATAGGGCCTGGATGGGATTGTTGTTGGTGCAGGCTCAGTGGACCGAATGGCCTCCCCCTGCACGGCAGAGATTCTATGATTCTGTTAATGGCCTTCGCGGGAAATGATAGCCTGCCGTCAGCCTTTCCAGAGACTGATGAAACTGGTGTAAATCTGAAACATTCTCTCTTACTATTTTAAAAGAATCTCAGACCTGCTTTTGGTGCAAGAGTATTACTCACACATCATTTGGGGAAAGTCTCCTCTCCCTGCTACACAAAAGAAAATTGAGATTCCAGTTGTAATCTAAAATTTTCAACACCTTGTCCAAGGAGGAAATCGTCTCGTACAACCCCCTGATGTGCAGCAATTGTTTTCTGCTGCTTGCAAGAGTGAAACGTTTGGGAATTTCTGTTACAACTTGTCTGATGATACATGTGAAATACTGCCAGTCTGTTCCATATCAAATCAATAGTCCAATTATTGTATACTGAATGAGCACCCAATTTAAAATGTAACTGAACCATCATTACACTCAACAGCAGGCTTCCCGCATATAGCAAGACAGATTATGTATTTTTCAACATTTTCTGTTTCTTATTTAAAATTTCCATCTTTGCCATATCTTTGCTCTACATTACGAATTGTTCAACTGGCTGGGCATTTGCAGTTCAAAGCAGCGAAACAATGCTCTGTAATTTTGGATTGCAAGTAGTAAACAAAACTTTACCTGCAATGTTACAGTTGCAATTGTAGAGTTCCACAGACAACCATTATGCATATAAATGCTTTACCAGTGAGCAGATCACTATTTATGAATAACATTACAATCCAGTCCAATCCTGTCCTCTCTCCAGCACCCTTCAAACAGCTGTAAGTAATTTTGGTACATTTGGAAGTTCTAGGAGAAAATTTCCCTTTTGGACAAGATGCAGAAAATTGTAGGCACCTGACTTGATAAGAAATAGAATACAAGAGATGTACACTATGCTGTACAGAAGGAGCTCCAGAAATGAAGAGCATGTAGACGGGTACTAACTACACAGTAGTTGGAGAGAAGGACTTAGTGCAAAAGTAGGTGATTTTCGTAGAATCATACAACACAGAAGAGGCCCTTCAGCCCTTCGAGTCTGCACCACCATATTACAACACCTGTATACTCTCACCTAATCCCATCTGCCAGCACTTGCCCACAGCTCTGAATGTTATAATGTGCCAAGTGCTCATCCAAATACTCTTTAATGGATGTGAGTCAACCTAGCTCTACCACCTCTCTGACATGGCATTCCAGACCATCACTACCCTCTGAGTAAAAACATTTTTCCTTATATCCCCCCAAACCATTTGCCCCTCACTTTGAACTTATGTCCCCTTCAACTAAGTATTTTGATTTAATTTGATTTATCGTTACCATATGCATTAGGATACAGTGAAAAGTATTGTTTCTTACATGCTATACAGACAAAGTATACCGTTCATTTATAAAGAGGAAAAGAAAAGGAGAGGGTGCAGAATGGAGTGTTACATGCATTCTTAGGGTTAGAGAAAGATATGTTTAATAGAAGGCAAGTTCATTCATAGGTCAGATGGCAGAAGGGAAGAAGCTAAGTTGCTTGGTATGTAATCCCAGACTTCCGTATCTTTTCCCGACAGAAGAAAGTGGAAAAGAGTATGTCTCGAGTGTGTGGGATGTTTGATCATACTGGCTGCTTTTCCAAGGCAGCGGGAAGTGTAGATGGAGTCAATGTTTGGGAGGCTGGTTTGTGTGATGGATTGGGCCATGTTCACAATCTTTTGTAGTTTCTTGCAGTTTTGGATGGAGCAGGAACCATACCAAATTGTGATACAACCAGAAAGAATGCTTTCAATGATGCATCTGTAAAAATTGTGTATATTGTGGAGAAGAAAATAAGAAGGAAATGGGAGAAGAAATCTGTAAAAGGATTCAGGGATAAGTAGGAATAACAAAACTATTGCTCTGGGAGATTTTATTTATCCATTTATCAATTGTGATGGAAGAGGAGTAAACGAAGAAATGCAAGAAGTTCCAAAAATGTGTATACAACTCCTCCTCCAACTTGAGGCCTATGAGAGCGAAGACTTTGAAAATCAATCTATGACTACAATTTAGGTCTGGTGACTGAATTAATTTTGACAGCAGTGTTCACAATATGATAAAGATTGAGAACCAACTAGAAAGGCAAAAAGTCAATACAAAACTGTAATATCAGATTGTAATGCAGCACATTTTTAAATGATGAAATAAGAGCCAGCTGAGGTGGGTAAAGTGGAAAAAGAAAGTGACATGCAAAACTGCAGAACAAGAGGTAGGTAGTTTCCTAAATGAGAATTAGGCAATTACGGTAGAGGCAAATCACAGACAGGACAGAAAGAGGCCATTCGGCCCATCGAGTCTGCATCAACCCACCTTTTTACCTTCCCCGGGCTGTATCGCTATAACCCCATGTATTTACCCCACTCATCATCCTATACATCTTGAGAGACTAAGAGAATATTTAATATGGCCAATCCACCTAATCTGCACATCTCTGGACTGTGGGAGGAAACCGGAGCACCCAGAGGAAACACACACAGACACGGGGAGAATGTGCACATTCCACACAAGCAATGGCCCAAGCTGGGATTGGATCCAGATCTTTGGTGCTGTGAGGCAGCAGTGCTAACCACTGTGCCATCTGGAATAACTTTACACTGTTGAAAAAATGGCATTCCCTGTATAAACAAACACGTTCAAAACTAATTAAAACTGCATAGAAAAAACACTAAGATAGAGCTCATGAGAGGTATAAAAATAACAATATAACACTGAACAACTTATATGTATAGCAGCTTTAATAAAACATTTAATGGTTTTTCACAGGAGCATTATCAAGCGACATTAGGTGAGTTACATAAGGCAATGTTAGGTCAGGTGGTCAAATGCTTGGTCAAACATATAAGGTAGCAAGAGCTTCTTAAAGGAAGAGAGGATGTAGTGTTCCATAAATGTCTGAATTACAGAACTAAGGGCTCAGGCATCAACACAAATGGCATAATAATAAAATTCAGGGAGATCAGGAAACCAGAATTAGATGAGCTCAGATATATCAGAGCATTGTGAGGGAGGAGATTACAGACATGGGCAGGGACAAAACCATGGAGGGATTTGAAAACTAGGATGAGAACATTTTTACATTGAGATGTTGTTTGAAAGATAATGTCGGTCAGCAAGTAGATGGATGATAAGTGAATGGAACTTGATGTGATGAAGGACATGGGCTAAAGAGTTTCGCATGATCTTAGGGGCAAAACATGGAAGATCAATGTTGGCATAATCGAGTCTAGAGGTAAAGGCATGATAGAGGGTTTGAATAGTAAATGAGTTGAGGCAGGAGCAAAGTTGGACAATGTTACAGATGTGAATATAGATGATCTTATTGATGTGATCAGAACCTCATCTTGGGTTTAAATGTTACACCAATGTTACAAATAGGCAGATTTCATCCTAGATAATTGCTAGGTAGAAGGATGGAGTTGGTGGTTAGGAAATGAAGTGGGCTCTGAAAATAAAACAGAAAATAATGTATAAATGTATGCATAAAAAGAGCTTATGTTAAACATAAGCTGGGACAATCTGGAAGACAGAATTGCCAATTTATAGATGATGATGATGATTAAATGGCAGAGTTATTTATAAGAAATTTGCTTTGATCTTTAGTAATGAGAAATATATTAAGGGTGAGGTAAAGCTGAAGTGGCTGAGAATGAGGTGACCAACAAATTGATGAATAAATGGAAACTCTTAGCGAAATTAGTTTGGTTAAAGGCAGATGAAATGTCAGGGCCTGATGGAGTGTGTCTTTGGACCCTGAGGGAAAAAGGAGAAAATTGCCAAGAACCAGCACTTTATGTTTAAAAGATCTATTCTTTTGAAGGATTGGAGAGTAATCAATGTTCTACCCATTTTTAACAAAGTTCTTAGATCTGTGCAGATAATTACACACTGGTTAGTTTAACATATGTCACAGAAATTTTGGAGTGCTTAATTAAGGATGAAATGACCATTAATCGAGATAACTAAAAAATAGAAACATAAGCACGCATTTCAAAAAGGACAACTATATTTGACAAACATCCAGACTTCGTCGAGAAGTTAATTAGTATGGTGCAAATGAAATGGATGGAAGATGTATAGTTTCAAGAAATCCTTCAACAAGGTTCCAACTTGGGCATTAGTAAAGAATAAAAGGTATGGAATTGTGGAAGGATAGCAAACTGGATTTAAAGGAAGTAACCAAGGAATAGGTGTTAAGAGAAGAATTTCAGTGGCAAGTGGCCACCGGTCTCATTTTGGAGTTAACTACATTCATTGCAGATATTAATGATTCGGATTTGGAGTAGAGGACAAGTTTTAGGCTGTACTACCCTAAAAGATTCTTTAGAAAACTATAAGAAGCTGCAAAGGGATAAATCTGTGGCAGGTGGAATTCTAGATCAGTAAGTGCGAGATAATCCATTTTACTATAAAAACCACAGTAACTGTAAACGGAAATAGGCTCAATGCTGTTTATTTATTTATTTATCAGTGTCACAAGTAAGCTTCCATTAGCACGGCAATGAAGTTCCTGTGAAAATCCCCTAGTCGTCACACTCCAACACTTGTTCGGGTACACTGAGGGAGATTTTAGCATGGCCATTCACTTAACCAGCATGTCTTTGGACTTTGGGAGGAAACTGGAGCACTGGAGGAAACCTACACAGACATGAAGAGTATGTGCAGACTCTGCACTGACAGTCACCCAAGCCAGGAATCAAACCGGTCCTTAGCGCTGTGAGGCAGCAGCAGATGGGTTATTGTTCACAGGACTTTTAAGTCTTCATCACAGGTTGGTAAGGCTGTGAAAAAAAATGCTAATGGAATTCTAGGTTTATTAGAGTATAAAAATCAAGAGATAATAATGAGTCCATGTAAAACATTAATTAAAGTGACTGTGGCAATGTTACTGGATTAGTTATTCAGAAGCCTGAACTCATGCTTCAGGGATGTGAGCTCAAATCACACCACAGCAGCTGGCTAATTTAAATTCCATTAATTAATAAATCTGGAGTATAAATTTGGTCTCAGTAATAATTATCATAAAATTAACAGATTGTGATTAAAAATCATCTGACTTACTTATGTCCTTCAGGGAAGGTAATCTGCAGTCTTTACCTGTTCTGGCCTACATGTGATTCCAGACCCGCAGCAATGTATTGAATTTTAACTGCTCTCTGAAATGGTCTAGCAAGTTACTCTGTGTATCAAACAGCTACAGAAAAGTTCATTAAGAATAAAACCAAACAGACTATGCAGTAAGACATAGTCACTAGAAACAACAAAGACATATCCTGCTCAGTGGACTCTGCAAAGCTCTCCTCACTTACATCTGGAAGACTAATCAACAGCCTAGTATAGTCATACTCACCAAATGCTAATGTCCCAAACTCATCCATCACCATGTGAGTTTTAACATTGAATATGGCCCCATGAAGTATCAGGTCCGACGGTGGACATGAAAGCCTCCTTCCACCAACCATCTTCCTTCAAGAATCACTGCTCCCATGTTCAACATTAGTTCAAAGAAGCATTTAGGGTGGCAAGAGCACAGCATATGCTCCGGGTGGAAATTTCCATCACCAAAAAACTCTCACTGCGCACCAAACTGGACAAGTTGCCCGACTAGGTCAGAGGCAAGTATTGAGCAAACCATAAAGAAAGTAAAATCTGCTTGACCTTGTACTCTCCAGTTGGCCTGTCATAGATCCATCTGTTCATGACAGTATTGGCAGGAACAATTGTGAAAGGGTAATAAATCCTGGCCTAACAAGCAATGCTCACATCCCATACGAATTAATAAGTAAAACCTTGGTTGGAGAATTGTGTATAGTGTTGGACTCCACACTATAGCCAGGATGTTGAAGCTTCTGAGAGAGTACCAGGTCCCGTAAGAAATAGTAACATAAAGAAAGACTTGAAAAGTTGAAGACTTTGTTATCAGAGCAAAACAGGTGAGACAGTTTAAAGATATACAAAGATTGGACAAAGTTGATAGAAGTTTATTGTCTCTATTTGTTGAGGTGTTTTCAAAGAGGCACCATAAATACAAATGTAAGAATTACATAGAAACAGTCCATTTAACCCAACAGCTCTATGCTGCTGTCGTGCTCCAGACCAGCATCCTCCCACCCTGCTTCACTTAACTCTTCCAGCAGGACCTTCTTTGCTTTCTCCCTTACGTACTTATCTGGCTACTCTTAAACACATTCTGCTGTTCATCACGAGTACCCCATGTTGTAGCAAGTTCCACATTCTAATCACTCTTTGAATAAAGAAGTTCCTCCTGGATTCCTTAATACCATACTGGCAAGCTCCAGTTTTGGCACTGTGTTCCACCACTCCCATCTGTAACCATACACCTGAAACCTGGCAGCCTGACAGCAAGATTTTGCTGGGACCGGCCATGATTATTTCAGAGTCGGATTTCCATCACCATTTTGGAGGAATGCCCAAACTAGAGAATTGCCAGCTTATTAGACTTTGGTCGCAGCAGCACCAGGATCAAGCAATGGTCACTCTGCTGAGAGTATAAGCAATCCACGAAAAGCAAGACTGAGATGGATGCCTGGGGTTTGGGTTTGTTTCTGGGTGTCTGGATTTTGGATGGGTCTCGCTGACAGACACAAGCAAGTAGGGGAGGGAGAGAGATGGAGTCTTGTTACAGAGGAGTGAGGGTGGGCAGAGAGATTTGGGGGGAGTATAATGGGCAGATATAATCTTCATGGGAGGTGGTGTGTCATTTTGATGGGTGGAGGAAATACCCCAATAGAGAGTGCCTTTCCTTTCTGCCCCAAACAGCAGCCCAGGCAATGACAGCTGCTGAACTATCCACCTGAATTCATTCTGCCCTGGCGCTGATGTGAAATAAGTTCTTCAAGTGGTCATTAACTGGCCACAATAGGCAGGCAGGTTGCCATAATGCCTTCTCCACACCCTGTAATATGACAGACAGGGCAGAGGTGAGTGGGAAGGTGGTGAGAAGACCAAGTGCTTTGCTTTGAAATACTCAGCTTCAAATATGGCAGGGGAAAGTGAGTACATAACATCCAGCTCTTTGACATCCTGCAAGTACAATATTCTGTCAAATCTACCCTCTCACTCCATTCATCATTTTAAAACCTTAGAATAGGTCATTGCCCAGTCTTATTTTCTAGAGAAGGAGCACAAGCCTGTTCAGGCATTTACAAGAGAGAACAAAAGAGAACAAGAGACACTCAGTTTCACAGAGCTGTGAAACTGTGGAATCCACTTAGAGATTATAGCAAAAACTATGATATTCCAGGTTAGATTGGATAAAGGAAAAGGGATTTCAATGAACTGAGAATTGGTCAGTTGATAGGGATTGCTTGAACTGAATGGTTTGCTTCCTTTATGTAATTATTAAATATTTCTCCTGCATTTCCAGCTGGGATCACAGTAAGAATTAGACTTCTACAAGGCAAATGGCTACAGGTTTCAACCAGTCAATCAGGGAACGTCCCAGGCATTAATATGCAGTTGACACATTAATCATAAAGATAGATAGAAGCGAAGGATCACAGAGAATACAAAAAGAGATTCCCTGTAATCATTTACCTGAACTTCACAAAGTTAGCAGTCCCCTGTTTTTGTACTTCATAATCACACAACACACAGGAAGCTTTTTAATCTGAATGCTAGTTCTGGCTGTTTAAAAGAGAGATCCCATTATTGCCTCTCTCTCCCTTGCTATTTCTGTTCTGCCTTGCAATGTTTTCCATTTTAGCAAAGACCATACTCAATGCTATTTCAATAGTTGCAATGAATTTGCTTCCTTCAAATACTTTGAACAGAAACTGAACAGTTTATTCAGAGCCACTTCCTCCCAACTGCAACTTCTAGATCGGGATCTTACAGCCTCGCTTGGGTGAGATCATACAATCGCATTTGAGGCCAATGGGGATTTCGTTTCTGGGAATTCCAGCAATTATTTTTTCTTAGTGCACATATAAATTGTATGAAAAGCATGGATTTGTATTATATCAATTTTCCACATTTGTGGCATTTAGTAAATATGACTAAGAAGTTTTCCTTGCTGTGTGGCAGATGTCCATATCTGTTATTTTTATCAGGCCTATTTGGGATCTTCATCTCAAAGTCAAGTGATATTGAAAAGATTGTATGGAACTTTGACAAGACCTTTGATATCTGGACATGATCTGTGCATGTGTCACTTAACATGGACCCAAAGTATTAACATCCAAAATAAAACACTGAAATGTTGAATCTCACAGGATCAAAGTTCCTTTTAGTGACTTTTCTGAAGTACATCATGCATCTCTGTTCTTAAAAGTAAATGTAATGATATTACTATTTCAGATATATTGCCCGAAGTAAACTCCCTTTGCCTGTTTGTGTGCATTTAAAACATAATCCCATTGGCTAACTTGTTATATAATGTATAGAAACTGATCTTTGTGTCCTCAGACATTTCAGATTTACAAAGCAGAACTTGAGTTCTGAATTATAATCAGTTTATACTACAGACTTCAGTATCTGACCCAATCTGAACAAACATGATTTTTATTTAAGCAAATCTAAATTGGTTTGCCATTCAGTTGGAGGTGTCTCTATAACCATAAGGGATAAAAGACAAGAGCAATGCTCTCAGACTGAGATACAATGCCAGCACCACCACCTATTATCAGCTTCCTTTTACAATCAGTCACGTTATCAACTCTATGACAGTCAATACATTACTTCAAACTGCTGCATTATATAATTGCTAAAAAAAAATGTAAATACATAGCATCAGCCCGTTTCTCATTTTGTGTTCAAGTACAAGTGCTTTAGACTGAAGTGCAGTTCTTTCTGCCTTTTAATTCAGCATCAGAAGATGCTTGAATAGTCCACAGAAAGAACAAATCTGCTGACATCAGACTTTTGAATGGAGGTGATCTTTCTCACCTGTTATTATGGCAATAACATTACATTCTTCACTCTCTCCTTTCCTTCTCTATGTACTGTTTGCTTTGTCTGTATAGCATGCAAGAAACAATACTTTTCACTGTATACTAATACATGTGACAATAATAAATCAAATCAAATATCAAATCAAAGATCACCAGACCATAAACATGACTTTGCCTCCCTACATTAGATCCATGTGCCAAAGTGATGCCCCAAAAACCATTCTCACCAAATGGCAAACAGAAAAGTGGAAAAGGTCATTCTGAGATAACTGAAAGTCAAACCAAATTTGGCATGGTGGCACACTGGTTATCACTGCTGCCTCACAGCTCCAGGGACCTGGGTTCGATTCCTAGTTCTGTGCGGAGTTTTCATGTTCTCCCCATGTCTGCCTGGGGTTCTTTCAGATGTTCCAGTTTCCTCCCATAGTCCGGAAGACATGTTGGTTAGGTGCATTGACTTGAGCAGGAACCTGATTGTGGCGACGAGGAAAATTTCACAGTAACTGCACTTGCAGTGTTAATGTACGCCTACTAGTGATGAACAAATAAACTTGAAAAAAATCAAATTGTGGGATTCATTTACTAATGAAGTAAAAATCAATGCGTCTGTTTAAAAAGTGTGCTATTACATTGTTTTCCATACATCTTCTCAGCTGCCGCTCAAAAAGCACTTTGAACTGACTATTGCATGAGTTGAGTGATTCCATTTCAGAGCTGGATACTCCAAACTGGACAGCCTGAAGAACTAAACAATCCACTTTCTTCTATCATTGCTGCATTAATCCTGTAATCTCTCATCTACTTTCCCACAAAGTTATCTGATTCTTTGTGACCTGTGTCAGCTCTTTCCTCCCCCAATAGCTAGTTATTCATCTATTTCAAATACTCATTTCATTCCTTTTCAGATTTGTTTTACCAGTTTAAAAAAAAACAGTTTGCATAGGGAAAAATTCATTTATGGGAGTTCAAATTGAACCTAACAAGTGGAAAGCTATTTTTAAAAGATTTTCTGCTTATGTCTGATTTGGAGAACTTCTCTACAGACCCAAACTATCATCCTCATTGTGAGAATTTTATCTGCATGAAAGACAGGCTCTATTCCATTGGAATCTTCACTGTTACGCAGAATACATCCATTTCAGAGAAAACCGCAAATCCTCTCGGTTATATATATGGTGATATGTTATAATTGATTGATTTGTCCTCTACAATAATCCAAGGATTGTCTGGGGACCTCATCACCCAGTTTTTAAAACTATGAATGCTACCTTCTGTAAAAAAAATTATGAAAACAGAAATTTAACATTGTAACAGTAAATCAAAACATCATCAATCCTGATTTCAATAGCTGCAAAGTAACTTCATATGGTCTCACTCCTTATAATCGGATTATACAGGCTAGAACTGCTAAAATATATATTTTAAAAATTCAGATACAATTTGAGGCATTTAAAGCTGTATTGCCCTACAATTGCTCAATAATTACACATGGTTCTCATGTAAAGATTATGGAAGGCAGTTGTTACGCCATGTATACTTAGATTGGTTGAATCTTTGTTGCAGACATTGAAAGCCTACCTTATAGTTTGTGTCGAGTCTGGCAGATTTTCATTGCTTTTCCTGTGCATTTGGTAGACTGTAGAAACTAGAAGCAGGAATAAACCATTCATCCCTTCAAGCCTACTCTGCCATTCATTTTGATCATGGTTGATCATCAAATTCAATATCCTGATCCCCCTTGCCCTAATATCCCTTGAGTTCTTTAGCCCCAAAAGCTACACCTAATTTCTACTTGAAATCAGGCACTTTGGTCTCAACAACATTCTGTGTTATGTGAATTGCACACATCCAGCACCCTGTGGGTGAAGAAATTTCTCCTCACCTCAGTTCAAAAGGTTTACTCCTTATCCTCAAAATATGGCCCCTAGTTCTGGACTTCCTCACCATTGAGAACATTCTTTCTGAATCGACCCTGCCTAACCCTGTCAGAATTTTATAAGTTTCTCACTCTTCTAAACTCCAGTGAATATAACCCTAAGTGATGTAATCTCTTCACGTACGACAGACTTGCCATTCCCAGGAAACAGCCTGGTAAACCTTTGTTGTACTCACTCTATAGCAAGGACATCCTTCCTGTAATCCAAGATGGCAGTACAATGGCTTGCATTGCTTCCTCATAGTGCCATGGATCCACGTTCAATTCCAGCCTTGGATCACTATCTGTGTGGAGCTTGTATATTCTTCCTATGTCTGCATGTTCTCTGGTTTCCTCCCACTCTCCAACGATATGTGGGTTAGGTTAATTGGATATGTTAAATTGCCCCTTAGTCAGGCGGATACAAGGGGTTACAGAAATAGGGATTATTGTTAGTGCAGGCTTGATGGGCCAAATGGCATTGTAGGGATTCTATGATGATTCATAAATTATCAGCATGGATATGATTTGTTCCTGGAATCAATCTAAAAGCAGAATAAGAAACATAGTTTCTGCATTATTGGATATTTTTACCTTTTATGGAGTAATGAAAATTGAATAAAAAAGGGATTTTGAAGCACTGCAGCTTTAATTTTACTGTTACTTATTTGAGGATGGGGGACAAGCATGGGATCATGAATCACCGGCGTAACCAAAGTTAACAAAATGGAAGGTACGTGATGCAAAGTCTTTTAAAAAGTTTATTTATTAGTGTCACAAATCGGCTTACATTAACACTGCAATGAAGTTAGTGTGAAAATCGCCTAGTTGCCTTATTCTGGCGCCTGTTCAGTTAAACTGAGGGAAAATCTAACATGGTCAACGCACCTAACCAACATGGAGGAAACCAGAGCACACTGAGGAAACCCATGGAGACAAGGGGAGAAAATGCAAACTCCACAAATACAGTGACCCAAGCCGGGAATCAAACCTGGATCCCTGGCACTGTAAAGCAGCAGTGGTACCCAATGTGCCACCGTGCTGTCCCATTGGCTGCTGTTCCTCACCTCCAGTGGCCTCGATATCTGAGGGTGCAGAGAAAGGAAGAAGGTTCGTGGATCCCTGGAACAGATAAGTCCAGGGTCTTGGGCAGGAAGGGTTTGAGCAGGTCAGGAATAGGATATTCGGTTTAAGGCTTGGTGTATAGGAACGAAAGGGACAGGGAGGAGTTCAATCTCTGGGGGAACACTCCTCTTGCAGCAAAAAGCAGATTCAAGGAACAAACACCTCCCCTTCTTTCCCACCCTTTGAAGAACATTTTAAAATAATCAGGCTGCCCGCATTCACCTGACTGCCCATCCCAAACATTTTATGGTGTCGGTAACAAGTCTAACTGACCCTTAATTGCTCATTTCAATATGGTGGACAGCACTGTTGTTTTTGGCGCATTATAGAAATGAGCTCGATGGAAGGTGGTAGAGTGAACAAGACAGGCTAAGTAAGTGGACAAACAAATGGTTAGATGGAATTTTATCTGGGAAAATGTGAATTGTTGATTTTAGCAGGAAGAGTAGAAAAGCAGTTTACAACTTAAATGGAGAGTGATTGCAGAACTCAGTGGTGCAGAGGAATTTGTGTGTTCTGGTACACGAATCACCGAAAGGTTAGTATATAGGTACCGCAAATGATTAAGAAAGCAAATGGAATGTTCGTGTTTATTGCAAGGGGAAGGGAATATAAAAGTTGGGAAGTTTTACTGCAGCTGTACAGGACCTTGGTGAAACCACATCTGGAATAATTTGCACATTTTTGGTCTCCATAGTAGAAAAAAGGATCGATTTACCTTAGGAGCAGTTCAGCAAGGGTTCACTCAACTCATTCCTGCAGTCAAGAACTTTTCTTATAAAGGAAGGTTGAATAGTCGGGTCTGTATTCATTGAAATTTAAAAGAATGAAATGTAAAAGTTTTTTTGAAATTAATTCATGGGATTGTGAACCTTACTGGCCAGGTCAAGATTTATTGTCCACCCTTAATTGCCCCTGTGAATGTGTGATAAGCTGCCTTCCTGAACTGCTGAAGTCTATGTGGTGTAGCTCATGCTGTTAGGGGAGGCAATTCCAGGATTTTGATCCAGAAACAGTGATATATTTCTAAGTCAGGATGGTGAGTCAGTTGGAAGGGAACCTCCAGATAGTGGTGTATCTGGGGGATTAGATAAGGTGGATGCCAGGTGGATGCTTCCTTTTGTGCAAGAGACTAAAACTAGAAGATACAGTTTAAAAATAAGAGATCTCTCTTTTAAGATGGAGTTGGGAAGGATTTTGTTTCTCTCAGATGGTCATTAGTCTGTGGAATTCTCTTCCTCAGGAAGCAGTAATGATTGCTTCATTGAATTTATTCAGGATGGAGTTAGGCAGATTTTTAATAAACAAGGGAGTCAAACATTATGGGGAGCAGCCAGTAAACTGGAGTTAAGACCACTACCAGATCAGCAATGGTCAAATCAAATGCTGGAACAGATTCAAAGGGCTGTGTGGCCTGATCCTGCTCCTAAGTTCTATGTTTCTATGGAGATAATCATTTAGGCGTTGCAATCTTCAAAGGGGATCCATTAGTAAAGTGGAACAAGTAGGGTACAAACTAAATAAGGCAGTGACCATGAAGCAGAGAAAGTTGAAAAGAGTGAAGCAATTATAGATAGATAGATAGATGGGGTTATAGATAGGTCTGTGGATTGGTAGATGTGATCGGCGTAACTCATGGGCCGAAGGGCCTGTTTGTGCTGTAATTGTTCTATGTTCTATTAGCCTCGTTGAACGTTGTGGAAAGGTGAGGAAAATGTGCTTTGCTAATGGTCACACAGGGATACCACAGAATCCTTATAGCATAGGCCCATTGAGCCTACACCGACAACAATCCCACCCAGGCTTTATCCCCACAGTCTCTCATATTTATCCCGCTACTCCACCTGACAATTTACCTTAGCCAATCAATCTAACCCTCATATCTTTGGACTTTGGGAGGAAACCCACACAGACACAGGGAGAACATGCAAACTCCACACAGATAGTGACCCAAGGCTGGAATTGAACATGGGCCCCTGGCGCTGTGAGGCAGCAGTGCTAACCATTGTGCCACCATACCTCCCTAATGTTGCTGTTGACCAGTTGGTTTCAATGGGGAAAGCAGGACACAAATGAGACTAAATAGATTTGAATCAAGAGTAATAAGAGTGGTGACAGCAATGACATAGTCAAGCGGTTCAGAATTACAAATGGACAGAATTTGCATTGGGTGTGGGAATTCACGGATATCTCAATATTTACAATTAAAAGAAAGAAAAAACAAAGGAAGAAATACCATTCCACAATTCTTTGGAGAATGTGGTATTTCACACTAGTTCTCTTTTGTGAATAAAGTGAGCATGGTTTTCAATGTTGTTGGATATGAAGTTGCGGTGATTGACAGAAAAGGGAAAGAAACAGAGGTAATTGCCTCTGAAAGTTACTGTTCCCCTCGGGGTTCCAAAGTAAACTGAATAAAAATGCACATGTTTTCATTTTTTCCCATTACCTGGCATTACCTTACTTTGAGAGCCCAACCAGTTTTAACTCGTAAATGGAATTAGAATTTTGGACAGTCCAAATTCGGTTTTGTCATAATCAATCTTTTTAATGTACTGCTGCAAATAGAATGTTTAAATATTTACATATCATTCACAAACTAATAAATATATTGGTAAAAATCAACTAATGTTAAAATGTCAACATTTGAATTAAAAGTTTAGGATTAGAAATGTATGTGACCTGGTTTTTAGACTAGTCTAAATATTTTCTTAAAGGCAAACTATCCCTCTTAAAGGGAAGCTGCAATGAATAATATTGATGGAATTTAACTGATTAAAACTTAAACACAAGGCAAAGAGAGCATTCTGGAACATTGGCTGCTGTACTTGAGGCAATAGTAGGTGAAGCAGCAGCAAAGATCTACAGGGATGAGGAGGGAAGGTGGCAGTAGGTCCTCAGAACAAAATGGGCTCACGGTTAAGTTTAGTGAATGCATCATCACATGATTTCACCTTCCCACTACCTGCCCCTGGTATCCATGAATCATATTCAGCAGTCAGATGCACCATCTCAACCTTACCCATCTGCAGGTTCACACCCATTTCTCACTGTCTTCACGTCCTTCCAGCTATTTAACCACGGCAGAAACTCCACCAAAACATCATGCTAGACCATCACTGACAATTTGCTCTTCATACTTAAGCGGGTACACAACACAGGGGAGTAGAGCTGAACTATAGGGTAAAATAATGGCAGATTGTGTTCAGAATCACAGGGCTGGCTGCAATGTATCCATGGCATCCGGTGATGCTCAGAATATTGGGGATAATGGTTCCTCTATTACGCCCTGTCTCGCCTTCATACTGCTATCAGGCATGATATACAAGCCATCGATAGTTGACCATCTACCTTGGTCTTCCTAACCCTAACCTTCCCCTTCTAAGTTCCCTCTTTCAAACACCCAAAATAAGCAACATCAGCAGAAGGAGGGAGAAACAGAGCAATAACAATACCGATAAAATGGCACTGTCATTTGTTTGGACATTCACAGCCACCAGCTCAGATACTTTCATCCATGAGTTTAGTATACAGTTGAGATTAGCAAGTGGTGCAACATCAGGTTAGAAAGAGGTTGTAGACAGGTCAGGAAAAAGAGGTGAGAAGGGTGACAAGGTAGATGAATTCTGATGCAGAGGACTGAGATGAGAAGCTCCAAGGAATAGTGCATTGGCTGGCCTGCCAGTCAATCTCCTGTTGCTGTTATGGAGGAGTCTGTCTCCAATATGGTAAAGGCATCATGCAGAGCTTATCCTCTCCATAGACTTTGCTCCATCTCACTATCGGTGCTAACCCCATACTTTGATTGGCCAGATCACCTACTTTGCCATCATTATGAGGATTCAGCCACACTCTCTAGTAAATCCAGGAGCTCCCATCTCCAAAATTGTGACAGGATACTTCCAGTTTGCAATAGAACTTCTTAAAAATGACCTTAACTACAATTTGGGTGCCTGGCCCTTTAAAAACATCAGTGGCGAGCCTGTCTTGCAGCTTCATACTTGCTATTTGATCAGTGATTGATAAATTTGTTGTCTAGAACTGTGTAGTTCAAAACTAAATAGCTTTGCATTGCACAACCTGCTGGCATGTGCTAGGTGTTAGTGGTATGTAAATTGTAATACTAAGATCAAAGACATACAGGTGGAGAGTATTGATAAAGCATATATAAAGAGAGACTTCTGAGGAACTTGGTGCTGGTTCGGGGGGAGGCTGACATACACAATTCGATTTATTATTGTCACATGAATTGGTATACAGTGAGAAGTATTATTTCTTGCACACAATATAGCCAAAGCATATTGTTCATAGAGAAGGGAAAGAGAGAGTGCAGAATGTCATAGCTCGGGTGTAGAAAAAGATCAAATTAAGGTGGGGTAGGTCCATTCAAAAGTCTGATAGCATCCAAGGAAGAAGCTGAGTCAGTTGGTACGTGACCTCAGACTTTTGTATCTTTTCCCAATGGAAGACGGTGCAAGAGAGAATGTCCAGGGTGTGTGGGGTCCTTAATCATGCTGTCTGCTTTGTAATGTTGCATCCTGTTAATAAATCTAGCATCAAGTAAAAAGTATTGGTGTCTGGTTTTTACCAAATGACTTCAGAATGAATTAATACGAGGGACATCCATCTGGTGTGTCCTTTCCCTGGGAGAACACCATGGGCTGTGTGGAGAGTCGCCATCAATGCAGTAAGGCCCAGCAAAGCAATGCTATAGGAATTAATTTCATGTCATAACTTTTTTGTATTTTTTTAAGGAGACAAGCGCTGATTCAGATGAATGTTTGTCACCAGGAAACAATGCATTCATAATCTTTTGTGCATCTCAGACACGATTGTTGTGGGAATGGGAAGCTGTATGGTTGATGTTCATGACTGGGAATCCATTCACTTGCATTTGGTTGACCATACCTAGCTTTGCTGGGAGAAGCAGCAGCAGCACAGGGTTGATGCAGAGTGACTAATGGTTTCTGTCACTGTCATGGAGGAGTCTGTCTCCAATATGGTAAAGGCATCATGCAGAGCTTATCCTCTCCATAGACTTTGCTCCATCTCACTATCGGTGCTAACCCCATACTTTGATTGGCCAGATCGCCTACTTTGCCATCCCTATGAGGATTCAGCCACACTCTCTAGTAAATCCAGGAGCTCACCATCTCCAAAATTGTGACAGGATACTTCCAGTTTGCAATAGCAGAACTTCTTAAAAATAACCTTAACTACAATTTGGGTGCCTGGCCCTTTAAAAACATCAGTGGAGAGCCTCTCTTGTAGTTTCATAATTGCTGTTTGATCAGTGATTGAAGAATTTGTTGTCTAGAACTGCGTGGTTCAAAACTAAGTATCTTTGCATTGCACAATGCTAGATGTTAGTGGTATGTAAATTGTAATGTCAAGTTTAAAATTAAAGGAACATTGAGGATTTCTAAATTGAACCTTAAAAAATACATTGCAGTATTACTTAGAATCAAAGCCAAATTTAAAATGTCAGGGCCTCAGATCGTAAGAGCTCTCAGGATATCTCCAATACACACCCTCCAGTCCACTGATCCATTGAAACTCGCATAGGAACTGTAATGGCAAACACCAGAATTTATATCTGAAGAGATCAATTGTCTCTATCTTGCCCTCCCCCCACAACAATATTTTTAAATGCAATTTTGATCCATTTCATTGTTCTTCTGCTCTGTGTTAAATTTGAGTTAGGGCTCTGTCATTTCCTTCTGATGCCAAGTGAGAACATGTAACAAAAATAGCAGCTGTTGACTTATACAGTTCCAGGCGAAGCAGTAGTGACCATGGAAGGTCTCTTCAAATCTAGATTCAGAATTTCACACATCTCTAATTATTTTTCTTTTGAGCTTTAACAGGGCCTGTAGAAGTAAGTACAAAGCAAAATAACTGGCAACGAGGGACTAAAAATAATAAAGGTTTATTCATAATACTGAGCAGCTAAGAATCTGCTCAAACCCAGGGGAGAATTCCTGAACTCGCAACATGTGACCTCTTTTGTATCCATTTCAGCCCAGTTTCCAGCCCAGTCATCGGAACCTTTCTCTCATTATCTTCTTCCAGTTTAACAGCAATTAGAATCATAGAGTCAAGAGGTTTACAGCATGGAAAAAGGCCCTTCGACCCAACATGTCCATGCTGCCCTTATTTTTAAACCCCTAAGCTAATCCCAATGCCTGCATTTGGCTCATATCCCTTTATACCCATCGTACTCATGTAACTACCTAAATGCATTTTAAAAGATAAAATTGTACCCACCTCTGGCAGCTTGTTCCAGACACTCACCACCCTCTGTGTGGAAAAATTGCTCCTCTGGAGACTTTTGTACCTCTCCCCTCAAACCTATGCCTTCTAGTTTTAGACTCCCCTACCTTTGGGAAAAAATATTGACTATCCACTTGTCTATGCCGTTCATGATTTTACTCCTATAAAGTCACCCCTCAGCCTCCTATGCTCCAGAGAGAAAAGTCCCAGTCTATTCACCCTCTCCTTATAACTCAATCCTAATAAATCTTCTCTGCACTCTTTCTAGTTTAATAATATCCTTTCTATAATAGGGTGACCAGAATTGCACACAGTATTCCAAGTGTGGCCTTACCAATGTCTTGTATAACTCCTGTATTTAATGTTCTGACCAATGAAACCAAGGATGCCGAATGCCTTTTTAAGGAGCTATGAACATGTACTCCTAGATTTCTTTGTTCTGTAACTCTCAGTCTTCTTGCTTCTTCTCAGTGGTACAGTGGACTCCTTAGCCAGAAGATTGAACCACTCAATAACCCATTATAGCCCACTTCCCATTCTGCTCCCACTCTCCCATTCATCTCCTCCTGAGATTAATGCACCCAGTTTGCTCATCAAAGCTTAGCTTGCCTTTGAGAACATTCAGCTCCTTCACACTGCAGATTTATTAATTGGCTCCACTCACTGCTGAACTGCTGAACCTCTGATTGGACCTTCAGTTCTGAGTAATTCTCAACGGGATGGAGGTGGGATTTCTTCAATTGTGCTCAAGTATATTGAAATCCCTCAGTGCATTTCCACATGATATTAAATCATCATGGGGGCATCATCTCTGATGGGTTCATTCTGGTAGTAGGATAATACGCACATACACACAGAAGATGATGATGGATAATTCTTGGTTCTGATGTATTTTCAATCAGTAACTTTATATATTTTCTAAATTTTGTGTTTATACTGATTTTCCAAGCTGCATGAAGTTTTTCAGCAAATGAAGTACAGGTCTGTTCAATAGGTCATTGCTAATCTTTTCTGATAAACTAACAAGAGTATATTCTCTGAAGTTTCTAAACAATTTGACATGGTATTTACTAGTCATTACTTAAGAAAGGCGCATTTTCTTTCAGAGTAGTCATATAAGCAGAACACATTTGTTGTCCAGGAAACATAGATAGAAATCCGGACCATAGTTGCTTTGATGCAAGGATAGATGACATTCCTTGAATTAGTCAGTGGAAAAAGTCTGGACAGATGTTGTCTGGTTCAGCAGTCAGTAACCAACTTTGTGAGAAGCTCTGGGTGGGTGGAATTTGAATAGTCTTGTGGTTAGAAATCATTAATACTTGTGCTGAACAAGCTGTCAGATACTTACAATTCATAGGCTGCAAATCTCAACAAACGCCAGAACCCTTTTGCCAAACTTCTATACCCAAGTATGCCAATTGCTTACCAGTCCACGGAGCAGATCATTCTGTGTACCTGTAATTCAATCACAGCAGCACTAAGACGAACGGAGTATGTGACCAAGTCATACTTTGGGAGCCAGTGCTTCACTTGCAGTAGTTTTTGAGAATGTAGAATTTGGAATAACTCAGTAACTGTCTCTCTTTATTCATTCGTAGGCCAGCCCAGGTATGGACAGCAGATTTCCTTCCCTGAAGGGCATAGTGTTCTTTTTCCAACAACTGACAATGGTTTCAAGCTCATCAGTAGATTCTTAATTCCAGATAGTTTTTATTGAATTCAAATTCCACCATCTGCTGTGATGAGATTAGAACCTGGATCCCCAGAACATGAGCTGAGTTGCTGGATTCATAATATCACTAGGCCATCCCCTCCACATTCAATTGTCTTTAGCCACATGCTGGCTGCTGAAGGATTGTTTAGTTTTTCAGCAATCTTTGAATGCTACAGAATAGCTTTTGATCTGAGTGCCAATGGGAAAAATTGCAGCAAGTTTACCACTTGAGATTTAGTTTTCAGCTGTTAACCAGTTTTTCCAGTTGTCAAATTTATTGCTGGGAAGCAAATGTTGTGATTTTTGTTTATTTATTATGTGCCATAGATCTTATTCATTGACATCATTTAGAAAATTCCTGAGTAATGGCTCTGTTATACTTTTGGCAACTTCTTTTTAACTGATTAACACCAAACAATGGATTGAAGAATATGTTGTTAAAGGTGCGAGTTGTGTTTTTTGAAAAATTCCACATGACTTGATGTTGGTTTAATGAAACAGTGAGTGATTTCTGTACGTGAAGCAAAAACACATAGAATTTTGAGGAGATTTTTCCTAATCTCACTCTTGGTCTGGCGATGGATAGAAGAAGATTCTGCAGAAAGGACCATCACACCACTTTTGCCAGGCTTCCATCAATTTTCTACTGAAGTTATTGTGAAAGGCAAGGAAAATATCTCTGCTAAACTGATCAAAATGAAATATTGGCCCTGAAATTGCACATACTTTCTCCTGGTAGCTATGGTATTAATGCCTATGTTTAGGTTTGTATGCCATTTGAGAGTTCCCTTGGTCTCCCAAAAGAGTTATGGCAGCACATGGTAAAATATCTAAAGGATTTCAAAGCCACTTTGTGTAAAATGCTGCTTTTCCTGGTTGCATTAACCATTATGTATTATCCCACTACCAGAATGAACTCACCAGAGATGAGGCTCCCATGGTGGTTTAATATCATGTGGGATTGGACTGAGGGATTTCAACATACTGGATCACAATTGAAGAAATCCCACCTCCATCCTGTTGAGAATTACAACCCATCTCCCAGAGCTGAAGGTCCAATCAGAGGTTCAGCAGTTCAGCAGTGAGTGGGGCCAATTAATAAATCTGCAGTGTGAAGGAGCTGAATGTTCTCAAAGGCAAGCTAAGCGTTGATGAGCAAACTGGGTACATTAATCTCAGGAGGAGGTGAGTGGGAGAGTGGGAGCAGAATGGGAAGTGGGCTGCATTGGGTTATTGAGTGGGTCAATCTTCTGGTTAAGGGGTCTACCGGACCACTGAGGTTCCCACTGGCTCCCTTCCGAACATCTTCACCATCATACAGCCAGCCTTTCAATGCCCCTCCTCCACTCAACCCATTACCATGGCGCCTGGAAATTTCAGATCTCGTGAAGTCTCATTGCTTCAGGTCAAATATAAGTAAGGAAATTTCTTGCTGATTACCATTTACCAACCTCCTTTTATTGTACAAGTGGAGTCAAACAAAGAACAAAGAAAAGTACTGCACAGGAACAGACACTTTGGCCCTCTAAGCCTGTGCCGATCATGATGCCATAACTAAACTAAAAAAATCTTCTGCCCTTACTTGGTCCATATCCTTCTATTTCCTGTCTATTCATATACCCATCCATGCTTAAATGTTGCTAATGTTTTTACCACCTCCTCTAGCAGTGCATTCCAGACACTCACCACTCTCTTCATGAAAAACTTCCCCTGCACATTACCCTTAATCTTTCCCCCTCTCACCTTGAACCTATGCCTCTTATAATTGACACTTCCACTCTGGCAAAAAGCCTTTGACTATCCACTCTGTCTATGCCTCTCACAATTCTGTAGACCTCTATCAGGTCTCCCCTCAGCTTCCATCTCTCCAGCAAAAACAGTTTATTCAACCTCTCCTCATATTCAACATCGTCAAAACTAGGCAACATCCTACTGAACTTTCTTTGCACTTTATCCAAAGCTTCCACTTCCAGTAGTGTGGTGACCAGAACAGCAAGTCAACAGTAATCAGAGCCAATTATTTTAGCTCTAATGCAATGATGCAGGAGTTCTTCAAGGTAGGGTTTTATACCCAAATGATCTCAGTTACTTTATCATGCCCTTTATAGTCATAAGATCGCTATAAAGTCATAAAATCATAAACGATTGAACAGTTTCAGTTCCATTCATAATTCTTCATGTAATGAAGCAATCTATGAAACAAGATCTGAAGAATGTCTGGGCCTGGACTGAGAGTGGCAAGAAACATTAATGGCACTCTCTTGCCGGGCAATGATCAGCTCCAATAAGATAGGGTCTAACTACCTGCCCCTGACATTCAATGGTATTACTGTCACTGAGTCCCACATCTTCTACCAATAACAAGAAGCCCAACTCAATCAGTTACATAAATACCAACACTACGAGAAATGGACAAAGACTAGATAGTGACTTATTGGCATCATGATACTTCAAATTGTCTGCACCAGCTAAAAGACGTAAGTCCAAAAGAGATGGACTATGCTCAGTGTGCTCAGAGACAACTGCAGTCACACTTCAAAATCTGAATATTATCCAGATCAAAGTTATTCTTTGAGCAGGACCTATTTGCACTTGTCTAAACATTCATCCTCTCCAATACTGCTGTACTGCGGCTATATTTCTCAAAGTTAGAGGTGATTTTTCAGTTTATACTGTGCTCGTTCAAGGCACCAGAATATTCACACTGTAAATGAGAAAAAGAGAGATGAACAGAATGGGTTATTGGAAAGAATTTAGGAAAATGCTTCCTGATCTTGCCAAGCTAAAATAGTAAGGGCTTCATTGATAATATTACTCTTCTGAAGTTACGCACCTAGATTAAAATAATTTTGGCTTGATCTATGTCTTTCAACAAAAATAGTTATTTGAGGGAGAGGTGAAATTGCTGTGTTTTTATAATGATAGAAAAACACTAATTACTCATTTGCATTGTGGTTTCATTTATTATGAGAACAGCTTCAAAGATAGAAAGCAGAAAGACACATCAACATCAGAGCTGTTGTGTATTTTTTAATGCAAAAGCAAAACTAAAACTGGATCGCATGACATACTTCCTTCGAATGATGTCATGCCACAACCTATTAAAGATATGTCGCAACATAATTATAATTAAGAACAAAAACAGAAAATGCTGGGAAATCTCAGCAGGTCTGACAGTATCTGTGGAGAAAGAATAGAGCCAATATTTTGAGTCAGGATGACCCATTATCAGGGAATTATAATTATAGTTTTATAAAGTTCCTGATAAAATAATATCTGATTTTTTTGTAGATGTCTATGATGCGGACACAAACTTGTGGCCTGTTCTCTGTTCTGAAGTAGACTACTTTTTTTTTCTAAAAAATCACTCTACCAATCAGCATCTTCATGAAGATCACAAAGTCTAACTAAGGCTCTGGTGAGTGATCACAGTTCAATCAGTGCCTCAAAGCAAAGGGAATTCTTGAAAACAGTGCACAGATTCCTTCAGGCTAAATGATTAATTTGCTCTTCTGGAACTGGTAGCTCAATGGATGCAGATAAGTTCTTCAGGAAAATAAAACATAGATTATTTGCAGTATAGCTTTAAACTGCTCATGCTTTGATAGCATACTTAGACAGTGGGTCAAATCTATTTACAGAATCTCCTGTGACATTCATTTAAATGGTTAGTTATGTATCCTTCACTCTAGATCTAAAGAGAAGGCAAGGTTGCTGATTATTTCTACTTTTGTCTATCTTGAGCATGACTTGGAAAGTGCCTGAAGCATGAACACTGACCACAGGTTTAACTGAACACAGAGTACCTCTTTAAGCAGATAGAGATCATGGAAAATTCACAAGCAGGAACATCAGTTGTTCTAAGATTAATAGAAGGATTTGTTTCCATATAAGGTAAACTAACTGCAATCAGATTACATGATTACAAAATGTACAAAACAGCAAATGAATAAAATCTTACTGTGATTTTATACACTAGATGGGATTATCCTGTGCATCTAATATAAATAAAGCATTTCTCAAACCAGCTACATTTTAAGATTGTTTCTAACAGCTACTTCAATGTATTCCTTTTTACAAAATTGAGAGGGCTAATCCCAGCTATTGTCCTAGCTGCTGTTTATGGTCAGAATTCAAGTGTAATATGACACAATCTGGCAGAATAATCAAATCTCTCTGCAGGTTTTACCATTTATAAGCCTGGAGCTTCAGTTAATATAATATTGCAGAAATCTTCTGATGCCTGGCTGCCCAGCATTAACTTACAGGTGGAACATTGTGCTGAAGAGGTGCGACACAGATTTCTTAAAGTGGTTTATACCTTCTGCTATATTGTTTCTCATCTGTACAATCAGCAGTCAGAGTCATTTTCCATGAAACTTATATTGTCATATGAAGCCATGTTGTATACCAAAAAATACTTTTAGATTTACTGGGCTGAAAATGACTGAGTTTTAAAGGACTGAATCAACATTCATAAAACTTAAAACAATGGCTTCTAAGTCATTTGCATGATTGTATCTCACAAATTCTAAAGCCAGTGAGCTGGAGTCAGCTTGTCATAAAAACACTATCACAGACAATCATCTTAGAGGAGTATAAATGGACCATCTCCTGACCTATTCACAAAACACCCAGACCTATGTCCTCAACTGGGTTGTGAGCAAACATTAGGCATGATCACTTCAGATGATGACTTCTGGCTGAAAAAGAAACTTGTCCAGCGATAATTTAATCCTGTAAACCATAAACCTGGAATCAATAAGCTATGACCGTGTTAAGCTATGACTGGTCAGTTGATGAGAGGTAAATACATGACAGACCAACTGTACTTATTTATGCTTAAGGAAGTTATTTTCTTTAGTCCACGGAGCAGAAGCAAAAGGAGAGAAGAAGTAAGACTCTGAGTGGATCACTCTCTCTCTTCCTTCACCTGTTCTGCAAACTTAAGTTTGGCGGGCTGTTCTGTCCAGCCACATGCTGCAGGCAGTGTTGTGTTATGATGGACATGTGCCTTTAAGAGGGCATATCTTAAACTACTATGCATATACCTTGTGACAGGATGTGATGTATTAGTTCCTACGCTACTCAGCAGCAGTGGTAGAGATTAGATATACTATACTTAGCTTCCTAGTTAATTCTGTCTGTAAATAATCTTATCTTCAAATAAAGAACCCACATCAGTGCTTCACAAATCTTTATATATGTCTGGTATGTTTATGTCAAAGAAAAACATAATATGGTGACATGGTGGAGCACAATGTTTAAAGATTTGACTAAGCAAGATACAAGCCTCAAACAGAGAAAGAAAAGAACTGACATGAAAGTGAAACACCTATAAGAAATTACCATGCGTAAGTGATTCTGCAGCTATGTAGGAATCCTACACACACAGCTCGTTGTTCTGAGATCGCACCTCACCAGTGGACAAGCATCCGATTTCATTAGGATTGAAATGCTTAAATAGTTAAAATCCATTACTATGAGGTTTAAATAGGAACATAAATTAAACAGCAGACTCCAGAGTGTCCCACTTTAAGCAGATCTTCACAGATAGGAGAAATTATTAGTGTCCCTAGGAGAACTCTAGTGAAACCAAGTGCTTCTGACTGCATTGGGAGGAAGAACTATCAAATAATAGTTTCAAACACCAAAAAAAGCCTATAAAATTTGGTTTCTACTGTTTGCTTTTACTGGAGAAGGCATTCCCACCTAAATCACAGCTCTATGGGTTTAAGTGAACCTGGAAAAAAGCAGAAGAGCTGAAAAGCACCAACATTACAGTCAAGCAGTAACCTACGACCAGCTAAGGCAATAGCCACTAAAAGTATTGAAACTTCTTAAGGAAATTTGCATAGTTGTCAAAGCTCTGGATAGCATTAAAAATCCTACAATAAATCTAAAGATGACCACAAAATTTTCAACCCTCATTTGGAAGGCAAGAGACATAACAAGAATATACCTCATTCTAACAACATAGTGAACCATGTTTTCTGGAACTCAGTATTTCTAAAGCAGATAAACAAGCCATTAAAATTGCTATATGCAACGAATGCCTCCACAAAACTAAACACTTTAGTCTGTGCAATGATTATCTTAGAAATCCAGAATAAGTGCAGTCAACACTTGTTGATCAATTACAAATGAAACTTAACTTCTGAATACATCATTTGGAATTCATATCTTTCAGCCAACAACCAACAGAGACCATTGATTAATTAATAAGCAGATGCAGAGACCATCAACATGATCAGAACCAAATGAGTGGATTTTTTTCTCCCACTCTGTGGCATATTTTGGATAGATGGCACATGCTTTCCAGTGATGGGATCTTATAGTTCCACCATTGTCAATAGGGTTTCCAATTGACTGTATTGCTTGCCGCTGGGAAATCCACGGTATGGGTATGTCATGGACAGGAATATAA
Organism: Sphyrna mokarran; assembly: GCA_024679065.1. Lineage (NCBI taxonomy): Eukaryota > Metazoa > Chordata > Chondrichthyes > Carcharhiniformes > Carcharhinidae > Sphyrna > Sphyrna mokarran. Next base: position 104,080,279 of record JAGIQG010000003.1, on the reverse strand, counting down.
GATCCCGCCAGCAAGAATATCAAAAAGATTTCAGCACATAGCTTCAGAACTAGCCAAGAATAATCATGTTAGAGATAGCATCTACCCATTGGAAGCAGTACAAACAGATATTTTGGACCAACCCATGGAAACATTACTATAAAGCAGATGGCATGCAAAGCTTTGTAACTAGGTAGGCACAGTCTACAGGCTATGTGTAATTTGCCCACCATTGGCATGATAAGCAATACAGACAAGCCAAATAAGTAATGTGGGAAGTGCAGCTTCGTACACGCACCTAGAAATTACCCAACTTTTAACAATGTGTGAAAGGCTTGTGATACCAGAGGATATTGCAGGTGCTAGTGTAATGCAGAATATCAGCCCACAGGTTACATGATACTGTTTGAACCATATATGTATACCCATTCCCAACCTGCAAACTTCATATAATGGCACCAATGCACAAATATTATTCAGCAGACAAGAGTCGACAACATTTCCCAGTTTTCACTTGTTGATACTCCTCAGAGTACCCGATACATTATTTGAAAAACAGGGGAAGGTGAAACATGCCCACAATCAGCAAATGGGTAACAAATTGCTCAACCTGAAAAACAGAAAATTTGAGTTTGATACCTACTGGAAACCAATAGAAATAGTCAGCATTTGCACAGAATCAAGAATTGTAGGTGCAAATACCAAATGGCATGTCAGTGTGATAAATCAAATGCAAATCACAGCAACACAAACATTGAGCAGTCTTATTGGCACTATAAAGGCACAACACACTCAAATCACTCCTAATCAACATTCTGAAAATACAAAGCAGCCTCCAGCTAAGATCATTGTGACCAAGACTGGATAAGTAAGCTAATACATTTCAGAAACTTGTACTCTGCTCTGATAAAATACAGTCATGTGCAATCCAGGCATGAAGATGCTATGAAACTCAGCAAAGGGGACAATTGGGGTAGGGTGCGGGTCAGTTAGGGCTTGTGGAGGCTGGAAGAAATTGATGGGGAGAGGACCCAATGTCTGTTGGGTAGGGCAGGGGGTAGTGTGGCAGGAAATCTCCCAGTAAACTGGGAAATTTGGATGTCTGTACAATGGTGCCTCAAGAGCTAAGCAGCCACCTTCACTGGTGAGCTTAGGTTCCACCTCTCTCCCATCTGGTGAGAGTTGCATCCTGACTCTTCTTTTGCATGAGGAGCTCATCCAAAAAGGCGTGATTCTCTTTTGTTTTCTTGCTCATTCATCACTTAGAACTCTTTTTTCGTAAAATTCTACCCACAAGGCAGGAAGTTATGACTTCCCTCATCCCATAACTATAAAATCCTGAGGCCAACAGACTCCGGCACCTCTTTGGGTCAATGCATGTAACCGGTTTTGCAGGAAACTCATGCAAACATGGGTAGAACATGCAAACTCCACACAGACAGTGGCCCAAGCTGGGAATCAAACCTGGATCTCTTAGCATTATGAGGCAGCAGTCCTAACCACTGTGCCACCGTGTGGTTAATCCTGTCTGTGACAACATGCAAACATAATATTATGTTCCTTTGTGTAAGGTAAATAGTTTAATTCTTGAAAGATAAATCTGTGGTTCGAAAATTATTTTTTTGTGACATGGTGTACATGCATATTTAAGGGCATACACTTTATATTACTGTCAATCATTACTACCGCAGGACAGGGTGTAATGTTTTAGTCCCATGTCATGCAAGCAGCAATGGCTGGGATGAGATGTACCATACATAGCCTCTCAGTTAATTCTATATGTATATAGTCTTAACTTCAAATATAGCACCCACACCATTGTTTCATCGACCCTTGTGTATGATTGGTGCAGTTACAAAGAGGAGATGAACATAACAGTGCTTTGAGAATGAAGCCAGCAGCTGCTGCCTCAAGAAGAACAGATGTGCATTGTCCATCAACAAAATCCATCTCAATGTTGAATCCTGATGGACCATTGAGACCAATCTAAAATCAGCCAAGTTATCCACCTACAAGATCCATATATCGCTAACTTTTATGGATTTTAAAAACTGCTTTTTCAATCCTACAGCATTTTAACTTAATTATATACATATGTGTGTGTGTGTGTGTGTGTGTGTGTGTGTAATCTTGAGTTCATTTGTGCATGAAAATTATAGCATTTATTATTTTATGTAAATTCTGTATGAAGTACAATAAATCCTATTCTCACTGAAAGAAACTTGCAAGGGAACTGGTCGGTGTGTGTCTTTTACAGTCACAGCATATAATGGTTAAACACTCACTGAATTGACAAGGACATTCTTTCAAAAAGACCTGCAGCAGTCAAATGAGGAAAGGGGGTCCTTATAACATGATGACTGAAGGAAATAGACTGCACCAATTATGGCTTTCTACGAATGAAGATAACTAGGGTAAATATCATCTCATATAAAGTAGCTGTGAGCCAGCCTTGTACATAAATGTCAACCATGAATTCCATACGTGTATAGAAATAGAACTTGTAGATGCATTTCCAGTAGACTGGCTTGAGGTTCAGCACCCTTAGCTCGAGTCAGGAGGTTATGAGTTCAAGTCCTCAGACCTCAGCACAAAAGAACTTGACTGAAAACTCCAGTGCAGTACTGTATGAGTGCTGCATGGTTGGAGGTACTGAAATTAAACCAAAAATAAATGATATTAAATTGATGCTCTACTTGATCTCTCTCAGGTAGGTGCCAACATTTCAAAGAGAAAGCAGGGTATTTATTATCTCCGGTACCCTGGCCTCACAATATCATTTTTTAAAAATTGCCTGGTCATTATTATTTTGCTATTTGTGTAAGCTTGCTGTGTGTAAGTTGGTTGCTGTATTTTCTACATTGTAACAATGACAATCTTTCAAAAGTACTTCATTGGCTGGAAAGTAGTTTAGCATATCCTATAACTTAGACATAAATATAAGGCTCTACATAAACGTCCGTCTTTCTTTTTTTCCAAGCCGAATTAAATATCTCAATATTTTGGGTCACCAAAAACCCCCACTGGTTTTACTTTGCACTCATTTTATATCCTGATAGCATAGCACTTACTCCAAGATCTCCTTTTAGCCTAATTTTCCCTCGTTATTCTAGTTTTTTTTATCCTCTAACACAATCCTATTTGAGATGTGGAGATACCAATGTTAGACTGGGTTGGGCACAGTAAGTCTTTCAACATCAGGTTAAAGCCCAACAGGTTTATTTGGAATCAGGAGCTTTTGGAGAGAAGCTCCTAAATCTTGTTTGTCATTTAGGAACTCTACCTATTGAAGACAGTTAAATGAGCATCAGGTAGTTTGCTTAATAAAATATAATTCCTTTTTCATTGTAATGGGTAAATTCTCTTCCTTGGTGATTTCAGTTTTCACTTGAAATCATCTTTCTTACCTTCAATAATTTCTTTATCCAGCTTGAATGTCTCACCATCACCTTCCACATCAATTCCGCCCACCAAATCCATGTTCACCCTTGTCAATCCTATCATCCACATGGCTTTGAGAGCCTAAAACAAATCCACTGTTTTCTGGCCTCCCCCTCAGCTCCACTCTCCCTGGCCTATCTACCACCCATTTCCACCATTATGGAGCGCAAAATATATTTCCCCCAAACTGCCAGAAGAACACATAACGCGTTTGAATTTCCATCAGAGTTCTCTGATTACCCATTGCAGCGGAGGATCGGCAAGTATCCTTGAGAAACAGTATCAAAAGTCATTGCTGATGTTTGTTCAGACTTTTCACCAATCTTTTTCCAAATTTACAGAAACCAATTGGGACCTCCCCCCAACTCCCCCCTCCTCCCCAGAGGAGATTATTGGCCTGTGTGTTTATTAATTTATTTTTGACAGTTGACATCACCCATGATGGCACTGCTACCTCCAAATCTGTTGGTTGGCTCAAGGCCATTGCAAAGCTTTAAACCTAGGATGACACTTCAGTGCAGTACTGAGGTGAAAGCTTCAACTAAGGCCCTATTCTCTCTCAGGTGGATGTGATAGATGCCACAGTATTATTTAAAAAAAAAGCAGAGAGTTCTGCCTGGTACCTTGACAAATATTTATTTTTCAATCAATATTCTTAAAGCACATTTAAAGTTTATTTATTAGAGGCACAAATAGGTTTACTTAACAATGCAATGAAGTTACTGTGAAAATCCTCTAGTTGTCACACTCTGGTGCCTCTTTGGGTACACTGAGGGAGAATTTAGGATGGCTGATGCACCTACTTGGCAGATCTTTCGAATTGTGAGAGGAAACCAGAGCACCTGGAGGAAACCCACACAGACACAGAGGAAACATGCAGACTTCACAGAGACAGTAACCCAAGCCAAGAATCAAACCTGGGTCCCTGGCACTGTGAGGCAGCAGTGCTAATCATTTACCTGGGCATTACCAAGTTACTATCTGTGGATTCAGCACAAAGTGACCACTGCTTTTCCTACATTATATCAATGATTAATATTCAAAAGTACTTCAAAAGTACTGTAAAGTGTTCTGAGAAATCCTGAAATTGTAAAAGGAGCTATCTAAATATAAGCTTTTCCTTCTGTTTAATTGTTTATTATTCCCACCCAAGACTTTGACAGTGATGACTTTTCCCCCCACTAACGTCACAGCTATACATTAAATATCTAAGTTTATTTATCTCAGTTTATTTCCCTTTAAGATGCTCTCAACTTGCCGTAGAGATGCGGATCTAGTTGCTACGGGAATCGTGATTTTTTTTTCCCTGCAGCTTCTCATCATGTGACAGGAGGAGAGAAATTTTACAAGAGAATGTAACGGGTATACCAGTCAGGTAACAGGAAGGCTAGTTTTACAAGGATATAAAAATAATACTGTTGCTAGGATATTCCAATGTTCTCTGGATACACTGTACTGTCATCATAAGATTATTTCTGTTGTATGAATGAAAAAACAAACTCGTTTCTGGAGATCCATGATATAGGATGGAATGTGCCATAATATAAACATTTTTCATTGTGGTTTTTCAGTGTGATAGAAATGCTCAGGTTTTATGTTTGTTTCTAGCTGCTTGGAAAACTCGTAGCAGACACTGTACACAAATTGCTTAGTAGACATGGGTGTTGTATTCTGTTCACTCATTCTTTTCATCTGTCAAAGATTACTGCACATTTTGTATTATTCTCAGTTGCCCCACCTGCTAACCAAAACAGTTTGATACCAGCAACAAAATTAATTACATACATATGTTCCGCATTTCATCTGCTTCTTATTAACAATTAACAGCTGTGACAAAAGTTCCTTTGTATTTCTTCAGAAGGTTAAATGCTGAAAAGGCAAACAGGAGTATTTTTTTCATAATACTTGTACGGGTGAAGCATACAATGCTTCCTATAGAATCTGTTGCGTCTTTGTGATAATAGTTAGAAAGGCAACACAAAGGCACAATTTCAATACAGATAGGAATTTCCTCCTGGTTATACATATGATACCTATACATATGAAAAGAAGATCTTGATTAACCTTTGTTCTTTTCAAAACTGTCTCATGTTAAATAAACCAATGTAGGTCTGATAAGTCCTTCTAAATCTATCTGTTCATATCCTCCATGGAAGAAGATTGTTCCTATCACTGTGGCTTCAAAACACACTAGTATACTTTTATTCTTCAATTTATTAGCTGGGTGTTGACAAACTAAATTGTGCTCTCCTCACACTTACTTCATTTGAAGGTGGTTATATTATCTCCTGACATGTTTTGTGCTGGATTCCGTGCTGTTATGGAGTATTCACCATGATGTGGATATTACATATACGCAAGAGGTTTGGCTCCTCAGGAACAGAATATATAGCAGTTGCCTAAAAACCTGAGTTCACGTAAGCCTATGTTCACATAAGCCAAAGCTCAGGTTAAAATTTTCTGATTGACTGTGTGTTCTGCATCTTGTACAATGCAATTCTGTTTAAAGCTCTACTTTATTATGTCTTTCAGTAGCCAATAGAATATTTGATTCTTTAAAATTATTCAGCACACCAAGGTGTGGGATGTTCTGGAATTTTAAGCATCAAGTATCAGCATTAAATTTTCCTGGGTTAGCTAGAGACCAACAAGGTTTGATTTGATTTGATTGATTATTGTCTCATGTATAAGTATACAGTGAGAAGTATTATTTCTTGCATGCCATACAGACAAAGCATACCATTCATAGAGAAGGAAAGGAGAGAGTTCAGAATGTAGTGTCACAGCCATGGCTAGTAGATCTATTCAAAAGTCTGATGGCAGCATGAAAGAAGCTGTTCTTGATTCAGTTGTACATGGTCTCAGACTTTTGTATCTTTTTTCCAATGGAAGATCTGTAGGACCTTTTATCCTATAGATACTTCGGTCCGCCTTGTGTCTAACAAGGGGCATACACGCGATGGGTCATGAGAGGGCTGCTCTTGGATTTTTCGAGAGTATCCTAGTGCTTCACATCATTAGTGTACACTTGAACTGGACTATTTGATGCGCAACACGACAGCTCAGTGACTATCGCTGTGCTGTGCAGATACATGGATTTGGGCCTGTGTCTGTGGGAGTTTGCACATTCCCCCTGTGCTTGCGTGGGTTTTCTCTGGGTGCTCCGGTTTCCTCCCACACCGCAAAGATGTGCTCTGAGGCTGATTGGCAAAACAAATTCTCCCTAAATTGTCTCACAAATTTAGTTCCAATGTATAGATCTATAAACATAGACAGGGATCATGGGTAGGAGTGGGAACATGGAGGTGGCGGTGTGGGTTCGTTGGGCCAAAGGGCCTGTTTCCCGTGCTGTTTTCGTTCTTTGTTCTTCTTGGAAGAAAGTATGTCTGGAGTTCAAAGAACAAAGTTCATGGGTATTTAATTAATGGTGCAAGTGCAATTGCCATTACTCAGCTTTTGCTAAATTTAATGTTTTGTGTACAGCAAATATTGAGAGAATTCTGACCATGAATATGTTTGATTTTCAAATCCCATTATGGTACAGTATTTGTTGGAAATTGATGATCACTCTGAATATTGTACAGTGACATAATTTCACAATTTCCTCTGTTCTGACAATGGAAAGGTCTCAGATGTGTAGTTCTACACACTGGCAACCAAATGCTAGTTATATATGTTTTAACATTAGTGAAGAGCAGACTTTTAGCTGATCAAAGACAATTTCCAAATTATGTATACAAGCTTTTTATATTGTATTTTCTTTTTAAAGTTTATTTTGCCATCATGCAATCACACTGCAAAGCTGAAGCAATGCAAGACTGAGCACTTGTATGCTCTCACTTGACATGCCAAAACGTGATATGCCTCAGGTCAATGATTTCACTCCATATTATTATGGTCTTTTTTTGTGTTTGCATAATATGCAAATCACATTGTGTTGCTTTAAACCACTTGAATGCAAGAAGCCTTAATGATAGAAAGTGGTGAAAGAACTCCATTTGTTGAAAGGCATATTACATGTAAATTCAGAAGAACATGGTTTGTTGAATACAAATCCTTTAAAATCAGGAATACATAAATAGAGAATAGTATCTGCTGCCAATGTGAACACTGTAGAACAAAGAATACCATTGTGCTGCGGAAGGTTGTTGCATCCAAACCAACACATTGATGGAAATACAGAAAAAACAAAGAAAACCACAGTATTCTGGAATAAAACCAATTAAACAGCAAGCATCTTGGCGACCAAATGCACTTTCCAAGAATACTCCTGGCTGATATCAGCAAAGCGCAAACACTTCATTTCTAATTGAATACACTGTATTGCAAGGGCTTTCTACCCCTTTCTCCAACTTCAGTTTATCTCCTTTCTTTCAGTGTTTGGCATCCAACTTCTGCTGAAAATGTAATGGATTACTAGGAAAATCCCACTAGTGCTATTAATAAAAACACATTTAATATTGTAAAGAGTATGAAAAAAATATGACAATGGACCAAGAAGAACAAGTTGGTCAGAAAATCTAGCTCTTTTCATCAATCAGATGCTTTTTCAGGACCCAAACTATTTTTCATCTTTCCATTATCTCAATTCACTATGTCAGATTTTGTAATTCAAAGGTTGAGCCAAGCAAGAAACCATTGATTATTAACTGGTCATCCAATCTAGCAGGGTGAACAAATAACTGAGAGGAGGAATTCTCACTTAGCTCCTGGTCAGTATCCTGATGGGTATGGTGGTGCCTCCTGGAAAAAGAGCTGAAAGCACAAAGCACATCAGTACCAGTCAATCAGGCAAACAGAAATTCTATTAACAAAAACAGAAAATGCTGGAAAATTTCAACAGGTCTGACAACATCTGTGGGGAGAGAATAGAGCTAACATTTCGAGTCTGGCTTTGATGAAGGGTCATCCAGACTTGAAACATTGACTTTATTCTGTCTTCTGTAAGAAGTCTGACAACAGCAGGTTTACATCCAACCAATTTATTTGATAGTAAACTCACAAGCTTTGGGGGTTTGCCCTTCGTCAGGTGAATAGAGAGTTCTGGCCTCAGACAGAGCATATAACAGCACAGACAATTTACTAATTACTGACTAGAATGTGAATAGCGGGTTAGTTATAAAGACTCACATTCTAATCAGTAAACTATCTGTGCTGCTTTATGCTCTGTCTGAGGCCAGAACTCTCCAATGCCTGACGAAGGGCAAACCCGAAATCTTGTGAGTTTACTATCAAATAAATTGGTTAGGATTAAAACCCAGTGTTGTCAGACTTCTTACTGTGTTTACTCCAGTCCAACACCGGCATCTCCACATCATATCCACAGATGTGTCAGGCCTGCTGAGAGGTTGTAACATTTTCTGTTTTTGTTTCAGATTCCAGCATCTGAAGTATTTTGCTTTTATCTTAGAAATTCGACTAATGTGGACTTTTAAGCTAAGTGATTGATCTCTAAAATATATTTCTACTTTATATATTGCTTTCTAATTCTGCCTTCAGACTTAACTGGCACTGCACTGACAGCAACAGAACAACAATATAATACACCATACTGAGATTATTGGCAAGAGGAATAGACTATCTTTAGATGTGAAAATTGGTACTTTTAGGGTAGTCCAGGAACAATTTAGAATTTAGGCATCAGCTCCTGATTCTTGTCGGTCAAATCCCTTATTAATTTGTCAAAAGGTATTCAGCAAAATGAACATTATTTCAAATTGCCAGATTAGCTAGTATTCCTATTATCAGGTGAGTGGCTAGAAGCCCTATTTGAGAAATCTGAGCCAATAATCTAAATTACTTTTCCAGAGCTTCATTCTCATACATTTTCTCCTTTGGGGAATAGTGGGGAGGTGGTGGAAGGGTTTGCAGGTTGATTATCAGCCCGTTGAATGAGGTAATGAATGCTCTTTCCTTGGCCAACAAGTTCTGGCAATGAACTTGTACCCAGAGCTAGCCCAGAGGTAGGAATACAATCCTTGCATCATCAGACCTCTACTGTCAAAAGTCCAGTCTGTCTGTATCAGTGATTAAGGTTGATCACAAAGAAGGCAAAGGAGTTTTCTTGCTGTCCTATCTGACATTCATTGCTTAAATACCAATATCAGCAAAGGAATATTAATTATTCAATTATCATAATGTTGTTGCTGGCAACTTTCTGTGTTTCTGCTCAATTGATGGATGTGTTACTATTCCAACTTTGTAAACATTACCACGCAAAATCATTTTTCTTAACAAGTTATGAGGAGGCAGTGCCACAGTGGTATTATCACTGGACTGGTGCTTATGCTCTGGGACTCAGGTTCGAATTCCACCATAGCAGATGGTGGAGTTTGAACTGAATTCAATAAAAAAAATCTGAAACTAAAAGCCTAATGATGACCATGAAACATTGTTGATTGTTGCAAAAACCTATCAGGTTCACAAATATCCTTTAGGAAATTGATTCTAGTCTACACATTTAAGAATCAATGGTGGAATTTTCCACTCCTGCCTGCCACAGAAACCGTGGCTGGTAGAGGGACAGACCATGGAAAGGTCTGTTGACCTCGGGCGGGATTTTCCGGTTTTGGGGTGAGCATGTTTGGAAAGTTCTGCCCTATGTGGTTATTCTGAAATTCCCTAGGCTGGTCAATAAATGCTGAGCCAACCAGCAATGCTCACATCCCATGGATGAATTTTTAAAAATCATCAGAATTGTATTGTCAAATATAATACAATTTTAAAGAGAGATAATGTGCTGCATGCATAGTAAATATTGACGCAGACTCTGCAGGAAGAAGCAATCTGCAGTAAAATTGCTCTTGAAAAATTAGCATGTGGTACAGAGTTTTTTAAATTTTAAATTCTCAACAATGAATAAGAGATGAGAGAACCAATCAATTATTTCATTTCATGAAATAATTCTGAGATGCAGTGATATAATTTGGTCCATCACAAAATATAACATGTATTGCCTTTAGAAACATAGAACAGCATCAAAAATTAAATAGGTGTGCAGTGGACTGTGATGATTAGAGCTTGATATCTGTTACAGACATTTTCCAGTTAGTGTTAATCTGCTGCCATTGATGTTGCCTCATAGCTTTAGATTGGGACATAGTTTTAAATTGAGGGGTGGTAATTATATGACGGAAGTCAGAGGTAGGTTCTTTACTCAGAGAGTAGTAAAGGCATGGAATGCCCTGCCTGCAGCAGTTATGGATTTGTCAACTTTAAGGGCATTCAAATGGACAGTGGATAGGCATATGGATAACATTGGAATAGTTTAGGTTAGACGGTCATTAGATTCATTCCACTGGTCAGTGCAACATTGAGGGCCGAATGGCGTGTACTGCACTGTAATGTTCTATGTTCTATGTACTATGTTCTCCTCTCTCAGCTGGCTGAGACGGGCTCTCGGGATTTGAAGTGAAACTGTCTGAGACTTCCATGGACTACCTTCTCCAATCTGCGCAACCCAAAACATTGCAGCACATTTAGATGTGACCTCAAGATATGACTGTGTGTTGACCTTGCTTTCATATAAAGACATATCAAGTGTTACATTCACATTGAAAACACCAGTTGTTTGGATGCCGTGGACACTATATGGTAACCAAAATGCATTCAAGGGGAAATGCACACATTTTTGGGCTGAGTCACACCAGATGCCATTGAATGGTATGGTGCTTGCCCCTTTAAGGATCCATCTGCAGAATCTCATGATCCAGGGGACCAATCGGAGAGCAGGATGAAGGATCATCCTGATGAACCTGGGTTTCTGTTCTAGAACCTTCTCAGAAGCTGACTGGCAGCTATGAGGCTACAGACCTCTGTATTTTGATTATATGTAAATAAACATTGCTGTTGCTATTTTCCTAACTGGTGAGCAGGAATTAACACATTAGCGGTGAGGATAAAAGAAAATGAAGCGGTCCCAAAATTGGGAGTATGAAATCCTGTTGAATTTCAGATTATGGTGAGAAACTCGAGTGTTCGCAGATATGCGCCTGTTTGGATGATAGATCCTGTTGGTGCATTTAGTGGATGATTGGACACAATACATTGAATTTGGGCTAATACTTTCAGTCCAACGGAATAGAGGAGGAGGAGATGAGAAAGACAATCGTTCTGAGACCATGTGAGACCCAGACCTATAATTTGATAGGCAACCTCACTGTGATGCTTTTGGTAAATGATGGAATTTTATTCTGGAGCCTCTGTCATGGTGATAGGGGAAAACACATTTTGATATTACAAGAAGGAGTCCAATCATTGATTTCGATGGCTACCATGGCAAAACTACACAGGAGAAACCATCAAGATAAAAGATACCTGTAGCAGTACACAAAGCTCCCAGTAGTAAAAGCGACTGACTCAAGGTAATCAAAATAAGTTGGATGGAAATCTTCTAAGTATGGCAAGGGAGACTGTCTGAGTTAATGAAGAAATATGAGAACTTTTTTTGTGGCGAGTTAGGTAAAATATGAGTGAGATCCTAAATGAATATTTCTCATCAGTTTTAGGGAAATAAATAGTGATGTCTTGAAGAGTGTACATATCACAGAGGAGGTGGTGCTGGAAGTCCTAAAGTGCATTATGGTAGATACATCCCCAGGAATTGATGAAATGTATCCTAGGACATTGTGGGAGGCCAGGGGGGAGATTGCGAGTCCCCTAGCCGAGATATTTGAATTATCGAGAGTCACGAATAAGATGCCTGAAGATTGGAGATGGCAAATGTTGAGCTTTTGTTTAAAAACAGCTGCAGAGAAAGGCCTGGGAACTACAGGCCAATGAGCCTCACATCTATGGTGGGTAAATGGTTGGAAGGTATTTAGAGAGACAGGATCTATAGGTCTTTAGGGATGCAAGAATTGATTAGGGACAGTCAAAAACTCAATCAAATTTGTGAGACATGATTTTCCATTCACAAAGCCATGCTGACTGTCCCTAATATCATTAGCTGGGATACTCCAGATATCACAGGACATGGGATCGACGAACCATTCCTCAGGAGTTCAAAGAGGCCACAATTGTTCATGTGTAGAAAGAAAAAGGAAAACAACTGCTTGTGATCGCAGGTAAGATTCTAGCAAAGGTTCTACTCGACAGATTGGTAAGCCACATGTGCTGCTAGAAACTCAAAGTGGGATTATGAAAATCAGAGGCACATGTAACATAATCTTCACCCTTTGGCAAGTGAAATGCTGTAAACGACTAATAGAACTCTAGTGTGTCTATGTTGACCTAATCAAGGTTTAGCATCGCCAGAGCAAGCTTACTATTTGCCCAATTACACAGAAGGTGGATTCGAAACCTCATGGCATTAAAGCACCCAATGCTGAAGTATTTCAGAGTGCAGAAATGTCTGGAATTGAAGCACTCATCAAACCTCAGCTCAGGTGAAGTGGATATGGAGTACATATGACTGATGAAATTCCTCAGGTCATCATGTAATCATGACTTAGATCCAGACACTGCCTATGATGTAAGCAGAGATTAAGATAATTGAAGATGAAACCCAGGAAATGTGAGAAAAATGCATAAGGAAGAAGTAGATGAGGAGCGATCACAAGTAGTGACATTGCTTCCTTCGACAGCAAAGAACACAAGCAACTGAGGACAAAAGGCAATTGAGAAAGACCAGGCAGTCTCAATAAAAATCAAACAATTCATCCTTACTGGATGAATTGCCATACAGTTCTATAATTGGCTGGCTCCACAACCATATTAGGATGCACAACAAGTGGCTTTGTACAAGCAAGAAATGGTCATCTTTGATAACAAAAAGAAACCTAGTAACTGCTATTACCTATTTGTGCTTCCAACAATTTACAAAGCCAATATTTTTGAACTGAAGGGTGCAAGAAAATACAATATCTAATTAATTGGGGACATTATAGTTGCTATGCTCCAACACATTCTGGCCCACTATTTACATTTCAATAAGATATTCTTTTATATAGTTATCTTATTCTAAGACAAATTCCTCAATTCCTCAGAATGATATCCTGAAAAATCAGCAAGAACACTGACTATAGTACGGATTGCATTTTTTGGCTGTTCTTTTTGTTGATTAACACCACAATAACTTGCTGGCACAACAGTGTGCTGGCAATACATCCACCAGCTCCTGAAATAGTGATGGGGTTTATCCTAAAACACAAATTAACACCTTACATTGTTACAGTTTTCACTGATATACTTCATGTCTACCTATTTTTTTCCAAAATTTGCCCTATGGGGTACTGTAACCTGAGTAATACCATCTTTTGAGTGCTTGCAGAAGGCTGCCAAAAGGGATCAGTCCTAATACTTTAATGATGTTTGCTTCGATAAAGAGAATATTTTGCTCACCATGTGGGTGTTCCCTTACAAAGGCTGTCACTGTAACTTAAAAGAATACCCAAGATAAGACCCTGCAGGAAAAAATAATACCCATTCCCAATGCCTATGTTTTAATTGGAGAATAATCATGTCTAAGCAAAATTTGATTGTGCCATGACGTTTGTGACATTTCCCTGACAGATGCTCAAAAAGGATGTTTCATTAGTGAATTATAACTCCCAGCTCCGCTGTCTCATTGTTAGACAGGTTGTAAGTTGTTGACACTGTATGATGGAATGCCAAATATATGCACTCACCATTGAATGCACCATTGAGTGAGACAGGCCACCCACAATTGGTAGAGTAGCCACTCTGTTTTGTGTCAAGAATTTATATCATAGAATCCCTACAGTGCAGAAGGAGAGCCATTCGACCCATCGAACTGGCACCGACTCTCTGACAAAGTGTCTTACCCAGCCCCTTTATTCCATCCTATCTTTGTAACTGTGCACATTCATCATGGCTAACTCAGCTACTCCACACACCTTATTTTAAGATCCACATTTTAAGATTAGGCTACCATTGAATTTTAACCTGAAATATTATTATTATAAATTCAAGCAAAATTGAATGCTAGCATTCAAAAGGGAAAACAACTTAGACATTTTGAGTCAAGATGACACTTTGTCAAAGCTAGAAGAATGCTAGCATCAGTTAGAGAGGATCAAATTCCATGTCATTGTTCTTGCATAAAGTGAGCGCAGTGAAGCTATTATCAAATCTAGCAGCATGATGACTCATGCCCAATTTGATATTGAGATCACTTATGGCTTTGTCCTGCCTTTTCTAAGCAGCTCTGATGGCTGCCTGCAAGGAGTCCTGCATGGAATTTAACATGAAAATGTGAGTCCTGTGCTGCGTTTTCCAATTTTCACATCCCAAAGAGGTGGAGGAGGAACCAGATGAGAAAACTGATGCTACAGAAGAAAATCAAAGACCAGCAGCAATAATGGATGATTATTATGTAAAGATACTCAATTTGACAATTGTTTCTTTTGAACATAGATTTCTAAAAGTCACCCTTGTGCAAAACCCCACCATCTGTTTTGTGTGATCATTTAACTGTCCTGATGCTCAAACAACTAACTTCCATCAAGTCCCACATCCAAGGCATCTAATCCTCCAATAGATTCTCAAAGCTGTCAATCAAACTGTGTAGTTATAACCCCTTGTAGAGATAATGTTATTTTTTGAAACTCAGCCAAACATTCTTAAGACATGATGATTGGTCTTTGGAAAATATCAACAAAGTGCTCAATTGAAATCGCATGACCAGTTGCTACATTGTTTCTAACCTATGCTTGTCAATTAGAGCAGTCCAACAGAGAATATTTGTTAACTTACATTGACAGCTGCAGCTTTTTTTTTAATATGTTTAAAGACCAAAGCATTTAACAAACTTAATATCATGACAGATATACAGAACACACCCACCCTTTAAGAGTATTTGCATCTACTCCATCAATTCATGATTTTCACATGGCAACAGTGACCTGGTAAGCCCTGCTGAGTTTGTGTTTCCCCCTTATGTGAATCATGGACTTCCGTGTCTAGATGCCACCCACCATTTTTGAAGTTTTGCTGATTCTTTCTCTCTCTGCAAAAATCTGGCCCCTGAAGTGAATTTATGAAATCTCAAGACTGGGCAGATCACTTTGATTCAAATCAAATGCAGTAAGGCCATGTCATCTCATGCAATTAAAAACAAACAATAATACATTTTGTAACAGTTTCTTTCAGACTTTACAGTCCAATGCCTATGACAAAACAATTGGGTTATCTTTCCCAAGTGACAACAGTACAGTAGTGGCTATTTCAACTTCAAATATGAGGTATGAATGCTTTAAAGCAACAACTTTACCTGATGCTTGCTAAGTACTGATCTATATAAACCAGAAAGGAAAATGCTAGAAATACTCAGCAAGTCAGACAGCATCTGCAGTGAGAGAAACACGATTAACATTTCAGGTGGGAATAATCTGTCAAAATTGGAAGACATTACAACTGAGCAATAGTTAAAAAGCAAGACATAAAGGAAAGAGGGAGAGGAAAATGTCCATTTGTTGATTTTCCTTTTTTTGTGCTGTAAGATTCTATGGTGAAAAAATTCAATAAGGGTCGCAAACAGCTATGGAAATTGTAATACATAATTAATCTATGCTGCTCTTTCAAATGCAGACAACACACAAACTTTATAATTGATATAACAATAGCACGCATACTGTCGAGTGTCTGCTGCCACAACATGATTAGCCAAGTTTGTGTGAAGTAACCAGCACTTTAAACTAGCCTGTATTGCTTAAAACCAGTATAAACTTCTTAAAGGGAGGTAAATGTTAGCTGCAGTAGATGCTGGAAGTGGCTGAGAAGACAGTCTAAGCAGAATAAACTCAGGATGATGTGAGGCAGCACTGTGGTTAGCACTGCTGCCTCTCAGCATCAGGAACCTGGGTTCAATTCCCTGCTTGGGTCAAGGTCTGTGTGGAGTTTGTACACTCTCTCTGTATCTGCATGGGTTTCCTCCGGGTGCTCCGGTTTCCTCCCACAATCCAAAGTGTAATCGCCCCTTAGTGTCAGGGGGACTAGCTAGGGTAAATGCGTGGAGTTATGTGAATAGGGCCTGAGTGGGATTGTGGTTGGTACAGATCTGATAGGCTGAATGGCCTCCCCTGTGCTGTAGAATTCTATAATAACGGCTCAACAGGGAGGAGAGTGTGTGCCAAATCTCTGTGATGAAGCACTGAATGTATTGCTGTGGATGAGGACAGGACAAACGATGTCATCTATCTACAGTGGATCAGAGAGCTGTCCAGAAAGACACTACAAAAGGCAGTGAGAGCAGATAGCTGTTGCTGTCAATGCCAGCCCCAAGGACCTGGATGTTCTTCGACTTCACGAGTGGTCGAGGTCAGTGAATGCATCTTCAAATGTCATAACCTTATAAATAAATCATTTGTCTCATGCACTGCACAATTCACCACCCTCCTACGCTCACCTACTAACAGTTTCTATCAACAATGACTCATACTTTACATTCATAGTTTCACATTCACCCCCACACATTTAGCATTTCAGCAAATTTCACACCCACAGCACACAGCTTGAATGCACTGCCAGTTATTCAACTGTGCCAACCATATCAACCAAACAGATGACATCTCACTCATTGACGTACTTCCCTGTCTCTTGCAAGAGAAGCAGGAGTAAAAACTAGGACAGGCAAAACTATACATCTGTACCCCAGCGGCCAGGAGAACTAGAGACTGGTGGTGAAGAAACGTGATTGCTTCATCACACACTTGAAGCCACTAGCTCCAATACTGAGGCGACACTTACTTTAAGGTGTAGCAACATGGGGGAACCTCAATGTGCTGAGATACTGGATACAATTGGTCTCCAGACAGGGCAAGGGAAAGGGTAACACAAGTGGCAACTCCCCAGACCCTGGAGAATGAGGCTGCACACAGATTTTGCTGTTAAGGACTCAAGTAAGAACATCAGTGGGGTCGCATATAAATGAAGGCAGATGGAAATACACAAGGAAATGCTCAGTGAATTAGCTAGCCTACCAGAAAGCCTACTGTCACTGTCATAGGAGGATAGAAGAGTCCAGCACAAACTTGGCACAACCTTTTTGTACAAGGTTTAGGATCCATCATTTCCACTTCCATGGAATTAGTTGCCAACTCCATGAGAACACTAGCACGATGCAGAATTTTACCACTGCTACATTACCTTCCATTGCAGCACAGGCCACCCAGTCTCTTAGCGCAGCAGTGTGAGGTCAGACTGAGGTCAATAAATCTCAGCTTCTTACTATACCAATAAGCTACCATGCTAGTTTCACTGCTGCCATCATGGCTTGGGATACCAGTGTTTGAAAGGGTCTTACAGCAGGATATCATTCTGTACTTGGCTTGCCCAGGGGAGCACAAATCCTTGTCCATCTTCAGAATGATAGGATTTTCCTCCCACAGACACTATCGTACCAGTGCCTTTGCTCTTGCCTGTCAGCCAGCCACACAGCTCTCACTCCTGGTGATGTCGCCCTCAGCCAGGTTTCCAGGGCTTGAGCTGCTCAAGTGTAACTTGGAAGGCCATTTTGATTTGATTTGATTTATTATTGTCATATGTATTGAGATACGTGAAAAGTACTGTTTACTGTGTGCTGGAAAGAAAACATACTGTTCATAGAGAACAAAGGTGAGAAGGAAAGAAGCGGGTGCAGAATATTGGGTTACATTGACAGCTAGGGTGTAGAGAAAGATCAATTTAATATATATTCAGAAGTCCAATGGCAGGAAGGAAGAAACTGTTCTTGAATCAGCAGGTACACATCCCAGCATTTTGTATCTTTTCCCAACAGAAGAAGATGAAAGTCAGAATGTCAGGGGTGCATAGGGTCCTTGATTACACTGGCTGCTTTTCCAGGCAGTCCACCCAGAGCCAGTAGGTGGGAGGCTGGTTTGAGTGGTGGACTGGGCTTCATTCACAAACCTCTGTTCACAGTAGTGAAAACCAAAACATGGTAAATGGGCAAAAGTGAAATTACCATAAAACAATAGTCACCAAATAACAAAACAAAGGAGGAAAAGACAATCCAAGTCAAGCGTATGAATAGATAAAGAGATGGATGGTGAGTCAAGTTAAAAACAAAAGAATGTAGAATTAAAGCAGAGCTGGTTCTTAGACCCAAATCAAATTAACTCCAAAAGGTGCCAATCATCTCAACTACACAGTGTTCATGGAACACTCTGCACTGAGGCCATTCGGCCCATTGAGTCTGTACCAACCGCAACCCTACCCAGGCCCCATTCCTTTAATCCTCATTTATTCAGTTAATCTGTCTGGATACTAGGAACAATTTAGCATGGCCAATCAACCTAACACCCACATCTTTGGATTGTGGGAGGAAATCGGAGAACCTGGGCAAAATCCATGCAGACATGAGGAGAAACTCTACATAGACAGTGACCCGAGGCTGGAATTGAACCTGGGTTCCCTGCGCTGTGAGACAACAGCAGCTAACCACTATGCCCCAAGTAATCTGACAAGGGACCCCACCAACCCATTACCCATTTTCCTACATTCTTCACTAAGTGGGATTGGCTGTAAAACCCATAGTTTGTTTCGGATAATCAGTTTCTGCTGATTCTGTTATGAAGAAAACATTTGCAATAGCGTGCAATAGTTGCACACACATTCAAAACCTGACAGCTTTCATTTTGCAGCTTTTGAATGGATTTTACTTTAAATTCTAATGGAACCAAACGGTTAAATTTATAGGTAAGACATTGGAATGTTCTGCTGTGCCCAGTTGGCTATTATATTTGCCTAAATAACATCAATGGCTACACTTTGAAAATAATTAATTGGTTCTGAATTACAATGTGCACGTATTCTTTCCACACCATTAATAACTCACACACCACGTTGTACTGGCAGTTCAGTAGGTGCCCTGGAGCCTGAAATTGATATTAGACTCATTGCGTAAGTAAATCAGGGTTTTATCACTTGCTTCAGGCTACTTTGTGAAATTGCTCTGTAACTGCTTGCTGCACGCATGGTGCAAAACCATACAACCCAACCATTCTTAAAGGGCTAATGGAGCATGCCAACCGTAATGTAAGTTTCAAGTTATTCTACCTTATTGTGAAGTTAGGAGGAAAAGAATTGCTCTACCTGGCTCCACAATACAGTCCTGAGTCTCCCAATTGCTTCACCTTCCGGAAATCCCTGAAACTCTCCTGCAAATAGCAAATTGCTTCTGGAGTCATGTGTTACCCATGGCTTGCTGAAACTAACCTAATGGAACCAACAGTCCAATTTACCATGGTCCTGGTGCCAGGTTATAGTAATGTATACCGACCCAGGAATATTTCTAACCTAGATACAATCCAAATTCTCAGCTCACACCTCTGTAAATGCAGCACTTATTCAGTGTGACATTGAAAGGCTAGCATGCAATTTTGGTAAGGTTATGATTATCTGTGTCATAACATTATTTTTTTCTTGAATTTGAGCTTTACACCTCAAGCAAATGCTTCAAGCATAATCGCCTTCTCTCCTCTCTGTCAGGAAAGCCAGCTGGCCCTGCAGAGTAATAACTGGTAATAAAAGGAGGTGATTGAGTTCAGGCGAGAACATCGCAGGAAGATTCTCAGAATCATTCTTCACTACAGGGAAAAGATAAAGTTATTTCTGTTAAACAGTTTGATTCCCAACATGAGTTGATAATATTTCAACAGAGCAAAATATTTAAGGCCCTCACCTCAGACCAAAGTGAAACGTTGTGATTCTGTTTGCTCTCTGGTTGATCTGAAAAACTGATAAAGAAGTTATCGAACGTATTTTCTTAGTAGATTGCAGAGATGTGGAAAACTTTAACTGTCCTTTTATTGCTGAAATTTGCAGTTTTCCAGCCACCCTGTAAAAAGGGAAGCAATTGGCCAGCTTACATCAGTTGGGAGGCTTTTTAAATATGCAAATTGGCATCCCATCTTGGTTTTACAATTTTCAGATACTAGCAAACTGTGCAAGTTCTGCCCCCAGTTGGACTGTGAATTAAGCTGCCTCATTACAGGCACTCCCACTGAACACGAGTTCACTTGAATGATCGCCCAGGAAGCCTTCAATGTTTGATGCAGGAATGCTTTTCAGGGCAAAAATGTTCAGCCTATTTGAGCATCACTGACCCCCCCCACACAATTCAACAACTGTCCTCCACGCCCCCTTCTCATGTCACAAACTGACAGTCAGGAGCAATTTCCTTCCCTCCAAAATCTGACTGTGAGCTGCGGAACACTCTGCACTTGCTATTTTGAGTTCCATGCATCAAAATGGCTTCCATGATTGGGGGTGGGTGAGCCAAAGCACTCACTCCATCAACATTTTGTGCATTACTTGAAAATCTCCTCCAGCTCTTTGAAATATTTTGCCCATATTTATTAGCAAGAATCATGTCACCAGGGGAAGACTTCCTCTAGTCAACAACGCGTTTGCAAAAAGAATTACAACAAAAGCTGCAGATACTAGTTGTAGATGCACAATGTTGTTTGCAGCGTGTAATGTAAGTTAACAGAAGTGGTGCTGAGTATTTATCATTAGCTGACAGGAGTGAGCGAGGATGAAGGAAGATTGTTGTTCTGTATAATTAAGTCCGAGCTATTTCTTGTTTTAAATTATATGTTAGTTGTAGTTTTGTTCACCTCAGTGTAGTAAGAAATATCTTTGCTGGGGAAGGAACAATATTTCCTCGTCTTTCATTATCATCATGAAGCATTCACAGCATGGGCTGGGTTAAAGAAATGCAGAAAAGGAAAAACAGCTTGCACCAGTATTTTAAATCTCCCGTTTTACTGGTGTTCCATTCTTTAGGATACAAGATCAGTTCAGACAAGTATTTTTATTTTCCCTTTTTCACGTTATGGGAAAAACTTCCTCTAATTTAACCCTACAATGTTCTTAACACTCCAACTTCAGAAGACCAGGTCTTACTGCAGAAATACTAAGCTTTAAACTTTAATTTTCACTTCTTCTGTTGCTTTATCATCCCTGCCCATTCCTCCACCTGAACGTAACTTGATATCCTAAACTGCACAAGTCGGGATCAGTAAACTGCATTGGGACGCCAATTTGGTGTTTGTAAGCCAGCAGCCATTTGGCAATAAGGCCTGACCCTTGAAAGTTGGCATGATTGGGCTCCATTGGTTTACTGCCTGATAGTTTACTCCATAAATTCTGAACCACTGCAGATCAGTTATTCCAAACTAACATCATGCTATTTTTGTTTAAACTTTAATCTGAAATTGCAAATTTACTTTTAGGTTTCCTAGAGAATGAATTTTCATTCAAGTGTTCCGAGCGTGATTAAAAAAAAACGCCATTGAAATATTGGCTGGAATTTTACCATCTGGCCCACTATGGGAATTGGAGTGGGCGAGGGGCAGACAATGGGAAGATCAGTTGACCTCTGGTAGGATTTAATAGTTTCAGGATGTGCAAATATCACATTTAAAATCCCAGCCATTGTGTTTGTTACAATCTTTAAGAGATGATTTTATTTTAATTACAGAAAATGACCAGATGCGATGAACTATAGTCAGTTGTATGGCCAATAGTGCATTTCAGGCAGTTTATGTACAAAATATGGATGTTTAAGCATTCTTAGTCACATCCTGCCTCTTTTATGGAGTTATATCCAAAGCAGAAATGCACAAACCGTATGATGCCATCACTTGGATTATTTTATTCAAGATGACAGAATTTAGTTCATGATCCAATGACTTCTCTGAGAATTTCAATCATTACCACAAAGCCAAAACTGATATACCAAACAAAGTATTCGGCCCGTTTCACATAATTGCTCGCAGCAAAGGAAATCAAAGCACAGTCTGTGCAAAATATGTGGAAACCTGTGAAAACAGTTTACAAAATTTCCATTAAATAGTTTCCTCTGAAGGCAATTAATCGACATTGAGCTCTGTGTGAATTATTTATTTAACAAAGAACATTTTAAGCTGTTTACGTGAGATTAGAAATGCGCTATATATAATCAGAACAAAAATCCCTCTGCTTGTGGACATTATTTGGATAACATTTTGAAAACATTGGAAAAAGGAGCCAAAATAGGCCTCACAGTTCATCATTGCTGCTCTGCTTTCCATAAAATCACAGCTGAGCTGCCTTATCTCCCCATATCCCATGATTCCATTTTATAGTAATGTTGCACTAAAATGCTATTGTAAAATGATCAACTATAAAAATATGCAGACTAAAACTTTTTTGGGTTCTGCTGACTTAAATCAATTGAGAATCACAACATCATTGAACTTCCAGCAGTGCAACATAGCCTGCAGCTATTAGTTCCTCTGTTGTCGTTAATATTACTCTGGTGCAAGGACATCTTAAATTTGTACGTTGAGGTAAGCATCACCAAAGGATAATTTATTAGCACTGACTATTAAAAACAAGCTTTTATTAAAACATTTGTGATGGTGTATTTTGTATAATTTATTTTGGCAGCTTGTGATCGATACGAGACAAGCCATCGGGGGTGGTGACGTGGACTTGTTCGGCCAAAGGGCCTGTGCTGTTTTGTTCTTTGTTGCAGATTCAAAACACAGTTGGGAACAAATTACGTTTCATTGTAGTTTATGTATGCTTACAATAATCAAAACTTGTGACATCCGTTGTATTTTCATCATGACCGACAGTGTCTCCGTCCTGGCGAAAATCCCAGAATTGGCTGAAATTTCTAAGTCTTGCTCCAAACTTGGCATTTCCCAAGTTTGGGAGGATGGAGCTGGAGTGGAACCAGCGTTCGGGCACGTGTGCTTGATGGAGGTTACTGACCACTTAAATCATCAGCTGCCTCCACTGATGTGAGATTTGGAAGAACAAGAATATGGAATCCGGAGTGTGTAGATTAGAACTGGTAAGAGGAACGCTGAACTTGGTGCATTCTTACAGTAAGCCAGGTTTCCCTTTTGGATAGAGTTTCAGGATACCTTAGAGAAGAAAGGCACACTTAGAATTTCTAAGGCACTCTTTTGGATTGTTAAAAGTGAACATGATCACACACCGTTTACAAACAGAATTCAGTGGAATTGTCAAGTTGTAAAAAATGGTGTCCAACTGTTCAGGAGATGTCCAGTTTCCCAGGAACTGTCCAGAAGTTGTCCAGCTGGCCAGGAACTGTCCTGCCATCCAAGAGAAATCAAGCTTCCAAGGAGATGTCCAGTAGTCCAAGAACTGTCCAGTTCTTCAACAGCTATCCAGCTACCCAGCTGTCAAAGAAATGTTAAAGGAACTGTCCAGCTGTCAAACCTGTGAAAGCTAACAAGGAAATGTCAACCATGTCAAGCCTGTCAAAGCTATCCATGAAGTGTCAGAGCTGTCAAGAACCTATAAGATACTTAGTTGGCATAAGGACAAAGGGTGTTGGGGGAATGGCTTGGCACTAAGTTGGTATAATGATATGGGGGTAATGGGACAGGGGGTTGGCATAGATTTGCATTGATTCAGCATAGTGAATGTGTGCAGGGTTGAAGAATGAGGTCTGCAGGGATATCTTTTGTTTTATTGTCACTTTTTATATGTTTAGATACAGCACAGGGACAAGTGCAAATCTTGCAAGCAACTGGGCTCCACATCAGATGGACTGCAAGTTTGTTCTGAGGGCACCCACTCTGACTACTGATGCAGCCCACCCTCACTGAAAATTGCATCTGTGGTCAGATTCACCAATGCAAGAAATCATCCCACTCTGCACTCCCAACCTGGGACAAAAATCTGGCTCATTAAATCGGTTGAGAGAGTAACATCAAAGGGCAGCAGCGGGGTTCTCAAAGACAAATAAGATGATGAACATATTTTACAGATTCCTTTCCAAACAAACTGTTATAATATATGCACATGCACTGTATTTCTGTCAGGCTGATTGATGACCTCATTGTGTATTGCAAAATTGAAGATGCCAGGATCAATTCTTATTCTTTACAAACTGAATCAATCTTAGCTAGAGAACCAGATCTCTTTGGAACAACACATCTTACTGCAGCTGTTGACTACTGTTTATTCTTACCGATGTTTCACTGCCAAGCTGATGAGTTTTTTTAATTCATTCATGGGACATGGGTGTCGCTGGCAACCCAGCATTTATTCCGCATTGCTAGTTGCCCTTCAAGGGCAGTTGAGAGTCAACCACATTGCTGTGGCTTTGGAGTCACGTGTAGGCCAGACCAGGTATGGACGGCAGATTTCCTTCCCTGAAGGACATTCTTGGGCCAGGAGAGTTTTTCCAACAATCAACAATGATTTCAAAGTCATCATTACATTCTTAATTACAGATTTTTATTACTGAATTCAAATTCCATCACCTGCTGTGGCTATGATTCCCAATGCAGTTGAATAGCTTATTCACTAACTAAGCTCAAGTCATAAAAATGGATCCAGGGTGATGCAGAGGAAGTCTGCTGGAATGTGTTGAACTGCACGCCCACATTAACTGCTGTTGCCAGGGTTGACAAGAATTAGAACTATTTAACAACTTTACAGAGCTTCCTGTTAGAACAATACTTTTCCAGTATCAGGTTCGATTCATCAATGATTAATGGAATTCTGCATTTCCAGTGGATTCATTCAGCGTAAACAAGTCATCAACAATCGAGCGGAAATCACTGGCTAATGAAATAAATTTATACAAACCTAATGTACTGGAAATGTTACTGTTTGATACAAAATATCATTAGATTATATATTACAGCATAGGACAATGGAATCCAAAAAATAAAACTTCTGCTTTGGGTGCAATCAAACCACTAAACCCAAAATGAATTAGAAATTGCTGGTTGGGTTCAGATTTCTGCTAAAATTTATCTGCATAATATTTTCATCAAACAATCACAATTCACAGTGTAATAGAATGTTAGTTGGATGTTTTTTTTCACCTTAAGAATGTCCATTAATCTATTTAAGAATGGTAACAATTGTAAATGTATTTATCAGCAAAAAATGTTTAATATGTATCCAGTTCTCTACCTTTACGCAACCTGATTTAAAATCATTAAAACTGAACAACTTAATAGCATAATTAACAGAATAACAAACTAGACTTAAAGGTGTCTTAAAGTATATTAAATACTTTTTGATTAAAGAAACATTTTAAAAACATGCCTACTAGTTCCCACCTGCCTAATGAGTACCATTAAAGAGTCTTCCCTGAACAATATAACTGGCAAAAATCTCATGATCTCACCTTGGGGGTGTGGTCAGTTTTATGGAAGTAGGCCAGTGAAGGTGAATTGAATCTTGAACCAATGTAAAGAGTCATGGAAATGTAAATAGTTTGGGTCATGAAATTGTTCTGCCTTCACAAAAGACGATGCAAATCAGATCCAGAAATGTTGGCAAAGGGAAGAGCTGAGGGAGATCAATATTAATAGAGAAATGGTTCTGGGAAAATTGATGGCATTAAAGGTGGATAAATCCCCAGGGCCTGATAATCTACATCCCAAAGTACATAAGGAAGTGGCTTTAGAAATAGTGGATGCATTGGTGGTCATCTTCCAGGATTCTACGGACTCTGGAACAGTCCCTGCAGATTAGAGGGTAGTGAATGTCACTCCAATATTCAAAAAGTGAGGTATAGGAAAAACAGGGAATTATAGATAAGTCATGGAGAAAATTCTCAAATCCACTGTGAAGGATTTTATAACACAGCATTTGAAAAGCAGTGACAGGATCAGACAGAGTCACCATGGATTTATGAAGGGAAAATTATGCTTGACAAATTTGTTGAAATATTTTGAAGATGTAATTAGTAGAGTTGACAAGGCGGGGTGGGGGGGCAGTTGCTGTGATATATTTGGACCTTCAGAAAGCCCTGCACAGAGATTATCATGCAAGATTAAGGTGGGAAAGTTGATTGGGGGAAAGTGTATTAAGACGGATAGAAAACTGGTTGGCAAAGAGGAAACAAAGAGTAGGAATTAATGGGTGCTTTTCAAATTGGTAGACAGTAACTAATAGAGTGTGACAGGCATCAGTGCTGGGATGCCAGCTATTCACAATATATGTTAATGAATTGGATGAAGGAACAAACGTAACATCTCAAAATTTGCAGATAATACCAAATTGGGTGGGAAAGTGATCTCTGACAAGGATGCAGCAATCCTTCAGAATGATCTGGACAGATTGGGTGAGTGGGCTAATTAATGGCAGAATCAGTATAATTTGGATAAATGTAAGCAGTAAGAGACACTCCAACCACCATCCCTTGACATTCAATGGTGTTAAAGCCACTGAATCCCCCACCATCAACATCCTTGGGGGTTACCATTGGCCAGAAACTCAACTGGGCTGGCTACATAGACAAAGTGCTACAAGATCAGGTGAGAGACTGGGAGTATTGCAGCAAGGTCTTACCTCCTGACTCCCCAAAACCTGCCTACTATCTACAAGGCACAAGTCAGGACTGTGATGGATTATTCTCCACCTGCCCAAGTGGATGCAGCTCCAACAACACTCAGGAAGCTTGATGCCATCCAAGACAAAGCAGCCTGCTTAATTGGCACCACATCTACAAACATCACTGACGCTCAGTAGCAGCAGTGTGTACTATATAAAAGATGCATTGCAGCAATTCACGAAAAATCCTGAGACAACACCTTCCAAACCCATGGCCATTTCCATCTAGAAGGACAAGGGCAGCAGATACATGGGAACCCCACTGCCTGCAATTTCCCCTCCAAGCCACTCACCATCTTGACTTGGAAATATATCACCATTCCTTTGTAATTGCCAAATAAAAATACTGGAATTCCCTCACAATGGCTTTGTAGTTCAACCCACAGCACGTTAACTGCAGTGGTTCAAGAAGGCAGCTTCTTATCATATTCCCAAAGTCAACTAGTGATGGGCAATAAATGCTGGCCAGCCAGCAATGCCCATGTGTCATGAATGAATAAATAAAACAAAAGAGGAAACTCTATCCCAAGTTTGCAACAGTCATTCTGTGATTATGGCATTGCTTTTTTTAAAATCAGGGTCTCTATATCATGGATGTTAATATTAATGACACTTAAGACACAACAGTATCCCTAAAGTCATGAGCAATCTGAATCAATCTTAGCTGCACAATTTTATAATCAACTGCAGAATATAATAGTACCTTAATATCACCTAACACTGAGTATTGAAATTTTAACAATAAAATAATTTGGTCACAAAACCATACTGGCATTTCTGCAATGCACATTTCAAATTTATTCAAGTTTGATGTCTTTTAGGGGAAAGCTGAGTGTGAAAGATTCGAGTCAAATCCAAACTGTCCACTCAGATGAGATGGATCAGAACGTGACATTCCAAGAGTTTTATTCTGCTAAACAATGAATCAATGAATGCATGGTTTCCCATTAAGAAAATTAACAAGAGGATATCCAACTGCTCACCTGGGGTGTGTACTTCCAGTGCATAAAATCAGGATGTGATGATGTCCTATGTAATCTGGAAATGCAATTTTGAAAGGAGATTTTGTGAACTCATGATCGTACATTAGCCAGCTACGTGCATTGTACTGCACTAGGAAAGTGACTTGCTTCCTTCATGACAAATAATGGGCTCAGCAGGAATATA
The DNA here is from genome assembly GCA_024679065.1 of Sphyrna mokarran. Lineage (NCBI taxonomy): Eukaryota > Metazoa > Chordata > Chondrichthyes > Carcharhiniformes > Carcharhinidae > Sphyrna > Sphyrna mokarran. The sequence goes on along the minus strand of JAGIQG010000003.1, from coordinate 104,052,352 downwards.
TAGTGCCAAAGTGCGTTCTTTATTTTAGGAGAATAGGGTAGGAAAAGGCAGGGACTTGTACCAGGAGAAATCCAGGAAGGGTGGCGTTGTTTCAAACTGTCCGTAACTTGATGTAACAGATGACGCAAAATGCCAAGCATTTTATCTGAATAGTGCATTGAATACTTTAATTGATAAACGTTTTGATTTAGGAAGAGTGAGACTACGCAATCCAGAGCGGAAGAGTAATCCACATTATATTCTAAGTCTAACTATAGATATGTGTGGCAGATATTAAAGCCAGTAATTGTGGAACATTCTTAATTGTGTCGCCTCCTGCTACAATTCATTTCAGATGGATAAATGAACCCACAGTGAGTCAAATTACTTGTCACTAATGAATAGAAACATCTACAATACTTAAATATAAATTTTATTGAGTTAGATCAGAGAGACAGTTGAGAATGTAAATGGACACTTTGTGGAACTAATAAGCAGCAGTTAGGCTGTGAGAAATGCTGTTATTTATGGTGGAACAAATTGTCAATTGTAGATAACAATAGCCAGAAGTTTGTAGTCAGCAACAAAGTGTAGGTGCTTGCTGCTGACCATGAAGTGGGTTTTACTGAAATATTTTCGTCTTTATCTCTATGCAATATCACTGGATTGTAATATTTTATACTGGACTTTCACTCCACAAAGCAGCAGTGATATCATAGCAGCCAATCACATTAAACATTTTCACAGACAGCTATAAGAAAATAAAAAGTCATAAAACAAAATCATCTTTAAAAATGTTAAAAGATTGGGGCATATGCATAGAGTCAAGGTTGAAGCTGAAAACAATGTAAATAAAAAACTTCTGAGTTGTTAGCTTAGAAAACAGCTCATTAAAGATTTACCATCATTGCATGATTACCACAGAATCATAGGATCAATACCATACCGAATGAGGCCATTCAGCCCAGGTCTGAGCCAGCCTCCATATGAGGAATTTACTATGTGCTACCTCCATGCCTTCTCTCTGTAGCTTTTGCACATTTTTTTCGGATAACAATGCAATTCTTTCTTGAGTGTCTTAGTTGTTTCTTCCTCTATCAGGTAGTACCTTCCAGGCTCTATGTTTTAAAATTATATTTTTCAGACTCTGCTCTATTATTAAATTTTATTAATCATGCCATTGTCTACAAACCCAGTTGCAGCTGAATGAACAAGGTATCATCTTTATGAGGTTTCTACAGATGATGCAGAAAGGAGAGAAGGTGAAATCCTTATTGATCACTTTAAACTCTACGTCAGGAGAATCTAAATCATAGCCAGATTTCCCAAGGCAATGGTGAATGGCTTCCATAGTCAAGAGAGATCATGAGGGGATTAGGTAACCAGAGATCAAGATGAAGGGGAGACCACAGGGCAGTGATGGAGTGGGGAGGTGTTATGGAAAAGTCAATAATCATGGGTGAGATGTGGGGGGGGCGGGGGGAAGTGGTGATCGCAGAAAGGGATCTGATTGCTGGAGTAGGAGTGGGGTTTAAAAGGTAAATCTGGCAGGCTGAGGTGATGGGATCACTACTGCTTCACCAGATCCAAACTCATTTATAGAGATTAACAATTACTCATGATACCAAAGAAAATGGCTTGATTGGAATCCAGGGTGGTCTTCAGGGAGTGAGGGAAATTATTTTCTGGCCTGTAATGAATAAGGATGTAGAGACATAAATACTCAGATATATTACATGCCAGTAATTCCGATGCTAACAGTAATTTAACCACAGATTAGACACCATGCGTCTGGAAGCAAATAGGGTGTGATCTGTTTGCAGTAGGTAAAAGAAACTCTTATGTTCTGATTATTACTTTGATTTTTAAAAAATGGAAAAGGATATAAAGGGAATGAATATGTAGCTACAATTAAAGTTCATTTTACTTGTTATTGAACTCCAAGCAAAATTATGTCAGCTAATAGACTACTATTTAATTCAAAGCACTTTCAGCCGTTTTGTGAAAAAAACAAGTTTGGGCATGTCAACAGCTCATCAAGGTATCTATTATTTAATGGCAAGGCAGAGGATATAATTAAAGTTCCAAGAAAAAGCACAAATTTGACACCTTAGCTTGTTCTTTGGGGTGAGAAGCAATGTGGGAATAAGAGAGATTTTTAAATGATCCCATGAATGCTTCATATAACAATGTATTATCATTAAACTTCTTTCTCATGAGAATCCTGCACCTTTCCAGGGAGACACTCTTCTTGACTCATAAAAGGCAGCAGATAGGACGATGGACAACTCCTCAATTCAAAGGACATTTGGCAGATAAGCCAAAATATAACGAGATAGTTTTTTTTTTAAAAAGTTAGTTTATGGGATGGGAGCATCGCTGGCTGGGCCAGCATTTATTGTCCATCCCTAGCTGCCCTCCATTTCACAGGGCATTTTGACAATCCACCACATTGCTGTGGATCTGGAGTCACTGAAGGCTAGACCAGGAAAGGATGGCAGATTTTCTTCCATAAAGGACATTAGTGAACCAGATGGGTTTTTATGACAATCGACAATGGTTTCATGGTTACCATTCAACTTTTACTCGGAAACAAAATCCGGTATGTTAGGCCTGACTGCACATAATCCTGACTACCTACCCGGTTTCTTAGTTAAAGTTAGGAGAGTGACTTCGATGCTCAAATTCTGTAGGTTTCCTATAGTTGAAAACTTGCAGATGCACCCTGTTTTAAATATGCAGAGCAGATTCCAATGATGTCATCAACCCCAAAGATAGTCCCGTCAAGATAGCCATGATCATATTGATTGGTGAAGTAGACTCAAGGGGCTGAATAGCCTACTCCTGCTCCTAGTTTCTGCATTTCTAATTGCAATTATTAACCTAAGATTGGACTAAGCCCTCATTGACCTAATTGCACCAAACCACTTTGGTTACAAATACAGCTGGTTCAAAAGAAGTGCAGAAATGGAAGCTCTTAAATAACTTTGGGCATTCCTGTCTCAGCCTTCTCTCTCATGTTTTCCTACCTAAGCACATTGGTGATTGATTCTTCAGTGGCTACTGTGAACACCAATTCCATGTTAGGGTCAAAAGCCTAACCTATCGAGCAAAGAATAGAAATAGGAATGCTTCTCCTGACTGTTCAGGGTCAGCGATTAGCTCCTGGGTAGCAAGTTCCGGTCCTCCATATGTGGGATTAACCTGATCCACTGAGGTACAAGGAAACTCAATATTTGTGTCTTTGCTTGGGTGAGTAGCCTATGAAACCACAGCAGGCATCAACAGTTTGTGGTGAGGAAGTTGATGAGGTCTAAGAATAATCTTCCATCAATCCTTGAGCATTCTGCATACCATGTCGAATTTCAACTTAAATATAATCTCAGATTAATTTGTAGGCTGCAATTTCTTCCAGCCCTTAATTCAGGGATGGCACCTTTGAAAGATTTAGGGAGCAATTCTTAATCTGAATTCTCTCAATTCAGATTAAGGGGGATTAACGCCCCCTTAATCTGTCAGATTCCCATTCCATACTGGAGGCTAACATGAAGGTTCAGCAAGCTATTATGAAGCCTAATGGAATGTTAGCATTTATCATAAGATGATTTGAGTACAGGGATAATGAAGTCCTGCTTCGGCTGTATAGAAGCTTGGTTAGACTGTGCCTGGAGGACTGAGTGCAGTGCTGGATCATTTATCGCAGAGATGATATTTTTGCTATAGAGGGAGTGTAATGAAAGTTCACCAGACATGTTCCAGGGAGGCAGGACTGTTTTATGAAGAGAGATTGGGCAAACTGGGCCCGATATTCTCTGGAGTTTTGAAGAATGAAAGGTAATCTCATTGAAACTTACAAAATACTTAAAGGAATAGACAGGGTCGATGCAAGTAAGATGTTTTCCTTAGTTGGGGAGTCTAGACAGGAGACACAATTTCAAAATAAAGGGGAAGCCACTTAGGGCCGAAATGAGGAGAAATTTCTTTACACAGAGAATGTTGTGGAATTTTCTATCCCAGAGCGGAAGCTGAGCCACTGAGTATATTTTAGGTAAAGACTGATATATTTCTGATTAACAATAACACTAAAGATTATGGGGCTGGTGTGGATAAAAGACATTGAAGTGTCCAGTCAACTCTGATTGTATCGAATGGCAGAGCAAGCTTGACGGGCTGAATGGTCTTCCCCTGTTCCTATACAATCTGTCAAATTATACAAATGGATAATTGTACAAATTACACAAAAGCTTTTATGTTTTTATTAAAATAACTTACAAGAGGAATTAAATATACTTCTGTGAAAATAAGGAGCCATACATTGGATAAAGAGTTACAGTAGAATGCACCTGGTAATTTAGTGGGATTTAGATGAAATCTCCAAACTGGCACAGACTAATTAATTGTCGCCACCTTGTTTTTCAGTCTGCCTCTACCATCTATTCCACTAGTGTTACCTAGGCAACAAATCAGTCCCACAAGCGTCAAGAAAACCACAGAGCTGAAACAATCATCTTGTTGAAACAACTTATCTATTGGGTTTTTTAAAAACCTATCCTATAACTTTCAAATTCAAATAGTATTTTGCATGTATATTTAATGGATAGATTCCCTAATGGAAGGTAGAAATTAGTCCATTAAAGCTGTGCATGGACACCACAATAGTTTCAGATCAGAATGATCTTTATGATGCTAATGCAGACAAACGGAGAAAAATGAATTTGAATAAAACAGCACAGATATTGGTCACAATGAAAGTAATTCAGAAGCATGGTAAAACTGTTCAGGAAAGTAATAACACTCAAAAGGATTGGATGTTTTTTCTCGTTGGGAAGTGTTGGATGATGAAAGGTGAAATCTTTCCTAAGAAAGAAGTCAGGAGCATGAACAATGGAAGTTTTTACGTGGGTGATTGTGGGAAGAGGCAGGCAGCTGTAAAGTGACTTCATTTGATAAGTCAAGTTACAAGTTATTCTTTCAAAACACAGCAATAGGTTGCAATCTCTTTTCGTTGTCTTGTCCCATCACCATATTCTCTACCTTAAATTTAGCTTCCGCGTAAAAGGCGGAATTTTCCTATCCTGCCTGTGGCAAGTTTTGGGATGGGGGACAGCAGGAAATTCAGAGGGAGGGCAAAAACTGGATATCCACCTGCTTGCTGGGAGAAACCGATCTCACCTTCCCAACAAGAGCGATCTCAGCCAATCCATAGCACCTTCCTTGAATTTGAAGAGTTTCTGTATGCTGGCCATTTTCTCTTCTATTCTGAGATCTCTTCCTCTTGTGGGCAAGCTTGACCTGCGTGGAGACAAATGGATGTAATGTAAGGAGAAGCTGTAAAACAGGGGTTTGGAAGGATGCATAACTATACAGGAAGGGCTGAGGATGGAGTTTGTTCAACATGACAGATGAGATGCTATGGATGTTAAAATGCCTATTGAAACAATCAGAATTGTTAATACCATATTAGATCTCTGAGCAGAACAATCCTTTGAGTGCATGGTGCTTTTATATGAGGGTGAGATTGAAGTGAGCTGAAAGTTGACTTACCCTGGTGGAGCGGGTGAGATCATTCATCCTCTTCCTGCTCTGGGTTTTTTCCCCCTCGAGAGGTGCTTGATGACCTAACCTCCCTCCTAGGCTGGTGAGATGTGGCTGATGGGCCTCCTGGAGCCTTCTCTGAGGTAGAGGACGTCCTGCTGGACTCCATTAATCATTGTCTCAACGGAGACGTTGCTGAATTTAATGCAGCTTTTGTCTTGGGTGCAACTTTATTGAAATGTTTTCTCCACACAACTGGGTTGAAAAGTGAATGTGTGTAGAGGTGGCATTTCAATATGGTGCCTGGACCTTCAACCACATTAGATACTGACAGGGCAGAAAGATCAGTTCTCGCCTGCCAAATGATTCAGAGAGCTTCTCAGCTCTGTGTTGTTAATGAGTTCCTGAGCATGAAATCCCAGTCTGAGTTCCAGCTACACTAATGGTGCCACAAAATCCATTTGCCACTGCAATTTGTCTCCAAAGTGAAAAGGTTTGCCCAATGTAGAGATGGAGCATCTTCCTTAACACTCCCCACTCCCCTTGCCCTTCCCTCCCCCTCCACCTCCCCTCTCCTCACCAATGTCTCCATGATTGTCTCCAGTTTCCAGAGACAGCAAATGTCTCTTCATTGTAACATTATACAAGCTACAATGATTTTATTGCTGGGCAGCTTTAAGCAGGACGGTATGGTAGCACAATAATTAGCACTGCTACCTCATGGTATCAGGGACCTGGGTTCGATTCCTGTCTTGAGTCACTGTCTGTGTAGAGTCTGCACATTCTCCTCATGTCTGCATGGATTTCCTCCCACAGTCCAAAGATGTGCAGATTAGGTTAACTGATCATCCTAAATTCTTCTTAGTGTCAGGGGGTTAGCAAGATAAATACGTGGGGTTACAGGGGCCTGGGTGGGATTGTGGTCGGTACAGAGGCTGAGCTGAATGACCTCCTTTTGCACTGCAGGGATTCTATGCAAAATGCCTATTGTCTGCTCTATCACATTCATTTAATACATAGATAGGCCTCATTATGCCTGTTTCACTCTCTATTTGCAGATGCCTTACCAGAGTAGGCCATGACTGTAGGGACTGGCACAGATTATTAATTAGCTACATAGCCTTGACACATGGAGAAGACAGCTTCCAGGCTTGCAGCATTAACACGTAGGATGAAGTGAGGACTGTCACTCACTGGCTCACATAAATCAAAATGGAAACCCTTCCTACTTGTGACATTTAGCAGATTCTTGGATGGGGCTTTGATTGCCAAAGGCACTCCACCAGTTGCTCCTTCCACCAGCAGGAACCTTGCCATTCTAAAGTATCGGGTAGCTTTCTTCATTCAGCTGGTCCCATTGAAAAGCAAATGTAGTACACAACACGATGAAAGAGCATCAGTGTCCTTCTTTAATTTAAGCTGACACGTTTTTAATGACACACGTAAAGGAAAATCCCTATTCAAGTGACTGTTTATTCTTTAAATACAAAAGAAGGCCTTTGTCCCTGTGTTTTGGTTAGGCTAAGAATATTAAAGGGTGAATTCAGTAAAAACACACACCATTGACAGGGATTCAAATTCACCCAGTGTCTAAAGAAAATTGAAGACACACACTCAATTTTTTATGTGTACTGGTTTCAGCCTGCAGCTTTGGGCCCTGAGCATTTAAATATAGTTTTAAAATTAATTCGTGGGACATGGGTGTCGCTGGCTGGCCGGCACTTATTGCCTACCCCTAGTAGCCTGAGGGCAATTGAAAGTCAATCACATTGCTGCTCTGAAGTCACATGCAGGCCAGATCAGGGTAAGGATGGCAGATTTCCGTCCCTAAAGGACATTAATGAACTAGATGGGTTTTTTTTTCAATAATCATGAATGGTTTGATGGACATCAGCAGATTCTTAATTCCGAATATTTTTTTATTGAATTCAAACTCCACTATCTGCCATGGTGGGATTTGAATCCAGGTCCCCACAGCATTAGATGAGTTCTGGATTAATAGTTTAACAATAATACCACCAAGCTATTGCCTCCTCATGTATTGGACATCTGTTAAAATTATAGTACTTTATAATTGAAGATGTCCTTTAGCACCTAAAAAGGAAGTGCCTATCAGAATGTTGTTAATGGATCAATGTCAGATATAAATGGACTTTTGTTGGTGTTTTACCCCAGTGAAGACTGACCTGTACTCAGGGCAGTTACCAAGTAGTGTACGTCCAAATGTTGTTAAGATTGAAGACACACTATTCACCTTTTTAACATTCCATGGGCATTGTACTGTGAATGTATATGCAGTGAATCGATAACATTGTAATCGACCTTTGTTTTCTACAGATCACGATGGCTAGATGGACATGAATGAATAACCTGGTACAATCTCTGAGGAAGAAACATCGGACGCGATCTCATCACCCACTCCTGCTGCAGCAAGGTTGGAGAATTTGGCGGCCAGTCAAATCTCTGTTCACTACAGTGAGATGGGAAAAGCCTGCCGGCTTGAATAGCGATAAGATTCTGACCCAGGTTTAAAACCTGATTGATAACCGTGGCATTTCTGCAATTCTAGGTTGGGCACAGTGGGTGCTGCAAAGTTCAAATTTCCCTTGTAGTGCTATAATATTAATGTCTGGTTCCACTTTCAGTCCAAAGCTGTCATCTTGATCACTGTGGATTCCATCAATCCCCAATATCAAAGAGGCAGTTTCCAAACTTGCACTCATACAACAACATCAGTGTATACTGCTGACTGGTCTCGAGCAATCTGTTTCGGACATAACAGATTTGTGTCTAACGGTCAGAAAATGAGCAATTTTATTTCCATTTTCTAAATACCGCAACGAAATATGCAGCCATTTCATAGTCTATGCAACATTATGGCATTCCATTTATTTTGTTTAACCCAGAATTGCTTCCTTACTGTCAGATGTAACAATCACAGAGTTCAAACTGAACTGGGAAATTAAATTGAAATTATTTTTTAAAACTGAGTGATGGATTTGGACATGTTTCAGTATTCATATAAGATGTTAGGATGAGATCAACTGAGCATCTCTTGACAGTCAACGAATGTATCTCCTGTGTTTTGCTTTCCTTCTTTGTCTACCTTCACAATGGAATTACAGAATTGTGTTCAATGCAGTTCTGTTTGTTTTCTGGAATTGAATCTAACAACGTTCCTTCATTCCTTTTCTCTCCTTCAGCAATGACTCATTCTGGCATAAAGTTTGGTGAGTGCTAACAGGCTCTGTTGATTGGCCCAAGTGGCCATTTTCACATGAGGTCATGCACATCACTATAATGTTCAACTATGGTGGAGCATTAAGAGTTAAGCCTGATTTTCGTCCACTCAATGATTCACGTATATTTGCATGCAGGCACGTTTTGAGAAGGGATCATTAGTGTAAGGAATGATAGGGAATCCTGATGTTTTCTCTCAAGTAGCTGGCACATGGTATGAAGCATTATAATGTCTCTATTGCAGCCTTAATTGTCATCAACAAGGTCAGTGGGAAATTATCTTTTGACTATACTAATTAAAAAAGTCTTTACTTTTCTTTGTGATTAAATCAAAACTTAATTTATCACTGCTGAAATTGCCTTTTTTCTTACTCTAAATAAATTATTCATACAATTAAAATATGTCCTGGGGATATCAACGCAAAGAGATTAGTTTATCTTCACTGTAGGTGAGGCAAAATCTTCTAACATCAGCCAACTCACTTATTCCTAGTTCTGAATATTTTGGCAAACTATTAGGACTTGGCAAGACAATTCATGACACAGCCTTTCATACTTAAGTACTTCAGTTTCGCAGTACTAGCACAATCTAAGTAATCAATTAAAGCGATCACTCATTTTATTATGTTGGTGACAGGCTGACATGAAGTGTTTACAAAACAAGTGAATATGATCCGATAATGAATGTTGCACTGACTTCATGGAAAATCGAGTCACTCCATCATTCTGCTCTTCACTATTGTGTACAAAAGCAAACTAGGTTTTTATGACATTGGCTTGTCACTGAACTCATATTTCAGCTCAGCGTCTAAAATGAAATTGATTGCAATAAAAACCAGTTAACATTTCATTACTTAAACAAAGTGAAATTACTATTATATTTTATGTGGTTTTACAATTTGAGAACTTTAGACATCTGTTATAATCACAAGATTTATAAGAGTGATATATTTTTGGATTAGGGGCAGAATTCTCCCACTTCCACTCATGGTGGATTTGGTGGTGAGCACAAACAGAGCTTCTAGCAAGAGCCAAAAAGTCGAAAACCAGCTGGTATAAAAGTTATGTTGCAATTTCCCCAATGGTGAATTGGTCTTCTCATTGGTTGGTGGTGAGAATGCCATTTGCATCAGTTTCTACATTCATTAAACCAGCTGCCCACTAGTATCCCATCAGGTCTTCCAATCTTGCGTCTCACCAGCAGGAAGTTACGTCAGTCTGATGCATGATCAATAATAGTGGCACACACAATATAGTTCTAGTTAGTTAAGTAAAACAAAGCCTTTCTGCCACAGAGTTGCACTGCTCTTGTTGTGCTGTTCACCATTCTGCTGAGGAAACGAGTCCTTATCCTCCATCGCCATCCTGAGCTGGTCTGCGTGGACAGCACTGTGCTGTTGGGCCCATGGACTCCCCTGTATCACGATCCCAGTGTGTCTAGGGTTGGTGAGTACTGGTGTCTCCCTCCCCACCATTTCACACACCAGTGTCTATCTGGACAGAATTCTGCTCTGAGATTCAAGGAGCCACCACAACAAACGTCCAAAGCTTGACAAGAGCTGGTGGGAGAGTGAGGTGGGGTGGTGGTGGTGGTGGAGGGGGCAGTTTCAGGGGTGCATGTCGACAAAAATAAGGGGGGCAAATTGGAAGGAGGGCTGTTCAAGGAGAGATTAGCAGAAATGCAAACACCAGGAGAAATGTGGAAGGAGGGTTGTGGAAGGAGTGGTGGAAGGGGAGGAGGAAGGACGATGGCTCCAGCTTCTTCCAGCAATCTCTTCCAGCCCCACAACACTCTGGGGTGTCTGCAGTACCCTAATTTTAGTCCTGCATTTACAGTCCTAATTATAATTGTTCCACTATCAGTGACCATAACTTTAGTTGCCTCAGCTACAAGTTCTGGAATTCTGTTCTACATCTCTCTGCTTCTCTACTTCACTTTTCTCCTTTTGCATTCTCCTTAAAACCTTCATACTTGAACAAGCTTTAATTGTCCGACTGAGTATCTCCTACATGACTCTGTGACATAATTTGATTTATAATGCTCCTGTCAAGTGTTTGGAACGTTTCATTATGTGAAAACCACTCAATAAATTGTTATCCAATCTTTCCCCTACCTAGACTTATTTTGCATCTTGCACCAAGCATCCATCTCACTTTTCAGTGCTTTGGACATCGATATTTACGCTGTTGTGTTGGGGAGAATCATTCTATACAGGCATAAAAGACAAGTCTTAGCAGAGGAGAAGCGATTACCATGTTGATTACTTACGGCTCTGTTATTTTATGGTCTGTTGCATTTTCTGTGCTACAGTACTTATCATTTGGATACATAAATATTTAGCTGCACACTTTACACAATTCTGTGAAATTTGCTGCAGATTTGCTTTTTGTTTACTGACAGTGATACTCCAGCTTGCTCCAGATCAGCAATGAAGCATTTGCACCAATGCAACTTGCAAACAATTTGCAACATAAAGGTATTGTCATCAGTAACGAGCAAAGTTACAACTGGCTTCAACAGTCACAGTTATGGGTTCTTTCTGGCTAAAGGTGAAATTAGGCTAGTATCAGTAATCCACTGATTAATGCATCAATCAATATTTTTATTCATTTAAATAAACTTCACTGAGCATTTACTATCTATTGAGGATCAATGGTGAATGCAACATTGATGTGGAGATGCCAGTATTGGACTGAGGTAAATACACTCAGAAGTCTCACAACACCAGGTTAAAGTCCAACCAATTCATTTGATAGTAAATCGACAAGCTTTCGGGGTTTGCCCCTTCATCAGTTGAGTGGAGAGTTCTGGCCTCAGACGGAGCATACAACAGCACACATACTGCTGAATACACATTACAGAATACCGCTCTGGCTGAGGCCAGAACTCTCCACTCACTTGACGAGGGGGCAAAGCCCGAAAGCTTGTGGGTTTACTATCAAATAAATTGGTTGGACTTTAATCTGGTGTTGTCAGACTTCTTACTACGAATGCAACATTCCCAGGCCTATACTCTCCAGAATTTAGAAGAATGAGGGGAGATCAAATTGAGGATACAAGATGATAAAAGATATGGATAGAGTAGACATGGAGCGGGTGCTTCATCTTGTGGGGCATTCTAGGATGAGAGATGATAGTCCTAGGATAAGAATAGCAAATTTAAAACAGAGTTGAGGAGAAACTACTTCTCCCATAGGGTTGTGAATCTGTGGGAATTTGTTACCCCAAAATGCAGAAGATGCTGAGCAATGAGTACATTTAAGGAGGAGTTAGTCAGAATTTTAATTGGTAATGGGTTGAAGTGTTATGGGGAAAAGGAGCATATCAATCATGATCGAATGGCAGAGCACATACGATGGGCTGAATGGTTTTATTCTCTCCTCCATCTTATTATTTTATGAACTTATGAATTTTGATGCCAGTTATAATGATCATGCAGCATTGTGTGAGGCTCTCATAAAATACAAATATGATAAGATTTTTAATTGTACATTGCAGCTTCAGTGAGCAATTGCTGTGAATGGATATGCACAAGCTACAGCAAAAACTTTGAGGGATGGTTGAAGGCTTGGCATTACTGAGCTATACATTTGGGAAAGGCTATCAGACAATATTTTTTGACACAGAATCTTGCAACACCTAATGAATACAATCAGTTAAATATTTTATATCCTTCAATATATGGTACCTTCCCCTAAATCTTTTGCAAAGTTTTCCAGTTCACTGCATGTAGTGTTAAGCCTGGCTGCCAGCTCCTGCCAGGCATGCTGTAATTCCCTCTTGTAGAAGATGTGCCCTGTGTAGCAAATAATGCAAGTATTGCCTTACACCATTGGCTTGTAGCGGCACTATAAGAGCCATTAAGCATGATTTTGAATGCCGCATTAGCCAACCATTTTAACTCCAGTCTCCATAACATGCCTTTTTATTAGAATTCCCATCCCTTGTCACTTTTTTTTTGTCAAGGTGTTTATGGAACTGCTACAAAATGTTTTGAAACATATATAAATCCTGAAACGTTTTGAAGAAATGTCATTCCTTACACAGGCCAAACACCTACACAAAAGAAAACAAGATTTTGTAATTGACCCCATATTCTATAGGTTTACATCTGGTTAAAAAAAAGTTACCTACCAGAAATGCTGGAAAAACAAAAAGGACAAAATTCTGGATTCACTCAGGAGGCCAGGTAGCCATTTCTATGAATGTTCTGCCCAAAGCCCTTGGTTCATTATTTGCTGATACTTCATCCAAAACTGTTTTCCTGAGCAGCTTTTGTCGATGGCTGTTTGTCATTGCCTTCTCCTCTCAGGGTAGGGTAGAAAGACAGCTCTCAAGTCTGTCTCAGTCCAATCAGGAATTGAACCTGTGCTATTGGTGTTATTCTGAACCATGTGTTAGCCATCTAGTCAAATTAACTAATTGGCCCCTAAAGTCAGACAGCATTCATGGAATAAACATTAGGTACTACAGGTTGAGTGTCCTTTATCTAAAACACTCGGAAATGCTTGGTATTTTGCAGTTCAGATCATTTTGGTTTTTGATATCGTACATGAACTTACATAAGAATAGCTTAAGCCTAGGCTATGCAAAGTCTAAATTAAATAAACTGATGAGAAAAGTGAAATGCATCTCTGAATAACAAATACAAGGTATCTTGGCTAGGAGGATGAGCTATGAGGAGATGTAGAGATTTTCAGCGTGATTTGGAGAGGCTGAATAAGTAGACATTTGCATGATACATGCAGTATAATGTGGATAAATGTGAGGTTATCCACTTCAGTAGCCATAATGCACTCCAGACATACACTCTTCCACTTTCCTCCTTTGTGAAAAAGATACAGAAGTCTGAGATCACGTACTAACCGACTCAGGAACAGCTTCTTCCCAGCTGCTGTCAGACTTTTGAATGGACTTACCTTGCATTAAGCTGATATTCCTCTACATCCTAGCTATGGCTATAATCACTACATTCTGCACTCTCCCATTTCCTTCTCTATGAACAGTATGCTTTGTCTGTATAGCGCTGAAGAAACAATTCTTTTCACTGTTTGTTAATACATGTGGCAATAATAAAACAAATCAAATCAAAATTAAAATGATACAAAGTCTGAGGGCACATATCAACCAACTCAAGAATAGTTTGTTCCCTGCTGCCATCAGACATTTGAGTGGATTTACCTCACATTAAGTTGATCTTTCTCTACACCTTAGCTATGACTGTAACATTACATTCTGCACTCTCTCTTTTCCTTCTCTATGAACGGTACGCATTGTCTGTATAGTGCACAAGAAACAATAGTTTTTATGGTATACTAATATATGTAACAATAATAAATCCAATCAAAATGAAAAATTTTCAAAAAAAAAAGTGAATTACTGCCGATGCTAGAATCTGAGACAAAAAAATCAGCAAATGCTGGATTGGAGTAGTTCATAGATGCTGTCAGACTGCTGAGATTTTCTAGCATTTTCTGTTTTTGTTGTGTTACGTATGATATTTTCAATGCTTACTCAACAATTATGCCCAAACTTTTACTTCTTGCTCAACATTGTGATGTACATTTGACTTGTATTTATTGTCTGCAAGACCTCTTTGAAAGCAAAAAGACTGCTAGGCAGCATTTCCATTATCATAGGTAAGATATTGTTGTGATGGCCAATGCTAGGAGCTTAGCTTCCAAGATGTCACTGTCAGACAGTGGAAAATTCAATGACCTCACTAGGGTTGCGAAGGTTAAAAATCCTACTTTTCATTTCAATTTAAAAAAACAAATGCATGAATTGTGAGCATTACTGCAAAACCATAATTTATAGCCCATCTCTCATTACTCTTGAGAAGATGGTAGTGAGTCACCTTCTTGAATATAACTGAATTAATGATTTCAGAGAGCAGTTAAAATAGACCACATTGCTGTGGCCCTAGAGTTATATATAGGCCAGACCAGGCAAGGACCACTGATTTCCTGATTTATAGAAATCAGGAGAGGCAAGGAGAAGCATTTTTTTTGTGACAATGAATTACTGCTATGGGGATTATTAATGATACTAGCTTTTTATAACAGATTTATTTAATAGATTTATTTAACAGATTAATACTTTATAACTGATTATTTGTGTGAGGCAACACACCCCAGCCAGAACATAGATCAACTTCTTGCTGTTGACACCAATCCGAACAACACCAGTGATCCAGCCAATTGCCACCCCAAAATATCTGAGTCTCATTTTGGTCACAGCCTAAGAGCAGCTAATTACCTCTCTCCTCTTCTTTCACACTGCAAGTTAACACTTACCCTTCTGATTTATCCCAAGATGGATATCTCTCT
This sequence comes from Sphyrna mokarran, assembly GCA_024679065.1. Lineage (NCBI taxonomy): Eukaryota > Metazoa > Chordata > Chondrichthyes > Carcharhiniformes > Carcharhinidae > Sphyrna > Sphyrna mokarran. The sequence goes on along the minus strand of JAGIQG010000003.1, from coordinate 104,037,268 downwards.
GCCATTTGAGAGTCAGTCTTTCTGAAGATAAATAAATCAATCCAACTCACTTGCAGCAAGTCTGTGACTAACACCACACACATTTCAGAGGGTAGGTTAGAGGAAGATTTTCACTTGGAAATATACAGAAATGAGAATACCGAGGACTCCTGAGGGTGGGTTTTGTATACTAGCTTTGATATAGAACTCTCAAATATTCAACTCTTACGGCCCAGTCTACGAAACAAAGCTGTGGTCTTATACCAGGAAACTTCAGATATACTGGACAGTTTGGACGTTATCTTGTGCACAATGATTCAAGGTGGGGGGATACATTCATAAAAAGATGGATAGAATCTTAGAGTCATGGAGCAACAGAGCATGGAAACAGGCCTTTTGGCCCAACTGGTCCATGCCAACCATGGTGCCCTAATTGCCTGAGTTTGGCCATATCCCTTTAATCTTTTCCCAAATGTGCACTTATCCTAATGTTTTTTAAATGTTGCTATTGAATCTGCCTCAACCACTTTCTCTGGCAGCTCATTCCATATACACACCACGCTCTTCATGAAGAAGCTGTCCCTCAGGGTCCCTTTTAAATCTTTCCTCTCTCACCTTAAACCTATTCCCTCTAGTTTTCAATTCCACTACCCTGGGAAAAAGATTATGTGTGTTCATCCTATCTATGCTCCTCATAATTTTATACACTTTAATAAGGTCACCCCTCATTCTCCTATATTCCAAGGAATAATGTTCTAATGTTGTCAACTGCTCTCTATAATTCAGGTTCTCTAGTCCTGACAACACACCCACAAATCTTCTCTGCACACTTTCCAGTTTATCAATATCTTTCCTATAACAGGATAAAGAAAGGAGGGCTTTACAGAAACCACAGCAAAAATAAATATTGATTCATGTAAAGTCCAGAAATAGGATCTGACAAGGACTTCCTGCATGAGGTCGGTGGTCTGAAAGCTAGTGGTGTTTTCTGGTGGTGTTGACTTCAGTAGATGAAATAGGCAGGCAGAGATGATCAGTTTATAGATGATGATACAGAATTATCAGCCAATGCTTGATAGATGGTGTCAGTTGTCTAGGCTGCTGTGTGGCCTGCCAGCTGGATGTTAAGAACTCAGTAAGAATTTAGCAACACCAATTTTAAATCCAACCGATTTATTTGATAGTAAATTTGCAAGCTTTCGACACTGTGTCTTTGTCAGGCAAATGCAGTGTTCTGGTAAAACAGCAGATTGAAGGGTAAGTGTTAACTTGCAGTGCGAAAGAAGAGGAGAGAGGTAATTAGCTGCTCTTAGGCTGTGACCAAAATGAGACTCAGATATTTTGGGGTGGCAATTGACTGGATCACTGGTTCAGATTGGTGTCAACAGCTCAAGAAGGCAACACTAACCTGTTCAACAAGCTAGAGCTTTCATAGAATCATAGATTCCCTACAGTACAGAAGCAGACATTCACTCTATCAGGTCTGCACCAACACTTGGACAGAACACCCTACCTAAGCCCTCTCCTCTATCGCTGTAACTCCACACATTTCCCATTAACCATTTAGATGGCTAATCCATCTATCCTACATATCTTGGGGGCAATTCAGCATTGTCAGTCCATCTAATCTGCACAGCTTTGGGCTTGGTCTTACAGCATGTGATCTTACCTCTCCACAAGGTGTTTAACAAAGAATCTTTATCCAGTGTTTGGAATACAACTTGGTCTTCAGAACTGCTAACATCCTGGCCATTATGTGTTAAAAGGAATATTTGAGAGGCCCTTGCCTTAATAGATTTTCTCAGGTGATTTTATCTTTTTTTTCTAAGTGCTGGGTGGGCTTGAAACAGGGAAAGTTTCAGATCTGTCTTTTTTGGGCGTCTTTCAAATCAAATTAAAATGCAAGCTCCACAGAGATTGCCACTCAAGGCTGGAATTGAACCAGGTCGCTGGCACTGCAATGCCCCAGGCTAACTGCTATGCTATCATGTTGCCTGACATCATCTACTATACTTGCAACACAGTCTACAGCAAAGTAATGACTTGGTTGTGATTCTTATTTGGGAGACCTGAGCCATTGCGATCTACTGGTGAGAAGAATGCTTCATCCATATTATGTAGTATCATAGATATGGCAAGTTTGGACATTTTAAAATGGTCTGCCATTCCAGGAAATATGTCTTTACAAGACAGAAGGAGAAATCTGTTAAATTAACCTTCATTCAAGAAATACAAGACAAGACAACCAACAAAGCACATTCCTAGGAGAAATAACAGAAAACACAAACATTATCATAGTGCTAAACTTGATAGAATTCAGTATCTAACTGAACTAAAGCTAGACACAGGAGCTTGTGTGTTAGAGTTACCTGGCTGAATGGAGTGCCACTACAACTGTCATCTATTTAACTCTATTCTCTATTTAACTCAAGTTAAGTAGTTAAGATCTGCAGAGGAGACAATGATGAAATTTTTCAAACACTGTATGTTATTAATAAAGGATTTTTTTGTTGAGCAGAAAAGCCTACATAGTTTTGAATCTGCTTCTAAAAGTTGGTGAGGTCACAAAAACTCACAATAATGAACCTAGGAGAGAATTCACCATTTTTTACAGGGTTGGGTACAATGAGAACGGCACATCTCATTATACTCGAGGCAGATGCTAAACCCCTGGTCTACTCATGTCAAGGGAGGTCCCATACCCACTTTTGCAAAGGGTTAGAAGTAAGATTGAGGCAATGCTCTACCAAAGAGTCATTTCCTCAGTCATTAAACCAACCAGGGCTGACTCCAGTATGGCATCAGTCCCAAAGTCAAATGGTTCCATCCATATCGGAGTTGATCTAACACATCTCAACAAGGCAAGTTGAAAGAGAAATACATCCAGTGGTATGTATAGATGATAAAATGATGTGTGGGTTAGGTTGATTGGCCATGCTGGATTGATCCTAGTGTCAGGGGATTAGCAGGGTAAATATGTGGGTTATAGGAATAGGGCCTAGGTGGGATTGTGGTCAATGCAGACTCGATGAGTCAAATGACCTTTTTCTGCCCTGTAGAGATTGTATTGCATTACTTGGAGTAACTGGCAAAAGGCCTGATGATGACCATCTTGGGCTCAACTGGTAGCTCTCATGGTTAAAAATCTGACCGATATTTAGTGTCCAGCTAAGAAATGAAAGATAACTAGTTGGATATTATATTTCTGGGCTTTTGTTGAATATTGAGTAATACCCCAACATGTCACAATATTCAGGAAAAGAAAGATAAGGCAACAAAATTGAGAGAATTTTTTTTAAATGTTCAGATGTTACAGTGAATTGCTCAGAGCTGGACTGATACTTGTGTCTTTGTTTTCCAAAATGGGCTGATTCTGAAATACATACATATAAAACTCACACTGTTTATTCTATACGGGGTACCTCCAACTGTGTAAAATTGAAAAGCTGTGGAAAACAGAAGTATGCAAATCTGCTCTTTGTCAGGAAACACAATGAAGTAATGAAACAAATAATTAAGTTCACATTTTTAAAACCAGTGTTGCTACAACAAAGTAATTTTCATTACTGGTGAAACATGGCATGGTGAACTCAATGGATTAATGTGTTCCTTGTCAGATTTCCAAATACCTTTCGTACTTTGTAATATTCCTTGAAGAAAGAGATACCAAGAAAGTGTTTCCTTGGTACATCTCACTGTTTTGGTTTGGAACTGGCATGGGATCAATTAACTGTTCAATAACATGCACTTAAGCAAGGCTATTGCTTTCCAGTGATAATTGAAAAATAGATATATGTTACAGTATGATTACACACAATAAACTGCAAAATAGCACCTACTTGTTTAAGTCCAATACATAAATTGGATGCTAAGTTCATTGTTAGCATTTTAAAAGGCATTAGGTTTCAAAGAACAAAGAAAATTACATCACAGGAATGGGCCCTTCAGCCTCCAAATTTGCACCGGCAATGCTACCCAATGGAACTAAAACACTTAGTTCTGGGGACCATACCCCGCTATTGTCAAGATGCCCCATAGAAATCACTATCGTATCCACTTCCATGACCTCCCTGGCAAAGAATTCCAGGCACCTGCCACCCTCTATGCAAAAAACATGCCTCATACATCTCCTTTAAATCTTGCCCCTTGCACCTTAAACCTATGCCCCCTACACGCATTTAATTGTGTGCACTTAACCAAGACCACACCCCCTCCCCTCAGGAAGACTGATGAATGATATATTTAATATTGATAATATCTAAACATCTTTACCATGATTTGGACCAACATTTAAATGTAATATCCCATTCATTGGTTTCCTGGGCTACCTGGAATTAGCCAGTGAAAGGGAGGTGAGAAAACTTTGTGGGTTTAATTCACAGTCGCAAGTAGAGACATCATCAAAAAATGCTGTACTCACTGTTACTTTCTTGCCTCTCACTAGGAAGGAGTTTGTTGAGAATGCTTGTGTTGAGAAAGAAGCTGCCTTAGGAAATAAACAGCTATGCAGAGACCCACAGGTAGTCAGCAGAAAGGGAAGATGTAGAGGAGTTGCAGGATGTACCAACTACAAAACTACTCAGCTTCCTGATGTTTCAGAGCAGGAATGCTTCTGAAAGTTAAGGTTATCACATCAGGTCATGATAAACATCTTCAGCCTTTCAGAGGGCTTGATCTCTGCAGGGTCTGTGGCCAAAGGTAACCAGTGGCTGTGAAATAGTCCCCAGCCTCAAAGTTTTAGAAGAGATAAAAAAGGACTTGCATCTATATAGTGTTATTCACAACCACAGATTTAAGGTAAGGGGCAGCAGGGGATCTGACGAAAACTTTTTCACCCAGATGGTGATGGGAATCTGGAATTCATTGTCTGAAAAGGTGATAGAGGCAGGAACCCTCACAACATTTAAGAAACATTTAATGAAAACTTGAAATGCATTACAGATAAACTACAGACCTAGTGCTGGATAATGATATTAGAATAGATAGATGCTTGATGGCTAACACAGATATAATAGGTTGAAAAGCCTTTTACTGTGCTGTATAATTCTATGACTCTATTGGAACATCTCAAAGCATTTCAGAATCACTGTATTCCTGAAATGTAATCATTGTTGTAATGTGAGAAACCTAGGAATCAATATGAATACATCAAACTTCTATAAACAGCAACGTGATAATGACCAATTCATCAGTTTCTTTTTGTGATGTTGATTGAGGGATAAATAATGGCCTGAACACCAGGGGTAAGTTTTTCTTCAAAAGAGTGCCATGAAATCTTTTACATCTATCCAAACAGGCAGATGGAACTTGAATCTGAAAGAGGGCACTTCCAACAATGCCGCACGCTCTCAGTGCTGTACTATAGTGTTAGTCTTGATTTGTTTGAGCAAGCTTTGGATGTGGGACTTGAACCAGAACCTTAGTGCTAATAACTGAAACCTCACCTCTAGATCCTTTCAAGGTGCTATCAGGGACATTACAAATCCAACCTGTACACAAGACAAATCACTGATCGATTATTTGCCAGGACCACCAATTCTGTCAATTTCATCGAGACTGTTTTTAGACAGGACATGAGTGCCCAGCTTTGCTTCTCCGATTGGTTTCCAAAAGGTATAGGATTTTAAATACTGCACATATGTGGGAATGGTCACACTGCCAGAATCAAATGGGACGATTTATCGAATGCCAAAGCTTCAACTCCATCGATGTTCAATTGGTGCAGTAACAAGTGTGGCATGGTGGCAATTTGGTTAGCACTGCTGTCTCACAGCACCAGAGACCTATGTTTGATTCCCAGTTTGGGTTACTGGCTGTATGGCGTCTGAATATTCTCCCTGTGTCTGCGTGGGTTTCCTTTGGGTGCTCCAGTTTCCTCCCACAGTCCAAAGTGAGTGTAAGAAAACTGTTGAAAGGGACAAGAGCTGAGATTCCACCTTGGAGAGAAATCCTGTACCTTTTGGAAACCAATTGGAGAGGCAAAGCTGGACATCCAAGTCCCATTTAGAAACAGCCTGTGTGAAATTGACACAATTGGTGGCTTTGGCAAACAATCCATCAGTGATGTGTCTTGTGTACAGGTTAGATTTGTTATGCCCCTGATAGCACCTTGAAAGGTCTCAGTTATGGCTCAGTTGGCAACACTAAGGTTCTGGGTTCAAGTTAGGTTGATTGGCTGTGCCAAATTGCCCCTGAGTGTCAGGGGACTGAGATAATGTAAATGCATGGGGTTATAGGGGTAGGGCCTGGTGGATTGTGGTCAGTACAGACTCAATGGGCCGATTGCCCTCTTTCTCAACTATAGGATTCTATAATTCCAGCCTCAGTTCACAGTGACCTGTGTGGAATTTCTCCCCAATCCTGCACCTTTTGGTTTCCTCCAGGTAATTCAGTTTCATCCTACATTCAAAAGATGTGTGGGTTAGAATGATTGGCCATGTTACATTGCTCCTTAGTGTCAAGTGGAATTAGCAGGGTAAATATGTGGGGTTATGGGGATAGGATCTGCGTGGGATAGTTGTCAGTACAAGTTCGATGGGCTGACTGGTCTCCTTCTGCACAGTATGGATACTATGATTTTATGACTAATATCTGCAGCTGTGAATCAGATTCCAGCAGGTTTTCATGCTGAAGCTCTCCCCCAAGCTCCCCAACCCCCCAGAAGCTGAGGGATAGCTGCTAGGAGACAAAGAATAAGACCTTCGAATTTAGCTTTTGATATCTTGAGACCCACCAACGAAACACAAGAATGGTAAAATGACACCTATATCAGCACTGAGAGCACCAATGAGCAAGCAATTGCTATGTTCACGATATATTTCAGCTGATCTGGAGGTACACTACACTATTCACCAACGAAGGTGTCCAGAATGTTTGTGGTGTGCAAGCTAGATTCTATCCAACATAGTTCAACAGTGAAGAATGGAACGAAGCACTGAGCATGCATCATCTTTAGAGATTTTCAATCAAGTGGAGGAGGAGACAAGATAAAGGTGGAGGGTAAAGATGATGCCCTTACCGCAGTATCACTGTTCACATTATTGCCTGGCATGTTGGAGATTTCTTTAAAGACTGTAAGATTCAGTTAATCACTGTTACAACTTGCCAGTGAGACTAGGGAAGCAGGTCTGTGCCAGAGAAAGAGGACAATGATATTAGTCTTTCCAATATTCATTTGAAGGAAATCATTGATCATCCAGCATGGATGTCATCAAACCAGGAGTGTCGGCCTATACATCGAGCCATTGATGCCTAAGCTTTCCTCCTCCATTCTCTCTGCAATCATGGACAGTGAGTACGAAAGGCTGCCTATTGAGTTGCAGATTTTCTGCTCTCCTTCAATAATCATCAATTCCCTAGGATGGTACCTAGGCACAGAAAGGGCTTGGCTGAGCAGAGTTTGAAGAAAGTTGTTCTCTCCAAGGTGGAATCTCAACTCCCATCCCTGTCACCAGTGTGCTTATGCTCACTTGTGAGTCACTGGCTGAAAACAAACTATCTGTCTGAACTCATTGAAGAACGTGTATCTGAGCTAGTTCAAGGTAGCCATTCTGTGCTCTCGCAAGGAATCAAATCCTCTTGAAGAATTTTCAGCTATGAGTTCCACTGACATCCACAGTCATTGGCTGGAAATTTCTGTTCCCCATATTGGGTGGGATGCAAAATTTGGCAACTCGGTAAAATGTCCATTGATTTTTTGGATAAATTTCCTCCCCTGGTCATCGCTCCCCACCACAAACTCTGTCCCCATGTCACAGATTCTTTCTCTTTCAATGTCAATTGTCTGAGGCTGAAGCAGCTAGTCTTCAACCTCGTTGTCACATTTAACCTTGAGTTGATTTTTTGGCCATCAATGTGTTGCATCATTGTGACTTGTCCATTTCACCACAGCAGTTATAGAATCCATAGAATCCCTACGGTACCAAAGGAAGTTATTTGGACCATCTGTATCAACCACATCCCATCCAGGCCTATTCCTCTTTCCCCACAAATTTATACTACTAATCCCCCTGGCACTAGAGTCAATTTAGCATGGCCAATGAACCTAACCTGCATACCTTTGGGCTGTGGGAGAAAACCAGAGCACCCGGAGGAAACCCATGCTATTGTTGTTCACCCATCGTCGTTGATGAGGACCTCAAACCATTAGTCATTTTGAGGCTGGACGCAGTGTGTCCAAAGATGACTGATCAGGCCAATTCGGGCACAGGATGTCTTGGCACATATTGGACAGACTTGTATAGACACTGTAGTTGTTGCGCTGGTGGCTCTTGGGCAGCTCATGCTCAAGTTGTGCTTCATCAACACATCTTGCTTCATAAGCTTGACAGCCCTTGTGGATGAAGCAGTGCCAGATAGGACGGTTTTGTGCCAGTGTTTCCCAGGTGGTCATGTCTATGTCAAGCAACTTCAGGGAGGCCTTAAGTGTGTCTTTGTAACATTTCTTCTGCCCTCCATGCGAGCGTCTTCCAGCAAGGAGCTCCCCAAAAAGGAGCTGCTTGGGTATGCCCTTATCTGGCATACAGATCATATGACCTGCCCACAGATCTGCATTCTCATCAGTAGTGTGTGGACTGATGGGAGAGAGAACTTCAGTGTCTGGTACTTTGTCTTGCCATCTAACGCGTAATATTCTGCGAAGACAAGTTATGTGGAAAAGATTGAGCTATTTTGCGTGCCTTCGATACACAGTCCATGTTTCACTGGCATACAGGATGGTAGTGAGTACCACAACGCTGTGGACCTTCAGTTTTAGTTCCTCGATGTTCCCACACAGTGGAGCACTGTCTACTGAAAGCAGAGCTTGCGTTTGCTATTCTGACCCATACAGACACGGGGAGAAAGTGCAAATTCCATACAGTGACCCAAGGCCGGATTGAACCTGGTTTCCTGGCACTGTGAGGCAGCAATGTGCCACTGATGCCTAAATCCATCCGTGCCAGTTCAGTTGAAATGGACACCTTGACTATTTCACTGTCTCCTGACCTGCCATCTTCCAGTTTACATATACTTGAACTCATCCAAAATTCTGCTGGCAAAGAGAATAGATATGATTTGATACTGGCAATGTAAAAATGTTGCAACTTAGCATAATGAAGTTATCTTTCACATGCTGCTGAAATCAAGTCGATGTGACTGACTGAGTGTTGTACAACATGTAGGTCGCTGACATGTAATTCTTTTACCAGATAGCATTTTCTCTACATCTGACAGTTACTTATGCCAACATTCCAGTAATCTCTGTCATTTCCTGCTCTGCCATTGTCAAACAGGAAATCACAGATGCACCTTTGGCCTGTCATATCTGTGCTAGCTCCTTAAAGAAGCAGCTCACCAAGTACCGTTCCCTCACCTTCTCGCTCTAGCCCTGCACCTTCTTCCTTTCCATATAATAATCCAATTCCTTTTTGAATGCCTTGATTGAGCCTTCCTCCACCATATTCTCAAGCAGTGCATTCTGGATCCTTATAACTCGCTGCATGAAGAAGATTTTCCTCATGCCATCAATGTTTCTTTTTGCCAATTATCTTGAATTTGCAACCTCTTGTTCTGCTTGTTCCACCAGCAGGATCAGCTTTTCTCCACCCACTCCACCCACTCTACGTTGTCCACCCACTCATAATTTTCAATACCTCCGTCAAATCTCCTCTTTTCCAAGGGAGAAAGAATCCAAACACCTTCAATCTACGTAACTGATGTTCCTCATCCTTGGAACCAATGTGTTGAGAACTATCTCTAGTTCTTTCCTTTTGCTCTGTTTTCTCCTGCTACAACAAGAAAAAGAACAAGTGAATGCATTGTAATGTGTTCACCTTATGGATGCAATGCACTTTTTGAGGCTAACAACGGGGAAAAGGCATCAAATTGCATTGAGATCTGTGGCACAGTGCTTAATAAGATGTCTCACAACACCAGGTTAAAGTCCAACAGGTTTATGTGGTAGCAAATGCCTCTAGCTTTTGGAGGGTTGCTCTTTCGTCAGGTGAGTGGGAAATTCTGACCACAAAGAGAGCATATAAAGGCAAACACTCAGTTTACAGAATACTGATTAGAATGCAAGTCTTTACAGCTAATCAAGTCTTAAAGGTACAGACAATGTGAGTGGAGAAAGCATAGGTTAAAGAGATGTGTACGGTCTTCAGATGGGACAGTGAGTGAGATGTTGTAAGCCTAGGTGAGTCTAGGGGGTTACAAATAGTATGACATGAACCCAAGATCCCAGTTGAGGCCATCCTCACGTGTGTGGAACTTGGCTATCAGTCTCTGCTCAGTGACTCTGAGCTGTCACGTGTCATGAAGGCCGCCTTGGAGATCGTTTACCCGAAGATCAGAGGCTGAATGCCCGTGACCGCTGAAGTGTTCGCCAACAGGAAGAGAACAGTCAGAACTTCCCACTTACCTGATAAAGGAGCAGCACTCCAAAAGCGAGTGGTGTTTACTATCAAATAAACCTGTTGGACTTTAACCTGGTGTTGTGAGACTTCATTGTGTGTTTACCCCAGTCCAACGCATCTCCATGCACAGTGCTTACACAAGGTTGTGACTGACTTGTGCTGAGCCAGCCTGTCTCAAGGGGGACATTGGTTTAAGTTGGAGTAACAGGCAAGCAGTTTTTGAGTGGGCTGCCTGGTACTTATAAAGGGCAAGTTTTCCATCTGCCATCTCAGCATAAAACTGCCTTTTGCAGGTTAACCTCCATTTAAGAAACAAAATCAGGTGGTGGGGCTCCTATCATAGGTGGACAATCCACAAAGACAGTTTTAGGCTGAGGTTTCTACACTGTTGACCCTATTGTACAACCTCACACAAGAGAGGCTTATAAAATCCCAACCGAGGACACCGGAGAATTCTATTCTGTGAACTTGCCCGCCCTGATTCTGGGATGGGTGAGGCGGTAAAATTCCATCATGTGAGGTTTTAAGTTCAAACTTTCAATATCTGACTTTAAGAAGTGTAAAGTTCTTGGAAACCTGGCTCCACACATGTGCAGACAAGGTCCTCCCTTGGCATGCAGAGAAAACTGCTTCCAATATTCACAGTCGTGACAGCTGTGGACTGTTCAGCAAGAGAACTGAGTCCAATTATTTGGAAGATTTTGAACTAATAGCCAGGCCCGACATCCCTCCAATTATAATACGCTCACCAGACTTTATTTTGCTGTCATCCCGTAAAAAAGAAAATGGGATGAATTTCAACTGAGGAGTAACTGGGGGTTAGTCATTGGCTTCCCACCAACACCTGTTTGTAGGATTATACAACACAAGAGTTAAGAGCAGGAGTAGGTCATTCAACCTCTCAAAGTTGCTCTGCCATTCAATAAGATCAAGGCAGATCTCAACTTCACTTTCCCCTCTGCCCGCCTCCCATAACCCTCAGTGCCGTTATTGATCAGAAATCAGTCAAACTGTGCCTTGAGTATATCCAAAGACCCAGTATCCACAGTCTCTGGAGAAAAGAATTCCAAATGAAAACAAATCTCCCAGACAAAAAAATAAAACTGCTTATTACCTCAGTCAGTAAATGGGACGCCCCTAATTTTTAGACTGTGTTCCTCATAAAGGGAAACATACCCTATCACATCAAGTTCCCTCAGGATCTCACATATTTCAATAATTTACAGCAAACTCTCGTTGTTCACATTCCTTAAGATTTAATCATGTGACATTTGATCAAATGGTTTTGACATTTAACCAGCACCACACAACATATTCTGGTTTATGTGTTTTGTAAAGTACAAATAATTCAGTGAGACAAATTGTAACATCATAATCAGCCTGGTGGCTCAAAGGTTAGCACCACTGCCTCATGGCTCAAGGGACAATTCCACCCTCAGGTGACTGTCCGTGTGGAGTTTATGTATTCTCCCTATGTCTGATGGGTTTCCTTCAGGTGCTTTGGTTTCCTCCCACAGTCCAAAGATGTGCAAGTTAGATGAATTTGCCATTGCCACTTAGTGTTCTAAGTTGTGTAGGTAGGTGGATTAGCCACAGTAAATGTGTAGGGTTGTGGGGATGGGACGGGGTGAAGGGGGCTGGTAGGGCCTGGGTGGGATACTCTACCACAGAGTCATTGTTTGATTTTGTGGGAATAGGGATAGGAATTAAAAATTGTATTGTGATAGGAAGAACACCATTGTTGCAACCAGTCTGTCCAGCTCTGTCAGAATTTTATACATTTCAATTAGAATCTCTCTCATTCTTTTAAATTCCAGTGAAGACAGGCCCATTTGATCCAATCAGTTCTCAAAGGATGATCCTGCCTGACGTATGATGGTGAATTAGGTTAATAAACACATAACCATTGATTTCGGAACACTGACACACACTAACATTAGAATGAATGATCTTGGATTATGAGAAAGCAACCAAGACTGTTATTATAGAAGACAGCTCTACTTAATTAACAAATATTTCTCATTTAAAACATGTATTTTGAATTTACAAGATGGGTATGTTTTGAGTTTGATTACATTTTGTGAAACTTCAGTCAGTGACAAAATACAGAGAGAGGGAGGAATAATAGATTCACTGAAAGCGGTAATGCTATCAGCAGTGGTCGGGAACAACATGGCTACCAATGCTCTCTTTACGATTTGGGTCATACAACTCTGAGAAATAACACAAGTGCAGTGACAACATGAAGAATTTCTCAGGATCAAACGAGAATCACATAGGTTCAATACAGTGGGAATCATTTCATAGTCCCATATTGCTGGGCACCAAAATTACGTCCATAATAAATATTATAATATTTATAAAATATTAAATATTTTGTAATATTTAATATTAAATGAAATCCCATTAGGTCATTCCATGTATTGTTATTGGCTGGAGTTAATGACAGGATGATTATTGACTGATTTATATTAATGTTTACTGGATAATGCCCACTGGAAAGGTAGGCAACATGATTTTGGAATGTATAACTGCTTTCACAGGGACATTGTTCTTCAGACTGATATTCGGCTGCCCGCATTCTATACCTTGAGTGCAGGGTTTCTTCATATCATTCTCCCATTTGAGCATTTGGTTAAATAAAGCCACATCTTCAATATCAGTACATTCACTTTGAGCCTTTGTATTAGCTTTAGTAGCTATACATAGCCTCGAGAGGAAATCCCGTCTACACTGCCCTCCTGGGAATCAATCTGGTGAACCTTTGCTGCATTCCCTCTATGGTAAATGCATTGATATTTTATAAATATATGTAAAATAATATATATATATATAAATGTATGAGACCAAAACTGCACACAAAACTTCAGGTGTGGTCTTGCCAAGGCCCTGCACAGCTGCAGTAAGACATCCTTATTCCTGTATTCAAGTTCTCTTGCAATGAAGGCCAACATTCAATTTATTATCCTAACTGTTTGTTGTACCTGCCTGTTTGCTTTTATAAACTGGTGTACTAGGATACTTCTCAATCTATCATCAGTTAATCAACACTACCATTCTGTTTCTCTGTCCAAAGTGGGTAACTTTAGATTTATCCATGTGATACTACATCAGTAAGAAGTGTCACAACGCCAGATTAAAATACAGTAGGTTTATTTGATAATAAACCCACAAGCTTTCAGGGCTTGCCCCTTCGTCAAGTGAATGGAGAACCCTCCACACACTTGACGAAGGGGCAAACCCCAAAAGCTTGTGTGTTTACTATCAAATAAACCTGTTGGACTTAAACCTGGTGTTGTGAGACTTCTTACTGTGTTTACTCCAGTCCAATGCTGGCATTTCCACATCATTACTACATCTGTCACATATCTACCACTCACTGAATCTATCTCAACATGTTTAAACATACAAGTCTCAAGATCCCATCTAGGAGACAGCTCCACAGGAACAAGAAGAACCCATTCTATGAGTCACCATAGTCACAGGGGGAAGGGTTGTGGTCGCCAACAAAGGGGCTAGAAGATTCCACTGGTGGGAATGATCAGAAGTATCTGTGGCATGAATGGTAGGAAAATCCTGCCCATTAACTATTTCTCTCTCCACAGAGGCTGCCAGGCCTGCTGAGTTTTTCAAGCTCTTTCTATTTTTTTTGTGAAAATATAATTGTTCAGAGGCACACACATTTCCGACATGGATTTATCAATGAGATCTCATTTTTAGTTGGTTGCATATCGAAGCATTTTATTTATATAAATTCAGATCTCAAAGTACTGATTAATGTTTTACTGACAAACTTGGGGTATAATGGGAATTTGCTGCAGAAGAAAAAGACACTGCAAGGACGAAGATAAGATCAGGCAACATTTGGAAGTACTTACTATAATATTTTACTGATGCAATATCTTAACCCTACAGCATTTTTACAAATTATCACCAAAATATTTCCTGATGGCCATGCTAGAGATATTTTCGGTTATGTACAACATCCAGAGACATGTTATTTACATATATTTTTTAAATTAATGTGCTATGGTTGTGGCATCATTAGATAAAACACATTAATGAGACAGGAACTCAGATTTCAAGCAAATTTCACAGAATTTCTAGATCCAGTATGTTGTAACGTGATTAACTTTGAAATGATTGAAGAAATATCTTTCTTTATTTGTTCACTGGCTGTGAATCGTGGAAACTTTGTTATTTGGAAAGGGTACACAAGGAGTTCCCCTAGTGCACAGTTGGGTCCCACTCTAAATTAGTGCATATTGAATGCAGTCTTAGGCAAAAAAAGCCAGCATCAGGCTGCAAGAATTTTATGCTAGGGTTTGAGGTTTTTTTTTGCAATCCAGATGTAGGAGAAAAGGAGCCACAGCCAAATATTGCAATGTTTGGTTTCGTTTGCCCACCTCAACTTCATGGAACTTGAACCTAGCTGGCTGCTGCAATATCAACTTAGGAAAAAAAACAAACAAGTACAATCACTGGGGGGTTAACAAGAAGATTTGAGAAATATAAAATTACATTTTCCAAAGTAACAGGGCATTTTCAGTCTCCAAAATTCATTATGTTCTGTGAAAGCAAATATCCTTTTTATTTCACCAAAGCAAAACAGCCAACAAAAAAACTACAGTCTAGTTTTAATAAGCACTCATTTCAGACTGGAGACAGCACACTATGATCAGAATGCTGCGCAAATTTGTCATTGAATGGCTAATTAAGGGTAATTGCTTGAAATGAGCATTAAAAACTGGGGGCCATCCTGTTATAGCCCTTCATACATAAGCACATACACAAGCACAAATACAATGCGATTTGTACCCTGCGGTGAGACTTCGCAGGAGGGAGAAGAGAGACGGTGAGAACATGAGAAATATGAGTGGGAGTAGCCATTCAGCCCCTGAGGCCTGGTCCACTATTGAGTAAGATCACCGCTGATCCGCTTGTGGCCTCAACTCCAATTCCCTACCTGCCCCCAAAAAACCCTCAGCTCCACTGCCCAGCAAAAGAATCTGTTGAACTCAGCCTATATTCAATCACCCAGCTTCCACTGCTGTCCAGTGATGAGAATTCCAAAATTAATAGCCTCCAAGAAAAGAACTTCCTCCTTATCTCCATCCTAAAATGGGGTGCCTCCTGGTTCTGGGTTTCTCCATGAGGAGGATAACTGAGTAGGAACAATAATACACAGATATAGCTTCTTAATGTATTTCCTGTTGGTGAAAAAGGTTTGAAATTGAGCATTCTCTTCTTTGAATTGAGACATAAACCTGATGAACAAAGGGACCAAGACAGCCTCTCTGACAGTATCAGACAAAGGACAGAGGAGCTTGCTCACATGAAAGACTGCTACATATTCTCCACCATTGTCTGCTGGTAGCAACATTGTAAGAAGTCTCACAACACCAGGTAAAGTCCAACAAGCTTATATGCTAGCAAACAACACTAGCTTTCGGAGCGCTGTTCCTTTGTCAGATGAGTGGGAATTCTGTTCACAAACAGGGCATATAAAGACACAAACTCAATTTGCAGAATAATGATTGGAATGCAAGTCTTTACAACTAATCAAGTCTTAAAAGTACAGACAATGTGAATGGAGAGAGCGTTAAGCACAGGTTAAGGAGATGTGTATTGTCTCCAAACAGGACAGTTAGTGAGATTCTACAAGTCCAGGCAAGTTGCAGGTGCCACAGACAGTATGACATGAATCCAAGATCCCAGCCAAGGCCATCCTCATGTGCCAGAATTCTCAGTCCCACAGACTGAAACTCCTGTCAGCAGCTCTAAGCCCTAGCAATGCCACGTTCAAGTGATTGCTGAGACTACAAGCAGTCCCCAAAGAAAAGGAGATTACGGAGCTGACTTCAAGGTAAAATCAGCCTGGCTGGCACACTGCAGTGACGGGGTGAGAGGATTGGCGACCAAGGAAGTATAGGGGAGGGGGGAGATAAAGGAGGGAATGATTTGGAGAATGAGAGGATCTGTGATGGGTGCAGAAGTTTCCCAAAAAGGTCCCCCTCCTTCCCTGAACTAGCCTCTGCAGCTAAAGCTGCTGGGAAATCCTCCTGATGTGGGTCTCCCTCCGCCATCCCTAATATGGGGAAAAAGCAAAATGAGGTCCAACGACAGGCAGGCTGCCTGATGCCTGCCCCACCTACTGTAAAGTGGGAACCAGGTCAGAAGGGACAGGAAGGCGATGTGGGGGCTACACATTGTATTTCACAAGCTACCTACCTTTAAATACACCAGTGGCAGAGGTGATTGGAGTGGCGGGGGGGGTTGGGAGGATTTCATTAGCTGTATGATCCAGACTAAAGTGTTTGCAGTAGGGACTAAACAAAAGAGAAATTGGTTCAAATAATTGTGCAGTCGAAATAAAAGTGACTTAAATAAAGTTGGGATATAAAGCTTTGAAATTGCCTTCAATAGTTATAGCCACAGCAATAAACCCATCCATCAGCTGGAGAACCAGAGAAAACTTTGCCATTGCTTTTCTCAGGTGTCTCCAATAGCCTACATGATAGATATCCCACTTCATGATAGATATCTCCCTGGTACCTGCAGGATTCTCTATTCTATACCTGGCAAGCTGCCCACAGGATACAGCTGCCTCCGGTAGGATACAAATGATGGTATGAGATTCATAAGTGCTGCTTAATTGGCCACTTATGGGCCTCAGTTGTCCAAGTGGAAGGAAGAAGACCTTGCCCAATCCTGCCCCAGAGCCCAGAGTTAATTGAGAGCGCAGGGAAGGAGGGGGTCAGTCCACAGTAATTTTTGAGGTCACTTAAGTATTTTTAGGCTGGCGGGAATGGGTACAAGTAAGGTGGGAAACAGTGAAAAAAACTTTTCTCCGTCTCGGGCTGGACATATGATTCAGATTTAGGGCACCCTTTCCACTGGGACCTTGTCATTTTGGACTTCAATCCCATTCTACTCACCCAACCTCCCCAAAGCCATGACTCTCTCCTCTTTCCCTACCTTCCTGCCCCTGGACTTAGCTTTTCAATGGTTTCTGGGCTTGGTTTCGGCAACAGCACTGCAGTACCTTCTCTAACCATTACAGTGCTGTGCCTGGTCTGGTTGGAGAGTTAGCCATCAATCTGATTGTCCAACAGTTCTTACAGGTGGACTTCCTTCTAAGGGTAGGTGCTGAAGTGAGCGTGAAATGGAAATGGTCTTCTGAGAAATGTCAGTAGTACATTACACACCGACTCTCAGAATAGCGAGCGCCATCTTCCACCCATGTTGGAAGACTGCACGTGATCGTGTATCAATGTTGTAGAAGCTTAATGGTTTAATATTTCAGAACAAGAAATTTATAGGAAGATAAAGTGAAATTTAATCAGGAATAAGAAAATGGCAATCTTTATACTTCAATTGCTGCAGATATACCCTAATTTCTTCAACACAGGAACTAACACTCATGCTGATTTTGAAAGATGTTTAGTTTCCTTCCATGTACTTCCAGGATGCACTCACGTTTCCCACTCAACACTGGTGCAAGACAATTTGGACACCAAACAAGGAATCAAAACCCACGTTCACTGCTCCAACTGACTCCCAACAACAGCAACCAAGATTCCTTGAAGGTAACCATTCCCAGTTCTGTTTGACACCAAATGGAGTGTAAATCCATTGGCGCGTCAAACTTTGTTTTATGATGTGCTCAATAAACCACCTAATAACAATTTAAATGTTAAAATGCGGGGAGTCACCCCTCCCCACTTTTCAAACATTTAGCATTAAACATTTGCAGCAGAATTCTGCCCTAGTCTGTGTCCAGCCAAAACTCTCACATCTGCAGGTAGTTAGAAACCATGCAGTTTGGATATGGTTCTCTCTGGCTCAAACCCAAAGCAGATTTCAAGCCAGCCATTGAAACTCCACCAATAACCTGAAATGCTTTTCTCAGATTCAGAATTACTAAGAAGGTAAGGCGGAATTATAAAAAAAAGCAGACACCAAGGAAAGAAAGTAAAAGTCATTCAGAAGACAAGAGAAACATATAAACAAAATAGGAAAAATAAAAGAAAAACAAAACCAGCAAGAAGACAACAAATCCATATCCCAGAAATAAAAACAGAAAATCCTGAAAATGTTCAGTAGCTCAGGCAGTAACTGTGGAGAGGGAAACAGGGTTAATATTTGAGAGCCAATTGCCTTTCAATCAGAACTGGAAAATGTTTAAAATGTAACAGTTCATAAACATGTCCTAAGGCCAGGAAATGGGTGGGAGGGAGAACAATGGATAAATAAACTGTTAACACTGATAAACTGGGAGCCACACATTAAGTTTTTTATTAAGTTTATTTATTAGTTTCACAAGTAGGCTCACATTAACACTGCAATGAAATTACCCATGAGAACCCCTACTCTGGCATCTGTTCGGATACAATGAAGGAGAATTTAGCATGGCCAATGTATTTTATCAACACATCTTTTGAACTATGAAAGAAAACCGGACACATGGAGGAAACCCACGCTAGGAACCAAACCCGGGTCACTGTCACTGTAAGGCACTGTGGGGCAACAGTGCTAACCACAGTGCCACGTATGATCTACCCTTAATAAAATAAAATATGTAGCTTGCCATCACACGTAACACTATCTTTGCTATTCTTTCTCACTATTAATCATGATCACACTTACTTTAATCATGATAAATTTACTCCACCACACCAAATTGGAATTTTTTTTTGTAATTCCTTTTTTTCCTTCCAGCTCTAATTCCCATCCTCTCAAGAGAACAAAGAACAATACAGCACAGGAACAGGCCCTTCGGCCCTCCAAGCCTGCGCTGCTCGTACATCAAACTAGATCATTTATTTATATCCCTCTATTTCCAGTCTGTTCATGTGGCTTTGTAGATAAGTCTTAAACGATCCCAGCATGTCTGCCTCAACCACCTTCCAGATCCCCACCACCCTCTGTGTAAAATATATCCTCCTGCCACCTGTGTTGAACCTTTCCCCCCCTCACCTTGAACTTGTGACCCCTTGTGTTCATCAGCTCCAACCTGGGAAAAGTTTCCCACTGTTCACCCTATCTATGCCCTTCATAATTTTATACACCTCTATTAGGTCGACCCTCATCCTCCGTCTTTCCAGGGAGAACAATCCCAGTTTATCCAATCTCTCCTCATAGCTAAAATCCTCTATACTAGGCAACATCCTGGTAAATGTTTTATGCACTCTCTTCAAAGCCTCCATGTCCTTCTGGTAGTGTGGTGACCAGAACTGGATGCAGTATTCCAAATATGGCCCAACCAACCTTCTATATAGCTGAAACATCATATGCCAACTTTTATACTCTATGCCCCGTTCAATAAAGGCAACCATGCCGTATGCCTTCTTCACCACCCTCTCCACCTGTGCTGCCACCTTTCAGGATCTGTAGATTTGCACACTCAGGTCCATCTGTGTGTCTTTCCTCCTGATGGTTCTGCCATTTATTATATATCTTCCCCGTACATTAGATCTACCAAAATGCATCACTTCGCATTTATCTGGATTAAATCCTATCTCCCATTTCTCCACCCAATATTTCAGCCTATCTATATCCTGCTGTATTCTCTGACAATGTTCATCACTATCTACAACTCCAGCAATCTTTGTATCATCCGCAAACTTACTGATCACACCACTACATCTTCTTCCAAATCATTTATATATATATCACAAATAGCAGAGGTCCTAGTACAGAGCTTTGTGGAACACCACTAGTCACAGACCTCCAACCGGAAAAAGACCATTCCACTGCAACCCTCTGTCTTCTACAGCTAAACCAATTCTCCATCCATCTAGCTAGCTTACCATTTATCCCGTGAGATTTAACCTTTTGCACCAGCCTGCCATAAGGGACCTTGTCATACACTTTACTAAAATCCGTATAGACTACATTCTCTTTAGTACTCCTCTGATTCCCTTCTCATTACACAGTGCCCAGATGGCCTGCTCTCTACTTGGTTCCTCCACATGTTGGTCAAGAAAACCAACCCATATACTCTCCAGAACTCCCCCTCTACAGCGTAGTGACTAATTTGATTTGCCCAATCTATGTGCAGATTAAAAGCACCCATGATCATCGATATTCCCTTATCATATGCATCCCTAATTTCATGTTTAATACCTTTCCCAACATCACCACTGCAGTTTAGGGGTCTATACATGACTAATGCTTTTTGCTCTTTGGTATGTCTCAATTCTACCCATACAGACTCCATATTATTCTTCCTCGCTATTGCGTTAATTTCCTCTTTAACTAATAGTGCTACTCCACCACCTTTTCCTATCCTTTCTAAATATTGAATACTGTGGGAAATTCAATTCCCAACCCTAGTCACCCTGCATTAAGGCACAGAGCCTGTAAGCTTGTCTTTTTAACATTGTTTGCCTTGCTCCCAATGTTTTTCTCTATAGCCCTATTTGAACTTTGTCCATGGTTTCTCTGCCTATCAGTTTTCTTATTTCCTTTTCTATCTTTTGTTTCTATCCTTGCTCCCTCTTTCTCTGACTCTTTAAATAGTTTGCCATCCCCCTTGTGTATTAGTTTAAACCGATCCCAACTGCTTTAGCAAACAGTCCCCCGGGACATCAGTCCTAATCCTGCGCATGTGTACTGTCCAATTTGTAAAGATCCAACCTTCCCCAAAACCGGTCCCAATGCCCTAGGCATCTCTACAGCCACATATTTATCCAAAAGCTCCTGCCATTTCTACTCTGACTAGCACATGGCACTGGTAGTAATCCTGAGATCACTATCTTTGAGATCCGATTTCTTAACTTTCTCCCTGTATTCTGATTTTAGGATCTCATTCCATTTTTCAGGTTGGTCAAAGTTGGCCATTGTGCTGGTTAATTATTATGATGTCATTTTTCTTCCAATTTCTTTTAGAAAAGTAAATAGATTTAGGTGTAGTTCACAGTACTGTGGCAGCAATTTATTTTTTGCCTGTAGTGGATGATTGGAAAATGTAATTAGAAGGAATGCCACAAAGGCTCTGCAGTAAAGAAAGAGACCACCAGGCCCATCGATCTTCACTGACTCTCCAAAAGAGCATCCTATCCAGGCCCTCCCCTCCATCATATCCCCATAACCACGCATATTTACCCTGGTTAATCCACCTAACTTTTGGACACTTGGGATAATTTAGTATGGCCAATCCACCTAACCTGTACATATTAGACTGCAGGACAGATTCTCCCACAAGTGACATAACCTTAACAGGGTATTTTTCTGTACAAAGCTTTGTTCACTGGGGATTCTAAAGCTTAAGATAACAGTAGTTCAGCTACAAGAAGAAGGATTATGAAATGGTCCCTCTCTGTCACGCCAAATACTCATTTGCGTGGATCATTTCATTGAGATATGCTGCAAAGGCAGGACTTAATGCTATAAATCTGACAATAGGAGGTCTAGACACACTGAAGTAGAAAGAAGGATAGCTGACTCCTATTGTAAAGTTACCTATAGATAAAAGGATTTTTCTAAGCACTGGAAGTATTTTAATCTAACAATGTTTAGAAAGATAAAACTCTTGGATAAAACCATTAGCTTATCCTGAATGAATCATGTTAGAAAGATAGTGGGGTTTTAAAATGAACATATTTATTTCTTCAATGTTAAGTGACATTAACTTCTATTTAAAACAGGTCAACATTACCATTACAACAGCAGATTTTTAGAATTCACAATGTTAATCTTCGTACATCCAAATGGTAAGATTCAATTGTTCCGCCAGACTGCAGATCAACTCCGATGGCTTTTGTACTGTAAGAAGCCATGTTAGATTAAAATCAGTGTAACCCAGTACTGTACCAATTGGCATGATCCAGTAACCAGATTGCTATGTAGGATCTGCCTTTTGATTGCAAATGTTTCTCATCCCTCAGAAGCTGATGTTAACACTTGTTGCCAAATAGTTACGTTCACCGCTCCTCATCAGTCTCATTCTTAACACAATCGCAAGTAATTGTGAAACTCACAGGTAGTTATTATCAATGACCTGCCGTTGCTCTGGTCTCAGTCTGCTACTATTCTGTGGCACCATGTACCCTCCACTCTGTTCACTCGATTCACATGCTCACACACCTCATGTGACAGCTGAAGACCCATCACAGTGAGATCACCCAGCCACTCACTAATTGGTCAATATCAGAAGTTTTCTGAATGGACGGAAATGCAGAAGTCATCTTTCATTTTAGTTAACTGGCATTTTTAATTAATCAGCACATCTATTCCTAGATCATATCAGAAGGTAGATATTTTATTGTAGTTTAATTTCTGAAAGAACATTATGAGAAAGTAATGGCAAACAGTATTGAAAGTCAATTCAGACTGGCTTATATACACATGGAACACATAGCATTTATCTTGTGCTAAACAGAAGGACTGTACATAGCACAATATATTACTCTACAGCTGTACACAAGGGGGTGATTTTAAAGCTACATTATCCACAGACACATTTCGCTACTAGCTTAAGTGCCCTATTAAAAACTTTCTCTAAAAGCATAGCTTTCCAGATGCTTTAGGTTTAACTGCTTTAAAATGCCTGACGCTACACATATTAACTTAGGCTTAAATCCCAGATAGACCCAAATGCAGGTCTTCTGTCCCAGTTTGCTTTTCAATAATGCACTGTATACCAAGGTGTTTATCTAATTGGAAGTCTGGATGTTACAATTTTTGTAGAGAAGTTGCAGTCCAGAAATGCTGTCTTTTATAGTCTTCAAAGAAATTATCCTAGAGTTAATTGTTAAGTATTCACACCAGCTTCTTAAATATAGGGAAAGCATCAATGTTCATCCAGCAGTTGTACTCTATGCAAGCTAACAGTTCTAAACACATTTATCCCCCACCTTGTTCCCATAGCGTTGTAATATATTTTTTAATTTAATCTGAATTTCAATTTTGACATCACAATTATCCACTTCCACAATGGTAATCTTCCTGCAAATTTTTGTTTCTTAGCCAAATGAGTTTATACATATGTGTTTGGTGAATACTGCTCATGGTAAAATACATGGGCTTGGATTTTGTGACGGTAATGACAATAAAACTGTTAGAGGAGTAATGGAAGTGAGTGCTAAGAGTTTTACTGCCATTACCACTACAAAATCCAAGCCCATGTATTTTATCATTTTAACACAGACAGAACTTCAGGATTCCAAAATGATGCAGAGATACGGAAGTTGCTAACAGTGATTCTACATTACTTCAGAGCACAGAATTTAAGCAGTGAATTGATGAGCACTTCAACTTTTACACTGTCAGCCTCACTGTAAAACCCTTTTAAGTGTTGAAAGGGATCTAATTGGATTTTTAATGGTGTAATTCATAATTATAGTTAAACACCCTTATTCATCCTAAGCTCATATTTGTGGAATTTTGAATTTCTCCATTATAAAATATTTAAGGTATATGTGGATGGTTTTCAAATGTTTGGGATATTTGAACTTTCATCTTAAACCAACCACAATTTGTTTTGTTACCTGAAAATTTAAATCAAAAAAGCCAATAATCAGTGCTTTTAATTTCCTAATTTGCTGTCTGTGAGAATATTTCAGTGTGTTTGGCTCTTTATCCTATTTGCTAATATTGCTGCTGGAATCCTGGTTAATCTTTTGACTTGACTGCAGAGTTGAACTGCTGTGAAGAAAGGGGAAATACTTGCCCTTTATCTTCATGCTGTATCTTTGTGGCAGATTTCTTTAAGGTCAATGGCAAATGTCATTGCTTTGCCACTGACTACAAAATACACCCAAGTTATTTAAAAAATACAGCAATAGTAACTCCAGACATCATCAGGGTGCAATAGTGTCATAAATTGTCCTTTCACAATTCAGCAAGCAGAGGAAGGAATTGTAGGGAGACCATTTGTAATTTTAAAACATAAACAAGGATATAGGAATTAGAAAACTGGAGCCAGTTCACTACTTGGAAATAAATTTAGACGTAGCTTGAGCTTCAGTGAGTAATACTTGTTTAAACATACCTGGGGTAATTTAATGATTTGTTCATCAGATCATATGTAAACTGCACTTGTTTTGCAGTTTGTTCCATTTCTCATGGGAATGAAGAAATAAACAATGCAAACAACACCTAATCTTTCTTGAATTACCAACTATCCCTATAGAAAACCCACCAGGAGATTAAGGAAATTCAGCATATCCACTACGGCTCTCATCAATTTTTACAGATACACCACAAAGCATCTTTTCTGATTGTATTACAGCTTAGTATGGTTCCTGCTCTGATCAAGCCCACAAGAAATTAAAAGCGTTGTGAACGTACCCAGTCCATCATTAAAACCAGCCTCCCATCCATTGACTTTGTCTATACTTTCCACTGCCTTGGAAAAGCAGCCAGCATAATCAAAGATACCATGTATTCTAGGCATACTTTCTTCCACCTTCTTCTGTCGGGAGAGAGATACAGAAGTCTGAGATTACATACCAACCAACTCAAGAACAGTTTCTTCCCTGCTGCCATCAGACTTTTGAATGGATATAGCAAGCTGATTTTTCTCTACATCCTAGCTATGACTGTAACACCATACTCTGCACACTATCCTTTCCTTTTTCCCTATGTACTCTACGAACAATATGTTTTGTCTGTATAGCGCACAAGAAACAATACATTTCACTCTATCCCAATGTATGTGACAGTAATAAATCAAATCAAATCCCAAGCCCCCACCTATGGTCATGGTGTACTTTGCTCTGAAAAATTTCTGATTTATAGCGCAAAAGATAGAGCACAAAAGATGACGGTTGCATTTGACATCACTACCGCAGCTCTGGTTTTTACTTTTAGCTGAGTGAAGAGTGACTTTTACTTTAAGCATAATAAAGAGTGTGGAACAGTAGTTCTCAACATTTTATCTGTCATATCATACCTTTGTATCACAAAAATCTTGAGGCACACCTCTGATTTTCTCCAACTGAACAGTTCAAGAGAAAGGTAGGAAATGACACTAACACAAGTCATTAAAGTACCTGAGAATGTAACAATGAATGAATGAACTAATATTCCCAAAGACAAGATAGCAAGCACACATACAAGCTCTCTCAGTGGGATAACCTGAGTGTGTAATATCCCTACACTTAGACCCGGAGTCTACACAGCCACACTCCACAACAGGGTCCTTCTGCAGATATCAAGACGATAAACGTGCAAGATTTTTCATTCCCAGATCACAGTCTGTAAGGAAGGGGCAATTTCCAGCTGGAATGGAAAGTGAAACAAACCGAATGATTTAATTCCAGATGAGGTCCTGGTAATTTCCCAAGAGCAGAAAGTGGGCGAGAAGTGGCCATGAAACAGCCTCATGGTGTTAGTTAGGGAAGGTTCCATCCTCTGTTTTAGGACATCTCAGATTTTATTGGTCTGAGGGAAAGACTGGCATGGACAGAAACAGAAGTGGACTTTTGGAACACAACCCTGAGTTCAGAAGGAAGGAAGTAAATTGTGCTGTGGGACAGTTGTTCAGAATGAATTAGTGGATGTGGATTAAAAGCCAGAAGGTGTGGGAAGATATTTAAGGAGAGGAATTGATCTGTCAAATAATCAGGAAAATATTCAAACTGAAAACTTACTTTATCAAATATCTGGCATAAATTGTGTAAGTAAAAAGGGCTAAACCTTTGGTTTGCATTGTATTCAATGCAATGAATACAATGCATTCATATCCATGTTGAAATAATAGAGGTGGAGAGGATATGGGCGGGGTGACAGCAGTTATCTGTTCATTAATAATAATAATAATCAGAACATAATCAAATGACTGAAAGGCAACTTATATCATTTCTGCATTTAAAACACAAGATAGAACAAATCTGAGGATCACTGTTTTCTCCCAGGATGACATCATTTGGATAACTGATATTGGCCGGGATTCTCCTAGCCACTGCACTGCAGCACAACAGACCAAGAGAATCAGTGGGAAGGGTGAATGTGCTGGGGAGCTGGTGGGTGGGCTGTGATGGCACTCGCTACTGGCGTCCGGCTGATCACGGGTCCTCCAGGCCCTTTTTTCTTCCACGTAATCAACCAAATCACTATTTCCATCTGATTAGTAGATCTGGGATGAAAGTGCCAAGGGGGCACTGGGCAATGCCAAGGGGGTGGGGTCTGCAGAGGTTCTGGTCAGTAGTGGAGGTGGGGGGGTACTCATTGCAAGGAGATCAGCGGGAAGGAGGGAAGGGGCATATGGGATTGGCCATGGTGAGTGGGGAGATGGGCAGCAAAATAAATTGGGAGACTAGAGATTGGGAGGCCAGTGCATATGCACCAATCTCCCCACTGACAGATCACTGCCTGCAAAGTGGCCTGCTCAGCACTATGCTGCCCATCTCTTGGCAGGATGAGGCAGCACCCCTTACTTATCAGCATGAGTTTCTCTGAGGCACTCTGTGATGCCCAGAGTGCTAGGGATTCTTGCACTATGTTTAAATTCTTCTGTCTACCCATCATTTGAGCATTTCATTTTTTTTTAGGAGAATTCTAGTCATTGTCTTTTAAAATTTGTGTTTAAATATGAAAACCTTGCTGTGTGAATTGGTGATGTGTACTTATTTATACAGATAATACTTTCACATATCTCTCCTGATGATAAACGGACTGGGCCACTTTTAGTGATGGGCTCTGTAGAACAAGAGAAGACACCCTAGGAGATAGACTAGTCTTGGTGCTCAAAATGAGTAAATGAATGATATTGTTAGGGACCAGTTCAGAAACCCCAAAGTATATTATGAAGTTAGCCTAGACCCCAACTATTTTTGATTTTGGCATTAGTGGGAACATGAGCTGTTTCAGTCCAGATGTAATTTTATTGACCCACTAGGAAGCATTTATTATAACAAACTTTATTTAACAATATAGTTTAGCTATAACAAAGAATTAGTGTAACCTTTACCAGTTGAAAAATTTGAATATGACAAGATATAATTCTTGACTCCACGGGTCTGGCAGCATTTGTAAGGAGAGAAAGAACTGAAATTCCAAGTCCAGATGACCCTTTGTCAAAGCTTTGACAAAGCATTATCTAGAATTGAAACATCAGCTCTTTTTCCTACAGGTGCTGTCAGACTTGCTGAGATTTTCCAGCATTTTCTCTTTTGGTTTCTGCATCTGCATCTGCAGTAATTTTCTTTTATAGCTCTTAACAGTTAGTCTATCTCTATGAATTGCAATTTAAGAAATATTCCTCATAGACATAAACTCCAGTTCAAATCAGTTAGCAAAAACATACAGGCTTACATGGGTTGCCAGTCCTCAAGCCTTTTAACACTTCCAGAGAGAGGAATACCTATTTTCTAGCAGGTCTCAGACTTTTATCTCCAAAGAGGAAGAGAAGAGATACTGCTTCTTGCAAATCCAAAAGAAACTGCCTCATATTTTATCCTGTAAGCCTAGCTTTTCCCATTGGTACATGGCACACTCTTGTCAATCAACCTAATTAAACCCTCCTCTGAAACCCCAGGGGACAACTCAAAAAAACTGCATTAATTGATATTAGAACAAATGCCCCAATAACTAGCAGCAATTTCTCCACTGCATTTTCAACAGGTGGACTGTCTGGAGCAGACAAAGCGGCACTGTTTAGGCAGGATTGAATTTTAACATTTCCTTCATAGGAAACATGACACAAATACATTTCTTAAAGGCATGGTATTGTTATAATGTTGGGAGGCAAAATGCAACTTGAGTTCCACAGCTCAGGAGGTTTAGAAAACCGAAGCAGTGTCAGAATAAGGAAAAAGAAATAAACATATTGATAATCATCTGATCTGGAATAGTCCTACTAACCTTTTGAATAAAGACAGTGGACAGAATCTTGAGCTTGCACTCTCTATGTGCGAAATCGATAGAGGGGACTCAAAATCCGGCAGAAACTAGAAATTGCAAATCTCACCATAAGATTGTGATCTGTGATTTTCCTGCCCTCATTGGCAACATTATATCTAAATTTATTGAAATGTGTTAAGATGAATCGTACAGCCCCCTTTGCCAAATTATGCCCCCTCACTAAATCTTTATACCTCGCTGACTTAACATCTCATCAGCGTGTTCTCAACAAGTTTATCCCAACACGAACTTTAAGGGGATCCCTTCAGGATACAAAGGTCAGGATAGTCTGATAAGAGGGGCGTGTTCAAATAGTACCTTGGCACTATTCCCTGGGTTGGAGCAGTGCTGGGGACTCAAGGAGGAGCTTGGCTGAAGGAAATTTAATCCAAATGACTAGGGCTTGTTGGGTGTCTTGATGAAAGATCATGTGCATGGGAGTACCCATGGCCATGGCACACTTGCACCCTTCTCATGTGACACCCAGAGTGTGCCATGGCTTAGTATTTAGGAACACGTGTTTTTTGAGGAAATGTGATTTCTAATTAAAACATGAAGTCGGAGTTCAAAACAAAGGATTCAGTTCCTGTCCATACAAACAAAAACACCACAGATATATTGAGCAGATTGAAAGAACTTTGGGGCATTGATTCCACATAAATACTTGTAAAACAATCAATCTTTATTAGGGTATTGAGAGAAAAGCCTCTGACGTCAGAGACTAAGGGATTAAACTGACATTTAAAAAGAGAAATTTGTAGGTCAGGAAGGGATTATTTTCCCAAAAGAAAATATTCCTTCAGCCTAACCTTTCCAGGATTTGAGATTGTATCGTCCTGGAAGCTTTCTCCAAGCAACATTCTTTGGCGTGCATTCTGAAAGTTGTCAATTACAAAATCACTATAATGTAATCACCAAAAAATTTGACATATTCCTCACATCTAGCCCAACCACACATATAGTAATTAGTCTCTGCTTTAAATATTCTTTCACCTTCAAAGGATTGAACTCTTTATATTCAGGAGTGTGATTGACTGCTCAATATCTAATTTACAATAGCGTTAATGTGACAGTGGAATTTACCAGTCTTTGAAATTTTTCTGCCATCAGGGACAAGTACAGGTCCTGACTCTGATAGTGGTGGCTGCCCAAACATTGTGTCATGATCTACCTGAAGGTGGCCAGTTGAGGTGTCATGATCTACCTGAAGGTGGACCTGAAGGTGTCCTTGATAAGTATGTCCCTGTCAGGCAAGGAGGAAATGGTCGAGTAAGGGAACCTTGGTGTATGAAAAAAGTTGATTTCGCTGGTTAAAAGGAAAAAGGAGGCTTATGTCAGGATGAGGCTTGAAGGCTCAGTTAGTGCAATGGATAGCTATAGATTAGCCAGGAGGGAGCTAAAGAGGGAATTGAGGAGAGCTAAGAGGGGACACGAGAAGACTTTGGCTGATAGGATTAAGGAGAATCCTAAAGCTTTCTTTAGATATGTTAAGAATAGAAGATGGGTTAGGGCAAGATTAGGGCCAGTCAGAGACAGCAGTGGGAAGTTGTGCGTGGAGCCTGAAGAGATTGGAGAGGTACTGAATAAATATTTCTCTTCGGTATTCACGCAGGGTGATGTAAATGTAGTTATGGAGAACACCGAGGTACAGGGTTGCAAACTGGAAAGTATTGAAGTAGATAGGGAGGGTGTGCTAGATATTCTCGAGGGTTTGAAGTTGGATAAGTCCCCTGGGCCGGACGGGATGTACCCTAGGATTCTCTGGGAGGCAAGAGAGGAGATTGAAGAGCCTCTGGCTCTGACCTTCAGGTCGTCGTTGGTTACGGGTGTGGTTCTGGAGGACTAGAGGATAGCAAATGTGGTCCCATTGTTCAAGAAGGGGAAGAGAGACCTTCCAGGGAATTATATGCCAGTGAGTCTTACTTCTGTTGTGGGCAAAGTATTGGAGAGAATTATTAGGAATAGGATTTATAGTTATTTAGAGAGAAATGAATTGATTGGGGATAGTCAGCATGGTTTTGTGAAGGGTAGGTCGTGCCGTACTAACCTCATTGAGTTTTTTGAAAAAGTGACTAAAGAGGTGGATGGGGGTAAGGCGGTTGATGTGGTATATATGGACTTTAGTAAGGCGTTTGATAAGGTGGCCCATGGACGACTTCTGCAGAAAATGCAGATGTATGGGATAGAGGGTGATTTAGCTAATTGGGTTAGGAATTGGCTAGCAGATAGAAGACAGAGGGTGGTGGTTGATGGGAGATATTCATCGTGGAGTTCGGTGACAAGTGGTGTACCTCAGGGGTCTGTTTGGGGGGCCCTGCTGTTTGTAATTTTTATAAATGATCTGGATGAGGGTATTGAAGGATGGATTAGTAAATTTGCAGATGACGCTAAAGTCAGTGGAGTGATAGATAGTGAAGAGGGGTGTTATAGTTTGCAGAGAGACTTGGACAAGTTGCAGAGCTGGGCCGAGAGGTGGCAAATGGAGTTTAATGTGGAAAAGTGTGAGGTAATGCAATTTGGCAGGAATAATAAATGTGTAGAGTATAGGGCTAATGGTAGGATTCTTAATAGTGTTGATGACCAGAGGGATCTTGGTGTGTATGTGCATAGATCCCTGAAAGTAGGCAGTCAAGTCGATAAGGTTGTTAAGAAGGCATATGGAGTCTTAGCTTTTATTGGTAGGGGGCTTGAATTTCGGAGCCGCAACGTCATGTTGCAACTGTACAAAACTCTAGTGCGGCCGCACTTGGAGTATTGTGTGCAGTTCTGGTCCCCACATTATAAGAAAGATGTGGAGGCATTGGAGAGGGTACAGAGGAGGTTTACCAGGAGGTTGCCTGGTATGGAGGGCAGGTCTTATGAAGAGAGGCTGAGGGATTTGAGGTTGTTTTCGTTAGAAAGGAGGCGGCTAAGAGGGGATCTTATTGAAGCATATAAGATGATTAGAGGTTTAGATAGGGTGGACAGTGATAGCCTTTTTCCTAGGATGGAGAACGCTAGCACGAGGGGACACAGCTTTAAATTAAGGGGTATGAGTTATAGGACGGATGTCAGAGGTAGGTTCTTTACCCAAAGGGTGGTTCAGGTGTGGAATGCCCTGCCTGCAGCAGTTGTAGATACGCCAAGTTTGGTGGTGTTTAAGAGGTTAGTTAATAAGTATATGGAAGAGAAGGGAATGGTTTAGTTTGTAGGGTCGTTGCTTTTTACATTGGTCGGCGCAACATCAAAGGCCAAAGGACCTGTTCTGTGCTGTAATGTTCTATGTTCTAATTAAGGGCCCCCCTGGGAAATGTGGGTTGCTGCCCAGGCAGGTGAGTGACCACAAAGAAGGCAAAACCTTCTCAAAATTTAAAATAGTTTTTTTTAAAAATCTCAATGTGGCCTAAGCTACCAAGCTATCAGCATGAAGATGGAAACTCTCCCATGGGTAGCTTGTGGCTACAGCTGTGGGCTGATGAATATACAGGCTATGGAAGTAGCGGGATTTAATTGAGACATCAATGGCCCTCCCAGCTTACTGCTGGAATGCTATCTCTGCTTAGCTGCCAGGCTTCAGTCTCATTAGGGACTCCATTTGGCATTGGCAAGATCCCTAAAGCTCCATAGACATGTTTCCAATTAAATCCTAAATGGGTTTTTTAACTTAAAAATGGAGTTGGAGCAGAATTTGGCCACACAATCATAAGTAAAGGGGCTGAAGACACAGCCTTGTGGGACACTGGTATTGAAAATAATTATGGAGGAGGTATCGTTGCCTATCCTTACTGACCGTGGTCTATGGGATAGGAATGTATGATCTAGTTGCAAAGGGAGAGCCGAGTCCTAGGCCACAGAGTTTGAAGATGAGTTTTGTTGGGATAATGGTTATGAAGGCTGAACTGTAGTCAATAAATAGGAGTCTGACACAAATATCTTTGTTATCCAGGTGTTTCAGGGTTGAGTGTAGGGCTAGGAAGATGCTCCATCTGAGTTGTTAAGGTACTTAACTTTACAGCAAGTGAACCTACAGAGCAATAGTTCAATCAGAATTAATTTCTATTCAAATAGTATCAATTGTGGCAGCTCATCTTCGCGTATTAAGGTAATTAACATGCTATTCTGTACATTAGTAGATTTTTTTTTCTCTTGCATCTTCCTTTGAAAGCCAATGCTTGCCCTCATGGTTTTCTATTTCAAATTGTAGCTAATTTTGCAACCTTTCTTGGTTTTGGCTGACTTCCCACATCTTCAACTCTATTTTTAACTTCTTGTGCTCACAGCCAAAGGGGAAAACCTTCCCAGCAACCTCTGCCAACCAGGCCAGAAACTTGCACGACAGAGTAGGTGTGAGAGTCTATCGATTACCAAATGAAGTTAAGGAAATGATACCTTTCACAATCTATGGAAGAAATGTTAATTTCACCCACCTTTCTTCTCAGCCCTTTTTTGAAGA
Organism: Sphyrna mokarran; assembly: GCA_024679065.1. NCBI lineage: Eukaryota > Metazoa > Chordata > Chondrichthyes > Carcharhiniformes > Carcharhinidae > Sphyrna > Sphyrna mokarran. The sequence continues at coordinate 104,004,613 of JAGIQG010000003.1, read as the reverse complement.
AAAGTACTTTTGTGAATACATTCTGTAATAGAACAGTGAAAAAATAGTCACAGAGTCTTGAAACATGACAAGGACATTGTCATGACAGGTCCTGTCATTCTAATACACCATGTAAATGGGAAATATGCAAGAAGGTACAGGGAGCATCAGTTCCTGTGATAAGTGAGCGTACATTTCCAGTACCTGAGGGAGGGATCCAAACCATTGAACTTGAGAGATCACTTCTACCAAGTTGAAGATGTACACAGGAGAAGCAATAAAAGTAAAGGGCACCACAATATTACTTGTGAGCTATGGGCAGGAGCCTACCCAGCTCCTGGCAATAATATTGACAAGGGAAAAACCAAGGCTTCTGGGCTGTGCTTGGTGTAAAGAAATCAAATTGAATTGGTCAGATATGTTTCAAGTGCGAACAAGGAGACTGCCCAAATTGTTAAGAATGTTTTCTGTGATCAGTTAGGCAAAATCAAATGCTTGCAACCTAAATTTATACTGATCTAGAGTCAACTCCCTGATTCTTTAGGACAAGACTGGAACCATATGCCTTTGAGACAAATGGAAGCTGAGTTGAACAGTTTGGAAGCACAAAACATCCAGTTGTTTCAGTTTATGGAAAGGGCAACATCTACTGTCTCCATATTGAAACCAGATAAGAGCGTCCACGTTTGCAGTTAATCAGGTTAATCAGTAAATACCCACTTCCAAGAATTGAAGAGCTGTGTGTAAATATCACTTTCCTCTGCTTTCTGGGCACCTCAGAGTCACTGTAGGTTACCCTATCCACACAAATTCAAACATAACTTAGTTGCAAGGCTCAGTTACTACCACTCCAAAAACTGGAATGATCAATAACTGTTCACCTTGATTAATAAATTCTGCTCACGTATTTGTCACTATGGATGCAATGCTCACAAAACAATGCCAAAACTGGATAATCCAACCCATTTAGTTTGGAGTTGAAATTAAAACAAGGCATGGGTCAAAAGATACTTAAAAAAAAACTCTGAGATGTCATTAGCTAATATGGCTTTAATCATCATGAGTAAATAAGTAACCAACTGGTCAGCAGATTTCTATGTTCTGAATCCATGAGAACTAGTTTGAAATTTAGGCCACAAAAGTGTTCTTTTCCTGTTGTAATACTACAGATGTTGTGAGTGTGTAATTTTCTTTGTGGCCAATAAAGACTTCCAGGAAATCATTTTGTGATAGTTACAAATAGTTCAAAACATTGCAACACAGTGGATTAATGAGATTTGAATACTCCACAATGAATGATTCCCAATAAGAGAAAACTATATCCCAATTCTGTGTGCATTACTTGACGTGATGTAAGTTTGGACTAGTAATCACATATTTTCTACTAGTATGGGTAGCATGGTGACACAGTGGTTAGCACTGCTGCCTCACAGTGCCAGAGACCTGGTTTCAATCCTAGCCTTGGGTGACTGTCTGCATGAAGTTTGCATGTTCTTCTCATGTCTGTGTGGGTTTCCTCTCATGCTTCAAAAGTGTGCATGTTAGGTTGATTGACCAAGTTAAATTGACCCTTAGTGTCAGGGAGATTAGCAGGATTAATACGTGGGGTTAAGAGGATAGGGCCTGGGTGGAATTGTTGTTGGTGCAGCTCCCTGGACTGAATGGCCTCTTCCTGCACTGAAGAGATTCTATGACTTCATGATATGCAAGTAGGCTTTTTACCAACTATATTTTAGATGTAGATATAGGTGGTTGAATTTGTCAAAGGTAGTATCATGGGAAGTAGTAGGTTCGAAATTGCCTTTCCTTTGCATATTGTTAGGATGGTCTTGGAGAAGGCATGGTACTGGTGTTGCTAATGAAAAGCATGTAAATAAATGAATGAAATATACAGATAAATCTACCTGGATCAATAGGATGAAAGTCACTTGAAATGTGTGCACAGCCTGAATCCAGTCCCTAGTGAGGTATAAATTGATAATTTCCGACAGCCTATAATTAAACAAAAGCTTAGCCCAGAGGGTCCATTCTCACTCCGAGGATGACTGGAAGATTAAAAACTGAGTCAGAAATTTCTTGATTCAAGCCTATTTCAGGACAAAAATCAGGTTGGAAGTCCTATGCTGCGCTGTTAGAAATATTGACTTTGGGTTGAGATGTTAAACTGGGGCTAGACTGCCCTCTCAAGTGGACGTAAGAGCTCCCATAGCACAATTTCAAAGAACAGGGGAGATATTCCTGATGTCCTGTCCAATATTTCTATCTCAACAAATATCACACAAAAAAATTATCTGGTCATTAACAACATGCTGTTTGCTGTGCTGTATTTCCTACTTTACAACAGTGACTACACTTCAAAAATATTTTAGTGTCTGTAAAATGTTTTAGCATGTCCAGTGGTCATGAAAGGGACTATATAAATGCTAATCTTTCTTTTTAACTCCATTGCACATCTGGCCATACTATACCTATGACTCCTGGCATTCTATGAACTCGTTGCCATGTAGATATCATAGAATTTAGCTCCAGCTGTACAATATTTCTCTTTGTAACTGTATAAGAACCAATACCTAGTTCCAACCATGTGTTCTCTCCATCATTAAACCCGCTTTTTTCCACTCTGAGCATCAGGCATTCACAAATTGGCCTCTACAGCCACAACAGATGATGTTCAATACAAAAGTGGAATACACCCCTGGGCGTAGTCCATCATTCCCTGAAATGGACGGGTGCTTATCATAGAATCCTACAGTGTAGAGGTGCATTCAGCCCATCAAGTCTGCACCGACCACAATTCTACACAGACCCAACCCCCATAACCCCTGCATTTACCCTAGCTAGTCCCCTTGACACTAAGGGGCAATTTAGCATGGCCAATCTGCCTAACTCACACATCGTTGGACTGTAGGAGGAAAGCGAGCAATGGCAGGAAACCCACGTAGACACCGTGAGAATGTGCAAACTCTACACAGTTAGTGACCCAAGCCAGGGATCGAAGGTTTTGTGAGGCAGCAGTGCTAACCACTGTGCCACCGTGCCAGTACATAAATATATATGTAGAAATATGTAACCTGCCAACTTTCACTTTGATCATCAGCCACCTCCCTTTATTGAACTACTATGAAACATTTCTTTCATGCCTTTGTCAGCTCAAGTTATTTCCAACGCTGTCCTGCCTATTGTAAAATGTGAAATGTTTGGGGATTATGTTACCTATTATCTTAGCTCTTTAATCAACTGACTTTGAAGAAGCTTTATGTCAAATTGTAGAATGTGAAAGGTGTGAAATATATGCGGATTAACCAGCTGCATCTCAATGGGGATTTAGGAGATGGATGTCAAATGATGCCATTTGGATCCAGAACACTCAAGTTTTGGTAGACCAGGTGTTGGTTATCTACCTCCTACACAAAATGTTGGTTAATATCCTGCTGTCTCGCCTGACTAGGTGATAAAGCTGATGAGACAGCTAAGTGTTAATTGATGGCTATTATTAGGAATTCCAGAAGCTCCGCAGTCTCTTTCACTTTTAATTAACTCAAAATACATAGATTTTTTGTAACACTTTTTAGACAGTTTTTTTTTTAAACGTTACATACACAGAATGAGATATCCCATAAGCTTGAATAGATTGGCTGCAGAATCTGTATTTGTATGTGACAAGAATTACCCAAATGTCACAGAACATTCTTTGGGCCCTCCCTACACTTGGATTTTAGTGTGTTTGTTATTTGACACAACCACAAAGGGATTTCAGGGTTGAGGTATATAGAAAAGATTTCTGCAGCACATTATTCATATTTACACTTTCACTACAAATAGCAAACAGAAGAATTCTGCTGCCAGCTGTCAAAGATTACAAGTAAAGAATTAGGGTAAAGTTTCTGTTTTGATTTGATATTGTCATATGTATTAGCATACAGTGAAAAGTATTGTTCCTTGCACACCACATATACAGAAAGAAAGGACAGGACAGAATGTAGTGTTATAGTCATAGCTAGAGTGTAGAGCAAGATCAACTTAATATGGGATATGCCCTTTCAAAAGACTGATGGCAGCAGGAAAGAAGCTGTTCTTCAGTTGGTTTGGTCCATGATGTCAGACTTTTGTATCTTTTTCCCGATGGAAGAAGGTGAAAGAGAGTACGTCCGGAGTGCATGGGCTCCTTAATTATGCTGGCTGCTTTTCCGAGGCAGCGGGAAGTGTAGGCAGAGTCAATGGATGGGGAGCTAGTTTACATAATGGACTGGGCTCTGTTCTCGACCCTTTGTAATTTCTTGTGGTCTTGGATAGAAAGGAGCCACAACAAGCTGTGATACAACAAGAAAGAATGCTTTCTATGGTACATTTGTAAAAGTTGGTGAGAGTAGTGGACAAGCTAAATTTCCTTAGTCTCCTGAGAAAGTAAAAGTATTGGTGGGCTTTCTTAACTATAGCATTGGTGTGGTGGGACCAGGAAAGGTTGTTGGTGATCTGGACATCTAGAAACTTGAAACTCATTTTCACTTCATTCCCATTGATATAAACAAGGGCATGTCCTCCACTATGCTTCATTAAGTTGATGACTATCTCCTATCCAGTCGCAGAGAAGCTACAGAATTTACAGATGAGTTTTGTAGGAATAATGATGTTAAAGGCTGAGCTGTATTCAAAAAGATAGAAGTCTGACGTAAGTGTCTTTGTGCTCCAGCGTTCCAGCTGAAGTGTAGGGCCAGGGAGATCGTGTCTGTTGCGGACTTGTTGTGGAGATAGGCAAACTATAGTGGATCCAGGAATCTGGAAGGTCTTCATGTCAAAACTAACCTTTCAAAACACTTCATAATGATGGACATTAGAGCTCCAGGCAATAGTCAATAAAGCACGCTAGCTGGCTTTTCTTTAGCACAACGATGATGGTCATCTCCTTGAAGCAGATAGGCATCTCAGATTGGTGTAAATGTAAAGAGAGGTTAAAGATGGTGCAAATACCTCCACCAGCTGATCTGCACGGGATTTGAGTGCTCGTCTGGGTCCCCCATCTAGGCCAATCACTTGGCCACAATCTTCAAATGGAGCACAATTGAAATTGCACTGTTTTTCTGGACTTAAATGGTGGTTGACGTTTTCCTGAAACATGAACCCAAAACGTTCTTATGAACGAGCACAGTCAACCAACGGGATGTAATCATAGAATTCCTATAGCGTAGGAAGAGGCCATTCGGACTATTAAGCTGCACTGATTCTCCATAAAGAGCACCCCATCGAGGTCCTCTCCTCCGGTCTATCCCGTAACTTATGTGTTTACCTTGGCTAATCCACTTAACATGCATATCTTTTGACAGTAAGGGGCAAGTTACCATGGCTAACCCATTTAACTTGCATTTATGTGACTGTGGGAGAAAACCAAAGCACTTGGAGGAAACTCACATAAACACAAGGGAGAATGTGCAAACTCCACACAAACCTGGTTCCTGGCACTGCAAGGTAGCAGTGCTGACCCACTGTGCCACCACACCACAATATTTATTTGTGTTACTTGTATTACAAAAAAAATCTCTATTGATGCACTTAAAAGTGGCAACTCATGAGTTTTAATAATACAACTATTAATGGTGTTTAAAATCATAATAAATATTTCATAAGTATCTAACCTGACAGTGATTTGAAAACAAACTAAACCATTTACTAGTTTCATTGATTGTACATATCAGTTTCATAGTAAAGTAAATTTATTTTCATATGTAAGAAAATATAAAAACATTCCTACTAGTGCCTGTGTGCCAAAAAAAAGTTCAATTTGAAAAGCCTTCTTGAATAGTTATTTTTGGTGGAAACTTGCCATGCCCACTTTTGTGGTGTGAACAGTTTGTAAATGAGTATTAAAATGGTTAAAAAAATAATTGATCTGAGCTAAATGTAGTACGTATTTGAAGTTTCAACTAGATAGTGTTGATTAAATGTCGGCTGACTGTAGGCTAAAATACATACTTGCCCAATATGGATATCTTCACCTAATATAACCAAACATCACTTCTATAAAATAGTTAAAACCCAGTGAATTTTATAACCAAAAACCCTGAAGTACAAACATATTGCATCAGATGTCGAGCCCTGATTTTGGAGTGATTGTCTAGGGAATGATCAAAAAGTTTCTGCATTACACAGAGTAAAGGGAATCAATAAGGAAGGCCGTTTTTTTCTTCTAAAAGAATATTACAAAACATTTCAAAATGGTCATTACAGAAAGTTAAATGCTATCCCAATTTTTGATATAGACCATGTTACATTCTGAAGTTCTTCAATTCACTTGTGACATATGTAATATTTATTATATTCTTTAACCTGATTCACACTACCCAGGGGATATTATAAAATTTCCAGCCCCTCAGTGCACTGCAGCTGGAAAGTCATAGAGAAAGTCTGTTCCCCATTGCGCCTCTCTGGTGATGTGCTATGGAATGCACATAGTCCAGGACTGCATTGCATCAGTCTGCAATATTCAATCATGGATAACTCTTTGCACTAGACAACCAAAGGGTCTTGGGCAGACCAAAGAACTGAGTTAATGGTCCTCCAGCTCTAGCTGATGTCTGTCTCAATGTGCATCTCTGGAATCAACCCATAGAGCACAGAGTCCTGTATCAGAGAACTGCTAGGGATGAAACCTCAACAAAAATCCAGAGCATGTCTGCCCAGACCTTCTTTGCAAAGGCACATTTCAGAAGGAGGTGGATAACTGTCTCCACAGGCACCTGCGGGTCAACAGTTTCAAGTTCAGCTTCCATTTCTCCTCCCAACATTCCGGTCTTCCTGTAAGTGACAGTCAGCCAATAGGAAGAAGTGAGAGGAACAACAGTGGATCTGACTGTGAATGTTCAGGGGGAGAGAGAGTCTGACCAAGTGTATCTTTACTATCTGCAGGGTTGCTGAAGATATTGTGCAGCTTGGCATTTTTTACTCTTTCTATCAGGAGTCTGGACATAGCATTCAATCTGTTGTTGACTCTGCCAGATTTTCCAGCCACATCAATGATGGAGTTGCAGTCACTCAGAATAACCAGCCTGGAAGTTGCCAGTAGCAGTGGGACAACCAGCCCCTAGATGTTTTGAGCCGAGGCATACATGTAATTAATCAAAGCACAGCGTTATAGTACAACACATTTGGTCTGAGAAGATGCCTGCCCACCTCCTCATCAACTTCATAAGTGGTAAAGTTGCCTCCCTCCATCGGAATATCCAGGCCAAAGAAACAATGCATTGCTTCCATCCAACCAGATCGGTGGCTGTGAGACCACTATGTAACCATTGCCTGTTTAAGTTTAAAGATTTTTTATTAGTGTCACAAGTAGGCTTACATTAACACGTTGCTGTGAAAATCCTCTTGTTGCCATATTCCGTCATCTGTTCAGGTACACTGAAGGAGAATTTAGTACAGCCAATGCACCTAACCAATATGTCTTTTGGACTGTGGGAGGAAACTCAAACATCTGGAGGAAAGACACACATACATGGGGAGGATGTGCAAGTCCACATAGACAGAGACTCAAGCTGGGAATTGAACCTGCGTCCCTAGCACTGTGAGGCAGCAGTGCTAACCACTGTAGGAGTTGAGGTGTGGCATTGTGCATTCCTGCAGAAACAAGTCAGCTTTGACCTTGGCAAAGTAATCCAAGGTTGCAACACATCAAGTAGTAGATTTAATTCTACACACGTAAATGTACACAATCTTTATCCTCATTTTAAGTGCTCTGTCACTTAGCAGATCTGTCGTCTTTGACAGTTCCAGTCCTTTGGTCTATTCCTACATACACAGTCTGTCAGGTTCAAAATCAATACAGTGAAACTTTAAAAACAGGTCAGTGAACTGCCAATCTCGTGTTCCATGGATGAATAATGTAGCACAAATTTCCATTAAAAATAATTAACAAAAAAAACAAGTGGCACTTCTACATATTCTGGATTTAAATTTCAGCAGTAAAAATCATGTTTGATTATGCAAATATTAAACTATATAAATTTTAACAAAGTGCTATGAGAAGGAAGAGTGTAATACGAGTGTAATTGCACGTTCATGTTGAGAATGTTTGTTTCATTTTACCCCTCAAGGCCTCTCACCTCCATATTTACTTCTGTAGCCAAACAGCAGTACTGACAAATTTCCTTGTATGTGTGATTGTGACTCGAGCGTGAAGCAGGCATTAAATCATGAACCTAAAACATATGAAGCAAACATCTACTACGATCACACAGCGCTGGTTTTGAATGTTAAAAGTGATTTGTTCTTCTACACACAGTGTAAAACAATACGCATGTTTAAGAAAAGATTCATAAGTTGTTTCACATGAACTGCTAGAGTTTTAAGGTCTAGAGAAATTCTTATGAAGGAATTTGGATGATATTGTCATGGAAGCAATTGAAGTGTATTAACAATCCTCAGTCACACTATTGTATCACGCTTTCAGTAGCCTAAAGGAAATACTGTTCAATTATTAAGCAGTATTTCTCCTGAAATAAAAAGAGCAAATCAGGAATCAGCAGGACTGCAACCTGAACCAATTCCCAGACCCAAATTACATGAAATTCCAACTTCAGTTTGGTTTGTGAATATGCAGTTTACCACTTCAGGTTACCAAATATCTTGTGATAACAAAATCATTATGAACAAAAGATATTCCCTTGGGCAAATAGTTGACTATCTAAAAATCAGATGTAAAAATTGAACCAGCTAGAAACATCCTAAGATCCGTTATTTTTTCAAAAAGGATCAAGATTTTAAACTATATTAAATACAGTGAATATGTGTCTCTCCTTCCACAAACAGGAACTGCTTCTCCCAAGCTACCCTGTCCAGACCCCCTCATATTTCTGAATACTTTTACCTTTTTCTTTGTTTCTAAGGAAAAAGAGTCCTAACTTCTCCAATATTTCTTCACGACTGAATGTTCTGTTCCCTGGAATCATTCTTGTGAATCTTTTCTGCACTCTTTCTCCAATGCCTTCACATCCTTCCTAAAATGCAGTGCTCAGAACCGGACACAATATTTCAGCCAAGACTGAACAAATGTTTTATGTAAGTTCAACATAACCTCCTTGTTCATTTACTCAATGATCCTATTAATAAAACTCAAGATACTGTAGACTTTATTAACTGTGCTCTCCACTTACTCTGCTACCTTCAATGACTTATGCACATACGTCCCTCTAGAGTTGGACCTTTTACGTTGTTCCATCTCTCCATGTTCTTCACGCCAAAATCAATCACTTCATGTTTCTCTACTTTGTACTTCCTTGTTGTTAAACTTGTGACGTTTGGCACTAAAATCCTTTTAAAGAAATAGTGGATCTTAGGATGTTCATAGCTGGTTCACTGTTTAAACCTGATTTTGAGATGGCCAACTGTTTGCACAAGCAAACCCCAATTTTTCTTTCCTGAAATTTTGATGCACATGTAGTGAAAGTTTTAGGCAGCATACAGAAGTTAGTTTGCCTGACAAGAGATCAGCAGCATAACTCACATCAACCATTAATTGATGCCTACTTTTCCAGAGTGAAGGATTCAATAGTTAAATCATTGTCAATAATTCAAGAAGCTTTTTTTTTGGAATTAAATCATTTCTTTCTTTTTGAAGTAAACAATGAAGTTAGACATGCTTTTGTTATCACACAACTGAAGCTGTGTCAGTAACTGCCTTTAGATTTTACCACGGAAAAGACCTCCTAAAGGTATACTGAACATGATAAAAGGTCTTTTGCATGACAGAACATTTTTTCCTTCCCAAAACCTTGAAAATTTGCTCTTTTTAAAGTGTCGTGCCGATCAAAGAAAGATATTCCAACAACTGAAATCTCACTAAAAATGTTCAGAAAGACGTGACAGGAATTGATTAATTTAGTTTCAATTCATTGGTGTTCACGGACCAAATGCCACTATCTTTTCCTGTGATAGACTTCCAACTGACTGAAATGGCTTTAAATTTGCTTCTCTTTACAAATTGCTGACATTAGCATGAGACAATCTCTAGACTGCGCTGAAAAGGCTGAATGAACCATAGACGATAAAGCTGCAGAGTAAAAATATGATTCTTTCATTCAAGAATTAAAAATACATTCTGAAAAAATGTATAAAAGTGTTTTTACATTTGCCATGAAAAGAGCAATTTTCAGACATTTTGGACAATGGTGTTGGATCAAAACACATCAGCGTAATCAGTAGATTTATGCAGTAATATGAGAACATGCATAAGGTATGAAGTCTGATCAATGTCAACTGAATCTAAGTACTTGTGACACAATTACATCACATATTATGAAACATAATGAATTCTAAGTTGATTTTTCACAGCTGAAATTGAAAAACCTTTACTGGATCGTGTTCAGAAACATGTCCTTTCATTATGACAGGAAAACAAAAATACGAATGGGTCATTATGAATAAAAATGAGGAAGTCAATTTATGTTGCTAATGGTGCATTTAACACCCATCTCATTACAGAATGCAATTGGCTTAACCTCAGGGCAGGTGACTATCTGCTTTCTTAGTAAGAGGTGAGTGCATGTTTACAAAGCAAGGAAAAAGCCATTTGAAAGTGTAGGAATGAAGGACTTACTTTATTAAGAGTTTTTTCTGTCTAATGTATTAAACTATTTGGGGAAGTGTTGTAACTTTTGTAAAGAGGCCAATAACATTTGTACCATTTTCTATCACTTCCTTGTTGCTAACTAGATAACAAAAGGTATAGTCAGATGCATTCTGATGCCTACCAGGTGTCTGATGGCTGCAAGTGGGATGCAGTGACCTGAATGACAGGTCTTCAGGATTTACTGAGATAAAAAGAATTTCAGAAGGTCATTTAGTTCTTCCAAGGACACAGCTCACTCAGCTCTCGGTAATTTTCTTTAATTTTGAGCAGAGAAAGTGCCACTTTGACCAAAATTGCTGTTGGCTGTTTCATCTACAATGCTGGAATTTGGGTACATTTCTGCAAAGGCAGAGTGGGAGAGAGAGAAGAGACATGGTTGAATAATCTCACAAGGTTAGTGCTTTGGGATATTATGCATTTACTCCCAGGATGGATGCACTCTCTTACTCTGATCTACTCCTTGCTAGATACCGAGCTGTTCTAATAAAAAAGATTGAAAGAAATGAGCTGGCTATCTTTCTGTCAGGTGCAGTGAAGTAGTTGAGTTGTGAATAATACAGACCTTGTTTAGGAACTGTCATCACCTTAATATAAATTTCTCAACCCTTTGCTGTGCAGCATGAGCTATGCTTTACTGTATATTACCTGTCTCATATTTGGGATGGCACATTTCATGATTCTAACAAATTTCCCTTTTGCTTCCAATGGCTCTGTAAGCATATACACTGTGAGAATGAAATTGAGATTTAGAGACTAAAGAAAGCCCAATTTCCTGATTATAAGCTTGTTTCAAATTAACCAGTGTGTTGCAAGGTGAAAAAAAAACAATTGTTATTGGCACCACTAAAAACATCAAACCAGGATTTCTTGCTTTGGAAAACATGACAATAGAATTTAATTCTACATGTTTCCCCAGATTGTATCAGTTGCCAAACCCGTACAGGAAGAATGCACACTTGTCATAGTAAATTAGAAGTCCTAGTGCCTGTAGAACATTTCTCTAACCCATCAGTTTCTTCAGAAAATTTGTGAAATTGGAAGAAATTCCGCCATTCACAGTTATATCTACATGCATGTGTTCACATAGTCGTATTTCATGTATGTGTTTAAACAGTTCAAATGTGAAATTCAGGTTATTGCTGCAAGACATAAAGGTGCTATAGTTAAACTCGGAAAGCTGGGCAAATCATGTTGATAAACCCTAACAGTTCAGATTCTCATTCGATATTGTGGAAATTTGTCCTCATCATAACAACAATAATAATTTTAAGAAAAGTTTGTTTCTTTGCCTGGAAAGGCAACTTATTTGGATATTGAAGTTCCACACTTCGTTTTAGAGGTTAAGTTAAGCAGAGCGTCATCATTTTAATTTATAAGATAACTGAATTAGAATTAGAATTAGTGAGGAAAAAAAGCTATTCGGTTCATTAATGTCCTTGAGGGAAGGAACTCTATCATCCTTAGCCAATCTGACTTATAGTAGTTAATGGTGCAAACATACAGCCTTGTCTGACTGCAGCAAGGCTGAATGCTTAACTTTAGGAATCTGGTGTAGTGAGAGAGAACGTGCTGCCTGTTCTTTTACAAGAAGAGTTAGAGTTGACTTGATAGAAACTTTTAAGACACTAAGGGGTTTTGACAGGGTGGATGGGGAGAGGATGTTTCCTCTTGAGAGAATCGAGAAACAGGGTTCACTTATTTAAGACAGAGATGAGGAGAATGTTTTTGTACTCAGCGGATTGTGCATCTTCTTCGTAAGGCAGTGGAAGCAGAGCTTTTGTAACTTTTAAGGCAGAGTTTGATAGTTTCTTGATTAACAAGGGGGTGAAAGGTTATCAGGGGTAGGTAGAAACGTGGGTTGAGGTAACACTCAGATTAGCTGTGATCTTGTTGAATGCCGGAGCAGGCTCAAAGGGCTGAATGACCTACTCCTCCTAATTTGTATGTTCATAAAGGAGTGGTTCAAGAGAGGAAGGCAAAGACGGAGAGACCTGAGGGCTGAACCCAAGAGATAATTAGATAAGCATTAAATGCTGAGTTTTATTTTTTCTCTCCTAAATTGGGGTTTAAACTTAAGATGGTGATGAGTCACTTTCTTCTCCTGGACAATTAAGGATGTGCAATAAATACTGGCCTTTCCAGCAACCCTCGCATCCCAGGGATGCTTTTTAAAAACTATGGGGTTTTACAGTGCAGAAGTTAATTCTGCCTATTTTGCCTGCGCTAGTTCCATAAAGAATTATCCAATTAGTCCTATCCTTTGCTCTTTCTTCACAGCTTTATGCATCTTCTATAATCTAATTTATATAAATAAATCACAAAGGGCTTTATTGTTGAGACATTACTTCTTTCAAGATTGATTCTGGCACAACATGAAAAGTAATGCTGTCACAAGTCTATACACCTGTGTGTTATTAATCCATTTTTGATTACCTCAGAAGAATTTAGTGATAATATTTTCAAATGAAAATAATTCAATCCTAATCAATTGTAAGAAATTTAATTGGATTTTTAAATCCTTTGATGAGTTTAACATGGTTTGTCTCATCACAAAAAACAATTAAAATGCTTTCTGTGGTGTAATGAAACCAACAGGTCTAATTAACACCAATTAATGTTTTGCAAGCAATTCTTAAGGTACATCCCAGTATCATTTTGTGCATCTGGCCATCAATGACATGGAATTAACTCACTTACCTCATATCTGCTCCAACATCTCCACTGTTCAGTGAATTAAGTTTCGGACCTCAAAGTGAATTTTAGATCTTCAGTCACGAGATAAGCAGATCAAACATTACAAGAGACATGATGCAGCAGTGAGGGAAATACTCACCTGTACATCTTGAATGTAATTATCAACTCTTGACAATGTCTAACTGTTCAGTGAATTGCCAATTTAGAAAATTAGAGTATGTTATAGCTTTCAAGCTGACAAGTGCTGACAGACAGGAATTGGGTTTGCACTGGCACCTGCTTAATAAAAAGTTGTGACAACAGCAGTTAAAGGAGTCAGGACATCTCTCTGAATTTAAAGCTGTCTTGACACACACTGTCTGGAATGCTCAGGTGTCATCATTCTGGTGACATCACCGTATTGACATCAAACTGGAAAAAAACACTGCTTGATATTGAACTCCACAATGAATATTACATGGGACCATATCAAACTGCACTCAGGATAACCTAGACACAAAGGGCCATGTCAAACTATACTCAGAGTAATCTAGGCACAGAGAGCCATGTCAAACTGCACTCAGAGTAACCTAGACACAAAGGGCCATGTCAAACTGTACTCAGGGTAACACACACAAAGGGCCATGTCAAACTGTACTCAGGATAACCTAGACACAAAGGGCCATGTCAAACTGCACTCAGAGTAACCTAGACACAAAGGGTCATGTCAAACTGCACTCAGAGTAACCTAGACACAAAGGGCCATGTCAAACTGCACTCAGAGTAACCTAGACACAAAGGGCCATGTCAAACTGCACTCAGAGTAACCTAGACACAAAGGGCCATGTCAAACTGTACTCAGAGTAACCTAGACACAAAGGGCCATGTCAAACTGTACTCAGGGTAACCAGAGCACAAAGGGTCATGTCAAACTGTACTCAGAGTAACCTAGACATAGGAGGCCATGTCAAACTGTACTCAGAGTAACCTAGACACAAAGGGCCATGTCAAAGTACTCAGAGTAACCTAGACACAAAGGGCCATGTCAAACTGTACTCAGAGTAACCTAGACATAGGAGGCCATGTCAAACTGTACTCAGAGTAACCTAGACACAAAGGGCCATGTCAAACTGTACTCAGAGTAACCTAGACACAAAGGACCATGTCAAACTGTACTCAGAGTAACCTAGACACAAAGGGCCATGTCAAACTGTACTCAGAGTAACCTAGACACAAAGGGCCATGTCAAACTGTACTCAGAGTAACCTAGACACAAAGGACCATGTCAAACTGTACTCAGGGTAACCTAGACACAAAGGACCATGTCAAACTGTACTCAGAGTAACCTAGACACAGAGCATGTCAAACTGTACTCAAGTAACCTAGACACAAAGGGCCATGTCAAACTGTACTCAGAGTAACCTAGACACAAAGGGCCATGTCAAACTGTACTCAGAGTAACCTAGACACAAGAGGCCATGTCAAACTGTACTCAGAGTAACCTAGACACAAAAGGCCATGTCAAACTGTACTCAGAGTAACCTAGACACAAAGGACCATGTCAAACTGTACTCAGGGTAACCTAGACACAAAGGACCATGTCAAACTGCACTCAGAGTAACCTAGACACAAAGGGCCATGTCAAACTGTACTCAGGGTAACCTAGACACAAAGGACCATGTCAAACTGCACTCAGGGTAACCTAGACACAAAGGACCATGTCAAACTGTACTCAGAGTAACCTAGACACAAAGGGCCATGTCAAACTGTACTCAGGATAACCTAGACACAAAGGGTCATGTCAAACTGTACTCAGGGTAACCTAGACACAAAGGGCCATGTCAAACTGTACTCAGAGTAACCTAGACACAAAGGGCCATGTCAAACTGTACTCAGGTAACCTAGACACAAGGGGTCATGTCAAACTGTACTCGGGTAACCTAGACACAAAGGGTCTGTCAAACTGTACTCAGAGTAACCTAGACACAAGGGGTCATGTCAAACTGTACTCAGGGTAACCTAGACACAAGGGGTCATGTCAAACTGTACTCAGGGTAACCTAGACACAAGGGGTCATGTCAAACTGTACTCAGGGTAACCTAGACACAAAGGACTATGTCAAACTGTACTCAGGGTAACCTAGACACAAAGGACTATGTCAAACTGTACTCAGGGTAACCTAGACACAAATGGCATGTCAAATTATACTAAGAGTAACCTAGACACAGAGAGCCATGTCAAACTGTACTCAGGATAACCTAGACATAAATGGCCATGTCAAACTGTACTCAGGATAACCTAGACATAAATGGCCATGTCAAACTGTACTCAGGATAACCTAGACATAAATGGCCATGTCAAACTGTACTCAGGGTAACCTAGACACAAATGGCCATGTCAAACTGTACTCAGGGTAACCTAGACACAAAGGGCCATGTCAAACTGTACTCAGGGTGACCGAGACACAAAAGGCCATGTCAAACTGTACTCAGGGTAAACTAGACACAAAGGACCATGTCAAACTATACTCAGGGTAACCTAGAGATAGAGGGCCATGTCAAACTGTACTCAGGGTAAGCTAGATACAAAGGGTCATGTCATACTGTACTCAGAGTAAGCTAGATATAGAGGGCCATGTCAACCTGTACTCAGGATAACCTGGACACAAATGGCCATGTCAAACTGTACTCAGATTAACCTAGACACAGGGGGCCATATCAAACTGTACTCAGGGTAGCCTAGACACAGAGGGCCATGTCAAACTGTACTCAGGGTAACCAAGACACAAATAGCCATGTCAAACTGCACTCAGGGTAACCAAGACACAAATAGCCATGTCAAACTGCACTCAGGGTAACCAAGACACAAATAGCCATGTCAAACTGCACTCAGAGTAACCTAGACACAGAGGGCCATGTCAAACTGCACTCAGAGTAACCTAGACACAGGGATAGCTGCAGAATATTCTGAATAGAAGTGCTGTCTTCTGCACAAGAATATGTCTGCCAGAAGGATCCTGATTAGTTGTGGATAGCATCTTGTACTGAAATATTATAGAATCCCTGGAGTGTAGAAGGAGGCCATTTGGCCTTTCATCCCATTGAGCCTGTACTGACAACAATCACACCCAGGCACATATCCTCATCACTCCATGTATTTACCCTGTTAGTTCTCTTGACAATATAGGGCAAGTTTTATATGGCCAATCAATCTAACCCACACATCTTTGGATTATGGGAGGAAATGGCACAGGCTAGAAGGGCTGAAGGGCCTGTTCCTGTGCTATGCTTATCTTTGTTCTTCGAAATTGAAGCACCTGGAGAAAACCAACACAGACATGGGGAGAATGTGCAAAGACCACACCTGAGGCCAGACTTGAACCCAGGTCCGTGACACTGTGAGGCCGCAGTGCTAACTACTGTGTTCTATGCCACCCTAAATATGTCATAGTTCCTTCAGATATGATGACCTCATAGAATTCCTACAGTACAGAAGGCAACCGTTCGGCCCATCAAGTCTATACCAACCACAATCCCACCCAGACCCTATTCCTCTAACTCCAAGTATTTATCCTGTTAATCCCCTGACACTAGGATCTATTTAGCATAGCCAATCAACCTAATCTGCACATCTTTGGACTGTGGGAGGAAACCAGAACACCTGGAAGTCTTCTTTACATATACCAACAGAATAATGCATGCTGAAGTTTCAACTCTTCATCATGAAATGAGAAGGATGAGATGAACATACAGAGAACTAATCATTTGGGATATTGAGCAATCTCTCTTATTTTTCAAGTAATAGTGTAATTGGCATGGTCAACATTCTTCTTCCATTATTAGTTCCTGCAAACAAATACATACTAGATAGTGAATCAAAACACACAAGGTAGAATCTTTTTTTTAAACAAACACAATTTGAAGGAAACCAAAAGGTCAATACAAAGTCATGTTTTTACCACAACTGAAAGAAGGTTTAAGATAAAAGATAACATCAGTCTTGTACCCTTTCTTTTGATTGGTATGCTCTATATAAAGTCCATCTTTTGTTTGACAAAATCATTATCCTGGTGGGCGTGATATTTCTGAGAAAGAATATTGTCTAAATGAGAGCCTGGAAGAAATTGAGAACAGCTAATCTTTTCTGTAAGTTCTCAGGAATCTCTCTCCAGATGTTAACATCATACAGTTTCAGGCAGACTCTGTGTAATTTGTCTGAATGTGGAAGACCACTGAAGTCCAGAGCGATTTGAAGATAAAGAGTTTTCTTTGATTAGTATAGACCTTGTACAGTAAGTTGATTCTCATTTATGCATCAAGTTTTCCCAAATTGCTCTTGTGGTCGATTATCTGAATGCAGAAATGGAAATCAGTTGAGCCTCCCACATCCGAAATGTCTTATTCTGAGAAACCAGGATTGCCAACTACAAAGCAAAAGGCCATTGCAGAATGCAAGCATGTTGTATGATCAGCTATTTCTTTCTGGCGCACATAACCTCCCACTTTACCACCTCCAGGGAAATGGAACGGCTTAAAATACCACATCAATCCTTTGCACATTAGTCATTCCAGTGATTGATTGGTCTGACACTTCAAACACTCTGAATTTTATTAACCAGTCTATGCTTTATAGAAATCTGTTGAAATCATTACGGTATGGAGATGCCAGCGTTGGACTGGGGTGGGCACAGTAAGAATTCTCACAAGACCAGGTTAAAGTCCAAAGGTTTATTTGGAATCACAAGTTTTCGGAGCGCTACTTCTTTCTCACCTGAGCTTTTGGAGTTTTGATGGTTCTTCACCTGAGGAAGGAGCAGCATCCTAAAAGCTTGTGGTTCCAAATAAACCTGTTGGACTTTAATCTGGTGTTGTGAGACTTCTTCCTGAAATCAACATGATGAGAAAGCGACTGAGAGAAAAAGGCACCTTATTTAATAGTTAAATAGCTGTTTTTTATTCCTATGATATAGAGATGCTGGTGTTGGACTGGGGTAAACTCAGTAAGAAGTCTCACAACATCAGGTTTAAATCCAACCAGTTTATTTGATAGTAAACCCTCAAGCTTTCGGAAAAGTGTTTCTTTGTCGGGTGTGTGAAAGATTCTGATCAGAGAAGTACGTATAATACAGTTTGTGTATGACTTTATATGCTCTTCTCTGATCAGAACCTTCCACACACCTGACGAAGGAACACCATTTCCAAAAGCTTCTGAGGTTACTATCAAATAAACTGGTTGGACTTAGACCTGGTGTGATGAGACTTCTTACTGTATTTTATTTCGATCGATGTTGACTCCTTTCTAAGTTCAAATGATCCACTGTAACACATCGCTGTAAGCAAACAATTTAACCAAATCACTTAAGTTAATTAAATAATGACTTACTAATGACAAACAACACAAATACTCAAGTTAATGATAAAATGTGTATCTTCTTTTGAGTTACCACCTAATCACACTATTTCATTGAATAGCTGACAAGTCAATAATACTGAAGCAGTAATTTGATTAGAAAACAATTGATTGTCACAAATCAGTGTAGCTACTACAGTCAATAGGTCTGTGTCCTATTAACTAAATAAATGTTTGCAACATTTTAGACTACTCAAGGATGGTACTTGCTTACCATTGCTTGGACGTGGTGGGAAAACATTGATATATAATTTGTACTTAGTGCATTTGTATTTAATTTCAGCTTCCACAATACAATGACTTCCATATTAAACTAGCAAGCTAATTATAATAGCATGAAAACCAGTGACATCTGATGAAGATCCATGGAAATAAAGTGCAATGTCAGGAAATGATCCTCACAATCTTTAATATAGTTTAAGAGGTCATGGAATTATTGTGGTTAGTTCTGCAACAGAGTAAGAGTAAGTAAATGCCACAGTATAAACATATGTCTAGCTACTTTAACTTTTTACTTCTATGATTGTAAAAGTATAGGAAAATGTAACTGCAGCAAATTAACTTCTGCTCCTGAAGTGTTTTGTTTATGTTTTAATTGCTTGAGTTTTACTAAAAGTTCATTAAAACAGAAATGCTTTTTATCTGTGTAGATGTGTAGTTCTGAATAATATTGCGATGTACTTTTCCTTTCCTAAGTTACATAAGTCTTTTTCACAAATGAACAAAAATGCAGCATCAGATGTAGAATTCTGTGTTACTTGCACGTGTGTCCAGGAGTTTAAAATACCAGCACAAATTATTAAATGTTTGTGCAGGAATATAATACTATTCAAATAGGTGAAATTATACTTCTCAATTCATTGTCATCACTTGATGAACCCAGAGTCAGAATTTTAGTACTTATTCAAAAATGTTGTGCCTGATTTATAGATGTATATAGGTGCAAAAGCACCCAGTATGGTGTGCAGCATACACATGGGCATTCTGAACCAGAAATGCAAAAAGTCAAAATATGTCCCAGGTTACAAACAGTAAATCAAGGAAACCTATATTCAATAACAGGAGAGGCCCAGGCAACCAGGGAGATTTGACAGACATTATACTATATGCAACTTATTGATAACATAAAAAATGAAGGCTCATTGGAACACAATAGGTGGAGAGACGTTCCTCCTGACTTCATGTTAAAAACAAAGGCTGTGCCAACCCCATCCCTTGATTCGATGGTTGCTTCTTCCTCCTGCTTCATGTCACTCCCCCTTTTTTACCAGTTGCACTTGTTATCACTACACCAGTGATGGCTTAGCTGTTAAAAGGCTTCCCTGGGATGCATATGTCGCAGCAATTTGAAATTCAAATAGTGAGGTAAATGAGGTTTGATATTGAATGGATCCCAGGACTATCCTTTCCATCTCAAAGATTTTTTCCAGCACTTGGTTAATGCCAACAAAGGTCATAAATCAATTTCTACGTCAATGGAAAATTATAGAGGAGGATCATTGTCTCTACTGTCAAAACTGAGGGCAGTGAGGAAAATCAGACAGGGAGAATTTTATGCAGTTGAAGAACTTGTGTGTTGCCTTTCATTAGTTCAAAGGTTAAGTAAATTAGGCATTTTCCATTACTGAAAGTCTGGAATGAAGGGTCATCCAGACTTGAAATGTTAACTCTCTTTTCCACAGATGCTAAGATTTTCCAGCATTTTCTGTTTATGTTCAATTACTGGATGCATTTCTCTTGCCATATTGTCTCCTTACTGCTGATGTGATGCTTAATATTTAAAGTACTAAAGATCAAAACCTGTCGCATCCTTCATTGGCAACTTTCTGCCAGAATTTGTAACAGGGACTCCACATGTAGAAAACTAAGAGTTTGAGATATGCCGATAACATATAGTGGGGTTCTAAAACATTCCATATTTGAATAATGCAACACAATCACGTCTGATCTGTTTAACCATTCAGTCTTATCCTGCTCATGCCCCATTAGTTTCAGGTTGAGGATGTATTTTAACATAGAATATTTTTTGTGTCTGTATACCTGTGCTTTATTTTCTCCAATCACCTGAACTTTTATAATGGCGGAAGAGGAGTAGATTGCTGGTCTAAAAAGTGACTGCTAAGGAGATCCTGTGTAGTCTAGCTGGAGCGCTTCTCATCAATCATATATTCCAGAGCCATAAACAATGCCCACAACTAACAGACTGAAATGACTAAGCACTATAAAATTAACCAATGTTATGAGCTGATTCAACAATAACGGTAACCAGACAAAAACTGCAGTTGTAAAAATTATCAAATAGACGGATCATCACTTATGGCCCAAAGGGAAAAAGTATACAAACGATGAGAAACAAAACAGAATATAAATTTACAGTGTAGTTTGAGGGCCCATTTCCACCTAACCAGTGCTGCCACTCTCCCCACCTTTCCTGCACTACCCACCACCTCCCCCCCCCCCCCCCCCCCCCCCCACCACACCCCACAAACATCACCCCAAAGGATATTGTATCAGACTATCATTGCTTGACTCTGGCTCCAACCCCTTGATGTTTCAGACATAAACCAGAAATCGAGTTGCATCACTCCTCCAATATACTTGACATGTGATTCCTTGATGCCAACACTGAACGGGATTCTCTAGCCATTCATACAAGTTTAGGGCAGCACAGTGGCGACTACGAGAATTTCACAGCAACTTCACTGCAGTGTTAATATAAGCTTACTTGTGATACTATTAAGTAAACTTTAAAACTTTAATCTTTAACTTAAGTAGGATCCTTCTGTCCCACTGCAGTAGGACATCTGGTGCAACACCAAGTTCTCCATTCTTTCTGGCGGTGATGGCAAGGCATGAACAGTTGGAGAATCCTGACCGCTGTTTCTGAAATGCAGATTATCTAATTTCTCAGGATTAACATCCCTCACTTTGATAAACACGATGTTAAAAAGTGAAAAACTCTTCAAAATTGTTTCTCATCATTCCTGATCCTTTGTATGAGATAAAGAATATTGATAAAATTTATATCCTGTGTTAACTTGCAATACCAATCTGCCTGAGAGTTTGAGAAATAAACCATGATACTGGGGGATCCCCACACTACTGTATGTTCTGGAGATTTGGTCATTCTACACACGTGTCTTTACAAGATCCTCCAAATCCAGTGATGCAATAACATGTCCGTGGCATTTTCTCCCAAGTCATCATGCCTGGTTTTGAGGTACTAAGTACTTAGAACCACCTCCAACTGGGTGAGAGATTATAGCCAGAATTTTACCTTCCTACTTGCTACAGGAATTGGAGCGGGCGAGGAGCAGGCATGGAATGGTCCGTTGACCTCAGGCAGGATTTTATGGTTTCAGGATGAGCAAGGCCATAAACTCCTGCCAGTAGGTCATATGCCTGGCATCAGACTTCCGAAATAACATCTCTCCTTGGAGCTCAGTCACAGCAGGAAACTCCCATGAAGACAATAGAAATGCTTTACAAGTATCCCCTGAAGAAAACATCCCTGAAGAAGTCAAACATCCTTCCCAATTCATGAGACTCCGTGCCTTGAGACAAACTGAAATAGAGGAGGCTCGTCTGGGAAGACACTAAACATTGAAAGAGACTTTATTGCAGATGCACCAAGACAAGAGTTGACAGGGAAAGAGCACTATAAGAGGTTCACACTCCCGTTTCCCTTAACAGATGGCTCTTCCCGTAAGGATTTTATAAAGGACAAAATTACATATACCTGAGGTTTGCCTTGACCACAAAGTTGTTAATTTAAAAATCTTCTAACTCCCAAATATGAAGAACTCTAAAGTTAGTGTAAATTACAATACACAATACTGGATAGTCTGATTTAAATCCCTGCCCGATTTAACCTTGGCTTCTAATTAAACATGCAAAATCACCATGACTTATGTAAAAACCACAGGCAAAACCTTCCTCAATTCAAACCCAAATCCTCACCTAGGATCTGTTTGTTACCCTTAAAGTTACTTTTTAATACACTTGAGTGAGTGCCTTGTTCGAGTCTTTATGTCGCTCGTCGACAGTTTTGTCAACCTCTAGCGGAACCCAGTCAAGGGTCCACTTGATCTTGATTTGAGGCACGTGTGTTGGATTCACCGCTAAGATGTTATTAACTTGGGACATGAGCTGGGACCTAAGCTAAAATGTTATAGCTAGCTCTTTTACTGTCATCCCTGATGTTTATGGACATATCAGTGAGCCATTTTGTTGGTACCGGGTGCTAGGTTACTCCAGCATGAGGGAGGAAATTTAGAAATTTGGGGGATATTTAGGCTGAATTAAGGGGGATCAGATTAGGTGACAATTTTGTCTTAGCCAATTGGCCTAGTTAGCACATTTTTGGGGATGTGGGAGGAAACCGGAGCGCCCGGAGAAAACCCACGCAAGCACGGGGAGAATGTGCAAACTCCCCCAGACATTGACCAAGGTCGGGAGTCCACCCCAAGTCCTTGTAGCTAGCCAGCCAGCAGTGCTAATCACTGAGCTGACGTGCCGCCCATACATCAGTCCGTGTTAGCACACACTGCCAGCAGTGAAGTGCAAGACAGCCCTCGGATCGATGCCCAAGGGCCATCCAGGCACACCCTGCCGAGTGCGTACCCCTTGTCACCTGTGGATGGAATAGGTGCGGTTAGTACCTTTCGTCAATGTCTGGTAGCAATCATCAGGAACGAGACGGGGCACTACGTCCCTTCCCCGTGTCACACCAGGTTCGGTTTATTCGTCTTACCCTCAGTTCTGATTGTGTGGGCAGGAGGTCGCAGAGGTGCTTTCTACTACCTAGATAGGCGTGACCGCATCCGTCAGCAAATCACTAACTATCCCCGGGACAAGCCGAAACCTGTCAAGACAAAAAGTTTTCTTTCACCAATTACCGGGTTTATAGGTATAGAAGCGTGTTGGCTGTTCTCGGCCAGTCAAATTCCCTTCAGAACCATCACCTGCCAGCTTCAAGGCCTGAATACCCTGTGGGACCTCGGTAAGGACTGACTCATTGTGGACTAGAACGCCAAGAATACCACAGCTACGCAACACACACCAGAGTCCATTCCAGCGATACCACTCCTGGCTGGCAGTCCGGTGGTAGTGGTCGTGGACCTAGCATGCATCGCCCCCGCTATTTGTTTCTCGGCCAGTCACGGAATACCATCTCTTGTGCCCAATGAGACGATACCAGGTGGCTCCCGTGGAAGGGATTGACTCACTGTGTGGTAGAAACCAGAAGAACTGCACAGCTACTGGGATCGGCTATCGAATTGCCTTTATATCGGCATCAGCCAATCCACCCACCTGTTTGTAATTGCAGTCTGACTGCGGACAGCCAGACATATAACTACATCCGCGTCGATTCTGGGACAGCTGCTTTAGTCAACACCGCGATGGAGTAGCGGCGATGTTGCCCGGCGGGACCGACGAGGAGGCGCAGCTCACTGTGCGACAGGAAAGACAAGACACGCACAGCTACTGTAACCATGAAACTCAAAGAGAGTCATAGTTACTCCCACCTCAACCCAACTACCCTTCAAATTTAACTAATAACTTACAATCCATTATATGGTTGGTCCTCCTGACATGAATTATTTGTCTGTGATCCAAATGACCATTCCTGACCCTCTTTCTTTGCTGCCATGCCAGAAACTTCAATCTATTCCTTTTTCTGATGATGCTTATCAGAATATTATAAATATATTTCCCAGAGCCATCCCACTGTATGGTCAGTGCTTAGTGCTTTCAGTTACTTGCCTTGGTCAAGCATCCTGCTGGTCTCCACTAGTGGGTGACCAGACATAATGTCCTCGCCAGGGGGATTGGAGGCCATTGAAGCCCGCAAGTGGTTGGAGGCATGGCTGGCCAGTGCCCATGGGACAGTTCCAGTTGGGCTATGCCCACTTGACACTCTGGCATTGCCTGCCTAGCACCCTGCACTGCCCATCAGGGCCCATAACTGGGCTGGAGCAGTGTCAAGGGGTGGGGTCAGAGCCTGTGGGGATGGAGCTATGACAGAGGAGGGAATGGGAGCTCTGAAGAGATGGCGAACAAGGGGAGAAAGAGAAAACCTGTAGGTGGGGTGATTGGTGGGGAGGGGCATGGGGAAAACGTCATATACAGGGATGATCTAGGAGGGAAAGAGGGAAACTTTGCAGATCAGGGCGATCAGCAGGAGAGAAGGTGAGGATTGACAATATCCGTGGGGCAGGTGGTGGGGTGGTAAACTGACACAGGGGAAAATCACCAGAGGTTGTGAGGGACCTGATATCTATGGAGAGATGGGGGGGGGGGTTTCAATGTCCATGTCAGGGTGGGGAGCAACAGGAATCTCCAAGTGCACTAGGATATTCGGGCACCTATGCAATGGCAGCCCAAGACCTTGACAATCAGCTTTCCGCACAGTACCAGGACAAAGCTCCCAACTCTCTAAAAAAAGTGACTGAGTGTGAGAGTGTTGCGGTGCAGAGCGCACCTCAGAGACCACTGTGGGTCACTCCAATATTCTCATTTTAAAATTCTCTGGGAGAATTCTGCCTGAAAACAATGCTTTATAATGAAAATGTTATTAACAAACTTCATTTAAGTCTGCAGAGACGTTTTCAATTCTCTGCATGACATTTATGTCTCATCTAGGCCCCGGCTCTCACTAATTAGTTAATAAAGTAATGATTTGAAATCTGACAGACCTGACATTCATCAGTAGTTTGGCACCGTCATTGGTTTATCGGAGGCCACCTCAGAAAAGTAGTTATTAGAAGAACAGGCCTCCTGAGAGAGAAAAAGACATAATTTGACCTAATCCTCTTGGCATTTAGTTGATAATAAAGGACCTCAAATGGCACATGAAGTAGTCTAGTGCACAGGCTGAGTATGTGATAAATTCTAAAAAGAGTGAAGCAATGTCAAAGTCCAAGCGCTTTGACCTTATAATCTGCTGTGTTAAAGTGTCTGAAAGGTATAAGGAAATGGTACATGGGTTTGACAATGAGGCACATGCTAGACTGACCTGTGCTGTTACAATGTACTTTTCATGTAGCTTTTAGTGATTCTGTATATCCTTACAAAAGCCTGCATGACTCCTATTATCTTACATCTTGCATGATAAGCTTAAGCATAGTCGTGGTCTATCAGTCTTGAAAAATCTCAGACGTAGTGGTTTTCACATTGAAGGTTTCAAGCTGTTTCAGTTTAGACAGACAATCTCATTACCCACACATCCTCTGCTAAATGAACTGTGCCAGAACAATGGCCAATGCTGGAATGATCAGAGGCACACAACTTGGTGTTGCTATGGTTCCATTTACCCCTTAGTTACAAGACTTGTAATACTTTCTGGCCAGGCATGGATAAGCAAGAGGGAGTACTGTGTAAAGACAATTTTATCTATGATGAACTACAAATTTCTGGGAACTTTAACATCTAGGATGATTTATTAACAGTCAGATAGAACTGTTGTGGAAAATAGAGAATTCAAATAAGTAATCCTGAGATTAAACAAATAGTTAGCCAAGCAGAATTTTGTGAGATATTTATGCTTTATTTTGTTTATTAGTGTCACAAATTACTGCAATGAAGTTACTGTGAAAATCCCCTAGTCGCCAAATTCTAGTACCTATTTGGGAGAACTTTGCATGGCCAATGCACCTAACCAGCATCAGAGCACCTGAAGGAAACCCATGCAGACACAGGGAGAATATGCAGACTGTGCACAGACAGTGATCCAAGACATAGAACATAGAACATAGAACACTACAGCACAGAACAGGCCCTTCGGCCTTCGATGTTGCGCCGACCAATATAAAAAGCAATGACCCTCCAAACTAAACCATTCCCTTCTCTTCCATAAACTTATCAACTAACCTCTTAAACGCCACCAAACTTGGCGCATCTACAACTGCGCAGGCAGGGCATTCCACTCCCTAACCACCCTTTGGGTAAAGAACCTACCTCTGATATCCGTCCTATAACTATCACCCCTTAATTTAAAGCTGTGTCCCCTCGTGCTAGCTTTCTCCATCCTAGGAAAAAGGCTATCACGGTCCACCCTATCTAAACCTCTAATCATCTTATATGTTTCGATCAGGTCCCCTCTTAGCCTCCTCCTTTCTAACGAAAACAACCTCAAATCCCTCAGCCTCTCCTCATAAGACCTGCCCTCCATACCATGCAACATCCTGGTAAACCTCCTCTGTACCCTCTCCAAAGCCTCCACATCTTTCTTATAATGCGGGGACCAGAACTGCACACAATACTCCAAGTGCGGCCGCACTAGAGTTTTGTACAGTTACAACAAGACGAGAATGAAACCCAGGTCCCTGGCACTCTGAGGCAGCAGTGCTAACCATTGTGCCACTGTGACGCCAATTCTGCATTATTCTGCTGTATTAGACCTGAAAGACTTATAGGTTGTACAATCTGAAGATTGCCTCTGTTAATTGAATATAATATTTAATTAAATCAGGCAGTGCATATTAATTGGTGTTTTATTTGAGTGGATGTAAAGAGATTGGGGATGGTAGTTGTACTAGAAGATATCTGCTTAAAATGTTGCAATCTGTAAATAAATGTTAGCTTAATCAAAGATTGACTCCAGTACTATCCATATCAATTGGGTTACTAGATTACAACAGCTAAGTATCTCTAAATTTAAACTCTATGAATTCAATCAATTTCTTAATCCAATTTACTGGAAATTTGGAACATTTAGAAGTCTCAAAATTTTGTTGGTATGATTTTGAAAAGTGTAGAAATGTAGAAAGACCTTGATGTTCATGTACACAAATCCTTAAAGTTAAGCTGATAAGGTGGTTAAAAAGCTTTTTGGATTAAGTGGGTCTATAAATAGAGCAATAGAATATAAAAGTAAAGAGATTATGCTGGAACTTTATAAATCACTGGTTAGGTCTCTGCCAGACCATGGTGAAAATCTCTAGGAACCACACTTCAGAAACATCCTTAGAAAGGATGCAGAAGAAGTCAATCAGAATGTTAGCCACTTTAGATATGAGGACTTGATCGTTGGACAGAGAAAATTAAGAGGAGAAGATTAAGACTTAACAAACATTTTCAAGAATTCAAGAAGGTTTTGAAAGAACCAATAGACAGAGGTTGATCCCTCTACAGAATTAAACATATTTTATTTATAAAATTTTGATTAAAAGCTTTGTTTTTGGGTGGAATTTTCCCAAAAATGTTTCTGAGTGTCATCAGGGTGAGAATAATGAGTAATCCATGCTGGTCTCTCAGGCACCAGAAGTCATTCAATAGCGTAACGTTATGTATTCAAGATCTTTGGAGATGAAGAGAATTTTCTGTATTCAAGAGGTACCTGGTTCTGAAATCTGAAAAGATGACTAAAGTTGATTCCATACATAATTTTATAAAGAAGTTGGGGAACTTGAAAATGAGGAATATACAGAACATAAATTGTGGATAATGGTCTTAAGAATTGTGACTTTTCCAAAGAGGCTAGAATGCAACCATTATGGCCCAATGGCCTCCTTCTGTGCTGTAGGTTTGTGTTGACAAACTTTAGATACATCAACTTGAACCAGGAGAGGATAAAGTTAAACGTGCATGTTGTTTCTTACCTTGAAACCAATTTCTTATAAAAGCCAGATTAAACTTACATCCTCAACAGTTGAGCTTAATTTGCAAAATCAAAATTAATTTCAATCTTGAAGGCTGATTAATGGGGAGCAGGCAGGAAGGTGAAAACCTGAGATCAACTGACCAGGCTCTGTGATCCTGCCCCTATTTCTCCCTTTGTTATCTCTTAGATTAAGGTATGCCTAGTTAATGCCATGCCAAGTAAATCTGACGACAGTGAGCTTTAACAGATGAAGGTATCAATAATAACTTCACTTGAATAACGTCAAGATTCTGTAATCAATAATCAACTTAAAATGCATTCATATTCTACTGATGTTACATTTGATAGTGCAGAAACTTAGGCAACATCATGAAGAGAAGAACAATAACTGAACACTGATCAGATGCAGAGGCTGAGATGGAGGTGTGGAGTAATGCGAAAGGACAAAATCAGAAACCGCCGCAGCGAAGATTGTAGGAGCATTGAAAAAGTAGCTTTGAAGAGACTGAAATGACATAGTCATCTGTTGCTAGGAATGAGGGGGGAAATGTGGTGAGGTGAGTAAGGGAGAATGCATTACCAGGAATAAAGATAAGAGGAAGGTCTAAGGCCAGATGAAAATATGTGTAGTGAGGAGATTTCAATGAAGTGGGATTGGAATAATATAATACGATTACAGTGATATAATGTTGCAATTTAATTATATCTATAATTATCTATTGCAATATGTGATCAAAATATAATTGAATTTTACATTCAGTTTGAAGGAGAGAAGAGTGGGCCCAAGACAAGGATTTTAAACTTAAGTAAGGGCAATTATGGGGGTAGGAAAGCACACCCAGGTTAAATGAGCTGGCAAACTATGTTAAGGGATATGTTAATAACAATGCAGTGATGGACATTTGGACATTTGAAGGGGTATTTCAGAATACACCGAAAACATACATTCCAATGAGAAAGAAAAATCTCAAGGGATAGTCACCATTTGTGGTTAGTTAAAAAAGTTAAAGATCGCATCAGACTTAAAGAAAAAGCATATAATTGTGCAAAGATTGGTGGCTGGTCAGAAGATTTCGACAGAATACAAAAAAAAAGCAAAGGATGACTGAAAGATTGATAAGGAAGGAAAAGATTTAGTACAAGAGAAAGTTAGCTAGAAAGGAAAGTTAGAGTTTCTTTAGATATTTGAAAAAGAAAAAAGTTATCAATATGGATCTTGGGCCAATAGAAAATGAGTCTGGAAATTAATAATGGAAAATAAGGAGATGAGTTGACCCAGTATCATGCACTAATCTTCACAATGCAGGATGCAAATAACATCCCTGAAAAAGTTATAAATCAGGAAATGGAAGGAACTCAGAAAAATTACAATCACCAGGGAATTTGTGCTGAGAAAATCACTGGAGCTGCAGACTAACAAGTCCCTGAGTCCTTATGGCTTTCATCCTAGGATCTTAAAAGAAGTGGCCAATGAGATATTTGATATGTTGACTCAAATTTTCCAAAATTCCCTAGATTAGACAAAGGCTCCATTAGATCAGAAAATATTAAATATAACTAGTTAATTCAAAAAGGGAGGGAAATAGAAAGTAGAAATCTTTGGCCAGTTGGTTTAAAATCATCTCATTGAAAATGTTAAAAGTTATTATTAAAGACATTGTACCTGGGCACTTAGAAAAACTCAGGGTAATGAGGTAGAGTCAACATGATCTTGTGAAGGGGAAAATTATGTTAGAAACATAGAAATTAGAAGCTGGAGTAGGTCATTCAGCCCTTTGAGCTTGCTATGCCATTAATTTTGATCCTGGCTGATCATTGAATTCAATATCCTGATTCCCCCTCTTCCCGCCATATCCCTTGATCCCTTTAGCCCTAAGAGAAATTATAGAAACATAAGAGATTTGATTTTTATCCTCGGATCCCTGGATTGGGATTTGAATCTACTACTTTCTGACCTAGAGGTGAGAGTGCTACCCAGTGAGCCATAGCTGACACTATGAGCCCAATTTTACCATTTGGAGTCCGAGGGCTGGATCTGGGCGTAATACAGATCCGAGCCCAGAATCCTCCTCGCAGCACGCTTTTTGCCGGCTCCACTCCGATTCGCACTGTGGGCAGGGCTTAGCACTGCCGAAACGATCAGAGCTCTGAACTGCGCAATGCGCAGTTTGAAAAAAACTTGAAAATGCACCCCCAATCAAGGAAAAAAAAGCAGAAAGCAGCTCTCTGACACAGATCATCCTCTGGGGCAGGGGAAAGGGGGGAGAAGGAGGAGACGGGTCAGATATTCTTCTGGAGAGGAGGGGGAATGAGGCCACACCATTCTCTGGGAGTAGGGGGGGGAGTATGGCTAGATTGTGTGGGTGGGGGGAGGTCTGATCAATCACTGGTGGTGGGGGGTGGTGCGATGGCTCATTGGTGGGGGGGTGGACTGATGGATCTCTGATGTGGGGCAGGGGGGTCCGCTGCCACTCTGCGGGCGATTGGTGGGGAAGGGACAAAGGTGGCAATCAGTCTGGGTAGTGGCAATGGTGGTTAAGGGGGACAGTGATGTGTTGGGTTGTGGGGGAATGGACAATTGGGACAGTGATCTGTGTGGGTAGTGGGGGGTGTGGGCAATCGGGACAGTGATGTGTCTGGGTGGTGGGAGGGTGGATAATGGGGACAGCAATGAATATGGGTAGCAGGTTGAGTGGATAAGGGACACACTTATACATCACTGTCCCCCTTATCCACCACCTTCCCACTACCCACATACATCGCACATCCACTCCAGGAGGAGGGATTTGTTCCTCAGGTGGGGAGGAGGGATCGCCTGCAGAGTGGTCATGGAAGCCCCTGCCCCCCAGCACAAAAGATTCATTTCCCCTGTCCCCCCATCAGAGAGAGATCGGGTCTCTCTCCCACCACCAGACAATGATCGGTCCTTTCACTGTCCCCCCAGCTCCCCCCCCACAGAGGATGCTCTGTCCCACCTCTTCCTGATCCCCCAAACCCCCAGAGATACATCTGACCCATCTCCTCCTCACATCACCCCACCCCCAAGAGGATGATTCGGGTCTGAAGCCACTTCGGAGGTTTCCCTGCAAAATAAAAATTGACTTTGGATTTTTAATTTTGCAGGTCACTTACAGCTCGGATCTGGAACAGACCAGAGGAAGGCGAATGAGTGTGAATTTTTGGTAGAATTGGGCCCAATGTTTAACCAATTTATAGGAGTTCTTTGAAAAAGTAACATACACTGAGAGAGGGGAATCAGTGGGTGTACTTTATTTAAATTTCCAGAAGGCATTTGAGAAGGTGATACGTCAAAATTTATTGCAAAAAATAAAAGCTCATGGTGTATTGGATAACATATTGGCTTGGATTGAAGATTGGCTAACTAACAGAAAACAGAGGATAGGCAGAACTAGGTATTTTTCTGGTTGGCAAGATGTAACAAGTGATGTGCCATAGGGAGCAATGCTGAGGCCTCAATTTTTTACATGACGTGGATGAAGGAACCAAAGGTATCATTTCTGATACATAAGTAGGATAGTGAGATATGAAGTAAACACAAGGAGGCAAAAAAGAGATAAAGATATGTTCAGTGAGTGGGAAAAGGCCTTCCAAGTAGAGTATGATGTGAGAAAATAAGGAATTGTTAATTTTAGCAGGAAGAATAAAAGAGAACTCTAGTGTCCAAATCTTGAGAGAATGCAGAGCTCTGAAATACAAAGGGATCTGATTGTCCGAGTGCATTAATCATAGAAGGTTAATATGCAGATACAGAAGTAATTAGGAAAGCTATTGGAATGATATCATTCATTGCAATGGGAATTGAATAGTTAGGGAGGTTATATTTCAATTAAACTTGGCATTAGTTAGATCACGTCAAGAGTATTGATTAGTACTGGTTCCCTTCTTTAAGAAAATATGTGAATGCATTGGAAGGAGTTCAGAGAAGCTTTACCAAACTACTACCTGGATTAAGTAGATTGTCTTATAAGGAAAGGTTAGACAAGTTAGGCTTATGCTGAATGGACTTTGGAATGTATGAGGTGATTTGATTGAAACATATGTTTCTTGTGGGGCAGTATAGAATTTGTGGCCATTGTTTAAAAAGAAAGGTTTGCCCATTTAAATCAAAGGTTAGGAGAAGGCTTTGCTCTCAGAGGGCCACAAGTCTTTGGAAGTCAAAAGGCTGTGGGAGCAGAATCTTTGGAGATTTTTAAGGCAGTGGTAGTTGGATTCTTGATAAGAAAGGGAGTGAGAGGCTATCAGGAATAGATGGGGAGTGGAGTTGAGGTTATAATTGTCCCAGCTTAATGAATTGTGTAGTGTGTTTGAAGGGACGAGTGGCCTCCTTCCTCTTATACATTTAAGATGAATCGGTGACTGACAGGAAAAAGAGTCATCAACAGGTATTGCGGTGACCCCAAGTAAAATTAGAGAAGAAATAGGAGAAAAAAGAGAGAAGGAAAAAGTAAGATTTAGTATTGGTTGACAAAAATTTCAAGTACTATTAGATTATTGTGGTTTAAATGTTTGTCCTTGGGATGCCAGCAAGACAATAAATCCATGGAACAAGCTTTCTGGCAGCACAGCACTCAAGCTGAAATAATGCTGAAGTGCAGGCATGCTCATCCAATTTATTTAAAAACACAAATCAGAAAATTACAAGCTTAAAACCAGAACATGATGTTGATACTGTTATATCCTATACCACAGGATGCTATAATATATTTTCTTTGCAATGAATGATTCCAGATGAGTTTCTGAAGTCTTCTGAGCCATTAGGAGGAAGCACTGAGTTGAGTGCGTGTAACGCTGGAAGGGATAGAATTGGAGCATACTGGTTCTGCACCTGAGTTCAGGCAATATTCAGCATGGGGCTTTTCACCTCAATCTGGAAGAAAATTTCAATCAAATAGTCATTTCATCATATAGAACTTGAGTATTGCTGAAAAAGAGACATTGGATGCATCCCCGCAAAAAATCTCCAAGTGTGGTTTCCAGCGGGAAACATAGTGCAATTCCCAATGGGTGGCCAGCGCAATCCCAATCACAATCCACCCACATAATAACAGTAATTGGCAAATTACTGAAGATGCTGGAATCGAAATCAAAACAGAAAACGCTGGAAAATCCCAGCGGTCTGGCAGCATCTGTAAGGAGAGAAAGGAACTGGTGTTTTGAGTCCAGAAGACACTTTGTCAAAGCTTTGGACATTTTTTGGGGCGTGGAGTGATTTGTGCTGTGAATGAGATGCATGGTACCTAAAGATGCCAGCAAGGACAGCTGCTTAGACATCAGAATAGTTCATCATATCTTTCCTTTCCTGTAGCAAAGACTCCCGATATTCGCTAGCAAAGACCCTCAATCACTAGCACCAGGCCCCAACCAAAGTGACTGACACTCCGCTATGGGGTCACAACTCTTGGTCGCAACCCTTGACTGTGGCAAACTGGCACTGCCCCCTCACAGTTCCAACCAGCGTGCCAGGAACAGTGCCAGTGCATTCTCCAACCATGTCCTGAGACCCAGGGACCCAACCCCTAGCTCCTGGAAGGATCCTCTCTGCACCCTGGCAGTGAGTGCTTGGTTCATGGGCACACTGGAGATGAATGTGACTGGTAGTCAACCCTTGCTCCTCCTCAGAGTCCATGATGTTTATTAGTTTCTGTTTTTAGGCATCTGTAATGATTGGCATGCAGGTGTCATCCTGTTGAAGGGGTGGGAGCATATTAGGAGACTGCGACATTCAACTTTAATCTGATAATGAGATTAAGATCAATGCAATGAGTTCAGCTCAAGTTCTCATCTTTTCTGGGTGAGATTCTGATCAAGCTAGGTGGAACGGGCTGGGAGTATTGGAAACCTTTTAACACCTGCCTCCAATCCTGTTTTAGGTTTCTTCGTAAGAATTTAGCAACACCAATTATTAATCCAACCGATTTATTTGATAGTAAAATGGCGAGCTTTCAACACTCCCGTGTCTTCATCAGGCAAGTGCAGTGTTCTGGTCTGCAATAGCACACATCAGCACAGACAGTCAGAGATTGCTGATTAGAATGCGAATCCTTACATCTAACCTGCTATTCAAGTGTTAAAGTGGCTAACAATGTGTGTGAAGGGGATCCTGAGCATTGTTAGAGAATTGTGTATTTTCTCCAGACAGCACAGTAAGTGAGGTTTTTTGCTAACCCAGGCAAGTTACGGGGGTTACAGATAGTGTGTCATGAAGCCAAGATCCCTGTTAAGACCGTCCTCATGTGTGCGGAGCTTGGCTATCAGTCTCTGTTCAGCGACTCTGCGCTGTCGTGTATCACGAAAGCCCCCTTGAAGAACATTTACCCGCAGGTCGGAGGCCGAATGCCCATGACTGCTGAAGTGTTCGCCCACAGGAAGGGAACTGTTTTGCCTGGTGATTGTTGAGCGATGCTCATTCATCCGCTGTCGTAGTGTTTGCATGGTCTCCCCAATATACCATGCTTTGGGACATCCTTTCTTGCAACGTATTAGGTAGACAACGTTGGCCGAGTTGCAAGTGTATGTACCGTGTACCTGGTGAATGGTATCCTCACGTTTGATGATGTCGTCCATGTCTATGATCTGGCATGTCTTGCAGAGGTTGCTGTGGCAGGGTTGTGTGGTATTGTGGTCACTGTTCTCCTGAAGGTTGGGTAGTTTGCTGCGAACAATGATCTGTTTGAGGTTGTGCGGTTGTCTGAAAGCAAGAAGTGGGGGGGTGGGGATGGCCCTAGCGAGATGTTCATCGTCATCAATGATATGTTGAAGACTCCGGAGAAGATGTCGTAGCTTCTCCGCTCCAGGGAAGTACTGGACAACAAGGGGTACTCTGTCCACCGTGTCCCGTGTTCGTCTTCTGAGGAGATCAGTGCGGTTTATCGTTGTGGCACGTTGGAACTGTCGATCGATGAGTCGAGCGCCATATCCTGTTCTCACGAGTGCATCCTTCAGTGTCTGGAGGTGTCTGTCACGATCCTCCTCATCTGAGCAAATTCTGTGTATACGGAGGGCTTGTCCATAGGGAATGGCTTCTTTAACGTGTCTAGGGTGGAAGCTGGAGAAGTGGAGCATTGTGAGGTTGTCTGTCGGTTTGCGGTACAGTGAGGTGCTGAGGTGACCGTCCTTGATGGAGATGCGTGTGTCCAAGAATGCAACTGATTCTGGAGAATAGTCCATGGTGAGTCTGATGGTGGGATGGAACTTGTTGATATCATCATACAGTTGTTTCAAAGATTGTTCACCATGAGTCCAAAGGAAAAAGATGTCATCAATGTATCTAGTATATAACCTTGGTTGGAGATCTCGTGTGGTGAAGAAGTCTTGTTCGAATCTGTGCATGAAGATGTTGGCATACTGAGGTGCGAATTTGGTCCCCATGGCTGTTCCTTGTGTCTGGATGAAAAGCTGATTGTTGAAGGTGAAGACATTGTGGTCCAAGATGAAGCGGATGAGTTGTAAAATCGCATCTGGAAACTGGCAGTTGTTGGCATTGAGTACTGAGGCAGTTGCAGCAATACCATCGTTGTGGGGGATGTTGGTGTAGACATGTTGGTGTAAAACAGTTCCCTTCCTGTGGGTGAACACTTCAGCAGTCATGGGCATTCGGCCTCCGACCTGCGGGTAAATGTTCTTCAAGGGGGCTTTCGTGATACACGACAGCGCAGAGTCGCTGAGCAGGGACTGATAGCCAAGCTCCGCACACATGAGGACGGTCTTAACAGGGATCTTGGCTTCATGACACACTATCTGTAAACCCCGTAACTTGCCTGGATTAGCAAAAAACCTCACTTACTGTGCTGTCTGGAGAAAATACACAATTCTCTAACCAATGCTCAGGATTCCCTTCACACACATTGTTAGCCACTTTAACACTTGAATAGCAGGTTAGATGTAAGGATTCGCATTCTAAGCAGCAATCTCTGACTGTCTGTGCTGATGTGTGCTATTGCAGACCAGAACACTGCACTTGCCTGATGAAGACACGGGAGTGTTGAAAGCTCGCCATTTTACTATCAAATAAATCGGTTAGATTAATAATTGGTGTTGCTAAATTCTTACTGAGTTCTTACCACTCCAATCCAACGCCGGCATCTTTACATTAGGTTTCTTCACCAGCCCAGAGGGATTTGTGTCCAGGACTAACGGGACCGGAGAATCACCCCATTCTGTCTAACGTTTTCATCTTGCACTCGTCAGGACAGATCACAAGATTACCAACAGTAAAGGGAACAACAATTTATACTGTACGAGAAGAGAGTACTGATTTGTTGGCAAATGGACCTGGGTTGGTAGAGGTGTTGTCTTGGGGTATGCAACAGGGAACAATTAACTGCCAAGCTATTGTTCAAATTCACAGTAGACAATTGACTCTGATTTGCCAAGACATTGCTCTGGTAATGAAACAGGGAATGACTGTCCTCCAAGTTAGTAGAAAAAATGTGCAATGCATGGACATGCTTTTCCGATCTGTATCAGACAGTGTCCTCCTGTATGCGGGTATTCATCAGTTTCTGTGTTCTAAATATATCTATCAGTTGGCAGGTCTATTCAGATTTTTCCTGGTACATCCCTGATATCAAAAAAAAACAAGTGTAAAAGTTATATTCAGTATCTGGTACCATTCTATTAGCAATTCTGGAACAATGTTAAAATTATGGAAGCTGGTCACCTATCCCTGAAAGATTAGTCTTGGCATAGATCAATTCTGGCCTCCAGATAGCCTGGATCTATTACAGTTTGCATGTCTGCAACAGTCCACAGCAGCAGATACCATCTCCTGAGCCCTACATTCAACACTGGAACATCTGGATAACAAAGACACCTATTGTCAGACTTCAGCTCAGCCTTCAATACCGTTATTCCAAGTCTTACCTCCAAACGCCTGGCTTGGGGCCCAGGCTCCTCCCTTTGCGACTGGATTCTAGACTTCCTAGTCCACAGACTGTAATCAGTAAGGATAGGCAACACCTCCTCCCACAATCATCCTCAACATTAGTGTCCCACAAAGCAGTGTCCTCAGCCCCTTTACTGCACTCTTTATACACTTATGACTGTGTGGCAAAATTCCCCACCAACTCAATTTTCAAGTTTGCTAATGATACCACCATAGTGGGTTGGATCTCAAACACAGGGCAGGATTTTACAGCTCAAGTGAGACCGGAAATTCCCACGCGCAGTCAATGGGCATTTCCATTATCGACCCCTTGCTCACTCCAATTCCATGGTGGGCAAGTGGTAGAATTCCGTCAAATGATGAGACACAGTACAGAAAACAGATAGAGAATCTAGTGATTGGTTATGAAGACAATAATCTTTCCCTCAAGTCAGTAAAATGAAGGAGATAGTCATCAACTTCAGGAAGCGTAGTGGAAGATATGGCCCTGTCTACATCAATGAGCATGAAATGGAAATGGTTGAAGTTTCAAGTTTCTAGGTGTCCAGATCATTAACAATCTGTTTTGATCCCTCCTGGCCAATATAATTAAAGAAGCCCACTAATGCCTCTGCTTTCTAAGGAGGCTAAGGAAATTCAGCATATCCGCTACGATTCTCATCAACTTTTACAGATGCACCATAAAAAGCTTCCTTTCCAGATGTATCACACCTTGGTATGACTTCTGCTCAGACCAAGACAACAGTAAACTACAAACAGTTGTGAGCGTAGCCCAGTCCATCATGAAAACCAGCCTTCCATCCATTGACTCTGTCTACATTTCCCACTGCCTTGGAAAAGCAGCCAGCATAATCAAGGACCCCATGCACCCCAGATATACTTGTCGGAATTCTACTGCCTTAACTGCCATGGAATCGGAACAGGTGAAGGGCAGACAATGGAAATACCTGGTGGGAATTGCTCATAGGTCTGCTCGAGCGAGGCCATAAAATCCCACTCATTCACTTCCACCTTCTTCCATCTTGAAAAAGATGCAAATATCAGAGGTCATGTACTAACCAACTCAAGAATAGCTTCTTCCCTGCTGCCATCAGACTTTTGAAAGGACCCACCTTATATTAAGTTGATCTTTCTCTACTCTCTAGCTACGACTGTAACACTGCATTCTACACCCTCTCCTTTCCTTGTCCCTTATGTACTCTATCAATGGTATGTTTTATCTATATAGCGTGCAAGAAACAATACTTTTCGCTGCACACCAATACATACGGCAATCATAAATCAAATCAAATCAAAAAGTTAGGCATGATGCAAGAATCAAACAAAAAGGGATGAAAATGTAAAGTGAAGAAAATGAACTCTGCAGGACTGAATACCATGAGAATTTGGTCAATAAATTAAAGCTAAAATTGATTTAAATTGAGTTCTATCCTAATCAGCACACAAGTATCTGAAAAGATAAATGGAAAAGAATTCTGCATTTTTGACAAAACTATGACCAGGATTTTATGGGCCCTCTCGCCAATTAAATTGCTGTTTTATTGTGGCGGAACTATAATATCCCACTGAGCAGGAGGGGTTGGTGTATCAGAGGGAGGTCCTTTGATATAATTGTACTAATGCTTTCCTACAATGTATATCTGTTAGCATTTCCTCTGTTAACGGTGCTAAGTAACCAAGTTCTTTCTACAGGAAAAACAATTGCATGTTGGCTTATTTCAATTAACTTAAACAAGAAGAATTAAAAATATTAAGCAGGCTATTCTTTCGAAATCAATTAAGATTCTGTGAGAAGCAAATCATTAGCAAGATCAATTTGCGTTTGGCTCTAGAAACAGCTCTTTAATCTTTTTAGTGGTTTTGGTCTTTTTTTTATTCAATTGCAACTTGCGCTATGAGAGGTTTTATGAAAATCTTGAAAATGCTATTCAGAGTTCAAGGCCCAGTGGTTAGTACTGTTGCCTCACAGCGCCAAGGATTCAGGTTCGATTGCCAGGATCACTATTTGTGCAGGATCTGCATATTCTTCCCATATCTGAAAGATGTGTGGTTAAGTGCATTGACTACACTAAATTCTCCCTCAGTGTACCCGGACAGATGCCGGAATGTGGCAATTAGGGGATTTTCACAGGAACTTCATTGCAGTGTTACTGTCAGTTTACTTGTGACATTAACAAAATAAACTTTAGATATCACAGTAGCAACAGGGGAGGTACAACCAATATAAAATACTCAAGGACTTTAAAGTGTCAAAGGCTTGTAGAGAAAGATCCATGGCCAGACACAGTTACATTTGTACATCAAAGCAAAGCCATTCCCCATTATTTACGAGGAACCACTGGAAGAGCAGTTTATTGCTTCTATCTCTACCTCATAGTCCTGTGTAATCAAGAGTCTGAAATTGACACAAAACACAGGGAAATAGCTGCTCTCGAGTGTACTCGCCTCAGAACACAATAATTTGTGGGAATGCATATGCATTAATGAAAGATTTTATCTGAGACTTTACATCAAACGATTTCCTGTGTTTAAGAACAAAGTGTGCCGCTTTGAGCGATTGAGGAATCTTCGTCTAATCCTGAATTTTCAAATTCATGTCTCCACAGATCAAGTCAGGAAAGACAAATGATAAAAAAAAACAAACTTGCCAGATTCCAAAAGATAGCTTTACAATTGGCTCCCGCCCAGCCTTTTCAGCGTGAAATGTATTTTTCAAATGTGAAACTGACTGGCTTCCATTCATGGAGCTAGACAGAAGATGTAATATGGCCCACTAAACTGTCATAAAGTAGAGGATTTGGCAGCTGTTATATCACTTAGAAACAAACATGTTTCAATGTAGGTTACGTAAATCTAAACTGATGGTGTAACTGGTGTTCCTCTCACTGTCTTCTCAACTCCTGATTGAAAAACCTAAGTACATCCAAAAATGATTTTGATTTCAACTGAAGATCTAATTGCTCTATTCTAGTGGCCTATATTTAAAATACATAAGGTAAGATGCAAACCTCAATGGAACAAATAGGGTAAATACGTGAGGTTAAGGTGATAGGGCCTGGGTGGGACAGGTTAACTTGACAGGTTAAATGGCCTTCATCTGTGCTGTAGGGATTCTATAATTCTAAATATTAAGCAGTTTAGAACCTGGTCCAACACCTGGGTAACTGCACAGCCAACCCTTCTTCTCCCACTCTCAGCCCTCTGAACCACCTGACTGTCCCCAGCCAACTACCCCACTCTTCCAACTGGACCCAACCACTTCACTGACCCAACTACCTACTCACCCATTTTACCTACCTACCCACTTCACCCACTGACCCATCTACCCACTCATCCATCTTAGTTACCAATCCTCCTCACCCACTGACCCATTCACTCTCTTCCTCTGACTCCAACCTACTCCAATGGAGTTCCCCTGGAGATTTTGTGCTATGCATTTCTTTGACAGCAGGGCTAGGAAGATTCAGTCCAAAAACTTTCGGACTTGAAAGAAACTGGCACTAAAGCATGACCACTATAATAGCACATTTTATTTTGCCTTAACTGATATTGATAATGATAAAGCATGCCCACTAAAGCATGCCCACTAGTTCAAACATGTGGATATCAATGTCAAATCTGATTATTTTATCTCTATATTATTTGCACATGAACAGTGAGCAGTGTGACTGGATAATGAGCTGAAGCAGAGGCCCTGGCCATTTGTCCTCTTCCTAACTCAGGGGTCTGAAGCAAAAATGTGGGATGTGATTTTCCGGTTGCACTCATCCCAAAACCAGAAAATCCCACCCGAGGTCAATGGATCTTTACATGGACCACCTCTCCTGCCTTCTTTCCACCACCCCTACTCCCCTCCCACCACCCTTACACTCCCCCCCCCTCCCCCCCCCCCCCCCCCCCCCCCCCCCGCCTACTCCCTTCCCATCACCATGGTGTTCTATCATCATCCTGACTGAAATCAGTTAACTCAAGGATCTAACATATTTGATCCTTTCAGGCACTCTTTGGATACCACCTTTGAATCAATTTATTTCATATCAGAATACAAGACTTCATAAATCTGAAATGTTGAATTGGTGACTAATATTAAACAAAAGGGAAGATTTTGAGTCAGCACGGTGGCACAACGGTTAGCTCCATTGCCTCACAGCGACAGAGATCCGGGTCCAATTCCGACCCTGATTCACTATCTGTGTGGAGTTTGCACATTCTTCCAATGTCTGTGGAGGTTTCTTCTGGATGTTCTGGTTTCCTTCCACACTCCAAAGATGCATAGGTTAGGTTGATTGGCCATGTTAAATTGCCTCTTAGGGTCACAGGAATGTGCAGGGTAAACATGGGGTTATGGGGATTGGGCCTAGGTGGGATTGTTCTCAATGGCAAGCTAGATGGGCTGAATGGCCTCCTTCTGCGCTATAGGGATTCTGTGATTCCCAATTCTAAAGGTAGTTTTCTTTGCAAAGATTGGCAATACATTGCCTATTGGCTCCCTCTAGAGTATCAGTAGTGGTAGGACACCCACAATTCAGTTGTGATGGCTTTATTTTAAAATCACAAAACTCAGCAAACGTTCGTGACAAACATAGAAAATTGGATATATAAAGCACTATTATATCTTTATGTGCAGATGTTGCTTTTATTACAGAACCTCCACCAGTATCGTCATAGTCCTGGAACACAATTGGCACGAATCTCTCATCCTGCTGCGCTAATGTTTTGATGCAGCAGCCTGGGAGATTGTTGCATTGGCTGGCTCACGCGTGTGTTTGTGCGCCGCTAGTGTCTCCCAGTGCCGGATTTCTGATAGCGTCTGCTCTGCACCGGAAATCAGCCAAGGCAATTAACATGATCATTTTAATCTAATTTAAATGACTGAGGTCTCTGGGCCTGCTAGCATTTATCCCCCTGCCAGAATGGTTCACTCCAGCGGCGTTTACGGTTATAGCTCCACAATTTTGGGGATACAGTGACCCGACCCTGCTGGAGTGAATGGAGGGCAATTGGGGCCCTCCCCCAGAAGGTCGGTCAGTGAGGTGGGGGCGTGCCCTCTAGACACTAGCACTCTGGCAGTGCCAGTGAACGCAGGAGGATGAGAGGCAACTTAATAGAAGTTATAAGATGATAAGGGGGATAGATAGAATGGACATTCAGAGACTATTTCCTCGGGTGGATGTAGCTGTTACTAGGGGGCATAACTATAAGGTGGGAGATATAGGAGGGATGTCCAACGTAGGTTCTTTACTCAGAGTGATTGGGGTGTGGAATGGACTGCCTGCTGTGATAGTGGAGTCGGACACTTTAGGAACTTTCAAGCAGTTATTGGATAGGCACATAGAGCGTACCAGAATGATAGGGAGTGGGATAGCTTGATCTTGGTTTTGGAAAAGCTCGGCACAACATTGAGGGCTGAAGGGCCTTACTGTTCTATGTTCTTTGTACCCTTTGGCGTTGCCTAAAGGGTAAAATGCCAATGCCCTGAATGCACCCTGGCAATACCCATTAGGCATTGGGCAATGCCTAGGGGGCAGGGCATATGGGGGCAGGGCTTGTGGCCAAATGGGGCAGGCCTAGGGAGTGATCAGTGAGGTGGTGTATCTTGCTACCTCTCTGCATAGGGATCAGTGGGGGAAGGAGGGAGGCTAGCAATCAAAATTGTGCCCAGAGATCTTATACATCCAACTGAGAGAAAGGATGAGGCTGGTTTAATGTCTCAACCAGTGCAATACTATCTCAGTACTGTTGGTGCCTCAGCCTAGAATTTATTTATTTTGATTTATTTGACTTAATTTTATTTATTATTGCCCCAAGTAAAAGTGTACAGTAAAAAATCTTGTTTCCTGCACACTATTCAGACAAAACATACCTTTCATAGAAAGGAAGGGGAGAGGGTGCAATGTTATTATTATAGGTAGAGTGTAGAGAAAGATCAACTGAATACAAGGTAGATCCATTCAAAATTCTGATGGCAGCAGGGAGGAAACTGATGTTGGTACATGGCCTCAGACTTTTGTATCTTTTCGCCAGTGGAAGAAGGCAGAAGAGAATATGTCCAGGTTCATAGGTCCTTAATTATGCTGGCT
Organism: Sphyrna mokarran; assembly: GCA_024679065.1. Classification (NCBI taxonomy): domain Eukaryota; kingdom Metazoa; phylum Chordata; class Chondrichthyes; order Carcharhiniformes; family Carcharhinidae; genus Sphyrna; species Sphyrna mokarran. Next base: position 103,961,345 of record JAGIQG010000003.1, on the reverse strand, counting down.
GCTTTTCCCAAGGCAGAGGAATGTGTAGATTGTGTCAATGGTGGGACCTAGTTTGAGTAATGGACTGGGCTTCACCCACAACCCAGAGGTGAGAGTGCTACCTATTGAGCCATAGATGTCAAATAATACTGTTCTTTACATTAATATTGTTTGGGTTTTGGAATGCAGTTGTTATTAAATATACTACCTGACTTTCCACAGCCATTGACTTCTGTCAGGAGGGAATGTATGGGACTGCCATGATTCAAATAGTTATGTAAAGCTTCTCACTGCGAAGATACTGATGAAAGATTGCAGTATTAAAATTGAAATATGATATTAAAAAGTGGGGATAAAACAGATTTTTGAATCCTGCAATTGCTGAAAATCCAGACAAAACAAAATGTTCAAATTTGCAAAAAAAAAGCAACTGGAAAGAAGACAAAGGAAAAGCAAACAGATAGAGGCTGCAAGTAAATTATAGAGTGAGTAAAATAACTGTAGTAAATGTTTCAATCATATCTCTAGAAACATTGAAAGGTGATACAAGGCAGAATTAGCAGTTTTTTCACTTACAAAATCATAAGATTGCAACAAAATTAATTAACAAACCTGAACTATTAAGAGTAGCCACATTCCTCACACAACTGCTACCTCACAGCAACAGGGATCTTTCTTCAATTTCTGGCTTGGGTCACTGTCTGTGTGGGGTCTTAACATTCTCCCCATGCTCCTTCCGGATGGTCTGGTTTCATCCCATAGAATCCTACAATGCAGAAGAGGCCCTTCAGCCCATCGAGTCTTCACTGATACATGAAAGGCCCAGAGCTGCACACCTAATCCCATTTGTCAGCACTTGGTCCATAGCCTTGAATGTTATGGCATGTCAAGTATTCATCTACCATAGGCATCCTGCCTCCAGCACCCTCCCAGATAGTGCATTCCAAACTTTCACCCTCTGAGTAAAAATATTTTTCCTCAAATCCCTCCAAACCTCCCACCCCTCACTTTTAAAGTCTCGTAACTGACTCTTAAACTAAGAGGAACATGCCCCTGTCCATGCCCTTCATAATCTTGAACACCTCAATCAGGTCACCCCTCAGTCTTCTCTGCCTCAGAGAAAATAACACAAACCTATCTAACCTCTCTTTAAAAGTTAAATGTTCCATCTCAGGCAAATCTTGTTGACTCTCCTCTGTATCCCCTTGCAGTGCTTTCATGTCCTTCTTATAATGTGTCGACCAGAATTCCACACAGTACTCCAGCTTTGGCCTCACCAAAGTTCTATACAACTCCATCAGGTCCTTTCTGCTTTTGTAATCTATCCCCAGTTGATAAATGTGAGTGTGCCATATGCTTTTTCACCATCCTATTAACCTGCCTTTCCACCTTCAGAGATCTATGGACAAACAGTCTGAAAGTTATGCTAATTAGGTGCATTGGCCATGCTAAATTCTCCCTCATTGTACCTGAACAAGCACTGGAGTGTGGCAACTAGCAGATTTTCACTGTAATTTCATTGCAGTGTTAACGTAAGGCTATTTGTGACACTAATATAAATAAACCTTAAACTTTAAACAACAGGGGAGGGACAGCTACAAAATATATAGCATCCTAAATCTGACTGACAAATAAAAAAAGATGGAGATTTGAAAGCTTTGAACAAATATTTTGAATGCTGCGATAATGCAATGCCTTTAAGAAATGAATTTGTGTCATGTTTCTTGCACAGAATCTTTCAGCAGTCAGTTTTATTTTTTGATGCCACTTTGTCTGTACTTTGTAGCCCCTATTAAGATTACAGATCTTAACTGCTAAAGTGTTTGTCTTAATCTGGACTAATGCCGTTCTATTATTTTAGTGTTTTCCCCTGGGATTTTTCAGAGTAGTGTTTGACTGGATTGATTGACAGGAAAAATATGTGACGGGGCATGATTAGGCTTACACAGAGAAAAAAAGTCAGGTGCTGCTGGGAATTGTTAGAGAGAAGTGCCTCCCTTTCTGTCTCTGGATTTGGAGACTGGGATCAGTCAGAAAATAAGTTTCTTTCTCTGGTGACTGCTGTATTGGAGTCAGAAGACAGGTATCTTTCTGTATCTGTCTAGATGGTTAAAAGACTGTAAACATAACACCCTTGTGAGCATATCTGTGGGAATGCTCCTTATGTTAGAACTATAGATAGCTAGCTATTGAGCGTTATACCTTGCCATGTTTAAGATTTCAATTGGTAAAACGTATGTTTTTATTATATTTTAACTATGTTGTTAAATAACGTTTGTCATAATAAAATCTTCCTAGTGGTTCAATCAAATCATTACTGGAGCGAAACACCTTATGCTCACCTTAATGCCAAAATCAAAAATGTCAGAGTCTAGGTTAACTTCATAATATATCTTGGAGTTTCTGATCTGGACTCTAACAACCCTGAGTGAATGTCACATATGAACGCTATATATTCAGCATAAGAGCACAGGGTGCACAAAAAACATAGGAGCTTAGATAGATTAATCTTAGGCATGTCAGACTGTTTGGTGAGAGCAAATCTACTGAAAGATGAGAAACTGATGCTAAAGAAAGCAACAAAATGCAGTCAAAATTTCTAAATGTGTCAAAATGCAGTTGTGAAACATCAGTTGGAACATATGTATGAAAGAGTAGACAAGGAGATACATTATTCTGAGACACAGTCCATGGTGAAAAAGCAGAACAATCAGAGACAAATGGCAGGTTGCAAATACTGGGAAAAACATTATATAATGGAAAACGTGGATTGTCCAACATTGGGAAAGCAGTGTTTTAAATGTTAGAAGTAAAATTATTCTGCAAGAAGTGTTTTGTTTAGAAAGAAGTAGAATAAGCCTATACAGATGGCTACTGGAGAGATACCAGCAGAAGAGTCTGATGAAGGACTCTACGGTATACAAAAAGTTTGTTCAATCAAGTCTTGAGGAATTAAATGTTTGTGACTGCTACAATGATGACACCAATGACAACTCCTATTGAATTAGCAGCATGGTAGCAATTAAACAACCTGGAAATTTGAGAATATGCTTAGAATCGAAATCAACTCTCAGAAGAGTAGGAGAAATGTTCTACTGACCAAACATGAACAATCAAATTAAAGACCTCACTGTCCAGTGTGGTGCATGTAACAAATACCAAGCTAAACAACCTACACATCCATTCATGATGCATCAGATCCCAAACAGGCCATGGATGAAGCTGGTAGGAACCATCTACCTTGTCATTCTAAATTACTATTCTGACTACCGGCAGATGACCTCAATAACAACAGGAGAAATAGGAGGATGCCTAGAAGCACACTTTAGTCAGTATGGCAATCCAGACATTGTGATGAGTGAAGAATTGAGCCAATTCACAAAAGATTGGGAATTTTATCACTCACATCATCTCTATATTATCCCCAGTTGAATGGAAAGGCTGAAGGGGCAATGAAAATTGCCAATGAAATCATCATGAATCATAGAATCATACAGTGCAGAAGAGGCCCTTTGGCCCATTGAGTCTGCACTTCATGTGTGAAACACCTGACCTCCTACCTAACCCCATTAACTGGCACTTAGCCTATAATCAAGTTATGTCAAATTAAGTAGATATAAGGCAATCCTTGAGTGTAGAATTAAACCATCTAAAGGTATGAAAAGTAATCATGTCCCAAGTATGCATCATGAAATTACTCTTCCAATATCAAAAAATCTACTGAAACCATAAGAAGTAACAGGCATAAGTGGAAATACCTAGGTGAAATGACAGAAAGCCAAATTTCACTTTGACAAGACTATCAAACCATTATCGGAGCTCATCATCAGAATGCCAGTCAGGGTGCAACATTCAATATTCTCAACAAAGTCAGCACAAATGGAGACTAGCACACACATAAATTGTCACCTCGATCATATGCAGTGGAAATGAATGACCAAATATATTGGCGCAACTGTAGGTGTGCATGATCAACAAGTAAAACTGTTCCTTCAGTACAGTTAACTGCACTGACAGAAAGCATATCACCAGCTGCACTGAGTACAGAACTACCATCAATCAGTACAGAATCATAATTGATACCAAAGGTCCACTTGTCTTCAACAACTACAACAAAACAGCCACAAGCAGCAAGGCAACAAGGACAGTTGGAAGAACATTCTATCAACAGAGAATGAAAACATGCAATCAGAGCTGCAGGACTTAAAGATAATGGATGCAATCAGGTGTAGAAACTTACAGATAGAACATACATTAGAACATAGGGTGTATAGTGGCTAACTTGGATAACTCACTGTTCTTCAGGGGGATAAAGGGGATATATGTTTGGATCCTTTAGCATGAAAAGCGAGATGTTAAGGCTTTGAAATGTAATCATTACTAAGTATACTACCTGGCTAGCCATAGGCATATGGCCTCTGCCATGGGAGAATATCTAGGGTCAACCATGATACAAGAAGCTTAATAAAGACTCTCACTGTGGAGCCGCTGATGAAGCACTGTAACCATTAAGATTGAAACAAATATTTGAACAAAATAGATACGGAGTGGTATGCTTTATCCATTGTGTTTTTGCCTGCAGCTTGAAAAGCTAGCATGCAGTGAATACGATCTGCTGGAGATGTAAAGCCTTGAGCAGCATGAGTGACAGCCTAAATCCAGTTCATAGACAAGGCCAAATAACCTAAATTTCCAACTGAACAAAATCTACAACTTTGCTTAGAGATTCTTTTTATTCATTTGTGGGACATGGACATTGCTGGCTGACCAGAGTTGTCTGAGGGCAGTTGAAAGTCATGTTGAGAGCTCTGGAAGCACATGTAGGCCAGATCAGGTAAAGATGACAGATTTCCTTCCCTAAAGGACATTAGTGAATGAGATGAATTTTTCTGACAATCAATAATAGTTTCACAATCATCAGTAGATTCTTAATTGTAGATTTTTTTACTGATTTCAAATTTCACCATCTCTCATTTCAGGATTTGAACCCTGGTCACTGAACATTAGTTGAGTTTCTGGATTAATAATCTAGCAGTAATACCAGGAGGCTATTGCCTTCCCTTGACAAGGAAAGATGGTGATGTAATCAAAAGTAACAAACTGAGTTGTGGTGTATGAGGTGGGAAGGGGTTTGCAATTTACGCACGTTATTAGAGTAAATCAAAAGAGCCTTGCTCTGTTTCCAACTGAATAGAAAATATAATCAGACAAAGTGTAAAATGGGCTGCTAATGTGCTACCTTCCATTCTTGTACTGTGATAAAGGCTAAACTGGCTTCAATTAGATGCAAACAATGAGATTGCATTAATATCCATTTGATTAAGAGCAGAAAGAATTTTAAAATGAAGTGTAAAGACTACTTACATACAATAACCTAGTTTTCAAAATATAGATCTGTTCAAATAAATTCTTCAAAATTATTTTCTGCCTATTTCAAGTTTATTTACTTATTTGTGTCACAAATAGGCTTGTGTCACAAACATCACAATGAAGTTAGAGTGAAAATTCCCTAGTCGCCATACTCCAGCGCCTGTTTGGCTACATTGAGGGAGAATTTAGTATGGCCAATGCACCTAATCAGCATGTCTTTCGGATTATGGAAGGAAACTCACACAGACACAGAGAGAGTGTGCAGACTCCGCACAGGCAGTGACCCCAGCCAGGAATCAAATCCAGGTCCCTGGCGCTGTAAAGCAGCAGTGCTAACCACTATGCCACTGTGCTGCCTAGGTGCTGTAAAGTATAAGAATAAACATCAATAACATTTGATTTGAAACATTTACCAGAACCTTACTGCCTCACCTTCCCGAGTCTCATAAGATCCTGCCTGAGGCCAATGGAGAATGCCACTCTGCAAGCCTTACCCATCTTGATTTGCGGCAGGTGTGCCAGTAAAACTCCAGTCATTATTTTTAACTATTTTTCTGAATTTGATTTGTTTGTAATGCAGGTACCGCAATGCTGATGCATGGGTTTAAAGAGTTGTGATGAAACAGAATGACATATGCTATTTACATCTTCCCTGCAACAACATAAAATTATTCCACGATACTGTTTGTCTGCTTCAGAACAAATTTATTTTCTGTCCATAGTCACCTCAGTCCTACATTTGCACATCAGAGTTTAAGGACATAAGGATTATGTTCGGCACTACTTAAATTTTATTTGCCATTGCACAGCATATCTCAGCACAGTTTCACAGGATAGACAATAGAAATTACTTCCCATCAGGCTCATTCATTCAGCTGAAATTATTCCATCCTCCAGCTCATTGACAAAATATATTGGTTTTAGTTTAGAGAAAGGACTTGTTTTATCTCTGGTTCTGCTGGTTCACTGAAATTCAGTTTGCCTTCATCATTCATTCTTCTGTAGAAATTACTCATTGGAAGATACCAATAATTGTGACGTCTAATGTTTAAAGGGTGAGTGCCTATAATGAGGTAGATCTACTGCTCAACTAATGTCAGCTTCTGAGTTTAAGTTAAACAGAGAATATCAGAACCCAAAGAGAGAATATCAGAACGTCTTGAAAAACCGTTCCATCAGTATAAGCCATGTGATATTCCAGTGATGATGCTGAATATACAAGTTTGCTCAAAATTAGGATTTCTTCAAGAATTAGAACAGGCTGGTGGGAATATATTATGCAATTCCCATAATTTGACTCTTAGCAGCAAAGAGCACAAGGAATATCCCTAGTGTCCAGCATCGCTATGTGTGGCAAAGAAATGGATTTATAATCTATATCCTCCAAATATAGTGGAGGGTTATATCAGGCCTCCGAAGTTGCCAAAATCATTTAGTGATTGCTCCTAACGCATTCATTGATTGACATACAAGGCTGTTGTCTGTTTGCTTCAATTACATATGGGGCACACACCTTGGATCCCATAGGAATGTTTAATTTAAAGGTAGAATGTTCTGATGTGCTTTGATTTATAATTGACCCATATGTGAACATTTTTGGCCTACTTTTCAGGTATTTTAATGCAGGAGCACAATGGACAGGGAAGACCTGCAAATGTTTTTGATACTCATGCTCTCAACAATTCTAAATCAGGTTCTGCCCCAGAGAGACCCCAGATTATTAAAGAACTATACTTCACGTTATTTAGAAGATCCTGACTTGGAACTAAAGCTCCTTGCAGCTTCACCCCACCACATTTCTATCAGTCTTATAGTCCAGGGGATGATGTGGGCCTTTTTTTAGCACCATCAAAGACCTCTGTACAAGTGGGAAATGTTATAAGAGAGGAAAGATCCAGATCAAAATGATACTAAACCTGCATCTTGATATTCAGTACCAAAGAGCAAGATCATGTACAAATTTTGGTTTCCACTTGTAATCTAACTTGCACAGGGTAAAAAAATAACCTCATTGAAGGACTCATGTGATGCCAGCTGAGTAATGCAGTAGTGATTTGTTACTCCTGCTCTGACTTGCAGTCCTCATTATCATTTCCACCCACTCGCTACAATATACTAGTGGGTATTACTGCTTATGACATTAAAGAATATGCTGTTTTTATTTTGCATGTATGTATGGTCACGTTAATTCATACAATATGTTATCAGGGTTATTGATTTGCAGTGAAGTTTTGTTGAAGTTGGTCAACAAGTTTGTGAAACTTATGATTGAACTTCTTGAAGTTTGCATATTTATAGAAGAACAAACTGAATTATAAAGCACTTTTTATGATCTCAGCACACCTGTAGATTGTTTCACACCCAATAGAGTACTTCTGAAATCTAATCATTTCACAGTAGCACAGTGGTTAGCGCTGCTGCCCCGCTACGCCAGGGACCCAGGTTCAATTCCATTCTCAGTTCACTGTCTGTACCTTCTCCCTATGTCTGTGTGGGTTCCCTCCAGGTGCCCTGGTTCTCATCCAAGCTACAAAGATGTGCGGGTTAGTTGGGTCAGCCATGCTAAATTGCCCGTAGCATCAGGGGGAGTAGCAGGGTAAATATAATGAGTTAAGGGGATAAAGCCTGGATGGGATTGTTGCCGGTGTAGATTCGATGAGCTAAATGGCCTCCTCTTGTACTGTAGGGACTCTATGAAATGAAGGCATTTCCTCCTGATCCTGTATTCTTTAGTGAAAGGTCAGCAGCAGAGATCCGGGGTTATAAAGAAATGGATCAGCATGTAAAAATTTTAGGGTCACCCATCTGGGATCTGTTATACAATTTGCATAACCTGTTATTTTCACTTTAGATACTTCCATTCTTACTTTTTATCAATCTGTATTTCTTTCACACATCTCTAATCATTGCTTTCATGCCTATACCTTGCTTGATGCTGTTACATGGCTTCCATTTGTCCTATTCGTTAAAGCCAATCTCCTCTGGATACTTGGAAGATTCTCCAAATGAATGCACTAGACTGAGGTTGTCTTTTGCTCACTCTAAATGCATTGCACTATTCCATTACATAGCTTTTAATCACGACTTCACCAGTCATTCATCGCTACTGTCAGTCAATGATTTAATTAACTGTACTAGTTTTTAAAAAGTTAACATCTTTAATATTTAGAAATCTCAGGAAAATTGAAATTGTTTACGTTTTGATTTGATTTGATTTATGTTGTCACATGTTTGGGATACAGTGAAAAGTATGCTACACAGCCAAAACATGTAGTTCATAGAGTACGTAGGGGAGAAGGAAAGGAGAGTGCAGAATATAGTGTTGCAGTTACAGATAAGGTAAAGAGAAAGAGCAGCTTATTTAAGGTAGGTCCATTCAAATGGACCACAGAGGAACTGTGCTTGCATCAGTTGGTACTATACCTGTAAGTTATTTTCAATAGATGAGCAAGATATTCCGACCGCACTTAACCTGAAACTGGAAAATCCCATCCAAGGTTGATGGATTTTTTCATGTTCACCCCCTCACCTGCTATGATTCCCATGATGGGCGGAATGGGAAAATTTGCCCCAAAATCTATCGAAACCATACACTTGGATACCTGAGATCTGACTTTGTGTGCTGAACAAGACATTCAACAATTTGTAAATCAGTGAAAATATAAAGGCCTGGGTTTCACCATTGTAATGACAGCAATATTGCCAATGTTTGCTGATATTATGGACTGAATTTTGAGGGTCTCCTGGAGATCGGGTTGGATATGGAGTGGGGGTGAGGTACTATATCAAGACAGCTCCCCAACATCTTTCTATCTCTGAGTAGGTTTGCCGGGGGCTTCCTGGGAGCATGAATGGGGGAACCCACTAACTGGCAGTGAGCATTCAGTTGGTAATGATAAGTGAGCAATGAAAAACAATTTTGCAGTGACTTGAATGTTTTGGAAGAAATAGGGTTCCCTCAGAGCTTTAGCAGCTCACCAATTCCAGGGGTAGAATTTTAAGGGTGGACAGCGCTCGGCACTTGCTATTCCGAGAGTCAGTGCATAACATGGTAGTACCACTCACTCTCAGATGCTCATTTGAGCACCAATTGGCAGTGGGCAAGACATCTGTCCACCTCTGGAAGGAAGTCCTGCCCATGAGAGCTGTCAGGCACAGGTGATCACTGTGCAGAGCTTAGACCAGGGTAGATGGGGGCCAGAACTGGCCAAGGTCCTGAAGGGGAGGACACCCTAAATATGAAGGGGCCTTCAGATTGTTCCCCCCACTCCCCTTCCATGCATCTCTCATGAGATGGAGAAAAATTTATTTCTGTTTTTTCCACTCTATTGGCATCCATTTTACCAGCCTATTAATTGAGGCTGATTTGGAAAAGGCTCTTAATTGGCCTCTTAATAGATGAAAGGATTGGTTTGCAAACACTAAGTTGTGTCTGAGTCAGGGCAGAATGGATTCCCGGAGGAAATCCCATGTATACAATTTTACAATCCCCCTTGCCTCAGATTCTGCCTTGGGGAGAGTAGCATAAAATCGTTCTTCTGACATTTGTTGCCTGAAACTGATAGATATTCGGTTGTGCAGAGTTTCCAGATGGGAAGGCTCAGTACTACCATTAGAAGTGCACTTAAAGTGGATTACTATGTGGAAGGATTGTTGTGGAGACTGGTAATGGAAAGTTTTCTCCCAGGATGTCTGCAGCATGCAGTGAGGGACAGCCATCAAGGGTCAAAGGCTGCAAAGGGAGGTGGGTTGTCTGCACTCAGAGTTCACCTCCTCCACTCAGGAGGAGAATGAGTTTCAGCAGCGAGGTGGGGATGTGCTGCAGTGGGTAGAGGAGCCCAGCAGCATGGTGCTGAGCCAACATATGTATGTGAAGAGCATGTGGAGCGACCTAAGGCAGTCAGAAATCTAGAAGCTGTAATCAGTGATTACTTCTCAATAGAATCTACAGTATTAAAGTTAAAGCAGTGGCATGGTGGCACAGTGGGGTAACACAGTGGTTCAGTGGTTAGCTCTGCTGTCTCACAATGCCAGGGACCCGAGTGCGATTCCAGCCTTGTTTCATTGTCTGTGCGGAGTTTGCATATTCTCCCCATGTCTGTGTGATTTCCTCTGGGTGCTCCAGTTTACTCCCACAGTCGAAAGATGTGTGGGTTTGATAGATTGGCCATGCTAAGTTGCCCCTTAGTGTCAGGGGGACTAGCTAGAATAAGTGCGTGGGGTTGTGGGGATAGGATCTGGGTGGGATTGTGATCGGTGCAGACTTGATGGGCTGAAGGGCATCCTTCTGCACTGTTAGATTCTATGATTCTATGAAATTTCTTACATGTGCAAATCTTTAGAAATCATTTGAATTGCAGCCATCTTCCACTTTTTATGCTCTAATCTCAGAAGAAGATCACTGAAAAAATTGCATCCTTAGAAAGACGTAGACTTAGAGGAGATCTGATAGAGGTGTACAAGATTTTGAAGGGGATTGATAGAGTAAACAGGGTTAAGCTTTTTCCTAGGATGGTCTCAAATAGCACGAGGGGTCATGGGCTTAGGGTGAGGGGGGTAAGGTATAATTTGGATGCTAGAGGGAGTTTTTTCACACAGAGGGTGGTGGGGGTATGGAATGCGCTGCCAAGTAAAGTGGTGGAGGCAGGTACTCTGGAGTTATTTAAGAAATACTTAGATGGGCACATGAACAGAATGGGAATGGAGGGGTATAGAAAACTGATTTAAAATAGGGATCATGAGCCTTGGGAGTCCCTGGGAAGTGTGTAAATAGATGATGATATTGATGTACTTGTTTTTATCCTACAGGTGCTTTGGTCCACCTTGTTGTCTAACGAGGGGCATACACGCGATGGGTCGTGAGAGGACTGCTCTTGGATTTTTTTCGAGAGTATCCTAGTGCTTCACGTCGTTAGTGTACGCTTGACCTGGACCATTTGATGGGCAACACGACAGCTCAGTGACTATCGCTGTGCTGTGCAGATACATGGATTTGGGCCTGTGTCTGTGGGAGTTTGCGCATTCTCCCCGTGCTTGCGTGGGTTTTCTTCGGGTGCTCCGGTTTCCTCCCACATCCCAAACATGTGCTCTTAGGCTAATTGGCAAAACAAATTCTCCCTAAATTGTCTCAAATTTGGTTTTTAAATCCACTGATCTATAAACATGGACAGGGATCGCGGGTAGAGATGGGAATATCAGGGTGGCAGCGCAGGCTCGTTGGGCCGAAGGGCCTGTTTCCCATGCTGTTTTGTTCTTTGTTCTTTGTTCAATGCTGAGCAACCCTTCTGATCCTAAAAAATATAATCAGCTTCCCATTGTTTTCTTCTGATTATTTCTCAAAGTTTATGACATTTCTGCTTCTATCTTAACCTCATAGACCCCAGTTATTTTACTTTTGTAAAATTGAAGGTCAATCCTGGTTTACTGGTTGTTAGCATTCTTCAATATGATTGGCTGCTTAATGTGCTTAATGATATAATTGTTGCTGAGCACCGGAAATCCTACAGTTAAATTAACATTGGGAAAGGTGAAATCCACAGCAGGGAGATCGTTAACTCTTAATGATCAACTTTGTTAGAAGTCAATGGTAGGTAACCCTCAATTTGCCACTAATTGTAAAATCCAGTTCACTAGGAAATGTTTTGTGTTCTGTATTTCTTCAAACTTTTGTCATCTGACTTGTATACTGATTTCTACCATTTGCTTTTATCCTCTAATTCTATCTGGATGATTCTTAGAAATTCTGTGGAAAGTGATTCGTAAAACAGATATGGCAATGGGGTTGTGATATTGACATTGGACTAGTAATGCTCTGGAGACGAGTATTCGAATCCCACCACAACAGATGGTAAAATCTGAATTCAATAAATATCTGTAATTAAGATATCTAATGATGAACATGAAACCATTGTTGGTTGTTGTAAAAATTCGTCTGGTTCACTAATGCCCTGAAAGGAAGGAGATCTGTCGTTCTTACCTGCTCTGGCCAACATGTGACTCCAGATCCACAGCAATGTGGTTGATTCTAAAATGCCCTCAGGAATGGACAATAAATGCTGACCCAGGCAGCGACGTCCACATCCCATGAACAAATAAAAAAATTACATTACTGACAATCCACAAGCTACAATTAAATTACTGTTAAAGTTAGTAACAAAATGTTCTGTACAATTCCTCAATTCACTCTGTACTAGAGTATGTTGATGTCTTAAGCCATTGCAGTTCATTATGTTTAATGTCTAAAATAATCAAACGAAGGCATATTCTTGACAGAATCTCTACGATCACTGCTGTTCATCAATGGCCTTCACAAGACTGATTTACTTTTCAACAAGCTATAAAGAGAACAAATGTATTCTGCTTATCAGAAGAAGCCAAGCTGTATGCCTTTCTAAAATTTCCATAAATTTTAGTCTAACAGGGAATTGGCAGAGCACAATGCAGTATTATTCCAGTGCTGATGACCATTCTGAGAAATAGCTGCTATCATTAACCATGATAAATTCAAGTCCGATTTTGATGAAAGCACAGCAGATGATTTATTTTATTGCTGTAACAGATGGATATTCTCTAGTCACCAATATGCCCTTGTTAAAACCATTTAATGTCTTTGGATAATCAGACTAGAAAGTAAAAACATTGCAGCGATCCAAATGTAAGTTGGTGCTTAGGATAGTAAAATGGAAACTATTAATACTATTAAAATGGAAGCTTGCATCTAATAGAGATCATTTACTTTATATACAGTCAAACAGACTAATTTGCAAACTTTTTCATAGGCATTTCAGATGGTACATTTACATTTTCATGCAACACCCACAGATTTGCAGAAAAAAATCATTTTCTCGAACCTTTTCATCTTGCACTTATCAGGACAATGACAAGAATGTCAATGTCAGGGGAAACAACTTTATACTCTATGAAATGTGATGCTGACTGGTCAGCAATTGGACTCTGGCAGATGGAGAAGGGTTTTGGATTCTGATAATTTGATTTGATTTATTATTGTCACATGTATTGTGAAAAAAATTGTTTCTTGCATGTTAAACAGACAAAACATGCCATTCATAGAGTACATAGAGAAGAAGGAAAAGAGAGGGTGCACAATGTAGTGTTAGTTTAAAAGAGTTAGAGTTCAGTTTGAGGAGCATGGAATGAGAGTGAAATGTAGAATTAGAGAGTATGCTGGGGATGGCTCACAAGAAGTGCAAGCCAGTGTCCCGTCTCCATGGAAATGGAACGTAGGTGCCTGCTATATTTTTGGCGAGTTCTACTCAGATATTTGCCATTTCACGCCATTCAAAAAGAAAGATTTGGAAATGTTGGAGAACAACAAGCAAAAAAATCTCAAATAATGTTTATTTTTTAAATACTCATCTTAAATTAAGAATAATTGAATTAAATAATGCCATGGTCACGGAAAAAGAGAAAATATTACAAACCATGACTTGCAAATGAAATAGACAAAATGTGATTCATCCAGAAGTAAGAGAAAGAAAAAGATTCTTCTGTCAGATTTGGAAACTGACCTGGACTTTTCAGTTAAATTTGTTAATTAACAAAAATATACTGCCAAAATCCACAATGGTTTTAGAGGAGGGGAAAGTGATTTCCAGCAAACCTGCTCATAGCAAACTAAATTTAAAGTATCATTAGAACTTGGAGGACAAAATAGCAATTTTATTTATTAGTTACAAACAACAGCCTGTTTAAATCTGAAAATAAACGCCAATGTCTCTGATGCCATGCATCATGCTTTTCCTTTCTTTTTTCTTCACTTGGGACCAGCGTGCCAGAAGAGCTGCAAAATAATTTTACAATCAGCATTTACATACATAGTTATATTTCCCAAACACAAATTATTTTGAAGGAACTTTATAATAAAAGGCAGTTTACATATGACTTTAACCAAGGAAAATGCACCAGCGCAAATACACGAAGCAACTGCAGGTGGATAGAAATTACATTCATCCATAAATGGGGAATGGGTGGGGGTGAAGGAGGGGTGCACGATGTGAACTGTGTGAGGATCTGAACATGCAGAAACAGGTAGACAATAAGCCTGATGTGTAATTGCTTTGCTGAGACAGCCAGCGCTCTCTTATCTGAGACAGGACCTTAGGGTAGTGCAACCAAATAGACAAGCTAGAGCTGAAGCAGATGGTCTGTCTGGTTCAGGACATGTTTGGCTGTCAGCCTGTTGAGGGGCAGCACAAGGAACTGGTTTGATTTGATTTGATTTATTATTGTCACACATATTGGTATACAGTGAGAAGTATTGTTTCTTGTGCACTATACAAAGCATACTGGATATAGAAAAGGAAAGGAGTGTGGGGAATGTATTGTTACAGTCATGGCTAGCATGTAGGGAAAGATCAATTTAATGCAAGGTAGGTCCATTCTAAAGTCTGATGGCAGCAGGGAAGAAGCTGTTTCTGAGTCAGTTGTTAACGTGTCCTCAAACTTCTGTACCTTTTTCCCACTAGAAGAAGGTGGAAGAGAGTATATCCAGAGTGCATGGGGGTCCTTAAATTATGTTGGCTGTTTTTCCGAGGCAGCAGGAAGAGAAGACAGTGTCAATGGGTGAGAGGCTGGTTTGAGTGATGGACTGGTAATGTAGTGAATTTGGAATGGGAGCTGAATCTTTGGGCACCAGCAAAACGAAACACAGAACAGCAGCAATAGCGACCCTACCATAACTGTATCGGGAGAAAGAGCAGGAGCCAGGCTGGGTTTAAAGGAGGACGGATACCTACTGCCCAGGACTGCCCAGGGCCAAGCCTCTCCCTCTCTCTGCTGGCTCCCAGGGTTGACTTCAGCTCCTTGGGTTTCTGACTGAAGACAAACGTTGGCCAAGCTCAGCCGCCAACTCTCAGGCACAGCCATTCCCTCCCAGGTCCATCTTTGTGGACTGCCTTTGGTCTGAAGAGGGTTTTATTTTCTCTTCTTGTTCCACCATGGCTTGTTCCAGTTCCTATCTGAGAAATCCGATCGGAAGTGGGAGCTGGTGCGGCCCAAACACAAAGGCCTTCCCTTTTTTTCCTGCTCCTTTTCTCTTCAGAGCAATATTTCCTCATGTCTCGTCACCTTGTCCAGAAAACAGCATCTTCACTCGGTGCTGACGGGGCTGGATTCCCAGCTTAGTCTGTTAAATGGGGCTCACGCTGGGCCGCTCTGGTCACCCGGCTGCTCTTAGCTCTGAGCTTCAACCAGCAGCCAATTTAGTCCCTGCTGCAAAGGGAAAAGAGCTGAAGGTGTCATCATAAATGGTGACTGCTGACAGCCTTGCCACCTATTAGTACAGCAAAAGTCAGGCCACCAAGTAATTAGCAGCGACATTAAAATAACAACAGGAAGATAGACATATTTTCAATTATGGGATTATAACCTTCCTTAGGGGGAGTGTATTATTTGGAGCTCCAACTATATACAGTATTCTAGCATGCATAAACTAATCTAGGAGTAATGGCTTTTTCATCAAGCATCATTTCATGTATCACTGGAGACCTTACAGAAGTGCAGCAGCTCAAAGAATATATAAAGTGCGGCACAATGGCAGAGTGATTCAAACTGCTGTCTCACAGCACCAGGGACTCAGGTTCAATTTCAGACTTGGGTAACTGTGTGAAGTTTGCATGTTCTCTCCACATCTGTGTGGGATTTCTCCCAGTGCTCTGGTGTGGGTTAGGTTGATTGACCATGCTGAATTAGTGTCTGGGTGATTTGCAAGATAAATATGTGGAATTACAGGGATAGAGCCTAGGTAGGATTGTTGTCAGTGCAGACTCAATGGGCTGAATGGCCTCTTTCTACATTGTAGGGCTTCTATGATTCCACGATTCTACAATAATAGCATATCAGCAGGATTTGACTAAGTAGTGTATTGCAAACAAACCGACAAACTGAGTTTCTGGAAATGTATGATCACAGCTGGCTTTTGATTTAATTTGATTTATTATTGTCACATGTATTGGTACATAGTGAAAAGTATTGTTTCTTGCACACCGTACAGACAATGCTTACCTTACATAGAGAAATTAAGGAGAGAATGCAGAATGTAGTGTTACAGGCATAGATAGGGTGTAGAGAAAGATCAACTTAGTGCAAGGTAGGTACATTCAAAAGTCTGATGTTCTCGAGTTGGATAGTACATATACTCAGAATTTTGCATCTTTTTCTCATTGGAAGAAGCTGAAAGAGAGTATTTCCGGAATGGGTGGGGACCTTAATTATGCTGGCTGCTTTTCTGAGGCAGTGGAAAGTGTAGACAGAATGAATGGATGGGAGGCTGGTTTGCGTGATGGATTGGGGTACTTGCATGACCTTTTGCAGTTCCTTGCTGTCTTGGGCAGAGCAGGAGCCATACCAAGCCATACAACCAGAAAGAATGCTTTCTATGGTACATCTGTAAAAGTTGGGTGGGAGTCGTAGCGGACATGCCAAATTTCCTTAGTCATCTGAGAAAGTAGAGGTGTTGGTGGGCTTTCTTAAGTATAGTGTCAGTATGGGGAGAATCAGGAAATGTTGATGATTTGGACACCAAAAAAACTTGAAGCTCTCAGTCATTTCTATTTTGTGCCATTGAAGTAGACAGGAGCATGTTCCCCTTTATGCTTCCTGAAGTCGATGACTATTGTATTCCTTTTGTTGACATTGGGGGAGAGATTATTGTCATCACACCAATTCACCAGACTCTCTATCTTTTGTATTCTGCCTCAACATTGTTAGAAATCTGACACACTATAGTGGTGTCATCAGCAATTGAAAATTAAGTTGGAGGGCAATTTGGTCATACAGTCATTGATGTATAAACAGTATAGTAAGGGGCTGAGGACACAGCCCTTTTGGGGCACTAGTGTTGAGGATGATCATAGAGGAGGTGTTGTTGCTATCCTGACTCAGTAAGTAAGTAAATAATATCCACCTGTTGGAACTCAGATGGTGACACAGTTAAAACTGAGTTGATAAAATACTCACTTTGTTCCAGCACCAGATTTTTCCAGAGTTTTCAGGTGTAACAGGTTCCCAGCCAAGGTAGGCTGAAACCTCATGCGAATTGGACTCCTATTATGATAGAACCTCAAGACATGTCAACCTGATGGGAAGTGCAGCTTTGACATGGCAACCCTGACAGCAAAGAGATCCTGTAGGTGAGCTTAAATCTTCATAGAGGGAGAAGGGGATTCCGTCCAGGAGGGGTACTGAAGGGAAGTTGCTGAAGATGCTGTTGTTAATGGCTTTGGACAATCTGTTCAAAGGCTCCTCCTGAGTCTGGAGGGTGAGGAGGCAGGAGGCTTCTGCTACCAAGCTGTGGTTTTGCTTCCACAAGAAAAAAATAAAATTGGAGCTTGAAGTCTACCCCATAACGCGGCCATGACACATTTGCACACTTCTCATGGTGCAACAGTATGCTGCAGCAAGCCATTGAAAACTATCACTCTATGCCAATCAGGTCAGGCTTATCACTCATAAGATCATAAGACCATGAGACATAGGAACAGAATAAGGCCACTCAGCACATTGAGTCTGCTCCCAAATTCAATCATGGTTGATTTTTTTTCTCTTTTTTCTCATCCCTATTCTCCTGCTTTTACACCATAACCCTGATTCCCTTCTTTATTCAAGAACCTATCTATCTCTGTCTTAAAGACAATCAATGACCTGGCTTCTTCAGCCTTCTGCAGCAAAGAGTTCCAAAGATTCACCGGTCTCTGGCTGAAGAAATTCCTCCTTATCTCTGTTTTAAAGATTCATGCCATTTCCCAGGTTGTATGAACACTCTGCAGCAAAACTGAAATGTTTACTGCAGAACACAAGCTGGTGTAAACTTTACAGAGACTCTGGGTTGCCCAAATACTTCTCTTTACCTCCCTCATCGAGTCCAAAGGAATGCAAAGCATTACGTTTGACACCGGCCTGGTGCCAGAAAGTTTGTTTAATCATTAGTCCATCTGCCTTTGGGCTGGATCTGTTCCAGTGTTTTTGTCAGGGTTTACTCTCTTAGCCTTCAATTCTCTCGAGGTGGTGGATTTATTGGAGGTTTGGTTTATGAGTGCCAGGCAGTGTTCACATGCCAATCGTTCTGCACACTGCTTGTCTGGGGCCAAACATCCTCTGAGATTCTCTGAAGCTTTAGACTGCCAAGGACCCAGTTACCATGTGTCTCAAAGACACACAAATGAGGACAGTCGAAAAGCTGCGCGTTGACAGGGAAAGACTTACACACATCTCTTTCTTTCATATTGCTGATAGCCAGCTGTGTAGACTGAAAATGGGAAGCAAACCAACACACTAAAGCGGAAAAAATGCTAACTGTCATCACCCACACATTAGAGGCATCATATCGATCTGCTTTTTACACAATGCATACAATGATATTCCAGGAGGGATTCATTTAATCAATATTGAACTCTAATTCAATGTGGTACTTTAGGAAAAGCAGATCTCACTGTAAGAGAAAAGATTTTCTTCCTCTGTATTTGTTCTCCTTACCTCCATTTGCTACACAAATATCCTCTGAGCGATGCTCCAATGTACAGTAGCTACCAGCAAGGATATGGCAACAACAGAGAGATCCTACATCCTCCTGAAGCTAAACTATATGACTTTGATGGGCCATTTACTCCAAATCCAAATAAAAATGTGTAAAGTTATTCCACTCTTCTTGTTCAAAAGTCCCATTACCAGATAATCTGAGTAACCTTGAATTATAACTGCTTCTGCTACTGCTAAGAAGTGACTAAGTCTATTAACGGGATTCTCTGGCCTTCAGACACGTGTTTCTCAGTGGTGGGAGGCAGCGTGCCATTTGCTGGTTGTGGGATCCTCTGGTTTCAATGGAATTTCTCATTGAAGTCACCCTATACTGCTGGGGAACCACAGGCAGGGGTACATTGTGGCAGGACCAGAGATTCCCGCCAGCATGAATGAAATTCTGGTCTATGTCTCATTCATTAAACCTTCTAACTATTAGCTGTAAGTATTAGTTGCAAGTTCCATGAACGATTAAAGTATTGCCTACTGCTCTGGTCACAATACTTTAAGATAGATGTGAGGGTCCTTGAGAGGGTGCAGAGGAGATTAACTAGAATAGCTACAATGCTGGGGAGCTTGAGATTGTTCTCCCTGAAATAAAGGAGGTTGGGATGGGGTTTGATAGAGATATGCAAAATTTTGATGGGGTTTGCTCAGATAAAGATAAATTGTTCCCATGAGTTGATACTACAAGGACTGGATCACACAGATTTATGGTTTGGGGCAAGAGATGTGACAAAGAGCATAATAAGTGGCAATGACCTGGAATTTATTACCTGTAAGGGCAATGGAAATGGAAACAAGCAATGATTTCAAAGGGAAATTGAAATAGCACATGAAGGAAAGTAAGCTTATAGATATGACTCTATACTCTACGGCTATGCAGATAAATCAGTGAAACAGCACTGACTAGATTGCTTGACATGTGGGCAACATGGCCTCAATGCAACAAATAGCTTCTTCTGTGTCATAAAAATGATTCTACAGCTCTAAGCATGTCTTGTTTGCACCTGAGAGCATCATCTACACTGCTGAAGAGGATTGCATTTTATTTATTTAGGAATCTTAGGAGTCTCCTTCATTCCTTAAATAACCAGTATGTGAACTGGTCTGTTATGATTTAAAGCAGAGGAGAACATATTTTTTGTGTTCATGGTTACTGCTTATAAAATAACCCCATTCAGAACCACTTAGTCCAATTCATTTGTAAAGTCTGAGGGGAAAGTTGTGTATGGCAATGACTTTCAACTATACGTTCTGGATATCATTTGCAACTGAGTTCCCAAATTGAACGTGAGAATATCGTAAAATATAATTATTCAGGCCTTCTCTGCACAATTTCTTTTCCTGCCTACTTGTAAAATGGCTACCACAATTCTCTGAGGAATTGGAGGCTTTAAACTAGTGCTATAAATTGCACATAGTATATCACTGAAATTGACAAGGTGTTTACTCAGTCGTGCAGCTCATGACAAATCTTCTCTTAATTCCATCATTGTTTGCTGATGCAGGTCAGTTTTCCTGTGTCTGTGATTCTATTGCTGTAATGCAAATAGGATGCTGATGCTGATCATACATATTACCAGCGATTGGTAACACACAGCATTAGTCCTTTAACCACATCCCCAGAGGATCAAACATACATCCACTAGAGGGGAGGGAAATAAAACGGAGAATGAGCCATTTTGCCCCTCTGGTGCTCAGTTACAAACCAAAATGGTCAGGAGTCCAAAAACAGGACGTTTGTGTTGGGGAATGATGTGTATCAAGGATGTGTCAAAAAAAATGTTACTTAATCCCTCCAGATAGTACAAATTGGTTTCCACTCTTTGATCTGTAGTTCTACCTAACTCATGGCTGCAGCTGAAAAGCACACATGTACTTGAAATACTCAACTTGCTGACACTCCCTATTTTAATTTATTGATTTTTCATTGTTGTTTTAATCCGCACAATCACAAGTGATAGGAGGGAGGGAAAATGCTGTTGCCTCTCTCCAACCTCATGGAATTGGACACATCAAACAATAACACAATCAATAGATTAACCAAATGAAATGCTGACATTGCTGCAGACTCTCACTGATTTGTTTGAGATAAGTAACGATTTTCTTTTTCATTCAAGCAAGTTTTTGTTTGTTTTTGTTGGAGACTTTTTGAAGTAAAAGATTTGAGACCCCAACCTCTGAAAGTTCAAATCTGAAGGACACGACTGTGTTTAGCAATTCAATACTGAATTAGCTCTTTCACTTTTAATGCAGAAATTCAGCACAAAATAACACAACCAACCCAACCATTAAAATTGTACACTAAGTTACATCTGTCAAGCTAGATTAACCTGGCATCTGGGTATTCATCTTTTAAACAGTGAAGATTACAATAATAAATTACCAATCGACTAAGCTGTACTTTCTCCAATTTCTGAGGGAATGTGAACTGAGAAACCTTTGCTTTTTCTCAGAATATTCCATTGAAATTTATCTTATGGCATCGAACAATGTTGCAAAAAGCTGGCACAAATGGAAAAACGGAAAAAGCTTCCAATACTGCAAAGTTGAGATAGTGGGAAAGATATTCCAGGGCACACTGGGTTGATTATGTACAGCAAATATCACAAAATTGCACAGGCCACAGCACAGTCTATTTTCCCCACCCCACCACCACCACTGCTTCCAATTTAGTTTAAATGGATCATAGAAGGAAAATCAGCAAATTTCTTTGAGGCCTGGGTGCTCCGATCCACCTTGGGCAGCATGGTGGCACAGTGCCTCACAGCACTAGGGACCCAGCTTGGGTCACTGTTTGTGCTAACACTGTGCCGCCACGTTGCCTGCACAATTTAATCCAAAAGGTTAAAACATGGACTCCAGCTCCCAGTTACACAGTAAAAAAATTATCACAATGTCAACACAGGATTGTGGGAGGATATTAGGCTAGGCTGAACTGATTTTTAAATACGTTTATTATTAATAAATATGTTATTGTTAAATTAATTAGTCTAAACTATAGCAGCATGGTAGGGTATCTCAGTCTATTGGAATGCACATGCTGTTACATATGGGAGATGCAGGAAGCCTCTTGTGTCCTGGACTGCCATAAATGCAGGGGATTGTTATCAGAGCTCTGGGATTTGAAGGCTGAGCAGCAGCTGGTGTGCCTGCACTACATTCACGAGACTGAAAGTTTGGTGGGTAACATAGTTCCTGGATGTGGCCACCCTGCAATTTCAGGGAATGCAGGCAGAAAGGAAATGTGTGACTATTAGGCAGTGCTGGGGGATCGGGCAGGTGGTGCAGCGTTCCTTTGAGTGCATCTCACTCTCCAGCCAGTTTTCAGTTCTGAATACTGGTGAGATTGACAGTTCATCTGGGAATGCAGCCAAAGTCAAGTCCACAGCACCACGGGTGGCTCAGCTATAACAATGGGGAACTGGGGAAGATTGGGAAAATAACAGTGATTGGGGATTCTATAGTTAGCACTTTTAGTGGCCACAGATGTGAACCCATGATGGCTTGTTGCTGCGTTCTTGCCAGGGTCAAGCATGTCACTGAATGGTTATGATTCACTCTGGGGAATGTTAACAATCAGATGCCATGATCGATATCAATATCGATGATGTAGATAGGAAGAGGTCTTGCAATCAAATTTTAGGGAGCTGGGAAAGAGTCAGGCAAGCAGGATCTCAAAGATGGAATTTTCACATTACTGCCAGTGCCATGTACGAATGAGGATAGAATTAGGAGAATTGAAACATAGAAACATAGAAAGTAGAGGAAGGTGTAGGCCATTCTGCCCTTGAGTTTGCTCCGCCATTCATTTTATTCAGGGCGGATCATCAAATTCAGGGGCATCAAGGTGGCATAGTAGTTCACACAGCTGCCTCACAATGTCAGGGATACAAGTTCAATTCCAGCCTCGGGTCACTGTCTATGTGGAGTTTGCACATTCTCCTCATGTCTGCATGAGTTTCCTTCGGGTGTTTCCATTTCCTCCCGTAGTCCAAGGATGTGTGGGCTAGGTTGATTGGCCATACTAA
The DNA here is from genome assembly GCA_024679065.1 of Sphyrna mokarran. NCBI lineage: Eukaryota > Metazoa > Chordata > Chondrichthyes > Carcharhiniformes > Carcharhinidae > Sphyrna > Sphyrna mokarran. Next base: position 103,938,429 of record JAGIQG010000003.1, on the reverse strand, counting down.
ATTGCCCCTTAGTGTCAGGGGAATTAGCAGGGTAAATATGTGGGGTCACATGGATAGGCCTGGTTTGGATTGTTGTCAGTGCAGACTCAATGGCTGAATGACCTCCTGATGAATGCTGGGGTTTTTGTGATCATCATCCTGATCCTGTCTTCTCCCCTGCCCCCCCTCCCCATATTCTTTGATCCCTTTAGCCCCAAAAGTTATACCTATAGAAACATAGAAAATTAAACAGATAGAGCAGATATGTTGATATGGCTGGAGAGATGGTGCATAGAGATGGCTTTAGATTTTTGAAGCCTTGGGTGTGGTGGTATGAAGTGTGGGGCACTGATGGTCCTGTACAGATTGGACTGTTTCTAACTAATAGGATGGAAATTGATAAATTTCCTCACAGGTAGTTTTCTCATACTGTCAGGGAGGAGGCTAATTTTTCAGAAGGATGGGAACCAGGATGTAGTAATGTACGATAAACAAAATGTCTGAAGGTTTGGGACAGGCAGGCCATACTGGGGTAAGGAGCAGCAAGCTATGGAGTGAGGCCAGACTAAAAATTAATGCATAAAAGTGCTTCAGGCTCACATAGACAAATGAGATGATAATGTGGTGGCAATTAATGGCTGTAGCAATGGGGGCAAGTTATGTGATGGCACCTCCTGGAATACATTTAATCAGAGTTGGCAACCCTAAGAGAGGGTATAGAAAAGATTCATGAAAATGCTTCAGGGATGAGGGCCTTTAGTTACAGTTGCATGCTGGGAAATCTAGCTTCTTCCCAGCTAGAAGCTGGGCTTCTTCTCTTCAGAGAAATAAAAGATGAGAGGAGATTTGGTCAATTTGTTCATAATCATGGGGAATCCACAAAGATAAATGAGAGAGTAACTGTCTCATTGGTGGAAGTGTTAGGAACAAGAGGACACTGATTTAAGACAGTTAGCAAAGAAAGCAACAGTGACATGAAAAAAAACTTACAAAAGAAACCATGGCAACATTAGAAATAAAAACAATTTTCACACAGCAAGTGGTTAGGATTTGGAATGCAATGTCCAAGTGTGTGAAAGGCAGTAATACAATCAGAGCTTTTAACATGGATTTGCATAAGCACCCAAAGAGAAATCATTTCACAAGAATATGGGGAAGAGTGCAGAGAGTGAGGTTACTGAGTTGCTCTTGGAGAAAATTGGCATAGATACAAGTCAAATAGCCTCCTACCTGTACCCATTCCACAGTTCTATGATTTACATCAAAGGCGTATGTTGTTACTGACATATTTTGTAATGTTATTGTACACGTATACAGAATGTGCACTGCCAAAAGTACACCTTTCTGATGAGACTTTAAACCTATACTCATCTGCCTTTATTTGAAGTTCAGCAAGAGAGATCACCTCGGTGTTTTGGCCTACAGCCATTCCTCAATCAATATGACAAAAAACAAGTAATCTGGTCATTGCTGCTTGGAGGACACTGGCTTATTCAGCCTTGGGATGTGCAAATTGACTGGCACATATCCTGACAATATAATAGTGATTTCACTTCAAATATAGTTGATCCATTTCAATTTGAACATCCCGAAATAATGATAGAGACTGTACAAAGGGAAGCTTTGTTTCTTTATATATTTGCCCCTTGAGCTTGCTCCACCTTTCAATAAGATCATGGCTAATCTGATCATGGTCTCAACACCAATTTCCTGTCTGTCCCTATAATCCATGACTCCTTTATCAATCACAACCTGTGTAATTCAGCCTTGAATATGCTCAATGACCCAGCCGCCACTGCTTTCAGGGGAAGAGAATTCCGCAGGGGCACAACTCTCACACGAAACAATCTAATTTATCCAAATTCAAGTCAGATCTCAAACAACGACGAGACGGAATGGAGGAATGAAATAGAGTATCTGGTGAACTGGAATGACAATAACCTTTCTCTCATTGTCAACAAAACAAAAGAGATAGTCATTGACTTCAGAAAGCATAATGGAAGGCATGCCCCTGTCTACATCAATGGGGGTGAAATAGAAAGGGCTGAGCTCTTCAAGTTCTTAGGTGTCCAGGTCACCAACAACCTGTCCTGGCCCTTCCATACTGACACTATAATTAAGAAAGCCCACTAATGCCTCTACTTTTTCAGAAGATTAAGGAAATTTGGAATATCCACTACCACTCTCACCAACTTTTACAGATATATCTAGAAAGCATTCTGCCTGGTTGTATTAGAGCTTGGTATGGCTCCTGCTCTGCCCAAGACTGCAATAAACTATGAAAAGTTATGAATGAAACCCAATCCATCACAGAAACTAGCCTTCCATCCATTGGCTCTTTCTACACTTGCCACTGCTTTGGAAATGCAGCCAGCATAATTAAGGAACCCATGCACTCTGGGCATACTGTCTTCCATCTTCTTCCATTGGAAAAGGATGCCAAAAGTCTGGGGTCATGCACCAATTGGCTCAAGAACTGCTTCTTCCCCGCTGCTGTCCAACTTCTAAATAGACCTATCACGCATTAAGTTGATCTTCCTCTACATCCTAGTTATGATGGTAACACTACATTCTGCACTCTCATTTCCTTCTCAATGAACGGTATACTTTGTCTGTATAGCATGCAAGAAACAATACTTTTCACTATATACTAATATGTGTGACAATAATAAATCAAATTAAATCAAACCTGCTAAATGGGTGACCCTAATTTTTAAACTCTGTCCCCTTTGTTCCAGAGATTCTGATTGAAGTGTTGCTAACCCAGGCAAGTTACGGGGGTTAACTTGTCGGACTACACACTTCAATCAGAGGAAATCGAAGTTCTCAGCCGAGGGCTCAATTTCTGTCCCACCACCAAAATGAACCCCATTAGTCTCGCAGTGAACACAGAGCAATTCATCAGGCGAATAAGGCTGCGTGAGTTCTTCCACAAACCCCAAGAGGCCAATAGCGGACTCAATGAGACAGCTAGTGAACCAGAACAGCCGACAGAGGGATCTGCAGTGCAGCAACTGAAGAGGAATAAATCCAATTGGACTCCTCCGGAAGGCCGCTGCCCCCGACTGGATATGTATGCCCAAGCCATCAGGAGGCGCGTGAACACCAGATTCATCAACCGCACTTACAAGACAGTCCCGAACATCACCCAAGCACAACGCAAGGTCATCCGTGCTCTCAAGACCAACCGCAACATTGTCATCAAACCAGCAGACAAAGGAGGCGCCACCGTCATACTGAACAGAACGGACTACTGTGAAGAAGTGTACCGACAACTAAACAATGAGAAACACTACAGACAGTTACCAGCAGATCCGACCAAAGAACACACTCGTCAACTCAACACTCTGATCAAAACCTTTGATCTGGACCTTCAGAACACCCTCCGGGCTCTCATTCCACGTATTCCCCGCATTGGAGATCTCTACTGCCTCCCAAAGATACACAAGGCAAACATACCCGGTCGTCCCATCGTATCGGGCAATGAAACCCTGAGTGAGAACCTCTCCGGCTATATCGAGGGCATCCTGAAACCCATCGTACAAAGAACCCCCAGCTTTTGTCTTGACACTACGGACTTCCTACAGAAACTCAGCACACATGGAGCAGTTGAACCAGGGACACTCCTTGTCACAATGGATGTCTCGGCGCTCTACACCAACATCCCCCACAACGATGGTATTGCTGCAACTGCCTCAGTACTCAATGCCAACAACTGCCAGTTTCCGGATGCAATTTTACAACTCATCCGCTTCATCTTGGACCACAATGTCTTCACCTTCAACAATCAGCTTTTCATCCAGACACATGGAACAGCCATGGGGACCAAATTCGCACCTCAGTACGCCAACATCTTCATGCACAGGTTCGAACAAGACTTCTTCACCACACAAGATCTCCAACCAAGGTTATATACTAGATACATTGATGACATCTTTTTCCTTTGGACTCATGGTGAACAATCATTGAAACAACTGTATGATGATATCAACAAGTTCCATCCCACCATCAGACTCACCATGGACTATTCTCCAGAATCAGTTGCATTCTTGGACACACGCATCTCCATCAAGGACGGTCACCTCAGCACCTCACTGTACCGAAAACCGACAGACAACCTCACAATGCTCCACTTCTCCAGCTTTCACCCTAGACACGTTAAAGAAGCCATTCCCTATGGACAAGCCCTCCGTATACACAGAATTTGCTCAGATGAGGAGGATCGTGACAGACACCTCCAGACGCTGAAGGATGCCCTCGTGAGAACAGGATATGGTGCTCGACTCATCGATCGACAGTTCCGACGTGCCACAACGATAAACCGCACTGACCTCCTCAGAAGACGAACACGGGACATGGTGGACAGAGTACCCTTTGTTGTCCAGTACTTCCCCGGAGCGGAGAAGCTACGACATCTTTTCTGGAGTCTTCAACATATCATTGGTGACGATGAACATCTCGCTAGGGCCATCCCCACCCCCCTTCTTGCTTTCAGACAACCGCGCAACCTCAAACAGATCATTGTTCGCAGCAAACTACTCAACCTTCAGGAGAACAGTGACCACAGTACCACACAACCCTGCCACAGCAACCTCTGCAAGACATGCCAGATCATAGACATGGACGACATCATCAAACGTGAGGATACCATTCACCAGGTACACTGTACATATTCTTGCAACTCGGCCAACGTTGTCTACCTAATACGTTGCACGAAGCATGGTACATTGAGGAGACCATGCAGACACTACGACAGAGGATGAATGAGCATCACTCAACAATCACCAGGCAAAACAGTTCCCTTCCTGTGGGCGAACACTTCAGCAGTCATGGGCATTCGGCCTCCAACCTGCGGGTAAATGTTCTTCAAGGGGGAATTCGTGACACACAACAGTGCAGAGTCACTGAGCAGAGACTGATAGCCAAGTTCTGCACACATGAGGACAGTCTTAATAGGGATCTTGGCTTCATGACACATTATCTGTAACCCCCGTAACTTGCCTGGGTTAGCAAAAAACCTCACTTACTGTGCTGTCTGGAGAAAATACACAATTCTCTAACCAATGCTCAGGATTCCCTTCACACACATTGTTAGCCACTTTAACACTTGAATAGCAGGTTAGATGTAAGGATTCGCATTCTAATCAGCAATCTGTGACTGTCTGTGCTGATGTGTGCTATTGCAGACCAGAACACTGCATTTGCCTGACAAAGACACAGTGTCGAAAGCTCGCAAATTTACTATCAAATAAATCGGTTGGATTTAAAATTGGTGTTGCTAAATTCTTACTGAGTTCTTAACATCTTTTGCCAGCTCTATCCCCATCACCTCTATCCTCTAACCCCTTTATTTAATTCTGTTAATCCCTCTAACCTACACATCTTCAGACACTAAAAGACAGTTTATCATGGCCAATCCATCTAACCTGCACATCTTTGAACAATAGGAAGAAACCAGAGGAAACCCACGCAGATGTGAGGAGAATGTGCAAACTCCACACAGACAGTCATTTAAGACTGGAATCAAACTCCGATCCCTGGCGCTTTGAGGCAGCAGTGCTAACTACTATGCCACCATTCTTTGCTGATTTCTGAAACCTGTCCAATCTTCTGACCTGCTATTAATCTTCCTTGTACTGTATTCCTCTTCTTTCAATTCAATGCTATTCTTAACTTGCTTAGTTTGCCATTGTTGGTGCATCCTTCTCATTGAGCCAATCTTTCTCAATGCAATTCATCTTTGCTGACTGTTATGGAATATCTCCTTAAATTTCTGCCACTGTTACTCTGCTGTCCTACCTTTTAACCTATTTTCCCAGTTATTGTTTGCCAATTCTATTCTCATACCACATCACGAGTGTCCTGGCTAATCCCTCATTCGCATCACACAAAAACAGATTATTTGGCCATTATCACATTGCTCTTTGTGGGAGCTGATTCCGCAAATTGGCTGCTGGCTTTCTGATATGACAGTACTGAGTACACTTCGAGAAGCATATCATTGGCTATGAAGCACTTTGGGATGTCTCGTGGTCATAAAAGGCCTAAATAAATGTAACTCTTTTTTTCTCTTCAACTGAACACTTGCATTTGCTGATATTTCAGCAAGAAACGGTGGGCAAACACCATTAGGAATCAGAATCATGCTTCCTTTCTCTTCTTAACTCAGGGTCAATTTTGAACTCAGGTAATTCAGCATGAATCAAGAAAGTGATATTACTTAACAAATCAGTCTTAAAAGATGTTATTAAAAGCACTTGGAAGTCACTAAAATATAATTCAGCATCTTGAATCACAATGAAGTGTTTGTAACTGTTTAAGTATCACCACAATATTCTGTTGGCAGATCTGCAGTTTTAACTACAATAATGTTTTGCTCTCTGGCTCATTCTATGATAAAGAAATTTTGGCTTTATTTCAAATAATCATTTTTATTTATACTCAATGTGCAGTCATTGTTTGCTGATTGACTGTTTGTTTATTCATTCACAGGATGTGGATGTTGCAGGCAACGTCAAAATGTATTGCCCTTCGCTAATTGCGCTGAACACCCTCACTGACTTTTTCCCAACTCCCAAAGTGACTTTTGCTTTCTATGTAGGTGCACACATGCGTAAATTTCCTTTTTGTGTTAAACAATTCACTTGGTTACAAGTTTAAAACCCATTGCTTGTATGACAATTGATCAGATCTGGTCAGATTGGGACACCTCACAGCGCACACCACTAATTAGCCATTTTTCCTGCACCATTTACCTTTTCAACCACGTTCAGCGACGTGGGGAAGAAATACAGATCAGTAGATTAAAACTATTCTCAGGGTTTTGATTAACGTTGGGTATCTTTCATGATTTAACCACTGTGTGTTTTAGCAGAACCAGAGAAAATGGTTCTTTCAAAAAGTATCCATTTTGTAGCTTACCTGGAACCCTTCTGTTGAGTATTTAAAACAAGCTATCATGCTCTGTGGAGAAATGCAGATTTAACATTACATTTTCTTCAACATCCTCTTCTGAATTACATGCAACAATTGCCCTTTCTTCCCGCAATGTGGATATGGCTTTTCTAAGCACAAAGGATAATGCATCATTGAAAAATTGGAGGATTACACTCTAATGAAATTTTATGTCCGTTTTCAAGCACAAGGCAGCCGGAATGAGCTCAATGTTTCCAGATTATGAATCTGTACAATACAGTTTTATCTACCTTTCTTAGATTTCTTTTGGTTCTTTTCCTGTGTATTTCTTATCTATACATAACAGAGATTCTTTAACTCAAGTATGAAAACTATCTTATTCATATCGGAACACAACCAAATACGTTTGTTTGTCAGCAGCTGTTTTCCTCGTCCTTCCATTCAATTTCCTCAAGGCCTCTTTAAATTGACAAATGGCCAACAAATACTGCTGTCACACCATGCACATGTTCACATGCATTGTTGTCCACAGCATGGTGACACAGTAGTTAGCAGTGCCACACCACACTTCCAATGATCCAGGTTTGATTCCCAGCTTGGGTCACTGTCTGTGCAGAGTCTGCACATTTTCCCAGTGTCTGCGTGGGTTTTCTCTGGCTGCTTCGGTTTCATCCTACAGTCCAGAAGACGTGCTGGTTAGGTGCAGTGGCCATGCTGAATTCTCCCTCAGTGTACCCGAACAGGTGCCGGAGTGTGGCAACTAGGGGACTTTCACGGTAACTTCATTGCAGTGTTAATGTAAGCCTACTTGTGACGCTGATAAATAAACTTTAAACTCTGCAGTTAGAGAATGTGAATACTACTGTGTGAGAATAATTAATTAATGCAACTCAATAGCACATTCCGGCACAATGGTTGGCACTCTTGTCTCACAGCACCCGGAAACTTGCTTCGATTTCCGGCTTGGGTCACAGTCTGTGCAGAGTCTGCACATACTCCTCATGTCTGTGCGGGTGTCCTCCTACAGTCCAAAAGACATTCTCATTGGCTATATTAAATTCTCCCTTGATGTACCCAAGCAGGTGCCAGAGTGTGGCAAGTAGGGGATTTTCACAGTAATTTCATTGCAGTGTTAATATAAGCCTACTAATGTCAGTAATAAATAACATTAAATTTTCAATTGTAATTCTATAGTGGCGGTATCCTCAAATAGTGTAAAAGGTGGTAACTATAAAAATTAATTTATATAGCCACATACCAGAAGAAGCCCACAGCTGAATATGCTGCCTATATTTTATTCTTAGGAAAGATTAAGTATAATTGATGATGCTGAGGGGAAGAAATTGAACGATAGAACAGAGGTGGCATGGAACAGATGTGAAAGGCTCAGAAGGGGAATGTAATGTGATTGAATAATGCAATTGCTCTTACAATATCTTCATTGGATTGTACTGATCTCAGGCCACACTGAATCTAATCTTATTTTGACCCAAAGACCACGGGTGCAGTTTCTACCAGTGATCGCTGGATAACAATCTGGAGCAGAGACCTTGGTTTATGTTTCACTTTCACCTTTCTAGCCCAGGGGTTCGAAAGGCAGCGATTACAGCTGCATCTGAAAGCAGCCAGCTCAGCACAAGCTGGAAATGAAAGCTTGGGCCTTTGGAACTGGTTCAGTATCACACACATTTGTTCACTAAATCTGAGTGTTTAAGATGAAGCCTGCAGGTCAAAGGCAATTTGCAAGATCCTTTTGATCCAGCTCATACACTGCCAATTCTTTTCTTTTTTTGGGGGTCTGTGCACAAAGCCAATTTTGACTCCAAACTGTGCCTAGTTTATGACTTATTCTAACAGATGATTGAGGAGCAACCTTTTTCCTGCCAGTACCCAAGATTAAAACCACCAGTTGTGGGTCACTTGACTCATCGACACTTTATATTTGGCACATCTGCTGTTTAACAGAAAACTGTCAAGCATCGAGCTGCAATGAGTACAGCAGAGGCAGGAGATGGTTATAGTTGAGGTGTCCCATTGGACAATTCAGCTACATGAGGAGGAACACCAAACTGCCTTATAAATCAGCCGATAACTCACAATACGGGATGGAGGCTGCACAGTACCATCTGAACTCACTCACACCGGACATTCCCACACTCCCAAAACTGTTCACCCCCTCCTTCACCCCTGACACTGCTCATCCCCTCCCACATTCCCTCCACTGCTCTTCCCCTCCCACGTCACCCCACTACTCACCCCTCCCACATCCCTGACACTGTTCACTTCTTCCCACACATCCCCACTGCTCACTTCCCCACACTTAGACACTGCTACCCCTTTCATGTCCCCCCAGTTGCTCACCCTCTCCCACATCTCCCCACTGCTCACTCTCCCACACCCCAGATACTGCTCATTCTCTCCCGCAACCCCCACTGCTCACCCCCTCCCGCACCCCTAACACTTCTCACCCCCTTCTACATCCCTGATACTCCGCACTCTCTCTCACACCCCCAACCACTACTCTCCCCTCCACACTCCCCCACACCCTGACACTGCTCTCACCCCCCACATCCTGACACTGCTCACCCCCTCTTACACCCTGATACCTCTCTCTCCTATCCCACACCTCCAAACACCCCCTTGCACCATTTTCACCTTCACACTACCAACACTGCTTACTCCCATCTCGAACCCCTGCCTCTCACACACCCCCAGCACTTAGGACTCTGCAAACCCCTTTCCCTCACACCACTCACCACACCCATGCCCATTACTCCCGTTGCCCTTCAGGAACACCTTGTACCCCATCCAGCCGAGGTTAAGGTGGGGGAAATAGGATGATGTGTATTATCAGAAGGGGGATGAATAGAGATCACCTGCTTCGGGGTGTGTATGCATTACTGTGGTGACACAGTGACACAGTGGTTAGCACTGATTCAGGGATTCAGGTTCAATTCCACTGTTTGTGCGGAGTCTGCATGTTTTCCCGTGTCTCCGTGGGTTTCCTTCGGGTGCTCCGGTTTCCTTCCACAGTCCAAAAGATGTGCTGGTTAGGTGCATTGGCCATGCTAAATTCTCCCTCAGTGTACCTGAACAGGTGCTGGAGTGTGGCGACTAGGAGATTTTTACAGTAATCTCATTGCAGTGTTAAGGTAAGCTAATAAATAAACATACACAACAAACTTTGCAAGTGGGGTGAGTAGTGTTAGAGTGAGTGAACACTATCAGGAATGTCGCGGAAGGGATGAATAGTATTAGGGGTGAGTGCAAAATATTGAGCTGGTTTGGGTGACGATGCAAGTAGTGTTGGGGGAGGTAGATGAGGAGGCTAGACTGTGTTGAAAGTGAATGGTCCATTTAAACACTCTGCCAGTCAGTGAACTGACAACAAATGTCAACGGCATCTCTTTAATTCGTGACAAAAATGGAGTGTGGCTTCATTGTAGTTACACTTCACCACAAGCTCTCACCACTCTGTTCATCACTGGAGCCAAGCTGGAAGTGGGACAGGAAGGACTGAAATCTCCAGTGTTAAAAGGTAATTGGACAGTTTTGAACATGGTTAACAACATACACTCCACTCTGACTGCAAATCTGGGCCAGGACAGTCATAGCATCTTAAAGTATATTTTTAAAAACTGGTTGTGTATTCTTCAGAGCTGAGATTATAGGGATCATTCTCATTGGTTGGCTCAAGAAAGCTCTTTCAAAACATTAGTTTTGTTGCCAGGGAGACACTTGTTATTTAATACAAGATTCCTGATAGCGGATAGTGGCGATGGAAACTCTTTAGAGTTCAAATGTTCAGATTTTCTGCTATGCCCTTATAAAGAAGAAAACAAACTGCAAGTTTAATTGCCTATCACTTATATTTTCAACACCAATGTTCTAGATCCAACATGGTATCCGCACCTTACATTTCAACAGTTGTTATGCTCTTCTTCCTTTCAACATAAATGTCCCAATTGATTGGTGAAACAATAATATGATTTCTTTACTCGAGGATAAGAGTGGGTACAGATAATGTTCACTGGGAGTTATGTATGTAGGTACATATGATCACTTGCCTACCATTTGATGACAGCCTGTGCATGATGGAACTAATACATCATATAGAACGACTAATAGTTCCCTGAAAGGTACACGTCATCATATCACAGTAGGTATTGGCTACAATTTTGGGCAGGTCATTAGCTTGAGACATTTGCCGAGTAGGCAGATGATGATGTCAGCTAGCTTGAAATGCTGGTTTGATTCTGTAAGTGCCCTTTTTGACTCAACCTCTTAACCTTGCAGAGTTGGACATGCATGCAACAGCTTGACAGGAACAGAGGGATTGAAATGATGTCATGGCAATAGATCATAACCCTGAATTACTTATTGACATATTGAGCTTTTAAGTAAGACATGTAGGCTGGAATTTACTTATGTATTAGTCTTACAAGTAGGCAACACTAATACTGCAATTAAGTTACATTCAAAATTCCTTAATCATCACACTCCAGCGCCTGTTCAGGTACATTGAGGGAGAATTTAGCATGGCCAATGCACCTAACCAGCAAGTCTTTTGGACTGTGGGAGGAAACCGGAGCACCCAGAGGAAAACCACAGAGATATAAGGAGAATGTGCAGACTCTGCAAAGACCGTGATCCAAGCTGGGGATCAAACATGAATCCCTGGTGCTGTGAGGTAGCAATACCAACCACTGTGCTACCGCTTTGGCTGTTAATGCCGGCAGGATTCCCTGGTCCCACTGGCAACGCAGGCCCACCCATAGGTTTCCCACCAACGTGGGGTGACATCAGTGGGAATTCCCATTGACAGCAGCGGGACAAGAGAATCCTGTTACTAGGAAACAATGCACTACATCCTGCCAGTGGGAAACATGTGGCTGGGAGGCTGGAGAATTCTGGCTATGTTTTTAAAAAAGAACATACAAGCTAAGATGGCTGAGAACATAAATTCTGAGAATGTAATTCAATGACTGCCTAGAAAATCCCTGTGTGGATTACAACAGTCCCAGAGAGACCATTTAATATCACAGATGATCACCCTCAACACTGTGCTCCCCAACTCCTCACTATACAGCTATGACTGTGTGCTAAATTCCCCTCCAACTCAACTTTCAAGTTTGCTAATGATACCACTGTTGTGCATCAGTTCTTAAACAATAGCAAGACACATTACAGGAAAGAGATAGAGAAACTGGTGAACTGGTACAACGACAATTATCTCTCCCTTGATGTTAACAAAATGAACTTCAGGAAGTGTAGTGGAGGGCATGCCCTGTCTACATCAATGGGGATAAAGAAGAAATGATCGAGAGCTTCAAACTTTTAGGTGTCCAGATCAACAACAACCTTTTCTGGTCCTTCCTGTAACACTAATAAGTAAGTAAATTCCAGCCCACATGTCTGACTTAAAAAGCTCAATGTGTCTATAAGTAATTCAGTATATGCGGGCATTATAGTTAAGAAAGCCCATAGACACCTCTACTATTTCAGGAAAGTGATAATAATTTCATTGAATGTCAAGGGGTGATAAATAAATCCTCTCTTGTTGGATATGGTCATTGGCTGACACTTTGGGGTGCAAATGTTATTTGCCACTTATCAGTCCAAGTCTGGAAATTGTCCAGTTCTTGTTGTAGTTGGACATGGACTGCTTCTGTATCTGAGGAATCGAGAATGTTATTGAACATAAGACTGTAAGACATAGGAATATAATTAGGCCATTTGGCCCATTTATTCTGCTCTACCATTGAATCATGCCTCATCCTCATTCGCCTGCCTTTTTGCCATGAATGCTAATCCTCTTATTAATCAAAAACCAATTAATCTCTGTCTTAAAGGCACTCAACGACCTGCCATCCTCAGCCTTCTGCAGCAAAGAGCTCTACAGATTCAACAATCTCTGGCTGAAAAATATCTTCCTCATCTCTATTTTAAAGGATCATCCTTTAAACCTGAGATTATATCCTCTTGTTCTTTTTTCCTACTAATGGAAACATTCCTCCATATCCACTCTATCCAGGCCTCACAGAATCCTGTAAGTTTCAATAAGATCTCCCCTCAACCTTCTAAATTCCAATGAGTACAGAGTCCTCAACCATTCCTCATACCATAAGATCTTCATTCCAGGGATCATACTTGTAAACCTCCTTTGGATCTTTCCAAGGCCAATGCATTCTTCTTTAGATATGGGGCCCAAAACCACTCACAAAACCACTCACAGGGGCCTGACCAGAGCTTTGTACAGTCTCAAAATTACATCCGTGCTTTTGTATTCTAGCCCTCTCAATATGAATGCTAACATTGCATTTGCCTTCCTAACTGCAGATTGAATCTGTACATTACCCTTAAGAGAATCTTGAACAAGGATTCCCAAGTCCCTTTGTGTTTCTGATTTCCAAAACATTTCCCCATTTAGAAAATAGTCTATGCCTCCATTCCTCCTTCCAAAGTATGTAACTTCACAATTTTGCACATTATATTCCATCTGCCACTTCTTTGCCCATTCTCCTAATCTGTCCAAGTCCTTCTGCAGCCCCCCTGCTTCCTCAATACTACCTGTCCCTCTATATATCTTTGTATCATCTGCAAACTTGACAACAGTGCCTTCAGTTCCTTCCTCCAAATCGTTAATGTATATTGCGAAAATTTGTGGTCCCAGCACACCACTAGTCAATCTTGAAAAAGATCCCTTTATTCCCCCCGCCTCTGCCTTCTGTCAATTAGCCAATCTCTATCCAAGACTGGATCTTACCATGAACACTATGGGCTCTTAACTTATTTAACAGTCTCCTGCCTAGCACCTTCTCAAAGGCTTTTGGAAATCTAAATAAATGAAGTTCACTAGTTCTCCTTTATCTAACTTCCTTGTTACCCCCTCAAAGAATTCTAACAGATTTGTCAGACATGACCTCCCCTTGATGAAGTCATGTTAGCTCAGTCCTATTTTATCATGCACTTCCAAGTACTACACGATCTCATCTTTAATAATGGATTCTAAAATCTGAAGTCAGGCTAACCGGCCTATAATTTCCTTTCTGCTGTCTCCCTGTTTCTTAAACAGTGGTGTTACATTAGCTATGTTCCAGGCCTCTGAGGCTCTCCCTGCTCCCAGTGATTGCTGAAAGATCACCACCAATGCCTCCACAATTTCCTCATTAATCTCCATTAGAACCTTGGGATGTATTCTATCTGGTCCAGGTGACTTGTCCACCTTCAAGCTGCTCCAAAAAAAAAATCTCTTCGACATTCCACAAATTCTTTTCTTGGGATCCACACCCTACTTGATTTTCCCAGTCCACCTGCATATTGAAGTCCCCCATGATTATTGTGATATTACCTTTTTTATATACCTTTTCTATTTCCTGATTTACTTTCTAACCCACATCCTGATTACTGCTGTCAGAGTATTTTTATCTTTGCAATTCCTCAACTCCATCTACACAGATCCTATGCCCTCTGACCCTATGTCACTTCAACCTATAGATTTAACTTCATTCCTTACTAACAGTGCAACGTCATTCCCTTTGCCCATCTGCCTGTCCTTCCAATAGGGCACATATCTTTGGATATTTAGTTCCCAGCCCTGATCCCCTTGCAGCCACATTCCTGTGATGCCCACTCAATTTCAATGTGCACAATAAGTTCATTTACCTTGTTCCGCATACTGTGTGCATTTAGGTACAATACTCTCAGTCCTACATTGACTACCACCCATCTCATACTTGACTTTCTTTTTGCTCTGCCTGAGGTTAAATTCCTGCCACCTTCTATACTCTCTGCTCATTTACCTAGTCTTGAAACTTTACTAATCTTTCCTGAGCCCTCGGCTCCTAACCTGCGCTTCTCCCCTCTCCTATTCTCCATACAACTGAACTCTCCCCCGAGCTATTTAGTTTAAAGTCTTATCTACAGTCCTGGTTACACGATTCGTCAGAACTCTGGTCCTATATGATTCAGATGAAGACCAACCCATCAGAACAGGTCCCTTCTTCCCCAGTACTGATGCCAATATGCCATGAATTCAAATCTATTCCTCCCACACCAATCTTTGAGCCACGCATTTACCTACTTAATCTTATTGACCTTGTGCCAATTAGCTCATGGCTCAGTTAGTAATCCAGAAATTATTGTCATTTTGGTTCTGCTTTCTAATTTAGCTCCTAGCTGTTCATATCACCTTAGCAGAACCTTTGTTCCTGTTTTACCTATATCATTGGTACCTTTGTGGCCCACAATAACTGGATTTTTACTCTCCCACTCCAAGTTCCTCTGCAGCCCAGATGAGATATCCCGAACCTGAGCACAAAGCGGACAACAAAATCTTTGGGATTCTGTAATCATAAGCGAACATTTCCACTCATGACTGTATGATGAAAGGATAGTTACTGATAAAGATTATTGGGCCCTCAATACTATCTTGAAGAACTCTTGGAGTGATTCCCTAGAGCTGAGATGATTGATTTCCAATCACCAAAACCATCTTCCTTTGTGCCTGGTATGACTCCAACCAGTGGTGGATTTTCCCTCATTCCCATTGATTCTAGTTTTGCTCTGGCTCTTTTGTGTCATACTTGGTCAAATGTTGCCTTGGTGTCAAGGGCAAGTTAATCTCACCTCACCTCTGGCATTCAAACCTTTTACCCAAGTTTGAATAAAGGCTGTAATGAAGACACGATCTTACTGACCCTGGTGGAACACAAACTGGGCATCTGTGAACAGATAAGTGCCACTTGATAGTGCAGCTGCAGAAGGAAATTTATGACATCTATATGAGCAACGTGGTGGCACAGTGGTTAGCACTGGCCACTGCTCATAGCGCCAGGGACCCAACTTCAATTCTAGCCTTGGGTGATTGACTGCCTATGTAGAGTTTGCATATTCTTCCTAATCTGCGTGGGTTTCCTCCAGATTCCTTCAAAGATGTGTGGGTTAGGTTGATTGGCCATACTAAATTGTATCTTAGTGTCAGGGTAATTAACAGACTAATCATGAGATTACGGAGATAGAGCCTGGGTGGGATTGTTGTTGGTGCAGGTTTGGTGGACCAAATGCCTCCTTCTGTACTGTAGAGATTCTATATTTAACATAATTTTGTAAAACGTTTTGGAATGAATGTTCACTATGTTAAAACATGTTATGTGCCATTAAGCACTGCAGAAGTTACAAGATTGTTAGATGATGTAACGGGAGCTTTGATCCTGGAACTCTGCTGAGGCAAACGGTCACTGGCAAGGCAACATCTGAAAAACCAAAACGGACTTAAGCAGCTTGGGAAAGGAAGGGTGAATCCTGATCAAGGTTCCATCAACTGATAACTATCCATTATTCCAATCAGTATATGTTTGAATATTGTTGAGGCCATTGGATTTAATTATGGTGATTCCCTCTGGTCAAATAGTTTATGGAATTTGTTGCTGTTACCTGCAGAATCATATCTGTAACATGAAACTCCTCCTTCGAGAAGAGGAAATAATGCATTACAATTATGACTATCCTGTATCTAAATCAGTGTTGTCCAGAACATAATCAATTAGTCACATGTAGTTAACTGGAAATCTAATTGCATTTCTGACTACTAAATTAAAAATGAGTAATGGACATTGCCGTGAGCTGCATGATCTCAATATTCAGTCATACGGTGTACAACTGTGTACTACAATATCTTTCTGTGTGTGTTGGTGAACTGTTAAGTCAATACCATTTGATGAATGTGTGTGCTTTATTTATTTGGTTCCAACTTATTGACTATTTACTAAAATAGCGTGCACCCAGGATGGAAACACACCAAATAATAAGAGCAGTTCCAAGTGCCAAAAGGGAAAGCAGCATCCCATCATGTTCTGATATGAAAGTCAGGGGACATTCAGTTCATTCCATTGGGAGCCAACATTCACAGCAAATCATTCCAGTGAAATCAAATCCCAATTCCTGGACAGAAACAGCATTGAGATGTACTTATCATCATAAAATCCCTATAGTGCAGAAGAAGGCCATTCGGCCCATTGAGTCTGCACTGACTCACTAATAAAACATCTACTCAGCCCTTATCCCCACATATTTACCCTGCAGTCCCCCTAGCCCACATATTTTGTAAAGAGTAATTTAGCATGCCAATCCATCTAACCTGCACAACTTTGGACTGTAGGATAAAGGACCCGGAGGAAACGCATGCAGAATGTACAAACTCCACACAATTACCTGAGGTCAAAAATTGAACTCTGGTTTCTTCCACCATGCTGCCTCTGATCAATTCATGCTGTAATTCCAGACCTTGGTTAGAAAGAAAAACTGCAAAGATTTGCACTGATATTGTGATGCTAATACACACAGAGTACACCTACCATATTACAAGGTTAAGGGTTTTCAAATTAGTCCACCTGGCTAAAACAATGTAGCCGTAACCATACAATTTAGCTCAGACAACACTGACCTAGCTAATGTGATTAGCAATTTCCAATGTTATTTGATGTTCATTTTTACCTTGCTGTATTCTTTAAAAAAATCTTGGTGATGCATTGCAATGCAAAGTACCTGGGCTCCCATACAATGGCTCACTTCCCAATTCCCTGGACACAGCTACAGCATCTGAAGGGAGCGCAGAACAGAACAGAGTCTGAAGCAATTAGGAACAATGCAGAAACTAGGACATAGAATACTATGACAGGGAATAGTGCAAAAACAGGTGGCAGCTCATCCGGTACTGCTCCTGGCAACCAGTTACAGAGTTGAATTGATAGTTTCCTATGACAAATCACTGGCCACCTGGAAATGACACACGAATAATAGAAAACTAAGAAATAATTCAAATACATTTTGATTATGAAGCATCAAAAATGTTTTGATAAAACTCAAAATTTCAGTCCTTCAGGTTGACTACATTTTCTGATCTCAACTTTCTCCCAGCAATTATCTCCCTGCAAACGCACCATTTAGATTTCTATTTTCTATACATCTATACACACTGTATGTCTTTATATATGATGAAAATGGTTAAAATAAAGATATGTTCTCCTACAAACATAACAATCTGGAGTATTTCTTGAAAGGCTGTATGAAAGGCTGCACAGAACAGAATGATATAATGAGTCTGGACATTCAATTCATTGTTCAAAATAGGTACCTTAAACTTCAAGACGTTTACAGATGCTAATGCAACTGAATGATTCTCCCAAGATCAGCCTCGTGAAACAACACACAACCTTAGATCAAACACTCGAGAGAATCCAATATTCCAATCTTCAGTGCAAGATTGTAGCTCAGGCTCATTAATCATGACATATCACAGGCCATTGAAAGGTTACTCAAATAGCTTTCAAATGTATAGAACTTTTATAATTAGGATGGAAAGACATTCTTTCAGGGTAGAGTCAAGGCAGGTTGCCAAGCATGGATTTCTTCCATGTCTTCCAAAAGTTATATTGCAACCAGATGTAAGCACAACTTACTGAACTCTGTTTATAATTACGTTACGTAATGATTGTTTTTATAAATTAAGAATGATTATGAAGGATAACAAAAGGGCCCCAACCTGCATCCCTTTTCCCACCCCATTAATTTGAACAGTGCCAAATCTATGTTTTGTTAGCTAGTTGACTATGACTGATATGAAGGAACAGGGTGATTGCATCATAAGATCATTTCTCTTTGCCTTTTTCACCCCTAACAAGACATGGACCAAATCTGGTTATAATCCAATACACCACTGCTAAGTGACCTCACTGCACATCTACAAATAACAATGGGTTCTTTCAAGAAAGGGACAATGCCAGATCCAACACAAGAAAGATTCAGAGCAAACTTGCTCGAGGAGTTTTATATAGGTGATGCTAAGAGGTAAGTAAAAAGTAAATGCTTTGCAAACTTTTCAAAGGAGAAAAGACTCTCAAGACGCAAGCCCATCACCAGTCAAAAGGAAAAGTCAACCAAAATGTAGTTCTATGAGGGAAGATGCTAAGTAACTCCACGAGGTTTACAGCAATGATGCCATAAGTGGATCAGGATTTAGAATAATGAATGGAAAGTGGTTCTGCAGGAGTTATATTGCTATAGTAGAAGTGAAACTGTGATTCCTTGAGATGAAAACTTGACATACGGGGCAGGATCTTGAGCCCATGTTCACTGTCTGCAGGAATGGTGACACACGCTCAAAATGTGGAGAGTTCAGAAAAGCAAGATTCTAGCTGATGAGATCAGGTTTTCCGATTTGGAACGAACCATGCTGATGGCGTAATGTGGTATATGCTGGGAATGTGGCAGGAGTGTGTGAGGTGGTCCTGGAAAAGAATACATGAGACCCAATCACTCCAGATGAGCTAAGAAAATTGCTCATCTTCTTGTGGTGCTGCTGTGTTATGCTCTGCTACAGTCAGTCTGCATTCACCAGGGCTGATGCTGAATCCAAGGCTGATGTAATGACCTTGATAGGAGGTCTTCTCCTGCAGTGGGAGATAGAGTACATCACACTTGTGCTCCACTCCATCAAGACGTCTGGTGAGGTCTCCCTCTGAGGATCGCAGTGCGGACTTCTGATTGCTGTCCCCTCCAGCCGCTGTAGAACATGTGCTGGGATTGTTTGTATGGTGCTGAGAAATTCAATGGAACAAGTTTTGCTGTAATGGTCTTTAGTGTAATAGTTAATTAGTTTTGCGCGTTTAGTTTTGAAATAATAACTTCCCACACAAAAATTTAAGTGCAAACTGAGAACGTAAGAATAATAGAAGCTGGGATTTTACGTGGAAGTAGTGACCTCAAGGACAGAGGCAAGTCTGCCTCTACAAGTCCAGGTAGCCATGAAGTGATTTTATGTCTTTTGGACTTCTAATTAGCTCAAAGTGAGGAATACACACGTCTAACTGCTGAACTTTCCACTCCAACCAGTGCCCTAGAGAGGATTTCCAGTGCTGGGACTGCAGGCAGCAACTATCAAAGAGTACTGTTGGAACTGGATAATAAGATGAGTGGGGGTGTTTCACAGGGACCAGTCTGACAGGCCTGGCAATGGAGGTGTGGGGCTGCCATTAGGAAGACAACAATATTAAAGATATTAAAGATAGAAGGGTGGTGGGAGATGAGGTCCTTGATGAGATTACAGTCACTAGAGAGGTGGTGCTTGATAGACTATCAGGGCTGAATTTTGATAAGTCCTTGGGACTGGATGGAATGCATCCCAGGTTTCTGAAAGAAATGGCAGAGGTCATAGCAGATGCTTTAGTAACTGTTTATCAAAATTTGCTGGACTCCAAGGAAGTGCCGGAAGATTGGAAAACAGCTAACGTTACACCGCTGTTTAAAAAAGGTAGCAGACAAAAGGCAGGGAATTATAGGCCTGTTAGTTTAACATCTGTAGTCGGAAAAATGCTTGAATCTGTCATTAAAGAAGAAATAACCAGACACCTAAAAAGAACAGTTTGATCAAGCAGACACAGCACAGATTCGTTAAGGGGAAATCGTGTTTGATAGATTTATTGAATTTCTATGAGGATGTGACTAGTGCTGTAGACTGGTGGATGTGGTGTTTTTAGATTTCCAGAAGATGTTAGATAAGATGCCTCACAAAAGATTACTGCAAAAGGTTAGGGTGCAAGGAGCTGGGGTAAGATATTAGCGTGGATAGAGGATTGGTTGTTTAATAGGAAGCAGAAAGTAGGAATCAATGGGTGTTTTTCTGGTTAGCAGCTGGTGACTAGTGGAGTGCCCCAGGGATCAGTGCTGGGGCCTCAACTGTTTACCATTTATATAGATGATCTGGAGGAAGGGGCTGAGTGTAGAGTAACAAAATTTGCTAATGACACAAAGATGAGTGGAAAAGCAAATTGTGTGGAGGGTGTGGAAAGTCTGCAGAGAGATCTGGATAGGTTGAGTGAGTGGGCGAAGACCTGGCAGATGGAGTATAATGTTAGCAAGTGTGAGGTTATCCACTTTGGTAGAAATAATAGTAGGAGGAATTATTATTTAAAAGGCGAAAAGCTGCAGCATGCTACGGTGCAGAGGGACCTGGGGATCCTTGTGCACGAATTGCAAAAATCCAGTCTGCGGGTGCAGTAGGTGATCAAGAAAGTGAATGGAATGTTGGCCTTTATAGCAAGGGGATAGAATATAAAAGCAGGGAGGTCTTGCTGCAACTGTACAGGGTGTTGGTGAGGCCGCAGCTGGAGTACTGTATGCAGTTTTGGTCGCTGCATTTGCGAAGGGTATATTGGCCTTGGAGGGAGTGCAGAGAAGGTTCACTAGGCTGATACCGGAGATGACAGGATTAGCCTATGAGGAGAGATTGAGTAGACTAGGTTTGTACTTGTTGGAGTTTAGAAGGCTGAGGAGGGAATCTTATAGAGACATATAAGATAATGAAGGGGATGGATAGGATAGAGGTAGAGAGATTCTTCCCACTTGAAAGGATAGCAAGACTAGAGGGCACAGTCTCAAAATAAGAGGGAGGGGTTGCGGTTTAGATCGGAGTTGAGGAGAAACTGCTTCACTCAAAGGGTGGTGAATCTTTAGAATTCTCTGCTCGTTGAAGTGGTGGAGGCTACCTCAGTGAATATATGTAAGTCACGGGTAGATAGGTTTCTGATAGACAAGGGAATTAAGGGTTATGGGGAGAAAGCAGGAAAGTGGAACTGATCCACTTCAGATCAGCCATGATCTTATTGAATGGTGGGGCAGGCTCGAGAGGCTAGATGGCCTACTCCTGCTCCTATTTCTTATGTTCTTATATAACAAAGAGAAATCAAGTGGGATGCAGGTTACCAAAGAGTTTCCCCATTAAGCACAAATTTCCTGAACAGGAGGCAACCCCAGCCAGTAACTAGGTCACCAGAGTTCATGTGGCAGTCTTGCTTTGTGATATGGGGCACTACCCACTACCAGTAAAACACCAATAGTATACTAATTGGCCATGTAGGGCCTTCACAGCACCAGACAGATGGGCTGGTCTGATGCTTCCCTTGCCACACAGAACACCAGCAGATGTGAGTAGGCAACAAGCTTGGTTTGCCTGTCCTGCCATGCTACCCAATTTTACAACCCACCCCGTCCTGCCAGCCCATTCCCTGGAAGAGAGTGGGGGAGCTAAAATCCCAATGAAAATGTCTAGAACCTGAGTGAATAGGACAAGAAATTGTCCTTCTCTTTAACAGGAAGGAAAAAGAAGGATACATTAGAGCGTGAATTCATTGGAAAATC
This sequence comes from Sphyrna mokarran, assembly GCA_024679065.1. NCBI lineage: Eukaryota > Metazoa > Chordata > Chondrichthyes > Carcharhiniformes > Carcharhinidae > Sphyrna > Sphyrna mokarran. The sequence continues at coordinate 103,916,340 of JAGIQG010000003.1, read as the reverse complement.
AGATATTAAATTAGAAATATAGGGGTTGAAAGAATGATTGGATTAAGAGAGTACAAAAGGGAGACTGAGTAAAAAGTATACTAAAAAAAAACTTGACATAATGAGGCTCCATATCTGGTTAATTTTTAATGTCTGTAGGTTAACTGGCAATAATTAACACTTAAGAGGATATAATACAATAATTTATTGGTGACACAGAACTTGAGCTTTGCTGAAAAAATACAAGCTGTTGAAGATTTTTATCTTGCACTCATCAGAACAGATGCAAAAATGCTAAATTTCAACAATGTGTAAAACATGAGAAAGGGTGGTGACTGAATGGCAAGTCTATTATTATTTGTTGAGGTGTTGCCATTGAGAAAGCACCAGTGATCAATTGTTCCCTCATGCTTTTGTTTAATTCAAAAAGGTGAACTGTAAGCAACAAGAACATGTCCAGGCTTTATAGATCACGTGGATGGCCTCACAGTGAGAAAATAGTCAATTTTTCAATCCTATGATTAGCATCCCAAGCCCAATACAACAAGTCAAAATGAAAGCTGAGTATAGGGGTAGAACTGGGGAAGAGAAAGGAAGTTGGTAGAAAGAATCCTGTCAAAAACTTCAAACAGAAAGCAAACCTCATTTTCTACAGTTCCTGCTGAGAAACTCATCAGAATAAACTTGCAAAAGAAACTGACAGTCCGAAGAAACCAAACCCAGCATATACATATCAAAACCAACAGATCTGTGAAAGGTTTCAACATGTCAAACAATAATAGATGCTGAGAATATAAAAGAGGAGGACAGAGACTAGGGAGGAAACATCATTGTACATGTCAGCATGTCTACAGGTCTGTCCAACAGATGGAAGGAATCTGAAGGAGAGGGAGGATTGCTTTAGATATGATGTAAGAACATAACTAGGAGCAGGAGTAGGCCATCTGGCCCCTTGAGTCTGCTTCGTCATTCAATAAGATCATGGCTGATCTTTTCATAGACTTAGTTCCACTTACCCGCCGCTCACATAACCCTTAGTTCCATTCTGTTCAAAAAATTATCTATCTTTGCCTTAAAAACATTCAGTGAAGTAGCCTCAATTGCTTTACTGGGCAGGAAATTCCACAGATTCACAAGCCTCCTCAACTCAGCCCCAAATCTGCTTCCCCTTATTTTGAGGCTATGCCCCCTAGTTCTAGTTTCACCTGCCAATAAAAACAAACTCCCTTCATAATATGTTCCCTTATCTGTTCCCATCATAATATGTTTCTATAAGATCTCTCCTTATTCTGACGAATTCCAGTGAATATAGTCCCAGTCTATTCAGACTGTCCTCAAAAGCCACCCCTTTCAACTCCAGAATTAACCTAGTGAATCTCCTCTGCACCCCCTCCTGTGCCGGTATATCCTTTCTCAAGACAAAAACTGTACACAGTACTCCAGGTATGGCCTCACCAGCACTTTATACAGCTGCAACATAAGCTCGCTGTTTTTAAACTCCATCCCTCTCGCAATGAAGGACAAAATTCCATTTGCCTTCTTAATTACCTGAAAACCAACTTTTTGTGATTCATGCACAAGGACACTCAGGTCCTTCTGCACAGCAGCATGCTGCAATTTTTTACCATTTAAATAATAGTCTATTTTGCTGTTATTCCTACCAAAATGGATGACCTCGCATTTACCCACTATATTCAAACATTCCAATAAATTTTTCTTCTTTCCACAGTGATCAAAAATTCCTAAATTGTCACCAAAGGAACAGAAAAACAAAATTGATAGCTTAAAGTATTGAATGAAGATAAAATCAGAAATAAACCTGAAAGAGGATGACAAAACAGAAGTAGTGAGTTGGGTCAGAATCACATCATTCATATCCAGTTTGCTGAGTGCTTGATCCCGGTCATGTTACCACATAAAGACACCAGCAGAAAGAAAGCCTACAAGAAAGAAAACTAAAGTTCAATAGTTCTATACTATCCTTATATACCTTCTACAGATAATTATAAAGAAACATCAGCTACCCTTACCGCACCTCACAATGAACCTTGAGGACAAACTTGATTTTAACCTAAGTTGGGAATCAGGTGCACAGATTGAGGCCAAAGTGACTGGCAAAATACCGCATCCTAGAACATAAGGCCGGAGAGATCATTACTCCTGGGCCTTTCTGAATACTCTGACACAGGCACTGGATTGCAGCCTACCATATTCACTTTGTGAAGCCTGCTATTGTCTGCTTTCTGTTTCTCCCACCACTACTTGGCCCAAAGTCATCCAAAAATACCGTTATGATTACAATGTGCCATCCCTGCTATCGCCTCATTTCTTCAGGGCTGATCCATTATTTTCTCCATTGCCTCTCTTTTATATTCCAGCACTGTGGCTCCACCCTACTACTCACCATTCCATTCCTGTATTACGAAAGCAAAATACTGCAGATGCTGGAATCTTTTTGTTCCATTCATCAATTTTTGAGCATAGTCAGTACATCATTTTGAATAGGTTCTCCTCCCTCATCAGCATAATCATTTCCCCTTCCCTCCCAAAACCCTAAGGCTCCATCCTTACCCCCTTCTCTACTTAAAAGTATCCCTTCCATAAAGGGGAGGGACAGCTCTTAGATTTCAATCAGTTTTATCTCCCTCATCTATTATCCTGAATACTGCAATGGACCCTTTGAAATTGTAGACAACCCAGATAATTTTTTAAGTCAGCTTCAGCAAAATCAACACTTCCTTCAATTCCCATCAAATACTGTCTACTGACTACAAGCATCATTATCATCTCCTTTTTTACCCATTTTTCTTAGGTTAAACTTGACAGTCTGTAATCCCTCAGTTGTCAAACTTCCAGGGAATCTGGACACCATTGAGAGCAACCCAGGGGAAAAATCAGAGAGGCATGGAGAAAAATTGTGTATTTTCTCCCACATTATTTTTTGCAAATTCATACATTTTCCAGTGATTGAAAGAGGATGGCTAAAGTCTGCAAAACTCCAGTTGAACAGTAGTAATCTGAAGCTTGAAATTGGTTCGAATTGGTTAAGCTTACTTAGTTGCAAAGAAAATATTGTAAGGCATAAGCCCTTATTTAGCCAGAGGACAATAAGATAATCCTACCTCAGACCTTAGGTTAGGGCCAATGATGGAAAGATGCAAATAAAGCGAGGAAACTTGAACCAACAATGAAGAGGCAGCATAACTCAGAGAGATAAGTTACAGGACCAGCTGCAGTGAACCTGTGGAGACTAACCATGCACAAGAAGAAGACCCAACATCGGGAGACATGGAGACAGCATCCAGAGAGAAGACAGACGCCTGGCCAGCATAACTCTTTTTCTTGGGTAACATCTCTCATATTCTGGGATTAGTCAGCAATTGTCATAGAAACGAATAGGAGTGAATTTCAGACTGCATAGTTTTTAATACAAACTGCATGATTTATGGCTTACTGGCTATAAAAATACTGGAAATGGGGATAAAACTTGTTTTACTGGGCAGAGTAATTGGAAGTCATGCAATGAAACCTCTGGGAATATGTACAGAGTTGGCAATCATAGTGCAGTTATTACATTGTGGTTATCTTCAGAACAATGTTCATAGCATGGTTAGGGGAGATTACAGAGTGTGATATATTTTGCCTTTAAGAGATTATGTGTATATCATGTTTCTTGACAGAGTATGTTGAGAATTCAGATCTGTTTTGCAAGGTGCCAATTTGTTGAAAAAATCTTTTAATTTGATAGCTGGGAACACAGGATAAGTACTCATTTTAGACCTAGAGTGTTGGTTTGAAGCTGAGTTAATGCATTTGTGTTTACTTAGGTTTCCCCTGGGGTTTCAGAGTAGTGTTTTGATTAAGTTGATTGACAGGGAGAGAATCATGTGCTTAATGGGAGGAGCTAAGCTTGCAGGGAAAAACACAGTTTTTCTTTCATTTTTAAAACAAGCAATTTTGCTCCCCAGTCTGCCAGAAGGAAGCCATGGCTCCCTTGCTTTCTCTCTGAAAGGTCTCTGAGAGTGCTGGATTATTAACCTGAGACAAACAAGTAAGCCCATGTTTTGCTGACTAATTTTAAAGAGGCAGTTTAGGTCTGTAAGAGTTTTGCTTGAATTGTCACTCGTGGTGAGAGGTTAGCAGTTCAAAATTGTATCTCATCTTGATTAAGTATTATTCAATTGTTATAAGCTAAGTGAACTAATTTGTTATAGTTAAACTGCATTGTTAAAGTTTGTTTTGATAAAAGCTTCGTTGGGTGTCAGTAGAATTGTGCCTGTATTGAAACATCTTATCCTGACATTAATGCCAAAATAGAAAATTGTTGGGGTCTAGTTTGGCTTCATTATAACCTTGGGGTTTCTGATCTGGTAACCTAACAAGAGGAGCGAACCATGAGGTGGTGGAAGGGTCTAAACACAAAGGTGAAATTTTAAAGTGGATATTTTGAATAATAATTAACAATGCAAATCATTAGGGACAAGGGGTGATGAATGGATTTGTGCTGGCCATGGAATATAACATAGAAAATAAAGCTTTGATAGAACTGAAATGTATTGATTGTGAAGGATGGAAATTTGGCCAGCACAGCAGTGGGACAGTTGAGTTTGGAGGTTGAAATGGACAGAATGATGGTTCCAACAGCAGGTGGACTGAAGTAAAGTTGAGATGCATAGTGTTTATGGAGATGTAAGTGAGCAGTTTTAGTGATGGACGGGATTTGGGATTGGAAGTTCACTTATATTACCAAAGTTGCAAAGAGCTATGGCACAGGAGCTGGGAGAGGACCTGAATCTGAAGCAAAGATATAGGATTTGTGACAACAGCCAGTGATAATGACTTCAGTCTTTCCAATGTTTAGATGGATGACTCATTTAAGATGACGCGTCACGTAACAGTTTAAAACCATTGTTCTCATTACAAACAGTTTTATCCTTCCACATCTCTGCAATCTGTTAAACCTTATGTTCCAGAATTGTACGATTCTTTATTCTAAATATGGTTTCCTAAGGATCATTTGATTTTAACATCAGTGACAGAACTTCCAACTCTCACCTTCTGCACGTGAGAGTTTTCTTCCTTCATTTCTCTACATTTTGGAAAGCCTGCTCAAATCCTTCTGCTTGGAATAAAGAGGAGTTTTCATGGAGTAACTTGAGGAAAATCTGTTTCCACTGGCAGGAGAGTCAGTAACCAGACAATTATTGGCAAAGAAACACAGAAGAAGATGAAGAATTTTTTTTTTGATGCTACAATTTATGATCTAGAATACATTGCCAGCAAGAATGGTGGAAGCAGATTCAAAAGGGAATTGAATATATTGTTGAAAACAAAACATGCAATGTTGTGAGGAAATAACAGGGAGTGGGAATAATTGGACAGCTTTTTCAAAGAGTTGGCACAGGCATGGCCAGCTGAATGACTTTCTCCTCTGCATGGTTCAATGATTCATCTAACTCCTTTAATTTATTCTCATTCTGGTCGGCTCTCTCAACTGCTCCACCAAAGATGCCTCGAGACATTTCATTAGATGAAAGACGCAACGCAAGTGCAAGCTGTCATTCTTTAATAAGAAAGCTATATCATTTTCATGAATTCTGAGTGCGTGTTACGCTGACACAGGCACCAGGAGGTGATGGAATCTAGATGTTTCAATTGCTGATTTAATCAAAAACTCTCGAGATAATTTAGTTGGTAAGTGCAATGCATGGTTATTAAATCGTACAGACAAATGAAGTCTCATGTGCCAGCATCTTGGCCTCAGCATCCTGGAGACTTGCCAAAGTTTCTGCTTCTGATCAATATCCCAGGTAAGGCTACATGCAGCAGAATGCTCTCCACATTCACAGAAGCAAACAAAATTTAATCCAAGCTGACACAAGAGGAATGAATGAGGAACTAGAGGTTTACCAATACTCACCAGCTATATGCCATCATGAGTGCCTTGAGAAGAAGGGAATCAAGCATACATTCGGCAATCGATTCATTAATAAAAATGAATGGAATTATACCTTAAATCAACTTCAACTCATACTTACAGCTGGCAAATTGACAGAGGAATCCAGAGGATGCTAAGTATCGGACTAAAGATTTCAAAAAATGAAATTGGAAGGTGATAATGTTGTGAACATAAATAAATCTTCGTTACAAATATAACAATTGTCAAAAATAAGCTGAAAATGTTAGGCAACTAACAACTATGAATTAGTGTAAATTAGAACATACCAGTTCTTAATTAAATTCAGCATAGTGAAGTCTCTGCCAATAAGTCAAAAGATATGAATTCAAGGCTCTATTTAAAAGGGCAATGTTGTTGAGGGCCTATCTGAGTTTCTAATTTTATATGAAATACTGAGCACTCTTCTGAGATTAAGATCCACTGAGGTGAAGCAAAACCAGAAAAGGTCTTGGCCTATATCTAATCCACAGATATTTGTGGCATTGAAGGAGTCTCAGTTTGACTGTATTCTGGCTGACAAAAGCAACCCAGCTTGAATCCAATTTCCATCCCTTTCTCTGTAACATTGTAACTCAAGGCCAAAAGGCCTGTTTCCTGTGCTGTGCTGCTGTTACCGTATTTAAGTACAATTCCAAATAATTTATCAAGCAATCAGAGTTTCTGCCTCTAATACCCTTTCTTGGCAATACATTCTGGTCTCCAACCACTCTTTAGATGAAAACCTTCCCCTCAAACTTCTCTACTGATTATTTTAAATCTATACTGCTTGTTTTTGGCCTCTCTGCTGAGAGGAACAGGTCATTTCTATCCACTCTGTCTAAGCCTCTCATAATTTTACTTACTTCACTTAAGTCTCACCTCAGGTTCTGCTACTTCAAAGAAAATTATCCCAGCCTCTGAGCTAAAATTCTCCAGTTCTGCAACATCCTGGTAAATTTCCTTTGTACCTTCTCTGGTGTGATCAGATCCTTCCTATAAAGCAGTAACCAGAACAGTCTGCAGTTGTGGCATAAGTAGTATTTCATACAGGTCCGCATAATCTCCCTACTCCCATATGACACTAAATTAATTAATCTGGGTCCTGCCTAAATGACAATTAATACCATACCAGTGATGATACTGTGCCTTTAAGAAATGTATTTGTGCCATCTTTCTTGTGTAAGATTTTTTTTAGCAGTCAGTTCTAGTATCGATACCGCTTTGTCCATAATCTACAGCCTACATGTTGTTACTGCAGCGCTTAATTGATCGTAATTGCTGAAATATTTGCTTTAATCTGGGCTAATGCTCAGTTACTTCAGCACTTTCTCTTGGGGTTTTTCAGAGTAGAACTTGATTAGATTGATTGACAAGAAAATTCATGTGACTGGGCTGTTAGGCTTAGAGAAAGAAAAGAAGTTGGCAGTTGATAACTGAATATGGACTGAGCAGTAAGTGTTCCACTCTTTTTGGAATTCAGCTGCCTGAAGACAAATTTCTCTCTGGAGTTCTATTGCTTGAAGATAGATTTTTATTTTCTCTGGAGGCTGCTATATGGGAGTCAGAAGAAAGGTCTCTTTCTATATCTCTCTGAACTTGTTAAAAGATGGTTCTGATCAAAGATAGCTTTGCAGAATCCATGCAGTATAAGTAGCCATGTTAACAGCTGCTAAGCTCCCTTATTTGAGCAACAACTGTCAGGCAGATGCTTATTACTGTTAGTGGAGCCTGGGATGGAATGGCACCAGCAACCACAGAACCAGTCCAACAGACAAATGGGAGGGTAACCAGCATGACATCCATGGGGTTGGGACTCAATCACATATGAAACCCATCGTACGTGTGTGTGTGTGGGAGGAGGAGTGAATGTGAGTATGTGTACGTATGTGTGTATGTGTGTGTGAGAGAGAGAGAGAGAGGTGTGTGTGTGTGTGTGAGAAACAGTGTGTATGTGAGAGTTAGTGCATGTGTGAGAAACTGTATGTGTGTAAAACACATTGTGCTTGTGTGAGAGAGCATGTGTGTGTGTGTAAGAGAGACAGAATGAATGAGTGGGCATGTATGCAGAAGCGGATGTGTGTGAGTGCATATTTGGGAATGAATGGGTGTATGAAAGTAAGTGAATGTGTGGGTGTGAATGAGTGGATATGTAGGAGTGTGTGAAAGTGAGTGTGGGTGTGTGCAGGAGTGTGGGTGTGTGCAGGAGTGTGGGTGTGTGCAGGAGTGTGGGTGTGGAGTGAGTGTGTGGGATTGTATATGTGTGATAGTGAATGAGTGGGTATGAGTTTGTGGGAGTGAGTGGCTGGGTGTGAATGAGTGAGTGAATGTGTGGAAGTGAGAGTGTGTAGGAGTGAGTGTGTGTGGTAGTGAGTGGGTATGAGTATGTGGGAATGAGTGGCTGGGTGTGAGTGTGTGTGTGGGACTGAGTGCATTTGTGGGAGTAAGCGCGTGTGCAGGTGAGTGCAGTATGTGTGGGAGTGAGTGAATGAGTGGATGGAAGTATATGGGAGTGAGTGTGTGGAGTGAGTGAATGTGGGGGAATGACTGAGTGAATGTGGGAGTGAGTTTGTGTGAGTGAAAGTGAATGTGTGGGAGTGAGTGTGAGCGTGCAGAAGTTATTATTAAGCGGAAGTTAATCCCTTCTCTGAGAATTAACATTTAATCGCTCAAAGAGGAGTCCCTTGCCTCATAATCTATTAAAAGTGCGTGAGAAGTAGTCCAACCTGCTCTTCACCAACTTTTATTGGTCAAGTCAAAGTAATTACCTAAAATTCCCTCTGTAAAATCAACAAGTAACACTTTATTTGTCTAACTAATAGTGAATAGATTTAATGAGCTATTATCATTATTCTAATGGAATGCTGTTTAGATAAATACAATTCTCACTTATTAAAAAAATAGAATTTTTAGTCACTCTAAATTACAACAAAATTGATTGTCTTTTGGAATTTCGTCTTCTTTCTTCTGTCTGGAATCTCTGACTTCTTTGGTACGTTTGTGGTTCAGATGAGGCTTTCAGCTAAAAGCTGTGAGCTCTGGCAGATGCCCTCCTCTTGTTTGTGCCACTGCCCCCATCTCTTATACCCCTGATGACATATCAGCAGGATTTGTTCTCAGGTTACCAAACATCAAATTTAAATCTAATAAGCCGCTGGTAGCTAAGTGCCTAATCTGAATTGATTGTTTTTGAATTGTGCTCAATCTGTTGTCTTGCCAACACTACTGTTTGGCCGTTGATACAATATTTCAGGTTTGTGCTGCATATGCACCTGCAACTTTTCTTAAAGTAACCCTACCTTTATCACAAACAATTTTACAAACGCCAGCTTCGCAACAGAGCGAGTGATTGAGTGTGTGGGAGTGAGTGTGGGAGTGAGTGAACAAAGAACAAAGAACAAAACAGCGCAGGAAACAGGCCCTTCGGCCCAACGAGCCCACGCCACTGCCCATGTGTGTGAATGTGTGAGAATGAGTGTGTGTGTGTGTGGAAGTGGATATGTGAGTGTGTAGGAGTGTGTGCAAGAGTGAGTGAATATGTGAGTGAGTGCATGTGTGTGTGAATGTGGGAGTGTGCGGGAGTGATGCAATGTATTCCAGGTTGCTAAGAGACACAATGAAAGAAATAGCAAAAGTTCTGACCATCATTTTCAATCTTCTGAAATCTATCGACAAACACCTATAATTACAAAGTCTATTGATGACAATGAAACCATTGTCAATTGTCATAAAACAAACCCATCTGGTTCATTAATGTCCTTTAGGGAAGGAAATCTGCCTTCTTTACCTGGTCTGGCCTACATGAAACTCCAGACTCACAGCAGTGTGACTGGCTCCCAAAATGCTGTCTGAAATGGAAGGCAGTTAGGGGCAGGCAATGAATGCTGCTCCAGCCAGCAATACTCATGTCCTGTAGAATGATTTTCAAATGCCATTGTGTGGTCCTGGGCTCAACTGAGGGCCCAGCTTCAGAGTGCACCACCTCAACATAGCCGGCAGTGGTCTGACAGGTAATGGTAACAGGTAACTGGTGGAATGCCGCTAGCAGAAAAATGCAAATGCTATTATTCTGAAGGAGAACAGCTTCAGAATCCAGATCAACACTGCCATTTGTTTAGGATGGCATCTTAGTATTCCTAGTCACTTGATGGAGCACAAACTACAGTACTGTTGTGAGACTGAGAAAACCCCATTGGTTCTCTGATGCTTAATTGGCAACAGTCTGTGTCCTCATGGCAACAAGCTGAAGTTTCAGTCCAAGTGTATATACCGCATTCAGGCGTAGAGGATGGAGTTCTCCAGCTCCCCCCAAAACTGGAAATTCTCGCCCAAGGTCGATAGACTTTTGCATGGTCCGCCCTCATCACCCGCCATGAGAATGGTGAGAAAATTCTCGTTAAGATGTCTGCTAATGGCGTTGCAGTGGAAACTGCCTTTAAACATGAGATTGTGTTTACTTCCTCAACTGTTCTCATGCAGTTTGCCACTACAAGCAGGCTGGAAAAGATGAGCTCCAAGCTCTGAACAGAATCCTGTGCCAAGGTGGAGCCAGACTACCCCATGCTCCTTGAGAGTTGTTGCAGCACTACGGCAGACCTGCTAATGCACCAAGCATTTCATTGTGTTAGCCCACCAGCCTTTTCAATACTCCCACCGCACCAAGGTTCTCATCTGAAATCTATGCACCTGTGCAACCAGACCTTCCAGGCAATTGCCCTATCCTTTCCCCAGGCTTGGGTGCAGCCCTTTCCTAGTTGTTGACTTACCACATGCAGATGTCATCTCTAAGCTGGCCTCTAAAGCAATGCAGTGCCAATATCTATAGCCAAAGAATTTGCAAACAGTATCAGCGGGAGTATTGGTAGCTACTGGCAATGCTGCCACAAGAGACCCAGTGTCACCAAGTGACTCAAGGCACAGCTGAGTGAAGGAGGATCAGGAGTCACATGTAACTGGGGAAAGCTGGACTGTAAAGGCAGGGGGAGGAGGTGGCGTTAGTTTTCAGTGCTCCAACCCAATACTTTCAACATCTGACAGCTTTAGCTTTTCAGGTTCCCTGTATGTGGGCGGTACGGTGGAAATGCTTAGCACTGCTGCTTTACAGCACCAGGGGCTCAAGTTCAATTCCAATCTCAGGTGACTGTGTGGCACATTCTGCCCATGCCTGCATGGGTTTCCTCGAGGTGCTGCAGTTTCATCCACAAGATGTGCTTGTTATGTGAATTGGCCATACTAAATTGTCTCTTAGTGTCCAAAAATAGGTTAGGGGGATTAGCCATGGATAAGGGTGGGGAGGATTTAGGCAAGATTCTCTTCTGGAGAGTTAGTGCAGATTTGATGGGCTGAATGCCTTTCTCCTGCACTGTGGGGATCCTGCAGTTCATCCTCACTGCTGGATAAATATTAATCTTGGCAAAATAAGATAATTGTGGACATTTGTTGCCTACTAAGGGCCTCAACAAGTGGCAGGGTGGAAAAACCAGCCATGAGTCAACTTTGCATCCCCTCTCTCTTCAAACTCATCCCAGGATAGGATGGAGAGGGGGGAGGATGGTTGTCAGAGGCATAAGTTCCAATCCTTGAATTCGAGGCCATAGCCATTTGCAATCAGTTACCTGTTTCTGGTTTAAATCTGATGAATTATTTAATATTATGCAGACAGCAATTAAATATTGTGAGCTAGTTGCCCAAGTATCTTTTTAAAAAATTGCTAATATTTTTAGCATTCTATAAACTCCAAAAGTGCATTCAGGGACAGATGCTAGTCAGCTCTGAGCAGGCGTAAGCTTTGCAGGAGCAGTCGGTACAAGGGAATTTTATTGACATCCAGTTGCCAAGGAAACACTGCTTTCACTTTGCGCGTACACTAGTCCCCATTCTCATTCATACTCCATTTCTGTCACAGCTAAAAATTTATATTCTAATATTGAATAAATTTGTCAGATGCATTGGACGCAGTAAAGAGCAGACTAGTGCTGGATTTTGCTCTGTACTGGACTGAAGGCAATATCAATTGTAATTATGAGTAGCACAGCCAGAAATAGAATCGGACTGATCTCTAAAGACTTCAGAAAATTAAATTATTGTGGGGAACAGCAGTGTAAGCAGCATTTATATGGAGACTTTACCAAAGTGACTGCTTGCCCAAGCATAGCATTCCCAATGCCACTGACTGTTCCTATTTTGTTCTGAATATTACACGGAAAACAAACATTCACTGTGCGTGACAGCCAATAACTAAATTTGGAGGACATCCCCGTGAGAGAAAATTGGAGCAATTTACAAACACCATTCGGACATCAAAGATGCCTTGCATGTAGCACTCAGAATGGTTCAGGCTGTCGCCTTTGGAGTATTCGTGCTAAAGGTTATGTCATTCATTACTCCAATTAATCACCTGCCATCATAAGCATGTCTCAGCCATATGTCAGAGAGGACCTTGCCTGTGTTTTACGAATGCATGAGGTTGTACAGAGGTCAGGTCAGATTTGACGGAGAAGTTAGTCATTTTGCTTTGAAACGTTGAGACTTTAGGCTTTCCACCGCCTCCAGGGATTAGTGAGGTTCCATCAGTGGCTGCATTATTCATACCCATTTAGAATTTCTTTAGCTTCAGCTCGTAAAGTCTCCATTGCCACTAATGATGAGCCATTGTACGAGGTCATGGTCAAAAAACAAAAGACGTGTGGTAAATCAAGAAATGGGAAAAGAGAGTGGCAGGAACATTGCAGTATTGGGATCCTGGCAAATAAAATAAATTCGATCAGGCATTCCACAAACCAATCTTGATTTCATCACAGCTGGGATGGGAGGAGGAGGAGGAACATAGGGGAAAGCACATTTAAAGAAATAAGAAAGTAAAAATGAACACAGACCAATGCAAAATTAATAAAATGATAAAAGATAAAAAAAAGTTGCAATTTTTTTTTTATTAGTGTCACGAGTAAACTTACATTAACACTGCAATGAAATTACTGTGAAAATCCCCTAATCGCCACTCTCCGGCATCCATTCAGGTACACTGAGGGAGAATTTAGCATGGCCAATCAGCACATCTTTTGAACTGTGGGAGGAAATTGGAGCACCCAGAGGAAACTCAGGGTTCCGACACGGGGAGAACATGCAGATACTGCAGACAGTGACTCAAGACAGGAATCGAATCGGGATGCTGTGAGGCAGCAATACTAACCACTGTGCTGTTGTGAGTGAGTGGGAATAGGATGTAGAAATGAAAAGAGTCATTATTTGGAAAATGTTTTTTATTTTGGTGCAGTTAGGTTACTTGAGGCAAAATAGATGCAGATAAAACTGGTAAACAGACTTTTATTATTCCTTCTTTATGTTTTATGTGTAGTTTAACCTGAAGGTTAGATGATTGCTGTTAGCTTATTTTGATTTTACGATCCTATTACTGCTATTTGGCAGCATGGTGACACAGTGATCAGCACTGCTGCCTCACAGTGCTAGAGACCCAGGTTCGATTCCCCACTTGGGTCACTGTCTGTGCAGAGTTTGCACATTCTCCCTGTGTCTGCATGGATTTCTTTCAGATGCTCTGGTTTTCTTCCACAGTCCAAAGACATGCTGGTTAGGGCATTGGCCATGTTAAACATTCCCCCAGTATACCTGAACAGGGGCTGCAATGTGGCGACTAGGGGATTTCCACAATAACTTCATTGCAGTGTTAATATAAGCCTATTTGAGACACTAATAAATAAACTTTAAAACTGTTATTGACGACACCACGTGCATAATTCAAACCATTGGGAGCAAAATAAATAACGCAACAATATGACACTTATTCTGATAGTCAAAAATGAAGTGACGTGATGCACAACAGTAGAAATTGAAAAATAATGAATTGGGCAGCATCTTTACATTATGTTGGCTCCAAAAGCAAATATCCAGAATCTGAAATCAAAACAGAAAATGCTGGAAATACTTAGCAGGTCTGGCAGTATCTGTGGAAAGAGAAACAGAGATTAGCTGCCGAATTTTTGTGCAGGAGATGGGAAGTGGGAGTCAGGAAAGTTTCCGATACCACAATTCGTGTCCATAGAGGATACTCCAGTTGCCATTTTTTTTTAGGGAAGGTGAGGATGGGAAGGAGTCTGGCCTGCTGACTTTGGAGGCAGGCCCAAGGCAGCAAAAGAGGCAGGTGGATGGCAAGGTCAGCAGGTCAGGATTCCTGTTTACTGTGATATCAGTAGAGATGCAATCAATAGATAAATGGTCATGACCTGTAACATGGGGCCAAATTCTGCCATGTCCCTGCCAGGGGGATTCAGTGACAAGTGGGAGAGAAGAATTTGGTGGGCGTGTAAAAATTAGTTTCATGCCGGTGTGAATTTTGGGTGGTATCTTTCACTGGTGCTGGCCAAGATGGGGTGGCTATCCTCAAATTGATTTGCATCCTGCTAATGGGGTGCAGATGAAGACCCAACTGGAATCGCCCACTTTACCCAATTTTCCATGACACCAGTGGAAAACATGTTGGTCTAAAAACATGTCTGGAACAACATAATGTGCAGAAGTCAGGAGTCACCTCAACTTTGCCTGGAAATGCATTAGAGTTTGGAATAGAGGCTGACGAACCCTGGACCCTAGAACACCACGGTAGGGGTTAGTGGGAGCATCTACAAGAGGATCTTCAAGATTCAGTATCATCAAGGAGATCCACCTTCCTGTCTCAGAGTGCTTCCAGAGATCATCTCATTTTCAGGAGATCCATCTTCTTCCTTTAGCACGAGGTCAGTGGTGTTGAGCGTCTTTTCAATATAATGTCCAAATACGATGGCGGACTACACACCATCAGGCCTGCCCTGCCAAGGAATATGGCACAGATCATCTGGTTCACTTAACGAAGTTGGGGCAGGAGCTAAGGTGTGTTTTCCTCCATATCGAGAAATACTCCATGTTGCCATCCCACCACAAGACTCAGTCCTACATGGGAGAATTCGGCCTCATTAACCCTATTTCTCTCTCCAAGATTGCAGCCTACCCTGCTGAGCATTTCCAGTATTTTCAGTTTCTATTTTACATTGGCTTCAATCAAGGTAGTGCAAAACTGACTTACTATTCACATAGGCATTTCACACAATCAATTCCACCCCAAATATTACTGAGTAACTCACAAGATTATTTAATGATTCTACTATTAGTTGCATCAAGCAATCTTTCAGTTGCAATAAAACTGGTGTTCCCACAAACAAAATAAAATTAATCCAATAAATTACTGCAACATTGGCGTTCTTTGTTGCTTTTATTACAGAAGGTGAATTAGCTGGAGCAGTGGTTTAAAAATATTGCATGGCACTGTCCTTGGAGAAGCAGTGAATTCTTTTGAAACAAGATGATCAGAAAGATTTAATCAAGAAAGTCTATTCAGCGTCCTCACATGTCCAGAAAAAAAACTACAGCCTCCATTTCCATCCCAGCATTTAGTTACTTCTAAAATAATTCCTAGATTGGTGTCTTGAATATCAACTTGGATATTCCTTCTGTATGTTCATAAATCTTAAATTAATGAAGAGATCCTGCCATAAACCATCATTGGGCCTTTTTCTGGTTTCAGCCTGAGATTTAATTTGAGATGATGTTCATATAATGATGCATAATCACAAAAATATCAACATTAAAGGGTTAGAATGTTATCTTATATATTTCAACAAGCATTGTTCATAATTTGAAAATCAAGGTGATGAGAATTCAAAGCCAAGGGTATACAAAAGTATATATGGGGGTCTGCCCGAGGGGTGTCTAGCTCCCAGGGAGAGGATCATGGCCAGGTGATGCCCCTAGGCATGCTCCTTGGCATAGGTTAGCATTACCAGGGCAGTGTGCCCCAGTGGGAGCCTCATGTGGGGGATAACACATTTAGATACGGTAGTGACCAGAAGTAAATGAAGGAGCAGGGAATGCCAATGATGATTGTTGGGGGAAGAAGAGTGGAGGTGGGTGCCAGTTCAGACTGTGACCTGTACGTGGGGGAGTAGGGGAAAAATCTAGGAAGAGGTCAACTCCAATGGGGGTAGGATGGGTACTTCTCAAACGTCACGTGATGGGCTGTGGGGATGGGGAGGGGGGAGCCAGAGGTTTACTCAGGTTCTGATTGGAGAGTCCTTTAAAGTGCAGCCAGATTTTGTCAGCATGTTGACGATCCATCCCTCTCCTTATGACTGTGTGAAATATGCCCTTTGAATCTTTTTGGCAGAGTGTTGTAAGATCAGGAGAGAAAAGTGACCAGATTCTCTGGTGAGAAACAGAGCGTTTTTCTCCCCGGAAACAATGCTGTGCCATTTTTTGATAAGGTTTTGCCCTGCAGACCACTATGGATGGCATATTTAAAAATGACTGATCCTAAGAGGAAAGGGAAAGGATGGGGAAAGACCAAAATGCTGAAAAAGAACAGAAAATTTTGTGAGGAATCCATTCACTAAGATTTAGATGTTAACTTTTAGGAGTATTCTGATTTGTTCATGTCATTCACAGTTTGAGGACTTGAATGAGATGGATTCCAGTTCTCACAATGATCTGTTATTTTGTTTGAAGGCTGTATACCAGCAAACACAGTAACTCACTACTCCATGTTAAAGTCCACCAGGTTTACAAGTTTACTTGATTTACAAGTCCAAACCTGTTGGACTTTAACCTGTATAGTGAGACTTCTTACTGTGTTTACCCCAGTTCAATGCCAGCATCTCCACATCATGTCTACAAGCAAACACCCATACTCTGCACAATTAGCAGCATCATATGAAGTATTCTAAATGAGAAGATATTTCGATGCATTTTATAGAGGAGAAGGAACTAAACCAAAATATGGAGAGAGTGTGTAAGATGGGTGACCAAAGATTCAGGCAGAATTGTGCTGTAAGGAGGGGTGTAAAGGTGGAGGGGTGAAGATGGACTCTGAAGACTCCACCTTTGCCTGAGAGAGATGGCCGAACTTGGTGCTGCTAAAGATAAAAGGGTTAATATATCACACGAGGAAATTGGAATGGTGGTTTAACGATTTGGTGGTTTTTCAAGAGGAAAAGACAGATTTCAAAGTTAATGCTTTGTGGATCCTATACATCGAGTAGGCTAATTGCCAGTGAGACATCTTGCAGGACAGCTGCAAGATACCAAATCTGTCACAGAAAAGTTTTCTAATTAGAGGCACCGGTATGGCTCAGAAAGGCTCAGCTGGAGAGGAATTCCTATACAGCAGCCACAGAAATGGAGAAAAGAATCGGAAAAGTTGACCCTTACTGACCCTGACTCTGGGGCCAGAACTCTGTGTTGCTTGGGTGGGTGTCTGTCTGACTTGGAAGTGCATTCAATCATGTGAAAATTGTGCACGCATCCGGCTGTCACTGTGCATTTGTACGATATTTCATTATACAAGATTCGGAAGTGTACTTTTGACATCAAGTAGGCAATTTGGCCCATTGAGAGGCCAATTGACCTCAATTTTATGTGGTTTTTACAGTTGACAGGTGGGCCGGCCTTTACATTCCCGCAGCCACCTCAGTACAGGGTGGGTTGAAATGTCAAGACTGAAATACAATTTTAAAAGTTCTCTGTGGACTGAGGTTTGTGTTTGAATGCGCTGTCTACACACTTGTTGCTGTGTTTTTCCATCGTAGATTTTTTTTTACAGGTCTGCAGCTCCCTGAGATAGCTCTGCAGTGACTGTCCCACTGAGGAAGCACAATAGATACACTCCCCAGCAGCGCTGAGCATTTCCCAGTGGCTATTCTATGTTGGTTGCTCATCAGTTGGCTGGCTCCTGTGAAACCACGTTCCAGGGCCCTGCACAGACAGAAGCGCACGCACAATAACTTCTGGGCTCCGAGTACACACATCCAATGGGTAGAAATTCAGGCTTAGGTCCCTCATGTTTGACCTCACTGTAGAGTTTACCAGACTGCAGGTGTGGAGGAATTGAAGCAAGCATGGATGGAAACAGCAAAAGAAAAGAGGAACCTGAACCCCTAACCCATAGACCGTGCACCAAGAGGATCCAGGACCTCCAGAAATTTGGACGCTACAGCAATTTCAGATGCAAGCCCAAACTCTGGCTGGATTCTCATCCTCCTGGTGGATCAGAAAATGTTTTGGAGCTGCCCGCTCAGAAGAAAGTGCCCACATTACAGTATGATCATGTTTGGGAGTGGTGAGTGTAGCTTGATGGCAGTCCCCAGGAAAAACTCATAAGCATCCATGGAGGCTGCCAGATGCAGAGGGGAACTGTTTAAAAGGCTTTCCTCAGTGCTGTGGAACTTCATCTGAGTTATGATAAAAGCAGAGAATACCTTCCAGCCCTCACAGTAGCTAGTGGAATTTGAATTCAGTTAAAATAGCTGGAAGTCAAAATTCGTCTCAGTAATGGTAATAATGATTGATTGTCTGTCAAAATATTCCCATTAGTTCAATAATGGCCCTTTAGGGTTGGATATCGGACATCTTTTACCTGCTCTGGCCTACATGTGACTCCAGACCCACAACAGTGCAATTGGCTCTTAACTGCCTGGTGAAACGGCATAGCTCAGCTCAAAAAGTAATGATGAAAGGTAATGATGAGTTGCTGCACTTGTCAACAATGCGCACATCCCATGAAAAAATGAAACAAAATGTAATGTGCCGTTATACATTAAGCATTAAATATTGTCGAAACAAAGGATAACAGGGACAAGTTTCCTAAAAAAAACTAACTGCCCAACGAGTGGAAATATAGGAGTTTTTCCCACCCGTTCTTTGGGCGAGCTAATTGAAATCAATCTCTGGGAATCTATGCATCACAGAATCCATAATGCAAGCGGGAGGCACAGAGACTGAACCCATCTGAGAGGCCAGCATTAGCGCATTGAGTGGACCACTGCGCATTGTCAGTGGGTAGATCTGTGCAAACACACTGTCCTCCCCACCATCGGCCACTCAATGAATGGCTTCCATGATCCCCCCCATTCCCTCCCCAATCATTGGCCTCTATGACCCCTCTACCTTTCCAGTTGCCAGCCACCGCAAGCCCTCCCTCCCAATCTCACCAATCCACAATGCAAAGTGTGAAATAGTATTCCCCCAATAGGTCCCTGTCCCCTATTGCACTACCCAAGTGCCTGGTGGACAGTGCCACGATGCTTGGTGAGCATTGCTAGACTGCCAAGATGGCAGTGCCAGTCTAGTACTGCCCAAGGAGTACCTCAATGTCCATGACCTCCCAGGGGAGCCTCAAAAGCCTTTGTCCCCACCAGCAGCATGATCATGCCTGGTCCCTATTGATGGTTTATCCTCACCAGGGGGAATCTCTCCAGCAAGGGGGAGAATATTGGCGAGCCCAGGTGATACTGTCCTAGGCTTGCTTATGATATGGAAATGATGATTTCCGTATTGTAATCAACCTCACACTGATTTCTGGCACAAGGCTGATTATGCTTAAGAGAAGGGCCAGGGACAGTTGTGATTAGCTGGAGACCCGTTGCAAATCCCACTACAGACCCCCTGCTGATATTACCCGGCCTGCTGGCTACTCGAACATCTCACGGAATCTCATGTTCCGTGAGAACATTCTCACGGAACATCATCTCCCGTGGTTGGGAGAATCACGCCCAATATTACAAATTGCACATTAGCACTGAAAATCAGAACTCTGTTCTCAATCATGTTGTAGAAACAACGCCAAAAATAAGTCACCAGATCTTCCTGCTTTTCTATTTTGTTGCACTACAGTGATGATGGAAAGTATGTTTTTATGAAGCATTGTCTTACTTATTGCGAGAAGAAACCTGACTCTTATCATTATTTGTCACATTCAACATGTCAATGAATAAAATATCACAATTTATAAAGTGCCAAAAAATGTCACAGGGTAACGGTTCAATGGGCTGATATTAATATTACATGCTTGATATAAAAACACTTAACCGATAATCTATGTAGATACTTATACCCTGATATTTTCATTATTTTTCACAGGCAGAAACAAAGATGCAAGTCCTATTCTATTGACGTGGGGATTGTAATAATTTAATTGTATTTCCTCTGATCATTTTTATTATATTTAGATTATAGACTTTGATAGAGTCCCTACAGTACAGAAGGAGGTCATCGAGTCTACATCGACAGTTCCACCCAGACTCTATCCTCATAACGCCACATATTTACCATGCTCTTCCCCCTGACACTAAAGATCAATTTAGCATAGGCGATCCATCTAACTTGCACATCATTCACCCACAGAGTGCATTTATTTGGGTAAAATGTTTAAGCTAAAGAGTAGCTACTTATCCTGGTATTTTATACGGATGTTAAAAATCCATTAACATTATTTGAAGGAGGGCAAAGGGGGTCCCCGATTTTCATGGCCAATGCCACTAACAAGTGCTTAATTAATCATTCATCCCATTGTTATTTGTGAGGTTTCCTGTGGCTTAACCGGTTACTTTGTTTTGCTATATAAGAACAGTCTGCAGTTCAAAATCGCTCATTGGATCTGACAAATTGAGAAAATGTTTCGCAAGTGTAAGTTTCTCTTTCTAATCCATTGTTAGCATTATTTTTAGAATCCGTCCAGTGCAGAAGGAGGCTATTTGGCCCATCAAGTCAGCACCGACCACAATTCCAATTCAGATCCCATTCCTGTAATCCCATATATTTACTCTGCTAATCCCCTGACATCAGGGTCAATTTAGCATGGACAATCCACCTAACCTGCACATCTTTAGACTGTGGGAGGAAACCGGAGCACCCAGAGGAAACTCGTACAGACACCAAGAGAATGTGCAGATCCCAAGGCTGGAATTGAACTGGGGTTCCTGTAAGGCAGCAGTGCTAACCACTGTGCCACTGTGCTGCCCTGAATGCCAGCTATGGATGCATCCTCTATTCTCAAATGCCTGCCTGAAAGAAAAGCACATTCAACTATTTTGAAATGAGCCAATCATTGATGCGATAATGGCACCCTCTGCCAGCTTGCCACATTTGGGATTTTCCAGAAGAATTTCTTGCACTATTTTTGTTATAGAACTATATTCAATCCTTACTTAATGCAACTTTGCAAAGACTGCATTCAGTTGTGAAAATGAAGGTCCATGCAGCTTGTCTTAAGTCTGTATTTCAGAGGACTTTCTCCATGCTGCTCTGAATTTATGATGTGCCAATATCAATTTCACACCTTGTTTACTAGAATTGAAAATTGCTGCCACTATTCGTAACGTGATCGAGTTTTCTTGTTGGAATATGAAAATTGGCTTACAACACACATTATAAAACCAGTACTTATTCCATTTCTTGAAAAATCTAATTAAAAATTTGAGTGGGCCATTCATGACTGCTTTTGTAACTGAATAAACACATTGAAGAATTTAATGGAGTGAACTGCAGATAGTCTAGTTCTAATTCCATGTAGAACCCCTAGATGGTGACATTAATCAACAGTCAAGTAAATAATTCTAACCAGAATTGTGAAAATCAAAACATACACCACATTGCAATTATTGAGTAAACAAAAAATTAAACTGGAACGTATACAAAAGGAATCTGGATTGAGTGATTTTTTTTTTAAACTGTTTAATTGCGTGTGCGGGGATAATTAATCATGGAGACCGAGACATAACATGGTTGAGTGTATTACATAACATCAAATACTAAGAGAGCAAAGCTTGAATGGTTAACAACAGTAGTTCAAAACCTGAGTCCAGAAATTGCCATTTCAACATTTGATGCTTTTTATATTATTTCTTTCTTCAATTCTTTTTTCATCTTTTCTTGAAAACTTCCTCTGAGGGTATGGTTCAATGAATACCTGCAGCCCTCCAATAATAGGTTTATTTATTACTGTCACAAGTAGGCTTACATTAACACTGCAATGAAGTTACTGTGAAAATCTCCTATTTGCCACACTCTGACGACTGTTCAGATACACCGAGGGAGAATTTATCATGGTCAATACATCTTCCAGATTGTGGAAGAATACCAGCGCACCCAGAGAAAACCCACCATCACCTTGTGCAGGTTCCATACTGACAGTGACCCAAGCCGGAATCTAACCCAGGCCTTAGAAATCGAACCCAGGTTCCCTGACACTGTGGGGCAGCAGTGTTAACCAATGTGCCGCTTACTGGCTGACAAACGTCTGCAAGTTATCTGCCTGAGGAAAGAGTCATACCCAAGCCAATCTCCATATATTTTCCAGCAGAAGTTACTGAAAAGTGATGAGGAATAGGAACCCTGACTAATTATTCTCTCTTGCTTCCAGACACACTGAGGCTAATCATTGCACCCCACTGTTTCTTTGACTGAGATCACTGTCTCAGTACAGGCCAAGGTACAGGAAAAAACATGGCGCATTCTGGTCTGCATAGCTAAGTATCACACCAGGCAGGAATACAATTAGAATAAACATACTGTTTAAATTGTGCTCATTTACTGTAATCTTGGCTGTAAACTCAAATGGGATTTCCCACTGAAAAGATCCACACATGGTTCCTGCTGGTACTACACGGCATTCATCTAACCTCCTACTGCTACTACCTCATGTAACTGAGCCAAACTGAAAATAATTAAAATGTATTTTGGTTGGTGCATGTGGATGTGTAAATAAAAACAGGTACAGATGGCTATGTATTTTTATTCCAAACTCTGGCATTCATGGAGAGTGACAGTACAAAGTGGATTGTTGGCATTGAGTGAGTTACAATGTATGTCGTGATTTCAACTGTTATTGTTTTCTGGAAATTGGTCTTACACAACATGATTACCTTGAAGTGAAAGCTTTCTGTCAGATGGATCTCACGTTGCATCTGTATTGAAGCAGTGAAGGTGGAGACTGTTATTTCTTAAGGATGGAGGGAGAGGCCTGACCTCTCCATCCATCTACATAAGTCAACAATGCAGCTTTCACATCGCTACCTCTGCTTACTCTGCAACTGAGAAACAAAGCTCCCTATGCAGTAGTGTGTGGAAATTATGGTTGGAAATTGACCACCATGTTATCATTTGGTTGGATATATGATGAGGTACTGTATAATTACACAATCAGGAGCTTCAGCACGTATGGCTACTTCAATGTTCAAGTCATGATGTTAAACAATCGCTTGTGTGCAAGTTTATCCCATTGTTTCCTGATTGTGAGCAGTCTTTTGAGATCTGTCAGTGTTACAAAAGGAGCACTGGTGAATAAGGCTTGAAAGAAGTCATTCTATAAAATAATTGTGCTGAAGTTTTCATTCCTGGCTCCCGATTCCAAATGGAATGCAGTTAGAAATACAGAATTGCTTGTGGCAGAACTCAAAGGATGACTTTGGGTTTTTTTTATTGACAGGCACCATACAATAAGGCTAACTTTATATCACAGATTTATTAATAGAAGTTAAGTCCCATCAGTTGATGTGGGATTTAAATCCATGTCTCCAGAATTTCAGTCTGGGCCTCTGGATTACAACTGACCACTACATCACCATGTCCCCAGTGGGAGATTTTGGAGAAGATGCAGGTCCAATTAAGTGGCCATCTCAATGAACCTGGTCCAGCATGCAGGGTCCCGAGATGAGTGGGGCTTTAGGAGGCTATCCAGCACTTGAAGAGCAAGGCACTGCGAATGGTGAAGAAAGAACAAGAGGGCTTCTCAAGATGGAGGCATTCTCTGTACACCTTCCCATTTCCCAAAGTAAAGAGTGACCAGAGCTATCAAATCATTGTGGAGGGGGAACCTGCAGTCATAGCTGAGGCCATCAGGCAATTTAAGCCCCAGGGAAGGGAAGAGTTTGTAGAGACATACCACTTCCTGGATCTGGCACTCCATCCATCGCCCAGTATTCAGTCTCAGCAAGAGACCACCAACAGTATTGAAAATTTATTATGGTGTTGGAAGGGTACCCTTAAAAAGCTCTGTAAATAGCCACTTACAGGCAATTCCTCCAACCCATTCTCCTCTCCGATATGCTGAATTTGGGAATATGCAGACATGCTGACCAGAAATGTACAATTACCAGCAAGTCAGTCTGTGCCACTCTACACAAATCCCAGCCCAGAGTTTCAAAGTGGATTGTTATAAAGGCAAACAAAGCTTAGATTTCCACATGAATCCATTCTAATTCTCACTGAATTAAAAGGCAGTTGGGTGCAATAGCTGCCTTTTGACATATATATGGCTTAAATTCAAGCAAATTCATGATCCTTTCACTACTCAGGACAATTGACTTTGTGAATGATCTATCGTAAAGAATACATAAGGGAAGACAAAAAATTGCTGCTTGATTTCAGAAGCTGATATAACAATAGCTATTCATGTTCCTGCAATGCTATCACATTTCTCACTTAGCAAAAATGTATTATATGTGTAATCATATTTTATATTCATTCATGGGATGTGGGCAAAGTTAATATTTGTTATTCATTTCTAACTGTTGTTGGGAAGGTGGTGTTGAGCTGATTTTTTTGAATTGCTGCAGTCCATATGGGGTAAGTAAAGCTATAGTGCTGTTAGGGAGAGCGCAGCGTTTTGACTCAGTGACAGTGAAGGAATGGCAATATATTTCCAAGTCAGAATGGTATATTGTTGGAAGGGAAACTTGGTGGTGGCGTTCCCATGAGCCTACTGCCCTTGTGTTTCTGGCTACGGAGGAGATCGGTTTGGAAGGTTAGTGAAGGATCCTTGGCTTGTTAGTCCAATGCATCTTGCATATGGTACATAACATGTGGGTTGGCATGATGGCACTGCCGCTTCACAGTGTCAGGGACCCAAGTCCAATTCTGGCCATGGAGTTTGCAAGTTCCCCCTTTATCTCCTTGGGTTTCCTCCCACAGTCCAAAGATGTGTGGGTTAGGTTGATTGGCCATTAAAAATTTCCTCTTAATATCAGAGAGACTAGCAGAATAGATATGTGGGATTATAGGATAGGGTTTGGGTGGGATTGTGATCAGTGCAGACTCAATGGGCTAAATGGCTTCCTTCTGCACTGTAGAGATTCTGTGATTCTTATATTACTATTACTATCATAAAAAACAGAAAATGCTGGAAAAGCTCAGTGAGTCTGACAGTATCTGTGGAGAGGGAATAGCGCTGTAATATAGAGAATGTAGGCTTTATTCTCTCTTCACAGATGCTATCAAATCTGCTGGGTTTTTCCAATGTTTTCTATTTTTGTTTCCGATTCCAGAATCCGCAGTATTTTGCCTTTAACAAATCACTGTCGCTTTGCTCTGCTGGGGAAAGGAATAAAAGTTTCTGGTAGTGGATGGCATGAGTGGTTTTGTTGTCAAAGTTCCTGTCACTGAAACACTCTATCTGTAGATCTTCTGGCCCACAACTTACAATAGAACAGAGTGACTCACTCAAAAGGTTATGGTTAAAAGGGTTAACTTATTTATAGCCACAATTACAGACTGAACATGAAGACAGTTCTGAACAAGTGACAGGTAAAGTAAATGATTACAGAAAATAATTTCAGATTTAACAGATTGAAT
This sequence comes from Sphyrna mokarran, assembly GCA_024679065.1. Taxonomy (NCBI): domain Eukaryota; kingdom Metazoa; phylum Chordata; class Chondrichthyes; order Carcharhiniformes; family Carcharhinidae; genus Sphyrna; species Sphyrna mokarran. The sequence goes on along the minus strand of JAGIQG010000003.1, from coordinate 103,890,977 downwards.
ACGAAAAGAATAATTAATGAAACAACTGCTTCTTTACTCCCAGTAATTGAACTCTTCACTGATGTCTAACATCAGGATGCTCAAATACGTTGCTTTTTTCCACCATTTTCTAGCTCAAATATGCTCAAAATTTAACTGCTGTGCCACAAGCATGGCAAGCATGGTTAGCCCTGCCACTTCGTAGTTTCAGGGACTCAGGTTCAATTCCCAGCTTGGGTCACTATCTGAGCAGAGTCTGCAGTTTCTCCCCGGGTCTGCGTGGGTTTCCTTCGCATGCTCCGGTCCTCCCACAATCCAAAAGAAGTAAGGATTAATGGCCATGCTAAGGAGAGTGGTGACGAGGGAATTTTCATAGTAAGTTAATTGCAGTGTTAATATAGTTCGACTTGTGACTAATAAATAAACTTAAAACAATAGCCAGAAGTGGGTTAGCTCCTGCGGATGTGGATTCATCTCCTGATGATCAGTTGGGTTCGAGCTGTACTGATTTTGTGATTCTAGCTCTCTCGGAGATTTCTTTCTGCTAATTAATGGTGTTTGCTTCCTCCCACTGCAGTGCAGGTTTCCAATGTGTTTAATAATTTACATCCTTGTTTTCGGGAAATGAAAATATATTAACAAGCCACTCTGTCCAATCAATCATCTTTTAAAGCATAATACTCGAATATATTTTTCTCAACTACCATTTGCATCTGCTCGGAAATTTGTTTATCTTGCTTTCTCCAATAAGTGAGACCCCTTATGTCAATTTTCCAGGAAAAGGCGTTTATATTTTGCTTCACCTCATCTTGATTCAAGCCTAGTTTTCATTATGCAAACATTTGTGTCTCTGACAGGCCTGTCATAATCTCTGTTGCTGATCTCAATAGCATTTATTTTAGTCTCTTGGCTTGGTGAGGTTAATCTTAGAAAATCCGCACAGAAGTTGCTTTCTCTGGGGGGGACTGGGGGGTGGGGGAGGATACACCAGCTTCATTTGCCGCTGGCGGGAATCCAGATGGCCTGTTGAATCGGGCATCAGAGCTAAATCGGCATGCCGGCCAGGTGGCAAACCCATTGCAATTCACCTGTCCCACAGTGCCAGCCCCCAATCAGTGTTCCCTGCAGATTATTAAGTAGAACTGATTTTTTACATCATTAACGGGCTTGAAGCCCAATTGAACCCCCCCCTTCCCTCCCAATAATTCCCAAATCCATTAGGGGATTCTTCCCCTGCAGCCTGGCAGTAACAGATGGGCATCTGGGCAAAGTAGTTACCTTCTTGACCTGCCCCTTGGAGTCCAACATAGCAGATCAGGGTGTTATCAGGTGGCAGTGCAAGATTGACAATGCCAAAGGACGGGATCCGGAGACAGTGAGAAATGTTTGAAGCTGTGATGGGGTTCCTGAGGGAGCAGGGCTTGAGGAGACCATATACTCAGAGTCTTTGCCTGGGTGTTGGAGGAATGGTGAGGTCTCTAGCCAGGTTTCCTTGGAGGTTGGGAGTGCTCCATTGGTCAGCAGAGAGGTGGGTGGGAGGAGTCGCCTTTTCTGTTGTTGGTGGCGGGGGGAGAGGCGGGGAGTGGCAGGAAGAGGGCTTGTTGCTGAACACTGAGATTGGAATGGTCTTCAAAACAGCATCCTGATCTCTGAAAAGCCAGGTTGTGATCGTGTTTATATATATATATGTATATATATTTGCTCGATCAGATGGATAAATCCCACCTGACAGGCACTGCTTGTGCCATTGGGAGACACTCCATTTCTGCCATTGTTGGGAGCTCTTTGAGTGTATTGGGGTGAAACTTTGTCGTTCACAGTTTCTTCTTGCTTGTTTTCCCATTACTGTTGCTTTTTGATATTGTGAAATCATGAAATGATTATTCCAAGCAAGCCTGGAATGTTATAACCAAATTCAATAAAACATGAATAATTTGGATCAAAGCAGATTATTTACTAGTACTGCAATTGCCTGAACAATATTCTGAAATATTTTGGAAAAATGTAAACGATGTCTCAGATGTGGATTAAATTGTTTTGTCCTTTATCCTGTCGAACTTCTTGGAGCTTATTGGATCTGCCCATATCCTGGCAAGTGGGGAGTTTCCTGACTTGTGTCTTGTAGATAGTGGACAGGCTTTGGGAGTCAAGAGGCAAGTTACCTGCCTCAGAATTTCCAGCCTCTGACTTGCCACAGTTTTTATGCAAAATCATAGAACCCTATAGTGCAGAAGGACGCACCTCGAGTCTGCATCGACCACAATCCACCCCCCGCCCTCCACAGGCCCTATCCCCTTAACCCCAAGTATTTACCCTAGCTAGTCCCTTGACACTAAGGATCAATTTAGCATGGCCAGTCCACCTAACCTGCACATATTTATACTGTGGCAGAAAACCAGAGAACCCATAGAAAACCCATGCAGACATGGGAAGAATGTGTAGACTGTACACAGACAGTGACCCAAGCCAGGAATCCAACCTGGGTCCCTCTGTGGGCAGCAGTGCTCTCCACTGTGCCACCATAGCACTGCTCATACACCACGCTGTCATTCACAACTCCTCTAGACATGTATTTTGTTTTTTTGACTTGTCTGATTATTACTTCCTTTGCCCTTGAACCACCAACTCCTTTGATATATGATTTGAACACAATTCAGAGATTGCCTGTCTCATTCCCAGTGCCCTAATTTTCAACCAAGCGGGATAAAGGTATGGATCATCCTGGTGTGGATCATGATTCCTGCACTCCTGACCAGGTCCACTGCAGGCTGTATGTTTAAAAGAGAATATTCCAATATATTTGGGCTTGATTTAATTTAGTTGTATGCAGCCTAATTACTGGATCCCAAATTAACCCTTTAAATCATTTGAGTTTGGCAGAGATATGCCCATGAGGCCAAGACTCAGGCTCTGAATTAGTACCATTAATTAATACCAAATTTTATTGAGCACAGGTGAATTAAAAACAACAATACACTTCTCAATTAATGAAACCCATTCATGGGAATGTTCAATCAACCATGGAAAAGATCACTTCCTCACAGTGCGCAGAGAAGATTGACTGCTTCTCCAGAGAACAGCTTCAGGCATTTCAGCAAGAATGTTTGATTGGATGTTCCTCTGATGGCCATTAAAAGAGCAAATATCTGCATATTGGCAATAGTGTCTGATATATTGTCTCTTAATAACGCCTCCTGACAGGATGCTGCAAACCCTGTGTGTGTGGCACTCCATCAATGTAGTCACAGGAGCCCTCCACGTACACATCCTTGGTGCCCTCTATTCATGACTGGGTGTTATTCAGAATCAATTAAAGGTAATGGACACTTGTGAGAGTCTCCTTTATATGACAATGGATGGGACAGTAAATTATTCCTTATGCAGTGATGTTGATATTTTTCTGTGCACTAACTCCATTGTCCATCTCTTAAGCTTGTCATGAGACTAAAGAAAATTCAATGGTATGAGAAGAATGCAGAATAATACATTGCAAATTGGTGATATAGGTGATGTTGTACTATCCAGAACATGGATAGTAGATGCACTCGAAGTAAGTATTCTCTGCCCCTCACAGCAGGCCAGACACATATTGGTTGCAGTTTGTATCATGTTCCTGACAATGCAGATACCCTTTGTTCTGTACAGACCATTTTGAGGTGAAAAATTAAAATTAAATGTAGACTCGCAGCTTACGTGACATGGTTACAGCTTCAGTATGACATGCTTGCCAAACTGATTGGATATTCTCGTTCAGGCCTTTTAAAAACTCATTGCCATCTCAGCAAGGTTTGGAATAAACTTTCTGTAGGAATAGAGGGCTGCAATACTGGCAAGTGGAGACTAATAACAAGAAAGGTTTGTTGACATTAGAACAGCTTTTACATGCTCGGTGTCTGCTCACACCCAAGGGAGAACTCCTGCACTCCCGGCACTTTTATACCCACGTCACCCCAGCATTCACTTGACCACCCAGTCTACATTTTCCCTAAGTTGGGACAACTGATACTATTGAGGGGTAACAATGTAAGAGAACAATCAGTGGGTGTAAACTATTCACAACATACAACGTTTAATAGGGCTAATAGCACACAAGTGTTTACACTGTTGAAAACACTGACTGGGCTGCGTCTCCTTCTCTCCTTTCAAAAAATAATTAGTAGGACTAGTTCACCACATAGTCCTTGAACTATGTATTTGGTTTACTTATGTACTCTCAGTGTGTGATAGTTCAAACTGGTTATGCTTAGGATGTCCTCGAGCTGATGTCCTCAGTGTGGATGACATCAGGCATCATCGTTGTATACCAGAAGGTGGTGGTAGAGCTGGTTTAGATATCTGCAGTAAATGATACTCGTTTTATACAAAATGAGCACTGTCCAAGGCTACTATGCAGCTGTTTAGCTGTGGAGCATGGCTCTGTCCCAATGCTAGTTTGTTGTGGCTGCGTATGGTCTGAATCCTGAATGTTTGCCCAGGTTCTAGAGAACAAAGTGTGCAAGATTTCGATCATAATATCTCTTTCCCCTTTGTCGTGGTATCATCACAGTGCAGTCACGTTAATTTTGCCCTGCAGTTGCAAAGGTGTTTGGCAATGAAGATTCTAGTCTAGATGCATCTGTCTGCAACCTAGAAATCTGTGTAATCTTGGGCATATTTCACAAGTTGGTCGGTGCTTGGCTGAACACCATACACCTCTCCCCCCATATTCTACAAGGCCATTGCAAAGAACCATGTGTGTGTAAAGTCCCTGAATTGCCTGGAGATGAATATGTAAGCGTGGTCTATTATTATCTGCCAGGCAATGCCGTGTGTGTCAAAGTAAGTCAATAAGGACCAACTGTTGTTTGCTGTTCCATTGGTACACTGGGGAGACTATGCAGACGCTATGACAATGGGTGAATGAACACTGCTTGGCAATCACCAGGCAAGACTGTTCTCTTCCTGTTGGCGAACACTGCAGCAGTCACGGACATTCAGCCTCTGATCTTCAGGTAAACGTTCTCTAAGGCGGCCTTCAAACATACAACAGCAATGAGTTGCTGAGCAGAAACTGTTAGGCAAGCCTCAACTGGGATCTTGGGTTCATGTCACATTATTTGTAACTCCCGTGACTCGCCTGGGCTTGCAATGTCTCACTTACTGTCTTGTCTGGAGACAATACACATCTCTTTAATTTATGCTTAATGCTATTTCCACTCACATTGTCTGTACCTTTAAGATTTGTTTAGCTCGCATTCTAATCAGTATTCTGTAAACTGAGTGTGTGCTTTTATATGCCCTGTTTGTGATTAGAGCTCCCAAAAGCTAGTGGCTTTTGCTACCAAATAAACTTGTTGGACTTTAATGCAGTGTGTGAGACTTCTTTCTGCCATTCAAATACATCAGCTGCTATGTGACTCATGGGAGCTGTGGGAACTCATGTAGGTGCATTGACTCATTGGCTTGAATGCACTGCACAGTGTATGCCTGGACATTTCCCTCCCCCTGTCTGATTATATCAGGGCCAGTATAGGGATTCCTTGCCCTGTATCTGGTTGTTTTCATCCCTGGGTGCCCTTGGTGGAGTTGACCGATCTTTACCGATGTAGAAAGGTGGAGATGATGAATCACCACTATTATCTGTCTAGCTTTACAGTTAGCCCCTTTCATGGAGAAGAATGGGCAGAGCTCATGGTGAGGCTCTGTTAAGGCCTCACTCCAGTCTTTATCAAGCTGCTTGTGAGATCTTTAATTTTCTCAACTTGATGAGATGAGAGGACATATATGATCATGGGGGTCAATGTCTTCCTCACAATGGGGCAACACAGTAGCACGGTGATTAGCACTGCTTCTTCACAGCTCCAGGGACCTGGGTTCGATTCCCGGCTTGGGTCACCATTTGTATGGAGATTGTACATTCTTCTTGTGTCTGCGTGGGTTTCCTCTAGGTGCTCCAGTTTCTTCCCACGGTCCAACAATGTGTGGGTTAGGTTGATTGGCCATGCTAAAATTGTCTCTTAATGTCCTGAGATGTGTGTTAGAGGGATTAGTGGGTAAATATGTAGAGATATGGGGATAGGGCTTGGATGGGATTGTGGGTCAATGGACAAAATGATCTCTTTCTGCGCTGTAGGGTTTCTATGATTCTATGATCTATCTAGTCAGTGGTGAACAGGAAGTCTCTGGAAAAGATATCAGTCAAATACAACTCCATGCCACATTTGTAAATGGCATAGAAGTTATAGCTTTAGCATCATACACAATAGTTGTCCAGATGCAGAGTGAAGAGGCTTTTTTAAGAATCATGATGAGTGATTGATGGTCGATTTTAAGATTTATGGGACAACTATATATGAAGTCATGAATTTTTTGACAAACAAAAGCTAGAGCAAAGAGTTCCTTCTCGATTTGGACATAAGTCTCAGTGAATGTCAGGGCATTTGGTGAGAAGGCTATTGGTCTGCCATTCAGGATATAGACTGTACCAAGACCATGCTGGGAGGCATCTGCTGATGGAAGTGCTTGAACATCAAAGTATTAGAGCACTTGAGGGACTGAGAGAACCTGCTTGAACTTATTGAATACAACAGTATGGTGCCCCTGCCAACACCATTCACATCTTGCTGAAGGAGCCGATGAAGGGATCTGGTGACCTCACTGTAGCAGGAGTGAACTTGGAAAGTTAATTCTTCATGTCAAGGAACTGCTCCAACGTGTGCTTGTCCTTGAGAATGTACATCAATTGTATCGCTGTTGTTTTGTCTGGTTGTGTTTCACACCATCATCTGTGAGAAAGTGACCCATGTAGGGAATAGGTTAACCCTGAGGCTGTAGTCAGCAGAGTTGAGCTTTAACTATATGGCCCGGATTCTGTCAAGGACAAGACAAAGCTATGCATCATGTTCTTGCATTGTTCAACCTCAGAGCCAGGATGTCAACAATGAGTACGTAGGATTGTTCTGCGAAGAATTGTTCCGTGCAAGTTGGAAAATCTTACTGCCCGGGGCGATCCCATAGGGCATGTGGTGGAAATGGTATTTGCCTAACAGAGGCATAAATGCAGTGAGCTTCAAGGATTTTATCAGCCAACTGGATTAGTCAGAACCCACATTTTGCATCCAAACAAGACACCAAAAACCTTGGCACAGGGCATGTCTGCTATAACATGTTCATAAAATGATGAAGTCAGAGCAGAACCTTGTGTACTGGTTTGATGCAAGTCCTCACTGTGCCATCTTTCTTTACTGCAGCCACATTGCTGAAACCCTTTCTGTGGCCTCGTCCTTGAGGGATATGATACCCACTATTGTCATCCAACATAGCTCACTGACTACTTTCTGCTTCATTGCTAGGGGAACTCTTCTCAGGGCACAAAGCCTGGGTGATACTGAATCATCTAAACTCATAAGATATATTACAGGTAACTTCCCAATGATAACGCAGTTGAACAGCTCTTCATATTCTATCATTTCTGGGGCCTGGTGCTGTGATGCTGCAGTGTGTGTCCATCTGTAAATTAGCCACAGTGTGATGCTGCCTTAAGACCTAACAGCCGCTTTTACATTTTGTCAATGCCATGAAACTGGAAGCTGCCTTGTGTTCAATGGATAGTGGATTCAGCTACCATGCAGATAGTCTGTCCTCCATACGCCTTGAGGTCCATTAGAGTGTGAGGATCTAGTGCAGCAAATGGGTCGATTTCCTGTAGCAGCTGCCTCAGCAGAATGGTACACTTTGCTTCAGTGACCACCTTTTAGTTTTTGCTTTGCTGCAGGCAATGTTTAACACAGTGAATGCTCCAGAATCCACTGTAAATATCTATGGCAGAAAAGTCTCTTGCTTCTGCTGGACCTTTTGACAAGCTTCCTGCATGACTAGGGACTGCTGTCTTGGAATTTAACCTCCCTGGTAACCAATAGTTAATTTTCAACAACTATCAGGTTTCTTGAAGGCCAAATTTGTGGTGAAAGTGCCAGATCTTACAACAGCATCCTTCATGAAAAGTTGCAAGGTCTCTCTAATATAAGGACAATTGTGTATTGGGTTTAGATGCTGTTTAACAAAGTGATGAGGTGGTTATTGCTAGACTCCTCTCCTCCCACAATACCACCATCATGTTTAGTAAACTACTGGCAAATACATTGAGGTATTTCAAAATTAGTCTTTTTTACCCATTCACCCTCATGTTTGGGAGGACAAACCTTTAAGCAAACAGAGTGTGAATACCTGAACTTATTACTGCTTTTTTATTTCCTGCAACTAACCACAAACAATTGTTATAATCAATAATCGCACCAATTCCCCATTTCTGAAGGGAATTCCACGATCTGGTTTTACAGACTCCCTCCTTCTCAACTTCAAAGCTCCTCTCATATCCTGCACCTCGAATTAACACAAATCTCTCTCTTTCTTAAGAATCCTAAACTGTCTTTGAAGTGAGTGAGTATCAATCAGAACCTGTTTTGCATTTTCCACACACTGCCTTTGATTAACTATGACTGAAGTAGGATGTTCAGCATTTAATTGTAGCTCACAGATTCGATTATCCAGTTCAATTTTCTGATGTTTTAACTGCTGCACTAACTCTAGAATCTTCTTTTTCTCTTCAATGACCCCATTATCTCTCCTCACATAAAAATATGCCCAAAAACTGTCAGCTTTCTTTCCAAACTCCTCCTAGGAGTGGCTGGCCTGACCACATTCATTTCCCATCCCAACAACAAAAATCCTGCCTTCACAGGCACCTACTTCTTCCTGAGGCCGGGATTCAAGTCAACTAATACCCAGATTGACAGAGAAAATTTAGCTAGTTGGCTCTATTCTCACCTCCACCGATGCTGTTGAACCCACTAAGCATTTTCAACTTTTCCTGTTTTTAATTTCAGTTTTTCAATATTTCCAGTACTTATTTAGTTGACTGTTCTGGTTAAGTTTCTGGTTATTGGGATGGCATTGGTTACAAAACAGTGTCTGGTTAAAAAGACTTTGTGTATAGTTAAAAGTAGATAATATTAATATATAGACTATAAACATACAGTAAAGAAATGGGGCTGCCTCAATCTTGGGTTGTAACAGGTCTCTGGCCAAAACCACCTTGACTCTAGATTTTGGTCATGTGCTTCCCTATTACACTCTGTGAGTGGTATTGCATTCTTGTTTTGATTCATTCGTGGGACATGGGTGTTACTGGCTGGTCAGCATTTATTGACCATCTCATGTTGCCCATCCCATGTTACCCTTGGAGGGCAGCTGAAAGTCAACCACATTGCTGTTGCTTTGGAGTCACATGTAGGCCAAACTAGGTAATGATGGTAGATTTCCTTCCCTAAAGGATATTTGTGAACTGGATGAGTTTTTCCGACAATTGACAATGGTTTCAGCAGATACTTCAGGTTTTTTATTATTGAACTCAAATTCCACCATCTGCTGTGGGGTCCCGGGGCCCCAGAAATTTAGCTGAGTTTCTGGATTAATAATCTAGCAATAATACCAATATACTATTGCCTCCCCAATAACTCAGTCTCACATTAACTCTATATACACCAGAATCTTCTACTACAAATGGTAACCTGCAGAATATTGATCATGGGGGAATTCAGCGATGGCAATGCCACTGAAGGTCAAGATCGGTAGCATTTTGTATCACAAATGCAACTTGCCATGAATTACCGGACCAAACTGAATTGCTGCAGATTGCTTTGTAGCTGAGGAGTTGTGAATTGTAATGAACACTGGGCAATCATCAGTAAACATCCCCGCATCTGACTAGAAAGAAGGTCATTGAAGAAGCAGCTGAAGATGGTTACAAAATGAATAGAGATGAAGGTGGCAATTAAGGCCTGAATTATCTTAAAGTCCTTGACAGCAACCCAATCCCCACCTTCCCCAGTGTATAAGTCTCCAGACCATTTATTTTTGAAAAAGATTCCAGCTCTGACTCTCTTTCCTTTGTGTATTTTTTAAAGCTTAGAACATCATGGTTATCACCGTGGAAATTGAAGATACAGAGGAGAAAATGGCAGTCACATAAAACAGAATTTAAGTCCTATATGAGTGATGAATAAAATGAGCAGAGAAGATGGCCTAAGAGGCAGCTGGAAACAGTCATGTTTCTTTCACAACATTTGGAACAAAATGTTGCTATGGAGCCAAAAGGAGCAGGACTCCACAGCACTCAGATCATCCACCGCCACCGTTACCGTTCAACACCATTTTCTTCCCTGATCACCCTGGCCCAGTAAGAAGTCTCACAACATTAGGTTAAAGTCCAACAGGTTTATTTGGTAGCAAAAACCACTAGCTTTCAGGCCTCTGACGCTTCATCAGGTGAATGGCCCCACCATAGTTCCATAATACAACTGGGAACAGCTTATCTATGAACCAGCGGCACGGTGGCACAGTGGTTAGCACTGCTACCCCAGAGCGCCAGATGCCAGGCTTCGATTCCCGACTTGGGGCATCATCTATGTTGAGTCTGTATTTTCTCCCTGTGGATGCCTGAGTTTTCTCCAGGTGCTCTGGTTTCCTCCCACAGTCCAAAAGACATGCTGGCTAGGTGGATTGGCCATGCTAAATTGCCTTTTAGTGTCAGGGGGACTAGTTAAGGTAAATGTGTAGGATTATGGGGATATGGGCTGGGTGGGATTATGGTTGGTGCAGACTTGGTGGGCTGAAAGGCCTCCTTTGGCACTGTAGGATTTTATGATAAAGCGAGGTGCCTGTAGAAACAGAACAGAAACCAACAGCTCACAAATAAGTAAGGCCTACAGACCACTCGCTTGAGGGGGGTATATGTGTCACTGTTGATCCACTGGAAAATGGACCACAGCTTATTTTTATCCCCGTGCCTCAGAGGGCCACATATATTTGAATTAATTTGATGATCCATGCCCCTTTTTGCTGATGCGCAGAGCTTGGGTTCATAAACCCAAACTTTCCAACCAGATTTCCATCAAGGAGAGTTAAAGGTTACCTTTAGGATGTAATTTGGTGCCGGGGAAAGGTATCTTGCAACCGAAAAGTAACTGCACTACTCGGACCCAGCAGCTGATGCAGAATTCATTGCTGTTGCCATGACAGCAGGGGAATGTGTATCAAGGTCAGTCAGTCAACAGTCATAGCCTATAGCGGTGCAGTTGCTGCCCTTATTACATGAACTGCAGATGCACAAAAACACTGGTTCAGATATTTTCTGATTTGGAGTCTAATTATTTTCATTACCATCTCTTTATGCTGACACAACAACAATACTTTCTTTATCAGAGTGAAGCAGATGTCACAAATTTATATTACTGCAACAGCCATTCCAATAAAACCTCGGTGCATTAACTCAACTGCTGCATTATCCAGAGGCTCAGGTGAATATACACGCGAGAAAATTGGCAATATCAAGCAGATGTTGGGTGTGCTAAATCATTGCCAAATCAATGTTTTCTAGCGAGTCAGCCATTGACTTCTCATTCTAAACAAGTCTGTGCATTTCTCCATTTCACAATCTGTGGGCATTCAGCTGGTATGACTGAGGGGAGGAAAAGCCTTATGGGACCACACCACTGCATCAGTTTCTACATTACAAATCAAATTCAATAATCACTAAGATAAACAGATAGCGAGATATGATTTAGTTTTAAGCTTGAGGCTAATATTATTTCACTGAGCTCCTGATACCTGTCTGTCCACCACAGACAGATCACCCATTTTTAAAAAATTGGGAAGTTCTTTGTATATATTTGGATGAATGGCTTCAAAATCGTAACATAAAATCATAGGATCCCTACAGTGCAGGAGGAAACCATTCAGCCCATTGAGCCTGCACGAACAACAATCCACCCAGATCCTTCCATGCTAACTCCATGTATTTACCCTGCTAGTCTCCCTGACACTAAGGAGCAATTTAGGATGCCCGATCCATTTAATCTGCACGTTGTTGGACTATGGGAAGAAACCGGAGCACCCAGAGGAAACCCACACAGACACAGGGAGAAGATGCAAACTCCACACAGTCATCCAGTGCCTGAAATGAACCCGGGTCCCTGCCACTGTAAGGCAGCAGTGCTAACACCTTAAACATTTTTATATGGCGATCTCTCAGCACAATATTTGTTGCTTTTCCAAAGGAATGATTCCAACATTTTTCATCTTCACAATAATATTGCTAATTCTGTAACAATTCAAACTCTTCATTAATACTTCCAAGTGCCTAAAACAGGTCAGCCTTAAGGTACTGTGGGTTATCAGCTAAGTTGATGTATTTAGTCCTGTCACATCCAGTCATGAATGATGGTGGACAACTAAATAACTCACTGAAAGAAGAGGTTTCATGCATATCTCCAGCCTCCATGAATGGGAAGCCCAGCACTTCAGTGTAAAAGATTGAAGGATTTGCAGTCATTTTCAGTCAGAAGTGCCAAGTGGATGATCATTCTCCGCCTCTTCCAGATATCCCCAGTTTCAGCCAATTCGATTTACCCCACATGACATCGAGAAAAGGCTGAAGTCACTGAATACTGCAAAGGTTCTGGCAATAGTACTGAAGATTTGTGCTCCAGAACTTGCTGCTCCCCTAGCCAAGCTCTTCCAGTATAACTATAACATTGGCATTTAGCCAACAATGTGGAAAATTGGCTGGGTACGTCCTGCAAAAGAAAAGCAAGACAAATCCAACCAATCAATTCCAACTGGTCAATCTGCTCTCGATTATCTATAAAATGATAGAAAGTGTAATTGACAGTCTTATCAAGCAGCACTTACTCAGCAATAAATTGTTCCTGGATGCTCAGTTTGGGTTTTGCCAGGGTCACTCAGTTCCTGACTTCATTACAACCTTGGTTCAAATGTGGACAAAAGAGTTGAACTTCCAGAGATGAGGTGAGAATTCCTGCCCTTTCAGATCAAGGTAACATTTGACTACGTGGAATTCAGAGGCTCCGGTAAAATTGAAGTTAATGGGAATCAAGGGTAAACACTCCACTGGCTAGTATAAAACCAAGCACAATGGAAGATGGCTGCGGGTGTTGGAGGCCAAACACAATACAACCCGACAGTGTCTTAGGCCCAACTATTTTTAATTGCTTCATCAATGACTGTCCCTCTAACATGACGTCAGAAATGGTGATTGCACACTGCTCAGAACCAGTTGCAACTCGTCAGATAATGAAATAGTTTACGCATCATGACCTGAGCAATGTTTAGGCTTAGGCTGATGAGTGGTCAGTAGGATTCCCACCATAGTCATAAACCCCAGGCAATGACTATTTCCAACAAGAGAAAATCTCCTTTCAACACTCATTGACATTACAGTTGTTGAGTCATCCATCTTCAATATCACTGAAGTCATCATCACTGAGCAGAAATGTAATTGGACCAACCACATTATTACAGCGACTGTAAGAGTAAGCCAGAGGTTGGGTATTCCATGGTGAATAACAAACCTCTTATTTCACCAGTTTGTCTACAATCTACTAAGCACAAATCAGAAGTCAGATAGAATGATCCCCAATTACATAGAAATGATGGGAAGACAAAGTAATTCACTTAGTTGGCATCTCATCCCCCACCTTAAACATTCATTCCTGTCAACGCAGGCACATTGTGAATGCAGTGCGTACCATTTACAAGTTGCATGCAACGACTCACCAAAACTCCTCCCAAATCTATGTTCTCTACCATTTGTAGGAACAACAGCAGCAGAAACAAAGATAAATCACCAACGGCTAGTTCCCCTGCAGTCAAACACCATTCCAATTTGGAACTGTATCATCATTGCTGCCGAGTGAAAATCTCAGAACACTCTCCCTACAGCACAGTGAGTGTATCTACAGCACCTAGACCCGCAAAGATTGAGTAAAGTTGCTTCATGGAATTATTACAGCACAGAAGTAGGCCATTCATCCCAGCTGTGCTGACTCTCTACCTTATCAACATCTTCTGGGCGGCATGGTGGCACAGTGGTTAGTATCAGGGACCAGGTAACTCTGGCCCCAGGTCACTGTCTGTTGGAGTTTGCACATTCTCCCTGTGTCTGGGTTTCCTCAGGGTACTCTGGTTTCCTCCCACAGTCCAAAGATGTGCAGGTTAGGTTGATTGGCCATGCTAAATTAACTGTAGTGTCAGGGGCGTTGGCAAAGTAAAGGTGAGAGGTTGTAGGAATGGGCCTGGGTGGGGTTGTGGTTGGTGCAAACTCTATGAGCCTAATAGCCTCCTTCTGCACTGTAGGGATTCTATGATTCATGGGATATGTGGTTTATTTATCACAAGAATCATAGAATCATGTGATAAATGATTCATCACTTATCATATTCATGATAAGTGATGTATCATTTATCACATGATTCTATGATTCATGTGATAAATAAACCACATATCCCATGAATTGAAATAATTAATAACAATGTATATTTATTTATATGCTCCCTATAACATAGTTAAACCTCCCAGACACTTCAAGGGAGTATTAACAAACAGGTTTGACAGCAAATCACCTAAAGGTTATTAGGATGACTAAGGGATTGCTGAAGAGACTAGTTTTAAGGGTGTCTGAAAGGAGGATAGAGGGAGAATTGGAGGGATTTAAGGAAAGAATTCTAGACATTAGGGCTTAAGCAGCTGGAGAAACCAGTGGACAGAAAGCAATGACATAGTGGTATTTTCACTGGGCTAGAAATCCAGAGTAGTGGTCTGGGCTTGGTCCAAATCCCATTATGGCAGATGGTGAAATTTTAATAAATATCTGGAGGAAGCAATCGCAAAGAGAGTAAAATTAGAAATGTGCAAGTGGACAGTTGGAGAAATGCAGATGTTTCATGGGGTTTTAGGGCTGGGGGAGATTACATGGATAGAAAGGAGTCGGGTTATGAACAAATTTGAGAATGAGAATTTTAAGCCAGACTGGGATCCATTGCAGATCTTCATGCAAAGAGGTAATGGCTTATAGACCTTTATGGGAGTTAAGATACAGGCAACAACATTTTTTGATGATCTGGTATTTATATTGGGGGGCAGATGGGAGGCTTGCCAGGAGAACATCGGAATCGTTACTGCTGGACTTGACAATTCCAAAGTTGAAGGCCTTAGCAGCAGATAAGTTTGAATAGAGAGCAGCAATATTATAAACATTGAAGTAGATGATCTAAGTAATGATGCAGATAGATGGTCAGAAGTTCATTTTGGGGTCATACATCTGCTTCAGCCTCAGGCAATCACCAGGGAATGGGAACACAACTGATGGATAGGGAACAAAACTTGTAGCAGAGATCAAAAACAATAGTTTTGGTCTTCCCACAATTTTAATGGAGGGGAATTTCTGCTCATTATTACTGGATGTCAGAATCTGACAATTTTAACACAGTGATGGAGTCGAGAGTGGTGGTGATGAGATAGAACTGGCATCACTAGCTAACTTGTGGAACCTAAAATTGTATTTTCAGGTGATAACACTGAGGAGCAGTGTGTAGTTGAAGAATCTGAAGAGCCACAAGCAGATCATCATGAAATACTTCCAACTCCACAACAATATTTCCAATTCTATGCTAATATTGGCACGTTATAATGGAAGAAACTTGGCAGCAACTTTTGGAGTATGCAATGTACAATTAAACACACAAATTGCCAAAAAACCTACCACCAGAATGGAAAACCCCAATGGTCTCAGGTGAGATTTTATGATTTCGCCCGAGCGAGGCCATAAAACCTTGCCTATAGATGCAGATGTTATTGTCTACCCTGCTTCTCCACAGGCTGCACTGTTACTGCCCTTGCTGATAAAGATGACAGCAATAGTGTGAACTTGCTGTGGTTCCCCGTTAGTTCCACAATACAAGTGGCTGAAAAAGTTAACACCAGCACAATCTGGAATAAGAGAGTTTTTAACAATATAGTAGGTGATAATTATGGATGGCAATCTCTTTAAACCTTAAAAACTAGTTTTACAAATACGAAGTCTCATTCCCTTAGAAGACAATTGGTGCTGGAGAAAGAGGTTATAATTTTGTTTCTTTTGTCTGTCTTTCTAAATCCCATCTGTAGATTCCAATTTTTACTTTTCTCTTTGTACATTATTTAAATATAATTTGTATTTCCTGCCTTACTCTTCTTGGTTTGAAGTTTGCACTTCACGTGTGAAGATTTTTCGATCTGATTGGTTGAAGTGCCTTGCTATTTCTTGTCCTGTTCGCAAATGCCACACATCAAGTGTAGAGAGTGCACTGCTGAGACTAATGTTCCATTACAGAAATCTCTGCTGCCAAACTGTAAAATATCTGTGGGTAACTGTCAATGATATGACTCGTGAAAGCCATTCCTTTCACACTGAGGGGAAAATTCAGGCCAATAGATTCAATTCTACAATGATACTTCTAGGACTACAATAACAGTTTTAACTCTTATGGTGGCACAGTGTTGCCTCACAGTGCCAGGGACTTGGGTTTGATTGCTGGTTTGGGTCAATGTCTGTACAAAGTCTACACATTCTCCCAGTGTCTACATGGGTTTTCTCCAGGTGCTCTGGTGTCCTCCCACAGTCTGAAAGACGAGAGAGTTAGGTGCATTGGCTATGCTGAACTCTCCTTGTGTACTTGGACAGGTGCTGGAGTATGGCGATGTAAGCCTATTTGTGACACATAAATAAAACTTAAAATTTCCACTTGTTAGTAATAATTCCAATACAATCACCATCCCTTTTAAAACACACACAATTTCTGGTAAATTTCACCTCCCACACTGAAATACTTGTGTTAAGTTGTTCATTCATGCAATCATCCACTTATACTCATTAACAAAGAAAATGTATGGCATATCACAAATATATTACAGCAGACAGGAAGATAAAAACTATCTGTACAGTACTGTAATTAGTGTGGTGAATGGGTGTAATCTCCTTTTGTTGCATTCATTTAAAAGAATTAGATTCAAATTCAGCATCTGATCAGTTTCACAAAGAACAAAAATAAAAAGCATGCATAAATATACAAAGTAGTATAGGAAGACTAATGAGTATATGCTCACTCTCTATATGCTGTACTTATACTTTTCTTATATGTTTAAAACTTGTATGTTTCTTCAAACACTTGCATTTATATAGCAGTGTTCTTGATCTAAGGGCATCCTAGTGATTAAGTATAACCACTGTTATAATGTAGGAAGGTAGTGGTCAATTTATGCACAGCGTAGTCCTAAAAAAAATGAGGTGATTATGACTATATAGATTGTTGTTGGTGATTTTGGTCCAGGGATCCACGGAAAGCATCCTTTCTGGTTGTATCACAGCTTGGTATGGCTCCTGCTTTGACCAGGACAGCATGAAACTACAAAGGGTTATGAATGAAACCCCGTCCATCATGTAATCCAGCCTCCCATCCATTGACTCAGCCTACACTTCCTGTTGTCTTGGAAAGCAGCCAGAATAATCAAGGACCCCACACACATTCTTCCTTCTACCCTTTACCTTCCTGAGGACACGTACCAACCGTTTCAAGAACCGTTTCTCCCTGCTGCTGTAAGACTTTTGAATGGACTTACCTTGCATTAAGTTGATCTTTCTGTTCACCCTAGCTATAACTGTAACATTACATTCTGAATCCTTTCCTTCTTTTCTCAATGAATGTTATGCTTTGTCTGTATAGTGCACAGGAAGCAATGCTTTTCACTGTACACTAATACATGTGACAATAATAAATCAAATCAAAGAATTAATATTGGCCAGGAAACTGAGAGAATCCTGAGAATAGTGTCTTGGGATCTTTTACATCTATTTATGATTAGAATGAGCCTCTATTTTATGTCTCATGCCAAAGATGGCATCTCTGACACTGCTGCACTCCCTCAGAATACAGCCTAATTTATGTGATCATAGGATAGGATTTAGAATTTTTCAGATACCCTGCCCATTCCCCAACTAACATAGAATCAACAGTTTTTTCAGGAATGTCTTTCCATTTTAATTCATTTATTTGTGAAAGTGATTGATGAAGGTTAACACATTTTAATTAATCACCTCAGTCACACTTTAAAAAATAATTTCATGCAATAGCAAAATAACTTCAGTTGTGGGGAATAATTAAGACCTGGGTTAGCATTAAAAAACTACTAGTAATGGCTTTTTTAACGACATGCATACTTATGTTATGGTTTTGTTTATTTATGCATAAGACGTGTATTCATAATCATTTCAGCAATGTTTCTACATTATTTATATTAGTGTTCTTAGCTTACACAGTAAATCAAAACTCCAGAGCTTCATTCAGTTTAGCACAATGTATAGTGTCCCTGTAATTCAAGCTCCCAAACCTAACTTTAATGAGCCAAAATTCATGCTAATTCGGTGGTACTGATTTTGAATGAATAGATTCATTGCCAGTTAATTCTAATGCTAATGCCACTGTTACCTGCCCATGGACGTACCTGTAATGGACAACAGGCCTCAAACAGACATCCTATGATGCACAGAAGATATGAGTACTATTTGCAGGGAGGACTGGTTGGAAGCGGCATTGCAGGCTCTGACAGGTTTCAGTTGAAGAGACCCTGGAAAGGTAGTTTGGCCACAAGATTTGTGGGTCCAGGAAGAGTAAGAGCACTGCTATGAGCCTCAGCAGTACCAAAGCCTGGGCATGCTCTGTTGGTCTTGCTTCTCCACCTCCCCAGAACCTCTCTGCAGTTGCTGCAAGCACCTAAATCTGGCAACATCTCTGTGGCTTTGGGATGCCTTTTAGGTGTCCAAACTCTCAAGTATAATTCACAAGGCTCATCTTCAAAATGTTGGTGGCATCATGACACCTAAAGAGGAGACCAGCTGCAATAGTGAAGAAAGTTAAGATCTTGCCCGGATAAGATGCTGTTTCGGAGAGTCATAGAATAGAATGTCTACAGTGCAGAAGAAGCCATTAGGCTCATCAAATATTCACCTACCACAATCCCACTCTGGCCCTATCCAAGTAATCCCATATATTTACCCCATTAATCCCCTAATACTAGGACCAA
This sequence comes from Sphyrna mokarran, assembly GCA_024679065.1. NCBI lineage: Eukaryota > Metazoa > Chordata > Chondrichthyes > Carcharhiniformes > Carcharhinidae > Sphyrna > Sphyrna mokarran. The sequence continues at coordinate 103,872,044 of JAGIQG010000003.1, read as the reverse complement.
TTTAGCATGGCCAATCAACCTAACCCACACATCAGTACAGACAATGAGCTGAATGGTCTCATTCTGCACTGTAGGGATTCTATGAGTCTAATTAGCAGTGGACATTGCCAGTTAGCTTTTTGAGCATGCTGCACCATTTATTAAAGTCATGACTGCTCTTCTATATGGACTGGGTAGAAGTTGACTGGACCCATGACACGTCACCGTCAGCAATCTACCTGTCAAAGATGCATCTGTCCATGACACTATGGGTAGGAGTGAGTACTGCGCAGTCTCTGAGGAGCCAAAGTCCTGTCTTCACACGAAGGATATTCCCCATTGTGTTCTGTGGCGCCCGTACTTAGATAATCGGAATAGATTCAGAACAATCTCAAGATTCAAACCTAAGAAACACTACAGCATTGTGGACCATAAAAAGCAGCAGCAGAATTGTATTCCAATATAACCTGTGATCTCAGAACCTGCTTACCCCTCACTCTAGTATTACTGTCAAGCCAAGAAATTAACTCAGACTCAATGAAGAATGCAGAAGGGCATACCAGAAGTAGCACCAGATGTGCTTACTAATGATGTGGCAACCAAAAGTTGCACAGGACTGCATGTGTGCTGAATAATAAAAGTAGCATGTTATAGACAACTAATCAATACCACCACTATCAGATCATAGATCTGCAGCCCTGTCACATCCAGTCATAAATGACAGTGAATGATTAAACAAATAATCAGAGGAGGAAGCTCCTTTAACATCCCCAGCCTAACTGAAGGTGGAGACCAGCATGTGAACAGAACAATAAGTCTGAAACTCCTGCACCCATCTTCACAACAGCAATGCCAAATATACCATTTCCCCACCATCACAGATGCAGGTGTCTGGACAATTCCATTCACTCCATGTGGTATTAAGAAGTTGTTGAATGCCATAGAGCAAAAACTGTAAGTCATGACAACATCATGCCAGGATGTACGGGGACCATTGCTTCAGAATGAACCAAACTGCTTCATCTGCCTGACAATGTGGAAAATTGCATAAGTATGTGCTGTCCATAAAAAGCAGGACAAGTCTGAACTGACCAATGACAACACCATCAGTGCACTCTCAAGTATCAGAGTGATGAAAGATGGTGTTTACCTTTCTATCGAGCAGCTCTTACTCAGCAACAATGTGCTCACCATTGTTCATTTTGGGTTCCTTCAAGACCATTTGGCTCTCAACTTCAATACAGTATTGACAAAACATTGACAGAAGAGTTAAACTCTAAAGATGAGCTTGAGGGGGACTGCCTTTGACATCAAGGCAGCATTTGGCAGAGTGTGGTATCAAGGCATTCCAGTAAATGTGAAAGAATCCAGAGGAAAAACTGCACTGATTGGAGTCATACCTAACACAAAGGAAGATGGTTATGGCTCCAAAAAAGAAAATACTTCAAAATCTCAGCAGGTCTGGCAGCATCTGTAAGGAGAGAAAAGAGCTGATATTTTGAGTGCAGAGTACCTGAAATGGCTGGTCCCTTATTCCAAGTTGATGATTAGTAGTTCTGGATTTCCCTGCCAGGGGAGCTATTGTTCCAGCATCAACATTGTCAAGTTCCTTAAGGATGTTATATATTTCATCATCTCTCATTCTTCTGTAGGCTGAGGGCAGGATTATCTCCCTGGGCTTCAGGATCCTACTGTCACATGGGTATCAGAAGCCCACAGTCCATGAGAAACCCCTCACCCGTCTGTGATAATTGGCCAATTAGAGGTCAGATATAAACTCAGCGTCCATAGGCTGTCAAAATTACAAGACCAAAGAGTTCCGTCATGAAGAAACAATATGATTTTTCGGCTAAATGAAAGACAGGATGATCCGAAGTAGAAGTGCCATCTTTCCAACATTTTAAATGAAAAGCACTGGGCCACTGTTATGGGCCCCTACAAGCCTACAATTGATGTCAGGCAGGCAGGGAGGATCTACGTGTGCCAGGGTCATTATTCAATGAAGTATAATTTTGCTCACAAGTCTATCATGGTGCCCTTTATCAAATACCTTCTGGAAGTCCATGTGTACTACATCAACAGCATCACCGCCATCTACTCTCTTCAAAAAACTTCAACAAGATAGTTAAACATGAGCTGACCTGAACAAATCTGTGGTGCCTTTCCTTCATGAAGTTGTATCTGACCAAAGGAATATTAATTTTGCCCTGAATTATTAATTCTAGGTAAAAGCCATAGATAAAATCCAGCTTCTTGCCAGGCACGTTTTCAGCAGGGTAACAGCGACATGTCAAATATGTCAGATGGCTAGCCTACCATCTTCCTGCTCATTCCCAACTTCGTCCCCATAAGATTTGGGGGTCGGGGAGTGGGGCAGGAGGGAGGTGTAAGATCCTTATTCACCCTGCTGCAGCCTTCAAGTGGCCAATTACCGCCCACTTATGGTTTTCAGTTCACTGCCACAAAATGCCACAAGTGACTGTAGGAAAGATTTTTTTTAAAAAACAACTTTATTGAAAAGTCATTTTCATTTAAATGGGTTCCCTATGTATATCGGAGCATCATTTCTAAGATGTCCTCTCCTCACCATATTGTGGCTCCCTGTCTGGCCTCCAGTGCCCATTCGCCTGCCTCTGGTATGCCTGCATTGCAATCAGCCTGTAGTCTATAATGTGTTCAAATAAGAACTATTTCTGTAATGGGAAACATCAGTTAACACCTGACTCAACAGAATATCAAGTAACTTCCAGCTCAGGTTTTTGCATAATGCATTACAATACACAGCAAGATACAAAAAATGACAAATTAAACCTAATGTAATTCCCATACGCCACACACAAAGCCCATCTTGTGATAGGAGGGGCTCAGTCCTCAGGAAGTAACACCAAAGTTGCCTGAATTCTGTCATGAAACACAAAAGTTCACCACACTGGCTGACATAAACTCTCCTCACTCTGGGTTAGGTTTTTCTCTTTTCCATGCTCCCCTCGTTTTACTTTCTCTCTTTTTCCTGCCATAGTTTTTAACCCTATTGCCTTCCAGTAGTTTTGTTTTTCTTTCGCTCTCCTCCTTCTAATTTGTGTTGCTCTTTCGTACCCTTCTCAACACGGTAATCCTCATCACTTCCAGTGAAGTGATATTTCTAAATAAACCAGGCCAGACAATGTGGCTTAGTTGCAAGCCATAACCACCAGTGTTCCCCACGTACACAAGCTGCACAATGCATTTTTCCCATAGGTCACTGGCAGCGTAGCTTGGGAAGCCAAATGCTTAATCCAGTAGTCTCTGCCCAAAGCAGGAGTTTTGCCAGCACTAATTTCCATGCAGACATTCAAGGGAAAGTTGAGTAAGTATATGAGGAAAAAAGGCATAGGAGGGTGGACAGAGTGGATAGTCGGAAGCTTTTTCCCAGGGTGGAAGTGTCAGTTATAAGGAGAAATGAGTTATGAGTGTGAGGGGCAAGATTTAGAGGAGATTACAAGGCAACTTTTTAACACGGAGAACGGTAGGTGCCTGGAACTCACTGCTGGAGAGGGAATGGAAACAGATACGATTGTTGCTTTTAAGGGCATCTTGACAAATACATGAAAAGGACGAGATTAGAGGGGTGGGCCCTGGAAAGGTAGGGGGTTTTAGTTCAATCAGGCAGCATGATGGATGCAGGCTTGGCAGGCTGAAGGACCTGTTTTTGTGCAGTACTACTTTGTTTTTTGATATAGTGAGAGGGCGAAAAGAAGTAAAGTGAGATATAAATGCTAGCACTGGTGCATTGGGCCAAGAGGCCAGTTTGTGTGCTGAGAGTTTATTGTGATACCACAGCTCTATGACCTCATTTCATTGCAGGCAGCTGTCTATATAATTAGTTTAATTATAGGAGATAAGAATACATCAGTTAAATGAACATCAAGGTGCAATTAATCACAGAATGTGCACATATCAGGATGATTGTTACATTATTAGGTGAATCGTAGGCTGATCTCAGTGAAAGACCTTCAGGCACATTTTCACCTTCACCTTTGAAGATGTAGTTCTTATAGGGTCTTAAACTTCAGAATTATTAAGCACTAGGGACTGATGTTACCTGATTGTGTAGTTGCTATGTGGTACTAACATTACAGGTTGTTGTAATAACATAAGCTAGTTATACAGTAGCAGGATATTTTAATTGCCATTTCCCACATTGTTATGGGGTGGAATTTCCACATGGGAAAAGCAAATCCATTTGAATGTGATGTATTAACTCACTTATCTTTATATCATTTGAGGAATGGGAATAGTAGCATGGTGGAGGAGACAAGGAGTTGTAGGTTCTGACGTACCAGTAGCACACTGCCAAGAGGGCAACCATTACCCAGAAAGGAGGGTTGCTGCACCTAAAAACTGCTGGGAGATCAATGTGCTTCCCTCAACAGCACCTTTCCAAACCTGTGACCTCTATAATCTAGAAGGACAAGAGCAGCAAATGCATGGGAACACCATCGCCTGCAAGTTCCCCTCCAAATCATTCTGACTTGGAATTATATCACCGCTGCTTCTCTGTCATGGGATCAAAATTCTGGAATTCTAGAATCCAAAAAACTCCTACAGTGTGGGAGGCCATTGAGTCCTACTCACTCTAAAAGCCCATCTTAACCAGGCCCACTCTATCCCCACAACCTCACATATCCACCATGGCTAATCTGCCTAATCTACACATTTTCAGACATTAAGGGGCCAACCCACCAAAGCTGCATATCTTTGGACTGTGGGAGGACACTGTAGCACCCAGAGGAAACCCATGCAGGTACAGAGAGGATGTGTAAACTCCAAACCGACAGTCATCCAAGGTCAGAATCGAACCCAGGTCCCTGGCGCAATGAGACAGTAGTGCTAACCACTCTATCGCTGTCCTCTTCCTTAACAGCACTATGGCTGTACCTACATCACATAGACTGCAGCAGTTCAAGAAGGTGGCTCACCAGCATCTTTCAAATGGCTATCAGGAATGGGCAATAAATGTTTGTCTAGCCAGCACCTCTCATGAAACAAGAAATAATTTATTCAGAGGTCTCAGCACATGATGATGAACACTTCCTGGTACGGGCCAAATTCCCAGGCCATTTAAGTTGTTCAATTGGCCTCTTAGTGGGAGAGTAGCCAAGTTGCCAACTTTCCCACTGCATGCAAAATGGCATTGCAATGGGAAGACATTGGACATCCTATGTCGATGCTTTCCCATTCCATCGTGCCAACATTCCTGCCTCAAATCTATTTCAAATTTCAAATATCAATAACATTTTATTCCAAATATATTTCATTATCAGCATTGATGACCATAAAACTAAAGATTGTTATTAAACTCATCGGATTTACTGATGCCCTTCAGAAAAGGAATTCTGCCATCCTTACCGAGGCTGGCCTGTATGTGACTAGTCCCACAGCATTGCTGCTAATTTTTAACTGCTCTCAGAGATAGCCTACAAAGCTAATTGTACTAAAGAAGTTGACTTATCATCACCTTCTCAAGGGTAATTAAGCATGTGCAATAAATACCTTTTTCAATGGTGATATTCACATGACATGAATGAATAAAAAAAGGGAGGCAGATCACTTCATTTGAAGTACTCACAAAAGAAGTTACAACGAAGAATTGAAATGCAAACAAATCCCTATGAAGATTCCTCTGAATTACATCAATATCCTTTGTAGTTGGTTTCCTATTTTTCTGCAAGAGAAAAGGCTATTTTTTTAATGACAGTTTATGCTATACTATAAGAAACTTAGAAAAATCTAATAGGATTGGACAGGATAGATTAAGAAAGAATATTCCTGATGGTGAGGAAGTCCAGAACTAGGGGTAAATTTTTCGGACTGAGGTGAGGAGAAATGTCTTCACCTCGAGAGTGGTGAATCTGTGGAATTCATTACCACAGGAAGTAGCTAAGGCTGATGTGTGATTTCAAAAACAAATTAAATAGCTCTTGGGATTAAAGAAATCAAGGGATATGGATGGAGGGTGGGGGGCGGGGATGAGTTTAGCGTGTGGATTACTACTTGGAAATGTGATGTGATAGCCGTTACAGAGACTTGGATAATGCAGGGACAGGACTGGATACTTCAAATGCTGGGTTTCAGGTATTTCAGAACGGACAGGGAGGGAGGCAAAAGAGGTGGGGGAGTGGCACTGTTGATCAGAATGTGTCATGGCTGTAGAAAAGATGGATGCCATGGAGGGATTGTCTACGGAGTCTCTGTGGATGGAGATTCGGAACAGGGTCGATAAATTTACTAGGTGTTTTCTATTGGCCGCCCAATAGTAACAGGGATGTCGAGGAACAGATAGGGAAACAGATCCTGGAGAGATGTAATAATAAGAGTTGTTGTGATGGGAGACTTTAATTTCCCAAATATCGTTTGGAATCTCTCTAGGGTAAGGGGTTTAGATGGGGAGGAGTTTGTTAGGTGTGTTCAGGAGGGATTTCTGACAAAATATGTGGATAAGCCTACAAAAGGAGATGCTGCACCTGATTTCGTTCTGGCTAACGAACCTGGACGGGTGTCAGATCTCTCAGTGGGAGAGCATTTTGAGGATAGTGATCATAACTATAATTATATATATTAACATAGCCAGACCAGATGTTAGGCTTGGAAGTTAGTGAACATTTTGGTGATAGTGACCACAATTCAGTTACGTTCACCTTAGTGATGGATAGGGATAGGCATGAAGCTGGGGGCAGTAGTTATAGCTGGGGGAAGGGTAATTATGAGGCCATCAGGAGAGAATTAGGGTGCCTAGATTGGACTAGGAAACTACAGGGACTGGGAACATCTGGAATGCGGAGCTTATTCAAGGAGCAGCTGCTGCGAGTCCTTGATAAGTATGTCCCTGTCAGGCAAGGAGGAAATGGTCGAGTAAGGGAACCTTGGTGTACGAAAAAAGTTGATTCGCTGGTTAAAAGGAAAAAGGAGGCTTATGTCAGGAATTTAAATTTAAAATTTTAATTTAATTTAATTTAATTTAAATTTCCTGAAAGTAGGCAGTCTAGTCAATAAGGTTGTTAAGAAGGCATATGGAGTCTTAGCTTTTATTGGGAGGGGGATTGAATTTTGGAGCCGCAACGTCATGTTGCAACTGTACAAAACTCTAGTGCGGCCGCACTTGGAGTATTGTGTGCAGTTCTGGTCCCCACAACATCGAAGGCCGAAGGGCCTGTTCTGTGCTGTAATGTTCTATGTTCTATAACTCTATCTCCTTTACACTAGCATTGGAGAGGGATAGGATCAGGCAAGCTAGGAAAACGTTTATCTGGATATGGAGAATTATGAAGCATCAGGCAGGAAATTAGAGGCATAAATTGGAAGGAGGTTTTCTCGGGGAAATATACAGAAGTAATGTGGCAGATTTTCAAGGAATATAGGTCTGGAGTTCTCACGACAACGTTCCAATGAGCTAGGAAAGTTTTGGTAGGTTACTGGAACCGTGATGCATGAAAATGGATTAAAATGAACTTAGTCAAGAAAAGTGTACAAAAGGTTCAGGGAGCTGGGCAATGTTAGGGATCTAAAGGAATATACTCCTTGTAGGAAGGAACTTAAGAAGGAAATTTGGAGAGCCAGAAGGGGTCATGAGAAGGCCTAGGCAGGTAAGATTAAGGAAAACCCCAAGGCATTCTACAAGTATGTGAAGAGCAAAAGGATGAGATGTGAAGGAACAGGACCTATCAAATGTGACAGTGGAAAAATTTGTATAGAACCGGTAGAAATAGCAGAGATGCTCAATGAATATTTTACTTCAATATTCACAGTGGAAAAGGATCTTGGTGGTTGTAGTGCAGGCTTGCAGCAGACTGAAAGTCTTGAGTATTTTGACATTAAGAAAGAGGATGTGTTGGAACTTTTGAAGAGCATCAAGATAGATAAGTTGCTGGGACCGGATGGATCTACCCCAGGTTACTGTGGGAAGCAAGGGAAGAGATTGCAGAGTCTCTGGCAATAATCTTTGCATCATCAATGGAGACAGGAGAGGCTCTGAGGATTGCAGATGTGGTTCCTCTATTTAAGAAAGGGAGAAGAGATAGCCCAGGAAATAATCGAACAATGAGTCTAAACTCAGTGGTTGATAATTTGTTGGAGAAGATCTCGAGACATAGGACTTATGAATATTTGGAGAGGTATAGAATGATCAGAAATTGTCAGCATGGTTTTATCAAAGGCAGATCGTGCCTTACAAGCCTGTTTAAGTTTTTTGAAGATGTGACTAAACACATTGATGAAGGAAGAGCAGTACATGTGGTTTATATGGACTTCAGCAAGGCATTCGTTAAGGTCCTCCATGTAAGGCTTATTGAGAAAGTGAGGGGACATGGGATCCAAGGGGACATTGCTTTGTGGATCCAGAACTGCTTGCCCATAGAAGGCACAGAGTGGTTGTAGATGGGTCTTTTTCTGATGGAGGTCAGTCACCAGTGGAGTGCCCCAGGGATCTGTTCTGGGAGCCTTGCTCTTTGTGATTTTTATAAATAACCTGGATGAATAAGTAGAGGGATGGATTGGTAAGTTTGCCAATGACACAAAGGTTGGAGGTGTTGTGGATAGTTTGGAGGGATGTCAGAAGTTGCAACAAGACATAGAAAGGATGCAAGACTGGGTGGCAAAGTGGTAGTTGGGCTTCAGATGAGTGTGTGATAATTCATTTTGGCAGGACAAATGGGATAACGGAATATAATATTAAGGGTCAGACTCTTGACGTTGCGGAAGAGCAGAAAGATCTTGAGTCCAGGTTCATAGGACACTCAAATCCTCTTTGCAGGTAGAGGATATGGTTACAAAGGCATATGGTGTACTGGCCTTCAATCGAGGAATTGAGTTTAGGAGTCAGGGGATAATGCTGCAGCTGTATAAGACCCTGGTCAGACCCCACTTAGAGTACTGTGCTCACTTCTGATCGCCTCATTACAGGAAGGATATGGAAGCCATAGAAAGGGTGCAGAAGAGATTTACAAGGATGTTGCCTTGTGAGGATAGGTTGAGAGAGCTCGATCTTTTCTCTTTAGAGAGAGACACAAAAGATGAAGGGTGATCTGATAGAGGTGTATAATATGATGAGAGGTTTTGATCAAGTAGATTCTCAGAGGCTTCTTCCCAGGGCTGAAATGGCTGTCACAAGAGGACACAGGTGTAGGATGCTGGGGAGTAGGTACAGAGATGTCTGGGCTATGTTTTTCACTAAGAGGGTAGTGGGTGTGTGGAATCAACTACAAGCAGTAGTGGTGGTGGCAGATTCGACAGGATCTTTTAAGAGAATTTTGGATAAGTACATTGGATTTAGTAAGATAGAGGGTTATAGATAAGTCTAGTAGGTAGGGAAATGTTCAGTGCAACTTGTGGGTCAAAGGGCCTCTTTGTACTGTAGTTTGTCTATGTTCTAAGATGGGATTAGGGTATTGAATGGTGGGCATAATGTGTAGGGATATGGGGGTAGGGCCTGAGGGGGATCGTTTGGTGTAGACTCGATGGGCCGAAGGGTCTTTTTCTGCACTGTAGTGTTCTATGATTCTATGAATTTGATGATCAGCCATGATCATAGTGAATGGCAAAGCAGGCACAAAGGGTCAAATGGCCTACCCCTGCTTCTATTTTCTACGTTTATGTGGCCATTCTTTAAACAGTGCGGCAAAATAATTATGACAGCATGAAAATATGTGGGAAACTAAACAAATACCTTCAACATGTAATTTCTTATTACAGCTAATGCACAAGATCTACTCCACTTGGTTTATTGATACTTCATTTTAGTTACCATGTTTTGATATTGAGATGTGACATTTCTTAAGATCGTCTGTAGAATACCTTTGCTGAAACAGTACGTATAATTTCTGTTTAAATTCAACAGTTTGAATACTCAGTGCTAATCTTCACACCTTGAAAACAGCACTAATAAAAATCTAATTTAAATTTCAAGGCTCTTCCGTATTTCTTAAATATAAGCATTTGCCATGTTTGCAAACTGTCTTACCTTCTTGTGGTATAGATCGCTCAGTGAATGAGCAGTCTTTCAACAGGGGAAATACTATTCTAAATATTTATTCATGGCACATTTCATTTTGGAACTTTGGTGCATTTGTTCACAAACTAAGAAAATAATTCCAAACTCCTTAACTGATCTCTTGTTCTCAAAGTTTTTGTTTATTATACTTTGGGATCATGGATTAGTGTTCAATTAATAACCACATTGTTCTTGTCAGTTTAAACAATGTTCTCATATTGTTAGTGAATAATTCTAAATTAATGAAACAGAATTCAAACTGTGACCAAGAGGTCAGCATGATTCTCTATGCTGTATGTGCATGTGTGTGTGTGTGTGTGTGTGTGTGTGTGTGTGTGTGTGTGTGTGTGTGTGTGTGTGTGTGTGTGTGTGTGTGAGAGAGAGAGAGAAAGAACTGGTGGGTAGCTTGAGTTGGGCCAAGAGGGCTTTTGTGGAGTCAGCCTATCTTATACCAGCGAACCATGCATCAGTCAACAACTGCAGACCATTTGAGACTTATAATTACAGTAACTGTCACTATAAGCATTCACATTTATATCAATAGGAGTTGCAATCAAATCCGTATCATGCAGGACAACTATACAAATCATTGTTTCCTTCTATGAAACCAACACAAAAATGCATTCTTCTGTATGTGGCTATTCTTCCAAATAGTGAATCACAGAATCCCTCCAGTAAGGAGGAGGCCATTCAGCCCATCGAGTCTGCACTGATCACAATCCCACCAAGCCCTATTCCCATAACCCCACATATTTACCCTGCTAATCTCCTGACACTAGGGACACTAGGCAGCAAAATAATTATGATAGCATGAAAACATGTGGGAAATTAAACAACTACTTCAACATGTAATTTCTTATTATGGCCGATGCATACTATCCAACATTTCTAACATATGTTGGAAATATTTTGACCTTGAAGCAGAATATTTGCCTGACTCACTTTTATCGATATTTTGAATACAAATCACCTGTTATAACTTCATCCCTTCAATCATATCTTTCTCATCCATCTGATCTAAGATAATGAAATAACGTAGCTCAGGCCGTAGTGCAGCATAAAACATAATTTTTTTGAGTATCCTTTAAAAAAAAGCTCGGAAGACGTCAAACGGTGGGAAAAAGGATAGGTTCTTTATGGCACTCATTAACACTAAATTGATGAATTTGTATGGAAAATTTTATTTGATAATAAAAATAGCATTCACAGACTTCTTTTTGTAGCTACATATACATTGTGATCTGTTTCGGGGTTGGCGGAAGAAGCTATAAGTATAATATTAACATCTACATACTATACTGTACTACACTAAAGTTATATATATAGCCACATGGGTCAAGCTACGAACAATGTAGTATTTATATATGCATAGTGTTTTATAAAAAGATTTGCCCATATATTGCTTTCAATCTACACAGCGGAACATTAGGCCTATAGCACATTGCAAGAATTAATGCTTAAAGAACACAGACTGCATACAAGTATTTCATAATATACAGGCAGGTTCACCATCAAGAAATAGAATCCCAAAACCAACAAAAACTTAATAATTACTGATATAGTATTCCTTTTGAAAACAGTTTTATATACCTGAATCATTTTACTTTAAAATATGTCCCATAAATCAGTTTGTTCCATTTCTGAAATATAAACACTATCACATTCCTCACAACTAGTTTTGCCATAGTTTTACTTTTTTTTTACAAGAAAGGCAACATTTTCCAACAGGCTCAATTAATTACAATTTAAACTTTGTACACAAGATGGTTAGTCATACATTTGTACAGTACCATGGCAACAACAGTGATAAAACTTGCAATGCGTACTTTAGTGTTGTAATGGAAATGTGAACAGTATACATATACACACTGAAGCACTGAAAGCAGTTCACTTAGTGGTTCAACAGTAATGAAGAGCTTCTTCATGGCTCAGCTAGGCAGTTTCTTCTCTCTTTTTTTCAAGCAGTGCCACAGCAGACCTTCACCACACAGTCTCCTTTTGCAATTGGCTTAGAAATTATCAACTGAATCTACATTACTACTTTGCTTCAAATCTTGAGTACACCACCTGTTTACAATTGATGCTAAAGTCTGCACAATCTCTTTAGCCATTTTTCTATTGGTCTAAACACACTCCCTCCTTCATAAGTATATCAACATCCCACGTCATATTCCTCCAGTTTAGAAGTTTGCTCCACTTCCACGTCAGCAACTCACCAGTTTAAACAACACCATATCCATCAATTTTTAGATGTTTCAGAAAGCCTCCAAACTTTTTTTTGTGATATAGAAAAATACTCAGTATTAAAACGGCATAGTGTTTCGACAAAGTGCAATTATTTTGTGCTAATGTCATCTGATTTCATTACAATGTTGGAGACACCTCAAGGACTAACAAAATATCTGGCAAGTTATCTAAAATCAATAATACAATTAAGGCTTACGATTGACATGTGATTTCAATACTATTTTCCTTTTGAGCAATTCCTAGCTTGTGTTGGGTCAGGCACATTTTACTGTTATCATTTTCCTGACATATGTACAATGTCATTTGTGTCTGTATTTTGTATTTTTTTTACATCAATAGGCCTCTAGTCTTTTGAAGCTGACAAACACCAATCAACTTTGGATCTGTTCAGAGAACCTATGTTGTCTTTTTAGATAGAACTTGACTTGTCCAGTGCATAACCCTTCATTCAGATGCTGAGATCAGTGCTGCATTCTCGAACAGCCTTCCTCCTAGGCTGTGGGGATTGCCTAGAACCTCTGGTAATGTCATATTTCTCCATGTTATGTTCATCTTTGTGCCTGGCTCTTTCGTCAGCTTTGCTTCTCTTTTCAGGTGATCTGTCTCTTTTTGTGTCGAGTGACCTGTGCCGCCTCCTCTCAGGTGACCGCTCTCTTCTTCTCTCGCCTGTTGCTTCTCTCTTCCTGTAAGGTGACCTTTCTCTTGTTCTGTCGGGTGACTTCTCATTTCTCTTGCTGGGTGACCTTTCCCTCCGCCTATCCGGTAAATCTTGCCATCTTCCGTCGGGTGACCTTTTCCTCCTTTCAAATGGTCCCTCCTTGTGTCTGCCAAGAGATCGTTCATTCCGTTCCATATTTTGAAATGCCATCCTTGATATTTCCCTACCTCTTTCAGGAGATCTTTGATGGTATCCATTCTCTGCCTTTCTTTCTTGACGTTGTTTCCTATCAGGTGATCTGTCCTTCTTCTTTCCGGGTACACGTTCTTTTCTTTTGGAAGTATCATTCCAGGTTGTAGTGTGGTGTTCCTTGGTTGGTCTGCTGTGTTCTTTTCTGCCTATTGGCTCTTCTAGTTCACTAATCCTCCTTTCCCTGTGCTGTGATGATTTGTGAAGTTCTGGTGGATAATTGGATTCCAGTGATGGATGAGATCGTCTTTCTGATAAATATTTCATTTCCGGTACATTTTGTGAACCTGTTGTGGAACTGCCCCTGTCATTGTTTGGGTCTGAAAGATAAAATGAACATAATTTGGTTCACATATTGATAACATGATCTGTACCCACTCAATTATCTTACTATTAATGCAATTTTACCCTAGTCGCCCAGAAGAGCTCCAAATTCATTACAATTTAATAGTAAAGTTTTCAGTTTATTTATTAGTATCACCAGTAGGCTCACATTAACACTGCAATTAAGTTACAGTGAAAATCTCCTGGTTCGGTAACCGCTTGTTCGGTTACGCTGAGGGAGAAATTAGCAGGGCCGATGCATCTAACCAGCATGTCTTTCAGACTGTGGGGGGAAACCAGAGCACCTGGAGAAAACCCACGCAGACATGGGGAGAATGTGCAAACTCCACACAGACAGTACCCAAGCCAGGAATCAAACCTGAGACAGCAGTGCTAACCACTGTGTCATTGTGCTGCCCAGATTAAATGCTGGAATTTGTTTCAGCATTTTTAGTGAATTGCATGCTAGTAATGAGAAGAACATTGCTATATAGATTATACAAGAACATTCTTAAAATAACATTTCTTTTATACAACAGTATAGGCAGCTAATTCCCTATCAAGCAGAGCACAAAATGGATGGTGAATAAAGCATTATATTTGGAACTGAAATTACACATTAGGATATTAGGTTAGGTACATTCATCTTAACCTCTCCTTTACACTATTGTAGTAAAGGTTACATTTGAAAGTAGTGGAAAGAAGAATTTCAGATGAATGCATATCCCACAGTGTCATTTCAAAAGCAATGCATCTTGACACAAACCTCAAAAGAGCATGATCCATTACTCAAGCAAACTATTTGGAGAACACATGGAGTATTTTGAACAGGGTTTAGTGGCAGCCTTAATTAAAATTGCTTTTGGTAAATGGTCATCTTTAATTCAAATTTTAACATAGCCTTTGAAATATGTGATATTTTGCAAAAACACTCGGAATTTCTTTTATTGTTCTCACAGATTACAACACATTTACATAGTGACCTTATTTAAGTAGTCATTTATAAAAGACTGACCCTGTCCTGCTTTTTAAATTACTCTCAGTCCTTATGAGGATTTCGTGATGCCTGAATCCTCTATGAAGAAGGATGCCAACTTCAAAGTGCAGTAAATGGAAGATTGATGAGCACGTTTCCAGTAAAACAGTCATTCACTATTATGCTCATTGAATAATCAAATTTTCTAAACTATTAGATCTACACCTACAGTGCAACGGGCAGCAGAGTTTACCTCAGATATGAGCAAATCCTCAATTGGCATGTAGCTATTTCAGCAACAAAATTAATTAATTTCCAAAAAAAAGTCAATATTTTTAAGTCAGACATGACGTCAATCAAGGATTTGGCACCTACGAAGAAAGTTGGACTTGCATCATCTGCCGGTTTGTCTCAAAAAGATCATCAATTTTCAGCTAGTTTAAATAGTATAGAATCAGGGTGGTATCATAATAGTCTTTGCCACTGACAAACTTGCTGATTAATTCCAATAACAAATTAAGTTAAGTATTCTCATTTCAAGACGGTATGTATCTTGGGTTCACCATAAACCTTGCAGTTTTAATACAACAGGGATCCTGTAATATGTTGCTTCCTTGTTCACAATTATAATTCCTCTCATATTTTAGAATAAAATTTGTATTTTCTGGTAATCTGATGATGGAGGAGATTACAATACCAATAAGGTCCCACCATGTCATCCATCACACTTTGAGATCCTACATTATGCAATCAATATTTCTTTTTAATTTATGCCATCCAACATTATATTGATATTCAAACGTCATGAGAAGTAGTAAGAAGAAACAAATTTAAATGAGAACCTACTGGTTGGCATGTAATATAAATTACAACACATGTAGGAGTAAATTTAAAATGCACTGCAACCTTACAATCAAGACAGTAATCTGAAACTGCTCAAATTTAACACAAGTGGCTTGTGACAGCTGAAGTCCTTGCCTGCATAACTATTTTTTAATTCACTTACAGATTTTCTCTCTCTTCTAGAATGTGTGTTTGACAGAAATGTTGCAATATAACCAAGTACAGGTTAGTTTTTCTGTTAACCAGGTAGTTAAGATGCCATGGAGAGCAAATGGTTCTATTAACATTAACTTCAGCTTCTAGCATGAACCAGAATAGCAACTTCATAAATCCAAGCAAACCGACATAGAGGAAAATTGGAGACATGGTGAAAAGATCTCTGCAATATATATAATATAAACACACACATACATTAGCATACATTTAAAATCCCAATCTGAAATTAGGCTTTTCTGTCTATTATCTAAGCCATGGATTCAATAAATGTTCAAAACCCACTTCAACTTCACTCTCATGATTATGATGTCTGAATCCTGATCCAGTTTATAGCCTTGTCACTCACATCTGGGGTTTCACTGGCTTGAATAGCAACAGGCAGCTAAAAGGTTTCAATTAGATTTGTGGATTAAAACAAACTAGGATAGCACCTGCAGGCAATGGGGTGCTGGACTCTCCTGCCATTTCTATTCTGTACAGGACATTTGTTTATAAAAAAATGATCAATTTCTTAGCTTCCATGAATTCCAGATGCAATGAACATACACATTCAACATTTGCATGTGTAACATTTAAACAAATCCCACAACATAACTCAGATGAAAAATCACGTCTTTAATTCTACAAGTAGAAATCCTCCCTTCCTGTCATTGTGCTCAAGTGCAAGAAGATTGTAATATATTTGACATCCCTAGGGATTCTGTGTTCAATGGTTCAAAGTTGACTTTATATTGGTGACAGTTATGACTTTACTTAAGCCAATGTGAAGATCATTACATTACATTATTTGAACAGCAGTTTCCAAAGAACAGTTGAGGTCTATTATTCATAACGTAGAAGGTACGGTCCATGCCCCATTCCTTCCACTCACATGTACCCACATCTCTCATGTGTCCTTCCTGGCCCTTTTGTACTGAGAATGATCCAAATAGGCTATAAAACTCATAGGTTATACAATTAAGACTGCAGAGAAATCTATCCAATCATAAGCGCAACAAGTTGTCTGGCCAACAACAGGCTTTAGGCCTCCCTCAATAGCACAAGAGTTTTCTGTTGTCTATTCTCATGTTTGATGACTCAATCCAGGACCTTGTGGGTAACTAAATAAAACTGACATATTTCCCCAAATTTGAACACCTCACAACCTTAATATTCAATTGCAATCTAGCGAAATTTAATGCTGAGATTAGTGAAAAGGAGTGAAAGAAAATTCATGTTTGGTTATATTACAACATATTCACAAGTGTCAGTACACTGTTCTGAATTTCACACTGCAGTTTTTCTTTCCCTTGAACAATAATTAGTTTTCTTAATATCAAAAGGCCACTTGTGATTGTATATTCTCATGACGGTCTGGAAGCCATGGATTTTGCAGAACAGTGAGTCTAACAAAAAGCACTGGGTTAATTAACTATTGCAATGACAACTCTCTCAAAATACCATCATTAACCCATATTCTTACAATATAAAGACCAAAATTTAGCTATAGATCAGCACTATGTATACATATTGCTCGAGAATAATGGGTTGGATTTTGTGGAGCCAACGGGGGTTTTCTCCATGGAACTAAGCAGGTTTCTTGACAGTGTTCTGGCGGGCAAAGCCCAATGAAATCGAGTTGCTACTCTCCAGCCTCCCCATGATTGCGACCTCCAACAGTGGAAATCCTGCCTACTAAGAGCAGCCAACTACTCAAAAGCCAAAGTTACTCATCGCCCTCAGCAGTGGGAGTGGAGACTGCTGAGAGCAATGCACCCATCAAGGAGTGTTGTGGAACCCTAGGGAGTGAGTGCAGAGGGGGGAATCATTGGATAAGGCTCATGGGAAAGAGAATAATATGTGACATTGGGGCAATTTACATCAGCAAATGAAAGTTGAGATTTAAACATGACGACTCTTTGCCCTCACCAACTAGTTTGGATGGGACAGACAGTTGGTTGAAAGGCAATGTAGTTTCAGTAAGTGAAAGAGATTTTATACTCAAACTGCATCAAAAAGATGGTTGGCAGATATCCAGTGATGTTTACGTTGGGAAAGTTCATTATTAGTTTCATAAACTCAATGAAAGCCAGTTCCAATCATTTTTCAAATTTTCAACATATTGGAAAGATCATTGGGAACTGTTCATAACATTAAATAGATACGGCTTTCAGACTTATCTAAACCACCTGCAGCATGGGTCATTCAGTCTCCCACAGTTCACCAGTATTTGAAGATGAACTATTGTAAGCATCAATGCTACCTTTTTCAGCAAGTTATGTTTAAAGTGCAGGTGAACTGTTCCCAAAAATTCCAGGAAAGATTTTTGTTCTACAAGTTAGTTGCAATTTTAAAATAATATAAAATGACAGTACTCCCTATCTTTATGTAAGGAACACAATTTGATTCTACAAATCAAACACATGTTTACTTTTTATTACATTTAGCTTGTATTGACCAAATGTTAGCTTATTCAGACTGAAGTAATGGCGTCATCAATCCCTTGTTGTCAGTTTAAATAAAACAAAGTTTTGTATATTCTAAAATATGATGTTAATGAGAAAACATTTCCTGCTATTATATTTTTCATCTCTAGTATATAGACTAAGAGAATTACTGAAAATATTTGTTAAATGATTTTCCTTTATTCCTATCACACAGCAATATTATTAGTCTAATTTACATAAGACTGTAAGATATGGGAGCAGAATTAGGCCATTTGGCCCATTGAGTTTGCTCCGCTATTCGATCATGACCCCATTCTCCCAACTTTTCCCTGTAATCTTTGATCCCCTTACTAATCAAAAACCTATCTATCTCCATCTTTAATATACTCAGTGACTCTGCTGCCACAGCCCTCTTTAGCAATGAGTTCCTCATTCACCTCCCTTTGGCTGAAGAAATTCCTTTTCATCTTGGCTCTAAGGTGTGTCCTAGAATTTTAGTCTCTCATGACACACTGACAGTAAGCTTACAGATTTTTCATAATATGTTTTGGATTTTGTTTTTGATATGCAATACACAGCAACAGATTGGGTGGTTGATTTGGAGTTTAGAGAACATTTATAATTTAAAACTGGCCATACTGGGACCCTGCATCTGTGATAAATATGGGAGTAGACGGCAATGCAGTAAACTCTATGGGTTGGGGTGCTTTTATGACCTGACAGCAGAGCTGAAATTGTTTATCAGTATTAGTTTTATGCTGTTTATTTCATAACACTGGCTGACAAAATGCCCTGCATTGTAACATACTCCTACATGTATTACACATGGGAGGGTTACACAATGGCCCGCACATAACGGCAAATACAGCATCCTGCAAATTCCAACCCAGCAGCTTAAGAATCTTTCAAACAATGATTAGAATTTTCTTTCAATTTATTTTCATCCATTTTTTATTCTCTTGCAGACCACCTTCTGTCATATATCCTCCTGCAGCTGAGAGGATGAAGTACAATATATGATAAATGTGCTGGGCGTATGAGGTAAAAGGCCATTGAGAGTAGAATAAGACAAATCAGGGTAAGAGGTTGGAAACTGAACGCTATTGGAATAATTTAGTTTATGAAAAGACACATAAAAGGAAGTTATGTATTTGAGAGGAAAAAGAGAATCTCATTGAACTAGTAAACCTTAAAGGATTGTATATCTCATATTTTGAGGCACAAATTGAGTGACAGAAAAGGCCAGGAATTTAAACCAATATAAATATTTCATATACATTTTAACACATACTATATATTCCTTCACTTTGCAGATTAGAATTCCTCATTGTCATGCACTGTCTGGTAGTGTGACTGAGATGAGGTACAGTTGCTGCTGGCCCATGAGTATCTATTTATTCCATACTAGAGCAATCAGGAGAAGATAATTCTGTCAGATGATGGTACACAGTATGGTCAAACACTGAAAAAATACAACATGGTGCTGTTATCGATCATAATGATCTATGCAAACAAATTAATCCTCAAACTGATTTTGAACAAATGCATCATGCAATCCAGCAGTGTAATATTCAGCAATAATGGAGTAATTTTAACATAGTGGGAGCAAATGAGATTGGGTGTACGCGGAGTGTGCATAGGACGGTGCGTGTGGGTAGGGTGGAAGTTGGCATTTCAAATAATTTTACAGCCTTAGGCAAACATTGCTGAGGAGGCTTGACTATTGTCAATTGGCAGCTGTGGCAAGGTGAGGATGTGCTGAGGAAGCACTCCACCTCCTGATGGATGAAACCATCTTCTTCCCATGCAATCTCCCTCGCCAGGAATCCCAGGATGGTAACCTCCTACAGCCCCCCAGTGTCAGGGATCGGGCAGTCCATGTCCCCTCCTCTTCCCCATCGCCCGCCTACCCCATCCCACCCATCCTTGTGTTAGTGATCAGACCTACCTGCTCCATGTCTGACCAGAAGTCAAACCCATCAATCAAATGGGGAATCTACTGATGATTTCAGATCTGTGCTGTGGAGTTAAAGTTGCACCATGTGCATAGAAAAACCAGATTTCACAAATGCGACTGATACTCTCAATTCCCCAGTAAACTTCAGTAAAACACTAAAACTTAATTCCCCAGTAAACTTCAGTAAAACACTAAAACTTTCCCCAATAAATCATGTCTGTGTGTAGCAGTAACTACTAACAATTACATTAATAACTTAACAGGTGTGATATTCCACATTACTCCAATCATTTTTTTCATATCCTTATCAGCCCTTCTATGGTGACCATTGGAAGGTAAGAAGTGTCACTGTTGAGAAGTCAGGAGCTTGTTAGAGGGCAACTGTCTTGCAGAGGATCAATGGGAACTAACTACAAGAAACTGAGAGTAAACAATAGTGAACACATCCAACACTAAATCCTTTGGGGAGATCTGAAGTGATTTCAGATGCCAATTGCTAAGAGATAGTCATGCAGGGGATCTCATTTTGGCAGTTTGCACACTGCACCTCAGATTACTTAATCAACCCTGACATAAACTGATGGTGGCTAAGTTCCGATATTTATCATTTAATTTATTAAATGGTCTAGGAGCACAATAATGTCTCTAGGTAAATGCTGGGGGAGAAGTTCACTATATGATCCATCTGATATTTCACACCAACAGAAATAGACATAGGATATGGTATGTAATAGGTGGCAGGTAAAAAACTGACCCCTTTTGTATTACTGCCTAAGATTATCCTCCACATCACTGAGCACAAACCAGATATTTCTTCACCTGGGGAGTGGGCAAAGCTGATAGGAAATTTATTACTCACTCCTGCATTCTCACTCTTACTCATCTCCAAGTGACTAGTTACAGGGCTTGGATTGACACTGGGTTGGAAGCAGGTTCCTCCATTCTTTTAGTAACGATGTAAGGGAACCAGAAAAAAAAATAGTAAAAAAAAAATCACAAGGCAGCAACTTGAAGAAGAAAATGAAGCTTGTCTGGGCCTCACCATTTTCAAACCCAATTATTTGTCCATAATTTTGGAGTCAACCCTGTACGTACAAACCTTATAGAACTGATGGAAATCAGATGATCATAATCATCAAATTGTTGCAACTCCAATTCAAAATTGTGAATATGAAGAAATTGGGAATTCAAAACTGGGTATAATTGGAGTGGCAAGGCAGCACAGCGGTTAGCATTGCTGCCTCACAGCACCAGGGACTTGGGTTTGATTCCCGGCTTGGGTCACGTCTCAGTGGAGTTTGCATATCCAGTGTCTGCATGGGTTTCCTTCCACAGTCCAAAGATGTACGTATTAGGTGGATTGGCCATGCTAAATTGCCCCTTAGTGTCAGAGGGACTAAGTTGGGTAAATGCATGGGGTTATGGGGATAGGGCCGAGGTGGTATTGTAATTGGTGCAGACTTGATGGGCTGAATGGCCCCCTTCTGCACCGTTGGTTTCTATAATTCTATGATGATTTTTTTTTCCTATCACACAACATACTCTCAGTGTTTCTTTTAAGATAAACACAGCTTGACTTGCACTTTTTTCAATCTATTGCAACTGATTTCATATGTGCAGAGACTATTGGGAGGATAGAGAGGATGAAGAGATGACCCATTTCATGTATATGTTCGTGTTAGGCCATTTCATAACAAAAAGGTCAATATTTGAAACTGCAAAAATCTCACTGGCAACATAAGAATGAGAAAGTCTTTACACAGAAAATAAAATATCAGATTTCAGTTTGGTTAAAAGATTTCAGTGCATCTTCAGTTCAGAAAAGCAAAATAAAAATAGAAATGTATGGACTCTACACCATTCTCACTAAATTAGTGCATAGCATCTTTTTTTACCTATTTTTAACCATAGCATTTAACCCTTTAAACCACTTGATATTAATTAAGATTTGGGTCTTATTCTGATTAAAGGAATTTGTGTTTGTCCTTTTTAGTTACTTTTAGAGGGTGGAGTTGTAGACAGCAAACTACTATTCCAAAGTGACAGGAATGTTTGTCAACTTTTGACTTTTTTTTAAAATATGTTCACAATGAATAAAATTAAATAACAAAGCAACAGAATTTAAAGCATTAGACACAAGGGACAGGATTTGCTGGCTTTCTCACCCCAATATTGGAAATTCAAGGACCCTTGCATGGTCCGCCCTCCCACCTGCTATGATTCCCATGGCTGGAGGGTGGGAGCAGGAAATTTCTGATCAAAAGTGTTAGCAATACTATTTCTTTCTTACATAAAACAGCAGTGTAATCCACTTGGGCACTTTCTCAGTAAAGGTTTCAAGAAAAGGCCATCAACTGGCAGACAAATCCCCACTGTGTGTACAAGATTCTTGAATTTCCCAAAACTCAGTGTCATCAGCACTATAATTCTACTTAGTTGGTGTCCGTACATCTACCCCAGTGCTTGGGCTATAGGGCTGACAGTGCAACAGTTGCAGTAATGCTTCTTGTCTCTTTCCAATAGAAGAAAGCACAACATTGCTGTTAGCAAGTGGAGCATCCCCATCGTAAATAGGACTAGGGACAGAGCCTTATACAAGTTACAGCTCTATTGCATTCAACAGAGCTTCTGCTAACTGAATAGTGGGAAAGAAAAGCAGCACTGAATCTTTATACTGGAACTGATAATAGCATCACACAGCAGGAATTTAGAGAGCAGGTGCAGAGGGCAGGAGAACAAGAGAGCAAAAGTCAAAGAGGGCTGTATGGGAACATATAGAAGATACTACAAGAAGCTTTACAAATTGGACTGTTATTATGTTGAAATTCCACCCAGCTAGCAGTTAGCTCTCTTTTCTGAAAGCACACATAGTGCCCCTTGTCAGAGTCCACCTGCCTACTTCAGCCCCATGCAACAGAAGAGCAATTTCCAAAGCTTCTTAGTGGTTTCTGCTCATCTTCCACTGTCGTCGCAGTGGAGAACCCAGCAGAAAAAACTGGCATCTATAAAGCAGTTTTCATACTTCCCATAAACAGAGATTCAGTGTGGTCCAGCACAATGAAACAGCTTATATTTAATCCTCCTTCCTTGAGGCTATACTCTCTCTATATTTTTTGCACACATATTTTATAATAAGCTCAATTTCATGTATGCAAATTCATTTTATTAATAAATTGGTTCAATTAAGAACTATTAGGTTGGATCCAATGTGTGAACAAGGGCAGTCATAGACCAGCTTAGTATGTAGCGAGACTTTTCCTTTTAAAACATTTATTCAGTTGGTACTCTTAACAATAATTAGATCAAAACTAGAAGTGTACAAGATTCAGGAAAGACTGAATAGATTAAAAAAAAACACTAACAGGACCTGATAAGAGACCTTTAAAATATTAATGTTACTTTGTTGAGAGCAGATGTTTCCACTGTTGAGGTAAATCCAAAACTAATTGCTAGAAAAAGAGGGTAGCCACTAATAAATTCAGTATGGAATTCAAAAGAAACTACTTTATTCAGGGAGTGCCAAGAGTATGGAAATAGCTATCACATGGAGCGACTGAGCTAAGTTACATTTATGTCTTTAAGGGGGAACTAGTTAAAGTGTAAGAGAGAGAAAAGAATAGCTCATGTTAATAGGAGGAGATTAAATAAAAAGATTGGAAGGAGGTTTGTGCAGAAGAGTTGGTTTCTGTTCTATAATGATTCCCATTTAAATCACATTAAATAGGTTATATAACATGGCAAGATATTCAGTTGCATCAGCAGTGATCATCTTCTGATAAGTATAGTGTCATATATTCAAGAATTATGATTATAATGGCTTGGTATTCTTCCCATTTTTGAATAGAATAAACTCAGGTCAGTTCTTCTTTCCTCCATAATTGCTCCTTGAAACAGCAGCCAAGAAAATAGAAGAAACTATGAGTGCCTTCATAGTTTTGTCAATACCACTCCTTCGCCTCATGGAAGGAATAGATGCAAGAGTTTCTGTCTTTTTCGTCAATTAGGCAACTTACCTGTACTCAGTGTCTTGTCCAATGGCCTGATTACAATCATGAACACCCTAGTTAAGGAGGCTTTGCTGTGAAGCTGTCCAGTGACAATGAGAAGAAATGGACAAAAGAAAAAGGCAATAGTTTTTCCACATCAGCACGTCGCAAGTTGGCTGATTGTTCAGCTGCTTCAAAGCAGTGAGGACATACAGATCAAGGAATTCTTTTCTTGGGTTTGCTAATTTCAGCTGGGACAACAGTTGAGGTGTTATGACTAGACTCAGCAACTGTTGCATTGGGAAAGGGCAACAGAAGGCATGTTTCCCTCTATTAAGGGTTCAGTTATGTAACTGCTGCATTGGAATAAGATCAGGCTCAATTATGATCTCATAGAGAGAATTCCTACAGTGCAGGAAGAGGCCATTTGGCCCATCAAATCTGCACTGACAATAATCCCACACAGGCCCTAATCCATGTATTTACCCTGCTACTAACTCCCCCTGACATTAAGGGGCAATTTAGCATGGCCAATTAGCCTAATCTGAACATTTTTGGGAGGAAACCGAAGCACCCAGAGGAAACCCACACAGTCACAGGGAGAATATACAAACTCTACTCAGTTATCACCCAAGGCTGAATTGAATTTGGCCTCTTCTTTCCATTCAATATTTATATAGTTCTTTGATGCTTAAGCTTAGATGCTAAAAATAACCACTTGGGCCATGTTTTTAAGCCTGTGGAAATCACACAGCAAGAAGTCAATATTTGGAAGGGAAAGGAGTAAACAGAGGAGAGATAGAGAATGAAAAAGTGATGGCATATTTAATATGCTACATGCTTTCCTAGCTTTATAAACAGGGGTACTAAACCTTTATAAATAATTGGTTGAATCTTAGCTAGACTGTTGCATCCAATTCTGAGTAACAAACTTCAGGAAAGACGTCAAGACCTTGGACAAAATGTAGAAGGAATTGACAAGAATGGTGCCAGGGATGTGATTTTGTAATGCAAAGAGACTGAAAAAGTTGGAATTGATCTCCTTTAGAGATTAACACTGCGATTCTCCCAGATTAGGATCAAGTGCCCACACCAGCAGGAAAACAGTAGTGTTCTCCATTGGCAGTTTTATCAGATAGGAGTCACACACCTAAAAGATGCAGATGAGCTTATTTTGAGCTGGCCAGACCTGCTGTTCCAAGACCAGGTCATCATTTTGTGAAATGTGTCTTGATCTCCAAACTTGGAGACATTCCACCCACCCCCCTCCCATGACCAACGAATGCCACAAACACCTCATCAAAGAGGGGCATCCTGCCCTCCACCCACAAATAAACTTCCCTTCACACTCCCCCCACCACACAGGCATGAAGATGTTCTGATTTCTGACCCAATTCCCCATTCAGCCTCCTTACCTCCCAGGCCCCCCATTCAGCCTCCCTTTCCCTCCCAGTCCCCCACTTTCCGTCCCAGATCTCCCCCTTTCTGAGACCCCCCTACCAACAGTCCCTCCCCCTCACCCAGCCACCTTCTCCTTCAGACCTTCTATTTCAACCTCTCTTCAGGTCATGCATCTTGGCCCTGCCAACAGCACACAGTCCCCTGGCACTTACACCCTAGTCTGACACCTTATGGCCTGAGGGGGTTCGAGGAAGAAGGTCCAGTAGGCATTTACCCTCTACTGCTGCCAGGCTGCAAAGTCTCTCAAAGGCCCTGAATGTTGGGTGGGCTGGGGACAAGAAGTTGAAATTGCCACTCTCTTCTGGGATGGAGGTGTCCTGGCTGGACTGCCCCTTCTAGCCCTGGCTGACCTTAAAATCCCCCCTGGCATAATGACTTTAATCTTCAAACCACTTCAAATTGGAAGTTAAACCACAAACTGTCATTCAGGCTGATACTGTCAACACTGCAGTCACAATCAAAGGGGTACGTGAGATGCAATCAACCGTGAAGGGAAAATGAAAATAAACACGGATGGGTGGAGGATGATAGAAATCCATTGAGCAGGCAGTTGAATCTTTTATGAGGCATTGCACTGCTGATTTTGTTACAGATCAAAGCTTCAAGTGCAATGGAGAGGGTTTAAATGATTTCTGCTTGCCAGGAAACCTCAGCAACTTCAAATCAAGGCTGTGTGCATATACTGAGGAAGATTGCAAACTGTGCAGAATGGATCTCCCTGCGCCCCGCCGCATCCCTCCCCCCCCCAACAGAATTCACATCTCCATGCCATCAGACGACTTTGAAGGAGTCTGTTCACACCTGTTGCTTGTAACAGAGAGAAAAAAAATCTCTGCTGCAAGATGGAGTGTTGTAATGATTTAAAATTCTGCCAAGTGATGTTGGGCGGGGATGGGTGCCGAGGTTAAAGTTGCTTAATCACTTCAGAATTTGCACAACTGGGAGTCAGGAGTGCAGATGTTGATCACAGGGCTTCTGAAATCATCATGCTAGGGGTCATCTTCAGGTCTACCTGGGCTAGCAGGGACAATCCAGCCACAACACTCCCAATCCCGGTAGAGACGTCAACCCCTTGCTCCCAGTCTGTGCCCACCCAATCCCCAGCACCTTTGAGGGACCCTTCCTCCACAGTTTGGAAGCAGCAGAGGGACAAATGACTACTGGCCCCACCTCCTCAAGCTCCCTCAATGCCCAAGGCGTCAGGCCAGGATGCAATGCCAGAGTGCTGGGGGACAATGCACCCTGGGCACTGCCAAGGCACATGGCTTGAAGGGAGGCTGAGTGGGAGTCTAAGGGGGAAGAAAGTCTGAGTGGGGGGTTTGATTGGAAAGGGGGGGCTGTGTGGCGGACATGGGCCAGATAAACCTCATGCCTGTGTATTGTGTGTGGGGGGGGGGGGGGGGGTGGAGGGGAGGATGCCTCTTATTACTGAGGGATTGGTGATGTTTTCTCAACCCTTGGAGTTCAACATACCAAGTGAGGACCTGTATGAAAGCTGGTCTGCTGCAGATCTCACTGGAGTGATAGATGAATAGCAGGAGGTATTTGAATTAGTGGGTTCAAGTCTGCTAATTATACTTAAATTAGCCAAACACGCACAAAACCAGTTTTTGCCCGACACCCAATTCTCCGGGCTAATGCTGGGAGCTAACGGCATTCCCCTCCCCTCCAAATGTAGATTTAATGGAGATGTTCAAAATTATGAAGGGTTTTGAAAGAATAGGTAGGGAGAAATCAGCAGGAGAATCAGTAACCAGAGGACAGATTTAAGACAACTGACAAACAAGCCAATGGAGAGATAAAACTTTTTTTTTCAGTCAGTCTGTTCTTTTTTGCAACGAATTTGCAAGGAGATGTGCTGGGTGGTGGAAGCAGATGCAATTGTAACTTTTGAAAAAGAACTGGATATTATGTATTTAATAAGGAAAGACATTCAAGGCTACAGGTAAAGAGCAGAGTAGGATGAATTGATAGCTCTTTCAGAATCTTTACTTCTGTGCTCCCATATAATTCATATTGGCTGGAATTTTACCGGCATGCCTGTCTGATGCTCTAAGATCGCGCCCAAAACTAACAGAGGATGCAGTTCTGCGAGCCTCGGCTGCCTTGATTTTGGGGTGGGCACATCAGTAAAATCAGGGCCATTATGTGTGGAATGGACTCAGGATTATGTCTAAGATGGAAACTTAGCAGCGTGGACTTTGAAACTTTTGCTAGTCTTTTTTTTGCCAGTTTTTCTAGTGAAGCATAATCAATTTGTCATTTTCAGATTGATTTATTTATAAAGAATGTGTCTTGGATTCTAAATGTGCTTACATGATCAGGCAATCACTGTTAGGTTTGAAGGGTGAGGAAGGTGTGTGGCGGGGCAGAGGAAGAATGGTCAAAATGAAGAAACTGAAGTTCCCATTTCTATTCGATTTTTTTAATCTTCTGAAAAATGTCATCAGATCCACCAACTATTCCCATTTCATGGATTCGAGGAACACAAAGCATTTAGCGAAGGAATATTCCAAGGGTATCCACTAAGAGGACATTAATGCCATTTAAAATACAACCTCAAACAGATTGATGCCAAAACATTGAATGTGTTCAAGAGGCGGCTAGATATAGCACTGAGGCGAATGGATCAAAGGTTATGGCAAGAAAGCAGAATTAGGCTGTTAAATTGGATGATCAGCTTTGATCGTGATGAATGGCACAGCAGAATCAAAGAATCAAAAGGCCTCCTCCTGCTGTTATCTTCTATGTTGAAGCTAGAACTGCAAGAAAAGATATTTTTCAAGTTGCAATCTAAAAACTGGCATTTAAAGACACTTAAATGACCATCATTTGAATTTTCCAGTGTTTGAATTATGTTCCTTGAATATGCTGACCCTTGAAGCTGATTTAAAGTAACTTGGGAATCATTGCAGAATCTCTACTCCTTCCAATTCACCATCACAACTGATGTCTATCGCAACTAAATAAATAACTCTTCGCTGACTATCCAGATGCACTTTCTAACTCTTGCAATAATTCTAAATGTTCCAATGCACTCTTGCCAGCATTTACTAGAACATTACATTTTTGGGCTAACTTGCATGTACTTGCAGTTCTAATTTCAACACAGAAGACAGCAGCAGGAGGAGGCCTTTTGAGCCTGCTGTGCCATTCATCACGATCATGGCTGATCGTCCAATTCAACAGCCTAATTCTGCTTTCTTCCCATAACCTTTGATCTCATTTGCCTCAAGTGCTTTCCCTTGCTGCCTCTTGAGTACATTCAATATTTTGGCATCAACTATTTCCTGTGGTAATGAATTCCACAGGCTCATCACTCTTTGGGTGAAGAAATATCTCTTCATTTCCATCCTAAATGTTCTATCCCGAATCCTCAGACTGTGACCCTTTGTTCTGGATACACTCACCACTGAGAACATCCTCCCTGTGTCCATCTCTGTCTAGTCCTTCAGAGTTTTATAAGTCTCGAGCCCTGTGGATATGCCTGCCAATCTGAAAAGGACCCATTGATTCCTACTCTTTGTTTTGTATCTGTCAACTAGTTTTTTATCCATCTCAATACACTTCCCCCAATCTCATGCACTTTAATCTTGCACGATAATCTCTAACGTGGGACTTTGTCAAATGTTTTCTGAAAGTCCAAACATATCAATCGACTGGCTCCCCCTTGTCAAGTCTGCTAGTTACATCTTCAAAGAATTCTAACAGATTTGTCAAGCATGATTTCCCCTTCATAAATCCATGCTGACCCTATTTGATCCAGCCACTGCTTTTTAAATGCTTTGCCATAAAAGTTTTTAAATAATGGATTCAAGAATTTTTCCCACTGCTCATGTTAGGTTTGCTAGTCTATAATCTGGGCAAAGCAAACTACAGACCAATTTGTGCCCCTTTTAACCATTAACTGTATTTGAAACTATTTTGAATCTCAACCCAGAAGCCGCAGGATAAAGCAAACATTTTGCTTGGTGCTAATAGTGTGCTATTTTTCATTAACTGGGATTTCATAACTCTCAAGCAGTTTTTCAGAGATCTGTACTTCTTTTGTTTGTAAATTGATAGAATCATCCAATGTGATATAATTTCTTTGAACCAGTGTCCTCTTTTATGCACTTTTGAAAAATGCAATTTTATTTTACATAATGTGCATCAATCACACATACTAAAAAGCCCAGTGCATGAAGGCAAACTGGACATCATGTAATGGCAAAGTCTGTTTCCCTTTCTACAGAGAACAAAAACCTTTAATATGCTATGAGATTGACCTAAGTTCTGACTATGTTGCAGTATAGAAGTAGCATGTTAAATGCCAAATGTGGCAATGCTGAGGACTGAGACATACAGCTAAAACATACAGGGCCTAATGTGCACTGTTTTGCAAGAAATATTTAAATGTACTTAATACCATAATGGAGTTTAAATTTGGTGCGCTGTGTTACAAATCAATAAAACTACTCAAAAGTTAGTCTGAAGACTTGCAATTCAAAATAAGAATCTGATGCAACCACATGTAACAGACTCTTCTGTCCTGAAACGTAATAATGTAGTTTCACACTTTTGTGCACTAATAACAAAATCGGCAGAATTTATGTCTGTAAATCTTAAATCAAAACTGTACAAAACAATCCATGAAAAGCATGAAACATTTATGACAAAATATCTTAACTTCTCTCTGAATATTGGGAAAAGATGATTTACAAGTGTGACTCTTTACCACAACTTCAAACAAAGAACTTGTGGAACTTATAACTTTGAGAGAAGTATATAACATTCGTCATCAGATTGATAGCCAAATATACACACTGCCCAATTCCATTCCGATATTGCCTGTTATGCACCCCTATGGTTGTTGAAAGTTCTGATGATACGTAAATTGCTGCGCTTTTCAAGTTTTCATTAGAAAGCAACATTAGAAAATGGAATAATTGATCTTCCTTGTACAGGACTGGACTTTGAATGCCTTTTAGAATAATGTGGTGGGGCAATTTACTGCGCTGTCAATAATTTTTTTTAAAAAACACGATTAATTTTAAGTTGATGGACTCAGTGGTGTTGATGTATTATGGTGGACGTATCCAATTGTATTGGAATGTTGCACCTTTGGGAAAAGAGAACTTTGTCAAGTACAAAAACATCAGGGCAATCCTTGTAAAAAAAAAAATTTGCGTCCCACAAATATAAGCATATGAGTCCTGCTAGCATGATCAGCTGGCAACCTGCACCGATGGAGGTAAGCATATTCATGACTATATGGCTGAATGGATATAAATGGAACACAGCATGAGCCTATAAGGCAGCAAGATGGAAGCAGCAAATATTGATTTGTCTACCAACCGTATTTTGATTAGGGCCCATTAAGTAGAAGCAAGACTCCCCGTGCTTGTCACTTCTCATGCATGAGGAGAGATTAGGAGGTATCATCGCTGAGGGCAGAACGAAGAACCCAGCACCCAGGAAAGATGAGAAAGAAAAAGAGCAGAAGATAGATTTAGATTCCCTATTAGAAAGCAGCAACAGGATTGATCACTCTGTTGATCATGGAAAGATGTTTATTATTGTTCCAGTCAGATTGTCCAGGCAAAAAACAATTAGACTGCAAAGACAGCAGTTGCAGGACCAAAAAGATACAGAAAAAAAGAGCACCAGGAAGTTCTACTGGGAAATGCACTCCATTTGTTTTATATATCACAATACAATAAGTCAAAATGGCATGTAAACAATGACTCATTTAAATATTTACAAACTACATTTAAATTCATGGAAAGTTATGTATCATATTAAGAGTAATTACAGAACTTGTTACAAAAATATATACCCTTACAGATAGATGAGACCCATCATTTCGATGGGAGATTTAAAAAAAATCAAAATCTCAGGATGTTGAGAATTCTATTTTTGGTAACTATAATCGTTTTAAAATAATATATAATTCCATTCATTTGAATTCAAGAGAAACGTTAGTAAATTTAGGTGTTCAAATTCAGCTTCATATTCTCCTGTAAAACTTCATAAACGTTTCAGGGAAGCAGCAAGACATTAAAAAAATGAAGAGGATTTGAAGTTACTTCTTTTGGACAAATCAACTTGTCCAAGAGAAAATATCAGTAAGAAAGGCCTGGAGTACAGGTATTGCAGATTGCAACGGTAAAACTAATCTGTATTTATGCAAAATTGCCCCAGATAACTGAGATCGCTGTGTCTTATTAATGAAAAGTTAAATGTCGATAATTAAATGAACGGTTGTAACATACGATGTTGCCATGATGCTTTACATAAACACAATAATTTAAATTAATAAAGATTAGAACAGTCCTATTCAATTTTGGCCATTGGATGTAAACTCTGACTGTGGTTTCATTCATTTAACTAATGTTACATTTTACACTTGTATACTCGGGAGGCAAACTGAACAACGGAGAATTTAATACGGTCAACTGTTTTCATTTCAAAAAGATGCTTTTCTGACTGCACTTACAGTTACTCCAGCCCATTCTAAAAGCAAAATAATGAATGTACAGAATTAGAATCAGCAGATTAGGACCAAAGACTGTACATAATCATAAGACATTTTGTGAAAAGAAGAAAAAATTCCCAGGTCTTAACAGAAAAAAACGAAGAGAAGAAATAAACACAATCACTCATGGAGTGACAGTATGGGAGAAAGTAACATTTTCGTAGGGCAACCCACCATATTCTGGCACATAACCATTTCCACGTTTCAGAAATAGGCAGACTCTCCGACCACCATTCTTAATCAATTCTATAGCGCGAGAATGCTTCATGTTCTTGGTCGTTTCTCCATTGATCTCCAGAATTTCATCTCCAACCTAAAATTGAGATGATGATAAATACAAGAAAGATTACTCAAGAGCAGCATAAGGGGATCTTTAAAAATGTTAGATGTTTCTATACGAGCCAAATCTCTTCCACATTTCTCCCCCTGGTGTGAACCAGTTAAACTTCGTATGATCCCAGGTGCTTGTGTGGGGGCTTTTTTTTTAAGTGGTCATTCTTTTTAAACAGCATAAGATCTCATCAGGAAGTGGGTAAAGGGTAAATGTCATGGCTTTGTTGGTTTCTGACCAATCCAGATGTATATGCACAGAGCCACATTTTCCAACATGGACCACAGAATCATAATGAAAATTGGGAGCACTGGCTGATATTTTTCCATATCCACTATACTGAGGCCAAATTTAACAACCTTATCACTGTTCAAGTTCAGTCCAAGCAGAGCAAAACTGAATCTGGGACATTCTTAATTTTTATGGTTCAGCAACTTAGGATGCTTTGCACTTAGTGGCAGTGGGATACTTTTAGCTAAAAATTCAGAAACAATAGTATAAACGTCAATAAAGTGGATACTACGCTATTGAGAATAACTGTAATTGATGTGTCATTGTGTTAGGTTTTTTTTGGAAAAAAAACATGTGCTTTCTTGAGTGAATTGATCTGGAAGTGTATTAAAATCTGCATGTAATTATTAAACCACATCACCAGCTGAAAAACCAACAGGAGGTATAATTGAAAGAATCAGTCAGCGTCTGCCTGACTGTCACATGAACCTCCAGAAAATGCAATCACAACTTGTTGAAGCTTGTAATTTTATTAGATGCCAAACATTAGGTCCAATGAAACAAAGCCGCTCATTTCAAGTCAGCATGGGCCCCTCCCCCCGCCCCCCAGGACTGAGCTGGCAGGGGGGAGGCTGTAAAATCCTTGGTGTGCTGAGAGTCCCCATTACCCACCTGCCTCTGCTGGGATTTTAATCAATAATGCCTCAGTATTTGAGAATAATCTCCCTACACCACATACATGATAATAACAAGCAAACTTCATGATTTTCTCACACAAAGCACACACAAGAAATCTCCCACTCTTTTTTATTCATTTGTGGCATTTGGGTGTTGCTAGCATTTATTGCCATCCCTATGTGTCCTTGGAGGGCAGTTGAGAGTCAACTAGGTAAGAACAGCAGATTTCCTTCCCTAAAAGGAATTAGTGAACCAAATGGATTTTTTTTCTCTGACAAACAACAATAGATTCATGGTCACTTGTAGATTCTTAATCCCAGACATTTTTTCTTCCATTGAATTCAAATTCAAATTCCACTACCTGCTGTGGCAAGATTTGAACATGGGTCCCCAGAACATTAGCTGAGTTTCTAGGGGGATTAATAGTCTAGCGATAACACCGCCATGCCACTGCCTCCCACAATACAGACAACCAAGAGGACCTTAAAGAACAAAAAGAATCATTTGGAAACGAAGACTTGCATTCGTGTAGCACCTTTCATGACCATAGGCACCCCAAAGCATTTTATAATCAGAGGTTCTTTTGAAGTTTTCATCACTGTTGTAATGTAGGAAACATGTTGGCAAATTTGCACAGAGCAAGCTTTTGCCAGCTGCGATATAAAAATGACCAAGTTATTTATACCGGTGATGTTCATTGTGTGGTAATTATCAGCCAGGATACCAAGAATAATTCAAATGTTCGGGGAAAAAAAACTAACAAATAATTTCTAACCTGAGACAGGATGATCAAACTCAACACAGTAAGCAGTTGCTAATCTGCTCATGTAGACATTTCAGGACCTTGCATTGTAACATTCCATTGTCCTTTCTGTGTTGATATCCTTTATTACTGTAGTTTAAATCTCCTAATCTGCATGCTTAATTTAATAGTTTTCTTATTAATATTTATGAATTACCATTGCAATCAAGACCAGTTAAAGTGAAGAACCGTTTTATTGCTAATGAATTATTTAAAAGGAACCCAATGCTGCAAACAGTCACAAAGATGTATTTGGTTTGCAACCCATAGCACTGACTGTTAATATACATTTTCACCTTATGCCATGGGGAAAGATCAAAAATCACATAGCATGCATGCCTTCAAATTCATCATGCCTGCACTACTAAGCATCATAAAAAGATCATTAGAATGATAGAGAGCAGTTCTCGTGGAGTATGCAGTACAAGGCCACTGCAGGGAAGGCAAAAGTTATTCCAAAACTTTTCTGACCTAAAATTGGACCTTCATCATTTTAAGCTCAATGTTTATATTGCTAATCAGGTTACAAACATATACAATAGGAGCAGAAGTAAGGTATTCGGTCCCTTGAGCATATACAGCCATTCAATAAGATCATGGTTGATCTATTTGTCTTTTAAGTTCAACATTCCAATCTAACTCCAAAAGTTTTGATTCTTTGCCAGCAAGAATCTACGTTAAGATTATTCAATGATCCCAGATCCACTGCTTTTGGGCAGAGAATCCCAAAGTTGCACAACCCATTGGGACAAAAATAATTGTTCTCATTTCTGTCCTACAAGAGCAAGTGCCCTCCCACCAGTTCTGGACTCACCCACAAGCATAAACACTTTTTTCCGCGTCAACCTTGTTGAGACCTTTCAGATCTAAAAATCATAGGATCCCTGCAGTGCAGAAGGCGGCCATTTGACCTATCGAGCCTGCACCGAGGGGCCATCCTCTTAATCCCATTTATTTATCCTGCTGGTCGATGACTCGGCCGTGACTCGATCGGCCAATTGGCCTAATTCTGCTCCTAGTCTTATGGAGCCCCTGACACTAAAGGGCAATTTAGCACGGCCAATCGATCTCACCCACGCATCTTATGACTGTGGTAGAAAATTGGAACACCCAGAGGAAACCTACGCAGACACAGGAAAACATGCAAACTCCACACAGGCAACTGAAGTCAGAATTGAACCCAGGTCTCTTGTGCTGTGAGGCAGAAGTGCTAACCACTGTGTCACCATGCCGCACATAATGTCTGTAAATTAAAGCTCCAAAGTGAATAAGAACATCCACCAGCTAAATGTCAAGGTTTTGATATAAGTTATCGTATTTTTTAGCTGCAATAAATTACTCTCACTCTGCAAATGAGAACCTTCCATCTTAGGATAACAATTTAATAAGAATACACTCAAACAACTAAAGAAATGCTTTATCTTTCTATTTGATCC
The DNA here is from genome assembly GCA_024679065.1 of Sphyrna mokarran. Classification (NCBI taxonomy): domain Eukaryota; kingdom Metazoa; phylum Chordata; class Chondrichthyes; order Carcharhiniformes; family Carcharhinidae; genus Sphyrna; species Sphyrna mokarran. The sequence continues at coordinate 103,836,703 of JAGIQG010000003.1, read as the reverse complement.
TGAAATTTTAAAATCTTTGCATCAGAGAAATCAAATGTCACATTATGAGGTTATTCATTTTGATAGTAAGAATACAAAAGTAGAATGTATTTAAAAGATGTGAAACTTTTCAATGTTGATGTTCAAAAAGATTGGGACATGCCCATATGTTAGTAGGAGGGTAAGTGTACGTACAAGAATAGGAAGTCTTGCTACAATTTAAGTTTATTAAGTGCCATAAGTAGGGTTACATTAACATGTAATGAAGTTAATGTGAAAATCCCCTGGTTGTCATACTCCGACATCTGTTTGGGTACACAGAGGGAGAATTTAGCATGGCCAATGCATGTCTTCCGAACTGTGGAGGAAACTGAAGCACTTAGAGAAAGCCCGTACAAAAAAAGGGAGGGAGAGGGGAATGTGCAGATTCCACACAGACAGTGACCCAAGTTGGGAATCGAACCTGGGTCCCTGGTGTTGTGAGGCAGCAGCACTAACCATTGTGCCACCTTGCTGTCTCACATCTCATGTTTGGTGAGACCACAGTACAAATCACAGCAATGATAATTATCTGTTTTGGCAGCTAATAATAAATACATCAACTGTTGTTTGACTCTGCATTACATCTACTCACCTTCATTTTGCCATTTCTGATGGCAGCACCATCCTCAGCTAATCGGAGCACATACAGATCCATGTTGTATTCACGCCCACCACGAAGACTAAATCCAAAACCCTTTGGTCCCTTATCCAATTCCACAGTGTACAGTTCAGGTTCCTTGAGGATAAAAGACACATTGAACAATGTTTGCAGAAAAATTAAAAACAGTGATACTCTTACATTTTGAAATCACAAATGATGGTTCAAACTTAAAAAGGTTGGAAACATGACCAGCTATATAGTTAAATAGTTAAACAGTCCTCCTATATCCCTCTATCTGCATAACGCTCATGTGGCTGTCCAAGAGACCCTTAAACAGCTCTAGCGTGCCTGCTCCCACCACCTTACTCGGCAGTGCATTCCACACCCCCACTACCCTTTGTGTGAAAAACTGCCCTCTAATATTCGTCCTATACATAGCCCCCCTCACCCTATGGCCATGACCTCTCGTCCTATCCATTTCTAAAGGTGGAAAAAGTTTCCCTCCATTTACTCTATCTATACCCCTTATAATCTTATACACCTCTATGAGATCCCCTCTAAGCCGACGTCTTTCAAGGGAAAACAACCCCAGTCTATCTAATCGTTCCTCATAAGACAGTCCTTCCATACCAGGCAGCATACTGGTAAACCTCCTCTGCACTCTCTCCAAGGACTCCACATCCTTCCGATAGTACGGCGACCAGAACTGGACGCAGTATTCCAAATGAGGCCTAACCAATGTTCTATACAATTGCAACATCAAACTCCTACTCTTGTATTCTATATCCTTTTCAATGAAAGCTAACATACTATACGCTTTCTTTATCACCTTCTCCACCTGTGAAGACACCTTCAGAGACTTGTGAACCTGCACCCCCAAGTCTCTCTGCGTCTCTATACTTCGAATAATTTTATCTTTTATCCTATAACTCTTCTACATTTTTCCGGCCAAAATGCATCACCTCGCATTTATCCGGATTAAATTCCATTTGCCATCTATCTGCCCAGTCTACTAACCTATGTCCTGTTGTATTGCCTGGCACTGCTCCTCTGTACCCGCCAATCCATGCATCTTAGTGTCATCAGCAAATTTGCTGATCTCACCACATACCCCAACTTCCAAGTCGTTTATGTAGACCACAAATAGAAGAGGACCTAGTACTGAGCCTTGTGGCACTCCACTAGTGACAGGCTTCCAGTCGGAAAAAGAGCCTTCCACTACTACCCTCTGTCTCCTGAGCCTCAATAGAGGCTCAAATCCCTCTAATAACACACCTCCCAGATTTAAAAAGAGGATAGTCCTGGTCTGGGAGAAGTTGGCAAATAAGTTTGCAAATTAACACCACATCAAGTTATTAGGACCCAATTAGAAGTGTTCTGTGGTCAAGGTAACTGGAATTCCCAGAAATGGTTAAGATTGGACTTTGCAGCATGTGTGGGATTTGCTGATTTCCTATCAGAGTATCATAGAATCTCTACAGTGCAGAAAGAGGCCATTCAGTCGAGCCTGCCTCAACAACAATCCCATCCAGGACCCACGCTGTAACCCCACAGATTTATACACACACACATACACACACGCAAATAAAATCTCCACCCTGGTTCTTGTCTAAATATCTTGAGTACATCTTCTCTGGACATTAACCCTTCTGCTAGTCAAAACAGTTTAAGCTGCATTGATTAATTTCAGATGGATATTTTTCATAAGCTACCAACGCAAGCAACCTGAATCAATTCTTTCCAAAGTATATTAAGTTCTGTTGAACAATATCTAGTGGCTACTGTGGTACAGTTGGCATACCTTGCACAAAACTAGTGAAAAGATTCTCCTGCAATATTGGAAGCTGTGTACCAGTATCTCAAGAGTAGACCACAGTGCTGCAAAAAATTCCAACAACTTCATTTCAGCAGGTTCATGCCAACTGCCATCAAGAAATTGGGATGTGAGGAAGATTTTTTGGACTCTTCTTCCATAATTCATTTTGTTGTCTGCTCCTATTTTGCATTCTCTAAATACTATAAAATAAGTAACTACAGGATTTCAAGGTACAAGTATGGAAGAGGCTGACTGTTGGAATGCATGATATACCACTCAAGGTATCTCCTACTAAGCCAGAGAATTGTTTTAAGTTGCTGCCATTGGTCACTATTGCACTTATTGGACAGTATTTATCGGAGGCTATACTTCCATCCTTCTCTACAGTTGTGTCCTTTTATTGCAGATATTCATCGATTCTGGACAATCTTTGGAGTCATTAAATTAGAATGAACATCTTCTCTTCATTTAATGGGAATGCTTTTCTGTCTATTCTAAGTGACTTCCAATGCAATTAATTCCCAGAAATCAGATTTCACTAAACTGCATTTCCCTCTGCATTTGTCAATTGGTCTTGAATTGTAGAAACAAAAGCAATGCTTTTAATTTTAATTAAAAATTGCTCACCTCTCCCCACTATATTTCAGGTAATTCACAGCAGTGGTTTGCACTTTTGCATAATATCTGTCTTTGTTCAAAAACCCATTAATGCTTAATTTGGACACTTCTGGTCCTGTCAAAATTTATTCTTGATTTAGGATCTTTTGTACCAGACAGACACTAAATGGTTTGCATAGGTAATGCAGTGCAGTAAGTACAGTAGTTAAAGCAAAAAGTTTGAAGTTTATTATTAGTCACAAGTAGGCTTACATTCACTCTGCAATGAAGATACTATGAAAATCCCCTAGTCGCCACATTCCAATGTCTGTTTAGGTACACTGAGGGAGAATTTAGCATGACCAATTCACCTCATCTGCACATTTTTGGACTGTGGGAGGAAACCGGAGCACCCAGAGGAAACCCACGCAGATACGGAGAGAACATGAAAACGCCACACAGACAGTGACCCAAGCTGGGAATTGAACCCGGGTCCTTGGCGTTGTGGGGCAACAGTGCTACCCACTGTGCTGTACTGCTGATGGATACTTGAACCCTGCGCTTCTATGTTTCCCATTTCACCTGCAAAGGGAGCCATTGAATATAGGCAAGGCACCTGCTTCGGGAGCAGGGGAAATCAAAATTAAAGAGAACTCTCCATGAATAGAGCAGATCTCCCAAACAGACAGGAAGTTACGGAATGCATATATAGTGTGTTGTCCAGGGATAGGAGATGAATGTAATGGAGGGTCCTCAATTCTTACTGTAAAATCCATGCAAAAGAAATGTACTTTTATTAAATTAATTAAACATGAAGTGATTCCCTAATGCAGCCAATTCATCTCCCACCAGGACAGCAGATCTGACAGGCTGGCTGTAATTTCCATCTCCTCAGATGTTTGAGGGATGTGCTCGCACTGCAGCTGCAGTCTGTTCAGGCCACCCACCTGTAAAATGGTGCTCCTGGAGCCTTTTATTCTGCTTTTAATTAACATCAAACATTTCTATTTGGCAGATGCTATACAATAGCTTCTGCCACGAGCAATATCAAATTAAGGAATGCAGCTTTACAAAGGTACAAATCTTAGGTATGTTCAGCTATTAAAATAAATTACAAGCCATGATCCATATGCACTTGGAACGCAATTTAAATTCTTCACTTTCATACTTTGCATTAACAAGGTTAACAATGTAATTAAAGCCGTGCTAATAAATGTCTGTTACCCATAAGAAGAAACAAGAATGCTCTAATTCTTTTCAATTAATATTCACCAAATTGTTGGATTAAATCCACTTAGCGACTTTTCTCTATCAAGGAGGAACTGCCAGCTGCTCCCTATCTAGGTGTCTGAGAACGTTTTGAATACATGACCCGATTTTAAAAAGCAGAACTTTATGTGAATTTAAAACAACATGTTTTGAAAATCCAGAGGCCACCGTTGCTGTGGATAGGCCAGGATTGTATCCCTCGTGCATCTGCAGGGTCAGTGGGAGGGCATCTCCTTCACATGGGTCAGTGGACGTAGGCAGCTCTACAGGTGCCTCGACTGTGCCAAGTATTTAATGTTCAATGGAATGTCTGAACCTGTCTATTTTTCTTTTGTGAGGGAGTTTGCCGAGGACCCCTCGTCCTTCCCCACCTCCCCTCCTCCCAGTGACAGCCCTTCATCAACTCCACTCTGCTGAGTAAAGAGTTGATCCTGATGATTTTACACAAATACATCTGGCAGTTATACAAATTGGACATTTTCTCTGGTCTGATGCCCACACTCCACCTCCACAATGAGACATTTTACCAGACATCTGGAGGCGAATATGCTCACGGGTAAACATTACCTCCCACAGTCTAATGAAGTTTGAAAAACATGGTTTCTCGCTCCACGAAGAAAAATCAAATTTGATTGAAAAAAAATCAAAACTTCTCAAAACTAAAATTTTAAAATCAGTGACTTCTTGGGGGTGTTTCGCCATCCCGCTACACTTTGCGCAGAGGGCTGGGAGATTTCAGCGGGGTCTGACTAGCGCGGGGCGTCTGGCCCCAAACACCTCTCCCAGTGACAGATTTCTGGCGTTGTCGGCTCTGCACCAAAAATAGGCACAGAGCTGCATTATGCATTCAGGGGCTCAATTAAATATTATTTAAATGTGATTAGCGGGCCTGCCAGCCTTTCCCAACCTGCCAAGAGTATTTCACTCCAGTGGGGTTTGCAGTAGCTCCCCACTTTCGGGGAGCTGGCAGCCTGAAGGGGGAATGGCAATTGTGGCCTTCCAGAGAGTCAGGCATTGGCACTTGGCAGTGCCAGCCCGCATTACCCAACGGACAAAGTGACAAAATGCTCAGGGGGCACCTAGTCACTTCCCACCAGGCAAACGGCAGTGCCATGCGGCAGGACCTATAGGGCAATTAATCTGGGTGGCAAGTCCCACTGCCACTCTGTAGTTGGGATTGGTGGGGAAAGGAGAGTGGCCAGCAGTTGGAGTGGGCTGGGCTGTGGTGAGGAGTGGTCAGCCTGTTGGTGGGATTTGCAGTGCAGTGGTGGGTGGAGGGGTGGGTGAACGCGAGCTGGAGATAGGGAGGGCTGGGTTGTCGTCAGGGCTGGGCCCAGGAATGGGGCAGAGAGCCAGCGTTGCAGGGATTGTGAGACTGATCAGTGATCGGGCAGGCAGGCAAATCGGGAAGCCGGCAGTGAGCAGCCATTGCACGTGCGCCGATCTTGACACTGACAGATTGACAAACATGCAGTAGCCCGTTCAGCATGCTGATTTCAGCCTCTCCAGCGCATACAGTGTGGGAGATACATTTCCGAACTCCTCCGAAAAACATAGCGTGAATTATTCCAGTTTTCATGCAAATTATAATTTTTTGGGAGAATTCTGGCCCTTGTGTTAATTGTCCGTTCTTTTGATTCAGCTTCAGCAAATTGCTTGCATGTATTACCCTATTGTCCAGTTTCCTGCTCTGTGCTGAGATGCCACCATAACTTTCAATAAATGAAAAAATATTTCATTAAAACTTTTACCTATAAAACAATTGAGAGTCAAGACCATGATATAAGATGCTGACTTTTTTTAAAATTTGTTGGCGTACTTCTTATGATATCAGGTGCATTGGAATATTGAACAATTGCTGATTTAGGTCTATTCCTATTGCTCTTGTTTGGAGATAGAAAAGGAACAGAAATATTGATCATCCTTTCCTGTGTTGTAAGCACTAGCAGACTTGGCAATGTGGAACATCAGAGCCGAGCTTAGTTGAATTCTACCTTATATTCACATAAGTCTTCAGGGATCACTTGCTAGTCATCAGGAGTGTGCACATTGACTTCACTTTTCACCTCTCCACACAGAAAAATGAGGCTAATTGTAACATGTTGGAACATGCTAATGAAACTTCTATTTGATCAGTACAAGTGAAGGAAAAATTGAGCATTTTTTGTTGCATACTAGACAATGCATCCAGTAAATCAGATATTAGAAGTTGTTTTTGTTTGGTAAGTATTCATGCTATTATATTTGCAGCACCAAGAGGGGTTCATAGTTTAATTGTGGCCTTTGGAGCCATGATTGAACACTGGCTGACAAGAACAATTGTCATTCTCGTGGCTCCATAGATCAGACTGGGTATCTGACCATAAGGGGTCCCACTTCACTCAAATTTACTCAAACCTGTGGATGCACTTGGTTTACATGAATAGGATGGGAATAGAGGGATATGATTCCCAGAAGGGTGGGGGGTTTTTGTTCAGATGGGTAGCATGGTTGGTGCAGGCTTGCAGGGCCAAAGGGCTGTTCTAGAGCTGTAATTTTCTTTAATGAAATGTCTCATAATACCAGGTTAAAGTCCAATTGGTTTATTTGGAATCATGAGTTTTCAAAGCACTGCTCCTTCATCGGGTGAGTGGTTCATTAATATTAGGAACTATCAAGATGGGCTGAGCAGACAGTGCTTCTTTTCTCCAGAAAAACAAAGACTGAAACAGATCTTTAAAATTGTGAAGAAGATCAACAAGGCAAATCCCACAAGCAATTCAGGAGAAAATTATTCACTCAGAATGGTGAATGTAGAACTTACCATCACACGGGCTGTTTGAGGCAATTATTACGCATACGTCTAAAAGGATGTCAGGTAAATATTTAGATGGATAGATCAGACTGATACCTAGCTAGGCGAGTAAGGAGAGAGGAATATAAAGATCCACAGACTGGTTAAATGAAGTACAATGGAAAAAGGGTCATGTAGAACATAAACAGTGGCACAGATCTGTTCAGCGCTGTGAAGATGGAGGAAACACCACAGAAAACAAATGATCTTAGCCCATTTCAGTGTTTTCTAGTCGTTGGTTCAAAGTGACATGGCCAAGTAGCCTCTCTGCTGATGAAACAGTGCGTGGATGACAATAAAATTACACGAGAACATTTTAAATTAGCAATTTCTCTCACTTTCACTGATCACCATATGTACTACATTTAGGATAATAGCACTGAACATATTGTAAGAGGTATTCCAAGCTTGTAAATGGTCTTAATCTAATGGCATTACATTAAGCACTGCATTTATTTCCAGTAATTAAACACACAACTGTCACTTACCTGAGCTGACTTATAATCATACGATACATCTGGCTTTGGTTTTGCGTTATTCCTTCAAACAAAATGAAAAAAGTACAAATAAGTTCTGAGATTTTCAAGTCATTTATTAATGCAGCTTAGACGAGTAACCAAATAATAATTTTATAGAATCATGCAGAATCAACTGTCAATTCATAGGCATTCCAACAATAGCTTGGATTTTTTTCTTTTTACAGGTGGCAAAATGTTCTGTATTCACTGTCAGGTACAGTTAAATGTGGAGAACTTGATATTGTTGCCAGTAATTTGCTCCTCCTTCACAGTGTGCTGAAATTCCTACAGATGGCAATCATTTAGAAATTACCAAGCTGATGAAAATCTCCTGGTTTATAGTGTAATATTGCTCTTAAACTTAACTCCTCCTGCAAAGCCCCCCCTTCCTCCCACAAAAAAGCCTTATTACTGGAATGAACTGGATTTTTAAATATGCATCAAGTCATAATTACCACTGAAGACTCTTGTTGGCATTGAAAATAAATTTATAATTGTATAAAATCAAACTTTTCCATTATGATAAAAATTCCTTAATTTTCGAAGAACAAAAACTCTTAAATAAATATGATGGTACTTTAGCGTTTGATGTGTCTGCCCAAATTATATTTCATTCCCTACAAAATACATTAAAGGTGAAAGACAATCTGAGCTTCTTGGTTTGCTGTCTGTTGGAATTCTTCAATGTGATTTGCTGCTTATCCTGCTTGATAACAGCACTGCTGTGGAATGGCTAGAGATCTCTTAATTTAGTACCAAATTCAACTTAATGTCAGGAAAGAGGAAGACTTTGTCACAGCGACTGTGAGCTCTTGATGAGCAGCTTTGTGCAAGGTCATCACTTTTCTGCTGACTGCAGAATGATTTTGCTCCAGTTTATTCTTTCCCACCAGCCTTCCCCCACTGCTCTCTATCCTTCTCTGCAGAATGTAATGATTAGGGTTGGAGTTCAGCTCTGAGATTGTTGGTAGCCCTGTAGTAATTCACTACAACATCCATTCTTCATGAACAAACATAGATGTTGCCTGATGGCTGGCATGCCTGTCCTGATTGATCACTGGTGTAATTCATCTTGCAGTTAATTGTAATAAAACAGATCATCCCTTTTATACTCTCAATTCAGATCAGGGGCTAGAGGAACAGCAATTAGTGGCAATCATGTTCACATTCATGTTCATACAAAAGATCTTTGGAAAGATAATAACACGTTGGAACTGCACTGATTTTTCTCTTCCCTAACCCTGAAACAGATTAAGTGCTTCCAAGGATATCTATAGCATAGAAATCACAGGATTATAAGGCCCTAACTTACCGCCCATCCTGTGGTGGCTGCTGAGGGTTATGAGTGGTTGTAATTGTTGCAATCTTTTCTGCATTTGTTAGCAAGGATGGATTGGAAGATTCTAAAAAGAAAAATAAAGAAACTTATCATAAGATGCTTCCATGACCGTTTTAGTATTTTGTATCCAAGAACATAACGGAAGATAAGAAATAGGATCAGGAGTAGGTTATTCAGTTGCTTGAACCTGCTCCACCATTCAATAGGATCATGGCTGATTCTACTGTGGCAATAATTCCGCTTCCCTGCTTGTCCTCCAAACCTCTTGTTGATCAAAAATCTATCTAACTGAACTTTGAATATATTCAATAGTCCAGCCGTCACTGCTTTCTGCAATAGAATTCCAAAGACTAACAATGACGATAATGCGAGAGGAGAAATTGCTTCTCAAATTCAACTTAAATGGGAGATCTTTTATTTTGAAACTGCATGCCTGGGTTCCAGATCCCTTCATGAAAGGAAACATTCTCTCATCCAAACAGATATAAGGTGACAATACTCATGCAGAAGATTAGTTCAAAAGTCCAAAACTAAACATTTCTTCATTGTTACCATTTCACAAGAATCAGAAATACAGCTTCACGTACACTAAAAAAATCTTGAGATACCTAATAATTTTGTGAAATGCATCTTTTAAATTATTACAACTAACTTTTAATTCTTAAGCATGACAATAAATTGAAAGCAATTCAGCTTAACCTAACTGGGAATAAAGAACGTTTGACATTTTGAGTACAGGTGACCCTTTGTCAAAGCTAAAAGGTATAAAAAGTTGGACATATTTATATGGTGGGATGAGAGAATGAAAGATGAGTCATAGCCACAAAAACAAGGGGAAAAGCTAAGAGATGCTAATGGCAGTCCATAGAGAGAATAGAAAGTGTGAGTGGCAGAGAAACTGAAATCAGAGGGTAAACTGTGACAGAAGAATTAGGGGAAGGAAAAGATAGGTGGGAGAGAAGCAAAATTGAGCAAAAGGGGGAAAGGGGAGCAGAAGGGAAAAGGGGAGCAAAGGGGGAAAAAAGACCAGAAGCTTTTCCCCTTGTTTTTGTGGCAATAACTCATCTTTCATTCCCTCGCCCCACAGTATCAACACCTCCCATTTTCTGTGCCTTTTAGCTTTGACAAAGGGTCATCTGGACTCCAAACATCAGCTCTTTTCTGTCCTTACAGATGCTGCCAGATCTGCTGAGATTTTCCAGCATTTTTTCTCTTTTGGTTTCAGATTCCAGCATCCACAATAACTTGCTTGTAATAAAAAAATGTTCTGCAGAACGATGATGTAGCAGTCAGTTATCTATATATTCCTGTGTTTATGCTGCACCAACATAAGGTGTTTCTATTGAAAAGGAATATGGGTTTTATTTAAAAAAAAGTAAAAATGCTGAAATGCCGCATAGTAAAAACAAAATTTGACTTGCTCAGCCACCATAAATCACTGAGTTGAATCGTAAATTAGCTGAACCAGCAAATGTGACCCCGAACACATCAGTAAAGGTCTTGGTAATAAAAAGTAAATTGACCTAAAAGGAGTGGCCTTGAGCAAGGATTAATTAGGAAAACTTTACAACGTACGACAATAAAATTCCAAGTAGGAAACTATGGACAGAAAATTGCACGAACTACAAGATCCCAGTTCCCTATGGGCTTTCTAGGCATACAAAGCTCCATGCTGGGAGTGCCAAATTATTAACAAATGTATTGTACTAAACTGTGTGGTCAGAACTTGTGGGACTTCTCGTTTACATTCTATAAATCAACAATTTCAATGCAATGAAGCTAAGGTGATCATAAAAATAAAAACACCACAATTAAAGCAAGAGAATTATTTGAGTCAGAATAGAAATTAGCAACATGCAGCCAAACTTATTTCACCTCTGTAAAAGTGGGAGGGTTGTGAACTCACCGTCACCAGGAATGATGCGCAATGTTACAGTATTTCCAGCCTCCTTGATCAAGTTGACAATGTCTGAGTGGGACTTGTTGGTAATCGAACATCCATTAACAGCCAAAATCCGGTCCCCAACTTTAAGCTGGCCGCAGCGGTCTGCAGGGCTTCCTTCGATTATCCGACCTATTTTGTGAGGCATGGCTACACATGCATTGCCTGGTTTTGTACAAGTTTTAATTGGGAAGGTGGTAAAGGTGAACCATTAGGAAAGGAGGACAGGGAGACAGAAGGTCAGGGGTTAATTCACTGTGCCACCAAGCAAAATTAATGATGGAATGCATTACATCCCATGGTTGATGATCAAAACATTGGCAATCAGTTCTACTTCATGCAGTTGTGAAGTGGTAATACGCAATTCCCTCTTCAGCTTCTTGTAAAACATACGTAGCTGTCAATAGTCAAATATAATGCCCAACAAATATCACACAGATTTCAGGGGGCGCACAAAGTTCCTACCAGTTAAGTCCATGGCTATTTCCTTCTTTAACAAAATAATTCAACTGCAATATGCCAATGGACAATTGGGACAGGACTCTAATGTGGAAATGCCAATGGAACGTGGCAACACTTACTGCAAGAAGCAGACACTTTGCTGAAATGTATTACATCTCAGTGATATTTAGTCCTCCCAGATTTCAAAAAGATGAATTGCAAATCGGAAAATATTTATGCAAGTCAATGCGTAATATTTTAAGCTTTGAGTGGTATGGGCAATAAAAGGACAATTAGAATAATATATTTTCCAAGACCTTCAATTCAGTTAACAGTGTATTTATGTAGACCGAAATGTTGGTCACAAATGCAAAAATACTTGTTTGTTTAATCGGGAAAGTGGAAATTTGATTCATACCCTTAAATCTGAAGCCTTGAATGAAGCTCCTGTGAATGATGGAACGTGGATTTTTAACTGTGCACGTTCAGACATCTGTACTTTCATTCAGATTAATTAACACAACAGGGAACTAACTGTGTATCAGCATGCATGCACATGAAAACACAACCAGCTTGGGATGAGGTGCTGTAAAACCTCCAAAGGTCAGAGGAGAAACCTTGGTATGGCCTCATTCCTTCAGGATGTCAAAACTCTAATGTAACATCCAAATGCAAATCAACACCAGTTGCGGTTAGCATCCCAGTTTCTGGTGTTTGCTTCCTGTATCGATTGGGCCAAGTTTAGGAGTTCTATTGTGCGCAATTGTGTTTAAATTTAGCACTTTGCCAATGTTCTGTTCTTTCTCATTGCAGAAAGGCAAGCAAACCTCAAACCCAATGAAATCCATTTGGAACCAAGACATTAGTTTCTATGCTACAGCTTTGATACTCGGGGGGCGGGGGGGGGAGAACAGAAATCACCATTAAAACCGTGAGCTGCAGAACGTAACAGCAAGTAAATTGTGTAGATTCTTATGTAATCTCAAACTTAAAAAAAAGTAATTAAAAGCCAGGCTTGAATCAGCTACATTTAATCATTAGCAAAGAAAGCATACTCATTGTAATCCAAAGAATTGCCCAGTTAAGATGAACCACACAAGTAGCAAGGCAAAGCAGAAAGCAGACATTTCATGCAGGGTTTTAGGGAAGTCCAATGACCATAATAAATCCACACACAATCAAATTATCCTATAGATGCAAATAATCTATTGTTTGGAAACAAGATTAGTTTAGTGTTTCTGCAATAGGACATCATATTCAATTACCCTTGTAATCTTAATACAGAAGACAAATCATTAGAAAAGTGGACTGCCATCAAACTATTCTTATACAAACACAGCTCATCTGAATAACAATGTAAAATTACATGGTAGTGGATTAACTATTTAAGTGTTCTTTTTAACTATTTTAATTATTTAACTAGTTCAGAGAAATATGCTATCTCTAATAATTTTGCTTACTGGCAAATACATCTACTGTATCATAGGTTTTGCACCTTGAAATCTGTTGTTTTGTGTCCACGTGTTTTTAGAAATATTACTTACCAAATGTGGTGCCCGCTTCTGGTCGACTGACTGACGAGACAATAACAAAACCAAAGCCTTCATTTTCTCCACGCCGTATCTCCACATCGTATGGCTGCACACCCCCTCCACCACCAACACCGCCAGTGCCACCACCACCGGCACTGCCACTGCCAGAGCTCACCGTGTTCAAAGAGTTCTGACTGCCCTGTGGGGTGCGTTTTTCTTCAGTCAGGGAAACGGCTTGGTTGCTGCTATGATGTGATGAGACTGGAGAGGCAGGGACTTCAGTCTCAGCCTTTGGAACAGCTGCTGCATTAAGAGGGGTGGAACAAGGACAGATGACATTTGAAAATTCAGTAAATTTTGAAAGAGTTAGGAAAATAAAACACAGACTGATCTAATTCTTAACCAACATTAACTGGGGTCTTGTTTGCACTGTGAGAATCAGTTGCAACAGAGAAAGGTGGGAGGAATGTTGCTGAAAACCATCCGAAATTTCCTATTAGCGGGCATGTACCTAATCTAAACTAGGGGACATGCACTGAAGGTGAGAGGCAGAAAGTTTAAAGGAGATGTGAGGGGCACGTTAGAGAATGGTCAGTGTCTCGAAAGTGCAGCCAAAGGTGGTGGTGCAGGCAGATATGTTTGGGGCTTTTAAATAAGCATATGAATATGCAAGGAGTGAAAGGACACAGACCAAGGGCAGGCAGAAGGGATTAGTTTAATTTAATGTCACGTTCAGCACAACATGACGGGCTGAAGGGTCTATTCCTGTGCTGTATATTCTATGTTCTAATTCTGACATGCAGCCAATCAAATCCGTTGGGAAAATCCTATCTGAAAAATCTGGATCACAACGTGATTAATTTATGGTGTGATGTCCTGCACAGTCACTCAGAACCAACTCACTCCCTAAATTCACTCTGAATTATGGTACCTTGGAAATGTTGCATTACCTGCTGAACCATAATCCCAGAAATTGTCACAAGAATGACAAAATAGCTCATGTATTTGAAACAAAAATTACTGGCAATAAGAGAATTGCTCTTCATTTTGTTAGCAGAGAGATGGCACACAATACAATTTAACCCTTCACTGCCAGCAGTCAGCTTGCATCTTCTGGAAAGCTTCATGAATTCATTCAGCGAGGTTTCTCAACCTAAGCTGAGTAAACTAATCTCATCCACAACACAAACAGAGGCATTATGATTAGCCTCAGTTTCTTGAATTAACCAAACAAAAATCATCCTGGCAATAATCAACAACACATATTTACATAATGCTTATAACATAGTAAAACGTCCTGAAGTGCCAGAAGAGTTTTCACATAAAATCTGGCACAGAACTACTTAATGGCATATGAGGAAAGATGACTAAAAGCTTTATTAAAGAGACGTCCATAGGGGTCGACAGAGATAGTGAGATGGAGATGTTTTGGGAGGAGATTCTCGAATCAGGGCCTAGACAGCAGTGGTTGGGTTGTCAATCTGGGGCCGGGTATTTGAAGCCCAATCATCTCTGGGTCCTGAACTTGTGATGCATCAATGTCACTCCAAAGGTTTGAACTAGACAGGAAGCATGTTTAGTACCCAATTAGCTGAGTCCTGGAGGCAAGAACTAGTTCTGGAGGTAAGTTGCAATGTTAGATGACAGCTATGACTAGGTTTGCCATTGCCCAAAGGGAAGGAGCAAGCAGGAGACAAGAGGGTCAACAGCCTCATGGTCCACACAATGTCTAAATACACTTGCCTCAGGAATTTAACCCACTCTGGTCAAGGGATGACAGCTTTGTGCAACACCAGGAGCACTGCAGTTTGACAACCCTTATATGTTTTTACAAGATGTTAAATCAGCAGCCACAATAAACAATGGCTCTGCTGTCCTCCTGACATCTGTGCACTAATTTGCTGCAAACCCTCCATTCTTCCTATTGTAACTTTTGAAAATTTGATTCTGTCCCTCTCCAGCTTGTTAACAAGCTCACAGTGAGCTCAACAGCAAATTAATTGGAAATGTCTGAGTCCTCCACTCATTTCCTCTTTAAAAAATCTTAAAGTGTCACAGAGGTGACAGCAGACTGACATGTCATTCTGGAATGTTGCTCATAATTTATATGTGCCTAGCCCACTCCAAGAAGATTGAAAATACAGCCCCTGAGGTCATAATCTCTTAAAAAAAAACAAAGGAAATGAAGAATATTACCAACTGACAAATTTGAAGGCACATAGAGGGTTGAAGACTTTAAGAAAATTACAAGGATAATAAGGAATGATATCATGGACAGATCTTGGACATAAAGATGAGAATTTTAACTTGGAAATAGTGCCAGACTGGGAGCCAGCGCACCTTAACAAGCACAGGAATGTCAGATCAATGTGTCCTCATGCGAGTTTGGATAGAGGCTGCAGGGAGTTGGATGAATTGGAGTTTAGGAAGGGTGAAAGATGGGATGCTGGCCATCAGAGTAGCGGAGCTTGGAAAACCCAAGAGCACGGGTGTGGGTTTCATTAATGGTTGGGCTGAGATGGAGATGACAATGTTAGAAAATGGAAGGAGGTTGTCTTGGTGATGCAGAAGAAATGGGATTGGAATCTGAGCTCAACGACGTATAGTTCGTTGAGGTTGCAAACCTGTAGAAGTTGCTGAAAATTGGTAGATGAGAACATAAGTAATTTTGGTGTTACTTATTGTCAAATATCCTCACCACAACAACTATCCAAATCCATCCATAAATAATGACCACTTATGTGAGGTACATGAGGTCAACATGTACCGATACAAATATAGAGGGCTTCCAACTTGCTGTAACTTTTCAGATAGAAATTGCTATGCGTGCATATACTGAGATAATGAGATTTAGTAAATAAATGGGTGTGAAAATGGCACATCGAAAATGCCTGCAAGAATGGGATTTCTACTTCATTACAGAGTTTGGTCTCTTTCCCCCAATGCTCTAATGCATGTTTATAGCAAATGACCATTTCCAAAAATAAGGAATCTCTGGTGAACTGCCTCTGGTACGTGCCTTGAGTAGAATAGAAGGACTATCAAGTCCAATCTATTCAAAAATAAACCATTCTGCCTGCACAAATTGAACTCCAACTGTTGGTCAATATGGTCAAAAGCCAATTTCCCTGTGAGCATGCCATCATTCGCAAAGGATCTTAAACATATTCCCACCTCCCGCAGCCTAATGCTTAAATTACATGATAGCAGAGTGTACCATTTGAAAAGTAATCATTTTTCATTCAAAGACACTCTCATGTGAAGAAGAATTATATACCAAATGATATACCAAAAGGCCTACTGTGTTGAAACATGTGGTGGTAAACACACAGGATTAAAAAGCTGAACACGTGGGAAAATTATCAATTCAATGCTTTAAAAATATTTTAGGCACAGCAGCCTTATTGAGACTTTCTGGCACATTTCAGAGAGTGGGGTTCCTAACCTCCTCCTGTAGTTCAGCACTTGATGTGTGTTGGGATTGAGAGAGAATGTTGGCAATGCTGTATCACCCTATCTCCCAGGAATTTTTAAAGTGAGCCTACAGAATGCTCCTTGGCAGGACCAGTTCCTCAGGTTTTATCACTAACACGAGCATAAACTGCTACTTAGGCCATTTGTTGAATGAATGCTGCAGGATGAGTCACGACTAAGTGAATCATCCAGAGATCTTAATTCAGGTCCTGCATTCCCTTCAAGATGAAGCGGGTGTTTATAGTTATTCTTCAGTTGCACAGCACAGACAATATCAAGCCTTTTCTCTCATCTAGTAGATATGCACTCAGGAAGGAAAAAGGTTCAGTAGGTGCACAGATGATAGAAAAACTACAATGGAGAAAGGCCTGTACACTTGGGTAAGATAGTGATTTCACTCCCATTAGCAGACTGTATTAGAACATACAGAATGTCAGAAAATTCTGACATTTTACAGAAGTTAAAATAAATAATATACTTTATAGAGAACGAACTGGATTCCCTTTCAAGTATTTAATGAGAATAAGAGGAGTGCATTTGTAATTTAGTAAGCAGCTTATTTCACAGACAATTTAAAAACATGTTGTCATTTCTGCAATGTTACATTTTGTGCAAAATCCAGTAATCTATTGTCTACTGTTCTGGTGAAGATCTTTGTATTCCAGGGAGCAAAATCATTCTTACAAGAGCAAGGCAATACATTTTGTTTCCAATCACATGTTGACAGGTACTAACCTGAATAAACGACTTTACGTCTCACAGTAAGATTAACGTGGCCCTGTTTGGCTGCCTGTTGCATTAATTGAACCACAAGTTGGTGGGACTTTCCAACTACAGCTGTGCCATCCACACATATCAGCTCATCGCCGGAGCGCAGCCGTCCATCTGCATCAGCAGCACCCAGAGGCACAATATGGCCTATGTAGATCTGTACCAAAAGGAATGGGAAAGGCTGATGAAATGCATCATTATCATCAGTATCATCTTTGCACTAAGCATGGTTCGAAGTCAGTCATGTTTTGGTCCTAAAATGTTCAATTGAGTAAGTGCAGTATAATTAATTCTCATTTCTCATGACTAAACATATCAAGAGGGGGAAAGAAATGCAGAAAATAAAAGCCCATTGTAATTCTGGTAATTGCCCATTAACAGGTTGGAAGATTGTTTAGCTCGGTTGGCTGGATGGCTTGTTTATGATGCAAAGCAACATCGGGTTCAATTCCCCTGCTGGTTGAGGTTATTCATGAAGGTTCACCTTCTCAACCTTATCCTTCACCTGATGTGTGGTGATCCTTAGGTTAAATCACCTTGAAGGAGAGAGTAGCCTATGGTCATCCAGGACAATGGTGATTTTACTTACTTTATCAACAAGTTGCAGGCACATTAAAATTGAAATATTATGAATATTAAACAGAACAGATAGGAGAATTATATCTGCCAGACATCACCAAACTAACAATGGTGCCCACGAAAGATGTGTACTTTGGATGTAATCAAAATTGATGGTCCTAACGAGGGGCAAATATTGTGTTTCTTTACAGTTTAACCAAATAAAGCACTGCCACTGACCCCATCCTTTTATTAGCGTGTTTGACAAATACAAAAAATGTGTAGTTACCGGAAATGCTCAATCATAACTGGAAGAAGTGCAATGATTTTTCTCCCTAAATCCAATGGCTCAATGAGTACATTAAAGCATAGGAACTGGGCTTTTTGTGAGAAATTAAAACAGGAAATTAATTCAGAATCTTTTAGGAATTCAACAAGTTACTTTAATAGCACGATAATCTCAATTCATCAAAATGATCATTTAAAACATTTGAGCATTTTTTGTGTTAGCAGCAGTATTATACAAACTTTAGTGAGAAGACAACATGTAATCACAGTCTGCATGTTTATGCATTGAAAAGTGAAAATGAGTCCTTCAAACCCTCAACAAGGAATTTTTAATGACACAACAGATGCACTGATGCACAATTTGGAGTTTGATGCTGAAAAGCCAAGACAGCAGAGAAGTTTTGTTTAATTTCTTAAAATACAGATAACCTTCAAACTGCCTGTGAAATAAATTTTAACACAATTTTAAACTTTGAGAACTTTAATGGTTTAAAAGTTCTAAATCCTGATTTAATTAGTTAATGTCGAACATGTTTTTGTTTAGCAAAGGAGTAACGTTTACTAGCTATTGTGGTACGTTTAGCATGTAGGAAACCCAGATATCGTGCTGTGGAGTTTTAACACCAAACATGCAACTGGAGTTATGATACAGATCCCTACATGACTGAGGTCTGATTCCCAACTGAGTGGGAATCTGATCCCTGACTGCTGGGAGAAGTTGGGGGACGGGAGGCGCGGTGGTGTTGGGAGGGCTATGGCAGTGACAGTTTGCCTTACACAGAACAGTTTCTGATGGAGCGGGGGAGCTTAGGGAGCTAGGAAGAAGTACTCCTGCTCTTGTCCACAAGTACCGCTTTCTCCTTGAGCCAACGGAAACCTGGCTGGCTACAGTTAAAGGTGCAAAGCACTGGAATCCAAATTTTGTGAAAAGATGAGATTTCAAGATTTGAATTTATGTAAAAAGTCCTGAAATTTTCAGAATTTTAGTAAGGTTTACTATTCAATTTATGGCAGAAACTTTAACACAGATAGACGTTTGCCGCTCTCAATTCCGTTCGATCTGCAACAACAATCAGATTTTATGAAGAAAATAGTGTTGCATTATTAATCAAACATGCTGCATTTAAAATGGCAAATGGTATTGTTTGAATGTGTAGGATTATAGAGCAGTTAGAACTAATTATATGTGCAAAATTGGGCTCACTTATACGTCTCTAAGGAAAGAGAATAATTTAAATGCAAAATACAACACTTACTAAATTAGTGCAAATGTTCCTGATGCTATTGGAACAGCACCAATGACTCCAATACATCACAGAAGTGGACTTGGCATGCAGGACTGCCCCGGTCCCATTAAGAACTGAGAACACTATTTAATCTCTTTTGTTAGTATATGAAAGTAAGGAAATAACAGATTACGGACATTAAAACTGCAAAACGGATGCGCATTATTCTGATGACAAGAACTTATTAGCTCCATATGTTTAGTCACAGGTAACACTGAATCTGCTAAGCCAGTCTCAAAATCTAGTATGCAGCCATTAATTAGCATATTACTTGTGTCATTTTAAAATGGGAAAGTACTATCTCAGGTCCACTTCAGACTAAATGCAGGAAAAGGGTAAAATAATTCCCCAAATGGAACATGACAAATAAAGTATTCAGCAATAACAAACCATCTTTAATTACTCACTGGCTCCCCTGGCTCATTCCCACCAAGTATCCTAAATCCAAATCCAGTTTCTTTTCTCCAGAGGAAAATATCTTGTTCTTGATAATCTGGAACTGCGGAAAAAGTATAGAGATATCGTAACATCATACATTTGTGGAAACATAATGAAGGTCAATTGGTTTCCATTAACAACTGGACAGGGACAGTATTTTGTCTGCTGCTTGACAGTTTTATGAGCTTTAGAACGGTTCAGCAAATGGCACTATCAAATTAAAGGCTTCCACTGTTAGAATCGGTGTCACCATCCCCAATTGATTTTAGGTCTAAATCACAGACTGTGGTTTTAACATTGCAATTTACTGCTACAGTCAAGATTGTGAATCACGACAATGTCTCCAAGTTGGCTGCAAGTTGAAACTCAGTAAGGGCACTGATGGCAATAAAACCCACACATTTTGGTCGGATCTTGCCTTCTTTCTTACTGGTAAATGGAAGGTGCTACTGTTACAATGACATTAATTGGAGTGAGCAGAATTATAACTTGCTTGAATAGTAGCTTTTTAAGCATCTGATAAACAAACATCAAATCTCAGCCCTTAATTTTTCTGCTATGTTCAATTAGATTTTCAGTTGGTTTAGAGTTGAATGAAATCAGTAACCTAATTGGTCAAAAGCACAGTTATTCATGTCAGCATTGTTGGGACAATCATTTTTAATGGCGATAATAATATAGTGCCCTTGTGTTTAATGCTGAACATCAGCTGTACTTTAATCATTTATCTGTCAACTTGCTCCAGAAAATATTCTATGAACAATTACTACATCAGCAATCTTTATATGATGTACTTAACCATCTGCATTACTCATCAAAGTCTGGAACTGCAGTTCACAATTAACTTACCAACAGGGTGAATGCAAAAAGCAAAAAAGAGACACTCGTGCTCAAGTTAAACTGGTTTATATAATTCATTAGATAATTGAAATTTGAAGGCATCAGTTAACATATGAGTTTGTTCCTGAGCTATTTAAATCAAAATGAACCCAGGTTTGAAGTTCAACCTGTGTTGACTTGAGGTTGGGAGGACTGTACCTCCATATCTTGAAGGTGAAGGAAAGCAAACAAAATTCAAATCAAAAGTCCTGTCCAAATTATCATCAGTAAGAAGTCTCACAACACCAGGTTAAAATCCAATAAGTTTGTTTGAAAGTAAACTCACAAGCTTTCGGAACGCTGTTCCTTCATCAAGTGAGTGGAAAGTTCTGAAGGTTTACTATCAAAGTTCTGAGTTTTACTATCAAAATTCTGAAGGTTTACTAAGTTCTGAGGTTTACTATCAAATAAACTTGTTGGACTTCAACCTGGTGTTGTGAGATTTCCTACTGTGTTTACCCCAGTCCAATGTCGGCATCTCCACATCAAACTATTATCCACAGATCTCTGGTTCTATATGTGAATGTTGGACAAAGACAGAATTGGGCTGGCTGTGATGTCTCCTAATGTTGAACAGTCTGACAGCCAGAAGATTTCCAACCCCTGTATAAGTCACTGCCTCCCTCCTGTACGATTTGTTTCCTGTCACCTTCCTCAAAATCTCTTGCGTTTTTTTTTCCTTCATTGCTATCAGGTTCTGCCGTCATTACAGGTAAAATGAGTTAACAACTTTCATGGAAGGAAGTTCCTGAGATAATAACTGTAGCCTACAAATACCAATTTCCTATGTGATGTCATGAAATATGTGATATATTGTGAAATATTGGAAAAAAGTACAAAAAGGCAAGTACAAGAGAATTATGTTTAAAATAGGAACAAGGAAAAGCAAGAAAAAAATACAAATCAACAGGAAAAAAATAACGACAGTCCAAGAAGAAAAAAAAATTCTCAATGGAAGCAGAAACAGTAAAGAATCAGAGAACAAGAAGAATCTAAATACAAAACCAGATTTTCCTTTAAAACACAAACAGTAAGGGAAATAGTCACATGTTATACTTAAGATTCCCAATATAAATGGTAAACTTCCACAACTTGCCCATGAAGAATCTTGCTATTTTGCCATCCATTGTGAGCCTTTGGTTTACTTACCTGGTTGTGTTTCTCCTCAGCCTTACTATGACTACTGAATGTAAATGATTATTTTTCTGTGGTCTCACTGACCATTATGAAGTTCATTCACATTTGTGATTTGCTCAAAGCTTCCCTGCAGGAAATGATCTGGGCAGCAGGGTTACAAATCATTTGCCAAATGAAACCGTCAGTAGTACCTTTCTGGGAGCTAATATCTTAACTGGAGCAACTAATAACACAACAATCCAAATGCATTTATTATATCTCTGTCTCAATTATCATTGTTACATCTTGTAGTATAGGAGTTGTATGTCTTGGATTTATAATGAGCTATTTTCCATTACCAGTGCTATAATGATTAAAATATAATCAGTTTAAATATACAATTTTATTTTGGCGACAAGTGCACAGCCATTATTTAGGATACTGTTACCACTTGCATATTACTGGACAGATTATTGGATTTTTTTCTACAGTAAATGATTCTCCTGCGAGCTCCAGTTTGCTGCTGTTCTCTCAGCAGATTCCCAATTACTCCATCTGTACCTCAAACAATTACAAGAAATGTACAAAAGCCCTGCTTTGCAGCAGTAAAAAGAGAAAGAGTTAAAAACCAGAGAAATATTCACAGCAATGTGAATATTGACTGGATCTCCATGGATTGCATGATGATATTGAGATTCCCAGTCAAGTTAAATCAACCCCAGAGTCTCATCCACTACTGCCCCATAAAAGTCTGACCCTCTCAGCACATTAAACTTAGCTTCTGAATTCCTGAAATGTGCACCTAATGTACTTGAGTCTTTTGTGACATTAATAGATTAGAGTGTAAAAATTAAAAAGCTAATAACACTGTAATATCAATAACTGTCTCTAGATGTTATGGCTGTGTCAGAACACTAGTGCATTGCACCATGAAATGTCACCCACCACAGGAAAATCCTCAAGTTGCTCCTGCACAGCTGTTTGAGGTGAAAGGATGCTAATATCCCATCAGTGATTTCCTGCTCATTTAGCTGCATCTAGCAGAAAGTACCGCAATCAGGATTAAAAAATTGTTTTTAAATCTATAAATGGAGGCTGTACGAAGAGAGGTCAGGAATTAATCATTTGTGCAAGGATTTGTTTAATAGTGTGCAAGTGATCATATCATGAACATTGTGACACTGGGGTTCACGTTACAAAAATATTGCATTCGACAAAACACTGCTGCATTTTAAAAGAATATACTTATCGGTTTCGATGATATAGATTGGGAGGAGTCTTGAGTGAAGCATAAAACACCGGCATAGAGCAGTTGGGCTATATAGCCTGATTTTGTGCTATAAATCTGATGCAATTCTCTCTTTATGTTATGAGCTGCTGCATTTATATGGCAAGAAAATAGTGCAAGACAGCTTCAAAGACTAGATGCAGTTGAAAGTAGAAACCGTTTAACAAAACTGTCATGCTAATACATTATGTAGGGCAATTGTTTACAATACGACTTGTACCCCACATTGTGAATCATATACAAATTGTATTGAATTAATTTGTCATAATATCCTGCTTACAATCTGCTATTATAATTTGCATGCCTGTCTCTATCCTACCGCCATCGATCTGTTTCCAACATTTTTCCCCAAACTGTTAATGCAGGTAGCTAAAACTGAAGGGAGTTGCTGTCTGTTTTTAAATTGAGGCAAGATTGAAAATGGGAGCTATTCTTGCCGGTACTGATCTGTCACAACCAGCAACTATGAAATGGCTTTATCTTACAGCCCTCAATTTTTTTCAACTGCATTTTGACAGAATAACTATGGCCACTGAAATAGTTGCAACTAAAGCTTTTGTGTTAAAGGCAATGTCACAGGAAACTTATATATTGGACCATCATAACAGTGGCAATGTTATCCGTAGAGTCCATTTCTGTTTACCTCACAGGGTAAAATGATTATCTCTTTGAGTAAAAGATCATCATGAAAATACTGAATAGTTCATTGCTGAGGTGCAGAGAGACTTTTTTTAATGTTTAGTAATAGCTTGCAACAGTGTCAACATTGTGACTTCTAGTTATGCCACTGACTCAAATAAAAACTAATACTGAATTGTGAGGTACGTTTTTAAGATGGCAAAGCATCAACCTTTATTTTGTATATTTACTAAATTTGCATTTTTAGTGAAAGAATATAGGCTTTAAATTTCTCGATGTACTTACGTCTACTTTCATACATGCTTCTCGACTGAGCCCAAATTTTGAAAGGATCTGGCTTCCTTTGCACAGAATTATCTGTTTGATCCAGTGCTGGTGCCTCGTTCGAAGAGTAGTCTGGAAGCCCAGGGGCGCCCAGGACTGGCGAAGCAGTGTGTGTGCTCCGCTGGCTAGAGACACTGTGCTGGGAGCTGTTCTGACTGTCCTTCCTTTCCAGTGCCTGCTGCAATTATTCAAGAGAACAGAAGGTCACTCCAGCTTTTCAGTGAGTGCTTGTGATCAATACAATGCTCCCATTTTGAAAAAAAAGTCACTCCTCAAAGTTCAGTTGCTTACTGCAGCTGGGTATGCTGAACAGCCCATCAGTGAACGGGCAGCGATGAGAATTCTGTTTATTAGAGCACCTTCAGATATTCCGAACTACTGCAGAACAAATATTGGATTTTTACATCAGGCTCAAAAATGCATAAGAGGAGCTTGTTTTCTTCAAACAGAAAGCTTCAGTATCCATAAAATAAAAATTACAAAACACACTGCAAGTGAACATATTCCATGCACACAGATATATTCTGCCAAAGGGGAAATTTATTTGAAACTGACAAAGAGGCACATGAAGGCTGACATTTCTATGATTTGATAGTGAATGCAACCACGTTTCCTCCTCACAGGCCTAATACAATCTGACAACGGAGTGGGCCTGAAGTTACTTAAATGTGACTTTAATCAGCGTTGCCTTGCAACCATTACAAGTGCATTAATTATCTATTTTGGGAATTTTCTTCATGGTCAAGAGGGGAAAACACACAAACTCAGGATGAGAAAACACAAGGTTTGTTGTGCGTCAGTCTTTGCTTTCACGTCGTCCTACTCTACAGTGCAGTCTGATCGGCCATTTCAGCCAAACAGAGGTGGCCCGTTCATAAACAACGGCACATAGCTCAGTAAGGTGCAGCTAAACTTCACCATCAGAGGAATGAATTAGGGAGAGCAATACATTACACAGACTGCAATCACATCCTTAAACCTATAAGGAGAGACAACACGCTTTCTGTTACACTTACCGACTTTGGGCTTTTCTTCGGAGGCAGCCCTGTGAAATAGCAAAAATAAGAATAGGCATTCAGGATCACTGCAATAACACAACCTTCAAAAATCAAATACAGCAAATCCTTTAAATCTGTGTGGCGAGCACATAGCTCTTGAACCATGATAAGTTCTGTGTCAGCCGTCGTGTTCAGAGTCTGATCAGATCAGATTATGGCACAATGAATCCTAGGTACATCAGTTATGCTGACTCGTGAATCAGCAGCCCCAAGGCTGACAGTCTAAAGTAGCTTGCATGACCTAGGAAACTAAATTCTGCAGCAAAAGCAAAATGCTTTCTTACAGCTCTGATAAATGGGAACAAAATAAAACAAAAGGAATCTTAAATTCCCCATTCAAACAGTTGGAATTCAAATTCCTCACCAACTTAAACAACTTCTGACCATTTTTCATTCATAAAATTGTGCAAGCAGGCTTATGGATATAAATATCATCACCGTATAGTGAATTTATATTATGTAATGGCAGAAATGTGACAGAGTTGCTCTAATAGACGAAAGTTTTGCATTTTTCTAACCTTTTGACTCCTTTAGTCACATCAAACACAAAACAATGAATGTTCACAAAAAAAGAATTTATATTGATCAATATGCACTTGTACTCATTTCCTTAAGTTGCCTCCAAAACAAGCAATGTTCAAGGAGAAATCGTGCAATCCTCCCAGCACAATGCTTATCCGACAGTATTTTAAGATCAGGCTGCGAGAGATGCAGCTTTCTCTGGTCCCCTGTGACTCTGACATGGAATCTCCAACCAGCAACCAGCTCAGCATTATAGATGCTTCTCAAAATACAGAGAAGATCATCAAAATCAAATGGTGCTCAGGCTAGAATTTATCAGTCAAAACCTTTGTTTTTTTTAGATCATTTGGATTATTGTGAGCATGCATCCTCCTTCTCATTTTACAAAAATCTAAAAACATAAAGAGATTGTTATTATAAAAAGCCTTTGCTCTTATGTCAGCACACATACTGTTAAAAGCTTTCTCTAACTCACTTCAGGCATTGCCAAAAACCAAAAGAAGATTCCAGATACAGAGCTTGACAGGTTTCCACTTGATGCGAATGCTCGGAACTTCCAGAGATCGAGTCATTACCATGTTTAATTGTACCAGTATGTAGTTCACAGCATCACTCAGACACATGTACTAAATATAATTTATCTGTGCTATTAAAAGATGATTGGAACAGCTGGAAGCCTGATTTAAAATGTTATTTAGTTATAGGTATTTGACAATCCATGTAAAGTCCATAAATCATTTCTATCCTACTGCTGTCCATGGATGTATTTTGTCTGATGGGGCAAATTAAGAGACTGATGAAAGAGTACCAAAAGTAACATGTTTAGTTTTTTTTAATCTCCATACCCCTCCCTCAAATCATATACTTTGTACTATTCCCAACAATACAGATCATGATGCTAGACCTCTATCAATGCTTGAGTTGGGTGCCAACTAGTGTGTGAGGAAGCTCTGCTCATTTGTCTGCCAATTTCCTCTTTCTATTCCTTACCCGTACTCATTGAAGCATAGAAATCAACAGTACAGAAGGAGACCATTTAGCCCATCGAGTCTGCACTGGCTACAATCCCATCCAGGCCCATTCCTGTTATCCTACCAATTCCCCTGACATGAGGGTCAATTTTGCACAGCCAATCAACTTAACTCACACATCTCTGGATTGTGGGAGGAAACCAGTGCATCTGGAAGAAGCCCACGTAGGGAGAACGTGCAGATTCCACACAGACAGTGACCCAAGGCTGGAATCAAACTCTGGCACTGTGAGGCAGCAGTGCTAACCATTGCAACTACCACGCTGCCCCTTCTCTCCTCCTTCCAAGTTCTAGTCAAGAGAAAATATGAAATGCTGTGAAGAATATTTCTTATTTATTGTTCCAAGACACGATCCCCATAAATTGTCACCCTGCCTCCCCTGATACTGGAATACCGGCAGCAAGTAATAATGCTTGCTTTATTAGCTGCCTTCTTGACGTGTAGACAGCTGGCCCAAACCTATTCACAATACATCTATTCCCACAAGTTTTCAGCAAGGCTACCACACTCCAATTTTGAGTGTGAATCACAACTGAGTCTCCTCTCTGTCCAAGGTCAAATGTAGCACCCTGGACATTGACTCCAGGAATGGCTTGCAGTTTTTGCTGAGTTGAGGTCAAGTTCACTCCCCTCAAAAAACTAAATAAGACCAGAATTTATAAGATACATTTAAACAATATTTATCTGCTATCTAACCAGTTTGCTGTAGGTACACATCACACTGAATGTCATTAAAATAGCAGATATCAACCAGCACCGTTTACTTAAATGTTGGTACACTATTTTTTGACTGTGCTGGCAAGATGCATCATTTTATAGATTTCTGTTTGTTTGATCTTTTCCACCCCAGTAACTGATTAGTTATCAGTATTAGAATTCAGCATACCCTGGGTCAAACTGAAATACTTCAAACTCAGCAGACAAAATATTAAACCATTTAAGATAAAATTAACACATTTATGGCATCCACTAGACAAATGTCAAGGCAGATAAAGACTCAAAGTGATGGCAGCATGAGAGTTGCGGTCTCCAGCAGAGTTCCCCATCTGTTAGTGTTGGCATCAAAAACACTGATACTAACCACTTATAATGCACCTGGCCAAATGGCTTCATTCTCAACATTTCACAACTGCATTTGTGATTTGGCCATCAAAACCGGTTTCATTTCCCTTTCCTCACCCTGGAGATAGCAAGCCTTGCTGTAATATAATTTCACCAGAGCTCCGTGGTAGCTCACTTAAGGGTTCATTTCTTGAGATTTAAATTTAAAAAAAAAAATGAGATGCCATTGCATTCGATCCCCATCCTGCTTTTGCAAGCTTGGACGCACAAGTCAGCTTGACAACAATCAATGGCAGAAAGTTTAGCTTCACAATTCCTCGCCTAAAGATCGGGGTACCAATTGAAACACTCATCTTAGATGAAAGAGCTCCTGGCACTGCACTTTTCATTGCCACACCATGTAACATTTAACCAACAATAAAATAACTCAACAGGGTCTTGCTGCGTGTGACACCAATAAAATGTGAAACTGGAATCCATTGGCAACAAATAATTTGTAGTCTAATTACTATTTCAGAATAGAATCTCTTCAGTGCAGCAAGAGGCCATTTGGCCCATCAAGAATGCACCGACTCTCCAACAGAGTGACTCACCCAGGCCCTAACCCCATAGTCGCATATATTTATTCTGCTAATCTCCTAAACCACATGTTGGGACACTAAGGGGCAACTTAGCATGGCCAATCAACCTAACCTGCACATCTTTGGACTGTGGGAGGAAACCAAAGCACCCGGAGGAAATGCATGCAGACACCGGGAAACCACTCTGACAGCGAACTAGTGCTGTAAGGCAGTGGTGCTAACCTCTGTGCTCCCATACCACCCTGGTCACATCATAAATGAGGCAGGAAAAGCCTTATTTTGATAAATACCTGATCACAGACATTAACATCTTTCATACATAATTAACTATTTCTGTACTGCAGAGACTGCAGGTAAATGCAATAGTCACTTTATACACAATAAGATGATTGACCATTATGAATGTATAAAATATAATTACATCATAAAATCTTACTGCTCAAAAGCCATTCCGACCACCATGCTGTGTCAATCCCTTAAAATTAGTCCTACTCCCTGTTCTTTCTTCATAGTCCTGCAACTTCTTCCTGATCAAGTACATATCCTTTGTGTACGTTACTATTGAATTTTTTACCACCCTTTCCAGGTTATAATGATTCAGCATGTTAAAAAAATTCTCCTAAACTCCACCTTGGCCAATTATTTTAAATCTGCACCTTCTGGTTATCTGCCCTCCTAAAGCTGGAAATTGTTTAAATTCTAAATTTAATTGCTTAATCTTCAATTGATACAATCATCATGACTAGTTGATGAGCTGTTAACATAAGACACTTTAATCAATTCTTTCCTATTTATATTAGTGCTCAACAAAACTCATCTGGTGGCTATTATGAAGTTGACATACTCTGTATGAAATAAGAGAAAAGATTCTCCTGAAGTACTGGAACCCATGTATCAGTAGCTCAAGAGCAAACCACAGTGCTGCAAAAAATTCCAGCAACTTCATGCCAGTTGTTAGCAAGAAATTGAGATATGAGGAACCTTGATCTCGTGAGCCTTTGGTCTCATCTTCCATAACACAATTTGTTGTCTGCTCCTATTTTGCATTCTCTAAATATGATAAAGACACAATACCTGGTTTTTGGTTTCTAGAAGTAACCTGAGGTGTCATATTATGCATTTAAGTTTGTGACCATCATTAATTTGATGCTTCAGCTCACTATTGTATGTATTACACACTGTTTAATGGAGACAATAGAATTTTACCTACCAGATGGAGCGCTGATGACAGCCTCACATTACGTCTTATAGATATAAGAGCTGCTGAATTAAGTGCTACTCGGGCATTTAACTGGACAGCAGTAGGCCTTCCACAGGATCAAGGATTCTGGGAAGTGAAGTCCCATATGCCAAGAGCTGTTAGCCACTGATTGGCCAGCAGCTTTACAGTATGCAAGGCTGTGGCTGCTGCCAGTAATTTATCCACCTGAAGCCAAAGATTGATGCTGGATGCCAGGGCACAGGTAAGTTAATATCAGCAGTGGCAGGAGAGAGGTAGTGGGGGAGGAGGCTGGGGAGAGATCAGCAGTAAAGGCAGGTGAATAGCCCTGGTGTCCCCCGCATCCCCCCACTAACTATGCCGGGACTCTCGATCAGATAAAGAAGAACCCTCTCCGGGAGCTTGCAGACAATCCTGAATATTTCCTTGTCATGCTCTCTGCATGGAAAGACCTCAGTGGGTTAATATCAACAACGTCAGGATATGACCCTTAAGTGGGCATTTAATGTCTCACTTGGCAGTTGGCTGGAAGGACATCTACAGATCATCTCATCACGCATTTAATAGGGCAGGCAGGAAGATGGCGGGGTCCCCGCATGCCATTCTCTTGTCTGACGAAGTGCCCTCCCTGCCACTAAAGCTTCCAGAGGGAAGATATGAATTTCCACCCTAAGTACGGGAGGCTACAAACTCCTCCAGAAAAGGTTTAATTAATATCTGCACTTGTTACTTAACAATAAAAAAAATAGACAGGGAGGAAGGGGAAGTATTACGTGTGTACAGAACAGTACTTTTAGTATAAAAGTACATTTCTTTCCTCTTTCTCATGTACAATTTTCCTACCTTATGAATATTCTATCTAACAACCATTTGCTTGTATCTGAAGAGAGATATGAAAAGTAAGAAAATATAAGAGCAAAAAATACTGCAAATAATTTGACTGACAGATATGACACAATCCAATTAAATAATAAAATGGCAAAAGCATTTGGGCTTACTCAAAAAATATTAAGATGTCATGATGTTGTGGAGAAGTGAGTTCTGAAGGGACGGATGGTTTAATTTTCTCATGCATCATTTTTCCTGTGTTAACTAGCCACAGATACTGAATATGCTGAGATGTTCACTTAAAAGGTACATTAAAAATATAGGCCTCCATATGAGATGTAGAGGAGAAATTAGAGAATCTCCTTGTTTTGCATGGAGATAAGTTGAACTTCCACGATCATTAACCCTCATAGCAGAAGGAATTCCACCATTGAGGAATCTCTGTCACAGAAAAAATGGTTGCGTTTCATTAAAAGTTAACTTGCACACTTTAACTCAATCACTCATTTACTTTGAAACTTCTGTGTGGTAGCTTTACCCTCCAAATCTGACGACTGGACAAATGCATAACCAGCTGAGTTCTAGAATGCAATCTACATTAAAATTTCCCAACAATTTAATCAGCTCTAAAGGCTTATGTTCTCTCCGAATTTATATTCTTTTGACAAATAGATTCTGATCTAATTCACAAAGGGCATGAGGGGCAGAACCTGTAGTTTAAATCAGTGGTCCAGAAAATACTCAGATGAGCTAGGTAAGTAGTAGTATAGGCTATTCAATTCTTTGAGCCTGCTCTATTATTCAACACCATCTACCTCAAACTCCACTTTCCCCTACTATTCACATACCACATGAATTCCTTAGTATTCAATAATCTATTGACCTCTTTCTTACATGTATCATTTTAAATAACTCAGCACTAACATCAATCTGAGTCTTAACTGATAAGTGTCTTATTCTGACTTCGCGACATCTATTTTCAGACACATATCCTTCCAGTCTGTGCTCTGTTCCACGCCTTATGAATTTTATCTGTTTCATTGAAATCACCTCTCATTCTTCCAAATGGTAGGAGGTTTAGCCCTAATCTTCCCTCATAGAACAACCTCCTCATTCCAGAAATCCATCCAGTGAATCTTGATTGCACTCCCTCTAAGGTAGGGAAACCAAATCTATACACAGGTAGTCTAGGTGTAGTCTCATCCAGACCTTATATAAGTGTCACAAGAACTCTTTGCTCTTATATTCCAACAATGAAAGCAAACATAGCATGTACTACCATCAATATGAAGTTAATTGCTGGCAATTAATAATGAAGTGTCAAATACTGAGAGATTCTAACACATTTGCTGATACAAAATAGCATTGGATACTAGTATTTGAGATTGAACACAAATCTCTCCAATATGATAGATAATATATTTTTTCTATTTCAGTTCTAATAGTCTATTAGCTGCACTATATGCCAAAGCAGCATAAACCCAAGCCTAGATTAATGGTTTTCAAATCAGTCGATATGAGGAACTTTCTGCAAAGTATCATCACATCCATTGGGACTTGAAAATATTGAGTCCTAGGGACTTTGGCCAAGTTATGAAAGATAGTAATAGCTATCAACATTAAATATTACTGCTGTTGTTGGAGTTTGATCACTGCAAGTCAAGTTGTTTTGGCATATAGTGCCATTAATAGAGAAAAAAAATAATGCTAGCTGTCATCTCTTTGACCGACCCATTACATTACCAGAAAATAACCTGTGCTTTTTCTTCCTTACCAAATATTTTTATGTTTAGGCTGGCATAGAATATCAAAATAAACCACAGAGATTTTTATTCAATTCTAAATACCAAAGAAATTGTAGAAAAATGAGTTTGATCAATACCAGCACACCGACTCGAGACCTGCGGGGTATAGGGATTAGATCTAGATAGCAAAGTATGAAGCGGCAACAGCAGCAGGGGACCATGACAGTGAGTTTGGACTAAGGACAAAAAGATGAAGTTCGATGGGACACTTGGTCTGCTCAGATAAAGTTGAGGCCTATGTAGACATTCTGCTTTGAGAACTTGGGAAAAGAGGTGAGTTTAGCTGGCAGGCTGTCTGTGAGATATATTAGGAAGCATTTTAAAACATAGTATATAATGATTGAACAGTTTAGCTACTTTAATGATTTATGACAGCTGTATTTCTATTTCAAGCCCATTCCGGAGACTTGAGCACATAATCTCTGCAGACTCTTCTGAAGAAGTATTGCACCATCGGGGGTGCTGCCTTTTGGGTGAGACGTTAAACTGAATCTCATTTTTCAGCAGTCAATACCTAGACCAGAAGGTCACTGATTCCTGGATCATTCTTGGACCATTTTTGAGAGGATATTTGTGGCTAGATTTATGTATACCTGCACTGAAAAAAGCACAAACTGATGTTTATGGATACTGAATCAGCATGTAAGAAAATGGAATGGTTCCAGACATGAGAGTTCAGTTTCCATACAGTATATAGTAGAAAAATTAGGGGGAGGCAGTGGCATAGTGGTATTGTCACTGGACTACTAATCCAGAGACCTGGGGTTCTAATGCTCTGGGGATCCAGTTCGAATTCCACCATGGCAGATGGTGAAATTTGAATTTAACAAAAAATCTGAAGTTAGAAGACTAATGATGACCATGAAGCTATCAATAGCATTAAACTCATCAGTTTCACTAATGTGCCATCTGCCTTCCTTACCTGGTCTGGCCTACACGTGATTCCAGATCCACAGCAATGGGTTAACTCTTAAATGCCTTCCGAAATAGATGACTTCAAGAACAGCTTATTTCCTGCTGTCATCAAACTTCTGAATGGATCTACCACACATTAAACTGATCTTTCTCTACACCCTGGCTATAAATGAAACACTACATTCTGCACTGTCTCCTTTCCTTCTCTAAGTAAGTATGCTTTGTTTGTCAAGCATGCAAAAAGCAATGCTTTTCACTGTATACTAAAACACGTGACAATAATAAATCAAATCAAAACGGTCGAGCAAGCTACTCAATTTGAGGGCAATTAGGGATGGGCAATAAATGCTAGTCCAGCCAAGGACACCCAGATCCCATCAATGAATAAAAAAGTGATGTTCTTCGATAACAGCTGCATTCAAAATCCAATACCTAATATGTGTAGCTGTACAGGGATGCTTGTAAACTCAGAAACATCACTACACTCTGAGAATGAAAAAATTACCATTCACTGCAATAATTTTCCACAATATAATCATTGTTCTACACTGCCCTAAAAGCAAAATTGTTTTAGAACTACTCAAGATAATGCCAATAACTATTTGCTAAATCACCATTCTACAATTTGACTAAATGCATCAGAAGAGCTGGCCGCTGAAATATTGTGTCCAATTGTGGTCGCCCCATTTTAGGAAGAATGTGAAGGCATTGGAGGGACTGCAGAAAAAGATTCACAAAAGTAGATCTTGAACAGAGGAACTTCATTGTCAAAATGGATTGGAGAAATGGGAACTGTTTTCCTTGGAGAATTGAAGATGGAGAGGAGATTTGATAGTGGTAGTCTAAATTATGTAGAGTTTGAACAGAACAGATAAGGAGAAACTTTTCCCATGCATGAAAGGATTAAGAATGAGACAGCAAAAAGGGAACAGGTTTAAAGTCATTAGCAAATGAAGCAAAAGCAATATGAGAAAAATCGTAGCAAGTGGTTAAGGTTTGGAATGCACTGCCCGAGAGTGTGGAGGAAGGAGGCAGAATTGATTAATTCAAAAAGTAATTAGACTGTTATCTGAAAAGGAGAAACATGCAGGATAACAGAGAGAAGGTAGGAGAATGGCACAAAGTGAATTGCTGATTGGAGCCGATGCCAACACAATAGGCCAAATGGCCACTTTCTACAATGTAACAAACCTGTAATGATTTGGTGGATTAGCTTTGATAAAAATCAAGTGCTTATTTTAATTGCTGCAATTAAAGGAAGGTGTTTAATATTTTCAAACCAAGTGAAAAAGTAAATGCTGCATGAAATTTCTAGGAACTTCATCTCAATGTTGAACACCTTGGGTAAGATGTGCTGTGAACTGCAAGCATTGTAGGTTAATCTCTCTTATCCGTGGAAGGTATACTTGGTGGTCTCTAGTGATATTGGGCAGAGTCTGTTGGAAGCATGGACCAGCAGAAGAAAACGAATTGTTGGAAAACTTAAAAGCTGAGATGAGAATGGTTACAGTTCAGTGGAATACTTCCACCCTGAATCACTGCATTTTAAAAATTCTATTCTAAATTTCACTGTGGAGTATATAGTTGGGAGGTGGCTGCATATCTTGAGAAATGCCCTTTTGGTACAATCTGATTGAGGAGAAAATTGAATTTAGAGACAATAGTTCTGTACAGTATGATTGCTAAGGCAAAAATAGTTTGTTAGAAATCACTTAATTGGAGAGGAAAGCCTGACATGGTCATGACGCAAGAACTGTACTTATTCATTAATGTCACAAGTAGACTTACATTAACACTGTACAAATCCCCTTGTTGCCACACTCCAGTGCCTGTTCAGGTACACTGAGGGAGAAGTTAGCATGGTTATGCACCTAACCTACACATCTTTGGACTGTGGGGGGGGAAACCAGAGCACTTGGAGGAAACCTACGCAGATACATGAGAGATACAAACTCCACCGAGACAGTGATTCAAGCTGCGTATCGAACCCAGGTCCCTGGCAGTGTGAGGCAGCAGTCCTAACCACAGTGTCACCGCGCTGCCCTATTATACAGATGAGTAATCTATATATATAAATTAGAGAGCTTACGCATGGCAATAATAACATTCATATAATATTTTGCTGGTTTTTATGAGAACATTAGCTCATTTATTTTCAATAGTAGACAGAGAAATGCCATATAAATATGTTAAATGTTCATCCATTATCATCAGATTTTATTTCAAACTCATATTTAATTTTGGCTAATGACTTGCTTTGAATGGTTCAATTTATTCCAATAACAAGGACAAAATAATCCTTTGCCACAACAGCAGTTGGAATCAATTTACTAATCGAATTCTAGTCACTATGGCCATTTAGTATTGTTGCATCAATTAAACCTTAGACATGAATCAAACTCATTATGGGTGCACATCAAAGATTTCTCCCACCTCTTCTGTACAAAGCTGCCATCGTTATTTTCCCAGCCCGACTACTTTTGTTCACTGAGTGGACAAATCAAGTTATTCTATTATACCATAACTTTGTCAAAAGTGAATCAGAAGGTTAAACCTAACAAGTTCTCTTATCATAACTGGCATACAAGAATTCAATGCAGCAAAAGCAATTAAAGCTACGAAATTGTAAAGAGATTTCACCACCAGCAACCTTAAGCTAGTGTGTGACTTCTAAAATAAATTTATGAACACAAAGTACAGAGTACAGGTGGATATGCTTTTTCCAAATACGAAGCAATAGAGAATTTCTCCAAAAGCAACAAAGTCAGGGCAATTTTATTATTATTCAGAATATACAGACATGTTTTTGTAGATTGCCAGAAATGTTGAGCAGGAGGGAATCAGCTGCACAGTATGGGACTTTGTTGAAAAGTTTCAGCCATGCATATCAAAAATAATCAGCAAGTAGATTCAACACTTACCTCCTCGTTGAACCAGGAGTGTCACTTCACTTCCCTTGGGACATTCTAACAGTGTATCAACTACTTGATTATGGGTTAGGTTCTGGACATTCTTCTTGTTGACTTCCAGTAGGAGATCCCCTTCCTTCAGGCCACGGCAGCGTGGACCATCCACAATTTGTTTGACTCTTTGGCCACCGCCTCCAGGGCTGTCAGCTATAGTAAAACCAAAACCCATAGGGCCTTTAACTATGTGAACAGTTATAAGTTCAGGCTGAGTTGCTATAGAGGAAGCCAAGGAGACATTGTCATTGGTAAAGCCTGTATGGGATCCATTTGATGAAACGTCACCAGATGATGGACTATATGGTCTCTGGTCTTTCATTCCATTACCATTTGCAGGAGCTGTTTGACTACTGTGGCTTGAAAGGGAGTCATAATTTTCTTGGCCATTGACAATAATTGGCTCCTTATCTGAAATAGCTACTGATGTCACCAAACTCGTATTTGGATCGTCTGGATCAAATGGCAGAGGATAACCCCGGCAAAGTTCAAGATCCACGGTTGCACCAATGGGAATAGACTGGAATATTTTCACAACTTGAGCATGGGTATATCCCAGTACACAACTGGTGTTTACACTTACTATAACATCACCTAAGAGAGAGGATTAGAACAGATTAGTTCCATTAATGCATTGTCAATTGCTTAATTTATGCAATTAGCTTCACAATTACATACTTAATTCACAAATGGTGTTGTGCAATGCCAATAAAAAAGTAGCGATTTTCATAATATTTTGACAATGACAGGAATCAAATACTTTCAAGTACCAAAGATGGATCTACTGAGTCTAATCAATAATCTAAGGTCAAGTTAAACAGTTAGGTAGGAATTCAGGCAATGTTCAAGGGAATTCCTGATAGTTTTTGTGGGAGGACTCCCGAATCCTGTGGAATAAAATGGAATTTGACATTTCAATCATCATAAACTGAATTATAAACTAGCAGTACCACAAAGTGTGATCCCCAAAACAGCACAATCTGAGTTAGTCAGACACACTGCAAAGCAATGGCCCTGGTATTCATAGGGGCTGCAGTAGACTCGGTGCTGTTTCAGATTGCAGGCTTGATTCCCACAATAAGTTGCACCCAAACTTTGTTATTCATCCTCACCTTTTCTCCAAAATGGAGAACACTGCATTCAAGAGGGAAGGCAACGAGTGGCAGATCCAGTCCTGGTCCTCATTCCACGCAAGTGGACCTTGATGTTAGCAAGAAGTTCATTCTACGGATCTGCCCAACTCATTGCAGAAACTCAAAAAGTGAGTACTTGTGAGAAGCTTTGCAAAATAAATCATTAAATACATATAATTGACAATGGTTCTTTTCATTTGGTACCTGTCTCCATTTTGCCATCCAGTGCTGCAGGTCCATCAAGTACCAAACTTTTAATCTGTAGAAACTCATCAGGTTCATCACCACCGACAACTGTAAAGCCAAACCCTCTTGTACTCTTCTTCAGCTTGGTGTTGATGAACTGCCCCTTCAGTTCTGAAGGGTTTCTTGTAAAGAAGGGCTTTCCTGTTCAGGGAAATGATTTCAAATTAAATAGTTTCTGTTCAGTGTGGGAACGTGAGAAAGAAATTGCAACTTTATCAAATATTTTAAACATGTTGAAATCAAACAAGTATGTCTTCAGAAACATCAATTTCGCTTTTGAAGTTAACTGCAAAGTCCACAGGTACTATTATGGTTCATACAAATGACATCAACTCTTTGTTAAAGTGATTGCTAAGATAGTGTAGTCTTAATTTAAAGGGTTTTTAAACCCTTTCTTATTGCAAATGACAATTTGAATATTCTGCTATTACTCTGCAGAAGTTACAGGCACAGAATTCTTGTAATTTTACAACAAATAAACACAAATCCCTGCCCCAATCAACCTCACCCATAATAGCCCTTGACTAAGAAGTTTTATCTATTGTATTCTGTTTCATTTTTATTCTAGTTATCTTCAGTTTATTAATGATTAAAGTTTGTGCCAGATCAAAACATACCTTGTGCAGGGGCTTCTCTGAAAGATTCCTGATTATTCTGCACATAGCTTGGAGCTTTGGGGCCAGGAGATGCTTGTTGCTCTGTCCACTCTTGAAGAGTAAGGAAAATATGATTTAGAAATTTTATCTACAATTTCCTCCAACAATGAGACCTCAAGGCAGGTTCACTTTCAACAATTACTATTTGCAGAATAATTTGTTTAACAATAAGGGAACATTTTGAAATAGCTCATGTTTTTTCTTATTTATGGCAATAGAATGAAAGCTACTTATGACTGCTCCTGATAGTTATTTTTTGTGAAGGATAGATGCAGTATGCAAGCCATATTATGCCATGCTGATGATTGAATAGATGGTGCATCTAATGCCAATATCTTGTACAGAAGATACTTGGAAGTATCTGATTTTCCTCATGAAAGTTTCTGAACGTTCTGAAAATTCAAAACTCACCTTCTGCTTGCTGCTGCTGCTGCTGCTCAAGTTGTTTTTTGCGTTTGGCCTCAGCAACAGGATTCTCATACTGTGTCTTCCTATTGATATGACTAATGAAGGAGATAGTATTAAGATACAATCCGGTTCCAGGAACGAATATCTAATTTAGCAACAGCAAATTCAGATGCTGATAGCAAAAATATATACTATGCACTTATTCCTTATTAGGTCCTACTTCCACAAAAATACATATCCTCAACACATAAATCAACATTTCTGTTGCATTGGTGCCAGGAATGTACTGTTCATATTAGTATGTTTATGTTACCAGTAAAGTATAACATACTATAAAGAACCTAAACAAATGTCTCATAACCAAAATGCTCCATAATATTCTGATGCGTACAACTTCATTTTCTGTGGTCTGTGCCACAATGCAAAGTACAGCCAGAAAATCTGTGATATCTTCAGGGATGTGACAATATTACCAGCCAACTGGTTAACCTGCGAAATTGGTCAGTGACTAATCAAATAGGCAGAGGTGATGTTTAATAAATTAACAAACATGACAAGTGACGAAGGGAAAATACAATTTATCAGGAGTTGGAGTGCCTTCCATCAGTCAAGCAGAGAGTATCACTGGGCGTCTTTCAGCAGCAGCTCTATGCCTCGTTGGGCTTCTTCTTCTGAGAAAGCAGACTTGCAAATCCAAACGAAGAAATAATATATTTTTTTGAAATGGACAAAAGTGTTGAAAACATTGCAGAAACTGAAGAAACAAAGGTCAAATATTTTTTCATACTAATAGTTTTAAAAAAATGGAGAGCAGCTGCTTTTCACAGTAAGGTACTGGAGGGGCTCCACAATCTGTGACAAAGCTGAAGGGGAGGAATGTGAGGACAGAAGAATAGAACAATGAGGAAGAAAAACTGGCTTTATCGAAGCCACAAAATAAATAGAGTAAAACTGGGTAAATTAATGTAATCGAGAACTTTATTTTTGATTACAATGATTTCTACTTAATTGTCAGTATTTGTCTCAGTTCTAGATACAACAGAAATCCACACACTTACTCAACATAGTAGACACCATATACAGGATCATCTATCTTCTCCCATCCAGAGGGGAGCTCTGAAAGAACAAAATACATCAGTGAAGGAATTTGTTGATTTACTTGAAGTAACAGATTAAATGCAGCCATTACATTTAAAACATTAAAATGACATTCTTGTTTTTGCCAATTCTACCAAAATAGTAGTCTAGAGCTTCTGCTGGTTGCATCTGGGTGCAATCCAAATGAAATTGGCCAAACATCACAAAATAAATCAAGGAAATTTACATGTGTATTATATCCAGTATAAGTAAAATGTCTGTGTTCTTTAAAATGGATATCAGCACTATGCTGAAGGCTGCTCAAAAACTGGATGCATGCTCTGTTCCAAATTACTCCTCTCCCACTGGAGAACATGCAGTTCTCCTGATTGGGCCCGTTTAAGAGAGTTCTTCAAATTAAGCTGGTTTGCTTATGTGCAAAATTTAAAGGTTCCAAATAAGAAAATAAAACTTACATTATTAAGGTATATTGATGAAACTGATAATGGCGCCACATATTTATATGGGTAAATCGTTCAACATATTAGCGAAAACCTGAACCACAACTTCACTTTGGGAAAACAAGTGCATTTTCAGATGCAATTTAAGAACATAGGAAATAAGAGCAAGCTGTTCGACTCTTCATTTCAATTAGATCATAGCTGAACTTCTAACTCAATGCCATTTTATTGCACTATCTCCATATCCCTTGATATCTTTAATATGTAGAAATCTACCAACCTCATATACTCTATGAATTCATTCAATGACTAAGCTTCCACAGCCTCTGAATTTCAAAGATTCACTACTCTCTGAGTGAAGAAATTCTTTCTAATATCAGACCTAAATGGCCTACCTATTATTCTAAGATTGTGTCCCCTGGTTCTGGACTGCAAGCCAAGAGCAACATTCTACT
This sequence comes from Sphyrna mokarran, assembly GCA_024679065.1. NCBI lineage: Eukaryota > Metazoa > Chordata > Chondrichthyes > Carcharhiniformes > Carcharhinidae > Sphyrna > Sphyrna mokarran. Next base: position 103,796,313 of record JAGIQG010000003.1, on the reverse strand, counting down.
TGTCAAACCGTATCAAAATTCTGTACAATTCGATTAGGTCATCTCTCATTCTTCTAAATCTGAGAGAATATGGATTCAGCCTCCTCTCTCACTCCTCGTAGGAGAAATATAATGTCCTATGAATCAGTCTGACCCTATAGCAAGTTTATCCTTCGTGAGATAAGGAGAACAAAATTGTACACAGCATTCTAGGTAAGGTCTCACCATAGCTTTACACAATTGCAGGAAGATTTTTTTACTCCTTGCAATATAGGCCAATGTACTATTTGTATGTCGGCTTTCATTATCTTATGAACAAGGACATCCAGGTTCCTTTGGATATCAACCTTTCCAATCTCGCCCCACTCAAGAAATGATTACATTTCTACTTTTTCTACGAGAGTGAATGACTTCACATTTTCCCAGTACATGATGAGTAGCTCCTGCAGCAGCATTAATTTTATTAGGGGGATCAGACCATTCCATCAATTTTTAACTCATCCAAGGCCTGGCAGCAGGTCTTTGTATTACTTCAACTGTCCACATATTGTTTCTCACCTCAGAGTATTTGAAGCTGCAAAGGATGAAATTTTGTTGATATCCAGTCTCTCCTCTCACTCTATCTCCTTACTTTTCTCACTGAGACCCTTAGTCTTTGTGTCTCTGCTCAGTATCTCTCTGTTCCCTGTCTGTTCATTATTCTTGTTTATATATTGAAATTATCATTTCTATCTTCATCTCTATCAAGAGCTAAAGGGCAGTCAGATCATTTCCAGCCTCCATGAGTAAAACCGCTTTTTAATACAGTAATAGCTGCACAGCAAGCTTCTTACTATCAGGTCACAAAATCCCTACAGTACAGGAGGCCATTCAGCTCACTATCCCACCCAGGCACTACCACCACAACCCCACACATTTACCCTGCTAAACCCCCTCACATTAGAGTCAATTTAGCATGGCCAATCCGACTAATCCACACGTTTGGACTGTGGGAGGAAATCAGAGCACCCAGAAGAAACCCAAGCAGACATGGGGAAGGACCCGAGGCCAGAATTGAACCCGGGTCCCTTTGCGCTAACCACCGTCCCGCAAGGGAGACTGGCATAACAATTTGGTATGGGTCAAACAGAAGTAGGCATGTATTAAAGACCCAGACATTGGTTTGCAGAGAACAATTTTGAAGTTTGCGTATGATGCAAAACTTGAAAGGATTGTGAACTGTGAGGAGAGTGGCATAGAACTTCAAGAGGACAAAGGGTGGTGGAATGGGTGGACAAGTGGCAGATGAAATTTATGCAAAGTGTGAAGCTATTAATTTTTTTAAGAAAAAGTGCAGAGAGGTAAAGTAAAACAAAGGGTACTGTTCTGAAGGGTTGCAACAGCAGAGGGATCTGGCTATGCATGTGCATGAATCATTGAAGGTGGCAGGATAGGTTGAGAGCATGGTTTACAAAGCATATGGCATCTTAGGTTTTTTAATATGGACATGGAGTATAAGTGCAGGGAAATTATATTAAACTTGTATGGAACACTGTTTCAATCTCAACTGTATCCAGTCTTTCAGAACCGATGTGAAGGCATTAGTGCAGAAAAGATTCGGAAGGATGATTCCAAAGATGAGAAACTTCAATTGCATAGGCAGTTTGGAGAAATTGGAGCTGCTTTCCCTGGAGAAGAAAAGGTTGAGAGAGGACTTGATAGAGATATTCAAAATCATGAGGGATCTGGACTGAGCAACTAAAGAAAAACTGCTCCTACCGATAGAAGGATTGAGAACCACAGGTTTAAAGTAATTGGCAAAAGAAGCAATAGAGACATGAGAAAATCTACTTCATGCAACGAGTGGTTAGGATCTGGAATGCACGACCTGAGCAGTGGAGAGAAGTTCAATCAAGGTACTCAAGAGGTAACTGGCTTGATATTTGTAAAGGAAGAATGTGCAGAGTAATGGAGAGATGGTAAAAGTTGGTGCTAGATTAACTGCTCCAACAGAGAACACGTGCTTGCATGATGGGCTGAACAGCCTCCTTCTGTTCTGTAATGATTCTGAGACTCTGTGGTGGCTGCTCAGATGGGGCTGTGAAAAGATAGGGAGGATTGGTGCACCTGTAAGATTTTTTGGGGAATGATGTACAGAAGAAGCTTGGGGAAGACAGATTGAGAGGGTTTGTATCTGAACATGCCATGGTATTCATCTTTCCTGTCCTGATTTGATCATTAAACGTCTTGTGATTCTGTATCTAGGAGCAAGTGATCACACTCTTGCTGACATCCTCAGTAGCCATTGGCCATGCCTGCTTGCTTTCTGAAACCTTCCTGCAATCCGCAGAAATCAGAAATGCAATGCTAACTTTTCACATTGAATCTACATCTAAGAATTTTGTAGACCTAATTTTGCTATAAGGCTTCCATGATGCTTCAGTTCTGACCCTCACAGTCATTCTAAATGTTGGAGCGGAAATAGACCAATACGAGTTATTATCACTTTTGCTGACTCTAATTGATCAGGAAATGTCAGGTGCAAAGGCATCAGTTGGATTAAAAAGCCACTGCCAAATGCGGCTGAAGTTTCCAGGCTTCCCAAATGCTGCTAGTGAGTCTGAAAGGTAAAAATCAGCCTTTTATGTTTTTATCCCCTATAATCTCTCTTGCACACTGTATTCCCCCAGCTCTGACGATTTGTACATCCTCACATCTTCACTGTTCTCAATTCCCTGATGTGGTGATGCCTCGTTCGACTGGGGTAAACACAGTAAGAAATCTCACAACACCAGGTTAAAGTCCAACAAGTTTATTTGATTGTAAACCCACAAGCTTTTGGAAATGCTGTTCCTTCGTCAGGTGTGTGAACTTTCCATACACCTAACAAAGGAACAGCGTTTCCAAAGGTTTGTGGGTTTACTATCAAATAAACTGATTGGACGTTAATCTGGTGTTGTGAGACTTATTACTCAATTCCCTGATCCACAGATGACAAACTTACTAATATTAAGATTTCATCTCAAAAACCCTCTTCATCTCACGCTACCTTTAAAACCTTCTTCAGTACATAACTCTGGGACCAAGCTTTCAATAATTTTTGTTCTGGGTTTAGTGCTTTGAGACATATACTTGTACAAGAATCACTAAAAAAGATCATTCCGCCCATTTTGTGCGCCAGCCATTCATTTCACTCCCGCTTTCCAGCATCTGGTCTATAGCCATGCAGATTGTAGCACTTCAGGTACAGATCCAGGTACCTTTTTAAATGAGCTGAACATTTCTGCCTCAGCTACCATTTTGCACGGTGAATTCCAGATGCCCACTACCTTCTGGGTAAAGACAATTTTCCTCAGGTTCTGTCTAATCTTTGTAATTATTGTAAATATATGCCCTCCGAGAGCTGACCCCCTCAGCTAGGAGAAACAAGTCCTTCCTGTTTATCCCCATCATTTTCATGTGATTTAAAAGCAAGGTGTTCTTGCATATCGATTATGACAATGAATTGAAAGATTTTCTAAGTGAAAAGTATTAAATATTGACGAAATGCTACATTTGTTCCCAGTGGTTCTGGGCCAGTGAAAGATTCTCTGATGGCTTGAGTTGGCAAGATCTATGCTTAGATATCAGGATATTATAATTGGGAACCTGGGGTGGGATTGATTGATAGATTACAAATAACTGAACAAATTCTATAAAGATAATTGATCTTTTTTAGCCCCAGGGCTGAACATACTGGGTAGAAATTCATCTATTTGTAGAATTAGGCAAAGATAATGAGATAATATATAAATAATATACAGTAAATGATTTACAGCAAATTCTACACAGACAGAACTAATTCAGAAGCAAGCATAAACAACTTGAAAAGCAAGTACAAAGCTGAAGAAAAGATAAATGCCCAGAACCTTGAATTGTTTTCAGAAATGGAAACTGTGGACAGCAAAGGCATTATCTGTTGTTTACAATAATAGGTGACAGTTAAAATCAATTCGTCAGCTCCTGTAAAAATGTAGATTGAAAAACAGATGTCTTTCTTGCACCAAAGTGAGTTTTTTTTTCCTGAAGGACAAATGGATTTTGTTTCATACTTTCGGAGGACAGCATCTAGTGGTGGAACGATTCACGGGCTACTGACAGCCTGACAGATCTGATGATAGTAATACAATTGATATGAATTTTGTTTTTATTTGAGGGAAAATTTAAAAATTCAGTTCCAGTTGGTTTGTCTGATGAGAATGCAGCTCAGATTTTTGGAGAGCAGGATTATTAACCACATGCAAGGCTAAAATGAGTATGATAAGTAGAGTTCATGCATTTTTGCCTGCTTAGGTTCCTCTGCGATTTCTGATTAGAGTGATTGACAGTGTCATGTGATTATGTGGCTTACAGCAGGGAAATGGCTTTTCAACGAAAGCAGTTTGGTTTGCAGCTGAAGCCTGGATGAAGTTAGAAGGATTCTGCAGATTTCTGGAATTCAAACTCTCTCTGAAAACATCAAAACTCTTTTTTGAAGATATGGGCATTGCTGGCTGGCCAGCATTTACTGCCCATCCCTAGTTGGGAAAAACTGTCGGAAGGCAGTTGAGAGTCAACCACATTGCCATGGCTCTGGAGTCACATATAGGCCAGACCAGATAAGGATGGCAAGATTTCTTCCCTAAACAATATTAATGAACCAGATGGGTTTTCTCTGACAATTGACCATGGCTTCATGGTCATCAGTATATTCTTAATTCCAGATTTTTCTTTTTGCAAAAATTTGGTCACATCTTGAATTCAAATTCCATCATCTGCCATGGCGGGATTCAAACTCAGAATCCCCAGAATATTAGATAAGTTTCTGAACTAATGGTCTAGCGATATCACTAGGCCATCACATAGTTGTGGTTGCTGACTATATTTAAAGCGGCACTTAAATCTGTAAGAGTAATGTTGTTTATTTGGAAATGAAACAGTGATAAGTTAGGTGTTAAAGTTGTTTCCTTTTCATTTTCAAATATTGTTCTACTATTCATGATTAAGTTGCTTCATTTCAAGCTTTTTCCCAGCGCGGAAGAGTCAATTACTAGGGGGCATAGGTTTAAGGTGTGAGGTTCAAGGTTTAAAGGAAATTTACAAGGCAAGTTTTTTACACTTGCTGCCAGGGGAGGTAATGGAAAAAGATACGATAGTAAGTTTTAAGGAGCGCTTGGACAAATACATGAATAAGATGGGAGTAGAGCGATATGGTACCCGGAAGGGTAAGTGGTTTTAGTTCAGGTTGGGCAGCTTGGTCACTGCAGGCTTGAGGGCGGAAGGGCCTGTTCCTGTGCTGTGATTTTCTCTGTTCTTTATTTCTTAGCGTAATAGTTAAACTGTGTTATTAAATAAAATTTATTTCACTATTAAAATATCGGGATATTTTGCCAGCAGCAACAGTCCTAAAAAGAAGCATCCTTTCCTCAAATTAATGTCAAAATAGAAAATTTGCTGGCGTCTAACCTGGTGTTCTAATGCAAGTTGGGGTTCTGGTCCAATACCGTAACAGAGGCTGTAAACATGAATGCTTCATGCTATTGTTGCCTTTATACCTACTGACAAGAGGGTTGATGGGCTCTCACTATCTGTTCGGTAACAGAGAGAGGACAATCACAGCTAGCAGACATGAGTATCTTGCTAGCATTCAGAGCTGGAGCAACAGCTTCTACTTGTTAAGGGGAGATTGAATGTTACACCTTCTGACTCGGAAGAGGGAATGCTTTCCCTTAAGTCAGAAGTTCATTCAAATACGAGTGTCTGCTCAGAATCAGAATGGGCTCATCACAGGCCACTGATTCAGTGCATTGGTGTACATTCTAAAATTTCATATAAAAAAATCTATTAATTTATGCATGGTTGCTGAAAGGTCCTATGAGGATGACTGTAAAAAATAGACAGGATTGTCAATTTCTCATTATTCTGTGCTCATACAAACACACATCTTGACTGGAATTTCTCAAAACTGGCTCTCAAGCATGTACTGAAAGAAACTGAATGAACCAATAACTATGATAGCACTTTCCATAATGATGTTAGGCCAAAATATCCACATTTGAAATAAATAATAAACTGAATAAAAAATGTGACCAAATCTTTGCAATAAGAATTTAGCCCAGACATCAGCTGGAAAGAGGAGCAATTTTTTTCTCCTCTGTAGAATATTCTAGGTTTTTATCCAGGGAAGGTGCAATGGCCTATATTTAAACAAAAATGGGTCAAACGTGAAAACTGTGTCAAAGGTACTCAATGTGATCGGCATTTTCTATTTTTTACTTTACCATGACATGCAATTCACTTGCTCTGTGTGTATTAAAACCTGGTATCAACTCTGGTAATCCTGACCTCTCCCAATCCAAAAGACCACCCTGAAGCACTTGACATTTCCTTGCTAATTTGTGCACATCAGGGGACATCTTATAGCAGTAAAATTCCCATAGCAACCAATCAGGATTTCACAAATCCTTTTTCTGGGCATCTTTTGCGTTTGAGATGGTAAAGGATGTTATCGCTGAGGTACTGAACATCTTCCATATCAACATCATGCAGTTTGGGTAATCTCCAGTCAAGAACACTTACAATCCAAATATGTGCTGCAGCAGCAATCTCTTGACTGCATAGTTAAGCATCTTCCTGCTTTTGCCTCAGCCATCATTGTGGCTTCTGAGTAAAATTGCCAATACAGTGCGAAATTTGCAATAGATTTGTACCGTAGGTAAAATTGCTCATTTTAAGCCAGGGAAAAGAGAGACAGAAAGAGAGAGAGAGGTGGGGGGGGGGACTGAGACATAAGGGTTTAATTTACTCTATTTGCATTTGATATAAATCTACAGTTGTGCGGTCATAAGGCATGTAAACTATACAAGCATATTACATAACTGCACCACTGAGCACTATTAAATGAAGTCTCCCATTAGCATCTTGTGTTGTTAAATGGTTAAAATTGTGATGTATGAGCTCCAAAGAAATTGAGTTGCACCATCCAGATTACAAATCAAAATTTTCACGCAACTGCTTTTCAGAACATTGCACATTGTTTTAGCTGTCTTCCCTGCATCATCTATCAGAAAAATAATCATGTGGTTAAACACTATATTCCTCTGGCAATAAGCCCTTCACCAGAGAACATGGGACCAAGGCCAATTGTTTGAAATGGCCCCTGCAGCCATAGAAACAAAAACAATAATTCATAGCTGCTTCCAAACAATATTACATCTTTAATAATTACTTGTTAAATAACCTTAATCCTCAATATTCTGCCTAAAATTCATCTTATTTTTAGTTCTAATAATTTGACATGAAATTATATTTATACCTGGTGATTTTAGTAGAAAATAAGCAATGGGATACATTCCTTTTGTGTCATTTAAATAGGTATAATGGTTGGATAATTCTGCGCCTGCCAAGTCCCCAAATTTAATTCCCCTATTTATATATCATCAGGCACTACTCAAGACTAAAAATAGTTCTTCCATATTAAATACTGAAGCATGGAATAAATATTTGAAATAATTACATTTTAAGTATGCATAAAATATAGGTAACTATGTGTACAAATTTACATATGCAATGATATATAAAACGTTTCAGAGCTAACATACATCATCATTTGGCACATCTGTAACCATGGTATATATTCAACACTCCTTCAACTCTACTGGTGAGGAAATGTAGGAGGAGACATTTCCAATACATTTTCTATATTTCCCTCTACACCTGAAAGACTGTAAATGCACAAAATACAATATCATGGCAGTTTTTTTGTCAAACAATAAATAAAGTACATCTGCAGCATTAAAATTTATAAATATTTGCTACAGCCATTTCAGAAATGAAAACTGCATGACGATACTTGCTGAAGTTCCAATGGAGAAAATGAAAATATCTGCTCGCTCTGTATGCCTATAGTCAACAAATTTACCTTTTAATTCCTTTGTATTAGTTCCAGCACTGGTAAAAGTGAAAGCAAGTGAGTCACAGTCTAATAATACCCATATCAACAAAGAAAAAGATTGTCAGTTAGCACAGTTGGCTAGATGGCTACACAATAATGCAGAATGATGCCAACAGTGTGATTCCGATCTCTCTCCCAATGAGGTAGATCGTGGAGAGCTGTATCCTTGCCTTGCCCCACGCTTGATGCAGAACGGTGCACGTCAAGCTACATAAGTTCTTGTCCCTCTTTAACACTTGGACTATGGCCAATCAGCTGACCTTATAAATAAAAGTGTATATTAAATCAAAGTGATAAACTCTCTCCTGAGTGCACTTGCATTTCATTCAGATTATGTCTAGTGGGAATCTATATACTTAAAATGTTAGATCACATAGAGAGCAAATTGATGGCCATTAGAACGTGATAATTATTTGGGTAGATACAAACGTTTATAAGAAGCTTTCCACGTGTCTTCTCACAGATATCAGTCGGAAAGAAATACCAATAACATTTTCCCAAAAAAATGCATACATTTGTGCATAAATCAGATTTTAGAAATAATTTATGAAAGTGAAGCTTTCCCAAATTACTTGCTGCTCTTTGGATGCAAAATAAGTTTCTTTGTTGGTATGTAGCTGTACTAGAAGCAAACACAGAGCAGGGTTTGCACTAATAAGTGTTTGGTTCTTTTCCCTCTACTTTTGCAACCATTCCGAGATACGTAGCTTCAGGAAGTGGGTGAAATCCAGTTGGACTCAAATTAATACACAAGCATAAAACTGGGAACTGATTCTATTTTGTTTGGATGTCAATTTGTAAAAGCAAAATTATCAATTTTGTTTTCATTTGTGTGTCACTCCCTCTCTCAGCAGTGTGTTAAGGAACAATGTGTTTTAGGGCTGGATTTTTTGGATGATAAGGTTTCTCACCCTACCAGCTGAAAAGTAAGGAAAGAATGCATTCTCATGATGATGGATGCTCTGCAGCAATTTAATGTTCTGAGGAGCGTTAACTGGCTGGAAACAGGACTTCCACTCTTCATTTAAATGGAAATTCCACCATCTGATCAGCTGGCAGTTCTGTGGTCTAAGCAGCACTACCAGAAGTTCTGTCCAATGCTGGAACCACAAGTAGTCGCATCAATCTAAGCACCAGGCAGGTGCAGAGTATCATGGCATGGATGGGAGAAGGCACGAAAGGAGATGGGTGTGGAAGTCATGAGAGCAAGGCCAGATATGGAAGGAGAACTTTTTTGAAGGAGAAGTTTTTTGAGAAAGTGACCAAAGAGGTGGATGGGGGTAAGGCGGTTGATGTAGTATATATGGACTTTAGTAAGGCGTTTGATAAGGTGGCCCATGGAAGACTTCTACAGAAAATGCAGATGTGTGGAATAGAGGGTGATTTAGCTAATTGGATTAGGAATTGGCTGGCAGACAGAAGACAGAGGGTGGTGGTTGATGGGAGATATTCATCGTGGAGTTCGGTGACGAGTGGTGTGCCTCAGGGGTCTGTTTTGGGGCCCCTGCTGTTTGTAATTTTTATAAATGATCTGGATGAGGGTATTGAAGGATGGATTAGTAAATTTGCAGATGACACTAAAGTCGGTGGAGTGGTAGATAGTGAAGAGGGGTGTTATAGTTTACAGAGTGACTTGGACAAGTTGCAGAGCTGGGCCGAGAGGTGGCAAATGGAGTTTAATGTGGAAAAGTGTGAGGTAATGCACTTTGGCAGGAACAATAAATGTGTAGAGTATAGGGCTAATGGTAGGGCTCTTAATAGTGTTGAGGAACAGAAGGATCTTGGTGTATGTGTCAATAGATCCCTGAAAGTAGGCAGTCAAGTGGATAAAGTTGTTAAGAAGGCATATGGAGTCTTAGCTTTTATTGGTAGGGGGATTGAATTTAGGAGCCGCAGCATCATGTTGCAACTGTACAAAACTCTAGTGCGGCCGCACTTGGAGTATTGTGTGCAGTTCTGGTCCCGCATTATAAGAAAGATGTGGAGGCATTGGAGAGGGTACAGAGGAGGTTTACCAGGATGTTGCCTGGTATGGAGGGCAGGTCTTATGAAGAGAGGCTGAGGGATTTGAGGTTGTTTTCGTTAGAAAGGAGGCGGCTAAGAGGGGACCTTATTGAAACATATAAGATGATTAGAGGTTTAGATAGGGTGGACAGTGATAGCCTTTTTCCTAGGATGGAGAAAGCTAGCACGAGGGGACACAGCTTTAAATTAAGGGGTATGAGTTATAGGACGGATATCAGAGGTAGGTTCTTTACTCAAAGAGTGATTAGGGAGTGGAATGCCCTGCCTGCAGCTGTTGTAGATGCGCCAAGTTTGGTGGCGTTTAAGAGGTTAATTGATAAGTATATGGAAGAGAAGGGAATGGTTTAGTTTGGAGGGGCATTGCTTTTTATTTTGGTCGGCACAACATCGAAGGCCGAAGGGCCTGTTCTGTGCTGTAATGTTCTATGTTCTATGTTCTAACTCAGTTGGTGGAGGATGAGGGTGTTTTTCTTTAAATTCACTTATGGGATGTTGGTATCAATGGCTAGACCACCATTTATTGCCCATTGCTAGTTGCCCTTGAGAATGTGATGATGAGCTGTCTTCTGAATAGCCGCAATTCCATGGTGTAAGTACACCAAAGGTATTACTACAGATGTAATTCCAGGATTTTGACCCAGTGACACTGAAGGACAGTGATGCATTTCCAAATCCAGGGTGATAGGTGACTTGGAGGAGAACCTCCAGGTAGTGGTGTTCCCAGGTATCTGCTGCTGCTGTCCTTCTAGATAGTGGTGGTCACGGGAACCTGAGTGAATTCCCGCAGTACATCTTGTAGATGGCACACAAGGCTGCCACTGTTTGTAGAGGTGGGGGGGTTGAATATTTGTGTTTATGTGTGGTCAATGGTAACCCCCAGAAAGTTGGTAGTGGGAGATTCATCCATGCTGCCATTGAATTTCAAGGGATGATAGTTCGATCCTCTCCTGTTGGAGTTGGTCATTGCCTGGGGCATTTGTCTGATGTAGAGGTTACTTGCCACTTTGTCAGCACTAGCTCAGATATTGTCAGGTTTTGCTGCATGTGGATATGGACTGCTTCAGTATCTGATGAGTCAACTGAAGATAGATAGGCCTTGGACTTTATCCTAAGGAATTCCTGCAGTGATGTCCTGGAGCTGTAATAATCAACTTCCAACCACCACAACCATCTTTTTTGGCCAGGTATGACTCCAACCAGTGAGGGCTGATGTCGCGACAATGTGGAAAACAAACGCTGGGCTGGAGCACCTGATCTAGAAAGGGAGCAGTGATGGAGGTGCCACCTTGGTGAAGTCTTTATACAATTAAAATCTTTTTCCTATGACTCATATAAAAGGCAAAATTTTATACTCCCTCATCACCACGTTCTCAAGGGTAACCAGGGATGATGGGGAAGGGGGGGGGGGTGAAACTCAGGGAATTTTACCACCCAAAAACTAGCTGCTGAGGGAGTATAAAATTCTGCCTTTGATATGAGTCACAGGAAAAAGATTTTAATTGCATAAAGACTTCACCAAGGTGGTTTAAAAAGACAGGCAGTTTAAAAACTTCCTCTAGATGTTTTGCCACCTATGCACATACATGAGAAAAAAAGCAATGGATAGAAGCATGCCGCACCCATCGATATTAAACCAAATGTAATTTGAGAGTGTATCAATATGAAAACGTTATTGTAGCAACAAAAAGGGATCCTTTGCTCTAAATATTCATAAGATTTTGCATTTCAGCTACACCAATCTATGTTTGTCATCTCATTAATGACTATACTACATTGCCCAGAGTAACACATTCGTCTAAACAGCATCTTGAAGGTTTTTATAATTTAGATGGTAATGAACTTCTCAACTCAGCTTGGTATAACCTTGGCTGAATGCAGCGACACGCTGTACTGCTCACTAAGCCAGCAGCAGCAGTCGGCGACTTGTTCAGACTATGAGAAATTACCAACGGTTACAGGAATGAGAGGCACTCTCAATTAGCCCTGGAGTAGTAAAATATCATTTATTTGTGAAAAACACACTTGCAGGTTCAAAATTCTGTAAAAAAGACAATTTCGGGAAAAATTTAAAGGAGGCACTGGTATTAAGTCTGGAGTCTGTAACGATTCTGTGATTTACAGATCGAGAGTGCCTCTCATTTGTTTGTTTACTTGTCTGTTATCAAATCCTTTCGCCTTCCAGCATTATATCTGTTTTTCCCTTTAATCACTCTTGCTTTCCACACGATCACAGATATTCACTTTTATTTTCTTCCCCTTCCCCATTTGCCTATCTTTGTATATGCTCCAAAGATTTAATCTCTAGTTTGCCAGTTCAGTTCCTAACCTTAAATATTAGCTTGGTCTCTTGCATTGTAAGTGCTGTCTGACCTGGTGATTATTTCCAACATTTTCTGTTTTTATTCTACAGTGTATCTTTCCCTGGGGCTGAATTATGTACGTATAAGCATGCGCACACACCCACACCCACACACACCATTCATTGTTGATACTGGCCTTTCACTCATGACAATATTTTATGTCATACCCTTAGACTTATCCCATTGAATACTGAAACCACATAGTTGTGCACTGTATCTTTTCTAATCAATATCCATCGATTACAGAAGGCCAGACTGGTCTAAAATTACATTTTGAGGTTGCTTTCTATTAAAGCACAGAGCTTCCAGTTAGATACAATTACTGAGCCAACCAACAACAGCACTGGTTCCTTTTCATCATAATTATAGTTAAAACACAGAAAAAAAAATGTAAAGGTGGTTTGTGAATATTTGTTGAAATACGAGTGACTGCACGCCATGCTATATGGTGAATTACCTATTTCACTGTCCAGTTCCTCTGTGTGTACCCCTTCTTCTCCAAGGCAAGTGCACCAAGCAAGGACAGAAGAAAGCAACAGAAAAAATTTTTAGCTAAAATCAAAGTTATATTCACAAGCAGAGATTCCATTCCAATAGCAGTAGATTCACCACACAATTAAGAACGTAAACAGGAAACACAAAAGCAATCCCCAAAATCCCAGATTTTCAAAACAACATCCAGCATTCCACACCAATTAAGTTGCTGCATCCATTTTTAGTTGTCCTGTTCAAATGGCTTAAGGAAATGCAATATAAAAATCATATTATATCATTGCTTATCATATTAATCTTTCAATAATATGTAGCTGACATTTTTTTAAAAAATGCCACTATTTTTTCTGCTTATGTAAATACAAAAGATCTTCAGAATTAAAATGAATTTTGCAAATGAAGTCAGCTTACCAAATGGAAACAGCAATAAGGATGCAGTAACTTTTAAATAAATGAACAACACAGACATGATCCAAGAAAGAAGTTCCCAGAGACAAAGTCTAATAGAGAATACAATCAAGACGTTTTGTATATTCATGCTGTTCTATTTCCAAAGTTATTAAGTTATTCAAAGAACACTAATTTAAAGGTCAAATCCAAGCTAGCTTTTTAAAGAAGAGAAGAATTGCATTTCTATGCATCTTTCATGACTTCAGGACACCTCGAAGTTTACAGATAATGAGGTATTTTTGAACACTGCTGTAATGTAAAAAACATAGTAACCAATGTTCTTGATTTAACTTCTCAGTTGAAGGACTGCAGCACTGGCAGTAAAGCACTCTCTCACTATTGCATTGAAGTGTCAGCCTAGATTGTTGTGCTCAGCCCCCTGGAGTTGGACTTCAATCCACAACCTTTTGACTCAAGAGGCGAGACCGCTTCCAACTGAGCCAAGGTTGGCATGCAAACAGGAGCAATAGTTTCAACAAAATTAATGATTAAAAAGAAATCAATTTGACAAGCACAGTATCACCTATAACTCATAAAAGTTTCAAATCATTTGTAGTCATGGAAACTTGCAAAACTTCCACATTGAAGAATTTACATTCATTTTTTTAGAATGTTGACTCATGAGTGGGTTGATAGCACCTTTACAAAGAGCAGAATTAATAAACGTTGCAATGAAACTCTTGAACTGCAAAGCGATCTTTAAAATGGAAGGTACACAACTCACTCAGTCACTATAATGTGTAACTCGGAGTGACATTCCATTAAGTAGTTAAGTGAAGTCATTGATGCTTTAGAACAGCTAATTATGAGAGGGAAAAAGGCATTTAAGAGCATTCATTTGTTAACAAATCATGCTTTGTTGCAACACATAAATCGTTCTGAGGAACCAAGTTAATGCTTTAAAGCTGCAGGAATCTGCATAACTCACACACTTACCATCATCTTCACATTCCTCCAGTGGTTTTGGCTGCTTACTCAAGCACCTTGGGTCAAGCCACGAAGTGGTCTTAGTATTGTGGCTGTGAAGTAAGGCAACGTACATTAAGTATTCACACACTATATATATAATCCTGTGAAAGCTTTGGTTACATTTACAAATTCAATGTCAAAAACCATTGTAGAATATTCAATTGATTTTATTGAACTTTTAAACGAGGCGTATCGAAAGAATGCAGAGTACAAATAGTAAACGGTACACCACATTACAAATGCAACACTACAAGAAGGCAAAATAATTTAAGCAACATCATCTGAGCAACTGAGCTTGACAGGAAACTGCTCTTAAGGAGCAATAAAATAAAAGCAAAATAAAGCACATATTGGAAATTTGAAATAAAAACAGAGATTGCTGGAAAAATTCAGCAGGCCTGGCAGCATCTGTGGAAAGAGAAAATAGAGTTAACATGTTGAGTCCTAGTGATGCCACAATCCCAACTGATGTTATAACTGTATAGTAAAATCCCAAAATGGAACTCTGGCTCAAAAGATTGGAACTTTCAATTATTTTTGGAGAACGTGGAGGAACAGTCACAGGACCATTAATTGATTTAATAACATGATAAACATTCTATTAAACATGAAAAGTTTGACAATACTTCTTTACTGCGCCCCTTAACTGCACAAGTGTAAACAATTTTCAAAGATAACATTTCCCTCGAAACAAATGATTGTTGTCACTCAACCATTTGTCTGTGAATTTCTCCCCAAATTCCAACCCTCCAGATGAAAGTTAAGAATGTTTCCAAGTTCCACTTTCAAACAATGCTCTATGTCAGCTGTTTGCATTTAGAATTCATTCCAGTTTTTCCAACCATCCTTTCAAGCAATGCCTCCACTCCACCATTAACAAGGAATTCAGCATCAGCCTTTCCATCTTTGCTTTCAGGCTTCTTTATCTTGAATTGCAAAATTCTACACAACCTCAGGTACTCAGTCCCTATGGAATATCATTGCTTCAAACACTGGAAATATGTGCTCCAAACCTTATGATTGCTTCAGATATGTGCCTTGTCTATAGCCAACCTCAGCAGCTCTTCTCACCTCAAGTCTGACGTTGACTTCTGTGACTTCCCTGTCCTCAAGGCAGTTCCTCTTTGTTCTTTTTTTACTTCAATATCCCTGGAGTGTTTCCATTCCATTTCTAAAACTAATTGTCCTTACGATTCCCTGGAGCTTGCTTTTGCACATCTTACTCCATTATATGGCTTGGCTGCTTCTAGCAGAGCCGGGAGCTGTTCACTCTCTGGCATCCTAGCCCAACTGCTATAAATCCAGCTAAAACTAAACTCAAAAAGTGTTCCTGCCCTTAAGATGCCCTGGTTATTAAGCAATGGCTTTATACATTTCACAGTTTGTTTACTTTAATGCTGTAACCCTCTCTAAACACAATAGAAGCATAGTTTGAAGTGATCAAAATTCCCACAAACATCTTTGTCTAGCAAGAATCTAACTAGGGTTTACTCTTCCTTACAAAGAAACACTAAATTAAACCCACTTAATACAATGCATTATTTCTAATTTTTAACATACAAGTGTAGATCAGTTAAAACTACCTATTTTCCTGACAATTACTCTTCTTCAGCAGTGGAGAGTCATACAGTCCCAAAATGTTAACTTTGTTTCTCTCTTCACAGATGCTGCTGAGTTTTTCCAGCATTCTCTATTTTGATTATTATTTAAGGAGCAATGTTCAATCCCAGGCAGTTAGCTGAAATGCCTCTGATTGTAGTGATCCTTCAGAGGCAAAGGAACACTTGAAAGTTTTAATGCACTTATTTTAAGGTACTGCCAGCCAGCCTTGGATGTAGAAGCAGTATAGTGAGGAAATTTTGTAAATTTCTTTCAAAGTTCTACGGAATCTGCAGTTGCTTTTAACAGCGTCAAATGTAAAGGGTTCAGTTGTGATTTTCTTGGACAATAAGAAATGCTGGTCCAAGTGACCTGGCGATCCTTGACCTCGAAGCAGTACAAATAGGAAGGAAATTAGAAAAGCAATGATATGGCAGGCTGACACAGAGGAGAGCTGCAAACAGAAAGGAGAGCTACAAGCAATGGAGCTAGAGGGTGAACATAGAACATTACAGCGCAGAACAGGCCCTTCGGCCTTTGATGTTGCGCCGACCATTATAAAAAGCAATGACCCTCCAAACTAAACCATTCCCTTCTCTTCCATAAACTTATCAACTAACCTCTTAAACGCCACCAAAATTGGCGCATCTACAACTGCCGCAGGCAGGGCATTCCACTCCCTAACCACCCTCTGGGTAAAGAACCTACCTCTGATACCCGTCCTATAACTATCACCCCTTAATTTAAAGCTGTGTCCCCTCATGCTAGCTTTCTCCATCCTAGGAAAAAGGCTATCACTGTCCACCCTATCTAAACCACTAATCATCTTATATGAAGGCCTATTTGCTTACACAAAATAAAGCCGAGAGGGACTGAAGAGGAACACAAAGGATTCTCATGACGTGAAAAATCAGATAACTCACAGGAAAAATCTGTTTTTCTGTTCGGCAAAAACAGAGACAGTAGCTCCTGAGGCAATGTGAGAGCTAGTTAAAAAGCCTAAAACCTGGGAAAATTGTGTGAATAGTTTCAAGATACTGAAAAGTTGGACATTCTCCCTGAAGTCGCCAAACTGTGAACCAGACTGTTATTGATTGGTTGGTTGAAAAACTCGAAAAGCAGCACCATCACGACTGCCGTGACTCAAGGGAAACAGTGTTAGTAGAATCGTGCCTTGCTGATGATGATCATATCTGTGAAAGTCAGAGGTGAAGGCTGTTGTTGGATAGTACTCGTGGCCTACCTTCTATGAATGAAGAATAGCATACTGTGGAATTGTGTAGATACACAATGTCAAACATGATGAAGGGGAATAGTTGTGGTTGTGAGAGACATATCTTTGTTGTATGGACCATTTAAAGTGAAATTTACCTTTTTTATTTGAAGGATCTTGTGTTTGTTAACATTTAATATGCGTTAGTTTCATTGTATTACAATAAAAGCTACAAAAGAATGGAAGCTTGTTGTAATTTATTGGTAACTTCATTATTTTCTTTATGGTTTCTACCATGAAGATTGACTAATCTTCTAAAGAAAGGAGTGTTCCTTTGAATTACTCTTCTGGTTGGGCTAAGAAACCCTCTGAGAATAATCAGAGCAGATTTAAAAAGAAAGCAAATCGATCAGAAAAACAAGACATGTGGTAGTTACTATCTGCTGACAACAGGGAAGCGGAATGAGTTCAAGGGGACACGAATCTGACAAATGTCAACAAGAACCTAAAAGAAAAATGGTGCAAATATGTTGCTGAAAGCTTAACTCCAGGAGAAGGATGAAAAGAAAGCTGTCAACATTCTAAGCCTGTCTCAGAAAGTTACTGGAGGAGGGATAGAGTCAATGCATAGTGAATAAAGATTATAGCAGAGATTGAAGATAATAGCTTTGGTTTTCCCAATACTTCGTCGGAGAAAATTTCTGCTCAAGTGTGGAATGTTAGACAGCAGTCTGATAATACAGAATGAGTGGAGATGATGAAACGGGCAGCGTCTGGACTTGGGTGCCATCAGCATACTTATGGAAAAGCAAGAAACATTTAAATGTTAATAGAGAGACTTGGGTTTACTCATATAGGGAACAAAATAATTTACCTTGTAGGTACAATAAGCAATTAGGAATACAAATGGCATGTTGACCTTCATTCTAAGGGGATTGGAGTGCATTATCATTCTTAGCCAGACCAGTGACATGGGGCAGATTTGATTAGGGACCAATAATGTTTTTCTTAAAGCAGATAAAGTTTGAGAGTCAAGGCGCTTACAATATAAATAAAGCCAGCAATTTCCATGAGTTTTGAACAAATGAAAATAAAATTAATTATATTCATTCAAAAAATTAAAGCAATTTACAATATCTATTTTATGCTCTTAACATTCAGGGTCAGTATGAGGCACATGTGAATTAAAAAGCAAATGGTGCTCAGGCACACTGCACTATACAATGGATGATGGATGCGATCATAAAAGATGCCATTGATTTGTCAACAATTTAATCAGATGTTCGTCATATTGAGAGTTAACCAGTCTCTCTGAAACTTTCATTAATCACAGAGGATTTTCAATCTCCTATCTGAAGATCTTGACTTAGAATTCTCTCTGAATATTGCTCCCACTCAGATGGTTTCAATAGACCCACCTTGCAGAGTTTCTATCTGCCCTGTGATTTCTTTCCCCTAGATCTCCTAGTACACTCAAACTCCATCTTCCACAAATAGTCTTAGATCTTTGGCTGTGTCAAGTGAAACAACACTGGTATAAAGGGGTACCTCTTCCCCAGAAACCTGCAGGACTGAGTCACCAACCTTTGGTTGCCTTCGTGGATCATCAGGGCTCCTTTTTCAAGCCCTCGTCATTTAAAGTCTACTACTTACCAATCTTTCTTTAATTTGGAGCCTATTTCTCGCTGCTTTCTCTTAGCAATGGAACCTATTCTTGAATCTTGTCTTTATCCCTTATTTAGGACTACCTATTTAGGATCTCTCCCATTGTCCCTACCTGGTTTGCCGCATTCTCCCTCCCCTCCTCCCGAGACACATTTATTATTATAGTGCTCCATGTTAGGTCACTTGACTTGCATTTTCACATCTTTGTTTCTTTCTTTCTGCAAGTGCGTAGAGCCACTTCTTAGCTTGGAGAGGTTAAAAGAAAATGGTGTACATGCAGACATTTCCTGGCTGGTACATGCACTGAGACCCACAGTTCATCAGCAACTAAGTTCCTGATCTCTCATTTAAAAAAGACAAGTATGGACTGTCACAACTACAAGAAGAAATAGATCTTGTTACAATTGGATAGAGTTTTGATGAGATGACAGCTAAAATACTGTGTAAAATTTTGATCCCCACATTCAAAGGAAACATAGTTATATTGGAGGCAGTATAGTAAAGCTAGATTAGTCCCTGTGATAAGACGGCTGTCCTATGTAGAGAGGTTGAGCAAATTGGGTCTATATTCTCTGCTGTTTAGAAGAATGAGATGTAATCTGATTGAAACAAACAATACCATGAAGAGGATTGACAAAGTCAGTACTGAGAAATTGTTTCCTCTGACAGGGAATCTAGAAAACATGCACAGTCACAAAATAAGGGGCCAATCACTTAATGTAGATGAGGAGACATTTCTTCACTTAAAGTACCGTGAGCCTTTGGAATTCTCAATTCCAGAGAGCTATGGATCTACCATCATATTTAAGGCAGATATTCAGTCTTTTTTTATTCATTCTGGGACATGGGTGTCGCTGGCTGGCCAATATTTATTGCCCGTCTCTAGTTGGCCTTGAACTGAGTGGCTTGTTGGGCCATTTTAGAGGGCAGTTGAGTGTCAGCCACACTACTGTGGCTCTGCAGTCACATGTAGATCAGACCTGATAAGGATGGCAGATTTCCTTGTCGAAAGGACACTGGTGAACAGATGGGTTTTTCCAACAATCAGCAATGGTTTCATGGTCATCAGTAGATTCTTAATTCCAAATTTTTTTTTTATTGAACTCAATTTCCACCATCTGCCGTGTTGGGATTCCAACCCAAAGCATTAGCTGAGTTTCTGGATGAACAGTCTAGCAATAATATCACTAAGCTATCACATTCCTAGGGATATGGGGAGTTAGTGTGACAGTGGAGTTGAAGCCCAAGATTCGCCATGATAGTAATGAATGCAAAGCAGACTCGATCAGCTGCTGGGTCGTCTTCTGCTTCTATTTTTTACATTCTTATGAACCCACAGTCTTCTGATTCAGAGGCACGACTGCTACCACTGAGCCAAACTTTTTCAGTTTCATTTAAACTGAACAGAGTGTGAAGTAATTGGAATAATAATGACTGAAACAGTGGGAAAGCTCGGAATCTATCCAGATTGAGCAAGGAGATGGTGGTGAGAAAAATTTGAATGAGTGTTCTTTGCTCATACAAATAGTAAAGCAGATTGAGAGAAAATCTCTGTTAAAGAAAATTGACAAGACAGTTGGATCAAATTAACCCAGTTAAATTAAATACTCCAGAAAGATTTTTTAAAGAACATTTTTCCTTCTTTAAGGCAATCTTGAATCATGTTCTTTTTACAGATTTCTTTTACATCCACTGTGCTACAATAGCTTATGAGCCAGCAACATTGCAAATTTAAATCCCTCCATGACCACATTTCTCCCAATTTGTGCCATCTCCTCCAGCTCTCCAAGAACAATTCATTCTTTCAATTCTGGCTCTTGCTTTCCCATGCCCCATCACTGGAATGCATACGTTCAGCTGAAGCTTCAGAATTCCCACCCTAAACCTTGCTGCCTGTCCTCCCTTTGCATGCAACTTAAAACCCAACTCTGACCAAAATATTTGCAATATTTGTCTTAATATCTCCAGTATCAAATTTTCACATGTTGTCTGATAACACTCCCATGATGCACTTTGGAGCATTTTACTATATTAAGGGCGATTTCTAAATGCAAGTTGTTGTTGTTTTTGAGATGTTTCTTTGCCTGGTGCCTGCTGATGTTTCTGTCCATTGTGACACAAGAATGTGCATGGAAAATGTGACATCATTGCAATTATCCTAAACTGGGAAGCTTTGACTATGGTCTCACTCCCTAATGAAATAATGGTCAAAGCCCACAATCCACTCTGCAGAGAATTCTGGATTAAAACATGTGGTATACCACACATCAATACCAGTGTTAGCAACATAATCAGCAACAATACAGATCTTTGAAATAGATGCATTCTTCTGCACACAGTAAGTAATTTGCACATTGAATATACAACAATTGATAAATTATTTCATTACCAATGCAACTGTGCTTAATTTTCCCAAGTCAGTAAGAAGTGTTAATCTTTAATGAATAAAATCTATAATCCATCATAGATTTCCAGTTCACACACTGCCAATGCACTCAATGAAGTACCAATAAAAACAAAACTCACTCAATAAAGTAGACTTCCCCATTTTCAGTAAATGCCATTTCCAAGTTGTCAGGCAAAGGGCCAAGGCTGTCTGTTGTTAGATTGGAGTTCTGTACTGATGGCTGAGGCAGCTCTGTGCAATGGATATTGGAGCTATTGAGGTTGTTGTACTGAGGTGCCACTTCTTTGGGGGTTTGCGTGTTTTGTTCGTCTTGTTCACTGGAATCTGAAAACAACCAGCAGAATGTTAAAGTCAGAAGGGAAGAAAAGAACGTTCTTTTACTGTTTGGTCCCAGATTTCTAAGGTAGAATTATGTGACTGAGCTGTTAATAAGTCAGCAGACTAAAACAGAATAAATTGTCAATTTTCAAATGCGAAGCAGTGAAAAGAATACATATTCAAAGTGGCATTGATGAAAAAGTTGACATCATTGAACATGCCAACATTTTCCATTTCCATTCAAATAAGTTAACAGACTCAGCACCGTATAATCAGTAATGAGGAAAACTGCTAGCCTCACTGACCCACCTTTGAACTGACAGCAACTTCAGAAATTTGCATAGATATATGGGGAAATGCAGAAGTTGCTGTCAGTGATTCTCCCCTTTCCAGAGAGTGCAATGTTAAGGTCTACCCAGACTGCAGTCAGGAAATCACTGGACTGACAACAAGTTCCACTTTCAATGATAAATCTTGCTGTAAATGTCAATGTCATGGCATTACTGCTAACCAGGCTCACTGAACCTGAAAGTGTAACTTTTTGTTGAGTATCAAATTTCTCCATTGTGGTAAAATATCCTTCATTCTCAAAATAATGGGCAGCACGGTGGCACAGCAGTTGGTACTGCTGCCTTACAATGCCAGCGATCCGGGTTCAATTCTGGCCTCAGGTGATGGTCTGGGTAATTTGCACATTCTCTCCATCTTTATGTGAGTTTCCTCCACGTGCTCCAGTTTCCTCCCAAAACCTGTATGTCTCTGGACTAAAGTTGACTGGCCATGCTAAATTGATCCTTAGCATCAGGGAGATTAACAGGCTAAAATAGGGCCTGAGTGGGATAGTTGTTGGTGCAGGCTTAATGTCCAAAATGGCCTCATTCTTCTATACTGTACGAATTCTATGATTTACTTCAAGCTGTTTATGATGTTTAAGCTTCTACCTTAACTTGATGCCTTATGTATTTATTTTCCTATCTGTAAGTTCAAAGCAGAGATTCAATGACTTTTACTCCCTGGTTTGCTATTTTTGGGAATACTTTAACGTGAGTGGCTGCTTATCCTTTGCACCTGGAGATCTCCTCAACTTGGTGCCAGAAATGCACTGATATCGTGTAAAGGAAATCCATACCACATAGATAGCTAGCTGTTTGTGGACAGCTCTCTAAAAGTTCATTGGCACGAGCCATTGCCTCACTGCTGACCTTTAAATTCAGCCCATTAAACAAATCAAGAGTCTGATAGCCAGTTCACAAAGGCAGCCTTGGAAGTAAAGTTGATCCATTATCAAATCACAGTTAAATAATTTTCACAAAAACTTTATAGCATCATGGAATCCTTACAATGTAGGAGGCCATTCGACTCATCAGGCCTGTAACAACCACAATTCAACCCAGGTCTTAAACCCCATAGCCCCATGTATTTACCTTGTTGATCTCCTTGACATTAAGGATCAACTTAGCAAGGTCAACCAACCTAACTTGCACATCTTCGGAGTTTGGAAAGAAACTGCAGCACCCAGAGGAAACCCACGCAGACACAGGGAGAATGTGCAAACTTCACACAGACAGTTATCTGAGGCCGGAATCAAACCCTGGTCCCCGGTGCTGTTGGAGATCCTCTCCACTTGGATCCGGCAGCTTGCGGTGTCGATAGTAGTCACGATATAATGCTTGGAGGCAGCAATGCTAACCACTGTGCCATTCTGTGATTGGCGATTACGAGGTATTCAATAACTCATCTGCAACGCCTAATGAAAACTTTACTGAAGGCACTGATGTTGAATCAGAAGTTATAGAAAATATTCACAGCAAAGCAGATTATTGTGGGCAAAGGACTCTTCCCCTCTTGTTGAGCACAATCTAAAATATCTAGACCACATTCTGAAAAACAATTCCCACAGGAAAATGCACAACTTGGGACTCGAATAAAAGCTTATATTGCAGGGCTTTCTATTTTTAAAAAACAATGACATGATTCTCCTCTTATTTACAAAGAGATCAGTTTAATTGCCTATGTACTCTTTAGCTTGGCCAACAGTATTGGCAGCAGATTTCCTGATTTACATATATACACAATTGATTACTTCATTTAGTAGAAAGAGCACATGTTGTGCTGCAATGCAGGTTTACTGCCAATAACTCTGGGATGTACTGACAATCTCGACAATTAAAAATGTTTATGAAAAATTAAACAATCAGGAATGAGAACCTTTACATATCACTGAAAGAAAAAGAGATTTTTATTGCTGTAACACTTTATCACCTATCAGAAATATCTCTAAGTGCTTCATGTTACAGTGAATAACTTTAAAATGTAACGTCTGTTGATATGTACACAAACACAGTAGCTATTTTGCGCACAAGTGCCAAAACAAGAAATAAAAAACGAATTGATAAATCTGTTATTCATTGCGTTGTTGGAGGAATATAGACTTTCCTTGCTTTGATTTATTATTGTCACATGTATTAGTATAAGTGAAAAGTATTGTTTCTTGTGCGCTATGCAGACAAATCAAATCATTCAGAGAAGGAAACAAGAGTGCAGAATGTAGTTTTACAGTCATAGCTAGGGTGTAGAGAAAGCTTAAATTCATGCAAGTCCATTCAAATGTCTGATGGCAGCAGGGAAGAAGCTGTTCTTGAGTCAGTCGATATGTGACTTCAGACTTTTGTATCTTATTCCTGATGGAAGAAGGTGGGAGAGTGAATATCCGAGATGCATGAGGTCCCCTGATTATCTGCTGCTTTGCCAATGCAATGGGAAGTGCAGACAGAGTCAATGGATGGAAGGCTGGTTTGCGTGATGGATTGGGCTACATTCACGACCTTTGCTTCTATAAATAGCATTTTTAATGGTGAACTGGCCAGAACAAGCAGGAAAAATATCAACATGGAATCCCATCTGAAGAAAGGCATTGTAAATATGTGGCAGTCACGCGATACAACAGTGGAATATTACCCTGGATTATACATTTAAACACAAGTTATTGTAGGCTTGTGTGGTGCCATTAACATGGGAAAAATGAAGCAAAGTGCTTCATAGAAGCCAAAAGCACCAAGCCAATGAATTAAGGAACTGTTCAGGGGAACAACCAAGATTCTGGTCAGAGAGGAGGATTTTAAGGAAGATCTTGAAGAAGAGGAATGAGAGATGGCAAAACAGCAAGGTTTTGACAGCAAAAATCAGACCATGGGGTCTATGTGGATGGTATGGAGGCACTGCAGCCTCACAGCGCCAGGGAGCCTGGTTCGATTCCCAGTGTGGGTCACTGTTTGTGCATAGTCCGCATATTCTTCCCCATGTCTGCGTGGATTTCTCCGGATGCTCTGGTTTCCTCCCAGAAAGGCATGCTGATTAGGTACATTAGCCACACTAAATTCTATCTGTGACTTGAACAGATGCCAGAGGATTTTCACAGTAATTTCACTGCAGTGTTAACGTAAGCCTACTTGTGACACTACTAAATAAATTTAAATTGAAGGTAGCTGAAGGCAAAGCCACCAGTTGTGTAGTGAAAGGAGAGGAGGTGCAGAAGGGACTAGACATTTGAGGGATGCAAAGTTCCGTTGAAGGAGGAAGGGTTAAAGCTGTGAAAAAGGAAATAAAAGAAAAAATTTAAAATGGAGATGACTTGAGATAGATCAGTGGGATTTTGTATGAAGTCAGACAAGGACAGCAAATCAGCTATGGTGGTATTTCTTGCAGTGCAGGCTTGCGTGGCCAACCCCAACAAGTGCTCCTATTTCTGTGTTCTTGTGTTCGGAGTTTTCAATGTTGCTAAAGGAGCAGCGGGAACTGGCAGGAAGGAGGAGTGGCGGGGACCGGCGGGAAGGGAGAGTAGGGATGGATGAGTCCATGATTGAGACAGCACCAATTTTTAATTGGAGAACACTGTGATTCACACGAGACCAAATGGCAAACAAGCAGCCTGTCAAACGGAAAGTGATAGAAGTAGAATAGAGTTGCCATGTGAAAGCTGAATCCATGTCTGCAGATGATATTGCCAAGGCGCAGCCTGGAGATGGAGGATAAAGGATGGATCCTCAGGGAAACTAACAGCGCAAGAACTAATTTAGAACTTAGTTTTATGCAAATGCTTGACTAAGAACTAAGCAGATGGCCAATCTGATTTTTTTTTTAATTCTTTCATGGAGCATGGGTATCACTGGCCAGCATTTTATTTCCTATCCAATAATGGCCCCTGAGAAAATGGTAGTCAGCTATCTTTTTGGGCCACTGCAGTGCCCATAGTGTAGATACTTCTTTCCTAACCGCATGGATTAGGATTTTGACTCAACGACAGTGAAGGAATGGCAATATATTTCCAAGTCAGGATGGGGTGTAACGTGGAGCAGAATGTCCATGTGATAGTGGTTCCATGTGCCTGCTGCCCTAACCATTCTTGACGCTGGAGGTTGTGGGTTTGGAAGATGCTTGTCAAAGCAGCTGTTGTGAGTTGCTGCAGCACATCTTATAGTGGTACACATTACTGCCACTGCTGACAGTGCAGGGAGTGGGTGCTGGCAGTGAGAGGAGCTATGCCAATCAAGGGAGTTGCTTTGCCCTGGATGGATCTGAGCTTTGGCTGTTGTTGGAGCTGCACTCATCCAGGCTAGTGGAGAGTATTCCATCACACTACTGGCTTGTGCCTTGTAAATGATGGGAAGGGTTTGACAGTCAGGAGATGAGCTACTCTCTTCTGAATTCTCAGTCTCTGACCTGCTCTTGTAGTCAACGTTCATAAAGCTGGTCCAGTTCACGCTTTTGGTTAACAGTAACTCCTGTGAAATTGATAGTGGGGTTTCAGCAATAGTAGTGCCACGTAGACATGGTTGGATTCTCTCTTGTTGGAGATGGTCATTGTCTGGCAGTTATGTCACACAAATGTCACTTGTCACTGAATGGCCCAACCTTGAATGATACCCAAACCTTGCTGCATGTTGGCATGGACCTCCTCATTATCTGAGGAATCATAAATGGTGCTGAACACTATGCAAGCCAATATCAGCAAACATCCCAACTTTGGACTTGATAATGGAGGCAATGTTATTGGTGGAACAGCTGAAAATGGCTGGGCCTAGGACACTCCCGTGAGTAACACCCGCAGCAATGTCCTGTGGCTGTCCAGCAAAAAATGCACATCTTATTTGTGCCAGGTATGACTCTTATATTTATCCTTCTACAATACTGTAACGCATATTTATCTCTGCAATATCTTAGCTCGTGTGCACCATGATTAATTTCTTTCTTCTGTTTTGTTCTAAATATGTCAAGCAAGCTTTTGATCGTCATTACAATGGGGTTTTTTTTTAAGGCAGAATGATGAGATTTGCTGATCGTTTACCTGTAAAACTACTATTCATTTCAGGGTTTTCCTCGTCATCTTCATTTTCTGGCTGCTCTATTCCAGCATTTTGCATATCATTGTATGACTTGCTTCGTTTTGGAGTTGGCTGTGTGCCAGGATGAGGGCCTCGCAAAGCATCACTGGTAATTACTTCCCCACTGAGTGGCTGGATTGGAGGTTTGGGCGTTCCATAATAGTTACCTAGGCAACAGGAACAAATTTACATGTTAAATTCAGAAACAGAAGAAACTTGTTAAAAGCTGAGCTACCATTATTTTCTTTCCCTTCTGAATAGCTGAGAAATAACTATTTCTTCCTCCCTTTAATCAAAGGACAACCGCTTTGTTCTGCCATCAGTATCACGTGTATCCAAAGGAGGTACCCATTAATTTACTTTGCAACATTTGCTACATACTCATTTAACACTTGCGCTGTTCTCTTGTTTCTGTAAATACTTACACTTCATTTCTAAGATCAAGTGGCAGATCAAGCCCAAGATAGGTGCAACAATGCCTTAGCTTGTCACCTTGGATCTTATTTGTCTCTCTAATGGGGACTTTGAATTGGATTCAACTGGATTTAGAATTTGGTTTTTACAGCAAGCAAAGAATGGGTTTGCCCAATCCATTCTGAGCAGTGGCTTTGTAACTTTTAAGAATGGAGCTAAAAAAACTTGCAATTTATTCATTCACCGAGAATTGAAACCAATCATATAAGACATTGGTGAGGACATACTTGGAATACTGCACACAGTCCCAGTCACCCGATTATAGAGAGGATATTATTAAACTAGAAAAAAAATGCAGAAAAGATTTACAAGGATGCTACTGGGACTTGATAGTTTGAGTTACCAACAGAGGCTGGATAGACTGGGAGCAAAGGAGATTTGGGAGTGATTTTATAAAGGTGTACAAAATAACGAGGGGTATGGATCAGCTAGATAGTTAACATCTTTTCCAAAAGGTAGGGGAGCCTAAAACCAGAGGGCGTAAGATGACAGGGGAGAGATACAAAAGAGTACAGAGGAACAATTTTTTTCACATAGAGGATAGTGAGTGTCTGAATGAGCTGCCAGTGGTAATAGAGGTCTGTACAATTTTGTCTTTTAAAAAGCAATTAGACAGCTACATGGGTAAGATGAGTATGGAGAGATATGGGTGAAAGCAGGCAACTGGACTAGCTTAGTGGTTAAAATAAAAAGGGTAGCATGGACAAGTTGGGCCGAAGGGCCTGGTTCCATGCTGTAAACCTCTATGACTCTGAGTACTATGGGCCAGATTTTGTGATTAGCAGTGAAGAAATGGTGCTCACTG
The DNA here is from genome assembly GCA_024679065.1 of Sphyrna mokarran. NCBI lineage: Eukaryota > Metazoa > Chordata > Chondrichthyes > Carcharhiniformes > Carcharhinidae > Sphyrna > Sphyrna mokarran. Next base: position 103,768,225 of record JAGIQG010000003.1, on the reverse strand, counting down.
CTAGCCTTAAAGAAAGTTGCCTATAAAGATCAAACAATGTGTGTAGAGTGGACTTCCTCTTTCCCAACTGCAGCTTAAATATGCCGTCAACATAATGGGGATATCTTAGTGTGCAGCCGTAATGAAACTAATTACATTGCAGTATACTCTCAGACAGCAAACCAGGAAATGAAAGGCAATGAATTGCTACATTTTTAAATAATCAGGCAGTTGGATAAATTGTGACAAATGGGTTAAAGTAGAAACTACAACTTTATCAATAAACATTAAAAATGACAAAAACAAGGATTTTCATGCATCATTCCACTAATTTACAACGAGCTTTCCAGGGTCAGTAAGGGCGGTTAATAGTATTTGTGGGCTCAGTACAAAAATTGAAAACATCAGTCAACAAGGTGCAAAATTTTCAAGGTCCTGCAATAAGGTTAACATCTTTTTGTTTCACTAGGATGCGAGTTTTGCTAGTAAGCCCAGCATTTGTTGCCCATTGCTGCTTGCCCTGGAGAAGGTCATGGTGAGTTGCCTTCTTGAACTAGTGCAATCCAGTCGCTAATGTAAAAGTGGACTTTTTTTGGTCAATTCACTGATTGCTTAGGGATTGTAATCTGTTGGAATTTCAATAGCACATCCTCAGGGGGAGTGTTGAATCACTGACAGCAACTTCTGAATTTCCATGTTATTCTCTGCATGTGTGGACACCCGAAATTGCTGTCCGTTTCAGAGGAATAATGGCGACAAATGTTGACAGTTTCACTGTAAAATCTGGGTCAATAGTTTGCTCTGCAATTTTGCACTGAGTTTAAAAATAACAGTCAAATTTTAAGATGAGTGCTCATAAATTGCTGGTTTTCAGTATTTTTCAAACAATGAAGGCAGGCAACATCAAGATCTCAGCCAGCTACATTTTGTGTGCATGGAATTTTAAGAACATAAGAACTAGCAGCAGGAGGAGGCCATTCAATAAAATCATGGTTAATCGTTTTGTGGACTCAGCTCCTCCTACCTGCCCATAATCCTTAATTCCTTTACTGTTCAAAAATCTATCCATCTTTGTCTTACAAACATTCAATGAGATAGCCTCAACTGCTTCACTGGGTGGCGAATTCCACAGATTCACAATCCTTTGGGTGAAAAATTTCTCCCTGAACTCAGTCCTAAATCTGTTCTCCCTGATGTTGGAGCCATGCCCCTTAGGTCTGGTTTCACTTGCCAGTGGAAATAACCTCCCTGCTTCTAACTTAGTTATTCCCTTCATAATTTTATATGCTTCGATAAGATCCCCCCTCATTCTAAACTCTGAAGAATATAGCCTCTATCTACTCAGTCTCTCCTCATAAGCCAACCATCTCAATTTTGGAATCAACTTAGTGAATCTCCTCTGCACCCTCTCCAGTGCCAGTATATCCCTTCTCAAGTAAGGAGACCAAAACTGTACACAGTACTCCAGATGTGGCCTCACCAGACCTTATATAGCTGCAACATAACCTCCCTGTTTTTAAACTCTATTCATCTAGCAATGAAGGACTAAATTCCATTTGCCTTCTTTATTACCTACTGCACCAGCAAATCAACATTTTATGATTCATGCACAAGGACACCCATGTCCCTCTGCATGCTGCAATTTTTTATCATTTAAATAATACTATTTAAGAATAGTCCATTATGCTGTTTCTACCAAAATGGATGACCTCACATTTACCAACATTGTACTCCATCTGCCAGGCTCTTGCCCACACACTTAAACTATTTATATCCCTTTGCACGTATTCAGTGTCCTGTACGCACTTTGCTTTATCACTCATCTTAGTGATATTTATGAATTTTGACAGATTATACTTGGTCCCCAACTCCAAATCATCTACGTAAATTGTAAACAATTGCGGTCCCAACACTGATCCCTGAGGCACACCATGAATCATTGATCGCCAATCAGAAAAAACACCCATTTATCCTCACTCTTTGCTTTCTGTTAGTTAACCGATCTGCTATCCATGCTAATACATTACCACTGCATTTTTATCTTGTGCAGCAACCTTTTGTGCAGCACCTTGTTGAATGCCTTCTGGAAATCCAGGTATGCCACATACACCGGTTCCCCGTTGTCCACTGCGCTGGTAATGTCCTCAAAGAATTCCACTAAATTTGTTAAACATGACCTGCCTTTCATGAGCCCATGCTGTGCCTTCCCAAATGGGGCAATTTCTATCCAGATATCTTGCCATTTCTTCCTTGATTTTAACTGCAAAAATTTTGAGCTCCTTATCTATCTTGTGCTCCTAGTATTCTTGTTGGCATCCAGAACTTTGTAATTGCTTTTGAAAGGAACCTGTATTTGGGGACAATTTCAATTATTGACTGGAATCTTTTTTCAACAGGATTTGAAACAGTGGAATCAGCTTTATTGGAGTATTAAAATACAGAAGATAGCAAACCATCTATAGAAATCAATTCTAACAAGGTGATACACAAGGACATTTAGAGACGATATTTTGAAGCTCATATCAACTGTATGTTTGACAACTGGACCTATTCTTTGTACAATAATGTCATTTTGGATACATTGTAGGCAAGGGAGGAAGAAAAAAATCGGTCAGTTGACACAAAACGTCAGTGTCTTCAAGGCAGCTTAATGATGGTTATATTCCAAGGAAGCTGGCAGGAGCTCAAAAAATGGTTTCCGATGGCTAATGTCTTAAGGGATAATTTCATCAACCTCAAGTGGTTTGCTGGACCGTGGAAAATGGCACTGTCTTTGTTACCCTGGAGACACTATCACTGGTGAGAGGGTGATCTTGTAAAAAACTGTGGCAGGTCCATGAATGACAGTTCTGGGAGCTCAGAGATAATGAAGGTTGGCAGTGGCCACGTGGAGATGGTTTAGAAAATTTGGCAGCATCAAATAACTGTACTGATGGATTCAATTAGTTGACTTATCAGTCGTGCTAAATAGTTAAAGATAGTGACACAACCAGGACAAAAAGTACTGTTTATTTATATCTCTTCTCCAAATGACAATGGGTGAAAATTCCCTCCCTAAAATACTAAATAACATAATGGCGAGAATACTGGAGTGACCTGTGCTGGTCTGTCCAGCACGGTCCGGACCGCAATCGACCACACTCAATATTTTTTTTTGGAAAGTGGAGACTTGCATGCCAGTGTTTGGGGGAAGCTGCACGAAACTTCAGTGCGCTGGGAGACCGCTGCCCACCCCCACGGACATCAGGACCACCTGCCCCCTTATCGATGGCATGTTTCTGCATCTCCCTGACATGGATCACCAGCATGGAAGCAATGTTGACCCCTTCACAGGCTCCACTTCATGACCCATGCACGAAAACCCTACCCCACCCCACCCTCAATCATAGCCCCTGCTTAAGTCCCTCCCAACTCAACCCTCAGCCCCTTGGCACCAGTGTGCCTGAAGGGCATGTCCAACCATGTCCACAGCCACCTGGGGTTGTTCCTGGCCTCTGCTAGTAGAGACCAGTAGTGACTCTTGGTTGTCTCGTGCGGTGCCAGAAAGTCGGAGGGTCCCAGGAGCTGGAAAATCTGGTGTTGAATAGGCTATGCATATTTAAATACTACTTTAAGTGTGCTAATCGGCAAAGGACAGGATCTGGTTTGCACCATTGGAAAGGAACCGGGATCATCACAAACTGTCTGACAGCGGCCTGCACACTATTTTCCATGATCAGCGCAATCTGCACAGCACAGAGGGGGAAAAAAAAAACCTACAAAGAAACATAATACAAAATTAAACCCCCAAAATAATATTAAATTACTGAGAAATGAAGAGAGGCTGCTTCGGTTTGGGTTGTTTTCTTTAGAGCAGAGAAGGCTAAGGCGGGGGGTGGTGGTGGGAGTCTGGGATGCACTGTCTGGGGCGATAGTAGAGGCAACCTTTATAAAGTTTATGGATGAAATGTCATAACATTCGAAGCTACGGGCCAAATGCTGGAATGTGGGATTAGTATAGAATTAGTGTAGCTTTGTTGGTACAGACTTGATAGGACGAAGGGTCTTTTCTGTACTGTACAACACCAGTGAACAGTTCAAGCACTGTGACTATACATTCATTGAACAGCACAATTAATTTGTAAAGCTGTAAATTTGCCACCTGTAAAAAGGAAATTATCTTAGGTTAAAAAAGCTTTATGAATGTCATTTAACAACTCATCCTTTCCCAGACGCTAATATATTAAAAGCTCTATTGCTTTTAATTTTGTTGACAAAAACTCCAGTCAGGAGTTGGCATATTCAAACCAAGTGTTGAGGCAGGTAAGAAGTAACTGAAACTTAAAAGAATGTGAGCTGTCTCATAATGTAGTAACTTCTCTCATGTACATCCCACAAACAACATTAAAAGATCTTGGAAGAAGAATGGTGCAATGTCTGATAAGACTTTGAGATGGTCAGGAAAACAAACAAGTTCATCCATTCACCCAACCGAAATACCCAAGTGGACAAGGCACAGCATGTGGCAAGATATGCAACATCTTCCACACCCATATGATGTTGGATAAGCCAATCTAAGTTAACATGGCAAAGAAAATAAAAAATGGGAAAACAATGGGAGGGAACTTTCCCATTCCGTCCACCACAGGAATTGTAGTGGGCTTGGGATGAATCATACAAAGGACCTTGGGTGGGACTTTCCAGTTGCGGGATGAGCATGGCCAGAAAATCCCACTCAACATGTTCAATTCAAAGAACTGGCAGGACATGGGACTTGGGTTCCCATTGCAAACAGCTATCCCCAATGGAAATGCTCATTTATCACAATCCAATGAGGACATTTGTCAAACTTCCAGTTGCTTCCAAGGCCAAATCAGCTGCTGACACATAATTGAGGAAGAAACATAAAGTGTCATTGAAAGGCTAAAATAAAGAAGGCCTGCTGATACTCTCAGAACCTGGCAAGAGCCACCACCTTCAGGGGAGGAGGGAGCTAACACTTAAATCCACTTGCCTTAGGTGGTGATTACCAATTCTCTATCACTGGAATTCTGAGCACAATCCAAATCCTCAGTAACCCAAGTTTAATACTGCTTCTCGCCATGCCTAGTTTTAGTTTCGATAAGAATGGAAGCTACCAATTTTGTAGAAAAGATGCAGGGATACTACCAGCCGGAGTTTTCTGCCCATTCTCACTCTGCTTCCGCTACCAGTCAGAACGGAGAATCTGGTGCTTAGCCAAATCTCCGTTCACTGCAGCAGGCTGTAAGTGAGGCTGGAGAATCCGACTTGCATATGTGAATCCTGTAACTATAGAATATAAATATCATTTAGGTTTTTAGCTTTAGCCCAGGTTACAAAAAGTTACAAATTTAGAACATGAATAAATCACCTCAGATCATTCAGCCCTTCCTTGGTGAATACCAGATAACACTACTAATTTTTCTATGGGATCGGTAAGCATTGTGGAGCTTGCTTGTGACAGAATCGCGAACTGTCTTCAATCCTAATTCTTCCAACAAAACTGGAAGGCCAACCTCACACCTGGTATGGCAATAGTGTGGACAGTATCACACTCATCAACACAGCTTACTTTCCAAACATAACTATTAAGGGAAGTATCCAGATTTGTGATTTAATAATTTGTAATTGATTATGTTGAGTGCAAGCACATGAGTTTGGAAGGAATTCAACAAAATATGTTACACACCAGGAGAATGAGATTAACAGCTCCCAAATTAGACACCAATTATAGTAGTTATTGCACATCAGACACAAATCTGTTCAATGACTATCTCCAGCTATTGTATCACATTCCCTCTATATTCAATCTATCAGTGTGTGTGGTGATGTGCCACTTTGGGGGCAAGCTCTCGGAGAGTCTCATGACCTGCTCAGCCAAGGAGGAATGTAGGTTTTCCTTGCAGCTAGGAGTCTGGAGTTGTAGATTACAGTAACATTTATATCACTTACTGTAAATAGCTACTTAACAAACCACTCACTCCTTAATCTACTTGATTGCTGCCTTTCTCTACAATCTTTAGTGACAAGGATCAATTGGACTGCCTTTCTCCCATTGCAGAGGTTGGAAGAGCAGACCTTGGGTGGAAGCAAACTCGTTCGGCAGTCTGAGCATGTCAAAATGCCCCTTTTATGGAAAAGAAGACTCATTCGATCCTAAAATAGAGCAGTAGATGCACTAAATCAAATGCCTGCATTTTTTTTTTGAAAGGTCAATGAAATGGGATGGGGTAATGAGGAAGAGAAGCTGAGGCTAATCATAACAACAGCCTACAAGTATGCATTTCAACATAGGCCACCACACACAATTCACACACGGACGTGTTAAGATACCTTTTCCTACCTGGAAGTATACCACCTCCATTGGTACCATAGGAAATTGTTCTTCTCTAAATATTCTGGATATGTTGCCCACGTTGGCACGACAGTTCAGTTTTTCGACCCAGTAAGAGCCCATATTTTCTTGAGTTAGCCATGGCTGGCATTACAATGACAGGTGTGAGCAATTAAGCCTCTTTCAGATAAGGAAGGTCAAATTAAGTTTTGAGGACAATGCATTACCAGGAGCAAGGGTGGTCATTCCCAGTCCTGCTAGAAAGTTCCAAGAGTTACATTGTGTCCATCCTGGGATGACAAAGATGAAAATGCTCACTTGCAGGATGGATACCAACATTAAGAATCCCATCAACATGACCAATGTCAAATGTAGCAAAATTACCGTCTGCCACCCTAATGCACTCTTGGGAGTGGCCAAGTCAACTATATGTTGATTTTGCAGTTCCGTTCATGGATGCCATGTTCCTTATAATAGGTTTGCACTCCAAATGGTCAGGCTTGCACAAAATAAAATCCACGATCTCATCATCAACAGTCGAGAAAGTACGAGACATTCGCCACCCATGGTTTGCCCATGGTGCTAGTATTCAATAACAGGACTACTCTCACTAGTGAAGAGTTCTAGTATTTCAATGAGAACTAATGGCCATCAACATATTGAAACTCCATGCTACCTCCCTGCTTCAAATGGACTGGCTGAGAGAGCTGTCCAACAATCAAAGCCATGAAGAAACAGTTGTCAGCCTCACTACAAACCAAACTAGCCCATTTCCTGATTGCCTATAGAACACCCCCACATGTCACCACAGATGTTACACTTGCAGAGTGACTAAAGGGCAGACATATTAGAACAGTTGGATCTTGTATTTCCAAATTTGATGGAGAAAATGGAGGCAAAACAGAACACACAGAAGGATCACAACTCAACAAAAACAGAGAGGGCATTTGAGGTGGAGGATTCATAGAAATAAAGAATTGTTGTACTGGTCCCAATTTGATCCCTGGAACAATTGTGGTCAGATGGAATCAGTTCATATTTGTCCAAGGAAAAAGAGTAAACAAACACCTAGGCCACTTGAGAAGGAGAGAATCTCATCCAGAGCCGGTGGAGCAATCCGCCCCTTGTATGCCTGTTAGTGATATTGCTCCGAATGAAATTAATGCAGCAGCAAGCTACACCAAGGAAGAGGAGATTGTGAGAATGGTACATCATCAGGAGCAAAGCTGATCATTCCCATTCCCGCTAGAAAGTTGTAAGAGTTACATTGTGCCCATCCTGGGGTGACAAAGATGAAGGTGCTCACATGTAGTTGTGTGTGTTCGGCCAGAATGGATATTGACATTGAGAATCTGATCAATGTCAAAAGCAGCAAAACTTGTCTTCTGCCGCCTAATGCATATCTGGGAGAGGCCAGATTAACTACACGTTGATTTTGCAGTCCCATTAATGGACACCATGTTCCTGCTTATAACAGATGCACCCTTCAAACGGCCAGACATATACAAAATGAAAAGTAGTAGTTATCTCGACTGACATACTATTGTAAGCCAAGAATTAACCCACTTAGGTTCAAACTGAAGTTAGCTTTGCTGTCAGAGCAGGTTTGAGTGAATTACAATACTCCCAAAGCATCAGCAAGTCCCTGGACCAATGCATCTCTTAATGACTGTGTTTGAGGTCCATTTGTTGCATAATATTATGAATAGTTTAATTCTTATTGAAATGTGATAACTGGGAACTTAAAGGAGTAGCGTAGAAACAAGTCTCAGTGGATCACATGATCCATTTGGTCAACTGAACCAGAGAACGTGAATTCTAGAATTGAGCGAAGGTTTTCCTGGCATTTAGGGGCCTGGAATCATGAAATAAGATGGCCTTTAGTTCACTCTCTGTAACTAGTTCCTTATGTTAATAAGCTGTTCATTCATTAATCTACTTGCTGGTCACCCATCTTTGCAAGATATTACACTCCAAATCAAACACTAATTCAAATATCCACTGTCAAATTAATGATAATTGTAACTAGTCTATAAAAATAATATACACATTACAGGCAATTTTCAAATTTCACTGCTTCTCCGCAAATATCAGAGTGAATGAATGGAAATAAAAATTCTATAACATTTGGGCAATTTGCTCAGTCCATTCATTACTCTAACAGAACAGGTGAAAACTACCTACAGTATACAGCCTGTGAGTTTCTTCAAATTAATTTTCTGTTCCAGTCCTGAGGTCCCAGTAAAGCTCACACATTGTGTTGATTACAGGCAGTTCTTGGTGCCATTGGGTTTGGAGCTGGCACATAACTAAGAATGTACAGCCAGAACAAACTGGGAAGGACTGCTGTGAAAAGATAGAAATATGGCATGCCAATAAAATCCAACAGAGGCTCCAGTGAATTGATTTCACCGCAGACCTTGCTCTTGCAGCAGGTAATAGATGTCAGAGATTCCAAAACAACAAAATTCAAATGACAAAGCCAATGACCAATGGTATTGGAAAAACGCCAAAGCAATAAAATTAAGTAATGTGAAATTTAGGGTTGCAAATACCATGTTAGAAGATCACAATTGCCCCAGCTTCCATTATGCTATTGGTCTAATGCTTTATTCGCTGAATACCTGCATATACTTACGCTGAGAGGGGGAAAGTTCACAGGAGACGTGAGGGCAGTTTTGTTTTACAGAGTGTGGTAGGTGTCTGAGTGGTGGTGATGGCAGATACACAGGGATGTTTAAGAGGCTTTTAGATCAGCATATAGGACATACAGCATAGAACATTACAGTGCAGTACAGACCCTTCGGCCCTCGATGTTGCGCCGACCAGCGGACCCAATCTAATGACCCTCTAACCTGAACTATCAGAACATAGAACATTACAGCGCGTACAAGCCCTTCGGCCCTCAATGAATGTGCAAGGAATAGAGAGATATGGACCAAGGGCAAGCAGAAGGGATTAGTTTAATTTGGCATCATGTTTGGCACAACATCATGGACTACAGGGCCTGTTCCTGTGCTGTATTGCTTTATGTTCTTTGCAGAATGTGCACATTTACTATTTAGTGCAAACGAGGCCTTGTGAAAAGTGAAATGGGAAGTGTGGAAAATAATGGACAGAGACTAAGAGCACACCAGATGTTAAAAGTTACCAACATAGTATGTTCTCTCTTTCCCAATGATAAGTTACTTTATTGAATCAAGTCCAATGGAAATTAAATGAACTTGAATTTGCCTCTTCAGAAAAAGAAAAAAGGGAGAAAAAGAAAAGGAGGGAAACAAGTGTGATGCATTTGAAAGTGGACAACCTCCCCAATTAAAATGATACTGGTCTCTGACCCATCCAGTTTGCCTCTCATTAGATCAAATTGATGGGATATTCTAATAAACCTGATAAAAGTTTACAAGATTATGAGGGGCATGGACAGAGTGGATAGTCAGAAGCTTTTTCCCAGGGTGGAAGAATCAATTACTAGAGGTGGAAGAGTTAATTACTAGGGGGTCTAGGTTTAAGATGCAAGAAGCAAGCTTTTAAGGAGATGTATGAGACAAGTTTTTTTTTTAAAAACAGACATTGTGGATCCTTGGAACTCGCTGACATGGGAGGTAGTGGAAGCAGAAACGATAGTTACTTTTAAGGGACGTCTTGACAAATACACGAACAGGATGGGAATAGAGAGATATGGTCCCCAGACAGTAAGGGACTTTACTTCAGTTGAGTAGCATGGTCAGTGCAAGCTTGGAGGGCCGAATGGCCTGTTCCTGTGCAGTAATTTTCTTTGTTCTATACGTGCAGAAGTGAGCTTGTTGCATCTTTCTCCGTCCCACACTTTCACTGGAATTTTCCCATCCTGCCCACCATGGGAATCGTAGTGGGCCGGGCAAATCATGCGAAGGTCCATTGATCTTGAGCAGGATTTTCCAGTCTTGGGGCAAGCCAAAATATCCTGCCCTTTATCTGTGAAAGTGATGTGGAGATGTTGGGATTGAAGATGAGACGTCACATGACACCAGGTTGAAGGAAGTGGTCTGACAAAGCAGCAGCGCTCCGAAAGTTTGTGATTTCAAATAAACCTGTTGGAATATAACCTGGTGTCATTTGGCCTCACGTCTGAGAAATGGGAATGGTGAATATTGAAGATTCGTTTTTGCTCTTTAAGCTACAGCTAAGAATCTGTAACATATTACTGGTTGATTAAATTAATAATTTAAATAAATGAATTAATCTGCAGAACTAAAGTAATCAATTGAACAATAATTTTAACTATTTGAATCAGCAAATAGTTTAGATAAACATGGTGGAGCAGAAGGTGTGTCATAGGTACAGCACATGGGAGCTTTTTGGATAACCACTTGCAATTTCCTCTTCAAGATACACACTATCCTGACTAGGAATTGTTATCATCATTCCTTTAGTGTTCCTAATGGCATTGTGGGAGTACTTGCACCAGATGAACTGCAGGGGTTCAAGAAAGTGGCATGCCACCACCATCTCAAGGGCAATTAGAGATGCACAAGCAATTCTGGCCTAGCCAGTGAGGCCATGTTCCTTGAAAGAATAAAAAAACTGCAATAATCACAGACGACCATATCTACCACAACCGTAACAGTGGCACTGTGGTTAGTACCACTGCCTCACAGTGCTAGGGGGCTCGTGTTCGATTCACAGCTTTGGTCATTGCAGACTCTGCACAGACAACTATTTCCTCTGGGTGCTCCAGTTTCCTCCAGTCTGAAAGACATGCTGGTTAGGCACATTGCCCCTGCTAATTTCTTCCTCAGTGTAAGCGCCAGAGTGTGACGGCTAGGGGATTTTCACAGTAACTTCATTGCTGTTAATGTAAGCCTATTTGTAGCTAATAATAAGTTTTTTAAAAAATTACCATAAATGGCTGCAACTTGATGTCTGAGCTGCAGGCATTGTGGGGCACGAAGAGAGGGAGGAGGTAACTGGACATTATGATTCGAGAGGCAGTAACACCCCTAAGTGAAGTAGTAGTTTAGAGGTGGCCAATAGAAGGATGGAGTGACTATGGGTAAGGCAGATATAAGATATAGTGAGGAGAATCTGCAGCCTTTGTTTGTATCCAACTAACCCACTCAAGGTAACTGCTGTATGTGTGACTGAGAACAAGGACTGCGAGAGAAAGGGCAAACTGATGATGGCAGCATGGATAAAAGGTCAATCAAATGGGGCAATTGTTAGCAAAAAAAGGACATGCTGCTGCTAAAAGATAGCATAGTCAGGGGAGTAGATTCTGTTTTCTGCACTGAGGCAGTGAGTTCTGAAGGTTGTGTTGTTGCCCAGTTGCAACTTCAGTACCCTTTCAGCTGGAGAAGAACTTGCAGGAGTGGGGAGATCCAACTCCTGTGGTTCATGTAGGAACCAACAATATGAGATTGAGGTTCTGCTGAGATTGGTTGAGGAACTGGACTCAAAATTAATAAGAACCTCAAGTGTAATAACCTCTAGTAGTCACACATGCATTTCGGCATTGGATCAAGCAGAGCACACAGTTTAACAATTGGCTCAATGGGTGGTGTGAGAAAAAGGGGTTTTGATTTATGGAAAACTGACAACAGCACTAGAGATTGGCTCATGTCACAAGGCTAGGATCACCATCCTTGTAAACTGCAATGGATTGAGGGTGGACGAACAGAAGTCAAAAGAGAAAAGTCAAAGAAAGAGAGCAGTGCAGTGTTTTAGTGGGACAAGGGGCAAAGAGTGTTTAATTGGAATTGGACAATGACTAAAGAAAGAATAATGCTTAAAAAACTTAAAAGCTCTTAATCTGAATGCATGAATCTGGACGTAATAAGATAAACAAATGAGCAACAAAAATAGAAAGATGCGTTTGATCTAATCACCATTACAGAGATACAGTTGGAAGGTAACCAAGGCTAGAAATAAATATTCCAGGATATTTAACATTTCAAAAAGGCAGGTAGAATGGAAAAGATTTCAAAAAGGCAGATAGAATGGAAAAGGAGGTGTGGCCCTGATAACACAGAATAACACTAGGACAGCAATAGAAAGGATCTTGGCTCAGCACTCAGGAAGAAGTGGCACTATGGTTGGAGAGCAATTCTGATGAAAGTAGATGACGGACCCAAAAATAGCAGCTATACCGTTGGATAGAACATTAATCAAGAAATAATTGGAGCTTGTAACAAAGGCAAAATAATAACCATGGGGGTTTTCAATCTTCATAAAGATTGGAACAGTCAAATTGGCAAAGGTAGTCTTGAAAACGAATTAGGAGAATTTTTCACAACAGCTTCTCAGAACAACTTGTTATAGAACGAACTAGTGACAAAGTGCTAATTTATAGAATCATAAAGGTTTGGCCCAACTTGTCCATGCTCCCCTTTTTATTGAACTGCTAAGCTAGTCCCAATTGCCTCGTTTGGCCCACATCCGTCTATATCCATCTTACCCATGTAACTGTCTAAATGTTTTTTAAAAGACAAAACTGTGCCTGTCTCGACTACTACCTGTGGCAGCTTGTTCCAGATACTCACCATCCTGTGTGAAAATAAATTGCCCCTCTGGATCCTTTTGTATCTTTCCTCTGTTACCTATCCCCTCCAGTTTTAGACTCTCCTATCTTTGAGAAACAATGTTGACTATCTAGCGGATCTATGCCCCTCATTATTTTACAGACTTCTCGAAGATTACCCCAAGTCTCTGACGCTCCAGACAAAAAAAGTCCCAGTCTGTCGAGCCTCTCCTTTAACTCAAAGCATGAAGTCCTGGTAGCATCCTAGTAAATCTTTTCTACACTCTTTCTAGTTTAATAAGATTGTTTCTATAATAGAGTGACCAGAACTGTATATAGTATGCCAAGTGTGGCCTTCCCAATGTCTTGTACAACTTCAACAAGGCATCCCAACTCTTGTATTCAATGTTCTGACCAATGAAACTACGAATGCCAAATGACTTCTTCACCATTCGACCCATCTGTGATTCCACTTTCAAGGAGCTATAAACTTGTACTGTATCCCTAGATCTCTTCGTTCTATAACTCTCCCCAACCATAACTATGCCCTGGTTGTATCTACCCAAATGCATCAACTCACATTTATCTAAATTAAACTTCATCTGCCATTTATCAGCCCACTGGCCCAACTGATCAAGATCCCATTGCAATCCTAAATAACCTTCTTCATTGTCCACTATGCCACCAATTTTAGTATCATCTACAAACTTACTAACTATGCCTCCTAAATTTTCATCCAACTCATTAATATAAATGACAAATAATAGTGGATCCAACACTGATCCCTGAGGCACATGGCTGGTCACAGACCTCCAGTTTGAAAAACAACCCTCTACAACAACCCTCTGTCTTCTATCATCAAGTCAATTTTTTACCCATTTGAGTACTTCACCCTGGGTCTCATGAGATTTAATTTTATGCAACAACCTACTATGCAGTACCTTGTCAAAGGCCTTGCTAAAGTCCATGTAGACAACATGAACTGCACTGCCCTTATTTACCTTCTCAGTTACTCCTTCAAAAAACTCAATTAAATTTGAAAGACGTGATTTTCCACTCACAAAACCAAAGCTGACTGTCCCTAATCAGTCCTTGCCTCTCAGATGCCTGTTGATCCTCTCAGAATACCTTCTAAAGACTTACTCAGTATAGATATTAGGCTTACCGTTCTGTAGCTGCCAGGCTTTTCTCTGCAGTCCTTCCTGAACAAAGGCACATTTGCCACCCTCCAATTTCTGCACTTCACCCGTGGCTCTCGATGATTCAAATATCTCTGCTTATTTGACCCACAATTTCCTTCCTAGCCTCCCACAATGATCTAGATCTAGTATTGCATAATGAGGGAATGTTAATGAATAATCTCACAGCAAAAGACACTGTGAACATGTGATCATAATAATTCATTTTTACGTCAAGGCTGATAATGAAATGCAGGAGTATTAAACAACAGTCTCAAACTTAAAGTCAATTGCATATGTATGAGGTGCTAACATTGATAAATAATATGAAATATATTGTGGTAAGATATATTCCATGAAAAAAAATGTAAGACAGGTCCATCCAAGTTGAGGGTTAAACAAAGAGGTTTATAACGTTACAAAAAATCAGCAATGTGTAACCAAAAGATTGAATGAAAATGAAGGCAGTACTATGAGGAGTGTAAACTGAGGAGTGTAAAGGAGTGTCACCTGACAAAAACCACAGGGTTGAAAGCTTGTGAGTTTACTATCAAATGAATATGTTGGATTTAAACCTGGTGTTGTCAGACTTCTTACTGAATGTAATCTACCAGGGATATAAAAACCATAAGAACTTCTACAAGTATATTGAAAGGAGGAGTGTAACTCAAGTAAACATTGGCTTCTTAGAGGTAGAGACCGGAGATATTATCAAGAGGGAATAGAGAAACACTGAACAAATATTTTGTCTGTCTTCACAGTAGAAGACAGAAATTGCAGGCCAGAAATGCAACAGAAGAAGCCTAATGTAATTGATATCAACAAAGGAAAAATATTAGAGACACTTAAGAGACTAACAGACAACTAAACCCTAGGGACTGATGGCCTGCATCTCCAGGTTCTAAAAGTGGTAGCTGCAGAGAAAGTGGAGGTACTGATTTTTCAAAATGTTTTAGATTCTAAAGTTGTCGTAATGAATTGGAGGTCAGCAAATGTAAAACCACTGTACACGAAATGAGGGAGCAAGGAAACATGGAATTACAGAGCAATTAGAAAGAAATCAATAGTCAGGGAGATACTGGAATATATTAAGAAAGTTTTAACTGCACTTAGAAAATCATAACATAATTAGACTGTCAACATGTATTTATAAAATGAAAATTGTGTTTGACAAATTTATTAGAGACTTTAAAGTTTGCTTATTTTATTAGTGTCACAAGCAGGCCTACATTATAACCCTGCAATGAAGTTATTGTGAAATTCTCCTAGTCACCACACTTCAGTAACTGTTTGGATATCCTGAGGGAGAATTTAGAATGGCCAATGCACCCAACCAGCACATCTTTTGGATTGTGGGAGGAAACTGGAGCACCTGGAGGAAGCTCATGCAGACACGAGGAGAACATGCAGATTCTGCACAGTCACCCAAGCCAGGAATCAAACCCAGGTCTCTGGCACTATGAGGCAGCAAAGCTAACCACTGTGCTGTCCAATTTTAAGGATGTAACTAATCAGATAGATAAAAGGGAGCCAGTAACGCTTTCCAAAAGATATTCACTTTGGTAGTGAGAAAGCAAACAGGCATTTAAAAGCATGAAACTTTAAATGCTGATATTCAAAGAGATTTGGATGCACTTGTACAAGGATCAAGTAATAATTAACACGCTGGCATAGCAAGCAATAAGTGAAGAGGGCACTCGGTAAAGCACATACCTCTGCCACTGAGTTAACTCAACATTATTATAATCATGTCACTCTTCCTTAAGGTTTTTCCCTGTGTGTAAAGATCATTTTTCTTATTGAGATGTTGGATTGTATCAAGGACATTTCAAGCCAATCTACTTCCAAAAACCTGCTCTGAAAACTCTGCTCACATTCCTGACCGCTATGACAAATTCCAGTGCAGCAGAGACAATCTACAACATTATAAAACAATCCAACATTCTGAATAAAACACATTCTAAAAAATAATCAACTCTCCCAATCTTCCAATGTTAATGGATTCTTTCATAAAATCTAGGAGCCAGATTAGCATTTTTACCAAAAACTAATCAGTTCTTGCTTGGGCCACGTGTAGCAAGTTTCGATGAAATGTGCCCATTAGTTCTTCAGATATATTGTTTACAAGCAGACAAACAGGCCAATACAAAAAGAGTGAGTACAGGGGTGAAGGCCCATCTTCAGTACTGAGCTAATTCGAGAGGCAAATGACATGGTGGCCTTTATTAAAAGGGAATTGGAGTGCAAGAATAAGAACATTTCTACAATTTTATAAGGATTTGGGGAGAGGAAATCTGATGTGTATGTGCAGTTTAGGTCTCCCTATAGAAGGGTGGGTACAGCAAAAGTTCAATACATTGGTTACTGGGCACAGAGGGTTGTCCAGTGTTGAAAAACTGAGTAAATTGGGTCTACACTGTCTAGAAAGAGTCTCACTGAGACATTCAAGACAGTCAAGTGATTTGACAGAGTAGTAACTGAAAGGTTGTTTCTCCTGGCTGGGGAATCAAGAACACAGAGGCATGGTCTCATAGTGATGAAGTGTTTATTTAGGAGGAGAGATCTGCAACTGAGAGCATGAATGTAGGTAGATACGTCACCTACCCGGTGGCAGGGCTCAGGGTTGGAAAGGAACTTACAATGGGAATAATTTGCGGGTAGGGG
Source organism: Sphyrna mokarran (assembly GCA_024679065.1). Taxonomy (NCBI): domain Eukaryota; kingdom Metazoa; phylum Chordata; class Chondrichthyes; order Carcharhiniformes; family Carcharhinidae; genus Sphyrna; species Sphyrna mokarran. The sequence goes on along the minus strand of JAGIQG010000003.1, from coordinate 103,751,571 downwards.
GAGAATCCAGTTGTTGCAGTCTACATTAGACCCAGAGAAGTGGTTCTGCTTAGAGATTATGAACAACTAGGGGTTAAGTTAAAAAGGAAAACCTCAAAGGTGATCATCTCTGGCTCAACTTGGCACATGGTAAATAAGATTAGAGAGATGAATGCATGGCTCAAAGATTTGTGTGAAGGAAATGGGTTTGATTAGTGGGACACTGGCTTCAGTGCTGGGAAAACTGGATGCTGTAACCTCGAAAAGGTCTTCATCTGAACCCTGCTGAAACGAGAGTTTTGGTGAGTCATATTAATAGGATTTGAAGAGTCAGTTTTGAATTAAATAGCAGAGAGGGAAGAGATCATGCAAGAGAAAATTAACAAATCAATGGAAAAAAAATGAGGCAATATAGCAAAACAGTGAACTGGGTAAAGATAACCAGAGTGTGGTAGGAAGGAACAGCAAGAACCTACAAGAGAACGGATCAGTAGGAAATGCTGTAGAGCACAAAATTATATCATTAGAAGAGTAGTGAGTGATAACCTTCGCTTGAAAGATGTAGAATCAGTTTGAGGAGCAATTAACAATAGAAATGCTAAGAGGTCAGTAAGGCAAAAGTAGTAGGACAGGGTACACAGCAATAAATAAATGGGATGTGAAAAAAAGATGGAGCAATTATCATGGGTGGCTTTTATCTACGTGTAGATTGGGTGAATCAAATTAGCTTAGAACATGAGTTCATGAAGTATATTCAGGATAATTTTTTTTTTAAGTGCAGTGCACACTAGAACCAGCCAGGGAGCAGGCTATTCTAGGTCTGGTAATGAGCAATGAAACGAGATTAATCAGTAACCTCATAGTAAAGGCACCTCGAGGCAACCGTGATCATGACATTATAGAATTTCCTGTTTAGTTTGTAGGGAAATTGTGGGAATCTAAGAATATGAAAGCAGCTCTAGTGAAAATGAATTGAAAATTAGGTTAGAACATAGGGCCGAAGAGATGCTGTGGCAGACTGTAATGAGATATACAAAAATGCTCAGCAAAAATTTATCCCGATGAGAAAGCAAAACTCAGGATGCATCTACCAAAGCTGAATAAGGAAGTCAAGGAGAGTATCAAGTTGAAAGAAACATTGGATAAAGATTAGTGGTAGATCAGAAGACTGGTCAAATTTTAAGAACTAGCAAAGAATGAGTAAAAAAAAAATCAAGAGGGAGAAAGAAGAATAAGGCAAAAAAGCTAACTAGCAATATAAAAAGCAGACAGTAAGAGTTTCTACAAATATTGAATTAGGAAAAGAACTAAAGCTAGTGTTGGTCTTCCAGAGAACAAATTTGATCAAAGAAAACGAAAAAATGGCAAAGAAGTTGAAAAGTTTGTGTTTGTCTTCACTGTAGAAGATTTGGAAAACTTCCTAAAGATATTTGAAAACCAAGTGGTAAACCGGAGGGAGGAACATAAAATAATCACAATCAGTAAGAAAAAGGCAATGGGAACAATATTAGACCTAAAGGCTGACAAGTCCCCAAGACCAGATAGCCTGCATCCTCGGTTCTTAGAAGAAGTGGCTGCAGAGATAGTAAATGCACTTATGATCTTCCAAAATGCTTTCAGATTCTGGAAGAGTCCCAGTGGATTGGAAAATAGATAATGTGACAGTTTTGTTCAAAAAAGGAGGAGGCACTGCTGCCTCACAGTGTCAGGAACCCAGGTTCAATTCTGGCCTTGGGTTACTTTGCATGTGGAGTCTGCACGTTTCCTGTGTGTCTGCGTAGGCTTTCTTCTGGTGCTTCGATTTCCTCCCACAGTCCAAAGACGTGCAGGTTAGGTGGATTAGCCACTGTAAATGCACAAGGCTACGTGTATAAGGCAGAAGGGAGGTCCTGGGTGGGATGCTCTTTCAGAGTGTCAGCGCAGACCTGATGGGCCAAATAGCCTCTTTCTGTATTGTAGGAATTCTACAGTTAAAGAAGAAAGGGGGAAAGCAGGAAACTACGGGCCAATTAGTTAGCCTAACATCTATTAATGGTATACTACTACAATTAATTATTAAGGAAGTCATAGCAAGATATTCAAAAAATCATAATTTGATCAGACAGCATTAACATGGGTTTGTAAAAATGTTAAAATGTGTAAAAATTTATTAGAGTTTTTTTGAAGAAGTAACAAGAACGTGGATAAAGGGAAATCTATAGATGTTGGATTTCCAGAAGGCATTTGGTAAGGTGTCACATCAATAGTTATAACACAAAAACAAAGTTACATGGAATAGTGGGCTTCATATCGACAGGGATATAGGATTAGTTGGTTAACAGGAAATAGAAGGTAAAGGGATAATTTTCCAGGTGGCAAGCTGTAATAGTAAAGTGCTAGGGCCTCAATTATTTATGATCTATATTTGATTTGAACTGATTTATTGTTATGTGTATTAGCATACAGTGAAAAGTACTGTTTCTTGTGTGCTACACAGACAAAGCATACCATTCATAGAGGACATAGGAGAGAAGAAGAGGTTGCAGAATGTAGTGTTACAATCATAGCCAAGATGTAGACAAAGATCAATTTAATACAAGGTAGGTCCATTCAAAAGTCTGATGGCAGTGGGGAAGAAGCTGTTCTTAAGTTGGCTGGTATGTGATCTCAGACTTCTGTCTTTATCACTAATTATTTGGACGAAGAGGCCAAGTGAACAGTAGCTAAATTTGCCCAAATAGACCAAAATAGATAGAAAAATAAGTTGTCTTGAGGAAGAAGCAAGTCTGTAATGGGATACAGGCAGATTGAGTGGGCAAATTTTGGGTATGATGGGGAAAACGTGATTTCATCCACTTATTGGAAGCAAAAAAAGTATACTATTTAAATAGAGCGACGTTGTGATACAGAGGGATTTGAGTGTCCTCGTACATGAACCACTAAAAGTTAGCATGCAAGTACAGCAAGTAATTAGGAAGGTACATGGAATATTGGCATTTATTACAAGGGGAATGAAATATAAATGTTATGAAGTTTTACTGAAGCTGTAAGGGCCTTGGTGAAACCACATCTGTGGAATACTGTGTAGAATTTTGGTCTTATTATTTGAATTGTGTTAGCAGTTCAGAGAAGGTTCACTCAATCCACTGCTACAGGAGAATCTTATGAAGTAAAATTGGGCAAGTTCAGTCTATACCAATTGGAGTTTAGAAGAATTGGTGTTTTGGGCAGCATGGTAGCATAGTGATTAGCACTGCTGCTTCACAGCTCCAGGGACCTGGGTTGGATTCTCAGCATGGGTCACTGTTTGTGTGGAGTTTGCACATTCTTCTCGTGTCTGTGTGGGTTTTTTCTAGGAGCTCCGGTTTCCTCCTACAGCCCAAAGATGTGCGGGTTAGGTTGATTGGCCAGGCTAAAATTGCCTCTTATTGTCCTGAGATGCATAAGTTAGAGGGATTAGTGGGTAAGTATGTAGGGATATGGGAATTGTGGTCAGTGCAGACTTGATGGGCCAGATGGCCTCCTTCTGCACTGCAGGGTTTCTATGATGCTATGAATGATATCAAAACATATACGGTATACACTGGGAGGATATCTCCACTTAGGGGAGGGACTAAACCAGAGCACACAGTTTAAGAAGAGATTTGCCATTTTTCAGGAGAATTCATTGCTTTCAGAGGATCATTAGCATGCAGAGTCCTCTTCCCCAGAAAGCACTGAAAGTTGGGTCATTGAATTTATTCAAGGCCGAGTTAGACAAACAGATAAGGGAATCAAGAATGATAGAAGGCAGATGGCAAAGCAGAGTTGAAGCACAACCAGATCAGCTACAATCTTATCAAGTGGCTGAGCAGGTTTGAAGGGCCTAATCCTGTTCCTAAATCCTATTTTGTAAGTTTCTTCACTCAGACAGTCATGAATCTTTCAAATTCTTTCCCCGACAGTATTGAGGGGGCACTGCTGTAGACCATATCCAAGACTGGGATAGATGGATTCTTGCTCTCTTGGGAAGTCCAGAGATACGTGAAATTAATGGGAAAGTAATATTGAAGCAGAAGATCAACCGTGATTGCACTAAATGATGGTGCAGGCTTAAGGGGCTGTCTGGTCTATCTATTCCTGCTCTTCTGTCTTAAGTTATAGCATCATAGAAACCCTACAGTGGAGATGGAGGCCATTCGGCCCATTGAGTCTGCATTGACAACAATAGCACCCAGGCCCTGTCCAACAAAACCACATATATTTACCCTGCTAATCCCCTGACGCTAAGGGCAATTTAGCATGGCCAATTAACCCACCCCACACACCTTCAGAGTGTAGCAGAAAACCGAAGCACACAGAGGAAGTCTATGCAGACACGGGAAGAATGTGCGAACTCCATACAGACAGTAACCCAAGCCGGGAATCGAACCCAAGTCCCTGAAGCTGTAAGGCAACAGTGCTAAGCACTGTGCCGCCCAGTTCTTAGTAAGTTTCACTGACAATCTAGCAATTAAAAAAAACTTTTAACCAACAGATTATAGAGTTGTGTAAAAAAAAGTGTTGGGCGATTGCTACCACCATCAATTAGCACGTCCTCCTGCTTTAACTCCAGTGCCACTAACTCTAGGGGTGGGGGGTAGAAAATGCTGGTTGCGAGGTGCTTCAGCTTTCTTTGCAATTCAGTTATTTATGTTTTGTTAGAAACCCCCAGTCTCAACTTGCCAAGCCTCAATCAAATACAGCATCTGATAGACATTTGTGCTCAGGCTTCCCAATTAGTTGGTTACAGTGGGGGAATGGATGGAAAACTGACCATAGAAGTAATTCTCTATTTAATGCCCACATAAACCTCTGAACAATACTAATTGCATCCCTGGTGATGTACAGTGCAGTAAGAGTGGAATGGACCAGCCCATGAACATTTCCAGTATGAGGTAAACATCTAATTAGCAAAGGGCTGCTGCACGTTATTTACTGTGCTGGCAGTGGATCAGAATCACTGTGCTTTCCACAGTACAATGTGCACAATACGGCATTCAAATTAAGACTTCAGTATGCACATTTCTTTTTAATTATTTGAACCACTCGATTGGAAATTACTTCTTTGCATATTTCTATATTTGATGTAGCTGTGTTCTGCTAAATAGCTGACATCAAAATACAAACACCTGCCTTTGATACAGCAGTGATATTATTGAAAACAATGCAAGTATCGAGCCTATCAAAACTACTGAGTCAAACTATCAGCAATGAAGCTGCGAAATAGAAGCAATTGCTCAAATTATTCCAAATATCAGAGATCGATATCTCTTAAAAAAAATAATTTTGAACTTCTAACTGAAAGGATGACAAAACAAGATTTCATGTTTTAAGGCTTTCACTGTAACAGACTAAAAGCTTGACTGGTGAAACACAGTTGTAGAAGGCAACTTAAGTTTTCAACTACAGAGCAGGGGAGGGATTCTCTAGCTGTTCACGCCAATCAGATTCTGTGATCCCGCAGCAGTGAACAGAGATTTGGCTCAGTAGCAAATTCTCTGTCCTTGCTGACAGTGGTGATAGGGCGTGAATAGTTGAAGAATTCCAGCCCAGATCTTTCCCTTTTTACTTCTAACAAGACCAATAAACCCACTTTACAGGTACTCTGTGTTTCCACTGTATCTTAAGTAAACATTCAATTCCATTGGAACCAGAGATTGAGCTTCCAAGAGTTTTTTTTACCACTTCTTCCTTTCTGGGCCTGACAACTGTCAGACACTGCGCAGACCACTGTCTTTTGCGTTGATTTTTTTTTCCCTGGTGATTGTTCCTCGATAGTTGAATCTCACACACAGCCTCATTTCAAATCCTCACAAATTTGGTCCCATCAATCTGAGCATGATCTCCCACCAAAATCTATGGCTTCTGTCTTTTTTCTCATCTATCTGCTCTCAGATCTGTTTTGCATCAAGACTTTCAGGAATACCTCAGGAATCCTTTCCCTTTCAAAGCCATCTCCATGACAATCATGTGAATCACATGGGCCTCATATCGGGGTAAAAATGTTAATTAACTATCCTTGAGACCCCAACCGTCTTTTTCTGAGAAGTAAATGAACAGTTTAAAGCAGAAATTTTTAAAATCGGACATTCTCAATACTTTCCTTGAACTTTGGAGACGAGTAGTCTAATCTTTATAAACACAGATTCTATTTTTGTGAATACCTACACTTTCTTGAACCTTGAACTCCTTTTAATCTTTAACACAGTCACATCATCCAGACCTATTGTTGGGCAGGCTTCAGAACAGTCACATGGTCCTCTTCATTTTACCACAGACTAAACAGACTGTCCCTAAACATAACAATCCTTTAATTCTTACATTTGTAAGAAATGCCACAGTAAGCTTTAAGGGAAGTTAAAGAGGAGAGAGTGGAACAGTTAATGACATTAATGAAAGCTATGCGAGAAATGGTACCATGAGAAAAGAAAGCTCATTCTGATAGATACCATTGCCTCCGGTATGTCAAAGTACAAGAGATTTACCTTCATATGTTCCAACTTCTAGAAGAGTGCCACTCTCCTCAAGATCAAAGAACTCCTTCACCGTGAGAAAGTTGTAGTCAACACCAGGGACTTCTCCTTCTCGAGGTGGTCGAGTTGTACCTTGAACAGGAATAAAATACAAAATGCTGATGTTCGACAAGGATTTATTAACATATTTCTGTAGGAGAATTTTTAGGCATGCTTTGTCCTTCAACCAGATTTATATACGTCTTGCTTTCATGCAGCACCCGATTAGCAGATAGCCATTCACATGTATGACCAACTTCTTTAGTTTGTTAAGAAAATGATATCCCAAGTGGGGAAACTACTCCATCCATCTTTTATGTACAGGTTTTCTATTCCCAATCCTTCCTTCAGTTTTCTAACTTTTATAGAAACATAGATATAGAAGATAGGAGCAGGAGGCGGACATTTGGCACTTCGAGGGAGCCTGCTCTGCCATTCATTGTGATCAGGCTGATCGTCCAACTCAAAAGGCTAATCTTGCTTTTTCCCCATAGCCATTGATCCCATTTGCCCCAAGTGCTATACCCAGTCACCTCTTGAACACATTCAATATTTTAGCATCAGCTACTTCTGATAATAAATTCCACAGGCTCACCATTCTCTGGGTGAAGAAATGTCTCCTCCATCTGCACAGTTTAGTTGGGCCAGATCCTTTCTTACCTCAGCATGCTTCCTATCTCTTCAGTCCAGCACCCATATCTTTGAATTTTTTTTTTGCTTGTTTTACTGTTTCCAGATTAAGTGTAATTAACTCATGGTACTATTTCCTACTTGCTGTCTGATTCGCATGTTATTGATCCTGCTTCAATTCCTAGAAGTAAGTCAAACAATGCTTCTTTTCTGAATAAACTAGATATGCACTGATCCAGGAGGCATGGCACTAAGATACATATTGCACTTTGACTATAAAAGGAAGTCTGAGTCTGGAAATTCTGCAGCACATAACGCACCTCTTCTCTCTCTGGATGAGTGGAGCTCAGATACTCAAAAATTTCAATCTCTAGGACAAAGTTACATACTCACTCCATCAACATGGCAGCCATGAATACCATCTACTGGATGTACTACTTCTGAAACTCTTGACAGCTCATTCAAAATTCGTGACCTCTACTACCTAGAAGAATATGAACAGCAGATGCATGGGAATACCACCACCCGCAAGTTCTCCTCCAAGTCACACACCACCCTGACTTGAAATTATATTACTATCCCTTCATCGACACTGGGTCAAAATCCCATATTGCACTTCCAAATAGCACTGTGGATATAACTACAACACATGGGCTTCAGTGGCTCAAGGCAGCTCATTACCACCTTCTCAAATGCAACTAGGGATGGGCAACAAATTCTGACCTTGCCAGCAACACTGACTACCCATGCAGAATAAAAGAAATGCTTGGAATATTTCCATTTCTGTTCCTTAACTTCACCCATATAGATAACATTCAAACAGAAACCTAAAACATACTTTTGAAACACCCAATTGGGGTGCCCTAATTTAAGTCTCAAGGAAGTAAATAGTGTTCTGAAATTGCACAACAAATACATATGAATGTCTATAAAAGCTGCACTTAGAAAACTGAAGACTTTTCCAATTAGAGGGCAACAGGACTGGACTGTTTATTTCTATGGAAATCCTGCACAAGGCGGCTCTTCAATTATAAGGCAGTCTCCAATAGAAGGTTTGTTTATACCAAACACTGTGCTGGACTTCAGGATTTCAACTTAATACTGACTTTGTTACGCAGTATAACAGCTTGAGCTTAGCTGACTGCATGATAATGAAAGTAAGGTCAATATAAACAAAACAATATAAAATTAAGTCTGATATTCTGGTTTATGGAAAGTTTTAACACTGAACATTTAAAAAAAATGTTTTATAGATATATTTGTGAAACTGTACAAAGATACCCAAACAAATTTATTTCGAAAAGTCATGGATCCATGTTTTTTGTGCAGACAATTTACTCCACAAAAATGCTAGATGCTTGCAAACCAATATCTCTGCTTAGTAAAACATTGTTTCCTATAGCTGAGAATCAGAGGGGAAAAAGGAGATAGGGACAGAATGTCAACTCTTCTGGATTATCTAATGACAGCACCGTGTAATTTACAGAGATTTACTTGGAGAGAATGGGAACAACATTGAAATTCAAAGTGTGACAGCATTCATCGATGAGGTTCAAAGTTAGGGTTAACACCACAGTTCTCAAAATTAAATTGATCGTTCTATATCACAGGACAACTTCAAGAAATGATTCTGCAATAGTGGAGTGCTGGTTTTAAAGAAACTACATGATTTATATTGGACAGTTGCATCGGCTACAACCAGAACAGGAAAAGCATAATGCATGGGCAGTTCTTTTAAAGTCTTACTTTAATGAATGAAGGCGGGCCCATGCCAATGAGTACAAAATCACTTCACTCATCTATTGAGACAGGCTGAGGTATCGGGCAGACAATGTAGCCTGTCTATCTTGGTCAACAAGGTCTTCAATATTTATGTTGCAAGCAGAGTAAGAGAAACCATCTGGTTTGGTGAACTGCAGACTCACTGGAGGCAAGGCAGCTATCTTATTCATTGCGCTGTTATGTATGCAGGACTACTGTTGGTGAAAGTACATGAACCATAAGTATGTCATGACAAGTCACCTTGTGACAGGACTGATCACTGATAGCATGATTTCTAAAGAAAGATACGAGGGTTACTTAAGTAACAAGTTTCACGTAAACTACCGATTTCATACTATGCTAATAAATGACTGCACAATGTTTTAACTATTGTTGCTATCTTTTATGAAGTTCCACTCTGAATCTGACCTTTTAAATTCTAATATTCTGTTGATGTCAGCGATCAGGTTTGCACAAACACTTGGAAACTTTTACATGAAACAATAACCCCGCTTAATTTGAATCTTTTGATCTTGATTTGAGCAACTGGGCTGTAGATTAACTGTTATCCAACTCCCGCCTCACTCCCGGAGGGCCCACTGCAGCCCTCCCCCCACCCCACCCCACCCCGGAAATGACTTGTATTGGAGTAGAATTGAAGTGGCGTTGAAAATAAAAGCTTTTCAATTTATCCTTTGCAATGATAATTTTCAGCATTTGTCACTGCATCAAATCAATTGCCATGACTATAAGGCACCAATACTAAACTGTGGCTTTATTCTATTTATCAGAGGGAAAAGAGACACACTTTTCCTTAACTTACAAAGCTACAATTCTATATTTATGTTGGTGCAGGTCGTAGCCACCATTTAAAGATAAAGTTCTCACCATTCCAACACTAACGCAGTTTTTTTGTTAAATGGCTTCGTTTTTAATTGAGAATACCTTTTGAGAACACCTTTTGAGAACAGGTTTTAGATTTTATAGGAGTAATAATCTTGGTTGTACCATCAAATCTGACTTTTATCCATGATATCAAATTATTTGGAGGTGAGGTACAGTGTTAAAGCTAGACTACTAGTTCTGACACTAATTGCTTGTTGCCATGGAAATAGGATTAGGCTGTTGGGAAAGGTGCACAGTCACGCAGATACAGCATCCCTGAATAGGCATGGAGCTACTATGACAGATCAGTCAAATGAGCACATTGCTGCTTTGTTTCTGTTTAAGTGTCTGTCACATTTCTGAGGAGCAACAGAGAAAGAAAACATAAGAATAATGATAAATTTCTACCTCTATTGATTGAGCTAATCTTGACGTTAGCTTCAAAACCACGAGAAAAGCGCGCACTGAGATTTGCAGATTCAACTGAGGCAGAGATCCTGTCGTAATAGAGGGGAGAACTGGCACTAATATCTCAAAAGGTACTGTAGAAAAACAGACCACATTAAACATTCGCCTGAATGCCATGTATGCATGAGCAGACGAACTCCCAAAGCAACCACCACATCACGGTGCGTCCAGTTTTCAAACCACGACAGCTTTGTGTCTGATGGTTGTGGGAGGGGGGAACGACCCAGACAGCAAACAAAGAAATAATCCCAAGTACCCTTGCTGAACATAACAGCAGGAAGGCTAAAGCTGAGTGTGGCTTCTCTCTGTGCGTTCTGCGCGTGCCTACTGGAGTCAAGCTTGATGCCCTGGAATGCGCAGGTCACTCTTGAGAAAGGCAGCCTCGCATTTGACCAATTGTTGTATTGTGATATTCAATGGAGCTGAAAAGAAAGGCACATCTACCCTCATGTAGAAGGATGATAAGCTTACAACTGGACACACGCCTGACAGATGGCATTTCACGTGGTTTTCATAAACCATCTGCAAATGCAACAATGACACTAACCCACAACACAAATGCATTCAGGTCAGTCACAAGATATCTCCATCGTGTGAAAATTTGTAAGATATCTATAAAATTGTTCTTGGTACTGTGTCAAATGCTAGAACAGTTGTATATGACTGCAGTGAAAGAGAAGGGAAAAGAGATTGGACTAACTAGTTCCAGTTGCAGAAGAAATACTGGAAAAATGAACCAAACAGTCTCTTGCACACAAATGCTTGAGTTTACGTTCAGCAACATTTTAAATATCACTTGCAAAGAAGGTGAGAAAACAAGTGAAGATGAAACTCAGCAGCGTGCAAACCTCTGCCATGCTGTGTTAATGCAACGTTATCACAATTATGCAGCTTCTCCTTGAGATTTTTCCTTGTCGGGTGGATGGTCTGCAACAGAGCTGAAAAAAATTCTTAGTAAGAGTTTCCATCGTACTAAGGGGGCATCAGGCCAATCCACCTCCAACAACCTGCTCTGAAAACTCTGCTCACATTTACACAGTTGTGACAAATCATACCACAGCACAGCTGAGACAATCTGCAATATTCTAAAACAATCAATAATATTTTAGATAAAACAACACAACCACATTCCAAAATAAGTCACTTCTCCCCATCTCCTAATGTGAATATATCCTTTAAAAAATTTCCAGGATTTACCTTCTTGCTATAAACTAATCAGTTCTTCTTTGGGCCAAAGGTTTAGTCAAAATTTGTCTGTTAGCTTTTTGAGATATAAAATTCACAGACAAACAGGCCAACACACTGGTCAAAAACATATCACTGTCCACTTTCAGTGGTAGACGTAATTAATTCACCTCTGTGACACAGCAAAATTGGAGAGGTTTGGAGAGGTATGTTGAATGAAATGTTGAATCTATTGTTTTTAAATCTAGTTTGAGAGTCAATCATGGCAGTTGGCCAGCTCACAATTATGCCATTTCTGCAAACGTATTTCATCCATTCTCATCTGCCTGAGACAGCAGATGAGGAACATGCCCCTGGCCTCTGTTGCTGTCAAGTCAAATATTAATAAATTCCTGAGAGAACCTTGTCTTTACTTGCCTTTGGCTTTCTCCCATTTTCATTTTTGAAAATACCTTGCCTTCATTCCCCATTTTCTCTCAATGGTGGCTAACTCCAGATTTCTAGACACCTTGTTGTCTTTGATGGTCACAGAATGATGTTTCATAGTCCACATTTTCTATGTGTTGTGTAAGGGAATGCATTTTTTTTGATGAAGTGTCATATATAACTGACCACAAGTAAGAGCTTATGTGCCAAGGCAACCCTCATTTGACCACCATCTTATAAATTTTACACATGCTTTTTGTTCTGTTCTGTCCTTCTCCAAATAAATCAATGGACTTTAGTAAGGCGTTTGATAAGGTGGTCCATGGAAGACTTCTGCAGAAAATGCAGATGTATGGGATAGAGGGTGATTTAGCTAATTGGATTAGGAATTGGCCAGCAGATAGAGGACAGAGGGTGGTGGTTGATGGGAGATATTCATCGTGGAGTTCGGTGACAAGTGGTGTACCTCAGGGGTCTGTTTTGGGGCCCCTGCTGTTTGTAATTTTTATAAATGATCTGGATGAGGGTATTGAGGGATGGATTAGTAAATTTGCAGATGACACTAAAGTTGGAGTGGTAGATAGTGAAGAGGGGTGTTATAGTTTGCAGAGACTTGGACAAGTTGCTGAGCTGGGCCGAGAGGTGGCAAATGGAGTTTAATGTGGAAAAGTGTGAGGTAATGCACTTTGGCAGGAATAATAAATGTGTAGAGTATACGGCTAATGGTAGGATTCTTAATAGTGTTGATGAACAGAGGGATCTTGGTGTATTTGTGCATAGATCCCTGAAAGTAGGCAGTCAAGTCGATAAGGTTGTTAAGAAGGCATATGGAGTCTTAGCTTTTATTGGTAGGGGGATTGAATTTCGGAGCCGCAACGTCATGTTGCAACTGTACAAAACTCTAGTGCGGCCGCACTTGGAGTATTGTGTGCAGTTCTGGTCCCCACATTATAAGAAAGATGTGGAGGCATTGGAGAGGGTACAGAGGAGGTTTACCAGGATGTTGCCTGGTATGGAGGGCAGGTCTTATGAAGAGAGGCTGAGGGATTTGAGGTTGTTTTCGTTAGAAAGGAGGCGGCTAAGAGGGGACCTAATCGAAACATATAAGATGATTAGAGGTTTAGATAGGGTGGACAGTGATAGCCTTTTTCCTAGGATGGAGAAAGCTAGCACGAGGGGACACAGCTTTAAATTAAGGGGTGATAGTTATAGGACGGATATCAGAGGCAGGTTCTTTACCCAAAGGGTGGTTCGGGAGTGGAATGCCCTGCCTGCAGCGGTTGTAGATGCGCCAAGTTTGGTGGCGTTTAAGAGGTTAGTTGATAAGTATATGGAAGAGAAGGGAATGGTTTAGTTTGGAGGGGCATTGCTTTTTATATTGGTCGGCGCAACATCGAAGGCTGAAGGGCCTGTTCTGTGCTGTAATGTTCTATGTTCTACGTTCTATAACTAAATGCCACGTAATTAATTTTCTTTGAGTTCTTTTCCACAGAATACTTACTTTTTAAGATAGTGGTTACTTGAAAAATCAAATAGCTCAAAAGGATTCAAATACTTTTAGTGATATGTTGAATTACAAAAGAAATTCATTTAATTTTTTTTTAAATCATACACATTGGCAAACTGAGACACAACCGGCCTATATATGGATTGTAAAGACCATACAGTTTCATAACATTTGTACAACTTAAATGAGTCCCATCACTAATATGGTATGAAAGGCTCCGATCCAATGACTGTCTACACTTCCCACTGCCTCAGGAAGGCAGCCAGCATAATCAAGGACCCCACGCATTGCAGACATTCTCTCTTCCACCTTCTTCCCTCAGAAAAATGATACAAAAGTCTGAGGTCACGTACCAGTGGACTCAAAAACAGCTTCTTCCCTGCATCATCAGATTTTTGAATGGCCCTACCTCGCGTTAAGTTGACTTTTCTCTACACCCTAGCTTTGACTGTACCACCACATTCTGCACCTTCTCCTTTCCTTCTCTATGTATGGTATTCCTGGTCTGTTTGGACACAAGAAGCAACACTTTTCATTGTATACTAATACATGTGATAATAATAAAACAAATCAAATCAAAAAAGATAATCTGTGATTCTGTAGTTTCTATTGCAAAGATATTTTCTCAATAAGTATACATTTTTTTTATCTCATCTACTTTTCAGAGTCCCCTGGAAATAAACCCACAAAATAAACAAATGAAGCCACGACCAGAAGATGCATTAAGCTGTTCTTGAGAAGAGTGTTTAAGAGTGCTTGTGGTTGCTAGGTATTATAGGGACAAATTGTGCTGACTGGGTCAGATTACTTTATGAGTATGTCAAGGCTTCTGCATTGGTGGTTTATTCTAATCTTAATGGAAAAATCCAGCAAAGATAACATTTCATATATAAATAACAAAAACAGCTGGAAAAACTCAGCAAGTCACTCAGCATTTGTGGAAAGAAACAAGGAATGCTTCAGTTCAATGAGCTTTCATCTTAGTACAGGCACGCTGACAGTACTCTGCACCACCACTTTTTTCAATGTCAGATTGCTTACCTGGCATCCAAGATGGCCCAATTTTCTCCAATTAAATATCAGAAAAACCTGAGCTGTGATATTAAGGTCCTGCCACAAACTCTTTCACCTTCACCATATGTTCCATCCCATTCCCTGGCTATTGTCTGAGGCTGAACCAGATTACTCACAACCTTTGTGTCACATGTGACTAAGATAAACCTTCAATAACATATCCGCACTAAGATTTTCTATTTTCACCTTGGTAACATTGCCTGACCCTGCCCATGTCATAGCTCTTCTGCTCTTGAAACTTTCATACTTGCCCTTGTTACCTTCATAATTGTGTATTTTAAACTCACTCTTGGTTGCCTCCACTACTGCTGGTAATCTTGAATCAACCAAAACTAAACTGTCCTGTCCTAATTCACACACTATGTATGCTCATTGACCTACACTGGCTCCCAATTGAGCAAAGCCTCAATGTTAAAATTCTCATTCTTGTCTTCAAAGGTACCCCATGACCTAGCCTCTCCCCATCTCGGTAATTTCCTCCTACAATAGTTGGAGATATCTATGTTTCTCCAGACTTGGTCTTGAGCATGTCTGATTTTAATTGCTACACCGTCCATGATGGTCATGCCTTCAACTATTCAAGCCGTAAGCTCTGGAATTTCCTCCCTATGCCACGCTGTCATTTTCTCCTTTAAGACATGCTTAAAACCTATTGCTTTGACCAAGGTTTTGGTGATTTGCTTCAATATTTCCTTACATGGCTAAGTATCACATCTAGTTTTATAATGCCTCTGTAAAGCACTTTGGAACTATTTCATAATGTTAAAGGTGCTGTATAAAACAAGAGCTTGGAGGTACTGAATGGTGCATTATATTTTGCAAACATTGATGGAGAATACTCGACAGGCTATACATCATGTGATTCTGAATCAATTGGTCTAAATTTATGCAAGTATTTAGATTGATAGGCTAACGGAGCTGAGGGCAGATAAGTCCCCAGGACTGGATGGAATGCATCCCAAGGTCCTCAAGGAAATGGCAGAGGAGATAACGGATGCCCTGGTAATTATCTTTCAGAATTCGTTGGACTCCAGGAAAGTGCCGGAAGATTGGAAAACGGCTAACGTTACGCCGCTGTTTAAAAAAGGTAGCAGACAGACGGCAGGGAATTATAGGCTCTGCGTAGTAGGAAAAATGCTTGAATTTGTAATCAAAGCAGAAATATGAGGCACCTGGATATGAACTGTGAGATCAGGCAGACACAGCACGGATTCGTTAAGGGGAAGTCGTGCTTGATGAATTTATTGGATTTCTATGAGGAAGTGACTAGTGTGCTAGATAAAGGAGAACTGGTGGATGTGGTGTTTTTGGATTTCCAAAAGGCGTTTGATAAGGTGCCTCACAAAAGATTGCTGCAGAAGGTTAGGGTGCAGGGAATCAGGGGCAGGGTGTTAAAATGGATAGAGGATTGGTTGTCTATTAGGAAGCAGAGGGTAGGTATTAATGGGTGCTATTCTGATTGGCAGCTGGTGACTAGTGGAGTGCCCCAAGGTTCGGTGCTGAGGCCTCAACTATTTCCCATTTACATAGACGATCTGGAGGAAGAGGCTGAGTGCGGGGTAACGAAATTTACTGGTGACATGAAGATGAGTGGAAAAGCAAATTGCGTGGAGGGTGTAGAAAGCCTGCAGAGGGATCTGGATAGGTTGAGTGAATGGACAAGGGCCTGGCAGATGGAGTATAATGTTAGCAAGTGGGAGGCTATCCACTTTGGTAGGAATAATGGTAGGAAGGATTACTATTTAAATCGTGAAAAGAGGCAGCATGCGACGGTGCAGAGAGACCTGGGGGTCCTTGTGCACAAATCGCAAAAGCACAGTACGCAGGTGCAGCAGGTGATTAAGAAGATGAATGCAATGTTGGTCTTTATAGCTAGGGGGATACAATATAAAAGTAGAGAGGCATTATTGCAGCTGTATAGGATACTGGTGAGGCCGCAGCTAGAGTACTGCGTGCAGTTTTGATCGCCTCATTCGTGGAAGGATACATTGGCCTTGGAGGGGGTGCAGAAAAGTTTAGTAGGCTGATACCGGAGATGAGAGCATTGGATTATGAGGAGAGACTGAATAGGCTAGGTTTGTACTCTTTGGAGTTTAGCAGGCTGAGAGGGGATCTTATAGAGACGTGTATAAGATAATGAATGGGATGGATAGGGTAGAGGTTGAGAGACTCTTCCCACTTAACAAAGATAGCAGGACTACAGGGCACAGCCTCAAGATTGTGTGTGTGTGTGTGTGTGTGTGTGTGTGTGTGTGTGTGTGTGTGGTGGGGGGGGGGGGGGGAGGGAGGGAGTTCAGATCACAGTTGCTGAGGAGTTTCTTCACACAAAGGGTGGTGAATCTTTGGAATTCTCTGCCTGATGACGTGGTGGAGGCTTCCTCGCTGAACGTGTTCAAGTCAAGAGTGGATAGTTTTTCGACTGTCAAGGGAAGTAAGGGTTATGGGGAGAAAGCAGGAAAGTGGTACTGAACCACTACAGATCAGCCATGATCTTATTGAATGGCGAGGCAGGCTCGAGGGGCTGGATGGCCTACTCCTGCTCCTATTTCTTATGTTCTTATGTTCCCTCATAATACAATCCCAATAAGCTTGGGCATATAAAACCAAAAGAAACAATGTGGAAATGAATTAAACACATGCTGCAGTATCTGTTTCACTGTTATTTTGATATTGCCCCAGGAGTCGTACACCTGGTGATCATGGTTTCATTAATCACTCTAGCACCTTAGATGAGAAAGGAACAGTTTCTCTATTTAAATAGATGGGACTCTTTCCCATTACCGTCTTACCATGCCTCACCATGAACTATTTGCGTTTTCAGTTCATTTGAACCATTTAGTAATCTCCTCCAGCCCTACAATGCTTGGAGATATGTATGTTTCTCCAGTTTTGTTCTTAAGCATCTCTGGGGCAGCACAGTGGGCACAGTGAGCACTGCTGCCTCACAGCGCCAGGAACCAGCTTCAATTCCTGCCTTTGGTCACTATCTGTGCAGAGTTTGCATTTTCTCCCCATCTCTGGGTCTCCTCCAGGTGTCCCAGTTTCCTCCCACAGTCCAAAGATGTGCAGGTTAGGTTGACTGGCCATGCTAAATTGTTCCTAATGTCAGGAGATTAATAGGGTAAATGTGTGGGCTTATGGGAATAGAACCTGGATGGGAAAGTGGTCAGTACAGACTCAATGGGCTGAATGGTCTCCTTCTACGATTTATTATGTAATTATATGGGTACATGACAAGCGAGAGTAAGCAAAATTATTAGTTGTTATTTGGAATAAAAGGGCAAGTGGGCATGATTTGCCTTCAATTTCCAAATCCAAAAATTGACCAGCATCGAATGACGGGAATTGACAGCTGTGAGTTAGCCTATATTTTGACAAAATGGTAGCCAATTTGATGAAAGGCAAGTCTCAGTTTCATCACACCCAACATCTCTCAGGACTAATTCAGAACCAATTCATAATTAAGTTGTACTCAGCATGAAAGTACTGATTACAAGAAATGTCAGGAGATTACAGAGCACTGGGATTTTCTTTTTTGGCAGATTTCCTGTCACAATCTAACAGCACTCGGTCTGGGAGAGCATTACAAGGAGAACTAAAGTAAGTGGTCCTGGTAGCTGGCAACCTCAGAAATTAAGACATCACACTTCTCACTGGAAGATCAGCATGCCACAGCAGGGCGGACTTCAGCTAACAAAAGACTCTTGTGGTTTTAAATAGGGACATGCCATCGTTTTACACGTCCATATGGTGATTAATATTCTGCCTATTGTATACCTGCAAACACTCTAATAATGGTAAAGTGTGATTTACTGGCATTTTATTCCACAATTCTGTAAACTGTAACGAAAAAGGAAAATAACTTGCTATGTTAAAACAGCCATGTCTGAATGTTTGGACATTTTATCAGCATCTTATGCCCGCTACACTGAATCAGTTCTTCCAGTGCAACAACAAAGAACAGCAGCAGAAATATTGGAGGCACCTTTAGCCATTTTTTAATCGGTTTATTATAATTGGTAGCTATCTAATCAAAATTAAAATACTTGCACTTAAAGGTTACGCATACATGCAAAGAAATAAGCAGAAAATTGAACTCTTGCACTATACGAATGGGTGGAAAGAAAGTTAATCAATTTCAGCCAACCTGAGTCTATCTTGACTGTTTTGGTTAGATTAGATCTATTTTCTGGAGTCAAGTGAGATATTTGATTAAATTACAGTAAACCTAAAAAATGGGCTATTATCACAAGACAAAGAAATCGATACAGGCAAGGAATGAACTTGCCTAAGTAGAAAAAACTTCTAGGAATGATTCTTGTGATTCTGCCTCCTCATACACAAAGTCTATTCCACACTGACCCTGCTACATACATGCTTATCGCTACTTTTAAGTGGTGCATTCTCATCAGTCTTAATGTCATGTTTTAATATGAAGTAATATTCCAGATTAAACTTTTATCCACACTTTGCCTTATTATGCCTCCCTCTTTGACTTCCTCTCCTCATTCCCTACTTTCAAGGCTGCACCACCAAAGTTCTTTCAGCCTTGTTGTCCAACTAAGATCTCTGCTAACACCTCAGGAAAAGCCGCTGCTGCAAAGTAAAGGCTGGGTTGTCTATAATGAAAGCATTAATGGAGTGTCTTAGAGTTTAGAAGAATCAGATGTGGTGGTGGTGGCAGGTTGTGATTTTGGTGATTTAAGAAAAATAAATCCTGCTATATTTCTGGGAATAATGACTTAGAAATATATTGTTCCTCAAGCCAAAACCTGAATTTGAATAATGCTTGGGCTCTTTCAGAATCAATGATGATTGTTTACAGATTCTGATAAAGCTCCCATTTTACTTTCTGAATTTTAATGTGCAAAGGAGCCATAACTCACAAAGAGTGGTTATTCTTCACATCAGCTGTGAGTGGGTGCACTTAATCTGGTGCCATTGAAAACAAAAAAAAGTGAAGTTTTGCTAAATGGCCTCAATGCAGAAAGTAATGAAATGCTATTGATTGTTTATTTTGCTGTTATGTATGGTTTATTCAAAATGAAGGTTGACATTTCTTTAAAAAAATAAACAGCACATTTTCCTGTTTTAAATATTCCCAGCCTCTCTCCAGTCTGCCCCAGAATCTCAGCCTTTCCTAGATTCTTCAGCCACCATTTTCTGACACAGCACAACAAGAGATCAACTGGGGTCGAATTCAACATCTGCTAAAACAAGATCGCAAAGGCATTAACCAACTACACAGTACAAGTTGGGGTCATGTTTGGACTGCCAGGTTAAAAAAAAATGCAGATTTAAATACAGGAGAAGTCAAATGCAAATTTGAAATTCACAATAATCAGAATAGCAAAATGAAACTTCCTAGCCAGAGCAAGTAAATCCACACGAAGTGTTCATCCTACCCATAATACAGCCAAAATCAATGCAATTGGAACTAGTCTGCTACCCTCGCAAGCTCACTTTTAGCTATAGTAGTACGTGTTCTTCATTACATTCCTCACAAATCCGGGAATTCAACTCCCAATTTGGAGGTCATGCACAAGCCACTGGCAAACAGCAAACTGTATGGTGGCTCTTTCCACTTTTACATTAGTTAACTGCACTGCTATTAAATTGGCACTAACTAGTCTGACTTGCTGCTGCCAAGAATTCAGCCTGCTGCATGAAATTGAGGATTAGAAGATGGCATTTTGAGAGAAGAAGATAGGCAGCACTTTCTTCAGGTCAAGAAGCCATATTTTACATATTTTAAGGCCAAGTGATCTGCCTATGTTTTGTGAGAATAATAAGCATGTTTGAGCAGCTAGCAGCATCAAGGAAGGCATGCCATTGGAAGAGGAATAGCAGACATGATCACGTGGCAAGAAGTCAATAAAATGGTCAGGAAAACGTCGTCCCTTTCAGTGGTATACATACAAAAAGAAAGTTTCACCAGTTGAGAATTGTGATCTCTGAGTGACTTAGGCAAGTCACCCTGCAAGACTTGATACTGATGACACACAGTGGGGTTTCATACACAAAACAGTTGTAATTCATATTTGGATCCTGATGAGGTAAAATGTTGAATATGGAGTGACCAATCCTATACAACAATGAAACTTTGAGATATCAAATTTTTTTATTCCTTAATTGGATTCCTTTTAGGGACAAGGGAAACTGGAGTTGAGATGAAACTTTTTATGCAATAAATATTTGAAAAATTTGAGGGGTGAACAGCTGTGTTTCTATCCCAGTCTGATATAACTATACTGAGAAACTCTCTTTTGAAGAGGTGAGTCAGGAAGAATATAAATGGAGTGAAATCATGCAAGTCTAGCTCTTATTTTAAAGTAATCTGCCTCAACAGGAAATCACTTCTCCTTACCTATCAAATCCTGTAATCATCTTAAACATCTCAATCAAAAAAACCCTTAATCTTCTGTGATAGATTCTCCCATCCCTTTGATGGAAGAATGTTCAGCACAAGAAAAAATGGTTTATATTCTAGTTTGATATGATCTTACATGTGATATTAGACCAAGCCTTGATTTGCATAAGACAATCACCATCCCTGGGCGTGTCCTGTCCTACTGGTCGGACAAACCCAGCAGAGTTGGCCGGCACAGTGGTACACAGTAGGGAGTAACAAACATACTTCACCTCAGGTGCATCTGTCCCTGACAGTAACAGTAAGAGTTACCATCAAATAGTCCTTATGGCAACACAACTTCATACCGAGTACGTTTTTCACCATGTTGTGTGATGAGCCTACGGGGTAGATTTCAAACAGAATTAGCAGCTCAAAATGCGGCCTTCATGAGGGGCTATGGGCGATCAACAGCAGAACTACACTCAACCACAATCTGTAACCTCATGGCCCAAAAGAGCCTCCACTCTATAAGTCAGGAGATCAATCCTGGTTCAGTGAGGAATGCAGGAGAGGATGCCAGGAGCAACATTAGGCATATGTAAAAGTGAGGTATCAACATGGCGAAGATACAACACAGGAGTAATTACATAATAAACAGCAATCGCAGCAAGTAATAACTAGAGCTGAGAGATTCCTCAACCAATGGATTGGATCTAAACTCTGTAGTTCCGTCACATCCAGTCGTGAATGTTGTTGAACGATTAAATCTTCAATGAGGAGGAGTCTGGGACACCATTGCAAAAGAGGATGCTGAAACAGGAGGAGACTGAAACATTTGCCAAAATCCTCAGCCAGAGGTGTCGAATAGATAATCTATCTAGGCCTCAGATGTCAGTCTTCAGCCAAACTGATTCACTCCACTAGATGTCAAGAATGGTTGAAGACATTAGATACTGCAAAGGCCTTGACAATATTCTGGCAGTAGCATTCAAGACACTTGCTCCAGTAATGTAGAAAATTCCCAGTAATTTCCAATACACAAGAAGCAGGACAAATCCAACCCAACTAACTACCGCCCCATCAGTCTACTCTCAATCATCAAAGTGATGGAAAATGTCATCCACAATGCTATCAAGCGGCACTTGCTTAGCAAAAACCTGCTAACTAATGCTCTGTTTGTTTTCCACCAGACAGTCCTAATCTCATTACAGCCTTGGTTCAAAAGTAGTTGGAAAGAGCAGAATTCAGAGGTGAGGTGAGAATGACTGCCCTTGACATCAAGGTTTCAATTAACTGAGTATGGTGTCTAAGAGCCTGAGCAAAACATGAGTCAACTTAACTCAGAGGAATTTGAAGTCTGCTATTTGAAGTCATGTCTGGCATAAAGGAAGATGGTTGAAGTTGTTGCAGGTCAATCGTCATAGCTCCAGGACATCACGACAGGAATTCCTCAGATTAGTGTCCTAGGCTCAACCATCTTCAGCTGCTTCATCAATGACCTACCCTCCTTCATAAAATCAGAAGTGAGGATGCTCGCTGATGGTTATACAACGTTCAGCAACATTCATGACTCCTCAGATACTGAAGCTATTCATGTCCAAATGCAGCAAAGCCAGGACAACATCCAGGCTTGGGCTGACAATGGCAAATAAAATTTGTGTCACTCAAGTCCCAGTCAATGATCATCTCCAACAACAGAGAATCTAACCACCACCCGTTGATATTCAATAGCATTATCATCACTGAATTCTCCGTTATTAACATCCTGGGAGGTTGCCATTGACCAGAAACTGAACTGGTCTAGCCATATAAATACTGCAGCTCCAACAGCAGATCAGAGGATAGAAATCCTTACCTGCTGACTCTCCAAAGTCTGTCCATCAGCCACAAAGAACATGTCTGGGGTGTGATGAAATACTTTTTCTTTGTCTGTATGAGTGCAGCTTCAACAACATTCGAGAAACTTGATATTAACCCAAAAAAAACAGCCTGCTTGATTGACACCTCATTCATAAACATTTACTCCATACTATTGCAGAAAAACCATAGAATTCCTCTCGTGCAGAAAGAAGTCAAGTAGCCCACTGAATGTGTACTAAATCTCTGAAAATGCATCCCACCCATGCCCTCCCCTCCGCTCTGTCTACATAATCCTGCATATTTATCGTGGCCAATCCATTTAACTTGCATATCTTTAGACTGAGGGAGGAAACCGGAGCACCTGGAGGAAACACATATAAACACTGCATGCAAACTTCACATAGTCACCCAAGGCCTGAATCAAACCCATGTACTGATGCTAACAACTGTGGTACCATGCCACACCATGTGTCCCTCCATCACCGATGAACAATAGCAGCAGTGTGACAAGATGCACTGCTGAAACTCATGAAGCCTCCTTAAACAGTATCTTCCAAACCCACAGCCAGTCCCACCCAGAAGAACAAGGGGAGCAGGTACACAGAAACACCATCACTTGCAAGTTCACCTTCAAGCCACTGACCATCCTGGCTGGAAAATATATCGTTGTTTCTTCATTTTTACTGGGTCAATATCCTGGAACTCTTTCCCTAAAAGTTGTTAATGTACCTACCACAAGGAGTTCTGTATGGTTCAAGATGGCAGCTTACTACCCTATTTATAAGGGTTTAGGGATGGACAATGAATGCTGATAGCTAGCAAAGCTGATACTCCTTGGATGACTATTTTTTCTAAAAAACTGCATATGGATCCAGTTTTGGAGGGGACGATGGAGACATTGACTTTGTATCACACTTGCTTGACCTGAAAGCAATTTAGTTTGCCTCAAATTTCAAAACTTAATGACAGAGATTTCTCCATTTGGGTCCGTTCAAGTTTGCTTTATTCCCACGTGTTGGCATGCAGCTTGCAAGTTTTGCAATTGGCATTCGGATTGTCTCTACATCTATGTTTAGAATGTCCCGTGATGTGTGGGTTCCTGTGCTTAGCTAGCTTTAGGCTATAGCCTTTGGTATGCAGAATCCTCCATGCAAACCACATGTCTGACCCAATGAAACAGAGCTCAAAAAGAACCTCAATGTCGGGGATTTTCTCCACATGTTACAAATAGATATCAGGTAGTGAAAATGAGAAGTGTCAAATTAAGAGACTCAATTTCCTGGAATTCCCTACCCAGTGACGCAGTTGAGGCTACCTCACAATGTTTTTAAGGCGAAGATAGATACATTTTTGAACAGTAAAGGAACTAAAGATAATGGCGAGCAGGTGGATAAGTGGACCTAAGTCCACAGAAAGATCAGCCATGATCTTATTGAATGGTGGAGCATTCTGAGGGACCAGCTAGCCTACTCCTGTTCTACTTCACAAGTCCTCAAATAGTTAGGAAACTCACCAGTCTCTTCTGGCTAATTTAGAATTAGGGTGCTGTGCCCTAAGTCTACAAGGATGCTTCCATACTTCATGTCTACAAGCAGAACGAGAATCAGCCCATCTATAACAATCATCACGGAATTATCACATCTTTCAACAGCAGGAAATTTCCTGTATTGACAGGAATACAAGCCACGTTAATGCAGCTGAATCTAGAACTCTTTGCTTATTATCTCCCTTCAGTCTGGATGCAAGTACAGTAAATATGGTTGAGAGATTAATGCATAGACTGGCATGTTAGACATTATGTTAGCAACACATGCTAAGACTGACTGACATGATGCCTTATCATTCTCAAAATATCCTATTGCTTTTTACATGCAGTGAGCAAACATCGCAGCAATTTTGTAGACAGCAGGATCCCAAAAAACAGCAATGAGATCAAAAATCTGTGAAGCTGTTTCTGACGCGACTAATGGAGAAACGCTAACTATGATGCCTGCTCTTCTCCTAAAACTATCAGGAACATTTAATGCTCATCGAACTATCAAGCAGACTGATGAATTTGGTGGACCATTCAGTTTGAAGGGCAGCCCCTCAGACAACATACAGAACTGTACTAAATAAAAGCTTGCGTTCTATAATCCAGAACTAGAACGAAACTTAACACAATATAAAACTTAATTATCAAGCTTCAAAAGAACAACTATAATTCCTCACGTGCCTAAAATTTCAAGAGATCATGAAAGTACCTGTCCTACGTGATTTGGGTTTCCTCCTCTTTCCTGCATCACTAAGCAGCATTTGCAATTTTTGCAGAGTGCTATTATGTCCCAGATGTTAGGAATTTTAAATTGCAAGCATATATATTTCAAATGTAAAATTTGAATCTGCTTTTCACTGAAGGAATAGCTTAACTTGATTATGGGTTTCACTAGAATACCCACATTTAAAACCTCACAATTTGCATCTGTAAATTAGAACTCCATTTGATGATTAGATTGTTTTAAATATATTAGCTATACACTTTACAGCACTATTCTTTCCCTCCCTTTTCCTCGTTGACAAAGAACTGCTGCAATGAACAAAATAGGCCCATAGCTAGGCTGTTATTAGGTAACATTAAGCCATCACCATTAACAGATGATTCCTTTATGTACCCATTCATGATTTGAAAGGAATTTCCTATTAACCGCAAAGAAGCTACCTCCATCATCAGCTTATTTAATGCACTGTCTTAAATGTTCTAGTTGTATGAATTAAAACTATTAGTAATCAGAAAGCAATGTATTCATTTTTCAAATTAGATTCAATGTCCTTCCCAATGTTTGTTTTCAATTCTCAACATTCTTCATAATACTGAAAAACAGCTTTCTCCGTATTCCCCCTGTTGAAATAAAAATTTAGAAACATCATACGTGTAGTTATGCTAGTTCTTCTAAAGTAATCACAGTTCCTTGGCTTGATGACTATAATCAATATTTTGTTTCTTTTAACCTAGTCAGCTTTTTGCAATTAATCAAACACATTGGGCCCGGCCCCCACAGCTCCTCTCTTTCATTCATCCCTGGAGGTATTTTACCACCTGTTAGAAACAAAGAGGTTTGAACCAAACACAGCCTATTGAAAACCCCTAACTTCTTTTCTATCAATACCTCTTATACTGATTCCTTTTCTCTAACATAAAAAAGGAACGGTTTGCCAGGGATTAGCAAATTAGTTTTACAGGCTTTACATTTAGACACTAGCACTGAAATTCACTTTTAATTCAGGTGCAATGCTGTTAGCATCACCGTTGGCAATAAATGTGATCAGCCATCACTGGTGGTTAACCAGGGCACGGAATCATTTATTTGGGGCATAGAGTGGGCTGAGCACACCCAGGCTTGTAGCAACACTCCCCATCCCTACAGTAGTGATCTGTGGCTTTCTGTAAACCCTCACAGCTTCCTTGTGTACTGGAAATGGTGAGGGTTTCGGAGCTCTCAGAACAAGTGCAAGTGGCTTTGCAATTTAATATGGCAGAAGTCCCTGTTGAATTACATTCTGAGTATTTATTGATTTAGTCTAACATTTTCTAGACTTTTTTTTAAAAAAGCTGCCATTATTCTAATATCAAGGGATGAGTGCAGCAACAGAAGAATCACAGATTCACTGGGCTCCTAACCAAAGATCAATCCTCCTATCATTTAATAGACTCCTGGAACACCAGTAGTTGATACTGAATTAAAATGGATACATTAATACAAGGATAAAACCTACTGGTAATGCTACATCAAATGCAGGAAATAAGAGACATGGAAAATACTTGCACACTGAAGACTAAGGAGTTAAAAGGCATGCACCAAGAGTTAAAATACTATCATTCCAATTATAAGTACCAAATGAACTTTGGCATTGATAAATATAATTTTGCTTCCTGTAATACAGAACTTAAAAAAAAATGTTTTGCCCTAAAATTAAACTGCTGTAACAGAAAAAGCACACAAAGATTCACAGAATAATATCTTACCCTCAGCACAGCATTAATGCAATGACGCCTGCTATTAAGCAGGGCTAGGTGTATAAATATTCTTGTAACACTCTAAAGGTTAGAGATGAAACACTAATCATCAAATCAACAGCTGTTTGCTCCCAGCCTCAACATCAATCGTCAGCTGCTGTCGACTAACTCACAAGCACTGCAGACAAATGGGAGCGTCACTGCCGAGAAGCAGCACCTCTGCAATCCGCTGCAATTCAAACAATCACCTAATGATGCTTTTAAGTTGTCTAAAACCAGTTCAGAGTGTTTTGACCCGAATTCCACCTCTTAAGCTCCTTCCAACGTGCATCCAGACAACATACATAAATTTAAACATCCTCGGCATTTCAAATGGAATTCTAGCCCTGTACAGCAGCTTTCCACACTTTCCACAACTGAATATCAATTACAAGACAAAAATAAATCACATTTTTAGAATTTAATCAGCCTGATTGCACTTTACAATCCAACAGCAAAACTATATTTGTAATCCAGCGGGCTGTTGAATTATTTGGAATGGGTCCACCACTGTAAGCCTGAAGGCAGTTGTCTTTTGGTGACAGTCTAATATGCTGTCTTCTAGACCAAGGACAAGGCAATACCAAGTGCAGGATGATTTCTTAAAGGGGCAGTGTCCTCCCAAAGTAATCAGCAAACTTTGTTTAAAAGATATTTGCTACACATTGCAAAGCAAAGAAATAATACAATGCCCTGAAGAGTCCCTAAGTCGTCATGATTATAACCAAGCACATGATCATTCCTAACCAACTCAGTGATCAGGAAGATGAGGTCAACCATAACATTTTCAAATACAGCCTCGACTCACTGCAAAATAAAGAAAACCGAAAGAACTGCAAGCCTTTAGAGTTACGCCATTAAAACATTCCTCCTCTAGGATGTGCAGCACAACAGACTTACTAATTATTCTGGTGAAAAGGAGGCAATATGCAAAAGGGAAAAGATTTGCAATTAGGCCCTTCAAGAGTTAACAGATTTCAATCTCACAAAACAATAGCTTGTACTGCCAGCTTGCTGGACAAAAGATCTGTCCACAGCACAAATGCCAAATCAGCAAAGTTTCCTAACCATCAAACCAATAGGTAACAGCATTTCCATATTCCACAAAACTGTGATATCTACAAAGAAGAATTTGTATTTGATTAGAAGCCTATTTTCTGCAAAGCCAGGTTTAATATTTTATGAGGGAGCTCTGCAGGGCAGCGAGCTCGTTGCTGAGTGGTTGAACTGCTGAACGGATTCTGAATGCTGAATGCTCACTGCAATTTTGAAAGACCCAACACAACAGTATTAAGTCGAATCTTCCTCTCAATCCCTTTATCGACCATGAATACTGGCAGCATCATCCAAAATGAAAAACCAAAGTGTGCTGCTGTCTCCTTACGGAACGATTGAGAGAGATAATATGGTCAGCATAAACACCCATAAATTCACTTTCATTCTATTTCAAGCTGACTAGCTTGCTCATAAATGGCATATATGTCAAAGCCATATTGCTGAAAGTTAAATGCCTAATGACATTAGTGTTTCTGCAATCCATCCTCACGCTACATACATAATTATATACTGGCTTCCTTTAGGGCAATACCTTACTCTGGGTCCCAGCCTACGGAGCTGACTCTACAGTCCCCTACACACTCCAGTCGCGAAACATTATCCTGTCTGAAAATCATCAATTCAGTTTAATGGGTCTGCCAGCAATCGCTGTGCGAACCTGGTTTCTAAGGTGCAGTGTACTAAAGGCTGCCGGCGCTTTCATACCAGTGGCTCCCACACAATGGAGCCGAAACACAAAAGGACATCCATTCACACACTCTTATTCTCCATATTTCCAGCTGAGCTCTGGCTTCACTGAAATGCTGCTTTTTTTATATTAAAAAGGAACCCAGAGACTGAAATCTGAAGCCCAATTAATTGTTAAAAAAAACTACTAAAAAGGGGAACTTGAGACTGAAATCAAATTCTGCAACTGGGTGAAACATAATCTCCCCCCCTCCACCCCCCGCAATCAAAAAAAAAGTCATTTTAATTTAAAGGCACTCTCCGCCTGCTGAGGCCCAGCAGCAAAAAGGGACAACATACATCCTACCTTTCTCAGCAGGAACCATCAGTCCTGGGATAATCATCTGGAAAATGCAGCTGGTCTACAGACAGATGTCAAACAGCAGCAAGACCAGGATAAACCTTTAATTAATTCACTATTAGAGCCAACTTCATAATAAAGACTGCCACTATTTAAAAAAAACAATTTAACCACAATACAACACACATTAATCCTTTCCTTTCCCAAGCTTTATGCCAGTAGGAGGACTTAGCACAGTAGCAGCCATTGATGCTGATAAACTGTATTCCACACATGAACCACAGCAACAGACATTTGTCACCAAAGAGGAATCATTTCAATAAACAACATCCTCATTAAAATCTGTAGTTTGCTCCACCAAGACAAAGGACTAGCACATACTGTAATTCCTGGTCGGGCTTTTCAGTAGCTCATTTTAAGCTGATCTACATACATCCAAACAAGTACTTACCAACAGCTGCTCCTTTTATAATGCCCACAGGCACAGCAAATGATTTCTTCCACTCAGACCCAACTCAATGACTGCTATTCAGACTCGTTTACTCCTCCGAGTCGACTGCACCCTCCTCTCTCTCTCCCTTCCCTGTTGTCTACCCGCCCACCTCCACATGGTCTTTAGGCAAACAAGGCACTTGCATCACCCTGAAAAGGGCCATGTGATCCTGACAATCAACAATGAAAAGCAAATGATGAGACACTGAGGATTAGCTGAAAATCAGATTGGAGGAAGCTGGACAGCACTAGAAACCCGAGAGTGGCATTACCATTGCTGAATTCAGCTTTGCTTAGTGGAATCTTCTCCCTTCACTGACTCCTCCTACTTGACAAGTGAACTTGCTGTGGTAATGTATAAAATCCAGCATTCCCCAACTGATTCTCTACTGAACCTGAAACTTGATTGCATTTCAGTTGCTCTGTTTGTACATAGGCAAGATTAAAACAGTAAGTGAAGTGACTTAGCAGCATTAATCTTCATCATCTCTTCTTTTAATGTGTTGTAATCTTGTCTAACATCGAAACATAACACTTTAAACTTTTATGTTCAATCTGATTTAACACACTGCACAATTGAGGATTCTGTTTGCAGCATATTTGTATCCGAATGCAGCAAGATCTGGACAACAGGCTTGGGCTGACAAGTGGCAAGTAACATTCACACCACAACTGCCCAGGCAATGACCATTTCCAACAAAAAAGGATATAATCATCACCCCATTAGCATTCAATGGCATTATCATTCCCCACAAATGGAATCCCCCAACATATACAGCCTGTGGGTTACCATTGACCAGAAACCTAACTGGACCAGCCAATATAAATACTATTCAAAGAAATCCTGCAATGAGTAATTCATCTCCTGACTCGCCAAAGCTTGTCCACCACCTTAAGGCACAAGTTAAGAGTGTGGTGGAATACTCTCCACTTGCCTGGATGCGTGCAGCTCCAACAACACTTACGAAGCTCGACACTATCCAGGACAAAGCTGCCCACTTGATTGTTTCCCCTTCCACAAACATTCAATCCCTCCACTGCTGATGAACAGTGGCAGCAGTGTGTACCATCTACAAGATGCACTGCAGGAACTTACCAAGCCATCACCTTCCAAATCCATGACCACTACCATCAAGAAGAACAATAGCAATAGGTACCTGGCAACATCACCATCTGGAAGTTCCCCTCCAAGTCACTCAGTATCATGAGTTGGGAATATATTGCCATTCGTTCATGTGTTTAGGCCAACATCCGGGATTTTTTTTTAGCACTTTGGATGTACATACACCTCAGGATTGCAGTGATTCAAGAAGACAGCTCACCAGCACCTTCTGAAGAGCAACTAGGGACGGGCAATAAATGCTGGCCTAGCCAGCCAGGTCCACATACCATAAAAATGAATTTTTAAAAATTGCAGACAGTTGTCAAAGGTTATAACATGGTGAAATAAATTTCATTGGTTCCTTTGGATAGCTTGTAGGCTTTTTGATTGACAGTGAATCACTTTCAAAAATATCTCATTCACATTTTACACTTCTTCTGCCAAAGACCTCTCCTGCCTAACCTGCTGGTTTGCAGTTCCTCAATCTGTCTTTAAATGCCTCATCAAAGTAACCATTTTTCACATGGAGAGCAAAGCAGACAGTAGATGTCAGTCAGTCATGGGGGAAAATAACATACGTACCTAGTTCTGTCCTCGTTCAATATCCCCAATTGTACTTCGAGCAATGATCGGTGATTAGTAACCATGACGCCCTAACTCTCTTTTTTACTCATCAAAGATTGATCTGGTCAGTTGTCATATCCCAATAACCATCTAGCTTAGCATAGCTAACTCAACACAAACTGAAGATTGAATCGATAGCTTGCCTAATCAACAATGGGCACTAAGTTGATCATGGACATCAGTGATAATTTGATTGGCAGTCAGTATTCAGTTAGAGAAATAAACAGATGGAGGAACACACATATAGTTTAAGAGTTCAACTGTACCAGTGACAATAATGAAGAAGCTGGACTTCTGCCCATTCGTGATGAGTATTCCCAACTCCAACTCCCCAGCTTCCTTGCAGATGTGCTAATAGCTGCACTCCTTCAGCGCTACTTGATGAAGAACAAACTATTTTTCACAAATGCAGCCAGATCCAAGAACCACGTGAAGGTTTTTGCAGGTGTTCTTCCAACTTTTCAGTCTAAATACAAAATCTGAAGCAGCTGAGCCCAACAGTATTTTTCAAGTACATTATTTTCTACTGATGATGTCGCACATTTTAAGCGTTTCTAGCTCCCTCCATTGGAGCTTTTGGATTTTAAACAGAATTAAATGTAAAATGAAAAACACAAAAAGTAATCAAAAGTTCAATGCTATATTATTTAAAGATTTTTTGTTACCTTAATCTTGAATACTTCAAATTCATCCCTTTGCAATCTTTATTTCTCATTTCATCTTTCAGATTTACCTCTTTTTTGCATTCTTCTAACTTATTACTTTTTCTGAAGGGGATTTTTTGCTAAACATGCTGCTTCCTATCTTTGTTCTGTTGTTATTGTTGTTCCATACCTCTTTAAATATTTTTATTATTTGGCAGCTTCAGTTAGCTAAGTGAATAAAACAATCGATTTAACACTGGCCTGGTAAAATCCAGAATTTTTCAGATTCAATCTTAATCAGTACAAAGTGAAATGATTATCGCTAAAACTGAGGTCAAAGTCATTGGATAAGGAGGGAAGGCATTCAGACAGCTGGTATTCCTGCCACAGACTAATAGCTGGTCATCTTTGCCTTTAAGATGCACATGTTTGTACATAGACACTAGATGAAAAGAGCACAAGACTGAGCTGTGATTAGGCTTTCCAATCCTGGGTGGGTGTTCACGTGACATTTAATCATATGTCATTTAATCATGATTAAGAATGGTCACTTGGGGACAGCTGGAATCACATCCCCAAAAGTCGGGCAAAATGCACCCCAATGAGAACCACCAACATGCAAAATGACAACATCCCAGCTAATGTACAGAAGTCTTGTGCTCCAGAACAAACCATGCCCCTAGCCAAGATGTTCCAGAACAATTACAACACTGGCACTTAAATCGGCAATCTACAAAAATACCCAGGTATATTCTGTCTAAAAAAGGCTGGACAAATCCAGTCGGGCCAATTACCGTCCTATCAGTATATTCTTGATCAACGATGGAAGGTATCAATTACAATCCTATCAAGCAGCACTGACACAAAAATAACAACCTGACTGATGCTCAGTTTATGTTCCGCCAGGATCATTCAACTCCTGATGTCTTTACTACCGAAGTTCAAACATAGACAAAAGAGCTGAACTCAAGAGGGGAGGTAAGAACGGCTGTGCTTGGCATTAAAGCAACATTTGAATGAGGCTTCAAGGAACTTTGGCAAAACTGTTGATACAAGGAATCAGGGGAAACTCCCCCCCAATTAGCGTTTTATATAAAACAAGGAAGATAGTTATTGTTATTGAAGTCCAATCATCTTAGCCCCAAGGATATCTCTGCAGGCATTCCAGAAGCCCAACCATCTTCAATTGTTTCAATGAACTTACCCGCATTGTAAAGTCAAAAGTGGAGATATTGGATTGCATTACGTTTAGGATCATTTGAAACTTCTCGGATACTGAAGCAGTCCATGTCCGTGTGTAGCAACATCTAGAGATCATTCAGGTTTGGGCTGATAAGTAGCACATAATATTTGTATCAAAAACTGCCATATAATAACAATCTTCAAAAAGAGAGGATTTAACCATTTCCCCTTGACATTCAATGGCATTATCATCACTGAATCCTGGAAGTTACCATTGACCAGAAACTGAACTAGACTAACAGATCAAAAATTGGGAATTCTGAGATGACAAACTAACCTCCTTACTCCCCAGAGCCTGTCCAACATTTGCAAGGCATAAACCAAGAATGTGATGGAAACTCTCCACTTGCCTGGATGGGCATACCACCAACAATATTCAAGACACTCAACACCATCCAGAACAAAGCAGTCCACTTCATCAGCACTTCACCCACTAACCTCAACGTTTTCTCATTCTCTCAGTCACCATGCTCACCGGCAGCAGCATGTATTGTATACAAGATGCACTGCAGCACCTTCAAAACCCACAATGTTTAATACCTAGAAGGACAAGAGCTGCAGACACATAGAAACACCACCTATAAGTTTCCCTCCAAGTCACACATCATCCTGCATTGAACTAGTTCATCCTTCCCCCACTGTTACTGGAACAAAATTCTGGAGCACCTTCTAACAGTACTTTAATGTACTAACAAGTGGATTGCAAGCATTCAAGAAAGCAGTGCACTACTTTCTCAAGGGCAATTAGCGATGGACCACAACCAGTTCACCACTCCAGTGATGCTCACATACCATGAAAAAAATTCAAAAATGTTACAACCCCAACAAGACTCAAGCAAACTGTATCTGAGAGTTTGTGGCAGGCAAACTGTACCCACGAGAGGGACAGAGAAACTGGCATGGACGTGGTGAGGATGAGGAATAGCCTGTCGACCCATAAACTAGTGAGCAGCTTCCATTTCATGTGACCTGCTTGTTGATGAAATAATAGCATGTACCCAAAATGATTTGCAGTTTCGCCATGATATTCCCATCTTCCTGCAGGCAAAGCTCAGAGGCTTTGACCGCAAGTGAGAGTATGCAAGCATAAAGCACAAGCAAGAAGAAGTTTTTTGCCAGACTGTGAGTGGTTAGCACTGCTGCATCACAGCACCAGAGTTCAATTCCAGCCTTAGGTAATTGCCTGTCATGTTCACCCTACATCTTGTGGGTTTCTTCTGGGTACTCCAGTTTCTTTTCACAGTCCAAAGATGGGCAGATTAGGTGGAGTGGCCATGCTAAACTGCCCTCAGTGTCCCAAGATGCTTAAATTCAAGGGGTCAGTGGTATAAATATATGTGGTTACAAGAAAGGGCTTGGTTGGGATGCTCTGTCGGTGAGTCAATGTAGATCTGATGAGCCGAACAACGTCTTTCTGCACTGTAGGGTTTCTATTCTATAATTCTAAAATGGATATGTTTTGGGGAGATCAATCTGCTTTTCTGGAAGGTATTGAAATCTACTGTGGATGAATCACCAACTGATACACTGCATAAACCCAAATACAAAGAATGATTATAGTGGAATTGGAGG
The DNA here is from genome assembly GCA_024679065.1 of Sphyrna mokarran. Classification (NCBI taxonomy): domain Eukaryota; kingdom Metazoa; phylum Chordata; class Chondrichthyes; order Carcharhiniformes; family Carcharhinidae; genus Sphyrna; species Sphyrna mokarran. Next base: position 103,717,140 of record JAGIQG010000003.1, on the reverse strand, counting down.
CAGGTCAAGACTCTAGCTACTCTATCTACCCAATGCTTTGTAAATCATTCCCTGCCACCTCTGGTATCCTCTTTCCCATCTCCAGTTTGCTTTCTTCCTCCATCAAGAACAATGGTGTCAATTTTAGTCCGCTCAGAGATTTTAAGAAACTGGAAAAACCAGTGGAAGTTAGTCATATTAGACTGCCTTTGGTTTAAGAATCAACAGACAATTGAAGCTGCTATAGCAATCTATTGGTGGGGACCCAGAAAGGCCTCATGCCATCATCCAGTCCACGTCACCTGCAAACTCAATGAAACCTGACTGCAATGAGGCCTGGTCCTGCAAGTAGGAGGTCCATCCCACACTTTGAAGGCAAGTGTGATAAGGCTTTGTTTATTATGTTCCCCCAACCACCACCCAGCTAGCCTTTCAATTTTCATGGACGTCTGTGCCGGGTAGAGTTATTTATTTAATTTACCAAGCTTAATTTAATTGATACCAGCAGATTTGCCAGGAAAACTACACTGAGTGGAAAGATAATTTCAGATCAGGATGCAAAACGGGTGCCCCATGCCCCTCCTGCCCTTGGTGTAACAACTGCGGAGAGGAGAACATCCTCTTCACAATGATCGCTGCACTACAGAATTATGATGGCATCAAATTGAGATCTAAAAGTCTGACTAACTGTTGTATTCATAGGCTCTACAGATACAAATCTGTACGAACAGTAATGGTCAACTATGGCTCAGATTACAACTCCTTCTTGACATGCTGCAGTGTTGATCACTGGGATGATGCAGGAAAGTGGTACAGAGGAAAATCTTCCTCACAAGAATCTCATGTAGCACAACCTTAACTTCAGCCAAGCGCTGGGCTGTGTTGTCACCCACTTGTCTGTAGACTTGAGTCCACCCTATGGATCCCTGATACTTCACTGTGACCTATAACTTCTCAATTACTTGTCTCTTTAGCTTTGGCAAAAGTTACTGATATGTTAAGATTTTTTTTAAATGATCAAGACAAGCATTCTAAGTTTATATTTTCTACCTCCACTCCAGCAACATTCATTTGATCATGTCCTTTAAACATCTGATTTACTCATATTTTTTCTCTCCCAGTCATTGTACCATTCCTCGGCCCAGCTGAGTTTACACCTGGAGTCGTGAGCAATTATGCAAAGAGGTTGAACCAGAAAATTGAGTGCCATCAGCACTTGAAATTGCAAATCAAATTAGAACTGTTTTACACCTTAAGGTGAAAATAATATTATACTGTCAACATACAAAATGGCAGCATACTGTAGCAGAACATAACTCTAAATATTTAAGGTTAAAAAAATTCCTAGTGTCTCTTGTAGCTTGCCGCCTCAGGGAAAAGACTTGTTCCAGTTTTTCACACGCAATACTGGTTTTGCTGAACTGTGCCATAGGAGTATAGGAATCGGAGTTGACCATTTAACCCCTCAAACCAGTTCAATTAGGTTATAGCTGATTTGTACCTCAGCTCCATCACCTACTTTTGTTCCTTGATAGTCTTACCCTTCAAATAAAAAATTCTTAGTCTTGAAATTGTCAATTGATTCACAGAAGAGAGTTGCAGGTTTTTTTTTACTATTTTTTGTGTGCAGAAATGTTTCTTAATTTCACTCCTGAATGGACTAGCTCTGGTTTAACATTATGTCCCTTGTACTGAGTTCCTCCAAGGTAATATCAAAACCCTTAATATTTTAAACACCTTGATGAGATTACTCCTCAATCTTCTAAAAAAAATGAATACAAAGCAAGTTTATGAATGTCTTCAATTTAACCCTGTTAAAGCCTGGAATAATTCTGGTTAATATGCACTATATTCCTTTCAAGACCAGTACAGGGACATATCTTTTCTGGGGTATGGAGCTCAGTGATTAATGCAATACTCCAGATGGGGTATGATCTAGGTCAATGGTTCCCAACCAGTATACCGAGGCACATTGTTGTGCTTTGAAGACATCCTCCTCTCCTCTTCCCGCAAATGTGTAATGAAGAAAGATTCATAATGATTCAAAATTCATGTAGTTAAACTAAAACTAATCTTTGTCTTCTGTTCTGTGGTTGGTATCTCCAACACGCAATGAATTTTGGGCCTCCTGCACACGTATCGGCTGGGAAAGAACCGCACATGCATGGTTTAGATTTCTTATGTTGGTCAAGCTCGTGCACCTGACCAAAGGGACTTGGAGCAGAAGATTGGGAGAAGCAAGACAGATAGGGAGAGTTTAAAAAAAAACACAACCTGGAGGATAAGGGGAATTTAAAAACAAAGTTCCCAGTAAGGAAAGAAGGTAGAGGAAATAGGAGTTGCGCTTCAAAATTTCTTGATGGGATAGAGGTATGGCATGAGAGGTTGGGAATTGATCTAAGCTTTGCATAACAATTTCTCTCCTTTGAATTTTAGCCCTTTGAGATAAAGGCCAACATCCCATGAGCATTTTTGATAGTTTAAGAAATTTTGATCACATTTGAGGTAGTGCAATAAAATGTCAGAATTTTTGAAAGATAGTAGGTACTATATTGACATAGCTACATAGTCATAAAGCAATTAAGTTTCACAGGAGACAAATTAGTGCTAAGTAAGTGAAGGCTTGCTTGGGCGAAAAGCGTGTGAAGGGATGTAAAAGTTATTTCCAAAATGTTTTCTTAACTTTAAGTGAGCTACATGGGGAAAGTTAGGCGATATTTTACAAGGCAGTAACAGAAGAGTATCCATCATGTGTCAAAGTACTGTGTTTTCCATGGATCATTAACATCCAAAATTCACTTACTGAACAAACATAGTTAATACATCACAAATACACATATTATTGCCTGTTGCTAGCCACATGACACCACGTGTTGTTGAAGCCATTGGTCTACCACTGCCTATTAGGAACAAATCATTGGAGGTCATGATAGTGTGATAGAGGCTATGAACATTATAATAAATTGTCTCATGTGACGACAAATCAACGAGATATGAATAGCTTTCATTATGCTTACCAAAACTTAAGTGAGACTGTACAGACTGATCTGTATTTCTACCAGAGAAAAGAAAATTAACAGTTATGGTAACATTAATTATTTATACCAACATGACACAACTGCAATTGATTTGCAATTGCCAAAAAAAACTGGATCCAATTCAGAAGAACCAAAAGGGAAACTGCTGGAAACTTTCAGCAGGTCTGGCAGCATCTATAAAGAGAGAAAAGAGCTGATGTTTCGAGTCCGATTTTGATAAAGGGTCATCTGGACTCCAAAAGCTCTCTTTTCTCCTTACAGATGCTGCCAGATCTACTGAGATTTTCCAGCATTTTCCCTTTTGGTTCAGATTCCAGCATCCACAGTAAATTGCTGTTATCCAATTTAGAAGAATTTGATGATTTAGTATAACATATTACTACTTTAGAAAACACCAAGGGAAGAAAGATTTAACTGTACTGTTCTCATGTTGAGGGTCATCATAAGATTTGTCTCTTAACTAAAACTGTGCTAAATTCCAAAGCCTTCATTATCAACGGCAGCAACACCAGATCCTTCAAACTACTGCCAAATGACATCATACATATGAACTTGCTTGAGAATTTACTTAAGAAATTAGTAGTTCTTAAATAAAGCAGTGATGAAACGTAGCAATGTCTCAGGTGTTCTCATTCTACAATAGTTTCAAGGTACAAATGAGGTATTATAACTGCATGGGCTCAATAATAAACAAAGTTTCCATTTTCTGAAGAATCTTAATGACAGCTGCATAGCTTCAACCAAAAGGTGTCTTTGATGCAGTAAAGCAATTGTTTAAAACTCAGTGATTACTGCAGATTAGTAATGCATGTTATATTATTTAACTGTCTATTCATAGTTGCGTTATAGGTGAAGCTGAAATACTTAACGTTGACAATTAATTATTTTTCTCCTTCCCCCTTGCAGGGAGGATGTAATAGTTGGAGCATGTGACTCAAAGGCTGTTGAGAGATAACGCAGAATATGTACAGACAAGTGTACAGTGATTTTATTATTTATTCTTTATCCTTTGTAGGTTTATTGGAAAAACAATTGACCAATAAAATCACAGTGCTGTATTTACAGGTCCACTGAAATATTATTAATTGCACTAGAGTGACAGCTTAAATATTTATGCATAACAAGTATGACATTAAACTAATAGTTGAAGTAATATAGCTTTGGTAAGCATTTCATAGTGGTTCATAGCACATTTAAATGAAGTCCCTAGATTAATAAATACATATTCCTACTTACTAGGTGCTGTGAAGGACCATAAAAGAGAAGCTATGATTACTTCTCTTAAAATCTAAATCCTTGATTGTCATCAATGACAGCCATTGCTTTTTGTCAATCCTCAAATTTTCCATTATATTCCACATTTCTGAACATTTCAGTGTCCTGTATTGGCCTGTTTTCACTATGTTGTGCCTTCCAGCATCCATCCACTTAATGGAGCCACTTTATCTGCTCATAGATTTTCTTGTCCGGAAACTCACGTCGTATGATTCTGTCTCCTATATCTTAACACTGACATACTAAACCTTTGGAAATCATCTACCAACAAAGTCAACTTTCACATGTAGGTTGAGGATGCCAAAGCTAATCTCTCTAGCACTACCAACTTCCAAGACTGATGCCATGTTCTCCAACTATCTGATGTACACTTGCGATGAGTCTAAAGTTCCTTTGGCTCAATGTTGCCAAAAAAATTATCCTTTTTGGTTCTTAATAGTCTCAAGTAAGTTGTTGGTTCCATTCACTACAATGACTAAATTGGATCGTGTGAGTCTTGATTGCATTAAGCTTTTTGTAAATTTTCTATTCCATCAGTCACCAAGATTGTGTTTTTCTACTTTTGGAACATTTCCTGCTTGTACCCCAACATCATTCCTTCTGCTAAACCACTGATACCCATTTTTCATTCTCTCTGCAATCTCCTCTCCAGGTCTAACATCATTTCAAATTAGATGTGTATTACCACCCCTTCATCATCTCTGGATCAATGTCTTATAACTCCCAATCCAACAGCAATGTGGGTACTCTTTCACTACATAGAATTTTTTTTAATTGTTTCGTAGGACTTATCACTGGCAAGGCCAGCATTTATTGCCCAGGCCTAACTGCCCTCGAGAAGGTGGTGGTGAGCTTTCTTCTTGAGTTGCTGTATCACCTCCTTGACATGGAACTATATTGCCATGTCTTCACTGTCACTGGGTCAAAATCCTGAAACTCCCTCCTTTATAGCACTGTGGGTGTACCTACACCATATGCAGCTATTCAAGGCGGCCACTCTCCACTATCTTCATAATGACACTTTGAGATTGGCAATAAATACTGATCTTGTCAGCAATGCATATCAATGACTCCCATCTTTGCTGAGCTTGTGGATGAAAGCAAATTGCTGTAGATGCTGGAATCTGAAACCAAAAGAGAAAATACTGGAAAATCTCAGCAGGCCTGACAGCATCTGTAAAGAGAGAAAAAAGATTTACAATTCAAGTCCAAATGACCCTTTGTCAACAGGTCACCTGGACTCAAATCGTCAGCTATCTTCTCTTCTTACAGATGCTGTCAGGCCTGCTGAGATTTTCCAGCATTTTCTCTTTTGGTTTGCTAAGCTCATAATTCCTTCCCCCCACAACATGCACTTTAAGATTTTTAACATTTATCTCCACTTCTTTGCCCACAGTTTACTTCAACATTGATTGTGAGTTGCTTCCTGTGGCTCTTTGTGTGCAGGTCCTTCCCAAATTCAGTTTGTTTTGCTATGTCTCTTCCATCCTCCTAGCAGCTTAGTGCTTTGGCCATGCTTTCATTCTCACCTCCACAGTACATATCTCCCCCATCCAGAATCCACCTTTTCCCATTGTAAAGTACCGAAAGAAACTCCTCTATAAAGAGGAACAAAGAAACTAAAATTCTTGTCATTGCTGTAATTTCTAAATCCAATACCATATCCATCCATTGGGGTCAAGGGAGTCAGTAGAGTTTGAGACTGACTTGCATTGAAAAGATTGGAGGCTCTAAGTCCAATGGTTCCTGATGCAAATTGAATTACATAATAGCTAACAGACTATCACTGGATTAGTTAAACAGCATGAAATCTAGCACCCCTGCTCACACAATGTTAAGTTCAGTCATCCTGCTATAAACGAGTATAGTCTGGGTGATTGCTAAGAGTTCCATTTGAATTTCTGAAGTGTTTGAAACACGATTCATAAAACAGAAGTCACCATTTGCTTTAATAAATACAAATCAATGTTAGACATGATGATTTGTTTTAGTTTGCAGAATGGATTGCTCTGCCAGAGTTCAATAGTTGCCAAATGGAATTGCTGATAATACGTGAAATTTGGTACGTGGGACACATTCCTCATTATCAGTATCTGCAGCACCTATTACGCTTGTAGATGACACTGTGATAAGAGTTTTCAATATTAGTTGTCACTCAACAGCTGCTATATCCTCTGGATTCCCATTTTGAGGTTTAAAAGATTGTGTGTTGGGACTCTGTTTTTCAATTAAGGTAAAATCAAACGGGTTATGTGACCAGTTCTGAAGTCTGCCTGACAACGAAATAGGGTGGTGTTACTGGGCATCTGGAATTGCTGATCAATCAGATTGGTCAACAGCTCTCTGAGGCAGCAGCCCATCTGCTAAAGTGAATAAACCGTTGTCTCCAAAGTCCTAGAAAAGTATTGAGAATGCCAGATTGTAAACAGTTGTGCTTTAAATAGTCCAGTTACTTCCAAGATTTAAAGAGAATTGACACCTCAAGGATAGCTTAATCAGCACCTCTAACTCGATATATTATTCATGTGATATATGTTACCATTGAGATAACTTTTGAGAGGGGAAGGTTTTTTAAGATATCCTTGAAACCTTAAAAACAAGGTCTATTTACCAGGGTCTTAGACGGAGAGCAGCTATAGGCAGTAAGACGCTATGATTCACCATGCAGGAAGCTCACACTCAGACTGAAAATAGTTAATTAAAGAGGCGTTCAAATGGGGCTGGAAGATTTGTTTCGTTTGCACGAGAGGAAGAATCTCTGGGGGAAAATCTCACTCTGAAAGTTAGAGATTAAAATTTCCAGGATGAGAAAGGAAAGGAACCAAAGGAAACCCTGGGGAGCCAAGGATCATCTTGGACTGGTTCCAGAAGAATTGTATGTCTACGTCAGATACATTTGTGAAGTGTTTTGAGTTATGCAAAAAAAAAAGTGGAAAAGTTTTGTTTTATGATTTACAATGTAGATTATCTGTAAAGATAGTTAGAGTCAATATTGAATTAATGTTTTGTTACAGTAGATGTCTTAGAACTTGGAATTTTGCTGAGTCATCCTTTCAACTATTAAAAGGAAATCTGAATTTTTTTTTTAAATGTTAGCGGTTTCTATAGACATTGTGGCACCATGAATCAAAATAAATGGCAGAGCAGACTTAAAGAGCCAAATGGCCTATTTCTGCTTCTAGTTTCTATTTCTCTAAGCTGATGTTTCAAATCCAGATAACCCTTTATTAAAGCCTTACAGATGCTGCCAGACTTGCTGAAATTTTACAGCATTTTCTCTTTACATTACAGGTTCCAACATCCGCAGTAATATGCGTTTATCCAGCTTTCTAATAATTGAATAAGCATTAGCGGAAATGAAAAAGTCAAACATATATATTTTATACATATATTCAAATATATGTGTGTGTATATATATATATATATATATATAGATATCAGAGCATCATTTATCAACTGAATTGCTTTTTGTGTAATTTAATGTTTTCATTTAAATAGTTACTTGAAGACCAGCTTCTGCCAAATTCCTAGGTTTGGACTTGGTACATTTGTCAGTACTATAATCTACAAGAAAAATTTGAATTATATAATCTGAACATGTGCAACATACGTAATTTCTTACAACGTATCAGTATTGCTCAGTTAGCTCCAGCGAAGGAATATTTTTCTTCAGCTTCATATTCTAGATATTTTTTCAAATATTTTCAAAAAAGCTGAAAGAACATTTTAAAAATCTGATTAAAAATTATAGAGCTAGAAGATGCATTCCATGTGTGTGTCATGTGCACCATAAGACGCATAACAAATAAAAGGAATGATGTGGAGTTGCCAATGTTGGACTGCGGTGGGGATACTAATAAGTCTCTCAACACCAGGTCAAAGTTCAACAGTTTATTTGGTAGCACAAGCTTTTGGAGTGTCGCTCCTCTACCAAGTGAATGGAGAGTTGAGCTTACAAACAGAGCATATATAGACACAGACTCAAATACAAGACAATGTCTGCTTTCTTGCATCTTTGTAGAAACTTCATATCTATGTTTATATGCACGATCTTCTTGAAGATTCTCTCCACTTTGAGCCATTGGTTTGTGGTGTTGGTGGTAGCCATGATGTGAAGGTACCAGCGATAAATGCCAAAAGAAAGGAAAGAAAGAATAAATAAGGCCTATTTTTATACTATATGTTGTATCTTTGGTTTTAATGTTCCATAAACTTTCAAAAATCACATTATCTTGCAATTGAGTCTGGCTTGCAATTTTGCTCTGTTTGTGAACCCAACTCTCCACTCACCTGATAAAGGAGCAGCGCTCTGAAAGCTCGTGCTACCAAATAAACTGTTGGACTTTAAAACGGTGCTGAGAAATAAAAGCAGGAGTAAAGCATATGGTCCACTGAGCTTGCTCTGCCCTTCAGAATAACCAATATTGAGCATTGGCCTCAACTCTCTTTAGCCCTCAATGCCCCGAGGCACCAAAAATCATTTCAGTCTTAAATATATTTTGATACAGCATCCACAACCTTCTGGAGTAAGCATGTCAAAGATTTGACAACCATATGAGTGAAGACATTTCTCATCTCAGTCCGAACTGATCACCCTGTCCCCCCTCTGATCCTATTCTGAGAACGTGCCCACATATTTTAGGTTCTCCAGCTAGGGGAAACAATCTCTCAGTGTCTACCATATTGAGCCCTTTCAGAAACCTGTATGTTTCAATGAGGTAGAGATGCCAGCGTTGGACTGGGGTAGTAAGAACTCAGTAAGAATTTAGCAACACCAATTTTAAATCCAACCGATTTATTTGATAGTAAATTTGCGAGCTTTCAACACTCTGTGTCTTTGTCAGGCAAATGCCAAGCATTTGTCAGGCATTTGCCTGACAAAGACACAGAGTGTCGAAAGCTCGTAAATTTACTATCAAATAAATCGGTTGGATTTAAAATTGGTGTTGCTAAATTCTTACTGTTTCAATGAGGTCAGCTCTAGTTCTTCTGATCTTCAAAAAACATGGACCCAATTTCTTCAGTCGCCTATCATAGGACATCGCTCTTACTCTAGGAACCAAATTCAATGAACCTTTGTTGTACTACCTTCAATGCAATTATATCCTTCCCTAAACACAGAAGCCAAAATCGTGCACCATATACCACACCTGGTCTCACCAAGGTCATTTTGCAAGACTTCTGTATTCTTGTACTCCATTCCACTTGTGATTAAGGGCAAAAGAGTGAAAAGAATAAATGAGGTCTGTTTTTATAGTACACATTGTATGTTTGGTTTTAGTGTTTCATGAACTTTCATGAATCATATAAAACTGAGGGAGGGAAGAGCAGGAGGAGTTGTAGGACAGAAAAAAAGGAGGAGGTAAGCTTCCTTCATTTCATGTTGTGTCAAAATATTAGAAGCTTGAAGCCAACTGATTATCCCACTGACATTTAGAAAAGGTCAAAGTTAATAACGCACATCTCCGAGACAGAAATTCTAATACCTGTGAGACAGAAGCAGAAGAGACAGAAAATGAACACAAATAGGGAAGCACATTTTTCCTCAAATTTGATCTACTTTTTAAATGGTGAACCTGGAAAACAAGTAAAGCCTCTGAAGGAAACAATTGGAACACGAGGGCAATGTGAAGCAAGGCAGGGTCAGGGAAAAGGAAAGAGGAAGGAAAACAAAAGGGAGATGGGGAAGAAATCTGGGGAAGACAAAGAGGAGGAGAGGGTGATGGAAAAAGTGAGAGGGGAAATTGGAAGAGCTGAAACAGATACTAGTTGGGGGAATCAAAGGAGAAACGGCAAGGGAGAGGAGTTAAGGAAGAGAAAATGTTTAAAACTATATGGAGCTCTGTCACCTCCTTGGGGAAGGTGAATGAGAATGAAGGGCATGTGAGTGAAATATTGAAGCATTAGTGGCCAACAGTGTTACAATGTAGGAGAATAGAAGGTTTAAGTGTGCAAGTGAAATAGGAAGTAGTAAAGGATGGTGCTGGGGGTGTAGGCAATAACTAGAGAATGCAATAGGATTAAGGGGAACTGATGAGAGTGGCTGGGGAGGGAAGGGGGAGGGCGTTGGTGGGAGCGGGGATGTTGATGGAGAAACAGGACAGCCACACTCCCAGACCAACAGGACAGCCACACTCCACCCCAACTGAAACCATTGGTCGGTCCATTCTGCCACAAAAGCAACAAGTTAAGATGGGATTCCGTAGAACTACATGTTTACTCCATACAGTGTTACTACAACAGTACTACAATGATTGAGATCCTCCACATGGCTTTTCCCTGCCTGTAGATACCCCAACTACAAAGTTGAAAAAAAAGCTTTTTATTAAGAGCTTCTATTTCACTGACCAGGCTTCATGCCTATCCATCCAACAACCTGCTCTGAAACTTCTGCTCATATCGACAGCTGTGACAAATACTGTCACATCAGTTTGAACAAACCACAACAATCTAACACAGTCAACAACATCCTAAATAAAACAATCCACAACATTCTAAAAAAAGGTCACATCTCCCTATCTCCAAGATCCTTTAAAAAAAAAGTCCAGAATCCAGATCAGCATCTTTACTAAAAACTAATCAGTTTTACCTTGGCACACACTCTGTGTACCAAATTTTGCTGAAATCTGTCCATTAGCTTTAGCGGTAGAGTCTTGAATTCTCCAGTCTCATTCGCCCCACCACTAAGAACCAGGGAGAATCTGGCCCTCAGACAAAACTTCATTCACTGCAGCAATCAAGGACAAGGTTAGAGAATTCCAGCTATAATGTTAAACATACAGGCAAACGGAGTTTCAAACAGGCATAAAAACGTTACCTCCATCCACCTTTTTTGGCAGAGGTAATGACATCTCTATGTTTAAAGGAAATAACTAAAAGCATGAAACAGATTAGTTCAAAAACAGAGGAAGTGAAGAGGCATCAAAAATATATAAGAAATAACCACAAGCTCCAACTTACTATGTATAATGTCACGAGAGATAAGAACTTAAGAAATAGGAGCAGGAGTAGGCCATCTAGCCCTTCAATAAGATCATGGCTGATCTGAAGTGGACCAGTTAGCTTTCCTGCTTTCTCCCCATAACTCTTAATTCCATTGTCTATCCGAAATTTATCTAAGTGTGACTTAAATATATTCAGTGAGGTAGCATCCACCACTTCAATGGGCAGGGAATTCCAGAGATTTGCCACTCTGAGTGAAGATGTTCCTCCTCAACTCCATTCTAAACTGGCCCCCCCACCCCTTTATTTTGAGGCTGTGCCCTAAGCGGAAAGAATCTCTCTACCTCTACTGTATCTAGCCCCTTCATTATCTTGTAAGTCTCTATAAGATCCCCCCCTCAGCCTTCTAAACTCTAACGAGTACAGACCCAGTCTATTCAATCTCTTTTCATAAGTTAACCTCCTCATCTCCAGTATCAGCCTGGTGAACCTTTTCTGTACTCCCTTCAAGGCAAAATATCCTTTCGCAAATAAGGGAACCAAAACTGTACACAGTACTCTCGTTGCAACCTCACCAGTGCCCTGTACAGTTGCAGCAAGACCTCCCTGCTTTTATATTCCATCCCCCTCACTAGCCAACATTCCATTCACCTTCTTGATCACCTGCTGCATCTGCAGACTGCATTTTTGCGATTCGTGCACAAGGACCCCCAGTCCCTCTGCACTGTAGCATGCTGCAGGTTTTCACCCTTTAAATAATAATCCCTCCTACTATTATTTCTACCAAAATGGATAACCTCACATTTGCTAATGTTGTACTCCATCTGCCAGGTCCTCACCCACTCAGCCTACCTAGATTTCTCTGCAAACATTCTGCGCCCTCCACGCAATTCACTTTTCCACTCACCTTTGTATCATCAGCAAATTTTGTTATCCTACACTGAGCCCCCTCCTCCAGATGGTCTAAAAAGTCTAAAATTACAAATTGAGTAATTTTTTTTAAAGTGGACTAACTGAGTGCATATCCACCCACCTCAAGACAGTCATTTTAAGGTGCATGAGTATGGAAATAGAGCCTCGAACCTTTGCCTTCCTATACTTCCCTGTATGATCCCACCACTTCTCTACTGGTGTGATCCACAGGGACAAAATCATCACAGGGTTTATATTTGGAGAAATGAGTCAATACTCAAATGCTTTTAAGTCTACTACATCAATAAAATCTGTTCAGGCTGCAAGTGTACAGGACAGCTTTTATTTAAGACAGGCCTGATAACAGAAAGAAATGCGTATTCTATTAAGTTTATGGCAAGCGAAGGAAGATATGGAACAGGATCATCTTACCGCAAGGTGAGAAAATCGGTTACACTTCCTGCTGCTTTAAGGTAAACTCCAGATTCCCCAGTGACACAGGTTGATCGATGAAGCAGGTGAAATGTTATCTTAACAAAAGATAACCACACTGAAAGCGGAGTAATTCTGCAGCTTGCAGACACAACAGGGTCAGAACTACATTCACTATGTATCAAATCATAATTATTGATAGAATGAAAACCCATGCACCTGATGCATTTTTAACAATAACCTGTTGGTATCAAGCTAAAAAACCTTGCAAAACTACTAAAGATATGTAAAAAGTGCGTGTTTAATGATGGTTTGGTTCAATGTAGATGTTTCCCAATGAGAATTCCAATACCACAAAGTGGTTTTCATAATTAATTTCCATGGTATCATCTTGCTGTTTTGAGGGTTGGGGAATGCACTTCTTTTGTTTGCAGAGGACCTAAGTAGTCCATTTTAAATAGATGCTGACAAGCACTCATCGATTTAAACAAAAATGACCCAAGCAGGGAGCTCCAGTTCTCAAGTCGATTCTGCATATTCTACAGCAGGTTTCTGGAATGAATGACAAGAGATTCTTTTTTAACAATTGCAAATTGATTTAAATTACAAAGCGATTTAAGTGGGAAGAAAAATCAACCACACATGCACAAAGACCGAGGGCTGCTACGTTTGCAAAATTGTACTGACGAGCGCAAAATGCTCGAGAAGATAGCCCATCCAGTTCAAGTGCACTTTGTTTGGATGGGAACACCTTTAGCCAGCTGATATCTTTCTGCAATTGGTGCATGAAGCCCAACTATACAATACAGGATTAAGTGCGAGACCTAGATGTGAAACCATAAAGGATTAGCATATAGAATGAGTTTTCAAATCCAAAGGATACCAGAATATTTTGAGCTCAAGAAAAAAATCAGACGGTATTAGAAGATTTGCATAGTTTTAGTGAAGGGAGTTTGTCTGTGAACTAGGCTTGGGGAAACGTCAAACTGCTAATCATACTTGCTATCGTGACCCCCAATGACTCATTTGAAATCACAGACAGGTTACTATAAATTACAGATTCTCTGTTACCATGACAAAGCAGTTCCAAATTTTATTGCACTACTTACTGCACATTAATACACTGCAACCAACTGGTGCACTCTCCTAAATCCTAAAATTATACATCATTGATTTGGCTGCTCAGACTTGAATGGCTAACATTTTGTATGGTATTCACAGATTTCCTTAGTGTTAGAGCTCAGTAACAGGACTTGAAATCCTTTAAGTTTTAAAACCCAACGATTCGGGTTTCCTTGTTACCATATTATGCACATAAAAAAGTTTATTTAAAAAAAAAGCATTGATTGTAAGACAAGGGTAACAATTTGAAATTATTGATTGTGCAACAGAAGGACAGTTTGCAAAGCTATAATGAATACACGTAGCCTATCCAATGTAATAATAATGAGTGTGTCCAGCAAACATCAGCCGACACATAACTACATACTTTACAGTTTATTGATAAAATGAATATATTGATTTCTTCAGACACCAATGGTGCATTTCTTTTCTCTTTTACAATCTTGCATCCACTATTTTGACCAGGTTTTTAAAAATGCAGACTGAAAAAAGAAAAGGGGTGGGGGGGGGGCGATGGGAAGGAAAATCATGGCATCCAGTTCATTAAAATTTAGCTGGGCAACCCAACCTGCATTGCGGAGAGAACACAATGCAAGCGCCACGCTTCCTCCTGAATTTATTTCAAAGCCCTTTTGTTCTGAAAGCATCTGGACCTGATCTCAGCCTATTCCTGTCTGTTGACCTTCTTTCAATGCTGCACATCACCACTGAAGTGAAAAGAAGGTCCCAGTGTGCTTCTGGGCCTCATGTAAAGCCTGCGAGATGAATTAAAAGCACCACAAGCCATCTGTTCCCTAAGACAGGCTACTGCTAAACAAGTTCTCTACTCATGCACAACCCCAAGCTGCTAAACCTCACTAAATGCACTGCATTCATCACTGCACTGCTCGCACAGAAAGCTCCATATTGCCAAAGATCACAATTTAAAACAAATTAAAAACAGCAGAAAATGTACCTATATCCCCACAGTTGCCAGAATCCTACGAAATTCAAAACCTGCATGGGGAATTAATCCTCTTTAAGTGCGATCGCGTCTCAACCCTTTCAGAGGAATGCTCCCGCAGCCCGCAGTACCGAGTGCTGAGGGATGACAGAAGCAGGGGTTTACTTACATCAGGGCTGCTGCCACACAACAAAAGAATTCAGGGAAGAATAATCTTCCGGCAGCTGACAGTGCAAAAGGGAGAAGTGCAGCAGCCTCGCTTTTAGATCATTCATGACATTTCTAGTACATGATAACAATGCCCATCTGCGCGGAATTTACAGACTTGCAGGGTTGAAAAAAAAGACATGCCAAAATAGTCCTGAAAATTTGGACAAGTGCTTAAGAAGCAGCTGTTCATTTAAAAATGCATATGCCTGTTCAAAATGATGTAATTATATTTTGTAATACTGCAATCACACCAATGGTTTATATAGAGATAGAGATAAGTTATAGGATATGTAATCTTGACGTTCAAAACACTGCAATGAACTATGATAAAATAGAAACCAGCCAAATCTCTCAAACTGGACGTCTCTCTTCCCACTGTGCCAAACTATCTTGCTTTCCCCATCAGCCGGTGCTTGTTGCTTGACCATTAAGGATAGATTCAATGTTGTCCCATGACCAATTCACCAAATGTCGGAGTTCTTGAGAAAAAAAATCTTCTTGCCGCTTTGGCAAGAGGCTGCCAATTATTCTTATGAAGATACCATTTGGCTCTGAGGATAAACATTGAGTTTGATTCTACAGTTTGTAGAACTTTGCAGTTTACTTGCATTGCCAAGAACAATAACTTCTAAATATTCTCTCAGCTTCTGAATAATATAAAAGGAAATCATCATGTTTGGCACTAGCACTTTTTTAAACAAAGGTGTACTTTGACCAGATAGATTTGGATTCAAATATTCAGTCAAGGGTCCAATCGCTTTATCTATTGAGAAAAGGAAAACCAAACTTGCATTTTATGGCACCTTTTATAATCTCAGGATACTTCAAAGTGCTCCACAGCCAACGGAGTTGTTTCTACTGTTGCAATGTAGATACAAGTGATCCTACCGGCAATTGTTTTCATGCCTCGAATCCCTCCATTTACAAAAGCTTTGCTTCAGCAAATTTCAAACGGGATAGCTTGTCAGATCAACAACCTTAAGAATGGAGCCTTATCCCAATTCTGTACACCACAGAGCGACTTTCACACAGCTAGAACAGCTCCCAAGAGGACAAGAAGGGTGAGACCTGACAGAAGAGATACTTCTAGACATCTCCCTCAGGCCTTGCAGTTGGATTTTTGCATTTAAGTCATTACTGTCAACTACTGTGAAAGCTTTCTTTGCCTGGGTTTTGAATCCAGAGTTCTGTTCCTCCATTTGTCTGATGTGGTCACTGCAAATCAGCAGTACCTGAATGTCAACATCTTTTTCAGTAGGTTTGTTTACTTACGATACAATATATTTACAGTACTCCTACTTTGATGAAGGCAGCAACATAATCTTTTTATTCATAGTAGATGAAACCTGGTGTGTGCAGCAGAAGGTGATTCAGAAACTGCACCGAAAGTAACATTTAAACAATGCAGTGGAAGATCACCATTTGGGCAGGTCATTGTCATTCTCACCTTCTGCAGAGAGATCCGAGTCAGGATTTCACACTTCGGTGGGATTCCCACAATCCCAAACCTCAATCTTGCCTCACAACGCTCAGCCATCTCAGGAGGAGGTCTCACCTTGTGAGAGCTACCAGTCAATCAGATGACTTGCACTTCTTTGGTTCCAACAGAGTCACTGGGAAAGGTGGCCACTGCTGTGAATGTACTCAGTCCACAACGAAGATCAGCACTGGAACCAGGTGGAGAGTTTTGGGAAGGGGGTGCTGTTTAGCAGGGCAGGCAAGGAAACCCTAGTGAAGTGGATGAGAGGGTTGTGTCCCACAAGTTGTGTGTGTGTGCATGCGTGCACGTGTGCACGTGCGTGTGTAAGGAGGCAAAGCTGGATGAGGGTAGCAGAACTTGGGGGAGTTGGAAGAAGGTGGCAAAGAGGGGAAACTCAAGGAGCCAGACCTTGGGAAGAGTTGCAGGGGACTCAGAGAAAAGGACCCCGAACAATCTCACCAATATTTGAAGGAGTGAGATCTTGCCAGCTTCAAACATGTTTCACTTTTCCGCCTGTAGTGTTCATTAATTGATCATATACAGGCCTAAACTGGTCGAAGGGAAGACAGACTGCCCAATATTTCCCTGTATTATAGTGATATTGGGAATGGGCGAGGCAGCACCAGGAAAGACTCCCATGCCATTATGCCCAATTTTACGCCCTCCACCCACCTACCAACCCACTCCCAAAGGGACATACATTTCTTTGTCAATTGGCCAAGCTTCTGGTCATCTGTCTTATTATTTCTTAATGTGACTCAAGATGAAATTGTCATCCTGTAAAATGCCTTGGGATGTTTCACAATGTTAAATGTGCTGTATCTGTGAAAGTTGCTGTTAACGCTCTCTACAGGCCTTAAACTACAACTGAATTTTGATTTATGTATTTCTGGGAAAAAAAGCAACTCTTCCTGAAAGATGCACAATGTTGCCCGCAGTCATCAATTTACAAGGCTCCTGCTGGAGCCAAAAAACACTACACATTTAGAAATGACTTACACAGAACAACCTGTGCTGTGTTTTTACAGTTTTCACTTTAAATAAAATTTAATCAACATAAACAATACAACCAAAATTTGAAAAGCCCAGACAATAGAACTCCAATTATTCATTACAACAAAATAAGTATTGAAAGCATTTATTTACTCGTAAAAGTGTGAACCCAGGCTCCATCAGTAGCTGTTGTCTGAGTCAAATGGAACAGATCTCAAATTGGGTCCTCATCCTTTGCTGAATTGCCTCTTTACAGCTAAGATAATAATAGAGGTGTTACAATTGGCTTCATTCTCCATTGACTGCACAGGAGGAGAAAATCAGTAAAGGCTCCTAGTCTCTACCCTTGCTAGACAGGATTGTGGTGAGAAGGGAAAAAACCAGGCTTGTTCATGTTAAATGAATGCCAATATTCAATATCTATACACTCACATGTAGGGATATAATTGGGATATCAGCGAGCTATCAGAATAGCCCAGCTGGAGTCAACAAAAAAGGAAACAATTGGACTGAGTGGGAGGAAGGAGATGTTTAAATTGAACATATTGAGCTAGTTCATTATTAGCTACCCATTCTTCCTTAAAGCTGCAATGTTAACCTGTAATTAAGATTCCATCACATGTAGATAGGAGTTAGAAACACTTAACCTGAATCTCTCTCATCCCCTCTATTTTTGCAGCAGAGTTTACACAGAGTTATTAATGCAATTAGCATGCTTACCCTGTTGACTTCTAACCACAAGCTCCAGCTTTTATTATTGTCAAGAACATGAATCAAAAAGTGGGAAGGGAAGTTGTCACTTGTGTACATACACATATCATTTTTGCACATGCATAGTACTGTTTTCATTAAGATGTCGGCAGCCATAAATTGCACACTCTGATGACTCCATCCTTGTCAATTCTTGCAGGCTCCTGACTTTTCAGTATGCCAATTTCAAAATTATCAGCCTTCTTTCAAATCTCTGCTCAGGCTTGCCCATTTCAACTGGGGTGAGTTCCTCCAGATGTGAATTTCAGCACACAACCATGCTTCATCAATTTGGGTGACCATTCTTCTTTTATTTCTTCTATTCATTTCTTTTCTTATTCTGTTGTACCATCAGGTAAACCATCAAGTCACTGCACACCTACATGCTAGAATGCTTCCCTTTAATTATTTTGCTTCGCCATTTCTAGCAAATGCTTAAAAACATGTCTTTTTGACTATGCTTCCAGTAACCAATTTCACTCTTCCTTGCCTGCTAAATATAGAATGCCTGCAGTACAGGTGGAGGTCATTTGGCCCATTGAGTCGACACCAACATTCTAAAACAGCATCTTACTGAGGCCATTCCCCCACCCTATCCCCACAATCCTGAACATTAACCATGGCTAATCCATTTAAGTCACACATATTTGAGCACTAAGGGGCAATTTAGCGTGGCCAATCCACCTAACTTGTACATCTTTGTATCAGTGGAGTGAACCGGAGCACTTTGAGGAAACCCATGCAGACGCAGAGAGAATGCGCAAACTCCAAAGCGTCACCTGAATTTAAATCATGTCTATCCTTTCGCAGTTAAGTATCTCGAGATAACTCACACGTAGGGCACCTTTACTCTCTCCATCAGTGGAGGACCATGGATGAAGCGTACACCATCGATAAGGTGTACGTCAGCAACTCAGCAGTGTTTCTTTGATTGCACCTTTCAAACCCATAAACTCTACTATCTAGAAGAGCAAGAACAGCAAATGCATGCGAACTTCACTAACTGCAAGTTCTCCTCCAAGTGACACACAAGTCAAGCATTTAAATTTAACACTACATCTTTGCTAAAGTTGGGTCAAAATCCTGCAGCTCCCTTTTGAATAGCAAACAGATGGCAACAGTTCAAGATAGTGGCTCACTAGCATCTTTTCAGGATGAACAATAAATGTTGTGTTTGCCAGCAACGGATATGTCCCAGGAGAGAATCTCAGTTGATGTTTATACCCTATTTCATTATCAAGAGAATTTCAGCCAGAGGTAATAGTGAGCAAGTGAAATTTAGGTTGAGATTTTTAAAACGGATCAGGTAGAATGGGAGATTGGTAAACTTGCTTGGTGCTGCTAACCTCAACGTTGGTTTGTTGTTATTCAATGGACAGCCAATTAAGGCCAACTCCTGCAGATTATGGGGGCTTTTCTGCACATATTGTCTTTCATTTACCTCCCCTACTTGGTTGGTGGGGCTGTCGATCACTGGGATCAGGAGGGCCTCAAGGATCCATTCATCATCCCAGATTGCATTGCAAGTCTGCTCCCTGAACTTTAATTGACTGCAGCATTGATGATTGCAGCAGAAATGCCTAAAGCACACCATGTGGAATCAGCCCCAGAACTAGTGTTCATTTTCAGTTCCTGTTTCCTGTTCCTGATTGAAAATCTAGTCCCTAAATGTAAATGCACTTTCGTAATTTGTAGCATCTGGAGAATTGCTAGTTTAGAGCCAACACAGTCATGATGGACTGAATGGCCTCCTATTGTGCAGTACCTATTCTGTGATTCTCTTGTCTAGGGTCATGCTTTAAGTATTACTTTGCGCGAGTGAAATTTTATCATATCTGTTTGAATCTCAGAATTTGTGCTTTGGTAGAATTAGTTTGAGATGATGAAATGTGAATAACAAATTTTTATCTCAAGTACAACTTTTCCTCAATTTATTTCTACATAATAAGCCCTTGGACAGCATCGTACCTGTGTATAAAGCAAATGCCAGTATATGATAATTCAAATCCTCTAATTATCCAACAAGTTACCATATTGTCAATTTAAAGCACATAATAATATAAAAACCTGTAGTTATGTTCCAAACATAATTAATAATACAATACAATTAGAATTATTATATTGCTTTGTAATTTTATACATGAATTGCTTTTGGTAATTGGAGCCTGGAATTTTTCAAACAGAAAATAGTGAAAATATGCAACAGGTGAGATAGCATCTTGGAGAAAAATGGAGTTAACGTTCCATGTCCGTGATCTTCTATGAAAACTAGGAAAAGTTAGAAATATACCAAGTTTTGAGCAAGTGAAACATGTACAACAGCAGAGAGAAGTTCTGTGGCAAAGTGAAGGCAGGAGAATTAGACCATAAGACATAGAAGCAGAATTAGGCCACTCGGCCCATCAAGTCTGCTCCGCCATTCAATCATGGCTGATTCTGTTTCTCATTCCCATTCTCCTGCCTTTTCCCCGTAATCCCGGTCCCCTTATTAATCAAAAAGGCAAAAGATTTGATGATAATCAAACAAAAGGAGTGGCTGTTGAAATAAGAAATAAAAGATGCGACTTGAAGAGGTGTGAATGGCAAAGCAGAAAAAATCTAAATTCAAATTTAAGGAATTAAGACTGAAACAAAAAAGATGAAACCAAAGAAGTGGATAAAACATACAAAACAAAATGGAGACAGAGGTTATAATCTAAAATTATTCAACTCACGGTGACATAGTAGTTAGCTGGGACCCGGGTTTGATTCCCACTTGGGTCACTATCCGTGCGGGTATGCATGTTCTCTCTGGGTCTGTACAAGTTTCCTCCCAAAATCCAAAAGAAATACTGCTTAAGTGCACTGGCCATGTCAAAATCTCCCTCAGTGTACCCAAACACGTATCAGAGTGTGGCAACTGGAGGATTTTCACAGTAACTTCATTGAAGGGTTATAATGTAAGCCTACTTGTGACACTAATAAATAAACTTTTACAAAAAAAAGGTCAATGTTGAGTCCAGAAGGTTGTAAAGTGCCCAGGGGGGAAGATGAGTTTGCTATTCCTTAAGCTTACATTAAGTTTTAGTGGAGCATAGCAGGAAAAAACAGTAAAGTCAGTGGGAACAAGGTAGGGAATGAAAATAACAGGCAACCATAAGCTTAAATTCACTTTACAGGCCAGAAAGGAGATGTTCTGCAAATGGTTACTTATTCTGTGTTTGGTCTCCTCAATATCTCTTCTCAGATGCTGTCAGACAAAGAACAAAGGAAAATACAGCATAGCAACAGCAATCGGCCCTCCAAGCCTGCACTGACCACGTTGCCCGATTTAACTAAAACTCTCTATCCTCCCGTGGACCACATCCCTCTATTCTCATCCTATTCATGTACTTCTCAAGACGCCCCTTAAAAGTCACTACCATAGCCGTTTCCACTACCTCCCCCGGCAACGAGTTCCAGGCACCCACTACCTTCTGCGTAAAAAATCTGCCTTATACGTCTCCTTCAAATCTTGCTCTTGTGCCTTAAACCGAGTAGTTGATTCTCCACCCTGGGAAAAAGCTTTGACTATCCATCGCCAGACTTGCTGATATTTTCTGGTTCCATTTCAACTTTCAGCATCTGCAGATTTTTTTTTGCTTCTCCTTTAATATTGCACGCTAGCTTATGGGATCTATCCAAATCAGTTTTATCTCAGTACCCACTCGATTGTGTGATCAAATTGATGACTTGCGGAGCAACTGAAATACTTCAAAATGTACAAACAATTTTGCAAAATACAAAGATTTTTCTGAAGGAAAGGTTTGAGGATTCAGAACTTTACTGTTAATTGTGCTGCTGTTATTACAGCTACTTCGTGCGGACAGCTCAGATCACTCACGTTTGGGGAAGGGGGTGCAAAACACATGCAAAATGGAACAAAAGCTATACCTTTTGGTTCTCAAGTACCATTTGTCACCTACTGTGGAGATCGCTCACCTTCCTAAATAATTGCTTCCAACAGCCAGCTGCACCAACATTTCTTTGGACACAAAAGGTAACACTGGATTTGACAGGCCTTCAAATCACTCAAAGATTGTACTTTTCGAAAATACAAGATTTAATTATCAAACTACCCCGACCATTGGCCAAGCCAGCTGGATTTGCAAGTCACGTGCACTCTGAAAATAGCAAATATTAAATGTAATACACTGTCCACGGCTCCATGTTAATTCCCCAGGCCTGCAGTCATGTTATTAAATAAAGCAACATTTTCTTTTGATTACTATGACTAGATATGCAATTCATAAATAAAACATATTTGATCATTTAGTCTTGTTTTTATCTTTAAATAAGCATCACAGACGCATCAGCATCTTGTCATAAGACCATATACAATCAGGTTACACAGGATATCTCTGACATAAACCCTTACACTGCTTTAAACAAAATGTCCACAGCATAATGTTAACCTATTTTTGTTATATCTTTTCTCTGTTTCATAAATAATTATGTACAAGTTATATAGATGTGACTAAATGCGACTATTATTAAATAATTTCAATGAACAACTGAGAGTAATGCAGTACTGTATAAACAAATGAAAAGCAGAAATCCACCAGAACCCATATTGTTTGTCTAGATCCTTCACCACACTGAATATTAAGAAGCTTTAGGCACAGAAAGGACTACATTGAAGCGCGGTTAATAAAAACAAAAGATACTACAGTTCAATTTTTGACTCCGGAAACTACATTATTTTTGGACACAATCTAGCATTAGTAACAAGCAATACAAAACAATCATTTTTCAAATTCACGCAGAAACTTGGGCCATCCGCTACTATGTGATATTCAGACAGCCCAACTGAAAAAAGACTGTCCTTTCCAAAGCCTTGATACAGTGCCCCCATGTGGTTCACCTCCAGGTCGTACCAAGTGTAAAGATACAAACAGAAGCCTAGGAGCAATGCTTCACAACCACCAGTTGATATTTGGAAAAATATTTCCTCGCCACCCTCTGTTCAACAACATAAATTTTTAAGACATTTATATGGCAAGAAGTGAAAAATAATCAGGCCCCCGCTGAAAGTCATTAGCTGTCTTTATAAATATAAAACCAAGTTCCAAAACTAAACACAAAATTCCAGATGGGAATGTTTTTTATGATCTAAAAGGCCAGATGAATCTAAAAGGTGGCCAGGCTGCCTCTACTGAGTTAGTCATGATATGGAGATGCTGATGTTGAACTGGGGTAAGCACTAAGGATTCTCACAACACCAAGTTAAAGTCCAACAGTTTATTTGGTAGTACAAGCTTTTGGAGTCTCATTCCTTCTTCAGGTTCTCAGGTGAGACCTGAAGAAGGAGCCAGACTCCGAAAGCTTGTGCTACCAAATAAACCTATTGGACTTTGACTTAGTGTTGTGAGACTTCTTATTCTACTGAGTTGGACCAGAGCTGTTAACTTTCAGCCACAAGGGAACTGCATTTTAACTTAGGCACACATCTGCAGCTGCAGTACTAAGTAGCATTCACCATTTCAATTGTACATTTCCAAATCACACTATCATCACTAAAATACATTTTTCGAATTTGCTCATTCACTGCCAATGCATAAGATGCTGCAAGACTTGATGTCAACACTTTCTTCACTGAAGAAAATTATCCTATTTATATTTTCAATTTCTTTTTGCATTCTTCATCCACATCCACTCTGGACTCTCCTACATATTTTTCAAATTGCATTTTGTATGTAGTCTTTCATAAAGACACCTATATCGCACATTTTTGGAGTAGATATAACCTGCATACAAACTTAACCTTGGTGTTTTCCACAATTTGTAGTTAAAATATCTCTCTTCTACTGTTGTTGAAACGTTCTGTTTTTATCTTGGATTTTGGGTTATGTTGAATGCCAAAACATGCAGTGCCATTGTCAGGACAGCTTTGATGTGAATACATGGAGATTTTATTTTCTCAACTGACCATGTGGCAAACGGGCGAGAAGATTAAAAGGCACGTGAATGTTACCATGGAAACAGTCCAGCGCTGGTAAAATGCAATGGAATGTTAAGCCACCAATTGCTGTTAGCATCTTAAAATCACTATTAATCAGTAGGCAACAATCGGAAGAAACTAAATGATAACTGTTAAATACATTATGAAATCTCATAAAACCCTTTGCTAGGTCACCAGCTAGAGAGTTCTGAGTTAAACTTTCTTAGTTAGGGCAGTGATTGAACGTCACGGTGATCAAGAGATGGGAGAGACATGCGCATACACAAATGCCAGGATGCTCTGTTCATAATCAGTGTCCAGCGACCCTTCACCTTGTGGACCTAACTGTCAACCTAGATGAAGTGGCATTTGGCACCAGGCTGAGGTGTGTGTGTGTGTGTGTCCTTGGTTGAAAATCTACTACTCACATTCATCTAAAGAAACAAACTTCTGGAGCTTTGGGAATAATGGCCCACATGGAACTTTTTCCTCAATGAAACCACTACCATCAGGAGAAATAGAGGCAAGATGGGAAACCAGACAAGGAAGAGAAGGAGAGTGAGAGAGAGAGAAACAATTGACAAATGCCCAGCTCACAAGTTATTATGCTTTTCTTTATGTTCTTAAAGGAACGGTAGGTTTTTGAAATCCTCCATGCCGATTTTCAGGAAAGTTGACAGGCAGCATTTCAGTTTCATCCAAGAGTCTGTAAGCTTTACACAAGAATCATTTTTTATTCACGGGGATTTGCGACTGTTAGTATCAATTGTCATATCCTTTGGCCTGTTTTAGGTTTGGAGGCAGGATGAAGCCTATCAGATGGGTTGGTGAACATGACCTCAGGCTATCAGAACAATCAAATCAATTAGACAGCTGGAATGATGGTTGTTCAAACTGTTGTGATCAAATGGAGGGCACCACTTGAACAAGACCAAACAAACTAATGTTGAGGGAGATGGATATGGGGGGGTATAACGCTTCATCCACAAATCAGTATCAGAATAGGGCTTGAGGATATCCTAATCAGAGTACATTTTCCCATTATCAGTTGTAGCAGAAAATGTTAAAATTATCAGGATGTTTGAGAAGACATTCATTTGCATTTATATAGCAACTCAAGAATTCCCAAATAACCAATGAATTGCTTTAGAAGTTAAGTCACTATTGATATGTCAGCCAACGCAGCAGCAAATATGTATTCAGCAAGCTATCACAAGAAAGCTCCACTTTCTCAACCTTGTCCCTCACCTGAGGTGTGGTGATCCTCAGGTTAAATCACCACCAATCAGTTCTCCTCCTCAAAGGGGAGAGCAGCCTATGATCATCTGGGTCTATGGCAACTTTACAACAGCGAATGACAAGAATTGTTTGTTTATTCATTTTCAGACAGTATTGTTTGGAGAGGGAAAGCTTTTCAACACACAGGGAACAGCTCTGCCCTGCTCTGCTCTGAGTAGTGACAGAAGCTTCTTTACATTTACTGAAGGAGGTTGTTGGGTATCAGTTTTACATCCCATGTGGAGGTAACATAGTACTCCCTTAACACTTCAAAGAAAATCAATCTGGATCTCATGCTGGGCTCAAACTCACTCTTAGATTTTATTCTTTATTCTAGATGATTCAATTCCTGTTACACGCTTGTGGAACTTGTCCAACTCTCTGCCTTTCAAATGTTCAGTAATTTGTCACGTATAATAATACAGAAAACCCTAGTCGATTAAGGATTTACAAATGACTGGAATTACTCTTGTACCTCTGTGCGATCTGTTTTAATAAAGGATAGTGCAGCACTTCAAAATCCTCATTCTTTAACACTGTGACATTCTAAAGAGAGGCATTCTGACTGTCAATGAGCTAAAGCTGGACTTGAAGCTATGAGTTGGTTGCCTCCTGTGCCAGAAACTGAGCTGTCAATTTGACTGACCAGGAGATAGAGAGTTTCTCCCACTTTTCTCATGCCATTATTCCACAGGTCATGCAGTCTTGAGCACTAAATATGCAAATTATTAACTATTACAATTATAAGGTTTATATGCTTTTGGACGGTGTATTTAGCTTGACGCAAAATGAAGAGGGCCACATGACCTGTTCTGAAGTCTGCCTGACAATAAGCCCGGCTAGTTAGCTTGTTAGAGATTAAAAGGGGCCCAGATTGTTTTGCTGCAATGACGCTGTAAGGCGTTTACACTTGGGAGACAATGGCAGCAGTCTGCGTACTTATACTAGAAAGTCTGAGAGTCTCCATAGTCCCAGAAAGTGTTGAGAATGTCAAGTTGTAAACAGTTATGCATTAACCTTCATTTACTTCCACAATAAAAGAGCGATGGGGTCTCCAGGATAGTTAATCAGCATTTCCATTGGGTACAAGGCCCAATGATATTTGTTGCTATAGGGACAGCCTTTGAGAGGGCAAGGGTCATAGAAACCCCTGAACACTTAAAATACAGTTAGTCTCCAGAATCCGAGAGGAAGAGCAGCAACAGACAGCAGACATTGTGGTTCACCATGCAGGAATGCAGGTGGGAGCTCACACTCATAAGACCACTAGACTTAGAAGCAGAATTTGGCCACTCAGACCTAATGCTCTGCCATTCAATCACGTCTGATATTTTTCTCATTGCCATTCTCTTATCTTTTCCCCATAACCCCTGATCCCTTATTATTCAAGAACTTATCTATCTCTGCCTTAAAGATATTCCATGCCCTGGCCTCCACACCCTTTTGCGACACGAGTTCCACAGATTCATCACTTCTGGCTGAAGAAATTCCTTCTCATCTCTGTTTTAAAGGATTGTCCCTTTAGTCTGAAGTTGTGCCCTCTGGTTCTAGCTTTCCATACTAGTGGAAACATCCCTTCCACATCCACTCTATCCAGGCCTCGCAACATCTTGTAAGTTTCAATAAGATCCCCCCCTCATCCTTCTAAATCCCAACGAGTACAGAACTAAAGTCCTCAACTGTTCCACAAGTTCTTCATTTAAGGATCATGCTTGTAAACCTCTTCTGGATCCTTTCAAGGCCAGCACATCCTTCCTCATAAGGTCCCAAAACTGTTCACTATTCTCCAAACGGGATCTGACCAGAGCCTAATAGAGCTTCACAAGTACATCCGTGGTCTCGTATTCTAGCCCTCTTAACATGAATGCTAACGCTGCATTTGCCTTCCTAACTGCTGAGTGAACCTGCACGTTAACCTGAAGAGAATCTTGAACAAGGACTCCCATATCATTTTATGTTTCTGATTTCCTAAGCATTTCCCCATTTAGAAAATACTCTATGCCTTCATTCTTCCTTCCAAAGTGCATAACCTCTCACTTTTCCACATTGAGGAAAGAAGTGACAGATGGAATACATTCTCCAAGCCTGTCCAAGTCCTTCTGCAGCCCCTCTGCTTTCTCAATACTACCTGTCCCTCTGCAGATCTTTGTGTCATCTGCAAATTTAACAACAGTGCCCTTCAGTTCCTTCCTCCAAATCACTAATGCATATTATGAAAAATTGTGGTCCTGAGACCACCATGAGTCACTGGCTGCCATCCTGAAAAAGTCACTTTTATCCCCACTCTCTGCCTTTTGCCAAACAGCCAATCCTCTACCCATGCCAGGATCTTACCCTTAACACCATGAGCTCTTAACTTATTTAACAGTCTTCTATGCGGCACCTTGTCAAAGGCCTTCTGGAAATCTAAATAAACCACGTCCATTGGTTCTCTTTTATCTAATTTCCTTGTTATCTCGTCAAAGAACTTTAAACAGATTGGTCAGACATAACCTCCCTTTGACAAAGCTATGCTGACTTAGTCTAATTTTATCATGTACTTCTAAGTACTCTGCGATCTCGCCTTTAATAATGGCTTCTAAAATCTTGCCAATGACTGAAGTCAGGCTGACCGGCCTATAATTTCTCATCTGCTGCCTCCCTCTTTCTTAAGCAACAGTGTTACGTTTGCTGCTTTCCAATCCTTTGGGACCCTCCCTGCTTCCAGTAATTCTTGAAAGATCACCACTAATGCCTCTACAATTTCTTCAGCTATCTCTTTTAGAACCTTGGGATGCAGTCCACCCGGTCCAAATGATTTATCCACCTTCAGATCTTTCAATTTCCCCAGAACTTTCTCCTTTAGTGATGGTGACTACATTCACCTATGCTTCCTGAAGCCCTGACATCCCACTGGTGTCTTTCACCGTGAAGACTGATGCAAAATAACTATTCAGTTCCCTGCCATTTCTTTGTTCCCTATTATTACTTCTCCAGCCTTATTTTCCAGTGGCCCAATGTCGACTGAAGAAGAGGCCTCTCTCTTATCTTTTATATATTGAAAAACTCTTCCTATTTTTTATTACTAGCTAGCTTACACTCTTTATCTTTTCTCCCCTTATTGCTTTTGTAGTTGTTCTCTGCTCACTTTTAGCAGCTTCCCAATCTTCAGGTTTTCCACTAATCCTCGCCACATTTATGTTTTTTCGTTTGCTTTTATGCTGTCCTTGACTTCTCTTGACAGCCATGGATGCCTTATCCTCCCCTTGGTGTGTGTCCTCTTCCTTGGGATGAATTTCTATTGTGCCTCCAAAAACTCCTGCCACTGCTGTTCCACTGTCTTTCTTGCTTGACTCCTTTCCAATCAACTCTGGCCAGCTCCTCCCTTATGTCTTTGTAGTCACCTTTGTTTAACTAGAACATCATTACATCTGATTCCAGCTTCTCCCTCTCAAACTGCAGGTTACATTCTATCATACTGCAGTCACTGCTCCCTAGTGGTTCCTTCACCTTAAGTTTGCTAATCAAGTTTGCCTCATTGCACATCAGCAAATCCAGAACTGCCTGATCGCCAGTGGGTTCTATGATAAGCTGCTCCAGGAAAAAAAACCTCTTGGATAAAACCATTACTGAGATTGAAAAGACTGAGGAGTTAAAATAAGGCTTAAAGGTTCACTTAGCCTGCATTAGAGCAAGGATGCTGAGGAAAAAAACCCACTGAGAGAGACAGATCCAAGATTAAATGTTCCCATTCTGAGAAAGGAAGACAGCAAAGTAAACCCTCAGAAGCTAAGAATCACCTTGGATTGGTTCGGGGAGAATTCAGCGTCTACTTAAAGGACAATGTAAAAATGTGAAATGTGTTTTCAGTTATGCTAAATTAAAATGGGGAATGTTCTGTTTTATGTTTTAAAATAAACATTACCCCCAAAGGGAGTGTTCAGTCATTACTGTTTTTATCTTTTGTTACATTGAAGGACTTAAAATATGAAACCTTGTGTCATACTTTCAGCTACTCACCAAAGTAGTTTGAGGCTTTTGTTAAATGCCATCAGTCTCTACAGAGGTCATAATATAATCAAAAAATGACAAATGAAAATTACACAGCAATAAACTTTTGCATTTGCTTCGCTTTCTTAGGTCACCGTACAATGCTCCGACTTCCAAATGAGTGTATAGGGAAATTATTTTGCTTTCAGTTTTCTGCCAAAGATAATTTGCATCCAACAAGGTGATGATATGTACAGCAGTGGGAAACATGTCGAGCAGTTGGTGGCATGCACAACAATTTGGATAGAGTCTTCAAGTATTTATTTTTCTTGCGCAGAAACATTTTACTTTCAATCAATACATGTACCAGATGGCCTGACAGGGATAGAGAATCGAGTTACAATTCTGAATCATACCAAATAAGGTCTTA
The DNA here is from genome assembly GCA_024679065.1 of Sphyrna mokarran. NCBI lineage: Eukaryota > Metazoa > Chordata > Chondrichthyes > Carcharhiniformes > Carcharhinidae > Sphyrna > Sphyrna mokarran. Next base: position 103,687,428 of record JAGIQG010000003.1, on the reverse strand, counting down.
CATTTCTGATGCGCCAAGTCTTCACTCTATGATCTTAATGGTGCCCTTTAATAAGGATAACGGATCCTCACTTAAAGCTTCTGAATTTTCTTAAAAAAACTATTATTGGAAAAGTTTTCTTTAAAAGCAATTTCTTCGTCTCGGTTGACAACAAAAATAGCTCAAGCTGACATAGATAGCACATCACACCAGACCCAACTATCTCCAGAAACACTAACGAACATGAGTCACTAGAAGGTTAATGATCAAAGTGTATATATCACACATATCATACACGCACACATTGACTTTCTTTCAGGACATCCACATGAACAAATCCAGGCTGGATAAATTAAGCAGAGTTTGGACACATTCAATCCTTACAGGATAATTGAATTCCAATTACGTACTCTCCTCACAAGTAAAGAAATTCAACACCCACAACTTCTGCTCTTAAAATCTGAACTGTAATTTAATCATTGAGGAATTCAACTCCCTTTGTGCAATCCAGAATGCCCTCTAACCTCAGTAAACAAATCAATAATTGAACCATTGAAAACTTCAAAGTGATTTGATGGAATTATGAGGAAAGGTTTGAGAGGTTTGGCTTGTATCCACTCGAGTTTAGAAGAGTAAGAGGTGAATCAATCAAAATCTTTAAGATCCTGAGTGGTATTGACAAGGAGAGGATATTTCCTCTTGTCAGAGGATTGAGAACTCGAAAATAAGGGATCGCTCATTTAAGACTTCTTTTGTCTCTGAGGGTCGTGAATGTCTGAAGCTCTTTTCCCAAAAGGTAATAGAAGCAGAGTCTTTGAATATTAAGGCGAAGCTAGATAGATTTGTTTAGCAAGGGAGAGAAAGGAATGTGGGGTTGAAGTTGCAATAAGATTAGCCTTATTGATCACGCAGCATAGTGGCACAGTGGTCAACACAGCGGCAGGGATCCAGATTCAATTTTGGGTAAGATGCTCTGTCAGAGTTAATGCAGATGCAATGGGCTGAAGGGTTTCCTCTGCACTGTAGAGATTCTATGGTTCTATTCTATGGAACGGTGGAGCAGATTCAAGATGCCGAGTGATCTACTCTTATTCCTAATGTATATGTTCCTATATGTGGTCTCTTTGAACCAATAGCCAGGAATATGCATTATAAAGTCATATAGTCATTATATACCAGAAGGAAGCATTCAGTTCAACAATTAACTTGTTAATCAGGTCCCAAGCTAGAAAATGAAGAATGTAATTGGACACCTATTCCTTTTAATACTCTCCAAAAACCATCTTCCATCCACAAGCCAAAAGTCAAGAATGTGATGGAATACTCTCGGCTTGCCCAGTGTAGTTGGAACTACACTGGATGAGTGTAGTTCCAACAACAATAAAGAAGTCTAACAGCATGCAGGGATGAAGTAGCCCACCTCATTGGCACTTCATCCACAAACAACGTTCACTGAATTAAATTACAGTTCCGAAGACCAGTAGTTGTGGATGTTGAATTTCTTTACTCTGAAGAGAGTAGATAATTGGATTTCAATCATCCTGTAAGGACTGAAATTGTCCAAACTCTGCTCTATACATGCATATGTGTACTGCAAGTGAACTTCTGCAAGCAGTCTCTATAAAAGTGTTCTAAACAGCACCTTCATCTTTTTATCTTGACAATGTAATTAAAATACCATTATCTCTTTAAAGGATTACACATATAATGACAAAACAAATTGAAAAAAAAGTTGATTTTCTATACTTTGTATAACCTATCCTAACGCAAGTTCCTCTTATTGCACCCTCATTTTTTTTTATACAAGCAGTCCTTTTTGTAAAGCAATCAGACAACTCGTGACTTATGTTGACACGTTTTATCTTCAAGATCCCTTTTCTTTCTCACATTTCTTTTATACCCATAAGGCCAATCCTTAACCTATTCTCAGTCATACTCTCTGCTGAATGTACATTATCCTAGAAGAAATGGTTATATACATAACATTCAATCTGGAAACTCTTCTCAGAGTGTCCTTTGTACAAGATATCCCTCAAAATATCTGAAAAGTAAAGCCCCATGGATACTATGGTAGCACAGTGGTTAGCCTCACAGCACTAGGGACTCTGATTCAATTCCAGCTTTGGATGACTGTGTGGAGTGTGCATATTCTCTGCATGGGTTTCCTCTAGGTGGCTTGGCTTCCTCCCACAATGCAATGATGTGGGTTAGGTGGATTGGCCATGGTAAATGTGTGGGGTTACAGAGATAGAAAGGGAGTGTGGTTGTAAGATGTTTTGTTGGAGATTAGTGCCGATTTAATGGGCCAAATGGCCTCCTTTTGCACTGTAGAAATTCTATGATTCTTTGATTCTATGAAGACACTTGAGAGTTTCTCTTTGTGACACCATCAGAACCTTGCTGGATTTGCTTTGAATTGAGTACATCCTACTATCAAAAAGACAGACTTAACCAAGAAATGCCACATATTTTATGCACCATTCAATATATTTGTTAATTTCTACAGCTTCCCTTCTACATTGCTTGCTTTTTAGATGGCTTCCAAAACACTTCCCCTTGAAATTTTTCATCTTATAACAATACAACTTTTATACTGAGCAACCAAACTCACATGACTTTGAGGTCAATGTCGGTGGCATGGTGGCACAATGATCAGCACTGCTTCACAGCACCAGGGACCTAGATTCGATTCCCAGCTTGAGTCACTGTCTGTGCAGAGTCTGCATGTTCGCCCCATGCCTGCATGGGTTTCCTCCCAGAGTCTAAAAGATGTACTGTTTAGGTGCACTGGCCATGCTAAATTTTCCCTCAGTGTACTCAAACAGGCAACATGGGGATTTCAACAGTAATTTTACTGCAGTGTTAATGTACGCTTAGTTGTAACACTAAATAAATAAATAACATAGTGATCTCCAAGTCCTTCTTCAAAGCCCAGAGTCTTGCTTTCGCCCCTCTGAGAGGAAGAGCCCATTCCGCTCATCGAGTCTGCAATGAACACAATCCCATCCAGGCCCTATCCTCATAATTCCAGGCATTTACCCTAGCTAATCTCCTTAACACTGAGCGATCATTTGTACGCCCAATCCACCTAACCTGCACATCTTTGGACTGTGGGAGGAATCAGAACACCCAGTGGAAACCCATGCAGACACGAGGAGAATGCACAAACTCCACACAATGACCTCAGGCCGCAAATCGAACCGGGGTCCCTGGCGCTATGAGACAGTAGTTCTAACTATTGTGCCACTGTGCCATACTGTTTCAGGACCTCTCCCCATCATGTTCAAATATTTGCCACCTCGATTTGATCATTTCCTAGCCCAGAGCCACTACCGGGTCTACTATTGGGAGTCGCACTGCATTTTCGTGCTTTTATTTTGCCAGTCCATATGACGATCATCATTCAGCCAATGGTTTTGCTGCTGGCTTGTCCCGACATTGGTCACATCCTTTCATTCAATGGATCTTCTAATATGTGCATTGCTCTAGTATCAATTTTGAGTAGTTGCTCTTTGGGCACAGTAAACTCTGTGCTGTGTGTCAGCATTACTTTGTGCACTGTCATCTAATCCCCTATCTACCGTATTCTGCTAATGATAACTGACAAATATAATACATCAAGTATAGGATACTTCATCACCTTCTATTAATTGTAATCAATCTGGATTAACAGATGAAAGAACCTCAATAGTTTGACTACCATGTTGAATGTCTTCATCAAATCCTATCAACTTGCCTGGGCTTTTCCTTATTGTTCATTCTGTTATAGTATACCAAATCCCCCAAGATTAAATTTTATCATGGATTGTCTTATATGCTGTAAAGCTCTTTCTCTAAGACATATGCTCTGAAGAAAACCTTTGTACTTGCACTGGGGACACTCAAGTGCTCAGGAAAAAAGTGGAATTAATTGCAGTCCCTTCTAGGTCTGGGGGATTATCACATAACACAGAAATTATTTTGACATTCCTCTGATGGAACAATTGATACAGGCTACCATTTGAAGCAAAATATCGCAGAGACTTCCCACCGTAGAAAGGTATTTCCTTGCAATTCAATTGGTTGGCCAAGACTTGTGGAATATCTCAACATTTCGTTCAAGAAGTCTTGCTGAAAGGACATTCAGTTGCAGTGTTCATTAACTGCAATGTTAATTATTTTTGCACATCTCTAAACATGCCATTGGCAAATGCCTCCCATCGTCAGTCAGGAATTTAGCCAGTGCTTCATGTCCATTATCAATTTTTCCATAAACTTATCTACAGTTATTATTTTTTCTTTACCATGTATCTATGATAGAAAAACTGAAGCATGTCTATGAAATGCAACATGAAAACGTTTCTGGTCTCCTTGCACATTTTTAAATCCATTCATAAATTCCTATGGATGACACATGATGATGTCCGTTTTTTTTTGTGCTCATCACATTTTACACAAAGCCCTTCAATGAGTTTTGTGTACTCACCAATTACCATTACAACCTTTGTAGAATCTTGTATCTATGAATCTAGATAAGATGGGTGGTGGGGGGGTTGGCCGTGTTTGTGTGTGTGAGCAAATTGTCTATGTAACCTAAGAACAATTCGTTTTTTCCTGTCAAACTCTTACCTCCTCTTACTATTATCATTGCTTTAATGTTCTGATTAGAAAGGATGCAATGATGTACTGATTGAATAACTGGTAAATCTACTGACTTCCAAAGACAATTACTTTGGCATGTTCCATGTCCAGTTTCATTTATGCCTTTTTCCTGGAAGGCTGCTGAGCAGCAAGTGTATCTTGCTAGTGTATCAGCATTAATAAAGTAGCTTACACCAGCTATTCTGCATGGAATCACCATCTTTTTCAGTAACCTCAATGTGTTGTCATCCCTGGGCCTGACCATATTACTGAGTTAACCTAAATGATATGGTCACCGTTCTGTTCCACAAATTTGTTGAGGAGCAAGCTCTATTTAACACAACACAATTAATAGAATCCATGACCAACGCACTTATTACTGGACTATAGTTTCTTGTGACCAATACAATTCCTTCAAACTGAATAATATCATTTTAAACTTCTTAATTTTTTTGTATTACGCATCACAGGGGCCATTTATCACATTATTTTTAATCACATCAGAAGCATCAGTTAACAGTTCCTGGTTATTCCTTGAGTTTATTCATCTATTATTATTATTCATATGGAACACAAACAAGGAGCAAGGGTAGGACCCAGCCATTCGAGCTTGCTCCGTCACCTAAGATTACGTGATAACCTTAAATCTGCATCCCGTTTAGTCGTAATAACCTAACAGCCTTTTACTTATGAAGAATCTATCTACCATTGCATTAAAAATATTCTGCTTCTACCATCTTTACAGGAAGTGTTCCAAGGACACACGACCTTGAGAGTGATATTTAGAAACTGAGAGAACTCCACTCCCAACGTCTTCCAGGTCTGTCAAAAATGCTGTCATTTTCATTCCTTTTATCTTTAATTCTTCTGTTGCGCTCACCCATGGCCCCATAGGGCCTTCAGTGTTATGTCTTCCATCTTTTCTAACACCACCCGAACTCCCATGTGAGCTACTAAGAGTGCTAAAGATGACGGCTTTCCCAGAAATTTATTTTACAACATCAGACATCTGACCCAAAAGCATGCACCTTCCTGAGAATTAAATGCCAGTTAAGAACAGAGCCCATCCAAGCACAACATTTTTGCACAATCCAACTATTTTATTGCACAGGATTTTCAAATTGAATTTCTGTAATCTGGTATATAGTCTATGATGTATTCCTTTATGGGATGACTGCCCATCTTTTGAAACCTGTCAAAGTCTGGCCATGCCTCATAGGCATCTAATAGATCATCTCTGCCGTAAAGCGTATCCATAAAGCTTACTAGAAGCTCCAAACCTTCCTCCTGCTCAACATCATCTCTGCTTACATTGGCTCCAAGTTGAGCTCGCCTTGATTTTTGAAAATACATTGTTTCAAATCCTTGCAACATCTCATCCATCATTACATCTGTAACTTTTTGACCAACACATCATATCTACCTGAGATATCTGCAGTAAATTGTTTTTCCCAATTGTAATTATCTTGCACTATTTAAACTTCTGCTTAGGCTAATTGCTCTAGTACAAAAGTACATTCAGCACAAAGATTCTAACATTTCTAATAGGAACCTGTCAGGACTTGAGATCAGTTTCTGGCTTTGCTAACTCCACTAAAAAAAAGAGGTTTGGTGTTTATTTCCTAATTTATAGCATGAAAAGGGAAATACTTGAAATTGATATTTCTTTGAGAGCTTTTACTCTCCATTATTTTATAGTGTTAATGTTAATGGTATGTTAAATCACAGTGTTAAGATATTCTGGTGAAAGACATTGTTTTATTAAGTACCTACAGCAATAATAAATAAAGATTGCTGGGATACTGGGCAGACACAGTAGAGTATAGAGTAGAGTAGAGTATAGTATATACTCTAGTATATAGTATACTCTATATATAGTATAGAGTATAGTATATACACAGTAGAGTATAGAGTGCAGAGTATAGGGCTAATGGTAGGACTCTTAATAGTGTTGATGAACAGAGGGATCTTGGTGTATTTGTGCATAGATCCCTGAAAGTTGGCAATCAAGTCGATAAGATTGTTAAGAAGGCATACGGAGTCTTAGCTTTTATTGGTAGGGGGATTGAATTTCGGAGCCGCAACGTCATGTTGCAACTGTACAAAACTCTAGTGCGGCCGCACTTGGAGTATTGTGTGCAGTTCTGGTCCCCACATTATAAGAAAGATGTGGAGGCATTGGAGAGGGTACAGAGGAGGTTTACCAGGATGTTGCCTGGTATGGAGGGCAGGTCTTATGAAGAGAGGCTGAGGGATTTGAGGTTGTTTTCGTTAGAAAGGAGGCGGCTAAGAGGGGACCTTATCGAAACATATAAGATGATTAGAGGTTTAGATAGGGTGGACAGTGATAGCCTTTTTCCTAGGATGGAGAAAACTAGCACGAGGGGACATAGCTTTAAATTAAGGGGTGGTGGTTTTAGGACAGATGTCAGAGGTAGGTTCTTTACCCAGAGGATGGTAAGGGTATGGAATGCCTTGCCTGCGTCAGTGGTAGATGCGCCAAGTTTGGTGGCATTTAAGAGGTTAGCAGATAAGATTATGGATGAAAGGGGAATGGTTTAGGTTAAAGGGTCACTGCTTGTTCCTAATTGGTCGGCGCAACATCAAAGGCCGAAGGGCCTGTTCTGCGCTGTAATGTTCTATGTTCTATGAAGTCTGACAACACCAGGTTTAAGTCCAACCGATTTATTTGATAATAAACTCACAAGCTTTCGAGGCTATTCTCTTCGTCAGGTGAATGAGGTGTTCTGGTCTCAAACAGCACATATAACAGCACAGACTGTTTACAGATTACTGATTAGAATGCAAATCTTTACACCTAACCTGCTATTCAAGTGTTAAAGTGGCCGACAACGTGAGTGGACGGAGCACAGAGCACAGGTTAGAGAGATGTGTATTATTTCCAAACAGCACAGTAGGTGAGGTTTTTTTGCTAACCCAGGCAAGTCATGGGGGTTACAGATAGTGTGACATTAACCCAAGATTCCTATTGAGACTTTCCTCATATGTGCGGAACTTGGCTATCAAGTTTTTGCTCAGCGACTCTGCGCTGTCGTGTGTCATGAAGGCCACCTTGAAGAACGCTTACCCAAAGGTCGGAGGCCAAATGCCCGTGACCGCTGAAGTATTCGCCAACAGGAAGGGAGTGGTCTTGCCTGGTGATTGTCGAGCGATGTTCATTCATCCGCTGTCGTAGTGTCTGCATGGTCTCCTCAACGTATCGTGCTTCAGGACATCCTTTCTTGCAACGTATTAGGTAGACAACGTTGGCCGAGTTGCAAGAGTATGTACCGTATACCTGGTGGATGGTATTCTCACGTGTGATGATGTCATCCATGTCAATGATCCAGCATGTCTTGCAGTGTGTTGTCCAGTACTTCCCCGGAGCGGAGAAGCTACGACATCTTCTCCGGAGTCTTCAACATATCATTGATGAAGACGAACATCTCATCAGGGCCATCCCCACACCCCCACTTCTTGCCTTCAGACAACTGTGCAACCTCAAACAGACCACTGTTCGCAGCAAACTACTCAGCCTTCAGGAGAACAGTGACCACAATACTACATAACCTTGGCACAACAACCTCTACAAGACATGTCTGGAGACAATACACATCTCTTTAACCTGTGCTCAGTGCTCCATCCACTCACATTGTTAGCCACTTTAACACTTGAATTGCAGGTTAGGTGTAAAGATTTGCATTCTAATCAGTAATCTGTAAAGAGTCTGTGCTGTTATATGTGCTGTTTGAGACCAGAACACCTCATTCACCTGGTGAAGAGGATAGCCTCAAAAGCTTGTGAGTTTACTATCAAATAAATTGGTTGGACTTAAAACAGGTGTTGTCAGACTTCTTACTTTGTTTACCCCAGTCCAATGCCAGCATCTTTACATCATGAGGACTAGGCAGAAGCTGACATATGTAATGCTGTGATCTGCAAATAAAGCTCTTTTCAAGGAAAGGTTTGGTGTCTAGTTTCTTTATTCACCACCTGGCTTGTGATCCAGTAAAGTAGATAGCAGAGGACAGTTGCCTTAAGGTGAAGATTGGATACCAAGAAATTTTTATTCAGATAGACGCTTTGTAATTTGAGTCACAGCTGTGACAAGTAGTTGAAACCAAGTGTAAATTGTCAGTGTTTGATTACCGACCGTTGTCTCTGAATTCAAACCTTAATGACCAATGGAAAAAATGAAGTGGATACAGAAACCGGTCATATCCTTACCAAAAAGAAAGCAAGGTATGGCTTTGGCAACTTCATTTTTGAACAAATGCGAGGTTAGAAGCAAAACATTTTACAAGCCAGTTCAATCTGAATCTTGGGTCCCTGTCTGTAGCGTTTGTATGTTCTCCCTGTGTCTGTGTGGATTTTCTTCGGGTGCTCTGGTTTCCTTCCACAGTCCAAAGATGTGCAGGTTAGGTGGACTGATCATCCTAAATTGTCCCTTAGTGTCCAAAGACACAGAGGTTAGGTGGATTAGCAATGGTAATCGTACATGGTTAGGTATGGGGTAGGGTGGGGGATTGGGCAAGATGTTCTTTTGATGGGCCAAATGGCATCTTCTCTATAGAACATAGAGCATAGGACATAGAACATTACAGCGCAGAACAGGCCCTTCGGCCCTCGATGTTGCGCCGACCAATTAGGAACAAGCAGTGACCCTCTAACCTAAACCATTCCCTTTTCATCCATAAACTTATCTACTAACCTCTTAAACGCCACCAAACTTGGCGCATCTACAACTGACGCAGGCAAGGCATTCCATACCCTTACCACCCTCTGGGTAAAGAACCTACCTCTGACATCTGTCCTAAAACCACCACCCCTTAATTTAAAGCTATGTCCCCTCGTGCTAGCTTTCTCCATCCTAGGAAAAAGGCTATCACTGTCCACCCTATCTAAACCTCTAATCATCTTATATGTTTCAATAAGGTCTCCTCTTAGCCGCCTTCTTTCTAACGAAAACAACCTCAAATCCCTCAGCCTCTCTTCATAAGACCTGCCCTCCATACCAGGCAACATCCTGGTAAACCTCCTCTGTACCCTCTCCAATGCCTCCACATCTTTCTTATAATGTGGGGACCAGAACTGTACACAATACTCCAAGTGCGGCCGCACTAGAGTTTTGTACAGTTGCAACGTGACGTTGCGGCTCCGAAATTCAATCCCCCTATCAATAAAAGCTAAGACTCCGTATGCCTTCTTAACAGCCTTATCGACTTGATTGCCAACTTTCAGGGACCTATGCACACATACACCAAGATCCCTCTGTTCATCAACACTATTAAGAGTCCTCCTATGGTAGGGATTCTATGGGTTCTTTTATGCCCAGTAAGAAGTTGCACAACGTTAGGTTAAAGTCCAACAGGTTTATTTGGTAGTAAACGCCACTAGCTTTTGGAACGCTTTTCCTTCATCAGGACTTACCAAATAAACCTGTTGGACTTTAACCTGGTGTTGTGAGACTTCTTACTGTATTTACCCCAGTCCAACACTGACATCTCTACATCATGATTTTATGCCACCAATCTCTGGAGAATTCACCTCAGTTCCAGCTCTTGTCAGGTATAAAATTTCAATTTACTCTCTCTTCACTGTGAAGATCTCAGTCTTGTTTTGGTTATTTTTCCAATACTTTTAAGTTTATCAGCTGATTATTTCATTTTTGGAATAAGACACTGTAAAGTTTCCTACAGATTTTCCTCTAGCTTCAAACTAAGCAATATTCTAGCTTCTATTCCTCACAAGATTCAAACTGAGATTAAACCTCATCCACCCTCCATGCCTCAATAAAGATATTAGTGCTATATGCTGTTTACAGTGCACGTAAGTCTAACTTTCATTTATTTTGGCTAACTTCTCTTCATGAGATGTGAACCACATGAGGTCCAAATGTAACAAACAACCTCTCTTGCAAAGTGACACCAGAGAGCATTTTTAAGCTCCACCTTCTCGATGATGATGCTGCCTACTCCGGGAAATCTTCAAACCAACCTTCAAGTTAATTATCCTTCATTTACAATTTCTCCAGATTTCCCCACCTGCTCTATTGTTTCCATTCTGACTCTATTAAATAAACATGGCTAACCTTCCATACTGGTAATCACTCAAAACCAGCATTCCAATTACCTTATCGCTACAACAATTCCCAGAAATAAATATTATTTCTAAGATATGAGCACGAAAGTCTAGACATTCACAACAATGGTCTTCGGGTTGGCACAAATATGAGGCCTACTCTCTTTCTGGTAGTATCCATCTTCCGTAACTTCTTCAGAACTTTAATATAATTTATTATAATGAGTGGTCAAACAGGACACAAAAACCCAATTTCAATCTGCAGTGAGCAACAAGCACATGGCTTGCTGCACAAACAGCAGATTTGGAGTCAAAGGTTAACATCAAAAACATGTATGATGCTGATGCAACACAACTGAGAAATAAGATCTGGAAAGGAGGAGAAGCTCCAACCTTGTGTACCGGTCCGAAGATGTAAATAAAGATTAATTGTTTTGAGGAAATACAGATTTCAGTGCCATGCTTTGGGAGAATAACAAAAATCTCCAAAACCCCATTACTACCCTGACCACAATAGGAAACATGATGCTAGCGACTGCAAGACTCAAAAATGATGGAGGGCTGGTTTAAAAAAAACGACATTTTTGAAGGAAGAAAAAAACTTTAAGACTCACCAAGATGTTGGAACACCACGAGAGCAAAAGGTACAAGCTGAGATTCAGACCCAGAGACCAGATAGTAGTGAGCACAGATCCAAAGCAGCAAATAGCAGCACAGAATCAGGAATAATCCCAGGTCTCAGCAGAAGCACAGAATCCACACTACCATTCCTAGAACTATTTCAGAGTGCACAAGGCTCACAACAGACTCAGGACTGGGACCATGAGAGGAAAAGGTTCACACGGTAAAGAAATGCTTCAATTCTGAAAGATCGGGTCAGTACATTAATAATGTAGTAGGGTCTATCACTTTTGACCTGATGGCAAGGCAGCGATTGATGACACTTACGAAGAAGTCCTGCAAGTTTTTGACTAATTTTAGCACCATTGTAATTTGATGATGGAAAGGGCTAAAAATAAAAACAAATGCCAGGTGAAATCCTGGATTTGTTCATCAATAATGTCTGATGGTTGGTGAAAAATAGACTGATGAGAAACTATGATTATAGAACATTAAAGGATGACTTGATTCATGACAGAATCATAGTCAGGGTCCTAGACAAAGCATTAGCAGATGACTTACTGATGAGGGGATTTCACACAAGTAAAAGCAGTGCAGATTGTGAAGCCAATGGAACTCAAATCAGAATTAGGTGTTTGTTTCTAAGGTCCCATTCAGAAGATAAGTGAGCCCATTTCAGTTTATAAGCATGGATTCAGCCAAATCAGGGAAAAAAAATACACCATGCACCATTTTGAAGTGTATTACATATTAATGTGGTCAGCTCACTTATGCAACAAGATAAAAAGATTAAAAGGTTGCTACATGGGGTTTACATAACCAGTTAATTGAGCTTTAATGGACAAGTATTGCTTGCTTACAGTGCAGAATGGAAGTGAGAGAAAAACCCGTGAATGTCTCTGATAATGTCACTACACGTCACGTAACTAACTAAACAGAGAAGCATTGGTTTACAATACAGGACAAAACATTTTTTCGTGTTGGGCGAGAAATGTACCCAATGGGGGACAAAGGGCCACAACTGTGTGGAAAATAGACCGTTTTAAAATCATTTGCCAGAGACACTCAAAATCATGAGGAGACTGCGACAGAGCAGATGTGGCAAAACTGTTCTCACTTGAAAAGGATCAGGAATGTGAAGGTACAGTTTTGAGGTGGTTTGCAAAAGAAACAAATGTGTTGTCAGAAACACTTTCTCACACAATGAGTGGTTGAGGTCTGGAATGAACTGCCTGGAAGTGTGGTGATGCAGGTTCAATCAAGGGATTTAAGAGGGTGTTGTATGACTATTTGAATAAAAGCACTGTGCAGGGGTATGAGGAAAAGGCTGGGGAACAACAAATCAGGAAGCTCATTTGGACAGCCAATAGAGACATGATGGGCCAAATGGTCTCTTTCTGTGCCATAGGAATTCTGTAATAGTGCTATTAGCATAATAAAATAGCCGAGGTTCTTCACAAGAGCATTATAAAATAAATTATGGCACTGAGCCATGCAAGGAAATATTGGGACAGATGACCCCAAACTTGAATGAAGCGATAGGTTTTGAAGTGAGTTTTAAAGCTATAAAGCAAGGTTGTGGCAGGCAGATCCTGAGCTTGTAGCTGGATAGGAGTGCATTAGAATAGTCAAGTTAGAGGTAATTAAGGTGTGGTTTGAAGGTTTAAGCAACAGGTGAGCTAATGTAAGGTTAGAATCAAGCCATTTAGTAGAGGCAGACATCTAAGCAATGGTACAAAAATGTGGTCAGAATTCATCTCAGGGTTAAATATGACACAAGATTGTGAACAGTCTGGCCTAATGTTTGACAGTTGCCAAGGAGAGGTAATGGAGTCAGCAAGGAAAGGAGTTTGCAGTGGGGACTGGAAACTGGATAAGCAGTTGGATAATATTGCATCAGTGGAGGATTTGAGTGGGCTGGTAACGACAGTCATCAACATACACATGAAAAATAAAGTTGTGTTACATGATGTCACTGAGTGGCAGCATGCAGGTGAGAAATAGGAAAGGATCAAGAATAGATCCAAGGGCATCTCCAGGCTCAATGGTGCAGAGGCAGAACGAGAACCATTGTAAATGGTGCATTAGCTACAATTGGTGATAATAAATGGAAACAGTTCAGACCAGGCAAGAATGAGAGTGCAAGGTATTGGAACAGTACCTTGGTGTAGTGAACCGTGTCAAAGGCTGCTGAGGATAGGATATGATAAGAGCTATTTCAGCAGGTGAAGAAAATTGGTTCATGAGATACAGCCATGGAAAAGAACCCTGACGAAGGGTTATCCAAACTTGAAACGTTGGCTCTATTCTCTCCCCACAAATACCGTCAGACTTGCTGAAATTTTCCAGCATTTTCTGTTTTTGCCATTTTTTTTAAACAGTTTCTGGCTAGAAGATTACAGATAAGCTTTGGATGAAGATTTAATAATAAACAAAAGCAAACAAGGTCGTAATTTTAAAATAGTGTTCTGTGTACTGACTAATTGTATAAGCAGTCTGCAGCCGTGAGTTAGAGCCAAGACCCATATTAGAATGCTCTCCTTATGACTGCTTTTTAGAGCTTTGTTAGAATTGAGACAGCTGTATCAGAGGAGGACTCTCCTTCAAAGGTTTCTCTGGGGTAGTTCCCTCCATGCTTGAACCACAAATAAACAATTGTAACCTGTCCCTGGGACTCATGTGGTTAGTTGAAAGAAGTCCACCACTAAGGTTATTTTTGCATTCCAAGATGATCCTGCAAATAATGAGGAGTATTGACATATGAAAACAGGACCCGACTGCATTTTTTGTGGCCCAATCAGACCTGATGACGAATGGCTAAGCCAGTTGCCTACAATGTCGTTCAATTCTACGTCCCTTGGACTTATGTGAACAATGCAGGGTGAGAGGAAATTAAGGGTTTCTGGACACTAAGGAATTAAAGATGGATGTGAGAATGTAGCTGAACAAATAAATAGTTGATGAAATGTTGTAGTGAATGGAGGCTAAAGGCTTTGTTGAAGCTCTCTAGTTGGGGCTTTCAAAATGTAGCTCTAAGTAATTTGGGGGAGTGAGGGGTGATGATATTTGTTGATCCAGATAGGTTACCTCAGTGGAAAATCAAGAAAATGTCCTATTCTATATCTGATTTTGGTTGTTAAAGATGTACAGTGACTCAGGTATGTAATTCTTAAAAGCTTTCCATCAAATATTCTAGAATTTCTGAGGAAATTAAGCCACAGATTTCAAAAGAATCAACTATAAGATCAAATGTATATGTTGTGCTAAAACTATCATTTAATAAGGGGAGCTATTTACTAAGTCCCTCAGAAATTGCTATGTTCTTTTAAAAGCCCACAGAATGCTTACACTTATACTGATGAAATTCAACTTTGGACTATTAGCTAACATATAGTTTGAAGGGAAGGCATAATCTAAGAGTTTCAGTGCAGACTAAATTTTCTTCCTTCAAGTGTTAGCCTTTTTCAAGATAATAACAGTGGATGATTTACTGCAGTGGATATGGAATATTTATTCTGTCCTTTCCAATTTCCAACATTTAAAGCAACTCAACATACGGATCTTTCCTGTTGGTTGAATTCAGAAGCAAATTTTTTAAGAGGCAGAATTTTAAGGGGTTGCTTTAAAAATTAGATCATCATAGAGTGTAAATATTTTTGAACACTTTGGTTATTACCAGCATAGAAAAGAATACAGATACAAAAAAATTCCTTCTGAGTATCCTTTTGAACACTCATGCATAGGGTTAAAGGCATCAGCAAACCAATTAGTCACCTTCATTTTGACTGCTGTGTTATTCACTCACAACAGCACTGACTGCACAAAGTTACTCAAAGGAACCACAGCTATAAACTCCAACTGGAGATCCTCTACTTCTCTGCCTCCAAACTCTTGCCATTTCTTTGCCTCACTGTCAGTAATCGTGTTTTCAGCTGCCTAAGACAAAAATTCTCAAATTCTCTTCCAAAATCCTTTGCCTCTTCAATGAGTTCCCCTCTTAGGCCTTCTTTGAAACTTTGGACCAAGTATTTGTTTATTCTAAATGAATTTTTAAATTCTTTTTAATGGGCCGACAGCATTGCTGGCTGGGCCAACATTCACTGCCCATTTCAGGAGGGGCAACCACATTGCTGGGGATCTGGAGTTTCACGTAGACCAGACCAGGCAAGGATGGCAGATATCCTTCCCTGAAGGATGGGTTTTTACAAAATAAAAGTGGCTTCATGGATTTTTATTGAATTCAAATTTCACAATCTGCCGTGGTGGGATTCAAACTCAGGTTCCTATATCTTGCCATGGGTCTCTGGATTAGTAGCCCAGTGGCAATACCACCGTGCCACTGCTTCCTCCTTGTACCTGATACCAATTTTTCTGTGTGGTGTTTCCTGGGACATTTTTCCATGTCAAGGGGGTTAAATAAATGCAGGTACATTTACAGATTTTTTTTACCATCTTATTTTTGTGTGAATATGGGGTACACTGAAGCACCCTGTTTTTTTTTTGTTGAAAGCTACTGACTGCAACCATTGCGGATTTGTTGTAAAGCCTGATGGGCAAATTTGTGAACTATACCAGCTCACATCTCTTTCAATCTCACACAACCCCACTTATTTATGAATCTATAAATCTGGAACCCAGCAAGAAGGGCTGGGTGGGAGGAGTTGAATTAATAGATTTACATAGACTCATAGAATCTATAGAGCAGGAGGTGGCCATTTGGCCCATCGAGCCTGCACTAACCAGAATCTCACCCATGCCCTATTTCCATTGCCCCTCATATGAACCCTGCTAATCCCACTGACACTAAAGGCAATTTATCATGGCCAATCAACCTAACATTTTTGGACTGTGGGAGGAAACCAGGGCATTCAGAGGAAACTGACGTGGACATGGGGAGAATGTGAAAACTCCACACAGACAGTGACCCAAGGCCAGAATTGATGCCGTGTCCCTGGTGCTGTGAGGCAGCAGTGCTAACCACTGTGCCACCTACCAGTTGATTTAGATACTTACTGGCTAATCATTGAAGAGGAATGAAATCAGAGGAACATCCTTCACTGGCTGAACACAGAAGTTGAAAAAGACAAACAAACACAATGGCAGTTGTCTTTTATATAAAAAGCTGACTGAGTTCAGTCTTGAATTGAAAGCTACATTGCAAGAGGTTTGAATTTGCAGTTATAAGTTGTTTAGAAGTAATGCCAAAAACATATCAGTCAAACAACAAAGGATTGCATTATTTATTACTCATTGTCAATTTGTTTGCAAAGAGGAGGGATTGCTGTCATTATTATGGCGTATAGTTAATCTTACTTCCTGTCTGCAAAATAGAGCATCCCTTAGCATATTTATCTGGCATATTATCACATCCCACTCGATGTTTCACGTTTTGTCTTCAGAACAAAATATTCCAGGCACCATGTGGTCCTATTTGTTATCCTTGAGTCATGCTCAAGTATCATTGTATATGGAGCAATATACACACTCGCAAATCTAAGACATTTGATATGTTTACAGGAACAGCCAGGATTATTGCACACGGGCAAATCTCTCAGTGCGATAAGCAGATAAACATACTCCCAGGTCTTGGCTAATGTCAAATTTAAATGCACAAGAGCATTTTCCTTTTAATTTCCCTTTACTTTAGAAGATGCATCTTAAAAGGCTCACTTCCTCCTCATGTCAGTACATCGATTTGCTATTATTTGTCCAGACAGGTTTAAAAAGGGGTTTTTAATTTTGAAGGCAACATTGGAAGTAAAACAAAATGTATCAGCTGAATATCATGAATGTCAAAGAGAACCAAAATCATCATAGGACTATATATGATGAAGAGATTCAAGTTAAAAGTAAAAAAAAAATAATTGGTTGGATATACATACAAGGCACAGCATGTCGATAAAGGTTATCACGTATTGTCTGCTGTAATTCATGATCTGCTGATCCTTTCTGAAATCGCTGGCTGAGATAGTGCCGTAGATCTTTGTTTAGTTTGCTTCCTGCAATAAACATAAAAAGCAGTTAGTTGGAAGCATAACTTATCATCGGAAGGCAGTTCTCATTTAGCTTCACTTACACTGAATTTACTTATGGGACCATGCTATGCATATAACCTACAAGATTTCAACATAAATGGTTACTTTGAAACAAAGCATCATAAACCTTGCAATGCTCAGCACAACATATGGAGGGGGACATGACCACCATTTAAATTTGATAAATTTTCCAAAATCATCTCAAAAGTGCCCAGATTTTGCAAAATAAACCTACGTTCAATTTACAAATAATTATTCTGTGAGAAAATGTTAAAAATGGACTTAGTAAATCATTTTGAAAGTCAGGAGTCTCATCCAATTTGAAGAGTGATGACAATTCTGAATCAAAGGGATGTTGATGCATTTAAATTTTTGTATTTTACTTAACTAATAAATCAAAAGATTAAGAAAGAAAAATCCTATTCTCATGACTCTAACAGCTCACTGCATGGCACTGGAAAACATTTGGACAAAATTCTCATTTAGCACAATCATGAATTGTGCTAACAGTGCGCTACAAAATATTTGTGTATATGAATTCACAAGTCAAATTCATAAGTGTGATCCTGATCTTTTAGCTGGAAACAGCAACAGCACTTGAAGAATTTCCCTTAGAAAGCATTGTTCCATTTGTGTGACAAAATTAGCATTTACAGATGCAATCATATCTTGACACTTCTAATGGATCTGGATTACTTAGGATTCTGTTGTTGCATTTTGTTTTTATTCTTAAGAGCTAGAGATCTACTTCTAGTATGACACTTTGTTCTGATTGAACTGTACAAAAAAGTCTATTCACAGGAGAAAAACAGGTAAACCTTTCTAAACAACTGGCTAACTCAATTGCTCTAACACAGGATGTACTGAGTTGCATTCTCCCTTTCAGTTCCACTGTAGTTGAGGCAAAAACGTCTGATTTCAAGAAGACATTTGATAAAGCTCTCAGGGCTAAAGGGATCAAGGGGAAATGGGAGAAAGAGGAGATCAGGATATGAAATTCAATAATCAGCCAAGATCAAAATGAATGGTAGAGCAGGCTTGAAGAGCCGAATGGCCTACTTCTGCTTCTAGTTTCTATGTTTCTTCTGGAACGTGTTGAGCACTTCCTAATGCTAGGCAGCCACCTTTCTCAGAAGACCACTATTGGCAAGCATATCCAATACTTCCACAACAGTTTATGACAGCACCGTCAAATTTGTGATCTCTCCCTAAAAGGCCATGGGCAACCGATACATGGGAACACTACAACTGGCAAGCTCCCCTTCAAGTCATTCACCATTCTGATTTAGAAATACATTACTGTCTCTTCATTGTCGCCAGGTCAAAATCCTAGAACTCCCTCTCTTATTGGTGTTCCTGTACCATATGGACTGCAGCAGTTCGAGAAGCTAGCTCATTACTAACTCCTCGAGCTTAATTCGGGATGGGAAATAAATGCTGATCTAGCTAGCAACATCCACATCCCATAAGCGAATTCCAAAAATCTACAGAAATGACAATAAAGACTTCCACAAATTGACAAAGGTCCTAGTGTGAAGAGCAGTTTTCATCACCATATCTCTTCTATACTGTGCAGAGATCTGTGATTTTCCAGCTTAAGCCTTGCTGAAGGTGCAGCATGTGAGTGTGTGTGAAAATCTCACCACCGGACTATGCGTCAGTGACACAAGAGCTTTATAAAAATTACATCAGCAATATCTTCACCACATCCTCTGGGTTCAATGGAAAGGCCATCAGGCAAGTACCTGAAGCCAGTGAAACAAACATTCAGGCAAAACTCCTGCTCTATCAACTTTGATGGATGGGACACTCTGACTGGGTATCTGAAAATCATCTTCCCCACCAGATCCTATTTCCTCAACTCTCAAAGGACCAATGTTCTAAGAAAGGCCAAAGAAAACGCTGCAAAAACTCTCGAGCTCTCTTTGAAATACTGCAGCAATTTCATTAATGGGAGGGAGCTTATTGTTAATCAGTCAAAATAGCAATGACTTCTCCATCAGGCTGCATCATGCTTCGAGTTACAATGTCTTAATGATGAGATAGAGTGTAGTAGAGAAGGAAAGAAGAAGAAGCAAATCCGTATTCCGCATCCCACTACCTGTGGGATATCTGGCTCAAATGTTCAAAAGTCAGAAGAGTCTGTTCAGTCATATAAAGACCTATGCCAGAAACTCATGACCTTGAAGAGATGTCATTCTTAAATCAAGGGAGCACTGACATTGGCGATTGCTGAATCTGAACATTCAGTCCTTTGGGTTCTTTCCGGTTTACAGAAGATAATCATTTCAAAATCTAAGAACTTTGCACTGCCAGTCCTCTAAGTAGCTGATAGTTGGTTTCCTGTCATAGCACAATTGTGGTCAATCTGTTTTGAATATATAGTCTAGGACAATGTAAACGTTGCATTTCTAAATGCCACGATCATACATCTATATGAAAATCTTGTCTCCTGTCTAAAAATCCAATTTCCTGCTGACAACTTTACCAACTAGAAATTTCCATTTTTATATCCTTAACGGAAATTGCCCATGCGCACTTTATGTTGCAATTGCAGCCTCCCATCAGTAGTAGCACTGCAGTGTCTCATTTTTCATCTCCCATCTCAGTCTGTATTGCTCCAACCAATTTCACTTCCAAATCTAATTATGCAAAATAATGTATGAATTTAAAACAGGAATTGAATTATCTGTCTATACCTTGATCCAATTATGATCCCATTTCACCTGCAAATTCTTCACAGTCTGTATTCAATGAAGAGAAGGCTGATTTACCTATTCTAAATTTGTTTATTAAAGTAATTGTTGATGGAACAACCATCTGTATATTTCGAACATTAAAAAAATTGGATGAGTTGAATTTTATGAAGTGCAAAACATTAACCATTCTCAAGCTGATCCATCATTAGATTGAACTAGGTGAATTGTAAGAGGTTAGATTGTATGATGAGAATTGTTGCTGCAGAGACAGGAAGAATTATAGCTACCAGACTCTGATGTTTTATGGGGTTGTATGTTATCTCCTCCCACTAATGGTAATCAGTTCTCACAAATTTCTTAGAAAGGCACAAGGCGTGGGAAATGTCACTACCCTATTGTTAAAAGTAGCAGTGCATCTGATCAACTCTGCTTTTCTTCTGCCCCAGGGCACACAATAATTAAAACATGGACAACACATCAAATATTACTTCATTTAAAACATCTTCATTTATTGACACAAATTATCATTTTCCTTCAAGTCATGAGAAATCATCACCAACTTGCTACAACTCAGTATAAAATAATGCCAAAGTTGAAGAGAACTGCAAATCATTTCAATGGAGAAATTCACACTGTTGCATTTTGTTATCGCCATTCACAAACTTGCCCATCTGACTGTATTTTAATTTCAGACACAATTTACTGAGTCACCGATGAATTTTACATGCCGTCCATGTGGACATAACAAGAGACACATCTCATTATTGAAACTCAAGTCACGGTAAACAAAACAAAGAGTTGCTCTAGTGCTTGTTGAAAAACCTGGTGCGAGGCAGCTGTCATGAAAGATTTTACAACTGCTGCCCAGGTAATGTCCTAATGCTGTGGCACTGAAGCTGATTGGCTATTAAATGATGCAGGGACCAAGCATAAATTACTGGTGGATACTTTACTGCACCAAGAAAAGAATCCTCTGTACAGCAAAAGCATGAACTGGCTGCTCAGTCACTATATTCAATGTGAGTAGCCCATGACTGTAACTGTTTCAACTGGTGAACAATCACCTTTCCAGGGCCATATGTGCCAAAGATTTAAAAGCAAGTTCACTTCTTGACTCTGGGCAATTGTAGAACTACTAGTCAAAATTTAAAAATTTTTACAATGCACAGCAGGCACATAAAACTGCCCGTGATAGGATAGAAATTTTTTTGAACACAGGTCAGTTGTGATGATGAATGTATTTTTTATATGTTTAAGATTATATACAAAAAAGAAAATGTGTGTTTGTAGGTGTCTGTGTGCGTGTCCAGGTTAATAAAACAGGAGGACACAGGTTGTCTGTGAGAGGTAGCAAACGGAATGCTAAAGGTTGACGCATTTATTATGAGAGGTTATGGTGAGTTTAAGCTACATGTAAATAGGTTGAGTAAAACAATTTGCATCGCGAGAAAAATGGGAAACTTGATGTTTCAGCTGTTAGATATCACAAGGGAGTTCAGAGATAAGAAGGAACCTTCACATCCTATGAAGATTTCATGGTAAACAAGGGAAGGAGTGTTAAATTTTGTTGACTCAAAAACAGAGGCAAATAGAAAAACATGAAAGAAACATTTTTATATTTGGAAAAGGAGAGCTCAAAGAGGTGGTGAGGATAATGGAACATAATAAAGTAAATGTTGCAAGAAAGTTATGTGCCGGCAAAGAGGAAAGATGGGAAAGGTAGGATTAGAGAGCCGTGGATTACTAGGGATATTGAGGACTTGGTTAGGGAGAAAAGAGAGGCGTATGATAGGTCAAAGCAGCTGGGAACCGAGACAGTGTTGGAGGAATAGAGAGAGAGTAGGAGGGAGCTCAAACGGGAAGTTAGAAGGGCAAAAAGAGGGCATGAAATGGTTTTGGCGGATAGGATTAAGGAAAATCCAAAGGCTTTTTACTCCTATGTTCGGAATAAAAGGGTGGTTAGAGGAAAAATCGGACCTCTTAGGGACAGAGGAGGGGAACTGTGCTTAGAGCCCGAGGGAATGGCGGAGATCCTGAATGAATACTTTGCGTCGGTATTCACGAAGGAGAGAGGCTTGTTGACAAGTCCTGTCTC
The DNA here is from genome assembly GCA_024679065.1 of Sphyrna mokarran. NCBI lineage: Eukaryota > Metazoa > Chordata > Chondrichthyes > Carcharhiniformes > Carcharhinidae > Sphyrna > Sphyrna mokarran. The sequence goes on along the minus strand of JAGIQG010000003.1, from coordinate 103,665,298 downwards.
TGAGGGAGCTGTGGACCAGTTGAGGGAAATATCCATACCGAGGGAGGAAGTGTTAGAGCTTCTGGGCATTCAAGAGCATTAAAACTGATAAATCTCCGGGGCCTGATGGCATTTATCTCAGGCTGGGAGGTGTGAGGTGAAATTGCTGGTCCTCTGATGCAAATCTTTGTTTCTTCTTTGGACATAGGTGAGGTCCCAGAGGACTGGAGAATAGCTAATGTTGTACCGTTGTTTAAAAATAGTAGGGATAACCCTGAAATTATAGGCCGGTGGGTTTGACATCAGTGGTAGGGAAGCTGTTGGAGGGGATTCTTAGGGATAAGATATATAGGCGCTTAGAGCATTGCGATCTGATTAGGGATACGCAGCATGGCTTTGTTAAGGGGAGGTCGTGCCTTACGAATCTGGTAGAGTTTTTTGAAGAGGTGATGAAAACGGTTGACGAAGGGCGAGCCGTTGATGTCATCTATATGGATTTTAGTAAGGCGTTTGACAAAGCCCCTCATGGGAGGTTAGTTGAAAGGTCAAGGCTCATGGGATACAAGGACAGGTAGCTAGATGGATAAGTAACTGGCTTAGTAATAGGAGACAGAGAGTAATAGTGGAAGGGTGTTTTTCCAGCTGGAGGTCAGTCACTAGTGGTGAGCCGCAGGGCTCAGTACTGGGACCTCTTCTATTTGTAATATACATAAATGACTTGGAAGAGGGAGTAAGTGGAGTGATCAGCAAGTTTGCAGACGATACAAAGATGGCTGGACTTGCGGACAGTGACGAGCATTGTCAGGCGATGCAGCAGGACATAGATAGGCTGGTAGTTTGGGCAGATAGAATTCAATCTTGATAAATGCGAGGTGATGCATTTCGGGAGAAAGAATGTAGGGGGGAGATGTATGATAAAGGGTAGACCTATTAAGAGTATAGAAACGCAGAGGGACCTGGGGGTGGAGGCGAACAAGTCTCTGAAGGTGGCAGAGCAGATGCAGAAGGTTGTGAAGAAAGCATACAGTATGCTAGCCTTTAGAAGAAGGGGTATAGAGTACAAGAGCTGGCCTTTAGAACATAGAACATTACAGCGCAGTACAGGCTCTTCGGCCCTCGATGTTGCGCCGGCCATTGGACACTCTAACCTAAACTATTCCAATATCATCCATATGCCTATCCACCGAACATTTGAATGCCCCCAAAGTAGGCGAGTCCACAACTGCTGCAGAAACGTTGCAGTTGTATAAAACATTAGTTAGACCTCATTTGGAATACTGTGTCCAGTTCTGGTCACCTTACTACCAGAAGGACGTGGAGACTCTAGAGAGAGTGCAGAGGAGGTTTAGAACATAGAACATTACAGCACAGAACAGGCCCTTCGGCCTTCGATGTTGCGCCGACCAATATAAAAAGCAATGCCCCTCCAACCTAAACCATTCCCTTCTCTTCCATATACTTATCAACTAACCTCTTAAAACGCCACCAAACTTGGCGCATCTACAACTGCTGCAGGCAGGGCATTCCACTCCCGAACCACCCTTTGGGTAAAGAACCTACCTCTGATATCCGTCCTATAACTATCACCCCTTAATTTAAAGCTGTGTCCCTCGTGCTAGCTTTTTCCATCCTAGGAAAAAGGCTATCACTGTCCACCCTATCTAAACCTCTAATCATCTTATATGTTTCGATCAGGTCCCCTCTTAGCCTCCTCCTTTCTAACGAAAACAAGGATGTTTACCAGGATGCTGCCTGGTATGGAAGGTCTGAGTTACGAGGAGAGGTTAGGCAAATTGGGACTGTTTTCCTTAGAAAGACGTGGACTTAGAGGAGATCTAATAGAGGTGTACAAGATTACGAGAGGTAATAGATAGAGTAAACAGGGTTAAGCTTTTTCCTAGGATGGACTCAAATAGCACGAGGGGTCACGGGTTTAGGGTGAGGGGGATAAGGTATAATTTGGATGCTAGAGGGAGTTTTTCACACAGATGGTGGTGAGGTATGGAATGCACTGCCAAGTAAAGTGGTGAGGCAGGCACTCTGGAGTTATTTAAGAGATACTTAGATGGGCACATGAACAGAATAGGAATGGAGGGGTATAGATAACTGATTTAAAATAGGGATCATGAGCCTTGGGAGTCCCTGGGAAGTCTGTAAGTAGACGATGATATTGATGTACTTGTTTTTATCCTACAGGTGCTTTGGTCTGCCTTGTTGACTAACAAGGGACATACACACGATGGGTCATGAGAGCGCTGCTCTTGGATTTTTCGAGAGTATCCCAGTGCTTCACGTCGTTAGTGTACGCTTGACCTAGACCACTTGATGGGCAACACGACAGCTCAGTGACTATCGCTGTGCTGTGCAGATACATGGATTTGGGCCCGTGTCTGTGGGAGTTTGCGCGTTCTCCCCGTGCTTGCGTGGGTTTTCTCCGGGTGCTCCGGTTTCCTCCCACATCCCAAAAATGTGCTCTTAGGCTAATTGGCAAAATAAATTCTCCCTAAATTGTCTCAAATGTGGTTTTTAATCCATACATCTATAAACATAGACATGGATCACGGGTAGAGGTGGGAACATCGGGGTGGCGGTGCGGGCTCGTTGGGCCAAAGGGCCTGTTTTCCGTGCTGTTTTGTTCTTTGTAAAGTAAGATATTTAAAGAAGGTTTTTTAACTGAGTTGGATGGCTGTGGGGAAACAATCCTTTGCACTGAGAGGCTGTAAAAGTTTTGAATTGGAGGGAACGAGCTACACAATGTTAAGCCAAAAGACTGTGAATGTTCAAAAAAGTTCATTTCAGAGCCTCGTTTTTGTAATTAGAAATCAGACTGGAAATACTTGAGAAGTTGTCACACTCATAGAGGTTTACAGCTGTTACTAAAGTGACAGAAGTTCCTTTACTTGGACATTTTTATGGATTTTTATGGCTACAATCTATAAGAGGATCATTGACAGGAAAGTAGTTTAATTGTTACGTTTGCCTAAGCAGTTTACTTTTGGGGGTGGGGGGGTGGTGGAGGTTGATCTGTGGATTGTTTTAGCTGTGTAACTTTAATCTTATGTGCGAAAGTTCTTTTCTTTGAAATCATTACTAAAATTTTTAAATCTCTGAAAGTGTTATTGGAGTTTCTCTCCTTTCAGTGCTTTTATGCTTCAGTTAACTCTTCCTCTTCCTTTTCACAATAAAAGTTTATGATGAGAAAGCAGACCTCATCTTGGAGTCCAGCTAGCTCAGCAATAACATCTGCTATGGTCATAAGACAGTTAATCAGTAAGGGAATTGTCCAGCTTGGAACAAAAACTAAAAGCTGAAATGCAAGATTTTTGTAACAGGTTTTTTGATAATAAGCATTTATAAGCCAAAAGCTCAAGTACAGTTCAAGGGAATGTTACAGCATGGCATAAAAAATACATTTTTAACAGACAGGTTAACAATCAATATTGGCTGAATTGTTCTGAAGCAGCTACATTCTCATATTTTGCCCCTAGGTTTGTAAACTGATGGGAAGTGACCAGCACCTGCGAATCATTTAAAAGTCATAAATAATAGAGCAAACTGCAATGCTTTTTGCCATTCGAGTCAGGTCACCAGAACGTATCCTGAATCTTTAGAAAAACCTACCCAGAGAACATAATATGAAAGCTTATTCTGAAACCATTAACAGCAAGTCAATAAAGAAACCCTACAGTTTGTCATTCAATAGAAACAAAAAGTAGAATTCAGAGGGGGCCATTGCTCCCATCAGATCTGCTCCACCATTCAACATGATCATGGCTAATTCGTTATCTCAATGCCATACTCCTTGGCACTTGTTGAGAAATCTGTTTCCTTCTTAAATACATTCAGTGGTTTGGCCTCCAGACCTTTCTGTGATGGATAATTCCACAGGTTCACCACTCTCTGAATGAAGAGGTTTCTCCTCTTCTGAGTCCTAAATGGCCTACCCTGTATCCTGAGACTGTGACCCTCTTGTTCTAAAGCCCCCAACCAGAAGAAATAACATCCCAACATTCAATCTGCCCAGTCCTGTTAGAATGTTATACATTTCAATTAGATCCCCTTTCACTCTTCCAAATTCCAGCAAATGTTAGCCCAACCATACTATTCTCTACTCATACAACAATTCTGCCATGCCAAGAATCAATCTGGTGACACTTGGCTGCATTCCCTCCATGGTAAGTCCACCCCATCTTAGATAAGATGACCAAAACCGCACACAATACTTCAGGTGCAGTCTCAACAAGGCCCTGTACCACTTTCTTTCTTGCACATCCTTGCTCCTGTACTCAAGTCCTCTTGCAATGAAGGCTAACATCCCATTTGCTCTCCTGTCTGCTCTATTGCATTCAGTTAGAAGCAGTTATTTGCTATGCTTTAAATAAAAAGCAAAAAAAAATGCAGAAAATACTCATCATATGCAGCATCTGTGGCGGGAAACCAAATTAATGGGTGAAATTCTCCCAAAGTGGGTTCAATGGAAGGCTTGATAGAGTTTAATGGGAGGCCCTTTCATGCCAGTGGACAATGGGATTGTCCACTAGTGTCTATCATGGCAGATCCAATGAATAGAATGCGGATGAAGGCCCAACCACCCATATCCGATTCTCCGCAACATCAGTGGGAAAACATCTCCATGTAAATTACATTTTGAATAATGTGGCATGCTGCTGAACAATGCATGTGGCTGCCTCTCGAATTCAGGATGGAGGCCGCCAGCAACCTGGGACCCCAAGACGTCAGAGCAGTGAGTGAGAGGGACATCTGCAAGTGGACCTTACAGCTTCAAATTCTTCCTGGAGATGCACCTTCTTTCTCAGATGTTGGGTGCCTTTGCAGTATGACACCAGGTAGGGCAGTAGACTATACACCATCAGACCGGTCTATAGTTAAAATCTTTTTTTTAACTAAATGGATAAAAAGTGTAAGGAACTTATTACTGGCTCCAATGGCAAAAAATAAAGCTTCAGGAGCTTCACAAAGGAATTACACAGGTTCTTATCAGAAAATGGGATTCAAGATGGTTAGAAATGCACCAAGGGAGGACTGGGATCAGAAGCTAGTGGAATGAACTGTTTTCTCCTACCTAAAACAATTACTGTGTTTATCACTGGATATAAAGGCCATGAGTACATGTTATTTTTGTATGGGTAGTGTATTAAAAAAAACACAATAACTGGGTTTCAATTGAATATATATTTTTAATGCTTGAATTATGTTAAATTGTATAGATCCATTTTGATATTCCACAGGATGAGGCTGTTCCTAACCTATTCAGTCAGTATAGTTAATCAATATAAAGAAAGCATAATGTTACACCATTCCGTCGACATTAATACAAATGCTACATAAACTGATTTACAACATAAACTGATTCCCAAGTTTAACATCACATTCCTTTCTGGTCCGTATGTAAATGATTCAACTTTTGCAGAATGATCGTTATTTCTCCAGTACATGTGTATCGTTACTTTAAAGAAAGGACAACAAGTCTCTTATTCAAACACTGCTCATGTCAAAGTGCTGCTTGATAGCTAGACCAGTTTACAAATCCAGTTTAAACCAGTGAATTGGTGAATAGTATCTAACTCCTCCTCTGGCAAACTATTAAAGAATATAGAATTCCTGCAGGGCAGAAAGATGCCATTTGGCCCATCAAATCTGCACCAAAACTCTGAAAGAGCATCCTAGCAAAACCCTCCCCTCTGCCCTACCCCCAAGTAAGCCAGCACATCCTTAGACACTAAAGAGCAATTTAGCACAGTTAATCCATCTAATTGCACATCCGTGGACCAGAAAATATGGAGAATATATAAAGTAATTCAGACATTTGTAAGTTTACCTTATAAATTTTGAGATCTGTAAGGCATTCAGCTTCCTAATTAAAAGCAAGAAAATGTATATAGTGTGAAAAGAATCCAATTATATAAATCCCATTCACGCTGCTCAACTTTAGTTCAGTCAAGATTTCTGAACTCAATGTGGATCAATTCTAATTTATGTCAATTGGATCTTAGTAACTTGAAAATCTACCACAAGACAAACCTGACTATTTCACTGAAAAAATCATGCTATTTATCAGATTCCAAACAATGTGTTCTAACAAAAAACAAACTAACTTCCTTTAGACTGATCCTAATTTTACCTTAGTGTTCTGACGATTTAGTATTTTGTGTGTATCATTTGGTTGTCTATTTTTTAACCTATAAATTATCATTTGACCAGCACGTGCTAATCCATTAGTGTAATATTTTTCACATTTGAGAACAAAAGATCATTTAACTGATCTATGTCTCTACTTTATTGATCGTTTTAATATATTGTGGGATTTCCATTTTTCCACTGTTGATGTAATTTTTTTTATTCATTTGTGGGACATGGATGTCGATGGTTGGCTAGCATTTACTGCATATCCCAGTTGCTGTTGGAGGACATTTGAGAATCAACCACATTGCTGTGGATATGGAGTCACATGGAGGCCAGATCAAACAAGAATGGCAGATTTCCTTCCCTAAGGATAACAGTGAACCAGATGGGTTGCTCCAACAATTGACAATATTATTCTCATCAGTAGATTCTTAATTCCAATACCTTTTAATGTATTCAAATTCCACCATCTGCCGTAGTGGGATTTGAACTCAGGTCTCCAGAACATTAGATGAGTTTCTGCATTAACAATCTAGCGATAACACAATGAGGCCTCGCTTTCAGCATGGAAGAAGACTTCAATTGCAGAAACACTACAAAGTTCGCTATTACTGAATGAATCTCTCTGTGTTTTGTCAACTAATCAAATGAACTATGTATTCCTTCTTTTCAAAGCTGCAAAGCAATGCAATGAAACACTCATCAACCTTTTCAGGAAGCGGTTGGTATATCAATTGTAATAAATAGCTGCCGAAATTCTTATAATGGGCCCAGACACACTTTTGTTAATGTGACACAGCTAAATGGCATGTGGGTGGGTGTGAAGAATAATTAGATGTTTGCATTTATCACAAGTCTGAAAAATAATGTGAGCTGCACTTAATTAGCCTAACATTTAGATTGTTACTCAATGCTACATTATGAGCCTCGGTGCTGTTGCTGCCAATGTGCTGCATGTTATATTCTTCTGTTATGTAACACGTGCACTATTGTACCAGAACATCAGACTTCATCTGTGTTAAATTACATCTCCAAAAACATCACGTTGTTGTAAAATATTCCATTCTATTTTTATCCCTTTGAGGAGATAACTAGGAATGCACTTGTACGTTTATGGTTACTGATTGAAAGACTGCATTCAAAAAGTTCTAAAAACACTTCAGATGGAAAACAATCCATAAGGTCTATGCAAGTGGACAGGCGCATAAACATGCAGCTGTCAGTGTACCAGCTGTAAGAAAACTCAATATAATTCTAACATTTTAGAAAAAAGGAAATTGGAAATAAAACAGAATTATGACCAAATGTAGCTATTTAGGAAGAACAAATTACTGATGTTTTTTGTGTGTATCCCTCACCAGAGTTGGTGACAAGAGGATGAGATGAGTTACTAAAGCTGAGAGAAAAAAACCAACAGATTTTATAATCACAGGAAGAAAGCAAACGGATTGAATGGGCTGCTTAGCATAAGATTTTTTAAAGATTAATGAGATAATGGAAAGACAATGTGAGTGATAAGGAAGAACAGAAAGCCATATAAAGAAAAATACACAAAAACAAGTGGGAGGGATTGCAGGAAGGGGCAGAGAGAGAAAGAAAATGTAAAAGGGCAACAGATATAAAATTAAATGCGAATTGCTGACAAAGTACAAAGGTTATATCAGTTCTGAGAAAAGGGAAATGCTGAATGCTCCCACATGGCTAGGATTCCTCTGATGCCCTGTATTGACAAAGGATTCCCATCTCAACTATTAACCAATCTGCAATCTCTCTTCCAGTATCAAATTCCCACACGTTATTATAAGTGTTCTCTGCTGCAGTTGAAATGGTACGTTTAATTACATTCTGAAGTTGCTAATATCAATGTTTAGGCAAAAGATAGCAGAATGCTCAATAGAAAGGTAAGATAGTGTCCTGAAATTCGCTTTGAGCTTTGCTAGACTGATGAAGTCAACGAAAGACAGGAATGGAACTAAGGTGATAAACCACAGGGTGTTCAATGAAACATTTAGTGAAGTGGTCACCAAATGTGTTTGGGCTTCCCAGGACGAATAGTTAAAATAATAAAATCCACAAAGTAAGGAAGATCACTGGAATTGTATTTCTAAATACGATCAAATTCTTTTTTCCAATAATGGGGTTCAACAAATAAATGCAATTTAAATGCTGGTAACAATTCGTGGCAACCTGAATCAGTGGCAAGTTGCCTCTGTGCAAATGCAATAATCATGAATCCAGCCATATCCATTCACATGTGCAAAGCCTTCTTTGTTGATTTATTTGAAAAGAAATCAGATCAAAATTTACTTGGTAATTGGCAGCCATATTTCAAAATGCAAACTGGAGGCATGTATTTGTAACGGCTGACCATCAGAGGACACAGTTCAAGTCGCAACATTAATACTTGAGAGAATAAAGCACATCCTTTAACATATAAGTTGCTTTAGCTGCTCAACTTTAACTTTAAATCAATTTGTTTGCAAAGCCAGAGTCTGGAGCTATCCTACAGAATCAGTAAGTTTACAATACAGAAGGAAGCTATTTAATCTACAGCATCTATCTCAGTTACTCATTCGAGTGCTCCAAACTAATTAGACTAACCTTCTCTCTCCTCATTGCCACCTATGCTCTAAATGTTACTCTCTTTTCTCTTAAAAGGTGAAATTTCTCAGTCTTTACCAATGTTCCTTCTGAGTTGTACAGGGGTTCCTGTGCAAGCTGCACAAAAGTATCAAGTACAACTGTGCAAAAATACTGAAGGTCACACGCACTTAAGCAAATTGGTCCTAGACAGCCCAAATGCTTTACGAGTCAATTTACTGTATTAAAGGATTGTTTTAACGTCAACAACTTATAATTTATAACAACTTTAACATTATAAAGTGCCCGAAAGCAATTCACAAGAGTACTTTTCAGTAAAAGAAATGACATTCAGCCACACAGGAAGATATTTGACAGATGACTAAATGCTTGAGCGAAGAAGCAGGTTTTAAGAAGTGTGGTAAAAAATAGAGCGTGGCAAGGTAGAAAAGCATACAAACGTAGGGAAGGGATGTTATTCTAGAGCTTGAAATCTCGGCAGCTGAAGACACAGCCACCAAAGGTAGGACAAATAAAATTAGGGTTGCTCAGAGCAGAATTTAATGGGCACAGATATCTCCGAAGGCTGTAGGGCCCATAGAGACGACAGAGCAAGGAACAGGCAAGGAGATGAAGGGATTTAAAAACTAGGATGAGGATTTAAAAACCAAGATGTTACTTGATTGAGAGTCAATATAGGGACAATAATAAAACAGGACTTACTAAGAGTTAAGACACTGACAACAGAGTTTTGGATGACCTCAAGTTTGTGGATGAAAGAATATGGGGGGCCAGCCAGAAGTACACTGGAATAGTCAAGTCTAAAGAAAACAAAGGAATGGGTGAGGGTTTTAGCAGCAGATAAGCTAAGACAGCGCAAAGTTGAATGGTATTACAGAGATGGAAATGGCAGCTTTCGGGCTGGCACAAGTATGTAGTCAGAACCATATGTGATGTGAAGATTGTGAACAGCCATGGTTTAATCTGGGGAGAGGAGTAGGATTGGCAGCTAAGGAAAGGTTTTTGAGAGTGGGGACTGAAAATAAAGGCATCAGTGCTTTCAATTTTTGATTGGAGGATATTCCTGCTCCTCAAGTACTGCCTGTTGAATAAGCAGCCTGATAACTTAGCAACAGTAAAAAAGCCTAGACAGACAATGGTGAGGTAGAGCTGCCTGTAAAGGAATGTCTCCTTCATTATTAATGATCATCTCAAATCAATTACCATCACTCTCATTCATGGGATGTCCATCCTGATCTCACATCATCCTACAACTCTTCTTGCATTTTCTATACATATCCAGTAGCAATGGTCACTGGATGAGAAGTATTTTCCAATTTTAAGTTCACATGGAAAAAACATTTTCCACAAGAAACTACATCTTCCCTCTTAACCAAAGAAAACAGTCTTACTCTATTCACTCTACCATAAATAGTATAAACATTGCTTTTGTAGTTTTATGGAAGACTATTGTATCCCAAAACATTACATTTTGAACTATCAAAATATTTTACAGAAGTTACATTAATCCCTTTGTGATGCTTGTATCATTACCTTTTTCTTTTGTATTTGTACTATCAGTAACTTATTATGCATTATCTCATCTAAGCACCTATTAGAGTATTTTCAATGTTTCAGTTTGTTTTTAATTATCTAACTAGTAAAAAGACCAGTAGTTCAAATTTGAATTTTCAAAAGTGTGATATTTACCATCTATCAAATTAATCAAGAGAAGAACCTGTACCTGGCACAACACACCAAGACTAAAAGGTAATTGTTTAATCTCAGCGTGCTAACCCGTAATGACACAAGAGGGTTTACATTTTCATTCAGAGAAGATGTGGTTTCTTCTGGACTTGTATTCCAACCATTATTTTGTAAATTGAGTTTGTGTCTGTATATGCCTTGTTTGTGAACAGTTTTTCACTCACCTGAAGAAGATTGAGACTCCAAAAGCTACTGCTGCCAAATAAACCTGTTGGACTTTAAGCTGGTGTTGTGAGAACTCTTACTGTTTCTAATGGAAACAGCCTTTCTGACATAAGCTTAAGTTAGAAAATGCTTCTCACAGTGGCAGAATGGTTAGCATTGCGGCATCACAGCCCAAGGAACTCAAGTTCGATCCCCAGATTGGGTGACTGCCTTATGTGGAGTCTGCACTTTCTCCCAGCATCTGAGAGAGTTTCCTCCAGATGCTCTGATTTCTTCCACAGTCTAAAAGACGTGTTGGTTAGGTGCATTGACCATGCTAAATTTTCCGTCAGTGTACCCGAACAGGTGCCTGAGTGTGATGACTAGGGGATTTTCTCAGTAATTTTATTGAATTGCCAAAATAAGCCTACTTGTGACATTTATCGATAATAAAGACTATCACTGCTAGATTTATACAGAAAATCCAAGAAAAGCTATAGGATGATGACAGGTCAAGATGGAGATCCAATGAATCCTCACATTTAATCCATGCAGAATGATCTATTGCCCAGGTATAACAATTCCTGAGAGCAGTGAAATATATATAATATATATATATAATATATATAATTATAATATATTATAATTATATATATTAATTATAATATATTATTATAATATAATAATATATTATATTATTATATAATATATAATTATATTATATTATAATATAATTATAATATAATTATATTATTATAATTATAATATAATTATATTATATTATATATAATAATATAATATATTTATTATATATTTAATATATATAATAAATATTATATATTTATAATATATATAAATATAAATATTTATATTTATTAAATAATAAATATTTAATTAATTATTTTAATTAAATAATTAAATAAATTGATTATTTAATTTAATAATTAATTAAAGAAATTAATTATTTTCTTTAATTAATAAGAAAATAATAATTAGTTTCTTATTATTAGAAACTAATAAGTTTCTAATTTAGCTGATTAGAAACTAATCAGCATTAGTTTCTGAGCAGATCTAAATCATAGTAAATATCTTCCTACATTATGATCAACAACAGTGACTTAAATAAGTCCCAGTAATAAACAGAGATTCGGCATCTCCCAAGAGCTGACATGCAACTAGTACAGTCCTTGAAGATCTGCCTTATCACGATGTATTTGAACACAGTGAGCATTTAATAAATTAAGCTCACTTTGCTCCAGTCAGCTTGAAACTTAAGATGATTTATACAGTCAAGCTATCTCGATGTGTGAATGAACACAGAATTACAATCTGGTTTACATTATAATAAATGTGAAATGCAGAGATAGTAACTATTTTTTCTCCAAGGTTGTGGCTAGCATTTGGTATGATCGGAAATAATTAGAGCCACAGTAAGTAGTGAGCACTGACTCAGTTTGCACAAATCTACCAAGGGATGAATTTCACTATGCAAATTCTGTAGCAAAATCATAAGTCATTTCAGCAAAGGCACCTTGATCCAGTACTATGACAGCTCCATTTTTCATTGACCCAAGTAATTCAAAGGAATATAATACTCCAAGCTATGTTGTTATGGGAATGCTCAACTAGATGGAATATAAATGAAAAATGTTGCAAATAGATAGCAGACCTATCAGCATCTGTAAAGATGAAGTTAACATCTAACATACGTAGGTTCAACAAAGCATCAAGGGCCAACATCCAGAATATAAACCTGCCTTTTCTCCTTTCAAATGCTCCTGGCCTGTTACAGCATTTCTAACATTTGTTTTTAATTCCAGCTTTTGTGGTTTTTTTTCTTTTTATTGTAATCACTAGCAAGCTTGGGTATTTTTGATGGTTCACTTCCTTCCGAAAAGTAGTACTTTACACTTCACCAAAATGAATTCCAGCTTCACTGTCCTGCCCAGTCAGATACCTTATTAAATTCATTTTGTACTTGTTACAGATTTTACCTCCTCAAACTCAATTGCTTCTTGAAAGCCAGTCGTATAACAGCACTGTTTTAATTTGGTCTCAGTGCTGCTATTTGCAGATTTATAACAGCAAGTGTGGCTTTTTCATCTTTATAACAGAAAAAGTTTTAATCCCAGGAAAAAATGTTACCTACTATTCTGCTGCTGTGATAAGATGCAGTGATATATCAACTGGAATGATATACGGTTGTGTAAAAGTTGTGAGCAGACTGATTAATGTTAGTTCCCTGCAATCCAAACTTAAAATAAGCTGTTTGATTTTGATCAGTTTGCATGATGCTTCCAAAGCTCAAGTCATTAATATTAATGATAAAAACATGAAAATCTAAACACTGATCACTGGGACATCTCATCCAAGTATTTCCGCCCATCTCTATATAATTCCTCCAATAACTATAACCTATTCTTTAGTCATTTTTTTTTACCTATTCACAGGTTTTACCCTCAATCTCCATTACATAAAGGTAGTAGCCTCTCATGCAGAATGAACACTCCAAATAATTTTTAAGAGTCAAGGTGCCCCATGAGAGATGGTTTTCTGCAGGCATTTTTAGATGTCACCTTTTCAAGAGGAGTCAAGGAAGTCAGTCAAGCAGGGCTTTCCTCTTCTGAACCCATGTTGATCTCTGTCTACTATTTTAATGTGCTACAGTAATCCTTAAAGATTTCAGTTTGAGGTGGGCAAAGATTAAGGTACCAGAGCTAAAAGGCAATCCTAAACCACTCCTGCCTCCTAGACTTCTTTCTAGAACATAAGAATATAATCATTTTACAAGTAGTAAAGGAGAATTTGGGATTTTCTTAATATTGTCAAAAAAAGTTTTTTTTAATTATGAAAAAGTCAAATGTACTATTTGTCCATTTGAGAAAAATGGAAATCCACAATGGAATTGCAGCTTATATGATCTAATTCCTCTATGTTAGAGCATTCATTCATTCAGGTCTAGTCTGCCCAGAGGTGGATCCTTGGCTCATTATTTTGCTCCTTGACAAATTGTGTCAATGATGGTTGAATGCTCAAATTCCATTCACCTAAGTGTTCACACTGATGTTTTTAAGAATCATTATAGGATCCCTACATTACAGAGGAAGACCATTCAGCCCAGCAAGTCTGCACCGACTCTCAGCTAAACTCTATTCCCACAACCCCATTTGTTTGCCCCAATAATCCCCAACCTATATTTCTTTGGACACTAAGGGGCAATTTAGCATGGCCAGTCAACATAACCTGCAAATCTTTGGACTGTTACAGGAAGCCACAGCACCTGAGGAAATCTAAGAAGACACAGGGACAATGTACAAACTCCACACAGCCAGTCAGTTAAGGTTGGAATCAAACCCGGTTCCTTTACCACTGTGCTACCCAAATAAAAATGCATTCCTCAAAGTTTAGCAGTATATTTTGAGGCACAAGCAGAGTTTCTGAGAAATGAAATTATTTTGAAGTTATAGAGCATTAACAATGTGATTATTTTATTACTGAAGACTTTACAATATCCAAGCATCAGAGGGAAAAACAAGAGGCAAATCTATTTCTTAGACCAGTTGGCAAGTAATGGACTAACCAACAACAAATAGTTAAATCACTGGTTTTATAAGAAGGAACACTTAATGGTTCTATTTAGTTGCTTGTTAATAATGTTTTCTCTTACATATTTAAACAAATATAAAATTACACTCAAGAAAAAAAAAACACATTGGCAAAGGTGAATGGATGTGGCTTCATTTTCTCAAAAATGTCATTATAACCTTGACATAAAACTAAAAACTGTTTTCCTTCAGATATCTAAGACAAGCATGCTCTTCTATGGTGCATCAATTTTATTGCTGGATTCAGTTAAAACAGAAGATCTAGTAGCAATCAATTTCTAAAATAATGCTTTTATCTTCGACAAAATAATAGCTTGGACTAGACAGTTAGCAGCAATAATAACAATACAAGCTTATCCATCTTTACAGAAATGGTTACTAAGGATGCAACAACACGTTCAAGCAGCTTCCTTGTTGCTGTGATCCAGTGTCATTTACCCCATACCGATTCAGGGCAGTCCCATCCAATCATTAAATATTTACAACATGCAGCTTCTTTCTGGGTTGTAAGGTTTTACTTTTTTGAGGAACACATGTCCACATGGATACAGTCAAATATATTTCAAAAGAATCACCAAACAAACTCAAATAATTATCAAAGATTCCAATAGTTTAATAATTACCATTATTCAGAGTTTTAAATGATCAACAGACCTGCTCTATTCAGATACATTTCTGCTGCTGAATACAAGTATATTAACACGATATCCCTCAAATAAAATTCATTCTATGGCATTGGATTCTTTATCAAATTATGATTGCACTGTGTCTCTCTCTCTCTCTAGTTCTAATGATTTTGGATACAGCAGATCTGGTGTAATCACTTGCAGCTCTGATGTTACTTTCTTTTTGCTGTTCAGCTGCTTATACTAACAGGCCAGCAGAGAGCACAACAGATTCAGTACTGCAGAGAGCAACTCTCTGCAAAATAAAACAGTTTCAAGAGTACAAGGCTTTCGATCAAGCTTAATTTACAAACAAATTTGCATTGTCATTTCTACATTATACTGTGACACCCAATTGCTGTTCACTTGTAATAGTCTGAAGAATCGTCTTTCCACATATTAAAAACTATTAAGTTTAGGTTTTTTACATATATATATATTCAATGAATTGCATTTATATTTTGCTATTGATCCTAAATGCTGATACCCAAATTTAGATGAACTGCAGTTACCCTCTGCACAATTAATGTTGCCCTTATAATGGAATAGGCGAACAGGTGTAACATAATCATCCCAATACAGAATTGGGCTCCAGACAAAAGTCCCATTCACTTTCTGGATAGTTGACAAAATAAAACAAACTTGCATTTCTAAAGTGCCTTCTTTGTTTTCTGAAATGTATTAGTCAACGTAGGCTTATATTAACACTGTAGTGAAGTTACTGTGAAAATCCTCTCGTCACCACATTCCAGCACCTGTTCAGGTACACTGAGAAAGAATTTAGTATGGCCAATGCACCTAACCTGTATGTTTTTCAGATTGTGGGAAGAAACTGGAGCATCTGCAAGAAACCCAAGCAGACACAGGTGGAATATGCAGACTCTGTTTACTCAGTGACCCAAGCCAGAAATTGAAAATGGTTCCCTGGTGTTGTGAGGCGGCAGTTCTAACCGCTGTGTGGCCCTCTATTGTAACACATGAAAGAGGATTCAATTAAATCAGCACGAGAGCATAAAATGCAGTAGAATCTGTAAAATGTGTCTATATATTGGTTTCTAGTCCCTGGGTATAATTTAAATTTGATGGTGTATGAACATCAAACATCATTCTAAAGAAGCAATTTTGCGTCTGTAATAACACACAATGTTCGATATGAACACCTTAAAACCAATAGTTGCTGGATTTGAGTTACAAATCGGTGGATACAAAATTGAAAATTAATGAAGAAAACAAAAGCGCTCTCACTTTCAGACAAAGTAACAAGGTATCTGGGTAAAGTACCCTGAAGGACAGGCACAACGTGGCTTATTAATTATTATTAATGCATTGCATCATTGGATGACATACTCCAAATATTTACCCACGCAACAGAAACTGGATTTTACCCAAGTGATCAGGTGCAATATGCTTAATTCAGCAGCAGGCCCAGAAGGAAATTGTGAAAGTAAATTAACTAGCAACATTCTAGAATCTTGTTCCAGCACGCTGTTCACGTAGCTTGGCAACTGGATGCCCACCTACCCTTTCAGTTTGCACAATGCAGGGAGAAATAAATGATACTGTGGATAACACAACAGGGAAGAGGAAAGGTGGAAAGAATTCTACATTTGAGGTGTGTTAGAGTATTGATGTATGACCTTCAATAATTAACTTTAACCAAAGGATATTATAACCTGATATAAATATTAGATAATGTAAAATTTTCAACTTCAGTGGTGTAAATCAAGCCTTAGCTCAGGGGTAACATTCTTCCCTCTGGGTTTAAACTCCATTCCAGAAAGTCGAATACGCCACCTCAATCAGCACTTCAATACGGTACTGAGGACATTAATTACAGGCCCCTTCTGCTCTCTCAGGTGGATGTGAAACACTCAAAGGCACTCTTTGAAGAGAAAGAATCTTTCAAGGTGTCCTGGACACAGTTTACCATTCAACCAACATCACCACCATAAACCTGTCTCCCAACAAAAAAGAATCTCTGAATATAGAAGGGATGGCGTGTTTGAGGGCAGGGGGTGAGTGAGTAAATATATTTTCCTTCCTAAGTTTATTAATGCGCATGACTTATTAAATTCCAAACACCACAGTAATCAATAAAGTCAACTTAATTAGCCTTGTTCAAACTGAGCCAATCGCTCGTTTTTAAGTGCCTTCTTCATTACCAACACATACGTTTTTCAGTTTTTTAATTTTGTCTGGAAACCAATTAAAAGTAAATGAATTTACGACTAAACTGTTTATTTAGTACACATTTTCACAAACTTTTTAAACTTGTTTTTAACCCAGTGTCATTGTGCGTCAAATGAATAAATGCTCAAGAAATTAAACTAGCACAATGAAACCCTAGTTCAAATATGGAGTTAAGTTCAGCTTGACTAATTTAACCAATTCAGGATGCCTTTCTAAATAAAGTTAAAACCCAAATTCCTGGCATTCAGCTTTAATACAATTCATCTTCAAGTTGTATGAATAGCAAAAAGGTGGCAAAAGGAGTGAGACCGATTAGGACCAAAAAGGGAAAGTACATGTGGAGGCAGGGAACATAGCTGAGGTATTAAATGAATATCTTGCAGCTGTCTTTACCAAGGAAGTAGACCTTGGTAACTGACAATGAAATTCTTTTTCTCGAAGGATTCAAAATTGAAAACAAGAAAGTGTTGGATAGACTGTCAGTACTGAAAGTTGACAGGACACTGGATCAGACGGAGTGCACGCAAGGATACGGAAGGAAGTGAGAATGGAAATTGCAGAGGCACAGGCCATAATCTTCCAGTCTTCTCTAAACACATGGAAGATGCCAGAGAACTGGAGAATTACAAATATTAAGCCCATATTCATAAAAGGCTGTTAGGATAGCATCAGCAATTTCAGGCCAGTCGTCCTGAAGTAGTGGGCAAGCTTCTAGAAATAATTATTTGGGATAGAATTAATAAATCATGTTTACCTAACTTGGTGTTTTTTGAGGTGGTAATAAAAGAGGTGGATGAGGGTCATGATTTTGATATGGTGTACACAGACTTTCAGAAGGCATTCGATATAGTATCACACAACAGACTTGTGAGAAAAGTTATTGCTTATAGAATAAAAGGGACAGTAGCAACATGGCTACAAAATTAGTTTAATAACAGGAAAGAGTGCTAGTACTGTGGCTAGAACTGCTGCTTCACATTGCAAGGGACCTGATTCTGGCCTTGGGTGACTGTGGAGTTTGCATGTTCTCCCTGCATCTGCATGAGTTTCCTCCAGATGCTCTGGTTTCCTCCCACAGTCCAAAGATGTACGAGTTAGGTGGATTAGCCATAGTCAATGCCCAGGTTTACAGGAATAGGACAGAGGAGTGGGCCTCAGCAGACAGCACTTTTGGATGATCTGTACAGATTTGATGGGTCAAAATCCTTCTGCACTGTAGGGATTCTATAGAATTAGAGAGTAATGGTCAATGGATACTTTTCGGGCTGGAGGAAGATTTGTAGCGGTGTTACCCATGGGTTGGTATTGTGACCCTTGTTTTTCTTGTTATACATCAAAAATCTAAATCTTGGGGTGCATGGGCCAATTTCAAAGTTTGTAGATGAGCCAAAACTTGAAAGTATCGTCAACTGTGAAGAGGACAGTGCGGAACTTCTTGATTTTGATTTACGATCAAATCAACACTGAACATGCATTAGTATACAGTGAAAAGAATTGTTTTTGTGTGTTATACAGACAAGGCATACCATACGTAAATAAGGGAAGGAGATGGTGAGAAGGTAGTGTTACAATCATAGCTAGGGTGAGGAAAAAAGATCAACTTAGTGCAAGGTAGGTCCATTCAAAAGTCTGATGGCAACAAGGTAGAAGTTGTTCAAGTGAGTTATACATGTCCTCAGATTTTTGCATCTTCTCAACTGAAAAAGGTGGAAGATACTATGTCCAGGGTGTGTGGGGTCCTTCAACATGCTGACTGCTTTTCCAAGGCAGTGGTAAGTGCAGACAGTGTCGATGGGTGGGAGACAGGTTTGATTGATGGACTAGGTTTTGTTCACAACCCTTTGTAGTTTCTTGTGGTCTTGCGGTCAGAGCAGGAACAATAACAAGCTATGATACAACCAGAAAGAATTCTTTCTTTGACACATCTGTAAAAGTTGGCAAAAGTTGTCGCGGACTTTCCAAATTTGCTTCGTCTTCAGAGAAAATAAAGGCATTGGTAAGCTTTCTGAAGTACAGCAACAGCTTGGGGGAGACCAGGAAAGGTTGTTGCTGATCTGGACATCTAAAACTTGAAGCTCTCGACCCTTTCTACTTCTCCTCCATTGACGTTGACACGGGCATGATCTTCACTATGCTTCCTGAAATTGATGACTATCTCTTTCATTTTGTTAACATTGAGGGAGAGATGATTGTCCTTGCACCTGTTCACCAGATTTGCTATTTCTTTCCGTTGTTTAAGATCTGATCCACTATGGTGGTGTCATCAGCAAACTTGAAAATTGAGTTGGAGAGGAATTTGGCCACACAGTCATAGGTGTATAAGGAGCATAGTAAGAGACTGATGACAACAGCCTTGTGGAGCATTGGTTGATGATCATGTAGGAGCTGTTGTTATCTATCCTTACTGACTGCAATCTGTGGGTTAGGAAGTTAGAGTCAGGAGCTTCAGAAGGACACAGACAAGTTGGTGAAGTGAATTTGAATGTGGAGAAATTGGAGATGGTGCATTTGATCAAAAGAACATGTAAAGACAATACAAACCAAAAGGTAAAATTCTTAAAGGAGTCCAGGAGCAGACAGTCCTGGGTGTATACGTACATAGATCACTGAAGATGGCAAGACAGGTGAAGAGAGCTGTCTATAAAGCATCTTATTTTCTGAGCTTTATTATGAGGGGCACAGAACAAGGATGTTATGCTGAACTTATACAAGACCTAGTTAGATCTCAGCTGGAATACTGCATACAGTTCTGGGTGCTACATGATGGGTAGGGTATAAACACACTGAAGAGAGTGTAGAAGAGATTTATAAGAATGGTTCCAGGGATGAGAAACTTAAATTATGAGAATAGGTTGGTGTGGTTGTGCCTTGCCATCTATACTCACATCCCATGCATGACTAGAAGTGCAATCCTTAATTTGAAATATCAGACTGAAGCCTGTTTGCCCAATTCAATCATTGCAATATTCAAATGAGAGCTGGGAGTACTTCCAGAATCCTTGTTAATATTACTGTCTCAATCAAGGGTGGCACAGTGAGTAGCACTGCTACTTCACAGTGTCAGGGACCTGGGTTTGATTCCCAGCTTGGGTCACTTTCTGTGCGGAGTTTGCACGTTCTCCTTGTGGCTCCATGAGTTTTCCCCGGGTGCTCTGGTTTCTTCCCAAAGTCCGAACAACGTGCTAGTTAGGTACATTAGCCATGCTAAATTCTCTGTGTGCCTAACAGAGCGTGGCGACTAGAGGATTTTCACAGTAACTTCACTGCAGTGTTGATGTAAGCCCACTTGTGACGTAAATAAATAAATTTTAAATTTTAAACAAAGCTATAGACCAACAGGTCAGTTATCAAAATGCTGCTTGAGAATCTTTAATTAACTGCATTCAGGTCGATTTGCTTAAAAATTGGGTTGTCCAAACCAAACTTAACGTGCAGTGCCCAACTAATTATGGGTACCAAATTCATGGTTTCTGTGAAAGAAATTACAACTTAATCAACGAAAATATTAGATACAAATGATGCGAAAAAAGTTACAAATTAGGATTTATACTTTTATGATATTACTGTTCATTACTTGGCTGCTTAGCTTCACTACTGGCTGCTCTGTTGAGCTGATTCTTGTGGTTTTATAAACAGACAAGAAATATGGCCCTTCCAACCAAGTCCGAAGTCCTTCTCCAAATAAAGTGATATGTTCAGCCTCTGTGAATATCCTCTATTATGGTTTCTCACACTTTGAGAGTTTGAGCCAGCCAAGGTCTGTGTGTTAGGATGAGGTACCATTACAATACAATGAGATCTATTTCACATTCATCTGACATTCATTGAACTTTGGTGGCCCCAGTGAAACATGGAAAAGAATGGTCTGCAAACCCCATTGTTTCTAGTTTTAGTCCCTATTCACTCAGGCAGTCTTGACTGTCTACGTTTTAAATGACAAGTTTCACATGGTGTGCTGCAGCCATCTTAACAACTTTTGATGCAGTATGAGGCATGCAAGGTTTAATGCGTGGGACTGTGTAAATCTTCCATAATGATGAGCTAAAAGAACACATGATGGGGTGTTGGGGGGAATGTGGGTGGTTGGAAAATGTTCATGGCTTCAGCAGTACACACAGAAGCCACAACATGTGCTGGAAGCAGATTCAATTGTGGCTTTCCAAAGGGAATTGAACAAGCACCTAAAGATAAAAGATAAGAGTTATGAGGAAAAAGTGGTGAGTGGGACCAGCTGAATTATTCTTGTAGAGAGCCGGTGTGCACTTGATGGACCAAATGGTGTCTTTCCATGTTTTAACCATTATGTGATTGCAACCCTCCCATTCCCTCTTCCAGGCAACCCAAGCAAAACTAGCAATTCGAATCTTAAACTGCATAAGCTTAAAAATCATGATTGAAAATAATGTCAACCAATGCTGGATTGCAGAAGCAACTAGACAGAACACTCAATTCAATTTAATTTCAGAATTATGGATGAGATTGTGATTTCCACATCAGCATGTGTGCCATTAATTACATTGCAGCAAAGCTCACCTTGGAAGCTTGATTACTGAGAATCCACAGTGTGTTCTATGGGTTTCCCCACGTCTTCACTGCATCTTATTGGACTGCAAAGCTGCAGCCATGTATAATGGGATTTACAGCAATTGTTATTTGGCACTCAAAAAATAAAACTTGAAAGAAATTCAAATCTGCAAATTTCAATTATTCTTTATGATTGTTCTGACCTTTTAAAAATATCTCCAATGCCCTTGAGACATCATTTCTAGAGACCTAAAAATATTAAAATAAAGAGATTCTCCTGCTCTTGAGGTCATCTATTAATTTGCCAGACCTGATGATGACAGATAGCCTGCTCCCCAACTCTTCAAAGGGCCCGATTTTACCATTGTGTCGCGCCCATTTTCAGGCACAAAACTTGATAAAATCGGACATGAGGCCATTAATGTGATCTGTGCCCGCTTCTGCGCAGATGCCCACTTTACAAAGACCTGAAATGAAACAGCCGCAATTAAACGAATGCATTTAAATTAATAAACTGCCTGCCCAACTTTATCAGCATTTCCCCCTTTTATCGCAATTGCCTGTCCAGATTCGACATGAAATAGACATGCTTGGCAAAGGTCTGTTTCAGGTGCTCCAGCTTCTGAAGGATCAGTTCAGACCTTCCAATGGCTCTCTGACTCATCGGCAGCGGCGGAGGGATGGGAAGGGGAAGAGGAGGGGGGCCAGATCATTCTGTGCTGAGAGGGAGGGGAGAGGAGAAGGTGGATTAGATGTGTCTCTGGTTGGGGGAGCGGGAAGGGAAGCCAGATCCCTTCTGCGTGCGTGTGTATGTCCGTATGTGTGCGTGTGAGAGAGAGAGAGAGAGAGGGCAGATCATTGCCTGGTGGAGTGGGGGGGCGGTGAGGAGGAGGAGGAGGAGGAAACAAAGTCATTCTCGTGTGTGTGTGTGTGTGTGTGTGTCTGGGTGGGGGCGGGCGGCGTCGGGGGGGGGGGGGGGGGGGGGGGGGGGGGGGAGGTTTCCCCACTGCCACACTGTGGGCAATCGGTGGGGGGGAATGGGAGCAGGATGTCGCAATCGGTTTGGGTAGCTGAGGTGGGGGAGAGGGGCAGGGTAGATAAGGGGACAGTTATGCTGTGGGGGTGGGGCCATCAATCCAGGACGGCTCTATCCACTCGTTGTGGCTCAGGAGTGATCTGAGAGAGGCATTTTTCACATTTTTTCTTCACTGCATATGCACAATTCAAAGCTCCAAACCTTGCAATAGCACTTTGGGCGCGATAAGCCTCCCCTCCCCACGGTATGATGCAGACTTGTGATTTTTTTCAGGCTAAGTGCTTATGGGGGTGCCTGAGAACAGATTTCCAAGTTGGATCTGAATTGCACTCAGCATTTAGAACGAAAATACTAAAATCAGTCTCACAGAAGAAAAAGTGTGTGGTGAAAATTATTGCACAATACTCTTCCCTTCCTCAAACACAGCCACCGATCACACTAATTACCATTCAAACTCCAATGAACTCTGTTAATAGGCTTGCCTTTGTTTTGTTTGAACATTTAATACATCACAGTAAGGAATTTGTTGGGTCTCTCTATTTTAGGTTCCCTGTATCTGAACCAAACATTCTCAAATCAGGAGGTGATGCCAATGAGATACAAAATTTGCTTCACTCTTATTTCTAAAGTAAGACTGCCCTCAACAAAGCATCGCACACTGCAACTGAGAAAATTGTTTGAACTTCCACATTTTGCATTCTCAACTCATAAAATGTTATCATCGCATTGTTTCAGACACCCTCCTGTTTCCTAGTCTGTGCTGGAATAAAGTTCAACAGGTGGTCTCAGCCCCTTTAAGTAGTTATTTTGCATGCAGAAGTCAAAACAATGTCTGCCAGATGGCCATTTGGCTATAAAGAGCTGTGAAGGCAAGATTTAACACTTGTGGAAGCTTATCCTGGCACAAACCTTTGGCTTTATTATAACCAACCGAAACCCATCTGCTTATTCTTTGGCACAAGCCAGTGAATAATAATAGGAACAGAGAATATGTTTTTTTTCTCTCTACTTAGCCCAATGATACTGATAGGTGGCAATACATCATAGATAAGCGACTGATCTTGGGACATTTCTGGTTTGTTTGCCTCTGAATACTAAATAGCAGACTATTTTAATCTACAGCGAGGTTACCTTAAAGCTTCTCTAGGTTAACATTGCCAATCTATGCGTAGTTATGTACTGTGGGCCAGTGCATTGTATACACTGAGAAAACATTGTACATATAGGTGACAAAGAAAAGATTTCATTCCATGGTTAAGGTTAGTACATGATTCGGAAACATCAAGAAGATTGGACACAAATCCTTCATACTCATCAGTTTTCCAGTTGTGAACTCTGACCAAAAATCAATTTTTAAAACAGTACTTGACGTTTAAATGCAGACCTGAAAACAGTCCAGACCAAACATAAAAGCACAAAGATAAAGGTGAAAACAGAAAATAATTTCAGTTCAGCTGTGAGAGCTTCAGACAGATAGCAGTACAATTTGCTTTTTGAAAAGTTTTTCTATCCACAGCTTGAAACGTGTAATACCATCCAATCTTTCAGATTATTACGTTCTGACTATGTACTTTATTAAACAGATTTACAACTACACTGGTGAGGTACATGGCCAGCACATTAACGATGGATTGCAAATATCTGCAGCGGCCATGTATTGACTACGTTACTGAGAGATCATTTATCAAAGCAGCATAATAGGCACATTTGCTTCTATCAGTCTTCATACACAAGGCCTTCAGCAAGAATGCGAGATTTCTTTTTTGAAAAAAAGAATCTAATAACTAGTCATTTTCCACTGTGGTTGATCTTGCATTATACAAAGTGTGATGGCAAAAGCTAGACACAAAGTGTATATAATGGCCCTGAAGGAACTGGGAGCAAATATTTTACATTTTAATCCATCATTTGAGCTCAGCTGCATATTTGTATAATTATTGAAACCTTGAGTAAATGCGTGATTAAAGGCTACTTTTGAAATTTAATAAGACAATGTTTTTAGGGCATACCAATGCTTAATTTATTTCAGTATCCAAAACTTGCACAATTAAAAATGGGAAGGAGGAAAGATATTCGTGGCTCTCCAATACCATCTCAAAGGCAATTGGAGATAGGGAAAATATGTTGACCTTGCCAGCATAACCCACGCTGCAAGTAGGAATAAAACAAAATCATTATATCCGATGCCTAAAGGGGAGCATTTAATTAACAGAACAGTAATAATGTTACAAAAGCAAAATACTGCAGGTACTGGAAATCTGATTTCTTTTTAAAGCTGTAAATGCTGGAAAAAAATAGATCAAGATAGCATCTGTGAAGAGAATAAGAGTTAACATTCTAGGTCAATGATCCATCATCATCATAATGTTGGGCTGAAATTGTAGGGTTTTGTTAAATAAGAACAAGATGACCACTAATTTTAGGAAGATTTTTCCTTCCCTTATTCACACCTTTATTTTTTTCCCAATACCATTTTTTTGCAACTAATTCACTGCAAAATAAATGTGTGTATTGAGAGAGAAAAAAATCAGATATTGTGGACTAATGCACAAAAGGAAAAACAAAAGTGGCAGGTGTCTGATATTATGAGCCAATCATCAGTATACATTAGAGCTAAATTATTTCAATATTTTATAGTTAATCAGAAAGTATTTTCCTTGGAGAACAAAAGGAAAACTTGGAACTTAAGTGTTGTACCCTTATATTGCGAAATCAGAAAATGTGAACTGATACTCTGACCTAGCCATTTTTTAAATAAATGATCTCTGCTTTTTCTGCCTCCTAATTTCAGAATGACGATTCCAAGAAGTAAGACATTTTGATGGAACACTACAATAACATAATTATATTACAAAAAAATACACAATACCGTGATATATGATATTCTCGGCAGAAAAAGGCAACTACTGCAAGATATTCCAGCAACTTTACAGTATTTAATTAAAAGCAAATTAACATTCAATAATAATAATAAATTTGAGCTGAAGAATTGAATAAAAAAACTTAGCTATTTTCTCCAAATTTAACCCCAAGCTTCGCTCCAGTGTCCTACAGTCAACTTGATATTTTGATTTATAAATTCTCCTGTGGGTTTGACAGTACCCATACCTGGAAAGCATCTAGTCTGCAGGAACAGCAACATGTTTATCATATTGAACTTAGCAATAAACTGTAGATAACAGCTATCAATTAAAATCACAATGATAATTACATGAGACTAATAATAAATAAACTTGTTTAAATGGCATTAAACAATTGCCATTGGCAAAGCGTGTGGACAGTAAGTTGACACTCTGCACTCACAACCTGGGCGGCTTCATTGCTAGCATAGACATCTCTTCACCCCCTCACTATTTTCATTGGGAGGCATCAGGCCAACTTTTTCATGAATTGTGGTTCATAGCCCCCTCAGAGTTGTCATGAACCTTAGTCTGAATGAGGAAATCTTTTGAAAGATAACTTCAGAAGGCCTTATTCATGTTTTCCATGCCAATTCAAGTTCCTCCACTCGCCTCAATACTCAGTCCTATCTTTGATGCCAATCCACGTGCCTTTCCCAATCCCTATGGCCCCTCATATTCTCCACACCAATTTACAGCAGTTCCAAGCTTGTAATACTGATGGGCTACTCCATTATATGGTTCCATCAACACTGATATTCACCCAGTATATCCTCTACATAGAACCAATAACTCCCACAATAACAACAGCATGCGCAGAAAAGCTTTTTTTTTAAATAATAGCTTTTCACAGCTTTCTTAAACTGCTATTACTACAGCCCAATAAAAATGTCAATTTACCAGACCTTTAAAATATCAATAGCAGACACTACAAGCATTTGACATCTCTATCTTATATAAATAAACAAATAATTGACAAAATAGATTCAAGAGAAAAAACTGTCACTCAAACAATATTTTTTCTTGTGTGCACCTATTGCAACAGATTAATGGATGTTTGGGCTTTCAGCCAGGCATCATGATGCATTCTTGGCTAAGAATCCAGACACATGAGAACATGAGGTCTGAGGGCAATAGGGCCTAATACAGAAGAAAACAAATGAGACAATGTTCCTGAGATTCAGGTGAGCCTTTTCAACAGCCTGCTTCAGCATTCTGCAGTCCCTGTGGCTGCTTCCAAACTGTATCTGGGGTTTAGGGAGCCCATCTCTACCATGCCTCCCTGCCTTTCCCCAAAACAAAAATCCTGCTTTTTCAGACACTTTCTCGAGGCAGGGCTGCTGTGCCAGAGAATTTCTCGATTCCCGCTCCTCACATCAAAAATCCAACTTGTGAACTGCATTTCTCTCTGCACAGATGCTTTCTTGAGTATATTCTGCATTATTTCAAATTTTCAGCATCTACAGTATTTTGCTTTCATATTAGGACTTAAGGAATGTCTTGAAAGCCAAGAAAGGTAAACAGGCTTTGGGACAGCTTTCCAGAACTTGGGTCTTAGAAAGCTGAAGGTCCAGTTTCCAGTGGTGGAAATTTATTCAGGAGATAGTTAACCACTGGGATGCATGGGCTACTAGCCTTACCCCTCCAATATGACCTCATGTTAAACACTTTAAAGTATAAAGCTGTTTAGAATTCTGCACTACCAACCTTTACAGCCAAATGTGAATATTTCACATAATCAGGGGTTTACAACATGGAAACAGGCCCTTCAACCCAACTTTTCCATGCCACCATTTTAAAACCACTAAATTAGTTTCAACTGCGTTTGGCCCATATCCTTCTATACCCATGTAAATGTCTAAGTGCTTTTTGAAAGACAAAGTTGTACTTATCTCTACTACCATCTCTGGCAGCTTGTTTCAGACACTTACCACCCTCTGTGTGAAAAAATTGTCCCTCTGAGCCTTTTGTCTCTCTCTTCTCTCATCTTAAATCTGTGCACTCTAATTTTACACTCCCATACCTTTGGGGAAAGATGTTGACAATCTAACTAATCTATGTCTCTCATTATTTTATAGACCTCTATAAGATCACTCCTAAGTTTCCTATGCTCTAGAGAAAAAAAGTCTTAGTCTATCCAGCCTCTCCTTATAATTCAAACCATCATGACTCAAACATAACAGAAAATGACACTATTTGCTAATCCAGTTGCTTGCAACTTGAACAGCAGCAGCTAATTTAGTTCCCAGACTTAGGTACTTATTAACAACCTCAATCTTTGTCCAACATGCTTTTTAGAAATCTCTGAACACACTATCAACATCTGACCCAGATTCTATTCCTAAAGGATTTAATTGCCATTGAAATTGGTCCATTAGAGAGATTAGACACCACTTGTCAATCACTGAGTCTTTGCATGGCCACCCTTTTCATATTAAATATTACACTGTATTTTAATCAGCAGGTTTCAATTCATAATTCACAGAACTTAAGGCACCAGAAATTAAGGGTAAATTTAAACCACAATATTACATTCTATTTTTCATTGTTTTGGGTAGGAGATTTGGTTGATATCAAAAATGTTAAACACAATTATTCATTTTGGCAAATAAGTTTGTAGTTAAAACATGCCTCTAAAATTACTGATATCCTATGACAGGATTCAAGGCATTGGCCAATGATATAGATTACTGGGTGAGGCCATGGGTGCTACTGAAACAAATGTAATTCAAACTCAGCAGTATAATTGAGGCAGGATTCTGTGTGACATTTACTTTGCCTCAAATAATCCACACTCCTTCAACTAATCCATAGCCGTTGAGCTGTCTTTTCTCATCTTTTGTTTCGAAGTTTTCAACCAACTAGTGCTAGTTTCCCAGTTGATGTGCTGAAATTAGAGCATCTGGCGTGAAGCTATGTCAGTGAATTAGGTACAAGAGTTCTGATCTTAACTTCAGGTGAGAATAAGGCTGGCAGAGGGAAAGGCAAACTTTCACAAATAGTGCACTGTGATATCTGGCTTGTCTTTGATTCCTGGCTATTGTTCGCAAGTTAGAATGTTGACTGTTGACTGTAGCTGAAGAAAATAACATGATCTTTGACAGGTTGGGGGTTCATGGTCAGACTGCTTTTGGGGGTCAATAGAAATTTTCTTCAACAAGGGAAGGGATTTGGTACGGTTTCTGAGCAACAGAGGGCTTTTTTTTAAAAAAAACACGCTCTATTGTCACCATCAGTTTAATTCATTCTTTATAGTATATTGTGTATCAATGATCATGGAAGGGCCATTGCTTGGCATGTGGGATCATAAGGACTATTTGGGAGGCAAATGTATAGGATTATGAGGGGACATAAGGGATTTATGGGTTGGAATATCTTGACATGGTGGCCTTGGGGCAGGTAGGGCTGTGCAAACGGGTGGTGGGATAGAGATATTCTCTTTATTTTACCTGGGATGAAATCCCACTGTACTAAGATGGGCCTTTAAACATTGTCTCCTCAGATATTGTTAGTCACCATCAACTGGTGCATTCTCCCGTGGCAATGCCTCTAGCAGTTAGAATCTACTTGCTAACCAATCAGCACACTTTTCTCGTACAGCAGAAAGTTGTTGCTTTTCCTGAGATTAATATTCTTGCCAATGTCCTGATGAGTGCGAGGCAAAAAACTTGGGACAAAATGTCTTTTTTTAAAGCATTATTCTACTACAAAATGACAACTCAACTGAAATGTCCAATATTACACGTGATATGTTTGCCTTTCCAGCAAATGACCAACAATTCATAGAGGAATCTTGATGACAGCAGTGTTTGTAACAGCTGAGGGCAAAAACGTCAAGTCCTCTTCTGTTTTCCGCTCCCTAACATTGAAGCGTTGAGGCTAGCCATATATCCCCAATTGGCACCACTGCTGAGATTTGCTAACTTAATATGGACTGAGCATTGAATTTGTGACATTCCTACCTGAAGCAGGTTGGTAAGTAAATAAATTTGTCCAAAAATTGGGAGACTCATCATTACAAACTATAATATTATTTACCCTAACACTTGCAAAATCCTGTTATTTGCTAGCCAGAAATATGCCTCCAGGAGGTGGTGCAATATAATACAAAATTGTCATTTCAACTGTAAAATGTATAATCAGCAATAGAGAATCTGGGATAACCATGGTTTTTTATCTGCAAGTCCTTTTTAGAAGAAATGCATTGTATTTTTGCTAAGAGGCCACTTTTAATTGCATTGTTTCACAATGATACAAAGGCAAATTTTTGCTTATCCGACTGCCCTTTTCAGAATGTACTTTAAAAATAGAACATAGATTTTTCTGTATATTTAGATATTACAAGAGAACTCAATACTCCCTGCAGAACAGTCCTATTGTTCCTGTGAAAATGATGATGATGATAATTACGGATAGCTCCTCAATTTTGAAGTAAAATATATGATATCAGCAGTTCTATGCTATACCTCATTTCAGCCACAATGTTCATTTTGTTGATCTATGTGTCATTTGACAAAACCAAAATTTATAATTCAAGATTGCTGAATGCAATGTAGTTTCACATTTCAACATTTGCAGTATAATGCAACATAACAACAAACTGAGTTAAATTCTTTCTTTGGAACTTGGTGTAAATCACTGAGTTTTGATCACTAATAATGCAACCATCCCAAGATATTGGGCAGAATTTTGAACTTTTCTGGCTAAGGCAAGACAATCATGCACTCAGTGCATAAGAATCTGTGATCCACGCCTTTGTGGTGGCATGGCAAAGCTTGATAAAGGCAACGATCCAGGCTTGAGAGAGATCGGGGCACCCTTTTTCAAAAGGCATCCCATACCCTAATCTCCCTCAACCCCACCCAACAGATATGGGGAACTCAAACTCACACTGGGGCAAACCCACCTAAAAGCACTGGGGCAACAGACACACACCGACACACTACTCCTCTCCAATAGGGCTCCTCAGAAGGCCTTCCTGGGGGCACTATCTTGGTGGCTACGCTTACCTGTGCATTCATGGTGGGTTCCCCTCGACTGACTCATGGTTGTAAAAAGCAGCTGTAAACTTTGCCAATGTCATGTCACGTCACGTCAGTGAAGGGGGAATTCCAAGAATGGGGTGAGTGGGAGAGAAATGGGACAAAGTGATGGGGAAGCCCATAAGTCATATTAAAATTTATTGAGATGAGGTTCCTGCCCAGCAGGCACTTCATTACGTTGTTGGCAAGGAACGGGAACGAGCGAGATTCTCATTTTCTGATCACCATGATATTTTGCACCCACGCTGCCATTTGCACCTATGGCAAACGTGGTCGTCAAATTGTCTTTGATTTTCTAAGCAAACATTTTGTTTCATTTTCTTTTTGTCCACTTTCTGGCTTAGATCCTTGGTAAACAGATTGTTCCTTCTGCCAATGCTACGTCTCAGCTGGTTCTAGTGGATACTAAAGAGCAGTGGGGCGGCTTTGTTTCTATCGAGGAACATCCAGTCTCCACACATACATTCACGAGTAGTGACTATTTTAGCAAAACATTTGATTGGAATAAAAATTGGATAAATTACCAAAAAACTCTAAGTTGCCAACTCCTTTAAATCCAATTAACTAAACTAGAGGAGCATTTATGCTACATAACAAAATAACTCGGCTGGAATTTTCTGGCTATTCACGTCCTGCCACCACTGCAAGCGAGGATGGAGAATCTGGCACTCAGTCAATCTCTATGCACTGCAGCAGGACCAGAGAATCCCACTGGTGTTAACATTTGGAAAATTCTGGTCCTTGTCTTTCTTCACCTCATTGGCGCTCCTCACAGAAGTCAAAACTTTAATTCTGATTTCAAAAGTGCCCCATAAAAATGTCAAACACTACTGATAAGTTGAATTTATTTTGCCTCGTTTGCTGTTACAATAGATGCAATGTTAATTAACAACAGCCATTGTAAAAATCATTACTGGTTTGAAGAAGTCATTCAACTTGAAGGTATTGATACTACAATGACCTTGCACTAAGGACAGACAATGAACCCTATTTATCTGTTTGCTGGGGGTCACTCGTGAACACATTGACTATATTTGATCATTGTTTCATTACGGGGTAATGAACTGTTTTCAGAAAATGGCCACCAAATGTTCATTCCCATGCTTTCTTGCGACTTGAGAAAATCCCACTAAATATGCAGTGATTAATTCTTCATAAACTCAAAGAACTATAGATTGTGTCCTCCAAGAATCTTCATGATCCTTGTATTATCTACCAAATCCCTCTTGACGTGAACATGCATGTTTTTGTACTCTAACTAATGTTTAGACAGCATCTGGTTCCTGAGCATTACAGCAAAATAATTAACTGAAGTTTTTTTTTCTCCACAGGTGGACTAACAGCTCAAGGCAATCAAACGGAGAAGCTCCTTTATCACACGAACCAACTTGAATACGGAGGCCTGTCTGTCTTCTCAGAAGATGAGTTATCCTGTGTCCCCTGGCCAATAGTTACCTCACAATAAATACTAACACATTTTCTGGCTATTATCCCACTTCTGTTAGCTGAAGCTTGCTTTGCACAAATTGGTTGCTGTTTGTCACTACAACAGCAACTACCATTCAGAAATTGTCCATTGCTTGTAAAATGTTTTAGATATCTTTGATTGAATTTTCCCATGCCACCTGCTACGAGAATCGTAGGCAGCAGGACAGGGGACACAGATCATGCTAATGTCTGTTGACTAAGGGAATGATTTTCTGACCGCAGAGCGAGCATGGCCAGAAAATCCCACCTGTTGAACCATGACAGGCATTATGCATGTCTTCACTTTTCTTCCAGAAGGCAGCAATATAATTCCAAAACCACCATTAGTCCTTCCATTATTTATTCCAAATGGCAATCCTTTATGTCAAACCTTGACAGTGAAGATGACTAGTTTAGTTTATGGTAAGACCCAAGCACCCCAATATATATGCAGGCAAGCACTGTTGTTTCCAAAAGAAGTTAGTCAGTATTGATCTAGAAGCACTTGAACCAATTGCAACTCTCCGTTGCTGTTTTCTATCAAGACAGTTACATCTGGTCAGCTGGTTTGTCACAAGGTCAGGACAACCTGATCTGTAATTGCCCAGGATCACATCATGTGGTACCATTGGCCATTAGATAATTGAATAAGATTTAGAATGGGAACAGCATGAATGAAAATTATTGTGGTACACTGAGACCACATTCCCTGTTCTTTTTTGTATCAAAAACTATCCCATAACAGAATGCATCACAGGCCTGCTGTTCTCTATCTCCTTCCAACCAGTGCAAATGTAAATTGGTGAAGTCCTGGGAAGAGGTCACTGGCCCTCACAAACATGGGAAACACTTGGTCAAGTGGAACTTCAAGAGAAAGAAAAAAGGAGAAAATGGAGGGACTTCATCAATCACCATTTTCACACTGAAGGTACAATACATTGTACGTTAATAAATGCTGTAAAGCAGTTATTATAAATTTTGCAACTGTGATTAGCTTGAAGCCAAAGTGCCTTTATTTTTCTTGCTTGCAAATAATTAAGCAGAAGACATTCAGCACAGCAGTGCTTTTGATCCTAGCTGCCAAAATAGCTGTGTTCAGTAACGCTAAAGATGGCAATAGGCAGAATGAGCCCACCGTGACTTAACTATAAACAATGTTTTGACAGGAACTAACAGCTGGATTCAAATCTGCTCCTGTCACAAATTCACAGAAGAATCAAATTCTCCAGGTCTTAGATATTTTTGTAAACAACTATTTTTGTCTTCCTAACCAAAGTCAAATGGTCAATTCTCAAAGTTTTAATCATAGTCGGATACCAGTGATGAAGTCTAAACAGTGAAAAACACATCCAGAACCAAACACAGATGCTCAATTCCTCACGAAAATATCAACTGCCATTGTAAAGGGTTCCCTTATTAGTGAACAATGTCTTTCAATGTGTTACATAATGCTGCAAAATTACAAGGTACAAACACCGTCTTCTTTTCAACATCTTTTCTAGCAGAACTGGTGTGTTTATTAAACAAAGAAGCTGAAGCTGATTGAGCAAGAATTAGCAATAACAAAAAAAAAGTTGTGGCTGGCTCAGAAATGAAATCATCACAAAACTCATCCACAGTTTGAAACAATATGCGTATATTTACACCCTCCATTCTCCTGCAATTCCCATGGATAAAGAGGGCCAAAAGATAGCATTGATCCTTCTTCCTCCATCCTCCAGTGCACAGCAGGAGTGTTAAAACTTTTGTGGATGCTCTCTTTAAATGAGACACTAAATGAAAAACACCATCTGCTCTCTCAGATGGACATAAAATATATCAAAGCACTCTTTTGGAGAAGCGTAGGAGAATTTTTGTCCTTCAATCAACATCACTGAAAAAAATAGAGTACCTCACCATTATCACAATGCTATTGGTGAGACCTTCCTGTGTTGTCTGATTTGATTTATTATTGTCACATGTATTAACATACAGTGAAAAGTATTGTTTCTTGCGAGCTATACAGAAAAAAAATATCGATCATAAAGAAGGAAACGAGAGTGCAGAATGTAGTGTTACAGTCATAGCTAGGGTGTGGAGAATGATCAACTTAATGCAAGGTAAGTCCATTCAAAAGTTTGCCAGAAGCAGGGAAGAAGCTGTTCTTGAGTCGGCTGACCTCAGGCTTTTGTATCTTTTTCCCAAAGGAAGAAGGTGGAAGAGACAATGTCTGAGTGCATGGAGTCCTTAATTATGCTGGCTGCTTTGCCGAAGCACTGGGAAGTGCAGACAGTGTCAATGGACGGGAGGCTGGTTTGTGTGATGGATTGGGCTACATTCATGAGCTTTTGTAGTTCCTTGCAGTTTTGGGCAAAGAAGGAGCCATACCAAGCTGCAATACAACCAGAAAAAATGCTTTCCATGGTGTATCTGTAAAAATTGGTGAAAAATCTCTAAAAATAGTGTGAAGACTGATTGCCAAATCTCCTCAACAACAAGCATGTCTACACTCCAAAAACAGTTCATTGGCTGTAAAGCATTTCAAAACGTTCTCTGATTGTGAAAGGCACTGTATAAACTCTAGTCCTTTTAATTTTTTTTTAAGAGTAAGCAATGTCAAAAGGAGAGCATCTTATCTGCAAGGAGCACTTGCAGTAAATCTCTGGCTGGAAAGTCTGAGGGCCACTTACTCATTGCAAGGCCCTTACCATAGATAGCCTACAGTGCACAAAGAGGCCATTTGGCCCACTGAATCTGCACCGACAACAATCCCACCCAGGCCCTATTCCTGTATCCTTACATATTTACCCACTAATCCCTCTAACCTATGCATCCTAGGACACTAAGGGGCAATTTAACTTGCCAATCCACCTAACCCGCACACCTTTGGACTGTGGGAGGAAACCGGAGCACCCGAAGAAAACCCCCACAGGCACAGGGAGAATGTGCAAACTCCACACAGAGAGTGACCCAAGCCTGGAATCGAACCCAGGTCCCTGAAGCTATGAAGCAACCATTAGTGCTCACCACTATGCTATTGTGCCTGCCTTACCCCAACACCGCCAAAAACTTTTCCAAATGAAAGTTTTTGGAATCCCAGTTGCAGTTTCAAACACATTCATTCATTTCCAAAAGATGTATATTGATTTGATAAAAGATCACACGACGCCAGATTCTAGATCAACAGGTTTATCTGTAATCACAAGATTTCGGAGCGCTGCTCCTTCATCAGGTAAAGATGCATATATTCATTTTGATTTGATACGACAATCTATTGCTACATAGCAAGACATTCAGCAATTCTGAAAGCAGAGATGAAGAATTGGTTGGAGCATAAAGAGCTAGTGACAGGGTCTAATTATAGTGTGACCAGTTAACATGGGCAGCTTCTATTGTGACAGGAATGTGTCATTTCATGATTCATATATTTTATGAATAGAACATTTTAATTGAGAATTTAATTTTTAAAAGCAAAGTCAGTGGGGAAAAGAACTGGATGAAACACCGTTAAGCAATTTTTAAAGTAGCAGCAATCCAAAGGGTAGCCTATGATTATTTGATAAGGTCACAGTTAGACATGTCAAAACACAGAACAACTGGTAATCCCTTTGAGTCTTAACAGCGACAAGGTGCCAACAATTGTCTTTATAAGAGGGTATAAATAGTTCACATGGGTTCCAGATCAAAGAAAGTTTGTGGTTTGGTTTCCATTTTGAATACTGTTCAGATCTCCCTTCAGGCCGGTTCTGGATTGGAAATATTTCCCATTATTTATAAATGACATAGCTCTAACTCAGGTATGTTTCTTAAGATACTCTTTTATTTTCACTTTAGTATATTTTAAGCTTCCAGCCAAGGACATCATTCTCCTGTATAGGTAATACTATCTTCTTCTGTCAGCCTTAGCATATGACTGCTGATGTCATTGTTGTATCATGATACATAGCACCATCTCATCACCATAACTATTATCCAATTATTCTATACTATTGAAAGCAAAGCGCAAACAAAATATCCATATACTTTTCAGATCAGAATTGAAGTTAATGAATTGAAATTTGTTTGGGATATCCCAGATGGATTACATTGCCATAGAAATGATTGCAGGGAGACAGGCTACTGTCTTGGGTTTGTCTTTGTATTTTTCTCAGGGAAACAAGCAGTTAGGAGGGCTACAAGAAGGCAGCATTGTACCTATAAGCAGCTAGAACAAGGAGCATAGAGGCTATTAGGGAACAGGGGCATTCATGATCTGGAGCGAAGAAGTAAGGATTGTCAGTGGGGCCCATGCTGACAATAAAATGGTTAGAAGTCTCACAGCCCCAAGTTAAAGTCCAACAGGTTTATTTGTCAGCTTTCAGCATCTTGCTCTTTCTTCAGGTAAGTGAGAAGTTGTGTTCACAAATAGGGCATATACATATACAATCTCAATTTACAAGATACTTGATGTCTGTGCTGATATGCGTGATTTTCTTGGAAATCCTCTCCACTTGGAGCTGGCAATTTGCGGTGTCAATGGTAGCCATGATGTGGAGATGCCAGCGTTGAACTCGGGTAAGCACAGTAAGAAGTCTCACAACACCAGGTTCAAGTCCAACAGGTTTATTTGGCAGCACAAGTTTTCAGAGTCTCGCTCCTTCTTTAAGTGAGTGAAGATTGTATTCATAAGCAGGATACATACAGATATAAACTTAATTTACAAGATACTTGATGTCTGCATCGACATATGCAATCCTCTTCAGTTGGCAGTTTGCAGTGTCAGTAGTAGCCATGATGTTGAGATGCTGGCTCCAAGTGGAGAGGATCTCCAAGAAGATCACATATATGCCCTGTTTGTGAACACAACTCCTCACTCACCTGAAAAAGGAGTGAGATTCCGAAAGCTTGTGACATACTATCTAGTGAATACTTAACCACTTACGGACCATGATTATGAAATAACTAATAGGATAGGTTTTCTTGAGTTTAGCAAAGAAAGGATTTGTTTTAGTATATACAAATCAATCTGTATAAAAATAATAAAATATGCACGACCTTCGCACATGCATGCACACACACACACAAAAACCATACAGCCTGTAGTTTGATTACCCAGCTGCCTTCAGGCTGCATTTGATGGTCGTGATGTTTCAGATTTAAAGATGAAGCTGACAGAGGCAGTTGTTCTTCAAGAGATGGTAGGGCTAGGGTGGGTTCTTTTAAAAGCAATCACTGTCTGCAGTGGGCAACGCTGAATGATCACAGTCAGGAAGTAGGGCTTGAAGCTTACAAGGTAGATTGTAGAATAAAGGAGGCAGGAGAGATCCCACTGACATTGCCCCAGCTGCTTGTCCTTAGTTCTGCTGAGAAAACATGTGCTTGATGCACAGAAAGGGTTAGCCTGAGAATGTGACCTTACTTCCCCAGCTCCCAGGAATTCAAAAAGATACACTGTCTGTGTATTCCAAAGGTGATTCGATTAGCTCACGTTTGGAAGCTCATCCAGCCCAGATCCCACAGTCGTAGCAATTAATCTTAACAGCCCATCTCCAACAGATGAATACCTCAGGTAATTGCCATTTATGCCTAGTTACTGCGACAGGAGAGGAGTCCTTCAGCTTCCCTTGAATGTAGCCAGGGAATTAGAAATCAGTATTTGGCATAGCTTTAATTCTTTGGCTTGTTTTGTTGATGTGAGTTCATTGACAGGTTTACCAGCTAACACCGCAGAATGACATGTGTAGGAATGGGAAAAAAATGTTCCGTTTTAAATCTTACAAAGATATCTGCTTCTGTTTTTAGATGTTTACAGGCACACTGTGCAAAATCAAAACCATTCGGTATGGGACCAGAGAGATAACAATTTTAATTATATATCAAGAGAAACTGCCTTTGTGTTTACAGAAACTTCCACTTTACAGCATAAGTACAGTCTGTTGCTGTCTACCGCGGCAACATTAATTGATCCAGAAGAATGGTTTCATCATTCGTGGCACTGACACGATGCATAAACGAAGGGAGTCCAGAAGCACATTTTTATCAGATTTTAATGAAACTGTTTCTAACATAATTTGGTGCTTTTCTTCTGAAAAGCAGCCTGCCCCCTGGTGCAGCTGTCGCAATTGGTGTCGATACTGGATGGAGCTGCTTTTAATGCAACGCTGCCCCCTATAAGGATTTTCCTTTGGAGTACCCAGCACACAGATTGCTGCAAAATTATCATCACCATGGAGACCAAACGAATGCACTGCTCGACCCGTTCAAAAATCTCAGCATACTGCCACCCACTGGGCATTTTGCTCAACAAATCTCCTTTTCACTTTAGGTCACATCAAGGTAACTAACCAATGCTCAGAGGGAAATCAACTGAAGCAGATTGTTTCAAGATGCACTGGCCCCAAAGTTAATTACACAGTAAGGAAGATGAAACCACAATATGACAGAACTGAAAACAAATGAAACAAATTACTTGGGATTTAGGGACGCTTTGTTTTCCCATAAAGAAAATCTACATTGAACCCAAGCCCTCAAAAACCTTCAGCAGTACTTCCAGACTAATGAAAAAAAATTGTTAAACTCATTCACCATCCAGCAACTCCCCCTCACCATTCAGAGGAGCCCACCTTGAAAAGAGCCAAGATCCAACTTAATGGTATGTTTTGGCTGCATAGCATGCAAGAAACAATACTAATCTCCATAAATGTGACAATAATACATCAAATCAACTGTGACAGTGATCACAGAGTCATAAGAGTTTTACAGCATGGACCACTGTCTCTACATGGCCATCATACACCTGTCCTAAAATGGTCCCAAACAATCAGTATTTTGTTAAACAGAAGACTCAGGCACTGGAAGGAAGCTGGTACCTCTGAAATACCACAGCAGCACAAAAACTAACATCATCGATTTGAGGGGGCAAAAATTGATCAGATAAGTTTAGTCGCATTTTGGCTCAGTTGACATTAGAACTCCAGTTTTCTTTGGTCTGCATGATTGAATTCTAACTTTATTTGAGAAAACATGAATGTTTTTGAGCAACCTCCACGTGCTTCTGCTTCCACCACACCTTCAGGTAGTTCATTCCAGATCCTAACCACTCACTGCTTGAAAAAGACTCTTCAATGCTTTTTCCTGCTCAAAAATTACACAGACTGAAAACTTTCATTTAAAAAATAGATACAGAAAATGTTGGAAATATACCTGAAAGGGAAGAAACCCTGTGAAGTCTTCAATTTGCCCCTTCGTCAGTTGAGTATATATGTGTATACTCACCTGACGAAGGGGCAAACCCCAAAAACTTGTGGATATGCTTTCAAATAAACTTGTTGGACTTTAATGTGCTGCTGAGAGACTTCTTACTGTGTTTACCCTAGTCCAACGCCAGCATCTCCACATCATGACTACCCAGGGGTAACGCCAGGGATAGGCATTTGTGGGACCCTCATTGGAGGGGATTACAATTCCAATGTACTGAGAGTGTATTTTTTTTTGTCCTGTCTTTTAAACTTTGTTTATAGATATCCACTTTATTTTTTTTAAATGAGGGGGATTTTTATTCTTTTTAATGTATTTTTATCTGTTTGGATCGGGGTGCAATTTAAAAGTAGCAACTTGATCTCTGCAGCCTGCCCTGCCAGAGTAAATTCTGCCTATTTTTAGCTGTCAAGGTGTGAACATTCCAAGAGAAAACGGATCAGTGGAACTGACACTGACACTAGAACTTAAACTTGGACGAATGCGGGTAGGATTTCTCTCATGGTTTTGAATGACAAAATTCTTCTTCAGAAATTTTTTCAGAACATGATTTATCATTGTATTTTGCAGCAGATATTGAAAATCCTATCGAAGTTTCTGTTAAGTTCCTAAATTTTCTTTAATGATTGTGGCATTCTGGAGATTTTGTTCAGGATTCCCTATATTCAAATTGTTTCACTGATAAATTGTTTATATACCAGTAAACATGTCACAGCAGAAAAGTAGACTACTGTGTTATGCAAATATGAGCCTGTAAACAGAGTCATGTCAAAAAAGGTGCTCAGCTTTATGTAAATTGTCACTGTTCTATGGAAGGAAGGCACCCTAAAGACAGAGTTAATCAAAAAATAAAGGCAAATTTTCAGCACGAATGGTAATTGCAAATAGTGCAGATAAGCTTAGCAAAGACTTGTTCAGTTCAGTAGGCATTAAAGAATTGGCTGTACCTTATGTTGCCTCATGTGCATTTTAACTTGATATTTTGTTTAACTCCAAGCAGAGTATTTTATACGTGTATATCACTGCCAGCGTCTGCCCCAGTCTGTGTCTGACACGCATGCCTTTGTCATCACACTAAGTCGTCTTACAACACCAGGTTAAAGTCCAACAGGTTTATTTGATAGCAAACACCACTTGTTCTTGTAAGACTAACCTGGAGTTGTAAGACATCTTATTGTGTTTACCCCAGTCCAACAGCAGCATCTCCACATCATGTCTTTGTTACTGCCAGCCTTGGATGTCTCAGTGCTTTCCTTGATGCCTCAATCCTCCATAAACTCCAGTTTGTCTTAAACTCTGCAACAGTTTCTGTCTCACACTAAAACTTACTCACCTACCATTCCTGTCCAAGCAGCCCTGCTCCCATTCCCAATTTGATAAATTTGAAATTTTTGGCCCCAGCTTTAAATTCACTCATGGTCTTGTCCCAGCCTGTCCCCTTCAGCCCTATGTGACATTAAAGAGTTAATGTCCACTGTTGAGGGCAAGGTGAAGTATTGGGCTTGCAAGAATGGCAGAGAAACAGCTCATGGGAGCAAACTGACAAAACAGGTTAACCACAGACACCAGCTTGCATGGGCACGGCTGGGGTACGAGTTTAGCTAAGAATGTGACAATGTTCTCTTTTGAGTTTTCAGATGGCATATCTTAAAGACATTATGCTTATGTTCTGATGGGTGGGAGTTGTTACTAGTAAATGTGTACTTGAATAGAATGTTCTTTCTTATGCAGCAATTCCTGTAACTACTCATTTTTG
Organism: Sphyrna mokarran; assembly: GCA_024679065.1. Classification (NCBI taxonomy): domain Eukaryota; kingdom Metazoa; phylum Chordata; class Chondrichthyes; order Carcharhiniformes; family Carcharhinidae; genus Sphyrna; species Sphyrna mokarran. The sequence goes on along the minus strand of JAGIQG010000003.1, from coordinate 103,624,284 downwards.
ATCGAATCGGGTGATGTGTCCTTAAGTCTCATTTGAAATCACATCTACCTGATGCAATAATAAAACTGTACAAAAGGATCAGCCTTGTTACTCCGGGCGCTTTTTGCGAGCTGACTTCTAGTACTGAGTGCAAGTTAAGTAGCAAAGGTTAGCTAGCCTGGAGTTGTAAGACATCTTATTGTGTTTACCCCAGTCCAACACCAGCATCTCCACATCATGTCTTTGTTACCGCCAGCCTTGGATGTCTCGGTGCTTTCCTTGATGCCTCAATCCTCCATAAACTCCAGTAGGACAAATAAAGAAACTTTGATTCTGACAATGGTTGGTGTTTGCCTTTGTATCAAGGATGGAAGAATCTTGTGAAAAATGAATCTAACACCTACGCCCTGTGTGCTTAACACTCCATCCACCTCACTCTGGCCTGTTGTGCAATTCTAACTACTCTTCTTTGGCCCATTATTGAAATTAGCATATTGAACCACCTCATCTGTTGAATACTGCGCATGCTATGTTCTATCTAGATTCGCGTTCTCTAAGTTACAATGAGCCTTTATTTAAAATTGCAGCTTGGGACATTCTGGCCTTGCCAATGGCAGGCCTTATCCCAGGTGCCACAAGAACTATTTGGAGAGCTAATAAAAGTTAATAGCTCTTCAAACTTTCCCATCCTGCCTGCAATGATGCCTGTTGATGCTGGGGCCGAAAAATCCCACCCATGGATTCTGTAGAACTGTCGAATCCCTGCAGTGCAGAAGAGGTCATTTGGCCCATCAACTCTCTATTAGAGTATCATACCTGGTCCCACTCCTCTGCCCCATCCCTGTAACCCCACACGTTTACCATGGCTATTCCATCTAACCAACACATGTTGGGACACTGAGGGGCAATTTAGCATAGCCAGTCCACCTAACCTGCACATTTTTAGACTGTGGCAGGAAACCAGAGCAGCTGGAGGAAACCCACACAGATGCGAGAGGAATGTGCAAGCTCCACCACCTAAGGCCAGAGTTGTACCTGTGTTCCTGGAGTTGTGAAGCAGCAATGCTAACCACCGTACCACTATGCCACCCTTTTAAACCACTTCATGCATTTGCTATCCAGTTTTATCTCTTCATGCAGCACGTGTCATTCTCTTGCCTTTCGTGAACAACTTCAGGATTTCATTTCACAGTCACAAACAATGAATTTAAACATTTGAATGCCCATTTAAGATATTTCAGATAATGTAGCTGTATTGAGCCAAGTGATCTCATTACACAGCGAGCAGGCAGCTGAAGTGGCACATTTTCATTCCCTTCTCATTTTTAACTGCTGCTTTGTGAATGCCATTGTTCTCTATCCATTTTTGTCTGATTATATCTCTGAGAAGTACCATAGGATAATTGCCCGAATTAAAGGCACTAGGCAGAATCAATGAATAGTTTTATTCATCGTTTTCTTTGGGGGAAAAATTAAAACATTATCTCAGGCTCTGCTCAAGTTAAATATAATAAATTCAAAGAAAAATTTCACAATCATTTATTCCTTTTAACCCAGCAGCTGTACTGCAAGATGTGCAAGCTTAAAACCCAGTACACACAGTTTGGAACTGAATTCAGTAAGCCTAGTAAATTATGATCCAACACCGGGGAAAGAAAAATCACCACAAGACCTAGTGGGTTGTTGTACGTACTCAACTACTATAATTATAAAAGATTAACCCTATACAGTCTTTCCCGCATACATCTCCAGGCCCCTGTTATGTGATTCTTTGTACCCTCAAGGCAACTATCACTGAAAAATATAGACTTGTTTATCTTTCTAATTTAAATTTATTAATGTTTAATTGCCAGCAGACCAATATGATCACACGTTAATAGAAAATAATCCTGTATGATTAAATATCGTTAGGCATTGCTGGAAAAAGCAACACACTGTTGGAGCTTTTCCTCTTGTACTTATCAGGGCAGATTTGTACGAATACCAATTCTAAAGGAACAAGAACTTAGCCTGCCTGAGAAGACTGTACTGATAGGTTAGCAAGTGGACTCTAACTGCTAGAAACATTGCCAGTGTCCAACATTAGCAGTTAATTGTGCTAAATATTATACTGACAACAAATTTAAGATTATCAGCCAGGCTCGTGGTGCAGTTCACTTATGTCACAAATCACATGTATTTACACACAGGGCTCTGTGCTTTGCAAACAGAAAGAGTGTGTCCTACTAAAGTTGGGGAACAGCCATATCCTGGTTCATTCCCCATGACAACATTTAGACCAGAGTTGACCCACTCGGATTAAATTAAACAAACACTCGGCAGTTAAATATTGCTTGGAGCATTCTCCATGGCAACACCTCTGTTTGGGAAGGCCCATCAGACCTTAAGCCACTCAAGCCCTTGACTGGTAAGTGTCAAGCTTTCCCTTTAATCTTGTCTGGATAACAACAATAAACATCAACTGGGTTATTTTTAAATACGCTGCCCACCTTATAGTTCATGGCTCACAAGGCACAGATTACCAGGACTTTAAACTTCAATGCACAAATGGGTCTGAGGATCAAGGATTCTGGGGTGGAAGTCCTGCCCACTGAGAACTGCCAGGCTGGTAGCTCTGCCATACTCAACACGGTCACTGGGGAGCCAGTACAACACACCCATGGGGTCTCAGAGTGATGAGATACTCACGCAGAGTTAAAGGAGGTGAGGGGGTGGGTGGTTGGAGAGGTGTGTTACAGTGGGGGAGGGATCGGTTTGATAGCAAGGGCACAGTATGTTTCTCAGTAAGGATCGCCTTTCCTTTCTCATACCTTGCTTCTTGATCAAATACCAAGTGCCTTCGAATGAGCAGCAGCTGGATCAGGCCCTTTGGCCGGCATTGGCCCACTTCCTGGCCTCCACTGGTACGGGGACAGGAAAGCCCACCAAGTGCCTGATTGGAGTGGAGGAAGGAATGTGGTGGGGGCTTTCAGTTGCCTCTCTCCTGCTTGATTAAATGCCCGGCACCAAACATAACAAGACTGGAGGACACAAGATTCCACCCATAGTCAAACTCTTAAGATGTCACAGAAAGAAGTTTCACAACGCCAGGTTAAAGTCCAAGGGGTTTATTTGGAATCACGAGCTTTCGCAGTGCTGCCCCTTCATCAGGTGACCCACCTGATAAAGGAGCAGTGCTCCGAAAGCTCGTGATTCCAAATAAACCCGTTGGACTTTAACCTGGTGTTGTGAAAATTCTTACTGTGCCCAGCCCAGTCGAACACCGGCATCTCCATATCACGGCTACCATCTTACGAGGGTGGAGGATGTCGAAAACAAACAACTGCAGAGTGCAGTTTATCATCTGGATAAATTGTGGTATGAAGAGGTTTCAGTGGCTGATAATAAAGTATTATTCGTTGCCTCCAGCAATAATCTCACCCTGCTGTGATGATGTGCCTTTTGGTTTGTTTCTGCTTGAGTGAGTGATGGAAACAGAAGGACTCCAAAAGCTTAATTTGACCTGGAAATTAAAGCTCACTGCTCCAAACTCATTAGCTATATTACACTGCATACCTCTTCACATCCAGTTCCGACAATCAAGAATTTTTATAGAACAATCAGGACAGCATTATGAACTGATCACTTTGCTTCAAACCTTATGCAACGCCTATAACCTGGTTTCAACATCAACCTAAACACCTTCTAAGTAACTACATTAAAAACACACAGTGCAGATATTCTGAAGCTAACCAACATATGCAGAGCAAACAGGTGACAAACATCTGGGTAATTTAACAACTTACAATAGATCACTCATTAATTCTGAATGATGTTCTACACATTAAAATAAGTGTCTCAAGTGTGCAGCTACCACTCAGTAGCTTGTTCTCTCGGGAGAGTCATAAAATCAAAAAATCTGTTTCTCATATTCTGCAACTGAGTGTTGTGAAAAAAAAAGCTCCTTAGCTTCTATTCAGGGGTGAAAACAAAAGTGTGATCCAGAACCTGCTTTCTGAATTTTATTTTCCTTTTAGTAAATCTGCAAAACATGTTAAAATGTCAGGAAACACAGCTGGCTGCTCCAAAAGGAGTGGTTCTCGTGATGGGGTACATTTCTGCAGGCACTGGTCAGGACTTTGCCTGACTGCCAATCTTCCAAGTGGGCACGTTTCAGCAGTGGCCTGGCAGCGCATGAGGAGTAGGGGCATACTCAGGATTTCAGGAGGAGGGTGTGTGGAGGTGAAATATTGGAAAGTACTGACTGCCTGCTTATTCATAAGATAATAGATTTTGGGAAAAGACTGATAATATTACAAATAGTAAAATTCTTCAGATGACAACAAAATAGAGATCATAGGTAACAGAAATACAGAACCCACACATATAGAGAGATTTTATTTTTAAAAATGCATTGAATGTAAAAGCATGGCACTAATTTTCACAGTAACTTCATTGCAGTATGATTACTTGTGACACTAAGGAACTTTAAACTGTATGATCAACCACAGAAGATAGTACTGACTTGACAGTTAGAGAAACGTGCACTGTTCAAGGCAATTAGAGCAACAAATTTCAATCCTGTCAGCAACACTCAAAAGATTGAACAAAAAAATAATTATGCACAAGGTATTAGAGGCATGGAAAGAAGAATCGCTGAGCTAATACCAGGGATTACAGAACGTAGTTACAAAAAGTGACTGGGGAAGCAAAGGTTAAAGGAGGGCAAATCTTCTATCAGTACAGAATGACATTTGAAAGAGTTTGAGAAATCATCGGGGAAAATTATTTTCTTTGAATAGCGAGTTGCTAATAAGTGGTTATCAAGTTAGGACATTTACTGAAAAAAAGGGAAATTATACAAGTTATTAGTGTGCAATACACTCTGGGACATTCATATTTACCAATTCCATCCTTCTCCCCCTGACAACAGTCCAAGATTAAACCAGACTGAGATTAAGCCAGTCTATTCACAACTTGTTGTCATATTTGATTCCAAGATGAGCTTTAGTTCTGTTATTCATGCTATTACCAAGATTGACTATTTCCATCCGTGTCACACTGCCCAACTTCGCCCCTGCCTCTGCTCATTTGTTTCTGAAATCTTCATTCACATCTATTATTACTTCCAGACTCAACTATTCCATTGCACTACTGCCTTCCCACATTCTATAAACTTGAGATAATCAGAAACTTTGCTGTCCATGTCTTAAGTTGCAGCAAATCCAGCTTCCCCAACTTCTTGATTTTAAAATTCTCTTTTTTCTTCAAATCTCTCCATGGCCTTACCTGTCCTTGATCTTTGAAATCTTCTACAGCCCCATGACCCTCAGAGATATCTGCACTACTCTTAATTCTGGACTTGACCATCACCAATTTTAGTTACTCCACCATTGGTAGCAATACATTGGTAGTTAGTCCACCATTGGTAGCTGTGTGTACCCCAACCTTTAGAATATCTCCCTTATTCTTCTCCCCCTAACTTTCTTTCTATAAGACACTCCTTAAAGCCTTCTTCTATGACAAAGCTTTTGGTCAGTTGATCTAGTATCTCCTCCCATGTCTCACTGTCATATTTTCTTTCTTCAGGCCTCTAAAGCATCTTGAACTATTTCATCATGTTAAAGGTGTTATACAAGTTGTCGATGTTGGTACATTAGCAGGAACAAGTAGCTCAATTTCAAAATTTGCAGATGATAACAAACTCATAGCAGGAGGTAAGGGGAGAGTGAGGTGTGATAGTTAACACAATGGTAGACAGGACAGATGAACTTCCATATAATTAAATTCATGATGACTAGAAATGCAAGTGAACAAATCATTATAAGCAGCTCCAGGAAAGTAACTTAACTCCCAGTGCTTTGTCAGTATTTTATTTCTGGAGACAAGATTTCAAAATACTAAAGTTATGTTAAATATGTATAGGATCCTTTTAATGCTTACATTAACACTGCAATGAAGTTACTGTGAAAGTCAGTGTCATGCTTTTACATTCAATGCATTTTTATGATTAACATCTCTTTTTCTTTTTATGCCTGTTATACATATGGGTTTCAGTGCCCAGTTCTGGTCTTGAAACTCAAAGGAAGACATGGAAGCCCAGCAGAGTGTGCCAAAAAGAAAAGAGTTTTAAGAACTGAGAGGTTATAGATAGAGGGAAAGACTGAACAGATTGGAGATCTTTCTTGGGAAAAGAAAAGGCAAAATGGGAAATGAGTTATGAATTATGAATGGGTTGGAAAGGGTAGACATGGAAAAAATATTGTGAAAACATGCGGAAGAATCTAGGGTAGAGACCATTAGGACAAGATACTTACTAATAAATCCAATAAGGAAACAAGGGAGAAAATCTTTCATCAGAGTGATTATAAAGTACAACTTGCTATAACAGAAAACAGCTGAGACTGATGGCTTAAATGGTTTCAAAACAGAACTTGATGAGTATGTGAGTAAGAAGGGAAGAGAAAGCTATTTTGAGAAGATGAGATGAGTTAAATGAAATGGCAGGAATTTTATGTGCAGTAATAGATACCAGCATTAACCAACTGGGTTGAATGGATTGTCTCTTTGCTGTATGTTCGATGTAATAAATACCAAGGCTGAGTCTATTAAGGCTTTTAACAAGTATTTAGATTACTGTTTATTGAAAAAATATCAAAGGTGGCAGGACAAGAACTAGGGAACAGGGTTGGAATAGGCATTAGCAATAACCACAACACAGTAAGTCAAATAGTCACTTCTATACTGACAAATCTGTGATCAGCCTACCACTTACTGTTAGTTTTGAAAGTCTCCCATCCAAAGAATTTATTCTGATTGGTATTCACCAATCAAAATAAACAGATGGTCAGATCTTGCTAGTGAGATATCCACTTGTCTTTTGCTAGTTAACCAAGTTGATTTGAATTCCCACACTGCAGGGAGCATAATATTGAATCAGAAAGGTCTCAAAAGCACTGAACATTTGGAACCTGCTGATCTAGCCCACTACAAAGGACAGGAAAAGCACCAACCAACAAGTTCCATCAATTAACCTCTCCTAAGTACGCCAAGAGCACTGATTAAGATTTAAGTGTGGGTTTGAGGTGGAAGAAATATTAACAACACAGTTAGGAAGCAACAATGTGTGACAGGAGCAGTGTGTGTACCGTCAGTCTGTGTTTCTGTTTTGTTGAGTGAAGATCTGAAACACAGCTCTAAATTAGGTCCCAATTCTAATTTGAATTGATTCTGTACATTTTTAAATATGCACTGCTTAGTGCAAATTAAGGTTTTAAATATTTAATTAATAAATGCAATGTCCTATCCTGTGGCAGACAATTTACAATTCAGTATTGCTTCACGTGTATTTTGCAGTTCTGCTCTCGGACCGTTCACACTGGCAAGTACAGGTTACCGCTTCCAAGACTCATTAAATATGTTTGGATAGAAAAATTAAACTGAAAAACATTAGGGTCATGTGCAGGGAAAAGAGACTCTACTGATACAAGTATTAAGTAATTACCATTCAGACTTTGGTTTTGACTGGCATCAATATTTATGCATGTGAAAAGCCTTAGCATCCATAATTCATGAGAAAATGATGGCAGTTACTGCATTTAATCAGAGCAGTAAACACTGCAAATACTTCAGACCTGGTGATGTATTGGGATGCAGATAATCAGCCACTCTGAAGACGTCAATGTTAGTCAGAAGATGTCACTTTCTGTGCAAGTCAACAGTTTATTTCACGACCAAGTTAATTAAACACATCAAAAACGGACCCATCTTGAATCTCCAATGTACAACTATTCACATATGGTTGGATCTGAAGAAGTTTCCTTTCTAAAAGTATGACAACTTTTCTGAACTGCACTAAAGTATCAAATAGATTTAGCTCCAATGCCCTGGACATAATACAGGTATTTATAAAACTTTACAAGACAACGAAGGATATTAAATATTCTAATCTACATCTCAAAGTATTAGGTCAAGCCATATTTTAAAGAAAGTCTGTTTTTTAATGTTACATTTCAGTAAGATAAAATATTTATCATCCATATCACCACCTGTACTGAATTTGATCCGAGCTGTTGTAATTGTAATTGATTACATTTAGCTTCAGTGCTCCTGTGTTTGGTACGGAGGAACTAGACATAGTTCATACCTGGTGATTCCACTGGGAAATGTGTGTGTGGGCATCCTGTGAGGAGATGGCCAAGTTTGGACTTGGAATTAAACAGCTTGCAGCAAGACAACATCTTGGTTCACAAATGGCCTACTTGAGCAAGGCACTAGTGCCTGTGGAATTGTAGCGTAGAATGAGTTCAATGTCTTCTGCAGATAATTATAAATAAATCATAGCCGACGAGGTGCATCTCATTGCAACATCAACACACTATGTTACAAGTGTGGAAAAGACGATACTGCAACCAAGTTTCTACCCACAATTAATCCCTGATTTTAGGCAAGTCGTCAAAGGCATTACTGCAATATGGAAATCCCCCCCAGAAATTCTTTAGCAAATTTCAGACATCTATGGAATACCACAGCCAACGGTTTGCAAGCAAAATACCTTTCAAACAAAACACAAAGACAAATGCCAGGAATGATTTCTGAATGTTTTCATTTATGTTAGAAATGACCAAATGAAGGGTTTAGTAATCAGCATAAAATATTTTTATAGGAACTACACAACAGATTTTTGTATGATTTTAGGCAAAGTGTCAGAGACATTTCTGCAATATGGAATTTCCCCCAGATATGTTCTGGTAAATTTCAGACATTTATGGAATACCAATGGCTTGCAGGCAAAATGTCTTTCAGATGAGACGTCAAACCAAGGTATCTGTCATCAGCTATCTCAAATGGACATTAAAGATCTCATAGAGCTACTTCATAGGAAAAAAGAGCAGGGATGTTCTTCTAGTTCCCTAGCCAACAATTAACCCTCAGCCAACATCAGAAACAGATTATCTAATCATTATCACATTGTTGTTGTGAGAGCTTGTTGTGCACAACTGGCTGTTACATTTTCTAGATTTCAGCATTACTATACTTCAAAACCACTTTATCAGTTTTGAATGCTCAAAGGTCATGTAGGGTTCTATAGAAATGCAAGTGCTTTCCATTTATTTTAGCCTCTCAACTACTGTGATGCATAGTACGTGGAGAATTAAAGAAATGTATAAAATAATTTCAAGCAAAATATGAACAATACAAACTTAGGGAAGTGCTTGAAAGGGTAACTTGCCAAGAAGTTGAATAACAGAGCGATTTCCCCAGGGTGAAAAGCTGGTGGAAAGCAGTTGGAGAACTGCTGTTATTTTTCTTCAGTATATTTTCTGAAGATGCTGGACACAATATTAAACTCAATTCTTACAACTTATGGCACAGAAATGGCAACAATATTGTCAATATATCAGCAATTGCATCCTTTGCCAATTACATTGTTGAGACAATTGTTTTGTTAATGGCATTGGTTCAACATCCAAGAGCGTATAAATGGATACAGCTGCGTGGAACCATAAGGAGTTTATAACTCCACTGAGTTGTATGAAGAATAAACTTGCTGAAGGTAAAAAAATGAGCTGGGTATTATCCCTCCATCACAATGTTATTGATCTTAATAAATATTATTCAATTGTGATTGTTTTGATACTCCCCCGAAGATCCTTAGTGAACTTTTGGCTGTTGTGTCATTTTAAGGTATTTTTGATGATTCACGAATAAATGTTTCCTTTTCAAAATCACTCACCCTTGATTGGATAATCATGTTCCAAAGAAACTGCTCTTATCCTTTGTCATACATAGCAAGCTACACTGTAATTAAAACAGGAGGAAATAGTCTTAGCTGATTGTTTAATCAGGCCTGGTCAACTCTTTCAGATATTATAAATGACTGTTAGAACTATCAATTACAGACAAGAATGATATTTATTTCAAATGCTCAACACCTGCTTTCTGAAAAGTCTAGTTCTAATATTAAGGCTACCTCCTTATTCTGGACTCTGTCAAAGAGGAAATAGTTTCAGTGCATCTCCCTTCCCAAATCCTTTCATTAAATAACTCTTAGTCATACGCCATTCCTAAGAATGAGATTCCACTTAGTTGAGTCCTTGATAAAATAAGTGCAGTGACTACAGTAGATAATAGAAAGAATGAGCCAAGAACAAAATTGATATGACTATTTCTGTAATCTAGCCATTGGTACAGAAGAACAGAGAATTCTGTAAATATTCAGGGTAGCGCAGCAGCATTGGTACAAAGAAAAAAAAAATTATGATTATTTGCATCCATATCCTGAAACATAACCAACAAGGCTGGTTGAATGAAGTATACAGGAATGCATGCTAGGAGCAATGCCAGCCATACTAAAAATAAGATGTCAACCTGCTGAAGCTATAACACAGGACTACTTTGTACTCGAAACAGTAAAGCCAGCATGTGACAGACAGAGCTAGGTGATTTCAAAAACCAAAGGATCAGATTTAAGTTCTGAACTCTGCATCATAAAATTTCAAAAAAGGGCAACCAGGCACATGGAAATACTACCAAGTACATGTAACATCCCCCCTTCCCCCCAATGAAGGCACACACCATCCTGACTTGGAACTAAGTCGCCATTCCTTCACTGAATCCTGAATCTCCCTTTGTTATAGCACAAGAACGTACATGCAGCAGTTCAAGAAGCCACCTCAACATCCTTCTCAAAGACGATGGGTGATCAGCAACAAGTGTTGGCCTAGCCAACAATGCTCACATCCCATGAAGGAATTAGAAAATTATCTGTCTTTTCTCTTGGTTGATATTCCGTGATGCTGTATTTTTTCACATATACCTGCTGGTATTTCAAATTTCCAGTTTTTTATTTTGCCACTCACAGATTAGTTGATTTCTAAAAACTACAGATATATCTGTAAAGATGCAAAAAAAAACCCTACATAAAACTGGAAAGCTCTTGATGGAAGATGGGGGATTTATTGAAACAAGGGAATACATAGTTAAGCAGAACTAGCCTCACCAAAACTCCACATGCATGCATCTTCCACCAAGGATCATTGGGTAATAATCAAGAATCTCAGTTTTTCCTCACCTGCCTAAGATTGATAAGTTTAATCACAGTACTATAGCCATTGCTGGTGGAGGAAGTTCCTGTCCTTCATGGCTCATAAGTTTGTAATGACTTGCAGGCCTGTAATTCCATCAAACTACAAAGTCAATTAGGTGGCCATTTTACCCTGTTCAAGTTTTCACATCTCTGGATCCACCATCCTGAAACTATATTAGCAACAGACTTTAGTACCAAAGTGGCAGCACAATACCAAGGAGTTTGATTAGATATTAAGTCTACACAAGGCCAGAATGAAAAAGGACATTTGGTAATACAAATGCTGGTCTATGCGCTCATTCCTTTCAACTATACAAAAAATGATTTCTGAAAGTTTTAGAGCCTATTCCTGTGACCTCTAGAGGTCTTTATGTCACTGGTTAAGCCACACAAGATCCATAAATGAGAAGCTAATGCTGTTTAAATTAATCCCTTTAAATTGCCCTCTTTTATCCTTTGACTTCCAAGATAGCCAAACATGTTGCCAGACAGAATTCAGAACAGATTACATGATCACCTCACCCAAAATTAAAGTAACAGTCCAAAAACATGGCAGTTGCAAATTTATGATCCCCAGTCAGTGGGTTTGAAGAGGAGGTGCTCACACGTGTGGCCTGCCCACTATCACTCGCCTGTTTCTGTTTTCCATTTTACTGGGGCAGTGAAGATGTCAGGAGGCCCTCCTGGCCTAGCGCCTATGAAGGCACATAATTGGTCAATTACTGACTACTTATTCACCTTATCGCTACTCCACCAATATTTTACTCACAATAGGGAGAGATCTAGGCCAAATGGGTGGCCTTGGCAGCTTTTACTGCACAGATTAGCATTGCCCAAGGTTAGGATCTCCACTGTTGTGGGTCCGCTGTGCTCATCAGAGACACCCCTCAACCCCAAGTTCATACCCCCTTTAATAATTAGCCTCCCCACACACATTTTTTCCTGGTTCTCAAAATTGGCCTGCTAATCCCCTCACCCCATTCATGATGCCTGCCTACCAGGTGCGGTCAACACTCTGGGCTTAACATTAGTCCAGCTTCCATAACTTGCTCTTCTTCAGGAACTAGCAAGCCTTTTTCCCCCAAATAGTGGCAGATATATTGCCTTGAGCCAATTCATTTGCTGCCAAATGTTAAATGATGAAAGGACAGCCAATAACCAGGCTGTAACCATTCCCCACCAGCTCTTCAGATAACAATATGGAAAACCTGTCATCCAAAACAATCTTACAAACATTATATTTGAAACAACATAAACAAAAACAGTCTTGTGTGGAGATCCAGAACTCTATCTGATGACACTTCACACTTTACATTAATCCACTCCTCTCTTTCAACTACCAAAACCAGTGTTGGTTCTTTCTGGCAGTTTTCATTTGAAATATTAATCAACTTGTAGCACGATCTCAACCCGCAATGCCTTTTTCCAAATATTTGTTTCAGAATTTTGCATGTCACTGTCACTTTCCAATGCCAAACATTCTGAACAACTTCACATCTCCAAGTATACTACGTTTTCAAAGCTCAAGTAATATATAACAGAACAACATGATTTGAATGAATAACAAGTGCAATAATAGGCCATTCAATTAACATGAAGGATTAATCAAAATGCTTTTAATCTCAAGCATGTTGTCTGAGTCTTGTACAGAAAGTCTAGAGCAAATGAATAGTTGCCCCTTCAAACTAAAATTGTGACATCTTTATCACATGGTACCTGCAGGAATAGATTTTCTTTCTACACTGTCAGTCTACATATTTTTATTAAAAGTTAATTAACAAAATTACAATATCAATTATTGGTGCCATCTGAACCTAATTAAACACAGGATTTTCTTCAATAAAAATTCACTCTTGTTAAATGAAGAAAATGTGGCTAAAGAACTGCTTGGTTCAACAAAACTATTATACTTATTTCATGCCTACAGCTCCTCAGAAAATTTTTGAGCCATGGGAATTTTTCTGTCGACTACTGGGCACCAAGCATCTCATTGGATCAGAATTTTCAGCAATTAAAAGATTATTCTTTACTCATTTCATGGTCTGAGCACAATGGCATGGCTGCCTCTCAGAAACGGGGACCAGGTTCGATTCCTGGCTTGGGTGCAGAACATGTACGTTCTCCCCAGTGTGTATAGGTTTCCTCCAAGTGCTCAGGTTTCCTCTCTCAGTTCAAAAGGCACACTGGTTAGGTGCATTAGCCGCACTAAAATTTTCCCTAAATGTACTAGGGTGTGACAACTGGAAGATTTTCACAGTAATTTAATTGCAGTGTTAATTTAAGCCTACTTGTGACAATAAATATAAAACAAATATAAAAAAAATCCCCTCCACATCTTTTTATGTTGGTTCCTCCATTGGTCTGCACTATTCTTCTCTTCCTTCAATTCTCTTGGCACCTGACCCCCAACAGAAGACATTTTTCACACGCCACTACCAATTTGGCCTGTTATGGCTCATTTTTCATTTCCAATTTCAGAGGGGACAGTTCCTTATTTTGTTTTGCAGCCAAATCCCTGCTTCCCATTTAGTGCTTTTCCAACAGGTCATTCTTGCATTTTGAATTATACAACGTTAGCCTTAAATTTGTCTTTCACAGGCTTGAACATGTCTCTCTTAAGTTACTGATTTATGTTCCACACAGCTTTACTATTATTCTTTCATTTCATTGCTTTCATTTCTTTCACTGTTCCTATTTTTTTTTCTAGAGAAATATTTTTCAGTCCATTTATTGTCTTCATCTTCAAATATTGCTCTTCATTTCTTCCTGTCTTTCCATTGTGTACTTTCTGATTTACTTAGTTAATTCATGTCTTCTGTATTTAATTACAATCTTCTAAACAATATTTATCACTGATATTCTACGGGTAAGAACTGATGACATTATGAGCATCACAAAACACCAAACACATTGTCATTGAACAGTCACTAAAATCATATATACACAAACAATATCCATATTAAATATTATAAGCACAATATAGTAATACATACTATATATTTTACTATACTGTACATATTTGTCATATTGTGCATATATAGTCAATTATTTAATCTTTATTTAATTGTTTCATTCTGAAATGAAAATGACACACATTCAACCACAGACTTAAGTCAATAATGTCATCAGAAGGACTGTAAAAGTATTAGTTTGCAAGTCTGATTTCAATTGACTGCTGCATTTTACTTAAACAACTAGCAAATTGAATTGGTAAAAGCTTTGCACATTAAGTACTTTGCACCAACTGCATTTTTTCTTAAAACTTCAGCACATTACAGTACTGAATTTCATTTGGTATTCTTTGCCCACTTAAATATTTGACCTCAAGTGTTCTCCAGTTGTCAGGCTACAACAGATTAAACTTCATTTTTCACCTTCATCAAACTGGTATTGTTTAACAATATGGTCAACTGCAATTGAGCTTCTGCATTGAAAGTCACTTTGCCACTCTCACTGGTCAGATCAAATTTTGATAACCACGTAGTCTCAGGTCTTCCAATACAGAACACCAGGACTTGGAATCCATGTTAAACCTCTTGGATTATACGTATCAAAGAATGTTTGATGTCCTCAATACATTGGCTCTATTCTCTCTCTACAGATGTGGTCAGACCTGTTGGGTTTTTTTCCAGCATTTTCTGTTTCAGCTTCCAAAACTGCCTTTTTCCTTGATCTGAATGTTTGACATGAAATGCGCTTTGTTGTAAGCGTAGATGTGAGTGCCACATTGCTTTTTATGTAATATCAAATTTCAACTAGTTTGTAATACACTTTTACAAATGTTGTGAATAAAAGGCTTTTTAAAAAATAATGTAACCTGGATGAGCCAAGTTTACATCACTAATACTAGGTTTTTTCATCTTGTTGGTGGAATCAAAAAATAACAATAATGAAAAGTAGACATGGGGTGGACTTTAATGTAATGGAAATCAAAGTTGGTCTGTTTTTATGGTGAGTAATCAACTCACCAGCTTCACACCCTCATTTCTGCTATTGGTTTCAATTCAATGTGTTGGCTCATGGACAATCATCACCCAGCACATTGCCTAAAAAATCAGCATTAAAAATAGCTCAAGTCATTAACAAATACAAGAAACACTATTACAGATCCAATATTCACTCATTCAAGATGCTGAATTAAAATCAGGATTATTGAGGCATTCCATTTATCACTTCCTCACCATGAGTAAAGATTCAGTTTAAGTTGCTTATAAATTACTTGATACAGTAAATAAGTAAAATAACTACTTCCAATGAATAAGTTATTCCCCACTTACATAGTAGAGTTTTTGTTGATTCTTTTGTGGAAGGGTGTCGCTGACAAGACCAGCATTTGTTGCCCACTCCTACCTGCCCTTGAACTGGGTGGTTTGCTAGGTCATTTCTGAGAGCAGTTAAGAGTCAACCACATTGGGTTTGGAGTCACGTAGGTAAGGATTACAGATTTCCTTCCAAATGGGTTTTTCAGCATTACTGTGACTAGCTTTTTATTCCAGATTTAATAATTGAATTTAAATTTGGCAAGCTACCGTGATAGGATTTGAAGTCATGATGTAGAGATGCCAGCGTTGGTTTGGGGTAAACTCAGTAAGAGATCTGACAACACCAATTTTAAATCCAACCGATTTATTTGATAGTAAACTTGCTAGCTTTCAGCCTTTGGATGAAGGCTACAAAGGCCAAAAGCTTGCAAGTTTACTATCAAGTAAATTGGTTGGATTTAAAATTGGTGTTGTCAGATCTCTTATAGGATTTGAACCCATGAACCCAGATCTGACCTCTACAATAATAGTCCAGTGACATTACTCTTATTGCATAAGTAAATGTGTTTGGCTGCACAAAGAATGGCAGTTCACTTACCTCAGATTAAACTTTGCTCTATGACTTGAACACACAAGTCTATTACTGGAGTCCATGCAGTACTGAAGCAGTACTGCACTGTCAAAGTATCACTTTAGAACATAGAACATAGAACAATACAGCACAGAACAGGCCCTTCGGCCTTCGATGTTGTGCCGACCAAAATAAAAAGCAATGCCCCTCCTAACTAAACCATTCCCTTCTCATCCATATACTTATCAACTAACCTCTTAAACGCCACCAAACTTGGCGCATCTACAACAGCTGCAGGCAGGGCATTCCACTCCCTAATCACTCTTTGAGTAAAGAACCTACCTCTGATATCCGTCCTATAACTCATACCCCTTAATTTAAAGCTGTGTCCCCTCGTGCTAGCTTTCTCCATCCTAGGAAAAAGGCTATCACTGTCCACCCTATCTAAACCTCTAATCATCTTATATGTTTCAATAAGATCCCCTCTTAGCCGCCTCCTTTCTAACGAAAACAACCTCAAATCCTTCAACCTCTCTTCATAGGACCTGCCCTCCATACCAGGCAACATCCTGGTAAACCTCCTCTGTACCCTCTCCAATGCCTCCACATCTTTCTTATAATGTGGGGACCAGAACTGCACACAATACTCCAAGTGCGGCCGCACTAGAGTTTTGTACAGTTGCAACATGATGCTGCGGCTCCTAAATTCAATCCCCCTACCAATAAAAGCTAAGACTCCATATGCCTTCTTAACAACTTTATCCACTTGACTGCCTACTTTCAGGGATCTATTGACACATACACCAAGATCCTTCTGTTCCTCAACACTATTAAGAGCCCTACCATTAGCCCTATACTCTACACATTTATTGTTCCTGCCAAAGTGCATTACCTCACACTTTTCCACATTAAACTCCATTTGCCACCTCTCGGCCCAGCTCTGCAACTTGTCCAAGTCACTCCATACAAAGTCACTTTGTAGTTGAAATGGTTAAATAAGCTTCTTGATAGTTCAAATGAGTTTTATACATCCCATGCAACTACAGAAAGAGGGACAGAATTTTCTTCCTGTATCTTCACCAACATTCCCTTGTCAAATCTTAATAAAAAGATTCAATTAACTGCAAAGTAATTTGTCATTTCTTCAGCTAATTTCTGACAGATGGGATAAGTTGTAACTTTATTTTAAGTTATGTGTTTCGTACTTAGTTGTTGAATTTCATAATAGGAACAGAGTAGAAGATTACTTACACAAACAATCATTCTTGAGTCTCCGTAGCAAACAAAACATAAATATAGTTTTATTTTTGTCAGAGAATTATATTTTATTACCTTATTGGTGAAAGTTTCACTCACATGCCACGCAGCAAGTTGGCAAAGATCAGCAGATACAAGAGATCTCCAACTGAGAATGTCAAGTTGAGGAATGAGCTAGTGCAGTGATTTAGGGATTTGCACCTTGGGAGTGGGAATCTAGCCAATTCTCACCTCCTCCTGGCTACATGAGTCAAAGGAAAACCAGCTTGGGCAGTCTCCAAACAGTTTCTACTGGGCACACCTTACAGTCGAGAATCAACCACGCCTCAGACCAAGCAAGCAACCAACCACAAATGGGAACAAACTTGGCTGCCTCACTCAGAAATGTCAGAAGATCAGCTGGTGTGACACAGGAAAACTCCATATCAGCGAAGCTAAAGGCATCATTCCATTCTGATGCTGGGGATTGAGGTATAATCCTGGGCATAGGCAGACCAATCTTTGCTTGAGAAACTAGCCACACCTCATTATTGGTGGCTGGTACAATTTAAAGTTGATGCTCGGACTATCCACTATGTTCATTCTCCACCAGAGTCTTCATGTCTTCAACAATCCCTCAATAAATATACTTAGAAGGTTACTACCAGAAAACGCATATAATGGGGTGCATCATCCAATACTGTGATTTAACTTGGGTTTGGATGGTAACTGGGACATTTTGATACAGTTCAAAGTCAATTTTAATGTTAGTGAAATAATATCTTTGCAAATCCTGCAGCTCTATGTCTTCCACCTCTGGTCCACTGTGTATATGTGCTGTCCCTCAGCATTGGTGGCTGAAGCTTTAGCCATCTTGTCCTACATTAAAGCACTTTATTCCTGCTGTGGTGAAATGACAGTGCATTCCCCCTTGAGTCTGAAACTTGCATGCTTCAGTTTCATTCCAGAAATCTGAGCACACAATCCATGTTTCTGCTCCAGTATATTACTGAGGGAACCCTGTACTGATAGAGGCACCAATTTTCAGATGAAACATTAAACAGAGGCCCCAACTATCTTCTCAGGTGAAAGTGAAAATAAAAAGGCCCATGGCACAATTATGAAGGGGATTAACAAATTAACTGATCATTGTCACACTTTTATTCATGATGTCCCTTGTTCTGCACTTAATCTCTTGCCACATTTCCAACATTACAACAAAGTACATTTCACAATATTTCATTGGCTGTAAAGTGCCTTAGAAGATCCTAATGGTGTCAAAAGCGTGATCTAAAAGAAAATCTGTCCTTCTTGCCAAATCCCTTCATTTTCTACTCTATCAAACCTCTCCTTCAAACTTCTCTGCACAGTGCCTTTAATATATCAAAGTGCCCAAATTGAGGGGTCAGACACAGCAGGAATGGAAGGCAAATCAGGAACTTGAAAGGAGCTACATTAACGGAAGGCACCAAAGAACAGGTGGCCACAGGAGAAAATGCTGGAAAATCTCAGCAGGTCTGGCCGCATCTGTAAGGAGAGAAAAGAGCTGACGTTTCGCATTCACATGACCCTTTGTCAAAGCATAGAAAGTGGGGGATATTTATACAGTGGGGTGAGGGAATGAAAGATGAGTCATAGCCATAGAAACCAGGGAAAAAGACTGCTAATAGCTGTCCACAGAGAGAATAAAGGGTCTGAATGGCCAAACGACAGAGAAGCTGTAAACTGTGACAGATGGAGACGTTGGGGGAGGAGTTGGAATTAACGAAAATGGCGGAGGATTATGCTTTGCATGCGGAGACTGGTGGGGTGAAATGTGAGAACAAGGGTCCTCATTCTTGTTCGGGGGGCGGGGGGGAGGAATGTGAGGGTCGTAGCACCAGAGATAGACTGCTTTTGGTTTCAGATTCCAGCATCCACACTAATTTGTTTTTATTTATGAAGAATAGGTGGCACTCCTTTAATTGTGTTTGGATACAAAGTAAAGCTGCTTGGACAAGGTAAAGAGGATGTTGCAATATGCCTTTAAGGGATTTCAGCATGACATACTTCCCTGAATTGATGGTGGTGGTGTCAGTGGTGGGGAAAGAGGAGGGTGTTGACGTGGGAACAAGGCCAAACCATACTTAGTCCAAAATGATGTTTTGGCGTCTTACCAGTGACAAAAGGAGCATAGTCATTTATATAAATTGTTCTAAACAAATGTGTTCCATATGTGAGGACCAACATGCATGGTTCACACTCACGGGGATCACAAATGACCCCATCCCTCCTTACATAAACCAACAATTACATAAACCAACAAAAGGTAAGCATCCAGTTTTTCCAATTAACTTTCAGATTACAGTTCGCAGCCCCTTGGTGTACCACTTCAATGAGGAAACAAGGCTGTTTAAATGTAATTCGAAAAAGTTGACTGGGAAAACGGATTCTAATTTCACAATACTGCTGGTTGGAGAAAGTAAATGCCTTTATCAATTTCTTTAAGATATCAAGTCACTCCGCATTATTTCCACATAATGAT
Organism: Sphyrna mokarran; assembly: GCA_024679065.1. Lineage (NCBI taxonomy): Eukaryota > Metazoa > Chordata > Chondrichthyes > Carcharhiniformes > Carcharhinidae > Sphyrna > Sphyrna mokarran. Next base: position 103,604,644 of record JAGIQG010000003.1, on the reverse strand, counting down.
CTCTATTGTTTGTCCAGGTTTAGAGACTTTAGCAACAGCTTGCTTTGCAGATACTATGGCACGCAGCAAGTAGATTCTTACTCCATTCTAACTCCCCAGACATTAGGTGATAGAAAATGAGAAATTATTCACTCTAATGCTACCAGCACAGCACTTCAAATAGTTCAGTATTTCCCAAAGCAAAGAGAATTGCAAAATGCCTGTTTGTTTAATTAGGCCATATGTAGTTGTTTGGTATTAGAGAATGATTACCTGCATAACAACAACTGACCCAAGATGATTGATTCTAGCAACACAGGTTTAATCAAAAAGAACCTGTGCAACTGATCCACAGGCAAAGTGCCAATATCCAGAATCATTAGAACGGCTGCTGGTGCTTCAGTTCTGGACGTTGCTTGCCTGCATTCTGATCTATCCATGAGATTTTGGCATCATTACTGTTTAAGGACTTTCACCCAATTTTGAGTAAGGCCTGGAGCCAGAACGGTAAAGTCACAAAATTGACTACAGAGTATAATTGTTCAAGTACAAGTCACGATCCATCTAGTTGTGCTATGCACTTCTTGCTTTGATCTACCCCGGGGCACAGGCTGAGCAAATTTGTCATTCAGGAAACCAATTCATATATAAAGAAAATGTGCCATTCAGGAACGTAAAGTTACAAACTCCATTCAGGGTAACAATCAAAAATGATCGGTGTTTGCATGACACTTATTATACACAAGACAAAGGCTGTCCCAAACTGCAGGGCTGATTCTTAGATGCTGCCAGGATGAGGATAGGAGGTGATATGCACTGCAGACAGTACTGCCAAATTCGTCCCATTCCAGGGCCATTAATGAGGGTGGGCACTGCGTAGGTGGCATGACTGCTCAAATGGAATACCCAACTCAGGTAATTACTGGTCCATTAAGGCCAACAGATTTCCCAGTCAGCCTCCAAATACGCGCAGGCTTTTGGGGTCAGTTTAACAGGGCAGAGGCCAGATCTCCAGGCCTGGAATCACTCCCTGTTTGCCTGGGTGCTGCAACAGTAAACCCAACTCCCTCACAATCCTCCTCCACCCCACCTCAGAGCGATGGCCTGTCTTGCTAAAGCAATTTTTAATTTAAGATTTGCCAACACCCTCTCTCTCATTTATCTTGCAAGAAAGCCAGCAGCTCCTTTCATGGTGAAAAGTCACTAATTGGATAGAGGGAGTGCAGCAAAGGTTTACCAGACAGATTCCTGGGATTGACATACGAGGAGTGAATGAGTTGGTTAGGATGCATTCACTAGAGTTCGGAAGGCTAAGGGAGGAGTTTCATAGAAATCTATAAAATTCTAATAGGACGAGACAGCATGGATTAGAAAAAAACATAAACAGAAACTCTACAGTACAGAAGGCGGCTATTCGGCCCATTAAGCTTGCACCGACAACAAATCCATCCTGGCCCTATTCCCATAACCTCACATATTTACCCTGCTAATCCCCCTAATCTAAGCATTTCAGGACACTAAGGAACAATTTAGCATGGCCAATGTGCCTAACCCGCACATCTTGGACTGTGGGAGGAAACTGGAGCACCCAGAAAAAACCCACACAGACATGGGAAAAACATGCAAACTCCACACACAGGCAGTGATCCAAGCCAGGAATTTAATCCAAGTCCCTGGAATTGTGAGGCAGCAGTGATAACCACTGTGCCACCATGCCTAGATGCTAGAAGGATTTCTGTTAGTCAGCCCAGAACCAAGGGTCATAGTGTAAGGGTAAGGGGTAAACCTTTTAGGACTGAGATGAGGAGAAATTTCTTTACCCAGTGAGTGGTAAACCTGTGGAATTCACTACCACAGAAAGTAGTTGAGGCCAAAATGTTGTATTTTTCAAGAAGGAGTTAGATATAGCTTTCGGGAGTGAAAGGGAGCAGATGCAATGGCGGGGGTGGTGGAGGCAGAATTGGAATATTGGATGATCATCCACGATCATAATGAATGTTGGAGCAGACTCAAAGTGCTGAGTGTGGTCTACTCCTGCTCCAATTTTTAATGTTTCCAAGAAAGCATGCTCACCGTGCCACTTAAAGGAGAGCCACTTACTCTTCGGCAATGAATTGGTCACTCCCAAGAAAATCACTGAGTGAACATTTCCCCACACAGTAGGGCTTTTAATCCAGATTTTAGCCTGATGGCAAGATTCAGAAAGGTGAAGATGCCGGTGTTGGACTGGGGTAAACACAGTAAGACATCTTACAACACCAGGCTAAAGTCCAACAGTTTATTTGGTAGCACAAGCCACTATCTTTCAGAGTGCTGTTCCTTAAGCATCGCTCCGAAAGCTAGTGGCTTGTGCTACCAAATAAACCTGTTGGACTTTAAACTAATGTTGTGAGACTTCTTATAAAGTGCAGAAAGCCACAGGGAAAATTCAACCCACAGTTTCTACTATAATATCTGACTGACTGTATTTTGTTGTGTAAACGATAGGCTGCCATCTGCCATCTCCGCATTAAACATTTGGTTACCGAGGCCTAATTGCATTTGAGGTGGCTGGGCCTTGTGGAGCTAAAACAAATGTCTGTAATTAGCCCTGCAAATCCTACAATGAGCCAAAGGCAGATGGGAGGAAAATGATTTCATGCTCTTCCCTTTCACAAACAATGGCAGTGGGTGCTTTTTTCTGGCTGTCTCAACTTTTATCAGGATTTATTCCCAGCGAAATGATTGGATGCTGGTTGGCCCCCGAGTTGTGCTGCTGTCAGCTAAACTAATTGTAAGCCCCTGCCTGGATGATAAACATTGTACTGTGCTTTAGATTTGCCTGGTTTCAATGGCTGCAACTTTATTACATGCCATGGCATGTGGGATTAGTTTTGTTTTGTCATTTAAACAAAAATAGGTCAGCCAGTGTCAATTCTAACCTGAGGAAAACAGATGGGAAAAAAGTGGGCAGGGATTAGAGGAATGGATTCTCCCCATGTTCAACATAATTCTTTTAATCATCTCTTTACTTCAGTAGTTTAACATCACATTGTACAGCCCTACCCCCTCAACAGCATTGTTGCCACGGGCCCGCATTATATCAGCTGGGTTTTAATTCAGATTTCAGAAGATTGATGTCCTTGAGCAAACTCTCAGAGTTTACATTACTAAATCTGGCAGCAGCTTCTGGCCCTTACAAAACTATGTCTACCAATCTGCTGTTAGGTCGAGGGAACCAGATTTTGCAGTGTAAGTGCCAGGAGCCACTTTCCCACACCAGCCTGAGCCAGAGTCAACTAAGGTCAACATTTAAGCAAATTATAAATGCAACAAGAGGCCTCTACAAAAGAACAAGGTTTATGTGGCAAATTTCTTTATTCTGGTCACTCATGCCTTGTTTATTTTTTCTCTGCTCTTAGCTTAAGTAAGATTTCACAGACATTTAACCAGTTGATACCAATTTTTGACATATGCCTCTGCACGCTCTACCCCTGCTTGCACATTATTACTCTCCAGCTGAAAGTGCCAACATTTCCTTCACCAATCTGCTTTCGTAACCTTGTCTCAAACAGAAAGACAGCTTCAGAATTCTGAGTAATCTTCACCCGTGTGCTTCAAGATGACACAAGCTTTATTGTCAGCCCCGACAACTCAGACACGAGGAACAAAATACAGAAGTCTCAGAAAATGGGCCAGGAGATCACAATGCAAGGTTAGCCTACAGCCATTTGTTCGCATACAGGCAACACGCAAATTTCATGCTGCCTCTTCATTTAAATGCTTGCAGTGTGCAGCCTAGAATGAAACCCACTGCTGAGTGGCTACACACTTCATTAGCTGGTTCAAAGGGGAGTATCACTTAAAGCTAGCTGCATCTTTTAAAGGCGAGATGTGTTCTGGTTCCAGCAGGCACTTGAAGTAGTTGAGGAAGAGAGTCTGACCTACATATAGATGACTACAAGGAAGAGAGTGTGCTCCAACATTCTCTGTTGCAGCACTGGAGGCGTTAGTTCAGGGGTCGGCCAGGAGGAGAGAGATCCCATATCCAAAAGGGACAAACTTTGTGAAGGCAGTAGGAACAGTCTATCTCTGAGGACCTGGATGCAGTGCAGGAAGAAGTAAATGGCCTCACAATTGGTTAAGGTAAGTCAATGCATATTCAAATATCCTCCGAACTGAACCATTTGCCTCACACACCATTCAATTTGCCACCTCTGGCACTCATCTACTAACAACCTCTATTAACCAAGGCATCGACCTCATAGTCTTAACTTCATCTCATTTCCACACGCATAGCACTATTGCGAACCTCGCATCCACACTTCTCAGCTTGCATGCACTATTGCCAGTTATTCAAATATGGCAGCCTTATCATTCAAACAGCTTCTATCACTTTCATTGATAGATTGTTTCTAGAGGGACTTTGGTACATACCTGCAAGCAGTGGGAGAGAGCCAAAGGACAGCAATGGCTGAATGAAACGAACCAGTGGCATTTTATTATTATTTAGGCCACAGTTTGTGACGCACTGGCCAAAACCAGTGAAGGTGTTGGATGTTTATACCTAATTCTCATTTTTATATTCCACTTTCCCCCCATCCCCCAGGCTCTTCTGACTGACAAGCTGCAGTTAGTCTAAACATGTACACATCCTGCTTTTCCTTTATCTTTCACAAGTGTTAGAGAGGGCAGGGACCGAAATTGCAGATAAAGAAACACCATCATTCCCCTTTATAATTACACACATCAGCTCAGAAAGTGACAGGGTGCGTGCTGTGGAGATGGGATGCACACTGAGTGAACTATTAGATACAAACGTCTTGCAGGATAAGGTTGGACTAGCGCCTGCTCCCCAGAAGGTGAGGCAATACATAGGCAACACTGTAGCACAGTGGTTAGCACTGCTGCTTCACAGCACCAGGGACCTGGGTTCAATTCCCAGCTTGGGTCACTGTCTGTGCAGAATTTGCACATTTTCCTCGTGTCTGCATGGATTTCCTCCGGGTGTTCAGGTTTTCTCCCACAGTCCAAAGATGTGCGGGTTAGGTTGATTGGTCATGCTAAAATTGCCTCTTCATATCCTGAGGTTACATTAGCTTAGGTTAGAGGGATTAATGGGTAAAATATATGGAGATAGGGCCTGGGTAAGATTGTGGTCAGTGCAGACTCGATGGGCCAAACTGCCTCTTTCTGTACTGTAGGTCTAAATTCTGAGTAAATTGTGCTGTAAATAAGGGCAGAAATGAGGCAACATTTTATAATAAAAAGTAAATAGGCATGAAATGTTTGCTGTCTTGGCACACCAGCCTGAAAGGTTGCTGTCACCGTCAAGGAACATGGCAGAATCAAGCTAAAATCTTGCACAGACTAACTGCATGAAAAAGAAGCTGCCCAATATCTGAGTGTTGCAGTGGAAGGTCAGACTGCAGTCGTACAAGCTCACTGTATCGACAGATGAGAGTTGCCGTGCATTTTCAGCAGCTGTTATCGTGGCTATAGATATTACTGTTCAAAGAGGCTTGAATGGCCTAAGGGCACCCTGTCCAGCAAAGTGTTCTAGAAGGTCATTCAGATGGCTGAGGTGCTGCCTCAGAGGAGAGGCAATAGACTCTGTGAAACACTATCGCTCTCAGAATGACAGCATTTATTCTCTCACCATGGTCTCTCCATCAGTTCTCTGGTTGTTACCTCTCAGTAAGAAGTCTGCAACACCAGTTTTAAATCCAACCGATTTGATAGTAAACTCGTAAGCTTTCGGCTTGCGAGTTTACTATCAAATAAATTGGTTGGATTTAAAACTGGTGTTGCAGACTTCTTACTATGTTTACCCTAGTCCAACGCCAGCATTGCTACATCATGTTACCTCTCAACCAGCCAATCTAGACCTCTGCTGCTCCGGCCAAGATGCTGCAGTTCAAAATCAGGTCGTCAAGGGCCAGAACTGCACCACGCCACTCTGCCAGGCCATCTGCAGTTGAAAATGGCACCACAACAATCAAATCAACATGACACACTGACTGAAGTCATGATCTGTCTGCTCTGCATTGTCTGGCACATAGTCCAGTGCCTCTGCCAATGACCTTCAACTGGTATCCTGCATGGTTGCACCTGAAACGTATTCATGTGCCTCAAATGTTATTTTGGATTGGATAGTGCTGAAAATACAAGCTCCAAGCATCTGAATTTTGCAGCAATGGACCCTCCCTCTCCCTGTCCCACCACAAAAAAATCAGTCGCAATCTCCTCATTCCAAACTCTAATGGAACTGACCAGGACATGCAGCAAATATACAGTGTTTAAGATATTGATAACCAATGCAATAGTTTACCTTCAGAGACGGGAGTGGTGCAACTATTTCACTAGTCTTCCATCACAACTGTTGCAGTCAGCAGAAATATATGCAAGCTGAAAAGACACCATTTTGTACTACAGGTGCATGGCCCCCGCTGACCATAGAATTGGCAACAAACACATACCCAACAACACTAACAGCAGCACCCCGCCCCCCCCCCCCCCCCCCCCCCCCCCCCCCCCCATCCTCAGCCATATGTTACCCTAACAAGCACTGATTGGCAAAAGTCAGGGCCTCTGCCCTTCATTCAAGAGGATGCCCTGCTTTGAGCCGCCAGCCAATCAGCTCCCCAGTCCCTCCAGTAACAGTGCTGCAGTGGCCAAAGAAGAACCACACTAACCAGAGCAGCCATCCACCCACCAGTCTAACCATTGACACTGGCAGGGAAATGGCTGATAAGCTCATTAATTAGGACAAGGACAGGCTTCCTATCCAAGGCCTTGCCTTGCCTGCCCCAATGCAAAAAACCATTGCAGGCTCAAGGCAGATGGGAACCCAGAGGGAATCCCTAGCTACAGACCCAATGTTAATTTTTTTACTTTGCAATTAATGAGATATCAAATGACAAATGAGATCGTTAAAGTATTATATGAATTTGGCAGAGCTAGCTCAACAGAATCCTGGATTTTAAATCTATCAGCAATGCTGAATTAAGGCCCATAATTTTTTCTCAGCAGTATATTTGCATTGCTCAGTGTTAGAAAATATGGGGCAGAGACTTTACTTGAAGTTCAATCCTGGCTGTGTATTCTGATTTCAATGCAACATTCTAATCAATCATGATTTTAAGCCTGATCTTGCCTTCAGCAAGTCACCAATACATAGACTATATCAATACTCAACAATTCTGTGTTGACCACAATAAACTGCAGTGGATACTGATCAGCAAAACAGTGCAAGTTTAAATGGGACTGGAACATTGACACCTGGAACCGAAATAGGAATGCTATAAGATGTTCCATAGTTCAGTCATCTGGCATTAACCTAGGCACTTGAAACAACAGTAAACCCTCTTGTCCCTGCAAAATCCTCTTCACTAACATCTGGGGACGTGCAAAAGTTGAGCGAGCCGTCTCACAGACCAGTCAAGCAACAGCCTGATGTAGTCACACTCACAGAATCATACCTCTCAGATAATGTCCTAAACACACTATCACCATTCCTGGGAATGTTCTGGGTCACTGACAGGACAGACCCAGCAGAGATGGTGGGGTGGCAGAACTTCAATGTTCATCACCATTACTGGCTTGATGGTACCACCATAGACCGAGTTGACCAGGTCTTGAGACATAGCTCCAAACTGGAACTGCAGCACAAGAGGGACAAACATACTTGACTTCATCCTCACTAATCCGCCTGCTGCAGGTTGACGATAGTATCAGTAGCAGTGACCACCGCATAGTTCTTGTGGAGACAAAGTTCCATCTTCATATTGAGAATCCCCTCCATCGTGTCGTGTGGCACTACTAGCATGCTAAATGGGACACATTTCAAGCAAAATTAGCAGCTTAAAACTGGGCATTCATAAAATGTTTTGGGTCATCAGCAGCAACAGAATTGTACTCGACCACAATTTGTAACCTCATGGCCCAAAACAGCCTCTGCTCTATCATCACCACCAAGCCAGAGAATAAATTCTGGCTCAATGAAGAGTGCAAGAGTGCATGCTAGGAGCAACACCTAAAAATGAGGTATCAACCTGATGAAGATACAATACAGGACTGCTTACATACCAAATAGCATAAGCAGCAAGTAACAGACAGAGCTAAGCAATTCCACAACCACTGGATCAGATTAAAGCTGTACAATCCTGCCATGTCTTGCCATCACTGAATCACCCACTGTCAACATCCTGGGGGTTACCATTAACCAAAAACTGAACTGGTCTAACATATTGTGTCTACATATTGTGGCTACAAGAGGAAGTAAAAGGCTAGGAATCCTGCAGCATGCATCTCGTCTCTTGACTCCCCAAAGCCTGTGCACTATCTACAAGGTGCAAGTCAGGGGCGCAAAAAAATATAGTTCACTTGCCTGAATGAGCGCAATTTCAACACTGCACAAAAAGCCCAACACTATTCAGGACAAAGCAGGCCGCTTGATTGTTGCTCTTTTCACAAACGTTCAATCCCTTTAGCACTGATGGCAACTGTGGCACCATCTACCAGATGCCTTTTAGGAATTCACTAGAGCTCCTTAGACAGCACTTTGCAAAACCATAAGCACTACAATCTAGAAGAAGTGTCACAGATACCTAGGAACATCACCACCTGGAGGTCTCCTTCCAAGTCACTCACCTTTCTGATTTCAAAATATATTGCTATTTCATGAGTGTCGCTGGGTCAAAATCCTGGAACTCCTCCCTAAAAGCACCATGGATGTGCCACACTTCAAGGACTGTATTGGTTCAAGAAGGCACCTCACCACCACCTCATCAGGGGCAACTAGGGATGGGCAATAAATGCTGGTCTAGCCAGTGACATCCAGATCCTGTAAATGAATTTAAAAATGGAATGTGCAATTCTGGTTAAGCTCTAAAATTGTTCAATGATTAGAATGGCTAGAAATTCACAGTACTAGATAATAAAACAAGTTATGAATCTTAGTCACTGCAGTAAGAAACATGGATAACCTATTGGGAATTGATTTAAAGCCAAGCAATAAATGAGCTGAATGACCAGTTAATCCTTCATGCCATGACTGGTAGGTCCCATTCTGCAGCTACAACTGTGCTCAAAGCACACAACACCATGAAACCAGAAACCCCAGAAAGTGGTCAAGGACAAAAAACTGATGCTCATTATTAAATTTATGGAATCCACCCACAAGCTTAATTCTAAGTAAATTCTGTTTCAACTGATTTTTTTTTAAATGCTCAGGGAATGCTGCAACAAAATGCAACTCAAAAATAATGCATGCGAAAATGGTAAAACAAAGGTCAGATCCATCACATCAAACTTCTCTGCCTTTCAGTAGTGTTAGTAAATAGGTACGGAGCAGGGTGGGATGCGGGATAACATACAGGGATGGAGGAAGGCATAATTCGAAGGAAGAATCCTCAGCATTTGTGCAAATGATGTATCTCTTGCAAACAGTAAACCAAAGTCCAGAATGAAAAATGTGCTGAGCTAATTTTTACTGGGTATTTCAAACAGGGGTTTAAAATACAGACTGCAAATGCGCAAAGGCAGCCCAGTAAGGAAACAATAATTAAGTTAGGATGCGACACAATGAATGAAACTGTGCTGAGTGGCTCCTTTAAGAGAGCAATTCCCGAGGGCTACACGATCGGGCGGGATCTTATAGTGTGGCAGTGTGGGAAGCTGAGCCAATCAGATGCAAGAACACGTTTCTTGGGTGGGGGAAGACCCTCAATTGCAGTCAGGGAGGTGTGGAGAGTGTATTCAGCTCTGTTGGACTGTTACTTGTATACATCTATTTGTCATTGGTAATAAACCCTTAATTACTCCAAGACACAATGAGTTGCCTTTGAAGTGATTACAGATATCTGTGTGAAATACGACCCGACTTTCAAATTGTAGTCTAAATACTCCATTCTAGCTGCTGCCTTCAAAAATGTCATATTTTAATGTTCAAATACAGCTTTCAAGCAACTACAAAATGAATTGTTTTTAGAATACTTCATTGAAGAGGTTAGATTTTGCTTCAGAACATGCTAAACTTCCCAAATGAACAAGCTCCGATTGTATCTTATTTTTGAAGTGAAAACTAGACCTGTCAAAACTCTAGCCACACGAGGGTGCTCTATCCTTGTATATTGCGCATAATAAATGTGCAGTGTGTCTCACTCAGCCCATGTGCCAAATGTACATCTTATTGATAGAGGTACAGAATGTTCAGGCTTCATGTTCAACAGATCCAAACTTTTCATTTTGAAAGGCAAGCGTCAGCCCTGAGAATTACCTAAAAATTAGTCCTAACAGGATGTTAAGAGCATATCAATTGTGTGTTCAATTGCATTCAGTTTGTGCCCCTTGGGATTGTAGTCAGTGCCAACTCGATGGGATCAATGATCTCCTTCTGCATTGTAGAGATTCTATGATTTTAAGATTAATTGGGGACTCACCACTGCTCAAACATGTAGAAGCAGAGTGACTATGATTGTTGGTTCGAAGTGAGCAATATCTAGTGTACCTCTGCAAAGTAAAGCTTATAAGCATTTAAAAAGTAGCTTTCAGTTTCATCTTTCAGCTATTACACTAGAGATTTATTTTGTGCTACAATTTCTAATGATATTTTTAAGGATGTATTAACATATATTTACACAAGTCAAAACGTTTATAGGATTTGCAGTTCTCCATACATGGACTAACAACATTTGTATGTTCTTGCATTCACTGTCAAACTGGACCAACATTACGATTAACCATCTCATTGTGGGACCTCCCCAAGCCACCAAACAAAAATGGCACAACAATCTGCCATGCAAAGCAATAAATGTTTTCTGGTTATAAAATCCATTTTTTTTTTAAACTTTATTTTGCACATAGATTTGTTTTTATGAAAAATGACATCAAGTTTCCAGCATAGTAACAGGCCTTTCGGCTCAAACAGTTCATGCTAGTGTTTATGCTCCACGAGGTTCCTCACACTCTTTATCTAACCTTATCAACATAACCTTTTATTCTTTCTGCTCCCTTATGTATTTACCTAGCTTCATTTGAAATGCATCTGCTCTTATTACCTTCATTACTCCTTGAGATAGCGCGCTCCATATTCTCTTCACACTCTGGGTAAAGACGTTTCTCCTGAAATCCCTGTGGGATTTATTAATAACTCTCCCTCCCCTCTTCCTCACCAATTTTAGTCTCCCCAACAAGTAGAAACACTGACCACAGATCCTTGCATGGCCTGTCCTCATACTACAATTGTTATACTGCAAGGCCATACTCACTTTACATTAGGTTAATTTCAATAAAACACCACACATTGTTCAACTTCACATGAAACGCAGTAAAAATTTTGGGTGTAGCTAGTGAGGAGGACGTGGAGAAATTTATCTGAAGAGTTGTTTTCAGAGGAGCAACTGGAGGCAATTGTATTGTGTTGTTAATAGGAACACTGCTATTTGAGATCCATACAGCTGTCTTTCTGGCCAAGCATGACGGAGACCATTCATTTCATCCACTGGGACCAATCAAAAGCTGTGTGTACGTTGGCTCTGTGCACCTTCAACAGCAAACAGGGAAGTACAGCTGCCAAAGTAAGGTTCTAAAGCATGAATTAAAAGTGGGTTATGACATTGGAAGTGCCAGGGCACCGGCAGCTTGACAGTTAACCTACCATTTCTGGCACATCAACAATGTCAAGTGAATTCGGCTCCTGCGTCAAAGAACAAACCATAAGGATTTTAAGTATTGCCGCCAGAGATGCAGCAAAGCATAATCAGAGAGAGTCTTGCATCTGATATCATTCTCTTCAGTATCCTAACACACATCATATTCGCTTTTAAAAGCTACTTTAGTACTGATGTTAGATGAGTCCCATAATGGCAACAGAACAATTGCTGGAGCAGCTGGGTCCTGAGGCAATACAAAGTGTTTTGTTCAAATAAAGATAAAACAAGATCAAAATTGCAGACATTATTTGGACACAAGCAGACCAAACAAGGGAAAGGGCACTTTAAAACAATTTTAGACTAGCGCTCTTTGAGGCTGCTTTAATGCCATGTAATAACTATGATAGAAATACTAGAGGGCTCAACAGGTGGGCCTTGTGCAGCAGACTTCATTTTCTAGGTACAGTTCTCCAAGTCCAGTGGCTTGCAAGACAGCCCAACAAGGTCTTACAGATACTTAAATGAATCCTGGCAAGTTTACCTTTGGATTACCACAAACTGTTCAGGGCTAGTGCAATTATGGAATAGTACTCTCAGCATGGAACTTGTATATAACAAAAGCAGCTCAAATTTAGATTCCAGAAATCAATTACCATGACCTAGCCTCTGATATTTGTTTTGCTAAATTTAGCTATTTTTTAATCTGGAATTCCAATATGAATAACTGAGCTGGAGTTAGCAAATGTTGTTCAAACAGTGTAAAAGTTAGTAACCAATTAATTGATATCAGTATTCTGGAACCAATATATAAAAAAAAAACGACATGCTAAGTATCAAATGCAACTGTGCAAGATCTTCCTGAAATCTCTTATCCTGCAAGTAAAATCATGTTCCAAGGATCAGTAATATTTTATACCCTCAGATGTATTTTTTCAAAGTTTCTGTCAAAGGAATCATACCTCTCCATCTATATATAAAATTGGGGAACAAGTACGTGAACAAAGTTCTCCTAAACCTGGAATCAGTGGGAGTAAAGACATAAAGGAACCTAGAAGTAAATACTTATTCTAACAGCATGTCTTAGAGTCACAGAGGTTTAACAGCATGGAAACAGACCTTCGGCCCAACTTGTATATGCTGTCCTTTTTTTAAAAACCCCTAAGCTAATCTCAATTACTTGTATTTGGCCCATATCCCTCTATCCCCATCGTACCCATGTAACTATCTAAATACTTTTTAAAAAATAAAATTCTACCTGCCTCTACTACGACCAATGGTAGCTTGTTCCAGACACACCACAATCTGGGTGAAAAAATTGCCCCTCTGACATTTTTCTCACCTTAAAACTATGTCCTCTAGTTTTCAACTCTCCTACCTTTAGGAAAAGATATTGATTATCTACCTTGTCTATGCTTCTCATTATTTTATAGACCTCTATAAGATCACCCCTAGCCTCCTGCGCTCCAGAGAAAAAAGTCCCAGTCTATCCAGCCTCTCCTTGTAACTCAATCCATCTAGTCCCAGTAGCATCCTAGTAAATCTTTTCTGCACTCTTTCTAATTTAATAATATCCTTTCTATTATAGGGTGACCAGAATTGCACACAGTACTCCAAGTGTGGCCTTACCAATGTCTTGTACAACTTCAATAAGACATTCCAACTCCCGTATTCAATGTTCTGACCAATGAAAGCAAGCATACTCTCTTCACCACTTTGTCCACCTGTGACTCCACTTTTCATACTATGAACATATACCCCTAGATCTCTTTGTCCTGTAAGTCTCCCCAAAGGCATGCCATTAACAGAGTAAATCCTGCTCTGGTTCAATCAGTCTAAATTAAATTCCAACTGCCATTCGCAGCCCACTGGCCCAATTGATCAAGATCCCATTGCAATTACAGATAATTTTGTTCACTGCCCACTATGCTACCATTCTTAGTGTCATCTGCAAACTGACTAACCATGCCTCCTGTATTCTCATTCAAATCATTAGTATAAACGACAATAACAGCGGACCCAGCACTGATCCCTGAGGCACACCGCTAGTCATTGGCCTCCAGTTTGAAAAGCAACTCTCTACAACCACTCTCTGGCTTCTGTCAAGAAGTCAATTTTGTATCTATCTAGGTACCTCACCATGGATCCAGTGTGATTTGACCTTATGCCACAACCTACTATGTGGTATCTTGTCAAAGGCCTTGTTGAAGTTCATGTAGACAACATCAACTGCACTGCCTCATCTACCTTCTTGGTTACCCCTTCAAAAAACTCAAATTTGAGAGACATGATTTTCCACTCACAAAGCCATGCCCAAAGTCTTCGCCAATGGACTTTGGCAATTTCACATTTGAAAGCTGTAAATGCACTGCATGGAATCTTAAACTCACCAGTGGATTATTGTTTGCCTGTGATCAATCTGTTTCACATTTTTAGCTACTACATTTGGCTAGAGGAGCTCGTATGCGCCACATGCCTTGCAAGCCAAGTAAATGCAACCAAACATAGAAATCATGAAAAGTAACCAAATTTCCTCGTGACCCATAGGATTTCATTTGCCATAAACTCCTCATTTAGTCCACTGGATACAAAATATACTGGTAAACTGTGTAATGATAAGCATCATTAAAAATTGCTGATGATTGTTTGGGCACTAGCTAATTTGAGAACAGAAGGTTTAACAAGTTAGGAATGGACACATTGTATACGCTGCTATCTATCAGAGGCAAGTTAATTTGATTTTCATTTACAAGATTAGAACAGGGAAAAGTAATTTGCACGTCAAATTAGTGAGTGCAATGCAAATGGCAAATAATCAATCAAATAAGATATTAATTATACAATATGTAGGATTATACTTGTCTCCTTTTGTTGTATTCAGTAGCGTGAATATGTTCAATTATAGCTCAGAGACTAAGGGCAAGAATTTGGAAGCTTTAAAAACCTAAGCTGTGTTTGACGTCGGTGGGGAGATTGTTCTTGCCTTTCACTTATCACAAAACTATTTTATCTCATTTTCCTGATTTAATGGCAGGAACTAAGGAAAAATTACTTGCATTCTTTTGGGATCAACTGTGACGAAACAGTCTTGCACGAGAGTGACCTGGTGGGAATTTAAATCAACATGCATCTGGCAGTAAAGTGCTGACAGACTTGGGTTGATCAACTGTTGCTTACCCAGTATTAGATCTCCCTGCTGAAAGCAGTATCAAAACACTAAGATTAGTGCAGAAAGCTTTAAAGCAGAATTCTAAATTATTTAAATTATTGCGTTAAAAATCCTGTGTTTACATCGGTCAAATGTGGGAATTTAAACTCCATGATCTTCATTGGTGTGTCCTTATTTTTATGTACGTTCTCATCATTAATTCATATAAATTTTGGATGAATCATTAAATCCAGGCCTTGTCTGGTCTGTTATGTGAATTTAAGGTTAAGATTTTAAGGTCTAAGATTTTAGGTTACTATTTAAAGAAGGGAAGTGGAGTTCTCCCTAGTGTCATTGTGTCAAGCACCTATCTATTCTAATCCCAAAGACACATCCCATGAATGGAAACAGTGAAAGGAATACAGCCTGTGTGGAATTGGGGTCAATGATGTAGATTAAGGGGGGGGGGAAACACATGCACACACATTCTAAAAGCTGGATCCAACTGCAGGGGAGGCTTGGATAGTGGAATAAGGGAAATATAAACAATTATAACAGCATTGGGTGTTGAAAATTTATGCAACTGAAATTAAAAAAATATTTTATTCATTTTGATAAATTATTTCACCAAGTGCAGTCAAGAGGTGCTGTGTATTTTAAAGTATTTCCACTTCACACCTCCCTCTAGACCAGTCATGAAAAAAGTAACAACGACTTTATTATTATTATATATGATTCAATTGACAAAAGAATATGAAATATAAAAGAGTGTGGTGTTTCGACAATAGAGAGAAATTGTACTTAGTCTCCTAGTGCACTAGAGAGCAGAGACTTACCTCAAGAATGAAAAGGTGGAGAAAGGTATGGGTTTGTATCAGCATAGAAGAGCTGTACAGGACAAGTGACCTATGAAAAATAGTGGCCTGATATGACGAATATCTCTCTCTCAAGTGTGAGGGAATTGTTTTTGTGCAATTCCAATGCTAAGAGACTAGTTGGTGTTTCAGTCAATGCTTCAACAGAAGAATGCTTGCAGGGGAAAAGAATTATGGCTGATCTGAAGACTTGGGTTAAAGTAATCGAGGTGAAGTCAAGTCACAACACCCAGAAGATTTCTGTGAGAGGTCAGTAACACTAAGTAGTTTGCACTGACACAGAAGGGATTTTTAGATAGTCAATCACATTTCAACTCAATGATGCATTTACTCTGACAAGATATTCTGTGAATTTCTTTGTACATGACACATCAAGCTGCTCACTTGCTTTACTGAATTTTATGATGGAATGTGGGCTTTCAAGCTGGTTTGTCCGAGTCAGGAAAACAAAGGTAGTTTTAAGAAATTTCTATTTAGAATTGTGGAATTCTACAGAATGAGGCCATTCAGTCCATTAAGCCTGCACCAACCATAATCCCACCTAGGCCCTATCCCTGTAACCCCATGCACTTGCCCTAGCTAGTCCCCCTGAACTAAGGGACAATTTAGCATACCCAATGCATCTAACCAGCACATCTTTCAGACTGTGGGAGGAAACTAGAGCACCAGGACCAAACCTACTCAGAGAAGAGAGAATGTGCAAACTCTACTCATACAGTGACCCAAGCTGGGAATCAAACCCAGGTCTTTGGCATTGTGAGACGGCAGTGTTAACCACTGTGCCATCCCATTTGAATCTCATTTGTATTGATAAACATTAGCAAGAAGGTATAGTTTTAAGTGGGTTTAATTTAACGTGCCTGGAAAAGTAAAACCTATAGATAGATTCATGCTGGACAAATGAGTTTGTATGTGTGGAGGTTTGTTTCAATTCCAACTGTGATTCTATTGTGCTTAGAGAGGGTTACAGCATGAAGGGTAGACAGAAGTCATTGCTTAGCACAGCTATCCATTTCTGAGAGGGAAGGGCTTTCCTATGCTTTAGTTTAAGCTGAAAGGTACAGCAATTAGGGACAAAATCTTGGGGATTCTTTCAATGCCGTGCAGAAAAGGTGGCCAGAACAAGGGAGCTGCAAAGATGCAGGCTTCATAAGGAGCAAGTTACAGTCCAAACAACCAGAGAATTATGACAGGAAGAATGTCTAAGATGATTGGAGTTAAGAAAACAACCAAGATACTGTTCAGAAATTAAGGGCAACATGGTGGCATAGTGGTTTGCACTGCTACCCCACAGTGCCAGAGGCGCAGGTTCAATTCTGGCCTCGGATAATTATCT
The DNA here is from genome assembly GCA_024679065.1 of Sphyrna mokarran. NCBI lineage: Eukaryota > Metazoa > Chordata > Chondrichthyes > Carcharhiniformes > Carcharhinidae > Sphyrna > Sphyrna mokarran. Next base: position 103,587,676 of record JAGIQG010000003.1, on the reverse strand, counting down.
GTGTGGAATTTGCTTCTTCTCCCTGTATCTACTACGGGATTCCTTCGGATGCTCCAGTTTCTCCAACACTCCAAAGACGTGTGGGTTATGTTGTTTGTTCATGATAAATTGCCCCTTGACGTCAGGGGCATTCGGAAGGTAAATATGTAGGGTTACAGGGATAGTGTATGGGTAGTATTATCAGTGCAGGCTCGATGGGCCAAATGATCTCCTGTAATGTAGGAATTCTATGATTCTATTCTATGGTTCTAAGGAAGATTAAACAAAGCCTTCGGAGTTGAAGGGACAATTGCAGTGATCAGATTTAAAGTGAGACAGCAGACTTTCAAAGATAAATCAAACGCCTGATGCCACTTTAATACATCTTGGAATTGAGAGTTAAAGCAATTGTAAATGGTTTATATAGCAGTGGAGACAAATAAATCCTAACTGGGTTGGTATAAAATTCTGTACAGGATTTATTTTAAAAGTGGAGCAGAATGTCTGTTTAAAAGAGTTATTTGAAAAATGTGGAATGGATTATGGAATGCAAACTACTGAAGGAAAGCATGGTTTAAAGATTTCCTACACTCACTATGTGGCCATTCAGCCCATTGCATCTGCATCAAAAATAATCCCATCCTAGCCCAATCCCCATAACCTCACATATTTATCCCACTAATCCCTCTAACCTATGTATCCCAGAACACTAAGGGGCAATTTAGCATGGCCAATGCACCTAACCTGCGCATCTTTGAACTGAGGGGAAACTGGAGCACATGGAAGAAACCCATGCGACACAGGGAGAATATGCAAACTCCACACAGACAGTGATCCAAGCTGAGAATCAAACGCATATCCCTGAAGCTGTGAGGCAACAGTGCTAACTACTATACCACTGGGCCACCACAATTGTGAACAAAGATTTTAAAGCATATTTTTGAGAATGCAGTTTGAAAACTCACATGCGACAATTATCTGGGTAGATTCGGAGGCGAAATCCACAGCTCTGACCGCAATCATCCTGTGTGCTTAAAAGGGACATGGTGCATTAATGAGACCACTATCCCTTAAAATATATCACGTAACCCATATTAATCTTCAAATCTGTGCATAATTGTTAAGGCAGGGAAGAAGTAAAGGGGCATTGCATTATAACCCAATTCTTCCATGCCACATATTTTTTTTGATGCTTAAACTAATTAGCAGTTCTGTGATACTAGACATAGGACAAATCTGGCCTAATAGTCTGCGGAATCATTTAAATTCAACTGAACCAATCAGAAACTTAGCATGGACTCCATTTATAGTAATCTCTTCCTATTGGAAATTAAATGTAATTGCATCATACACAGTATTCAATTGGCTAACTGTAGTTAAGGTAAAACACTTCCTTTTAATATATGGATGTCATTGACTAGGCAGACATTAATTGCCTTTCCCTTATTACCCTCAACGTTGTCACAGTGAGCAGCCTATTTAAACCACTCCAGTCCCTGTGATGTAGGTACAGTGCTATGAAACCGAGTGTTCTAGGGTTTTAACCTAACAACGAAGGAACTTATCCAGTGTGCACACATTTCAAGTGAGGATAGTCAGGTGATTTATGAGGGGAAATTCCAGGTGGATGTTTTCATGTGTCGCCATTGTCTTTCTAGATGGTAGAGGTACTGGGTTTGGAATAGGCTGCCTAAAAAGACTAGTGATGTTCTGCAGTTGTAGCTAGTACTCACAGCTGCCACTGCGTGTTGGTGGTAGAGGGAGTGAATGTTTCAGGAAAGGCTGCCAATCAATTGGGCGGCTTTATCCTGGATGGTGCCAAGCTTTGAGAGTTGCTGGAGCTGCATTCATCTAGACAAATGGAGAGTATTTCATCACATTCTAGATTGTGTCTTGTAGATTGTGAAAGGCATCTGGAAGTCAGAGTTGAGTTACTCACTTCAGGATTCTTATCCTCTGACCTGCTTTTTTAGCCACAATTTTCATATTTCCAGTTCAGTTTCTGGTCAATAGTAAACCTTATGATGTTGATCCTGAGAAATTCAGTGATGGTAATGCCATTGAATTTTGAAGCACGATGGTTAGATGCTGTTTTGCTGAAGATGGTCATCACTTAGCATTCGTGTACACGAATGTTACTGGCTGCTTGTCAGTCCAAAAATCTGGATACTGTCCAGGTCTCGTTGCATTTGGCCATGGACTGCATCAGTATCAGAGGAGTTATGAATGGTGCTGATCATGTGAACATTCCCACTTCTGAACTTATCATGGAAAGAAAGATAAAGCATCTGAAGATGGTTGAGCCTGGGACACTACCTTGAAGAACTCTGACAGTGATGTCCTGAAATTGAGATGCTTGACTTCCAACAATGCAGATCATTTTCCTTTGTGCCAGGTGCAACTCCAACCAGTGGAAATTCCCACCTGCCCCCCAATCCCCGATTCCTGTGGATTCCAATTTTACTAGGCTCCTTGACGCTGCCTTGATCTCAAGGGTGGTCACTTTCACTTCACCTCCAGAATTCAGCTCTTTTGTAGGTATTTGAACCAAGACTGTAATGAGGTCAGGAAACAAATGACCCCAGCACAACTCAAACCAAGCGCCAGTGAGTAGGATGCTGCTAAGTGCCACATAAAAGAACTGTTGAGGACTCTTTCCAGCACTTTGCTGACGATCACAAGTAGACTGATAGGACAGGACTACACAGTTTAGATCTGAACCTTTGGTTGTGCAATTACTTACCTATATTATTTGCTGTTCAACAAGCAAGCAATCTGCCTGTGTTGTAGCATCACAAGGTTGACTTCATTTCTAGTTTTGCCTGGAGTTGCTCTTGGCTTGCTTTCTTGTACTCTTCACTGAATCAGGATTGATCTCCTGGTTTGGTGGTAATTATGGAGTGGAGGATGTTATGGGCCATAAAATTACAGATTGTGGTTGAATACAATTCTGTTGCTGTTGATGGCCCAGAACATAGTCTTGCTGTTCTCTTTTTGAAAAAGCCTTTTGGGTTTGGTCAACTTAAATCAACAAATCTCAGTTCTGTGTCCACTTAGTTTTAGAAATTAGAATAACACAACTGTATGTAAAAAGTACCATCATTAAAAATAGGGCATTTAAAACAAAAGCCTTACTGCCTTCCTCAGCCGAAGTCAATATTCTTACAGAAATTCAATCATCAGTCTGCTAAAGGATCTGGAAGCTTTGGAGAGAGTGTAGAAGAAGTTTACCAGCATACAGTCTGGATTACAGGGTATGAGATATAAGGAGAGGCTGGACAAACTGGGATTGGATTCTCTGGAGCGGCAAACGCTGAGGCGAGACCTGATAGAAGTTTATAAAGTCACGAAAGACATTGATAACGTTGAGAGTCAGAATTTTTTTCCCCCAGAGTTGAAACATCTAATACAAGGGGGCATGCACGTAAGGTAAGAGGGGGAAGTTCAAAGGAGATGTGAGGGAAGTCTTTTTTAAAACACAGAGTGGTAAGTGTCTATAACGAGCTGCCTGGGGTAGTGGTGCAGGCAGATACAATAGCAGCTTTTAACAGCTTTTTAGATAAGCACATGAATATGCAAGGAACAGAGGGATATAGACCAAAGACAGGCAAAATGGATTAGTTTAATTTGGCAGAACATCGTGGGCCGAATGGCCTGTTCCTACGGAGTACTGTTTTCAGATGATTTCGATTGGGGTGGAATTTTGGCTTTGGGCACAAATTGCCACCCACTTTGCAAATTGTTTTATTTTCCCTCCAGCTGCTGCAACTTACTTGCATATCGTCAGACATAAATTCAGCCATGAAGCAATTACAAAGTGTTTTAAAACTTAATATGTTGGGAAAATAATTTGTGGTATAAAATATTCCTTGTTAACATTTTGGAGTGAGAAATTTGTGCAATTTGATTAATACAGCTGAAAATGGGTTTATTACAAAAAGTAATTTTTAATCAATGTCAATCCAGTATCTGCAAGTAATCTGACTGTAAATGAATGGAAATGACTTTTCCAATAATAACGCTGTTTGTATTCAGGTACGGGAGTCAGTTTCTTAGTAAAATTTAAAACAAAACTGCTTTACAAAATCTTTTAAAAGGCCGTTGTTGTCCTTGTGCCTAAAGAATCCACAATAAATTTGAGCCATGGCAAAGGCCTACAAAAAAGCATATTGAACTGAAATTCTCAATGGTAATTAATTCATTTTTAGTGGGATGGAGCTTTAATGGAGTCAAGTATGCTTCTATAATGCCAGAAAACATAGGAGCACAAGTAGAAACCATAAGACTTAGAAGCAGAACTAGGCCACTTGGCCCACTAAATCTGCTCTGCCTTTCAATCATGGCGGATATTATTTTCATGCCCGTTCTCCTGCTTTTTCCCCCATAACCCCTGACCCCTTTACTAAACAAGAACCTATCTATCTCTGACTTAAAAACATTCAATGTCCTAACCTCCACAACCTTCTGCAGCAAACAGTTCACAGGTTCAATGCACTCTGGCTGAAGAAATGTTTCTTCATCTCTGTTCTAAAGCATCATCCCTTTAGTCAGAGGTTGTTCCCTCTGGTTCTAGTTTTTTTCCGACTTGGGGGAAAAGTCACTCCAATCTATCCAGGCCTCGCAGTATCCTTTAAGTTTCAATAAGATCTGTCCCTCATCCTTCTGAACTTCAATGAGTACAGACTCAAAGTCCTCAACTGTTCCTCATACAACAAGCACTTCAGTCCAGGGATCATTCTTGTAAACCTTCTCTGGACTTCCAAGGTCAGCATATCCTTCCTTAGACACAGGGCCCAAAACTGCTCACAATACTACAAATGGGGTCTGATCAGAGCTTCATACAGCCTCAGAAGTACACCTCTGCTTTTGTATTCTAGCCTTCTTGATATGAATGCTAATACTGCATTTGTTTTCCGAATTGTCAACTGAATCTGCATGTTAACCTTAAGAGAATCTTGAACAAGGACTCGCAAGTACCTTTGTATTTCCGATTTCCTAATCATTTTTCTATTTAGAAAATAGTTGATGTCTCCATCCCTCCTTCCAAAGTGCATAACGTCTTAACACTTCTCCACATTATATTCTGTCTGCCACTTCTTTGCCCACTCTCCTGGCTTGTCTGAATCCTTCTGCAGCCCCCCGTTTCTCAATACTACCTGTCCCACTACATGTCTTTGTATCATCTACAAACTTAGTAAGCCATTTGGCCCATCAATTCTGCTCTGCTGTTCAATTAGATCATAACTGATCAAATATGATTATTCACAACTCCACTTTCCCATAATCATCACTGATTACAAATCTGTCGACCTCAGCCTTGAACATACTTAACAACCCAGCCTTACAGCCTTCTCGGTAAAGAATTCCACAGATTCACCACCCCCTGCAGAAAATAAATTTCTCCTCATCTCAGTCTTAAACGGGTGAATATTACTCTGAGATTACGCCTTCTGGTCCATGGCTTTCCCACAAGTCCTAGTCCCCACACCCCCAAAAATATTATGTGAATATTGTACATCTCAGTAAAATCACCTCTCATTCTTCCAAACTCCAGCGAGTACAGGTCCAAGGCACTCATTTTCCTCATGAGAAAATCCCTCTATACCCACGATCAACCTTGCAACGAAGACAGTTTTTAAAAACTATCAGAGAAGATCATAGACACCACACACCCTGAATATTCTTTCTTCCACCTTCTTCTATCGGGAAAAAGATACAAGTCTGAGGCCACGTACCAACTGACTCAAGAACAACTTCTATCCTGCTATAATCAGACTTTTGAATAGACCTATCCTGTACTAAGTTGCTTCTTCTCTAAACCCTAACTATGACTGTAACATATTCTGCACTCCTTTCCTTTTCTATAAACAGTATGCTTTATTTGTATAGTGCGCAAGAAACAATACTTTTCACTGTATACCAATACATGTGACAATAATAAATCAAATCAAAAATTCTAGAAACTTGATTTGCACATGAAAATTCTTCAATCTTTTGCAACTTGGGTAAATTGTGCTGAAGAAAATGAAGCACAAGCTAATGGAAAATCCAGTTCTTCAGCTCCCTTGCTGCCTGACCCTCTTCACAAATTGCCCATGGTTAAGAGACAAACACCAAGCCCACAGCCAGTGCTAAGCTGCAAAGAAATGGGATCTGCTAGTTTACAGGTGCACAAGGTCTATAAAAAATAAAGTGAGAGTACTCAAAAACATCTTGCAAAGAGAGTTGGGCACATTTAAAATTGTCATATGAGACTGTGTGTCACTGCATACCTGCGCTTCCTTTTGTCAACGATATTGTATGTTAACCTTGAACTCATCCTTCATCAGATACAGCAATAAATTAAATGGTGAAAAATTCTTGTTCCAGAGCACATTTTCAAAAACAGCAGTGATTTATGTCATAACTAGAAAGGGAACTCACTACTGAAGCCAAAAGTCAGGATTATAGAAGTTCAGAAGGTTAGTGCCTGCTTTCATCATTTGATCCAGGTTCAAAAGATGCCTGCAACATTTACATCAGTGGAGATTTATTAGTTTTATTGAACTTCGAGTGTGAACCATAAAGTTTTAACACTTCTCTTAGAAACTATGTAAACTATCCGTGGCTATTCAAATGATGAGTCCCCCTACTTATTTTTAGGTCATTACTGTTGATCAATCACAACATTCAGAGATCAGAAATTCACCTAAATAGCACATCACCAGAAGTAAAGACTGGGGGGGATTCAGAGGTCTTCAAATAACTTCTGTTTGCAAATATCAAACAAACAGTTACTTTTAAAGTAATCACTGAAAAGGAATAGTGAAAGAAAGAAAACATGCAATATACCAAAACAAATCCCTTAATGCAGTCAAAGGAAGCCCTTGGCTATAATAACAAAGTGTTTTAATGATATAACTACTCATGTCAGTCCGAACACTTTTGCTACATTCTTGATAGATGGTGTGAGCTTGAAGCACTTAAATTAGCTGATCAATATTCCCATCATCAAACATTAAAGAAAACCACTTATTGAGCTACAAGGGAGGGGAAAGTACTAACAAAGACAAGATTTTCATTATGGAAGACAGGGAGAGGTGCTCAGGGAGTCACTGGCTGCCCCTGGAAGGAGCCAAGTACCAAGACAGGCTGGTTAAAAGGCCTACTTTGATGCTCTGAGACATAGATTCCAACACCAACTTACGTATAGTCTTGCGAAATTATCCAGCACACAGCAGGCAGATTCCAGATTGTATTGCTGGATAATGTTGACTTAATCAATTTGATCTGGGCAGTGATATGGACACTCATTGGACATCAAGAGTCCTTGCTTAAAGATTAGAAATTAACCATCATTACTGCTTCTGATTCCTAGCCACTGACTAACAGTTCAGACTGAGCTCCTTAAACCTCTGTCCCTCACTCTCAAGATTTTTTTTTAAAAACATGTCCATTAAAATCTACTGTTCTCACCAGAATTTTCGACACCTATCTATGATTGTGTGTGGGGCTTGGTGTCAAATTTTTTTTGATAACTTTGCAGTGAAGCACTTTATATAAACACAATTTGCCGCTGTTGAACTGTGTTGTCTCACACTGCACTGCAATCAGCTGCTGACACTTTGGTTACTGTAGGAATGCTAATAGAATCATATTACAACGAATGTTTCCAGGAAAGAAAAAAGGAAAGTCACAATGGACAGGATTTTCTGGTCTCACTCACATCAAAACCCATCCAAGATCAATGGACCATCAATGGTACCCCCTGGCCCATCCCCGCTCTGATTCTCATGGCTGGCGGGCGGAATGGTAAAATTAGCCCCAATATATTTTTTCAATATTATTTCTGCTGCCTTCTCTTAATTGTAATATTTTTTCCTAAACATTCCATTTTATCTTACTTTACCTATTATGTTAACCTTACAATCAGTTACATCATTGGTCAAACAATGATATACATCAGGCCAATGTACATCAATCTGGAGTTTGTCAAAAGTGATGGGAATGGCAACCTTATGGGCAGCACCAAAAGGCGAAAAAAGGAAACAGACTTATCTTCGTGAAGTGCTGAGTCCAAATCCACAGCACAAAACAGCCTCCAACTACAAAGCAACATTGATCTGCTTGGTTCACCTGGAACATCCACTTTACAACAACTTAATAATGTCTGACTCCCTGTCACTTATTAGTTTGAAACTAATCAACATACAGAAAAAATACATTATCAATTGTCTGTATTTTGTCAGCAAGTTTTGTCCTTATACAGAGTCCTTGCAGCTCTGTGCCTCTGGTAAAATCATGCAATCAGGTTCCCACAAGAAAGGTCTGCTAATTTATCATTCCATCAAATATTAAAATCATGAAATGTAACTTCCTGTTGGTCAAAATGAAAATAACCAGGTTATTGACCATTTTACAAAATACTGACAAATTTTCCGTAACAACTAAGTCACTCTATACAGTTACATGATAGTCTGGTTTTGCGGCTGTCATGATGATCGAACACCAGCACTCACTGTCATCAATCTGAAACTGACAGTGATATTTGGAATTCACATATGTGCAGTTAAATTTGGAAATGCAGAGGTTGCTGTCAATGATTCTATGTTTCTCCATAGGCTGCATCTTTTAAGTCCCCTCAAGTTGCAATTAATTAGAAATCACTGAATTGATGCAAGCTTCTACTTTCAATGCATTATTTCTCAGCTTTCAGAAGCTCATACTTATCCACAAATAAAATTCCATATATTTTGAAAATAATGCTTTTAAGGTATTTCAGCTTCTACCTTAATTTTATGTGTATGTTCCAAACTATGTTTCTCTCTTTTAAAATCATAATAAAATCTAATGATTATCTCTTGGTTTATGAGCTATAAGAATTCTTTAAGTGGCCCAAACATCCTTCGGACTTGCTTGCTTCGGTCAGCTTTACTGACATGATCCCCTGATAATCTCCACCAAATAATGTTTACAACATCGTCGCTGTTCGAAGGCATCAAGCTGCCAGACACTAGAGATCCTTTACAGTTAGGATACATTGAAATGAGTGTCAAAAATCCACACCACAGAGATCACTTGATTTTTCTAGACAAGGATCTTTCTCCAAGGTCAAGATGAAGCAGCATCACTCTGGTCTAGATTTTGTGGTGAGTGACAAAGAACCAATCATTAATATGCCCAACCTCTGACGAACCACTCCACTATATATGTGTTCTGAAACAATGAGCAGAATATTATGATGGATGGCTCCTCCTCCCCCTTCAGAAACAAAATTGGTACAGCGCCAGCCACTTCCACAGCAGCCTGCCCTGCAATCATAAGGCAGTATTGGAGGGCTAGGCAGGGGCAGTGTGGGACTTCCAGCCCTCTCTCAGGAAGAAGGCAGCAGTGGCCCAGTGGATGCTAGGGTCTTGAGCCATAAAGGGTTCGACAGCTTTGGTTATTTTGGGGGGAGGGAGGTTAAATGGCTTAGTAACAAGGCCAATTGAATCTTTATTATCTATTTAAATATGGCCCAGTTATATGGTGGTGAGCTCAGGATTAAGTAGGAGGATAGTAGGGAGAGCACCCACCCTACTTAACATGCCACTCCTGCTGAAAACACACTTGGTGACAGCCTGTAAAATTATCTTTTATATTTTGTATTAATGATATGATCTTGAATCAAATGCAACACTCAGCATAGTTGAGCTAAGTGTTTTTTTTGAGAGTCTAAGTTTACGTACAATGTCAAAGTAACACAGAGAAGGTATCTGTACTCCAACATATCTGGTTCAACATAGCTATGACATAGAACTAAATCAGTGGCCTCATCAAAAGTAAAACAGGAAAGAAAACATAATTTACCTGGATATTAACCAAATACTTGCAAAGCTATGCCATAGATTTTGGTATAGCATCATATTTATGCATCACATAGACAAACATACACATTCTACATACGAATGAGGAGCTAGAGACTATTCAGCCCTTCGAGACTGCTACGCCATCCAATCAGACCATGGTTGATTTGATTGTATTCTTAACCTCATATTCCAATAATCATTCATCCCTTTATCAAGAATCTATCTAGTTCTGCCTTAAAGATAATCAACGATTCTTTCTCCATTACATTTTGAGGAAGAGTTCCAGAGACACTCAACCTTCAGAAAACACTTCTCCTCATCTTCTTCATGCCTCTGGTGATGTGCAAACCCAGGCACAGTGACAAGCACTGCTGCCTCACAACACCAGGAACTCTGGTTCGATTCTCAGTCTGGTTCACTGTCTATGCGGAGTCTGCATGTTCTCCCCTTTTCTGCATTTGTTTCCTCTGGGTGATCTAGTTTCCTCCCACATTCCAAAAGATGAGCTGATTAGGTGCATTGGCTATACTAAATCCTCCATGTGTACCAAAATGTAGCAACTAGGGGATTTTCAGAATATATTCATTGCAGTGTTAATGCAAGCCTACATGTGACACCAATAAATAAACCTAAACTAAACCATGGCTGAGGAGAAGGAAGAATTTGGCGGGAGGTCCAAAAATTGGTTTTACGCCAGTGTGAATTTCCCGCAGTATTTTCTGCTGGTGCTCATTATGACTGATTGGAAATCCCATGGGAGACTGGCATGAAGCTTGTTTGCATCCCCCTAAGAGAATAAAGAGGAAGGCCCACAGTTATCTTGCATCTACACCTGATTCTTTGCAATGCTAGTAGGATAACATACTGTTCAAGAGCAATTCTGCATCCATCATCTTCCTGATTCAGAGATCCATCTTCTTCCTTCAGGAGGTCTTTTTCTTTTTTTCAATATTGGTCAGTGATGTTGGGCCTTTTAAATAAGGCACCCAGATATAACTGCAGGATGCATGTCATTGAACCTGCCAAGGCACAGAAGATGGAGCAAATGCATAATTAATTATGCCAGTGATGGAACTTGCAGCATGGTTTCCTGTCACACTCTGCAACGATAATCGCTCCCCAGGCGGTCTCAGCCACAGGACATAGCCCCAAATGGGAGAATTTTGCCCAGTCTGTTATTCATGTTGACAAGTTTACCAAAGGAATCTCATCTCAGATTATTGATTTCTCCTGGAGTAACCACCAAAAACAGCAGCTATGTAAATAGCCAAGGACTATGAGGCGACTGGTCTCACCAAACTGTGATATAAAGAATGGACTAAGGCAAAAGAAACGGGAATGACAATTATAAAAATAGTAGCACAGATACTTTTTTGTTTTGTAGCCATCTTTAATAATCTGAGAAACCATTATGAGACCTATAACCCTTTAACTGACTCCCAGCCTTAAAGCTCTTGGAGTCTGCCCTATTTTGACCCTCAGAAAAACAGCATGGTTTGTTCACTGATAATTGTCTCCACTGAAAATGAATACTTGTGACTTTAAGCATGAAAATGGATTAATTTGAAAGGAATGACTGCGTGGTTCAGTCTTTGACCATGGGAACCAACAGAATCGAACAACATATGATTAACTAATGTGCAGATGGTGAGTACAAGTAAGGCTCTGAAGTGCATATTATCCCAACCTTCCTCACAATATCAAAGATTGCCATACAGAAATGGCAATTCAGTTTATTAAGCTCTTGATTTTATGCTCAACAGTCTTGAATTAAGTGCTGGTTTGCAGCCAACACATAAAATACTCATAACGCATGCAAAAATTAGAGTTGTTAAAGCTGCATAGAACATAGAACATTACAGCGCAGAATAGGCCCTTCGGCCTTCGATGTTGCGCCGACCAATTAGGAAAAAGCAATGACCCTACAACCTAAATCATTCCCTTTTCGTCCATAAACTTATCCACTAGCCTCTTAAATGCCACCAAACTTGGCGCATCTACAACTGCAGCAGGCAGGGCATTCCATACCTTAACCACCCTCTGGGTAAAGAGCCTACCTCTGATATCCGTCCTATAACTACCACTCCTTAATTTAAAGCTATGTCCCCTCGTGCTAGCTTTCTCCATCCTAGGAAAAAGGCTATCACTGTCCACCCTATCTAAACTCTAATCATCTTATATGTTTCAATAAGGTCTCCTCTTAGCCGCCTTCTTTCTAACGAAAACAACCTCAAATCTCTCAGCCTCTCTTCCTAAGACCTGCCTTCCATACCAGGCAACATCCTGGTAAACCTCCTCTGTACCCTCTCCAATGCCTCCACATCTTTCTTATAATGTGGGGACCAGAACTGCACACAATACTCCAAGTGCGGCCGCACTAGAGTTTTTGTACAGTTGCAACATGACGTTGCGGCTCCGAAATTCAATCCCCCTACCAATAAAAGCTAAGACTCCGTATGCCTTCTTAACAACTTTATCGACTTGATTGCCAACTTTCAGGGATCTATGCACATATACACCAAGATCCCTCTGTTCTCCAACACTATTAAGAGTCCTACCATTAGCCCTATACTCTACACATTTGTTATTCCTGCCAAAGTGAATTACCTCACACTTTTCCACATTAAACTCCATTTGCCACCTCTCGGCCAGCTCTGCAACTTGTCCAAGTCTCTCTGCAAACTATAACACCCCTCTTCACTATCTACCACTCCTCCGACTTTGGTGTCATCCGCAAATTTAGTAATCCATCCTTCAATACCCTCATCCAGATCATTTATAAAAATTACAAACAGCAGGGGCCCCAAAACAGATCTCTGAGGTACACCACTTGTAACCGAACTCCACGATGACTAACTTCCATCAACAACCACCCTCTGTCTTCTATCAGCTAGCCAATTCCTAATCCAATTAGCTAAATCACCCTCAATCCCATACATCTGCATTTTCTGCAGAAGCCTTCCATGGGCCACCTTATCGAACGCCTTACTAAAGTCCATATATACCGCATCAACTGCCTTACCCCCATCCACCTCTTTGGTCACTTTTTCAAAAAACTCAATAAGGTTAGTAAGGCACGACCTACCCTTCACAAACCCATGCTGACTATCCCCAATCAATTCATTTCTCTCTAAATAACTATAAATCCTATCCCTAATAATTCTCTCCAATACTTTGCCCACAACAGAAGTAAGACTCACCAGCCTATAATTTCCCGGAAAATCTCTATTCCCCTTCTTGAACAATGGGACCACATTTGCTATCCTCCAGTCTCCTGGCACTATACCCGTAACCAACGACGACCTGAAGATCAGAGCCAGAGGCTCTGCAAACGCCTCTCTCGCCTCCCAGAGAAGCCTAGGGTAAATCCCGTCCGGCCCAGGGGACTTATCTAACTTTAAACCCTCAAGAATATCTATCCTTATCTACTTCAATACTTTCCAGTTTGCTACCCTGTACCTCAGTGTTCTCCACAACTACATTTACATCTCCCTGCGTGAATACCGAAGAGAAATATTTATTCAGTGCCTCTCCAATCTCTTCAGGCTCCACGCACAACTTCCCACTGCTGTGTCTGACTGGCCCTAATCTTGCCCTAACCAATCTTCTATTCTTAACATATCTAAAGAAAGCTTTAGGATTCTCCTTGATCCTATCAGCCAAAGTCTTTTCGTGTCCCCTTTTAGCTCTTCTCAACTCACTCTTTAGCTCCCTCCTGGCTAATCTATAACTTTCCAGTGCACTAACTGAGCCTTCAAGCCTCATCCTGACATAAGCCTCCTTTTTCCTTTTAACCAGCGAATTAACTTTTTTATTACACCATGGCATAGCTCCAGTCCACTGAAATCATGGAGGAATGCTATAAATGTTACAAAGACAGCACTTTCATCTCATTAGCCTGCATCTATGGTTGTGAAGGATATAATATCTTCCAACTAATTACATGCAAGTTTTCCCAGAGATTCACTTGTAATACTGGACAAAATTGTACGTTCCTCAGGCAGGCACATGCCTAACTCTGAAGCATGTGAAATCTTAAGCGCAGGTCCTGACACCATTGCACACTCACAATATTCCGGATGGCGGCATACTTTTGACTTCTGTGCACGCCTGCCAACAATTAAGCCCATTAAGGAATCAACTAAAAGTGATTATACGTGACCCGTATTTACAGTACTTTTACGGTTGGCAAGTTGGCCAATTGGCCAGGCAGCCTTCATGTTTTCAATACAACTCTGATCCAGGGTGGGATGAAACAAAATTAAGATATCTGGGGACTGAGGTTTTCCGAGTGCTGCTGTCAGATGGTTGAATGTGCTTCACAGACACCAAATTTGTTGTATGTTTCATATCATTTAACTTGTATAGTGGTCTGCAGTTCCCCGAGACAGATCTCAAACAACTGTCCACCTCAAGGGCATTCTCTAGGGACGCAAATCCACACCCTATCTTTCCTTGGAGCCTACCCTCTTCCCCACCCCTGTCAAAGAACAGTACAGCACAGGAACAGGCCCTTCGACCCACGAAGTGTGTGACGACACAAATGTCTTTCTAATCTAATATTTTCTTGCCTCTACATGTATTCATGTATCTATCTAGATGCCTCTTCAACATCTTAATAGAATCTGCTTCCACCACCACATCCTCCAGCAAAATGTTTCAGGCATTCACCACCCTCTGTGTGAAAACTTGCTCCTTACATCTCTTTTAAACTCCCCTCCCTTTTATTTCAATACATGCCTTTGAATAATTGACCTTTCAACCCTGGGACAAAAGATTCCAACAGTCTATTCTATCGAAGGCCTCTTATAATCTTTTAAATCAGGATCTCACCCCCGCCCCCCACAATCCTCAACATTCCAATGAAAACAATCCAAGTTTGTTCAACCTTCCTTCATAGTCCACATCCTCCAAACCAGGCAACATTTGATAAATCTATTCTGCATCCTTTCCAATGCATCAACATCATTTCGGTGGTGTGGCAAACAGAATTGTACACAACATTCCAAATGCAACCTAACCAACATCTTATGTAGTTGCAACATGACTCTCTAATTTCTATAGTAAATGCCCTGACCAATGAAGGCCAGCATACCATATGCCTTCTTGACCAACTTGTCCATCTGAATTGCCACCTTTAGGAAACTGTGAATCTGCACACCTAGATCCCTCAGTGTGCTAATATTTCTAAGGACTATATCATTTATGGTCTACTCCTTCTGTAGTAGACCTTCTAAATCGCATCATCTCACATCTATCTGGATTAAATTCCATCTACCATCTTTCAGCCAAGGTCATCAGCCAATTTGTATCTAATGTCAATTGGCCAGGCACTGTGGTATCACATTCCGGGGCTGATAATGACCGCAAGGACATCCCACATCGATTTCTGAGTTCACCAAGTGTGCACACCCGATGAGCACAAAATTCAGGCCATAATATCTTTAAAGATATTGCTACAAAACAACTAGAGAGTGACTACTTGAAGCATGAGACTAGTTTGGCCACAATTTTGGTCGCAGAAGCAATATTGCTAGAAGACTGACAGTCAGGAACTGTAATTCCTGCCTTTACAAAGAGAGACAGAACTCCAGGGAACAGACTGTCAGCTTAACCCCAAAGATATTAAAATAATAGAATCTAAAAGGCAAGTTAACAAAACAAATGCCAAGAGGTAAAATGCGAGTGATTTCTCCGTAAATGATGAAGGATTTGTCAATTTATTTGGCATTTGCTTGTCATGGTATCAAAACCCAGATTTCATCTTGTGGTAGGATATTGAACTTTTCAAATTATACCAAATTTGCAGTTTTGGCTAGACAGAGTGGAGAACTGAACTAACAGCAGGAATACTTGCAGAGTGGGTGGATGAATAGGAAATGAAATTTAATACATCATTAATACGATGTGGCTTACTTTGGTAATAGGAATAAGGAAATCAGTTATAACTTGAAAGCTAAAGGCTAAATAAGAGAGAGGAGTAAAATGATCTGGGATTGCAAAAATATAAAATTATTAAATATAGTAATGCATCATGATAAGACAAATGAAACAGACCACATTGGAAGCAGTGTGTGCAGCTTTGGTCTCCAAATTACAAAAAGGATATTTAGCTAAAAGCGAAGATGCAGAACAGGTTACCAGAATTGAAAGGATGAAAGTGAAGAATGGATCTGTCAAGAAAGATGAAGCAGGTTGGGGATTCCTTTCTCTGAAATGTAGGTCAAGAAGAGGAGTTTAAAATTAGGAAGGGGTTCATTTGGATAAACACAGAGAAACCGTTTTTGCTTTTGGGCGAATCTAGGAAGAGGAGAGGGCATCAACATAAAATAGTCATTAATTGATCACAAAGAACTTGAGAGAAATTTGTTTTGAGAATGAATGATGGGAATGCGCAACTTGCTGCCAGCGACACTAAACTGTGATCAGTTTAGATAGCACTGCGGCACTTTGTAATGGAGAGAAGGGAAGAAAGGGGGTGTGGGTCAGGATTGGAGGTGTAGAGGTAATTAGAGTGCAAGAAGGTGAATATTATAACCTGACATACGCTAATTGCCTATTTCTGTGCTGCAAATTCTGCAACAATTACTTTTTTTAAATTAAGTTGTTACTGGAACATAACATTTTCTAAGCTAAACACCGTTTTAACGCTAGCTATAAAAAGTGTGTATTCATCCACAGTTGATTTCATCCAAGTTTCCCGTCCAAGTCAAGAAAATTAAACCTGAAAATCTGCTTTAAAAAGGACATTGACCCTGATACTGGCTTCTGTTTATCCAGCATGTCACAGCATAACAGCCCTCCACTGTCATGTGCTCAGTCAGGAGTTGTTGACTGAATGGTTTTGTTTCAATTAAAAATTTAAAACCCTTAGCTTTAAGTAACGTGTGACATTGAGATGAATGCAGAACAACATATGAGGGCTTCCTGTTGTGGTGAACTGTAAGCATATCTCTCAGACAGGCACGATACAACTTGAAGGCCCAATGTATTGGCCACAGAATCATAGAATCCTGCAGTGCAGAAGGTGGCCACTCGGCTCATTGAGTCCACATCAACCACAATCCGAGTCAGACCTATCCCCACAACCCCATGCATTTACTTTTGCTGATCCCTCTGACACTAAGTGACAATTTAGCATGGCCAATCCACCTAACCCACACATTTTTGGACTATGGGAAGAAACCACAGTACCCAGGAGGAAATCCATAAAGACACAGGGAAAATATGCAAATTCCCCACAGACAGTGACCCAATCTTGGAATCGAACCCGGGCCTCTGGCACAATGAGACAGCAGTGCTAACCATTCTGCCACCATACCGCCCTAGATGATCAGATATTATGAATAATCACTTTCCTCCCAATTTAGTGACAGTGGTTTGCAGCTTGATTTTGGTTCATGGCTATCTGGATATAGAACAATAAGCAGAAAACCTCAAGGCATTAAGGATAATATTCCAAATTTAATATTGCAAAATAATGATTTTTCATGATCCAGTTGAGAGAATTTAATCAATACCTGACAAAGTAAACAGGAAAGGCCTTGAAATTTTTAACCTGTAATTAGTTCAATCCTAACATAAAAGCAAAATACAGCACGTTGCATTTGATTCAATCCTATTGGCTCAACGTCATTCCTGTGTTTTGTGGTCTTAAGCCACTTTCTTTGGTCTTTGTTGCAGAATTAGATCGTGCTGGGAGGGATGCTGATTCCCCTCTGGATATTTGAATTCACGGATCAGCACAGAAAGGAATTTTTTTTGAAAATGCAACAAATGCTGGAATTGAAATCCTTTGACAAGGAACGCATTTCAACATTACAGACAAGAGTGATCATCACTCTAACGGGTTCCATATGGCTCCTGAAGAGGAATTCTTCTTAGCTTTTCTGGAATGGTTGGCAACCCTATTTAAATGAACAGTTCAGAAGGCTATCTTCATTTTGAAAGAGTAAGATGTATGGTAAAATAAAACAGTAAAGTTTTGCCAATAAAACAGCAAGACTTCCAGAAATTACAACTTTTAAGCTCCTGGGGCCTTCTTTTAACAATTGAGAAGTATTTGTTTTTTTTAAAGGCGTGAGGGAGGTAGAACTCTAACCTGAAAGCTTGATGTTGAATCTTATGATTCACTAGGACCTTTTAATAATTTCTCTTAGGAATCTTTTTACTCCCAGCAATCAGAGCAATTTTTATCTTTTTCAACAGAAACAGTCACTTTTATCCCAACAGGGAAATTACAGAGTTTTCAGTCAATCCTCAGGGTAGCTTTTCTCCCACTTCTCAATAAATGAGATTCCTTAAATGCCGAGAAAAAATTAGAAGCAATTTGTGTAGGGTTAGAAATTGATCAGTAAAGTAAAATTCTCCCTCCCCTCATAAATCTTACACCTAACAATGCAAAGGGTCACGAAAGTTCGTGACTGGGCAGAAGGGTGACAAGGCTCTACAAACGAGTTGAACAATTGTAATGGAACTACTAAAAATTCTGCTTTAAGGCCAAGAGGATTTCCAAGGACTGCTAATGAAAAGCTAAAATATAAGCAGGGTGAGGGAATGTCCTGAATTCTTGATGTACCACCTATGCACGACCCGTATCATCATGAAAGTGTGATACGCTAGATTTCACCCTATTTTCAACAATAGCAACAACAATGTGAAATTGAGTAAAAAAGTTCAGCTGTCTCACAAGGAGGCCCATTGGGATTTACCACAACCTGTTACAACCAGCCTTTAAAAGCTTTAGTCTATTCCACACAGCCACAAAAATACTTATATGTTGCCCGAGCACACTTCTCACAATTTCTGAATTAAATTTCATTTTTCTTGAAAAATAAGAAACATGGAATGGAAAGAAATTTATTCACCAACTTCAAGGAGAATTAACATTTCTGGAAGTGAAGGGGAATCCATCCAAAAGATGGCGGAAGTGCCCAAATATAACTGTAAACCCTACATTCATAGAATCCTACAGTGCAGAAAGAGGCCATTTGGTCCATGAAGTCAAGATCGACCACAAACCCACCCAGACCAGCCAGGAGTCTTTGTACATATTGGTACTAACCATATAGGTAGAAAGAGTGATGAGGTTCTGCAGCAGCAGTTTAGGCAGTTAGGTAGAAAGTTAAATAGCAGGACCTCCCAAGGTTGTAATCTCAGGATTAAACCATGTGCCACGTGGAGGAAGGCTACGAATAGGAAGACAGTGGATCTCAAAAGTGGATTGCAGCTGGTGTAAGAGGGAGGGTTTCAGATATCTGGAACATTGGGGTCTCTTTCAGGGCAGGTGGGAATAGGGCAGAATTTAAACTAGTTTGTCAGAAGAGTGGGAACGAAAGCAAAGGTGAATTAGCTGAAATGAAACCAGAGAGTAGGACCAGTAAGACTCAGAAGAAGAGCAGGCAGGATGAGGTTGCTAATCAAAAAGGATCTGGTGGACTGAAATTAATTTGTTTCAATGTGAAAAGTGTAACAGATAAGGCACATGAATTTACTCGTTGGATTAGTACCAGGAACAATGATGTTGTTGCCATCACAGAGACTTGGTTAAGGGAAGGACAGGGTTGGCAGCTTAACATTCCAATATGCAGTTGCTTCAGACAGTATAAAGGGGTACGTAAAAGGGGTGGGGGTGTTGCACTTCTGGTTAAAGAGACTATCATAGCTTTACTGCTGGAGGACATCTCGGAGGGTTCATACCGTGCGCCAATATGGGTAGAGCTCAGGAATAGGAAGATTGTAGTCACAGATGTTGGGGTTTACTATAGGCCACCCAACTGCCAGTGGGAGATAAAGGAACAGATATGTAGGCAGATATTGGCAAGGTATAAAAATATCAGAGTTGTTGTGATGGGAGATTTTAACTTCCTCTATATTGACTGGGACTTACTCAGTGCTAGGGGCATGGATGGAGCAGTTTGTAAGGAGAAACTAGGAGGGCTTCTTGAAACAGTATGTAAATAGTCCAACTCGGGAAGGAGCCATAGTGGACCTGGTATTAAGGGAAGGACAGGATTGGCAGCTTAATATTCGAATACGCAATTGCCAGGTGGTCGATGTTTTAGTAGGGGAGCAGTTCAGAAACAGTGGCCACAATTCAGTAAGTTTTAAGATATGATAGATAAAGATAAATGTAGTCCTCAAGTTAAAGTACTAAACTTGGTGGAAGGCTAATTACAACAATATTAGGCAGAAAGTGAAGAAGGCAGATGCTTGAGGGCAAATCAACATCTGGCATTTAGGAGGCTTTTAAGTGAAAATTGATAGGGATTCAGGTCCGGCACATTCCTATGAGGATGAAGGATAATAAAGCATGTTTTGGGAAGTTTGGATAATGAGAGATATTGTGAGCCTAGTCAAAGAGAAAAGGTATGCATTTGTTAAAGCTAAGAGGCTGGGAATACACAAAGCAAGTGTGAAATACACGGAAGGTAGAAAGAAACTTACGCAAAGACTAAGAAGGGCTAAAAAGGGTCATGAAAAAACATTGCAGCAGGATTAAGGAAAATACTAAGGCTTTTTATACATATATAAAGAACATGTGGGTAGCCAAGGAAAGGGTTGGCCCATTTAAGGACAAGGGAGGGCATCTATTGCCATTGCCATTGCCAGAGGAAATGGGCAAGGTGTTGAATAAATACTTTGTCAGTATTCACCAAAGTGGACTTGGTGGATGATGAGTCTGAGAAAGGTGGGTAGTTAGCTTGATTCATGTTGAGATCAAAAAGGAGGTGGTATTGAATTCTTGAGAAACATTAAGGTAGACAAGTGCCCAGGGCCTGATGGGATATATCCCAAAATACTGAGGGAGCAAGGGGCGAAATTGCTGGGGCCTTAAGAGAAATCTTTGTATTCTCGCTAGCTACAGGGAAGGTCCCAGAGGATTGGAAAACAGCCAATGTTGTTCCTTTATTTAAGGAGAGTAGCAAGAATAATCCAGGTAATTACAGGCCAATGAGGCTTACATCAGTGGTAGGGAAGTTGTTGGAGAGGATTCTTCAAGACAGGATTTATTCCCACTTAGAAATAAGTGGGCATATTAGTGAGGCAACATGGTTTTGTGAAGGGGAGGTCATGTCTCACGAATTTGATCGAGTTCTTCAGGAAGTGACAAAGATGATTGATGAGGGTAGGGCAGTGGATATTGTTTACATGGACTTCAGTAAGGCCTTTGACAAGGTTCCTAATGCAGAATGGGGCAGAAGGTGAAGTCACATGGGATCAGAGATGAGCTGGCAACGCGGATACAAAACTGGCTCAGTCAAAGAAGACAGAGGGAGCAGTGGAAGGGTGTATTTCTGAATGGAAGGCTGTGACAAGTGGCATTCCTCAGGGATCAGTGCTGGGATCTTTGCTATTTGTAAAATGATTTGGAGGAAAATGTAACTGATTCGTTTATTAAGTTTGTGGATGATGCAAAGGTTGGTGGATTTGCGGATAACAATGAGAACCATCAGAGGATACAGTAGGATATAGATCGGTTGGAGAATTGGGCAAAGAGATAGCAGATGGAGTTTAATCTGGGCAAATGTGAGGTAATGCATTTTGGAAGGTCTAACACATAAGAAATATACAGTAACTGGCAGATCCTTTAAGAGTATTGGTAGGCAGAGGGATCTGGGTGTACAGGTACACAGGTCACTGAAAATGGCAATGCAGGAGGAGAACATAGTCAAGAAGCCAAATGGCAAGGTTGCCTTCATTGGCCAGGGCATTGAGTTTAAAAGTTGGCAAGTTGCAGTTTTATACAACCTTAGTTAGGCCCCGCACTTGGAAAATAGTGTTCAATTCTGGTTGCCACACTACCAGGAGAATGTGACAACTTTGGAGAGGGAACAGAAAATGTTTACCAGGATATTAACTGGTATGGAGGGCATTCGCTATGATGAGAGGTTAGAGATATGTGGCTTGTTGTCATTGGAGTGTCAGAGGTTGAGGGATGACCTGATAGAAGACTGTGAGTGACACGGACAGGGTGGATAGTCAGAAGCTTTTTCCCAGGATGGAAGAACTAATTACTAGGGAGCAAAGGTTTAAGGTGCAAAGGATAAGGTTTAAGGGAGATGTACCAGGCAGTTTTTTTTTACATAGGGGGTGGTGAGTGCCTGGAACTCGAGGAAGGTAATGGAAGCAAACACATAATTAGTTTTAAGGTGCGTCTTGACAAATACATGAATAAAATGGGAATATGATCCCTGGAAGGGTAGGGGGTTTTAGTTAAGTTGGGCAGCATGGTCAGTGCAGGCTTAGAGGGCCGAACAGCCTGTTCCTATGCTATAATTTTCTTTGTGGTTCAAATATCCTATGCCCAAAGATCTCAATGCATGTAAGTGAAGGATCTCAACACTAGGAACACTCAGCTGTGTTTTCCTACCTACTTATATCAGAAAGAAATTTTCTATATATCTTCGACTGTCAAAAGATTCTTCAATTAGTGCACAGAGCAATGAAGACAGCCCTCTGCTAGGTACAGTCATCTTTGGTCCTTGTGAAATATTGTGGTTCAGCGGCTCTTAAAATGATACGGCCCACAAACTTTGAAAAGTTGAAGAAAACTCCAAATTATCTTCATACCTCTGTCCTTGGCAATAAAAAATAATGAGACAGTATTTCTGTGATCTTAATTCACACCAGAAATGTATTAAATCCAAATTAATCCCATTGGGTTATAGAAAAAGTAAGTAATGTGTAACTATCAATTTGGAAAACTGGCAGAAAAGAGCTTATCTTTCAAAATCTTTGAAGAAAGCAGAGCTACAAAAATATAAATTCGATATAAATTGATTTTTTTTGCTTCTAATTTATGTTTTCTGCTCTTGATCCTATTGGCATTTCGCTTCAAAATGCAACTTTATTACAATCACTTCAGAAGCCTTATATCAATGTTTCCAGAACAGTTTGTACACCGTCTCATGGAAATTCAGAACCCATTCATTTTAGTTTATTTTAATCAGAATTATGCATCATCTTAAATAACATTAACTATAGTCTCAAGGTGGAGGACTTAACTCGTTCAATTCAACACAAGCAACATGTCAAAAGATGTTTTCGACTATGAATTCTCTGAGTACCATGTATACCAGGTGCAGTTAAATTAAAATCACAAGGGAAAAGAAAACTTTATTTTTTGCACTTTTTTCCTCATTTTTATCCAGCAACCCCAACTAAAAATACCAGTCCAGCAAATTGCTCTAATCCCAACATACCCATTGCTTACAGTATAGGCTCAGACACAACAAAAAATTTTTCCTATCAACACATGTACACAGAACTATGTACCAAAGCATGCTATGGCTCCAAAAATATATATATCTCCACATAATCACAAATACAGTTTATAAAATACAAAAAATGACAAATACTAATTGTTCAAGGTGCCACGATGTTGGAAAATTCTGTTGTTAAGGTGATCAATCTTTTATACATTAAATTCAATATTCTGTAATTGGATAACAATCCCATTACTATTTTTGTGCAAACCGTAAGTCTTTTTTTGAACACAGCACTTTTCTACGATTTGGAATACATTTACTGAAAGAGTGCTGGTGGTAGAGGTTTCAATCACAACTTGCAAAAGGAAGCTGGATAAACATTTAACGGGATGAAACTTGCAGGACCGTGGGAAAGAGCATAGGAATGAACAAACCTGGACCAACTCTTTCAAAGAATTGAGAAACAGTCACGTTTCTCAGAAATATCCCAAAGCACTTCATGAATAATGATTTAAATTGGATTTGCAATGTACAATTAATATTATTGATAACATTCAGGTTTCTCTACACAGAAGTACGAGAGAAATACTGGCATTATTGTAATGTTTTCCAGTCACGGTTAAAATGGGGAGGCCCTCTTTGTAAAGCTGCATCTATTTTACATCAGATAAATGGAGATAAGGTACGAATCAGCTGTATCTGACCAAATAGCAGAAGAGGTTGGAAGAGCTAAATTGTTTACTCCCTGTCCTTTGTTCCTTTCTTACCCCCAAAACTATCAATTTCCCCATATTGTACATGATTGTCATTTAATTTCAGAATCCTAGTCTGTTGGCCAATATTACTGGGCTTGTCAGTAGAATTTCTATCAAAACTAGGGACCTACATCGAACAAAATTACCACCAACTTCATAATATAAAATGAATATGCAAAGTATAGGCCAAGATACAGAGCTGCAGCAGTAGGCCCATGCAGAGGCATTCTTGCCTCCATTATAAGGACCCCAAGCCAACTTTACAAATCAATTACCGGTTTCCATTTAGAACATATAGAACATAGAACAATACAGCACAGAACAGGCCCTTCGGCCTTCGATGTTGTGCCGACCAAAATAAAAAGCAATGCCCCTCCAAACTAAACCATTCCCTTCTCTTCCATAGACTTATCAACTAACCTCTTAAACGCCACCAAACTTGGCGCATCTACAACAGCTGCAGGCAGGGCATTCCACTCCCTAATCACTCTTTGAGTAAAGAACCTACCTCTGATATCCGTCCTATAACTAAGAATAATCCATAATAATAATAATAATAATATAATAATATAAAAATAATAATAATCCATCTCTAAGAATTGAGGCCACATTTGAATTGGATAGCCAGCAGCTCCTTAGTTCCATCCATGCCAGCAGGAGCATTGGCCACTGCTGGAACAGCATCACTGAAACAGAGCAAGCCCCAGACCACAGGATGGTATGGAGCTATTCAGGTAGAATCCTGCAGGTAGAGTACTGCTAAAAGGATGGCATTTGCTGCAAGGGCAAGGAGATGGCCCTCTACGGTCCTCACTAGGACAGCACCATCCAAGCTCATATGGGAGCCACCAGTGTACACTCTTAACGACCTCAACTGGCCTCAGGGAGGAATGCTATCATGCTACCTACCATGAAATAATACCAGTGATGGTGGGAAAATGAAGGGCAGCTCACCTCATTGTCATACCACATGATCATTCAACCTTACCCAACTCTCTCTTTCCATAAATTATAAAACCCCTACAGTGTAGATGGAGGTCATTCAGACCATCGAGTCTGCACTGACCACAATCCCAACTAGACCCTATTCCTGCAATCTCACATATTTATCCTGCTAATCTCCTGACATTAGGGCTAATTTGGCATAGCCAATCTACCCAACCTGCAAATCTTTGGACTGGAAGAGAAAACCCGAGCCACCAGAGGAAATCCACACAGATACAAGGAGAATGTGCAAACTCCATACAAGTGACCCAAGGCTGGAACTGAAGTCAGGTCTCTGGCGCTGTGAGACAGCAGTGCTAATAGCTATGCCACCATGCTGCCCCAAAGTTCTCCGAGGGCCCATAAAATCCTGGCAGTGGAATGTAATTTGCACAGACATACTTTGAAAGGGATCTGAGAATAACAGTAGTCCTTCAAAAAAAAAAGAGAATTTAGGAAATATTTAGCAAATCAGGCAGCATTTATGAAGAGAGAAACAAAGTTAACATTGATGAAGATTATCGAACTGAAACACTAATTCTGTTTATCTCACTACAGATCTGCATTCTCTGTTTTTAATTTCAGGCTGCAATATCCACAAGAATTTGGCTTTTGCTTTAGTAACAGCAGACGAGTCACTTTTAATGACATGATGTCGCAAATAAACAATTAAAAAGAAATCAAATATTGAGGTACATTGAACAGTAAGTATAAATCTTCATTACATTATAAAGGTTATATAGATCCTGGATTAAAAGCACTTTGAAATACTTTGTCTAATTCTGTTCACCACAATTCCAAAGGACAGTTTTATTTCTGACACAATGATTAACACATTTCCAAAATAGATGTCCATTTACTATCAATATGGCTGAAAATAAGTGACAATAACTTCACTACATTTCAATTAAGACAAATCAGTAAGGATGATGCAAAAAGCAACAGGAATAATTTTGACTACAATAAGAAGGATCTTTACAGAAAGAATCAACCTTAAATGCAGAAAGGTGGTGATTAGGGGTGGGCTTTACCAATACATCAGTGATTATGAATATCGTTAATCACAAGGTTTGTCTCATAAGTGAGCTCAATAAGGCAAGATATTAATTTAAAATTAAAAAAGCTTATATGAAATAATATACATCATAATACATGGAAGAAAACTTGCATTTAAAATATTTCTTAGAAAGCATGATTTACTCAAAAGGATGGTAAATGTTTCTAACAAGCTACCAGTTAAGATATTAGAACTAAAGAGTTTGATATTTTAATGTTGGATGCTGGGCCAGATGGTGAGACAGTAAAAAGAGATCAATGAGCTAAGTCCCTTCTCATCTTTGACACCTCATGTTGTGACAGATGTGTGCGTTGTATTTAAATCCAGAGTCTCAACTGATGTGAGCTAAATCTTCTAACTTGTTCCAGTTACAGAAACCTAAGACAGTTTTTGAAAAATATGACATTCCAGTCCTCTCAGTAATGAGTATATGCAAACAACAATTTTACATCTTGACAACTGGAATTGGGAAATTAAAGTAAAACCTTTTCTGACAACGGAAGCCTTCTCTCATATTAATCCAAAATTTTTATGACAGTTTTATTTGGAATCACGAGATTTCAGAGCACTACTCCTTCCAAACAATGGATGGCAGCAAGAGAGGAGGGGATTCTTCCACACCAATGGTCTCAGCAAGAGAGGAGAGGATGCATAAGAGACAGGAGTCAGAGGAACAAAGCTCTGGGGAGAGATATTCCATTGATAGATGTTACAGGGATAGGAAAGGATAAAACCTGGAAGGGATTGAAGCACAGAAAGACTACTTTGAATTGGAGATACCGGAAGGTTGGAGTCAATATAGGTCACCAAGTACAAGAGTGCTTGTGATTTGGTGGATAACAGGACACAGGCAGCAGAGTTTTGGATGATATTAAGATTGCACAGCAAGAAGATGCAAGCCCAGTGTGGAGAATATTCAGCTTCATAATGCCATTAACCAGAAGCAAAGATGCTGATGCAAAGAGAAAGTGAGAAACTGTCAAATTGCAGTCCTAGTAACATTATAATATAAGATAGGAGCATGTCATTTCCCCAGCAAAGACAGAGCACAATGTAGATCTGTGCACTTAATCATCATTTTTTTGCTTTCTGCATGAGTACATAATGTTTCAGTCTTACAGCCATAAGACTCACATCATCCTTTCCCATCTTTACTTCCTGAAGTAAATATACCCATTTCCTCAGCATTCACTACTGGAGTAAAATTTATGGAGCTCAGTGAAATAAGAGCTATTTAATTTAATTCAGTTACACTTGTCTTAGTCATAGGCCTTTATTTGGGAATATTTCTAAGGTGCACACTTGTTTTTGGAATTAGCATCCTTTTTGAAACAGTCGACTATTTTTGAAAGTTGCAAGTTGGCTTGCAGGCAATTTAGTCAGTTACAGAACAAAGAACAAAAACAGCACGGGAAACAGGTCATTCGGCCCAACGAGCCCGCGCCGCCTAATTAGGGCCTGTGCAAGTTCAACCACAATTTCAAACACTGGCAATAAATTCAGTTATCAAGATTTGGTCAGCAACATTGTATGAGTCATTAGAAGGACAGTAATATTAATTCCTAAGTATTGTAGAGACCTGTTTATTACAGATCAGGGCAAAGACTACTTTCCACATCAGCGCAGGATTCCCAAACTGTTCTGAGATCCTGTTATAGTCCCAGGAGTGGGGATTAACCGAAGACAAACTCACAGTGTTGGGACACATTGATTGTGGCTGTTCTGATCAAATAATAGGGTTAGGGCCTAACTCTGCATCCACATAAAAAAGTTAGAGGCTTCCCAGAGCAGAAACAATGAAGGCAGACGTGAGTCAGCGACCGACTGCGGCCCAATCATCAAGGCCCCCGGAATTCACTGCAGATTTTCATATTTATATGATAATTTCTACGTTGATCTATGACATGTAACATTTAATAATGATGTACTGAATGTTACTACACTCCATTACTGCTGTTTTGCTTTTGTTGGCATCTGGGATCACGTTAATTTTCAAGGTTAAAATGGGTTTGCTTTGGGAATTAGTTTAGAAAGCACTGCTCTCCATGTTTGTCAAATGTCATCTGTTTCACTTCATCAGCAAGCATACGAAATAAGCTCCAGTATTAAGATTTTGAAGAATGGCCCTTTCAAAACAGCTTTGTTCACTTCTGAAAAGATAATACCTGAAGACTTTATTAATCATCTTGCAGCTAACAAGATTTTAATTAAGTTCATAAATCAAGAGCAAGTAATAAAAAATAAATAAGCAGCTAACTCTTAGCATAGATTTTATTTTCAAATAACCTGCCTCGGCATCAATGTCAAAAACAGCAATGTTGTTGTAATATATTTCTGGGGAGCTTGACTTCCAAGGATGAGTAAGCCATCATAATAATTCAAGGCTCGAGGCTCAGGTTGGTGCTGACTTGGTAGGAAATTGTGTGGGGCTTCAGGTGGAGGAAGAGGAAGAGAAGATGGCAGTGGGAAGTTACAAGAGTGAAATAGAGTCAATACTTTTCCTGATGCCCATTCTATTGGAAAGTACCTCTCATGAAAGCAGGTTATTGACTGGGTTTGGACTGGCAATGATCTCTCCCATATTTGAACACTAGGGTGGCATAGTGACACAGTGGTTAGCACTGCTACCTCACAGCGCCAGTGACCCAGGTTTAATTCCCGATTTGGGTCGCTGTCTATGACGAGTCTGCACATTCTCCCCATTTCTACATGGGTTTCTTTTGGGTGCTCGAGTTTCTTCCACAGTCTGAAAGACATGCTGGTTAGGTCCATTGGCCATGCTAAAATTCTCCCTCAATGTGCCCAAACATACAGTGCGGTTAGAAGGGGATTTTCACAGTAACTTCCTTGTGGTGCTAATGTAAGCTTATTTGTGACACTAATAAATAAACTTCAAAAACTGATTATGGAACATTAGGATGTTAGGATAGCTATCTTCTAAAGTTATAATAAGGCTGAAGTGGAGGGTGACGATCTCCAAACAACTGTACCAAAGCACAAAGCAGAGCTTTTAGAAGAGGAAAAATGGAAGAGGCAAGAGAAAAGAAGAGTATAGATATGATCTTGGAAGGGATAACGAGCAGGTAATTTATTGGATGCGGTTACTGACAGCCTGCAAGAATGTGTCTTGGGGCCTCAAATATTCACCATATTTGTTAACAAATTAACGAGATAGAAAACTACATATTTAAATTGATCAATGACATAAAGATAGCAAACATTGTAAGCAGTGAAACAGAAAGGGCAAACTTACGAAGAGGTTAAGTGAAAGGGCAAAACTGTGTCAAATGCGTCTTCAATGCATACAAATGTAAGATTGTCCATTTTGGACTATAAAAGGATACAACAGAATAATTTCTAAATGGCGAAAAGGCATGGCCCACAGAGACTCGCACATGGATCATCAAAATGTTGTACAGAAATGATCAAAAAAGGCTATCATTTGAGATTACAGAGCAATAGAAGTCACCTGTCCTATTTCGATCAATCTGGAGGTAGTGATCAGTTCCGGGTGCTGCATTTCAGAAAAAATGTACTAGCCTAGGATCTCCTCGAATGATACCTGAATTCCAAGGGTTAAATTACAAGGATGGATTATGAAGAAATAGGGTTGTACTTCTTGGAATTTAGGAAGTTAAGGAGGTGATTTTATCAAAACTTTCAGGATATTAAGGGGAACAGATGGGATAGATTGAGAGAAATTATTTCAGCTGATTAGGGAATCTCTGTCTAAGGGCATCATATCAGATTAGAACCAGGTCTTTAAGAACTGAAATCAGGAAACAATTTAACTACCAAAGTAGAAGTTTGGAATTCTCTCAATTAACAATTAATAAATCAATTGTAAGTTTTAAACCTAAGATTCAGATTATCATTGGTTAACAAAAATTTAGGTGCTTAGAACAAAAAACAGGGTACATGGAATTGGATTTTCACTTTGGGCTGGGGGAGAAACACAAGTTGGATTGTTTTCAGGACCCCAACCCACCCCCAAAAGGAATCATTCATTTGGATTTTCTTCAGCAGCCCCTTTAGCTGGCATTGGGACAAGTTTTGCCATCCAATTGAGAGTGATGGGTAGACTCTCAAAGCTGGAGAACCAGATGCCCAGCTAGCTGCTGTAATGGAGGAGCCCTCTCTCCAACTTGTGGGGTGGGGGAGGGGTGTGTGTGTGTGTGAGTGAGTGTGTGTGAGTGAGTGTGTGTGAGTGAGTGTGTGTGAGTGAGTGTGTGTGAGTGAGTGTGTGTGAGTGAGTGTGTGTGTGTGAGAGAGAGAGAGAGAGAGATGCCACCCAGGCTTACCTAGGGTAGTGGCCTTCTGCCCACCTGTAGACATCAAAATTGGCCTATGTCAACGCAGGGATCAGAAGGCCAACTGGAAAATCCCCATTGACTTCCTTTAATTCAATGAGCCTAACTGTTTACCCACAACATGTGGACAGGAAGCCCACCTAGTTCCAATCCTACTCCATAAAAATGGTTCAGAGAAAGAATGGAGCAGGGTTAGCCAGCAGGGTTAACCTGCAACTCTGCCCACCTCCAAACCCAGGTTGGGGGCCACAAAAAGAACTCATGAAATTAAGTCACACATCAGCCACTGATTGTCATTATGGATGTAAGGGGTGATATTATCCAAATTGCTAAAACATAGCCACCATGAAGACAGCCTCAATTAAGACAAGCATTTTGACCATCAGAATACATTTTTAGGCAGATTGCACAATTT
This sequence comes from Sphyrna mokarran, assembly GCA_024679065.1. Lineage (NCBI taxonomy): Eukaryota > Metazoa > Chordata > Chondrichthyes > Carcharhiniformes > Carcharhinidae > Sphyrna > Sphyrna mokarran. Next base: position 103,557,138 of record JAGIQG010000003.1, on the reverse strand, counting down.
CCCCATGAGCATTGCAGGGGTGGAGAAGGACGTAACAAAGAATGGCAGGCAACACGGTGGGCAGTATGCAGTCCCAAATTCCAAACAAAGTCTGAGGGAAAACATTTGTCCCATCAGTAAAATTAGAGTGGACATGATCAACCAAACTTCCAATTCAGAAGCACTCAGATACCAGTTATGAAATGGAAGTGTACTAAACTGATTCATTCAACAATGATGTTGACAACAGAAGCACAACTGGAAATCGTTCTGTCCCCTCACTTAATCTCTATCATTACCTTGGTGATCACAAAGTAAAAACAATGGGAATCATTTTCTGAGCTTGTCCACTGATGTACTTATTGGCAGGTTATGGCCACACATTTGTAAAATACCAACATCTATGTATATTTAATTTATTTCTTTATGTATTTCATTGGATATATACACAAAAGTGAAATACTGGAAACTTGAAATTAAAAACAGAAAAAAACTCAGTAGGTCAGGCAGCTCTATCAAGACACAAAGAAGAATTAGCATTTCAAGTCAACTGCATTTCATCACAATCTGATGTGAAATGTTAGGTCAGATTTTCAAATGGCTGCACAGAGGGGACTGGAGAGCGGCCCACTGTTTTGCTGGCATCTTTCCACCTCTGGTCCATTTTCAAAGAGGCCATCATAGGTACCATCGTTATACAGCCACAAGTAGCGGAGAATAGTTAATTGAAACAATTAAGGGACATTGATGAGAGGTTGAATAAATTGGATCTATACTCTGGAGTTTGGAAGAGCAAGAAATGATCTAATTTCAGCATCCGAGATTCCGAAGGACTTGACAGGGTTGACACAGGAGTTGTTTCCCCTAACTTGGAAACCAGAACATGGGAACACAGTCTCAACATAGAATTGCGATGAGGAGTAATTTCTTCACTCAAAAGCTTGTGAAACTATAGGATATTCTCTATCTCAGGGCTGTGAATGCACATCATTGAATATATTAAGACTGACACAGACAGATTCCCTCAGGGAATTAAAGGATATAACGAATGCATGAGAAAGTGGAATGACCAGCCATAATCGTACTGAATACCACAGCAAGCTCAAAGTGCCACACAGTCTACTTCCATTCTTCTTCCTTATACTATTATGATCTTACTGGACATTTTGCCAGTTGCATTTGAAGAAAACATTCAAAATATAAATTAATCTGTTAAGTACATTTGAGGATTCTTGGTATTTTTTAGAAATTAAAGTATTATTTATGTGTCACAAATCAGGCTTACATTAACACAGCAATGAAGTTACTGTGAATTCCTCTAGTCACCACACGCTGGCGCCTGTTTGGATCAATGCACCTAATCAGCACATCTTTCAGTATAAGGGAGGAAATCGGAGGAAACCCACGCAGACATGGGGAGAACATGCAAATTCTGCACAGTGACCCAAGCCAGGAAATGAACCTGGGTCCCTGGCGCTGTGAAGCAGCAGTGCTAAGCACTGTGCCACTGTGCAACTAACTACTTAAAGAAACCACAGGACGAAAAACTGAAGGGTAGAAATTAGATCCAAGCCATATCCAACAAGTCCCCAGTTAGAAACAAGAGATTGGTACGTTGACGCCATCATTTCTCCCATTCGCACCGAATGGGCAAATAGTAAAAAGCTTACTGCAAGGAAATAAAAATAGAAAAGATTTTATTGACTTATTTTTAAATAATTTTAGTTTGTGCATTTAAATCAAGATATTGTGGTTCAATTACTGATAACATACTTATAATACAGCAACTGAAATACTGAAACCAAGGCAGCTTTAACACATTTATGTTTGTTGATCAAAGTCACCACATGCTCCTTGTATAATGATTAATTTCTACATGCACAGCAAAGGCCTTCACTTAAATATGCCAAATTAGTCTTTGGATGCACGTTGCTGATTGACTCTAATTGATGTATTTAAATTGATGTTTATACCAGAAACTTTATGCCTCTTGCATCATCAACCACTGGTTTTCTAGTGTTACCTTTTTTAGTTGCAGATGAAACCATGCTGATTGCAGATGATATCACAACACTTTATCTAAAGATTTCTCATCTCTTTCCTGTCTAATATCTCAGAAAGCTAAATATTTAGTCTATAGTGCACCAAGTTCTCTTCAGAAACTAACAGAATAGCTCTTTCCATCAGACAATGGCTCTCATTTCAAACATTCAGCTTCTGAGTCAATCTTTCAACCAGACACCCAATGCAAAATAAAGACTCATGCAATGATGCTTAACCTGGAACTTTGCAATGAAACATATCTCTCTTTATTGCAACAAATCCACAACAGACATATTGCTCATGCCGCAGCTGATAAAATAGTGGTGGATCCAGGCTCATTTAAAATCTTTAAGATTGAGATCAACGGATGGAAGTCACAGTATCAAGGGATAAGAAAGAATGGTGGGAAAAAGGAATTGAAATATATATCAGTCAGAACAAACTCGGGAGTGTTTCTACATTTTGCAGATTGAACCAACAATGGCAACTTTTATTTATTTAGCGTAGCATAATAAACAATCCCAAGGTACTCCATGCAAATATTATAAAACAAAGGATGACGCTGAACTACACAAGAGGACATTAGATCACATGACAGAAATAGCTTTTAAAGAGAGCTTTAAAGGAGAAAAGGAAGGCAGAAAGTCCCCAGTTAGAAACAAGAGGTTGGTATGTTGATGCCATTATTTCTCCCATTCGCACCGAGTGGGCAAATAGTAAAACGCTTACTGCAAGGGAATAAAAATAGAGAAGATTTTATTGACTTTCCTTTAAATAATTTTAGTTTGTGCATTTAAATCAAGATATTGTGGTTCAATTACTGATAGGACAACATTTTTCATAACTCAATTATGTTTGTTGTCAATTTATCTGAAACATGTTGCATAATGGAAGATGTTAAAAATACAGTACAGATTGCCATAGTGATAACTGAAAACAGCCTGTGTTTTTTGCCACAACTCTGATCACAAGGGCTGCTCGTAATCAAGCCAAGCAAGGTCAGAATGTAACCAAGAGGGAGGCAGCAAAGCAAATCAAAACATTCCGTCATCAGACGAGGCGTTAGCGATGTCAAAAGAACATCCACAGGGAGAAGTGGTGTAACTGTTAGAAAAATACCCAGTGGTGTCTCTGCCAATTTGTGTTCACCGTTACTGCTTCCGAGGCTCAATTTCAAAAAAAACTTAAAGGTGCATTGTCACCAAAATTGCTTGGGACTTGAAAGAATTTGTAATGAAGGTATTATGTTTTTTTAAAATCTCTTAAAACGCAATGAAAATATATTTTCCAGGTTTTCAATAATCAGATTGCAACTGGGCCACTGTTTAAAATTACAATCGTCAAACTTTACCAGCCCAAAATTCTCAAATATCACAATCAGATATCCTTCAAGATACTGCACTTTACAACTTATTTTAAAAATGATGGGTTCCATCAGGTTTTGTGAAGAAGCAGAAAGTGAAATGTGGGGTTTCAGTGAGGAGGGTTATATTGAACTCTGGCACTGCTTCAACTCTCTCTGACCATAACATTAGACTGATCACGTTAAATCTATGGATTCTATGTCTTACAGGATCTAACAACTAGAAAATACTGTCTTTGTTTTTGGGAGGATAGAATATTATATGAACAGCCTAAGATGCAATGTATGGTCATTAGATATTCACTTTTTATCCTGAGTCATGGTCAGTTTTCAGCTGTTATCTTTTATTATCCAAAAATCAAATGTATTTATGTTGATACATATGTTTTTTTCCTTCGGAATAATTAATTCAATTTAAACTCAGCAGTAAGGTTTTGTATTTTTAAAATGAATCTTACTTTATTTCTCTTTCACACATTTGAAGGTACATGGAAACTTGATGTCTCACTCACATGACTGACCCACACAACCACACACAGAAACGAGATATAGTTGAAGGTAAAACAATACATTTAAAAATGGAATTTAATTCCATCTCCATTTCTTGGTTGAGTTGATATTTTGATTGGAAGAGAAGACTTTGAAAATAAGGCTCAGTAATTGAGAACTCTGGTGAGCTTGGTGAAGGAACAGGTTATGGGAGAGGATCTTTGATGCTCTACGTGCATACTTGAACTGCCTGCAGGATTAAATGGCTATTTTCGGGATTCTCTCTCACTGAGGGCGGCACTTTAGCACAGTGGTTAGCACTGCTGTTTCAATGCTCCGGGAACCTGGGTTTGATTCCCAGCTTGGGTCACTGTCTGCGTGGAGTTTGCACATTCTCCTCGTATCTGCGTGAGTTTCCTCCGGGTGCTCCCATTTCCTCTCGCAGTCCAAAGATACGCGGGTTAGGTTGATTAGCCATGCTAAAAAAAAAATTGCCCTTCGTGTTCTGAGGTGCGTAGGTTAGAGAGATTAGTGGGTAAATATATAGGGATAAGGGGGTGGGGCCTGGGTGAGATTGTGGTCGGTGCAGACACAATAAGCCAAATGGCCTCCTTCTGTACTGTAGGGTTTTTATGATTTCTATGATAGAAGACAGTTCTAAAATCTCTGACAATGTCTTTTTTCCCTCAAAAGTCAGTTGTAGCTAATATTAGCAGAGAGCAATAATGGCTGTTATGTCATATGACCTCAGATTAGTGCCAACTCACAGTCCAGAGAAGGTCATGGTAATTCCTGGCACAGTTTGCTTGGCTTTTACTTATTCTACATGCGTCATATAATGACAATGTGATTCCTTAAATAAAAATGGTAGTTTTTAAAAGCTGTTGTTTAAAAGACTGAAATTCAAGATGACTTTCAAAGACCACCAAACGCTTTTGTGGGTTACAAAGCATTAACTTGTTGCAGACAGAAGAAAGGAGACGACATCCTGTCTGATATTGAGTTAATGTTGGGAAGGCCAGGAAAATATTAGAATATTCTACCAGCACGTTCATTGTAAAAAGTATAAATTTACCTTTTCAAACAAAAGGTGGCTATCGAAAGCACGGGAGGGAGAAGAGTCCATCCACTTAATGTAATTACCATGATACGTTCTCTGGACTGTGACTCGGCAAAGATAAGGTCCCATGACAGAACAGCCATTCTCTGCTAACATTATTTACAACTGACTTTTGAGGAAAAAAAGACACTGTCAAAAATTTCACAACTGACTTCTATCAGTGAGAGAGAATCCTAAAAATAACTAATTAATCCTGGAGGCAGTTCAAGTATGCACTTGCAATACCTCAAGAGGAACAAAGATTCTCTCCAATAACCTGTTCCTTCACCAAGTTCACCTGAGTTCTCAACCATTGAGCCCAATTTTCAGTCTTCTCTTCTAATCAAAATACCAATTCAACCAAGAAATAGAGACAGAATTAAATTCCATTTTTAAATATTGTTTTACCTTCAACTATATCTCGTTTCTGTGTGTGGTTTTGTGGGTCAGTCATGTAAGTGAGACATCAAACTTTCACATACCTTCAAGGCACATGTGAGAGAGAAATAAACTAAGATTCATGTTAAAAATAAAAAAACCTTACTGCTGAGTTATTTAAATTGAATCAATTATTCTGAAGGTAAAAAAACACATGCATCAACACAAATATCTTTTGTAACCCAAATCAAATGTAACAACTGAAAACTATCCGTGATTTAGGATAAAAAGTCAATATCTAATCATCATACATTGCATCTTAGACCGTTCATATAATATTCTACCCTCCCGAAAACGAAAACAGTATGTTCTTGTTGTTAGATCCTGTAAGACACAGAATCCACAAATTCAACATGATCAGTCTAATGTTATGGGCACAGAAAGTTGAAGCAGTACCAGAGTTCAATATAACCCTCCTTGCTGAAGCCCCACATTTCACTTTCTGCTCCTTCGCAAAACCTACTGGAACTTATCTTCTTTAAAATAAGTTTTAAACACAATATTCTTGCAAAAGTGATAAAATGGTGGTGTCAACATTATACTTTATTTCCTGATAGCAAACATTTACCAGACTAGCAGTAACATGACTACAGAAAGGACAGAGAGAATGGTCCATAGATTTTTATAAATTATTATCATGAATAAAGATTGACCACATGAAATTCTACAGCAGCAAATCTTTCCACTTTGCTGTTTCACTATTCTGTAAAGTCTACTTGTAGACAGCAATCAGTTGCTTCACAAATTATACAACTAAACAGTTAGTACTGCAAACACAACAGCAAAATGAAATGGTGGTTGTTTTACAATTGGCTGGTTTGCTAAACCAATTTACAGGGATTAAGAATTGAGAGATACAAGACCAGATTGGTCAAGGGTGGCTTGCTCCCTTCCTCAAAGGACATCTGGGAGCCAAGTGGGCTTTTTGGATAATCCAACGGCTTTGCTGATCATTGCTTCCTGTGCCAATCCACAATTACCAAATTATCAAATCCAACTACATAACTTCCAAGGGCTTCCAACACAAGGACTGCAGCAGTTCAAGGAGTTGCCCCACCAACACTTACTCAGAGCAATTGAAGTAGATGCAAATAAAAGCAAATTACTGTGGCTGCTGGAATAGAAACAAAAACAGAAAATGCTGATAAATTTCAGCTGGTCTGACAGCATCTGTGCAGAGAATCACAGCACTCCATATAATACAGAAGGAGGCTGGCACCAACATGAATCCAACTCAGGGCCTATCCCCACATATTTACCTTACTAATCTCCCTGATATTATGGGGGAATTTAGCATTGCCAATCCACCTAACTTGCCCATCTCGGAAATGTGGGAGAAAACTGAGCACCCAGAGGAAACTCACAAAGGCCTGGGGAGAATATGCAAACTCCACACAGAGAATGACCTGAGACCAGAATTGAACCCAAGTCCCTGGAGCTTGAGGCATCAGTACTAACTACTATGCCACCCACAGAGAACACAGCCAATGTTTCAGAGCTGCGTGACTCTTCATCAGAGCTAAAAAAAACTGGAAATAGAATAAGATTTACACTGCTGTGGCGTGGAGGGGATGTGGGGGCTGGGTTGAAGGCCAGCAGCTGGTGGTGATGTGGGCAAGACTGACAAAGACGTCATAGACAAAATGACAAATGGAATGTAAATGGTGGTGATTATGGATAAGAAGTGTGCTGATAATGGCACATTGAGAGAAAGATAAGTAGAGTATCAATAGACAGCCTGTAACATGCAAAAGATATCGCTAGTGGGGAGACAGCAGTAAGGGACAATATATAAATATCAGGATTCAAAAAGATGGGGAAATTTGAAAAATGAATCAATGGAACGAATTTTTTAAAAATTTAAAAATATTTAAATAAAGAAAGAAATTATGGAAATAAGGTGAATGTAGAGGAGAGAGTTATACTTCTGAAGTTGTTGAACTCAACACTAAGTCTGGAAAGCTACATTGTGCCGAACTGGAAGATCAGTTTACTGTTTCTCCAGCTTGCGCTGAGCTTCATTGGAATATTGCAACGGGCCAAGGACAGACAGGTGGACGTGACAGCAGGATGGTGTGTTACTGGCAAGCGACAGGAAGTCTTGGGCTATGTTTGTGGTCAGACCAAAGATGTTCTGCAAAGCAGCCACCCAGTCCGCGTTTAGTCTCTTTGGTATAGAGTAGATCACATAGGGCTCAGTAAACGTAACAAACCAGTTTAAAGGAGGTGCACGTGAAGCATTGCTTCACCTGAAAAGAGTGGTTAGATGCTTGGATGATGAAAAGGGAGGAAATAAATGTGCAGGTATTGCACCTTCTATGACTGCATGGTGAGGTACCGTAGAAAGGATGTGAGGTACTGGATGTGATGGAGGGGTGGACAGAGTATCCCAGTGGGAATGGTCTCTATGATATGTTGGCAGGGAAAGTGAGGAGAAGATTTTTTTGGTGGTGGCAAAATGCTGGAGGATGATCCTTTGAAAGCAGAGGCTGTTGGGGTGAAAACTGAGGATAAGGGGGACTGTATCCTGGTTCTGGGAGGGACGTGGTGAGAACAATGGCATGGGAGATGCATTGGATACAGTTGAGAACCCTGTTAATCAGTAGTTGTAGTTTTGCCACCATCATCCACACCTCAAATACACAAATACATTTTTTAAAAAATCATGTGACATACATGCTGAGCTAAAAAAGATTCTATTCGCCATGCCTCCCTATAAATTACGTTATCTGGTGGTAATCTTCCTTTAAACAAGCTCCAAAAGTCAGATAAAAATAACAGAATATCAACAAGGTAGCAGAATATAAAGAAAATAGATCAAGGCTGGAAGGAGCAATACAATTCCTGATCACCAGGCAGCACAGTGGTTAGCACTGCTGCTTCACAGCTCCAGGGACCTGGGTGCAATTCCTGGCTTGTGTCACTGTCTGTGTGGAGTTTGCACATTCTCCTCGTGTCTGCATGGGTTTACTCTGGGTGCTCCGGTTTCCTCCCACAGTCCAAAGGTGTGCGGGTTAAGTTGATTAGCCATGCTAAATTGCTCCTTAGTGTCCTGAGATGCATAGGTTAGAGGGATTAGTGGGTAAATATGTAGGGATATGAAGTAGGGCCTGGTTTGGGTTATGGTCAGTGTAGACCCAATGGGCCGAATGGCCTCTTTCTGTATTGTAGGGTTTCTAAAATCACATCAGAATACCAGGTACACTCAGACACTAAGGACTGCATTAATGAAAGGGCTGAGAGCCATCAGAAATTGAGAAATTGGACATCTGACAATCAGAGATTTTAAACTTACATTTTGTGAGGGAAAAGAAGATGTAGAGCCAAGGTAGGAGTTTTGAAAAGCCAAAGCAAACTCTAGCCAAAGCAATAAAAATCAGATAGTCAACAGAAAGTAAAACTTCAAAAATGAAAAGGGAATCACAACATGTTTATCAATGCAGAGTACAAGAAACAAAGCCGCAGAACTGAAGATGTTGATTGGAATAGCAATGACAGAAATGTAACTGGTCAAGATTGGTGATTATTTTACAGACGTGCGTGCACGCACATACACTTACAAAAACCTTTCAGGAAGATTGGGCGGGGGGGCAGTGGGAGGGGGCAAGGGGAATTAAGAGATGAGGATAAGCGGTGTTATTAGAAATATCTTCATAACACTAGAATGTGAGAAATTTAAATAGAGAGCTAGACAATCGCATGTGATCATACATGATACAGTGCCAGTGAATCGTGGGAAGGAATCAAGGCTGCAATTTGCTGACAAAATAGAGAAGCAAGTTTAATTGCACAATTTTTTTTATATTCCCAAACAGGAGTACAAGAAACTGAGAACAGGAAAATGTCACAAGAATAAGGGAGTTTGGGCATTTATCTTTCAGGGCTGTTTGCTCAGTTAACGCATTTCAATGACAGCAAGGGAACAAGAATAAATTGATGTAGTGTTGATCAATGAAGCAGAGCAAGTTTAAAGGCTAAAACTGAAATATCTGGGAAACAGGGCTGCAAAATACAATTCAGTACAAAAAAGGAGAACTTGAGAACACGGATATTCACAAATTAAGAATTGGACTTGGGTCGGATTAGACAGATAGAAAAATGGGAAAATAGAAACATGGATTAGCACATTTTGCAAGGAGCTGTAAAGTGTTCAGATTAACGGTTTAGAAATCAGGGGATTAAGCAGTGTAATGAACATTTGGTGCTCCAAGGGTTAATGGAGAAACGAGATAAAATTTGAAACAATAACTGTTATGTTGGGGCATATACCTTTAAGAGAGCAGGTCAGGTGACCTGAGACTCAGAGCAGAACTTGCCTAGCCAGTCACATGTTAACTGTGCTAGGATAAAGACGTTAATAAACTGTTCCAGTTATTTACTACCACTTACCTCATGGTCCATTATTAGTCTCAATATCAGTGCTCAAATATAATAAAAACAAGTATTTAACATTTCTGAGGTTAATAATAAAGTATGTCAGAAAAGTATTTCAGTAAGAAAATTGTGCCTGATGGCTATCAGATTGCAAATTTGGTTCAAAGGGATATGGGTAAGCTACTGAAATTACTTTTAGCCTAGCTGTTACTAAGATATGAGAATCCAAAAAGATAAAATTACAAAGCATTTTGAGAAACATAAGACAATCAAGGTTCAGTCAGTTTAGATTTATAAATAGCAAGTTTTGATTGGCCAAACTCTGGGTGGAAGAGGGAAAGAACTGGAAGCGGGAGAATAAATGTTTCTGGAATAGAGAGGGATGGTGAAGGGTGTTACACAGAGATTTCTGTTGAAGTCACTAGATTTACTATAAATGATGTGGAACTGCATGTTCTGATTACAGCAAATTGGATGGTACGATAAATCGCCACAAAGATTGAGAAAGACTGCAAAAGGAAGTGGACCAGCAGACAGAGCAAATAAGTCACAGATGCAGTAAAAGTATGATGCATTATATTTTGGTAGCAAGACTGGAGATTAAGTGGCAATTTTAAATTAAAGGAGGTCCAGGGGAAAAATTTAAAAAGCACATATGCAGAGATAAAGCCACAAAACAACAGACGGAATGCAATGCAACTTTGCAAAGCACACAAGATGGGGTTAATTCTGGCTTTGAGTGAGAATGAAATGGAATGGAAACTTTACAGATGCATAACAGGTGAATCACCTGCCTTATACCATCACCCAATGTCAAAATTATCTTCATTGTGTACAAAAGTAATTAGATTTAATAAAAAATTGTTCATGCGATGTGGTCATTGCTGGCAAGGTCAATGTTTATTACCTGTCCCCAATCTGTAAGTCGTTGGTGAACTGTTGCAATTCAAGTGATTAGATAGCTCCAGGACTAAACCCAGCAACAGTGAAGGAATAATAATATACTTCCAAGTTAGGATGAAGTGAGGTTTTGAAGGGAATTCTAAGGTGGTCGCCCATGGGCCTGTTGCCCTAGTTCGTCTAAGTCGTCAAGGTTGTGAGTTTGCATGGTACTGTAAAAGGAGGCTTGTTGAGTGCTGCAATGTGGTTTGTAAATGGTATACACTGCTGTCACTGCATGCCAGTGATGGAAAAAGTGAATGTTCAAGGCGGTGAATAGGGTGCTTTCGATCAAGCAGGCTCCTTTTTCCTGATTTTTTCTTGAAAAGTGTCTGGAGCTGCTCTTATCTAAGTGCAGAGTATTACGCCTGACTTGTATCTTACAGATAGTGGATCAGCTTTGAGAAGTCAAGAAGCAAGTTTCTCACCACAGGAATTCGCACCTCAGTATTGTAGGTACAATATTAATATGGCTAGTCCAATTCGATATCTGAACAATAGTAACTTCCAGAATATCGATGATGGCAGATTCAGCAATAGTAATACCATTGAATATCAACAGGAGACAGTTAGATTATTTCTTATTGAAGACAATCATTGTCTGGCACTTCTTGGCTTAAATAGTGACCTTAGGTAAAATTGCAAGTTAAGCCACCATTGCAGATTACAGATAACGAATTACAGGAAGGACATAAAAGCAATGAGAAAGTGCTACATCAAACTCCCTTGGATGTGACAATTACAAAGTAAGATTTGAGGAGGTAATTTTTCACGAGGTTAATGCTGACCCAATAGAGTTCTTAAAGATTAATCATATGTTATGCTAAGGTATATGGGGATTGATTGCTTTCACTGATCTGTGAGAATAAAAAGGGAGCACATTTAAGAAAATAATCAAAAGAAACAGATTTGAAAAAGAATTTTTAGACAAACGGTGTTTAGAAACTGGAAATCTGCCACAAACTGTTGCTAAAAAATAATAACTTTTTAAAGAGGTTCAGCTCATTACTGCAGAAAAAGAAGGAATATTAGAAAGTAAAATTTGAGAACAAACAAGTAATTGAGCTCACAGTCTTTATACAGGAAACATCTCAATGCAGACCTGATTAAATAAATTACTTATTTCTGTCCTTTTCGAATTTAACTCAAGTAAACTTAAAATTGATCACTGAAGTCAAAACCAAGTTTGCCAGGTTGGGAAACAAGGAAAAGTTGGACCCTCTGGAAAACAGATCCCATAGGAAAATCTTGCACAGGATAGAGACATGGTAATGGATTGACAGTGCGTACATTTGGAGCTACCTGGTCAAAATAGCAAGTACCCATAATTACTGATGTGAGTAGGAATGAAAATGTTGTCCTAAAACAGTCAACAAATTCACAGTAAACGATACATACACTTAAAATCCAGGAAAAAATGTAGACATTCAACGAGACCAGTGAGCTGGGAGAATTGGTATCAGAAAGAAATTTGAAGGAATATCAAAATAACTACATTCCCTTCCCCACCCCCCTCCCAGGTGCTACTGGAGAGGAAGGCAAATCCCAGCTCGATCAAATAAATACTTGTGGCAAAAGGATTCATTTCAGACAGCTGCAAGCCACAAAGCTGCAGGTGGATGTCAGCAACTCCGAGATATTCCCATTGCTACAGCAAGTAGAAGAAAAGGACGATTGAAAGACTGACCTGAACAGCAGGGAAATGCAAAAGAAAGAACAACTGTTTTCAGATGAACTGTGTGTGGTTTCCATTGAGATTAGTTTGCTGTCCTTGGATGCAAATGGGCAGTACGTTTCAGAAGTGGATGATTGCACTGCACTCTATTACATTGATAGCCCCGTTATACAACAAATGTGCCAACTTTGATTAATACTAAATCACAGCTGCCCAAATATTTCAAATATTAGTTATGAGGTTTAAAATATCTGGTTTTGATCTTTGGTGATGTTGGAAGAAACTATCACAAAATTTCAGTGAGCAAATGCATTACTTCATCCGACAGCAATGAACAGAGAAATCAACTTATCCAATGCAGAACCAAAGGGCAGCAGAGCTAATGAAAATGCTACATAGAGCCATTAAATCTAGTCCCTGGTAACACTTTTCATCAGGGGCACTCTGTTAAATACTGTCTCTCAAAGAGAGCTTCATTTCTTCCAAAATACTTGTTTCTTTACGTTCCATGGTGGTCTTCCACACCACTTATGTCATATGATTGGAAGAATGGGGAATAATCTTAGAAACAACATGCAATGTTTCAACTTTTTTCGTTTAAAAGGCAATGAGTCGGGAAGAAATCTAGCTTGCACCTGATAAAATATAAACAAATTATGTTGGAAGAATGTCAAATCCAAAGACTGTTGTACAAGATAGTATGATCATGTAATGGTTCTCAGCAGTAATTTAGATGTCACAAGCTGTATTCAACTCAGACAATGAGGCTCTCACCCATCAGCCAGAGAATCGGCAAGAGCCCCTTGTCGCCTCTTTTCAATCAGGCATTTAAGTGGACAGCAGCAGGCTTTCCCTGGGATCAAGGACCCCAGGGGCATAATTTCCACCCACCAAGAGCTGCATGTTAATTACAGGCTGGCATCTGTACAATGTGGGCAGCAGCAGCTGGAGCAGAAGCAGCAGCTGCTGCTTCTGCTGGGGGGGGAGACAGGTTCAACAGCAAGGACAGAGGATTGACCAGGCACTCGGTGCCTTTTACTGAGGATCATACCCCCTCCCACAGACAACCTCAACGGAGTTTATTTTTCTGGGCTTCCTACCAAGCAGCAACTCCTGGCTGTCACTGCTGGAGTATCAGTATCAGCCCAATAGGGCTCTTAAAAGTGGGCATTAATTGCCTACTTAGGGGATTCAATTGGCAGCAAAGCAAGAAGACTGTCCACAGACTTTCTCGCCCCAGATTTAATCAGAGCCGTTAAACAGCAGCATTAAAGTATATTATCAATTGAATTTCTACACTTCAAACTGGTACAATATATAAATTTTGTGTCCCAAAACATTTCATGAAAGCAATTATCAAACAGAATTTGACACTAAGCCAAACAAGGAGATACATGGACAGGTGACCAAGGCTGAGTCAAAGAGGAAGGATTTAAGGAGCATACTCAAGGAGGAAAGAGAAGTGGAAAAGCAGAGATATTTAGGCAAGAAATTCCAGAGTTTAGGGCCAAGGCTGCTGAAGGCACAGATGCCAATACAAAGAGCACTTTGAGGATTATGCTTGGGTGTGAATTCTTGTTGCATCTTAACTCAAAATGGTCCTATTTGTATTTCTCTCCCTGAAGCTACTTTCAGCATTTTTCTACATTAAAGGAGCTTTGTACATTATTGTTTAATGGGAACAAGTAGTTACTGTGGAGCTGCTGCTAATCAGTGACAGCACAAACCTATCTGCTCTAAAGTTATTTGGTGCACCAGTTTCAGGGCTTTATAAAACACAGCCCCGAATGTCTTCAACCATCTGCATCAGGGATTTATTTTAATCCTTGTTGGCTTTGTTCAAATTAAATCACATTATCTTCAGTAAAAGAGACTCAAAATACCGATGCACTTAAGAATTGCATTTCCAGAACCCTTCAAAAATATCTTCCACTGCAATCAATTTGCTAAAATTGTTTGGTATGCATTTTCAAATCAAGCTTCAGAGTAAACAGTCAATAGTACATAGTTTCCTCCGTGATATTTTGGTGTATCACATAGAAATATATAGAAAATTTCATTGCAGCAAATGGGAATGTTGATGAAAGGGAAATGTATCTCACCAACACTGGACTCTGGTCAGGGCTCAAAATACACGGGCAGTGGGTTCACTCTTGAAAACCCACATTCAGGAGCAAACCATGGACGAAAAGCTGTCCCATATGTGCAAGTAACAAATCTGAAAGGAGCTGCTCTTCCAATCACAGACCCTTCCTCTCCTGCACTAGCTGCGGATAGGCTGATGGGGTGCAAAGGGATGGGGGAAGAGGCTGCAACTGAGAAACAACAGTCTTAAACCTGTCAAAGGAATGCCCAACGAACTGGAGAAACCGAGAAAACACTGAGATAATGAACTTTTTGGAAATCAATAGGGAGTCTCTAGTTTAAGGTTACACAAGCTAGGAACTGTGTGAAAAACATCTAGAGAATATTACTGTAATAAATACTATGTTAACTAGATAATTTAGTATTGTTTTATTTTACAAGAAATATTTGCATTTGTGTATTATCATATCTTAACGTACCTTACTTTAATTCACAGCCAACTGTGAATTACTTGAGATGAAGTGACTACATTAGAGGCAAATATGCAACCATTTTGCACACACTAAGATCACAAACTATAATAAATGACTTACATTTTTATCGTGTTTCTTGTGGCCTCAGGACACCCCAAAGAGGTTGGCAGCCACTGAAATTCTTTAGAAGTATTTAAATCACTTTTGCAATGAAGGTTATTAAATGAGGCAAATGATCAATTAATTTAGGGGAATCGAGAATGAGGGAGCATCATCAGAAAATTACAAGAGAGCTTTCAGAAACGAAATTAGAAAACATTTTTACACACAAAGGATGGTAGAAGTTTGAAACACTCTTCCACAAAGAGTAACTCATGCTAGGTCAACATCAATGTTCAATCAATTGTTCAATTTAAATTGAGACTGAGATGAGTAAAAAGGGTAATATCTACCTGGTTAAAGTCTTTAAGATTTATGTATGATGAAAACTGCATGTGTGTGTGCACATGCGCGCGTGTGTGTGTGGAGAGGGAGGGGAGGAGAGAGAGACAGACAGACAGACAGGGAGAGAGGGGAGGAGAAAGAGAGAGAGAGAGACATTCAGACAGGGAGGGAGGGAGGGGAGGAGAGAGAGAGAGACAGACAGGGAGGGGAGGGGAGGGGAGCGGAGGAGAGGACAGGAGAGAGGGGGAGAGAGAGAGACAGACAGACAGATAGGCAGGCAGGCAGACAGACAGAGGGAGGGGAGGAGGGGGCCGAGGAAAAGAGGGGGCAGAGCCGAGGTGCAGGGGGGGTGGGGAGCCGAGGGGAGGCAGGGAGGAGGGGCGCGAGGATGGGGTGAAAGGTCGGAGGTGGGGGTGAGGACGGGGGGGGGGGGGGGGTGAAGGCAGAGAGGGAGTGAGGAGAGAGTGTGAGAAGAGGGATGGGGTGGGCAGTGAGGGACAGGGATGAGCGAGGTGTCTGCAAAGTGAGGGAAGGAGAGGTTGTCGCAGTCCAAGCAAGTCACATTTCAGGTGAAGAAAATTTTGTCTATAAGCGTGTGATGCCAATGATTTTGAAGAAAGCTTATATCTATTGTACTCTTGTATCATTTTAAATGCTGAGAGTCTTGGAAATTAATGCTTTCCTTGTGCGTTGTGGTCATAGGTTTAATAGATGGGTGACCATTATTGAGGATATTGATGAATTCTTTTAATTCTCCTGCTGTGAGTCGAAATAGCCATTTTCAACAGTTTCAGCAGGTTATGTGATTGCCTCACTTATAAAGGAGTTCGCAGAATGAAAAAGGATCCCTTGAAAATCATAAGGTAGCACTCAAGAAAGTGCCAATGAAAGCCCTCAAAATTAAATTTTGTTCCCTGCTTCAGGCAGTGCTAATGTACAGCATATTGATGGGGGAATAGATTGGTGTGCAAAATCTCCCAGTAGAGTTTGCTGAATTTGACAGTGTGATTGAGGAGGTGTGGGGTAAAAGATGAGATAGTTCTTGCTCAAAAATGCAAGAGAAACACCAAACAAGAAAGAAGTCAAGAAAACCTGTTGTTTTTGGCTCGATAATTCCACTGGCCAAGGCTGACAGTGTGGTCACTAAGTGTCTCTTCAGTGGATTGGAAAATGACATGAAGAATAGGAGGGAGAGATCAAGAAAATAAATTGTTCTCACAGAGAACGCAATGGCTGAAGGGTCTGAAATGGGATCAATAGAAGATTTAATGCAAGAGATTAAGGACAGACAGCAAGAAAATTTATTATACACGGAGGCTTGTAAAATTATGAAATGCACCAGAGTTAACAGTTAATGTTCGATAGGTGATGAAGGCAAAGGGGGATAAAGGGATAGAGGAGTCAGGCATATACATGGGGCTATTACTTGTGTGGAGCATAAACATCAACACTAACTGGTTGGACAAAAAAAAAACTTGTTTCCATGTTGTAACTTGTCTGCAATTCCAGCAGCAGCTACTGGATATTAAATGAGTGACAGCCTTCACTCAATTTCCTCTTCCAACTCAGGGACGCTGAAGTCAACTGTAGCAGCATGACTGCTACATAAGATATTAACTTGAACCCTGCCCGCGTGGTTTAGCTATTCATTGAATGATCAGGTTAGTTCATCTTACTCATTTCTTTCAACTCCAGGTAATTAGAATGGATTTTTTCATCCTGACAAGACCTTCATTATTTCAATCAGAGGTGTTGTAATAGATTCAGCAGTTTGTTCTCAACATGGAATCCTAATTTATCAGTATGAATCGTTATTTCATTCATTCACCAAGAGTTTTGCAATGCGTCTTTCTTGTATTCCAAGTTGACATTATTCACTAAAAAGAGAGATATTTTATTCAAGTCTACAATACATCCCCATCATTCTGGAAGATCAGCACTAATTTGTCCATCATGCCCATCAGTCAATTGGTCTTAACGTTATTGTGATCATCTCAAGTGACAGATATAATAATGGACTGTGGCATACATTGCTGTCATCTGAACAGGAGGAATGGGGTCACTTATAAATATGCAGGAACATGCATTTACAGACTACTTAGTAAACTCACACAGAACGACCAGCATGGTGGGAAACAATTAACTAGAAAAGAGTTTGTCAAAATACACAACCAACAGGCCTTTTTTCAGCAGTAATTGGAGTGTAATTTCTATAGGTCATACTTTTCCTCATGATCAAGTGTCATTTTTTTTAAATGCTTAAGAAAAACTGTTTCTGGGAATACAAGCTGCCTGCATACAACCCTTTAACATCTTACCGTAATATTTACTGTGTCAACATTATTGAAAACAACAGATCTTGTTGTCAAATTACAAATTGTGAAGTGCAGGCACAATGCTCCAGGCAAGGAAGAACATGTGGATCTAGACTGAGAGTACTATGTAAAAGGTCATCAGCTAACGCTGGCTTCATCAGACATGTCTCAGGAAGCAACATTAATAATCGGCACATGCTTAGGCATTTCAGTGCTGATAAAATCAAGTGCACATCCTTAGTCTGACAATGTGAATTCAAATGAAATGTATGGTATCTTGAGCGTTTATTGGAAACAGTTCCCAAATGTTTGAAGTAGGTTTTCAATTTCTGGCTCTCTTTGTCAGGTGATCTGATGACTGCATGTTCATGTATGCCTCAGCATTAGGAGGTACACGTTAAACCAGCTCCCAATTGTTCATGTGAGATCCAGACTCCGGTATGCGTGCACATTCCCTCATAACATTCACAGCCCAAAGTCAGAGATTTTAGCTCACGACATGAATCTTGTGTACAAACCAGAATATGCCCTGTTATCTTGTGGAGCAGTGAATTGACATACAAACATACTGTGCTGCCCTGCCGTAATTTGCAAACAATGTCTTAGAATAAAGGTACAACTGGGTGTTAAAGCACTTTGGAGTTCAAGTTTGCAGTTATTACAAATGATAAATTCCAGCATAACAAATTTATAATGAATTAATTCACAATTAATGTGGAGCAATAATGTCTCTTACTTCTTGAATGATTAAGCGACAGCTCACGTAAAAGGAATTGGTTTCCTTACAAGGAACAGAACTTCTGAAAATGATATTGCATTCCCAGAGTTACAATTAACACAAGTAGGAATTTATGCAACAGACACAGTTGCATTCACATGTGGATGGAATGCTAGTTATCACGTCAACAACAAAACTGTCATGTAATTTATTTTTGGTATAGTTTATTCATCACTAATGTTGATTAATATAGCTAACGTATTTTAGAAACAGAATATACAAGTGACAGCTGAAGAATAATGTTTTTCAGAAGGTTGAGTTGCGTAACTTTTGGGTCTTTATTCTATAAAATAAATTCTTCAGACCAAAGAAATTTGCCAAGAGCCCACAATGGATCATTACAAATAATTCTGTTAGTAATGCAATAACCTGAAATGCTCACTTTGGTGGCTCAAGATTATTAATGGTGTGCTAATTGCTTTTTCTTGTACAGTAACAAGTCAAAACCAAGTTTAAAATGCATTGCCAGGCTTATGATCCTCCTTACACATTTTTATCTCTTCCCGTAGACTTCACTGAAGTTGTACTAAATCAGGTGATTCTAGTGTTAAATGTTTAAAGATGGCTCATAGTGACACGTTTCCTGTACTACGAAGTAATACCCACTACGAACAGTTTCTTTCCTGCTGCCATCAGACTTTTGAATAGCCGACCATATATTAAGCTGATCTTTCTCTACACCCTAGCTATGACTGTAACATTATATTCCACACCTTTGGCTTTCCTTCTCCCTTATTTAGTCTACGAACAGTAGGTTTTGGCTGTATAGCGTGCAAGAAAAAATTCTTTTCCCTGTATCTCAAGTGACAAGAATAAAAATCAAATCACCATATTCACTTTATCAAAACTAATATTGAAAACTTGGTAAATCCCATTCTCATCCATGAGACAAACTGGAATTCTAAAAGGTACGCAACAATAATCAAACATTTTGGTCACAACAGCCCAACACTAAAGCTGCAAAGATCTCTTTCTCTGCTGAATTGTCAGTGGAGCAGGAACTCAGACCCACGTTATTTCAGTATGATTCAATCGATTCTTAATTGTTAACCTCTACTGGCATAGCTCATTTCTCAGAAAATATTTGGGTTAACTAACCAAGTTGAGAAAAATTCTTGGTGCAATGTCATCAGCTTTTAAACATTAGCAGTTTAGCCAAAAGCCATACATTTTCTGAAGTGTTCAATCCAAGTTCCCTCATTCCAGTCAGCAGCTTTCTTTTTACCGTCTCAATCATGGACCTTTGCTTTCACGAAGATGCATTTTGCAATTAGAAGCTGCTGACAGATAAAGCCAGTGGAAAACAGTGTAGAGAAAAAAATGTTCCTCTTAATGTACACCTCCCTGGTTTCATCTCTCCAGAGGCCCTACTTCAAGGCCTGGTCTGAGGTATTGATGACTAACAAAGCATATGAAAGATTCTTCAACATTTTAAATCAAAAGATCACACTAACTCTTAATAAGATATAGTTATTTGGACTTGCAAAGCAGGACTTTACACAGTGTAAATTTTCCCTTGGTATAGCACGATGTTTTCTGTGCATGCAGTATAATGAAACAATAAATCTCCTCTTCAATAATGTGTTCTTGCTTCCACTACATAGAGATCACAAAGCAAAAATACCTCTAATAAATAATGAAGCAACCGACAAGTTTAAAAAACACAATCGTAATTATTGTCAATAGAAGTCATTTAGATTGCAACATAACTGAAATGCAGTGGTTAGCACTGCTGCCTCAGCACCAGGGCTCAATTCCAGCTTTGGGTGTCAGTGTGGAGTTTGCATGTTCTCCTCATATCTGCACGGTTTTCTCCAGGTGCTCCTGTTTCTGCCTGCACTTCAAAGATCCCCAAAAATAGCACATAATGTTAAGTGTTCAAATAGGCTCATACTCTGGTATAAGATGCCACATAACCTCTATGAAACGTGATGCTTGATTGAGTTAAGGTAGATTCTACATGCTAAATTGCCCCTTTATATTGAGGAGATTAGCAGGGTAAATTTACGGTGTTACAGAAATAGGATTTGTTGGATTGTTGTCAGATGCAAGCTTGATAGGCCAAATAGCCTCTTCTGCACTATAGGGATTCTATGGTTCTTCTATGATTCTGTGAATAAAGAAAAATATTAATTTCATACTTAACAGACTTAATGAGTTAAATTTTCAAAAGGACCAAGGGGGTTAGGGTCTGGTGCGGGCAGGAATTCAAAATGGGTGCCCTAGTGGTCACCTCAGGATCCTGCTGCCTGTGAGACTTTTTCAGATTTTCAGATTTTTCAGATTTTGCTGGAAATGTAGCTATGGAGAGCACTGAGGTACAGGGTTGCAAATTTTCAGATTTTCAGATTTTTTCAGATTTTGCTGGAAATGTAGCTATGGAGAGCACTGAGGTACAGGGTTGCAAATTGGGAAGTATTGTAGTAGATAGGGAGGATGTGTTAGAAATTCTCGAGGGTTTGAAGTTGGATAAGTCCCCTGGGCCGGACGGGATTTACCCTAGGATTCTCTGGGAGGCAAGAGAGGAGATTGCAGAGCCTCTGGCTCTGATCTTCAGGTCCTCGTTGGTTACGGGTGTGGTTCCGGAGGACTGGAGGATAGCGAATGTGGTCCCATTGTTTAAGAAGGGGAAGAGAGACCTTCCAGGGAATTATAGGCCAGTGAGTCTTACTTCTGTTGTGGGCAAGGTATTGGAGAGAATTATTAGGGATAGGATTTATAGTTATTTAGAGAGAAATGAATTGATTGGGGATAGTCAGCATGGTTTCGTGAAGGGTAGGTCATGCCTTACTAACCTCATTGAGTTTTTT
Organism: Sphyrna mokarran; assembly: GCA_024679065.1. NCBI lineage: Eukaryota > Metazoa > Chordata > Chondrichthyes > Carcharhiniformes > Carcharhinidae > Sphyrna > Sphyrna mokarran. The sequence continues at coordinate 103,535,834 of JAGIQG010000003.1, read as the reverse complement.
GAGAAAGTGACCAGAGAGGTGGATGGGGGTAAGGCGGTTGATGTAGTATATATGGACTTTAGTAAGGCGTTTGATAAGGTGGCCCATGGAAGACTTCTACAGAAAATGCAGATGTGTGGAATAGAGGGTGATTTAGCTAATTGGATTAGGAATTGGCTGGCAGATAGAAGACAGAGGGTGGTGGTTGATGGGAGATATTCATCGTGGAGTTCGGTGACGAGTGGTGTGCCTCAGGGGTCTGTTTTGGGGCCCCTGCTGTTTGTAATTTTTATAAATGATCTGGATGAGGGTATTGAGGGATGGATCAGTAAATTTGCAGATGATACTAAAGTTGGTGGAGTGGTAGATAGTGAAGAGGGGTGTTTTAGTTTACAGAGTGACTTGGACAAGTTGCAGAGCTGGGCCGAGAGGTGGCAAATGGAGTTTAATGTGGAAAAGTGTGAGGTAATGCACTTTGGCAGGAACAATAAATGTGTAGAGTATAGGGCTAATGGTAGGGCTCTTAATAGTGTTGAGGAACAGAAGGATCTTGGTGTATGTGTCAATAGATCCTGAAAGTAGGCAGTCAAGTGGATAAAGTTGTTAAGAAGGCATATGGAGTCTTAGCTTTTATTGGTAGGGGGATTGAATTTCGGAGCCGCAGCATCATGTTGCAACTGTACAAAACTCTAGTGCGGCCGCACTTGGAGTATTGTGTGCAGTTCTGGTCCCCACATTATAAGAAAGATGTGGAGGCATTGGAGAGGGTACAGAGGAGGTTTACCAGGATGTTGCCTGGTATGGAGGGCAGGTCCTATGAAGAGAGGTTGAAGGATTTGAGGTTGTTTTCGTTAGAAAGGAGGGGGCTAAGAGGGGATCTTATTGAAGCATATAAGATGATTAGAGGTTTAGATAGGGTGGACAGTGATAGCCTTTTTCCTAGGATGGAGAAAGCTAGCACGAGGGGACACAGCTTTAAATTAAGGGGTATGAGTTATAGGACGGATATCAGAGGTAGGTTCTTTACTCAAAGAGTGATTAGGGAGTGGAATGCCCTGCCTGCAGCTGTTGTAGATGCGCCAAGTTTGGTGGCGTTTAAGAGGTTAATTGATAAGTATATGGAAGAGAAGGGAATGGTTTAGTTTGGAGGGGCATTGCTTTTTATTTTGGTTGGCACAACATCGAAGGCCGAAGGGCCTGTTCTGTGCTGTATTGTTCTATGTTCTATGTTCAAAGACACAATGGGGGGAGTGGGAATGCAGTCTCCATCAATCAATCTGAGGAGATTGTTATAGGGCCTGTTTAGCACAGCAACCTTCAATATTTTCTCAGGCAAACGAGACTGTTCAAGTTTATTTTATTGGTACAATAAATTCTTTTGTCATTGATATTAATTCTTTGTGCTCCATGGCCACTTCTCGCCACGTTTGACCTCTTGATCCTATGATGAACTGCCTGCTCCATCATAAGGCAGCAACAGTCCTCAACATAGCTGCCATTTGCCTTTGCTGCTGTTGCCAAGCAGGTAATTCTCACCTGCTGGAGGGACTCGGCCCCATCACATATCTAAGTGAGCTTGCTTCCTGGCTAATCAGGCAATTTACATTTAAATTTTTTTAACATTTACTTGAAAGTCAGTACAAATTGTAGTGAATTTCATAGCTGCAAACAGACCTGGACTATTATTACAGTGAGGATAACCATTTGTGCTTTGAAAATTAATCAAAATTCAACTACTTCCAAAAGTAAAAATTACATCAGAGTGAAAGGACTGAAAAAGAATCTCAAAAAAGGAGGATTTTTTTTTTACCATTGTCCCATTAATTAAGATTGTGATACTGACCTTGAAAACCAACAGTTCAGAAAAACATGGCTGTACAGTACATCCTAACACCCAATATCCAAAACATCTGAGCAAACAATGCTATCAGGCTACACCCAGACACATTCAGCACATGTTGTCACTAACCAAGTCAGTCTCAATGAGACAAAGATCCTGATGTTCAGCATTACTTTATTTTAATCCTCAAATTCATGACAAAGCTTTTGTCTTTCGTAAGGAATAGCACATAATCTTAAGTTTTCAAACAGGCTGATACTTTGGTGTAAGATGCCACATAACCTCTACCAAATGTGATGTTTGATGTAATGCAGGAAACTTGGCAAATTCAGTGACACCTGATAGACCACTTCATCAATAACATCCATTTTGATCCGTGAGACTTCATTTTATGCACGTTTCCAGATACTCACGACGGGTAATTCCTTCAGCTCACAGAAAATCACTGTGATTTATTTTGATTAGGTCACAATAGCAACGTAGCTTTATAATGTGCTTTGAAAATGTTCAAATTTTGTGCTCATCATTCTGAAGGATGTTAGCACTGGGAATGAAACTGGTCCAATTTCTGCATTTAGCACTTCAGGTCAAATACGCAACAGCCAAACACAAGGTAACGCTTCCTTCATGTTCCCAACAACATGCCCAGCCCAACTTCTCAAAAATAGGTACTACTGAACTAGTAATTTCCCACATCAGCTATCTTTTAAGTGAAATTTCAGATTAAATGCTGAATAGATAGGTTAATGTGCCCTACTCATTTCAATGTCACTGATTCCACCACAGACCATTACAAATGAACAGTGAACATAATCGCAACTTAAGTCAATTCCTCTTCCACCTTTGACAAGTTCTGTTGTGCTCCACATGCTGAATGAATGAGCTCAAGTGCAACATTGCTAAATGCTGTTGACGACCAGTGTCTCAGCAATGTGAAAAAATGTTACAATTAAAATTCAGCCACACTTCTAAATGAAGAAGTGTATTTTTTGGACTATAAAAATCCACAGCAAATTGGAAGTTATACTAACCGAAACTTTAACTCACATTGTATTCATAATTAATTTCAGAACTACAAAGTTTTTCATTTGGATTGGTTTGTGGCGTTGTGGAACTAGTGCTGTAATTCACCAACTAACCCTCACAGACAGCGCAGGCTGATAAAACTTGATGGCATTAAGGGACATGTGATCAGTCTGCTTACCATAATCTTGCACTTCCATAAAGTGCCCAATAGTCACTTACATAAATGATTAAGCAAAAAACTACTTGGGTGCTGCACTGCCAATGTAAGCTGTAGAAAAGTCATTTACAAACAGGATTTTCTTTCACACAGCCAGATCTCACAACCATGCCCATGCAGAGAATGCTGATCCAATCATGGCTCACTGACAGCTCATAGAAAGATTTATTTAGAGAGAGGACAAAGGGTTATGAATCAGAGCACTGGGCTCAGGCAGGATAAGACAGAAAATGAAGCACAGACAGTGAGATTTGAAAGGATCACACATTCTACAATAACATTTTTAGAAAGAAATGCTTGTGCTGCAAATGAACACGTAACAGCAGCTCTTGATTCAGCTGGTTGATTTAACCACTCAGCTATTTGCCTAAAAAGGACACAATAACCCTCTGAGAACCTAATGCCTCAAGTTCATGTACAACTTCTTATTTTCTCTCAGAAAATAAATGCTGAACTTAGAAGTGTAAGGGGGAAACGAAGAAGAAACTTTTGAGCATCATTATTATCACATATTCATCGTGGAGTTCGGTGACAAGTGGTGTACCTCAGGGGTCTGTTTTGGGGCCCCTGCTGTTTGTAATTTTTATAAATGATCTGGATGAGGGTATTGAAGGATGGATTAGTAAATTTGCAGATGACACTAAAGTCGGTGGAGTGGTAGATAGTGAAGAGGGGTGTTATAGTTTGCAGAGGGACTTGGACAAGTTGCAGAGCTGGGCCGAGAGGTGGCAAATGGAGTTTAATGTGGAAAAGTGTGAGGTAATGCACTATGGCAGAAATAATAAATGTGTAGAGTATAGGGCTAATGGTAGGATTCTTAGTAGTCTAGATGAACAGAGGGATCTTGGTGTGTATGTGCATAGATCCCTGAAAGTAGGCAGTCAAGTCGAGAAGGTTGTTAAGAAGGCATATGGAGTCTTGGCTTTTATTGGTAGGGGGATTGAATTTCGGAGCCGCAACGTCATGTTGCAACTGTACAAAACTCTAGTGCGGCCGCACTTGGAGTATTGTGTGCAGTTCTGGTCCCCACATTATAAGAAAGATGTGGAGGCATTGGAGAGGGTACAGAGGAGGTTTACCAGGATGTTGCCTGGTATGGAGGGCAGGTCTTATGAGGAGAGGCTGAGGGATTTGAGGTTGTTTTCGTTAGAAAGGAGGAGGCTAAGAGGGGACCTGATCGAAACATATAAGATGATTAGAGGTTTAGATAGGGTGGACAGTGATAGCCTTTTTCCTAGGATGGAAAAAGCTAGCACGAGGGGACACAGCTTTAAATTAAGGGGTGATAGTTATAGGACGGATATCAGAGGTAGGTTCTTTACCCAAAGGGTGGTTCGGGAGTGGAATGCCCTGCCTGCAGCAGTTGTAGATGCGCCAAGTTTGGTGGCGTTTAAGAGGTTAGTTGATAAGTATATGGAAGAGAAGGGAATGGTTTAGTTTGGAGGGGCATTGCTTTTTATATTGGTCGGCGCAACATCGAAGGCCGAAGGGCCTGTTCTGTGCTGTAATGTTCTATGTTCTATTATTCAAAGAGGGATGCAACGATGGCTCGACCATGATATTGGCTACATGGCTAACATTAGGCTGCAGGAATTCCACTGCAGCTGTTAAAATATTATGGGTGCAGAGTATTACTGGCCATTCAGCTACACTCCCACTGCAGTGAGGTTGGAGAATTTGGCTGCCAGCCAAGTCTGTTCATTGTGGCAGGATGGGGTAAATCCCGCCAGCGTGAATGGCCGTAAGATTCTGGCCACAGTTTTAGTTTGGGATAGGCCTACAAAAATTAGAATGCTGAGCTTCCTTTAAAGAAAGCTGCAAAAATGTTAACAGTAATTCTAGTGTCTGCTTTACTGCAAACAGCATTTGAACTCTTGCGGGCTACAGTAATTATTAAATATTATTTGTAAATAGCTGACCTTTTCATTTTTAATTTAATTTCAGTGACTTCCGTACAAACAAAACATCAAGATTGATTTTTGGATTTTTCATCTTTGTATTACATGAAATGTCTGACTAATTTTTAAAATTATTTGCACACATTGACTTTGATCCGAATTTGGTAGAGCAATTTAAAAAGTCATTCAAGCAATGACTGAGTATATCATATTTTTATTAGCAACACAGAGCACTCAAAACTCTCAATGCCAGGGACCGAGGTTCAATTCCAGCCTTGGCTGACTGGAAGTTTGCACATTCTTCCTATATCAGTACGAGTTGCTTCAAGGTGCTCCAGTTTCCCATCAGTCCAAACAAGGGCAGGTTAAGTGGATTAGCCATGCCAGATTATCCCTTTGTGTCCACCATTTCCACAGATGGACATTGCAAGGAGGCACTGCCAGACCATGACCCCCTCCCCGAGTAGACCCCCATGACAGGTTGAAGTCTAGTGAACTGTTGTAAATGACACCAGTGTGATGGCACATCGATGCATACTGAATATCTAGTGAAGGTGGGGTGGGAGCAGGGAATGGTAAGCCTGGAAAGAGTGCTGACTAATGTATTAAAAAATGAGCTTTCTGCAGTCTCACGACACATTTCACACCACTCCACTAGCAAAGGGCCAGTAATATTGGAATTCGGGAACTTGCTGGTGCAAATTGCTCTCTCTGGATTTTGAGCATGCACCACCATTTCCACAGATGGAAATCGCCCTAACAGTTACGTGTTTTATTACTTTTAGAACAGTACAATCTGTTATTTCATGACTTCAGTTATGATACAAAAGGCTGCTCCACATTTTGAAAGCAATCATTATGACACTGGAAGAGAATACATCAAAACCGAAGTTTGAAAACCCTAAGCAATCGAATCATGTGATGTCCCTTGGGGATCAAGGGGTCACTGAAGCCAGCAATCAGTACAATTTTACAACTCTCCCCAGTAATCAGTCTAAACCTCGGTGAAATTGGTCTTCAGTTGCAAATATGAAAATCACCTTTCCTCATGCTTACCCAGAGAAAAAGAGGGCTGGCTGAAGCTACCTTTAACAAGTCAGGGTGGTAATCAATCATCTTCAGCAATCACCAACATGATATAACTCCAAGGACTGGTGGGAATTAAATCTAACCCAGAAATATTGCTCAAGGCTGATGTTGATAATACTCTATGCTTCAACTAGAAAGGCCAAGAAACAAATAAACTGATCATTCATACTACGAGGCAGGGTGACGAGAAGCAAACTACTGCACTGTCGGAGGTAATAAGTCAGATGGATGATAGTATCGATATTGAAGTTAAATACAACTGGAATTAACAGCAACAAGAGCAGAGCTAAAGTGCAGATTCTGATGGTGACACTAACAGATTTTCTTCCACACTTTACTGTCTCAAGCATTTGAGACATGTCATTGCTCTGGATATCAGTGATCATTAAAAGGGACAGCTTCCTCCACCTCTGACCTTTCTAAAAAGCATCATGCAGGCCACTTTATGTCATCATTTCCTATTCCACTGACCAGAGTATAAATATGCAGGAAATGGCCAGACATCAGAGAAGTGACAATTGGTTGTTTTCAGCAATAATTAATTACTGAAGGGAGTCTCATCTTGGGTTATTCGTGGAAACAGATCATCATCAGGGGAGGCAATGGCAAACTGGTATTGTAACTGGACTAGTACTCAGAAACCCAGGGAAATGCTCTAGGTACCTGGGTTCGAAACTCAACATGACAGATGGTAAAATTTGAATTCAATACAAAAAAATCTGGAATGAGAAATCCAACGGTGACCATGAAATCATTGTTGATTTTTGTAAAAACCTTCCTGGTTTAATAGTGCCCTTGAGGAAAGGAAAACTTGGTCCTTGTCTGGTCTCTGAAATGCACTCAGTTCAAGTAATGGCTGAATTTGTATAGGAAAGATTTCCTTCAACACCTAAATACTTCCTCTTACACAGAATAGAAATATTTAAAAGTTGCCATAGTTCACTTCATCTCGATGATCCAATATACTTTGAATTGGATGAAGGCCACATGTTTTATTTGGAAAGAAAGCAACAATGTGATTCATAGAATCACAGAAATCATAGAAACCCTACAGTGCAGAAAGAGGTCATTCAGCCCATCAAGCCCACACCAGCCATGATTCCACCCACACCCCATCCCCATATCCCCACATATTCACCCACTAATCCCTCTAACCTACACATCCCAGGACGCTAAGAGGCAATTTCAGCACAGCCAATCAACCTAACCGACACACCTTTAAACTTTTTAAATAGGGCCCAAAGTTCAGAAAAATTCACAGAAATCAAAGATTCAGTTAAAATGCTTCAGTTTTGGAAGAGTCATAACTTTGATTCTCTGGAAGACTTAAGGAACATCAACTTGAAAGACAACATCCATCTCCAGTCTTCCAACTAGAAATAAATTTTGAAGTCACTATCAAGTAGAGTATATTATTGAACCCAATCCAGTTTATCTGAGCTGACCCTGATTGCCAAACTTGGAAAAAAAACATCCGATAGAAATCAATGCAGTACTTAAGAGACTAAGAAAAGCAGCTCACTGCATCACTACAAAAATGCACACATTTAAAGCTATGTGAAAGGATATTTGTTAATACAATAATGAAGAAGTCAATTGGATAAAGAGGAAATTAATTAATCAGAACTGTGCACACAGAGTTGCTAGTTATGTTTCAATATTTGCTGTACTTCAGCTTGGATTGTGAGATGGACACTTGTTGAGCTTAAAACTCAGTCAGCAAACTAGTTATACCATCAACAACTTGGATTTACATGACTGGTTGCCCACCACACACAACTTTGTTGGTCAAATTGCAATTCGAAAAAAGAAACGTGCATTAATACATTACCTTTCATGATTTCCTGACTTTTCAAAATACTTCAGTCAATGGTGAACATTTTGAAGTAAAGTCACTGTTGTAATGTAGGAAATGTAACAGGAAGTTTAAACATGGGTCTGCTAAAAGGCATTACAATTAGGTAATCTGCTTGGATGGCATTGATTGAGACATAATTGTTGGTCAGGATACTAGGAAAACTTGCCCATTGTTTTCTAAACAATATCATGAACACTTTTTATGTCTAGATGAAGCTTCTTTAATAAGGAGTCATCCAAAGAATATCACCTCCAAGAGTGCAGCACTCCCCCAGTACTGTACTAGTGCATCAGCCAAAATGATGTATTCATAACTCTGGACTGGGACTTGAACCTACAACCTTTCAATTTAATTTTTTTTTGAAAAAGTAAATTCATGAAGTTCAGATGGATCAATTGGACATTTTTATACAGTTTTTAAAATGTTTTAAATACTTTAAAATATTTTAAAATGTAGCTTCATACCCAGCTGAAATAATAATTTTGCTGGCAGACTCTTGCTTTAATATATTTATGAGAATGTTAAACTTTCTTTCAAAAAAAAAAGTATACATTTCAGGAACATATTTCATTTCCAGCAATCCTCTGTCACCTTGGGGACAAATTAAATTTAAATGTAATATCAAGCCTTTTCCATTTCATCAGATTCTGCTCCACAACAGAAGGAATGATTCTGTTTCTTTTTAAACACATGATTTAGTTGATGACTCAACGTGGCTTCATAAAGAAAATTATTTTCTCCCCCTCTCTTTTTAAATCCACATACAACATAAATCACATTACAGTCCAATGATACTGAATAATGCACAGCATACATGGCGAGTTAGCACAGTGGCAAAGTGTTGGCACTGCTGCATCACTGCGCTGAGGATCCAGGTTCGATTCTCAGCTCGAGTCACTGTCTGTGTAGAGTTTGCACATTCCCCTCGCGTTGGCCATGGGTTTCCTCTCACAGTCCAAAGATATGTGGGTCAGGATCACTGGCTATGCTAAGTTGGCGCTCAGTGTCAGAGGAATAAGCAGGGTAAATAGATGGGGTTACGAGGATATAGCCTGGGTGGGATTGTTGTCAGCACAGGCTTGATGGGTTGAATGACCGTCTTTTGCACAGAAGGGGCTCTGTGATTCTATGGATTCCTGCACCTTCCCACTTTTACCAGTGAACTCCTGGTGATTTTTAAGGAGATCATAATGGAATCAAATTTGTGCCTCGGTGAGGAGATGGGGAGATATGGCGTAGGAATGGCAACTGCAATAGATTTCTGGAAGAATTGGCAAGTGAACCATCTCCATTTCCAGGTCTTCCCTCATTTGCACAATTGAGGTATTTTACCAGCACAAAAATATACTTGCCATGCACAGTTTGTCAACACAAAAGGTTGGTGATTAACAGACTGCAGGCTCAAAATGGCTGAAGACTTAAAAAGGTCATGTACTTCGGTGTTCAAATTAATAAAGCTACACTGTACAACCACCAGAATGCGTCTAGGGATAAGATTAGTTCCAGCAAGGTCACAGTACTTTCAACTATAGCTTTGGAGGTGCACATCAATTTCAGGATAGAAACAGGGACGCTTTGAGAAGGTCAAGAAATGCCAAGTCAAGTTGATGAACTTTTTCTGCTTTTAAGGTGATATATATATGCAAGCTGTTGTTGATTTTCATTCATGGGAATCCAAGTGGTATTATTTCCATAGCTTGTGTGCAGAAATCTATGTAATGATCTCAGCAGGTATGTCAAGATAAGAATCCCCTTTTACAGCTCTCAATTTTTGAAGCCTTGCAAGGACCAATTTTTGCCTCCATTCCTTGCTTCCTCTTGGTGTTCCTAAGTCAGCAAAAAAAAATTCAGTACTGCAGAAAAAGATATTTTGTCAAAGCTTTTTATCTTGCACTCATCAGGAGAATTTTTTCAGGGGAAACATTAACTTTATACTGTAGGAGAAGAGGGTTCTGATTGGCAAGTGGACTCTGGTCAAGATGTTGCCATGGAGAATGCACCAACTTTTCCTGATTGACAGTTAATTGCCAAATGTTGTTTGAAAATTTAAACCTAGCAGCTTGAGTCTTATTTTCATACTTTCTGCTTTCACTCTTATTCTCAAAAGCTGTTAATGCATTCACAATTAAGTCTACCTTTTGGACATCCTTACCGTTTCTTTCCATCATTGCGTAAGCTATGGTAACCTGGTTCATAAGAGCTTAGTGTTGGAAGCTTTTTTTCTGGGATGAAATTAATCCCCGTTTGCAGAAACTGGCACACGAGACAAGGCATCTGTCTTCTGCATCTATTCTGGAAATTCCATCTTCCATAGAGTTTCCAGAGAGTTTTCTTCCCCTCAGCCAAGGATTCACCTACATCGTGACCATTAATCATGTCCTAAATTTCCACACTTCTGTGCCCACTTCCTTCCCAGAATTATAGTAGTGAGAATAGGCCTCTGTATTTGACTTTATTATCCTCATCCAACATGACTGCACAAACAAACTTATCTTCTTCCTCCCTCTTCTGTCCTTAGGCTGAAGGGACCATTAGCTTGACATAATCACTTTGTTGAAGCATTTCATTCCATGTGAAAGAGCTTCTCACCACCTGACTCTTCAATTTTCCAATCCATTCCAGTCTGGCTGCTCTGTTTTTAGCTATCTACACTGTTCCAATGAAGCTCAACCCACAGTATCTCATTTTCCTACCGAGCACCATGCAACTCTCTGGCTTTAGCACTGGCTTTAACCACTGCTCTCATTTTGTCTGAGAGCAGATGCTTACATTATGGGATAGGTGAACCAGCATTTCCAGGACTGGAAGAGGCTAAGTCGCTGCTTAGGATGCAAGTTCCTGGTAGCTACATGGCCAGTGGAACAATCCACTGGTTGTCGGCATATTCACCAGTGATGGCATACAGTCAAAGTCATTTTCCAGATCTCCTCCTGAAGTGCCCTTACTGACTTCAAAGGCATTAAACATTGGTTAATTACTTAATAGAGACTACACTAACAGTTTATCTTCCAAGGCAATGTAAAATGAATGGGAAAACAATATTGGACGAAAGAATAAATGTACAAATCAGTAGAAGTCTTTGGGAAACAAAGATGAGGAAGAAATAGAGATTTAAATAAACTCATTGAAAACTGCAGTTGATGCAAATTAATTGCCATGGAAATGACTGTAGCCCAATTAATATAAATTGAAGAAATACGCTTTCTTAGTAAAACTATTCACAGAACAGTTCTGCATACTGATCAGGAGTTGTGCAGGCCCTGTATACCTTTACCTCTTTCCTATGTCAACATCTGTGTTGCCAGGCAACTGTAAAACCAGGCAGGATATGCACTCTGGACTCATGCAAGCTGGCTATTAACTATGTGCTTGCTTAGCTTGATGACTCAAGGGCGTGTTCACATCCATTAAATCTGGAATTTGTAGTATTCTTTTTATTCTGCAGCCAATGTGGAATAAAACCAGCAATGAACAGTGTCCTGGAAAATAAAAAGTTCATCAAAAAATACTAATATACCTCAAAATTAATATCTCGCATTTCCCAGGAATTTGATTGCAACAAGAGCCGTTACAGACTCAATTCAAAGAATGATTAAGTGAGCACACAGACTATATGCTGCAGTTCTAGGATAGAGAAGCAATTTTAACGTCTTTGACAACATTTGAGGCAACTGGTAAAGTAAACGGGCCAAGATGTATTGCAAATATTGAGCCGAGAAAGAGCTTGAAAAGATCCTTCTTTAGCCCCTCCGGAGGCTACAGCGCGACCTTACGGAACACTACTGCCTATATTGGCACATTTCCTTCCAAATAATGAAAAACAAAGAACAGTACCTCACCCTTGTTATAAAGCTTATATTGACAGATAAAGAAACCCTCCCAGCAAAAGGTTGGAAATGTCAGCCATCAACAATTTTGCTCTCTGTTATCAAAACAGTCAAAGATTCAGAAAGAAAATTTCAGCTGATTTATTCCAGATGGTAATTTAAAACCTGTCTGAATTCACCTCCAAGCATGTTCCCATGTCAGAGATTGAATTACGCGAATTTAAGTAAAAGAAAGCAGCTTCAACTGCTGCTCCACCAAAATTACCTAGTTTAATCACTGGGATATATTAATTTATGGTTCATATACAAATCAGATATTGTGCAAATGCACCGGTATAACAAACAAAAAATAAAAATTAAGACATTTTACCCACCCCACCCTTTGGAGGTTTGCCAGTTTGTTTCTGTGCAAATGTATCTCCTGAAGTAGGTCATTTTGTTCTTCTCCCTTTATGGAGTTGGTAACCTTTGATGGGATGAAATAAAAGCAAAAAATGCTGAAAATCTGTAATAAAAATGGAAAATGCTGGAAAATCTCAGCAGATCTGGCAGCATTTGTGTGGAGAGAAACAAGTAAACATCTTCAGTCCAACATTACACTTCCTCAGAACTGGATAGAGGTAGAAAGGTGATGAGTTTTATGCTGTCGGAATCACGGAGCCTGATAGAAAGAACATGGTAATGACAGTATTAAAGTTTAAAACTTTGGTCCAAAGTAGATATTAAAAGTTGCATAAAGATCAGTAGTGCATAAAAGCAAGATAACTGGATATGTTCATAGCAGATCAGTGTTGTCTGAAAAGAAAAACATGGAACCGAAATACTTGGGCTGAGGGAGAGCAGGTGGAGAACAGTTCCAAATGGCAGGTAGAGTTCATGTTCTGAAGTTGTTGAGCTCAACACTGAGTCCAGGAGGCTGCACAATGCCTAACTGAAAATGAGTTGCTGTTCCTCTGGCATTGTGTTGGGCTTCACTGGAACATTGAAGGAAGCCCAGTCATATGAGAATTAGAACAAGGTGGTGAATTGTAATGGCAAAAGATTGTAAGGTCATGATCAATTGCACACATGCATACACCACCCTTCCCCCATTTAGAGGAGATTTAAAATTCATTATTGTCACAAGGAGGCTTACTGCAATGATGTTACTGTAAAAATCCTCCAGTCACCACACTCCAACACCTGTCTCGGTACATTGAGGGAGAATTTAGCATGGCCAATGCACATAACCAGCATGTCTTTCAGATTGTGGGAAGAAACAGGAAAACCCAGAGGAAATCCGTGCAGACACGAGTAGAACTTGAGAATCCACACAGCAACCCAAGCTGGGAATCAAGCCCGGGTCCCAGGTGCTGTGAGGCAGCACTGCTAACCACTGTGCTACCATGCCATCTGACTGCATTGTAAGCAGTGAATACAGTAGACAACACTGAAAAAAAGTGCAAGGAAATTGCTGCTTCATCAGGAAGGAGCATTTGGTGTTTTTATTCCATGGCATGAATTCTGATTAAAAAATAATTATACTTTTCCCACATCCAAAGAGATCAGAGAGACTACTCCTCTTGATTCGAGGTTAATTCACATAGTTTCAACCTGAATTGAAGTTCCCCCAGTGTTGATTTAATGAACTAAAACTAAAAAAAACAAAGACGTCATAAGCACTACTCAGAAGAAAAGAGATGTATCTGGTTTTCTGGCCAATATTTGTCCCTCAAGAACATCACCAGAAACAAATGAACTGGGATTACATTATGTGGAAATTGGCAGTCATCTTCGTCTACAAAATGACTAGTGACTGCAAATCTAAAGTAATTAACTTGCTTCGGGGCACCCTGAGGATATGAAAGGTGGACCAACAGCACAAATTATTTTTTAGCCCACAACATGTCAGAGATTTCCCTAGTCAAGTGCTCCATAAACTGGTTTTGACATTTTCAAAGAAGAAAGGCAGCATGACATTTTCAAAAACAATTGCAATGATTGTCCCTCCTAACATTTTCACCTACACTACAGGGGTGGGTAGAGTATATCCTCACACTTTCTCCTCACCCACTCTCTTTCAGTTTCAAAGAATTTCAAAATCATATCTCAACCCTCAACACTTAAACAGGCTGTTTGCATCATTTGCTCAATTCATAGAAATACAATCATTGAAAACATAACCAGGAGATCTTTGTCTCACTTGTGCAGACCATGAATTGGAATAAGCCCAAGATTGGGTGCACTGCCTTATCTTGTCAGCTTGGATCTTGTTTGTCTCACTTGTGGGAACAATGAATTGGATTCAGTTAGAATTTGAATTTTGCTTTTGGAGCAATCAAGGAGTAGATTTGGATTTGCCTGGTCCACTCTGACCATTGGCTTTGTAACTTTAAGAATGTAGTAAAAATGAAGAAAAACAAGCCTAAGATGAGTGCAATTTCTTACCTTGTCAGCTTGGATCTTGTTTAAAACAATGCATGAAATCTAACACATTAAGCTCAATCTTCCTCATCTAGATCTCATAGCATATTAAAATAATGCCTGCAACAATTGTGCTGCAAATACTCTATGATCAATGAAGTCACACATTATTTACTTCTAAAAGACTGTCGATTTAAGAAACATTCTATAAATAGTCCCGTTAGCTATCATTATCGAGCTACATCCAGCTGGTATTATTCTGCCTTTGAATATAGCGTTTTCAAGTAGTCCTCTACAACATCAACACATAGTACAGAACTTATTGTCTTCCCCTGAGGCACAATCACAATTGGTGATGGAGGGTCATATAACCAAGTGAGAGGGTGATGGGTATAGATCCTACTACTTTCCTGCATCCACCTGATTAAGTCCAGGGCAAAAAAGCCATGCATGACATTCCCAAACTGCCACTAATTCAGGCCCTTAAGTGGGCAATTAAATCCCATTTAAATGGCCTCAACTTCCCACCACTGGTATCAACCCAGCTGCAAGTGGGGGAGGGGGAAGGGAGGAGGGGGTTCGCCATGTATAGAGCACCACAATTGAATCAGTGCAGGTCACTTGTGGGATCCTGGCAGCAAATGTGACAAGAGCCTCAGTTAAAAGCATTCAGTATCTGACTGACAAATCTAGCAGCGGGTAGTGGAGATGAGTGGTGCTGAAAGCCATCACCCCTGCCCTTACTGCCAACGCTGCTGCCTCTCCTCCTCCACTCACCTGTAGCCTAGGATCAAGTGACGATACTGGGCCTCAGGTGGGTTTTGTACCAGCAGCAACCACTGCCTCCCCAGTGGCACTGCCACATCACAGCTCCGCCAGGTCTGACTGGCCAGCAGTTCTCGCCAGGGTCACTGATCCTGGGGTATGCACAGAGCTGTCCAATTAAGTGTTGAATGGCGCATAATACAATTATACTTCACAAAAAAAGAGGCAAATGGAGACTCTTCTCCAGCCAGCAGTGGACACCCTAGCACTCGGTTAAATACCAGCCATAATCTAGACAGAAACGTCCTTACTAAAGAAATAACACATCAGAGATGCCATTCTGCGAAAGAATTGTTGGGTTGACATTAAAGCACAACACAAAGAGAAAAATGCCAAGAGTTTTCTGGTGTCCTGCCCAACATACCATGCTCAAGCAAAACAAGTTTAATAGATCAACAATGCTGTGCCGAACATTGCTGTACACAAAATGGCAGCCACACTCATCAGCTATGACTCAGTCTTACACTCTTATCTCTACTCCAGAAGGCTGTGGATTTAGGCCACACTCCAGAGATTTAACCATGCAATTAAGCAGACATTTCTGTGCAATATCAAGATGGCTGCTGCTTTTTGAGGCACGCAATCTTTCAATGATCCATTAAAAATGAAGGCTCAGTTAGATGAAAAGGATTTTGTGCTTCTATTTGAAGCAACAGAAGGAAATTTTCCAATTGGCCTCTTTCTAAGTTCTCCTATGATCCATCACTACACAGAAACATGTGAATCAGGAATAAATATTTACAAGAACTAGAAATGGTGCTCTCAACGGAAAGAAAAGGAAATGGTGGTACAGTGCTGTCTAACACTACTGTAAAGATTGTTCATTTAGTACCATCACGCTCTACTAATAAAAGGGAAGTGTAAACAACGCAGTACCACAAGGAAAATTTCTCCCTCTTCAGTGTTGGTCTGTGCTGCAAAGAATAATCAAATACTTTGCAAATTGTGCCTCTGTACACCAGCAAAGCCTCATTTTATTACACAAATGTAATCAAATTCTAGCCATCATCTCCAGAGACAGATTAACACTGCAGGCTTAGGTAAATGGATAAAATAAAACTCATTACAATAAATAAAGTTTCTGAATAGTTCGCAGCCCTGGAAAATGAACAAATATCTGCACAATTGTGATACACTGCCCCTCACTTGAAGAAAAATGAAAACAGTTTTGCCGAGTTATTATATTATTAACCCACGATATTCTGAGACAGAACATAAAGTAAGCACAATAGGGCAGACAAGTGGTACACTGAAATACATGAGCTACAAATTACGTGGCAGTGGTGTGGGAAGACATATTCGGAAGGCTATTGTGCAAATCATGAGCTGCAACAGCTTTCACTGACATGATGTACAGCTTTGGCAGGCACCAAGTTTTACGAATGACTAACTGAAGTATGGACCATTAAACAACAGCACAAATTGTATTATGCATGACTCACTCATAGTTTAGACAATTTAGAACTGTTAACGCAAACAGTTTCGTCAAAATGCTCCTGGTACCTGAAACAAGGAAAGTGGAAAATAATGTTGTTTGTTCAACTTTTGCAAGATTATAACACTTAATGACTTTTGAGGTATGAGGGGAATTGCTGGGCTGGGCTACAAACTACCTCATCTCTCCTCCAATGCCAAACATATACATGGTGAAAGTTGCACGATACTAGAACTGGGTTAAAATAATTTGCAAACTCTTATCTTTTGTATGCATCATTGGGTTTCTGACTGCTTTATAACAAAAACAGCATGAATGCCTTACATTACTGGGAAGCAGCTACCCTCCGCGCCCCCCCATTCCACGACCACTCTCCCAAACCACGGCAAGTCATTTACAAAATCCACAATTAAACTCTGTTCATCCAGAAAACCAGATTCCAGAACGTCATCTCCATTTTTCAACTTCATTACAATGGGGCTCTCCCCACAGCATCCTCTGTTCAAAACAGCTCTATTGCATATGCTTTTTACGTGTGTCCTCCAAAAAAACAGTTACAGCAATAACCCTATTGAAATCACTCCTCAAGTGTGGTTTGTATAATGTTGATGGTAGACCCAGTCTCCCTTAGCATTATCTGCAGATGGTCTTTGTTCGACAAACAGGAAGCATTGGATGGTTATTGTCATCACTTCCAACTTCACAGATACTACTACTACCATTTCTTCAATACAAGTCTGCAATTGTAATAACCATCCAACTGGAATTGTTGTCATTACTGGAGGTGGTGACAGATAGTGCACTAAATCAGCTATCATAACCATGATAGGGCTTAAAGCCATCTCCCCTGCCTGGTCCTGTTCTTTCAACTCTTTAATGGACAATGTTCCAGGGAAGAAGGAAGAAAATGCTGCAAGGACACTCAATCTCTCCTTGAAGTATGGCGACATTGGCATTAATGACTGTGAAGAGTTTGCTATCCACTGTCTGGAAGGGCAATAACCTGTGCATTAAGATGCTTTCCACTTCAAGTCCCTAGCCTTAATAATGAGGCAGAGAAGGGAAAGAAAGGAAGCAAATCCACACTCCTGATGCCTCATGGGGACATTCTGCCCCAGGGGCCCACAGATCAGTCGGTCAAAAATCAGCATTTGCTGTCTCCTGAAGGTCTACAGCAGAAACTTGTGAGCCAGAGTTGGTGTCATCCTTGAATTGAGTGACAGCCAACACCAACCACTGTGCAAACTCCAAACTGTGAGCACCATCCTTTGGCAACAAGAAAACTTATTCCTTTAATTGCTTTTGAGAGATCTATATGGAAGGCATATACAATAAAAAGCTTGTTTGAATTCGGGATGGTGTGGAATATCCAAGGGGCCAGTTGATATCAACTTAAAAAGTGGGGGTCAGACTTTCTACTTGAACGTGGCATAAATTTTGAGTAGTAAGACATATTGTTTAATTTTAACATTGAATGGGCCACTAGCCACCTCCAGCTCTCAGGATTTTTTTTTAATCCTGCAGTCTTTAAGTTTAGATACAAATCTACTTTAAACAATAAAACATTGCACATTTACCCCTCCTTTATTCTACTATTTCAGTGCTGCTCCCTCTTCTCACAAATCTTATATAAATAGTTACTTCTGAATTAAATAAGTATTATGACTATGGAACCAATGCAGCTTATGGGTTTGGTGTCACTCAGTTCTCTCAGGGATATTCTTCTTTTTTCTTTCCTAGTGTGGTCCAGCATTATCTCCAGTGCAAAGAAACCTGCTGAAATATGAAATGCAATTCTATACTAAACCCACTAATTCTGCAGAACATCTATCATGAATCTCAACTGAAGTAATTCCTCAAAGGCTTTGTCCCTCACCAGATTCCTTTTATTTACAACTCAGTTCCACCCGTAAGAGTGCTTCAGGTACAAAGTCAGAATTCAGTGTGTCAGTAGCCCTGACGCTCCTCAATATGCATTTATGCAGGTGAGACTCCCTAACTGGGCAATCAGGGAGCTCATATCCAACAGCCACTCATGGCTGACTGCACTAACCAAATCAACCAATTTAAATTTATGGGGGAAATGTTTCTTCCTCCCATTGGAAGTAAACTTGCATTCTACATTTTATCAGATACCTTTCTTGGCTTGAATCTTCAAGGTTCAAAACATTTCTGGATAATATAATTTCTAGTTTTCCAATTGGTCTTAACTTTCAACTTGGAATCTCCTTCCAAAGAAATACCATGCATTTTTATAAGAAATAGTGCCAAACAAAATAAACATCCCAAGGAAATTCATACAGGCAAAATGGACTCTGAGTAAGAAAAGGAATTATAGAGGTGAACAAAGATGTAATCAACAGAATCAAAGTAATGTAAACTTCTCTGTTCTTCCACTTTGCTAGATTTCCTTGCTTTCACATTCTCCTTTTCATCTGTAAGCATTGAACTGAACTGGCACCTATCCACACACTATTAACCATGACTATCGATGTTGTTGTCAAGGTAGTCAGCATGTGCTCATAGCATGAAGAGAGACAACTGAATCAGCAATTTCTATCTTGTTGACTCCCTCCTTCTTCCCCATGTTGGCCAGGCGATCGCATGTCGAGATCCCACATTACATTTTAAAGAAATCAGAGGGATGTATCACCTTGAACAAAATCCATTGTTCTTAAATCATGCAACGTTAGGTTTTCCTCACGTCTCTGTCACAAGACAGCGGAATGCCATTCAATGCTTATGGCATCATAAAATGTTGTTATTATTGTTATTAACAATGTATTCTATGGTTTTCTGCAATTCGATATTTGATTATATCCCCTTGTCAAGATCATGTATTTAAATGGAAAATTAAAGTAATCCCAGCATAGATCCCTAGGGCATAAATCACAATTAGAAAATCATCCATTACCTATCTCTGGTTCTCACTTGTTGTCTATCTACAGGGCCACATTCCATTCCCAGTAACACACCTTAACTTTTGCCTAAGTTTCTTCAATAGTGTTTCATGAAATGCCTTTGAAAATCTAATATGTGCATGCAACATCCACAGCATTCCTTTATTTAAGCACTCTAACTTCCAAATAACTCCACTTAAACTTAAGCACAACCTTCCATTTGTGCAATGGGATTATATCCAGTTAGACCATGCTTTTCTAAGATTCATAAATTCCGTCTGCATTAATGTCTGCATTATGCCACGTTCAAGGCAAAACAATCTGGCCTTGTGATTAGTTTTAAAAATTTTATTGAACATGTGACATTGAGCACCTTCCAATCTTTGCACACAATTTCCTATATTCAAAGATTTTTTGTAGTATTCTAATTAGTGCTTCCATTTGCTCCTTTTGACTTATGGGATGCCTGCCAGTTAGACGTGGTAACTTTGATAGCTTGAATAAACTGTTCCTGTCAAGATGTGTCTTCTAATCATCTTTAACATCTTTATAGAGGCAAAACATTTATAAGATCGCTTCATTTCCAATACTCTAATGTAATCTGCCTTGCCCTTCTTTTGCCATGCTTTTATTTAGTCGGTCATAAAAGCCTTTATTATTTCCTCTCATATATTTTTGATATTTGCTATTGATCTACTTCATCCTCCTTGCCACTTCCCTTTCCGAGTTACACATTTGTCAGTTCCCTTCCACGTTTATCATCTTTTCGATCTAAATCCTCATTCGTCTTCTGACCCTATTCATTCATAATCTGCTGATGCATCATTTTACTTAGTTAGAATGTATTTCACCTGTGCCATATCTGCCTCATGCTTAAGTATGTCTCATTGCAGTCCATTTTCTTTTCAACAAGCAAATTTTCCAACCAATTAATTTGGATAAGTGCACTTTTATTTCATGAAATGAACTAATTTCCAACCCAACACATTTACCTTGGAATCATTTTCTCCAATATCTATTTTTAATGTGAAACAATTGTGAAAGTCTTCTCTCCATTCATCTCACTTAATATCCCTGTTTCATTAAGATTCATTATTGGACTCTGAAATGGTATTGCATCTGTCCTTCTCATCTTAAGCTTGACACAAGAGTGGTTAATTTTACCCTTGCTTCCTCCAAAATTAGGTTATTTATTGCACGTACACTGTGTGGACACTACAGCACGAACAGACCATTTTGCCAAAATAGAGGAGGCAGTGGCAAAGTGGTATTATCAGTATACTATTAATCCAGAAACTCAGCTAAAGTTCTGGAGACCCAGGTTCAAATCCCACCATGGCAGATGGTGGAATTTGAATTCAATAAAAGATATCTGGAATTAAGAATCTACTGATGACTATGTAACCATTGTCAATTGTCAGAAAACCTTATCTGATTTACTAATGACCTTTAGGAAAGGAAATCTGCCATCCTTACGAGGTTTGGCTTTGGACTCCAGAGTGACAACAATGTGGCTGACTCTCAATTGCCCTTGGGCAATTAAGAATGGGAAGTAAACGGTGGCTAGCCAGCGACATCCCTGTCCCATAAATGAATAAAAAGTGTGCCAGTATATTCCTCATGAGCCTTTGAGCTTTTAACATATAAAATATCCCAATGAGAAAAATAAATGCAGAGAGTGTTAGGAGACATGGTCAAAGGATTAATTGAAAAGGCATATAAGAATCAGAATGAAAGGTGGTAGGTTTAGTGAGAAAGTTATAAAGAATTTGGAACAGTGCAGGTTAGATAGGCTTCAGGTTGGTTTCACAGGTCAGCACAAAATCCAGGGCCGCAGGGCCTGCACTGTGCTGTAATGTTCTATGTTCCTCTTTCTTTAATTACCTCTTCCCTCTCCATCCATATCTTCATATTATCTTCTCCATTGTGCACAACTTGTTTAAAAGGAGGCTTGATGTACAATGCTAACTGTACCCACTCTATTATTCTATTCAGTATTAAAAAATAACTCAGATCATATTTCCTCTCCGTCAACATGTTTAAATTCAGGTTTAATTTACATTGTGCACACATGGCTGTAACCATATGGATCCACTTATACATAGCACAAAAACGTAGCTGAATCCTATATTCCATTACTTTACAATTGAGCGCCTGCTAGTTGACTGGGAGGTCAATACTTCAAAAACCTATTGATATGTAGGCAAACTGCTCACAGGGTATCCAGTGGCAGCCACAGTGCTGATGGGAGAAAGACACCTAAAAGCACTTTAAATGAAGATGACAAATCAGTGAACAATAAACAGCAGGCAAAATGAGAAAACAAGTTTATATAAGCAGAAGGAGGGTTTAGGAATGTTTAAAAAGCAGGGGAGAATTTTGGGAGGATAATCCAAAAGGTTACTGAAAGAATAGCTCTAAGGATGGAGTAACAGGACTGGAGGAAAAGGAGTAAAATGGTAAAAGATGTGTAGATACCACATGTGGGAAAGTGTTGCTAGAGTTCGGCGAGCTCATGGAGTGTTTGAAATTGAGCATGAAATCTAAAAATCAATTGACCAGGGGAAGAAAACCAGAGAAAAAAGAGCTGGGGTTAAGGAGGTGCATTTTGTGATAATCTGCAAAATGGCATCAAATCATGTTCCACAGAACTCAGAAACATTAGTGTGGAAGGAGGCCATTTGGCCTATTGAGTCTGCACTGACTGTTATAGCTAACATCCTACCTTCTGCCCACCTGAGACCTCCTTCAACCCTAGAACCAAGTCTCACCCAAAGGTCTCTGCACTCCTCCAATTCTAGCCACTTACGCATAACCATTTAATCACTGCACCACTGTCGCTGTTATGATCCAATTAGGGACCACTAACTTTTGTTGAAAAATAGACAAACATTTGAAATTCCGATTACTTATTAAGAGAATAAAGTCACAAGATTCCATGTGTTTCAATAGAAGAAATTTTACAATACAAGAATCAATGAAGCAAACGGTCAATACCAAGTGTCCTGTTTTTTTTAACTTCCAGAACAAACATGAGGCAAACATAAATCAACAGCTGAATTGTTGTCAAACACAAACTATACACAAAAACGCAGATACAACCAAGACCAAACTCACCAATTTTCTCAGCAGCTGGCTCAGATGTCAGCAATGACTACAAGTTCCAAAACAACCAACGTTCAATTGGGAGTACTCGAGAGGTTTCAGCTCCTCGACTGTGAGTATTTAGCCTCTGATTTCTTTTACATAGCAGCTCAAACTTTGCCTGGGAGCCTGCTTCTGCCTGCAATGAGTTGTCAGGCAACAGATCCCCAACTGGAGCTCCACTGACTGAGCAGCTAGGGGGTGTACAATCTCTTCACCCAAGACTGCATTCTACTGTGTTTACAAGGATTCACGCAACATCTAAATACCAGCCTGATACTAGCTCCTTGGCTGCACTTAATAGTGAACCACTACTTCATTGTCCCAACTCTCAATTTTGACCCAACTCCCAGTTTCATGAAACAAACAAGGAATTCAGCTTGATTGAGCTGACAGTGCCCCTATATAAGCTCTCTCCTGTGCCCTGGCTTCCTGCTGCATCGAGGTGACACTTTCAGCTTTTTCCCAAGCGTTTTCTGTACCCAGCAATCCAGAGAAAACAACTGCTGCTTCTCCAAGTTTATTTCCGTGGACTAGTTTCCACGCCCACATCCTAGGTTTTGTGGTCGAGGTTTTACACCAAAACCCGGTCACATGAGCAACTTCATGAGAAGCATAGGTGCACTGCTGCCTCTGGCAGAGGGATCAACTTCATCTTCTTTTGCCCAGTGTCCCTTGATAACGCTCAACTGGGTTCTGGTTCAGGTCTGAAGCACAGTTTATTCTTTCAAACTTTATGTGGAAATGCCGGCATTGGACTGGGATGGGCACAGTAAGTCACCTCACAACACCAGATTAAAGTCCAACAGGTTTATTTGAAATCACGAGCTTTTGGAGCTCCTTCATCAGGTGTAAAACCTTGATCACTCATCTGATAAAGAAGCAGACTCTGAAAACTCATAATTCCAAATTAAACTGTTGAACTTTAACCTGGTGTTGTGAGACTTCTTATTGTATTGAAACTCGGCATATTCTGTATTTAATTGTTATAATATCTAATATGACCCCACCCCAAAAATCACAGACAACATCCAAAAATATAGATTCCCTCAGTCAACTACCTGAAGTCTTCCACAAAACCATGTTACCTCTCTCTCCCCATTTAAGTCACTCTTTAAAACATATCATTTAACAAAACTTTTGCTCAACTCCTTAAATTTTACATTTCTAGACTGAGGGCCAAATGTTTTATGTGAAGCACCTTCACATATTTTACTGCATTAAAAAGGTACTATGGAAATGAAAGTTGTTGTGTAACAGTATGCAACATTTGTTGTGTACAAACGCGTTGTCACCATCACGAACACAACATCACATTACCACAGCATTGTGTACAACAATTGCAACGTCACAACTATGTCACTGTAGATATAATCACCATGCCACAAAACCATTTCACAACCGAGTCAAAGCTCTCTTACCATATGCGCCTTAACTGTATGACCACACAAAGCCAGAAACTACTTTTGAGAGTCACAAAGTTAAAATACATTTAAAAATAAGAAATGCTTGTATTCTCCCAGTTACAGAATGAGGCTTCTAAAATTGGTGCATATAGTCCGCAGATTATGCTATTCTCTGATACTAAGTGTCGAATACAAGAGTACCAGTTTTTTTTATTTGAATGTAAAATGGTACAGTGGCTAGAACTGAACATGCAACTACAAAATACATTTGTACTTCAGGGAGTCTATGGAACACTGCTTCCCAAACTATTTTCCAATGTGACTTGAACACTTGAAAATGCTATTAATGATTTTATACATCATAGTTTCATTAAATAGATTGTTCATATTTCAGAAACAGTGAGAATCAGGTTAAAATCCAACAGGTTTATTCAGTAACATGAGCTTTTGGAGCGCTGCCCCTTCACTTGATGAAACTGTTGTACAAACTTCTTATCTGAGACTTCTTACTATACCTACCCCAATCCATCACCAGTATCTCCACAGCATATTTCAGAGACTAAGCATGATAAAAGTCAGGGTTAACAACTTTTGAGGATACATAGATCCACCATTCTTTCTGGAAATATTATTCCAGAGTTTTAAATTTTTGCAGAATGATATTCTGTTTTAAAATTCAGGCATGATTACTGAAAAACGCCATGTTCAATCCGGTCATATTTTATCTGAGCTTTGTCAACGTGGGTGTGATACAGCTTAGCTTTACTGCACAGCAGAACATCAGTTTGGATACAAATTGACAACTTCTGATCTCAACAGTGCATATTGGTTTTCCTCTTGGCATGTACTATTTGGACACAGTTCTGATCATCATAAAGCAAAAATAGTAGAAGCAATGAAGTGTGTGCAAAACAAAATCTTTTACAAGGATGACCATCGTGAGTCTTAGGCTGAGAAGTGACCACATAAAGGTCTTCAAAATGATTCAACATCGTGATGAAGTAGACACAGAGTGAGGAAAAGCAAAATTTAAAGCAATCAAGATCAAATAGTGATCAAGAAAATCAAAAATGGAATCAGAAGAAACATCTTTATCCAGAGAGTGGTAGGAATGTAGAACTTGCTACCACTGGGAGTATTTGAGAAAACAGTATAATTGTTCCAAAGGAGAAACAAGATGAGTTTTAAGTTTTATTTACTAGTGTCAGAAGTAGGCTTACATTAACACTGCAATGAAGCTACTGTGAAAAATCCCCTAGTTGTCACCTGTTTGGGTACACAGAGAGAATTTAGCATGGCCAATGTACCTAACCAGCATGTCTTTTGGATTGCAGGATGAAAGCAGAGCATCTGCAGGAAGCCCACACAGACACAGGGATAACACGCAGACTGCACAGAGTGACCCAAACCAGAAATTGAAGCTGCGTCCCTGGCATTGTGAGGCTGCAGTGCTAACACTGTGTCACCATGCCTCCCATTAAGGATAAAGATAAAACAGAGTGTGAAATAAAGGGTTAGATGATAGAGTTACATAAAGAAGGATGGGAGATGGCTTGACGAAAGAATAAATACCAGCATGGAACTTTTAGTCTTCTTTCTGCAAAGTTATGGTCTATGTAATTCCAAGCAACTTGAGTTACAACATTTGCATATCTTTGCAACAGGAGAATAGCACATGATAAGAACAAGTGACAGGAAATTAAAAATAGATTGGAGAGAACTGACCAGTTATGCAGCATATTTTAAATTCTTTATTGACTCAAATAAGCCAATAAAGAGAGAGAGAGATCAAGAGCAAACATACGCAAGAAGAAAGGAGATAGATAGATTAGGTGAGAGAATGGAACTGCAAAACACTGATATCAGCCAACAAAAATGAAATATTGAAAGAATCGTAACTACATGAGTAACTTTACAGAAACAAGTGTTACTGAACACTAATGCCTTGAATCATATGGTTGAGATTTCATGACAATTTCGGTGTTCAGCCTGAGTAAGTCAGAATCAGTACTTGATTGATTCTGAATTAATGAAACTGACAGGCTGATAATTAGAGAAACGATACTGGTGATTTAAAATAAACTTTAGCTACATTCCTGCCCTGTTAAAGTTATTAATCTCTATCTGCCAATACTAAAAAAATCTGTACAGATCCTACGGACAATCTCCGTAAAAACAATAGTACCACATATCTATACTATATTAATGGTATATAGTAGATGCCTGCAAATTAGTTCAATTATTTTTATAAACATACCAATAACATCTAGTTCCTACACAATTTCCAAAAATAATTTTTCAGTTACTTGATACACATTGGATCGTTTTTGATCACCAAATAATTATTCTTGACAATCATGTCTGCAGTTAGTGATTTTCATGATGCATCTCACTGAATCAGAAATAGCATCATTTCATAGCTCATCAGTGCAGAAGCAGTGGTAATACTCATCAATTCTACGTAATAAGCAAAATTCAATATGGATTCTATTAGATGTTGCCCATTTGCACAAATCCAAAATCCAAACCAGACAGGTCCAATAGTAAGAGGGATTGGGGAATGGCTATGCTATTCTTCACACATCTTTACAAATTCACAATGCAAGATTAATTTTCATCTCTTGCTCCTTTCTCACAACCTTAAGAAAGGAAATTGCAAGGGTAGTCTTGAGTGACAGTTAACAAGAGTTTTTTGGAGATTGTTTCAAGAAACAATATGTTGTCGAACCAACCAGGGTGTGGGCTACTTGGATTCAATATCGTGTAATGACTTGGGATTAATTAATAATCTTATAGCAAAGGGACTTCTGGGGAAGAATGACACTGCATGCTTGCATCTCAAATATAGTTTGAAGGCAATAAACCTGAGTCCCACGCTATAGTTCTGGTGTTAGACCAAGGTAATTACATAGGTATGAGGTCAGATTTCTCTCGTCAGCTGTGCAGAAAGACTAGATGATAGCAACAGTTGATGAACTGTGGCAGACATTTAAGGGAATATTCAACCCATTCCAACTAAAATATATTCCAGAAGAAGATTGTAAGATGGGGAAATGTTTCCATGGCTAAGCAAAGAGGTTAAAGTTAACATATAGGCAAAACTGAAGGCATACCATATTGCAAGAATTAATAGCAGGCTGGAGAATTGGGAAACTTTTAAAGACGAACAAAGGATGATTAAAAAAGTAATAAAAGCAAAAGTAAATTATGAAAGAAATCTACTGCAAAATACAAAAACTCTTAGCAAAAAAGAAAGACAGTAGCTACAGTCAACATTGGTCCCTTACAGAATGAGAATGGGGAGTTAATAATGGGGAACACAGAAATGGCAGAGATGCTAAATCAATATTTTGCCTCGATTTTCATGGTAGAAGACATTACAACCATCCCAATAGTAACAGGTAATGCAGAGATTGTTGAAAGAGGAGGAACCTTAAAACAATTGCCATCAGTAGGGAAAAGATACTATGCAAAATATTGGGATTAAAGGCGGACAAGTCCCCAGAGCCTGATAGCCCCTATCCTAAAAGGAGTGGCAACAGAGATAGTGAAGGTATTGGTTATAATATTCCAAATTTCTCTGAATTCTAGAAATGTTCCAGTGGATTAGAAAAAGGTTAATGCGATGTCCCTGTTTAATTAGGGTGAAAGACAGTATGATGACTTCAGTCAGGCAAATGAGCCTGCTAGAGTATGAACTCCCTGATTAAGTCCTAATTGATGGCCCAATCAGGAAGCCTCATGTTCTCTATTTTAAGCAGGTACATCAGTCTCTCTACCTGCTGAAGCAGAGAGTACTCTGTTATGTAGTATGTCTTGTAAATAAAGGAACATTTGGTGACAGGACCTTCGCCTCCCTGGATTTATTACAGACAGAAACTAGGAAACAAAAGACCAGCTAATTTAAAATCTGTCACTGAGAAATTGTGCAATTTATTATTAAAAAAGTAGTAAAAATATTTGGATAGTCAAAACACAATCCATCAGGGTCAGCATGGTTTTATGAAGCGGCAATCATGTTCAACTAATTTGCTGGAGCTCTTTGAAGATGTAACTAGCTAAGTGAATTATAGGGCTCCCGCAGATTTAGTGTATTGCTACTTCCAGAAGGCATTTGATAAGGTATCATACAAACAGTTAATGCAAGATAAAATCCCACGGGGTTGGGGAGTAATATATTAGCTTGAACAGAAGACTGGCTAACCAATAGAAAGCAAATAGTAGGTCTTTCTCTGCTTGGCAACCTGTAACTAGTGGTGTGCCATGAGGTTTGGTCCTCAGGCCCCAACTATTTACAATCTACATTAATGACTTGGATGCAAGAATAGAGCATACGATAGTTAAATTTACAGATGACAGTAAAATTAGTGGGAAAACAAGTTGCAATTAGGAAAGAAGAAATTTACATATGGATATGAATAGGTTAGGTGAGTGGGACAAAATTTGGCAAATGGAATTTAATATGGATAAGTGTGTGGCTTCCGTTTTGGTCGGAGGAATAAAAAAGCAGTTTATTACCTAAATAGAGAGAAACTTCAAAATGCATCATATAGAGGGATATGGGTATCTTTGTGCATGAATCACAGAAAACTAGTATGCAGGTACAGCAGGTAATAAAGAAAGCAAATGGAATTTTGGCACTTATTGCTAATGGAATGGGCTATGAGTAGGGAGAGACATGGTAACCTATAGGGCACTGGTGACTACATCTGGAGTACTGCACACAGTTTTCAGCCTCTTATTTGAGGAAGGACATAAATGCGCTACAGGCAGTTCAGAAAGGGTTCCAGGGCGGACAGACTTGTTTTACGAGAGAAATTGTCCAGTTTTGGCTTAAGTTGCTGAAGTTCAGAAGAATGAAAGGAGATCTATTTGAAGTACATAAGATGCTAAAGAAGATTGACAGGGTAGACAGAGCAGGTGTTTCCCCTTGTTGGACATTTTAGAATAAGAGGCTATAGTTTTAGGCTAAAGGGTTGCAGATTTAAAAGAGAAATGAGAAGGAATTATTTAGTATCATGAATCTGTGGAATTCTCTACAATAGAATGCAGTGGACGCCAGACCACTCCCACTAAATAAATTTGAGGAAGAGAAAGGTTTTTAATTGGTAGAGGGATGAAAGAATAATGGAATTTTCCAGCCTGGAAAAGTCTTCTGACTATCCACTCTGTTCATGCCCCTAATAAGCTTGTACACTTCTATAAGGTCGCCCCTCAACCTCCATCGTTTCATTGAGAACACATTAAGTTTCTCCAATATCTCTCCTTTCACCACACTGATTTCAAAATCTGAATCTAAGCAACATGATCTCACCTGATTTCCATTATCTAAGTGCCTTGGGATAGTGTCTGAATGAAGGGCAGGCGCTAGGTTGTTTCCTTAGCTCCGAAGCCAATTTTTTTATTTTCTCGGGGGAAGCAATGGCCTAGCGAAATTATCGCTAGACTCCTAAAGTGGAAACTCAGTTCATGTTCTGGGGACCCTGGTTCGAATTCTGCCACAGCAGATGGCTGAATTTGAATTCAACAAAAATATCTGGAATTAGGAATCTAATGATAATCATGAAACCATTGCCGATTGATGAACCAGATGGGTTTTTCCAACAATGTCCTTTAAAGAAGGAAATCTACCTGGCTTGGCCTATGTTTGACTCCAAAGCCACAACAATTTTCAGCTGGCCTTTGAAATGGCCTAGCAAGCCACTCAGATCAAATTTAACCATGGATGGGCAACAAATGCTGGCCCACCCAGCAACGCCCTTGTCCCATGAATGAATTAAAAAAAAAGACTAAGATCAGCGACTTACACAGACTGGGAATTAAATCTGCAACTCCTTCATTTATTTAGTTTTGGGCCATCAATCAAAATTCAAAGATGTTGGGTATATAAAAAACCTGGATCCAAATCCAGTCCTCCAGAGTTTTCAACATCCACTGGAACATGGAAGCTTTGGATGGACTTCATGGGACGTCTTGGATATTTGCACAAATTGAGTAATAGAAGTCAGCAAAGCCCCATTTTACATGGTGCTCAATTTGAAATCTATGAAAAAAAATAAGCTGCAGCTAAACCAGGCCACCGATTCACAACTGCCCATTTTCTGCTACCAATTTCACTCATTGTCTACTTCAGGCACTCAGTTTCCAGGCTACAAATTTAACTGTGCACCTTGATTTCAATAAATAACTCCTTCCCAAGTAATCAATCTCCACAGTCATACCATGAAAAAGGTTACCAAAATTGAAATATGAAAAAACATACATGGCTCAGCCCGAAAGAAATAACTCTGGACTGTACAATATACATGTGCTCTATAAGAATTTTGAAAACCAGTTAAGAAAGCATTTTTTGTTTTACCTCAATTAAATAATCAGGCTTAATGTTAAAATACAGGATTCATTTCAGTTGAGACCTTTGTGAAATATTAGGTAATAAATACACTTGACAATAGTCTATATTATATTATTTCCTATGGTGGTTTAACCCAAGTATTAGACAAGAAATTGAACCTATTCTACTCATGTCAATTCAAACTCGTATTTCCAGAAAACTACGCACATATGAAAAAATGGGTGGAGATCAACATAAACAACAGAGGATCTGTGGAAAACTCAAGACTGCCAACAAAAACTACCTCTTTCAGAAGTTTCAACTGATCTCACCATCACTCACTGACATCAGAGACAACATGTTTTAAAAAAAATCACAGAAGCTTTTTATTTTTTAATATGATTTGTACTGATGCCATAAAAATTCCATTCAAAGCAACAACGATCATAATTCTTGATCTGACATTCAAAAATTATAAGAGGCCGCAGAAAAATTACTGTTCCCTGGCGCATTTGCAAATCTGGTCATAATTTTGAGGGAGAAACTGATCAAGCAAAATTTTGTGCTTAAACATGTTTAAAAGGCCTTCTTAATTTGTGGCAAACTATGATAGATCGCATCCTTATTATCGGCAGAAATCTCATTGGGCATACAGTTCAATAGATGATGATAAAACAATGATACTTGCACACACAGCGTAACATTTAAGCACAAAATACTTTGTTCACCCAGACTGTGTGTTTCGGCTCTCCCCCCCCTCCCCACGCACACTTGCTGGCAATTGTATGCCAACTGGCAATAGTAGGCCTGTAATTTTTAACTCAATTCTGCAGTCAGCTAAAATGATAATTATTAGGAAAGGTGAGAGCTTCAAGTGTGAACCAAATGGCATTTACCATTCCACCACTGGTTCCCACATTTAATCTCAACTTCGAACACCAAAAGACCCAATGCAGTTTTCTCCTGACTGCATGGGATTGTACTCCAAATGAGAATTATAAAAGAGGAACTGTGACCAGAAAGAATTTTGTCAATTGCAAAAAAATTCCTGGTACGCCAGCTTTGACAGTTTTTCCATTTCTACTTGGTTTAAATAAATTTGGTGAAAAATCTTGACCAACAATATGGTGGGATTCTTTTCAATCTTCGTCAATGATTACAATGGGGGCACGGGGGATTGGTTGGCTGATTTACACCCCATTCAATTTTCATTTGATTGATTTGAATGGGAAGGTGCAAAATTAGTGGCCAATTTAACACAGTCACTTTTATACCAAGGCCTTTAATTGAAATTACCCTGGTTGCTTTCTGCACTTGCATTTTTCATTATGACACAGAATGGTGCAATGACACTAACATTCTTTTCACTTAGAACAGAGGGGGAAAAAAAAGCAACACCATCACAAAAATATTGATGTGACTACAGACTGAAATGAATTCATCTGAATTTATTGCTGCTTTATTGTCCAATTGTGCTGGGTAATAGGTGAGAAGCAGGAATGAAGTAATTTGCATCATTAACTTCATTGCAAAATCTACTACATTATCATTTATTTCCCAAGACTTAAAAAAAAGGCAGAGCAGTTTTCTAACATTTGACAAGACATCTGTAAAAGACTAATTAAATGAGCTAACTGTTTGAAATATGATTCTTCATGAATTAATTTCTAGGCAATCGCGCACGTGAAGACAAAATACTTTATGGCACAATTTAAAACCATCTTGACCGCCCCAATCCATGCCCTCTCCTTGCAACCCCATTTTTGCATCCTATTTTATTCTTTCTCCCAAACTGCAATGCCTTCATTGATGAAGCTACGTATTTGCACAAGGCACCTTCAGGAATGGCAGATTTTTAAAAATTCATTTTTGTGGATTGAGAGTGTCACTGGCTAGTCAGACAGTTATTGTCCTTTCCTTGTTGCCTAGTAGAAATTTTGAAATTCTAAGGCAAAAAGCCTTAGATATTATGCAGTGCTCACAAACAATACAATCGTCAGCTCAGTAACAGAACAACATGCTTCAGCAATGTTTGCAGAAATTTCACCTCCATTAACCACTGCTAATGAAGGTTGGTTAAATAATTTAAATAGCAATCTTAACACTGCAAAGTGTAGACAGACACAAGAGTAAAAAGGCCCAATACTCATAAATGTTGCTTTCTATTCCTGCATTATTTTCACATATCCATCTCAAGCACTAAGGGCCAAATACGCTTAGTTCCTTAGTTGAATGCACAAAAGTACATCACACTGGAGGTGCAATCTTACATGAGTCTTCAATTCCCCAAATAGGTATGCCTTGATCACTGGTTATACTGTCAACTGTTCGGTAGAAACCAGAGATTTAGTAACAAGGAAGGAAAGGGGAATAAAAATGTCACCCACTTCTTATAACTTTGCTTGCTCCTGCCTTGGTGTGGTATATTAGCATCAGATTGGGGGTTGGGGTAGAGAAGTGTAAATGGAATTGAGGAACTGTAATCATTCATGTCTCATACAAAAGTCGAATTAGGATTGCCACTGGTCACTTCATATGGTGACTGATTCCCACACTGAACTAAAATTGAATCAACGCTTCGATAAGCTTTACTTATCTGGCTGCTCTCAATTTGGGAAGACGTGTGAGGCAAGTTTTTATGCGTATCAAGCTGAAAATACAAACAACCATGCTATCAGGGTTTCTAATCCAACAAATCGACTTTAGATTCCTGTCTCAACCAATTTATGAACGTGTTTACGCATGAGAGCAAAACTAGCCAAAAAGTGCTGTCTGCAACTTGCAAACAACTCAAAAATTGCAGGTTTAAATTTTATTGCTTTAACGTAAAAATAAATATCAAAGCAATCACATGTTCATTGTTTCATAGAAGAAAAGATGCAAAAGAATCTAATTACTGATGTAGCAGTATATGGAAATCATTAGTTATCTATTCTCCAGAAACCAATTGCAAAACACACTTGTTAACTTAAAAGCAGTGCTGCCAGAGTTGGATCTGTCACACATCATCCCCACATCCGACCCTTGACCTTTCCTCCTCTTTCATTGTTGACATGGTCCACAGTTCAATATGGAGAGAGAACCACACATTCTCCAAACCGCAGTAATTCGAATCAGTTTGCTATCAAACTCAGCACTGCCACCCAAGGGTAGCAAAACCCTAAACTCCTACCTACCCTCTTCTCCAGTCCCACACCATGTGTCAGACTCGATTTCTAACCTGGTATGTTTTAAATATTATTATTTTAACTAAAAAGATACGGGATGAAAATGTTTCATGTCAGTAATTAAAAAATACACAAATTTATAAATATATTAAAATGAAGTATTTAACATCTGTATCACACTTATTTCTGTGACACTCTTTCCATTACATTATTTGCATCACAATTAGTTGATAATTTCAATATTGTCATCGAACAGTATATAACCCAAACCTTTCCTTTGCAGTTTTCACAGAATAAAGCATAGTGAAATTTTATAGCAAAGCACTGTCAAAATTACCAGCATAATGTAAGAAAGAAAAAGTGGCCCTTTCTTCATTATGATGTAGAGATGCCAGCGTTGGACTGGGGTAAACTCAGTAAAGTTTCACAACACCAATTTTAAATCCAACCAATTTATTTGATAGTAAATTCGCGAGCTTTCGACACTATGGCCTTCGTCAGGCAAATGCCTTTCTTTATTAAACAGGTGAAAATCCATTTACCAAATTAGGCAGCAAAAGACATGATGACTCACAACTGCTTTCTGTAATACACAGTTTGGTACAAACACTGGTGATCGTTTCCCTATCCAGAAGGATCTCCAACTCGATAAAAAACCCAGCTTTTAAGGATAAGCCTCAATAAGCATCACCTCCTCTCAACTCATTCTGAAGACAGACTTGGTTTACTCTTAAAGGGACTTGCATTTCTAACATTGACATCAGCACATTCACATGACAATTGCTGCTCTTCTTCCCACATCTGGTAGTGTACAGGGCAGTCTTTCATTTGTTTCCAGAGCTAGATTTTCCTAGAACAGGTCACTAGTCTGCTGCCAGGGGGTTATAGCTCTGGAGATGCCATTGTGCACCAAGGATGGCAGACCAAGAGTCTCTTCCCTCTTACTACCTGCCACTGGCATGTGTTGGAAGGATTTTGCAGGTTGATATTCAATCTGTTGGTTGCAGTATGAATGCAAGCATGTGAATTGATAAATACATTAATTTTTACAATCTCCAATGTGATGAAGGATAATGTGATAATGGATGTATCAACAACAATGAACAAATGGAAAATTTAACAATCTTTTTAGCAAACTAAGTAAATATTTTCATTAGGGAACACTTCAGTCCACGGCAGCATGGTGGCACAGTGGTTAGCACTGCTGCCTCACAGCTTCAGGGACCTGGATTTGATTCCGGTTTGGGTCATTGTGCAAACTCTGCACAGACATTCTCCCTGTATCTATGTGGGCTTTCTCCGGGTGCTCTGGTTTCCTCCCACAATCCAAAGATCTGCAACACAGGTTGACCCTTGGTGTCCTGCGATGTGCAGGTTAGAGAGATTGGGGTGTTAAGAATAGGGCCTGGGTGGGATTGTGGTCGGTGCAGATTTGATGGGCTGAACAGCTCCCTTCTGCATTATAGGATTTCTAGGATTCTAAAAGCAACATTTGATTAAAAATATCTGCTGAAATTAATGTTTCTATCTTTGACTGCACTCTTCAGAGGTGTAACGTTGAGATATTGTTGTTTTCACAATTTCCACTCTTACAAGAAATCAGTGAGCCACTCATGTGAAATATATGTAAATTTCTTTGAAAAAGCTTGACCAAGCATTCCCTTTATTTGGGAAAACAGGCAGAGATTGTCAGCAGGGATTTTCCTCAGATGGTATTGCAACGGTTGGCATCACCAGTAAAAATGCACTGACACAGTATCCAAATCACTGGATTGTAAGCATGCAAAGAAACTCTGGTCTGGCTAATGTTTCCCTTCCCCAGCATTGGAGTTATTGCACGCACTGATCAGCTAATTCAACATCAAATGAGCATCAATGCAGGACCTCCTAGTTTTTTTTAAATAGTTCAGGCACACACCTTGATGTGCACTTATCCATTGAGATATCAGGGAATCGTCTCATCGTCATTTTAAAACTAATTTTGCTTCTCTATCACTCTCCCCGCAATCTGTGTGTCATTATGTCTGTGGTTATCTGCACCAGCACAAAGACACAGCCATGGCACAAGAAACAGTAAGTAACCCTTGTTCCGAAAATGTGCATTCTGCAAAAAAAAAGCTGGCATCGAGCAGGTAGGAGAACATTCCAAACAAGCCACTAAACAGAAAAATTCATTAAGTGAAAAATGAACTTGTTCAGTTAAATTTATCAATAGATGTATCAGCACTGTTCAAACATGAAAGTCTATCAGTTCAAGAGTAAACATTTTACAAATGGAGAAAAAAATGTTGTTAAAAAAAAACGCAAGAGAGCCTTCAAAGGAATATAATGCTTAGGTCAACTTTAACAGATCGTTCGGATTTCAATGACATTAATTTTCTGTTGGCAGTTTCACGAGAAGCTCTGAATCAGCAGCCATCTGTCTGGACATTTGAATGTCAGGACAGAGTTCTGAAACATGCAATGCTATAGTTTGCTCATGAGATTACACATGCTTTAGAAAAGAAATATCATAATGACAAAAGCAAGCACTGGTCAACAAATAACGGACCATCACACCTTATGAATGTGAAACAATTATTCCATCATTTTTCAAAAACAAAATCTACTTAGTTTGAGTTAATTTTATTTACAGAAAACCAGCAGTGAAAATTCCTTCATTTTGAAGGAATATTCTAATGATGATGATCTGGGACATCTTTTATAGGGTATTATATTGGACATTTTGTAGCAACTGATATACTTTTTAACCATAATGAGTCAAGATATTAATAATTTCATTTAACAGATACCCACTTTCCAGTGCTATCATACAAGCTCAAGATGAAGTGCCCAGCTCCACAGCTCTGCACCAGTTCAACTTGCCTTTCAATGGCTTCCAGCAGATCAGTTGCTGAAGCATAAGGAACAATGAAGTGCTAACTGCCACTCAAAATGATACCAAACAACCAGTATCACAGTGCAATGGTAGATTGATTAGTCAAAAGCTCTTATACTGGCAATAATGTCTGGTTGCTGTGGAGTTAACTTTAACTGCAGAACGTAATTTGTGGGTCATTGTGCTGGAGTGCCAATGCTAGATGTTTTCCCCTATTTGCACAGTTTCAAATGCCCTCAGGTCAGTTCAACATGGATTAGAAGTTGAAAAAAGCCAGCTCTGACTGCCTGAATAATGCAACTTGTCACACCACATCTGAGGTTATGATCCTGCTGCACTATTGCAACAGTTCCATTTCCATAATGTCTATGAACTCCCCGAATAAGGCAACTTAAATGCCATATGATGGCAATGCTGTCTGAAGGGTTTTGACCATCAGGAGCTGAATGGGGATTATCCAACTTGATCTGGCACAAGACCCTTGTTGACATCAGAACAGCCTTCCATTCCAATCACCTCAATTGCCTGCATTCACTGACATATCTCAGGCATGAAACATAGTGGTCTAACCCACAGCACCACTCACTGCTCATGCAATTTATTTTTAAAGACAATGATCATGACTTGACTGTGAACAGTGTGCTAAGGTATACTGATAGAAATAATATTTCTGATACAAGAGATCTATAAAATGAACAACTCAGAACTAAACTTTTATCCTTATTCTGTTTTTCTTTCCCTTCGGCCACCAAGATGTCCTTCTTTCCCATCTCTGCAAAATAATTATTTTCATATCAGTGGTACATGAGAGAGATTACCAGCTCTTTCTGGGCAGCTTTGTTCAAACCAACAGTATGCACCGCTGACTGAGATCCGGGCCCATTTTCGGTCAGCATTCTGTTACATTTTCATTCAATTTTATTCACGTTCTGCTGCGTGCAAGTCATCAGCTACTAAAAGTTAAGCAGCCTCTCTACATAAAGGTGAAACCTCCAACTGAGAAAGGATTTGCACAAAGATATGCTTCAATAATGGTAACATTGCATGTGGCAATAGCATACTGTACAAAGATTACATTATGTATTGACTGGCTGAAAATCACTAAAACACCAAGGTGCTAGGATGGCTGTCAAGAGACAGTTGACTTGTCTGCATAGATCCAGACCTCCTCAAGCGTCCTGAAAGTTCTTAATGTCCATGGATGAGATGCTCTCCTTCAAATGGATATGCGGACACATATCCATTTGCAAATTAATATCCTCTTATGTCTGTGTACTGATCAAACCTATGGCTTTCCAGTCTCACTGCCTCTGCATTCAATACTTAGGAAAGAGAGCTACAGAGAAACCAGTACATAATAAGTAAATGTGAACTGCTGCCACACACTCACTGTGTAGCAATAGCTTTTAACTTCAAATTATTCATGTGAACAATGGAAGTACTGATCATGTGGTCACGATTGAAACTGGCTTCAGATAAAAATCTTGTTTATCTTGTGGCAAAATAAGCCAGTTTGGAAATTAATAAAACAGAAAGCTCCTGCAAGGGCCTCTCTCTCTCTCCCCATTTATTTTTTAAACTCTTGCTGTTTGCTGTTCAATTATCCACATTACAGCAGAGAATTTCAAAGAACTTAAGCCAGTCACAGCTGTCTTCACAATAGCAGGATGTGCAGGTCAGATGGTTTGGCTGTGCTAAATTGCCCCTTAGTGCTAGAGGGACTAACTAGGGTGAATGCATGGGCTTATTGGGATGGAAGCTGGGTGGGATTGTGACCAGTGCAGACTTGATGGGCTGAATGGCCTCCTTCTGCATTGTAGGATTCTATGATTAGTAGTCCATCAACATCTTTAAACCAACTTGACACCAAAAGCAGAATAATCCAAGCCATCAATCTACGAGAACCATATTATTTTAATCTCTATTGGACTCTAAGATAATATCACCTAATCTTTCATCCTAGTTTATAATCCAATTTTGCATGTGTGAATCATGTGTTGTATAAGAGAGAGAGAATGTTTTAAATTTTACTTAGATCAAGTTAATTACAATAAAGCTGTCCTTTTCTTTAATAAAAACTCAAGGAAACTTGTCTTTTTCTGTCTTTTACAGTTATACTACATAAACAGTTAAACACTCACTGAATTGGCAAGCGTAGCCTTTTTCAAAAAAAACTTGTGGTCAAACAAGGGGTGGAAAAAGAGTGGAGCAGTCTTCCCCTTCCTGATTCTAACACTGCCAAACACAATTAATACGGTAATTGGAAGCTAAATTTTCCATTTGTTCAAACAGATAATCTGCCATCGCCTGTGTTCTATGGTTGTTTCATTTATATTTAACAGGGTTAGTGTAATTTCCTTTTATCATAACAGGAGTCCAGATTTTTTTTGACACATCATGGCCCTCACAGACATTCTTTTCCATAAGTGTTTCATCATGGAACTGTTCAGCCTCAGCTTTGCTTTGATGATCCTCAGAATACAGAGACCTCCCAGAGCTAAGACCAACAACTGCAATATTTTCTGAAGTCAGCCAAAACAATACTTAAGGCTGCAAGTTCAAATATGATTCATCTGAAAACATGCAGGAGGCTTTGCTGAACTTCCCATTCCTCAAGTACAGAAAATCCAGATCACAATGAAATGGAAGATTTTAAAAAGTCGGTTTGAGCAAGCTTTATACACAACAACATACCTAACATGCGCACAACCTTGGGTGGAATTTTACAACCTTGTCTCAACAGTGACAGGACAATAAAAAGCAGTGACCTATTGAAAGGTCCATTAACTTTGATGGTACCAGAAGATCCTACCAATGGGAGAGGCCGTAACATTCTGCCCCTTGAATCTTTGGTACCATTCCAGGGTAAGTTGTTCTACAAAACAGGTGCAAAGTACCATAGAGAAGTTGCAAAAGTGGTCAAGAAAACACAGGAGCAGCTGATTACTCAAGGATCATGGGAAGGTAGAGGAGTAGGGAAGTATGACTATGAAGTCAAGATACTGTTAAGATCTCACTAAAAGGAGAAGAAAAGTCAGGGGTTGTCACTAAGGTTAAAAGAGGAAATTTGTGTCTCCTAATCCTACCTCTTCTGTATTGCAAAATGTTTTTAAAAAGCTCGGATATATTCTGGAAATATGGCCTATTGTAACCTACATTTATCTAAGACCAATACCACAAACACGCATACCCTAAATATATATAGGAATATCAAATCCAATATTAGAGTTTTACAATATCCCTGCCTATCACTGTTCTTTAACTGGCATCAGAAAAAATCCACTGTGTCATAAAATGAAGCAAAACCTGAAAATTTTAAATCTGTCTCTTGCCAGTGTCGGGGACTGCCACAATCTCGTTTTTCAGCATTCATGATCACACTTACAGAACTAATGTAACAGGCCAGAATTTCAAACATTGTACTTAATGCAGAAATTAAACTAATATAGTTGCCAAGCTTTCTGATGGCAACTTACACCCAATGGAATACAAAAGCCAATACACAATAATACTAATAGGAGGAATATAATCAGGCTGCCATCTTCTATCACGGCCACTCACTCTTTCGTGCTACTCTTGGGTCTTTCATTATTAATTTGGAACTGATATGCTCAATGGGGAGCCATTCTAGCTGCGTAGAAGTTGGAAGCATGAAGTGTTAACACAAGATGCTCACGTATTGATAATGTAATATTACAGGGAAAATTCTCCCACTCTGTTGCGCTAATTTTCTAGTGCAGCAGGGTGACAGAATCTCGCGTCCTGACACAAAAGGGATTCATGCATGCGTTCCCGCTGCGTGCACACCTCCCAGTTCCAGATTTCCAGCGCCATCAGATCCACGTAGGAAATCGGCAGGGAGACAGGTAAGTTATTTTAATCTATTTTAAATTTAAACATGATTAGCAAGCCTGGGACTAAATTCTCTGGGGCCATTATCATCTCTCACCCCGCCAGTGTTTCTCTCCAGTGGGTTTTACAGTAGATTCCAATTTTTGGGGGACTATCGGGACAACACTCCTGGAGTGAAGGGGGAGATAATCAGGACCCTCTCGGGGGTCAGGCAGTGGAGGTGTGGTGCCCACTGGACATGGGTACCCAGCAGTGCCAGCCTAACTTTCCTTGCACAGCCCACAGGGCAAAGTGCATATGCCCAGGGGACACCTTGGCACTGCCTGCTAGGCATCAGTAAGTGCCAAAGGGGTGGGTCCTATGGGCTTTAGGATCCTACTGCCATTCTGAAGTCCAGGATGGAGGAGAGGCCCCGATTGGGTTATGGGGGGTTGGACAGGGGGCTGACGGGGCAGCATTATGGGGGGTGCTGGGCTGGCCAGCAAACCAGAGGCCGACAGTATGGGGCCACTAAGCATGTGCAGAGGCTTGCTTGTTTCAGTCTCCTGGGCAGGAATAGACCCACCCTCTGAAATTTGATGATATTCACCTTAGTGGCGCAGAGGGTGAGAGAATCCAGTGTGAACTCCCACTGAAAAGAATCAGCGTGAATTACTCCCATTTTCCCACAAATTTGAGGCTTCGAATTTTTGGGGAGAATTACATCCTGCATAATTGAGTAACAAGATCTTTGAAGCAGCATAAACAATTGAGGAAATTTGCGCATGGGAATTTTTAAACATAAAATGGACAGATTTCAGTTGTGCACAGATTAACTCACAGATGCTTATGCTACACTTATATCAATGTCTTACAGGGAATGTGCAGGCCAACATCACAACAGTGTATCAGCATGGGTGCTCCTTTCTCCCCATTTGTAAGAAAGGAACAATAAAGGTAAAATAGCCTTTAAATTTCTAGCTATGGCAAACAAACATCAATCCTACATATACCTCCTAATATAATTTGCAATTAAATCTCCATTACAGTTGCTCAATTTATTCTTCACCAATGAAATCAACATTTAGTTATTTCTTTTTATTCATTTGTGGGACATAGGCGTCGCTGGCTGGCCAGCATTCATTGCCCATCTTAATTGCCCTTGAAGTGGTGGTGGTGAGTTGCCTCCTTAAATTGCAGCAGTCCATGTGCTTTGGGTTGACTCAATGCCAACAGGGAGGGAATTCCAGGGTGTTGACCCAGCAACTGCAAAGGAATGGTGACATATTTTTAAGTCAGAATGATGGATGGTGTAGAGGGGAATTTGCAGGTCATGGTGTTTCCACGTATCTGTTGCCCTTGTTCTTCTAGATGGAAGTGGTCGTGGGTTTGCAAGATGCTGTCTAAGGATCATAGTACACACTGCTGCTACTGGGTGTTGGTGATGGAGGGAGAGGATGTTTGTGGATATGGTGCCAACCAAGCAGACTTCATCCTGGATGGTATCAACTTCAGTGTTATTGGAGCTGCAGCCTTTAACACTCAACTGGGGAACAAGTGGAGAACGTGCTTTGTAGATGGTGGATAGGAGGTCAGTTACTCGCCGCAGTATTCCCAGCTTCTAATCTGCATTGTGTTTATGTGGTGAATCCAGATGAGTTTCTAGTCAATAGTAACCCCAAGGGTGTTGACAGTGACATGAACAAGCTCTTATCTTCCTGTTATCTCAAGGCTTTTGTCCAAAACTGTCTTGATAACTTAGCTGCTCCAGGATTGGCCAAATTAGTTATTTCAAATCTAAATCAAATCACAAGTGGTCTTAATGCCCCTGTACTGGAGAAACTGGAGCAAGAAAACATCACATGGTATTAGTCAGATAAGAATGCAGAGTGTGAAATTAAGTCATTAAACACATGCATTGGCCACCTTAGTGTCTGTCTTTTGTTACAATGAGACTTCATAAGGTTGTTATGTTTTAAACTTTACTCTTTTAATTCAAGTTAAAAAATGTCCCAGAATGGGTAAAGGTTATTATTTTGAACTCTTCCCAGAGAGGCCTATGTGACATGGGCCCCTGTCCCAATGGCAACCAAGTCAAAAATCAAGTGCCAGTTTTCACATCTTAATACAAAATTGAAGCAGCTGGTCTCACTGCCCAGAAACATTCAATGGAAGAGACAGATTTGAAGCGTAAAATGAAAACAGCTGTTACTGTAGCGAGTATGGGGAAATATCTTTTTGTACGAATCACCAAGTAAAATGTTGGTGCAAATGGATTCTCTGAAGATTCAAGACTTGTAGAGATTTAAGAATCAAGAAGTCACGAGAGGATATCTTACCACTATTAATCTGTTCAATGGTACTCGAGAGATCAAGTGGAGGGACTTTTTAAAGGGCACTGGTATCAACTTCAGTGTTATTGGAGCTGCAGCCTTTAACACTCAACTGGGGAACAAGTGGAGAATGTGCTTTGTAGACGGTGGATAGGAGGTCAGTTACTCGCCGCAGTATTCCCAGCTTCTAATCTGCATTGTGTTTATGTGGTGAATCCAGATGAGTTTCTAGTCAATAGTAACCCCAAGGGTGTTGACAGTGACATGAACAAGCTCTTATCTTCCTGTTATCTCAAGGCTTCTGTCCAAAACTGTCTTGATAACTTAGCTGCTCCAGGATTGGCCAAATTAGTTATTTCAAATCTAAATCAAATCACAAGTGGTCTTAATGCCACTGTACTGAAGAATGTACTCCTGATGAAACAGGGCAAAAGAACCTAATTGAACAGATAGAGGGCATTTAAGACATTGTCTAC
Organism: Sphyrna mokarran; assembly: GCA_024679065.1. NCBI lineage: Eukaryota > Metazoa > Chordata > Chondrichthyes > Carcharhiniformes > Carcharhinidae > Sphyrna > Sphyrna mokarran. The sequence goes on along the minus strand of JAGIQG010000003.1, from coordinate 103,492,971 downwards.
AAAGGTATGGTGTGGCTTGATGTATCAACAGGGTTTGTGGTATATGGTTGTGTTAATTAGTTAATAGTGAAAGCAACTTTTCTGTAATTTACTGTATTACTTGCCTAATAAATAATGTTTAGTTGACATTGATTTTCTTCTGTTACAGTAAAAGTTTTAAAATGATAAATCTTGTTGCACAATTATTTGTTGATCATTGGGAAATTTTTAACAAATTAACAGTCTGTACAAGGGCAGAACACTTCCACTGCTGATGCCTCTCCAAGTCAACTGATTTTGATGACAAGATGGAATCAAAGTAGAATTGTATTACCAGCAAACGGCAATACAGCTGCTGATGGACAATATTTGCGGGACAGCAGATGTATTAATTGGATTGTGTTTCTGCCATATTCAGTTGAACGGTTACTCCCAGGTTCACTAAGGCCCTTGGGCCCATCTGATTCAATTACCGATCAGACTGGCTTTGACTGACTTTGTTTTAGCTAGGATGATTACACCATAATGAGGGTATCTTGTCATCTGTCACATTTGAATGGGACAAAATGGCTGCACTCATAGATTACATTAGGAGGCTAGAAACAAACGGAGAGCTAAGGAATCACTCAGTTCATACACTGAAAGGGCAGACATCTTCTTTAGAGCTAATCACGTATTAGAACCCAAAGTCGAAATGAAGAAGTCCAGTCTTAGGATAAGATGTGCCATTCAAAATATTTACCTTTAAGTTGGAGGGAAATTTCATTCTTACGCCACTAAGAAATAGAAAAAAGCTCCAAATCTGGAACCAGAAACCATAAAAATTAATGTGTTGATGACATCATGGCACTGAAGAATTTACTATTACTTTGCATTTTGGCACATTCTTAGATTATGCATTGAGAGGCAGATTTATGTGTTAGATTGATGGACAGAATAATCCAAAGTTATGAAATAAACAAAATCCTACATTTGAGCCAGTATGTAAGATGGTTTTTACCATGGAGTGGCATCAAAGAATGCTCAGAATTTCATCTTACACAAGTACTGGTGTAGTTTCTGTCCACAGGTAGTGCTTTAGTGGCTTATTGCCATTGTAATGGCAACCACACAACACAGGCATGCCTGGATGGAAGTTCAATTACCAAAAGATAACCTATATTACCAATGCTAGCCAAGTGGGGCCCAGAGCCAGAAAGGGAACACATTCCAGTGCTAATGGAAAACAGCGACATCATAAGGGTGGATTCGCAATATTGAAGTGAATCCAGAGTGCTTAAGCTAATCTTACATGATTTTCTTTTCTTTTCAAATACCGATGGGCCTATTGTGTGGTCCCAGCATTCTCGGTTTCGAATTCTAATTCCTCTCTTCGAGCCATTGAGTTCAAGCAGGAGTTCACATTAATTGAATGTGGTTTCAAGTCAGGAACCAGAGGTCAGAGAAGTCCACAAACTGACGTGAAAAGAAAAGCTTTTTTCGATTGAAAGCTGGGCGTTAAAGCCAGTTGAAATGCAGCTCTGACTGTGCCTCACAGATGCATATTCGGTATTGTCAAATACATTACAATGCCAACAAAGAAGTAATAAGGCACATCAATGTGGCTGAGATCCTATACATAGATATTATTTATTGGAGTGGTTAAAAATATTACGTACACCTTTTCAAGAAGGTGAAGAAATTTCAATTTTTTGATCAATGCCATGACAACAATCCAGCTTTCACATTAGGCAGGTAACCCTGCTTCTTGATTTGGGCTTTTGTTCAGATGGAATGCATTTGTATAATTTTACAAATAGCATACCGAATAGATAAAAACAGTGCAATTCAAGAAATTAAGCTTTAAACTAGGCTTGAATAGATTAGTGTTTGGCAGCCAAGAAAACAACAATGATTCTGAACTTTTAAAATCACATTTAATTGATTTCTATTTCATGATGTGTTTGATTGTGGAAACATTACATTCGTCAATATCCTTGTAAATTTTTAAACAAGTTTTATTATTAATATGAAATGCATTGCTGCAGTCTGCTGATCTGCCCTATTTCATCGCTTGTGTTGAAAAAATGGAGGCACACGTCCTCTGCTTGAATCTAATTTTTTGTGTTTTGCATTTATGCATTTTTTTTTCTTTCAATGTTTTTCCTATCCTGAAGATAGAGACCCATGTTCAGGTGTATTGCCAGCAGCCTTCCTGTCCCTGCCCCAGTGGTATATCGAAAGGCTACCTGATTGGATGACTCAATACGATAGCATGTTCACTTCCTTAGTTAGGAAATAGTATGCTTCGTTCCCATACCAGAATTTTAAAACAAAATCCAGCTGGCATACAAATGCACAACTGTGAGAATACTGTGTTGTCAGCAAAGTAATTTAATTAATTGTAATTGCCAATTCTGATAGATGTTAAATCTGTCATGGTGTTGTACAACAAGTAGAGAGCTCTCAATCTTGACCAAAATACTCCCTCAGTGAACACCATCAAAAAAGACAGAGAAGCTTGTCAGTCATTCATTGAGAATTAATCGTAGCAGGCAGGCAAATACATAGTCATTTCCTCCCCACCGCCCTCCCTGTCCCAATGACCTTAGTATGAGATTGTGCTGTACAATATTTGGCAGAAACATATAAAGTTATACATTTTTTTATCATGGCATTCTTGATGATTTCAACATCAACAATGCCAATTAATGGATATGATAAAAGAATTAACAAATTAGTGGCATTGTGTTGAGTTCCAAACTCTTAGCAATTGGCAAAACGGTCATGCTCATCAGGAATTCAGCTCACTGTGGTTTGAGCTCTTATAATTAAGCAGGAATAAGACTGGTTATAATGAGAGGTTTGTGCTGATGTGTTTGTATTCCCCAGGTGCCACTGTGATCATCATCTCAAGTAGAATAACAGCCAGTTCACTTCTATTTAAATGTGTAAATTTCTTTGGAATAATTCTTTGTGAACAACCCAGCAAATCACTGCCAAATCGCTTTTTTCAGCATTACTGTGCTTGACTGTATAATTCTACGTATTTCCATTTTATGTGCAGAAATGTGTGTGAAGGCCAAATGCTGATAGTATAGGATGCCATCAAGGTCGAGTATAGCAGAACCAAGACCAATTCAATCAATGAACAGTGAGGGGGTGGTATCAAGAGTTTATTAACCAAAAATGAGTATCTTAGTTCTATTTTTAAACAACTACCAGGATGGTATAAGCATTTCATGTTGGTTATTTATGATTTCCCCAATTCAGGAATTTGCCAAGAAGAACTGCACACAGGTGATGAAATAAAGAATGACGCGTGTGTGAATTAACTGAATTGGAGATTAAAGCTACTGAAGACTTCGGCATGTGACAATGTCCTTCAATGAATCATTCTTGCATTAACTTGGCAAGATACTACACCCCTGCATTCATAGAACCTTCATTACTGAATGACACACATTAATCAATCAGTCTCCTGATAGCTAAAGAACTGACGGCAGATGGAGTATTCCTAGTTCATTTGCTTTTACAGAGCAACAAAAGCCAAACCACAGCTTTCAATTCGCACATCCTTCGTTAAAAGAATAGAAATGTAGAAAGATATCGCCAGATACATCACTCTGAAATGAAGAGATCTATTGTGCCCCATTCATTACAGAAAGAGATAGTCGATGTTTAGAGAATGAAATTTCACTCAATGAAATCAAAAGAAGGCTGCATTTTCTTGCTGTGCTGTAAAGAGTGGTTCACTTACAAAATTGTGGGCATGTGCAACTTTATGATATCTGATTCTGCTCTATCAATAACAATGTTTTACAATGGGAATTCTCTCAATTTTTATTACAACTTCATTTCCTATCCCTACGTTGTGTTATCCATATTTTCAGATATTCCCGAAGGAAACACTGCTTTTTATGTCTTTGAAATTTGCACTCACACTGTGGCATGGATTTTGTGATAGGTACAATAGTGAGGATATCAGTGCTCACATTTAGGATAAATTAGACAGCAAATTCCAGTGATATATATATGAAATTAAACATGGAAATCCACAAGTTCCTGTCTGATTTGTCCTGCCCTTCCACAAGCTTTCCTCTACCAATAGACTCCACATTAAAACATACAACAGGCATCAAATACCAATATTTAACCACTAACCAACCCACCCTACATGGCAGAAAAGGTTAGCACTGGTGCACTCAGGTGCAAGTGAATTTTCAGTAACATAATAAAGCTTCATTGCAACCAATCAACTTCTGTGGCATTAAAACTTGAATTTTACAAGCATGGGGCCTCAGCACTTCAGAATTTAATTCCTGTTGAAAATTTCAAAATCATTTTTCTAAAATTTCCTTGGTCTCATATTTCTCTGCTAATTTATTTCTTTCAACTCCTTTTCAAGATTTTACAAGGAATTAAATATGCTAACATACTACACTTCAGTGAGGCTTCTTCAATCCAACTGATTGAGACATACTGTTTGCTTGATCTTTTCACACTTGCCAGTTTGCCCTACATTTGAAGGCTTCCCCAAGAGTCATAGACTCATGTTTCCATGGAAAAGCCCACATAGAGTCTGTGGGCAGCTATGGAGATAATGAGTGCTAAATATCATTCTTCAAAATTCAGGCCAAAAGTACAGTTGGTCTTTAAATGAGCACCAAAGCCCATCAATCTCACCACTGCTGTTGAAAATTTATTAGTCACATAAGTGATCAGAGAGTTCCAATATGACCAGATGCCATGGGTCAATCACATCATAAATGTTTATGAATTCCACTTTTCAAAGCATGAATGTGAAAAAGGGTTTATTCATTTTTATTATTATTGATCTGAATATAATTACAGTACAATACAAAATACATCCTCAAACATATTAAATGAAGGCAACATTCATGGACAAAGGGGCAGCCTCAATCAGCATGAGAACGCATGGCAGAAAATCAGTCATGTGACAGTTTGCCAACAACTATTTTCAAGTGGTTTTCTAGCCCTTCTTCTCAGCATACAAATACATTTCAATAGAATGCCTCGAGTACCAGAGGCTGCATTTGGCAATCGAGTCAGCACCAACTCTCCAACAGAGTATCATATCCAAGCCCTGTCCCTGTAACTCCACATATTGACCCCACTAATCCCCACATCTTGGTACAATAAGGGGCAATTTACTGTAACCAATCCACCTAACCTTTGGACTGTGGGAAGATACAGCACCCTGAGGACAGGCACGCAGACAGGGAGAGAATGCGCAAACGCCACACAATCACCCCAGGCTGGAATTGAACCTGGGTCCCTGGCACTGAGAGGTAGAAATGCTCACCACTGTACCACCCATATGACATGCCTTTGGATAATCACAGAACTCAAACCTAAGAGATTTAATTTTAAAGACTATTTTTCTTAAATGACATGTTCCGACTCTCCTCAACTGAAATGATCCCAGAATCAATGTTCTTAAACATTTATATAAATTTTGAGGAATACAAATGCTTAGCTGTTTTGGGCATCACTATCCACTTTACTGCAACTATCTAAGGAGCGTGCATAGAAATATAGCTTTCTGGTCGGAACCTACAATAGTCATTGCAGTGACATAATACCAAAATCTTGCATATCTTGGTAATGAAGCAGGTGATTGATGTTTGTTTATCCATTCAGCTTTGATTATGGGTAACGTCCATGGCATTCATTTCCAAACTGGCCCACAAAGTGTTTAAAAGAGGACTCCTAGGATTTATTTTGTCAGCTGTTGGGTGAAAGCATATTAATCCTATTAAACTGGTCAAAAGACTCGACACAAATCCAAGATGCCAACTTCTTGGCAGCCAAAGAAGGGAAAAACAACAGGCTGAGTTTTCAGGCTCAGCTGCTGAGCAGCACCCATTTGATGTGTTTGTTTTTAGTTCAGTCAATTCTCTTTGGGAGGAAGAAGAAAGAGAAGCCAACAGTCAGTTGATATAATGTTCTACCCGCACCGCCCCCCCCCCCCCTTCCAACCCTCTCCTCGCCAACCAACAAAATTATAATCGACGGAACTGTTCTCAGGGAAATTTGTCTCATTTGACAACAGACATTATTGCAGAAGGGAAAAAAGTATTTAATTCCACCACATTTTATCCAAGACAATCATAAAGCTGTTCTGAACAGAAGGCAGTCGAGTTAAACATGCATGGTTCAGTGAAAACCAGAGATGCTGTTCTGTGATTGGCTTCAGTAATGTACAGATGTGAATAATTGAAGGCAGGTCAGATATTTTGTTTGCAGGCATTTGTCAACAACGCATGCACTTTGAAATGTCTTTTACCAGGTTAACTTTTGGGACAAAAGCCTGTGTTTTGATCTTGACTGTACACTGCTGAACACGCCTGTGAAAAATGTTACCAACGCAGCCACAGACTGAAGACTAGAATCTCCCTGGCAACAACAGGCCACGTTCACCTTTGGCCACAGCAACTGTTTAAAATGTAGAAAGAACTGTTTAAAATGTAGAAAGAACTTAACGTTTATAGAAAATTGCCTTTGTTTCACGGGTTAGAAAGCACATCTATTCTAAGTCCCAGCCCTTTTGCTATCTTTCAGTTGGCAGTCCGGATGTGATTATGAATCTGTCGAGACTAGTGAGAGGGTGTGGCACTGGGATAAAAGCAAAAGGAATTTTTTCCTCCAATGAAAGATTTTTGCCATTCTTTTCAATTTTGTCTTTCCTCAGAAATAGTCTACATGCAAGCTATTTTTAATAAAATGAAAGTAAAATATTGCAGACACTAAAAATCTGAAATGAAAATGAAAATGCTGGAAATAGGACTCTTCATGAAGGAAGGAGTCATCTGAATTTGAAATGCAAACTCAAGTTTGTCTCTTCACGGATGCTGCCAGATCTTCTGGGTTTTTTCCAGCAATCTCGATTTTTCAATGGGTTGCACTTTCAGCCAAGAGCTCAATTTCATCAGTAGAATCTCCTGTGCCAAATCTACGAATGTCATCCAAAAAATATAACATTTTTTTCCACAATAAAGCTTGCTACCAGATCAATGATACAGAAAACATTTAGCCAAATCAGAAATGATCCCTTTCTCACAAGGATTAAGCACTTTTTAAAGAAAAGGATTCACTGTTCTAAATTAAACTTTTCTTTTAAAATAGCAAAGTTGCTTGCTCGGCAGTTAAAATCATAATGCAGTGCAATAGTCTGACTACCCTAGTTCACTCTGACAACTAATCCTTCTGCAATCCAAATCGAAATAAAGAAAAACTTTATTTGGATTCAAAATACATTGATCCATTGTTCAACCTGCCCTTCTACAACATAGAATAGAATCTCTACTGTAGAGAAAGAGGCCATTCAGCCCATCAAGTCTACGCCAACCACAATCCCACCCAGGTCCCACACCTATATCCCTACACATTTACCCCCTAATCCCTGCATCTCAGGATAGTCAGGGCAATTTTTAGCATGGCCAATCAACCTAACCCGCGCATCTTTGGACTGTCGGAAGAAACCAGAGCAGTGGAGGAAACCCATGCAGACACAAGGAGAATGTGCAAACTCCACATTGACGGTGACCCAAGCCAGGAATCAAACCCAGGTCCCTGGAACTGTGAAGCAGCAGTGCTAACCACTGTGCTACCGTGTCGCCCACTCTGAATAGAATAAAAATAAAAAAGGCTAGTTACAATCATAGTATCACAAGACCACATTAGTGTCAGGATCAGGTTTGAGCTAGCAAAGCTGTTGCTTTAAAAAATGGCTGAATAAGAATTAGAATTAAAAGAAGGGTAAACAAAGTGCAAAGAACCATCTTATTGCAAATTTGCTTTTTTTTTCTTGTATGCTTGCTCCTTCTCTTCAACCTATTTCCATTAGGTTTCCTATGAAATTCTCTTTATTCTGATATTAATGCAACCAAAAGTGCACAAAGTAGTCAGGTTCCCCAACAAAATGACAATTGGCTCCTTGGCAACAACAACACACCAACATGGTCAGAATATACAAGAAAGAAAAACAGTTAACCTTTTGTGACCTGTTACCCCATCTCAAAACATTTCACATCTAACAACAACTTATATTTATAGGAATAAAATAACCCAGGGCATTTCACAGGAGCATTATAGAACAAAATATGACACCAGGTGGCATAAGGGGATATTAAATTAGATGGTCAAATATTTGGTCAAAGAGGAAGGTTTTACTGAGTGTCTTAAAAGAGAGAAAACACAAGATAGAGAAGTGTAGGGAGGGAATTCCCAAGCTTCTGGACATGACCACCAACCATGGAGCAATAAAATCAAAGATGTTGATGCCAGAATTAGAGGAATTAAGATATCTCGCAGGGTTGTGGGACTGGAAGAGATGACAGAGATATGGTGGGGTGAGGCCATGAAGAGATTTAAAAACAAGGGTGAGAGTAATAAAATCATGCAACTGACTCATGCCCATCATCCCTGTTATTCTCCAGGCATAGGAGCATTGCACTATAAGATATAAATTATATAATTACTTGATTCAAGTCTTATTGGGAATTTTCTCTCTCAGACTTCCTACCGCCAACAACTGAATCCGACCAGGCAACAATTACCACGGGTATAAAAGCAAAGTACTGTGAGCATTGGAAATCTGAATTAAAAATAAAAAGTTGTGGAAAAACTTGGCATGTTTGGTAGCACTGTGAAGAAAGAATGTTCATATTTTAGCATGATGACTTTTAATAGAACTCTTCTTTCCAGACAACCGACTTTGTATTAATCCAACACTGGGTAGTTTTTTTGTTTGATGCTTGATGTAGTGTACTGCTCAGATAACCATGGTATCAAGTCACGCCCAACTTCTATGCAATTGAGCTCTTTTCAGTAATGGCTATGCAATGCACTGTAAAGTCTTTTGTCCAGTGTACAAACATTAGGAACAAGGTCACCTCTGTTTCTCATTTGAGCGCCTGTAATCAGTTCATTTATTGCATTTAGCTGTTTATAAAGTCAGTAGTTACTCGCCAGCTGCAGCATATCTAGATTACTAAACACTATCTGTTATCTTTATCCTTCAGCAATGTTGCTAATAAAGCAGCCAACATTTCTTTCACTTATTTTGAGAATTGCATTTATGTTATTGCAGACGTTCTTGGAGGATGTTCACTGGGTCCAGAAGCAATTAAAATTTAGGATTTGTAAGAAACAAAATTGATTTTAATTTTAATCTCATTATTCTACAACCATCGTATCCCTTGAAATACACGCATACATTGAGATATTATACAAACACAGTATTTGACTGAGTGAGGCCATGCAATGAAACTTACATCGATTGATCAATTTTAACTCCATGACGTGATGCAGCATGTCACTGCTTCACCATGTTGGTCTGAGCACTTTCTTCAGTGTTGAGGAAGGCTCACAATACTGCAGCAGCAGCACGTCACCACTGATATAATATTCCATGACAATGATAAAGAGTTGTATTTCAGTAATACACTGCATTCCAAAGCAATAGACTTGTCCAATTAAGAGGAACCAAAAATTCAAGCACTCAAAATTTGTGCATTCTACCTGCCAATACGAACACACCCACCCATGTGGCATTTTAAGAGGCTTGATTCCCATTCTTGTCAACAAAAAAATCTTCAGCATCTAATTTAAATCCAACTGCAGCTAATTTATCATCTCTTCCCCTGATAATTCTTTCACACGCCCATTAGAGGCTAAGCAAGCAACATGCTCAATATAACGCCATTGATTCAAACAGAATTCTACATTTATCATTGTCCCTGAGCAGTCATGGCTAAAAGATTAAAAGCAGAAATTACTGATGATATTGTCACATGAACACCTAATATGCCAGTATCATATTCCACTCTTTGCTATTAAAAAAGAGGTGCTAATCTGTTTATTGTAAAATATCAGGGAGGAGAGGGCTATGCATTCACAAAACATTAGCAAACTGCAATTTCCTCTCTCCTGGTGCTGTTCAAAAAGCAGTCTTGATGCTCAAAGTTCACCATTTTCTTCCTGTGGAAAGTTCAGTGAACACGCACACTTGCTGACATTTGTCGCTGCCAAAGTCAGAACCTGAGCCTTGCACCAAACTTGAAAGAATGATGTAGCTTCATTAAAATCCTCTAATTCCTCAGCAAGTAGAATAAAGCACACCAAAGACACAAGCAATTATATCTGTCAAATCCCTGACCCTACTTTGCTGCTCGAGTCATAGTGAAGTTGAATTGGAATGGTACAGGTTCAATTCACTGACCTGCTGAAACTCTGCTTCAATGTGAACATTTATTCAGTTCCAAGAGCAGCGTCCCCAGCTTCTGTATTGCCAGGATGTAGAATTCCCATTACATCCACTGGATTCAAGATTCACTTAAGAGAGTGAATTTCTTGTCACAACATTACATCTGTTTGACCATATTACAAAGCAATACTGAAAGCAAGCGTGATTCAAGTTGCAACTTGCAGTATAGTAGACAATCAACCATATTCATCCAGTTGTGCAGCGTTGGACTGGGGTAAACACAGTAAGAATTCTCACAACACCAGGTTAAAGTCCAACAGATTTATTTGGTAACAAATGCCACTAGCTTTCAGAGCACTGCTCTTGCGTCAAGTGATTCAGAACTAATGAAGTACTGAGACTGGTCAGTGTGACCAGATTCCGCTGTTCAAAAAGTAGTTCTGTTAGCTCTGATTAGAGTAGCTCTTAACGTCTTGCTTATCATGAATTTTCCAGTGACAGAAATTTTGAAAGGGGGAGACAAAATCCTGAGCTCGGATAACAGCTTGAAAACAGACCCATGAATAGACAAGGGAATAATGGAAGGGAATCTACGACAGCTGGAGAGAAATAAGTAGATGCAGGAAAACTACATAACAGCTGGAAAATTTAAGATTAATGCGAGGAATGGACAGTATTTTATGTATCTGTACTGGCCTGCTGGGCAATGGGCCTTCCCCATCTGGAGACACACTGCAGTGAATTTACCACATTTTTCTCTCACAACCACGTGTGAAGGAACTGATAATGCCATGCAGCGTAAAGTTATTGGAGATGTTCCATAATGCACTGAAGACTGCACATTTTGAGACCTTGTTTTTATATGAAGTGATCTTTTCCCAGAAAGGATTTACAGGCAAGACCTTAATTGGATCAGTGATTTATAATTGCAAGATAGTGATTGAGAAATTATCAATGCTCTCACTGAAATAGATTCATTGCAAATAGCCTTCAATAGTATTTGTTTTTGTGAAAAAGTCTTTTAACGTCATTTTCAGCATGTAATTATGGTAGGTATGATATTTTTCTTCATTCTTTCATGGAACGTGAGCATCATAGGCAAGACCAGCAACTGTTGTCCATCCCTTGCCTTCAAGTGGCTTGCTGAGTCTTTGCAGAGGACATTTAAAATTGAACCAGATTAGTTTGGGTGTGCCATGTAGGCCAAATTTGGTAAAGATGGCAGTTTTCTTTCCTGAACTACATTAGCAAGTAATCAATGATGGTTGTCATGGCCATCATTACTGAGACCCGCTTTATATCCCAGATTCATGAACTGAATTGCACCAACTGCCATGGTGGGAATTGAACTCAAACCTCAGAACATAGCCTGGACCTCTGGATTACCAGTCCAGTTGGCATTACCACCATACTATCATTTCCAATTAGAATACAATACTGTTACAATATTGATCAAATCAACTTTGACTTCTATGAGTTGTATCAAATGTAAGCAGAAAAAACTTTGAAATACAACTTGCAACATTTCCATCTACTGCTGCTCAGATATACTTCAAGGCACAAAGAAAAAGAAAAACCATGGGGGGGGTTTTATGGAGCCCTCAAAAAGAGAAAAAAATTACGTGCAGGGTTACTGAATTAGGCAGGACACAAAATTTCAATTTCCCGATGGGAGGTTGAGATGCAGCGATATAGTCAGTATTGTACATGTCAGGCCTCATCCGGCCTGTAGCAGGTTAGTACATTTAATATATTTGCATGCATGGATATTCATTACAAAGAACAAAGGAAAAACAGCACGGGAAACAGGCCCTTCGGCCCAACGAGCCCGCGCTGCCACCCCGATGTTCCCACCTCTACCTGTGATCCAAGAGCAGCCATCTCACAACCAGTGTCTAACTTTTTTTTAAAATAAGGCTCTACCTTCAAGATAAAGTCAGTAGCTCACAAAAATCTTGTGGTGGGGAAAATGCTGGTGTCAATTATTAACGGTGTAATAACTGAGCATTGGGAAAGCGGTGACAGGATCAGTCCAAGTCGGCATGGATTCGCTAAAGGGAAATCATGCTTGACAAATCTTCTGGAATTTTTTGAGGATACGACCAATAGAATAGGCAAGGGCGAACAAGTGGATATTATATATCTGAACTTTCAAAAGGCTTTTGACAAAGTTCCCACACAGGAGATTAGTGAACAAAATTAAAGCTCATGGTATAGTGGTAATGTATTAATTGACAAACAAGAGACAAAGAGTGGGTATAAATGGATTCTTTTCAGAGTGGCAGGCAGTGACTAGTGGACTACCACAGGATTGAGTGCTGGGACTATAGCTATTCACTGTATATTTTAATGATTTTGAAGGAGGAATCTCCAACTTTGTAGACAACGTTAAGCTGGGTGACAGCGTTGTTGAGGAACGTGCCAAGGTGACTTGGTCAAGCTGCTGAATTGGCAAGTACAATATAATGTGGATAAATGTGAAGGAAAGAAGATTATCTGAATGGTGGCAGTTTAGGAAAAGGGCAAGTGCAATGTGGACTGGGTGTCAGGGTGGAACAGTTGCTAAAGCTTGGCATACAGGTAAGCTAATGGCATGCTGCCATGCACAAAGAGAATTTGAGTATAGGAGTAAAGATGTTTGTTGCAGTTGTAAAGGACTTCGCTGAGGCCACATCTTGAGTACTATGTGCAATTTTGGTCTCCTAGTCCAACAAAGGTCATATTTGCCATTAAGAGAGGTAAAGATTCACCAATTAGAATACAATACTGGAATAACAGGACTGATATATGAAGAGAGACTGGATCGGCTGGTCTTGTACTCACTGGAATTTAGAAGAATAAGAGGAGATCTCAGAAACATATAAAATCCTGATGGGATTGGACAGGCTAGTTGCAGGAAGTATGTTCCCGATGCTGGGGAAGTGCAGAGTTGGAGCTCATAGTCTAAGAATAAGGGTAAACTATTCAGGATTGATATGAGGAAGAATTTCTTTACTCAGAATTGTGAACGGAACCTGTGGAATTTTGTTGGGGCCAGTTCATTAGATATATTCAAGAGGGAACTCAACATGCTCTTACGTCTAAAGGGATCAAAGGGTATGGAGAGAAAGCGGGAGTGGGAAACTGAAATGTGCATGATCAACCATGATCATATTGAATAGTGGTGCAGACTCGAAGGGCTGAATGGCCCACTTCTGCACCTACTTTCTATGATTACACATCACATTTGGTTCAAGCTGATGTGCAATGATTCAGCTTTGTCCAGTTACGTGCAAGGCCAGAAACTTCTCTTGTTGAACTCCACGACAGAACAAGGAAGCAGGAGAATGGTAGTTTGATGGAGGGTCAGGATGCACTGAGTGTTAATCAGTGGTGAGGACTGAGGTGTGGAATTGAGTCAGGAATGTGGAAAGTAAGGTGGGAAAGATGTGGTATCCTGAATATGGTGGGGACAGTCAGTCAAATTAAGAAAATGAGGGTCTTAAACAAGTTGCATAATCATGACAATCCACTTGTCAGTCCATCTCCAATGTTGGCTGTCAGAGTCCTTTCTGGTTCTTTGAATTCACCAACAATATCCTCATTGAGAATAATGCTGGACAATCACCTTGATGTATCAAAGAGAGGGCCAGCAAGTTCAGCCACGTCCCAGAGTGGCAAGTGCAGCACTGAACATTAACTTGAACATTCAATAAAGAGTGAACAAAAATCACAACATTGATTCCTCTACAATAAAGGAAATGTCCCCAACTCCCTTGTACCATCAACATGTGTCAAACCAAGGCATGCCATTGCATTCAGCTCTCTCAACAAATAAAGATCAGGCACCAGATGAATGAGGTGAAACTAATGCAATGTGAAATATTTATACGTGCAATTTTCAACTGGAAATATACTCACTATTACGCTCTCAAGTTTTATGTTAATTGCAAAGGAGTTGGGCAGGAAAATTTTGGCCATGATGTACAGCCAGAGGCTCTTTTATAGCCCACCCATAGGTGCAGCAAGGTCAGCCGACAGCAGGTTTTCACCACTGAAGAGTATTCCCTGCCACAGAATCACATGCATCTCCCACCCGCAATTTACAATTCAATCAGAATTGTGCGGGAAACAGGAAATACTGAGAGTGAAAGTGATACACTCTTCCAGATCAGCCATTAGGAACAGTGTGCCAATGATAAAACCAAGCTCCTTATTGCTAAGGACAACTTAATATAAACACCATCAGAAATCAGTTTTGCAAAACCTGCATCTTGTCAGTTATCCTTGCTGTGCTGACAGCTGCTGCCATAATATTGGCTTCAGTTTGGGATAGTAGAGGGTTTAAAAATCATCAAATAAACTATTATTTGAATCAAGAGCAAATACCCTTGCTAACAACTCATCAGCAGCTAATTGTCGCACACACTCAAATCAGTGTTTGCACTGAAGCCGACAGGATTTTCACAGCGGGAGAGGACTCATTGTTTGCCATTTGATAAAGGAGCTGTACTATCTGCGATCAGAGATTTGTCGGCAAACTATTTAAGCGATAATAATACATAGCTGCCGGTGAGTTACACAGCAATAAATCAATCAAATGGTCCTGATGGCATCACAAACCACAAGAATGAACTTGTGGCAATTTATGAATGTCAGTAGATGTTGGAACCTGAATTTCTGGCTCAGTACCTGTTACTTCTATAAGAAATATCACATTTATTAAGTTTAATGTTTAGTCTATAATGTATACATAAAGGATAACTGAAATGCTGCGATATAGGTTAGAGGACTATAAAAGGCACCATGGAAACAGAAAATCTGAACAACTATCAGTCACAGTTTTCCAAATTTCTGAAAAATGTATTGTCCTCCAAAGAGTAATTGAATTGATCAGAAAATAGCAATCTCATCTAAAGGTACAGGCATAACTAATATCTGGAGGTACAAAATGGTGTTTCAGCCACGTATCAGATGTTCTTCTAAAAGTTGTCTTTGAAAGACTCCATTACTCATTATGCCCAAGTTACTCCTTATCCAAATCCATCCCATGCACCATTCTCCATTCTAATTGCTCATCAGTTACGCTTTTATTCCTTTCCATCTTCATGTCTGTTTCTTCTATCCCAGATAATGTGCACTTTTCCTTTGGCTGTCTGATCAATCTTAGAACTTTCTGTATAGCTGTTCTTCCAGTGTTTTGGGGATATCTAATACCTGCACAGAATGCAGGAAGAAGCTAATTATCTAATAACTGATACTTTTCTCTCCACTCACCTCCAGCTTCTTCCTGCACAGTCCAATTCTCCTTTTTTCAATTATCTAATCTTTTTGTTGTCTTGCTGATATTAAAATAGTATATGTTCCTCTGAGCTTTCCTATCATTTTTTGAGCTCCAAATTCCACATCCTAGACATAGCTCATTTTCCCTTCATTTGCACTTGACAAAACCATTATTGATTTCCTAAATTAAACTCATTTTTTTCCAAGTTCTTCAAACTGTACAAAACATATCTTTGTTCATTCTTACCCTCACTATCCATAATTGCACTCTCTTAAAACTTAAGCTTGCATCAACTTCACTCCCATCCTTTTCAATCTTATCGGTCACTATGATTTACAAATATCACTTAGAACCCAGACTGTCTTTTGCAATAACAGTAGATGTGATGAAATGTTTTTACTGAGATTTTATCTACTACTTTTCTGCACTATGGTGAATACTTGAGGGCTAGCCATTTTTTACAGCAAAGGCACCAGATACTGCAAAGGCATTGGACCCTGACAATATTCCAGCAATCGTACTGAAAATTTGTTGTCCAGGGTGGGAGATAGCACAGGGAGAGAGATGCAGGGGTAAGGAGTAAAATAAAAAAGGTGAAATTAAGGTGGAAATGAAGAAATGAGAGTGACATGCTCAGAACTGCAGCCAAAATGCACACAACTGGACATGGGCAACTCTCAAATTACCTGGTCCTCTTTATATATTATTGATTGAGAGACATATACCCTGGTGGTAAACAGAAAAAAGCAGAAAGAATTCAGAATTAGTCATGAGTCCTATATTGGGATGAGCCTGATGCAGGTAGAAGAGTCAGCATAGGGCATCAACAGTTATCCAAATCTGGAGACATATGTAGGTTGAAGTTCATAAGATACTGAGGATGTGTATGTCTCTGGCTGAGCCTGTATTTATTGCCGTCTCAATTGCCCTGAAGTGAGCCATTTCAGAAGGCATTTAAGAGTCAATCAGGTTGCTGTGGATCTGGAATCATATACAGGTTAGACCAGGTAAGGATGACTGATTTCCTTCCCCAAAGGGCATTAGTGAACCAGATGGGATTTTATGATAGTCAACAATGGTTTCTTGGTCATCATTAGACTTTTTTTCTATTGAATTCAAATTTTAACATTTGCGTGGTGAGGTTTGAACCTAGATCCCTAGAACCTTACCCTGGATCTCTAGGTAACTAACCCCGTGACAATACCACCATGCCACTGCCTTCCTTTTGGCCTCATATCACAGAATACACAGTGGTATTGTCACGAGACATGAGACTTAAGATCTGCGATATGCAGAATCGGTTTCAGACAATGACACAGCGGGAGTTGCAATCAGATTAAAAGGAGGTGAACAGATCATTGATTCCTACAGTGCAGAAGGAGGTCATTCAGCCCATTAAGCCTGCACCAACCACAATTCCACCCAGCCCCTATCCCCATAACCCTATGCATTTAATCTTCCTAGTCCCCCAGACACCAAGGGACAATTTAGCATGGTCAATTCATCTAACCTGCGTATCTTTGGACGTGGGAGAAAACCAGAGCACCTAGAAGAACTCATGCAGACACAGAGAACGTGCAAACCAAAAACAGGTCCCAAGCAGGGAATCGAACTCGGATCCCTGGCACTGTGACGCAGCAGTGCTCACCACTGTGCCACTCTCACTTCAGCCCAACAGAGCTGAATTCTAGACAGGAAGGAAACTGTAACTGAAGCCAATAAACCAGTAATTCCAGTTGGTCCAGCGCAAGTCAACAGGAGGTAGCAGTGGTAAGGAAAGGGCCATAAGCTGTTACAAATTGTTTTATAATACTGTGTAAACATTAGAGCAGAACAGACACTTATCAGCTCAAGTCTTACAGCATAGTGCAGGGCAGAAGTGTAGTCTTGACTGGGTGACCCATCTTGACCTCCTCCCAAGGTCCCCAGCATCAAAGATGACAGTTTTCATTCCACGTACCAACAAAAAATAGCTAAGCACATTACATAAAGCAAAGGTTATAGGTCCTCACAGGACACCAGTGTGGTACTGAAGACTAATGCTCCAGAACTAGCCATACCTCCAGCTAGTTGCTCCACTGCAGCTGCCTGCTAATATTGAAAATTGCCCAAGTAAATCCTTCCACAAAACTGAAGGCATATCACATTTGGTCAATTATCACCCCATCAGTCTGCCATCAATCGTCAACAAAGTCTTGGGAAGTGGTGGCGACAGTGCTACATAGTGGCACTTACTCATCAGCAACCTTCTCGCAAATGCTTAGTTTGGGTTCCACTCAGACTACTTTGTTGTGATATGGGTTCTTTAGATGACTCAGTGCTGAGGTCTTGAAACGTGTATATTTAAACATGAAACATTTCATGGTAATATTTATTCAACTATTTACAGATCCCAGATTACTGTTTTGCATGGTGTCGCTGCCTTGCAGGTAAGCTGTTTTTCAAGCATTCTCTCTGGACAGTTCTCCAACAACCTTTTACAATGTGACTCTATGGCCACAATTTTATCGGCATGCCAGCCCATTTTGCGAGCCTCGCCCATCCTGATTCTGGGATGGGTGTGCCAATGAAACCAGGACCTATGTGTTATACTGTGCTATTCTTCAGTCCCACATTAACCCTTGCTCTGCTGAGCACCTTTGCATTAAAATAGCATGCACATGATGTCACAACAGACAGAGCCACAGACATCAATACAGCCTTGATCCAAACATAGACAAAAAAGCTACGTTCCAGATCTGAGGCAAAATTTACAGCAGCAGGTGTGTGGGAACAGCAGCAACTACAAGTTCCCCTTCAAGTCAGGTATCATTCTGACTTGGAACTATATTGCTGCTCCTTCATTATTACTGGGTCAAAAACCTGGAACATCCTATTCACCAAAACAATGGGTGTATCTGTACCACACAAGCTGCAACAGTTCAAGAGGCAGTTCATGAGCAATTAGAAATGGACAATAAATGCTGGTCATGCTGGCAATGGCCAAATGCTATGAACAAATAAAAGAAAGCACAATACTTCGCTTAAACTTTTATCTTCCTTGCAGTTAAAATGTGTACATTAGCTTACTTTTGAAATTACTGAATAATTTGAACTCTCATTATATGTTGCTGTGAAGCTGCCAGATAACATTACAACCAACCCCTCTGTACAACCAAAGTTCAGAATTAAAAACTGTTACACATGAACAATCATTTCCCAAATGAAAATGAAAGATATTATTCTCAAAGTGCGTACCACAGGACCACTGGCACATTTTGCACATTCCATGACTATGTACCATACTGACCAACTTCCCTCATCACCACAACAGAACTGGTTTAGATTTTACTGGTTTTGAAGGTCCAGGACCAGAAGCTGCAGAAATATAGCAAACAAGAATCCAGACTGTCTCCATTACATAATTTATAGTTAATTGTATTTATTTTTATTCATAATGTGGATGGCGCTGGCTGAGCCTATCGCTAATTGTCCTTGAAATGAATAGTTTGCCAGGCCATTTCAGAGGGCAATTAAGAGTCAACCACATTATTGTGGACCTGGAGTTGCACATAAGCAGGCAAGGACAGCAGATTTCCTTCCTTAAACAACATTAGTGAACCAGGTGTTTTTACAACAATTGACACTGGTTTCAAGGTCATCATGAAACTTTTAATTCCAGATTTTTATTAAATTCAAATTTCACCATCTGCTATTTTCTAGGATTTGAATCCAGATTCCCAGAGCATTACCCTGGGTCTCTGGATTATTAGTCCAGTGACAATACCACTATGCCACAGCCTCTTCATAATATCAATATCAAGCTTTGTTTTTTTTAATTCACTGAGGAGATGGTGGGAGCAACCATGCTGATTCCAGGACACCTCTTGCACACACCACACTGTGTGGTGTGTTGATCTCTGATCAATAAACAACATGCAAGAAATTCAAGCCTTGTAGCACTGCAAAGAGGTATGAGACTAATTTCTAACATCAGCAAGCTTAGCTAAATTACAGATTTTCAGGCTTGAAAGTACTTGGCTGAATCAGGGTATATTTATTTAAAATGTTATGTGACTGATAAATGAAGAATCTAACCCACTTCAAGTCCAATTATGCCATCAAGACAAGGGAACATTTGCTCAAATAGTGCAAAGCAAAATTAGAATTGTCAGGATTCTTTTCTTTACACAAAAGTGAAGAATATATGGGATTTGCTTATCAATAAAATAGATTAATCTCTAATTGGAGGCAAAAGGAAAAGTACTGTTCAAGAAAAAGATTAATGCTTTGAAATAGATGGGCTGCAGGTTCTTTCTGCATGCATGAGTCAAATGGTCTTTCATACTGATACCTAATTGTGTGACTTATACTGAACTGCAGGGCTTGGGCAGGTTCTGCCACCCTGGCTGCGTAGAACAATACAGAAATCAGACTGAGTTCAGGACATTGTAAAAGTATATTAATGACTTGCACTTTTAAATCATCAAATTGTTTTGAAAGTTCTCTTTCCCACATTGATTTTAAAAATTTATGTGTGAGTTACATGTCACTCCAAAGATATGCAGTTTGCATTTTTTCAATTAAAGTTTATATCACAAATTCAATTGTGTAATTTCCCAAGCTACCTCAACAATTTGCAGCTTGCATGGTATTTAAGGAGTGTCAAAACTACAGGTCAAAAAATTGAGCTTTTAATAGCAGCAGCGAAATAAGATGCAAAAAAAAACTTTCAAATCATAACTGCTGAAGCAGTTATAACTGCTGAAGCATCTGTCCATGCAGAGCTTAGTACAGATTTCAACCAACAAACCTTGCTATGTTTCTCTTTACAGAATTGTTCACTGACAGCAAAAACCTTTCAGGAAATTCCAATGTAATGGAAGGATCAATAATTGCAATTTAAACTGAACGGTTCCTCAAAAGTGATTGAAGTAGAAAAGAATAAGAACTCCCCAATTCTTTGGCACAATTATTTTCCTCAACTCTGTCAAAGACAATTTCTGATTGCAACACTGGTAGGATTGAATCCTGTTGAGCACTCACACACCTCGACAACAAGCCAGCATGAAATGATCTTGCAACAGAAAGAATTTCAACAACAGTTTTGTTACAATCATTACCCAAAAAGCACAATAAATTGCAAAATCCATTTTACTCATTAGTGTGCTAATTGGCCTTATATATCTAATAAGGAAGTAGTGGTGCAGGAATATCCTTCAACAAATTCCATAAGCATTTTGAGTCCGTTACAGGTTGCCTTTATGCTAATTGGAAAGGGAGTGCAAAGGAAAAGGGAGGTGAAGGTAAGTCAAGGCCTGGATTGTCAATTCAGAAGCTTGAATGTACATTATCAAAGCCTGACTGATGTTTGCTGTTGAGAGAAAAGAGAAATCGTGCTAAAGTTTTGCCAATTAGCTCAAATGATGTTTCATTTGTTAAAAGATGAATTGACAGCATCTACGTACATGTCTGCATGTTGTACTGATTCTTCACACCATACAGGTAAGAATGTAGAAGAAAAGATGTACACCAAAACATAATGCCTATATTATTATGGTTCATGCATACGAATGCAGAAACATCTTGGGAGTCTGCACAAATACATAATCATTTGAAGCTTTAGATTCACAAAAAAAACTCTTCATTAGAACACTTGTTTAGTCTTCACGCAGCGAGTTCAGAATCTCAGAAATGCTGCTATAGATGCTCCTTTACATGGGAAGAAAAGTAAATGGTTTCACAGCAGTCTTGAATGAGGCCTGGCAGCAGGTCATCTATTCTTTCAACCAAGAATACTGAGAGGTAACTACAGGGATGGAACTGTCAACTGAAGAAAAGAGAAATGTCACCCTGTCAAAAATTATTTTCAGTTAAATTTCTTGGAATTATATTCATTTTTTGAAAATGATTCATTTTCTATTGAGAGGGGCGGCATTAATTCTAATCATGTGTATTATTTCCAATGGCTACTATGTGTACTATGCAGAAATCAGTGCAATGTATGAACACCACAATGAATATTGCAATGGGAGATCAGATGCTCTTCAATTTAAATAAAATCACAAACTTTAAAACAGTATGAATGTATGCAAATTTAAAGATGAAAATATTAATGGCATCTTAGCTCTAACAATGAGAAGATAGTGGAAAATACACAACACTGTATACAACTTGGTGCTTTAATCTCACGGAACTAATCTGTGTCCGAGTAGATGCCTGGTTGATAACCCCTTTATGGACCAAATGTAACCATGATTTTAGAGATATTCTTTCAATTATTTTCACCTTGTTGCAAATCAGTCAGATTTGAATTAGGCAGTAGCTGGATCAGGAATATCTCAACTTGTTGAGACTCTGAATTGGGCTTGATTTGATTGAATTGGAATAAAAACAAAAAAATACTCAAATAAAAACTCATAGCTGAGCTCCAAATTCATTGTTTTTTTGGGGCAGAAGACTTCAGGAGATCAAATGCATACTCATTTGAAGGTTACATAAGTAAACATATAGCAGCAAGATAAAGAGGTCAAAGAATTGAAAATGTTTTGCTCATACTTCACAGTCAGTCCCATCTTCCCCCAAAAAATGGAACTCAAGAACATTGTAAAAGGAATGGACAGACATAAACAGTTTATACGAAAAATAACCAGTTTCAATTTTACACACAAATCACGAGGAAAATAAAGCTGTGGATGAAAAACAGCAACTGTGATACTAATGATTTATAATATAGGTTGCTTTAGCTGTTGAGGAGATTTACTTGTACGATATTGTTGGTGGGAAGACATTAAATCCAAGCGTTGTTACATGCTGCCTTCAGCTATTTTTTACAAAATAACAATGATTCAAAAGGATTTCACTTTGTTCAGCAAGTGTGGCTTCTGCTTATCAGGGGGGCAACAGCAAAGGCCTGAGATGAGGAAATCCCTTTCAGCATCTGCAGCTTCAACAGGAACTTGTTCAGCTAACAGCTTCTTTCCTGAATCCAATCAAAACAGGCCTCGGCCGAGAGATATTAAAACATGGGGACACCGCCATAAAACTAGTTGCTTGGCACAGGATATCGATTGCAGAATTTGCCTGGTGGGTACCAATACTGACGTAACACAACACTCAGCCCGAATTTGCTGAACAACAGCTTACATGAAGCAATGTCCCAAGGCATTTCACAGAAGTATAGTTAGACTTCCAACCAAGCCCAACGAGAATGAACAGGAAAGATGAACAAAAGCCTTTTCAAAGAGCTAGATTTTAAGGTGATCATGAAGGAGGACTGGGAGTTGGAGAGGGTGGTAGAGAAACAGAGAATCTATGGCAGGAATTCTAAAGTGCATGGCCTTTCTAGATTTTTCAGCCATAAACTGCAAGGCAAAAAGGAGGGTATGCTCAAGATTTCAGAAGAGCATGGAGTTCTGGTGCAATTAAAAGGTAACAAGGTACAAAGGAACAAAGTTACAATGGTTGGGGGAATGAGTATTTTAAATTTGTAGCTTCGGGGATTGGAGAACCAACATTATTTAGCAAGAATATGAGTGACCAAATGAAGCAGCATTTTGGCTAAGATCAAGTGTAGTATTGACATGCTGTGCTTGGTTGAAGCCATTAGGTTACATTTTAACTTCATTTGAAGCAATTTTTAAAAACGGCATCTCGGCCTTTTGGCTAAGATGCAAACAAAATCAAGCCTTAGAGGAGGACTTATGTCTACTCCAATCAGCTTGGATCATGTAGATCAAGCCCAAGACAGGAAGTGAGAACCCTGTCTTGTCATCTTGAATCAGGAATGTCTCAACTTGTTGAGACCCTGAATTGGAATTGATTTTATTGAATTGGAATAAAAACAAAATAAAAAGATATCAATAGCAGAGTTTTCAATGAGCTGGAATTTAAAGAGCACATAGGATGGGAAAGGGCAGAAGCAGGTTGCTGGGGTGATGTTGGAGCAAGTGATTTTTATGATCAAAAGTTCTAAAGTCAAAAGGCGCATTCAAAATTTGAAACTGCCTGACCAGGATAAGGGATAGAAACAAATACAAAGGTATGGTCATAGCAAAAATAAATGTTTCAGTACAATATTTATTTAGGCAGTTAACATTCTGTATACTATTAATTTTGTGTTGAAGCTGAAGACAAGTTATTAGATGGGTATTCAATTTCTCAATTAAAGATGGTCATTAAAAACAGGAACAGAGTAAACTATTCAGCCCAGGCAGCCTGCTCCGCTCTTCAAGAGGATCATAGCTGATCTAACATTCCATTTTCCTGCTCTTTCCTAGTAACGCTCGATTTCCTTACTGATCAAAAATCCACCTACCTCAGCCTTAAATATATACAAGGATTCTGGAACTCCTTGCCACAGAGAGTTGTTGGGCAAAGACTCAATTCCTTGAAGGAAGAAATTCCTCCCAATCTCAACCTTAAATTGGTTCCTTTTTATTCTGAGACTATGCCCTCAGGTTCGAGACTCTCCCACGAGGGAAAATATCCTGTCAGCATTTACTCTGTCAAGCCTCTTAAGAGAATGATATGTTTCAGTGAGATCATTTCTCATTCTTTTAAATTCCAATTAGCCCCAACCTATTTAGCCTTTCCTCATAAGACAATCTCTCCATACTAGGGATTGTCCTAGTGAACCTTTTCTGAACTGCCTATGAAATAATATCTTTGCTTAAGTAACAGGACCAGAACTGCTCACAGTACTCCAGATGTGATCTTACCAGTACTTTGTACAGTTGCAGCAAAAATTCCCTCCTCTTATACTCCAACCCTCTTGAAATAAAGGTCAACATTAGCTTTCCTGATAACCCACTGAACCTGTGTGCTAGCTTTGTGTTTCTTGCACAAACATTCCCAAACCCATTTGTGTTGCAGCTTTCTGCAGTTTTTCTCAACTTAAATAATACTGTTTTGTTCTCATTTCCAAAATGAACAACTTCACATTTTCCCACATTATACTCCATTTGCCAATTTTTGTCCACTTAGCATGTCAATATCTCTTTGTAAACTGTTTGCATTCTCCTTGCAACTTGTCTTTCCCCCAATTTCTGAGTTATCTCAAAAGTTAGAAAATATCTCAGTATTAGGCTATGTTTACATCACAACCGTAGAGTCAGCATGAAGCAGTTTCATTCTACAGAAAGTCGGACATGATTCTTTAGATAGGGTCTGCTTTTATTTTTGATGGGGTGTCAGCTAGGTCTTCAAAACACACAAACACATCATCCTCTATACCAGCTACTCTTGACATATCCATTTTTTTTGCACTATATGAAGTGCACATATTTTCCCCATAGTGACACAACTAAATTATCCAAACCGAGAGAGTTCAAGCACAGTTTGGTAGAGCCATGGCAATAGTTTGCAGGATTACTTGAAGGGCTCCAGTCACAGAGTTTCTGTTAAACCAAAATATTTGGTTAATCAGAAGCAGTTCCTTGCAACGCTGTAGACAAGCTTGATTTAAGTACTAAATGAACTGCACAGAGTTGACTTTGTTGTAGACCTTAATTATAGTTTTATCATGTAGTGACATCTAACAAAAGGCATAATGTGCCATAGGTGCAGGACTGGTTGATATTAAAGAACTCAGTATAAGTGAATAGGCAACAATAGATTTATTGTCAGAGGGAGGCTAAAAGCAGAAAAGTATTAATAACAAGAACATGAATAGATCATTCAGCCCATCAAGACTGTCCTGACATTCAATCTGATTGTGATTCATCTGTGTCTTTACTCCATCCACTCACCTTGATTCTGTAAGCTTTAATGCCCTTGCCCAACTACAAACCATGAATCTCAGTTAACCCCCAATCTCAACAGTTTGTTTGGGCTAATGCTTAGGAAGGTCACACAAAGCCACTATCAAGGCTACCAAGTATGCCCTTTCTAATCAATAGCAGCAGCTTTGGTCTCTGATTTTTGGTTTTCATAATGAAGTCCTTACATCTTGCATGAATTTTCACTGTTATTAATTTAGTGTTACAGGCAACAGTGATTTCCTCCGATTACATTTCACGTGACAGATTTTTAATTTGGTTTGAGATTGAAGTGTTCCAAGATTCCCATTACTCTTTTGCTCACTGACATCCGGTCTGAGCATTTTAAGATTATGTCGCCTTGTTCTCGACTTTTGTACCAGAAGAAAAATGTTAATTGTCTTAAACATGTCTATTTGAATCACCTTCAATTTATTTTATATTCGAGGGAATACAAGCTCAATTCATGCAATTTATTCTCATAACTTAACCTTATACATTATTCTACTGAAATTGCACTAACCTTCATCAAGACCAACATGTCTTTCCTGATGTACTGTGCCCAGAACCTGATAAGAATCCAGGCTGTATCTGACCAAAGCTCTGACCCACAATAACAGAACTTCCACATCTTTGGCTTTTATCCTGGGGTAGAAAACATGGCAGAACTTTTTAATTAGCTTTCACACCTGTCCATTAATTAAAAGTTTATATACTTCAATTTTTCTCTCCATCCAACATTCTTAACTTCATGCTATGCAACATTTACTATATGTTTTATGATTTGGATAATATCCTACAGTAACATGTGTGCACACACTGAATACATATCACGAGAACACATCACCAAGTAGATGTGTGCAAAGTCCTCAGAAGGGGGTATAACTGTCTAAATTTACTGTTGTGAGAAACCTGACAGTTCTGATGAAGTGACAGAACTTGAGGCATTCATGAGAGGTAGAGTGTTGTCAGGTGGAAATCCATCACAGGAAACGCATCGGAACTTAACAGTATAGTTAATCATCTTCCCAATGTAAAAAGCACAGCAGTTGCAACAGTCAGAAATCATTATATAACATCTTTCTGGTGGATTGGTTAAATTCAATCAACAATTGCTTCAGAGAGTAAATTTTAACACCAGTGGCATCTGTGATTAATAGCATGGATTCACAGGGCAGAGATTCACTGATGATACCTCCCACTGCTGCTCTGGAATTTTTAGGATCCCATGTCCAAGAGAGAAATAGGTGCTCCAAGAGACAAGTAGATCAAAGTAACTATGTGCTGACCATCTGTGCTGCAACACACTTAGCAACTGCTTTCTTTTCAGAAGTTCAATGGCACACAGCTCACCTTTTCCAGATAATCTGTTCTCAGCCTTTCCATTCCTAACCACACCCACTCTTGACGTGCGCTTTACTCATCATCCGCTCAACTTTCAGCTTCCCTTCTTTCTGCCATTTCACACAGCCACAGCCTTTTCTGGTAAGCCATATACACTAACAAAAATCGACTTAAATCTAAAGTTAAAATAGTCCTTGTTAGTGTCCCATACTGAAAGGTAAATGACACATGTCTAACAACCAAACAAACTATGACTGTTATCATGTTCTCTGTGATTGTATGAGAAGATACTATGGTCAAAAAGTCAAGGCAGCCATGGCCTTGGCCTTTCATGCACTATTCTCTTGCCTATGTAGCTCTGTCAAACAACAATAACTGAGATAACTCCTGCTGAGTGTCACGGACATCCTACGTCCTTTGCATTGACAAGTGACCTTCCTTTTTCTGGTTGCACTGCATTAAATTGGCTAAAGAACACAAATTCCTTCCTAATGGACAGAAAAATGCCTTGCACCATTCATTTGCTGACAGCTGTGGCGATTCATCAAAATTTTCCCTTTCATCAGACATGAAGTAAAACTCTTCGATTTGACCGTCAATGCCAAATGAACTGAGAGTTCATTATTCATTCATAATTAATGTTTAACTTGACTTTAGTAAGCCTTCAACAAAGTAGAAAAAAAGCAGTTTTTGAGCACTTAGCTCAGGCTCTAGCAATGTTCTTTCAGCTATTTTTGAAAATAGATTAGGTCCATTAGAAGTTTCCTTATGACATTAAAGCTTCTCTTTTCATAAAATTAGTGAGAACAGGCCCCAAAACATCAATGAAATGAAAAAATACCAGTCAACTGACCCACTGATATCCTTTCATCAAATTATTTTTATCCATTTTGTGACAATATTATAAGTTGTATAATTCAGAGGGCACATTATACAGGAGAAAAGTTTCAACAGTAGGTCATCCTATCAGGCCTGCAGAATGCTAACAGTTCAAAACTAACTTTTGCTGGAGTTAATTTCCATCATTGATGCAGAAATATTACAACTTAGTGCTTCATGCTGAAACAGAGTCATTTGTATTCAATGTACATCAGTATACAAGTGCACAGAGCATGGCAATTTCAGCTCCTGGAACAGATGCTTCCTTCTCCAATCAACAGCGTCATTTGAAAATTGAGAAAGTAAAATGAAAATAAATAGAATGAATATAAGGTATGTACCGGTCAGCTTCGTTCTGGTTTCAACATTTCTCCCAAAAGTTCATGTTTTGTAATCACTGCTTCCTCTGCGAGTGTGCTTTGAAGTATGTTTCCTGTTTATCACAGGATGTATATCTCTAAAGTATTCCACCTCTTAATGCCAGTGACTCCAGGTCAGCCCAAGAAAAAGCAGCGCAAGGTACAGCAGACACTTATTCATAAAGGTATCATTCAAATCAGCATCTAAAAGATCATCTACAACGTGGATTGGCATATATCAAAATTTGAAATGACAGAAACCAATTACAAGATGAATCCATAGATTGAAGCTGCTCTGTCAAAACACTCTGCAGAAATTCTCTAACAATTAGGAATAAAGAAACTTTTGCACTGTTCAGATTTTGTTGTAGTTGAGAATGCTATTGGTACCTTTGTGTCCATTTACTCCAATAGTGTCTGCTCTTTAACCTCATCAATCTCAGGACTATGAGCTTAGAGTCAATATTAATGCTGAAAGCAGCACAACTATAACTAGCTAGAAGGCTTCATTATATTCTGGAAATTTAATGAATCTATTAAGTTCCACATACACAATGTAGTCTTGGGTCAGCTAGGTGTTGGTTAGCATTACCTTTGAAAAAAAAGTTTCTGTATTTCTATTTTTACATCCAAAGTAAGTAATCTTTCGTTCCAACTCCTCCCATCTTGGACTACCATCCCTTTTGCCATTTAATCTCTTCTGCCTTTCACCCAATGAAGACCTTTTTCTTTCTGCTCTTCCCTATTCCCCTCTCTGTACTTGCTTAACCTTTTACGTCTCTAGCTTTTTCCAGTTCTGATGAAAGGTCATCTTGAAATGTTGACACTATTCTTCTCTTCGCAGATGCTGACAGTTGCTGCAAATTTCCAAGATTTTCTCTTTCTCTTGTATCAAATTTGAATTCAGAAAGCTTTCACTCTGGTGTCCATTTGGCTCAGATCAGTGGATAGCAACGTTGATGTATCAATTTCCCAAGTTTATGTTGCTAAATCTGCTTCCCTTTATCCAACTGCAGAACTGTACATCCACCTTTCCTTGGGTATGACCTGGCTAACAAATTAATGGAACTTGTTTTTAAGCAAACACAACATGCTGGACAGTTATTTTCCCGATAATAACTACAAAATTTGTTCTTGATGACTTGCCCAAAAATTATTTTGTACATTATCTCACATAAATGTCAATATCCATCACAAAGCTTACAGAAGTAAATGTAAAAGCAAACTGACGCCTGAGTGCATAATGTGTTTATAAAAAGCAACTTATGATGGAATCATTCCTAAGTACATACAGCTTTCTACACAAGTGTCCATTAATTTGAATGCTTTAAGCCATCTTTTTTCCCGTTACACCTGCTCTGTAGCTACTGTTAAGGTACAGATCAGAAACCCCAAAGAATATTATGAAGTGCGACGAGACCCCAGCAATTCTTCTACTTTGGCATTAGTGTGAGGATAAGGTGTTTCACTCCAGGTATGATTCCAATGATACAATAAAAAGCTATAGTCAAAACTAACATTATTTAATATACAGTCTAACTGTTAAAACATGAATTCACTTAACATTTGCCTATGGAACAAAAACTTAAACATGACAAGATACAGTTCTTAACTGCTAATCTCTATTCAATCCAAAACAAACAATACTCCTGTTATACTCTTAAACTCATCTTCAAAAATCAGTTAGCAACACATCGGATTATGTGCTTTTATTAGGGCTGCCAGTCCTCAAGCCTCCAGAATACCTTTTGGAGTGAGAGACAGAAAGAGAACTATTTCACCTTGCAGCTGTGAGAGAGCAAGCACAAACGTGACCCCTTGCTTCTTTCAGAACCCAAAAGGAACTGCCTACTTTTCCTGGTAAGCTTAGCTTTTCCACTTAAGCACATGACTCTATCAACCTAGTCAAAACCCTACTCTAAAGCCCCAGTGAAAATACCAAAATAAACAAAAATGCATTAACTTGCATAAGAACAAACACATCTCTAGCTAAAAATAATCATTAGCCTGCAATTTCAGCATTTGAGCTGCGTGATGCAGACAAAATGATGCTGTATAAAACAGCTGAATTTTGAGCATGCCCCTCACAAGAACCATGACATAAATACATTTATTAAAGGCATAGTATTATCATATTATATGCAAGCTGTTATGCTGCACGAATCAAAGTATAAAATTAACTTTGAAAACATACAGATTTTTCTGTGTGCATTATGTAAAACTCATTACTTTCACTATCACACTATATTTGCAGAAATTATTGGCAATTTCATCAGGCAGATGGTCAACTCCTTCCCGCATCTTTAGCAAGTTCTTTCCATTCTTATCTTTCCCTTTTAGCCCCCACACATTTCTAATATGATAATGTCAAAGATCATGAAACTGCAAGGAACCGAAAAGACAGGTAACTACATGCCTTCAAATTATCCTGAACAAACCCCTTAATCATTCTCCACATTACGTGATAGTGGGTTAGCTAAATCAAAGTTACTCAAACTATCTGCAAAATAAAGCTAGGAAAGTTTAACTGAGGTTTGAGAACTGGGCAACAGGGTGTCAAATATCAATGGCTTCATCAAATTACTGACACGTAATCAGCTCCAGATATCCCACCTAATCATCAAGCAACCTTGGGCAAAAAGCTTTCTAAACACGTTTTTCTACTCCCTCATGTCGGCAATCTCTAAAGTTGAAATCTTAAAGTCAATGATGAATGGAGTTTGACATATAGCACTTTACAGATTTTAAAAGGGCTCCAAGGATCCTCTGCACATTAAATAGCATGCAGTTTGAAGTCTTTATTTAAAAGGATCTGTCATCACTTTGTGGAGGGGAATTGTATCCTTTAATTCCAGCATTCCAAGTCACATTGTTAAGATCGAACATCACACATAAACTATGTTCTGTACCATTTGTGATGCTTGTGACATGTTTAAGAATACAGTTACAATGCTCTGCCCAGTGGAACAATGCCCTTTAAACAAATTTAAACTACACCTCAGGGCATTAGAAACAAAACAGGATAGTCTATATTGGCATTTATCATAATGGAACACTTTTTATTCTGGTGCTTGTATCATTCGATATGATACAGCACTTAGCTAAGAAGGCCACTGTGCCCTTTTCGTACATTTTTACTGCAACTTGTAATGTACTGGTTGAGACACAGCATCCACCCAACATATTCAAAAGCAGAGTTGAAAATTAATTGAGTTAACTTAAACCCAATGTCAGTCATTGCTGTTTTTCTTGTTAGGATAACATACATGCATTCAGATTTGTGGCCCACTCTTCTGTTCATGCAGTTTATTGGCAACCATGTAACATGAACCAAGAAAGAAATATGCCGTTTGTAATTCTAGATTAATTAAAGCTTGAGTTAATTTCTTAAAAGTTAGCAGAGATGTATTCATAATAGACTAGCAGTTCCCAACCTTTTCCTCTATATGGACCAGTGGATCACCATCAAAAGCTTTTGCAGACCACAACATATGCAAGCCATTTTAAACAGTTTTTTTAAAACACATATGGCTGATGGGAGTCAAACTTATGTATCACTGGGTATTAAAAACACAGCTATTTCTAATAGTTAATGTCGGACACTCAAATACATTGCACTCCTCCCAACAAATTCACCTGCAGTAGGCCTGAGTGGAAACAGATAACGCTTACCTAATGAGAAGGCTGATGCTATTTAACAGACGTCAAATGCTGGAAGTCAGGTTCCAGAGATGACAGTCTCAATCGAAGATCTGGTTCAATGTTAAGTTTGATATTTGATCTTCAATGTGACAAGCCCTGAAATCCCA
Organism: Sphyrna mokarran; assembly: GCA_024679065.1. Lineage (NCBI taxonomy): Eukaryota > Metazoa > Chordata > Chondrichthyes > Carcharhiniformes > Carcharhinidae > Sphyrna > Sphyrna mokarran. The sequence goes on along the minus strand of JAGIQG010000003.1, from coordinate 103,461,391 downwards.
GTTTTGCTAAGATAGGTGATAGGAAAAAGCATTATAAATTTTACAGCCTTCTCAGACAGTTCTGGGTATTTCAAAGCAACTTTAAGCCAAAAGTCAGACAGATAGTTCTGAGAACTCCAGGTTTAACTCATTGTCACAGGACAGCTCCAAAAGGCTGCCTTGGTCTCTCGAGGACAGGCTGGTAAGGATGTCATCATCAAGGCCTGCATTTCTAAGGGATTTCTAATCCAGTTGATCTTTGTGTTGAGAACAGGGAAGTACTCACATAACTATGTTTCCAAACTTTGCAGATGCTCTCAGATGTCACGTTTCATACCGATTGGAAACTGCATTTCTGCTGTGGCCACAAAATTCTGGCAGATTCACAAAGGATTTGTAATTTGACAGCTCACTTTGTTTGGCCCACATCTCTATTTTGCTTCTATTTTACCCTGCATGTGAAAAACTCATTGATTTTCTCTGAACTCACCGTTTAAGTAATCAAAGATATCTGCCACATAAGCCAATTTGACAAGCCACTGAAAATCGCTGAAGCAATGTGAGAGTTCAAATACTGAATGAAGTATTTCACTTCATCATGCAACTGGAAAAGACATGCAAGTATCTTTCTTTGATTTGATTTAACTAATACATGTGATAATAATAAATCAAATCAAATTTTTGTTGCAGTTGATGCCTCCCTTTGGATGTTTATTTTATTAGCGTTACAAGAAGGCGTACGGAAACACTTCAATGAAGTCACTGTGAAAATTTACAAGTTGCCACACTCCAATGCCTGAGGGGGAATTTAGCATGGCCAGTGCACCTAACCAGCACGTCTTTTGGACTGTGGAAGGAAACTGGAGCACCTGGTGGAAACCTATGCAGACACAGGGAGAATGTTTAGACTCCACACAGACAGCGAACCCGGGTCCCTGGTGCTGTGAGGTACCACTGAGCTACAATGCTGCAGTGAATGGAAGTAATTAGCGGAGCCACTGCTCTCACACATGTAACAACTCCACTGTGTACGTGCAAACCTCATCTATGCTAATTCCCTCCAGATTTTGGCCAATCAATCCCACTGTGAATAATAATACAACATTGATTATGATGCATATAAGATACACTTAATTGTACTGGCTTCTTTCTATAGATCACCTGCAGTACCCTTATGGACCACCAGTAGTCCATGGACAACAGGCTGGGAAGCACTGCAATGGACAATTCAACAAAATGCAGCAAGATGGTATTGTTGAATTTAAAATAATAAACATTTGCAGACAGCAAGAGTCATCCAACCATTTACACTTTGTTCCGAATTTCAGGTGAATATACTTCTCCTACACACAAATTATGTCTATCTTTTTGAGCCCTTGTGCAATGGTAGAAACCCTGTATTTAAAGGGACTATAAATTTGTAGTTTTTTGAAAAGTAAACACTCTGTCATAAAACCCGAGTTGGAACTTCAAATGTTTGCCTAAAGATAAATGAAGTCTAACCAAATCTTACAACTGCTTCATAAACAATGAATTGTGACCACTAACAGGAATGTAAGTTTTGAAGCAGGAGAAGCCACTCAATCCTTTAAACCTGCTTTGCCATTCAATAAAATAATTAAAAATGGCACAAAAGCCACACCTACTTTGTGACTTATAAAGTCTGCTGTTGTCTGTGCCAGCACTACCAAGATACATGTCCCTGCGAAACACAGCCTTTAATTTAAGTGATTTTCACGTTGACAGAGCTTCAGTGGCATTGTGTGACAAAACCCAAATCTTTTTTGTCTTTTAAGTACGAATGTTATGGTATAACTGTTCACTTTAATTTTTAGACATGGAACTAAAAGGAGTAATGTCAATCTCCACCCTATTCAACATCCAAGTGGATGTTGCCTGGAGAGGAAATAGGAAGTGTTTAAAATTTTAAACACAACACAAACACACTTCAAGCTACACACTGCCAGTTTTAATGGAGGCAGAAGCAGGGACACTAGATAATCTGCCATCAGATGCCTAACATATTCAAGGCAGAGTATGACAGGTTTTTGATAGACAAGGAAATCAAGGGTCCTTGATTTCCTTGAAGAGAAAGAAAAGTGGAATTGAGGTCACAACCAAATCAGCCATCATCTTATTCATTGGCAGAGCAAATTTAAAGGACCGAGTGGCTGACTCCTGATCCTAAGTCTCATGTTCCTATTAATGCCCATGAATTTTGCAAAATCAACCTGCTTGTTTTTCAACATGTCAGCTGGGCTAGATCAAAAATTATTTAACTGCAAAATATTTCATTAAAAATGTCACATTGCCATGCGTATTTCATGATCAAAGTTTTCCCATTTGTGGGCGGCACAGAAATTGATAGTGCAGGACACTTGCAGACACCTTTAGAACCTGCATTTAGTAAAATGCTACAAGGCTTCCCATGTCAAAGGTGTGGGGCCACTGAGCTCTATTTAAAAGCAAGTCCTGTGGGCTCAAGAATTCCATAACCATTGACACAGAGGAAAACTGCAGGATCTGGAACAAAGCATCAAAATATCTCACAAAATAGAAATTTGTTGGATTGTTAGCATTTAGAAATAGAAATTGTTTCTGCTTTTTGCACCTATCATCAGCGTTAACCATTTTTATGTGCAATACAAAATAGCTAGATACAACTTTAAAGCTTTTGGGGACTCATGTTGTTTCACACAGGAGTCTGAGATTCCAGCATGCTGATGCTGTTATAGCCTCAGCTTCTGTGAAGAGCTGAATCCATCATCAGTAACTCAATAAAATAAATCTGTACACCAGTGTACACTCTATACATCTTTGGTTGTGCTTATTTTTTTTTAAGAGGCAATTTTTTTTTAAGCAGCTGCTCCAATTATCTACCAAAATTTCTGCAATGAGGCAAGATGGAAAACAGTACCTCTATATTTAATATCTCTTCACCTTTCCACCTTTTCTATTCGTGGCCAGTTAAGTTTTTGAGAGAAGGAAAGAGAACTCCATTAAAATAAATATGTTGTTAATACTGTGCTGAATGTTGAAGCTGTATTGTAGTATTGTAGAAGTAAATTTGCCTCAATGTAATTTTTTTGTAGAAAACATCTTCAGTAACTTTTCACCTTAGTCAAGCTGCAAACTTAGCAAAAAGGTGATGGCAGCTCCAAAACTGACATGGTGTACTGGCTATGTTACCACACCAGCTATCCAGAGATTGCACTAATAATCCAGAGAACAGGAGCTCAAATCCAACGTGGGGATCTGAGAAATTCAAATCAATTTTAAAAAGCTGGTGGCCACGATGCTAATGGATTGTTGCAAATACTCCTACAGCGTACTCTCTTTCTCTCTCGTATATATATCTATATATATAAATAATATATATCTATCTATATATATATATATATATATAAGTCCTACACCAATATGATATTCAAATGCCCCCAACACTGCCCAGCAAATCATAAAAAAATGCAATTATCCAGATGAAACCAATTCAATCTTCTCAGGAACTAAGTTATGAATTTGCAATGCATTCTAAGAATTTCCATATACTGAGAATTCTTTTTTTCAATATGAATTCCACAGCCCAAACAATTAATAGTATTTTCCTGTTAATCTGGATGTTTAATTAAATGAAGTCTAATTCCCCAAAAGGCCTGGAATTCATATCTCTCGATTAGTAGTCCTGCTTACTGATCCAGAAACAAAATCACTGATCTATAATTTGCCTACAGCAAAATTTTCCAGATGCTCATTTAGAAACCATTTTCACTACCCACTGAGAAGGTTCAAGAAAAGAAAGGTTTACAATAACATGGTAGACAAAGGAAATTTCATTGTCATTCCTGAATGCATGATATAGAAATAGATCTTTCAACCAAGCTGACCCATGCTTGTAAGTATGCTCCAGAGATCCTGCTCGCAGCCATCTTCAAATCCTCGAAGAATAATCTCCTTTCTCCCCCGTGTTTATTTAGCTTTACCACAAAGTCCTTAATGTTATTCATCTCAACACCACCACGTAGCGAGTTCTGCTTTCTAACCAGTGGACAAACAGCCCCTAATTTTGGACTTGCTCAGAAGCATAAACCTTTGTGCTACATCTCCACAATCATAATCTTAAATTTTTTATCAGGTCTCCCATTAGAGAAAAGAGCTTATTATGGAGACATGTTTTTTTTAAAAGAAAAGCAATAGTAAACAATAAAAATTGTTACAATCATAAAATAGGACAGCACAGGCGGCGGCCATTCAATCCAGCGAGTTCGTTGGCATTCTTTTGATGATCCAGTTAATCCCATTTCTTCCCCACCACTGCCCCAGAAACTTGCGAATTTTTTTCTCCTTCAAATATTTCTCCAATTTCGAAAACTATTATTGGATCTTCTTCTCTCATCCTTCAACCAAGTAACGCGCTCAAAATCCTAAGCACTTCTGCATAAATATAAACATGGACAGGGATCGCGGGTAGACATGGGAACATCGGGGTGGCAGTGCGGGCTCGTTGGGCCGAAGGGCCTGTTTCCCGTGCTGTTTTGTTCTTTGTTCTATAAATAGATCTTCCTCTTATTATCTTCTGGTTCATTTGTTGATCACTTTAAATCTGTGCCCTGAAGTTACTGATTGCTCAACCTCCAAACTGCTTCTATTTACTCTATCTAAACCCTTTATGACAAACACATCTCTTCTTAGTCTTCTCTGCTTTGTCCTGGATGGTGTTGGTATGAGTGCTATTGCAGACCAGAACACTGCATTTGCCTGACGAAGGTACAGTGTTGAAAGCTCGCAAATTTACTATCAAATAAATTGGTTGGATTTAAAATTGGTGTTGTGAAACTTTACTGAGTTTACCCCAGTCCAATGCCGGCATCTCTACATCATTGTCCTGGATGGTGGCAGACTTTGAATGTGGTTGTTGAACCTGCATTCATTCAGGCAAATGAAGCATATTCTATCAGGCTGCTGACATGTGCCTTGTATATGATAAACAGGATTTGAAGAGTCAAGTTACTTACCACAGAACTCCCAAGCTGACTTATTCTTATAGCCACAATACCTACATGATTGTTGACTAGGAAGTGAACAAAAACCCCAAAAATGATAATAGTGGCAGGAATGAGCAATGGCAATGCCACTGATTATCAATGGTGATGTGGGGACATTGGTTAGATTTTCTCTCATTAAAGATGATCACTGCCTGGCCCTTACGTGATACAAACTTCCATCACCATGCATCAGCCCAAGCCTGAATACTGTCATGTCTTGTTGCAAACACAGTAAGAGGTCTGACAACACCAGTTTTAAATTCAACCGATTTATTTCATAGTAAACTCACAAGCTTTCGGCTTTATAACCTTCGTCAGGCGAATGAGGTGTTCTGGTCTGCAATAGCACACGTATCAGCACAGCTATTCGCAGACCAGAACACCTCATTCGCCTGACAAAGGCTATAATGCCGAAAGCTTGTGAGTTTACTGTCAAATAAATCAGTTGGATTTAAAACTGGTGTTGTCAGACCTCTTACTGTGTTTACCCCAGTCCAACGTCAGCATCTCTATATCTTGTTGCAAACAGTCACTGACTGACTACATCAATGTCTGACGAGTCACAGATGGTGGTGAATGTCGTGCAATCGGCAGCAAAACACCCCCATTTCTAGAGCAAAGAACAAAGAACAAAACAACACGGGAAACAGACCCTTCGGCCCAACAAGCTCGCGCCGCCACTTTGATGTTCCCACCCGTGATCCCTGTCTATGTTCATAGATCTATGGATTGAAACCAAATTTGAGACAATTTAGGGAGAATTTGTTCTGCCAATTAGCCTAAGTTTTCCTCCACATCCTTTGGGATGTGGGAGGAAACCGGAGCACCTGGAGAAAACCCACGCAAGCACGGGGAGAATGCGCAAACTCCCACAGACGCAGGCCCAAATCTATGTATCTGCACAGCACAGCAATAGTCACTGAGCTGTCGTGTTGCCCATCAAATGGTCCAGGTCAAGCGTACACTAACGACGCAAAGCACTAGAATACTCTCGAAAAAAATCCAAGAGCAGCCCTCTCACGATCGATCGCGTGTATGCCCCTTGTTAGACAGCAAGGTGGACCAAAGCACCTGTAGGATAAAAACAAATACATCAATATCATCGTCTATTTACACACTTCCCAGGGACTCCCAAGGGTCGAGATCCCTATTTTAAATCAGTTTTCTATACCCCTCCATTCCCATTCTGTTCATGTGCCCATCTAAGTATCTCTTAAATAACTCGAGTGGCTGCCTCCACCACTTTACTTGGCAGCGCGTTCCATACCCCCACCACCTTCAGTGTGAAAAAACTCCCTCTAGCATCCAAATTATACCTTACCCTCCTCACCCTAAGCCCGTGACCCTCGTGCTATTTGAGGGCATCCTAGGAAAAAGCTTAACCCTGTTTACTCAATCTATACCCCTCATAATCTTGTACACCTCTATTAGATCTCCTCTAAGTCTACGTCTTTCTAAGGAAAACAGCCCCAATTTGCCTAACCTCTCCTCATAACTCAGACCTTCCATACCAGGCAGCATTCTGGTAAACCTCCTCTGCACTCGCTCCAGACTCTCCACGTCCTTCCGGTAGTAAGGCAACCAGAACTGGACGCAGTATTCCAAATGAGGTCTAACCAACGTTTTGTACAACTGCAACATTAAAGGCCAGCTCCTGTACTCTACACCCCTTCCTGTAATGGCTAGCATACCATATGCTTTCTTCACAACCTTCTCCACCTGCTCTGCCATCTTCAGAGACTTATGCACCTGCACCCCCAGATCCCTCTGCGATTCTATATTCTTAATAGGTCTACCCTTTATCATATACCTCCCCCCACAGTCTTTCTCCCGAAATGCATCATCTCGCGTTTATCAAGATTGAATTCCATCTGCCATCTATCTGCCCAAGCTACCAGCCTACCTATGTCCTGCTGCATCGCCTGACAATGCTCCTCACTATCCACAAGTCCAGCCATCTTTGTATCATCTGCAAACTTGACCACTCCACTTACTCCCTCTTCCAAGTCATGATCTTATGCTAGAAAACCAGTCATTGATGAAACAGCTGATTGGGCCTAAGACACTACCTGGAGGAACTCCTGCAATAATATTCTGGGGCTGAGATGATTGATTAAGCTCCTGACTGCATTTTCCTTTGTGCTAAGTGTGACTCCATTCAGTGAAGTCCACTGCCCGTGATTCCTATCGACTCCAGTTTTGCTAAGGCTCCTTTGATGTCTTGATGTCAGGGGCAATCATTTCCACCTCATTTCGAGTTCAGTTCTTTTGTCCATGTTTGAACTGAGGCTGTAATGAGGTCAGCAGCTAAGTGAACCTGACAGAATCCAAACTGAGCCTGAATGAGGTTATTGCTGAGTACCACATGATAGCACCATCAACAATACTTTCCATTGGATTTGTGTGGCTTTTTGTGGACGTGACATCCTTGGACAGTTTTCCACACTGGAAAATTAACAGGACACTCATTCTGTTTTCACTTGGCCAGCGTAATTTTTAAAATAATGTAATCAACTATGTTGCTGAATTCAAATTATCCGAATTCCCACATTGTTGCAATACTATCACTGCACAATTCAAGTTATTAAATATTTTTTTTAATTGAATAAACTTTTGAGTTAACAGTGGATATGTACTTCTAAAATAGAAACAATTCCTGTTTAAATATATAATTCTGTTTCTTTTCTCTTATTTCTGTAAGCATTGTAATGTCTGGGGACCTGCATACTTGTCAGTATCGATGAGGCACATCACAATCCAACTCAAGATTGAAACAACCGGTTTCAATAGGGTTTAAACACGTTATACGTGACATTAAAGTCTCTCAGCAGCTCTCCCTGCAGAAAGGAATGAAAAAGAAAAAAGCTGCAGCCTGTGATTGTGTCAAAGTCTGTAACAGGGCTTGGCAAAGGATAACAATAGTATCAGCAGATCAATAACTATCGAAACCATTGGGTTTCAGTCTAGTGCTCAACAAATACTTCCTGTATTATATCAAGCTGACTATTGTGAGGAAGCGACTTCTTGCCTGAAGCATAAACAGGTGACTGGTCCTGGAATGCACTGCGTCACAAAGCTGGAACAGGTGGAGCAGGAAGAACAGGTGGATTTCTGCAGCTAAGAGACAGTCAGAAACCAAAAAGGAGCAGCAATGGAAGCAGTCCCAAGCACGTACATAAGCGTTGGACCACTTTCGGCTTTCAGCAGGGAACGTTATGACAAAAGTGGCCAAGCAACTCTTTATTTTTGTTGTTCTTGGCAAAATTGCTTCTTCAATAAATTTCAGCATAAAAGGTTTCACTGTTATACTGCCATCTCTCTCAATATGCTTTGTGCACATATTTTGTTAAGGTGTTGAACAGTTTATCAAAAAGTCAAGAGGCATCAAGCACATAGTCATGGGCCGACTGTCCAACTAATTCGTCCAGGTGATTATTTCTGTCAATCCAATGGGATTTGTCTATGCCACAGGTTACATCTTGTTGAGATAAGCACATGGTATTTTCTCTCGAATTGTATTGCCTTTTGCTATTCAGAAATTGATGTGGGAACAGAAAGCAGTTAGTGCTGCATCACCTAGTCCTTGGTCTGATAGAAGGAATCATTTGCAACCAGACCTCCTGATTGGGGGAGGGCAAAGGTTCTGACATTTGATTCATACATTTCTCCAACTCTCTGAATCAGAAATGTGGGATACTGACAGCCAGGACAATGAAAGATCAAAACTAACAAGATAGCAAGAGGACTGCAGAACAGTGGAACTCTTGAGGGGGATGTAAAGGAGCTGAGTTTTTTAAAAGCCTGAGGCTATTCTATTTGCAAACATGGTACAAGATTTTTTTTCTGGTTGATGCAAAAGTCAATTGAAAACTTTGAAAGTTCTGAATCATACCATGTTACAAAGAAATATTACAGCTATGTGTTGGGTACACATGAAAGCTCAGATAAAATAACAATAGGTACAAAAGGTGACCTTTACGAATCCTGGCTATCTATTAAAAATCACAAGAATCCTGTTCCAAATACAAAACTGTTAAGAGAAGGTAAATTATGAAAGCTTGTTTTAGCTTGTTGACAAATAGGTAACAGGGCAGAGGGAGATAGGTTCATCACTAGAAGAATGAAAGGGGAAGAGTGAATACTTTTTTTTGGAATAAATGACATGGACTTGGTCAGAAATGGCATCTTGTTAAATTCTTGGTGGTGTGCATCTTACACAATGAAGTGTAGACTATACTCCAAATCTCATGTATTTCCACATCCCTTTTTTCACAATCTATTCTTAAATATTGACGTGGTCTCTTTCCTGCTACTGTATTCCAGTCTCATAATCTGCTATGCAAGAAGATTTTCTTTTTCTAAATTTACATCCATGTCTCCTCATTCTCGACCCCACAACCAGTAGAAACATTGGATGAAACTCTCCCATTCTGAGGCTTGGTGCAGTGGTGGGCAGCTTTGGTAGCATCTTTCCCACCAACCAGAACCGTTAGATCCTAAGCCAGATTCTGTGCTTGGAAAGTCATTAATTATCACACTTGAGTTCCCCTTCGACTCATAACAATGAGGGGAGGGGGGAAAGGGGGGGAGAACGAGAGGGGGAAGGGGGGGATTAAAAATCCACTTCTACTGTAACAATGCAAGGAACTATGTTCTGATGTTAACCATATTACCATTACAAATAATTCTTGTTTTGGGAAGGGGAATAAAAACCCCTGACTAGAATTCTAACTCAACCAGAAAAAGCAGCACCGTCACATGGACTTCAAACGTTAATTCAGTTTCTCGCTCCACAGATGCTGTCAGACCTGGCAGCAGACTAAGTGCTGAAAATGGGGTGAGAATAGAAAAGGTGCTTGATGTAAAGTGCAGACACAATGGGTCGAAGGACTTCTTTTTGTGCAGTAAAATCGGCTGTGTCTTTTTAGCATTTTCTGTTTTTATTTCAGATTTCCAACATTCACAGCATCGTCTTTTATTATAGAATTCTAACTGTCTGTCTCCCTAATTTTCTCCAGGTGTAAGTGCGAATGGTGAGCAAGGAAACAAGTTAATAGGCAGCAACGTTGTTCATAACTATATGATCCACTGAGGCCGTCTTTTCAGTCTCGAAGCAAAAGAATGATCATTTGGACGATGTAACTGACAAGCCAACACATTCAGAAACTGGAGGCAGAAAATTGAAGTGGAAAAAGTGAAATAGATGACTAGGATGAACACTTTCCTCCAAAGATTGTTTTATTTATTTACTTTAGCAAATTTTACTTTTCAATACAGCATCAGAAGCAGAATGAGGCAGAAAAAACACATTCCAAAGGTTCCTAGACCCAGCAGAAAGGTTGTGGCACCAACACACATCTATCCTGTTTTTAAATATTTCACTACGTTGGCTTCACCCTTATATCTTTAATTAAGGTAGCTCGGAGGTGCAGCACGAAAATTGAACCTTTCAGTACAAAGGAAACACTGTTATCTAGCACAACTACATTCCATACAACCAAATTCTTTATCTGACAAGACTCAAGTATTTGTCTAAAATTCTCTCAGGCAATTTAAAAAAATATCTTTCCTTGTGCCCTCATTTCAAATATGCAGTTTTGGAACTAAAGTAATTTCATCAGTATTTTTTTCCCAGACGTTGGTAGTTTTGCTAACCATGACTGTGATTCAGAATTCTCAACGAAAAGCTTGACAGTAATTGAATAAAATGGGATGGCTCTTGCGAGATCCTGTCCCTTTCTAAAACATTCAAACTGAAGTTCGGTAATATTCAGCAAAAAGGTGTGACTGAGAGGGAAACCCATTACCATTTTCTTCATTCACAGAATGCTGTTTAAAGTACCTGGACCAGTGTAGCGTGATGAGTCAAGAGAGCCACAGAAGACGTATTTTAATTTAGATATTACTCTCGCTTTTCTGTTGCATGGCAAGCTAAGATCGCACACTACACCTAGCTGTTTGGCACTTAGCAGAGAGAGCTTTCATCCATACATAAACCCAGAGTATATCTCAGACCAGCCAGCTATCTGCTCACTGGGTAATTACCATGAAGTGAGCCAGGCTTATGTTTTTCTAATTTCTTGTCAGAGGTGCTGAGGCTGATTCTAGCAGCTAAATTCCTGCTGTATTAAAATCAACTCTATGCCCACCAAGTGGCGATTAAAACTGGTACCTTTCTTACTTGCTAAACTGCTCAGAGCAGTTTATTTGTTTTGCTGAGCTCAAAGGACAAGCTCGAAACTTGAGTCGATTTTTTTAGTGGGAACACAATCACTTGATTTTATTCATTCAGCATCAAAAGGTAAATACAACCACATTTTAAAAATGGGAGTTCTGTATTCACAAACAATACACTTGAAGCATGCACTCATTGGGCCAGAAAAATTCCTACACTGACACCATAATCAGTCCTCACTCACAGTCACTTTATTTAACTAATGCCTTTAGTTGCCAATTCAAGAATAGACGAACACATTCTCCTTCCTGATAGCTCATTTGCTAAAAACCATGTGGAAAAGTGTATAATGCACAAGCTGCAAATTCCCAGGATTGATTTCCTGTCTGTGACAAGTCAGCTGGTCGTAGCCAGAACATCTGTGGAAAACTAAAACCAACTTCAGCGTGCCTGTAGCAACACACATCATGTTGGTTATCAGGCAAGATATCAGATGGAACAGACAAAGTTCCCCTGAGGAATAACAAGGATTTCATCATGGAAATCATGCTGGAATAAATAATCAGATCAGAATGTCAATGGAGCCACTTGGCACAATTAGCCTAAACATATCCTCCGAACACACCGGCATTCACTAGTAAATGATGTTACTGTTATGACAGTCTCTGTATCAGATCACTCAATCAATGATACATAGCAGGAAACTGTTAGCAATCACCAGCCCTCTCTCAATCAATGCCTAAAACTTATAACTGACCATTTATTTCACTGGTCTGGATTTGTCAGTCAGTGCTGACTTCAACAAGAGTTGCCCACTAAGATTTAGTGACCTCCGTGTTATGGTTTTCTCCTTTTCTGATGAGTTTAAATCTGATGCCAAGTCAACGTGATATCCTGGCATGCACTGGCAGTGATGTCAACAGGCACATAAGAAGCCAATCATATTGAAGTATTCACACAGATCAAACCAAAAATAGTGCATTTTATTCTTCCCTTCTCATTGAAATTTTTAAACAACAGATAGATTTGCAGATGCAAATCTCAATTTCAAAATCTGCAGATGACATAAAACTTGGAAATGTCATGGACGGTCAGGAGGATAGTGACAGACTTTAAGACCAACCGACAAACAAACTGAATGAATAGGTGAATACACGACACGTGAAATTTAATACAAAGGTTTTCTTTTAAATTATCCCAAAAATTTGAGCACGGCCAGCACTTATTATCCACTGCTAACTGCACTTGAAGAGGTGAAGGTTAGGCACAGGAAAACGTGATTCATCTTGGCAGGAAGAACGAAGAGAAGCAATATTAAACAAAGAGCACAATTCTAAAGTGAATGTCAGAATAAACAAAATTGGGGATGTAAGCATAAATCGTTAAAGAGGCAGGACAGGTTGCAAAAATGGTTAAAAAGGCTTCATAAATAGAGGTATTGAGTACAAAAGCAAGGAAGTTGCATGTAAATTGAGTGCTGCATTTTCTTTTGGGAAAGCATCTCTTCTATAACAACTGACATTGAGTAAGCAGTTCAGGATCAAAGTTCATGCTGTCTGGGTTTTGTTCCTTCTTTTGCTGCACCTGCACAGTTTATGTTTGAAAGATTTCCGAAGATTGTTGTATTTTGTTTTAAAGAACAAGGCTAAGAAAAATCATGGTTTTTCCCCTTGATAAAATAATTTCATGTCATAGTGTTGTGGGATCTTTGGCTTCAGTTTTGCAATAGATAACTAGATATTATTCAGGTATTGCATCTTGTGAATTTTAATACATCAGTCAGGAATCTATCCAATGAATTCCATTACACATACTTGTATGTTACACCTTCAGCTTGTTTCTTGCACCTATTACTTTGTCTTGTCCAATGTGATGTGAAGATACCGGCATTGGACTGGGGTAAACACAGTAAGAAGGCTCACAGCACCAGTTAAAGTCCAACAGATTTATTTGGTGGCAAACATTTGCTACAATGTGAACAGGGCTTGCTGGTTCCAAGGAAGTGCTAAAATGAAAAATAAACTAGTGCAAAATATAGTCATAACACCAAAAGTTCAGAGAATACTGCACAATTAAATGATCCTTCCTCATCAAAACTTCATGATCTTATGTCACATATTTAGTGCAGTTTGTGACAACACTGCCACCAATGAAGGGCATAGAACTTATTCACTAACCTTATTCTTGATATTAAAAAGTAGAATAGAGTTTCTCACAATAATAAAGTTCTACCAAGTTTCCAATAAGACAGTGATTAAGCTAATAAAGTTGTACATTCTGCTAAAACAGAACAACAGGAAACGCATCTAATAATGTAGGGAAGTACCAGGAACACCAGCAAGGACACAGGATCTCTGTTAACAATAACGCTCACTCCCAAGAAGCTTCCGGTAATTCCCCTCTGAAGGTTTCTGAATTCATTCTTTCACTGTTGGTAGGAGCATGTAATTTTGGGAGATTTCGGATTGATTTTTCATAACTTTTAAGACTCCCATAACACATATACACAATACTCATGTATGTGAATCTTGGATAGCTGACACAACTGCATTCACAGGCTTTTGTCCTGCTCATGGAAGACATGCAAGAGTGGCACTTGATGACTCACTGGCACATTCCAAGTGTGGCTTCCATTGCAGAACAAAAATGAGCCAAGGTTAGCAGCTTATCTCAAGTGAAATTGCAACCAAAACCCACATTTATTCAGTCAACAGCACAATATGTTGAAGCACCAATGAATCCCTACCAGCTGACATTTCCATGTTAACTCACTCATGCTGGACAGAATCTGAGACACTCCAACAATGAATGAGACTGCATACTGGAGGCCATTTTTAAAGTCTCTTCAAGTATTTTTCAAACTGTCTGACTGTTCTTATTTATTTCATAAATCATTTCTTTTTTATGAAAAAAATTATAATGCATCATATTTTTCATGAATCTTTCAAAAATTGAAACTCTGTCCATTACATCCAGCATATCTGTCTGACTTAGTTCATTCTCCAGGGACAAGAAATCTAGTTATCTATGTTTAGCCTTACTTCATGCTTATTTATTTTAACTAAGTCAAACTTGTCATTTTTCTTCATTACAATGATCTTTTCCAGCATAGGAATCACATTTACCATTTTCTATCCATCCATTTGCATCAAACTATTTGACTTAATTAAGTTTGATTTTGTCTTTGAATTCTGGTCCTTTGAAGAAACTAGGTTATGGAGCGAGGGCAGGCACAGTGTCATGCTGTCGCTGCTGTCATACAGCCTGAATTGCTCCTGGCCCTAAGCTTTGTATTCTGTTATTCAATTATGTTGCCGTAATTATATCTTACAGTTTTCTTCCAAGTGATATAACTGACCTTACAGACTAGAACAATATCGTACGACTGTGACCTCTTAACAGAGTCAGTGTCACCTGCCCCAGGATTTTTACAAGGTTCGTTCTATTATGTACTGTGTTAGGTGAGCGATAATGGTGATATGATGAGAAAGCTCATAACTTTGACACCTGAGGGTGACTAACGTGTATTTCAGCCTCGAACAGAAATAGGGAATCCTAATGGCTAATTTAACCCCATCATATACTGCAGAGTGATGGCTACAGATAGAATGTTTTAGAGGTAGACTCAGTCCAACATGCTAGCATGTAATTAGAGGACCTTCAAAATCTGGGTTATGATTGAAGCGCAGACAATGGAATGGCTACTCAAAACAGGATAAATAGATTTAAAGAACAAAGGTAGTAAAACAAAGGTACTTTCTTTACTCAAAGAGTGATTAGGGAGTGGAATGCCCTGCCTGCAGCTGTTGTAGATGCGCCAAGTTTGGTGGCGTTTAAGAGGTTAATTGATAAGTATATGGAAGAGAAGGGAATGGTTTAGTTTGGAGGGGCATTGCTTTTTATTTTGGTCAGCACAACATCGAAGGCCGAAGGGCCTGTTCTGTGCTGTATTGTTCTATGTTCTAAAAGCTTGAAACAAAATCCATAATGCATGCTCGAGATTTTAGAATGCTGAGAATCAACAGAGCCAAGTCAGGTGCAAGTGCAGCAGTCAGAAAAATAAACATCAAGACGTAAAACAAAAAATGTTTTTAACTTTTGCAACTCATCATCTCTCAAGGGAAAGATAAAGCAACAAATGGTGACGTACACAGTTCGTATTTTTTTTTGTTTGCTGTCAAACAACCGGCATGCTCCACTAATGTTAAAATTTCTTTCACTACTACCCTTCAAACTATCAAACCTTTCCTTTAAGAAGCTTGATGTGTACTACATTCTTCATGCTTCCTCAGGATAAGGCACAAAGGCAAAATCAGCCCGGAATATCAGTGCAATTAACATGTCTCAAAGATTTGTTGATCTGAGCTCCAAAACAAAGAAAACAGCTCCAATTTCTGACTGCGAGCTCAGTCTCACTTTGCTGCTTAGAGAAGTACTAAGAGTGAGCTCGGAATTTTGTCCAAGAAGGAAAGGACAACAGTACAAGATAGAGAGAGTGTGTGCCAGGTTATTTCTTTATAACCTGCCCATGTGGTTGTCACTTACCCTTGTAGATGCATATTCAGAATAGATGATCAAAACTTCAGGGGAAAGAAAGTATAGATAAGCAAACAGAAAAATTGAGGAATCCATATAATCACAGGATAAAAAGGAGCAAGTGCACAAGATTTCTTAAAAAAAATGAATTCCCTAAGCTACACACCAAGTATGAAGAAGACACCAGATGATAGTAGAGTGGTTGTGCCGTATTGTTCTTATCTCCAATGCCAACAGACTATGGGGATGGGATTCAGTACCCAACAGTATCTATTAATGGCTGGCAATCACAAACATACACGAGTGATCATTTAGCTTCACAAGCATACCAAAAGGAAAAAATGCTCATCAAACAAAATTACCCCAACAGTTCAATTACAAGTCAAGTATCTTTTATCCAGAACCCTCAAAGCCAGTTGCATTTAGGATTTGATCATTTTGGTTTCAGATATTGCATATGAACTTATAATAACTTATAGGGTAGAGGTAGACTAAAAATAAAATCACAGAATAAACAAAGGACACCTGAAATGTTCACCACTAAAATCGCATGGTAAATAATGCAGACAGACAACTAGGCTAAAGCCTAATGAGGTTCAAGAAAGTGTCTTTCGGATATGTTCAGTTTTATGAAGAGATATTCAGCCTGTATTATATTAATTTTAACATACGAAAGACTCATCAATTCCTAATTCAAATTTTTACCTATCTTCCTCCAATTCAGCTGCAGGCTGAAAAACATGACTGAAGCTTTTTACCACAAGTTTCTTTCCCAAATTCCAGTACAAGAATAAAATCTGCCACAACTGTAAAAACATGGAAGGCCAAAATTCTCTGCATCTGAAACATTGCCAAGGACAACTGCACCCCAGACTTTTCAAGAATAAAATCAGGAGCAAAAACTCCTTAGAGAGCTAGAACACAACTGCTCAAACTTCAACTTTGAAATCAGACACAACCATGGAATAGTAAACATTCCTCCTCAGCCAGTCTACTAATCCCTGATGAGATAAGTGAACACGATTATGTCACCATTTCAAGTGACCTCTGGATAACCTTGTAGCTGCAGTTTTTGGTGAAACTGACAGAAAGTGAAACATTCCAAAGACCAGCACATTGGGCATTCGTGTTTCCAATATGCCGCACAAAAAAAAATCTAAAAACCAAATTTAAAATTTTCATCTTTGTACTCAAACCTCTTCACTGTTTGTTTCACCTCCTCCAAGTATCAGTAACCTTTGCCAGGGCTCCAATCCTCCAGCGATTCTGGGTTTTTCCAAATCTGGTCTTTTATGTAACCTACCCAGCTCCTGTTCAAGTGATTTGCAGATCCTATACTGAAATGTGAAACTATTCGACCATTGCAACAGCCGCTCTTCATTTAAGATGCCCATCACCCCTCCCCCTCACTTTGTTATTTAATCAAGTAGTACTTCTATGTTGAAGGAAGCTAGATAATAGATATATAAGATTATGAGGGGCATAGATAAGGTGAATAGGAAGCACTTTTTCCATTAGTAGAAGAATCAATAACCAGGGGCACAGACTTATAATAAGAGATAAAAGGCTAAGAGGGGAGTTGAACAGAAACCCTTTTGGGGATAGACTTCAAACAGATTTAGCAATTCAACACTGGGCATCTGAATCCCCCACAAACAATAATCTGGGTTTACCATTGACCAGAAACTGAACTGGACCAGCCATATAATTATGGTGGCTATTAGAATAGGTCAAAAGCTAGGAATCCTGTGGTGACTCACCTCTTGACAACACCTCCTACTCCCCAAAAGCTTGTCCACCATTTACATGGCACAATTCAGGAGTGGGATGGAACACTTACCCCTTGGTGGATGTGCAGCTCCAACAATACTCAAGAAGCTCAATGCCATCCAGGACAAAACATTCCATTAATTGATATCCCTTCCATAAACATTCAATTCCTCCACCACTACCAACAGTGGCAGCCGTGTATACCATTTACAAGATGCACTGCCATAATTCACTAAGGTTCCATACGCAGCACCTTCCAAACCGTGCCCACTATCATCCAGAATAACAAGAGCATCAGATACCTGGGTCAAAAGCCTGGAACTCTTCTTCCTCCCCCACAACTCCCAACAGCACTGCGGGTGCATCGACACCTCAGGGATTGCAAGCAATTCAAGAAGTCAGCTCATCATCATCTGTCTGTGTGGAGTTTGCACATTCTCTTCATGTCTCTGTGGGTTTTCCTCTGGGTACTCTGGTTTCCTCACACAGTCCAAAGATGTGCAGGTTAGGTTGATTGGCCTTGCTAAGAAATTGGCCCTTAATGTCCAGGGATGTGTAGGTTAGAGGGATTAGTGGATATGATATATAGGATGGGGTAGGGCCTGGGTGGGATTGTGTTCGGTGCAGACTCGATGGGTTGAAGGGCCTCTTTCTGCAGTATAGGGTTCTATGATCTATGATTATGAAGGACAACTAGGGATTGACAATAAACATTGGATTAGCCAGTGACGCTCATATACTGTAAATGAATAAAACAAACCCAGAAGCTGGTGGGAGTCTAGAATTCATTGCTTGAAATGGTGGTTGAGTCAGAACGTTCAAGAAGTATTTGGATATTTACTTGCACTATCATAACTTGTGAGCCAAGCACTGGAAAATGAGATTAGTTCATCAGATCTTTGCTGACCGGTATGGACATGATGGAACAAATGTCCTTCTTCTGTCCTGTAAGCCTTTAAGAAGTAATAGTGACTTCTTGAAGACCACCAAAATTGATGAGGAGGACATCAGTTTATAAAGTTCACACGTATGTAATGTAAAAAAAGGTCTCTGGACTGTTATGAAGATCAGGAATCCTGGAATACTTGAGCAAACTGGATTGCATCTACCACCAACCCAAACCAGATGAACTAACTCAGGTCAGACATTGAACTTGCAATTTACTTGACCAGAATGATACTCAGACTTCAAGGATTATAGTACGAAGGCAATTTGGAGGAACTTGGTTTGTATTCCCCTGAATTTTACTGCGGTGATTGAACTGAAGTATTTAAAATTTGTGAAGGGATTCAATGGAGTAGATACAGAGAAACTAATTATTTAACGGAAAATCCAGAACAAGACATAGGGCAAGATTTTACGGCCCTGCCCATCCCAAAACTGTAAAATCCTGCCCAAGATCAAATGATTTAAATGGTCTGCCCCTTGCCCACTCTGATTCCCATGAAGGCGCGATGGTAAAATTTCAGCTTTAATCTTAAAATAAGGGTTCAGCCGTTAGTAATAAAATTAGGAAGAACTTTTTTACGCCAAACGATAGTAGAAATTTGGTACCAATTTTCCAAAACATTGTGGATGATGGGACTAAGCAACAGTAAATGTTAAATGAAAGTGCAAGAGACTATACAAAGGGTTGTGAATAAAGCCCAGTCCATTACACAAACCAATCGAAAAATGCAGCCAGCATAATCAAGGACCTTATGCATCCTGGACATGCTGTCTTCTACCTTATTTCATTGGGAAAAAGATGTCATGTACCAACTGATCCAAGAACAACTTCTTCCCTGCTATCAGATTTTTGCATGGACCTACCTTAAGTTAATTTTTCTCTACACCCAAGCTATGACTATAATACTACATTCTATACTCTCTCATTTCCTTTTCTATGAATGGCATAGCAAGCAAGATGCTACAGTTTCACTGTATACCAATACATGTTACAATAATAAATCAAAATCAAATAAATCAAAAGCATCTGGAACAAAAGTGGATAACTGGAATTGGGGTACTCAACTGTCATGATCTAACTTAATGTCAAAAAAGGAGCTAAACAGCCTATGCCTTTTGTTATCTTCCTTTACCTAAATTGCTGAGTGACATAATGACGACATTTATTGTACATTGATGTATTGAAAGAGCAAGAAAAAAGTCAAGATTTAGTTTTCTATTTGGAAAGCGATCCTTGAATCAAGGCATGGGTGCAACCTGTAGTAACCCAGGAAGTCTAATGCTAACCCAGGAAATCTCCAGATTCAGGAAAAGGATCAGGCTTTTCCACAAATCAATATGACAAGACCTTTAGTGATCACAAATTAATCACAAGAGACAGTAGGAGGATTTTGTCTGGTGGACGGTTCACTAGTTCCATTGTCAATACTGGGCATTAGATCATCGTGGGATAATCTGTGTTTCTGAAACAGTCATTTGGGTTCAAGCTTCCGCAAGCACACAATGCCATAGTGAATTCAACAGGCACTGTCAGAAAAACAGTAGCAAGAAACACGCTTGACCAGATTGGACTTTGTCCTTTGACTGCAACAGAATGAGTACACTGATGCTTTCTTTTTGAAGATGATGAAATGTTCTGTAATCCTACCATCTTTAAAGCCGAAGTAAAAAGTTGCTATGTAATTAGAATGATACTTCACAACACATAACAACATTATTTAGTTATTTAACTGCCAGCACGTTCTCAAACTGGTCCTGTTTTACTAAAAGGATGTTTCTCCGAACTCTTGACACAGAGAATTCCAAGCATTGATACAAAATCTCCTTCTTAGGGATGTCCTTTGAACCTTTGACAACTGAGCCATGTTTATTCAGACGACATAACCTGAGAATATTCCATAAGAGTAACATTATCTGCACTTAAAAGTCCAAATATGCCCAGTGTAATCTATAATTCAAATATGTCCTAAAACAACATGCTTCAACGCACTTGCATTTATCTGTGCCAATACGTTAAATCAAATTCACCGTGCCTGTAATAGTAAACATAATCATGTTGGTTTAATCAGCTTAAGGAAGGAGGAGTGGAAGTTATAATTTTGAATCACTTTTTGTTAAAGCAAGATTTTATTAGATAATAGCAACAGGCCAGTTCTTGAGCTTTATAATACTATAGGAAATAGAAATGGCAGCAAAAATAAGGCAAAAAGGACAACTGCAAAGTATTGTTTTCCTTCCAATTTACTAAACAAGGGAAATTACTACTTCTTCTCATGTTTTACAGAACACATTTAATGCGCTGAGACACATTCAAACAGATACAATAGGGGACACAAAGCACAAAAGCTTTGGTTTTACAGTTTATCATCATCAGACGTTTGGAATGTGTTGTTACGGCCTTGAAAGACAACTCTCCTCATATTTTAAAATATTAAAAGTACAAAATCCTCCCTCTTCCCCACCCACTCTCTTGCCCCTTCAACGCAGCAGGTCACACTACTCCAGCAGCATTATTCCTGAAAGATCAGCAGCGATTGGCTTCCAATTCTAAACCATTGCAAAGCTTGTATCTTTATTCCTTTCATTAAATGCAGATTGGGAGGGGGATTTATTTTACGTTTACAAAAGGAGGAAAATATTTCTATTCAGGTTGATGAAGATATTCCTTGCTCAGCATTTGCTATACGTAACACTGATAATGCATTTCTACAGGGACCCTGCAGTCAATAGTATTAAAATATCACATGCAACAATTTAAAGGCAGGTCACCAACCTCTTCCGGCTTTACCTTCTCCTGCAGGACACAGTACATATTACATTTCAATTTGAATACCATTTAACCATCCACAAAGTTTGCCAAAAGAAATTAATTCCTTAGAACCCATATTTTCAAAGAACGTAATTACACAAACAAAAATTCTGCATTTGTTTTTGTAAAAATTTTCCAAATTAGGGCAGTGAAAAAAATATTCATTTTGGTGGGAGACATGAGGTCAGGGCTTATCAGATAGAGTATCAGGACAGAAATCTGTTAGTCATACCTCAGTTAGTAGCAAGCACTTTTGCGTTAAAGTGAAAAGAGTGTACATTCAAGTCCCACTCCAGATACTTAAGTACAAAATTTTAGATGACATTTGAACCATGGCATCCCTACAGTGCAGAAGGAGGCCATTTGGCCAGTGAGTCTGCAATGACTCTCAAAGTGCATTTTACATAGGCCCAACAACAAAACCATGCCCTCTTCCATCCCTTAACCTTGCTCATTTGCCTTGATTAATCCATCTAACCGACACACCTCTGGACACTAAGGGGCATTTTATTTTAGCATTGCCAATTCACCTAACATGCACATCTTTGCACCATGGGAGAAAACCGGAGCACCCAGAGAACACCCACGCACGTGGAGAAAATGTGCAAACTCCATACAGAGTTACCTATACAAGAATCAAACCCAGGTCCCTGGTGCTGTGAGGCAGCAGTGCTAACTGCTGGAAGAGTGGTTTACTGTTTAGAGTGTCTGCCTCTCAAATGTGATAGTAAACCAAGTCTGTTTCAAAGTGAATCCAATAGATCCCACTTTGAAGAGTAGCAAGGATTATCCTTCTGTCCTGGCCATTATTTATCCTTCTATCAACATCACAACAACAGACTATTTGGTCAGTATCACGTTGCTGTTTGTGGGAGCTTGCTCTACACAAATTAGCTGCTGTGTTCCCTACGTTAGAAGAGCGACTACACTTCAAAGTACACAGAGGTCGTGAAAAGTATTGTATAAATGAAAATCTTTCTTTCAAAAAGAGTAAAACTGAACTGGTCCATCCACCCTGGTTATTAAAGGGGATAATGAAGAGAAGTCAATAAGGTGCCAAAACCACCAGTGAGGGCTGCAGCCGTTAGAATAAATACAAAGACCCTGTTATAAAAGCCGGCAGTTCATTTCAGTTAGTTTAGTGCCAACTCTTGACAAACTCATGTTTATAAACAGGTGTGAGGTTGCTGCTCCTCTGTCTCACAGCAGTATCAGGAGTACAGCTGGGAATAAATAGCCTGCTGCCTGTATTTCTTCACTATTTACCTATGCTCAGTCCACTTGAGTAAACCTGGGCAGCTTCCAAATCCCATATAAAACTTGTAATGCTGCACATACTCCCAGCAGACCAATGAACACTATCTCTCCACACAAACAGCATGAAAACACTGCTCTCTAAAAATAGGAACTCGGTCGATCAGCTTGTGTCGTCAGTCCAACGATTGACTTTGGACTGGGATTTACGCTGACAATAAAGAGTTTAGAAGAATGAGGGGGGATCGCATAAAAACTTATAAAATTCTAGCACAGGATTAGACAGTGTAGATTCAGAAAGAATGTTCCCAATGGTGGGGGAATCCAGAACTAGGGGTCACAGTTTGAGGATAAGGGATAAACCTTTTTAGAACTGAGGTGAGGAGGAATGTTTTAACCCGGAGGATGGTGAACGTGTGGAATTCACTATCACAGAAAGTAGTTGAGACCAAAACACTGTCTGATTTCATAGGAACAGGCAGAGGCCACTTGGCCCTTTGAATCTGCTTCACCATTCATTACCATCTTGGCTGACCATTCCAATTCAATAGCCTAATCCTGCTTTCCCCATAACCTTTGATCCCATTCACCCCAACTGCTATATTTAGAAAAATTTCAAGAAGAAATTCGATATAGTTCTTGGGGCTAAAGGGATCAAGGGGGGGGGGGGGGGGGGGGGGGGGAGAGGGGATCAGAATATTGAATGTGATGATCAGCCACGATTACAATGAATGGAGAAGCAGACTCAAAGGGCCGAATGGCCTCCTCTTGCTCCTAGTTTCTCTGAATCATGTATCTGCCAGCTGACTGAAGCGTGTAAATGCCACAGAGTCAAGTGTGTGGACAGTTCTCGGGAGCCTCCGGGCTGCCCTGCCTCCAGCACGGGCCAGCTGCCCACTTTGCCTACCTTGCCGGACAGTTTTCAGGCGGATGGGACCCTTGCAGCTCTTGACCACGCCGAGCACGTCGTAGAGCGGGAGGCCGGACACATGGACCCCGTCCACCTCCAGCAGCAGCTCCCCTTCCCGCAGCTCGCCGGCGCTGCAGACGACCTGGGCTTCCCGCAGGTAGCAGAACTCGCCGTTCTCCGCTCCGCCCGCGACGGTGAGGTTGAGCTCGCCCTGCCGGCTCCGGCACACCACACTCTCGTGCACCCGGGCGCTCCAGTGGTTCCTCTTCTGGATCACCTTGGACATGGTGCTTCAGGTGGGCAGCGCAGCACAGGCAGGTGAGAGGCGCTTCATAGGCTCTCTCCCCCCCCCCCCCCCCCTCCTCTACTCAGCAAGTTGGATCTGTTTCTCCCCACCCTCCTCCTCCTCCTCCCTTACCCTCAGCCCAGCTTCCCCCCCTCCCCACCTCCAGCTCAGCCCCTCCTGCACATCCTCTGGAGCAGTTTGTGTGAGGCACAGTCCCAGCACTGACTCGCTGCAGTCAACATTAGCTTTCACCTTCTTTTCAAAGGCATTGCCTCCTGTCCCTTTGGCTCCGACTCCAGAATTGTCCAACAAAAGGCAAAGAGCAGAAACTGTGTGTGTGTGGGGTGGGGAGAGGAATGAAACACACACACACCACAACTGCAAGAAGTTTTGAGGCTTTCTGTTCCTCTCTCTAACCCCAACTTGAGAAGACTTTGAACTTTCTCCCAGTGAGACCTTGTGGATGGAGGAGGGCCGGGAGCAGTTGTTTTAATCTCTCTCTCTCTCTCTGACTTTCTTTTGCAGGATCCACACCAATTCCTACAACTCTCTCTCTCCCAGGCGCAGGCGCCCAACCCACTGCTGCCAAAGCAGCACCGCCCCTCAGCCAGGTCCTAAAGCCCGCTGCTGCCGTCTGCTTCCAATTCTCTCAGAGTCACTGAAGAACAAAGCAAATTACAGCACAGGAACAGGTCCTTCAGCCCTCCAAGCCTGCACCGACTGAACTAAAACCCCCTACCCTTCTGGGGACCATAACCCTCTATTCCCATCCTATTCATGTACTTGTCAAGATGCCCCTTAAAAGTCACTACAGTATCCTCTTCTACTACCGCCCCCGCCACGAGTTTCAGACGTCCACGACTCTCTGAGTTAAAAACTCTGTCTCCTACATCTCCTTTAAACCTTGCCCCCCCCCCACCTTAAACCTATAACCTTAAACCACCCCAAATTAATTGACTCTTCCATCCTGGGAAAAAGTATTAGATTCCCTACAGTGCAGAAGCAGACCCTTTCCCAGTGTGGGATCATCTTCTGGCCTTGGAAGGGACTACAATTTTTTTTGTCAATACTTGAATATCCTGCATACAGAGCAGAACTTTGTGGAGATGCCAGTATTGGACTGGGTAAACACAGTAAGAAGTGTTGTGAGACTTCTTACTGTGCAGAGAGTAAAACATTCACCAAGGGCTTGGGAGTCAGAGAAAATTTGGCAAGCTCCGCATAAAGCCATCAGAAATAAATTTTATCCCAGGGGATGTGGCTTCATAGAATCATATAATCCCTACAGTGCAGAAAGAGGCCCTTCAGCCCATCAAGTCTGTACCAATCATAATCCCACCCAGCTCTATGCCAGGCTGTAATCCCCACATATTTACCCCATCTAATCCCCAGACACTAAGGATCAAATTTAACAGGGCCAAACAACATAACTTGCATATCTTTGGATAATGGGAGGAAACTGAAGCACCTGGAGAAAACCCACACAGAGATGGGGCAGATAGATAGAGGGCAGTAGATAGAGGGGAACCGGTGGATGTGGTATTTTTGGATTTCCAAAAAGGGTTTGATAAGGTGCTTCACAAAAGATTGCTGCAGAAGGTTAAGGTGCAGGGAGTCGGGGGTAGGGTGTTAGACTGGATAGAGGATTGGTTGTCTAATAGGAAGCAGAGGATAGGTATTAATGGATGCTATTCTGATTTGCAGCTGGTGACTAGTAGAGTGCCCCAAAGTTCGGTGCTGAGGCCTCAATTATTTACCATTTACACAAATGATCTGGAGGAAGGGGCTGAGTGCAGGGTGACGAAATTTGCTGATGACACAAAGATGAGTGGAAAAGCAAATTGCATGGAAGGTGTGGAAAGTCTGCAGAGGGATCTGGATAGGTTGAGTGAGTGGGCAAGGACCTGGCAGATGGAGTGTAATGTTGGCAAATGTGAGGTTATCCACTTTGGTAAGAATAATGGTAGGAAGGATTACTACTTAAGTGGAGAAAAGCTGCAGCATGCGACAGTGCAGAGGGACCTGGGGGTCCTTGTGCATGAATTGCAAAAACACAGTACGCAGGTGCAGCAGGTGATTAAGAAGGCGAATGCAATGTTGGCCTTTATAGCTAGGGGGATAGAATATAAAAGTAAGGAGGTTCTGTTGCAGCTGTATAGGGTGCTGGTGAGGCCACAGCTGGAGTACTGTATGCAGTTTTGGTCGCCACATTCGAAGAAGGATATATTGGCCTTGGAGAGGGTGCAGAGAAGGTTTACTAGGCTGATACCAAAGATGAGAGCATTGGATTATGAGGAGAGACTGAATAGACTGGGTTTGTACTCTTCAGAGTTTAGAAGGCTGAGAGGGGATCTTATAGAGGCGTATAAGATAATGAAGGGGATGGATAGGGTAGAGGTCGAGAGATTCTTCCTGCTTAGCAAAGATAGCAGGACTAGAGGGCACAGCCTCAAGATTGGGAGGGGGGCGGGTTCAGATTGGAGTTGCGGAGGGATTTCTTCACGCAAAGGGTGGTGAATCTTTGGAATTCTCTGTCTGATGAAGCGGTGGAGGCTTCCTCACTGAATATGTTCAAGTCAAGGGTGGATAGGTTTTTAACTAACAATGGAATTAAGGGTTACGAGGAGAAAGTGGGAAAGTGGTACTTAACCACTACAGATCAGCCATGATCTTATTGAATGGCGGGGCAGGCTCGAGGGGCTGTATGGCCTACTTCTGCTCCTATTCCTTATGTTCTTATGTGCAAACTCCACACAGACAATGACCCAAGCCAGGAATCGAACGCAGGT
The DNA here is from genome assembly GCA_024679065.1 of Sphyrna mokarran. Classification (NCBI taxonomy): domain Eukaryota; kingdom Metazoa; phylum Chordata; class Chondrichthyes; order Carcharhiniformes; family Carcharhinidae; genus Sphyrna; species Sphyrna mokarran. The sequence goes on along the minus strand of JAGIQG010000003.1, from coordinate 103,434,893 downwards.
CCCCGATTCTGGAGGCAGCAGTGCTAATCACTATGCCACCCTATATATTGACTCTGCAAGGTTCAGAATTCTTCCTCAGCAGTGCTGAAGCAGAGTGTCATTGGACTCGGAATATGAACTCTCCACGATTGTTTAAAGTTTATTTATTATTCATCAATGTAAGCTCACATTAACACAGGGTGGATAGGAAGCAGCAGTTTCCCTTAGTTGAAGGGTCAGTTATGAGGGGACACAAGTTTAAAGTGAGGGATGGAAGGTTGAGGGGGCATTTGAGGAAAAATGTTTTTACTCAGAAAGTGGTGAGGGTCTGGAATCTACTGTCTGGAAGAGTGGTGGAGGCAGGATGAGTACTTGGCATATCATAACATTCAAAGTAATGGGCCAAGTACTGGCAACTGGGATTAAATGAGCAGGTCAGAGTCTTTCATGTGTTGATGTTGATTCAATGGACTGAAGGGCCTCTTTTGCAGGATTCTCTCATTCTGGAACACTGCAATGAAATCACTGGACCTGCTGAGTCATTTCTTCCCACTCCCTTCTTCCTCAGCACTTTGTTTTTCATACCACTATGCCAATACGGTGACTGAATCGCTTAGTCCTTGGTCACAGAATTCAAGAATACAATAAAGGAGGAATCCATAGAATCTCTTCAGTGTAGAAGGAAGCCATTCTGCCCAGTTGGATGAATTTTAATGTCCTGCCCACCACAGGAATTAGAGCGGGCAAGGCGAGGACCACAGAAAGCCCCATTGGATGGCATTTTCCATTTTCGGGTAAGGGAGACTAAAAATCCCACCCATTGAGTCTGCACCGACTCTCTGGCCCATCTTACCCAGTCCCCACCCCATCCACATAACTCCATGCATTTATCTCATGAATTCCTCTAATTTACACATCTTGGGACACTTTATGGAGCAATTTAGCATGACCAATTCACCTAATCTGCACATCTTCAGATTGTGGGAGGAAACCCATGCAAACACAAGAAGAACATGCAAACTCCACGCAAACAGTTACCCAAGGCCAAAATCAAACCTGAATCCTGACGCTGTGAGTATACGCCACCGCGTATACCTTAGAAGCAGTTTAGATTTTTCTTTTAAATTCAGCACCATACTAATTCAAAGAAATATATTCACTGTATCAAGACAGCGTAACTCGCATTTTTCTGAAATGCACTGGATAAATCAATACTTTCAGAGAAGTCACTTATCTTTCACACAAATGGACAATATGTGACAGGAATCTTGTAAAATGCCAAAATAACTGATTATTGATGAAGAACTCATTCAGACAATGGAGGCGGGGATGGGGGGTGGCAATATTACCATCACATTGTGCCCGTTTTCAGTATGACACAGTGGTAAAGTGGGGTATAAAACATTTAGTGCAATTAGCGCAGTCAACCTTTCGCTGGAAATGGGCAAGAGGCAGGTTAATGTATTTACGTTTATTTTAATGCTGTTTTAAATCTGCTTAATGAGCCAGATGCTCAATCGCCTGAGCCCACCCCACTTTTATGACCTCTCCAGGAAAGGTTCTGGCCAGTGAGGTATAAACATGTTCCCCATGAACGGGGAGCAGTCAACATGTCTTTGTCGGTGGAACCAAAGGCCATTGAGACCTCCCCCAGGGGCTAAAGGCAAGGGGGTGCCTCTTGGTCATTGCTAAACTGGCAGTGTCACCCTGGCATCTGGACAATGCTAAACAAGCTCCTGGGCATTGTCCACACAAAGTGCCAGGAGATGGGGCTAATGGGAGAGGGTCAGTGGGTGGGGAGGGGGTTCAAGGCCAATTGGGGAGGGGCAAGTGGAGCAGGGCAATGGGGAGGGGCCAGTGGGGGGCAGAGCTAATGGGGGAGGGAGCCTGTTGCCACTCTGCAGTGATCGGTGGGAGGAAGGAGGGAATGAGAGCCTGCTTCCACTGTGCAGTGATCAGTGAGGGAAGGGAGGGAGAGGGGAGCCGCTGCCACTGTGCAAGGATTAACGGGAGGAGGGAAATTGAGGGGGCCCACTGCCAGTCTGCAGCGATCAGTGTGGGGAAAGAGGGAGAAGGAGATTGGTTTGGGGGGCCGGGAGGAGATGGGAGGGGGCCTGCTGCTATTCTGCAGTGATCGGTGGGTGGGGGAGGGAAAGGAGGATTGATGGGGAGAGGGAGGGGGACGGACCCACAGCCAGTCTTCAGTGATCGGTGAGGGAGGGCAATGGATCCGAGATCAGTGGGAGGAGGGCAGCAAATCTGTGATCGGTTGCAGAGGAGGTGTCCACAATTGGTCTGTGTGGTGGGAAGATCAGCGGGGGCTATATCTTGGGCCATGGGACTCTGCTAATTTAGGGAGAGAGTTGCTTCAGGGTTTGCACTTTTCTGTCAAACCCCTGCTACTGTTAATGCACATGTGTACCATCAAAGGCCTGCAATATGCATTACCTGTGTCTGCAGGCTTTCGGGTATGTTCAGGTTTGAACGTTTGAATGCGAGCAGCAGGCTTGCGTAAGAACAGCCTGAAAATGCGCCCAAAAGACGGATCTGAAACTCTCCCAGTCTCAAGTCTGCCCAGTGCTTTAAAGAAAATGATAAAATCACCCCCCAGTGATTACCCCATTTAAGAGGGAACTGAAAGCAGAGTAAATTGGCAGATTTGTCTGATTAAGCAGATTTAGGAATTTTTAGGAAGATACCATTTCTTAGGACCTTAGAGTAGATGCAAAATTTTCCATATCTGCATTTTTTTTCTTCAAATTTCTCCATCATTCTTTTTCCTTAAACTCGTTTCCTGACACATCTCTTTGCCTGAAGATGCGAAACGTTTTCTGCAATGAAATCATTTGGGCTTCCATTCAACCAAATATCTGTTACTCATGTGTGAGTTTTGACAATGTTAGCCAGGTATTCCTTCATGGAAGAATTACAGCTGGACCCAATCCATTCTTCATTTCACGTCTTCACACAAGGAGTAGGAAAGAGTTTAGGAACAGAAACTCTGGCCAAGTTTACCCATACATAACTTAGGGTTTGTATTTTTTATTCTATTTCAGTATCCATCACATAACACTCCACTGTATATCTTCCAGTTGCTCCAACCAGGGCTAAACTGCTGGTTAATTTACATTTCTACACTCCCATTGTCTGACCACAAGTAGTTGAAACTTCTCCCTTTTTGTCAGTCTTATTTTAAATTTTTAATAATCTCAGCCTGCCTCAGGAAGGGCTCAGTCAAGTTAGGCCAGGGACAGGGTTGAAAATCTGTGGTCAGTCATTGCAGAAGCTAATCCAACAACAAGAACAACTTGTATTTATACATTGCTTTTAAAATAATGAAACATTGGGTGGTCTTTCTGCTCTGCATGCCCCAAGACTGGAAATTCCTGTCCAAAGTCAACAAACCTTGAAATTGTCTGCCAAATTTTCTGTACCGCCTGTTATGATTCCCACAATGGGTGGGGCCACAAAATGTACCCCATTATAAGTCTAGTGCGGAACCAAGTCAAAAAACAAAGAACAAACCATGTAAGGAGATCCATCTGTGGGTTACTAAGGAGGTTAAAGATAGCATTAAATTAGATGTTGTAAAATAATAGTGAGTCTGACGACTGGGAATGTTTTAGAAACCAGCAAAGGGCCACCAAAAAGTGAATGGAAAGGGAATAAATAAAATAAACCAGCCAGGAATATAAAGGCAAATTCTAAGAATTTTTATAAGTATGTAAAAAGGAAGGGCATAGCAAAGCAAACAATGGTCTCTTCGAAGTAGCACAGGATAAATTATCATGGAGAATGAGGAAATGACGGAGATATTGAAAAGATATTGTCTAGAAGATACATAATATACATTGGAAATAGTGAGTAACAAAGGTGCTGAAGAGAGTGAAGAAATTAAAGTAATTAACAACAGAACAGGAAAAGCACTGGGGACCCACGGTGGATGGTGAAGTCAAACTCAGACATGGAACCTTTCCTTGTTAACAGAGTTTATTGACTTTGTTCAGTGTCAAGACTCTGCAGCAAGTGTTCCAGCTAGTCCATAGATATAAGATCATAAGACTTAAGAGCAGAATTAGGCCATTAGACCATTGAGTCTTCTCTGCCATTCAATGAGATCATGACTGATCTGCTATGATAATCCTCAACTCCATTTTCCTTCCTTACCCACATAACTCTTGATTCTCTTATTGATTAAAAATCTGTCTATCTCAGCCTGGAACATATTTAACAGCCCAGCCTCGACAACCCTCTGCGGTAAAGAAATCCACTGCTCACTGAAAGAGATTCACTGTCTTTGAGAGAAGAAATTCCTTATCTGTCTTAAATGAGTGACCAGTTACTCAGATTATGCTGTTTGGTCCTAGATTCTCCTACTTCAGGTCAAAAAAACCTCTCAGCATCAACGCTGTCAAGCCCCCTGAGAATCCTATGGCCCATAACTTATGAATAGTGCAATGGAAAGCAATGGGCCACCAAAAACGATTGATAATTTTTGTGCAGTTGAAAATCACAATCCAATCCTGACAGGAACAGCAGCCTTCATTCTTCAGTGATACAATCTCCGCAGCCCCAGCGTGATGCAGGAGGCCCCTTTATGATGGGGCCAGACTGGGACTGCATTGAGGTCTAGCTTTGAAATAGCAGTTTTAAAATGAAGACAGAGAGATCAAAAGGCTTCTCTGCTATTATAAAGGTTTTTTGAATTTTTTTTCTTTTTTTGCTGTTCCTTCGAAGCAGTTAATCCTGTTGGTATCGGTTCATTTAAAATGTAATTTTTATTTTATGATTGAAGATGAATATTATTTAATATGTATGAATGAATTGTCGTTCATTTTAAAACTATTATTTAAATCAACATTATTATTATGATATAACTTGTGGTATGCTTTTAAGTCTTCGTATGCTGTATTTTAGAATATAGAAACTGAAAATGTAATGGGGAAGAAGAGAAGTCAGAACAACTTCTATCATGATTTGAATAGTTTATTGCATGAGGTTGAGTATAAAATAGAGTTCACATTTTAGACCATGGAAAACCCAAACCATCGTGTATTTATTATTAATATTCTTCTGCCTTGATTATTTCAAAATATGACTTTTGTATTTTGATCTTTCAATAAAGCATGTGTATCATTTTATATTTAAATGTTTTGTTTTAAATTTTCAATAAAGCATAAGTAGAAGTTTGTAAATTTTAATGGAAAACATTTATTAACAAAGATAATGTTATAAATACAAAATTTTGATACCATGTTAATATTTAACTAAACATTTTTCTTAAGCAACTGCACTGTGAAATATTATTTAATTGCTTTAACTTTTCAAATTTCTTGCAATAAATGTATTTTTTCTCTCTTTACCACAGTGACCAATAAACTTTTTTTTACTTTAACAACAGTTCTGTTGCCTTTGTAAACAAGAAGGTAAGGGAGGGAGGGAGGGAGGGATGGATATGAGAAAGGGTAAGGAGGGGAGGGGAAGGGAGTGGGAATGGAGAAGGAGGGGTGGGTTTGGGCATACTGGGGCCGAATCTCTCAGTCCACTGCGCTGATCAAGGGGGACTGTTTCGCGGGTTTTCTGCTAGGTGTCTCAGCCTCCACGAACCTCCAAACCTAAGATTTTCAGCAAAATCAGCTCCACGCCAGAAACAGACACATAGAGATGATTTCAAGATGAAAATCGCTATTTGCATTTTATTAGAAGGACCAGGACTGAAGTCTCCAGACCTGTTGTTGTCTCACCCATAACTACCCCCCACAACCCACTGGGAGTGGTTCGCTCAAGCAGTATTTATTTCTGTTCCCACTAACCCAGTTGGAGGGAAGAGAGGCCACAGGAGATTAGGGGTTAAAGAGCTGTCTGGCACTGCCCAGTGTGCAAATTATCACTGCCCAAGGGGCACCTTTTCACGGCCCACCATGTGCCAGGCAGTGCCAATGGGATGGGGCCAGTGGAGGTGGGACCAATTGGGGAACCCACTGCCACTCTGCGCTTAGGAGAGGAAGGGAAAAGGTGATTGGGGCTGGCCATTCATCTGGGTGGAGTAGGGGATTGCGACAGTCGGGATGGTCGAGGCTGGCTGGGAGTAGGAGGGGGCAGTTGGGAGGGGTCAGGGCTGGTCATCAAGATTGGGATTGGGGGAAGAGATCTGAACTGTCAGATGGATTTGGGACTATCTGGGGGCTGGGGGCTGAGCCTGATGGGAGAGGGGAGAAGAAGATATCTGAGCTGGTCCAGGGAATTCTGGAAGGCCAGTGGCCTGCTCAGCACAATGCTGCTGGCCTCTCAGGGGAACAGGACCCACCCCCAGATTTCCAGAGTGAATCACGCTGGGGTTCTCTGTGCTGCACAGTGCGTCGGAGATTTATTCTGGAGATCACAGGGATTTACTTCCATTTTCCTGCATGTTAGGGACTTAAAATTGTTTTGGTAGAACCCTGGCCATTAATTGTACATTTTACATGTAGTTTAATCCTTCTTTCATGATCTCTGCGTCTACATCAAAGCTTCAAAGGAGCTTCAGTGATTTTAAGAAGCCAAGCTAAGTGTGATGTACCAACAGTGGCAGAACATAACTTCAGATTTTCAGTCAGCACTGGATTCTGCAATACTTATCAGAGAGATAGTCCACATCAGCTTACAGGAGAGATGCAGAGGAATGCACTTTCCTAAAGCCTTTGAAATAACTAAGCTGCAAACTTCCTATTGTAAATGTAGAACTCAGTTCACCTTATATGTTAAGAGACTTCTAAAGTTAAACATTGCATCAGGGAGACTCTTATAATTGGTACAAACAACACTGCTTAAAATACACAGCAAAATCCAAATGGCTTTAGTTGAAATGTGTTATGCAAATCCACTTTGTTACATATGAGCATGGTTTTTACTGGAATTAACAGCATAACATGACAAAGTTGTAAAACATTTTTTAGAAATCTTTCTTTTACTTTTTGTACATTAAAAATTGACCCTGGTTTCAAGGAGACTACCAGAGTATGCGAGTGTGTGGTTGCGGGAATAGAACCTGAATGGGATTGTGATTGGTGCAGACTCAATGGGTCAAAGGGCCTCTTTCTGTACCTTAGGGAGTCTATGAAACCAAATCCCCAGATTATAATTTATTTCTGTGCAGTGCTGTTAGGCTCGCCAAATTTTCTCTGAATGCTTTCCTCTCTGCATGCAGGGTATTCAAGCATTCACACAAAAATTGGACTAATTGTAGTCCCTCCCAAGGCCAGGAGATGATCCCACATCACCAAAGGTATTTTTGGATTTTTCCTATAAACTATTTGATATGGATTTAGCTCCCAACCATTTGAAGTGAATTCTTCACATGGTCTGTCCATGTCAGGGCAGATGTTAGTTTACAGGTTGGTTGGTCAGCTGAGATTTTGTGAAGCGTCTCATCAATTACTATGTGATTCCTTTCACAAATCCCATTACTAAAGGGACTTTCTGCTGCAGTGTTCATTACCAGGATGTTCATACTTTCACACATAGTTTTAAATTCCCCTTCCCCCCTATTATCAGATAAGAACTTAGCCTGTGCTCCAGTCCAATTTCTATCAATTTGTCTGATATTTTGTCCACAATTATCTTTTTGTCTTTAAAATATTTTTATGTTAACAGGCTTAATCCAATTACCATATCTATGAAGTGTAAGATAAATATGTTTTCATCCTTTTCCCACACTTCAAGTTTACTTCTGCAATTTCATTGAAGTCTATTTCTAATGGGAGACTCACCGTGAATCTTTTTCCCTTTAAACTTTTACCCCTTGATGTTATCAACATTTCTTTATCACTGAGATAAGAATTGTTAGGGTTTGTTCAAGGGATACAATATTGTGTAAACTGGAAGTCTACAGCCTTATCATTCCAGACCGAATTTAATTTACTCCGATTATTTCACACAAAATTACCACTGTCTTTGATAACCTTGAAATGTTATTACATGATCTGAACCTGAAGTATGTAGAACTTCACATTCCTTAACTTTACTATTTAGAGAACACAGGTAAAACTTTAGTTAAACCAATCCACAAATTGTGGATGTGCACCCACAGTCTAGCACAGTACACTTGAATGAGTCTGCAACTAGAACACCCATTATCGGACTAAAATTTTTGGTGATCAATACAGTTCCTTCCGATTTATCAGTGTCATCATTTTCCCGTTCTGATCCTTCCTTATCATGTATTATTTCAAAAACCTTGTTATTCTGTTTAAAATAATTCATTGTTTATTGATGTGTCACATCACTCATGGAGTACCTATTTACTATTTCTCATAGTTATATTTAGGGTTCATTCTCCTGCCATAGTTACCCAATTCCTGTTTTCTGTTAGAGCTAACAAAAAATTGTCTATTCTCATTTCTTTTGTTTATGTTTCTTTTGTTGCATTGATGCCTGTGCCCAATATCAAAGTGATCTTAAAATGCTGCTAGCATCAAGTTCTTCATCTTTTTGGTGACATGGTGTCACAGTGGTTAACACTGCTATCTCACTGCTCCAGGGACCCAATTTCAATTTTGGCCTCAAGTCACTGTCTGTGTGGAATTTTCACATTCACTCCATGTCTGGGTGGGTTTTCTTCATTTATTCTGTTTCACTCATACTGTCCAAAGATGTGTGGGTTAGGTTGATTGGCTATGCTACATTGACTCTTGATGTAGCGGGGTGGATATGTGGGGTTGTGGAGGGTTGGGCCTGGGTTGGATAGTGATCAATGCAGACTAGATGGGCTGAATGGCCTCCTTCTGAACTATAGGAACTCTATGATTCTTTGATTTTGTGTTACTGCTGAATGTTCCATTGGTATTGTGAAAGTGGTTGGAAATGAATGTTTCTTCAATTTCTTTTTAAAGCTTCAATCATCCATTCCAAAAGTCTATCGTTTTTAAAGAATCTAACACCAATCAAAACCAGGAACCTCTCCTTGTTTAATACTTTTGCACAATCCAACATATTGTGGGCAAGTACCGAATTTGGAATCATCATATAGAAAGCAATTGGTTATATAACCTCTTAAATTCCATGATGTCACGATGTATTTTTCCACAGAATAATCATGCATCCATTTAAATTTATTAGAGTCTGACCATACCTCATATATACTTAACAGATCATCTGTCTTACGTCCTTACATCGCTGTAAGGTTCAGTTTCATAAGACAATGGTGGAAAATTGTACCCTGATACTTTACTCTTGATTTCAACCATTTTTCTCCAAAAACGCTCCAATTACAATCTTCTTTTTGAAGAAGTATCTTAGTTTCCAATCCTTCCAGGCTTTAGGCCAACCATTCTCTGTTATCAACGTTAACTGGATCCCATGCCGGTTGGTGAAATCAATACTAAGTCACAGTGCCTTTTCTTGCTGAGAGAGTTTATTGACTTTGTTCAGTGTCAATATTCAGCATAAATGCCCCACCTTCCTCCCACCCCCACCTCGACCCAGCTGTCCCCTATTTATATCTATTCAAATAATCATAACCTGTTTCCCTTAATAATGTAACTGACTCTTACAAAACTTTAACCATGTAATTGACATTAACAAACCTGAACAATGTAACTGATAAGACATTGACAAATTCCAAGATCTGATGGCCACCATTTTAGCGTTCTAAGGGAGAACTGCAGAGACAACGGATTCATGAGCTATATTTTTCCAAAACTTCCTCGATTCTGGAATGGCTGCTGGAGATTGGAAATTAATAACTATGAAAAAGATGTGAGGGGAAAACAGGGAATTATAAGCCAGTAATCTGACATTAGCTATTGGGAAAGTACTGGAATCTATTACTAAGGAAGTTTTAACAAAGCATTTGGTAAGGCATAGTATGATTGAAACATGTCAACATGGTTTTATGAAAAAGAAATCCTGTTTGACATAATTTTTGGAAATGTAACCAGTTGTGTCAATAAAGGGGAACCAGCATATGTGCAATGCTTGAATTTCCAAAAGGCATTTAATAGGGAGCCACACAAAAGGTTAGAATAAGAAAAGGATTCATGGAGTCATGGGTGATATAACATTAGCATGGATAGGGGATTTGTTAATAGACAGAAAGCAGAGAGTAGGGATAAATGGGGCATTTTCCATTAGGCCATGACTAGTAAGGATTAATGATGTAGAGATGCCGGCGTTGGACTGGGGTAAACTCAGTAAAGTCTGGCAACACCAATTTTAAATCCAACCGATTTATTCAATAGTAAATCTGCGAGCTTTTGGCCTTTGTGGCCTTTGTCAGGCGAATGAGGTGTTCTGGTCTCCAAAAGCAGACATATCAGCACAGACAGTTTACAGATTGCTGATTAGAATGCGAATCCTTACACCTAACCTACCACATCCCTCTAACCTCTGCTGTTAGCCACTTTAAGACTTGAATGGCATGTTAGGTGTAAGGATTCGCATTCTAATTAGCAATCTGTAAACTGTCTGTGCCGATATGTCTGCTTTTGGAGACCAGAACACCTCATTCGCTTGACGAAGGCCACAAAGGCCAAAAGCTCGCAGATTTACTATCAAATAAATCGGTTGGATTTAAAATTGGTGTTGCCAGACTTTAGTAAGGATTAATGCAGTGACATCAGCTATTTATAATATGTATTAATGACAAAAACAAAGAGAGGTCTGGAGAGGGTGAATGTAAGGGCCTATTTTGTTGAGTAGAGAGTACAATGACAAAAAGATATAGATTTAAAGAGATTGGTAGAAAGATGGAGGGGAATTAGTGAAAAAGAAATCATCCAGAGGGTTGTGGAGATCTGGAACTCACTGCCAGAAAGGGTAATATGGACATAATTCACAATTCATTTAAAAGGGTGAGTGAGCATCCCACTTGGAACCCTGTACAGTCTTGGCACAGATCCCCAACCCTGCTTAGACACCTCAAGCCATGTTGTGGAGATGCTGGCGTTGGACTTGGGTAAAACAGTAAGAAGTGTCTTATTTCTTTGTCAGGTGAGTGGAAAGTTCAGGCCTGATGAAGGAACAGCATTCCGAAAGCTTGTGGGTCTACTATCAAACAAACTTGTTAGACTTTAACCTCGTGTTGTGAAACTTCTTACTGTGTAGACACCTGAAGAACGTGCGACAAGTTACCCTTTCCCCAGAACAGAATCTAACCCCTTCCCCTCACTCCTCAACGAGCACCCTTCAGTGGTGACTGCTTTCCCCAACACAATCTCCGAAACACAGTTATGCATAGTGTACCATACACTATAATATATTAATGCTTGCTATCCACCTTATGTTCCCAAAGGAAAAGAACATACGTGATGCGACACAGACTGGTGGTGGTGTGCCTGACATGTGGCAGCGTGGAGGAGCGTGCCATGGAGCTGGCAGGGAATGATGGGCCATCCTGAATGGTCACTGACAGCCAGGTCGGCGTCCAGCGTGCAAGTGAGAGGAAACGTACCCTCAACCTAGGTCCTCCTCGAAGCAAGCGCAATGTTGCAAAGAATATTTTTTCTCCCTCCTGCTAATGTGTATTCTTTTTACAGCTCTGGACCCAGAGGAACCCAGCCCTTTGGGGATTGCTGCTGCCCTCCGCTACTCTGAGTAAACTGCACATGATGCTCTGGATGACACCTTGGAAAGACGCACTAGGAGTCCCTCAAGGACAGCACCACTAAAGCATCACTAGCATGGACCACACAACCCACCAACACAGAGGCGAGCACTGCAGTAGGAAGATTTAGTGTTGAGGCTTCTGGGTCACAAACTGGTGAGCACATCAGAGACACTGATGCACATCTGGTGGTGGCGGGCACACCCAAGGCACACGGAGATCTGCTGGAGGCTAGGATTCAGCTGTGCCCAAGCCAGCTGCTGGGCCTCTGGGTTTGTTCCTCCCAAGGCAGGTGGAGATGCATCAGGAAACCCGGTGAGTTGTGAAGGGCTGTCAGCAACCATGCTGCCACAGCAAGGCAGTTTAGGGGAGTTAAGCAGAGTGCTGCTGCTGGAGGTGGTGCCGACTCAGCATTCCAGGCCAACACTGCAGGGATGGTGATCACAGTGGAAAGTCTGGCTCAGGAGTCTGTCCTCATGGGCAACAGGGTCCAAGCCGTCCTGGAGACACTATGGGTCATGGGCAACTGTGTTTCCGGCATTCGGGAAGCTCAGAGTTCAATGGCCCTCGGTGTTGGAGGAATGTGGGAGAAATTGCTGGTCATAGTTGGGAGTTTTGCTGGCATTCTGCAGACACAATAGGCTGAGTCCGTGAGCCTCAACAACTTAGCTCAGGCTCAGGGGGCTACTGCAGAGTCTGGCTCACTCACAGAATGCTATAGCAGGGGGCTCCAGAGCTTGGTCCAGTCTCAGAGGGCCAGGGCTGAGGGATCACATGTCATGGAGAGAGCCAGGTGACATCAGAGCTTCTGGAGCTCAGTCCAGCTACCCTTGCTTCCCATGGAGTGTCCCCAGGGCCTCTGGTCTCTCCAAGGGAGGAGGAAGGGCTTGAGCCCATGCTGGGGCCTTCCACCCAGGAGATCCTGGACATCCCGAGACCTTCCGATTCCCCCCTTTCTCACACGGGAGCATCTCAGGGTCAGCGAGATGAACAGAGTGGCACCAAAACAGTGCCATCCGCAAGACAGCCAGGGTCCTCCAGGTCATCCAGGGGACATCTGCCAAGGGCATCACAGGCAACAGAGTGTGCAACACATCTGGAAACTTTCACCTCCAATGTGCATCCTGGCATAGCATTATTAAAAGCAGTAGACATTAAAAACATAATAAATTTTTACTTGCAACTTATAGCTGTGACTAGCGTGTCTCACATCTTTCAAAGTCCAAAGATGTGCGTGTTATGTTGATTGGCCATGCTTAAAAAAAATTGCCTCTTAGTGTCCTGAGATGCTTAGGTTAGAGGGATTAGTGGGCAAATATATGTAGGGATATGGGGGTAAGGCCTGTGTGGGATTGTGTTCAGTGTGGACTCGATGGGCTGAAGGGCCTCTTTCTGCGCTATATGGTTCTATTATTCTCTGAATGTGCAAACTCCACACAGACAGTGGCCCGAGCCGGGAATCAAACCCAGGTTCCTGGAGCTGTGAAGCAGCAGTGCTAACCACTGTGCTACCGTGCTGCCCTACAGTTCAGTCGGGCAACATGGTCAATGCAGACTTGGATGCCGAAGGGCCTGTTCCTGTGCTGCAGTGTTCTCCGTTCTTTGTTCTTTGACCAGAAAAGTCTCAGGTTCAATCTTCAGCTTATATCTGGCTAGCTTATTTTTAGCTTCAGTGTTACAACAGGGCCATAGAAGGGAAAAACACATGCCAGACTACAAAAGGAGAGTAAACACAAACTGAATCTGAAGACTGAAATGCAATCTGTAAACATTCCAAGGGAAGAAACAAGGGTGTGCAAGTTCTTTCTATTCGCCAGAAAGGAAGGTGATAATATAGAGACCGGACATTTCATTTCAATCGGCAAGGTTTGGAAAGGAAAAAACCTGAGCTCAAGTTGTCCTGATCTTTGAGCTGGCAATGGCACTGCTTAGCGTAACACTAATAGCACATTTCGGAACTTCCCCACTCCGATTCTGTTTTGAATTAATTGATCTCAGCTGAGAAACCATTTGGGATCCTATAGTTAGCCTCAGTGCTCTTGGGTATAGAGCATAGAAATTATTCACTGGAGTTCTGTCTCTGGATAATTATCCGGTAGCCTGCTCGACAAGCACTTGCAGTGAAAACAGCATATCTGAAAGTAAGGTCTTTCAGGGTATTGCTCCTGAGATTGCTACATCTCTGTAGGGTGATTGCCAAAATGTAAATTTATCTGAGTGAGGACAGGGTTGGAATTTGGCTATGATAGTCTCCCAAGAGAAATAATTAAACTAAAATTGCACTTGGAGCAACTAAAAAATATGTTCCTTGTAATTTGATTTGATTTATTGTTGTCACATGTATTGGGATAGAGTGAAAAGTATTTTTTCTTGTGTGCTATACAGACAAAGCAGACCATTCATAGATTACATAGGGAAGAATGAAAGGAGAGACTACAGAATATAGCGTTGCAGTTACAAATAGGGTGGAGAGAAAAGTCAGCTGTAATATAAAATATAGGTGCACTCAATAGTTTGATGGCAGCTGGGAAGAAGCTGTTTTTGAGTCGGTTGGTACATGATCTCAGACTTTTGTGTCTTTTTCCCGAAGGAAAAGGTGGAAGAGAGTATGTCCTTGATTACGTTGGCTGTTTTTCTGAGGCAGTGGGAAGTGTAGACAGAGGCAATGGATTCTTCTTGCAGTGAAAAACAGCATATCTAAAAGTAAGGTCTTTCAGGAAATTACTCCTGAGATTGGTACATTTCTGTTCAGTGATTGCAAAAATGTGAATTTATCTGTTAAATCTCAGTCAAGTAACCAATTGACTGAATATAAATGAATCTAAAACAGCTCATTTCATTAATGAGGAATAAGCAGAATATGAACCAATTAAATCATTCCAATTTTTCACAGCTATCAATCCCAAACTGTCAACGTTGGAGCAGGTCATTAACCAAATCCGAAAATAACTCAGCAAAAATTGGCTGGAACCAACATCATAATTTTTTGATCTACTTCAAAGTTTCCTGGAAAAAGTAGCATATATAAATTAGGAAAACCACAAAAATTAAACAATGCAGTTTATAATATCTATTATATTTTGTGCAGGATTTCATAGAATCATAGAACCCTCTACAGTGCAGAAGGAGGCCTTTCGACCCATCAAGTCTGCACCGACAACAATACTACCCAGGCCAAGTCCCTTAACCACAAATCAAGTCCCTTTTCCTCACAAATTCCTCTAACCTATGTATCTTGGGATACTACAGGACAATTTAGCAAGGCCAACGCACCTAACCCGCACATCTTTGACTGTGGGAGGAAAGTGGTGCATTCACAGGAAGCTCACACGGAAACAGGAGAATGTGCAAACTCCACACAGACAATGACCCAAGCTAGAATCGAACACAGGTTCCTGATGCTGTGAGGCAACAGTGCTAACCACTGTGCCACCATGCCACCCTAACGTTCTGTATGATATTGTCAATCTTTGATAAACATTTCCTTTTCAGTCAGAGGCATGGAGATTTGACTTAACCAGAACTAAAATCATTGGGTTGAGCTTTGTCACCTACTGCTTTTCAGCAAATGCCTTGTACTCCTCCTGATCAGAGACAGTATTAGGGGACGTAGAAGGGGCTTTGAGTTGTGAGAGGGTGAGGAGATAGGCTGGGGAGGGGGTGATGATCAACGGGAAAGGGAGTGGTGGGTAGTGGGATAAGCAGCTGATTAACTATTCTCATTCTTAGTGACAAGGAAGCCTATGAGCTCTTTGGACTTGTTGAAGAGTTCATGTTGGGGAGGCTAGGAGAGAGGCATGTAAGGAGATTTTTGGTGGGGGATAAAGCAGCTGGATGTTATCCTTGCTTGACTGGATAAACCTGGAGTCATGAGTGATTTTAGCAAAGAGTGTCTTGAAGCCCAGTAGTTCCTAATGTAGGAGATTTGGGTGGCTGAACTGGTTAGCCACCAGTTAGGTTCAAATCTGTAACCTCTAGTCTTGTGGGAGGGTAATAGAGTTATAAAAGCACACAGCGCAGACAAGGTCCTTCAGCCCATTGATTCTGCACTGATAATAGCTATCACTAATGGGATGGAAGAGAGCAAAGGGCATCAAAGCAGAATGCGAGGTATGTGTTGAAGAAGGGCAGTAATTGATAGTTCACTGATAAAGAACAATATGGCAGTGGTGGGTGTGGTGACTGGGATAGAAAGGAGATATCTTAGGTTAAATTAGATAGACACACTGTGTGGGATAAGTCAGCAAGGGAGGCATTGGAGGTTTGGAGGAGAGGAGCTTCAGAAGGTTGCTGTTTGTAAGAAGATGGTGACTCATGTCTTAAACAAATGCAATCTAAGAAAAATTCAAGCCTGGACCAGGGAAAAGGAATTCAGAAGAAATGTATTGCATCAGACAGAATGTGGAACTCATTACAATGGCTCACAGACTTTAAAATGTATCGGGTGGAGCACTTGAAATGTCACAACAATCAAAGATATGGCATAGTGCTGGAAAGTGGGAATAGTGAAGATTTAGTATAGTTTTGAGTAGATTTGATGGGCCGAAGAGTCTCTTCTGTACTTTATGACTCGATGGCTCTACGAGAGGAGTTGGTCTGGGTAATATCGATCAGACTTGCCCAACCCGGGCCCAGGGGCCACACACAGATCATTGTTAAAATGTGTCGACACCACGTGGACTGCAATGGCTGAAGAAGGCAACTCATCACCAACATCTCCAGGGTAAGGGAAATGTGTTGCAATATTTCTGACCTTTTGTTGCAATAAATATTTGCATTCAGGGAATTTGAGTTTGAATTTGATGATGTATAGTTAAACTTCCACGTCCACACATGAGGCAAACAAAATGTGTGCTCAGATCTATTTTCTGTGGCTTGTTTATCCTGGAACAGGTTACTAGACTATAGCCAAAGGCTGTAGCTTGAGGGCTGCCACACTACTTCAAATGTGGCCAATCCCTCCCACTTTTGCCACCCGCAGTAGGTGTGCTGGAAGGTTGGCAGTCAGCCTGTTGGCCAGTCTCTGAACATACCTTCTATATTCTGGAGTGGAACTTGGATCTCCGAGATCACAAGAAGTGTGTCGTCATTGTCAAATTCTTTCAGCTATCAGGTAATGGTCAATAGATGGCAGCACATTAGCAATCTTGTTTCCATGGCAATGTTTCCTGAAGCTAACAAATGCTTGTGGCTTGATGCAGAAAATGTTATTACTATTTAATTGCTGAATGTTAATCTCAGGAGGATTTTTTCATCTGGCATATTCTATTAAGGCATAGCCTGACGAAAATGTGGAAAAGCTGAATAGAAAGATTTTGTAATGGACAGTGGCTGGAGCTGGAATTCTCCATATAAGGTTGCTCTAGTTCTGACATGATCTCAACTGATAAGCAGGTGAAAGCAAAATTGGCAGTGGTTTCCTCAGAGTATTGGAATGGGGTGACCTTTGGATCTGATGTGCATTAGAATTTGTTAGTTTGTATTTTTGGAGGATTTATATGATGTTTTGTCTTAGACAAAAGATGACAGATTTAATATAGAAATAAGGAGAAATTACTTCACCCAAAGGGTCGTAAATCTGTGGAATCCTCTACCACAGAGTGCAGTGGGTGCTAGAACACAAAACAAATTAAAGGAGGAGATAGATAGGTTTCTAATTAATAGCAGGATGAAAGGTTATGGGGAGTGTAAAGAAGGTGGAGATGAGGTGAGATGAGATCAGTCATGATCTTATTAAATGGCAGAGCAGGCTCCAGGGGTTGAATTGCCCACTCCTGTTCCTCATTCTTATGTTCTGTTTATTTTTCTGCCTCAAACTAAATCAGAATTTCTTTCCCCTTAATATTTGGTTCAGAAAAGCACAATTTTACATCATTCAAAATAAACTTGGATGTGCACAAAAAATATTGTGTTTTAATCATACTTATCCAACAATGCTTATTTCCAGTGTCAACTGATTAACACTAGACTCTCCATGAAAAGTAATAGACAATATGGCATAGCTCTCTTCTTTGATCAATTTTCTTCCATCTTTCTGTTCTGAAGTTTTCAATTTATTCTAGAGCTTGGTTCTGCAAGCAGTTTCGTATCTCACCCAAGTGATCTCTCATTATGCGTGAGCAGGGAATAATGAACTTCTTGAAAAAAGGGGATATCAGATTCAAACCCAATTTAGCCATTCCTAATGCTATACATGCATCTTCTGCAGCAAGAATGCATGCCAATGTTTCTGTTCTTAATCCAGGGCACAGAGGCTAATTATGGCATTCCAACGCCATGTTGGAAAATATTGCCTACTCTGTGGTTGTTGGACTCACCCACTCTCTACCTTCACCTCCTGGGTCATTGGAACATAGGAATAGGAGTAGCTTCTTGGGACTGTTCCTCCACTCAGTGGCACCATGACTGATCTGTGACCTAATTCCATACATCCTGTATTCCATAAAATCTCAAATTAATCATTCATCTACTATCGAGTGCTGTTTGCAAAAGAGAGTTCCAAATTGCTACCATCCTCTGCATTAAGAAAGCTTTTCCTTCTTGTGAATTCTAGGAAATTTGAAAATCTATTATTTTTTATTTCTTTAACATTAGTATTTGAACTAAGACAATGTGTTTTTGGAAAAAATAAGGTCAAATACATGATTTTCTCCATTCTGCAAGTCTTGTTGTGATTAATAAGTAGTGAATTTAGATTTCTTTCTCTCTCCCCTACTTTACGTGGTGGAATTAATCGGTCGATGAATAGAAGACATTGAACCAAATGTAACAAGATCTTCCTCAATGGCATTGTGTTTCAAACCAAAATTTCCATAGCAAGTTTTTTCTTTGATTTCAGACTCCATCCTATGCAGAAAATGTCATTAGCTAATTATACAAAAATATTAGAGTGCAGTTATTTCATAAATATATGGTGAGCAATGAACGATAGTAGATATCACTTTAGCATCAGTGCCAGCTTCAAACACTCCCAGATGCAGTATAGCAGGAGTTGGAGGCAGAGCAATTCTCTGGCAGCTGTGCCTCGGTAATCCTGCTTAGCTTGAACCCTGGGAAAAGCACTCCTGGCACCAATCTGAATTTTTCCACTACTTCCACCAGTCGTTCTTACAGCTTCTCTGTGGGTGATGGTCAATTAGCACTGAATTGTAAACAGGTTTGTGCTGTGCACCCATGTTGATGAGAAACTGGTTTGAAGCTCATTTTACATATCATTTTTACAGCCACGAGAGAGCAGAGGCCAGCTTAACACCACAGGAAATGTTGTTAACCTGGCTTTCCTGACAGCCAGTCTTGGTAAGTTTGATAAGTTCATTTCAGGTATGACTGAGGTTATGCAAGACTCCGTCACGTAGAAACAATGGCATACGTAGTCTCTAATGCCAGTGCAAATATGGCTAATGAATTTTTCTATATAAGACAATAAATATAGTTTCCAATTAAAGGAAAATTTCACCATGATCCAATAAAAGGGTGATAAGTGCCTGGAATGTGCTGCCAGAGGAGGTGGTAAAAGACACAACAGCAGTGTTTAAGAAGCTTCTTGATAGATACATGAATAGGCAGGGAATAGAGGGATACAGATCACAAAAAGACAAAAGGTCTTTAGTTTAGAAAGGCATCATGAGTTGGCTCAGATTTCGTGGGCCAGACGGCCCTTTCCTGTACTGTTCTATTCTTTGTTCTTTAAAAAGAGTTCTAACAAGAGGACACACTTAATAACATTTGGTGCAATATCTTTGCAACCATTAATTGATTACATCCAGCAAATAAGTCCAAATTCATTCACTGATTGATTTATTCCAGCAAATAAGCTCAAAGTCATTTTAGTTGCATGTGATACATAGATTGTGGAGTAGCATCAAGTTATATTATATACACTTCCCACTTCAGTTATTAAAAATGTATCACCAGGCTGTGTATATGCAAAATCCTTCATTCCATTAACATTACTTATTTCATTTTGCTGCTTGCCAATGTTCTAACTGTAATTCTTAGTGTATCTGGATGGTAATTCGTCCATAGGATTGTTATGCCAAGATTAAGGAACAGTCGTTGGAAAGTGACTGATGGCATTGGCCATCATGTGCATGTTATTCAAACGTTTAGGGCCATTGTAGTCAGGAGGCTTTCAGTCCATCATTCAAAACTTAATATTAAACAGAAGGATGGTGTGCTGATTCAATGCAATGGTCCTGTTAACACCAAACTTAACTTCCATTTTCTGCGATAGACCATAACTGATCAAATTTGCTTTTCAGCTTCAGAATAACCCACAGAGGCAACTTTACCAAATGGAAAATGGAGAATTAGTTTGCTAAATGCGAAATAGTTTCTAGTTTCCAGGCTAGAACTGGTAATCCTATTCATCAATCAGCACAGGTAGCAAAATAATGTGGATAGTCGAATTCCAAAGTAAACGCAGGAAATAGTGTTGCCAACTATGCTGTTGATGTCGTCTACATGGATTTCAGTAAGGTGTTTGACAAGGTTCCTCATGGTAGACTGATAGAGAAGGTGAAGGCGCATGGGATACAGGGCCGGGTATGTAGATGGGTCGAGAACTGGCTCGGGAGGAGGAGACAGAGGGTAGTAGTGGAAGGCTCTTTTTCCGACTGGAAGCCTGTCACTAGTGGAGTTCCACAAGGCTCAGTACTAGGTCCTCTTCTATTTGTGGTCTACATAAACGACTTGGAAGTTAGGGTAGGTGGTGAGATCAGCAAATTTGCTGATGACACTAAGATGCTTGGAGGAGCAGTGCCAGGCAATACAACAGGACATAGATAGGTTGGTAGACTGGGCAGATAGATGGCAAATGGAATTTAATCCGGATAAATGCGAGGTGATACATTTTGGCCGGAAAAATGTAGAAGAGAGTTATAGGATAAAAGGTAAAACTATTCAGAGTATAGAGACGCAGAGAGACTTGGGGGTGCAGGTTCACAAGTCTCTGAAGGTGTCTTCACAGGTGGAGAAGATGATAAAGAAAGCGTATAGTATGTTAGCTTTCATAGAAAAGGGTATAGAATACAAGAGTAGGAGTTTGATGTCGCAATTGTATAGAACGTTGGTTAGGCCTCACTTGGAATACTGCGTCCAGTTCTGGTCGCCGTACTATCGGAAGGATGTGGAGTCCTTGGACAGAGTGCAGAGGAGGTTTACCAGGATGCTGCCTGGTATGGAAGGACTGTCTTATGAGGAACGATTAAATAGACTGGGGTTGTTTTCCCTTGAAAGACGTCGGCTTAGAGGGGATCTAATAGAGGTGTATAAGATTATAAGGGGTATAGCTAGAGTAAATGGTGGTAAACTTTTTCCACCTTCAGAAATGGATAGGACGAGGGGTCATGGCCTTAGGGTGAGGGGGGCTATGTATAAGACGAATATTAGAGGGCAGTTTTTCCACACAAAGGGTAGTGGGGGTGTGGAATGCACTGCCGAGTAAGGTGGTGGGAGCAGGCACGCTAGGGCTGTTTAAGGGTCTCTTGGACAGCCCCATGAGCGTTATGCAGATAGAGGGATATAGTAGGACTGTTTAACTATGGCTTTTTTTCCATAGGTAATTCGGTCCAACTTGACCAACAAGGAGCATGCATTCGGCAGGTGGTGCGAGGACAGCTCTTGGATGTTGATTCATGGGTTGCCTGGTGCTTCATGTCGTAAATGAGTGCTTTATATGGACCATCTGAAGGGCACCATGACAGCTCAGAGACTATCGATGTGGCTGTGCAGACACTTGGAATTGGGCCGGTGTCTGCGGGAGTTTGCGCGTTCTCCCCGTGGTTGCGTGGGTTTTCTCCGGGCACTCCGGTTTCCTCCCACATCCCAAAAAAATTCGCTCTTAGGCTGATTGGGAAACAAATTGTCCCTACATTGAGACTCTTCCATATTAGGAATAACCTAAAATTAGAATAGGATAATGGAATTGTTACTATATAGTTATGACGGCAGCGTGGGCTCGTTGGGCCGAAGGGCCTGTTTCCCATGCTGTGTTGCTCTAAAAAAAAACTGTATTTGGGCGTATTCCTGGAGGTTTTAGAAGGCGACTTACCCTGCACTCCAGCAACTTGTCAACCAACACAGCTATCCTTGTGATGCAGGTATACCAATTGGAAAGCAACAAAACTCATGGGCCAATTGGATGATGCTTGACTATCAGTCAATCAGCTTTTATTCCCGTTTTCAATAATTTTATATGAAATAAACAAGACATATTCAAAGAAAATAACAAATAAAACAATATTTTTTAGTGTCCCTATGATACATTTCTCTAACGTTTCATACAGCCAGCAATGTGCTGGAGATTGATCTTCAATCCTTGAAGACTTCAGGCCAACCCTGGATGGTTGGCAACCCCAACCGAAAGTGCTGAAAATATTTAACAGGCCAGGTAGCTTCTGTAGATAGGGAAACAGAGTTAATGGCCAAGATCTTACAGGTATTTTCTGAGTTCCAACGTAAGGATCAATTGCAGATTCCAATCCTATATAGACTGATAGCAGCCATTTTACAAGTAGTGGCCAATTATGAGATCACTGCTGAGACTGCTGTTTGGTTAAGGACAGTTTCCTGAAGCTACAGTCCCATAAAAAGAGCTGGCAAGTCTGCAGTCACAGCAGCGCTACTGATCAAAAGTTTGGTGAAGCTGCAAGGAGAAGGGGCTGACTCCTCTATGTTGGAAAGTTCAAGAAAGCAAGTAAGACATGTGCCTGGATCGAGCAAATAAATGGGCTGAATGCTGAGATGGTGTTCTAACCTCAGGGGCAACCATTGTCACTGCAGTGTGTGTGTGTGTGTGTGTGTGTGCGCGCGCGCACGCGCCCGCACGCGTGTGGAGGGGGGGTGTTTTGGCAGCAGCAGATGCAGAAGGCCATGGAGTTTCTTCAAAGGTCTACTCCATACACTCCTCCCTCTCTACTTCTCTCCCAGCCCCCAGGAAATTGGTGGGAGATTGCCTTGATGCAGACTTCCCAATGAATGTCAATAAACCAATTAAATTGGAGGAGATGGTGGTATAGTGCAAGTGTCACTGGGCAGATGACTCAGAGGCCCAGGTTAGTGCTCTGGTTACAAGGATTTAAGTCCTATCATGGCATCTGATAAAATTTAAATTCAATTAATAATGAGGAATTGAAAAGTTTTTCTCAGTAATAGTGATCAGGAGACCACTGTTATTGTTGTTAAAAATCCATCTGGTTCACTAATGCCCTTTAAGGAAGAGAACTTGTTGGTCTCATCTAGTATGACATACATGCTTACCTAGTAGGATGTACATAGGTCAGATCATTGCCGAACCTATAGCAATGTGACTGACACTGAACTGCCCTCTGAAATGGCATGACAAGCTACTCTGTTCAAGGTCAATTAGATCTTAACCTTTTGGCAACGTTTAAATGTCAGATCAATCCCAAGATGGGGTGCAATGCCTTTTCTTGTCACTTGCATCTTGTTTATCTCTCTTGTTCGGACCTTGAATTGGATTCAATTGGAATTTGAATCTGATTTTTGGAGGAAGTATGGAATAACCTTGATTCTGCCCGATCCATTCTGACATTGGCTTTGTAACTTTAAGGATGGAGTAAAAAATTTTAAATAAAATAAATTAATAAATATTAGTGATGGACAACAAGTGCTAGCCTTGCCAGTGACACCCACATCCCATAAAAGAATTATTTTAAAAAACATTATCTGCCTGCTTTTGATTAGTGAGTTACTGACCATAGTCCTTCCCTGGGAAATACTTTCTTTCCACTGGTGTTGAGAATTTCAAAGATTCATAACCCTCTGAGTGAAGGAATGTCTCCTTATTGTAGCCTTAAATGGCCAACTCCTTATCATGATAATATGCCCATTAGTTCTAAGCTCTCCAGCTAGGAGAAGCAACAACCCAACTGTTGCCTTGTCAAGTCCTTTCAGGAGCTTTCATGCTTCAGTGAAATTTTCTTCTAATCTTCCAAATTCTAGGAAGTATGTGTGTATTTTACTCAATCTCTCCTTCATAAGACAGCCATTTCATGGCAGGAATGTACCTAATGACCCTTTGTTGCTACCTCTCAAAGTTAATTCTCTCCTTCCTTAGTGCACTGTACTCCAGGTATGAGCTCACAGACCTGTACAATTGTAGCTTCCTTACTCTTGTACTCCAAATCCCTTTCAACAAAGAACATCATAATATTTAATTTCCTAATTATTTGCTCATATTAACTTTTGGTTTTCTATATACATGATGCCCCAAACCTTCGAAACAACATTTAATAATTTCTTATCATTTAAAAATATATCCACTTTCCTATTCTTTCCTACAAAAGTGAATAAACTCACTTTTCTGAACGTTATACTGCTACCTTCTTGGTCACTTACTTGCTGATCTTTGCAGATTCCTATGTCCTCCTCACAATCTATTTTGTCACTTAGCAATTTATCACCAGAAAACTTGGAGATATTACGTATTACCACTAAGTTGATCTTTCTCTACACCCTAGCTATGACTGTAACACTACATTTTGCACTCTCTCCTTTCCTTCTCTATGTACAGTAAGATTTGTCCGTATAGCATGCAAAAAGCTATACTTTTCTCTGTAGACTAATATATATGACAATAATAAATCAAATCAAATCAAAATCAATCCCTGCATCTCCGTCATTTATCTAGATTGTAAATAGCTATGGACCCAGGACTGATCTTCATTGTGGTTTATTGGTAACAACCTGAAATCTGAAATTGATCCATTTATTCCCAATCTTATTGTCCACTCCTCCATTCATGCTAATATATTACTCTCCAATTAGCCTTTACCTTTTTTATTAGCCTTTCATGTTGCATTTTATTTGAAAGTTTTTTGAAAATCCTGTATACTATACCCATTAGTTCTCCATTTAATGACCACTGTGAGTTGCATCTTCAAAAAACTCTATTAGATTTGTCAATCATAGAATCCTTCAGTGCAGAAGAGGACATTCGGCCCATCCAGTTTGTACCAACCACAATTCCACCCAGGCCCTATCCCCATAACCCCATGCATTTACCTTAGCTAGTCCCCTTTGACTAAAGGGCAGTTTAGCATGCCCAATCAACTTAACTCTCACATCTTTGGATATAATTTCTCTTTCATAAATCCATGTTGATTCTGATTAATTATATATTGCCACTTTTTAAATAATTGATTCCAGCATATTTCCAATGAGTGATGCCAAGCTAACTGGTCTGTAACTCCTTATTTTTCCTTGCCCTCCTCTCTGCAGTAGTCATGTAGCTATGTTCCAGTTCACCAGGATCATTCGGGAACTTTGGAAGTTCCAAACTTTGGAACTTTGGGGAATTTTGGAAGATCATAGCTAATACGTGCTCCTTTTGTCACATTGCTCTCAGCTATCAATCCTGCTTCGAGATACTGAGGTAACAACTGCAAGTATATTTTCAACACCATATATACCAGCATTTTTCACTTTCCCCATTGCTTACTTCTTCAGAACTCCCTCCACATGGGCCTTGTCCTTTGGCTATAGGAAATGAACAAATGCATAATGTTCTTCTTACAGTGAGTAATAATGCCCTTTACAAAGTGTTTTGTTGATCTTACCTGGACATTTAGATGAGATGTTAAACTGAGGCCCCACCAGTCTGTTCGGGTAGATATAAAAGACCCCATGCCATAATGTCAGGATTTAATTCAAAGAAGAGCAAGAGAGTTATCTCTGGTATCCCGTTCAACATTTATCCCCTAAACAAGATCACAAAAAAAATTATCTCATCATTATCACATTACTTTTTTTGGAATTTTTTTAAAATGCAAATTCACTGTTGCCTTTCTTTCAGTACAATAATAACTACACTTCAGAAGTAGTTAATTGGCTGTAAAGCACATCGAGCCTCATGAAAAAGCTTATCTATACATGCGCACATCATTCTTTTCTTTTGTTCTTTCATTATATTTGTTCTTCTACTTCTTTACTCAGAGGCTTCAGGTTACACATACTAGCTGTAGGACTTTTCAAAGAACAAGGCCAGAACTTTCCTCCTTGAAGCTGGAATCTGACTTCGCAATCCCACCTGCTGCCCAGCTGTGCATGGCCATACTAGTTTCATGGTGGGGTGTGGGAGTTTGCAGGAGGAAGCAGGCTGGAATCAGAGCCACCTCTGAAAGCAGGCATGAAGTGGGGCCAAAGTCAGCAGAAATATGCAAATTAGAAGGTTCACTTCCATTCTCTGAAGCATTAGTCCAGTTCTGTGCCATGTGTTAGGCACCCTATTCCTCACTCTCACATACCATCCCAACCACATCTCTTTGTATTCCCCCATACCTCCTCTAATGCCCCCATTGCCCCTCATATTCCTTACAGTCTCCTATGCCATCTCTCTACCCTCATGCCCCTCTAAACTGTTAAAATAAACAAACAACCATTCAAAAACCACTTTCAAACTGCTTAATATTTCAAACTCATGAAACTCAGTCAAACATGTAACCATTCAAACTCCGCTTGAAAAAGCTTAATCCTCGTAACTGTTCATAAAACTGTCAAAATAGCTGTCAATAATCTCTTCAAAAACGTAAGATCTATTAACCCCTCATAAACCATTAATAAAAAATCCCATGGTCTCTTTGACAATTCTGCCAACAACTCTGGTGCAGCTGAATCTGTTATTGGGGTTTGGGGCTCAGTCAAGAATCCGTAATGGGATTTCAATGCACAGTTATCTCAATAAAACCTTCAGAGCTGGAGGCATTAAAATATATTTATTCTAATATTTCAAATGTTCAGTAATTGTTTGACCCGACTATCAAAGAAGTCAGCCATCTGTTCACTTGTATAATGGCTCAAAAGATGACTGAAACATTAATCAGATGAAATATTAAATCACAGTTGAATAATGACACATTAAAATCTGAATTTCAATGCTGTTAAATGAAAAAGAGCACATTAACCACTGAATATAGTACTCTAATGCATCTAAACACTTCCACAATAGCGGTCAATTTAATAGTCACTTATCTTTCATAAACAAAGCGCCAAAATGAATCATTGTATTTAAACATACTTAATTTACCATACACCCTTATATTATAGTAGGACATGTGAAGTTGTCAATATCTTTTGAGCTTTTCTGTCAAAAGGTTCCCGACTTCAAACTAAGCTTTCCCCATAATGCATGAATCATTCTAGATAAATGAATCACATCAGCTACCCACACTGATTCAACACTCAATGGAATAGCAAGGGGCCTAAAATGCCCATCCCTCCAATGGTGCAAGCAAAATCAGGATTATTGTATGTTGACTTGCGTAGTGGTTAGCACTGTTGCCTCATAGTGCTAGGTAACCTGCTTTGATTACCAGCTCGGTCATTGTGTATGCGGAGAATGCACTTTCTTCCCGTGTCTGCTTGGATTTCTGCCAGATGCTCCAATTTTTTCCCCCAGTCTAAAGATGTGCTGCTTAGTTGCATTGGCCATGCTAAATTCTCCCTCAGTGTATGTGAACGCAGTGCCAGAGTGTGGTGATTAGGGGATTTTCACAGTAACTTCATTGTAGTGTGAATGTAAGCCTACTTCGGCCTAATAAATAAACTTTAGTTTCTGCTGCCTGCACCTTATCCTATGTCCTGACAAATCCCATAGTAACGGGGGTGGAAATCCCAGAATTGGGATCCCCCCACCGTTTTAAAATCCTGCCTGCTTCCATTCTGACATAGGCTGAGGAATGAAAATACAACATTAAATAATTCCACCTGAAACTTTAGCTCAGCTTAGAGAAGCCCTTTACCTGGCCTATTCTAACCCATTAGATTAGAATCAGCAAAATCAAAGCTATCAGAATTGTTAACAGTTCTCAAAAATATTCCATTAAACAAAACATGCATAAATCAACAGTGTAAATATTTATTGTTTTCACTATTTAAAAGATGTAATTTTATGAGCTTTTTCACCTGCATAATTAAAATCCCTACAATACAGAAGCAGGTCATTAGGCACATCAAGCCCACTCAGACTCTATCCCCATATTTACCCCACTAGTCACCCTGATTAAGAGGCAATTTAGCATGGCCAATCAACCTAACCAGCATGGTTAACATCTTGCCTGATGAGGAAAATGATCAAAGCACAGATTGGATCACAATCCATCAAATAGTAAGTTCTGACTTATGTTCCACTCCTATTTTAAGGCTTCAAATGAGCAGTGCTCTCTCATTTTTGATCTTGCCCTTTCTTGGCAAAAAAACCCATGGACTTTGCTTCAGGTTTTGTGGATGTGGGGGCTTGTGACAGCCTGTCAATAACATGTTTAAGGCATTGCCATCTTTTGTTAGTAAATGTATGGCCAAATACATGAAGAAACTGATTCTGAGCCACAAGAAACAAGTTAGACGCTTTGTTATGAGTTATTCTGATTTCTAGCTGTGCCATTGTGAATGAATGTAAACACTGTCCTGAAGATCATTTTTTATTAAAGTATCACCAGAAAATTCCACATAAACCTCCAACAGCAACAAACCTCACATAGTTTAGGAGATTGGGAGTATGGTTGTACTTTGATGTTCTTCGACAATGAAGAACTTGTGATTATGTAGAAACCTGTCTCTAGTGAAATACTTGTCCATGAACCAAAACAATTTTAAAAATGGAATGCAAAATTAATGAAGATGAGAAGTTGGTGTGGGGGGTTGGGGTCGGCATAGTGTGCAGATGCTGGATAGCCCCTAACTTTCCTTCATTTGCACAAAATGTAGTGACTGAATTGAGCTAAAATACAAAGTGATTTTAAAAATAATTTCATTACACATCTTGTATTCTCCTTTAAATTATGAATTATGTTTAGTGATAGGACATAAACCTGAGCATTCTTTAGCACCAGACATTCTTAAGACAGGACTTTTTGGCCATGCTCACCCCAAGACCAGAAAATCCCATTTGAGGTCAATGGAATTTTGCATGGTCCTGTACTGCCCGCTGTGATTCCCATGGCCGGCAGGATGGGAAAATTCTGCTGTCAGAGTTAAAGTTTTGTTTTCTGAATGGAGCAAGTAAATAAATGACCCCCCAAATGGCTTGGCGGAGCAAGACATGAACAAGATACATTGGAGTATCTGTTAAGGCTGGGCTTTGACCATAAGTGAAACAAATTCTGTTCGGCATTTCTTTAACATTGAAGAACAAAGTTTGTAGGTATCATAGGAAAAACTTCCATCTTCCATCGAAGACCACTATACCACCCCAGATCACATGAAACACCCTAAAACTTGGAATATGATAATATATAGATTTTTTTTTCTGTTTACAATCAATTTTCTCCAACGCATTTTGGAAGGATTGCCAAATTTAATTAATGGCAGCTTTGATGGAAACAATAATCCTCGTGTTGAATCGATCAAGGTCAGTGAAAACTTACAGCTTTAACTCTTGTAAATTAGGTAATCTTTACTATTGGATTACTTTTTGAACTAAAAATAATAAATATTTATTAACTCAAATTGGTCACTGGATAAATGCATTGCATGTTGTAACACAAAGCTACACAGACAATTACGATGTGTGTTTCATCTGTAATCTATGCTCATTTCTGATTTCAGCCCCAGAGTCAGTGGGATGCTGCAGCAGATCTGGAATAGAGAGAAGAAATACAAAATACTATTCTTGCTCCTAATGTCTGCTGCAGAGCGTGCACATGTTGACAATGGATGCAAAGAAGATCAAACTTCACTGTGATGTCCATTTTGAAATACTTAACTGCAAGGTGGCAATAAGAAACCACATGTAACGTCATGAAAGCACTGCAAAGAATTCTGAGATTTGCCCTAGCTTCATCAACTACCTTTGTGAAATTGTCCAGAATTTTTGTGCTAATACTGATATTTGATAGCTTCACATTCAGTATTTTGACCCATTGGGCCCTATTTTATCTTTTTGATTCAAAGTGCTGGGCGGATTTGAAACTGGGAGTGTTTCAGATCTCACTTTCAGACCCATTCTCAGGCGCCCCATTTGCAGTCTGCATGAAAAAATATTAGTGATTCCGAATCATGCTGCAGAAAGCTGTGGGCAGGGCTTAACATAACTGAAATTCTGCAACTCTGACCAGAACCTACAAATGCGCATGTGCAGTAAAAAAAATAGAAAAATGCTTCCCGGCCACATTATTCCAGATAATGCTTACCCTGGCTACCACGGATATTGCCCCACCCCCAGAACATTACTGATTCTCTTATTCCGCCCCAGACCGATTGTCCAGACTGCCCCCACCTCCTCCCACCAATCATATGCAGAATGGCAACAGACCCCCATGCCCCAGACTCAACATCACCAGAGAACCATCTGATCCGCCTCACCCCCACTAAAGAGATATCTGACCCACCTCCATTCCCCCAACCAGAGAACCATCCGACCTGCCTGTCTCTCCCCCACCAAAGAGACAACTGACCCACCTCCGTCCCCCCAACCAGACAGCCATCTGACTCTCCACCTGACTCTCCCACCCCACCCACCAGAGAGCGATCTGACTTGGCCACCACCCCTCCCCCACTGGTCTGAGTCAGAGAATCACCAGAAGCTTTGAACTTATCTCCTCAGAAGCTGGAGCGCCTGAATCGGATCTTTGCGGACCATATGTGCTTTGCGCTGAATTTGGATGGGTGAATGCAGTGGTAAAGGGGGAGGTGCTGGTAAGTTTGGGCATGCAGCCAATTAAGTCAATTTAAATACATTCAAATACATTTAAATTGATGTCGCACCCATTTCAGGTATGGTCCCAACAGCGGTCATTTTCAGCCATTGGTAAAGGGGGAACCGGTGTGGAGGCATTGCAGATCATGCTACTTGCCTCACACCCAACTTTACCAAGTTTTCAGGCCCAAAAACAGACGCAACTTGATGGCAAAATTGGGCCCATAGTCTACTTTGCTAAGTAAGGAACCGGCAGCATCTTGACTTCTTCTTTTCCATGTCTGAAGCAGCATAATTAAGGACCATAAGCACCTCTGACATACTGTCTTCCACCTTCTTCTATCGGGGGAAAGATACAAAAGTCTGAGGTCATGTACCAACTGACTCAAGCTGGCATTCCCTGCTGCCATCAAACGTTTGAATGGACCTACTTCGCACTAAATTGATCTTTCTCTACACCCTATAACTACACCCAGTAATACTACATTCTGCACTCTGTCCTCTCCTCTATGAACGGGATGCTTTGTCTGTATGGTGTGCGAGAAGCAGTACTTTTCATTGTATATTAATACATGCAATAATAATAAATCAAATCAAATCAAATTAAAATCAAAGAATGAGAGTGAGGATGAGAGAGTGGAGGAAATGAAGAGTGATCTTCTGGCACAGAATTGGGAAGAGATGATTGTCATCTCAGGGGAATCAAATCTTCAAAATCTCAGTGATTAGAGTGTAGCCTTCATGTGGAGATTGGTTAAGACAGTTCCCAAACATTTGGTAAAAATGATATGCAAAAGGCAACTGTGTAAAATCAAATAGTAGGAGCTCCGTCATTGTGACATCAAAATGCCGCAGGGATCTGCTGAAGACCTTGGTGGTTTCAGTAGTGACAAGTACAACTGTTTCCATCAACATTTTCTACAAGATAATTTCAAAGGGCTTGCAAGGAATGATTGGGACCGATCAGTGTTGACACTAACCAGTCACAGCTCTGAGCTTGTGCCCTACATTAATGGGCCACAAGAAGTGGGAACAAATGTCTCCATACTCTGTCAGAAGTACAGCATTGAGCCTATTTCTTACAGCCTGCTCTAAATGCCTTCACATGAGGGAGCTACACATGCTGCCCTGGCACTTTGTTAAAGTGATACAGCTCATAAATAAATCATTTTAACTAATGTAGAACTGAATCAAAGTGAAGGATAGGTACATTAAAAAATTTCTATTTCTAGCACCCATGTGAGACTGTGGAATATGTCAGAATTGTAATTTCTTTGAACTTATTGTTCCTGTGGCTGGCTAAGTATTAAAACAGTTGAAGTGACATTGGTTGTATTCGAAGAAACAAAACCCCATGAACAGAAATAAAACATACTCAGCCATTCAATACGTATCTCCAACAGTTCAAATTAATGTATTGTTTAGGATGAGTTATTTACAATCAAGCCTCTAAATTGTTTAGAAAGGTATATCAGTCTGGAGAAGTTATAGTTCCTGGTACTTTGCACATCCTGTGTAAATGATTCAAACAGATCAGCTAAAAGGAAAAAAAGTGCCACAAGATTTGCAATTTCGAGTCTTTAACAGTAAATCATTTTTTTATCTTTATTAAATGAAGACAAATTACACAGAATCAATAAAGACATTCCATAACTGAAATGGATATGACAGCATAGTTCACTGAAATGGATATTATAGCACAGTTTGGTGAAATAGATATTATTACCATAGTTTGATGAAGAGATTTACAACAAGACTAAGAAGGAAAAAAAAAGACTTACATTTATATTGGTCTCTTTATGTCTATTATACATCTAAAAGCAGTTTTATAGTCAACTGTGGTCCGTGCTTTAACATGGGAATAGAGTGATGAGAACCAGGATCAAGTGCCATAAGCCATGAGTCCAGATTGAAAATGAATGGACAAATTTAAAGGTGAAGCGAAGGTACAGTTGTGTCGGAAAGTTAATTAAATACTGGGACGATCTGTTCCAGTTCAGTCACAAGACCCACTTTGCAAGTAAATCTATTTTAGTAGTGTGGTAATGTGACCCCTTTAAGGGGTTGTTTTCTGAATTGGGCTAGACCTTATGGAATCTCAAGGTGGGAAACTGAGCCAATTGAGTGCAAGGGTGCATGCCCCAGATCCAGCAGGATGGTCAGTTACAGTCAGGGAGGAGTGTTTATTATTCACATTGTTTATTCTGTCTGACCCTGTTATTGTAAATCTTAATTTAATCATTGGTAATAAAATCATTGTTAATTTGAGCCAATTGAGTCGTACTCAGTTTATCACATTGGTGATGAGGAAAAATCTTTTGAACTTGCTGGGGTTCGCAGTACACATTTGGAGGGAGAGGAGACTGGAGCATTGAAAATATCTACAAGCAATGTACATATGCATATTAAAATGCTTTGATTGGGAAAATTGAAGAAATAATGCTGTCATTGCACTTGTTAAAGACTTTGCTAGTCTCAACTAAAAACATAAAGATGTGGGCAGAAAGACATCCAGCATTATGGAAAGTTAAGAAGATGGTGAAAGTGGTGGTGATATGAGAAGTCTGAGCTGCAGAAGCCCTAGAAGCTTTGAGATAACCCGTGAAGACATGGTGTTGTTGTGGGGGGCTAACGGTATAGTCCCATCCCAGAGGAAATGACTTTTGTTACAGGAATTGCATCACTTGCTTCTGGGACAAAGCAGGATGAAAGCACCAGCCAGAGGTTATGTTTGGTGGCTGAATATTGATAAAATAATTGGAAGGATGGTTAGTCATTACCCCAGTTGTGTAGCCCAACAGGCCTTGTTACCATCGGCTATTATAAATCATTGGGAGTGGTCATATAAACCCTGGGTAGGAATACATATTGACTTTATAGGACCTTTTATGGGTAATATGCTTGTTATATGAACGGATGTACTCTTTAAGTGACTGGTGTTCAGTTGATGCAACCCCCTAGAGCTAATGTCACCATCGACAAATTGAGGAAAATGTTTGCAATTGTACATTACAAAAACAGGGAAGTCATGTTGAAATTGTATAGAAATTAGTGAGGCCATAGCTGGAGTGCTCTGTGCAGTTCTGGTCATCACATTATAGGAAGAATGTGATTGCATTGGAGGGGGTGCTGAGGAGATTCAATAGGATGCTGCCTGGCATGGAGCATTTAAATTATGAAGAGAGGTTCAGTAGGCTTGGGTTATTTTCATTGGAGCAGAGAAGACTGAGAGGCGACTTGATGAAGGTGTACAAGATTATGAGAGGTATGAATGGAGCGGATAAGGAGCAGCTATGCCTTTAGTTTAAGTGTCAGTCACATAGGGAGTACATTCAAGGTAAGGGGCAGGAGATTTAGAGAGATGTGAGGAAAACCTTCTTTAACCAGAGGGTTGTGAATATACCTAGGAGGATGGTAAAGGTAGGTTGTTCACATCCTTTAAGAAGTACCAGGGTGAGCACTTGGCATGCCATAACATTCAAGGCTATGGGCCAAATACTGGTAAATGGGATTAGGTGGAAGGTCAAGTATTTCTTCTGTGTTGGCCTAGATTTGATGGGCTGGACAGCCTCTTCCACACTGTATGATTCTATGATTCATGGCATCCCAGAGATCTTAGTGTCTGACATTGTCGTATCATTCATTGCAGGGGAATTTCAAAATTTGTCAAATCAAGTGGCATTCACTATTTTAGATCAGCACCTTATCAATCAGTCTCAAATTGGTTAGTGGAATGTACTGTACAAACGCTCAACTCATCGATGAAGACACAAGTCATTAGACCTCTGACATATTGCCAGCTTTTTGCTGTCTCATTACACCACGCCAGATGTGACCTTGGGGGTCATGCCAGCTAAGCCGGGATGCCGTTTTAGGGAACATTTGGATATAACATTCCCAGATTTTTTTCAGGGAGGGTGGAGGGTAGACAAGCCATTCAAGAAGAAAATCACACCTCAAGGACAAACAACAGAGTTATACAAATTAGGGATCTTTTCATGTCAGAAAATTTTGCAGCAGGACTGGCAAAGATGGCTGGTAAGATTGTGGACAGAACAGGATCTCTTCTGTTGTAGCGAGACAAGGACATCACGTCAAGAAACATGTAGACCACCTGAGGAGGAGAGGTGAGCCTGATACAGTGGTTCAACAGGCAACTCCAGCAGTAAATTTGTAGTTGCCAGAATTGGTTGCAGCAATCCTGGTTGTAAATGTGGAGCTGGAACAACCAGTGGTTTTTGTAACTGAGGATAGGATATCTACGGGGAAGGATCTTGATCCTGGATTGATGAGTTTGCCTTCCACATCTGCCTCACCTGATTCTTCATTCTCAGAAGGACTAGCTCGGTGTCGAGACATTCCATCATGGTTTGGAAGTTTCTGATCAATAAACTTATGACAAGTTGCCCTGGGGCATTCTGATGTTTTTCTGTAAGTTGTTGCCTATGTTAATAATCTTTTTTTGTTTCCTTCATAGCTAAGTACAGGAATTAGTGGGGGGGCAAGGAATACGGTAGCGTGACCTCTTTAAGGGAGCATTTTCTGACGGC
The DNA here is from genome assembly GCA_024679065.1 of Sphyrna mokarran. Taxonomy (NCBI): domain Eukaryota; kingdom Metazoa; phylum Chordata; class Chondrichthyes; order Carcharhiniformes; family Carcharhinidae; genus Sphyrna; species Sphyrna mokarran. The sequence continues at coordinate 103,400,128 of JAGIQG010000003.1, read as the reverse complement.
AACATGAATGGGCTGGACCAGATGGGAGTGTCGAGACAGGAAGCTGTGCCAATGAGTGCAAAGGGGTGCATCCTGGGTCGGAGTGGATCCTCAGTGGAGCCCAGGACGAGTATTGCTCAGTCGCATAGTTTATTCTGCCCGATGCTGTTGTTGTAAATATTTATTTACCATTATTAATAAAGTCTCTGTTGCTTCCTGCCACATTGAATCACCCTTGATTTACTACAAATAGGCCTGTTTTCATCTGAATCCAACACAGTAACCAACATTTTAAGCTGAATGTAATGTTGTGCGAGAACGCTGTCATTTTGTTTCAGAATCAGCTTGAATTTTGTGTGGGTGAATTCATTTAATTAGTAAATTATGCTTGCTTTGATGTCCAATTATAAAATTTCCCAATCAGAAGATTGTCCTCCAGAACAGAGTGAGCAGTGCCTTCATTCACAAAAGACAGAATAGCCACAAGGACAAGTTATAAGTGTGTCACCATTACCCTGGGAGTTATTAACTCAAAAAGAAAAGGGAAATTGAAATGTACACTAAAATAAGAAAATTGGCTGAAGATATAATAGATTTAGCCAGAAGTTATTTCATATATAAATATATATAGAGGGACTGGCACAGTTGTTAACACTGCTGCCTCATGGCACTAGGGGCCCGGATTTGATTCCAGGCTTGGGTGACTGTGTGGAATCTGCACATTCTCCCTGTGTTTGCATGGGTTTCCTCTGGATGCTCCAGTTTCATCTCACCGTCTGAAGGATATGCTGGATAGGTGCACTGCCCATGCAAAGTTCTCCCTCTGTGTACCCAAACAGGTGCAACTAGGGGATTTTCATATTGACTTCATTGTTGTGTTAATGTAAGCGTATTTGTGACAACAATAAATCATGTGACATTAGTATAGCTTTTAAAGTTTTTTTATAAATCATGTTCACTTTGGCTCTCAGTTCTCATTGTGGCACCGGCTTATCTACCAGATGTCCTTTCACTGCTCCTGAAGTAAAATGGAGGCCTCAGGTACTTTCTGAGGTTAGTTTTTATGACCCTGCATTATTAGCAGGTCAGGTGATATGAGTTCTTTCATTTTTAGTTTGGAGCTGCAGGTTTGAGTTTTAGAAGGAACAGCAAACTGAAAAGAAGTGTTTCTCTTCCTCCCTGATTTTGGAAATTCTGCAGATTAGCTGAAAACCTTCCTGGAGTCTGCTGTTGGTGGCTTGACCAAAGTCTACCTGGGGTTGTGGGAAGCTATTCTGACTTCAAACTGTTCTGAGTGTGTCAGGAGGACTACTATAACTTACAAGACTGAGAGTTTTCAATTCTCCAATCAAAGGACCCAATTGTAGTTTTATGTGAGCATTAGACTTTGCTTTACTTGTTTGAAGGGCGTTATTTATGGGATTGGTTTTAATTGGAACATTTTAAGATATGTTTGTTCAGGGTTATGCATTTTTGTGGTTCTTTTATTGGTTGTAATTGATAAAAGCTATTGCTAATTTTCTTAGTGTGCATGTTAACTATATTCTTAATTAAACTTTGTTTGTTAAAAGCCCCCTTTGAATCAGACCTGAGGTGAATCACAGCGTGCTTATCCTCACTAAATTTAAGGCACAAAATTTATGATTCAGGTGGTCTTCATAAAACACCATGGAGTTTCTGACTTGAACCATAACAATAAACTTCGAAAAACTTTTTATAAAGAATTACAGTGATATTCCATGGAGGAAAAGCAATTTCAGTTTATATTGTGTGTTAGACAAAACCACTCCATGAACAAGAATTAATTTGATTATGCTATGCTGTACTAGCCCGTGGTGAAACATTTTGCAACTCTAGGAGATTCTCTTTTTGCTGAGTTAATCAATAGAGTTTGAATTAGCTTGAAGCAGTTGCAGAACAGGATCTCTTTGGCAGTCAGCTTCCTGGAGCTCCACCCTGCCAGGTAGAACAGATTATAAAGTACCAACAACTACATGGGACATATCCAAAATTGCGGGGAACTGTTAATTCTCATGGCTTTAGGGCAATTTAAACAAGCCAGATAACTGACATGACAGTGTTCTTGTTACACTCTCCAATTGTGTGAAAGTTATAAGATCATAATTTTGACTTTATGAACTTGTATCCCATTTTAAGAAGTTCTCATCTAAGTCTCGCCATTGTACCACATTTCATTTTCTGTCTGAAAGGAGGCACACAGCATTTTGTATGCAAAAATCTTTTGCAATCTGTAAATATCTAACAGCTGCCATTGTGGCAGCATTATGACTGATTAATTTTCTGACTTAAGCATGGTGAATTCTGGTCTTGGCATCCTTTATTGTATCATGGATATGCAAGGCAGAATTTTATGGCCCCTCGTAGCAGGGACGAGCTTGGAAAATGCGGCAAGCATTGACTTTGGTCAGAGCGGACAATTCTGTCAATGGGAGGGGGCATAAAATTCCACCCATGGAGTAAAACCAGATTTGCTTGCAAAATGTGACCTAGTGTGATTGATATATAATAGTTCCAAAACAGACCTTTGCCTGAATTTTGCTTTGTGATCATCATATATGGAAAATTGGGAAGCATAGCAATGGAGAATGATGGAATGGCGATACCCTTGTGACCCTAACTGGAATGTACGTCCACCTACGCTGTGACCAATGTTGGATTTTCCTTTTGCACACAGCATGTGAAAATTATGGTCTCAATACAATGCAATTATAGCCACTTTCTGAGGCCACAGACCACGGGAAACATGCGAACATGAAAACAGAAGAAGAATAAGCCATTCAGCCCTTCAAGCCTGCTTCACCGTTCCATAAGAAGGTATATCCCAGGATGTAAAAGTAATAAGTCTAGGTCCTTCAATGGAAAGAGTGAGATTGTCAGCAGCTTCTTCTCCCATCACACTTCCCTCACTGATTTATTTGTGCAGTTGCTCAAAATTCTGAAAGTGACCAAAAGTTGGCTGGAAATCCATGTTTATCTTGTCAGAGCATTGCTGCTGAGAGGCCAATCCAGCCATTATGGATATTCCAATTTTCCAAAGGACACCTCAATAAAGTCAATTCAAATACAAATATCTTGTGAGTTTTTTTGACTACATGATTAACTGGCAGTTTGTTTTGGATTCTATAAGACCCAAATAGAATCAAAGAAACTTTTCAATATAGAAGGAGGCTATTTGGCCCATTGAGTCTCTGCTGGCAACCTGAAAAAATCATTCTACTTAGTCTCATTTCCCTGCCTTATCTTCATAACTTTGCACATTCTATCTTTTCAGATAACAATCCAGTTCCTTTTAAATATCTTGATCAAATCTGCTACCACCACCCTTTCAGGAAATTCATTCCAGACTCCAACCACCCTCTGAAGACCCTTAAATATCCATACTTGTGTCAAATTCTAAAAACATTTCTTATTTTGTTTTCTTTCATTTAGGCAGTAATTCTGAAGCCATCAGGGAGAGCTGGATGGATGGAAAGGAATAAAGGCATGGATGAATGGATGGAGGGAGGGATGGAGGGATAAATGGGTGGAGGGGTGAAGGGATGGAGAAAGGGACAGAGAAAGTGATGGATGGAAGGATGGGCTAATGGACGGACAACTGATAGAGAGATAGACTCCATGGACAAACTTAAATGAAAGCTCAATATCCAAGTTTGCATTGCACTTAAGTGCAGCAGATCTACTGAGGATGGGAAATCAAACCTCTAACTAGTACAGTGTATCTTTGCTACAGGCCACATATCCACTTACTGTTTAATAAATCTGTCTTGACAATTCAGTTTTAAATGACAGTATAATGAATTGTTTATCTTTTTGTCTTCCAAAATTAAAGAAGACCACAAGAGCATATGATTGAAATAGCAAGTTGAACTATATGATGAACTATGTGGTTCAATCATGACAGTTCATCTGGGAACTCATCGATAGGAATGGTTTGAGATGCTGAACTCTCTGAAAGAAAATTATTTGGACTGAAAAAAGGTCCAAGAGAGGTGATCATCACTTTCCTATTGCATTGGGCACCACAGATCAGTGCACTGATTGATTGTGTTACTGAACCATCATGTGCCTAAAATGTGTTTATTCCTTGGGATCAGTGAAATTCCACTGGGAGAACTGAAATAATTCATTTTCATGGGATTCTATTGACCCTGTAGACCATAACCCTTTAATTCTCTTCTCAGTGTTGGTTTAATTACTTTGGAAGTCCTTATTCAAGATTTCAAATATAATTACTAGGAGATAGATTAATTAAATCAAGCAACGCAATTGGTATGCCTGATTTAAGCATTAATATGCTTTAAATTCTGTATCTTTTAAAAACAGCCTTCAGTTGCTGTGCAACACCATCTGCATTACACACAACCAAAGCAATTTTATAATGCTTTATTTGTGCAGTTAATGCAATCTGCAGAGAATACAGGAATATCCAAAGGCAGTCATTGACAGAAGTAGACTTTCTGAGTACCTCCAATGATATCACAAGCTTAAACACTTTGTAGCTTACTGTTGAAAGATTCATTATTTTCTGACTGAAACAAATTGTACCCAGTGTAAGATTCTGATTTGCTGGCCAGCAGGCATTAATTTTTCATGTCGACATTTGGATTTCAGAACAAGTCCTTACATTTTAAATGGAGAATAGAACGAGAATGTTACATCCTGGGAATAACTTCCAAATTCCTCACTGTCATCTGAAAGAAACAGAGCAAAAAAAATTAACTCAAAATTTATAACTGCTAATAGAAAACAAAATGTAGTGCAAAAAATGTGTACTCAGTGTTGCAATAAAATAGTTGCCACTGGCCTTATGTTGATGGTTGGGGGTAAATTTCCATCAGGTTCTCTTGCATGCCCACTCTAACTTTGATGGAAAAACTGTAAAAACTGCAGGAAAATGGCATCAATTGTGCTTGTGCTGTTTCTTTGGAAGTTTCTGAGGTGGGAAATTTCAACAGAAGGCAAAAAGTTGAATCGGCCTGACATCTGGCTGGTTGCAATCTTCCCGGGCCATTTTATGTGACGTGATCAGCCTTATGTCTGAGAAGAGTGATGATGTCTGTGGTGGCAGAGGAGCTGATTGTATTTACTATTGAGATCTCCTGTATACTGTGTACAAGTTTACACATTATGTGGTAGATTTCGGCCTATGCCTGGCAGTCTACAGTTGATTTCTGCTTTATCGGCATGAAACTCCCCACTGTCAAAAATCGCTGTGGGAAAATTGCATGTGTTAGCTTGCTGAAAAACCAGGATGAAATTCTCTGGTTTTTAGACATTTCTGACATTTAGAATTTTTGCAGGAAAATTTCACACAAGGCATCTGATCAAGAGAACCCCAACAGAAATTAGAGAGCATTTTGTTGAATCTATAGCACAAAAACAGGTCATGCTGCTCAACTGATATATGCTGGTGTTTATACTGTACTCCTCTAACTCTCTTTTACTTAACTTTATCAGCATATCCTTATCTTCCTTCCTCCATCATGGTATCTCAAGCTTTAAACGTTTCTCAGCTCCTTGTGCCAAGGAATCTTGCTGACATATTCAGGCGAGTACTACATTAATCTCATGTAAGATTCCGATTTGCTGCTCATGAAGCATTCATTTCTCATGAAACTCTTTTGATTGCTTATCCAGTTTCCTCACTAAGTAAATACAGACGCTTTTAGACTGGTGAGGAAATTTCAAATAATTCAACTAATCAGCATTTGTTCCCAACTTTAAAATGTTCTCTGCTCTTTGTACCAGCAATATTTATGGTTGATTATTGCTATTTATCACTGCTAGTTCATCTCCTCTGACATTGAATAGGTTCCGGTGAAGAATGTCTGCTGTATTATAATTTTTGACAGCCTTCTTGTTGATGGTCAGATGACTCACGATGAGGGGGGCTTGTGGGGGCGAGGGCCAGGGGGGTCCACTGCCATTCTGCATGCAATTGATGGGTGGGAAGGGGAGGGATCTTCTGCCAGTCTGCATGCGATCGGTGGGGGGGAGGGGATGTCCGCTGCCACTCTGCGTGTGATTGGTAGGGGGAAGGGGGCGTCTGCTGCCACTCTGTGCGCGATCAGTGGGGAGGAAAGAAGTCTGCTGCCACACAGTGTGTGATCGGTAGTGGGAAAGAGGGTCCTGCTGCCATTCTGCACGCAATGGTGAGGGGAAGGGGACAGTGGACTGCGATCGGTCTGGATAGTGGGGGAGGGTGGAGGGACAAGGGGGTCAGTTATGTTGTGATGGTGGGACAATGATGTCTGTAGGGGCCAGGTGGAGGTATTAACTGGCTGGGGACCAATGTGGCAAGGAAGCGTTTTTCTATTTTTTTTTCCTGTGCATGCACAGTTGGAGGTTCCGATTGGAGCTACAGTGTTCTGGGCATGATAAGCCTTGCCCACTGGCTTCTGCAGTATGATTTGGACACACAGATATTTTTTCAGGCAGAATATGTATGGGGGCACCTAAGAACAGGTCTACAAGTCGGATCTGAAACACTCCCAGATTCAAATCAGCACTTCAAATCAAAACGGTAAAATCGGGCCCTTTGTGTGCAGTTTCAGGGACATCATAGAATCCCTGAAAGATTATTTGGGCCTATTGAGACTGTACTGATAACAATCCCACCCACAACTATAACTCCACATATTTAACCAGCATATCTTTCAGACCATGGGAGGAACCTGGAGCGCATGGAGGAAACCTACTCAGACACGAAGAGAATACGTAAACTCCACACAGCCAATGGAATTAAATCTGGGTCCCTGCCACTGCAAGGTAATAGTGCTAACCCTCATATGATGACATTACAACCACAGAAGTCAAAGTGGTTGCTAAGATAATAGACAGATAATGGTTTTCTCCACTTAGTCTAGAGGAGTTGGGTCTGAAAGGTTTTGAGCTAAAGATTTTGCATATCAATTCTCAAAATGGGAATGCACATCACACTATGTTTACAATAATTGGAATGGATTTATTTAGTCAAAATTATGGCACCTTCCTAAATGTGTAGAACACAGAGAATTTTGAGTTAGAGAATACTGACAGGCAACACGATTCTATCTTTTTTATTTATGGATACTGATGAGCCTGATATGCATTTCCAACATTTACAATATTCTTCTTTTCACTTAGTCGTAGAATTATTTATGGCACAGAGGAAAGCATTTGGCCTATCAAATCTATGTCAGTTCTCTGTGAAACATTCAAGTCCCTTCCAATCCTTTGTTCTATTGTAATCCTTCAAGTTTATTCCCTTCAAATAGTCATCCGATTTCCTTTTGAAATGATTGATCATTTGTGTTTTCACTATCCTTACAGATAGGTCATTCCACTTGCTTCATAAAAATATTTTCTCCATTTGCATCTCTTAAACAAAATGTTAAACCTATGTCCCTTAGAGAAACAGTTCTTCCTCATCCATCACACCAAAACTTGCCATAATCTTGCACACCTTTGTCAAATCTCCAATTAATTTCCTTTGTTCCAAGGAGAACAATCCCACTTTCTCCAAATGGATTTTGTGACTAAAATTCCTCATCTCTGGAACTGTTCTGGCATATCTCCCTCTGCACCCGCTCAACAATCTTTACATCCTTCAGAAAGTGTGGTGTCCAACAATTATGCAATGCTTCAGATGGGCCTAAGCAAAGCTATGTCAAGGCTCAGCATAATTTCCCTACTTTTGCACTCAATACTTCTATTTATGATGCCTAAGATCCTGTATGCTTTGCTAATAGTCTCTCAATATGTCTCGCCACTTCCAAAGATCCATGCACTGCAACTCCAGGTTCCTCTGTCCTTGCACATTCTTTACAACTGTGCCATTACCTCTCCCTTTCCTGTCAAAATACATCACCTCACACTCTTCTGTATTAAGTTATTTCTGCCACTTATCTTCCCTTTCTGTGAGCTAATCTGCCTGTCTTATCGCAGTCGACTTGGATCATTCTCAATGTTTTCCATTCCTTCAAGTTTGATATCATCGGCAAATTTACTCCAGATTCCAATACCTAAGTAATTTGTATGTATCTGAAAAGCAGTGGTCCTATCACTGATCCTGGGGGAATATCACAGTCTAAAAGCCTTTTGTCTAAAAAACAACCTTTATCGTATGATGCCATATTTTCTGTCGTTAAGCCTTCTTTTAATCCATGCTGGCAGGCACTGATCCTGTAGACGAGAACCTTAATTTTGTTAACCAGCCTTTTATTTCACAAATGCTTTCTTAAAATTTAGAAACATAAAATTCTCTTCATCAACCTTCTACGTTATTCATCAAACAGTTAAATTATTTAAACGTGATCTATCTTTATAAAACCATGCTGACTTTCCTTAAATTAGGTTAAACCTCTCCAAGTACCTGTTGAATTTTTTTCCTTTGTTGTTGTTTTGGAGACTGTACTCACCACTGATCAGAGAGTGTCACATCTGCCACTTTCCAATCTTATGGAGTTTAAATATAATCAGTCATCAAACTTTGGTATTACTTCCATATTTGTGCAATTTTTAAATTGGCACAGAGATGCAAAATAGTAGGATTCCTAATCAGGCAAAGGATAGCTGGAACTGGACCAGAATGGAAATCACATCCAACATGGTGCACTGAGGCCAGACTCTTAATGCAGTGGTAGAGTTCCAAGCTTGTCTGTGATTGATAGCTTACCTGATGAATAAGAACTTAATTGTTGCTGCAGGATTTAAATTCAGATCTGGAAGGTTGCCAGTTTGCAAACAAAAATGAGAAAGGCAGAGAGCACTATATTTGCATAATGCAGCATTGTAATTGTGTTGGAAGAAGTCAGATAGTGCAGCCTGCAACTAGAAATAGTCATGATGTGGAGATGTTGACGTTGGACTGGGTAAGCACACTAAGAAGTCTCACAACACTAGATTAAAGTCCAACAGGTTTATTTAAGCTTTCGAAGTGTTACTCCTTCTTCAGGTGAGTGAGGAGTTATGTTCATTGACAGGGCATACATAGACACCTACTCAATTTACAAGGTAATGGTTGGAATACAAGTTTTCACAGGTAATCAAGTCTGAAAGATCCAGCCCAATGTGAGTAGAGAGAGGGTTAAGCACAGGTTAAAGAGATATGTATTGTCAGGGCAGTTAGTGTCAGAAGTAGTGTCGGAAGAGCTTCAGTAATAACTTTCCTCTGTTGGTGCCTATGGCTATGCAACAAAACAGCTGACTAGCTGTAGAAAGATCCAGATTCAGCTCTGTGCACTTGCCAGACAGGGTGAAATGGATTAAGCCGTGGTGGACAAGTCTGTAAAATCTGTAACTGTTTGAAAAATTATAATAAGAAGGAACGCATTTTAAGGAAAACTGAAAGCAGGCCGAGTTTGTTTGACATCGGCTAAGTTCACATTGTGGTTACAAGGTGAAACCTGCGATGATCGTCCACACGTGAACATAAATATTTGAATAAAATATTTATTAAAATATCTCATACCAAATAGAAAACAGTTTATAAATTCATAGAATCCCTACAGTGTAAAACAAGGCCATTTGGCCCATTGAACCTGCCAACTATCCCCTCCAGACCCAATCCCCGTAACCCAATGTATTTTACCCTGTTAGTTCCCCTGACACTGAGGGGCCATTTAGCATGGCCAATGCACCTAACCAACGCCACTGTTCACTGTGGGAGGAGACTGGAGCACCCGAAGAAAACTCAAATAGACATGAAGAGAACGTGCAGAGCCCGCACAGTCACCTAAGCCAGGAATCGAACCCCAGCTCTCTGGCATTGTGAGGTGACAATTCTAACCATTGTGCCACTCTCCAGTTGGAGAGTGAATCCAATGAAGATAAAAACCCTTTTGTGAGGTCCCAATATTTATATAATAGAAGAGCTGAGTCAGTCGGAAGCATGTTGAGCACACATGCTGAGCAATATCATTCAAACAAATAAGATACAGAGAGCTGCAGGTGATAACTGGGCATGGTCAGCACAGTGGCACAGTGGTTAGCACTGCTGCCTCACAGTGCCAGGGACCCAGATTTGATTCTCTACTTGGTTACTGTCTGTGTGGAGTTTGCACATTCTCCCCATGTCTATATGAGTTTCCTCCGGGTGCTCCAGTTTCCTCCCACATTCCAAAAATATGCGGGTTAGGTGGATTGGCCATTCTAAAATTACCCCTTAGTGTCAGTTGGTTTACTAGGGTAAATGCATGGGATTATGAGGATAGGGCCTGGGTGGGATTGTGATCAGAACAGACTTGATGGGCCGAATGGTCTCCTTCTGCACTGTAGGGATTCTACAAACATCCTTGTGACACAGTTGTCTCATTTTCCTGAATTTAGTTGACAATTGACTTAGGGGCATCATTAAAATATAAAATTACCCATTCTTAGATTGTGAGAACTTACAACTTATCAATGACTGACTGAGGTGATGTATCCATGATTTGCAGAAGCCGTTTCCGCTTCATCTGGGATTGCCTGCTGTTAGAGAACATTCCATATCATATGCCACAGGATATCGGTATCCAGGTATGTTTATGAACTTTGAACCCTTGACCCAACAGATGAACTCTGCTTTTAATTTTTAATCCCTACTTCATAGATTCTGTCTTTTAATCTTATGATTTCTTATTACAGCAAATTCTTTCACAAGTTAGTGTAAAGGGGTGTTCTTATAACTGTTAATACAGTACAAGAAAAGTTTTTCTCAGCCGACAGTCTTTGAGAATGTATTGAAATTACTTCAACCCAACATCACGATAACGTATTTTCAGACTGCTTTGAGGCACTATATTCCTCCTTAGTTGTAATTTTATGCAGCTGCGTTTTGAAATAGTACTGGATGGTGACCATCTAAGTGGCAAAGTTATGATAATTTCTTCTGAACTTTAAATCCTTAATCATCACTCATTGCTTATAGTCTGGAATGTTTTTCAAACTATTGATGTGTATTGAAAAAGAAAAAGAGGAAGAGTTGCACTTTTCACTATCGTGAAATATTTCAAAGCACTTTATTAAAAAGGGTAGTAGGGATAACCCTGGAAATTATCGGCCGGGTGATTTTGACGTCAGTGGTAGGGAAGCTGTTGGAGGGGATTCTTAGAGATAGGATGTATAGGCACTTAGATTGTTGCGATCTGATTCGGGATACGCGGCATGGCTTTGTTAAGGGGAGGTCATGCCTTACGAATCTGGTAGAAGTTTTTGAGGAGGTGACGAAAACGGTGGACGAAGGGCGAGCCGTTGATGTCTTCTATATGGATTTCAGTGAGGAGTTTGACAAAATCCCTCATGGGAGGTTAGTTGAGAAGGTCAAGGTTCATTGGATACAAGGACAGGTAGCAAGATGGTTAAGTAACTGGCTTAGTAATAGGAGACAGAGAGTAATAGTGGAAGGGTGTTTTTCTAGCTGGAGGTCGGTCACTAGTGGTGTGCCGCAGGGCTCGGTACTGGGACCCGTTATATTTGTAATATATATAAATGACTTGGAAGAGGGAGTATGTGGAGTGATCAGCAAGTTTGCAGACGATACAAAGATGGCTGGACTTGCGGATAGTGAAGAGCATTGTCAGGCGATGCAGCAGGACATAGGCTGGTAGCTTGGGCAGATAGATGGCAGATGGAATTCAATCCTGATAAATGTGAAGTGATGCATTTCAGGAGAAAGAATGTAGGGGGGAGTATATGATAAAGGGTAGACCTATTAAGAGTATAGAAATGCAGAGGGACCTGGGGGTGCAGGTGCACAAGTCTCTGAAGGTGGCAGAGCAGATGCAGAAGGTTGTGAAGAAAGCATACAGTATGCTAGCCTTTATAGAAAGGGGTATAGAGGACAAGAGCTGGCCTTTAATGTTGCAGTTGTTTAAAACGTTGGTAAGACCTCATTTGGAATACTGCGTCCTGTTCTGATTGCCTTACTACCGGAAGGACGTGGACACTCTGGAGAGAGTGCAGAGGAGGTTTATCAGGATGCTGCCTGGTATGGAAGGTCTGAATTATGAGGAGAGGTAAGGCAAATTAGGGCTGTTTTCCTTAGAAAGACGTAGACTTAGAGGAGATCTAATAGAGGTGTACAAGATTACGAGGGGTATAGATAGAGTAAACAGGGTTAAGCTTTTTCCTAGGATGGACTCGAATAGCACGAGGGGTCACAGGCTTAGGGTGAGGGGGATAAGGTATAATTTGGATGCTAGAGGGAGTTTTTTCACACAGAAGGTGGTGGGGGTATGGAATGCGCTGCCAAGTAAAGTGGTGGAGGCAGGCACTCGAGTTATTTAAGAGATACTTAGATGGGCACATGAACAGAATGGGAATGGAGGGGTATCAAAAACTGATTTAAAATACGGATCTTGAGCCTTGGGAGTCCCTGGGAAGTGTGTAAATAAATGATGATATTGATGTACTTGTTTTTATCCTACAGGTGCTTTGGTCCACCTTGTTGTCTAACGAGGGGCATACACGCGATGGGTCGTGAGAGGGCTGCTCTTGGATTTTTTTTGAGAGTATCCTCGTGCTTCACATCATTAGTGTACGCTTGACCTGGACCATCTGATGGGCAACACGACAGCTCAGTGACTATCGCTGTGCTGTGCAGATACATGGATTTGTGCCTGTGTCTGTGGGAGTTTGCGCGTTCTCCCCGTGCTTGCGTGGGTTTTCTCCGGGTGCTCCGGTTTCCTCCCACATCCCAAAGATGTGCTCTTAGGCTAATTGACAAAACAAATTCTCCCTAAATTGTCTCAAATTTGGTTTTTAATCCATAGATCTATAAACATAGACAGGGATCACAGGTAGAGGTGGGAACATCGGGGTGGCAGCACGGGCTCATTGGACCGGAGGGTCTGTTTCCCGTGCTGTTTTGTTCTTTGTTCTTTATTTTTTGAACTGAACTTTATTTACTTCCAGTAAGATGAAGGTTTTTTGGTAATGTGCTCCCTTTTTAATGGAGGGAATGAGGCACCCAATATATGCACGGCAAACTCCCACATACAGCCATATGATAATGACTAATCTATGGCTTGTGATGTTGATTGAGGGATAAATATTGGCCTGGACGTCAGGGATCTGTTCTCCTTCAAAGTAGTTTCAAGGGATCTTTTGCGTCCATCCAATGAGGCAGGTGGAATTTGTTTAAGGTCTCATTTGAAAGACTTTACTGAAGTCAAGCCCCTCTAAGTGCAGTACTCCATCACTATTGCCCTAGAGTACCAGCCTGAAATTTTGTACTCAAATCTAAGAATGGGGCTTGAACCCGGAATTTATATTTTCAATTCAGAGGCCAGGGAGCTAACAATTGAGCCACGGCTGACATTTAATAATAGCATTTAATTGGTAATGCTGTAACAACATAATTTCGAAAGAACTATTTTATTGCTCGCCTAGTTGCAATGTTATAAGTGTCTTGCACTTATAGTGTTAATGTGGAATGTCGTATAGTACTACCTGCAGAGTACTGTAAGAGAACGCATGACCCACACCTAAGGGTCAGTGTGGTGTGGATAAAGCTGCATGCAGACCTAAGCATTGAGACAGCTCCTAGTTTATACCCAATATCAAGGTGCCTTGGGGAGGTCGGAGGGGTCACGGGGGGTGGGGTAAAAGGGTGGGAGATATAAAATTCAGTCCTTAAGTTCTTAATATGACCATCTCTCAATATAGAAGTAAACCACAGTGGTTAGCTCTGCCGGCTCACAGCACTAGGGACCTGGGTTTTATTCTGGACTTGGGGACTGTCTTTGCAGAGTCTGATGTTCTCCTCACATGCTGAGCAATATTGTTGTCTGCATGGACTTTCTCTGGCCACTCCAATTTCTTCCCACACTCTAAGGATGTGCAGGATAGGATGATTGGCCATGCTGTATTGCCCCTCAGTGTCAGGGGAGTTAGCTGATAAATACTGGGACGACATGGTGGCACAGTAATTAGCACTGCTGCCTCACAGCGCCAGGGACCTGGGTTCAATTCCGGCTTCGGGTGACTGCCTGTATGGAATCTGCACGTTCTCCCTGTATCTACATGGGTTTCTTCTGGTGCTCCGGTTGCCTCCCACAGTCCAAAGATGCACAGATTAGGTTGATTGGCCGTGCTAAATTGCCCATTAGCGTTAGGGGGACTAGCAGGGTAAATAAGTGGAGTTATGCAGGTAGGATCTGGATGGGATTGTGGTCGGTGCAGATTCAAAGGGCCAAACGGCCTTCTTCTGCACTGTAAGAATTTTATGATTCTATGAAACCTAACATTACAGAATAGAGTCTGGATGGGATTGTTGTCGGTGCTGGCTCACTGATTTGTATGGCCTCTTTCTGCACTGTAGGGATTCTATGACTACCTGCCTCTGGTCTAGCTCCTGTGAAACCTACACAAACTGGATGTAGGAAGCGTGACCCGACTGCCCGATAATTATGAAACTGTGGCAATCTCAAACTCAAGGGATCTTTATTCCAGTTGAGCAAGCAACTGTTTTGCACAACATTGGTCCTCAGGTGTCAGCTGGAGGCACCAAGGGGAAAACACAAAGATAATTAATGCATTGTATGGCAGTACAGTTATATATAGGAATAATAAATTAGAAGTTGTTATTTGAATGTGTGCTGTTATTCAATGAGTTCATTAATTCTCGGGAGATCTGATTGCATTGCAATGGTATATTTAATTAGGAAGTCAGGAAGACTTCAGTTTTACCACAGAAGAATTGCAGTGGGCATGAAAGCTAAGGAGATTGATGATGGCAGTTTAGTCAGTGGGGGCACCGATCTGAAAATAATATATTACTAATAATTGGTCAAAAAAATTTCCCTGCCAGTTAGGGCAGCAGCTTTCCCCAATGAAGGATCCTCATGATGTTGAATTGATGTTCCTCAACCTCCACAACAATGAAGCCATTGTTCCCCAAGGATTTCATTTCCAAAAGCAAAATACTGTGTATTCTGAAAATCTGAAATAAAAACAGAATACTTTGAAAATACTCAGCAGGTCTGGCAGCATCTGTGAAGAGGGGAAAACAAGAGTTCATGATTCTACTGTTGAAAGGTCAAAACATGAAAGGATTTTGAGAGCCCTTGCCAGCAGCTTGCTGACTGGATTGCCTGTTAAGTTTTCTGGCTATCCTGCCTACCACTTATCAGCCCCACCCTTGAGCAATCAGAAATTTTACATGGAGATAGTTGAGGCCCTCACCTCAATTCAGGCCTTTAAATAGTCACAGGCAGGAAACGTGGGAGCCTTCATCACTGGCCTCCTTTTTGAGAAAAGGGCAAAAGTCTCATCTCCAGCCAATTATTGCTCCACAGAGAATTAAACAATTGTGGGGCTGCTGTCAACAGTTAGGATATGTTCCCTTCCAACTCTGTCAGTGGAGAGACATGAAACATCACCATCAGAAAAATACTGTTCACCATCTACTTTTCACTCTTTTCAGATGTTACCAGACCTGCTGATGGCCGTAACATCACTGGATGTGTAATCCAGAGGCTCAAACTCTGGAGACAGTGTTTCAAATTCTACCACAGAGACTGGTGTAGCTTAAATTCACTTTGTGAAACCTGGAATATAAAGCTAGTCTCAGGAATGGAGGCTATGACAACTATCATTGGTTGACTTAGAAACTTATCTGTTTCACTAATGTCCTTTACGGAAGGAACTCCGCCATCCTAACATAGTTTGGTCCGATGTGTGACCCCCTTCACCCATAGCAATGTGGTTGATCTTAACTGCTGTCAGAAATAGTTTAGAAAGCCGCTCAGTTCAAAGCCACTTTGGGAGATATAGCAACTGATGGCTTTGCTAGTGACATTCAGTATTTTCTGATTTCATTTCCACTTCTGCCTCATCTGCAATAACATCATCCAGGCTTAATGATGCCACATTTACTTTTTATTGTTCTTCCATTCAGATTACTTCCAAAGAAATTCTCAGCAGAGAGAACTCTAGTAGTACATTTTTAGCTGAAGAGAGAATACTTAAAGACCCACCACAGGAGTGTTCCCAAGGCAATACAATCCCCAGTGTTTGCAAGCAAACCTGATTTATATGGACAGAGGTTTTCCAAGGAAGCGATCACTTTTCAATCTCTAACCTTGCCAGGATCAAATGTTTGTGGGGAGTTCATTGCGTCACAATTATTTGGCTCTAAGTGGCTCTGAATACAAGGGGGAGGGAGGGGGGAAGAAATTATGGGAAACAGCATCATCGCACTACTTCCATAAATTTGTCAGCTGTGGCTCAGTAACCTCTGAGTCAGAAGGTTGTGGGTTCAAACTGCATGCCAGACGTATTGGCTGACGTTTTTGTGCTGCGTAAAGGAAATGCCATATTTTTGGAGATGCCATCTTTAAGTTGAAGCATTAAACTTGAGTTCCTGTTTGCCATCATAGGCAGAGATAAAAGATATAATCATATGATTTGAGAAAGTGTGGGAAAGTTATCTGGCCAACATTTTCCTTCAAAAACACAAAAATTGTTTAATTGATCATTTGTGTCATTGTTTGTGGGATCTTGATGTGTGACAATAGTTCCTTTCAATAAACAGTGACTAAACTTGATTGACTTGAAACATCCCGAGGTCATGAAAAGTGCTAAGTAAATTCACATCTTTTCTTTTAATTCTGACTGTAGAGTGGAAATTTGTGGAAATGCTCCAATTTACGCTGTGTTTATAGTCCCTGCTGCATGTATTTCCCCAAAATACCAGGAAACACAAAGAAATTCAAGGTCAATATATTTTTACTGATGTTGAACATGACGTGTCATACCAAACTGACTGAAAATCACAAGTCATAGAACGGTTTGATTTTTTTTCCTGTTGCCGCGGAACCTGGAATCTGAGGATTTTCTTTGAAGGCTAGTTGAGGTCTGGTTCAGTGAAATACGCCAGCAACAGTCAATATGGCTTAATGCCAAAGCAAGCAGTAACTACAGCAAAAATCACTTATGCTGCACTATTGTGACTTGTAAATGATTGTCAAGCTTTGTGGACCTATTATCAAATTTAAATTACCCCTGGAAATAGCAGAACGTGACACAATATATATTCACTACTTAATCTTTGAAAAAAAACTGCTTGGGTTTTTGAAAGCTTCATTTACTGTAAAATACATCAAGCTATCTTCTTTACACAATCTCATCAGAATTCTTGCTGTGTGAGTAAATTAATTGACTATCCATTTCGACCGATAAATGTTGCCTCATTTTTACCTCAACTGAAAATTTAGGAATATTGCAAGTTTGCAATTAATTTTGGATCTCTTACTCCAAATGCAAATGCACTTCTTTACATCAACTTTACCTCAGATGCACATTTGTTCAAAGCCATCATGGTACAATAGGGTAGGTACCTGGTGTAAGCTTCAGTTTTCTACCGTACACAAATGCAAAGAATATATTTACTGATACTTCAAGACTTTAATTGGAGTGATGACAAGAATCAGCATGGTTAAGCATGTGTGTGTATGTATATATATTATATAATATATAATGTATGTTCCCTAAAAATGAGCAATCTTATCTCAGCTGAATTATGTGTGGGAATAACACAATTTATGATTATGCTGTGTAAGTTGATTTAAGGATTTGTGGAATAAACTTAAATTTCCTACTCCCCATTTCATCTTTCTGAGAAATGAATATTTATTTGCTCCATTCCTAGAAATGTACACTATCCAAGATGAGGAGAATTGAGAAATATACAGAGGCTCCAACTGAACTTTTATATTTATGCTTACCCCCTGAACAGTAGAATTTAAATGTTTTGTGTTGCAGGATTAATATGCATCTTGCTTCACTTGTAAAAATATCTGTCGATGTGTAAAGTGTTGTTTGCGAATTGCATGAATTATAAATTTTATTCAGCACTACACTCACATTTATATTTGGTTACCTTATAGAATCCCTACAGTGCAGAAAGAGGGCATTCAGCCCATCGAGTCTGCACTGACCCTCCAACAGAACATTTCACCCAGGCTCTTTTCCCGTAGCCTACTAATCCCTATAACTTGCACAACTTGGAAAATTAAAAGGCAATTTAGCATAGCCAATCCACCTAACCTGTACATTTTTGGACTGTGGGAGGATGCTGGAGCACTCAGAAGAAACTCATGCAAGCACTGGGTGAATGTGAAAACTCTACATAGACAGTCACCCACGTCTGAAATTGAACCTGGGTCCTTGGCACACAATAATGCAACATAAGAACTAAAGTATAATTCTGACAATGGAATGAAGGACAATAGCAGGATTGCTCCACTTTCTGGAAGCAACAGATTGCAGTTATGAGTCACTGCTATAAAAATGAATTTGTCAGAAATCTGGGAAGCTGCATCACTCCCATGGGATAAAAATCCAATTTAAATTTTTCAACTGTGGAACATACCTTCCACAGTCTTGACTTTTAAAATCGAAACTTGATTTATCATCTCCATTCTCCTCTTCTTTCTAGCCCTGATGGTGGGTTTTATCTTGTATTTTCATGTTGGTTTCTCAATAAAAAAAATTCAATGCCTAGATCATGTAATTCATGCATGAGTGCATGGAAGAACATTGAAAGGGTGTAAACTTCTAAACTGGCAGCATGTCTTTACAATCAAATCTATCATTGCAGGCTTAAGTCATGATGCTTCCACACACACAAACCCAATATTTACAATCTGTCCATTTCTTTACCATAAAGACAATTCAGTTGCTCTGAAATCACAGCTTCAGGTTTTCAAGGTTTGAGCTGGGGTGTAGGGGAAGGGAAATTGGATCAGTTCATCTTACCAATAGGGAGCTAATCATAGAAACCCTATAATGCAGAAGAAGGCCTTTTGGCCCATTGAGTCTGCAACGACAACAATCACACCCAGGCCCTATCTCCATAACCCCACATATTTACCTCACTCATCTTTCTAATCTACACATCCTAGACACCAAAGGGCAATTTAGCATGGCCAATGCAACTAACCTGCACATCTTTGGGACTGTGGGAGGAAACCTATGCAGGCACAGGGAGAGCATACAAACTCCTCATAAACAGTGACCCAAGCTGGGAATTGAATCCAAGTCCCTGAAGTGTGAGGCAGCAGTGCTAACCACTGTGCTACCATGACACCCCTAAATACTCAATATTCAAAAACAATATGGTGCTAAATTTATATAGCACCATTCACAACCGTTAGATGTGTCAAGTGTTTTACAGTGCTTTTGAGATGTAATCATTGCTTTAACATGGGAAATATAGCAGCCAATTTGCACACAATGAACTCCCACAAATGGCAATGTGATAATAAGCAGATAATCTGTTTCTCTGATGTTGATGACATATATACAGGCATACTAATTTGGAGCAGTATACTACTCAGCACCTTGAATCTGTTCTGCCATTCAATAAGATCCTGGCTGATCTGATTGTAACCTCAGGTCCACATTCCCACTGACTGCAATAACTTTTCCCCCCTTGTTGAATACGAATCTATCCATCTCCGTCTTAAAAAATATTCAACAGCACGGCTTTCGTCGCTTTTTTAAGGAAGAGAGTTCCAAAGGCTCACCCACTCTCTGAGAGAAAAAAATATTTCCTTAGCTTATCTTAAATCAGCCCTGTTTTAGATTCTGCAAAACATCCTCTCCACATCCACCCTTTCAAGACCCCTCAGGATTTTATGGCCGGCATTCTCCCAAAATTATTCTAAGTTCCCAATATGTGGGGAAACGCCAAATTTTGTTGTGTGATTTCCAAAATGAATCTCTGACACTGTGCATCACAGAATGCCTGAACGTGATTCACTCAGAAAATCAGAGGGCAGGGCCTGTTCCCACTTGAGAGGCTGACAACATGTGCTGATCTGTTAGAGTGGAGATCGACACGTGTGCAGTGCACCCCCCCATTGCTGGATTGTAGATCGTTGGCCATCCCTATTGCAAGCCAGCCCAGCAGCCCCACCCCCATTGCTGGTCTAGCTGGCCCCACCCCTGAATGCTGGCTTCCAGGACCTCCCGGGGTCTGCCCTTACGTCCCCTAGTCCAGCCAACCCTGACCAACCCCAACCTCACCTCTCCCTGTGCCCCCCGCAGGCACCTCCCCTGTTCTCCATTAGTGGGGTGCAGAAGTAAACCTTGCTGGAGGAAACTACTCCCGATGGGGGGAGGGGGTTGGGAACGACGCTGGCAACAACTTGTCCAAACCCACTTTTTATTTCTTTACTTCTACTTTTGCCACTCCTTTTTTACTTTACATCATCATCCCTTTTGTCATTAAAAGCTCTTGTGCTTTTGGCTTTATTGCAGATTTCCCTTCTCCCCTCACCCCACACTTCCCTGCTTGAGTCCTCACTCAAACCTCTTACAGCCCAATTGCTGCTTGATTTGCTGACTATTTCCCGACATTGTCTGTCTTTATTGCAAATTTTTAGCATCCAAAATAGTTCTTATTTTAACATTCTTCTACATAATCTCTGGATAGCTTTCTGATCCCAGTAGATTTGGTTACACAATTTGTCACCCTGGCAAAAAGAACAACTATCTTTAAAAGGCAGAATTGTTTTTGGGTGGAGTGAATGAAGGCAGTTTTCACTGATAAGTCCAACTGGCTACTTGTCACATGCGGTGATTGATGTGGAACGTATTCATTTCTCATTTAGAAGAAAAGATGCTATAAATTCAATCAATAAGATAAATGCTGACAAGATGCTTCTGAAAGCACAAGATGAAACTACTAGCTGAATTGGAGTCTTCTGATCTACTTTTCTCACAAGCAGGGGTCAGTGAAGCCATGGAGATAAATTAAACAATTCAGTAGGAACTCCAACTGTCAATAAATTAATTAAAAATGTAAGATACTGCTGTAAAATACATCAATGAGTTTAATATCATACCAGTCTACCCTATGAGATTATTGTCTTTTTTAACTGAATAAAGCAGTATTATCCTTTAATTATCTTTTAAAGCCAGTCTTCCATCACAATCACCCTTTACTTACAATGTTTGAAGTGCCATTCAGCGGTTAAGGGTGCAGGTCAGCCCTGAATCTTTCAACTGCTGGCCTGAGTGGAGCCCCTGCTTTTAAACCCCCACTGCTGCTCCTCCTCAATTGGGATAGCTTCCGCTTGCTTAATAGAAGAGGTCGTATTCTATGAGATGCATGCGGAGATCTATTGATGATCCCTTGTGATCATCATGACATCGTGACATCCCTCCCTCTGCACCCCTGCCACATGAGGGCTTTTTCCATTGCTTAGCGATCAGACAGGGTTCAATTGGAGGAAGGACCAGATTGAGGAGGGGGGAGGGTGGAAGTGGATTGAAGACCTTTGCTTTCGAAGATTCTTTTTGATGTCTCTCTTCCACTTCCATCTTGAATCAGTTTCCTCATCATCCTGAGGGACGGGCATAGGGTCAAAAATCAGTCATGGCTAGATGCTGGCAGTGGTCGTCCCCATGGCTGGTAATGAGGCCTTTACTGACACAGACCTCAGCCCCTCAGATGTTTCCTGACAATGTTGCCCTGCACCTGGTCCTTATAAGATACAGGAACTGTTTATCCCATTGTGATTCCAGGGAATCCAACTGAGACCATCCCTGAAATTCCACACATGTACTGGGTCACCAGATTTGAGTGTCCTCTCTGTCCTTACAGAATTATAGTTCTTCTTCTGGTTCTCTTGATGGGATTCCACCCTCCCCACCAGGTTTGGGAACAAAAAGCTTGATTTCATTTGAAGCCTCTATCCCATTAACACTTCCATCTGGGTGATTCCTAAATTTGTGTGAGGGGTAGTCCTGCAGGGGAATAAAAATCACAGCAGCTTGCTGTTTCACGCTGAGCTTAAAAGTTTGTACCAGCCATTCAGCCAACCCATTTGATGCTGGGTGCTGTTCTAATGTGTTTGATTCCAATGGAGAGCGTGAAGATCTGAAACTCGCTGCTTGTAAAGGCAGTTCCATAGGCAGAGATCAGAACTTCAAGAATCCCTTGATGCCGGAACTTTATCACAGTTTTTTAATGGTAGCATGGGAAGTGATGGAACTCATGCGACTCATGCAATTTCCAATCATTGCAACTAATTGGAAATGTGTGATGAGCATAATTAAGAATATGGAACCCACAAAAGGCCTGATGAAGTCCACATGCGCTCATACCCAAGGCCTACCAGGGCCACTCCCAAAGATGTAGGGAGGCTGTAGAGGGTAGTTTTTTACTTTCTTGGCACGACTTACATGGTTTGATCAAGTCAGTAATGTCTGCACCAAACTTAGCTCCTGACTAGAAATTTCAGCTTCAAAATCCCAGGGCGGCTATGTTATAGTTTCATAACTATCGGACATCGCCCCGGGTGAGAGACAACTACATGGGAACGCCAGAAGATGATGCCATTCTCAACACTGAGCTTATCTTTCCTCAACCTGTAGGTTTCATTTCATATGAGGGCTATCTCTGAATCCCCCATATAACCTTATGGTTTTTTAATTTCGATAGTCACGACAGCGCAGTGACTATCGCTGTGCTGTGCAGATACATGGATTTGGGCCTGTGTCTGTGGGATTTTGCGCATTCTCCCCGTGCTTGCGTGGGTTTTCTCCAGGAGCTCCGGTTTCCTCCCACATCCCAAAGATGTGCTCTTAGGCTAATTGGCAAAACAAATTCTCCCTAAATTGTCTCAAATTTCGTTTTTAATCCATAGATCTATAAACATGGACAGGGATCGCGTGTAGAAGTGGGAACATCGAGGTGGCGGCGCGGGCTCATTGGGCCGAAGGGCCTGTTTCCCATGCTGTTTTGTTCTTTGTTCTTTGTTCTTTGACTGTGTCATTTTGCATCCATGCCTCAATTTACCTTGCCGATACTGATAAGTTGTCCAGAAAGCCTCAGGTTCATCATAATCTCTTCCACAGCTGGTAGTGAAGCTATCAGCTGGGCAATGGCAGATGATTCAGTAGATTAGCTATCTGGGTCTTGGGGCAGTGCTCTCAGAAGTAATCATAAGCCACCAATAACAAGGCCTGTTAGGGAGGTTCCAAAAACCCTGGGATTTCAAATCTAATAAAATTATTAAACAGCAGAAATTAACTTAGAATAAGGACCACTATGTGCCTTATACTTACCTTCTACAAAGGTACTACTTGCATGGACACTCTCAGAACTACTGTGATGAAAATTAAACATATATTTTAGATTTAGGCAAGTGTTTTTGAATGTATTGTACACCTTGGCCAATATACAAATTGCCCTGGAAGAGTAAATGAGACAGGCCACATTCTTTGGGAACAATAAATCACAGAATGTAGTTATATTATCAGAAAAGTCATGGAAAGTTCAAATTCTCATAGTCTAGAAAATGAATAGAAGTATTCGCAAAGTATATAAGTATTTGGTCACAGAAAAGTTGAACCCTATAATGAATGTCCTGATGACAGACTCTTTCAACTGTGCTGTTTTGAATAGTGGATGCACATCCACTTTCTGTGGCCAAGATTGGCTAAATTGTTATTGAGAGTCTCTTGAGCATAAAGAGGGAAAGAAAGTGAAAGAATATGATAGTTCCACCTGTTTTTGCTTTGGAGGTGACAATACTTTAACGTCTTCCAGAAGGGTGGAACTTCCCAGTAGGATTGCAGGAATCAGCTTGTTCGTAAGTAAAGACGCTATTTCCAGTGACATGCTTTTGCTATTAGCAGGTCTGCGATGAAAAAAGTCCCAGATGATCATAGATTTGAAACAAGATAAAGCTGTGGTATTTGGAAAAAGTGTAGACCTATATTTTACAAGGTCAGGCCATTATTGTCTTCCCTTAAGCGAACCGAAACGATCAGACCAAAGGATTTGTGATGTATTAGCGTCAATTACAGACAACAGTACGATGGAAAAAAAGATTATTTTGAAACTTGATAAGCAGTTGCTCATCCAGCACCACAGAGACTGAGAGCACTGCTGCAGGATGCAGGTGTGCTGGACAAAGGCTATAATAATCTCATAGAGAAAATATCAGCTCAGTGTGAAATTTGCATAAAATATAGAAGGATACTTCCCCATCAAGTCGTGAGTGTACCATTAGCACGAGATTTCAACTCTGCAGTGATGATGGATCTGAAGATAACGGCGTCTATTTATTGCACTTTGTGGACATGACCACCCAATTTGGTGTACCAACTGTGATTTACAGCAAAGATAAAAAGGCTGTTGTGGATAAAATTTTAACCCATTGGATTGGAACAAGGTTGGGGTCATGTCTAAATTCTTGATGGATAGTGAGAGCCTTTTTTCTCGGATGGTGATGACCAACACGAGGGGACATAACTTTAAATTAAGAGGTGGTAGTTATAGGACGGATGTCAGAGGCAGGTTCTTCACACAGAGGGTAGTGAGGGTGTGGAATGCCCTGCCTGCAGCAGTTGTGGACTCACCTACTTTGGGGGTATTCAAATGTTCGGTGGATAGGCATATGGACGATATTGGAATAGTTTAGGTTAGAGGGTCCACTGGCTGGCGCAACATCGAGGGCCGAAGGGCCTCTACTGCGCTGTAATGTTCTATGTTCTATGTTCAATGTTCTATGATGGAGGTGAACTTGCAAATGATGAATTTCAAGAGATTGAGCAAATGCAAATACAGATTAAGGGATGCATTAAGGGTAGGCATTTTTCTGTACAATCTGTATTGCTGAAAACTGGCTGGTGCCCAGTCAAAAGCAGATCCTGCAATGTTCTATTGGAAGTCTGAAGGAAAATTAGCTGGAATTTTTGAGATGCATGTTGGTGATTTCCCATGGGATGCCATGGAAGAGTTTGAAAAAAGGGTAATTAATTGGCTAAAGGGAGAATTTCAAACAGGGAGTCAAGCAGCAGGTGCTTTTTGATACCTTGGTCTTGGGCCCGATTTTACCATTTTGATTCTAAGTGCTGAATCTGAGACTGTTTCAGATCTGATTTGCAAACCTATTCTCAGACGTCCCCATACGCACTTTGCCTGAACAAAAAGCAGCGATTCTCAATTGCGCTGCACGAGCTTGTAGGTGGGGTTTATCGCGTCCGAAATGCTGCTGCTCCAATTGGCACCTCCAACCGTGCATGCACAGTAAAAAGAATTTGAAAAACGCTCCTCTACCACATTTCTCCAAGGCCACATAAAAAGGCCTGGCAACGATGGTCCCCACTGATATTGCCCCATCTCCACAACATAATTGTCCCCCTTTTCTACTCCCCCCATTACTTAAAGTGATAGTGACCTCTGGCCCCATAGATTGCACATAGAGTGACAGCGGAAACCTCCTCCCCACTATCCACCAGAGATCCATCTGATCCACCACCCTCCTCCTCCCCATCCACCAAATAATGAGTTGGCCCTACTCCTATCACCCCCCACCAGAGATCCATCTGACCCGCCACCCTCCTCCTCCCTACCCACCAGAGAAAGATTTCGTCCTTCTCCTTCCCCTCTCCCATCCCACCCCCCCATCAGAGATCCATCTGGCCCACCATGCCCCCACCAGAGAATGATCTGGCCTACTTCCCTCACCACACCCCTCCACACCGATTTGAGTTAGAGAGCTGCTGGAGGATCTGAACTTACCTCCTCAGAACCTGGAGCACCGGAAACAGACTTTTGCATGCCCATGCCAAATCTGGATGGGTGAATGTGATGGCAAAGGAGGAAATACAGGTAAGTCTGGCCTTCCAGTCATTAAGGTAACTTAAATGCATTCAAATGCATTTGCACCTGTTTTGGGCACAGTGTCGATCATGGCCATTTTAGCTGCTTGGTAAAGAAGGAACAAATACAGAGGCGGTTGCGAATTCTGCTGCTCGCCTCATGTCCAACTTTACCAAGTTTTCACACCTGAAAACGAGGGCATCTTGTTGGTAAAATTGGGCTCCCCGATATCCAACAATGCAAATCTGGGGTAACAATGAATCAATGATGAGTCAACAGGGATATCTAAACGGCATTGATCCTATTCCCATAACCAGAGAAAGGTCAGTGGAAAAAGAAGACCTTGTCAATGGAAAAGAAACAGAATTGCTGAGGAGTATAATAGGTGACAATGATCATTGTATCAGAAGGGTTAGGTTGGCTATAGGCAACAACAAGGAACAATCCAGAGTAGAATAATTAATGGTAAGAAAGTTCTTGGGGCGATATGGTAACACAGTGGTTAGCACTGCTGCCTCACTCGCATTCTAATCAGTAGTCAGTAAACTGTGTATGCTGTCATATGCTCTGTCTGAGGCCAGATCTCTCCATTCATCTGATGAAGGAGCAAACCCTGAAAGCTTGTGAGTTTACTATCAAATAAATTGGTTGCATTTTAACCTAGTGTTGTGAGACTTCTTACTGTGTGTGCCTGACAGCTCCAGGGCCCGGGATTGATTCCTAGCTTGAGTCAATGTGCAGAGTCTGCACATTCTCCCCATGTCTGTTTGGTTTTCCTCCAGGTGCTCCGGTTTCCTCCCACAATCCGAAAGGAGTGCAGATTAGGTACATTGATAATTTTTCCCTCAGTGTACCTGAACAGGTACCAGAATATGGTGACTGGGGGATTTTCACAGTAACTTCATTGCAGTGTTAATATGAGCCTACTTGTGACACTAATAAATAAACTTTGGAAACTTTAAAACTACGTTGGAGAAAAAATAGGCACAGACACAGAAAAAGATGGGTAGGTAATCTGTAACTGTACAATGGGCTGCCTTAAAAGAAGAAGCGATAGTTCAAACACAGTATATTCCCACAGACAGTAAAGATGGAGTAAACAAATCCAGAGCTCTCTTGATCAAGACAGTGATTAAAACAAAGAGGAAAATAAGTGTGCTTGTGACAGATGTCAGGTGGATAGCACAACTAATGGGTGGGCTGAATTAAGAAGGTTCAGAGGGAAAATGAAAAAGCAAATAAGAGAAGTAAAGAGACAGTATGAGAAGAGACTGGTAGCTGAAGTAAAAGGGAACCTAAAAGTCTTCTATAAACAAATCAATAATATAAGAATGGGGTAGTGGGAGCAATTAGGGACCACAAAGATGATTTACCTATGGAGGCAGGAAACATAGCTGGGGTATGAAATCATGACTTTACCAAGGAAGAAGTTGCTGCACTTGTGCTGGTGAAAGACGAGATAGTTCAGAATCTTGAAGGGTTTAAAACTGATAAAGAAGAAGTATTGGATAGGCTGTCCATATTTAAAGTTGATAAGGCACTGAGCTGATGAAATGCATCCAAGGATACTAGGGAAGTGAGAGTGGAAATTTTGGATTTGTGACCACAATTCTCCTGTTTTTAGCCTCAGGAGTGGTGTCAGAAAATTGAAGAATTGCAATTGTTACATCCTTACTTAAAAGATAGTGAAAAGATAAGCCCAGCAACCACTTTAACCTCAGAATGGGAATCTTATAGATGTGATGTTTATAACAAAATTAATAGTTGCTTGGGTAAATATGGATGAATTAATAATCCATTTTGTAAGGGAAAATGCACTAAGTGTTGCACAACAGGAATTAAAGCTTATGGAATAAAAGGGATAGGAGTAATATGAATACAAAATCGGAGTGATAGGAGACAGAGTAGTGATCAATGGATGTTTTTCAAACTGGAGGTGGGTTTATAAACAAACTACAAAATAGGAGCAGAGGTAGGTCATTCAGCTCCTCAGAAACTTATCTGTCATTTGATAAGATCGTGGCTGATCTGTTTGTGTTTCAAATTCTACATACGCATATCCCCACTCATTACTCCCCATACCCTCAATAACTTTTCATTCCCTTGCCTAACAAGAATTTGTCTAATTCCATCTTAAAAATATTCTATCACTCTGCTCCCACCGCCTTCTGAGGATTAGAGTTCCAAAGTCACACAACTCTCTAAATAATTTCCCCTTATCTCCATGTAATAAGGCATCCCCTAATTTTAAAACCGTGTCCCCTAGTTCTAGACTTACCTCCCAGAAGAAACGTCCTTTCCACATTCACCTTGTCAAAGCCATTCAGGATCTCATACGCTTCAATCAATTCACCCCTCACTATCCTAAACTCAAATGGAACAATCTGTCCAACCTTTTCTCAAAGGACAACCCACTCCTTCTAAGCATCTAATGAACCTTCCCTGAATCATTGAATCCTACAGCGCAGAAGGAGGCCATTCAGCCCAACTAGTCTGCATCGACCACAATCCCACCCAGACTCTATCCTCACAATCCCATGCCTTTCATCTAGCTAGTACCCTTTACACTATGGGGGAATTTAGCATAGTCAATCCACCTAACTCACACATCTTTTGGACTGTGGGAGGAAACCAGACAACTTGGAGGAAACCCATGCAGACACAGGGAGAATGGGCAAACTCCACATAGACAGTGACCCAAGCCAGGAATCGAACCTGCATCCTTGGTGCTATGAAGCAGCAGCGCTAACTACATTGCTACTGTGCCACTCAATGCATTTACACCCTTCCTTAGATATGGAGACCAAAACTGCACACAATATTCAAAATGAATAACGTGTATAACTGAAGCATAACATCCTTACTTTTATGCTTAGTAACTTGTAATAAAGGATGGCCTCTGAAATTTGGGATGAAGGTTGCCTGCATCCCTGGAACGCCACAGCGGTGGATTAGGGGTGCAACTGTAGGTGGTCCTTCTGGATTCAATGTCCTGGAGTATGTCCATCTTCCAGTCTTAGAGCACTCTCAGAGATCGATTTGTATTTCAAGGTTTACTTCTCCAATTATGGGCAGTGTTGTTGGGTGCCTTTTCAAAATAGTAGCCAGACATGACGCCGCTGGATTACATGCCATTTAGGCTGCCCCGCTATTAAATACGGTTTGAAACACCCAGGGGTTTAATGAATGAAGTCAGGACTAGAAGATGTGGTGTACTCTGTTGGTATGGGAAACACCGCAGTGGGAGAAATCCCACACAGACACTGGGAGAATGTGCAGACTCTGTACCGACTGTGACCCAAGCCACAAATTGTGTCCTTTGCGCTGTGAAGCAGCATTGCAAACTACTGTGTCACTGTGGTTTATCATAGAGATCCCATGGGGTTGGTATTAGGATCCCTGCTCTCCCTGATATATATTAATGATCTAGCCCTTGTTGTAAAGGGCACAATTTCAAAATTTGCAGATGATACAAAACTTGCAACTAATGTGTATTGTGGGAAGGATGGTGTAGAATTTCAGAAGGACATAGAAAGGTTGGTGGGATGGGCGTACCCATGGTAGATGAAATTTAATACAGAGAAGTGTGAAGTAATTCATTTAGGTTGGAAGAATGTGGACAGACAATACTTTAAAATGGTACAATTCAAAAAGGCAGCAGGAGTAAAGGAAACTGGATATAAATGTGCATAAATCTTTGAAGGTGATAGCATGGTTAACAAAGCATATAGCATTTAAGTCTTTAATCACAGGGACATAGAGTACCAAAGCAAGGAAGTAGTGTTAAGCAGGTATGAAACACTGGCTCAGTTTTAGTTGGAGTATTGTATCCATTTCTGGGCACCAGGCTTGAAGGAGAATGCAGGAAAAATTCATGAGAATGGTTTTAGGGTTAAGGAATTTCAGTTCAACACTTTGGAACTGTTTGCCTTAAAGAAGGGAGGGTCGAGATTTCAAAATCAATTGGAGTCCAAACAGAGTAGGTAGGGAATTGTTATTCTGATTGGTGGAAGGATTGAGAACCACATGGCACAGGTTTAAGCTATTTGGCAACAGAAGCAATGGTATCATGAGGAAAATTTCTTCACTTAGCCAATGGTTCGGATCTACAATGCACAGCTTGAGAGTGTGGTGGTCAATTGAGACATACAAGAGGGAATTGGACTCTTATCTGAAGAATAAGAATGTGCAGGGCTATGGGGAGAAGGCAGGGGAGTGGCACTAAATGAATTTCTTCTTCAGAAAGCAGGCACAGGCTGACAAGTTAAATGGCCTCCTTCTCTACTGCAACCCTTGTATAGTTCTGTGACTTCTCCTTTCAAGATATAAATCTATCTTAATGTTTTTTTTTGGCTGCATGTATGCTTTATTTATTGTCCCTCGATATCTAGCCCCACTAGCCATTCAGACATTGCAGTCTAATCAACCTTGTAGGAGCCCAAGGACAAAGCCTAATCACATCCGTGCTTGTAGACCACACATTCAGCACACATGACATTTCCAACTGCAACAGCAGTTGGCAACAGGATCCCTGCACTGGTAATTTTCTCCTCCTTGCTTCAGAGACACTGAGGTTAATTGCAACAGTCCTACTAATTCAGTAAAGACAAGGGACTGAACTTGGTATTTACCGAGAATATACAGCTCAGCTATTTACTGGATAAGCTTGCTGAACCATTGCAGGAGCAGGCATAACTGAAGGAAAATCGATAGCAACCAAAATATGTCAAGCAATAATTCTCTAATCTCTGCCATTCTGTAACTGAAATATTCTCAGCACTGTGAGGCTCTGGTGTGAGATAAGTGTTTTGTTGTTGTACAACTATCAATATTTTGAATGTAGAGCAATACATTTATGAAACATGAAATATCCTCAAATATGGAGGTAATCTTTGAATATTATCACGTACAATTGATAAATCAAGAGTTCTGGAGCCAATTTAGATTGACTTTTTTTTTTCATTAGCTCAGAGGATTGCTAAATTAACTCCAGACCCGTCAAATAAAATAACTGCAGCCAAGAACATTTTTGCTTCATTGCCTCCGTCACTCAGCAGCCGTGTTCTGATTTTTCTAAAACTTCTCTCCTTCATTCATTACGAGGCAAATAAAAATGACACAAGCATAGTAATTGATAGGGAAAATATTCGATTCTACGTAGCATCAATCAAAACCTGGATCTTCACTCAGTGCAGGGAAAGGTCAGCCTTCCTGCAGCAAAATATTTTACAACTTAACAGAAAACGCTGCATAATTCATTGCACAGTCAAAGTTGATGAAAACTTCTGTCTGCTCATGAGAGTTCCTGCAGAAAATCAGGCCCAAGGATTGGTCATGCATCCTTTTGATGTGTAGCTTGTGAGGGTGGCCGCTTTGGCTGCCTGCCTCTCTCCTTGTAATCTTGACCATGCCTGGGTGGTCCAAGTGAAGGAGGCCTTCCTTGTTTGGTGGTCACCGCAGGGAAAGGAGTGGCTATTGAATATTGGCGACAAGATTATTATTTTAGATGTATCAGCTGCCTTTGTTTTACAGTTTATTCCTTGATCCTCTCAAAAAGGAGGCAGTTTTTTGATATAAGATTGGTCTCCTTATGGGTTTATTGATTTGCTGCCAATTAAGTCAGCTGCAGAGCTTGTTCCAGCCCCGGAAACGGTGAATAACCACCATTATGGCTGACTCCATCTCTCAGATAGGACCACATAAGCTTAGCACCCGAAGGCAGGCTTCAAACATGCCATCACCTTCAAAAAAAAATGCAATCAGTTTCAAATACATTGCAAGAAAAATGCTGCCAATGGAGTAAAATCATGGAATCATACAATCATAGAATCCCTACAGTGAAGAACGAAGCCTTTCAGCCCATTAAGACTGCACTGACCACAATCCTATCTAGGCTTTATCCCCATTACCCCACATATTTACCCTGCTAATCCCCATGACACTAGGGGCAATTTAGCATGGTCAATCCACTTAACGTGCACATCTTTGGAGGAAATCTGAGCACCTGGAGGAAAACCATGCAACATAGGGAGAACGCGTAAACTCCACACAGACAGTGACCCAAGGCCGGAATTGAACCCAGGTCCTGGAGCTATGAGGCAGCAGTGCTAACCACTGTGAGAAAACAGTTCCCTGCTTCAAATTGCTTGTGTGGTCAGGACAAGAACCAACATGTAGCAAACTTTCATTTTCCAGTGGGCACTTCCAGGGCAGTGAGACCACATCCCTCCTGTTATTACAGTCAGTCAGTTAAATAGGATCACAAAAAAAAGCATAATGGCTGGCATAATAAACTCATGGCTTCAACTGTAAATCAATCTTTGGGTAAGACAAAACAGAGACAAGGAGCCGTGCTTATATTAAGTTGTTGCTGGTAGTAGCTGTGATTTTGAAAGCAGTTCTTTGAAATAAACAAGCGTCTCTGGCTATGGAAATGCCTCAAGGGATTTCCCCCTGTCCCCTTCACCCTATGCTACCAAAGTCAATGACAATCTGTCACTCATTTCCTTTTCTCCCCAGCCATAGCTGATCTGGCCTGCATGCCATATACATTACTGAATTCTTAACAGTTTCATTCTATAAAAAATCTTTTTCCCATCAATGATGACAAAAATTATTATATTTCACAAAATATTTGATCTCCTACAATTTTGTTAATCATTAGTCTGGTGGGGCACATAAATGGTGCCCAAACTTTTATATTGTTCTTTTTTACCCTCCCTACCTGTGGAGAAATGGCCTACATCAGTCCTCAGATCAACATAAGGCTAATTATTGTTTTCGTTAGAAGTTTCTCTCAATTGGTACCAGCTTAGACTCTATCCTTGGGAAGCGGCCACCATCTCAGTCAGAAAGAAGTGGTATGGGAATGATTAGGTTGCCTTTTTTGAATACTTTCTTTTATACGTTGTTTAGTTGTGATGTATTAGTGTTTCATACAGCTATGGCATGCTGGGTGTTTTCAGCATGTTGCAAAGCGCTTTGCAGTTTATG
Source organism: Sphyrna mokarran (assembly GCA_024679065.1). Taxonomy (NCBI): domain Eukaryota; kingdom Metazoa; phylum Chordata; class Chondrichthyes; order Carcharhiniformes; family Carcharhinidae; genus Sphyrna; species Sphyrna mokarran. The sequence goes on along the minus strand of JAGIQG010000003.1, from coordinate 103,367,550 downwards.
GACTCCTTTTGAAGTGCAGTCGCTGTTGTCATGGAGACAAAGGTTTGCAAATACTGCGGATTCTGCAAAAAGAAGGCAACATGCTGGAAGTGCTCAGCAGGTCTGACAGCATCTGTGGAGAACATGTCATCAACCTGAAAGAGGAACTCTGGTTTTCTCCTCACAGATGTTGCCTAAAACACTGAGGGTAAGATTTGCTGGCTGTGCTTGCCCCAAGACTGGAAAGTCCCACTTGAGGTCAATGGATCTTTGCATGGTCTTGCCCAGCCCTTTACGATTCCTGTGGCGGGCAGGATAGGAAAATTCTGCCCTGAGTATTTCAAAGATTTAATTATCTATTTCTGTAATTCTTAACATTTTCATTTATAGTTCTAACTACTTATACAGCTTTTTTTGCTGATTTTCTTTTTCCCCAATTCCTGAAGATGCTGATTTCTGTTGCAACAGAGTTCCACTGGCACCAAGCACCTTATGACACCTCCCCAGAGTATTCTTTGTATATGAGTCTCGATGTTGAGTGTTGGCAGAGCTTTGGTGAGCTCGAAGGTTGTTAAGCGCAGTCATGTCAACATTCAATATCTATATGTTTGCATCTTGCATCAATTATCAGCAGAGAGAAATCAGGATTTGATCTGGAACAAAAGACTGGAACCATCTTTGATTTTCTATTGCTCAACTGTAAAGGTTATAATAGTTAATTCAACAGTTAAATACAATTCCTTTCATCCACAATGTTTGTACTTTGGATTCTAAACAAATACTATAACATCATTATCTAAAGAGCAATTAGGGATGGGTAATAAAAGCTGGCCTTCCCTGCAGCCTGCACATCATGCGGATAAAGAACTTTTTAAAATTCCCAAGATATGTTACAGAGACATAATGAGAGAAAATGGCCATGAGCCAAAAAAGGAGTTATTAAAAAGGGTGAGGTAAGATATCTGTTCTGCCGCAACACAGTCAATCATCAGATGCCTAAAATGTCAAGTTGCTTTAAGAAAACATTTGTAGCTTTACTTAAAGTGAAACCTGTTACATTTACACTAATCAATAAAAAGAACACATATTTATATACTGCTTCTAATGTAATAAATCATCCCAACTACTTTACCAAGGCATAATAAAGCAAGACATAACACTGGGCCATGGGAGGAGATATTAGGGCAGATGAACAAACGTTTGTTGAAAGAGATAGGTTTTAAGGAGTATCTTAAAGAAGGGGCTTGCGAGCCAAAGACAGGCCACCAATGATGGAGTGATTAAAATTCTCAAGAGGCCGGGTTTAGAGGAGCACAGATATAGATCATAGAACATAGAATACTACAGCACAAACAGGCCCTTCGGCCCATGAGTTGCGCTGATCACATCTATTTCAGAGGGAATTACAGCGATAATGAAGGGCAACTCATGGAGGGATTGAAAAGAAATAAATGAGAATTTTACAATCAAGGCATTATTTATTCAAGAGTCAGAGTTGGTTAGTGAGTTAGTGATGGGTTGAATGACACCTGGTGAGAGCTAGGACATGGACTGCAGAATTTTGGATGATCTCAAGTTTATGTAAGGTAAAATGTTGGAGACTAGCCAGAAGTATATTAGAATAGTCATCACTGTGTCAAATCATAATCCCCTATGTGAGTGCTACTTCCGCTGCTGAAACATCAGCTGACTCTGCCTTGATGTCAGTTCCTCTCCTAATGAAAGCCTCACACATTACCTCAACTATTCCAATTCACTCCTGGTCAACCTCCTATCTTGCACCATAAACTTTGATTGTCCAAAATGAGCCTACCCATAACATAATTTGTATATTCACCCACCATCCCCTTACTAAGTTAAGCTCAATTATAAAATTCTCATCCCATCATGGCCTTGCCCCTCGCATTCTAACTCTCTTTGTTCCTTGGAGCTGCTCTTTGAAACTACCTCTTTGACTAAACTTCTAATCCTCCGTCTTATTTTGTCATTTGTGATTCATTGCCAAATTTTGTGTTATGCCATTACTATGAAACACCTTGGGACCCATTGTCATCTTAATGGGGCTATATAAGTACAAATAATGGGGCGCACAATGGCATAGTTATTAGCATTGCTGCCTCACAGCACCAGGGACCCAGGTTCAATTCCCATCTTAGATCACTGTCTGTATGGAGTTTGCGAGTTCTCCCCATGTCTGTGTGGCTTTCCTTTGGGTACTCCGGTTTCCTCCCACATTCTCAAACACAGGTTGGTTAGGTGCATTGATCCAAACAGGTACTAACTGTAGCAATTAGGGAAATTTCACTGTAACTTCATTGCAGTGTTAATGTAAGCCTTATTTGTGTCTAATGAATAAACTTTTAAAAATGCAAGCTGGTATCACTGGTAAAATCAAGACAGTTCCTTGATGAGGAGCTACCGTAAAATGTTAAGAATTGACCTAGTGGTTTTGAGGATATTCATCCAATTATTTTAATACTCCTGTTTGTGCAATTCCCAGTTTTCTTTTAACTGTATCAAACAGATTCCAACACGCCAATGTATCCATTAAGGTTAAAAAAAATACTGCAGCAGCTGGAATCTGAAACAAAAACAGAAAATGCTGGAAAATCTCAGCAGGCCTGGCAGCATGTGTGGAGAGACAATAGAGTTAAAGTTTTGAGTTTCAACATCCACAGAAGCTGTCAGACTTGCTGAGGTTTTCCAGCATTTTCTGTTTTTGATGTAAATATATTCTGACAATTTTGTGCAACAAAGCTGCTCAATAATTTTATAAGATGTCTGTATCTTTTGAATATTTTTTTTAAATTGAAAACTTCAAATTGTTACCACTCCAAAATCTGTATGTAGAGCCTTTCCTTCCCATTTAGCTTTCTTTTCACCGTTCTTTTTCCTAATATGATCTTTTGCACATTTCTCTGTCTTGAATTGTATCTGTTGAGTATCATATGCCAGCCCATGATCTTATCAGTATTGAATTTTGTTTATTCATTGTTTTGGGTCAGCAGAAAAGCCTATGTTGTTTTTAATCTATGTATTTTTCTTTGATGAATGAAAAGCAGGACTGATTTATCAGAAGTTACTAAGGGATAGCAAACGTGATCCAGACGCATGAGCTTGGATTTGGAATATTTCCCAGTCAGGTTTTATGTGAAAATCAAACAAGGAAGCTTTACAAATAAGTAGTTGCCCACACGCTGAAGCGTGCATCGAGTTAATAGTGATTGTTGGTGTTAAATGCAATCTTTCCTCAAATTGCTCTAACAGATGAGAAACAAACTGAATTGTCTCCCATTATACATAATTGCATTTGTTTCTCAGTAATGTGGAAGATAATGTTTTTATCTGCTTTTCAAGAGTACTCTTCATCCAAAAGAGAAGTGCGTGCAGTAATTATGCAAACTGTGTTACCTCATCTAAGGAATATCACAATACAAAACTGTCCTTGGGCTTGAGTGGTTCCGAGATAAATTTGCACTGGGAATTTAGCCTGAGTTCTATTCATTGATGGAAACAGCACTTGTTACATTAAACAACAGACTTTTCTTATATAAAAAAAAACTTTTCAAGCTGGAGGTGAATACTATTCTGGATTATTTTGTTCAAGAGGGTATTCCTTGGTGACAAGTGAAAAGGAATGGGCAGAAGTGTGGGGTGAGGCCAAAGGGAGGAGGAGGAGAGAGGAGGGAGATGGGGAGAGGAGGAGGAAGAGCAGAGAAAGATAAAGAGGAAGAGTACAGCACAGCAGAGAGTCAGAGGAAGGAAAGTGGAAGGGAGAGAGGATAGAAAAGAAGAAGATGAATTGGGCTGATACAGGAGCAGGAACAAGAAAGTGGAAAAAATAAGTGAGGTAAGGAAGGAAGTGTCAAGATGTAGAAATATGGAAAGGTTAGTGATGGGTGTAATCATGAAAACTCAGCAGAGGTACAATCTGGGTAACAACTTTTATTCAGGGAGCTGATTGTTCACTCCATTGAAGACAGAAGAGTCTCCCTGCTTTGTGCAAATCCTTGAGACAGTGCCATGCCTTTGACACTATGTGTAAGCAGATTGGCAGACTGCCATTCAATTCTTCCTGGATAATGGCCATCTGCTTTCTCAGTAAACTGAGCCCTTGAAGTTAGCATGAATGCCCCGTAGCAGGAATCCCTGCAGCAATCCTATCTCATTGTTCTAGTTCCTGGGCACTTGTGCCCACAGGATTACCACGTGGAGACACTTTTGCCAGTCTAAACTCTGAAGTACCTGTGCATGTTGGGCCCTATTTTACTATTTTGATTCTAAGTGCTGGGCGGATTTGAAACTGAAAGTGTTTCAGACCTAACTTTTAGACCTGTTCTCAGGCGCCCCCATACATACTCCCTCTGAAAAGAAACAGCAATTCCAAATCACATTGCACAAGCCTGTGAGTGGGACTTAACACGCCTGAAACCCTGCAGCTCCAATCAGTGTCTCTAACAGCGCATGTGCAGAAATAAAAATGATAGGATGCTGCTCCTCTGCCACATCCCTCCCGAGCTGGATAATACCACCCCCCGGTCCGCACAGACATTGCCCCACTCCTACAACATTACTAACCCCCTGATCCCCCCACCTCCCCCTGCCACCCAGACCGATCATGGCCCCTCCCTTTACAACTCCACTGATCTCAGGCAGACAGCAGTGGACGCTCCCATCCCCTCCACTGATCTCAGGCAGAGTGGCAGCGGACCCCCCCTTCCTCTTCACTGATCTCAGGTAGTGTGGCAGCGGACCTCCCCTTCCCCTCCACTGATCTCAGGCAATGTGGCAGCGGACCTCCCCTTCCCCCATCAATCTCAGGCAAAGGTAGCCACCCTCCCCCCTACAGATATCAGGCAGAGTGATTTCCCTCACCCTCACTCAGGACCCTGCCACACAAGACCCCCCATCTCCCCTGGAATCCAATGGCTGTGTGGCATCTCCATCTCTCTCCCTGTTCCCAATCATTAAGCCACTGGTCCAAAACCCTCTCCCCTTCCCCATCAGCACACCTGCGAGTGCTCACCTGCCTTCAGTGCTAACAAGCAAACTGCATGGAACTTGCTGGAATGGTCTGCCAAACTGCCTGCAGCTGATCCATCCTAACGAGAGGCAGCTCCATTAAAAACACAAGAATGGACAGGCAGGCAGGAATTCCTGCACAAATTGTGTGCAAGACCAGCCCCCCCAATTCTTTGAGGATGACCTCGGGAGGCTGCAGTGTGCAGCAGAGGAGAGGCAGGGTACCCTCTTCCCCTGGGCAGGATGCAGACCAAGGGGGTTGATAGAAACGCATTCTGGGAGGAGGTCGCTATCTTGATCAGTGCAAGGGCAGTGCCACCTCCCCCCGCCCGGAACTGAGAAGCAGTGCTGGAAGAAAGGCAATGACGCCATCCATGCAGCAAGGGTGAGTGCTGAACCCCATCTTGCATCTTCCCCAGATCCTCCCAATTCTGGTATCCTACATGCTTCCAGCTCCTGACCCCCCAAGAGGCTCCTTCCTTTCCCCTCCAAGAGCCCCACTGTGCTTGTCCTCTAAGGACCACCGCCTAATACTCTGTCGGAGTCATACCACCATTTCTTTCATGGCTCCTTCTGTCTCCACAGAACAACCATAAGAGGGCAAAGATAGGGGGTCCTTTTGAGGAGTGGGTGCTGGAGCATTCAAGAAAAGGGTAGATGTAGACTGTCAGCGACAACATGGTTGGGCTGCCATCAAGATGTGAGCATCTGTTATTCCTCCACTCAGTTTGAGACAACTCCTTGGGAGCATGAGTTTTGAGTATGAGGGGCAAGTTTAAAGAAATGTATGAGACATGTTTATTTATATCGAGACAGTTGTGGGTGCCTGGAACTTGCTACTGGGGGAAGTTACAGACAGAAATACAATAGCAATCTTTAAGGAACCTATTTACAGCTATATAATGGGATGGGAATAAAGGCATATGGTCCTCAGAAGTGTATGGGGTTACAAATCCAGCCTTCCAAGCCTGTAGCAACAGGCTGCCCACCTAAGGACCTGTCCCTATGATATAATTTTCTTGTTGCTTTGTTCTATTTCAATGGAGAAATGTGAATTATTTGTTTTGCATCTCAGATTCATTTCCCTTCCTTGCCCTTAACCTTGTGGCCTGTCATGAAGGGATATATCTGGATGCTCTGGGGCCTTCTGGATTCTAGGCCCCTACTGCAGCTTCCGTCCATCATCGTCCAGATATTTCAGATGAATCCTTGGAGGATATGGGTGAAGGGACCTCTGAGGGTGGCACTGTTTTGGCATCAATTTCCATCTCATAACTCACCATGCCAGATACTGACACTTTTGTGAGTCCAGTTAGTGGTGAAGCTTCTGGGTCACTCTCTGGTGAGCACAACATATCCAATAATGTACATCGGTTAGAGAAGGGAACGTCCAAGACCTCTGGTATGGGGGGGCCTGCTGGAGACGAGGACTCAGCTGGCCCCACGCTACTTGCTGGGCCTCTGAGATCACTTCTCCCTCAGCTGCAGGAGATATAGCAAAAGAACCAGGGAATGCAGGAGGGGCTGGCGGACACACTGGACCAACAGCGAGGTTATTGGGAGGAGTCCCAAAACTTTCAGACGGACCAGTTATTGCCTGTCTTGTGTGCTGCCCAGGCCAACACTGCAAGGGTGGCATCTGCAGTGCAAAGCCTGGGGCAGGGGGCCAAGCAATGGCCAAGTCACAGCAGGCCACAGCAGAGTGCCAGAGGGCAGCAGCTGAGTCACAGTGGGCCACAACTGAGGGACTGAACAGGATTCTCAAGGTTCTGTGGCCCATGGCTGAGAGGCTTAAGAGCTTGCAGGAGACCCAGCAGGACAGAACTGAGATATAGTGTGCTACGGCAGCAGCCCTCGGGAACATTTCCCAGTATGTAATGCCTGAGGGATTGCAGAGCGTGGCCCAATCTCAGAGGGCACTTGCGAGATGGCCCCTGACTCAAGGTTCTATCGCAGAGGGTTCAACCGCCATGGGTAGGATGCAGGTGGTCCTCCAAGACTGGCAGGGCCAGGTGAGACCAAAGTTTCTGGAGTTCATTGCAGAAGCAATTCCATCCCATGGAGTGATCCAGGGGTCCACAGACAGGGAGGAGGAAGGGCTCAAGCCCATGCTTGGGCCTCCCAGCCAGGAGACTGTGGCTGTGGCTATACCTTCTCCCCTTTCCTGACACCGGGGCAACTCAGGGACATTAGGACGAAGAAGGTGTCATGGAAACATCGCAAACACCTGGAAGCACCCACAGGCAATGAGTGAAATAGGCAGCTGGCTCTCCACTTCCAATATTCATTCTGAGGAATCACATAGCAGTAGGTCATATAAGGTGAGGGAGTTGTAGTTGCACTGAGATGGCATGTATGAAGGTCTACACTAGTTAGAAAGATACTTAAGTACCATAACATTTTCTGTTCACAAGCTTTTATGTTAGAACATATTATTTAAACATCATTATTGCAACTAAATGTTTTTTCACCACTCACCTGGAACTAATTTGCCCTGAATATGAATCCTCTTCCGTTGATGATTGCCGGAATGATGCTTCATGTTGATGTCAGTTGGGGAGGCCCCTCACTGTTGTGTCACTGAGAAAAGGAAGCCATTGGTTCCCCAGAATCCACAAACAATTCCCTCCAATTCCTTACACGACTGCCCCCGAGCCCTGTATGGGGGTTTCAGATCTCTTACCCACTAAGCATGGGCCCAGGTACCAGCGTGCATGTCAAGCTCAGGTAGGAGTCAGACTAGTTTGCACCAGGGCATCATAATGGTGTTTATTGAGTCATTATCACATTCCTGCCTGCCAAAAAACTCACTAACACAGAGTACTCAGGCCCACCATTCTGGTGTGACAATGTTGCAGGAGAATTTCGAGGGGAGGGGGTGATGGAACCCAGAGACACAAACCCTTAGCAACTGAACTGCCTGGTGATGAGGATCTCCTTTCCACCCCCGCATGCCTCATTTGGGTTTCCAGCCCTCCATTTCCTGGTTGGTGTTCTATGGCATGCTTTTCTTCTATTTCTTCTTCCCGTTCTTCTTCCTTCTTTTGCTGGTCATCCTCCCCAGCAACACCCGACTAGTCAGCCTCCACATCTTCCTCCTCCTCCTCCTCCAATATGTCACCTTTCTGTGGAGCCAGATTTTGTAAGAGACACAGCATACGGCCATTATGCGGGAAGAGATCACTGGGTTGTATTGGAAGGCTCCAGCAGATTGGTCCAGGCACCGGAATCGCATCTTGAGGAACCCAATACACCTCTCCACTATCAAATGGGTGGCTATATGAGCCTGATTATAGCAGGCCTCTGTCTCAGTCACAGGCCTCCGCCATGGTGTGATCAGCCATGTTTGAAGTGGGTAACCCATATCACCCAGGAGCTTCCCTTGCAACCTGGGCTCCTCCTCAAATGCCTCTGGGATGGCTGAGCTCCTGACAATGAAGCTGTCCTGAACCCTGCGTGGTGTCTTGCGCAGATGTGCATAACGTTCATGTTATGACTGTACACAACTTGAACATTCAGGGATGAAGAGGGTATAATGAGAGAGGATGAATCTCTGTGGCCTTGAGGGTGACGTGGGGGGGTGAATTGTATATTTGGCATCCCCACAATTGTTGTGAACCATGTAGCCCTGGATTCCTGATGGGGCTGGTCCAGGTTAAATTTGATGTACTCCCCTGCCCAAATATACAGAGTTTTTATGACTTGCTTGACGCAGGTGTGCATGGCTAAATGGGAGATGCCACTGACATCTCCACTCGGGGTCTGGAAGGAGCCAGTTGCACAAAAGTTCAGGGCGACTATCAATTTGACAGCCACTGAGAATGTGTGCCCCCACCACCCCCCACCAGCCTCTAGGTGCCAGGTCCTTCAAGAGGTTGCACAAGTGTTGCACTGTCTCCTTTCGGAGGCAGAGATGTCATCAGCTCGCTGTGTCCAACATCTGTTCAAATGACAACTTGTGCACAGAATTGCTGGGGTCTCTGTGCCCTCCTTCTCCTGCTCCCTCCTCTGGGTGAATGGTGGCCATCTCTTGCCCCTGGTGGTCATCTCCCTCTACTCTGCAAGTGATAAGGCCTAGGCCTCCTGGACCTGCAATTCATCCTCCAGCTCCTCCTCCTCAGCTCCAGCACAACCAAAAGAACAGCAAGATCAATCGATTGCATCACAGCAGCCATCTCATCACTCTGGGGATGGGGGGAGGGGAAGTTGGAGAGGAACACAGTCAGAGATTAAGGAATGCTGATTGCCCCTACCACATTAACAGTCACTGTCCATACCCCCCAATTTCTCCAGCCACATGCTCCCCACAATCACAGCTCCCCAATTCTCCCAGCCACAAGCTCCCTACAATCACAACCCCCCATTCCCCCAGCCACATACTGCCCACAATCACAGCCCTCCAATTCTCCCAGCCACTTGTTCCCCACAATCATAGCTCCCCAATTCCCCCAGCCACATGCTCCCCACAATCACAGCTCCCCAATTCTCCCAGCCACATGCTCCCCACAATCTCAGCTCCCCAATTCTCCCAGCCACTTGTTCCCCACAATCATAGCTCCCCAATTCTCCCAGCCACATGCTCCCCACAATCTCAGCTCCTCCTAATTCCTGTTTCCTCCACATTCCAAAGATGTGCAGGTTAGATAGATTGAAAAAATTGCCCCTTAGTATCAAAGGCACCAGCAGGATAAATGCATGGGGTTACAGGGATGAGGCCTAGGTGGGATTGTTTTTGATGTAGGCTCGATGGGCCGAATGTACTGCACTGTAGGGATTCTGAGTCTTACAGCCTGAAAGTGTCTGGATGACAGAATTAATTTTCAGTGCTTGTTTAGATAAAATTGATAAAATGACTACTAATGTGACAAGTTAAAAAGCCCTAATACAGTCTGGTTTAAATAGGAGATGATTATCAGCAAAAATAGACTAATTCCATCATAACCTATTCAGATAGTGTTGACTTTTATCTCCTGGTTGGTTCTGACAGCCTTTAGTTAAAGGGGTATTGAATTTTAGGTGGCGGAGTGACCATGATGATATTTGTCACCAGTATCAACGTCACTGAATCTGCACCAGAGGACAATCTATCTCAACAGGTCATCTTTATCAATTTTATTCAAGTCTCCTAAAAATTGTACAAAATGAGAAGGAAAAAATCATCGTTACTAAAAAAAAATGGCTCTAAAGCTTGCCCCTCCTGTGGCCTTGTGGAGTCTGTGGACCATGTCTCTGTTTTGTGTCTTAGGTTGCACTCCCTTTTTGTTTTCCTGAAGAAGCTTTTATTGATGTTTTTGCTTGCAGTTCAGTCCCATGCTCTTGATCTAAGGACACCTGGCGCGGGGAGGGGAGAGCCGGGATGGAAACGCCCTCGTGAACTTGCTCCTGGGCCTGACAAAACGTGCAGTTTCCAGGTCTAGGCAGCGGGTGATCGAGGGGGCAGTCCCTCCTGACTGTCTGCCCCTCTACGGCAGCTACATTCGTTTCCAGGTGTCCCTGGAGAGGGAGCACGTGGAGTCCACAGGCGCAGTTGATGCATTTTGCACTCGGGCACTGCAGAGAATGGGGTGCATTATTGACCTGAATAATCATATTTTAATTTGATGTTTGTTAAGTTTCCCTTGTATTTTGGTTTTGTTCAGGCAGTTCCTCTTCCTTTTGGGGAGCTGCCCCTTTTTACTTTGTCCTAATTTAATTTGAGTTTGTTTATTTGGTTTGACCTTAAAAGAGGACCTGAGGATTGTGTTAAAATGAACTTTAGATATAAAGCAAGTCCCCCACAATTAATTTTCTTTTTTATATCATAGAATCACTACAGTATAGAAGGAGGCTATTTGACCCATTGAGTCTACACCAACAACAATCCCATCCAGGCCCTATTCCCATAATCCCACATATTTACTGTGCTAATCTGTGCACCCCGGAACACTAAAGGTCAATTTAGCATGGCTTGTGCTCCTAACCCGCATATCTTTGGACTGAGAGGGAGCCAGAACACCCGGAGGAAACTCACATAGACATGGAAAGAATCTGCAAATTCCACACAGTAATCCAAACGAGAAATTGAGCATAGGTCCCTGGAGCCGTGAGGCAGTAGTGCTAACCACTGTGCCACAATGCCACCCTGAATAGCTTACATTTATGGCTTACATTGGTAAATGCAATATTATAACAGCAAAATACCTCAGAACATTCTGAAGTCAGTCTCATTCCTGCAACTCTGTATGGGAGTGAAATGTTTAATCATTTACAGATTTGCTATGAAACATGTAAGTAATGGCTTCATCAACCCAGGGTACCATTTGCTTCAGCATCCAGCCAGTAAACAAGGTCATATTTCCTTTGCAAATGTCTTCGCACTTCAACTATTGCAGTGATCCTAGTGACATTCACATCCGTTACCCTGAGAGCTAAATCAGGTGAAAATATTTGTCTGTGGCAGTGGAGTGACTATTACAGACTGGCGCAACTGATTAAATGATCACTAGGTTACTGATGACAGGCATCGAACAATAAATATCTTCAGTTAGCTCTCAATGCTGCCCTTGATAGCATTTATGCTGTTGAAAAGTATAATTTTAGGAGACGGATGACAAACTTGGAGCAAATTTATATGGACTGTTATAAATTAATCAGCATGTAATAACTTGTGACTGTTCTCAAAATGTTAAATATATTCTCATCGCAACTGCAATGAGAACTCTATTTAAACCTGGTCATAAAATCTTCCACAATGTCTAAAAGCAAAGCTGTGGTGTTAGGATGTGGATGTTTTGGAGAGAGTACAGAAAAGGTTTATCAGGATGTTGCCTGGTCTGGAGGGTATTAGCTATGAAGAGAGGTTGGATAAACTCGGTTTATTCTCATTGAAACGATAGAGGTTGAGAGGTGACCTGATAAAGGTTTACAAGATTGAGTGACATGGACAGAGTGGATAGTCAGATGTTCTTTCCTAAGGTAGAAAAGCCAAATGTTTGGGGCCATAGGTTTAAGGTGCATAGGGAAAAGTTTGGAGAACATGTGCGAGGCAAGTTTTTTAGACAGAAGGTGGTGATTGTCTGGAACGCGCTCCCTGGAGAGGTGGTGGGAACAAATGAATACATGAATAGGATGGGAATAGAAGGCTACAGAGTCCGTAAGTGCATACGGTTTTAGTTTAGGCTGGCATCCTGATCGACACAGGGTTGGAGAGCCAAGGGGCCTGTTCCTGTGTTTTTGTTCTTTATTAGGATTAGGGAAACAAGTTAGGCTGAAAGGCCATTAATTAGCGTAGCTTGTCATTGTCAATAAGTGGCATGCCAACTTAAGATCCATTATTCAATGGAGCATTGCAAAACTCATCTCTTGTTCAGCACCATCACCTGTGTGCAAACAAGCATAACAAGAGCAAGAGATATTTCTCCAAAGTTTAAAACCAAGACCAATTAAGTGACCTGAACTCAGTTGCTAATTTTCCTGTTTGACAAATCATTATTTGGATTGGTAAGTGAGGAGGACTGGTATCTACCCTTGGGTTTCTTGGTCCTTGTATCTATGCAAATAAATGTTTTCATAAAGCACAGAAATTCCTTTCAATTAAGGAGCTTTGCATAATGCTGAACATTTTACCTCAGGGATCCAACAAAACTGTAATATTTGATGTTTTAAAACTTAGAGGATTCCTAAATGTTGTGTTAAAGTCCTATATTATTTCCCAAGTAATTATAAATGCAGTTGGCATTGTTAAATTTATTTGTTCTTTATGCATGGATAATGGTGGAAGGTTGCATTTATTGCCTGCTACTAGCTGCTCTTGTTCAATTTCAGCCTTGGGTTACTGTCAGTATGGAGTCTGCACATTCTCTCCATGTCTGCATGGGTTTTCTCTGGGTGCTCCAGTTTCCTCCCATAGTCCAAAGATGGGCAGGTTAGATGGATTGGCCATGCTAATTTACCCCTTAGTGTCCAAAGATGTGTCGGTTAGGTAGAATAGCTATGATAAATTGCCATTCAGTGTCAGGGGGATTACTAGGTTAAATACATGAACTAAGTACAGAGATAGCTCTTGGGTGGGATTGTTGTAAGTGCAGGCTTGATGGCTGAATGGCCTCCTTTGGAACTGTAGGAATTCTATGATTTTATGCTGTTGATGTGGCATCTCCTTGTGTCACTGCTGTCTCTTTTGGTGATGCTTCTTTCACAATGGTGTTAGATATGGAATTCCAGTGTATCGACTTAGTTGCAATGAAGGAACAAAGGTTCAGTATTTCACGTGACTTGAAGGGGCAATTAAAGATAGTAGTATGCCCACAATCTAGCTGCTCCTGTCCCCAGGTGTAGCAGCTACAGGTGAAAGGTGCACTGTTTCCAATAGCCACAGTGTGCCGTTGAAGAAAGAATTAATATTGAATCTAGTGAAAACTAGTTGCAGAGATAATTTGCTGAGTTAAATGATATGGTTCTACCTTCTGATCATGAAGCTTGTTCTCTCCTGATTACTCTGGAAATAATTAATACCGAAGTGAAATGGATTTACAGAAATAAACAATGTTATGAACACAATATAAAAGTAAGATAGTGGAAGTGAAAATAGATTATGAAAATCACATTACGCTTGCACTTCAGGGAGCAATTTCCTTTGGCCAAATCACTGGTTCAATTTATACTGCTTTTATATGGAACACCAAATTCCATTCCTCATGTTCAGAAAAAAAGCTGTGAACAGTTTGCAGCAAAGAAGAAAAAGATTTAATAGGAATAGCTATGTGAGAAAGAGTGGAATTAACAAGTTAACACGGAGTATGCAAAGTTTTACACAGGCGGGAAAATGTGTTATTTTTCAAAAAGAGCAAACTAATGATGTTAATTCCAAGAGCAGTGTTGGGTCTGCTACTTGGTACCAAAGGTCAGTCTAATGAGTGTCCTCTTAGCTGAAAAAAACTAGCATACATTTCTAATGGAACAAGCTATGCATAGTAAGTAGAATGTAGCAGACTAATCATATAATCTATTATTTACACAGTTATGTTGTATTAATACGTTCAAACACATTACTTGTGAATAATTGTATTAATGTCTTTTCTCGTAGGCAATCCCTCAGGATCCAGGATGACTTGCTTGCAGTCCAGTTTGATGGGTTCTGGGATAGCTAAGTCCCATGTGTGACCTGCAGACTCTGTTTATTGCAGGGCAGGTGATGCTTGGAAGGTCAGCTGGATAAGTTGTTCAGACTTTTGTGCCCTTCTTTTGATTCTTCAACTTCACCTCTGTATGTTCCCAACCAAGTGTCTTGAGTTGTTCAGTGTTTTTTACAATGAACCCTCTCCACGTTGTTTATGGTAACCATGATGTGGAGATGCCAGCGTTGGACTGCAGCATGCACAGTAAGAAGTCAAACATCAGCACGTTAAAGTCCAACAGGTTTATTTGGAATCAGGAGTTTTGGAGCACTGCTCCTTCATCAGGTGAGTGGAGAGGTACATTTCTCAAACAGGACATGTATAGATACAGACAAAATTGCAAGATAATGGTTGGAATGCGAGTCTTCACAGGTAATCAAATCTTTACAGGTACAGACAGTGTGAGGAGAGGGAAGATATAAACAGGTTAATGAAGTGTGAATTGTCTCAAGCCAGGACAGTTAGTAAGATTTTATAAGCCCAAATAGTGGGGTTACATGTAATGCGACATGAATCCAACATCCCGGTTGAGACCATTATCATCCATGTGGAACTTGGTTATCAATTTCTGCTATTGGTTTCTGCGTGGTACATTGGCAAGGCCATGCGGATGCTACGACAACGGATGAATGGACACTACACGGCAATCACCAGGTAGGAGTGTTCCCTTCAAGTCGGGGAACACTTCAGCAGTCAAGGGCATTCAGTCTCCAATCTTCGGGTAAGCATTCTTCAAGGTGGCTTTCAAAATACATGACAATCAGTTCATGATTCCAAATAAACCTGTTGGACTTTAACCTAGTGATGTGAGACTTCTTACAGTGCCCACTTTGGTCACAAGCTAGGCACTCACATGTATCAACAGAGATGTTTGGTTTCTTCAGGGATACTTTGAGAACACCCCTAAAGCATTCCCACCATCCTCCTAGGAGTATCCTGCCCTGACTGAGTTGTAAGTCGAACTGTTGCTTCAAGAATCAGGTGTCAGGCATACGAATGACATATCCTGTCTAGGCAAGCTGGTTTAAGGGATTAAATCTAAATGCTTTTTGTCTTGGGAGAGGACTCTTCGATCATCTCTCTTGCCAGATGATTTGGAGGATCTTGCAAAGGTAACGATGGTGCTATTACTGCAGTACTTTGAAGTACTCGTTATAGGTTGTCCAAGGTTCTGAAGCATATAGGTGTATGAGGATCACTGCTGCTTTGTAAATCTTGTCTTTAGTGTTAGATTGGAGATTTTCATCCTCAAATATTCTCTTCCTCAGTTGGCCAAAAACTGAGCTGGCATTTTGGAGGCCAGAATGAATTTCATCACCCAAGTCTGTCTTTGTTGAGATGAGGCTCCAAAATATAGAAATCGGTCCACATTTTTTTAGATTTCACCGATGATCTGAATCGATGAGGGAAGGTATTGTACGGTGAAATAGCGTGTGTGATTGCAAAACAGGGAATGGGATAGTTATGTTTATATAGTCGGTATTGATAATCTCCGAACTGTTCTCCACAGCATCGAGAAAACCCAATAATTTAAAAGCATGTGTGAAAAGTTTTATCAGTGTATCATATTTTGCATTTAATTTGGATATTAGCATTGATGTATACAGTCAGAAAGAAGCTCTCCTTAAATTGAAAAGGAAGTGTGCAGATTAGCTGCAATGTTTTCCCACATTGCACCAGTAACAACAATTCAAAAATATATATTCAGCAGTGAAGAGCTTTGGAATATCTTGAAGTCATGAAAGGTTGTTATAAATGGAAGTTTTTTCTTTTTACATTTCATAATATAGTATCCTTATTTGCATTTCATTATAATACTCAAATTCTGATGGTTGAAAAAACCTCGTGGAGAAAAGCTTAACTGAGCCTGAGTAGGATATTTTTATGTTGACATTAGCATAGAAATTCAATCCCATGCAATCATCGACAAAAAAGAAATGCATTGATAGAAAGTTACCATGCCCAAGTGGGATCACCTGAACAATGAGTCCTGCTCCAGGGCTTGCAATGCTTATCATCCAAGTCCATAATGAAGTGTCTTTGTCCAAGAGAACAATGCAGAATTCTATTATCATTTCAAAGGCTGTATCTAAGGAATATAGTAAGGCATTTACTGGTTGATCCAAATATGCAACGTGCTGCTTTAATGAGATAAATATTTAGTGCATGTCTTAGTTTAACCATGTAACCCGTATCTCTGCCGTAGTGAAGGGTTATACAGAAGTGCCAACACTTAAGTTTGCAGTACATAGGTTATATATGCTAGAAGCTATCCATCCAACTATCCTTCCTTCTCATTGCAAATAACCACAGCACACTTGATTGCCTTAGAAAGAAAATAACTTAATCTGTGGAGGCTATTTGTGTATTTACCACTGTTAGGCCAAAGTACCTCACTCATCCTGCCAAAACTGTGGAGAAAGACTATTTTCATTCAGCATTTCAGTTCTCTTAATGAAGAGTTTTCTTTTTATTCAACTGGCAACACTTCATCAGCAATTGTAATATTTCAGTTATTTTAATATGACAGTTGAGCTGTTGGATTTTTAACTGGTACATTTATAAACTGCGCAATACTCCCAGGGGCTGTTAGAGTGGCATTTGATATTTAGCTATTTTGCCACTTGCTGTTTTGCTTCATTTTCAGTTTATGAAATCTTCGTGATGACTCTATGCTGTGCCTAGAATCGTGTCTGAGGAGGTGGTCTTTGAAGTAAAATGCAAAAGCCCTGAGTAATGACGTGTGATGCAACGCATTCGTCATCCCTGTCACCTGAAACGATTAGACTTCAAATTTTATCAATGACTCACCAAATATATTTTCAAGTTAATAAGCTATTATTGACCAATCTGAAAATCCTATAAGCTCCCAATTTCTGGAGCAAAATATAATGCTGTGTGCTGTTATAAGGAAAATAACGTTTGGTGTTCATGTCTAACCTCATAATGCGTATGTAACATCAGAAGTCAGATTTATAAATATTTCATGCAGCATTATAAATAACCGTGCTGCATATGAAAAAGTGTAATGAGCACACTGCTGTGTGAACTGTAAAGCCTACAAATAAAAATACTGACACAGGACTATGCAGGACTATTCACTAATCTTTTTTTGAAAAAACATGCTTAACATAACTTTACATTTCCCTTTCTTCCCTCTTCCGTCACTAGTAAACTGCAAATTAATGTGAAAAGACATCTACTTATGGGCAGCAAAGTGGCACAGTGGTTAGTACTGCTGTCCCACAATGTCAAGGACCCTTGTTCAATTCTGATCTGTAGAGTTTGCATATTCTCACCGTGTCTGTGTGGTGAACACCTCTGGGTATTCCTCCCATAATCCAAAGATGTATAGGTCAAGTTGAGTGGTCAGCACAGACTCGAAGGGCTGAACGGCTTCCTTTTGCACTGTAAGGAATCTATTCTATGATGGTTCAATCTGAGCAGTTTTATGTGGGCAGTAGATAAGGACAGTGGGATTGGGTTTGGGGGATGGGATGAGTGAGAAGTTGTTGTGTCTCCTCCAGAAAGACGGCCTCACAATTATCACTGACTTGGCCTTTAACATTAGATTCTGAGAAGGTCCCGACAACATTGATCAGCCCATTTATATTGATTTGTAGAACTCAAAATAAAGGCAGAAATAGCTATCTTCTGCTGTAAGAGATAAGGTTTTACACCACACCCTAAGGCGACATGAGGACAGATTAATCTCATTGTTTGTTTAGTGTCAGGAAATTCTTACCTGATTGACCAAATTCAGAAGTTGGAACTGGTGGCAAATCATTATGAAACAAATAATACAGGTTGAGATAACCTATAAGCACAAATTCTTTTGCAGAATTGCTCCAAATTGCAGAATTTGTTGTCTATATTTTACAAAAGTTTGAAAAGTTATCTAATTGAAGCAGTTGTTAGTTTGAACTGAATCTAAAACAGCATTAATGAGGTAAGATGGATGAGGAGAATGGAAGGGCTGAGCATTTCAAGAACAAAAGAGGATGGCTTCAGTGATTATAATTACATGGTAAAATCTCTGGATTGTTCATAGTTTGAGTAGGCAGTTCAGATTCCAGAAACTTTAGATTTGGTCTTTGTTCAATTACCTCAACGCAGGAGTGACAAGAGGGATTTTCAATTGATTTTATTTTCTCTCTTTGTGTTTTGAAGGGGGAAAAGTCAAATGGCGTTTCAGCTCTTGTTTGCTATCTGATAAAGTCAGCTGGGATGTGTGAATTTGGGCCATATTTTTGGTGTATTAGTGTATTTGTTAAACATCCCACTGATAATCACCGTCTAAATGGAAGGGTCCCCATTCGGGCAAGATTCTGGAGGCTAACAGCATGGAACAAAACAGTAGCATGTATGAGCAGTATTTTCAAGAGAGATTGGAGAAAACTGAGAAACAGAATCAAAGAATTACGGGCTAGAATTTTAAACCTTCTCCGAAAAGTGGGCTGGAAAGCAAGGAAATAAGTTGGGATCGCAGGTGACACTGCACCTATCATTTACCATTTTCTGATGATATCTTACTACTAGTAAGGTAAATGATGGAGAAGGCAGTTCCACCCCCCCACTTCCCACCATCGCATCTCCATGCCTCCCCACCCCCCGATGATGTGATGTGGCCTTAAATATACTTTGGCGCTTGGCTGCAGCTTCACAGAGTGGGGTCCACCTAATTGGTCCCCAAAGCAGCAAGGTCTGTCCCCCACTTAGAAGATCCCCTCTGGCTTCTCCATTATGAACACCCCACCACCATCTTGCTGGGGTCTGCCTGACTGGACCCAGCAAGCTCACCTTGCTCAGCCTCTTTTCTGGCCTCCATCACTGCTTCTGGTGGACTGATTGTTACTGTCCCAGCAGTAGCCACCACTTCAAGAGTAAGGGGGACAGGACTCACTGGAAGGAAAGAACTTCTTGCCCTCTGAATGGCTAGCAGCTCTTGGAGGTGGGATCCGCTGCCTCAGAAGGGTAGATGCTGCAACCTCAGTGCCACATTAAATAGCCATGATGTAGGGATGACGGTGTTGGACTGGGGTGAACAATATGAGAGATCACATGACACCGGGTTATAATCCAACAGGTTTATTTGAAATCACAAGCTTTCAGAGTGTTGCCCCTTTGTCAGGTGAAGTCATAAAATAGTGTCATAGATTCCAAGTAAGAAGTGTCACAACACCAGATTAAAGTCCAACAAGCTTATTTGGTAGTAAGGTAAGTGGGGAGTTCCGATCACAGACAGGGTATATAAAGGCATACACATGCCCCCTGTCTGTGATCAGAATTCCCCACTCACCTAAGAAAGGAACAGCATTCCGAAAGCTGGTGACATTTACTACCAAATAAACCCATTGGACTTTAAGAAATCTCACGACACCACGTCAATGTGTTGACCTCAGTCCAACGCCAACATCTCCACATCATAGAATCCAAGGCCAGAGAAGGCAGGCTCACCCCTGAATTTCCAATTGATGAACAGACCTTTAGCATCTGTGTTAAAGCCCATTCATACACTTCTTGGCAAAGAAAACTTTTCTCTGTTCTGATTGACTCATTAGGGTTAAAGAGTTCTGAGATAAGAAAATGCTTGGAGGTGTCCCATTGGATATACAAACTGTACTTGTTTTCTCATTTATTCAATCCTAATAAAACCAAGTGAGAATCGCCACAAGTAGAATGCAAAATCTGATACCCTGCTTTCACAACAATTAAAATCAATACCTTGGCATTTCTGGTACATTCAGAGGTCATCAGGGCTACTGTAATTGCTCCCACTGGACATAGTTTTAATTAACCAATTTACTGAGAGTGGGGCTCCCTACCTAAAAAATAAATCTCTGTCTTCAAAACCAGAGCACCACCCTGCTGGGAATTAAAGCAGTGCACACCATCAAATTATCATACCTAACTGATCATTCTTCTGACTGATGGGGAGGCAGTGGCACAGTGGTACCTAACTAGTAATGCAGTGACCTCAAACAAGATCCAGGGACTCAAATCTTATCAAGGCTGTTGGTGAAATTTAAATTAAAAGTCTAATGATGACCATGAAATTATTGTCGATTGCCATGAAAATCCATCTGACTCACTAACATCCTTTTATGGAAGAAAATCTGCTGTTTTTAATTGGTCTGGCCTACGTGTGACTCCAGAGCTGCAGCAATGTGGTTGATCCTCAAATGTCTTCTGAAGTGGTAGGCAGTTTGGGACAAGCAATAAATACTGACCCAGCCAGTGACAAGTACATCCCATTAAATTAATAAAAAAAGTAAAAAAATCTGTGAAAGATTTTGGCTAATTGCAACTGAAAAAGATGAAGCCATAAAACGGCTAGTCAAAATATTACCTAATATTCCTATAGCCTGTAAGGAACAAATTCATCCACATCGGAATCATTCAGATCTCTGTTCTATTTGCATAGTGCCTGGATTTCTAACTTTGCTTTTATTAGGTGGGAAGAACATTCATAAATATAAGTATAATCGTAGAATCCCTACAGTGCAAAAGAAGACTATTTGGCACATTGAGCCTACACCAACAACAATCTCACCCAGGCACTAAATCCTTAACCGCATGTATTTATCCTGTTAATCCCCCTGACACTAAGGGACAATTTAACCCGATCAGTCAACCTAACTTGAACATCTTTGGAGTTTGGGAGGAAACCGGAGCACCTGGAATGGATGGCACAGTGATTAGCACTGCTGCCTCACAGTGCCAGGCACCCGGATTTCATTCCCAGCTTAGGTCACTGTCTGTGAGGGGTTTGCATGTTCTCTCTGTATCTGCGTGGGTTTCCTCTGGATGCTTTGGTTTTCTCCCACAGTCTGAAAGAAGTGCTAGTTAGGTGCATTGGCCATGCTAAATTCTCCATCTGTGTACCCAAATAGGTACCGGAGTGTGGCGACTAGGGAAATGTTCACAGTAACATCATTGCAGCCTATCTGTGACATTAATAAATAAACTCCTTTAAAACTTCCCATGCAGACACAGAGAGAATGCTCAAATGCCATTCACCTGATGTCAGAATTGAACGTTGGTTCCTGGCACGGTGAGGCAGCAGTGCCACTGTGCATATTGTAGTACACGTTAAAAGTACTCATGCAATAAAGGTACATTAAAAAGAAGCAAAAGGCAACCAACAACTTGAAAAGAATCCAAAGCAGCCCCAAGAGAGCTGAGAGCTGCAAACTGCAACTGGAATCTCATAATAAAACTGCTGCAGCTTGACCAGTACTGATGTCTTTGCCTGACTCAAGTTACAAATGGCCAGTAATTGAGTTAGACATTTCTGTAGGGGTGCAAGCATGGAAGAGGCAATTCTCTCATCCCGCTGCACTTTTTTTTAGTGCAGCGGGCCGGGAGACTCTAGCAGAGACTATTTTGCAGCCTCCCCACTGGGCACCCGGCCTCTGTGCGTCTCCCAGTGCTGGATTTGCAGCGCTGTCAGTTGCACGCTGGAATTATTTGAATCATCACCTGCATCTCTTTTAAATAGCACTAACCTGTTCTCCCCCTCACACCAGCAGTATTTCACTCCAGAGGGGATTACTGTAGCTCTCCTCTTGCAGGGAATTGGTGGCCCAACTCTGCTGGAGTGAAGTGGAGGCAATTGAGGTCCCTCCAGAGGGTCAGGCAGTGGGGCTGTGACCACTGGACATGTCCAGCTTGGCAGTGTTGGTCTGGACCTCCTGGCACTGCCCAAGA
The DNA here is from genome assembly GCA_024679065.1 of Sphyrna mokarran. Lineage (NCBI taxonomy): Eukaryota > Metazoa > Chordata > Chondrichthyes > Carcharhiniformes > Carcharhinidae > Sphyrna > Sphyrna mokarran. Next base: position 103,345,684 of record JAGIQG010000003.1, on the reverse strand, counting down.
GCAAAGTGCCAATGCCCAGGGGGCACCTTGGTACTGTCATAGGGCAGTGCCAAGGGGCAAGGCCTTTTCGTAAAGTGAGGCCTGATGGCGAGTGGGGCAGTGGGGGTGAGCATTGGGGATGGGGTCCTGCTACCACTCTGCAGACAGGATCAATGGGGGGAGGGAGGGAGGCCAGTGATCGTGATCAGGGCTGGCTATGGGGGTCGGGGGGTGGGGGGGGGGGGAAGGCAACTTGCTGGGGGAGGCTGGCACTGCATGGAGTGGATAAGGCTTGCCTGTGGGTGGCGGAGGTGGGGGGAGGGTGGGGGGTGGAGGAGGAGGAGGAAGATGACAGGAGATCGGGGTGCCAGGAGGTGGAGGGAGGGAGCAGGAGAGTACAGCGGACTGGAATGGGGGAATCATAGCTGTGCCTGGGTGTGTTCAGGGGGTTAACGATTGGGCAGTGAAGAGGGTGGGAAGTCGTAGGGCTGGCCAGTGATTGAGCTGGCCAGCAATCAGAAAGCTGGTAGACAGGGTCCATTGCACATGTGCTGATCTTGGTGTTGACAAATTGGCGCATTGCAGTGGTCTGCTGACCTCTCAGGCAGGAATAGGCCCCAGCCCCTGATTTTTAATGCAATTTACCCTGGGTGCACTCTTGTGGTGTACAGACTGTGGGAGATTCATTTTTAAACTCCCACTGAGAAAACCAACATGATTTATTTGTGTTTGTGCAAATTTAACACTTAGATTTTTTTGGAGAGAATCCCCCCATGATGTTAGGAGGGAGGTGGGGCTGGAGGGGATGGCATGACCACAGCTGCTGGAAATCTGAAAGGGAAAATCCCACAGAAAATTCTGGAAACATGGAGCTCTGTGAGCAAAGGAATTTATTTCTGTTTTAGATCTAGCCATTCATTAGAATTCAAAGCTATGACAGCCAAGAAGGCAATCAGAAAGACCATTGCATAGAAGAAAAACATACATATGAATAGAGAAAGAATGAAGTGTAAAGTGGGCGGGTGAAGAAGAGGAGCCGGTTAACAATGGGAATGTTAGCAGTGTTGGACAAAGAGACTCATAATGAGAGAAATTTGAGGAATGAAAGACCTGTAAGTAAAACAAAAGATTGTGTGAATAGTTAAAAGAAGGTTTTAGTAATTTTGAGGAACAAGCATGGAGCCTAGGCCAAAGTGGGCAAGAGATCTAGTGGAAGAAAAGGGCAAGTTAATACCAGTGTTGTGGACCATCTCACTAGGGGTGTATGAATGGGGTGTAGTCCCCATCTCAAGCATCGAGGCAGAGGCTATGGCTAATGCATTGGCAGCTGATTCATTTCTTTTAACAAAGTTTAAAGTTCATTTATTAGTGTCACAGGTAAGTTTATATTAAAACTGCAATGAAGTTATTGTGAAAATCCCCTAATCACCACACTCTGACATCTGTGCGGCTACACTGAGGGAGAATTTAGTATGGTCAATGCAGCTAATAGCACATCTTTCAGACTGTGGGAGGAAACCCACACAGACTTGGGGAAAACATGCAGACTCTGCACAAACAGTGACCCAAGCCAGGAATTAACCCAGGTTCTTGACACTGTGAGGTAGCAGTGCTAAGCATGTTCCACTATGTGCACTCACTGAAGAAATCAAATTTCTACTCTATTAAATGCAATATGTTCCTTTTTTGGCAATATAACTTACTGCACTCCAAGACTATCTTGAAACTTCTTGGATGAATGATTTAAGATTTATAATATTGTTGCTCATTGTCAGTATAATATTATGCTATACAATTATTCTTTTTATAATTTCATGGTGATTTGCAGGCAAATTCCTTTGTAAATCACTCTGCAACTCTATAATCTGCACCCTATTTCCTTCTCCTCTATGTAGTCTATGAACAGTATGTCTATATAGTGTGCAAAGAATAATACTATATCCCAATACATGTGACAACAATCAAATCTTTATGTGTTGTCATTGAATTACTGATTGCTTTGATTTGATTTATTATTGTCACATGTATTAACATACACTGAAAAGTATTGTTCCTCGTGCACTATGCAGACAAAACATGACATTGATAGAGGAGGAAATGAGAGACTGCAGAATGTAATGTTACAGTCGTAGCTAAGTTGTAGAGAAAGATCAACTTAATGCAAGGTAAATCCATTCAGAAGTCCGACAACAGCAGGGAAGAAGCTGTTCTTGAGTTGATTGGTACATGATCTCAGACTTTTGTATCATTTTCATAACAGAAAAAGGTGGAAGAGAGACTATCTGGAATACAGGGGGGCCTTAATTATGCCGGTTGTTTTGCTGAGGCAGTAAGAAATGTAGACAGAGTCAACGGATGGGAGACTGGTTTGCGTGATGGATCCTTGTTAATGATTCAAACTTCATTTTGAAAACACTTGCAGCAATTGTTAAATTCAAGATATTAAATGTTCAATGAAGAGAAAGTATGGACATTTTATACTGATTTGTTGATTTGTTGCCACCATTTTGTGCGCTGCCAGAAATTGAATATATTCCAAGCTGCTGTCACTCCTTTACTTAACAAATTCAAAGGCCTAACACTTAGCAGCACAGTGGCACAGTGGGGTTAGTGCTGTTGCCTAACAGCACCAGAAACCTATGTTTGATTCCTGGCCTCAGGTCACTGTCTGTGTGAAGTCTGCATGTTCTCCCTGTGTCTGTGTGGGTTTCCTCCGGATGCTCTGATTCCCTCCCACAGTCTGGAGGATGTGCTGGTTAAGTGCATTGGCCATGCTAAAACAGGTACCAGAGTGTGGCAAGTAGGAGACTTTCACAGTAACTTCATTACAGTGTTAATGCAAGCCTACTTGTGACACTAATAAATAAACTTCAAAATTTTTTAAATAGAGGTCATCTTCCAAGAAGCCTCAAAAAAATCCCCCCTGCTCCCAAATTTGAGGAACTAATCATTGTACTGACTGTGCTACATGGAACCCTTGCAGATGTTATGAGTCCAAATATCAGGTTTGATATATACAAATGTCTGCCCCTGTACAACGATAGGTAAGCATCTAGACAGCACAATTTGAGAGCTTACATTCTGCAGTACATTAATGTTGTTGAATAAAAGGTCACAAATTTACAACGAGCACAAATTTTTTTGTGAGCAATGAAACATCGCATGATGCTTCACAGAAGCAGCATAATAAAGAGTGTGACAGCGAGCCACATAAGGAGATATTACCTTGGTCAAAGATATAAGTTTTAAGGAACGTCTTAAAGGAGGAAAGCAGGAAAGAGAGTAGGAAAGGTAAAGGAAGGGACTTCAGAGCTTGGGATCTAGACAATTCAAGGCATGGCCACTGATGGCGGAAGAATTAATATTGGCGATGCGCAAAGGTTCAGAATTGGAGAGTGTGGATCTCTCCGAGGGCTGTGGGACTGGAAGATTGAAGACATAGGGGTAGCAGACTATGGAGGGATCTGAAAACAAGGATGAGAATTTTAAAATCAGAATTTTTCTTGGGAGCCAATGTCGGTCAATGAGTATGGGAGCGAGAGGGGAATTGACTTGCTGTACATTAAGACATGAGCAGCAGAAGCTTGGATACCTGATGTTTACTGGGGACAGAATGTGGGAGACCTAGCCATGAATGTGTTGGAATAGTCAAATCTATAGGTAACAATGATGTGAGTGAATGTTTCAGCAGCCAATGAGCTGAGACCAAAGACAAAGTCAGGTACAGAGGTGGGAATGTGTAGTCTTGGTGATGGCAAAAATGTGAGGTCAAAAACTCATCTTAGGATCAAACATGTCACCAAGGGCACTGATGGATGGGATTAATCTCAAGACAGTTGCCAGGGAGGGGGATAAAATTGGTGTCTAGGGATAGGAGCAGGGAATGAAAACAATGGTTGGGATTTTCTGGTTCCGTCATAGTGGGACCTGCCACCTGCCAGAGAAGATTCGATGCCCCAGCCAAAAATCCATGAACATTTAATGGGATCAGACCATCCTGGCAGTGGGCAGGGCTGGAAAAGCATACACTATGACTTCAATCTTCCCAGTTTCTAATTAGAGGAAATTTCTGGCCATCCAGTACTCGATGTCAGATCAGCAGTCTGATAATTGGGCTTACAGGGATAGGGTGTGAATGGCATTGTTGTTTAGTTGAGGCTCGATGAGTTTAATGGCCTCCTAATACACTGTAGTGATTCTTTGACTGCGATCTTACCTTTGCAGCCCACCAGCATATAGGTGGGGCAAGTTGGCGTAGGGATCAGCTGTGGAGCGCTGTGATAGCCCGGGGGGTGATTGGCCTGGGTATGGACAGTCTCAGCTTCAAAGGCCAGCAGTAGCTGAGGTAAGCAGTCACTGACGGATCTCTGTACACAGAACACAGAGAATGCGCAATTGCACCCTCTGCTGCTATATGCTGGCTTTCAGTGAGCTTAGGCCCCATCCCGTCCCCCTGCTGGCAAGAAACAGTTTTGGCTTCATTTTTTTTTGACAGAGTTGGATAAGATTTGATTTTTAACTGGTCCAAAAAGCGACGCAAATTTCTTCCATTTTTCACACTGGTTTGGCACATAGAATATTCTTGGTAAGATAATCCCCTGTGTTTCTATAACCCAGTAATAATGAAGCAGTTCATCCAGGTTGTATTGACTTATAACTGGTCGTCAGTGTAAGTGTGAAAACCAATACTGCGCCTTTGCATGATGCTACTGAGAAGCAATTAGTAGTTGAAAAATAAGAGGGGTCCAAAGAGAAATTGTTGGGGGCACTAGAGATAATGATGAAGTAGCATGAGAAGAATCCTGCAAGTGATTCACTGCCTACAATGAGACAGATAAGAACAATGGATGGAAGCTAGAATATTGGCCCATCTTATGTAAATATGAAAAACATGTGATATTGATGCGATATTTTTCAACAGGGAACTTCCACAGTAAAATTACCGCCTTTGTTTAATAACAAATAACAGGACCACATGGTGCAGTGTTACATCAAACATTGATCCTGTCTTTGGTCAATAGGTTTATGAGTAGAAGACTTATGAGAGAGTAGATTAATGATTTGATTAGAAAATCTTGGACCAAGACACATTATGCTTGGTATCAGTATGTCTGACATTGAAAAATGTCTCTAAGGGTCATAGTTTCCTTACTGTCTTTGAAGCCATAAGGCTTCATAGGATGGAATGCTTGTGGTAACACATGGTTCACAATTGTCAATTATTATCATGTATCTGGTTAGGCTCAACTGTACAATGTTCATGAATATTCAGTTGCAGCACAGTTTCCTATCAAGCTTCCATGAATAAAATCCATTGTTGTTTTTACCAAAACAGAAAATATAGGAAGTGTTAACAAATCTGAGAGGTCTACACTGAAAATATCCAGAAAATGCTGCAGTGTGTTTCCAGCAATTTCTAATGGTTTTCCAGCAATCCACATTAGTTTGCTTCTTACAATCATTTTGTAAAATTGATTAATTTCACAGGCAAGGTTTTGTGACCCGTAGTTAAGAGAGAAATTAAGAATGAATAATGCTTGCCTCCAACAACGTTCCCCTCATTGAATTATAGTTCAAGGAAACTGAATCAATATGTGTACCCACCTCACATTAGGTGTAATGTAATGATTGTGAGTACAGGACATTAAGTCATCATCTCATTAATGCAGCAATATCCTGATGAGCAATTAGATTAAAGAGAGCAAATACCCAGCAGCTATTTTTAGCTTCTAATCTATTGTAGTCGTGAAATTCTGTGCAATGGGTCTTCCCTATTTTTGATTGATCCTGAGTCTTCAATTGATGTTGCAATACAACATGTCAGTAGAATGTCTATTGCTCACCAGACCATCAATTTTTCACTTTGAGTCATTGGGGAATTGACTGGGTTTCACTCAAAATGTCTCAAAGACAGGTCAAAATAGAAGCTACTATGAAGGGAATCAAACTCCCAGCAAGCTGCTAAGGTATACACAAACTTAAAGTGTTTGTAAATGTGTGGAATGTAAAAAGCATAGGTGCCATCTAGTGGCTGTATGTTTCATTTTCTACGCTGCAGTGATAAATCGGTGTGAAATGATGGTTGGAGGACTCTGCTTGCTCCGGATTTACGAACAGATATTACTGATGAGGCTTATGCTTTTGCCTCGCTGCACATCGCTGTTGAATATTCAACAACATGATTGTGAAGAATGGGCACCTTTAAGCAAATTCAGCATCTTCCTGATCGGGGGTAAAGATTGCAAGAGAAAGCAATCCATCATGAGCTATATCTCTGGCGTTTAACACAGTTAACAATGTTACACTGGAAATAAGTCATGTGCAAGGTGATGTCGATTGAATGTAGCATTACAATGTAGCAATTGTAGGCTGGCCATGTTGCGATTCATGGTCAAGAACACAGTGGGTGGAATTTTCCTAAGTCCCATGACAGGGGCAGAGACAATGGAGTGTTTACTATTGTGGAGACTGGCAGAAAACCAGGCAATAGCTTCCAGCCCAACCTCATTAATTATTGAAACACGTGGTGGGCTAGGCATGATGGGGTATAGTCTGCTGTCATCCCCAGGTGCCATGGCTTGAATTCTCTGACCTCACCTGCAGCTGGGATTCTCTGTCTTGCTGCAGTGGATGGAATTTGGCTGAGAAAGGAGATAGATATCCAGGAATACTCTGAGGTTGGAAGATGACCTCTCAATGGCAATGAATCTGAAAGGTCCACCTGTAAATGTTCGCTCCACCCACTGCTGTGATGTTCCTGGGTCCAGGATTGCTGGTGACCTCGATCCTGAACTCTAGAGGCAGCCCTAGGCATTATTCAGCTCAGTCTCGACATCTGCATGACATATTGTTCCAAGCATGTTTTCCCAATGACGTCACGGAGAATCGGGTAGAGTGGACGATTCCAGTCGGGCCTCATTAGAATAGAGCATCTCCTCAACAAGATGCAGATCAGTTCCATGTCAATCTCCAGTGTGTTTACTGATCTGCAAGGCAGGAACCAATAGATCATACTGCACATACATGACGACTTGAGACCTATTTTTACACTTCCACCAAATTCTTTCCATCTGTCAGTCTCTGAACCCTCTGGAGCTGCCATGGGAGAATTACGCTCAATGTTTCCACTTGAGGGAAGGACTAATACAAGAGGCCATCAATATACAATAGTTACTAATAAATCTAGAAGGGATTTCAAGAGTAGCATCTTTAACCAGTGTGGCAGACCAGTTGCGCTGAATGGTTTATTTCTGCTTTAGTTTCTTTTGGAATTCTATGTAAAATCTTTAATGGTCAGTTCAACTCCTCTATCTGTCATCTTATCAAGAGTATGTGCCTCCATCTGCTCAGCAAGCTGATGGCAGTCAACCAGAGTGTGTTATTTTTAGAAGATATTGCAGTACTCTAAAAAAAGATTGCTTACAATTGTAGTGCTAGGGAGATAATAAACATACACTTGTCATATGCCTGCAAGATATTTAGCTTCCTTGCGATGACAGTGTCAAACATCACCACCTGAGGTCTTTTGGATCTTATCCAATCATCTTATTACAAGAATCAAGGATCAAATAGGTGAACATCTTCCATAAATATCCACACAGCAAGCTATAGATAGAGCAGGGAATTTCCCAGATACTTGATCCCACAGTTGGAATGGCAAGACATTTGTTGGCCACTCACCTAATAAAGGGGCAATGCTCTGAAAATTTGTGCTACCAATTAAACCTGTTGGACCTGTTGGTATTGTGAGACTTCTAATTGTTCCCACACCTGTCCAACACCAGCATCTCCACACCTTATTGTATAAGTATTCAAAAAGAAATCTGAAGAGGCTGATTCTTAATCATTTTGAATTACAGCTCTTGAGCAAATAGCTCTGTACTTTATCCATTAGGAAAATATTTGAAGAGTAGAGTTTCAATAGTCTTTTTAATTTGAAATATGCACATGGAAATCAGTCAGACAGCTATAAAAAAATTTTGTTTCATCCTTGGTTTGAATTGAGTTGTTTAATTTTAGCTGGGTTACTACATAAGAGCTGAACATATGCAGGCTGGAGGAATGAAAGTTACCAACTCCCAACAATTAGTGATGCCAATTGGTTAAGGCATGCATGTCAATACAAATATGGACAATGCTGACCCAGTTAGCTTGACTATGTATCTCTATAATTGAACGGCCCTCAGTACTCACTCAGTAAAAGTTCAACGGTGAAGACGGATCAGTTGGGTTACATATCAGATTGAAGTTGATATTTAAGAAGCAACTGCATAAAATCAAAGTAATTCATTGGGTATAACATGTAGATATAGAAACAAAGAAGATAGAAGCAGGAGGAGGCCATTTGGCCCTTCAAGCCTGCTCTGCCATTCATTACAATCATGGCTGATTGTCCAACTCAGTAGCCTAATCCTGCTTTCTCCTCATAATTTTTGAGCCCATTCGCCTCAAACGCTGTATCAAGCAGCCTCTTCAATACATTATTTGTTCAATTCTATGACACTGTGATGTTATGGAGGTGACTCACAGTAAAATCATGTAGATTCATGTTTATAGACATGATAAATTGCTTGTAAAATATTAGGTTCACAACATTTTTCCATTCTGATTTAGTGCTAACCTTGTCAATGATAACAATTCATTTGTGGCTGTACGCTGCAGCAGAAAACTCAGCTGATAAGCTTTATTCATAACTGTGAGTTTGAAAACATTATGGCTTAGAAATTCCAATGAACCAATTTTTCAAAATAAGCACCGGAGATGGTGCAGGGATCAAAGCATTTGCCTGAATAATGAGGCCTGAGGCATAGTGTAAAAACATTAAAAGGTATGTTATCATCAAAAGTCCTGTGACAGGGAACAGAAACCCTGACACAAGAAAACATGTCTCTGAAGATGAAATTTATCTTGGCGGGAAGCAGAAGACGAGCAGTTCGTCAATCATTCTCCTGCTCAATATCCTGCCTGAGTTTTCTTTTCCATTGCATTTTAGTCTGGTTACCTTGCAGCAGTGCATGGTATCTGGAGACGAGACATCTCTTTTTCAGGCTGGCCACATCTGTTTGATGCAGCCTGCTTCTTCAAAGGATTGATCAACTGCAAGTTAGCCCACAGGCAGGTACTGACAGCCAGGGCTTCATCAAATATGGCTCTGGCTGCAGCAATGTGTAGCCAGAGGTGCCAGAATACCTCTATCCCACAGGGCCTTCACTTAACAGCACAGGACTTGGTTCTTCCACTCAGTATGAGGTTAGCAAGTAAGAGGAGCATCTTAATAGGGTCACTAAGAGGAAGCACAACAGTCAGATTAAACGCACCATGTCAAGTAAATACTTTGTAAATTTGGAACACTTTTTCATGTTGGTGTGAATAGAGATTTTGAGAATGGTTAGGCTAAAGTAAGAGCTGATAATAATAAGATAATAACAACTTTAATTCATAAAATTTATTTTTGAATATGACTCTCATTAGCAAGTCCAGTGTTCACTGCTAATCTCTAACTGCCCTCCAGGAGGTGACCATCTTTAACTGCTAAAGCTTAGGTGAGCACAGTATCAGAGGGTCATCACAGCACGGAAAGAGGCCATTCAGCCCATCATGTCTGTACCGATTCTTTGAATGAGCAATTCACTTGATGCCATTTTCCAGCCTTCTCCCCATATGCTACACTGTCTGTTTTTCCTTGTCAGATAACAGTCTAATTCTTTTTTGGAGTGCTTCAATTAAATCTTTTCCATAGGCTTTTCAGCAGTGCATCCCAAATCTTAACTGCTTGCTGCTTGAAAAATATTTTCCTCATGTTGCATTTGTTTCTTTTGCCAATTTCTTTGAATCTGCGTCCTCTTGTTCTCAGACCTTCCATACGCAGTGTCATAATAATGAGGGAAAAACACCAAGTTACATCGGAAAATATTGAACTTTAAAAAAGACCTATCGGTTTTTAAAAATGACAAACAAGCCAAAGATGGCTGAGGGAGTAAAGTCAGTGGGTGATACTTGGAGAGAAAATGGGAGCCCACTATATTTCCAGATAAAGATATTTCAAAAGCGTACTGAAACTAATTGTCATCTCCAGTGGCGATAACAGAAGATAATGGGAGATGAGTATTATCTCATTAAGAAATATCCAATGAACAATATTCAAATGGACTTGTGAATTTTGCCCTCCAGGAATGTAGAGAAACATTATCTGGAATTTTCCAGACATTCACACCCCAGTGGCCTCTGACAAAGTGGATGGAGAATTTGGCGCTTAGTCAAATCTCCATTCACTGCAACCGGATGGAAGAATCCTGCCATGGGTTTTGTGTGTGTGTGTGTGTGTGTGTGTGTGTGTGTGTGTGTGTGTGTGTGTGTGTGTGTGTGTGTGTGTGTGTGTTTGTGTGTGTGTGTGTGTGCGTGTGTTCTTGTGTGTGTGTGCGCGCGTGTATCAGTATTAATACCACTGCTGGCATGTCAGAGCCTGTGTGACAGCAAAGAAGAAGTCAGCCAGCACCAATACCCCTGTGAAATCTTTTACAGGTATATCACCTTCTCATTCTCTCTGATTATTGAAATAAGCCAAGTCAGCAAAGACCGTAGCTGATGTGGAAACGTGGAAGCTTCTCCACCAAGCTGCTGAACATCACAATTGTCAAAACCAACTATTCATCTGTTGAAGTGATTAGAGTGACATGGCGTGGAATGCCCTGCCTGCAGCAGTTGTGCACTCGCCAAGTTTAAGGGCGTTCAAATGGTCAGTGGGTAGGCATATAGATAGCATTGGAATAGTTTAGGTTAGAGGGTCATAAAAGTGGTTCCATTGGTCGGCGCAACATCGAGGGCCGAAGGGCCTATACTGCACTGTAATGTTCTACAGTGGTTAGTATTACAGCCTCACTGCACCAGGGATCTGGGTTCAATTCTGATCTCAGGAGACTATGTGGAGTTTACATGTTTTGCCTGTATATGCTTGGATTTCCTCCAAGTGCCCCAGTTTCCTCCAACAGTCTAAAGTTATGCAGGGTTAGAAGGATGGGCCGTGCTGAATTGATCCTAAGTGTCAAGGAGAATTGGAGAGTAAATACATGAAGTTCAGAGATGGGGTTGGGTGGGATTTTATTGGTGCAGGCTTAATGGGTCAATTGGCCTCTTTCTACACTGTTGCAGTTCTATGATTCTAAGTCAGTGTTACTGAAATCTTGAATTGCAACAGTTGTAAAACTCAATCATCTATTCCCCACATGTCAAGACTGTTTTGTATACTCTTTTTTACTGACCTACTTTGGACTGAATTCTTACTTCTAATCAGTACAATTGTAATTGGATGTGTTTTATCTTTTTCTTGACTTTAATAGGAAATAAATTCACTCTTTCTTTAACTCAAGAGCTCCTGGTTAAATTGGCTTCCTTTAAAACATAAATATTGGGATTGGAAAAAGTTATCATGAAAAAGAATCCTTTTATTTTAATTACTTATTTGTCACAAATATGTTAACATTAACACTGCAATGAAGTTACTGTGAAAGTCCTCTAGTCGCCACACTCCAGCAGCTGTTCAGGTATTTATTATGGCCAATGCATTTAATCTTTTGGACTGTGGGAGGAAACCAGGGCACCTAAAGGAAACCCATGCAGATACAGGGAAACTCTGCACAGACAGTGACCCAAGCTGTGAATCAAACCCAGGTCCCTGGCACTGTGAGACAGCAATGCTAACCACTGTGCCACTGTGCCACCCCTTGTGACTAATAGAGAGGATCTTGTGACCAGCAGAGAGGATTGAATAAAGTAAGGAAGCCAGTTTATCTCTCTTCAGCTGGGTATAATACTGGGGCAGTATTCCTATCAGACAGTAGCAGGTTGAGGGATCTCACCCAGATGAACAAATTTGGGAAAAATCATCTGGGGACCGTCATAACAATGGGAATTATTTCTCCTTACTACTCTTTCAAGACACTTTGTGATTTTGAATACGTCCACCAAATTCCCTCTCAACCTTTTTTTCTCCAAGGGAAACTGTCCTAACTTCTTCAAACTATCTTCATAACTGAAGTTGCTCATGCCTCAAACCAGGTCTCGTGAATCTTTCCTGCTGTCTCTCTCCAAAACCTTCACATCCTCTTCAAGTTGAATGCCCAGAATTGGGCGCAATACTCTAGTTGAGGCCAAACTAATATCTGACCTCCTTACCTATATGCCCTTATTAATAAAATTGATTAAGATACTGCATACTTAATCAACTGCCCTCTCTGCCTGTCCTGCTATTTTAATACACTCGCATGAGTGCCTATTCCGAGTCTTTACGTCGCTCGTCGACGTTTTGGTCTACCACTAGCAGATCCCCAGCCGGAGTCTTTTTGATCTTGAGTTACCACTAGCAGAGCCCCAGCCGGGGTCTGCTTGATCTTGTACCAAATCGTGGTTTGCAGAACCCCAGCCGGGGTCTGTTTGATCCTTATCTGTGGCTCGCAGAGCCCCAGCCGGGGTCTACTTGATGTCAATTGTGGCTCGGTTGGATACCCTGCTAGGAGTGTTAATTAGCTGGGTAGTGAGCTGGTACCGTCCTCCCTGATCTAATTGGGCATTTAGAGCCTATTTGTCGGTACTTTGTGGTCGGTGCTCGGCTCTCTTGCATGAGGAGGTAATTTGGAAATTTAAGGGATAAGTTTAGACCGAATTCAGGGAAGCCAGATTAGGTGTCGTGACAATTTTGTCATAGCCAATTAACCTAGTTAACACATTTTTGGCCATGTGGGAGGAAACCGGAGTACCCGGGGAAAACCCACGCAAACACGGGGAGAAAGTGCAAACTCCCCCAGCCACAAGGCCCAGGTCGGGAACCGACCCTGGGTCCAAGTAGCTGGCCAACCGACAGTGCTACTCACTGGGCTGACGTGCTGCCCGTACGTACCTCGACACCTAGGGTGGATATCGGTGTCGTTGCCATCCTCTGGTAGTGATCATCAGAGACAAGACGGGGCACTACGTCCTTTCTCCGCGTCACTCCAGGCTCGGTTCGTTTGTCTCACCCTCTGTACCGAATCGTGTGGGTAGGGGGTCGCAGGTACCTCTACTACCATGACAGCCGTGACCGCATCCGCCAGCGGTTCACCAACTATCCCCGGGACAAGCCGGAGCTTGTCGAGACTTAGTTTTTTGACTGATTACCGGGTTTAGGCATAGAAGCGTGTTGGCTATTCTCGGCCAGTCAAATTCCTCCAGACCTTCACCTGCCAGCTGGAAGGCCTGTGTTCCCTGCGGGACCATCGGTAAGGGATGACTCACTGTGGTCTAGAACAAGCCAAGAATACCACAGCTACGCAATACACACCACAGTCCACTCCAGCGGCACCACGCTTGGATGGCAGCAGTCCAAGTTGTCGAAAGTAGTGGACATGGACTTGGCATGCATCGCCCCCGCTATTTGTTTCTCGACCAGTCACGGAATACCCTCTCTTGTGCCCAAGGAGAAGGAACCAGGTGGCTCCCGCGGAAGGGATTGACTCACTGTGGGTAGAAACCAGAAGACCCACACAGTTACGGGAGTGGCTTTTAACACCTTTTTTTCGGCTTACCAATCCATCTAACCACCTGTCTGTAATTGCAGCCTGGCAGGGCAACCAGACATACAACTACTCCATGTCGATTCTGGGACAGCTGCTTTAGCCGCCACCGCGATGGAGGGGCGGTGACGTTGCCCGGCGGGACCGACGTGGAGGCGCAGCTCGCTGTGCGGCAGAAACGACAAGACACGCACAGCTAAAGTAACCAAGAAACCTCAAGAGAGTCCCCCCAAGAGAGTCATAGTTACTCCCTTGAATGACTGATGCATATATTTACTTCGAGAAGCATTTGATGACGTGCCACACACAGACTTATAGGAAAAGCTATAGCTGATGGAATATAAAGGACAGGGGAAACATGGATACAAAATTGGTTGAGTAACAGGAAACAGAAAGTACTGGTTAATGGACATTTTTCGCTGGAAGAAGCTTTGCAGTGGAATTCTTTAGGGGTTGGTATTCCCTTTCTTTTCCTGTTGTATATTAATGATCCTGGGATATATGGAACTATTTCCAGATTTATGGCCAGTACAGAGCTTGGAAATATTGTAAACTATGAGGAAGACAGTTTGGAACTTCAAAAGGACATGGGCAACTTGGTGAAATGGGGAAGGAAGTGGCAGATGGAGTTCAATGCAGTGAAATATGAGGTGGTCCACTTTAGGAAAAACATGGAGAGAAATACAAAATAAAGGGTACAAGTCTAAAGGGTATAGAAGCTTTAGATGCTAAATCATTGAAGATGGCAGGACAGATTGAAAGAGCAGTTCATAAAGCAGAGAGTATCCTAGATTTTATTAATAGGGCCACAGACTACATGAACAAGGAGGTTATGTTAAACTTGTATAAGACACTATTTAGTCCTCAGCTGGTTTATTGTATACAGTTCAAGGTGCCGCATATTAGGCACAGTGTGAAGGCATCAAAGAGATTGAAGAAGGGGTTTATGATCATGGTTCCAGGGATGAGAAACTTCAGTTATGAAGTAAGATTGGAGCAGTCGGGATTTTTTTTCTTGGAGAAAAGAAGGCTGAGAAGAGATTAGATCAAGGTACTCAAAATCATAAGGGGTCTGGTCAGAATACATAGGAAGAAGTTGCTCCCAATTGTGAAAAGAACATAAATGTGAGGCATGTGAAGAGAAAACTATATGAACAATAACTTTTTTACACAGCGTGTGATTAGGATATGGAAATGCAGTGCCTGAGAGTGCGAACCCTTATCTGAACAGGATGTAATGTTTGAAATTCTCAGTCTCCTGGCACCATCCTTGAGCTGAAGGAAATGGAAAAATTATACTCTTGCTGTTAATCTGTACTTTCTAATCTCACTTCCCTCAGTGTCCTTTGGATCTCCACCAGAGCTGGTGTTTTATCAACTTTAAGTACAGTCAGTCAATCCAATAGCTTCTCCTTGACAATTTTAAACCTTTCTACAATCTGAATTAGCCCCTCATTCATTATGGCCTGCGTAGTATCTCCTTCCTTGGTAAACACAGATGCAGAATATTCATTTAATGCCCCCAGTACATAAGTTCCCTTTTCAGTCAGCAATTGGACCTACTCCTCCTTTCTAGTATGTTTCTGCTTATAGAAGTCATTACGATTCACTTTGCTAGTCACTCTTCATACTCTCTCTTTGCTTCTCTTATCTGCTTGTCTTCTAAATCCTTCATATTCAGCCTAATTCTCAATTTCTCTCTGACAACTGTCATGATTACATTTTTTCTTCTTTATATTTTTTTGTGGCTTGGACTTTCTGGCTCCATTGGGATTAGATACACTGCAGGAGATTCAATGGCCCAGCAAAGATCCATTGATTTTCAGCGGATCGTTTGGTCCCCAAGGCAAGCATGGCTGGAAAACCCTACCCTATCTTTTTTGTCATCCAGGGAGTTCTGAATCTGTTTGACTATACCTGAACTTTTCTTCTTTGGATGTAGCAATTACAGGCCAGTTAATTTAATCGGTGCAGGATCTGTGTAAACATCATAGAATCTCAGAACTGCTGCAGCTCAGAAGGAGATTATTTAACCCATCATGTTTGCACAAGCTCTTTAAAAGAGTCTTTCATGTGGCATGCCATTTTTCCACCTTCTTCCCATACCACTGCAAATTGTTCATTTTCAAATAATCGTCTAATTTCATCTTTGATTGAACCTACCTCCACCATAGTCTTAGGCACTGCATTTCACACCCTGACCACTCACTGTGAAAAAGTTATTTCTTATATTGTTTTTTCTTCATATGCTACTTACTTTAAACCTGTATCCTCTTGTTTCCGCTTTTCTTGCCAACTTTGACTCCAATTTATTTGGCCCAGATACGTTCTTATCCACTGAAGTTGACTGTCTCTCAATTAACTATTCTTACTTATCCTGCATTGTTATTTGTCCTTTTCTATAGCCAGTTGAAACCTGAAGATGCAATGATCACTGCCCCCTAAATGTTGTCCTAATGACATTTGATCCACTTGCCCACCTCATTCCTAAAAACCAGGACTAGTAATGCCTCCTTTTGCATTGGACTGGAAATACAGGTGTAGAAACATTTCCTGAATACATTCTGGGAATTCCTCCCCTCTCTGCTCTTTACACTCCTGCTATCTCACTCTATATTTGAGTCCTCCATGATGAGTATTCTTCAATTTTTGTACCTCTCTATAATTTCATGTAAATTTGTTCCTCCACATCCTTCCCATTAGTTGATGACTCATAAACCACCATTGAGCAACATAATTGCATCTTTTTTGTTTATTAGCTCCACAAAGGTATTCCCACAGCTAGGTATAAAGTTCCAGGGTTTTGGCCAAGCAATGCTGAAACGAATGGTAATGTGTGCCCATATGAGGTTGCCAAGTCACTTAGAGGGAATTTAAAGGCAATGGTTTTCTCATCCTCCTGCTCTCCCATTCTTCCAGTGGATGGAACTCACTCTTTCTGAATAAACTGCAGTATGCATTATTAAGCTAGAATACACATGCAGAGCCAAATCTGGCAGATAGAAACAGTTATCAATCATTCACTATCACAAGCAATCTTCCCAGTTTCACATCTTTTCCTTCTGTTTCCTTCACTTCCACCTCATATTCCTTGTCAACAGCAATCCCCGCTCTTATCACCAGAATTCTCAATCCTCTTCATATTGCAAAGTCAGCAGACTATGATTAGTATACCGAGAAGTATTCTGACAAGAAGGGCCAGTCTTTTTGAACTCTTTGTTTCAGTCGACCTATTCTGTTTTCTGCTATCTTTCTAGTTGAAGCACTGGCCTCACTATTATCTCCATTTTGCCATTGTTCTGTGATATCTAAGTTAGATCAAGAATTGCGATGGCAGTTATTAGCCTGAAACCACGCACTCAGTCTTTGTATGTTTCAAATAATATGGGCACTGTGGCCTGCAGAGTAATGATGGCATTAGATATTTCTTGGATAGGCACTCACATGCACAAGAAGTATTTCTATGCATTCCATCTGAATATACATGGATGGAATTTGTAGCTCACTGGGTTGGTTTGATGCCCATAAATGCAATGCCAACTCATGAAAGTGATGTATGCATGTCAAGTTGATGCTTTCTTTCCACAGGATAAGAATTTAAAGGTATTGCTTCCAGCAAGCATTGCATCTGTCCCTTCCCGGTATGCATGTGAGTTGTTAATTGCCTCGTCTGGCAGATGTCTCCTGTGGTGGCTTGGATGCTTAGTGCTTGGTAACCTTCATCGTTACAGAAGGAGCAGATGGCATAACCCTGTGACAGCCTGTTTTTCAAAGCGGAAACTACAAAGACATGAATCATCTGCCACATCCAGGTAGTGATGGGACTGTAAATTCTGTTCCTGGGGTCATGATGGTGGCAGACAAAATGGATATTGTGGCATCTATATTTATTGTCCCCTTATGAAATCATCTTGGGTCATGTTGTACCTTTGCATGCACCAAAGAGATTCCATCCTCAACAATTCATTAGCTGCATGTCAACTAATGGCCGCAAGGACTGAAGCATAAAGGAAAACACAAACACCTGCATTGCACCATTTGCATCTTAAAATCCTTTATAGTTAATAAAACAAATTTGAATTTGCCCTTGAAATGTGAGATATTAAGAGGATGTTGCCAACAGAAAGTAATAAAAATAATAAAGCAAAAATGTAGTATTCCTCAGCAGTAATGGTTAATGCAGGGAATGATATCTAACGCATCTCAAGACAAAAGGAGTAAAGATGGCTGAAGACAAGTTTTCTCATCATAGCCATATTTAAATAATTCAGCTATAGCAGGATAAATGATTTATCATGCACTATATACTATAGGGTGAGTAAAGGGTGAATGCAAGGGTGAAGTAAAGTTAAAATGCTTGAAATCCTAAGAGGGTTTAATTTATATAATTTTCAAGCCTCTAAATGAAGCTTTGCCTAGCTTCCAGAAATTTCTACAAAATGTTTTAGATTATGTGCCCATTGACCCAACCTGCATGAATCTTTGTACCAGGAGAAGACAACTGCAAAATTGGCTGTACTATACAGCATACTGTGTGTTGCAGACAGTGAAATATTGTTTTAATCAAATGACAAGCCTTTATTGTACATTATTATGTTATCTAAAGCCATCTTAATTGCCTTTTAAAGCTAATGAGTTTTAAAAAGAGACTTGCTATGGGACACTGTGTGCTTTTCCAGCATACTGTACCACAAAATTGTAGGATGTAGTTCAACTTCTTTAATCTCTCACATGATGAATGAGACACTTACTCCAGGCCAGTTCTTTCACCGTCCCCAGAGCCAGGTTCAAATGCAGCTTTAACATCTTCTCAGCTCAATGATAGCTCATTATTCCTCAATCACAAAATGGAGAGATAAACATTAAATTTAAAACGAAAAAACTTTAGAAAAATAAAAAAGAGCGAGAATTTTAAAGAGGCTTAGATAGATGGATGGATGTGGGCTTTTGGTTTTGAACTGGTAAGGTGTGGACTAAATGCCCCAGTGTCATCAATTCAAGGCTCTCACTATTTAAACGTCAAAGCCTCATTTGCATTTGATTGTTAAGCTTCTTATACAGTCTGGTGGGGAACAGGCAGCCTGCCCACTTGTCAGGTGGGAATTATGCATGCCCCAAAGGCCTATTTAAAGTGCAAATAAACCTATTAAAGGGTGGTTGCATTTATTGCTGCCTGATTGGTCTTGATGCTGCTGAGAAGTGAAGGTTCTTAGTAATGAATCAAAAAGTAGCCTTCAGACTCTCTGATCCTCCCGTGGAGGGCTTCATGGAAGAGGTGAGGACAGGAGAGATCTTCTATTAATAGGGTGACCACCAGATGTCACAGTTTAGCTCAGATAGCCTTGACTTTTCCGTGTGGTGTCCTGATAGTTTTCTCCGGTCTGCTCAAATGTCTGCATTTGCAGCCCCACCCTTCAAACTATCCCTCACATTTTATGGAGGGAATTAGCTGGGTGGTGGCAGAAGCAGTGTCCACCCAAACACATATAAGGTGCTTTCGTGACTGAGCTTTGCACCATCAATTGTCATTATAATGGACTTGGGTGAGGATTGAGATGAAGACAATTATTGTACTGGAAATTATCAATCAACTTCTATCACTTTTGGCCCTTGGGTGTTAAAAGTATATTCGTTTCAACTTATTACTCATTATTGGCTAAAAGGTTTGAATGTTCTTTCCTGCAGATTAAAGGAGTGGCCCTAATGCAGAGAGGCATTGTATATATTTTCAGGGCAGGAGGATGAATAGGCCACTGGAAGCACTCTATAGGCTACCAACCGATCCCTGACATCTCTGACTGCAAATTGTTATGCTGGTTCTTCTTCTATTTTGAGCTTATCTTCATCCAAGCATTTCACGCCAAATGTTGCTGGTCTTCTGCCTTCAGATGCAATTGTCTCTGCATTAATAATTGCACAATATGCATAAAACTACGTTGATGCATATTGTAGTAGGCCCCCAGTTACATGAACTTCAAAAGGCCTACAAGAGTGTTACTGTTCTTCTGGATGATTCCACAGCTCTCACTGTGCCTGTGCTGTTCAGGCTTGTAGGCTCTTAGACTTGGCATTCTTGAATATATGAGAAACATATGATCCTTGTGCCCCAGAAATCATCCCTCAATATTTTTGGAAGATTTTCATGGCTGACGGCTAAAGGTATTAGGACGGCTGCATGTGAAATGGGCACAGACTTGTAATGAATCCTTTGCAATGATCATGGACCTCTGGACTGCTGGGTGTCTTGGCCTTCTGAAAATAAAATATGTGATTAAAACAGATGTGGGCGTCAGAAAGCAGATGGTAATGGTGATGTCAGCCCATATCCCATGACTTATGTGGACTAAAACTTTAAATTTATATGCAAAGAAAATGCCCTGAAGTCTATTCAATTGGAACAAGAAATGGTTGCGAGAAAACAAGATGGCTTTCTTTACAACATATGGTAAACCAGACTCAAACAATTCTTCTTTAAGAGAGTGGCAGGTCTTTGCTTAATGTGTAGAATCTATTTTCCAAATTGCTTTCTACGCTGCCAGAACATTTTTTTCATATTTTCTTCAGCTTTGCTGGAGATAATCCTCAAATCAAATTAGTTCATAGTTCTGTCCATACTGACACTGAGCAAAATGAATTTAAACCATTTGCCGTTAGATGCATTGAGCTTAGTAAAATGCTCGTGGTTAATAATTTACCAGCCTCGGGTTACATGAATCTACAGAAGTTGCATGGTATGTTTTAAAACAGCTGTCTCGCGTAAAAGGCAGGGTGCCAACATGAAGCAATGGCAGAACTGCAAAGGGACAATTGATATCAAACATTGTGCAACAGATATATGTAATAAAAGTAACTGAGGCTAAGTAATAAAATAGTAGAAAATTAAATATAAAGCAAAATATGTTATTAGTAATTTGCTGAAATTAGTAATTTTGCAGAAATCATCATGAATTCCTACCATTTTGAATTGCGTTCGAGAGTTCAGGATAAATTTAGGACAAAATCCTTACAAGTGAGTCACTTTTCTCTGTGGTATTCAGACAAATTCGTTCATATTTGGCTGTGTCTGCAGCCAAGTCAATCCCAGCCCTCCAGAGAGGGCCAATACTTCAATGCAAACCGTTCTGCAAAGTGTCATCGGCAGACAAAATCTCTGTCTGCAGGTTCTTTGAAACAGGTTCAGTTCTTTAGAAATTAAATCATTGAAAATTGGTCTGGCAGTTGGAAGTATTTTTCCAATACTTATTAACGGATTGACATTGGGTCTCAATATTTTGTTGGCATAAATTGACTGTAAATGAGTTCTGCCAATGTTTATTGTATATGTGTCTGTTAATATCAGGTGCAAATATATGGATTGCATTGTCCTGAAGCAGCCTTTTCTCCAGGTCTGCAACTCCACTTCAATGTTGGGAAAACCACACAGACACGGGGAGAATGTGTAAACTCCTCAGGTGACCCCTTGGTCACCCCTAGGCCAGAATTGAACCCTGGTTCTTGACTGCTGTGAGGCAGCAGTGCTAACCACGGTACCACCATTCACCAACCAAAAATAATTTCCTTTGTAATATAATCACGTTGTGGTGGACGGTATCAAAGTCAGATTCAATGTGCAAAATGATGTTTTCAGTGATTTGAAGAATGACACATAGAGAGGGATTTTACTACCTCGCTCAGGCGAGGCTTGTAAAATTCCACCCAAGACCAACAGGGAATTCTATTCTGCGAGCCCTGCTTGTCCTGGAATCAGGACGGATGAGGCGGTAAAATTTCGACCATATTTTGTGATTTGCACGCACTTAACAGTGATCATTTATTCCTTTGTATTAATGACAATAAATGGCTAGATGTCATAGGGAGTTGTTTGCTTTTCAACATGTCCTTTATTTTTATAAACCCTATTGGCTTTATTTGCTGGCTTTAATGGTGTAGCTCTGAATTTCTTTCCATTTGACCTTTCTGGTCTTGTTCATATTCAAGTGTATGTTGATGATTAATTCTGCAAAGTAGCTCAGAAAGACATTCATGCATATGATTTGCAAAGATGAGGGTAGCCGGAGGCTTTCCAGTGATGATGTAGAGATGCCAGCGTTGGACTGGGGTAAACTCAGTAAGAGGTCTGGCAACACCAATTTTAAATCCAACCGATTTATTTGATAGTAAATCTGCGAGCTTTCGACTTTTTGTCTTCGTCAGGCAAATGCAGTGTTCTGGTCCAGAACACTGGTCCAGAAAGTTTCGACGAAAAGTCAAAAGCTCACAGATTTACCATCAAATAAATCGGTTGGATTTAAAATTGGTGTTGCCAGATTCTTACTGGGCTTTCCAGTGGTCAGGTGAGGAGTCACCCTGTAATGGTGAAGAGGTATAGCTCTTGTTCCACACCTTAGCCACAGCTGCACAGAATGCATTTTTTCAAGATACACATATATCCCTTTTCCATTAGCTCTTGGCTAATAGGGTGTGATTTTTTTTGATGTGTAAGCCCCTGTTGTTTGTAAACTCACTGAACTCATTGCTATTGAATCGAGGCCAATTTGGATTCTAAACAAGTGGAAATCTGATGAAGTTTTGAGATGACAGCTTTCACTGAACAAGATATTACCATTTCTACAACAGGGAATCTACTCAGATCATCAAAGATAACAGCAGGCGTTAACAAATGGGCAAATAGATTAAATAATGCTAATCTTAATCCAAAATTCTGGAGGTTTGTTCAGACATAGTGTCATCAAGTTATAGTAAAGTTTATTTATTAGTCACAAGTAGGCTTACATTAACATTGCAATGAAGTTACTGTGAAACTCCCCGAGTCGCCACCCTCTGGCATCTGTTTGGGTACACTGAGGGAGAAATTAGCATGGCCATTGCACTTAACCAGCACGTCTTTGGACTGTAGGAAGAAACTGGAGCACCCAGAGGAAACCCATGCAGAGACAGGGAGAACATGCAAATTCCACAGAGTGACCCAGTTGAGCAACATGAATACTTAGCATGGAACTTGTGGGAGTATGAATGATCAAGGCGATTTTGTGCGTCTGCTTTCCATCAGTGAAAATTGCAACATGGGAGCAAAATATTGCAAGAGTCAGGAAACAAAATTCTGACTGGTGAAATCTCGTTTTCCAGATTTCCCCACCCCTTGTTGGTGATGTAACAAAGTTTCCATCCAGAAAGGGTGAGAACCTAACTTAACTATATTTTAATGAATCTGCATGTCATTAAAATGCCAACCCATCACATGGATATTCAAACCTTGTCCATCTGATGTTACATCAGCAAGCTTCACAACAGCTTTGTGAAAGTGGGAAACATATAGGGGGGTCTTGTTGGGAGTGCCAAGGTAAGCATGGCACCTAATGTCACAGGTAGGCAATGCCAGGGTTGTTCTTTTGTGAGACCCTAATGGGGAGAGGAGCTTTTCATATATGTGGTGGGAGGTAGAATGCCAAGGTCTTTGAAAACTGGGGAGGGTGGCTTGATAATGACAGTAGGGGGGAGATAGTGAGGGAGAGAACCTGGCATGGAGGGGGACACTGGTGATACCGCTGCTGTGGATCTGGATTTTGGAGTCAGGAGATGCGAGGGTGAGGAAGCCCGCCCAATCCTTTGTGATGGAAGACGGCACTGGCGGGAGTTTTACCTCTGATAGGGTGTCCTTTCGAAGATGGTATCTAGATCTCTGTAGAGCCAGGCCTGCCAGCTCTATCAGACCCCATCTCACCCCACTAGATCAACAGTATAAATTGCAATTCAATATAAGAGTGGTTCAAATTCTGGTCTGAATACTCAGCAGTGCATCTGGGGAGATATACATTGGTTTTCAGTCACTGTCTGATACTGACATTTTATTGGAAAATTCCAGCCAAAGGCATTGAGTGCACTTCAAAATGTGATAGGTTAGACTTAGCCATCTTGATCAGCAGTGATAGATCCAGAAATCTTTAAAAGAGAAACCCCTGTGTTATGGTACTTGATTATTATTTTGATTTTCATTTCCTTTGGAAGGTTGTTTTAACAAGATCTGTGTGTGTGTGTGTGTATATACATTGAGCACACCCTCCTATTGCTAATTTTGAGATTGCTTGCCTTATATGAGTGCCTTACACAGTGTCAATGCCTTCACTAAATCTCTAAAATGTTGTCTCCCAATCGTTGCATATTGAAAACAATGTTTCATATTTTGCCTTCTTTTTCAACATTGTGGAATTCTCAGGGAGAAGCCATCAAAATTCCATAAAAAGCAGTCAGATTCAGAACTGTACATATTTTTAAAATATGGATTCCTGTATTCTCCTTCTAGACTCCCTCTGCTGGTATATGTGTCAGGTGGACAAAATGCACAATTCAATTCTCAATACACTATACCACATTATTGAAGAGGCAAGAAGAAAAAAAACTAAAAGAAAGGCTTTCAATTCATGGCCATTTCATCTGCAAAACTCATTAATTAAACAAGCATCTTAACTTCCCTGCTGACATCTTAGGCTTGATCATTGCATATTAATTAAGTGTTTAATCATAATCACATTAACTGTTGCTTCTATATAAAGGAACAAACTAATTAGATAAATTTCATGTTTTGTCTTTTGTTACAGTGAGTCTTTAAGGGGTTGTTAATTAGTTAATTAGCTAAAATAGAAACAAAATGTTGGGAACCTCAGCAGATCTTGTAATACCTGTAGAGAGAAACAAAGTTAACATTTGGAGTCGAATATGACTCTTCCTGAAAGGTGAAGAGAGGTAGAAATGTGGTGGATTTTGTATTGTTGAAAAGGGGTGGGGCAGCTGGAGAATAATAGGTCAGAGTTAGGTGGGAGCTAAGGACACATTTCTCAAAGATGTCATGGGCACAAGATAAAGGAAATATTAATAGCAGTATTAAAGTCTAAAGAAGATGCTAATAGTAGCATAAAGATAAGATGACAGAAAGTGTTAATAACAGAACAAGGATCAGCGCTCTGTGGAAACAAGTTACAGACTGCGCCGATAGAGGGAAAGTACTGGGGAGAAAGAATAAGATGTAAAAGAAAAGATTGAAATAAATGAGTGAGCTCACAGTCTGATGTTGTTGAACTCAGTGTTAAATCCATTAGGCTGTAAAGTGACTAATCAGAAGCTAAGATGCTACTTCTCCAGTTTGCATTGGGTTTCAGTGGAGCATTGCAACAGGTCAAAGACCTGTGCATGAGAGCAAAATGGTGAGTTGAAATGGTAAGCGAATGGAAAGTCAGAATCATGCTTGTGGACTGAGGGAAGGTTTTCTGCAAAAAGATCGCCCAGTTTATAATCTCTCAAATGCAAAAGAGACCACAATGGAAGCAGTGAATACTGTAAATCAAATTTAATGAAGTGCAAATGAAATACTGCTTCACCTGAAAGGAGTGTCTGGGGCCTTGGGCACTGAGGAAAGAGGAGATAAAATTGTTATATATTTTGTGATTGCAAAGGAAGATACTGTGGAAAGAAGATGGAGAGGTAGGATGATGGAAGACTTGGCTAAGGTGTCATAGCGGGACATTCTATAGAATGCTGAGAGGCTGAGGAGGGTGGGGGTTTGTTGAAGGGGAGATGTATTTGGTGGTGGCAGCATGCTAGAATTGACAGAAATGACAAAAGATATTTCTTTAAATGTGGAAGCTGGTGAGGTTAAAAAGCGAATTTCTGGGAGGGGGGAGGGGTAAGAACAGAGGTGTGAGAGAAAAGTCAAATATGGTTGAGGGCCCTGTCAATTACAGCTAGGGGAAGCTCACTCAAGTGAAAAAGCAGACATGTCAGCTGTTACATTTTGGAAAGTGGCATCATTGGAACATTTGTGGCGGGGGTGGAGAAACTGGGAGAATGGTACGGAGTCCTTACAGAAAGCAGGGTGTGAAAGCCTGCTGTTGAGGTGCTGTAGGAGATGCCAGGCTTATAGTGAATATTGGTAGACACTCTGTCACCAGAAATGGAGGCAGAAAAGTCAAGGAAGGGGCGTGTTGGAGATGGACTATGTAAAGGTGAGATTGGGGTGGAATTGGAATAAAAACTGATTCATTTTTCCAGGTCCAGACGAGAGCATGAGGCTTCAATACAATCGCTGATGTAACAGGGCAAGAGATATGGGAGAGGCCTTGAATAAGATTGGAACAAAGAATGTTCCACATATCCCAGAAGAAGACAGGCATCACTGGGGCTCATGTGGATACCGGTAGCGACACCTTTTGTTTGGAGGAAGTGAGATAAGTTGAAAGAAAAATTGTTCAGTGAGAGGTCAAGTTCAGCCAGAGGTGAGTGATATTAGATAGGGATTGTTTGGGCCTCTATTTAAAGAAAAAGTGTAAAGCCACCTGACCATCTTGGTAGAGAATGGAAGAGCAGAGGAATTGGATGTTCAATTCAATGATTTACTTTAATGTTCTTTTATATACAGTATAAAGGAGCAGACTGCAAATATGATTGTTGGATTTGGACATGCATGTTTGTAATGTGTGTTTCTGTGAACAAAGACTGTCAGAAAGATTAGGCTCACTGGCTGCAATTGAACAAGGTTCACCCAGTAGCAGCAGACTTATAAACAGCCAAGCGTTAAATATTTGAAATAGGCATATGGATGCTTTAAGATAAAAAGTTATTGTCCAAGAAAGAGCCTTTCTCCTGGAGAGCTCACCCTGCACTGCTTACCTTCCTCCTTGGACCCATCTGTGGGCTGGCCCTGTGTCTGGGCTGGACATAATCACCAACCCTGATTGGCATGTTTTCATTCAGAGAAGCCATTGCTTTTGACCAATGACTTGGGGTCCCAACAAACAGTTGCTTTGCTGATGGGCTACCTGTTTTTTTTAGTGCAAATCATATTCCCCCACCTAATTATTCTTAGTTCAATTACAATGAGAAAAAAAATCTTAAAATTGTTTATATATCCATGGGACTCCACACTCGCCTTAAATAAGAGAAATCAAATTTCCCATGCTGCATGTAGCTTCTCATCAATCACTGCAATTCCCCATAACACTGTAAATTTGAATTTCTGATTTAATTAGTTGGAAAAGCAGACAACCTGCTCCAAATTGATTCCTGGCAAGACAAAGACTAATAGTAAATGTAAAATCATTGAAGAATGATACATCACAGGAAGCAACCATTCAGCCCATCTTGTCTGTTCTGATTCTTTGGTAGGCAAGTCTAATCAACCACACTTCCTTGCTCTTTCCCCACATCCCTGTAAATTTATTTCTTTCTTCTCTTCATTTATATATCCAATCCAGTTGTCTTTGTATTGAACCTGCTGCCACTATCTTGTCAAGCAATGCATTCCAGATCACAATTCACAGTATAAAAATATTTCTTATGCTCGTTTCACCAATCACCTTAAAAGCTCTGCCTTCCTTTATCCATTGGAAAAGGGGTGGCACAGTGGCCTCACAGTTCCAGGGACCTGGGTTCAATTCCAGCCTCAGACAACTGTCTATGCAGAGTTTGCACATTCTCCCTGTGTCTGTGTGAGTTTCATCTGTGTTGATTGATTCAGAATCAATGCAGAAGAGGCCATTCAGCCTATCAAGTCTGCACCTACTCTCCAACAGATCATCTTATCGATGCCCTTTCTATCATTCTAACCATGTAACCTCACATATTCACCAAGGCTAATCCATCTAACTTAAACACCTTGGGACATACCAAACAATGTAACCTGCACATCTTTGGACTTTGGATCCAGTTGCCATCCAAAGTTCAAAGATGTGCAGGTTAGGTTGTTTGGTCATGCTAAACTGTCCCTTAGTGTCCCGAGGTGTGTAAGTTAGATGGATTAGCCTTCGTAAATGTGTGAGGTTACATGGCTAGGGCGATAGAAAGGGCATTGGTAAGATGACCTGTCAGAGAGTAGGGCAATAGAAAGGGCATTGGTAAGATGACCTGTCAGAGAGTAGGTGCAGACTTGATAGGCTGAATGGCCTCTTCTGCACTGCAGTGATTCAATCAAATTGTTTCTTCCTACTTATTCTACCAAACCTATTCACAATTTTGAACACCTCTATCAAATCTCCTCTTAACCATCTCTCTGCTCCAAGGAGAATATTACAGGTTCTCAAGTCTCTTGACGTAAGTTTTTACTACCTTTACAAAAAAGCTTCTCTGTTCTTTTTCAAGACCTTGCCATCCTTCCTATAATGCAGTAGGCAGAATTGAACACAATACTCCAGCTGAGGACTAGCCAGTGTTTGATAAAGGTTCAGCAAAACTTGCTTGTTGTTACTCTGTTAACAAAACCTGCATTTTAAAAAGATAGCTATGTGCCATCAAAGATTTATGTTCATACATCCCCGTGTCTCTATATTCCAACACCCCCTTGTTTACTTCGTAGTGATTTGAACTCTACTGCAAGAGTAACAGTGAGGCTATCAGTGCGCATCACTATTACAGGGCTAATCTGACAGCAGATTCTGATGATAAGCTCTGGCATTGTCACATGCACAGTTAAATATGGGAATACAGAGGTTGCTGTCAATGATATCCTGTTCCTCTACAATATGCAATGTTGCAGTCCTCATTGAAAGACTCAACATTGAAATCACTACAAACCTAATATAATCACCTATTAGTTCTGCTATGAAGATGACTGAAAGGTTAGGTGTTGGACATTTAATTTTTAATGCTATAATAAGTGATAATTATGACTAAACAAACTCTCTGAAAAATTAATTTTATAAGGGCAGTGTCTCATTTCCTCACATGAAAGCTAATGCTGCATATTTTAAAAAAACTAAAATTAACCTTTCAAATGTCTCCGATTTCTTTTTCATCTCCCTTCTGTAAACTCATCTGCATTTTCCAGTTTTATTTTTAATGCCTAAATACGACTTAGATTGAATGGATATTTCCAGTGTCATGCATTCCGGTGTCATGCATTCTTCAGTCTAATTGTTTGATGAGTCTTGCTGTTGCTTAGCCTGCCCACAAGAGCCACAGATCCCTTATGGAGGGTGATCCATTGAAATAGATAGGAAATTAGTTGAATTCTCTACAGACGTACTGGTGAAAGTCAATGCACGGATGCACACAAGATAAATGGTGAAAGCAATACCTTTAACACTGAGGGAAAAATCTGGGCCATTGCTGCCCTTCATTCACCCTGCCAATACTATACTTTTCTGGTGCTGAATTTTATCTGCTAGTGTCTCTTTATTTTACCAGCCTTCACCTAAAATATATTACTGTCACCAAATAATGTCACCTATTATTCACCTAACATATATTACTAAAATAAATACAATTCGCTATTGTTTACACATTTTGATGTCCATACATCTCCACAGTTTGTAACGATGTCCTGTTCACCAGGTCCTTAAAATATATTAAAAGGAAATGTGATTCCAAAACTGATACCTTGGGACAACCATGCTATACTTGAATTTTGCTGAAAAACAGACACACTATCGAAAATTTCCATTTTGGATTCATCAAGCCAGCTCCACAATGCGCTCCATTTGCCACAAATCTCTGCTTTCAGTTACTTAGCTAACATTACATCTATGCTGTTGGGTTTTTTAGTATTGCTAGTGAATCTATTTTATCATACAGAATCTTGCTTGAATACCTGGCAACCAGGAATATTCCTCTCACTTCCGTCTTTCCTTGAGCCAGTTGTCTGTTATTGCCATTATGTCATTCATAGTTCTCCCTCAACCTCATAGAATCATTACAGTACAAAAGGAAGCCATTCAGCCCATCAAGTCTGCACTGGCTCACTGAAAGAGCATTCTATTCAGTCCCATTGCCTTGCCTTACCCACATAAGCTTGCATATTTTTTCTTTTCAGATAATGATCCAATTCCCCATGAATGACTCGTGGCTGTCTTTAATCAACCTTATTTACTATATATTTGCATACATGGGATTTAAAATAATTTTAGGCTCTTCCACATTTTGCTTTGATCTGGTCTCTCCTGTTTTTGAATGAATCTTTACTGCTGTATGAATTCTTTCTTTGGCTTTATTCTCTTCTCTAATTTTTATGCTGGTGCGTACTCCCCTGTCAAATTAGTTTAAAAGCTCCCCCCTCAGAGTGAGACAACCTCCATGCAAGGATATTGGTCCCAGCTCTGAGATGCAATCGTCCAGCACATTTCCCTCTTGCCCCATGTTACTCAATCGTTTTGCTTAACCAAATTCCCTTTAGATCTAATTAATTGCTTCAATTATTTATCTATTTACTGTTGACCCTCGCCTTCCCCCTCCACAGTGAATTCCCATTCTCATTAAATTCTCATTGCTACCCTTTTCAGAAAGCCATTTCATTTAGTACATTCTCCATAGTGTGTGTGCACATAGCTCTGATGTTAGGAGAGCAACATTCAACGCTTCAATATCAGTGGAACAATTGTTTCTCTCAATGCAGGGTTCATGGATGTCATTTTCCAAAACGATGGTACTTACCTTGAAGTGGATGGGAGGAGAAAATAGAACAGCCAGCATTTCTGGAGGTCAAAACGTTGCCTGATTTTAAGAAAAAATTAGACATAAGCTCTTGGGGTTAAAGCAATCAAGGGATATGGGGGGAAGGGGGATCAGGATATTAAATTCAATGATCAGCTATGATCAAAATGAATGGTGGAGCAAGTTTGAAGAGTTGAATGGCAGACTCCTATTTCTGGTTTCTATGTTTGTACATTATGTTGCTATTCCTGCTCACTGAACCTTCCTTAAAGATAAATAGATCAATTGTTTAGTTGATAAATGAAGTATGCAGAGCACAGACAAAGCACAGAATCAGAGACACATTATTATCACTTTACTCTCTTCATATCAATGCACAATTCTTTATGTTATATAGGTCGTAACGTTTTCAGTGCCTGACTTTATTTTTAATTTTTAAAATATTGCAATCTTATTACTTTCTTTAATAAAGATGGATTGTTTGTATTGAAGTCTGAATATTTAGTTCAGGAATATGGATTATCTGTTAGATTCCTACTTTGAAGCTGAAAGCATTTTGAACTGTATTATCAACCGTCAGGAATACTGCAGTGTATAATGAATTGGTTTCAGTATGTGACCCTAACCTTTTCAATATTTAATCGCGTCGTTTTGCACTGAAACTGGTCTTCACTGAATAATAATAGTCAAAAATGTAGCGGCAGCAGAAGTACTGCTGAGACATAGCAACAGAATATGTCGATCTATTTCCACTCTTCTGACAATAAGCAATTTTGTGGCAGCAGCCAAGCCGGCTGGGGCTTGTTAATTAAGGAGTGATTTATCAATTCACCGAAACACTGAAGCCTTTACTTCAACATTTAGGACAATAAAGACGTGTATCTGAACACAATTCCAATCGGTGCAAGTGGCAGGGTGTGAGATGGGAATAGACATTCTGGCGATCATGATATCGGTGGGGTGGAAATGCTGGTGGTGGGGCAGGGGGCAGGGGCTGGTGGTTAATGCAGAGCAACATGAATTTACCTCCTGTGGTTTTATTCCTTTCTATCCTGAACATGAAGAGGCATGAATCCAAGGCAAGCAACTTCCCAGCGTGTTTGTCATTTTGCCCATTCGTTATCATAGAATCCTTGCAGTGCAGAAGGACACCCTTCGGCCCATCAGGTCTGCATCAACTCAGCATCTTACCCAGATCCATGCCATCCCCTCACCCCGCTCCTACCGTCTGGAGGCACAATCTCTAATCCATCTTGGGATGCTAAGGGGCAATATAGCATGGGAAATCCACCTAACCAGTACACCTTTGGACTGCAGGAGGAAACTGGAGCACCTGGAAGAAACCCATGCAGACACGGGGAGAACTTATTTTGTTCCTTTCTAGGGACTAAAGTCAATCTTGGGATCCTTCCTACAACCTTGGTTGATATCAGCTAAATCAGCAATGACAATTGAAAAAAATAGGTCAAAATGACTTACTCAGCAACTTTTCTCATTCAAACAATCATAATAATCTGCATTTTACAGTCAGTAGCAATTCTTGTTGTTCATTACCATTTAGACTAACTGCCCATGAACGTTCTGTGAGCTTTTACAGTGAAACTAACAGTTACTAGTTACTAACAGAACAAGGCAAGGAACATTGTGTCTCCATAACCTATCAGATTGTAGAATCCTTTGTGGAACACACAAGCTAGGATTTCATGTAAGGGGTGATGGCACCAGAAGAGGAAGTGTGGGGTATGCCTGCTCCTGCTCAGTCCTGTGGTCCTGCCGTGCTTAACTGCTGCTGAGCCAAGAGGTTGAACAGCAGGACTACCAGCTAATAAAAGGAAACTGACCTGGGTTGTCAGGTGGCAACAGAACTGGAAACATACCAGGGAGCAGCTACTCTCAGGTGGAAAGGGCAACTATTAGCATGCATCAGGGCAATGGAATGAATCAGGAGATCAGCGTGCAGTGAGAGGACAGTAAAAGAAAATCTGCTGTGGACAGAGGGACCAATGCCAGCCTTGCCAGCCACAATCCCCACTGTTGACTTTTTCTGTTTCTTCGCCCAGTGGAACAGGTTGTGAGAAGGCAATATGACTGGTTTGATGATGATTGCTTGCAGGTCTTCCTCCAGGCTATGACCAAAGGATTCCCCCCCATGGAATGGGAAGAGGAGATATTCCTGTCTGACTAAGCAAATCTGGGTGGTGGTACATGGCAGAGAATATCAAGTGCTGTGCAGTGGCCTGTTGTATTAGCGTGCAGTGTCACACAAGATTGAACAACTATTTCCATGGTGCAAGCATTAATGAAGATTTAAACTCTTGATGTGAGCACATACTTAGGGCAGGGTCTGCATATGTTGTCTGCCAGACACATTAGGCATGGGAATGGATGAATAGTTCATACATGTTTGCAGTAACAACTCAAGGAGCTTCCGCACCCTGGACCTTAGGCACAAGGATTGGAAATGTTGGATGCCGTGGGAGGAACAGCCTTGGTACCCAGGAGTATCACAAGATGTATGAATTGTGTCAGCTCCCTGATAACAGGCTTGTAGAATCTGTATGCTGTGGTCACAGACAATTTGCACCTTCATTGAGTGATATCCCTTCCTGTTGATGAAAAGTCCCAGCTCACCTGCTGGTATCTAGATGACTACATGCTTGCAGTCTATAGCACTCTGGATGGAGGGGAATACAACCATCAATGTGAATCCTCATGCCCTCTCAGCCTGCTGCTCTCATTTTTGATTAGTTGATGAAGGCGTGGGTGCATCTGCGGCCAGCATTGTTCATTAGCTTGACAC
Organism: Sphyrna mokarran; assembly: GCA_024679065.1. NCBI lineage: Eukaryota > Metazoa > Chordata > Chondrichthyes > Carcharhiniformes > Carcharhinidae > Sphyrna > Sphyrna mokarran. Next base: position 103,312,948 of record JAGIQG010000003.1, on the reverse strand, counting down.
TGCTGTGTGTGGCTGGTTGTGAGATGTTGCAAGGTTCCCCCACAACTGAAATGAATTTAAAGTAAAGAAGTTGAGGGCACTGTGATATTCAATGCCACTGGCATAGGGTGACTTTGGGATCTGTCATGCTACAAATGGCTGTCACTGTGGAGAGATGTAGCCCCCTGCGGCACTGGACTTCAGACATTTACAGACAATTGATGTGCTGCCTGTATACTATAACGACACGGTACAGTACAGGCAGCACAGTATCACGTTGTTAGCACTGCTGTTTCACAGCTCCAGGAACCTGGGTTCAATTCCCGGCTTGGGTCACTGTCTGTGTGGAGTTTGCACTTCTCGTGTCTGCGTGGGTTTCCTCCGGGTGCTCCAGTTTCCTCCCACAGTCCAAAGATGTGCCAGTTAGCCTGATTGGCCTTAGAGTCCTGAGATGCATAGGTTAGAGGGATTACTGGGTAAATATGTAGGGATGTGGGGGTAGGGCCTGGATGGAATTGTAGTTTCGATGGGCCAAATGGCCTCTTTTTGTACTGTGGGGTTTTTATAATTCTATGACTGGGTAGTGGTGTCTTTGTCAACAGATTTATGGTACTTCAGCCCACTACAACCCCCACATCCTCCCCAAAAGCCACTGACTGGGTGATTGATATATCTAATTAAAATTCTGACCCTCTGAAAATTATGCTTCACAGCACATTAACTAAATTAAAATACTTAATTCAATGTCAAATCATGTACAAAAAGCAGATTAAAGTGAGGAAAGGAAGATAAGATTAAGACAGAGACTAAAGAGGGAGAAAGAAAAAGCAAAGATGTAAAATTTTAAATGTATCTAAATCACCAAAAACAATTCAGCAGGGCGGTATGGAGGCACAGTGGTTAGCACTGCTGCCTCATAGCACCAGGAACCTAGATTCAATTCTGGCCTCAGGTCACTGTCTGTGTGGAATTTGCACATTCTCCCCATGTCTGTGTGGGTTTTCTCTGGGTGCTCTGGTTTCCTCCCACAGTCCAAAGATGTGCAGGTTAAGTTGATTGGCCATGATAAATCACCCCTTAGTGTCACGGGGGTTATGAGGATTAATATGGGGGGTTATGGGGTTGGGACCTAGCTGGGATTGTTGTCAGTGCAGGCTCAATGGGCCAAATGGCCTCCTTCTGCACTTTAGATTCTATGATTTTAATTAGGATCTGAAGAAATAAGGCTTCACACTTGTAAAATGTTCATTTTCAATGCCAGGAAGATAGTATGGTGAAAACTGAGATTTACCACATGGTTAGAAATTCACATGCACATAGATAAACGCAGGTGAGTAAATATTGCAATATCACGCATTCACTATATATCAATATAGTGCTTTTAGCAAGATACTACAACAACAAAGCTCCTGAAGGAGCAGAGCAACCTGAGCAACTTCTTCCTGATTTCCATGTTGAACCGTAAGTGTGCTTTGATATCTGAGTGTTCTGCAATAACATTGAGTACTCACGATTTCATTCTTCTTCCTTCAGGAAAATCCAGCCTAATATCATTATAGCCTTACCTTAACACTGCAAAGAAGTTACTGTGAAGATCCCCAAGCTGCCATACAGCAGCATCTGTTCGGGTACATTGAGGGAGAATTTAGCATGACCAATGGGCCTAACCAACACCTCTTTCGGAGTGTGGGAGGAAACTGGAGCACCCGGAGGAAACTCATGCAGATACAGGGAGAACATGCAGACTCCATACAGATAGCGACCCAAGCCAGGAATCAAATCCAGGAATGGCAACACATTAGAATTTTTTGGGCCAATTAAAATCAGCCACCTAGTCTCTTAATAATGGTGTAATTTTCATTCACTGAAGCAGAAAGTGAAAGCCAAAAACAATGGAGACTATTGTAAATCCAAAGCTGTCTAGAATATTTTCAAATATTTGTCGTGAAAACAATTCTAGTGAAATGCTGTTTTGTCACATACTGGTCTGATGGAAAACACATTGCAGCATACCTTTTCAATAAATTATGTTTGTCATTTCTATGGAAGGTTACCCTGATTACATTTCAATTCATGCCACTGGCAGCTTTCAGATCCAAACCGATGTTACCTCTGAGAGAAATATATTTCTCTCTTCCAGATGCCTTAATTGGCCGAGTGCATTATTTTCTCAACTTTCTTCCAAAGTCCCGACAGTAAATGGAAACTGCACGGACCTGCATTGTAACCGCTGGTTTCCAGTTCTTTCCTGACTATGATTATTCTTGCATCTGAACTACATGTTAACATTTGCATAAATGATCTTCCACACAATGAAGATTAAAATCACACGTGACCAGTGAATTCTTTCATTGTGCACCTTATATTGTTGTACAAGTTATTCCTCACACAATCCAGAAAGGGCCATTGCATATGAAAGTGAAAGACCTGTTGGCCAGATAATTCCTTGGTAAGGAATTCACTTATTATGAATTGCACCATTTATGAGTGTTTTTATTAATACTTAGTTTGTGCATTGTCGCACAGATAGAAACATAGAAACTAAAGCAGGAGCAGGCTATTCAGCCCTCCTTGCCTCCTCCTCATTCATTTTGATCACGACTAATCATTGAATTCAATATCTTCATCTCCCTTTCCCCACATATCCCTTGATCCCTTTTGCCCAGAACTATATCTAATTTCTTCTCGAAATCAGACAAAGTTTTGGCCTCAACTACATTTTGTGGCAGTGAATTCCACTTGTTCACCTCCCTCTGGGTGAAGAAATTTCTCCTCACCTCAGTTCTAAAAGGTTTATCGCTTATCCTCAAACTTTGACCCCTAGTTCTGGACTCCCTCACCATTGGGAATATTCTTTCTGAATCTACTCTGTCTAACCCTATTATAATTTTAAGTTTCTATGAGATCCCCTTTCACTCTTCTAAACTCCAGTGAATATAATCTTAACTCACTTAATCTCTCCTCATATGACAGATGTGTCATCCCAAGAATGAGTCTGGTAAACTTCACTGTACTCCCCCTACAGCAAGTACATCATTCCTCAGATAACGACACCAAAACTGCACACAATACTCTAGGTATGGCCTCACTAATGCCCTATACAATTGCAGCAAAACATCCCTATTCCCATATTCAATGCCATGAAGGGCAACATACCATTTGCCTTCTTTACTGCCACTGTACTTGCATGCTTACTTACTTTTAGTGACTGTTGCATAACGTGAACCAAGGTCTCGCTGAGTATCCACCTCTCCCAATTTACACCCATTCAAGTATTAATCTATCTTCCAATTATTGCTACCAAAGTGGATAACCTCACATTTATCCACATAATACTGCATCTGTCATGCATATACCTAATACCCATACTGTCCAAATCACGCTGAAGCATTTCTGTACGCTCCTCACAGCCCACCCTCCCACCCAATTTTGTATCATCTGCAAATTTGGACATAGCACATTCAGTTCCCTCTTCCAAATCATTAATACATAATATGAACAATCAGGGTCCTAACACAGATCCCTGTGGAATTCCACTCATTACTCACTGCCAATTAAAAAAAGATGTAAAGATGCCGGCGTTGGATTGGAGTGGTAAGAACTCAGTAAGAATTTAGCAACACCAATTATTAATCCAACCGATTTATTTGATAGTAAAAAAGCGAGCTTTCAACACTCCCGTGTCTTCATCAGGCAAGTGCAGTGTTCTGGTCTGCAATAGCACACATCAGCACAGACAGTCAGAGATTGCTGATTAGAATGAGAATCCTTACATCTAACCTGCTATTCAAGTGTTAAAGTGGCTAACAATGTGTGTGAAGGGATCCTGAGCATTGTTAGAGAATTGTGTATTTTCTCCAGACAGCACAGTAAGTGAGGTTTTTTGCTAACCCAGGCAAGTTACGGGGGTTACAGATAGTGTGTCATGAAGCCAAGATCCCTGTTAAGACCGTCCTCATGTGTGCGGAGCTTGGCTATCAGTCTCTGTTCAGCGACTCTGCGCTGTCGTGTATCACGAAAGCCCCCTTGAAGAACATTTACCCGCAGGTCGGAGGCCGAATGCCCATGACTGCTGAAGTGTTCGCCCACAGGAAGGGAACTGTTTTGCCTGGTGATTGTTGAGCGATGCTCATTCATCCGCTGTCGTAGTGTCTGCATGGTCTCCCCAATGTACCATGCTTCGGGACATCCTTTCTTGCAACGTATTAGGTAGACAACGTTGGCCGAGTTGCAAGAGTATGTACCGTGTACCTGGTGAATGGTATCCTCACGTTTGATGATGTCGTCCATGTCTATGATCTGGCATGTCTTGCAGAGGTTGCTGTGGCAGGGTTGTGTGGTATTGTGGTCACTGTTCTCCTGAAGGTTGGGTAGTTTGCTGCGAACAATGATCTGTTTGAGGTTGTGCGGTTGTCTGAAAGCAAGAAGTGGGGGGGTGGGGATGGCCCTAGCGAGATGTTCATCGTCATCAATGATATGTTGAAGACTCCGGAGAAGATGTCGTAGCTTCTCCGCTCCGGGGAAGTACTGGACAACAAAGGGTACTCTGTCCACCGTGTCCCGTGTTCGTCTTCTGAGGAGGTCAGTGCGGTTTATCGTTGTGGCACGTTGGAACTGTCGATCGATGAGTCGAGCGCCATATCCTGTTCTCACGAGGGCATCCTTCAGTGTCTGGAGGTGTCTGTCACGATCCTCCTCATCTGAGCAAATTCTGTGTATACGGAGGGCTTGTCCATAGGGAATGGCTTCTTTAACGTGTCTAGGGTGGAAGCTGGAGAAGTGGAGCATTGTGAGGTTGTCTGTCGGTTTGCGGTACAGTGAGGTGCTGAGGTGACCGTCCTTGATGGAGATGCGTGTGTCCAAGAATGCAACTGATTCTGGAGAATAGTCCATGGTGAGTCTGATGGTGGGATGGAACTTGTTGATATCATCATACAGTTGTTTCAATGATTGTTCACCATGAGTCCAAAGGAAAAAGATGTCATCAATGTATCTAGTATATAACCTTGGTTGGAGATCTTGTGTGGTGAAGAAGTCTTGTTCGAACCTGTGCATGAAGATGTTGGCATACTGAGGTGCGAATTTGGTCCCCATGGCTGTTCCGTGTGTCTGGATGTTCGTGTGTCTAATCAGCAATCTCTGACTGTCTGTGCTGATGTGTGCTATTGCAGACCAGAACACTGCACTTGCCTGATGAAGACACGGGAGTGTTGAAAGCTCGCTTTTTTACTATCAAATAAATCGGTTGGATTAATAATTGGTGTTGCTAAATTCTTACTGAATTAAAAAAAGACCCACTTATGCCAATTCTTTACTTCCTACCTGTAACCAGCTTTTTACCCATCTCAAGAAATTGTCTGCAATCCTATGTGCTTTAACTTTACATAATTGTCTGTTCTATGAGACCTTGTTGAAAGCATTCTGGAAGTCTAAATAAGCCTTATCCACTGGCTTTCCTCAAAGAATTCCAATACATCCTCAAAGAATTCCAATATATTCATCAAGCATGATTTCCCTTTTGTAAATCCATGCTGACTTTGTCTGATTATACTACTGCTTTCCAATGTGAAGTTATTAAGTCCTTGATAATGGACTCTAGCAACTTCCCCAGCACCGACATGAAGCCCACTGATCTACAGTTCAATGTTTTCCTGCTCCCTCCCTTTTTGAATAGCAGGTTTACATTAGCTACCCCCCAATCTGTATGAACCAGTCCAGAATCCAAAGAATTTTGAAAAATAATTGCCAAGACAAATAGCTCAAGTCAGGAAATCACTTGATGAGGCAGGTTTAAGTAGCTCTCTTTAATCCACTATCCACTCTGGGTAAGCGGCAGGATGGAGTCAGGCTCATCAATCTCAGAAGCAGATTTTGACAAACCCTGATTGTGGCTGAGTGTCAAGGCAGTTTGGAGCCTCTGGAACATCATCCAATTGTTTCAGAAACCAATCAGCTCCTAATGTTCACTTCTCCCACCCTACAGCTGCCCCATCCATACTATTCATGGCTCCTCTATGCCAACATCATGACCTCACCTACTTTCAAGCTTCATTCTTCTTGTCTTGGCCTCTACATGCCAAGTCAAGGCCCCCACTCACCTCTATAACTCTCATACTTTCAAACTACCTTTACAGACATTCACCCAGTAACCACCATGGGCAGGATTCAGGAACCATCTGAAGATTTAAAATACCAAGCAATCTAATACAGATCTCATATGTACACAGTTAATAACTATTCATGAAGCCTACTCTAATCTCCTCAAATATCCAATTGCCAATAAAAACAAACAAATTTCTATTTAAGCTCCACATAAAATATAGATAATTCTTTAATAGCCCCTTTAAATTGTCAATAAAATTGTGAACTCAAAACTGCTTGTTGAGACATTGGGCAGGATTTTATGGCTTTGCTTGTCCCGAAACCATAAAATCCTGTCTAATCGACCTTTCCATGGCCTGCCTCTTGCCCACTCCAATTTTCATGGTGGGTGGGACAGTAAGATTCCAGACAATGTTTTTAGTTTTTGTAACTCAACCAAGCATTCTTAACGACATGATAATATTAGCCCCTTGGAAATGTCAACAAAGAGCTCTACTGAAACTATAGGAATCAGATGAAGGTTTTTCTTTATTACGCTGGATGGCCCTTCAATCAAAGCATTCCAGCAAACTTTAAAATAAATCTTTCACAGATGCAGCCTTTTTTCTCAATTTTTTAAGAGCAGCAGATTTTTGAAAATCCTTTAATTCATGATGTTTAAACTGTTCTTATCCACTCTTTGAAGACATTTATGTTTATTCTTTTAATTTTTGACTCCCTCACTGCAGGTTAAGGCTTTTGGACAAGCCAAAATGAGGTTTGCTTGAACTCAGCAGCAAATTTGAGTTCCAGTTCCAGTTTATAATACTGAGTTCCAGTTTCTGTCCTATGTGATTCATACCACCCCTCTGCTCCTCACAAATAAAAAGGTGATTTGTTAGAAACAAGGGCATGACTTCCACATGCAGATCAGGCTACAATTTTGAAAGGTCCATGGACTCTCATCTACAGATCCTGATTTTGCTGATAAAGTTTATTTATTTATTAGTGTCACAAGTAGGCTTACATTAGCAGTGCAATGAAGTGTACTGTGAAAATCGCTAGTCACCACATTCCAGCATCTGTTTGGGTACACTGAGGGAGAATTTAGCATAGCCAGTGCACATAACCAGCACCTCTTTCAACTACATAGCCAGGAGAAACGCAAGCAGAACATGCAGATTTCACAAAGACAGTGACCCAGGCCAGGAATTGAACCCAGGTCTCTGGCACTGTGAGACAGAAATACTAACTATTGTGCCATCTTGCCATCTAGTGAAACAGTAAAACTAACACTCCATGCTATTAGTTGGTGAAAATGGTATAACAACTTCACGTAAAGGGAAAATTTGCTGGAGCATGGATATCCAAAAGTTGCTATCCAAGTTGTACCTCTCTACCATTGGCTTTGCTATCACTATCTTATTGTCAAAAGTGGAGATGTTTGCTGATGTCTGCACAGTGTTTAGTATCATTGGCAACTTCTCAGATACTGAAGCATTCCATGTCCAGGTGCGACATGATATAGACAACGTTCAGGATTGGACTAATAAGACATTCCAGTCACACAAGTGTCAGGCAACGATCATCTCCAATAAGAGAAACTCTAACCATCTCCCCTTTATATTCAATGGCATTACCATCACCAAATCCCCTATTATTAATACCCTGAGAGTGAACATTGGTCACAAACTGAACTGGACTAGCCATATAAATATTGTGGCTACATAAGCAGCTCAGAGGCTAGCATCCTGTGGTGAGTAACTCTCCTCGTGACTTCCCAAAATCTGTCCATGTTAACCAGGCACAAGTCAGGAGTGAGATAGCATACTCTCCACATGCCTCGACTGCATTTCCAACAACACTCAAGAAGCCCAATACCATCCTGGACAAAACAGACAACTTAACTGGCACCCTATCCACTATGTTAAGCATTCACTCCTTCCACTATTGGCACACAATGTCAGCACTGTGCACCATCTACAAATGCACTGCAGCAACTTACCAAGCCTCTTACGACAACATCCTCCAAACTCACAATCTTTGTCATCAAACAGATGCAGTAGATGCATGGGAACACAAACACCTGCAAGTTCCCATCCAAACTACATGCCATCCTGATTTGGAAATATAACATATATCCTAGGATCATAGAACCATAGAACCATAGAATCTTTGCAGTGCAGAAGGAGGTTGTTTGGTCCAAAGATTTTGTACTGACTCTTCAATAGAGCATCTCACCAAGGCCTAATCTCCCCATCCCCATAACCCCATGCATTTTTCCCTACTTATCCCCTACCCTACACATCTTTGGAAACTAAGGGGCAATTTAGCATGGTCAATCCACCTAAACCACAATTCCTGACATTGGGTCAAAAAAAAGGAACACCCTTTTTAACACAGTGGGTGTGTCCAAATAGCAATAATAAAAATAGCATTTTCGTGTCTGCTGCATATTGAAAAAAATGCATTTAACAGTGTAACAGTGTAACATTTTATTAGTTAGATACATTAAATGAATCACAGCAAGTTAGCCAGTTCAGTGTAGGTATTCTTTTGACAATGTAATAAATGTTAGCTGCAGTCAATCAAGCTCCCGAGCACGAAAAACTAACTATTGAGAGTGTAAAATCTCCTAGCCTCAGGCTTTATTTGGATATTTTGAAAAACAAAATTGTAATTTTCTTTGGAAAAAAAATTCTCCTTTCTGTCTCTTTTCGTTCTTAATCTAATGTTTTCTACCATCCTTTATTTTACTTTCTGAATCCAATTTGTCATTGAATGCTCTTGAACTTGCATTGTTAGATTCACAATCCATCAAACTGTAGGACAGTGGAAGGATGCAGTTGTGAGGCCTGTTCGCTCATATCCAAATACATTCCTTCCCTGACTGTGCTATTGTCAGATCACACTTTCAGTAGCTTGACGGACTCTGATTTTAAGACCTAGCTGTGCTCTATCTAATGGAAAGCTCTGCTACAGCAAATTGTGATCCAAACTGCTGCACTAAATCCTCAACACCAAGCTACCTTATCAAAGCAGTAAATTTGGTTTTTCAATCTCAGGAGAACGAATACAACAACCTTTGTTGATCTTCTATATCCTCATTATTCTTGTTCTTGAAAAATATTGTTGCAATATTTACCAAAAAACTGAGTAAAGGTATTTGTTTGTTTCTGATATTGTCTCTCTCTTTGTGCATTTATATTTCATTCTGTTTTCTTAGTATGGTTTGATTGCATATTGAACCTGCTGCCCTGAACACTTACAAAATCATACTGGCATTGAAATGACATAGGAGCATAGGAATTAGGAGGAGAAGCAGGCAAATTCAGCTCTTCAAGCCTGTTCCACCATTCAAGCAGATCACGGCTTATCTCAAATCCCCATGTTCCCCATATCCCCTAATCTCTTCTTTAAAATTAGAAATGTATCTATCTGTCTCTTGAAACCATTCAATGATTCAGGGTCCACCGCACTATTGGGCAGTGAGTTCCACAAATTCACCACCCTCTGCGAGAAGTAGTTCCTCCTCATCTCAGTTTTAATCTACTGCCTCTCAAACAATACAGTGACCTCCTGTTCCAGATTGCCCTATAAGAGAAAACATTTGGTCTATATTTATCTTATCAATTCCTTTTAAAATTTTATATACTTTGATCAGATCCTCTCTCTTTCTAAACTCCAGCGAATATAAGTCCAAACTATTTAATCTCTCCTTATATGTCAACACTTTCATATCCAGAATCAATCTGGCGAACCTCCTCTGAATTGTGTCCAATGTCACCACATCTTTCCTCAAATAAGGAGACCAAAGCTGGACACAATACTCCAGATGTGCTCTTGCCAACACCCTATACAATTATAACAACACTTCTCTACTTTTATGATCCAGTTCTTTTGCAATAAATGCCAACATCCCATTTGCCTTTTTTATTACGTGCTGCACCTGCAAACCAGCTTTCTGCGATTCATGAATAAAGACACCCAGATCCCTCTGCCTGGATACATTTTGAATCTGCTTTCCATTTCGGTAATAATTTGCCTTTCTATTTTTTCTGCCAAAATGGATAACTTTACACTTATCCACATTAAACTCCATCTGTTAAATTCTGGCCCATTCTCCTGGCCTATCTATCCCTATCTGTAAAATCTTTATATCTTCTTCACTGCCTGTTTTTCCATCTTTTTTAGTATCATCTGCAAATTTTGCAATATTACATTCTGTCCCTGCTTGCAGATCATTTATCTGGATTGTAAACAGTTGAAGTCCAAGGGCTGACCCTGCGGCACACCACTAGTTATATTTTGCCAACCAGAGAAAGGTCCATTTATCCCTACGCTCTGCTTTCTGTCTGTCAGCCAATCCTCAATCCAACCTAGTAGTCTACTCCCAATCCCTTGCAATTGTGTCTTCTGTATCAGTTTTCCATGCGGCATCTTGTCAAGTACCTTCTGGAAATCCAAGTATACCACATCCACAGGCTCCTCATTAGCCACTTGCTGGTTAAGTCCTCAAAGAACTGAAGTAAGTTTGTCAAGCATGACTTCATGGAATTGTTTAGTCATGACTGTCCATTATAATCTGCAGTTGGCTCTGCCTCCTGTCTGCCCTACAGTAGCAATGGGCATTCCTTCTCAACCCCTGCACTGAAGAAAGGGACAAGGTAAAAAAAGCAGGTTGTAGGAAGCCATTCAAGAAAATGTGAGAAAAAGACTAACAATGAGAGCAAGGAAAGGCAAGAAAAATATTCCCATACCTCTGTCAACATTGTGCCATAATTACCCAGATTTAGTCACTATCTTGTATTGTAATAATGCACTTGTCTTTTCATGACATAACTTACCCTTGATTGTGAGTGGAGCGGTGGCACAGTGTTAGCACTGCTGTCTCATTGTGTCAGAGATCTGAGTTCAATTCCAATCTTGGGTGATTGTCGATATGGAGTATGCACATTCTCCTCACGTAGCACTGGTTTCCTCCGATGGTCTGGTTTCCTCCTACAGCCCTAAAATGCGCAGGTTAGGTGGATTGACTTTGGTAAATTGACCTTTAGTATCTGAAGATGTGTAGGTCAAGCTGCATTAGTCTTGGTAAATGAATGGGATTATGGGGATAGGGTAGCGGGGAGGACCTGGGTGACTGTTTCAGAAGGTCAGTGCAGTCTTGATGGGTCAAAAGGCCCCTTCTGCACTGTGGGAATTCTATAGTTCAATGATTGGAATATCCCCAATGCTTTGCACATATCCTGAAGAATACAAATAGCAACGCACAAGGACAAAATGATGCTGTTCCAATCCATGCAATATTATTGTTTATCAACATGTGGTGGTATTAAATAATTTCATCATGCCTCTTAGAATGAAGTTTGTCTGCATTTCAACCTAACACAAAACACTGTCTATTTGAAATGAGACAAGGTGGCTGGGGGAACGTTTGTAGATGAATTTCCAGTTGCTCTGTAGTGTAATTACATTTGGATAAAATATGAAGTTCAATTAAGCATCATCATCAGAAAAATTAAATTTTACTTTGTTTGGTTTTTTATACCACAGGCTACTGGGGATAAACTGCATAAACTACTGCAGAGTAGTTGCAAGGGAAAACAATTCAATAAAGGACCACTATTACTGCAGTTATCCATGACTCGAATGTATAAAATCTTTCAACAACAAGTTCACATTCATGACTGGAAAGAGTTTGTTTGAGTGCTGCAGATAAAAATAAGCAGGATTTAAAAAAAAAACTCCTTTCTTAAAGTTACAAAGCCAATGCACAGAATGGACAGGGCAAGCCCTTAATCCATCTCCTTGCTGGCTCCAAAAATCAATTCAATTCAAATTGAATCCAGTTGATGGTCCCCACAAGAGAGATATACAAGATCCACGCTGACTAGGAAAGGCATTGCACCTAATCTTGGGCTTGATCTGACACTTGGGGGGGGGGGGTGCAATCTTACCAAATACATTCTAAGTACCAAACAAGCCTGAAAATAGAAGAAATGCACACAATTATTTTGAGCAACTTAATAATCGAATCTTACCTCTAGCAAAAAAAACTTGACAAATTTGAAATTCACCAGCAGGGTAGTGGGCAAGGTCTAAATCACCCATAAGCCGGGTGATAACAGCAGAGGGCACAAATGCACATGTGCAGATTTCTGTAACCAAAGAGAAAATGCTGGGAAATCTCAGCAGGCCTGTCAGGAGAGAAAAGGGCTGATGTTTTGAGTCCAGATGACCATTCGTCAAAGCTGAGTGCACAGAAACTTGCCACTACCTGTGCTGCTATAGCCAGCCTTCATGGTTCAGCATCCCTAGTCCCCCTGGTACTGCAGGTCTCTGCAGCTGATCTGAACCCTACCTTGCCCGGAATGATGGCAACCTCCCTCACCCGGAGCAATTGTGACCCCCCCCACAACCAATTGTGACTGCAGAGTGTGCAGCTGGCCCCCTCCCCCCACCAATTGCTACTGTGTAGTCTGCAGCTTTCCCTCCATCAATGAATGGCCTGCCCCTGTTTGGCCCCACCCTCAGTTGGCTCAGTTCCCCCTCCTCTTGGCACTTCCCAGTGGCAGATTGGCACCCCCCTCCCTCCCACCCTCAGTCTCCCTGGAGTTTTCAGTGGCCTCCAGTTCTACTGGCAAGGGCATCACATATGGTCCCTATTGATGAGACCCCATATGTGATCCTCACTGGAGAGAACCTTCCTTGGTGAGGCCAGAAAGAAGTGATCTCAGACAATCCCACCCTGGGCTTGTTAATTTTAATAAAATCAGGATTTTAAATATATATAAAGAATATGATCACGCCGGATATTCGGTGCTGGTAAGATCATGAGAGAAAAGTAATCAGGCACAAACCTGATTTCTTGGCTCTCTTGTGATCTTACCAGCTCACGTTGCCCATCAGTCGGTGGGGCTCAATGGTAAGATTACCCCTGCCTTGGAAATGAGCAGGATTTTTTTTCAGAATTCTTATCTTTTCAGGATTTGGTACAAAAAAAACAGTCATTTCAAGAAGAATAGAACGTAATGGCCCAAATATTGTTCTTACTGGCCATCATGTGGCGCTCACTGTTAAGTGAGCTTGCTGTGGTTAGATGTACAAGATGGAAATGGTACGGTCCTGTCCACAGGCACCTGAGTGAACAAGACAAAAAACTGTTTATCTCCTTTACCAATTAAATCAGAGCACTGTGAAATGAATAGCGCAGAGACTGACAATGAAGTGCTGAGTGAATGTATTCAAATTCAAATCAGGTACTAAAAGAGAAATAAAGAGATGACAAGAAGAATAGGAATGAAAGAGAAGAAAGATAGAAAGAATTTTTTAAAAGACCTATGCAAAATATGGTCAAGATCAAACTGTAAAGGAGGACAGGGGCCATTCTATAGGAAAATTGGCCTTCATTTTTCATAGTTAGGTACTCTGGACTATGAGTATTCAACTGAACTGGTGAGATATTTCTGGTCCCACTAATGGCACAACTCTTCCACATGTTTCCTAGTGCCGTGGCTGGAATCCCATAAGAAATCCCATTGACAATAGCGGGGCCAGAAGATTCTGCCGCCAGTAGACAGTGCGCCACCTCCCGCTGCCAAAAAAAAGGCCCTGGGGAGACCAGAGAATTCCAGCATTCAAAGCAGAAATCTTTAAATCCTTAGTCATTGTTTTTAAATGTCAAACTGCCCTTGCTCGTTCAGCTTCTATTCCAGCTTTTGAATAAATGTCAAATATTAGCAATCTTATGTATTTTGTTTCTGTTCCAGACATTAAATGTGGGAAGTGATTTAATTTTCTCGAAGCCTGGTCAATTCTTTCTGCAACTTCTCATTATTTCTGCCTGCCAAGTGCTGATGCATGAAAACTGTATGGAGCAGGTATGAATGAGTGTGGACAAATTGGAATTGATTTAGACATCACATGGCTGCCTCTTTGTCCAAAAGGTTGCAGAAGTTGCAGGATTTTGTAGCACACATTAAAGAAAAAAGGCTCAAGAAGCAATTGTGTCTTTCATTAAAAAAATGCCACATGAAATGTTAACCCTTTTTGTTGGTTTATTATTTCACAACACTTCTGTCACAGGCACTTTTCCCTTCCCTGAAGAAGGCACCAACTCATGTTAGATCATGGCACCATGCCCAGGAGATCATACCCATGGATCCAGGGAGCCAATCTTGCTGTAAAGACAGTAAATGAAGGAATACATCTCAGCAAGTTAGGCAGCATCTGTATGAAGAGAGTTTCACTGTCAAGTTTTCTTCCTTTGGCTGTGATTTCAGCTAATTGGTTTGCAGAATTGTTTCCAAGTGGGTGGGCATCATTGCCTCACAATATTACGGGTTGATTCTGTAACTTTTAAGGAGAAGCTTTTGATTTTCATTTCGATATCAGATTTCACGGTGAGGGAATGGAGGCATTTTCTGGTGGGAGGAGGCAGCACGCCATTCATTGGAGGCAGGATTTTCAGTCCCCTTGTCAATGGAATTTCCCATTGTCTAATCTCCATGTTTCTAGGAAACTTGCAGCAAGGATGTGTCATTGGCAGGACCAATTCCTGGAAAATTCCAGCTCATCACTTGAACCATGGATAGAATTTTAAAATAATGCAAGAACATGAGAAGCAAGAGGAGGATAGACCTAAACAGCCCCTTGAACTGGCTCTGCCATTCATAAAGCTCACGGCTGATCTTTGCCTCAACGTGACTTCCCTGTTTGTCTCCCATGACCTTCAGTTCCTTTACATTTCAAAAATAATCTATGTCAGCCTTGAATATCTCTAATGACCCAGCCTTCACATCTCTCAAACAGCCATGACCCTCTGAGTCAATTTCTTCTCATTTCCCTCTTTAGTGGGAGACACTGAGTATCAGGTTCAAACTGAAAAGCGACGTGTGTCTTTCCAGCTGCAGAGCCGAGTTTTCCGTCCTAATTTTCTGGCACTCTGCATGAAGGATCTGGGGCTGTGGTTTGCACCATGGCTCTGGTGAGGCAGGGACTGACAACACAGAGATCCACATCTCCCATGGCCAACTTGTGTCTCATACCATTATAGCCTCCTTTATGGAGATTCAGGATCCTCATCTCAAAATCAACAACATCACTCTGCATCTTGAAAAAAAATTCTATCATATTATGGTCGCTCATTCCTAAGGGGTCTCGCCCAATTTGATGCCAATTATTCATTTTTCATTTCACAATGCCTAGGATGGCCTGTTTTCTAGTTGGCTCCTCAAATTATTGGTCCAGAAAACCATTCACAATTAAGTACGAAGCCTTAAAGCTTGTCTTTTTTAACATTACTTGTTCCAATTTAATTATTTTTCACTGTGGTCTTGTTTTACTCTTGCCCTTGATTTCTCTGCCATTCAATTTTCTTATTTCTCTTTCTGTATTTTGTCCTTTTTCCTGATTCTCCCCTCCTCAGATTTCTCGCAGAGATTCCCATTCCCCTGTATTTTAGTTTAAATCCTCCCAATCACTCTCGTAAATGTTCCCCCGAGGAGCTGCCTAGCTGTAATCTATGCATTTTGTCCAGGTCCCATCTCCTCCAGAGCCAATCCTAATGTTCCAGGAATCCGAATTTTTTGCCCTCATACCAACTCTTCAGCCACATATTCATCTGATATATCCTGCTATTTTGACTCTGACTAGTATGTAGTAGTGGTAGTAATCCTGAGATCACTACCTTTGAAGTCCTACTTATTTCCTACCTCCCTATATTCTGTTTTTGTATATTCTATCTTTTTACCTTTGTCATTTAAAGCAATGTGTACCATGGCCACTGGCTGTTCAGTTTCCCTCTCCAGAACGTCCAGCAACTACTCCAAGACATCCATAACCTTAGTACGAGGGAGGCACATACCATCCTGGAGTCACGTTTGAAGCTACGGAAATGCCTATCTATTCCCATTACAAGTGAATCTCATATGACCGTTGCATTCCACGTTTTTTACTCTTTCCCTGTACAGCAGAGCTAATTGTGGTGCAACAAAAACGGTTGTTTCTGCTTTCCCCTGAGAGGCCATTCCTCTGAAGGGTATCTAAGGTGATAGAGAGAGAGAGAGCAACACAGCACGGGAAACAGGCCCTTCGGCCCAACAAGCCTGCGCCACCGTCATAACTATATAGTAGCAATTCCATTATCCTATTATAAATTTAGGTTATTCCTAATATGGAAGAGTCTCACTATAGGGACAATTTGTTTCCCAATCAGCCTAAGAGCGAATTTTTGGGTTGTGGGAGGAAACCGGAGTGCCTGGAGAAAACCCACGCAACCACGGGGAGAACGCGCAAACTCCCGCAGACAACGGCCCAATTCCAAGTGTCTGCACAGCCACATCGATAGTCTCTGAGCTGTCATGGTGCCCTTCAGATGGTCCACATAAAGCACTCATTTACGACATGAGGTACCAGGCAACCCATGAATCAACATCCAAGAGCTGTACTTGCACCACCTGCCGAATGCATGCTCAATGTTGGTCAAGTATGGACCGAATTACCTGTGGAAAAAAGCCGTAGTTAAACAGTCCTAATATATCCCTCTATCTGCATACCGCTCATGTGGCTGTCCAAGAGACCCTTAAACAGCCCCAGCGTGCCTGCTCCCACCACCTTACTCGGCAGTGCATTCCACACCCCCACTACCCTTTGTGTGAAAAACTGCCCTCTAATATTCGTCCTATACATAGCCCCCCTCACCCTATGGCCATGACCCCTCGTCCTATCCATTTCTAAAGGTGGAAAAAGTTTACCTCCATTTACTCTATCTATACCCCTTATAATCTTATACACCTCTATGAGATCCCCTCTAAGCCGACGTCTTTCAAGGGAAAACAACCCCAGTCTATTTAATCGTTCCTCATAAGACAGTCCTTCCATACCAGGCAGCATCCTGGTAAACCTCCTCTGCACTCTCTCCAAGGACTCCACATCCTTCCGATAGTACGGCGACCAGAACTGGACGCAGTATTCCAAGTGAGGCCTAACCAAAGTTCTATACAACTGCAACATCAAACTCCTACTCTTGTATTCTATACCCTTTTCTATGAAAGCTAACATACTATACGCCTTCTTTATCACCTTCTCCACCTGTGAGGACACCTTCAGAGACTTGTGAACCTGCACCCCCAAGTCTCTCTGCGTCTCTATACTCCGAATAGTTTTACCTTTTATCCTATAACTCTCTTCTACATTTTTCCAGCCAAAATGCATCACCTCGCATTATCCGGATTAAATTCCATTTGCCATCTATCTGCCCAGTCTACCAACCTATCTATGTCCTGTTGTATTGCCTGGCACTGCTCCTCTGCACCCGCCAATCCAAGCATCTTGGTGTCATCAGCAAATTTGCTGATCTCACCACCTACCCCAATATCTATTTGTGATATATCTATTTTGCAGGGGAATACCATAGGGGGAATCCTGCATTATCTACCTCACCCTTTTGATCTGCCTGGTGATCACCCATTCCTTTCCTGCCTTAGAGTCTTAGCCTAGGGTTTGACCACCTGTCTATACATGCTATCCATGCTACTCTCTGCCCTACAGATGCTCCACAGCGTCCCCAGCAAGTGCTCCAGCTCTGAAACCAAAGCTTCCAAAAACTGTAGCTGGAGACATATCCTGCACAGATGCTGGTCCTAGGCACTGGAAATGCTCCTGGCTTCCCACATGGAACATGAGGACCACACCATGGCTTTGAGCTCTTCTATTATGACTTACCCCTTAGTTTAAACATCGGAAGATGCTTAGTATGAAAAAAGTTCGATTACTCTAGGGCCTTTCTTCCCTGTCCTTTTACTACAGAATATAGCCTTTACAAACTACAAAACCACAAAAAGGCCTTACAAACTATAAGTGATAGAAGTAACACATACTTAATTATCTGACCTTATCCATTATCACTAGTCAGCTCTCTCCCTTATAGTCTCTATTGCTGCAACAGGGCAAAACACATCTGAGGATTTGAGAATTCTGAAAACAAAGAAAAAAAACCAAAAGAACCTCTTTACCTGAATTGTTCCAAATTTCTGATGCACACACTCACTCTGGCTATGTGTCACTCAGAATGTATTCTACCCCACTCTTCATGTTCAAAGCTTGCTGCTGGTGAACTGCTGGTCAGATGTTATATTGGGAAGCGAGGGCCATATCTCTAAGTATGATTAAGTGATCTATTGAAATTGAGTTGTGTTACATAATGTTATTTTTAATTATATTAGCAAATTTACAGATTGTTATATGGACCTCATTTATCAAGTTGTTTATTGCCTCTCAGTTTGAAAAAACAGCTAACCTTGGATAAAGATTATGGCAGGTAATGCGATTGGAAACATAGTACAAACTTGGTATTTATGTGTCATATTGATGCTTTTTTAATATGGGACACAAATGTTTAAACTAAAAGGTGTTACAAAGGACAATTAATAAAGTATAAGCAGATTTACAAGTGCATTACAATTAACAAAACAAATGCTGTGACAAGTATAACCGAGCAATTAGCCAAGCATCATTAAAGCTGATACAAGAGTCCTTTATATCATCTTGCACTGCTCTTATACTCATAATTCCAGGACCGTGGAGCACTCACTTTCAATGTTAAAGAAACTGCAGGTAGTCCATTTATTTTTAGTAGATTAATATTTCAAGTAAAATGGCAGACAGAAGACTTTTGTATGAACGCATTAGTGTTTGTATGCTATCAGCAGCTGTGTTCCAAACTGCAGACAGCAAAGCCCTCAAGATAATTCAATGCGGTATCTAGGCAACTGAAACTTGACTAATGCATTACTGGGTGAATACAAAACTTTTGGAAAGTGTAAAACATCTTGGGATGTTTTACTGCACTTAGGGAACTATATACTGCTTTTAGCTGAGATGATAGAGTCTTAAGCTTGTGCAGGTGGCACAATCCACAGTCCAGTACAAAAGCGCCAGATTTAGCCTGATTCCATTGCGGGCAAGTTTCCGTGATCTTTTTTTCCCCAATCTTAGTGGAACTAGCTTTGGGAAGCAATACCATGCAATAGATAATTGAAATACATGGAGTAAAATTACATCAAAAACACACACTCTAAGCAGACATTTGCCAATAGGGTGATGAGTGGTTGAGGCATGAGGTGTGGATGCCATTAATGTTCTGAGCGCATATTCTGCACCATGAGAAAGAAAGTAATAATAGCATGACAAATTCACTGAAAAGATCTGGGAGGACTCCATGTTGGAAAGAAGTATTGACACTGGCAGAAAATCAATGAAATTCTAAGTATAACACTGCAGAAAAGTTGTTTTAAATCCTGTAGAGTCCCTACAATGTAAGAAAGGTTCCGTTTCACTTAATTGATTTTCACACTTTTAAAACAAAGCTGAAGTCAAGATAACTTGGATTCTTTACGTTCAGATTACATTCATTCCAAAGATTGGCGGAAAACTCAAACAGACATTTTCTATATTTGTATTTCCATTTTGATCCTTCCGTTTCTCGTTGAGAATTTCCACAATTTTTCTCAATCTTGATTATGCATGATGACTTGGAGAAAGGGAATAGTTTCAAGTACTGGGGTGAGTGGTGGCAGATGATGGGAGTGCAGAAAGGGAAATTAAGCAATGGTTTAGCTCTGATAGGAGTAATTGGAAGAAATACAGTGGGGCGTTATGAGATAGAAAAATGTTGCTGAAACTGACCTGAAGAATCTACAAGACAATTGTGAGACCGGCTTTGTTATTTAATGCAGAAACAAGGTCAATATCAGGAAGAGAGGAACAATGACCGGATATTAATAAATGCAGATTTTGAGATGGCTGCGTGAAGTAGCGAGCAAGATCAATATCAGGAACTTACAACACATCAGGAGGTGTATGAAGATTGGGAGAGTATCAAAGAAAGTGGCCAGGATGCAATTGAAATGATTTTATCATCTACTGCGCAGCGAAAAAGAGAGGAAATGTGATGAAGCCAGAGATGGAGATAAGAGATAAAAGGGAAATATAAATGTAGAAAAGGTCCATTTGAGTTTTCTGTCAATCTTTGGAATGAATGTAATCTGAATGTAAAGAATAAGAATGATCTTGAACTGAGGAAGACGGAGAAGACAATTTTTTAAAAAATCATTCAAGGGAATTGGGTGTCACTAGCTGGACTAGTATTTATTGCTCATGACTAATTGCCCTGAACTGAATGGCTTGCTTGACCAATTCAGGGGGTATTTAAGAGTTCATCGCATTGCAGTGAATCTGGAGTCACATGTAGGCCAGGTCAGGTAAGAATGACAGATTTCCTTCCCATTAGTGAACCAGATGAGTTTTTAAAACAATCAACAATGTGTTCACGTTCATCATTCGCCTTTAATTTCAGATTTTTACTGAGTTCAAACTTCAACATCTGCTGTTATGGGATTCAAATCCTAATCTGCAAAACATTACTCTGGATCTCTGGATTACTGGTCTAATGACAAAATCACTGTTCTGTTCTTTCAAGAAGAAATTAGATATAACTTTTGGGGTTAAAGGAATATAATGATCTGAGGGGAAGGGGAAATCAGGATATTGAATTTGATGATCAGCTATGGTCATAAGAAATGGCAGAGCAGGCTCGAAAGGCCAGATGACTTACTCCTGCTTCTAGTTGCTATGTTCATATGCCACTGACTCCTGAAAGGATGATCTAAGGTCAAATGGAATGAAATGGTGATGTGAGTTTAGATGCAATGGGATGAGAATTGGAATGGGTGACTGACAGCAGGAGGAGATGGAGAAGGGTCATCAACCAACATAGTGATCCCAAGTAAAATGAGAAAAGCTGGGAGAAGGAGAAGAAGATGGAGAAGAGGAGGAGCAGGAAGGATTTATAATTGGGAATACTTCGAGACTACAGTCAATCAAATTTGGTTGAAGAGGAGGATGAGAGAAATTACCTCATCATATTGGCTTAATTAATATTAATATTAATAACTGAATTAGAAAAATCAGCAAACCTCACTGATCCCCTCTGCATCTCATTCTACAAGTGGTATTGAGATGGTTTCATCTGATTTATGGTGGAGAAAAACAGAATACTTACACCATTATTTCAAGCTGAAGTAAATACATATCTGTTTCTTTTAAGTATTAATTAATTTGCTCATTTCTATCCTAGTCTGTACATCTTTCTATGCATGCATGACTATTGTCGAACAATCATTTTATCAATTCCAATAAAGCACGAGTGAAACTTTCTAAATTTACTTGTCAAATACTGATTATAACAACAACTGGTTTGGCTGATTTCAGAATTGCAAAGCATTGCAGACTTTATGAATGAGATAATTGTTTGTAACATCTTGGATCTTCCAATCTGAAACACTGGGACCTTCAGAAATTTGTCATTTACTCCAGCAATCAATAAAGATTTTAGGATCATTCTTTATTCTTAGAACCTGACATTGCAGTATTTAATATTAAAGTGTTCCACCAAACAGTGAGGGCACAGCTCCACACTTCTTTACAGCTGTCCTCAGGGCAGCAGTACAATTGGCAAACAGAGGAAGTGCTCAATCAGTCAGTGACAGGCAGGTATGTCCCTTTCTAACCCTGTCCTCTTATAGATTTCAAACAAATAGCTTGATTGAGAAGAAGTGACAAACCCCTCTAACTACTGTAACTATCAAACTCATTATCCTCTGGTCACAAGGCCAGCAGTTTACAATCTGTACAACATGATACCCCCTTGGCTAACTTGTTCTTCAAGCTGCTTTTGCCGTGTCTTTTCTCAACAATAATGTCATTACTTTGGATTGGAGATCAATTAAAACCCATACCTTGACCTTTCCTACAAACATAATTAGTTCAGCCAATAGAAGAAGCAAATGGAGCTTGATGCTATGCAACAGTATTGACATTTGGTGTCATTCTATACATAAAAGCCATTAAGTTGAGGCAATTTCAATGATAAAATGTAACAAAATGCAGGGGATTTATATTTTTTATGTAACTTTTAGGCAGACAGGCTTTTAAAAATGAACTTCCAGCATTTTAGGTGAAGCTAATTATTTCCATGCTAAGGCTGAGGAACTTGCATGATTGGTTGCAGAATCAGAATGTGATTAGGGGAGGTATGTGGAACTCCCTCCACAAACTGGGCAGCGTGGTGACACAGTGGGTAGCACTGCTAATTCACAATGCCAGGATCCTGGGTTTGAATCCCAGCTTGGGTCACCATCTGTGTGGAGTTTGCACATTCTCTCTCATTTCTGTGTGGGTTTCCTCTGGATGCTCCGATTTCTTCCCACAGTACAAAGATATGCAGTTTAAATGGATTAGCCACGCTGAATTGTCCCTTAGTGTCAGGGGGAGTTAGTTAGAGTAAATGTTTGGAGTTATCGTGATAGGGCCCGGATGGGGTTGTAGTTGGTGCAGACTCGGTGGGCTGAATGGCTTTCTTCAGCATTCAATGAAAATTTTCTGCTCTCCATTTCTCCCTACCAAAGCTTTGTTTTCAAAAAAGTATTTGATCAGCCTTGCAATTTCTTGCTTGATGTTTTGGAACAGCTGCCATTACCTCTGCAAAGCACTGCGGAACATATTCTGCATAAAACGCACAACGGAAATGCAAGTTATCATAGAACCCTTCATGTCAACATGTTTGGTCAGAAACTAAGTCAAGGATGCCTGAAATCAAAATGTAAAGGACTAGAAATATATAACACAATTAACAGCATCTTCAGTTTGAGGGGATTCACATTTTAAGTGTACGTCATTTATTCTGATGCAGGGGTTACATGCTTGAAATATCATAATCCATTTTAGAAGTTTGATCTTGCTACCGTAGTGTTTCAGGCGGGACTTGGTGGAGAGAAATCCAATATAGGTGCCTTGCAGCTGGGGGTCCTGTCAAGTATGCTTAAAAGGTTGAGTTTTTAGGGGGCTTAGTTTAAAAGATACTGGAAGATTCATATTGGTGGGACAGGGAGAAGAGAGCGTGTTAGATTACTTGGAGGCATTGGGAGTTTAAATACTGGACAATGGGCCCGATTTTACTGTTTTGATTCTAAGTGCTGAATCTGGATGCAATTCAGATCCGACTTGGAAATCTGTTCCCAGGAGTCCCCTTATGCACTCAACCTGAAAAAAAATTGCAGGGCTTATGGTGTCTGAAATCCTATTGGTCTGACTGGAGCTTTGAATTGCGCATGCGCAGAGAGAAAAAAATTTGAAAAATGCACCCTTGTCACATCGCTCCCAGGCTGCAAAAAGTGAAAAAAGCAGCCCGGGAGCAATGGTCCCCAAAGACATCACCCCATCCCCAAAATCTAACTATCTCCTTTGTCTACCCACCCCCTGCTATCCAAACCGATTGCAACCCCCTGTTCAAGACATCCCCCCCCACACTGATCACACAGAGAGCAGCTGCGGATCCTCCTGCCTTTCCGCCCTCCCCCAGCCAAGACCCATCTATCCCCCTCCCCTCCCCCCCTCCCTCCCGCCCCCCTCCCCCCTCCTCCCCCCTCCTCCCCCCCTCCTCCCCCCCTCCCCCCCTCCTCCCCCCTTCCCCCCCTCCTCCCCCCCTCCTCCCAGGGGAATGATCAAACCTCTCTATCCCAGAGAATGATCAGGCCTCTCCCTTCCAGGGAATGATTGGGCCTCCCTCCACTCCAGAGAATGATTCGGCCTCTCCCTGCCTACAGAATGATCGGGCCTCCCTTTCCTTCCACCAGACAAGGATCGGGCCTCCTTCCTCTCCCTCCCACTACCACCAGAGGTACATCTGGCCTATCTTCTCCTCCTCCCTCCCACTAGAGAATGATCTGGCTCGCCTCCCCCACTGCCCCACTACCGATCTGAGTTAGAGAGCAGTTGGAAGCTTTGAACTGTTCAGAAGCTGGAGTACCTGAAACAGATTTTTGCTGAGCATGTCTGCTTTGCGTTGAATCTGGACATGTGAATGTGATGGTAAAGAGGGAAATGCTGGAAAGTTGGGTAAGCAGCCAATTAATTCAATTTGAATGCATGCAAATGTATTGAAATCACTGTTGCACCGGTTTTGGGCACAAATTGGATCACGGCCATTTTCAGGCCTTGGTAAAGTGGGCATTTGCATAGACGTAGGCACGGATCGCATTAATGGCCTTATGCCCGACTTTACCAAGTTTTCACTCTTGAAAATGGGCACGACATAATGGTAAAATCGGGCCTTATGTGCCTGCTGAGAAGATGCTAGAATATGTAAAAGTGGGTGTGGGGATTTTGGTTGTGTTGTTACTGGAAGATACCTTTTCTATAGTTTAGTGTGTTAGTTGCTTATCAATTTGAATTTATGTCATTTGTTACAGTAAAAGTCCTAAAATTGAAATCTTCTCATACTACCCCTTTACATTAGTCACTGAGAAATTTATACCTCTTTTTAAAAGTCAATGGTCTCTATTGGGATTGTGAAAAGCTCAATTGTGCTAACAGTCCAGATGGACTTGAAAGAATGTTAAAAGGCCATTACTTTATAGATGTCCGCTATTGGATTGTCCCGTTAAATTGCCTCTCATTTTCTCAGCCTTATTTTGGCAACTTTCTCCATTGTATTACTGAATTGGAAGTTCTGGGAAGAAATAGTGGCTCTGAAGTATGGCTTGCCTGCTTGTAAATATCTGATTTCCATCATAATTGGTCTAATAGGTCTGCTTTGGGTTTGGAGGGAGACCAGAAGGAAACTGGAACACATGGAAGCTGGTTAGAGAATATGGAAGACAGAGCATTGGAGGCCCGAGTGTGACAGGTCAACCTAATAGCAGAGTGGCTAAGTTTCACCAGAGAGACTGTAACAGAGATCTCTCATCCACTGTAGCCACAGCTTGAGCTCCACACCAGAAGATGAGGTGCTCTGTCTCTGGAGATGACATTGTCCCAGGCTGCAAACACATGGCATGCATGGCTCTTTGGGACTTGCTGTAAGTTGCTGTCCCCTGTTTCCAAGCACAATTTATCCTCCTGTCTTTTTGCCTTCACAGATGCCAACTTACTGTTTATAAATTTCCAGCTTTGTCTGTATTTTCTTTTTCCGAATTCTGGTCAGGTTTCCTTTATGTGCAAACCGTTACTTGTTAGCCGGGACTAACTGTTGATTTGTTCGCTTCTGAATGGAAATCATTCCAATGACTGAACTACCGAGAGGAAATGTTTGCTGGAGGGGAATATTAACACATTTCCCAACTGGGTGTGAGTAATTGTCATGTATTCTCAGGCTGGCGGCGGATGTTAAAAAACATATGGGGCTGTAAGTTGAAAGATTTCCCTCAGCATAAAAATTCAGCTTCTGTAATTCAGAGACACAGGGGCTGGATCTCCAAACATGGAATGGGTAGGCAGAATGCCAGCCCATTGGCACCAGAGGGAAGCCTGGTCTATTTTGAAGACTGCATTATTATACAACAGAGGAGCATACAACATACCCCCCTAACTGTGCATCCAGCTGCAGTTCACCACCTTCAAGCTGCCCTGACACTAGGTAGCTGTGATGGTGAGGGGTGGGGGTGGTATGCGTCAGGGTGGTGATGAAGTGAGGTGGGCTTGTGATGGGCGGGAGGATTGGTGAGTGAGGAGTGCAGGAAAGACTGCAGGCAAAATCTTTATGTGGAGCCTGCAGGAACATCCTGCTGCTCCCGGCCCCTCAAGAACTACTCTGCACTTGCCTTTAAGGACTTTGTTTATCACTGCGCAATACAATTGGGGTGGAAGAGATGCAGCACACACTCTGCCCAGTTATTCCCATCAAAGTCTTATGTATGTCACAGGGATTCTATTTATGGTGGTTCATTCATTCTGCGGAATGGGCTTGGAGGGAGAGTGTAGCACTCTTACAGCCACTATCCTCTGGCTTCAATTTTAGGAAGTGATTCAAAACATCCCTGTGAACTTGTGGATTGCAATCTTGCTCTATTCTATAGGCAAACATCTTTAATCTAGTTTTGCTGCTTCTGTATCTGTGTATTTTCACAAGGGTACTTTAACCCATTGTGATCAGATTCTATCTTTGTTGTTTTAAATTTATAAGAAATAGGAGCTGAAGAAGGCTATTTGGCCCCTCCAGCATTCAGTAACAGCATGGCTGATCTGATTGTAGTCTTCACTTGATCTCTCTGTCTGCCCGCCATAACCTGCAACTCCCTTACTGATCAAAACAATCAAAAAGCAAACTCTGCCTTAAATACATTCAGTGATGCTGCCACCATTCCTCAACAAATTCCAACGATTAATGACTCTCAGAGAAAAAAAAAACTCTCTTCATTTTGTTTTTAAATGGGAGGCACCCTGTTTTTAAGCTGTGTGCCCTAGTTCTATATTCCCCCATTAGGGGAAACATCCTTTCTGCATTTACGCTGTCAAGCCCCCTCAGAAGTTTCTGTGTGTCAATAAGCTCATCTCTCATTCTTCTAAACTCTGGTGAAGATAGGTCCGACCTCACCAATCCTTTGTCATAAAACAACTTCGCCATAAGAGGAATCTGCTTTGAGCTTGCTCTTCCAATGCAAATATCTTGTTCCTTAATTAACGAAGCTGCTCACAATACTCAATGGGCTCTGTTTTACCATTGCATTGTGCCCATCTTGAGTGCAAAAACGTGGTAAAATTGGGTGTGAGGCCATTAGCGTGATTCACGCCCATATCCATGCAGATGGCCACTTTACCAGAAACCAGGAATGACAGCGACCTGATTTGTGCCCAAAATGGGTACAACGGTGATTTAAATGCTTTTGCATGTATTTCAATTGAATTAATTAACTCCCCAGCCAACTTTATCAGCATTTCCCCCTTTATTGCTGTGTTCGCCGACCCAGAACGGCACCAAAATGAACCTGCTGAATAAAAATCTGAATTGGGCACTCCAGCTGCTGAAGAGTGAGCTCAGAGCTTCCAACAGCTCTCTGACTCAGATCAGTTGGGGGGGAGATTGGGAAGGAAGGTGGGTCAAATCATTTCTGGTTGGCGGGGGGCAAGGGGACTGAGGCCAGATCATTCCCTGGTTGAGGAAGGGGTGGGAAGGTGGGGGGAAAGAGGAGGAGGTGGATTAGATGTATCTCTGGTGGAGGACAAGGAGGGAGGCCCAATCATTGTCTAGTGGTGAGGTGTGGGGAGGGTCGATCGTTGTCTGGTGGTAGAGAGGACAGGAGTTAGGTCAGATGTTTCTCTGGAATGGGGGGTGCTTGAGGCCAGGCCATTCTCTGCTGGAGATGGCGAAGTGAGGCCAGATATCCTCTGAAAAGAGTGGAGATAAGTGAGGCCAGATTGTTCTCTGAGGGTGTTGGGGGGTGGAGTGAGATGGGTAAGATTTATGCCCGGTAGTGGAGGAATGATGGGAGGCCCGATCGCTCACAGGTGAGGAGAGGGTGGTAAGAACTAGTTCTTACCACCCCAATCCAACGCCGGCATCTGTACATCATGAGGACAGGGTGGGCAGATGGGTCTCTGGAGGGGGGAAGGGGGTGCAGGGCGGTCCACTGTCACTATGTGGGTGATTGAGGCGGGGGGGAAAGGGCGCAGGGGGTTGCAATTGATCTGGGTAGCAGGGAGTGGTAGGTGAATAAGGGGGGGCAGTGATACCTGTGGGGGCCATCGCTTCCACTTTTCGCTCCTGGGCCGCTTTCTCTGCTTTCTGTGGTCCAGGAGCGATCTGATCCAGACGTGCTTTTTCAAATTTTATCTAACTGCGCGTGCGCAGTTCAGAGCTCCGATCATTTTGGGTGTGCTAAGGCCCTCCCACAGAACGAATCGGACTGGAGATGGCTGAGAATGTATGGGGGCATCTGAAAGCAGATTTCCAAGTTGGATCTGCATTGCACCCAGATTCAGCATTTAGAATGAAAATGGTAAAATCCCGACCAATGTGCAGTCTCACCAATGCAGTGTACAGATAGGGCAAGACTTACCAACTTTCCAACATCCCCAATGCATCTAAAGCCAGCATTCCATTTGTATTCCTAATTACTTGCTAGATCTACATGCCAAATTTTTGTAATTCATGCTCAAGGAGATTTAACCCTTTATAGACTGAAAATAACTGCTTACTGATAATAATAGATTTTTCCTGAATCCCACTCAGGTAAATCAGTTAAAGTTAAACATCACTGAATAACACATGGGCATGATCCAGTTTGGCATGGAATTGTCAACTGCTTATATGTGTTTCTAATTGTCCACATGCTGAGTTCTAACCTCGACTATGCCATCAAGAGTGATCCCAGAAATAAAGGATTTGCCACATGAGTAGTTGTTGAGAAGTCTGGGTCTATACCCAGTGGAGTTTAGAAGTATGAGGGGGGTTCAAACTGAAACTTACAGAATACTGAGAGGCCTAGATAGAATGGACGTGGAGAGGATGTTTCCACTAATGGGTGAGACTAGAACTCGAAGGCACAACCTCAAAGTGAAGGGATGCTTCTTTAAAATTGAGATGAGAAGGAATTTCTTCAGTCAGAGGGTAGTGAACCTGTGGAATCCATTGGCACAGAGCACTGTTGGGGGCCAGGTCATTGAGTGCCTTTAAGACAGAGATAGGTAGGTTCTTGATCAAGAAGGGGTTCAAGTGTTAAGGGGAAAAGGCAGGAGAACGGGGATGAGAATCATATCAGCCATGATTGAATGGTGGAGTAGACTCGAAGGCCAAATGGTATAATTCTGCTCCTATATCTTATAGTCATATGGTCTAAAAGGTGCTAAATAAAGAAGATTCACTGAGAGAAATGAGAGATACACTGGTTGGAACTCTACCATCTTGCTCGCTGCGGGCGAGGTTGTAGAACAGAAATATCCATAGGCGTCAGGTGGGATTATACAATCTCATCCAAGTGAAGTCATAAAATCCTGCCCAGTGAATCAAAAGTGAGAGCCAATGAGAAAGACTCAAGAATCTTTTGTCTGGTGATCCTATATTTAAGGAAATGATGGGCCCGATTTTACCATCAGGTTGCGCCCATTTTCGGGTGTGGAAACTTGGTAAAATCTGGCGTGAGGTGAACAGTGTGATCCGCACCCACCTCCGTGCCTGTTCCTTCTTTATCAAGGGCCAAAAATGGCCGCCATCAGGATCGTACCCGAAATGGGTGTGACGTCAATTTAAATGCCTTTGAATATATTTAAATTAACTTACTGGGCTGCAAGCACAAACTTACCTGCACTTCCCCCTTTACTTTCCCTGTCCAGATTTGGCACGAAACAGACATGGACTGGAATTTTACCGGTATGCCAGCCCTGATTCAGGCCTCGGGCAGGATTATGCGAAACTTGGGCAGATGTACGGGTAAAATTCCTCCCATGGTCTGCAAAGGTCCGATTTGGGTGCTCCAGCTTCTGAACAGGTAAGTTCAGAGCTTCCGGTGGCTCTCTGACTCAGATTGATGGTGGGAGTGGGGGAGGTTGTCAGATGGTCCTCTGATGCGGGGTTTCGAGGGAGGCAGGTTAGATGGCTCTCTGGTGGGGGTGGGATTGGAGGCAGGCAGATTAGATGGAGGGGCAGGGTGGAGGAGAGAGTCTGCTGCCACTCTGCATTTGATCATGGGGTGGGGAAAGAGGGATTCCACTGCTACTCTGTATGTGATCAGTGGAGGGAAGGAGGGCAGGGGGCCACAGTCAGTCTGGGTCGCCAAGGGTGGAGGGGATAATGGGATCAGTAATGTTGTAGGGAGTGGGACAATGTCTCTGGGGACTGGGCAAAAGCATTATCTGGTCCAGGAACTATGTGGCACGGTTGGGGGGGGGGTGGATTGGTTTCTATTATTTTTACTGCGCAAGTGCAGTTGAAGGCTCCAATCGGAGCTGCAGTGTTTCAGGCATGTTAAGCTCTGCCCATAGACTTCTGCAGCGTGATTCGGAATTACTGATACTTTTTCAGGCAGAGTGCAAATGGGAGTGCCTGAGAATGGGTCTAAAAGTCAGATCTGAAATTCTCCGAGTTTCAAATCCGCCCGGCACATAAAATCAAAATGGTAAAATGGGGCCCTATGTGTTCCTGTTACTGGCACAGGGAAAAAAGTGAGCAACTAAAACAAAACTGGGAAAGGTTAAGGAATCAAAGTTAATTAACTTTGATCACACATTCAGATGTGTTGCAGATCCAGGAGTCTACAGTGAGAGATAGAGATATCAAATCTTTCAATCTACATTTTGTGCTGTTTGCAAATAAAATGTCGTGGTACAAGAAAACAAATACTGTATATATGCACAAGGCAAACCTGATTGGATTTTTTGCGGTGCAGGCCACTGATTATGTTGGCAACCTAAAACTGATTGAGCTAATGGAAAGGGAAAAACATTCTTAACTGATCTGTAAACACTTGAATCATTTACAAATTAACCTGTTCAAAATTCAGCACAGAATCATAAAATCCTACACTGCAGAAGGAAGCCATTCGGCCCATCTTGTCTGCACCGACCGCCAACCCCAGGCACTATCCCCATAACCATATGCATTTAGCCTAACTAGTCCTCCTGATACTAAGGGTCAATTCAGCAAGGCCAATCCACTTAACTGCACATCTTTGGATGTGGGAGGGAACTGGAGCACCTGAAGAAAACCCATGCAGACACGGGGAGAATGTGTAAACACCAGACAGACGGTGACCCAAACCAGGAATCAAACCTGAGTCCCTGGTACTGTGAGGCAGCAGTGCTAACCAATGTGCCACCATGCTATCAATACCCTCCCCATTACCCTCCCCCCTTTTGCATTGTGCATTTGATTTACAAAAATTATATTTTGAATTTTTATTCACTCATCCACAGGATGTGGGCATTGCTGACAAGGCCAACATTTGTTGCCTTTCAGCCCTCGAAAAGATGATGGTGAGCCATTTTCTTGAACCACTGCAATCCATATGATGTGTGTATATCCACAGTGCTGTTAGGGAAGGAGTTCCATGGTTTGACCCAGTGACAATAAATGAATGGTCAATAGTTACAAGCATGAATGTGTGTACAGAATGTACAGAACATTGTGTGATTTGGAGGGAAACTTCAAGGTGATAGTGCCCCCTTATTCTTTTAGAGTGTTAGAGGAGTGGAACAATGGCACAGTTGTTAGCAGTGCTGCCGTGTAGCTCCAGAGACCCAGGTTCAATTCTGACCTTGGGTAATTTTTTTTGTGTGGAGTTTACATATTTTTCCCATGTCCATCTGCGTTTCTCCTGAGTGCTCCAGTTTCCTCCCACAGTCCAAAGTTGTGTAATTTAGGTGTATTGGCCATGCTAAATTGTCGTTTAGTGTCCCCAGATGTACAGGCTTGATATATTAGCCATAGTAAATGTATGAGATTATGGAAATTGGGCAGGGTAGAAGGCCTAGGTAAGGTGTTCTGTCAGAGAGTCAGTACAGATTTGATGGGCTGAATGGCTCTTCTAATCGGTAGGAGTTCTATGACTTTATTTTAACTTGCTCACAGGATGTAGCATCATTGGCAAGGCCAAAATTTATTACCATTTCTGAGTTGATTTGAGATTTTGAGAGTGAGCTACAGCACTCCATTTGTTGCAGCCATACTCATTGTGATGTTCAAGGATTTTGATCCATTTTGAGTGGTGCTACCCAAGAACTCTTGGTGAGTTGCTTCAATGCAGCTTGTAGAGGATGCACTGTGCATCCGCTCCAGTGGATGTAAGACAGAATGAATGTCTAAAATGGTCCATCAATAAACTGGGCCGATTTGTCTTGGATGGTATGAAGGTTCTTTTGACTTGTTGCAGTTGCACTGATCAAAGCAAATGGCAAGTGTTATATCACACTGTTGACTTGCATCTTGTTAATGGTGGACAGGCTCTGAGGAGTCAGACAGTGAGTTACTCATCCCTGAATTCCCAGCATCTGACCTGCTCTTGTAGCCATTGCATTGATTTGGCTGGTCCAATTCAGTTTCTGGTCAATGGGAATCCCGAGGTTGACAGTGCCAATGAAGTCAAAAGGAGGTAGTTAAATTCTTTATTGTTGGAGATGGTCATTGGTTGACATGTGCAAAGCATGAATGTCACTTATCAAAAGCTCGAAAGCTGCCTGGATCTTGCTGCATTGACAGCTGCATGGCCCGAGGAATTGCAAATAGATTTGAACACTGAAGTCTTTGACATTCTCATTTCTGACTTTTTGATGAAGGCCATTGATGATACAGCTGCCTCCAGGACACTACCCTGAAGCATGCCCACAGCAAGTCCTGGGCTGTGGATTGGCTTCAGCAACCGCGACAATTCTTAACGCGGGCATTGATTTTAGTGGCCAAATGGCTGCTTTCCCTACTCAATAAAGCCCCATCTTCTTTTGATACGCTTCTATCTAGTGCAGGCCTTTCTCACTGATTCCCTTCTGTTTTGCTGGGATTTCTTTGTCAAAAGGGCCATTTGGTTGAATGCTGTCTTGATGTCAAAGGTAGTCACTCTCACCATATCCCTGGAATATAACTTCTTTGTCTGTGTGTTTGGACTGAGGCTGCAAGGTTGGCAGAACCCAAACCAACACTCTGTTAACAATTGAAAGTGGGCAGATAGTCTGCTAGTTATCTACATTGGATTTATCCTGTGGACAGAATATACCTGTATAAAAATCAACTTCCTTGGTTTATTGAATCCTAGAATCATAGAGTTGTTACAGTGCAGAAAGAAGCCATTCAGCCCATCAAGTCTGCACTGACCACAATACCACCTAGCCTCCCATTCCCAAAGCCCCATGTATTTATCCCGCTCAACTCCTGATACCAAGAGGCAATTTACTGTGGCCAATCAACTGCGCATCTTTGGATATAGTTACTCATACACAGTCAAAGCAGAAATAGAAATATATAGATCCGGAAGCAAGAGGTTAAAAGAAAATTAGCACTCATTATACCTGTCTATCTTTTTTTAATTTAGCAGTGTTTGAGAATATTTGTCAGCCTACGAATTGGATGTTTTGTTTTCTTTTAGATCAGAAAATGAATCAATGCTAGTTGGACTAAAATTGCAAACTAAAATTAAAATACAAAATAATTGCCAAAGATTCAAATGATGTGACTGTGTGGTGGGATTAACAGCCGGATGGAAGGAAGAAATGCAAGAGTGAGACATGCTGGTAATGCCCATTATTTTAGAGCCTGAAGAATGATTCAAGCAGTCAATTGATCAACTTGAAAACTTGGCTATTTTAATGTTCAATTAGCTGATGAACTCATCAGAGCATTAAGAACAGCTCACAGTGCAAACATTCCAGTTTGTTTTGTTTCAGAAGAGATGATTTCTAATAGAAACATTGCCATTCTCTCCTAACCTTTTTGTGGTGGAGGACTCCTCTGCCAATTAAAAAATGCTTATGCAATGACTTATCAAAACTATCTGAATGCACCCAATCTTGAATTCTGTACTGTTGGAGTATTCAAGAAATTAAACCACGGGACCAACATTTCACTGCAGGGAGGCTGCATCCAAAACTCAGCTTCATTCACCTGGTAAATTGGAGGTGAGATGAGCTTGGAAATCATACAAAAAACAGACCAATTTTCACATTTTGAGACTAGGGAATAGCACTGGGAAAGATGCAAATCGTTCGAAAAAAATCATTATTTATCTCAGAGCCACATCTCACTAAGGGAAAATTGCTAATTCTTTGCTAGGCATTGGAATTTGGATCTAAGTTTCATTCTTTCCTGAGATGTGAGCATTACTGGGTAGATCAGCATTTGTTGTCTATCCCTCATTGCCCATTAGAAGGGGGTGATAAGCCAATGGTATTGATGGATGTATTGATTAAGGACAGAAATGCAGTGCTGGAGAAGAGGATGTCCCAGAGAAATGAAGGACAAAATCTCTTTGACTAAAGCTCAGCAACGAAAGAGATTCTCAGTTTTGCCCATATGCCACCAGCTGGTGGGAAGAATGATGGGAAACATTTGCAAAAAAATCAACAGGTGAGTGGGAGGTTTTGTTAACCAAAAGGGCTTCTACTCATTGAATATCCAAATTACCTTTCTATTACATTTCATTGACATTCCTTTTATCCCATTCCATCCCCACCCCAGCCCCCACCTCCACCCTGATAGCATAAACCTTCACTGATTCTCTTTGCTCTCAGCTCTGATGAAGGGTCATGTAGAATCAAAACATTGGCTCTACTCTCTCCCCACAGATGCTGTCAAATCTGCTGAAATTTTCCAGCATTTTCTGTTTTTCCTTCACAGCACGTCTCCCTTTGTAGTTGTGGCATGCTGCATCCTGTGTAGGGAGGACCCAGTGGGGGCTGAAGAAGATGAGGCAGCTCCACAGGCCAGGGAGGAAGACTCCAGTGATGGATGAGAGGAAAAGCATGAAAATGGACTGGGAAAGGATGCTGAGGCAGACAACAGGAACCTTCAGTTACGGAGGGTCACCTTACAAACCTTCAGCTCCGCATCCAAGGCATCAAAGCTTCTTCATGCCAATGGCACAGTCCCCTTTACAAAAAAGCATTATATCCTAATTCAAAGCTCTAGCACTACATGATGCCATGCAAGCCTCTGCTACATCTGGCACCTATTGCAACCATCCAATCAACTCAGCCAGTTAAATCAAAATAAATGTTCATGTTATTGTAAATGAACAAGCAAAGAAGGAACAAAATTGCCAAACACAATATAAATTCCACAAGAATGAATGCAAATCATTCCAAAATTGATTACCCCTTGTTGCTCTCAAGATGTCTGCAATTTAAGTTGATGGGTCCTTCCCTGCTGGAAGTGGCATTGGAAGCAGGCTGGTGATTCTGCTAACCTGGTGACCATGACAATCTTGGTGGTTGTACTCTGGCCAGTGAAGACCTAGAGACTCCGCCAGGAGGATTCACCCAGTCCCATGACATCATCAGATGCAGCAGCCACTAAGCAAGTGGTGAAGGAGCTGATGCCCTCCCAGGTGGAGTATGCCAGATCTTCACTGGCTAAAGGATAACAACCAAGATTGTCAAGGATCTGAATCCAATTCCAGGCTTGGGTCACTGTCTGTGTGGAGTTTGCACATTCTCCCTGTGTCTGCTTTGATGTCCTCCAGGTTTCGTCCCACAATCCAAAAATGTGCGGGTTAGATTGATTGGGGCCGTGCAAAATTGCCCCATAGTGTCCTGAGATTCATAGGTTAGAGGGATTAGCAGGATGTTGGGGATAGGGCCTGGGTGGGATTGTGTTTGGTGCAGATTCAATGGGCCAAATGGCCTCCTTCTACGATTCTATGATGATTTACATCACTGAGTGTTGGAAGAAGTTCCTGTAGAGATAGAAGTGGTTATCTGCTAAAATTCTATAGATTCTGCAATGTTTCCTGCAGATTTGAAGGTAGCAAATATAATCCCCTTATTTAAGAAAGAGGGAGAGAAAAACAGGGAATTACAGATCTGTTAGCCTATAGATCAGAAAACACCAGAGTCTACTATAAAGGATATGATAAAAGGATACTTGAAAAATGATGGTAGAATTGAGTAGAGTGAACAAGGAATTATGAAAGGGAAATAATGCTTAAAAAACCTGTTAGAGCTTTTTGAGAGCTTCGCAGGATAGATTATAGGGAATCAGTGGCTGTGATATATTTGGATTTTCAAAAGCCTCTCAATAAGTTCCCACACAAAATGACAGCACATGAGATTGGGGGTAATGTACTGGCATGGATTGAGGATAATGGCCAGAAAACAGAGAGTAGGAATAAATGGGTCATTGTCAGGTTGATAGGCAGTGACAAGTGAGGTAGCACAAATATCAGTGCTTGAGCACCAGCTATTCGCAATCTATACTAATAATTTGGATGTGGGAGCCAAATGTAGGGGGGCAATTCTCTCCCAAAAATTCAGTGTACTTCTTAAAAGTGGAGAGATTTGGAAGTGCTGATATCCAAAGGGACCTGGATGTCTTTGTTCATAAGTCACTGAAAGCTAACACACATGTGCACCAAGCAATTAGAAAGACAAATGGTATTTTGGCCTTCATTGCAAGAGGGTTTGAGATCAGGAGAAAAGAAATCTTGCTGCAGTTGTAAAGAGCTATGGTGAGACCACAGTTAGGCTACAGTGTGCAGTTTTGGTCTCTTTACCCAAGGGACAATGTACTTGCCGTAGGGAGTACAGTGAAGGTTCACCGGACTGATGCCTGAGATGGTTGGATTGTGCTATGAGGAGAGGTGGAGGAGACTGGACCTATGTTGATGACAGGGACATACAAAATTCTTACAGGATCCAACAGCATAGGTGTAAGAAGGATGTTTTCTTTGGCAGAGAGGAGGGAGAAATCTGGACAAGGTGACACTGTCTCAGAATAATGGATAGGTTATTTAGGACAAAGACTAGGAGCAATTTCTTTACTCAGAGGGTGGCAACTCTTCGGAATTCTCTATAACAGGGAGCTGTGGAATTCAATCATTGAGTTTGCTCAAGATAGAACATAGAACATTACAGCGCAGTACAGGCCCTTCGGCCCTTGATGTTGCGCCGGCCAGTGGACCCTCTAACCTAAACTATTCCAATATCATCCATATGCCTATTCACCGACCATTTGAATGCCCCCAAAGTAGGCGAGTCCACAACTGCTGCAGGCAGGGCATTCCACGCCCTCACCACCCTCTGTGTAAAGAACCTGCCTCTGACATCCGTTCTATAACTACCACCTCTTAATTTAAAGTTATGTCCCCTCGTGTTGGTCATCACCATACGAGGAAAAAGGCTCTCACTATCCACCCTATCCAATCCCTTGATCATCTTATACACCTCAATTAGGTCACCGCATAACCTTCTTCTCTCTAATGAAAATAACCTCAGGTCCCTCAGCCTTTCCTCATAAGGCTTTCCCACCATACCAGGCAACATCCTGGTAAACCTCCTCTGCACCCTTTCCAATGCTTCCACATCTTTCTTATAATGCGGCGAACAGAACTGTACGCAATACTCCAAGTGCGGCCGCACCAGAGTTTTGTACAGTTGTAACATAACCTCACGGCTCCTAAATTCAATCCCTCTACCAATAAAAGCTAACACACCGTACGCCTTCTTAATAACTTTATCAACCTGGGTACCAACTTTCAAAGAGCTATGTACTTGTACCCCAAGATTCCTCTGCTCGACAACACTATTAAGGGTCCTCCCATTAGCCCTATATTTCATATGCCTGTTATTCCTACCAAAGTGAATCACCTCACACTTATCCGTATTGAATTCCAATTGCCACCTCACGGCCCAGCTCTGCAACCTATCTATGTCCCTCTGCAAACTGTAACATCCATCCTCGCTGTCTACAACTCCCCCCACTTTGGTACCGTCAGCAAATTTACTAATCCAACCCTCTACACCCTCATCTAGGTCATTTATAAAAATGACAAACAGCAGTGGCCCTAAAACAGATCCTTGAGGTACACCACTTGTAACTGCACTCCAGGTTGAATATTTCCCATCAACCACCACCCTCTGTATTCTATCAGCTAGCCAATTCCTAATCCAAACTGCTAAATCACCTTCAATCCCATGCATCTGCACTTTCTGCAGTAGCCTACCATGGGGAACCTTATCAAACGCTTTGCTAAAATCCGTATACACTACATCAACTGCCTTACCCTTATCTACCTCTTTGGTCACCTCCTCAAAAAAACTCAATAAGGTTTGTGAGGCACGACCTACCCTTCACAAAACCGTGCTGACTATCCCTAATCAATTTATTTCTCTCTAGATGCGTATAAATCCTATCCCTTATAATTCTTTCCAAGACCTTGCCCACAACAGAAGTCAGGCTCACCGGTCTATAATTTCCAGGACGGTCCCTACTCCCCTTTTTGAACAAAGGGACAACATTTGCCATCCTCCAGTCTTCCGGCACTATACCTGTAGCTAACGACGACATGAAGATCAAAGCCAAAGGCTCTGCAATCTCCTCTCTAGCCTCCCAGAGAATCCTAGGGTAAATCCCATCTGGCCCAGAGGACTTATCAATTTTCATACCCTCGAGATTCGCTAACACCTCCTCCTTATGAACCTCAATCCTGCCCAGTCTACAACCTGGTATCGCAGTATTCTCCCCGACAACATTGTCTTTCTCCTGCGTGAATACTGACAAAAAATACTCATTCAGTGTCTCTCCTATCTCCTCAGGCTCCACGCACAGTTTCCCACTGCTGTCTCTGACTGGCCCTAATCTTGCCCTAAACCAATCTTTTATTATTCATATACCTAGATAGAAATGGATAGATTATTAGAGCTCTCAAGGGATATGTGACAGTACAGGAAAATGGCATTGAGGTAGAAGATCAGTCATGATCTAATTGCATGGCAGACTACGGTGAGTAGCACAATTCCTGCTCCTATGTGGCTATGTTTGGAAAGTGCTGTCAAAGGAGGCTTGATGAGTTACTGCAATGCATCCTGTAGATTGCACAGACTGCTGTCACCTTTGTGTCACTGGTGGAGGCAGTATGTTTAAGGTGATGGATGAGGTGCCAAATACGCAGTTTGCTTTGTCCTGGAATAGATACCAAGAAACTGCAGATTTCATTAGCCACCTTATTTATTACTGCAACTATAGGTAGTCGGTTGATAAAAGTACAAGGTATGCTAGCCAAGCTATTCTGATTTTTTTTTATTTATTGTTAACATGTCAGAAACCAAGAAGATTTGCATTACTTAACAGGTCTGCCTTCGTCTTTGGAGACAGAAACAGAATTAATACTTCAGATCAGTGACTTTTCATCAAAATTCTGAAATGTTAATTGTGTTTTTCACTCCACAGATGCTTCCAGATCTGTTGAAAATTTCCAGCATTATTTTCTTTTTATTTGCAACATCCGGCATCTGCAATATTTTTTGCATTAAGGTTTGTGTTGTGTCAGCTCGTCAGATTAAGTGTCATCAAGCTGCACCTCAATAACCATGATTTTTCTCCTGTAAAAGAAAGCATGAACAAAAGCAATAAATCAATTATTTGTTCGCTCTTTGAGGGGGTAGGAAACCTGATGGGATCTATTACTTCCCAGAGACAGGCCGTTCTTGAAGAAGAATCGGAGTTTCATTGATAGTGTGTGAAGAGCACGGTGGCGTTCTCCCAAAATAAAACTAAATATCCAGTGGGCGGGAAAAAGGGAGTATTTCCCAGACGTACTTATCTGAATGAATCTCCCACACACTGAGCAATACAGAGTGCCATAGCATGATTCTGTCTGGAAAATGGAAGAGGACAGAGTCTATTTCCACTCAAGAGGCCAGCAGCTTGCTGCTGAGCAGGTCACTCTGTCAGTGCAGAGATTGCATGCGCATTGCCCCCCAACTCCTCTACCCCACATCCTCCCTCTCCCCCTCCCCCTTCTCTTCCTCCCCTCACCAGTCTCCTGTTCGCTGGCCTCCAACTGCTGGCTTTCCCAATCTCCTCCACATGATCCCTGGCCTATCAGACCCTCCCTCAGGCCAACTCTGAATTCCCCAGCCCCCCGCCAGACTCGATCTCCCCCCCATCAACCTGATGACCAGCCTCGACTCCTCCCCCTCCTCCAATGAGCAGGCCTGACAACCCCACCCTGGTGACAAGGCCCGACCCCATCCAACATTGTAATTGACAATTACAATGATATTTCCATCTGATAATACCATATGAAAGACCTCCTGCTGCTGTTTCCTGGCCTGCTGCATAATCCCAGCTCATGTTTCTGTAGTTGGGACTGGGGCATCCCTACTTTCAGGTACTATTATTCGAGTAGTTGAATAAGTCAAAGTCAGGAAGAAGGCCCTTTTTACTTCAAATTTCAGATGACAGCGCACCAAATAAGCCAGTAGACATGGAAAAGTGGATGGTAGGCAGACAGAAATCAATTCCTTTGAATTCCGCAATTCTCTATTTTCACTTAATCCATCCCTCTGCTCTGCACTGAATTATCAAGCCCAGGTTTCACCTCTTCCATGAGATTTGGAGAGAGGAACCTGCAGACATTTCTCTGCCTTAATCATTCTCACTTCAAATTATTTGACATGCTTTGTGGGATGTGGTAGGACTCCCTGATGATTTGTCAGCATTTAGTACTTAATGTCAGCATCTCCTATTAGCACTGTTTACACAATTGGAGTTCTTCCAGACTGATTCCAAATTCCCTGCTGATCTCAATTAAAGCCTACACATCTGACTTGAAAGTTGAACCACTTTCATTAAAATTCAATCCACGTGAATGGAACAAATGTAATGAAACTAATGTAAGACTCTCACATTCTGCTTGATAATTAACTGGACAGAAGAAGATTGTATCTTGATCATTCTCAACATTTCCAAATGAAAAAAAAAATGAAAAATTGCTAACTGGTGAAAAGACCTGAAGGTGTTTAATAAAAGTGATACGATTTAACTGGTGTTAATACATTATACCGATAAATGTTTAAGAACGTGTGTATGTTTTGTTGATTTGTAAATCTCTGTTGTGTGTTGAAGATTAAAATATATTGGTTATTCTGTTTTACCCAGCAGCTTCACAGCTCTCTATCAATAGAATATAAATGAACCATAAGTCTTTTTTCATGAAATTAAAGGTCCTGCCTTTCAGGCATACAAGAAATAAAGCGACCCATGACCCTGTTAAAAGAAGTTAAATTAGAATTGTAGTGATCTCACTGCTTTCTTGGAGTAAATCAGACCAGTCAACAGTTTAAGGGTTATTTTCACACTCACATATTTCAATGCCTCCACCTGCAAATTCTCCTCCAAGTCGCCATCCTGACTTGGCCATTCCTTCTCTGTTGCCAACTTTTGGACCTCCGTTTCTAACAACACTGTGTACCCACCATACCAACTGCAGCAGTTCAAGAAGATTACTCACCACCACCTCATCAAGGACAATTGGGGATCAGCAATAAAGGAACACTTTGCTGAATCCAGCTTTCATTCTGAGTTTTCCTGCAACATACTTTTTCCAGCTACACAAACATCTCAAAAACTGTCCTGCACGAGACCTGCTTTTGGAATGCAGCATGATTCCTGTTACTTTTCCTTTTCACCTCTTTTCTTCAAGAATCTGGTTAGCTGGTCCAATGACAGTAACCTTTCCCTCACTGTCAACAAAACAAAGGAGATAGTCATCAACTTCAGGAAGTGTAGTGGAGGACCTGCCCCTGTCCACATCAATGAGGATGAAGTAGAAGTGATCAAGAGTTTCAAATTTATAAGGGTCCAGATCACCAACAATCTGTCCTGGTCCTCCCATGCTGACACTATAGTTAAGAAAGCCCACTAATGCCTCTACTTTCTCAGAAAACTAAGGAAATTTGATATGTCCACTATGACTCCAACCAACTTCTACAAGTGCACCATAGAAAGCATTCTTTCTATTTGTAGCACAGCTTGCTCTACCCAAGACCACAAGAAACTACAAAGGGTCATTAACAAAGCTTGGTCCATCATTAAACCAGCTTCCCACCCATTGACACTGTCTACATTTTTCACTGCCTTGGAAAAGCATAATTAAGGACACCATATGCCCAGACATACTGTTTTCCTCCTTCTTCCATTGGGGAAAAGATACAAAAATCTGAGGACACGTACCAACCGATTCAAGAACAGCTTCTTCCCTGCTACCATCAGATTTCTGCATGGATCTATCTTGCATTAAGTTGATCTTTCTCTATGCCCTAGCTATGGCTGTAACACAACATTCTGCACTTTTTCCTTTCCTTCATGAATGGTTGTATAATAGACAAAAAACAATATTTTTCACTGTATGATCATACATGTGATAATAATGCATCAAATCAAAGTTGGGACATTCATATCAAATGCATCCCAAAAGTATATAATAAAAACTGAGAGACAAAGACAAGATCCTGTGACTAATGAATGAGGACCTCTCCAGTTACAGCACCAGATTACTCAACATCATTTCAACAGAAAAGCTTTCCTTTTTGTTGTTTATAAGCTGCTGGAGGGAACAAGAGATGGGATCAGAAATTCTTCCAACTCCAGGCCAATATTTCAGCTTTAATACTTTGTGTAAAACAATGCAAGAAACATTTTCTTTCTTTAATTTAGCATGTTGCAGAGACAGATGAGGATTTGGTTCAGGTCATAGCGCTCAAAGAATTGTTGCTTTTCTGGCACTGCTACCACCATTGAAGTTTGTAAATGCGTATTGGGAACCAACCTGATGTTACTATTGGACAAGTCAAATCCCAGGGTGAAACCCAGCTTATAGATCAGAAGGCAGTGGAATGCACTGCCGAGTAAGGTGGTGGGAGCAGACACGCTAGGGCTGTTTAAGGGTCTCTTGGACAGCCACATGAGCGTTATGCAGATAGAGGGATATAGTAGGACTGTTTAACTATGGCTTTTTTTCCCACAGGCAATTCGGTCCATACTTGACCAACAAGGAGCATGCATTCGGCAGGTGGTGCAAGGACAGCTCTTGGATGTTGATTCATGGGTTGCCTGGTGCTTCATGTCGTAAATGAGTGCTTTATCTGGACCATCTGAAGGGCACCATGACAGCTCAGTGACTATCGCTGTAGCTGTGCAGACACTTGGGCCGGTGTCTGTGGGAGTTTGCGCGTTCTCCCCGTAGTTGCGTGAGTTTTCTCCAGGCGCTCCGGTTTCCTCCCACATCCCAAAAAATTCGCTCTTAGGCTGATTGGGAAACAAATTGTCCCTACATTGAGACTCTTCCATATTAGGAATAACCTAAAATTAGAATAGGATAATGGAATTGTTACTATATAGTCATGACGGCGGCGCGGGCTCGTTGGGCCGAAGGGCCTGTTTCCTGTGCTGTGTTGCTCTAAAAAAAAACCAAAAAATAAAAGATCAGACATTGGTTTTTGAAGTAAGTCACAGGAGTGAACTGATGAACTTTTAACAAAAAAAAGAAACATTAAGTAAACAAAATTAATTACTCCTCCGCACCAATAATATGCTATCCCAACTATACCTTTACAGGTATAGACTAAGAATAACACAAGTTACAAAATCTATCTTTCACTCTAATGTTTTCAATAATCACACAGTCTGGATAAACTAATAAGCAAGTTGTAATAAGATATCCCACACTCTAAAACTAAGTTGCAGATGCCATCCAAAAAACTTCTACTGACGTCTCATCAATTTCACATGGACACTCAAACTGTGAACCCACTGGTCTTGCTGAAATTCTGTCTGATAGATCTCCACTCTTGAAGAACATGCCTTGGAATCTTTCCCAAATTGATGTTTTCTCCTGATTATCTTCACCAAGGATCTACCTTCAAGGTTTCAACATCTCTTTAGAGATTTATTCTTTAGTTTCTGGGATACTGAGCCAATATTCGTTGCCCAAGCCAAATTACACTTGGACTGAATGGTTTCTTTGATAATTATAGAGGACATTTAGAATTATACATTGTCGTTAATTGCTGTGAATCTGGAATCACATAATCGGCCAAGCAAAGTAAAGATAGCCCCTCAAGGCATTAGTAAACTAAATGGGACAGTCAACAATAGCTTCATGATCATGATTAGATGTTTAAGTATACATTTTTATTGTTTCCTAATTTTCAAATTCAGTGGTCCTCAGAGAATTGCCTGAGTCTCTGGATTACTGGTCCAGTGACAATGCCACAATGGCACTGTCTCCCCATTGACCTGTACTGGCAAAGTCTGTAGAATCCTGTTTCCAATGTGCTGATCTTCTCTAACTGAACTAACTGCTCATGCTTTCCTTTGTGAGACCCTAAGTTGCTAGGCAATAGCCCCCTGTTTTTTACTTTGTTTGCTTTAGGGTCATTAAAAACCAAATTGAAATGCAAGCTCCTAAACAAAGTCACAAACTTACAGGCAACTTTTAAACTTAAACTGTAAGTCATACCTAACATACACAAATACAAATATAACTTACTTAAAACTATGTTTATTTCCTAAAAGTATGCAAAAAACAGAAAATCAAATCTGTCTTGTTTTTCAATATAAGTACCAATAATAGTTGTGGATATTGATGTTAAGAGCAATGCGACATCAAATACATCGGGCTGATTTTGAACCTACACTCTCTAGGCCTGATTTTACCGTCAGGTTGACCTTGTTTTTAGGCACGAAAACTTTGTAAAGTCAGGCGTGAGGCAAGTAGCACCTTTGCACCAGTTCCTCCTTTATCGAGACCCGAAAATTTGCATACGTTTAAATTGACTTAATGGGCTACATGCTCAATTTTACTGGCACCTCC
This sequence comes from Sphyrna mokarran, assembly GCA_024679065.1. Classification (NCBI taxonomy): domain Eukaryota; kingdom Metazoa; phylum Chordata; class Chondrichthyes; order Carcharhiniformes; family Carcharhinidae; genus Sphyrna; species Sphyrna mokarran. Next base: position 103,268,756 of record JAGIQG010000003.1, on the reverse strand, counting down.
CTCTTTACCACTGCTTTCACCCATTCCAAATCAGTGTGAAACAAATATGCTCTACAAAAGCTAGATTTGGGCGCTTCAGTTAGTAAGGAGGTAAGTGCCAAGTGTTCAACAGTTCTCTGATTGAGATCGGGGGGAGAGGGGGAGGTGGGAAAGGTCCACTGCCATTCTGTCTGTGATCAGTGAGGGGGAAAACGGGGTCTGTCACCATTCTGTCTGTGATCAGTGAAGGGGAAGGAGGATCCGCTGCCACTCTGTGATCAGTGAGGGGGAAAGGCAGGTCTGCTGCCATTCTTCTGAGATCAGTGAGAGAGGGGGGGGGGTCATTGCCACTCTGTCTGTGATCAATGAGGGGGAAGGGAGGAGGGTCGCTGCTGCTCTGTCTGTGACCAGTGAGGGGCAAGGGGACATCCACTGTCATTCCGTTTGAGATCAGTGGAAGGGAAGTGCGGAGTCTGCTGCCATTCTGCTCGAGTTTGGTGAGGAGGAAAAGAGGTGGGGCCTGTGATCAGCCTGGGTGCTGGAGGGCGGTTGGGGGAAAAGGGGGTCAGTAAGGAGGGTTGGGCAATGTCTGTGAGGGCCAGGAGGAGGCATTATCTGTCCCAGAAGGGATGTGGCAGGTGAACTGCATTCTATCTTGCAGCTAAATAGAATGTCTATCTATGCCAACTAGCAATCTAAAATGCTGACAACTTACAGGAAGAAAATAGTATTACAGTCAAATCACATAGAAGAAGTGGAAGAACCACAGAAAGAAAATAACTTTGCGAGGGGAAGTAAACGATTCCGAGAATAAACACTGGAATGTTAAATTTGAATACCCCACAGATGTTAAAAATTAGATACAGAGGGAGGGGTTTGTCAAATTTGAATTAAAATGGCTTAAGCAAATTATACTACAGTCTTCATCTGTCAAGGTACAGGATTCAGATGGGACTACACTTAAATCAAGGGCTAACATATAAACATAAGAATGTAAGAACTGGGAGCAGGAGTAGGCCATCTGGCTCCTCAACCATGCTCTGCCATTCAATAGATCCCAATCCCTATCCCCATTACCCCATGTATTTACCCTAGTTAGTCCCCCTGACACTAAATGGCAATGTAGCATGGCAAATCCATTTAATCCCATATCTTTGGACTGTGGGAGAAAACCAGAGCACCCAGAGGAAACTCACACAGAGACAGGGAGAATGTGCAAACTCCATAAAGGCAGTGACCCAACTGGGTCTCTGACATTGTAAAGTAGCAGTGTTAATCACTGTGCCACCATGCTGCCCCTGTTTTCTGTTACTTCTCATGTGGTTGACATACTTGTACAAAGATCCATGAGAGAAGAACATAACCAGAGAGTGAGAGAAGCTTGAAAGTTTTGCAGGATGTAGGTCTAACATTAAATGAAAAATGTGAGGTTGCTTAATCTGTGATTAAATTTCTAGGTCATAGTGTACAAGTCTCAGAAGTAACAGTTAACCCATGATGAACAAAGTTGGTCAGAGACTTTCCATGATCCAAGAACTTTACTGAGCTTCAGAGATTCTTCAGGATAGACAGTAAAGTAGATAAATTCTTACCAAATTTGGCAGAGCTTTTCAGATAGTTCTTGAGACAGGATCAACAGTGGTGCTGGGAAGATGGACAGCAAAGAACATTTGAGAAAATCCAAATTTTTTAATTTCCTCTGAAATTTTGGCACACTGTGACCCACTGATGCAAACCATAGAAGTAACAAATGCTATACAGATTTTTGGGTACAGCATTGTTTCAAGTCCAGAGACATGGTAAATATAGACAGTTTAATATGCCTCAAGGTCATTCAGGCACAAAGAAAAAAAAATGTTATAAATGAGAAAGAAGCATCGGCAGTGATATGGGTATGTGAGAAATTCCCAAACTATGTGCTGGGATTGCAGCCCAAAATTGAAACAGATAATAAACCACTAGTTATTCATCTGAACATGAAAGAGCTTGCAAACTGCTGTTTAGAATCCAACACTTTAGATCAAGATTTATAATGTACAATTCCATAACAGAGTATGTTCAAGAGAAGCAACAGACAACAGCAGATGAGCTATTGAAGATACTACTAGATGAAGGAACCAATCTAGAGGATTTGCATTTCATCAAGGAGATGGAATTGTATGCATCTCTGTCATTATTCAACACCTAGTGGCTATTGCAAAGAAGTTGCAAGAGATAAAATAAGCACAGTAGCAATAGCAAGATCACAAAACTATTCAAATAAGAAAATATCATCCAGATGAGTGGCTCAACTATATTAACAATCCAATACATTTACGCTACTCAGAACAGAGAAACAAACATGCTCATAACTTTAACTTCAAGCAGAGTGCACGAGATGTATCAATGACAAAGCCCAGAGAAAGGTTATAGGAGTGAGATGAACAGAAAGAAGGCATGCTAATTGAGAGATCTTCACAACCAAAATTATATAGGATTGAGAAAGACCAGTGAACAATAAGGAGAAACTGCCATGCCTTAAATTTGTTGGAAAGAAAGCCAATCAAAACTCAGGATTAATGCTCAGATCCGAATGGAGGCAAGGCTCAAGAAGTAGGACAAAATTTTATAGACACCCAGCAGAAGGATACACATCCTGACAGAAGGGAGAGTAAGGAATGTCCTCAATCTCAGCATGAGGTCAGAACAAGATCAAATAGATTGGTGGTCAAGGCACCTCAGAGACTCACACTCTAAAGTCCGAGACTTTGAGAGGAGAAGGTGAAGGAGGATATAAATAATTAGAATAAAGACTTGGGGAAGATGTCAGGTAAAGGTCAATGTCAGAAGCACTTGATGCCTGTTTGATGATTGAGTAACTTAACCCTGCAGAGAGGAGAAGTTCTAACCTCAGTGAGAATTCTCAATATGTCTATGAAAGCTGTAAATAAATAGTAATAGCCTAATTTTTGAGAGTGGAGAAGCTTAAAGAACCCCATCTGCACCACAAACACATAGTGAAACAGTCAGCATCAATGAAAGCCCACCCACACTACTTAACGTCTGCCAGCATTTCTTAAAGTGGAGCTACATTATCATTGAAGTAAGTTCTGGAGATCAATCTGCAATTGATTTTGACGTAGGAATGAAATAAGCCTGAAACACCATGAGAAAGAGTGGATGCCAATATTTTCCAATGCCACATTGGAGGATTCAGTTGAGGAGGTGGACAGGAGGAGAGATGCATTCAATATACAAGGAGCCAGAAGCCAAACTCCAAGAAGTTAGTGGGAGTAGATAACTGTGGTTAGATGGTTCCAATAGAATAAACAAATGAGCTCATTCTGTCCAGCTTGAATCTACAATTCTATTCATGATTCTAAAATCAAACTTCTAATTCTCATTCAAAGAGTTAATAGAGCTTATACAAAGAAATTCTTTGTCTTAAAAGAAACCAGAGGTTCAGAAATAGAAAGTCAGTCATACCTGGAGCTGCACAAAGAATAATTTTCTATTTCATGCATGCGGAAAACTTGCTAGGAACATATATTGGAAATTTGGACTCTACTACAAAATATTTTTGAGGGTTTATTCAAAATATTGCTGTAAAGATGCACTTTCACAGGCTTCATTAATAATCACAAAACAAATCTATTAATAAGAATTGGCTGCAGCTAATTCTTAAGATGTCTCCTGCCTAAGAGAGCTCCACCCCCTGGGATGATGACCCACTCTGAGTCTAAATTGGTCATCTAGGCCAGGTGACCCTTGACTGCTGTGTTGCCCTTAAAGGGACAATCACCACAGCCACACACCTGAATTTCTGTAAAATGCTACTGGCAAATAAAGGTCTTGACAGGAAGTGTGAAGTTAGGTAATTAGCATTAAAGAATACCTGAGTTTAAGATGAACTGCTCAATCAATGGAATACTTGGATATGCTGTGAGTGCTGAAGAACAGAAAGTTATGTGGCTCTGGAATAGGGGTCCAGAACACGACAAACAGGTTGGCCAAATAACGTTTCTTTATTCACGCATTGCAGTAAGTGTGAATAAAAAACAAATGGTAAAACCATTTGCCTATCAGCATATACGCATTAATGTCAACACGATTCTGCACATCTGCAAATTCATAGAAACTCTACAGTGTAGGAGACCATTCAGTCCATTGAACCTGCATCAACAACAACCCCATCTATTCTTATAACCCCACATATTTACTCCATTAATCCCTTTGACCTACACATCCCAGGACATGAAGGTGCAATTTAACATGGCAAATGTACCTAACCTGCATATCTTTGGACTGTGGGGGAAAATCGGAGCAACCGGAGGAAATGCACACAGACGCAGGGAGAACTTCACACAGTCACCCAAACTGGGAATCGAACCCAGGTCCCTGAAGCCGAAAGGCAGCAGTGCTAACCACTGTGCCTCCATGCTGCCCTAAAATTAATAGCTGAAAGGATAGAAGAAGCCTTACTTAACTCAATATCTGCTTTCAAATGATTATAATGGCCATATATCAAAACAATTTACTATTTGGGACCCAATTTGTGCTAGATACTTCAGCTGCATTGTCTAAACTGAATGACAACTATTTCTCTCGAAAAAGAAAAATATGTTTTTGGTATAAGAGCGCCTTCTACAGGCCTTATTTCACATGGTGCCCTACATCTGAAGTAGAACTGTTAACATATCCTATATAAAACCAAGTGACAACAAAAAATAACCCTTATTGATCATTGTTTGTCAGCTGTATTCAGGACTATTGATTTGTGGCGACTGCAAAACACAAAGCTTGTTAAACGTCCAGTTGAATTGATGCTCATAACCTGTGCATTAATCCTCTGTTGAATGAAAGGACTACAGATAAAAAGCAATTGGAAATCATAAGCCCTCTTGTCCTGTCTGGTGCACCCACCAGAGGGAGCTATCAAGCTACAACTTAAATTGGGAGCAAAGGATAGAAAGGGTCGACTTTCTGAGTCAAGGACCCTGGACATTCCCTCTTCCACCCTTTTCCACCCAAAAGAATACAAAACTTTGAGATCACGTACCAACCGACTCAGTTGGGCGGCGTGGTAGCACAATGGTTAGCACTACTGTTTCACAACTCCAGGGACCTGGGTTCGATTCCTGGCTTGGGTCACTGTCTGTGTGGAGTTTGCACATTATCCTCATGTCTGCCTGGGTTTGGTCTGGTTTCCTCCCACAGTCTAATGATGTGCAGGTTAGGTTGATTGGCCATGCTAAAATTGTCCTTTGGTGTCCTAAGAAGTTTAGGTTAGAGGGATTAGCAGATAAAATATATAGGAATAGGGCATGGGTGGAATTGTGGTCAGTGCAGACTCAATGGGCCAAAGGGCCTCCTTCTGCACTGTAGCTTCTATGAAAGAACAGCTTTGTTCCTGCTGCCGTCAGGCTTTTGAATGGACCCATCTTCTATTAAGTTGATCTTTCTTGACATCCTAGCTATGACCATAATACTATCTTCTGCACCCTCTCCTTTCCTTCTTCCTGTGTACTCAGTGTACTGTATGCTTTGTCTGTACAGCGCACAAGAATCAATACTTTTTACTGTATATCAATACATGTGACAATAATAATTGAAATCAAATAAAATCATATTGTCTCCATCACCAAGGCTGCCATCACTGTGACATCATTCAACACCACAGCTGCTCTGTGCTGAAACACTTATGCATGTCCTTGTTACCTTTACACTTGTCTATTCTAGTGCCCTTCTCGCTAGTCTCTCATTTTACATCTTTTGTACGTTTGAGTTCATAAACATGCTTTGATGCACAAATCCAGTCCCATTCACCCATCACTTCTGTGCTCACTGGCTGATGGTTAAGAAATGCCTCCATTTTAAAACTTTAATCATTGCATTTAAATTCCTCCATGGCCTTTCCCCTCTCATTACATAGGACCAGATCTAGGAAAGCCTGCTCCCTCTTAGTTTCCATTACATACTGTTCAAGAAAGCTATCGTGGATACATTCTGTACAACTCCAGCCTTCAGCCTTGTCGAGGCTGTAAACTCTGTAATTCCCTCCTTAAACTTATTGTTCTTTCCACTCCTCTGTCCTCATTTAAGGCAACACATAATGCCTACATCTTTGACACAAATGTAATATTTCCTTCTGTTAGGTTGGTGTTGAATTTAGAAACATAGGGCTCGATTCTCCCATCTCGACTCTCATGTTTTTTGGCACATTGAATTGGGAAATGCACGTTCCTGAAGCTTGTGTGCTTCCCACAGCTGGAGCAGTGCATGCGTGGTTGAGACCACACTGGAAACAGGTAGGAAGACCTGATGAGTGATTTAAATCTGTTTTTAATCTTATTTGAATATAATTATCAGGCTCAGGACTGAATGCTCCAGACCCAATAGCATCTCCCACACCACCAGAAATATTTCACTCCGGCAGGATTTACAATCGCTCCGCACTTCCAGGGGCTAGCGGGAGACCCTGCTGGAGAGAGGGGTGGGCAATCGGGGCCACCCAGGGGGACAGTGCCAGAGGTGGTGTCTCTGGGCATGGACACCTTGGCAGTGCCAGCCTGTGCCCCCTGGCACTGCCAAAGGAGCAAAGTGCCCATGCCCAGAGGGCACCTTGGCACTTTTTAAGGCAAGGCGATGACCTAGTGGTATTTTCACTAGACTATTAATCCAGCAACCCAGAAAATGTTCTGGGCATCGGGCATTGCCAAGTTGGCGGGGTCTAGGGGGTGATCAGTTAGTGTGAAGAGATTCCTGTTGCCACTTTGCAGATAGGATCAGTCAAAGCTGGAGGGAGGCCAGCAATTGGGGTTGGCTGGATGTCTGCTGGGGGTCTGCTTTCCAGGAAGGGTCCGTGGGTGGGGTCTCTGTTGGGGGGGTGGGGAAGGAGGAGTGGGAAGGATTCGTCACCGCTCTGATGGGGGAGCTACTGGAGACTGCGATGTTCCGGGAAGGGTGAAAGGGATTGGGACTAGCCCCCGAATGGATGGAGGGGTCCGTGATCAGGCCATGAGTTTTTACGAAGGGGCGGTACTGTGGTGGTCCTGGGCTGGCGAGCGATTGAAACTCCAGCCTGACAGTTCAAGGCCACTGCATAGGTGCAGAGTTCAAGAACAATCAAACTTTGGGGCAAATAGACCCCCCACACCCTGAGCTTTTAATGAAATTCACAATTGTAACCAATGCACTGCACTGAATATGGGAGATTGGAGTCTAAACTCCCACTGATAAAAACAATGTGAATTACACCATTTTTCTCGCCTATCCAACATTTAGAATTTTTTGGGAGAATCGGGCTCATGGAATCATGTCATAGTATCATAGAATCCCAAAAGTGCAGAAGGAGGCTATTCAGCCCACAGAACCTGCCCTGACCATTATCTCACCCAGGCCCTTTCCCCATAACTCCATGTATTTACCCTAATAATTTCCCCTGACACTCAGGGTCAATTTAACATGGCCAATCAACCTAACCTACACATCTTTGGACTGTGGGAACACTCGAAGGAAACCCAGGCAGACATGGAGAAAGCATGCAAACTCCAAATAGACAGTCACGCAAGGCTGAAATTGAGTCCAGGTTTCTGGCGCTGCGAGGCAGTAGTGCTAACTGTGTCACCGTTCCTCTTGATAATGTCCTGGAATGCCTGCAGATATTTTACCACATAAAAATGGTTGGTCTTTAAATATGGTAAATAAGATGCTTTATATAAATTAACGTCAATTTTGTTATAGCTTTCCAATAGTTCGGTAAATATTTTCTATCCGTTTGTGGGCCTCACTACTGGGTCAGCATTTATTGCCCATATCTAGTTGCCCAAGGGCAATTGCAACTTTACCACATTGCTGTGGCTCTGGAGTCACATGTTGGCAGATAATGTAAGAATGGCAGGTTTCCTTCCCTAAAGGATATTAGTGAACGAGGTAGGTTTTTACGACAATCATTTCATTGTCATCAGTAGATTCTTAATTTCAGATATTTTTATTGATTTCAAATTCCACCACCTGCCGTAGTGGGATTCGAATGCCAGCCCCCAGAACATTAGCTCAGTTTCTGGGTTAATAGCATAGCAAAATTACCACATTGCTTCTCCCTGAAAAGGCAGCTTGTAGCTGAGCTACATGAGCTGGAGTGTCCAAATTTCACACCTTATTTGTGCCCAAGTGGTTGTTCTCAGGAGCGAGACAACAAGTGACCTCAGTTGTTCAGGTTTAGTGGTGTGCCGCAGAGCTCGGTACTGGGACCTCTTCTATTTGTAATATATATAAATGACTTGGAAGAGGGAGTAAGTGAAGTGGTCAGCAAGTTTGCAGACGATACAAAGATGCCTGGACTTGTGGATAGTGAGGAGCATTGTCAGGCGATGCAGCAGGACATAGATAGGCTGGTAGCTTGGGCAGACAGATGGCAGGTGGAATTCAATCCTGATAAATGTGAGGTGATGCATTTCGGGAGAAAGAATGTAAGTGGGAGGTTTATAATAAAGGGTAGACCTATTAAGAGAATAGAAATGCAGAGGGACCTGGGGGTGCAGGTGCACAAGTCTCTGAAGGTGGCAGAGCAGGTGGTGAAAGTTGTGAAGAAAGCATATAGTATGCTAGCCTTTATAGGAAGGGGTATAGAGTACAAGAGCTGGTCTTTAGTGTTGCAGTTGTATAAAACGTTAGTTAGACCTCATTTGGAATACTGCGTCCAGTTCTGGTCGCCTTACTATTGGAAGGACGTGGAGACTCTGGAGACAGTGCAGAGGAGGTTTACCAGGATGCTATCTGGTATGAAAGGTCTGAGTTACGAGGAGAAGTTAGACAAATTGGGACTGTTTCCCTTAGAAAGATGTAGACTTAGAGGAAATCTAATACAGGTGTACAAGATTATGAGGGGTATAGATAGAGTAAACAGGGTTAAGCTTTTTCCTAGCATAGACTCAAATAATACGAGGGGTCACGGGCTTAGGGTGAGGGGGGTAAGGTATAATTTGGATGCTCGAGGGAGTTTTTCACACAGAGGGTGGTGGGGGTATGGAATGCACTGCCAAGTAAAGTGGTGGAGGCAGGCACTCTGGAGTTATTTAAGAAAGACTTAGATGGGCACATGAACAGAATGGGAATGGAGGGGTATAGAAAACTGATTTAAAATAGGGATCATGAGCCTTGGGAGTCCCTGGGAAGTGTGTAAATAGATGATGATATTGATGTACTTGTTTTTATCCTACAGGTGCTTTGGTCCACCTTGTTGTCTAACAAGGGGCTTACACGCGATGGGTCGTGAGAGGGCTGCTCTTGGATTTTTTTCGAGAGTATCCTAGTGCTTCACGTCGTTAGTGTACGCTTGACCTGGACCATTTGATGGGCAACACGACAGCTCAGTGACTATCGCTGTGCTGTGCAGATACATGGATTTGGGCCTGTGTCTGTGGGAGTTTGCGCATTCTCCCCGTGCTTGCATGGGTTTTCTCCGGGTGCTCCGGTTTCCTCCCACATCCCAAAAATGTGCTCTTAGGCTAATTGGCAAACAAATTCTCCCTAAATTGTCTCAAAATTGGTTTTTAATCCATAGATCTATAAACATAGACAGGGATCATGGGTAGAAGTGGGAACATCAGGGTGGCGGCGCAGGCTCGTTGGGCCGAAGGGCCTGTTTCCCATGCTGTTTTGTTCTTTGTTCTTTGTTCTTCTTAATGGACAGGAAAAGATAAGCAGCAAGGGTGATCCTGGCCATCCAATAATTATAGGGTGCGTCACCACTGGGTGAGGACTGTCGTCAGGACCTGACCTCTCTTTCACACTTCTCAATTGGCTACAACAGGATATTTTGTAATTTATGAGGATACCATTTGTGTGATAATTGCAAATAACTCAGCCTGATGGGTTTTCTTGAGTTTAAATGCAAAGGGGTTAAGCTAAAACTGGCATGGTAGCACAATGGTTAGCACTGCTGCTTCATGGCTCCAGGGACCTGGGTTCGATTCCCAGTGTGGAGTTTGTACGTGGGTTTCCCTCTGGGTACTCTAGTTTCCTCCCACAGTCCAAAGACGTGCAGGTTAGGTTGATTGATCATGATAAAATTGCCCTTAGCGTCCTGAGGTGCGTAGGTTAGAGGGATTAGTGGGTAAATATGCCGGGATATGGGGGTAGTTCCTGGGCGGGAATGTGGTCGGTGCAGACTCGATGGGCTGAATGGCCTCTCTCTGTACTGTAGAGATTCTATGATTAAAAACCCATTCAAGTAAAGATATCTAAAAAGATAAACTTACTCCCAACCTTCAGAACAGGTATGCATTCCAAATTATGAATCAATGATAAAGGGTTGAAAAATAGAGGGTTTGCTGTCAGAATCATAGAATCCCTATAGTGCAGAAGGAGGCCATTCGGCCCTTAACTTCTTCTATGTTGGTCATAGCTCAGGCAGTGTTTCTAATGGTGGTCCTGGTTCTTCCCTGGAAATGCCACTTTGGAATTTTGAAGTGTTCCCTCAAACTTCTCATTCTGTTGAACCCAGTTTGACCTAATGAGACAGAGTTCCCCATTGATTGAAATTTTCTCTTTGATCTATTTTAAACTGTAACAGAGATAGGGCTCAAAACCTGAGAACAGCAGGGAGAGATTGGTAGTGTTCCTACTCTATTTGGGATAACATTTTCTCTGCCAAAAGCAACCAGAGCGTTGCAATAGAAGATATTTCAAAATGGTGATTGCAGTCATATGTCTCCCTCCTCCCATAATGATGAACATTTCACAGAGAATAATTGATCAGATCATGCCTGGAAAGACTTTGGCTATTGCTGAGGGAATATTTCCTCTAATGTCCCAACCAAACTTCTGAATAGATCATTCTTCCCTGTGATGAGCTAGGAAGAATATACCAACACCTTCGGTATAGCCATTGCTGTACTTGACTTTTTGTCTCTGCCTAAAAAGTGGCTCTATAGTGATGCAAATAGTATGAGCCAGTTACAAGTTTCAGTTGATCATTGAAGTAATTCTAGACATCAGCAGGTACAAAATTCTGTAGGAGGTTTTCCTTGGCTTGCCCAATCCAAACTGGAAAATTTCAGAAACTGAACAACTTGCAGTATCAGACCTGTCAAGTGACCTGTGACAGCCATCTTAAGCCAGTATCTTTGCTTGCTTTTGAAGCTATTTTAAAGAAATTCAATAAATGTTTTTAACCAACTGTTGAATTTAAAGATTAATAATCCACATGCATGTGCCAACCTAGCATAGTATTGAGTTTGATGTTAATTTTTTTCTCCCATGGGTGAGGAACTTGCACTTACTGTTTTAAGTCACACATGGAGAACGATGATTCAGCGGAGGTGTCAGGGTAATAACACACCAGCGTGAGTCAGCACATGGAGGGGAGGGGAGTGTATTGCCAAGTATAAAAATGATCTGACAGGTACAAGAACACCAGTGCCTGTTGTGATCAAGCTCAGTAAGCTTCTTTACAGGAAGAGATTTGTCATCTGCTACTAAATATTTCATTTTCTTTAAAAAGAATGTAACAAATGGTGTCATCAACACTATTAGCTTGGAAAAGTTGTTGAAACAGAGTGTGAAAGAGACAAACAATCATCAGAAGATGCTGCACAGTTATTAAAATAAAGATCTTTATAATATGTCATTTCAATGTGTGTCACAAAGTCAAGCTGAGCGAGTCTTTAAACAGGTTCCATCAGGATTTACAGTTTAAAGGAAAGTCATACTGCGAGAGTCACTTATAGCTGTTTGTAAACAGACTGTGTATTGGCATCGGGCTTCTGTGAATGCAGCTTCAACAGCAGTTCCATGCATGTTACTTTGAAAAGAAGCAACATTTCTTAAACGCTCAGTGGGACACTGAATATTTCAAACCTGATGCACTTAAAGCTACTTAGCTGCAATACACATTCAGGTGTTTAAAACAAAATCAGTACGGACAACCTGAATCATATCACTGTTTTCAAATCGTCACTGTTTTCCTCCCACAGTCCAAAAATGTAGGGATTAGCAGAGTAAATATCTGGAGTTACGGGAATAGGGTCTGGGTGGGATTGTAGTCAGTGCAGACTTAATGGGCTGAATGGTCTCCTTCTGCACTGTAGGGATCCTATGATTCTATGGTCCAGAGCAGTTGGACTTTTTGATCTATCTTTATCAACAGCAGTTTGTTTAATCAAGCAAATGTCTGCTTGAAAGATTGGGCATTGGATCAGGAGCCTTGTCCAGCTCTGTTTCAAGGTCCTGTGACTGATGACAGTTTTCAACCTGAATGTTCTATTCAATGGTCGATACTTTGGATGATGAGGAAATAAATGGATCATGCTTACAAAATGAGAGCTTGCTGTCCTTTCATAAACCAGCAGGGCGATGCATTATTGATTGGAGTGAAGATACAATTGTAATACAGGTGTGAGTTATTGCATGATCCTGCGCTCTGGGCTCAAGCTGAAGGCCAACTACCTTTCCAACACGAGTGCTCTCCTGCAGAATAAAGAGAATATCTCAACATTGACAGTGATTTTAAAGCTTAAGCTCATTCATGCAAAAAAGTATCATAAATCATTTCTGCCCGAGGCGCTTGTGAGTTATGAGTCTTCCCCAGTTGTGAAGCAAGACTGATTGGTAGCATACTCTCACCAGTGAAAGGCACTGCCTTCCAAATTGCTTTGGGGCAGGCAGCTACTTTTTCTGATCATAGGCAGTGGACAACCAATTCTTAACTAAATGGTGCTGGAGTAACTGTGCCTTTGACAATGTTCAAAGGAATCTTTTCACCTTATAAAGCCAGTAATGATAATATCTGCAAACCCACAGCATTTCAGCCTCTGTCTGATGCCTACCCACAGAGCAACTTGTTCTATTAATTTCCATTCAGTCAACTCTAACATTAAGGAACAGAGTACACTGCACACATCGAATGGGGGAGAAATAAATCCAAGATCAAGAAAATGAAAATGTTTTCAGGTATAAGAAATTATGGGCTCTATTTTCACAGATTTGCCTTTCTAAGCTCTGTGGATGTGAGATGGATCTTTTCAATTCTTTTTAAAACTACTATTGTCAATGTCTTGCCGTCACGTGTAGTATTAGATTAATTATGGGGGCGATTCTCCCCCCAAAATTCTAAGTTTTCAAATTTGCGTAAAATCTGGAGTAAATCATGCTTTCTTTAAAGCGGGGCTTTCAAAATGAATCTTCTATGCACTGCAGAGTGCACAAGCAAAAATCTTAATGAAAAGCTGTGGTGGAGCCTGGTCGCGCTGGAGAGGCTGGAGCATAGCACTGAGCGGGCCATCGTACATTTGCTGATCAGTCAGAGCCGAGATTGGTACTGCACATTGGCTTCTGTCTGCCAGTCCCCAGATCAGTGGCCAGCTTCGTGACTCCTGCATCATTGGCCCTCTAACCTCCCACACCCCCTTCATCCCGATCGCTAATACCCCAGACCAGTCCAGGACCAGTTCTAACAAACCCTCCCACCCCCTCGCCATGCCCGCAGTTCCTGCAAAAGCAGCATAGTGGGATGGGAAAATCTCCCCCTATATTTCAGTGATAAAGTGCGTTTTATAACACCAGAACTACTGCATTATATGGGAAACAGTTTTAACATATGTATTGATGGTGTGATTTGTGGACAAAGGAGGAAGGATTTAAAAGCATTCCTAATAGACCGGGCCACAGTTTAATATTTTACCCAAAAAACAACATTTCTGACAGTGCAGCACTCCTTCAGTACTGCACTGAAGTATCTGCTGAGAATCATTGAATCTACGATGCAGAAAGAGGCTATTTGGCCGATCGAGTCTGCACCAGCCACAATCCCACCCAAATCCTATCCTCATAACCCCATGCTAGTCCGCATGACACTGAGGGGTAATTTAACGTGGCCAATCCACCTAACCTGTATTCTTTGGGCTGTGGGAGGAAACCAGAGCACTCAGAAAAAACCCACTCAGACACAGAGATAATGTGCAAACGTCACACAGACACTGACCCAAACCAGGAATCAAACCTGGATCCTTAGCACTGTGAGGCAGCAGTTCTAACCACTGTGCCACTGTTCCTAGCTTTTTGTGTTCAAGATCTGGAGTGGCACATAAATCCACAAATATCTGACTATAAGACTTAAGGGGTAACCAAAAAGATAGATGAGGGCAATGCAGTTGATTTTGTCTACATGGACTTTAGCAAGGCCTGTGACAAGGTATTGCAGGGTAGGCTGTTGCATAAGGTTAAACCTCACAGGATCCAGAGTGAGGTATCTAAATGGATACAAGTGAGTGATTATAGAGAATTGTTTTTCAACCTGGAGGTCTGTGACCAGCAGTGTGCCTCAGGGATCAGTGCTGGGTCCATTGTTATTTGTCATATATATTAATGATTTGGATAGGAATATAGAAGGCATGGTTAATAAGTTTGCAGATAATATTAAGATTGGTGTCATAGTGAATAGTGAAGAAAATTATCTCCAATTGCAATGGGATTTTGATCAATTGAGCCAGTGGGCTGACGAATGGCAAATGAAGTTTTATTTAGACAAATGCGAGGTGATGCATTTTGGTAGATTGAACCAGGGCAGGACTTACTCAGTTAATGATAGGGTACTGGGGAGAGTTACAGAACAAAGAGATCTAGGGATACATGTTCATAGCTTCTTGAAAGTAGAGTCACAGGTAGACAGAGTGGTGAAGAAGGCATTCGGCATGCTTGGTTTCATCGGTCAGAACATTGAATAGAGGAGTTGGGATGTCTTTTTGAAGTTGTACTAGACATTGGTAAGGCCACACTTGAAATACTGTGTGCAATTCTGGTCACCCTATTATAGAAAAAATATTGTAATACTAGAAAGAGTGCAGAAGATTTACTCGGATGCTACCGGGACTTGATGGATTGAATTATAAGGAGAGGCTGGATTGACTGGGACTTTTTTCTCAGGACTGTAGGAGGCTGAAGGATGTTCTATAAAATAACGAGGGACACAGATCAGCTAGATAGCTAATAACTTTTCCCAAAGGTAGGGGAGTTTGAAACTAGAGGGCATAGATTTAAGGTGAGAGAGGAGAGATACAAAAGTGTTCAGAGGGACACAGAGGGTGGTGAGTGACTGGAACAAGCTACCAGAGATAGTAATACAGGTGGGTACATCTTTTATCTTTTAAAAAGTATTTAGGTAGTTAATGGGTACGATGGGTATAGAGGGATATGGGTCAAATGTGGGCAATTGGGATTCTCTTAGGGGTTTTTAAAAAAGAAAGGGTGGCATGGACAAGTTGGGCCAAGGGCTGTTTCCATGCTGCAAACCTCTATGACTCTGTAGACAAGAATGCTATGGAGTGAGACAAGGCCAACACCACATATAGTAAAAGACAGCATATTGTGAACTGCCATAGAACTGGTTCTAATTCCTTTATTATGGAGTCCAATAGGCAAAGACAAAGTCATAGCTAAAAGAGGGCATTCACAATGTTAAAATGGCGGTGCGGGCTCGTTGGGCCGAAGGGCCTGTTTCCCATGCTGTGTTGTTCTTTGTTCTAGAACTATAGCAAAGAGTATCCCCTGAATATAATAGCCAAGAAGGCTACTTTTGCTGCCTGCTGATATCCTTGTTGACAGCTCAGGGATGAGAGGTGAAGCCACATCATTAAATACATAGGACAAAAGATCTCACTGTCATGTTACCTTTGAAAAATAGCTTCAAAACAAGCCAAACTGATACATTTTCTACAGTTTACAGTTTATTCTTATCACACATGTTAATGAATTATTACTCTGCATCATTTTTAATTTCCCTTGAAACTACATTAATTGCTTTTAAATGATGGTTTAATGAGAGACCATTAGTGTATTAAAGAGCCATTGTCATCCTACTGGAAGGATGAGAGACCTGAATGATTATAGTATCAGTTTCAAAGAAACTACTGTTGCCGGTAGCAACAAGGGAATCAAACATTGATTAGATTAAACCAAACTTAATTTTTATCCACCTTGTACTATTTTGTGCCATTAAGAAAAATATATTTTCTACAACATTGTAAATCAAAATCAAGTATGATTTTAGGTTCAAAGTAGGATGTTTAGGGGGATGTGAGGAAAAATATCTTTACCCAGAGGGTGAAGACAGTCTAGAATGCCCTGTCTAAGAGGGTGGTAGAGATGCGTTGCCTCACATCCTTTTTAAAAAGTATCTGGATGAATACTTAGAACATCATAACATTCAGGGCTATGGGCCAAGTGCTGGCAGATGGGATTAGGTGGGAGTTCAGATGTTTTCAATCTGTCGGTCTGTACTCGATGGCTGAAGGGTCTCTTCTGCGCTGTATGGTTCTCTGGTTCTATGACCATAATGAGTTATATCTTCCATAGCTGGGTACCTTATTGTCTCTACTGTTAAGTAGATTGTCCCAGCATATTTAGGCTTTTTCCATATTTTGCATAGCAAGTTGTTGCGAGAGCAAGTTGATAAAATTGTAGCAAGAGAAAGAAGGCTTTTGAGACTTGAGTGAACAGGGCAAACTGAAATATTTCCTTAAACAATGTGACTGAAAGGACAGAGAAATTGGGAATCATTAAACTGGGTCAATTCAATTGTCAACTCAGATACAGAAGGAAAAATAAATAAAGGAAAAGAAAGATTAATTAGATAAAGGGAGGGAGAAAAAAAGACAGAAAGTACGATTAGGGTCTCCAGTTTTAAGTTTATTAATGTCACAACCAGGCCTTTATTAGCAATGAAGTTACTGTGAAAATCTCCTAGTTGCCACACACTGGTGTATGTGTGGGTACACTGAGGGAGAATTCAGCATGGCCAATACATCTAACTAGCAACACGTCTTTCAGACTGTCAGGGGAAACTGGAGCACCCAGAGGAATTTCAGCTGACAAGGGAAAATGTGCAGACTCCACACAGAGAGCGACCCACACCTGGAATCAAACCTGGTCTCTGGCACTGTGAGACAGCAGTGCTAACCACTGTGTCACAGAGTTGCCCATATGTTGACCATTATGTTGACAGCAAAATTTGAGCAAATTTCAAAAAACATTTGACTCTCCAACTATTGCTTTCTGTCACCTCATCATCCCTCCAGGCATCGAGCAAAATGTGACTCGTTATGTGAAGAAAAACAAATTAGAAGCAGGGGGCTGCTTGAACCTGCTCTATCGTTCAATAGGATCATTCATGGCTGATTTGTTTGTAATTCCTGCCTGTGTCTAATAACCTTTAACACCCCTCCCCCCCCACCTTGTTAAGCAAGAATGTATCTAGCTCCATTGTAAAAACATTCATAGACTGCTACCACTGCCTTTTGAGGAAGAGAGTTCCAAAGTCTCACGACCCTCGGAGACAAAATATTTCCTCTCATCTCCATCCTAAAAAAGTGACTCCTTATTTTTAAACAGTGACCTGATTCCAGATTTTCCCACAAGATGCAACATCCATTCCCCATGCACCCTGTCAATACCCTCTCAGGATCTTAAAGGTTTCGATCAAGTCACCTCTTAACTTTCAAAACTCTAGTGAATAGAAACCCTAACCAGTCCAACATTTTCTCATAAAACAACCAGCCCTTTCCTGGTGTTAGTCTAATAGCTTTCTCTTAAATAAGGAGACTAAAGGGGCGGTACGATGGCATAGTGGTTAGCACTGCTGCCTCATAGCTCCAGGGACCTGGGTTCAATTCCTGGGTCACTGTCTGTATGGAGTTTGCATATTCTCCCTGCGTCTGTGTGAATTTTCTCGAGGTGTAGGAAGTGTTTCTTCCTACGCTCCAAAGATGTGTGGGTTAGGTTGATTGGCCTTGCTAAATTGCCTATTAGTGTCCTGGTATGCAAAGGTTAGAGGGATTAGCAGGGTAAATATGTGGGGTAATATGGATACGACCTGGGTGGGGTTGTTGTCAGTGCAGACTTGATGGGTTGAATGGCCTCCTTCTACACTGTAGGGTTTCTATAGATGTGGTCTCACAAGTGCTGGTCTCACTTTTATAAATGAAGCAGAAACTCCCTACTTTTTTGTATTCAATTCCTTCACAACAAACAGTAACATTCCATTAGCTTTCCTTATTATTTGAGATACCTAATGCTAGCTTTTCATCATACATGCACTAGGAAATCCAGATCCCTCTGCACCTCCGCAGAAACACTGGAAAATAAGGTAGTGGGCTCCATCTTGTGGTTAAATGGAAAACTGCTACTCATCACTCAGTGATGTTCAAATACCAAGTGAAGCCTAATATTTGAACTTGTAATCCAATAGTTAGGGAGTTCATATTTTTGCAGAGTTGTTGGTGTGGGGACGGAGGGTGGCATTATTCTAGGAGATTAAATGATCTTCAAAATAATTTTGAAGCATCAGGATCTTTTTTAAAACCATTTCAAAATATGGTAAAGATTTGTAAGAATAAATTGCATTTAAATAAAAAAATCACAGCCAGACAAGAGAAAGTGAGGGATGATCAATGTTGGGTGGTCCATCTGGTTTAATTCCTTATTAACTTCTTTTTAGCAATTTGATACAACTGAGTAGCTTGTGGGCCATTTCAGAGGCACATTTAAGAATCAACCATATTGCTAATGGCCTGGAAGTCACATGTAGCCCAGATTTCCTCCCTAAAGAACATTAGTGAACTAGATTAGTGAACACAACAATTGGCAATGGTTTCACAGTTATCATTAGACTTTGCATACGTCATCTTAAGGGATACAGTTTGCTGAAGCTTTTGAACTAACCAAGTTACGCAAAGATCAATGTTGCATCAGGAAACTCTTAAAATAGGGTTAAACACTATTTGAAATATTTTGCAAAATCCAAATGCTGAAATCTATTTCAGACACTAACATCCACTTTGTTATATGTGAACATACATTTTTTACTGGAATTAGTTGTCATGGCAAAGTTGTAAAAAAAATTTTTAAATCTTTCACTTTATGTGTGTTACATATGTGTTAAATATCCTTTCAACACATTACCAAAAAGATCAATCCACCCAAAGTATTCTACTTTGCTGCTTCTACTCACTACAGCTAGACCAAAAAATAACTGCAAATAAATAAGGGCAAAAGTTCATCTAACATCAGCGCAAGTGGCACATGTTTTGGCACAACTGCAACTCAGTGCTTCAATACCAGCTACTTCTTTCAGAACCGCAATCAGAGGTTCAAATCCTGGCGCTTTTTCAGCACACATGCACATGTGCTGGCAAATCTGTGTTGTCCTGACATATATGTGCAGCACACATTTGGGTTAAGTCGGCATTCAGCCCAGAAGTTATGGGCCAATATCAAATCTAAATCACATAAATTATATGCATATTATTAGGGATTACATAGTCATTCATTGTTATTTGTTGGACGAGTCACACTGAATGATGAAACTGTAAAAGTTTCATGTCTAACTGGTGGACTGCCAAACTGAAACTGCATTAGTACTGCCACCTTCTGTCTAGTTTGTGCATCAACAATTTTCTGCAACCTTTTTAAATGTGTATTATTTCAGACCTGACCATTGCTAGCAAGGTCAGAGTTTGTTGTCTGCAGTTAATAGTCCTTGAGGATTTGGTGGCAAGTTATCTTGGGAGTGTAATATTTGATTGACAAAATTGATATATGAGTTCTGTTTTAGCAACATTCAAGCTGAGGCAGTGCTGAAGAGGTTGGGAATGGCTTTCACCCCTGGTGAAGAGTGATTCTGTAATCATTTGCTAACGAGAGGCCATGTATATTCATGATGGTCACTTTACTTTTATCATAGAAGTGACTGAGGTTAAAGAGTTTTCCACCTGGACAGTATTTAATGCTGACATCAGAATCTTTGCTGAGGTGAATAGTCACTGTCAGGTCAAGCAGAAATAATTTGGGGCGATCACACGCCCTTGCTTAAACCCATTCTGAATTTTGAAGGTATTTGTTTCAGATCTCCCATTTTGGAAAGTTGTTATATTATCATGAAGTAATTAGACAGTTGTGATGAAGATTTTTGGGACATCCAAATCTTTTGGCCACCAATAGTGCTCTCAGGATAGGAGTTCCCAGATTTTGACCCAGGGCAAAGAATAAAGGGTGATTTAATTCAGAGTCTGAATTGTGTGTTACTTGGAGGGAAACTTGGAAGCACTGACATCCCCAGATGTTGTTATCATTAGATCATGGAATCTCCAGTGCAGAAGGAGGCCATTTGGCCCATCAAGTCTGCATCAACAACAATCCTACCAAAGTCCCTTGCATGTAATCCCCATATTTACTGTCCTAATCCCTCTGACATTAAGAGGCAATTTATCATGGCCAATCAACCTAACCAGCACACCTTTGGACTGTAGGAAGAAATTGGAGCACCCAGAGGAAACCCACCAGACACAGGGAGAATATGCAATCTCCACACAGACAGTGATCCAAGACTGGAATTGAACCCTGGTCCTTGGCACTGTGAGGTAGCAGTGCTAACCATGTGCCACTATAACACTTGTTGTAGATGGTAGACAAAAACTGGTTTGAAGGTGATACTGAAGGAAGCTTGACCCATTGTTGCAGTTTATCTTATGGTACACACTGCTGTCACTGTGCATCAGTGGTGGAAGGAGGGAATGCTAACATGGTGGATTGGCTGCTTATCAAGCTGGCTGCCTTATCCTGATTGTATGTGCAAATAAGTTAACATGAGCAGAGACCATAAAACATTTGCAGAGAAACTCATGGCTCAGTGTTTTTGATGAAGTTGCAAAGAAGAATTAGTGATTTCAGTTTTTTGCCACAACAATTCGACATTGTCAACAGGGTGTGCAGTGAGAAAACCAGTGCAGTAAAATGGTACTGATTGTATCCTTGTTTCTCAGTGCAGTGAGAAAACCGGTGTGGTGAAATGGTATAGGCCATTTCATTGGCAAAGAGGAGGAAGGAATAGTGATTCTGTATAAACGTTACCTGGATAGGTCAGCCAGGGAAATCAGAGGTAGAGAGGCTGACTTAGGAAAAGGGGCAATTAGTAAAGGAGCCAAAGGTACTTTGAACCAGACTCGCCCGCATCATCAAAGGATGGCTGGAGCCCCTGCAAGGTGACTGTTCCCTGAGGTTGACCTAGAACTAAGTGAGGGGAATTAGGTAAATGAGTGGATGAGGCATGTGCAGATGACAATCAGAATTCAGGGCCCGACTTGCACATATCATCCTGGTGTGAAGCTCAGCAGCTAACAGCCCCAGCAATGGCCATTTACCCGACTCTTCTTGGAGGTCAGAATCTATCAGAGTTGCATCCATTGTGGCGAAGCGATGGGAGGTATCAAATCCAACAGTGGTTGATCATGGAAGCATTTGGACATTGGTCACAACTATAAAACACACTGTTCACCCCAGGGGAGGAACTGATGATACTAGGTGGATTAGCCATACTAAATTTTCGCTCAGTATACTTGAACAGGCGCCAGAGTGTGGCAACTAGGGGATTTTCACAGGAGCTTCATTGCAGTGTTAATGTAAGCATACTTGTGATAATAACAAATAAACTCTCATCAACCCGCAAAGACCTACCTGATTTCTGGTCCAATTGCAACAACACAGGATTCTGGTGAAGGTTGAAGGAAGTATATGAGATCAGTATTTTGCACTTAAAGGATGTGAGCTGAATGTCTCTAACAAGCATGGAACCAATTCTCAACCAACGTCAGAGAGGGAACATGGAATGCAGCGGGTTAATGGTTCAGGTAAGATACGATGGGTTGGAGAATGCAGTACAGAGAGTAGCGGTAGGCAGAAGCTGAGGAAATGTGAGTTTTGGTTGTTTTAATTGTTCCTGAAGATGGAAATTTCAATGATTCCTCACCCCAACCGCTCCCACTCACAGTTACTTAAAGTTTGCTTAGAGTAGGAAAGTTTTAAGTTGTTAAGATAAATGTTATATGAACGGATATATATGTACCTTTATGTATGTGTGTGTTTGGTGTGCAATGAAGAATTATAGGAAGTACTCTCCCTGAAAAATAAATGACCTCTTTCTGATGGCAGGTTCACTTTTAGACTGATGAATTAATCCATTCTTCATTGAGCACAATGGACACTTGTGCTTTATTTATAAATTTTTGGCAAGCTAAAGAAGGCAGCTCAACAACATTGTTGGAATAATGTTCTGATTTGACTTGATTTATTATTGTCACATGTGTTTGTATACAGTGAAAAGTATTGTTTCTTGTGTGCCATACAGACAAAGCATACCACTTATGTTGTCTTACAGTCAAAAGTTAGGGTGGAGAGAAAGATCAACTTTCTGATTTATTTAAAGCATTGTTAGAGAGTTTAAAAGAGTTAGAATGAACTCGTAGAGGCAAAGAATGAGGTAAAAGGTATGTTGGGCATAGCTTGCAAGAATTCATTCCAGCACTGTCTTGAGAATGAAAAAGAAGTCAGGCATAAGAATTTAGTGAGTTACCTTTCAGAAGACAAGTTGTTGTTTGGTTTGGGGGGGATTTTGCACTGCTGGTTCATGTGGGTGTAAATGGTGACAGAGGCACAAAATCTTGGGACGGGTCGAAAGCAAGATTCATGCTGATGAGGTCTCGCAATGCGATCATTCTTGCCTCTTATCTGTGATATAACTTGGGGTTTCTGCCATGCAATTGCAGGAGATCTATTTCAATGCATTTAAATATCATTAGCAGTCTCTCTGACTGGTATCAGATCAACGAGGTTAACTCAATGAGCGTGAAGCAGACAAGGAGAACATAGTAGGGGCTTACATATAAGTACAGCCCTGGGGGACAGGGACATGGTTGGGCAGCAGCATGATAATGCCGAGAGCAATGCCAGAGGGCAGTGAAGGAGACACTTTCTCTGGATTCATTGTGTGCGGGGGGAGGTCATTTTAGGAGTCTAGTCACATGTATCGTCAGTAATGTCATTGGCTGTTTCAGTCTGGATCAAGCCTTTGTAGAGTTAACAGCTTTTCAAAAAACCTGGCTCATTTTCTTCCAACTGTTCCATGGGTGGCATGGTGGCAAAGTGGTTAGCAGTGGAATTCCAGGCTGTGGGAATCGCGGGTTCGATTTCTGGCTTGGGTCACTGCCCATTCACATTATCTGCACGGGTTTCCTCTGGGTGCTCCAGTTTTCTCCCACAGTCCTAAAGATGTGCTGGTTAGGTGCATTGGCCATGCTAAATTCTCCCTCAGTATACTGAACAGGCACCAGTGTGTGGCGACTCAGAGAATTTCACAGTAACTTCATTGCAGTGTATATCTAAGTCTAATTGTGACATTCATAAATAAACTTTACAGCTCCATGATCTTTTGTCTTGAGGGTGCAATACAGAACAAAAAGGACAACAAACAAACTTTTCAGAGAACTGAAGTTGATCATCTGGCCTTCACCTGAGACACTGGACCTGTACAGGGAGAGATGAAATCTTGAGTCATGAAATGTTTAATATGGCGTAAAGAATAAGGAACCTTTTTTTTTAGCAAAAAGAAGACAATAGAGAAATAAACTTAGAAAAGAATCTTAGGATTGTAGCCAGGGGGAAAGTAAAAAAAAATTAACATAGAGGTACACAGGATTTTTGGTTCAGACAATTAAAGGTCAAGGAAAACAAAAAATAATCAATAACAATTTATTGATTCAAGATGGATTCAGATAAATGGAAAATGGGAAAAGGATAGTGGATATCCTTTGGATATCTAACTAAAACTATATCTATCCAATATCCAATATCTATATCTATATCCTAAAACTATATCTATCCAAACTAGGCGTTTGGATACCAAACACCTAGTTTGGTGGCGTTTAAGAGGTTAGTTGATAAGTATATGGAAGAGAAGGGAATGGTTTAGTTTGGAGGGGCATTGCTTTTTATATTGGTCGGTGCAACATCGAAGGCCGAAGGGCCTGTTCTGTGCTGTAATGTTCTATCTATCTATCTATTCTATATATTACTGAACAGGTTAATGCGTCAATGGAGTACAACATGTAGGACCACAGGTGTAACACTATGATCATGGGCAGAATTATGTGTTTACCAAAGGAAACTATCTGGAAGTGAAGATACTGGGTTATTGAGAGATAAGAATGTGCATTATAGACTGGGATATTGAAAGACAGCTTAAGGAATTGAGGTCCAGGGTAATGTAGCAGCAGGAGGTAGAGGACCAGGAAAGAAGTGAGAGAGAGCATTTACCCCAGGACTGCCAGAAGTAGAGGATAAGGTATGGTTAGGAAAGCAGCAGAATGTCCTGGATCTACCCTGCAACAGGATGATGCTGACTGGTGACATATATATGTTTGGAAGCATTGATCACAGTTGACACCTTATATTTTATATATTGTTTCTGTAATCAGGAAAGCAAACAGCAACTCTCTTAATTATTTTGTTTGCGCAAAATGCTCAGAGCAATGGCAACATGGAGGACAGCAGTAATGACACTCCTAACAATAACAGCAGTATGGGGAGGTGCCTGCCATGGACATCAATAAAGCCACTTGTCTACATCCAGGACAGTCCATGCAGGACGGAGCAGAGAATGGATAAGGAAACTAAGCACTGGGATTTCCGACAGAACCTCTCCCACTTGACAGTTTGTTATTTCAGGTTATATTATCAAAAAGGAGATGGCCTGACTTTGGTTATGTTTCCCTACCTTTTACATGAATGACGCAGCTGGAAATGTGGACATTAAAGGAATGTACAATACCAGTTGGGAGCAATTCTGTTTTCTGTGTCCAATACGACAGAATGGATTAATTTGCCCACATTTGTCTGTAGATCAGGATTAGCTGGGAAATACTGTCAAGGGCATTGTATAGATATTATTAATCAACTTGGTTGCAGCAATACATGGTGTCTTAATTTATCAATGTGCAGGTATCTGAAACCCACTAAGTGCTGAGCCATCATGACATTGCCCGGATGGGGCTATTTTTCATAACTTCTTCTTGATTAATTGGCCAAGGCATAAGTTACAGCATCAATGCTTCTGAGGTTGTAAAAGAGGCCACGGTGGATTGTGATTTGTAGCACAAGATCAGGGGAAGGTTAACTAGAGGGGTTAAAAATCAGTAATATGACTGATTTACAGTCTGGGGGAAGGCATGCGACATGATACCTCAGGGTTTGATAGGTAATATTAAGTAAGGTATTGAAAATATAACATTTGCTACTGCATTCGGCAACACGTATCAGGCAGTGGAGAAATTAGATTTTATCAATTTACAGGAAGTACAAAGGGAATCAATACTTACAGAGATTGTGACAGGATGTATGAGAGACACAATAGAATTTCTGATCAGTATACCATAGGATCATAATAATGGAACATATCAGGATGGATATGAGTTTGAATTTCTGGGAATGGAGAGGAATTGGTGCATATGCCAGCTAGGATCCTGGGTGTTACATTGGATCACAGCCCCTACAATACATCATCTACCCCCACAATACATCATGTGTCCCCACAATACATCATCTACCCCCACAATACATCATGTGTCCCCACAATACATCATCTACCCCCACAATACATCATCTACCCCCACAATACATCATGTGTCCCCACGATACATCATCTACCCCCACAATACATCACCTGTCCTCACAATACATCACCTGTCCTCACAATATCATCTGCCCCCACAATATTCTGAGACCCATCAGTAATGCTTGTGTCATTATGGTGTTGGTTAACCCTCTTGAAGGAGTCTTTAAGGCAGACCAAACCTTCCTTTGTAGAGTGGTTCTTCTGACAGACAAGATTCTCATATGGGGGAATCAATGTTTGATAATAAGCCCACATTCTGCTTACAGATCACTCACTCCTTTATGGAAAGCACTTCCATCTTGCAGGCAGGGCCCTCACTGACAATGTCCATGGTGTGATGGTACACTAAATATTGACGATGTCCCAGGTCGAATAGCTTGGATATCAGTTTAAAGGACCTGATCACTATCGGGTGGCTTTTGGAAGGAAGCTCTCAGCAATAATGAGGGAAAGGTGCAGGTGACACTGGCCACAGGAAGGGCTGGGATATTGGAAGAATCAGCCAGTAATTGGAACAGGATGACAAGGACACAGTATAAATAATGGGAAGTCGGGAGAGTAACAGCAGTCATTGCGACTGTTGCAGTCTTAATAATTAGTTTCTGTGTTTTGTGGAACTCAGAGACTGATGATGCAGTACAGATGATAAAGCTGGCCAATAAAAGGTACACCTCAGTATGCACAGCTACTGATACTTCCCTCGCAGGAAGTACAAAGTCAGGAACATCTATGGAGATTTTACAATTTAATGAAATGAGGATTCTGGGCCTAGTTTAGGTCAATAGGACTTCAGCAAAGCTGTGAGAGAATGTTAGGGCAGCAGGCCCACAGCCCCCTGGACTCCAGTAGAGTCCCGAGAGCTTCTGGTGAGGAAAGGACATTGGGAATAGTCCACCTGGGGCCTGAATGTGGGGCCAAAAAGAGGAAATGAATTGACATTAAACATTAATAGCTTTGGAGTCAGCAAAGAAAGGAATGAGTATTAACAGTTTTAAAAAAATAGTTAGTGGAGCCCTTTCTAATAATCACAAACTGACTCTCGCAGAATGGGTAAACAAAAATGTGATAAGAAGCACAGACTTCAGTGAAATAAAGGGGATAGTTACAGTGTGTATAATTCTGCTTATTAGTATTTTACAGTACAAGGACTGTAACCAAAAGATAGGCATATATTATGCAGCCAGACACCCTATTTGAGTAGATTGTGTCTCCCAAGCATGTTTGTTATTGCAACTTACAGATTTAAGTAGTTTCAATCTTTTGCCAGCCTACGACCACTCTTACATTTTTCGATCTTATGTAGAGACACCGATTATTTCCCCTGGCTGGGAAATCCAGAAAACAGGACACAACCTCAGAAGAAGGAGACAGTCATTTTGAACAGAGATTAGGAGAAATTTCTTCAATCATAGTTGTGAGTCTTTGGATGTTGGATGTTCCATTGGTTGTGGATGTTCCATTGTGAACACACTGAAGGCTGAGATAGACAGAGGGCAGAATTCTCCGGTCATCCTGGTCTAAAACCTGGAAACATCCCCACCCCGCACTGTCAGTGAGGTTCCACATTGTCTGAACCTACCAGCTAAAATCCCAATGACGGGCAGGATCGAAGAATCCTGATCAAAGTTTTGAATTGGCATGGAATCAAGGGCAAGTATGGCTTGGGCAGGAAAGTGGAGTTAAATCCCAAATTCAGGCACGATGGTATTGGATAGAGGAGCAGGTTCAACGACTGGATGGTCTTCTCCTGCTCCCGTTTGTTATTTTCTGATTGCTCACGTAATTGAAAACAGATCTTCAAAGAAACGAACGCAATGGGCAAAATTCTATGACTTCATCATGCCTGTTTTGTGGCAGGAAACAGTCATAAAATTCTCCTAGCGAGAATGGCGCCTGTTTTCACTCTGATTCCCATTTTACCAAGAGAAAGAATCGGCGCAATCGGGACCATCCAAAATGGGCGAAACATCTATTTGCATTTTTTTGCATTCATCACAATGTCATTTGTGAGTTTCACTTCTAATTGTTCCAGCTCACCTGCCTTAACCACCTGGTTCACTGCAGCTGGAATCCATCAGGAAACTACCTCAAATATAAAAAGACTCGTTCAGGCACCTGAGCAGTTGGGGGTGAACAAAAAGGTAAGTTTCCGCTTCCGAACAGCTCCATGCTGTTCAGGAGAGCTTGTTATGTAGCAGCCATGTTATGTTTAGGGTCGGGGAGGTGTCCTGAAAGTGTGTACGGGTGAGGGGCTGCTGTTGTTCACAGGATTCGTCTTCAGTCTCTCGGCATAGACCGGGGTCAGAGTGCTGACCTTGGGTCTTAATGCTGACTCTGTGTCCTAGTGCTGGCAGCAGCGAGCACTGTTGCTGGTGGGAGATGGGCTGGTGACAGTCCTGCGGCCTCAGAACTTGTCAAGCAATAAAGTCTGGGCCTCGACTTTATGAGTTCTGGGTGTGTGTTTGCAAGTGGAGGGGGGAATGGGAAGGGGCTGAGTTGCCATTTTGGGGGCTATGAGGGGTATGGGGAGTGTGTGTTGCTGAGGGGCTACGGGGAGATATGAGGAGTGTGTGTTATTGGGGTTCCGTGAGGAGAGTATGGGGAGTGTGTCTTGCTGAAGGGCTATGGGGGGATATGGGGAGTATGTATTGCTGGGAGACTGGGGGAAAATGTGGTGGCTGTGTACTGCTGGGCTGGGGGCGAGCAGAGTTCTTGAACCTCTCCATCTGTCTCTCCCCTAATCTCCCCTAATTTTGCCCCTCCTTTTCCCATTCAGAGTGATGAGATAATTTTGGCAGTATTACCTATTGATCTTGCTGTTTTTTCGCTTGCTGCTAGAGCTGAGGAGGAGGAGCTGGAAGATGAATTGTGGAGTAGAGTGAGACAGCTGTCAGAGGCAGGCCGCCATTCACCCCAAGGAGGTGGGGGGGGAGGCATGGCTGGAGAAGGAGAGTATGGAGGCCTCGGCAATTCCGCAAATAGCTATCCTTCGAGCAACTGTTGTACATCGCGTGCCACCAACAGCTCTGACACCGAAAGGAGACAGTGCAACATCTGTGCCATTTGTTGCAGGACCTGGCACCTCGGGCAGTGGGGGCACCCACTCTTGGTGGCTCTGAAAGTGACAGCCACCTTAAACATGTATGCCACCAGGTCCTTCCAGGTCCGCCAGCGGAGACCTTTGTGTCTTTTCCCAATCATCCGTCCACAAGTGTGTCAAAGAGGTCATAGATACCCTGTATGTCCAGGCTGGCCAATATATTAAATCTGACCTGGATCAGGCCCAGCAGGAAACTGGACAGCAGGAATCACAGCGATCATGAGGATGCCAAATGTCCAGTGGCCTATAGACTGTATTCATGTTGTCCTCAAAGCCCCAGTAAAGAATCCAGAAAGATTTATGAACATAAATGGTTTCATTCAATACATGTGCAACTGGTGTGTGACCATCAGCTGAACATCATGCACATCTGCACCAGACACCCTGGCAGTGTACATGACAGCTTCACATCTGAGGAACTCAGATGTCTTGGAGGTCGTTGAGGAGGAGCCCAGGGTGCAAGGATGGCTCATGGGGGACCTGGGATACCCACTTTGGATTTGGCTGATGACACCTTTACTGAGGCCCTCATAGCCAACTCTTCAACAGTGGAGCAGTGCATAGGGCTCCTCAAAATGTGGTTCAGTTGCCTGGACCACTCTGGCAGGAACTTACAATATGGCCCCTGATATTGTCCCGCATTGTGGGGGTATGCTGTGCTCTACACAACCTGGCACAGCAGCAAGGAAACTTGTTAGATGAGAAGGACATGGAGGCTCAACAGCCAGATATCACCGGGGAGGAGAATGACTAGAAGAAGGAGGAGGAAGAGAAGGAGCAGCACACTTTGCAACACCACCCAGGCGCTGGAGGACTGGCAGCTAGAATGAGACATGCGAGGGCAGATAGGGAAGCCCTGATCATCAGGTGTTTCACTTACTAGGGGGCTGTGTCTGTGCACATGCGTTCCATTAATCCCCACCCAAAGTCCTTCTATCTCCTGCAACATCGTCACACCAGAATGGTGGTCCTGGGTACCCTGTGTTAGCGAGTTACTGCGGCAGGCAAGAGAGTGATGACAACTCACTAAGCACCATTGTAATGATATCTGACTCCTATCTGAACTCTGCATGCATGCTGGCATCCAGGCCCACATCTGGTGACGGGTAAGGGAGTACTTTTCCCCCGTGCAGGGTCCCAGGCGCCCGGAGTGGGGGGCTAGTGGTGGAAGGAATCCCTCATGGGTTTCGGGGATGCCATGTCAGGTGCTGTAAATGCACACCAGTTGGAGTAGCTAGGGAATTATTTGAATGCCTTGATTTTCACACTAGCCTCCCCCACTGATATCAACATGCAGGGTCCCTCCGAACACTGTTGGAGTCGGTACATTCCTGTTAGAGGATAATCAGAGACAAACTAATCACAGGTGTGGAATGAATCAACATTTATTGTTGCCATTAAAAGTACCTTCAAAATAAGCGATACTATAAGAACTTGTGAATGTGAGACTTTAAAGTACCTAAATATACTATCTTTCCAGTGTTGCCTTTCACACGTGCCATCTTAGTGCCACTACCACACCTTTACTTTATGTAGCCAACCACTACATCCCAATACCTCCCCAAGATGTACAACACAGGTGGAGGTGGCCAGCTGCTTATCACATCCCGTGGCCTGTGATGCCCTTGGTAATCATCCTCTGGAGGGCCAGGACCTTGAGGGCTCTGGCTTGCTTCCAGATATCAGGGACATAACCATGACATCTTCTTCACCTTGCTGCTCTAAAGATGCTCCATGTCAAGAAGGGCGGGGGTGAGGGGGCAGTCAGAAGGTGTAGCCATAATCACAATCTCCTGGCTGGACAGTCCGGACAAGGGCTCCAACCCTTCCTGTTCCCTCAGGGTTCTCCCAGGCCCCTGGGTCACTCCATGAGATAATGGCGCTTTTGCAGTGAGCTCCAGAAGCTCTAGTATCACCCGGCCATGGAGACCTGGAAGGCCACCTCTATTTTTGCCATGATGATTGAGCCCTGTGCCCTCTGAGTCGGTGGGGGGGGGGGGGGGGGGTGGCACCAGTCAATGGCAGCAGCAAATGCCTTCTGAGACTGGGTCACACTATGCAGCTCCTCAGCCGTGACCCTCTACGACTAGGCTATGTTCTCAAAGGCTGCTGTCACGGCCCGCTGTGACTTGGTTCTGTCCTGCAAGCTCTGCAGCCTCTTAGCCACAGGCATAGAACCTCAAGAAGCCTATTGAGGCCCTCATCTGTGGCCTGCTGCCTCTGAGCCGTGGCCTTCTGGTTCTCTGCTTGGCCCAAAGTGACTCAGCCATAGCCCTTTCGTTCTCTGTTGTGACTCGGCCATCACTTGCCACTCATATTGAGGATTTCTTGCCCCCGGCTTTCCACTGCAGATGCCACGCTTGTTGACCTGGGAAGCCAAAAAGGCAAAGCTGCTCCACCTAGAAGCTTTGGGACTCTTCCCAACAGCCTTTCAGTCTTTCTAGTGTGGCCATCAGTTCCTCCTGCATTTGCTGGCTCTGTTATTGCATCTCCGGCAGCTGAGGGAGAAGTGGTCTCAGAGGACCAGCATGTAGCCTGGGGCCAGCTGAGTCCTCAAATCCAGTAGGCCTCTGCATGTGAGAGGCCTTGGACATTCCCTCCTCCGCCCAATGTATATTATCAGTTGTGTCATGCTCATGAGAGAGTGACCCAGAAATCTTGCCAGTAACTTGGTCCATCGATGTGAGAGTCTTTGGATGGGGATTTGCGAGGTGGAAACTGATGCCAAACTGGTGCCATCCTTGGAATCTCTTCACAGCTTCCGTTGAGGAGTCCTCTGAGCTGTCAGGGGCACATAAGTAATGACTATGTGTGAGACAAATCCCTGTAATAAAATGCACAGCTTCTACAACTATTTGCAAGTAATGACAAATGTGGCTGAACATGACATTACTTTTGTGCTGATAATAGAAATATATACATGTAAAATATACAACAATTTAAATGAAAGCCATCACTTTCATAGGCTGCAGTGAAAATTACGTGACAACCTTTAGCAGTAAGCAGTCCTTTCCAATAAATTTCAATTAAATAAAAATGCAGTGAAGAAATCTATAATTTGTAAGTTATGAAGAATTCATTTCCATCATTCATAACTATCTATAGTAATGACATTACTTTCCCAGAATCTGAACTAAGCATGCAGAGCTGGAACTGTGTGTGTACGAAGGGAGCTGAGGTGTGGAGACAGTGTGAGGTAATGGGAGAGAGAATGAACCAGGCAATAAAGCATCACAATTTAGGCTACAAGAGATTTTAATTATTGGACCTCATAAACCTACTGAAGATCCACTGAAACTGCCAGAAGCAGTAGATGGGAAATGCCACAAAGCGGTCACAAGAAATTGTCACAGTAGTCAGGAAACTTTCTGGGAATATGTTTGAGATGGACTCGCAATGGAGGGAGGAGTGGAA
This sequence comes from Sphyrna mokarran, assembly GCA_024679065.1. Taxonomy (NCBI): domain Eukaryota; kingdom Metazoa; phylum Chordata; class Chondrichthyes; order Carcharhiniformes; family Carcharhinidae; genus Sphyrna; species Sphyrna mokarran. The sequence goes on along the minus strand of JAGIQG010000003.1, from coordinate 103,236,786 downwards.
CCCCTGTGCTGGAGACTTCTAAGTACTTCTTGTGGGGTCTAGACAAAATCAACGTCCAAAAAAAAAATTTCAACTTCTACTGATTCCTCTTTTTACACGAAGGTTTCAGACTACAATAGCAGTCAGGCCCTGGTCATTAGCGTTTCATCGGCTGATTAAGAAAGGGTCATGCTTCTTCCTGGTGGTGTTGTAGTAATATCAAATCCTACAGCCTGTGTTTGGTTCACTGGGAACTGTCCAATTCTAAAGCAGGTTGTTCTCGTCAAAAGAGCTGGTTAAGATTGGAACCTTTGAGCAAAAAGTGAGAACTCCACTGCTAAATCGCCTGGGCAATTTTATCTTCCTCCCCTCAATCAGTTTGCATCAGACAACTTTGTCAAAATAACTCTTCAGATTTCCTGTAATAAACAGGCTGAACAAAAGCCATACAGCATTGCCTTCTCCTGTTGCAGGTTACAGGCCACTAGATGGTAGTGTGAGATTGGGTAATGGATCAGATTCAAGGAATAAGGATATGAAATAATAACTTGACAGATTTTCCCACAATTTTTGGCTGTGCAATTTATAAAACACTGTTCTCAGAATGTGGCTCTAGTGGAGAAAAATGGAGAGATGTTGGGTGGATTCTTCCCATAATTTGTCAGTGTCATTTTCAGCAAGAAAACCGGCAGACAGCTCTCCAACAAACGTCAGGGCACTACATTCCCCCGCTCCCTCCAATAAAGATTGCCCAACAAGCAATGGAGCACAGCCCTCCCATAGGATTGAAGCACACCTTCCCCCATCAACAACATCAGAGCAACCCCACAACATTGGGCACCAATTCACCTCCCCCTCAAATAAGCATCGGGGGAGTACCTCTTCCCCCCATTCCAAATAAACATTAGGACGTTCCCCCTCCCCCACCCCACACCTTCACCCACACAAATATATAAAAGGAATTCCCTTCAATGGGTCCTGAGCCCTGTACAACACAGCCCATTATAGTAAAACAAATATTTATGTAACTGCACATGAACAAAATAAAACATAAAGTTGCCATCCATAACTCAAACTTCAAAATAATGAATGCAAAAATGGTTACCCATGGCACATCCCTGTTCTGCTCAACGTGCCACCCTGCTCACCATTGACGGACAGACGCCTCGCAGGCACACTAAGTTCCTTGACAATCTCTCATCCTGGCAGTACTTTCATGCCTATGTGAAGGTTTGCAGGTCAGAATGCAAACCCAGGAACTCCTGATTCCACTTCTTGAATACCAGTCCACAAGCTTCAGCACTCCCTCCATGAAGGAGGCTCCATGCAGTACTCATGCTTTGTATGGGCTCCTCTATGACACAGATCCTCATGGAGCTCCATCGATTTTCCCCCATGCCTCCCTCTGGACAGAGCATCCGCCACCTGATGGACAATTCAAGTCTCACCCTCCGCCTTGGACTCAGTATGGTCTGCGTCTCCAGCACTGTTTCCATTGTGGAGCCCTGGGATCTCTCTGCTTCTGCCAGCTTCTCATGAGAATGTGGAGTGCCCACACTAATGCGCAATACCCACGGACCCGATAACCATCGCTTTAGTAACTGCGCTAGTGCCAGGGTCCGAGAGAGGTGTGGCTTCATATGTTTAAGATTGCTATGTTTGCATCTGCTTTTAAAAGTTCATGCAGCAATTATTCTGATCAAAGGAACATCAGGAGTGAACCCATCCGAGAGACACTATTCGGAAAGCTATTAAACCAGCTGCAAGACAACACAATGAAGGTAAAATAGCTGTACCTCGAAATAGGGAGAAGGAATTTCCCCCAAACCTGTTCCACCTTCAAACCTAACTACAAGCTGACCTCCTGGCAATTCAACGAGAAGATATATTGAAGCTTATTGAATATCCTCTTCCTTTACCTAACCTTCATTCCAACCTCCATCAATTCAGCAAAGAAATTACAGGCCTGTTACAAGATGGAAACTATTCTAACTTGTTATTGCCTCATCTATATTTATTCTCTTTGTGTCTGATTGTGTGTTTTAAAATCTCCAATGCAAGAGTGTGATAAATAATTTATTTTTAAATACAAGAAGCTTGCTGCTAAAAATTACTTAAATTGGGACAAACCATTCTGTCCGTGATACCAACATACCATTAGTTTCTGAATTACTTCCACACATTGATGTCAACTTCCTGTGATCTGTGTACAAGGTCACTCAAATCCCTTCCCAGTTTCTCATCTTTTTAAAAAACTATTCTGCTTTTCTATCTTTCATACCAAAGTGTAACAGGGAAACCTTGTTAGCAGCGGTAGCATCACTGCCTCTAGGCCAGAAGCTCTGGGTTCAAGTCCCATTCCAGGACTTTATAGCTATTGAAGGTGTGTGCATAACTTGGCTAACAGGTCGATTACTCATCTATAAATCCTCCAATATGCCTGATGGTAGGTGGTAAAAAGCAGGAGAGTTTCCTGGTCAGTTTTACTGCTACAGTAAGGTCTGCAGGTCAGAATGCAAACCCAGGAACTCCTGATTCTGCTTCTGGATTGGAAACATAGCACCCTTAAACATATGGAGTCACGTCCTGTCTCAGACCTGGCACAGTGCAGTTATGAATGCAGTGCGCATGCAGTTGTAGGGTCCATGGGTACTGTACATTAGCGTGGGCACTCTAGCAGTAAAACTACAGTTTTAGGTGGTAAAAAGCAGGAGGTTTTCTGGTCAGTTTTACTGCAGAAGGCAACACCAACCACAACACAACTTGGCCAAGCATAATTATTGGACCAATCTAATGGAAGTCCATAGTTGTCATGCCTGTCACAGCGAAATATCTGATGGAGGAAGAGAATATTTTAATATATAACTTCAGACTTCTTCACGTTATGGCCGTGATTCGCCTAAAGTGCTATTTTGGTGGGAATCCCAACTGTTTTGTCAGTTCAGCTCCTCACCCAAATCTCCGCACTCTGCGCACCGCAGAGGTCCCATCATGAATCTCGTTAAAAACCCGGGTGGGTGGAGACTATCTGCACTGGAGTCTGACAGTTCTGGAAATCTGTGCATGCGCAGTGGTCCTGATCTGTCAGACTCCCCATTTACTGGCCAGCACGATCGCTGACCAGCCCAGGACCACTGCAGTACTGTCCCTCCAGCGTCACCCGCTACCCCCATGACCCAATCGCGACCCCCACAACAATTCCTGGGCCAGCTAATTCCTGACAGCTAATTCCCCCACTCCGGAGCACCCCAGTGTCCAGGCCCCTGCACCCAACATCCCCCCTACCCGGGCAGACCTTGCCTCACCCCCCACTGCTGGAGTCAGCCACCCCCCAACCCTCAACCCTCTGAGGCAGGTCCTCGCAACAGACCATCACACCCGCCCGCCCCAATAGCTGCCTTCCCTCCATCCCAGGCCGATCCTGTCTTTAGAGTGGCAGCGAGACACCCGACCCCCACCGATAGCCCCATGGTTTTACCCACAATAATCTTTGCCCCCTTGGAACTGCCTAATGTCCAATTGGGTAGTGCCAAGATATCCCCTGAGCAGCGGCAGGGAGTACAGGCTAGCACTGCTGGGGTGCACATGCCCAGGAGCACGACCTCACCACTTCAGGCACTCTGGGGGGCCCACTTGTCCCTCTTTCATTACTATGGGGGCTCCCACTAGTTCCCCAAATGTAGGGAGCTAGTGTAAACCCCACCAGAACAAAGTACTCCTAGCGGAATGGGAGATTTGAGCAGGACCTGAGAGTTCCCGATAATGAAACTGGTGAATACTTAAAATACATTTTAAAAAGATTCAAATTATTTACCTGCCTTCCCGCTGGTTTCCAGCGTGTCTGACTGCCAACTGTTCGCCAGCTCTGAGAGACATGCATGCATTCCTAGCGCAAGCGCAAATCCCAGTACAAGGCTGGTGATGCGCATCGTCCACCGTGACCAGCCAGAGAAGTTGCAGGTCGCGATGGAAGGAGAATCACAGCCTATATTGCATCTGCCCTGTTCTTGATTCTATGACTCTTACTGACTCATCTAATCTGTCTAAAACCTGTGACAGTCTTTTTTTTTCTCCTCATGACTCACTTCCCCGCCATCAGGAATATTGGATATATTCCTCATTAGTTCCCTTAACTAAGTTATTAATTTAGATTGAAAATAGCTGTGCCCAGGCACCGATCCTTGTTGTAATTGGTTATTATTAGTCTGCAAACCTTAGAAAGGCCTATTTATTTTGACAGTATTTTCTGACCTCAATCCTCAGTCCTTGCTGAAATATTACATCTCGCCATCCTGCGAGTCCTATTATTACATAATAACCTCTTGCAAAGCAAATTATTGATTGTTTAGTGTATAAATACACTACATCCAATGGTTTCTCTTATTCAGCCTGCTTGTTACAACCCAATTTGTCAAACATGATTTATCTTTCATAAATCATAAATTAATGGGTGGCATAGTGGCATAGTGGTTAGCAATGCTGCCTCACAGCACGAGGGAGCCGGGTTCAATTCCTGGCTTGGGTCACTGTCTGCGCAGAGCCTGCACATTCTCCCCATGTATGTGTGGTCTCCTCCAGGTGCTCTGGTTTCCTCCCAGAGTCTGAAAGATGTGCTGCTTCAGTGCATTGGCCATGCTAAATTCTTGCTCAGTGTAACCAAACAGGCACTGGAATGTGTGGCCAGGAGATTCTCACAGTAACTTAATCACACTGTTAATGTAATGTGACAATGATAAATAAACTTTAAGCTTAAACAAATCCTCCTTGCATATGCCCAACCCTATTACAATTTCCTATGATCGCTGCTATAATATCTTTAAGAATAGATTTTAGCATTTTCCTGACCACTGATGTGCGATTAACTGGTCATTGTTCTGCTTTTTCTTTTCCTCTTTTCGTTAAGGGCAGAGTTTTGTTTCTACTCTCCAATTATCAGGAAACATTTGAGAATCCAGTGAACTCTGAAACATCAAAACCAACGTTTCCATCACTGCTGCAGTTACTTTTTGTTGAGGGACTCAAAATGTGTTACATTACTAAGTTGGGTATCTTAGTTCTTTATGAATGAAAAGAATCACAAACAGCCAATGTTTACATGTTTTTAGTTCTGCCACAATTCTGCATTACAATTATATAACACTTAAAATACAATTCCATGTGAAGAGAGTTAATTGATTTATCCTTTATCAATAATTGTAATTTTTCTTACTTAATGAACTCTTTTTTCCATATACCAGTACAAACTCCCTTACTTTTGATTTAGTCAATATCGTCTGTTAATTATGGTCTCAATTCCATCAAGTGAAACTTAAATTATAAATCTTTTGATTCAATATCAGGCAAAATCCTGCTTCTACACAAACTTGGATTAGAAAGGATGATGTATGTACCAAATATTTGTTTTTTGCAGTACTATTTCTCCTGCCGTTATCATCATCTGATTAAATTTTTCTAGGGCAGATCAGTATGCACTGAAGAGCCTTTTAATTACATTTACTCAAGTGAATGAACTGACCATTGCTTTCAGGTCTGCTGTGGTTCAATAATCTAGCGGCACTTTAAATTAACTTAAACTTCCCTGTTTAACAGGCTAAAGGTTATTAGTGTGCCAATGCCAGGATAAATCAATGACAGTACAACATTAGCAGGTTTCGGGACATCCTGAATAACCCTTTCACTTGCTGTAGCTTCAATTACCTTTGTTATTTTCAACTGAACCTCTATCATGATGGAAAAAATGAATTTTATCACAGCCTACATTGGCAACAAAAAAGGAGCAAGCGAATGGGAAATAAATCTTGCTCCCAGCAAGATGATATTTTATGTGCAGTCATGCTTTCAGATAGAGAAGGAAATGCTGTCTCTACAATTACTTAAAATATATAAACAAGTCTTGAGTATAGAATACATTCATCACACTTCACACAACAAACTTTAAAATGTCAAAGGTATAAGAAAAAAGAAAGTCAATCATTTCCTATTTTTTGTGATCTTCAGAGCAAAGCATCAGTCCGAGAATAAGAGAGACAGATTTGCAAGTGTCAATCTATAGAACTGTTAAAAGAAAAAAGGATGAGAAGGAACTTTTTACCACCAAAGGATGCCCCAAAGCACTTCAGAGCAAATGAAGTTGCCAATGTTGTCTCAGACTGGAATGTGGTGGCCAGCTCACACAGAACAAGATCTCTCAAACAGGCAAGTGAGATAAATGACCAATTAATGAATGCTAGCAACGTTAGTTGAGGGATTTGGCCAAAACATTTGGAGAACGTCCTTCCTCATTTATTGTACAATGCCATAGGAACCTTCACATCGACTGGACTCTGTTAAATGGGACCTCAGTTTAATGTTTCATCCAAAAAACATCATTTTCAACAGTGCAACTTACTCTCAGCCTTAGACTGGAGTGTCAGGTGAGATTTTGGCCATGATGTTCTGGCCATATTGTGCCCGGAGTAGATTATATTGGGACGGTATGAGATCAGAGTGAGGTTTAGCATGTTCAGCACTATTGTCAAACCCCATTGGAATCCTTCCAACCACTGTGCCCAGATAAGCAGTTCAACATGCCTAGTCCATTTGAGACCAGATTCCCTATTCCTGATTCCTGACTCTCGGGAACCTAGTGATAATCACTATTGGTCTCCACAAATGGTTTCAGGCATCTTCACAGGGCCCCTGGATGGTTGGTGAGATAACTGAGCGTTACCAACCTAGCAGTGCCAACAGGCATCCTGGCAGTGCCAGCTGGATACTGCCAACTGGACACTGCCAGGATCAAGTGGCATTGGCCAGTGGGCACTGCCAGATAGGAAATGCTAAGGGCATGACACGTAAAGGGAATCCACTCAGAGGATGATGATCTGCATTGGTAGAGGTAGCGAAACATGTTTGAAAAATATGGCAGCATTTCCTTTCAATGCTTTTTTGCCCATTCAATTGGTTCTTTAGCTCTTCTGTCTCTTTCCTGCACAGTAAGAAGTCTGACAACACCAGTTTTAAATCCAACCGATTTATTTGATAGTAAACTTGCAAGCTTTTGACTCTATGACCTCTGTTGGGCAAATGAACACCTCATTTGCCTGACAAAGGCCATAGAGTTGAAAGCTTGCGAGATTACTATCAAATAAATCGGTTGGATTTAAAACTGATGTTGTCAGACTTCTTACTGTGTTTACCCCAGTCCAATGCCGGCATCTCTACATCTTTCCTGCACCTCATGGCTTCTTCTTGGAATGTTGAACATAGCCAAGTTTTCTTTGCCAACTAACTCTTCAATTCATTTAGACATTGCATTAATTTTGCATCTGTTTATAACTTTGACTTTGTTGTGAAACTTATTTGTTTCATTTTGAACCTTCTTGTAATTTAAGAAAAGGCCCCTCAAACTTTGTTCTGCACGTCATCCATTCGGCAGTTCAAGATAATCTTCACTTCTTTATGCTGCTGATGGGTTATGCACTTCTTTGGCATTTGATCTTGAAGTATAATCTTCTTTCAACTGTTTATTTTCTTGACATGATACAGCAGGTTACATTCAAATCATGAAGAACACCATGACTACCAGCTAGGAATAGCTGGTTCTAAAGTAAAAATAGCACAGAAGCAAAAACTAACAGGCAAATTCATGCTCTGATGAAGAGTCATCCAGATTCAAAACATTAGCTCAGTTCTCTCTTCACAGATGTCAGACCTGCTGAGATTTTCCAGCCATTTTCTGTTTTTGTTGGAGAATTCACCTAGTCAGCAGATTGGTATTTGTCACAACTGAAACTAACCTAAACAGCACCAAACCAATGCAAAATGAATCCTCATCTGATATTACAGTAGCAGAATGTGTATTATTGAAAAACGATTAACGAAGATGAGCTGCAGAATGATGCTCGTGTGACTGTTTCTTAATCAACAGCAGGAAGTGAATGTTACTGGCAAGGCAAACATTTATTTCCTCATCTGCAATTGCCCTAAGAATGTAGTGGTGAGCAACCTTCTTGGAATGCTGTAATCCACATGATGTACATAAAATGGTGTTTCCTGTTTTGATCCAGCAACAGTGATGAAGCAATGATATAGATCCAAGTCAAGATGATGTCTGACTAGGAGGGGCGGGACTGTTCCCAAGCAGCTGTTGCATTGTTCTTGTAGAGATCATGGTTTTGGAAAGTGCTGGCAAAGGACCCTTGGCAAGTGGCTGCATCAATTATGGCACAGATTGCTGCTACTGTGCACCAATGTTGAAGAGAGTGAATGTTTGAAGAGCTGGAAGAACTTATCACACAGGCTGCTTGACATCAAGCTTCTTGGATTTTGTTAGAGCTGCGCCCATACAGGTCAGTGTGGAATATTTCATTACATATTAATTTATGCCTTGTAGATGGGGACCAGACCTTAGGGAGTCAGGAGGTAGGTCATTCATCATACTGTCCCAGCCTCTGACCTGCTCTTGGTTGGTACGGACTACCTTGAGTTTCAAAAATAGCAGTCGTTTTACAATATGCAATCATCTATCTTTGAACTGAATAGGCAGCATGAACTTATGTTCAAAGAAGAGTCCAAGCTTCCAGCTAAAACTGAATGTGGCTCCACTTATAGGTGAGAAAGAATGAATAAATGTTGAAAAATTTAAACAACAAAGAGGTAGTAGTGACCCAAACTGTTTCATGTTACTGAGGATTAACCATCATTGTTTCGAAACCTGAATACATCTTTTAATTATGCTAAAATCATTGCCAGCATGAAGCTTTGCTGAGACAAATGAAAAGGGGTAGCTTTGTCTCCAAATGTGACATAAAACAGATGAATAGCAAGTAAATAATTTGGGCAGGAAAATGTTCCTATTCTCAATTACTAATTGGTAACCATAGCTCTTCAACAACATAACATGAAAGAGCATGAAATAAGATTACAATAAACTATATGTGTTTATCATGACAAGTGCACTTAATTTTCATGCAAGCTGTTGTTCAACAGCACAGATAATGTTGTCATTGTTGCATTTTGCAATCAAGCCTGCAATTATAATCAATTTTCATTCTGCACATTGGCTGAATACAATTTTAATTACAGTACATCAAATGAGCATTGCCACATACACGAGCACATTATTCAATTTTACTGGTCAAAAGATTTATCTGTTAATTCTGCGCTATATCAGAACTGCGCAGGTCCTTTCATCTGTGCTCGCTGCCCATTTCTTATTCATGTTCGGGTTGTAAGCTACTGGAGAAAAAAGAGGCATTAAGAAATATAGGTCCCTATTGCCAACAGCTTTGTTATCATGGGTACACTGGTATAAAAGTCAACTCCGAGGTCAGCAAAAATGCAATTTATCTCGCATGTGCCAACATTCAGATTTATAGACCATGAAGGAAAACCATAGAACTGAAAGCGATGGGTCTGATATCATCTCAAAACAGCAGGATGTGCTATTAAAATTTAATGATCCAAGTTGGAATTGCAGTATTCAGTTCTACAGCTCACAATCTACCCTTGATTGCAAACTATACTGCATTCTGCTCTCTAGTGTAACCAGCACAGTTAGTTGCAATATGAATGCAATTTCATATTGACCTTTGAAAGAATGAAAATGGACGTCTTGTCGACATGTACAGGGTTAGCGCCGGGAGGAAGGAACTCGGAAGTTCTCAGTCTCTCAAGACATAAGACTTTCAATGATAATCTGAAAGTGATAAGGACATCCAGCCAAAGCTGGCTAAATATCTTTACGCGTATGCACAAGAGGGCCCGATTGCATAATTGAGGTTTAACTGTAATTTTATCATGGTAGCCAGGCATGTAGCCACAGTCAGTTTCCTAGTGGGCCATCCATGCTGGGAAGAGAACAGTGGCCAGAAAAACGCTAAAGAAGGCAAGTTGCAAAACTTTCATTTTAAACTTTCGCCATAGGACTTGGGAGATTCCACAAGAAAATCTTTGCCCTGCTCCGGCATGGAATTTTTTTTTTATTCATTCGTGGGACATGGATGTCACTGGCTGTCCAGCATTTATTGCTCATCCCTAGTTATGCTTGGAGGGCAGTTGAGAGTCAGCCACATTGCTGTGACTTTGCAGACATATGTAGGCCAGACAAGGTAAGGACAATAGATTTCCTTCCTTAAAGGACCTTCGTGAACGAGATGGGTTTTTCTAATACTCGATAATGGTTTCACTGTCATCAGTAGATCTTAATTCCAGGTTTTTTTTAAATTCAAATTCCACCATCTACTGTGGAGGGATCCGAACCTTGGTCCCCCAGAACATTAGCTGAATTTCAGGATTAATAATCTAGTGATAATACCATGAGGCTATTCCCTCCCCAAACAGACCCTTCCTTTCTGGATCACAAGAAGGTAACATACTGCACTTGAGATGCCATGACACATGAGGCTATTGACCAAGAGTTGGAAAGTGAGACTGGGCTGGATGACTACTTGTTTGCAGAATTAATAGGATGCACCAAAAGGTCTCCTCCCATGCCGTAAATGTCCAGGAGGCCTGATAATTAAAATACTGAAACCCTCATTCCCGGAATACTGGGCACGTTTCTAATTCAGATAGTAAGCAGATACTAAAACTGACCAGAATTAAAATGGAGCTTTTCATTCTTGTCCTCAAATGTGTAACAGCTCTCTGTCTCACCTGAATGAAACAGTGGGAAAACAAATCAACAGTTCAGATGCACGCAATACTGTTAATCACTCATTATTTAAAGAAAGCGATCGACAGTGAATTACCAGAATCTCTCCTGTCCTCATTGCATGGTTACCCTGCACCAATCTGCCAACTTTTCCTCTATTGACTGACTGAGGGAACTGTACTCGTTTGATTCTATATTTATTTGCCCAGTCACAACCAAGCAATCACTTGTAATGGCTGCTCACCCATGCCTTGTTGCATCTGGAGTCCCTCATGCATCTGTCCTGGGCAAAATTATACCTCATCTACAAATTGTCCATAGCAATGTCATTCAAAGACTTCATCATGTTCCACAATTCCACCCCTCCACTTTGTCCTGATCGCTCATTGTCTCTATGCTCGCTGATTTACACTGGCTCAATTTTATAATTTCATTCTCCTGTACAAATCTCCCCATTACATTTCCCTTCCCTGTTTTTGTAACTTCCTCCAGCCCAATGATCTTCCAAGAAAGCAACTTCTCTCCAACTATGGACATCCCTCATTTTCCTTTCTTTCACTACAAGAGGCTCTGATTTTCTCATTAATCTCTCTGTATTTCTTCAACTGTTTTCCCTTTAAAACCATACCTAAATAATATTTTTGACCATGCCTTTATTTACCTGTCTCAATCTTCCTATCTTGGGCTTGTCCATTTTTTACTTAGTGTGCTCCTGGAGGGAGGTGGGTTTAGGATATAAGGACTTGTGTTTATCTTGCAGGACTTCAGATTGTCCCAAGGAACTTGCAAGGGATGAAGTGCAGTCTGTCGTAATGTAACAAATGTAGCAGCTGATTTGTATGCAGCAAACTCCCACAACATCATTGATGTAAATAACAAGGTAATGTCTTCTTTAGTTTTTTTTTGAGGGATATATATAGGCCAGGATACTGGAGAAAATTCCCATCCTCTTCTTTGAAATATTACCATGCAATGCTTTATGCTCACCTGAGAAAGCAGGCTCAACTCATAACTTGTAAGCTCCAACAGTAGGAGACTCTCTCTTATCGCATCCAACTATCACCCTCGATTATTTTGGCAAGTTTTTGGCTAAAACTTAGATCCATAATCTTTACCCAGAAATGAGAGTGCTCCCACTAAATTGTGGCTAATATTTGACAACTATATTAAAAGTGTTATATAATCAAAGACTTAATCATAGTTTGAGATTAGCTTAAACAATGTATGCCCAATATTCAGCACTAAGCCACTTCGTGAACAGCACTAGTATATCATTAAAAATCTCAGGCACAAAGTTCAGATGAATCAAGCTATAAATTTTTTTTAAACAGATTTATTGCCTGCGGATTTATTTATATTTTTGTTAATGTTTGAATTTATTGCTGCATGAGATGAAGAGGAAATAAAATGACTAAATTTTGGGTGTGTTGACCAGGCAACATGCACCTATTGATTTATACCCATCAACTGCACGGAATTGCAAGAATCTTCACAAGCGCAAAAGCACAGTATCGACCAATGCAGAATGACATTTTGGAGATTGATCTTTAGCTGATGAAAATAAATAGCATCCAAATAACTTCTCCATTGTAATTTTTATCTAATATTATTTGGCTTCCATAACCCTTTCTGAATGTCAGCTAATGCATCATTACTGACTGATAGAACACACATCAAATAAATGAGAATGAGTACGTGGCAAGGATGCTGTTGTCATAGCTTTGGAAGGAAATTATTAGGTAGAGATAGAATTTCACTGCAAACTGATAGAAGTGCTATGGTGTTTGAAATTGTGTGTTACATATCTCAAGTCTGCCTTAGATATTTTCCTGGTCTCAGTGGTGCTCAGCACTTCTATAAACGTTTCCTGTTCAGGAGTACAATCCGGTGGCCCCAGTAGCTAATCATTTTGTCACCATTTCCGGGGACACTCCAGAGATAACTTTTTAAAAAGGTATTTGAATTCCCAATGAGCAACCTAAAGGAATCACACAGCCAGATTTTCAAGTATTAAGATTTTAACTGTAACAAAATTAAAAAAAACTTAATATTACCTAGTAGGTAGCTAATACACCAAATTACAGAAATGTTTTCCCTTCTTTTATCACAACCAGAATCCCATGTCTCAGTTCTATATACTGCCTGCTCTGTGTGCAGAACTGCAGGCATCAGTCCAACACTCCCAGCTTCCACAAGTTCATAAGCACATCAGAAATAGGAGCAGGAGTAGGCCATCTAGCCCTTCGAGCCTGTCCCACCATTCAATAAGATCATGGCTGATCTAAAGCGAATCAGTTCCACTTTCCCGCCTTCTCCCCATAACCCTTAACTCCCTTGTCTATTAGAAATCTATTTACCCGTGACTTAAATATATTCTATCACTTCAATGAGCAGAGAATTCCAGAGATTCACCACCCTTTGAGTGAAGACGTTCCTCCTCATCTCTGTTCTAAATTGCTCCCCCCCCCACCTCTTATTTTGAGGCTGTGCCCTCTTATTCTGGTTTCCTTTCCAAGCGGAAAGAATCTCTCTAACTCTATCCTATCCATCCCCTTCATTATCTTGTAAGTCTCTATAAGATTCCCCTCAGCCTTCTAAACTCCAACGAGTACAGGTCCAGTCTATTTAATCTCTCCTCATAAACTAATCCTCTCATCTCCAGTATCATTTCACCCTGTTTTGCTGAGTTCTAACATCAAGTGACTAAGTCTCCAGAGAAGTGCCAAGTCAATTACTAGCAGTGAGGCCTACAACTAATGATTCCTTTCCTGGGCCAAGATCAGATGAATCTTCCGGAATCTTTAAATTGCCAAAGGATCCATCTCTTTGACAAGCGGCTGTGTTCCCTCTGCCTTCTGATTGACAGACCAAAACAGACCAAAACTGTTGTCTGCTGACCACCCTAGTTTTTTAAGTCTTTGTGAGAGCTCTCAATCTCAAATTTCAGAGACAAATGTCTGCCCAGTTACTCCTGCCTCTGTTTTCAGGCGTAGGGTAATTACAACTTGCTCAGCACATCTCAACATGGCCCTCCTGTCCTCATAGAACCCAAGTCCTCCAGGCTTATGGTCAGATAGAATTCTGAACAGATTACTTTCCTCTCTTTATTACTCCATTTTATCTTAATGTAGAGATAGTTCAAAACAAAATAATCTTATGAGTCCTCACATTCATACGAGGCACAGAGATTAGCATAGCTGTCTCACCATGCCAGGGATCTGGATTCGATTCTGGCCTCGGGTAACTGTCTGTGTGGAGTTTGCACACTCTCCCATGTCTGGATAGGTTTCCTCCAGATGTTCCAGTTTACTCAACATAGTTCGAAAATGTGCCGGTTAGATTGATTGGCCAAGCTAAACTGCCCTTTAGTGTCACGGGGATTAGTAGGGTAAAAACGTGGGGTTATGTAGATAGGGCCTGAGTGGAATTGCTGTCAGTGCAGACTCGATAGGCCGAATGGCCTCCTTCTGCAATATAGGAATTCTATGATTCTACGATATTGTGACCAATGTGGGTGTAACAAGAAGACCCCTTGTGATCTGAACTCGACATCATGAGACTGATGTGAACATTTCATTTGACATCAGATCTGGGGTTGATGATAAAATCATTTCATCTGTCTTAATGCACTCAATGAGAGTTAGCAGGAGTTCTGTGGTAGCACTTGTAACTCTTCGTCAGAGGTTGTGGGTTCAAATTACATCAAGCAAATTGAGCACATACAAATTCAGGCTCGCACTCCTGTTTACTGAGAGAGTGCTGTTTTAGTGGCAGTGTTATCATTCCAGTTGGTAAGTAGATATTAAAAAGAGAACCAGTCTTTCTTCTCTGATAAGTGTTGAAAACCCTACTACATTCTCCAGCGCCTGGCGATGACATTGCCAACTATATCTTCAGCAGTCCGCATTCTGAAATTTCCTTCCTAATCCTTGCCATTGCTCCTCTTTCAGAAGCTTACTGAGCTCCAGTGTTTCAATTACACTGAAGATGAAAGGTTACTTATGGTAGATATGTGTTATCATATACAAAATGGTAGAATCATAGAATCCTACAGTGCAGAAGGAGGACATTCAGCACATCGGGCCTACACCCAACAACAATCCCATCCGGGCCCATCTCTGTAACCCCACATGTTGACCCTGCCAATACCCTGATACTAAGGGCAATTCAACATGACCATACAATCTAACCCAGCACATCTTTGGACTGTGGAAGCAAACTGAAGCACCTAAAGGAAATCTGGGAAGCAGACTGGGGAAGAATGTGCAAACTCCACACAGACAGGCATCTAAGTTTGGAATTGAATGTGAGTCCCTGGTGCTGTGAGGAAGCAGTGCTAACCATTGTGCCACTGTGCCACCCTATGTTTCCTTATTTGACGCCAGTTCAGATACGTGCTTTAAAATATGAGAAATGCTTTAAAGTCTGTAAATGTCTGAATCAGCTCAAAGGAACTGTATGTTTACAGAAACAGGGATAAATGACAATGAAAATACCAGTTGGAAAGATGAAAAATATATGTAAAGGCAAGAGGCCTAAATGGTTTAATCTGAACATTGGCACTTTTATCACACTTGTAGCAATGGGAACAATATTAGCAGCGGAATGATAATGGCAGAGTGTCACATTTGTGGCCTAGCAGAGTACAATTCAGTTTTAGATTACAAGCAAAAGAATCTGGGTCAGTACAGATCAGAGCTGCTGAATAAATTTTACTTGTAGCACTTCTTGTCACATCAAAAAAAACTGAAGGTGACTGAAGATTGGCAGCAGCTCGTGCGCTATTTTGCTCTACCATAGCAATCAGATTACATTTATACCTGTTAAACACACAAGTCCTGCAACAGTAGATGGCTTTACAATATATTTTGCTTTTAGAAGCATTTTAAGCATATGCTAAGTATTACGTGGCATCACGTACCATCAAATAATAGCACTGGCCAGTATTGAGCTGGGCTCCACTTTAATTCCAGGGTAGGAAAACAAAGTAAGGAGCAGCTGCTCCACCTGGGAATGTTAGCAGGATTATTGCATTGGTCATAATTGCCAGGCCTGTAACATGTTATAGAATAATAAAAACTGTCTAGTGCAGAAAGATGCCATTTGGCCCATCAAATCTGCACCAACCACAATCCCATCCAGGCCCTACCCCCATATTCCAACATATTTACTCACTAACCTATGCATCCCAGGACACTGAGGAGCAATTTTATCATGGCCAATTAGCCTAACTCGCCCATTTTTGCATCCTCTGTTGGCTTTTCATAAGATCTGCACTGAGAAACACCACTGTTGAATCAGTTAATAATAGGGACCGGAATTCTCTGGTATGTCTCCAATTATCAAGGGAGATTCATGTTCTTCCTGGAACGCGGAGGAATGCTCTGCACCTTCCAGTCAACAAAGGTGGAGTGAAGCCTCAAAGTAATACCTTTATTACACCCGCTCTGGCATTTTCTGATATCCTTGGCTGGAAAGCCAGCATTTATGCCCCACTCACACTTTAAACTAAAATGGCTGCTCAGGTCCTAATTTCCTCACCAGCAGCTGATCTGTATATTTAAATAGCTTGGAACAGGTATCCTTGACACACATAATTTAAAATTGGTGTCTGTCATATCAGAGCGGAACCTGTTTGATTTGCTTTTTTTGGAATAAGACGCAGCCTTGATGATAACTGCTGTTGGATCAATGCCATTGAAGAAGCTTCAGCTGTTCGAGCCAATGGGATTCCATGGTCCTGCTGCAGTGAACCGAGATTTGGCTGAGCTCCAAATTCTTCATCCCCACTTGTTGCGGGGTGGGGCACGGACAGCTAGAGAATTCTGGCCCTTATTATTAACTGATCCAACAGTAGTGTTTCTCGGTGCAGATTTTGTGAAAAACCAATGGAGAATGTATATGACTTCAAAAATGATCATGTTGAGAATCTATCACCAGTGCTGAGCAGTTCACCCTGGGATGGCTAGTGACTGGTTATTGTAAGATTTAGGCTGTACAATGCAATGAACTGGTTTGCATCAAAAGCAATCATTCGCTTAAAATAGCTTTAGGGTTTGGGATGTTAGTGTGATAAAACAAATTGTAAGATAACTAGTGAAATGTGTGTTGGGGATAAGACATTAAATAGCGTTGCTAAACTGTGAAAAAATCAGTTTATTTTATCACATAAAACAGTTGGAACATTTAACTTGAGGGACAAATTGTTTATCTAATCATTATTAACAGATAAACAAAATGTTCTGTGTTATTTCAATCAGCTCTCCAAAAATACCAATCTCAGCAATGGCAAATTCTAATTTTAAGCTATCTTCAGCGATTTATTTGTAAGTTTTGCTGAGTTGAAATCATTTACTAATTTGGCAGCAATATCAGACATTATTCAGTAGTTTACAACTTGAATGTGATGCAAATATATACAGCCAGTAAGTTAAAAATGTGCTGCTAAGTAACAGTGTGAGGGACAGGATTTTCTTATGGGCTTCAGATCCCAAACTGGAAATCAAACGGGGCCTTGCACCCACTCTTGCCAGGAGCCAGAGCAAGGGAGCTTCTTTCTGGCCTGCTGGCTGGCAATCTCCATGTGATTGAGATGACAGGAGCCACCAGAGCATTGGCGTCCTGATCAGGAGAGCAAGAAGCTGCTGAGGCAGGGAGGAAATCTGAGGGGCACCTCAAAATAGAGGCACCCCTGCAAGCATAAATTTGAAATATAAATTCAGAAGGGACCAGCCAGCAGTCACTCAGAGCGGAAGGAATAGCTCTCCAGTGGCAGTGATTGGGATGTGGGTGTGACCTTTACTGATGGTGAAGGAGCTTTTGGCTTCATTGAGCTCAATCTGCGACATAGAGGAAGCCTCCAATGAAATGGCAGCCTTCCCACGTGGCAGGGAGCCATTCAGCCAACAGCAAAATGCCAGTGGTCTCTCTAAATGCCATCCTAAATTGTACCTTCATTAGTTGATTTGATTGCCCATCTTAATTCAGCAAACACCAATCCAACTCCAGTGTTGCTTCTGGAAAACCTTCCCAATCACAAGAATGCATCTTTATAGGCCCCTTCACTAATGTCATGCAAACCTCTCCCTGCAACCCCATAACAACCAATCTCCATGCCCACCTCCCCAAAATCAGGAAAATTCTGCCCAATGATCCTGTGAAAAGTTATTGAAAGCACAGTCATAGATAGATAGATTTATAGAATTTTAGAGTGCAGAAGGAGGCCATTTGGCTCATCAAGTCTGCACTGACAACAATCCCAGCCAGTCCCTATCCCCACTACCCATAACTTCATGCATTTGTTCTGCTAATCCCCCTGACACTAAGGGCCAATTTAGCATAGTCAATCCACCAAACCTGCACATCTTTGGATTGTGGGAAAAAAACCAGAGCACCTGGAGGAAACTTTTGCAGACATGGGGAGAATGTGCAAACTTCACAGATAGTAACTCAAGCTGGGACTTGAACCCAAATCCCTGGTGCTGTGAGGCAGCAGTGCTAACCATTGTGCCACTGAGTCAACAGAGAGCAGCTCCAATAATTGCCTGTCTTGTTGCAAAATATTCTTGAGAAAGCTGATAGGGAAAACAGAGGACTTGGCTCACTTCCTCATTGCTTCCCCATCCTGACAAGATGACACTTTCTGAGCAACAGATAAATTCCTTCAATAAATTCAACTTTTATTAAAGTAGCACAAATGAGCTTCACCTCTGTAAAATACACGGTTCTGATTATTTCTTTTGTTATAGTAAGAATGCAAGCACAGTTCTCAGAAACATTAAACCTTTTGCAGTGACAAAGTTAGTTTGCAAATTCCACTCTCAAGTTACTTTTGTCTAGACATAGCAAGGTATATACTTTTTCCCACCCTGTAGGAAATATATCTTTGCATGCTATACAGCCTTCAAAAAACCTTTGGTAGGACAACTTTGCATGGTTTTGTATAGTTAAAGAAATTGCATGGATTTTTGAAGATTTCTAATATTCTTAGCTCTTTGGAACTTTCATTGCCATTTGCTATCCCTATTTCAATGATACAAACATCAAAAATGAACTTGAAAGTTTTTATTCCTAAAGCTGTATGGAACACAAAACTTCAAAAAATTGTTGCTGAAAGTAAAATTCCGAAGTATGACCAAAATTAGTTTAGATGCCACAGTGCTGTGGAGCTGTACAGGATGCATCTAAGTTCAGTATTTAATGATCTCAGTTCTGGCACTTATTTTTGAGTTTCACTTGGCTTTAGCACCACTGACTAGTGAGCTGCAAGGATCAATGTGCACGGGACGTTGTATAAAGACAACATTGGACTCAACTGTTGTGCTCTTTGTAGCTAAATAAGCTACCGGCACTTACTGTTCGGGCTGACATCTGTAAAATGACTATTTGGATAAAATGCCCTTGAATTCTACCCAAGCAAGGATCAATGCTATCAAAAAAGGAAAATAAAATTGTTCTCAAAAGTGACTGGAATTATTCTACATTATCATCAAAATTTGAAAAGTATCTTTTCCACCATATTTTCTTTGTTGAAGAAAAATGACTGGGGACTTAATTTTCATTCCAATTTGGTTGTGTAATTTTTGTATTGAGATTCCATATCTTCACCAATAGCATCAATTACAATTTCATCACTGGCCTTTTGCAGTGAATGCTGGAAAAGCGAAATGCTGAGAAGAATTCCATTTCTTGAATAACTGCACATTTTCTTTCATGCTATAGAACTTATTGAAACACTAGGGTAAAGCAAACAGTGTCTCTCTCCAGACTTATCAAATATGTGGCAAACTTCACTTCAAGCATTCGAAAAAAGAAATCTGTCACGATTTCTTTCACAAAAAGCAAAATCTGGCCAGACTTTAATTTGAGGCTGTAATTTGAAAAACAGCTGAGGCATGTAATTGAGTTTGTTAGCATAATTGTATTTCTGAATAGATAGGACTTTTAAATCCAGTGAGCCCTGTATTTAAGGCTCTGATTAATTCTGTTAGCGAAGCTAATTAAAAAGATTGAGATGGTGGTGTAGATCAGATACAATTCGCTTTAAGTATTAAGTCCCTTGTTAGATTACTTTGTGTATGAAGAGTACAAAGCGGAAGATCTCAGCAGCTTGGTTAAAATAGATAAAAAAAACACTGCTTTGGAAGACACATAAATGGAAATTATGACTATAATCTAAATTACATGGAGCTCCTTTGAGATGTCTATCAGACTGAAGGCAGCAGTACCTGCAATCCTCAAGGTGAATAAGTTGAACTTTATTAAGTGTCTTTCATTTTAGAATATGTTCTCCAAGTTGCATTTGTTGACTGTGTTACTTTTTTGCAAAGGTTCACGTGAAAATACAATGATAACTCTCACTGTTAGTTTTCCAGATTCAGAAACAGGAAATTTGAATTTGAATCTTGATAAAATCTTCAAGAGCTTGCCAGCTAAGATATTCTTGGAAAATGCAAGTCAACTGCAGATAAGAATTGTCAGTTTGTAAATTTTTAACCATTCGTTCAGTGAAACAGGAGAAAATCCTTGAAATGTATGCAGATAACCAATTGCAAAGATTCCACTATTTTTTCAACAAACGAGTAATGAGTTGACCATATTTGGTGTTTGGAGCATAAACACAAAAGTTTTGGTGCAAGCAATGGGAGTGAAAGTGATTTCCACTGGTGAGAAGGATGGCTGACCACGCACCATCTTGGGCTGTTCATCTCAACAAATATGTACTGGCAAGAGGCTCACCAGTCCTCATGGTGTTGGCAAGCAGGAGGTCACTGTCCTGACCATGGTCATTACCTCATGAGTTGATATGTTTGGGTGTTACATTTGAAGGGTATCCCTCGACAGTCTGTACTGTCCCTTCCACCTTTGTCTGGTCACTGCTCCACTCTTGCCTACTAACCCTTCCTCCCTTTCTTGGCCACTCTTCATGCAATTTGCATAGTCCCCACTCTATTTCAAACATAGGCTGGCATTAGCAGACTCTCCCCAAAGAAGACAATGTGGCAGCATCTCACTGTTAATCATGGAAGCGATCTTCTTTGCCAGATGCACAACACTGTGGACAGCAATCTAATAGAGTGATTAACATTACTGCTTCAATTCCCGGTTTGGGCCACTGTCTGTGTGGAGTCTCCACTTTCCCCCTGCGTCTGCGTGGGTTTCCTCCGGCTGATCCAATTTCCTCCCACAGTCCAAAAGATGTGCTGGTTAGGTACATTGGCCATACAAAGTTTTCCCTCAGTGTATCTAGGTGCCGGGGTGTGGCGACTAGAGGATTTTCACAGTAACTTCATTGCAATGTTAATGTAAGCCTATTTGTGTCACTAATAAATAAACACAAACTAAACTTTAGAAAAATTATGTGCAGTTGTAAAAAGTAATGTACTCAATACTGACTGGTGAGAAACTTACTTTGATGAGCAGATTTAATTCCAGCATGGTGGTCTTTTAATGAGCAGATATGACACACTAACACATGCAAAAGGACTTTCTGAAATTTTTCATTGGGATGCTCAACCTACCTTTAAAGTCCTGAGACCAGAAGTTCTGCAATTCATCCCGACAACAGGAAACTCATTTTTGGCCTCATGACAAACTTCCCGTTGATTTGATATGATTTGCTTTGATTTGATTTCTTATTTCATTATTCCACTGTTATTTATGCCAGGGAGACTGGAAACTTTTGTCTATGACTGTGAAGGAGGAGTTCTGGTTGGATACATTGGAATTCCAGGCTCTATGAAGAATTCTTCCTGAATTAAGCATGTGTCTGGTTTATTGTTCAGTGGCAATACAAATAGACAAAGAGCTTTCATACTTATCCATCATGTTCATAATGTGAGAATGACAAACATTAATGCTTTATTTGGTTTTTTTCTATGTGTTTTTCCACTATTCTGACATTATATCATTTTTTTTAACATGCAGCTGGTTAATCAGTTGGATTGAGTGGATGGTATGCAATTATTCCTGCTATTTCCAGTGTTCGTAATCCAGGGAATTACTGGACATTCTCATCACCTTCCTGCCAAAGCTTTACAAAACAGCAGCTTGAATCTTTGAGTTACTTTATATATTATAGATTTTAGTTTATGTTTATGTTTGGGACAAGATAATAGAAGATACATGCAAATAAGAAAGGCTATGATTATTCTTAAGCTATTCAAATGAAAGAATATATAATTTCCCCTTTCCCTATCTGCCCAACCACCACACCTCAAACTATTGAATTGTTTCTGACATTATTTCAGAATTTTGTCTGCACTGCACTACCCAGTAAGACAGTTCTCTGTTTTGACCATTGACTTTGTAAAGAGAGACCTTCTGTTTGCGTTATAGCATTCCCATTGTCATATTATCATGGTTAAGTTCAAAGTTATTTTTTAGACCAAACTTTTTATAATGCCAATCAATGTCAGAGGGAGGAGGTTATGCTCTGTCATTACTTGCTTGTGTAGGGTAAATATTAGGCAAATTGTAGTGAGGCAAATTTAGATTAACTCAGGAAAGCCAGTAAGGATTTATTAATGCAAATTGTATTTAACTAATTTGCTTATACTTTTTCATGAGTTAACAGAGAATATTGATGAGAATAATGCTGTTGATGTAGAACCATAGAACCCTACAGTGCAGAAAGAGGCCCTTTGGCCCATCGGGTCTGCACCGAACACAATCCCACCCAGGCCCTACCCCCATATCCCTACATATTATACCCACTAAGCCCTCTAACCTACGCACCTCTGGACATGAAGGGACAATTTCTTAGCATGGGCAATCAACCTAATTCGCACATCTTTGGACTGTAATGTAATGTCCAAACATGTAATGCACATGGACTTCCAAAGGCATTTCTAAAAGACCATGCAAGAAGCTTGTGAGAAAATTGAGAATTCCTGAAATAAAAAGTACTAACAATATAGATATAGAATTGGCTGAGTGGCATGTAATGGAGAATAATGGATAATGGATGTTTCTCAGACAGGAGGGAAGTTTATAATAAAGTTCCCCAGGAAACAATGTTCTTCCTAATATATTTTAGTGGCTTAGATCTTTGTGTACTGAACACAATGTCAAAATCTGTGAATGATACAAAACTTGGAGGTATTTTAAGATGTGAGAACTTCAAAAGAACGTACACAAGTTGGTGAACAAATGGCAGATGAAATTTAATGTAGAAAATTGTGACGTGATTCATTTTGCTAGGAAATATGCATAAAGACAATATAAAAGATACAATTCTAAAGGGGTGCAGAGGGACCTGTACATATATATGTCATTGAAACTGATTGGACATTTTGAGGGAGTGGTAAATAAAGCACACCCTATCTTGAGCTTTATTAATATGGGTATAGAGTATAAAAGTAGTATTGCTATCTGAAAAGAAAGGGTACATGGAGAAAGTAGACTAATGATTCTTTTGGAGAGCAGTACTGACACGATGGATCTCATTACTGTGCTGCAGCCATTCTGTAAATCTATGATATGATAGGAGCTTAAGGGCTGATGTTTCTTCAATGTATAGTCAGCAATGCACAGCCTCATTAGTCTATTTATTGCTGCCTCGGCCTTGCTTTATACTTGCTGCTGGCGCTGGGTCTAGTTACCTTTCAAATTTGGCTGTGTAGTTTTCATTTTGTCTGCAGCAGCAAGCCCAAAGATAATTAAATGTCAGGATAAACTACCTGAGGCTAAAAATAGAAGCATTCAAAGGGAATAGTGGGATATGCAAACTAACTAGTCAAATTCTCAAATTAGCCCTCTACAGTAATACTTTTATTCATGTTTTCCTTCTGTTACAGCCTGCATGACTGTGATCATTCCTTTTACTGTAATCTTCTCCACCCACAAAACTCTCCAGAGTACATGGCACAATGCCTCACAGTGCCAGGGATCCAGGTTTGAATTCTGGCTTGGGTCACAGTCTGTGTGGTGTCTGCACATTTTGCCTGTGTCTGTGTGGGTTTCCTCCCACACAGTAGGTGCATTGCCATGCTAAATTCTCTCTCAGTGTACCCGAACTGGAGCTGGAGTGTGATCTGGGTGATTTTTATGCTAACTTCACTGCAGTGTTAATGTAAGCCTATGTGTGATACTAATAAATAAACTTTAGACACTCTCAGACATGGTGCACACAAACTAAAATGTAAATTTGAATGTAGTGATGAACTTTCCAAAGTTTTTTTTTTCAGCTCTTTGAAGAGTTAAAGCAATGGCTGTTTTTTATCCATTTGAAAGCTGCCCTCATATGTAACCAGTCACCAGTTTGTGATCTATACTCAGTGGATTGACTTCAGCCAATCAATAGATGCCAGTGCTGATAGTGATGATCTTCACTCAGTGCAACTCTCACCTGGTGGAAATTTATCAAAACTTATAGAAATGCATCATTATAATCGATGCTGGTCAGTGTTACAATGGCATAGATAAACAAGGCCTATCTAAAGAATTATTCTTTCCAGCAAGATATATCTATATTTAGGCAGGTATGAGGCACAGAATCAATATGCTCATGGCAACTAATATTTCACTTGATGTCTGTGCAACGTGTTGTGCGCTCTGATCCTGGTTAATAACTTGTCATGCATTACTCAATCTTATTTGCTGGATGGCAGATGAAACCTGGTGCAGATCTATGGAGGTAATGATCTATTTCAGAGGTGAAGTTAACATTAGAAAAAGAGCAAGAGAGCAAAGAGAGAGAGAGAGAGAGAAGCTCAGATTCATCAATAAGAAGGTACAGAATGAGAAAGGTAGTTCTAGAGATTATCAACGACAGAAGAAACAAATCTCATTTTCAAACATTATGAAGAGAAAGTGAAAAACAGAGAGATACATACATGAA
Organism: Sphyrna mokarran; assembly: GCA_024679065.1. Lineage (NCBI taxonomy): Eukaryota > Metazoa > Chordata > Chondrichthyes > Carcharhiniformes > Carcharhinidae > Sphyrna > Sphyrna mokarran. The sequence continues at coordinate 103,212,331 of JAGIQG010000003.1, read as the reverse complement.
AGGAGATTCTTAATAAAGGAGAGGACAACAAAACAGAACAACAGCCTGCATTTATATAGCACCTTTAACATAATAAAATGTCCCAAGAGATTTCACACGAGCATTAAAAAAAGAATGCTTTAAACTAAGCCGTATAAACAGATATTGGAGCAAACGATGAAAATCAAAGAGCCACGCTTTAAGGAACATAACCCTGCAAAGGGAAGTAAAGAGGTGGTGGGGTACAAGAGTTTGATCCAAAACTTGAAGCATCGGCAGCTGAGGGCTTGGCCACTAATGGTGGAATGATAAAAATCAGAAGCATTCAAAAGGCCATGATTAGAGAAAAATAGTTATCTCCAAAGGTTGTATGGCTGGTGCAGATTGTAAAGATGGTGATGGGCACTGTCATGCGTCCAGGGCACAGCCACAGCCAGAAACAAGAATGGGAATTTTAAAATTGAGTTGTTGCTTGACTGGGAACATCGAAACATAGAAAATACAGCAACGGAGGCCATTCGGCTCTTTGAGCCCACTCCGCCATTCATTATGATCATGTCTGATCATCCAACTCAATAGCCTGATCCTGACTTTCCCCATATCCTTTGATCCCTTTGATCTGCTTCTTAAAAACATTTAATGTTTTAGCCTCAACTACTTTGTGTGGTCGTGAATTCCACAGGCTGACCACTCCCTGGGTGAAGAAATTTCTGAACAACTGGCCAGTGAGAACATGAATTATGGATCAATGAGACTTGATGTGATGTTAGGATGTGGGAAGGAATGATTTGGATGACTTCAAGTTTATGGAGGGTAGTATGTAGAAGGCCAACAAGGAGTGTGTTAGGACAGTCAAGCCTGGAGTAATAAAGTGTCTCAGCAATCGGATAAGCTGAGACAGAGCAGTGTTATGTGATGTTACAGGGATATAAAACATGGTTTTATTGTCAGAACAGCTATGTGATCAGAAGCTCATCCTTACATCAAACATGGCACAAGGTTGTAACCAGTTGAATTCAGTGTCGGATTATTGCCAGGGAGAGGGATGGAGTTAGTAAGTCGGAAAAGGAGTTTAAGCAGGGGCAAATGCCAATTGTTTCAATCCTGCCAGTACTATTGGATGTCAGAGAAGCAATCTGATCATATAAAGAACAAAGAAAAGTAAAAACACAGACACAGGCCCTTTGGCCCTCCAAGCTTGTGCATATCATGATGCCTGCCTAAACTAAAACCACATGTACTTATGGAGTCCGTATTCTTCTATTCCCATCTTATTCATGTATTCATTGCCCCTTAAATGCTCCCACAGCCTCCCCAAGCAACGTTCCAGACATTCACTATTGTCTGTGTAAAAAATTTGCCTCGCGCTATAGAGACAGTGGAGGAGTCAAAAGAGACAGTGGTGAGTTAGAACTGGATGTCATCAGTGTACATATGAAAGATAACAATACACTTTAGGATGACATCACTGATGGACAGCAAATTAATGAGAAGTAGGAGGGAGCCAAGGATAGATGCTTGAGGGATAACAGATATCATTATGTGGGAGCAAAAAGAGAAACTGTTACAAGTTGCACTCTGTCTATGATTTGATAACGAAGAATGAAACAAGTTCAGTGCAGTCCCAAGAGCTGGACAACAGTGGAAAGGTTTTGGAGGAGGCTGATGTGATCAACTATGCTAAAGATTGCAGACAATTGAGAGGAATGAAGGGGGGTCGTAATTAATCTTGACCACAGTCACAGAGGGTGCCTTTTATGAATTTGATAAGAACCATTGTAATACTGGAACAGAGCAGAACCCCGATTAAAATGAAAGTTGGGCATGGATTTGAGAAGGAAGGGAGAGGTTGGAGAAGAATGGCACTTTGCTAGAACAGAGAGGTCAAGAGTAGGATTTTTGTGGTGAAATCAGATTTAAAGGAGAAGGTAACAGTAACTGAAAAGAGAGCATCTTTAACAATATCAGCTAACATGGGAGCCAGGAAAGGAAGTTAGATGGGAAGTATTCCCACTGAACTATTCAGTGGGAATAGAGTGACAATGTGATTCATTGACTAGGTGAGCTTGGACATGGCAGGATGGAAGAGAGGAGAAAATATAGAGACAAGACAAAGTGTTCAGGCAGCTTTCAAGGAGCTTTCACCTGATTGGCTGGTGGAAAGATGGGAAGTGGCAGAGGCAACTATTGGTCTCAATCTTGGTGATGGATAGGAACATGAACTTATCGCACTAGATCTTGTTTGTAGAGAAACAGTAGGTAAATGAAAATGGGCAAAAATACCTTTGGCATCCATGGTTGCATAAGTTGAGGGTAAAACTGAGCAATTTAATAACATAAATTAAAGTATAGTGTCTTCAATATCAAAACTTGATGATCCAAACATGTTTTGCCTACATGTTTTAATCTAACAGTGTTAATTTTAATGAATGATAAATAATTTATTCTGAATTACTCAGTAGACCAAGAGAGGACAAAATCAGATATTCCCCAAAGTCAGGCACGGGGATCACAATGTGCGATCACCTCACAACAATTCAACTCTGTGCTTCCTGCTAATCTGAATGTTTGTGATACGCTAAAGTTAAAGTTAATTTGTTAGTCACAAGTAAGGCTTACACTCCAATGAAGTTACTGTGAAATTCCCCTAAACGCCACAGTCTGGCACCTGTTTGGATCATCCAGTTTGTCTTTCAGACTGTGAGAGGAAGCCAGAGCACCCAGAAGAAACCCCCACAGACATGGGGAAAATGTGCAAATTCTACAGAGATAGTCACCCAAGCCAAGAATCGAACCTGCATCCCTGGTGCTGTGAAGCAGCAGGGCTAACCATTGTGTTACATTGCCACCCAGCTGGGTTACTATGCCGTGAACATGCAAGGTCGAGTTGAACAAGTTGCTGAATGGGCTAAGCATCTCAACATGGGAGCCAAGCTTGAGCAAAGCTAACACTGCTTAAAGTAACCTTAAAACTACACTGCACCGCCTCAAGTAAGATGATTGAAGTAGTTATTGAAACTGCATTCTTTCCATCCAGAAAGTGTTGGCCAACTCCATAAGAAAATCTGTGATCCTAACCATGATGTAAAATCTGATAGCTGATGTTTCAGGTTCCAGAAAGATTTGGAAGCTTTGGAGAGAGTGCAAAGAAAGTTCAGCAGGATGTTGCCTGTTTTGAAGGGTTCTAGATCTGAGAAGAGGTTGGATTAACTTGGATTGTTTTCATGAGAAAGACAGAGGCTGAGGTGTGACCTGATAGAAGTCTACAAAATTATGAGAGTCACAGATAGGGTGGATAGTCAGAGATTTTTCCCAGAGTGGCAGGGTTGACTACAAGAGAGCACAAGTTTAAAATGAGAGGTGGTAAGTTTAGGGGAGAAGTGTGAGGAAATTTTTTCACAAGAGGATGGTGGGTGCTTGGAATGCATTGCCAGGGCGGTTTGGGGGGGGAGGGTGCAGTGGAAACAGGCACGTTAGCAATGTTCAAGGTGTAGTGTGACACATGAACTAGAGATGAACAGAGGGATAGAAATTGCGTATTGGCACAAGCTTGGTGGGCTGAAGGGCCTGCTCCTGTGTTGTATTGTTCTTCAGTCCAGTACAGCACAAGTAACCACCCAATGTCTGACTGTTTGATAGCTGCTATTCTGGCAGTGATACAAGCCAGATTGTGGCAAGTTATACCAATCTGGATTCCTAGCATTGCGGAGCTGCTGTCCCAGCAGTGGCTCTGTAGAAGGTGATCCTGCTGTGTCCTCTTTCAGGCTGACGGAGCATCTTACCCACACTCTATACCTGTTAATCCCCCAATTTACACAATTTGAAACACTAAGAGGCAACTTAGCATGGCCAATCCACCTAATCTGCACATATGGGAGGAAACCGGAGCACCCAGAGGAAATCTATGCAGAAACGGGGAGAATATGCAAACTCCACACAGATAGTGACCCAAAGCTGGAATTAAACTCAGGTCGCTGGTGCTGTGAGGCATCAGTACTAGTCACTGTGCCACCATTCCACCCTGTGTCATGTCTGTATCTGAACGTTAACATTTTAAAAACAGGATCAATAACTCCCTTCACTGTTCATTCACCAGCAATGTTCATTCTCTCTTTGGAACTTGGTCCTAAATTTCTCAAACTCCTCCACATCAGTATCCATTTGAAAGGTGATGTGTCTAAAACATGACCTCATCAATGATCAGTTCAAAGTTATAGTAATTTATTTGTTTATAGTCAAATGCTCTTTTTTATTCATCCGACTATTTGATTGGTTGAATTACAAGTCACTTTCTCTTGTCTGCAAATTTATCAGTTTATACATCCAAATCCTTCTCTCTTTGACAAGCTTCACTTGAAGAGAACCAAACACTATTGAGTTGCATGATCAACATGATCATAATGAACGGTGAAGCAGACTCGAAGGGCCAAATGCCTCCTCCTGCTCCTATCTGCATACCTGGAGGAGCTTTTCGTCAACATTTGTATCATGATGTCACTAATGTGAGATTCCAGTTTATTAATTATAGCTCAGCAAATACAAAGAACTCACAGAGGGAGTAATTCTGGTTGAAGACGCACTTTATACTTGGACCTGGTCCACTCGTGTGGGAGAATGATTTGGGGCTGCCCAAATTATTCTAAATTGCATTGCTTTCAGTAGTAAAATTATATATTTTTTAAAAATTATTTGCTCGCCTCTTTTGCACATGCTAGCCAGAGTAAGTCAATCATTTTAGTATGAATCATGTAACTTTGCCAATTACATCCTATTCTCTGATAGTATGAGAATTCATTGGTCTGTAGAATCCAAAGATTCTTGCTCATTGTCTCGTAGCAACCTCAATTAGGTATGTACCTAAAGTTCAAAAGTGTCTTTCCCACTGTCAACTAGTGTTCCCTTATCAGAAAAAATGAATTCTATTCATTCTACTGTCTGGGCAGCTTGTACCAAAGCTCACATTGATAAGAGAGCTCCTTTGCTTCTCTCAGTAGCTGTACAGTTTTTCAAGCAATGTGATTCTTCTTACTTAGCCATATCCCATCATGCTTAGAGCAGTGTGCAATTGGCTAAGGTGTATGCTTTAATACAGAATATAATATGTTTTCAAAAATACATATTTAAATTTTCTAACAATGGTTATACGTGTTTCTATGCAAACAGTACCTTTGTAACTCCATGTACTTTGTTTTTTACTATACTATATGCACTCTATTCCGATCTATTAATCTTTTTACTCTCAGATTATCCTAAATCCCTCTAATAATGCCAAAATATACACTATTAATATAATTTATGTGTTACATGTGGTGGAAGCATAGCCTCTTTAAAGGAATGGGTATCTGGAGATCTGCTGGGGATTGCCCTGGGAGGATAGTAGAATTTGGAGTTTGGAACAAATGAGACTTGCAAATAAAGATGTTTTTCGACATCTTTCTGTGGAGTCAGTCTTGAGATAATCCCCAGTATCTGAATGCACAACATTAAGTAAGCGTTTAAAATTTTTTATTACTTTGGGTAACAATTCTTTCTTCTTGGCACAGGTTGCTGTGAGCCTTCTGGGCACAAAATCTTTTCAAAATCTTTTTGCACTGATTCTAACATTTGAGATTTCCTGGCACCTGCCACTGCTGTACTCTTTGTGAACTAATCAAGATAGAATTCAATTAATTCAAATAATCTCTTCAGTGTACCCTCCGGAGCAAAGAGCCTCCTCAACTGAAAGTATATGATCTTGGTAATGTGATCTTTTGCTGGAAGGTTCACCAGTTCAGATTGAACGTTTTATGTCTTTAAAACTTAAGAACCTGTCATTTTGCTGTTTGTGCTAACAAAGCATTACATTCTTATTTTCTACCGATTGTATAAGAATATATGTCACTTAAAAAAAAATCACATTCTACTTCAAATTATAGATGGCTGCAAAATATGTTTGTATGATATACCTCTGTCACTTATTTGAACGTAAGGATTACACTTACAGCTAATAAGCTGTTTATTAGTAACACTAATTTCTCACTTATATATACATAAAACACTCACCTTATATATCTCGTAGTAAAATACTGCATATGCTGGAATTCTGAATAAAAACAGAAAACATTGAAAATACCCAGTTGTTCAGGAGTATCTATGGACAGACAAATTATGTTAATTTTTCAAACAAATAAAAGGCCATTGACCTGAAATTTTAATTCTTTCCCTCTCCAAATTTCCACCAGAAGTGATTGTCAATGTAATGCACAATGTGGTAAACTTAGTCTACACCAAAAGTGCAAAACAGAGTGTAATGAGTCAACAGCTCATTTCCTACCCCTCAAGTTCAGAGTATTCAAACTTTTTTCCCCATTTCCTGCATCGCTCCATTGCTTTTATTCAGCTTGAAGTGAAAAATCGTGGCAATATTCTCCGAAATCAAATCTGTCGTGGTGAAAAATCAGTTGACAGTTTCACCTCCATAAAGTAATAATAGGAAAACATCATCAGAAATCTTTTGACATTTTGTCAAATCGGATATCAGAACTGTCAGTACATTCTTGGTATCTGGTGCTGGAGAAGCTGTAGGAGAGGGATGGCTGTCAAAACCACTGTGCCTTTTTTCTTTATCACCTTTTGTGGGTCAAATGTAGCAGCATAAATACCATCAAATGTTCACCAGAAAAATGTAAATATTCTTGTATTAATAAGACTGAGTAAGATTTGAACTCAGATGGACAGATGAGTATAGCCACAAATATTTATTTATTTATTAGTTGGACATGTAGACTTACATTAGTAGAAATGGTTAAGAGCTTCAGGTTTTCAGGTGCCCAGATCAACAACAACCTGTCCTGTACCACCATGCAGGTGCTGTAGTTAAGAAAACCCACCAAAGCCTCTACTTCTCAAGGAGAGTAAGGAAACTTGGCATGTCTGCTACAGCTCTCACCAACTTTTCCAGATGCACCATAGAAAACATTCTTTCTGGCTATATCACAACTTGGTATGGCTCCTCTTGAGCCCAACTCTGCAAGAAACTACAAAGGGTCATGAATGAAGCCCAGTCCATCACTCAACCCAGCCTCCCATCCATTGCAACTGCCTACACTTCTTGCTGCCTCAGAAAAGCAGTCAGCATAATCAAGGACCCTACGCACTCTGGACATGCTCTCTTCTACCATCTTCTATCAGGAAGAAGACACAGAAGTCTGAGATCATGTACCAATTGACTCAAAAACAGTTTCTTTCCTGTTGCCATCAGACTTTTGTATGGATCTACCTCACATTAAGTTGATCTTTCTCAACATTCTTGCTATGACTGTAACACTACATTCTGCACTCTCTCATTTCCTTCCCTATTTAACGTTTTTTTTTGAGTGCACAAGAAACAATACTTTTCACTCTATGTTAATACATGTGACAATAATAAATCAAATCAAATTAACACTGCAATGAAGTTATTATGAAGATCCACTAGTTGCCACACACTAGGTACACTGAAGGAGAATTTAGCGTAGCCAATGCACCTTACCAGCATACCTTTCAGACTGTGGGAGTGAACCAGAGCACCCGCAGGATATCTACGCATGGGGAGAACATGCAGACTCCAAACAAACAGTGACACAAGCCTGAATACAGACTGTCAGTCAGCTTTGATTAAAGACAAAATCAAGCTAACAATGATGTGGAATGCTGATAAGCAAATGCTCTCTCTTTGTCTGAGTTCTAAGCACCTATTGATGTCTTTGCCATTTATAACTTCATATCCCTTATCAAGGCTAAATTTTTAGATCTATAAACCTAACCTTTTCTCGCAAGCAATTTCTTCCAAGCATCCATTTTGAAATTGAGTAAACAACACAAAAATAATTTTCATTTTAACTTCAGCAATTTTAGAATAATGTATGAAATAAATATAGTGATTTCCCAGTTCCATTAGAGTCTCAGTGTCATTTATCAGAATAGCTTTCCTAAATTAGAAAAGACTTCTTCCTTCTGAAATGCTGTTTCATTATTTGATTTAAATGAAAATTGCAGAGCAATTGCAGTAAATGTGTATGTATAGTCAGATGGCTGGAAAATAATTATATACTTTCTCTTCCATCAAATATAGTGAGTGAAATCCTTTATTGCTGATACCTGCTGTTAGCACACCAATTAGGATAGATGGCTAAATTGTGATGGTGCGAATAATACATTTTAAAATTCTATCAGTGATTTATTGCTCGACAGTCTTTGGAGAGTTTTAAGTTCCCAACGAAAATTACAAAAGCTACACATGATCAAGCTTCGAGAGAACCGTCCCATGAGATGAATATTGTGCGCAAATGTAATATGTTGCTTTTGAAGATTTGATTTAACAAATAAACAATGTGGGATCTGAAGATCAATCCTCGATCATTCCAAGGAAATGGTCATTATTTAGCATAAGGCAGAGAGTCACTAATGTTGTGCCTAATAAACTGTTTTGAAGAATTCCTAAAGAACAAAGGAGAAAATGAAATTTGTGTCTGATAAAAAGAGAAACAATAAAAATTAAGCTGACAAATGGTTTGATTCAGCTGGTTAAGGAAAATTATTAGATATAATACCATCTCCTGTCCAGATCTGGACCTATGGAAACAAGGAATATAATAACTGATTGTTTGCAGATGAAGACAGATTAACTTAGAGATCCTGCAAAATCCAATGTTTTGTACATCTTATGAGTCAGAATAAAAACTGTTGCATAAGATGCAAAATTTCTTATAATTAATGATGACATTTATCATGTGTCAGCTGTTATAGTTGATGGGCATTTTAAAAAGAGTAGGTAGTGTATAAGTCTGACAAGATATACTACTTATTGTTTAATGGATGGATATATAGATAAGCAGATTGTCCCTGTAGGACATAAATGAGTTTGTAGATACTTTAATCACAAGTGAGATATATAACTTTCTTAATCTGAGGTGCTGTTTACTAGTCAGATTCATGGTATGAAGCAGGTTTACTTAAAAATCACAAAACAAATAAGCAAATATAAACCCAAACATCTTCAGTTGCTTTGTTAATAATTTTAATTCCTTCCATCATGAGATAAGAACTGCAAGTTTGCTAATGATTGCACAGTGATCAGTACAATAAGCAACTCCTCAGATACTAAAGGTGTCCACATGAAGCAAAACCAGGACAACATTTAGGCTTAGGGTGATAATTGACAAGTGACATGCACATCACACAAGTGCCAGGCACTGACCATCTCCAACAATAGACACGTTAACTCAGTATCAACATCCTGGGGGCTACCATGGTGCAGATCGGAAATGGAACAGCCATATGAATACTATGGCTGCAAGAGGAGGCGAGCGATTGAGAATTTTGTGGTGAGTAACTTACTAAATTGTGTCCATCATTTACAATCAGCAAGCCAGGACTTTGATGTCTCCATCTGCCTGGATGACTGTGGCTCCAATAGTACGCAAGACACACAACATAATCTGGAACAAAGCAGCCTAATGATTGGCACGCTATCCTCCATCTTGACTTTCATTCCCTCCACCACTCTACCATAGAGGTAGAAGTGTATACCACATATACGATGTAGTGAAGCAACTCACTATGGATCCTTCCAGACCTGTGACCTCTATCTCCTAGAAGGACATTTAGTAACACCACTACCTTCCAGCTCTTTCCAAGGCACACACTATCCTGACTTGGAACAATATCATCATTCCTTCATTGTCATTGGGTCAAAACCCTGAAATTCCCTTCCTATTGACCTGCACCAAATGGACTGCAGTTCAAGAAGGTGATTCATCATCATGTTTTCAAGGGCAATTCGGGATAGGCAAGAAATGACTCATGTTCTGAAAAAAAAGTATATTTTTTAAAATCATAAAGTAGGGATAAAGTGGAATGTAACTTTCTCAGAGGCATAATCAGTGTTACATCTAAATATTATCCTTATGTGTTAATATTGCCAAAGCCTACTTACACCTGAATTCTATGCCTATATCACTGACATATTCCAGAAACTAAAAATAAACAGAGACAAGTGAAAATCTATTTTTAAAAAATGGGACTCAAGGAAAACATTGATTCAAACCATATATTCTTTTGATTTAAAAAGTAATCACAAGCCAGTTAACTACCATCCATACAGATTTGGCACAGCATGTTTGGATATATATAATACAAAGAACAAAGAAAAGCACAAGAACAGGCCCTTCAGCCCTCCAAGCTTGTGCCGATCATAATGTCCTAACTAAACAAAACCTTCTGCCCATACGGGGTCTGATGTGGAGATACCAATGTTGGACTGAGGTGGACACAGTGGGTACAGTGCCCATACTTGATCTATATCCCTCTATTCCTTCCCCATTTAAGTACCCATCCAAATGCTTCTTAAATGTTGCTAATGTGCCTGCTTCTACCACATCCTCCTGGCAACACATTCCAGACATCCACTACTCCCTGCGTGAAAATCTTCCCCTGCGCATCTCTGTAAACTTTCTGCCTCTCATCTTGAACCTGTGCTCCATTGTAATTAACACTTCCACTCGAGGAAACAGCTTCTGATTATGCACTTTGTCTATGCGTTTCATAATTTTGTATTTTTTAAACTTTTTATAAATGATGGAAGTTTTCCAATTTTTAATTTGGTCCCCTAAAAATTCAATCAAAGAAATATAAACCATTGTGTAGGAGGAGAAGTTTTAAAAATTGCCCAAAAAAAGTGCAATGAAATATCAGAAAAATGACTTGCCTTCCAATGAATTCTAGAACTCTGAGTTTAATTTTATATTCGCTTTGAATCAGTGTAACTACAGGATGCTGCATGTATGACTATTCAGACCAGTGCTGGGCCTGATTTAATGAACCTCTGAACTGTTTCTGGGGTCACCAGGCCTAACTCCAGCATACACTCATATTCCCAGAAGGAAAATGATGCCTTTTGAGACATTTGTTCCAAAGCGGTTATGGCAAGCCAGGAATTTCCGGACTTCTTATGCCCACTTTAATATGAAAATCCAGCCTTTTATCTCCATATCACAGCAGGAAAATACAACAGAGCTAATTTGTTGTCAGTTGTTCTTTGTTGTCAATTCTTCCGAAGTTACACTACTCTATCATATCCATTCATTTCTTCTCTGATGGCGTAACCTTTACATCTCCAGTTTCCATCTCTTGTCAGGTTTTTAAACAAAATAGTCAAGAGCACATAGCATTTTATTTTCCTGTCATCTTAGGTTAATTATGTACTAAGGGACATATAACATGTTTTGAGTAGGATGCTTATCCCTCTAAATTGCTTGTTCTGCTGATAATACACAATCATCACATTATACTGCCTGCTTATGAGGTCTTCCAGATTCATGGAAAAGTCACGATTTAAATTGAAAATCAGTGAGGTGTACATCACCAGATAATACAATAATCTAAGAGTATGTTTTGGAATTTCTTCCTAAAAAAGCAATGCAAGCAAAAATGTCCGAATTGCAGAAATGCCCAGTAGCGAAAATGAATAGGGTGACTTTTGAGGAGTTGTGATGAAACAATTCAATGAAGGGAGTAAAGCTCAGCCTGACAAATTTAGTGTGAGAAAGAATTCACTTTCTTTAACGTGGAGCAACTTTCATACAATATTGACGTTCTGGTGTGAATGAAAACTCTTCTCACACACATCTCATGCAGTTCCACCTAAACAGCCTTCAAAGCAAATGTTGTGACATTACTTGTCCACAAACACATGTTTACACCAATAGGTTCCTTGGATCCTGGCCTCCTGCTACTTAACCTTTAATCCTTTCAGTCTTTATAAAGCATCCAGAAAGTTTGTACCTTGCATCTTCCCCATTTCTCTTTAAATTTGACTGACGTACATTTTTTTGTTATCATCCCTAATTCCATTAGAATTTGCACCTGGAGTTCTAAATCATTATGCAAATTCATTTGACATGAAAATTGAGTGCCACGAGTTAAAATTCAGGTGAGTCACCGTACAATGCAGACTGTAATGTGAAACTCTCTAATGCCCTATGAGTATGGTGTATGTATGGTGGTAATATCATACTGTGTCCAGGCTAAGTCTGCACTTCTCACCATCTTAGCAGGCACTTTTGATTATCATGTTGGGCATGATAATGAAAGTCTAACTGAAACCAGTCTGAAAATGTAATTCAGATTCCAGTGCCATTATATGCAGTTGAATAGCAAATTCTCAATAGCTTTTATCCAATAGAATATTCATTCTACTGCCATGCCTTGAATATAGTATTGCTAAATGACGCCAATTTACCTTTTCATTCCAATCAATAATAAAGTTATTACAATTATAAGTTGCTTCCAGTTTCCCATAGAGTGAATAAATAATAAATAACTGATTGACAGTGATTTAAGAGCTTGCTATTGAGCCTCCTCCATAGGCTTGTAGGTAACTGCATGAAGCTTATTATATCCATTACTGGTCCTATCCCAAGCCCCTTGACTGGGTCATTTCACTAAATCATAGAATTGTTTTGGTTCAGAAGAGGCCAATTGGTATATCGTACATGCACTGACTCTTTGAATGAGCAACTCACCTTAAGCCTTTCCCCATCTTCTCCCCATAACACCTCACATTCTTCTTTTTCAAATAAAAGTTTAATATTTGGCATGTACTATAATGGAACAGGGTCTGCATTCCAGTTAGAAGGTAAAATTGAGAGCAGTCAGACAAAATCCTAAAATTAATTATCAGCATCAAAGCAGTGAGCATAAGCAGTGTTGACCACCTTGGAAACAAGTTCCAACTAAGCAGAAGTCAGGACCCTTCAAATCTGAGATTTATCTCAACTATAGCAACTCCTACACCCTCTCGCCCCACACTAATTCATAGACACTTATTAGTTATTTTAATTATTAAGTATTAAATAATTAATTAGTTCTTTTCATGTTTTTATGTTAAAAAAGCATCATTTTTGACTGAGCAAATGAGTGACTGTGACAAACAAGGATCACATGTAGTTTATGCAAGAGCACAGTGGGTGATGGTATAGCATTGAAGGTAGCAGGATCAATGACTTGGAGTACTGCTTTATTGGTTGTTTCTGCAGTGGTTAGTTGGGGAATGAGTCAGATACCTTTGTGTTACATTATATTATCTGATAAACACACTGTTTTACATTTGTGAGCTAACTGTGAAAGTGCTTGTATAGCAAATTACTGGAGTTGTCCAAAAATAGTAATTAAATCAACAACTCAGAATCAGATTCTTGTGAAAAGTATCACAAAGTTCCCAGAATCTCGAAAAACTGTTCTGTGAGCGTACGTGTCTACAAATAAAGATTGCAGTTTTGCTAAAACTCGGCTTTATTTAGAGTATGAGTTGAAGTTATGGAATAACGCTACATATGAAATTTTGTCCTGGTATGACTCATTTAATATATTTTCTCATTTTATGCATGACTTCATTGCTTTCGATGTGGAAAACTACAAACTTAAACCCACAAGAGACAACAGATAGATTGCTCTGAACCGAACACATCGCAGATGTTGTCCTTTCTCATTTGTAACCTGTTGATGGATGCTCGGTGATCAAAGAAAGCTGTGTAGTTAGCAACAACTGAGCAGTGTGACACAATGTTCATAAAGTCCTTTGGGCATCACATGATCAACAGTGTCTGGATTATTCCTCATTTCTAAATGCTAAATGAAGTGTTCCAAGCAGAACAAGAAAATGGCAATAAGTGTGCACAAACCATTTGCAAGGGAGCTTTGCTAATCCAAATTCTGGGATTTAATCAAGTGTATTTTCTGCATTATTCCAAGACATAGCAGATGATTTATACATTGCCAATACCTGGCTTCTGACAGACAGACAGCATTTTGGGAGCTCGGTCTGTGTGACCACATTTAAAAACTGAAAACCAGATCTCATTGTTCCCCGCACCAGTATTCCTGCCAGCATCCTAATGTCATGGAAAATGGTTCCACGCTTTGCATAATTTGGTCACAAATCCTCAGCAAATGAAAACTTTCTGCTCACAATATTCACTCATCATAATGTCTGGAATGCCATAATGGTTGCCATAATGTGCTTTTGGGATTCTACTATCTTTCCTGTTGTCATTGAAGTCAACTGGTCTAAAGATCAATAGTCAGAATAGTAATCTATAGTGACAAGATAGTCAGTTCCTGCTCTAGTGAACACCAATGGTGATGTTCCCATTGTTAAGATCCAGCAGATAATAATTGCCAAGTAAACCAAATCTCAAAGGGAAACTTAGCAAAGATATCATTGAATTCAGATGTCACAAATTCCAGTAACAGTTTTGGAAGTTTAAACATTAAATGAAAACATTTGTTAACAAAATAAAAGAAAACATAATCACAACATTATTACCTTTACACAGATAAAATTTGCCTTAGAGAATATTCCCCCAACAAGACTTCAGACTTGGTCTGAGACTATTCAATCTTTAGTCAGCTCATCTTTTAGCTTCCCGACTTCACATGGTTCTACAGTCACATAATGTTCAATGGGCTCATCTGCAACTATTACCCCAAGATGTTTGACTGTTAGTCCTTTACTCTTCAGGATGTCCAACATGAGGGAAATTGAAGATTGAACTGGAAAAAGATGAATGTCAGTAATTATTGTGGCTATAAGAGACAAGGGAAATTTATTGGTATTATTGGAATGCCTGAGAGTTCAGCAAATGTGAAAATGCATCAATAGTTGAAGAAAGCCAAGAGACCAGAAGGAGATAAAGCAAAAAAAAGGCAACAGACATCTTTGTCCCTCTTCCCTTGCTGTCACTGTATTATTTTCACTTGAGCTCCAACTGTGTCATAGAATCATAGAACAGAATCACAGAATTGCTACAGTGCAGCAGGAGGCCATTTGGCCCATCAAGTTTGCACCAACTCTCTGACAGCGCATCTTACCTAGACTCTAACCCCATGCATTCGCCCAGCTAACCCACCTGGTCTATACATCTTGTTGGACTGCCTATGCTTTGGTGATTAAGTAACTCCACACCTGAAATATTACCCTGGTAGATTAATGGCAGTATTTGTGAGGCTTCTTATGCATTTAATGGCCTTTTCTGCTCCACAGACAGTAATATCGGGGTGCTTGGCACAACAGGGATGAATATGGGATTGGAGAATAGCATTGGACATGGGATAATGAATAGAATCGCATGGTAATAGACTGGAAGAATGGTCCAGAAAGAAAACTCTAGAAGCAGGGACCCTGCATGGTGAGCAGTGCCATACACGAGAGTAACCTGTAAACAATTAAAAGCTAGCAATAAATGATTAAATATACAAACAAAAGAGAAAATGCCTGCAAATGTCAGCCAGGCTGGCAGCATCTGTAAGAAGAGAAGAGAACTGACATTTCGAGTTCAGATGACCCAAAGATAACCTGCTGAGATTTTCCAGCATTTCCTCTTTTAGTTTTAGATTCCAGCATCGGCAGTAATTTGCTTTTATCCAGTGATTAAATATACAAACCTCAAACTCCTCATCACCGAGATACCACCAAGTAGGGAAACGCCACATCACTACAGACAGTGTCAAATTATTTGTGGAGTGAAATAAACTACACATAAATTAGACAT
Source organism: Sphyrna mokarran (assembly GCA_024679065.1). Taxonomy (NCBI): domain Eukaryota; kingdom Metazoa; phylum Chordata; class Chondrichthyes; order Carcharhiniformes; family Carcharhinidae; genus Sphyrna; species Sphyrna mokarran. The sequence goes on along the minus strand of JAGIQG010000003.1, from coordinate 103,196,783 downwards.
CAGGAAGTATTGCACACGCAGAGATCAAAAGGAGGATACTGCACCACATGTTGGGTGGCTTTTACAATTAGCACTTAACAAACAGTATTAGCCATTGATTACACTTATATTTGCCCACAGACATTTTATCAGTTTTTGCACTGGAATTCGCAATTACTAGCTATCAAAAACAGCACAGCAGCCTCAACACGGTACTTGATTCTTTGTGAACAGAGTAAACAACATGATTTGGCTTGAATAACACTTTCAAAGGTGTCCTTGTTTAGAAATATGTTTGCATAATCAATAATATCAATGAAGAAAGCCATGCAGGCCGGCTAGATAGCAGCCTAGCCCCAGGGCATTGTCAAAAGCTCTGCAAGAAAACTAATGAATTGCACTCTCACAGGCTCCAACCTGTGAGGAGGAGGAGGAGGAAGGGAAGAGGGGAAAATATAGGGAGGGTTAAAGGGAGGAGAAGGGGGAAGAGGGTCGGGGGAGAGGTGAAGGGGGAGGAAGAAGGGGGAAAAGGGGAGGAGGCAGAGGGAAGAGGGGAGGAGGAAGGGGGAAGAGAGGAGAAGGAGGATGAAGAGTGGAGAAGGAGGAGGGAAAGAGGGGAGCAGGAGAGGGAACAGGGGAAGGGGAAGAGTGAGAATGGGGAAGAGAGGAAGAGAAGGAGGAAAGAGGAGGGGGAAGAGGGGAGGAGGAGGGGGAAGTATAACCTGGAATAGTTAATTCAATGCCAAATTATAGCAGAAAGCAAAATAATGAGATAAGATTGAGAGAGAGATAAAATTTGATTTTATTTGATTTATTTTTGTCACATATATTAGTATGTAGCGAAAAGTATTGTTTCTTGCACACTATACAGACAAAACATACTGATTATAGGGAAAGAAAGGAGATAATGCAGAATGTAGTGTTACAGTCAGAGCTAGGGTGCAGAGAAAGATCAATTTAATGCAAAGTAAGTCCATTCAAAAGTCTGACAGCAATAGGGAAGAAGCCGTTCTTGAGTCAGTTGGTAAGTGACATCAGAATTTTGTATTTTTTTCCCGACAAAGAAGGTGGAAGTGAGAACGTCTGGGGTCCATGGAGTCCTTAATTATGCTGGCTACTTTACCAATCCAGGGGGAAGTGTAGAAAGTATCAATGGATGGGAGGCTGGTTGGTGTGATGGATTGGGCTACATTCATGACCTTTTGTAGTTTCTTGCAGTCTTGGGCAGAACAGAAACTGTATCAAGCTGTGATATAATCAGAAAGAATGCTTCCTATTGTCCATCTGTAAAAATTGGTGTGAGTTGTAGCTGAAATGCCAAATTTCCTTAGTCTTCTGAGAAAGTAGAGGCATTGGTAGGCTTTCTTAATAGTGTTGACATGGGGCAACCAGGACAGTTTGTTGGTGTTCTGGACACCTAAAAACTTGAAGCTCTCGACATTTCTATTTCTTCCCCATTGTAGAAAAGGGCATGTTTTCCTTTCTGCTTCCTGAAGTCGATGACAACCTCCTTCATTTTGTTGACATTGAGGGAGAGATTACTGTTGCCGCACCAATTCACCAGATTCTCTATCTCATTCCTGTATTCTGCCTTGTCATTTGAGATCTAACCCACTACAGTGGTGTCAACAGCAAACTTGAAAATTGAATATAGGGGAAAAGAGATAGAAAGAAAATATAAAACAAGTTACTCACTTCTGAATTTTGAACAATCTCTGACAATAATTAAGATCTGGGAGAACGGGAATTCTAAAAGTTAATTTTTCCATGCCAGAGAATAATAAAGACCTTTAAAACTTCACTTCCCTTGAACAGACAATTCCCAATCTTTTTCTGCTTTGTTTAATGGATAAGCCTACCATCTTCACATATTCTAAATGTTGAAACATTTGAAACTTTCAGTGAGATACTGGTTTGAAGAAGAATCTGGAAGAATAGAGTTTTGAGTTTAACTGCACATGTACAAATGACAGTAGCTCCTGACTGATTTACTTTCTGATCACTGCGACTGCTTATAGTTTCAGCATCATTGCTACTGCCAAATTCAGCTGAACTGCACATAACCAAATCAGGTGCAGAATTCAGAAACCACACCGATTGGCAAATTTACCAACTTCCAAGTGAAAAATAGGTAACATTTTTAAACATCCCAAATAGATGGCTCGGTGGCACAATGATTAACACTGCTACCTCTTAGTGCCAGGGACCCAGGTTCAGTTCCAGCCTCAGGTCATTGTCTGCGTGGAGTTTGCAAATTCGCCCCGTGTCTGCATGGATTCCCTCCTGGTACTCTGGTTTCTTCCCACAGTCCAAAGGTGTGCAGGTTAGGTGGATTGGCCATGTTAAATTGCCCCTTAGTGTCAGGCTGACTAGCAGGATAAATATGTGGGATTTAAGGGATAGGGCTTGGGTGGGATTGTTGTTGGTGCAGACTTGATAGGCCAAATGGCCTCTTTCTGCACTAGTGGGATTCTGTGATAAGGTATACAAAATGGAACTGAGAGATGTTGATCTTTCAACTTAACGTTTTGTCAAGCGCCACAATGCAATAGACTGAATGAAACTGGTTTCTCATTTGGCTATACAAAGGTTCAAAAATATGTCAAAAGCATAGATATGTGGACTTCATATTCTAAAATCTATCATACTGCATCTGCTAATTCTGCACAAAGATGGTGCTATTTTCCCTTTTGGTAAATAATAAACCATGAATCATAGTAGTATAAAACAAATCAACTCTACAATGGCAAATATCTTGTGCCCTGTTAGAGATTAAAGAACATGTCGGGCATAATCTGGATTCTGAAATTAGATGCTTCATCACATCTAAATTGGCCCAAGGGGCTCTAATGGTTCAGTTAACTCACAGAACGTTCAATTATTTGATTTTAAGTCTCATAGAAAAGGTCTTTATTTCTTTGTGTAACCTTGCTAAATCACAAAGATGGCTGTTTTTGTGGAAAGCTAGCAGTGTGTGAAGATTCACAACTTCCTCTGTTCTATGTTGTCATTGTTGTTGTCCACTGAAGGGGGACATACCTTGTAAGGATTGTGTTATTATCTGTCTTTATAATAGACCTACTTACTGAGCTATATTGAATTGAATTCATATATAAATCAACAAGACTTTTCAATTATGTCTGCTGACAATTTAAGCTAATACTACTTGTGCACCTTCTTTGCATTTTTGTCGGAACAAAACATTATATATAAATCAACCAACTTCTGCTGAAAAAAAGCAATATTACTGTTATTGATTCTGTTAGTACAATTTTGAGCAAAATTACAAACACAATTTATTTCTGTCTGATGATGAATGGCGCCACCAAGTTACCGAATTGCATGCCTTGATACAAATTTTGGATTCGCCTGAGAAATTGTTGTAAATTAGAAACATAAGAAGTAGGCAAATCAACACTTTGAACCTGCTCTGCCATTCGATCAGATCATGGTTAATCTCTCCCTGGTTTCAAACCCGCCTCCCTACTTATTCCCTTAACCTGTTCTTTTTTTTAACCAGAAATATATCTATTTCCTTCTTGAAATCATTTAATGATTCAGAGTCCACTGCACTATGGGGCAGTGAGTTCCACAAATTGACCACCCTCTGCGGGAAATAGTTCTTTCTCATTTCAGGTTTAAATCTACCCACTCTCAACATATACCTATGACTCCTTGTTCTAGGTTGCCCCATAAGTGGAAACATTTGGTTGATGTTTACTCTATCGATTCCTTTTAGAATATTACATACCTTGATCAAATCCCATCTCGTCTCCTAAATTAGATTAGATTCATGTTTCATGTTCAGGTTTATGCCAATCCTGCCAATAACTAAGCAAATCATGGTGCAACCCAGTAACAATAATATTCCCATGCTGAACAGGTTAAAATCATTGAATGCAGTAGAGTACCCATGTCAATTAAGTACAGCACAGCTTCCTGGGAAGCTGCTGTGAAGATGTTTCAGTGCAGTTTCCTCACTTGCAGATGGTCTGCACAAAAAGAAGACCGAGGGACCAGAGGGTGATAACCACAAGGTGGTAGCCAAAGATGTGGATGTATGGATAGTGTGTCCATTCAGACGTACCACATTAGTAATTAATCATTATAATAGACAAGCTTAACAAGGATGTAACTTGGTTAACTATATTCATCTGACACAACTATTAGTTGTAATTGGATACCAGTGACTTAAGAACAAATGTATCTTGTAATTGGTATTTGCAAATTTCTTGTAAGATAAACAACAGTATAATTGCTCATGTCGTGTATAACTCAGGAAGTCTGCATGGCACCTTATGGAAGCCAGACTTCCTCAATATAGCTGGAATAAAGGCCAATTTAAAATACTGAAAGCTTCTTCTGGTCAATCTCGTGTAGGAAGTGTGACATTATTGTACCTTTAAGAGACTTTTGTCGTCATGATCTCTGCAGCTCTCACAGTCAGTGTTTCTCAGTTTGCAACTTTAGCTGATGTCATTATGTTGCCGAGCTGACTATGATGAGTCCTTTTATTGCTACTTAACTGATTTAAATGGGATAGTTTGTGTTTACTCTGGAAGGACGGTCATGTGATTTTGGACAGCTTTTTACTTTTATTTTCAGTTTAAAGCTGCAGGTTTGAGAAGGGAAAGCAAGCTAAAAATACGTGCTTTTCCCCTCTTCCTGTTGTTTTAAATATTCTGTTGATTAGCTGAAAGCAAGATCTTATTTTCCTTAAGAATGAATATCTGCTGTTGTTGGGGGCTGGACCAGAGTCACTCTGGTGTTTTGGGAAGTTGTTTTGTCTTCAAACTATTTGAAGTAAATCCAGAGAACTGCAGACCTCTATCAAAGAACTCAATGTCCAATATCATGTGAGTATTAGTCTTTGCTATATTGAACTTGTTTAAAGAATGTTGTCTGTGGAAAGTTTTGATTGGAACATGTTATATATATTCAGTAAGGATTATACATTATTGTGGGTACTTTGTTTTTGTTAATGTTAGAAGTTATTGCTAATTTTCTTTTCATATATGTTAACTATATTCTTAAGTAAACTTTGTTTGATAAAAGCTCCCCAATTGGTCTTTTGATTCATACCTGAAGTGGAATATATCATGTTTATCCTGGCCAAAGTGCAATATTTATGATTTAGCTGTGTTTCATAAAACACTTTAAGTTTCTAAGTTAAACTATAACAGAAGTATGAATTTTGCCAGATAGTGATTAAATTCTGTATAAAATGTGGTATGAACTGCATATTGTAAGTTTCACATTTGCCCTCCATGTATTTCTCTAATCTTTCATTGAATGGACTGGCATACTTCTTTAGAAAAGGTTAAATATGACTTATTGCACTGCTTTATTTTACAGACAGTGAACTAACTTATTTAGGTAGAAAATTTCTTTTAAAATGGTATAATTAAGTTATTTTCAAACATCTTTTGAACAATAAAGTAATAAATCAGGCAACATTTTTGCTTCTTTCTTCAGAGGTTCATAAAAGATTTGTTTCCATTTTAATACAATCTGGGAATTGAGAGTTAAAGTAAATGTGAATAGTTTGTACAGCACTTAAGACAAATAAATCCTAGAGGTTTGGGTGTAAACTTTGGACAGTTTTCACTGTTCAAAGTGAAGAGAAATGTTTGTTTAATTTGGAAAATCTAGACTAGATTTTAGAATACAATCTGCTAAAGTAAAGCATTACTGTGAAAGAAGATCTTAAGACATATTGTTGGGAATGGAGTTTGGAAATTGTCATGTGACAATCATTTGAGGGGATTTGGAAGAAGGCACTAACTTGGGTACCCAATGCCTCACAATGCCAGAGACTCTAGTTCAATTCTGGCTTTGGCTGTACGGTTATTACACTTTCTCCTCATATCTGTATAGGCTTTCTACAGGTTCTCTCGTTTTCTCCCACAGTCCAAAGATGTGCTGGGTAGATGGATTGGCCATGTTAAGTTGCTCCTTAGTGTCCCAAGATACGTAGGTTAGGAGTATTAGCAGAGTAAATACATGTTTTCCAGGAATAGGGCCTGGGTGGGATGGTTTATCAGAGAGTCAGTGCAGACTTGATGGGCCGAATGGCCTCCCTATGCACTGTAGGAATTCTGTGATTCTGTATGTGTATTTGATTACAGTCATTTATTTTGTGTCAGAGGCTTGTCCTTACTGGGTGGGTTAGTTTGGGGAGATAAGAATAAAGGATGGTGGATAGGTGAAATGGATTGGCATCATTTGGGACTAAGTTGACACTGAGGCCGTACAGGGTGATGAGTATGGGTGGCATGTGTTGGTATAGAGGGTATGAGGGGCTATGCAGATTAGTAGAGTTTTTAAGGTAGCATTATGATAGGAGGACTGTTGGAGGAGGGTAGAGATGAATAAGTTAGTGGGGGTATTGGGGTCATGGGGATAGGCAGAAGGGTACCAAGGGTTTTTTTATTAAGATGTGAATGCTTTTTGCAAGGCCTGCATTTGTTGCCCATCTCTAATTGTCCTTGATTTCAGAGAAATGCTACACCATTTCAGAGGGCTGTTCAGTCAATTATGTTTCTATCAATGAAGCCCATGTAGGCCAGACAAGGTATGGACGGCAGATTTCCTTTCCAAAAATATATTAGTCAATGGGGTGGATTTTCACATCACTCAATAATAGTTTCATGGTCGCTAATATGAAACTAGTTTTTGATTACAGATTTTTTTATAAGTGGAATTTAAATTCTACTGGCCATGGTGGATTTAAATTCTTGCCCTCAGAGCATTAGCCTAGGTCTCTGGGTTGCAAGTTCTGTGACATTAGCCCTCCCCACCATCTCCATAGAAAGTGATTAGAGGGTCAGTCATAAGTTGGCATGGAGGGCATAAAGGTTCATGCACTTGACAGCCTCCACACTTATTCCAGGGGAGAAGGGGTCATCTCCTAAATTAGCCGCACACCCCTCCCTGCACCAACGGAACAAAATACCACCTTCTTGACTTCTTGTCCCCAGAGCGTGGGCCTGAGCCTCAGAATTTCATGACATTAGCAATCTAATGCCATCTCCACAGGAAGTGGTCAGAGAATCATTGATTGGCATATGGGGCATGAGGGCTGTGGGGGAGGGTTGAGGAACATAGGTTGGTGGAGATAAGAAATGTCTTGACTCCGTGCACCTAATCCAGGAGTGAAAATATCAGTCAGGGTTTGAGTTTGAATAGAAAATAAGAGGAGGCCAAAATCTGTTAGGACATAATGATTTTGTAATTTTAATTGCTGCAAAATGCAGGGATAATTATAAATGTGAAGGAGTGGGTTGTTCCTTGAGGCTTGAAGCAACATAACAGTTGGACTGGCACAAGTTATGTTAAGATAATAAAGCACGTTTAATGAAGCAATTATTATACGAACAATAAGAATGTAAGGAAATGCTCGCACACAGTCAGGCAGCAATAAAAGACTATCTGCAGTAAATCATATAGGTCCTCACCTGCAAAACTAAACTAATTATATAAGATTGTCTTCCAGGTGTGCAGTCTTTTTATACCTTAACTGGACATGTTTCATTCCAGTGCAAAGTTAATTAACCTTTTAATACCTCAAGATAATCCTTTTAAAACCTCTTTATTTCGCTTTTCTTTATCTCCATTTTAGTTTGGCGTGCATTTCACATGAAAAAAGGTTGAGTAGCAACTCATATTTTGATCTTTAAGGTAATCCTGTTGATTTATTCTCTCTTTCTGTTGGCATATAATACAATCTGTCAGTTTCTAGCAGTTGTATCGCGCATTCTTTCCCACCTCTTAAGTTCACACATAGAACCAAGGTGGCACAGTGGTTCGCACTGCTGCCTCACAGTGCAAGGAAGTTGAGTTCAATTCCCAACTTGGGTCACTGTCCATGCGGAATCTGCATGTTCTCCCTGTGACTTTTCTCCGGGCGTTCCAGTTTCTTCCCACAGTCCGAAAGACATACTGGTTAGGTTCATTGGCCTTGTTAAATTCTCCCTCAGTATACCCAAATAGATGCCAGAGTATGGTGTAGGGGATTTTCATAGTAACTTCCTTGCAGTGTTAATGTAAGCCTAGTTGTGAAACTTTTAAATAAACTTTATGTTACATTTTATTTAGGAGCTGGAAATCCATTTCTGGTGGGATTTATTGTGGCTGTGGAATCATCCATTTGTTGCCTAAAGTTGTCTTACTTCATTGTCAGCCTAGTGACTGGTTGGTCTTTCCTCCTGTTTACAAAATTGGTAATATTTGGTTACTGATTATATTTTGTGCCTGTATCTTCAATGTTTAAATTTCAGTATTACTGAAAAAAGACCATCTGTCGAAGGTCTTCATCTTGCACTCATCAGGTCATTCACAAGAAAGCCACAGGGGAAATACCAACTTTATACTGCATGAGATGAGAGTGCAGATTAGTTTGCAAGTGGACTGATTTGTAGCGGTGTTGTCATAGACAATGCACCAGTTAATAGCGACTGGCAGTTAACTGTCAGACATTGTTTGAAATTTAAAGTGCACAGCTTGACTGCTGGTCAAGACATTGCCTTGAGCAAAGAACCGGCAAATGTCTATCACTCATTTTGTGTAGCTGAAATAGATGCAGAGTGTATATCTGTCTGTAAAGAACAGGGCCCTGTATATTAATATATGTAGCTTTCAGTACACAAATTAACTACGCTTCAAGCCCAACTGCCAATCTTAAATTAGTTGTCAAGATAATTGTCAGCACACTGAGATTAGCTAACAAATATTGTCCAGTTGCAGAATCTAGATGCATATTGCACCTTGTATTTTGTAATCACAGGCTGGTTGGGTATGGTTTGTACCCTACCCATTGTGAACTGCAGAAGGGACATAATATTTGGTATGATCCATCTGTCTTTGGAACATATGGCCCACATACCTAGCATTACATTGGCACTGAAATCCATGTAGCACATTACTCATTTGTATAATATGCAGAATATCTTTTTGGCTTGTCATTCTGTAAGTGGTGAATCACCACCCATGTTGCTGTGCATGGACAACAAATGATATTTGTACCATAATGTATTGAAATATCCCAAGATACTTCATTGGAGCATTATAAGACAAAGTGTGACACTGAATCACACAAGGAGAAATTAGATCAATAACTTGGTCTAAGACAAAGGTCTTAAGGTGTACCATAGCAGCATGAAACAGGCACGTTTCACCTGTTACTGAACACTTTGCAATACTTTGCCTTCCAGAATAATGCTTGGCAGTTAACTGTCAGCCACATTAACTAGTGCATTCTGCATGGCAATGCATCTTCAGATCAGTATCCATCTGTGAACCAATCTGTACCCTCTACTCCTGCAGTTAAAATTGTTGATTTCCCTGACATTGATATTCTTAAGATTGTTCTGATGAGTGTAAGATTAAAAACTTTGATCAAGGGCAGGGTTTTACATACTCACCTCATCTCAAGACTGTAAAATCCTGTCCAAAATTAACAGACTGTTCCATGATTTGCCCCTCTCCTGATCCAATTTTCGTGGTGGGCGGGATGGTAAAATTCCAACCAATTTTTTTCCCGGCAGTACTCAGGTTCTGTACACCTGTTTAATTAAATTTCCCTACCATTGTATGATGTTTCACCTTTTATTTGCATCATGCACCAAAATGTTATTACGGGACTTTATTCAATTAGTAATTAACCATCATTTTCACTTTTACAGTTAGAAATGTCCTTAGATTTAAATTGTTCATTTCCAGTTTGGTGCATTGTACAAATAGAAAAAATTGTACAATAATGTATTGAAATGTCCCAAGACACTTCATAGGAGCATTATAAAACAAAGTGTGACACTGAGACACACAAGAAGAAATTAGATCAATAACTTGATCAAAGACAAATGTCTTAAGGTATATCGTAAAGGATAATGGCAAAGTAGAGAATTGTTAGGAAGTGAATTCCAGGGCTTGGAGCCAGCCACTGAAGGCACAACCACCAATGCTTGTGAAATTGTAATTGAGAATGTGAAACAGACTAAAATGAGAGAAGCATAGGTATCTCAGAGGATTGTGGGGTTGAAAGATTTGACAGAGATAGGGAGGGGCAAGGCAATGAAGGACTTTGAAAGCAAGGCAAGAGTTTTAAAATCAAGATCTTGCTTTACTGAGAATTAAGATCAGCTAGCACCAAAATGATAAGGGAGAAGAACTTACTACGAGTAAAGACACAAACAGCAGAGTTTTAGATGACTTCAAGTTTATGGAGGGTAGAATGTGGGAGGCCAGTTCAGACTGCATTCGGATAGTAACATCTAACAGGATCAAAGATTTAGATAAGGATTTCAGCAGTAGATAAGCTGTGATAAGGGCAAAGTTGAGTGATGTTATGAAGGTGGAGATAAGCAGTCTTATTGATTTGCAAGAATTTGAGGTTGGAAGCCTACTCAGTTTTGAACATGACACCCAGATTATACCCAGAGAGAGGATGGAATCTGTAGCTGAAGAATGACTTTGACTGCACTGGAAAATCTAGGGGTTGATATTTGCCCGCTCTTTTAAGTAGTAAAGAATCAGTAAAGAGAGAACTTAGGTGAAGTTCTCTTTAGCTCTGATGAAGTCATCTAGACTTGAAACATTAGTTCTATTCTCTCGCCATAGATGCTGCCAGATCTGCAGAGATTTTCCAGAATTTTCTGTTTTTGTTTCAGATTCCAGTATCAGCATATTTTGCTTTCATCTTTAAGTGAAGAGCATGCACAAGATGCCAACTTCATCAGGGAGTTGAAACTTGTACTGAGGCTGCTAATGAATGGTAAACAGTGGATACCAGTTCAATTCATCCACCAAGCTGTATTTTGATGGATAGTGATTGAACTAATCCCCTCTCCTAATCAGCGAATTGAGAATAAACTAGTTGCAGCTGATTTCAATTACTATTTAAAGATATACTCAGTTTTAGCTGTTCATCTGCTCTTGGAGGTTTAAAAAACACACAGTGGTAGGCTTCATTAGTATGTCATGACTTCATCTATGCTCTAACAATACTTATTCTGGAAATTCTCTGAGAACTTCACCTAAAGGAAGTAATTGCAGTATTGATCTAGCTTATTAGACAGGCCACGGCAGCACTGTGCTTAATACAGAGACCGGGTCAATTCCAATCTCAGGTGACTGTATGTGTAGAGTTTGCACATTCTGTCAGTGTCTGCGTGGATTTCCTCTGGGTGCTCCAGTTTCCTCCCATAATCCACAGATTTGCAGTGCTAAATTGCCCTTAGTGTCCCAAGGTGTGCAGATTTAATGGGTTAGCCATGGTAAATGTCTGGGGTTATGGTAATAAGGCAGGGGAGAATGCCTGGATAAGTTATTCTGTCAGAGAGTCGGTGCAGACTTGGTGGGTTGAATGGCCTCTTCTATGATCTTACTGGAGTCACCAGAAGAAATGAAGTGCTTAGTAATCTGCATGTTTCTAGACATAACCCCTCCCTCCAAATTTGTATAAGGATGTGAAGGGGATATAAGTCAGGCAGGGCATCATCAGCTGCTGTAGGAAAAAGAGCAAAGTGAACCTCTTCCCTCCTTGTAGAGTCTGGGACATCCTTCTCCTCCAGACCTCCTTCACCAAGACTTTTAGTGCTGTGTCCAAGAACCTACATTGTCTCTCTTCTTGTATCTGTTCTACCCTGAACCTTGCTGTTCTGTATCAGCTGCTCTGTATCAGCTCTGTATCAACACTTCACATTTTGATGAAAATGGGCTCAAGGAGCCTCCATAAACTGCACCACAAAAATTGCATCCAATTAGCACCTGAGTGCTAAACATACAGAAGTCCGTTTGGGCACCTCCAAGCTTGTTCAAATTATGGTAACCAGTAATTAGGATCAGACTTTCAAACAGAGGATTCTATAAACATAACACCTATATGGTGGCTGTTTTTACCTTTAATAATCTCTTCAAGCTCTTTATTTTGGTCACATTGCTGGAATGTAATGGTCATGGCTGAAGTATCCCAGAGTGGTTATCCATAGTGAAAAGTATAGATGCAAGTAAACCTGGGCTACTAAAAAATGCAAGTAAAATTGATTCCATGAGCAGGTCCTTTCCCTGAGACTTAGTTTTCAGGAGTTCCTTCGTTGAAGAAGAATGAATTGTAGAAAATTTTAAAAACTCTTAAAACTAAAAGCCAACATAAACAAGGAATGAATACTCAGGCTATAATGGGCCTATTTACATCTTGAACCCCTTTACATAAGGACATAAGAACTTGGAGCAGGAGGAGGCCATCTGGCCCCTCGAACCTGCTCTATCTTTTAATAAGATCATGACCGATCTTTTCATGGACTCAGTTCCACTTACCCGCACCCTCACCATTTCCTGTTTTTAATACATTTGCACATCATAAATACTCGTTATATTAAAACATTTTGCAATTACATCCTGCCTTCATGATAAAACCAGCAATGCATGAGAACCACATGGCAGTCAGTTCACAATCTTTTAAAAATGGCAGGCAGCTGTCAGCTTTGTGCAATTGTGTCTGCAGTCAGTGATTCTTCTTGATGAACCCTGCGGCACAAGAGAGTAGAGCAGAAGAATGGCAGCTTGCATAGAGGTCTTCTAGGGGAGAGGCTGAGTCAGTGATGCTGGGTGGAAGTGGGTTTGGGTACAAGAAAGAGTGATCCAGTGAAGGACAGGGGGTGGGGTTCAGGTCATGGAGAAGTGAAGTGCAAAGTTTGGGTATGGTGATGGGAACAGCCATTCAAGGTCAGGAAATGTGAATCCTAAGGGTGGTCTCAGTAATGTGCATATATGGGTCTATCTCATGGTGTTGGCTGAGCACTGACAGAGCTTTGAGTTCACATTTCAATTATCCCCTTACAGAGTGGTCTCAAACAATATCCTTCACAATGCATAGAAGAGAAGGCCAGCTAAGATTACAAGTTCAGCATGTCCCACAGAGTGATAACTACAGAAATGGACACCAACATGAACATTCAACTAAAAGTGAGTATAAAAAAAACACAGCAGCTTTTTTCCACAATGAAGAAATGTCCATAGGTTCCCTGTAACCATCAATGCAGACTCACCATGAGGCACATCAGTACATTTAGTTCTCTGACTCAGTCTCAATGAACAATACTGATGCACATATGAATAAAGCGAATAAAATTAATAAAACAACGTAACGAGAAATATTTGCAAGTAATATTTAAATTTGAAATTCCCATGCCATGTTTGTGCTCTGAATACACATGTTAATAGCAATAGAATTGGAAGAGAAGGTTGTAGTTGTGATGAAGAACCATCTTGTTTGTCCAAGAAGCTTTTTTTATAGCTCATCCATAGATGCCATGTTGTTAACTAATGATGGGTTTTACCATTGAAAAGCTTCCCCTCTGATCTATACACATTGGTCTGGTCTTTTACTGAAACTATAAATTCAGTAGCTTCCTACCATAATGTAATGGATAATGAGCAAAGGCAGATGCTGAATGATCACATATGTCTCCCATGCATTTTTCCGGCACTTTAAATTTTAACTGGATTCATGCAAGAATGATTCAAAAGCAGGAAGGGGAAATGGCACCTACTTTTCATTCTGCTGTCAGAATGGTGCACTATGGTTAAAATTCTGCCCAATGTATTAATCCCAGTAGTTACCTCCCAGCTAGGAAGTGAATTTTGTCCATTTTTACCTAGCTGTTGGATAGAAGAATGCAAGAAAGTAATAAAAATAATTATATGCACTTTACTTGTGCCATTTACAGAATGGCATGATTTGTTATTAAAGAAGCATCTTGGTATCTTGATGCCTGAATTGATGATAAATGGTATGGTGAGAAAGTATAACAAACATTGAAGAACCTGAGAATGGTGATAATATTATCAAATAGTTTGATAAGAAATGTTTGTTTTGGAAAATTAAATTATGCCAAGCTTGTTACTGAAATGCAAAAATATGCATAATTTTTGAAAAAGCAGTTTGAGACGTGAAGCCTTCTTGTACAATCAGAAAACAACCAGCAAACATAAAACATTATTATGTTGTTTCTTACACCAGAACAATGCAACTGAATGCCCAGATAATTATGCTGATGCACCTCAAGCAAACTAAAAAATAATATTGTATTTATCGTTTTAACCACGCAGCAGAATTGAAATGACAATCAAATTAACAGAATTAACCTTGACATTAAAACATGCTTCAAATTGGTAAGGAGCAATCATTATAAATATTTATTGAGGACAAAACACAGGATGCTCAGTAAGAATAGCAATGGTTGTCATTTAGAATGTATTTTTGGTCCCTTATTTATCAGGCCACATTTTTGCAAAGATGTTTGTCAGCTTCAGAATGAATTATTACTGTTGATGACGAAGATGCTGCAAAGAATGCAAGAATCTATTTGAGTTGTGTATGGCAGGAGGTTGAATGCGATTTGAACGTATTCATCAGAATGGGTGATAATAATACTGGCACTTATGTTGATTAGCGACTGGATTACAAGTACCCAAAGTTGTGTCATATTCGAGAAAGTATCTTCATACCATCTGTCTTGATTCTATTTAAACTTAATTTCCAGCAATGAAAGGTTGATTACAGAAAGTGCCACCTGACCCATTTGAATCAGCTTTCTAAGGTATGCCATGTAACTCTTAAAAAGGTAATGTTATTGTGCTCTTGGCATTTAATCACTCTGTCTTTTGAAAATAGAATAGATCAATGTTTACTTGAATAATGCCACTCATTACATTGGTTATTAATGTAAGCTGAAGTGTAGTACAAAGGTGACATACGGTTCTTTGTTTAAAAGATGTAGTGATTCTTGTTACATGAGCATTGAACCTTGATTATTTTTCTTGGGCAATTGCATTTTAACTCGCTCAGCAATTGCTTCAGATTTCTCAGAGTGTCATATTCTTTTAAGGTTGATTCTGAAAGGTTTCCAGAATCTGAGCACATAAACCTTGTCTTTTACTATAAATTCAGTTGTTGATATCATAACATAATGAATAATGGGAAATGACAGATGCCAAGATAAGCAGATAATATATAGATATAAGGTAGTTTCATCATATTGATGATATTGTCATGTTATGTGTTGATAAACATCTTTTAAAAAAAGACTTTTGCATTGTTTACAGAGTGGTAATGTTACTTCATTATTAAAATGGAAACTAATGACAGGTGACATCTTACTTATATATTTGTAACAACGTTAAAGCAAATAAATCACCCAAAAGGCTAGACCCTAACGAGGCCAAGTAGTTATTGTCATACTGCCAGAGTCTGAACAATAATGAGCAAATACTGACCATAGATTTCAGCCCTGCATGTAGCCTGCCACAATATCTTATATTTCTAAAAGAAATAACAGAAATAAAAATTACAGTCATAGATAGTTTCAGAAAATAAAACCAAACATAGAAGAATGCAATTTCCAATAGTTGGACAGGTCAGTTTAAATTAGAGATAGGACTGTGGTAATGTCTGGAAAATGGATAGCATCTATTGACCTTCATGCAATATTAATTCCTTAGGTGAGATGAAGCATGGCTCTGAAATAATCTCTAGTTCATAACAGCAATTATGCATCCAAATTTAAAATGTCCTGAAGATCAATTTGCCAGGTAAATCCTTCGTCCTTATTGATTGTAAAATGAAGTATCGGATGGATCTTGGATACTTTATTCAGGTTTCTTATCAAAGGCAGCTATTTTTGATGAAATGAGAGTGCAAGCACCTCCCAGTTCGATTTTAGTAATCTTTTCCTGATCTCCGCTCAGTTGATGAAAACTTCACTGGCATGCCTTGTATCACATTATGCTGATTCTGAATTTTATGTGAGTTAATGAATAAAATTACGAAGGATGCACAGATTGTGTCAGCATATTTAACTCTTACTACTCTGGACTATATGCGGTACCAGGGATTTTCAACCTGTCTTTACCTTCATTGCACCTGTTATTATCTACCTCAGTACTTTACTGTAATCCTTTGTGTTGATTTTAATTATGATATGTATTTATATAAATAAATTTATTTTATGATCTGAAGAGAAAATCATTGCGATAATTCAGCAGTTCCTGTCTAAAATGCCAACACCACTGTAAAACAAACACAAAGCCTTCGGTTATCATTTGAGTTTTCCAATGCTCCAGCTAACTTTTTTCTTTTTTTCATAAGTTGACCTGACAGATGTGAGGCTTGTAACCTAATACCCCAGCAGTCTTGGTATTCATAATCAGCAAGCCAACATCTTACAAAATCACACAAAACTCATGTGTATTGAAACTGTGAACATGTAAGTTCCTCATCTCTTTCTTGATGTCAAAAAGTTAGTGACACGGTGGCATAATGTTGAGCACTGCTGCCTCACCGTGCCAGGGACTCGGGTTTAATTCCGGCCCACGTTACTGTGTATGCAGAGTCTGCATGTTCTCCCCGTGTCTGCATGGATTTCCTCCGGGTGCTTCGGTTTCCTCCCACAGCCCAGAGATGTACACGTTAGGTTGATTGGCAATACTAAATTATCCCTTAGTATCAGGGGACTAGCAGACATGGAGTTATGAGGATAGGGCCTGGGTGGGATTGTTGTTGGTGCAGGCTTGAGAGGCCGAATGGCCTCTTTTCACACTGAAGGGATTCTATGATGTACCCCACGTGCTCAATTTAGGTTCTTTTATTTCAAACCATTCCATTTGCTGATGCTAATTATTCCCCCTCAATCTCTTCTATTTTTCCTTTGTCGGTCCTGAGCTACACTAAAATGAGGTTCTATGGAAACATCTTCACCATATCACCCTTCATTCACAAAGAAAAAATATGAAAAAATTATTACAGAAATGATTTAACAATCAGTCACTCTCAGCCTGTACAGCACAGTTGGCACAACTGGGCCTGATCCTGGTTTCACCTGAATTTCACATATATACACAGAACAAAAATCAAGATCTGGAGCCCCATTTGATATTTTCAAACATCCTTGCTCAGTAGCAGCAAGGTTTAGCTGTGACAACCTTCACAATAAAGTGTCCACTGATATTATTGCATTCTTTAGGGCCTTAGTTTTGCTCCTGAATATTCCAGTATTATCCAGATAATTACACTGGCATCTTTTATTGATGGAGTGAAAGAGAACGTTAAGATCGAAAGTAAGACTAGCATGGTCATTTACATCGACTGTAAATGTGCAGTCATTCAGATTTATTTCTCTCATATTTCTTACAAATTATGGAACAGAATTATAAGTATTTTACATTCATGTTAGCTCACAGGAGAGCATTGTTCTCTGTGTTGGATGGTTAAGGACACACTGATACTGACTGGGCACAGCATATCCTCGATAATTTAGACCAAGTTTACAAGGCTAATAATTGGTAGCTGGAGTTGTGCCATGGAATGATGCTGCATTATTTTCACTTTCTACTCACTCGTTCCCTGATCTCAGTCTAGCGTGATAGTGGGGAAAGGGATTAAGGGGGGAGTAATGCTTAACTAAATTCACAGTTCAAGGTCACTCAAAGGGTAGGAAAGAGAATCACTGGGAAAATAGTCCTCGGGCATTCTTAAGAGCCACCTTGGAAATGCTTTAGAATGATGGAGACTTGGGAATGGTGTTTTCAGGAAGATCAGTGGGGGTGAAAACAGAGTACAGCATGAAATAATTATGAATTATATGATTAAATCTGCCTGCGAATCTTTTAATTCTACATGGCCAGCTAAATGTGAAGATGCTGGCACATTAGTATTTGTGTTACAGTTAGATGCCCAGCGCTGACTTTAAATTAGAAAAATGCATAGAAGAAAGACTTAGCAAGATAGGGTTGATTGCATAAGGACCTTGGTGCTTGTCCTTCAAATGTGATGCATCTACTGTCATCAGGTGTCATTGTTAAAGTGATACTGTTCAGAAAACCTTAACAAGGTTGCAGTTAGTAAAAGGCAAGACAGTTCACTGCATATGTTTATGTTCTGATGGACTGAATTAGGCGCCAAAAATGTTCTCAAATTTTTGCTACAGCTCCTCCATATTTAACATAATAAGCATCACGGTTGAGAGGACACAATGTAAGGTGTGAATAATGGGGAGAGAATCTGAAAGATTAGCCGCGATTCTGCCAAAAACGCTGAATTGGCAGGAAACTATTCTATGAAACAATGTGATGTTAAAAACCAATGTCTGTATGTGTCTGGCTGTAATGATATGTTAAACTATCGATCCTACTCAGCTATAACGATGTGTTAAATAGCTAATGTTTGGTAAATTACAATCTAGAAGCTCAAACACTAAAATCTGGGAAGAATTGATAGTGTCCTACAATCTGGGTAGGACACCAATTACACCTGAGAGACATATACTAGCTGGTCAGGGCAGCCTGTCCAGCAGATAAGTGAAGGTAGGTACCAGGTGGACCCACCACTCCTCCAGCACAGGATTATAGTGGGGGATGGTGGACTCATGTAGTCTCTCTAACATTGGAGTCAGATGCACAACAGGCACCTTTCACACAGTTTAAAGCAGAGATTCAGAGGATATTAGAGGATGCTCTCACTAACTGGAGCAGGATTACCACTACAAAACAGTTAAAAAGGGAAGGAGATTCTGAGTACAGGGAACGATTGTTCCAGGTATATCATGAGTGCTCAGGTCGAGGACATCGAGCATTCATCCAGGCTTTTAAGGATTGACTCTATACTGCTCACCAATCCATCCTAAAAATGGGAGTGATCATGTCCCAAGATTACAATGAATTGGTTGAATGGGCTAGTGACACACCTGAGGTGGAGAGGAGAAATCTTAGTTTTTGTATTTCAGTGTGTTTGTGTGTTCCGGTTGCTTGACGACTGCAGGTTGCATTAGATTGAGAGCAGGAGATGTTGAAGCCCTTTTGTTCTTGTGGAGTTTTTGTTGCAGATAGCTTTGCACCTTAGTTTAACCTCAGGGGGACTGGAGAAGTGTTAAAACTGTTAAAGATTAAAGTGATAAGATTTCTTGAATTTACTTCTGTTTTTGAGTTTAATTACGGTTTGGAAGAAAGAAGAATAAAAGCAACTGTCTTAATCAACTTTCTGTCTTCTCTTTAAATGGTTTATTTTCATCCCAGTTTAAAATTGTTAAGTTCGAATGAAAGAGGAAATGCTGATGAATGAATGTTGGCAGCTTCCATGTGTGTCGGTGTGTGTTTAACAAAGTGGTTGCCTGAATGTTTTGTTGTTTGCTTTAATGTTTTAATATCCTTCTCCTAATTGTGATTTT
This sequence comes from Sphyrna mokarran, assembly GCA_024679065.1. Classification (NCBI taxonomy): domain Eukaryota; kingdom Metazoa; phylum Chordata; class Chondrichthyes; order Carcharhiniformes; family Carcharhinidae; genus Sphyrna; species Sphyrna mokarran. Next base: position 103,177,584 of record JAGIQG010000003.1, on the reverse strand, counting down.
ACAACAGTGAGTTTGATATAGAATTTAAGTAAAAATTAGAAAGTAAATTGAAATTTAAAGGATTTAAACCTTGAAGGGAACCACATGCTCTTTCCTTTGTCTTGAAGTAGAAATTATGAGAGTTAGTTGAGAAGTTAGGAGAAGAAAATAAGTAATTTTACAGAAAAGTAGAAAAGCGGGAACAAAGGAATGAGGTAAATATACTGTCTGTGAATCAGTTTAAAGTATAACAAGTCAGTGAAATGCAATATTAAGGTCCACAGAATATCGTGATTTACGAATGATAGTTTAGTATTCTGTAACTAGTTAAAATTATGTACTGTCGTTGGAATTTCATGTGCCATTTATTGTTCAAGGTTTGCCAAATATAGAAACGCCGCAAAGCTTAACTCAGTTAAAAAATAGGAACAACTTAAATTAAAAGGGTTTGGATATCACAGTTATGATGTGTAAAGTGGTATGACACAATTGTCACTTTATTATTATACAGTATAGCACTGCCATATAGACCTGAGAATAAAATTAAATCCTGAATAATTTGCACAACGCTGCTAAATGTTAGTGGTAAGCATTTGAATGCATTTCTTTGTAGGTAGAGTAGCAGCATTTTGTGAAGTACTGTAATGCAGCACTTGCAGGCAAGCAAATGATCAAATTAGATATAATGTAAGAGTACATTGTATAAAGATTGGAGCTGTTTGGCACATGATTTTAATGGGGAAAGCAATGTCTTTTGATAAGATTACATACAAATGAATGGATGACAGGTTGCAGCCAAAAGGCCAGTGAAAAGTGTTATTTGGTTCACACTAAGCTTTCTATGGAAGGGGGATATGTAATTAAACATTTTGCACTATTGACATATAAGTGAATTGCAGATGTATTGCCCACTATACTAATGAGACTAAGAGCTATCACAAACTGGACACCTGGATTAACCCCTTATGAACTAATGACAGGATGGGTGATGCAATTACCAGAAAGCACCATAACAGATGGGACCAATGTAGGTCCACTAAAAGATAAATTCAAAAGATATGTTTTGGAACTAAGCACACAACTAAAAGGGATGTGTAAATTTAAAAGATAATCAGAACAAAGAGGTGCAGAAAGGGAGCTTGAAATGCTCACTGGCATCCCAACAGTGGGAAGTCACGTCCTGGTAAAAACATTACCTGGCAAACTAAGGTTTGCACCAAAATGGAATGGCTATATGAAGTTATAATTAGTGGAGACACCTGTGCCTGTATAAACATAAGAGGTGTATGGAAACATTGGACCCAGGTGTAATTACACAAAGAAATGAATGAATGAATGAATGACTGAGTTAACTGGACTCCTTTCCTCATCACAGGCAAAGGCTGCAAGTAAGGGTAACTGGCGCGTTCGGGTTAATAGCATAACTTTTGGAGATTATATAAATTATAGTATCAGGATTGATACTTGATCATTGTGAATGTGTATGTAATCACTTATGTAACTGTACTACTTTGCATCGTTGCGACTGTAAATTTGTCTGGATTGGGGGATAATCTATTTCACAAAGCCCCTATACACTTACATGGGAATCAAACTGTATGTTACCCATTAGCACAAATGATAGAACCCCTATCTGTAGCCACCCCTAGGTGGACCCCTCATGACTTATATACAGTAGATACATTAGATGCACCTTGTAAGGGACAAATTGGCAAATATAAAAGAGGTATATAGGGGAGATGTGAGGGACTTGTAAACCCCATAGATCTTGTGTGCAGGGGGTTCCAACAGGTGGGAGGAAAAGTTTGTTCAGACACTGCATGCCATCTGCTTTGTTTTACGGGACAGGGATGGGGATGTGCCTATGCCTTGGTCCCTAAGAATGATTCCTGTGTGCAGATGCAGTGTGTCTGTCAACATTGTCTGTTAATAAGGGACAGTTTACTTGCACTTGTGATGAACAGAAATGTCTAAATATAACCATGGGAAGACAGCTCATTTGTGGATAATGCAATGGGAGTCATGTAAGCTCAGCCAAATGGACATACCCATTTGATACTTACTAGGTGATGGGATCATATGGGGAGTCAAGTAAACCGAACGATTGACGATACGAACAAACTCATAATTGAAACACAAAATTTTATCAGACAAAGAAGGAATACGTGTTGCTCTTCAATTGTACTTACATGACAGAAATACCAAACCTCCCAACCATTTTGCAGTAGGGACCATAGGACCACTGACTGTTCCATGCTCTCAGAAGGGCATATTTGGAGGAGAATAGTAACCCAGGCTATTAGCAAAGAATTCTGTGCCAACTGGGAAGCCCCACTGGGATATGAGTTCTTTGAAGCATTTGGGGGGTAGGGGGTGGGGGTTTGGGGGGGCAGCAGGAGTGATTAGTGAAAAGAAAAGGAATCATATTGTTTATGAATAATAACACTTGTGGGAAACAGCACTTCAAAAGCACTGGAGGCTGTTAACCGAGAAATGGCTCAACTGAGAAAATATGCACAGCAGACATGATATGTAGTGGACTACCAGTTAGCACAACAAGGGGGAATGTGTACAATCATAGGCAACAAATACATAACCCACGTCAAAAGACGAGTCCTATAATGTTACACAAGCCATCAATAATCAGAGAACAACTTGATAACTTCAGACAGGGACCCAAAAAAGAAAGTAACTGGCTGGAATGGCTAGTAGGGGCATCTTGGGAATCTTATTTATTACATGGATTAGTCATACTTATTTCAATTGTAATTGCTGGATGCCTAAAATCTGTTGCAAGTTTACAGTAACAAGAATCGTGCCGGGTCCAGTGTATCCATCGAGGAAGAACTCATGATAAATATCCCCGAAAATATCAGCAGAAACCAAGAAGGAAAGAAAAAAGTTGACCTTTATATGTGAATGTGTAATTGTTGGTCAAGGGATTATTAAAGTCATACTCTGGACCAAAAGTGGGGGAAATAATAAAGATGGGTATCTGACATATAAAATGACTGCCTGGCACATGAAAAGGTTACCTGGGAGAGAGACATTAAGCTGGTGCTGACTTTTAGCACAGACAGCTACTTGAAATTAAAACAGGCAGGATAGACAGTTACTTAAAGTTAAATGTGCAGGAATCAGATACTGCAGGAAGTCAGTAAAGAACTTGAGACACTTTAAAGATAAGGACAGACCCAGGACAATAAGCACTGATAGAGATTAGCCATAAATGGGAATGGGAATACATGAATGCAGGAAAAGCAATAACTTATGTATAGACTGAAACTAAGTCATTGATAGTCACTGAAGGAGGAAATGTAGTCATTCTATGAGACAATATCTGTATGTGTCTGGCTGAATTGACGTGTTGAACTATCGATCTTACTCAACTATCATAAACTGTTAAATGGCTAATGTCTGGACTATCCATTGTCTGAAAAGTATAAAACTGAACCACTCCTATTGTATGATTGAGAAGTAGCTGCTAAGTACTGCAGAGTACCAGTGCTTTCTCCCCGAAGCTTTGAGTCCAAAATAAAACTGTACTTTTGAACTTCCAGTCTGACTCTGGTGGTAATTTCCTACAAGAGCCCCAATGGCTCTGCTGTTCAAAGGAGCTCAGTAAGCAGGAAATCCATCCACATGGTCTTAATCCTGGTGAAAGGCCTCCAGTGAGTTAGCAAGTACTACAGATGGGTCTTCCCAGAAATAAGTAATGTAGGGATATCTCCAGCTCTAAAACTGGTGACTGAGACCACCTCACTGGGAGAAGATTCTGCTCAAAATGATTGTGAGGCTTTTTGAAATTTTGTTCCATTTGCCTTTGAATAAAAAGAGAAAATTTGTTGAACTTCATTTTGAAGGTTAAGTGTGTCAGGTAGAGATCAATATTCAAGTGGAGTTAACATTGTTGGTGCAAGATCTGTATTTTCCTGTGTTCTTATGTACTCTTGTGCTTCAACACTCCTTCAAGCTTCTGAATGACTTCCACACTAACAGTAGAGGACAAAAATACAGATGTAGAAAATAGCTTTTCCCTCCATATGCTGTTTCACATACACTGACACAATCAATAAAACTTGAAAATGTTTACAGAAAGAACCATTCAACTTGCATAATGAACTTCAAAGAACTTCAAAGCTACAGTAATTTTAGGAGCATGATATAACATTTGTACTCAGATCAATAGTTAAGTAAGACAGTCAATGAATAAGACATCAATCATATTGGAGGAACAAAAACAGAACAGTTTGGAAACACTTCAATCAGATACTGTGGACAGGATACAATTTGACATTTCAGCTGAGGACACTTCATCGCATTGGCGAAAAAGGTAACCAACATTTGTATCTACTTCTGATACAATTACAGACACAATACAGGAGATGTGTACTGGATACAAATGTCACATTAAGCTGACACATGATAAGAGCACATTGTATTTGGAGAAAGAGTTGGGATAAGTCATTTGCAGGTTGGCAAATTGTAGATGGGTATCACACGGATCAGTTGAGATTATGATCTATGATATTGACCTGGGAGAAGGGTATGATAATACCCTTAATATTCTGCCTTTAAGAAATGCATTTTGGTCATGTTTCTGTGCTTGAATGTGTTTACTAATCCTTTTCATTTTATCGCAACCATTTTGTCTGGACCCAGCAGCACTGAATTGCTATTGCAGCAACATAATTGATCTTAATTAATGTAGTGTTTGTTTTGATCTGAATTAATGCTGGGTTCTGTCATTTTGTCTTTTTCCCCTAGGATATTGCAGAGACATTTGATTCAATTGATTGACAGGTAAGTCATATGACTGGGTATGGCCGGGCTTTCACAGGGAACTCGAGCTCAGTCTGCTGCTGGAATCTTTAGAGAGAGGTCACTTTCCCTGTATCTCTTGCTCTGTCTAGTGGAGAGTGGAATCTGCCAAGAAATAAGCCTTTTTCTCTGAGAATCTACTGTTTGGAGGTGGAGTTTTGTTGTATAGGAATCAGAAAACACACCTCTGTTTGGATCACTCTCCAAAAGTGTCAAAAGTTCAGAAATCTAGTACCTATTTAAGTATCTTTGGTTTCTGTGCTAACTGAGAAGGGATTTGGGGATGATTTTCTCAGCTCCCTATGCTGTTCTAGCCAATCCTGATCAAATAGTCTGTGAAGGGATATAGACAGGTTAAATGAGTGAGCATAACTTTGGGAGATAGAATGAAATATTGGAAAATGTGAAGTTATCTACTTAAGAAGGAAGAATAGAAAGGCAGAATATTATTTGAATGGAGAAAGATTACAGCGTGCTGTGGTACAAAGGGATCTGAATGCCCATGTACTTTTATTACGAAAAATGCATATACAAAAAGTAATTAGTCAGGAAAATGGTATGTTTACTTTTATTGTAAAGAGTATGGAGTAGAAACATCCAGTAGTTTTATGACAATTGCATTGGGTATTAATAAACTGCACCTACTAAGACTAGCCTGGAGTACTGTCCCCAGTTTTGGTCTCCTTACTTAAACACAGAAGTATAAACACCAAAACTACGAGTGGGAGAGGCCACTTGGCCCTTCGAGCCTCCTCCACCATTCAATATGATCATGGCTGATCTTCAATCTCAATGCTAAATTCCCACTTTCTCCCATATTCTTTGATGGCATTAAAATCTAAAAAAACTATCTTTGCGTTGTACAGCTACATGAACACTGATACTGCACCAAACCCTCACTTTAGTGACCATCGTCCCTGTGGAAGACATTGGTGCCCATTCCAACCTTCATGTCCTCTGACATTCACACATTTTCAGCAGGATAATGATTGAAATCCTTGGCTAATTTCACCTTCAGAAACACTGAGAGCAATTCCAGTAATCTTAGTCACTGCACTGGCTGAGAGGAAGAATTTATTTCATTCAGTCCCCTTAGTTAGATCAATTCCAATTGTGACACTTTCTAGTCAATTCCTGATGGGATCGGCATAATCTACAGCCAGTCCCTTTTTCACTCTTATAACCTCCTCTTCCCTCAAATGGGAAGAGGTGTGTGCAACCGTGCAATGAAGGGCAGTTAGGAATGGCCAACAGTGGCCTTACAGTTGGCCTTACAGGCAGTGCTCACACCACAAAAGATACTTAAAAAAATAGAACAACCAAAATTCATCATGATCTAAGTTCTGATGATCTAGTCAGGCGCGATTAGGTGACTGCATGAAACTTGGGTCTTTGTAATATTCCTGGATGAGGATGAGCAGTGAAGAATGCTAAATTCCAGATCCTTGAAAATGTGTGTTCAGATGGGAGAAGAGAAAATTCATTCAATTCTTTACTGTTTCAGCAAGAGATATTAGTAGAATCAAATGCAAAAACCATTTTTGTTTCAGTGTAATAGCAAAAATTACTTGATACAAAATGGGTGAAATAGGGAGAAAACAATGCTTCCATCATAGGAAATCATTGAGCTTTTTTAGTGTAAAATATATCTCAGTTGCCTTTGGTGAATTGTATCCTGGAATTTCTGATATTGAGAGGATTTTGTGGTCTTAAATTTTTTTTTAATCTTTGAGTAATTTGTTATGTGGCATGACTTGTGCTGTAATTTTGTGCTGGATAAAATTTACATGGATATTGAAAATGTACACCCAAGCATTATGAATGTTATTACAGGAAAGCCTTGTACTGTATAACAGCAATGATATTATTTATGCATTAGATATTTTTGATAACCCAGAGATAGTGATATAAGACAAAGGGTGAAGGTGAGGAGGATTTGACACTTCATTTGAGCTGGCTCTCCTTAGATTTTTATGCATTGGTTCTAGTTTACATTTATATTGATACATTGTGTGCGTTCCAGCGTTTCTCTGATAGTTTTCAATAATACTATTACCAAGTAGCATATTTCTGCTAAGTAATTATGTTATTCATGCCCTTGATAGGTAGCTGGCATAAAAAAGATGATTACTATGGGAGAAGCATTATACATCAGCTGTGTGTGAACTCTTGGGTTGCTCTAGTTTTCCAAGAAGCCCTCTAAAAGGAGGAAAAGATTAGAGATGTCAGTAGTTATTTCTGTAGTATTTGATGTAAATCTCTTTTTTATTTGCTCTTGGGATGTGAGTGTCATTGACAAAGCCAGAATTTATTGCCTATTTTTATTGCTTTGAGAAAGTGGTGGTGAGCTGCCTCCTTGAAGCACTGCAGTCCGTGTAGGGAAGATAATTCCAAGATGCTGTTAGTTTGGAATGTTCAGGATTTGACCCAATGACAATGAAGGAACAGTAATGTATTTTGAAGTTATGCTGGTGTGTGAATTAGAGAGGAATTTGTAGGTGATGATGTTCCCTTGCACCTGCTTTCCTGATCATCTAGTTAGTAAGGCCACAGAACTAAGAGGCGTTGCCAAAGAAGCCTTGGTGAGTTCCCTCATTGTATTTTGTAAATAATTTATACTTCAGCCAGTCATCATTGTTGTCTTCTTCACCTCCTTCTCTCCCTCTTTCTGCCCATTCTTCTTCCTCTTCCCATTTTACTTGAGATCACCACAAGGGTTGGCCAGCCTTCTCCACCTCCTCCTGTCAGTCACCCATTCCTCTTTCAACTCTGCCACATGTAAAACTCTCACCACTGCATCTTTCCATCTGGATTATGCTTGACTTTCTAAATTAAAACCTCTGTTCATTAAAGTAAATGATGTTTGTGATTAAGGAATGGATATTTTTCATTTTTGGTTGCCAATGGCTCCACCAAACATTTCAGATGGTCAAATAAATTTCAGGATCATCCCCCTCACCTCAGCAATGCTTCTAAGTCTAAGTGTCAGAAGAGGAAGAACTACTGCACCAGTACAATTTTATACACTTGTAGTGTTTTGGCTCCTTAGAGTAAGAGTGCCAATTTTAGGGTCAATCAGTGCTCCTCTGTGGTTCTTCTGTGGGCCAGTGGCCTGCAGAAGCTGGATTGAAACTGCTAAATTGATTTCATATTGGACACTTACAGCCAATACAGGAAACATATTCTATCATCTTGGGGGTTGCAATTCAACCCAAGCACATGAGATATTTATGATTGCAATTTCCTTCTGCATACAAGAGACATATTGGGGTTAAATCTGATTTTTGAAATGCATTGGCTGGCTCTACAGTGCAGTGGTGAAGTAACCCCTATAAATTTGAGGCTCTGCACTCACCTGAAGCTGAAAGGGAGTTACATGACACTAAGAGGCCTCAATGAGCAATTCACCAGATCAAGAACTCAAGGCAGATCGCTCAACCTTAGCAAGGTAAGTTATGAGAGGCTGATGGGGGTGATTGGGGAAGGAAGGTTGTGGATTACAGGGGCATGGTGCAAACACAAAGCTCAGTAATCTACAAAAATAATTTGCTGCCTACCTTTGCTGACTCTCTTTGGTTTCATTTTCCTGCCCAGGTTCTGACCAATTTTGACCTAAATGGCATTTCTGGTCATATTTACATCAGAGGAACATAATTTTCTGATTAAAAAGAGTCCATTGCCTAAAACAGACCTTTTACAAAGTTAGAACTGATCACATTGTCAGTGTTAACAAGGCAGGAAAGTACTGATTCCATTTGGAGATTGTTAGTGACAGGTAAAGGCAGTAAAAATGAGATTTTTACAACTTTTTCAAAGTAATGAACGTTTTGAATTGGGGGAAAGGTAAACACTAGTCATTTTTTTCCCTTCAAAAATTGTAAATGTACAAGGGTTTCAAAGAGGTGCAAGCATGCAAGTATCAGCATTAAGAGCCCTGAATATTAAGTTATATTTTTATGGCCTTGACAGTTCTATTTTTCTATTAATTATGACTGCAATGTAGGCAGCCCGGTGGAAAAAAAATCTAGCTTTAATCAACTTTTCAATTAAAAACCAGCATCTATTCATGATAGAAAACCACCTTGTTAACCAAGTTTTGATCATCTGATTAATATCCGCTCAAGTGGTTCAGTGTCGTATTTTATTTTATAATGCTCTTGTGGAGCGCCTTGAAAGGTATTGTTACATTAAAGTTGTTACATAATCTTAAATCATGTTGTGCAAATAGGTTTCTTATGTTAAAGCACTGATAACTGGAATATCACCAGTGTGAATTAAAACATACAATGGGTACCTATATAGTCTAATATTTGTACAAAAACTGAGAGTCATTAAATGGTTTTTGATCCGATTGGTAAATGATCACCTAGTCAAAATCCTGGCACTTTCTCCCTAATAACACTCTGGATGTACCTATGTGAGCAGCAATGTTTCAAGAAGGCAGTCCACTTTTCCTCTGGGATGTGACACCTCAATTGTCATTCACTCGAAGACCATCCTCAAGCCAGCCCATCCTGGACAAAATTGTAAGGAGGAGGAGGGTCAGGAAAGTGAGAAGGTCTTCACTTTGCACTTTCCTGCCTGATTATACAACACCTCTCCCCAACCAGTCTTCTGGGAGGGCATGAAATTCAGACCCTGCTTTCAGAGGCGAATGGGTTAAAAATATGTTCGCCTTATGGCACCTGCATTAAATTTCACAGGCTCACTCTCTCTCTCTCTCTCTCTTTCTCTCTCTTCATATACCCCCTAGAGATCTGATGAAAAATCCCCTCTGAGCGACATATCACAAAGATGGATATTGGGCCTGTAGCATTGAGCAGACCTTGCACATTTGGAGCAGAACAACAGCTTCAATGAAAAGATAGGTGATGACCTTCTTAATGCAGCAATTGCACCTTTCTGTCAGAGACTGATAAATAAAGACACACAGCTTGAAAAACACATTTCTGAAGGAAATAAAGGGATACACTGTGCAAAATGAAATAAAAATGGCTGCTTACAGGTAGAAAGTTATATCAGTGGCACATCATATGAAAGTTCATGAAAAACAGCAACTTATATTATCACCACTATAATGCTACTGTGATAAAAAAAAAGTTTTATGATCAGATGTTGCAATAATACTTAGGCTAAGTAAATATCTTGTTGATAGAAGGTAATCATTCAATTCAGGGAACAAATGAGCGATGGACATTTCCAGCTGGAGTTATGGTTCATAAAAGCCATCAAAATTTTTCAAATACAAAATGATATATTCTCTTTTTTCTTAGTTAACGAATTCTGACTGATGTTGAGCAGTGGCTACAGAGTCACAGGGCAATGTCAATTTTCTGATCTTAAAGGCTACCCGGCCGGTGGAGTGGCCTGAAACACACCACAGAACTACAGAAAGTTTATTTTAATATATTAGCATATTATTAGCAAGCGCTGTCTCTGAGACAATTCCTCCCCCAATGATATTCAGTGCATTCCATTTGCAACAGGTTCACTGAAACAAGGAGCTGTTGTGGGGGTCTCCCTAGGGTCATAAAGATAAATGCAGCCCCAAAGGGAGAGGGACATGGCCATGAGGTGGCCTGGCAATGCCCCCAGCACTGCCCCTTGACACACATTTACATTGCCAGCTTGACACCATGACAAAATGTTAGTGCCAACCTGTGCCCAGAACAGGTGCTAGTGAGACCCTCATGAGATGAGGAGGGGGGAGTTGCTGGTATTCATTTAGATGTGATAGTAGCTGGGAGCAGATGGAGGAGCAGGAGATGCCAGTGATGGCCATTTGTCCAAGGCAGACGAGAAGATGCTGATGATTGGGAGGAAGAGGAGAGATGGGACGATGGTTGAGAGGGATGGGTAGAGAAGGGTTGACTCCGATTGGAGATGGGTGAGGGGTCCCTAACACTGGGCAGGTTCTGATTGGGGCTCCAATTTCTAAATAGTCAAGTTTTGCCTGGGTTGAGCACACTACCCCTGTTGTGTGATGGTATGAAACAGGCCCTCGGCAGAGCATCGGGAGAGAAAACCAATTGATATATTCACTGGAAACAACAATCTGCCATTTTTTTTAAGATATTGCCAACAGTATCTATGCATTGGAAGAGCAGCAGCTGTATAAGAATGTCATCATCTCATGTTCCACTCCATGTTATGTACCATTCGCAATCTGATACATATCAACATACCTGCATCAACATTGAAGCAAAAATCCTTCCCCCTACCTACTAGTATCATAGGAGTTTTATCATTGTACAAACTACCAAAGTTCCAGAATTTGACTCACTACTATCTTCTTAAGGAAAATTAGGAAGGAGAATAGATATTGGACAAGCAAGTGGCACCCATATACCAAGAAGTAAATTAAAATGCTTAAATATTTATGAGGGAGCTCTTGTGGTGCAGTGGTAGTGACTCTGAGCCAAGAGTTCTGGTTCAAGTCCCTCTCTTGACTTTAACACCAAAGAAGGTGTGTTCATAACGTAGCCAAAGAGATTGACTCCTGAAGGAGATTTGGTTGGATGGCCAACAGCGTGGGATTTGACTCCTGTTGTGACAGGGGTGGATTTAGGACCTGACTCCTTGCCCTACCTTAGGTGGAGGTCGCAGCTCTGAGTCAAATTTGCTTTTGGCCAGAGAACTGAAGAAGAAAAATTTATGATATTCTCCCTTGTTGCAAAGGACATTAATTGTCAGTGTATGCAATTATAATCCAGACACTGCATCAAGTCCATTTTTGTTTTCTGAGAAAACTGGTGGGGAGAATCATTTTTATGCAATTCTTGAATATCAAAAAGAAAGTACCAGCTGTGGTCAGAAACTTTTCAATCTGAATTGTCGGGGGTAGAAGTTCAACATGTGTGAGATCGGTTACACCCTTTTCTGAAGTTGATGCCCATCTTGAAACTCAGTTGCATTAAGTTGGTGAGTTGTGGATACCAGTTTGGCAGCCAGCATACTTCAAAGGCAGATTCCAGGCTAACATTCAAGGCTATGTGCCAAGTGCTGGCAAGTGGGATTAGGTGGGGATTTCAGGGCATTTCATGCACCAGTGCAGATTCAATTGACCGAAGGGCCTCTTCTGCACTGTACTATTCTGTGATTCAGATTGGTCATGGGAGGATGTGCCCTGAATTCTACACTCATGCATTGAGTTCATGGCCAAGAAACAAGCAACACTGTTGTTGGAATTCTCCATCATGCAGATATTCCCCCATTTATCAAAAGAAAGGTCAATATTATAGTGGTACAGGTATCGATAAGAATAGGCTGGCTTAGATTCTTTTGGCTGAGTGTACAATTATTCTGGTCATTTATCCTCTTACAACAATCAACCGCACACTGAAAACCAAATAATTCTTCTGGGAATGTTATCGAAATTCTGTGCATAAAAAATGGGTTGTGTCATTAAATAAGTTCTAATGCTCTGCTGGTGGCGGGTTGATTAATAGTGCTTTTTACTAATTTAGTTCATTCATGCCTAAAAGTCACCCTTACAGGAGGCTGCATATCACCTACATTGCTATTCATCCCTCCAGGCAATGATGAAGAATTGTGTTCTGGGATGGATTATGAGAATTAGATGGTCACACAGGATAATGGATCATTGTGTTATTGTCTCTTGGTACATGATATGTGACTAAACATTGCCCTCAGGCACTAATCAGTAAAGGCAAATGCCATTAATTACATACTCCAATGGGTCACTACAAAACCATCCTCTTTGACGATACCAAGTTACAATCCTTAAAGCTCAAAGTACAAATAGACTGCAGCTGCAATGTTAAACATAGAATCATAGAATACCTAAAGCACAGAAGGAGGTATTCAGTCCATCATTTGAAGTTTATTCATTAGTGTTACAAATGGGCTTACATTAACACTGCATTGAAGTTACTATGAAAGTTCCCTTATCATCACACTCTGATGCCGACTCGGATATGCTGAGGGAGAATTTACCAGGGCCGATGTACCTACCCAGCATGTCTTTTGGATCATGGGAGGAAACCAGAGCAACTGGAGGAAACCCACGTAGACACAGAGGACGTGCAGACTCCACACAGACAGTGTCTCCACACAGACAGACAACTTGGATTCCCAAGTTGGGAATCGAATCTGGTCCCTGGCTTTGTAAAGCAACAGTGCTTTAGCAAGCTATGAAAAAAAAATGTGGAATAACGCCTTACTTAATGGCTTGGATTTTGCGGTAAAAATAACACTGAGGGTATCAACACTCACTGTTTTTAAACAGCGAATCCAATTGATACAAACACTGAGTGAAATAAGAAATTAGGAAGCTGCTGTCCAATTTGTCCTGCTCTTCCACAATTTATGTCACATGATATCTTGTGAAATATTCAGCATTAAAACACATGCAGGATGTGAAATTAGGTACATCTTCACAGCATATTGGCAGAATAGAGAAAGTTATTACTTGCTCAGATGAATAAATGTTTAAGAATGTGGTAAATCTTAATTACTGCTCAGCAACCTCTCTGGCACTGATTTTTTACAGTTGTCCTTCAGATTTTAATTTTATTTTCTTCTTTGGGATTTGGAATATTGTTGAAAAGGAGATTTGTTGCCCATTCCTAATTGCCCTTGAATTGGTTGACTTGCAATGCCATTTCAGGGGGCAATTAAACACCAACTCCATTTTTGTGGAACTGGGGTTATATGCAGGCCAGATCAGGTAAGGACAGCAGATTTCCTTCTCTATGGGACCTCAGTGAACCAGATGGGTTTGTATCACTGTCAATGACAATTTTAATGGTTACCACTACTGAGACTAGCTTTCATATCCAGACATTTTATTAATTGAATTTAAAATCCACCTGTTGCCATGGTGGGATTTGAACCTTTGTCCTCAGAACATTAGCCTGGCTCTCTAGATTAGTAGTCCAGATACATTGCTGCAATCTACCATCACCCCAATTATTATTGCTAATGTTCTTAAAATATTTTTACGTGCTAAGTGTTTTGTGGCAAAAAATGGGGTGGCATTGTCTACTGGCAGGATCTTTGACTCTGTTATTGTCACTGGGAATTCCCTTTGCATGTACCTTCCACTGCTGGGAAATCCATGGCAGATTTGTGCCATCAGCAGGACTGGAAAATCCAGCCAAACCTTTTTTTTTTCATTTTTTCTTTCTGGCTTTTACTATTTTCTGTCTAAATGGCAATTTTCCCTCTGTTCGATCTCCATGGAGATTAACAATCTAAAAGAACTGATCTTACTAAATGACCCAATGGGAAAAAAAACAAGATTTCACTTTTTTATAACTTTTACTGTAACAAACAAACCAAAATCAACATATATTAAACATTAATTAACAGGCAAATTGTAGTCAACATTATCAATAAATTACACTTTAAAGATGGATTTTACATGTTTCTTAGGTAATTCATTCAACATATATGGCAACACTCTCAGCCAAAAAGCCCTTCAAAATTCTGTTTTTATCAAGTTGAGTTCTAGTCCTTCTACATTTAGGCTTCAGTCACTAAGTTCCATGTGATAGCAGTTTCACTCTACCTGTGTTCTACAGATACCATTGCCACCAAAATGCACACTTTTCCAGAACTCTCTCAACTCTACTCATGGATCCACCTGGTCCTTTTTCCCAGCTGCACCACAACTGTTTTTCTCTTTGCGGTCTGCCTGCACTGATGAGATTATTTCACGGCTTTGTCTTTTTTTTCTGGCCACCAGTCTGTGGCCATGTATAAGAGCAATGGATGCAAAATGACATTCTCTCTCTGTTAAACACAAAGTCTGAACAATATTGTTCTTGTGGTTGAATTTTAATGCCTAGGCCATGAGTTGGCAGGTTGTTTTGGATCAGCCACCCTTTTTTGTACTCAGTGATTCAAGAAGTTTTGGGGCATTCGCCATTTCATTTCATTCCTTTAAGGTCTGTTCATACAATTTTGAATTTCATTGGAAAAGTTGCTGTGGTAAGATAGATTTCCAACAAACAGTAAATATTTTAACCTGGCTCTTCATATTAGTTAACAAAACCAAGCGACAGAAAACATCATCATTCGTGTATCATCAACTGTATTGTTTCTCTCCCCCTTCTAGCTCAACTATAGTGCATTCTTTATTTTCCACATTTTTATATTTTTTCATGCTTATATTTACCACAATTATTGCAGCAAATTATTTAACCCTTTTATGTACATTTAATTAATGTATTTTACTATATCTAAGGCCAAAAGCAGGCAATCCAATGTTTTATATTTTTAATTCAAACCTCTAAGTAAGTAATATTTTACACATTTCAAAATGTAGCAATTCCCCCAGTGCCTTTTTCCATCAGCACCAAGAAGGATGGTGATTGGCTCCCTATGATTGCAGTACTTTTAATGTGGCTTCTTGCGATTAAGTAGAAATGATATGGCATTCTTGGTGCGCTAACACATTAACCATTATAACAAATCAATTAGAAACATGTTTTGCAGAAGATAGCTTTCATACCAGCTCTCCTTCTGTAATTACTGATTTGCAGGATGAAACATATGTTTCCTTTTAATTACACTCCTTGTGATAGGTTTTTCCATTGCCACTGGTGTACATAAATGTATTTGGAGAATTTTGTAATTAGGAAGCAATAGGCAATAAAACCAATGAGTGTAAAGTTGTCACTTGGTCAGCATTCAAACTTATCAACTCTCAGATTTGGAGCATGAAAACTTTCAATTACATGTTACCCATGTGAAAATTAAAATATATTTCACCAATTGGTGTGATAGGAAGCTGTTCATTTCAGTTCTAACAATTGTGGTGTGGAATCAAGATTCAATGTTTAATGTGTTTGAGAGGGTCTTTCTTGAATATTTATAATAAAAACATAATTTTAAACACAATTTGAAATAATGCATCCAAGTGCTTCTTATGTAGTTCACCTTCATTGGAATTATCAAGTCCTTAACCAAGAAGATACTCTGTAAGCAAGCCAACATAGTCAATAAACCTTAAGTTTCTTTCTCCTTTGTGGATTATTATCATGTAGTGCACAATGATTCAATGCTTTAAGTAGTTGAACATAATGAATACTGTGGGACCAGCAGAAAAGATCATTGCAGTAGAAATATGTCTCAGGTAATGGTATTAAACAGACAGTTGTAGATTTTATTTGGTAAATGCAGATAATGGAACAGAATATCAGGTGTCATCTGTAATGAGAAGTAGAGGACCAACTGCTTTGTTCAAAACAAATTGTTACTTTATTATATCAAGGTGGTGAACAGAGTAGGATTTGGTGATTAAATTACCCAACCATTGTTGCTCTGGCCCTGCCTCTCTTTGCTTTCCTGTCTCTGACCTTTGATCCTTTATGCACCTTGACCCCTCAATCGCAGACCCATCCCAGTTCCTGGCTCTCAAGCACAGGGTTCCAGTTCCATCTCTCATTTATCAATGCCAGGTCTCCTAACGCTGATCACAGAACCCTGCCATAACCACAGTAACTTGTCATTACCCCGGTCCTGACACACCTGACTACATACATCTGAGTCCACTACAAGTCATAACATTGACCAGTTTTTTTCACACCTCCTCCCAATGTATCAGGCAGTGACACTATGGCAATAAGATTAAAGATCCACATTCACGGGAGCCTCAGACCGTACCTTTCTGTCATAGGACACTAAACCTTCAAACTCTCCTTCCCCTTCTGACACCTCCCCTCTACTACCGCCTTTAAGCATCCAAAAATTGGCACTTTTCTTCGAATGCTTTATCTGAATTGCTATTAGTTTATTTATTTATTATTCACTTGTAAGGCTTACATTAACGCTGATTTTTTTCCTCTTTTTTGAAACATCTCTGCTTTCTCAACGACTGGTTTCTTCCAGTTTATTTGCATAACTCCATGTTAACCTTTCTCTTTGAGTCTTTGACAAGTAGAAAGGGTCGAGAGCTTCACATTTAAGTGTCCACATCACCAATAGCCTGTCTTGGTCCCCGCCATGTCAACGCCATAATTAAGAAAGCCCAGCAAAGCCTCTACTTTCTCAGAAGACTAAGAAAAGTTGACATGTTAGCTACAACTTTCACCAACTTTTACAGATGCACCATAGAAAGCATTTTTTCTGGTGGTATCACAGCTTGGTATGGCTCCTGTCCTGCTCAAGACTGCAAGAAACTACAAAAGGTTGTGAATGTAGCCCAATCCATCATGCAAACCAGTCTCCCATCCATTGACTCTGTCTACATTTCCCGCTATCTTGACAAAGCAGCCAGCATAATTAAGGACCCCATAGAACCCTGACATTCTCTCTTCCACCCTCTTCCTTCGGGAGAAAGATACAAAGGTCTGAGGTCACATACCAACTGACTCAAGAACAGCTTCTTCCCTGTTCTGTCAGACTTTTGAATGGACTTGACTTGCATTAAATTGATCCTTCTCTACAACCTAACTATGACTACGACACTACATTCTGCATTCCCTTGTTGCCTTCTCTATGAACGGTATGTTGTGTCTGTATAGCATGCAAAAACAATACTTTTCAGGTATTTATTTTCATAAAGAAATAATACTTTTCACTGTCTTAATACATGTGACAACAATAAATCAAATCAAAGTCAAATAATTTATGTCTTTCCCTCAGTGTCTCTGTTTTTTTACTAAGCTGATTTAGACTCTGACTAAATTTACAATGACTAATTCGGGATCCTTAAATTTCTAAAGGTTTTGTAGCAAGTCATTCAAAACATTATCTTTTGTATTCAACCCGTGCCCCTGAGACATCTATCCATCACAGCATTGGTAGCAGTGATCACCTCACTCTTTGGGAAGACAAAGTCCTATTTTCATGCTCAAGATGTCTCCTGTTATGGTATGTTATCAGGACAAATCAAGCAGCTCAAAACTCGATATCCATGTAGCCCATCAGCACCTGCAAAGTTGTCCTCCACCATAACTTATATCTCTCATTATAACATTGCCATCAAGTTGGCTGGTTAGCTTAGTTGGTTAGATGGTGAGCACATAGTTTTGAATAGCTCCAATTGTGCAAGTTTGATTGCCATTCTGCCTGAGGGAAATTTGGGACTTTCTCTGTGCCTGTTTCCCCGGTATGTCTTGTAACCACAGACTTTCGTTTTGATGAGTAAATGCAATGCGATATACCCCCTCACCTTAGTCATTAATGCTAATTCCAAATGGTCATGTGTGATGCACCATGGATATTTTGACCATGCTTTCGAACCACACATTGGAATTATCAAGTCCTTAACCAAGAAGATACTCTGTAAGCAAGCCAACATAGTCAATAAACCTTAAGTTTCTTTCTCCTTTGTGGATTATTCAACTAATATCGATAGGAGAACTAGGTCTAAGCAAGAATGTGCTGAAACCGAAGTCCATTCTATGTTTGAAATTACATCTGACCTCCAGAACTTCATTGTCAAGTTGTCAGCTTGTCAGGGCCAGGGTTGGCTATAACAAAACAATATTTGTGTTAAACAGAGAGCATGTTAACTCCCAGCATGGAATTGTTTGAATGTTGTCATTCTCAGGTGCTCCAGCTCTACAGAGAAAATAATGCAGACCAGGATCCCTGCGTGAGAGTGACGGATGTCAATGAGATTGTGAAGATTGGCACAGAAGACTGATTTACCTATATGTGTATTGGGGCCTGCTGAAGCTCCTTGGCTCAAGTTCACTCAGCAGTTGCAGCACCAATGTTCCACAGAATATATTGTCATATTGTTGGAGATGAATCACCTCAAGGAGTACTAGCTAATTAAAGACTAACAGCAAAAAACCCACTGAAATCTTTTGTCCTTGGCCCTTATCAGCTTTGGAAAGGAAATTGTGTATGTTTCTGAACTCCTGAGTGTGAGGTCAATATTTAAGTAACCAGCAGCAAACTTCTGCGGGTTTAAATAAAGAGGATTGTTTATTCACACATTCACTCAGCAGTCTAAAACAATGTCAGTCATTCACTCACAAGCTTGAAAACAAAACAGAGTTAGAAAGGACGGTGCACGTTTTCTATGTAAACAGAAGAATAAGTCATAGTTCACATGGTTGCCTCATTTTACGAGAAAGCAGTTGTTGTGGACCCATTGAAGAAAGTCTTTTCACTCCAGAAGGGTTATTCTAGATACATTCAGATAGCTAGGCTTGTATGTCAGAGTTGTTGTAAATCATTAAAGAGATATACCTTTCTAGCAGCTCTGAAATTTGTTGTTTGTAGTTTTCCTACCAGGAGGTGAAGTTTCTGTACAGGTGGAATTGGGATCGCAACCAAGCTAAAAAAAACTTTTAAGATGCAGCAGTCTCCAGATTTAAATAGATATGGGTCTGTTGCCAGTTTTTCTGTTGCTAGTGTTCCAGGTGGACTGACTGCCTATGGTCTGGTTCTTAATATAATAACTTGTTACCTGAAGGTGATCAGCTGATCATTGTCCACCTGAAATTGCTTAAACCTAGCCGCTACTGCTACGCAATGTGTAATTGTTGAGGAATCTGTTCACACCTACTTATGACAAATTGGTTTCTCCAACTTTTGTTGGTTGAGTATCAAACTCTGAGCCAGAGAATCTCAGGGTTGATAGATTTTGAATAGATTTTGACTGAATGATTTTTGATGGAGTTCTACTTTGAATGTAACTTGGACCTGGGACACTAAGTGACTTGAAATTTGGGCACAGGTAAGCATAAGATGTTTCATTCCAGCTATGATTCAAATGACCCATTAGTGTTCTTTTACCAAACAAAGCTTTTTTAAGAATATAATTAACACATAGAAAATCAGCAATAACATCTACCAATTACAAACAAGGATAAAATTAACGACTATGATATTGTATAAACCTTAACAGCTCTGAATACTGTTCCAACCAAACAAACCTTCTCACACTCGCCCAGGTTTAGTACAGAAAATAAGAATCTTTATGTGATGTTTGATTTTCTATCTCTGCAACACCTGCTGTGAATTAGTCCTTTTGTATAGAGAATTGAAACTGTGACTTCCTTGTCCCAGATCTTCCAGCCACCTCGAGACAAAGATACAGCCACTGTCTGCCTCTAGCTAGCAAGTCACCAACTACAGAGTTTTCACTCCAGAAAAGTAAGAAAGACTGTTTCCAACTAGCCAGCAGAATTTCTAATAGAAGGGAGAGAGACAAATACATTACATCCAGCCTGGAGTCCAAACATCTAACTAGCCAGCAACCAAAACTTAAAGTGGACAATAAACTGTCCCACCTGTCAGTCATTCCATCCCCCCATCCCCTCCCCGCTAATAAATTCAAAACTCCAGGTCACCGCATTAGGCCCAGATCAAAAACAAAGAAAAAGCCTAATGTATGATTCTAACAACAGTAAAATAACATTGACTCAGACAGGTCAGCTACAAGCATAAAAGCTCTCTTAAAAGAATTGCAGAGAAACATTATTAAAGCACATTTCTTAAAAGCACAGTAGACACAATACCAACATGGTTGAATTAAAATAGTTTAACTTGTTATGATTCCAGCTGGTGTTACCGCTGGACAGGTAAGATCCAAGGGTGGAACCTAGTTTGATAGATCCTAACTTTTAATTCTTATTCAGAAATTTAGAGGGTGACTACTAAACAGATTCACAGAGGTTGCTGATGATTTATAACAAAAGAATAAAAAAAGAACTGCAATATACTACTCCAAAATTATATCTTTACACATATATTTATATACAGATTCATAAGAATAGCACAAGTTTCAAAATCTATCTTATATTCTGAAGTTCAAAGTAAGTGCACAGTCTAACAAAGCATTAGTCAACCTGTGATTGGATACACCATACTCTGAAATGAAGTGACAGATACCACCCCAAACAGTATCTCATCAACTGCTTGTCCCACTGTAAGCTAACTGGTCTCACATAATCTCTGTCTTTTAACTTGGATTTCCAATCTCCACTCTCAAAGAACTTATCTTACAATATCTTCCAAAACTAAGCTTTCACTTGAACATCTTCAACTAGGATCCACCTCCACAATTTCAATTTTTCCTTTTGATGTCCCTCATACCTGGATTTGCTGCATGCATTCAAGCTTTGCCTTCCATACAATCTTTCAGACACTCAACAAAACATACCGCTTCACTGGCCCATTGTAAGGAGTCACTATCATTTGCTGTATCATCAGGTCTTCTGATTTCTCACAAGCCCAGTTCACTTTCGGCCTGCCTCCTATGGCCTTCTCTTTTTAATTTTTGCAGCCTTTCTCTGCTGCTCACTCTTGAATTCACTTAATAGGATCATTTTTCACAGTCTTGTTCTTTTCTTTTGAGTTAACTTAATTGTCTTCTTGGGACCATTTTCCTTTTCCTTCAGGACCTGCTCCCTCCTCAGTAGATTACTGACAACTTGACATCTCCCTGGAGAGCAAGAACTCACTCACCATTCACTTTACAGAAAGTCATCCAAAATTCTTGGACTTATTTTCCTTAGCAACCTGCTGGTATGTCCAGTCAGAGAGATTTAAATTGCTCCCTTCACCTCAGATCATAATTACCAACTAAACCTCAAACTACTTTCTGTTCCCTTGTCTTCTCTGTTGCTAAGCCACAGTCCATTTTTTCTATCCTGTGTTTGATTTAACTTTCCTTAAAGAGTCATAAAACCTCATTAAAAAGGCAGTCATACAAATAGCTCCAGAACTGCTGTCTCCATTCGAAAATGAAACCAAAGCCAGGTTTCACCCTTTTGAGCTACAAATAAAAAATATAAATTAAATTTAAACCTAAAGCATTTTTCTAACACCCAAAAATACAATGTACTTAAAATGATCTCTATTTCCTAACAACATCATCATTAAAAGCAACATGCAGATGCAATGAAAGTTTTAGCAATCCAAACTGAATATTTGCGTCAGAACAACTTCACAAACACATCCTTCAAGAAATAAGTAAAGGTTAGAAAAGACGTACTTATGGACAAATGCACAAAACAGTTTGGTGACCTGGTCCAATCACTGATGTGCCATCTACTCCAGACGGACAGATCAAACAATGCAGGCTAGAATGGCAGTTCTATTACTCACAAAAGTCACTTCTCATAGCTGCTGCTGTCAAACATATGTCACACAGGAGCTCTGTAATTATCTTTCCCTGCACTGCAAGTGAGAAGTAATCAGTGACTACATATGTGTCACAATCTGAGGACTGGTGTGACAGAAAGCCAAGGACCAGGATCCAAACTGCAATCAGGATTGGGGCTGTCCACAGATTAGGTATCTATCTCTTTGAGGAATACTGTGAAAATTCATTCCAAGTGTCAACATGGTGATAAGTATAGCTTGCTGAGCACTGGTCTATGAAGGAATGGTTATAACGCAAGACAGAGTGAACACATTATTTTTGAGTTCTGAGCAAGAGTCTCATCAAAAACAACTAATCTCTCCCTTTCAGATTTGACTGACGAGCATTCGCATGATTTTTGTTTTAATTTTAGATTTCTAATGTTTGTTTTTCTTGTTATCTCTGTCAATGGATTGTATTGGTGGTAAGGACAAGGATCGTGGTCCATGCTTTTAAAAAGTGGCATATTACAATTTTATTCTACTGAGAAAATGAGATAAGTTACCTTACATATGTCAATTGCTTTAATAAAATAAAACAGAGGTATAAAGAATTTCTTTTTATTCATTTTTGGGACGTAGGCACAACTGGCTAGCCAGCACTCATTGTCCAACCCAAGTTAGCCTTAGGGGTGGTGAGCTGCCTTCTTGAAACGCTTCAGTCCATGTGCTGTGGGATGACTCACAGTACCGTTAGGGAGACAATTCCAGGATTTTGACCCAGCAACCTTGTAGGAACTATGATATATTTCTAAGCCAGGATGGTGAGCGGTTTGGAGAGGGACTTGCAGGTGGTAGTTTTCCCATGTATCTACTGCCCATCTTTTAGATGGAAGTGGTCATGAGTTTGGAAGGTGCTGTGTAAGGGACTTTGGTGAATTTCTGCAGTGCATCTTGTTGATGGTACACACAGCTGCTACTGAACATTGGTGGTGAAGGGTAGAGGTTTGTGGATTGTAGTGCTGATCAATTGGGCTGTTTTGTCCTGGATGCTATCAAACTTCTTAAGTGTTATTGGAGCTTTAAAATTGGTCAGATTTTTGGAAGGAATACACTAGGTTCTAAAGTTACATTTGCATTCAAGTTAAATTCACTATCAAAATTGTCCTGGCAATCTAAATCTCATTGAAACATACAGTTGTTTAGTTCAGTTGGTTAGATGGCTACAGCATGATGCAGAATGACACCAATGGTGTGAGTTCAATTTCCATGCTGGCAGTGGTAATTCGTGGAGGCCTATCTCTTTGTCTTGCCCCATGCTTGCAGAGGTGCCCCTCAAGCTATATATTTAAAAGCATTGTCTTTTTTTCTCTACTAAAGAGCAATGCCTATGGTCCTTTGTGGACTTCAGTTAATTACCATGCCAAAATTTCATCACTCAAATGCATTATAAGTTTTTGACTATATCAGGCAAACAAGTCCTTGAACACATTTTCAGGATTTCATACTCTCTGTTCTCAGTAACAGTTTCCATAAGTGGATTTTTCCTTGTACTAGTGCAGAAACTGTATCATTTCTGTACTTTGCTCTCTCAGAAGTTTATCTGAGAATTTAACAATTCCCCTAATGTAATCCACTAACTAGATCGAAAAGTATTTGGCAGCATGCTGCCTGATTCTGTTAGAAATTAAGGGGGTATAGAGATTAAAGCCACAAGTAACTCCACTTTCAGACAAATGGAAAAAGTGGAATACAATAATTGATAAATGCAATGAGTAGGTCACAAAAGATAATGAGATAATCGTCAGTATTGATGCACTCAGATGATTGAGGTTTGAGTCTCATTAAGAATGTGGTTGATGCTGACTGTTTAGTAAAGGACCAGCACAGCAACAGGCCCTTCAGCCCTTCAAGCCTGCACCGACTATGCTGCCCATCTGAACTAAAACCTCCTATCCTTCTGGAAAGAACAAAGAAAATTCCAGCACAGGTTTTACTATGGGCGTTGGGGGGTGTGTAGGGGGGGTAATTCAGATCAGATGTTAAACCAGAAAACAGACTACTTTTCCAGGTGAGCTTTAAAAAACTGAAGAAGAGGAGGATCATTCCCATTCTTCTTTGCCAATGTTCACTCCTCAGCCAACAACAACAAAACCAGATGGTTTGATCACTTAGTTCAGTTGCTGTTTATGGACCTGGCTCTATGTTAATGGGTCAACTGACAAAATAACAGTGAAAGCATTTCAAAAGTAATTGGCAGAAATGACTTAGAGTGTCCCAACCATGTGAGAGATACTCTATGAATTTGTGTTTCTTTTTATTGTCTCTATCATGTATAGCTTCTAATTTGATTACTTTAATTTCACTCTCTTTTCAGCTATCAGTTTTACACTTAATTTTTCACAAATAGGTGTTCATAATGAAAGTCTCTTCATTGATTCAGTTTTAGAAATAATTGCCATCATGTCTGAAAAGTTTTGCTTTTTAACCACATCTTTGCCAAATATTTCTGGAATTGTCAGACAAGCTAATGTTTCATACATTTTGCAACTAATGTATGAGACTGCTGAAGTAATTTGCTGAGCAAAGTAAACATTTTCATGCATAAATTAGGAACAAAAAAGCAGGGATAGACCATTCATTTCTTTAAGCATGCTTCTTTACTTAACAAGATTATGGTTGATCTTCTATCTCAATTCCATCTTCCCGTATTAATCCCATATCCCTTGATGTTGTTGGTATCTAAAAATCTAGGGACTTCTACTTTGAACATACACATACTGTTCTCTAGGATAGAAAATTCCAAAGATTCAAGACTGTCTGACTGAAGAAATTCCTCCTCACCTCAGTCCTAAATGGTGTAACTCCTCATCTAAGATTGTGTCCTCCAAATCTAAATGCCATTCTTTCCCACACCCCCTCCCCAAAACCAGGGGAAACATCCTTCCTGCATCTGTTGAGTCCTCGTGTTGGTGAGGCTACACCTGGAATAATATGTACAGTTTTGATCTCCTTACTTGAGAGAAGATATACTGGCACTGGAGGGAGTACAGAGAAAATTCACTCAGTTGATTCCAGAGTTGAGAGAGTTGGCTTATGTGCAGAGTCTAAATAGACCAAGACTGTGCTCTTTGGAACTTAGAAGGAAGAGAGGGGGAATCTTATAGAAACATATAAAATTATGGAAGTAATAGATAAGATAAAAGTGGAGAGCTTGTTTCCACTGGCAGATAAAACTGGAACTAAGGAGCATAGTTTTGAAATCAAGAGGAGCAGATTTAGGACTGAGTTGAGGAGGAACTTCTTCACCCAAAGGATTGTGAATTTGTAGAATTCCCTGCTCCATGAAGCAGTTAAGGCTACCTTGTTGAATGTTTTTTTAAAGCAAGGATAGATTTTTGAAAGTAAAGCAATTAAAGATTATGGTGAGTGAAGCTGAGTCCATGAAAAGATCTAACATGACCTTATTGAATGGTGGAGCAGGCTTGAGGGATCAGATGGCCTATTCCTGTTCCTAGTTCTTATGTTATGAGTTCTTTTTAGAATTTTGTAAATGTTAATTACATCATCTTTCATTCTTCTAAACTTGAAAAAATGCAGTCTCCTCATAGAACAATCCTTCCAGCCCAGTGATTAGTCTGGTGAACCTTTCGTTGCACTCTCTCTCTGGCCTTGGGTAAGGAGACCAAACTTATACACAATACTCCAGCTGTGGTCTCACAAAGCATCTGTACAATTGCAGCAAGACTTACTTACTCCTTTACTCAGATCCCTCTGTAATAACATATAACATAGCATTTGCCTTCCTAATTTCTTCTTACACCTGTACGTTAGCTTTCAGTAACTGACAAATAAGAACATCCTGACCCAAAACTCTCTCAGTTTAAGAAATAACCTGCATTTCTGTTTTTCTGATCACAGATGTACATTTCAGGAATTTACCCTTTTCAGCAATGGTGCTAATGAGGTTTACCGAGTTTATACGTGGAAGGAAGCCCCCATAATAACTTTCTTATCCTTGTTACATGAACTTTTAATTTTCTGAATTATGCAATTTCCTACATTATCACTATTAGTTGGTGACCTATAAACAATGCCTATGTAAGATTTTTACTCCTTGCTGTTTCTTAATTCCAACCAAACTGATGGTATATCTCAATCTTGCAAATCTAAGAACTCTCTCATGAATGTACTAATCTTATTCTTTACTAACAATGCACAACCACCTCTTTTTCTTTCTTAAATGCCGAATATCCTTGAACTTTCAGTTCCTCATCTTGGTCACGCTGTAGCCATGTCACTTTCATAGCAATTGGGTCACATTTTGTTTAGTTCCGTTTGTGCAGCCAATTCACCTATCTTGTTGTGAATGCTGTGTGCATTCAGATAGAGTGCCTTTAATTATGCCTTAACATTTTCCCAATCTCTGGCCTTAATCTCCTGTGAACTCTTAAGTTTATATCTTTTGTCCCGACTTCCTGCAATCTGATAATTACTTCACTTATTCCTGTATTGCTATTATCTTCTCCTTTCTCTTTCCTTTATCACATCTTCCTTTACCCTCAACTATTTACTTTAAAGCTCTCTCCACTGCACTTGCTTTATGACTCACCAGAGCATTCATCCAGCATGGTTGAGATAAAGACCATCCAGAATTACGATCCCCAGTTTCCCCATAACTGATCCCAGTGCCCCTTTCTCCCATAGCAATCTCTGAACCATGGAGTAAATCTTATTTACTCTATGCCAATTTGCTTGCAGCTCACATAATAGTTGAGCCATTATTGCTTTTGAGATTCTGCTTTTTAATTTAAGCCCTAGCTGCTCACACACCCCAAGAAGAAGCTTTTTTGTTCTACTTATGTTGATAGTAACTGCATGGACCATGATCACTGGCTCACCCCCTGCCACTTCAAATTCTTTTCCAGCTCAGAACAGATGCCCTGATATCTGATACTGAGTAGGAACACAGCTTTCTGGACTTTAGCTCTCTGCTGCAGAGAACAGTTTCTTTCCTGCTCATTATCATGTCCTCGACTATCGTAATAGCCTGTTTGAACAGTTTTCTGTACCACAATGTCATTCATTTCCCCTGTAGACCTCAATTTCTTCAATACAATGTTATGATATGGCAGGTGTTAAATGCTGGATTGCTCAAAGCCCAAAGGGAATCGTGAACAAGCTATTGCAACAATTTTCAATTTGTATTTTATTATGAGAAGATATCTGCACTGAAGTCAGGAGCAAACATTTCAAACCATTTTTGAAGATTTTGAATATTAACTGTAAACATTTATTAAAAAAACGTGAACGCACAAGATTATATTTACATAGTTAACAGTAGTTCTACAAACATTTCCCTAAAGATTTCTGCCCAGTTAAACTCAGAGATAAACACAACTTTTTAGGCAACAGTCCTCATAGATTTTCTCTAAAAAATTCTATTTAGATTACCATAAATACCTACTATTGCTGTGGGGAAGTTTTTCGCAGACTTCTCCCTCTCTCATTCGATACTGGAACAACCAAAGCTTGGTTCAAAACTTTGCAGGAACAACACTTGTGTTCACTGAGGGTGGCTGCAGGCTGCTTTCTTCGCAGGTCTGTTTCAGCACACATACCTTTGGATCTCATAGCCGTAGCTTCATATACAGCCTTCTATCTCTCTTGAATCTATTTCTCTCCTTTCATCTTTCAATCTACTGCTTTTATATCCCATTGGAAGTTCTCTTTTCTAGGATATACAGATCTTGCATTTTTTTTATAAGGCTACTACTTTTGAGTAAACAGAAACTTAATATTTTGATTTACTCATGTACCATCTTTGCCAATTGAACATTTTCCTTTTGAAATACAATAGTTATACTTCAAGTCACCCTCCTTATCTTCCTAATGAAAATTTTTATTCATGCCACTCCTTGGTGTCCCAATCTTATCCCTGCTCATCCCTTCTTCAAAATTCTTCCTTTTACACCTGACCCATTTTTGTTGCTTCAACCTTTACAGTTTAACTGTCTTTAATCCTCCCACAGTCCAAATTATATTAGTTATATGCACACGTGCACATATATTTCTACTGAATCACAGTGATATTGGGAAAATTTGGAAAAATATAACTTATTCATCACAACAGGTTGCAAGTGCTACAAGCCTGCTGTATAATGGTAAGGGCTGATTCTCCTCCACTTCTACCTTCTCGATCTCCTTATCTCTCTCATTTGCAGTCACACACTTCTGCCCCTTACCATTTTTATCCTAAGAGGCATGAATGCCTCCTGGAACTAATTCACGAATATTAGATTCTACAATACAAAACAAGGTCATTCGGCCCATCGAGTCTGCAATGATCATAATCCCACCAAGGTCCCATTCCTGTAATCCCTTATCTTTACCCTGCTAATCCCCTTGACATTATGGTTAATTTAGTATGGTCAAACAATTTAACCTGTACATCTTTAGAGTGTGGAGGAAACGGAAGCACCTGGAGAAAGCATACATGGGGAGAATGTCCACACAGACAGATGCCCAAGGTTGGAATTGAACCTGGGTCCCTGGCGCTATGAAACAGCAGTGCTAACCACTGTGTGACCCATACCATTGTGTCACTATGCCACCCGTCCCACATCCTGCAGTTGCAGCATATCACCTGCTATCCTTATTGTATCTTAATTAAGTAACTGACTAATTATTTCCTTAATTGATTTTGAATTAAATTAATGCCTCCACTCATCCTACTTACTATACTAATTTAAACCTTGAAATTGAATCTGTCGAGTGAATAATGTCAATTTAGACATACCACACAAGATATAGTTCATTGCTTCAGTGTCTTCACTGAACAATTGAACAAACCAGCCCTGAATTTCACATGATCCTTTTCTGATTAACTCAATGAGGCCATCTGCTATTTCGATCACATATAACATTTCAATGTTGCAGTTAAAGGAGACATTCAATTCAGACTCAATCACACAAACTAGTGGCATGGTAGCACAGTAGTTAGCATTGCTGCCTCACAGTGCTAGGGACACAGGTTTGATTCTCAGCTTGGGTCATTGTGTGTGCAGAGTTTGCACATTCTCCCTGTGTTTGCGTGGGTTTCCTCCAGGTGCTCCAGTTTCATAGAACATAGAACATAGAACATTACAGCACAGAACAGGCCCTTCGGCCTTCGATGTTGTGCCGACCAAAATAAAAAGCAATGCCCCTCCAAACTAAACCATTCCCTTCTCTTCCATATACTTATCAATTACCTCTTAAACGCCACCAAACTTGGCGCATCTACAACAGCTGCAGGCAGGGCATTCCACTCCCTAATCACTCTTTGAGTAAAGAACCTACCTCTGATATCCGTCCTATAACTCATACCCCTTAATTTAAAGCTGTGTCCCCTCGTGCTAGCTTTCTCCATCCTAGGAAAAAGGCTATCACTGTCCACCCTATCTAAACCTCTAATCATCTTATATGCTTCAATAAGATCCCCTCTTAGCCGCCTCCTTTCTAACGAAAACAACCTCAAATCCTTCAACCTCTCTTCATAGGACCTGCCCTCCATACCAGGCAACATCCTGGTAAACCTCCTCTGTACCCTCTCCAATGCCTCCACATCTTTCTTATAATGTGGGGACCAGAACTGCACACAATACTCCAAGTGCGGCCGCACTAGAGTTTTGTACAGTTGCAACATGATGCTGCGGCTCCTAAATTCAATCCCCCTACCAATAAAAGCTAAGACTCCATATGCCTTCTTAACAACTTTATCCACTTGACTGCCTACTTTCAGGGATCTATTGACACATACACCAAGATCCTTCTGTTCCTCAACACTATTAAGAGTCCTACCATTAGCCCTATACTCTACACATTTGTTATTCCTGCCAAAGTGCATTTCCTCCCATAATCCAAAAGATGTGCTGGTTTGGTGCATTGGCAATGTTAAATTCTCCCTCAATGTACTCGAACAGGCACCAGAGCGTGGCAACTAGGGGATTTTCATAGCAAATTCATTGCCTTGTTAATCTAAGCCTACTTTGTGACATTAATAAACAAACTTAAACCTTTAATTATGATTTTACGGAGATCTTTCTGTACAAATTCACAGCTCAGGAAATAGGTAAGCTAAGGGACTCATTTTGTTAATGGCTTAAAATGGGCAAGATTGGATTAAAAAAAACTGAGTGAATTGTTTAGTAGGTAACTGATCCAACAATACCTGGATCATAACATCCCTTAAAGTGCAAACTAACCCCAAAGTATCAGTTTCAGTTCTGGTAATATGCAATATACATATTTCAGTTTTGAATAATACCTGAGCAATGAAACAAATCTCAATATACATTTAGAGTCAGATAAAATACATAATGAAGTATGAATTGTTGAAGGGAATGGAAAGTGAACTATTGTAACACAAAAATCCCATGGTTTGTAGGTTCTCCTAGTCTGGTCCCCAACCTCAAAGCACCCAAAGGCACGACATTAATTTGCAATACCTTTTTTATCATATAAGTTTTGTGCATGTCAACATTGCTAAAATTGTAATACATTCATCAGTCAGAACTACAGTCACCTCTGCATATTTCATATGAATTATTATTTCAGCTCACAATACAAATTATAATAACTCCTTCCAGCCGATACTGACACTGTAAAGTACCTATCTGACAGGAAGGTACAAGCCTGATGCAATGTTGGCATTCTGGAAATTATTGTAGTGTTCAGAAAATGACCTTATAAATCATCATTATTATACTACTCAGAGAATGTGACATTCAGAACTATACCTATAAACTTTCAGTCTTCGTTTTTTAGTTATAAAAGATACATATATATATGTATCAGTATATAGTGATGCTTTAGTGATTGAATTATTGTGCTTTGTATTTTTACATTTCACCTCTAATTTTATAAATTCAAGTACATTGTAAGATGTAGCTCTGCATTTCAAAACTATTAAACACCAAGAAAAGCTATTATTTATAAAACTCATGAGATCAGATAAACTTAGCTTCATCTATTTTCACATGTCCTTTGGTATTAAAGTCAAGGAGATCTCAGAATAGGTTTACTTGTACACTGTGTGATTTACAGATGATTGTTCATTGCATTACTGCCATTCTGCTTTCTTTACGCATGCAGAAGCAATACATATCTTGTTCTGGACATTTTTCATGTAATACTAGAATTGACTTTACCACAGATGTATTTCCCTAGAGATCTTCAACAGCGACATGACATAAGACTTAAAGCCTTCTTTCCAGTTAGAAAAAAAGGGGGAAATAATGCCATTTTCCTTGCAGCTCTGACAGACATCAACACTCTATGGAGTAAAGCTGTTGAATTCAGGCCAAACTTCAAGGTTACCTTGAGAATGGGAAAATTCATCCCAAGATGTTCAAGGCCCAATACCTGGAAACCTTGTCAAACAATGAGCAAGGTTAAGCTAATGATCTTTAGGAAGTGTTCAATATTTATTCATCAAAGATACAATGTTCTTAAAAAAACAAATTACATTAAAGGGAACAGACTCATTAACAGTAACAATGTTTGAAACTCAAGGAAATAGAATTTACAAAGAAGTCCTTGTCTGTGACTGTCCAGTTGTGACACAACTGATGGAGACAAACAACTATTACAGAAAGCAAAGAGAAAAGGGTCTATAAAAGAAAAACTTGTGGAACTGAAAGTTGGAATCTCTTTACTAGTTGAAACAGTCAATTCTGTTACACATTCAAAATAGTTTTAACGTCTTTTAATCCATCTGTCTGTATGGTCTATCTTCTAAACGTTCTGTAGTGACTGTCAATTGACAGCAATTAGCCAAAATTAACAGAATAGACTACAGAAAGCCATTATAAATTCTAGAAAATTGATTGAGGCTATTCAATTGCACAGGAACAAGTGAAATTGGACATTGACTTTGCATTTATAACAGCCCGAAGAAGGGACAAAGCAAGATTCATTACTCTATATAAACTGTAAACAGACTGAACCTGTCAGATGAGTGCAGGGAGGCCAGAAATATTAAGATTATAACTTGCTACAGATTCTGGACTTGTCCAAACACTAGCCATTCTGGTTTGGGACTCTGAAGGTTACATATCCATGATCCTGCAGAGTCTTACAACATTTCTGAACTTGGGTCTAAGTTTACTTGGCTGACTAAATACCATGTGCGGATTTTGCATTCTCATTCTTAGCAGCAAGCTAGGCCACCCTCATTTCTGGTCAAACACAACATGCCTGTCAAAAGCTAATGGATAACAGTGTAGACGGGATCTTAAAAGGGGTGTTAGAAAGGCAAAAAGGGGCCACAAAGTGGTTCTGGCAGGTAGGATTAAGGAAAATCCTAAGGCATTTTACTCCTATGTAAGGAGCAAAAGGATGGTTAGAGGCAAGATTGGACCTCTCAGGGACAGAGGAGGGGATCTATGCTTAGAGCCTGAGGGAATAGGGGAGATCCTGAATGAATACTTTGCATCGGTATCCCGGAGACTGGCCGGATGTCTGTTGCTGATGTTGACAAAGTTGAGGATCGGTTGAGGGAAATAAAGATTACGAGGAAAGAGGTGTTGGGGCTGTTAGGCAGCTTAAAGACATATAAAGCTCCGGGACCTAATGGCATTTACCCCAGGCTGCTAAGGGAGTTGAGGGAAGACCTAGCTGGGCCTCTGACGCAAACCTTTGTCTCTTCCTTGGACACAGGTGAGGTCCCAGAGGACTGGAGGATAGCAAACGTAGTACCGTTGTTTAAAAAAGGTCAGAGGGATCACCCAGGGAACTATAGGCCGGTGAGCTTGACTTCAGTTATAGGTAAGCTAATGGAGAGGATCCTTAGGGACAGGATGTATTAGCATCTGGAGCGCTGCGATCTGATCAGGGATACGCAGCATGGCTTCGTCAAGGGGAAGTCTTGTCTTACAAATCTAGTGGAATTTTTTTGAAGAAGTGACAAAAACAGTTGATGAAGGACATGCTTTTGATGTCGTCTACATGGATTTCAGTAAGGCGTTTGACAAGGTTCCTCATGGTAGACTGATAGAGAAGGTGAAGGCGCATGGGATACAGGGTCGGGTATGTAGCTGGGTCGAGAACTGGCTCGGGAGGAGGAGACAGAGGGTAGTAGTGGAAGGCTCTTTTTCCGGCTGGAAGCCTGTCACTAGTGGAGTGCCACAAGGCTCAGTACTAGGTCCTCTTCTATTTGTGGTCTACAAAAACGACTTGGAAGTTGGGGTAGGTGGTGAGATCAGCAAATTTGCTGATGACACTAAAATGCTTGGATTGGCGGGTACAGAGGAGCAGTACCAGGCAATCCAACAGGACATAGATAGGTTGGTAGACTGGGCAGATAGATGGCAAATGGAATTTAATCCGGATAAATGCGAGGTGATGCATTTTGGCCGGAAAAATGTAGAAGAGAGTTATAGGATAAAAGGTAAAACTATTCAGAGTATAGAGACGCAGAGAGACTTGGGGGTGCAGGTTCACAAGTCTCTGAAGGTGTCCTCACAGGTGGAGAAGGTGATAAAGAAGGCGTATAGTATGTTAGCTTTCATAGAAAATGGTATAGAATACAAGAGTAGGAGTTTGATGTTGCAGTTGTATAGAACGTTGGTTAGGCCTCACTTGGAATACTGCGTCCAGTCTGGTCGCCGTACTATCGGAAGGATGTGGAGTCCTTGGAGAGAGTGCAGAGGAGGTTTACCAGGATGCTGCCTGGTATGGAAGGACTGTCTTATGAGGAACGATTAGATAGACTGGGGTTGTTTTCCCTTGACAGACGTCGGCTTAGAGGGGATCTCATAGAGGTGTATAAGATTATAAGGGGTATAGATAGAGTAAATGGTGGTAAACTTTTCCCACCTTCAGAAATGGATAGGACGAGGGGTCACGGCCTTAGGGTGAGGGGGGCTATGTATAAGACGAATATTAGAGGGCAGTTTTTCACACAAAGGGTAGTGGGGGTGTGGAATGCACTGCCGAGTAAGGTGGTGGGAGCAGGCATTCTAGGGCTGTTTAAAGGTCTCTTGGACAGCCACATGAGCATTATGCAGATAGAGGGATATAGTAGGACTGATTAACTATGGCTTTTTTTTTCCACAGGTAATTCGGTCCATACTTGACCATCAAGGAGCATGCATTCGGCAGGTGGTGCGAGGACAGCTCTTGGATGTTGATTCATGGGTTGCCTGGTGCTTCATGTCGTAAATGAGTGCTTTATCTGGACCATCTGAAGGGCACCATGACAGCTCAGTGACTATCGCTGTAGCTGTGCAGACACTTGGAATTGGGCCGGTGTCTGCGGGAGTTTGCGCGTTCTCCCCGTGGTTGCGTGGGTTTTCTCTGGGCGCTCCGGTTTCCTCCCACATCCCAAAAATTCGCTCTTAGGCTGATTGGGAAACAAATTGTCCCTACATTTAGACTCTTCTATATTGGGAATAACCTAAAATTAGGATAGGATAATGGAACTGTTACTATATAGTTATGACGGCGGCGCGGGCTCGTTGGGCCAAAGGGCCTGTTTCCCGTGCTGTGTGTTGCTCTAACAAACTTTTTGGGCACCTGCAAAACAAGGCAATCAAATGCACGTACATTTTGTGCACTTTCTTCCTGCCCAATCCAAAGGTCCCCAGCTGAAGGGGATTTCTTAGCCTGCTCTTAACATGGACAGATTGCAATATCCTCCTAATCCTTCACTTGTACCAGATTCCATCCACTGCTCCAATCTGGTGACAAACAAGACTCTCCTTCATATCTGCACAACCTGACCTTGCCAATTATTTGGCATACCTCGTGGAAAGGACAATGCAGGAGCATGCGGCCCTCAATATATAATGTATAACTTGCAAAGCAGCATGATCTATTTATCTGTATTCCATCATGACTTGAAAAAGCATGAACATTTTAAATCAACTCAACAGTAACAATAAAGGAAATAAGACATCTTGTGAAAACGCAATAGTGAAAATTAAGCACTGAGTGGAGCAACTATTTAGTTACCTAGTTTTTTGGCTGTTTGAATTGAAATTACATTACCTTAACTGCATATCTTTTTAATTATTGTACCTTAATGATATCTTTCCAAACCTTCCTATTTTATAGTTATGTTATTACATAAAATCAGTGGCAAATAATGAGGAAAGTGAAAAGTATTATTATATTACACAATAGCAACTACAAAGATAACAGCATAGTTTTATGTATTAATTTAATATCTTCAGACATGTTTAGTGCAAAAAATAATTCTTAAAACATCTTGAAACATGTTTCCTACAGTATACCAATGCATTTATGTTACAAAACAGTAAATATATTTTTTCTTAATACCCTGAGGAGTCATTGCTGTTAAAGTGTATTAATTGGATAGCTACCAATTGCTGTAAAACTGAAGAAGTATGGGAAAGAACATTAAACTAATTTGAGAGCAATATCATTAGAGGCCATTTGAGAGCAACTATTTCTGTTAAAATATGTTTTAAAGTTAACATGTTTTTTTCCCAAGTGATATTGCATTTTCTAGAATTTAAACGTAACTCATTTTAATGAAGTTCAGATAGGTATTTGTCAAGGCAAATTCAAATCTGCAAACAATGTAACCAATAGCTTAAAGTAGAAATGTTCCAACTAAATCTGATTATCATTTTTAGTACAATAGACAAATAGCATCCAATCCTTCCAAATGTCATTTATTTTTTCTAATCAATCTTTGAGGTAAGCTCGCTATCATATAACTCACTCAGTTTATCCATTGAATTCCCACATTCTTCAGTCCATATTACTCAATCCATCCATTGCACTACCATATTACCCAATCCATCCATTACACTACCATATCACTCATTCCGTCCACTATACTTGCATATCACTCAGTCTGTCCATTGAATTTCCAAATTGCTCATTCCATCCATTACATTACCATATCACTCTGTCATTTACAGTATATTCCCTCTCTGTATTAGACCTTACAAAATGCATTACCTCACATTTGTCCAGATTAAACTCTTTCTCCCATCTCTCTGCCCAAGTCTCCACTTGATCTATATCCTGCTGTATACTCTGATAGTCCTCATCGCTATCCACAAATCCACCAGCCTTTATGTCGTCCACAAACTTACGAAACAAACCAGTTACATTTTCCTCCAAATCATTTATATATTATATATTCAATTACATAATTATATGTAATTACTTTAAATATATACTTCATGGTTATTGGCCTCCCTTCCAATGGAAATGGGTCCTTCTTTATCCACTCTCTTTAGGCCCTTCATAATTTTATGCACCTCAGTTAACCTCTCCTCATCTTCTTCCTTTCTAAATTAAACAGCATCGCAACCTATCCAATCTGTCTTCATAGCTACAATTCTCCAATACTGCCAAAGCCCCTGCTATATCCCCTCTGTTCTCTTTATCTTCAGTAGTACACCACAGTATATACTGACAATAACTGAATGTACTACTCAAGGTGTGACCTAATTAGCCTTTATACATTTCTAGCATCATGTCTTTGTTCTTGTGTCCATGCACTCCAAAGTCCTTTCAACTCTTTACACTTCTTGATTTTTGACTATATGTTGTATATTCCCTTACCATATTTATCCTCTCCACATGCATAACCTCATACTTCTCAGGATTGAATATCATTTGTCACTTTTTTGCCAACATCGCCTATCCATTGATAACTTTTGCAACTTTCTTTTTCACTATCAACAATATGGCCATCTGCAACTTCTTATTCATGGCCCTATATTTTATTTAAGACTAAATCATTAATATATATTTTGAGCAGCAAGGGACCCAATATTGAGCATTATGGAACCCAGCGGCAAACATTCTTCCAGTCATAAAAACATCTGTTGACTTTTGCATCCTTTTATGGTATAAGGAGCTGATAAAGGTTTTACATGGGGCTGGGTACAATGATATAAAGGAACACCTGACCTCCACTTAGGGGTCAGTCTGGTATTGGACCGAGCCATGTGTCAAAACAAGCATGAATAGTTCCTTGCTTGGGCCTTTACTGTATCTAGATAAATAATTCCATAAGTTAATAAATGCTTACTGTTGAATTATCTAAGGTATAAATATTTTAATAAGGCCTAACAAACTATGCCCAACACCTTGCAACACCTCCCATGAGTTCAGCTTGCCACTTGTCCTTGTACCCTTTGCTTTTCATTTCTTGACTAGTGTCCCATTTAGACCTTGCCAAAACCTTAGCTAAAATCCATGTAGAGATAAGTAAAAATGCAAAATGGCCTTCACGTAACATTTATTCTGGGAATGATCAGAATGGAGCTCTTTCTTAAACGTAAAGTGGCAGCTTTATAAATAATAAGGTGGGTAACAATAAATCATGGAGAACAGTGGATATCTAAAATAATCCACCAAGAAATGTTGCACCTTCAGCTAGCTGTATGAATAATTAAGAACATGATTGCTTTATAAATTCTACCTCAGCAAAGTCATTAATTACATCTCTAGATTTTGCATTTGTGTTTAAGTAGGAAGTATGTCAGTTTTAATAGTGGCAAATAAAATATGCTTTTTTTTATCTGCCAGAGATTTGCCTGAGAATTTGCACTGATGTTGATGGATTCTGACTTCCAAAATCTTGATCTCAGTACATAGAAGATCACAGTGAAAAGCTATTCTGGATTTGCAGTTCTGTTGCTGTAGTGATGGCTTTGAAGTGTATTCTTACAGCAATATTAAGTTAAAGTGCTTGATTGCAACAATGTGAAGTGATCAATATTTAGTAGTCATATTGGGTGGAATTTAATAAAGCCCCCTGGACCAGGCATGATAGTGGGTGCTGGGAGGGTGTAGCGGAGACCAGGATGAAGTGTATTCCAGAACATTGTGGGATTCTAGGGAGGAAATTGCAAGAAATAGCTGAGATATTTGAATCATCAATAGTCACAAGTGAGGTGCCTGAAGGTTGGAGTGTGGCAAATATTGTGCCTTTGTTTAAAAAGGGCTGCAGGGAAAAGCCTGGGAACTACAGACCAATAAACCTCACATCTATAATGAGTACGTTGTTGGAAGGTATTTTGAAAAACAGGATCTACAGGCATTTAGAGATGCAAGGACTGATTTGGGACAGTCAGCATGGCTTTGTGAGTGGAAAATCATGTTTCACAAATTTGATTGAGTTTTTTGAAGGGGTAACCAAAAAGGTAGATGAAAACAGTGCAGTTGATGTTGTCTACATGGACTTTAGCAAGACTTTGACAAAGTACTGCATTGTAAGTTGTTGCGTAAGGTTAAATCCAGGGTGAGATTTCTAAATGGATACAGAGGGTGTTTGTAGAGGGTTGTTTTTCAAACTGGAGGCCTGTGACCAGCGGTGTGCCTCAGGGATCAGTGCTGGGTTCACTGTTATTTGTCATTTATATTAATGATTTGGATGAGAGTATAGGAGGCATGGTTAGTAATTTTGTGGATGATACAAGAATGGTGGCACAGTGGACAGTGAAGAAAGTTATCTCCGATTGCAACTGCATCTTGGTCAATTGGGCCAGTCTACTGACAAATGGTAGATGGAGTTTAATTTAGAAAAATGCGAGGTGATGCATTTTGGTGGAATGAACCAGGGTAGGATTTACTCAGTTAATGGTTAACTGTTACCCTTAAATGAGTAACAGTTACTCAGTTAACTCAGTTAAGGGCATTGGGGAGAGTTATAGAAGAAAGAGATCAAGGAGTACATGTTCATAGCTCCTTGAAAGTGGAGTCACAGGTGAACAGAGTGGAGAAGAAGGCATTCGGCATGCTTGGTTTCATCGGTCAGATTATTGAATACTGGAATTGGGACATATTGCTGAAATTGTACAAGCCATTGGTAAGGCCATACTTGGAATACTGTGTGCAATTCTGGTCACTCTAGGAAAGATATTATTAAACTAGGAATAATGTAGAAAAGATTTACTGGGCTGCTATGGGGATGGTTTGGATTATAAAGAGAGGCTGTATAGACTGGGAAATTTTTCTCTGAAGAGTAGAAGGCTAAGGAGTTATCTTTTAGAGGTCTATAAAATAATGAGGGGTACAAATTAGCTCGATAGTCAATATCTTTTCCTAAAAGTAGGGGAGTCTAAAACTAGAGGGCATAGATTTAAGGTCAGAGAGGAGAAGTACAAAAGTGTCCAGAGGGGAAATTTTTTCCAGACAGAGGGTGGTGAGTGTCTGGAACAAGAGGTAGTAGTAGAAGCGAGTGCAATTTTGTCTTTTAAAAAGCATTTAGATAATTACATGATAAGATGGGTATAGAGGGATATGGGCCAAATGTGGGCAATTGGGATTAGCTTAGGGGTTTAAGTAAAAAAGGGCGGTATGGGCAAGTTGGGCCAAAGGGTTACAGTTTTCCATACTGTAAACCTCTATGATGCAGTATTTTGATTTGGTCGTTACAGACATAGAAACATGAAATATATATGCAGGAAGAGGCCATTTGGCGCTTGGAGCCTTTTCCGCCATTCATTATGATCATGGCTGATCATCCAACTCCATAACCTAATCCTGCTTTTTCCCCATAATCTTTGACCTCAATTACCCCAAGTGCTATATCCAGCCACCTCTTGAATCCATTTAATGTTTTTGGCATGTGGTAATGAATTCCACAGGCTGACCACTCTTTAGGTGAAGAAATGTCTCCTCATCTTCGTCCTAAACAGTCTACCCTGAATCCTCAGACTGTGACCCCTGGTTCTAGACTCCTCCATCATTGGGAATATTCTCCCTGCATCTATCCTGTCTAGACCTCTTAGCATTTTATAAGTCTCTGAGATTCCACCGCTCATTTGCCTGAACTCTAGCGAAAACAATGATAACCTCATCAATCTTTATATATCAGTTTCGCCATCCCCGGAATCAGCCTGGTATACCTTTGCTGTGCTCCCTCGAGAGCAGAAACATTCTTTCTCAGAAAAGGAAATCAAAATAACACACAATACTCTAGGTTTGGCCTCACTGAGACCTGTATAATTGTAACAACACATCCCTGCTCCTGTACTTGAAACCTCTCGCAATGAAGGCCAGCATGCCATTTGCTTTCTTTATCGCCTGCTGCATTTGCATGCTTACCTTCAGTGACCGGTGCACAATGACACCCAGGTCCCACTGCACATTCCCCTCTCTCAATTTACAACCATTCAGGTATTAGTCTGCCTTTTTGCGTGAAAAATATGTCACTATGTCAAAGAGCTCCTGTTCATTTGAAAATAAATCAAGATAGTTATTAAGGGTGCTCCTGCTGAAGAGCGGGAGCCAATTTTAACTTGTTGATTTATATTCCAACACCCCACTACCCGGGTCCAGCTGCAAAATGGCTGAAAGAGTCTTGTTCAGAGGGACCTCTGAAGGAATTGCTAAGGGCCAAATTAGGAGCAAATCATTCCTAAAATAAAATCACTTTGCTTGCTAACTATAAAATGGAACAGCTTGAGAATTTGTATCTGGCTACAATATATCAGTTCACCTTTCTTATATCAGTTCACTTTCCAAAAGATTGGAGAAGTTGGACATTGCACATGAGTCAAACAGTACCAGGCCATTGAGCTGCTGGGGAGATGTTCTGTTATCTGTTTCGGATGGTGAGGTCTGCATTATAGCGGCCAGCAACAGATTAATGGGTGCACACCTACAGAGAGGCCATGGAAACCTTGTAAAGAAGCACCAGCCTTAAGCAATCTGAAGAGGAATATCTTCACCTTTTCTTAATAGTAGTCTTCTTTTCTGAAATGCTACCACAAGAATGGAATGGTGTGTGTTGTTTAGATTATTAGGAAGAGGAGGGAGATGATGATCATAAGAATTAACATTATGATGAGGGGGAGAATGTGAGTTTGAAGCTCATCAATGAATTCCAGGATCGTCACTGTGAAGTATTCTATATCACAAGCTTCTCCTTCTCATTCACTTTTGCCCCTTATTTTCACATCCCATACATTGCTTCAGATTATTTTATCCTGGGGAAATTACATCTGGCACTGGATAATTCACAAGACACAAATGACAGTGTGGAGTACACAACGGGTAAGAAATCTATCCATGATTTCAGCGGTTTGGGATCCAGCTCTCATGGACACTTGCCTTAAGGTTCAAAGATCAGTATGGGGTATGGATTATCTGACAGGCATAAATTGGAGTCTATAATAATAATTGACAGCATCATCACTAATGCTTTTTCTTCATTGCAGGCACCATTTGAATCTGCAGCTGACCTCACCTAAGAAGTTACCAAAACTAATAAAGACTGCGGACTAAATTTTACTGTCAAGTTGCATCCATTTTCGGGTGCAAAGATTTGGTAAAGTGGGCTGTGAAGCGAGTAGTGTGAGGGGGGAAGAGGAAGAGGCCCGTGAGAAACTGCGTGGCAGGTTGGTGGGATAAGGTGGTCAGTAATGTTGTGGGGGTGGGACAATGCCTGGAAAGGCCGGGGGGTGCATTTCTGGTTCTGGAGGAGTGTGGCAGAGGAATAGCATTCTATCATGTTTTTTCTGCCCCTGTGCAGTTGGAGACATCGATCAGAGCTGCAAGGTTTTGGGTACGTTAAGCTCTATCCATAGGCTCGTGCAGCACCATTCAGAATTGCTTTTTTTTCAGGCAGAGTGCACATGGGGGCACCTGAGAATGGGTCTAAAAGTCGGATCTGAAACACTGCCAGTTTCAAGTCCACTCAGCACTTTAAATCAAACTAGGATCCTGCAGCACTAGCGGCAGTAGGGAAGAGATTAATTAGCATCCTGGTTACTAGGTTCCAGAGGAATGATGGTTACGATCTCAGAGCTTTCTGTTAACCAACCGGCTTGCTGGTCAGTATGGACTCAAGTCTGCTGGTTATATTGTAGCTTTCAAAAGATAACTGGATAAATATTTGAAAAGGGGAAACATTGAAAATGAAATTGGGAAAAGAGCGAAGTTCCAAAGAAATCACAGAGAACCAAAATAGCTGGATGGTCCAAATGAGCTGTTTGCTGTGAAAATTCAGATTCTAATACATCAGAGTCTGTGGCACATCAGGCAAGGAGTTCATAAAAACATGTTCTCCAAATTTACCAACAGAGTATATTGATTCAGTGAGACTGTCATTGCCCAGATGGTCTGGGAAAGCAATCTTAGTGGATAGGTTTGCAATCTGTGCCATTTTTTCCTGATTCAGAATGACTTCTAACATTTCTTAGTGTTGATAGGTTGGGGTTAAGGTTGAGGTAGATCTACAGTTTAGGCGAGAGTTGGGGTTGGTTAGGGACAAGGTAAGGGTGGAATTAGGTTGCCTGTTTAATCATGACGCAATGGCTTTGCAGATCATTACCAAGTCCTAGTGTTTAAATGAGTTTGTAATCTATTCCTGATTACAACTGTTCCCAAAATTAATTAAAGACACAAGAAATGCTGGAAGAACTCAGTAGATGCAACAGCATCTGTGCAGAGAGAAACGGGGTTAACTTTGAATCCATGAGACTTTTCCTCACTCTCTCCATAGAGGTCTGGCAGCATCCGTGGAAAGAGAAACAGAGTTAATTTTTCAAATCCACATGACTATTCTGCAGTCTCTCCACTCAGATGCTGCCAGACCTGCATTGTCTGTTTTTTTTTTCAAATCTACCACCATCTGCAGTGTTTGGCTTTTTTTTTCCAGGGTTAAGTTACCAGTTAGAGCTTAGGAAGAATATTTAGAACTGGGCTCAAGTTATGCCCAATGGATGAACTGAAGATTAGCTATGCCTGCTTCCGGCAGTCTGAGTGCTGCTGCTGGCAGTCAGGGTGCTGCTGATAGTCTGGGTGCTGGTGCTGCTGCTGACAGTCTGGGTGCTGTTGCTGACAGTCTGGGTGCTGCTACTGCTGACAGTCAGGATGGTGCTGCTACTGCTGACAGTCAGGATGGTGCTGCTATGGTGAGAGTCTGGGTGGTGCTGCTGCTGCTGACAGTCTGGGTGGTGGTGCTGCTGCTGCTGACAGTCTGGGTGCTGCTGCTGACAGTCAGGGTGCTGCTGACAGTCAGGGTGCTGCTGCTGACAGTCAGGGTGCTGCTGCTGACAGTCAGGGTGCTGCTGCTGATGACAGTCAGGGTGCTGCTGCTGCTGACAGTCAGGGTGCTGCTGATGACAGTCAGGGTGCTGCTGACAGTTTGGGTGCTGCTGACAGTTTGGGTGCTGCTGCTGACAGTCAGGGTGCTGCTGCTGACAGTCAGGGTGCTGCTGCTGATGACAGTCAGGGTGCTGCTGATGCTGACAGTCAGGGTGCTGCTGCAGACAGTCAGGTGCTGCTGATGCTGACAGTCTGGTGCTGCTGCAGACAGTCAGGGTGCTGCTGCAGACAGTCAGGGTGCTGCTGATGACAGTCAGGGTGCTGCTGCAGACAGTCAGGGTGCTGCAGACAGTCAGGGTGCTGCAGACAGTCAGGGTGCTGCAGACAGTCTGGGTGCTGCTGCTGATAGTCAGGGTGCTGCTGATGACAGTCAGGGTGCTGCTGCAGACAGTCAGGGTGCTGCAGACAGTCAGGTGCTGCTGCTGACAGTCAGGGGGCTGCTGACAGTCAGGGTGCTGCTGATGACAGTCAGGTGCTGCTGATGACAGTCAGGGTGCTGCTGCTGATGTCAGGGTGCTGCTGCAGACAGTCAGGGTGCTGCTGATGACAGTCA
The DNA here is from genome assembly GCA_024679065.1 of Sphyrna mokarran. Taxonomy (NCBI): domain Eukaryota; kingdom Metazoa; phylum Chordata; class Chondrichthyes; order Carcharhiniformes; family Carcharhinidae; genus Sphyrna; species Sphyrna mokarran. The sequence continues at coordinate 103,134,131 of JAGIQG010000003.1, read as the reverse complement.
GGGTGCTGCTGATGACAGTCAGGGTGCTGCTGCTGATAGTCAGGGTGCTGCTGCTGACAGTCAGGGTGCTGCTGATGACAGTCAGGGTGCTGCTGATGACAGTCAGGGTGCTGCTGATGACAGTCAGGGTGCTGCTGCTGCAGACAGTCTGGGAGCTACTACAGTGATCAGTATGTGCAGTAACCGGAAATAGTTGCGGGGCGCGAACCCCGGAAGCAGTACCTCGGGAGGAAGATGGCGCCGCCCAGGAGGAGCCTGAGCCGCTGAGCTGTTCTGTGTTGGGTTGGGTTTTGTGAAGGGAGTGAGTCTGTGGCGATGGACCGCACCGAGTTCTTGGCCTCTCTTGTGGTGAGTGCTTCTCAATCCGAATCACCTCGGCAGTTTCTACCCATCTGCAGGAGAGAGTTTAATTTTACATTCAGCACCGGTGCAATGTGAAAATAAAATGGAATTAATAATAAGGAGCATTTTAATGACTCTTGTTCGAAGGTTTTCAAATAATTTCAGATGAATTCGTTATTAACCATTAAGAAAGAAGCAGTTTTTTAACAGTAAAATCTTTCTTTGGTAACCAATGAATGAACTGTTGAACTGCAGCCCTACACATATGGTATCCATCATTCCTGTGATTTAAGTTTGCTTTAATTGTCCTTAGGCCATTGATAAGTAAAAGGATTTTGCCCTGTTCACCTGGCTAATGACCTGGCTACTCTCATATTAATTATTAATTTAATGAAATTAAAAGTTTTGTACATTTACAACAGTACCTACAATTTCAAAAGTACTCAATGACTGAAAAGTCCACAGGTTATAAGAAGTGCCATGCTTTGCAAATATGAACTCGGTTTTAATTTGAAATCTCTAATATGGAGTTAATTGTTTAATTAAAGTAAGCTAGATCAGATCAGGTTGGCTGATGGTCTTTGATCCTGCAGTGTAGTGAAAGAGACAATTTAACTTATTCTTTATGGGAGCATTGTTGCCCATCCTGAAGTGACCTTGAACTAAGTGACTTGCTAGGTCACTTCAGAGTTGGGAATCAACACATTATGGTTTGAGGTCACATGTAAGCCAAATCAGGAAAAGGATAACATTTCTTTCCCTAAAGGATGTACTGAACCAGATTGATCTTATGACAATTGTTGATGGCTTATGGTCACTAATACTGACACTAGCTGACAATTCCCTACTCTATTAATTGAATTTAAATTCCACCAGTTGTCATGGTGGGATTTGAAACGGTTCTCCCTGATGATTAGTGCTGTACAAAAGTGTTTATATGTAGAGGGATTGGTTTTAATTCCAACTGTGATTCTGTTGTCTTGAGTGTAATAGTGTGAAGAATATATAGAACTAGTGCTTAGCAACGAGGCACTCTCATAAAGGTAAAAAACTTGTTTTAATATTTATTTTTAGCTGAATTTGGAGACAGGACCATGGGGAATGAACATCTCTCAATCTGCTAAGAGATGCTGGATGGGACAAAGAAATTGCAACGATGCTGGCTTCCAAAGGAGCAAATTACAGTTCAGATAACAGGGACTTGAGACAGAAAGAATGTCTAAGATGACTGGAATGAAGAGTACAATGATCAAGATATTTATTAGATTAATTCAAGGGAGAATTAATAATATATTCAGTTAGAGATAATTACAGTAACCGGATTTCAAGTGGGACAGCAGATTTCAGAGGTAAATGAAACCATTTAATCAGAGACTGGGAAACGAGTTAAAGCAGTTGTGAACGTTTTGCATACCAGTCAAGACAAAGGAATCCTGAAGGGGTTGGTGTAAAGTTCTGAACTGGATTTATTGTTAAAAGTGGAGTGGAAGTTTTGTTTATTAATGTAATTTGAAAAATTTGGACTGGATTTCATAATGCAAACTACTAAGGGGTAAAGCAGATTAATGAGAGAAGATTTTAGTGTGTGTTTTTGGGAGTGGAGTTTGGAAATTCATGTGACAATCATCTGGGGGAATTAGAACAAAGAAAAGTTCTGTACAGGAACAGGCACTTCAGCCCTCCAAACCTGTGCGGATTATGATGCCCTAACTAAACTGCACATAATCCTTTTGCCCTTAATTAGTCCCTCTATTCTGTCCCTATTCATGTACCCATCCGGTTTCCTCATAAATGTTGCTTCTGTGCAAATATTCTACTCTACTCAAATATTAATTATTAATTTAATGAAATTAAAAGTTTTGTACATTTACAACAGTACCTACAATTTCAAAAGTACTTAATGACTGAAAAGTCCACAGGTTATAAAAAGTGCCCTGCTTTGCAAACATGAACTCGGTTTTAATTTGAAATCTCTAATATGGAGCAGCGCATTCCAGACACCCACTATCTCTGCATGAAAAACTTCACCTGCACATCATCGTTAAACTTTCCTTCCTCACCTTGAACCTGTACTCCCTTGTAATTGACACTTCCACCCTGGGAAAAAGCCCCTGACTATCCACCTTGCCTCTGTTCCTCATAATTTTGCAGATCTCTATCAGGTCTCCCCTCAACCTCTGTTTTCACTGGAAAGACAATCCTAGTTTATTCAATCTGTCCCTATTGCCACCTCATTCACAATATCCTGTTGAACCATCTTTGCATTCTCCAGAGTTTCCCAGCCCTCCTTGGTGTGGTGACCAGAATTGCACACAACTCCAAATGCAGTCTAACCAAGGTTTTATACAGTTGCAACATGATTTTCCAACTCCTGTACTCAATGCCCTGATTAATAAAGACAAGCCTGCCATATACTTTCTTAACTGCCTTGGCCACCTAAATTGTCACTTTTAGGAAACAGTGAGCCTGCATACCCAGATTCTTATGTATATTAATGTTCCTAAGGATTCTACCATTCACAGTATAATTTACATCTAAATTTGAGCTTCAAATGCGTCATCTCACATTTGTTCAGATTAAATTCCATCTACCATTTCTGTGCTCAAGTCTTCAATCTATCTATATCCTGTTATACCTTCTGACAATTCGCAGCATATACAGGTCCCACCTTCCCCAGAAGACAGTTCTGAGGAAAAATCCAAAGACACTAACTTGGGTTCAGAGTGTATTTGACCACAATCATCTTGAATGCTAAAGAGGATTTTGTGTGTTAATGAGACTGTTGTACTTTAGGATGTTTCTATACGTGTTCTTAAGCTGAAAGGGAAGTAAATTGTATTGTATCATGCAATTTTTTCAAGTGATATAAATTTTTTTTGTTTAAAATTAATTAGCTGTTATTTTGAATCAGGGTTCCATTCTGGGATCTTCCTGTCCAGTTATAACATCAACTGAGACTGTAACAACTTGTAACTTTAAACATCTTTTTGTTTGTTTATACCAGCTGAGAACAAGCATCCCTTCACCTCTCCCATGTTTTAGTGCACCTTCCTCATCTGCAAGCTTTCTGCCCAAGCGAATGCTGTACAATTAACATGGGAGGCAAAAACTAGAGGGGCCATCGTCAGTTTCAGACTCTTCATGCTTTATGCCATGAGAAAGTTTTGGTGCTTGTAGAGAGGCAATCTCCTCTTGCCTTAAGAGATAGCAAAGTTGGGGAGAGGAATTGCTGAAACCAGATGTGAGAGGACACCAGCACTGCCCTTGGTAGCTCTGTGATGTACCCCACAGTCAGAAAATTATAACCATTTGTCTATCTTTCCTTCCCCAGAGTAATATTCTCGTATTCTTAATTTTAAACTCTTATTTTGCAGATCCAGCACTTTGATTTATAACTTATGTAAGGAGGTACTGGAAGCTAGCTAATGTGACACCTCTGTCCAAGAATGTAGAGAAGAATAAATTGGTAGTGATAAATCAGTTAATTTCACTTCAATCATAGGGGGTGGGGGTTTGTAGTGGGGGGGGAGCAGGGGGTGCTGGTGGAGGTGGAGAGGGGAGATGGGGGTGTGTTGGAGCAGGGAGGGGCTGGTGGAGGTGGGGGGTTATTGGAGCAGGGGGGAACTGGTGAGGTAGGAGAGGTGGGGGGAACCATTTACACCCTCCTTTAAAGCACACCAGTTGGGACCTACTGTTCAAGTAGTTTCTGTTTTTAATCTGTCATTTTGTTTCTCTTTACACCCTTTCCTTTCAATGTGAGATGCAATATCTCAGACAATCTTTACCGAGTACCTGAGATCAAAGACCTTTCAACAATGCATAGAAGTGTTTATCAATTACTAAGACTAGTGAAAAAATCCCAATCTCTTCAATTTTGGGGAAACGATTTCAGTACATGCCTCATTTGACCATCTTTTCATCCTTGCTTAAAAACCAATGGAAATACCCAACAGTTACTTGTATCTTTTCTGTGAAAAGTGAACAAAGTTCCCAAACTTCAGATACTCAGGACTGTAAAGCATTGATTTCATTAGGGTCCTAATGTTATAGGCAGTGAAAAAGGGTTGGTAACACATAATGTGTGCTCAGGTTTTGATGTTATATTGTCCATGTTGAATAGTTAGTAATTGGACTGGAATCAATGCTTGTTTGTCAAATTGAGGATCTCAAGCTAAGTGCTCTGTTAAGACCATTCCTCATGCTATTTTGACATCGAGCAGCATTTAGATCCTTTAGATCAAATCATATTGTAATTTGAAACACAGAAAATTGATGACTTCTGAAATAGTATAGAAAAATCATAGAAGTTCAGCGGTTTCAAAAGTATCCCTCAACCATCCAAGCATTTCCCCAGTTTTGAGGCTGTAGTTTGGACAGTTTAATAGATTTTTTTTACCTTACCACAAGCAATATTACAAAGGTTTTTGCTGCATATGATTAGTTTTTGAAGTTTTCTATGTGACGCTGCCAAGATAACTGATGCTTGTTGCTCTAGGCTGGTGGCATGGCGGGGATGTGTGTGGATCTGACGTTGTTCCCACTGGACACCGTGAAAACCAGACTACAGAGTCCGCAGGGGTTCTACAAAGCTGGAGGTTTCCGTGGGATTTATGCTGGTGTACCTTCTGCTGCCTTAGGATCTTTTCCCAATGGTAAATTTTTGTTCGTATAACTTTAGCTTTCATCTGGCATTCTTCAAAAAAAATGTGGAATATTGAAATCTTTGTAGCATGTTTATAGAAGCGAGCGTTTAAATCATACTATTTGAGCTAGTATTGTTTTTTGCCAAATATATATTATTGGGTTTGAGGACTTAGGAATTTTATGTGAATTCCAGTTTGAGGACAGTTAAGATGAGATCGTTAGTTCAGTTGCCACATCCTTCCCTCTCCCTGCCTGCTGAAGAAAACCTTAACATGCATTTTCTGCAGCTTCATTCCTCCAAGTCCATTATGTGTTTATTTCGTCTCTGCAAATTCATTTTATCTGTTTTATCCCCCATAACATGCACACTAATTTCCCGCTAAACTATGGATCACCCAATCTCCCTTCACAAGGCCCACACTAGTCAATGTTTCTCATGTACGTCACCCTCCCTCTCAAATCTATCACCCTTCCCTTATCAAAAAAAACCTCCCACCTCATTTTCAATTTTCTTGATGCCAACCGATAATAACGTCTTCCCTGTTCAACTGAGTGGGGCTCCCATGCACGGTTCTCACTCTTTATCTAACAGCAGCCAGAAAATCCGCTGCAGTACCTTTTGTTTCTATCTCACATGTCAGTGAATAACATTTAACCTGCTTGAAAAATCATTCTTGTAGAGCTGGAAACTGGTTGAAGGGGTCCAGCAGTGACTGTTGGGGCTTTTGAACTGGCTTGATGCTTGGCATCAATCCTTGGCCCTCCCATTTATTTTTCATCTACATGCTGCCATCGTCTGAAGTTTTGTCGAGTTCTGTGTTTGTCGGCAAATGCACTTCTACTTCACCACCATCTTTTGTTACATTGTGAACCTATTTATGGGAGCTGAATGATCCATACATTTAAAATTAGGAAGAATAAGTCCCCCAGTACAAATTATGTTCTTTTGCCACCAGTCCCTTGGCCACTTGAGAAAATTAATAGTTAATGGAGGCAGGTTGAAAAATATTAATTCTTTTTTAAAAACACTCAATATAATTCAACACTGATCGATACATCCTATAACACTTGGTCACTGTTGTCATCCATTCCTGTCCAGTTACACACCCACATTCAACGTTTTTAATTTTAATGTAAACGTTATTTAAGCGAGATTGCAGTTACTGAGCTCCGATCTAATAATAAACACGACTCCAAATTCATTGTTCAGTGAGTTCCTTACAGAGCTTTACTCTCAGTTGATGAAATTAAATTAAAATATGGAGACATTTCAAGTCATTTGAATTAAATTAATTGTTTTTTGTAACCATTTGTGAAAGTAGTTTCTGGCCCTTGGTTGCAAGTAACTGGTACCTTGCTGTGTGAGGGGGAGAAAAAGTACCAAAAGTTGGTTGCCATGTTTTGCGCATTGCAATACTTCAAACCCATTTCATTGGTTATGAAATGGACATCCTGAGATTGTGAAGGTGTTCAGTAAATGCAAGATAATTATTGTTCAGAGTGTTGTGGGGAAAGATCTCCCTCTTGGAAATAGCACAGGGAAGTGGCATTGTGAAGGATGATTGGCAGTGATCTAGATGAATGGTAGAGAAGGCGTGATGGACTGAATGGCCTAATATTTCTATTTTCGAATTGTTTTTGTCAATTGTTACATTTGTTTTTGTTGTTAATTTGAAGGAGGGTGGTACAAGATGCCTTTTCATTTTTGGTCAGATGCCACAATCTTTCTAACCTCTGCCAAAAAATTTGTGTTAACACTGAAGTTAACACTGCATTAAACCAGTGTGGTAGTTATTTTCCCCTTCACAGCAAGATATGTTGATCCTATTGATGGCAACCTAGTTTCTGATTTGAAAAGTGACATGCCATTTTGTTACATATTTTCATTTTCTGCTTTAACCTGAGATTATTTTTTTTACTTCAATGCAATGTATCTGCTTTTTTTCAATGTAACTTATTCCTAGCCATAGCTCAACCATGATCTTTTAAATATTGTGATTTCAGCACCAACTTTCATTTATACATGGGTTGTTACCCATAGTAAAACTTCCCAGGGAGTGCACAGGAGAATTATCAAACAAAATTCGATACATAGCCACAAGAGTTATTACGGCCAATTATTAAAATTGGTTAAAGAATTAGGTTTTAAGGAGCACTCTCAGGGAAGAGAAAAAGATCGAGAGGTTTAGGATTGGAATTCCAGAGCTTGGGACCAAGACTGCTGAAAGCATGGCTGCCAATGGTGGAGTAGTTTAAAATCAGGGCCTCAGCAGAATTAGTTAACCTCAAAAGACAATTTCCAAAATGTAACTTAGTGCAGGGATGTCACGGTTGGAACTGTGCTGTTTTGGAATGAAACATGCAGTGACTATCGTTGTTTGACATGGAGAGAATTTTGTTTTCTCTCTACCTAAGTGTAGCACTGATGTCAAGCGCATCTCGCATCTCTTGGGGCAGCTGAAAGGAGATAGTACTGAAAATGCAGACATGTGAGTTCCTTTTAGAATCAGCCTTCCCAAAGATAAATGTAAGCATTTATGAATTATTTTAATATTTATTCCTTCCAGAGTTGTTGCCATGATTAATTGTGAGCGTATTGTAAGTGTTTTTGGGCAAGAGAAATGTTTTGATCTTTTTGGGCAAGAAATTTCATTTGCCCACAATTGTTTTCCACTGGGTTTTTTTATTTAACTCTTGAATGCAAATATTAGGATAGTATTATAGAATCTTTTGTGTAATTTTAACCATAACATTTTGGCAAAATATGAAACAGAAATCCATGAAGGTAAAAAGCAGTATTTGGACTAGCAAAAGTAAAGAGGTCGAGTTAAATGTTCAATTGATAGTCACCTTGATGTGGAACAAGCATAAAATAATTTACACAAACTCTGCTTCAGTAAGCTTGTAGTTCTGACATTCATCAATCTAGTCCTTTCAGTACAGTGGTAAGTGCTGATCACATCACCTAATTTTAGTCTTCCACAATTTGATATAGTAAGGCTTAAGATGTATATTAATATTTGTTTGATTTTAATCATTCTCTGCACTTGAACTATTGACAGAACCTGTGGCAGAAATGTGACGAACTGCGTGTTTTCAGCCAGGAGCTTTAAGTCTTTATATGTGCAGGGTCGGTATCTCAAACCCTGGATTTGATTCATTGTTGACATATGATGTTTGTGGCCTCTCAAAAATTTGGAACTTAACACTGGTTCTACCGCTGATTAGCAAACTCAGCACACAGCAATGAAGTTTAATATGGAAAGTTCACTGGGACCTAGTTTGGTGGCTGCCTTGAAATGTCAAATGTCCATCAGTTAACAATTAGATTTTCATCCCAGAAACAAAGGCAAGTTTTATGCTTCTCTGTCATGATCGGCATGCCTTAATTAACTGTAAAGGTCAGCAGTTCCAGCCAATTTGTTATATGAAAACCAATAGTCACGGACATTTGTTTTCTCTTGCGACCAACATTAGCTTCAAAAATCCATGGATCAACATGTCAGCTGTTACTTAAATGAGCAGACTGGTGCACATTAATCATTTGAACAACAATTGATTACGGAGTCTGTAACTGATACACTGCGTTGACTAAATCTGGTTGAAAGTAAAAGCTGAATTTTGATGAAGCATAATTGGTAAGTGACACGCGACTTTATAGTGATTCCATCTTGTCCCCTCCATTTTGGCCGATAGCATTACTGTTGATGCACACAATTGTGGAGGGCAGGAGACAGAGAAAGAAAATAAGAATTTCCATGTTAAACTCAAATATGTAGCTCTGTGTAACTTATTTTCTAAGCAGATAGGCACGCTGATCAGAATTTAATGTAAAACGGTGCAATCGTGAACATTCCACATCGGATACTACTGAGGAAAAGGGCTTTTTCAAGTTAGAAAGTGAATGATTGGAGGAAACTTGTGAACCATGTAGATATTTCTTCAAAGTGCAGAATGAATCTCTGTGGTCTTGCTCGTGGTTAGTTGGAGATAGTTTCTGCCAGTTTGTGGTAATTATTTGCCCAAAACTGGCAATCCAACACAAGATTAAGGGACTGTAAGCTGGATCATTGTGTCCAATCCTAGGCAGAATGCTTTTGGAAATATATGAACGCTTTGCCAATACAACAAAAGGATTTTGCTAAATGTGTTCCAGGAATTAAAGATTGTAGTTATTGGCAAGGTCCCCTTTTTTGTTTTGTTTTGTGTGGCCTATTAATTTGTGTGTGTCTACATTTTTATGCGCAGGAACTCAAAGCAGAAACATCACTTGAACTTATATGGGAACCTCTAGGTTGGTGTGTGTTACAGAGGGAATACCAGTTGCACGATAGACTGGAGAAGCTGGGGTGTCCTCCTTGGAACAGAGAATGCTGTCGGATCTGGTAGAGGTGTTGAAAATAGAGAAAATAAACATAAGCTGTTTCTAGCAATTCAAGGATGGATAACTAGAGGGTACAGTCTTCAGGTAGTTGGCAACAGGACCAGGTGACTTGAGGAAAAAGCTCTTTATGTAACAAGTGGTTGGGATTTGAAATGCTGTGCCTGGGCAGGATCATGGATGTAGATTTCAATCATAGCTTCCAAAAGGGAATCAGATAAATATCTGAAGGAGAGAAAATCCAGAGATTTGGAACTAGCCAGGTTTCTCATGCAGACTCAATGGGCCAAATTGCCTTCTGTGCCATACTATTTTACAGTTGAAGCCGGTATCTATTACATTGAAAACTGATCCTAAAAATCTGCTCCCATTTTTCTCACCCCTTATCAAGTTGAGCGCTATTGCAAGTTTGTGTTAATTTCGTCTGGGGGCAACATGGTGGCACAGTGATTAGCACTGCTGCCTCACAGTGCCACCGGGTCCAATTCCACGTTACTGTGTGGAATTTGCACGTTCTCCCCATTTGTCCGGTTGTCACCCACAGTCTGAAAGACGTGCTGGTTAGGTGCATTGACCCGAATGGGTGCTAGAATGTGGTGACTAGAGGAATTTCACAGTAACTTCATTGCAGTATTAATGTAAGACAACTTGTGACTAATATATAAACTTAATTATTGATTGCAGCCTTCAAGGAGGCTGTTAATTTTTTTTTAGTTGTTTGGGTACTATGGCACTTAAATGTTTTTAAATGTTAAATATTAATAAAACACCAAAATGTCACACCAATAAAAAGTCAATATTTCAGCCATTTGATCACAACCGAAAAGCGACAGAAATCTCTGAGAGGGCAAAATGGAGAGTACTAGACAGTGGGGTCAACTTAGGCACAGTTGGATGATGGACATCACAGAGTGGTTGCAAAAGAGCTAAAGCGGGTGTGTGAGGATGGTGCAGAACAAACGAGCATGATGTACTGTGACCAGTCCATCACACAAACGAGCCTGCCATCCATTGACTCTGTCTACACTTCCCACTGCCTTGGATAATTTGCCAGCATAATTTGAGGACTCCACACACCCCAGATATACTCTCTTCCACCTTCTTCCATTGGGAAAAAGATATAAAAGTCTGAAGTCACGTACCAATCGACTCAAGAACAGCTTCTTCCCTGTTGCCCATCAGACTATCTCACATTAAGTGGATCTTATTCTACTCCCTAGCTATGACTGTAATACTGTTCTGCACTCTCTTGTTTTCTTCTCTATGAATGGTATGCTTTGTATAGCGTGCAAGAAACAGTACTTTTCATTGCATACTAATACATGTGACAATAAATCAAATCAAATCAAAATGACAGCATATCTCCTGTTAGGAGTAGGTACAAGCTGTAGCTGCAATACTAACTTCACATACAGTTTTTAAAGCCATTTCAGCTGTTTAAAATCTGGTAAGTTACAGGTGATGGACAAAACATTGACTAAAGTGTTGATCTTTTTGTGATAGACTGTCTTCAGCTTATTAGTAAAACGCATCGTTTTTAAATATATCATGGAATATTTTTAAATACAAGAAAAAAATGGCAAATTAAAATACTGCCTGAAAGTAGCATTACATGGGAGATTGTATGTTTAAGATGAGGCAAATACACTTCAGTCGGAATTTTGAACCACATGTTGAGAAATCAGTGCAATTTTATGCTTTGATTACTGACCACTGAGTGGAAACTTGACTCTTTCTTTTGAAACAGGAAATATCATAATAGGGAGGTAATGTCATCACCCACAAAACAATCTGGAAATTGTGTTTCCTTCCATTTGTTTTGAACAAGTAACTGCGCCATTCTATGAAAGCAATAAAATAGGTTTTGGTTACTGTGAACATTCAATGGAGACTTGGATTTACCCATTAATTCTCCTGTACTTAACATCACGCTGATGACCAACTTAAAAAGAAACTTGGGATATAAATATCTCAAGTGGTTAGAAGAAGTTGTACCTCTTAATTGCTTTGCGGTGAAAAGATCTGTGCATTTTAATGTGAGCTACATTCTCAAACAGATTTTTAATCTAAAAAGACATCTTGATTTGATTTGGGAGAACCCTAATTCTCAGTAGGCACTTTGGCCAGTAACCTGAAAATGGGCCTGAAAGCTAAATACAATTGAAATGAAAATCAGATTTTATTTCAAATTTGTTTGACCAATGGATGGTGCTCTGGTAGTCATATGTGCGCTTGAAGTTTAGTGAATGCTGTTATCAGAAATTATATATTTCCCTTTTATTTGTAGGTGAGAAATTATTCTCTGATATTTGCCATTTAAGGCTTGGTCAATAAAGTAGATCCTTTATTAAATCTCATTTCAGAAGTTTAGTGCAAGTTTTTCAATTGACAACTGTTTACTATAAAATCTAGAGAATACAGCTCTGTTTTCAAACAACTTTGCTATTCCCAAAACCTCTGATTCTTCATTCTCATAACATTTGAACATCTGAGTATGTTATAAAACGCACAGTCGCGCTCTCACTTGTGCTCTTTGCTTTTCCCCACCACCACTGTTCTGCCATGATACTGCTAAATATCTTTTCTAAAAAAAAAGTTTGAAGAAATAAAGAGCTTGCATCTGTAATATTGTTCACTTCCAAAGTGCTTAAGGACTTTGGAAATTTAGCCTCCATTGTAATATATGGAAAGCCAGTTTATGCAGAAGTCTATTATGATCCCAGCTGACAACACTAAACAGTCAGATCCCAGAATGGAAACCTGGCTCAGTAGACTGTAACTTCTACTTTTGTTTAGATACCCAGATGAATACAGTTACAAGACTGTCTGTTAACTTTTAACCAAACACTTTTTAAATCCGAAAAGATTGATTATGATGCAATACTCCTTCATGCCACTTACATCTTCGCATGTACACACATTTTTAAAGATAACACAAGTTACAAAATTTATCTTTATGATAAAGTTTTCGTTACGTAAACTAACTGACTAACTATGGTCAGACACAGCACACTCTGAAATCACGTGGCAGATGGTACACAACACAACTGTGGATTTCTTGTCAAATCCCTCCAGATACTTATTGCACTGTGAACTTAATTGTCTCTGTGGAACTTTAGCCTCCATATGAGTGTTTTCAAACTCCACTCTTAAAACATGCCTTAGAATCTTCTCCCAAATACCACTTTCTCTTGATGTTTTAACCAAGGATCCACTTGCAGGATTTTGTGGTGGCATAGTGGTTAGCCCTGCTACCTCTCAGGGCCAGGGATCCAGGTCCAATTCCAGCCTTGTGTCACTGTCTGTGTGGGTTTCCTCCCACAGTCCAGAGATGTGCGGGTTTGGTTGATTGGCCATGCTAAACTGTCCCTTAGTGTCAGGGGAACTAGCAAGGTAAATACGTGGCATTTCAGGGATAGGGCCAGGGTGGATTTGTGGTCATTGAAGACTTGAAGGGCCAAGTAGTCTCTGTCAGTACTGTGGGACTTCTATGATTTCAGTTCTCCTTTCACTATTCCTGAACCTTGGATTGTGACATGTATACAATCTTTCATGTACCCGGCAACAAAACACTACTGCTGTATAGACTGTTGTGACGTCACCAAACTTTTGGTTCGCCTCAAATGTTTGGCTTCTTACCAAGCTGACTTTAAATATGGCTATGAGCTGTCTCTCTAACTCTGAGCACTTTCTCCTGTTTCTTTTTCACATGTATTCTGAACAGTACCTTATCTAACTTATTGTTTTTTGTTCCTTTAACTTAACTGTCTTCTTTAGACATGCTCTCAATCCCAGCTGCCTTGTTTCTGGACTTTGTTCTGTTCTTTCTTCAGGGGTGTCTGTTTTTGCAGCTCCCTGAACCTGTCCATCTGCTTCTGAATCCAGCTTAAAATTAAACTCAAATTATTTCTAACCTATGATCATCCCTGATTACTAGGCAACAGCCTAATCTTTCTTTAAACCTGCTTACTCTCACATTATAAAGCCTTTAATTACAATGCAGCAACAGTTTGAAAAATCCAGAGACATACAAACTCGTTAGCCACGCTAAATTCTCCTTCACGGTATCTGAATATGGTGGAGTGTGGTGATGAGGGGATTTTCACAGTAACTTAATTTCAGTGTTAATGTAAGCCTACTTGCAACACTGCTAAATAAACGTTAACCTTTGTTTAACATGAGCTAACTGAGTTTTCCAACTGTTTCCTGCATAGAAACACAAATTAAACTAACTTAAAGCTATAACTTGTTTCTAATGCCCATACTTACAAACATAGATTACTCAAAACCACCTGTTTCCTGACAACAGCAATGTGGTAAATGATCACTAATTTTGATCTGATTTATTATTGTCACACATATTAGCATGCAGTGATGAGTATTGTTTCTTGTGCGTTATACAGACAAAGTATACCATTCAGAGAAGGAACAGAGAGATGCAGAATGTAGTGTTGCAGTCATAGCTAGGGTGCCTAGCTATGACAAAATAAGTCCATTCAAAAGTCTGATGGCAGCAGGGAAGAAGCTGTTGTTGAGTTGCTTGGTACATGACCTCAGACTGTTGTATCTTTTTCCCAATAAAGAAGAGAGAATGTCCTGGTGTGTGGTCATTAATTATGTTGGCTGCTTTTTCAAGACAGTGGGAAGTATAGACAGAGTCAATGGATGAGAGGCTGATTTGTAATTTTGAGGTGTTGGTTGAGGGACTGTAGCATAATTCCCCTCTTTTGAATAGTATATAGGATTGTATACATTGATCTGAGAGAACAACCTGATCCAGGGTTCAGGATGCATCTGATAATGTAGCACTCCCTCCATATTGCAATGAAATGTAAGCCAAGGAATGGAGCTTGAGCTCACAAGCTTTTGATTCAGAAGTGAAGGTACTTCAGAAAGCATACTTGCACAAAGAAAATGCATGGTTGAGGCAATGAACTTTAAGGCATTTGGATAACACCATCAATTATACAAAAACTTGCAGGGAATTCTAGATGCATCTAAATTGCTGAAAATGTCTTAGTGTAAATTGCATTCCTTTGATTCCATTCCATGTAGCAGTATTTCAGATTACTTGATGAAAGTGCCTTTCGATTGATGGTGGGTAGTTGCTTCTGTGAAACAGTGGAATGCCTGATACTGTTGTGATCAAAGACCACTTTGAGTACCAGTGGGCCCCCAACTTTCTGGCTCGATTGGCAGTTGTAATATAATCCATTGGTGTTGCAGTCATGGCCTGTAATGATGCAACTGTCGTATTTTGAAGTGTTCGCTTTTTATACGTGGTCTGTAATAGAGCTTTGCTTTTATCCATATGAATGCAGCAGGCTGAGATCTAGCTGAGTCCCAGTGTGCTCCATATTTTACTTACTTTCAAGGCACATCTATTAGCGAGCCCAGCTCAGTTTTAATTCTGTGATATGGTAACTATCAGCCAAGGGAAAGAAAGTCTTAGTGTATATACTTTGTAAAAATATATAATTCTGCTTGGAGTAATATTTCATTCATTTTTCATTGATTTAAATGCTTCATGTAATTTCATGCTTTGCCTTCTCTTGGGTTCAATGTGAATTCTTGTCAAATTCCTTAAAATTGATGATTGCTTCTTTAAAATATGTTGCACAACATGTTTGACTATTTGCATTTTTGCTGTCACTACCTGATGTGAATGTAGGTTGTTGGGGACATGTAACTTTATGATTAATTAAGGAAATGCTTTTGCAGAAGTATCATTCTGTACTCAGTGTTAATTTCTTTTGAGTCTCTGTGGATGCTGCCCAACAGTGGTTCTTCTAATACGAGATTCTTGTTGAATTTAATTTATGGGTGTGGTAGGGTGGCACCTTTAAGGGACAATCATCTCCCAATCACGTGACCTGCCTGGGGCCTAATGCATGGCAGTATGCAAAATCCTCAGAATTACTCCTGGTTAAAGCAATAGCGATGGCCCAGGCTACTGGAAGTAATGAAAAGGTGCTTCTGAGCAATGTTGCATGCAGGATGCTAAAGTGAATCAACATGGAGAAAAATGGCTGCTAAAGAAAGATCTCAAATGGCACACACAGGTTAAGTAGAACAGAGATCCCTAAAGCAGAGTTGTGGACAGAAAAATAAGAGCAAAAATGTGCTATCGGCCCAGGAATTGGGATGAGTGTTACAGATGTGGTGGAGATAATCTTTCGGGTAATGGTGATTGCAAAGATTTTGTCAGTGTAGCAAGAAGAGCCATGTTCAGACATTGTGCTGAGCCAGATAGAGTACACCCAGTTTAAAGAAACATACCTTGACTCTAGTGCATTAAGTAGAGGAAGATTCTGATGAAGAATCCAAGATATACATGTTAAACATGGTCAGGTTGAACTAGACGATTCCCATTGAGATCGTCCTCGTGGTCAAAGATTGGTTGCTGAGTACGGAGGTTGACATAGATGCTTCTGCCATAATGATAGCAGAACAGACTTGTACGTACTTATAAGAAGGATCCCAACTTCTGGGGATTAAGTGACACAGCTGCTAAATTAGCAATTTGTATGGAGGAAACACTGAAGTTAGGTAACACCATGCCACCAGTGTTGTATCAAAGCCAGTTGGTTCAATTCCTCATGATTGTTGTGAGAGATAATAGCCAAGCATGGGGTGAGACCGATTGTGACAGATAAAGCTAAATTGGCAGAATAAATTTAAGTAACAGATGGTGTTTTTCAAAGATTCTGCCCTTGTACAAAGACATCTTTCAAAATAAGCTGGGCCATATACAAGGGGTCAAGGCTAAAATATATGTGAACCTCGAGTTCACACCTGAATTCTTTAGAACTCAACTTCTGCCTCCTTGTCGATACCTTGCATTATTACAATGGGATGCAAGTCATTTGCAATAAATTATCACTTGTGAATGATTTAATCATTCTGTTTGCTTGACCATCTGGCAGGACTAAGCACTTCAAATAGGTAAATTATAAAGCTTTATTGACAATTAAAAGGTAGAAACAAACAAGTTAAAAAGATAGGGGACAAAGTGGATGCATCACAGCTTGGTATGGCTCCTGGTCTGACCAAGACCACACAAAACTACTGGGTTAAGAACGTAGCCCAGTCCATCATGCAAACCAGTCTCCCATCCGTTGACTTATCTACACTTCCCCTTGCCTTGGAAAGTAGTAAGCATAATTGAGGATCCCACATACCCTGGACATGCACCACCTTCTGTTGGGAAAAAGATACAGAAGTTGGGGGTAACTTACTAACTGACTCGAGAACAGCTTCTCCACTGCTGCCATCTGACTTTTGAATGGACCTACCTTATAATCTCTATACCCTAGCTATGACCATAACATTATATTCTGCACTTCACCTTTCCTTCTCCCTTTATCTGTATTGTGTGTAAGAAACAATACTTTTCACTATAATAATACAAGTGAGAAATCAAATAAACAGTGAAAGGGAAAAGCTGAACTAAACAGACTAACAAAATGATTCCCAAAATCTTCATTAATACACGCTTGGTTCACATTTTCTTATCTTGAATTAGCCTGCCAAACAATAATTGGCTAACTTAACCATTCGCTGATTTTATAATTGGTTCCTGACACCTGTGAACGTCTCATCATTCAATAATACAATGGTGCTACTCAGAACGTTTCATGTGACCATTTTCCCACACAATAATACAATGCCCTATTCTTTATGCATTTTAATGTAACTCGCCAAGGTCATGAAGTCTTCGACTTTAGCACACCTTATCTTTTCAGTCTGGCTTGAGAAACACATATTACATTGTATAGATTTCTCATAATGTACAATTAGTCTTTTAAAATCAGGTGTTAATGATGAAACTTAAAACATTATGTACCTTCTTTTCCGGATTATATTACCAGCCCTTAACACATCTACTGATTAATTACTTATTCTTCAACTGTCTCACAGTTGAGGTTTACTATTTATCCTGGCTGGTTTCCAATAATGCAGTAGCTGGTTGTGGAGTCATACAGTACAGAGATGTTTTGGCTCATCACTGACAAACTACACTAAACCTTCTCCAATCCCACTTTTCAGCACTTGATATAGCCTATATTCTTGAATGTTATATGACAAATGCTTATCTACATACTTTTCAAAGGGTGTGAGATTTCCTGACTTTACTGGACCTCTCAGGCAATGCATTCTGGACTTCCACCACAATGTGGGTGAAAAAAAACATTTTCCTCAGGTCCCTTCTAAATCCCTGGCCCTACACCTTGTAACTATGCCCCCTTGTTATTCAACCTTCAAATAAGAGAAATAGCTGCCAGCTGTTAATACTGTCCATAAACCTCGTAAGAGATCCCCTGCCTCTCTGCCTTCTCTGCTCGAAAGAGAACAATCCAGGCCTCTCCAGCCTCTTTTCATAGCTCAGATCTCCTTCCAAGGCACCATCCTGGTCAATCCTCCTATAGTGAGGTGACTAGAAGTGTACACAGTCCTCCAGTTGTTGTTTAGCCAAAGTTTTGTACAGCTCCAAAATAGCCTCATTGCCCTTATCTATATCATAACTAGTAAAGGCAAGTATCCTGTATATTTTCCACCTATTCTGTCTTCAGGGATTTGTGGACAAACACCTGAAGATCCTGCTGTTCCTCTGAGCTTCCTAGCATCCTACAATTTATTGCGTGCTTCCTTGCCTTCTTACACCTTTCAAAGTGCATCATCTTGTACTTTCCGGGGTTAAACACTGATCAGCCCATCTAACCAAACCATCTGCAGCTTCCTGTGACCCATGACCTTCCTCACTATTAATTACCTTGCCATTTTTATGTCATCTGCAAACTTCTCATCCCTCCAACATTCTTACCTATACTGTTTATATACCTTTTTAGTTTTTAAATAGTCTCCAATGGCTATTTGACCATGTTCGTTATATTAAATAACATGTTAAATCAGACAACAAAATGGGCACGGAGACAGTGGTTAGCACAACTGCCTCTCAGCACCAGGTACATGGGTTCATTTCTAGCCTTGGGTCACTATATGTGTGAAATTTGCATGTTCTCCCCTTGTTTGCATTGGTATCTTGCAGGTGCTTTGGTTTCCTCCCATAGTTCAAAAGATATGCTGGTTAGGGTGCATTGACCAGGCCAAATTCTCTGTCTGTGTATCCGAACAGGTGCTGGAGTGTGGCAACTAGGGGATTTCACAGTAACTTCATTGCGGTGTAAATGTGAGATGACTTGTGACTAATAAATAAATAAACTTTAAGTCATGCTAAAGTTGTTGATTTGAAAGCTGCAAACATGCTTTAGTTCTGTAAACACTTCCTATTGTTCGGGGTAAGAATGGCAGTGGCTCTGCTTTCTCCTGTTTGTCATCCTCCTAATTTGCAAAGAGTATAACACCACATTCAAGGTAAAACAAGTACACTATATTGTGTTATGGATGGATAATCACCTTCATTTTGGCTGGGCCAGAATCCTGGAATTTCCTAGCTAACGTCACCCTCAGAACTATTTCTTCTTCACTGATAATGTTGTGGTTCAAGGAAAAGTCAACCACCACTGTCTTGGGATGGCTAGGGATGGACATTAAATATAGTCTTGCCCACATTCCAAGAATAAATTTTACTTTGCTGTGATTGTACATGAAGATGTAAAACTGCTAAAGCCAATATACCAACACGTGTGAAGTAATTAGACTAATGTGAACAAGTCCCAACTAAAGTGTGGAACTTTGGGATATATTCCTTGAAGAAAACCAGGCTTGTTCACCCAAGAGGTGAAACTACCACATGTCTATAATTGTTTAAAGTTTAAATCCATCTGACATTTGATGAACAAATGTGCAGAGTAACTGGAGTGAGTGGCCAGATCATTGTATTGCAAATTCTTTTTGGAGCCAGCTATGAATATCCAACTTTTAGACTGACTGAAGTTTTTTTTGTATATGGTTAATTTCAGCTGCTCTTTTCTTCGTTACCTATGAGTACACAAAATCTGTGCTGGGTTCCTGTGTGTCTACAAACAAGGCTCCGCTTATTCACATGATTGCTGCTTCTCTTGGGGAGATGGTAAGTGCCTCATCTTACGCTTGATCTGAAAGTTTGAAATTAGTAAGGATAAAGTAATGTTTGTTTTAATTTTTACCAGCATGCCTTTAGCTTTGTAAAATGTTCCACATCATTTCACAGGAGTTTAACAAATGTTAAAACATAATGGACTGTAGTAAAGAGTACTGGCTTCCATATTACAAAAAGGATATGGTTGCACTTGAAGGTCAGAGAGGGGCCAAAAAAAGAACCATATGCGATAAGTAGCATAGGTGACCAAAACCATGAATAGACAGGGTAGGTTTTAAGGAACATTGTAAAGAGAAGAGAGGAAGGCATTAAGGCAGTGAGGCTCGAGGGGGCAATTCTAGAGTTGGGCAATTGAAGGCATGATTAAAATTGGGGTTCAAATTGAAGGAATGATGGAATCTCAGTATTGCAGTGCTGAAGGACATTCCAGATGTGGGAAGGGGTGAGGCCTTGGAGTGATTTGGAAAGCAGAACTGAGAATTTTAAAATTATTTTGCTGCCAGACTAGATGCCGAATTAGTTTAATGGGCACAACGTTACGCACGGCAGAATTTTGGTTGAGTTCAGGTTTAAAAAAAAGAAAAATGAGTGGCTTGCCAGCAAAGCATTTGAATAGCCAACTTTAGAGATAACAAAGCCATGGATCTTTACTGTTTCATTTAGATTTTTTGTCATGCTTTGATTTAACTTTCCAGTAAGTTACTATGAAAAAGACTCTTTCTGATTTCACAAACTGACTGCTCATAGCATAATTATTTTTAGTCTTCAAATCAGTCTTGATTCTTTTCATGCATTATTGATTTGCATTTTTCTCTAACTGAAATTTCTGATATTAAAGTGTATGCAAAATAAAAATGCGAAATATTGCACTCAATAGTTTAATTAAACTTGTCCACAGTATTATTTCATACTTTTAAGCATTCATTAGTTTTAACAAGATCTGAGTTTCTGGGTTTGATACTTTTTGCTTTGAGCTGTAAAGCTGCGCATTAAGTTAGACTGTGCAATTAAAACATAAGCAGAATACCCAATTTACCAGATAGCACTATATTCAGTAGGCTGTACTGATTGTTTTTTTTTTCTTGTTTTAAATTTTAAATGTTTTCCAGAATTTTTGAGGAGAGGTGAGAGCCACATGGCATCTTTACTACTTAGCTAATTGTGAAGCTTTTATCACTTTTGGACCTAGGCCACAGTACACACAATTAAGTGACATTTCCTCCTTTTTTTAAAAGAAAGATTGTTCTGCATTTCTAATGAAATGTGATGCCTGACGTGTCGATGTTTTTTGCATCTCCTGTGGTGGTGTTCAAGATGGCATTATAAGGGATAACATTCAACATATCAGGTGATTGATTAGATTGGTGGCTGAATAAGTTAAATTCAGTTATTGAATTGAATAATATGATGCAGTCCATTTATCCTGTGCAAACTATTCTATATGTGTTTTTTTGCATTAATTGAAGCAGAACTTTGCTTTTTTTTTGCTTTTTTTCCCCCCATTTTCAAACTCTGCTTTGGATGTTTCTTGCATTGATCTTAGAAATGTGTACTTCAGATGTTTTGACATGCTTGACCATTCATGGGTAAATATTATTACACCAAATAGATTTTGGCTCACGCTGTCTCATTGGAGTATACACGCAGTAAAGTACAAAATATAAATAGATGCATATATGTAATGTAATATAGCAGTATCATAGATCAGTGTGTGCAATGCAGCTTTTGCTCCCCTCATTGTCACAACATGAGGGAAAATTTGAAAACTGTAGAATTACTAAACATTTAATTTGCGATTATATTCAATAAATATTTTGAAAACAAGTGTTTGTGTTTATCTCAGTGCAAAGATGTGTAGGCCTCCAAAGGTTTATTATATTATGTTTCTGTATTTCTTAAATATATTTTTATAGATCTTATTCTGGTTTAAGTTCATTTGTATTCCATGTATGTATTCCTGGAGAGCTCATTTGTCAAGTTGAAGTGAATCGCTTGCTTGCATTTATAAACCTTTTCTCCCTGAGGACAGACTAGAAAATACAGTGTGACATGACAAGGCAAAGCAATTGGCAGGCATTTAACTTGGCATGTCAACTCATCCACAAATTTTGGGATGCCAAAAGCCAGTTGAAACAATATACATTGCATTTATAACATGAGACAATGGCTGCCTGATTCCATTGTTTTTCCTCTTTTATTGTAAAGCAATGCTTAGATAATTTTGCAGAGTATAAACAAAAGTGACATTCAGGAATAATCTATTCCTTGCTGAGTTGAAAAACTACTCAAAATTTACATTTAAGTTTCATATTTTGTTCCTTTGGGATTCAGTGGCAAGAGAGACTGGAATACTGGAAGAGCATTTCTGTATACAGATTCAACATATAATTGCAAATAAGAAAGTGTCCAGTTAACTCTTTCAGTTCCTTAAGAAACAATTTGAGCTGATACGAAGTACAGCACTTAACCTACTGACATTATTGACATGATAATTTAACTGTCAAGCTGGAAGCTACCACTTTTTGTTCCTCCTCTGTTTAGCTTTATATTCTTCACACTCGTTTTAGCTGGGATCCTATTAAGGATCCTGGAAGACTGAAAGTCCCTCTCTATAGCTTACCCACCCTTCTTCTCACTTGCTTCCTGTCATGCTGTCTCAATCTCATGCCTTTGTGCTTGATTCCTTTTGCGATCCTGCTTAAAACCTATTTCAAGAAAAATGCTTTTCACTTTATGCTAATACATGTGATAATAAATAAAAAAATCTCTCTCCTATTCTTATGAACAGTATTTTTGATGGCAAGAAACTTAATTTTCACCAAAATCTTTAGCATAGCCGCTAGTGAAGTAAAATGTATTCTGAAAGCGAACCAGATACTTAAATTCTTTCTAAAGATATACCAACGTTATGTTTTTGCTGGATAAATTAACCATTTGAAATGCTAGGAATTGCCACAAATATATTTGTATGGATACTGTTATCTCCGACATGAATTTCCACTTTACTGATACTGAACTGGACTTCTGTTTGTTTTGCAAAGCAGGTTTTGGAAGCATAGACTCTCCACAGGAAAAGGACTTTTGGCTCATTGCACTTGTACCAGTCAAAGGCAAACAACCTAACCATTTCAATCTCATTTTCCAGAACTTGGTGCATAACCTTAACATCATCAGTACACATCTAAATGTTCCTTAAGTGTCATGAGGGTCTTCACCTCCACATACTTTCAGACAGTGAGTTCCAGACTCCTTTTACTAAAGTAGTTTTAATTATGAAGCTTTTCCTATGTATGAAAAAATATCTGGAAGTGCCCAGTGGGTCAATAAGCATTTGTGAAAACAAAAGATAACATTTTGGGTGCAGAATAATCAAAAATTACAACAGAGGGTCCTGGTCAGCCTGTTGTACTGACTCTATTGAAAGAACAGTTACACTTATCCCCACCTTCCTGTTTCTTTGTTTGTAACTCAGCAAATTTCTCATTAATCCCAGTCCTTTTTGAAATTATTTCCGGCATTCATTTCCACAACCATGTGGAATGTTCCAGATCCCAGCAATTCTGAACAATAGTATTTCTTCTCTCTCCAAATCATTTTATCAATGACTTTAAATATTGGACATCTGGCCATTGACTCATTTGCTAGAGAAATGAATTGTCCCCTCTCCATCACTCTTTTCGCATTAAATTCTCTCCTTCTGTAAGCTTCAATTTTATTTATGATGGAGAAGAGGAATCACTGAGTCGGTATAATTCACTTTCCCAGAGAGTGGTAGAGGCAGAGTTGTTAAATTTGTTTTAGAGGTAGATAGATTTTTGGTGAATAGGGGAGTCGCAGAGTAGACAGTACCCTGTACCCCAGACTGTAGACAGAAAGTGGCATTGGGGCACAATTGGATCAACCATGATCTGGTTGAATGGTCCAGCAGCTTTGAGGCACTGAATGGGAACTTGCAGAAGCCAATGTGTATGTTTGTATGGTCACCTGTTCACCGACAGATCAGAATTCTCCTGTCCCATTGTTAGAGGAATCATAACGGGCGGGGGAGGGATCATGTGAAGGTCCATTGGCTTTGGGTGGGATGGTCTGGTTTTGGGGCAAGCGCATCTGGAGAATTCCACCCTCTGTGTTCTGAGGTGAAAGTTTGATCTTTCCAACCTCTTCTCATCACTCAAATCCCTCATCTGTTAAACCTACTTTGTGCCTTTCTAAGGTCTTTACCTCTTTCTGCACTTACAATGCTGCTGTCCGCACAAAAATCTGGATAATTTATAAAAATTGAAGAGTGATGAGCCCATTATTGACACTTGGGGGACACCACTGCAAAGCACCACTCAGTCTGAACAACATCCATCCACCTCCCTCTGGGAGTCATTTCTGTATCTATACCATCGCTTTCTTAATTCCATGAGTTTCCATTTTCTTAATGAGCTTTGAGTGACACTTTATTCATACATTCAAGCCTGCTGTTCTAAACTTCTCTGTTACTTCAATTGAGTTAGTTAGACACACTTTGCATTTAACAACTTCATGCATTTCCCTTTGGATCCTTTTTTCTCCTGAGCTAACCTCTTTCACTTGATATATTTATTAAATGTTTTAAGATTCAGTTTAATGTTGCCTGCTAACCCCCTTTTTTAACTTCTTTCCTTTCACATTGACTTTTTCAATCACCACCTGTACTTTCTATAATTTTTCTGGTTATTAACTGAATATTGCTTCTGATATTTGTCTTGAGCCGCCTTTATTCTGTTTCGATTTTTTCCTTTTGTATTCATGACGGATTAGCTTTGGATGTGTATCCTTTTCCTTCCAAAGAGATGTGCCGAGTTTGTATCTGAGCTCTCTTCCTGAATGCCCTCCATTGTTCTGTTACTGTTTTATATTGCAGTTGCCTTTGCTAATCTCTCTTTGCTGGGTCCCTTCTTACATAATTTAAATTGGTTCTTCTCAGTTGAGCATTTTTTCTTTTGAGATTTTCTAATTTGTCGAAACTGTATTGCAGTCACTGTTAGCTGGGCAATCCCCTTTTATAACATATCCCAATTGCCCTACTTTGATGTTCAGAACTAAATCCAACATGTCTGACTTCCTTGTCATTATTGATTATGAAGTCTCTTCTATACACATGAAAACATTTGCTCTGTATGCTTAGCACTATGTTATTGAAATCTCCTACTATTGCTAGGTTTTCTATTTTTTCCTCATGGTATAGAGTACCATTAAAAAAAACTTGCAGCAATGTACAATTCTCCGTTTGTTTCTTAACTCTGACTAAATAGGTTCTTTCTCAAAGCATCTCATAGACTTTCATATCATCTCTTAACGTGCCACTATCAGCACCCTTCTTAGCTATAGTTGTTACAGTTTGTACGCCCTTTGTCTTTTCATTCATGATGTCTTTGTCAATCTCTCCCTGGCCTAAACCTATTGTTGGCCCTCTATCCAGCACCTCCTGCCCTCCTCCCCCACCACACCTCATCCCACTACAACAGTATACATCTCATTCTATTTTTAGTTGTCTTCAGCTCTGACAAAGAGTCATCCAGGCATAAAATGTTAGCTCTATTCTCTCTCTACTGATGCTGTCAGAGCAACTGCGATTTCCAGCATTTTCTCTTGTTTCATATACTTGGAGTATTTGTCAATATTGCCATGCCACTTCTTTTCCCTTCTATATCATTCCTGAATACTAAGTAATCAGTGTTATATATTAAGGATCTAAACTTGGCCTTGTTTGAGACATGTGTAGCTCCGTCACATTACAGGCATTGATACTACTATTTAACAATATGTTGCAACTTTTACAGTTTCATATTTCCTTCATTGCTTTTGCTATTTTCCTCAAATTAGTCCCTGTAATTTTGGGAATATTTCTGATTTTTCTACTGTTATGTCCCCCCCCCCAACAGTTTCTCTCTGAGAAAATTGGTTCAGATTGTGTTCTGGTACAACCGCACCAGTTTCTCCCTCTGAAACCCGACCTCTTGCACCACTTCCTCAGTCACATTTATATCTCTTTAACATATGGCACTGAGACTAAATCTGAGATTACAGCTTTTCAATTACCTGTTTTAATATTTTTACCAATTCCTACAATTCTACCTAAAGGCTTTTGGCACTTTTTTCTATCTGTGTCTTGGTTCTAACACGGCCCGTGACTTCTGGCTGCTCCTCTATCCCATGTGGAATACCCTGCATCGGTACTATCTCGTATGCTCTATCAGAGGGCTGAAATATACACGCCTGAAACACCATAACATGCCCTTTCAGTTTAGTGAGGCCAATGCTTTCTGTGCTATTTTGAATATTATTTGATGCCTTTTTCATAATTCCCACTATATCAATAATTCCAAGGGTGCTACTTGCAACACTAAACCATACATGGCTGTAGATATTTGTTTTGTATTTTTATTGCACTAAATGTCTTCTTGACTTAATAAGCTACCATTTGTCAGAGCTGAATAACAATTGCCAATAGTATGCATATGCATAAAAAGGTGGTTATGGTGTATAACAGTACTATAATTGTGCAATATTTTGATCTGTTAATGGAGCTGTAATTCCACCAAAAATGAGAAGGCGTTTTGTGGAAGATAGAAGAATTGGCTATGGTTTTGTTTGTTTATCCTATCATTTGTCATTTTAATGATGTAAAGTGATATGGGAGCAAATCTAGTTAGTTGTATAATTACAAAATTTGCAAATGTTTTACTGAAGCAATGGAGGTTGAGGGGAGACTTGCTAGAAGTCTATAAGATTGAGGGTCATGGACAGAATGGATAGTCAAAAGCTTTTTCCCGGGGTGGAAGAGTCAATTACTAGGAGGCATTGGTTAACCTTGCGAGGAGCAAGTTTTAAAAGAGATGTACGAGGCAAATCTTTTTACACAGATGGGTGCCTGGAACTTGTTGCTGGGGGAGGTAAGGGAAACTGATACAGTGGTGATTTTTGAGGGGCATCTTGACAAGTACATAAATGAGATGGGAATAGAGGGATATGGTCCCTCGAAGTGTAGGGGGTTTTAGTTAAATCAGACAGCATGGTCGGTGAAGGCTTGAAGGACTAAAGGGCATGTTCCTGTGTTGTAATTTTCTTTGTTGCTTCAAATCTTGAATGTAAAGAAGCTCCATTTCACATTGGGAACTGAGTGGGGTAACAAAGCATTTATTTGTTGAGAAGAAAGTGCTTCGGTCACTCTTCAATCAGTCCTTTCATCCATGGATCTGAATCCAAATGCAGTCAGTTGATCCACTTAATAAAACATAGTTATTTGGTTGTAACAATCTTGTTCTACTTGAAATATAAACTTCCTATCCTCCCTTTTTGCTTCCACCCTCTCCTTTGGTATTATTTTTTAATTTGATTTATTATTGTCACATGCATTGGGATACAGTGAAAAATATTGTTTTTTGTGTGCTATACAGACAAAACATACCGTTCATAGAGTATATAGGGGAGAAGGAAAGGAGAGATGCAGAATATAGTTTTATAGTCAGAGCTAGGGTGTAAAGAAAGATCAGCCTAATATATGATAGGTCCATTCAAAAGTCGGATGGGAGGGAAGAAGCTCTTCTTGAGTTGATTGATACGTGATCTGACTTGTGTATCCTTTTCCCAGCAGAAAAAGGTAGAAAATGATATGTCCGGGATCCTTGATTATGCTGGCTGCTTTTCTTAGAATGTGTAGACAGTCTCAATGGATACGAGGCTGGTTTGAGTGATGAACTGGGCTGCATTCACAATCTTTAGTATTTTTTGCAGTCTTGGACAGAACAGGAGCCACAACAAGCTGTGATACATCCAGAAAGGATCCTTTCTATGGTGCATCTGTAAAAATTGGATAGATTCGTAGCAAACATGCCAAATCTCCTGATCCTCCTGAGAATGTAGAGGCGTTGGTGAGCTTTCTTAATTATAGCATCAGCATGGAGGGATGAGGGCAGGTTGTTGATGACCTGGATACCTAAAAACATGAAGCTTTCGACCATTTCCACTTCATCACTATTGGTGTAGATAAGGACATGTTCTCCACTATGTTTCCTGAAGTTGATGACTATCTCCTTCATTTTACTGGCATTGAGGGAAAGCTTATTGTCATTGTATCATTACTCCTGATTATTTATTTCTTTTCTGTATGGTCTTATTGTTGTTTGAGATCTGACCCACTATGGTGGTGTCATCAGCAAACTTGAAAATTTGAGTTGGAGGGGAATTTTGCCACATAGCAATAAGTGTATAAAGAATATAGTAGGAGGCTGACAACACAATTTTGAGAGGCACCAGTGTTGAGGATGATCGTGGAGGAGGTATTCTTGCCTATCTTTACTGATTGCAGTCTGTGGGTTAGAAAGTCAAGGATCCAGTCAGAGGGAGGAGCCAGGCCCTCAACCGTGTAGTTTGGAGATGAGTTTTTTTGGAATAATGGTGTTATTGGCTGAGCTGTAGTCAATAAATAGAAATCTGATGTGACCTGGTTATGCAGGTATTCCAGAGTTGAATGTAAAGGCAGCAAGATGGCATATGCTGTGGGCCTTTTGCAGCGATCGGCTAACTGAGTGAATCCAGGCAATCTGGGAGACTAGAGTTGATGCACGTCATAACTAATCTTTCGAAGCACTTCATAAAAATGGATGTCAAAGCCACTGGGTGTTTTCATTAAGGCACGCCTAGCTTTTCTTTGGTACAGGGATGATGGTTGCTACCTTGAAGCATTTAGAAACCTCAGATCAGTGTAAGAAATTGAAGGTCTACGAGTATCCATGCCAATTGGTTCATGCAGGATCTGAGTGCTAGTCTGGGTACCCCATCCAGGCCAGTCGCTTTCCTTGGGTTAACTTTTGAGAAGGCGGATCTGGTGTCTATGATGATAGCCTCGGACATTGATTTGGCTGAGGCTTCCCAGAATGGATGGCACTCTCTCACTTAAAAGGGACATAATTGCATTGAGCTCATTAGGGCGGGGTGCATTGTTGTCGACAATTCTATACACTTTCATCTTGTAACCTGTTATGTTGTGCAGACCTTGCCACAATCGGGTGTTTGTGTGGCCTGCCTGGGACTTGAACTTGGTCTGATACTGTGTCTTGACATCTTTGGTTTTCAGTAGATTGTATCTGGATTTCTTGAATAGGTCAGGGTTGCCTGACTTGAATGTCTTAGGACTGGACTTAGGTAAGACATCCCAATTCTTCCATGGTTTCCTGTTGGGAAACACAAGGATTTGTAACTTTAGTTCAGTTATCAGTGCATATGGGCTAGTTTCTATTTAAGCCACCTTATCATGATGTGTTCAGTCAATTACAATAGTGTTAAGTAGCCTTTATCCCTCAGATAATGCGAATTTTATGATGAAGCAATTAGTGATACTGACGACAAGCATACGGACAGTCTCGAGAAACATGATGTAAAATCCACGCACAGCTATATTAAACAGTGAAATACATGCAGAATATTGATTATTAAGAGCTCAGCTGATCTGGAATTTTTATAGGGTGCAGTTATTTTAGACTATATTATGTAATTTTGTTGAATTGTATGATGCAAAACACTAAACTGATAGGACAATATCCACTTTCTGTACGTGGACGTAGCTAGTCCATTTTTAAATAATTGCTGCTAGATTTTTAAATTGGGTGGGGGGGGTGGCGGAGGAAATGAAAACAATGATGACCATTGGCAATTCTTCAGATGGGGTTAGTGGAAAAGATGACTGTGATCAACACACTCTGTCTGAAGAGAATTGCACAACCAAAACAGTATTTCTGTACTTCAACATTTTTTTACCATTTGTGGGTTCTGGAACTGGTGATGAGGATTGCTGAGTGCTTTTGAGGTATGTTTATGGGGAAGCTTATCATGCAGTGATCTGCACTTTGATACAGTTTCAAAGCAGCGGTATTCCTCAGCATTATTTGTTATCGATGGTGTTCTTTGTTCAGATGCGAAAAGCCATGAGGTCTTCTAATACTGAACACCAAAAATTCTCTATTTAAATAGAAGTATTTTTATACCATTAAATTGCTATTTTATCTAGTTTGGACCAGAGTTTATTTTGTTTACCCATAAAATGGTGGCACAGTAGCAAAGTGTCTTGCACTGCTGCCTCAGAACGAGGGATCAGGGTTCAATCCCGGCCTCAGGTCACTGTTGGAGCCTGCATGTTCTCCCGATGTTTGTGTGAGTTTCCTCTGGGTGCTCTAGTTTCCTTCTATACTTCAAAGATGTGTAGCTTAGGTTAATTGGCCATGCTAAATTGCTCCTTGGTGTCAGGGGGACTAGTGGGGGAAATATGGAATTGTCGTTAGTGCAGACTTATTGGGCCAACTGGCCTTGTGCTACACTTTTGGGATTCCATAAATATGTTCTTATAGAATTATAGATTAATTAGTTCAGTTGGCTTCTCATACAAGCTAAAACATTTCTTTCTTGTGTGCTAAATTGTTTATTTTAAAAATAACTTTTTTTTGGTCACCTGCTTGGGACAATGGATTAAGAACAGAATTGTAAGGAATGTAATATGATGTCATTTAATTGTGGTACCAATTATTGGTAGTTGTTAATGTGTTCAAAGAATAATCTGGTTAATTAATCTAATGGTGCATGTTCAAACATATTTCCTCCAAGTTCCACACTTAGTGCTTTGATAAAAGCAGCATTTCACTATTATTCTGCAGCTCCTTTTGATTCAATACAAATATCCTATTGCTGGATCCAACAGGGACTCTAAGCACTCTGACGCTTCTCAAGTCATGTGTCCTTTTAAATATCTTCAATCTGCAATAAAGGTACGGACATTACTGTTAAGTATTAAGGTTTTATAGGAGTATATGGTTTACAGGACTTGCTGAAAACTAATATAAAATGTCGTTAGAATATTCTCCAATTTGCCTGCTGACTTTCAAATTGGAAATTGAATCCAGGTTGGTAACTTGTTCCAGTAAGAAATGGTTAACACTGTTGACAATAATAGTGTATTGAGGGGGAGGTAGAGCTGTAAGATGGATAGAAAACTGAGTGGGAGACAGGAAACAAAAAGTAGGAATAAACAAGTTTTCTTCCAAACGGGAGGAAGTGACGAATGGGATACCATACGATCAGTTCGGGGGCCGCAGCTATTTACTATATATATTAATAATTTAGTTGAGAAAACTGAATGCAACACCTACAACTTTGCAGATGACAGCTGACTTGGGAAAGTGAGCTTAGGAGGATGCAGAGACCCTTCATTGTGATTTGGGCAAATGAATGGCAGATGCAGTATAATTTGGATAAATGTGAGGTTATTCATCCTGTAGCAAAAAACAGCAATGCAGATTACGATTTAAATGGCCATAAATCCAGAGAGGGGAATTTGCATTAAGACCTGGGTGTCCTTGTACACGAATCACTGAAGGCAAACATGCAGGTGCAGCAGGCAGTAGAAAAAATAAATGGTATGTTGGTCGTCTTAGTGGGAGAATTTGAGCACGAGAGCAGAGATACCTTAATGCAATTATGCAGGCTTTTGGTGAGGCCACACGTAGAATATTGTGCACACTTTTGATCTCCTTATAGCTGTTCTGACCTTTGAACCCAGAGCAATTGGCTTCTTAGCTGGATGAACTGGCTATGTAAGCATAGCTGGAATTTACTGCAAAAGAACAGATTGATGAGATTCAATATCTTGGAACTCAGGTCAGCATGCTTTAATTAATTAGTCTGAAAGGTGTTCAACCAAAATTACTGCCTGCTTAACTGAGTGCATCATTTTGCTCTGTGTTTGAGAAATGCAATACTTGTATTGGAGGCAGTGCGTTGAAGATTCACTTGATATGTCCTTGATATGAGAGGATGCATAAGAGAGAAGCATGAAAGTTGATCTAAGATTTAAGACTAGGATGAATAACTAAAGGATATGTGGAGCAGGAGGGAAAGGATGATTGACAGCCAAGATCAGCCATGATATTGAATGGTGGAGCAGGTTCTATGGGCTATGTATCCATGTCCACTCCTGCTCTGATCTTTTGTGTTCTTGTGTGCTTTGATACACAATGGCATATTTTACAATTTTTGATTTATTTTATTGCACTGTTAGTTTAATTTAGTTCACCTCCAATGAGTCATATATACCTTGCTCTTGAAGTTGGCCATTGTTAATTTTAGGCAGCTTATGGTCCAAGCTGGCAACTGGGGAGTTGGAGGATGTGACTGCCCTTGATATCAAGCAGCATTTGATAAGTATGGAGTCACAGAGCCCTAGCAAAATTGATGTTAATGGGAATTGGGAAAAACTCATCACCAGTTGGACTCATATTTAGCAGAAAGGCAGATGGTTATTTTATTCTTTCATGCGATGTAGGTGATGTTGGCAAGGCCAGCATTTTTTACCCATACCTGATTGCCCTTGAGAAAGTAGTGGTGAGCTGCCACTTTAGAAATCAATTTGGTATTTGTAGCGTTTTGCACAGCTGAGAGGCTTGTGAGGACATTTCACAAGATTGTTAAGAATCAATAATGTAACTGCAGGTTTGTAGAGCAGGTAAGGATGGCAGAATCCCTCACTTAAAGGACATTGGTGAACCAGATGGGTTTTTATGACATTTTAAGACAGCTCCATGGCATTGTTACTGAGATTAGATTTCAATTCCAGATATATTAATTGAATTTAAATTCCACCAGATGCTGTGATGGGAGTTGAATTCACATCTGTAAACTATAAGCTTGGGCCTCTGGGTTACTAGTCCAGTGATATTATGACTACACCACCATTTTCGCAATCATCCCAGGATATTGCTGCATGGATCACTCAGTTTAGTTGTACTTCAATCATCTTCAGCTACATTATCCATGGCCTTGCATCATAAGGTCAGAAATGGAGGTATTCACTGATTGCACAAAGCTCAGTATCATTTGCAGTTCTCAAATACTGAAGTAGTCTGTGCCAATATGTAGCAAGACCTGGACAATACACAGACTTGTATTTATAAGTGGCGAGTAATATTTGTGCCATATAAGCAATGGCCATTTCCAACAAAGAATCTAACCATTGATCAGAAACTAAACTGGACCAGCCATATAAATACTGTGGCTACAAGGACAGGTCAGAGACAAGGAATCCTGTAGTTTCTAACTCAACTCTTGTCTCGCCAAAACCTGTCCTCCATCTATGAGGCACATGTCTGGAGTGTGATGGAATACTCTCTGCTTGCCTGGATGAGGGCTGCTCCAACAACACTTGAGAATCTTAATACTCTCCAGGACAAAGCAACTTGTTTGATTGGCACTCCATACACAAACATTTTCTCTCCCTTTACCATTGATGCACAGTAGCAGCAATATGTACCATGTACAAGATGCACCATAGAAGCTCACCAAGGCTCCTTCGACAAAGCTTTCCAAATCCAGAAATACTGCTATCTAGAAGGACAAGGGCATTGAACACATGGGAACACCACCACCCTGGAAGTTCCCCTCCAAGCTATTCACTGTTCTGACTTGGAAATGTATCACTGTTCTTTCATTGTCGCTGGATCAAAATCAAGGAAAATCCTCCCTAACAGCACTGTGGGTGTGTGTACCTATACCACATGACTGCAGTCATTCAATGTCGCAGTTCACCACCATCTCTTGAAGGCAGTTAAAGGTGGGTAGTAAATGCTGAGTGAGCCAGCGATGCCATATCCCATCAATGTAATTTAAAAAAAAAAGTGAAACATACCGAGGCTCCTTTGACAACACCTTCCAAACCTGGGATCTCACTACCTAGATTAAGGGCGGCAGATACATGGGAATGCCACCACCTGCAAGTTTCCCTCCACCGACACAGCTTGTAACTATATTGTTCCTTCACTGTGCTGGCAATCTTTTCCTAACACTCCTGTGGTATACCTGCATCAGATGAATTGCTGTGGTTCAGGTAGGTGCCTTGCTACTACCTTCTTGAAGGGATTTGGAATGGGCAATAAATAGTGAACTTACCAGCGATGCCCACGTCCTGTGAAGTAAATCATTCATGCGCTGCCAGAAAACTGTAGCTCTTCAAAAAGTCCTATGGGAATGAAAAAAAATTTGTAGTAAAATTCTGTATCTATTGTAACCTTGCATCATGTACCATTCCCTTTTTTCATCAGCCTTTGCAAAATGGCATTATCCAGACAACCTACTGTTTTCATCCGTTTTAAAGCACTGATTGCTTTCTTCAATGTTTCTGTAAAATGTCAACACTGTCCTTTGAATTGTAGTCGCAGTTGTGCTTGGTCACCCTGAAACACCAGTCTGATTTGAGCTTATCCTAATGATTGCCCAGGAAATGAGATTGCTGCCATAAAGACCTGCTGTGAAATGCAGCTGAGTTTTGTGGTCATAACAGACCAATCTCTAATTAAACCTGGAGTTGAAATTGCCTGCAAATAAAGATGAATGGAGTCTGAAACCCTCCAACACAGCTAGCAAATTCATCATACAATTAGGGGCTGAAACCTGAAAATTAGGACCTGTCAGCGACCCACACATGAGCTGCATCAAAACAACAGTAGCCACAAATAAAACTGCTTTATTATACCTGAAAAAATAACGAGGGGATGGTGGGAGACGTTGACAAACTGACAACTCAAAAAAGGCAATCATTTGCTTAACCTAATATCATAAGTTTATGATAGACTATTCATTTTGATCATCTATGCTGTAGAAATGAGATGCACCAAATGAAAAACTGTGAATATTTTCAATGTACACATACAATTTCATGGGAAATTCTAAAATTACTGATGTTCTAAGTTGTGATTCTGTGTTCATTTTGAGTCTTTCAATGTGATTTCACTTTTGAAAAATTATTTTCACAGCCTATGTTATTGCTATAATTACACATTTTATCGTTATTTTGTTGAAGTGTATTAAGCAGTGCTTAATACATGTTATCTGAGGTTTTACAAAATAGCATTATATACTTGCAACCTGAAGGGGTCAGTCTTGCCACAGCAAATCTTCTCTTGATTTCTGACGCATTCTTTTCACCTTGCATTGAATAGGAGAATCAGATTTTTCTGCATAACCTTATTGCTCTTTTAACTGCATGTGATCTAGAAACACACACTTTCTGGGTGTCGGGGGGGAGGGGGGGTTAATTTTTCTATTCAGTGGCTGAAGTGCAAGTTATTATTTTGTTTCTTGGGTTAAGCTGATTTACCATGTGCAACACGACTGAATTTAATAAATGTTGGATTTCCAATTTGTAGTTTTCATAATCTTTTACTTTTTTGATCAATTTACTGATATAAACTGTGTTTAAATTATGAAATTAGCTGTCTCTCCTGTCAGAAATTTATCGC
Organism: Sphyrna mokarran; assembly: GCA_024679065.1. NCBI lineage: Eukaryota > Metazoa > Chordata > Chondrichthyes > Carcharhiniformes > Carcharhinidae > Sphyrna > Sphyrna mokarran. The sequence goes on along the minus strand of JAGIQG010000003.1, from coordinate 103,099,414 downwards.
TGTTGGTAAATTGGAAGATTTATAATGAGTTGTGAGAGAACCTTTTAACACTGGATTGCATTTAGGGTGCCTGGTACTCCATTCCAAGGATATTCAACGCAGTGACCTAGGTGGTTCCTCCAGATGGGCCTGTGTCACCATCAGTGATTTGTCATTGACTTGAAAAGACTGTGGACATTGGGATTGTGCAAACCACTATTTGGATGGTTCTCAGTTACTTGCCTTTTAATTAGAGCTCTAAATTAAATGCACTCAGGTAGCTCTCGGATTCCCTTTTGTTTCCATTTGTAAACTGATCCTCGATCTTTAATAATAAATTCGGGATAGCACCATCCTTTTAGCAGTTTCTTAAGTTGCGATGCCACCACCTCTGACTAAGAATGAAACAGCAGACACCACTTTGTCCATCAAAAAGGAGTGTTGATTGTGGGCTATAACACCTCCTGGCCTCAATCTGTGTTCTCAAAATTTGCTACTTGTGTTTGCAGAATTGACTGGGAGGCAAGTCAGTTAAAGGATCCTCCACATAGTGATTCTGGATCAGAAGCCACTTCAGCTGCAGAAAAATAATACAGGCCTGTGATTCTCAAAGTCCTGAGAACATACAAGAAATAGGAGTAGGCCCTTTGACTCTTGAAGTCTGTTTATCCATTCATGGCTGATCTGACTGTGGCCTTAATTCCACTTTCTTGCCTATTCCCCATGATCCTTGTTTGGCAGCATTACGGAGCTGGATGAAGTAGGGTTCTTGAATTCTGGCAAGGAAATTGATAAGTCTATGTCTGAGTGTTTAACTCAGTTGTGTAATGTGATTATTTTGGTGTATGTTAGGGGTTTCCATATAGACATTTCAATAACCTGGAGAGATTGGTATGTTTTGTTGCTCAGTGGCTATTGGATAATGATGTAGGGTTTAAGGGCCAGCATGTGTTCCAGGTGTACAGTATACATAGCAATGCTGTGGAGAATCTGAGAAGTACAGCCAGTTCAGAGTGCTTGCAGGCAAAGTATGACATATGGTTCCTAGATAGTACACCCTCAGTATTTGATGTTGATTTCCACTTGACAGAAAGAACCAGTGCCCCCTTATGTCTTATCATTGGTGTCCTCTGAGCTGGCAACAATCTCAAGGTTATGTTTCAGTAGAACTGAAGGAAAGTCTTTTTAAGTGCAGTCTGTATTCCATTAAATATTTTGACTTTCTAAGTACTGGAGAAGCACTACAGCCTTGGCAGGATTCTACAAATCCGTGGCAAGAAAGGTATAGGCTTCTTCCAAGCCAATGTGCCTCGCGTAGGGCTGCTCATCATTCAAAAACCAGCTTATTGGGCAGGACAACTTGTCTGTATGCCAGACTCTGGACTCCTGAGGCAATTGCTCTACTGGGAACTCAGTCATGGCAGGAGACTCCCAGGAGTTGATGCTGTGGTCAAGGGGGAGTTGGAAGGATGAGTGGCAGTGTACTGATTAACATCATAGCGCTTAGAATCGTAGAATCCCAATAGTGCAAAAGAGGCCATTCAGCCATTAAGTCTGCACCCACTCTCTGAAAGAGCATCCTAACTAGGGCCAATCCCCCACCCTAATCCCATAACCCTGCATATTGATCATGGCTAGTGAATCTACATTGCATATTTTTGGGAAGAAACTGGAGTATCTGAAGAAAACCCACACAGACAGTCATCCAACGCTGGAATCGAACCGTGGTCCCTGGTGCTGTAATGCAGGAGTGCTAATTATGGGTGTGGGCAAATTAGTCAAGTTTCTGCTCCTGATTGTGATTTTGTGACCTATGCTGGAAAATGCTGGAACTTATGAATTGAACTACTGGAAAAACTGAGCAGGTCAGACAGCATCTGTGGAGAGGAAAAAGTTAAATGTGTGTGGTAAACAGCTCATTATCAGACTTGGAGCCATGATGTGTTTTAAACTGCTTTGAAGATAAACAAAAAGGCTAGGCCTTTGATAGGCGGAATTGGGAGCAATGAAATGAGAAAAGGAATGATGGTGGAAGGCATGGTGGTTGGGGGAGGGGGGTGGGGGTCGGGGTTGCTGAAATCAGTGTCGAGTCTGAAAGGTTACAAAACATATCATTGAAAGAAGAAACACTGTTCCTTGAGCTTCCACTGGAGCAGTGTAGGAGGTCAAGAATAATGTGGCCAGTGTGAGTGAGCTGAAGAATTAAAATGGGAAACTACTGTCAATTCACAACCACACATGCAAACTGATGAAGCATAATGAGTAAAGCATCTGGTCTCCCTGTTTCTGAAAAGAATATTATGAGCAATGGTTCACGACACATTAATTTCAAAGAATTGCAGGTCAATCCTTGTTTCACCTAGGAGTATTGCTGATGCTAATAAATTGAAGTCTTTATCTAGACTAACACATCATTGATCCATAACTTCACTTCATCCTCATTCATCCAAATGTTGTCACGAACGTGCACAAAAATCCCCGAGGCAACTTGGCGTTTGCCCTGGTTTTATTTTTGAATATTACTAAAGGCTTTAATTTTATTTAGTTGGCCATGCAGGCTAACCCCACTGTGGATCCAGTTTTCTTATGAACCACCATTTTCACAAGATCTGTTTGGGAATCTTTCCACTTCACGGTTTAACTGCTAGACATATCAAGATTCATGGGTGCTTCATCCATGTTGTTGATGTGATTTAATAGGTACTTATCCACTATCTGCTATTAGATAATTGGAAACTGGTCATTTTTGCATCGTCGCATTTTGGTAGCCTCTGAACAGTCTTGGTTCTTCTAATGCAACAGTAAAATCTGTTTTTCTAGAAGGCTGCTACACCAACTAGCTGTTGGTCTTTGCTGAATTCGGTGTTTGGTCTTGGTCCTGCTGATAAGGCAACCATTCTGACAATTTTTGAGGACCCATGCAAAAGGGGGCCGACTTATTTGTGGAATATGTACAAAAGCATGATTTTTTGGTATTGTAAAAATCATGCCTTGTATGCTGCAATTAGAAGGGTTTTGCAGGCTTTTGGAATTCTCATCTCTTCCCGAAAGCTCCAAGAACTGTTAACAAATTTTAAATCAAGTATACCTGAGCTTTCTAAATATTTATTTGAAAGTGGATTTGATCTATGCATGAATATGGCTTGTTTGGAACTGGAACAGCCATAAGCTAGAAAGTAAAGCTGCTTCCTTTCATTTTTAAGGACTATTGGTGGTTAAGCTGCTCCATTTGTTAGAATTATATTTAATATAATATTTATAACTGTTTTAGTTTTCCATTCACCTTTTTTCTTTAAGATTTATTGAATCTGGTTAATCCTTCACCTTAATTTACTTTTCCTTTTAATGGTATTTTAATTACTACTTGGGTACCTCAGCATCCAGTGTGACAACTGATGAAGCTGTGAAATAAGTTCGCCATTTTATGATTTCCAATTACATCACCTGTACCTGTCATTGCTTACTTTGCTCTTAGCCACTCTCATTCTTTTAATATATTTTGTAAAAAAAAAGTTGGTGAGATCCTTGCTATCCCTCAAGCTTTTTCTTGTATTACATTTTTGTATCCCTTGTCCATTTCTTTGCCCTTTATCTCTGAGTCAATAAATTTCTAATGTTCTTTTGCCTTTGTATAAGCCCATTATTTTTTGGCCTTATGCTTTCCCTAACTTTCTTTTGGTAACCACAGTTGTTAAATTGCAAGAGTTCTTGTCTTTAAGGATATGTGTATCCTTCTATTTTCCCGAATATTTGTTTGGATATCTCATGTTGTACATCTGTAGTTTAATGCATTAATAGTTTTCCTTGATCAGTTCCTGCCTCCATCCTTCCAAAATCAGCCACGACTAAATTTAAAACCTTATTTCACAGCTTCCCTTCTCCCTGTCAAACTGCTATAAAATTCTGTCACATTGGCCAAATTTTCCCTTAGTGCTAGATAATTCATAGAATCATAGATTCTCTATAGTGCAGAAGGCCATTTAGCCCATCAAGCAGCAGTGACAACAATTCCAGCCAAGCCTGGTCCCCATAACCCCACATATTTACCCTATCAATTGCTGTGACACTAAGGGTCAATTTAGCATGGCCAATCAATTAATTCAACTCATTCATTCAATAAACCTAAGATGGCAATGGTTCAAGAGCATAATGTTGTAGAAAAATTGTTCTGAATACGCTACCTCAAGAAATTCAGTGCTTATGGGACTTGGGAGATTCTGCTTTTTCCAGTTTGTGTAAAAATTCAAAACTCTTGCTCATAGCTGATCTACCTTTGCAGCAAGCTTCTCTGAAATCCATGGTGAAGTATCCTGTTAATTCCTCACTGCTATCATGCAGTCTATAAGCAGCTCCCATCAAAATTTTGCATTTTATTCCATTTATATTTTTTCTCCTGCTTACTCACTTTTGGCATTTAAATGGTAAATACTTGTGTATCGGGCAGACTGAATACAGCAACCATAGAGAGAGAGAGAAATTTGGAAATCGTAGAATGCCTACAGTGCAGAAGGAGGCCATTCGATGCATCAAGCCTGCACTGACCACAGTTCCACCCAGGCTATATCCCCATAACTCCATGTATTTACCCTATCAGTTCCCCGGACATGAAGGGGCAATTTTGCATGGCAAATCAACTTAACCTGCACATCTTTGGAGTGTGGGAGGAAACTGGAGCACCCAGAGGAAACCCATGCATACATGGAGAGAATGTTCAAACTGAACGCAGACAGTGACCTGAGGCTGGAATTGAACCCATGTTACTGGCCCTGTGAAGCAGCAGAGTTGGTTTGAGACATGTTAGTTGAGTAGAAAGGCTTTGAAAGAAAGCCTAAAGGTTGGAGAAATGCTGGTGAATCTGAAGAAAGTTTCAAATGTTGAGTCAGGTCTCGTTGAAATGTGCCTTTTATGTGCAAAAGATACCTGGAGAAGGAAGAAAAGTTTGAACTACCTCTGTTCCAATAATAGCAATGGATGTGAATGCTGGATCCACCCAGACCAAGCAGATGATTTGAGAGGGATTGGATGTCACATCAATGGATGGAGGATCATCAATTGTCCAGGAGATTGATAACAGTCACCAGTGGAAGACTCGGCAACCAACCATACTATGCTGACCAAGATGGGCAAAGTTATTGTCAATCTAGGAATCATTGCTTAAAGCATTTATTAGCAGTAAGCTGACCTGATTAGACTCTACGTATTTAGTATACCTTTTAGCTGAAGTTGTTACCTTGTCAGTTTTATAAATAATGTAACCTTAAATTAACCATCTGAACTGCATGTTAACCTTGGACATTGAGTTTCCTATTGACTATTAGTACACTTGAACTGCCTTCGTAACTATAAGCTTATTAATTTCAATTATTTATGCTTGCTTAACTACTTTTTAGTGTTTTGTATTAAATGCTAGGGATCGCTATTATAAATATTAATTTAAAAAATTAGTTCATGTTTTAATTCACTTTGGTTTGGCAAGCATAGATTAGTTCTGATTCTGATATCCTGGTCCTACAAAGAGAGATTAATCGTATAAGGACTAAATTAGGTTACAGAGATTTGGATGGGTTTATTCAAGTGAACCAAAACAATTTACAACAAATAATTCTTTCAATAGAGATATTAAGTTTCTAGATAATTCTTGGAAGTGCAGTTAAGCACACATCTAGTGCCTATTTTTAATAGATGAAAATATATCTTGCAAAAATTGTGTTTACCAATCATTGCTATCTTACAACACTATAGTTGACTTATGTTTGATACTTTTTAGATATCAGTCACGAAGCGGCACGGTAGCACAGTGGTTAGCACTGCAGCTTCACAGCTCCAGAGACCTGGATTTGATTCCCAGCTTCGGTCACTGACTGAGGAGTTTGCACATTCTCTGTGTGTCTGCATGGGTTTCCTCCAGGTGCTCTGGTTTCCTCCTACAGTACAAAGATGTGCAGATTAGATTGGTTGGTCATTCTAAATTGCCACTTAGTGTTCTGAGATGCAGTTTAGAGGGATTAGTGGGTAAATATGTAGGGATGTGGGGATAGGGCCTGGGTGGGATTGTGGTCGGTGCAGACTCGATGGGCCGAATGGTCTCTTTCTGCACTGTAAGGTTTCTATGATTTTATGAATTTACAGCCATACTGTGTACTTGGAAGTTTCCAAAAGCTTGGTTTTTTTTTGCAAAATTGTCATCAAAATCTTTTTTTCTCCTACTGTACTTCAGGAAAGAAGATTTAAGACTAGGAAAAGACTAACATTAATATGGTGAATTATTTAACATGAATAAATGATTAGACATTTGAAAAAATTCTTTTTAATTTTTCTTCCACATTTGCCTCTTTATCGTCAGCACATTCTTGCAGGATATACACAGACTGTATACCTTGCTGTCAGTCATTGACGCAATACTGTGATTCATTTCTGCTAACATATTTGATAATTTGATTGGTAGAATTTGTGCATTGTGTTCTGCTGGTTATAATTACTGCTTTTGTGAAGATTAAAATGTTTCAATTCTTGATAGCCTAAGATGAGTGAACCTTCTGCATTTTGGACATTATTAATGAGTACAGTCATTGGTACATACTGATTCAAGGCATAACTAAACACCTGAACTTTTGCCTTAATCCCACCTTGCAGCTATTGCACATTGTGGTGAAGATGTCTCTTCAATTTCTGTAGTCTTTGTTCTTTTGATGCATGGACACTAGAAAACTAATTCTGAATATGTGATATTGAACTTTTTAACTGCACTGAATTAAAAACCGGTCTGAGCTACCAGAAAGTATCATAGAAAGAAAGGAGTTATTTAACCTTTCATGGGGTGTTTCATCGAGATAAAAAGATGCCTGCTCCAGAAACTGAATGTTTCCACTTTTCCCAACATTAAGCACTACACTACATTTATGCAAATTTAATGGTCCCTGCCCATTGAAGTGGTGGAGGCTACCTCGCCAAATATATTTAATTCACAGGTAAATAGGTTACTGATAGACAAAGGAATTAAGGGTTACGGGGAGAACGCAGGAAAGTGGAACTGATCCACTTTAGATCAGCCATGATCTTGTTGAATGGCGGGGTAGGCTCGAAGAGCTAGATGGCCTACTTCTGCTCCTATTTTTTATGTTCTCATGTTCCTTATTATTCCCCAATAATTGTGAATATATATTAGTTATAGTTTGTAAAAATTAAAGATTCTTCACTCTTCTGGCTAGATAAAGAGAGCAGTATCATGGGACATGGCTACAGATAATTGAATAAGTACTGCAGATAAGATTAAGTCTCTGTAGTCCAAGAGTTGGGCTTGGATAAGATGCTTTTTCAGAGAGTCAGTGCAGATTCATGTCAGATGACCATCTCCTGCCCTGTAGGGATTCTATGGTTCAATCTTGGAGGGTTGTCGCTTTGTGCTTTAGTAAATTCTAACTGAGAGTTGCATAGGCAGAACAGGTAAAACACCTAAGAGTTTTCTAAATTGACTAACTACCACCATATTGTATTACACATATAGAAAATTTATTTCTTGGAGGAATATTGTAAAACGATCTTGCATTTAAATTTAATTAATATTTGATTTATGAGTGAGTGATCTGCTGTTGGTACAAAGGGTGAGATTTTCCAAATCCGACCCTTGTGGTGGATTCCCCAGCAGTGGGGTGGGTGAGCCACACATAACACTGTAGACATCGGTGGGACCGGAAGATCATGCTGTCAGCCAATGGCAGGCCATCTCTGTTATCAGAAAGCACACTGTGGGGACTGGAGCATATTAGCTACTGTTGGCGCTTATAGACATTAGTTTTATCAATGGGAATGCATTTTATACCATTCAGAATTAGGTCTGATTGTTGATTGAGGAAGAAGAGTTTTGCTAATTTTCTTAAGTTTCAGTACCCAATGTTTTGTTGTACTGAGGCTAGAGACTTAACCAGACTTAGCAGCTATAGTGAAGAAAGCCCACCAACTCCTACTTTTTTGGAAAGCAAAGGAAATTCAGCATGTCAGCTACAACTCTAAAATTTTTATAGATCCAGCATAGAAAGCATTCTTTCTGGATGTATACTGCTTTGTATGGTTCTTACTTGAACCAAGACCACAAGAAATTGAGAAGGGAGCACAGTCCAACATGCAAACCAGACACACATCCATTGGCTCCATCTACACCTTCCACTGCCTTGGAAAGGCAGCCAGCATAATCAAGGGCCCCGTGCATGCCAAAGCTGCTCCCTTTCACCACCTTCTGTCGGGAAAAAGATAAAGAAGTCTGAGAATACATACCAATCAACTCGAGAACAACTTCCCTGCTGCCATCTGACTTTTGAAAAGACCTATTATATATTAAGCTGATTTTTCTCTACACCCCAGGTGTGACTGTAACACTAAATTCTTCACCCTCTCCTTCTGCCCTATGAACAGTATGCTTTATCTGTATAGCTCGTAAGAAACAATTTTCATTATCCCAATACGTGGCAACAATAAATAAAATCAATATTGTAAACATAACCTGTCGTGAGGAGTCTCATGTATTGCACTTAATGTAATGTTAAATTTCCTGAGTAATGTATATTTTTGGGAAAAATGTGTGGGCTGAGAAGAGATCAATGCAAAATGTCATTTGGGAGAAAATTATTTATCTTCTGAAGTTTTTATTTATCTTCTTTCAGAAGTTTTTGCTTCTGAAAAAATTCAGAAACAGAATTAGTTTCCAGATCAGAATTGCTTAATGCTGTACATCTTCCAGCTAAGATGCTGAAAATGTACAAAAGCAGGATGGAAAGAGTTGGAAAAGAAAGGGATGGAAAATTACACATCACAGTTTCTCTGGAATAATAAACTCCAGATTATGCTTCATAGCATGTTTACATTTGTCATAAATGGTGAATATTGTAAGCATTTCAAATGCCCAAATTCTCTAGTGGAGTTTAGAGATTGGACAGAGTTTGTTCTTCAAAACAGACTCTGTTGACCTGGTTCAACTGTAAAAAAAAATCAAAGTTAATTTCAAAAAAGAAATGCAGAATGCTGTGGAAATCAGAAAGGCCTGCTGACCACTTTGTGCCTCATTGGATAGGGAAATTGTTGCACTGTTGAAGTCAAGAGTCCCTGCTGGCTCCTTTGTACTACTCAGCTTGAGAGATTGCTTTTCATCACTGACTTTTTAGCAGTTCACCTTGTCACCATATTAATAAGAGATAAAAAAAAGCCAGCATAAGGACATGCAGTGACATGAAGTGTGAAATACTATAAATATTTATGCGACTTCAAAAGTTGGAAATTCTTGTTTTCATGGCATATTGAGGTCATAAGTTATTCTTAACCTTAAGAATTCTGGGTGTTCTTGAAATTATCTTTTTAGATCCACAAAGGATGTGACAAGTCAAGTCCATTACTAAATGTGTTCACATTTGACTTGAGTTTGTATCAATGGAATAGTGATAAGTTGGGATGATTTGTCGAAAAAAGTATTAGAGCCTACAAGCAACTAAAATGCGTTCCATTTGGCTTGTAGTGCTTTTAAGATTGATGTGTTTTATTCACAATAATGCAAGTATAATTGGAACAAACTATATTTTGACTTAAAATAATTTTGTCCATTTGAAATCTCAAAGCACATTTGATTAGGATCAAAGTGCTGTGTGAACTTCGACTGGTCTCCCAGTGGGTGAGGAGATTGATGGAAATGTGATGCAATTTACTGATATGAATACTAAAATATTCCTTTATTATTTTAAATGCGCTTTTCATAATGGATGCAGTGCACAGAAAATTAATCTTTGGTTGTAAGAAATTTCAAAAAAACACAAAGCCAGGAATTTAAATCACTGTTCTTCTCACTTGGGTTTTTGGAAAGTGTCAACAGACTGCTTCTAAATGCAGATACCAATGATCTTTTATTGTCTATAGAATTGGACAAATTTATTTTGTTAGAATTTGAGAAAAACATTAGAGAGATGAAGTCCTTGTCATGTGCAAAAGAGACCATGTTTGTGCACAACACTATCAAACTAGAATAATGCTTGATCCTTAGTTTAAGTACAAATGAGTTTGCAGGCTGAATAATACAGATAACGCTATAAAGGGATGGCACAGAGTACTTCCAAACAGACTGTTTGAAGTGATAAAGGAGATTACAGCAGAGCTGAAGAACATCTAAATATTGAGAATTGAGACACCAAAACATCATAACATTAGTGATTATATCAGAAAAGGTATTGACATTTAAGAATATGTAAGTTGGTGGTTGAAGGGATATGAGAATCGCACAGGTACATGGGATTTGGGCTACTCTCCATGTGAAGAGTATGATTGGACTGAGCACCTTCTTTCCATATTGTCATTTCAATCTTAAGTAATAAAAGAAGGAATTGACTGGTCTTTCCATTTGATTTTTCCTTGTCGTTTTCTTTCATTTTACTATTCTTTGACCTTCTGTTTGAACTTTATTCAGTCTTTACCTATTGCCTCACCGGTTTTGTTCTTTCAATTATATTATCTGTCAATTCACCACGTGGTATATTTTCTTAGCACCATTGAAGGCAAATACTAGTATTTTTATTAAAAGAAAGGTTTGCATTTATATGGAATCTTTCATGACCTAAGTGCACCCTAAAACGCATTTCATCTCATTGTCATTTTAAAGTAAAAACATAGTAATAAATTGGCACACAGCAGGATCCCATAAATAGTAAAGTAATAATGATCTGATAGTCTGTTAGTTTGTTTCCTAATTTCTTTGTTTCTATCAAGAAGAAATTAGGTATAGCTCTTGGGGCCAAAGGGATAATGGAGGGTAAGGGGGCATCAGGACATTGAATTTGATGATCAGCCAAGATCAAAATAAATGATGGAGCATGCTCGAAGTGCGAATGGCCTACTCCTGTTTCTAGTTTCTATGCTTCTATCAAGTTGCACGATAACTATTGTCTAAAATTGTAGCTCATTGAAATAGTAGCTCTGCGGCCCATGTCTTAGTTCTCAGCACTTTTTCTTCTCTAATCACCCCTTTGCTTGCTGATCTATGTTGGCACCTGGTTGAGTAATGTCTTAATTTTAATATTCACATCTTATTTTCAAATATCATGTGGCCTCGCTCCCTCCATATCTCTGTAATCTCATTCCCACAACTGTGAAAATAGCTGTGCTTCTCTAATTCTAACCTCTTGAACATTCCAGTTGTGACTGCTCCACCATTGATGGCCATGTTTACAGGTGCTTAGGCCTCCAGCTTTGGAATTATTTTCAAACACTCCTCCACCTTTCTTTCCTCTAAGACATTTTGTTGAAATAAAGCTGTTTGATCAAACTTTTGGTCATCTGATCTATTGTATCCATAGTGGCTCAGTGTAACACTATCTTTTATTGGGCTCCTGTGAAGAGCCTTGGGATGTTTCATTCCGTTAAAGGCCTGCACAGCATTAAAAAATATAATTGCACAGATGATATGCTCTAGTCTTTGCAATTGGGGTGTGAACATGCAACCTTTGAACTGAGGTGAGAGTGCTAGCACTGAACCGTGGCTGACAGCGGGAAAGATTAGTGTGTCCTGTTTCAGAACTCATTGGGAGAATTGATGAAGAACATCCAATAGTAGAAATAGGCCAGGCTGTTTGGAAATGATTTTTGTAGCAAGTCTTGTAGAAAAATTGACTAATCTGTCACACAATAATTTGCTCCTCAGTTGTAGAGTCTACAGTTATTTAATCTGAGGTGGAATAGAAATAATAAACTAAGTATTGCAAATGAATGCATTCTTATTTTGTATGAAGACTGGTTTAAATCTGCAGATGTGTATGAAACTCTTTGATAAGCATCCTATACTCATTTCATTTTAGTTTGATATTGGTATATATAAGCTGTATTCTTTCAACATCATGTTAGAAGTGATGATTACAGGGTGGTCTGAGCTAATGTTAGCTTTTTCTACATTTAGCATTATGAGCCAAGCCAGAGTTCAAGTAGATAATGCTGCTAAGCTTAATTTTACTGCTTGTCCACATAGGCTATGACTCAATAGGAAGTTAACTTGCATTGCTAATGAAAACTGAATTGGGAAAAATCCGAGCCCCTAATGTCATTATATATCTAAGAGCTAACTAGGAAATTTTATTGCTGAGGAAAAGATGGAAGGTTTGTTACTTGCATATGCTTTTAAATGAAACTAAATCACCTGAGGCTCTGTTGGTAAACACCCTTTCCTCTGGGTCAAGAATTTGCAGGTTCGAATCCCACTCCAGAAACAAGCACAAGTACCGAGGTGGAATCGCTGAGCGAGTGCTGCACTGTAAAAGGTGCTGTTTTATGAATGAAAGATTAAGACAAGGGCTCTGGGTGCTCTCCCAGGTAGACATTAAAAATCCCATAACATCATATTTGCAAGTCAAGTGGGGAGTTATCCCTGGTGTTTTGGCCAATATTATTCTCAAATTAATATCATTAAATTTGAACTGATCTGTGGAGCATTTTTTTTGCATTTATCTGGGTAGGAATTTTTTTTTGTGAATTGAGAATGAATTATCTTTAACCTGGGGAGAGAGTGAGAAGAGGCATTCTTGTCTATACCTCATATTTTATATGGAAGTTTCTCATTTCTACTCACTAGTTTTGGCATACATGTCTGGCCCCAGGTTCAAAGGTTAAATATCCTTGAATATTTTTTTAAAAAAAGACCAAGATTAGCTGTTTCATGTCATGCAAGTTTTCTTATTGTGTCGATATAATGACACTTGGGTCATAAAACGTACAATAAATTTGCTGTGCCGTTGAGGTCAAAAAAGTGGAGGACTGGCTTTCTTTTAATGTCATATTTCAAAGTTGCATGTTCTGTTGGAAATGTGATCTCACTGTACAAAGTCATATCGATTCTCCAGATCTATTTGTGTCTGATGTGTTGTTTTTATTATTTACAGGTTGCATGCCTGGTTAGAGTTCCTTCGGAAGTTGTCAAACAGCGAGCCCAAGCTTGCCCCTCACTGGGTACTTACAAGGTTTTCGTTGACACAGTAAGGCATGAAGTAAGTGTAATTCCATAGAAGTATACATAGAAAATAGAAACAGGAGTAGGCCATTTGGCCCTTCGAGCCTGCACTGCCATTCATTATGATCATGGCTGATCAGCAAATCAAAACCTTGATCCCACCTTCTCCCATATTCCTTGATCCCTTTAGCCTCAAGAGCTATATCTAATTTTTTCTTGAATTCAGGCGTTTTGACCTCAACTACATTCTGAGAGTGTGAATTGCCCAGATTTACCACTCAGTAAAAAAATTTCTCCTCATCTCCTAAAAGGTTTGCCCCTTATCCTCAAACTATGACCCCTAGTTCTGGACTCCCCCACTAACGGGAAAATTCTTTGAGTTTATCCTGTTGAATTTTATAAGTTTCCATGAGATCTCCTCTCACTCTAATAAATCACAATGAATATAATCCTAACCATCTTAGTTTCTCTTGTATGAGAGTCCTGCCATCCCAGGAATCAGCCTGGTAAAACTTTGCTGTATTCCCTCTATAGCAATGACAACCTTTCTCAGTTAAGGATTCCAAAACTGCACACAATACTCCAGATGTGGTCTCACCAATGTCTTATACAATTGCAGTAAAACACCCCTATTCCTAAACACAAATCCTCTCACCATAAAGACCAGCAAACCATTTTCCTTTTTTTTACTACTTGCTATACCTGCGCACTTACATTTAGTAACTGATGCACAAGGACACCAAGGTCACGCTGAGTATTTACCCCTCTCAATTTACACTATTTCATATAATCTGCCTTCCTATTTTTGTTACCGAAGTGGATAAGCTTTCATTTATTCATAATACACTGCATCTGCTATGCATATGCCTGCATACTCAGCCTGTCCAAATCATGCTGAAGTATTTCCTCATCCTCTGTGCACCTAACCCTCACACCCAATTTGTATTATCTACAAATTTGGAGATATTACACTTAGCTTCCTCGTCCATATCATTAATATATAATGTGAAAAGCTGGGGTCCCAGCACAGTACGCCACTAGTCACTGCCTGACAATAGGAAAAAGACCTATTTATTCCAACTTTTTGCTTCCTCTCTGCTGACCGGCTTTCTATCCATCTCATGACGTTACCTGCAATCCCATGTGTTTTACGTAGTAATCTGCTATGTGAGACCTTGTTGAAAGTTCTGAAAGTCTAAAACCACACCCACTACTTCTCTCTGGCCGACTCTACTGATTACATCATGATAGAATTCCAGTAGATTTGCCAAGCATGATTTCCCTTTCGTAAATTGATGCTGACTTTGTCTGATTATATCACTACACTCTAAATGCTGTGCGATGAAATCCTTGATAAGAGACTCCAGCAACTTCCTTGCTACTGACATTAGGCTTAGTGTATGGTTCCCTCTTTCTCTTGACCTCCCTTTTTGAAAAGCTTGCTTAGATTAACTACCCTGCAATCATTAGGAACCATTTTTTCCCCAATCATTACATAGGTTTCCATCTCCCAGCCTCAAGCACATCATTCCTGACCCTGCATAAGTGTAATCTGTCCAGTTTGTACAGGTACCACCTCCCCCAGGACTGGTTCTAATGCGCCAGGAATCCATCACTCCTCCTCTTTTCAGCTATATATTCTCTGTTTCTACTCTGACTAGCATGTGGCACTGGTAGTAATGCTGAGATAACTAATTTTGAGGTCTGATTTTTCAAATTGCTTCCTAACTCTATATATTCTGCTTTTAGGACTTCATCCCTTTTTTACCTATTTTGTTTATATCAGTGTGCCCCATGACAATTAGCTGTTCACCATCTGCTTTCAGAATATCTTGCAACTGCTCTGAGACATTCTTGACTCTAGCAACGGGGGAGCAACATAACATCCTGGAGTTTCTTTTGCATCCAAAGAAACATTTATTTATTCCCCTCACAATTGAATCCACTATGAATATTGCATTTCTATGCTTTTTGCTCCTCATCTGTGCAGCTGAGCCAGCTGTGGTGGTACAAATTTGAGTGCTGCTGATATTTCAAGAAGTCATTCTCCTCAATAGTGTCCAAAATGCTATATAGGTTTTGCAAGGGAATAACCAAGGAGTTTTCTGCACTGCCTGTCTAGTTCTCTTGCTCTGCCTGATGGTCACCCATTCCTTCTTTGCCTGTGGAATCTGAGCTAGCGCTGTGTTCGTCTTTATATGTGCTGCCCATGATGCACTCCACTTTGTGGATGTTCCACCGTGTCCCCAGATGCTGCTCCAGCTCTGAAACTTGAACTTCCAGGAGCTGCAGCTGAGACAAATCCTGTGCACGTGCTGATGCTTGGAACCAGGAATATTTGTGATCTTCAGCTTGATGTATTCGTGCAATGTCTTACCACTATAAATTAAATTAATCCTTTTCATGTCAAATAGTATCAACTAGGGCCTTTCTTTTCCTCATTCTTTTACTATTGAAGATGTTTCTCGTAAATAGTGAATCACAGAATGGTATCTTAAAAATTTTAACCAATAGTAGTAGTAAGTACTACCTGACTGTACTCACTCAAACAGCTATTTGGATTTCTTTAGAAAATGTAAATTTGCACTCCGCTTTCTTAGTCTTTTAATTGCTTGGTTACACTCTTAGATTCACTTTTTCTTTACTCCTTTATCCTCCTAGTTTTCTTCCCTAACTGTTACCTTGTTTAGTTATTTAAGTTTCAGCTGTTTTAAGTTGTTAATTTTAATTCCTAACCAACCAATCTGCTTACTGCTTTCCTGCGATTTTCATTCTTGGCTTTTTCAAACTGAGCATCTTGCTTGGCGGATGTCCCTCGCAGTCCCTGAATCCATCACTCCCTTTATCCTTTACTGCAAGAAGAGAGGCCCAGTGCGCTGTCCTCCCCGAAGAGAGTCCAAGCCTCATGCTCCCTTGATCCTTTGCTCCCAGAAGTAATTGTTGCTTTTGATGCAGTGGCTATGTTATTTAAGATAAATATTATCAAATTGAAAAATAAACCAGGTTGCATCTTTCCAGTTGTGGCATTTAGGAAATGATAGGAAAGGGCAAAATGCCAAAAGCTGCATTTTCATCCTGGTTAACATTCCCTTGTGGGCTGTCTCAGGTAGACTTAATAGGGAAATAGATCCTAACTGTCATTTGTCATTCCAAGCTCTGCTCAGCACTGATCCGGTGGAGAACAGGCTGTTGTCACACAGTAATCCTGAAGAGCTCATGACAGCTTAGTGCAGGCAGCTAATAAATGGGAGCTTTAGCCAGGATTGTGCTCATAGGCTGAGTTGGGAAATCAGTAAGCAACTTATTGCACTAATTACCTTTATGAATATGGTTGGAGTTGCTTGCCTACTTTTACTGGCCAAGCTTGATGTCAAAAGCTAAATCCTCCTTGCTGGATTTCTGATAAGACAACCTCAATTGCAAAATCTGCAGATTCAATGGCACTAAAGAGCAGAGATTAAAATTACTGCTGGTCTGCGACTATAGTAGTGCAGCAGCACTTCATTTTTGCCCTCACTCGCATTTCTTCCTGCAAGCAGTACACTTCCTATAAACTAGATACAACACGTTGCACTTAAAGCTACTTCAGGGAACATTTGCATGGAGTGATGGGACCGTTGCAGAGGAAATTCCAACCCTTTGGATGAGTTTTCTCTGCCAATCTGTGTTCTGAACAATATTTTCTTTTCTCTTAAATTTCATTCCAATGTATCAATAATGAACCAAGCGAAGATTTATCCATGACAACCGTCTTGTGCAATAACAATAGAATTGAAGAAAAATAGCTTGTCGAAGCATTGAAAGGAACATTGTCAGAACATGTTTTTACATTCCATTTACTGTGGTAATATAGATTATCAAGGACTGAGTCCTGTTTATTCTGCAAAAACTCTCATTTCTGTTGTGAGATTAGGGCAATCTGCCAGCTGCTCACTTTGGAAAGTATGTAAAATATTGATTAGAATTGAGAGGCAGAGTGACTGATAAATGAAAAGAATTTCTGAACGAGGGGGAGATAGAGAGAAGGTACCAGCTCTTTGAGCTGGAGAATCATATTTTGTTTGTGATTTTAGGCAACTCCTCCCCAGAATGCTAAAATTAACCTGGTTGGCAAATCTAAACTTAAAAATTATTTGTCTGAGCTGTTGTTATTTGATTCTGTTATCTTGTATATAATAAAAATCAAAGGTTGTGTAGTGCAAATTGTGATGTGGCAAATGATGCATTTATTCAATCTGTACATGCATCAGACATCAAATTTGCCCCAGTGCAGTCGAATGATTATAATTAAAACTTGAAGGCAAGGCCTCGTTTTTTTTGACATTTACTTTGATCTATATCTGTCTGGGCCTTTTGTCTCATAGATCACATTGACAAATTTGCTAATTAGATTGAATTTTGTGTGCAGATGACTCTAATTATCAATTGACTTGACATGATGATCATTATTGTCTGTGCAGCATCTCACCATCTGGATGTGTAAATGAAGCATAGTAGATTCAAGGCAGAGGTTCATCTTCCGTGTTGAATTTTGCAGTGCTGGAAATTGTCTGAGAACTTGTCAAAGGGTATTATGTTTTTAACAGTGGAATCAGTCTTGAAAGTTCGGTTCACAGCAAACCCAGATGGTTGTATTTTGTTCACTTGAATCAGCCAAATGCTCTGAGTGCAAGCATAAACTCAAAAATTCGAGCTAAATGTATCACTAATTGGAAAGCTCACTCTTAAACCACAAGAAAGATGTAGATAGTGTAATTATCTCATCAATGTACTGAATGGATAGTTATTCAAAGATTGAAGTTTAGGTACATTATTTGGGTAATTTCTAAGGGTCTTGAACACTGAAGAGACATTTAAGAAAGCTACAAAAGCAAAATATTATGAATTCTGGAAATCTGAAAGAAATGATGGAAATGCTCAGCAGATCTGACAGCATCAGTGGAAAGAGAAACAGTTAATGTTTCATGTCGTGTGTCTAAAACCCAAACTCTGTTTTTCTCAACCTACACATGTGGTCAGATGTGCTGAATATTTTCAGCATTTTCTGCTTTTACTTAGGAAATGTGTTTGTTTTTATATTTTTCAATTATATTTGTCGAGCAGTGTTCATTCATTCGTTGTCATAGCACCTGCACGGTCTCCCCAGTGTACCACGCCTCGGGACATCCTTTCCTGCAGTGTATCATAGAACATAGAACATAACAGCACAGAACAGGCCCTTCGGCGTTCGATGTTGCGCCGACCAATATAAAAAGCAATGCCCCTCCAAACTAAACCATTCCCTTCTCTCCCATATACTTATCAACTAACCTCTTAAACGCCACCAAACTTGGCGCATCTACAACTGCTGCAGGCAGGGCATTCCACTCCCGAACCACCCTTTGGGTAAAGAACCTACCTCTGATATCCGTCCTATAACTATCACCCCTTAATTTAAAGCTGTGTCCCCTCGTGCTAGCTTTCTCCATCCTAGGAAAAAGGCTATCACTGTCCACCCTATCTAAACCTCTAATCATCTTATATGTTTCGATTAGGTCCCCTCTTAGCCGCCTCCTTTCTAACGAAAACAACCTCAAATCCCTCAGCCTCTCTTCATAAGACCTGCCCTCCATACCAGGCAACATCCTGGTAAACCTCCTCTGTACCCTCTCCAATGCCTCCACATCTTTCTTATAATGCGGGAACCAGAACTGCACACAATACTCCAAGTGCGGCCGCACTAGAGTTTTGTACAGTTGCAACATGACGTTGCGGCTCCGAAATTCAATCCCCCTACCAATAAAAGCTAAGACTCCATATGCCTTCTTAACAACCTTCTCGACTTGACTGCCTACTTTCAGGGATCTATGCACATACACACCAAGATCCCTCTGTTCATCAAGACTACTAAGAATCCTACCATTAGCTCTATACTCTACACATTTATTATTCCTGCCATAGTGCATTACCTCACACTTTTCCACATTAAACTCCATTTGCCACCTCTCGGCCCAGCTCTGCAACTTGTCCAAGTCTCTCTGCAGGTAGACAATGTTGGCCGAGTTGCAAGAGTATGTGCCATTTACCTGGTGGATGGTGTTCTCAAGTGAGATGATGGCATCCATGTCAAGAATCTGGCATGTCTTGTAGAGATTGCTGTGGCAGGGTTGTGTGGTCATTGTTCTCCTGAAAGCTGGGTAGTTTGCTGCAGACAATGGCCTGTTTGAGGTTGTATAACGGATGAACGAACACCGCTTGACAGTCATCAGGCAAGATTGTTCCCTTTCTGTGGGCAAACACTTCAATGACCACCAGCATTCGGCCTCTGATCTGCAGGTAAACGTTCTCCAAGGGAGCCTTCATGACGCATAACAGCACAGAGTCGCTGAACAGAAACTGATAGCCAAGTTTCGCACACATGAGGATGGCTTCAGCCGGGATCTTGGGTTCATGTCACACTATCTGTAACCACCATGACTTGCCTGAACTTACAACATCTCACTTACTGTCCTGCTTGGACACAACACACATGTCTTTAACCTATGCTTAATGCTATCTCCACTCACGTCTGCACCTTTAAGACTTGAATAGCAGATTAGCTGTAAAGACTTGCATTCTAATCATTCTATTCTGTAAACCGTGCGTGCCTCCCTGTTTGTGATCAGAACTCTCCATTTACCTGACGAACAGCGTTCCGAAAGGTAGTGGCGTTTACTACCAAATAAACCTGTTGGACTTTAACCTGGTGTTGTGAGACTTCTTACAAGGTTCTAATGGCCAAAGTACAGTTGTTGGGTGGGCCAGTAACAGCAAAATCATTGTCGCGTTCGTAACATTTCTCCTAAGAAAAGTAAAATGTTATTTATTAATGTTACAAGTAGGCTTACATTAACAATGCAATGAAGTGACTGTGAAAATCCCCCAGTTGCCACACTCTGGCACCACTTTGAATACACAGAGAATTTAGGATGGCCAGTGCACCTAACCAGCACATCTTTTAAACTGAGAGGAAATCCGAGCACCTAAAGGTAGCTCATGCAGATGCAAGGAGTATGTGCAAACTCCACACAGACAATGACTCAAGCTGGAAATTGAACCCAGGTCCCTGGCGCTGTGAGGCCACAGTGCTATCCACTGTGCCAGTCTCATGGATATTTACCAATTTAAGTCTCCTGAGGGTTGTGCATTCATGTTGCAGGGTATCTTTACAGATTGATCACTTCACAAAATCAAAGGGCGGCAAAGTGATTAGCACTACTGTCTCACAGTGCCAAAAACTCAGGTTTGATTTCTGGCCCAGAATCACTGACTGTGTGGAATTTGCACATTCTCCCTGTGTTTGCTTGGGTTTCCTCTTGTTGCTCTGGTTTCCTCCCACATTAAGAAGTCTCACAACACCAGGTTTGAGTCCAACCAGTTTATTTGATAGTAATCCCACAAGCTTTCGGAAATGGCGTTCCTTCGTCAGATGTGTGGAAGGTTCTGATAGAGAAAGGCATGTAAAGACACAGTTGACAGAATGCTGATTAAACTGGCTAGATTTAAATCTGGTGTTGTGAGACTTCTTATTGCGTTTACCCCAGTCCAATGCTGGCATCTCTACATCATTCCTCCCACATTCCATAGATGTGCGAGTTAGGTGATGGACCATCCTAAATTGTCCCTAATGTCAGGGGGACCAGAAGGGGTAAGTGCATGAGGCCGGGGTGCGATTGTTTTCACTGCAGGCTTGATGGGCCAAATGGCCCCTTCTGCACTCTCATGATTCTATGATTCTTCTAAATATTGAATGCTTTTACTGACCATTTTTAGAAAAGTTCTCAAATGATAGTGTTTACCATTATGAAATATTGCAGATCCTGACTCACCAGTTCATAATTAGTTTATGCTTTATTGCAGGGCTGGGAACCATTAGACAGAGCATTTTAATTTCCAACTTTGGTTGGGTTCTGCAAGTTTTACCCTGATGTTTACTCTGAAACAGGTAGAAAAAGGCAAAAATGATCGATCTATTCTTGCCTCTTAGCTAACAGAAGGTTGCGAAGTAAACTGCACCACCTATACTACCTCATTAATTCACTACAGAATGAGAATTGGATCTGGAACCTCAGATCTTGATGGATCAGTTGTGCATTGCTTTCACCAACTGAGCAGTTGGAGGTGGAGTAGAGAGTTTCACATATTTTAATGCATCTTACATTGATACCTGACACAGGGAAAAAGAAATGATGGGGTCTGCTTGAAATGTTTCAGCGCTTGCAACATTTGGGGTCCATTCCCATTGTGTTCCAGAGTCCATTTCATTAGTTTTGTGTGTTGTAACCAAGATCATTTTTCTCCAAAGCTGTATTGATATCTGTACCTGCATTTGTCTTCATCCATAAAACCACAAAATCCCCCCAAAATCCAACTTGAGTCATTGTCTGTGTGGAGTTTGCACATACTCCTTGCATGTGCATGAGCTACCTTTAGGTGCTCAGATTTCCTCCCAGTTTAAAAGATGTGCTGGTTAGGTCTCTGGCCATCCTGGCTATTCGACCCATCAAATCTGCACTAACTCTTGGAATGAACGTTCTACCCAGATGCTTCCCTCCATCCTAGTCCTGAAACCCTATGCATTTTCCATGGCCAATCCACCTAACCCATAGATCTTTTGACTTTGGGAGGAAACCGGAGCAATTGAAGGAAACCCACACAGACACTGGGAGCTTGTGCAAGCAACACACAATTACCCAAGGCTGAAAAGGAACCTAGGTCTTTGGTGCTGTCAGATGATTTAGGGCGATCTTATTTTATAAGAGTTACCAT
Source organism: Sphyrna mokarran (assembly GCA_024679065.1). Taxonomy (NCBI): domain Eukaryota; kingdom Metazoa; phylum Chordata; class Chondrichthyes; order Carcharhiniformes; family Carcharhinidae; genus Sphyrna; species Sphyrna mokarran. The sequence goes on along the minus strand of JAGIQG010000003.1, from coordinate 103,077,681 downwards.
ATTATTTCCCATGATCTTGAGCAGTCTGGATGTTGTGGATTGAATGGTGTTAGCATTGCTAAAATCCAGCTTTAATCTTGTAAAGATCCCATGAATGGAGAAAGTATAAACTCCAAAGATGTTAGGTTGATTGGCTATGCTAGATTAACCCTCAGTGTCAGGGGAACTAGCTAGGGTAAATGTGTGGAGTTATTGGGATAGACCTGGGTGGGATTGTGGTCATTGCAAACTTGATGGGCCAAATGGCCTCCTTCTGCACTGTAAGATTCTATGAAAGTGTTACCAATTCCTGACTTTACTGTCTGATTGGAAAGATTATTCACAATTTCTATTACTGTTGAAAAGAAATCTAAGTTTGTTGAATTAAATATTTCAAAGTGTGGACTGATTTTATCTGGATAATTATTGTTGTCTCCTCTCCTTTCCTCCACCAGGGTATCCTAGGACTCTACAGGGGCTTCGGAAGTACAGTGAAACGTGAGGTCAGAAATGCCTTTCCTGTATAGATCTTTTAAACTTTTAACACAACCGATTTACGTTACTTGGAACTCCAAAGAACAATTGTGGCTATGATAAGACTACTGTTTTCAATATTTAACCATAAATGTGCGCCCCACCACCATCAAATTAGATAAACCTATCTTTTCAGTCTTGTGTGAATTTACAATGGTAGCAGCTGGTCTTCTGTCTTTATAAAGTGTGTGTGATGTTTGCTTCCATTGTTGAAGTGCGTGTACTTGCATTTCCATTGTATTTGGTAACTATCAGTTGTTGGAGAAAGCAGCACTGTGGCTGAGCGAGTCAGGTCAGCGAAGATTGTATTTTCTGACCTTGTAGAATTTGAAAGATGATGGAATCATTTAAAGTCCGTGAGAATGTTTACTGTGGACAGCATTACATTTTCATAAAACTTAATTTATTGCTGATATTTGATAGAAAGGATCGCAAAGAAATGAAAAAGAGACCTTTTCTGAAATAGTATGTAAAACGGTAATAAGATGATCAGATTGAAATATATTTTTCCAGTGTTGAACAGATCATTCTCTCATGATGTTAGCTAAAGCAGAGTGCATTGGATACCAAGGATTACCATCAGTGCAATTGGTTCTTCCAAGATAGTCAAGGTGCTACTGCGTTTCTGTTGGGTGGTTTCGAAGCAGACTGATATTTATCACCATAGTTAGCAACTGTCAAAACTCGGAAATAAAAATAGAAAATGCTGGAAATACTCAGCAGGCCAGTGAACATCTGAAGAGAGAAACACAGTTAATATTTCAGGTTGATGACCGTTCAATAGGAAAGGGCAGTGCTGCTTTGTTGTATTTTTGGTTAATATCGGATTGTGGCAATTTGGTTACTTGACCTTGTGAATGAATGCTTGTTCTATATTTTAAATAATCGTTTTCATAGCCACAATGAACATCCAACTTTTGAATCGTTATAATGTAGGTCAATCCGTAGATCTATAAACACAGACAGGGATTCGTGCTGTTTTGTTCTTTGTTCTAAATGCAGCAGCCACCTTGTGCAAAGTAGGATCCCACAAATAGTAATAACATTAATGACCAGGTATTTTGCAATGTAAAATGACAAAATAACCACTTGGAATGCAACAAATACTCTACATTCCATGCACTCATCTCCAGGGTTTAATTCCCCATTTAAGTACAATAGCTGTTTGATAATATGCTGCTATTGCAGCTACATTTGAAGGTAGTTTTAAGTAATTTTATATTAGAGTAATTTTGAGACAGTCGACAACTTTTTTGTTTGTGCTATGGGATTTTCTGATAGTCTCACAATATTCAAACTTAAAAAAGACAGTTGAATTAGATATTAAATATGACAGTTTATGTTTCAATATCTACTCACCCACTCATTCCAAGAACCATATTAATTGACCATATAAAGTTAGTGGAAAATTACATAAACAAATAACATCTGGCTTATAATCTCTATCTGGAGCCTACATTAGCTCTTTGAGTAACAGGAAATGACTTCTACACTGGTATGAATGTTATGTTAATGTGATGCAAAGTAATTTGCATAAAGTTACAGATGTGAGATTTCTTCATAATTTAAGGCAGTACAATTATTCACATTGTTCGGTAATGTTTTTTACCCTGTTTGCTTAATTTCAAACTCTATTGAAATACTTCAGGCAGTTCTGAAGTTAATTTTTGACAGGTGTTCTATAGTTAAAAATGTTATTGACATTGATGAATGTTGTAGTAGTCACTCTATATAATACGGCAGGTGTGAGTAAATTGGTGAAATATTTTCGGTATTTTTCTCAAATAGAATATACTTTTGACTGATGGTCAGACCCTGCAGCAGTTTAGTTCCATTGTTTTGTTAACATTGTGTTTCATTTTTAAGGAATCCCATGATTCTTTAAGTATCAGAAGCAGGCTTACATTAACGTTGCAATGAAGTTACTGTGAAAGTCCCCTGCTCTTTGGGTCGAAGGGCCTGTCTCACGTGCTGTTTTGTTCTTTGTTCTACTGTAAAATCGCATCTTATTCTGTCAATAAAATGCAACTGCTCAAGATTAGACACAACTTCTGTGTATATGTGGAAGCATTGTAGAAAGATGTACTTTCTGTGAGTAGTGCCTGTGCCTAACTGGGTTGCAGTAAGTTTAAAAAAAAGTTAGCTGGAGGTTCTCTTCAGCTAATGAATCCTCTTCATGCTGGTGGTTATCTGGTGGAACAGTTACACAAGTCCATTTGAGGCATATGTTCAGGTACACTGAGGGAGAATTTAACATGGCCAGTGCACCTAACCAGCGTGTCTTTTGGACTGGAAGGAAACCAGAGCTCCTGCAGCAAATCCACGCAGACACGGGATGAATATGCAGATTCCACACAGATAGTAACCTAAGCCAGGAATGGAATCCTGATCCCTGGCACTGAGAAGCAGCAATGCTGGCCTCTGTGCTGCCCTTGCGAATTTCATCGCCTGAAGTCGTTTGTTTGATTCCCTAAGTTGAAGCTGGCCAAAGTATAATCTTGTATATATTATTCCAACTATTGGTAATAAATTTTGATGAATACCTTTGCATATCTTGGGAGGTATGTATGAACACAGTATTGAACCTGGGCGTTCAGTTACAGAAATACATTAGAAACCACAGCAACTGATATAACCATGCATCACCACTTTAAAACAAAAGTGCAATGAGACAGCCAGCTTTTTGGTACGTCCATGGATTATTAATGTGCAAAGTCCTAGAAAAATTTGTTTTTGAATCAAGAGCTTGTTCTGACTGGTGCAGGATCAATCATACATGATTGCGCTAGTTAGATCTTGTTGGATGATAGCTTTGAGTAGTTCCCTGTTCCTATTTTAAAATTATCTTGCAGTACTGCATACATACGATGTGTCATGAGAGGGCTGCTCTTGATTTTTTTTCGAGAATAGCCTATTACTTCATGTCATTAGTGTACGCTTAAACTGGACCAGTTGATGGGCAGCACGACAGCTCAGTGACTATCACTGTGGCTGTGCAGATACAGGGATTTGGGCCAGTATCTGTGGAAGTTTGGTCATTCTCCCCGTGCTTGTGTGGGTTTTCTCCGGGTGCTCCGGTTTCCTCCCACACCCCAAAGATGTGCTCTTAGGCTGATTGGCGAAACAAATTGTCCCTAAATTGTCTCCCCAAATTGGCTCCAATGCAGATTTCCGTAAACATAGACAAGGGTCATGGGTGGAAGTGGGAACGTTAAAATGGCGATGCGGGCTCTTTGGGTCGAAGGGCCTGTCTCACGTGCTGTTTTGTTCTTTGTTCTACTGTAAAATCGCATCTTATTCTGTCAATAAAATGCAACTGCTCAAGATTAGACACAACTTCTGTGTATATGTGGAAGCATTGTAGAAAGATGTACTTTCTGTGAGTAGTGCCTGTGCCTAACTGGGTTGCAGTAAGTTTAAAAAAAAGTTAGCTGGAGGTTCTCTTCAGCTAATGAATCCTCTTCATGCTGGTGGTTATCTGGTGGAACAGTTACACAAGTCCATTTGAGGCGAAGTTTATAACCACTGTCAGACGTTGGCGATGTTGTCAGATTCAGATTCGTGTGTCAGGGTTAGCTTTGGATGGGTTGGGTTAATTGCCTGTCCGCTAAAATCAAAAATGGTAGCGTGTAATAACTTTCTAGAGGAGAAGCATACCAAGACCATTTTAACTGCCCACTGACCTTGAATCTACTGAAAAGATCTGGTTACTTTCCCAACCCAATGCCTGCTGCTAGGGACAAGACAAAATTCTATTACTGTTAGCCTTGCTTAAATATTGGCCATTTGCATTAGTGTGAAAACCTATCCTCTGTTGTTGAGAAAGGAACCAAGATTCTGCTTTTAGATGCAGGAATTTCATATGGGCCTCTCAATTGTCAACATCATGTCTTTTCTTGATGTTCAATATCACCTTCCAGTTACCTCAATTTAAAATTTAGCATTTCCATCTGTTGTTTAAATCCTTTCGTGGTCTCACCACAACTCTGCCCCAGCATTTTTATATACTTGTTCAGGATAGTAACCATGTACTCACAGCCCTCTGATCCCCTGTGTATTGCACCTTCCTTTTCACCCTGATTGGGAGCTGTCTTCGAATGTCTGGGCCTAATGATCTGCAATTTCTAACTGTTGCTTTTCCACCTCCCTCTCATTTAAACTCCTCTTTAAACCAATCTCCCAACATTCCTGATTTTTTAATGATTAGCTCAGTGCTTTTGGATGCTCCTTTACATTTTGAAGGCATGGTATAATACAAGGCACTTCTCCCTGAGGATGTTTTAATTCTCCTTGAAAAAGTCAGGGTCGTCAGCATTTAAGATGTGTTCAAGCTTATGAAGTATAATTTTGAAATCTTTTCCACGTGAGAAAGTGGCTTGTCTCCTTCATGTTGTGGAGATGCCAATGTTGGACTGCGTGGGCACAGTAAGAAGTCTCACAATACCAGATTAAAGTCCAATAGGATTATTTGGTATTACAAGCTTTTGGAGCACTACTCCTTCATCAACCTGATGTTGAGGCTCCTTATTGTCCTATCACATAGATTTGGCCATGTTTTCACGGTGGTCAAGTGGCTGAACTACGATTCAGAAACACAGTCCATTTTGGAATTCTTTGAATTCGTTTTCCCTGTTGAGAAATAAGTTTGAATAGTTTACGCAGGCTTTGTTGCTCTGCTTTGCTGGAAACTGGTTGAATTTGAATTGCGATTTCGCTGATCAAGATCCAGTCAGTAGGCAGCTTGAATTGACATTTGCCACTGATTTAAGTTGAGGCTCAATCTGAGATGATGTTGAAGAATAAATTATTTCAAGGAAGTCAATTTGAATTGACTGTGCACTATCCTCGGGTTGTACCTGCCCTTAATAAAATTTTTATGGTGACATTGGTAAAGTTAAAGGGCTTTCGTGTGTGTTTACTTCGAGAGAAAATGCAAAGGACAACTCGTGAAAAGTACAACGCTCTCTGATCTCAGTAGTTCCTATTACAGGTGTGCACAAAAACAATTACAGTAGGCAAGGGGTGAAATTTGAAGAATATTTTCCTCCTTGAATGTGTACTGCATGCTCACCTAGAGCTACGTTGTTTATGACTTTAGATCTCTCATGAAAGTAATTTTTATTTGTCACTCCTCGAGCCGGAGCATATATGAATTTAACAAGTTCTCTTTGATTTTCTCCAATTGTATTTAGGTTTATTTAGAAGATGTAATATGCTGTGGCACACAGTTATTCTCAAGGCAAAAATGAGTTTCATTTTTATCCTCTAATATTGAGCAGAAAGTCACATCAGCTTTTTTCTCCCCCAGCATAAAAAAGAAGTAAAATCCTATCTAGTACTTATTTTCTGCCTCACTGAACAAGTGTTATTTAGCTTACCTCCATCTGGAAGCAGGAAAAGGGTAACAAGCTTTTTTTTCTCTTTTGATTTCTCTAAGGGGTTCTGAATAAATGAATAAATTTAGAACCCAGTGAATACAGATTTTGCATACTAACAATTAGATAAAACACACGGCTACAAATGGGCACTATTCTCTTTAGAATTTGTTTTGACATATGTCATGTAGGTAATTAATTTTCAGTCTGCTATCTTCGTGTGAGATGTGACCCTGTCGAGATAACTTTGTTTACGGAAGATGGCAGTACTCCAGTGGCAATTTAATTGGGGTCTTTTCCATCATGTATATTCATTAACCAACCTTCAAAAACAGTTTTCTGAAGAAGTATTGCTTTTTCTTGTGTGTGTCTGCTTGCCGTATTGCGTAGTGGGAGAAATTACTGACTAATGAAATGCTATTTCCTTTTAAAATTAAAGAAATCACAAGTGACCTAGCATTTAGCGTAAAGCCTTGCAAAGATTTCTGTTGAAGAGTTACTAGTATCCTCTCCCTATAAGTAAAATTATTATAGTAGAACATGGACAATTGAAATTTATATTTGATGTACTGTCCTCGTCAAATATATAAATATACCAATGGTCAAGAGGACAGCTGATAAATTTTCTATGAACAAGTATTTCTGTATTTAGGTGCAGGCTTAAATATTGAAAAATGAAATAAAAATGGAACTAAAGCTGTGAGCAGCATAGCCATAAATTGAGGCATTTCTTTTGTTTGTTAGATTATTTGCTTTTAGACAGAGGTTAAATTGTTTGTACCAGTGTTTGTTTTGGCAAACGACAAGAATATTTATGCATTTGACCACCAGGCAGCTTTGAATTCTGTTGTATGAAAAACCTGAGTTTTTCGAATTTTTTACCATTATCTGTAGATCTCTCAGGATATTCTTCCTGAGTGCCTGGTGTGACATATCTGACTTTCATTATGATGTTTCTAATTTTTCTTACAGTGGCACTGCATTGAGATCTCAGAACATTTGCTCGTGCTTTTAAGCAGCATCCTCATTGTGGCCCTGACTCAGGCATTGGCAGTGCTCCTTTGTGTGCTTTCTGGAGACTTAACCAAGGAGCAAAAAGAAAAGGCGTTTGACCAATGAAGAGAAAACAATGAAACGATGTTTGTGACAGATACTACACTGTAATGTGTCACAATCCGGGAATATTGCACACATGCGCAGCACAGGAAGATTGTGAACAGAGCGAGGGAGCAGCAAGTGGAAGGTTAAGGCTGGTCTAAAGCAGAGGGCTATAATAGAGATGCTGGTTCAGTCGGAGCTCCTGGAAAAAAAAACAGATTGTGGAATTCCAGGCTTTGCATCCCTAAAATGGTGGGCGAGGGAGAATTATAAGGGAAATCATAACAGAATATAATTGTGGAGATTTTTTGTACAAATGGTTTTTTTAAGAACATGAAGTGATTTTGTGTTTTGAGCATTCTAACACTTGACTCAAGTGTCATTTATTTATTTAACCTTTGAAAAATATCATGGACTAATGAGATATGTCCTGAACTTTCAAACTTAATTAACTGTTTCTAAGTGATCAGATCCAAATATGTTGAAGCAAATTATCACGATAACTTCAGTGTCTTAAGTGTCAAGTGTGACAGACAACTAATCACCATGTTTGTATCCTTCCAACATTCCTGTACGCAAGTTTCAAAACTGAAATTATATTTGTTATAGTTGTCAAGGCTACACAGAAGAATTAAAAAGCATTCCTTAAAATGAGTTTTGTGAAAGGTCAGAGTGGGGTCAGAAATGACCAAGATAGCATTTGCAGAAGCTGTGTACTGTGAATACCCATGTAGTCAGTATTCACATGCCACTCCCTTCCCCCCATTTGTCCATGCCCATGCTTGCCCATTCCGAGTCTTGTGGTGGGTGAGGGCGGTAAAATTCAGGCACAAATGCTCTTTTTGATTTTGCATTCTAACTTGGGTTGTGAAACTGAATGCAACTTGGCCATATTTGAGCATGAGGCACCAAATTAAGTGGATTTAGAGAAGGTAGTTCAGGAATTATAAAGTCAGCTGCACAAACTACGTAAATAGGAAAAATAACAGAGGTGAAATTGAATGCAAAGAACTTGAAATATTACACTGCAGAAACGAATGATTTTGAAGCAGCTTAGGGCAAAGTTCACAAATGCATTAGTCATATTGAATCTGATACTGGTATTCAACAGGTTCAATCAGTGCAAATCAGCAAAATCTGTTGAATGCTGAAATAGTCGAGTGAAGTTGAGTGGGAGACTGAGTAGATTGTCAAGGTGAGATATAAAGTAGATGTTCCAGTGCTAGAGACAGTGAAGAGAAATGCAATGAAGTTGATCCCTAATGTTAGAAGCCACATTATGATTATTCCCCATTGTGGCCAAATTGGGATCTCCCCCAGGTGTTAATTTTACATTTAAAGGCAAGTGAATCTCACAAGCTAGTGGGCTACATAAAAACTTGTCAAAACTTATCATTATTATGGCTGAAAGCCAATTGTGTTGGTCTTCCTGATGTTTGCGGTTCAAGTTTCTGTCCAAATGCAGAGACATAACCATAAACTTCAAATCTGCCATAACAAGCCCAGTTGAATAAGGCGGTTAAACTTAACTTTCTTTCAAAACACCCCATTAAAAAATTCATTAAGTGACAACTTGGTAGATTTCTATAAAAATGGCACAGTGATTAGCAATGCTGCTCCACGGACCTGGGTTTGATTCCTGGCTTAGGTCACTGTCTGTATGGAATTTGCACACTCTTCTTGTGTTTGCTTGGATTTCCTTCGCGTGCTCCTGTTTCCTCCCACAGTCCAAGATGTCTGGGTTAGGTTGGTTGGTCATGCCAAAATTGCCCCTTAGTGTCCTGACATGCATAGGTTAGAGAGGTTAGTGGGTAAATATGCAGGAATATTTAGGTAGGGCCTAAGTGAATTGTGGTTGGTGCAGACTCAATGGGCCAAATGACCTCTTCCTGCACTGTAGGGTTTCTATGATTCTATGAAAGCAACTGAAAGTGGGTTTATCACAAAGAACAAGCATTTTTAATGCATTCACTTTACTCCTGTGAGTGACATTTTTAAAAATGCACTGATCCATTTATTAGTTTCATTGCACACTTTTCAGTTTCTTACTAAATTTAATCCTTCTTAACATTTCAAAATTTGTTATAACGTACCTTCGAAAAGGAGCTTGATTTGAGGAGCCTGCTCAAGCTGGCACAATCAGCAGAAATGTGACTTGCTCCTCTTTTCAACAAGGGGGCATTGGCAAGGGCCAGCTTTCAACACACTGTCTTTTTCAACCAACTTTAAAAATTATGGATACTTAATATGTATTCAATGTAACTTGTGTTTCATGTGTCATAATTTTTTGTGCCTGTCTGGCTGATTTCAGGCAGGCTGCACTGATCAAACCAGGATAAACTGGTGGAATCTCTAGGCCCTATTTTATGCAGAAACAAAAATCTTATCAAATATAAAACAATGAATTTTATGACCTTGTAAAATAATGCTGACTTTTGGTTACACTGTTGCATTTCTTGGATTTTCACAATATCTGAGGGCTTGCAGTTATTAAACAATAACACACGACTTCCATACAAATGTGATTTACTGCTAAAGCATTCAGCTGTTACACTGTCAGATACTTGATGGATTTCATGATTATAGCCATAATTTAGCAATATTGCATGAGTAAACCTCTCAATAATGGTAATGAGCCTTGTAGTGACTTTTTCAAGAGATTTGTCATATCGATTTTTGGATTGTCAACTTTGTCTTAGAAAATTAGAGAAAATTATTGTCTCAATCCTTAACATCTCATTCTTGACCAAACCAGCTTTAGAAAAAAGCAAAAAGTAACTGTAAATAGAGCAGAATGCTAATTTGCAAAGACCTGGAAATTTCAAAAGAATGGTCTAATTAGTGTACATTCTCAGTTGTGTTATCTCTGTGAGTGAAGTTGGGCTGTTTTCTGCCTGATTTTTAGGTGCTATGTGACTACGTAAGACTCCAATGGGATGCAAGATGCCAGCATTTTTAAAGAGATCTGTGCATGTCTAACAAGTATGACCAGCATGTAAAACAGCAAAATGATGAAGCAAAGCGGCGTGCAATGTTAGTTTAAAGCCATCACTTCCATTTCCAACTGTATTTGATCCTTTTTTAACCCTGCACAGTTGCTCAGTGCTAAACAGAACGAAAGATGCCTTCACACCCCCCAAGTGATCGACTACTTACAGGTTCTGGCTGTTGGAGCAACTTGTGTTTTTTGCTGTTTTCTAATTTGATTGAAGTTTGAATATGCTGCAGGGAATAATCTGGGTGACTATGGAGCATGTTTCATTTTAAAATATTGTGCTGAAAGAAATTGTATCCAGACATAGCTGCCCTTAGTAGTATTTTCTCTGGGAACTGAATACGACTGGAAGAATGGTAAGAGGCCACACAAAGCAAGACAAGCCAATGAGAAAGTGGTGGAAGAAAATATAGGCTACAATGTAAATAGCCCTTTTTGCTCGATCTATATAGGATTATTCACATTCAATGATGCCAGTAATATCAGCTGCTTTCCCTGTTGCCAGAGGCCTCACATTGCTTGTTGTACCTTATCACTTATCATCGCCTCAACCTCTTTCTGACAATAATATCAAATCCACCAGAGAATGTAAAATCAAATTAAATTTTATAATTTCACTTGTGTTTCAAAGGGATGTGGGCTTGCCCTAGTACCAAAAACACCAAGTCAGATGTCTTGTACAAGCGAGCACGCAAAGAGAAATCCCAAAGGCTTCCCAACTTCCTGACCATGTAATAAATCTTCTGGGGCTGATCTAACCTTGCCTTAATATTGTCCAAATGCCCCGGTAGTGGGGATATAGGCAGGTGAATTGTTTTGCATATGGCTGAAGTTCATCTCAAAGATTTTCCTTGGTATTGGATTGGCTGGTTCCTGTTGGTGTACATCCACCAGCTGAACACTCTCCATCCATGATGGCAATTGTGATCAAAAGAAATGTGAAGGAATAATGAATACTTGAATTGTTGTTTGTATTGATATATTTCCAACCTTTTTGTTTGATGGAATGTAGTTCATTTGTCTTGTTTAATACATGTTTTATTCATTGGATTAAATGTTCATCAGCAGACCAGACTCCTATGCATTTGTTCAGTAACTTAATTCCAAGATTTCTAAGAAAATAAAAGTTGGTGTTTGTCAAGCCATGCTTCCACTCTGGAATCCAGTTCTACCAACAGCTGGGTTCAGAATAAAGCTGCTTGTCACATTCTCTTGGGCAATAGCTTCCAAATCATCATATTTGGAGTCAAAAACGTTCGCTTCCTTCCCCTACACCTGCCTTTTTGATTGTTTTAAATCATTATCCTCTGGTTACTTGCTCACTTGCCAGTGGAAATACTTTTAATACTATATTATTAAAAACCTTCATAATTTAAATATCTCCATTCAACCTTTTCTTAACTTTCTGTCCCAGCCCCTCTGGCTTTTACAGACAACTGAAAACCCTTATTCTTGTTGTACATTAACAGTGTGGGTGCAGTGAAGAGATGAACAAATTTACAAGATGATTTCATTTTTATGTAGTTTTAAAAATTTAGATTTGCACTTAATTTTGTTGTTGGTCTTGTAATTTAGATTTCTGTTTCTAGCTTGCTGACAAGTAGGTATTCCTGAGCAGAGAGTTTTTGGCAGCATCTCAGACCAAGCCAACATCGAACAGTGCACCACTGTGGGTTGTGGTTTTTCACTTGAGCCTTTTCATTTTTTGCTTTTAGATTCTTCCTCTTTCACTGGGCAGGATTTGAGTCTGATGACAGAGAGCCATGTAATTGCATTAAATATCTTCTGTAGGTTTGGCCAGCAGACAAAAAATAAGAATGAGATCATTTACTTGTTTGAAATAAATCCCTGCCATATAAGCTGCTATCTGGAAAGCAAAAACTTCTATTAAATGTTTTACTCCCAATCATTTTTATCCTTCAACTCATCCAAAACGGTAACAAATGTTTCAGTGTATTTTATGTTCTGTTCTCCTTTTCAATCAACTTCAGTTATTGCACTGAAATGTATGGCCAGTTTTTACTATGTTTAAAAAAAAATCAGTCTTGAAGGACCCATTGTGATTTCTGCTGAATTGTGCGAGGCTTTATCTTCTCTGAGGAGGCACTTTCTTATAGCAGCACTGTGTGCAATTCTTTTTATCTGAAGCATCAAACTGTTAGTTTAAAAGTGTCTTGCTACATAATTGTGAATGGTCATAACTGTAACAAAAAGGCCAATATATTAATATGAAAATGTCTGCTCTGAGTCCATCCATTTGTTCTCTGGAAAATGTTATCAAGATCTGAAATTAAACACAAACCAGGAAATGGCAACTTTCTACTGATCTAGAGATGAGCTGAGCCATTTAGATAAGGTGAGTGTGGCATCAGTTGCTGGCCTGTGCTGAGCTGGCTGAGCTCCACTGGATTGGTGTCAATTTCTATTTTGCCTCGAGTATCACTTAGAATGAGAGAGAGTGAAGATAATGTTGCCCAGTGTTTCTGTTGCTGTTATCCAGCATGTGTTAATTCAAAGTGCTTGTGGTCATTGAGCGAAAACTGAGCAGGACATGGCAGTGGCTTCAGAGGTTGAATAGCCTGCAGACTATAAATAATTACTGGCTGGAAGGACAATGCTAGATTCCTAAGGGAACCATACAATGCACAGATTCCATAATGTTAGGAAAGGGGAGAAATTATGCTGGGGTTAGTAACAAAGCTTTTTTGTTCCTTCTTCCTATGTTGTGCACCCAAGCATTTTGACTGGTAACTTTGAAAATGTTTCTGCTTGAAATAGTGTCAACTTGTGGGCTTGTTTCTGTTGGTACAGCATTTTGATTATTGGTCATACAAGTATTCAATTACTGGTTGATAATGCATCAGTAAAAGAGCACTGATAGAGTCGGTTGGTATGAGTGAACTTAAATCTCGAATCTCATCCAAGCCCCCATGGGAAAGTTGGCCAAGAAAGTTAAAGGAAAGCAAATCGTCGTCAGAAGTTTCCTGTTGGTTTGAAGTTTCAGTTGGCATTTTCTGGGCTTAAACGCTTCATCTGACAACAAGAAAATCCCTACAGCTGGCATTGCCATAGCTCAGCGATGTTAGTTTTACAGCCATGGTAACTTGCCTTTATGCAAGGCTTTTAATGTACAAGGAAGTCCCAAGACATTTATTTCACAGTTTAACATATGGTAGACAGACAGGTCTTAATCTAGCATTTCAGAGTTAAATTTTTCTTCCCCTTGGGGTGGGAAATCACTAAAACATGATTGAACTTGTACTAAAGGTTAAAAGGGATGAAATGCGTGAACTATTACAAAAAGATGGCAGCACTACTTCCAAAGCTTTAGAAGCATTGCGTCATTGGGAATAATTCTCAATTGCTCTTCCTCTTCTTGTAGTGTCTTGTTGAAATAGATAGCAGAAAACATGAGGCTCCATGGCTGGAATTCTTTGATAATCACTCTGACAAAGTAGCTTCGAATCAATTCCTGATACAAGTTATCTAAAAATATTTCTGATCATATATTTTATTTCTGATCATATATTCTGATCAAGATTTAAGGTTTGGTAGTCATCACTTGCCCAAAATAGGTATTCATAAATTATTAAATTTATTATGAAGCAACAGTACTGATATGATTTCAATAGGCAGAAAGCACGTACAACTAATAACAAATGAGCACGATTTACTGATCTCTGTGGCTGCAATTCATTTGTAGTGATTTACTGGTATTTGAATTGATTTATTATTGTCACATGTATTAGCACACAATGTAAAGTATTGTTTCTTGCATGCTATACAGACAAAGCATATCATTTATAGAGAAGAAAATGAGAGAGTGCAGAATGTGATATAATTATTACTATGATGTAGAGAAAGATCAATTTAATTCAAGGTTGTTCCATTCAAAAATCTGGCAGCAGGGAAGAAGCTTTTTTTTTTAGTCGATTAGGCCATGATCTCAGACTTTTGTACCGTTTTCCTGACAGAAGAAGGTGAAAGAGAGAATGTCCGGGGTGTGTAGGCGTCCTTAATTATGCTGGCTGCTTTTCCGAGGCAGCGGTAAGTGTAGGCGGAGTCAGTGGATGGGAGGTCGGTTTGCATGATGGATTGGGCTACATTCATGACCTTTTGTAGTTCATTGTAATCTTAGGCAGAGCAAGCTGGATTCAGCCAGAAAGAATGCTTTCTATGGTGCATCTGTAAAAGTTGGTGAGAGTTATAGCTGACATGCCAAATTTCCTTTGTCTTCTGACAAAGTAGAGGCATGGGAGAACTAGGACAGGTTGTTGGTGATCTGGACACTTAAAAATGGATGAAGAAAGCTAACCTCCGTGGCTGGAAGTGGCAGTTCTTGAGAGAGAGGTTAGATGGACTCAAGGATGGAGCCCACCTTTGTCCAAAATGTTCTTGAGCAGGAAGCCAACACTGGTCCACCACGAGAAGCCCTCTTTCAATGTGATTCTTTTTTTTAGTCCTTGAGGATCTGTTTAGATATTTCATTTCTAGGAGGTTTATGCCAATCATTTATTCAATTATCTGTAAGCAAGGGGCATATATTCAAGGTAATATCTCCCAGCTCCGTTGGCAGCCCGTAAAGTCATTTTCTGCTCATTGCTTGCTAGGACGTCTTGTTCGACCGTTGGACAGCTGGCTCACACGTGGGTCATGAGGTCACCTTCCATTAGGATTAGCAATGTCTTGTTCCAGGGCTTGGGTTAAGAGACATGTTCTCGGCAGAACTAACAGCCTTTTGTTGTCTTGTGTTTGTCTGCCCAAAAAGTTGCTGTTGGAGTTTTCTTCGTGGAAGAGAGCTATTGTTTCATATACAATAACACTTCTATGAATTTGTAAAATTATATCACTATTTCTTACATGACGTACCAAGTACTGACTAAAACTAAAATTCCCATCAATCTTTTTGAAATTTTAAAGGAAAGTTGCAGATTCTTTCCTCTTTCATGGCTCGTTAATTATCCAAAGTTAGGTGACTGGCTTTTGTAATGCCATTAGCGAATGGAGCTAAATGAAATTACCTCCAGATTATTTATATGATTAATGCTATTAATCTGCCTGATTCCTCCTTGAAATCCTACCGGTTTGCCACTGTCATCATAATCAGATGTGAATGAATTGCTGGCTTTTCTAAAACATATTTTGCAGACACGAATAAATGATTGCTTCAAATAAGAACAAGGTCACCAGTTTAGATCAGTCTTCCATGACAGACCCTTGGATGTAATGGCTATTTTTTTAATACTGTTCTAATGCAACAGTTGAACAAATGTAACCTACAATCCTAGATTGGCAGTTTGCAGTTCTGTAAAGCTGGACGATATTGTACAGACTTGTATCAATGTCCAAGCAGGTGTCAGGCTGCAATGGCCTTCATGTTCTTTGATCATCTTGACAAATGCTTTTCTGCCTGGCTGAAGAACACATCTGGGAGACAGATGTCTGCCAAATTTATGATCCTCTCAATAGTCAAATGGCACATCAACAGGCTGGAATTGAAGGCAATTTGTACAGTTTATAACATTTCCTGCCTCAGATCAAGGATCAATCTATTCATCTGTGAACAAAGCTACAGTGCTGAGGGACATCAATAACAAACGTGGCCCTTCTGCAATGCTCACTATCTCCAAATAGCCTAACTGACGCCTGGCAAATAATTGGGTCATCATAAGAGCAACCTTCACAAGCAGGAAGAGCTCTTAAGACTGCAAGAGCTGTAACCCTGTGGGCTCCAGCAGAGAAGTGAGACAAAGAGTTGGAGTGGGCAAGGAAGTGAGGTATCCACTTCTGGATCCCTGGTATCCATTAGTACACTTCGGAGGAATTATCACTCTTCCTCTTGTACAGAAGATCTTATTACTCATTTCCCAACATTACTCTGCGATTCATCCTGATTTCAGGTTGGCTAGTGGATAAAACTCCTACTCCAGTGCCATTTAAATCAAACACGAAGAGTAAAAATTTGAATGAAATAACTCAAGGTAGCCCATGGAACTGTAACCCCATACAAACCACCAACTTTGGAAAAGAAGGGAGCAACAAAACAAAATCTCCAGACATTCCCCATAAGCTATGGTCTGTAAAATTCAATTTCTTTGAATTGTTATATTTGGAACACGATGCAATTTATTTTGCACTTGTGCCCATCAGTCCAGTTGGTGTGGTTAACCAACAAGGTAGAATGCATGTGGAGGAGAGGGAATATTTTTTAAGCTTGAATATCTGTTATGATATAATAGTGATTATAGAAAGGTAGAATTTACCATTATTGAAATGCACGAGGGTAACAAATGAATCATGCTGGCCTCACCGATACTTCAGGAATTCAAGAGTAGAAAAGAAATGTCCACAAATTGCTTACACCAAGTTCTCATTTAGCTGCATATTATTTAAAAAACCCATGCTTAAGTTACAACAGGTTTTAATATACTGACAAATACTTTAAAAATATAGCCTAAACAATGTTTAGAACTTAATATAGCAAAAGTTTCCAAGGCACTGTTAATTTGTTTTGGTTGTTTTTTTGCTGAGGAATGGATTGAAATAGGCAAGGTTTGAATCACATTTTTACCCTGAATCAATTAAAGGATTCAGGTAAGCCAGGTGAGAGATTTTCCCCAGACCAAACTGAATCAGTATCTTGGTTATTTCAGCCTACCTGTCACTAAAGTGCAAAGTCTGTAAACAATAATCAGTAAATATATTGGTAATTAAGATGTTGAAGATAAACAATACATTGTAAACTTGCTGAAGGAATAAATGAAGACAGTTCTTGTTTTTTAAACTCTTTTTTACAAGATATGGCCATTGCTTATTAGACCACCATTTATTGTCCATCCCTAGTTGCCCTTGTAAAGGGTGATGGTCAGCTGCCTTCTTGGCAACCATGGTACTTGCATGGTTAGTCTAGTTCAGTTTCTGGTCAATGGTAACCCTCAGGATGTTGATAGTGATAGTAATGTCATGGGGCACTTGTTAGATCCTGTCCTTGTGGAGATGGTCATTGCCTGGCATTTGTGTAGTGTGAATGTTACTTGCCACTGCTCAACCCAAGCCTTGATATTGTTGAGGTCTTGCTGCAATTGGACATGAACTGCTTCAGTTTCTGACAAATTGTGAATGGTGCTGAACATTGTGCAGTCATCAGCAAACATCCTCACTTCTGACCTTATGATGGAAGGAAAATTATTGAAGAAGACAGTTGGGCCTAGGACACTATCCTGAGGAATTCCTGCAGTGATGTCCTGGAGCTGAGATGATTGACCTCCAACAACCACCACCACCTTGTTTTGTGTCTAGTATGACTCCAACCAGTGAAGAGTTTCCCCTTGATTCCCATTGACCACAGTTCTGCTGGAGCTTGAAGTCATACTTGGGCAAATGCTTCATTTGATGTCAAGGGCAGTTACCCTCACCTCAACTTTTGCATTCAGCTCTTTTGTCTATATTTGAACCAAGGCTGCAATGAGGATAGAAGTTGAGTAACTCTGGAGGAACAAATCAGTGGGCATGTTATTGCTGAGTAAGAAGCACCTGATAGCACTTTTGTTGCCACTTCCTTCACCTTGTTAATGATAGAGAGTAGAAGGGTAAGGTGATCGTCGAATTGTTGGGTTTGTCCTGTTTCTTTTGTACAGAACATGCCTGGGCAATTTTCCACGTTGTCGGGTGGATGCCAGTGTTATAGTGCACTGGAACAGCTTGGCTAGGGGCATTGCCAGTTCCAGTGCACAAGTGATTAAGAGTATTGCCGGAATGTTGTTAGGGTCCTTAGCCTTCACGGCATGCAGATCCTTCGGCGTTTCTTGATATCACGTGGAGTGAATTGAATTGGTTCTCGACTGACATCTGTGATGCTGATTTTCTCACCATCTGCCGTAGTCCCAATCTAGCAGCTATGTCTTTTAGGACCCGATCTGCTTGGTCTGGGGTGGTACCACCTAGCCACTTAGTGATGGACATTGAAGTCCCCCATCCATAATATATTCTGTGCTCTTCTCACTTTGGTACTTCCTCCAAGTCATGTTCGACATAGAGGAATATTGATCCATCAGCTGAGAGGGAAGGTATAAGATAGTCAACAGGAAGTTTCCTTGCCCATATTTGATCTGACACCATGAGACTTCATGTTTACATTCAGGACTTGGAGAGCAATTCCTTTCAGACTGTCTACCACTGTGCCACCACCTTTTGCTTTATCTGTCCTGCCTGAGAGACAAGCCATATGACGATGTCTGGGATAGCCGTGAGAGTGACTCTGTCAGGGTGTTCTCGACTAGTCTGAGAGACAGCTGTCCCAATTTTGGCACGAGCCATCAGATGCTGGTAAGGTGGAATTTGCAGGATCGACAGGACTGTGTTTGCTGTTGTCATTTCCGATGCCTAGGTCAACGCTGGGTGGCCTGTACAGCTTCATTCCTTTTTGTTCCATTTATAATGGTTGTTGCTAGGTCATTTCAGAGGGCATTTAAAAATCAACTACGTTGTTATCATCAGATGAAGTCAGATGTGCACCTAACCAGGGAAAGATTGCAGGTTTCCTAAAGGGTATTAATGAACCAAATAAGTTTTTATGGCAATCGACAATGGTTTTCATGGTCATCATTAGATATTTAATTCCAGATGCTCCATTGAGTTTAAGTCCCACCATCTGCCATGGTGGAATTCAAACCTGGCTCCCCAAATCATTATTGAATATCACTGCGCCACTACCTCCCCTCCCCTCTCATTCCTTTATTCACTTCAGGTCTACAATGATGAATAATTTAGAGAGTTCAACATGTTTTGCTTTCAGTACGTGAAATGAAGTAGATCCAGCTATTTAATTAATTTGCCTCCATATTGAAACAAATATATGTTGGTCTTGATTCTCGATGGAAATACTAATGTTTACTACTAACATTTTCAGTCCCCTGACTAATTTATTTTTATCTGTTCTGAGTGCATTTGCGAAGGCAACATGATGCAAACTTAATTTGGAAAGTCAACAATGTTGTGAACAAAATCAAACCTCCATTCAATAGCTGTTTAAAAAGTATGATAAAATTAGAATCTGAGAAATCCTAAATGAAGCTAATCAGATTTTGATAGAATATTAAGTTTCAAAATGGAAATTTATAAGTAATGTAAGATACAGTATGCCTTGTTTACAGTAACTAGATTAAACAGGTTAGAATTAATGCATTCATATCTTAAGTGTGTCATGTCAATGAATTACTTAATATGCATCATGTGAGGTTTCTCAAATACAGAGCTTAAATCTTCCAGTGTAGTTTTTGAGGCCTATGTGCAATATACTTCAGCACTTGAACAATCAGTTAAGCTTACAGATTTGAGATCAGGTAAACGTATTTTGCTTCTCAAGGAATTAATATGTGGAATAGACACTAAACAAAAGCAGGGAGTGCTGTTAATTCAATTTAATTATTTCCAAGAGAAAGTTTTGATCTCAAATACACTTGTTGGAGAATAGATCCAGAAGTTTGCAGTCGACACTACTACATGAGAGTTGTGATTGAAGAGGATGATAACTTATTACAAGCAAATTGCGACATGTTGAGGGAAAGGGTCCACGTTTGGCAGAAGATGTTTAGCTTAGTGCGGAGCGTATCCGCTATTAAGTATACATCTGCCTTAGAAGTCATTGCCTCCCAAACTATTTTCCTGTGAGACCCTATTTCAACACACAAATTAACATGATTTTAGATGATGCAAAGCAACATAGTAAAATGAAATACATTATAATTTGCATGTTATATATTAACATATAGTATATCAAATCAATGCGAAAACAATCTTTTTATAATAATTCATAAAAATGTTATTTTTATGTTCTCGCTAGTCCACTCCCTCTTCTGAGCTGCTCTGGCTCATGAACCTTTGTTAGGAAGTCTTTGTGTTTATATTTATGTTCAACGTTACTGATAAATTGCATCATCACACTGAGGTTCCTTAAGGACCATCTTGACATAGTTGAATTTAATGTTAAACGAGTAAAATAAACTTTTAATTTTCTGCTGAGGATTTCAAATGGCACAAAATAACCTTCTGCTCCTAAAGTCTGCAGTTTGACAATGGATTCTGCTATACACAATGCAGATTTAAAATGGATTTAATTCATAAGTAAATTACCTGAATTGGAGCTGTACTCCTCCCAAATGTGGAAAGTTGCGTATTTCTGAGCAATCCATAGAACATAACGTGTGACAGTTTCAGGACACAAAGACTTCAGCCAAGCTGTCCATATTCCCACCACATGCACGTACATTCAAACTCTCTTGACTCAGGTGTAGTACAATTGAGAATAATGAGAAAACTAGGCTGTGTTGATATGGATAAAAGCAGGCAAGTAGATCATTTAGAGAGGATTGGTGGAGTCGTAGTCACAAGTTACATTAAGGTAAAGCTACTTTTGATACCAGGCACTTCTTTGCTTCCTGGAGACCAGCAAGACCTATGCAACAGGCTGCTGGTGTGTGGTGACAGCTAATTCATTGTATAGCTTCAAGGGAAATCTATATATGTTTTTGACTGGGACAAAGATCACTTTGGACAAAGGGCAGGTTTTGTGTAAGGGGCAATGTGGTATCGTAGACTAGTTTAAATTGCCGAAAGGAATCAGAAGAATTTTTCACGTTTTGTTCAGTAATTATGACATTTTAATCTGTTTTTTCAGGTGGGTGGATGCTGTCTGTATTGTGATGCATAAGGCATTGCCTTGTATGGGAGAGGCTGATTTTTTTTTTACCCACCTGACATTTTCATTTGTCTCTATGACATAAAAGTAAACATGAGTTGGTGAATTCATATATGACATGGGGAAAAAAAGCAAAGCTGCCAGTGAATATAAAATATGATCAAATATAAAATTGAAAATTCATGGGTTTTGAAGGAATTCAAATGAAGATGATAACACGTTTTGTTGACAACAAATCACAATACTTGCATCATTAAAACATGTGCCACCCATGTTAAATAGCAGGTAAATTGAACAGTAGTGAATGTTCTGCAG
Organism: Sphyrna mokarran; assembly: GCA_024679065.1. Taxonomy (NCBI): domain Eukaryota; kingdom Metazoa; phylum Chordata; class Chondrichthyes; order Carcharhiniformes; family Carcharhinidae; genus Sphyrna; species Sphyrna mokarran. Next base: position 103,056,689 of record JAGIQG010000003.1, on the reverse strand, counting down.
AGCAAAATTTTGTCTCCTCTTGTTTCAAGTTGTAAATTAATTCTCAGATTTTGAATGTATATGTGTTGATGCGCTTAGTATTGCGGTACTCTGCTTCAGATCCCTGAGAACCAAAGGATGGACTTTGAAATTATGCCGAAGGACACTGGGGTTTCTGTAAGTATTGATTTTTGTTTTAAATGCTGCTCTCTCTCGTTCCAGTAGAGATGTAACCTCTACAGGATGGTTTGTGTGTGATAATTTCTCAGCATAATTTGAATGTCGTGGCTATTAATTAAAAAAGATAATCGTGAAGAAAGCAAAAATCAGGGTGTGGTGGGTGTCTGTGGCATACACAATTCTTTTGAAAACTGTGTGGTTAGGATATTTAACAGCTTAATTAACGGTATTTTATAATGTGACGCACAACCTCAGATAGATGTATCTACCTTAAGTGAATGACATTTGAACTGTCTAGAAAGTGGCATACCCTGATCATTATGCTGGTTAGTCGGAAAGTTGTGATTTATTTTTGATTGTTTTTTGATTTTAAGGTTAACTTTCCATGTTACAAAAGCTGTAAGTTATTAACATTCCAACTAATTCTCCCAACTTCCATGCTGCAGATTCCCCGTGTTAATTCAAGTGTTTTCTGCTGCTGTGCTGCAAGTAGAATTCATGTGGTTTCTGACTGGCAGCAGGGGTCTGGGCTATTGACATTACTCTGAATTTCACACAATAGCAAACCCCTGCTGTAAGCTTGCTTCTCATTTCCCTTATGAATGTTAGTGAATCAACGTTCAGGCACAGTGTAGTGCATTATTTCCTGTGGGTATGCTATTTTAGAATGCTGAAGGGCTCCTGCCACTAGTGTAGTTTCAATAAATGGTATTAGATTTGTGAAGGTCAAAACCAGTTGCTGTCCTTTTGATGACTTGTAGGTTCTATTTTGGAGTAGTAACTTACAGCTAGCACTAATGGCAGGTGATGGGACACTCTACCCAGGTCATTTGTGCTCTTGTGTTTTTCTATTTCCAAAAGTAGTATTTTGGCTTGATTGCTGTTGAGTTACAAACAGACATAACAACGAAGTGCACTTATACAGCTCCAGTGAAAATTAAATGTCATATAATATTATGATAAATTGGGAATATCATAAAATATTCAGAAGGTGGTAGTGAGCTGTTGTCTTGCACGACTGCAGTTCCTGAGATGTAGGTACACCCACGTGCTGTTACAGAGGGAAATGCAAGATTTTGACCAAGTGACAGTGAAGGTGTACTTCCAAGTCAGGATATTGAGTAACTTGGAGGAAAACCTTCAAGTGGTGGTGTCCCCAGGTATCTGTTGCCCTTGTTCTTCTAGATGGTGGTGGTTGTGTGTTTGGAATATGCTGCCAAAGGAACTGAGTGATCTTGTATATCTTGTAGCTGATACACACTTCTGCCACTGTTTATCGGTGGTGGGGAAATTGACTGTGAAAGAGGTAGCGATGAAGTGGGTTGCTTTGTCCGAGTGAGTGTTAAGCAGTGTTGTTGGAGTCACATTCCTGACTTCTGCCTAGTACATGGTGAGCAAGCTTTGATGAATCGTAAGACGAGTTACTCACCAGAACACTCCTAGTCTTTGATCTCCTCTGGTAGCCATAATATTTATCATAGAATCCCTACAGTGCAAAAAAAGGCCATTTGGCCCAATCAACCTGCACCAACAGCACTCCCACCTAGGCTGTATCCCGTAACCCTGTCTTGGCTGAACACTGACACGTGGGATGCTGGGGGCCACTGAAAGAGACCGAGATGGATCATCAACTCGGCACTTCTGGCTGTTACGAATGCTTCAGCCTTGTCTTTTGCACAGATGTGCCTTGCGCCTTCGTCATTGAGAATGGGATATTTGTGGAGCCTTCTCCAGACAGTTGCCTAATTGACTACCACCATTCATGGCACAACTGCAGAGCTTAGATCTGATCCATTGGTTGTGGAATCACTTAACCCTGTCTGTTACTTGCTGCTTATGCTATTTGGCATGCAAGAATTCCTCTGTTGCAGCTTCGCTAGGTTGACATCTTATTTTAGTTATGCCTGTTGTTCGTCCTAGCTGTCCTCTTGCACTCTTTGAACCAGAGTTGATCCCCTTAGCTTGGTAGGAATAGTAGAGTGGCAGATGTGCTGAAAAATGCAGTTACAGATTGTGATTCAGTACAATTCTGCTGCTGAAGATCACAGATGGATGTCCAGCCTTGAGTTTCTGTATCTGTTCAAAGTCTGTCCCATTTAGAATGGCTGTAGTGTCACTTTGACTTATTGTTGCTTAGAGTAGCTGGATTAAAATCCTGGTGCTCCCTTCCTTAACGCTACCTGGACCCTCCCTACGTTGACTACGATGGCTTGAGCAACATCTTTTCAGGACTAATTAGGGATAGTCAATAAGTGGTAACTTGCTCATAATCCCATGAAGAAAGAAATAAAGAAACAGATTGGTCTTCTACATTGTTCTTTGTGGCATCTTACAAACAAATTTGTTGTTGTTTTAGCCTACCTATAGAGAACAAATTTTATAGCATCTGTCACATTCCCATTACACTCTGAGCACTTCACAACCAAGGAGCTACTTCTGAAGCACAGACCTTGTTGTGCTGTAAGCAATTTGTGCACAGTGCAATGTTATAAACATTGTCAACAATAACATGATGTTGGGTACAAGGGAACTGTTGGACATGAGACTATACAATCATTGACTAATATCATAGAATCTTTATGTCCACATGAGCAGATAGACTGAATCTCAGTTTAACCAAGAGCAGACCTGTGGACAACGCAGCGCATTTTCAGTATTGCAGGGAACTGAAGACTAAATTATGTGCGCACACCTTTGAATTGGGACTTGAACAAATATATATCTGAAAAGAATATAACCACTGACCCAAGGGTAATGTGACAGCACTTCAAAGCAATGTACTGACTGCAAACAATATATTTTGGGTGTGTCCTGAGGATGTGGAAGGAACCCATCTAAATATTAGTTTAGTTCTGATGAAAGGTCATTGACCCGAAACACTTCTTTCTCTGGAGATTCTGCCTGGCCTGAATATTTCCAGCATTTTCTGTTTCTAATTCTGATTTCCAGCACTATAGTTAGTTTATCCTTTCAGGAAAAGGACTATATTTCTGACTAGGAAGAAATGTCTGCTTCCGAATTCTGTTTGTAAACTGAAAAAAAGAGTGAATACAATTGTTGAAAATCAGACATCAACGTTAATAACTGGGTTAAAAAAAGAAGTCCTTAAAAGGTTATACACCTAAGTTAGTGAGCAGCTTGTCTGTCTTCTACCGATATACACAGACTCATTTATCATGCAAAACATTCAAACATTTGCAAAGGTTTCCATCAAAGCTGTTATTTTGCCTTCCCTTTGTCAGATTCTGAATTTCATCTCTAATCCACAAATAGATTTCCCAATAACATGGACATTTTTTTAAAAAAAACTATGCTATCTGTACTGCCAAACAACTATTTGTAAAATTTGGCATAACTTGTTTTCCTATTTTATAAATCATGTTCCAAATTAGATATTTGATTGAATTTGATGAAGTACAAAATATATGCAAGCTGGAGCACATATGAACCCAAAATATGGTCGATGTTATAATGCATGTGTTTTAGAATAAACAGTCTCAACCTAGAAATATTGTAGGGAAAATGGCAAATTTGTTGTCACCATAACTTTAGATATATGCACAAGATGTGTGGGAGTATTCAAGGCTGAGTCCATAGAAAGAATGTTGAGGCATGGTGCCATGTTGTTCGGTGTGAGGTGCCTGCTTATCCACCAATTTATAATCTGTTTTTTCATTGTTGGAGAGTTCATCTTTAGCAATTTAATAAAGTGTGCTTTGTTAGTTTTCAAAATATGGAAAATGAGTTTATATGATGCTCCTTAATTAATGAACCCATTTCCACTTTGCATGTTTGCTTATCAAAACAACCATCCTGCAGAATATTCTTCACCAACTTTACTAGTATAAGCTGCATCAGTTGACATGTTCTCTGTTCAACATTTTCCTTGGCACAGTGGTTAGCATTGTTGCCTCATACTGCCAGGGACCCTGGGTTTGATTCCTGATTTGGGTCACTGTCTGTGTAGAGTTTGCACGTTTGGTGTCTCCGGGTGCTCCGGTTTTCTTCCACAGTCAGAAAGACGTGTTAGTTAGATGCATTGGCATTGCTTAATTCTCCCTCCCTCTACCTGAGCAGACATTGAAGTGTGGCAACTAGGGGATTTTCACAGTAACTTCATTGTAGCGTTGATGTAAGCCTACTTGCCTAATAAATAAACTTTAAACAAATGCCCTCAGCACTTTGCAGAGGTTTAATACGATTCCTATCTATTCCTCAAAGCGCAATATTTCAGTTGATAAGAAAGATAACAATGCCACTTGGAGAATCCTGGAATTTTGTTTTATAATGCATTGCTTTTCATAAAGGATTCAGGGTGATTATAATTAACAAGGCAAACTGTTAAATAATTTCTCTCACATTTCCACAGTAAATTAGAAAGCTGGTCTGAAGATAGTGAAAAAGACAATAGTTGAAAGTTTGTTAGAGGATAATCATACAATCGAGCATTTCAACTGCCATAATCCATGGACCACATTCTTATAACGTATGCCCTGGATCTTTAGATTTTTTTCATGCAGTTGTTTTTGAGCTATCCCACTCAGGTTTGCTATTGGAACTGTGTTACTGCCACCATCTTCCTGCCAGCTTGCATTATTTCAAAAGAAAATTGCTTTATGGCCTGTTGGGTAGGCCACAGATGTTGGCTACTGGGGAAGATGTTTTCTTCAAGTCGGTGCCTTGTCTTTGGAGAGATGTAAAACATGTGAATTTGCAAATGGTTACAGACACTGTAAATTAATTATTGGATTTATTTCTTGTGGAAAGCACAAATGTCTGTGGGAATCTGTTTAAAAAAAAAGTTTCAAGTGAAACGTTTCTGTTGACTATTTCAACTTGTGCTAAGTATTTTTGAGACTTTAGAAGTCTTACTGTTTTTCTCCAAAGTCATTTTCTTTACTGACCAACTTATCTGCTGACTAGTTCTGCTTCAAATTATGCCACATTTTAGGATATTGCAATGTAAGTGCAGTGACTCAGAACATTGCAGATCTATTTTGTTCTGATTCATTGCTTGCAGTGCCAGACCTGTATTAAATTACCACGGTAAATAGCCAAAAGCTTTTTCTTCTAGTTTAGCTTAGGGAATGTGTCCAATTGATAAGTTCACTAAGTTTCTGTCGTAAACCAGATTGAAAGCTTTGTACTGAAATGCTGTTGATTATTATGTTTACCACTGGAGGGCAGGATGGATCCATGGTTGACATAACAACCGCACATTTATTTTCATTTTGTCAGATAATATACACAACACTGTATGGAAAGCACATCTGTTGAATTTGTGTGTCGCATGCTTTATGAAGTCTGCCTGAACAAAAGGCAGATTCATGTAAAGCATTGTAGCAAACAATGAGGTTGTTGGAAATATTGCATTGGCTCCAGCTGGCTGCTGTGTCATTACTCCATGTTAATGCACAAAGGGGAAAATTATAAGACTCTCCTTTTTTCAATGGAAAAGGGATTTTTTTTGGTAACCAGATTCTGTTGAACAATTGTGACAAACCTATTTGGCAGTTAGTTCTTTAGCAGCTGGTGGCACTCATTTTAGAGTCTGAAAATTCAATTTTTCAGCAAATTCCACAAGATGCTCGTAACTGTAACATGTTGGGAATATGACAGCATCACTAGCATGCTGCAGCTGCTTTTTTGGGATGCGATACTTGCCAGGAATTGTCTGAACAAGTTTTTGGATTTGCTGCGTTTAAAGTAAACAAAATTTTTCAAGAAACTGGTCATTTATTTTTTAGTTATTTCAAATGCAGAGGATGTGTTCAAATCAGCAGATGTTTGAGCTAGCCCAGTGAGCATAATGCATTCCTCGGTAACCTTCCAGAGCATAAGGTTCTTAGGAGACACCTGCAGCTGAATTCATTAAAAAAAAATCTCCACATATGGTGATGTTCTGCTGAAAATGGTGATGTTCTTTTCCTCCTGCGATGGATTATCTAAATGCAATAAATTGTGTCATTTTGGAGTTAGGTTTGAAAGTTTTCCCAGATTCTCAGCCTTTGTCTTTCTCATCAAGGATTCATTTCTGCAGTGCACGTGTTACTCATTCCCTGTTTGTAGCTTTGCACACAGCTTTCGCAGGGCTCCCTCGGGCATACTTCTGGGTTGAACTCATTAGCTTCCTGCCATAAAAAGAATAGCGTGCCTCTAAGGAAGTTCTTTTCACAGCTTCGTGAGATAAAAAAAAATGATTTATATATGTAGGTGTTTCAATTTATGGTAGAAGAAAACGCAGCTTGCACTGGCATCTTAGGATAAACATACAGTACTTCAGTGCAGCCTACATGTGGTGTGTAGTTTATCTGCCTGCCATTTAGAAGGTGACAGATTTGAGTCCTAGAGCTGTCACTTGCTCAAGCTACTGTTGAATGAATTTTCCAACTTCTCCGAATTGATAAAACTTGGATTACAAGACGACTAAAATAATCAGAGCATTCTTCACGGCAGTGATTTGATTGGAGTCCCAGCAAGGCGCAAACGTGCATCAAGGCAGGTCTGCAAGGCCACCCAGTGTTGTTACACGATATGTAGAGAAGTCTGAGCTACGCTTCAGATAAAAATTGTATTTTAATGTGTGGAGTTGCCTGAATAATTCGTGAGTGAAAAGCCAGTTTGATGAACGCAAGTGGAGGAGTGAGTCATTTTGTCCGCAACTGAAGGAAATTAAAAATCAATTTTTTACTTTGTTTTGCAATTCAGTGACACCTATTTGAGTGGGTAGATGGATGAGCGTCTCTGTCAGTGTCAAAGTTGGTCAGAAATTTAGACTCACTCCTGCACTGCTCCAACCATGATGAAGGTTTAACCTGTTGCCAGTCACATTCGGCGCCAGCCCATTTGTAGTTACCACTTGGGTGAATTGCTAATGTTTGTGGAACAATATCTCAATATTCATCCTCCATTTTAGGGCAAGAAGTAAGAGTGTTAGATTTGTAGAATCATACCGTACAGAAGGAGGCAATTCAACCCAACATCCCTGTGCCAGCTCTTTGGAAGAGCTATTAAATTAGCCCTACCCTTCTGCTTATTTGGAAATAGAAAGCAACCTTTTTAGACTCGCTGCATTTTTGAATTTATTTTTTGCATATGTTTTATCTTCTGTTTGGTTTTCAGATGATGCTGCCCGTTTTAGAATATCTTTCTCCCCTTGTGGTTTTCCAGGCTGGACGTCACTTCTAGTCAAATGACTGAGATGTATGACTGGCTCCTGTGTCTTCACACATTGTCCCTGAGCCAAGTGCAAGATGACAAATGCAGATGTCTTTCCTTCTCTTTTGAGGAAGTTGGATCCTTGCACCACTGCAGTTATAGTTAGAAGTTTCATGCCCAGGATCTCTCCTGGGATATATTGTTACCTTGTTACTTTTTAAAATGTGTTTTTTTTTAATGGAAAGAGAGTAGGACCTGTAGAAGTGCACAGTGGTTAACGCTGCTGTGTCACAGCACCAGGGCCTCAGCTTCAGTTCTGGCCTTGGGTCAATGTGGGGGGTGAGCATGTTCTTCCCGTGTCTGTGAGTGTTTCCTCTTGGTGCTCTGGTTTCCCTCACAATCCAAAGATGTTTGGGTTAGGTTCATTGGCCATTGATGCTAAATTGTCCCTTAGTATCAGGGGGTTTAGCAGGATAAACATAGAGTTACAGTGATAGCTACTGGGTGGGATTGTTATTGGTGCAGGCACAATGGATCAAATGGCCTCCTTCTGCACTGTAGGATTCTATGATTCAAAGTGAATTTGGGTGTCCAGGTACATTAAACTCTAAAATTTAGTAAACAAGTGCATAAAAGGATCAAAAGGCTAATGGGACATCGGTCTTGATGTAAAACGGAAGGAATCTGACAGAGGGATGTGCTCAAGTTGTATAGAACAATGGCTACACCTTACCCAGAGTATGGCATTCATCACATCTCGGTGCATTACCCTTGGCAGGATTACATTGCATGTTTACTGGAGAAGAAAGGACTAAATAGGGCAGGATTCATAAACTTGAATTGTACTCCCTTAAGCCAAGATAGGTGAGAGGTAATCTATTTGGGGTGTCAAAAGTTGTTAAGGAAATCAATAGGGTAGATACGAAAATCTATTTCTTCTGTAAAAGCATCAAAAATAAGGAGGCATGACACCAAAATTCAGACAAGGTCATTTTGGAGGTGATGACAGAAACCACTGCTTCATATAAATAGCAGTGAAAATCTGGAATTCTCTTCAGAATGCTGGATCAATTGAAATCTTAAAGATGGAGATGGATGAATTTTTATTAAGCAATGGTATCAAGGGATTTGTTTCATAAATTGGCCATGTTTTTCTTCGGCTTCTCTCTTTGTGTTGCTGTTACTGGAGGTTGGAATTTGTGTCTTCAAATGGCTTTCCTCTTTGTCCATAGTTGTGCAAGTTAGGTGGATTAGTCATGGGAAATGTGCAGAGTTACGGGGATAGGTAAAGGGCTTGGGTGCAATACTCTGTCAGAGAGTTGGTGCAGACTTGGGCCAAATAGATTTGTCTGCACTGGGATTCTGAGTGGATTGGATGTACGTAGCCACATACAAAAGTAACAATGGTGACCAGGCTTCTCTGAGAACAATGCTTTGTTTGCAACAAGGGAATAAATCAGTGGAAGAAATGGATGGACAAGGATTTGTGACTGGAAAATAATGGATTTTTTAAAAAATTCTTTCATGGGATGCAGGCATCGTTAGCTCAGCCAAGTTTTTTTGCCCATCTCTAATTGGATTTGGAAAACAGTTGATGTTAAATCCAGCAGAGACTGGATGAATAAGCTGATGCTAATTGTCCTGGTTTCCATTATTATTATTAAATATTTAATTATTGTTAAAAGGTATGAGAATTTAGAATGTACAAAAAATATGAAGGACGTGGATAAGGTAGGTGGGAAAGAACTTTTTCCCCTTTGTAAGGTCAATATTAGGGGTTATTGATTTAAGCTAAGGGGCAGGAGATTTTGAAAGGATTTAAGGGAAAACTTTTTCACCCAGAAGTTGGGAACCTGAAAGGATGGGAGCAATGGGTACTCTTGAGATTTAAGGAACATTTATGAGCACATGTAATGTCGTAGCAGACAAGGCTATATGGACTAAGTGCTGGAAAATGGGATTAGTATAAATAAATGTTTGATGGCTGGCATCGTCATGATGGGCCAAAGGGCCTCTTTTTGTGCTGTGAAACTCAGATTTTATGGTCCATTTCTCAATGACCAGATACTGCAACAGCTTACAATGTGACATAACTAATGCTATAACAAAATTGCCTGGTTCATTTAAGTGTAATATTTAAAAGTTAGGCCGTATAATTGAGCCTAACGTGGAGGGTTTAAAAAGTCATCTGGTGTACTTCCATTAGATAATGGGTCTATTTATTCAAACAAGCCCATGCTTCGATATAATTATTTGGAGTATGACAAATTACCAAGATAACATTTTCTACTTATAGTAATCCTTTTAACTCTCAGCTTCAGTCAGAACTGTTGCTGCATTCTAGGCTGACAGCACTTCACTGTGATAATCAGTTTATTCTATTGGCCATTTTCATGATTTTCAAGTTCAAAGGGAAATGTAGGTACAGATGACATCAGATTCCTTGGCTAACTCATTAATCACTCTGACATTTTGAATCACTTTGAGACACTTTGATCTGAAGGAGATGGATCATACTCAGCAGTGCTGTCAGATTACTAAGCATTTTCAATGCAGTGGATGTGTACTACGAACTTTAATACAGCAAATCACCTTAAAAAAAAATTAATACTCCCCCACCCCTCCCCTGACTGCGAAAGTTCATTTCTCAGACCATCTTCAGGTGGGTCTGGGGTGAAAGGGTAATAGAGGAGGCTGGGGCCTGGGGATTTAATTACCTCCAGAAGTGTTCTATAATCAGCCAAAGAGGGAATATGTGCTGTCACGCAACAGATGAACAGATTTCTTGCAAATAATTTTTTGCCTAAGATTCCGTACTAATGATTTTAGTTTCAATTTGTCCTTTTATAGGACACATTGGTGAAAATATAGGATGTCATAATATTGTAATGTAAAGTAGTACAACAAGGAAATTTTAAATCGCAATGGTGATTTATTAAACAACAGCAGTATACAATACACACAAGCTCAACACTGACACAGTTCTTGATCCTCTGGCTTCCTGGTAATGAGAGTTTCTCTTCTGCAGATCTGTGGTCTACCACTGCATAGGTTGAGATTTGCGCTCTGTATTCTAACAAGTCCCAAGCGGGACGCATGTCCACCTGCCCTGCACCACACACACACACACACACCCCCCCCCCCCCCCCACACACACACACACACACACCACACACACACACACACACACGATCAGCCACTGAAGGAACTGTGCTATCACATTGCACTCCTCTTAAGTCCTCACACAAATATACAAAAATTTCTCATGTACAACCATATGCAGCCAATGCCGATTTCCAGAAAATGGGACAATTTGGCAAGTTGAGAGTAAAACTCATTATTTTTCTTCTGAAATAATCTGGCAGCAAAAGAGTGTCAAATCTTTCGATGTACTGGCCCCAATTTTCAACCTCCGGATTAAATTACGGATCTATTCAAATATGGTTGTTACAGGTGATGCTTTATCTTCCTTCCTTGCAGGTTTTCGAGAGCTCACCATTCCTACTCCACATGTTCAATTTTGTGACTACAGACTGATTTATTCTCATCACCAATAGCAAGAGGTGATACAATGAGGAAGTTTTAAATCATAAGTCATTTATTAAATAGCAGTGGCAAAGCGATGCACATAAGTTCAACATCGATACAGTTCATTCCCTCTGATTCCTTGGCTTACAATGAGAGTTTCTCCACCCTGAACCCACGCTCTACCACTCCATCGGTTGAGGTTTGTGCACTGCATTTCAACAGATCTTGGGTGGCTCATGTGACCTGTGAATAATCGTCCCTTAAAGGAGCCACTGTATTCCACATGTGAGTAAGGCCTGGGTGAGATTATGATTGGTGCAAACCCAAAGGACTGAATGGCCTCTTTTTACACTGTAGGGATTCTATGATTCTATCACACAGAACTTAGACTTGCTCATGCCTGTTTAATTCACGTTATATTTTTTATGTAGCACGTTGTTGGGAGTGCAAAGTAAGAATAACTCTCGACTCTACAGGACATCTGGAATCTGAGTGAACCAGGCAAGTAACTGTGTATCTCTTGAACTATTCAAATTAATGGATCGTGCAAATTCTTATCAAGGAAACACGGTTACAATTGACAAATTTGATGTCAAAATCAAGTAGAAGAATTAAATAGCCAGAGAGAATAGAGAGACAAAAAGTAAAACTTTTTAAAATTCATGTTTTCGAATCTTCAGTTAAATCATGAAGGAATTATTTATGAGACTTGAAATGTTTGATTTCCAGTGCTGAAAAGATGGATGATTTTAAGCTGGGGACCACGTGTAGTGCGTTAAAATTTGCAGATGACACTAAGATGGTTGGCAGAGCGAAGTGTGCGGAGGACACTGAAAATCTTCCAAGGGATGTAGATAGTTTAAGTGGGTGGGTGAGGATCTGGCAGAAGGAGTACAATGTTGGTAAATGTGAGGTCATCCATTTTAGTAGGAATAACAGCAAAATGGACAGTTATTAAATAGTAAAAAAATTACTGCATGTTGCTGTGCAGAGACCTCAGTGTCCTTGTGCAGGAATCTCAAGGAGTTGATTTGCAGGAGCAGCAGATAATTAAGAAGACAAATGGAATTTTGTCCTCCTTTGCTGGAGGAAAGGAGTTCAAAAACAGTGAGGTTATGTTGCAGCTGTACTTGGTGCTGGTGAGGCCACACCTGGAGTACTACAGTTTTGGTCTCCTCACTTGAGAAAGGATATACTGGCACTGGAGGGAGTGCAGAGGAGCTTCACTAGGTTGATTCCGAATTTGAGGTGGTTGGCTAATAAGGAGAAACTGAGTAGATTAGGATTATACTTATTAGAATTCAGAAGAATGAGAGGAGATCTTGTAGAAATATAGAAGATAATGAAGGGAATAGATAAGGTAGACGCAGAGAAGTTGTTTCCACTGGTGGGTGAAACTAGAACTAGGGGGCATAGCCTCAAAATAAGGGGGAACAGATTTAGGACTGAGTTGAGGGCAACTTCTTCACACAAAGGGTTGTGAATCTGTGGAATTTCATGCACGGTGAAGCAGTGAATCTACCTCATTAAATGTTATTAAGGCAAGGATAAATAAATTTTTGAACAGTAAAGAAATTAAAAATTATGGTGAGCGGGCGGGTAAGTAGAGCTGAGTCCACAAAAAAAACTTATTGAATGGTGGAGCAGGCTCGAGGGGCCAAATGGCCTAGTTCTTATATTCTTATGTTGACTGGCAGTAAATAACACTTATCAAATAGTTATGATAAGTTAAGTGAGTGAGCAAAATTGTGACAGATGGATTTCAATGCAATCAACTAAGATCACCCATTTTGGATGGAAGATAATAGCTCTGAATTTTATTTTGAATTGTGAAAAAGTGGGAGCAGTGGACATTCCAAAAAAAAAAGGCAAAGAATTTACTTTGTACATAATGTGCAAGTCCAACAATATTTATATGGAAAATCAGACAGCAAGATACTGTTTTCAAACAGCTAATAGCAACAGTAACTTCATGTTTCCATTTTTATTCATGTGTCTGCTGCTATGACATTTGCACTTAATTAGTGGCAAACACTGCTGCTTAGATAGTAAGTTGGGGCTTATGAATTTCACATTTTGGTTGAGAATATTGCTTAAGTAATTAAACTATTGCCAACTATCTGATGATTGTGAAAAATTATTTGATTTGTTTCTTCATGATGTGAGTTGTTTTTTCATGGTGCTTTTTGAAACGTACATAATGCTGGAGTTGTAGAGTTTGAGAGAATTAGAATTCAATACTTTGTTGCTGTCCAAGTACAGTTTCTTCAAGTCTTTGTGTGTCCAACAGACAGCAAGGTAAAAATCAGGAGGTATCTGAGTTTGACAGTTGCTTATCCTGTTTCATTCTCAAATATAAAATTGGGCTTTTGCTGTAGTATATCTGATGCACTTGGCCGGTGCTTCTGTGTTTGCCTCATCATTTTAATTATTGGTTATTAATGTTTTGTAATAACTGTTTTGAAGTATTCTACCATCAATACACAGGGATTTTATATGCTTAGAAGATTCCAATAGAAACATAATTTTATATTGATGTTGCTCTTGAACTTGGGGAGAAGTCCATTATGGGACCAGAAAATCCCACCCAAATTTGGCTGGTCAATCAAATTTTCTGCCCTGTCTGCAGACAGAATCTGGTTCTGAATCAAACCTGGTTAATTGCGCCACTAGTGATGTACTTTAACACTTTTTTTCTATATATGTTCCTCATTTAGTTTACCTTCACTGATTCACATTGAATAACTAGCTCGACTTTTAGCAAGACACAGCAAATGTTTCTCTTAGCTGCATTCAGTAGTAATTCTTTCCAATACATTAAACAATCCCAATTTTGATTCTACTTCCATTGAGTCAAAGAAGTCAAATTGATTTCTTGCAAAGTCTTTGAAAAGTATGTTTGCACACTCTGATTTGTTTATCGTTATTGGTTACACATTGTGCAATTCTGAATCTTGTGCAAACTTAGCAACATCACAGCATTAAGGGAACAAATGCTGAAAGGTTGGGTGGAGAAGTGTATTCAAACTGCATTATCAATACTGAGATTAGTAGCATTCTATTGGGATTTGCAAAATATGCACCTTAATGTTTCAGTTGTATTTGAGCAAGCAACAAAGTAGCTTAACATATTTGTTTGGATGAGAAATCAAAAACAGAAAATGCTGGAAAAACTCAACAGAACCTGCAGCATCTGTGGAGAGAGAAAACGGAGTAGACACTTATGTTTTTCACAGAATATGACAGTGCAGAAGAGGCCCTTCAGTCCATCGACTCTGCACTGATGCATGAAAGATCCTGACTTGTCCACCTAACCCTACTTTCCAGCCTTGAATGTTATGGCGTGCCACTTACACATCCAGGTACTTTTTAAAGGATGTTTTTGTTTCAGATTCCAGCATTCACAATATTTTGCTTTATTGTTTGGATCAAAACTGAGTTAGAACAAGTGACCAGTCAATTATCCTTATGCATACCTGAGTAACTTCTACACTTATGGATGGATATAAAGCAAAGGTTCCTTTACTGTCAATGAGCCTTCATCCTCGATAGAGCTGCCACATGAAATTACCCTTCCCTGTAATGGTCATCATTTTGGTCTCTGAGTGAAATTGCCATTTTAGAGCTAAATCATAGTTGTCGACCTACGTCTGAAAGTAATTGGATTGAGAGTGCGCAAACTAGTACAGCTTTGGAATGGAATCAATTTCCTGGCAATTTGGTGAGAGGGAGAATTTAAAATGTTAATCTTGTTCTTGTAAAATCTCATCTATAATTTGTAACTAGTAAGTGAGCTCAGTTTCTGAGACAGGAAAACAAACACTGCTGTGAGAGCTGAGTAGCTAGTTAGTTAACTGGTCAAATCCGCTTTCTCAAGCCCCTGTTCAGTTTACTATAAATTCAGGATTTTTTTGACATAGCTAAGGTAAATAAACAGTTTTGGAATTGAGTGCATACTTGGGAGTTTGGTGAGTAAGGGCATTGAGTGAGAAATGAGAAAGATGTACATTTCCCTTGGCTTTTTCTACCTTGCTCACCCTCTAAGGAATCAGTTAAAGGGAAGGGAGCAAGCAGTTTGGTGAGTATCCAGTAAACGGTTGAGACTTGTTTCAGCCCTATGATTTAAAATGGTATACAAACTGGATGTAATATTAATACGATATATAAAAAGCAGTACAAATAAGTGAATGATATAATTACATTAAGGATGGCAGGACAGGTCATGTGTTAACGCTGCAGCATGTGGTAGCTCCTGGATGCTGGGGCACTCCAGAGCAGACACACCTGCAGTAAGTTTGAGGAACTTCAGCTCAGAGTTATTGAGCTGGAGGCTGAGCTGCAGTCACTGCAACACATCAGTGAGGGGGAAAATTATCTGGATGCTTTGTACCAGGAATCAGTCACACCTCTTAGGGTAGGGTCTTCTGATTTGGTCAGTAGTTAAGGACATAAGGCTGTGAGTAAGGCAGGTAAGGAAACCCGGAGACAGGAATGTCAACCTCTGACTTTTTTGGGGAGGGGTTAATAAAGTAACCTGACCATAGTACTGTGGTACAGGAAACCATTCAAATGGGAACAAAAGAGAGTGTAGTGATACTAGCAGACGATGAAGTGTGAGGGATTGGCACTGTTTTCTGAACCAAAGCGTGAGAGTCCAAATGGCTGTCCTGCAGGATTTAGGATGTCTGTCCAGGGTTGGAAAGGAGCTTGTTGCCCATGTGGGTACCAATGACACAGGTAGAACTGGGAAAGTGGTCCTGCATAGAGAGGATGAAGAGCGAGACTAAATTAAAAAGCAGAACCTCAAATTTTACCTGAGCCATGTGCAAATTGTGATAGGGTACATAAAGAGCTGAGTACATGGCTAAAGGACTGGTGTGGGAGAACTGGGTTCTGGTTTTTGGGGCACTGACACCACCAGGGGAAAGTGGGGGGGCTGTATTTTTAGGACAGCTTACACCTGAATCTTGCTGAGACCAATGTTCTTACAAACCTCATAACTAAGAAAATAAAAGTTTTTAAACTAAAATGGTGCTATATATCAAAGGTAGAGATTGAAGAGAGGAAGTTATTTAAATAGGTAATAATAAAAAGATCATGATAGGAAAGGACAAGGAGTACAAATCTAAATGTAAATCAACAGATAAGGCCACAGGTTACAAAAATAATAAAAAGACAAAACTTAAAGCGCTGCATCTAACTGCACAAAGTATTTGAAATAAAACAGATGAACACGTGGTGCTCATAGATATTAATAAGTTTGATCAATACAGAGATATTGCTGCAGGATAATATAGACTAGAACCTAAATATTGAAAGGCATGTGTCATTTAAGAAGGATAATAATTTAGAAAAAGGTGGAAGGATAGTTCCATTAATTAAAAACAACAGTAATACGATAGAGAGGGATGACCTAAGTTGGGTAAAGATGTGGAATCATAAAGGAACGAAGCCACTTGTGGAATGGTATACAGTCCCCATAATGGTAATCACATAGTTGGATGGGCTATCAAAGAAGAAATAGTGGGAGCTTGTCGGCAAGATACAGTGATTATCATGGGGGATTTTAATCTTTTTATATTGACTGGAATAATCAGATGGGCATAAGTAGCATAGATGATGAAGTCAGAATATTTTCATTTCTTAGATCAGCATGTTCTGGAGCCAGAGCTGTTCTCGATCAGATATTGTGCAATGAGATAAAATTAATTAATGACCTCATAGTGAAGATAGCCTAGGTAACATGATAATAACATGGTTGAATTTTACATTCAGTTTGAGGGAGAGAAAAGTGGGTTGAAATGATTTGGATGAAGGAATTAATGGTATGGTTGCTAAATTTGCTGATGACTTAAAGATCAGTAGAAAAGTTGTGAAGAAGACGTAAGGAGATTACAAAAAGATATAGTAGGTGAGTGGGCAAAGGAATATAAAGTAGAAAAATATGAGTTTGTCCATTTTAGCAGTACAAATTAAAAAAGAATCTTATTACCTAAAAGCTGAGAGATTGCAGAAAACTGAGGGATCTGCATGTTCCAGTGTATGAATTGGAAAAGGTTAATATGCAGGTGCAGTAAGTAGTTAACAAATAGATTGGTATTTAATTGGCATTCATTGCAAGGGGAATTGGATGTGACAGTAGGGAGGTTATGATTCAGTTCTGTAAGGACATTGATATGACCACACCTGGAATAATGTGTACAGGCCGCCTTCTTTAAGGAAAGATGTAAATGCATTGAAAATAAGTCAGAAGGTTTACTAGACTATGTGTGATGTTAGTGTACATTTAAGAGAGGTTTTGTTTTTAAAACATTATTTCTGCAGTTCACAGTGGTTTCTGAGCTTATTGCTTTAGTGGTATCATTTGAGCTAGCTTGACTGGAAATGTCCTTTTATTGGTATGTAAGTGGCTCAAATGAGGTTGTTTGCATTTATTCTGGGATTAATTTTACAATCCTGCATTGTTAGGAGGATAATCATGTGTTTTTTGGACAGATGTTTTTCAATTTGGAGCTGCAGGTTTGAGTTTTAGTTTTAGAAGACATAACAAGCCATAAGGAAGTATTTTCCCTCTCCCTCTTGTGAATATTCTGTTGGTTCACTGAAAAGAAGATATAATGTTCCTGAAGAGTGGAAATCTCTGTTGTTGGGGACTGGACCAAAGTGTCTCTGGTATTTTAGGAAACAGTCCTGTCTTCAGACCGTTCGGAGTGAATCCAGAGAAATGCAGACTTCAACCTCAATCTCCTTATCATATGAGCAATAGACTTTGCCATATTGAATCTGTTCAAAGGGTCTTGTCTATAGCAAGCATTTTGCTTTGAGTGCAACACATTAGGCATCTTTAAGAGTTATACGTTATAGTGGTTGTTTTGTTTATTATATGCAATTGATAAAAGTTCTTGCTAATTTTCTTATTATACGTGTTAGCTATATTCTTAAAAAAACTTTGTTTGATAAAAGCTCCTTACTGGGTCACTTGAATCATACCTAAAGTGGAACATCTCATACTTAGCATCATTTTGCCTAGCCAAATTCAAGGTGCAAAACATATGATTCAGGTGGGCTCCATTCAATACTTCAGGGTTTCTTACCTGAACCATAACAAATGCCAGAGATGGGAAAGTTATCTTATGAGGAAAGGTCGACATGCTAGGCTTGTATCTGCTTAAATTTAGAACAGTAAAAGGGGATTTGATTGAAAGATATAAAATCCTGAGGGGCATTGACTGTGTGGATGTAGCAAGGATGTTTCTCTTATGGGAGAATATAGAACTAGGGGCTATGGTTTAAAAATGAAGGGTCATCATTTTAAAACAGGTGAGGAAAAAGAAAATTCTCTCGAGGGTTGTGACTGTTTGGAGTTCTCTTCCTTAAAAGGTGGTTGAAGTAGTATCTATGAATATTTTTAAGGCAGAGCTAGATAGACTCTTGATTAATAAGAGGATGAAAGATTGTTGGAGTTAGATAGGAATGTGTGGTTGAAGTTACAAGCAGATCAGCCATGATCTGCTTGAATGGCAGAGCAGATTTGAGGGACCAAGTGGCGGCCTCCTCATTCATACATTTGTGTATATAAGCTTATTGCCTGTGTGACTTCTCCAGCAATGGGCAGTGTAGGATTTTGTCACATTAGTCTGGACAGAATTCAAAATGAAATCATAAAAGTGAAAGGATATTGTGATACCCAGTGTCTCTAAATATTTATTTGGACACTATGAATGGCAGGAAGGTTGTTTGATGCCAAACACTTAATGGGCAACTCAATAGTACCTTGGACAGATGGTAAGTAAGGTTGATCTTGTGGAAGGAGGGGATCAAGTAGCTGAAGGTTTGCCTTAGATGGAATCTGAGTGAGCTTGTAATGCCTCAAGGATTATTTTCAATTTCAGCCTGTTTTTTGGTCAATAAAGCAGATTTTGTATGTGCTTTAAAATCTATCTGAAACATTTATCCTCTTGTTACTCTTATTTTCAATATTTGCCAAGATGATTGCTATTGGTTAACAAGATTATAAAAATTAGAATTAGAAGGCTAGATTTGTTTCACTTGTGAATGGGACCTGCTTAATTCATGTGACATGACATCCAGGAATTCATGACTGTCGCTGCAATTTCTTGTATGGCCTAAAGTATTAATGTATATGTTAGATTTTCTGCTGATTATCCAGTCTCTCTCTGCGTGTCTATTCTAAGAACTTTACATCCGCCATCAAAAGAAGTGCATCTGTGAGGAATTTAAACCCTGCTGTTTAATCTATTAGAGATACCAGGATCTGCAGGCTTTTGTTTTGCTTAACTTTTGTGTGCAGCTGGGCATCTTGTTGAGCCATCTCGCATGCCAACAGTGCCAGCAGTTTTTCATTTAAGCGACAGTTGTGGCTGCGTTTTATTGCCAATTCAAGCAGGTGCAGGAACATTTACTCCAACTTTGGAACGAGTACTGAAAGTGCTGTGCAATTTCAAACTCTCTGATGTCTGTACTCATTGTAAATGAAGTTTCTGTTCTTCCTCTTACTCTTTTAAAAAGTAAAGGAGAAAAGTTCTGAAAGAGCTGTGGGAAGATTAATATGGTGATTTATGTCAGAATTACCAGTTGCATTCTGTTGAGCTGAGTATTCATTTTGTAAATCTAAGTCTTGGTTTCGATATACAGTTTAATCTCAGTTACTAATCTTTAAAATAATTGATCAATGGATCTAATTTGATTTGTTCTTTTGAAGTAGATTATGTTACCCAAACAGCTTTTATTATGCTTGTGCAGACTGATGGTGCAGTGTTCAGTATTGGCTTCCCCCATTCAAAATTCCATATCAACACCCTGGGCTTATCATTGAACAGAAAAATAAAGTGGCTACAGAAAGTAAGAGGCTGGGAATTCTGTAGATGATGGTTATTCACCTGTCTCCCTAGAGTCTGAGTACCATCCACAAGTCAGGAGTGTGATGAAATACTCTCTAATTGCTTGGATAAATGCTGCTCCAACAACTCTCAAAGTTTGACACCATCTGGGACAAAGCAGCCTGCTTGATTGCTACTACTTCTACAAACATTTGGTCCCTCTACCACTGTCACACAATAATAGCAGTGTGTGCAATATACAAGATTCATGTTAGCAACTCACCAAAGCTCTTTTAGCCGCACCTTCTAAACCTGTGACCTCTACCACCGAGAAGGATAAGGGAACATCACCACCTGTATGTCACTCACCATCCTGACTTGGAACAATATTGCTGTTGCTCCATTGTCACTGGGTGAAACTCCTGGAATTCCTTTTCAGACAACACTGTAGGTATATCTTACAGCACACAGACTATAGTTGTTGCAGGTTTATGGGAATGGGGTGAAAGGAGCCCAACTTTCTCAAGGGCAGTTAGGGATAGGCAAAAAATGCTGCTTGAGCCTCCATTCCTGAATGAATAAATTTATATACAATAAATTTGGTAAAATAAATGTCAGGCAAATTAATGATTCATTTTGGTTTAACAATTTGGTTTGAAACCAGTTTGCAATATGGAAATTAAGTGTATGAACTCTATCTATGGTATTTTGTGGAATTAGGATTAAATACGAGGGGAAAAGAGAATATAGTGTTAAAGATATAATGCAAATGACTTTTCATTCATGTTTCCAGGTCCAATTCTCTGTAAATTTGAGGTTTAGAATCACTGCCACAGGCAGCTAATTATGAGTATTAACAACTTGAGCACAATTTCAATATCAAGTCTATAACAGTTGGACTGTATAGAACACTGTCATTTCAGTTTGACCACTTACACTTTGTAGTCACATTAATCTTGGCATTATCAACATAGAGAAGGCAGGGGGTAGAAAGACAATCAAGCCCCCTCTTTTAGCAGTGCAATATGTTACTTAGTCTCCTTTGACAAAATACTGCACAAATAACAGATTCCCAAAGAACAAGTGTTCCACAGTGTTCTTCAGTTTCCATTTTCAGATGATAGAACTGTATCTGGCTGCTCTCCACCAATGCTTTCTCTCCCAACCCCCAGGGAATAACAGCCACTGTGTCGTGGGAGTATTTCTTCATACCTGATCATAATTATTATTGCATATTAAAGTTTTCCACAGATCAGAGTTCATCCCTTGTTTGAACACATTGAATTCCTACAGTGCAGAGGGGGAGGCCATTTGGCCCATCAACCCTGTACCTATTCACCAAAAGAGCATCTTACCCAGGACCACCCCTTCACCCTATTCCCATAAACCTGCATATTTACGATAGCTAATCTGCCTAAACTGAAGCAAAAGCATTACTTTAAGAAAAAAAAAATTGGTTCTTCATAGTGATTGGATGCAACTGAGTGATTTGCGAGGCCATTTCAGTGGGCATTTAAGAGTCAAATACATTGCTGTAGTTTGAAGTCACCTGTAAGCCAGATCAGATGATGTTTCCTAAAGAGCATTCTTGAACCAGATGGTTTTTACAGCTATCAATTCATGGCTTGTTGTATTTAAATCTGGGTACTGATGCGTACTCAAATTGGTTTCTAATATATCTTATAATGTAGACCCTCGGGTCAGAGAAACACCTCTCTGAATCCTGTCCAAAGCATCATCTGATCTTGAAGGTGGGACATCCAGAGTTGCACACACTGTTCCAGTGGTGGCCTTCATGTAATATGCAAGTTCAGAGCACTTGTTGAACACCAGTTGAATACCTTTTCAGGTACATCAGCAATGAATACATCCATTGATTTGCTATTGTAATGTAAGTTCTCAGTTCAAAGATTAGTCAATAATTACTTTCCATACTGTGACATCCTGGAACTGGAGAGCACCACATGGAATTATTGCTTGAATTTCACCTAATTTCACCCCATTGTCAATTTTGGATAAAAATTGGGTTAGGTGGGTTTTGGATACCACTGGCTGTTAGTGGTGTTGCCGTTTAGAATGGAGTTAAGGCCACATATAAAATCGTTTCACCACGTGATCTTTCATTTTTTTTCTTGTCTGGTATGCATTTGTTTACATTGAAATGTAGTGTGGACCTGAATAGAATGGACATGGGGAAGATATTTTCATTAGGCAAGACTAGGGTCTGAGGGTACAGCCTCAGAATAAAGGGACAACTCTTTAGAACCAGACGAGGAGGAATTTCTTCAGCCAGAGGGTGGTGAAGCTGTGGACGATAAAATTTAGGAGCAAAATTAGGCCATTCAGCCCCATTGAATCTGCTCTGCCATTTGATGATAGCTGATAAGTTTCTCAACCCATTTGCCCGTCTTTTCCCACAGCCTTGGATCCTTTACCAATGAAGAACCTATCGCTGTCTTAAATGTACTTAATGGCCTGGCTTCCCCAGCCTTCTGTGGCAATGAATTCCACAGATTTACCACCCCCTGGTTGTTCGAATTATCACATTGTACGTATTTCCAAAATATATGTTAAACATCACGTAATACAATGAAAGAAATACAGAAATGAATTGAAACCACAAGACAGAAGTAGATTTGGAGGGGGAATGAAAGGCGTCAGCAGCTGAGTAGTGAGAGGGAGGAGAGCAAAGGTGGAAGCCGTATGATGAAGGAACAGTGGTAAGTGTGGCAAAAACAAGTTGAGATTTGATACCCAAGTGGGGATGGTGAGGAAAATAAGACACATGAAGTGGAGCAGGATGAAAGGTACAGATGCAAAATTACTGCTGGCAGCATCTTATCTGGGAGCAGGTGAGCCAAAATCATTTGAAGTAGTGAAGCCTGCCTGAATTTTATATCTGAAAGCCCCCATTGCCTTTGTCTGCTGAACTAGTTAATTGCACAAAATCACAGACTAGTTACAGTGTAGGAGGTGGCCATTTGGCCCATGTCTGTGCCAGCTCTCCTAATGAGCATTATGACTAATGTCATTTTCCTGTGTTTTCCCTGTACCTTTACAGTGTTTCTATTCAAAGAATCGTCTCATGCTCCTTTGAATGCCTTGATTGAGCCTGTCTCCGTCACACTTCCATGCATTCTGGACTCGAACCGTTTGCTGTATGGAAAAAGTTCACTTGATCCACTCATTTTTCTTTTATGTATCACATACACAAAATATCTTTGACAGAATTGGTCTTCATAGAAATTTCTTCACAATACAAACTGGAAGAAATTTTGAGTCACCTTGATCTTTACTGGTCAATCACTGCATTTTTTTTCTATTTGCAAAACCCATTTTTCAATCCAGCTGACTATTTCTCTGCTCATCCATTAGGTATTGAGTTATCAATGTTGTCTGTTATAGCAATTGAGATCTTGCATTGTAGCAGAGGATATTCAGGATCTTTTGTATTATTACATAATAGGTATATGCAATGGAATTGGGCAGTATAACATTTAGTCAATGAAGATATAAAATTGCAGATTTTGTTTTGAGTTAAAATTTATTCACCAGTGAGTGAACAGTGTTAAGATCAATTCTTTCCAAACATTCGTATCCTCAATATTCATGCCAACAAATAAGGTTAAAGTGAAAATAAAAATGAGTTTTAAGGTTACGTGACCCAATGGCCCTAAGAACACCCCATGTTTGAAGTTCTTTGCTCATATCACTGTATGAAGTTTTTTTTTGTAGCAAATCATTGCTAAAATTAACTCAATTGGATTATTGGCTATAATTACCTCAAAATGAATGCTCACTATTGTATAGTGTTAATACATATGTAGGAGTATTAATTGTGTATGTTTTATATCAGTTCTGAAGAGGGGTCATCCAGACTTGAAACATTGACTCCATTTTCTCCATAGATACTGTCAGGTCTGCTGAGATTTTCCAGCATTTTGTTACTTGTGTATATATATTTCGTTGAAAGGAATAATGCTACCAAATTCACTAATTTAAAAAGTTACCAAGTCATAGGTAATTCGCCTCAGGGAGCATTTTTAGCTTTCGAACGTAAAATTGTTAGTGTGCTTATGTAGATTTCCAGAGATTGAATATGGAATTCTTCTTGGTCTGTCTGCCTCAGTGCATTTACCAGTTGAGCCATTTGGAGAATTAGCTTTCTCCATATAGCACCTGCCATTTTGTGTGTGCCATCAAACAAAAATTATCAAATTTGAAAAGTTGCAATAAATGAACTGCTGTTCACATAACTATTTACTGGAATTAAGAGTAGACTTTTTGACCCAAAACTTTTAACAGCACTGATATGTTGTTTTGCATTTATAAGTCTATCCATTCAGCAACCCTTAAACAGTGTCTATTGCAAGCATGTGTGTTATAAATGTAATTGAGGTGGAAAAAGTAAAACTGTCCCATTTTGGAATGTAACAAATAATTTTTCATGATTTAAAACCAAAGTCTGTTTTGACTGTCGGAGAGAGAGAGTAGACTGATAAATACAATATGACAAGTTGTTTCCCATCAGAGCTGTCAAAGGCCTCCTGCTCAAAGTCTACAGTAATCTTAATTTCAGTAAATAGTTATCTGAACAGTTCATTAGTAAGTATGAAATTGTTCGCAGGTCAAAGTAGTTCACATTTTTTGACTTGACAATGTCCGAATGTTAAATGTTCTCTCTTCATCAAAGTTTCCTCTTAATAGTAGGATTGTGAAGTTACCTTTTTGGTTTCGGTCCAGGAACCTGTTTCTCATTATCTCCTATCTATAAGGTTCATAGCCTGCAATTCTTCAATGTTGACAATTTGAAAGGAAAAAAGATGGAAATAGAAAAGGAAACAGTGGAATATTCATTTTACTCCAAAGATGAGAAAAGTGCAATAAGCTCATAAGTGAATTATGATTCTGGTACTCTTCCTTGCAACATGATCAAATTTGGGCATTCCACTACCTACATTGTATAAGCGCACATATCAGATATAGTGATAGCTGTGCTGAGAATTATTAGAATAGTGGGTAAATTACTGCTTTATCTATGAAGATTACCTCCTGATTTGTTACAAATATTCCAATCTCACGGGTCACACAGCTATCACATCTACAAAGAAAAAATTTGACTTAAGGCCTGAATTTTGTAGTTGTGGTGAAAGAGTAACTGTCATTGTGTGCACATGCGCAGTTACATGCTAAATCCATGAGTTGCTGTCAGTGATTCTATGTTCTTCCACAATGTGCACTGTTGAGTTTGTGCAGATGTGAATATTACATATAACTTCCATTTTACACCATTAGTCTCACTATAGAAACCCTTGATAAAGTTATCCCTTGTAACTCTGTTTTTAAATAAAGTAATTCATTACTACTGTAATGCAACCACTCTATCCCAAAAAAAGGTAATATTTAGTGGGTCATCAATTTTTCCATTTAAAAAAAAGTCATGAGTTTATAGGAACATAAATGAGTTTATAATATCTCATGTTTGCCTATAATATCTGTGTATGCCCTAATCTTTGTTTCATGCTTTGTAAAAAAAAGTGAAGGCTAAACACATTTTGTTTCCTGCTTTGACGTCTGTGAGAATTCTTCAACGTGATTTGTTGCTTGTCCTGCTCACTGTTGGATGCCTGAGAACCCCTGTGGCTGACACAGGAATGAAATTAACACCTGTATGAGCCACAGGACAAGAGTTGCCAGATCTTCAACCAGCTTTCCTGGAGGTCACCAGTGAATGCCAAATACTTTTATCACTGATTCAAAATCTGATGCGGTTGCTAGGTTTTTAATCAGCATTTCCGATCCAACTTGCTGCTTCAATCCATATGGCCATTTTTGTTTGTGTAAGGTAAACTGATGGGAGATTGATTGAAAATGGTGCTGAGATATGGGAACCAATAAATTGTGTGTTTTATTGTATACAGCGCAAGTAGTGGTCCTTTTATGATTCAACAGATTACACGAGAAAACATGAACGAATCAATCAGAGAAAAATGGGCAGAAATATCAGTGAGATAAAGATGTCTTTCACGGTCTTAGGATGTCATCAAAGCTTTATAATGTTGTAATGTGGCAAATACAGTAAAAGTTTCATCAACAGTACTGAGATTATGACCAAATAATCTGTTTTAGTGATTTGGTTGAAATTAAAATTTTACAAGGTAATTTGGGGATTCCCAAATATGTTATAGTCATTGTATGTTTTCATTTCTGTCCCCATTCTTTCAGGCTTGGGCTTCTTTAATTCTAAGATTAGAAAAAGTAGCATTGTTATCAGAAGATTGGTGCTTTGCCAAGTGGTGTAACATGAATTTGTGCCTACAATTTCCTTTACGGTGAGGAGGGCATGTCTTTCAGGGAAGCCTTGCTGACTGATTGGTTTAGTTCTGACTACACCATGCCAAAAGCAATGTCTTTAAGTGCTTCTAATAGTGTCTGAGGAGAAAAAAAATCATTATTGGCATGTGATATGTCTTAAATAGCAAGCCATTCTTAACAGTACAGCTATTCAACAAGTGAACAAAAAATAATCACAAGGAATTTTTTAATATATTTACAGCAGCTGGATTAAAAATATCAAATAGAATCCCTAATATACAGAAGTAGGCCATTTGGCCCCATTGACTCTGCCCAACCACAATCCTACTTGGGTCCTATTCTTATAACCCCACATATTTACCCTGTTAATCCCCGACACTAGCGTCAATTTAGCATGGCCAATCAACCTAATCATTTGGACTCTGGGAAGAAACTGGAGCACTCAAAGGAAACCCATGCAGGGCATGGGGAGAACATGCAATTCTGCACAATGACCCAAGGCCGGAATTGAACCTAGGTCCCTGGCACTGTGAGGCAGCAGTGCAGACCATTGTGCCACTATGCTGCCCTAATCCAATTTATGATTCATTTGTTTTTCTTGTGAAATATAAATGGGATTACATAATTATAGAGATCATAGAATCATAAAGACCCTACAGTGCAGAAGGAAGCCATTTGGCACATCGAGTCTGCACCAACAACAATCCTGCTTCAGGCCCTAACCCCATACATTTACCCAGCTAATCCTTCCTATCTACATATCCTGGGACACTAAGGGACAATTTAGCAAGGCCAATTGACCTAGCACGCACATTTTTGGATTGTAGGAGGAAACCTGCGTAAACTTGAAGAGAATGTGCAAACTCCACATACACGGTGACTCAAGCTTAGAATCAAACTTGGGTCTCTGAAGCTATGAGACAACAGTGCTAACCACTGTGCTGCCCCAAAGTTGCTGTGTAATTCCCTTAGTCACCATAAGCCGGCACCTTTTTGGGTCAATGCACCTAACCAGCATGTCTTTCAGACTGTGGGAGGAAACCCGAGCATTTGGAGTAATCACTGTGGCACCGAGCTGCCCCAAAAACTTTCATCCCATACCAGCAAGTCGAACCTGGGCCACCTGGATGAAAACCAGAAATCCTAACTGCTGGACCACAATGTGGTGGATAGTTAAACAACTAATGAAAGGAGGGAGCTCCATGAATATCCCATGCGCAATGATACTGAAACAAAAAGCAAAGTTTCTCTGTAAAGTATGGTCCCTCGTTATAATGCAAAATGTGGGTGTGCTTAACTGTTCAGTTAGTTAAGTTACACTATCATCAGTTATGCTGATAATTGGCTAAACTACATCACATTATCAAGTGCTTGCACAATTTCTGTAAGAGAATTGCTAAAATATTCCATGCCAATATGATTTTAGAGTTTATATTCGCTAAGACTGCCAGCCAGCTGGGCTGAATTATAGGGGTGCGTGTCTGTATGAACTGAAACATGTACAACCATCTTCAGATGCAGAGTGGGTAATAGACTTCAAATCTCCTCTTGTGGTTCTCTACCTTCATGAATGCTATTCTGTAGCTTATTTGATTCCTTCTACGTGATATCAAGAAAGGAGTGCATATATTAGGTAAAGCAAAAGTTATTGGCCCTCACAATATCCTGGCTGTATGTTTAAAGACTTGCGCCCCAGAACTATTCATGCCTTCAGTTAAGATGTTCTTTTGAGTAAATCCTCTCAACAGCTACAGTACCCTCATCAAATAATATAAAGTCAAAATTGCTCAGGTCAAAGCAATCAATTACTGCACCATCAGCTAATTGCTAGCAATCAGCCAAGTGGTGAAAGCTGTCATCGACAATGCACATTCTCAGTAATAACGCTTCACTGATGCTTAGTTTGGTTTCTGTCAGGCTACAGTTGCAGACTTCATTGCAGCCTTGGTCCAAATGTGGACAGAAGAGCTGAATTCCAGAGATGAGGTGAGAACCCTTTGGCACCAAGGCAGCATTTGACCCAGGTTTGACATCAAGCAGCATTATTAAAATTAAAGTCAATTGAAATTAGGGGGAAAGCCAATGGAGGAGTCATACCTAACACAAAGAAAGCTATTTGTGGTTGTTGAAGGATTAACATGTTTGGGCAGTTCCATTTGGAATTTCTCAGACAATGAAACATTCCATGTTCAGATATAGCAGGAGCTGCACAGTGTTCAGGCTTGAACTGAAAGGTTGCAAGTAATACTTGTGCTGCTTAAATTCCAGTAATAAACATCTCCAACAAGAAAAGATTTATCCTCTCCCCTTGATTCTTAATGGCATTGCAGAACCCTTAACATTAACGTCTGGAAACTGTCATTGACCAGAAACCTAACTGAACCAGCCACTTAAATATTGTGGCTAGCCCATTTAAGTTTCTGGTCAATGGAAGGTTGTTCTGATGCCTAAAACACGACCTATAAGGCACAAGTCAGGAGTTTGATGTAATGCCCTCCACTAGCCTGCATGAGTGCAGTTCCAACAATACTCAAGAATCTCAACTCCAGGTCAAATCATTCAGCATGAATGACACCCACATCCATCACTTTAAACACTCAGTCTCTCCACCACTTGTGTATCAAGTCTGCAGTGTCATCATCTACAAGATGCACTGCAGGACTTCTGTAGGGCTGTTTTGGCCAGCACCTTCTAAACCCTTGAACTCCTGGAAAGTCAAGGGCAGCAGATGCATGGGACCACCACCACCTGCACATTTTCCTTTACACTACATGGACTGCATGTAAATCAAGAAGGGTGGTTCATCATCACCACCTCAAAAGTAATGAAGGATGGGCAGCAAATTTTGGTTCAGTAGCAGCATTGACATCACATTAATAAAATGCTTGCATGCCTGTGGTGTTTTTTTATCAAGTTCAAAATAATGTATTCTTTTCGATATGAAAAGTAAGTTGTGCATTATACCAAGTAACACTGTGTTAACCTTATCTGTATTTTGAGTATTAACATCTTAAATCTCTTTTGATCACAGAACAGCAAAAAATGGCTTTTAACTATCCTATTAGTTTTATTCCTCACTCCTTCTATATGGCTTATATCAGTTAGACTTAGTTGTTTTAGAAAGACAATTTCATATTTACAGCAGAATTGATATATTTGCTATTATATTGCTCTTTATAAACAATGGGAGATCCAACATTATTCGGCACACTGGAGAATCTAGCAAACCTCGGAGTGAGTCAGAGAGGGCATCTATTTCTTTCAGCTTTCTATTCTGTACTGCATAATCTCTCATTTTCAGTTCCATGTTTAGTGCCTCTGAAGTCCACCATCATTCTATTTAATTTGCTTCACTCCCTATTAAGTGCAACTACGTTAGGCAAATATTTGCTTAAATGGTTCTTTGTTAGCCCATGGAGTCAAGGACTACTACATTTTTGATCAATTTTAAATCTTCTTTTGAGCACATTCCTTTATCTTTGCCAGTGCAGTGTTCAGATTGATTTCTGGTGCACATGGGCCAGTGAGCAAGATTCTGGCCAGTGTATCTTGGTAGATCACAGCTTTAAATTCTTGGAGCTTTGCCAAAAATTCCGAAGGGTTTCATTGAAATAGCTTGATGTGATAAAACAGTGAATAGCACAAACATAATGCCTTTCATAATCAAGATTGGAAAGCTATTCCTGTTTGCTTTCAGAAGGGACAACCTGAGGAGAAGCATTGGGAAACAGCAGTTTGAGTTGAAATGTTTTGCCAAATATTCATCTGCCAAATTTGAGGCTTGCTAGTGATTGCCATGTGTGAGAAGCAATTTAAAAGATACTACTTTCTATTTAGACCAAGAATCCCAAAGAGACAACATGTTTTGGCAATGAAGGAGGATTTGGATCAGAATGTGATTCAGCTAATGCCTATACTGGACATCGCTGTCACCCAAGTTCATTCCACTGTCTCTCTTGATTGCTATTACACATGCTCGGCCTAACAAGTGGAATAAGAAGGCAATTCTATTTCTTTCATAGTGCACTAATATAAGAAGTAGCATGTACCTATCAAGAATTCTGTAGTACTGGATAACTATCCTAGGAGAATTTCTATATGTTTTTTTGTATGTTGCTGGACAAATCAACTTTGTGCAGTGATCGAGGTATTTCACCTGAGTTTGATATTTTTCTTATTAAGGATATATTGTGCTGATAACATATTGAAAACAGCTTACAGAAATCTTGATCTGGACACTATAACTACCAACCAGGCAGCATTATTCAGATTTACTTCCTGGCCAATGAAATATCTTGTAAGCTTCAGGAAGTCTTCATGAAGTACAAACACTTCACATCCTAACATTCTGTACTTGGCTAATTGCACAAGAGAAGATCAATCTCAAAAGGATAAGAGCTTTGAACTCGTGTCAAGACAGTGACTTCCAGTGCATCTTAGTAATATTCAAAAAGGAAGTTCCACCAAGTCTCTCAGAATCCCTGCCATCTGAAGCCTCTTAATCTGGCCTCCATTCTCTGCATCACCACCAAATTGTAGAGAGGAATACTGTAAAAGTTGTGTAAACCAAGTGAGATTACCATAAATGTATGGGAGATAAAACATTCAAATGTGTTTTTTTTTAAGGAATTTACTGGAAGTTGCTTGATATACTTAATTTAAAAGACAGAAACTTTTGCATTGCTTTCAGGTAGGCATTGAGTGATTGACCTATGGTTTCAGAATATTGTTTGCCTACCATCTGAAACCTAATGGAATGTCATTCAATGGTTCCATATCTGGGCGAGTCTCCCAAACCTCGGCCTTACTTTTTCTTTAACTTCAAATGCTTCCTCGGCATATGCTAGGGACCGGGACTCAATTCTCAGCTTGGGATTACTGTCTGTGTGAACTCTGCATTTCCTCATGGTGCTCCTGTTTTCCACCCCACAGTCCAAAAGATGTGCTGTTTAGGTGCATTGGCCATACTGAATTCTCCCTTAGTGCGCCAGAGTGTGGCAATCAGGGGATTTTCATAATAACTTCATTGCAGTGTTGTTGTAAGTCTACTTGTGACACTGATAAATAAACTTAAAGTTTTCAGCTATACCTTGGTTACCTCTCCCAGCTAGACAGCAAGTATTCAACAGATTTATTTTCCTTTATTAAGTGCCTGGAGACATTTAGCACTCTAAAGACATAAGTGTGGGCCATAATTTCTTCAATTCACATTCTATTAATGGAACTTCGACATTGAGTTGTATTTTTGCATCTCAATAAATAAAACATCAACAGGTTATATATTTTCCTTCTCTATTTATTTGTTAGTAATGCTCATTGTGTTATTGTTCCAATATAAATTTACATTATCCATACGTTAATTTTTTTGATTCATGTACCTTCATGGCCTGTGCCTTTAGCACTGTTTAAACATTACATTTTATGACCAAAACAAGAACATATGAACAAGGAACAGGACTGGGTCATTCAGCCCAACAAGCTGGCTCCGCCATTTAATAAGACCGTGGCTGATCCAATGGTAACCTCAAATTTGCATCCTGCTTACCCTTGATAACCTAATACCCATTGGCTTACCAAGAATCTATCCATCTCTGCCTTAGAAATATTCCAGGACTCTGCTTCCATAACCTTCTCAGGAAGAAAGTTCCAAAGACTCATGAGAAAAAATCTTCGCCCAACCTTAGGGTGACCCCATCTTTAAACAGTGGCCTCTAGTTCTAGGTTTGCTAACAAGAGGCAATGTCCTCTCCACATTCTCCCTGCTGAAACCGCACCAAGTATCTCATATCAAGTCGCCTCTCGCTCTTCTAAATTCCAATGGACATGTGCCCAGCCTCTCTAACCTTTCCTCACAAGGCAACCTGCATTCTGTCCTGTGGTACCAGCTTCCTTTAGGGTTGAAGTTGGTCAATTGTCACACAAACTCCTTCTCCTTTAGTGCTGTTTTGCATCTCCTCCATTGCCAGGCACATTGTTGCAAAAGCCAAATCTGTGACATTTGATCAAAAAGCATCAAACAGCCAGTTTGCTAACTTGGAATAGAGAATATATCCTGTCAGTTGATGTTGACATGGACAGAAGAGAGGACCATTTGTTAATGAGTCTTTCCTGTTAACACTGGACAACATGAAAGCAGGATGATTGTCCCAATTTTTGCTATCACATCAGGCTATCGTTACAAAAAAGAATCAAATGCACAATAATCTGAAATAATAACTTGCCCATTGACATCCTCGCATCTGAACACACAAGGGAGAAAAAAAGCCCTATGTCATAAATCTTATTATCTAATATATTGGTAATAGAGTGCTGGAATTTCAATTTCATTTTTTTGCTCACTCTCGTCTTACCATTTGAATGTGTGACAGATGCAATTAACTCTATCACCAGAGTACATATTGCAGATCTAACACTGACATTTTATACAAATAACTTTTCCAGTGAATTATTACCTCAGCTTGAGATGTTTATTCAGAATGGGGAAATAAATGCCTTTCATGAGAAGAAAGCAATTGGAAAGCAATTATGCCACAATTATGACACAAAATGATCGGCCTGTAACAAAGTCAAGATATCTTATTTCTGAGATGAAGTCAGTTTTAATGCAATTATTGCAATTGTTAGGAAATTTGAAATTCACCCTCAGATGTGTTTATGTCCTTATAAATATTTTTAGCATTAGAGAGCAGCGTAAGGTGCGAAATAGTGGAGTTTAAATATTAAGTGTGTTTATTTTTTGATGGTTGCGCGAATAAATAAAAAAATTCCCTGTGCAGCTCAGCAGTAAATATTGTGTCTGTAAACTAAATTTAATCTAAATGCCAGAAAATTTGTTAATCATGGAAAAAGTAATCAGGCTTTAAATATGATGGACTGAGCTAGAAGCAAATGAGGAATGTTGAAATGAAAACAGTAAATGCTGCAAAATAATCAGCTCTATCATTATCAATAAGAAGAAAAGACAAAGGCCAATGGTTTGGGTGGACTTCTTGTCAGAACTGGTCACTCACTGTAAAGTGAGCTCTTCAGTGGAATGGAACAGAATGAAAATGGAGGCGGTGTCTTCGAGAGTGGAAAGGAAGAGAATTCATGAGATGAATGCCCGAACAGACTTTATTGAAAAGCTGGAAAGAATTATGAGATAGAAAGATACAAAGATTGTCTTAAAAGTTATCAAAGCAACATGTACATATCATCTTTTGTATCACAAGTGACATGGTTGCTGCTTCGCCACAAGTAATGTCAGATTCTATCAAACTCTTGACGCAGATGTGGGACCCTGCACCTGATGATGATTTGAGACCCAGCTGCAGATCATAGACCACAGTGCAAACTAGTGCAGTTTAGGTTCAGAAATGCTAAGTAGAGGAAGAGCACAGCAGGCATTCTTTTGGCAAGACAGCAAAAGGGAGACAGTGAAGGGAAAACCTTGATTGAATAATGTGATAATGCAATAAATCTTTTTGATCAATTTTACCAGCTGCAGCATGTCGCGCCCCCTCCCCCACTATAACATTATTATGCACACATCAGCACACAATAGCATCAGCTGTCTTGGTAGCCTGTTAAACCTGGAAAAGAACATTTTGGAGGGGGTATTTTCAGTTAGCTTGTCAAAATGCCAAATGGATCCAACACAATTAGATTTTCACTTGCTTCCTCTTTCTGAATTCACTAAAAGAAAGAAATAGGCATGAAAAGAATGAAGGTTGATTGTGAAAAGATAAGGGAAGAAAATTGTGTCTTAAAGGAGACAAGAATTTGAGAGGCGCCGGCAAACTTGATCAAAGAAGTTGTTTCTGCTAGTAATGGTGGGGGAGAGAGATGGGAGACTGCACAGAATGCCAGTCAGAGAAATAGCTTTCCAAAGCAGATATAGAGTTGGAGTAAACTGCAGACATACAGTGAAATTTTACAACCTTAGTGTTCCATCCACGGTCCTGACCATTTTCAGGTTCTGATGATTTTTGGGGTCAGCCTGCTGGTGTGATCTTACTGGAGGCGGTCAGTTAAGAGACTGCCTCTGGGAGCCCTATTCAAAGGATGGCAGACACAGTGTGGTGACAGGGCCAATGCTAAGTCCCTGGGTGACATCGCTGATGTAGGTGGAGAGCGTAAAGTTGGAAGTAGTCTCCCGAAGACTACAAAAATATTGATGAACTGTGGCCACAGCTGTTATGAATTGCTCACTGGTACCCATGCTACAGGGGATGGAGGATGAATCCAGGAAACTTTGCTGGTCTTTCTGGATAGGAGGCTGCTTCCAGTCACCTGCAGGGCTTTGGTCTCAGTGTAGGTGTTCCCTCTGGTATGGCTAATTTAAGTGGCATTTAATTGAGGTTGATCGGCTCCCAGGCAACTCTTGCATGTCTCACCTGTCTCCGGCAAGATCATTCAGTGCAGGTAATGCATTGGGGTAACTGCCCAAATTGGGTTTCCTAAAATCTCCCCACCTCGTTGGCTGATGAGATTTCACCCATTCAATATGGTCTGGTCATAGAGGGATTTATAGACAGCATTTAAAATGCTGTGGTGGTTGGGGAACCTGAGTTAGAATAGGTACAAGAAGATAAATAACTGTCATGTGAGTGAATTCTGGGCCTGAATTGTTTGGATGATGGGGGCTTTATCATTTGCCCACTGACATTGACAGGCCTGTTGCCATTTTACAATCCAGTGAATGTTGATTGCAGCAGATGGGACTTCAATTCATATTTGGAAGAAAGTCTTGTGTTGGAGGACTAATGGCCAATCAGATTGGCTGACAGCTCTCAAGACCATCCAGGTACAGTGCTGCGGTGACTGGAAGAGGCATGCAATGTTGTACCTGTGATTGAGTGATAGGGATCCCAGGAAGAAATGAATAAGGGATGCTCTGGGGGGGACACTAGAGGAGAGGGGTTATGGGTTCGAAGTGGGAGATGAGGTGAGAGGTCCAGAAGTGTCTGGTCTGTGAGGTGCAGTGTCCCCTTTCAGAAGGGGACTCTTGATGAAGACACATCACCATTCCCACCCCCCAAAATCAAGGAGAGTAAATTTTTCTGTTTCCTACTTCCTCGTTATCTGGCGTCCACCAACCTGGAAATTGTGGCTGGACAGAAGAGTCTATTATGGGGCCCCTTAAGGGCTCTAATAGGGGCAAGAGTGAGCATCACCACCTGAGGCCTTGCCCATGTGTTCAGCATAAATTCATGTCCAAGGTGGGCAATATCCCATCCATGCAAATCCAGCTTTCGTCTCAAAACCCATTGAGGGTGGGAGTGTAAAATTCAAGTCATGAGGTCAAGAAATCAATTGGTTCAGTTAAATGAGTCTGTAAAATATATGGAATAGTAAAAATAGATGAAGAGTATGAATAATGGTTTTGACTTTTCTAATGTGAATGATGTACTTAACGTGCCAAGCACTCTCAAGACATTGAACATTGTAAAGTAAATTTACGGTACCTATTGGGGAAAATATCTTCATTGAAAGGATAAGAAATGTTTACAAAAATAAGAAAAATGGTAATAGCAGAAGAAAAGTTGGAAGTTTTCAAAATAAATTTAGTTGCTAGGGTGGAACAATTAGTATAATACAGCAGGCATGAATACATCTTATATTTTGGTGGGTCATGTACCATGGAATTATAACTCAACAGCAAGCATAAATCCAAGATTCACTTGTGGGTTATACCAGTAAGCTATAAAGCAAACTGTTACAAGAAATGCAAGTACCCAGATAGAAACAGAATCAACCATATCTTTGTGAACCAGACTACCATGGCAGCAATGGATCAAAAGCTGTGACAATCTTGCCAGAAGCTGGAACTCTGGCATTGGAAATATGCTTATGACTGGCCAAGTGACCTTTGTCTGACTGACATTTTCTGAAGTTGTTGCATTTATAACTATGATAAGCACAGTGGATCGTAGGCAGAAGAAAAAACTTAGTGGTGAGCTGTTTCCCCCTGTCTTATGTATGTATTTAAAGAAAAAAACAGGAAAAATACAAGAAAAACAATCAAGAGTTCCTTGTAATTTATTGTAACGGGTTAGTTATTCCATAGAAGATTGTTTGCAGGTGGATTAGAAAATGTGCATGGTGGGAGGTAAATTTATTGCAAGAATAGGGTGAATCAGAGTTTATGCAAGCACATCATCCACATTGGACAAGTCAAAATCATTATTCATACTGAGAAACTCAAGATTTCCAAAGGAAGTTTTAAAAGAAAACTGGATCATCTGTTCTCTCCTAATGTTGTTGCAGATGAAATAAAAGACATGGCGTAGGAGCTAGCTGATGCCACAGCCGTTCTGTAGGTGTGTAAAATGGGGGTCTAATTATCCGATGTAGTGTACCTCACATGCATAAATCTCTCATTTGAAGTGCTAAGAGCTCCCTCATGGGTACTCAGGGCCTATGCTTGAAACAAACATTTGTGCTTTTGCATAGAAGGAGCTAAATGTCAATTTGAACCCCTGTTCCCGGGATTTGGACTAGCCAGAATCACAGTATGAGGAAGTAGTCTCTGGCCACTGGCTTCTGCCTTGCAGTCCTAATCTGCCACCTACTTTGACCCAAAAGTACAGGCTATTTCCTTTGCCTTTGTGTTTCCTTCATATTCCTGCTCGTGTACAGTTTTAGCAGTGTTCTTGAAATGTACAGCACCAGTTCCATTTGATACAGTCTTTATTATCTCTAGAGCTCTCTCCGTCTGACTGTCACACCTCTACCTAAAGCAAGCTGCTGATACCAAAAAGGTTGCAAAAAAAAGCGATTGATCTTCTTGACAATCCACGTCAAACTTGTAAATGTTGCTACTTAAGCCTTCATCGCAGGTAATTCCACATTTTCCGGTCTGACCTTCGGCATTTCTACAAGCAATGCTTGTACTGGATTAACAGACTTTGGAAGACAGCAAAACTGTAAATGAAGAATCTGAGGAAGACGGCTGTTGAACAGATGGGGACTTGCTGACATAACAGGATACTGACTTGGCATCGCTACACACTGCACTATTTCAAACTACAACCAATAGGAAAGCGATCTGTTTTTAACTAGCCCGCTGCTGTAGGTGGTTCCTTTTTGTGCTGAGAAAATCTGACTTCCGGCATTATCGTCAGAAGAAGCCCCTTATGGTGGTTGATCCTCCTCCACAATGTTTTGTTTTTGTAGTTGTAAGATCCCCTAGTTCAGTGCTATACTCCACAAGCTATGGTCACAATGCAGGGTTTTTATTTGGAGCAGCACAGTGGTTAGCACTGCTGCCTCACAGCGCCAGAGATCTGAGTCCAATTCTGGCCTTGGATGATTGAATGGAATGTGCACATTCTCCCCATGTCTGTGTGAGTTTCCTCTGGTGCTCTGGTTTTCTTCCATTCTCCAAAGATGTGCAGGTTAGGTGGATTGGCCATGCTAAATTGGCCCTTATAGTGTCCAAAGGTATGCAAATTAGGGGAACTAGTGAGGTAGGTATGTAGAATTACAGGGATAGAGTAAGATACCTGTTGGAGAGTTGGTACAGATTCGATGGGCTAAATGACTGCCTCCTGCACTGTAGGAATTCTATGATCCTATAATTAAATAGAGAATGATGGATTTAATATTGAACAATTAATTCTAATGCAGTTACTTTGCTATGTATCTGAAGGTACTTGAGACTCGGATTACCGTTAACGTGTTACCGTTTTAGTAATTGTTCTATTAGGCAAATATTCTCCCCTTGTAGCACTTTAGGGCAGAGAAATAAAATTAAAATGGGTTGCAAGGATCATCCCAGGACAGCAGTCTTGCACAATGCAGCTATTTTGAAATGTGGGTGAGAAAGGAAGATGAAGAGAGAGGGACTATGATATACTAATTTAAAATTAGATTTCATGAGAGGTAACAGAACAATAATGTGTGGAAGGAAAGAAGTCAAAGGTAGAAGCTCAACAGAGCACGCAGAAGAATTTTCTTATGGGATTGATAAAAATTTCACGACTGCTTTCAATCTATCATGCAAACCAGCCTCCCATCCATTGACTCTGTCTACACTTCCCACTGCCTTGGCAAAGTAGCCTATATAATTAAGGACCCTGCACACTCCGGACATTTTCTCTCCCACTTTCTTCCGTCAGGAAAAAGATACAGAAGTCTGAAGTCACGTACTAACCAACTCAAGAACAGCTTCACTGCTGCTGTCAGACTTTTGAATGGACTTATCTTGCATTAAGTTGATCTGTTCCTACACCCTAGCTATGACTGTAACACTACATTCTGCACTCTCTCCTTTCCTTCTCTATGAATGGTATACTTTGTCTGCTTATGCAAGAAATAATACTTCTCACAGTATACTAATACATGTGACAATAATAAATAAAAAAAAATTTAAAAATCTTGAATCATCATCATTGGGCTGCATTTATGTGTGGAACATGAGCCCAAGCAAGAGCTAAGCTTTTAAAATAATGTTGGACCTTCAATAGATTAAACAGAATGTGAAAAGGATGGACTTGCCATGTGCCGATTTTAATCTCTCCGTTATTGGCAGCCGTGCCTTCAGCTGCCTGGGCCCTAAGCTCTGGAATTCTCTCCCTGAGCTCCTCTATATCTTTCTCCTCCCCTATGATGCTTCCTATAAAACCTATCTCTTTGACCAAGAATCGGTTGTTTGACCTAATATCTCCTTAAAGTGGCTGCACATTTTGAAAAATGCTTCTCGAGATGTTTTGCTCCATTTAAAGTGCTATATAAATACAAGCTGTTGTGTATAAAAGGAAAATTACTTTGTGCCTTTGAAAAGATGAGTTATTGCTTCCACAGCTGGAACAGCATGAAAAAAGATTACACATTTATGTGGGATGGGTGAGTGCATCAATGCAAAAATATTTTGTCCAGCTAATATATTCTATACTAACAGCTTAAATATTCATAAAAAATAAATTCCAATTTCAAGTGTTTGATTGACATGACTGATAATGCAATGCTTAGCTTTTTTAAGACTTAGACTCTCGAGTTGGTGACTGCTTTGATTCTGGAAGCCTCAATCCTGTTTTGACAACTCAGTAAATGAGGAAACAAAAACACATGTGCATGCACATACACATGGGCATTGAAGTCCTTTTATTCTTTTCCTGTTTTCCCTCCTATCTCCAGAGGATAGTGACTCCCTGCTAGCTACAATTTCAGTTATCCTCCCTCTTGATTTCCTCACTATCACTGGTTGGCTGCCTCACCAGAATCTTAACCAACACTGAAGAACTTGAGAACTTGTTGTTGTCATAATCTCTTAAGAGTTCAAGAGATTTGCTGTTGTCATAAGCTATCACAATTTTTTTTATTCATTTATGAGACATGAGTGTCACTGGCTGGCCAGCATTAATTGCCCATTCTCAATTCCCCTTGATCAGAGAGCAGTTGAGTCAACCACGTTGCTGTACTTGGTTGTAACTTTGTGCGCCGTGAAAACGGTGGAGGGAATCATAAAGAGAAATCAACGTGTCTTTGTGGTGTAACCAACTAATTCATTTTGAAAACTGGGAGTTTTGTAGCCTCACAGCTATATTATTCTCTCCAGTGGTGTGTGTGTGCTATTCCTGGTGTGCTGCTGTTTCATGGAATCATAAAATCCCTACAGTAGAGAAGGATGCCATTTGGTTCATGGAGCCTGCACTGACAACAACTCCACCCAGGCCCTATCCCCATAAACTGTGTATTTACCCTGACACTCAGAGGCAATTTAGCATGGCCAATCAACCTAACCTGCACATCTTTGGAGTGTGGGAGGAAACTGGAGGACCTGGAGGAAACCCACGCAGACATGGGGAGAATGTGCTAACCACACAGACAGTGACCCTTGCTGGGAATCGAACCTGAGTCCCTGTGAGACAGCAGTGCTAACCACTGTGTCAGGTGTGCTGCCCATTTTTACTCCAAGACATTTTTCAGCACTGTTCCAATGTTGCTAGTGGGTCCCAGCTTCCTATAAGTATGTTATCTCCTTTAACTCCTTGGAATTGCTGCACATGATGTGTCAGAATATAAATTAGCTGAGATGCTGGTGGGAAACCTCAATATTTGATTTGCTTTTAAATCAAATCCAAATTAGTTGAGATACTGGTGGGTCTCTCAATATGCTTTTTAGCCTCTACTATGAACCTTTTCCCTTCCATGGCAACTATATTTTCATTGTGGTATTATATTTCCACTGT
This sequence comes from Sphyrna mokarran, assembly GCA_024679065.1. Taxonomy (NCBI): domain Eukaryota; kingdom Metazoa; phylum Chordata; class Chondrichthyes; order Carcharhiniformes; family Carcharhinidae; genus Sphyrna; species Sphyrna mokarran. Next base: position 103,016,515 of record JAGIQG010000003.1, on the reverse strand, counting down.
GGTATTATATTTCCACTGCTAACTCAATTTTTCACATCAATCCTCTTGCATCTTCCATATGCTCTGTTTGCAATCTAAATGACCTTTGCGGGATTAACTCTAAAATTTCTTAAAGGCAATGATGCTAGGAATCTCCACCGATTACTCAGGATGTCAAACTGGGACAAATTGTTCCTGAGCCACCAATTCCTAATAAGGAGAAAGTACAATCACCATTGTACCTTTGTGGAGGAGGAAAAGGAGTGAGTGATTTTCAAAATTATCTGGAACACCCAAATGGCTTGTGTAAAATTATTTCTGTTTGTGAAGAGCCTATGTTTGTTGGTGTATATGTATATTTTATATTCTTATCTAGAATGTACAGCAGAGTCTCTTTGTTATCTAGAATGTACAGCAGAGAAGCAGTTTCTTATCCAGAAATTACAGCACAGAGGCAGTTCATTATCTAGAAGGTACAGCTCAGAGATTTGGTATCTAGAAGGTACAGTGCAGGGGCGGAGTATCTAGAAGGTACAGTGCAGGGGCGGAGTATCTAGAAGGTACAGTGCAGGGGCGGAGTATCTAGAAGGTACAGTGCAGGGGCGGAGGATCTAGAAGGTACAGTGCAGGGGCGGAGGATCTAGAAGGTACAGTGCAGGGGCGGAGGATCTAGAAGGTACAGTGCAGGGGCGGAGGATCTAGAAGGTACAGTGCAGGGGCGGAGGATCTAGAAGGTACAGCTCAAAGGTTTGGTATCTAGAAGGTACAGCTCAAAGGTTTGGTATCTAGAAGGTACAGCTCAAAGGTTTGGTATCTAGAAGGTACAGCGCAGGGGCTGTTTGGCCCAACTGGTCCATGGTGGAAGAATTTTTTTCTCTAAGTGTTCCCTATCAAATCCATTTATGTCTTAACAACTTCAATGCTTTTGTTTTGAAGTTCCAGCTTGTTCAATACTCTGTGATAGTACAACCACTTCTTTTTCATCTCCACCAGTGCCTCTACATCTTTTCTAATAACGTGAAAATACAGCAGTCAGGATGTGATCTCACCAAGTCTTTGTTTGATTTGAATCTGAAATCATTTTAAGGGCATTCTGACTTTGCAAAATGAGAGAAGGCATCTTTTTTGCCTGTAGTCACACGCCAATCCTTTGGATATATTCTCCAAACAACCTGAGATAGTGTAGCATCTTGTACTTTGCCTGTTTGAGTAATGCAAGATCTAACTGCAGTATTGGGCAGGGCAGATTTTTAGGGAGTGGTGTGAAGACTGTGGGGCCAAAATGAAATCGACTGGGAAACATCGAGACTGATGATTCACAGGTCCAGCTGAATTTCATGAGATGTCCCCGTAATTAATTCCTTTTTACCAGCAGCTGGGCAGATTGACTGGCAGGCTGGCTGTTAAGCACAAAACTAACCCTTCATCAAGTCCTGGCTGCTGTATGGGATAACGACACACATCCTTGCCAAAAATCTCATTTCATGACCGTTTAGATCAATTTAGGATTGATTCCCAGTTTCATTGATTTCCGTGCTATCTCAGTCTGCCTTTTGTCTTGTGAAGAATGAGAAATGCTCTGGAGTTCAGGTTGTGACTTGCATTTTTAAAAAAATTACCTAACTTCATGTTCAAAGAGCCAAATATTGCACTATCACACACACAGACACACACAGCTTTACAGCAGGCATGTTTTTTCTCCTTGTTCCGACTTCATTTGATTTAAGATTAGTGCGAAGCAGAAAACCTTTGGTTCTGAAATAGACAGTGGATAATCTGTTGGCAAGAGGTTGAGGTCAGTGACAATCCAGCATTAAATAAATCTGTCACTGATATTTATACCATATGTGATCTGATTTTTGACAAACCCCACTAAAATTTAATCTGATCAAAGGTGTCTCTGTAATTAAATTCATATTGCTGTTCTGAGACAGTTCCAGCTCTACAGCTATTTTAAATTAATAAAGCCCTTGACTAAATATTGCCAAATGTAAGGTGATCTTGCGGCCTTAATTCAGGATTAGAAACCCTGCAGTGGAACCTGACAGCTGCCCCAGACTGGCTTTGCATGTTTGAATGATTGTCGAAATCTGCAGAGTCTGCAGTCTAAATTTGTAGTTACGAGTCTAAAATATGCAGCATGGTTCTGAAACGTAACTGGTGAAACATATTTGTAATATATACTTCACACACTTCACAATTCAAGCAGATTGGACCAGTTGGCCTTTATAGTGTGAGCACAGCCTTTTCCAAAAATAAGTATTTGAGCAAGACCAATAGTGTGGTCAAGTTAATGGCTGGAATCTTCCAAAAGTGCACAGTGTGTTGGCTCTGATGAGAAACCAGTGTGAAGCTCACAGGCTACACGGCCGGCTTTTCTCAGTATATCGAACAACATTCTGCACAATTCCAAAGGGGGACTGAGCTTCACCATCAGCTGGAGGGGCAGGGACTAAGAAAGTCGGCGAGGACGCTCCCATCTTTAATTGAAATGAAGCCTTCATGGATACTGATATCCCCCATGAAGCAGGTCAACAACCCCCTCCCCTGCCACCGCCCTCCCCCCACATTTGGGGACACTGCCGGAGTGCATTGATACATCCCTCACAGCTCAGGGGCGATACTTACCTGTGGTCAGCTCAACTGGTTGTCATGCTGACTAGGTGGAAAGTTAGGATTGAGGGCAGTAGTAACCGTTTTAAGCTTGCTGATGTGATGTTAATTCATGCAGATTAGGCTCACATCCTTACTGGCCATGAACCTAATTACATCACTGACAGGGGTATGGGGAAGAAAGAGCTCACCAACGCAAATCTCATTTTTGGCCTTTTGAGATTTAGCTTTCATTACGGGATTTACACCTGCTGTCAATGAGGCCTTAGATTACAGCCAGTGCTTTTCACGATCAAAACTGAACTCAGAGTATGTTTCAATCATATCTTTCCATTGGAATCTGAAGTTTTAACTTTTCCCATTTTTACTTTAGTTGTTTCCTTTTTTTCTAATTCCCCACATTTTCTCATTTCATTCATGAATATTTCTCATTTGATAACTTGCCCTCTTGATGCACAGGAACCTTATATAGATTGAACCGTGATGTGGGAAAGGCTTGTAGAAGTCTTGAATTTGCTCCTGACAAGCCATTGTCAGGAAGTCAGTGGAAAATTTTAAAATGGGTGTTGATAGATCATGATGAAGTTAAGAGTATTAAAGGATTTTTAAAAATTAGTTCTTGGTATAGGGGCGTTGCTGGCTAGGTCAGCATTTATTGTCCATCCTCAATTGTATTTGAGAAGGTGGTGGTGAGCAACCTTCTTGAACGACTGCAATTCGTGATGTAGGCGAACCCTCATCGTGCTATAAGGAGCCCTGGTGATAAATGAAATTAGGATACAGATCAGCCATGATGTGATTGAATGGTAGAGACTTTTATAGGGCTGAATGACCTACTGCTGTTCTGATATTGTTAACTGAATTTTTTTAGAAGTTTATTTATTCATCGTAAGTAAGACTTACATTAACATTGCGATGAAATTACTGCGAAATTCCCTTAGTTGCCACACTGCGGAGCCTGTTTGGGTCAATGCACCTAATCAACAATCTTTCTTACTGAGGGAGGAAACCTATCCAAACACAGGGAGAATGTGCAAGCTCCATAAAGACAGTGACCCAAGCCAAGAATCGAACCTGGGGCTGTGAGGCATCAATGCTAACCACTGTGCCCTCGCCCACTACCAGAATTTGCTCAGAATTGCCCTTCTATTCCTCCATTTAATAATCATTCTGTTTCTCATTATGTTTTGTTCTGTGCCTAAATTGAGAGTTTTCATGTTCGTGCTCTTCTGATCCTTTAATAAAGGAAAGAAAAATAGAACTTGCATTTATATTGCACATTTTACAATGTTGGTCCCAAAGCACTTCACAGTCAAGTAGTTTTATAATGGAGGCAACCTTTGTAATGATCTTCATGTCTTCTCAATCTGTCATTTTATTTCTTCAATTTGATCTTTCCATTCCATGGAGATCAATGTCTTAGAATCCTCAGATCTAAACGTGCTTATAGGCAAAGTGAAAACTTCCCCAGTTTTGCGTCTTTCACTGGTTAATTCATTGATTCTTGGTATTCAGGTTTCAGCTACTTTTTAATACAAAAACTAATGTAATATAAATAATTGCACCATTTATTATATAGCAGTATGTGTACTTTTATATGTAGAATGAAAGTACGAGGTTCATTAACAGCTGTCTGCTGTGCAAGCGTTTGTCTTCAATACTTGTGGAAATCTCTGCAGAATTGCTTAAAGGCCAATCTTTGAATGTTAAATCAGTTTAATCAAATAGTCCCTGGAATGTTAGATTTGCGTTATGTAACATAATTCTTGAAAATTGGGAATAATTGCTTTTGCCACATTGCCAAATCTTTGGCAGATGTCAGGGGCTTATATTTTCAAATGTAATTTGTTGTGTTTCCTGCTTTACTGTCCGCAAGAACAAGTCATGTTAGGGACGGGACAAGCAGGACTGATGCAGGATAGAGGAAGTTATGTTTGAAATTCTCCAGTATACTCGAGGGTTAATGAAATTGAAATGTCTTTGAAAAACTTATTTTGTACATCTGATAAAGCAAAAACTATCAATATGCGAACATGACAGATATAGGTCTGTGGCTACATTTGTTATAATTTCATAACTTGCTCATTGACAAAAGGTAGAATTCTAACTAGCATAGCATTTAATTTGAGAAATGTAAGGAACTATTTATTTAGCCTTTTAATAGTTAACACTTGAATCTTGTTCAGTACACTTTGATATAACATTTTGTGGTGACTTAACAAAGGAATGCCTGCACTTGAAATGTTTAATACGTAGTGGTCCTCATTTGTTGCACTTTAAATAAACACAGATTTGATTCTGCAGCATTAATTCTTTGTGTAAGTGTTATACATTTCAGTGGAAGCAAAATTTCTTTTCCTGCATGCTTATCAAAAAAGTTCTTCTGAAAATGTTTTATGTATGTATGCTTGGCAATAAATATTTCTTCAATTTTTCTGAAATGCTTCAGTTTTATAATATGTTTAGCCAAAGCTTACTGCATTTTTGCTTATATGATTATGCGTCCATCATATTGTTTATCAAAACATATATTTACCAATGCAAAGATTATTATTATACATGAGGTGTTGTTGATGCAGCGCAACATGCTTACCTGATTGAGGTTTCTATTGCCAGTGTCAGAATTTGAAGTATTTGGTGTTTTTAACCATCAGTCATTAAATATTCTTTTATCTGGCAACTCAAAGCTGTTGCATAATAGCTTTTTCTTTCTAAAAATACAACAATGCTAAGATATTAAATTGTCGTAAATCATTCTTTTTGAAAGCATGTTAACTACATTTTAAAATCTATTCCCATAATGTTTGATGCTGGTGAACGTTTAAAAGCCTTTCATTAAAATTGCTCTCATTGAAACGACGAGAAATCAATAAATGTCCTGACAACTCTGAAATGGCAGTTTGCACAATGCTCAATGTATTGGTATGGTTGCAAAAGGGGATTTGAAACACATTTTTATCCCTTGAAAGCTTTTCAAAAGCATTTTATCTATAAAAAAAAGACATGATAGAAATTCTTTTTATTATTAAATTACTGCTTTGGTAAGTTAATATTTAAAGCCTTGCCAACATGTTTTATATGGATTAAGGAGGCTCTTTTCACTGATGTACGAAATTGAAGAAGCAGGTTAGGAGGGGCTGCTGTGTCTGTGTATCAGAATTGATATCGTCAATAGCTTGGCAATAAATATTTCTTCAATTTTCCTAGTCAGTGACAGATTGGAATTAACTATAACTTAATGCTCTTTCCATCTATTATTTGTCTTCATTGCAAGATAGGAATAAATGACTCAGGCCATTTAATCCTGGGGTACCTCTTCGCTTCACCCAAGTACCATTCCCCACTGCACATGACTCTTATGCAAATGCATATTAATCTTTCTGTGAAAGAAGTGTATTTAATGTTTCTGAAACAAAACGTCAGCATAAGACCAAGATAGGAAATTAAATTTTTTTTCTGAATTTTGAATCTTCGCACCGTAGTTGAGGGGACTGCTAACTGTGTCTGTCACATTGCTCACATGTCTGTTGTCACCTCTTCCCTTCTCTCTGAAAACCATGATAGGGTCTCTCTTGTCCTGGCCTTCTACCCATCAGCCTCAAATATTCAACAAATCATTTTTCACCACCTCCATTGTGATGCCACTACCAAAACTATCTTCCCTTTCAGCCCATTCTGAAGGATCTGTTTGTCTGCAATGCCTAGTCCACTCCTTGATCACCCTCAACACTGCTGCCTTTTTCCATGGCACCATTTCATGAAAACCAAGGAGATGTACCACTTGTTTTACCTCCTCTTTTCTCACCCAAGGCGCCAAGCATTCCTTCCAAGTGAATATGGCAGCACAGTGGTGCAGTGGTTAGCACTGCTATCTCAAAGCATCAGGCACTCAGGTTCAATTCTGATCTCAGTAACTGTCAGTGTGGAGTCTGCACACTCTTTTCCATAGCTGCGTGAGTTTCCTCCAAGTGCTCCAGTTTTCTCCCACAGCTCAAAGATGTGCGGGTTAGGTTGATTGGCCATGATAAATTGCATGACAAATTGGGGATTTAGGGGTTACAAGGATAGAACTTAGGTGGGATTGTCGTTGGTGCAGGCTTGATGGGCCAAATGGCCCCATTCTGCACTGTAGATTCTGTGATTCTATTCTTTCAATCTAGTCCACTGTATTAGCTGATCACAATGTGACCTCCTCAAACTGGGGAGACCAAATGCAGACTAGGTTACTGCTTTGCCGAACGTCTCTTTTCAATCCCACAAGCGTGACCCCAAGCACCCAGTAGCCTGATGCTTTAATTCCCCACTTTGCTCTCACACTGATATCTCTAACTTTTGCCTGCTGAATTGATCCAATGAAATTCAATGTATGCTTGGGGAATAGCATCTTGCCTTTTAGTTAGGTACTTTTCAACCTTCCGGACTTTAATTCAACAACCTGAGACGATAAACTCAGTGCCCACTATTTTCTTTGCAGCAGCATGGTAGTATAATTGTTAACACTGCTGCCTCATAGCGCTAGGAACCTGGGTTTGATTCCTGGCTTGGTTCATTGTCTGTGTGTAGGTTGCACATTCTCCCTGTGTCTGCATGGGTTTCCTCAGGGTGCTCCAGTTTCCTCTCACGTTCTGAAAGACGTGTTGGTTTAGGTGCACTGACCCGAACAGATACAAAGAACAAAAGAGCATGGGAAACAGGTCCTTCGGCCCAACGAGCCCATGCCACCACCTCGCTGTTCCCACTTCTATTCGTGATCCCTGTCTGTGTTTATAGATCAATGGATTGAAACCAAATTTGAGACAATTTAGGGAGAAGTTGTTCTGCCAGTCAGCCTAAGAGCATATCTTTGGGATGTAGGAAGAAACCGGAGCACCCGGAGAAAACCCACGCAAGCACGGGGAGAATGCGCAAACTCCCACAGACACAGGCCCAAATCCATGTATCTGCACAGCACAGCGATAGTCACTGAGCTGTCGTGTTGCCCATCAAATGGTCCAGGTCAAGCGTACACTAACGACGTGAAGCACTAGGATACTCTCAAAATCCAAGAGCAGCCCTCTCACGACCCATCGCGTGTATGCCCCTTGTTAGACAACAAGGTGGACCAAAGCACCTGTAGGATAAAAACAAGTACATCAATATCATCATCTATTTACACACTTCCCAGGGACTCTGAAGGCTCATGATCCCTATTTTAAATCAGTTTTCTATACCCCTCCATTCCCATTCTGTTCATGTGCCCATCTAAGTATTTCTTAAATATCTCCAGAGTACCTGCCTCCACCACTTTACTTGGTAGCGCATTCCATACCCACACCACCCTCTGTGTGAAAAAACTCCCTCTAGCATCCAAATTATACCTTACCCCCCTCACCCTAAGCCCATGACCCCTTGTGCTATTTGAGTCCATCTTAGGAAAAAGCTTAACCCTGTTTACTCTATCTATACCCCTCATAATCTTGTACACTCTATTAGATCTCCTCTAAGTCTACATCTTTCTAAGGAAAACAGCCCCAATTTGCCTAACCTCTCCTCGTAACTCAGACCTTCCATACCAGGCAGCATCCTGGTAAACCTCCTCTGTACTCTCTCCAGAGTGTCCATGTCCTTCTGGTAGTAAGGTGACCAGAACTGGACGCAGTATTCCAAATGAGGTCTAACCAACATTTTATACAACTGCAACATTAAAGGCCAGCTCTTGTACTCTATTCCCCTTGCTATAAAGGCTAACATATCATGTACCTTCTTCACAACCTTCACCTGCTCTGCCACCTTCAGAGACTTGTGCACCTGCACCCCCAGGTCCCTCTGTGTTTCTATACTCTTGATAGGTCTACTCTTTATCATATACCTACCCCCTACATTCTTTCTTCCGAAATGTATCAAATCGCATTTATCAGGATTGAATTCCATCTGCCATCTATCTGCCCAAGCTACCAGCCTATCTATGTCCTGCTGCATCGCCTGACAATGCTCCTCACTGTCCGCAAGTCCAGCCATTTTTGTATCGTCTGCAAAGATGCCAGAGTGTGGCAGCTAGAGGAATTTCAAAGTAACTTCATGGAAGTGTTAATGTAAGCCTTACTTGTGACTAATAAATAAAGTTCAAGTTTATTTATTAGTCACAAGTAAGGCTTACATTAGCAGTGCAATTAAGTTGCTGTGAAATTACCCTAGCCATCACAGTCCGGTGCCTGGATCATTAGAACTATTTAAAGAGGAGGTGAATAAAGATTTGATATCTTGAGGAATTCTGAGCTTTGGGGAATTGGCACAGAAAAGGAGTTGAGGCTGGCAGAGATCAGCCGTGATCGTATTGAATGGCAGGGCAGACTTGAAGGTGACCTACTCCCGCTTCTATTTCTTGAGTTCTTATGGATATAATAATAGATGTCTGCTTGCAATCCAGTTGAGGAACAGACTGGGGTTATATAGGATTTTAAATGCTCAACTAATTTGGAATGACATAGCATCCTGCAGTGTGCATGGAGTTTTTAAATTATCCAATTATGTAGTTTTGTGAAACAGGCAACTCTGATGCATTTTGTTACAGTTTACATCCAGCTGTCCTCAACCACCACTGATGCACTGGATCCAGAATTATAGAATACCATGCCAGGTCCCAGAAATGCCTCAAGACACTTTGTCTAATTATTTTGAGGTGCAGTCACTTTTGTGTAGGTTAGTACAATATCCAATTTACATATAGTAACAGCCTATAAATTTTATTATAAATATTGGCCTTTTGTTTGGTGTTGATTGCTTACCTGAGACTCAGAAGAATCTTATTTAAATGATGTTTTGAAATCAGCAATATTCATCTGAAGAGACGAGCAGGATCTCAGTTTAACATCTCCTGCAGTGCAGCATGCCCTTGGTGCTGCAGTCTGGATGACATGCTCAGAGTCTGAACATATAATTCAGTAACTCTTCAGCAAGCATGTTTCCAACTGAACCAATCTGACCTTTGCCACTGACTTTGCTTCTCTTGATGTGGAGTCTGATACGAGATATAGAGGAGCAAGTTACTGAACTTACATATCCATTTTTTGTAGCAAGATCATAGGAATTTACAGATCAAGAATTAGGATGACATTACCCAACAGCAAGGAATCATTTCACTAAAAAAGTAAGGTTGTGTTATACTAGATTGCAACATTACTCAGAGAAAAGCTTTTCCAGACAAATTTCGTTTTCACTTAAATAGCTAACTTGTAGCCAGATGGGAATATTTCTTTGTCAGCTGCTTTCACTGACCCATAATAGGATTTTACTGGATAAGATCCAACATTAGTGCGAAACTCTGGATAACCATCTGGTTTGAAACGGAATTATTACTATCTCTATATCGTTTACAATATATGAAAAGTTTTCCAAGAGCCATGAACAGTGATACCCAAGTGCCAAGAGCAATGACAATACAGTTGTTACTACTTTCTGTATGCAATTTATCTCAGTTCAAAACAGCCACGCTTTTACTTCAACATTCAAAAGCCATTTTTAAAAAGAGAAGCTGGTGTTTTTGCTTATGGTTCTGTCAATGCTTCTGTTATTTTACGGTGGATCATAAACTAAAGTTTTGGTTTCAATTTAATCTATTCAATCTGGTGGTGATAGTGTGAGGTTCTGTACAATCTGTTTTGCCTTGATATACTGGCCAAGGAAGGGAATGAAGTTAATGGTAAAGTTATCTGGATTGTGGTGGAGCCGATGGCTAGAGGAAGTTGCATGGAAGCAGGAGTAAATCAATTTGTTCTGCCATTTAAGAAGATCATGGCAGATGCTCTCGTTCAATGTAACCACTGCTTTTGCACATTATTTAATATCTTTGGCTAGCAAAAATCCATCAATCTGACTTTTGAAATTAACAATGAACTGAGCATTAATTGCTGTTTGTAGATTAGAGTTCCACACTGCTGTCATTTATGTGAAGAACTATTTCTTAATTTCACTTCTGGAATTTCTGGCTCTAATTTTTAGTCTAGACTCCATAACCAATTAAAATTCTTTCTATCTACCCTACCTGTTCCGATTGATATCTCGACAACCTCTTAACCTTCAACATTCCAAAAATACTACCTAAGTTTATTTAATCTTTCCTCATAACTTATGAGTCTAGATATCATCCTCATAAATCTACCCTACACTCCTTCAAGACCAAAATGCCTTTCCTAAGTTGTGATGCTCAGGACTGCTCATTGTAGTCAAACCAAGGCAGGCAGGTACCCCTCCCCCTCCCCCTGGCACGAGAGAAGTACGTGGAGAAGACAGATTAATGAAGGAATGGAAAACTCAGCGAGTCACTAATAAATTCCTGTCACGAATCCCATCTGTCAATTGGCAGTCTTTGAATGGCCATGGCAACAGTGGTCCTTGCTGAATAAGTTCAGGACGGAGCAGGGCCCCTAGTCAGCCAACCTCCACCACTGCAGTAGTAGAAAGAATCAAACAATGCTGTTTGGCACTGAAGAGTGTACCCTTTACAGACTAAATGGTGAATTCATAATCTTAAACTCAGCAAATGAGAAGGCAATGCTTGGCTTCTCAAATTTTAATTCGTGAAATAAATAAAATAATGCTGTTCATCTTTTTGATAAATTTAGATATGTCCTTTTCTATCCTATCATCATATTTGTTAATAAATACAATTGACACTCAATCCAGACTCCTATGAGGAGTCATTTGTCACATCTGGCCACTTAACGTATCACTGCTCTTTATCTCCTGTCTCTCCATCAATTTTGGAACCGGGTCGATAATTGCCCTTCAATTCTATCAGTGTTAACTTTTTCTAGTCCTGTCATGTGAAGAAGTTCACCAAATGCTTTCTGGAAATCCTTATAAATGACATCTATAGAGATTCTTCATTCAATGTTTCAGTCATTTCTCTGGTTCAATTAGATTTGTCAGACATGACTGATCCTTTACAAACCTATGCTTTCTCTGACAAAATACAGAAATGGCCATTATTGAAGTCACAAATGGCATCTCTCTGACTCTGTGCACTAGCTTTGCCTTTGCCACTTGCTCTGCAGTCTATTCCATGGTTGGAAATGCCAATCTGCTCCAATTCTTTCTCTGTTGTCCATCTTAAAGCATTACTGATAAAGAATAATGAGGCTTCTAAAGTGAGAAGAAGGCAAATCTAAATGAATCCATCCAGAGAAGAGCTATAGAATAGCAACGGTGATACAAAATCCAGTAACGCGGGCCTGAAATCTTCATCCAACCAAGTCCAGTAAAGGAAGTTGGAAAATTATTTGTGTTTATGTGCCTTTTATGACCTCTAGACATCCCAAGGGACTTTACAGTTAAGCAAGTAGTTCTGAAATGTTGTCACTAATGTTAGAAATGCAGCAGTCAATTTGCATATAGCAAGGTTGAGGAGTTTGCATGTTCTTCCTGTGTCCGCATGGGTTTCTTCCAGGTGCTCTGGTTCCCTCCTACAGTCCAAACATGCATTGGACCATGCTAAATTCCCTTTTGTGACCCAGGATGCATAGGCTAGAGGGATTATTAGGATATGTGAGGTTATGGGGATGGGGCTTAGGTGGGATTGTTTTCAGTGCAGACTCAGTGGCTTCCTTCTGTACTGTAGAGGTTATATGGTTCTAAGGTTCCACAGACAGTAATGTAATAATGATCAGATAATCTCTTTTAGAAATAAAAACACAAAATGCAGAAAAAACTCAGCAGACCTGGCAGCATCTTTGGAGAGAATAAAACAGTGTTAGCATTTCAAATCAGTGTGACTCTTCAGAGCTGAAGGGAGGAAGAATTGTGATGGATTTTATACTGTTTAACAGGAGGTGGAACTGGTGAAGCAAAGCAGAAGATCTGTGATGGCTGATTTGATTGATTATTGACACGTAGTGAAAAATATTGCACGCTATACAGACAAAACATTCATAGAGTATATAGGAGAGAAGGAAAGGATAGGTTGCAGAATATAGTTTTTAAAATCATAGTTAGAGTGTAGAGAAAAATCAGCTTAATATACAGTAGATCAATTCAAAAACCTGATGGCAGATGAAGAAGCTATTCTTTGGTTGTATGAGATTTCAGACTTTTGTATCTTTTTCCCGATGGAAGAAGATGGAAGTGTGTGTCCGGGATGTGGCGGAGGGTGGTTCCTCATTTATGCTGACTGCTTTTCCGAGGCAGCAGGAAGTGTTGATGGAGTCAATAGAGAGGAGGCTGTTTTATGTTATAGACTCAGCTATGTTTATGATGCTTTGTAGTTTCTTGTAGTCTTGGTCAGAGCAGGAGCCACATATCCAGAAAGGATGCTTTCTGGATGAAATGAATCTATCCAGGGAACAGCTGTAGAATAGCTGTAAGAATTGGTTTAAGTCGTAGCGAACATGCCAAATTTCCTTCAGCCTCCTGACAAAGTAGAGAGCTAGGGAGATTGGAAAAAGACTTTTGGGGTGTAAGGCAAAGGAAGTGTTAATGGCACTATTAAGATCTAAAGAAGCTGCTGATAGTGGCATAAAACTAAGATAGCAGAACTTATATTCTGTTTTCAATATTAGTTGAGGAATAAGCATTGGCCAGGTTAAGGGGGAGAATTCCACTGCTGCACTTTGGAATACTGGAAAGGGATCTTTAACATCCACGTTTAAAAGCAAACAAGAACTCAGTTTACATCTCAACTGAAAGATGATGCTTCTGACAACACAGCATTCCCTCAGCTGCCAGGGATAGATGTTACTTGAAGCAAGGTGGAAGTTGGAACAAAATAGAGCTCGTCACAATGGTGGCACAGAACATGAACCAGAAAAAGTGTTTTTTGTCTGGGAGCAAAAATGGAGCAGAAAGGAAGTGGTGGCACCACGGAGGTTGCTGTGTAGCCGAAAAAGCAGGTGACGAATGGAATTCAGCTGAGGACCCCACACAGAAATTGAGTCAACCTGAGGTTTATTCATTTTTGGGAAGTGGGCATCATTGCAAGGCCGGCAGTTATTGTCCAGTCCCTAATTTCCCCTGTTGTTCATTTTGAGTCACTTTCTCGAATTGCTACAGTCCATTTGGTGTAGGTATATCCACAGTGCTGGAAGAGCAAGAGGATTTTGTCCCAGTAGCGGTGAAGACTGAGTGACACAGTTCAACATCAGGGTGATGTGTGATTTCAGGGTACCTGCAACTGAAGGGGTTCTCATGTCTGTGCTGTACTTGTCCTTTGAGGTAGTTGGGGGTCTCAGGTTTGAAGGTCCTGTTGAAGAAGCCTTGGAGCATTGCTGCACTCCATCTTGTAGATGATGCATATTGCTACCACAGTGCACCAGTGATGGAGAAATGGAAGTTTAAGGCAGATCAGATGCCAGTCAATGGGGCAGCTCTGTCCTGAATTTTGTTGAACCTCTTGTTCTTGGAGCTGCTCTTAACAGATAAGTGGAGTATTTCGTCATATTCCTGACAAGACATCATGTAGATGGTGGTAGTGAATTTCAGATCAGAGACCTGGAAGATCTTTAAATTATCCAATCTCTTCATGCTTTAATTTGCAGTTTCAGATGGGGATAAGGATCACAACATCTGGACATCTCCTGATTTGGTTCTGTACTTTTCTTCATTACTCCACCACCTTGCTTCTGGTGTTAATGAGAAATATACAAAGTGTGCGTTCCTATGAATGGTTGCCAAACCCGTACCATTGTCCAGAAACAAACCCCATGATCTGAGGCAAATAAACAACTTTCATTATTTTCAATTACAATAGTTGGGATGAAGGTCTTGCATTGCAGTGGGTAGCGCCCCTGCCTCTGAAACAGAAGCTCTGGGTTCAAGTCTTATCCCAGGATTAATGGTCAAGGAAGGTGCATTTATAATGTGACCAAATAGGTTGAGTGTCAATCTGCAAATCCTCCCAATACTCCAAGGCCGGTGGTAAGAGCAGGAGAGGCTCCTGGTCAGCCACGTTTGATGTGGAGCAGCATTCCACAATAAGCTACAAGCTATAAGGTGTTAGACTAATGACCTGTTCTAGGAATTGCTAGCTATGGAAATGAACAAAAGTCTTCCTTAGTGCATCATTAGGTGCAAGAAGAGAATTGGATTGCAATTACAGTTAAGGCCAGTGATTGTTGGAGACCAAGTATCTGTTACTTTTAATGATGGATATGATTGAGGAATATGTTAAGAGTTGCAGAGATGACTTGTTCATTCTGACTGTCCAATGCCCTGTCCTTAGGTGCCTGTTCCTCTTCAACTTGACAGTTTTATGCACGTGCATTAGTTGGCCACTATGTCTTGTTAATAAAAACTCGTTCGGGCCTGTGGCTGCCTTTGACAAAGTGCTCAGTGAATCTTGAATCCAGTCCTATGTAGTTTCCAAGTTGAGGCAAGTCTGCCATAGAACAGTCATACAATTGGATATAAAAACGTGTCTGGTTCTCATCTCATTTTCCTTTTCCTGCAGTTTTTGACTTCTTGGTACTCACTTGTTTTTACTTTCTCCTGCTTGAACCTGAATAGAATATTCCTTCCAACATAGAGCATTTAAATGTTTTACTCTGACTTGTAAGTCATGAAAAATGACAACTTTTAAACTGAGTTAAATGTTTACATTGCAGCTTTCAGGTTGTAATAACACAAAATTCTTTCATAAACAGTTTAAAATTATAGTAAACACACCTGCAAATGTGGTCAAGGAAACAATGAGATCTTTCCACAAAACTCAAGTTGTGAGGCGTATTGGCAAGAGCCAATTGAACAACGTACACCAGCAAGAATGTAGACTCAGGTATCATGTTCGCACAGACAGGTTCTGACTAATGTTTTGTATTGTGATGAGTACAGTTTCTATACACATTTTGACAGAGACTGAGTGATAGAACCCAGGCCCTTTGAGAGTGGAATTGGTGGAGATGGCCCATTTCTACAGCCAGCTCTCAATGAGGCAACTCCACTTGTATTCTTTTTTTTTGCTAAGCACAAATGGGACTATCTATCCCAGATTGCGGTTCGTTTTAATAGAATTTAGATTTTAATAGAATTAAACGCTGTTTGGAATGAAAGCCTCCATGGGAAAGTAGAAAGTAATGCAGGGGATTTGGTCATGAGTTTGTACTGTTTCATGTTAATAGTGATGTCAGCTTCAAACTCACTTTGCAAATCAAAAGAATGTCAATGAAACACAGTGCTCCCTGCAATGGTATCATTATTGTGTGTGGATACTTAAAGACTGAGAGTCTCAACACTTTTTACAATAGCCTTGCAGCTGTACAAGAGCTATTGTCTGCCAAACGGGTATGGGAGAGGATGTCAAAGTGATTTGCTTACTCGTTATTTTGTTGGGTTTCTGTTTTGTCAGTCTGGATGCTTTCCTGTTTCATGTCTCAGTATATTTATCACATGCTATGACATGCATATGGTTCTGAGGCAATTTTGTCTCTTGATGAACGTGCTTGCTCTGTTTGATTTGGTAGATAATCAGGGACGGGGGTGGGGGCATGACTACGAGCGAAATAGGTATGGGGACCCAGAACGTAGATGTGGCAGAGAGGACAAGTCTAAGAGCGCATGAACAGATAAGACAAGAGGTTGCAGAAGTAGTAAGAAGTAAAAAGAAGTAGTTAAAAGGTGGAAGTCAAGGCCCTGTTCAGAATGTACATAGCATTCATAACAAAACAGATTGACAGTGCAAATGGAAATAAATATATATGATTTGTTAACCATTACAGAGGCATGGCTGTAAGTTGGCAAAGGCTGTGACCTAAATATTCATGAGTACATGACACTTAGGGTGAGGAAGCTTGGAAAAGGCAGAGGGGTAGCTCTATTAGTTAAGGACAATATTGGCACAATAGCAAAAGACAGAATTGAGGAGATGAAGATGCAGAGTGATGAGAAATAATTATGGTAAGAAATCACTTGTCAGTATAGTGTTTAGACTCTCTAACAGTAACCTATAAGCTATACGATGGATGTGCAGGAAGAAGAAATGGGAACTTGTGAGAAAGGTATGGTGATAATGATGGCTAATTTTAATCTACGTATAGATTGTGTTATGAGCCCAACTGACGTTACTACTGGGCAGGTCAGATTCCAGAGAATCCTAACTTTTATTTTTTGTTTAGTAACTGTGGAGACAAGTTACTGAACAAATTCATGTGAGTCTGCTGATGAACATTTAATCCAACAAATAAAACATTTATTAAATCCATAAAATTAACTACGTTACACCAGACAAAAAGTTGGAAAGATCTCAAAAGCAAATACAAGAAATATTCACTATTCTTTCATTCCAGTGATACCGCAACAAATATGTACAACAATTTACCACATCTATTCTTAGACTCTACTATTCAGAGTATATATGCTGCGCATGTGAATTAACAGGCAAACTGGCCACTACAACTCGAAAACAAGAGACGGAAGCCACCAGGTTCCATAAATTCAAATATAGAAACACAGAAAGTAAAAGCAGAAGAAGGCCATTTGGCCCTTTGAGCTTGCTCCACCATTCATTTTTAACATGGCTGATCATAAATCAATATCCTGATTTCCTCCCCTCCCCCATATCCCTTGAACACTTTAACCCAAGATCTATATCTAATTTCTTTTGAAATCTCACAATGTTTTCTCCTCAGCTACTTTCTGTGGTAGTGAATTCCATAGATTTACCACCCTCTGCATGAAGAAATTTCTCCTCACCTCACATCATTCAACCCAGATACTTGTCATATAGTGAGTCAATCAGTCTCACTGAAACTCTTGTCCTAATGAGGGTTATTGATCCCCATGTGTGGAGAACTCAGTTAGGAATTCTTTTCCACACGTTCCTCTTAGTTAAAACAGCTGCAACCAGGATTCACCTCTAGGGTTTCAATCTTGCTTCTGAGATTTCTTTCCCTTGGATTGCCATGTACACTTCACCTTCCAAGCATAATTTCAGATCTTTGACTGTGCCAAGTTGAATACCACTGCTTCATAAAAGTATCTTTGCCTTTACTGCTGACAGCACAGGATCACCAACTTTCACCTGCCCTTGGACCTTTTAGTAAAGCAGGCTTTACTAAATTTGGTGATGTGCATTGAGACAGGATTATTTCATGACCTTTATAGTGAAGCTATCCCTGAGTCACAGTGATGATATGAGTTAACTTCACATCCAGTTTGAGGGAGAGAAGAATGGATCTAAGACTGCTTCAAATTGAAATAAGGACACGTAAGAGGGTGCAACTGGGTAAAATGAACTGGAAAATTAGGTTAAGGGAGAGGTTAGTGAGGGATTTAATGGCAGGTGTTGAAGGAGGTATTTCATATTATTCGAAGTGTATATTCCAGTGAGAAAGAAAGACTCTAAGAGAAGGATGCATCACCCATGGCTAACTAAGGAAGTTAAAGATAATATCAAGATCAAAGAACAAACATATCATTGCTTCAGTTTAAAGTTTATTGATTTATTAGTTAGAAATAGGCTTACATTAACAATGCAATGAAATTACTGCAAAAATCTAGTTGCCACATTCTGGTACCTATTCAGGTATACTGAGGGAAAATTTAGCATATCCAATGGCCCTAATCAGCATATCTTTAGACTGTGGGAGGATACTGGAGCACCCAGAGGAAACTCACGAAGAGGTGGGGAGAGCATGCAGTGACCCAAGACAGGAATTGAACCTGAGTCTCTGGTGCTGACAGGCAGCAGTTGATTTCCTCATGACTTCGAGATGTTCAATTTTCTGTGCAATGTCAGAAAAAAACTAAAGTGTTAGCATAATATGATAGCTTAATTTCCATTCTTGCTCATCACCATTGTTTCCTATGGACTTTAATTAGTCACCTTGACTTGGAGAATGTGTGTGTGTGAAGCCAGTCGACCAGGTGGGAAAAAATGCAGTAATAGGTATCCCAGTGCAAATCCATATCAAAGTAGGATTGAATTAATATTGGTGCTGATGAAGCCAAACATTGCTTTGTGAATCCAAGTGAGTAAAATCTTATTTTAATTATATTTGCAGCAATGATAGCCACAAACCACTGTTCTTTATAAAGAACTCAGGATGAAAATGAAATGTTTGGTGCATGTGTCTTTCAAAACAAAATATATTTAATATTCAAAATAAGTGTTGGTCCAATCATATGATTTCACAAATCAGGGATTTGAAAAGAACAAGATTTGCAGCATTGTATTTTATTCTCAGAAGATCTGATTTGATTATCTTGGTCGGTTTCTCACTTCATGATTGTTGAAAATCTGGAGAATTATTTTTGCAAATGTTGTGAAAGAGAATAGGGCTGTATGATCCACAAAACTGTAGAGGACTAAATAAACTTTTTATTGCTTAAAGGTCACTTTCCCACTGATTAGTTGGTATAAGAAGTGCAAGCATTACTTCCACTAAATTCCAGTATAGAGTCGGATCAAAATCATTTAGTTTGCAGCAGCTTTGAGGATTTGTGCCTGGATCAGGTTGGAGTCAGCTCACTTAAAAGCAGTTGACAATGTCCACTGGAATCTGTTTGAAGCTGCTCCAGTTTGCTAGGCATGGTTGGGTACATGAACTAACAGGTCCAAGGCGAGGAGGAGGATGCAAATTCACTGAAGCAAGAATCTGCACATTGTTAGAACATTCATATAAGCATTTTTACCTCATACCATTTGAACCCTTTCTTTGTCTGAGTAACATTTTTTTGAGAACAGTCACCCTTGATTTTATCTTCCATTTCAACAGACTATGGTTGCTAACAGCATCTTGCTTTCAATGCTGAAGTCTTGCAAGGGGCCAACTAGACCGATTCACAGAATTCTGTTATGTCGGTGTAGTGGAACTGCTTTATTATGCTTCAGCATTCTGTAGCAACAGTTTTCCTTCAGTGCAATGTAAATTCTGCTACCGCTTAATTCCAAGCTTGTCAGCTTTTTTGTGCTAATACAATGCAATGATGTTCAACCCATACTCATCCCTTAAATTCCGTGGATATGAAATGGGTGCTACTGTCACGTATTAATCTTTCTAGAATCACTTATTCAGCAAACACAACTGGTACTGCAGCAATGATGGTTGTGACTACCAAGTCTTTCGTCTCTGGATAAAAGAGAACTTTTAAAAAGAAAGTTTGTGATTATGAGATACCGTTCTTGACTGTAAATAAAGGGCTCATGCTCTTTCTGCTGTGTGTCTGTACTTCAGGCACACATTGCATGTAAACAGCATATAATCAGGAGCTTTCTAGATGCCTGTCCAGTACAAAACTGATCTGACTCTGAACTTACACTTCTCCATCCCCCTGTGGCCTTCATGGATCTCCTGGAAAAGCTCTTTCTGCTTTGTTTTGAGTATGATTATCCTGGATCCAGCTAGCGGAACACCATCTTCCAGTGCAATGTCATCTCTGATAGATTGTTATTGCCATATTGCTGGCTATGTTTGCTGTATCTTACCTCTTGATCACTTACTAAGGCACATCTATAACTTCTCATCTTTGCTGGTCTTATCTCTAATTTGCCTCAGTTTGTGCGTTCTTCCCATGTCTGCGTGGGTTTCCTCTGGGTGCTCTGGTTTCCTCCCACAGTCCAAAAGACGTGCTGGTTAGGTGCAGTGAAAATTGCACATTGCTATGCTAAATTCCTCCCTTGGTGTATCCAAACAAGCACTGGGTGTATGGCAACTAGATGATTTTCACAGTAACTTCATTGCTGCCTTATGACACTAATAAATAAACTTTAACTTCAAGATTTTGCATTGTTTAATCTTGTTACAAAGTTATCAATTGGCTTGCCTGATTCATGTCATCTCAATGGATTCAATGATTTAATTTTGGCTGGAGATGAGTGCTGAATCTTTCTAAAATTGTCTTGGTTTTTGCTGCCTTCTTCAATAAGCTCCCAGCTGTTAAATACATTTAATCCTATATCTCCTGCCCATAGCTAACCCTCTCTTTACTGCTAGTACCTTTTAGGGAACTAGTGAATATCAATCTGCATTTTTAAAATAACTTTGCAAAGGCCTCTCCGACATCTTTAGCTTCCCAACTCCATATGCGCTGTCACTGTGCATTCATTACTGTGCCAGTTGACATTTTGTTTTTCATTTTTGCACGGTTAGCTCAGACTTTCTTCTGGCACTTGCAAAGGTTGATTTTTGAAATCAGCACTAAGTTAATCTAAAATGTTTAGCTTTACCCATAGGCACTTGCTGCCATATTTGATATGTGCTCTTGTTGCCTTTTGGATCTCTGATGTTGGTCGTAATCACCCTTTAAGCTTGTAAAGATAAGCTCTTTATCTTCAATATTTGGCCATGCTTCCAGTTGGGACTGATTCATTACACACCATGTGAGTGTCTCATGTAGCTGTAAAATGTTACCCCCTCCCCACACCCCGGAACACTGACACATACCAGACAATTCCCAGCTCTTTACAGATAATGCAGCAGGAGTTAACATACTGTAAGCATTTGCAAGTTTCGGAAAGACCTTGGAAGAATTCCAAAGAACATGATGCTGGGCACATAAGAGTTGAGAGTAGATGTGAACAGAGAGGTTTGAGTTGGTGTATTATGCTGAAGAGAATGCTGAGTGAAACAATAGTCTAATAAAAATGGAATATAATGACAAGAATTGGCTCAGGATGTTTTACCGTACATGGAATTATAAAATAACACCAAGAGTAGGGGACAACAATAAGTTTTATACAGCACTTTTAAGGGTAATAGAGTATTCCAAGGCACTTCACAGAAGCATATAATACCATTTAACACTCAACTGCACACAGAGATAGGAGGATGGACTATCCAAAAAGGTAAGTTTTAAGGAGTGTCTTAAATGAAGAACATGAAATGGAAAGATTCAGGGAGGGAATTCCAGAACTTGGGACCATTGAAAATTGGAAGTTTGGCCTCCAACAGCAGAACAATTTAAATCCGGGATGCACAAGAGACCAAGATTAGATGGACCTGGAGAAGGTAGGAGATCGGGGGAGACAAAGTTGCAAAGGAATTTGAAAATTGGCCATTATTTAACTGGGAGCCAATTAGGTAAGCAAACACAGGGAATGAATGATTTTTGATGCAGGTTAAAATATGGGCAGTGGAGATTTGAATAATCTCAAGTTTACAAAGGGTAGAATGTGGAAGACTAGCTAGGAGTGTATTCAAAGAGTTAAGTCTGGTGATAACAAGGGCATGGATGATTCAACCGCAGAAGAATTGAGGCAGGGAAGAGCTGGGCAATGTTCCAGTGGTGGAAAGAGGCAGTGCTAGTAATGGTGCGAATATATGATTGAAAGTTCAGATCAAGAGTCAAACATGACAAGGGATTTATTGAGTCTGGTTCAGCCAGTTTGTAGGGGGAGGGATGAATTCAGTGGCTAGGGAATTTGGGGTGTGGGCCCAAGCCAATGGCTTCAGTTTTCCCAATACTTTGAGGAAATTTCTGACAAGCATCTGACAACTTCGAGACGGCGGAAAGGTCAAGAGAAGTTGTGATAGAACTGAGTGTCAGCATTGTGTTTTTTGGCTGATGCCACTGAAGTGGAGTTTATAAATGATAAGTAGGAGGGTGATCCTTGGACACCAGTCAAATGCAGTAATGGGAGGGAATAAGCCAAGATTAATGTGTATACCACTGCAGCCAAGAGTTAAAAAAATAAATTAGATTCATTTGTGGGATGTGGGTATTGCTGGGCCAGCATTTATTGTTCATCCTTAAGACGGTGGTGGTGAGTTGCCTTCTTGAGCCATTGGAGTAGAAAAGCAATAACAGATTGGGAGCAAAATTAAACAGGTAGCTTAATTCTCTCTCACGAGCTGGGTGATTTAATGAAAAAACACTTCAAACACTCATCTCTCGCTGAGATACTTTGAGGGTGGCATTTTATTTCATAATAAAACATAGATATGATCATTAGTTGACTTCAAAATTAAGGCAAAAATTCAATTCAGTGCACAAACTTAATTTATTTCACGTGAAACTGGGTTGGTTAATTCACCAGAAAAACTGAGATATGTTTAAACAGAATTGCTTGGTGATGGGTTACAATGTTACCTCTGGTTGCAAATCTAGCTATGGAAATGGAGGAATTCCAGATCCATTTCTTCAAAAGGCTTCCACTTTGCCACTTCTCACACTCCCACCAACAGCTCTGTCGTTTATCTTTAGTTATCTGCTGAATCCTTTTACTTTTTTCTTCTCATATGCTGCAGTTTCATTCACCTTCCCCTTAATGGCACAATCGTTAGCACTACTGCCCCCTAACACCAGGGACCGGGGTTCAATTCCCAACTTGTGTCGCTTATCTGTGCAGAGTCTGCATGTTTTTTTCCTTGTCTGTGTGGGTTTCCTCCGGGAACTCTGGTTTCCTCCCATGGTCTGTAAGATGTGCTGGTTAAATGCATAGGCCATGCTAAATTCTCCCTTCGTGTACCTAAACAGGCGCTGGAGTGTGGGATCTTCACAGTAACTTCACAGTATCTTCATTGTAGTGTTAATGTAAGCCTGCTTGTGACAATGAATGAACTTAAAATAAAACTAAAACTTATTCATTTGCATTTCCGACTTCTCCTCATGCTCTCCCCAGAGGAAGACAGTGAGAGGACAAGGGCTCTCTTACTCTCAATCAGTTTTTCTTCTTCCCTTACTACCTGGTGCATTTCCCCCAGAGGCTTTGTTTGCTTATAAAGTTCAACTTGCCTTTTAAAAACAGGAATGAAATTTTCTTTCCTGCAGATGTAAGAAATTAAAATCTCTATCTCACAGGTTAATGCCATTAGCATTGACCTTTTCTGACTCAGGTGTCAGAATTAATTGACTTCAAAAATAAGGCAAAAATCCAATTCAATGCAGGAACTTAATTGTTACTGTGAAATATATACTGTTATGTTCATTAAATCTTTAATTGGGACATTTCAAAATGTCAAATTATTTCTCAAAATGAAAGTTGAGTGGTTTATGGGCAGATAGTGCCATTGTTTCTACAATAAATGTGGTGTTAAGGAATTGTTCATGAAAAATGTTAATTGAAAAATGGCATCAGATTGTCAACTGGTTTATGCAACAATGTTTTTGAAGCTACATAGCCAAATGCACAGCTATACATATACTCACAGATATACTCTTGGGCTACATTATGTTATTGTATACATAGGCTATTTAGAATTATTTTCTGCAGTCTGACACAGGCCATTGAAAAACATAATCTAAGCAGATGTTAATAAATGCCCAAACATAGGTGACACAGTGTTTAGCACTGTTGCCTCACAACCCAATGACTCAGGTTCAACTCTGACCTTAGGTTACTCTGTGTGGAGCTTGCATGTTCTCCTATATCTGTATGGGCTTATTCCAGTTGGCCATGCTAGATTGTTTATTATCCCAAGATGTGTAGCTTAGGGAGATTAGTGATAATAGGGCGTGGGAAAGATCCTCCATCAGTGAGTTGGTGCAGACTCAATGGGCCGAATGGCTTCCTTCAGCACTGAATAAGACGATTGCTAATACTTTTATTCTTCATAAAACAAGCTGTATTAGTCCTACAAAATTGCAAAACCACTCTTACTGTAAAAAGAGACTGGTTTGAGTCATAAGCACATTACATACTGTAGCCTACTCAATACTGAAAATGTGGTATTGCTGTTCTTTTTTCTTCACTTAGCAATGCTGCAGTACTACATAGTTTCAAATGTTTAACAGCAAAAACACGACATGAAGATAATTTAACATTTGTTGAGAATTATTTCTCATGGTACAGATTATTGTCTTGGAATGGAGCCATAATGCTGGGCCAAGTACTCATTCCTCATCCTAATTTGTGTGAAGTATAATCGTCCTTCACTAATACTCATTTTGACCAGCAGCCAGTTTTGATGAAGTCTTATCGAGCTCTGTGCTGTTGCTTTGACATGTCCAGTAACAACTTTAATTCATTTTCTGTAAACACAACATATATAGGCTGGGAGCAGAAGGTTTACAACTGACAGATGGAATGGTTTGCCCGGTGCAGTCCCAGTGTTAAGATGTTCAAATGGGGTCATTTTTAGCGACGTTTGCAATTATCAACAATTTGAAAATTTTCCGTTAGCCACAAATTCAGTTGCCATTTGTGCCATTCCCAGCTATTCAAAGATCATTCTGCAAATTGAATCAAAATGCCCGTTTTTTGCTTGTTTATTGTAGGCTATGACAAATTAAAGCCTTTACCTTTTCAGTGAAATGCATTCATGAGCATAGGTTTGTAATCGTACGTGGTAGTTTTTCTTGTTGTGGACTGCCTTCCAAATGCAAGCTTTAATTTTATGGATTAACAGTTAATGACAGCTTTTTCAATTTAATAACTTGAAGAAATGAATGCGAATATCATATGTTAATTTTTTAGAGAAAGCAAAATTTTGAAGTTTTGTATGTTGCAATTAAGATTATATATACAATTACTTATATATGGTATTTTTGCAGGCACTTAGTTATCCTAGTATATGTTTTCCACAGATTGAATGAGTATTCAATTGGGGCTTAAACACACAGTCTTGGGGTTTAAACACATTGTTGAGATTACTCACTTGAGACCATCAGAGCTTCATCTAACCCTCTCATTATCCAACACTTAGACATGCAGTCCCAGCACAAGCCATCAGTTGGGTTGTGGATGTGGCAGAATTTGTTTAATTTCCTCTCCCTTATCTCTACCATCCCTTATTCAGATTGGCTAACTCATTTTTCTTAACAATTCATGGGGCATGGGCATAGCTAGCTGGCCAGCATTTATTGCCCATCCCTATTTGGTTTTGAGAAGATGGTGGTGAGCCACCTTCTTGATTCGCTGCAGTGCACGTGTTGTGGGTTGTCCCTCAATGTTATTAGGGAGGTCATTCCAGGATTTTGACCCACAACTATGAAAGAATAGTAATATATTCCCAAATCTGGATGGTGAGTGGCTTGGAGGGGAACTTGCAGGTTCCCATGGGTGGTGTTCCCATGTATTTGCTGCCCTTGCCCTTCTAGATGGAAATGGTCGTGGATTTGCAAGGTGCTATCTAAGGATTTTTGGTGAATTGCTGTTGTGCATCTTGTAGATAGTAAACACCGCTGCTCCTGAGTGATAGTGGTGCAGGGAATGGATGTTTGTGGATGTTGTGCCAATCAAGTAGGCTGCTTTGCCCTGGATGTTGTCAAGCCTCTTGAGTGTTGTTGGAGTTGTACCTATCCAAGCAAGAGGGGAGTATTCCATCATATTCCTGACTTGTGCCTTGTAGATGGTGGACAGGCTTTGGGGAATCAGGTGAGTACTCCCTACAATAGTCTTAGCCATGACCTGCTCTTGTAGTCACTATATTTATGTGGTGAGTCCAATTTAGTTTCTGTGAATGATAACCCCAAGGATGTTGACAGTGGGAGATTGAATGACACCTTTGAATGTCAAGGGATGATGTTAGAGTGTCTCTTATTGGTGATGGTCATTGCTTGGCATGCGTGTGGCATGAATATTACTTGCCACTTGTCAGTCCAAGGCTGGATACTGTCCAGATCTTGTTGCATTTGAACATGGACTGCCTCAGTATCTGAGAAGTTGCAAATGGTGCTGAACATTGTGCAATCATTGATGAATTTCTGTCCATCCTGGTCAATATGGCGTACCCGTGTCAAATCAAAGTGATGCAAGTCCTGCAGCTCCAAACCCAAATTTGGTTAGGGTAATGATCAGCAGATTGCATGACAAATTAAAAAGGTACTACATGGAGGATGCTATAAATTATAAGAAGCAACAATTGCTCAGTAATTTTGAACTTTTTCTAAGATGAAACATAGTTTTTAAAATAAATCATTCAAGGGATGCGGGCTTTGCTGGCTAGACCAGCATTTATTGTCCATCTCTAATTGCCCTTGAGAAGGTTAATACAATCCTTCCAAGGTAAAGTGAAATACGGAAGCATGATTTAAATTACAGCAGTATAAAATAACGACTGGACAACTGTAGTCATACTGCAAAACATTTCTAAAATTCAGTCTGATATCTGTGCCTTAAATCAAAGGCATTGTATTCATATTCAGAAAATTCTAGTTTTGATGCGCAATGCCCATTTCATCAGATCATAATATAATAATCAATGTTCATTTTGAAAATGATCTAACCGGTGGTGAATATTTTTTACATTTTGTTCATTTTTGCCTTGAAATTGACAGGACTTTCTATTCCTATAATTCTGGTATTTGTTAAACATTATAATAAACAATTAATTTCTGTTACACTAAAATTATCCAAAAACTCAAAAGATAAATCATCTTAAAATATTCAGTTAAAATAATGGACTGTAATTTTTATGGCAATGCTGAAGTTTCTGATTTCCTGTTGTTACTGGCTTTTGCACCTTGTATGTGTCTTTTGTGTTAGCTGATGACTTTCTGATTTGCCAGTATATCCATGGCAGTATACTCTCATTAGAACATAGAACGTTACAGCGCAGAACAGGCCCTTCGGCCTTCGATGTTGCGCCAACCAATTAGGAACAAGCAGTGACCCTCTAACCTAAACCATTCCCTTCTCATCCATAAACTTATCTACTAACCTCTTAAACGCCACCAAACTTGGCACATCTACAACTGACGCAGGCAAGGCACTCCATACCCTTACCACCCTCTGGGTAAAGAACCTACCTCTGACATCTGCAAAGAAGGCGTATGGAGTCTTAGCTTTTATTGATAGGGGGATTGAATTTCGGAGCCGCAACGTCATGTTGCAACTGTACAAAACTCTAGTGCGGCCGCACTTGGAGTATTGTGTGCAGTTCTGGTCCCTGCATTATAAGAAAGATGTGGAGGCATTGGAGAGGGTACAGAGGAGGTTTACCAAGATGTTGCCTGGTATGGAGGGCAGGTCTTATGAAGAGAGGCTGAGGGATTTGAGGTTGTTTTCGTTAGAAAGGAGGCGGCTAAGGGGGACCTAATCGAAACATATAAGATGATTAGAGGTTTAGATAGGGTGGACAGTGATAGCCTTTTTCCTAGGATGGAGAAAGCTAGCACGAGGGACACAGCTTAAATAAGGGGTGATAGTTATAGGACGGATATCAGAGGTAGGTTCTTTACCCAAAGGGTGGTTCGGGAGTGGAATGCCCTGCCTGCAGCAGTTGTAGATGCCAAGTTTGGTGGCGTTTAAGAGGTTAGTTGATAAGTATATGGAAGAGAAGGGAATGGTTTAGTTTGGAGGGGCATTGCTTTTTATATTGGTCGGCGCAACATCGAAGGCCGAAGGGCCTGTTCTATGCTGTTATGTTCTATTAAAACCACCACCCCTTAATTTAAAGCTATGTCCCCTCGTGCTAGCTTTCTCCATCCTAGGAAAAAGGCTATCACTGTCCACGCTATCTAAACCTCTAATCATCTTATATGTTTCAATAAGGTCTCCTCTTAGCCTCCTTCTTTCTAACGAAAACAACCTCAAATCCCTCAGCCTCTCTTCATAAGACCTGCCCTCCATACCAGGCAACATCCTGGTAAACCTCCTCTGTACCCTCTTCAATGCCTCTACATCTTTCTTATAATGCAGGGACCAGAACTGTACACAATACTCCAAGTGCGGCCGCACTAGAGTTTTGTACAGTTGCAACGTGACGTTGCGGCTCCGAAATTCAATCCCCCTACCAATAAAAGCTAAGACTCCGTATGCCTTCTTAACAACCTTATCGACTTGATTGTCATGTGTCATGAAGGCTGCCTTGGAGAACGCTTATCCGAAGATCAGAGGCCGAATGCCCATGACCACTGAATGTTCCCCAACAGGAGGGGAACAATCTTGCCTATGATTGTTGAGCAGTTCATTCATCCATTGTTGTAGCGTCAGCATGGTCTCTCCTATGTATCATGCCTCGGGACATTATTTTCTGCAGCATATCAGGTTGACAACATTGGCCAAATTGCAAGAGTATGTACCATGTACCTGGTGGATGGTGTTCTCATGTGGTATGATGGCATCCATATCAATGATCCGATACGTCTTGCAGTGGTTGCAGTGGCAGGGTTGAGTGGTGTCGTGGTCACTGTTCTCCAGAAGGCCATGTAGTTTGCTGAGGACAATGGCCTGTTTGAGGTTGTGCAGTTGTTTGAAGGCAAGAAGTGGGGGTATGGAGATGGCCTTGGTGAGATGTCCATCTTCATCAATGACATGTTGAAGGCTTCAGAGAAGCTTCTCCGCTCTGCAAATACTGGACAACGAATGTCTTCTGTCCACCGTGGCCCGTTCTCTACCATGGCATGACGGGATGGGGCAGCATGATGGCAGAGTGGTTAGCACTGCTATCTCTCAGAACCAAGGACACGGAATCAATTCTTGGCTTGGGTCACTATGTGGAGTCTGCATGTTCTTCCCGTGTCTACTTGAGTTTCCTCCGGGCACACCAGTTTTCTCCCACTTTCGAAAGACATGTTGATTAGGTGCATTAGCCATGCTAAATTCTCCCTCAGAATACTTGAACAGGCACTGGGATGTGGTGACTAGGGAATTTTCACAGTAACCTCATTAAGCCTACTTAAGATATTAATAAATAAACTTTATAAACTTTTCTCTACTCAAAGCCTATCTTTGCCCTAAAAAATGCTGAGTTTGGGTCAATTAAAAATTTCAAAACTGTGGTTGATAGATTTGAGTTCGGCAACGGTCTTAAAATTATGGAGCAAAGGCAAGATGCAAGCGGGTGGGCGCGTTGCAAGGGTTAGATTGAGTTAAGATGTAGATATGTCATTGTGTAAGTGAATGACAGAACAGGCTCGACACGCTGGCTGACCTACTCATGTTCCTCTGTAGGTAGGCTATGAATTTGAATCTGAACAGATTATAATTTTAAATATGGTTTCATGAGCTCTAAATATGGACGAGTGAATTACACGCACAGGCCCACTTTAATGGCTTCAGCATCAAAATTGGGAATGAGTTATTGCCTGTGCAACAAATATTCAGTAATATGTCAAAAGTGTAATTTCAGTCTGTGTCTGCAGTCAATGTTAATTATACCAACACTTTAAGGGATCTACGAGTTCCACTGAATTCCTTCATATTTACTGACAAATTACTTGTACAGCCTTGTGTAATATAACCGAGAAAATTGTTTTTGGCCTGTTGGCTTTTAAATTGGCTTAGAAGAAAAACCCATTCATAATACATCAGACATCCACAGACATATTGATATTTCTTTTATTTTGTGTACTGTACGACAGATTGTGGCCAACAGCTGAGCCACTAGGCCCGACACAGAATTGGACGATCTAAATTAAACAGCAGTCAACAACGTTCACAGCGGGGCATGATTGGGAATTTGGACAGGTCACACAAACACAGGACAAGTCTAGATTTCTTCTAGAAGCTGGAACCGAAGTTGCTTAGCCCTGACCAAATAAGGACAGTATTTATGTATTCCCCAGTTTTGGCCAGACTTTATGAGACAGCAGATTCTCGTGATGTGGAGATGCTGCCGTTGGACTGGAATAAACACAGTAAGAAGTCTCTCAACACAAGGTTAAAGCCCAACAGATTTATTTGGTAGCAAACGCCACTAGCTTCAGAAGCTCTGCTCCTTCATCAGTTGAGTCGGAATCCTGCTCACAAACAAGGCGTATGAAAAATCACAAACTCAATTTACAGAGTAATGACTGGAATGTGAGTCTTTACAGCTACTCAAGTCTTAAAGTTACAGACAATGTAAGTGGAGAGAGCATTAAGCACAGGTTAAAGAGATGTGTATTGTCTCCAGACAGGATAGTTAAGAAGATTTTGTAAGTCCAGACAAGTTGTGGGGATTACAGATAGTGTGACATGAATCCAAGTTTCAGATTGAGACCGTCCTTGTGTACGGAATGTGGCTATCAATCTCTGCTCAGCGACTCTGCGCTGTCATATGTCAGGAAGGCTGCCTTGGAGAACGCTTATCCGAAGATCAGAGGCCGAATGCCCATGACCACTGAATGTTCCCCAACAGGAGGGGGACAATCTTGCCTATGATTGTTGAGCAGTTCATTCATCCGTTGTTGTAGCGTCTGCATGGTCTCTCCTATGTATCATGCCTCGGGACATTATTTTCTGCAGCGTATCAGGTCGACAACATTGGCCGAATTGCAAGAGTATGTACCATGTACCTGGTGTATGGTGTTCTCATGTGGTATGATGGCGTCCATATCAATGATCCGACACGTCTTGCAGTGGCAGGGTTGAGTGGTGTCATGGTCACTGTTCTCCAGAAGGCCATGTAGTTTGCTGAGGACAATGGCCTGTTTGAGGTTGTGCAGTTGTTTGAAGGCAAGAAGTGGGGGTATGGAGATGGCCTTGGTGAGATGTCCATCTTCATCAATGACATGTTGAAGGCTTCAGAGAAGCTTCTCCGCTCTGCAAATACTGGACAATGAATGTCTTCTGTCCACCGTGGCCCGTGCTTGTCTTCTGAGGAGGTGTGATTTTTCGCTGTGGCGCGCATCGGAACTGTCAATTGATGAGTTGAACACCGTATCCTGTTCTTATGAGAGCATCTTTCAGCATCTGGAGGTGTCTGTTGCGACTCTCCTCATCTGAGATCTGTGTATACGAAGGACTTGTCCGTAGGTGATGGCTTCTTCAACATGTTTAAGATGGAAGGCGGAGAAGTGGAGCATTGTGAGGCTATCTGTAGGCTTGCAGTACAGTGAGGTGCTGAGGTGACTGTCCTTAATGGAGATATGTGTGTTTAAGAATGCAACTGATTCCAGAGATTAGTCCATGGTGAGTCTGATGGTGGGATGGAACTTGTTGATGTCATCATATAGTTGGTTCAGTGATTGTTCACTGAGTCCAAAGAAAAAAATGTCATTGATTTCTCTAGTGTATAGTATTGGTTGAAGGTCCTGTGCGGTGAATTCTTCTTCAAACTTGTGCATGAAGATGTTGGCATATTGAGGTGCAAATTTGGTCCTCATGGCTATTCTGTCTGTTTGGATGAAGAACTGATTGTTGAAGTTGAAGACATTGTGGTGCAGGATGAAGTGGATAAGTTGTAAAATTGCATCCGGAAACTGGCAGTTGTCAGCGTTGAATACTGAGGCAGTTGCAGCAATGACATCGTCGTAGGGGATGCTGCTGTAGAGTTCCAAGACATCCATTGTGATGAGGAGTGCTCCTGGTTCAACTGCTCCATGTGTGCTGAGTTTCTGTAGGAAATCCGTAGTGTCACGACAAAAGCTGGGTGTTCTTTGTACGATGGGTTTCAGGATGTCCTTGATGAAGCCAGAGAGATTCTCGCACAGGGTCCCATTGCCTGATACAATTGGACAGTCGGATATGTTTGCCTTCTGTACCTTTGGGAGGCAGTAGAGATCTCCAATGCGAGAAGTACACGGGAAGAGAGCACGGAGGATGCTCTGAAAGTCCGGATCAAAGTTCTTGATCAGTGTGTTGAATTAACGGGTGTGTTCTCTGGTCGGATCTGTGGGTAACTGTCTGTAGTGTTCCTCATTGTTCAGTTGTTGGTACGCTTCTTTGCAATAATCCATTCTGTTCAGTATGGCGATGGCCTCTTCTTTATCTGCTGGCTTGATGACAAAGCTGCAATTGGTCTTGAGAGTGCAGGTGGCACTGCATTGTGCTTCGGTGTTCGGAACTATCTTGTAAGTGCAGCTGTTGAATCTGGTGTTGACGCACCTCCTGACGGCTTGGGCGTACATGTCAAGCCGAGGACAGCAGCTTTCCAGAGAAGTCCAATTCGACTTTTTCCTCTTCGGTTGCTGCATTGCAGATCTCTTTTTCGCTGTTCCGGTTCATTGGCTGTCTCATTGTGTTCGCTGTTGATCATCAGATTCTCTCCATTTCTTAAATGGAAAGAGGCTATGTGCAGTCTGTGCACCTGAGGATGGGCACCTGGGGGCATGGCATCTTCTATATATGGAATTGGCAGCCCCATTGGGTGCTGCGCCCCGACTTGATAACCTTATTGGCTGAAAGACAGAGAACTGCCCAGAAGGGCAAGGAGGAGGGGGAGGGATTAGAAGGGACACATGGAGGCCACCTCCCCGCTGCCTTTGAAAACTCGACCAGGCCCTCAACAAAGACTCAACTCAACTCAGCGAAATCTTAACCTACAACAAAGGATAAGCGGGGACCCGCTGACGAAGGACGAGGATATATAAAACCAACCTTCGTGAAGAGTTTTAGAAATGACAGAGCTCAGTGAATCAGCCCCGGCAACTCGGTCATATTCATCAATGCGGACAGTATGAGAAATCTCAAACAGATAGCGTTAGTGTCAGGGATGAGCTAGACAATAATACTAATTTAATAAAATTGAGGCCATCCTGTTGGAGACCTACCAGATCTACATGAACTTTGTGGCTATTACTCTCCCTTCCCCAGCTGCTTCATCAGGCAAAATCCAGTCCTATGTAAATGCAGCATTCTGATCTGAGCTTTTAACATCACTTCCTATAAATTATCACCCCAAAATGCCATCGACCCAGTCCTTGTCTGCTCCCACTGCTGCGGAAATCTTCATGCATGCCTGCCACTGGTGTAATTACTACACTTAACTTCACTAGTACTCTCCTTGCATTGTATCATTGACATTGCCAATCTCTTGAATTTAAAATATCTCATTGTCAGGATCACTTAGAGCTCTGATTCTTTCTGGCGTCTCATCCAAACCTCTGTCCCAGTTCACACATTTCAGAGTCCAAATATTGCTTGCAGTGCATCAATCTCCCATCTGGCTCATCCTTCCTCCAGCGAATTCTGGAACTCTGCTCCTGAACTCTTCCATTTCGCTTTTTTTCCTCCTTATTTTTCGAAGATTCATCAAAACCTATTTTTTCACAATGGCTTTGGTGCCTCTCCTAATTATTTTGTCTGCCTTTCGTCAGGAATTTTGCTATTTTAGAAGTGTAGTTATAAAGACAAAGCTATTGCATAAATTATGTTTTATATATTTTGATTGTTTACACATTGGGTACGTGACATGTAGTTTGATTTTGCTTCATATCTTGTGTTATCTAAGTTGTCCATTACCATGTTTCTGTCTGCGCCAATTGTAATTTCACCAGGGATTACAGCAAGTTTTATAGAATTTAAAGTCTGCACGTTCATGAGTGACAATAGCTTTGCAGAGTTTTAAAAGCCTGTGTTTAACATTAAAGATTTATTTGAAGATTGCACATTTTTAATGCTTCAAAAATGCAATAAAGACAATGGCAGACTTGCTGCTACTGCCATCTCTAATTTATTTGTATTGTTTGAAACACTTATTGGAAAAATACTGCCCGCTATGAAATTATTAAGGTGGTTTATGCTTGTGAAGAGCAAATTCAGCCTCACTCCAGACATCAGTAGCAATGGGTGGACGTTCTAATCCACAAGTAGTTCCTTTTTTTAAATTGAAAAGTGCCAGTTAGTTCATTTTTTGCTTTGGAGATTGTGGGATGGAAGTTAACTTGAGCCTGTTTTGAGACCCAGACTCAGCAGCTCGAGAGGCCCGGAATCAGGCTTCAGACCTAAGAGTTCCCTGGAAGAGTTTCCAGCGCCTATTGCCAGCAATGGCATCGGGGAAGGTCACTAGGGTAAGAAGAGGAGTAAAGAAAGAAAGGAATGCCGATTTTGGGAGAGAGCTGGCAATAGCTTTTGGAAGCATGTTTGCTTCCCTGGCTTTGCATTAAAGTGAACAAAGGAA
Organism: Sphyrna mokarran; assembly: GCA_024679065.1. NCBI lineage: Eukaryota > Metazoa > Chordata > Chondrichthyes > Carcharhiniformes > Carcharhinidae > Sphyrna > Sphyrna mokarran. The sequence goes on along the minus strand of JAGIQG010000003.1, from coordinate 102,982,316 downwards.
TGTTTACTGAGCCTCGTTCACATCTAGAAAACATATTAGAATAGGTCCAACTTCTGAGAAAGGTCCTTTAAAAAAACATTAGTTTCCTCATTAACATGTTCAATGGTGCTTAATAACTGTTTTAGGCAGCTGTCTTGAGGAATAAAATTAGAACTGCTACTAGTTTGTCAAATGTTGTTGTTATAATTCCATTATAGCATTGAAACTGGCCATTTGTCTATGCTGTTTCTCGTGAGCATCCTGCCATCCCTTTTCACTTAACCATATAAGCATAACTGTATCACTCATCCTTTCTCCATCAGCTTTTTAATTTAGCTTTTCCTTAACTCCTATTAGCCACTCTGTGTGGTAGCTGATTCCCCATTCCAACTGATCTCTGGTAAATCTCAAATTCCCTATTAAATTTAGTAGTGACTATCTTGTATTTATAGCCTCTCATTTTGGACTCTCTACAAGTAGAAATGTTTTCTAAATGTCTATTCTTATCAAGTTTTTTCATGATCCTAAAGACCTCATAGATTCTAATAACTTCATAGCTTTGGTATGATACCGGTGTGGATCTTTGCACCTTCTCTGGTGCCTGTATCACCTTTCTATACTATGGTGGTTAACAGAATGCATACAATACTCCACGTGTGATCTATTTAAAGGTCCATATGACGTAACTTATCTGTTTTCCCCTCTTATCCTCAAAATACAAACCTCAGTGCATTTCTGTTTTTAATGGCATTGTTAAGCTGCGTTGTGATCATCAGTGACTTACGTTTCTGTATCTGTATCCATTGATCTCTCTGCTCTGTCACCCGCATTTAGACTCTTACATGAACTATCTGATTGACATGTTCTTCATACCTTACATTTAGCACAGATATCATAGAGGTTTGTGGGACTGGAAGAGATTCTAGAGAAAGGAAGGAGCATGGCCACGAAGGGATTTCAAAACAATCATGAGAAGTTTGACTAGGAACTGTTGTAAGTCATTGAGTATAGAAGTGATAGATGAGCAGTCTTGCTGTGAGTTAGAGCAGAGGTTTGGATGACTTGAAGATCAGGGAAAGTAGAATTTGGAAGACCAGCCAAAAGTGTGTTGAAATAGTTGTATCTAGAGGTAACTGAAGCAAGGACGAGTGTTTCAGCAGCAGATGAACCAGGATGGGTGATGTCAGACAGTGTTATGTAAGTGGAAATAAGTGGCCTTAGCGAGGGCATAATTTTCATTTATAATTTTTATTTGGTCCTTAAAGTTACAATGGAAATGCTCAGAACAGACTGGGCAAATCCGTTCCTTGCTTGCTCCAAAACCAAATTCAAAATCCAGTTGAATTAGATTCAAAGTCCCCTCAAGAGAGACAAACAAGATCCAAGCTCTCAAGATGGGGCATTGCACTCCATCTGGAGCTTGATCTAACACATGATCTTAGCCAAGAGGAGTGAGGGCATATATATAAGATTTGAAGCTCATCTCAACATCAGATGTGAGACCAAGGCTGCAAACAGGATGGTAGACGACCTTCCCGGATTTAACTATGCACATGCGATTGCTATTCGATTTCCAGTTAACTAATGGACAGTGTGGTTAGCCTTACTATTATTTTATGTCAAAATCAGCTATTCACAGAAATTGGAATTGCAAACTGAAATTGGAGGTTTTAAGTTTGAAGACCACTGTGCAAATAATGAATGTATAAAACATTGATTGCGCAGCCTCGAAGCATTAACTGATACTTCATTAATATGTTGCCCAGTGACAACTTTACAAACAGGGTGTATGATCAGTTGGGAGAAAAGCTTCTATTTCCACGCGCTCTGCCCTCCCTGCCAACTCCAGTTTTCTCAGGAGAAGATTAAATTATTGCATACATTTGACCAAATTCTTCATAGGCGGGAATCCAAGGTTGGAACTAATTCTTGCTTTAAAAGAAATGTCAACATGTGTTCAACAACTGCTTCCTGCCTTCCCAGTGTTCAGGCAGCCCTACATGCAACAGTTGTTACACGTATTTGACACTGCTCAACCATTCAAGGAAGACAAAATTCTCCCCATTTAGATAACTTTCCTGAGCTAGCTTTGAATGTTCACACTGAAGCTCACTGAATTTTGTTATTGTGAAAATGTAAGCACTTCAAGCAATCCAGCCGTTATGTTCATTGCAATCAACGTGTTTCAAAATTATCTTGTTGCAGACCAAATTTCCTCATTTTAAGAATATTGGAAAAAATATTCTTGGTGTAAGAGGGTTTGTATCAAAATTAGCAGTTCCATTGAAGTAGTGGATTGTGGAATTTGACAGAAATGATTTAAATGTACGTGGGGTGGCACAGTGGTTAGTACTGCTACCTCACAACACCAGGGACCCAGGTTTGAATCTTGGCTTGGGTCACTGTTTGTGTGGAATTTGCACATTTACACTGTGTCTGCATGGGCTTCCTTCTGGTGATCCACTTTCCTTCCACAGTCCAAAGATGTGCTGGTTAGGTGAATTGACCATGCTAAATTCTCCTCAGTCTACCCGAACAGTGAACCCAAAAATTCAAAACTTACTAGGATTTTTGGAACAAACTGCCACAGGGGATTTTCACAGTAATTTCATTGCAGTGTTATGTAAGCCTACTTGTGACTAAATAAACTTTTACTAATTTTCACGGAGACATTATAAAGTTTAGGTTTTGGCATTGTAAGAACGGTACTCTGTGCTGTGCTCCCTGATGCTAAATTGTGATTAATGTTCAGTCTAAAACTGGACCTTCCATGGAAGAGAACTGGATAATGATTGACCCTGTGCATTACAATCTTGGCATACCTCCTAGTGGTCAGTTCAAGAGCAGTAATGCCGATGGCCTGTGATCTATTTCCCATTGAGAAATTACACAATTGCTGATAGTGTCTGGTGAGAGCTCATTTGTTTCCACAATGAAAGGCATCATTTAAGTGGGGATCATGTGACCAAGCCACCAGCTTGAAAGAAAATGCAATTCTGTGTGCATAAGCAATCAATCTACTTTTAAGTCATGCTGTTGAAATCATAAAGGTAACATTAAAACTAGCAAGTCAGAACACAGATGTTTCTTCTGACTCTGTGCTGGCTTTTTACTCAGCAGCAGCTGTTAAAGTGGTCAGTCATGTTGTGCCTTTTGGATAAAAATAACATAATTCATTCAATTTGATCCATGTTTTCTGCGTGAGCTCTGAAGATAGTTTCATCAAAATGAAATTAGATTTACTGTAAGCACAAAGGCTTATGCCAAGAAACTGAACAGCTAGTGTGATTAAATATGGAGGTTTTTACTGTTAAAGTGGTATATTCATATTGTTTTGATAAAAAATGCAGCAAATTGTCTTTTCAGCATTTATGGAATTTAAATTAGACTGCCAGGTTGCTTGTGTGTCAATACAAAATGAATCCTTCAAATTTCTGCTGGATATGAGTCTTTAAATAATTTCATCTTGAATATTTGGTTTTCCTCAAATAAATTGTTCATTGCAAACAAAGGTTTGTCGCTGCCCATATGGTTGTCCATCTATCCCACTTTAGGAAAGGCATTTGATTCTCAAACAGCCAAATAGTTGACATTCATGGTATTACCTCTAATGCTTTCCCTTGCCCCTTCTTTTCCTTTCCCCAGCCCTGTCTCTTGTCACATCCTGATTTAAGGATGTCCCATTGACCTGCTGCTTCCTCTTCTGACTCTACATCCTGCTCTGTTCCATGAGCTCTCAAGTACTATTACTAAGACATCAGTATTGCTCCTTTCTGCTCTCTCACAACTGCCCTTTCATAATCTCTACGTAGTTGCTTTCCAGGGATGCTACTTCCCAATCTACCAATTTCCAGTTCCTCTTCCTGTACTCACCATTATTCGTTTGCTTATCGCTGTCTTATGCCTTGGTTTTGCCAGCAGATCTAGCTACCTTTGCCACCTCTCCCCTCGCTGCCTCTTTTTGTTCGGTACATTGCATGTGGTTGACTCCTAAAGACCTTCTGAAATGATCTTTCAAGCTACTTAATTTAAGGGTAGTTAGGAATGGGTGGCGAATGCTAGCCTGACCATAACACCTATATCCTATGAAAGAATAAAAAAAAAGTTTCAGTTGAACTGAAAGGTTCAGTAATTCTGCATAGAATTTGCATTTGTAATGACAGAAAAGTAAAAGAGTTCACCACCATTGTCAGAAAAGTCACTGCAACTTCTGGTGCCTGCATATGTGTAGTTAATCACGGAAAGCTGAAAATTGCTGTGCTCTTTTCCACATGATGCGCTGTTACTGTCAGTACAGACAAAATAATGAAAAGTTACTAATTTGCTCTGAACTTCAGCTATTCAAATTGCTACAGCTCCATGGATATTAGTGACTTTTAAAAGCTATTTGAATTCCCAACCTTAGGAAATTACAAAAGCCTTTCCAGTCTTGAAACTTCGATACAAGCAAACTAAGGTTTTGACTGAACTGATAACTCCAGCTACATACATACATTATAGTATACATTACAGCATTCTCAGTCTTTATAGGAAATATCCCACAGTCAGTTCCAGTGAGTTCACCTCTTCCTATTTCACTGATTCTTAACATCCCGTGTCCATTGAATAGTCTCTCCTTCAACCTCCTGAGAATTTCTGAACCAACATTTGAGCAGTAAGGTCCTTTCTCAAAATTCCTCCTCCTGGCCTCATCAAGGTGATCTTTCAATATCCTTACCTCACTGCGGGTTCTTTTCCCTCAGTCAGAGGACAAGAGTTCCCCAGCATTCTGTCTGGTAGCTAACAGAGGAAATAGCCCTTTCCCTCTCCAGTCTGCAATAGCTGCTGTTCCGTATTATACTTTCTGTTCCTGTTTAAAGTCTTTGAGACAGTCTGCAACAAGAAGAATATCTGGCTTCTCCCTTTGTTTACAGGTGTTAAACATAGCACATGTATTTCAATGGCACATGACCTGGGCCTCCATGGTAACCAAGCAACACAAATTGTTGGCAGAGCTTGTAGCAGATCACATGATTCTCCAGTACGCCATCTTACCTTAAAGAGGTGGTGTAAAACATGACCCTTTCATAAAAATTGACATTTGTAATAGCACGCGATCTTTTCTATAAAAAATAGTGAAGATAATCAACCTTTTTCCACCATGAGAAACCTTATTCTTTGACAATGTATGAAGTCATAATTTCTGATGAACAACCTCTCTGGTTCTAAAAATTTTAGAAGTGTGGTGTCCAATCTGGAACATGTAGAAATTACAGAATTTTCTTTAAGGTGATGACCCTGCCAGTTGCTGGACACTGACATCAGAAATGTGAAACTCTACACTTTGGGCTTTGGCTGGCCACAAAGTCCAGGCTGTTGACATACATCACGCAACCTACCACAGGAGCCAAAACTTTTAATGTTGCTTTCTAAAAAAGTTCTGTTTAAATGGAATACAAATTTGCATCTTGTCACTGAAGATAAGCTGATCTTTTAAAATTTATTTAGTGATACTTTAATTAGTAAAATATTTTAGTTCAATTTTGTAAATATGGTTTGTTTCATTGTTATGCTATTAACTGTTTTTCCTTTAGGTCACCTTGTCTGAGGCTTAGGACAGCAGTGATCAGTTCTAAATAAAAACAAAGTGCTGGAAATATTCAGCAAAATCTGAGGGGTGAGAAACAATTAACATTTGAAGTCAAATCTCGAAACATTAACTCTGATTGTCCACAGATGCTGCCTGATCTGAGTATTCATGATGTAGAGATGCCGGCGTTGGACTGGGGTAGTAAGAACTCAGTAAGAATTTAGCAACACCAATTTTAAATCCAACCGATTTATTTGATAGTAAATTTGCGAGCTTTCGACACTCTGTGTCTTTGTCAGGCAAATGCAGTGTTCTGAGTATTTCCAGCACTATCTGACCTCATTTCAAATTTTCAGCATCAACATGTATTTAACAACCTATCTCAAAATTGTTCCAAAGTAAACCATAATAGAACAGAACAAAGAAAATTACAGCACAGGAACAGGCCTTTCAAGCCTTCCAAGCCTGCACCGACCGCGCTGCCGGCTTGACCGCGCTGCCGGGCTTGACTAAAACCCCTACCCTTCTAGGGACCATATGCCTCCATTCCCATCCTATTCATATAATTGTCAAGATACCCCTTTAAAAACTACCTCTCCCTTCAGCAAGTTCTAGACATCTATCACCCTCTATGTAAAAAAAAAACCTGCCTCATACTTCTCCTTTAAACCTTGTCCTTTGCATCTTAAACCTGTGCCCCCTAGTAATTGACTTTTCTACCCTGGGAAAAAGTTTCTGACTATCGATTCTGTCCTCTCATAATCTTATCGACTCTATTAGGTTATCCCTCAATCTCTGTTATTCCAGTGAGAACAAACAAGTTTCTCCAACCTCTCCTCATAGCTAGTGTCTCCATACCAGACAACATTCAGATAAATCTTTTCTGTACTCATTCCAAAGCCTCCACAAACTATTGGTAGTGTGGTGACCAGAATCGAACACTATGTTCCAAGTGCGGCCTAAGATTCTATAAAGCCGCAATGTGACTTGCCAATTTTTAAACTCAGTGCTCTGGCCAATGAAGGCAAGCATGCCATATGTCTTCTTGACTACCTTCTCCACCTGCATTACTACTTTCAGTGCCCTGTGTACCTGTACACCCAGATTCTCCTGCTATCAATATTCTAATAGAGTTGACAGTACAGTGCTTAGCACTGCTGCCTCTCAGTGCCGGGGACCCAGGTTCAATTCCCGGCTTGGGTCACTGTCTGAGTAGAGTCTGCATGTTCTCACCTTGTCTGCATGGGTTTCCTCTGGGTGCTGTTGTTTCCTTCCACACTCGAAAGATCGGCCATGCTCAATAGCCTCTTAGTGTCAGAGAGTTTAGCAGGGTAAATATGTGGGGTTATGGGGAATGGGCCTGGATGGGATACATTGTTGGTGTGGGCTCGATGGGCTGAATGGCTTCTTTCAACACTGTTGGGATTCTGTGGTTCTATGATTCAGTAGCCAGGTCTTACTTCTCCAATTAAGAAAGAGCCCAAACCTGATTCAGTTCTGGTCCTCTCCTGACAGAATGACCAAAGTTAGAATTAATTACTTGTAAAAATGATGATGAAAGAAGATAAACATGAGAACATAAGAAATAGGAGCAGGAGTAGGCCATCTAGCCCCTCAATTCAGTAAGATCGTGGCTGATCTGAAGTGGATCAGTTCCATTTATCCGACTGTTCCCCATAACCTTAATTCCCTTAACGATCAGAAATCTATCTATCCGTGACTTAAACATATTCGACGAGGTAGCCTCCACACTTCAATGGGCAGAGCATTCCAGAGATTCAGTACCCTCTAAGTGAAGAGGAACTCCGTTCTAAACTGATGCCTCCCCCCCCCCCCCCCCCCCCCCCCCTATTTTGAGGCTGTGCCCTCTCGTTCCGGTTTCCTTTTTAAGTGGAAAGAATATCTCTCTATCACTATCGTATCTAGTTCCTTCATTATCTTATAGGTCACTATAAGATCACCCCTCAGCCTTCTAAACTCCAATGTGTACAGGCCCAATCTACTCAATCTCTCCTCATAAGCCAACCCCTTTCATCTCCAATATCAACCTGGTGAACCTTCTCTGTACTCCCTCCAAAGCCAATATGCCCTTTCGCAAATAAGGGGACCAAAACTGCACACACTACTCCAGTTGTGGCCTCACCAGTGCCTTGTACAGTTGCAGCAAGACTCCCTGCTTTTATATTCTATCCTCCTCACGAAAAAGGCCATGGATATGAAACTCTTGCTGAAATCTGGCTGCCGTTCACATCAGCGGGATCTTATTAACCCATTGACAGTACAGTGTCACTGACAGCATTCCCCGCCTCAGGTTTCCTGGCAATGGAGGGGTGCGTTCAGTGGGAAACCCTGTTACAAGACTGGGACCATAAGATCCTGCATGTAACACACTGCCTCCTGTTGATGCAGAACATGCCGCAGAGAGGGAGAAAAATCTACCCTCCCCCAACCCTCAGATTTCTCCTGACCTGCTGAGACTTTCCAACAATTCTCTTCTTTCACGTTGCCAGCATCCAGAATATTCTGCTCATGTGTTAGTGTTCAAAGTTAATCTGCTACATTCTCAGATTTTGCATTCTGTGCGCTAGTGTCCAAGGTGACCTTTGGACCTTTTATTTTTCTGCGCAATTTCTTTCATATTTGTGTGATAATGAGCAATATATCCTATTTGTCTTTGTTGATTCCCACAAGTAAAAAAGCTGCAAGGTAGGAAATCAATTCAAATCAAACTATCGGTTAAACAACATTTTTTTTGTACCAATTTAGATCTGAGCACAAGAACACACCTAAAAAATTGGTGTTGACAGGTTTCCTAACTAAGTTGAAATGACCTATTTACTGCTGACAATCGAGGCTCTTTCAAGGTGACCCGCACTTGCTTTCAGAAATGGATCCTTGTTTAACTCAAATGAACAAAAAAAAAGTCTTATCTATGTTAAATCCAACAGTACAGCAGCATATTCAAAGCAAGCATTTAGCAAAGGAGACCAAGGCTGACCTTTTCCGTGTAATGTCAGGATGTCCCCAGAGAAATACTCTCTGTCAAAGATGACAAACATCATCCGAGATTTAACTTTGTGAGCTTTGTGTTCAGCAATGGCATTGATTTCTTCTCACTACCATTTCCTGTCGGTGCTGATGATAAATGTGCAGTGGCAGGTGTCAGTCAAGCACGTTTCTGCTGGAATTCTGGAGCAGTTTTTTCTCATCTATTAATCATGACAGCAGGTTTGAGAACAAGTTTAGTTAGGTTAAGGGAAACTGCTTTCAGCTTGCTTTTGTTGACTTCTGGAGGAGACAACAACAAAACCTCCTGAGTGTAGTTATACATTTGGAGTTGATGATTAAGCCAAGGGAGATTAGCATTACCTTGTTGTGACTGTGTTAACTATAATAATTGTGGTATTGGCCAGATTATTTTCCAGTTGTCATTGGTAGTTTCACAGCACACAGGATCAATATTTTGCATGACTGAAGAGGTATCAGATAATTGGCAGTAAATTGTGAGTAATTCAATCGAGGAATTGAAGTAAAGATGCTCGTGTGGTTTATGAATGGTCATGGACCCCTGGGATTAAGTTGAAGCTTTAATTGCCCTGCTAACTATTTGCTAGTTACGTGTAGTGATCAGTATTTCTTAAATGGTATTTTTTTCCACTGACCATGATGTGAAGTTGACAAAAATATATTTAATGTGATCGTCACTGCTAAATTATTATAATATGCAATTGTAATAAGTTTTTCTTTGAGCATTGAATTAGCAAAGAATACATTTTTAGTGTCCTTTAAAAAGTAATAATTCACATGAAATAGCATATAATGGTAAGCAACGTAATTAGCTTCAAGAAGAATTGTACATCTGAGAGGTGCATCGTTTCTCATTTCACCTCAAATACTGTGTTTGGATTCAGCTCAGACTGATGGATGAGAATCCACCATTCTAACACCGGGATCATTCCAATGCAGTGGTTTAGAGTTTGGGGTGAGCGTCAGTCCTTTGCATAAAAATCCTGCTGTTCCATGCATTTTTAACTGTGCACAGACAATATCAACAATGTTATACCTGTGTGCATTTTTACTCAAGTGTCAATGTTTATACTAGCAAGCACTAATGTAAGTTTATGCTCTCATTATACCTGCCTGGCAGTGTTGCAATTATAGCACCTGAGTTCTGTCTGTTCTAGCTTCTTAGCATGTAGTGCCGAGAAAATCCAAATCCAAGTATTATGTCAAAGTGGATGTTTTTTTCAACATTGAAGTGGACTCTGAATTATATTTGATTTATACAAAAAGAATAAGGTACAGCACAGGAACTGGCCCTTCGGCCCTCCAAGCCTGTGCCCATCATGATGCCCTAACTGGACTTAAAAAAAAAAAAATCTTTTACCCTTGGATCATATCCCTCTAGTCCCCCCCTATTCATGTACCCATTCAGATGCCTCTTAAACGTTGCTAATGTGACTGCTTCCATCACGGCTTCTAGCAGCATATGATTATTTGATTTGATTTATTACTGTCACATATACTGAGAAAAGTATTGTTTTGCATGCTGTTCGTACAAATCACACCATACACAAGTACATCAGGGTAGTGGAAAGAGTGCAAAATGTACTATTACAGCTATAGGAAAGGTGTGGAGAAGATCAGTTCAATATTTGAGGTGTCCATTCAAAAGTTTGGTAATAGTGGGAAAGAAAATGTTCCTGAATGTGTTGGTGCACGTTTTCAAACTCTTGTATCTTCATTTGTTTATCCTTGTCAAGATAACCCCTACTTTTTTCCCCTCGTTAACGTACTGGATTTTCTCTCCATGTTAGCAATGTGATAGGAGATTAGCTGGTGTGAGAATCATATTGTATGTTTCATTTTGAAATAAGTTTCCTAAATGGTTACGTACAGCGATTGAGTAGATCGGCCATGTTAAATTGACCCAATGGCCAGGGGATTAACAGGGTAAATATATGAGGTTATGGAAACGGGCTGAATTAGTAGACCCAATGGGCTGAATGGCCTCCTTTAGAACATAAATGTAGAAAACTACAGCACAAACAGGCCCTTCGGCCCACAAGTTGCGCTGATCATATCCCTACCTATTAAGCCTATCTATAACTCTCAATCCCATTAAATACCATATACTCATCCAAAAGACCCTCTCTTAAAAGACCCCAACGAGTTCGCCTCCACCACCACCGACGGCAGCCGATTCCACTCACTCACGACTCTGAGCGAAAAACTTACCCCTATATCTCCTCTGTTCCTATTCCCAGCACCTTAAACCTATGTCCTCTCATAGTGACCATTTCAGCCCTGGGAAATAGCCTCTGAGAATCCACCCAATCTATATCTCTCAATATCCTATAAATCTCTATCAGGTCACCTGTCACTCTTTGTTTCTCCAGGGAGAAAAGACCTAGCTCCCTCAACCTAGCCTCATAAGGCATCCCACCCAATCTAGGCAACATCCTTGTAAATCTCTTCTGCATGCTTTCAATAGCTTTCACATCTTTCTTGTAATGAGGCAACCAGAACTGTGCACAGTACTCCAAGTGGGGTCTGATTAGGGTCTTATAAAGCTGCAGCATTATCTCCTGACTCCTAAACTCAATTCCTCGATTAATGAAGGCTAGTGCACCATATTTCTTCTTGACCACAGCCTTCACCTGCGAGGCCAATTTAAGAGTTCTGTGGACCCACTGTGTGCTGCTATTCGTGCCTGCCTATTCATGTATCTATCCAGCATTATCTCCTGACTCCTAAACTCAATCCCTCGATTAATAAAGGCTAGTACACCATACGCCTTCTTGACTACAGCTTCCACCTGCGAGGCTGATTTAAGAGTTCTATGGACCCAGAGCCCAAGGTACTTCTGATCCTCTACACTGCTAAGAGTCTTACCCTTGATATTATACTCCTTCGTCCCATTGGATCTGCCAGAATGGACCACTACACATTTATCTTTCTGCACTATAGGGATTCTATTCTATAAGTCTTATGGCTCTGTTTGTCAAATGATGCAGCAAAGATACTGACCATCAACAATGCACAAGCTAGGAGTATGCTGGAATATTTTTCACTTGCCTGGATGGGTGTGGCTCCAACAACCTTCAAGAAGCCAAACACTATCCAGGGCAAAGCAGACTGTTTGATCGGAATCCTATCCACCATCTGAAATTCACTTACTCTGCCAGCAGTGCACAGTGGGTCCATAGAACTCTTAAATCAGCCTAGCAGGTGAAGGCTGAGGTCAAGAAGAAATATGGTGTACTAGCCTTCATTAATCGAGGGATTAAGTTTAGGAGTCAGGAGATAATGCTGCAGCTTTATAAGACTCTAGTCAGACCCCACTTGGAGTACCGTGCTCAGTTTGTGAGGGAGTGAAACCTCACTGTATATTTTTATAAAATATATGCAGAACAAAAGCAATTACTTGGCAGTCTCAGGAAAACCTACACCTCAGTATCTCTGAGGAGTCACTAACTGCCCCTGTGGAATTACAGCCCATCTTCAGATAGAGCTATACATAGGCTGTCTAATGACCCTGCCTGGCCAGAAGGTGATGGATCAGACAAAACAAGCAAAGAACAGTACAGCACAGAAGTAGGCCCTTCGGCCCACCAAGTCTGTGCCAACACAGATGCTTCTCTAATATTTTCTTGCCTCTACATGGTCTATATTTCTCTATTCCCTACCTATTCATGTAGCTATCCAGATGCCTCTTTTACATTGTTATAAAATCTGTTTCCACCATCTCCTCTGGCAGTGCATTCCAGGCATTCACTCTTTGTGTGAAAAACCTGCCCCTTACGTCTCTTTTGAACTTTCTTCCCTTCACTTTCAAACTATCCCCCGAGTATTTGAATCTTTGATCTTGAGAAAAACATTAAGCACTTTATCCAAAACTGTCATAATCGTCAATCAGCCCCCCCACCCCACCTCATCCTCTGACGTTCCAATGAAAAATATCCAAGTTTGTTCAACCTTTCTTCATAGTCCATATCCTCCAAACCAGGCAACATCCTGGTAAATCTCTGTGCATCCTTTCCAATGCATCAACATCCTTTCAGTGGTGTGGTGACCAGAATTGTACACAATACTCCAAATGCAGCCTAACCAAAGTCTTATACAGCAGCAGTGTAATTTTCCAATTCCTACACTGAACATCTTGACTGATGAAGGCCAGCATATCACATGCTGTATTAACCACCTTGTCCATCTGAGTTGCCACCTTCAGGGAACTGTGGATCTGCACACCAAAATCCCCTCTGTCTGCTAATATTTCTAAAGGTTCCCCCATTTACTTATACTTTCCTTCTGCAATAGATCTTCCAAATCGCATCATCTCACATTTGCCTGGGTTAAATTCCATCTGTCACCTGGTGGTCCATCTCTCCAGGCAATTATATCCTGCGTATCCTCTGACAATTCTGTCACTATCTGCTGCTCTCCCAATTTTTGTATCATCTAATAGACTGAATCCTCCATGCATGTTTGTCTCATTGTGCGAAGTCAGCTCCAATGGAAAAGCGAATTCTCCAGCACTGGTTTTCAGTGTGCCATCTTCTGTGAATGAATACGTCATTGAACTTTGATTCTGGATTCTGGAACCCACGTGAAATTATATTTATTTTCTCTATGGTCTCTGCACTGTAAATTCTTCTCTCTATCCCTCTTACTGTATGAATGCGAGATGATTGCGCTCTCCCTTCCACGTTTTGTGTGTGTGCAAATAAATTAACCCTTTAAGTCCTTCCTGGCTTATGTTTGCTGTGGGTTATTAATAGAAAATTAGTTTACACTAGAAGAGGGGGGTTGGGAATAAGCCACTTTTTATAAAGGGAGAAGCAAATCAAAAACACCTTTCTGTTTAAGAACAGATGGTGAGAGGAGAAATTAAGGTTAAATTAACCTCTCCTCCTGTCTATTACAAGTGTGTCCCATCCACACAATGCTCTGCAGCTCTTTTAACCTTATAAACCTGTCACTTCAACTACCTTGAAGAACAGGTCAGGAGCCCCTCATGAATAAATGTTTTTAAACCTGCTGACCTCTTTGTTTTTCCCTTTCAGATTCCCTTTTCTCTGGTCCAGTTTCCGGTGTGGGAGTTCCTGAAGGTAGGTTAACAATTTTGGATTGTAAATCACTAAGTCTTAGCGCTGGTTATAGTCTCAGTTTGTGTGGAGTCCAGTGCCAAGCTGCAATAGTCATCGTTTTTGGTTTTTGCCATGATTTCCACCCTCTTGCCACCAATCCTATGCTTTGGTTGCCAACTCAGCTTGGACATATTCCTGGAGGTTTCATCAGCTGATTACCAATTGCTCCACCTTGCTGGTCTGCCATTAGTCACCTAACATCTCCCGGGATACAAATAAAAGTGCTAACCAATTGTTTTTAATGTCCCATTACTGTTTCTCATGGCTTGCTTGCAGCGATGTCATGGAAATTAATCTCTGATTACTAAAGACTGCAGCATAATCTTGGAATATCTATATTGATTCCATGTCTCTCTTTGGCCACTTGGATCCTGATTGAAGAACTTTACTGATCCTCCCACATCCTATCCATCACAAAGAATGACTATTTCTGCACTTCTCATCCCAAATCCTACCTTGGCTCAAGTACCACTGAAACCTTGGTCCTTTGTCCCACTTCCAGACAGGATTTCTCCTGTTTTCTCTTTCATGACTCTCCCATCCTCCACCCTTCATAACCCCCAAGTTGCCCAAAGCCTAATCTAAGCCTACTCATCCTTGCTGATTGCAATGGCTCCCTGTTTTCTCATAACATTGAACTTAAAACCTGCATCATTATCTTCAATTCTTTCAATGGACTGACCCTATCCCAACTTTGCAACTTCTGCTAGCTCAGTTTAAGTACTCCTATTTAGGCCACTGTAGAACTGGAAAGAGCTAGTCATTGTTAGATAACTTTACAGAAACGTTTTCTCACAAGCATAAGGCACATTTTGCATATATAAATTAATTCCAGGCTAATTTTAGAAAGCCATCAGGAAGGCCGAAATGCAGAGCAGGAACTACCTCAGGACTTTACAGAACCTTCCGTCCAGAAATTCATATACCTCAAACACGCCCATTTTATATCCATCACCTATTGCTCATATTTTTGAGATGCCTTTTTCTTCCAGAGTAACCTGAGATAGACTGGACACTTCTCAAGGCCAAAAGTGTCCAATATCAGATGTGTTTCCACAATTTGACAACATTTGCTAAATAACCCTCAATGTGCTGAGAATTGCACTGAAAACCAATTTAAGATGGTCAATGCAGTGTAACTCCCAGTGTGTACTGGGAGTTACATATGTGAATACACAGCACCCTATTCTTTGCAGACAGAAAGAACGTGTACACATACTGTTTCAGCTAAACGAAGTAAGTGACAGCCATTCATTCATTCATTTCTCAGAGCAATGCCTTGATCAATTAGTCAAGATGCCTGATTTTAAATTTTCAAACCATTCTTTGCAGTTTTTTTAAAAATCTAATTGCCGTAATGTGTGCATTGCTGACTAGGCCACCATTTATTTCCCACCTTTGTCCTTGTGAAAATGATTGTGAGCTGCCTTATTCTTCAACTACTAGAATTTCTGAGGTGCAGGTACATCCACAATGCTGTTAGAGAGGGATTTCCAGAATTTTGATCCAGTGATCCGGAAGGAATATATTTCCAAATCAAGATGGTGAGTGACTACATAGAATGCTTTCAGAGCAGTAAGGGATCATTTAGCCCATCAAGTCTGCACCTACTCTCTGAAAGAGCATCCCACACAGGTCTTCCTCTCCATCCAATCCCCATAATTTCATGCATTTACCATGGCTAATCCACATCACTTATACATGTTTGGACACTAAGAGGCAGTTTAGCATAGCCAATCCGATTAATCTGCACATCTTTGGATTGTGGGAGGAAACAGGTGCATTGGAAGAAATCCATAGATATTCTGTGAATGTCCTGATAAGTGCAAGATGGAAAGCTTCAATAAAATATCTGTTTTTCTGCAATACCTCAGAAGAATTATTAGGAATTTAATATTCTAGCAGAGACCCCAAAACATTGGTGGTGAAATTTAGGATACTTATGGCATCAGTACTTCTTTAAACCTTTTCTTATGCCATTTCCTTCGCTACCATGCCATTCTCTCACATCACAGCTATTACAGAGAACAAAAACAGTACAGTACAGGAGCAGGCCCTTTGGCCTACCAATCCTGCACCATCATGTTATCCTTTCTAGACCAACCACCTGTATCCCTCTATTCCCTGCCAGTTCATGTGCCTATCCCGATGTCTTAAATGTCGCTAAAATGTCCGCCTCAACCACCTCACTTGGCAGTGCATTCTTATTATTATCCACAAACTTGCTAATCAGACCAGCTATGTTTTCTTCCAAGTAATTTATATATATTAGAAACAACAGAAGACCCGGCACTGATCCCTGTGGAACACCACTAGTTACAAATCTCCATTTAGAAAAACACCCTATCAGTGCTATCCTGTTGTCTTTTATAGCCGGTTCTGAATCCATCTGACTGATTTATCCTTCATTTTGTGTGATTTAACCTTTTGCATTCCATTACTTTCATCTTCCATTACTTCTGCATCATCCCCCATCTTGCATACCAATCCCCTCACTATCCATGTCTCCTCTCTCCCAATCCCCTCCTTCCAAGAGCAGTGCTACTGTGCCAGTCCCCCTTCAGATACCAGCTGCATCACCCTACTCTCCTATAGACGAGAAATATTTCAATTTCCAAAAGCTTACTAAGATGTGAGGGGACAGAACTTGAAACAATGTCTACCCAAACAATACCCCCTCTTTAGGACAAGAACCTTACTTTTCTGTAAGCTTCATTAGCGGCTGCTAATTAACCAGCTGCATTGGTCTCATGTGCTTCAATCAACACCACGTCAGTGCAACTGTGCCTCAATATAGCAGCCGCTAATGAAGCTTACAGAAAAGTAAGGCTCTTATTCTAAGGAGGGGGTATTGTTTGGGCAGGAATAGTTTCAAACTCTGCCCCTCGCACTTTGATTTTTGGAAATTGAAATGTTTCTCGTCAGTAGGAGAATAGGGTGAAGGAGTGGTGAAGGAGGTGGAAAAGGGCCAGCGTGAAGGGCAACTTAAACAGGAGAGTCACAACAGGCGGACTCTGATTTTTATGATAACAGAGCTCTGGTAATGGCAGGGGACACCTGCCTGGCCAATCAGTTGCTGAGTGTTCAGTCAGCCAAAAAAACAGGCAATGAAGTGATCCAAAACAAATTAGAACATAAGAACTAGGAGCAGAAGTAGGCCATCTGGCCCCTCGAGCCTGCCCTGCCATTCAGTAAGATCATGGCTGATGTTTTCCTGGATTCAACTCCACTTACCCGCCTGCTCACCATAACCCTTAATTCCTTTACTGTTCAAAAATATATCTATCCTTACCTTAAAAACATTCAATGAAGTAGCTTCAACTATTTCACTAGGCAGGGAATTCCACAGATTCACAACCTTTGGGTGAAGAAGTTCCTCCTCAACTCAGTCCTGTATCTGTTCCCCCTTATTATGAGGGGACTGAGCTGTTTTGTCCTTCACAGAAGCACATTTTACAATGTCTGAATTTAGCTGCTCCCTGTGACCCTAGAATTGACCCAAGCTGGAACTTTACTGCCCGCTCACCACGGGAATTGGAGCAGCTGAGGGGAGGAGCATTGAAAGGTCCGTTGACTTTGAGCAGGATTTTATGGTTTTGGGGTGAGTGAGGCCGTAAAATCCCGCCCACCTACTCCAGTCCGCAGTGCACACTCCATTACTGGACTCCGCTCACCTAATCATCCCATCAACCAATCAGAAAAATGCAAACAGAAAATGCTATTGTTACGGAAAATGAGGGAGTCATTTTTGTATTTTTAAAAAGGCGTGGGAGAAAATTAAAAAAAAAAAGTCACTTGGCCACAAAGGAAAGATGTGAAGGAAGGAGGGGTTTGTTGAACAACTTGTTGCAGTGCCAGCGACGACTCAAAATAAAAAAGAATCTCAGGTTATGTTTAAGCAGGGAACACCCATGTTTCCAGTTCCTGTTACATGTAACAACAAGAGATTCATTGGATGTTATTCTTGTGGATATTACAGTGACAGTGTCAGAATAATTGCTGTTTGGGTGATGCAAAAGATATTGAATCCTCAAAGGGATTTGGGAGTATATTGAAGCTTCCAGTCGACTTAGATTTGATCCTCTCCACTTTGACTGCTTCACAAAATAGGATTATCGGGCTTTAGTCATGTTGCCGGCTAGCCGAAATTCAACCTTCCTTTCTTTAAACGAAATGCATTCAGGTCTCTACGTGCAAAGACCACAAACAAAAGGCACGACATTCGGCAAAAATAGTGATGAGGAAAAGCTACCCAGAGACCTGCCTGTGTGGGTTTTCAAGCCAAACAGCAATGTATGTGTTTGAAATTTGTTATTCATTAGGGAAGAACAGGAGATGGGAATGCTTCTCTGTGGCAGAGGCTTTGAAGTGGAACACAAAGTCCTCTATTCAATCTGCAGCTTACAAGAGCACATGTGGGGTCGCTCCAGCCTGTTTCACAAATAGCATTTGGCCCATCATGTTTAAGAGACTGCATATGATAGTGGGAGAGGGCAGCATCCTTCTATTTAAAAAAAACTCTAATTACGTCATGCTGTCCCTATGGTTGTGAGGCTCAGTGTAAGCACACTTCTTATTTCTGGCACAAAACTCGTGTGATTGTGTAACAAGTCATACTAATGGTGGGAAAGATAGTTTATGGCTTTTGACCCAATCTTCCTATACATGGGGTACTCAAGACATATGTTTTATTTTGTAAAGCTTGTCCTTAATGTGTACCTGAGCTTGGCATTGTTGTAGCTCTTGATATGGAAGTAGAAGCGTTTGTGGGTAACCCTACTGTTGTCCCTACAGTTAGTTTTACCGACCTGTTAAATGCACAAAGTTCAGTCATGATCAAATAACTAGTGGACACAAGTCAGTTCGGCCATCCAAATTATTTTATACTGGTAAAAGCCCCAGTGAAAATGGTTCCTCCTGGGAGTGCACAGCTTTTCATGGGACAGTGGCATCATCTAGTTTAGTTCTGCTGGTGCATTGATGACAGCTAGTCAGTAATGTCATTGCCAAGTACTCATACGGCTATTAATACTGACACGACTCTGCGGTTTGACTCAATGTGTTAGCACTGCTACCTCACAGTGCCAGGCTGCCTCAGAAAAGCAGCCAGTATTAAGGATCCACGCAACCAAACATTCTCCCTCCACCTTCTTCGATTGGGAAAAAGATTCAGACATCTGGGGTCACGTACCAACTGAGTCAAGAACAGCTTCTTCCCTGCTGCCATCAGACTTTTGAATGGACCTAACTTGCATTAAGTTGATCTTTCTCCTACTATGATTGTAACACTACATTCTGCATTCTCTTGTTTCCTTTTCTATGAATGGTATGGTATGCTTTTCTGTACAGCACGCAAGAAACAATATCTTTCACTGTGTGCTGACAATAAATCAAATCAAAAAGGACCCAAGTTCAATTCTGGCTTCAGGTCACTGTTTGTGTGGAGTGTGCATGTTCTTCCTGTGTCTGTGTGGGGTTTCCTCCTACATTCCAAAGATGTATAAGTTAGGTGTACTGACCACGTTAAATTTCCCCTTAGTGTCAGGGGGCCCATCAGGGTAAATTCATGGGGTTATGGCGATAGGGTCTGGGTGGGACTATTGTCAGTGCAGACTTGATGGGCCGAATGATCACCTTCTGCACTGTAAGGATTCTATGAAATTGAAGATTAGAAATCAGTCAATGTTTAATGTAGTTATTTTCTTCCATGTCCACCGACTACACTGCAAGGTCTGAAAGCACGTGAATGGGGTCTATTGCCACACATTCCCTCACAGATTAACAAAAAAAGTATCGTATGGGATTTATGGTATTCAGATGTTAAATATTAGCTGTCACAATTTCGTATCATGCCTGTAGTCAGTGCATGAGCAGAATTTTCCATTTTAATGTGAGGATTGAGGTATCTTTCTTTTCTGTTGTGCCTGATGGCCATCATTATACATATAGCAATGGCTCAGAACATATTCCTTCTCTTGGCTGTTCTCCAATTTTGCCTACTCCATTGCTGGCTAACCCAATGAGTCTCTTTTATCTTTGCTGTCAAGCGAGCATTTCAGTTTCAGCATTGATATGAGTGTTCCTTCCCTTTTACCTGCTGGATACTATTCATCCCCAGCCGACTCTCCAGTGCCTGCTGTCACTGCGACACTTTCTGCTTGCTGGCCATTTCTGCTTCCTGGAACTCCCACTGCCCAAGCTTAGGAATCAACAACTTCCTGTTTGCATCGCCACCTAAACCTGCCTCTGCTCCATCCAGTGTGCACTGTTACCCCTCCCAGCTCAGCAATGACTACAATCCACTCTCCTCAGAAACATGTCTTGACCTTGGCTTCCACCACCTCATACTCTGACTATTGTCATGTGGAAACTTTAATTATGCAATATATATATTTTAGCATGGCAAATTTAACTTTTTTAATGATGCCCACTGTTCCAACATTTCTAAGTAGAAGAATGTTTTGCACTATCACAGTAGTCTGCTTAATGCTGAACAGTTAGAGTTGGAAAAGCGTCAGTGGCAGGCCACACCTCTTTGTTAAACTTGACCCTTGCTTTAATGCAAATGTGTCCCGAAGAATATTTTCCCAAGCTGCTGCTTGTGTGAAAATACTTTTCAGTTTCTGGAGAAGTTGGATGTGTCACTTTGTGAGAAGCACAGAAATAGCCACACACACTTTGTGAACTAAGTTCCCATCATCTGAGCAAACCCATGGGTTTTCAGAGTCTGGAGTACAACAACTAATGTTATTTTCCTTTTCTTTTCAACTTACAGGCCGTGTGGTCATGGAAGCAAAATCATGTGGTTGATTCTTGGCAGGCTGCAGTATGTGGAGCATTTGCAGGTGCAGAGGATTAAGTACTACACTGGGAGGGCTAAAGAGAGGGAAAGGTGCCAAAAAGACTCAAGTTCACAGAAACAGCCTTCTGTAAATTCCAGCAGTTAATTTGGAAACAATGTTCATGTATGGGCGGGTCCGCAGCACAGAAAAGGTTGAAGAGAAAGGTGCTTCAGTGAAGAACAAGCAATTCGTTCTTGACAAATTGGAGTTGTGGGAAAATAGATGCCGTCAGTCGACCCTCCGTGTTTGGGCAAAGAATATTTACAGATCTCTGGGTGATGCGAGACCTGCCCTGAATCCTCAGCTATGCAGCTGTCTGCTCTGAACTGTTCTTCAGGGGTTTAAAGTCCTATCAACGAGGGCCTGTGATTAACAGTTCATGTGACAAGTTTGACAGAGAAGCAGATTAATTAGCGTGAGGGGCACGGAGGTGCTGCTGCATGGACCTCGAGGGCTAAAGGCATTGCTATTTGTTGCACACATGAGGCTACAGGGCTCAAACATCTGGGCCGTCCTTTGGAAATTGTTTGGTGCTGGGCTACTGTTAGATCCCTAGCAAAGGGCTTTTCTCAAGCTCCAGTTTCTCTGCTGACATATTTTTGTGATTTGTTTATTTCTTTTTTAAGAAAAGGCTTTTTCTTTAGCGCAACAAGTATCTACTAGTCTGTTCAATGTCATTTGGTATTACAGAGCCAGCTGAACAAATCCTTTGCACGTCATTAAATGTAGATTTGGTCAACACTGCTGTAGCTGCTCTACACATTTGTTGTTTGACAGAGGCATTTTTTAACTTGTCCTATTCACAGCTGTCAGTTGCTCAGTGACCATTTAATTGATGTTAAAGTTGGGTGAAACGAAGAGTCAGCATAACATGCAACTTTTCACCCTCGCTCGCTGAAATGTTAAAATATTGCTCAATTCTTTATTTTTCCAGTGACGCAGAAACTAATATTTATCATTTGTTAACATGACTATCTTTGGTATTTTATTCAAAACTCTATTACTTGTGTTTAGTAAGAAAGGTTTCGTGAGATAGAATCCCTACAGTGCAGAAGGAGGCTTGCACTGACAACAATTCCATCTAGGCCCTATGCCTGTAACTCCACACATTTATCTTACTAATCCCTCCGATGCAAAGGGTCAGTTTACCATGGCTAATCAAACTTTGGAGTGTGGGAGGAAACCAGAGCATCTGGAGCAAACCCATGCAGGCATGGGGAGAATGTACAAACTCCACACACAGTCACCTGAGGCTGGAATTGAACCTGGATCCGTGGTGCTCTGAGGCAGTAGTGCTAACCATTGTGTCACCCTAACATTTCACATTAAGTTAATGCTTTTATAAATTTATTTGAGTATTTGAAACCCTTCATCAGGGTGAAAATTCTGTTTGTATCAGTCCCTTCAATAGCCCTGAAATCTTAGTTTTGAGCCCCTCAAACTTAACTCTTGTCGAAAATGAACGAGCCCAACCTTTCTCAAGGTGAAGAATCTAAGGTTTCTAATTAAATTCTGATTTTTGCATGAGATCCTAAGGGGTGTTTTACTGATATTTCATGCATTCCGTATGACCCATTCTGTCTGTTTTTCCAGAACAACTGTAATCATTAGTTTTGGTGCTAAATTCTGAAATTCCCAGGCACTCACCTCAAAGCTGTACACTCTAATTTGAATGCTGAATTTAAGACCTGGTGTATGGTTTTTTTTATTCTTTTGTGGGATATGGGCATCATTTGCTGACTAGCATTTATTGCCTATCCCTAATTGCCCAGAGGCTGTTGAGAGTCAATCCACATTGCACGAGCCACACGTAGGCTAGACCAGTTAAGAACAGCAGATTTCCTTCCCTAAACAGCATTAGTGAACCAAATGGGTTTTTCCAACAATCAACAGTGGTTTTGTGAGCATTAGTAAATGCTTAATTCCAGATATTTTTTATTGAATTCAAATTCCATCATTTGCCGTGGCGGGATTCGAATTAGCTGAGTTTCTGAATTAATAGTCGAGTAATATTCCAGATATTTTTTATTGAATTCAAATTCCATCATCTGCCATGGCGGGATTCGAATTAGCTGAGTTTCTGAATTAATAGTCGAGTAATAATACCACTTAACCATCGCTGGATCTTCAAGAGGCAACTACTTGGACATAAATCTATTGGGATTATTTACTTGTACAGGGAGCTCAAATTATTTTTAGAAATGTCAGTACTTTGAACTTGAGAAAGTGTTTTGCTTTGATCCTGTTTTATATTACACTGGAGTGACCGATCTTACCTCAACTGCGAGAGGACTGACTATCCTCCGGTATTAATGTCAGAGATAAACTACTTTTTCGCGCTCTGTAGTGTCCCTGATGAGCGATTCAGCCACTGGCCTGAACTCAAATATGTTTGATTTCAAATTAATAATTTAAACACAGTATTGAGCATCTGCTAGCACAGACTATTGCCCAACACTCAGCACTGAGCTGCTTTTAGTGCACATTAACAAACTGAGGATGGTTGTTCCCTGTCAAAATTCATTATCTGACAAGTCTGGATGGTGCATAGAGGTTGCACCACTTAGTAAGTAATTTTAACACTTGACTTCTTCCTCATTAGAAAATATTAACTTCGAAATACCAAGTTGCCCTTAGCAAAATGTGCACTGTAATTACCACATTGTTAGACCAAACACAAATAAACCTCTTGTAGCAAGACTGCAAATCACAAATGGTCCAGCTCTGAGGGAGCTGACCACGGCTTGACTTCGACAACCCAACTGTTTCATTCCAGCATTTAAAATAGGAGTGCAGGCACATTCATTTCTCCTTTGTTACTTGGTATTTTTTTCCTTTGGGTGGTGGAACAGCTGGCATTTCAGGGGGGAAAAAGTGGATATCCCATGTTGCTGTCACTTGTTGGAGTTTTCCACATGAATGATCAGTGAAGGTAGTAGGTTCTGTTCCAAGGAGCTGAGAATGTCCAGTTGCTCCACCACTGCTAACTGGATTTTAAAAAAGCATTAGTGTGGCTCAAGACTTTCACCAGTTAATGACATGTGCTGTGGCTGCCTATTCTTTGAGTCCAAAGATATATGGGTTAGGTTGATTGGCCATGCTAAATTGACCCTAGTATCAGGGGGATTATCAGGGTATGTGTGTGGGGTTGCGGGAATAGGATCTGGGTGGGTCTGTGGTTGGTATAGACTCGATGAACCAAACAATCTCCTCATTTACTGTCGGGATTCTATGATTTACAGAATGTAGCTTTACAGAATAGCTTTAAGTTGACAAAACATACTTCTGAGGTTGGAGTATGCTGAAAGGGAAGATGTCAGGAGAGCAACATCTTACAAATACAGTAATCCAACGGTAAACCTGACCTCCAGGACCATTGGTTAAATCTGTCTGTTCATTGTGGGGGCTGTAAGTGAACACTAAATCAATAAAGTTGTGAACTGTTAAATACTGAAAACTGGGATTGGCAACACAGTTCAGTTGTATCAAATTTGCAAATCTTTCTTGTGAACCTATGATTCTTTTAAAGTGCTATAATCGATAATAGCCCTGACGTTCTTCAGTGTAATTTAGAAATTAAATAGAGTGGATGTAACATTTTTTTTAAGTGAATGGCATAGCAAACTGGACAAGAAGCAACTAGAACATTTTGTTGTAATTGTTCTGGTGTTTTTCAACAAAAATCAGCCAGTGCTGATTTGGAGCTCAATGATGAGGGTTAATACACATTTCAAATCTGAAGTATTTCAGAACACTGAAATTCTTGGAGTTTTCACTAGTATTCATTAGAAAATAAGTTTGACCTTGTGAAATTGCAAGTAGTCCTTGGGTCAGTCAAGTCAATAGGAGGTGGATTGGTTCTGTTATACTGCTGTGCAGGATGGCTTTGCGTTCAACCGAAACTTCAGGTGTGTCGTTTTGAATTTGCACCGCGGGAAACATTAGCACATAGGGACTACAAGCAGAAGCCGGCAAATTCAGCCCTTTGAGCCTGCTCCATCATTCAATCAGATCATGGCTGATCTCTCCCTGGTTTCAAATCCACTGCCCCACCTGTTTCTCATATCCCTTTATCCCTTTCTTTCAGAAAAATAGCTATGTCCTAGAAACCATTCAGCAATGTGTTTGATTAATTAGTGAGTTATTGAAATGAAGGAAGTACTCCAGCGATGTGTTTTCTATGTATGTCAGTCTTTTCTTTCCCTCTTTTTTTGTGAGTTTTCCTTTTGTTTTTCCTCCCTTTGGTGACAACTCAAAGGAGCAAAAGATCTATCAGCCATGCCTTTTTTTATGGAGCAGTATTTTGAAAATACTAACTACCTGCTTTCATGTTAAGTTGTGGAGATGCTGACATTGGACTGGGGTAGGCATAGTGAGAAGTCTTACAACACCAAGTTAAAGTCCAATGGGTTTATTTGGCAGCATAAACCACAAGCTTTCAGAGCATTGCCCCTTCATCAGGTGAGTGAGAGTTGTGTTCACAAATTGAGTTTGTATCTATATGTGCCCTGTTTGTGAACACAACTCCTGCTCACCTAATGAAGAGCTCCGAAAGCCTGTGGCTTGAGCTACCAAATAAATCTTTTGGGCTTTTACCTGGTGTTGTGAGACTTCTTACTGTTCATGTTAAGTAACAGTTTCAGAGCATCCATCTTAATGGTTTATGCTAAGTAAACTGTCACATGGTGTCTGTTTCATAACTCAAGTGGCGTGAGTGAAATATGTTTCTTATATGGGATGTAGGCGGCACTGGCTAGGTCAGCATTTATTGTTAAACTTGAGTTACCCTTGAGAAGATGGTGAACTGCCTTGAACCACTGCTGTCCCTGAGGTGTAAGTACGCCCACAATGCTGTCATTGAGGGATTTTGACTCAGTGTTAGTGAAGGAACAGCAATACCATAGAATCCCTGCAGTGCAGTTGGGGCCATTCAGCCCACTAAATCTGCACTGACAGAGTATCAGGCCCTCTTTCCCCCACCCTATCCCCATAACCCCACACATTTACCATCTAAACTACACATTTTGGGGCACTAAGGGGCAATTTTAGCATGGCCAATCTTTGGAATGTGGGAGGAAACTGGAGCATCTGGAGGAAATCCACACAGATAAAGGGAAAACATGTAAACTTCATAAACAGTCACCTGAGGCCAGAATTGAACATGGATTAACCACTGTGCCGCCATGCTAGATTAGAAATGGATAGTTAATTCTGTCATTCACAAATTCCTCATGTTAATCTCTTTGTTGAATAATTCTCATTGAATTATTTTCACTTGCACAATATAATTTAGTAACATGGGTTTTCTGAGGGTACTGATGAGGCTTATACTGACATTGTACAGATCAGTCTAAGTTGTCACCAAAGAACTTTTTAAAAAAATAAATTAGAAGAGAGACTATTTTTATCCAAATCATAAATATAACAGTGAAGAATGCATTTATGATTTTGCTATGAGTAATAAACAGAGGAAACCAGTTGCTCTCTTCCATGCGGTGAATTATTTGGAGGATTAAGCTGCAATGCGAATCATAGAATCCCTACAGTGCAGAAGCAAGCCATTCAACCCATCAAGTCTGCACCAACCATAATCCAACCCAGACGCTATCTCCATAACCTCATGCATTTGCCCTACAGGTCCCCCTGACTCTGCGGCACAATTTAGCATGGTCAATCCCCCTAACCTGCACATCTTTGGTGTATGTTAACTGCTCAGGCAGGAAAATGCAAGGCAGAAAATAATTACTGCAGTCCTTTGAATCACTCGATACTTCCAATTTCTTCCATTTTTTTGCTATGCTTTACTATTTAATTCTCTCTCAAATTTGTGGATGGTATGTCATCATTTCCCAGGCAATCTATTTTGTACATACATCAGCTGCTGTGTGAAGAAACTATTCAGCTTTTCTTTTCCAGCCTTGAGTCCGTTCACCCAATTGCAAAGCTTTAGTTTGGAGTTTTAGCTGTAAAATAGTTAGCTGTAAGCCGTAGTTATGACCTTGTGAAATGGAAAGCTCAATTAAACCATGAATTGTTTAGCAATAGAAGAGTGTATCGGATTGTGAGTGGTTTCAGCTAAAGACATCTCTGGATAACTGAACTGTATTGGCTTACAAAAAGAATGGAGACATAGAGATTTTGGTATAGAAAAGTAGTGTGAAATGGTCTGATTGGGTCTGTATCTCTTCCATGTCCTGAAGTTGATATTGCTTAGATAACTTCATACTGAACTAATATTGGACTAGATAGCTTTCTTGGTTATTGTTTTATTTTTACTTTTGGTTTGCATAATTTATTCCTAAAGCTTTATCTTTAAACATTATTTTATCTTGCTTCTCCTGCATCATAACCTATATTCCCACTGAGCTAAGCTAATCAGCTGCACTCGAATATCGCCAGGCCTAATGGAGGAGCGAGAGACTACTGAGCACACAGGCAGGTGTGGAATTAGCAGTTAAAGCCCCAGTGGGCCAATTTTCAGAACCTGTTGCTTCAGCCACAAGTGCTGCCAGTTCCCAACACCTGTCACTTTAAACACAAAACTTAATCAGTAATTAAAAAAAACACACACTGTTCTAATTGCGTTTTTCTAGAGATCAGTTCTCTGACAAAGGGGAATCAATGCTCTAACACTGAGCAACTCAGTGGGTGCAGTGCCCCAACACTGCATTGGGATGACACAGTGGGCACAGTGATTCGCAGTGCTGCCTCACAGCATCAGGGACCTGGGTTCCATTTCCTGGGTCACTGTCTATGTGGAGTTTGTGCATTCTCCCCATGTCTGTGTGGGTTTCCTCCCGGTGCTCTGGTTTCCCCCCCACAGACCAAAGATAAGCAGGTTAGGTGGATTTTCCATGCTAAATTGCCCTTTAGGGTTGGGGGGAACCAGCTAGGATAAATACATGGAGTTATTGGGTTGGGATTGTGGTTGGTGCAGACTCTGACCCAAATGACCTCCTCCTGCACTGTGGCATTCAATGTTTCTTAGGAAGCAGAAGTCCCTACTCTCATCTGATGTAGCTTTTCCACTGGAGTGAGTTTGCCAGCTCATTTGAGGGTGGGGATGTAAATTAGTTGGATGGAAGTTGTTGGCAATAATTCATTTCCCCACAGGTTAACTGAGGTCTACTTTGGCATCAGTTGACATTCCCACACGCCAGATCCTGCAGCTTCAACAGAAGGTTTGGGTGGGGCTGAAGTGGAAATAAATGTTTTAAAAAGTATTTTTTTTTTGCAAACTGACAAGTTTTGTGGAATTGATAAATGATTGACTTTTGTTTCCTCTTTTCAGGTGGATTTGCAGCTGCAGTTACCACGCCTCTTGATGTAGCAAAGACACGAATCATGCTGGCAAAGGTAAGATTATGGATTAGTGTCACAGGAAAGCCAAAGGGTGGTTCACATATTACTTGGGCTGATTCTTTTATTCTTTAATATGATATAGGCAGCAGTTATTGTTCTGGAGAAGGTGGTGGTGAACTGCCTTCTTGAGCTGCTGCAACCCCTGTGGTGTAGGTACACCCTCTGTGCTGTCAAGGAGGGAGTTCCAGGTTTTTGACCCATAGACATTCCTGTAAGGAATGATGACACAATTTCCAAGTCAGGATGATGTGGAGATGCTGGCATTGGACTGGAGTGGACACAGTAGGAAGCCTCACAACATCCAGGTTAAAGTCCAACAGACTTATTTAAAAATCACAAACTTTTGGAGCACTGCACTTTCATCAAGTGAATGGAATAGTAGGTTTCACAAACATGATATTTACAGAGAAAGACTCAATTGCAAGATAATGGTTGGAATGTGAGCCTTTAAAGTAATCAAGTACAGACAGCGCAAGTGGAGAGAAGGATAATCACAGGATAAAGAATTGTGAATTGTCTCAAGTCAGGACAGTCAGTAAGCTTTTGCAAGCCCAGGCCAAATGGTGGGGGTTTAATATAGTGTGATATGACCCCAAGATCCCGGTTGAGACCATTCTCGTGCGTGCGGAACATGGCTATCAGTTTCTGCTTGGTGATTCTGTATTGTGTGTCTTGAAGGCTGCCTTGGAGATCGCTTCCTCAAAGATTTGCATTCCAACCATTATCTTGCAATTGTGTCTTTGTCTATATATGCCATGTGTGAAACCTACCCTCCACTCACTGGATGACAGAGTAGTGCTTCGAAAGGGTGTGATTCCAAATAAACTTGTTGGACTTTAACCTGGTGATGTGAGACTTCTTACCAAATCAGGATGGATTGTGGCTTGAAGGGTAATTTGCAGGTGGTGATGTTCTTGTGCATTTGATGCCCTTGTCCTTCTGGATTATAGAGGTCATGGATTTGGAAGGTGCTGTTGAAAGAGTCTTGATAATTGCTGCAGTGCATCTTGTAGATGATATACATTGTTATCACTGTATTGGTGGTGCAGGGGAGGATGTTTTTTTGTGGAAGGGATGCCAACCAAGTGGGCTGCTTCGTGTTGGATGGTGTCAGTCTTCTTGAGTGTTGCTGGAGCCATACTGTTCTAGGCAAGTGGAAAGTATTCCATCAGCCTCCTGATTGTGCCTTGTTGATGGTGGAATAGCTTTGAGGAGACGGGAGATAAGTTATTTGCTGCAAAATCCCCAGTCTCTGACCTGTTCTTGTATCCACAGTATTTATATGGATGGTCGGGTTTAATTTCTGACAAATAGTAACCCCCTGGATGACGTTAGTGTGGATTCAGTGATGGTAATACTTCTGAATTTCAAAGCGAGATGGTTAGATTCATTTTCACTGGAGGTGGTCATTGTCTGGCACTTGAGGCTGGGATATTACTTACTACTTATCAGCTCAAGCCTGAATGTTGTCTAGGTCTTGCTGCATGTGGACACGGACATGTAGTTCTAGTATCTGAGGAGGAGCAAATGGTACTGAACATTGTGCAGTCAACAGAAAATATTCCCATTCTTGTGATGGGGGCAAAGTCACTGAAAGAGCTAAAGATGATTGGGCCTTGGCCACAGCTCTGAAGAACTCCTGTAATGAAGTCCTGAGATTGAGATGGCTAACCTCTAATGACTTCTTTTGTACCATGACTCCAACCAGTGATAAGTTCTTCCCATTGACACCAATTTTGCTGGGGTTCCTTGATGCCGCACAACACCAAATGTTGTCAAGCCAGCTCGTCCCTTGTCATCTCTAGAGATCAGGTCTTTTGTCCATATTTGAACTGACACTCTAATGAGGCCAGGAGCCGAGTGACCCTAACAGAACCCAAAGTAAGCATTATTGAGCAGGCTTTTTTGCTGATTAAGTGTTACATGATAACTGCCACCTCCCAGGGAAAGTAGACTAATGGAGCAGCAGTTGACCGGGATGGATTTGTCCTGCGTTTTGTGGATAGAGCATAGGGACAATTTTCCACATTCCTGGGGAGAGGTATTGGAGTTTGGTGAGCCCAAGTCTTCATTATTACAGATGGTCCAACGTCTTTTATAACTTTAGTCTGACTGAATTAGAATGTAGCACCCATTAGTTTTGTGAAATAAGATGCTGAATCCCAATGAATGAAAGACGTAAGCCAGGCCATTAAAACACAATTGTATTGGGATAAATTTCAATAAATACTTTGAACAGTTTTTTTTCCTGATATAGAATTTACAACTGTATGGAGTAAATTATTTTTAATGAAAGTTAGGATGCCATTTAACTTTCTTTCAAAACTGTTTCTTTGGAAATATAAAGCATCTAATTAATTACTTATTAAGATACGAGTCCTTTAGATTCACAGAGTACCTTTTGATAGTGTGTTCTGTAGCAGGTTGCTGACAGACAAACATTTCATTCAAGCTTAAACAAGGTGCAAGTATCACCATTGTGGCATACAAAGGAAAGCTATTGAGATAACTGATTTATTGCTAATGTTCCTTCTCGAAATCTGATCTATGTTGTTTTTTGATACAGACAGGCAGTACCACTGCTACTGGAAAGGTGTTACCAGTCTTGAGCAGCATCTGGAAAACAGAAGGGATTTCCGGGTAAGGTTTTTCACCTTAAGGAACCACGGCAAAGCTGGCCAACTTGGTATTTGTATTCCTTCAGACAAACTAATCCCCCAGTATTTTTACGGAACCTGCCTGCAAGGAACGGAGCAATTCAGATCAGACAAATCAAATCAGACTGTACATATCATTTAATTTTTCTACTGCATTGAAGTCCTTTGAGTGTAGAATTGCCTGGGTTGTGAAAGTAACCATTCCATTCCCACCACACTGGATGGTTAAAATTAAGAATTGGATTTCCTGGCTGTCAGTTAAGTAGCTTGACCTATTTTTTGCTGCGTGCCCATCCAAAGGTACTCAATGCTGTAGGTTTTGTAGTAAACATAACATTGAGGGTAGCCACAGTTGTGCAGTTAATCAGGCAGAAACTTGCAGCAATTGCACATACGTAGATTAGAAATTAGGAGTAGCCCTGCTTTTCTGAAAGCTTTTCTCTGAAGGTCTCTCACCAAATGACTTGGTATTGGAATATGGAATGGCGTGAAGTTGCAATACTAAGTCACTGAACAACACAAGACAACTTAGATCTCACTCATCCAAGTGTTGGTGATTTATTTTCATGGACTTTCCACTCCTTTCGTCACATTTCCAACATTAATCAATTGGGGTCATCAGGCATGATCCACCCTTTACAAATTCATGCTAGCCCTCTCCAATCAGCTGAAGGTTTTAAAGTTACTCAGTATTTAATTGCTGACTTAAATAGCTTCCTTGTAACAAATATTAGGCTAACCAGGCTATGTTCCCCCTTGCTGCCCTCCCCCACCCCTCAACTTTCTTAAAAGGGAGCCTGTGGTCTAGTGGTATTATCACTAGAATATTAATGCAGAAACTCAGCTAATGTTCTGAAGACCTGGCTTCGAATCCTGTCACGGCAGATGGTGGATTTTGAATTCCATTGTTGGAAAAACCCATCTGGTCCTTTGTGGAAGGAAATCTGCCATCCTTACCCAGTCTCATCTACATGTGTCTCAGAGCCATAGCAATGTGGTTGACACTCAACTGCCTTTGGGCAGCTAGGGTTGGGCAATAAATGCTGGCCAGCCAGTAATACCCATGTCCCAGGAATGAATAAAAACACAGCAAAGTGAGATAATTGTAACTTCAGGATGATGTACTTTGAATGAAAAATTTTAAATTAAGCTAACATGCTGTGATCAACTTGATGTTCCAGTATCCATGGCAAGTGCATCTATAACTGTATGTGGTTCTGTTAAAGTCTGAAATTTTTCTCACTCATCCCCAAACAATACTGCATGCCAATGGCCTAGTCAGAACAGTGCACCTTAAACGGGTAAGCAATCTGAAGCTTATTGATGAGTACCTGCTGTGAGAGGTGGGAAGGTGGTCTATGAAACTTAGATCTATGAGTCTACTTCCCAGATCTCGGGATTTGGGTGAATATTGTTTCCCCTATAGCGAGAGTGTGTGCTATGTTAGGGAAGCAGAATTCTCTCTGTTGGAGCTCTCAATAGTTTAGTCTGAGGACTCTTGAAAAGAGTGTTGTGTTTCTGATGGTGTTTTAGCCCATCTGGATGATGATAAAACACTATTAAAATTAGAATTAGCATTGGGATCAGTATTTGTTATTTGAAACAGTCACGTTAGGAATCAGTACCTTAGAGATACAGTTTTGTTGTAATGCGGCTTAAATTAATTACCACAGTTAAACATTGTTAAAGTTAGATGCCAAGCTAAAGATGGAGATAGTTGGAGGAGTTACTAAAGGTTTGGTCAAAGAAACTGAGGGAGGAGGAAAGTTTGATTAGCGTAGGCCGTCTTTTACAAAGTAATTTTTGTTGGCAGTCAAATTAACTGGGAGTGAAATTAATTTACACTGGTGGTGAGAAATTGGTTGAAAGTGGATTAGCAGTCCATTTCACACTGTGCCAGACTTCCTTTTGATGGGAAAATTGCTGCAACATATAAAAGACCTGCTTTATGGACAAGAAAACACAGCTGTTTCTTTTGTACCTCCTCTGAATATTATCTTCTTTCCAACATCCATTAAAGATTAAACAGTTACCAACAATTGCAAGATCCCTGTAGTATTGAAAGCTTGGATCTGACAAATACATGCATCCATTACATTCAAGTATACATGTATGTGACTTGCATGGACAAAATTGTTTGCAAACTTTTTATTCTCTTTTTTTGTAATTAAGCCCTAACTTGTTTTTAGGTTAGACATGCAGATTGTGCAATGTTTTTCTCCATACAAATGGAAACCATCTCAGCCTTTTGAATTTCTTTCCCAGCAACAGCCTCTTTCTAGTTTCCTCCTTACAGCCTTTTAATAAATTGGAAGTGGTGTAAAACAGGCTTTGATGCCAGTAGAAAGACAGTGCAGTTTAAAAACAGCCAAGGGAGCAGAAATAATTGCATCTCCAAAGATTGCTAGCAAATTAACCATTATTCAGATCTAGATACAGTATGCACCTTTTGGAAAAAAAAGTGACTTACATTTATATAGCACTTTTCACAATCACCTTTAAGTACTTTTTGAAGTGCTGTAGGAAACACAATAGCTTATTTATGCTCAGCAAATCCTTCTAAACAGTAAGGTGATAATAATCAGTTTTTTTTGTGATATTGACTGAAGGAGAAATATTAGCCAGGCCGTGGAGACAACTCCACTATTCCCCTTTGAAATAATGCCATGAAATATTTTATATCCACTAGCACAGGCAGACAGAGGCTTGGTTTGACATCTCACCCGGCAGATGGCACCCCTGACAGGGCAGTTCTCCCTCAGTACCTCACTGGGAATATCGGCTTTAATTATTGTGCTTAAGCACTGGAGTGGGACTTGAACCTGGTGATTTAGAGGCAAGTGCGTTGCCAACTGAGCCAAGGCTTCATAAAAAGTCTCTACCCTTGTAATCAATTATATGAATCACTGACACGTGCGAATGTTTTATATAATGCATGGACATTTTCATGTTGCGCACCATTTTCTCGAACAAAAAGTACCCCAGCACAATTAGTTGCGAGTGACACATTCTGGCGGAGCGTGTTCAGACCATTTAAGGCAACAGCACTTGTAAACTATTTCTCTTTTCTTATGTCAATTGTTAATTTCACATCCATGAAATCTTATTGTCTCCAGTAGTTTTATTCTCTCTCAGATATGTATCCCAGCTAACACCCCCAACCCTCCCCAATGCAAACGCATACACAAAATATGGAAATGGGCATTAGTTTGGTCACTGCAGAAATAGAGGGGTCTTTATCGATTTCACCAGAGACACCTGGGCAAGAGGCCAAAATATAAAAAGCAAATCGAAGCGTAGGAAATGAACATCCAAGCTTTTTGCCTTCACGGACCTTTTAGGTTCATATCAGAGAGTCTCGTGGGTCACGTATAAATAAAACAGCAGGAAAAAACTAACTTTTCCAATTTGCTGTTTGTTCAGTAGTGGGTCCCCTGCTTTGTGACTTGTTGATATTTCATGAACGTCATCCTGGAGCCAGTCGAGCCCAAGTAACTGAGATTTTCCAGCGCAACAGCTGTGTTATTTCAGCTCTGATGAATGTATTCAATGTAAGATTTTGATTATATTGTACAGGTATTTTTTTAATACACAATGAGGGCTGTACTTTGAAGCAAAATGACTTCCCCTTGATGTTCTTTCCCCTTTGAATATTTGTCATGACAGTTCACTGGGCCGGGTTCAAAAACCCGTCACTGAGGCTCGGGTGAGCTTTGTGGTTTGTATCACTTAGTGTCACTGAGATACGAAACTAAATAAATTAATTCTGGCAGGAAAAGTTTACCAAGAACTGATTTTTATGATCATGCAAGTGTCACTACAACAGTTTGTAATGGTGTTGTTTACTTCAGCTCTTACTCTCCCTGGCCAGTTATGGTGTCACTAAATCTCAAAGAAAAACGTTGAATTCATCATCACCAACTAGCCAAAATGCATCCTGAAGTCACATTGTTGCAGTCTTTGTAAATAGCCCCTGCCAAATCAAGTGGCCTTGTTTATTGTGAGACAGCAAGCTTGAGAGAGCAGAGGAGCTAGTGGGAATCTAGACAAAGCTTGGTTAATTCTCTGGAGATTCTTTAATTTGAAAAGAAAGGGTGTAGTGTGCAAGTGACAGCTGTAACTCCGTCGGTAGCACACTCAGCTTCTGTGCTTCAACTCCCATCCCAGGACGTGTTTTCAAAAACCAAGGCTGACACTCCCATGCAGGACTGAGAGCCACAGGTGGCCATTTTCCAGATGAGAAGTTAAAGGGAGGTCCTGTCTTTGCATCTTTGGTGGATGTAAAAGATCCCTTGGCATTATTAAAAAGGAGGGAAGCTATCTGGCCATCCCTGATTTCCTGGCCAAGATTCATTCCTCATTTAACAACAGCAAACCAGATTTCTGTTTATGGGAGCTTGCTGTGTAGAAATTGGTTGCTCTGTTCTCAAAATTACGCTGGAGACATTGCGCATTGGCTGGAATGTGCTTTGGGATGTCTTGAGGTCTTGTGCAAATCTCTTTTTTAAAATGGAATAAAGTCCAATAACTTTATTTAGTAGCATGAGCTTTCAGAGCGCTGCCCCTTCCTCACCTGATGAAGGAACAGTGCTCTGAAAGATCGTGCTACCAAATAAACCTGTTGGATTTTAACTTGGTGTTGTGAGACTTTTTACTGTTAACTATCGATGGTATGGTAAGAGATAATATTGGCAGCACTGCTAAACTGCCTTTTAACATTCTGATCAAGTCCATTGATTTACAGTTTCCATCTATATATGCAAGTAATGTAGAATTTGAATGAAAGAATCATCATAATTCAGAAGTTATTCTGATACAAATATAGATTAATCTATTTAATCACCAAGAATCCATTCTCTCACCAACATACTGAGAGTAACATTACTCTGTAAAAACAGCATTCTCTTTGATCCATCACCATCTTACCTGGTAATCGAAACTTTGAACATGTATGTACTTCCCATCACAGGAACTCAGAAAATCTTTAGTTTATAAAAGACAAGAAGTCCATCCAGTTTGCCTTTCTGATTCATGACAGTTATAACCCATGATGAGTTATTCCTCAAAATGCTGGTTGCAGTTTAATCTTAAATCAGAGTTATTTCACTTGGTGTCTTATTGTTAAAAATAAAACAACACCCTCAGTGAATTAATGCTTTCCTGGGTAAATCTCTTTTCAGCTCTCGTATTCGTTGGAGGGTACCAATAATGGAGATAAAATAGAGGGTGATTTATTTTCACTTAAACTAAATCAGTTTATTTTAGTGATTAAAATAAAGTTTTAATCTTTATTTTAATTCAGAGAACTAAGACAGTTCAGAGAGATCTGTAGGAAAAGTAGGACAATAACATATCCCGAGAAAGACAAGAATAATGTATGTGTCTCTTCAAAGTGTGAAATGGTTTATGATGATAGTGTGTCACTTTCACTTGGGAAGTCTGCATTGCTGAGCGAGCATCTGTATAAGCACGTTGTAGTCTGGAGCTATAGATAGTGATGGCGAAGGTTCCAGTGTTTTTTCTGTCACTTGGCGTACCAGAAATCTCTCCCATTGAGTCTGCCAGCACCCTGTATTGGAAGGATTGACAGGTAGATACTCAACCAATTGGATTGCGTTTCAAAACACATCGTCCGGGCTGTGGGGGTGGGACTGAGCTTCTGGCTCAGAGGCAGAGTTGCTACCAACACCATTTTGAACAGTTTATAAAATATGTTTAAAATTATTTTTTTAAATGGTATCTTTCTGGTCCAGAAATTTTATTTTGTGTGGTTATTTGGAAATGGAATGGAACTGATGAGACTGGATGGTAAGCATGCTGTCCTGGAGGAAGCAAGATTTAGCAGAGATGTGACTAACTGGCAAAAAAGTATTATCAAAAATGGCAGTTGATGATCATTAGAAAATCTTCAAATGTGAGATGGAGACACTGCAAATTAAAAATATTAATGTGGAATGAAAAAGGGATGGATCAAACAGTATAAACTTCTTTGAATTAATAGAATAAAACAAAATGGCACCTTAGAAGGGAGGAGTAATTTAAGTACAGCTAACAACAGTGAAAAATGTAGAATGTGTAGTGCTGAGAAGAAAAAGGAGATTTTAAAAATTGCGGAGACTGAATGAAATAAAACATGCAATAAAAACAAAATGCTGAAAAGAATCAGATCAGGCAGCATCTAGAGGGAGAGAATCCTGGGAATTAATGTTGCTGATAACTGATTATCAGTGATTACAAATGAGGATAGGAATAATAAGGTGCCTGCTCTAGAAGAAGATCTGAAACAATGATTGTAGGTAACTGTTGAAAGAGAAATGGTTATGAAAGGAACACCACATGGGTAAGTCAATGCATCCTGACCTTCCCCCCTAATATCATGCAGCCTCGACTTGTGAAAGAAGTTAGAAGATTGCAGTGGCTTTGGCCTTTACCTTTCAAGACCCAAAGTATTAATAAAACTTAGAATTGAGCCTCGTAATTGGAGAGAAACTAGTACAACAATATTGTGCAAGAAGGAAAAACTGAGTAACTTTGGTAACAACAGAGAGGATGGCCTCGTGTTCAGTAAACTTCAAACTCTCTGGAGTTTCGAAGAATGAGAAGTGATATTGAAACATGCAAGATTCTGAAGGAGCTTGACAGGGTGGAGACAGAGGTAGTATTTGCTGGATGGGAAATTTAAGAATATGCAGCATGGTCCTAGAATAGAGGGTCAATTATCTAGGCTGAAAATGAGAAAAAATTCCTTCACTCAGAGGCTTAGAATCTTTTTCATGCTATATCCCAGAGGGTTGGGAATGCTCGATTGTTGCATGTGTTCAAAATTAGATAGATAGATTTTAGATCTCTCAAGGAAGCCAGGGAAATGGGGAGCAGGCTGGAAAGTGGAATTGAGACAAATACATGCACAGGGTGGGACTAGAAGAATATGGAACCCGGAAGGATAGAAGGTTTTTGGTTGGGTAGCGTGGTCAGTGCAGGCTTAGAGGGCCAAAGAGCCCATTTCTGTGCTGTAATTTTCTTTGTTCATAAGACCTGCTCTAAAAATGCTGAAAAGGAGAGCAAGCATAACGTAGCACATGATCTACTTCAGTGTCTATTTCTTATGTCCATAATGGAGGTAGAATGAGTGAGAATTGAGAAATACATGGGTTAATAAAAGGAAACCCATGCAGATTTGTTAAGGGCCAGCCACATTTGGCAAATTCAAGTTTTTCTGAAGAGCTGGATGATTGTGGATGAATTAAGAGAATAGATTTGATGCATACTAATTTTCAGGACACATTTGACAAGAGGTTTGTTTGAAATGTTGAAGCATATGGTGCAAGAAGAAATGTTACAGCATGGATGCAAAGTTGGTTAACAAGAGATGAAGCAAAGAATTAGGACATTCGGATTAGATAAAACTTGGAAATTATGTTCTGCGAGGATCTATGATTTAGACTTGGGCATTAGGAAAAGCCCAAAATTATTGATGTCACAGAGATGGAGGATTAGAAAACATTAAGGGAGAGCTGTGAACGGTCAGAAGGATTTTGCTTAATGAAATAAATAAACCTGTTTGTCAGTCCTTTGATTAATTCTTTGGAAGAATTAACCAACTAATTCTACTCTTTCCTCTTTGCCCTGCAGATTTTTCTACTTCAATGATATATCCAACTCCTTTTTGAAAGCTATTATTAAATCTGCTTCCATCATTCTTTCGGGCAGTACATTCCAAATCCGCACAACTCACTTATGTTTAAAAACAATTCTCCTCAATATTCACCTTTTTTTTGTGTGTCAAATATCTTAAATCTGAGTCCTCTCACTCCCAACCATCCTGCTGGTGAATATGTGAGAGCACACACATTTTGGCAAAGTAAATCAGGAACCGGAATAGATGCTAAATGAAAAAGTATTGGCAGAAACCTTGGGGTTCAACATAGATCTCCTTAAAAAGTGCAAGGGCCAGTAGATAAAGTCATAAAATAAACATCATTTTCAGCTTTGTAAAAGAAAAACAGCTTGCATACAAGAGTGAAAAAGTAAGGATAAAGTGGTATAAAACTTTGCTTAGGAAACAGAGTAATCTATATGCAGTTTTATCACCACATTATAAAATGGTGATAAAAGTTAAAGAGAGCATTCAGCATCAAGTCATAAGGATCATATCAGGAATATGAATCTGTAGGAGAGGTGTGATTGAATTACATAGATGTGTATTAATTAAATCTAACATTTCCATTGGAGCAGAGCGGTCTGAGGAGATTTAAAGAATTTTAAAAAAGTATGAAAGATTTTATTGCAGCAAATAAGAAAAGATTATATTCGCTGCATAGAAGGCCACTAATAATTACCCATCGGTTCAAATTTGTTGCTGACCGAACAAAAAGAGGGATAATAAAAAATGTATTTGCAAACCCATTGCTGGGCAATATAGGGAATGGTTGAGGCAGAAGCCATCGCATCTTCTAAGAAACAGTTGGATAAGTATCTGAAGTAGAGGAAGGTACAGAGCAATGAGGAGAGCACGAGACACTGGGATTGGTTTTGAATTTCTTGAGCAAAGAGCTGGCAAAGATACAGTGGGATGAATGGCCTCCATCTGCACTATAAACTTCTGTGGTTCTGATTTTCTTTTATTGTACGTAGTTTTGGTTTAGTCTCACACTGTGGTATGCCGCATAAATAAGGAGGAAGAATTTAATAGTCTGAAGTGTTTTGCAACAATGCTTGGAATAATCTGAAGAAAATTGTGCGTAACATTTACAAGCTTAACAGATTTAAATGTCAATCTGTCTGACAGTGTGGCCAGTACATGTCTGGTACAAATTGCTGGGCTTTAACATTATAATTACAGTAATGAGCTGAATCACTGTCTAGTAAATCCATAAACTGTTTCCATCTGTCGGCTGTAAGTCAATTTTGGGAAACCTAAATAACTAGGGAAACAAGCTGCTGAACTGCTAAATGATTTAGAAACAATGTTTCAAGAACATTTACTAGATTTTTGTGTGCGTGTGTGCATGTGTGTGTTCACATCTGTCATAACTACTGCAACAGTCTATCACATAACCTATTGCCTGGGAAGTTCTTTGAGATGTCCTGAGGCCACGGGGTGCCAGGTTCTTATTTTTCTGGGTTTTCAATCTCTGCAGCAAGCACTGAGATTAGGTATAACCTGGCCACATGCAAAAGCTCGTTTTCACCAAGAAACATACTTTTCATCTTAACCAGAGAATTGCTCTCATTACGGGTTGTGATTTTTATCTCCCACATTGGTTATCTTTGAACCTCTGTGAGTAACATGTCTAATTAAATCCCAATGTGTGTTTTGTTAAGTGCAATTTTAACAAATCAGTTACATTAAACGTTAGTTACAAGAGCAGGTTAGAGGCTGGGGATTCTGTCGGAATTCACTTGCCTCCAAACAACCTGAAACCTGTCCATTATCTACATGGTACGAGACAGGAGTGTGTTACAACACCTCCACTTTCTTTAATGAGAGCAGTTCCAACAAGATTGAAGATTGCCATTCAGGGCAAAACAGCCCAGTTGATAACAAACAAACCACAACTTGAAACGTTCATCCCCTTCCCCAGCAGTGCACAGTGGCAGCATTGCATACCATCTGCAAGATGCACTGCATCAAGGCTCTTTCAATATGCACAACTTTGACCACCTAAAAAGGATGAGGTTGGCAGGCACATGGGAACACCACTTCCAAGTCGCACTGCATCCTGACTTGGAAGTACGTCACTGTTCCTTTATTGTCAGTGATGAAAATCCTGTTAGTTCCCAAAGAATAATACTGTTAATGAATAATGTTTAAAGTTGTGGTTTGTTTGTTATCATGTGGGCTGCTTTGCCCTGAATGGCAATCTTGAATCTTGTTGGAACTGCTCTCATCACGAAAGTGGGAGGGTATTCCGTTACACTCTCCTACCTTGTACCACATAGATGTGGACAGGTTCCAGGTAGTCTGGAGGCACACAAGTTCCAATAGAATCCCCAGCCTCTAACCTGTTCTTGTAACTAATGTTTAGTGTGGCTGGTTCAGTTAAAATTGCACTTAACAAAACATGCGTTGGGATTTAAGTAGACATTTTACTCAGAGGTTCAAAGATGTGGGAGATAAAAATTGCAATCTGTCATGAGAGCAATTCTCTGGCTGAGATGAAAAGTATGTTTCTTGGTGGAAATTAGTTTTTGCATGTGGGTGTCCTTGACAGCATGAACTGAAGCAGTTCAAGAAGGTGGCTTAACATCATCTTCTCAAAGGCAATTAGGGATGGTCAGTAAATGCTGCCCTTGAAGAAATGCAAATGGACTTGAATCCTTTGTGGGGTTGGGCTGAGACTAGCCTTGTTCTATGTTGGGATCTTACAACCAGCAAAGAAAGGATCAAGCCCAGAATTCCTCAGAACCAGTAGTGCATTTTGCCTGTGATTCTAATGGGTGTCAATTGCTAGGGATCTAAAATATTGTGGGATTTGGCACTGTAAGTCCTGTGGTACAGACCCGTGAGTTTAATGTGAAGCCAGAAATTCTATCAACCTAGAAGACTACATTGTAAGAGAAGGCAGCATTTTAAGGGAGAGGGGTTAAGAAGCAGAATGGTTTGGGGGGGGGGGCATGGAAATTGGGAACAGAAAACAATACTACTAGTGGTAAAGTGATTAGGGGTGGGCAGAAGACCAGAGTTAGAGCAGAGTAGAGACTTTGCAATGTTCCACAACTGGAGGGGATTACAGAGATAGTGAGGGATGAGACCATGCAAGATTTAAAAAGCAAGAATAAGAATTTTAAAATTGAATCAGTGTCGGCAGATCCCCAAACACCGGGC
The DNA here is from genome assembly GCA_024679065.1 of Sphyrna mokarran. Classification (NCBI taxonomy): domain Eukaryota; kingdom Metazoa; phylum Chordata; class Chondrichthyes; order Carcharhiniformes; family Carcharhinidae; genus Sphyrna; species Sphyrna mokarran. Next base: position 102,940,929 of record JAGIQG010000003.1, on the reverse strand, counting down.
TGATGGGTAAACAGGTTTCAGTGCCAAATAAAGTTTTGAATGAGGGAGATGAATCGGCAGAATATTGGGATAGCCAAGTGTAGAGGTAGTTAAAGTTTATTTGTTGGTCACAAGTAAGTCTTACATTAACACTACAATGAAGTTACTGTAAAATTCTCCTAGTCACCACACTCCAGCGCCTTTTTGGGTCAATTTGTCAAATCAGCACATCTTTCAGGCTGTGAAAGGAAACCACAACACCTAGAGGAAACCCACACAAACATGGGGAGAACATGCAGACTCGGTATGGACAGTGACCCAAAACGGGAATTGAACGCAGGTCCTTGGCACTGAGAGGCAGCACTGCTAGCCACTGTGCTGCCCATAACAACAACATGGATGAAAGCTTCACATCTGATAAGTGAGACAAGTGCAGAGCTGGGTGATGTTACAGAGATAAAAATGGGCAGTCTAAGTGGTGGCATGGATGATCAAACACAAGACTAATTTGCCAGGAAAAAGGATGGCATCATTGACTAGAGAGTGGAGTTTATGGCTAAGAAAACAGCTTTAACCTTCCACTGTTGTTTGGTACAAATCTGCTTGCTCACAGCCCTAAATGTCGACCAAACGGTACGAAAATGTACAGCGACTGCAAGGTTGGGAGGGCTGGTTATTTTTGTATATTAGAGAATTGACACAAGAAAGCTTGGAGGGTTAAAAATCACAGAGCTTTATTTACAGACTGGTGTTCACAATGTGGTTGGTTCTTCATTCTGGCAGTTGCTCGTGCTAGCGAGCTGAAACATCACTTCTGGTGAATATGTGATTATTAATCCGTATGGCTTAGTGCAGCTACCCAGACTGAATATTAATAAATAACACTTCCTCCTCCTTCACTCCCCAACAAATTCTAACGGGCGCAACGTGAAAAATAATCAAGCCATAATAAGTAAGTCGGATGGTTTGGAAATCGTTGCTCTCAGAATGCTTGATCCTCTCATGTCACCTTCATTACGCTTGTTGTAAGCTCTGGCATTTCTGTCATTGCTTGAACATCACCAGTTGGTCTGACGTAACTAGAGGTTGACTCTACACTGACGTGTCAAAAAAGCATCCCACCCAGCCCCTCCCCTCCCCCCCCCCCCCCCCTCCACCCTCTCCCCATGGCCCTGTACATTTACTGTTGCTAATCCACCTAACCTACACATCTCTGGTAAATGGCAGTTTCCCTTGCAAGTGATGTGTGACATCACTACTGATGAACGCATGAATATATTCGTACATATTAATAATATAAAGCCACTTAGTGCAGTTACCAAGAATCGATATTGATACATAAGTTATTGTCAGCGAACATGTGGGATCTAATACATTATCGACGGTGTATGGGTAGCATGTAAATGCAGAGTAGGAGAGGATAGGGGTAGCAGGAAGGAAGTGGGAAGAGGAGTAATTGCAAGTTGCCCTGGCTATGACCAGATAAATAAAGGTGAAACTTTGCAACTGTAGTCCCAACTGGTTAAAGTTATACAGAACAGATAGTTATCGTTTAAGACTTGATTTTGTACTGCGTTATCTGATTTCAACCTGACATTGAATTGAATAACCTAATTGAATTAAATTCAAAAACTTCTGTAAACACACAGCCCAGCTCACATCCATGGGGAAAATAGGCATATTGATATTCCAGAATTCTTGATCAGAATGTTTTTTGTCATATGTCTGTCCTTTAAATGCTAACAGGCCAAAGGGTTTTTCTGCATCGGAAGGTTTTCTTCAACAATGATAGTACTTCAGGTGCTGTTACACCCTTGAAAAGAATAATGAAATAATCATCGCGGTTCCTCCTTTTGTCCAGTAACTGTAGCAATGCATCTGAAAAATAGGATCTGATTCTGTTCAGTTATTTGATAAAGTGCCACATAATAGGCTTACCAGCAAAGGTGAAGTTTATGGAATAAAAAGGACAGTGGCAACAAGAACAGGAAACTGAGAGTACTGGTAGCGAGAGAGAGAGAGATGAGAGGTCTTGTTTCTGGATGTGTATAGGATGAGGCCACCCAGCCAAACAGAGCAGGCCTGGCTGGATGTTGCAGAAATAGTGAACATCCTGAAGTGTAAAGGATTTGATTTATTATTTGTCACATGGATTATATACAGTGAAAAGTACTGTTTCTTGCATGCGCATACTGTTCATAGAGCATGAAAGGAGTGAATGCAGATTCTAGTATTACAGAGCATTGTTAGAATTTGAAAGAGTTAGAATGGAGTTTTAGAAGCATAGGACAAGAGTAAAAGATAGAATTCTAAGGTGTGCTGGGCACAACTTGCAAGAAGCTGCCTCGCTCCAGTGCCATTTTGAGAAACTGTGTGCTTCCCCTAACGGAGACTGACCCTGCATTGATGCTGATGCAACAGCCTCTGGAGGGTTCCCCACTGGCACTTCCACAACAAGGCTGACTACTATATGTATCTTGACTGCAACCAGAAATAGGCTGCATCTATCTCCTTGGAGACCACAAGGGGGAGCACTGTATTGAAGTAGCTGAGAGCACATCAGTAAAAGCACCAAGCGGTTCAATGGGGTTTATTGCACTTGTAAATGTGCACTTTAAGTTTATTGTGAACACTGCAACAGTTGAGCCATGATATCAGAGCTTCTGTTTATAACAGCAAAACTAGAAAAGAGTTGTGAAAGGAAGCAATGCTCTTTGAATGGGGATGCTGTGTGTTGGTAGTAAGAATGGATATGTTCTGCCTTCAATGCTTGTGTTTTCACAGGAAAACCAAAGTTCCAGTGCCCTGCTCGATAAAGAAGTGCTCAGGTGAAGCATAGGCTTTCAGACTATTCTGATGAGAGCTTTGGCTGCTGAGCAACATGAGCACATCTCTGTTCTGCATGTTCCTCTAGCTGTGTTGACCTAGTGCTTTGCCCTCTCCAAGGACCACTACTCCCTGGAGGACCATGTTATGAAGGATGCAGCAGACCACCACAGATACAGAAGCCCTTGCAGGAGTGTACTGCAGGAAGTGGAACCACATATTCCGAAACTCAGTGGCCAGCCTGATGATTGTCCAAGTGAGCAAATGGCACTGGTTGGCCTCTTCTCAAGTTCACATAAATGGGAGAGTAGCCAACTCTTCAAAGGACAAAAAGTGAAGTTGCTGGAAATATTCAGCAGCTCAGGCAGTATTTGTGGAGAGAAATAGAGTTAACATTTAGAGTTGTGTTTTCATTTCAGATTTTCAGTGCCTGCAGTAACTTGTTGTTTAGAATCCATCCATGCAATTTGGTTGGTGGCATCTGCCAAGATAACAATGCACACATGGTTTCAGACCAGTTGAACATTGAGAGGGTGAAAGTCCTACTTGATGATTCTGACTGGCCACTCATTCTGTACCTTAAAAGTTATGTGGAAATAATCCAGTGATTGAGATTATAGTAACTACCTTTTGTACTTGAGTCTAAAATGTGCACGTCAATGTGAAATTGAATGTATTTGCAAACTGATGCAGGGTAGCAGTGACCTGTGAGCTGCAATGATCTGCTGCTGCTTGAGAAGAGCAACTCCAGTCTACTGATGCTGCTTAGAATTGAAGATGTTTAAGACTAATGACAGGGAAAGATAGTGAATAAGGAATCTCTTTTCATACTGGAGATCTGCATCTGCTCCTGTAGATATTGCTCCTCAATGGTATTCAACCCAATCTCTGTATAGTTCTATGTTCAGCTGTTGCCTTGCTTATGATCAGCTGCACATAATGCTTAGTAGATCCTCTCTGGTCTTATGATCCCTGAAGGATCATTAACCCTCAACTACACAAATACTTATAAATCACTTGCTTTGTTACTTAGTTCACTTCCTGGCAGTAGTGGCTCGAGTGTCCTGCTTAAATGTGCACCTTATGGCTTGATCTATTTGACTGGCATGGCCATGATCATATCTCCCCATCACATTGCCAGCTGCTTCCATCTGTAAAACCAGTGCCCTCCCATTCAAAAATTCTATGATAAGCAGAGAAGCTTATTAACATCAATTGGGCAGGTTACTAAGTCCTGCTTACCCCATTCCTGACCAAAATGGGCAGCTTGCTGGTTAGCACTGCTACACCTCATAGTTTCAGGGACATAGCCTTGGGTGTCTGCCTGTGATGTTTGCACATTCTCCCATGTCTGCATGGATTTCCTCTGCCTGCTCCAGTTTCTTCCGACAGCTGAAAGATATACAGGTTAGATGGATTGGCCATGGGAAATGTGTGGGGGTAAGGTGCTGCATTGGAGAGTTGGTGCAGATGCAATGGCCAAATGGCCTCTTGTGTAATGTAGGGATTCTATGAAAATTGTCTGCAGGTAGTATAGCAGTGGCATAACAGCTAGCAATGTTAATTTTCGTAACAGCTTCCTTACATGGATAAAATCAAAATGCAGATAAATCTTATTAAACTAACTTTGTTTTGAGGTATGACACCAGTAATGTCACGGGCTATGCCAGTGTAATTTCCCAGTCTGCATGTTGTTTGCATCACCAAATCCTGTGTAAATTGTGAAGAATGAAAAGAGACTTGGCATAACCAGATCCCTGATCACAGCTTTTCTTTAAGATGGTATCAACCAAAATTTGGACTTCATGATGGGTAGGATCTCTTTGGCTGCTTATCTAGTTAAAATAACTAAAATTTGAAGTGTACTGGCAAAATATACAGTTTTAACCAAAGCTTCATCTTGTAAAGTATAAATGATTGTAATTGCTCTTCTCCCAGACAATGGCCTATCTTTGGATGAAATAGATAACGTGAGATGGTCTTTAACAAAGGCCAGCCGTCTATTTTTCTACATTGCAATGCAGCTATTTTTGAATAAGAATAGCTAGTTCTTCACCTGCATTTTTTTTATTGATATTTACTTGCAATACCTATATTTGTGTTTACATACACTAGAAACTTAAACATTTGAACGCTTCATGTTTATTAGATTAAATCCTTCAGAATATGGCAAGTTATTATTTTACAAATGCTTTAAAACCACAATTTATTTGTTACTGAATGCTAGCATTGTAATGAGATTAGACAAATCTCAATTTCCAACTAAGCTGCTATTCATTTATTTTTGCCCACAAAAAATGCAAGAAAATAGGGAATTTCTCAGTCTGTATTAGATGCAGTGAGGGGTATGAAACTAAGTAAGTAAGTACGGTGAGAGAATTTTAAGTTTTCTAATATCAGAAATCTATGTTCTAACATCCAATCAGCTTTCTTGGCAAGGATCAAACTCAGATTTGCTTACATGTACCAAGTGCAATCAATCACTTTCACTAACAGCAGTAGGAAATTCAAGTTTCAAAAGGAGTCTAATGCTTTGACAGTGGTGAGATTCATGGATCTTCACTTCAATGGTAAGTCTTTGTAAAGTTAAAACATCCATTTCATAATCATAGGATTCCTACAGTTCAGAAGTGGCTATTCTGCACCAACTGCCTAACAACAGCATCTTATCCAGACTCTCTCTCCTGCACCACAAATGTTTAGCATGCCAATCCACATAACCTGTGGAAGGAAACCCACATAGGAACAGGGAGAATGTGCAAACTCCAGAGTTATTCAAGACAAGAATTCAGCCCAGATCCCTGACACCAAGGCAATGGTGCTAACTGCTATGCCACCCAAAATTTCACACACTTCAAGGTATTTCATTGCTGAATGGAATAGTTTAAATTAATTGATTTTGCAGGAGATATGCTTAAAAATGTATTGCTTAAAAAATATAAAGGAAGGTGACTGAACTGAGACCCAAGAATTGGGCTAACGCAGAAGTTGGAAATCCATAGGAAAGGATAACCCATCAATAATGTTGTAGAGGCACACTTGGGCGTGCTAGAGTTTTTGGAAAATTTGATCTGAACTAACCCTATTAATGTGGTTTTTGAACAGAAGTATTTTTTTACATAAATACAAAGTAGTTAAGGCACCAAGTGCAAGCTGGACAAATCCCCTGCTGTCAGGATCAGTGAAATCAAAAAAAAACTTGGAAGTGGGTGCTACAATTATCAATAGTCTTTGGGTTTCTCAGGACTTAAATGGGAAGTAACAAACTACACCAAAATTCATATCAAATATGAGCAGCATCAATGTATTTTTTTAAATCTGATTTCAGTTTTTTCCTAGGGGTATAACTTGGGAGTCACCTTTCAATATTCAGCAGCTTTGCCTAGGTTATTTAGCTGTGCAGAACTTGTGTATTTTGATAATAATTTCACCCATCATATTGTGTAGGTTCATATGCCCTATTCAGTTAATTGCTGAGAACACATTGGCTTTTTTGGAGGGCTTAGTTCAATTTTATGGGAACTTGAAATCTTATTCCCTTACTGAGCTGAATCTAATAGTAAATGGATAGCTTAGAACAAACTAGGGACAAACTTGAATCGTGTAGATACCTTAGAAATTCAGGTATGTCTTTAAATAGTCATGCCATAGCAGATTGTAAAGCCAGTACACGTATAAGCTTTTAATATGGTGAAATAATGTTTTTCTCTTCTTTCCCCAGCTTATTTTCAGGAATTGTTCCTAGAGTAACATGGATCAGTCTTGGTGGTTTCCTTTTTCTAGGAACATATGATAAAGTGCACAAGGTGCTTCAATGATCAGGGGCAAGAAATACAAACATTAATCTTCATAAAAAATGTATTGTAAATGATTTTTATTAGACACTTCCATATCTTTGTTAGACACTTCTATATTTTTACATTTCTGTAACAATGTATTTTTTACCAAATTGTATAAATAAATATTTGTGCAGAAAAGTAACACTTCCTTCGTCTGTTTGCCTTCTTTTGAGCAGCTTTGCTGTCCTTTCTGGTAATGTATTAGAAAAAAGTGAATTTTAACTGGGGATGACTATTTTTTCCTAGTGTGGGGGTTTGAGGCAGCTTCACCATGGCAATATTTACTAGCAGGGTGATATTCTGTCAGTATTAGATTTGACATCTTAAAATGCCATACTCTTTTATTTTACAATTGTTTCCAAATTTAGCAGTTGATTAGTAAAATCATTCAGGAATAAAGTTGCAAATATAGAGGGACTATAACAAATAATATTTGATTAACCCCAATGCTATTTTTTCCAAACAATCTGGATAAGCAGTGTATAATTAATATTTTTAATTTCTCCAGTGTCCCATTAGCTTAATAGAGCCAGATTCAAATTCAAGAACATTGAAACTTTTTGAGTTGCTTTTCTACAATTTCTAGAACATAATTTCTGTAACTACAAAAGAAATAACCACTGGAGAAATGTAGCCAAAGAATGCACTCTGTCTATAAAATGAAATAAACCCTTATAATTTATGCAATTCCCCAATTTCTATTTCACTAATACTAGCTACTTCAGTGAAAAGGCAAGTGGGTTTTTACACAAGCAATTATTTTCATAATGACCCCATGTAATAAGGCACCAGAAGGTTTTGCAAAATTTAAAAACAGCAACCAACGTAACCAGGAGAAAGTTTCAAAAATTCTAAAAAAAAGTCAGATTATTCATGCACTAAATAGGTTTAAAATATCTTCTGTAATATGGAAACTCTTATGTACAAACATATAAAAACATTCCTTTTTTTCTGTACATTATACCCTGCATTTACATGCTTTAAATGCAAGTCAACTGTTGAGCTACTAATACTTCACATGGAAGTTTAAAATATATACAGTTAAAGAACGCTCGAATAGGATTGTTCCCACACAAGCTCTGTCCTGCCATGTCTCTTCATGTTGTTGGAGAGGGGTATGCTAAGAGGTGAGGTAGTAATAAAAAACTGAGTTTTCAGTGCACAAGATAAGTTTGCATCCATCTGCAATTTTTGTTTGTCAAGCTAAGTCACAAGATTGTGACAATTGTCCATTAAGTAGTAATGTCTGTTTGATGTCAACTTCAGTATCACTGCGCAATACAGTCTGAGGTTTGTCACACAAAGATATTGACTGCTGGCTTGAGGTCTTCAACATTGGAGGTTGTACAGGATTGAGATGTTCCTGACATAACTGTACAGGTTGGGAAGACAAACCTGAAAAATTAAAATTTGCCTGAGTTAATTAAGAACTGTAGCCAACAGAAAAACAAACCACAAATGATAGAACCCTATAGTGCAGAAACAGGCCCTTCGACCCATCGAGTCTGCACCAAACACAATCTCATCCTGGCCCTACCCCCATGTCCTTACTTATTATACCCACTAATCCCTCTAACCTACGCATCCCTGGACACTAAGGGGCAACTTCTTAGCACGGCCAATCAACCTAACTTGCACAATTTTGGATTGTGGGAGGAAACACAGACACGAGGAGTATTTGCAAACGCCACACAGATAGTGACCCAAGCCAGGAATTGAACCCAGGACCATGAAGCTGTGAAGCAGCAGTGCTAACCACCATGCTTTCGTGCCATACCAAATAAATTGGTATTCATGTCCCTTAAAGATCTGGTATTGGCTTCACTTTCTCAGTTACTTCTCTTCATGAATTTCAATGTTCTGGTACTTTAAAAACTCATATTACCTTTTTTGTCAGCAAACTTTCCAGCTGATATATTTTGCGGCTGTGATGTCATCCTATCATGATTGCTCGGATATACAAGCTCTTGTCTCTCCCTTAGGCTACTGGAAGTTCTGTTGTATGGATAATGATTCAAAATGCCTTCATCGATTCTGTTCTGTACTGCACCATGATCTTCATAAGGATGATCTGCTCTGCTATACGCATTTGAACATTTGAGTCCCTTGGAGTAAACACTGGCATTATCAAACAGATCTGGAACATCAAAAGAATCTATTAACAGAGAAATTCCCAAGTCATTGCACAAAAAAAATTGCAAGAGCATGTTATTTTGCAAATATTCATCAAAACATATTATTTAACCTCAAAATGGTCAAATGTGCTGGTAAATAGTCATTTTGGCATAGTTAGAATTTAGATCATAACCAAATGTGTAGGAAAGCTTATAAAAAGTAGTGACAGCATTTGTGGAAAGAGAATAGTGCTAACATTTAGAATCTGGATGATCTTTTATCAGAACTCTGATGAAGGGTCATCCAGACTTGTGATGTTACCTCTATATTATCTAAGATATGTAGAATACATATAGTGCAGAAGGCAGCCATTTGGCCCATTAAGCCTACACCAACAACAATCCCACCCAGGCCCCATCACCATAACATATTTACCCTACTAATTCCCTTGACATTCTGAGACTAAAGAGCAATTTTTTAAGCATGGCCCATCAATCTAACCCAGACATTTTTGGACTATGGGAGGAAACTACAGCATCTGAAAGAAATCTATGCAGACATGGGAAGAATGTGCAAACTCCACACAGTCACCCCCACAGTGCTAACCACTGTGCCCATGATGCTGTCAGATGTCCTGAGATTTTCTAGCACCTGCAGTAATTTATTTCTATAAAAAGTGTTGTTCAGTGCAATGAACTCTTACAAAGCAGATACATTATTTTATCACTTTATTTTTTCCTCATGATACTTGCATGCTTTTTTCTATACGCCAAAACTAAAATTATTTAAGTGTCAGGTCATCCTCTGTGGCCATACTTTGTATCAACATAATCCCTCTCCAATTCCAATGTATAATTAGAATGAAAGCATTATCCTGAACATAAACCCCTAACAGGGATTGGCAGATTGGATCTTGCAAAATAAGAACAGTTCTTTACCTGATAGATTATCTATTATTCTTAATGTGTTGCAAGGAGCTCATCCCTCTAAAAACGATCAGATTTTAATTAGCAAATGCTGATATTTCAATTTAGCATGAGTGAATTCATGAAGGAATGGTGACTGCTGCACGTAAATGATCATGCAGATTAGCATAGAACATGTCAATCTTGCTTGCAAAGAGCTTCAGCCAATTGACTGAAAATACAAACATTTCATTTTCCTAATGGAAATCTAATTCGCCTAAAAGGTCAGAGCTCTGCAGCATTCAAAGTACAATCTATAATGTTGATTACAGTTGAAGAGAACTAAGGGGTCTGTTCTCAAAGAACAGATTCAAAGCACTTTTCCAACTTGAGAGTGAAATAATGTTATCCTTGGTTCCTAACTCCATCTAATCAATATGATAAAGTGGGCTCAAACTTTCAAAATATAGGACACAAGAAAAAAACTAAGAGTCACACACTGAAGTGCATTGTCATCTGTCAAATTTTGCTCCCAATCTTTCATAATATTGATTAAAACTTAGTTGAAATGTCAACATAGCTGGTCATTTGCTTACATTGCAAATGTTCTATATACATTTTATCTACCATCTCTAAAGCTAACCAGCTACCTTGACTTGACCACAAGCGTACTTGTAAATTGAAGCCAAAATGACAAATCTTCAAAAAGTAGCTTCTACAAATTTTCAATGCAGAAATTTTAAAATGGAACAATATAGATATTCGGAGATGCCTTTTGGTTTTCAACAGTTACATACCTATTTTCTCTGAGCCCAATCTTCCTTCTGTTGCATGTTTACATCCATCTTTAATGTTACACCCAATACAATGCTTGGTTTGCTTGTAGGGAATATTACGGGATGCCACATCTACACAGCTTCCAGCATCGGACTGACACATACCTTTCATGAAACACAGCTCCACAATTAGATTTAGGCAATTATGCTCACTTAAAAATCACTAGGTATTCCAGTATATGGTCACAGTTTATAAATAATTGTAAAATGTGAGTGTTTCATCATATTTATCAGTACCTCATTTACACAATAAATTGAATGGGATTCCTTTTTAATAAACAGAGGACCCATAATGCCTTATTTAGTCTCCTACTCTGTTAAATATGGGAACATCTTTCTATCATAGTTTTTCTTTGTGACATTGAAAATGAGTAAAATAGTAAGCGAGTTAGTTCTGTGTGCTTACAATTTTAAAAAGAGTAGATTCTGGGAAACCTATATATTAAAAAACACAAACATCATCCAACACCAGGCTCTGAAACATTATACAGAACAAAGAACAATACAGCACAGGAAGTAGGCCCTTCGGCCCAACGAGCCCGTGCCGCCATTTAACGTTCATATGTAGATCATAGCACGACTTGTCAACATGATACTTTGTCTGCATCTGGTTTCCCTAAAACTTATCAGACTAAGCTATACCCCTGTAATGCACAGAGGATATAGCATGAAGAAGAATCAAAAAATACATTTTTTCAACCTCTGCATACATATTAATACACTTTGGGTCCAAAACACTCCTCTCAAGCAGTTAGATCCACATAATAGAACTTCGTAAAAATCTCTAACCAATGCTTTTGAGCTCAACCTAGATTTGCAAAAATTGCTACATGTAACTTCAATACCACAATAGTACTTAAAAATTGATCAATTACACATGTTGGGTTAAATCATTTGCAGTTTTAAAATTATGCCTATTATATAAAGCATTGTTTGCTGGTGCCATCTTTTCCATTCATAAATCCTTAAATATTGTTATTATAGCTAAATATTAGCAAGATAGTGAATTCAAAAGTATTAGTATCTTAGCAATGAATACCTGGAAGCAGAAAAAAAGTGCATTACTCTGTTAATGTTTATTTATTATTATTTGTAAGTTTTACCAGCATGATTAAGAAAGGGAAAATAGAGTAGGGGGGAGTTATATGATAAAGGGTAGACCTATTAAGAGTATAGAAACGCAGGGGGACCTGGGGTGCAAGTGCACAAGTCTTTGAAGGTGGCAGTACAGGTGGAGAAGGTTGTGAAGAAAGCTTATGGTATGCCAGCCTTTATAGGAAGGGGTATAAAGTACAAGAGCTGGCGTCTAATGTTGGAGTTGTATAGAATGTTGGTTAGATCGCATTTGGAGTATTGCGTCCAGTTCTGGTCACCTTACTATTGGAAGGACGTGAAGACTCTGGAGAGAGTGCAGAGGAGGTTTACCAGGATGCTGTCCGGTATGAAGGACTGGGTTCTGAGGAAAGAGTGGGCAAATTGGGGCTGTTTTCTGTAGAAAGATGGAGAACGAGAGGAGATCTAATAGAGGTGTATAAGATTATGAAGGGTATATATAAACAGTGGTAAGCTTTTTCTTAGATTGGAAACAAATATTACGAGAGGCCACAGACTTAGGGTGTGGGGGGTGAGGTATAATTCGGATGCAAGAGGGAGGTTTTTCACACAGAGTGTGGGGGTATGGAATGCACTGCCAAGTAAGATGGTGGAGGCAGGCACGCTGGAGTTATTTAAAGGATACTTAGGCACATCGGCAGAATAAAGATGGAGGGATATAGAAGACTGTTTTAAATAAGGATCAAGAGCCTTGGGACATTCCTGAGAATCAACTGATTCCTATGGACCTTCCAACATATTTTCTGGCTCACTTGTTTTATTTTTGAGCTTGTGGGGAATCCCTTAAATGTTACATAAGATTGTGTGTTATTGATGTTTTTCTCTTTTAATCCACAGGTGCTTCGGTCCGCCTTGTTGTCCAACAAGGTGCATACACGCAGTGGGTCATGCCAGGGCTGCTATTGGATGTTATGAGAGTAGCCTAGTGCTTCATGTTGTTAGTGTACGCTTAAACTGGACCAGCTGACGAGCAACACGACAGCTCAGTGACTATCACTGTTTGCTATGCAGATACATGGATCTGGGCCAGTATCTGTGGGAGTTTGTGCATTCTCCCCATGCTTGCGTGAGTTTTCTCCAGGTGCTCTAGTTTCCTCCCACATCCCAAAGATGTGCTCTTAGGCTGACTGGTGTAATAAATTGTCCCTAAATTAGTCTCCCCTCAATCTGGTTTCCAATGTGGAGTGCCATAAGCATAGACAAGGGTCATGGGTGAAAGAGGGAACTCACAATGTTAAAATGGCAGTGTGGGCTCGTTGGGCCAAAGGGCTGTTTCCCATGCTATGTTGTTCTTTGTTCTTTGATTAAGGAAATGGGTGCTGACAAAATCATAGAAACATAGAAAATGGAACCAGGAGTAGGCTCTTTGCGCTGAAGCATCTCTGCAATTTTCTCAGTTCCCCCTCCCACCAAACTGCACATTTTAGAGATAACACATTTAGTTCCCCTATCCAAATTATTAGTACTTAATGTAAAGAATTGGAGTCCTAGTACAGATCCCTGTGATACTTCACTAGTCAGTGCCTGCCAATCAGGAAAAGATCCATTTATTCAACTATTAAGTTTCCTGTCTGCTAATCAGCTTTATAGCCATCTCAAGACACTATCCAGAATCCCATGTGCTTTAACTTTATTTACATAGTAATCTGCTATGTAAGACCTTGTCGAAAGCCTTTTGAAAGTCTAAATAAACCACATTCATCGGTTCTCCCTGATCAATTCTATTTGTTATATCCTTGAAGAATTTCAGTAGATTTATCAAGCATGATTTTCCTTTCATAAATCCATGCTGACTTTGTCTGCTTATATCACTGTTTTCCAAATGCTGTGCTATGAAATCATTGATAACAGACTCTAGCAACTTCCCTAGACTCACTGGTCTAGAGTTCCCTGTTTTTCTTTATTTTTTTTTTTTGAATAGCAGGCTTATAATAGCTATGCTCCAACCTATAGGAGCCATTCTGGAATCCAAAGATTTTTGGAAGATGTCTATTTCTAGGGTCACTTCCTTAAGTATTCTAGGATGAAGATTATCAGGCCCTCAATCCTATTAATTTCCTAAAACCAGTTCTTTACTAATACTGATTTCCTTCAGCATCTCAGTAAAATTTGTGTTTTTACGTCTCCCTTTGTCAAGGCAGAAGCAAAGTACAAATTTAGTTCCTCAGCCATTTTTTTGTTCCTGTTATGAATTTTCCCATTTGAATGTAAGGAGCCTACATTCATTAGGTATCTCTTTACATACCTATGTAAATCTTTACAGTCAATTTTTATTTCCCTACTAGCTTACTATCATACTCTATTTTCCCTTTCTTAATCAATCCCTTGGTATGCCTTTGCTGAATTTTAAACTCCTTCCAATTGTCAGGTCTATTGCTTTTTGTTGCTGATTTATACACTTTCTCTATGAATCTAATACTATCTCTAATTCCCTTTGTAAGCCATAGTTTGGTCACAGTTCCCTTGCCACTCTTATACCAAATAGGAAAAAAAACAACTGAGTGTATCCATTAGTTCCTTGAATACCTGCCATTGCCTATCCATTGTTCTTCCTTTCAGTAATGTTTCTTGCCATTATCTTCAAATCTTCCTTAGACACAAGCAGGCTATCAGAGGATTGGACACCCGCAAATGTAGCACACCTTTTCAAGAAATGGTGCAAGAATATTCCTGATAGCCACAAACTAGACAATTTAACATCTGTAGAAAGGGGAAATTAATAGACCCTCAGAGCTAAGGAGTACCTGCATGAATTAGTAAAAATTTGACTAATCTAACTGAATTTTTTGATGAAGTAAGAAAGATTGATAAAGGGAATGCAATTTCTGTTATCCAGATATTGAACGATGGTAGGCAGCAATGATCCCCAAAGCTCAGAGCCAGCATGCCTGCTTTTGGGACATTGAAAAATGACTTGGATGTTGGATTATGGAGCAAAGTTTTCAAAATTTACTGATGATATCAAACCTGAGATGCAGCAGACACCAAGACTGATACCAATTTACTGCAACAGTTCATAGGTTAGCAGAATGGGCAGATAGAATTTATTTAATACAGAGAAGTGATTGGTGATGCATCTTAACAGAAGGGATAAGGAGAGACAAAACAAACAAAATGGCATGTTTATAGGGACAGAGGAAGGGTGTTTATCTACACAGATCTTTGAAGCTGGCAAGGTGTATTGAGAAATTACATAAAGCATATGGAATCATAGTCTTCATAGAGGTAAAAGATGGGACAATGGGGTTGGGAAACTTATTAGCCATGACGGAATGGCAGAACAAACTCAGTAGTCCAAATGGCTTAATTCTGTTCCTATAATTTATGGTACTCAGTACATTTGAGTTCTGGTGGCCACTTCAGGAAAGAGGTAAGGATCCTTGAGAGAGCACAGAAGATTTCCAGGAATGAAGGATTTTAGCTAGAAAGTTAATTTGGAAAAGCTAGGGTCAGACTCCTTGGATCAAAGTAGATTAAGGAGAGATTTAATGAAGCTGTAAAAGATTATGCCTTGATGGGAATTGTACCACTGTCTCCTGGGCCTCTGGATTACTAGTCCAGTGACACCATCACTACCCCACTGCTCCTCCTAAAGTTCCAGGTAATGATCTGGAATATGCTGCCTATGTTGTGTCTGCTTCCACCATCTTCAAATAATTACAAAAGAAATTGTATAGATACTGGAGGAAAATGACTTGCATGGCAATGGTCATAATCAGGAGTAATGAGACTGATTCAATTACTAAGAGCCAGTATGGATTCAATAGGCTGAATGGCTTCCTTTGGTGCAATGACTCTTTTTTTCCAGTTTTAAGCATTGTCCACATTGGGTTCAATGCACTTCTTTCTCAGTGCTCTCTCCATAGGTGCTACCAGGCCTGCTGAATATTTCCAGAATCTTCTGTTTTATTATTTCAGATTCTAGCATTCACATTATTTTACATCAGAATAAAAATTGCTTTACCACAAATGTCTAGCATAGTCAACCACAAGAAAACTATCTTGCTATCGGTTTTCAAGAAAATTACTGTGAAGCCACAGGAATTTCTTAAAATATGCCTATTTGCTTTAAAAATTGACAATTAATAAAAGAAAAACAATCATACCATTACTCTCTATATGTCCGTTCGAAAGTGACACTGCAAGTTGCAAATTGCTACTATCGTCCATCTTGATACATGTTTCCTGACGGTCGGACAATGTTCCTTGTGAAGAGAGGTAACTTTGTACATCAGGTGGTACAATGGTTTCATCTACAATGCACACAAAGGCACATGCTAAGATAAACACAGGTGTGAGGCAAACAGGTCACATTTTCTGTTTTACATTAGAATTACAAATTGAGCATTGGCACACAGGCTCTCCCTAATTCCAAATACAACACAACCCACACCTTGCAAAAAGCTCTTCTGACTGATTTTAATTCAGTAACTACTTAATAAATGAAGGTTTGCTTTAACATACAAATTGGGCAGCTTAATTCTTTGATCTTCAGAAAAATCTTGACATCATGCCAAACTTCCTCAAAGTGTTATAAATTTAAATTGCATGGCACTGAACTGCTTGGACTAATAATTAAAACAACATAAATTCAAAATATTACTTCAACAACTTGAGAAGAATATTCAGCTAAAAGAAAATCTAGAAATAAAAAGGTCAGCATCATGACCTAAAAATGACTTCAGTCGTGCACCACCATGACTATTCAAAGAACATTTGAGAAAATGACTAGCCAGCTACCTGGTTACAAGTGTGCAACTTGGTAAAATTGTTTTAGCAGCAGCACACATCTCCAGTATATATAAAATGGAGAAGAATTGCAAAATTATACAATTAAGAAAAACTGCAAGAAATTAAGAAAAAAGCAAGATAGCAGAAGTGGTGAAGTGGCCAAATAAGGTGCATTCTCAGCTGTATTAGTAAAGAACACAATACAAACTGTTGCAGCAAATGACAGTCCAAACCATCACTGATTATTTTGCAAAATTCTGATAAGCTAATCCTGAGAAAGATACAAGTGCTCAAGATCATAGAAACAAGCAATGATTCCTGATATCAAGAATTTAACCAAACAACAATATTTCCCAAAGTAAGTTAATACCTAATTAAGATTATTAAATGGCAATTAGTTTATTCAGATTGTAGTGAAGAATTCTTTGGGACAGAAACAGCTGAAGTGATTTCTCATTGAAGTGCTTAACATTGGGAGGAATATGGGGAGATCCTGCACACTTTAGTTGAGAAATTCATAACTGTGAAGTATAGATTTAGGGTAAGACACTTAGAGGGGATTCAAAATGATTCTTTTGGTGAAAGGATCTGAAACACTCTGCCTCTAAAGGGTGGGAGGTGCAGAAACTCAGAATAATCAAAAGTACTTGGATATGCACAAGAAGTGCTGTAACTGTGGATCAAAAGCTAGAAAATAAGATTAGGTTGGATGGTCACTTGTCAGCCAGTATGGACACAATAGTTTGAATGGTCTCACTGTTCCATAATTTTTATGATTCAAAAATCAAGTAATAAACTGCCATTGCAAAACTCAGATTAGTAGTTGCCGTTTTTTCTCATCCTTAATTTTACACAGATGTTTTAGTCATGAAATGTTTACCGCGTCTCCTAAAATTAAACAAACAGCTAGTACAGGCACCATTTTGCATTGGCTATAACATTCACTACTATATCTTTGACATATTGAAAGGCACAACATTTTGCATAGCTTGGTTTGTGACTATTTGAATGATGAAAAAGAAAGACAAGTTGTATTTGTATTGCACTTTCCCCAACCTCAGATAGGTTCTCTCAAAGTGTTGTATCATTAAGATGTATTTTTAACAGGCAATCACTTAAAATGCAGGAACAATATCCAATTTGCACACAACAAACTTCCTCAAAAACAATGCAATAATTACCAGATAATCTATATTAATGATGTTAATTAAGAGATCAATATTAGCCAGGATAGCAGGGATAACTTCCCTGCTCTTTTCTGAAATAGGATCATGCGGAGTTTTTTTAAAACATGTAACTTAAAAAAGGGGTGGGACCCCAGATTAATGTATCATCTGTAAGACGGCATCTTCAACAAGCAGCACTCCCACAGTATTTAACTTAAATTTTTGTGCTCCAGTCTGTAGTGTGGACTTAAATCTGGAACCTTCTGACTCAGTTAACAACTGAACAACAACCATTTGCGGGAAAAATTGATTTTTTTTGAGCAGTCAATATTGCTGCTAATGAGCTATTTATGGTGGTTCAAAGATAACTATATCTGCATTTATGGAGCATACGGATGAAAGGATGGCATGACTATATGTTGATGATAACTAATCTATGAACAATGCTTTGTTTCCCCAAAAAAGTTCGTGAACCAAATCTAATAACAATGACATAACTTGCAAGGCCAAAATGCTAAATATTATAAAATTATTCATCAATATTTTTAATTAAAGGGTAATTTTAACAATCTGCAAAATTCGTCGACTAAACAGAGAAGTCACATCCTCCCAGATTCACGGCAAAAGCAAATAGCTCGGCAAGATGATCAGATAGGAAATGACAGAGGACTATGTACAATACTGGGTTCTACTTAATATGGCAGTGGCAAAAGAATTTGTGACTCTACATAATGACTGCATTTCAAAATATTTGTTACAAGGCAAGCGTAAATCTTTCAGACATCTAATAAGATATCGTATAAAAAACTATTAATTTCCTCACCTGTATTAGTAACACTGTATTCTTCACTTTTCTTCCGGGTCTGGTAAATGATGCATACCCATACTAGTGAAGTTATTACAATACTGCACACTACAGCAATGATGACAATGCCAACAGTCATAGTCCCATCCTTCTTACTTTGTCCCACAACACAACTTGATGATGGTAAAATGCTGAGGAGGCTATGAGCTCGCTCAGTCCCAAGTGTATTAGACATTTCACATGTGTATTTACCCCCATCGTCCAACATCACATTTCGAATGATAAGCAGTTGGTTTCCAGGTGTGAAGTGATGCCTCTTTGTAACTACAAGAGGTTCGTCACCTTTTAACCAAGTTATCCGTGGAGATGGGCTTCCTGATGCCATGCACTGCAGAGCTATAGTTTCACCAACTACCACAGTTTGGTCTTCAAGGGGGTAAACCAATGATGGAGTTTCTAAGAAGATAAAATGGACAAGTTAATGATTAAAATTCTCTCACCTGAAATTTTAGTTTATGAAAAATTAGTGAGAGTGATAATAAGGTAGTGCAATGCATCAAAACGTTTGCTTCTGACATAAATGTGATCCATTATTTGTTCTATACAACATTTTTGGGTGTATCCAGTTGGGGATGGGATGAGGAGACAAATCTGAATGGGCAACATCTTATTTTCTGCATTGTTGTGTTTTGAGTTATTTCAAAAATTATGAATCTGAATGGCATATTTTGCAGAAGTACCCAACACTAAAGTTACATCAAGAATTTTACACTTCCCATTCTCTAGTCTGCAAATTGATTTAAATTTCTAGTTGTGATGCGTTGTAAAATTAGTAACCTGGGTTGATAATAAGAAAAATTAAATTAATTATCTATTGTGCTATGTTGATTATTTTCTAAAGCTGGTGAAATATAATCTTAAGAATACATAAAACTTCTCAAAGAATAGTCTACAAGTGTGTATATGTATAATACATTTACTGCTCAAAGGTAGAAATGTGTGGTAATTTAGGGGGCAAACTACTGTGGAGAGTGTTTCTTCAAGGGAAGCAAAGATTATTAGGCTTCCTTTATTTCATCTTCCGCCTACATTATAGATTCCTGAACCAGTTATGCTCAAAAGGAAATTTAATCAATTTACCTTTGACATAATTGGGGCAACGTTCAATTTTTTAGATGTTTCTCCACGATATTACATGGATTGGATCCAATACACAATTTGTACAAGCAAAGGCATGATGGGCTGCAGGAATTCATTTAGATGAATGGTATGGCCACATTGAGAATACCATGTGCATTTTTAGCTGCCAAATTAAAACAAGTGGCACCAAAGCATTGATGTTTAACATGCTTAGCAGTGACTTGTGTATACTTCTAAAGGTTAAAATCAAATGTTTAACCAGAGGAGATCCTTGAAATAACCAAAAAGAGGGTGTTGATTACAATTTAGACTCTAATAATGATTTTTGTAGATGAGACACCCAAGTTACTGATAAATGAAATTTATATTCACCAAAGCTATCCATTACCCTGATCAATAACTTATTCCACCCTCTCCTCCCACCTTTTGTGAATCCAAGTATTGCAGCCACAGATGCAATTGTTACAAAGGGAGGTGATCAAAGAAACACTAATTTTTTTAAACATCAATTTTTCAGCATGTTTCAAAAACACTGAGGTTTTTGATGTTTCAAAGGGGAAGCAATGTTTACAAAGAAAATTGACAGGCATTTAAGATACCAACAAGGAACTTCATTTCAGGTGAAGGGGTTTTTTAAATAGCAAGATGAAGGACTCGATGTCAAGATGATGGGAATCAAGGAAACCTTAAAAATGGGAATGTCCCATTGATTGTCAACTTGGTTTACTCCTTCATGGAATAAAAACAACACTTGCTGATACAATCTGAATGGGAGTGCTAATAGTATTGGGAAGAGTGAAAAACTAAGGAAAAAAAGAGTGGTGTTAAGGTATGGATCAAAAACTCCAAGACAGGTTATGAAGCCTGTCTAGATCCCAAACAGTTTTTCTATTTTGGCATCAGTATGAGGATAAGGGTTTCACTCTAGCTGTGATTCTATTGACAGCCTTGAAAATCTTTATCAAAATAAACTTCATTTAACAATACAGTTTAACTATAACAAACAAATTCACTAAACTTTTGTCAACTGAAATATTTAAACATACAAGATAAAATTCTTAACTGCTAATCTATTAGTTCTAGTTCAAGCAATATTCTTCTTTTGAGACTTAAACCCCTCTTCAAAATCAATTAGCAACACAGACTTATGTGCCAGCCCTTAAGTCTCCAGAACACCACTGGAGAAAGCAGAGCGGGAAAAATATTTTTCCTAGCAGGTCCTAAACAGCAGCCAAGAGAGAACGAGAGAAATCTCTTCCTATTCTGGACTCAGTGGTAACTGCCTGCTTTTAAAAACACCGACTCTCCTGCAAGCTTAGCTGCACCCATTAACACATGACTGCATCTGTTAATCAACCTACTGCGAAACCCCAGGAAAAACACCAAAATATACAAAATGCATCAACTCTGATTAAAACAAACACATCTCTAGTTGAGATCAATCATTAGCCTGCATTCTCAGTATTTCAGCTGCCTAGTGTCCAGACATATGATACCATATAGAGCTGAATTTTAAATATATCCCTCACAAGAAACATGATATGAATACATTTCTTAAGGACACATTATCATCGCAGTAGAGCCTAAGTCAATATAACAAACTCAAAGTCCAGAAAATCTTGCCACTAGTGCATTACAAACCAAGTTATGGAATGGAAAACAGAAAAGAAAGAAGACATGCAATTTCAGAAAGATTAGTAATTACAAAATATACAGCAAGATTTTAATTAATCATTTATCAATTGGCAAAGAGAGTGCAAATGGAGAAAAAGGAATCTAAATCCTAAAATTTTATAACACTAAAAGTACAAAGGCTTTCACTGATCTGACTATGAATTACAAAATAGATCAGGTAAATGAACCAAGACCTTGAGTGGGATTGAACAATTTCTCTTTCAGGTCCATTCACTTTCTCCAAATAAAGGTTGTGCTACATGGTACCCACATGCATCTTGGCTAGGCCTGCCTTTGTGTGGGATGGGTCTTATTCAGCGTCCCCTCTATCATTTCTTTTCCCGATACATCATACTTATGCCTGGAACTGAAGAATTTCAGTTTGTTTGCAATTTTTACCATGTCTCATCCTCATATAGTACTTTTATTAATTAAGGGTCCTCGATAGCCAAGGTCAAGAATCTTGAAAGATATATAGTCCTTACCTTAGTAACACGTGGCAAAGTTATGGTGGTTGAAGAGGAATGGGAGAGGAAGGGGTTAAATTCAGTTATCATGGTTCATGTTGGAACAAACAATGTGAGTAGGAGCTAAGAGGTGTCCTGCTGAATTATCAGGAGTTAGGTTCTAAATTCAAAAATGAGACCTCAAAGGTAATGCACCTTGGCATAGATCAGGAGAATTAACATGTGGTTAAAGTTTGGTGTTGGGAAATATGGATTCCTTTCCATGGGATACTGACACTAGTTTTCAGACAGAAAGGAAGCAGCACTGATGGGATATGCGCTCTGAGATTGGATGGGACCTGTATCCTAGTGGAAAATGTAAATAAGGAGATGGCAAAGGCTTTGATAAAGTGAGATAGGAAAAGGGTAATATACAGCCGAAGCATAAATAAAACAGCACAGGAAAACACAGCAAACAAGGCAGGATATTGGTGGCAAGGAAATGAAATTATAGAACAGGTGTCTGAAAATGATAGTTAAACTAAGTGAAAATAAATCCCGTTAAAACCGAGTTGAAATGTCTGCACGATACTGCACAGGGAAGCTGGAGACAATGTATTGGGAGGAATTAGACATATTAGGGATTGAGACATGGCTAAAGAAAAATTAGGATCAGGAATTAAACATGTAAAAAAAATTAGAGGGGAAGAGGGGGTGGAGTAATTGTACATATTCAGAATTAATAATGGCAATAGAAAAAGAGACAGCTATCAGCAAAACAAAAATAGGATGCAACTTGACAGAGAAAAAAAGATAAAAGATCAATCACACTAACATTTGTAATCAAAGATATTCTAATCGTGGAAGGGAGGTGGAAGAAGAAATACGCAGTCAAATTAGGGAACTGAATAAAAGTTAAAATAATCTGGAGCAGGGTGACATCAACTATCCTTATTAATTGGACACAAGTAGCAAGAGAAAAAGAAAATGAAGTTCCTGGGATGCATACAGGATTCCTTTCGAACTCAATATGTAAAAACCCTGACAAGGGAAGATTTGCAAGATTAATGTGGAATAAATCAGTGCAGGTTAAGAGAAGTAAAAGGGGAATACTTAGGCAACTTTGATTATAATATAATGTGCTTATGATGATAGCAAAGCATATAAGTATGATGAAAACTAAGCTAACAGGTTGGAAAAAAGCTAATTTTGGAGGACCATAAACACAAAATGGGCAACACTATCAACAAACAATAATGGAAAATATTTCAAATTGTGCTGAGTGCAGGAAAAATATATTCTATAAAAAGAAAGATCAAAAGAAATACAAGTAGAATTCCATGGATCAATAAAAACAAGGTACAATTGAGATTTAGGAAAGAGGCATACATGAAGTACATAGACAGTAGAGGAGTGCTTGATAAGAGAAAATATGAAGATTAAAAATTTCATAGCTCAGTCTTTCTAATTAATTTATCAAGGAACATAAAATAATAAGATATTCCGAAAGCATATTAAGAAAAAATGGCAGTGCTGAGAAAAGGGCCATTAAGGGATGGATAGGATAATACCATAGGTAACAATAGAGATGACAGAACTATTAATAATTTGCTTTGGTATTTATTAAGGGGAGAGAACAGTTAGACATGATATTGCTCATTTCATCACTCGCTCAATGAGATAAATGCGTTTAAAATTTTAAAAGTTTGCATTGAGGTAAACTCAAATGTAACAAAAACTAAACTCAAACAGATGGATCGCATTCACATATTTTAAAGAATTTAGGAAAGAGATAGCAGAGCTATTTAATAACTCATTGGAAAAAAAAAAATATACTGCCAGTAGTCTGGAGAATAGTTAATGCAATTCCTATGTTTAAGTGCGACAAAAAACAATGAACAATTTTATAACAGAATCACACAGATTTAAAAGACCAACTCTGCTTCTGTCTCCACAGATGCTGATGTGGAGATGACGGCATTGGACTGGGGTAAACACAGTAAGAAGTCTCACAACACCAATGAGTGTTAACATAAAATGGGCAACACTATCAACAAACAATAATGGAAAATATTTCAAATTGTGCTCAGTGCAGGAAAAATATATTCTATAAAAAGGAAAGATCAAAAGAAATACAAGTAGAATTCCATGGATCAATAAAGACATGAAGGTACAATTGAGAAGTTAAGAAAGAAGCATACATGAAGTACATAGACAGTAGAGGAGTGCTTGATAAGAGAAAATATGAAGATTAAAAATTTCATAGCTCTGTCTTTCTAATTAATTTATCAAGGAACATAAAATAAAATATTCCATTTTATGTTACTGTGTCCACAGTTGTTGCTAGATCTGCTGAGGCTCTCTAGCATTTTCCGTTTTTATTTCAGATTTCCAACATCTGCAGTATTTTATTTTTATTACTATGTTAGAAGAATAGATCAGTCAGCTTCACATCATCAGTAGGAAAAATAATGCAATCCCCACTAACTGGGAAAATAGAACATCTAGAAGCAAAAATATAATTAAATCAACATGAATTTCAAAAGGGAAAAATCTTCCTTCACCAAATTTACTGATTTTTGTAACAGTGTAGTCAATAGTGATGCAGCATATGTGATTTATCTGGATTTTCAAAGGGTCTTCAATAGGGTTCCCAAAGTATCCTATTTAAGGTGGTCAGAGAAGTGAATGTGGAATCAGGTGACAAGTAGCAGGATGGATTTCTAGCTGTTAAAACAGAAAGTGTGTGAAGTAAAAGATAGTTATTCATATGGTAGAAGATGGGAAGTAGTGTTTCCTAAGAATCAATGCTGGGACCATTGCTGTTCACAATTTACATTAATGATTGTTTTTGATTCCAAGTTCAATTTCCAAAATTGCACATGACACCAAATTTGGGGAAGGGGACAGTCAATACTATGGGAGACTGTAATGAACTGTAAAGCATGAATAAGTTTAGAGAATAGACAGATAATTGGCAAATGACATAGATAAATGTGAGACAGCACAGAAGGAAGAAAAGGGACATCATTTATTTATTGGAAATACTACAAGTGGGACAGAGGGATTCTTTAGGCCCACTAGCTTCTAGTGCTTATCATGATAACATGGAGAATTGGGCATAAAACGGTTTGGTGTTTTAACCGCTTTAAAAATAATTTGTGTGCATGAAGCCCAATTCAATTCCCTCCTGCTATTCACCCGCCTCCCCAACAAAATCTGCACTGGGTGGGCTTTCGTAAAGGTCCTCACAAGCAAGAATCTGGGTGTTGGGCCCCAAAGGGTCAGGAAGCACCACCCACCACTGGCACTGCCAACAGTGTGCAGCCCCCTGGAATTGGGGTGACACAGGGATAGCACTGTGTTAGCAGTGTTGCTTCGTAGCACCAGGGACCAGGGT
This sequence comes from Sphyrna mokarran, assembly GCA_024679065.1. Lineage (NCBI taxonomy): Eukaryota > Metazoa > Chordata > Chondrichthyes > Carcharhiniformes > Carcharhinidae > Sphyrna > Sphyrna mokarran. The sequence continues at coordinate 102,915,954 of JAGIQG010000003.1, read as the reverse complement.
TCGATTCCAGGCTTGGGTCACTGTCTGCATGGAGTCTGCTCATTCTACCCGTTTATGTGTGGGTTTCCTTTGGGTGCTCTGGTTTCCTCCCACATTCTGAAAAACGTGCTCACCCAAATAGGTGCTGAACTGTGACGACTAGGGCAATTTCACAGTAACTTCACTGCAGTGTTAATGTAAGCCTTACTTGTGACTGATAGATAAACTTTAAAACCTGGCACTGACATCCTGGCATGGTGCCTTATTATCCGAGGGGGCTCAAGGAGATAGGTAGGTCTGTTGCCATTTACCCCTCTGCTACTGCCAGGCTGCAGAGAACAGATCCCTCAAAAGGTCCTGGGAGTTATAAGGGCTCAAGCTGTGAATAAAAGGGTTGACCTCTCCACTCACCACTGGAATGGAGGTGTCATGGCTGGACTGCCCCTACTAGCTCTGTCAGACCTGCAGATTACCCTTGGCATTGTGATTTCAGGCAGACCCTGTGATCAATATCTGTATTCCTGCTATCACTTAATTTCCATGCCCTCAGGTCACCTGGCAAGATCTCATATCTTTGCAGCACACCATTCTGGAGCACAGATTTTCCTTTCATCCTGTCAGACGCTGCAGGTATGAACAGAACTCTTCATTTCCTTCAACAGTAGTAGATGGAATATCTGTCCTTTCACCTCCTTCCTTTTCATTGTTCAAGGTCCCAAAGTGAAACAGCAATTTACTTTGTTTTAAATTTGGTGTGCTGAACTCACTGCTCATGATATGGTCATCTCTATACTGGGTAGACCAAATGCAGACTGTTCTTTGCAGAATATCTACGTTCAGTCTAAGTGGGACTCCGAGCTTCCAGCTGCCTATTTTAATTCTCCACACTGACCATTTGGTTCACAACCTGCTACGATGAAGTTTCATCTTTGGATTGGGCACTTCACAGCACTGTGGGCTCAAAACGACTTTCAGCAATTTTAGAACATAGCTTCCACCCCAATTTGGTTTGTCTCTCCTTGTTGGCTTCATTGTCCTCTTGTTTTCCTCCACTTTGGATGAGGACAGCAACTATCCTGCCATTCACACCTCATCTATACATATCTATTGTTTCTTGTCCCATTCCCCTTGGCTTTGCACCATGAAAACTGGTGTCAGTTAACTTTCCCTGCTTTGCATCTTATAACAAACTTCCCACTGTCTCCCCTTTCACTTCAACAAAATCTGTTACATTTCTAACTTGTGATGAAAGGCCGTAGACCTAAAGTGTCAACAGTTTCTCTCTTCAGATTCTGCCTGACTGGAGTAGTTCCTGCACTTTTTGTTTTTCAGATCTCCAGCACCTGCAGTATTTTGCTTTTGTGAAGTTGCAGAGTTCACTTCCAGGCTTAATCACTGAGATAGACACTAAGTCAACATTCAAGATTAGATTGAGTAGGTGGATGAAGCGCAAGGGCAATAAATGGCTGTGAGAACAAGGTGGGTAAACGTGATTAGAATTATTTGTTCACAAACATCAACAAGGACTGACTGGATGAAATAGACTTTCTGTATTGCGACTTATATAAATTGCTAGGATTCTGGTATGCCAAACCAAGCTTCATTTTAACTGAGAAGCAAATGTATAGACAAAATAAGGGATTGGATTTTATTTAATTAGAATGAAAATATTGAAAGACAAGAGAAATTTTGCACAGTGATAACAGGCAGACCATAAAGTTATTATTGTCTTTACAGAAATCTACCTACCTCAGTTTAAATATTTATAACCAATATGTAAAAAGGGGATTGTTAAAGAAGGAACAAAATATGAAATGGGGTATTGCACAACATACGCAAGTTGCCAGTATAAATGATATTATTGGAACAATCCAAAGAATATAGACCCAAATTTTAGATTTTTCTGGGAAGGGAAGTAATTCACCAAAAAAACTCAATAAAGTGGTATTTGAATTTTGTTTCTTTCTAAATTTGGGTGTGGAAGAGAACTTTAAAAAAGGAAACCATTTATTTCCTTGTGCTTTATCACAACACAAATCTGTATTCATTCAAAGATTATACTTACAAGCTGTAGTGATACTGAATTGAGAGCAGCAATCTTACTTGCCTGTTAATTAAAAGATCTACAAATTTTCCCATAATAAGTGGGAACAAACATCTGAGCACTGATGGATAATTTCTTACTTTGTAATGAATTAGTGATTTTAGATACAGAATTTTTAGAAACAGGCAATTCTACATAAAACAACTACACATAAATGCAGAATCCACCTACCCAACACCATGAGGGAAGCATTGGCTGAAATGGCCCCAGCAATATTTTGAGCTGTACAAGTATAAACCCCCAGGTCTTCAATTTTTACATCCACGATGAAGAAAACATCATCTTCAGGCATCACGTGCATCCGTCTTTCCCGAGCTGCAGGAAAATCTGTCCCTCCGTCCTTCTGCCATGCAATCTGTGGAGTTGGATGACCAGTGGCAGCACATTCAAGGCGAGCATTGGCTCCAGTTCGGATTGTTATATCCCTTGGGGTCTTAAGAAATGATGGTAACACTGCAAACATAAAATGTTTAATTCAAAGTCTATGATTTTGTTTTCCTCAGAAGTAAATTTATATTGTTCAAATATCGTTAATAAAATGAGTTGAGGAAGACATTTCAGATCACTTTTGATTCAATTTATTTAAAATTTGGAAGAAAATTGAAATAGAAATATCAGATTTTCATTTCTTATCATTGAGCAAACTAATATTACAATAACATTACTAAGTTTGGAATTGCATTTGCACTGCAATTACTCCAACAATGTGTCTTGTCAGCTGTGTACAAGTGAAACATGAAACTGCCAGAAGCTGCTCAGACAGGTGGTATCGAAGACAGACAGATTTAGGTACAGTGCAAACCTGTGCTTACAGGAAAAGCAGTTCAAAGATTCCACTGTTTTAAAAAAAAGGAATATAGAACAATGCACATCTTCAAACATTTTAAAATCAAGCTGTGGTTTTTGCATAAACAAGCCAAGTTTACCAAACCATAAACTAGAACATGAATATAGGATGTAGCACTAGCCCTTATAGTTGTTCTATGTTCCTCATAACCATATAACCATCAAGAATTCCAAACAATTCAATGGCCTTCTGCCAGAAATTAACTTAATTACCAATGAATAGATTTCCAAATAATTTTCACCATGAGAAAAGGTATGTTTCATCAGGAACAGTATATTTGATTCCCTATTCATTGCTCCAGAAACAACACTCATGCCACGGTAATGGCATGAAATGAATTCAATGCTCCAAAAATATCCTGGAAAACTAAATTTTGATACAAAAGTGATGGTGCCGCTTCATTGTTCTCCAACCTTTGGGAAATCAGCATTACATCCTGTCAAAAGTACCACTATGCTATCCATCCAAAAGCAACGTATTGATTTTGCATCAGTGTGAAATCAGGCTGCAGCTAAGTATAATATTTATTACTTCAAATTTGTTCACAGAAGTATTATTTTCAAAAATTCTGTAAAGGTCCCAGTGGATTTGAAAACTACAAATGTACCACCTTTACTCCAGAGAGGAGACAGAAAACAGGAGACTACAGGTCAGTTACTCTCAACATCTATTATTGAGAAAATGCTAGAATCCACTATTAAGGAGGTAGGTAGCAACATATTTAGAAAACCTTAAAATCAGACAGACTCAACGCTGTGTTACGGAGGGGAAATTGTGTTTAGTATGGTGTAACAAGCAGCGTAGATAAAAGGCAACCAGTAGAGAAACAGTCTTTGGAGTTTTAAAAGGATTCGATAAGGCAACACTTAAAAGATTACAACACAAATATTAGCATGAATATAGATTGATTAATTAATTAATAGGAAATAAGGTTGTGATAAGTAGATACTTTAAGTTGTAAACCATCTAGTGGAGTGCCACAGGGCTCAGTGCTGGAGCCTCAACTATTTAAAATCTATATTGTATTGGATGACGATCAAATGTAGACAAATTTGTTAACACTACAAAGATAGGTGAGAAAGCAATTTAGGAAGACAATACAAATAGTGTGAAAAGAAATATAGATAGTATAAACATGTCAGCAAAAATTCAACAGTACAAGGAAAAACGTCAAGTTGTCCACTTTGGCAGTGAGAAAGAGAAGCAGAATCTTATTTAGTGAGAAAGGAGGATGCTCCAGTACAGAGGAATCTGGGCATCCTTGCATACAAATCACAAAAGATTAGCATGCAGCAAGTAATTAGGAAGGCAAATGGAACGATGTCTGTTATTGCAAGAGGACGTATTCTTGTTATAACTGTTAAAGGAATGAGGAACTTGCACCTCCAGTACAACTTGGATCTCTGTACTTAGGCAAGGTTATAGTTGCATTGGAAGCAATTCAGAGAATGTTCACTAAACTGATTCCTAAGGTAAAGGGATTGTCTTATGAAACAAGTTCAGCATAACTGGGCCTACATATATTGGAGTTTAAAGGAATGAGGTGCAAAATTTTTTTTAAAAGAAGTTTTAAAAGTTTACTAGTGTCACAATTAGACTTCCATTAACATTGCAATGAAGTTATTGTGAAAATCCTTTAGTCACCATACTTAGACACCTATTTGGGTTTACTGAGGGAGAATTTAGCATGACTAATGCACCGAAGCAGCACATCTTGCAGACTGTGTTGGAGAGAGAGAGAGAGAGAGAGAGAGAGTGAGAGTGAGAGAGAGAGAGAGGAGCAGCAGAAACCAGAGCACCAGGAAAAACCCTTATAGGGAGAATGTGCAAACTCCACACAGAGAGCGATATAAGCTAGGAATCGAACCTGGCTCCCTGTGAGGCAGCAGTGCTAACCACTATACTGCCTAAGCTTCATGTAACAAGATTTTAAGAGGGGCTTGCCTGGATAGCTGCTGAGGGCATGATTCCCCTTAAGGGGGTATCTGGAACTGGGGGCACTGTTTAAAAAGAAGATCTCCTAATTAAGACCGTGACAAAGAGGATTTTTTTACTCAGTTGCTGGCTTTTGGAATTCTCTACCCAAGACAGCAATGGAGGCTGGACCATTGAATATATTCAAGGCTAAGTGTTGACAGATTTTTGATGTGCAAGGAGTTAAGTTATGGGGTTTAGATAGGAAAGTGAAGCTGAAAGTAGAGATCATCTGTGAAATGTCAGAGCATGCTTAAGAAACTGAATGGGTTATTCCTGCTTTATTGCTTATGATCTTGTGTTACAGAATGCAGCCAGCTATTCACTCATCATGCCTGTGTCAACCTGTTATGCCCAAAGTGGAGTCCACTTGCCCCGGTTCACTCTTTCTACATAAATCCCAATGAATATGGCTGGGCTGAGGCATCAATAATCAATAAGATCAAAGCAAAATATTGCAGATGCTGGAATCTAAAACAAAAGCAAAAAGTGCTGTAAAATCCTAGCACGTTTAACAAAATCTGTGGAGAAAAAATACAGCTAATGTTTCAAATCCGGGACATTCAGCCTCAAAATCTATTGTCTTCATAGATGCTGTCAGATCTGCTGAAATTGTCCAGCATTTGCTATTTTTGTATCAATAATCAGTTGAAAGAGATAAAGCGGGTCAAATGAAGTTCCTTGAAGCAGGATCTGCTTCCGGGGCTGTCACCTTAAACCATATCCACTCCACTAGCGAAGATGCTCTCAGAGTGGGCTTCAAGAATCTTATAAACATTCTTGAAGAAATAATGACTGAGAAGATTGCTGAAAAAAGTTTGAAGGCAGGAAAACATGGCAACAACAGATGACGTAATAACCGAGGACCATTCCATAACAAGATTAAATTGCAATATAAAAAGAAGCATCTTAAAGTTTTAAGCCAGCTACTTTCCTGAATTTGGAAGATCACCATCTTGGACTCTCGTTTTTAAGCAATATTTAAAATTCAAAATGAGGAATTTTGCACTCCAAGTATTTTACCTGCTTATACTCACCATTAACAGTAAGCTTGGCTTTATTGGAGTAGGTTGAGCCGAAGTTGTTAGTTATAATACATTGATATCTTCCCTCATCTGTAAATTTCACTTTTCTTAAATGAAGAATGGTAGTGTATTCCATTACTTCACCATCCTTTGCCCGAACATGTGCAAAGTTCTCAATCTCAGCATCATGAAGAATCTCATGATCCTTCTTCCAAGCAAATATCATTGGAAAGCTGCTACTGCTTGCTGCAGAACAAGTGAAATGTATGTCTTTGCCAAGCATAGCCATTGTTGTCTCAGGCTGAACTATGATCTGAGGCTTCGGAAAGTCATCTGAATAATTAAACAGAAAACATACGTAAAGAACAGTTTATCATTTACATTAACAATGTATATTGCTTTGGAAAAATAAAGCACTGATATAATCAACACACAATAAAATGAATTATAAAGGGTATAACCAAGGAGAATAAAGTCTAGGATTCCAGGTTTAATGCATCAAACAGAAAGAGAATCACTAGCAGAATGTTAACAGGATAGTCAGCTAACAGAATCACTGAGCAAAATTTTCAAAATGGAACATTTTGATGTTTTTGCCTGAATGAAAAACTTAAACAAAATGAATTGCTCTTCAATTTTCCGAAATCCTGAATTACTAAAGAGGACAAGAAAGAACTGCAAATGTTAAGATTTTGAAAAAAATATAGGTGAATTCAGTATTATAGCTGCAAAACCTGCAGTGAACAATTGGTCCCAATATCATAATGAGCATTCCTCAAAATCATGAGCCATACTTTTCACATGGCATTAAAAAATGTTTACATATTTCACCAAATTGCATAGATCAACTACGTGCACTATGCAACAGCCAGAGTTAGGCTTTTGCCTGCTATTCCAACATAGCAAAGACCCCATATCAATTACAACACAGGTGTACTAAATACAGATGAGCAGTTTTTTAATGAAGAGAGATCATCGAGCATGTTACATTGACCACACACCTCTCTGCTGCCAATTCTATATCATTAGAAGAGCTCTTGCATCAAGTAAACTTAGGGGAAAAAATTGTATTCCAAATTCCACTTCAAGCAGCCCAATTTAACATTCGAGTAACAACTGAACTGTCTGATTTCCACAATAGGACTACTGAAGCTGTAGAAACCAACCAAGTCAGTTAGTCATTCAAGAATGTCAGCTTCTAAAATTAGTCTAATTATTAGCACAATGACTATAGTTCCAGTAGAAATATGCCCACAAGTATTCAAAGCTTTTCATCACTTAAAAAAACTTACCACAAACAAAACTCTCTGCAGACACAACGAAGATACTTTTGCCTTTTAGTGATTCTGGATGAGCACACATAGCAATTACATTGGATTGGAAGCCTCTTCCTATGAGCCACTGTGGCAGCCATTTTAATTGGCAGTCACATAAAAAGCTATCACTGTTCATTGATCTGCAGAAACACATCATACATTAGTCAGGGTGGACAATATATAACTTTTTTTTGTAAAGGGCAGAAATTGTATCCTTTTATTAAATCTGAAGGTGCAATAGAAAAACTAAAATAACTGTATGTAATACTGTAGGAAAGCTGAAAGATCTAAGCACTGTGCAGTCAAACAGCCTAGGACCAGTGTTGAAGTTTGTATGGCAGTCTAATTGTGCTGGATTTTCCCAAAATTGACCAAAAATAATGGAAAAGATCATGGATTAACTCCAAATTGAGCTTTCATGATCTTTTGCACAAGTTTTAAAATCATCATGCTGGAAAGAGCAATCTTTCCTCCTCCTCCTCCACCCCCCCCCCCCCCCCCCCCCCCAAACAAAATAGGTCATGTTCCCCCAATCATGGCAAGTTTCAGCTAAATCCACAATTTGGTACTGAAAATTAAGCTTTTATTGGTGAAAAAGCACTAATAGGTGCATATCAAAAGATTTTAAATAACAAGACTGAATTGCCCAAGAAATTGACTACTGAACAAATTAAACTATCAACATGTTCTTGCCCTCTTTTGAGGTCATTTTCAGTTTAACAGAATATTTTTCAGAGTGGATGAATCAAATGCTGACGAACAACAACTATCATTTTGTGATGTGTACGTTTTCAGCTGAATCACTAAAACCACTCCAGATTACCACTTCTAAATTCAGCAAAAAATTCTACTTAATGCAAATAGCTTTAAAAAAATTCTAAAACACTATCTAAATGTGCTGGCTCATGGAATATCCCAAGTTTGACAATATGCAAATTAATGAACAGGAACTTAAACAAAATATTCAATTCATATTTGCACCTGAATGGCAACTGCCTGAAAGTAAGTGTTCTACCCACAAACATCACTATTTCAAAATGCAATTACTTGTCCACTAGACTATTTCTAGTTAAAACATTTATTAAACACAAGTCAAAATGATGCATTTTTATTTACTTACAGTTCTTTCAGGTTTTTCATTTTGGTAAATGCTTCTCCCTGGATAGACCTGATCATATTATTCGCCAGGTTTCTACACAAGGACAAATAGTTTTTTTGCACACTTCTTCAAAAAAGCCATCAAGAGACAATCAATATTCAAAAGCTCCCCACAAAGTAAATAGCTAATTTGTTTATAAAATAGTTTCTGCAAGCTAATATAACATAAACAATCTATTGCTGTGTATCATCTTGTTATCTGCCTTTTACATTTGAGCTGGAGATACTTCAATTTATACAAACTTTTTTTAATAGTTTATTGCAGAGTTAGCAAAGAAAATCTAGAATTGGTCTATATCTGGAGCTATTTAAGCTCATCACATTGAGTATTAGGCCAACATACGTAAATACTATTTAAAAATACTAAACCCTTCTGGAATAATTCCACTCAACACTTATGTCCTGAAATAATGAGCTAAGTCTAATGGGAAAAGTACTGTTTTGTGTAAAAATATATACAATTCCAAATTAAAAAATATAAAAATGCAACTATTTTATTCAAATGCATGTATTAAATTTAAACAAAACACAATATTAAATAACAAAAATAATTTTAAAACAGGCTTAACCACAGACAATCAGAATATCAACCTTGGCTCTCGAATAGAACTCTCTCCTCAGATTCAGAAAGTCATGGTTTGATGACACATTTTGGAAACTTGATCACTAAATCTAGACTGACATTCAGTGCATCACCAATGGAATATAAAACTATTGATGCTGCAATCTTTCAGTTGAGACATTAAAAGCCTGGCCAATCTAGGAAAAATCTCATGGCACTATTAAGAACATGCAAGTTCTCTCAGTGAAACATTGCTAAAAATTAAGTTATTTCTCATCATCGTGGGATGGCACTGTGGCACAGTTGTTAGCACTGCTGCCTCACAGCGCTAGTGACCTGGGATCAATTCCGGCTGTAGGTCACTGTCTGTGTAGACTTTGTACACACTCTTTATGTCTGCGTGGGTTTCCCCTGGGATGCTCTAGTTTCCTCCCACACTCCAAAGATGTGAGGGTTAGGTTGCTTGGCCACATCAAATTGACCCTAGTGTCAGGGGATTAAGGGAGTAAATATGTAGGGTTATGGGAATAGGGCTCGAATGGGATTGTGATCAATGCAGACTTGATGGGCTGAATGGCCTCCTTCTGCACCGTAGGAATTCTATAATTTCATTGAGATGATACAAGTGACTAGATTTCATCAATACAAGGCTGGCTAGTCTTCATCGATATATAATTGACCATTAAGCCTTTTAGAACATTGAGGTTGAAAGTCATTTAAAAATGCAAGTTCTTTCCTAACTTGAAACATTAGTTTGCACAAATAAGGATTGTACTTCATTGCAGAAAACTCACTGGACATAAGGTGTTCTGCTCTTGAGAAAAAAAATTCACATCCCAAAATGTTAGCACAACAGAATGCCCTAGCAGTAATTTTTATGTAATTTGATAGAATTGTTAAAAAATTGAGGGAGTATGCATTCCAATTATATGCAACTCACTTTTGCACAATTTTGTATTAAGCATGCTGCACTCAGCATGCTAAATGAATTCCCAAGTCAACAAAAATATGCTGAAATACTAGAGATTAAAAATAGTACACGTGTACTTGAGGTTTACGAACCTAAAGTTTATTGGTTTAAGTATTGTTATCAGTATTTCCTACTGGGATGATTTGTAAAATTTTAAGTAACAATACAAATCATGGAGATTACAGCTTTGAGTCGCCAAAGGGCCAAACCTTCCAAGAAGTGGCAGTCACAGACGGGGAATGGAATAGGTGCAGGATGCCAGGGGGCACAGTGGTGCCATCAGAGAGCCAGATTGGAATCTGAGGACAGGGTGCCAGCTGTATATATACAGGAATTACATACATGTTTTTCCTGGGTAGCTATCCAGGTAAGTAAGTTAGATCCCTCCAAAGTCTCTGACTCAAACTCAAAGAATTATGACATTAGTTAGCAAAAACAGAGATATTAATGGGAAGGAAGCTTGTATTAAATTTAAAGTTGTCTGGAGGCTGGAGTTTTCCTTTAATGTCTTATGGGCAAAATAAAAATAGAGCCAAAGTTTAGACTATGTCAAGGAGGAAGCAGATGGCCTCAGCAAATGTAACTTCTTCTCAGTTTACAAAGAAGCTATTAAATTGCTAGCAGTCTATTAAAGCAGCCTTTCTTGGCAGAATGTTAACTCAGTGTATTGTGGGATACTCACAGGTGTTCAAGGGCCTCCAGTCCTATGAATGCTTTTTTGGCTATGGATTTGATCTTGTTTCCAAACAGTGTTCTGCAGTTTCCAAACACATACAAGAGATAAATGGAAAAAGAGTAAGCACAATTAGTTCAGCAAAATCAGAGAAAGAAACTATAGGAGGAGCAGGAAATCTGAACTTCTCCCAGATTAAAATGAAAATTTAGCACTAGGTCCTGCTGCATTAAAACAAAAGTTTGAGCATTCATGAATTGCAAGAGAATAAAACATGTGGCTCACATTAAATTAGATCCTAAGTACCAAGAAATATCAGCTTGCTAAAATAAAAAGATCTGTCCAATAATCAGCAGCAAATAATGAATAAGACTGGCTGGGCCGACAGCTGCAGCTTCCAGCATTACACTGGACAGAATGCTTATAATAGTTCCAAAACCCTGCAGCAAAATCTTGCTTTTACTTTACTTCCTGACCATGCATGCCTTTCTAAAACACTAAAAACACTAACCTCAAGCTAACTACATCCAAACAAAGCTGGACTTCACCATGGAACTGTTTTAGACTCTGTAACTTTGTTCACATACTTTGGGGCAATTTTACCAGTGTTGTGCCTGTTTTTGGGCATCACATGGTGGTAAAGTCAGCCATAAAGCGCTGAGAGCGACTGGTGCCAGTTTTCGTAGCCAGTGCCATTTTACGAGCGCAGGATATCTGGCTCAGGCAGTCTCTCCCTGGAAATGGGAAAGAGGCAGGTTAACATATTTAAAACTGTTGAAATGAACGTTTGTATCTGTTTACCAAACCTGCCATTCAATCATCTGGACTCGACCCCGCGCTTTATGACCTCGCAAGGAAAGGTTCTCACCGGCGAGGAGCACACGTGCTCCTCATGACCTGACCTCGCCAGTGGAACCAGAGGACAGGAGGCCCCCTGAGGAAGCCAAGGGCACATGGGGAGCAGGGATTTGGAAGAGATGCTCATTGGGCAGTGCCAGAGCCACCTTGGCACCTGGGCAATGCCCACTGGGCTAATGGGAGAAGGGCCAAAAAGAATAGGGGGTCCACTGCTATTCTGTGATTAGTGGGAGTTGGGGGGGGTAGCAAAAGGGGGCCCACTAAGTGGTCCGCAATCAATCTAGATGGCAGAGGCAATCTGATGCACCTCAGGCCAAGGGCCCCTGCAATTGCAGGGGAAGGAAGCTGCTTCATGCAGCCTACAGTAGCATGGACCTGACAGCTCGCTCTTTTCTGTCAGACTCCTGCTACCGCAAATGTGCAAGTGTAGCATCAGAGGCATGAATACTCGCACGACCTCCCTCTGCAGTCTTTCAGGGGCGTTAAGTCCCACGCACCAGCTTCTGCAGTGCAAATTTGACACGCTCAAAATTTTGTGGGCAGAGTATGCATGGTGGGGGGGGCCTAAAAATGGGCCCCAAAATCAGATCTGAAACATTCCCAGTTAAATCTGCCCAGTTAGAAGAAAAATGATAAAATTACTCACTTTGCTCACACACTGTGTCCTAAAACATTTATCTCTTATCCTCAAACTACCATCCCTAGTTCTGGACTCCCCCACTATCAGGAACATCTTTTCTGAATCTACCTGTCTAGTCCTGTAAGAATATTATGTGTCCATGAGATCCTCTCTCTTCTAAACTCCAATAAATATAATCATTGGAGTGAAGAAGTTCTTCCTCATCTCAATCTTGAACGGCTTCCCCTCTTTTCTTTATCTATGACTCGTAGTTCTGCATTTCCCTAACATCGGGAACATTCTTCCCGCATCTAGCCTGTCCAGTCCACAGGACTTTATACATTTCCTGCAATCCCCTCTTATTCTAAATTTTAGTGGAGTACAAGCTCAGTCAATCCAGTCTCTCTTCATATGTCACTCCTGCCATTCCAGGAATCAGCCTGCTATATTGCTGCATTACTCCCTCTGTAGTAAGAATATGCTTCCTCAGATAAGGACATACAACTGCATACAATATCCAGATGCAGCCTCACCAACATCCAACAGACAATTGCAGTAAATTATCCAATTGCTAAACTCAGATCTTCTCGCTATGAACATACATACCTTTTGCTTTCTTTGCTGCCTGCAATACCTACGGTAATTCCTTTGGTGGAAAATGATTCCAGTTTTCCAATAAAGTGAGAGCCTGAACAGTGCCTCTGATATGACTGGAGAGGAACAAGGTCTGTGGTCTGGTGAGACTTAGCATAGTGCAAGTATCCTTGACTTATTTTATACCAGAGTATACGCTGCCATGCGTTGTACTGATGGCAATACCCTGAAGTTTCCCTTTCTCTCAAGTACCTTTTCATTGCTTGGGAGGTCTTAGGATTAGAGGTCCAGTTTGATTGCTTTTTACTCCATAACGGATTCCATATTTTGTATAATTCTATCTTTGTTATCTTGTGGAGGGTGCACGATAGCGCCATGCATTCACGGCTTTATCTTGTTATCCCCACTCTTATATTCTTTCATTATCTGTATAAAAAGGAGGTGATTACAATGACTGATAACTTGAACCATTTGTATGGGTATTTGCTGGTCTTTTCTGTACGTATGTGGAATAATGATCACTCTGTACTATATTAGAATTTGGGGATTTGTCATCTTAGCGGAAAATTAAAAAACCCTCAATAAAAGTATTTAGTAAACTAAAGCAGACTTTCACTAATTTTTGTGCTTTTCTCATATCAGTTTGAAAGACTTTCCCCAAATTTACCAGAATTATTTATACAGTTTGTGTAAAATTGGGCTCTTTAAACTGATGTGTTATGAATATATGGAGTTTACTTAATTTCCAGGATTCTATAACTTGGAAAATATTCTTATAACTATAATATTCAAGTACAGCACATCTTCTGAATTGAACAGCTGATTAGAAGCCACTGCAGCTCATCACTTTCTTGAACTCTGCATAAAGATGAGCCTAATTCCCAAAGTTCCTTTTCAAAGTTCAAACACAAGAACAATGGTTGTAAAATAATAGCCTTTTTATATATGCAGTTTGGCTGACTTCAAAAGATGAGATACTCACAGCTTGCTCAGACTATCCAAGCCAGCAAAGACCCCATTTGTATCTTCTATTATTCCTGAGATTTCATTATTGTCCAGTTCCCTGTAGGGAAGAAAAATAAAGTGCAATCAATTTTCCAGTCTCACTCATTTATATTACAAAGGTAAAGAGAAGGGAAAGAAAAATAATGCTTTGGTTCATTACGTTACACAGAACAATATAACATCTTCATTACAGAGTACTACTAAGATTGTCGATCATTTTTATTCCAAAGAAATCACTACCGTTCTTTGGACCTTATACTTTCTGCAAGATGAAACAGCTATTACCTTGAGGTTACAAAGAACAAAATAGCACGGGAAACAGGCCCTTTGGCCCAACGAGCACATGCTATTAAAATTTACTCAATTTTGAATTGCTGCAGGATACCTTTTCAAAAATATATAGGACTCAACGATTTGAAAATCATAACAAACCAAAGTGGTCAGAAAAATGCCTTTTTGGTAAGAAAATGATATAGCTCTAAAGCTTCTAATACTATAATCAGCAAAACTTACAAATACAAGTAATAATCTGTATGTTTCACAAATCATTCCTGTTTCAGCCTCTTACTTTCAATTGCTCCCATACACATCAAACATACTACCTAAACTGCTAAGTTTTTGAAGGCCAATGCATCTACAAAATGTATTTTTGTGTGTTATGGAATATAATCAACATCAAGGAGGTACTTATTTTTCCTACTGTCTTCTGATGCATAGTTTAGGTTAGCCAAAAGGGCAAGGTTGGAGAGAGACACAATATTCTCAGTCTCCTTCACTTAGGCAATTTCTGGCATCCACATATATGCAACAACATGCAGAAACCCTGAAGGTGTTATCTGATTAACTCTACAAGCTACATTATTGAAATACCTTGCTGATATTTTCAACTTTGAAATACATGCAAGGATGTGCAGTACTTACTGGACCACACTAAACATGCCAGAAACATTTACAAATGTAGGGTCTCACCCCTACAGACTCTCAAAAAACTGTGGTTTCATTTCAATCTAATTTTATTTATTTTTCTTCTTTGTACATGATTTTATATTAAATAAATATTTTAATATATACTACCTGGTTTAAGACTCAGTACACAGAATTTTCATTTGGCTGCAAAGGTAAAACCGGATGCAGCTGATGAGATACCTGCACTCCAATTAGCTTAAAATACCTCCCATTTACTTGGTCCCATCCCCTACAAAGTGGCGTACTGTGACAGATAACTAATGACAACTAATTGCTTTACAGAACTCTTGATAATTCTGTGGAGAGCGACAAGCATAATGAAAGGTGAGTACTTTCATTAAGTCATTATCTCCTCTTCCGCCACACAGATGTGTTAAGATTATACTGTTTACGTCAATAAGGACCACACGACCATATAAAAAGGATCACAAAATTACACTTCCAGTTAACCATCTTGCTCTAGATCAATAATATGGATTTCAAAACAGGATACGTAGTTTTGAAATCATTTAAATGACAGTGTGACTACTCAAACAGAATATCATTATTTTAAAACACCAAAATATGAAGGTTGGACTTAAAATTAGTTGATCATATCTATATTTTGAGAGCTTGAATAACAAAGCAGTGTCATTATTTAATTGTACAGAAAATTTGATCCAAAGAATTCATGTTGTACTTCAATCCAAAATATGACAGACCTTCAAAAGGTGCAAAATTACTTTCAAGAATACGTACCAATAATAATCATAGCTAAGCTGTCATGGGATAGAATGCTGGGTTACTAGGCTGTTCTACTGTGTTTTTAGTTTCTTCTTTACAGCCACTTGGGAAGGAAACTTTCTACATTCAATGTGGTTTTCTTATGACCAATTCTTCTTGTGACTTCTAAGTACTGCTGGTGTTTCAAAAATCGTGATTATATTTCTTCAACATCTTGCTGGAACATTGGTTTTTCTCTTCATAAAAGGAATGATGTTTCAGAAGATGTACAATTGTGCACATCTTTGGAAAAAGGCCTCAACAAATTTGGGGTGGTTCAATTTCCAGATTCTAATGAATCACTGAAAATGCATCAATTTCACTGAAACGTGCCCCAGGCTGGAAATTGTATGCTTTGTCAGAAAACGCCTGACATGAAATTGTACATAAAGTAATAATAAGTAATCTCTGGGTATTCTTTCTTTTCATAGAAGGTTTGGTATTCCTAGAAGGATCGTCCCAAAATTATTATACAATACATTTAGAAGGGTTTCAAAGTTCAACATTTCCAAGCCATAATCTTTAAAATGAAGTGGGGGGTGGGAGGTTGCGGTATGGCAGTGAAATGGAAACTTGTGAGGATTCAGAGCAGAAGAAATCAAGAAGAAATAGACAGCAAGGAGAAGAAGAAAAGCGATAAAGAAATTAAGGACCACAATCAAATAAAAAAAATAGGAACAGGACAAGGAGCATTAAAAGGACTAACCTGAAGATTTTGTACCTGAACGCTCGAGCATTCAAAATGAAATAGATAAATTAGATGTACAGACGGATGTAAAAGGGTATGATAGAGTTGGGATTTTGGAGGCATAGCTCCAAAGGTGACCAAGGATGAGAATTAATATTGAAGGCTATTCAATGTTTAAGAAGAACAGAGAGAAAGGAAGTGGTGATGGAATTGCACTGTTGATTAAAAAGATAGGTGCAATATTGAAGAAAGATATGGAATCCGAGTTAAGAAATACCAAGGAATCACAAACATTTGTGCCAGTAGTAAACAAAGCACCAAATTATTTATTGAAGATTTCAAAACTCTTGAAAAAAGCATTCCAACAAACTTTTGTTTCTTTTGTACATGAGGTTAATCTTCCCTATACAGGTTATAAATACTGTATATAACTACAACATCATAGGAGGTAATGCTGGGAATAGCACTAGACACAAGATCCCTTCGGCTGAGATGACCATTCTTTATCAAGATGTGTAGTGGGGTCGTTAATTCTGAAACTCGGGTCTTAAATCTCAATAAAAATAACTATGATGGTAAGAGGCACGAGTTGGCTGTGATGGGCTTAGAAATATTGCTAAAAAGACAGACAGTGGACAGGCAAGAAAAGTATTCAAGAAATGAATAGATGAACTCTAAAAGTTGTTTATTCTTATTTGGCACAAGAGTGGAAAGGAAACTGTGGCTAAAGCATGGCCCTCAAGGGAAATTAGAGATAGTATTAAATTCAAAGAAGAACCATATAAATTGGCAAGAAAAAACAATACACCTAAGGATTGGGAGCAATTTAAAATTCAGCAAAGGCAACCCAAAGGATTAATTAAAAAGGTGAAGAGAGAGTATGAAAGTAAGCCAGTAGGGAACATAAAAACTGTAAAAGTTTCTGTAGGTATGTAAAGTGAAAAAAGATAGTCAAAAACAGGGGCATTCATAACAGGGAACAAAGAAATAGCTAAGGAATTAAATTTGTACTTTATTTCTGTCTTCACAAAGGAAGACATGAATAATGTACCAGAAGTTCCGAGAAATACAAATTTTAGCAAGAAATTGAATGAAATCAGTATTTGTAGAGAAATGGTTTTGGGGAAATTAATGGAATTGAAGACAGATAAATCTCCAGGGCCTAATAACCTTCACCCCAGAGTACTTCAAAGGGGCCCTAAAAATAATAGATCTATTAGTAGTCATTTTCTAAACTTCCTTGGACTCTGGATCAGTGAGATCACTTGGACTCTAGAGATCGGTGGGTAGTGAATGTAAGCCAGCTATATGAAGAGAGGTAGAGAGAAAACAGGGAACTATAGACCAGTGATCCTAATGTCAATAGTAGGGAAGTTACTAGAGTCCATTATCAAGGATTTCATAGCACATCATTTGAAAAACAGCAGTATTATCAAAAGAAGTCAGTATGAATTGACAAAAGCTAAATCACACTCGACGAATCTATTGGAGTTTTTTGAGGATGTATTCAGTAAAGTTGATCAAGGAGAACCAATGGACATGGTTTACTCAGACAAGGTTTCACATAGCAGATCACTACGTTAAATTAAAGCCATGAGCAGCGTATTGAGATGGATATTAAAATGGTTAGCAGACAGGAAGCTAAGATTTGGAATAAATGGGTGTTTTTTGATTGGTAGGCAGTAACTAGTGGAGTCTGACAGAGATCTTTACAAGGACCCCCAACTGTTCATTTATATATTAGTGATCTGGATGAGGGAACTAAAACATATTGCCAAATTTGAGGAAGATTACAAAGTTGGATGGAAGGGTCAGTTGAGAGGAGGATGCAGAGATAAATCAGTGTGATTTAGACAAGTTTGAGTGGACATATGCATGGCACGAGCAGTACAATATGGATAAATATGTTATCCACTTCAGTAGCAAAGATAGGAAGGCAGATGTTTTCTTCTCTAGGTGTAAATTGACAGCAAGACTTGATCTTCTCATGCATGTCACTATGGTCGTAAATCCTATCTCTCAGGACCCTTTCCATTAACTTAACGACCACCGAAGTAAAACCGTATGCTGGCTCAGAGCCAGAGACGCACATCAGTATGGATGAATTTTCCACGACTTGTGACAACTTTGGATTCACCATCAACATTAAAAAGACCGAAGTCACGCACCAGCCTGTTCCTCATGCACCATACACAGAATCCATAATCACAAAGGACAGAAACTATAGGCAGTGGATCAGTTCACTTATCTTGGCAGCATCCCTCTCCCAAGCAGTGACTATTGATGCAGAAGTTAACTGCAGAATAGCAAAGGCAAGTTCCACTTTTGGTAGACTTCGCTCCACTGTATGGAAACGTCGAGGAATCAGCCCAGCGACAAAACTGAAGGTCTACAGTGCCACAGTACTCACTATCCTCCTGTATGTCTGTGAAATATAGATTTATATCTAAGACATACAAGACAGCTCTATCATTTCCACATGACTTGTCTTTGCAAAATATTATACATCAGATGGTAAGACGAAAGTTTTCTCTAGAGCACGTCCACTGTCAGTCCACACACTGCTAATGAGAACTCAGACCTGGTGGGCAGGTCATGTTAAATGGATATAAAACTGGTTAGCAGACAGGAAGCTAAGATTTGGAATAAATGGGTGTTTTTTGATTGGTAGGCAGTAACTAGTGGAGTCTGACAGAGAGCTTTACAAGGATCCCCAACTGTTCACTTATATATTATACCCACTCACGCTTCTCTAAATCACACTGATTTATCTCTGCATCCTCCTCTCAACTGACCCTTCCATCCAACTTTGTAATCTTCCTCAAATTTGGCAATATGTTTTAGTTCCCTTAACCAGATCATATGTCAGACAAGTGCATACCTAAGCAGTTCCTTTTTGGGGAACTCTCTGCTGAAAGACACTCACCGAAGGCAGAAGAAATGTTTCAAAAACACATTCAAGGCCTCCCTGAAGTCGCTCAACATAAACACAACCAAACGCTGGCACAAAACCGCCCTATCTGGCGCTGCCTCATTCACAAAGCCTGTTCTCTTTTAAAATTTTAGCTTACAAAGCAAGGTGTATTGCTGAAGCACAACTTAAGCACGAGCTGCACAAGTCCAGCGTCATCAGCTCAACAAATACAGTGTCTACACAAGTCTGTCCAATATGTGCAGGACATTGGCCTGATAAGTCATCTTCAGATACATCACAACCAGCCTCAAAATGTTTAATGGTGCCGAAGTCCTCATCGATAACAATGGACAAACAACATATGTAATGATAAATTGGATGATCAGGAGAGATTCCAAGATGTAAAAACGTTTTTTTCAAGAATATAATAGATTGAGGATTTTTTTTTTTACTTCCAAGAATGTAACTGTAGGTCTCAATTTAAAGTCCAAGGGTATCAAAAGAATAGACTTTTTTTAAATTGCAAACATATGCAGACTGCAAAGATATGAAAAAAATGTAGAAATTGAGGGAATTTTTAATCAGTGCAAACATATGCATTAGAGTGTCAGATTGCAAGATAGAGACAAAAAGTAGAAAACTACAGACCAGTTAGTTTATTTGTAGGGAAAATGTTAGAAGCTATTCAAGTTATAGTAGGGTACTGGAATAAACTCAAGGTCATTAGGCAGAGTCAGCATAGTTTTGTGAAAGGAAAATCATATTTAACAAACTTATTGGAGTCTACAAGTAACCTACACTACAGATAAAGGGAAACTGGTGGATATGCTATACTTAGATTTCCAGAAGACATTTGGTAAAGTGCTATATCAAAGGTTATTGCGGAAAATAAAACTTGTTTTGAGGGAGGGGGAACATATTGGCATGGATAGAAGTTTGGCTGGTTTACAGGAATCACAATAGGCATAAATGGATCTTTTTCAGGTTGGCAAGATGTAGTAAATGCCAGAGAGATCAGTGCTGGAATGTCAACCGTTGCAATTGGTATAAATGATTTGGATCAAGGGATGGTTGCCAAATTTGATGACACAGGAAAATAAGTTGTAAAGAGGACATAAGGAAGTTACAAAATGATACAAGTACGTTAGGTGAATGAGCAAAGATCTGGCAAATAGAATACAATATGGGATGATGTGAAATGGTAAAGAGATTGCAGCACTCTGAGGTGCAGAAGAATCAGTATGTTTTACTGCACAAATCACAAAAGGCTAGTATGCAGATAAAACACAAGTAATTAGGAAAGCTATTGCAAGGGAATTGAATACACAAGTAGAGAGATAATGTTTCAGCTACACAGGACACTAGTGAGACCACATCTGAAGTACTGTGCATTATTTCCTTAAAATGGCACCAAAATATGTAAATGTGATAGAAGCAGCTCAGAGAAAGTTTACCTGACTAATACTAGAAATGATAGGTTGTTTTAGGAAAAAGGATTAGACAGGCTAAGCTTGTGGCGACTGGAGTTTAGAACAGTAAGAGGAAATTTGATTGAAACACACAGAGTGGGATTTTATAGCCTTGCTTGTCCCAAAACTTCAACATCCCACCAGAAGGCAACGGACATTCCCATCCTCCATTCTGTGCCTGCTCCGACTCCTGTGGCAACAGGACCAGTAAAATTCCAGTCATAGACTCCCAAGTGGTCTAGACAGAGTGGATTTGGAAAAGATGTTTCCTTTATGAAAGACTCTACAACTAACGGGTCTCCCATTTAAAACAAAAATATGGGACAAAATGCATTCATTCAGAGGGTACATTTCAAAGGAGTACCTTTGAAAATCTCTTCCTTAAAAAGTTATGGAAGCAGAGTCTTGAATTTCTTTTTAGGCGGAAGTGGATAGATTCCTGGTAAGCAAGGGGGTGATAGATTATTGGGAGTAGGTGGAATACAGATTTGAGATCATCAGTTCAGTTATGATCTTATTGAATGGTAGAGGAGGCTTAAAGGGCTACTCCTATTTCTTGATCGTACGTATGCAAGATTATGAAAGATTTTAGAAAAGATTGCACATTCTCTAGTAATCATGAGATTTAGGGTTGTTAGTTCCAGAATCAGTAGGAAACCTGTTAAGTTTAAAGGCTTGGCAAAATAATCCAATAGTGTTCTGCACAAAACATTATTGCATTATTTTTCTCCCAATCATTTGACAGAGTTTCAGCATTAGGAGCTACACAAGTATTTTCTGGTGTTGAAAACAAAGGACAGTTTAAAAATTGAGTTGTTTATCTGCGCCAAATCTAAAATCATTTTGTTCAGATATATAAAGTAATACAGTGAAGCTAAAAGTTTTCCCTATTTTTGGTGCAAGATCATTCAAAAGTCTACTGCGTCAATGCACGAGTCAGGGAAATGAACTATTCAGTTTGTCTCGCAATCTCATGTAGGCTGGAATCAACCATATATGTTTCATATGATTCTCATCTAACACTGAAAAATATTTTATTTAACATGAAGGTATCTGAACTTAACATACAACTTTAAATTTCCACAGATACTTCTGACAGGATTTTCATAATAACTTCATTGCTGTTAATGTAAGCCTACTTGTGACAATAATAAACTTAAAACTAAATTTTAGTTTTATTACTTTACATATAACTACTTACTACAGGGCATATATGGAGCGTCAGGGAGAGGTAGTACTTTTGGTGGGGGAACATGTCACTTCCTTTCAGGGCAGTCTGTCCATCCTTTGTCCCCATCTGGCACTCAGCTCTCACCTGTGGCTCTCTGTAACTGATTGCATGCGACAACGGCCACACCCTGGGCAATGGCCTCAACAAGACTGCTAAATCAGGTGAGGGTAGCCGATGGGTCTCAACCCTCAGTGAGACAGGGAGATGTCTATTCCAGCATGTGAAGACAGTCTGGCGGATTGAGCTGAAAAGACCAATAGAAGGTCCAATGGTCGAGGCGGTGGTCTCTGCAAGTGTCGTGGAACGCAAAGAGCAGGACAACACACAGAAGACGTCCTGGTCATCCACCCTGCCTAGCCCCACCTCCAGCTGTCTTGACTCTTGTCTTGCCACTGGATCTAGATGGGAATTGGGAAGAGAATGAGGCTGTCACTGCACGACTCTCCCTCACTTTAATCCAAATCAAGTGCTAGTTTCGAATCATCAGTGTCCTGTTCAACCCTTGAAGTCCTGTGGCGAAGGACAAGCGACGAAACAGTAGATGTGGAAACACTGGGAGCTGTAGTCACAGACCTGAGGCTCAAGTCTAATGTCGTTTTCTGCTGACCGAAGCAGTAGTGGAACTCGGTGCTTACCTGAGCGACTTAGCAGTCCTCTTCAGGAACATACTGCTCACCTCCGTAGAATGAGGAAGGGGTTAGAAAAGGTGCCCTAAACATTGCCTGCTTCACTACACCCTGGCCAGTTTACCGCGGCTGGCGGGGATCCCATCTTGCAGTCGAACACACAAAATAAAACACAAGGTGACACTGCTCACCATTGGCACTTGGAATATGCGCACGCTTTTGGACAACCTACAGCAGACAGACCAGAGAAGAAAAACAGCCTTAGTTGTCAGAAAGCTTGCAAGATACAACATTGACATTGCAGCCCTGAGCGAAATTGGTCTTGCCAACATAGGTCAGTTGACCGAAACTGGAGGTGGATACATTTTTTTCTGGAGCAGTCGCGGCAGCAATGAGCACCATGATGCTGGAGTTGGATTTGCCATCAGGAATCACCTTGTTCGGGAACTTGACGGTCTACCTAAGGGTGTGAACAACCAGCTTATGACATTGCAGCTTCTGCTACAGAACAGAAGTCAAGCCACCCTGATCAGTGCCTATGCCCCCACAACGAACAACCTGGACGAGATGAAAGACAAGTTCTACGAAGGACTAGATGCCCCCCTATCAGCAGTGAGCAGTAGTGACAAGCTGATCTTGCTTGGCAATTTCAATGCAAGAGTAGAGTGTGACTCTGCAATCTGGCAGGGAGTCACTGGGAGGCATGGAGTGGGCAAGTGTAACAGTAATGGCCTACTCTTACTGAAGATCTATACAACACACGACGGCTTCATCAACACAACCTTCTGTCTGCCTACCTGTAAAAAGACTTCCTGGACGCAGCCCTGCTCGAAGCTCTGGCATCTCATCAACTATGTCATTGTCAGGAGAAAAGACAAGCAGGATGTCAGAATAACCAAGGCCATGTGGTGCTGACTGCTGGACGGATTACAGGCTCATTATTCCAAAGTGAGGCTCCACATCAGACTCAGAGGCAACCACAAGGAAGCAAGGTTATGAAAAGAATCAAAGCGACCAAGCTAAAGAACTCCAGCATAGCTTCAGCACTGGCTGAACACTTAGAAATCAAGCTTGCTGACCTACACCTCAGGACAACTGAGAAAGCTTCAGCGGTACTTTCCGTACATCTGCACTGAAGATGCTCAGGCCCTCCACCCAGAAGCAGCATAATTAGTTTGACGAGAATGAGGACAAGATACAGGCTCTACTTACTGAAAAGCACCATCTTCATCCGGCTTGTCAGAATGACCATCTTCAGCTGCCAAGAAAAATGCTTTTACTGGTGCTCAGTGGATAGTCCAGAATAAACTGCTTAAAATGCAGGATGCTTGGCTGAGCACCAAGGCAGATGAAATACAGGGATATGTTGACAGAAACGACTTGAAACAGTTCTATGAAGCCCTCAACACTCTCTATGGACCTCAATCTCTCGAGGGGTTCTTCGCTCCTGAGTACAGATGATACAACTCTCATTGCAGGATCTGAGCCTTCTCTGTAGAGAAGGGCTGAATACTTTGAAGCCATCCTCAACCGACGGTCATCTATTAATTTTTAAGGCAATAGACAGGATTTCCCAGGCTGATATCAACAGTGCCATGGATGACCTATCAAACTCACAAAAGCTGTCAACCAGCTGTCCAGTGGCAAAGCCCCAGATGCAGATGCCATACTTGCAGAGATCTATAAAGCTGCTGATTCTGCACTTATCAAGAAGCTCACTAAGTTGTTCCAGTCCTTTTGGAAGCAAGAATCCATTCTTCAGGAACTTAAAGATGCTTCCATTGTACGCCTCTACAAGAGGAAGGGCAATCGGCAAGTATACGACAACGACTGAGGAATCTCGCTGCTCTCTATCACAGGAAAAACCCTCACAAGAGTCCTGCTAAATCAGCTGGTCACTCATCTGGAGCTTCCAGAGTCAGTGTGGCTTCCGCAAAGGTCGTGGTACTAGTGACATGTTTTTTGCTGCGCACTAACTTCAGGAGAATGGTCAGGAGCAGAATTGCGAGCTCTACACAACCTTTGTTGTGTAAACGTTCGATACTGTAAGCCGACAAAGCTTATGGAGGATCATGTCAAAGCTAGGCTGCCCCTCCTCAAATTCATTCAGATGGTACACCAGTTCCATGATGGCCAGAGTATTGGATAACAGAGAATGCTGAGGCATTCCCAGTCACCAATGGTGTCAAACAGGGCTGTGTGCTCGCACTCACACTGTTCAGCATGATGGTTACTGCCATGCTGAATGATGTCTTCCAGGACAGTGTTGCTGGAATCAGCCTCAAGTACAGTGTAGATGGGAAATTTTTCAACCTGAGGAGACTTTAAGCTATTACCAAAGTGAAAGAGACTGTTCTGAGATTTTTTCTCTTTGCCAATGACTACACTCTGTATGCTGGCTCAGAGTCGGAGATGCACGTCAGTATGGACAAATTTTCCACGATTGTGACAACTTTGGACTTAACATCAACAATAAAAAGACTGAAGTCATGCACTAGCCTGCTCCGCATGCACCGTACACAGAACTCAAAATTACAATCAAAGGACAGAAACTACAGGCAGTGGATCAATTCACTTATCTTGGCAGCACCCTCTCCCAAACCGTGTCTATTGATGTAGAAGTTAACTGCAGAATAGCAAAGGCACATTCTGCTTTTGGTAGACTGTTATCTACTGTATGGAAACATCAAGGAATCAGCCCATTGATAAAACTGAAGATCTACAGTGCCGCAGTACTCACTACCCTCCTATATGCCTGTGAAACGTGGACTGTATATCGAAGGCATGCAAGACAGTTCAATCATTTCCAGATGTCTTCATAGAATATTACGCATCTGATGGCAGGACAAAGTACCAGACACTGAAGTTCTCTCTAGAGCAAGTCTACCACCAGTCTACATACTGCTGATGAGAGTGCAGACCGAGTGGGCAGGTCATATCATCCATATGTCAGTCAAGCACATACCCAAGCAGCTCTTTTCTGGGGAACTCTCTGCTGGAAGATGCTCACATGGAGGGCAGATGAAACATTTCAAAGACACACTCAAAGCCTCCCTGAAGTTGCTTGACATTGACACGATCACTTGGGAAATGCTGGCACTAAACTGCCCTACCTGGCACTGCCTCATCCACTATAGCTCACGAAGCAAGGTGTATTGCTGAAGCACAACTTAAGCACAAGCTGCACAAGTCCACAGCCACCAGCACAACAACTACAGTGTCTACGCAAGTCTGTCCAATATGTGCCAGGACATTCCGTGCCTGAATTGGCCTGATCAGTCATCTTCGAACACACTGCAACCAGTGTCAAGATCCGCATCGACGATGATGGACGAACGACACTTACTACAGTGACTATACTTAAAGAACAAAAGTATTTAATTGACTGCAAAGTGCTGCCTAAAACTCAGTGATGCTATATAAATGAATGTTTCTTTCCTTTTTAAGGTACAAAATTTGCTTTGTGGCTTGACCAGCCCACTTTGAGACTAAAGCATGCATGAGTAGAATAGTATGGCATTCTATCTAGAGCTATTTATTCTCTAAATAAATGGTTTTAAATTAAATTGATTATGACATTGTATTTTATATGTCAATAGCTTGTTCATTGTATGTTTTCTTTAATTTAAAAGAATGAAGGAGAGTGAAGTAAGAGAAAAAAATGTTCTCTCAAACTCAAGAAACCTTTGATTCAAGCTCTTTTTGTATTTACTTCCTTTCTCTTGCAGGCTTCACTGGCAATTTCCTATTCTTTCTGGCTGGCTAGGCTTGAATGCCTGCTGGCTTGTTAATCATTGCTGTGTGAAGGCCTCAAGGCTTGACCTCCATTTGAATAGCTATGCATTTCAGCAGTTTCACACCCACTGAAAGCTCGTCAATCCTCAGCAACAATGGAATCATAATTAAAGTGTGCTCGTTTCTCTTTCACCAGGTGCAGGACCCAATGGGCCTCTTCTTTATTTAATTAGAATTCTCTGCATTGGAATAGAAAACCCTCAGCACTCTGTCATGGCTGGTCATTCAAAATACAAACATAAACCTCTCTGAAAATGAAAAATGTTTCAGCAAAGAAGTTCTGTTTGACATTCTCCTGCAAGCAGTTCAAGGTGCTTTGCTTTCAACTTCGGGTGTAGAAGAGAGGAAAGGAGGTGCCTGTATGGGTTCTTTGTAAATTCCTTTCCAATGACAAACTCATGACTAAAGAGACAAGATTGGGCAGCTGTCCGAGAATTAAAACTGAAATGCGTCTTTAAAATACAACATTTGGTTTTAGGATACCAACAATTATGCCATTCTTGCCTCCAGCAAAAAAATATTTATTCTTTAAATTTAATGATTGAGCTGCCAATCTTTAGTCACTAAATATTTCAAGCATATTTCAGGAATAAAATGTCATATTTACAATGCATACTATTGATTTCCAGTTATAAATAAGTATCATGTAATTTTCCATTACATTTAATAATTTTGTATTTTCACAATTAAGGTTAGGAACACAGATACCTATTATTTTATATTTTGCATTTTGCAACTTACTGAACTTTTAAAAAAAAAAATCAGAAATTTTCCACATCATGGAGGTGATCCAAAACTAACTGTAAAGCACAACATCCATTTGTTTAGGGACATTCAAAATATTTTTCCAATTAGAACATCCATTCTGAAGTTGACAAAATAACAAGTGCTGATAGTCAAGGATAAAAATAAAAGGAAATGCCAACATACATGTATAAATTATGCACCTTCATAGTAAATTATAAATAGAAGTTTTAATAAATAAATAAATACTGGTGTTTCAAAAAGTCCAATTTCTTTCAATTACTTGCATAACATTAAATTTGTTAATATATTTATCCGTTCCCTCTGCTAAATGAATTGTATTTTAAAATTTCAGGATTAGCACAACACACTGGGAAATATTTACATGAGACACTGAACCAGTTTAAAGAAGCCTAATCTATTCTTAAAATGAACATGGTTTGAAATCAGGTATTTGTTCCTGTTCTCAAAATGGCACTCCTAAAGAATAAAATGCAATGGAAATACATCAGAACAGCATAGAAAACTCAGAAGCAAAATCCACAATCACAGCATTGTGGAATCTCTTATGTATGTGATATACTCTATGGGTCAACCTCACACCAGCAAAAGATATTGGTACAGACCACTTAGAAAAAAAATATGCAAAGCATGTAGATTTGGGGTGAACACTTCCTCAAAAAGCTTATACCCTCTAGTTAGATAGCATTAAAAATTATTCATTTGGAGTTTTCCTGATCAGGAGTTATTATCACTATCCAATTCAAAAATCATGTACCAGTAATGCTTATTGAGTTGAGGCTCATAGTTAAGTTTTTGAGCATGTTTATCAAGTTGCTTGTGAACCAAAATCATAGTTCCAAAACATTGTTTACTTTTTGTTCCTCCCCAGCTAATCTCAATGATGGTGGCCCATTATATAGTGTTAATCAGGGGCTATTGTACAAGAATTTATGTAATATGAAGATGCATGAACAATTGAATTCAGGAATCTAATTCACTGGATAAACACAAATTTTCCTGATCATTTTTCTCCTTGTTCACCCAAGAAAATACTTGCATATATGTAGCACCTATTGTGATCTGAGCTGGACCAAAGACTTTTTAATGATGAACTACTTTTGAATAGTGTGGTTTTAAGATTCTGACAATGGGTTCTCTGCTGATTTCTCCACACTTGCGGTCTTACATTTTTCTCTTCAGTTGCTTGAGCAGCCTTCCATTTTCAATTTCAAATTGTTTAACATGATTTTTTTCTCCTTTTTGAGGCCATAAGACTATACAATGTGGGAGAAAAACTAGATCACACAGCCCATTGAACTGCTCTGCCATTCAACAAAATGATGACTGATCTAATATATAAAACAGGAAAGTGGTGTTAAGGATTATCTTTTGATTCCCTTTTGATTAAAAATCTATGTCAGCTTTGAAAATGTGTAATGACCCATCCTGTATGGTAAAGAATTCCACAAATTCACTACCTGCCAAGGGAAGAAATTCCTCCTCATCTCTGGTTTAAATAGGAACCCCCTCCTCCCCCAAGAATCCTCCCTCTCAACCAGGTTGCCTCTCATTTTTCTAAACTCCAATGAGTACAGGCCAACCATCTCAACCTCTTCTCAAAATCCTTCCATCCCCTGGATCAACCCGTGACTTTTTTCTGGACTGCCTCCAACATCAGTATCGGTCTTTAGATAAAGGGGCCAAAACTTTTCACAGTATTCCAGATGTGGTTTAACTAGTGCCTTGTACAATCTTAGTAAGACTTCCCGATTTTCTTTGTCTACATGTCTCTAAGCTTCCTTCAAACACCTCCTTTAGCAAGTTTTCATTCCATAGCATATGACCAATCCAATGTTATTATCTTTTCTTGGTGTTAGAGGAGATGTCAGGGGTAAGTTTTTTTTACTCAGAGGGTGGTGGGTGAGTGGAATCAGCTGCCATCAGTAATGGTGAAGAATTCGTTAGGGCTTTTCAAGAGACTCCTGGATGAGTACGTGGGATTTAATAGGATTGAGGGTCATAGGTAGGCCTATAGGTAGGGATATGATCAGCGCAACTTGTGGGCCGAAGAGCCTGTTTGTGCTGTAGTTTTTCTATGTTCTATATTTATCAACAATAGACTCCTCACCCACCATCCTGAGAACTTTCCTGCTTTTGTTCTTCCCAAATGAATCCCTCCATCTAAATTCCAGCACTAGAGTGGCTGGTAGACAGAAGAGGACAGCAGCAAGCTTGGACAGACTAGACCAACATGGACCAATGATAATTAAAAACAGAATGGCCTTGAAAGACATCAATGCCCCCGAGAAGTGAAAGCAAATAGTGCAACTCTGAGAGGTGGGCAGCAACCTTTAATCTGAGCTAGAGAGTGGCAGAAGCAGATAGATTCTTGACTAACAAGGAATCGAATGTCAGCGGATGTGCGTAGAATGTGGAGTTGAGACCACCAATCAGATCAGCTATGATCTTCAAGGGCACAGCAGTTTCAAAGAGCCAAACAGTTTCCTCCTACTCCTAATGGGAAAGAATATTATGGGATAAAGCAGGGAAGTGAGGTTAGGTGGAATGCCCTTTTAGCCAGCCAGTGAAAATTTGATGGGCTGAATAGCCCCCTTCTGTCCATAAAGAATAATCTGATAAATTTGTATCCTTCTTAAGAACAATGTTACACAATTATCTCGACTTTAGATGTACGCTTTTCTCAAGAACCACGTTTCAGCCCAGTATCCTAAACTAAAATCCCTGCTCTTCCCTATGAAGAGTAATCCATTATTTTTGCAGAATATATTTTTAGCTATTGTCACTGATTTTTTGATGGTACTAACCGAATCCTGATAGATTCTTCCGAGCTACTTTATGAAATTTGTTCCAGCTGTTAATCATTTATCTTAATCTCTACTTTATTTCTTCTGAAGTTCATAACTTTCATACATTTTACTTTCATTCTATTCATTGAGTTCTGCTGGGATAGTCACTAGGATCTGCTCATTACCTTCATCAACTGAGCTTCTATTTTGATACCTCTTTTGCACTTCATCTAATGATTCTTTATGGCTTTGTCGTAGTTAGTGAAAAGCAATAATAGCAAATTGTAGCTCTCACCCCTTATTCAATAAAACCAAGTTCAGTTTCTTCAAATTTAAGCCGAAATGTGAATCTAGGAGTATTAAATGCATATATAGAAACAGATGGATACTATATACAGCACACATATACACTAACTGATTAAATGCCCAGGTAATACCTTCAAGTTTTCTTTCCCCGATTTATTTCAAAGAAATAACACACACTTCAAATTCAACATTTAAGATCTCAACCACAAAAGCACAAGATCCTTGCAATTTTAGGCAGAGTCTGCAAAATTTAGGGCATAATTGCACAAAGCCAGATATAATCAATCAGTTTAACAGCATTCCCAAAAATGGATTGAATGGTTTTATGTTAATCTGTGGCAACAAATTGTAAAATCACATAAAAGTATCTAACTACCTTGTTTCACAAACAACCTTAAACTATGCCATATAAAGCTTGCACCTTAAATAGCACCTTTCACAAACTCTGGACATTCCAAAGTGTGTTACAGCAATTCAACATTTATTCCGGTGTGTCAGTCGTACTTGTAAGAAAACATGGCAGCCAATTTGTGGATAGCGAGATACAAGTAAATGAGATGAATGGCTGTCTATTTGTTTTTGGTGGTATTGGAGGGAGGAGGAATGTTGACCAGATCACGAGAAAAAAAATCCTTAATCTTTAAGGGAGCTGTAAGAAATGTTTATATACACAAAAATAAGCACTAATGAGATTGTTTATTACCTCAATTTCTGGTAATGAGACACTCCAGTGGAATGCAATGAAAGTTGACAAAAAAACTATACTTTTAACAAGGCTACTGTATATGGCTACTGAATTTTGAGAAATAATTTCATATTAAAAATCTTAGTTTTTAATTCTGTGAATATGAGCTAGATCTGCTGAAATCTAAAGCTCATTACATTACAACAACTGTTATAATAGTGTATGTTGTAAATTATCCACGTTGAAAGCAAACTTGTTGATGTCTCACTGTATGCAATTTTTAATACTTACAATACTCGCAGAGTTCGAAGTCCTTTAAAGGCACCATCAGCAATATGACTTATTGCATTGTGACTTAAGCGGAGAATCTGGAGCCCACTCAATCCCATTAGGCTTCCCTCATCCAGCTTGATTAGGTTATTGTAAGAAAGATTCCTGAGAAATGATGAAAGCCATTGGAGTTATAAATTTTAGCTTGGTAGATTACTGTAACTAATAGCTCTTATTATTCAGATGCAACTTTCCCTGGGCACAGAAATGGTTTTCCCTTCACCAAAATACAATCTTTACTGTTCCCTAAAATCTTGCTGCAAAACAGTTCCACAGGTGTTCTACCCTCTGATGTTTCATTCAAATAACCAATATTATTTGAGCCATAACGGTGATAATCTAGCAAATTATGAACCAAGAGATGGGGATCGGTCCACATTGCTCAATCCTGCCCTTATCTCCAAACAATTCTGATCTTAACAGCTTTTGTCCATTCTGACTGAAAGTTTTTGCATAATTCACAAAGTGTCTCTCTTATGTAGGAGACACAGCAACTAACTTATGCAAAGTGCTATAAACATCAATATGGTGACCAGATGATTTTAATATCATTTTAGCTAAGAGATAAACATTGGCTGATACACTAATGGAAACTCCCCGCTCTACTTTGAGTAACATATTCAGATCTTTTGTGGCTCCAAAAAGGGGAGGACAGAACCAGTTTAATATCACATCCAGTACTGGAGTACTCCCTCAGTTATGTCCTGGGATGCCAGTCTGGATTATGTTTTTGGAGTGAGGATTACAACAATTCCTGACCTAAATTACAGGTATAGCATTTCTACCAGCAACGCTGGCCGAGATCAGCTATCGCAGGCAAAAAAGGAATCGAATTTGGGAAATTCTCACCACAGTCTCTACTGCTCAGGTTATTCACGGTCTTAGCTATGTGAACCACCAAGATAGTAATAAAGACACTAGATTCAATAAATAGGGGTTTAAATACGTGCTCCAATTATAAACCTGGCCACCTTGAGTGGTGGTGGTGATTGGTGGGGGGAAATTATAATTAAAAACTATTAAACAATACTTTCCAGCACTTACGTTCAATGCAATCCAGATAGAAAACAGAAATCAACTATGGAGGAGGGAGAGCAAACAGCTATGATAAAGCATTCATGCATATCTGCTGCCAAGGTGCGAATCCAATCAAGTCTAACAAGAGCCAAATAATTTAGAAAGCTGCTTAATGTGTCCTAGTTTGTATAGAACCCAACATCATTTCAGTAAATTAAACATTACCTAGTAAGGCAGTTTTACGGAATTTTAAAAATTGGTTACCATTAAAATTCAGTTGAAAATTAACGTTTGGAATATGCTACTATATGCACCAAAACATGCTTCCATTGAGAGCAATGTTTTTTTAAATGTTACATTTGTAGCCAGGGATTTACATTTTAAAATGAGAATGATTTAATTTAGTTACAATATGGCATGAAACCGTCCTCAAATATTTGACAATTCCAAAAGCATTTTCCATCACAACCCAAAACAAGAATTGAGTATCAATTATTCTTCAAAATGAATTAACTCATTAAAATATTAATTTACATCAAGCAGTTTGAGTAAAACAGAAACTTCAGGTGAAATTAATTTAAAGAAAAACTACAAAGATTAATAGTTCTCTCATTTAAATTCAATATTCATTTGTTATGTTAAAAGTTATTTTTCCTAACTAGAACGCTGTTTTATTCTCAAAAGGAGGAAAAACAAAAAATAATTATATGAACATTTTGTCCACCAGCCTATAACCTAAAGTTGAATTTTAGAAATGAACTGAAAATGTAAATCTTCAATTCAAAGTTTAAGAATTATTTGCAGATAAATTTTAACTAGTGGAAAATTGAAAATTGCTGAAAGGTAATCTAAAAGTTATCATTTCCACTCTTAAAGTAAAACAGAAATCACTTCATACCAACCTAATTTGTATAATCAAACTGTCATAAACAGGTTTTAAATTCAAAACTCTGCTAATTATACAATTTAAATTATCTCATGCAATGGAAACAGCAAAGCTAATTCAACAGGTTTCACCAGGAGCTAAACTATGAAAATATGTTTTTTGATAATCTTTGCACTCAATTTATTATCTAGTCTACTGCACAATTTCCAAAAAGTTATTCAAAATTAATTTAAGCCTTCTAAATGTTTTCCTCTTTACTGTAAAACTAATGACTTTCATCTCTACCAAATTGTCCTTCGGGTAAAAGAATGCAACTGTATGCTCGTGATTTGCAAACTTCTCTCTACCGCTACCCTACAATATAAGGAAATAGCCCTTTGTGGAAAGTGATACAAGAACAGGAAGCAGTCAAGTCTGATGAAAACAGACTTCAATGATGAGCTGGAATTCAATTCTGTTTCAGCTCTTTAGTGCGAGTAAATCCAAGATCTCTAAAGTAATATATTACAAATACTTCCAAAGGTTCAGCTCCTTTCAAGTTAAATTAGATAACAAAAAAGTATTAAATGTGCTGTGCACTAGAAATAAAAATAATTTCATTTCACACTCTAATCAAAAACAAATTAATAACTCATGTTTTAATGTGGAACGCATATAATTGAGTAAATTACGTCCAAAAGATGTTTTCATATTCCCTACAATGGATAATGCTTGCAGTATTGCAGCTTTCGTTACCATAACTTTAAAATAATCTGAAAATAAATAGGAATGAAATACTACGGGAAAAACGTGAGATGCTTAACTTCATAAATGCTATGGGGGTCGGGGGTGCACATGCTGATGTGCTTATGTGGAAAAAGTACTATTTTCCCTCAATAAAAATATGTACCTCATGACACTTACAATTCTGCGAGCTTCTGGCAGAAACCCCAGGCATCTGGATTTATCCGAGAGATGGTATTGTAGCTCAAAAAAAGTTGTTGCAAAGAGGACAGCCCATAAAGCCAGCCACTACTCACTTCATTCAATATATTGTTGTCTAAATGCCTAGGAAAATTAAGAGATTTGAGTAATGCTACAAGACATGACAACACAAACATCTTAAAAGAAATCAATTCAGCATTTTCATTCTTTGTATACATGTCTTTTTTAATAAATGCAACTTTGTTATGTGCTTCAGCAGAAAATGCTGAATTGATATATAACCATTACAATCCAAATTTTCAAACCAAAATTATCACCGGAGATGTGACCACAGCCCATAGGTAGAAGAAACTATAAAATCATGAAGAAAAGCTCTCTGTTCATTATCTGCACAGTGATAAGTACCAAATTCAGACTGCTGCCTGGTTTGCACTGCATCAACCCAAATAAGGTATTGTAGGAGCTGCAAAACACAACTTGTAATTTCATTACGACATCGACCAACATGATTTTACAGGGTTAAAATCAAAAATCAAAAACTTTTCAGTGTCAAGATTCACTTCAGCACAAAATAAAAAGTACAAACGGCGCAAAAGACAAAAATACGTATGTTCGTTACAGCTGCAACCTACAGCACGTAAACGGAAAAACATCCAACAGTATGTTCAGGTACCTCAGAATTCCACGTTGAAGAATATGTTTAAGGTACAGATCAATAGAATTCTACGACTTAAAAACATCAAGGGATAGGGGGTTAGTGCAGGAAAGTAATGTTGGAGTAA
Source organism: Sphyrna mokarran (assembly GCA_024679065.1). Taxonomy (NCBI): domain Eukaryota; kingdom Metazoa; phylum Chordata; class Chondrichthyes; order Carcharhiniformes; family Carcharhinidae; genus Sphyrna; species Sphyrna mokarran. Next base: position 102,881,335 of record JAGIQG010000003.1, on the reverse strand, counting down.
ACAGTCAGCCAACAAATGGCAGAACAGGCTCGAAAGACTAAATGGCTTACTCCTGCTCCCAAAAGTCTGATAGGTTGCCAATATACAACTATTCATTTGTATATGTGCATGGGGAGATCGGCAAGATAGATAGTGAATGAAAGAAAAAAAGAGGCAAATAAAATTTACAGGGCTATCGGAAAAAGAGAGTTCAATGAAAATGGAGTCGACTGGATTGCTCTGCAGAGTAAGAGTCTGGCAACACCAATTTTAAATCCAACCGATTTATTTGATAGTAAACCTGCTAGCTTTCGGTGTTTGTGCCTTCGTCAGGCAAATGAGGTGTTCTGGTCTCCAAAAGCACACATATCAGCACAGACTGTTTACAGATTGCTAATTAGCATGTGAATCCTTACACCTAACCTGCTATTCAAGTCTTAAAGTGACTAACAATGTGAGTGGAAGGAACACTAAGCACTGAGGTTAGAGAGATATGTATTGTCTCTCTACAGAGAGCCAGCTAATATCCTTCTGTGCTGCAAACATCTTGCAATATATTATATTCCGGCAACATATGCTCTTATATAATCTTAATATCTGTGACACCATTCTCCAAACATGACTTACAAAACTTGCATCCTGGCGAGGCCCCAAAAAGCTCCATCCATGAGTTTGCTGATATTATTCCTCTGCAGCTTAAGCACTTCCAAGCTATCCAACCCATGAAATGTCAGCCCATCAATGAGACGTATTCTGTTTCGGTTCAGCTCTCTGGAACATAAAACGTACAAAAACCTATCCTTAGATAAGTGCCTCCACTTGTTACTTCTGGAAAACAAAGCATTCAGCTCCCAAGGTAGCTGGTCAAAACATTCAAAATAGTAGCATTTCTGATATATGGAGAAAGAGTTCAATATCAAACCTACCAGACTCAAAAAAGTTTTCACCCATGTATTCATCACAATACTCAAATGCTTTGCAATTTGATCCCCAAAATACCATTTTCAAAATGAACTGACAATATAAGATGAAAATGTAATGGTCTTATAAGACATTAAGCATTTAAATTATGTCCAAACTGCACAACAAATCAGTGGTTTGTCTTTGCTCCACCATACATTACAATGAAGCTTTCCATCTGGCTGCTGAAAATTTTAAGAGTTAGAAAGCAATCTTTTAGGTCACCTTTACTTTACTGACAACATGAATTACAGAAGGTGTTGGTAAAGAAAACTGATTACAAATCAAAATTTACTAACAATCTCCATTTGCAATTCCATTTGTATTTTCATTGGTAATAGCAAGAGAGCATTGCTACAGTGATCAATTTAGAATGCCAGCACCAAGTGAATTCTGAACACTAGAAAATCTTTAGTATTTGCTCTAGATTTATCTAGCTTTGCTTCAAAAATAGAAATTAGTACTCTTTGTACCTATGGAGATATGATGTGCAGATGCCAGCATTGGACTGGGGCTAATACAATAAGAAGTCTCTCAACACCAGATTAAAGTCCAACAGGTTTATTTGGTGGCACAAGCCACAAGCTTTCAGAGCACTGCCCCTTTATCAGGAGATAGCCACACCTTTGAATAATCTGCTTCATTGTCAGAGCATGTGTTTCACGCAAGCCATTTTTTTTTGAGGAAAGATAGAAATAAAACAAGTACAATAGGGAAGATGTGAAGATAACAGACAACATCATATGCAGTCAAATGTAATTTTCTACCAAAAGTGGCATTTGGGAGTGTGACACTAGCGTATCTTCAAAGAAGTTTTTTTTAAAACATGATTTCTGCAGTTCCAATGATGTTATTGTTGCCAGGCTGACTACAATGAGTCCTTTTATTGCTACTTAAGTGGCTTAAAATCAGGTCATGTTTACTCTGGGATTGATTAGTTTAATGATCTTGTATTGTTAGGAGGACCCGGGTTTGATTCCCAGCTTAGGTCACTGTCTATCTGGAGTTTGCATGCTCTCCCCATGTCTGTGAGGGCTTCTTCCGAGTAGTCCAGTTTTCTCCCACAGTTTGAAAGATGTGCTGATTAGGTACTTTGACCCAAATAGGCGCTGGAGTGTGGCAACTAGGAATTTCACAATAACTTCATTGCAGTGTTAATGTAAGCCTTACTTGTGACTAATAAATATACTTTACTTTATGGTCATATGTTTTTGGACCGGTTTCTGAGTCAGTTTAAGATTTCATTTTCTGTTTGGCTGTAGTTAGAGTTGAATCTTAGAAGGGGCAACAAGCTAAACAGTAGTGCTTTCCCTCTCTTCCTGTTGTTTCAAAAATTCTGTTGGTCGGCTGAAAACAAGGTCTTGTTTTCCTGGGGGGTGAAAATCTGCTGCTGTTAGTGCTGGGCCAGAATCTTTCTCGTGTTCTGGGAAGTTGTCTTGTCTGCAAACTGCTCAAAGAAATCCAGAGGAATGCAGACTTCAACCAAAGGACTTAAATTTCCAGTACCACTTCAGTATTATTCTGTGTTGTGTTAAATCTGTGAAAAAGGTCTTTTATTATGGGGTTGGTTTGATTGGAATATTATAAATATCTTTAAAGGTTATACATTATTATAATTGCTTGTTTCTTGTGAATAATTTGATAAGTTATTGTTAATTGTCTTACTATACATGTTAACTAAATTTTTTATTCTTTGGTTGATAAAAAGTTCCCTAGTGGGTCACTTGAATCGTACCTAACCAAATTTCAACACGAGAAACCTACGCTCTAGGCGGACTCCATAGAACACCTTGCAGTTTCTGACCTGAACCATAAAAGTTGTAATGTAATTTTAGCCAATATTTATACTTTATATTTTGGAGGCAGCCATATATTCAAACAGTAACCCATTTCCCATGTAAACATGACTTCATTAACAATTTCCATTTTAAATGGCAACGGACATTAGCATCATATGTCATCTTTAATAAACCTATGATTTATAAGGAGCTAATTCAAAACCACCATAACAAATGATATGCCAAATAAGGTGGGGATCAGTTTTAAATGTATTTTTTGCTTAAGTCAGGAATCAGCCCAGATGTGGATTCAGTAAAGATCTGCCTTTATCAAGTGAATATAGCAATCTAACTGATAGTAAAACAATTCCATACATATGGAGTACCATGTATATTCTGTGTGCAGAGACACCACCCAACTAGAATTACTTTCCTGTGGAATCCAATATTTGGAGGAAAAAATTGAATTTTTTATTTGAGTTACCAGCAATCCCAAGCAGCAACTATAACTACTCAAACTCAGATCCAAATACTGAAATTTTTACAATATTAATAAAACAACATATTTGTACTACAGAAGTTCCAATACAATCATCCGAACATTAACAAGCATTTAGTCACTATGCAACCAGTTCCACTAATGCTGTAGGGAATACCACCACTATTCTGGGTCAAAACTGCCAAATTATTTTAATTTTACACTAAATATGGAACAAAAATTGTAAACCAAATAAGAAATTGTTATTACACTTATAAAGGAGACCTATATCACGTACTTGCAAGTATTGGACACTCATGTCACAGAATATATTTTGAGCATAACCAAATTTGGCTTATTAGTTTTTAGCCAGTGAATCTAGATGAGTAAAAATCAAAATTTACTTGTGATGCAATGTCTGTAATAAACCTAGGATATTAACAATTATGAGAAGATGATCAGGATTTATACTTACAGATGCAACAAACGTGGCAACTTGAAGATCTTGACAGGCAGATGTGAAATCCGATTTTTACTTAGACGCAGAACTTGTAAGGTGCTTGACAAATTATCAAACGTACCAGGTTCCAAAATGCTTATTCGATTGTTGCCCAGATATCTAACAATGTAGATTCATAGATTACAATTGGAGTTACCAGATTCAATAGAAATTAAAACATTAACACATCATGCAAAACTTCACAGCTTGAGAACATTTATGATGTAAAATAATATACTTTTCATCATTTAAAGAATTTTAAACTTTAAAACAGAGATAGTTGAGGTTTATGACCAGTCAAAGCTGCTTGTAGTACAACGTACACATTAAGCATGCAGTTTGGTATTTTTGTACCAAGGAACTGGTGAGGTATTAAGTGAAAGGAATTTTCAGATTAGGTTACCAACATTTATCTCTGCGTTTGTTTTTAAGTTTATAGCAACGTATGAGTTTGCAGCATAGGAGGACATTTGTTCCAGCATATGAAACAGGAGCAACAGTAGGCCACATTATCCCCATATCTTCCAATATCCAAAAAAACTATGTCAATCTTGAATATACTAATAATTAGAAAGGTTCTCAATTCTGAGTGAAGACATTTTGCTGGATCTCAGTCCCAAATAGCTAATTCCTTGTTCTGATTCTGCATCCTTTAGTCCTAGGCTGTCATCATCTTCCTGGCATATGCCACATGAAGTCCCTTAAGAATTTTATATGTTTCAAGTAGATCAATTCCAAACTCTTGGGAATAGTCAATTGCCTAGGACAACCCCTCATCCAAGAAATCAGTTTAATGGAGAACCATTTCACTTTTCTCCAACAAAAGTGCATCCTTCCTTCGGTAAGGATACCATAAGAGCACATTATATATAGCCTCACAACCAAGGCCTAACAACTGCAGCAATGTTTTTTATTCTTATGATCCCTTTGTGATAAAGATCAACATAACATTTGCTTTCCTACTTGCGTGTTAATTGTGAATAAAGACATTCAAATATCTTTAAATTCCAACATTCACCAGTCTCTCATTACTTGAAAAAATATTCTGTTTGTATTTTTCCTATCAAAGTGGATAAGGTAAGAACATGAGAACTGGGGGCAGAAGTAGGCCTCTTTCACCACTCAATACAATCATGGCTGTATCTTGTCTCGGCCCCGTTTTCCATAACCATTCAACCCACAACTGATTAAAAATCTGTCTATCCCTCTTTAAGTTTACCCAATGTCCCAACATCCACTACACTTGGATAGTTAAATTGCACAGATTCACAATCCCTAGAGAGAACAATAGAATCACCGGCGTGCAGAAGAGGCCGATCAAACTAGCTCCAACAATCTCACCTAGTTCCTATTCCTGTATTTACCCTTGCTGGTCCTCTGACACTAAAGGGGTAATTTAGCATAGTCAATCCACCTTACCCACAAATCTTTGGGTTGTGAGATGAAACAGGAGCACCTAGAGGAAACTCACACAGACGGGGTGGCGTGCAAACTCCGCACAGTCACTCAAGGCTGGAACTGAATATGGGTCTCTGGCGCTGTGCCACTGCACTGTTAGCCACTGAGCCACCATGCTGCCCCTGGTCCATATGCAATTTTTATCTACTACCCTTTATCCTAAAATTATGACCACATTACAAGATTGCCCCACAAGAAGAGGCATCTATGTCTACTTTGTCAACACCTTTTGTAACATCTTAACACATCTCATAAATCTCAATTAGCTTGCCTCTCATTTTCCTAAACTTTAGAGAGTATAGGCCTAAAATTCTCAATTTATCTTCAGAAAACAAACACCTTATCTCTGGAATCAAACTAACTAGCTTTCTCTGTACTGCCTCTAGTATAACTACATCCTTCCTCAAATAAGGAGATCAAAACTGTACATAATATTTTAAGTGTAGTCTCATCAATGCCTTGTATTGTTGCAGCAATACTTCCTGATTTTTTATACTCCAATTTTTTAGCTATAATCCCAAAATCACCTGCATGTAGGAACGGTTCACTGGATTTGAAAAGGAAGGGTGGCAGAAAGTAGGAAACTATAGACCAGTTAGTTTAACATATATTGTTGGGAAATTAATAGAATCCATTATTAAAGGAGTAATGAAAGGGCAGTTGAAAAGTTAAAACGCAATCCATCAGCATCAACACGGTTTCATGAAGGGTACACTTCCAATCCATTGGAACTTTTCCCTCTGCACCACAGCACACTTACGTCTCTCTTCAAACTTTCCATTTTTGCAACCAAAATGGATAACGTCACACTTATCCACATAAACTCCATCTGCCACATTTTGGTCCACTCACCTAACCTATCTATTTGCAACTTACTATCCCATCTATTTTAGTATCATCTGAAAAATTGGCTATAGTACCTTCTATCCTTGTATTCCGTTCACAAATGTAAATTGTAAATAATGGTGTCTGCAGACACCTGACTAGTTACATCTTGCCAAAGAGAGATTTATCCCACTGTGCCTCTCAGTTAGTCTGTCTTCTATCCAAGGCAGTAAATTATCACTGACTGCATGTGATCTTACCTTGTGTACTAATTTTCTGTGAGGCATCTTACTAAATGCCTTCCTGAAAGCCTAAAGATACTATAAAGTATACTAGATTATAGTATCGTTATACTAGTCAAAGATACTTGTCTGTTGAGGTAGTATGGGCTGAGATTAGAAACAGGAGAGGAGAGGTCACCCTGTTGGGAGTCTTTTATAGACCTCCTAAAAGTTCTAGAGAGGTAGAGGAAAGGATTGCAAAGTCGATCCTGGACAGGAATGAAAGTAATAGGGTAATTGTTATGGGAGACTTTAACTTTACTAATATTGATTGGAATACCTATAGCTCTAGCTCGTTAGAGGGTCAGTTTTTGTACAAAGTGTGCAGGAAGGTTTTTTGACTCAGTATGTAGATAGGCCAACTAGAGGTGAGGCTACATTGGATTTGGTGCTGGGCTATGAGCCAGACCAGATGTTAGACTTGGAAGTTGGTGAACGTTTTGGTGATAGTGACCACAATTCGGTCACGTTCACCTTAGTGATGGATAGGGATAGGCATGAACCTGGGGGCAGTAGTTATAGCTGGGGGAACGGTAATTATGAGGCCATTAGGAGGGAATTAGGGTGCATAGGTTGGACTAGGAAACTACAGGGACTGGGGACATCTGAAATGTGGAGCTTATTCAAGGAGCAGCTACTACGAGTCCTTGATAAGTATGTCCCTGTCAGGCGAGGAGGAAATGGTCGAGTAAGGGAACCTTGGTGTACTAAAAAAGTTAATTCGCTGGTTAAAAGGAAAAAGGAGGCTTATGTCAGGATGAGGCTTGAAGGCTCAGTTAGTGCACTGGATAGCTATAGATTAGCCAGGAGGGAGCTAAAGAGTGAGTTGAGGAGAGCTAAAAGGGGACACAAGAAGACTTTGGCTGATAGGAGCAAGGAGAATCCTAAAGCTTTCTTTAGATATGTTAAGAATAGAAGATTGGTTAGGGCAAGATTAGGGCCAGTCAGAGACAGCAGTGGGAAGTTGTGCGTGGAGCCTGAAGAGATTGGAGAGGCACTGAACAAATATCTCTCTTCGGTATTCACACAGGGAGATGTAAACGTAGTTGTAGAGAACACTGGGATACAAGGTTGCAAACTGGAAAGTATTGAAGTAGATAAGGAGGATGTGCTAGGTATTCTTGAGGGTTTGAAGTTAGATAAGTCCCCTGGGCCGGACGAGATTTACCCTAGGATTCTCTGGGAGGTAAGAGAGGCGATTGCAGAGCCTCTGGCTCTGATCTTCAGGTCGTCGGTTACGGGTACAGTGCCGGAAGACTGGAGGATAGCGAATGTGGTCCCATTGTTCAAGAAGGGGAATAGAGACTTTCCGGGGAATTATAGACCGGTGAGTCTTCCTTCTGTTGTGGGCAAAGTATTGGAAAGAATTATTAGGGATAGGATTTATAGTTATTTAGAGAGAAATGAGTTGATTGGGGATAGTCAGCATGGTTTTGTGAAGGGTAGGTCATGCCTTACTAACCTTATTGAGTTTTTTTGAAAAAGTGACCAAAGAGGTGGATGGGGGTAAGGCAGTTGATGTGGTATATATGGACTTTAGTAAGACGTTCGATAAGGTGGCCCATGGAAGGCTTCTGCAGAAAATGCAGATGTATGGGATTGAGGCTGATTTAGCTAATTGGATTAGGAATTGGCTAGCTGATAGAAGACAGAGGGTGGTGGTTGATGGAAGTTATTCATCGTGGAGTTCGGTTACAAATGGTGTACCTCAGGGATCTGTTTTTGGGCCCCTGCTGTTTGTAATTTTTATAAATGATCTGGATGAGGGTATTGAAGGATGGATTAGTAAATTTGCGGATGACACCAAAGTCGGAGGAGTGGTAGATAGTGACGAGGGGTGTTATAGTTTGCAGAGAGACTTGGACAAGTTGCAGAGCTGGGCTGAGAGGTGGCAAATGGAGTTTAATGCGGAAAAGTGTGATGTAATTCACTTTGGCAGGAATAACAAATGTGTAGAGTATAGGGCTAATGGTAGGACTCTTAATAGTGTTGAAGAAGAGGGATCTTGGTGTATATGTGCATAGATCCCTGAAAGTTGGCAATCAAGTCGATAAGGTTGTTAAGAAGGCATACAGAGTCTTAGCTTTTATTGGTAGGGGTATTGAATTTCAGAGCCGCAACGTCACGTTGCAACTGTACAAAACTCTAGTGTGGCCGCACTTGGAGTATTGTGTACAGTTCTGGTCCCCGCATTATAAGAAAGATGTGGAGAGCATTGGAGAGGGTACAGAGGAGGTTTACCAGGATGTTGCCTGGTATGGAGGGCAGGTCTTATGAAGAGAGGCTGTGGGATTTGAGGTTGTTTTTGTTAGAAAGAAAGCGGCTAAGAGGAGACCTTATTGAAACATAAAGATTAGAGGTTTAGATAGGGTGGACAGTGATAGCCTTTTTCCTAGGATGGAGAAAGCTAGCACGAGGGGACGTAGCTTTAAATTAAGGAGTGGTAGTTATAGGACGGATGTCAGAGGTAGGTTCTTTACCCAGAGGGTGGTAAGGGTATGGAATGCCCTGCCTGCTGCAGTTTTAGATGCATCAGGTTTGGTGGCGTTTAACAGGTTAGTAGATAAGTTTATGGATGAAAAGGGAATGGTTTAGGTTAGAGGGTCATTGCTTTTTCCTAATTGGTCGGCGCAACATCGAAGGCCGAAGGGCCTGTTCTGCGCTGTAATGTTCTATGTTCTATATAGATAGGATCCCCATTATCCACTTGCCTTGTTACATCTTAAGATTTCTAGCAAATTAGTCAAATGTGATGCACCTTCATGTGATGCAGACTCTGATGGATTGCAATTTGACTTTCCAAATGCCCTTTCATTATTTCTTTAATGATGGCTTCTAATAATTTCCCAACAACATATGTCAAATTACTGGTCTACGGTTGCCTACTTTTTGCCTCCCTTCCTTTTCCAATCTACTGGAACCTTTCTCACATCCAGGGAATTTTGGAATATTATAACCAATGGGTCCACTATCTCTGCTGCCATTTTCTTTAATATCCTAGGATATAGATCATCAGGCCCAGGGGACTTAAAAAAGACTACCTTCCATCCTAATAGCTTGTTCAGTCCTATTTCCCAATTAATGATGATTATTCTAAGCTTTCTCTATTGCCATTGCATTACCTATTAATACTGGATGGCACCAGTGTGCTTCAATGTGAAAACTGGGGCAAAATATAAATTTTGCATCTCCACCATTTCTGTGTTCCCCATTATTCACTCTCCAGTCACACCATCAAAGGGATCAACATTCACTTTAGCTATATTCTTCCCTTTGATATACTTACAGAAGCTTTTGCTTTTTTTTTATATTTTGTGCTAGCTTTCTTTCATAATTTACTTCTGGCAAACCTAAGTTTCCAATCTTTCGGCCCGCCACTGGCCTTTACAATATGATATGCCTTAGTTTTTGTTGTCTTTAACTTCCTTGTTTAGCCATGAATGTTTTTTTTTCCCCCCTTTTTTTTTTCTTCTCTGAAATATATTTTAGTTGGGAGGGACTGAATCTCTCCTTAAACAACTGCTACTGTTCATCAACTGTCTTACCTTTCAGCCTTCCTGCCCAGTTTACTAGGCAGTTTACTAGTTTGTCCTCATGCCTATGTAATTAGCTTTGTTTAACTCTAGGGTGAGTGTGCAAGTCTCCAGTTTCTTATCCTCAAACTGAATTTTGAATTCTACAATACTATCATGATTCTTCCTAGAAGATTTTAACTATGAGGTCATTAATTAATTCTTGCTCACTACCTAATATCAAATCCAGAACAGCCTGCTCTGGTTCTTCACAACATATTGCTCCAAGAAACAAATCTCTAATATAGTCAATGAACTCTCCCTCTAGACTATCCTTGCCAATTTGATTAACCCAGTCTAAGTGCATATTAAAATCATCATGATTATTGTAGTATCTTTCTTATAAGCCTCCAGTATTTCCTGGTTAATATTGTACTCCACTATGGAACTATAGTTTGGGGATCTATAGATTATTCCAACTGTGGATTTCCATCCTTTCATATTTCTTATTTCTACCCCAAATCATTTCACATCTTGACCTCCAGTGCTTACATCGCTCCTCATTATAGCACAGATCCTTTCTTTCACCAGCAAAGTAACACCATCTCCTTTTCCTTCCAAAATATTAAGGACCTTTGGATATATCCTTGATTTGTTGAAAGGATTGGAGTGAACCAGAAGTTGGAGACCCAGAATGTTTGTGTGTGCTTGCCTGCTTAGCAAGAGCAGTATTATAGCTACCCAGTAGTTAGAAGCGGCAACTTTTGCTGGTAATTAGTCCTCAAAGAGGTGGAATTATCTAAATTGGCATATGAGATGGTTCTCAGTAGAGCAGTTGCCCAATGCAAGTTTGAACTTCCCGGGCAGTACTTATATGGATAGATTTACAAAAAGGATTTTAATAATAAGATGGAAAATAACTTTTGTCTGACGAATATTACCAATGTCAGTTTGATATCTCACTCCAGCAGGTTGCAATTCTGCTCTTTTAATCAATAGACCAACTCTTCACTAAGCATTACAACCCTCAAGAACTGAGGATTTACTAGATACATAGAAGTGCATTGCTAACATCCAATAATCAGACCTCACTTGAGGGATTAGGAGAACAATGGTTAACTCCTTTAGCTGGATATTACAGCAAAAATCTTTGCCATTAACAGAAGTGGTGAAAAGCTGAAAACTTCTAGAATTAAGCTCAACTTCAACCACCCAGCCCTCTTCTGGGAGGTGATCAATCCAATCTCAGGCAATAGTCCGTTACTGGAAACCTCCATTTTAACAAATTTTGTTAACTAACATCAATTATACTTTCAGGGGAGCTAGAAATCTGGCAGACAGACGGAAGACAGACCAGATCCAGGAGAGAAGCACAAATATAGCACTGCTTTTGGACAAGATAAAAAAAGTGATTCCTCCAATCCAAACAAGCTTCTTCATACATCTCAATCACATATGCACGCCCATTTCACCCAGTCTGCTACGATCTCACTCATTCCACTCCACAGCTTTCTTAGATTTTCCATCTTGACAATTAACCAGCCTTTCAAGTGTTGCAGGCCAGCTGTCAAACAGCAGAAAAGAAAGACATATTACTATCAATTTCAGTATTATTTTTGAGTTTCTCATCTAGTATTGCTACCCATTCATACCACAACTTTTTCCATTGCCTCAAAATACCTATCAGCACCTTGTTCTAAACCTTTTAGGGTGCTGAATGCCACGGAACTATTGTCTTTCCTCTTGAAGCAAAAAGTTAGGGTAGAATCTTTGGTTCAAAATCACAAATAAAAGTGAACCATCTTTTATTCTCACTGCATTCTGCACTAAAAAAGTATTGAGCAAAAAGATTAGTGTGATCATTGGAGCTCAACCAGAATTGCTGAGCATCATGATGGAGCAATTTAGTAATACATATTTTTAATATATTTTTCAAACATTGGTGACAGAAATACATTTTAAACTGAAATGCATAAGATATTTATTTAATTTTTCATGGAAGTAGAAAAGATAGCTAACTATACAGAACTAAAAAATTTGAAGAACTGGTTTGATACTTTCTAAAACCAGATTTTAAAAAATGATAGTCTTTCAATCAATTAACCTTTGCTTGTAAACATATTAAACAAAATTATATCTCTTGCAATCAAAGGAGACCTCATCCCAAGCTAATGTACTCTGTAAAAGCCAAAGTCCTAATTCCATGTTCTGTTCTTGAATGGAAAATACAACCTTCTACTCAGCGGCTTTGAAGAACTCAGCAAAGTAATTCAACTCATTTACAAAGAAAGCAAGCTTTAGATTATGTTTATAAATCAAACAATTGGTGAGTGATGCAAAGGTGCTTTTGGCTACTTACAAAAATCCTATTACTGCCTATGAGTGTAACAAATGCAGAAATTCTAATTCAAACTGTTTCACCAATATCGTCTATGTTGTGGTTTCCATGCTAAATTGCCCCCAGAACCCCCTCAAATTATTCATTATCCAAGTTCTTCCAGACCATGACTTTGTCACAGAAAAACCAACTGACAGCGCAAGTCCATCTAAACGCTATTTTACAATAATTTATTTCTTCCTACATTGCACCATCTTTCCTTGTTCATATTGGGTCGAGTCTTTGCTTTTGTGTTTTTAAAATTCCTAACTACTGCACTCCAAATCCTCCCCATCCCACTGTGGTAGTCTCATTTTTATACAGGTCTTATCCTCAACAGGTTTAAATCTGCATTTAACATATCATTTACAATCTTGACACTTTAAATAAGTGATGCTGACAAACACTTGCACTCTTGCTTGGTCCCAGATGAAGTAGCTCAGATATTTCTGCATCTTTATATAGGTGTATTCAAAACCAAACCAAAAGGGATTTCTCAGGAGTGCCTCACGCTAAGATATTTCAGCAGCATAAATAGCACAAGTGTTTCAGACAAATGGGATCTTAATGTTTATTGTTAGACTCAAATAGACGATGGACACTCAGTCAAAAGACTGAAAGAAAACTACCAAGAAAATAAACGGTGTGTGTGTGTGGAAGCAGTTTTGTAATCTAAATCCACAAATTTCTTCACCAATCCATAAGCAGAAGGTAAAAAAAGGACAAAGAAGAAAACAAATGAATGGTACTAATGCCTTTATGTTTCAAAAAAATGAAGACTGTTTGTAGTTTCCACCACCCCAAAATCCTTGCTCGTTATTCTAACGGTCAAAGAATATAGAACTCACAGGTCTTTAATTTTGAGTTGACGTGGAAAGCAATTGTTTCGGATTTCAGTTATTTCATTATAGGTCAAGTCCAGTGTTTCTAGGGACTTGTAGAGCTTCAATCGATTTGCCTCAATACTGCGGATCTTGTTGTGATGCCTGTTAAAAATTTAAAAAGTCACATTTAAAATAAAATTTTAAGAAAATAAACTTATCTTCTTCACAACAAAACAGATGCTAAAATGTGCATTTTAAAAATTAGTGCTACAAATCAATAAATCTTTGACTAAAGATACAACATGTTAGCGCAATCAATAGATTCGATAAATGAAGATATGTCAACAGGGCTTCTCATTAGTAACTGGTCTCTTATTAAAATAATGAAAGTTAGCAATTGAATTAAGCCAATTGATATGTACCATTATTACAAACCAAATTCAGAACTAACAGCATGACAATCGAATGTACATTTAGAATTGTAGAAATTGTAGATCTTGTATTCTCATTTGAAGTACATTATTGCAAACACGCATTTTTGAATGTTCCATAATGAACATCAATTGGCCACTAATACTGAAGAATTGCAAATATTTTCTGATCATGGAAAGCCTTGCTGAATAGCTGAAAAATATAAGTTCTAATACAAGAATCAAATTAAAATTCAAAATAAAATGAGACAGAAAATGTTGCAAGTGTTTTGTAACAACAGAGTGCATATTTTCATCTTAGTCTTCTAATCAGCATCCTTGTTCTGGTGTTTTTAGATTGTATGTACATTCACCAAAAGGGCATTTATCTCAATTCTGAAAGAATATTTGTCTCAATTTAATCTTTCAGATAAGTTATTTTTAAACAATTTAAATAGAAAACTATATAAAAATAGCAACTAACCACTAACATTTATTTATTACCATCATGAAAAGATTGATAGTTATAGTTGCTTGCACAATTCATTACAGTTGTAATGAAAAATTCAATTTACAATTCAGATATACAATATTTTTTTCTTTGCATGTCTTGCCATATTATCTCTATACAGGTATACATTTAAGCATTATTAATTTAATTAAACTAGAGACCTTTGCTTGAAACACTGATCTAACTTATTACAACCATTTGTGAAAATCACACCACATACGCAACAAATATTTGCTGTTGAAAGGATGACAAACTGCAATAGTTAGGATGCATGTTTTGGTAGTTTCCAGGTGGCTTGAGTTTTCCACGTAGCAGCTGTACTTTCAAGTTGGCGTGAAATATTACACCAATACCAAAATTTCCGTCAACGTTCCATGTCATTTTAAATGCTTTCAGAAAAAAACAACTACATTCAAATTGCATTTTTGAGCAGTCAGCAAGTTAGAATGATTTCCACCACTTATGCAGTGTCTAAAGCACAGACAATGTTGCAGATCTGCTTATTTCATCTCTAGTGTTGTAGAAAGAAAAATCAAAATAAAGCTTTGCATTTAACTGATGATTTTCATGATCACAGAATATCCCTAAGCACTTTGCTGCTAAGGAAGTATAGTACATGGGACAACACAGTAGAGTGATCTGCACTGCTGCCTTTCAGCACGAGGGACCTGGGTTCAATTGCCAGGCTTGGATCACTGTGTGGAGTCTGCATATTCTCTCCATGTCTCTGTGGGTTTCTTCCAGGTGCTCTGGTTTCCTCCCACAGTTCTGAAGACATGCCGGTTAAGTGCACTGGCCGTGCTAAATTCTCCCTTAGTTACCCGAACAGGCACCAGAGCATGGTGATTAGGGAATTTTCACAATAACTTCATTGAGGTGTTAATGTAAGCCTACCTGTGATACTAATGAATAAATAAACCTTGAACTTTACGAAGGTGTTCAGCAGAGCAAGAATTAATGTGGGACTGGAGAACAGTACCAACTATAATATGACGTGGAGAAACAATAACAGCAAACAGGTGACAGCTGCATGGAGAGACTAGAAGTCACCATGAAGTTAAATCCTAGCTTGAGCCATACTATATACACAAATATAAAATCATAAAACCCTACAACGCAGAAAAAAGCCATTTGACCCATCAAGTTTGCACTGACTTCTCCAACATTCCATCCAGATTCTATTACTATGGCTTCATGTACTTGCCCTGCTAATTCCCCTACATGACACATCTTGGGACACTAAAGGCAATTTAACATAGCAAATTCATATAATCTGTGGGAGGAAATCTGAGCACTTGGAGGATGCAGACAGGGGGAGAAGATGCAAACTCACTGTCACCCAAGATCAGAATTGCATCCAGGTCCCTCGCACTATGATGTAGCAGTGCTAACTGCTGTGATACAGTATTACCTATATGCTAATGTGCTACCAATAATCAGTACTGTTCAACATTTCAAACTTCAATTTTTTTGAGAGAGAGATCTACTGAACAAATCATAATAACTTGGAGAAGGCTAATGAACTTCTGGTATTGAAGAAGTCATGATGTAGAGGTGCCGGTGTTGGATTGGGGTAAACACAGCAAGAAGTCTGACAACAACAGGTTTAAATCTAACCGATTTATTTGATAGTAAACTCACAAGCTTTCGACCCTCTGGTCTTCAGCAGGTGATTTCACCTGCTGAAGACCAGAGGGTCGAAAGCTTGTGAGTTTACTATCAAATAAATCAGTTGGATTTAAACCTGTTGTTGTCAGACTTCTTAGGGTATTGAGGAACATAGAAATCTCAAACTAAAACAGGATCCTGACTTGACTGCAGTGCACCTGAACCAAAAAGAAATCTGGAGATTGCCCAAAAAGCTCCCATAGAATACATGGAGGCTGAAGGACTAAAGAAAAATTGATTGTTCAGCTAAAACCTCCACCAGAGCATGGAGGTCCATTGTGAATTCTAATCAGTTGCAGAGTCAAAGGATCCAGCAAGGGCAAGCAAAAATTCACTGCTAAGGATGTATTAGCCTTTGATCATCTTTAGGTTATTTAATTATTCAGAGCAGTTCATTTCATTAATTACCATGGCCAGCGCAGGCTCAGAGTTGATGATATAACACATAGAGGCCAAGCTCCATTGATAAAGAAAAACTGAGTTTCAAAATTCAGCTAAAGACATGAATTGTCTTTTGATCATTGTAACATACTCCAAAAACAATTCTGAAGTGCTCAAATCTTTTATTAGAAAATTCACTGTAAGAATTTGATCCCTTTGAGACTGGGTCTATGATCACCATGAATGCCTCCAAAACCCAACATGCATAGGAGACACTGAAAAAAGTAACTGCAATACACCACCTTTAAAAGTGAAATACTATCTATAGCAGTAGTCTTCAAAGCTGAGAATCAGCCATAGATAATAAATCACCCCAAGCAGATCAATTTCAGCTGATACAAGGGCCAAACTAGTGCAAAATTGGAGACTACAGCAAAAAACGATTTTCAAGACACATGATAGTTTCAGAGATAAGACAGAGGCTAAACAAGTGAATAAATTACTGCATTCAGTAGGTCAAATGGTTGATAACATCACTGTGAGACAAGGAATAAATGAATCTTCATGTTTGAAGAAGTTCTGAAATCTTCAGTATCTATTCTGATTTTAGAATAAAAATTTGGAGAACACAAAAAGTTTAACAAGTGAATCCAACAGCCCTTGAGAACCAACTGACTCTCTGAAGTGAATTACATAGATTGGCTGAAGTTATGATTAAGACAGCCTAAGCCAGAGCTCATGTGAGACCAAGTACTAAGAACGCTTAATGATCTCTTTCAAACATACTACAGGTTAAAGATGATCCAACTCCAAAAATGCAATCCAAATAGTCAGGCAATCTGAAGTTTGCCAACACTGGTCCATTTAAAAGGTTAAAATGGACCAGATTAAGCCATGATATAGAATAACCCCAATTGTCCAACTCAAAGGCAAAAAAGGGACAGGAAGGCTCCAGGTAAAGGAAGACAATAGCTGACTAAATGATGGTTGGTGACCGTGTCAGTGTTTTGGAGCCAAAAGATTTCACAGGTAAAAACAATACCCAGCAACTTCTGTGCACTGTTTCAACTACAACTAGCTGGAGCACTTTGAAAAGCTGTGTAAGTTTAAGTTATCAAGATGTATGAAGCATCACAGAACAGTTCATGAGACCGAGATACCACACCAGGAAGAAGTCCAACTGTGCTTTCTGGATGACTTAGAGGTAGTGATTTTGTCGCTGGACTAATAATCCAGAGACCAAGCATAATTCTCTGGGGATTCAAATCCAAGTCCCACCAGGGTGGATTTAATTTTTTTTAATCTGCAATTTAAAAAGTGAACGATGACCATAAAACCATTACTGATTGTCTTAAAAATCCATCTAATTCATAAACGTCCTTTAGAGAAGCAAATCTGTCACCCTGGTCTGACTCATATGTGACTCCAGATCCATAGCCATGTGGTTGATTCTTAAATGCCTTCAAAGGTGGGCAATAAATGCTGACCCAGGCAGCAAATGGACAAATTAAAAAAAAAGTCCTGGCTTCCCCTTTTGAGATACTGATATCTCTGTAATTGGTCACCTTTGCAATTTCAAATCTCTGTAATTTCAAATTAGACATGGAAACCAATTTAACGGTCCTTTCAGAAAAGGAACTATAACTGAAAGACTGCTTTGAACAGACAACACTTTGGCCCTGAAGAAATTTCCGATCATAAGCATGATCTTAAAATGCTGTACAGTGACAAGCAAATATCCAAAATTTTGTAAGTCATCTGAAACCAACCATTTCTCCCTTAAGCAGGGATGCCTATATTGTCCTTAGTCTCAAAATGGCAAAAGCCATCAAAGCAACCTGTGTCATCAACAACATGGAATAGCAAATTCTCGAGAAGTTCAATAGCAAAAAGACTCTCGACTCGACTATCGATAGATCGCTCTGATCTATCTTCATTCCTGGAGAACCGTTTTGTCCAATTCGCTTGCAAGTGACAGAATCTCTTCTTTGGCCATAGCAGCCAAACTTCCAGATAAATTTCACCAGCATTCAAACATAATAGACTTGAGAATATCTGCGACAGAGCAACGAAGCTGAACCCCAGGTTCCACAGCTGATATCACACAACCCAGGAACACTTTGGTCACAAAACTACAATTTTCAGCAGAACTGCACAGCAGCAAGACAATGCTAAAGCAGGAAAGTAGCAACCATCAGCTCACCAAAGCACAAGAACAGAACAGAGAAAATCAAATCCAATTCCTGGAACAACTATGGCAGACTCCATAATCTTGTTCGTACTATGAAGGAACAAAATGACCACTCTCTCCAGAAGCAATAGGATAAGCTCACTGTGTCCAAATAAAGCAAATGGATTGTTGGTAAGAGGATATTCAACTTCCAGAGTGTAAAAAGCAAACCAAAAGATGACAATTAAGTGCTATAAACAAAATACTACAATTTCAACTCCAAGTCAATAAAACTTGTCCAAAGAAATTGAGTCTACCACTCCAAGGTGTGACTTGGAAGAATTGTCAACCCTCCTCACCACCTGAATTTGTAAAATCAGAGCCTTGAAGGGCCAGTACATAAAGAAAAATGTACTGTAAAAATGTTGGGTAAAGATTTGGGGGAGGTGTAGAACAAAAGGTGTTCGGCATAGCAAGGGTTAATGTGGGACTGGAGAACTGTACTGCCTAACAGTTTGATATTGAGAGATGTTGCTCACTGTATGGAGACACTTCAGTAGAAGCCAGTCAGCATGAAGCTAGCTCCTGGTTTCAGCTACATTATATAAATATGTACAGATTATTATGTTACCAATAAACACCACTGTTCAACCTTACAGGCCTTTGAACTTTTTTGGGAGACCTACTGAACAAATTCTTACAAAAGGAAGTACTTCTGAACTTGTAATTTAGGAAGTGTGACAGCCAACAGTGCATATCAAGCTACTCTAAATATCAGTGTGATAATTACTTATCTTTGGGGCAACACAGCGGCACAGTAGTTAGCACTGCTGCTTCACAGCACCAGGGTCCCAGGTTTGATTCCCAGCTTGGGTTATTGTCTGTGTGGAGTTTGCACGTTCTCCCCATGTTTGTGTGGGTTTCCTCCGGGTACTCCAGTTTCCTCCCACAGTTCAAAGATGTACAATTAGGCTGATTAACCATGCTAAAATTGCCCCTTAGAGTTCTGAGGTGTGACTTAGAGGGATTAACAGGTAAATATGTAGGGATATGGGGGGGTAGGGGATGGGTAGGATTATGGTTGGTGCAGACATGATGGGCCAAATGGCCTCGTTCTGCACTGCAGGGTTTCTATGATGATTTCTATGATCTAATAGAGGGATAAATACTGGTTAGATCACTAATGAGATCCTCCTGCTTTTCATCAAAAAAGAATGCCATGGAAATTGTTACATCCACATAAGAGAGCATTTTACCTCTAAAATCTGATTAAAAAGACTGAATCTTGCAGTACTGCATTGAAGTGTCAGTCTAGATTTCTGTGCTGAAATTATTTTGTGTAGAACTTGAGCCACATCCTTCTAATTCAGAGGCAAGAGTGCTGCCACTGACTCATTATTGCTACTTTGAAAATGAACAATAATAAATTTGAAAAAAAAACAATCTTATTGTGCACAACACTATTGCTATTCGTGCGTTTGCCTGGCTGCATTTCCAACTCCTACTCAGCTCCTGCATTTGGTAGTGCAGACAGAATCAATATGCAGGTGCGACTAAGTAACTTAATTTGTGACACTGCAGTGAAAGTAGAATGACAAACTACATGTGTCAAAGGACCAGTTTATACATCCCTGGGGTCACATTGCTTTCAAACCACAATGGCTCAGCTTGAATAGTATCTCCCATCTGTTTCAGACAAAATGGAGTCAAATTTCCAACCTCTTTTACAAAATGCAGAATAAGCAATTCTTCATCATTTACAAGGGCCAACAGCAGAGCAATAGCTGCAGGATCATTGGAATGTGACTCTGCAGACATATAAACATGGTATGTAAATAATAAATTACACAGTAAATTGCCACTGATACTGGTCAGGATATCTAGAAAACTTGTTACTCTTTGAATAATGCCAACTAAAGACAATAGGGCATTGATCTTCTTTGAGAAATTGAGCCAAAGAAATTGCAGTAAGGCAACATTTTATCATTGCAATGAAGCAGGCTAGATTACGTACTCCAATTTATGGTCTCTACAACTTTCAGAATCTGTCAAGGGTTATGATTTTAGCTAAAGTGACACTTTGCTATGTCTGAACTACTTGAAACTGCCAACATTATGGCCTTGTAAATATTATTAACTGGAGCTTTGAAAAACAGAAACATGGCTTCATTTCCTCAAAGATACCAAGAATGATCAAATGTAATTCCAGCAAACGTAACGCCACTGTTTAAAAAAAAAAGTCAAAGGTGGGTAACTATAAGCTAGTTAGTTTAACTTCCGTAGTGGGAAAAATGCTTGAATCTAGCATAAAGGAAGAAATAGCTAGATATCTTAATAGAAATTGTGCCATTGGGAAGACACAGCATGGGTTCATGAAAGGCAGATCGTCTTTAAGTAATTTAGCGCAATTCTTTGAAGGCATGCGTATCAGTGGACATGGTGTTTCTGGATTTCCAGACAGCACTCAACAAGGTGCCACATAAAAGGCTGCTGCATAAGATAAAGATGCATGTATTACAGATAATGTGTTAGCATGGATTGAAGATTGGTTAACCAACAAAGAATGGGGATAAATAGGTGTTTATGTGGTTGACAATCAAACTAGTGGGATCAGTACTAGGACAACAATTGTTTACAATTTACTTGGATGATTTGGAGTTGGGGACCAAGTATAGTGCGTCAAAGTTTGTAGGTGACACTAAAATAAGTGGTGGAGCAAAGTGTGCAGAGGACATGAAACATCTGCAATGGGATATAGATAATTTGAGTAGGCAAGGGGTCTGGCAGATGGAATACAATGTTGGTAAATGAAATCATTTATTTGTAGTAGGAACAACAGCAAAATGTACTATTATTTAAAATGGTAAAAAAATTGCACTGTGCTGCTGTGCAAAGAGACCTAGGTGCCCTTCTGCATGAATCACAAAAAGTTGGTCTGTGGATGCAGCAGTTAGTTAAGAAGGCAAATGAAATTTTGTCCTTAGTTGCTACATTAGAGGGATGGAGTTTAAAAAACAGAGAGGTAATGTTGCAGCTGCAAAAGGAACGGGTGGGACCATAGCTGAAGTACTGCATCCAGTTTTGGTCTCCTTACTTGAGAAAGAATATATTGGCACTGAAGGAGGTGCAGAGGAGATTCACTCATTTGATTCTGGAATTGAGAGGGTTGGCTTGAGGAAAAACTGATTAGAATGGGACTAAACTCATTGGAATTTAGAAGAGGGGGAATCTTACAGAAATATATAAAATTATGAAGGGAATAGATAAGATAGAAGCAGTTGGATTGCTGGCAGATGAAACCAGAACCAGGGGCATAGCTTAAAATAAGGAGGATCACATTTAGGGCTGAGTTGAGGAGGAACTTCTTCAACTCAAAGGTTTGTGAATCTTGAAACTCCCTGCCTAGTGAAGTAGTTGAGCTTATCTTGTTAAGTACTTTTAAGGCAAGGAAAGACATATTTGAACAGTAAAGAAAAGGTCTGGCGAGCGGAGCGAGAAGCAGATCTGAGTCCACAAAAAGATCAGCCATGATTTTGTGGAATAGGTGAAGCAGGCTTGAGGGGCCAAATGGCTTAATTCTGAAACTACTCCTTATATTCTTTTCATACTCCCTGATTTAAATAATTTCATAACTAATTTGTATACCTCATTTTAGGATGATAGATCAATTATACATTTGTTATATTGGAATCTTTAAAACTGGATACTTTTGCAGCTTAAGTCATGGCAAGTTTATGTGCACAGCTTGCAATTACTTTGTCTTACATGAGATCAGTGGATTTTAACTTCCATAGAAAACAAATGGAAGTGCAGAATGTGATCCCAAACATCAATAAAAATCCTTTCACCCAATGTTTTCAATTATTTTGAAGTAATAACCTTGGGCACAGACCCTTAATTAAAGGGTGGTTTTAGAGTATGTGTTTTGTTAGTTACTAACTTATATCAGCTTCAGTTTTGTAGCTTTGTAAATATATATCAGCCAACTTGAAGAAATGCAAAATGTTATTTTTGGAGGATAAAATTAATGAAAACACGAGAAACACAGACTAAGAGGATGCCATTCTTCTCATAATTTTGTTAGCTATGGCAACATCACATTTTTAAAATAACAATTTCTTGTCTTTTGTAATTCCCCTACATTTTACTTCAACCATTTTAAAATGACATATTCCAGATGTTCATGACCTTGTGTAATGACTGTATAAACAGCATGATTCATCCACTCTGGTTATGTCTCCCTGACATTATATTTCCATAAATTTCCTAGCAGCCAACATGAGAATGGAGTTCTAAAATGGGTGTAGAGGAGCATGCTGCTTTGTAAAATGAATGGCTCAACAAACACATGCACAAGATTCTTTCCCTATTCAACAAATTAATAATTGGATACAGACAGGCCAAGGACATTACCAAAGAGTGAAACGAGGTTTAAAAATAAGAAAGGGAGTTTAGGGAGTTGAAAGATTGTTGGAGGAAGACAGGCAGCCAAATAGTTTTAGAGTGGAAATAAGTCGGTGGAGAATAGGAAATGAGAGAACAGGATGAGCGAAAAGGTAAATTTCCAGCTCCTTTGGGAGTTAAGTTGTGGCTGCTGGAACGCCCACATTATAAAATTGCATGGTTTCCAAATCTCCTTGAGAAGTTCCACAAGATTCATAGCGTACTCCAAAATTAAAGAACTGATCATTAAAACCAAATTTAATTGTTTGCGGAATGGTGAGCTTTTTTCCAAGAATTTGGGAAAATCTCAAGTTCACTTAAAAGTAAATGCTTCCTTCTTTCCCAATTCTATTACTGAACGCATGGCATTTTATGCTCGAATTCCAGTCACTGTCCTGTGTAGATCTAGGCTGAATAAATAGTTTTGGAGCATATACCCATTCCTAATTGGAGAGTATTTCTTGTTACAAAAATCTACAGGGCCAGACCCAACATTGTCCAAATTTAATACAATTATGTTTCCAAAAGGTGCAAATTGCTTCAAATTTCATTTTGGTTCCACTTTAAACATTATTTAATTCATAACATTACACCATTCGTGAAGTATTTTTAACAATTTAGGTTTTAAAGATACAACATGCACATGTTGTCACAACAAAATAATGCCTTACAATCAGAACTCCACTAAAATAGTAATACCAAATGATAGAACACGCAGTGGAGTGCATACCTCTGACATGCTCTGTTAACACAACATTACAACAATTACACAGCTCTTTCTGGAGGCTGCTCCCTGTCTGGTTGATGCTCTGTAACTACCAAGCTGAAAAAAAATCTTTGAGAACTTCCATTTTGCCGAGATGGTTTCAGACTAATCCACATCCAACAACCTGCTCTGAAAACTGCTCACGTTTTGACAATGGTGACAATTGACAATACAATGAACACAGAACAGAGAACACTACAGAGCAGTACAGACCCTTTGGCCCTCGATGATGCGCCGACCAATGTAATCAATTTTATGATGCTCTATCCTAAACTATTCCAATGATATCTATATGCCTATCCACTGCCCATTTGAATGCCCTTAAACTTGACGAGTCCACAACTGCTGCAGGCAGGCATTCCACGCCCTTACTACCCTCTGAGTAAAGAGCCCACCTCTAACATCTGTCCTATAACTACCACCCCTTAATTTAAAGCTATGTCCCCTCGTGCTATCCATCTCCATCCGAGGAAAAGGCTCTCACTATCCACCCTATCTAACCCTCTGATCATCTTATATGTCTCAATTAAGTCACCTCTTAGCCTTCGTCTCTCTAATGAAAATAACTTCAAGTCCCTTAGCCTTTCCTCATAAGACCTACCCATCGTACCAGGCAACATCCTGGTAAACCTCCTCTGCACCCTTTCCAATGCCTCCACATCTTTCTTATAACGTGGCGACCAAAACTGTACACAATACTCCAAGAGCGGCCACACCAGAGTTTGTACAGTTGCAACATAACATCTCGGCTCCGAAATTCAATCCCTCTACCAATAAATGCTAACACACTATACGCCTTCTTAACAACCTTATCAACTTGAGTACCAATTTTCAGAGATCTATGCACCTATACACCAAGATCTCTCTGCTCATCTACACTACTAAGAGTGCTACCATTAGCCCTATATTCTGCACACATACTACTCTTACCAAAGTGAATCACCTCACACTTTTCTACATTAAACTCCATTTGCCACTTCTCAGCCCAGCTCTGCAACTTATCTGTGTCCCTCTGCAAACTGTAACGTCCATCCTCTCTCTCTACAACTCCTCACACTTTGGTGTCGTCAGCAAATTTACTAACCCATCCCTCTGCACCCTCATCCAGGTCATTTATAAAAACAAACAACAGTGGCCCCAAAACAGATCCCTATGGTACACCACTAGTAATTAAACTCCAGGTTGAATATATCCCATCAACCACCACCCTCTCTTCTATCAGCTAGCCAATTCCTAATCCAAATTGCTAAATCTCCCTCGATCCCGTGCATCTGCATTTTCTGCAGTAGTCTTCCATGGGGAACCTTATCAAACGCTTTGCTAAAATCCATGTACACCACATCAACTGCGTTACCCTCATCCACCTCTTTAGTCACCTTTTCAAAAAACTCAATAAGGTTTGTGAGGCATGACCTTCCCTTCACAAATCCATGTGATTCACTATCCCTAATCAATTCATTTCTTTCTAAATGACTATAAATCCTATCCCTTATAATTCTTTCCAAAACTTTCCCCACTACAGATATAAGGCTCACTGGTCTATAATTTGCAGGATGGTCTCTGCTCCCCTTCTTAAACAAGGGGACAACATTTGCCATCCTCCAGTCTTCCGGCACTACACCTGTAGCCAACGACGACATGAAGATCAAAGCCAAAGGCTCTGCAATCTCCTCTCTAGCCTCCCAGAGTAACCTGGGATAAATCCCATCCGGCCCAGGGGATTTATCTATTTTCATACTCTCAAGAATAGCTAACACATCCTCCTTATGTACCTCTATCCTGTCTAGTCTACAACCCTGTATCCCAGTATTCTCTCCAACTCTGTTGACATTTTCCCGTGTGAAGACCGACAAAAAATATTGATTCAGTGCCTCACCAATCTCTACAGGCTCCACGCACAACTTCCCACTACTGTCTTTGACTGGCCCTAATCTTGACCTAACCAATCTTTTATTCTTAACATATCTATAAAAACTTTTAGGGTTCTCCTTTATCCTATCCACCAAAGTTTTCTCATGTCCTCTTCCAGCTCTTCTCTTTCTTTAGCTCCCTCCTGGCTAAATTTATAACTGTCCTGCCCTAACCGAGCCTTCATGTTTCATCTTTAAATAAGCCTCCTTTTTCCTCTTTACTATTGAACTAACTTCCTTAGTACACCACGGTTCCCTGGCTCTACCACTTCCTGCCTGCCAGGTACATATTTATCAAGTACTCACAGTAGCTGTTCCTTGAATAAGTTCCACATTTCAGGTGTTCCTAGCCCCTGCAGTTTCCTACTCCACCCTATGTATCCTAACTCTCGCCTAATAGCCTCATAATTACCTTTCCCCCAGCTGTAACTTCTTCCCTTTGGTATATGTCTATCCCTTTCCATCACTAAGGTAAACGTAACCGAATTGTGGTCACTATCACCAAAGTGCTCACCTACTCCAAATCTAACACCTGGTCTGGTTCATTACCCAGAACCAAGTCCAATGTAGCCTCTCCTCTTGTTGGCTTATATACATACTGAGTCATAAACCCTCCTGCACACGTTGTACAAAAACTGACCCCCTCTAACATCTTGTACTGTAACTTTTCCAATCAATATTTGCAAAGTTAAAGTCCCCCATAACAACTACCCTGTTACTTTCACTTCTGTCCAGAATCATCCATGCAATCTTTTCCTCCACTAGGACTTTTTGGAGGCCTATAAAAAATTCCCAACAGGATGACCTCTCCTGTTTCTAATCTCAGCCCAAACTACCTCAATAGACAAGTCCACATCAAATGTCCTTTCTGTTACCGTAATACAGTCTTTGACTAACAATGCCACACCTCCCCTTCTTCTACCATCTACTCTGCTCCGACTGAAACATCTGAACCCCGGAACCTGCAACATCCATTCTTGTCCCTGCTCTATCCATGTCTCTGAAATGGCCACGACATCGAAGTCCCAGGTGCCTATCCAGGCTGCAAGTTCACCTACCTTATTGCGTATGCTCCTTGCATTGAAGTATGCACACTTCAAACCACCCTCCCACCTACCAGTACCCTGCTGAGACCCAAAAACCTTATCCATGACCTCGATATTGCCATTCTCCTATACATTTGAGCTACTCAGGGCCCCATCCCCCTCTGAATCAGTTTAAACACCCCCCCCCCACGAATAGCACCAGCAAATTTTCTCCCCCAAGATATTAATTCCCTTCTGGTTCAGGCGCAGACCATCCCTCTTATAGAGATCCCACCTACCCCAGAAAGAGCCCCAATTGTCCAATAGTTGAGACAGTGTATAATATTCTAAAATAACTCAATATGCTAAAACAAGTCTGTTTGCCCCATCTTCTGATGTTAACAGATCCTTTAAAAAAATCCTTATATCTGAATACACATCTTTGCTAAATCAAATCAATTTTTCCTCAAATCATTTCTCTTGTATAACACTTGTTGAAATCCATATGTTAATTCTGGCATATATTGTTTACAAGCAACACTAACAAATAAAAGGTGAACTCATTACTTCCGCCTCCTAAAATGGAGGTAAATATGTATTCGCACATAAAAATGTAAAACTATGCAACACCAAGCAATTGTTTTCACCTTTTATCAAAGACTAATTCTATCATATGACCATGAGTTTAAATAGACTTTAGTTAAAAAAAGATTCAAGATCCATAATACATTGCGAATGAAAGAAAAACCTTGTCAATCAACCTAATCAAAATTCTACTGAAGCCCCAAGAGAAACCTAAGTAAATACAAATATATTAACCTGACTAAAATACTAGATACTTATCCTGTTCTCCCAATTTAAAAGGATTCTTAGACAAATTGGCACTTTGCAAACCAGATCTAAATTCTAAACATACCCCTTACAAGAACCATGATATATATATATAAAAAAAAATAAAATACTTAAAGGCATAGTATCATCACATTTCAAATGAATGAGAATGATCAAAGTCTTTGGTCAAGGTTTTATCAAAAACACCAATGGTAGCTATGTATATTTTAATTAACCCATTTAAAAAGTCAATTCTCAAACTTACTGAAGCAGAAACAAAAAAAATTGAAATTGTAAATTTTCTTCCATCGTGTAAAACAGTTCAGGTGAGCACATTCTTAAAACTGCTCCTATTAACCACTGTTGCTGCTATTCAACTTCAAGATGTGCCCTGTTCAAATGTCAATGAATCTAACTGGAGCATGAAGATCACAAATCTTGCAAGACAAATAGTCTTACCAGATGAAGAAAAGCATTTTTAATAAATCGTTATTACAACAAACAGATGAGGAATGCTGTTCAGCTCATCTTACCTTATTTCCCCTCTAAAAAAACTCATCCATTTCTCCTATAATGTGAATAAATCTAAAGATTCTTTGTTATTCAGAAGGATATTGATCCCCTTTCATTTTTGGTTATTCTAACATTGGTCTTAAATCATAATTACAATAGTTTTAGCTTTCTTGCTTTTGCTTTTCTTACATTTAATATGTGCTCAAATAGTACTCCATTCTTTAATGCAGACAAAGTTATTCTGCTATACATAAATCTGTTTTTATCCTTTAAAGGAATGCAAGAATGGCAAGGCTAGCATTTGTTGCTCATCCCTAATTGCCCTCAAGCAGGTGGCAGGGCGTTGCTGCAATGCAATTAGTATCCTCCAGCTGAAAATAAAAACCAATTTTGCCGAAGATTAATTTTTGTAACGGCGGTGCATCTGTGCCAGACAGCAAAATTGTCTCAGACACAATTATTGGTCTGTATTTGCCGAAGCCAAGCAGAGACATAAAAGCCTTCAGCATGCAAAACCATGGTTCCAATCCCAAATACTCTTCGGCAAACACGCTAATGGACACTAGATGTGGGAATGAGCTATAAATGCCGGCCTTGCCAGTACTGCCCACGCACCAGGAATTAATTTTTACATGAACAAATGTCTCCTCTTATGTATGCTTAGGCATGTTTATTTTAATCTATGCAAAGACTTCATTTTAAGATATTTCTGCCTATGCAACCAAGTATGCTGAGCTTAAAAAATTGACTGCTAACTTGACTACATGTAGAATCAGGAGGTTAAAGGTTAGCTGAAAATTGATTGCATTCCTGAAGGGTACACAATTCAGGCAAACAAATTTTTCATAACAGTAGCTGTAAGGATTTTTTTTAAAGTCAGAGACAGCGAGTGGAAAACATTTCCAATAATGAGATAATGGTTGAAAAAGTTTGTATTTTAGTGTGTGTTTTTTTCAGTTTGTTCGAGATCAAGCTCAGTATAGGAGTTGTAGTAAAAGCCAGTCTTCCAACTTCGCTTTTCCTTTTCACTTTTATCATGTTAGTTTTAAGTAAAGACGTAGACTTAGAGGAGATCTAATAGAGGTGTACAAAATTATGAGGGGTATAGATTGAGAAAACAGGGTTAAGCTTTTTCCTAGGATGGACTCAAATAGCACAAGGGGTCACGGGCTTAGGGTGAGGGGGGGTAAGGTATAATTTGGATGCTAGAGGGAGTTTTTTTCCACACAGAGGGTGGTGGGGATATGGAACACGCTGCCGAGTAAAGTGGTGGAGGCAGGCATTCTGGAATTAGTTAAGAGATACTTAGATGGGCACATAAACAGAATGGGAATGGAGGGGTATAGAAAACTGATTTAAAATAGGGATCATGAGTCTTGGGAGTCCCTGGGAACTGTGTAAATAGAACATAGAACATTACAGCGCAGAACAGGCCCTTCGGCCTTCGATGTTGCGCCGACCTATCATGAAAAAAGCCATGACCCTCCAAACTAAACCATTCCCTTCTCTTCCATAAACTTATCAACTAACCTCTTAAACGCCACCAAACTTGGCGCATCTACAACTGCCGCAGGCAGGGCATTCCACTCCCTAACCACCCTCTGGGTAAAGAACCTACCTCTGATATCCGTCCTATAACTATCACCCCTTAATTTAAAGCTGTGTCCCCTCGTGCTAGCTTTCTCCATCCTAGGAAAAAGGCTATCACTGTCCACCCTATCTAAACCTCTAATCATCTTATATGTTTCGATAAGGTCTCCTCTTAGCCGCCTCCTTTCTAACGAAAACAACCTCAAATCCCTCAGCCTCTCTTCATAAGACCTGCCCTCCATACCAGGCAACATCCTGGTAAACCTCCTCTGTACCCTCTCCAATGCCTCCACATCTTTCTTATAATGTGGGGACCAGAACTGCACACAATACTCCAAGTGCGGCCGCACTAGAGTTTTGTACAGTTGCAACGTGACATTGTGGCTCCGAAATTCAATCCCCCTACCAATAAAAGCCAAGACTCCGTATGCCTTCTTAACAACCTTATCGACTTGACTGCCTACTTTCAGGGATCTATGCACAAATACACCAAGATCCCTCTGTTCATCAACACTATTAAGAATCCTACCATTAGCCCTATACTCTACACATTTATTATTCCTGCCAAAGTGCATTACCTCACACTTTTCCACATTAAACTCCATTTGCCACCTCTCGGCCCAGCTCTGCAACTTGTCCAAGTCTCTCTGCAAACTATAACACCCCTCTTCACTATCTACCACTCCTCCGACTTTAGTGTCATCTGCAAATTTACTAATCCATCCTTCAATACCCTCATCCAGATCATTTATAAAAATTACAAACAGCAGGGGCCCCAAAACAGACCCCTGAGGTACACCACTTGTCACCGAACTCCACGATGAATATCTCCCATCAACCACCACCCTCTGTCTTCTATCCACTAGCCAATTCCTAATCCAATTAGCTAAATCACCCTCAATCCCATACATCTACATTTTCTGCAGAAGCCTTCCATGGGCCACCTTATCGAACGCCTTACTAAAGTCCATATATACCACATCAACCGCCTTACCCCCATCCACCTCTTTGGTCACTTTTTCAAAAAACTCAATAAGGTTAGTAAGGCACGACCTACCCTTCACAAAACCATGCTGACTATCCCCAATCAATTCATTTCTCTCTAAATAACTATAAATCCTATCCCTAATAATTCTCTCCAATACTTTACCCACAACAGAAGTAAGACTCACTGGCCTATAATTCCCTGGAAAGTCTCTCTTCCCCTTCTTGAACAATGGGACCACATTCGCTATCCTCCAGTCTTCCGGAACTATACCCGTAACCAACGACGACCTGAAGATCAGAGCCAGAGGCTCTGCAATCGCCTCTCTTGCCTCCCAGAGAATCCTAGGGTAAATCCCGTCCGGCCCAGGGGACTTATCTAACTTCAAACCCTCAAGAATATCTAGCACATCCTCCTTATCTACTTCAATACTTTCCAGTTTGCAACCCTGTATCCCAGTGTTCTCCACAACTACATTTACATCTCCCTGCGTGAATACCGAAGAGAAATATTTATTCAGTGCCTCTCCAATCTCTTCAGGCTCCACGCACAACTTCCCACTGCTGTCTCTGACTGGCCCTAATCTTGCCCTAACCAATCTTCTATTCTTAACATATCTAAAGAAAGCTTTAGGATTCTCCTTAATCCTATCAGCCAAAGTCTTCTCGTGTCCCCTCTTAGCTCTCCTCAACTCACTCTTTAGCTCCCTCCTGGCTAATCTATAGCTATCCATTGCACTAACTGAGCCTTCAAGCCTCATCCTGACATAAGCCTCCTTTTTCCCTTTTAACCAGCGAATTAACTTTTTTAGTACACCATGGTTCCCTTACTCGACCATTTCCTCCTTGCCTGACAGGGACATACTTATCAAGGACTCGCAGTAGCTGCTCCTTGAATAAGCTCCACATTTCAGATGTTCCCAGTCCCTGTAGTTTCCTAGTCCAATCTATGCACCCTAATTCACTCCTGATGGCCTCATAATTACCCTTCCCCCAGCTATAACTACTGCCCCCAGCTTCATGCCTATCCCTATCCATCACTAAGGTGAACGTAACCGAATTGTGGTCACTATCACCAAAATGTTCACCAACTTCCAAGCCTAACACCTGGTCTGGCTCATTGCCCAGCACCAAATCCAATGTAGCCTCACCTCTAGTTGGCCTATCTACATACTGAGTCAAAAAACCTTCCTGCACACTTTGTACGAAAACTGACCCCTCTAACGAGCTAGAGCTATAGCTATTCCAATCAATATTAGTAAAGTTAAAGTCCCCCATAACAATTACCCTATTACTTTCACTCCTGACCAGAATTGACTTTGCAATCCTTTCCTCAACCTCTCTAGAACTTTTAGGAGGTCTATAAAAGACTCCCAACAGGGTGACCTCTCCTCTCCTGTTTCTAATCTCAGCCCATACTACCTCAACAGACAAGTCCTCATCAAACTTCTTTTCTGTCACTGTGATACAGTCTTTGACTAATAATGCCACTCCTCCCCCCCTTCTACCTCCTTCTCTACTCCGACTAAAGCATTTGAACCCCGGAACCTGCAACATCCATTCCTGTCCCTGCTCTACCCAAGTCTCTGAAATGGCCACAACATCGAAGTTCCAGGTACTGGTCCAAGCTGCAAGTTCCTCCACCTTATTGCGAATACTTCTTGCATTAAAGTATATGCATTTCAAACCATGCCCTACTCCACCCGTACGCTGCTGTGTTTTACAGTTCTCCTCTATGACCCCCCTATTCTCATCCCTCTTAGCACCCCAACTACTCAGGATCCCACCCCCCCTCTGAATCAGTTTAAAGCCCCCTGCATAGCCTTTGCAAATTTTCCCCCCAAGATGTTAGTTCCCCTCTGGTTCAGGTGTAGACCATCTCTCTTGTAGAGGTCCCACCTATCCCAGAATGAGTCCCAATTGTTCAGGAACCTGAACCCCTCCCTCCTGCACCATCCCCGCAGCCACAAGTTCAAACATTCCCTCTCTGTTCTTCTCTAAGCTATCCTGGGGCACAGGCAAGAGTCCAGAGATAACCACTCTGCCAGTTTTGGCCCTAAGCTTCCACCCCAACTCCATAAATTTCTGTTTAATATCCCCTTCCCTTGTCCTACCTATATTATGTGTCCCTACATGAACTATGACTTGGGGCTGACTCCCCTCTCCCTTAAGAATCTTAAAAAGCCGCTCTGCGACATCCTGGACCCCAGCCCCTGGGAGGCAACACACCAGCCCTGAGTCCCTTTTATTACTATTTACTCTCCTATCTGTCCCCTTAACTATGGAGTCTCCAATAACCAGGCCCAATCACTTATTCCCCCTACCCACCTGAGCATTCTCAGCTGGCTCACCCCCAGAGACCTGCTCCCTTTGGCCATCTCCAGTTGATTCTTCCTCAACTGTAGCCTCCAGGACAGAAAATTTGTTTTGGAGGGGAACAGCCCCAGGGGTTGGGGCTAATATCATAGACAATGATATTGATGTATTTGTTTTTAATCCTACAGGTGCTTTGGTCCGCCTTGTTGTCTAACAGGCATACGCGCAATGGATCATGAGAGGGCTGCTCTTGGATTTTCAGAGTATCCTAGTGCTTCACATCATTAGTGTATGCTTGACCTGGACCATTTGATGGGCAACACGACAGCTCAGTGACTATCGCTGTGGTGTGCGGATACATGGATTTGGGCCTGTGTCTGTGGGAGTTTGCGCATTCTCCCCATGCTCGCGTGGATTTTCTCCAGGTGCTCCTGTTTCCTCCCACATCCCAAAGATGTGCTCTTAGGCTAACTGACAGAACAAATTCTCCCTAAATTGTCTCAAATTTGGTTTCAATCCATAGATCTATAAACGTAGACAGGGATCATGGGTAGAAGTGGGAACATCGAGGTGGTGGCGTGGGCTTGTTGGGCCGAAGGGCCTGTTTCCCGTGCTGTTTTGTTCTTTGTTCTGTTCAATAAAACAAAAATTATTTAAAACTCAGTGCTATCACCTCATCTGTTCAAATGAATGAATGGACCCACACCTGAACAAAAGAAAATAAAACTAATACTAAGATGTCCTCACTGAGTGGAAGGAACACTTTTGAAGTCTCTAATACTCCATCACAGGATACCATACAAGGATTTCCAATGACGAAAGCATGACCCATTCACCAGCATGTGAAGGAAACAATGTAAAAAAAAACTTATCTTTTATTGGAAGGGCTATTTGGCAAATCAACTGCTAGTTAATTTTTAGTAAATATTGCCAGTAATGTAAATTAGAAAGCACTAATACACAACGATCTGCAGAGTATGGGACCAAGACTCAACTCTGGACTCAGCAGCCTTCTACACGTCTGGTACTGTACTCAGCTACACTTATTTATTGCGCTATTCCTGTGAAATTTCACACGAGCTGTAGCCCCAACTTCTGTTTTTTTGTCTGCATTCAATACAGCAACACCAATAAAGTGCAATAAATAATTATACTGCACAAGGAAGTTTGCCCTATCACTCAATTCAACTTTCACTTCAGAATTCTTAAAATTACTTTCAACAAATTCACTTTCAGCTCAGAATCCAGATATAATTTTATATTTTAAAAAGACAAAAAAGGATAACTGATTAAACTATTCAGAAAATTGTCTTTTTTTTTGAAAAAGCCATGGAAAGAAGCTTTTCTGATTACTATCTTGGTCTCACTCAAAATTAAACACCTCATTCAAAAACGCTTGTTAAGTTCAGTTACAGCTTTTGTAACATTCCTTCAGTTAGCAAAATAGTCTTACCATTTGGCAAATTCTTCCTCTTTTCTCCCTTACCCCACAGAGAAAGGCACCAAATAACATGTTTAACAGTAAACTGGTGCAAAGGAAACTGAGGAATACTAATCTCTGCCATCGCAGACTGTTTCTCATGCCAACAGGGTGACCACCAGCTGGAAATGGTGGTTACAAAATGTACATCAAAGAACACTTCACAGCTTCTCATAGTGCAAGGATTACTAATATTTCACCATTAGCTGCAGAATATAGAATGATTTTCAGATTGATTAACCTGCATCAAATTTAAATGCTTTTTGTAGAATATATGACTGTATCCATGGTGTAGTGAACCAAACAGAATGCACTGTCATTACAACCAATAATTACGCATACAAAAAAAAACTTCCTAAATCTATGTAAAACCCTTCACCACAATGTGAAAAATTTTTCTGTGATGGTGCAGGACCTGGGGGTAATCAATTTTTTCCCAACATCAGATTTCAATGAAAACAGAAGGCGTTTTTAAAAATTGAAATTAAACTTGAAATTGCAGAAAAGAGAATTGTAAATGAATAAAAAGGATGGATGATGAAAGAAGTTGGTCATTGGGAGCTTCATCTCCTCACTCTCCATCATGCCAGATCTCCGATTCTTTTCCTTGCAGGTTTGTGCTCAATCCCTGGGATAGCATGTATTTATTTGCAATTATGGTATTTAAAAGGTGCCAATATTGAATCGATTGAATTTCACAGCCTTATTGCTTTTGAGTGGATTGTTGCCCAAAGTCAAAGAAAATATCAAAGAGGGTAATAAAGATTTTTGAATCAATAGGCTGGATGCAGAAAAACTGTTTCCGTGCATAGCTGCAAGGTAATAAGTGTGGGAACATGTTCATGCCACACGTGAACACGATCACTGACCATCAGGATCAAACTGCTTTATTTTTGTCTTATGCAATAAATACAAAGCTGACTGCGCAATCAAATTATGCTGCATCATCGTAATTATACAGAACATTATAGCGCAGTACAGGCAGTTGCCTGCCATACAGTCTGTTTTAACCCTTATAACTACAAGTAGACGTCTTGTTAGTACAACCAATATTTATTTAGTTATTTAAACTCAATAATTACCCACCCAACCAACAATAAGTTATCTTACAGGGAAATATTAGAATTCAAATACAAGACCCTAATTTAACTTTGCGTGACTGGCAAGTACCCAAACAGATATTGATCTTTATCTGTGCACTGGTCTTGGTAGTCGTCTGCGTAGTCTGGTCCTTTGAGCTGCAGTGGCACGCTGGCTCTGATCTTCTTTCCTTCCTTCTCGGGTGTGGTGACTCTCCATCGTTGTAGCTCGTTCGTGGGGTCAGAGAAGAAAGATTCCTAGTTGTGCAGCACCTTTTATACCCGTTTGGTTTCACGCCCTTTTTGGGCGCTGCCAATCAATCAAGCAGGACTTGATCACCTGATCAATAGGAGTCTAATCAGATTCTACCACACCAATCTCTAGGTATGTCCCCAGCGACCATGTCTGTAGGTGTTGGAGGCACATAGGTCACGTGTCTTCGTCCTAAATAAGGATTCACGGTGCCCCTATATCTGGTAACAATTGAGTGTGACCAGAAGTCTCTTTCATTCGGAGATGAAACAAGCCAGTGTAACTGTAAAGTCCTTCCAACCTGGAGATGCCTGTATTCTGTTTATTCACTTATCAGGGTTGCAGCCTGTTTGTCTCTGCCTTTAAACTGCAGCCAGTCGGGTTAGTTTCTTGCCCAATTGTCCCAGACTGCTTTACAAAATGCCATTTTAGGATGGCCCATTTGGCTACAAGGCTCTTTTAGCCCTCAATGTTGTGCTGACCTGTGAAAGCAATCTAAAGCCCATCTAACCTATACTATTCCAATATCGTCCATAAGCTTATCCAATGATCATTTAATTGCCCTTAATGTTGGCGAGTCCACTACTGTTGCAGGCAGGACATTCCACGCTCTTACTACTCTGAGTAAAGAGCTTATCCTTGACATTTGTCCTATGTCTATCATTACGTACACTCACGCTAGCTATCTCCATCTGAGGAAAAAGGCTCTCACTTTCCATCCCATCTAATAGGCCTCTATTAAGTCATCTCTTAATTTTCTCTCTAACGAAACAGTCTCAAGTCCTTCAACCTTTCCTTATACGACTTTCCCACCGTACCAGGCAACATCCTGATAAGTCTCCTCTGCAGCCTTTCCAATGCTTCCGATAATGCAGCAACCAGAACTATACGCAATACTCCAAGTGCAGTTGCACCAGAGTTTTGTACAGTTGCAACATGATCTCATGGCACCAAAACTCCATCCCTCTACCAATAAAAGCTAACACAACATATGCCTTCTTAACAACCATATCAACCTGGGTGCCAAATTTCAGAGACATGGACACCGAGATCTATCTGCTCATCCACGCTATCAAGTATCTTACCATTCCTGTTACTCCTTCCTAAATGAGTCACTTCATACTTTTCCACATTAAACTTCATTTGCCACCTCAACTGTTTATTCCTTTCTACTGCTGAAAGAGATGTTGGCATAGTGGTAATGTCTGGACTCGCAATCTAAAGACCAAGACTAATTCTCTCAAGAAAAAGGTTCAAACTCCACCATGGCAGCAATTAATTTTTTAAAAATCTGAAATTGAAAACTAGTAATAGTAATCTGGAAATAATACCATCCATTGTTGGAAAAACCAATCTGGTTCCTTTAAAGGAAGGAAATTTGCTGTCCTTACCTAGTCTAGCCTATGTGACACCAGGCCAATTGTAATCTGTTCCAACTCTTAAGCTGTTCGCAACAGAATTTATAGATCAACAAGTGCTGGCCTTGCCAACAATGCCTACATCTCATGAAATAAACTACGCAGAGCACTAGGGACAGTCAGGGGGGAGGGGGTGGAAACTGAATGGGAGGAGAGGGGGAGTAAGTGGAGGCATGTCTATACCCATATTACAGTGTGAGGATGCTGACACAAACATGGGCACTTTATGCATGCCCTTACATCCCATAGAGCTTCACTAAGTATTATAGCCTCTCAATGTATGCTGAACATACCAGTCTCCCACCACTGCCAAAATTGATGTAGGAAAAGCACAATGGACTGATTCTGACCTATCACTCCCACCTCCCTCACACACTGAGCAACACAACCTACATGAGAAGTACTATAAAGTTCCCACCTGTGAAAGAGGAAAATACAGCAGCCTTGCAAGTAACTGTGACAATAGGGTCCACATGACATTTTTCTGTGGATGTGATTAGGCAAAACCTGTTTGGAGCCCAATTAATTGTTATTGGGCCCTAGAGCCATCCTGCTACTGACATCCTTGCTGCCATACTGCAGCAACTATCACTGTGTAACCACATAGCCCAATTTATAGCTTGGGTAAGGCTGGGAAATAATTACACCATTACTTTATGGACCATTTAAATATTAACGAAGTCAGTCACCAATCTCCTATTAGGAATTAGAGTGTTGCTGAAGCTTTTTATCTTGCATTCATCAGGATAATTGCAAAAATATCAGGTGAAACAACAACTTTATACTTATGAAAACGATGTGCTGATTGGTTGGTGATTTGTAGAGGTGGCGCCATGGAGAATGCACTAGCTAACGACGACTAACAATCAACCAAGCATTGTTTGAAAATTTAACAGGTAGCTTGACTCTGATTATTGCCCTGAGGAATGAACCAGCAAATGGGTGTCATTTATTTTGTTTATCTAAAACAGGCACCATGTATGTACATGTTCTTTCTCCAAAAAAAAAAGGGCCCTTTTATTTATATATGTAGCTTCCGGAACATGCAAATGCAACACACTGCAAGTACAACAGATAATCATAAGCTGTAAGCGTAACTTTTAGTATATTAAGAATTATTTTGCAAATGTTGCCCAATTGCAGAATCACAGCTAACGTTGGGCACTTTTGAGTTTTGCAAAAAGGGGTAGTTGAGTCCACTGCTAACAGCTACACGCTGTTTGATATGATCTGTCAGCCTTTAGGGATGTACATCTTTGTTGCGTTCCATGAGAAACATGCCTTCAATGGAATGGCACATAATCTACTACCCTACGCATTTTACCAATTCGTGGATGATACATTTACTATCTTAAATCCATAACAGTAAGTAATTTTTTTCTTTATATGTCTTAATGGGTTTCATCCTGTGCTCAAATTCATTCTTGAAACAGAGCAGTTAAATTAACTTGCTTTCCTTGACATACTAAGAAATATTATGCCGCAATGTTCTCTAACACATTCCACTGCAAGCCTATTTTCATTAATCAATACACACATTGATATCCTTATAATTCTATAATGCTATATATGATTGGCTTTATCAGCAACCCTGTAAATAAGGACCAAACTATTCGTTCATCAAGCTTGGTGCAGAAATTGGGTGCAAAGGCATCTTGTGGAATAACAGCTACCCTAATTGGATCATTTTACACGAGCTTAAGTGACAAGGGAAGCTAGCTGTTTCATGTTGCCACAACGCAGCCGCAACACAAGTGCAATTAACCACTAACATGATGCAATCATGTTAGTTAAAGGCAGTTCACTAGATTGATTCCAGAGATAAGGGGTTTGCAATATGAAGAGAGATTGAACAGGTTGGGTCTATATTCTTTGGCATTCAGAAGAATGAAGGGAGGTAAAATTGAGGTATATAGGATGATAAAAAATATGGATAAAGTAGTTGTGGAGCAAATGCTTCTCTTGTGGTGCACTCTAGGACAGGAGGTCAAAGTCTTAGGATAAGGATAGCAACTTTAAGAGTTGAGGAGAAACTATTTCTCCTAAAGGGTTGTGAAACTGTGGAATTTGCTACCCCAAAGTGCTGTGGATGCTGGGACTATGAGGAGTTAGATTTTCAATTGGTAATGGGTTAAAGGGTTATTGCGGGCATTGGAACAGATAGATGCTTGATCGCCAGCCAGACAGCACAAAAAGAGTAAAACTCTTACAACGCTAATATTCAGCTTCTTTATTCTTCCCAGCAAAATGTACAACTTCACATTTTCTTACATTATATTCCATCTGCCAAATTTTCCCAGTCTGTGTCCCTCTGGAGACTCTGTCACCATTTGCCTTCCCACCTATCCTCTAACCATGCTAATATGCTACCCACAATACTTAAAGTTTTTTCATGTGGTATTTTGTCAAATGTTTTTTGGAAATCCAAGAATATTACATGTTCCCCTTTATTTATCTTTTTCATTACTATCTCAACTGTAATAAAATTTGACAGACATGTTTTGCTCTTCATGAAGCAATGCTGACTCTGCTCTGAGTCTATTTCTAAATGCTCTGCTATTACATTCTTTATAATGGATTTAGAGCATTTTCCCAATGACAGATGTTAAGCTAACTGGTCTACAGTTATCTGCTTTTTGTCTCACCCCTTTTTGAATAAGGGTGTTATATTGACAGCCTTCTATCTCTCTGGGACTTTTCCAGACTTTAAGGATTCTCAGAAGATCACTACTCCTGCATCTACTATTTCTGTAGCTACTTCCTTTAATATCCTAGGATGCAACCCATCAGGTCCAGAGATCTTTAGCCTTTAGGTTCCCTAGTGTTTCTTCTCTAATAATACCTATATTTCCTCCTCCATCCCCTCCCCCCTCCCCATTACCTCTTGATTGTTTAGTATTTTTGGAATATTTAGTGTCTTTTACTGTGAACAGTAATGCAAAGTATTTATTTAATTCCTCTGCCATTTATGTTTTCTATTATTTCCCTAGTCACATTCTCGTAGTGACCTACAAACACTTTGGCCTCTCTTCTTTTATATATTTAAAGCAGCTCTGTCTGATTTTATATTACAGCTAGTTTAACCTCATAAATTATGTTCTCCCTCATTATATTTCTGGTCATCTTTTATTGCTTTTAAAACCTTCCCAATCCTCTGGTTTACCACTAATCTTTGTCATATAGTATTAAACTGAAATAAAAAAAACATACAATTCTTAACATCCTTCTGATGAAATCTTGATTTATTTATTACCTTCCCTAGAATCCTTATTCTTCACTGGGGAGTATCTTGGTTGTGAGTTATGAATTATTTTCATTAATGTCTGTCACTGCAGTTCAACTGCCTTTTCTGATAAATCCTTTTCTCAGCTCACTCCAGCTAACTCTGCCCCCATTCCTTTGCAATTAGTTATTTCTGATCCTTGTTTCTCACACTCAAACTGAACGCTAAATTCTGCTATGTTATGGCAATTATTTTCTGGAGGATCTTTTACTCAAATTGTTTATTAAACCTGCTCAATTACACCTTATCAGATCTAAAATAGCTAATCCCTGGCTGTCTCAAATACACTCAATGAATTCTCTCTCATGGTTACTTCTATCAATTTGATTTTCCCAATCCACATGGAGATTAAAATTGCCCATGATTAATTACTGCCTTTTTTTTTAAACAAGCCCTTATTAACTCCTGATTTACTTTCTTTCCTCCAGCTACTGTTAGGGAGCCTACAGACTACTCCCAACAACATCTTTCCATTTTTATTTCTTACCTCCATCCATATAGCTACTACATCTTCTGATCCAAGATCATTTCTTGCTATCATACTTATTCAACTTCATACCACCAAGCCCCTCCCCCCCACCCTTTCCTTCCTGTCAGTCCTCAAGAAAAAAAATCACATACCCAAAGAACAAAGAACAAAACAGCATGGGAGCCTGAACGTTTAGTTCCCAAATTTTACAATTGGACAACATGTACTATATAATCCTCGACATGGAAACCAATTTAAGCTGGGCTTGCAATGTACTGGAAGCTGCATATATTAATACACAGGGTGCTGTTCTTTGCTGACAGAAAGAACATGTACACACATCACACCTGTTTCACCTATACAAACAATAGTTATACAAGGTAGCCATTCACCAGTTCATTCCTCAGGATGACCAGAGTCAAGCTGCCTGGTTTAAAATTTTCAAGCAATGCTTGGCAGTTTTACTATCAGTTTCCATTAACTGATGCATTCTCCATGGCAACATCTCTATCACAGTCCACTTGCCAACCAATCCACATTCTTTTCTCATACAATATAGATGTCCCTTACCTTGATATAATATTGCTGCAATTGCCCTGATGAGTGCAAAGGTGTATTTTTCAGCAATACTCACGTTCTGTAAAACCAAACAACTAACTGCATCAAGAATAACTTAAATTTACTGAAGAGCACTACAAGGTAAAACCCAATACCTTTTGCTGGTCATTCATCACCACATTTTCTCTATCATCAAAGGAAAACTAGCAACTGCTCTTTGAGGCCATCAATCTGAAAGTCATTGGTTTGCTTCCATTTCCAATACTTCATCAATGTGTCAGCAAAGAGTCAAAAATCCTATCTGATAATGGGACGCAGATTTAAATAAAGAGGAGTGGCTGGACTACAAATTGCAACTTTTGAATTACAAATGCCATTACTGCCACAAAATTGAACAATTCCTCAAAACTTTCTTAAATTTAGGATACAATTTCAAAACAAGTTTCATTTCAACAGGATAAGTGACTGAGAATTAGGGGATTTTTTTTCCCTCCGAAAAATGTTGACAATAATTTATCATGAACCTTTGCAGTCTGGCAATAGGGTTTTGAATACAAGATGAAATTTCAAACTATTTAAATTTTTTCACTGAGAATAGAATCAATGAACTTTTTAAACTGGTTCAACTGAGCATTCCCTATGAAACACAGCAATGACAATAGAGCAATTCTAAGGCCATCGCAAGGAATTACAATTCTCAACTTGGAGTTTTGCTTTTTGTATTCATACAAAAGCATCCACAGAATGTGCTATTTAACTCTACGGTAGTCTTCAGCATATTCAATCTTTAAAGTCAACGTAAGAACTTATGACATCAACTGCAATGTAACAAGTATTTACAAATTCTGCATCAGTTTAATTATGGCCTAATTAAAATAGTCTAACTTTTTTTTTTAAAATGCTACAAGCTCGTCTTTGATTACTTAAGATAGAAGTATTCCAGGTTTCACTAAATCATTTGAGCATTTTTTCCAATTTTGTCATAGGCTTAAATCATTGTCGGAAATACCCAAAGATGAAATACTTAAAGTACATCATCTGAAATATTAAATGTAAAATTTGACATTAGAATTTTGCTGTAAGGTTTCCTTTGGCTAGTGAGAACATGTTCCACGTTATAGGATGCTAAGCCACAAAGAGGGGCAGTGCCTGATTCACAATAGGTTTTGCAGTCATTTTTCAGTCAGACTGTAAGGATGCTACAGATAGCCTTAGTGCTCTAAAACGATAGAGAGGAAAAAAAAGTAAATATTCCCACTCCTGGTTACCATTCAGAATTTCTCCTATTAAAAAGCAATAGGTGAGCATTAGACAAGTGAAAGGAAATAAACTGACTCTCCTGGTTCATGAGAAATGCCTACAATACCATGTATCAATATAAAGTAGAGCAGAAAGTTTAAAAAAAGTGCCTCCTTTAAAACTCAACTTTAAGTTCATAAATTGCCCTGAATTTTCCTGATGGAAAGCAATTGGATCAGATAAGTATCAATAGTCATTTTGGAATGGTGCATACTTCAAGATGTCATGTGTGTCCACATTTTATTTGGATAAATTTGTCTACTATTTTTCAATTTGAAGGTTATCTTAATTTTAACTTTGGAATGCTGAAATTCAAAACTTGAGAACCATTATTTATAACCAATGCATTAACACAGCTGGTAAATTACAGTATTTCATTCAAAAAGGTGTCAACAGATAGAGATGATGTGCAACAGTATGTGAGGAGTGACCAGTTAGCTCACTTCTTGGCTGTGCTAGTTGAGGGACAAATGTTGATTTCCTCAGTAATGCACTGAAGTGCAAAGTAGGATTAAATGTTGAAATGACAGGTTAGAGTTTGAATCTTAACTGAGTTAAGAGTGCTCACAACTGAGCAAAACATATAAGCAAATACGTTGTGAACTCATTAAGATGTTGATAAGCTTGAGTTCAACAGCTGTGACAAGCAGTCATTTGGCACAATGCTCAGGAAAGTAACAAGTTGTTCAATTCAAATAGTAATGTGCACTTATGGTTCAAGCCAGACTTGCAGAAAAAGAAATAGGAATTAAAATATAACACTAAGACTTTTAGAAGTCTGAATCCTTAATTGATGAAATGAAGCACACCTACTTCCAGTTTAATTGCAACATGCTAAGAGGGAAATTCGCTACCTTGCACTGGAGAGGCAGGACAGCAGTTATATTATTTAAATGAGATTTCATGCCATCTGATTTTGGTAGCCATTTAAATTCAAGAGCTACAGGCAATATTTCCAAGGGGCTCAGGAAATATTGCAGAAATAATGACAGGAACTGCCAGACTCCACTTGTTAAATGCCTTTCCAATACTATTTTGGACTAGGAGGTGCAGCAGTGCTTTCCCCAAATCTCTCGAACAGATCTATCCTGAGCTTATCTATCCTGAGCTTCTGCTGCCCTGAAAACCCTCCCGCTCAGTAGACATCCAAACTCCAAATCTGGCCAATTTCTAGATTGGAAATAGTAAAAAATACGCTAACAAAATCCAACAAGGTCTCTTTGACCTTGTCCCATCAACTGACACATCCATCTGCTCGATCCCTGTAAATATCAAGGCTTATGTTTCTGATTTAATACTGAACCCCAATATTACCAATGAATTGTTATAGAGAAGCAACTTGGATCATTCCCCCCCCCACTTCATGACAGAAAGAGAAAGTATATTACGAAGTAACATATTGTACTTTATTAGAGATGTGCCAGAGAGCAAGATTAATCGTGCATTAAAAAAACTATTGTATGGCACATTTCACAAATACTCCATAAGATTTTGCATAGAGTCGACAGACAGCACAGGATTTGAAATGGTTTTTCAAAAAAAAAACTGAGGAGGAGGAGGAAATAGGAGTAGGAAATAGGAGTTGCAACTGGCTGAATATTTGTCTGCCACCTTCAAAACCAAGGTTCAAATTCAATCTAGGTTGCAGAGGTAAAATTCCTTGGCTGTAAGAATTTCAAAAATTGATTGGGTAGTCACAATCCATTTTTGGTAGCATCAGCAGCTCAAAATTGGGCCCAACATAGCACTAATCAAAACCTCAAAGCTCACAGCTTGGCTGGAAAGAAATGGAGAAAATTGTTACATTATAGCAGATAATATTCTTGAGTGCAATGGAGGTAAACTGCAGGAAAAAGAGTAAAGAAACTTCATTAACTGGCCATTCCATACTGGAAATAGGAATATTTGATGCTGAAAACGAATGGTTGAAATGTATAAAGTTGCATTTCTCTACTCTAAAACTTGTCTAACCTATAGGACAAAAATGTTT
Source organism: Sphyrna mokarran (assembly GCA_024679065.1). Lineage (NCBI taxonomy): Eukaryota > Metazoa > Chordata > Chondrichthyes > Carcharhiniformes > Carcharhinidae > Sphyrna > Sphyrna mokarran. Next base: position 102,837,017 of record JAGIQG010000003.1, on the reverse strand, counting down.
TAAATGCTCAGAGAGGCTTGGGGGGGTTACAGGGGGGAGCAGGGGAAGCTACAGTGGATAGATCTAAATAGCTGAAAACTCTTCAGAGAAAAGCAAATACTTTTCATTTTGCAATTAGTCACTAAACAGTTAAAATAGGTAGGGTTCTTGGCAATTCTGCCTGCGGAAACTGGAAACTAAGCCAAGATAAATCTGATTTGAAAATTACATCAGCAGCATTTTTTTTTAAATCAATAGGCTTGTTATGCCAAGCTGTCTTTGCTGGCTTGTTGATTTAATTAAATTTGCAAAAGTAAATACAGGTGAGCCAAGGAGATTAGCACACCTACATGGGTTTTAGTTTAACTGAAGTCACAGTTTAATGCAAATATGAAGCAAGCTTAGCCAATGCTTGTATATGCCGCAAATTACTGAAGAGCTCTGCAGGACATAGCAAAAAGTTCTGTCCAATGTATCTATTGTGTATACCAGCACGGAATAGTAATAGACTTGGCTATCATTTCTTTTGTAAACTGCTTATTCTCAATTTTTTAAAATTAATTTGTAATTAACCAGCAAATACTATGAATAAAGAAATGATAACATAAGTATATGACAATAAATTTTTTAAAAACAACCAAATTCAACAGCAAATCTAAAACAAAGCATTAAAATATCCAAAAATTACTAATTAGAACATAAAAATTCAACCACCTTTCTAGTTGTCAAATGAAAAACAAGTAGTACATTTTCCAGATATTGCAGCCACACTAAAACTAATACACCTGGCACACTAAGTGGACTACACCTAATGATTCAGTTTGTTAAATCAACCACTTTTGATTAGTCCCTAAATGATAGCTTATGAGCTTCAAATGACTCTCACCATGCGTTTAAAACATATGACATGCACAAATATATTGACATAGAACCACAAGAAAAAATATCAGGTATGTACATCAGACTATATACTAATGCAATAAAGCAGTATAAGGTAAACCATAAGAACCAAGGAACATTGGCATCACTGCCTGGTAAAAAAAACATTTTCTACGTGGCATCAATCCAATAGAGATTGAAATAGTTTTCATTTTAAAGTTAACATTGCCCATTTAAAGAGCAGCATTGCAATGAATAATCGAAAATTTTAGTAATGCTACAGCACGATAATCTATAACTTCCTGTGAAAGTTAACTTAAAAACAGGACTTCAAAACATATTAGCACAGATGAACTGTTCGAAATAACTTACAAATGGAGAAATATAAGGTGGGCTGAAGCGGATCCTATCTCAGGAATTGCAGTTAACTCATTATGATCAAGTTGCCTGCAACAGAAAATAAACAAAATATATGATATTGCTTCCTCTTTACACCTTGCATTTTACCTGAAAGCAAAACATCTAATATATAACCATACTTCATTGCTGTTCCATAACATTCCTGTTTAAATCATCAGCACTTTTTCCTCTATACTTTCAAATAAAGGTTCAAAAATGCATTACTTAGGTTATCAGTACCCATTTACAATAAGTTCAGAAATATGGTTTTTATTTCCACTTTAATATGTTATCATTTTGTGTTCAATGGGGTGCTCGTAGTTGGAGTGAAGAACAATGGTGCCAGAGAAAGACAATCAAACAAAGAAACCTAGTGTGGAGTTACACAGCTCCCAAAATATACAGAAGAGAACTTAACAGAATTGAAATGTCAAAAAGCAAGCTAAGACATTGAAATACACTAGGTTCAAAGTAACAAGTTCTCTCAGTAACATCCAGTTATTTTACTTTTTTTTTTAAATAAATCTATTAACAAGTTGCATTTTCAAATTCAAGCTTAAAACACAACTCTAAAGTATCCTCCTGCATTTCATTTCTCAAAAATATATTTTCAAAAGATGGAATACAGCAAACTTCCTCAAACAGCAGTGCACAAGCCACAAACTTCTTTTTTTAAAAAGAATCAGGTGGTAGGTTATTTTGTCACATTCAAACCTTCTGTAAATGAATAGTAAATAACCAGAAGCTCATCAAAAGTTTCACCATTTTAAACAATTGTTTTTGATTTAATTTGAAAATTTGCTTCAAGAATATAGAAATTGAAAAAAATGCCAATCACAAAAAAGCATTTTCAGTAAAAATATTAACTTTCCCAGTAAATAGAAGGCAGCAAGAGTTTAGAGAGCCAAAGTTGAAGAGACAATGAAAAGTACATTTTGAACTGGTAGAATAAAGTATTAGGATTTTACTGGCAGAGGCAGCAAAGTGTAAAATGCTTTGGAGATGGAAGTAAGTGACCAGGTAAAAAGGAAAAAGAAACTTACTTCAGGATTGAAAAGAACGTTAAGATTTCACACTTTTACTCATTTCATTTTTACAAAAATATTAGTGCAAGATGAATGGCCCCAACACAGCAGGTAACATCAACAAGGGAATATGTCCACATAATTCCATGTGACAAAAATTACTAATGAACGAGATTAAGAGGTCAAATTTAATTCAAAAAAAACTAATCATTCATTAAATGAATAGCATTAACATATCTGCCTCTCATTCTATGAGGAACAAACCATCACCAGAGCAAAAGGAGAAAAATGAAATACCAATAGTCCTTTTTTCCTATTCTTTTCCCCTCCTCAAAATAAAATTAAACTTGCACATGTAGACTTATCTGGCAAGGTGAACAGAGTTCCAAAACGGGGCTATTTTCTCTTACTTTGATTTTCAAATCAACTGCCCCCACCCCCCCAACACATTTCTAGTTCTTTTGCTTAACTGATTAACTTTTATTTATTACTAGAATCTAATTTCTAAGTAGGTCTTCTTTAAAAATTCCTCACGAAATTATTTCAGCAGTTTGCAAGTAATTGCATGTATGAAGCTAACAAGATTAATAATCTAGAAGGCTTGAGCATTTTTCTACTTAGGATCAAATTACCACATTTAAACAGCAAGAGCAGACAGAAGTGATGCAAACAAAGCAAAACTATCAAAGATTAAATTTTCAATGTATGGAAATTTCTAAAATATCAAAATATTACTTTCACATAAACAAATCCAATATTTCACCTTTAGAAATATAATTAAGGTATTACATTTGATACATACACTTCACGAAGGTTGGGTAATTCTGCGAAAACAGAAGGGTCAATGGATGTCAGTCTGTTGTAGCTCAGGTTCCTGTAAGAAACGCAGATGCAAAAATCAGATTTTGTTCAGAAGAATTGGGCTAATACTGTTAATGTTATTTCCGTATTGTAAACTACTTTAACTCAAACAAACTGGAAATCTGACTGTGCTACCTATCTGGAAAGAAAGCTAATCAGCTGTGATTAATCTGACATTTTTCTTTATATTGCTGCAGATTTGATTGCTATTGCTTTCACAATAGCTTACAAATAATCAGCACATAAAAGCAAATTTTACTATGGCAAAGGCTTTGGGCCAGAACAGTTACATTTCCATTTTTATTATTGCAAATAAAATCTTAAACTTAAACAGCAACATGCATTTGTATAACACCCAAGGCACTTCATAGTGTAACTATGGACACAGGGTCAAAAAAATGTTCACACAAGGGATGACCTGAGGATTAGTTAGAGATGGACTCTAGAAGAGCCTTAAATAAGAACAAGATGGAGAATCAAAATTGTTAATGCAGAAGGAGACCATTCAGCAGTTTAGCATAGCAAGTAAGTGTGTGCGTGCGAGTGAATGTGTGCGCGCACGAGTGCACTTGGGTGGGGATGGGGAGGGGGAAACCAAGCTCAAATCTATGTTAGCAAAGGATCACAGCAACAGCTGACTTTTACAATATATCTTTAACATAATAAGATCCCCCAAGCTATTTCACAGGAGTGAACTCGGGAAAAAACAGGCACCAACCCCAAGTAGGAGAGATCAGGGTTGGTAGTTTGGTCAGAAACAGAGGTTTACTCCCGTGAAAAATATGAAAACCCAATAAGAGATTAAAACGCGACTTGCACGAAAGATTTGAAGGGAAGCACAGAAAAACATTTAACAAAAATCCTCAAATATAGCCAAACACTACAAATAGTAAAGCTTACTAACATTTTAATAATCCTCCTCTGTACCCTTATGGTGTGCTGCCCAGAATTGTCCACGAAGCAGAGATCTAATTAGTAATTTATGCATAATTTATTCACTTTATCTTCTATTCCTCTATTTATAATCACAAGTAACACATACGCTATTTAACTACTCATTGGCTTTCCTGCCACCTTCAGCGATTTGTATAAGCGGTTTATTTGCTCGTTTACATTTTTCTAAATCATGCATTTAAAACGTACAAGCATATTTTAAATAGCTGTTCCCTCCCCTCTGCCACTGTAAGCGAGGACAGAAGTTTGGCGCTCAGATAAATCTATTCTCTGCAGCAGAGCCAGAAAATCCCACTGCAGTGAATGGCCAGAAGATTCTGCCCATGTCTTTCCAAATTAGTCCCCCCACAGTACATATTTCTCTGCACTAAATTTGTTTTTGGCTATTTCAGCATCCTATTTCTCTGTCACATCATAGGCCATAACTATCACCATGATGTACGATGTTATCAAGTTAGTATCATGGATGTAAAGTACACCAGAGAGTAGGGGCAGATTTTCACAATCATAGAAACTCCATGGATCTTTAAGAATGGCAAATGGGGTCCAAAAGTAAAAAAGCCATGGTTCCAACAGAATACATTTGCTCCAGTGGGGTAAGTGTTCGTGATTCACACACAGTAAATTTGAACTCAGCTGGACCATTTGCACACAGTACCAATTTCAGAGACATCATTTTCATTATAACAAGAGCCTTGACCTGAAACACAAGATTCACAAATTAATGAATATGCTGCAAATATTCATGTAGGATGGATGAAGTCTATGAAACTAACAAACTCTTAAGTTATTGTGCCCATGTCTTCTGGGTGATTTGGTACATGGTGGTTAGGGTTGTCATAAATTGGCATGAAGAATATGATGGTTCATGAAGATAACGAGTCCCAGATAACTGAGGAGAGCCTTTTAAAATGTCCCACTTTAGTACTCTGAAGCCCAACTCTGTCTTGTACCAGTCACTCCCCATGTCTCACAAGTGAAAACCATGCCATACACGGCAATTCAACCCCCATCCCCCAGTACCACTGCAAACCACTTCCCAAATCTGAAACTGCCAGCACCCTCTACTTTCTTAATAAATTCTTTGTCCATACTGCCACTTCTTCAATTGTATGGGCTTCCATCTCTAAGTTTCCAGTGCAGTAATTTTCAGATGCCTTCTGAAAATCTACATGTATAATGCACAAACCATACAACACTTACTGGTCTACTTTGAATTAGTCAAGATATAATTTAATCAAACTGATGCTAACACTCATGGATTAATCTATGGTTTTCCAAATGGAGTTTATTTGGTTCACGTAAATGAGTTCCTTAACTTTCCCATTACCAATGGTAGGTTGATTGATCTCTGATTTCCTAGTCTATTTCCCTCTCATTATTTCACGCAAAAAGCATGCCATTTCACTTTGCAGAATGTCCAGAATTGAATTAGCTACACAATATGAAAAATTGCAATTGCACATTTATCTACAACTGAACAGTGATGAATTACAATTTGGTTCAAACTTTCTACCCATTAATCAATCTGAGTTTAAAAACAGACTGTCTTAAAGCACGCATTGTAAATCTATATGAAATTTAAATGTGATGCATGGACCAAGTGAGCTTCAAACTGCACTGAAGTACTAGGTAAATCTGCATTTTGTGCATCATTTTCCAATTGGAAATGAATTGTTAGAGGCTTGAACAATAAAATTCAGAATCAGTGACTAAATTTCAATTTCGTATGGTCTATTTTACTCCACTATCAGATTAAAAGATTAACTGTTCCCTTTTCTAACAGAATTTCTTTCTAATTGCCTCAAGGACAGTGGTGTTTCAGTGCAGATACAGGTGCAGTGATAAAGTTCTTAATCTATCTGAACAAGGAGAAAGATAAGGCAGCCGGTGCTTTTAACCAGATCAAAGTATTACAATAAAAAAAATTAACTTTTGCTTAAGATAGCCTTGACATTAAGCCAGCTATATTGGCAAACCCAAAAAACAGTTACGCTAACATTCCTCTGATTTTCACATCAGGGATCCAAATAATTTGTTGCAGGTACATTTTTAAAGGCTTTTCTCCAGACTCATATTAGTTTATAATAATGGTGCTTACTTTTAGGATACAATTATGATGAGGGGTGGGAACTGAAGGAGCTGCATTTGTCAACACAGCCATCGTCCTTTTACATCAAAAAGTCTGACTTCTTTCTCAACACTACAGCGAACAGCTTGAACAATGCTTAAGTAACGCCCTGACAGAGCTAGAAAGGTTACTAAATGTCAGTCATGTAATTTATGTAATATTGTTTTTAAAATCTTCAAAATGTTATATAAACTCTAAGAGGCATAATTATTTTTGTAAATATATTTATTTTAAATTAAGTTACACACAATGTAAAAACACGTTTATAATAAAATAGTCTGTGAACAAATACTCTGTAATCCATATGATGCTTTATAAGAGTTTCTTCACTTATCATCAATGTACTTTCTGGAACCCTGAATATGAAGCAAGTTTATTCCAATTTCACAACTTTACCTATTTCAGAAATGCACAAGATCTCTCATCCCAGTTTTGTCAATATGAACCAGGCAACTGCAGTAGCCTACTTGCGATAAAACACTTCTATACAATTAAATACACAAAGTCTGACCAACACACCTAGTGTCAAGAAAATAGGTGACAGAGGCAACAAAAGCACACACAGTATTGTTAAATTTTGGGAACTCATCTCCTAAAAGATATATTGGCCTTGGATTATATACAGATTCACCAGAATGATGGCTTAAACTGTAGAAACTTGGAATGTATTCCCTTGAGTTTAGAAGATTGAGGGGTGATCTAACCAAGACATTTAGTGATAAGAGATCTTTTTGCTTCTCCCAGGAGATTAGGGTTCTGATCGAGTGGGAGAAAAAGCTGTTTCCACTGGCTAAAGGATCTATAATTAGATTATACATATATAAGAGAATGGTCAAAAGAGCTAAAGACAAGAATTCTGTGAACACGATGCATTATAATCTGAAATGACAGATGTTAAATTGAATCTGGCAGCAGATTCAACATTAACTGTCAACATAGAATTGGATAAAAAGTTGCAAGGCCATGAGGAAAGAGTCGAAGGACAGAACTAAATAGATAGCTATTTCATAGAAGTGACACAGGCTCTATTGAGCCAAATACCCTTTACACAATTCTACGAATACAAGACTGAAATTAACAGGAACATTGTTAGGCAAAGAATCAAAAAGTAGGTACAGACCAGCCATGATCTAACAGTGGACTGTTGACCCAACCAAGACCTTTAAACACAAGTCAACTGTGAGGGTCTCCATCAGGGCTAATGAAGAGTCATTCTGACTCAAAACATTGGTTCTACTCTCTCTCCACAGGTGCTGTCAGTTCTGCTGAAATGTTCCAGCATTTTCTGGTTTTGTTCAAGCATTTTTCCTTTAATCAGCTAAGAAGATCTTGGAAGGCCAGAGAAATTCATCATAACGGTTCAAATGTTCCACTGCAACATGTCCATGCACAAATATCCTAGATGGAGAGTCTTCTGATACATTTCTAGTCACTAATGAAGTTAAGCAATTCTTTTCGCGTGCTTTCTCTACTATGCTCTCCAATAGATGCCATAATAGCGATTCTAGCACTGAAATCAATACTGCAAGATGCTCAATACGATACAACTCTAGTTGAAGACTAAGGACATACTTCATGATGACTGCAACAGCTGACAGATCAGAGCTGAACATGCAACGTAGCATGGGTTTGTCCTCCAATGCATGTAATAAGTTTGGCCTCGCAATCAGAACAAAGAAAATGTTACAGCCTGCTCTAGGGAAGCCACGTCTTGAACCCAAGATTTCAGTCCAAGATCGAAACCTGTCAACTAGATAACTTCACTTATTTCAGCAGCACACTTTCAGTGGCACATGCAAGAATTGCTAAAGCAAGGATAGCCATTCACAGACTTTGAACCCAATCTGGAAGAGACAACAATGATCAATTATGCCTACCAAACTGAAAAGTCTATAAAGTAACAAGTTTTGTCCACTTGACGCAAGAGTGTCTTGGACGGTGTGCCAGCCAAGAGCTCATGATATGCCTGAACTTTCACTCAAACTGTCTTCAGAAGCTTTTGAAGATCAAATGGCAGGCCAAAATATCAGACACACTCATTTGAGCTGACATGCCAAAATTCAACACGATATCAAGAGTCACAATTGTGATGGATTGATCATGTAGCCAGAACGTCTAACACTTGCTTACCAAAATGGATTTTCTATAGACAGCTCAAGTCTGGGGTACTGTCTCATGGCATACACAAGTCATTCTAAAAGTTTCACGTAAGATAATAACCCTGAGTCCTACCTAAAAGAAATATGGGAGCACCTTCACCACATACACAACAGTAATTTAAGACAACAGCTTACTAGCATCTTATCAAACACAGTTAGAGATGGGAGATACACATCTTGTGAATAATTTTTAAAAATCTGTGTGGGATATCACAACCAAGCATAATCGTGCCCTCACAGGTTACTGAGGAACATTAACTTGCAGAAAGGGCAAGCATTAGACAGGAGGACTAAGACTACAGCTGGCTTTGTTAGCTTGGAAGGGCTAATATTTGATAATTCCATCCCCACTACTCCACAAATCTGACAGCTTCTGAATCTGTATAGCGCCGTACTGTCAGACAACACACACACACTAGAATTGGATAAAAATTTGCAAGGTCACGAGGAAAGAGCAGAAGGATGGAACTACCCAGTTAGCTCCAAACTCATCAGAATACATTTCCATTCCTTCCTTTATCAAAAATATAATTAAAGCACCATAGGCAGCATGGTGGCACAGTGGATGGCACAGTGGCTAGCACTGCTGCCTCAAAGCACCAGAGACTCGGGTTCAATTCCTGGCTTGGGTCTGTATGGAGTTTGCACATTTTTCCAATGTCTGCATGGGTTTCCTCCAGGTGTTCAGGTTTCCTCCCACAGACTGAAAGACGTGTTGGTTAGTTGCATTGACCTGAACAGGCGCCAGAGTGTGGCGACTCGGGAAATTTCATGGTTAACTTCATTGCAGTGTTAATATAAGCCTTGCTTGTAACTAATAAATAAACTTTATGTCTAAAGTCTACTTCTTCACACACAAAAAATGTACCATAAATTAGGTTCAAATCAGGAAGGATTAGTATTTTGCTATTTGAATTCTTTCCATGTGACTTTAAGAGGCTGAATTCATTGGTCACAGCAAAGGCCTGGGGCTCCTAACATACTGCTTACCCATCTATGAAATGGTTGTGGAATGAAAGCACTTATAACATGCAAAGGTCAACACCATCCAGGCCAGATTATCTCACTTGATGATGCCTATTATTAGGTATAACATCCACACCCTCCAACACCGTTGCTGTTGAATGCTTGACCGAGAAGCTGTACATCACTTCAATGTTTCTGCTATAACCTCTACCATCCTCAAGTCACACATCTTTGTTCTTTGCTATCAATTTACATCCAACATCATCAACTCCATTAGCAGTCGTAGAGGGAAAATTTCTCCTCCCACACTTTCTGGAGGACAATGAGAAATGGGGTATAGATATTGTCCTGCCAAGGTTACCCACGTTCCAAAAATAAAAAAAATTAAGTCCGAAATGAGTAGACTAAAATATTCCAAGTAACACAGTAAAATGAAAATAGTTAAAACAAATACTTTAATTCCATTCGGACATTGCTAAACTGGTCAGTATAAAAGACAATACACAAAAGGCAATTAAATCACAAAGATAATTCATGCCATGTTCAAATACTAAAGTGATAGTACAGTTCTATCAGAGTTTTTTTTGCTCAAAAATTAAACTGGCAATTTATATTAAACTTAAATAAAAAAAGCAGAGGAGGCATAGTTGCAACTTCAATTCAAATTTCAGAATTCAAATTTAGCAGATAATTCAATTTGAGGTTGAACTAGAGTACATTGAAAAACACTGCAACTGTTCTTTCTGAACTTTGACACAAGCCACCTTTCAACAACATGTAAGCTGAAAAGTTTTAGACCAATTCACAAGGAGTTTTGTTCCTACGACAGGACAAGCCTAGTTCTACTTGTCATGAAAACAAAATGGTCTTTCAAAATTTGTGCGAGAAGGCAAGATGAGATAGAAGAATGAAATGATCATAAACAACTATACTGTTGAAAAATGTTACCTTCATAAGGTCGAGCCCAGCTTCATAGGAAGACATGGCTGTAAATTAATTCGTGTAGAAAGTCTAATCTAAACACTGATATTCATCTTGACTCGCTAAATGAACTTATTAAACATCATACTTGAATTAGTGTACACTTGAGTAAGGTGTGTCTAGCTAAGGTGTATGCTTGAACCAAGAACAAAGTTACTGTACAAAGTTAGCACATTCAATTTATAAATGTGCAGAATACAACTGCAACCGTGCGGTACTGAATTAGTTAAATATTAATAACTTTTTTCTAATCCCCTGAAACACAGGATTACTGGCTTTCAAGTAAGCTCACAGATGATTCAAGTCCGCAACCTATCACCCCAGAAAGTAATTCAAAATTAATCTGTTTTCCCACTTTGCGTGCACACTATACATTCATCACTTTAACATATCAATATATCAGAATGATCAGCATAGAAGAGGATATTCAATATGTCTGTGCTGACCTTTTCTTATAGTCTTGCAAATATTTCCCCAGCAATATTTATCCAAATCCCCTTTGCATGTCATTATTCAATCTGTTTCTATTATCCATTTATGCTATCAATATTGAGATGACAGAAAATGATAAATATTAGGATGAAACACTAATGAATTCATTAAATTAGGACATTGGCTGAGAATGTTAAATGTTATTAAACACGGATAATTGCAAAATGAGAAGGATGGAAAAGGATAAGCAGTGGAATACGTAAACTAAGCTGGCATACAAGATGTATGCAAATGTAAGTAAGTACTCATATATAACCTGCTGAAATTACCATAGAAGCATTGTTGCTCATGCATCGTCATCGATGAGGACCTCGACACCATTAGTCATTGTGAGGCTGGTTGTGGTGTCCAAAGATGACTGATCAGGCCAATTCAAGCACAGAATGTCCTGGCACATATTGGACAGACACTGTAGTTGTTGCGCTGGTGGCTGTGGACTTCGCAGCTCACGCTTAAGTTGTGCTTCAGCAATACACCTTACTTTGTGCACTTGACAGACTTTGTGGATGAGGCAGCGCAGGTAGGGTGGTTTTGTGCCAGTGTTTCCCAGGTGATCGTGTCAACGTCAAGCAACTTCAGGGAGGCCTCGATTGTCTTTGAAATGTTTCTGCCCTCTGTGTGAGCGTCTTCCAGCAGAGACTTCCCCAAAAAGGAGATGCTTGGGCATGCACTCGTCTGTCATACAGATGATACGACCTGCCCACTGGATCTGTGCTCTCATCAACGTTATGTGGACTGATGGTAGACTTGCTCTAGAGACAACTTCAGTGTTTGGTGCTCTGTCTTGCCATAGGATGCGTAATGTTCTGCAAAGACAAGTCACGTGGAAATGACTGAGCTGTCTTGCATGCTTTTGATACACAGTCCACGTTTCACAGGCATACAGGAAGGTAGTGAGTACCACAGCGCTGTGGACCTTCAGTTTTGTTGCTGGGCTGATTACTCGACATTCCCATACAGTGGAATGAAGTCTACCAAAAGCAGAACTTGCCTTTGCTATTGTACAGTTAACTTCTGTATCGATAGACACTGCTTGGGAGAGGGTGCTACCAAGATACGTGAACTGGTCTGCTGCCTGTAGTTTCTGCCCTTTGATTGTGATTATGATTCTGTATACGGTGCATGAGGAGCAGGCTGATGCATGACTTTGATCTTTTTAATGTTGATGGTGAGTCCGAAGTTGTCATAAGCCGTGGAAAATTTGTCCACACTGACTTGTATCTCTGGCTCTGAGCCAGCATACAGGGTGCAAATCATCAAAGAGGAAGTCCCTCAGAACAGTCTCCTTCACTTTGGTAATAGCTTGAAGTCTCCTCAGGTTGAAGAGCTTCCCATATACACTGTACTTGAGGCTGATTCCAGCACTGTCCTGGAACGAACCATTCAACATGGCAGTAAACATCATACTGAACAGCGTGGGTGCAAGCAGACAGCCCTGATTGATGCCAGGCAATTTGCATAAAAGCATACAAAATTGTAAAGGAAGCAAACAAAATCATTAAGTGCACAAGTTGTGGGAAGTAATAACTTCCTTTTAGAAAACATGAGCCCAGCCTCACCTTCAATATTGTGCACAAACATTGGAGAAGGTAATAGTAAAGAACCAAATCTTTGGAAAATTTGATTATACACTGAAGGAAAAAAGAGTTTTAGAAACTAGTAATGATTTGTAGCTTATAAAATCAGCATACATCTAGTTCACAGCACATTTAACAGCGTATGCCTCAGTTTAAAAAACAATTTCTTAGCCAAATTTGATTAAGTTACATGCAATGCAATTTTCCAACAGCTCTAACACTCAATTTTTTTGACCAAAACTTTGACCCAAAAGAATACCAAGTTACTTTTCTCAAAATTAGTCTGTCTACATAGAACTAGCAAAACTCAATCATAATCACCGTCCAGCATTATGAACACAGGAGTTTATTTAGTATTTTGCAAAACCTTTTATTGATTAAACATTGCAAAAGGTAAAAATGTCTTTGGGAAGGCAGTTCAGAGGGAGAATAAAGGAGCAGTTCTGGGCTTTTGCAAGAGTCACAATTATTCCATCCTGAGCAGGTGCAGATTTTTCCAAACAATTATGATACTCCTATTCTACTGGACTTCTGTTATCATATTCAATGTCACACTGACTGTACAAACTGATAAAGAGCCCAATTATCTCATCTTTCTACAATGTCGTACTTATCCTTTTACCCAAAAACTGATCCCATATTGTGTATGACTTTATAAACTTAGACTTAATAGCCTCAAAATCGCAACTGACTTTAGTTGATAACAATCCTGCCTCAAAAGGGCATATCATTCAAACTTCCTAACAGAACAACCGTTTAGCAACACATTAAATGCTCATATATTTTAGTAATAATTCTAATGGAAGCAGAACTTCAAGAATATCAAACAGATTTTATGACATGAAAATAATTCATACAAAGTGAAGACTTGTCAATTGACTTATCAATTTTGATAAATGTATCCACTCCATCAGCATGATCTTGGAGGTACAGAAGGTTTTCAAGTGAAGCAATCATGCATTCCTCCAGAGGGTTTTTAAAAAAAAACAGGAAATGCAGATGTGCTGTCAAATTTCCAAACAGCTTTTCAGTCTTCTGTTTAGTCAGTGTTACTTTGCATCCAACAGCATAAACTTCAGAAGCATTTTTTGCAGCAATAATAGATACCTTTTGGTCGAACTATTTGCTGTACTGCCCTGTCAGCATCTGTTTTCAACAGCTAAATTTTTGGGCCAATACTCATTAAAAAAAAGCTAAAGGGCTTAATGATAAAGGCCAATCCCATCTATATGTGTGTCAACAACTTTGATTCAGTGATTTCATTATGCAAGACAATATGCCAGAAAAGGGCCTTAGTTTCCACTGGGTCTTAATTAACGTTAGCATTAATTTTAAGAGCTATCATTGATAGCAAACTCTATTATTACACTTATTTCTGCATCCAGAGATAATACTCCTTTATCTGCTCCTAACCAAAGGCCACAAAAAATTCCCCAAATTTCACCTGGAGAGAAAAAGAGAACCCGAGTATAGCATTCATCTTTTATTGCCTGCAAAAGCAGGTGAATAAGAAATACTGATTTTAAAGAGTGTTTAAGAAGAAGAATGGTAAAGTGCTACTAATGAGGATTCTTCTTACAAAAATTAAGCATTTTTACATCATGGGAAGCAAAAGCGGCCTGAAAACAAATTCAGAAATATAAAGATAAATGAAAATATTAAAATTGTTTTCTATCACTATCTTAGGGTTTCAAAAGTATTGCAGGTGAATTTGTAAGCCATTGAGAATGGTCTGTAAAATTCAATATACTTAAATTTTTTAATTTAGCACCTTGTTAAGCATTTAATAAAGAGAATTCAGTCATTCAAAAAAGATCTTTTCCACGTTAAGCTTTTTATGAACTTCCCTTTTCAGATTTGAATGCTTTCTGTGCATTAATCAATGTTAAGCTTCTTCAGGTAGGAAGATATCTTATTTGATCCACCACCATCTTATTGTCTTATCATAGGCTCACCACTAAGGCACAAAACAATTAAGGCATTTTTATCCCCCAGCCAGAGGATAATTTCTCATCTCCAAAAAATCTTGGAAATCTATTTACCGAGGACTGTGCAATATGTTTCAACAGGAGGTCCCAAATCAAAACTTTTAGGGAAAATTAAATTATTTATGTAAAATCAAAACTTTTAATTTCCTTTCCAACTATCAAAGCAGCTTGATTATGTAGCTTAGCTTAAAAATTCAAACAGTAAATAACCTTTAAAAAAAAAAATGGCAATGGGAATATTTTGCAGCAATTTTGTACCAGAATAGTATAACTCAATAATCAATATTAAACAATGTTGATTAATAAGAAATTTGATACATCTTCTTGGGATGAAAATGTCATTGGCAAGCCTAGTATTTACTGCAAATCCCTGACAAAATGGTATTGGGCTGGTTTCTTAAGGGTTATGGTCAGCTGGCAAATAAGTGGAGCTGAGTCCAGGAAGAGATCAGCCATGGTCTTACTGACTGGCAGAACAGGCTCCAGGAAGCCAAATGGCCTACTCCTAGTTCTTGTCTTCTTACCGTGCTGAGCCTCTTCCAAGTGATTTTGGAGCTGGACTCATGCAGATACTTGAGCAATATTCCATCACACTCCTGTCTTGTATCTTATGGAGATGCTGCACAGGCACTGAGGAATCAGAAGAAGAGTTACCCACTGCAGAATTCCCAGCCCCTGGCCTGTTTCTATAGCCATCATATTTATATAGTTGGTCAAGTCAAGTTTTTGACGAGATGTTGATGCTGGTGCATTCAGCAAGAACAGATAACTTACAACACAAGATCAAAGATGGGGATCCAATAAAGGGTCATATTGGAATCAAAACGTTAACACTTTCTTTCTCTACAGATGCTGCTAGATTTGCTGAGTTTTTCTTGCACTGTTTTAATTTCAGATCTCCAGCAGCCAGTGTTTTGCCTTTATATCAAAACTTCAGTACTGTTCAGAACTATGACATTCAATGGCATGAATAATAGCTGGTAAAATACTAGTAATTTCATCCATTGGGAGGAATAATATAATTGCACAAGGCAAGTGCTCTAAAATAAATCTCACGTAAAGCAAAACTCCCACAGAGCTGAAGATAGGGCGCACAATTAATACTGACCAGCCAAAAATTAAAACATTTTTAAAAACTAAGTCTGAGTCACCTAAGTGTTTCCAATTTGTAATTATGTTAACACTGATAACTGATTTATGAACTGTTACAAAAAAATAATTTTAGTTCTGTAAATCTTTATCTAGCTCAGATAGTTTATCAACTTTCTGCGGAACCAAAAGAACGTGAACAAATATCACTTTGTAAAAATATCTGTACTTGAATGATTAAAATGCTTTTGACAGTGGGTTTCAAGATACTGGATCAAATCATGGAATCTACATCAAACTGCTAAAGGAAATGAATTAAATGGTTTTCAGAAATTCATAGACAGTGAATCTTGGTTTGTAGCAAGGTTGAAAATACAAGGGGACAGCGGGCAAATTTGCCCTCATAAATCAATGGTAGAGTGACAAAAGAAAAGTCATCCCTACATACCAAAGGTACAAACTCTGATGAATGGTGCTTCCAAATACAGGCTGCATCTCTTCCACAAGCACCTCACTGGCGAGCCAATCAGCAACAAGCATGGCTGAGAACCAGCCTGTGATTGAGGGAGCAGTGGAAAGTGAGTGGCAGTGGCACATAAATCTAGTGCGAGACACCGCAGGAGTCTGTAATAGGGGATAAAAGAGAAGCCATAGGTGCTAGCAGTGGTGAGAGGGACACTATGGATTCAGTCCTTAAAATTTGATTTTTTTTGCTTTATCAAATTGATATCCCCTTTTAACTTAAAAATTTTAACCACTTTAGTTGTTGTTGCATCATTGCACAGTATGCTGTAATGATGGTTTTAGTACAACGTATTTTGCAACAACTTGAGTTGACTAGCTTTCTCAAAAAAATTAGACTTAGTAAATCTCAGGAATCTTTGTGTATCCTCTTCTTGTAATGCAGTAGAAAGGGAAGTAATTGCCTGATTGAAATCTTCAATCATGGTGCAATTAAAATATATTTACTGTAAACTTACCAGTCGATGGAAGATACATTTTAGGGCAGCAGTTTTGTATACAGAAGTGTCAGCAATTTTTAGAAAAAATTGTTGCAAACTTGTGTGTTTTCTTGTGCCAATTAAAATTGACTAGATAAAGATTGCTCTGTACAGTTCTCCAAAGCCATGCCATTATATCTTTGGACAGTACAATGACAGTGGTAAAGTGGTAAAGCACTGCTACCTCACAGTGCCAGTGACTTGGGTTCAGTTCTGATCTGGGTCACTGTCTGTGTGGAGTTTACATGTTCTCCCATTGTCTGTGTGGATTTTCTCTCCCAGACTCCAAAGATGTGCTGGTTAGGCTGAATGGCCAGACTAAATTGTCCCTTAGTGTCAGGGTAACTCAAGGTAAATATATAGTCAGAGGTTTACAGCATGAAAAAAGGTCTTTCAGCCCAACTTGTCCATGCCACTTAGTTTTTAACCATTGAGCTAGTTCTATTGTCCACATTAGGCCCATATCCCTCTATACCCATCTTATCCAGGTAACTGTTTAAATGCTTTTTAAAATAAAAAAAATTGTTCCCACCTCTACAACTACCTCCAGCAGATCATTACAGACACTCACCACCCTGTGAAAAAATTGCCGCTCTGGATTCTTTTGTATCTCTTCCTCCTCACATTAAACCTATGTCCACTAGTATTAGATTCCTCTACTTTTGGAAAAAGATGTTGACTATCATTTTATAGATCTTTAGAAGATCACCATCAGCCTTCTACATTCCAGTGTCCCCTTATAACTCGAACCATCAAGTCGCTAGCAATACTTTTTTGCACTCTTTCTAGCTTAATAGTATCCTTTCTATAATAGGGTGACCAGAACTGTACAGAGTATTCCAAGTGTAGCTTTATCAATATCTGGTACAATCTCATCAAGACATCCCAAATCCTGTACTCAACTTTCTGACCAATGAAACCAAGCATACCATATGCCTTCTTCACTACCCTATTCACTGTGACTCCACTTTCAAAAAAACTTGAAATCACAGTATCAAGTATAAAAGTTGGAGTTCTATGGTAAGATTATATAAGGCATTGATGAGGCCAAATTTAGAATATTGTGTACAGTTTTGGTCATTAGTTACAGGAAGGATGTAAATAAGATTGAAAGAGTGCAGAGAAGACTCACGAGGATATTGCTGGGACTTGAGAAGCTGAGTTAGAGAGAGAGAGAGAGAGAGAGAGATCAACTAGGTTAGGACTTCATTCCCTGGAGCATAGAAGAATGAGGGGAGATTTGGTAGAGGTGTATAACTCATTTGATGGGTACAGATAGTGTGAATGCAAGCAGGCTTTTTCCAGAGGTTAGGCGAGAAAAAAAAAGAGGGCATGGGTTAACAGCAAAAGGAGAAAAAAAAGTTTAAAAGAAATATTGGGGGGGGGGGGTAGTGCTTCTTCATGCAGAGAGTGGTGGAAGTGTGGAATGAGCTGCTGGATAAAGTGGTAAACACGGGGTCACTTTTAACATTCAAGAAAAACTTGGACGGGTACATGGATGAGAGGAGTGTGGAGGGATTATGGTCCAAGCGCAGGTCTGTGGGATTCGGCAAAAAAATGGTTTAGCACAGACAAGAAGGGCCAAAAGGCCTGTTTGAACTGTAATTTTTTATGATTTAATGGTTCTACGGTAAGCTATGAACCTATATCCCTAGACATCTTTGTTCTATAACTCTCTTCAAAGCCATACCATTAACTGAGTAAGTGCTGCTCTGGTTCGATTTACCAAAATGCATCAGTAGGCCTTTATCTAAATTAATAATCTGTCATTTATCAGCCCACTGGCCCAATTTATAGAATCCCTACAGTACAGGAGGCTGCCATTTGGCCCATTGAATCTGTACCGACGACAGTCTCACCCAGGCTCTATTCCTGTAAACCCACACATTTACCCCGCCAATCCCTCCATTCTAGAGTCAATTTAGGATGGCCAATCAACGTAACTCACAGATCTTTGGCTGTGGGAGGAAACCTATGGAGACACAGAGAGAAAGTGCAAACTCACGTAGATAGTGATCTGGCCTGAATTAAACGTGGAAGTTAAACCATATATTACCTGATGGATAGCCTGGGTCTTGAAGAAATAAATGTGTGTATTTCACTTTTTACACAGTTTAAACTCCTGACATATTTGCCAGCATTTTAAAAAAAGTGTGAGGGAAAAGAAATTTGGAAACTGGCAGAACAAAAAAAATGCTTGATTGTGTATTAATTTCTTGCAATTAATTTTTTTAAAAAGAGCGTGAAAATATCAGACTTATTCCAAATGTGTTACCTTATGCCAAGCAATTAGAATTTAGATTTGGGCAATTAATTTTATAATAAATTAACAGAAACATCTCATTTATATATTCCAAGTTACAAAACTGACCGACACCCCCCCACATAATTCGCTAGAAACAGTGCAAAATTGCTATGGCTTCTATTGTGTCTAAGTTTAAAGATTGATGAAAGCGTCAATTTCAATAACATACTTCAAATATGTATGGCAGTGGAAATTTAAACATTACTTTCCTTTGATAAAGGCAGTAAACCTACCGAAACAATTTTTCATTTTCAATCTACAAAAATACTTTTCACCAGATCTGCAACAATCACATTTTGGTTTTACTTAAATCCTGTTTACAACATTCAAAAGTCGCTATATGGGAATGAGAAAAAGGTAGTTGCAGGCTAATTAATAATTATGAATTGCATTGTTCACGGTTACTACTGGATTAAGTTACAATAAAATATTTGCGGGGGTCATGTGATGTAACCACAGGAGTGGCTACGTTTTCACAAGCTTTGGCACTACATATTTTTTTTTAATCTTAATGCACAACTGTTATAATTTGATCCAGATGTGTGTAATCTGTTCTATGTTCCTGGAAGATCCTGGTTAAAATTAGCAATGTTTGGGTCTGAACACTGCCTCTGATTGTAGGGTTTCTTGTGTTCAGAGTCTTGACATGGTTTAAGAATCCTTGGCTTCTATTTATGAGAATATACGCAGCCATGCCATGTCTTGTACCAATGGTAACATCCCGATGATCCACATTTCTTTGTGGTATCTTTTCATTGTGTGGAGGTCTTGGGATGCTGGATTAGATCCCATAAAGGATCCCGTACATTGTTTTTACTATCCTGTTAAGAAAGGCATGCACTATGGTGCCATGTGCTCATGGTTTATTCTGTTATCTTGATGCCCCATTCTCTGATATCTTTTTATTATGTAGAGATGCCGGCGTTGGACTGGGGTAAACTCAGTAAGAGTCTGGCAACACCAATTTTAAATCCAAC
Organism: Sphyrna mokarran; assembly: GCA_024679065.1. NCBI lineage: Eukaryota > Metazoa > Chordata > Chondrichthyes > Carcharhiniformes > Carcharhinidae > Sphyrna > Sphyrna mokarran. The sequence continues at coordinate 102,817,254 of JAGIQG010000003.1, read as the reverse complement.
CGACTTATTTGATAGTCAATCTGCTAGCTTTCAGCCTTTGTAGCCTTCATCAGGCGAATGAGGTGTTCTGGTTTCCAAAAGCACACATCAGTTTACAGATTGCTGATTAGAATGCGAATCCTTACACCTAACCTGCTATTCAAGTCTTAAAGTGGCTAACAACGTGGGTGGAAGGAATATTGAGCACAGGTTAGAGGGATGTGTATTGTCTCCAGACAGCGCAGTAAGTGAGGTTTTTTGCTAAACCAGGCAAGTCATGGGGGTTACAGATAGTGTGACATGAAGCCAAGATCCCTGTTAAGACCGTCCTCATGTGTGCGGAACTTGGCTATCAGTCTCTGCTCAGCAACTCTGCGCTGTGTGTCACGAAGGCCCCCTTGAAGAACATTTACCCGCAGGTCGGAGGCCGAATGCCCATGACTGCTGAAGTGTTCGCCCACAGGAAGGGAACTGTTTTTTGCCTGGTGATTGCTGAGCGATGCTCATTCATCCGCTGTCGTAGTGTCTGCATGGTCTCCCCAATATACCATGCTTCGGGACATCCTTTCCTGCAACGTATTAGGTAGACAACGTTGGCCGAATTGCAAGAGTATGTACCGTGTTCCTGGTGAATGGTATCCTCACGTTTGCTGATGTCGTCCATGTCTATGATCCGGCATGTCTTGCAGAGGTTGCTGTGGCAGGGTTGTGTAGTATTGTGGTCACTGTTCTCCTGAAGGTTGGGTAGTTTGCTGCGAACAATGATCTGTTTGAGGTTGCGCGGTTGTCTGAAAGCAAGAAGTGGGGGGGTGGGGATGGCCCTAGCGAGATGTTCATCGTCATCAATGATATGTTGAAGACTCCAGAGAAGATGTCGTAGCTTCTCCGCTCCGGGGAAGTACTGGACAACAAAGGGTACTCTGTCCACCGTGTCCCGTGTTCGTCTTCTGAGGAGGTCAGTGCGGTTTATCGCTGTGGCACGTCGGAACTGTCAATCGATGAGTCAAGTGCCATATCCTGTTCTCAGGAGGGTATCCTTCTGCATCTGGAGGTGTCTGTCACGATCCTCCTCATCTGAGCAAATTCTGTGTATACAGAGGGCTTGTCCATAGGGAATGGCTTCTTTAACGTGTCTAGGTGGAAGCTGGAGAAGTGGAGCATTGTGAGGTTGTCTGTCGGTTTGCGGTACAGTGAGGTGCTGAGGTGACCGTCCTTGATGGAGATGCGTGTGTCCAAGAATGCAACTGATTCTGGAGAATAGTCTATGGTGAGTCTGATGGTGGGATGGAACTTGTTGATATCATCATACAGTTGTTTCAATGATTGTTCACCATGAGTCCAAAGGGAAAAAATATTATCAGTGTATCTAGTATATAGCCTTGGTTGAAGATCCTGTGTGGTGAAGAAGTCTTGTTCGAACTTGTGCATGAAGATGTTGGCATATTGAGGTGCGAATTTGGTCCCCATGGCTGTTCCGTGTGTCTGGATGAAAAGCTGATTGTTGAAGGTGAAGACATTGTAGTCCAAGATGAAGCGGATGAGTTGTAAAATTGCATCCGGAAACTGGCAGTTGTTGGCATTGAGTACTGAGGCAGTTGCAGCAATACCATCATCATGGGGGATGTTGGTGTAGAGCGCCGAGACATCCATTGTGACAAGGAGTGTCCCTGGTTCTACTGCTCCATGTGTGCTGAGTTTCTGTAAGAAGTCCGTAGTGTCAAGACAAAAGCTGGGGGTTCTTTGTACAATGGATTTCAGGATGCCCTCGATATAGCCGGAGAGGTTCTCACACAGGGTCCCATTGCCCGATACAATGGGACGGCCGGGTATGTTTGCCTTGTGTATCTTTGGGAGGCAGTAGAGATCTCCAATGCAGGGAGTACGTGGAATGAGAGCCCAGAGGGTGTTCTGAAGGTCCGGATCAAAGGTTTTGATCAGAGCGTTGAGTTGACGAGTGTGTTCTTTGGTCGGATCTGCTGGTAACTGTCTGTAGTGTTTCTCATTGTTTAGTTGTCGGTACACTTCTTCACAGTAGTCCATTCTGTTCAGTACGACGGTGGCACCTCCTTTGTCTGCTGGTTTGATGACAATGTTGCGGTTGGTCTTGAGAGCACGGATGGCCTTGCGTTGTGCTTGGGTGATGTTCGGGACTGTCTTGTAAGTGCGGTTGATGAATCTGGTGTTCACGCACCTCCTGATGGCTTGGGCATACACGTCCAGTCGGGGGCAGCGGCCTTCCGGAGGAGTCCAATTGGATTCCTTCCTCTTCGGTTGCTGCACTGCAGATCCCTCTGTTGGCTGTTCTGGTTCATTAGCTGTCTCATTGAGTTCGCTATTGGCCTCTTGGGGTTTGACGAAGAACTCACGCAGCCTCATTTGCCTGATGAATTCCTCTGTGTCTGCTGCGAGACTGATGGGGTCCATTTTGGTGGTGGGACAGAAATTGAGCCCTCGGCTGAGAACTTCGATTTCCTCTGATTGAAGTATGTAGTCCGACAAGTTGACAATGGACCCCCCTGTGGAGTGCTGTTTTCTACTGTGGTGCCAAGGGAGGCTAGGTTGTTGCTGGTGGCGATGCCGAGTTTTTCAAGCTTCCTGTTCTTGGTAAATGGTGTAGTTTCTTCGTCTCATCTGCTTGGCAAAGTTTCGCAGCTGGTCTGTGTCCTGAGCGCAAGTTGAGAATATGTATTCCATTTTACTTTCCAGGGTGTGGTGTTTCTATAGAGCTGGTGTATGAGGTGATTGAGGAGTATGAGAGGTGCAACGGCAATGCCTCTCAGCGTAGTCTGTGTTGTAGGTTGACCTGAGTGGGTTCGTGATCTGTAGTCCCTTTGGTATCCTGTCTGCTTTCTTGCATCTCTGTAGAAACTTGATGTCTGTGTCGATATGTGCTACAACATCTTCTCTGGAGTCTTCAACATATCATTGATGTAACATCTCGCTAGGGCCATCCCCACCCTTTACTTCTTGCTTTCAGACAACCGCGCAACCTCAAATAGACCATTGTTCGCAGCAAACTATCCAACCTTCAGGAGAACAGTGACCATAATACCACACAATCCTGCCACAGCAATCTCTGCAAGACATGCCGGATCATCGACATGGATGACATCAAACATGAGAATACCATTCACCAGGTACACGGTACATACTCTTGCAACTTGGCCAACATTGTCTACCTAATACGTTGCAAGAAAGGATGTCCTGAAGCATGGTACATTGGGGAGACCATGCAGACACTACGACAGCGGATGAATGAACATCGCTCAACAATCACCAGGCAAAACAGTTCCCTTCCTGTGGGCGAACACTTCAGCAGTCACAGGCATTCGGCCTCCGACCTTCGGGTAAATGTTCATGGGGGCCTTCATGACACACGACAGCGCAGAGTCGCTGAGCAGAGACTGATAGCCAATTTCTGCACTCATGAGGACGGTCTTAACAGGGATCTTGGCTTCATGTCACACTATCTGTAACCCCCATGACTTGCCTGGGTTAGCAAAAAACCTCACTTACTGCGCTGTCTGGAGACAATACACATCCCTCTAACCTGTGCTCAATATTCCTTCCACCCACATTGTTAGCCACTTTAAGACTTGAATAGCAGGTTAGGTGTAAGGATTCGCATTCTAATCAGCAATCTGTAAACTGTCTATGCTGATGTGTGTGCTTTTGGAGACCAGAACACCTCATTCGCCTGACGAAGGTTATCCTTTTATTATCCATACAATGATTACAATGATTGATAACCTGAACCATTTTTATCAGCATTTGCTGATCTTTTCTATATATGTGGAATAATGATCATTTACTGTACTAGATTTTTGGATTGGTTGCATCTTATCGTAAAATGTAAAATCTTCAAAAACATTTAAAAATTATCTAATTGTAATAAATTACAAACCAAAATAATTTGTGCATCATGTCATTTGTGCTTTAGATGCCAATGGCAGTGCAAATTACATTTGAATAACCTGCTTAGGAAAAAAAAAGATACTGAACGATTCTATCCGAGAACCTGTAGTGCACACACCAGATAAAATTGATTTGTTTATAAACACAAGTGTTACTATACAGAGAAGAATTATGGGCCCATTTCAATACATCAGGAAGTGCAAAACCAAACATAAAAACTGTTGCTAATTAATTTCTTCATGGAATCAATGTCACTAGCACACCCAGTGTTATAGACCATCTCCAATTGCTCTTAAAAAGATGATGATAAGCCAACTTCATGAACCACTGCAGTGTAGGTATAACCCCGCTCCTCGCTTTTGGGAGGAAATATTCAGCTTCTCCCCAGTATTATAAAAGCAAGAAGAAACACAGCTTTTGAACCACTGTATATATTTCACATTTGATATAGTGGAGCAACAGTACTTAATAACTATCAGTCTCCCAAACTTTATGGATTTTGCTAACTTACCACAGTCACTGAAAACTCTCAAAGTCTGAGCAAGAAATTACACTGTTTAATTACTGGTGAAGTAATGAATGTGTAACAAGAGTGTACATGTTAATAAACATTTACTTTTTTTGTTTTGTTTGTTATTTGATGATCCCAAAGGATTCATGTTATATGTAACATGATATATTCATGTTAAGAGTTAGAGCAGAACCAAACAAAATTTCAAGAAAACAGACAAATGAGTGGAATGGATAGACAGATGAAGAACACAATGTAATGTGATAGGTGAGAATACATTTTGATGAGAAAAGAGTGATGAAGTATACTCAATCATGAAGGTATTGAGAAACATGGGTAAACAGACACCCTCAACGCAATAATAACCATTAGAGTTACATTTTTGTCTTGATAAATATAGGTATAGAATGCAAGATTAAAAGAATAAATTTGTACAAAACACTAGCTGTAGCAGAATCAGGGTACTTTTTTTTAGTTTTGGGAGTCCCATTTTAGAAATGAAAGTTCAAGAAAGAAAATATTAATAATCCAGCGCTGAGAAGTCTCTCCTCAACACAACTAAATTTAAGATAGAAAGGCTTATTCACTGAAGCAGAGAAATCTTAGAAGAACTTGAAAGAATACTTTAAAATTATGGATGGTATTTAATGCCTTTTCTTATTTCATACATCTATACTTGAGCAGCGACAAAGAAAGCGTATTCAAATTTGATGCATCAGAATATGCAGCAGTTTGGAGGTTATGCAAAAGCTTCCTAGGAGCATGAAAGAGTCACAAGAAACAGTTGAGCTAACAGTTATTACATCTTTTAATTAAAAACTGGAGAAACATTTGTAGCACAAAAAGATACAAGGCCACAGAGAAAGAACAGGGAAATAGAATTAGGTTAGGATTGCTCAAGAAAACATTAGTGCAGACAAAACCCAAGTCAGTTACTATTTTAAAAAATAATTCCCAGTTTTGAAAACTGAAAAGACCAAACAATAAGTTTGTTTTGAAGGGAAAAAGCTTTTACTGACAGAAAATTGCATTAAGCATCAATTTGTATGGCTCAGAAATCCCACTCTGGCACGATGGTCTTCCACTGCTGAAAATGAGCTAAGAAGCCCAGATTCATTGGACCCTCTTCTCAGTGAGCTGAGCTCTTCATTTCTGTTTGCTCTCTCCAATACCCTTCCAAACAGTCTGTCTCCAAAGCTCACAGTTGTCATTGACAGTCTGCAAGTTGTCAGTATCAACATCCACCATTTTCGTATCTTGCTTGCAATTGTCCTTGCATTAGAGACATGGTCACCCATGAAGTTGTGACCTAATAGCGACCACCAACAAGTCTGTGTGTATATGGCCATTGTGCATCTGATGAACAAGGCTGAGTTAGCTCAGACACTGTTGGCTTAGCAGCAGCCCTGCCAAGAAATGCCAAGGATAATTATGAGAGCAAAGGTAGACATGGTTGAGCCTTTTCTCCTGCATAAATTGTTACCCAGAACACTCTACTATAGAGAGATGCACTAAAGATATTATCTTGGCAGACTTATAATTTAGCGTTCTCAACAAAGTTGCTGTTGTGCCACACATACTTATTCAGAGTGGACCTAATAGCTGCAATGCATACTGATTACAGCATCAACTAACAGATTGCTGATGGTTTTGGGACCAGATATGTGAAGCTATTAACAACCTCCAGTATCACACCAAAAACTCTTCACAAGCATTTGTGTTTGTGCTTTTCCTACTGTAGGTATTTTTCATATGGAATGCAAATGAAGCATCAAAGTGCATCAACATTCAGATAAAGTCTTGGCCCATCTTTGGCTTCGATCTCAGGCAAGCAACACTGAACAGTTTTGTCAGTTCTAGAGCTTCAAATGGAGTAGCGTGCCCAATTCTGGGCACTATACTTTAGGAAGGATGTAATGGCATTAGAAAGGATGCAGAAAAAATTAATGAAAATGGTTTCGGGGATGAGGTACTTCGACTATATGGATAGGTTGGAAAAGCAGTTTGTTTTTTTTGGAGAAGAGAAAGTTGAGGAGATTAAGTTCAAGAGGTGTTAAAATTTCCACCCATTTGTGGTGGAAAGATTGAAAACTAAGGAATACCAATTTGAGATGACTGGCAAAAAAAGCAACGGCAATGCAAGGAAAACATTAATACAACAAATGGAATGCACTGCCTAAAAGTGAGGGAAATAAATTAAACTGGATGCCTTCAAAAGGGAATTAGAAAATTATCTGAACTTAAATGTGAAGACACTGAAGAAAAGGAGGGAGAGTAAAGTAAAGTTTGTTAGTTACAAGTAGGGCTTACATTAACATTGCAATGAAGTTACTGTGAAATTCCCCTACTCGCCACAGTCCAGTGCCTGTTTGGGTCAGAGTTGTTACTAGCTCAGCTGCTCTTGCAAAGAGCCAACATAGCCATGATGGGCTGAATGGTCTCCTGTGCTCTAATGAGCTACTTTTGGAAAAGGCACACATTAACAAAAAAGGGAGTCTTGCTCCAGTTAGAACCATTATTCAAATATTCTCCTCCCCCTTTGTTTTGACACATTTGCAAAAAACCTCAAAGTTAGTGACCCAGAACGACAGCTTCTTCTGCACTAAGCTGCTTCCAGCTCATGTTAGGTTTGGTCTCTGCCCCCAGTTTTCACAGAGCCACAATAGTCTGCAAGTCCTTCACACTTCCCAACTGTAAACCCATCAAAAGTAATTATTTAGTTACAATATAGATGGGGCCAAACACAAACATAATAAAAAGCCCCAGTCTGTCGCAGGAGACTGGCCTCTTGGCAAAATAATGAAGAAAAGCTTGCTGGAATCTGATATTGTCTTATATCTAGAAAATTGCCCTACTGATACAAGACTGGATATACTTTCAAACCAATTATATTTTGCTTCTTCACGAGAAAGATCGTTCAGCAGTTAAAATTTCAACTTTAAAATGTTTACTGATCCATATAACAATCCAGTATTGCTTTGTACATCTATAAATCAGATAGCTCCATTTTACAAAATAGCAGAGTTTCAGTAGTCATAAGAAAGTTACCACTGACCTTTGTGCACAATTTTTTGGCATTTATTGTATTACGTAGCTACAGTATTTGATGCGAACATCTTTCTGTCACAAGTTATATCACGTTGAAATAACCTTGACATTGAGAATTAAATAAGTAGCAGTTACCACAATTATGATCATAACATTCAAATAAGTATATAATGGTTACAAAAGGTAATAAAAAAGGCCTTTTAGACAGTTATAATATTAAAATTTGCCATTACAATTGACAAATGCGCATGATCACAACATTTTGAAACAGAAGCCATCTGGCTAAAACGTCAAATAGCCTAATGTTAGTTTCCAAATTGTCACATATCGCAAAAGCTTCCACTGTCCACATTTGAGAATACATTATCACATCATAGACCACTGAAATACAAATTTTCTAGAGTCAGGGCCTTTACTACCATATAGTAGAAATTGAGAGATCAGTGATATTAAAATGTTGAGACGATATTTGATTTTACAAGGATATTGCATATAGCATTCTAAAATTATAAAAGATTGAAATATTTTTCAACAGAAATATGGCAATCTTGCATAAGAACTAGTTTTGTTGCATCAAAATAATAAAATGATCAAACCAAGGCAGGAAATATGAGGTTTCATCTGGGTAATGTAGCCAGAACCAAATCCATGGCACCACAGGTGGCTCAGCTTTACGGGTGGATATAAGGAGAGATAGGTGATTCAATAGTTGGGGGCATTTCTGCAGCTGCAGACATGAATTCAGAGTGGCGTGCTGTATCCCTGGTGCCAGTGTCAAGAAAGCCATCAAATTATTGCAGAGCAGCCAAAGTGGTGAGAGCATACAGCCAATGTTGTATCTGCACATATTGTATGACTGAAATGGGCAGAAAAAGAAAGGCATCGCCATGCAACAAGTGATAGAGAAACTAGTGTACAGGATCTCAAAAGTAATAATCTCCAGATTACTCAAAGATAGACATGGAAGTAACAAAGCAAATGGATGAAATAGATGAATGGAGAATTTTAGATTCTTAGGGCATTGGGACTGCCTCTGGTGGAGGTGGGATCTGTACAAGCCTTACGAGTTATGCTTAACAGAAAGGATTGAAACTAACTTGGTGAGGGTGTTGCAACCAAAGGATAATATCAGAGGGGAATACTGGGAAAGATGAATAGCAACAGAAAAAAGGAAGTGATCAGAGATGACGATCAGATGAGGCAGTAAGTAATAATCTAGATCAGTTACTGTGCACATGTGAATGCACGGTGAACAAGACTGGCAAGTTACACCCCAGATTGTCATGCGGAAATACAATGTTTGGGCTATAACATAGAATCATAGAACCCTACATCACAGAAAGAGGCCTTTGGCTCATCGAGTCTGCACCAAACACAATCCCACCGAGGCCATACCCCATATCCCTACATATTATACCCACCAATCCCTGGACACTAAGTGGCAATTTCTTAGCATGGCCAATCAACCTAACCCGCACATCTTTGGACTGTGGGAGGAAACCAAAGCATATGAGGAGAACGTGCAAACTCCACACAGACAGACACTGACCTGAGCCGGGAATCGAACCCAGGACCCTGAAAACGTGAAGCAACAGTGCTAACCACTGTGCCATCATGCCACCCACTGTTTGGCTAAAAGCTGGGCAAGACTGGGCACTATATATATACACCTGACAGCAAGCCATTAAAAGATAGGAAAAGAAAAAGGGGTGGTTGCAATGGTATTGAAGTTGGAAAGAAAGGACAGAGCTCTCTGCATGAGAGAACCATAAAGTGCCTGGACATAGTAGATAGGGAGAAACTGTTCCCATTCACAAAAGAATAATAACAAGAGCATGACTTAAAGTAACTGATAAAAACAGAAGGAATATAATTTTTTTTTAATGAAAAATGCGCAGCAGTGGAATGCATTGCTCGAGTGTATGGTGGGAGTAGCTTTAATTGAAACATTCAAAAAGAAATTACATTTACCAAAAAAATTGTATGCGCAGCATTATGGGATGAAGATGGGAAAATAGTACTATGTAAATTGCTCAAAGAGCGAGTATAGACATAATGGGTTGAATGCCTCCTCCTGTGCTGTAACATTTGCATTCCATGTTATGACGACTGAATTATGCAATACTATGCAAAACACTCAACATCTTTCGCTATTCAATTTGGTACTGGCCATAGAAAACTGTTCTTTCTTATGACTATATTCAGTGACTGTACTTGTGCTATAATCCAAGGAGATCAAATTTCACTGCCAATTGTTTGTATGCCTCAGAACACTTTGAAGAAGCATAGAAAGTAACTTCCTTGTGTGCTTCAATAGATGCAGGGATTAGCTGCATCATCAGCCAGATCATATAGACATCTTTCAAATAGTCACTTACACCAGCAGTTTACAATTATTCCTGGAGCAATCTCAAATGAAGCAGCAGGAGGAAGATCTACTTATCTTAAAATTACAAGTCTCAAACATCTTATATCAATTTACAACACTTTATGCAATATCTTGCTTCAAAATTTTTGATGATACCTAATCACAAGGCTGCAACGCTCAGGCTAAGTTGGGCAGCAAACAAAAATAAAAGCTCATGTTCTACATAGCCAGGCACCTTACAAGGATGGACAACACAACTGTCAATCTGCTCCCTTTCTCAAGTATTCTGCTATTCAAAGATTTCATTTTGTCTTTGAACCAAAGAGTTTACCATCCCCTCAGTGCAACACTCAAGAATCTGCTCCACAAAATGACGGCTTTTAAATGACTTAATTTTAAAAAGGCACAATTTTGCAGCTGTCACTCTTTTACACACAGCAGCACAAAATCTTCCTTTCTCTGAAGAGATGCTGCTGTGCAACACATATCAAAAGATTGTTTGACCTGTTTAAAAGTATGCTTAAATTCTATCAGAAGCAGGAAGTATCTTCTTATAGCCATTTGCAACATTTTGCTGCACTGTATCTGCAGAAATCTTTCATTATTTCCAACTATTCAGTTTAATTTCTTCCATACCAAAAAACTAGGAAACGTGATTGTCTACTCAACAACTACATAACAGACTTAACACACGATTAAACCACCACTCATGTCTAGTCCCCATGCATATATCAGTTAGTTGGGCTGCCATATATATTTTCATTTGCCATCTCTTTATAAAAAGTTCATGCTCCAATACAGCCTTCATTTCTTTAACAATTGGAAAGCAGATAGATAGACTTTTCCCCCCCAGAATTGTTAGCTGTTTACACAACTAATGGTAACTACTAAGCAAAAATGATTAACTACAAATACTATCAATCCTGGAACTTGAAACAAGTCAGTTTTAACAGGCAGCAATCTTGTACAATCTTACATTTGTGTATAGTAGAAACCTGATTACATAAAAACAAATTAAGATTTACAGAGACAGATGACATACACAGCCAGACTTTTTTTGAGCCCTTCACTTGTCAATCACTGCAATAGGCAAAGAATATAACAAGACTGTAATTAATTATAGAAGTGCTAACATTCATACAAATTTGTTTTGTATTTATTCATCTTTTTATTCAAAATCTAGCACCAACTATTTTGTTACACTTGTGTTAAAATAGTACTACTACTGAACTCACTTTACACATAGAAGTACAAAGTTCAATCTGATACTGTTTCCTTACTCCTGATGCTGGCAAGAATCACAGCTGACTGGTTCTCACAGGCACTCAGCCACAAAAGTATGGCAACTAGCCTCCCTGCTTCAAGCTTGCACAACCTAGCTGAACAAAGAGGTCTGGCCTCCTAATACATCAGCATATGTTTCCACTCTCTCACTCTGGATGATATATGGTTTCAAATTTCTTCAAGCAAAAACAGCTTTAAGCATACTCTAAAGGAGGTGTTAAAACATTGAGGTTAAAATCTTAAAATAAAAGGGATTTGAAATTATATCAAGTGGTATCTCCAGTGCCAAAATGCCCTCTTCCATTCAACTGTATAAATTGCAAACTATTTAAATAGGATATTTTTAAGTATCTATCGCTCCACAAAATGTCACCATAAAAGTCACTATGGCTAGAGTAACCTACTATGCATAAGTTATTCAAAAATCAAGTAACTTTATATTTGCATTTCCATCTGTCACGTTTACAGCACCTCTTTCTGTTTTCAGTTCACTATAGGCATTCAGAAATATTCAGCATGTTTAACAAAACATGACTTATACAAAATGTCTTACAGAAAATCCCTAAAGAGCTGCTTCAAAACGTGATTGCATAAAAACTGAGGTCAATATGACTGTGCACTGTTGATACTCTATGTGGTAACAAAAAAAAAATCAGAATCAGGCAGTGTAAAAGAGGCCCTTCAGCCCATTCAGCCTGACAAACCACAAAAAACACCTCACCTCTCATCTAATCCCATTTACCAGCACTTGGCCCATAGCCTTAAATGTTATGACATGCCAAGTATTCATCCAGGTACTTTTTAAAAGGATGAGAGACAACTCACCCCTATTATCCTCCAAGGTAGTGCATTCCAGACCACCACCACCTCTGGGTAAAAAAATGTTTTTCCTCATATCTCCGCTAAACATCCTGCCCTTCATCTTGAACCTTATTTGTCCTTATGATTTCAACTAAGGGGAACAGCTGCTGTTCCTTATCCACTCAATGCCCTTCATAATTTTGGATACCTTAATCAGATCACCCCTCAGTCTTCACTGCTGCAACAAAAACAACCAAATCCTACCCAATCTCTCTTCATAAATGTTCCATCCCAAAGAGCATCCTAGTAAATTTCCTCTGCACCCCCTCTTTCCTACAATGTGGTGACCGGAACTGCACACAGTACTCTGGCCGTGGCCTCAAAAGGTCTATACAACTCCAATATGATTTCCCTGCTTTTGTAATCTATGCCTCAATTGATAAAGGCAAGCTTCCAATATCCTTTTTTTTCCACTCTAACATGCCAACGTCCTTTTGTTCCACAGAACTTCCTCGTTCATTGATTTATTTTAATGGTTCAAGTAAGCTTCAACTTTATATGATATTTCCAATATAATTCCACTTGTTCAACTGATCTTCTCGTTTCCTTCTAAAAAGGACATTCAACAATTAGTTAAGCCAACATATCCTTAGTTAAATTAATCAAATGAAATTTGAAATGAAACTCTCTCTCATGCCTTGATGATGGAACCCAGAAGAAATAGCATAGGGTTTCTTCAGTTATGTTCTAATTCATAAATAATTTGTACATTTCAAATAAGCTTCACTATAGATGAACACCTCCCAAATTAAAACTCACTCAAGTGCGCTGTCACAATGCAAAGCTTGTGAATGCACGCCATGGTGTTTCCCAATTTCAATCTTGCTACTGTGCTGAAATAACCAAGTACTTCTCATTTAGAAGTTAAGAGGAACTTCTTATTCTCATGAAATGCTTTTCCTCTAGCCAGTTCAAAAGTGCATTAGTAGAGGCCCACAAATAGATACATCAGCTCTAATCCCCAGAAAAGACAATCCAGATCAAAACAGCCTGCTTAATCAGCACTCCAACGATTCCCTTCACCACTGATGCAGAGTGGCAGCAATATCTTCCATATACAAATGCACTCCAGCAAGTAATCAGCACCTTCTACACCTGCAATGTCTACCATTGAGAAAAATAAGGACAGCAAATGAACAGGAACACAATCAACTGCAAGCTATCATCCAAGCTACAGACCAAACTGGTTTGGAACTAAAACAGGAAATGCTGGAAAATCTCAGCATGTCTGACAGCATCTGTGGGTAGAGAATAGAGTCAACATTTCAAGTCATTGTAATTGAATCAAAAACCTGGAACTCCTAACAGTATCATATTGTATTTACACCACATGGACTACCATTTTTCAATGTGTACTCACCAATCACATTCAAGGACAATTAGGGATGAGCAACAAATGTTAACCATGAAGCGATACTTCCATCCTATTCTTTTTAATCACCACGATGAAAGGTACATTGATTATTAATCTACTTGAACTCTGACAGATGCCTGTTTAAAATTCCAGAATTCCTTATCTTCATTGGTGACCAATGATGCTGATAGCGCCAAACAAACAGAAACTAACTTAATTTGAACAACTATTCCTATAGACTAGCGGCAATTTAAACAGACACCAGTCAATTTTGGCTGCTTCACAATACGAAACTGATTGATTGCTGTCCTTTTCAAACCAGAATATGTTCAAATTGTGAAGTCATTTTTTGAGATACTAAACCAGTTAACTGATCAGAACAACCAACACACCACTACAAATCATTATCCTAATCATGACAGATTACTTTTCAGCACACTGCTCAATTATTTAGTAGAATTCAAGCCACTATCTTAATTATTTTAAAATAGCACACTAACAACACTCATCACTTCAAGGACTGAAAAATCAAAACAATGGCTCTATGATAATGTTCAAGTCTCTTTGCCTTGCCAGCTCTAACCTCAGAAGTCAAACAGCTCCATTGTTTTACATTTCTAAATTTGCCCTATTCAAATTTTGTAGTTGTTACACTTGTTGTAAGAGCTATTCTTAGTTTTGTTGTTTAATTGCTACATAAATCCTAAATAGAACACAGCAATTTGAGATGCATGCAAATACAAACATTGGTTTAAACATAGTCTGTCCCACAGCATTTTAATGTGTTAAATCGAATAGTCCACAAAGTCAAAAATTGTAGGTACTTGTCCTTTGTTGTCTGCACGTCAAAAAAAAAAATCCTCAAATCCCATTGAAACTTGGATGCACAATGCTCTTGATTATGGATTTTAAAAAGTGCACATCTGGAATAATGGTGACCACATCTAAGCACGTCATGCCCTAATTCACCAGCATCTGGAATGATGCAAAGCTTTCCACTGTTCCTTAATCCCCAATTATTCCCCAGCCGATCATCCAGTAGTACAGCTGTCACTAGGGGAGCAATGGGGGTCATTCAAGTTCTTTTAATATTTTTTAAACTCTTGGCTTAGCTGTTTGTGTCTTTTGCTTCTGAAAGTTTTTTCTTCTCATTGGTAAATATTTACAGAAGCAAAATAAATGCACAAAGCGAGAAAATTGTAGTTTTCCTTTGAAATTATCAAATTAGAAAATTATGCCTGAAGTATAACAACTACAAGCTGAGATTTAACACTACCACCAATATTAATAATGAAACTTTTCCTATAATAGTCTTGATTTTCATTCAGGTTTTAATATTTTAAAATAATATACTTACCATCCTCAAAAGTGAAGAAAAAATATGCTGCAGTTTAATTTAACTACACTGTTCATTCATAATGCAGGTGATAGTGGGAGGTTGAGTTTTCCAGATCTTGCTCTTATTTGCTCAGAAGGCTTTTAAAACAAAACTCCAAATGCAAACAATTCGCTGATGAGTCATTAATCAAATCCACATTCTTAAATTTCAGTCTGTGCATTGTTTCCCAGCTGCACCGCATCAATTCTAGACTCTCAAGGAAACGATTTTCAATTGTATTTTACATTCTTGTAAAATCAGCCCAACTTCTGCCCCAACACACACCTCATCTCCATTAACACCAAAACAGTCATAACTTTTAAATTACAGCACAGACATTTCAGCTTCAACCTTCAAATCAGAGTAAGCAGCATCATTTCTGATTAGCTCAATTCAAAACCAAATAGAAAGCAAAATTAAACATTTTTTGTAACAGCTTAAGAGATAAACTGAGAACAGACTACCAAACTATACAAATCTGTACTGCAGACTTTTGCAAGAAACCTCAATTGTATTTTTCTAAAGCTAGCTATGCAAACTAGCAAGTTTTAATTGCACACTACATTAAATTGAATATTTTATTTTTCCAAGGCTTTCTGATAAACTTCAAAGCAATCAGCTCCTGAGAATAGCCCACAATGACAATATATACCTACACAAAACTTCTTGGTACTTGTATGATTCTTTCCCACAGATCTCCTTTACAAATGTCTTTTAAAAAAGAACATGTGCATAGCAAGAATGACACTTCATTCAAAACATATTCCTGAACTCAAGTCTAGGAAACACTTTGAGAGTGCAATTTTATGTTTAAAAAGCTAAAATGTAATTTTATAACATGATAGGAAAGAAATAAATTATAACAAATTTATTAGCAAATCATATGTATTCTCAGTAAAGTCCATTACTGAGGATATTTTATTTAAAATTAAACTTCACCCATCAAAAAGGTTTTACTGTGTTTTCCTTTTTGTATTTATTTCTATTCACCCTATTCAACATTTAATTTCATGTTACCAGCATTGAATGTTTCCAAATACTATCAATACAGTTTAATTAATTATAAAAAGGTCTGCAATTAACCAGACAGTGACATTTTTAATAAACTCTCACAACAGTTTGTAATATACTTTCAGAAGAAAGCACACACAATCCCACAAGGACGTCTTCTATTGCTTCCTGTCACACCATATCATCAACAAATCAATTTCATGAAGGGGAAGCCCTTGTTCCCCTGTTTACAAACACTAGAAGCAAAGGGTAAATTAGCACTGAAAGTAACAATGATTTACACAGACAAAATGTTATAAAATTGGCATTGCAATTTTCATATTCCTTCACTTGGCAGAAGGCATCATAACAAATGCAAAAGACAGCAGGAGAACAAGCAATGCTCATCACAGGGAATTGGGTGGGTGGGGGGGAGGTGGTGGGTGATTGGTAGGTGAATTAAATAGGGAGTGGTTACCATTGAGCAAAATGTGGTTTCATTTTAAAAAAAGACAAAACATAGGTATTTGATCAAATTCCCCATATGGCTTTCAATTTCCACTTCTGGCCCCCAATAAGTTTAGAACAGTCAAAAGGAAGGAAAAACAGATGGGGGTATTCCAAGGAAAGGGGGTATCAAACATCATCCACACCACCCTGAGGCAGCTAAAGACATTCAAACAGAAGTCAAGATTAGCCACCTTCACCATCCCTCTTGCAAGGAATGACGTAGAGTAGGTTTTTAAAAAATGGCTTAAATGCAAATCACTGCAGGTTTAAAAATCATATTCTTCATAGTTGATAGAAATACTACATGAAGCATTCAAGAGACACAAGTAGTTTACACCACCTTAGAAAGGTAACAAAGGCTGGCCAAAAGCTTCACAAAAGCAGATTACAGCCCTAAAAAAAAAACTGACAGTCACAACACCCCTGTATAATAATTATCTACTGAATATTCATTAATTATGTACAGTGTTGGGCAACAAGTTAGCTGCTAGCCAAATGTGGCTAAACATTTAAACATCATTGGGAGTATGGAAATACTTACTAATTCATGAGTGCTTTCATCTTCTTATGCATTTGTTGCTAAGATAATTAAGATTGAAACCTATGAAAATTTTTTGGAACCTTGAATATGCTTCATTCCTTTGGTTATTTGTGAAAATTGGTAACATGGATGAAAAGCCAGACTTTAGCACGATGGAAACGCTGGCAACATTGTATGAAAAGGGCAGCCTCTATTGTGGTCTCTTTGAAGACAAATCAGAATAACTGTTCCAAGCTAATAGAACAAAACAAGTACAACTAATAGCTTCCAACAGGACATACAGCAACTAGAAAACATCATTTAAATATTTTCTGGATGGAGACCTGGGTGACACTGGCACATTTTACACAAGTCAACATTCTCTGCAATTATTTTGATAAAGCCAAATTACTACTGTATTTCACCAAGATGCATTGACCATATGACTAATTCATGCCAAATTCTAAACTTTGAACAAAGAGAAAAAAAATGCACTGAAATGTGGCAAAGGTTTGAGAGTAAATATACCCAGAGGATATTTACTAGTATTGTATAACAGATTTTCTAATAAAAATTAGTATGCAGCTAAAAACAGTTTAGCCATAGCCACAAGTATGGCTAGTCAGCAGTTTTGATCCAACACCACCACTTCAGGATGCAACAGTTAAATTGAAAGCGTAGTGTAGCATTAAGACCAGAACATAACCTCTAGTTATAAGATGCGGATATAGGCAGGCATGAAGATAGCATTTAATTCGTAGATTGATCTGGGGACGATTTCCCAGTTCAAAAAACAATTTTTCTTGTCATTTTATACTACATCCTTATTTTTGGAATCTTTTGACGCAGTTTCTTCTGGAAAAATTAAGAAATTTAGAAAAAAATAGCTACAAAATATAAAATTACAGAATAAAATTTAAGCAAATGGGATAACACTCTCCTATTAAAATAACAGGACAAATTATCAAACTCTGTTAATGACCGCTATTTTTGCCAAATGTAATCGCTATACAGTTATCTGAAAACAGTCAAAGATTTTATATTGTTAAAAAGAAGTTTAGTTTTTAACTGCAAGAAATAAAGTGCATGAACACATGACTCCCAGGAATACGAGAATCCAAATTTTGAGCCTTAAGTACATTCAATTGATTGTCTTCAACTTTGCGAAAATCTATGATTATTGTATTGATTACAGATGTGACTCTTCATTCTTGAGCAGACATTGTTGAGAGCTTCTTTCCTGGTTACACCACAGTAACAAAAGGAATCTCCATCAAATATGCATAAACAAATTGAGAGCAACTAAGGTACTGTGAATAATACCAACAATACACTGTCAAAACCTAAGTAGTGAAATCACATGTAATCTGTTTCAGTTAAGCTTCTTAGCATTACTCTCTCAATTCTTTCAAACCCTTGGTAATTCCAGTACATTAATTGGCTTTATTGAACATTGCTGTCAATGACTTCACAAAGGAAGATCAGAAAAAAAAAAGTTGAAAATAATCTTAAGCCTTCTTAAAAAGGCAACAAATCAGGAATTCTTTGGAGGAAATCTTATCCACATTGATTAAAACTTTACTGTTTCAAGTTTCTGTATTATCAACAGCAGGGAAAAAATATGGTTCTAAAATGTTCACTTTTCCATTTAACTAATATGCAACCAAATTGGTTGTCAAAATAAGTCTCTAACAGCAAAGGATAAAAAATGTTGCAAACCATTACCTCGCAGATCAAAAAAAATTATATAGGTGGCACATATGATCACTTACAATGAGAAGCAATTTATTACCCTTCTTAACATGATTTAACAATTCGTTCTATTATAAGAATGCAACAAGAATTTTGCTGTAGTGATATATTATACTTAGGACCAAGTGACATCTCGGAAATGATTGATCAGGCTCCCAGAAAAGAACCTTGTCACGCGGACAATATAAACGCTTGAGAAACAAGCGCCTTTCAAACAAAATGATAACCTTCTAGGGGAAACAGTGGACCGGTGAGGAACACCTGGGGCAGCGGGCTGATTTTGAAAAAAATCTAGGAGTGACATCATAGGAAATTCAGTAGTTGATGAGAAGTTGCTGTGAAGGGATTGTGTTTAAATAGCTTAAACTAGAAAAATGTACACATATAAAGAAGTAGTTGCCTAAATTTCAGTAAGGAAACGGAACTATGTGGAAAAGAATTAAACTGAGTGCGGAGTTTCAGAGCTCCTGAGATAACGGCAAGATTCAAAAGTGACTCAAGACAAATGAGCACAGTAAGGCAAGTATTTAGGACTTTATATTTCTAATTTGTAAGGTCATTATTTTGTGTTTTATAGTTTGTTGTAACGAGAATCAACAAATAAGGGCCCTAGATTATTTGATTCTAAGTATCTTCCAAAAAATTCTCTTAAAAAAAAAATCAATAGCATGAGGAGTAAAAGTTAGTGTGCTCTTCTTCCTCTTTGTGAGAAAGTAAAAAGATTTCCAGTGCCCAGGGCAAGCATGTGTGCAGGAATTGTTTCTGGCTGCAGCTCCTGGAAGTCCAGGTTTCAGAGTTGCAACAATGGCTGAGGTCACTGTTACAAACAGCTAAAACAGTAGACAGTTGTTTGGTATGATCCACCAATCATTGAGATATAGGGCCTCACACACAGAGCCCCACCACTGGTGAACAGAAAGTATGTTCCTGCATTGCAACTTTACCAATAAAACCTTAGGAAACAGCCATTCTCTGGTTCAATTCACATGGCAATGACCAAAACCAATCTATCTAGCTTGAAATTAAATAAAAGTTTTGCTGTTAACAATTCTCTGTGCACCCTCCATGGCAATGTCTCTACTAAGTCTATTTACCAGCCAGCACTCTTTTCACATGCAGTGTTATTCCCTTGCAAAATGGTCTGATAAGCACAAGGCAAATTCTGCATTGTGAAGCAACTATTTGATAGAAATAATCTACAGCTTAATAATACTTATGCTTAGTAATCTAAGTTCAAAATAAATGCCTCTACATCCCATCATCAAGCCCATTATAAAAATATTTGAAATGACATCTCTACATTGGAATAGCTTTCTCTTTGGAGAAGAGAATCAAGTGTCAAGTAAGAAGTCATATCTATATATTTTCATTAATGCAAAATGCTTAGCCCTGAATTGACTTGTTGTCTTAAAAATGTCACTCTTGCTTTAATGGAAGAATCACATTTTTCCGAAACAAGTAAAAATGTCATAGGAATTATCATCGAGATCATTAGTTTCCAATTTACATCAGAGAACTAGTCAAATTTGGAAACAATAATGAATTAAGCTCAAGGGAATTCCAGGAAGCAACTTAAAAATTGCGGCATGAGCTGGACAAGAAGGGACACTAAAAAAGCAAGAGAATCTTGATGTAGACAAGTGCAAAAAACAAAATTCATAACACATTAATTTATATAGAGTTGAAGATATGCAAGTCTTAGCAGACACTACTAAAACATTGGACTAGAGTAGTAATCAAGAAATGATAGAATTTTACACATAGCCAAAATAGTGAATTACAAATCTGAAAAAGTCTATAAGCATTCTCAGCAATCACTCTAATGAAAACAAGATACTGTTTGCAATTGACAGACAAAATAAAATGCTGCAATAAAATGACCTGTGTCTGATAAATCCATATCAAAATTCCAACTTTCAGTGAAAGAGAAAAACTGCAAAGATTTGCACTAAATGGTGGTAATTATTTAAGTAAATATTCACAAGGTACATTTCCCTAAGGTGCCTGCCAGATGTTTGCTAAATATTACCGCATATAGCTAGAACAGTTTGTTGTAGACATGTCTACCATCAGGCAATTTCAACTGACTGATAACATGGAAGAGATTCTGAAAACTCAGTTAGCCACTATGTACAGTTAACTAAGTAACTCTAGCACCAAAATATCAAGTGCAGTTAGCTGGCATACATGTTAGCAACTATTTGCATCATTGCATAGCCTGAACAGAGGTGAGGTGACACCTCTGAAAACATACAGCCCACAGTAATTTCAGCAAAAGGAGATAACTGGTAATGATGCAGGTAGTGATTTTTCAAAATCCCCTGCAACTTTTTGCACAGCCAACCACCAATAGTAGTTCTTCAACAACTTCTTCTAGGATTAAGCATGCACAGGTGCATATTAAAATTCAAGATGCATAAAAAGCAATTACACCAGAAAGTGACACTGAGCAAGCACACAACTACAAATCAACAACTGAATAAAATAATTACTATACTTTCTCCCCTCCATTTACAACTTATTTTCTTGCACAGAGAAAAATCCCACTGCCAGAAACAAAAATAGAAATACTCAATAAATCTGGTAGCATTCATGCAGAGTTGGATCAAGCAGACAAACATGGAAAATCTGTTTCGCTTTTACAAATGCTGCCAGACATGTTAATTCCAGCAGTTTTATTTCATTTTACATTTCCACCATGTGGGATTCTCACAGATCCTAAAAGAGCCCCGTGAATTCACTGGTAAGGACTTGGCAGTTAACCAACCACCACTACAGATCTCTGTGCAGTAGGTGGCACACACCAAGTCATAACTTGGAGAGAACTGGAGTGCACTCTTGTTCTACTCTTTCACCATACACAGACATCTAATCAGTGTTGTGAATCATATGCCACTTTTGCTGGTCCCAGACCTACTGCTATGTTGTGACAAAAAGTCAGTGTACTTCATTCACTTAAGATGTTTATTTGCTAAGATCACTGAATAATGCTAGAAAAAAGTACTCCTAATAGATAATGTAATAAGTAAGATACACATTCCTTATTAATTATCAAGGCTTGAACAGACAAAAGCTTCCACAGCACTATCTGAACAAGGTTATCTCCTGTTACCATGACTAATATTTATCTCTCAATCAACACCACTAAATATAAAGTAAATGAAATTTCCATGGTAAGATAATCAAGTATAGCCCAAAATTACACCCACTGATTTATCCATTTTGCCATTATTAATTTACATCTAAATTTTCTTCCAATCACACATATACTATGTAAGGTGTTTGACAAATCAGCAGAAATAGAAATCAGTGCAAATGTTAATGAGAATCTAAAACACAAAATTACAAGACATACGTACCAGAAAAAATGACTTTGTTTCATGCATCTCAAGTTCCAGGTGTAATTTTACCCTTACTTTGAACTGGCATACAAGCTGACACTTGTGAATTGTTCTTTAGCCTAAGATGGAAACATCTGATTGAGTCAAGGCTTACTGATAGTGCAAGAACATGTGTAAAATGAATTACACTAGAAATTCTTCCATTAACTGAACTGTAAATCAGTATTCAAGTAAAATTTATGTCCAACTGTAAAGGAAAATTTCAAGTTATAATTCATCTCAATGCCATGTTGAAGTTGCCTATATGAGCATTTTAGCAATCACATTTCCCCACTTTACAACAACGACAACACTTTAAATGTATTAACTGATTGTGAAATTCTGATGTCCTACAAACATGAATGGCACTGCTATTTTAAGGTCTTTCTTTATTCTTAATACATTTTAGGAAAGATGGGAATCTGCAAAGCATTACTAAAACAAGAATTTTTCAAAAAATTTGCATTACAATTGCTCAAAATCTGTGATTGCAATAATGACAAACTGCTAGTGCTCAGTCATTACTGCATAAAACAGCCACCTGCTTGCCCACAACTCCAAGCAGAAATTCAGAAGCTGCTGTTAATACTACCCACCGTAAAAGCCAATGAAAATGCTAGATCCTGTTCAATTTTAAAATTAATAGTGTGCCAAACCATAATGAACAATGGCAACCTCTCGGGTCCTGAACACTTAATTTTATTAAATGTGGCATTTCACTTCTTCTATTGGAAAGAATTTTACAATTCTTCAAAAATAAAGATTCATTTTCAAGCTTCTTCCATAATCCCATAAGCATCTCTTATGGGATTATTTCACACTCTGTACAATGATTGAAATTCAAAGTATATTCCACTTTACTTCCTGTTTTGCAATCTGGGAATTCTTCAATCTCATTTATTGATCAGCCTGTCTGCCCTATTGCTGGATGCTAAAAATCCTCTACAAATGGCACCAAATTCAAAGTGAATTGGAAGGAGAACTGGAAAGAAAGAGAGACCACTTTTTTGTAAAACTATGGGCAGCTGCCCCTCCATCTACCCTCCCAATTGAAATTGGTAACAAAATTCTGTTCAATACTTTTTCATGAATCATTTCATCAAAAGTTAGCAGCATCATTCCACTTCACAATTCAAACTGCACCACAATTGCATCTTGGGTAATAACCCATGCAAATTTGCAATCCATTCCAGATAATTTCTAGACATCACTGTCATTAGACTACTTCATAAATAATTCACTTTGTTACAATAAGTTTATTTTCACAAATCTGTTATTTTTCAGTCCACACGCATATTAATATTAATCCTGCTTCTTTTTAATTCATTTTCAACAAATCTTGCTAAAATGATAAATTCCAAGTCACATTTTCCATATCATTATTTAGACAATTTAACTCCCAAAAGCAAAACTAATAGAAATTGTATCAATATTCTACCATGGCTAAACAGTCAATAATTGCAAAATGCAATTTTCTGCATTCCAACACTGAGATGTCTTCAGAATTCAGCAAAATAATCATGCCTAAAGAAACATCTTTTATCACTTTCAACAGGGCAATAATGCATAGACCTCCCTCCCAACTTTCAGTCAGGTTCTTATTATATTTGAACAACAGTCAACATATCTATGAAAATGTAGACGTGCAAGATTTTTTTGAAATAAATCTCAATGTCATGTTTCAACAGCTTTTATAATGTAAGATAAAATAGGATATTTGCATCAGATTGGTGTAAATATCTGGCAAACTAAATCTCTTTCAGTGCCAGGCAAATAGACTTGCAGCAATCCTCAATAAATAAATATTGTCCAAAATAAAATGCTCTCTAAACATAATGAATATTCGCTTACATAATGGTCTTAGCCAAATTAAAGTTCTCTCTACAACGAGCTAATTGTAATGTTCTGGAATTCACTGCCTGAAAGGATGGTGGATGTAAATCCAATGGCATGGTTCAAAGAGGAATTGAATATTCCTGAAAAGGAAAGGTGACAAGATGTGAGGAAAGGGCAAGGGAGTAGCATTAACTGGATAGTTCTTATAAAGAGCTGTTACAGACACAATAGAATAATACTGCAGGGGCATGCAACCTATCAAAAATACCTTTTGATAAAAGGTCACTAATGCCCCTGTACATTATGCCCTGCAGATAAAACACTTATTGAAAATATGAATCTTTCCACATAGATTTATAGAAAAATTACAGGATAGAAAGAGGCCATTCAGCTCAAGGACACCAGGTGTCCTTTCTAATCCCATTTTTCTGCACTTATCAAGATTAGATTTTTTTGTTTAAGTCAAATTCAAGGAGATTGATATCTAAAATGCAGCTCCTAGCCTTTATGTTAAGTCTGACTCCCCAATTCAAATATAGAATTTGATATAATCTTCTCAAAAAAAAATCACAGAACTTGATCTAATCGAGGCATAAAATAAGATATTACTGTTAGTAAAAAATGAAAGCCTCATCATTTCACGCACTTCATGTCAACATATTAACTCCCAAATGAAAATGTGTGGATAACCACTCTTAGTGCCTGTTTGCATAGTAGAAGTTCTTAGAAACCCTACAGTGCAGGAGGCCATACAGCCCATTGAGTCTGCACTGACAACAATACCACCCAGGCTCTACCCCCATAACTCCACACATTTGCCCCATTAATACCTTTAACCTATGCATCCCAGGACATTAAGGGGCAATTTAGCATGGCAAATCAACCTAACTTACACATCTTTGGACTGTGGGAGGAAACCCATGCAGACAGAGGGAGAATATGCAAACACTGCACAGATGGTGACCCAAGCCGGGAATCAAACCCAGGGCCCAGGTGCTGTGAAGCAGCATTGGTAACAACTGTGCCACCTAAATGGAAATGTCAGGAATGGGACTGGTCTGAAACTTGTGTTAATCTACATGGTCCAATTTAGCACAGTCATGGTATAGCCTAGCTCTCTGGACACAGTCGTAACGAAACTGTTACAATTTTTGTTGGCCTTACAAGAGCAGAGTAAAAAGAATTTCAATTCATCCATCTGAGCTGAATTCTAATCCAGATATCAATTTTATACCAATTCACAACGTCTAAAAACTTAAATATATAAAAAAAAAACTTTACTCAAGTAACATAATTGAATCTTTTAATTGCAATCTCTCTGTTCCACCATATCTTTATCTCAACATATGAAAAACAGGCTTGCGGAAAGAGGAGGGCAGAGGTGAAATCTGAAGAATCATATCAGGAATTAATAACACAAACAGTGGAAGCAGAATCTTTGAATATTTTAAGGCAAAGCTAGATAGCTTGTTGATTACAAGAGAGTGAAAAAGTTATTAGGGGTGGATAAGAATGTGGGAGTGGCAGAGCAGGCTCAAGGGCCAAGTGGCCTACTCCTAATTTATAAGTATAAGAACACAAGATTAACTAATGAATTCTATGCAATTGATCACTGGTAGGTAAATAAGCAACACAAGTGCAAAACTGACAAGATCATATATTCAACTGCAACTGTTCAAGTTATAAAGAAAATACATGCAATATGATGCGAACAATTAATGAAATTGTTTGTGACAGCTGTAACCATCACATACCACTCCAAAATTATTCAAGCTCAAATTTCTAAATTTGACGAGTGAAAACTAAATAGAACCCATCTTCCAAAAAATTACGAAGGTAATTATGCATAAACTTCTAGAGTTCAAGTCTTCCATTCAGAAACTGTAATTCAATTTGACTTTAGAAGTGTGCCAGCCCATGAAAAAAAAAGCTGGGAGATACCAAATTAAAACATGCAAAACAAAGAATGTTCCTTTTATTCTTAACACTTTATTCATAATTTGCATCCAAATACCAACCAATTTGCCTCCAATTCCATACTCTTATTTTGCCTATATATCATTTGTATGGAATCTTTTCAAGTGTTTCTATAGACAATATCCAATGTAGGCAACATTATTTTAAAGAGAAAGTGAATAATGAAGTAGAGCCTTGTTGTTTGCCATTAAATTCCAACCAACTCCTCCCTTGTTCATTTAACAATCAATGCAAGACTTTCAGCTGTAAATGCACCTTAGCAATAGAATAACTGCTACAATGTATTCCTGATAATTTAAACAGTCCATGAGATACAGCCCCTGCATCTTCAGAGTCAGAGTTTTACAGCACATAAGAAGTCCTTTGACCCATTGTGTATGCGCTGAATAAACACCTATCGGATTTTACATTCCCAAATCAATCCCTGTGCTGCGAGTCCCATTATTAAATTGTTACAATGCAACTTTTTAATCGCTACAACTATATTAAAACACGTCTCAAGGAAAGTAACCATTTATGTTTCCAAACACACTATTAGTTCTAATTTTGTGGAAATCTAGCCAGAGTACTATACATAATGATCATTGTGCTACTTATTTTGTAGTTATTCAATTTACTACTGACATGAGCTATTAGCAAATAAATGTTACAGATTATAGAAAAATAACATTTAGGAATTATACATTTTATACAAAATTTGCTACCCAATCACAAAATCTGTTGCAGCACAGAAGGCTGCTATTCAGCCCATTGTGTTCTAAGGAGCAATTCACGTAACTGCCATTCTCCCTCTCTTTCCCTCCTCTCTGCACATTCCTCCTCATCTTAATTTTCTAAGAATTTGAAACTGTAGAAAACATAACAGCACAGAAGAAGGTCACTTTGTCCATAGTGTTTGCACAAAACTAAAAAATGAGCAAACCAGACTAAACCCATTTTCCAGCACATGCACCATAGCCCTTGGCTCACATTTTAAACAAACTAAAGATACTAACTCTAATGTCCTTTCAGACAGTGAGTTCCAGGCGCTTATCACTATCTGGGTGAAAAGATCTTTCCTCAATTCCCATCTACTACTTCACTTTAAACCTACGCATTCTCATTACTGACATCTCTGCCCAGGGAACTTGGTCCATGGCAATCTCGTACACCTTATTTTCCTCTGTTCCCAGCAAAACAACCCCAGTCTATCCAATCTTTACTCTCAATTTTCCAGTCCTGGCAACATTCTCAAATCTCTTCAATATCCTCTTTAAATATTTTGAAACTTTAAAACAATAACTGATATAAATTTAATCATGCAAGTGTGTATTCTAAAGCTCTTTCATTTAAAAAAAAATTAGCAAAACATAATTAGTCAAAAGGTTTAAATTGTGAAAAAAAATTGAAACTAGCAATGAAGCATTCCCTCAACTGTTAATACCTGCAAAACGAAACAAGGACACAGAAGTATTAACTTTCAATAGAGTTGTTCTCACATTTTTTGTAAAATTCTTAAGTAGAATCAAACCAGTGCAAAGGCATAGGAAGGACTTCTTCGCTTACAATTCTGTCCAATTCTATCCATTAAAAACATTGATGCTGAAACCGTACTATTTTTCCTCAAAGAGAAAAGGTAAGGAAAAACAAATGTTATGATCCAATTTCTCCCAGTAAGTGTCTACTGACCTTCAGCAACTGCTTTAAACTTGAAGGTATTATTTGTTCATGTGTTTGTGAAAGAAGTGTGGAAGTTTCCTTTGGCAAAACAATATTTGCAACATGAAGTTATTAGCCAAGATCTCTGATCAGTCTTGGAACTTACTATTTCTTAATTTCTTATTAAGATAGCCACATTTCTTTTCTGATGCAAAAAATCAGGGACCAACAATGGCACATTTGGAAACTTGCTCTTTTATATTCAGACTGTGGCTTCATAGCAATTGCAATGGCAAATTTACAGCATTAAATCACTATGACACAAATCCTCCTGGGAATTTCTCTCGACAGGTCACTCCCCCCTTGCTAAATCTGCATCCATTATTTGCAAAACAATCATAAAATAACTTTAGAACAAGACTTTTCCATATTTCCTCAATTTGCATTCATTGTTGAGAGAGTTTGGAGGCTCGCAAAATAATAGTGTCAATCATTTTAAAGTCTAGTCGACCAAATTTACTCTGCGGGTAAAGGTGACATTGCAACCATTTATTTCCAACTTACATTATACTGAAAATTTGAATACAAGTTCACTCGGACAATAAGGCAAAGAGGAAAGGAAAATGCTCTAAACAGAGGCTGCGTGAATTCAGAAAACTAAAGTAGTAGAGAAATGTGTTTAATTCTAACCATATGCCCTTAATTTTGACAGGATATTGGATTATATATTACAGGTAAAACAAAACTCACTCTTGGTGTTGTTAATGTGAAAATTGTTTCTAGATGAAACACAAAAGTAAATTGTATGAAATTGTGCCATATCAGTGTACCATCATTAAGTATAAATCTAATATTTTTGATTTTAAGGCCAGAATAATATCAGGCCAATTTGCACTTCCAAACCACAGGACTAATCAGAAATCAGTTATGTGAACAGAAACTTGCCCCAAACTGTTTTTTTAATTTATGTTTATGTATATAAGAAAATTTAAAATGCTGATTGCCAAAGAAAAATGTCTTTCCACCTGCACCCTCAAGGTTTCTAATATTTATGTAGCTTTGGTACTGATATCCAAGTTTAAAAGTGAGTACATATATACAGTAACTATAACATTTGTCTATAGCAATGTAAGAATAAGGTTAAAATTTATATGGTTCTATGAAACTGAAGTTATAACTTTACTGTAACCACATGGGGGTAGAAACTGTAAAATTGCTGAAAATATTAAATACCCTTGCATTTTAAAACTGCTTATTTTCTCAGCAAGTTGAGTCCCTTGGTACCAGATAGCACTGACCATCTGCTGTAGTACTGTTCCAAAAACACCAGTTATCCTATATATTTAAAGCAAATGGCCATTATCCAAGTTCGGATAGTTGGTCCTTCTTACTTGACTGTGAATGCATCACAACTGAACATGCCAATAATGCCCATGATCCATAAGCATTTCCAGCAGTAGTGACTGGCCAAGAACCAGGAGTGGGAATTCTACCCATTTTTTTCTCCCCAAAGGACAAATATCTGAATTAAAAGGTGGCCATTTAGCTCCTTGAGCCTGCTTTGTCACTTAGTAAGACAATGGCTGATTTGATTATGGTCTTAACTCTACTTTTCTGTCTACACTTGTCAATCAAGAATCTATTTAAAAATACCCAATAACCCAGCCTCTATGGTTCTCTGGGGTAGGAAATTCTGAAGTCTCAACTCAAAAAAATTTCTCCTCATCTCCATCCTAAATGGGAGATCCTTTTTTAAAACTCTTTGTTCTTGTTTCCACCACAAGGCAAAACATCAGCATCCACCTTGCCAAGTCCCCTCAGGATTGTGTATGTTTCAATAAGATCGCATCTTGTTTTTCTGAATTCCAATGGATAAGGCCCAACCTTTCCTCAAAGATAACCCCCTTTGACCCAGGAATCAGATAAGTAGATCTTTTCTGAACGGCTTCTAATGCAATTACATCCTTAAGTAAAGAAACCAAGCTGTACACAGTACTCCAGATGTGGTCTCATTTGAACCCTGTACAACTGCAGAAAAACTTCTCCATTTTAATATTTCATACCCTTGCAATAAGTGACAACATTCAACTTGTCTTCCTAATCAATCACTTGCTAAATGTACAAAGTAACTTTGTGATTTAGTAGGAAAATAATGGCTAATTATAAATACAGCTATTGTTACCTACCTGAGATTAGCTAACTCGACATAAGACGAGAGATAGAACCTATTACTCTTCTACTTGGTACAGCTTAGCATGTTGTTATATAAACTCGTTAAGTATTTAGAAGAATTTGTTTTTAGCATCTGCCTGTAAATCATAAAAAGTTCACCAATTAATCTTGTCAACTTTTTGGGCAAAGACAATAAACATTATTACCAGACTCTTGTCAGTAAACATGAATCGTCTTGCCAATGTCACAGCAATGTAAAAAATTTAGAGTAAACCTTCATAACGTCTGAGCAATACCGTCAGTTATAACTTGTATTCAAAAAATGGCAATTCAACAACGTTAGCATAGCTGAGACAGCATGAAAGGGGCAACAGAACATTTTCTAATAATACATCAGACGGGACTACGGGAATAAATGGAAAATGTGCAGATGTAACGGACTTCAGAGTCAACTTTTGATGCTCTCAGTTCTTTTCCTCCCCTCGCTTCCGCCAGGGCCAGTATCTCCAGCTGACCAGCACAGTTACAACATAAATTATAAACCGAAGCCGCATCGGGCATTAGGGCCATTTGGACACAGCAACTGAAGTAGGCATGCTGCCAATCAGCATCGCCGGGCAACAGCCAAGTGAATGAGAACCACGTCGCAGTGACAATGAACCGAACAGTCTCTGGAAAAACTACATCGCTATCCAACAGAAGTGAGCTGCCTAATTACCTAGTTATGAGATTAGTACTTCAAAGACTTATATCTGCATAGCCACGAAAAACCAAACCAGAAGAAATTGCAAGTGAAGATGACAAAACAAAATCAAAGTTTCGTAAATTCATCCTATCAACTGCAAATGAACTTTCAACAGTTCTATACAACTCTTCAAACTTTAATTCCAAAAGCAAAGTGACAGCATATTTTGTTGGCTCTATTTGTACAAGTGGATCATGGGTTTTTCTTTGTAAGTTACATTAAAGTTACACTAAATCGACTAATTCGATTATACATCCACAAAATTCACTTCATTCACCAACTAGAAATAACATGAAATTCAATTAGTTCTCCTGAATTTCAACCAAGGGATTGTCTTCGGTCACCTATTTTAGTTAAGTAACATAAAACGGAGGAAACCTCGCTAACCTCCCCAAACTTATTTTCGTCCACATTTTGTTTCACCAAACGCAAACTCAAAACAAAGCGATCGCTCATAAACTACGAAATAACTGCTCTGAAATTTCTTAGCTACTGTTAAAAGTAGTGACTTGTCTCGGTTGCAGGATTTAAGACTTGATCAACGCATTTCGCTACAAAATTGTCCAAAGCAACTCAGTGACGGGTGCAATTCACGTCCGGCCCGCTACAAGTTAAAAAGATAGCTCGGCACATTCCCGAACTCGCTTCAAAGCTCACCTATGATTATAATTCTATAGTTTAAGTATTTAAAACGTAAGAATGTTTCTAACTTGAAAAAAGTAAACCCATAAATGGATTGAAGTGTTGGTACGTTTTGGAAGCAGCGCTGAAAGCAATGAAGTTTGCATCTTTAGCCGCGTGTGACTGACTGAGTGGTGGATTGTGCCCCCTGTCCAAACCCTGACAGCTCCTTACAGCGGATGATTGAACATCTCCTGTATACTTACAAGTAGACGACCCAAGCGGGCAGCTGGCGGGGAATGTGGGTCCAGGCCTGCTTGCTGCAATCCAGCTGCTCCCCGCTACACGTACAGCCCGGGATGCACGGCGGATCCCCGGCGGGAGTGAGGGGATGGGAGCCGGCGCCACGTCCTGGTCCTGTGCACGTAGCTGGCCGGGGGGCAGAAAGCAGCAGCAGCAACGGAGGGAGGAGGAGGAGGAGGAGGAGGAACGCCGGCAGCCCGAGCGCCGCCATCTTGCCTCGCACCGAGGAACCACCGCTCCGTGAAACTCAAACCAAACGGCAGCTCCGCACCGACCGAGGCTAACTCGATGTCCCTCCCCCTCTTAACACAAATCCGACTTCAAATCAAAAATCAGCAGCAGAGCCGCAACTTCAGAGCCACTGCCTCCACTCCGCCACCAATTCTCCTCCAGGAGCAAGCTGCTTGCCCGCGGAGATGGTGGGGGGGAGGGAGGGAAGCGGCCGTTAATATTAAACCGCTCGCGCCCCTCACAGCCCGCGACCCACGTTGGATGCAGCTAGTATCCCTCCCACTTTCTCCCATTGGCGCAGCCTCTGGAGCACGTGAACAAACAATCGCCCTCGCTTCCTTCCCTATTGGATTGCCGGAACGTCAATCAAAGGTAGGGCAAAGGGGTGGGCTCAAGAGGCAGGAGCCTCCGCCCATCCCCAAGGCGTTGGTGTGAAAATTCACCGCACTCCTCTCACCACGTTTAAAGGGCAATGCCCAACGGGAACCTCCTCTTGTCTAACTGCATACATCAGAGAGAGACATTTTAAAGCTCTATATGTAAAACTCTCTCTACATATATATGTGTATAACTTATTTACTTTTTTATTCTTTTATAGAAAAATCATTCCCATTTTGTTAAAACCCCAGGCGAGTGCCAAGTTGGCTGCAAACAGCCTACCTAGCTATATAGGTGCGAAATATGTTTTGCATTACGCAAACGGCAATATGTTTGATTGAAACCATACAAACTCTTACAGTACAAAAAGGAGGCCATTCGGCCCATCGAGTCTGCACCAACCACAATCCCACCAACATCCTATCTCCAAATTCCGACACATTCACCCGCTAATCCTTCCAACATACGCATCTCAGTACTCTAAGGAGCAATTTTTAGCATAGCCGGTCAAGAACCTAACCCGCACATCTTTGTACTGTGCCAATCAGCATCGCCGGGCAACAGACACGAGGAGAATGTGCAAATTCCACACAGACAGTGACCCAAGCCGGGAATCGAACCCAGGTCGCTGGAGCTGCAAACTAGCACTGCGAATTACTGTACTACCGTGCCGCCCATTGGCTGCTCAGAAATTTAATTGCTGAAATTTGAAAATAGCACCAAAAATAATCCACCAATTTAACTCCATTTAACCATCAGCTTGAACTGCAGATTGCTGGAGAAGTTATTTTTTAAATACATTTTACGATTATAAAGCTCACAGAGTATCAAGTTTTTGGCGGTGTCTTCATCAAACAGCATTCTCCCTTCTCCCTGTAATTCCAACTGAAAACACATAGCAGATTCTTCAAGCGGCTTTAAACGCTATAAGGAATAATTCCCAACTATTCACAAAAGAAGCAAGTAACTTTATACAAATCGTTATTAAGTAAGTTTATTTCCCGTCAAATGCTTCTGCTAAAACAGTAGAAGTACAGATGCTTATAACGTCGGGATTGTTTGAATATTCTGCAAGCTTTGTCAACTCTTTAGAAAGATAAAATGGGTGAAAATGATTTTTAATTTAGTTTTCTTTAATTGCTAATTGTGTTCTTTGTTATTAGTATAACTTCCCGATAGATAAATCAACAATACGTTTTATTATATAGCAATCCAAGCACAGATGGCCAGTGGAAATCATGCAACTGCACTTTGTTGAGCAAAGTGTTACTTTTATACTCCAACCACCCCAATTTGTTTTTATTGGGATTATAAACTTAGTTTGTTCATATATAAAGAGAGTGAGATCTTTTGAGAATTGAACTATTAAGTTGCAATATGCTAAAAACACTGCAATTTAGGGTGTTTTTTTTGTCGTTCACGAAATGGAATTAGTTTGACAGTCATTAAAACAGATAGTTAAACGGTACACAATGATCAATAGTAATACGATTGATTAAACATTGATTGCCAAGTTAAATTTATATTTTGCTTAGGTTTATGTCTAATTGTTCATTATTCCAAATGCTAAAATCGTATCTCATAATTTTTGAAAGTTATGTTTTTTTTCGGTAATATTTGCCAATCTGAAAGAAAACGCAAATGGATTACCAAACGGAATCTTATTATTTATTCACTTTCTCGTTTGATCTCAGATGTCGATGATCATCTTCAGTATGTGGCAGCCCGTTCTCTGAGTGACATCCACAAAAAGATCAAGCACCGATTAACTTGTTTCCTTGCTGTATAGCGAATGAAGGTCACATTAATAATCAAAAATCTGATGTTAAACGTGCAACAGCGGGATAAATTTTCAGAGAAAGTTTATTGCACATGACTTAAGAAAAAACATCGGCACAAGGTCCACAAGAGCGGCCAATATGGGAAGTGCACCGTGAACAAGTTATTTCATTGAAATAAATGAACAGTCACTTTACAACGCTTTCAGAATTCGATTGCAGCGGGAATGTGAAAACAACTAACATTCTTGTATTCCACCTGCACGGATTTTCACCTTAACATCAATTGTACCTTTACTCCTGTCCGCCACTCTTACCTCTTTCGAAAATCCATTAAATGGATCAAAAATGACGATTGTTAGCATAACCCAAGAAGTAACTACACTTTACTAATCACCATGTGAATTCCATTCCCATTGTCAGTATTGGCAGTATTAGTAATCTTTATACTCCGTGGGACATGTTAATGTGCAAAATATTTTAATGTTATGGAAAGATATAGTTTCACCTGCTGTGCGAAGAAGAGCCATACAATGTATATTCTATAGTAAGAAGTTTCGCAACGCCAGGTTAAAGTCCAACAGGTTTATTTGGTAGCAAAAGCATACACTAGTGTAGGCAGGTAAAAGGCACCTTCTGTGATCTGATAACTGAAACTGCTCATTCCCTTGCTAAAATTTTCAAATTCCACAACTAATGTTAATACACCTCATTGCAACATAACGAGCATTCTATACTATTTTACACTATAGCTTTACTGGCCTGAACTAGGTAGAACCTTGCTGGACTCCTACCTGGCTGAAATTTTAACAGTTCTGCATTGAGAAGAGCTACTTATGTGCTTGGGTCATTCATGGGCAAATGTTTCTGTAAACATTTCAAATTTTATACGATTAGAAAGCAAGGAAACATTTGAATTGGTTTAGGTAAATTTACAACACATCTACACAGCTCTCGGATACTTTACAGACCAGTTTTGACACCCTAACACCATATTGTGTAAGACTGAAGAATTCTGAAAGTATCTTCCATGAAGTTTCTGGGTATTTCGATTCAAAGTGAGGTTGAGCCAGTTTTATAGATTGATAGATTAGTCAATACAAAGACAAAATTACTAAAACTTAATGGTCATTACACAACTGGACTTAAAATTATTTTTAGATAATCATTTTGCATATTGGTATTAATACAATCCCAACTAATGTTACTACTGGACAAGCCTGATCCCGGAATGGAACCAGGCTTGTTAGATCCCATCCTTTATTTTTTGTTTAGATTTGTGAGTAAAGAGTCACAGGACTGCCAATGAACTTTTAAGAAAAGATCAAAATGTTTATTAAACAAAAAAAGATTAATTATAATACACTACTCCTTCACCCCAGCTGCACCTTTACAGATATATAGGGATTGAAAAAGATAGCACAAGTTATAAGAAGATTTTTTTACTGTAATATTCTCAATAAGCACACGCTCCATGTAAGTTGATAAGCAAACTATGGTCAGACACTGCAGTACGAAATGAAGTGACAAATGCCACCTGCAACAGCTTCCTGGATTTGCCATTATAACCCCCAGATGTTTGTCACACTGTGAGCCAATTGGTCTCACTGGAACTTGGACTTTCACGTGAGAGTTCCCAATCTCTGCTCTCAAAGAACATGCTTTGGAATCTTCTCCTAAATAATGCTTTCTTTTGAATGTGTTCACCAAGGATCCATATCCAGAATTTCAGTCTGTCCTTTTGATATTGCTCTGCCCTGGATTACCATGTATACTCAAGCTTCCACACAACCTGTCAGGTATCTAGCCATGCCACTACTTCACAGGGTATATTAAGGGATCACAAACCTTAGGATCACTTTGGATATCTTGCATGTCCATGTGTGCACCTTGCAGTCCTGTCTTTAACTAGGAACCTCTCTCTGCCGTTTACTTTAATTTTCTTTGACTTCACAGCCTTCCTGGGATGTTTCTCAGGCCCGATCCTTAGTTTCTGGGACTTTCTCTTCTTTAGCTTGGAACTGCCTTTCTGTCCCTGTGCACTGTCTTGCCTGTTCTAGCAGTTTATTGTGGAATGCTTCTTGCCTCTGGTTTTCCAGGTTCCAAATTGAAACTCAAATACTTCCACTCTTCGCTGTTTACTTCAGATTGCTAAGCAACTTCATTTTTTTAACACATATAGAAACTGCTGGAAAATCTCAGCAAGCCGGACAGCATCTGTAGAGAGAGAAAGTGGAACTAACATTTTGAGCCTGGACGATCCAGATTTGAAACTTTGGCTCTATTCTCTCTCCGTGGAGAGATATGAATCTGTGGAACACACTGCCCCAGACTGCACAGAGACAGAAATTAACAGATTCAAGAAAGAAATAGATATGTTTCTAATGAAAAGTGGGATAATGGGCTATGGGGAGCAGGCAGGAAAGTAGAATTGAGTCCAGGATTTGATCAGCCATGATCATGTTAAATGATGGGGTGAGTCCGAATGACTTGAATTGTCAATTCCCGTTGTCCCATATTGCATGTAATCCTTTGCATATAATTCATATTATGCATATTTCATATAATTCCTTTGTCCCATATTGCATGTAATCTAGAGTTGCAGGGTAATGTTCAAGGGACCCAGGTTCAAATCCCACTATGGCAAATGGCAGGATTTGATTTCAATTAAAATCTGGAATTAAGTCAACTGATGATCATTAAACTTTGGTTGATTGTCATAAAAACCCATCTAATTCACTAACATTCTCTACGGAAGGAAATCTGTTGTCCTTACTCAGTCCGATCTACACATGACTTCAGACCCACAGCAATGCAGTTGATTCAGGTCAGTTGATTGAAGGGCAAATAGGGATGGACAACAAATGTTAGTCCTACTAGCGACACTCCCATGAAAAAGAATTAAAAACTAACACAACCATTATCATAAAGTTAATCATTTCACTTTATTATGGATATCTTTTCGTAATAAAATTAATATTTATATACATGCCATGTTAAATGTAGACAATTTATTAGATTCTAAAAAGAAGCATCTCTTAAGAAATCAGAATTAAATAATTGTTCTTTGAATATGAATATTTCTTCAAACCATTGCTAAATTTCCAAAGGTGTTTTATATAATGAGCACTAAGTCATAGACAACATCACATTTCTCACATCCTATATCAAACCTACCTCATGGGTTAAAATTCTGGTCACCTCATCTTAAGTGTCTCATTGTCGAATGTTGTCTGATAAACTCACATTATGTGCAGGGGGATGTTTCGATATATTAAAGGTGCTATATCTTGTCAACTTATTAATTGTGATTATGGAACATTAGGAGCATTGAAGGGTTTGCCTCATGTGCATAATGCAGCGTTCTGCAAGATTCTCTGACCTCGCTGCCAGCTGGGATTATCCAGTCTTGCTGCAGTGAATGGAAGTGTGGCTGAGTATCAAATTCTCCATCCTCGCTGGACCAGCAGCAGGATGTGAATGGCTGGAGAATGCCAGCGAAGGTTTGTTGAAATATTTACAAAAGGGCAAATAAGATTGATGCAACCAGAATTATGGATAAGTTCATGATTCTTCTTCTGATCTCTAAATTTAAAACTCTACTCTGCTTCTTTCAATTGGCTAGGCTAAAGGAAAACAAATATCTGAAACTACATTTTAATAAAGAAAGATATTATTTAGAAACTATTTGATGTGGATTTTTTGGTACAATGCAAAAAACATTGAAATGGGGAAAACTTATATAGACAGAATTTATTAGACTCTGTAACAGAGTGAAATAGTTGTATACGTTTTCAATAAAAACATGGGATTAGATATAAAAGCTATGACAATTGAAGGTGTGAAAGACACTCATGTCACTAGAGGAGAGTGAGAAAAAGTATGAAATTATCAAGGTCCAAATATCCATGGTAATACAGCACCTTTGAATGGGGAAACAACTGATTTGGAACTCCATCTGGTACAGTTGATTATTTTATCTATCCTTCCTTGATTAAAATTTGTCATGCGCTGTATGAAAGAATAAATATTAGCCTCTTTCAAACATCACATGAAATAGCAGACACCTGTCTTCAGAGTGACTGGGCAACTCTAGCTAAACCTATTAATGGTGGTATTTCAAGCCATGGCTCCATTTGAATTTATATTGTTCATTTAAACATATATGAAAGGCGTTACATTTACAGATACAAACAATGCACGCAGCAAAAATACTTCTCAAACCAGAAACAGTAATGAATTCATGTTACTCAGGAATTCCAAAAAATAATTGCAATTATTATATATAATACATTTTCAAACACTTGGACTTTTTATTCGCCCACTTCAAAATGAAATAAATCCTTAATTTTAATAATTACTTTTAAATATTATTCTCAGAGTTCAACTTTGTTTCATTATAGTGATTTTGCCTTTGAGTCAGTAGGTTGTATGTTCAATCCCAAAATGAACGTGTAATTTAGGTTTTCACCCCAGTGCAGTACTAAGGGGTTATTGAGTTATTAGAGGTGCCATGTTCAACAAGACTCCGGACTGGATTTTCTGGCCGTGCTTACCCCAATGCCAGAAAATTCCACCCAAGGTCAATGGGCCTTTGCATTGCCCATGTCTCTCCCTCTACAATTCATGTGTCGAGTGGGACCAGACAATTCCACCCCCTGTCTATCTACTGGTTCGACGGGCGCCGGGGCAGGATTTTCCAGCCACACTTGCCCCAAAATGCAAAATCCTGTCCAAGAGCAACAGACTTTTCCATGGTCCGTGTCCCACCCACTATAATTCCCTTGGCAGGCAGGTTGGGGACAGGAAACATCTGCCCTAGAAGTTGGAAAGAACTGAAGCAAAGACTTTCCAATATGTTTAAAATTCTGGAAAATTCAAAATGCAATTTAATGAATTTATCCTGCCATTTTGACTTGTCCTGTGTTTACATAATTATATACAAGGTATTTCCTTACATGTCTGAAGGTAAGCCCTGAAAGAAGAAAAATGAAGGCAGAAAGTAAAAAGAAGACTCATAAGAGAAAAACAAAAGAACTTAACAACAAGGGAAAGAAAAGGAAACAAAACAATCCAACAAGAAATTTTAAAGAAAGAGAAAAAGCACAGTAAAAGGGAAAGTATGTTAAAATGTTTTCTCATATGTACATACTTCTTTTAATATTCCCTCAGAGATTTTCTTATGTATAAATACAATATAGCTTAAGGGCTTAATAATTTTCATTTTTTTACTGGTATATTCTCATATGTATGATTTTACAGGAAGGCATAATGACAGGGCAATGCATGGATCATGCAAAAACATTATAAGCTGGTATTACAAGTTTTTAAAAATTTAAAAATAGAATAGTTGATGTTTCATTTGTTGTACTACAAGGTGTCATGTTTCTGATTATCTGGCAATGAATATATGTCTCAGTTGTCAATATATCTTGTAGATTTTATTGGTGTACAGGTATATCTTTCTTAGTATTTGCTTTGAGCAGATATAATTCAAATCAAGGTCTACTACAATTTGTTTGGGAATTGTTTCCTATGATCCCTTTTATTATTAGGTGAATTTGCAGCAATGTTTAATATGTTTAGACTTGTATTTATGTTCACTGTTGTAAGATTAGTTTTTACTTTTTAGGGTTGTGAAGTAAAGAGAACAAGCCTGCAGAAATAGTAGTGCTGGCTTGGGCAGATGAGTATAGTATGAAGCAGCTATTGTCAGAAATTGAAACGAATGACAATTTGAAGATTATTTGTAATTGTTATTTATATCATTTAAATGTGGATTTTAGATTTTTTTCTGAATTTTAAATTTATTACTGCCTTTTATTGCTTCATTAATTTCAAATAGTGGACTGAAAAGAGGACCTATGCTATCACTATATTGCTGTTAATTTTGTTGTTAATGCAACCTTCATCACAAAACAGCCTAACTACTGTTCAAATTATTCTCACTTCTTTACAATTGCTACTTAATGGAATTTTTTTTTATATTCTCAGGATGTAGATATTGCTGGCATGTTTATCAGTTATTCCCATCCATAATTGCCTTTGAGAGGCTGCTGGTGAGCCTTCACTTGAATTTCTGTAGTCCACAGGCTGACGGTTGCTGAGATCATTAATCGTATACAGTGGAGGAGTAATACAGCAGCTTGTCTTTTACCTTCAGCAAGTTTATTCTTAATATAGTTCAGTGGAGTTACAGACTTGTTATGATTCCCCCAACTATTCCAGTTGTGCCCTTTTATACTCTTTTGGAGGTTCAGTCAATGATCATCACCTGTCTTTAACATGCAACTATCTGAACAGTGTAATTGCCAAAAGATGTAATTGTTGATTATTATGAAGTGGAGGTTGATCACCCTCTGAGAAACTAACATCTAACCACTCAAAGATGATCACCTCACCCCATAATCTGGTGATGGGGTGTGATGTGTTACCATTTGCTCTTCAGGATCTTCTACTAGTTAAATCAAAATACCTCCCTGACACTCTCTCTCTAAAATCAACAAGTAACAATTTACTTGTTTAACTAGTGGTGAACAAATTAACTAAACTCTTAGTAAAGCGAATAAAACAGAATTCTAATGGAATACTGTTCAAATAAACACAGTTCCCACTTATTAACAAAAAATAGAATTTTAGTCATTCTCTAAGTTACAACCAGGTTTTGTGTCATCCGGAATCTTCTAGACCTTCTCTGTTTTCTTCTTTCTTTTTTGGTAGATTTACTATTAAGATGATGTTTTCTCTTAAGACATAATTCAGTTAAAAGTTGAACAAAGAGTTGTTACTCTGGCAGATGGCATTGTTCTTTCCTTTTTATAGCTGTAATGACATATCAATATCCTTCACAATAAGGCTGGTCCTAGACTGCCAAAACCATCAAATCTAAGTGCCTAATTTAAATTGATTGGCTAAATTTAAAAAAAATTTAAAGCCCGAAAGATTGTTGAAAGCCTGTTGTCTTGGAAACATTGCTGCTTGGCCTTTTGAATCAAATGTTTCATTTTGGATGTTTCAATTTGGGCATGTACTTGCATTTTTTTAGTTTTCTAAGCACAGAAAAAGCACCATCTTTTTAAAGAAACCATGCAATGCTTTTTCCCTAGCATTTTACAAATTTACAAATGCCAATCTACAGTTACTCTACTTAACTTCACAACACTGATACACTGACAAAGGTGCCTTAATGGTCTCCTTACTTTCTCAAGGTGTTTTGGTTTCCTTACTTGAGAAAAGATACTGATACTGGACAGGGTGCAGAGGAGATTCACTAAGTTGATTCCGGAGTTGAGAGGGTTAGCTTATGAGGAGAGATTGAATAGACTGGGGCTATATTCATTGGAATTCTGGAGAATGAGGGGAGATCTTATACAAACATGTAAAATTATGAAGGGAATAGATAAGATG
Organism: Sphyrna mokarran; assembly: GCA_024679065.1. Lineage (NCBI taxonomy): Eukaryota > Metazoa > Chordata > Chondrichthyes > Carcharhiniformes > Carcharhinidae > Sphyrna > Sphyrna mokarran. The sequence continues at coordinate 102,776,318 of JAGIQG010000003.1, read as the reverse complement.
AAAGCAGGGAAGCTGTTTCCATTGGCAAGTAAAATGAGTCTGTCCTCAAAATAAGGAGAAGCAGATCAGAACAACTGAGTGGAGGAGAAACTTCATCACACAAAGGATTGTGAATCTGAGGAATTTCCTGCCCAGTGAAGCAGTTGAGGCTACCTCATTGAATGCTTTTAAGGCAAGGATAGATAAATTTTTAAACAGTAAAGGAATTAAGGAATTATGGTGAGTGGGCAGATGGTAGAGCTGAGTCCACGAAACAATCAGGCATGATTTTATTGAATGGCAGAGCAGGCTCGAGGGGCTAGATGGCCAACTTTTTCTCCTAGCTCTTATATTCTTATGTGCCCCCACAAATTGTTGGAAAGACAATTCTAGGGTTTTGAAAAATCTTAGCAGGTCTGATAGCATCTATGGAGAGAGAATAGAGCTAATGTTTTGAAACTGGATGACTCTTTGACATGGAAAATCAATATGTATGCAGAGCAGGATCTTCCAGCCATTCACACTCCATTGCCACTGCAAGTGACAATGGAGAATTTGGCACTCAGCCAAATCTTCATTCAGAGCAGGGAATCCTGCCAAGATTAATGGCCAAAAGATTCTGCCCATAAAGTGAAAAATAATGGACTAACATCATGAAGTCTGTGGTAGTTGTTGTGGACACATCTACAATTAAAATGGATAAAACCTTTAACATGAAGTTTGATGAATGACAGAATTTTCCGACTTCACCAGGGCTGAGATTCTCCAGTCCTGCTACTATAAACAGAGATTTCGCTGTGTGCCAGATTCTCAATTCTCCCTGACAGTGGTGGCAGGACTTGTGAGACTGGAGAATTCCAGTCAATAAGTTGGATAAATGAAAGTACCAAATTGCAAAATATTCTGACTTTGGAATTATTGAAAAAAATTTACTTCTCATTTGTAATCTTACTTAATATAATATTACAATATTTAATAGTCATCATAAATTATAATGCTGCCTTTTTGACAAATTTAGATAAATAACTGGTTAAGACATAATCCACATAACACTTCCTAGATGTAGCACCAGAAAACCTGCCCAAAGTAAGTCCACTGTGGAGATTATAATTGCCTCCCAGGACTATTACTCCAGTCAAGTGCACAGTAGATTATATTTTAAGATCTGAAGCCGTACATCACTTTTTAAAATATATTTGTATTATGTTTAGAAAGTATTAAATTAATCAACTGAGGTTCTACAATGGAATAAGCATTTCTCCTTATAAATTTCAAAGTGCAGTATCTTGAATAAAGTTGTCAAGAAAATATTTATTTAGTAGTCTTCAACAATTAGTATTCTTACAGCAAGTAAATACTTCAAATAAAATAATAACTTACCAAAGATCTTTGACTTCAAAAGTATGTACTAAGTACATGGTTTGTACAATCAATGCGTGAAGTAAAGCAATATAAAAGATAGTTTAAAGCATGTGCAAAAAAAGTAAATTATTTTCCTTGTTGAATCTGGGATCTGTGCTACTTCATAGCACCCTAGGCTATTGTAGGTCCAGATTCAACTTTTTTTGTACAGCTCGTTGCAACTCATTACTGTATTAGTGGTATAATGGTTTTTTGATAACACATAATTCATTCCAAATGGACATCCAAAGCTGAAATTGGTGTCTTAAAGGCACTCACATGTGTTCTCACTTTAAAGGTTTAAAGGTTGATTGTACTTCTGCATGTGAGTCTGCTTATTGAAAGAAAACTCCCGTTTCCATAATACATTAACAGGACAGGTGATAACAATTTTTTTTTATTATTCATTCATGGGACTTAGGCATCACCGGCTGGCCAACATTTATTGTCCATCCCTGTCTGCCCTTGTTCAGAGGGCACTTGAGAGTTAGTCGCATTGCTGTGGCTCTGGAGTTAAATGTAGGACAGACAATATAAGGAGAACAGATTTTTTTCCTTAACGGATATTAGCAAACCAGGTGATCTTTCACCAACATCAATAGATTCTTAATTCCAAATATTTTTTAAAAGTTGAATTCAAATTGCACCATTTGCCATGACAGGATCCCAACCCAGGTTTCCAGAACATTAGCTGGATTAATAATTGAGCGATACTACTACTGGACCATCACCTAAATCCTTCCTACAGCAATAAATTCAAAGAGTTGACATAATTTACAAGATCAAAGACAATGGTACTTGTCCTCAGGACATTATCCCACTAGTTACACTGGGATTGAGTTATAATTGTTCCCTATTCTGAATGATCAGTGTTGCGGATGGTGGGTGATGTTATGGAGTGTGGAGGGACAGATTGGGTGGAATCTCAATGGGAGGCCACCAGTTAACATAACATAGGCAGGTATTAGTTCTGGTATTTGTTTGCTCCATAAACAGCAAGTTAGAAATTATTGGAAGCAATAATCAAATTGATAAAGGTTCTCAAAGGCACAGAATTCTGCTCATCTGCTCATGATACTATAGAAGTGTTTATAGGACTGTTAACTCTTTTCCTACTTCTGTTTTAATCTTTTCTCTTCACAAAAGTGCTGGCTTTTACTGGGACATGGTACTAATTTATTCAAGTACCATCAAGGAGGTTTCCTGGAACATTGTACTGTAGAGGCCATCAACTAAATGTGGACTTACACACATATGCAAACGTATACATTCTGGCTGGAATCTCTAAGACAGTGAGGTGAAGAAACCTCCCTATCTTGGGGGCACTGCATCTCTCCATTTCTGATCAGCAAATTCAAAACTGAGCTAATCGAGAATCAAGTCAAACTTCTGGCCTGAATAGTTTAAGTTAATGCTGAACCATGGTTTTACTTATTAGGGTAAACACAGTAAGAAGTCTCACATTATGAAGTCTCACATTAGAAAATCTTATTAGAACATTGGTGCAGTTAATTCTAATGTTTACAATTATTCTCGGAGATAGGTTGAGTATTTTTATCATTTACATATGAATTTCAGTTCTGTGGGAATCGATGTGTAAGTGACCTTGTTGCTGACACCAAACTGCTGATTTCGAAGACAATGGCATTATTCTGTGACACATTTTATCCTGATGCACTGTGACACACATGCCATGAAATAGATTCCAGAAGGCATGGAAAACTTAGCTGAACATCGATTATTTATCTCAAATTGTATTAAAAAACACACAAAGTCAAAGAATTTCTGGAATAATCTAATGATTAGAAGAATTTTTTTCCCATAGAACAATAAAGACATGAAGAGTCTCTCAATTAGTGTAATAATTCCTTTAAACATGGCCAGATAAATATAATGTTAAGAGTTGACTGAAGATTATGATTATACACCCTGTGAATAATGTTGGCTCTTGTAGAGCAACATTATTTTGCTAAATAACATTATGGGGCCCAGTGATATATTTTACATGGATTTTGCTTCTGGGATGTTTTTTGGGTAGTCAGTACCACATCAAAATAAAATAATTATTCAATTTAAATTATCATTTTATTTGCTTCCCTTTTTAAACATAACTGAAGATAAAAGACATAAGAAATGTAAAGAAGCACATTTTTGAAATTACTGTTAACCTCATGAAAAATTTCAGGTTTCAATTACTATTATTTATGGAATATGCATAAGTTATATCCAGTCAATCACCATATCACATGTGTTAATATTTTGCTACCAAATGGGAGCAACAATATGTTAGAATGTGCAATATTTTTTTAAATAGTGCCATCAAAGTGTTTTTAGGCATAAGAATGAATATGTGAATTGAGTTAATTTCTCTCTTTCCAGCACCCTTTATGCACAGGTTCATTGGATACAACAGGAAAGAGAAAGGGTAAAATTCTGCAATATCATATCTCCAAGCTCCTTCCAAGAACAGGTTGTGGCTGCAAATGAACATGGAAAATGATACAGGATCACACCTGTGTCATTTTCCTACATTAATGCAAGATACATTTACTTTCAACTACAGCCCACCTAAGTGGCATTCAGAATTATTGGCTGTGAAATTAGTCAAAAGGTTTCAATATAGTGGTACTGCTGCTGGAGCAGTAGTTCAGAAGTCAAATATGGGTTCAGATCCCACCATGCCTGTGAGTGGAATTTAAATCCAATTAATCAATAAATCTTAAATAAAAAGCCACTAGTAGCAATGGTGACAAACTTCTATCTTGTAAGAGGAGGTTGAGTCACCTTGCTCAACTCTGCATTGAGCGTTGCATCGGGTAACTCAGAAGCCCCCCTCTGGCATAACAGTGTCTGCTGCAGGAGAAGACAATGGATGAGAAAATGTATGATTTTCTGATCTCTGCTTTCTATGCTTGTTCTGCTGAACTTCTTGTTTCTGTTTACCTCTTCCACTGTTCTACCAAACAATCAACTTCCAGCAGTCATGACTGTCAGTGACTATTCCCCAATTGTCAGTATCAATGTTTCCTATCTTAATATTTTTCTTACAGATGTCCCTACATCAGAGGTATGGTTGCCCAGAAGGTCATGACCCAATGGCCAATGTTGCCATATGGATCTTTGGATATACAGCCTTCACTGAATCGAAGAACATGGCCAAGCCAGCATAGACCTTGTTATCTTAGCAATGAATGTATACTGATGGAATTAGCATTGTCCAGGATCTCTGAGTTGTTGACTTTGTCCTGTTAAGAGATGTTGGGGATAAATCCTGAGACAACAAAGTTGGAAACTGTTCAGCCTTTTCATCTGCTTAGTGTGCTGTTCAAGTTGTACCTTTACAGAGGAGTGCATTGAGAATGGAGGTTTAATAGTTTTGCAGTTTGGTGTTTTTAGTCAGGTTGCTGTTGTTCCACACTCTATTGCTCAGCTTGGACATACATATGAACAAACAAATTTGGACCACGAGAAGGCCATTCAGCCCCTCAAGCCTGCTCCGCCATTTGATATGATACTGGATGATCTGCCTATGGTCCCAATTCTATTTTCCTGTCAATCTCAGTACCCTTTGACTCCCACATCAGAGTTAAAAATATCCAATAATTCAGCTCCCGCTGCTTCTGGGGAAGATCTTCACACCTGATCCCTGATCTTCACAATGATTCCTGAAGGAATAAAATTCTTATCATCTCCACCTTAAATGGGAGACCCCCTGTCGTCCTAGATTTAATGTTTCCCATCCTCAATATCTCAGTAAGCTGCAGCTTTTGTAACACATATTGATTTCAACAACAAGTGACTGATCGTTGAGCTTAGATATGTGAATCCATCAACAACCTCCAGCGACACATTGTCAATCCTGACAGATGAGTATGACAATATCCCGGACCATGACATTTGTCTTCCTGCTGCTGATTGTCAAACAAAACTCTTTACAGGCGTGACCGAGTTTGTCCTTTCGCTGCTGGAAGTTTTCCCCAGTATGGAATGTTAGTGAAACATCTTCAGTTCAGAACAACTGTGATGAGAATTTGGCGTTTTTTGTCTTGGATCTCTGGCACATTTGACTTGATTTGATTTGATTATTATTGTTTTATGTATTAGTATAGGGTGAACTAGTATAGGGTAAACTAGGGGTCTTTACTCAAAGAGTGATTAGGGAGTGGAATGCCCTGCCTGCAGCTGTTGTAGATGCGCCAAGTTTGGTGGCGTTTAAGAGGTTAATTGATAAGTATATGGAAGAGAAAGGAATGGTTTAGTTTGGAGGGGCATTGCTTTTTATTTTGGTCAGCACAACATCGAAGGCCGAAGGGCCTGTTCTGTGCTGTAATGTTCTATGTTCTATGTTCTAAAAGTATTGCTTCTTGTGTGCTGTGCATCCTATACATAGAGAAGGGAAGGAGAGGGTGCAGAATACATTGTTACAATCATTGCTAGGGTGTAGAGAGACATCAACTTAATATAAGGTAGGCCCGTTCAAAAGTCTGATCGCAGCAGGGAAGAAGTTGTTCTTGAGTCAGTTGGTATGTGACCTTAGGCATTTGTCTCATTTTCCTGACAGAAGAAGTTGGAAGAGAGAATGTCCAGGGTACTTGGTGTCCTTAATTATGCTGGCTGCTTTCCTGAGGCAGAACATAAGAGTGTAGACAAACTCAGTGGGTGAAAGGCTGGTTTATGTGATGGATTGGAATTCATTCATGACCTTTTATAGTTTCTTGCAGTCTTGGGCAGAGCAGGAGCCATATTAAACTGCGATACAACCAGAATAGATGTTTCCTATGGTACATTTGTAAAAGTTGATGAGAATCATAGCTGACATGCCAAATTTCCTTAGCCTCCTTAGCATGTGAAGCTGGACAGCCTTCTGTCGATTCGGCTACATTAATGCTCTGCAGAAAAATTGGGATGTCCTCTCTGGGACCTAGGCAAGTCCGGTCAAATTTTATGCAGATATTGGCCTGCCCATTTTGACTTCACCTATTGAGTTAGCTATGAGGAGAGGTTGGAGAAACTTGATTTATTCTCACTGGAATGATTGAAGTTGAGGTGTGATATGATAGAAGTCTACAAGATTATGAGAGGCATGGATAAAGTGGATAGTCAATTATGAGGAGGCGCAGGTTTAAGGGAGATGTAAGAGGCAGATTTTTTTACACAGAGCGTAGTGGGTGCCTGGAACCTGCTGCCAGAGGAAGTAATGGAAGCGGACACAGCACGGCTTTTAAGGGGCATCTTGACAAATACATGAATAGGATGGGAGTAGAGGGACATATAAAGGCCCTTTATATGCCCTGTTTGTGATCAGAACTCCTTGCTCACCTGACGAAGGAGCAGCGGTCTGAAAGCTAGTGGCGTTTGTTACCAAATAAGTTGTTGGACTTTAACCTGGTGGTGTGAGACTTCTTACTGTGTTTACCTCAATCCAACGCTGGCATCTCCGCATCATCACCAAGAATGGCAGGGTAGCAACTCTACTGACTGAGCTGGCCAAGTCCTGAAAGACATATCTGCCAGACTGAACCTGGAGTTCGTTTTGAGGGAACTAACATAAGGGAAAGTCATTCTTGACCTCGCCCTCACCAATTTAGTTGTTACAAATATATCTGTTCATGGCAGTATCATAGATTAGAATAGAATAGAATCATAGAATTCCTACAGTTCAAAAGTAGACTATTTGGCGCATCAAGTCTGCACTGACTCGCCAACAGATCATCCGACCCAGACCAGATCGCTGTAACCCAATGTATTTACCCCACTAATTCACCTAACCTACACATCTTGGAGCACTAAGGGGAAATTTAACATGGCCAATCAATCTAATCTGCACATCTTTGGACTGTGGGTGGAAACCAGATCATCTGGAGGAATTCAACACAGACGAGAAAACATGCAAACCACACGCAGACAGTCAACCAAGGCCAGATTAAACCTAGGTCCCTGGTGCTGTAAGGCAGCTAACCACTGTGCTATCATGCTACCACTGCACAGTCATTGTAGAGACAAAATGCCAACTCTCACATGGAAAATAAGCTTCACCATGTTTTGTGCTAAATGTAATTGATTCAGAACATACTTAACAGTTTAAAACTGGCCTTACATGAGATGCTGTAGCATCTCTGTAGCATCTGTAGCAACCAAAATACTAAATGACTAGATATGTGCCTCACCCTGCTATTACCATCAAGACCAGGGTTCAGCAAGGAGTGTAGAAGAGTATGTCAGGAGCAGCAGCAAGCATACCAAAAATCCTAGTGAAGTTACATCACATGATTACATGCATGCTAAACAGTAAAAGCAGAATATCATAGTTAGATCTAACTTATCCCAAAACCAATGAATCAGATCAAAGTTCTGCAATCCAGCACATTCAAACATGATTGGTGATAGACAATTAAAACATTAAGTGGAAGAGAAGGGTCCACAAACGTTTTCATTCTCAATGATTGTGGAGATCAGCATGAGTACAAAAATCAAGTGTGACCATGCTGTGCCTTTAAGAAATTATTTGAATCATATTCCCGTGCAGGACCTATTGTAGCAGTTCTATGCACTGAGATCCATTCTGCCTACTACAGATGTCCTGTATAGTTGTGCAGCAAGGTAATAACTTAACCTGAATTAATGCTGCTCTGCTGTTTTTGGTATTCCTTTGGAATTTTGCAGAGTGGAGCTTGATTGGGATTACTGACAGACATGGCCATATGACTGGCTGAAGCTAGGCTTACACGGAATATTCAAACTTAGATTCTGGTTTTGAATTGAGAGAGAGAGCTGCACCTCTCTTTTCTCCTCTCTGAAGGGAAACTGGAATTTGCTAGGAGATAAATCTCTTTCTCAGAGATTCTGTTGTATGAGTAGATCCTTCTCTGAGAATTGGCAATTTGGAGGCTGCACAGAGAGAGGTATCCTTTCTGTCTCTGAAGTCTTGAGACGGAGAGCTGCTAGAAACGAGGTTTACTTCTCTAAAGTTTTTCTGTTTTGAGGATGTATCCTGCTCTGGAAACTGTTGTCTGGATCTCTATCTATAAGGGACCTGAGGAACAAGCTTTTCATATGGAGGGTGATGAGTATATGGAATGAGCTGCTAGTGGGGCTGTAGAGATGTGTGTAATTATAACATATGAAAGACATTTGGGCAGGCACATGGATGGAAAAGGTTTAGAGCGATAAGGGCCAAACACAGGCAAATAGGACTAGAACAGTTTAGAAAACTGGTGGCATAGATAAGCTGGCACAAAGGGCCTGTTTCTGTGCCCTGTATCTATGACTCTAAGTGTTTAAAGGCTGAAAATCCAGCACCATGTGAACATACTTGTTTTTGAGCTAACTAATTCTGGTGTATGTCTATGGGATATTATTTTAAATTGGAATAGGGTATCTGTATAACATACCTTGGAGTTTTTGGTCTGGCCCTTAACACAAAGCCGAAGCATTTGCAACCATCTTCAGCCAGAAGTGTCGAGTAAATGATCAATCTTGGCCAGCCTGAGCTCGCCAGCATCATGGTTCCCAGTCTTCAAACAATTTGATTCACTCCACATGATATCAAGAGACTGTTGAATGAACTAGACACAGCAAAGGCTATGGGCCCTGTCAATATCCCAGCAGCAGTACTGAAGACTATTGTTCCACAATTGGCTGCAGCTCTCACCAAGCTGTTTCAGTACAGCTCCAAAATTGGCATCTACCCAACAGTGTGGAAAATTGCCCAGGTATGTCCTATCCACAAAAAGCAGGACAAACCCAGCATGGCCAATTACCACCCACCATCAATCTACTCTCAGCTATCAGTAATGAGATGGAAGGTGTTTTCGTCAGCACAATACTGCAACACTTATCCAGCAATAACCTGCTTATTGAGACTCAGTTTGGATTTTGCCAGGACGACTGGGCTCCAGCTTTATTACAGCCTCAGCCCAAACATGGACAAAGAAGATGCATTCTAGAGGTGAGGTCAGAGTAACTATCTTTGATATTAAAGCAGCATTTGGCTGAGTCTTGCATCAAGGAGCTCAGCAGCATTGATATCAATGGGACTCAACAAAACTCTCACAGTTGGAATCATATCAACACAAAGGAATATAGTTGTGGTTGTTGGAGGCCAACTACCTAACCCGAGTACATTGCTGTCATCTTCAGCTCCTTCATCATTGACTTCCCTCCATTATAAGGTAAAAAGTGGGGATGTTTGCTGATGTATTCAGTCCCATTCACAGCATCTCAAATACTGAATCAGTCTGTGTTGCATGCAACACCATCCAGACAACATTAGAGAATTATGTTGATAAATGGCAAGGAATATTCAGAACATGCAATTGTCGTGCAGGGCCATCTTTAACCAGAGAGAAATTTAACCATTCCCCTTTGAATTTTCATTTAGAATTGAATGTTAGTTTTTGCTTGTGTTATAACCAGACCAGTTATTTTTACTAGATGTGTGCTGCTCTGTGTGGGACAAGGAGATTGTTAAGGCTTTCTTTGGCTATTTTTTGGAGCTTAGTCTATTTCCCTTTGGACAATGAGTAATCTTTGGAATACCACTGTACATGCAATACCTGAAGGAAGTAGGGGAGAGTGGAGGGATGTTTAAATGGAAGGGAAGAAAGTCTATAATGCAAGAAGGGGCTTTCCAATTATTATTACATGTAAATTTCTTTTATTGGCCATAGCAAACTATCTTGACTTAACAGGAGCAATGCATCTGGAGAGTCATAATCAGAAAGGAGATGGTGACAGAGTTGTCCAATATGATCCAGGATACCTGCCAATTTAAATCCAAAACTACCACATCATTTTCAGTCCATTGAATGTCACAGAAACTTGGAATCTTTTTACATTGAGCTAATTTTAGACCATTGAACAAAGACTCCAGTAATATCAGTTATATTAGTAGCAAACAGATAATAAAGAACAAAGGTTTTAAAGGAGGAAGTGATTCTGTACCTCAGTGCTCAGCTTATAGTAGAATGGTAGATGTTCAGTCAATGTTCATGCAAAATTAATAGAAGCTGTTTCAAGGGAGAGGGGAACAACAGTGCTTAGTGAAGAATGTCTTATGAAGAATATCAACTCAGTAACTCAGGCAAATGCTGACCTTTTGAGGATAGTGAATAGAATCTACAGGAGCTCTGAGTACTTGTAATGTCATAAAGCACTGTTCTGGTCTGTACCTAGAAGGAAGAAGTTAATATTGAACCTGAACATTATGGTGGAATTTCATTTTTAAAACTTTAACCCTTTTTATGGGAAGTGGGCATCACCAGGTAGACCAACATTTATTGCCCATCCCTAGTTGCCCTTGAAAAGATGGTTGTGGGCTGCCTTCTTGACCTCTGCAATCCCTGAGGTGTAGATACACTTAGGGTGCTGTTAGGGAGGGAATTCCAGGATTTTGACTCAGTGAGAGCAAAAGAATGGCGATATATTTCCAAGTCAGGGTGGTGAGTGCCTCGGAGGGGAATCTCTAGGTTCTGTCATTCTAGATGGTAGTAGTCGTGGGTTTGGAAAGGGCTGCTTAAGGGACCTGTGTGAGTTCTCACAACACATCTTGGAGATTGTACATAAGGCTGCCACTGCTCTTCAATGGTCGATGGATTGAATGTTTTTGGAAAGCGTAGAAATCAAGCGATGCTTTGTCCTGGATGTGGTCAAGTTTCTTGAGTATCCTTGGAAAGTATTCCATTACACTCATCACTCGTGGACAGGATTTGGGGAGTCAGAAGCTAAGTTACTCGCTGCAGTATTCCTAGCCTTTGACCTGCTCTGGTAGCCACATTATTTATATGGCTAGTCCAGTTTAATTTCTGATTAATGATAACCCCCAGGATGTTAATATTGGGGTATTCAGAAATGGTAATGCCATTGAATATAAAGGGTGATGGTTGGATTCGTTCTTATTGTTGATGGTCATTGTCTGGCGCTTGTGTGGCACAAATGTTACTTGCCACTTACCAAGCCTGAATATTGTTCTTGTGTTGCTGCATTTGGACATGGACTGATTAGTATCTGAGGAATCATGAATGGTACTGAACTTTGTGCTGTCATCAACAAACATTCCCACTTTGGATTATATGATGGAAGGAAGGTCATTGGTGACACAGCTGAAGATAGTTGGGCCTACGACAATATCCTGAGGAACGCCTATAGTGATGTCCTGGAGCTGATATAACTGACTTCCAACTGTCACGGCCCTTTGTGCCAGGTGTGACTCTAATCATACTAATCAGTGGAGGTGTTCCCTCTGATTTCTATTGACTCCAGTTTTGCTAGTCTCCTTGATGTCATACTTGGTCACATGCTGCCTTGATATCAAAAGCAATTACTCTCACCTACCTCTGGCATTCAGCTCTTTTGACCATGTTTTAATCAAGGTTGTAATGAAGTGTAGCTATTATAGCTGTATTGGCCAGGGACACAGCAAGTTCTGGGGCACGTCTCTTTCCTACTGTTGCTGGAAGGGCACACAAGTATAGCAGGCAGTAAAGAAGGCAGGTCGTAAGTTGGCCTTCATAGTGAAAGGAATTGAGTGTAGGAATAGTGTTTTACATTGTTGGTGAGGCCATACTTGGAGTATTGTGTACAGTTTAAGTATTCTTCATTGAGGAAGGATGTTTTTGCTATATAGGGAGAACAGCAAAGGTTTACCAGACTGACTCCTGCTATGGCAAAATGGTCATGTGAGAAAGAGACAAAGTCAATTAGAATTATATTCTTTAGAGTTTGGAAAAGTGATAGAGGATCTCATAGAAAAATTCTAACAGAATTAGACAGAATAGCCTTAGAAAGCATTTTCCAAATGACTTTTTTGATTTGATTTATTATCGTCACGTGTTAGTATACAGTGTAAAATATTGTTCCTTGTGTGCTATACAGACAAAGCATATCATACATAATGAAGGAAAGAAGCGAGTGCTGAATGTAGTGTACTGTCTTAGCTGGGGTGTGGAGAAAGATCAATATAATATGAGGTAGGTCCATTCAAAAGTCTGATGGCAGCAGGGAAGAAGCTACTTTTGAGTCAGTTGGTACATATCCTCAGACTTTGTATCTTTTTCTTGATTGAAGAAGGTGGAAGAGAATATGTTCGGGTGCGTGGGGTACTTGAATGCTAAAAATGGGGATATTGTGAGTTGTTTAATTGTCCATCACCATTTATGACTGGATGTGGCACAACTCCAGAGCTTAGTCTGATCTATTGGTTTTGGGATCACTTATCTCTGTCTATTACTTGCTGCTTATGTTATTATGCATTGAAGTAGCCCTGTGTTGTAGCTTTACTCAGTTGACACCTTACTTTTAGGTATGCCTGGTGTTGCTTCTGGCATTCCTACCTGTGTTCTTCATTGAATTGAAGTTCATTCCCTAGCTTGGTACTAATGGTAGAGTGGAGGCTATGTTGGGCCACAGGGTCACATATTATGGTTGAATATAATTCTGTTGCTGCTGATGGTCCACTGCACATCATGGATGTCCATCCTTGAGTTGCTGGATCTGTTCAAAGTCTAACCCATTTAGCATCGTGGTAGTGCCGCGCAACATGATGGAGGATATTCTTAATGTGAAGAAGGTTTTGAATCCACAAGGACTGTATGATGCTCACTCTTGCCAGTACTATCATGGACAATTGCATCTGCAACAAGCAAATCGGTGAGGATGAGGTCAAGTATATTTTTCTCTCTTGTTGGTCCCCTCACCATCCTCTGTAGTCCAAGTATATCAGTTATGTCCTTTACACTTGATCTGTGGTGGTACTATTGAGCCACTCTTGGTGATGGACATTGAAGTTTCCCACCCAGAGTACATTCTCCATCCTTGGCACCTCAGTACTTTCTCCAAGTGATGTTCAACATGGAGGAGTATGATTCGTCAGTTCAGGGGAGATGGTATGTGGTAATCAGCACAAAGTTTTCTTGCCCATATTTGACCTGGTACCATGAGACTTCATGGGCTACAGAATTGATATTGAAGACTTCCAGGACATTACATGGAGTGAATCAAATTGGCTGAAGACTGACATCTGTGTTGTTGGGGACTTCTGCAGGAGGCTGGGATATATTATCCATTGGGCACTTCTGGCTGAAAGTTGATGTGAATGTTTCAGTTTTATCTTTTGCACCGATGTACTGGCAGCTCCATCATTGAGGATAAAGATAATTGTGGAGTATCCTCCTCCTGACCTGAGTCGCATCTTTCCTGGGTCTATCCTCCTAATGAGACAGGAATAGTGTTTGTGGTATCTCAAACACTATCTGTAAGACATGATTCTGTGAGTCTGATCATGCCAGGCCATTACTTGACTAGTCTATGAGACAGTTCTCTCAACATTGGCACAAGCACCCCAGATGTTAGTAAGGAGTACTCTTCAGGCTTGACTGAGCTGGGTTTACCATTGTCATTTCCTGTGCCTAGGTTGATGCTGGATGGTCCATCCAATTTCATTCCTTCTTGATTCCTTTGTAGCGGTTGAGCACAACTGAGTGGCTTGCTGAGCAATTTCAAACAGTATTTGAGAATCAACCACATTGCTCTGGGCCTGAAGTCACATTTAAACTAGACCAGGTAAGGACGCCAGATTTCCTTCCCTAAAGGACATTAAAATTACCTAAAGTAGTTTTTCATTTTGTTGCGGTATGTATAAACAGATGTTCTAGTGGATAATGAAGAAATCAAAAAAGGAGCAGACAGGATTTTTCTTTGGATCAGGAATGCATTTAACCGATTATAACTATTATTTAACTTCTTACAGGAGCACCTGAATCACGTACTTTGTGATGACTTAGCCGTGTGGACAAAAATTGACTTACACATCTAAAAGTAAGCTCGCTTATAAAGCTGGCAGGAAAGTTGAACAGTTTTATGAAGGAACCTTGTACATCGCTGAAAGTAGATATCTGATGGTCAATGAGAAAACTAGAAGACTTAAGAACACAGCTGTTGGAAGGTGATACTTGGAAACTGAGTGTAAGAGCATACACTCATATGTTCATGATTCTGTGCCTTTCCATGATTGAGTTACAGAGAAGCAAACAGCTGTTGTCGAAGTTCTGCAATTTCAGCTCGTGCAAACACTGTTTAACTGGATATGTTGCATGTTCATGTTTTGCTCTGGAGGATGGTGACAAAGCATTCAGCCATTTTTAATTGAGTTATGCAGCTCATCACACCATTGTGACAAGCTATTGACACCAACTTGTAAGTGCTCCCTGCTCAGTAGAGGGGCGTCCTCAATTGACAATATCAGCAAGCTTACCATTACTCTGTACTAGTCAATTGTGTTTTCAGCTGGAAAATCTCCAGTTGTATTCCCACACATAGTTGGAGTATTTTAAGCATTGACTTTATGAACTTGTCCCAAATCACAAAGTTGTACTTTTGGTTAGCAAGGCTATAAAAAAGGCAAACCAAGCACTAGGCTTTATTAAAAGAGGGAAATAATTGAGAAGTAGGAAAATTATGCTAAATCTGTATCAAACTTTGATTCGACCACACTTAGAGTACTGTGTGTAGTTCTGGTCACCATTTTATAAAAAGGATATAGAGGTATTGAAGAAGATGCAGAGAAGATTCATAAGGTTGAAGCTAAAAATATCTGAATACATATATCAGGAAAGGATTAACAGATTATGCCTCTTCTCATTCGAAAAAGGAAGGCTGAGGGGTGACCTGATTTAAGTCATTAAAATGATGAAAGCCTTTGTCTGGTAGAGAGCATACAAAGAGAATGTTTCCATTTGTGCAAAAAATCAAGTGGCCATCAATTCAAGATGGTCACCAAGTAATCCAATAAGGAATTCAGAAGAACCTTCTTTACCCAAAGAATGGTAAAGATGTGAAATGAGAAAAGAAAAGGTTGGAAAAACTTAAAAGGTCTGGTAGCATCTTTGGATGGGAGAAAGAAAGAGACAAAGTTAACACTTTGAGTTTAGTATGGCCATCCTTCACAATTGAATATGAAACTTGCTATGCAGGGAGTGGTTGATGCAAATAGTACAGCTACATTTAAAGCAATCTAGAAAAGTGTAAAGAGAGAAAAAAAATAAAGGGTTCTCATAGATGAATTAACATGAGAGGAGGATTGAATGGAGCATAAATACCGACATAGACAGGTTGGGGCTGAATGGCCTCTTTCTATGCAGTATTTCCTACGTAATCCTTAGACTTGAGCAAGTGGCTAGTGTCCTTTTGGGGAAAAAGTGTCTACTGAAAAAGTAGCAACACATGATTGTGATATATGTAAGTATTGTATGTTGGGATTTGGGTTGCGCAATGCCCGTTTAAGAGTGTGGCTCATGTAACAGCTGGGCAAGTAGTTTCTCCCAGTGTAGGACCCAGTTGGGCATCTGCAATTTCACTGTGGAACAGTGCATACCTCTGGTAAAGAATTCCCAGTATTCAAGTTACCAACCCTACCTTATGATTGTTTGTGCACTTTTGGTCCAGAAGGGCACCCATAACAATTTTATCATATTCAAATTTCTCAAATTTGATGATGAGTCATAATGTGAACCAGCTACACTAAAAATCATTTGATTTTCATTTCTGAGAGTTTGGACCTTAGTTCAACTGCACTGAGAGTTATAACATTTTTAAGACAAGTGAAAGCCCATTTTACAGGGATCAGTCCATTCTTTTGTCTGAAGAAATTGATTCAGTTGTCTCTTGAACAAATTTATACTACCTGCTCCAATCATGATTTCTGGAAATTCAATCCAGAACACACTCCATGGATGAGAAGATGACATTTAAATTTTCTTCTTTTCCCCAAACCTATTCATTTTAAATTGTCTCCAGCAGTATTTGAAACATTCACCATTGTGAACAACTAGCCTGAATGAATTTTATGATTTCCTTTTGTATTCTTAAAGATATAGATTTCCTCAAATTCTACTTTTTCACAAGGTTGACATGGTGGCACAGTGGTTAGCACTGCTGCCTCAGAGCACTAGGGACCTAGGTTCAATTCCAGCCTCAGGTCACTGTCTATGTTGAGTTTGCACATTCTCCCTGTGTCTGTGTAGATTTCCTATAGATACTCTGGTTTCCTCACATAGTCCAAAGATGTGCAGGTTATACTGATTGGCCATGTCAAGTTGACCCTTAATAACAGGGGGATTAGCAGAGTAAAAAGTGAGGTTAGGGTCTGGGTGGGATTGGTGTTGGTGCAGGCTGAATGGCCTCCTCCTGCACTGTTGGGATTATATGATTCTATAACAATCATTTAATATTTCATTACAACTTTAATTCTGGATGAGTTGAATCATCTTTGTTGATTCCCTTCACAGTCTGTCATTGACAATAATATCCCTTCAGTGTTTAAATAATCAAAACTGTACGCATTAAGATGCAGTTTAAACAATATCTAATAGAGCAACAATGCTGCCCCTATGATTTGTTCTTTATTCTTCTGCTAATATAATGCAGCACCTTATTTGTCTTTTCTCTATAGCCAGTCACTTGGCTGACAGTTTCCTTTTTGATCAGGAGAATCAGTTGCCATTTCTTTCATAACTTTGATAAATTGATACTTGCAATTTCAGACCAGCTGTTTCTAATCTGGGAAAGATCAAATTGCAACTCAACTTTCTATAATTGCTACTAAATTGCCTGTAGTGTTGCCTATAACCAGTTAATGTCTATGCTATTTTTCTGTACAAAATGGCGACGGAACGAACAGCACCAAAGCTGGTTTCAGAGTCTCCTAATACCAAAGGCTCCAAAGTTGACAATAAACCAGAATGGAAAATATCGATACAGCAAATCACTGTGGTATGCGCTGAAAACATTAAAATCAATGGACAGCAAGCATATGTCCCAGGCATATTTTGTAATAATAACAAAATGAATTTCGACCCTTCTGTTCTTATTTTAATCAAAAATACTGTCTGAAGGTGATCTTTTTATTCATTCATGGGATATAGGCATTGTTGGTTGGCCAGCATTTATTGTCCATCCCTAATTTCCCACGGAGAGCAACTGAGAATCAATCACATTGCTATGGTTCAGGAATCACATGGCGGCCAGACTGGTTAAGATCAGCAGATTTCCTTCCCTAAAGGACAAATAGTGAACCAGGAGGAATTTTTCAACAATCAACAACGGTTCTATGGTCATCAGTAAACTCTTAATTCCAGATAAAAATAAATTGCACCTCCCTCCCTAAAGACATTATGGGGCACCTCCCTACAAATATTGGTGTGACCCTGCCCACACACAAGCATCAATACCCCTACCCCACCACAAGAATCAAATCCCTCACCAGTATAGCAGCAGGGCATTTCCCTCCGCCCCACCCCCGCCAAACATCAGTCCTACCACTACAAACATTGGGCCGACCACCTCATGAGCATTGGTTGTTCCTCTCTGCAAGCATTGGGCACACCTCCCTTCATACATAAGGGGAACTACCCCATGATGCTCCCCAGTGGGCCCACTCCAACAGTGTTAGTCTGTTGACATCAAGTTGGCCCTATCAGGTTGGCACTGTTCCAGCCGGGTTATGTCCTTCTTTTCCACGGACTATGTTTACCTCTGTGGCCCTGCGGGCTCCCCATGACTGATTCAAGTTTTTCTAAACCTATTGATATCATTGCTGATGTGATGTCACATTGTATGAATATTCAGTGAAGAGTGGAACATTTTGTGAAGAAACTCTATAATGGAATGTACATTTATTAGAATTTATTGAAGTGATGAGGGTGTGACGCCCATTATTTCACAAATGAGAGATGTGGAAAATCAGGAAAAGAGATCTTGTTGGTAAGAATCTCATTTCCCGTTGTGAGATTTTGCCTTGCGTTGCTGTTTACGCCGACAGTTAATCCAGTCTCAAAACTGCCTGCAAAATCTGAATGTATTTCTAAAGTATTTCGAATCTAACCAAGTCCCTCAGCTAAAGATTGTCTTTTGTCAACATGTTCTCATATTGGCTGAAGCATTTTTCTAGGGGGCAGTACAATGGCACAATGGTTAGCTCTGCTGCCTCACAGTGCCAAGGAGACAGGTTCAATTCTCATCTTGGGTCACTGTCTGTGTGAAGTCTGCATGTTCTCCCCATGTCTACTTGGGTTTCTTTCAGGTGCTTTGGTTTCTGGTTTCCTCCCACAGCCTAAAAAACAGGCGTAATGGCCATGCTAAATTCTCCCTCAGTGTACCCCAACAAGTGCTGGGGTGTGGTGACTGGGGGATTTTTTCGGTAACTTCATTGTGTGTTAATGTAAGCCTGCTAATGACACTAACAAATAAACTTAAAAACTTAAAATTGCAATCTTATAACTGAACATTGTAATCATGGCAATGTTTTACTCAATAATATGTACAATCTGATTGCAAATAAAATCCAATTATGTTATCCTGAAAAAATACACAATTCTTTTTTATGAATCAAAAAACTTGATTTTATCTAATGCATTTTCTTGTTATCCCAAGTAATTTTGTATAGAATCCTTGTTGCCTTTTTAGTGTAACCTATTTTTCTGTTGTGTAAGTCAAAAGAATCATGAGTTTTCATTTATGACCTTATATTTAAACATTGATCAGTAATAATTACTTTCCCTTTCATGTTGTGAGGAAAGTAAAAAGAGCTCGGCTGGAATCTTTTGGCCGTTCATGCCAAAGGGAGTGTCCGGTGCTGCCAAATTTTCCGAACTCACTTGCAACAGCGGCAGGGTGTGAATGGCCGGAAAATTCTTCTACAGTGCTTGGCTGACATACAAAGGTTAGAAGATTTACCACCTTCCCCTTCAGAGAATTTGATTAGAGTGATTGCAACTGCATCTTATTTTAGTAACATTTTGTGCGTCTTTATTAGGGTGTTATTTTTGTGATTCAGATTGGAATGTGCTTATGGTTGCCTCCTCAAATACTTTTTGTACATAAATTACTGCTGTGAGAAAAGCAAAGTGAATGCCTCTCTCAATATTGCACTCAACTTTAATCAGTAGTCAGAAGCCCCACAATGCCCTGGAGATAAATGAAAGCAGAGCTGACATGGTGCAGCCATAACTTCATGTGCAGTTTCCATAGAAGAGTGTTGCAATACATCCGATTGATAGGTTGATGTGGCAATGGTTTGGTACGCTGAATAGTGGTAGGCGGACCTTCCTTGGAGCAATGGGGTGGCATCTATCTAGCTGTCAGTTGTGTCTCTTCTTCTTCTGTCGCCTTTTCCAATGTCTGGGAGCCTTTTGGGGTTGCAGGACATCCATCTTCTCACCTTTGTTGAGTAATGGAGAAGCAATATCTCATTGTGTTGAGCTGCTTTCTGGTCCAGTGGACTCAGTGGTTCCATAACACTAGTTGGTAGTTGATGAGGCCGTCATCTTAGTCAATTGCACTGTGGTCACTGATGGAGATAGACTGCAAGTCATTCTGGCTTTGGCATCACCTGCAGTGAAGGTGCCATTGTAACCTCCTGCATCGTGCTATGGTCTAGTCTTGGTTCCGTTTAGGGACCTGAAAAGGAGAAGAATAGACCTGCTCTGTGAAGAAGGAAAAGAGGTTACCAACTGCAATTAAACAGGGCATTGGTGAGGCTTTGCCTGGCATATTGTGCGCAATTTTGGCGTCCTTATCTAAAGAAGGATGTCCTTGTTGTAGAGCGATGGCAGAGAAGTTTTACCAGGCTGATTATATTCATTAGAACTGTGATCCTATCTCTTTGCTCTGTGAGCCGATGGATGGGACAAGCCGGTATAATCACGAGGCAGCCAGGAAATCAGGCTTGTGCCCAATTTTCACCTCTTGCAATTTTACGAGCACTTGATAACCAGTGTAATCAGCCTTGTGCCCAAAAGACTAATATATGATTTAAAAATATTTAAATGTTAATTTACATAGAATTAGTGAGCCTGGGACAGAGTCGTTTGGGCTCACTTGTCTCTGTTGTCACGCTGGGGAAGGTTCTTTCCGGTGAGCATGATGAATGTTCCCCATCAACTGGATATGATGGTCATGCTGGTAGAATCAGAGGCCATTGATACACCCCACCCTCTTCCCAGGAGGTCAGAGGTGGGGGCAGTTCCAGCCTGGCACTTCCACCGGACAGTGACAAAGGGGCAGGACCTGAGAGGGCAGGGCCTACTGGAGGGATGGGGCCAACTGGAGCCAGGTCATTTGGTGGGGTGGGGATTGGACTGCGGAACACTCTGCACAGTGATTGGTGGGAAAGAGAGGGGTGGGGGGGGTGCTGTTGTTTTTGGCCGCAATCAGTGCAGCAGGGGGAGAGCCAGAGACAATTGTTCTGGGTGGAAGGGGGTGGGGGCAGCTCATGATTGACCACAGGGCCTTGTGATAATGGGAGGAACCAGGTTTAGCTCATGGTGGCTAGCTGATCGCAGCAGAGGCAGTGATAGATCTCTGCTACCCCCAGAGAACAGAAACCCGCACGTATTCCATGGAGTCTTTTGTTACTATCAGCTGTCTTTTGGGCAATTTAGGCCCCAGCCTTTCCCCCTACTTGTGGAAAACAGATTGTGCAATAAAAAATCCTCAGAGTGCCATAAGATTTGACTGGTAGCCTTGCCGAGAAAACAGATCTTGAAACGCTCTCATTTTTACACTCATTCTGGACTCACTCTAAGAGTGAGGAGGGATCTCATGGAAATTTATAAAATTCTGACAGGAGCCGACAGGCTAGATTTAGAAAAAAAACGTTCCTAATGATAGAGGAGTCCAGAATTTGGGATTATAATTTGAAGATGAAGGGAAAACCTTTTAGGGCTGAGGTGAGAAAAAGTTTCTTCACCCAGAAAGTGGTGAATCTGTGGAATTCACTACCACAGAAAGGAGTTGAGGCTAAAACGTTGTGTATTTCAAGAAGGAATTAGATATAGCTCTTGGGGATAAAGGGATCAAAGGATATGGGGTAGGGGGAAAGCAGGATCAGGATATTGAAGTTTATGATGAGCCATGCTGACACTGAATGGTGGAGCAGACTTGAAGTGCCAAATACTCGTGTTTCCAGGTTTTATATTTCTGAAGTCGGCATTTGAATGTGGTTTTATGGGTGAACATTTGAGAGGTAGCTTTTCCTACTACATTATAACTGAGGGTTGTTGGTGCCCCTGAACTGTTCTCTCGAATGATCAGATATTGCTTTTTGGAGCATAATTCCCCAATGCAACCTTTGAAGGACCCATTCTATATTTGCTTACCACCAATTAGTTTTGTAAGAGTTCATGCCTGCCATTCAACTTTCACTTGCCGTTCTACATTCTTGATCTTCAGCTGTTCATTGACCTCTTTGGGAAGGTAATGTGGCTCTAAGTCTCCTTGCAGGTGCACAACTGATTCTTTCAGTGCTGTAGTCTCATTGTTGTACCTCTTGGCTTCTTCCCAAAATAGTGAACATTCCAGAGTCTTATGTGAAAACTGGGTTGTTAGTTCATTCAGAATGACAGTGAATTCATTTTGTTTTGCTTTGTAATGTTTCCGAGCAACGTACACAGACCTGAATGATTTTTGTAGCATACGACAACTGGTTTTCCTTTTCATAGTCAAATTCAAGTACTTTGTCTTGGGTCTTCTTGTAATTAAACAGAATCTCACCGACCCTGTGCTGCCATTCAATGGCTCAAGATGTCTTGTATTTCAGCATATTGCTGAAGGGTAATGGGCTTTGTTTGAATCTGCTCTTGAAAAACTATGAATGGAATTTTCCCAGCCCACATACCATGAGAATTGTAGCAGACAGGACATGGACCATGCAATAATCTGTTGACCTCGGGGGCCAGTTCTCCAGTTTTGGGGCGAATGCAACTGGAAAATGTCGCATTATGTCTATATTCTTATTTTTCTCTTTCCTTCTTGAGCTCTGTCTCACTGAGTACATTTGTCATTGCTGACAGCTCCAATACAGCTTTCTCTGAAGTAGCCTTCAAGATCTGTGCCAGCTCCTCGTGTTTTCCATGGGATCTGTACTGGTTTGTTAGAGTTTTTCAAGGCAATGGATTTGGAGAGTTCCTTTCTTGCCTGCTGATAAAAGAAAACCACACTTCAACGAAATTGAGAAATGTGATTAACACTGATCAGCATGGTGTCACAGTAGAAAGTATTTTGCCTCACAGCAGCGGGTTTGATTCCAACCTCGGGTGACTGTCTGTGTGGAGTTTGCACATTCTATGTGCCTGCATGGGTTTCCTGTGGGTACTCTAGTTTCCTCCCGCACTCAAGAGATATGCAGGTTGGCTATGGTAAATTGCCTCTTAGTGTCAGGGAGATTAGCAGGGTAAATAATCTGCATCAATAAAGTCTGGGTGGGTTTGTTATCAGTGCAGGCTCGTTTGGCCAAATGGCCTCCTTCTGCACTGTAGGGATTCTTGATCATTTTTTTTGAGGAATCAATCAAAAAGACAGTCTCACCAGCCCCCAAGACAAAAAATATATAATTTTGTTTTTATCTGAGATAAATATTTCTCTCTTCCATCACCTTTACCTCAGGACAACATAATCTCTGAGTCACTAATAGAATCACAAGACTTGCTTGCATCTAATATATATCCATCACACACAGTCATCATATTCCAGCTCTTAAGTTATTAATAGATGAAGAGGCCATTCAATCTATCTTCCGGAATAAAGAGAACATGTTCCTCTCTGCATCAAATTATTTAGAGTGCGAATGAATTTAAGCTTCATCTCTCCAGTCACCCACCCATAAGATCATTCAGAGTGTTGATTACCATTGCAATGAGGAAGTGTTTCCTGACATCTGTCTTAAGTGGTCTCCTCATAAGCTTCAAGTTTGAATCTTGAAGTGTTACTTTGGAATGATCTGTTCTATGTTGTTCCTGTGTAGTTGCATGAAGTGCCTTTCACTCGCTTCCATTCAGGTAGCCCCATTATTAAAGCATGGAGATTTCTGTTTCCAAAGCCCCTTGGCCTGCTGCAGGGACGCCATTCCAATAAACTGCCAGTATTTGCACTGGGCAAAGAGCCATTCTGTCAACGGAAAGCCTGGCGATGCAGCAAAATAGACCCTATTTGTAGTCTTAACTACATTCCTTTGCTGAATCTACCTGTCGGAAAGTTCTCCAGCAGTGTGAATGTGTCAAGAAGCCAGCTTGATGTAGCTCTCCACCTCTTTTTTCCAACTCTACAGACACTAAGCCTGCTATTATGGGACCAGGAAAATCAAGCTCACTATTGTTTCACTCTCCACAGTTACTACCTGACCTGCTGAATATTTCCAGAAGTCTTTGTTTTTATTACCTTACCTTGCACTTACCTATACTGTCTGATACTGATTTGGCCAGTTGCAGGTTTTATTGAACTCTTTTCATCGGTCCCCTGCTGTGCTTTCCGTCTTGACTCCCTTTCTATCAATATGAGTTCAATTTAAAACATCTGAAACATCACTAATAGCATCCAGAATGCATGCAACCCAGCCAACTGTTTAGGATTACGTTCTCTGACATTTTACTCTTTGTTTTTCTTTATCACATTTTCTTGTTGTGGACATCAGGGCTGTGATTCTCAAACTGGTGTCCGTGGACCCCTAGATATTTGAAACAGTCCAGAAGATTTATAAAATAATCCAAATGTGAGCTATTGCTATGATAGTCTGGATTAGGTGTGCACTGTTGTTCCAATGACTGGCGATGTCCCAATTGCAGAAATGCCACACATCAGCAAATGTGACAGCAATATCCCAGAACACATAGGCTGGTAAAGAGCAGAGGGTAAGGAAACATCCCTGATACTCTCAACAGTAAAGCAGTGAGTAGGCAGGGTGTGGATATCACTGAAACTTGCTAGGGTATAACAAGGAGGTGCTGCATGGTGAAGTATTCAACAAGCATGTTGTTGAACCTGTAGGGCTACCTTTCAGCTGAGGAGAAAATAAACATTTTCACATAAGCAACTACACCAACATTTACTCTATCCAACAGCTGTGGCATTATCACAGAAGATCCTTTTATTAGACTCTGATAGGTGTCTGATTCAGAAATGCAAATACGCAAACAGTTTATTGCATTATGATTTTGGTGGCAGGGACATGATTACAAATACATTTGAAAAGAAGTACCCCAACCAAAAACATTTAGGAGCCATTGCATTAGATTACGCAAGAGGAACTTTGGCTCAGAGTCATCCGCGATTAACTAAAAAAGTTAAGGACAATATTCAAGTTAAAGAGAAAGCATACATTTGTGCAAAAATGAATGGCAGGTTAGGAGATTGGAAAGATTATAAAGAGCATCAAAAAATGACAAAAAGATTTATAATGAAGGAAAAACTGAAGTACAAGAGAAAGTTAGCTAGTAGTATAAATTTGGATAGGTAATTAAATAAGAAAAAGGCTAAAATATTGATAATGGAAAGCAATGCAATGGCAGGTGAATGATATAGATATTTTGCATCAGTCTTCGCTACAGGGGACAGAAGGAACATTCAACTCAAGAAATGGAAAGAGGAAGAATGAAGGAAAATTAAAATGACCTGGAAAATTCCACTAAGCAAATTGTTGGTTCAGCTGGCTGACAAGCTCTTAGATCCAGATGGACTTCACTTCACCCTAAGGTCTTGAAAGAAGTGACTAATGATTAATTTTAATTTTCCAAACTTCGCTGTTTTGGAAAGGTTCCATTAGTTGCAAGATAACAAATGCAACTCCTTTATTCAAAAAGGGAGGGACATAGAAAGCAGGAAGCTACAGGCTGGTTGGCTTAACATCTGTCACAGGGAAAATGTTTGAAGCTATTATTAAAGAAGTTATAGTGGGACACTTGGGAAAAACCAAGGCAATCAGGCAGAGTAATCAGTGAAAGGGATAGAATTCTTAACCACTTTA
Source organism: Sphyrna mokarran (assembly GCA_024679065.1). Lineage (NCBI taxonomy): Eukaryota > Metazoa > Chordata > Chondrichthyes > Carcharhiniformes > Carcharhinidae > Sphyrna > Sphyrna mokarran. Next base: position 102,751,150 of record JAGIQG010000003.1, on the reverse strand, counting down.
CTGGAGTTCTTGAAGGAATCACCAATGCTTCCTTCAAGCAGGAAGAGGGAACTGATGGATGTACTGTGCTTAGATTTCCAGAAGAAATTTGATAAGGTAACACATTAAAGCTTATTGTGGAAAACAAATGCTCCTGGTATAAGGGTTAACATATCAACATGGATTGAACATTGGCCGATCAACATGAAACAGAGTTTTATTTTGGTTAACAGGATATAACAAATGGTGTATCACAAGGATTAGTGCTGATGCGGCCTCAACATTTTACAATTTATCTAAGTGACTTGGATGAAGAAATTGAAGGTATGGTTGCTAAATTTGTAACAAAGATAGGTAGGAAAGTAAATTGTGAAGAGAATGCATGGAGGCTACAAAGGGGCATGGATCAATTAAGTGAAAGAGCAAAAATCTGATAAAGGGAGTATAACATGGACAAATTGACTATATTATCTAAATGGTGAGAAATTGCAGAGCTCTGCGGAGCAGAGGGTTGTCCTTGTCCATGAATCACAGTATACAGGTACAGTAAGTAATTATGAAAGTTAACAGAATGTTATTGTTTATTGTGAGAGGAATTGATTACAAAAGTAGGGAGGTAATGCTTCAGTTATACAAAGCATTAGTGAAACCACATCTGGAGTCTGCGTGCAGTACTAGACACCTTATCGAAGGAAATTTGTAAATTAGAAACCATTCAGAACAGGTTTACTAGACTAATGCCAGCAATGAGTGAGTTGTCTTATGAAGAAAGATTGGAGAGGCTAACTTTGTATCCATTAGAGTTTAAAAGAGTAAGAGGTAACTTGGTGAAAACTTTAAAATCCTGAGGAGTATTGACAGGGTGGATGTGGAGTGGAAGTTTTGTCTTATTGGAGAAGCTACAACTAGAGGTTACTATTTAAAAATCAGGGGCTGCTCATTTACACTAGAGATGCGGAGAATTTGTTTTTCTCTCAGAGAGTCATGAGTCTCTGGAACTCGCTTCCTCAAGGGCAGTGGAAGCAGAACCTTTGGGAGAGATTTCCGGCCCCCTTATGTATTTTGTGGCAGTGAACGTGGCTTGCCATTGATCAGATGATATCTCAGGCATTTTACTTAGCTCATCCATTCTGATGCTGGGAAACCAGTCACCACAGATTACCTTTCGAAAGGACTGGATGATTCCTCCAGACAGGAAGAGCCAGAAAATCCCAACCATTGAATTTTATTAAGGCAGAACTAGATTGGTTCTTGATTAAAAGGGGGTGAAGTATTATTGGGATAGGTAGGAATGTGGTGTTGACTTTACAATCAGATCTTTGAAATGGCAGAGTAGGTTTGGTGGGCTGAGTGGCTAAATTTTTATATTCGTATACATACATTCTTTTAATAACTAATTTAAATTGGACCTACTAGTTAAAATAAGGTCACAGCGGCCACAAAATGGCATGAGTGCACTTGCCAGCATGTTCATGCAGGCACTTTGGCTGCAGTTATTTTGGATAGAGGCCCAAAATGGGAAGCCAGATTGCTCACCTGTTTCAGGCAGGAGACTCCTCAGTAATATGCAGTCATGGTTCCAAGTGGCTGATTGCAATTTTGTAGAACTAACTGGGCACAGGTTATGCCATGTGTGTTCTGCCCATTTTTATCATATTGGAAACGACCTAACTAAGTGGACCTATAGGCCACTCTTAAAGATACCCGTGGATATATCTTATCTTTTTTCAGTGGGTGCCACATAATCAGGGTCCAAGGCCAGAGTTGTACTGCCACGCCTGCCCCAATTTTGAGGACAGGCGAGGCTCAGAGAACAGCATTCTCCATTGGCCTTAGATGGGATAATACGAACCTCGGGCTGACGTGTCTGTAAAATTCTGCCTTAAGTCTTTTATCTTGCTGATACATGTAGAAAATTGTGCGATAAGCTACCATGCTTGGATCCACTGTTTTCATTTATATTACATGACATTGAAGAATCCTACAAACTCCTTTCATTTAATCCAGTGTTAAAACTACAATATCGTCATGTCATTCCTTATGAGCACGATCCAATGCTTCTCCCAACACCTTGTATACAAGTTATGTGGTTGCTTTACACAATATTTTAAAAAGGCTTCTACTCATTTTGTTTGTTCCAAATACAATGACTATAGTCTGACATTAGCAGATTAAGACATTGAGAGCTATGTGCTCTCTGGAAAGTGGCAATATTCCTTGATTGGCAAAAACCTTATGCTGATTGACATGCTGAATAACATGGCTGTTTCGAGTTGTACCTGCACATTCTTGCCGCTGACAGACGAGGCTTGTTTGAGCACACACAAATGTTAGAATGGAAAGGGGTGCAGATGACTGGCTCAGTTCCTTACTGTACATCAGTGTAATCATAATCATGAAAAGATGCATTGAAAATAATGTCATAATTTTATACCTACATTTATAAAATTGAATGAACGCAAATTACAAATTCTAAATTAGAACTGAAAAGACCCACTGTTTCCGGAAATGTGCAAACTAACTTATAACTAAGTCTCTACTGTTCCCAGGGTGTCTCCTCTGCCCTAGGTCTTGAACTGCCTTTGACTACACCAAAGAATCACAGCCTTGGTGCCAAGTTCTTTTCAGTGTAATTCCCCTCAATAGGAGGCCCAGACACAAACTGTTGAAAGAAGTTCTTTTCTCTTTTCTGTTTTGTCAATTGTGAATAAAGTTGGGCGGTGTTGTATTTCTTTTTTTCCTTTTGGTTTCTTAACGAACATGGGTAAATAAAAAAAGACTTGCATTAATAAAACATAGTTGTATGAATAGTCTTGTATCCAACTTCATGAATACACTGAATACCGATCAGCTCCTTTTCTTAATTTATAAAGGTCTGAAAACAAGTCTGTGACAATGATGAATTACCCATGTACTGAATAAAATATTCAGAAACAAATAAGAAGTGCCAGTTGCTGAAAAAATGATCTCAATTTTTTTTATCACTTAACATTTCATTAAATATACGTTCTTCACGACATTGTTTCTCAGTTATAACAAACAATAAGCACATATTTTAAGATTAAATCTGCGCCGCTTAATAAATATAAAATGTTAGATCAATTTCTTGATGAAAATATACACACACATTGTATCTTAATTGCATTCAGGAGTGTAACTTACAATGTCATTTGCTTATAATGTCAAAAGATCACTGTGCTGGAAACATTGATATTTTGCTGGTGCATAGCATGAGATTATTTGGCCTTGTAAATGAAAATAATGGAACAATAAAGCCTATCACTAAAACTTTCACTGAGAACATGGTTATGCAGGGATTAGACATTGGCAAAATTGCATTAGCACAGAGATTCTTCTGTGGTGTCTGCACCCAAGGTAGGACAACCATATTTCAAATACTTTTAAGCCAGATCCAGACATGAAGCAAAATAAATATTCTGAAAAAGATTTGGTGAGTTTTACTTTTGCTCAAAGGACTTAATTTTGAATTCATCTTTTGGACATTTAAATTTAGTCTCCCCGTCTTGTTAATTTTGTTTTAAGTCTTGGATTTTCTTTAATAATAATGGACACATTTGCATGACTGCTGTATGCACATGTTTCAATCTGTTTCAACGAAAAGTCAAAAGGTCCCATTTTCAAACACCTGATTTTCTCACTTATATGCTTTGCTGCTATTCCACGCTACTTTATGCAACTTTTTTTTCTTTTCTGACCTACTACCAGACTGCTTTTCCTTCTTACCTACTGTCTTGCTAACTTTTCCCCTGTCAATTTTAAGAGATCCTCTCCTCTCTTTTGCTGTCCACACATTTTGCTGACTTTCATTTCAGTCTCCAGATTTGGCAGCCACAGGAGGTATGAAATGCAAACAAAATGGCACTGGGCCTTTTCCTTACATCTCCTGACTTTGATTGACGTTTATTATTGAGGTTTCCAACCACTTCCAACAGGAACAGGCAGACAACAAGCAGTAAGCCATGCTTCAATTCTATTTACAATGGTGATCCTGCAATGCCTCCTTTTTAAGTGCAAATGGGCAGTAGGGATGGAAAGTAATGTGTATAAAAGGGATAGGAGGACAGTGGCAGCAGCTGGGAGTAAAAGGATGCCAAACCACCAAGATCCCTGAGTGGGGAGCATTGGTCAGCTATTCAGGGAAGCAGATAAATTTCTTATATATGACTTTCTTTACATCATATTTCTTTACAAATTGCAATAAAAATATTGGGGAAAAAGCATGAAAGGAGAGGCTCCTCCATTCTCCATTTCCTATAAACAGCCAATGAATGCACTTCCTAGTTCAACACAATTTGAAATATTCATCAACATCCACCATCATTTGTAGAAGTTTTCTCTCTTGTGGCAATTATTTTGGCAGCAACAACAGAGAAAGAAATCTTTTCTGAACTTAAACATTGTTGCTAATCTTACACTCATCTGCTAATGCTCATTAGAACATTAAAACAAAAGCAAGCTACTGCAGACGCTGGAAATCTGAAATAAAATTAGAAGTGCTGGAAAAGTTAAAGCTGACAGCATCTTTGGAGAGAGAAACAGAGATCTAAATCTTCTAGTCCTGTGGGAATCGGCACAGGCACAGGGTAGTGAATATGACAGGCAAGTCAAAGGTCCATTGAGCTTGGGCAGGAATTGCCTGTCCCAGGATGGTTGGGACCAGAAAATCCGACCCAGAGTTAATGCTTCAAGCCGTGTAATGACTCATCATTGGGACTGACAGGAGGTAAAAATGTAATGGGTTTTATACTACTGAAAATGAGCAGGATGTGGAAGAGCAAAGGGAAGATTTAAGGTTTATTAGAGGACAGTAAGGATGAGCAAAGGTGTCATGGAATAAAAGGCAATGGGAGTGGTAATGGTTATAGTAAAGAAAAAAAGCTTTGGTCTAGTGTAAGTGTTAATAGCAAAACAATGGACAGTTGCTTCTGAAAGTAAAAACATGAAAACAGGCTGCAGATTGGCATTTGGCAAAAAGGAAGACTCAACATGGAAGACAGTGTTCATAGTCTGAAGTTTTTGGAATCAATGTTGAATCCACAAGGCTGTAAAGTGCCTAATCAGAAGATGAGGTGCAGTTCCTTACACTTGTGTGGAACTTCCCTGGGACATTGCAATACACAATGAGCAGATACGTGAGTGTGAGTGCAAAGTGCTTAGCTAAAATGGCCAGTAGCCAGAAGGTCCGAGCCACACTTTTATATTGATTAGATGTGTTCTATAAAGTGATCACAAAATCACACAGAGCAGAAGACGTTCTTTGGCCTGCATCAACACATAGGAAGCACCTGACCTACCATCCAATCCCATTTACCAGCACTTGGCTCAGAGCCTTGAATGCTACGAGGTGCCACATGCTCATCCAGGTAATTTTTAAAGAATGTGAGGCAACTTGCCATTACCATCCTCCCAGGCAGCACATTTCAGACAGTCACCAGCCTCTGGGTGAAGAAGATTTTCCTCACATTCCCCTAAACTTCCTGTCCCTCACCTTGAACTTCTGTTTCCTCATGACTGAACCTTCAACTAAGGTGGAACAGTTGCTCCCTATTGACCCTGTGCATCCATCTCATAATCTTTACACTTCGATCAAGTCACCCCTCTATCTTCTTTGCTCCAACAAAAACATCCCAAGCCTATCCAATCTCCCTTCATTACTTAAATGTTCCATCCCAGGCAACACTCTGATGAATCTCCTCTGCATCCCCTCCAATACAATCACATCCTTCACACAGTATTCTAATTGCGGCCTCACCAAACTTCTATACAAACATCGCCTTTTGTAATTTATGCCTCAGTTGATAAAGGCAAGTGTCCCATATGTCTTTTTCACCATTCTACTGACATGCTGTTTGCTTTCAGAGGTCTATAGACAAACACATCAAGTTTCACAGAACTTCCTAGGGTCATGACTTTTGTTGAATACTTTCTTGTCAAATTATTCCTTCTAAAGTGTATCACCTCACAATTTTCTGAATTAGATTTCATCTGCAACTTATTTAACCATTTGACAATCATGTCTATAGCTTCCTGTAGTCTGAGACATTAAAGTTTAGAAAGTTTATTTATTCGTGTCACAAATAGACTTACATTAATACTGCAACGAGAGGAAATGGCCTAATGGTATTATTGTTAGATCATTAATCTGGAAACTCAACTAATATTTGGGCCCTTGGGTTTGAGTCCCACTGCAGCAGATGGTAGATTAATAAAAAGTATCTGGAACTAAGAATCTACAGATGACCATGAAACCATTGTTGTTTGTTGTAAAGACCCATCTGGTTCACTAATGTCCCTTAGGGAAGGAAATCTGCCATTCTTATCTGGTCTGGCCTACATGCGACTGCAAACCACATCAATGCAGTTGACACTTGGCATAGCAAGCCAATCAATTCAAAGGCAATTAGGGATGGGCAACTAGAGCTGACTTTTGTCAGTGATGTCATATCTCATAAAAGAATAAAAGAACAAAAATAATTGGAACTTCCAGAGCAGATTGATCCTTACAGGGCTTTGAATGTCATCTTATAAAGCATAAGTCACAGTCAGGTGAGGCCACATCAATATAAATATTCAAATTCATGAATGTCGATAGCAATGCGATTCAGTTTTTTACCTATTGAATTTGGAATGTTTCCCTCGAATGATATGACAGTCACTATAGGCGATGGTGAAGATAATTCCCGCTGTCTGATCATCACAACAGGTCACAAGTGAAATGGCTTTGCTTGGTTGTAAGCTATTCCTTGTACAGGATAACATTGCAGTTTCTGTGCTTGAGTAGAAATGGCACAAATTTGAAAAGCTTACTGCAAAAATAACATACAATAATGGTAAACAAAAGATATAAAGTACATAATAGTACACAAAAGATAAATTTATATTAATGTTACAAGTAGGTTTACATTAACACTGCAATGAAGTTACTGTGAAAATCCCCTAATTGCTACACTGCAGTGTCTGTTCTGGTAAATTAAGAGAGAATTTAGCACGGCAAATGCACCCAACCAGAACAATTTTTGAACTGTGGGAGGAAACACAGATGCAGGGAGAACGTGCAGACTCTGCACAGACAGTGACCCAGGATGGGAATTGTATTCAGGTTCCTGTGATGTAACAGTGCTAACCACTATGCCAAAGTGTTCCGCCTTCAAGTTGTTCATTTCAAGTAAAGCTTGACCCAAAATGGAAATTTTCCACAATGTAAAATAGACTTGCAATAGAAGTGAGAAAAAAAGCATTTGCTATTCAAAGAGGAAGACATGTGGAATAATACAATACATTATCAAAAGAAGGATTGTGTTAATACAGTTAGATATGAAAATGGGCCAGTTTATGAGTGATGATGAACTTTGGTCACTGGAGATCTGTTTTCATCTATGATCTCTCTTATGATGAAATTGGACAGAAGGAAAGGGAACTTGCCTGAAGTTCTTGTAGTAATTCACTGTTTAGCCTACGTAGAGAAAGACTTCCATTGCAAATCAGCTTGCACTGAATTTGTACCCAGAGTGTGTAATGCTGTAATCATATGACATCCTTGACAATGCCAAACATGCACCTGTTAAAGCCTAATCTCATCAAGCGCTGTTCTTTTGAACCTCAGTACTTAAAGCTTTAAAGGAAAGACAGCTATTGAACAAAGTCCTTTGAAGAAGATTGACTTGCTCATGAAAATAACTACCCAACAGGTGTACGTGTCAGCAGGATTTGTGTTAATAAGATTGGTTGCTGTTTTTAAACAGAAATACTGCACATATTCCAGGGCCAGGAGTACACAGCAGTAAATGCCAATAGTCTTTCACAGGTATATATCACCTGAGAACCTATGGTTTGAACAGCAGTTTCCATTGTTGACTCCTTCATCAGAAGCCATCACTCATGACTGAAGTGAACACAACTGTCAAAATGTTAGTGGATGTGTCTTTGAAACTGATATGATATCACCTGCCTCAACAATTCACACCATGCCCTGCACACAGCAGGTTTCATCAAAGATGTAATGGAAATTTAACATTATTAACTTCCCTCGTACAGCATGATCAGTGAATGCTTGCTCATATCTTTGTTAATGCTGTTCAGAGACACTTGTGGCTGTATAGAGATAGCCACAAGGATTAAAAGGAGACAAATGATTAATCACTTCAATTGTACACACCAGTAAAAGCATTTAGTATGCTTCATAACAAATAGCAAATTTCTCTAATGTACCAAAATATATAGGCTGGACTTTCCGTTTAGATTAATCTTGCTGCTGGGGTGGTTAGTAGTTGTATTTGTAAAACAATGCCAAGCCCATAATTCCACTGATATTGTAAGAAATCACTGTGGATATGTAGAGGTCTTTTGGCTGCATTTCCAGGAGAATGGGTGACTATCCTGGTGGTCAAGTGACATCAACTGAAACCCCAAAGGAGGAAGAATCAATGTTAAAGGAAGAAGATGTACTCTGAAGATTTTTGTGAAAAGCTCAAGGCAAGTCTCAGAATAGCCTTGAATGTATGGACTGTATATTGGAGAAAAATTCAGAATGTAGCACAAAGAGTATCTTATTTAAGCAGCTGCATGAAAAAACTCATTATTAGAGCTACCTTTGAATGATATCTTAGAATCTCTACAGTGCAGAAGAAGTCTATTCAGTCCATCGAGTCTGTGCCAACCATAATTCCACACAGACCCTATTCCAGTGACCCCACATATTTACTCTGCTAACCCCTTGACATTAGGGTCAATTTAGCATGGCCAATCAACCAAACCTGCACATCTTTGGACTATGGGAGGAAACTGGAGCACCTGGACAAAACCACGTAGACATGGGAGAATGTACAGACAGGCAGGGACCCAAGGCCGGAATGGAACACGGCTCCCTGGTGCTATGAGGCAGGTATGCTAACCACTGTCCACCATACCAAATAACTTTGCTGCAAACAGGGAAATAATGGCCCAAATCTTCTGATCGGTGTCAGAATCGCTGCATCTGAAGCTGATCAAATAGAAAACTACCAATTTATCTGGAAGTGTTATAAAAGCCAGACTTCTAATTCACAATATAGGACACTTCCCTCAGTGCAGGAATCCACACATTAAGCATTAATAATCAAAGAACAAAGAATAGTACAGCACAGGAATAGGCCCTTCTGCCCACTGAGCCTGCGCCAATCACATTATCCTATCTGGACCAACCACCTGTAGTTTTTCTATTCCCTGCCTGTTCACGTGTCTATCCAGGTTAGTTTTAAATGTTGCTAATGTGCCTACCTTAATCACCTTACTTGCCAGTGCATTCCAGGCACCTCTGCACCTCCCCCACCATCTGTGTAAAAAAAATTTCCCTACACATCTCCACTGAAACTTTCACCCCTTACCTTGATTCTGTACCCCCTTTGTAATTGTCATTTCTACCCTGGGAAAAAGATTCCAACTGTTCACCGTATCTATGCCCCTCATAATTTTATAAACTTCCATCAGGTCACCCCTCAGCCTCCAGAGAGAACAATGCCAGTTCATTCAATTTCTCTTCATAGCTAATATCCTCCTACCAGGCCTGGAAACCTTTTCAGTACTCCCTCCAAAGCCTTCATGTCCTTCTAGTACTGTGGTGACCACAATTGTACACAGTATTCCAAATGTGGCTTAATGAATGTTTTACATAACTGTAACATAATTCACCAACTTTTGTACTTGATGCACTGACCGACGAAGGCAAGCATGCTATGTCTTTCTTCACTACCTTTTCCACTTGTGCTGCCACTTCTAAGGATCTGTGGACCTGTACTCCCAAGTATGTCTGTGTATCTATGGTTCTTAGGGTTCTGCAAATTACTTCCTAGTTCCCACCTGAATTGGAGCTACCAAAATGCATCACCTTGCATTTGTCCGGATTAAATTCTATCCGCCATTTCTCCGCCCAGTTTTCCAGGCCACAAGGTCCTTTATGGCAGGTTAGTGCAAAAGGTTAAATCACACAGGACCAAGAGTGAACTAGCTGGATGGATTCAGAACAGGTTTGGTTATAGAAGACAGAAGGTAGCAGTGGAAAGGTGTTTTTCTGAATGGAGGCTATCTATACCCTGCTGTATTCTCTGACAACCTATCTGCAACTCCAGCAATCTTAGTATCATCTGCAAACTTGCTAATCAGGTGGATTACATTTTCTTCCAAGTCATTTATATATATTACAAACATTAGAAGTCCTAGCACTGACCGGTGCAGAACACCAATAGTTACAGCCTCCACTCAGAAAAACGCCTTTCCACTGCTACCTTCTGTCTTCTATAGCCAAACCAGTTCTGAATCCATCTAGCTAGTTCACTCTTGATCCTGTATGATATAACCTTTTGCACCAGCCTACCATAAGGGACCTTGTCAAATGCTTTACTAACGCGCATGTAGACAACATCCATGGCCCTTCCCTCATCAATCATTTTTGTCACTTCCTCAAAAACTCAATCAAATTATTGAGACATGACCTTCCTTGTACAAGACTATACTGTCTGTCACTAATCAGATCATTAGTTCCAAATGTATATAAATCCTATCCCTAAGAATCTTCTCCAACAATTACACCATCACTGACATCAAGCTCACTGGTCTATAATTACCCGGATTACTGCAGCAGTACAGCAGCTGAGCATTCTGGTGACTCCTCCTCCCTTAAGCAAGTGCATTACTTCCATATCCATCCTCAGACAGTGTAACTGAGATTGAAAAATACTGTTGCAAACCCCTCCATGGGCAATGAGAGAAAAGAAATCGCCAAGCCTCTAATAGAAATCTTTGCTTCTTTGCTGTCCACAGGCGAAGTCCCAGAAGATTGGAGGACAGCCAATGTTGTCCTGTTATTTAAGAAGGGTAGCAAGGATAATCCGGGTAATTATAGGCAGTGAGCTTGATGTCAGTGATAGTGTAATTGTTGGAGGAGATTGTGGAAAATCTCACAGCAATTATGCAGCAATATTCATATCCATATTCACTGCAATTTCACTCCTTCTGTTTTCTCCTCCTTTCTCATAAAGGCAGCAGCTTCCATTTGGGTACAGTTTGCAGGAGATGGCAACCTTTTAATGCTTTGCATAATTGTCTATTCATCATTATATCTGAGCTCTGTATATTTGACTGTGGATTGCAACACATTGCTTGAAGGACACACATCTGCACCCTCTAGCAACATGAGCAGTACCTTGTGGTTGAGTTTTTTTCTCCCCTTCCTGTCCAGGATTTAGCTGCCTCTGTTAGGATCAGGTTGCTTAGTCTGTGCCAAATGTCAAGCCTGGGACTCTCTGCTCTGATTGTGTCAATGTCATGACACACAGTAAATTTATTTGCAAAGCTCTTAAGAGATTCCACGACACTTTTTGAAAAAGTTAAGAAGTAACTAATGGATAATAATAAATTTAGTTTGTTTTTGAAAAAAAATAGTTCAATATGACCATGACATGTGAACGTACACACCCTGATGGATCACAAATTTTAAATATTTACAAGGTAACTCATGAGTTTGGATGTCAAGTGTTTTTCATTACTGGGAAGATTTTATGTGACAGCTAGAACAAATCGGAAGGGAGGAGTATTAGAAAGAATGTGAAGCATATATCCTGGTTATCGATATTGGAGTAGATAAAGTGCATGCAGAGCGGCAGATATGTGTCAGTGTACCCAATAAGTAAAGTAAAAAGGGAAAATAGATGGAAGATGTGCAACATCGTCAAAATATTTTATCATAAACCACAGCATGGTGGTACAGTGGTCAGCACTGCTGCCTCATAGTGCCAGGGACTTGGGTTCGATTCCTGGCTTGGGTCACTGTCTGAGTGAAGTTTGCATGTTCTCCCCGTGCCTGCATGGGTTTTTTCTGTGTGCTCTGGTTTCCCCACCCCCCCGCCACACTCCAAAGATGTGTGGGTTAGGTTGATTGGCCATGCTAAATTGTCGATTAGTGTCAGGGGGATTAGCAGGGTCAATATGTGGGGTTACAGGAATAGGATCTTGATGGGATTGTTGTCAGTGCAGACTTGATGGGCCCTATGACCTCCTTCTGCTCTGTAGGCATTACATGATTCTAAGCCATAGCATTCTGTCAGATATCCTGATTTGTAACAAATATTCTGTAATTTAAATCGCTTATTGAAGTTTTCTTGGAAACAAAATAGGCAAGTTAAATGCTTCTGTCACATACAACTAAAGAGGAAGCAACTGAGTGTTGAACAACAGAAAACTGGACTAAGTGAGTTTCAGGGAGTGATACAGAACCAACAGAGTACCAGGAAACTACTTAAAGTGAGAATATAGCAAATCAGAATGGCATTTGGTACTGAGTTGGACAGATTCCAAAATACGATATAGGTTGAAGAAAATGCCAGGGCCATATTGCTTAAGCTCCAGGTAGGTATCAGATGACTCCCAGTATCGGTAAGGCTGCCAAGTAAACTTTCAATCAGGTTAAACCAGCTATACAAAAGAGTAACTGAGGAAGACAAAATTAGAACAACTGATAGCCAACAAAAACAAGGTTGATGTGGAATCAGGAGTTATTGGAACCAGGACAGTTGATGCTATTTCAGATTAATCAACTGTAAGATCCTAGTGCTAATGATAGGGTGCAGTTTTTGTCTTGGGTAATACCAGCGAATAGTACAAAAACAACTTAACAATCTTTGCCTAACTTCTTGAGGGGAGACCCATTTAAATTTTCCAGATAGCAAAATGCCAATTGCCTTGTAAAATGCCACTCGATAGGGCATTTTTATATTTCAATTTGCTTCCCACTACCCCTCTTTACATTCCCTCCCCCATCCCTAATGGCAGGACACAAAATTCTCCCCATTGTGTTAAAAAAGAAAATAGCCAAAAGGAAGGATTTTTATTTGTATAGTGCCTTCCATCCAGTTAATTCATTTTGAACTGCAATCCCTGTCTTCATTAGGCAAATGGGGTTTGAAATAAGCCATGTTTGTAGCCAAATGAGTGAGTCCCACTCCAAATAACTGATGCTCCCAGCCTGTTGTGCGGATCTTAGCAGCGCATTGGGCCAGGAGACATCAGCGGAGACTGTTTTGCGGGATTCCTGTTGGGCACCATGGTCTCCTAGCATCTCTGGGGTCAAGATTTGCCATCTTTGTCATTAGCTGCCTGCCAGAAATCAGCACAGAACTAATCTCAATCTTTAAATCCATATTTGCATTTAATTAGCAGGCCCAGGACTGAAATTTCTGGGCCGCACTAGCATCTCCCCTCCCACCCTCACAGCTGGTTCACTCCTGCGTGCTTTATAACTGCTCCTACTAATGGGAATAGGCGGCTGACTTCGCTGCATGGGTTGGTCCCTTCAGGAGGTTGGCATCCTAGGCAGTGCCAGCCTGACAGTGCCAGCCTGGACTCAAAGACTACCCAAGGGGGAAACTACAATGCCCAGGAAGCACCTTGGTACTGCCCACTGAGCAATGGGTAATGTGAAGGGGCAATGCTGGGTCTATTGGTCTGGGGCCTACTTGGGGGGGGGGGATAAAATCGGTGAGGGTGGGGATTCCTGCTGCACTGGGATTGCTAGTAGAGGGAGGGAGGACGGTGATTGGGGCTGGCCATCAGGCTGGGGAAGGGGGTTGGAGTTGCTGGGGAATTGCGGCTGCTGGGGTGAGAGGGGCATCGGGACTGTTGGGGGAGGGGTTGGGAGAGTCATGGGGGAAAGCAGGAGATCAGAGTTGCACTGGTAAGGACACTGGGGCCTGGCAGGAGATGTCAGAGAGGTCAGAAATTGGGGATGTGGAGGTTTGGTGGGGCAGTGATCAGGAAGCTGGCAGTTAGGGGCTACTGCACATACACCGATCTCCGCTCTGACAGATCAATGCATGCTGTGGAGATGCCAGCACAGAACACGAGGTTAAAGTCCAACGGGTTTATTTGGTAGCACAAACCACTAGATTTTGGAGCACTGCTCCTTCCTCAAGTAAGTGGCAGTTCATAAACAGAGCATATAAAAACAAATTAATGGTCGGAATGCAAGTCTTTACACGTAATCAAGTCTTGAAGTACAGATAATGTGAGTAGAGAGTGGGTTCAACACAGGTTAAAGAGATATGGATTGTCTCCAGCCAGGACAGTTAGCGAGATTTTGCAAATCCAGGCAAGTCGTGAGGGTTACAGATATAGGGACATGAATTCAAGAATCCGGTTGAGGCCGTCTTTATGTGTGCGGAATTTGATTATCAGTCTTTGCCCAGCAACTCTGCACTGCTGTGTGTCGTGAAGGCAGTAAGAAGTCTGACAACGTCAGGTTTAAATCCAACCGATTTATTTGATAGTAAACTCGCAAGCTTTCGATTCTATGGCCTTCGAAAGGCGAATGAGGTATTCTGGTCTCCAATAGAACACATACCAGCACAGACTGCTTACAGATTACTGATTAGAATGCGAATCTTTACACCTAACCTGCTATTCAAGTCTTAAAGTGGCTAATAATGTAACTCACAACTGGGACACATAAATAGTGGCTATATCGTGGGCTTCCCACTGAACGCCACAACTTTTGCGCGTCTCCATGTTGGAAATCAGTACAGAGCTGATTAAGATATCTAAATTAGAACTGCCAGGAGTGTTTCACTCCAGCGGGATTTATGACAGCTCCCCACTAACAGGGAATGGAAGCCCAACCCTGCTGGACTGAAAAAGAGCCAAGGAAGTCAGGGTAAGGGCCCCTGGGACTGCTGCGGCACTGTCCAAGTGGAAATATCCGGGGGGCAGTGAGAAGAGGGTAGGACCAGTGGGGTGGGGTGATCGATGGGGTCATTGCTACTGTCGCTCTGCATAGAGATTGTGAGCAGAGGGATGGAAGAGCTGAACGGGGCTCGCTATTGGAATGGGGATGCCAGCGATCAAAGCTTGGGGATCACATGGCCAGCGGAGTTGCAGAGCTGGTCAGCAATCAGGAGGCTGGCAGTGTGGGGCTACTGTATAGGCATCGACTTCCATGCTGATAGATCAATGCATGTGTAGTGGCCCATTCAGCTCTAACTGCCAGCCTCTCCAGTGGGAATAGGCTCTGCCCACTGATTCTCATTGTGATTCATGCTGGGGTACTCCATAGATCAGTTTGTTCAGTGAAAAGGCTAAACCACAAGCTGTTGGCAGCTGTAGAAAAAGACTTTTGCCCCTTAGTGAAAAAGTTGGCACAGTGAGTGACTGGTGAACAAAGTGAAAGATTGGTTTAAATTTGGAATATCTTCGTACTGTGGGAAAGGAACAGAGATTTCATAATCAATGGTGAATTAAGTCTTCCACTTATGACTGAATCGTACATATATTTTCGTAAGCTACCAAAGTTAGTTATGTGCCAAAGCTAGGAACTCCAGAATGAACTATTAACTTTAATGTGTTACGGCAATTAATTGTCAATGATATGTATAATTCTGAGTAACTGAACATTTTGCTACCGCACTGATATAGCTGAATTCTATGTTCTCATAAGTTGATTGTTTGGTAACTTATTTACACCAGTAAGTTATAGACAGAATTTTTAATATTTAATTTGCAAAGTGTGGCAGGAGGCAGAAAAAAAGATGTGGAAGCAGAGACTGCAAGTCACACAATTGGGGCTGTAAAGACTTTCAGTGGATGAGCAAGGCTGAAAAACTGCAGGCTTGCCCTCTCTTTTGAAAATGTGTGTTTTGTCAGGTTCGAAAAGTCAATGCTATGAGGAACTTACCGGCAAACCGAGGTCTCATAGTAATTGCGACATCTTCTCTATCTGACTGAATCCAAAAAACCAACTAAAATAAATCAACAGCAACATTTAAAAATCTGTAACTCAAGCATCTTGATCAAAGAATAAGCATGTATGTGTATCTGTGCGTGTGTGGGTGAGTATGTGTGTGTGGGTGTGTGTGTGCGTGTGCGCTGCATGCATGTGTGTGACTGTGAGTGTGTGTGTTTGTGTGTGTGCGCATGCATGCGTGTGACTGTGAGTGTGTGTGTTTGTGTGTGTGTGCATGCTTGTGTGTGACTGTGAGTGTGTGTGTTTGTGTGTGTGTGCGTGCTTGTGTCTGAGTGTGAGTGTGTGTGTTTGTGTGTGAGTGTGAGTGTGTGTGTTTGTGTGTGTGTGCGTGCTTGTGTGTGAGTGTGTGTGTGTGTGTGCACGCTTGTGTGTGAGTGTGAGTGTGTGTGTTTGTGTGTGTGTGCGTGCTTGTGTGTGAGTGTGAGTGTATGGGTGAGAGCATGTTCTCTTGGGTTTTGCAATTAATAAATTTACTCCTCCTTATTGCTCAGAGCTTAAATAGTTAAATATATTTTGATTTGGAAAGACATATCCTCATGAAAAAGAAGCTCAAAAGCCTTTTTTGTGACCAACCTAGAAGGTTGAATATGGGGAAGCCAGTTTATCCCTTCTCACCCTGTCCCAACATTCACAGTATTCAGCTCTCAGAGCTGATAACACTGGAATGTCCAACTATTGAAAATGAATCATGCTACGTGATATTTGAACATCAATGTCTAGCTGACCTTTATTAAAATAAAAAGGTCAATGACTTTTATAGGATAGCATATACAGAAATTTCACATGAATGTGCTATAACATTTACATGCTAATATCTTAAGTGTGATTCACCACAAATCTAAAACAAGTCATTTCATTGATGAATAGCTGTAGCAAAATGTACACTTCATTATTTTTGCTTTTTCACAAAGCAGGAATTTTTAAATATTTACAGTATACAGTATATTTTCTCTCCGTCTTTCTTGATGGCACTGGTATATTTCCAGAAAGTGGTCATTGTTTAGTGCCATGCTGAAGTGGCAAGGCTTCTTTCATGATGTTAAGGTTAGTTTGGCATCCAGCTGAAGTCACTTAGCACAGCACATAATCTAGATCCAACTTGTGAGTCACATCCTATCTGAGGAACTATGTAGTGTATATTAGAACTAACTTTTAAAGAATAATCTCTCATTTTCCTCTTTTAAAGCTTAAAAGATTAAGATTCATGCTATTTCAAGCATCAGTCCAATGGTTAAAAGAGCTGATCAAAGTTTGGGAATACTGTGGCAAGTAACTCCTTTCCTGACTCCCTCAAGCTGGTCTTAAGGAGCAAATCAGGAGTGTGATAGAATACAAACTCCTCTTCCCTGGGTGAGTGCAACTCCAACCTCAAGAAGCTCAGCCCCATCCAGGAAGAAGCACTGCACCTTAAACATTTACTCCCTCCACTAGCACACCATAGTTGCAGTATGTTTCATCTACAAGATGCCCTATCTTAACTCAGCAAGGCATCTTCTAAAAGAACTTTCCAAACTCTGATCTCTATTGCCTAGAAGAACAAAGACAACAGGTACATGGAAACACTGCAACTTTACCTTTAAATTTTAAATTCACCATAATGACATTGAAATATATCACCGGTCCCCCACTGTCATTGGGTCAAAATCCCAGAACTGCCTCAAGTAGCACTGTAGGTGTATCTACTTCACATGGGTCTTAATTGTTGGCTTTGCCATTGATGCCTACATCCTACGAACGGATAACAAAATGAACCCAGACAAAATGTATCCAAACGTGTTTGCTTTAAGTTCACAACATTAGTCATGAAACTTTAAATCTCTACATACTCTCTTTCTTTTTTCAAGGCTTTAGTTCCTTCACCTTAAAGGCATAATTATAGTCAGCATTTGACATGCCCAAGTGCAAAATGTGTTCATAGATATGAAAGTTAGGTAGATTAACTACAGTGTGGGGTTAAGGGGATAAGGCAGAGAGGTGGTCCTAGGTAAGATGCTCTTCGGAGAGTTGGTGTAGACTCCATGGGTTGGATGGCCTCTTTCTGCATTGTAGGGATTCTATGGATTCTGTGAACGTACTGCACCTTTCAAAGTGAAACATGATTCTTAGTCACAGACCTAATCCCCTAACACATCTGAATCTGCTTGTGCAGTCTGTACCCTTGCATAAATCTTAGTATAAATTTATAAACTATGGCACTTTTGTCTCCAGGGTGGAAGTAGGGGTACGTGAAGGGGGTCAGAATTATAGGATCTCGCGCTTTCTTCCACCTAAGCTTCAACATCAATGGGGGAACCAACTAATTTGCTCCTAAGTGGGCATTTAATTGATAATTCCCCACCAAGCAGGCCTCATCCCCTGCAAGATCATTCAGGGATAGGAAAGCATTGTAGAGTCACCTGATGTGAATTTCTTAATTCTACTTCTGGTCCAAATCTGTTTCCCTAATTATACTTTATGCAAAATGGCACAATGATTAGTACTGCTGCCTCACAGCACCAGAGACTTGGGTCCATCTCCCAGTTTGGGTCACTGTTTGTGTGGAGTCTGCATGTTCTCTCAGTATCTGCATGGGTTTGCTCTGTTTTCCTTCCACAGTCCAAAAGATATGCTGGTTAGGTGCATCGGCCATGCTAAATTCTCCCTCAGTGTATCTAAACAGGTGCCAGAGTCTGATGACTAGGGGAATTTTACAGTAATTTTATTGTAGTGTAAATGTAAGCCTACTTGTGAGTTATCAATAGACTTTAAAAAAATTTGAAAGCAAAGGGTAGCAAAAACTGATCAAATTAGAACAGTGTATTTTCTAAGAAAACTTTAAAAATGATTAATTCTATCATCACTGCATGTGAACTCAATGATTTTGCCTTAAATGTTTTATTTGTTTTGTTTTTCAAACATTTTCTTTTATTTCCTTAGATTCTCTCATAACTCGGACCCATGACTGACAGATTGTGCTGGCAATTAACCTAGTCTCAGACTTACACCAGCGCTACTTTCAAAACCAGACAGCAACTGATCAGCATAATGATGATCACAACTTGCTGTGTTCCCATGTGTATAGAATGATGAGTGGGGTGGAATTTGAATGTAACTGAACAGGGCGTTGAGTCTTCTCTATTTCCCAGTACAAGCTGACAGCATGAGAAACATTTAAAGTTCAAATTCTCAAAGTGAGACACCATATGCAATCAGACTACAGAAAGATATTTATGTTGCAGCATTATTTGCATAAAAGTTTTACAGTGAGTGTGTAACACAAGCAGCAAGTTCTATCAAGTTAGTGGTTCCAGTGAATAATTGGACTATTTAAAGTTTTGAACCTGCGATTCATTAGGATTTACTGATCTGTCAAAAGTGAGGTTTTACTCGATTTTGGCATTGTTGGACAAGGAGCAGTATGCAAACCTGCAGAATAGCTGCAAAAACTTCTCTTTAACCAATCAGCTTTATGAATGGAGTGCTTAATATTCAACATTGTGGTTTCTGTCTAGCGGCTTGTTGCCTTTGGCAATAGCATGTACTAATTACAGAGAAACTGCAAGTGGGGAAAAAAGAAAGCTGTTAAATATCTTTATATGAAACTGAGTTTTAACAAAAATTCTACATACATAGATTTATTTCTCAAAACGTTTGAAAACACAGCATTGATGACTATCAATTCTCCTTTGAAAGCCAAGTTTAAATCCAAGCCCAAGTGATAGGGTGAGGATTGCCTTTCACTGTGGATGAAAAGAGTCTTATGTGAAATGAGTTGGCATAGTCTCAATGGTTACTAAGGAAATACTTTGTACATATACTGTGCCTTTCGTGACCATGGGATATCCTGAGACATTTCACAGCTAATGAAGTACCTTTGATGTATAGTTACTGTGCAATATGGGAAAATTTGGCAGCCAATTTGAGCACAGCCTGGTCTCACAATGGGCAATAAGATAGACAACTGTATTGTCACTGTGGGTGTGATTTCAATACTCAAGCTTCATCTACTTTTTACCTAATTTTGATGGAAAACTGCAGCCTGTGAGCGGCACCACGTTTCTAGGCAGCAGATTTCCTTTGGGCACTACAATGTCATGAAGACAGGGTATTGGTTTTGTGTGGGCCTCACAATTGGTGAGAAGGAGATTTGGGGTGGCATGGGGTGGTTGGGGTGTTGGGCTGGAGCAAGTAGGCGGGTGATTGAGGGAAAAGCCTGGCATTGGTTGATCTGAAGTTTCTTTTTCAGGAATGCAGTAATACTTCTGCTTTCTAAAGCTCACAAGAAAAGTTTGAAACAAAATCACCTCTTCAGCTTCTTTTGGCCCTGACCTCCTTTTTTGTAAAATGGACCTGCCTGGAAAAATACAACCACTTCCTTGGTCTAGCTCAAGGCTAAAATAGCAATTAGACCCCAATGACACAATTGGATCCTGATCTAGTTATGTAGGAGTAGGCCATTCAGCCCATCAAGTCTGCTGTACCATTTAATACACTCATTGCTCATTGGACACTTCAGTGCTTTTTAGATACACTATTCCCATAGGCCTTAAGTTTAAGTTTATTTGTTAGTGTCACAACTAGGCTTACATTAACACTGCAGTGAAGTTACTGTGAAGATTCCCTAGTTGCCACACTCTGGCGCCTGTTAAGATACACTGAGGGAGAATTTAACATGGCCAATGCACTGAACCAACATGTCTTTCGCATAGTGGGAGGAAACCAAAGCACCTGGAGGAAATCCATGCAGACACGAGGAGGTTGTGCAGTCACCCAAGCTGGGAATTGAACCCGGATCCCTGGCGCTTTGAGGAAGCTGTGCTAACCATTGTGCCACTGTGCCACCCATTTGTTAATCAAAAATCCATCCATTTCTGCTTTAAAAGTAAGACTGAGCTTTCAAAGCCCTCTGGGGTGGAGAATTCCAAAGATTCACAACTTTGTGTGTAAAGAACTTTCTCCTCATCTCGATCTTTAGAGGCATCTCCCTTACTTTGCAATTATGCCCCTTCGTTCTAGACTCTGCATACACAGTAAGGATCCACCAGGTATTCTTCTTGCCTGCTGAATACCCAGGTAAATGCTGGTCTGTGGATCAATATGGCCTGTGATTGAGCATCCAGCTGATTTTAACTGAATGTCTTTCAGTCTCCTGCCCAGAAACCAGATAAATATCAGTTCTTTGTTCTTACAAGTTACAAATCTTAACTGACCCCTTGATTTTGAGTTTGTACAATGAAAAATCTGTGATGATTAAATTGCTGTTATATTTAACAGGCTCCTAGTACAGTTACATGTTCAACTGTTCATATTTGAATTTGGAATGCTTGATTTGCACTTGCATCAGCACCACTGAAGAATTATGTATGATCAATATTAGCATGCCAAAAATATTTATGTGGCTTGACAGAGACTTTGAGACTGGAAACTGTGCCGCACCTTCATCAAGCACAATGAGGAATGATGGTTCTGCATTAAGTTGCTCTTTCATCTAAACTGAAGAGAATCAACTGTATTTTCCCTTCCAAATTTATTTTTCATCTTTAAGCTCTCCTCTATTCAAGAAGCTGACAAGCGTGGCCTCACATTTCTCCTTGGCTAGTTTTAATGAAGGAATGCCATCTGAAACATTAATCTGCCTTTTCCTTTTTTAGATGATGACAGGACTGCTATGTGTTTCCAGCATTTTTTGTATTTTATTTGAGTTCTCCTTGACTGATGTCAATGTCAACCAGCAACAAACTGACAGACAGATTACAGCTAGCCAAGTCAGACTTTGCCATATTTTTACCTTTCACCAAAATGAATGATCTTGCTTTGATGTGCCACTCTACCTAGCCAAACATTGATTATATTTGTCCAAGTGTGATGAGGGATAGTTTATTAGCTTGGATATGTGACTGGCTGATGGACCCAGCTATTTACAATCTAGATTAATGATTTGGATATAGGGAGACAAAGCTCCATAGCCAAATTTGCATATGACACAAAAATAGGTGGGACATTAGGTTGCAACATGGAAATAAAAACCCTCAAATTGATATATATAAGTTAGGAGATTGGGCCAAAATGTGGCAGATGGAGTTTAATGTGAATAAGTCTGAAGTCATGCATCTTGGTTGGAAAAATGGGAAGGCAACTTAATATCTAAATGGGGAGAGATTTTGGGGTACTCTGGTGCAGAGGGATCTGGGTGTCCTCATTCATGAGATACAGAAAACTAGCATGCAAGTGCAGTAGGTAATAAAGAACGAAAATGGAATGTTGGCATTTATAGTTAAAGGAATAGAAGATAAAGGAAATATTGTTGCAACTATACAAGGCATTGGTGAAACAGCATCTGGATAATTGTGCACAGTTTTGGTCCCCTTATTTGAGGAAAGATGTAATGACATTGGAGGCAGTACAGAGGAGGTTCACTAGATTGATTCTAGAGATTAGGGGTTTGTTGTATGAAGAGAGATTGAACAGTTTAAGCTTGTCTTCTCTGGAATTTAGAACTAATGAACTTATGAAGTGAGACAGGAGAATTTGATGAAATGTAGCACTGGAGCCCAAAGCCAGCACCTGCTTGGTGGACAGTGACATTTAATCAATTATTCTACACTGGCACTCCCAACAAGGTATCATAGTTAGACATGCTCATGCAAATTCTGATGAAAGGATCAACATCTGAAAAATTATTTCCAGTGTGAAAGCTTTGGGGTTCTGTGATGTTACTCATATGCAGTTTACAACCTTGCCATCAAATTCAAAATATGTTCTTATAATTTAAATATAGGGCTGAAACAAGTTGCATGGCCTTTAACTATACAATTGTCGGGTGGGTGGGGGCTAAGGTCTCACTGTATATTTTTATTAATAATATATGTGTATCATTATGCTAATTTATAACATTTTAAAACTAGATAAAGACTTTGAAATGACTGAAGTCATGACTGGCTATGACTCAACCAAAAGGGACTTTCTGGCATTCAGTGAAAACTGGATCATCCATCAGCAGTTCCAACTTGCTGGCCATTCAGAGACACTGACACCTCATTAACTTTGAAGAGATACTAGTGACCCCTGTGACTGCTGAGAGCAAATCCAAAGAGAATTTACAAAAGCCACCTACATTGCATAAGCCAACAGAGTTTAGCAGTTTGCTAGGACAAAGGATCTTGAAACCTCTTCTGAAATTCATTATAGTTGAAACACTAACAATATTAAAAGCCCAGACTGAGGAACATATATTCTTTGTCAAAGTCAAAGTGGAGAGTTGGGAATCAAATGATCCTCCTGCAAGCTGGCCGAGCCCTGTAGTATTGCCTTATAGAGTTGCAAAGCTCAGGCTGCCATCTTACATTAACCAAGCATTAACTCAGAAAAATAACTCTGTCTAGGTTTGAATGTCTGGCCCCCATGTGTACAGATTCTACCGGAACTTCTGAACTATTGTGCCATCATCTACAAGACTAATTTGCTTTTGTATGTCCATTTCATGGAAGTGACCTGTACCAGAAAACTGGATTATCCATCAGCAGTTTCAGCTTGCTGACCTCCATAAAAGAATATACCATTTGGTTCTGGATTCTGGATTCACATGAAACAATAATGCTTATTTTCTTTGTGGTCTTTGCCTTGTGTCTTTTTTTCTCCTTATACCTTTGTTACAATATAATTGCCAGCGTGGTGGTGGTTGGGGGTGGGGAGATGGGGAGGGGCACGGTAGAGACAGGAAGACATGGGGGGAAACATTACGAACCCTCTTCCTGAGTTTTGAACATGTGTAAAATGAAGTAACCTTCCAAGGTTGTCCTATCACAAGTTTGCTGTTGGACTCCTAATAGAAAATTTGATCACAGCAAAACAGAATGTTTGGGAAATACACTACGACTTATAAAGGGGAAAAATAGAGAATCAAAAAACACTTTTCTGTTTATGGATGGATAGTGAGAGCAGAAATCAGTGATGTTTAAATTAAACAAACCAGGATTTGGTTTGAAATCCTGTCTTTAACAAGATGCTTCATGCATTTTATAATGCATTTTAGTACCCAGAGTACAGAAAAGTTTAAATTACATACATTATTAAAATGCCAATAACTTATACGCAGATAAAAATCTGAGGTTTGTATCTAATAAATCTATTAAAAGGCATAGCTGAATATTAATAAACCAATCTTTTTCAATATTCCAGGTATCCTGCAATGTAGATTGCATAGTTGGTTATTCTACCAAGCCTCATGCTCCTTTAGGTCTGATTGAACTAATGATGATAATATTGTTGAACAAAATGTGAGAGGGAGGCCACCTATTTAAACAAACTGTTCTGTATTGCATTACAAACTGGTAAAAAAAACTCCAGAAAGGGGAAGAGGAAGGGCAATGATTGGAACGGGCTGGATTGTTAGTCTGGTGTTGTGAGGGTGGGAGTGGTGACTCCTGAGGCAGGAGGGAGTTGGCCCTGGGGCAGCCAGCGGGGGAAGGGGAGGTTCTACAGGGGTGAAGGGGGTCAGGGGACCACCATTGCTGGGGATTGGGCTGAACATCGAGGTGCTCTGGTCAGAGCCACAGGGGCCTGGGAATTGTGGGGATCACACTTGGGCCGTGAGGGATGCGAAGGGGCAGCACGGCAGGAGTCCCAGGCTGGCCAGCAACTGGGAGACTGACAGATTAAGACCACTGCACACGCACAGAGTTGCAGAAGTGTCAGACTGTGGCACGAATAGGCCCCATCCCTCTGAATTTTTAATGAGATTCACAATTGGGACCTCTGCAGTGCACAGTGTGGGAAAATTCGGGTGAGAAGTTGAACTGACAAAACAGTCATGATCCAGAACAGTTTTCCCACCAATTCAATGCTTTTGGGAGAATCGCGGCCGCTATTTCCAATATGATCAGAATTGTGATAGTCTATCAGATTACTAACAGCCTTTGAATCAGTGATAAGGCCTTCTACCTTGCATCTTTGATACCAACAAACAAGTTGCCACTCATGTTGGATTGATTTCTTCATTTTGAAGAAAGATTTATTTTATTTTGTAAATGTTTTTCTATGATGATTCATCATGTGAAATAAATCAATTTCTTGATGGATATTTAGGGCATTCGTTCAAATTTTCTTCTTGCCATATTTTCCCATAATGCACAACTTAAATGATTCATTATTAAAATAACTTGTAACATGATATGCCCTTCATGACAATGAATAACAAAGGTCAAGCTGAAAGAACGACTCAGAACAATTGTGAGTATATAGTGTAAGTGATTTACTTCATTTTAATGGCTGTTTTTGGTGATATATAATTTAAAATATTCTTGTTTCAAAATAAAACTGGAAGTCAAAGAAAATGTTGAGATTATTTGAGGTTACATGTATTTTCTGATCTCTTCAAAGTGAGGGCTATAATCAAGCCACCAATTTGGGGAGTCGACCTGGGCCAATTTCCTAATTTGGGTCTCTCTCCTTAATTTGGAAAATATCTGCAGGATGTCTGTCCTGGGAGCTGGCTTACTAAGTCCAATATTTGTACAAACAGTTGGTCTCAAAGGCCTACTGCTATCTTGAAAGAGATGTCTAGGAATATAGAAGCTGGGTGAAGGTGGAGATATAGCAGAAAGTATGAGATGTGTATCATGACATGGTATCAAGTCTAATCCGATGCCTTGAAGGTTGTGTCACAGGTGTCACAGGGAATGGAGTGGCCCTCTTTGCAGCCGAAGATCAGCCGATTTTTAACCCAAGCTGCCTCAGAAGCGTTTGTAGAATGAGGAAATGCAGCCATCTGGGCTTATTGTACCTGAAAACAGATGAGGAAACTCTGGTATCCAAAGAAGTGCTGTTATGTGGATTCATACTATTCATTTACACAAGGTGTGCAACTGTTTCTTAGTTACACCCTTGGGGAGATTACCTGCTACACCAGCACGCAGCACTGATTCTGTATTATAAAGCACTGTTAATTCGTTGAAGCAGTATAAGACGTTGCCACTGGGGACAAGAATTCCAGAAACAGAGCTTTGTAAGCCACAATAGTCACATTTTAAAAATGAACTCATGTTTGTAGCTGAGGCCAGGGCTGGAAAGGATCAGAAGGCTAAAGTTTTTTTTTATATCTACCATGCCACTTGTGAATATTGTCACAGCATACTCCTCATAAAGGCAGCCACCAGCCACAATGACTAATCAGAATAGAAAGTCGATCACATTTTTCTATCTTATCTTCATGCCAGTCTCAGCTTTTAACGCTATCAAGTAACACTTCCTTTGTCTTCTGTTCATAACATCTTATGGGCTAATCTCTCCTCGTTCTCACGGATCCCTGACCTTCTTTACCATGGAGATGCTGGTGTTGGACTGCATTAAACACAGAATTCTGGTCCTGTTTCTGATCAGAACTCTCCATTCAGCTGACAAAGGAACAGTGTTCCAAAAGCTTATGGCGTTTACTATCAAATAAATCTGTTGGACTTTAATCTGGTATTGTGAGACTTCTTTACTGTTCCAGCTGTTCCATCCTCTCTTATTCATCACATTTCTCTCCTCTTTAGCTCTGAAAAAGTGTCATATGGACTTGAAATATTAATTCTGCTTCTCTCTCAACAGATACTGCCGGATCTGTTGACTGAGATTTTACAGCCTCACTTGTCCTGAAATCCTAAAATCCTGCTTGAAGTTAATGGACCTTTCCTCTGTCCACCCCTTGCCTGCTCTAACTCCCATGAATTTGGCTGTTGAGTTTTCCTGCATTTTATGTTTTATTTTAGGAAATTGGTCAATTATATTGAGGCATCTGACAATATATGAGAAGAAGGCCTCTTTCTATTTCAGGCATCCATACAATACATTGGCAAAGGCAAATTTGGAACTGTGTTAAACAACAGTAGTAACCTAACTCGCTATGATTCATGATATTGTGACTTTGAAAACTAGTTGGAGAGGCAACATTTGCTAATCAAATTGAGTTCTGAAGAAGGGTCATCTAGACTCGAAACGTTGGCTCTCCTGTCTCTCCTCACATGGAGTCAAATGTGTTGAGATTTTCCAGCATTTTCTGTTTTTGCTTTGATATATTAGTAATCAATTGTGTATTACATAAAAGCCTATGATCTATATGCCTTAGAAGTTACTACCAGGAGGTACATTGTAAAATGTGTTTTTTTTTTGTTTTTCTGTATATTCTTCCAAAGATGAAGAGACCAAAAGAAGTGTTCAGTTCCAGTCATGAACAATGCGTTATATCAAGCACTGAACTAGCTCTAGGTTTATTACAGATCCATGAATTTTAAGATCTGACCTTGAGCAAGATTTAAAGTTTATTTATTCATGCCAAAAGTAGGCTTACGTTAATACTGCAATGAAGTTGCTGTGAAAATCCCCTTGTCGCCACACTCCAGCACCTGTTCAGGTACGCTGAAGAAGAATTTAGCGTGGCCAATGCACTTAACCAGAACATCTTTCAGACTGTGGGAGAAAATTGGAGCATCTGGAGGAAACCCATAGAGACATGGGGAGAACATGCATGTTCTACACAGAAAGTTACCCAAGCCAGGAAGTGAACCCAGATCCTTCTCACTGCGAGGTAGTAGTGTTAACCATCTACATATTGAAGGAAGCATACTTGAATGAGGAAGAGCAAAATCTGTGGGCACAGGAAGCAGGATAAACTGTTGAAGCCGCAAGCCTGTGCTGCATGTCAATCGGTGTGAAGGATTGATATTCTCCAGGGACTGCTGTCAGGTAGCAATAATGCAAGAAACAAAGGTATTTCAATTTCTTTTAAACGTGTGGAAACTATACACCATATATTGCCTACATCACCATGAATGGAGAGTGATAAAGATGCAGTACTCTGTAGAGAAGCCCCAAACCTCTGAGAGAGCCAGTTTAGAATAACGGTTGTCATGAAAGCTGTGACTGAGGCCATGGCCACACAGCTATAGTTGGCTGCTATTGTCAGAGACACTGGAATTCCTAGGCAGTCCAGTACATCTACATTGGAGATATGCACTCTCTGTATTACTGATTACAGAACTATTCCTCAAGGATTTAGTGTAAGTTGTTACTCCATCCAGTCCCCTCAGATGAGTCAGGAAGTGCTGGAGAGTGAATGGATTTTAATATTCATTGATTTGTTGGTTGTCAGGCCAGTTCAACAACTAATATTTATAGTTTGAATCAAATTCAGCACAGTTGTTAATTCAGCAATTAACACCACAAACGCTTTCCCTCACTCAGCAACTATTTCTCCTCAATATAAGTTTGAATACTGGGATGAACACATGATAAAGGACAATGATGGGAAAAACACAGATGTGCAGATGAAAACACACTTATTGCTATGTAAAAGACTAAATAAATAATTACCATTCTATTCATCTTCTTGTTTGGACACTTTGATTTTTGTTGTACTAATGTTTTAATGACTGATTCAGAGTAGGAGGTGAAAAGTACAGGGTGAGTAATGGAATTATGTGTCATATTCATAGGGACTACAATTTGATTGCTTTCATAACACAAGTGGAGAGGGCCAGAAGCTGTGCATTACTGAAAGCAATTGTTCATCAGTGTGCGTCACTGCATAATAGTTCTCCTTATATGAATCTCCTCCTCATCTCCCTCATGACCTGTCAAGCCCCATCCCTCATCTTCGATCTACATCCCATTACATTCCATTTCCATTACATAAATTTCTGTTGCACCCTCTCTAAGATCTTAACATCCACCCTAATGTGAGGTGTCCAGAATTGGATGCAAGGGTTCAACTGAGGCATAACCAGTGTTTTATGTGGCTCAGGTTCCTGTCCTTTCTTTTGTATTCTATTTCCGTTTATAAAGTCAAAGATCTGACATGCCTTCTTCACTGCCTTCTTAACTTGCCCTAACAGCTTTAAGGTCTTTTGTACATATGCTTGCTGGTCTGATCCCAAAAGTCCCTTAAAAACTGTACCATTAAATTTTTACTGTCTCACTTCATTCTTCTTCCCAAAAGGAAGTACTTCATATTTCTCAAAATGAAGCTTTCTAAGTCCTCTTGACGTCTGTTACGATCCTTCTCACTGTTGATTGCATTTCTGAGTTTTGGGCCTTCTTTGAATTTTGTACACTCTGTATATGGAACATTAAGGTGTATCAAAAAAAGCAATGAGCTGAATATCAAATCCTAGTTCATTTTCTCCAGGTTCATGTTCATTCATCTTTGGAAAATGTGTGCCAATGGCAAAGTTGGCATTTATTGGCCATCCCTAATTGCCTTTGAGGAGGTGGTAGTGAGCCACTTTTCTGCACTGCAGCAGTCCATGTGATGTAGACACACCTACAGTGCAGTTAGAATGTTCCAGGATATTGATCCAGATTGAAAACCAATGTTCACTTTTTCATACTCTTTATTTATTATGTATCTACTTAACCACAGTCCGTTTAATTCATGGGGCATAATTTTGCCAACATTTGTCTTGTACAGTTCATCAAATACTTTTTGAAGGTCCAATATAAACACACTAGCACCACTCTCATCCAATCCCTCCGAGATGTCATCAAAGAATTTAGTCAAGTTAGTCAAATATAATTTGCTTTTTACAAATGCAAGCTGGCTTTCAGTTATTAAACTATACGGTTTCAAGTATCAGTTAACTTTCTACTGGATTAATGCCATCACTGACATTAACCCAATTGGTTAATTTCAAAATGAGGAAGGGTTTGACAGAGTAAATGAAAATAAAGGGCAGAATTTTCTCAAAATCTGGCAAAGTGTTAGATTTGGACTGAAAACTGTTGTGTTTGTCTCCAAATGCAGAGCCGAATTTTCATTCTTTCGGTGCGTAGGGAATCTCGGTTGTGGTTTGCACCCTTACTCTGGTGGGATGAAACCTGATAGAGCCAGAAAGTCTGAGTCCACAGAAATTGGGCTGTTAGCTTTAAAGGGCACCTTGCTCTGCTCTGGAATTAAGCTCCCCCACAACTCCCTCCAACATGTAAACCTTGGGACACCTCCTCTCCAACCAAGCATTGTTTAAAGTTTATTAGTATCACAAGTAGGCTTACATTAACACTGCAGTGAAGTTACTGTGAAAATCCCCTAGTTGTCACATTCTGCGCCTGTTCAAGTACACTGAGGGTGAATTTAGCGTGGCCGATGCAACTAACCAGCACTTCTTTCAGATTGTGGGAGAAAACTGGAGCACCCAAAGGAAACCCACACAGACACAGGGAGAACATGCAGGTTCTGCACAGATAATGACCCAAACCAGGAATTCTGCTCCCTGGCACTGCGGGGCAGCAGTGCTAACCACTGTGCAGCTGTGCTGCAAGTACTCCACTGACTCGCATTATGCAACCCACCACACCGCCACCTCCCACAGGCATTACGGCACACCACCCTCCACTCTCAGTTATTGGGCTACCCCCTTCACATGCATTGACTCACACAGACATAACCTCCCCACACAGACATCACCCCTCTTCCCTCACTAGCATCACCCTTCCCCATTGATTTCCCCAGAGGTCCTCCCCTGCCAGGTGGCAGTGTCAAGGTGCTGGGGGAAGTTCATGTTTCTTACCACTCAAGAGCTATACTTATCTGTACACCTCTGGCATTGCCATAACCTCAGGTTCCTGATTTTGAAAACCAGTAGTGATTTGCACTGACATGATATCATGCCAACTCAGTGGGATGGTACTTGAGGCAGAAGTAGCAGCGTTAATGAGATTTAAATTTACTATAAAACATGCTATTTTGATTTGCACCCTTCCTGGATGTGAATCTAATCTGTCATTAAGGGGGGGCTGGGAATTTCGTGATCAGTAATCTCATCAGTGTAAATCCTCTTTTTTAGTCTCTCGTAGAATTTAGTGACCATTAAGGCATTTGTACCCACAGCTAGTGCGGCTGCTAAATTGTGGCCAAATGGTTGCAATAGCTGAGATATTGAGAATAAAAGAGCACAGATTTAAGGTGATTCACAAAACAGCCATGGGCTTCAGGAAGGAAAGTGCTTTTTGATGCACTGAATAGTTAGGATTTGGAATGAATGGCCAGATTCTATGGCAGTCCTAAAAAGGGAATTGGATAAATAATTTAAGGAGAAAACATGTTGGAAATGTGGAAAGAGTGTGGGAATGGAACAAACTGGGGACTTGATTGGCGATTGGCCTTCTTCGGTGCTGATTCTATGATTCTTTTGTTGTGGGATTCATTTCGCTTTTTTTTCCAACAGGGGTGTAATATTTCCAATCCTTCGGTGCTTTGGAACAATTCCCATATCTAAGGAAGATTGTAATCACGGCCTTGACAATTTCTATTGTTATTTTCCTCACCATCCATGGTGGTTCACTCTGAATGCTGTCAAACTTTTATATAACGCCTTTATTTTTATTCTATGTACCTCCTCTTTTATTGTGATATTGGCAGAATCCTCTTCTTTAGTAAAGGCAGGCACAAAGAAAAAAGTAAATATCTCAGTAATATCCTCTGCCTCTCCAAGAATGTTTCTTTTTTGATCTCTAATCAATCCCACAACCTACGCGTTCTTTCTCTCTCTTGATGGCCACATCTTTAGCAAGCCAGTGCTCTGAAGCTTCTTTTTCAAGCTCCTTTGCCAATTCACCTTCTTCTGCTTTTTAAAGACCTTCTTTAAGCACCATATTTTTGACAAGTATTTAGTTATCCTTCCTCATCTTTCTTTTACTCAATATCCTTTTTATTAACCCTCTTTGGGATGTTAAGTATGTTAGAGAGGTTATACAAATGTAGCCATGATGTGGAGATGCCAGTGTTGGACTGGGATAAGCACAGTAAGAAGTCTCATATCAACAGGTTAAAATCTAACAGGTTTATTTGGAATCTAAGTTTCACAAATACAGAATTTATAGACAAGGGACTGAATTGCAAGATAATGATTGGAATGCAAATCTTTTCAAGTAATCAAGTCTTTACAGGTAGAGACAATGCAAATGGAGAGAGGGATAATCGCAGGTTAAAAAAGTGTGAATTGTCTCATGGTGGGGATTACATGTAGTGTGACACGGATTTTGTCTGTACTTGTAAAGACTTGATTATCTGAAAATATTTGCATTCTAACCATTACCTTGCAATTAAATCCTTGTCAATAAATGCTGTGTTTGTGAAGCTTACTCTTCACTCACCGAATGAAGGAATAGCGCTCTAAAAGCTCGTGATTCAAAATAAACCTATTGGACTTTAACCTGGTGTTGTGAAACTTCTTACTATGCAAATGCAAGTCGTTGTTACACATGTTTTATATAAATATGCAGCTTCAAACTCATCGTGCACTGCCTTCATTAAGAATCAGGAACAATCAAGGCAATTTGGTCTATTTTATGGAAGACCATCGAAAGAATCCTGCCAGTTACCCGTTCAGCACATTGCTCCACATGGAGGTGCAGGCTAGTGCCATATAGAAAACTAAAATACATCAGAACCCTGTCTGAGCTGCACAGGAACAGCAACCCAAGAACACTGTGTAGAAGTGGCAAGAGAGCCCCTGTGCTCTTTTGTCTGACTACTCATTCATATTCCTGCGAACACTCAGATGCTGAAGCATATAAAACTACTTTACAAATATACACAGTTATATTGTTGATATACCCTCCTGTAGACATTTAAGAAAATATATCACAGTCCAACTGTACTGATATGCAAACCAGTCTGCAATCTTTCCCCAAAAGAATGTATATTTATATACACACACATACACACACACACACATATAAATTTTCTTCCCACACCCACACGGCAACAACTGTCCAGCCAAACAGGCCGACCCTGTGGGAAACAGATCTTTCAAACATCAAATATTTCTGGAAGCCTTCACTGTTTTGGAGAAAATACTTCCTCCGTCCACCTCACAAGATAAAGAGACCCAGTCTACTCATTTCAATTGGACTACAATTTATATTCCATCTCTTCTCAAACAGTTTCCAGTGTTTTGACCTTGCCTGGAGAGAATCAGAGGATTGACCTGTATCTATTGTAGGTGTAGCACAATGCTTCATCAATCACTGGACTAGTTAGTGTGTCTTTCACAAGTGTTCAATAAAACAAATGCATGGCATTAAATTACTCATAAATTCCTTTTACTTGATCTTTGTATTTTGACTGAATGTTTGATATATAATGATTCTATAAATAACATTATTGAATAGAAGTGAGAATTCCCTCTTACCTAGTGATAGGGTGAATTAGGAAGGGTTATTGGATAAATCCTGTTATATGGAGTTGGGCTGCAAATCAGTAATGATTTTACTGTATGTTGGAATGGCTGACTCTTGTTTCTCTGCTTCTATGCTTCGATGCCAAAGGTTTGCTTTGGTGATGGAATTGCTGCCTCTGAGTCAAAGGTGAAGGGTAAAAGCTCCACTCCAGGTAGCCTTACTTCATATAGAAAATAGGTTATGGGGCATAATTTTGTTGAGACATCTAAGGGGGGGCTTGCCTATGGACGGGGGAGCTGATGAGAAATCCTCTTTGGGAAGGCTCACCTGAACCACAAGCCGAATAGGCATTCCATTTCACCCTTCACAACGGGGAGGTGGTCCTTCTGACATTTGCACTCAGGCAGCTGGAGGAAGGGAAGGAGCAGCAGCCAGTGGAGAATTGCGAGCTGCAGCTGCAGAGGGAGTCACTGGAAGAGCCACCCACTCTGACAAGCAAGTAGAAATAGGTTTGACTTCTCCAGGGAACTATGGCTGAGGTGTGTTGACTTTGCCCAACTCCTAGAGCCAATGAAACAGCTAGCACCACACTGCCTGTTGCTGTCAAATTCTTTGCCTCCAGCTCCTTCAGAGCTGTCACTGGGGATATAGGATTAATAGAAGTCAGTCCGCAGTTTGTACGATGATTAGCAAGCAGCTGATGCCATGTTTGCTGGAGGAAATGCTTTCATCACTTTCCCAGTGGACAGCTGGAAGCAGCAGGATAGGGCTGTGGGGACAGATGACTAAATTCCCCCCATGTTCAGAGTGTTATTGTAAGCCTATATATTCTGCTCACAGCCCCACAGCTTTCGTGAACTGCAGAAGCTTCCTTTCCATGATGAGGTTTTTCCGAATGATCAGACTGCATTACAATCAGATCATGATTCATCCTTCCAAATAGAGCCCTCATTAAGCCGAACGTTAGGGTCCTGAAGCCACAATTCAGATGCTGGGGCAGTTCATCAACAGAGCTTAGTAATGATTTTCTAATGGCTTTTTAAAATGGTTTTCCCTCTGCTGCAAAATCTTGCTCTGCATTGAGGATAAAGGTGAAGACCACCAGATAAAGAAATACAACATTATAGAGAAGATAAATGATAGTGGATCAATGGTTGCATAAAGCACTGATAGGTAAAAATGTGATGAGTTAGTGGGAGTGTTAAATAAAAAGAAAGAGGGAAGAGAAAATATGCAATCACCCACTGTACGTGTTCTAGCATAGCTATCCCCAATTCTGCCTCCTCTCTCTGCCAATAATCATTGCTGTCATCTTCCATTGATGTTAGTGTCTATAAAGTGACAAGGCCTCCTCCTGTTCTTGATGGCTCCCTCCTATTTGTGCTGGTTTTTCCTGCAAGAGACATGGAAATGAATTAATAAATGCTCTGTTGAAAGTTTCCAATATATGTGGTGTAGTACAAAGTGCCTGATGGCAGAAGGAAGCAACATTTGGGAGAAGTGGTTGTGAGTTCAATAGAAGATTCTAAAAGTCCAAAGATGCACAGGTTACGTGGATTGGCCAAGCTAAATTGCCCGTTAGTGTCCCAGGATGCATAGGTTAGTGGGATTAGCGGATAAATACACGGATCTACTGGGTGGGATTGCGGTCAGTGCAGACTCAATGAGCTGAATGAATTCTTTCTGTACTCTATGGTTTCTATGGTTTCCTATGGTTTAGGTATGAACGTAAGCAGAAAGAAAACGTTTTGGGGTACTCTCTGCTGACCTGAAGAACAGTCATTGAAAATGAGGAAAACAGTCATTGAAAATGAGGAAGGGTTGAATTAATCATGTTGGTCTAAAGTAAGATGCTGCAGTATTTTGTTGAAAATATGAGAGGATTTGCAGGACGGTCAGATTTGGTCTAGTCACAAAAATGGTGCATGCCCCATACCTCTTTCTTTGCATGCACATGCACACTCCTTGCACAATGTATGAATACACAAGCATATAAATTAGAAGCAGGAGTACATTGCTTGGCCCCTTGAGTCAGTTCCAACATTGAATATCATGGTTGATCTTAACCTCTTGTCTACGCCCAATAACCATTCACCTCTGTCTTAAAAAATATTCAAAGACTCTGTTTCCACTGCCTTTTCAGGAACAGAATTCCAAAGACTCACGACCCTCAAGCAGAAAAAAATTCTCATCTGTCTTAAATGAGTGACCGCTTATTTTTAAACAGTGACCCCTAGTTCTAGATTCTCTCGTAAGAGGAAATATCCTCTCCACATCTATTTTCTCAAGACCTTCAGGATCTTGAAGGTTCCATCAAGTCACCCCTCACTCTTATAAACTCCAGTGGATACCAGCCTAAACCGTCCAATTTTCCATCATAAGATCACTGTCTATCCCTGGTATAGTCTAGTAAATCTAACCCATTTTCTATCCATGCCAATATGTTATTCCCCACATCACGAACTTTTATCTTCCACAAAACTATTAATGTGGCACCTCATCAAATGCCTCCTGGAAATCTAAGCACAGTACATTCACCAGTTCCCCCTTATGCACCGCACATGTGACTCCTTCAAAGAACTCCAATAAATTGGAGTCTATATCACAAAATCATGTTGACTCTGCCTGATTGCCTTGAACTTTTTCTAAGTCCTTGACTCTAACATCCTCAATAATAACTTCCAATGTTTTCCCAGTGACAGATGTGTAGCTTTCTGCTTTCTCTCTCTGTCCCTTGTTGAGCCAAGGAAATACATTTGCCATTTTCCCACCTGCTGCAATCTTCTAAGATTCGAGGGAATTATGGAAAATTAAAAGCAATACATCAATTTCTCATAATGAAAGCAAAGTACCGCAGATGCTAGAAACTGAAATCAAAACAGAAAATGTTGGATAAACTCAGCAGGTCTGGCTGCATCTGTGGGGAGAAACAGAGTTAACTTTTCAAATCTAAATGACCCTGCTACAGCACTGAAGAAAGGTGGGAATATGAAGAACCATCTCACTAGCCATTTCTTTTAAGACCATGGAATGAAGCCCATCAGGACCTGAGAATTCTGCCTGCAGTTCAAACTGTGGATTGACTTCCTGTTGTTCGTACTTCCTTTTCAATTCCTGATTTATAGCTACTGCTGGGATGTTACTTTTGTAACTTTGTTCTATAGTGAAGACTGATGTCAAATACCTGTTCAAATCATCTAACTGTTTTTTATATATAAAATTCCTCCAGTGGATACCATTCAGCCCATCAGGTCTGCACTGACCCTCTCTGAGACAGCACCATACCTAGGCCAATCCCCCAGTCTAACCCCGTAACTCGGGGCATTAATCAGGGCCAATTCACCTAACTTGCAGACCTTGGACACTAAGGGACAATTAAGCATGGCCCATCCACCTGACCTGCACATCTTTGGATTTTTAATTTTCCATTATTAATTCTCCAGACTCAATTGCTATCGGACCAATGCTCACTTTGTTAATTTATTTTTTATTTAAATATCTATAAAAACTTTTACTATCCATGTTTGTTTTTCCAGATAGTTTTCTCCCATACTTTACTTTTTCCCTGCTGATTTATATTTTTGCCATTTTTTGCTGTTCTTTATATTTTGTCTAGTCTTTAACCTACCACTTGTTTTTGTGCAATTGTATGTTTTTTTTAAATTTGTCATTGTCTTTGACTTTTTTAGTTACTGAATGTTGGTCCTCCCCTTGGAATTTTTCTTTCTCATTGGAATGGATTTATCTTGTGTATTTTGGAATATTCCCTTAAATGTCTGTCAGTGCATCTCTATTAACTTATCCCTTAATCTAATTTTCCAGTTTGTTTTAGTCAGCCCTGCTTTCATGCCCTCATGGTAAATTGTATGTTGTGGGTGAAAACCATTCCTTTTTGTCCAATTCTCCTGCAACATCTACAGTGAGCAAATTACTGAAGAACCATTGGCGTCCACAGAACTGTAGCCTAACATAAATCACTTCTGTCCCAGGAAATGAGAATTGAACATTGGAAAGAAAAGAGATTAAAAACACTCAATAATAAGAATATGCTGGAAATAATCGATAAATTAGGCAGTATCTGTGAAGAGAGAAATAGAATTAGTATTGCAAGGTAATTAGATCTGGATAAAGGGGCGCAGAATTCAAATATTCTTTCCCTACAGATGCTACATGGTCTGCTGAGTAGTTCCAACAATTTCAGTTTTTATTTTAGCTGCAGTGTTTTGCTTTTCTAAACAACAACTAGTCCTGGCCACCCCCCGCACTCCCCCTACCCCCAAGCTGACACATAGTTAAGAAAGCCCATCAATCCCTCTACTTTCTCACAAGACCATTTGGCATGTCAGCTACGATTCTCACCAACTTTTACAGATGCTCCTTTTAGAAGGCATTCTTTCTGGTTGTATCACAGCTTGGTATGGCTCCTGCTCTGTCCAAGGCCGCATGAAACTACAAACAGTCTTGAATGTAACCCAATCCATCACACAAACCAGCCTCCATCCATTGTCTCTGTCTACACTCCTTGCTGTCTCAGCAAAGCAGTCATCATAACTAAGGGCACTAATTACGTACCCCAGACATTTTCTTTTCCACCTTCTTCCACTGGGAAAAAGCTACAAAAGCTTGAGGTCACGTCAGGTGAGAAGCTGACTCAAGAGCAACTTCTTCCCTGATGCTGTCAGATTTTTGAATGGACCTACCCTGCAGTAAGTTGATCTTTCTCTGCACCCTAGCTATAATTCTGCACTCTTTCGTTTCCCTCTCTATAAATGATATGCTTTGACTATATAGCGTGCAAGAGAAAATATTTTTCTCCGTATGCTAATACAGTGACAATAATAAATCAAATCAAATCAATGGGAAACATTAATTCTGTTTGGTGAAGAAAAAATTCAAAAGTTTCTGAAAACAGAAGCAACATCAGCAGCTGAACAAAGAACAAAGAATAAAGAAAATTACAGCACAGGAACAGGCCCTTGGGCCCTCCAAGCCTGCATCGACCATGCTATCCAACATAATTAAAAACTCCCTACTCTTCTGGGGACCATATCCCTCTATTCCCATCCTATTTATGTATTTGTTAAGATGCTTTTTAAAAGTCACTACTGTACCCCCTTCCATGACCTCTCCCGGCAATGAGTTCCAGGCATCCGCTACTCTCTGTGTAAAACAGCTGCCTCATAAATCTTCTTTAAACCTTGTTCCTCGCACTTTAAATCCATGCTCCCTAGTAATTAATTCTTCCACCCTGCGAAAAAGTTTCTATCCACTCTGTTCATGCCTCTCATAATTTTGTAAACTTCTATCAGGTCGCCCCTCAACCTCATTGTTCCAGTGAGAGCAAATCAAGTTTTTCCAACCTCTCCTCATAGCTAATGCCCCCTATGCCAGGCAACATCCTGATAAATCATTTCTGTACCCTCTCCAAAGCTTCCACATTCTTCCGGTATTGTGGCAACCAGATTATATTTGAAGTGTGGCCTAATTAAAGTTTTATAAAGCTGCAATACGACTTGCCAATTTTTAAACTCAATGCCCCAGCTAATGAAGGCAAGCATGTTGTTTGCCTTCTTGACTACCTTGTCCATCTGCATTGCCACTTTCAGTGGCCTATGTACCTGTACACCCAGATCCCTTTGCTTACCTCTTAAGGGTTCTACAATTTACTGTATGTTTCCTATCTGTATTGAATCTTCCAAAATGCATTTCCTCCTATTTGTCCGGATTAAACTCCATCTGCCATCTGTCCATCCAAGTCTCCAATTGATATATATCCTCCTGTATCCTCTGATGGCCCACATCACTATCTGCAAATCTACCAATCTTTGTGTCGTCTGCAAACTTACTAATCAAACTAATTACATTTTCCTCCAAGTCATTTTTATATATTACAAATTGCAAAGGTCCCCGCAATGATCCCTGAGGAATGCCACTTGTCACAGCCCTCCATTCAGAAATGCACCCTTCCACTGCTACCCTCTATCTTCTTTAACCGAGCCAGTTTTGCATCCACTTTGCCAGCTCAGTTTGATCCCATGTGACTTCACCTTCTGCATCAGTCTGCCATGAGGGACCTTGTCAAATGCCTTACTGAAGTCCATGTAGATAACATCCACCACCCTATCCTCATCAATCATCTTTGTCACTTTGTCAAAAAACTCGATCAAATTCGTGAAACATGACTTCCCCTTCACAAAACCATGTTGTCTCTCACTAATACATTCACTTATTTCTAAGTGGGAATAAATCCTGTCTCAAAGAATCCTCTCCAATAATTTCTCTACCACTGATGTATGGTTCACCAGCTTGTAATTACCTGGAGAATTCTTATTACCCTATTTAAACAAAGGAACAACATTGGTTATATTCCAATCCTCTGGGACCACCTCTGTAGCTAGTGAGGATGCAAAGATTTCTTTCAAGGCCCTAGCAATTTCCTCCCTTGCTTCTCTCAGTATTCTGGGGTATATCCCTTCAGTAACTGGTGGATCCCACACTTCTCTGTAATGTTTTCATCCAGACAGCTTTGGGATTGAATTTTTCTGAGTATTTCTGATTTGATTTTCCTTTCACAAAGGCGATTGTGATTTATCCTATTATATTTCCATTTTCTAAAATGCCAGTATAGTTTAAAAAAAAGCCACTAAAATAATGACATCTGCTCTATATAGATTTCAGTATTCCCTATATTGTTATGAATCAATATGCAGCAGCAGAATGGAAAATTTAGCTTTTGTTCTCAAGTAAACAATAAAATAAGAATTTGCTTTAGATCAGCATGTTAACAATAAGCCAGTTTCAAGTTCAGTTTGTTTTCTTGCCAACATCCGTATTATAAATTTCACATCTTCTCTTTATACATTGGGCACAATGTCATTAGTCACTAACTTTCTTACTTGCAAAGAAAAGAAATAGATAACAGTAAACAACCTGGCAAGAAAATGGATCAATAAACTCCAAAATCAAATCTGCTTCCAAGCATGTTCATTGGTACACTTGACATTTCCACATTGTCGTTTTTGAAATTGTCTGAACTGATGATTGATCATCACACAGCCAAAAAGCATTAATCTTCCAAATGTTTCCTGTACTAACCCACCAGGAGATAGTTTGTTGGCTTCTTTCTAGTTCTCATCAGCCCTACTTGACATTCAGCTGTTCCTGCACTTACCTGAAGATACTTGGCTTAAATTCAATAGAAGTAATTCATGTCCAAACATGTACCTTAGGCCTAATGATAAATTCACACAATATCTTATTATCATAGACTCCCCATCGTGCAAAAGGAGGCCATTTGGCCCATCGAGTCTGCACCAACCACAATCCTACCCAGGCTCTATTCCCAAATCCCACAAATCCTGCTAATCCCCTGAGACTAGTGTCAATTTAGCATGGCCAATCAAACTAACCGGCAACTAATCTTTGGAGTGTGGAAGGAAACTGGAGCACCATGTGGAAACCCACACAGACATGAAGAGAATATGCAAACTCTACACAGACGTGCTGGTTAGGTACTTTGACCATGTTAAATCTTTCCTCAGTGTACCCGAACAGGTGCCAGAGTGCGGCGACTAGGGGACTAACTTCATTGCAGTTAATATAAGCCTACTCGTAACACTAATAAATAAATGTAAGAACTTTAACCAGTGCAGTATGGTCCTCAGCACACCTGCCTGAACACCAGAAGTTGCAGATGAATACAAAGAAGAATTTCACTCCAGCCTTAAACAATCCTTCACCTGGATTCAACAGGGATCTTCCTTGGAGACTTCAATGCCAGAGTTGAGACAAGCACCTCTGTGGAGGTGTAATTGATAGAGCGGAGGTAGCGAAATCCAATATCATTGGTATTGTCCCTGACAAAATGTCTAGAACATGACCTTTTCATAGCTAATACTTTGTTCTGTCAGAGAGACAAAAACAAGGTCTCTCTGTAACATTATCATTTCAAGTACTGGTACCAACTCAACTACATCAGGGGACTGCAAGGATGTGCATATCACCTGTGCCATGACTGCTGGATGGATCAACGTCTGATCCACTCTGTGATCAACTTCAATGTAGGCTTAAAGCAGTGACTGTAATGGAAACAATGCCACAGAAGAATCAAGACTGAGGCACTCAAAGACGCTGATAAGTGAGTTCTATTCAGCCAACATAACAACTCCCAGTAACGCAAAGATACTGAGGGTGGAGGACATGTTTTATGGCACCTTTACACAGCCTCGATGAGACCACCCTAGGAGTATTATATGAAGCTTTGACCTCCTTATCTAAGAAAGGATATACTTGCTTTGCAGGGGGTGCAGAAAAGGTAACCAGCTTGATTGCTGGCAGGATTGTCATATGAGGAGAGATTGGATCAACCAGGCCGATATACACTAGAGTTTGGAAGAATGAAAGCAGATGTGATTGAAACTTAAAAACTTCTGACAGTTCTGGACAGACTGGATATAGGATGTTGTTTCCTCTGGCAAGAACAAGGGGTCAAGAACGCATAAATTTACTTTGAGAATAAAGGGTCACAGTCTCATGATATTGAGTAGGCCATTTAGAACTTCAGAGTGTGGTGAACCTATGGAATTCTCTACCACAGAAAGCTGTGGAGATCAATTCACTGAATATATTTGAGAGGAAATAGAGTTTTAGACTTTAAAGGTGTCAAGGGATGTGTGGATATCGTGTTCCAATACCATTATGTTGAATTGTGGAGTAGATTCGATGGGGCAAATGGTCGATTCCTGTTCCTTTTTTCAATGTTTCTATGTTTCAAAGGAGGATCAAAATTGGAAGTTTATAAAATATTTTTATAATATTACTATTGTCAAAAGGTTTAGCAGACTTGTCTTGCTGCTTCCCTTTAGGGAAACAATAAAGTATAACACTTCAGTAGGGTAAACAGACATCAAAATTGCACAAATTGACTCACCTTTCCTATATTTTTCTATACCACAACAGTAACCACACTTCAAAAGTAGTTAATTGGCTTTAATGCACTGTGGGGCATCCTGAGGTTGGAAAATAAATTATATAAATTAAAATTTTGCTTTTTTTAAGTTTGATTCTTGTTTGGCGCTGATTCCCTCTCCTTCTCTCATGTGTCTCAGCATATTTCACAAGCTGAAGAGCAGTATGTAAATGTATGTACAGGTTGCCAACAATCTGGAATATCCCATATTTTGGCCATGCATTCAGATCTCTCACCACAATCTTTATGATAGTCATACTAGCATAATGATTATGAATCATAATCAGAGTTTGCATTGATCCATGCTGCACATCTCCTGTCACAGGGTGACAATGACATAAGATGCTGCTACGCTGCTGTTATTTATTTTAGCTGTGTATGTTACTGAGATCTGAGTACCTTAGGCGTTAACCCAGAATAAGTTGTACCATCTATACTTACCCTGAATTTTATTGCATTTCTATTGTTTGTCTTGTGAAATTAATCTTTTTCTGATGCAAAAACTCAAATTCTAACTTCTGTGTAAAGTCTATTTATATCACTGCTTTAAACTTCTTGGACACATTTATGTGGCACTATTTCAATAATAACATTGCAAAACTACTTTAAAATGCTCTGACAGACTTTCTAACAGCCTGTGTAAAAAATTAAGATCAGATGTAGCAAGTGGAATATCACAGGATCAACGCTGGGTCCCGATATCTTAGACTGTATTTAAATGGTTTGAATGAAGGGATCAAAGCTATGGATGCTAAATTTGCTATGATATAAAGAAAGGTAAGTCATGAAGGGAACATAAAGAGGCTACAGAATGACATTAATAGTTCAAGTAGTGCTCAAGGATCTGACAAATGGAGATATTTCAGGAATACTTAAACATCAGTATGCATATACATGATTTAATTATGTAGAAAGAGATGCACTCCCCTTGGGGACATCTCACAGTGTGGCAGTTCATGGGTTAGCAGAGATTTCAGGGCACCTTATCAAACATTACCCTGAGGAAATTCCCAGGTCTCCAACAAGATATCCATGCTGTAATGCTGAAAGCTTTGGTTTGCATATCTGACACAAAGATATTTAATTTGTTTTTTGTTGTTACCATATAAAGAAGAGGCCTCCCCCCTGTAGATAATCTGCACATCTGCTACAGCGTTTCTTGGAGTTGAGTTTGAATCCACAATCTCCTGACTCAGGTGACAGTCTTACCCGAACCCAGTTAAATTTAAAGGAAAATGGGTATCTGGGGATGGGCAGATTGTTCGTCTACAGAAGAGAATGGCATGACAAGCTCGAAGGGGCATTGAAGCAAGAGAGTTGTTCCTATCAAAGTTAAGCCTGAGAGCAAATGAGTAAAGTGAAAAAAGTGAAATTGTCCACTTTGGCGGAAAGAATAAAAATGAAGCATAGAGATTGCAGAGCTGTAAGATTTAGAAGGATCTGGGTGCCCTAGTGCATGAATCACAAAACGGTAGAATGCAGGTACAATAATAACTGAGAATACTAATAGAATGTTATTGTTTATTATGAGGGGAATTGATGACCAAAGTAGAGAGGCTATGTTTCAGTTGTATCAGATACTTAGACCACATCTGGAATGTAGTACTGGTCTCCTTATTTAAAGAAAAATGTAAATGCTTTAGAAGCAGTTCAGAGAAGGTTTACTGAACTAATATCAGGAATGGGCAGGATATCTTAGGAGAAAAGGCAGCATAGGTTTGATTTCCATTCACTGGTGTTTAGAATAGTAAGAGATCACTTGGTTGAACTTTTAAACTCCTGAAGCATATTGACAGAATGGATGTGGAGAGGATGTTTTTTCTTCTGTGAAAATCTAGAACTAGAAGCCCTGACTTAAACGGAAAGAGTTGCCTATTTAAGTCAGGCATGAGAAGGATTATTTTTCTCTCACAAGATCATAAATCTTTGGAACTCTCTTCCTGAAAAGGCGGTGGAAGCAGAGTCTTTGAATATTCTTAAGGCTGAGCTGGATATATTCTTGATAATCGAGTGGGTGAAGCGTTATCAGAAATAAGCAGGAATGTGGAATAAAGGTTACAGTCAAATTAACCATGTATGGGGGCAGGTCAAAGGGCCAAGTGGCCTACTCCTGCTCCTAATTTGTAAGTTTACTTGTAGACTCTACTCATTTGCTCTCAGGCTTAACTTTGATAGGAACAACTCTCTTGCTTCAATGCCCCTTCGAGCTTGTCATGCCATTCTGTTCTGTAGACGAACAATCTGCCCATCCCCAGATACCCATTTTCCTTTAAATTTAACTGGGTTCGGGTAAGACTGTCACCTGAGTCAGGAGATTGTGGATTCAAACTCAACTCCAAGAAACGCTGTAGCAGATGTGCAGATTATCTACAGGGGGGAGGCCTCTTCTTTATATGGTAACAACAAAAAACAAATTAAATATCTTTGTGTCAGATATGCAAACCAAAGCTTTCAGCATTACAGCATGGATATCTTGTTGGAGACCTGGGAATTTCCTCAGGGTAATGTTTGATAAGGTGCCCTGAAATCTCTGCTAACCCATGAACTGCCACACTGTGAGATGTCCCCAAGGGGAGTGCATCTCTTTCTACATAATTAAATCATGTGTATGCATACTGATGTTTAAGTATTCCTGAAATATCTTTTGATCAATAGTGCGGGGAGAATACTAATTCTCATATATATTTTCTGCCTTTCTGTGCATTTCCTAGGCTATTATATGTATCATTTGAAAAAGTTATTTTCGAATGTCTGTCTGAATTGTAATAGCCTTCAATATAACTTAGATTCATTGTCAAAGAGTGTGCTGATGAGAGCAGACATGTTCTGATTTGGTACCATGAAATGATAGTCTCAGGCATGCCTTATGATGTTGGGAATTGCATAAATTTGATAATATAATGTATTTAAGTGATTAATTCCAAATTAGCAATGACCCACAGTGATGAAACATGTCCATAACATTATAGAACACTCAAAAGTAATTGCAGTTATAATAACATCTGAGTGTGTTTTGTCAGATTGAATGGAGTTCAATAAGTTCAAAGGTCAAGATTATCATTCTTTCAACGTGTGATTATATTGGTAGGACAGTACA
This sequence comes from Sphyrna mokarran, assembly GCA_024679065.1. Classification (NCBI taxonomy): domain Eukaryota; kingdom Metazoa; phylum Chordata; class Chondrichthyes; order Carcharhiniformes; family Carcharhinidae; genus Sphyrna; species Sphyrna mokarran. Next base: position 102,706,189 of record JAGIQG010000003.1, on the reverse strand, counting down.
CATGGGGCCAATATTTTCCTTTAGCACAGGATAATTTTCTGCATCAGAGCAAAAGTATTTTGCCCAAATTGATCTTATTACCTAAAGAGATGCAGCCAAGTTGATTGGTGAACTGTTCCCTCTGGAGACCACTTCTTAACATTTAAATCTGTTGACTTTTTCTGAATATTGACAGGGCTTTAGGATTTTGGCAAATTCGATACTCGCAGCTACATTTCAGTGAGTTGTTGCAGCATTTAACTAACAATTTTTTTTTATTATTTGTTCATGGAATGTGGGCATCATTGTCAAAGCCAGCAATTTATTCCCATAAAAGAAAGGAAGACTTGTACTGATCGTTTTCTTTGGGAGAAGGAAGATAATGTCTATTTTAGAACAACAAATAGAAGGCAAATGGAATATTGACGTTAATTGTAAGGAACCAGCAGTAATGCTAAAATCGCTACAGTCCCCAATAGTCATAGGTTGCTCTCCCCTTTAAGGGGAAGAGCTGACTGGTGATAATTTAACCTGAGGATCACCACATCTCAGGCGAGGGGCAAGGATGAGAAGGTGGAGCCTTCATGAATAACCTCAGTTGATATTGGAATTGAACCCACCCTGTTGGCATTGCTCTGCATCACAAGCCAGCTGTTCAGCCAAGTACTAGAGTATAAATGTTAGGAATCTTGCTGAAGCTGTACAGGGTATTGGTGAGACACTTAGGGGATTGCATACAGTTAAGGCCTCCTTTTTTAAGGAGAGATATAAAAGCAGTGGTGGCAGTTCAGGAAGGTTCGCAAGGTTGAGTACTAGGATGAAGGGGTTAGCTTGTGAGGAAAGGTTCAGCAGATTGGGCCTAATTCAGTGGAGTTTAGAAGGATGAAAGGTTATCTTATTATAAAATGTTCTGAAGGGGCTTGATTGGATGGATACTAAGGGGGTACTTTTTCTCTTGGAAAAGTCTAGACTTAGGAGAACACAGTTGGAATAAATAGTGTCCTATTTAAGACGGAGGTGAGGAGGATCTTTTTCAGGGGCTTGTTTGTAACTTTGGAATTCTCTACTTCAGAAAACAGTGGAAGCTGTGTCATTGAGCACATTGGTTTTTGGTCAACAAGCGAGTCAAGGACTATAGGGTGGAAAAGCATGGAAGTGGAGTTGAAATCATGATCTGGTCAGCCATGATCATATTGAATGGCAGAACAGGTTTGAGAGGCCCAATGGCTTACTCCTCTTTCTTATATTTTTATGTAATAATGAAAGGACGTATTGATACATGCCTCTATATTGTACAATGTGGACATTCCACTCAACCTTAAATTCTGCAGGCATGATCTAATTGGCCATTTACACCATGCTCCCACTGCACTGAGGTCAGAGAATTTGGCGCCCATCAGGATGGGAAAATCCAGTGTTCATGGTCTGGCCTATGTCTTTAACTAATATTTTAGTCATCTTCCCTCGTAGCTTCTTACATAACTCTGTTCAAATTTTGCTTTAAAGCAATTTTATGAAGTGGCTTGAGATGTTTTCTTTCATTAAAGATGCCACATAAATACAAGTTACTGTTGTTTTTGGTGAAACCAAATCAAGCGCTTCTAGTGCAAATGAAATACTTCCATCTCTCTGCCTCACACTGTAAAACATGGCTGTTACTGCTAGAGTGTTAAGAGAAGAGCAGGTTTCTGTTGCTTAGCACATGCAAATTTTTTCTTTTGAGGTGAACTAGTACCAAACCATTTCAAATGAAAAAGTAGCTTTATAGAATCCATTACAAAAACTTAGTCATATTGTTAGTGCTTATGAATTTTCATATATAATGGAAGAGAAATGACTGAATCAGTTATAGCTTCCCAATGTCATTTTATCATTTTTAACATAATCAAAGTAGGCTTAAACTCAACTCTCAGGCAAATTAACCAAAAACTACTTTCAGTCAAATAGTTGTCCACTCAGTTGGAACTGAGTTAGGACTGTGGATACACGTGACCCCGAATACTGTTGAAGACAACTGGAGAACATCAGAATATCTGAAAAAAATAACGAAGGGGAACAAGGGATTTCAAATGATAATGGCCAGAGGTTATTTCTTTCATTCTGCAAGTTCACCACACTGCCAAATGGCAGTAAAACATTATGTACCTCTTGTAGTGAAACCTCTGTTAGTAATTTAGTCAAGATGTTAATTGTCACATTTTGGTTTGTTGCAGCAAATAGTTACACACAGCAGGGGAAAAGTTACATTGATCTTTGCAACCATATAGCCAAATGTAACTCGAAGTCTCCCTGGAAAACTACGGAAAACACAATTTTTCATGTTGAGGGATAAGTCCTACGTGTGCACTTACCACAATTGTATTAATAGAAGGAAAGCTGAAGTTTTGCGGTAATCTTTATGAGTGCTTGCGTATATTTTATTGCTCTATTTAACAGACTGTTTCGCATTAGGAGAACTTACTTCAGTTCAGCTGAATGATGCCACTGTAATATTAACAAAAGCCAGTTTTAAAGCCATCCATAGACTGATTCATTAAAAGCACTGACCACCTACGTGGTCTGATTCCATTTGATACTTAATTCACGCTGCCAGTCACCCTCTGTATGTAAATGTAATCTTTTATTTAACAAGTAACTTATGTTAATCAATGTTTAAATGGTTAACATCCTCAAACAGTCAAGCCTTCAAAAATTAGTATGGATTTCTTCAGACTGGCAAGTGCATGTTTGATAAAATGCAGACAAGGAATTAAAATATATTCAGCTTAAAGCATTTATTGGTACCCTTAATAAAATTCCAATGCACAAACACAATGTCAAAAAAACAATGGAACAGAAAACAAATTACTTTTTTTACAAACTATATTGTTACAAAAAATGAACTTTGCACAGAAGTGCCTTTATCATTGCAACATGTACTGACAATTTTTTCTCCTCAATTGGGCATTATTCCCCCAAAAGACTCACCCATTATTTCTTTATGAGCTCAGATAGTGCATCAACAGGTTTTTCAATCCGCAGATGCAGCACAGCCAAATTACCCATTACATGGCTACTGGGCATCAATGGATACCAATAAAGAATGGGATTCCTAGCTGAATATTCCTCTGGCCAAGAGACATAGAGATCACTTGTGATGCTCTGCGTGAGTGTGTCTATGATTTGCCTGACGAAGACGAAAATCGAAAGCTTGCAGATTTACTATCAAATAAATCGGTTGGATTTAAAATTGGTGTTGCCAGACTGTTACTGAGTGTGTCTATGACTCATTGCTTTTGCTGACTGAGTCTTTGGAGGGACCATTGTCCTATTTGCTTGACTGACTAGTTCCAGTAGAACACCTCTGAAAATTTCTGTATGTTTGCTATAATGGTTTCTTTAAATATATTTTTTTCTTGTTAATTATGAAAAATTCAAACCTTATATGTTAATGTTTTATTGTAAAAAAATGGTAAGAAATAAGAGGAATGCATGAAGCTAGAGGCACAAACAGAAATTTGGCCAATTTGTCAAACTTAACTGAAGATTTGCATTGATTAAAGAATTAATCCAACATTAGAATTGTGAGAGTATAATTTAAATTGTCAGAAAGTCTGGAATGTACATTTTATAAGGTTTGAATGATAAAACTTGCTGAAAACTTAAAAATACAATTGGTTTTTATACATTTAGGTATTATTTGAAGACTATGCTCCAGCATATGTTCCAAGATCACTTCACAGCCACAATGATGTGAATGTTTCTGGAGTTATTTAAGGTCTTTTTCTGGAATCTTTACAACAGTGATTTGTTGCAGCACACTGTGACTAATTCTGTCAAACTAGTTTTCGATTTACAAGTGGACTCCTTGATTCATTAGCATTTACTTTAAACCACCTGGTTGGGACAAACAGAATTTGCGTTCTTTTCAAATGTCATAGCTGTCAAGAGAGAAATAAATCTGGTAAAAATATGACAGTAAAGCCTAGCCGGTGGATGCTCTATTTAGCACGACTACAAGGGTGCAATCATTTCCAAATCACTTCCAGAGCTTTGTGATTTCTAGCATGCTGGAACAATGCAGATGTTCTCTATTTATTTCAGTTTCTGAAGATGTGGAACCAAATTCTGCAAGATAACAAAAGAAGGACTCTTAATCAGAAAGTGTTTACAAGTATGTTCCACAGATAGGGTTAATTAGAGATTTGCTGTGGTCATCCTCATGTTTTTACAGTCTGTGCTCAGTTTAAAAGAATGATGCGGGTAATGCCCATGATGGCTGGCAGATGCATTCTTTCATCTGCATGTTATTCAGAGGAAATGCCAAACTAATTGAGAGTATTAAGAAAATATCCCATTGCAGTTTACAGGCAACAAAGTGGAGGACTTAGGACACAGATGTATACATGATTTATTGTTCAACTTGCATATCCAACCTTCTTGGTAAAAAATGGTAACTTTCCAGACTATATAACAATTATTTAAAAATGTGATCGTGCCTAGTTTTAAATGAATACAACTACAAAGTTGAAAGAATACAAATCCTTTGTTCCTTAATTCTACTTTGATTAGGATCAATAATGGAGAAACTTTAAAATTCTAACCATAAGATCACATTCAACAGTGCTCATTCCCTTACACTGCTTTTGTAAATTAGACAGGTTTAAAATATTTTCTCTGTCACCAATTTCATAAGTATTCTCTTCTTGAAATGCATCGATTTGAAGTAACTGGCCTATTAGAGATGAAAAAGAAAGACTTGAACTATAATTACAATAAATAAATAAATACATTCTTCTAACCAATTGACAAGACTCTTGATTATCTTGGCATTAATTCAGTCAGTATGGGTGAGGAAAGAGTTACTAATCATTGTTTTGATCAAAACCTTCTGACCTCTGCTGTGCCAGATAATATACAACTCTCCAGAATACATGAGGGCTTTAGTCCTGACACGCCATTCTGTCTTTTCACTAATGCTGACAGGCCCCATGCATTATTCACACACAGCATTTTCTTTCCTTCAGATTTTCAAACTTTGCAGTTTTAGTTTTTATTTAAACTCTGAATCTCATTGTACTGGTGGAAGAGTACTTATTTATATGCAAGCATGACAATTTTTTTATATGGAAGTTGTGAAGGAGCAACTCATCCAACTGAACAACTCAAGAAATGTTATATCTTCACCTTCACAGTTAAAAGTTTCCACTAGTTTGGGATTATCCTGCTGAGTTAAAACAATCTAAAACTTCTCTTTGCTGAGGTGTAACCATCTTCACTAGCCCCTTTCCTCTGCTCCTTTCATCTTCATATCCAATTGTCTTCTATTGCTGCTCAGTGTCTGCTTTTACTTCTGTGAAACATTTTAGAAATTGTGTTATCATATGTTCTATTCCAGAAAGGGACAGACAGAACTGAGTCCCAATCTTTATAAAGCTTTTACTTACAGAGGTACAACTTACAAGCATGCACTTCCTAACCCCATCATCAGAGTTTCAGTCCGTTCCCATATATAAAATAAAAGATGGTGCCAGAGCAAGGTGACTTCTTATGAGCTGTCCCCAGCATTCTCTCTAATTCCATCTTTTACTCTCATTCTATACTCCTGAAACTTAACACTAAGTCCTTTAAACTATCTAATAATGTTGTCTTTAAATAAGCTGATCTTTCTCTTCACCATTTTTGTAACTGCACTCCGTCCTTTCCTTCACTCCTATGTACGCTATGAATGGTAAGTGTTGCCTGTATGGTTGCAAGAAACACTTGTATTCCTATACATGCGACAATAATAAATCAAATCAAATCAAAGAGCATAAGCTAAAGCTCACCATCTGAAGACAATCGAATATACAATTAACATGATACCTTAATGAACGCTGTTTTAGTTGTGGCAAAAAATCTTGCCATTTAAACCGAACAGTAATTCCTTATCCAGTGACTATGAGAGAGCCAAATATTTAGGAAAGTATATTCAGCATTTGTAAAGAATAACAATGTGTAATACTTTGCAGGTATTAGATTTCTATACATTCTGCTAAAGAAGTAAACAGTTTATATTAAAAAATTAGCTTTGATTTAATTTTAGTACAGTAATGGCCTTTGAATTTCCCAGTAATCAACTGCAAATTATTTCTCAATAAGCCCACAGTGATTATGTCACCATCATTAATCCTTCAACATACATCAACAACACACAGAGAAGGCAGACAGTCGGCATGCACACTGACACTCGCTGTTGGCACCAATACTGAAATCAAAAAAACCCACAACTTTAACAATATAAGAAATAACAAGCAACAGATAGGCTAGAGTGATTGTCAAGTGATCTAATCTACCCTTGGGCTCCAGATGGCTGATATAAAGTGCCGAGGCTTCGTTCTTGCAACTTATGACATCATCTGCACCCCACAATTAGAGTTCTGCTTTATAATCACTCTGAAGTATTCGATACTCCACATAACTGATTCGACTTTCATTAAATAATTTTGTAAACATTTCTGTTTCAGTACATTTGGATAAAACATAATGGATAACCTTAGTCTTACACAACACAATTACAATTAAACAATTCATGTTTTTCTCTGGCACAGTTTGTTAAACATTTTTTAATGACACTTTGCTGTTTACACAATACAATTGGGAGTTAAGTAAAAGCAACAAACTATATGCTGCTCAGTCATATTCAATACAATCGTAAGATATATTATAGTAGCCCTTGATCCACTCTCAGATTTTCCATTTCTGAAATGGCCTTTCAGTCCTGTACATTGTCTTCTCTGCATAGCTCTTATTGCACTGGTGAATTTCCGGTGCCCTAGCTCAATGGTGGGCTAGTTGCTGATGTATCAGTCAAATTTGCATTAAATAAGAATTAAGATTCTTATTTAAAAAGATCTTAAAATTCTTCATAGAGACTTAAGGATGGAAATATGTTGAGTTGAAGATTGAAAGTTTGGGAGAAGTGAGCAATATTTTGCCCAAAAGAAGCATTTTAAGAAATCTTTTAAAGCAGGGCTTCCCATTCTGTGGAGGAAAAGGTTTTGGGGCTCTGAGCTTTGTGACAGTAAAAGCTGAGGTAGAGGCTCAGACTGAACACTCACAGAGGCAAGGCTCCTTTAAATCCTCACATTTTCATATATTAATGGGCCTTGGTCCAACAGATCGATTTTTGGGGCTTAATTGCCATTGCAAACAAAAAAGCCTAAAATAGGTGGGTGTTTGTCTTTTTGTAAAAAAATCTAAGTAGCTTAAACAATTCCCACCACACTGACCTTCTTCCTGCAATTGTACCTTTGCCCCAACCCAGGAGTGAAACATTCTCCCCCCTCTTAGGGGCTGACTCTTTTCAGTAACTCAAGTGGTCCCCTACCCCAACCTCTTTTGTTACAAAGAGAAAAAGGTTGGGATTGTCTTAAAGGAAGGGGAAAAGGTGGGAGTGCTCAAGGAAGCAATTCCAAATCGTGGGCAAAAGCACAGATGCCAATGATGAGATGAATGGTGTAAGGAAAAGGGAAGAAAAGAGTAATAACTTGAATTTATATATAGCCTTTTAAGATCTCAGGATAGTTACTTGGGAAATCCAGTAGCTATTTTTGTGGACAGTAAGGACACAGAAACAACAATGGAATAAATGAGCAGAAAAAAATTTCCTTGATAAATTTGGATAAAACAATGGGATCCACTTGAGAGAACAGGCAGAAGACACCTCAGTTGCAAAACCTGGCTACATTAGCTCATTGTTACTGGGCTTTCAGTGCCATTTTTGATCTAGAATGGTGTCTATGTTGTGGTGCAATGTGACTGGGTGATGTGTCTAGGCATCATGGTCAAATGATGTGCAGTGTGTAGAAGTTGTGAGACTTGGGTGTGAAGCTTGCTACAGCTGTAAGTGTGTGAGGGTGAGGGTAAACTGAATGTTGAATATGGGTCAGACTTGACAGACAGTATTTGTAGTAAAGGAGCGATGGTGAATGGGGATGTGTGAAGTTAATGGTTCATTTATAAGGAAATAGAATTTGAAGATGGTTTTACCGACATCAACACACCCATCTTCCCCACTCCCACATGAGATAATTTCATCCAGTCAGGTCTTTGGAGATAGACTGCTTGCACTCAGAGCAGTGGCTGTCTCTTTTTATTGCTTTTTCAATGTCAATCTGCAGGATTCCCTGACCACCCCCAGTACAGAGAGGCTTCTCTCCTCCTGTGCCAAGGTCACTAATGCTGTGTCAGAGAAGCATGGACCACACCTGTTGCCCAGTTGAGCCATTTTTATTTTTCTCCTTATTAGAACATCTCCACTGCTGAAGCCAAAATGCACTTTGCCTTTAAGCGGTACAAGCTGAGTTTAAGTAGTGCAGACTAGCTCTAAAGTGGCGCTGCTGAGAAGTACAGCTACCAATTTAGTGCTGGCTTGCTTTATTTAAATTTGCAGGCAGCACAAGGTTTAGGTGCACTTGCAACAAATGGGTTATATCAAGAATTATGATTCCCCTGTATGTTTTTGAATCTTATCCAGTTTTTCTAGCTTCTGAAAGATAACATCTCTGTCAATGCAGTAAATTTCCAATACTGCACTCAAGTGTCAGTTTGGATTGTATGTTCAAAGTCTGCAGTGGACTTGAATCCACAACTTTCAGATTCACAAGTGAGATTGCTACCATTGAGATGAAGCCGATACTTATAGAGAGTTAGATGGAGGATCATCATGAAAAAGCACGCACGGGTAGGAAGAAATTAGGCCACGGAATAATTTAGGTTGAGGCGTAAGGGGAACAAGGAACCAGTGTAGGTCAACAAGGTGACGAAGCAAAATGGAAAGTGTGATCTGGGCTGGAACATCCCAGCCATTCACGCCAGTGGGATTCTCTGGTCCCGCTGCAGTGAACATAGATTTTACTGAGTGCCAAATTCTCCATCCTTGCTTGCAATGATGGTGGGGCACGAACGACTGAAAAATTCTGTCCCTGAAGTTGATGGAGAGTGAAGGATGGGAATCTAATCAGCAGATCATTGGAATAATTGTAGTTTAATTTCCAAAGAGATCCCCCTAATGTCCATCATCGCTTTGGTAGAACATTTGTTGATGCATCAAAGAAGTTCTATATCCTTCATCTCTCAAAGCTTCCACTGCAGAAGTTCAAAACCATCCAGTTTGGAAATGAGAAAGGCAAAGACAAAGATTTCAGCAATGGACGGGCCCAGAATTGGTTGCACATGGACCGTAGCCTCAGTGGCCTCAATTTTGAGCTCATTTGTGACTGAATATCAGGGAAGCAGTCTGATAATGCAAAAATAAGGAAGGATCAAAGAGTTGGTTTACAAGGCAGAACAAGTTGTTATCAGTATATGTATGAAAACTGATCTCCTGCCTGTGAAAGATTTTGTCAAGGGCAACATGCCTCTGAAGAAGAGCGGGTAGGTGCAATGTTGGAAGAGAAGCTAATGGTTGTTATGCTCTGGTTTTGATCAAATATCTATCAATGTACTGCATAATCAAATTTACATAATACATCTTACATTTCCAGGCACATGGTAACCTGATTCGTCTATTTCTACAGGACATTTTGATAAGTAGGTTTGTAAAGCAATTTAGCGGGATGTTGTGACAAGATCCATATAAAAGAAAAGTTAAGCTCTTGCAATGATTCTTGAAAATCTGTGTATTAGTTCCATCAGTAGTTATTAAAGTTTTCAATTACTAAGGCGGCATTGGAACATTGCATTTCCGTTCCTAATGCTTTTTGAGTCTGATATTATGTGATGTTGTAACTTGAATCTAGTGTTACATCAGCCTTATCGCACGAGATGTTATCATTATTATGAGTGGTAGCCATTGTATGGATATATTGCTATTCTCTCTGTTTACAAAGGAAATCCTTTCACCTTTTATTGCTTTATCCTTTTAGCACACCCATTCACAAAACTGCAACATAGTACAATTTTCCAAATTTTCAGTTCCCATTGCTTGTTCTTCACCTTTATTCTATGCCCATTCCGGGCTGGCCAAAAGCTGTGCTAATAGATTACACCACTGAGATTTGTTCTAGCAACAAGTAATCCTTCAAAGCCTCCTTCATTCTACAGCCTATTTACAGCATAAATCTTCCATTGTGCTGGCTTGATTTCCAATTTGAACTCATTTTGATCCATGTCACTGAAAGGTTTCAATATTTTAAAGCTGGAGATTCTTTCTGAGGGTTAGTGAGTGTTAGTGTCATGCTGTATATAAACTACTTTTGCAGGGAGAATCTATATTAGGTTCCCATTGCTTTCAACAGCAAAATTTGATTGTTCTTGACACTTTAAGCAATAGAATTGTACAGTAGTACAGCACAAAAAAAAGTCATTCAACCCCAATGAGTCTGCCCTAGAGATACTCTTTACCTTGTATGCCTGATATTGCTGAATGCTACCTTTGTGATTGTTTTTAACGTAACTATAAAATCAAAGCAAACTCATTCAAGAGAGAAGCTCGGAAACACTGCTTTAAATTTTTTTGAGGTTTATTTCTTAGTGTCACAAGTAGGCTTACATTAACATTGCAATGAAGTTACTGTGAAAATCACCTAGTCGCCATACTCCAGCACTTCGGATACACTGAGGGAGAATCTAGCATGGCCAATGCACCAAACCAGCACATCTAATGGATTGTGGGAGGAAACCAGAACACACAGAGGAAACCCACACAAATATGGGAAGAATGTGCAGACTCTGCACAGGCAGTGATCCAAGCTGGAAATCAAACTCAGGCCCCTGGTGCTTGAAGCTGCAGTGCTAACTACTGTGCCACTGTTTAGGGTAAAAATGTTCAGCTCTCTCCCACAAAAGACAGGAGATGGGACTCAATTAATCATTTTAAGTACGAGATTCAGAGGCATTTTCTACCAAGTTATAAAATGATGTAGTGATACCAACATTAGATTGGGTGGGCACAATAAGAAGTCTCACAATACCTGGTTAAACTCCAACAGGTTTATTGGGAATCACGAGCTTTCAGAGTGCTGCTCCTTCATCAGGTGAGTCACTCCAAAAACACTCTGAGAGCTCATGATTCTAAATAAACTTGTTGGACTTTAACCTGGTGTTGTGAGACTTCTTACAAGTTATAAAAGGTATAGGAATAAGACGTGCTCTTGCTGAATTGTGTAGCAGGTTAGAGGGGCTGAATGGACTTCACATCTTTTTCTGTTCCTAGCTTACTTTTAGTGTTGCCATAAAATTTCGTGCATATACCAAAATGTAACATTTCTTTTAATAAACCAGATAATTCCTTAATTCAATCATATGATTTTTATATTATCACTAGACAACAGAGGTGAAGTTAACTGCATAGGATTGACAGCTCCTATGTTCAATATGGTTTAGCACTGCATTGATCATTTGATAAACAGTAACTCAACATCACACAATTAACTCAACACAGTTCAAACATTACTGAGGCTTACATATTGATGGCTGTCCCACTGTGACATTTTGTGTAGTAGTAGGAATGGAAAGAGAGTAATTGGGTGCAATCTTACTGCCTGTTCACGCCACAGTCCCACTACAGTAGAGGCAGAGAATCTGGCGACAAGTCAAATCTCCATTCACTGCAGTAACATGCGAAAATCCTGCTGGCATGAATGGTCAGAAAATTCTGGCCATGTTTTTTGGAGTCATCAACCTTTATGCCATATAGAGAGATGAGGCTATTTCACAAAGCTGGAAGGTGCTGATTTCTCTTCCATATTTATAAACCCAAAATGATCAAAACTCTGTGCAGGGCATTTCATGCTAAATGTATCTGATGATATTAAAGTGTGAACATGAGTTGCACAGGTAATGGCATTTTTATAGCTTAATAGTGATGTAGAATTACAACTACTGATAGAATTTGAACTCGCCCAAATTCTCCTGATTGCTATTGAAGATTGCCTGATTGGACTAAGTGTCTGTGTCTGCGTGCATTTCCTCCGGGTGCTCTAGTTTCCTCCATAGTCCAGAGATGTGTGGCTTAGATCGATTGGCTGTGCTAAAATTGCCCCTTAGTGTCCTGGGATGCAGAGGTTAAAGGGATTAGCAGGTAAATATGTAAGGATATGGGAGTAGGGTCTGGGTGGGATTGTGGTCGGTGCAGACTCGATGGGCCAAATAGCTTCTTTTTGCGCTGTAGGGTTTCTATGATACTATGATTCTAATGTCACCCTGTATATATAAGAGAACACCATTTCCTCGCATGCAATATTGATGGAGACAGCAATATTATCAGGATAAGTATAAAGCTGGCATTCTCCACCCAATTTGCATTATTATTCTGTGATTAAGAAGTGAAGACTGAATGACAACCTGTATTAAAAATTGTAAGAAAAAGCCGCTACCACCTATGTTCCCTCACTGATGCAAGGAAGAATAAACCCAGTGATGTGATCATGCGCTAAAATTGACAGTCCTTGAATCAAAATCTTCAGTTACCCAAAGTTTTCCGATATCGGTGAAAAATTATCGTTGCATTCATATTCCATGTCACATTTGTCTAAGGAAACAGCAACAATTGTTGACCAGGTGTTACTGATGTGTTCAATATTTGACAGCATTACATTGCTGAAAACACCAAGATAGAAGAACTCCACAAAAACAGAATTGAAAGCGGAGCAAAGTCGTTGCTGGCTTCCATAGGAAGTTCAGATCTAATGCTGCAGCCCAGTTCATGCAATGTGAACTTTCCTTAAGTGGAACTACATTAGATGTTCCTTGGAAACAAATTCTGTCCTTCTGGAAGATTGCTTACATCTTTTCCACAAAATGCAATGTATTGGTCCTAACTAAGCAAATGTTACTTCATCTGGAGAATTTCCTCATGCTGTAAAATTTGCAGATAATGTGAGATCCAACTGTATTTTTGTGTTTTATTTCCACCAGTCCAACTATCAGATAACATGAGCCCAGAAAGCTGAAATGGCTGTTGTACAAGGTTGTCTCTTCCTCCTGGGTTATTTCAATGGGTCAGTATTATGTGACCCAGCTGCTAATATTTATGCTCTTCTAGTGGTTCTTGTTGTTATGAGGCCAGTTGGACAGATGCATTGGATTAAGTGTCCCTATTGCCCAAACAGTGTTGTCTGGGTTTCCAAAACCTGTTTTTCCTTTCCCTTTTCTTTTATATTGAATTAGCAGTGCGCGAAAATGATCAGTGGGTCATACTAATTGAACCGCTGCCTAAGAATAAATGAGACGTTTAAAAAATTCCAATCTGTGTTCTGAGAAACTAAAGTAAGATGACATAACTTTTGGCTTCAACCTTTAACATATTAGGTCATATGTGATGAGTTAATCATTCTTATGTCATGCATGTCTAATCATGCATGTTCATTTCTCCCTTCTCTATTTTAATACCACACACAATATTTGGGAGACTATGCCAATGTTACAACTGTAAGTATCACTAGTGCCATGAAGACAATATTGTGTGTTTTGCCTCTCATTTTCACTCCACACGGGAAATATATGTTCTTGGTACTGCATTTCCATTGATAGTATAGCTAAGATCAGGAACCTTTAAGTTAATAATAAGGATAATAAGGTGAGATTATTTTATACCAGCTCATGATGAAGTAACAGTATAAATGACTGATTTTGTTTATCAGTATACATGGAACAGCACATACAAACATTTCAACAGTAATTTTAGAACAGAATATTGCAGCATTAAGTAGAAAAGGAACACAAGATCTTTTCTTCAAAGTTTCCGAATTAAGTTACAGGAAGATTATTATTTTTTTTAGTTATTCAAGGCAATCAATGGCTAGGCCAACATTCATTCCCATCCCTAGCTGCCCTTGAGAAAGTGGTGGTGAGCTGCTTTTTTGAACAACTGCAGTCCATGATGTGTAGGTACACTCACAGTGATGTTTGGGAAGGAGTTCCAGGATTTGACCTAGTGACAGTGAAGGAGCAGTGATGTATTTCCAAGCCAGAAAGGTGACTTGATATTGAGAGTCTTCCCAAAGCCTTCTCATAGATGCAGTCATCAACTTTTGGCTTCCTGTGTGAAAAGAAAAACTCAATGGTTTGCTTTTGCCTAATGGGGAGAAATTCTTCTTAGACTTCTAGTTTGAAACTATTTATTTTTTGTCTGCCTTTTTTAGTCTGATGAGTGAATTTTTCTGTGCTTTTCTCATCCTTTTTACTCCAGACGCAGTGTTAAATTTGTTGATTTTTTTTCTGCGCCTTTTGTACAGGCAAACAACTGCAATACTTTGCCAAACATAATCATGGATTGTTCCAATGGAAGTCCATGTTTGCCAAAACCCTCTTCAGACATTGTTACCTAAAGAAAGAAAATGCTATTAAAATCCAAATACACTTTATTCAACAAGACTAAACATTTATAAGGATTTTTATCTGTGTCAAAGTTTACCATTTATGCCGCTTCACTGATTTCTGAATCTACAAGAACTGAGCAATGCATCTGGAGGACGAGTGGGCAATTTTTTTAAAATCAAGAAGCAGAAGTAGGCCATTTGGCCCTTCGTGCCTGCTCTACTGTTCATTTTGATCATGGCTGATCATCAAATTCAAATCCTAATCCCCCCTTCTCCCCATATCCCTTGATTCCTTCAGCCTCAAGAGAAAAATCTAATTTCTTCTTAAAATCAGACATTTTGGTCTCAACTACATTCTTTGGTAGTGAATTCCTCACATTTACCACTATCAGGGTGAAGAAATTTGTCCTCACCACAGTTCTAAAAGGTTTACCCCTTACCCTGAATCTATGACCCCGAGTTTTGGATCTCCCCCACCATTGGGAACATTCTTTCTGAATCTGTCCATCTAATCCCGTCAGAATTTTATAAATTTCTATGCGATCCTCTTTCACCCATCTAAACTCCAATGAATAAACTTCCTAACTGACTTAGTTTCTCCTCATATAAGAGGCCTGCCATCCCAGGAATCAGCCTGGTAAACCTTTGCTGCACTCCCTCTATAGCAAGAATTGCTGACAGAAAATTCTAGATTTCCATATTTAACTCCACCCGCATGGGAATCGTAGCGGTGGGGGGATGGACCATTTAAAAGCCATTGGCCTTGGGTGCACTTTTCCGGTTTTGGGGCGAGGAGGGCTGGAAAATTTCGCCTGTCAGTTTTGTAGCATGTTGACAGTGAATGTTGACAGCTTCATTATCCTGGCATATTCTGTACCAAAGTATTTCATAAAGCTGTGTAATTTATTTTACTGCAATCTAAAGGTAAAGAGGAAGTAATAAATCTTTGATTGCTTGGGGAAACTTCTGCAGTACAAAAGTGATCTTTATTGTGCAAGCTCATTAGTAATGTCCATTGATGCCAACAGCTCTGTACGATAATAATTGCAATAAAGGTTTTTTTGGAATAAGTGGTCAGTTAGTAACTTGATTGAAGTAGATACATTTAGCATCGTGTTGGGTTACTTACCACAGTTCAGCATGACTGGCCTCCTACATAATGTTTATAAATAGGAGAAAGAGTTGAATTCGAGTCAGCTTAGAAACCTTCTGCATACTCAAAACATGTGTTAATAGTAGTATTCCTTGTATGGTAATCATTATCTTTCAAGGACAGGTACCAAACACTTAATATCATTGAAAGTTAATTTATTTTGCTTTTTTTTCAATATAGCATTTCATGGGATGTGGGCATCACTGCCAAGGACATCATTTGTTGCCTGTTCCTAATTGCCCTGGAGAAGATAGTGGAAATTAATTGTAGCATTGGGGGAAAAACAAGTGAGGAGGGAACAAGACATTTTAAAACAAAGCCCTATTCCATTGAATTCCAAAACATTGAAGCAGAGAAGGTTGTTCTGGTCAACAAGAATTCTTCAGCCAATGATAACAAAAATAGATTATTTATCTTATTGCTGTCTGTAAGGCATTGTTGTCTGCAAGCTGATTATTGGATTTCCTTCCATTGCAGTAGGCTAAACTTTATAAATAATTTGGGGAATTATGATATTATGAAAGGAACTCTGTAAATGCATATTCTAATTTGACATAAATAGGTACTTCTCAATGGAGCTGTAATTCAACTCCAGCTAAAAGAACTGGGTGAAAAATACGCCTTACCTTATTGGTCTGTGCATGACATACACAATGCACAGTGGTTAGCACTGCTACCTCACAGTTCTGAGGACCTGGGTTCAATTCTGGCCTTGGGTCACTGCCTGTGTGGAGTCTGCGCATTCTCCCTGTATCTGTGTGGGCTTCCTTCGTGTGCTCCGGTTTCCTCCCACAGTTCAACCATGTGCGGGTTAGGTTGATTGGCCATGCTAAATTAATTCTATTGGCAGGAGGATTATCAGAGTACATATGAGGAGTTATGGGAATGTAGCCTGAGTGGGATTGTGTTCAGTGCAGACTTAATGGGCCAAATGGCCTCCTTCTGCACTGTAGGGCTTCTATGATATCCTGAAAAGCTGTCGTATCAGTGATTCAATAGAAAGTTGATGAGTGAGACAAACTGGTGCTAGTTCAGATAATAAATGTATTGAAGCAAAAGTGAACATGTCTTTCTGATGGTCTTTTACTTTACCAAATAAAAACAATCCATTTCAAATAATGAAAAGCATCAGTACAACTGTGACATGTTTTATTTTCTGAGATCCAGAGATCCAATCTCAGGATATTGCAAATGTTGACTGCCATGGAAGGGAAACATAGGCATCCATATAAATGTCTTTTCTCTGACTTAATAAAAGACATTACGAGTGTAATAGCCACAGTTTTCTTATTTCATGTCACTTTGTTGCCTTACGTGGGCACAGATTCTCTCTTGTACTTACAGGGCTGGTCAAACATCAGTTTGCCAGCTGTTGCCCTTTTACTTGCCTCAAATAATATAATCGTTTCTGTATATTTAAAATAATTAGGTGCAGTTTTGTTGAAGCTTAATTTTGGTGTGGGAAAGTGGAACAAAATTGCATGTAAAATGCAGAAGAAGTAATTTTGTTTGTCATATGCCTGAAAAAAGTAAGGTATCACCGTAGATTTCTTTGGCAGGAAAGTTATAATGCTGCTTTCAAATGCTGGCTTTATCCCATAATTTTTAGGTTACAAAGGCAGATTGGCAAGTCAAGCACACCAGTATATCCTGTCATGAGTCACAGAACTATTCTACCCGATGATCCTAGTATAAATTTAGCCCAAGCAGAGATAGTAAGAATCAGTTCTTGTGCCAGATCAGGATTGTTGTGAAATACCTACAGGGTCTCAGTTACCAGTGGCTATGAGGCAATGTCACTAAGCTGCTGCACTGCACTGGTTCCATTCAACAGACGCTATCATATGGCTACAAGATGGGTCAATATTGGAAATAGAACAGTTATGTTAGTGCCATGTGCATCAGACTTTTGGAGGTCGATGTTTAACTATATTTATCGAGGCTAATATACAGGTTGATTCACACAGCAAAGTGTACAATGTTAGCTAAATCTGAATTCATGAATAAACTATCAACTTGAGTAGATCTGCTTTGGTTTTCATTATCTGACAGCATGGCAGTGCACAGATTTCTATGTTAGAACATGGTAGGTGTTATGTAAAAATATCTATTCCTTTGGCTGGACTATTTTCTGGGTCTTGTCATTTAAAAAAAATCATTGTGCACTTATATGGATTTGTGGAAACATCAAAACAAATAAAAACTCTAATTTGTTCTGATTATCCAAGATCGAGGCCTGATTTTCCAATCTTTCCCACTCTTGGGATCTTCCGGTCCCAGCCAATGGCGAATCACCTTTTCCATGGGAAAACTCATCGTGGGGAGTTAGAAAATCCCAGCCTCCAGTTTCAGAAAGGAAAGCAACGTACTTCGTAGACACGCTGAGATTTGAAATCCTCAGTACAGGTCATTGAGGTCTTTCAGCTCATCAAGACTGTACCAACAACATTCCCATTAGCCCCTATTCCCTTAACCCCATTTATTTACCCTGCCTGAATTTCTTCAGAAGGAATTCTTCAAAATGCAGCTAATGAAAATACAAGAAAACTTACTCTAACTTATAAATCAGAAAAGTTTTAATAAAGAAACATCATTACTCCAAACTTGAGGCCTCACCCTAGGTGACTCCAAGCTCTCACAATTCTACATAGTTCCTTATTCATAGTGAATCAGCATCACTCTGTAATTGGTTCCATGGTTTACTGGGTCAGCTGATTCTTACATTTTGCTCCCATTTGTCAAATTACATCCAATACAAAGTTGTCACCAATTACATTCTTTCAGCCAGTCCCTTGATACTGAGGGTCAATTTAGCATGGCCAATCATCCTAACCTGCACATCTTTGGACTGTGGGATGAAACTGGAGCACCCAGAAGAAACCCAAACAGACATGAAGAGAATATGCAAACTCTGTACAGTCACCGAAGGTGGATATTGAGTCCGGACCCCTGGCGCTGTAAAGCAGCACTGCTAATCACTGTGCCAACGTAGCTTTGCGTTGGGGACATATTGTGCACAGAGGAACATTTGTGGAGCCCAGCTTTTGCTGTTGAACCAAGTCAATGAATAATTACAATGGAATCACTGACAGCTCTCCACAATATACTATATTTAGCAACTTTTAGATAATATTACACACTAGGCACTATATTTAGGACTAGTTTCTGATTAAAAATTAAACCACCTGTACTATACTGTAATACATTCCATGGCTAATTTTATCATGGATAAAGCCTGATTGGAATGCTGGACTTATCAAGCAGCATATGAAAAAGCTTGGAAGCATTCAGAAACCAGCACTGACACCGATCCTAGGTATAGCGCTCCAAAGCTCCCCTGACACAATCTAACGACTGAATATGTGTTTCCTTCCGGAAAGATGGAACAAGCTGTCTGGACTTGGTTAAACAACCTTGAATTCCACCTCCCCCCACACTGCCACTATCTCTTGTCACCACCACACAAAAGGAAATGTACTACACAATTGGGAGAAAAGACAGCGTTCCGTAAATAAGATAGAGAATGAATGGACGATTACACAGCACAATCGTCTACTTCATAAAACTCAGAATTATGCTAGGGAACTGGGTTTGATTCCAGGCAAAGGTCACTGTCTGTGTGGGGTTTGTACATTCTCTCCATGTCTGCTTGGGTTTTTCTCCGGTGCTCCGGTTTCCTCCTACAGTCTGAAGATATGCAGATTAAGTACATTGGCAATGCTAAATTCTCCTTCAGTGTATCTGAACAGATTGGAACGACTAAGGGATTCATTGCAGTGTTAATGTAAGCCTATTGTGACGCTAATAAATAAACTTAAACTAAATGATTGTAAATTTACTGAATTCAGTTTTATGAACTTTAATACAAAATGCAAGTGCAATGTATGTTCCATTTTCATGCTGTAAATTAAGGAGACGTGCATTTTGCAACATATTGTAATTATTATAATTATTTGAAATTCTTTTCTTATTTAATCCTTTATTTTGTTTTAACTAATTGCCTCTAACAATGTTATGAATTATAATTATTCACATTGTTTGGATTATCATCAGAATTTGGCATCTGCTGCCTTGATGATTTTTCAATGAACCAAGCAAATATAGAATCACAGAATCCCTACAGTGCAGAAAGAGACCATTGTGCCCATCGAGTCTGCAGCAACCACAATCCCATCCAGGCCCTACCCCCCATATTTACCCGCTAAACCCTCTAATCTACATGTCTCAGGGCTCTAAGGGGCAATCTTTAGCCTGGCCAATGAACCTAACCCGCACATCTTTGGATTGTGGGGGGAAATCAGAGCACCCGGAGGAAACCCACGCAGATACGAGGAGAATGTGCAAACTCCACACAGACAGTGACCCAAGCCTGGAATTGAACCCAGGTTTCTGGAGCTGTGAAGCAGCAGTGCTAGCCACTGTGCTACTCTGCTCCCAATAAAAATGTCTGTTGACCTTGGGAGGATTTTATGGTTTTGGGATGAGCACGACCATAAAAATTGCACCCATAGTCTCTGATTTAATTGAGTTTTGGAGAATTCCAAACACAGGGATGTTAAAACTTCCCAAGCAATTCCCACAAAGTCATTGCATAGGGATTTCTGGAGGGTCCTCTGGGGCATCCTCCAGGCTATGATCCTCTAGAGAATAGAAAAGTTGATTATCACTGAGTCCTCCTTCCTAGATTTGTCTCTGGGCAAAATACTCTGCCACACGTAACTGTGCACTTCAGATCATATTTGCAGCTAGGGCAGACCAGAAATGGGAACAAAAATGATAACTTAACTCACTGAAAGGAATAGT
Organism: Sphyrna mokarran; assembly: GCA_024679065.1. Classification (NCBI taxonomy): domain Eukaryota; kingdom Metazoa; phylum Chordata; class Chondrichthyes; order Carcharhiniformes; family Carcharhinidae; genus Sphyrna; species Sphyrna mokarran. Next base: position 102,685,972 of record JAGIQG010000003.1, on the reverse strand, counting down.
GTAGCTTGATTTTCAATGACATGGGGCACGTGTTCAAGGTGAGAGGGGCACGTTTAAGGGAGATGTGTGGGGAAGTCTTTCACGCAGAGAGTAGTTTGTGTCTGGAACGCACCGTCAGTGGAGATTGTGGAAGCAGGCACATTAGCAATCCCCACATATCTGATTCCTGAGCAGAGGCCTGCGTTCCCTAGGAGTTTGCATGAGTGTGCAGATCGGGAGTGGCTGAACATGCGCAGTTTAGCTTGCGAGATCTTTGAGCCAGGATGTGTACCTGTGGTGCTAGCGTGGAAAAATACCAGTGCGAAAACTGAATTACTGAATGCAAGGGTTGGGTGTCATAATAAAGGAGATGTGGGTTTGGGGATGGGGAAAGGTCCCAAAGAGAGAGAGAGAGATAGAGAACCAGAGAAAGAGCCAGGGGAAAGTATTGGGAAGAAAGGAAACTACCAATGAACCAGGAACTGGAGCCACTGGGGAGAGCAGAAAACACCAGGTTAAAGTCCGAAGGTTTATTTGGTTGCACAAGCCACTAGCTTTTAGAGCACTGCTCCTTCCTCAGGTAAATGGGAATTCTTTTCACAAACAGAGCGTATAAAGACACAAACTCAATTTACAAAATAATGGTTGGAATGCCAGTTTTTACAGGCAATCAAGTCTTAAAGATACAGACAATGTGAGTGGAGAGAGGGTTAAGCACAGGTTAAAGAGATGTTTATTGTCTCCAGCCAGGACAGTTAGTGAGATTTTGCAAGCCCAGGAAAGTCGTGGGGGTTACAGATAGTGTGTCATGAACCCAAGATCCTGGTTGAAGCCATCCTTGTGTGTACAGAACTTGGCTATCAGTCTCAGCTCAGCGACTCTGCATTGTTGTGTGTTATGGAGGCCGCATTGGAGGATGCTTACTCGAAGATGAGAGGCTGAATGTCCATGATCACTGAAGTGTTCCAACAGGAAGAGAACACTCTTGCCTGGTGATTGTTGAGCGGTGTTCATTCATCCATTGTCGTAGTGTCTACATGGTGGAGATGAGGAGAAAAGCCATGAGAATGCTGCGGTTGACAGATCCAAGTACTGAAAGCTCAGGAGAAGCTCTGGAGAGCTGAAAAAGTAGTGGAAGGTGGATGACTCCAGGCTGCAGGCCGTTGGGGCCAGTGATGTTTTGCTCAGCCTGGCTGAAAAAGCAGAAGTCGTGCCTGTGAGTTGGTGCTGGATTGCAAACTCTGGAATCCAGGGGAATGTAGTCTTGGGAAACAAGATTGTAATGCTGGAGTGAACAGTTTTTGAGCTGTCCAGTTTGGAGCAACCTCTGGAGGGAATTCTGAGGCTGATCTCTGAAAAGGAAAGGGAAGACTTGCAATCCCTCATAAGAGAGGTAGAGATTTAACAAGATTGTGTAACTTGCAACAGAAGCTGATGTCTCAGTGTGTCCATGGGGTGTATTTCGGTTGCACTTGCCATGAATTCATAGAATAGAATCATAGAGTCCCTACAGTGCTGAAGGAAGCCATTCAACCCATTGTGTCAACAATAATCCCACCCAGGCCTACCTTTGTAACCTCATGTAATCCCCACCAACACTAAGGGGCAATTCCACCCAGACCTGTTCTCTACAACCCCAAGTGTCCTGCTAATCCTCCTAACTTACACATCTTAGGACACTAAGGAGCAATTTAGCATGGCCAATCTGCCTAACTTGCACAACTTTGGAGTGTGGGAAGAAACTGGAGCACCCAGGGGAAACCACACAGACACAGGGAGAATGTACAAACTCCACACGGACAGTCATCTGAGCCCAGAATTGAACCTGAGTCCCTGGTACTGTGAGGCACAGTGCTAACCACTGTGCCACTGTGCTGCCTTAATTGCGCAGTTCAATGTGCTCAACAATAGTTTGCCTGCCAGTTCATACATATCTCATGTTAATTCTGAATGTCAGTGTATAAGATGGATATTGTAAATTGTTTAACTTTTCTGATTTGATGTAGTAAGTTTATTTTGTTTGTTTTAAAACTTTGGAACTTTGCGGCTTCATTCTCTCTATAATTATTTTAAGCAAAACGTTACCTGTTCCCAACTGAATCCTGCCAACTATTTGAGAGGTTTGGTTCAGAATCATAACACTACTAAATAGAAAAGAGGGATAGAACAATGGACAGGTTTGTGGAAGGAATTCCAGAAGTTGGAATCAGGAGATTGAAGGCCTGGTTCCCAATGGTGCACCGATTAAACTAAAATATAGAATTGCAGGACAGGAGGAGGTTATAGAGATGGGAAGGGGCGAGGGCATAGAGGGATTTGAAAACAAATATGATCATTTTAAAATGAAGGCATTTCTGAATCGTGAGCTAATGAAGATCAGCGGAGATACTGGCTGGGATTTTCCAATCTCGATTGCCCCGCTAGAGGCGAGAACGGAGTACTTGGTGCTCAGCCAAAATTCCATTCACTGCAGTGAGACTGGAGAATCATAGCTACAGACAAGGTCAGAGCATTCCAGCTACTGAGAAAAAAGTCACATATCTTGGGGCAAAGGAAAATATAACTCAATTTCAGGTTTGCCCTTTAACCTCAAGTGAGCAGCTGAGAATAGCATTGCTAAAATATTCCCCTTGACCCTTTTAGCTGCAGAATCAGCTGTGTCAGTAGAACTGGGATTAAAGGAATCAGTAACTTCAAAATAGTATTTAATTTTTTTTTCTAGCCTTATTGGCAATTTTTGAAGGACTTGGCCTTGTTGAGGATCAGACTCCAAAATTATACGACTTAATGAAATTCTGATGGGGAAGAGTCCAATAGTAAAGGGGAAAAAATGCCAAGTGTTGGTTTTCTGGGGTTGTTAATAGACTGACTTTTAGACTGGCTATCTCCCTAGGGAACAATAAAGTGGGATTACCATTGATCAATGTTTTATTGCACTTGCCCTTCACCTCCACCTTCCTGATTGCTAAGCAGAATTTTTGCAAAACAACATTGTGTCCAAGTTGTTTCCGCATTGCAAATCTCCTTACTAATTATTCCGCACATCTCCCTAATGCAAAATTCTCCTTACCCCTGTCATAAAATAATCTTTTTGGCCAGTGAAGGTTAACCAGAATTTGTTATTGTATTGCACTAAGTGTAGCATGTTTTACAGTTCAAAACTATACAGTTGGGAGTTTCTTAATTATCCACCTATTTCTAGTATCCATCAGGGTCCGTTGTGGTGGATAATGACAGTCCCATTAATCTGCATCAAAGGTGACCTTTTTCCAATCTATCTCACTCAATAAGATTTTACTGCAAATGGAATTGGAAAAGGGTTCATAATGAACCAGATTATAATAAACGTTAGGTGCAAACCGGATTGTCTGAGCTGTCACTAAAGGCCAAATCAGATTAATCTATTCCCTTTAAAATATAACTAAAGTCTGGATATTAATCGACAAATTAGAGTATATTACATTTAGTTACTAACTTTAATGGGAAATCCTTTCTTCTATCATTATTTCAATGAGTATTAGTATGAATGCCTTAGAGAATAATAAAGGAATGTAATAACATACGGGCAGCAAAGCCTTTTCTTGAGAGAGTACGGTTCAGAGCTGTTACTGTGCACACAGATGTTTAAAGTAAATACACAGATCATCTCCAGAACTTTAATTTGAGTTCTAAATACTCTTGTGGAAAAATTCCTGCAGTACAATTGTTCTCAAACAGAGTGCAATTTTTAAAGTGGGGGTTTTAAGAGTAGGAAAGAGACGGATTACTGGAAACATATTGGCAAGTATTGTGCATTCTTTTAACACTGCAGCTTCAAAGGCTGTGTTCAAGCTGTTAACTGTTTGTGTTGCCAAGTATTCACTTGTATAATCTGTCTAAAATTTTGTTTTTGGTCTTCAGTATCAGGCAGGGAAGTGTGACCCATGGACTACAATCGTGGCCCCTTCATATTGACAAATACACTCTGAATTCGATTCCTGTTTTCCACTACAATGTCAATTGGCTCCAGGTCAACACACTCCATGAGATGAGAAGGACCTAGAATTGGAACTATTCAGATGGAGTCTAGCAAAATAAAAGAGGGCAGCTGGACTCCATTACCAAATCGCTGCCATGAGCTAATTGCTTCTGCTTTTCTGAGTTAGATTAATCTTGCATTTCAATTACTACCCCAGTCTATTTGGTTCGAAGCCACCTTCACTACCATCTTTTACATACATACTGTAAGAAAATGAGAGCTCGATCATAAAGATTACCAATGTGTATTAGAGCACTCTGAAAAGAGAAAAATGATGCAGGGACACAGTCGATGAAGAAAGTATTAGATAATGATAGGCTCAGAGACTTCATGTTGGAGTATGAATTTGTTGGATGCAGGAAACACCAATGCTTGTCTTGATCCACAAGAAGTGCGACAAAAGCACATAACCTCAAAGATCATTCATTTCCATTTCCTTTCATCTGATGGAATTCCCAAGGTATGGGCATAACAGCTAAAATAAGTGGAAGGCGCATAGTCACCTTGGGAAATTCTGGAAATAAATCCACCTCCAAGGAATGGGTGGGATGGCCACTGCTCCAAACTGGATCTGTCTCCATTAGAATGAGAAATGGATGGGTTGGGTTTGAGCATTTACTAATTTTTTAATATTCTCACTTGGTTCCATCTTACTCCATGTTGTGGGGGGATTAAGCTTCTTTCACGTGAATTGTTTCCCTTGACATTTGTGAATCTCTTAGAAAAAATGTAAATCAAGTTTCGCTGTTTACTAGGTGAGATCAGCCAGGTACAAAGTGGCCTAATTTGGAGAGGGTCTATTCAAATTTGTTGCTGAAGAATTGTTACTCCTCTTTAATGTTTGGGATGTGGGACGTTTCTATGAGAAGATGTGCAGGTTAGGTAGATCGGCCAAGCTAAAATTGGCTCATAGAGTCCCATTTTACCATTTTCATTCTAAGTGCTGAATCTGGGCACAATTCAGATCTGACTTAGAAATCTGCTTTCAGGTGTCCCTATTAGCACTTAGCCTGAAAGAAAAAATCGCAAGACTGAATTGCGCTATGGGCAGGGCTTATCACAAGTGAAATGATCGGAGCTCTGAACTGCGCATGCTTCTGGGCCGCAAAAAGTGGATAAAGTGGCCCGGGAGTGATGGTCCCCACAGACATTACTACTACCCCCATAACTGTTTCCCTTATCTACCCCCTGCCCCCGCTACCCAGACCATTCACGATGCCCTGTCCACCTTTGCCGCCAACAATCAGCTGTAGAGTGACAGCAGCCTCCTTTGCCCTTGTTCCCCCAGCCTCCCTTATTGCTCCAGATGACAATCTGGCCTCTCTTTTCCTTCCTCGCCCCTCCCATTAGAATGAGAAGTGGATGGATTGAGTTTGAGCATTTGAGCTTGAGCACAACAATTGGGCCTCCCCCCCCACCAACTCCCCTGCCCCCACCATTAGAGATACATCTGACTCGCCTCCTCCCCCCATCAGAAAATGATGGAGCTTCTCTTCTCCTGGCCCCCTTCACACTAGAGAATGATCTGAACCTCCTCCCTCCACCCAGCCCCCCCAACCCCATTGCCACCACCTTCGATCTGTGTCAGATAGCCATTGGAAGCTCAGAACTTACCTCTTCAGCAGCTGGAGCGCCCAAAACAGACCTTTGCTGAGCATGTCTCTTCTGTGCCAAATCTGTATGAGCAGATGTGATGGTAAAGGGGGAAATGCTGATAAAGTTGGGCGGGCAGTTTATTAATTCAATTTAAATACATGCAAATGCATTTAAGTCACCCGTTGTGCCCATTTCTGATGCAAATCCGATCGAGGCTATTTTCTGGCCTTGCTAAAATGGCCATCTGTGTGGACGCAGGGAACAGATCTCGTTAATGCTCTTATGCCTGACTTTATCACTTTTCCAGGCCTGAAAATGGGCACGAAGCAATGATAAAATTGGGCCTCTAATATCCAAAGAGGTACAGGTTCGGGGTATTAGCGGTATAAATATGAGGGGTTACAGAGATAGGGCCTGCATAAGATGCTCTGTCAGAGAGTTGGTGCAGCTCGATGGGCCAAATGGCCTCCTTCTGCAATGTAGGGATTTTATAACTCCATGAAGTGCTTTATTCAACTGACCCTAAGATGTTTGTCCCCAAGAGGCAAACTCCTCATAGCCTAGTCACATGACTGCAAAAAGCCCAAGGTGTCAGATCGTGTATATTTCAGAATGCAAACATTCCCCCTTTCATACTGAACTAATGATTCAAGCATCCTCTTTTTTCCTAGTGAATAAAATAGTAATTTGTATGGATGATCCTGTCGCTCACTGCACATCCACTGTTCTCATGCATTACCAATTGTTTGGTCTTCTGGTCAGGTTCTGAAAATGTATTGTACGTACAGAGTGGGATTTTCTGGCCATGTATGCCCCAACACTAGAAATTTCTGCTCAAGGCCAATGGACTTTTAAATGGTCTGCTGAATTTTCTGTCCCCCCATCCCCACTATGATTCCTGCGGTGGGGATGGGATGGAAAAATTCGAATCATATTCTTTAAATTGTGCAGATCTCTTAATTTAACTTGTGCATGTTGACTGTTTTTCTGGGTGATATTCTTCATCTGGAGGATATTGGTCCTTATTGCCTTGATGACTTTTGTTCCATTGCATTTACTGGGGACTCATGGAGCTCTCGGCTTGATGATAGTACTGTACTCAGTACAGCTGATGTGATCCCTTCTCCCCAACCACCCAACTGCTGTGAAGGAGCAGCGTTGCCTGCCGAGTGTACAGATTTGTGGTTGCATCAGTATATTTGGTTGAGTTTTTTCAACTATCACCTCGTGTTGCCAACTATGGAATTGTGAGTCAATGTTTTTTTCTGGTATCTTTGCGTCATCACTGAAATTTGGTTAGATCTCACACAGCTTGGTTCATTGAATTCAATGTGCATTTTCGAAGTTATAGACTCAGCTGGAATCTTGCCCTCCGACTCTTCCAATTCAGCTGTCTTGACAACATTTTCCGCAGAGTATTTACTTTCAACTCTTACACTTCATTGCACTGATGTGGTTGGCAACCATTTTGCGGTGTACTTGAATATTGTCTCTCTCTCTGGAGCATTTTGTTTCACTTTTTCCGGGGTTTTTCTCTGCCTTTTCACTGTTGGCATGTTCAGGGTTACCAACCCAAGCTTGAGACTTGCTCCAGCTGAAATGAATGGCTGTTGCTTTTCTTCTATGAGCTGTATCTCAAAATCACAATTGGGGTAGCATGGTGGCAGAGTGGTTAGCACTGCTACCTCATAGCTCCAAGGATCTGGGTTCGATTCCTGACTTGAGTCAATATCTTTGTGGAGTTTGCACATGTGTTCACTTGAACACATCAAGTGTTGTTTGTCTGAACACATCTATACTGGTTGATTTAAACAAACTTTGAATAAATGTGTTCTGATTCAACTTGAAATTGGAAGTTATTTTGCCTTTAATTCCTTGTGAATTGTCTTGGCTCTATCTTTAAAAAGAGAGGACACCGAGATTTCTATTCATGCAATAATATATGTTTCAGTATTAACCTATCGTTGTCAAGAAGCCACCTTTTCTTCCAAACTACCATATAATAAATAATCTTGTGGGCACTGGGTTAGTGACATTTAGTTTATGTAAAATACTTTGGCAGAACAATTGCAGTCTTAATCTAAAATGCACCGTACAGCTTATGAAATTGTAATTGCAGCCGGACAAACATTAGGCAAAGCTTAATTATAAATACGCAGAAAATGAGAAGTATTTGTACAATATATTTTATGCTTTAAATGCTTCTGTCTGTGGATTGTAATGGAATAAATCCTATTTATGGCTGTGAAAGATATAAAACAAGGACAGTCAACTATAATCTTTTAACATACCTCATCTGATGTCAATAACATCTCAAATATGGCAAAGAGGAGGTTTACTATTGCCTGTTCCTTGGTTAGTGGAATGTGTTCTATACTTCTGTGTATGTGCTAAAATAACAGAGGCACACAGCACTTTGAACAGGTTTCTTAGAAACAGCTGTGATTTATTGAGGCCCCTAAATCTCATTTGCTCATTGCTAAAGCAATCCAGACCATGGTGTTCCTGCTGCCACTCTTCAAAGCCAGAAAGATGCTGAAGAATGCCCTTTATTATCTGTGGCCAAGTTTAGCAAAGTCTGTTTGAAATTCCACACAGTTCGGGATATAATATTCATTAGCCTGTCAGGGCATTTCTAAATAATTCATACATCCCTCGCTGGATCTGTAACGTTTTCTGTTGTTGTCACTTTGACCAGAATACCTTTTAGAACAGAAATGACAAAGATAGGCAAACTGTCTATGCTTTTTTCCTCTCAATGGTTTTCCCCTTTTATTTAGAAAAAGTGCAAAGCCCTTGTGATTAAGAGCTGACGCGATTCAATTCTTCGGAGCTCAAACCAGAGAATGCTCAGGCAAAGAATGCTTCCAAATATACATTTGAGGAAACATGACCATTGGACAAATCGAGGTAGAAAGTTACTATGAAAACCTGGGTTGGAAGTTACTATGAAAATAATAGTCAGTGTAATTCTCCCCATATGTCAATAAAGTGTAAAAAGATAATTAGTGATTTGTATTTGAAAAGAAGAGATCTTTTCTCTCCAGCTAGCCTTCCCTGGGCAAATAAGGGAAACAAAATGCACAGATGCTTGGCAAATAACCAAGTAACTTGTTTTGTTCCCATGGCTGCTGAGAGAATAAGGCTTTTTTTGTCTTTAAATCTCCCTGTGCCAAGTTCTTTTGGATACCTTAGTTAAAATAAAGCTTTTAAAATTTACAAACAAATGGGCTTTTTATCTGTAGTGCCAGATTACTCGATATTTTACACTGACTACATGTGCAAACAAAGTTCTGTGCTGTTGTTGAACATTTAAAACAGCCAAGTTATATGCCTTTGGTATGCCTCATGGTCAGTGGGTGCATTGGCAGTCGGAGCACTGAAATCTGTATTTTATAATTTGAAAGTGTTGTTTTGAAAGTTTTTTTTGCTGATGTTAATAATGCGACAACAGAATGCAGTTGTGATCAAATGTTAATGCAATATTTAAAAAGAATGGCTATGAAACTCTGCTCTATTGCAGTACTGGCATTGGTACTACAGAAAGACTGAAGTTTACAGAAGGTGCAAGCAGCACTCTGGTGTGACCAATATAGGGAAGGGTTTTAGGACGGGCATGCCAGAAGCATCAGGAGTGGCTGGAATGCGATATCAAACAAGTGTTCCCACTGATTTGACACATAGCTTTGACACTTGGACCACACAAGTCCAGTGAACACCTGTGATAGTCACACACAGTTGAACAGACATTCAGCTGCAGGCTAGCTGCGTGTGACTTATTTCTACTGTGGCAACGTTTGTAGAAGTGACTTGCTTTTGGAGATAAGTTGGTGAATCCATTCAGAGAGGGTAGAGGATTTGGTCACTTGTATATTCTAAGTGGCCTGGGGCTCCAATTCAACTGGAAATGGAGCAGGAATTGCAGAGTGTGGATGTTCTGTGCAGAAGAAGGATGGATAGAGTTTCCCAAAGATCCTAATTTTTATGTATATGCGTCGTAGTCCCTTTAAGAAGATGGGTCAGGTGACCTAGGGCAAGGGGTGACCTGCCTGCGAAATGACCCTTACAGGCAGTTGAGAGTTACAGAGCGAGAAGATTATTTCGTCAAAAACTCATTGTTCCTGTGGTTTGTCTCTGTGTGAATTCTTTGGGGTCTCTCCCCCCACACTACCTGCAGTCTCAGATTTAACTCTAACCACTATACTGTGTATGTGTCATACCTGTACCTCATCCAAGAGCAATGTCTGAGGTGACACAGCTTCAAAAAGAAGATTCTGTTCTTTGTGATTTGTTTATGAGATAGGGGCATCACTCGCAAGGCCAACGTTTGTTGCCCTTCCCTAATTGTCCTTAGGAAATTAAGGGTGAGCCACAACCTTGAACTGCTGCAGTCCATCTGATGTAGATATACATAATGCTGTTAGGATAAGAATTCAAGACAGTGAAGGAACGGTGATATGTGTAAAGTCATAGAATCATCAATCCTACAGTGTAAAAGGAGACTAGTCGGCCCATCGAGTCTATACTGACCACAATCCCACCCAGGCCCTATCCCCATAACCTCATGCATTTACCCTAGCTATACTTCCTGACACTAAGGGGCAATTTAGCAAGGCCAATCCACCTAACCCATACATCTTTGGACTGTGGGAGGAACTCTCAGCGCCCGGAGGAAACTCACGCAGGAAAGGGGAAAATGTGCAAATTCCACACAGACAGCGACCTAAGCTGTGAATTGAACTGGGCCTATGGCATGATCAGTCAGGATGGTGTATAGCTTGGAGGGGATGTTGCAGTTGGTAATGAACCTTTTCATCTGCTGTCAACTGCCTTTTTAGGTGCTAGAGTTTACGGTTTCAAGAGATGCTATTAGTGGGGACTTGGTGTATTGCTGCAGTGTACCTTGTAGATATTATACACTGCTGTCATCATGCATAACAATATTCGGGGGAATGAATTTTTAGACAGTGGAAGGGGTGCTGATTAAGCCTGGATGGTGTCAAGCTTCTTGAGCGTTGTTGGAGCTGCACTCCTTCAGGCAAAAGAGAGTATTCCTTTACACTCCTGACTTGTTCCTTGCAGATGATCAGGCTTTGGGATGGAGCCTGTGGAGCTTGAGTGCCTTCGAGGTGATGGGCTCTGGGGGAGGGTGGTTGAATCAAGGAACAGGCTTCTTCATGAGGCTATTAGCCTTATGCATGTTCATAGGTCTTCATGTAATAGACCAAAGAAATGAATTGCCCCAATGCAATGTCGGAGAACTACTGAAAGCAGCACAGATTTTCAGGGCCTGTGGATTAAGTTTTTATTGGTAAGCGAAATAACATTTTCAAGAATACATGAAAACTCTTGGTTTTTTTGCCATAAAAGCAGCCTTTAGGCAGCTGTCATCAAGATTTATTATAATACACTAAAAATACCCATTTGGTGTTTCATATTAATTAAACTACTTACCCCTAACATTCCTCTGCAAAATTTAGCAAGTAAAGTAAACTTGAGCAAAGCATGGTGGAATGTTACAAGAAAAGATCAAAAGACTGTGCTCAACATTGTTCACACCATGTTAATCTCTATGACCATGAAAATTTCCAGCTTGCAGAAATGAAGTGAGGACTGTGAACATTACGTCCATTGGTGCTGCACTGTGTCGAGACAGAACTTTGGGAGGACAGTAGACTTTAGAAGTTTGTGAGTTGGAAAAGATGCAGCATGGAATTTCCCTGACCCATCTGAGATGGATTTGGCGTCAGGCAAGAACAGAGATTCTAGCACAAGCCAAAAACTCAGAAATCGGCTAGATAAAATCACATCGCAATTCCCCCAATGGCGGGGTAATGGTGGGTTGGACTTTCTGCTGGCTGGTGCATGAATATCATTTGCATTCATTTGCATCTCATGAATTCTCATTAAAACAGCTGCCACTGGCTTCCCATCAGGCCCAGTGAGCTCACGAGTGTGAAATTACATTAGTTTAAAACCTGATTGATAAAAGCTGATGTGGCCCTTTGGAACTTTGAAATGAGGTCAACAAAGTCTTTCTGCTTTCTCACTCAGCAGTGAGATTATTACTAAATAAGGAACTGCAGGGACAATTAGCTGCTGGCATTGTATTAGCAGTGATTCTGATGCCCACTGCTTTCCCAGTCATCTATGTCACAGAACTTCCTAGCCATGTCAGGGAAAATGCATAAGTAAGCTGCTTTGTTGCAAATGAGGCCTTTGTCTGAGACAAGTTGAAGAATGATAAAGAAGTGCTGCTTGATTGCATTTTAGAAACAGAATAGAAGTCAAGATGCTTCTGCCCAGCCTCTGGTTCACTCTGTTCTCACTGAACCCTAATTCTTAATGTTCAGCTGTACCAGGTCACCCTCCACAGCTTTGTTATTGAGCAGAACTTAGCAGAACTTTGCCAACTCCAAACTTTGCATGATAAACACTGCACTGAGAAATAAAAGGTAACTCTTGGGTAAAATGGCAGAACAATTAATTTACAGTTCACTTCAACTCCGAAGGAGTTTATTTATTTTAGATTTATTTTACAGACACTCTCAATGGTGTTGTATAACTGGTTGGCGAAGGAACATTTGCCAGTTTTTTTTTGATGGGAAGCAGAGTTTCACATATATTACTCATTTGTTTAACAATTTTTTCTTCTTTCATCAACAATTTAGATTCATCTACCCTGAGTGCTCTGTTTTCCGAACCTGTATGGGAACTGTTTCTCTCTTAAGGTTGTTTAAAAGTTGAAATCAGGATGGGTATGCTTTATTGGTGTTAAAATTTTCTTTTAATGGTGCCTCTGTAGGAGACCTATTTGGTGATAGCTTCTCCAGATCTTTCCCTACATGTTCTGTTTCTACCTAACATAAGATTGAGATCCTAGACCTGACATTCTTTTTTGTAATTTGGCATGGAAAGCCAGTTATTTTATTGAAGTTTGTGGAAAATGCTGACTTTTGGCTCTGAATCACCATTGGGTCAGTATTTTATATCTGGTTAATAGCAAAATGTTTACGGCGCATAAGTTAGATGAAAGGATGCTGGCAGCATCATGTGCTGGGTAGAGTGGTTATTTATCAGCAAACTAAGTTGATATTTTCCCATTTTAGTTTATCTGATTAGAATATTTAATATACATTTTCCTTTCTTTTAGTCTTACTGTTATCTTCAGTGCTTTCCTTATTGACATGTTTAGAAAGTTTCAGTCTTATTCAGTTATTGTTGCTGAATCTCTTGTATTTGTTCTATTTGGCTCACGGACATTTGTTAAATTATTTGTTACTTTTTTATTTTAATTTATTTTTATTTCCATTTCACTCTTTGGTGCCCCGTCTATTCTGTATCTGGAATGCATTAAAGATTATAGGGACGTAACCACAAGCGTTAAGGGCATTAAATATTGACAGCAGTTATCTCTTGCTTTCATTTCCCATGTGCTTCTTGCTTTCAATATTGTGTCAAATGACCTGATCGGGACTGAGGTGTAGTCAGCTATTATGAGTGGGTCACAGGTCTAGATTTGGAGTGGGTTTCCCAATCTGTGGTGTGGTGGATTCACCAGTAAACGACTGTGTTAAAGTGTCTCCTTCCTATTCCTAAAAAACTCATTCTGTGTCATCACAGAAATGCTTTGAGTTGATTACCTGATTATTGTAGCTTTGTTTCCCTTTCTCCAAAGTCCTGCTTTTAAACAATTCATTCATGGGTATCATTGGCTGGTCAGTATTTATTGCCTTTTCTAGTAGCCTGAGGGTCAACCACAATGCAGTGGCTTAGGAGGCACAAGTAGGCCAGGTCAGGTAAAGATGGCAGATTTCCTTCCCTAAAGGGCATTTGTGAACCAGAAGGGTTTGTCTGACAATCGACAATGGTTGCATTGTCATCAATAGATTCTTAATTCCAGATATTTTTTATTGAATTTAAATTTCACCATTTGCCATGGTCAGATTCAAATCTAGATCCCCAGAATGTTAGCTGAGTTTCTGCATTAATAGCCTAGCGATAATACCACTCATCCATCACCTTCCTTTGATAATAACCTTCCCATATTTAAGTGGCAACAGAAGAAAAGATATCAGGAGCTGATGACTCTTTTTAATTTAAGTAGTCAGTTTTGTTATCTGTTAGAGGAATGGTAGGGCAGCTCTAATCCCGATGGAGATGGGGAAGGGAGGCAGGGTTGAGGGATCTTGTTCCACGTGGGAACTCTAGAGCATTATAAAGGTTTACAGCATGGAAACAGGCCCTTCGGCCTAACTTATCTATGGCGTCCTTATTTTTTTTTGAAAACCCCTGAACTAATGCCAATTGCCCTCATTTATCCTACATCCGTCTATGCCCATTGTATCCACGTAACTATCTAAATGCTTTTTAAAAGATAAAATTGTACCTGCCTCTACTACTACCTTTGACAGCTTGTTCCAGACACTCATCATCCTCTCTGTGAAAAAATTGCCCTTCTGGACACTTTTATATCTCTCTCCCTCACCTTAAACATATGCCCTCTTGTTTGAGACTCCCCTACCTTTGGGAAAAGATATTGACTATATCTTGTCTATGCCCTTCATTATTTTATAGACCTCTGTAAGGTCAATGCTCAGCTCCTACGCTCCAGAGAAAAAAGTCCCAGTCTATTCAGCCTCTCCTTGTAACTCAATCCATCAAGTCCCAGTAGCAACCTAGTAAATCTTTTCTGCACTCTTTCTAGTTTAATAATATCCTTTCTATAATAGGGTGAGCAGAATTGCACACAGTACTAACAATGTCTTGTACAACTTCAACAAGATGTCCCAACTTCTGTATTCAATGTTCTGATTGATGAAACCAAGCATGCTGAATGCCTTCCTGTCTACCTGTGACTCCACTTTCAAGGAGCCATGAACATGTATCCCTCGATCTTTTTGTTCTATAATTCTCCCAATACCCTACCATCAACTAGTCCTAGTTCAGTCTACCAAAATGCATTATCTTGCATTTGTCTAAATTAAACTCTATCTGCCATTCGCCAGCCATTGGCCCAATTGATCAAGATCCCACTGAATTAGAGATAACCTTCTTCACTGTCCACCATGTCACCAATCTTGGTATCATATGTAAACTTATTAATCATGCCTCCTATATTCTCATCCAAATCATTAATATAAATAACAAATAACAGTGGATCCAGCACTGACCCCTGAGGCACACCACTGGTCACAGGCCTCCAGTTTGAAAAACAGCTCTCTACAACCACCCTCTGGCTTCTGTCAAGGAGCCAATTTTATATCCATTTAGATACTTCACCCTGGATCCCATGAGATTTAACTTTATGTAACAACCTATCATGACGTATCTTGTCAAAGGCCTTGCTAAAGTCCATGTAGACAACACCACTGCCCTCATCTACCTTCTTAGTTACCCCTTCAAAAAAACTCTATTAAATTTGTGAGACATGCTGACTGTTCCGAATCAGTCCTTGCATCTCTAAATAACTGTAGATCCTGTTTCTCAAAATACCTTCCAACAATTTACCCACTAAAGATGGGATGCTTACTAGCCTGTAGTTCCCAGGCTTTTCCCTGCAGCCCTTTCTAAACAAAGGCACAATATTTGCCACTCTCCAATCTTCAGGCACCTCACCCGTGAACATCGATGATTCAAATATCTCAGCTAGGGGACCCGCAATTTCCACCCTAGCCTTCCACAACGTCCTGGATATACCTCATCATGTCCCCTAGATTTATCTACCTTGATGCTCTTTAAGACTTCAGGCACATCCTTCTCTGTAATATGTACATTCCTCAAGCCATCAATATTTCATTCCCCAAGTTTGCTACCATCCATCCTTTTCTCAACAGTGAATACTGATGAGAAATATTCATTCAGGATCTCATCCATCTCTTGTGGATCCGCACATAGATTACTTTGTGGATTCTTAAGAGACCCTATTTTCTCTCTTGTTACTCTTTTGCCCTTTATGTATTTGTAGAAGATCTTTAGGTTCTTCTTTGCCTTATCTGCTAAAACAATTTTGTGTCCCCTTTGGCCCTCCTGATTTTTCTCATAACTGTACTCTTACACCTGCTATCCTCTTCAAGAGATTCACTTGATTCCAGCTGCCTATGTACATCATGTGCCTTCTTCTTTGACCAGAGCCTCAATATCCCATATTATCCAGCGTTACCAACTTTTGCCAGCCTTCCCCTTCACTCTAAGAGGACTGTGTTTACCCTGAACCCTGGTTAACACACTTTTGAAAGCATGCCACTTACCAGATAACCCTTTTCCTTCCCACAGCCTCCACCAATTAACTTTTGAAAGTTCCTGCCTGATGCCATCAAAATTGGCCTTTGCCAATTTAGAATATTAACTTTTGGGCCAGACCTATCATTCTCCATAGCTATTTTAAGGGAATAGAGTAAAAACACAAGGAAGTTACATGAAAGCTGCAAAAACATTGGTCCAGCTTTGACTGGAGAATTGCTTTCAGTTCTGGGCACAACACTTTAGGAAATGTGCAAAGGCACTAGAAAGAGTGCCAAAAAGATTCACAAGAATGATTGTTTAGTTATGTAGATTGATTGGAGAAGTTGGAGCTGTTCTCCTTGGAGAAGAGAAAGTTGAAAGAAAATTTGAAAAAGAGGCATTCAAAATCTTGAGGGCTCTGTACAGAGCAGATAGAGAGAAACTGTTTCAATTGGTGGGGTGATTTAGAATCAGCTGAAATAGATATAAGGTAACAGGCAAAAGAAACAATGCCAACATGAGGGAAATTTTTTCACACAGAGTATGTTTAGGATCTGCGATGCACTGTCTGAAAGTATGGTGGAGGAAGGGTCAAACGAGGCTTTGGAAAGGGAATTGTAGAATTATCTGAAAAGGAAAGATTTGCAAGGCCATGAGGAAAGGGTAGGGATGGCACCTGATGAACTGTTCCTTCGGAAGGGCAGCAGAGACACGATTGACTGAATGGTCTCCTCTTGTCCTGTAGCCATTTGAGATGCCACGATTCTATAAAAGAATTGTCTTGATGACGATGATTAGAGCATTCAAACGCCTGCTTTTTAACTCCTTGGCTAGATTTCTCAACGCAGCTGTGAGCTTATTTGTTTTAAATTACTTGTCAAGAACTAGACACTGCTAACAAAATATTGACATTGTACCAATCCAAGAGCATACAGACAGTTCCTCTGTGGATTGCTGAATCAGGCAGATCTCTGTATATCTGGAAGCTATTGAGATGAGACGCTGTCTGCTGACTTCTTTTGAAGAGGTTGGGATTGAGTGATGGGACTTGTTTGTTCCATTGATTATTGGCATACTGTCCACTCCTTGCTTCTGCCAAATGTGATGTGTGATTTCCTTACAACTCACCTGTTGGGGTTAGATAACAAAACAATCCGCAGCGAAATATCTGACCCTGTGCTCCTTGATGAATTAGATTCCAGCAGTGCTTGAAGTTTTCTTTTTATGGTATTTGTGACAGGATCTTTAAGGTTAAAGGAGGACCCCCACTCCCACCCCCTTCCCCTCCCCCTCTGCGAGAGCTCGCAGGTGCACATTTAGCAAACTTCCAGGATAGTGATAGGCATTTTAACCAGCCGTTTCTGGTTCTGATCGGACAGGAGCAGCTTGAAGCCAAATATTTCTGACTGTATATTCAAAATTTCATTGTAATTAAAGTTCCTTTTAATGGGGCCATCTTACATTGTAGTCTGTAAGTCTGTCCTCAACAAAGTCACAATAAATGTCACATCTGTGCAGTCTGTGGAAGGTTAGTACTCTCACTAGTTTCATCTGTTGTTTGGATAGATGTAACCTCCATCAAAGTGGGGGGGGGGGGGGGGGGGGGGGGTGGGGGTGGATGGAGTGGGGATGGAATTAATTTTGGACTCAACTCCACGTTTTTGACAACTCTGTATAAAATAAACATGTAATCAACATGTTGTAGTTGATTCATTCCCTCTGTTATAAAATTAGAAGATAATTATCAATGATGAATAAGATCTGGCCCATTTTTGTTCATCCAACCAAAATGCAATCATGTCTTAAATATTTCCAAGGTTTCCTCCTTCAACTCTTTATTGGGAATTCCATCGGGAGCTTTGTGGTCACTCTATGCATGAAAAAACTTCCTGGTACCTTTTACCAATTTGAAGCTAATTGTTCAAACTAATCACCTTTGCAACTTGCTTCCAAATCAATAATTTAAGCCATGGGTAACATCCAGACTTCAGGTGACAAATAAGGGCGGCATGATTGCATAGTGGTTAGCACTGCTTCCTCACAGGGCCAGGGACCTGCATCTGGTTCCTGGCTTGGATCACTGCCTGAATGGAGTTTGCACATTCTCCCTGTGTCTGCGTGGGTTTCCTTCAGTGCTCTGGTTTCCTCCAACAATGTGCAAGTTGGGTGAATTAGCCATGCTAAATTCTCCCTCAGTGTATCTGAACAGACACTGGCGTGTGGCAACTTGGGAATTTTCACAGTAACTGCATTGCGGTGTGAATGTAAATCTACTTGTGACTAATAAATAAACCTTTTGTAAAAGACAAATAGCTCGTAATACTTACATTACACAGGTGACAGATACCTTATTGAATAAGAAAAACCCAAGCAACCTGAGGATACGAGGGTAAAAATGTAGCCTGTTGAATAGAACACCGATGTTGCAAGCTTCCATCTGAAACAGTGACCAGGTGGAAGGATGCAGTAACAGGAATGATAATATTTGCTTCTTCTGACCTTGTAGTCCTCATAAACCTTATCTTGCATGGGAGAGGGATCTGGTGGATCAGAGTGTTTCCATTCACTATTAACAGCCCTTCTCTCCATGTAGTACTAACTGTTGTATTATCATCTGCTTTGCTTTCTACTCTAACATTTTCATTCCCCCTTTCCCCATTCATCTGTGATTAATTTTTGGTTAGAACTAATATGTTATGCTAAAAAATTGGAGGCTCTCTTTTTATTGGCTTCTGTGAATCCTTGTCTTCAGCTTGTTGCCTACTAGGTCTGCTTTAAGAACAATAAATTTGAATGATACCTCATTGATATGTTGATTCCTGATGCTTCATCTTGCCAGCACTTTCATGTAGGGATGCAAAACCTGGAACAACCTGGTTCTAGTCATGGCAACACCAAGTAATGTAATTCTCACTGGGAAGGTACTAATGACAGAATAGTCAGAACTGCCATACAAAAGAAATTATATCAAATTTTTTAGGTTGTCAATAGTTGCTGATAATTAAAATAACAACAACAATCTGTTTCCGTATGTACACAATATTCCCCTGTGTCAAGTGAATTTCCCCAAAACTGAAGGCTCTAAGATAGAACTTATACCTCTAACTAAAGTATAAACAATCTTTCCTGCCATCAGCTTGATTCTTATCAGGGAATATAGCCACACATTGACCTAACAAAAATGAGGGTCGTCTGAGTTTCCCACTAGGCCCACTTCTGCTTTAATCTTGGACCATTTTCATGCACATGTTCTAAAATGACTGAATTTAAGAAAAGAGAATACAATCATAATCAAAGGATAGGAATCCTATTGATCTCAATGTTTGATTGATGTAACTTACTTGTTAATACCTATTACCTTAAATGTAAACTCAGCCTCAGTGTCACAACATTTAGATACAATTGTGAGAGGAAAATTGTACGAAGGATCTGTTCAAACACTGGTATAACATACAGGACAATCACATTGGTGCATGACATAACTTCAAGCAAATAAGGAGCCTTCGGCTATCGAGTAATGGAGCCTAATTTTGCTATAAAATTCCTAATCCACTTAATAAGTAAGCAAGGAGTGACATGGTGGCACAATGGTTAGCACTGTTGCTTTACACTGTGAGGGACCTTGGGTTTGATTCCCAGTTTGGCTCACTGTCTGTGCAGAGTCTATGTGTGTTTCCATAGGTGCTGTGGTTTCTCCCCAAAGTCTGAAATTTGTGCTGTGTAGGTGCATTGGTCATGCTAAATTTTTCCTCTCAGTGTACCTGAACAGGTGCCAGAGTGTGGCAACTAGGGGGTTTTCACAGTAACTTCATTGCTGTGTTAATGTAAGCCTACTTATAAGACTAAAAAATAAACTTTAATTCAGTAAACAAAATAATTTAATTCTGACCTGCAAATATAATCTAAGTGTAATTTAAACAAGAGAACATTTTGCATTTATATGTATTTTTTTTAAGCAATTTTCCTGCTTGTCTTTCCATGTACCCTTCTTCTTCTGAAGGTACATTGAGCGTAATGACTGTACAATACTTGACTTTCCATATATCAGCATAAATCTGATGTTGCAGATAACATTTATGTGTTTTATTACTGCCCGTTATCAGTGTTTTGTATTTGAGAGGGGCTTTTCTTATGCATAGAACAAATGTCTCAATTTACATGATTCTGCTTTTTGTGATTTTAAAAATAAGGAAATTTTTTTTATTATCATGTACAGTGCCCTGGAGATTTAAAAATGTGTCATCTCACTGACTTGACTCACCCAAAGATTAGATAAATATGTAGGAAAATCAATGCTGGGCAAGATTTTCTTGTCTCCCTGCAGTGTGTTTCTTGATCAGCAGCGGGATCTTCTGGTCCCATCACTGTCAATGGGATTTCCCATTAAATCCACTCAAGGCCTTTGGGTTCCAGCTCTTTCATAGCAGGCCAGTAGTTTCTTAGATGAATTGATGCTTTGATTGAAGTGAGGATCTTTAAAGCAGAGGATTTTCTACAAGTGGCCAAGTTTCTTTGGGTTGAATTTCCAGGTGACTGGTTCTCAGGTGAACTCAAACTTTGAACAGGTTAGGGAAAGTTGTCTTTATTAGGAATCACCTGCCTTCAAGGTATTGCTGGTCAGTAACTTGGCAGGTTGCATTCCTTGCAGATGGTCAATGAATTTCAGTGAAATTTGTCTGCAGAACGACTTTCTGCTGTTTTAAAAACATGCGATCTGTTTCAGGTTCAAAGTCATTTTCTAAATATGATTGATGGTTAGGACAATTGTACAATCTGTGTGATGATGCTTTTGAATTTGTTTCAGGAAAAGGCATTGCAGTAACATCAGTCTGGATAGTTTATTTTGTTCCCTCTTGTTGTTGCACGGGCCTGTATAAATCCACAAGAAGTCAGGTGATCCCTGGGTGGCCATCTTCCTTTGTAGCTTTTAAAAGTATAAAATATTGATTGAAAGTCCATAATATACTGGAACATGATACTAATTATTTATAGAAATCAGAGTCAATCCAGATGCTGTCTTGACTCAGTTTCCACTTGGGAAATTTTGTTAATTAGAAGAAGGCATTCTAACTATTTTGTTCTTCCTTCACTTTCTATTAAGATATCCGAGTATCTGCTCTTCCTCTCTCCCAATTCCTAAATCGACCTGATTAAGGCTGGAATGGCACGGCTGTTCATGCTGACGGGATTTTCTCATCCTTCTGCAGGGAACAGGATTTTTGGCTGAATGCCAAATTCTCCATTACTTCACTGCAGCGGGACCGTGGCATGAACAGCTGGTAAGATCAGGCCAGGGCTGAAGCTAGATGGAGGAAGAGGGAAGGCAAGCTTCTATACATATATGAACTCGTTGATGGTAAAGCACTTTGTAATGAAGCTATATTGACAGGTGAGAAGATATTTTGTTAGGCAATGTTTATTCACTAAAAGCATTGGGCTCTAAGTTATCTTTCTTTCTCTGGCTGTTGGCTCTGTAGTTCTATATGATCTCCTTCCTGCAAACACTATGCTTAAAATACCGTTGGAAGAGAAGAAATTCATTAGCACCATAATTGCTCCTGTCAGATTCTGCAATCAGCATGTTTTTCCACAGTTACTTTATGTAGCTGCAGTATTTTTAGAATCTTTCTGGACCGTATTACAGGCATTCAATGTTTTTGGATTTATTACTGGCTTCACTATGCTTATTACACTCTACCACAGGAAGTCTCACTGGAGTCATAAACCATTGCTGCAAGGAATAACCATGATCACCAAGCTACCACTCTGATACATATGGGAGGTGATAGCATTGTGGTACTGTCACCTGGGCTAGTTATCCAGTGATCCAGGGTAATGTTCTGGGAATTGGGGTTTGCATTCCACCACGACAGATGAGTTTGAATTCAATAAAAATCTGGAATTATGAAAGTCTAATGGTGACAATGAAACTGTTGTTGATTGTTGTAAAAACACATCTGGTTCACTAATGTTCTGTAGGGAAGGAAATCTGCCATCCTTAGCTGGTTTGGCCTACATGTGACTCCACAGCAATGTGGTTTGACTTTTAATTGATTCTTAGGGATGGCTAATAAATGCTGTCCCAGCCAGTGATGCCCACATCCCATGAACAAATAGGGGAAAAAAAAACATGACTTTCAGCTATCAGACCTGACTTGGTCAATTGGTGTACAAAGTGAACTTCATGGCAACTTTGTGACTAATTGTGGACATGACAAGGTGATTGATGACATACATGAATTAATGGAAATGCTCTACATGATTGTGACATTGAGAGAGTTGTCATCTGGACTTTGCGTGCCACATTGTGTTCCATCAATGTAAGCAATCTTTGCCAATGTATCCTCTCAAAACCTTTCATACTTTTAAAAACCTCTCCATGACTTAGTGGACATAATGATACAGAATTTAAGCCAAAACAGTGAAGAGGCAATAATTATTCCAGAAAACCTTTGCAGCTGAGGAAATTGGCCACCAGTCACTCACAATTAGGGTTGTTTTGAAATTTTAAAGGGGCATTCTGTTGTAAAATGTTTTGCCAAACCTAGTTTTGTTTGGGGGTTGGAGAAGGGCCACTTTTGTAACACTGACATCATACACAATTGCTGTTATTATGTGTTTATAGGAGATTTATATTGTAAAGAAAAATGGTTTGCCAGCCACTTTTTCACAGAAGACAGTTCCCATTGAGTCATTGTTAAAGATTTGGGTACTTAGAACTGTCCCCAGGAGACCACAGCCAAATTTGACTAAAAAACTGGAGTCAAAGTTAACACAGCGTACTAGCCAAGAATGGAGTTTAGTGAAGTGCTGCACAGAGTCATAGACAGCTGCTGGCAATTTGGAACCAGCAACATATTGCACTGAAGAAAGTTTGAATATCTAACGGCTAATCAGGCAACCTGTGAGATAGTTTAATCTATGCTTCAGCAATACGTCCAAACAACAGATGTATTAAATACACAGAAATGCCACATGTAAAAAGAGCTGAGTGAACAAGAAACATTTATTTATATTTCAATAGTGTGTGCAATGCTTCACACCACCTGGAAGTGACTACATAAAGATATGTATATTAATCTTTGAATAGGAATACTAAATTCTTAAGTATCATAATACCATACTGACCAGTTTAACTTACAACTGTAGTATCTCTGCCAGTCTGTGTTCAAGATGTACACAATCACTTCCATTCTGTTCTTTGGATCAATTTATTGACGGAGGATTGGTTCCTTTTTACTTTTTTGATGCTTTCTTATTCCTGCTTGGAGTGGGAGTATCTCCAATTGGTTGTTTTGTGAGCTTGTTAATGAATGTCCGCAATATTTATAGAGTTATTAAGACACAACAATTACAGTTAGCTAGTGCTTAAAGACTGCATGGAAAGAAATTGCTCATTTATGATTATGACACATAATGTACTCGGGTCAAGCATAGACTGGGTTTAATCCAATTTTAAGCTTGTCACATCTATGCAAAATGAATGCTTGAGCTATAAATACGAATCTACAAAGTATTAACCCAAAATGGGCAGTTTCTTGTGAAACAAAATTGAGTTGAGAGGTAAGGTGACCTTTTCTTTCCTGCCAATTCACATGGAACTGCAAGAACCTGAGTTAATCTTTGTATCCAAATAAGTCTTGATGAAGTCATTAAGATGTAAATGATCTTTCTGGATATATCAGTGAGAAGTCATTAAAATGCAAACGACCCTTCCTGTGGCAAGGGCTATATTTCTCCAACTAATTAAAAAGACTAGTTTCACAATACTGTTGGAGTTTTTTTCCCCCACATACAAACTTGAAATCCAGAAATGATACGCGTAGAAGACTTTAATTTGTCAAGGCAAGATGTTGATGTGTGTAACCCTGACTCCCATTGCCTGACAATGGCCTAACCATCAAAAACAATTCGTGAGGAAGATGGAAAAAATGCTCTGGTCACATTCTGAGTAGATAGTCAGTTATGTGTATGCGAATAAGGATAAATGATCCTCTCTAAAATCACCAGCTTTAAACCAGACACAAGCAGAGACTTGCATTTGTCTTGAACTTTCTACTTGAGGAAATATCAGTGCTTTGCCATGGGGCTTTACCACTGCACTTTTGATTGAGTGGGATAGGAGAAAGTTGCTACTTTGAATATAAATCAAAAGTGAATCTGTCCTCCTAAAACTATCAAAGCCGTTTTCTTCAGTGGACAGAATGTGGAGAGTACAGTATCACATTAGAATTTATAGGCAAAAATGAGGATATCAAATTCTTTCTGAAGATGTTCTTTAGTTTAACGCAGTGACGTTGACCCAGGTGCATTTTTTTGTGTGGTTGACAATATTGATAAATTGACCCATTTCCACAGGATTTGTGGCATTTTGTGTGTTCGGAAAAGTACACCTAAGTTGTTTCATGCAGGAAGGAATTTGGATAGTAGACGCATAAATCGAATTGTCATGGAGGATATGATCCATCTGGTTACATTGGATCTCTGCCCATCTAGAACTTCAGTTTTACAGTTGGACTTGCCAATATTGTAGAATCCTTACAGTGGAGAAGGAGGCCCTTTGGCCCATTGACTCTGTACTGACTCTCCAAAAAAGCATCCCAACTAAGCCTTCCACCCGCATTATTACTGTAATCCTGCACATTTACCCTGCTAATCCATCTAACCTATACATTTATGGGCACTATGGGCAATTTATCATTGCCAATCCACCTAACCTGTACATCTCTGGACTGTGGGAGGAAACCCTCACAGATACAGGGAGAACATGCTAACTCCACATAGTAACTGAGGCCAGAATCAAACTGGCACAGTGAGACAGCAGTGCTAACTGTTGTGGAAGATGCCCACCAATTTTCTAGCTGCAATAATTAAACTGGGTTCCATGACATATTTTACCAGGATTTGAAACTCAATCCACAAACCTGCTCATATCAGGAGCTTTCTAAGGTTTCACTGAGCAGCATCTCCAGCCCTACTGGAAGGTCCAGCTGTAAAACTGGGAGATGCTAGATAGGCAGAGACCCAGGATAACCAGATGAATCATATCCTGCATGACAACTTGATTCAATCATCTACCATCCGAGTTAATATGAAAAAATGTATCTAAAGAGTCTGATCAGAATATTTAAAGATTGAAATTGTTTTCTAGTTTTTTGGTCTGTTAGTTCCTCAGGAGGTGTAGAATCCACTGCCACACAGACTTATAAGTAAAGTTGTAGCTCATTTAATAAAAAAGACAGTGGTAGAATCAGAATTCTACAGTACAGAAAGAGGCCATTCAGCCCATCGAGTCTGCACCAACCACAATCCCACCCAGGCCCTATCTCTTTAACCTATGCATTCTAGGATACTAAAAGGCAATTTAGAATGGCCAATCCACCTAGCCCACACATCTTTGGAATGTGGGAGGAAACCAGTACACCAGGAGGAAACCCATGCAGACAGGGAGAATGTGGAAACTTCACACAGACAGTGACCCAAGCTGGGATTTGAATCCAGGTCACTGGAAACAGTGAAACAGCAGTGCTAACCACTGTTTTACTATGCCACCCATAATCCTATGGTAACATGGATATAAAATTAGTTGAAGGATAGGAAACAGAATATTTTTATTAACAGATGTTTTTCAGGCTGGAGGAAGATTTGTAATGGAATTCCTTAAGGGTCAGTGTTGGGAACCTTGCTTTTCCTGATATATATTAATGACTTGAATCTTGATGTACAGGAAACAATTACAATATTTGCAGATCATGCAGAAACTGGAAGCATTGCAAACTGAGAAGGATAGTGTAGAACCTGGAAATGATCAAAGATAAGTTGGTGGATGGTGCTTTACTAAATCTTTAGACTTGAATCTTGTTCTTCTCTGGCAGCAAGTTTCTAGGTGATCAATGGTGGGGGGTGGGAGTGGGGTTGTGGGGGGATGATAAGTATGAAATATCTAAGATGGGTTTCTCACTGGGTTCCTGCTTACCCCAGCTTCACAACAATTTCACGCAGCCTTCAGTGTTCTCTGAGGAAAAGAACTCTACATACTAATTATCCTTTGAGGGAAAATATTTCTCCTTATCACCATCGTAAACAGCAAATCTCTCATTCTTAAACTATACCCTCCGGTTTAGTCTCTCCCATAAGTGGGAACATCTTCCTAACATTCATCCTGTCAAGTCCCCTCAGGGTCTTGTATGTTTCAATAAGATCAGCTCTCATTCTTTTAAATTCCAGCTGGTATAGGCCCATCCTGTCCAACTTTTCCTCATAGGATCAGTCCTCAGTTCAGGAATGAGTTGAGCGAAACTTCTCTGAACTGCTTCTAAAGCAATTGCATATTTTTCAAATAAAGAAACCAAATATACAAACAGCATTCCAGATGTGATCTCACCAAGGCTCTGCACAGCTCCAGTGAAGCTTCTTTACATTTATATTCCATTCCCCTTGTAATAAATGCAAATATTCCCTTTGCCTTCCTAATCATTTGATGTACCTGCATGTTAACGTTCTGAGATTTGTGTTCCAGGATACCCAGATCCTTCTGTACCTTTGAGTTCTCCAATCTTTCTTCATTTATGTGGCATACTGTTTTTCCAATCTTCCAAAAGTGGACAAGTTCACCTTTTTCTGCATTATGCTCCACCTGCCAAGTTTTGCCCATTCACTGAATCTGTTTGTATCCCATTGCAGACTTGCTTCTTCCTCATTACAAGAGAATCTACAAGGACATATCAGGGAACTGTGTGGCTATTCTGCTGCAATGATCAGACATGGGATCTGTTGGACTGTTCGAATAAATCTCTGATGAATCTTGCTTGATACCAGAAGACAGTGTAGCTTTAAAGGGTTGTTTTCAACCTGGAGGCTTGTGACCACCAGTGTGCCTCAGAGATAAGTGTGGTCCACTATTAATTTAAATTGATGATTTGGATGAGAATTTAGGAGGCATGGATAGTACATTTGCAGATGACTAAGATTGGTGGCATAGTGGACAGTAAAGAATGTTACCTAGGATTGCAGTGGGATTTTGATCAATTGGGCCAGTGGGCTGATGAATGGCAGGTGCAGTTTAATTTAGATAAATGGAAGGTGATGTATTTTGGTAGATTGAACTAGGACAGGACTTATTCAATTAATGGTAGGGCATTGGGGAGGGTTATAGAACAAAGAGATCTAGGGGTACAGGTTTGTAGCTCCTTAAAATTTGAGTCACAGATGGACAAGGTGGTGAAGAAAGCATTGACATGCTTTGCTTCATTGGTCAGAACATTGAATATAAGAGTTGGGATGTCTTGTTGAAGTTGTACAAGACATGGTAAGGCCATGCTTGGAATACTGCGTACTTTCTGATCACCTTATTGTAGAAAGAATATTATTAAATTGGAAAGAGTGCAGAAAAGATTTACTAGAATGATATCAGGACTTGACAGTTTAAGTTATAAGGGGAGGCTGGATAGACTGGGACTTTTCCCCTAGAGTGTAGGAGACTTAGAAGTGATCTGTGGAGGTGTATAAAATAATGTGGGGTATAGAGAATATAGATAGGCAACATCTTTTTCCAAAGGGAGTCTAAAACTAGAGGGCTTAGGTTTCAGGGAACAGATACAAGAGTCCAGAGGGACAATTTTTTCACACAGAGGATGGTGAGTGTTTGGAACAAGCTGCCAGAGGCAGTAGTTGAGGTGGGACAATATTGTCTTTTAAAAAGCATTTAGACAGTTAAATGGGTAAGATTGGTATAGAGTGATTTGGGGCATACACAAGCAATTGGGAGTAGCTTAATGGTGAAAACCGAGCAGCATGGAAGTTGGGCCAAAGGACCTGTTTTCATACCATAAACCTCTATAACTCTACAACTCCAGCAAGGTAGTGTCCAGCCAGTGATGCCTGTGTGAATAGGAAGGTCTTTAATAGGTCGCTGGTATGTGCAGCATTGTCAGCTGATGGTGGGGTTCACTAATGAAAGAACTCCCCCATTGCTAAATCACAAGTCTTCTCCATGCAGCTTGCTGGCACCTGGAGCTTTAATTACACTAGAAACTGTAAACAGAGTGAAAGCAGAAGTGGCACACCATTCTAGTGTCAACATCAGAAATGACATGATGCTGACAATATCCTGGCCATGGTTACAGAACAAAAGCGAAGAACAAAATACTGTGGACACTGGAAAGCAAAAAACTGTTTACTGACTTTTCCCTTAAGAAAACTTTCTCAGATCCACTGACCTTCAATACATTCAATGAATACATTCATTTAATGAATAATAAACTAATAAGATTACAATAGCGTTCGCCCTATGCATTTGTAAATAAGGGAAACCAACATTGAAACTAATCCAACATGATATTAATATTTTAATTTGAAGAGGATCCTGGAATGCAGTTGATCAAAATGCCTCAAAAGTTTGAATCTGGTTTGTAACCTTTACAATTAATTCAATCAGTTTGAATGGAATTGCATTCACCTTATTTGACATGGTGGCACAATGGTTAGCATTACTGCCTCACAGCACCAGGGACCCGGGTTCAATTCTTGGCCTTGGATCACTGTCTGTGCAGAGTCTGCAAGTTCTCCCTGTGTCTGCTTTTATTTACTTCGGGTTCACTGAATTCCTCACAGTCCAAATTATGTTGGTTAGGTGCGCCGGCCACGTTAGAATCTCCCTCAGTGTAACAGAACAGGCAGCGGCGGAGTATGGCAACAATGGGATTTTGACTGTAACTTCATGCAATGTTAATGTAAACGTTCTTGTGATACTAGGGTTATAGAACAATTAATTATTAGTAAACTTTATTTATGTTTTCAGTTTTACTGAGAATCAACCGTAACTCTCAACAAAGGCAAACTTACCATTCAGACCTGACCTGTGCCTGTTATCTTTTAAGAATGCATCGTGGCATTGAAAATCAAATCACATTGATTAATCCACAGGTGTTAAACAGATTGAATGCTATATTTCACATGCTGATCTGCGTAGAAATAATAATTATCTGGGAACGGGCAGCTACAAGCTATGTAATCTAATCTGGGGGTCCAGATGGTTTCAGAAATTGACAGCGAGGTTTCAATAGCTTAGGAATGCCTGAAACCATCCTGGAGTAATTCACTTTATGCTCCCGATTTCTGCTTTCTAAAATAATCGCTGAGGAAAGTTAAACAGAATTGGCAGCTGCAGGAATTGCACAGGTTCTGATGGTTTCTGTTAATGAGGTAGTTTGCCTCAGAAAAGGGAATCTTCTGTGATATTGCAGTAATTCAAATAACACCATTCTGTGTCCCTGGGAGGCAGTTTCTGCAATGGCTGCAGGTCCATTCATTGTAGGGAACAGAAATGAGGAATAAGTAGGCTTGGTCTTAAAGAGAGTTGCCTGGTAATAGACAAAAAGCAAGCAGAAATGAGGCGTTTTTGCTACCTTGCTGCATCCCAAATATTAATCATGATCTATGTCTATATTGTAGCCAACTATTTGGTTTCAATATTATTCTTAACCAAGGACAGATCAAGGTAAGTACTGTGAATATAGCATAACTAAATTGGGAGGTAATTTCCCTGCTGTATTCAGTATATTAATAATGTATAAATGATGTTGGAAATATTATAGGTTGGTAAACCATTAAGTTGTTTTCCTCATGTCCTTCTTCCTTCAGTCTGTCTGAAGAGTCTTAACTGGCCTTATTTCTTCCCAGTGAGGGCCTGTGGTGTAGCAGCTGTGGGCTCCCTAACTTTCACTGTTAATGCACTTTAGGAAGTTAGGTAGAGATGTATGAGGCATAGCAGCTACTGGGATCACTGATTAAAGAAGCAGTGATGAGGGCAGAGGAACGGGGTGGGGAGAAGAGTTGGGTTGCGGAGACTGAAGAATCTAGATTTCTGCTGCAGGATAAGATTTCCAAAAGCAGTTTTTGCTCTTCTTTCTGACCATATATACCTGCACTTGAATCTGCTGCTTCTGGTGCAGGCAGCCTATTAGCTACTCAGGAATCAGCCCTGATATTTCCTGTAGAATCATAGAATATACAACGCAGAAGGAGGCCATTTGGCCCATTCAGCCTGCATCAACAACAGGTCCTATCCCCATATGTTTACCTTCCTAATCTCCTGACACTAAAAGACAATCAAACTAACCCACATATCTTTGGATTGTGGGAAGAAACTGGAGCACCCAGAGGAAATCCACACAAACATAGGGAGAACATGCAAAGTCCACACAGACAATGATCCAAGGCCAGAATTGAACCCAGGTACCTGACGCTATGAGGCAGCAGTACTAACCACTGTGCCACCATGCCACCCATGATAGCCTTGGAATTTAATCAAGGTGGAGGAGGAATAACACAAAATGAAAGTAAATAGAGCCACTTACTGATATCCCATCCAACCAGGTATTAACCTCTACATTCATAGATAATGCAGGCAGTGCACATTTTATGATGAATTCCTGAGGATCTGCATCTAAGGATAACCCACTTCAAAAATGGCTACAAAGAATTCCTCAGTCCAAGATTATGCTGATGACAACTATCCTCAACATCTAGGTCACAGGATCATTTCAAGAAGCCAAGGGGAAATTTATATTGTATCAAGCTGGATGCAGTAAGGACATGTATTTATTGATGTCTGATAGGAGAGTTAGTGTTTATCATTACATCAATCCGGCAGATAGGGCCGTACTGTTTATGGATTTCTTATCTCCCCCAAGGTCCAATCAATGCAATCAATTGCCACGTATTGATTTGAGCAATTCAAGATTGCTTCCCCTATGTGAACAGAATGGGCTTCTTCTCCCACAATAACAGTTTGCAGGTGATAAGAATCAGCAGATCCTGATCATTGTCTGATTTAGTTTAAGTTTATTTATTAGTGTCACAAGTAGGCTTTGCTGGAAGTTCTATGGTGCTCTCACCCTTTGTGAGTTGGTTCTCCCTGATTTATTTAGAGAAAAGAAACAAATCAATGACTTCTCTCATGGTTAATCCCTCAGTAAGACACATGCCACTACTTGACTGGTCATGAAGAAGGTTACCAAGGTGTTTACTTCCTGGACAAGACAGAAGTGATACTTCTTCAGATTGGATGTCAAGAACAGTCATAGATTACTACGCTCTTCACTGATTCACACATCGGAAAGTATTGAGTTTGGACACAACTGATGGGAAGTACTTGGCTATAACAAAAAAGGAGGGACAAAGCCATAAATAAAAAAGTTTCTCCTTCCTTCAATCCTATTCAGGAAGCTGACAAGATCCAAAGGAATGAAATGCTGCCTTTGAACCATACCTTTAGCCTGCTTGGTGCTATTTTTGTAATGTTTCTCAAAAAGTATGGTAGTACTTTGGATGGGATGTAGGTTTCAGTTCCATGAGATTGAAGTGACAAAGTGAAACACTTCTCTTTAACCTGATTTGCTGAAGTTTATAGATTGAACAGTGTTTATTAAGACTCCGAACAGTTCACGTACACATGCAGATTTTACCCCATACACAATCGCACATTCTTTTTACTTCAATGGCAAGGAGTATTTGGATGCACAGGAGGCAGTCAAATATCCTGATTTGCTTTATGTCATTATCAAAGTTTGAAATTTTCAGACTGTAAATTGTGGTGTATTGAAGAAGATCAGATCTATTGACCCTTTGGCAACCAATGCTGCATTTTACATTAATGAACACAAATGAACAAGATTTGAAAATATATGTATATTTAATAATGCATTTAAGGAAAAGCTTTATAACTTTTTAAATTCTTTCATGGTAAATGCAGCATTTTTTTTGTGAGTTGAGAAAGCAGTATGACTTCCACTGTAACCCTGCCTTCTCTGCCCAAGAAAATTCTCTCCTGTAATCTCAAATATCTATTAAAAAATTGACTGAGCTAAACTTGATAACCAATCAGCAGTCATGATAATTAATATAGTCCCAAGGACCTGGATGCATTATCATAAGAAGTTCACTGACTTCAAGGTCAATGAATATATCTTCAGATGCCATACCTTACTGACTGCATCAATTGCCTCACATAATGATCTATTCTCTACTTTCATTGCTTAATTACCAACATTCTCTATTAATCAGGACTCATACCTAACTTGAATAGCCTTATCTCACCCTCACATGCTTAGCACTGCTGCAACTCTGAGATCCACACCTACATACTCATTGCCAGTTGTTCAACCAGACGTAACAAAAGCATCCAAAAATATCACACAAAACTCACAGGCAAACTTTCCTTTCTCTTCCTGTAGGAATTGGTACACAACTGAAGGCAGCATGAACTAACCAGCGGGACAGCCCTCATCGAGCAAGTGGTATTGGTCATTATTGGAAGGCTGAGGCCTTGTCCAACCATGAGATTGAGTCCACTGAAGATGATGATATCCTCATATCTAATCCTCCTTCTCACATCCCACTTCCCTCTTATCCAACGATTTCTCCTGCTTTACAAGCTGCAATCAATGTATGTTTGCATCTCACAATCATTCCGCCCCACCCCAACTACAATCCTACTGTTTATGTTATTTTCCTTTCAGGTGGCCATCTGACCAGTGAATGGAGGAAAAGTAAGATGGCAGTTATGGTGAAGATACACATCAGCTTGAATTCACGTGCAATCACCATGGGATACAAAGTGCATCTTAGAGGATAGCGTGATGATGGGATCTGATTGTGACAAGACACCAAGCATGAACGGCCTGCAGCTAGCACAGGGGCAAACGGTGCGAGCTTACTGGAAGCTGAAGGAGCACATCTTTTCTGCTGCAAAGGACTCAGAAGAGAAATTTCTTCTTCACAGAAGAATACTGGTGAGTGTGCACAAGACAATGGTTGGTGCATGGGGAAGTCTGTTGGAAGACTGCAAACAATGCCAAGCAGCATGGAGAAGTCCCATGGCTTGGTGACGACACCAAAGTTGGAGGAGTTGTAGATAGTGAAGAGGGGTGTTATAGTTTGCAGAGAGACTTAGACAAGTTGCAGAGCTGGGCTGAGAGTTGGCAAATGGAGTTTAATGTGGAAAAGTGTAAGGTAATTCACTTTGGCAGAAATATCAAATGTATAGAGTATAGGGCTAATGGTAGGACTCTTAATAATGTTGACGAACAGAGGGATCTTGGTGTATATGTGCATAGATCCCTGAAAATTGGCACTCAAGTTGATAAGGTTGTTAAGAAGGCATACGGAGTCTTGGCTTTTATTGATGGGGGATTGAATTTTGGAGCCGCAACGCCATATTGCAACTGTACAAAACTCTGGTGCGACCGCACTTGGAGTATTGTGTACAGTTCTGGTCGCCGCATTATAAGAAAGATGTCGAGGCATTGGGGAGGGTGCAGAGGAGGTTTACCAGGATATTGCCTGGTATGGAGGGAAGGTCTTATGAGGAAAGGCTGAGGGATTTGAGGTTATTTTCATTAGAGAGAAGGCGGCTCAGAGGTGACCTTATTGAGGCATATAAGGTGATCAGAGGATTAGACAGGGTGGACAGTGAAAGCCTTTTTCCTCGGATGGAGAAGACTAGCATGAGGGGATATAGCTTTAAATTAAGGGGTGGTAGTTATAGGATGGATGTCAGAGGTAGGTTCTTTACCCAGAGGGTGGTAAAGGCATGGAATGCCCTGCCTGCAGCAGTTGTAGATGCGCCAAATGTGGGGGCGTTTAAGTGGTCACTGGATAGGTTTATGGATGAAAATGGAATGCTTTAGGTTAGAGGGTCATTGCTTTTTCTCCATTGGTCGGCGCAGCATCGAGGGCCGAAGGGCCTGTACTGCGCTGTAGTGTTCTCTATTCTATGTCAATTTGGCAAAGGGCTTTTCTTGGATCTTATCCTTTCCAGTGTGGAAGTGGTGTCCAAGTCCATCTACACTCTTGTGGACCTAACCATAATGCATTACGTGATATCTGGTATCTGAGACATCCGTGCTTCAGTGAGGACGTCTTCACCGAAATACACAGCACCATATTTCCTCAGTACCATTCACTAGGTTTGCATGCTAACAGACTTCTCACAAGATCTCAACATCTGCGTAGCTGGGAGATCAGCCTGTCACTCGTTGGCTGATCTCCCAGATGGCTGGCATCTCAGCTTCTACTGAAGCATGAACAACTTTCACTAATATGGCCGTAGATACCAGTGTTCACAAAATCATAGAATTTTACAGCACAGAAAAAGGCCATTCAGCCCATTATGTCTGTAACAATTCCCCAAAGAGCTACCCAGTCAGCATTTCAGGTTCTCTCAGTAATCCAGCCATCTGTCCCCAACAGATTGCTGGTTTTTGTATTCATGTCTAGGGTAGGGCAGGGGAAGGAATTGGTTGGGAGGGGTCTGTGGGGGGAGGGTGGGGGCAATAGGGGCTCTATGGATCATGAGCTTTCTGTGCTATCTCAGGACAGTAGCAATCTTCCTTATATTCCTATCATTCTGCTGTCATTCTCCTTGCTATTATCTGTCAGCTATTCAGGCCAGACTGAGATCACTTGAAGGACTCAAGGACATATTTTTCACACAGACAATACTGACAAATCCTCCTTTTCTGTATACAAAAATATAGGGGTTAAC
Source organism: Sphyrna mokarran (assembly GCA_024679065.1). Taxonomy (NCBI): domain Eukaryota; kingdom Metazoa; phylum Chordata; class Chondrichthyes; order Carcharhiniformes; family Carcharhinidae; genus Sphyrna; species Sphyrna mokarran. Next base: position 102,651,608 of record JAGIQG010000003.1, on the reverse strand, counting down.
ATGCTGGGACAACTTTGGACAGTTACATTAATTCTTGGTAGCTCATAGATTTAAGCTTCCTGAAGTTGACATCTTCCTGTCTTTGGACAGATGGGGAAGGGCCCAGAGAGGAATATACCAACTCCTGAGACATCCAAGGCTGTGATTAGCTGCCAGTGACATAACTGAGAAACTCTCTTTTTGAATATGGAAATCAATTGGTGGACAGCATGAGTTACCACACGAAATGTTCTGAGTGATGGAGTGATGAGTGAGTGATATTTTTTGGAACTATACCGAGAAAGAAAATCCTTATTTTGTTTTGCAGTGTATTTTTGTTATCCTGCATGGTCCAGAATGGGTGCTGGTGATTAATCAAAAACACTGGTTAACTAAGATATAAAATAGGTCCTGTGTTTTCATCCAATCAGAAAGTCCTTGATATTGTCTAATCAGTGAGTGACAGGCTGATCTCCCAGTCATGCAGATGTTGAGGTCTTGCGAGAGGTCTGTTAGCACGCGAAGCTAGTGAAAGGTGCTGAGGAAATATTGTGCTGCATATTTCAGTGAAGACATCCTTCTCAGATACCAGATGTCACGTAGGATATTGCTCCCTGAACACATTGGGTGGATTTAGCTTCCTGCTGAGAGTCCTTCTTGTCGTCCTTCATCTTCCAGCTGTTTGTTGAGCTCTGCATGGATCCCTGTGTCTTCTCTCTCTTGTGCTCATTTGCAAAATGGAAGCCTGCCAGTGTACACATTTCTGAGCAAAGCTGGTTTGCGCAGGAGCTTTGAAGTCAGTAAAGCATAATTCAGTATCTACGACACAGCCCATGATAAACTCTTACAATTTCAAGCAATGGGAAGTATTCAAATGTGTAGAATTGTTATGCCAGAAAAAATCAACTAACTCTTAACAACGTGCAAGCAAAATGTACATCGGGTACACTGTATCCAAGATCACTGCCAAGATTTAGAAAGAATTCTATCATTGTGTTATAAACCATCTGTTTTAATGATATGGAGCTTTAAGAAGTTACATTTTGGGTAGGATTTTCTGGCTGCACTTGCCCCAAAACCGGAAAATTCTGCCTAAGGCCCCCCTTTGTGTCGGATGTATACTCAATGGGCATTTATTACTAATCTTTATGGACATTTCTCCAGGGGTTTTGTTACTTTTTGCAGATCTGATTCACAGAAGTATTAGACATCACAGAAAAAAACAGCAAAAGGCTAATACAGTCCAGGAATATTCATATTTAGATCAATCCATTGGCTTGTATCAAAGTATACACGTGTTATTGTCTTTCATTACCTGATCCAAGGATTGGGACATTTTTCAAAAACAGATGTGGTCTGTCCTAAAACCCACTGCATTGTTACATAGAACATAGAACATAGAACATTACAGCACAGAACAGGCCCTTCGGCCTTCGATGTTGTGCCGACCAAAATAAAAAGCAATGCCCCTCCAAACTAAACCATTCCCTTCTCTTCCATATACTTATCAATTAACCTCTTAAACGCCACCAAACTTGGCGCATCTACAACAGCTGCAGGCAGGGCATTCCACTCCCTAATCACTCTTTGAGTAAAGAACCTACCTCTGATATCCGTCCTATAACTCATACCCCTTAATTTAAAGCTGTGTCCCCTCGTGCTAGCTTTCTCCATCCTAGGAAAAAGGCTATCACTGTCCACCCTATCTAAACCTCTAATCATCTTATATGCTTCAATAAGATCCCCTCTTAGCCGCCTCCTTTCTAACGAAAACAACCTCAAATCCTTCAACCTCTCTTCATAGGACCTGCCCTCCATACCATGTGTTATTTGAACACAGTCATCTTCAATCCAATCTGCACTTTATTATTAAATATGAAATTTGCACAATAGAACAATTAACTTGTAAGGTTTCCAATGGGTGATAATGGAATGAATGCCTTTTTGCAAGATCTTTAATGTAAACTTGTAGTTTTTTTTTCAACATGTTGCTAAAATATACTGGTTCCAACTCTTTTGCTAATTTCGAGAAAATTCTGTCCACCTTATATCCCACAATAAATTCAGCTAAAGACAAGGCATCACAAATTTAATATTGGTACATTAGTTTGAATCAATTGGCAAAAATCTTCACTAATCTAACGAGAAAAGACTGTGATTGATTAAGGTCGCTGTATCTCCTTCAATATCCATTTATTATTATTCTGCAGACATAGGGAAGATGGAATCTACACCATTTCAAATCAAAGTATTTATCATTTAAAGTAAGTATAGGTTTCTTAAGTAATAACTTTGGTGTCTCCTGCTTCAATATCATAGAACTGTTGCCATGCTGAGATTCCCAGCTGGTCAAGGTAACCTTCATCACAGTCAGGGTCCAAATAAATATAGACGTGTTTTATGGTTGAGTCCAAATACCTTAGCTAAACTGCCTAAGATAGCCTCAGGCAAAAGGGAGGATATATTTTAAGCATTGCTTACAGAATATTGACCATCTCTCCTGTGAATGTCACCAACCATAGGCTCTGATAGTTAAGCCTGACAGCAAGGCTTTAACCTTGAGATAAAACTGAACATACAATGATCTGTGTGAGGGCAGAAACCACCTTAAAAACTGACAGTAAAGGTTCATTGTGTTAGTATTTTGTTTTCCATGTGATATTGAAGGGCGAGCTTTACTTGAACGTAACCATCAGAATCTATTTGGTGATAACAAAATGTTACTTAAAAGACAACAAAGCTGCAGGCATTTCCTGAAAGTTTTAATATTGCAGCAACAAAAAAGATTCACACCATTGTTTTTACTTCAGTGGAATGAAGCATCTGACCGGACATATAGGAGACAGTTGGACACTTTGATTTGCTTTATATCACTATCAAAATTTGAAAGTTTCAAACTGTAAATTGAGGATCAGATCTGTTAACCCTTTAGAAACTAATGTTGCACATTGCATTACTGAACATGAATGAACAAGGTTTGAAAATGTATTTTATATTATATTTAAGGAAAAACTTCTATAACTTTTTTTAATCTTTCATGGGATATGAGGCTAGCAAGGCTGGCATCTGTTGCCCATACCTAATTGCCCCATAAAAGGTGGCAATAAGCCATCATCTTGATCCATTGCAGTCTATGTGTTGTACATACATCCATAGAGTTGCAGGCAACAGTGAATAGATCCAGAAAAGTGTTTGGCCTAGAAGGGAACTTCTAAATTTTGTGGTGTTCCCATGTGTCTGGCATCCTTTCTTGGGAACTGAGGGTCATAGGCAAGGCCAACAGCTCTATTTTCCCTTGAACTAAGTGTCTTGTTAGTTCATATCACAAGCCACAACCACTGTGCTGTGACTTTGGAGTCACACATAGGCCAGACTGGCTACGCATGGAAGATTTCCTTTCCTGAAGGACATTGATGAAAATTGGTTTGAACAATTGAATATAGATTTGATGTTAATTGCCATGGCCACCATTAAAGAAACAAAGGCTGCAATTCCCAGCAGCACGTTGTTTGCAAGTGGTGGGATTCTCTGGTCCTGCAGCTGTCTGTCAGGACTGGAGAATCCCACCGGCATGAACAGCTGGAGAATTCTGGCTAAGCTTTCAATTCCAGATTTATCAGTTGAAATTCAATTCCAACAGCTGCCATGTTGGGATATGAACCCATGTTCCAGAGCAGGAGCAGGACCTTTTGGGTTACTAGTCCAGTGACATTACCAAAATATTATCTTCGCTTTAGCCCTCACTTCGCAGATTTGTAAAGTGCTGTTAAAGGAGGCTTGGTGACTTCCCCATGCAACCTCAAAGGGAATGAAATGTTATACATAACGCACAAGTTGGAAGGATAATAATCCTCCTTAATAAATAATAAATATAAAATGAATTTTCCTTTAATCTTAAAGTTTAGTATTAATGAATGACTGTCTCTAAGAAAAGAGATCCAGAGTTTTCTTTGCAAGCATTACAGATTTTAGACTTGGCAAAGACCCCTGCTGTACTTGCCTAGAGTCATGCATTGAAATGTATTCTATTTAACCATCAGTCTATGTAGTTGCTGGGTTAGAAACTGATAGAAATTAATGATTGAGATTTGAAGAATTCCTTTAATGAGCATTTTTGTCAGCAGAAGTTTTTGACTCTGGTATGCCCATGGTGTTCCTCATTATTCAAAACAGCTTCAATTTTACAATTAAAAGAATTTCAGAGCTCCTAGTTTCACAGTTTAATCTCTGTGGATCCATCTGTTTTATTTAGATTTGATATATTGAAGTGGATTCTCATTTAAAGACCCACGATTTGTACTAACCGAACTGATATTGCCCAGTGTTAGGGTTGTATTGGGAGCACACCTCAAGTTTAGTACATTTTGAAAAGATATGTTCTCAAGTTTATTTCTAAAGTGATGTTTCTCTCCATGTGTATGGACAGTTTAGGAATGAATGGTGTCTCACTGGTCACTAATTCTATTAATTTTATTCTATTCAAATAACTTGATGGAATTTTCCATTGTTGATAATACTGGTTGGAATTTTCCCAAAAAATGACTAAAGTTGGAATTCTCCCAAAAGATTTCTAAATGTTATAATGGTGAGAATAACAAGTGAACTGTGCCGGCCTCTCAGGCATGCTCTGCACTGCAGTCCTCCCACATTCAGTCATTTTTGGAGAGCTGGGAGTTTAGTGCAAGTACTGGGGGAGACTGGGCCTAAACATGCCGGTGGGTTCGGATTCAGAGCGCTCAAGAGCCATTTCACAAGGGCACCTTGATTTCATAGTGCATCCCCCACGGACGTCAGGACCCCCATCTCATTGGCAGCATGTTCTCCCAACCCCTCCCTGACAGAGGTCACTGGAATCAGAGACTTCCCAATGGGTCCACCCACCTGATCCCCGACATTCTCCCTCTGCCCTACCAGCCTCCCATCACAATCAAAGACTAACATGAATAAAAATGAAAAAGCTCCAGGGGCCAAAAAAGACACCAAGTAAAAGGCATCACAAGGGGCATCAAGGGTTGGACGTGAGCCGAATGAAATGTGGCAGAGCAAGAGGAAAAGAGACATGCCATCTCGCTGTTCAACCCCAAAAATCCCAACATGCCCTCCTATCATGACCATCTTCATGATCAATCCCTGCACGATTCCCCCCATCAGATCCCCACTCCACATAGACCACATTGGACACTCCCCTCTGTATACACTCCAGTCATCATTCCCGCTTAGGTCTCCCCATCTCAGCACTGCCCTGGTACACTGGCAATGCCCGACTGGCACCACCAGGCTGTCCCAGTAACGGTGGGAATCAGAGCATTGGGTAGGAAGATACCAATGAGTTTTGGCACCTGAGCAAAATACCACTCACTGGTGGTTCTCCGGCCTCATTCCGCTCTAATGAATTCTGAGGCAGGAGCCACACAGCTGGAAAATCATAGTCGCTGTTTTAAAGAACTGTGTTCCACACTGATCAAAATTAACTAGAATAATTCTCAGCAGACTGCAGAATTTCCTTGGTCAGTTTGCTGCCCTCAACTTTTTTTCACTGAGGTACATTTTAATCTTCACTTGATTGCAATCTGACAGGGCAGATTATCCACCCTTCATCGAACCCACCTATAATCAATGGAATGTAAAGCTTATTCAATTCTTTCAGAAGTAAGAGAAAGACTAGGCAACAGTGGTGATGTACATAGGTTTTAAGAAGACCTGGGTAAGGTGCCACATAGGAGACTCACGATAAAGGTAACATTTATAGAGCCAGAGACTCGGTAGCAGGAAGAATTGAGGATGGTTAGGACACAGAAAACAGAGGATAGGATATTTCTCTGACTGGCAGAAGGTGGGAAGTGATTTAATATGCCTTCATAGCATCATAGAAACTCTACAGTGCAGAAGAAGGTCATTCCCTCCAGAAGGAGAGGCTCGAACCCAGCTGCGAGGCAGCAGTGCTAACTACTATGCCACCTCAATGTGTCACCCTGCCGCACAGTATTTAAATGGCTGACGCAGAAAACTGTGCTGGGCTTACATTACCATATATATAAATGATTTGGATTCAGGAATTGATAATTCCTCTAATGTGGAGTACTGCTTAAAAATAGAGGAAGACATAAAGACGAAGGGCAGAATTTCACCACCTCCTTCCTGAGGCATGTTCTGAAACAGGGGGATGTGTGATCAGGTAGGAAACTATGGGGTAGAGATTCTGTCACCTTCTCTCTCTGATTAAGCCCAGGCTGGGAATGCTTGTGAGTGGTCTTCATGGCCAGAGATCGATTGAGGCCTTAAGAGTCTTCACTATTCAACTAGCAATGGGTGGGGGACTTGGTCTCTAGGGAGACTGCCTAGCAAATCCTATTGGATTTTCCTGCAGCCTTAGAGGGAGATGCCTTGTTTTCAGGTTCTCAATGTCCAATGGATGAACCCAGCATTAGAAAGGGGGTTGCACAGGAAATTCCCTTCCAACTCTTGCTGTCTCCCATGCACTTCCAACCAGCAACCCCACCCTGAAACCTCCATCCTGCTCACACCCACCTCTATTTGCAGGGGCCACTGGTAATCCTCAATATAGGCCCCAGTGCTATGCTAGCCACTCCTAGTGGCTCTGCTAATACTGTAAATCTGCCAAACTTTGAGGAGAGGTTCAGTTCCTAGTGCAGCCAAGAACTCCAGAGACAGGATTCCAGTGCCGTGTAGGAATCTTATCCCACTGGAGCTCCTGAAAACTGGGGTCAGCGAGGGTGCAGGGTATTCGCCAAACCACTCGCATTAAATTCTGTCTGCAGAGCAGGCAGATAAATGTCAAGAGAAAATTAACATAATGAAGGGTGGAGAGAGAAGAAGAGGTATGGGATTAATATTTACCTTCATGTACCCATCCCTCTTGCTGCATTCTCACATTAACTGGTGCGCTAGGAGTTGAGAAGAAATGAGTCTGGAATACAGATACATAAAGCAATGGAAATAGCAATGCAAATAAATAAGGCCCTAAAGAATGCAAACAAAATACTGAGATTGATGTTTAAAAGAACAGAATACAAAAATAAAGAGGTAATTTTAAGTATAGATCGAACCTTGATTAGACCACACACGGTGAACTGTGTGCAGTTCTGAATTGCACAATACAAGAAGAATAAAGGAGCACCAGAGAAAGTGCAGAGACTTTCTATAACGGCAGCACAACCTTCAGTAAAGATCACACAGGCTGCACCTCTTTTCCCTGGGAAAGGAATTTAAGATGAGACCTGAAAGGGGTCCTTAGAATTCTGAAGGTGATTCATAGAGTGGAAACTATTCCCACTTACAGATGAGAACAGAATAAAGGAGAATAAATATATGATAGCTGCTAAGTTGTCAAGTTAAAAAAAATTGCAATATTTCTTTATTCAAAGGATGGTGAACATGTATGTCTTGCTGCCAGATGGTTGAAGCAGGTAATATTAACATATTTAAGGAGAGACTAGGAGTACATACGAGAAGGGATGAAAGAACATAGAATAGAGACACAGTGGCAAGGGATTATTTTGTGGGAGGTGGTTTATGAAATCTGTAATCATTTGCATTGACTAGTGCAGTTGAATTGTCTCCTTCTGTGCTATACATTCTATATATGTCATTCAACTCCTTCTGTGAAGCGGTTCTGAGGGGAATTGTAGCACTTATACTGCTGCCCAAATCAAATGAGATCAAATTACTTAGCACACTGGAAACCAAGTCCAGGAACCTCTTAATTTGCAGGCTCAGCTACTCTTGGATGAACTTGTTGCATGTACTATGCGGGGAGGCAGCTGACAGCAGAATATTTATAGCATATGATAATATACTTTGACTTATCTAGGAGTTTTATTGTGTCCATAAAGCCAAAGCAGGAATCACAAGTATAAAACATATTGGCATAATCTCGAGTGTAATTCCACATTAATTTGAACTGAGCTGAAGTAATGTGTACAATTCAATCTAATGCCTGAAAAATGCACCTGCATCATAACCTCTCCATATTTTGGAAGTTGGAACCCGAACACTAGATTCCACAGACTCTTGGTATTTCTATCCTGGGTTTATGTTTGGCTCTAGTTAAACACAGCTGATCTGCAACAGTTGGCGCAGCAGTGTATTAGACGAGAAGGAATAGGCCAGGATTTGCAATTGTAATTATGGCAAAAGTATCAGTGTTCGCTCTCATTTCTAAATGAAAATGCCAGGAAAATTTGGTGCCCATGCATGCACAGTGGCACAGTGGTTAACACTGGTGTCTCACAGTGCCAGGGATCTGGGTTTGATTCCCAGTTTGGGTGACTGTCTGCAGAGCCTGCATGTTCTCCCTGTATCTGCATGGGTTTCCTCTGAATGCCCTAACTTCCTCCCACAGTCCGAAAGGTGTGCTAGTTAGGTGCATTGGCCATGCTAAATTCTCTCTCAATGTGCCGGAACAGGCGCCCGAGCGTGCCGACTAGGGAATATTCACAACAACGTTGACGTAAGCCTACTTGTGACACTAAAAAAATGAATAACATAATCAAATATGTACACTCAGAAGTTGCTGGCAATACTACCCTACGTCACCAAAGGAAATGCTGTTGTAGCCTTCAAGATAGCAATCAATGTAAAATCAATGATTTGGATAAAATTCCATTTCAAGCAGTTTTCCTGCTGAAAAAATCATTGGAAATAATGAGCCTTGTTGAATAAGATGTTAGTGATTTTTTTTTAACCACCTACTAAGACATAATTATTGTTGTGTAACCTCATTGTTCCTGAAGAAACAATTTTACAAGTATGAAGTTCCATTTCCTTAATTTCATAATAAAAATTTCATGAGTTAAAAAAATATTTAGGGTGGAATTCAATGTTTGCACAGGGATCTTGTCTGCCAGTTGGAGAACTGCAGGAAGTACAGCATAATTAAATGGCTGTCAGTTTCTTAAGTGGTTAATGTTGGGCCATCCTTTGGATTAAGAAGCTCACGGGCAGAAATTTCATTTACCAAGAATTGTCAGCCAATTAGACTTTGGCCATTCTCTATTGCTATTAGTGACATTAGCAACAATGGTAATATACCTAACAGAGGCTTAGAAGCAACAAATATGCCTGACTAAAGATGAGAGAGGTTGGGCTGGGTTTCTGGGGTAGGGGTCATGGAGGAGGTGTTCAGAAAGGGAGTAGGTCTCAGTGGGAACTCCCTTTCTGGCTTTGGGTTCCTTGTTGAGGTGCTGAGTCCATTTGAACAAAGGACAACCCCCAGCAAAAATCGACAAACAGACACCAGTGGCAGCAGGATGAGGCTCTTAAGTGGGATTCAATTACTAACTTCAGTTAACATCTGGGCTTCAATTAGCATCCATGCAAGAGAGTTGTCTATAAGCTTAACCCTCCTCCTTCATTAAGTATTTCTCTGCGTTCAAACCCACCATCAGGCGACATTAAATTTCTCTCTTAGTATGTATTTTTGATGTTGGTTCATTTTATCTTAGTTTCTAACTTAACCCCATGTCTATGCACAAATCCTTCTTTTGCTTTCTGGAAAGTGATTAGGAAATTAATTATAAGCAGTCATTTTCACTTTCTGGTTTGCTGAGTGTGAGGATTCTTCAATCTGATTGGCTGCTTAGTCTGTTTGATACCTACACTATTGCTGGACATTACAGGTGCCCGGCAAAGTAAAAGTCACATTGGGAATAGAGTAAGTAACTCCATAGAGTTCATAGACCCTATAAATCTTCGTGGACAATCAACTTAAGTAAATAAAACAAAAGCTTTAACAATTCTGGTTATGGTGAATGGATGTCGGTAATGTTCCTCAGTTCCATAAAGAAAATAGAACGAAGTAGCCCAAATGGAATATAAAAGTTAATAACTAAGTGCAGCTCACAGCAAAATAAAACCATCCCTTCTCTACATCAACATTCAATTCAAGGATCAAATTTTTTGAAGCATTTTGATGTTATCTATGATTTATATTGAGCAATTTTGTACCTGCCATTAGCTCAGTGGAGAGGGCATTTCTCAGCAAGAAACTACAAAAGGTCAATAATGTAGCCCAATCCATCTTGCAAACAAGTATCCCATCCATTAACTCTCACTTCCACTGCCTCAGAAAAGTAGCCAGCATAATCAAAGAACCCACACACCCTAGACATACTCTCTTCCATCTTCTATTAGGAAAAAGATACAAAAGTCTGAGGTCACATACCAATCAACTTAAGGACAGCTTCTTCCCTGCTGCTATCAGATTCTTGAATGGACCTAACTTATAAGAAGTTGATCTTTCTCTATACCCTAGCTATGACTGTAACACTACGTTCTGCATCCTCTCCTTTTCTTTTCTATATAACAGTACGTTTTGTCTATATTGTGTTCAAGAAACAATACTCCTCACTGCATACTAATACATACAACAATAATAAATCAAATCAAATCATAAGTGGTTGATCAGCTGACATGAAGAAGAAAACTGCAGCTGAATGAAACATTGATATCAGTTAATGAATATATTGGCATTTGCATTTTGTGAAAGTGGAGGAAATAAGATAAATGCTGATCTGATTGGAAATGACATTGACAACTCTGGCAATTGGTTACATTTGTTTATCTTATATTAGAAAGTAAGGTTTCACTTTTACCAATTACACAGAAAGAATCAAATCGGACTGTGATGACTGCACAGATTTCCTTGCTGATAAACCTCCCTCCCCCCATCCCACTACTCCTGGACCAACAAGATGGTAGAAGATTTGTTTTCAATTATTCATTTGCTTTCAGTTCCTGAAGGTCAGGAGCCAAGTGGTAATGACAGTTGAGGAAGGGAAAGATTTCACACTGATAAAATATTCATCTTCTTTGTGTAACAAAATTAGTTTCGGAATTGAACAAATTAGAACATGATTATTCAAGGAAATATAGACTACCTCAATTTGTTTCTTCATTTGTGCTTTTGTGTTTTAAATACTAAAATTGAAATTAATTAATATGTCGTAATGCAAATTAGGCCTGAAAAACTTGAAATGCAATTTGTCGTTTTTTTTATCAATGTCTCTAGAGTACCAGCAGTTTCATTACAACTGAAGCCTCACTTAATCTATGATTGCTTTAGTGTGGATAATGATTTTGTTCAAACATTTAATTTCAAATTAAATTAAAGGGATTGTTCCAAAGGAATGTGTATGTGAAGTATGAAATAGAACATAAAATAAAAATGCGTGTGTGTCTTTTCTTCTTGGTGCTATTTATTGCATGAACGTGTAGTATTTGATACTCACTGTCTTCTATGTTTAACAAAAACATGATCTCAAATCCTTTTTTTAGTTTGTCCTGTTTTCCTCCTTGTCCGGTTGCTTGCTGATTGATATCTTTCTAAACATGCTGGTATAAATGAGCAGCCCTGGCTGAGTCAGGTGCTGCAAACAGAGTTTGCGGATTTTTGTCTCACAAACGAAACCCTCGAGTATTTTTTCTATATTGCCTGGAAGGGGAACATAGATAGCATCTGACCATGAAGCATTGTTCATTTATTTCTCACGAAGTAACATGGCCAACCTATTTTTGTCATTTTGAGAAAACTATTCTATTTACGTTCCAAAAGAAAGAAAACACTTGCATTTATAGAGTACTTCACAGGATTCAAGAGTCGCAAAATGCTTTCTTGTCAATGAAGTACTTTTAAATTAGTAGCCTGGCTGTTCAGAACTTGGGTATTGCTGATAAGAGACACAGGCTGAAGCTTTTTGCCTTGCACTCAACAGGACATTATGTAAAAATACAAAATATAAAACAAACAACAATTTGTAGTTTGCCAGATCCAGAATAGAGTTACTAAAGTATACTGTGCCTTAGACTAAACTTGATTTGAGGTATGCAAATTATTTCATTTGTCATTTTGACATTTACGTCACCATATTGCCTCAATAGATGACCACACAGAAAAAGTCCATCAGCCCCATAATGGCAAGGGACAATTTACCTCATGCCACCCCTGACCTTCTCCCTGCAGCACTGCATATTTTGCCTTTAAGATTAGATTTGCCCATGCTCCAAACAATACACACGTTTCTCTGATTTATGTTTGTTTATTGATGCCAATGTCTTCCTCTTCATGTGGTTGACATTCTCTGTGCTTTTAAGGTTTTGAATTTGATCTCTGGAGCTGTTGGGAGCTGACAGTTTAGAGTTTTAACCTGCACTCTGAAGTAGATTGCAAGGACACCCACTGGTCGCTGGTGTCATTTTTAACAGATCCACATCAGGTTCTGATGATGTAATTGGGACCTGACAATTTTTGCTATATGGTCTGAGTGACCTGCTAAATCAATCCAAGATGTAAATGAATCAAGGCCAGAAGAGGCCCCAAAAGATAACTATTAAAAATGCTTTAATTCCCTTTTAGGCCCAGAAGGAATAGAAGGGTTCCTCCCAGCTTCAGAAGAAATCTTAGGGTTCATCTGTCATGATGTTGCGTCTTCTGCATTTCACCCTATCACTGCTACACCCTGTCTGATCACAGGAATGGTCCAGTCTCTGAATTTTCATGATTCCTCGCTCAACGTTTGCTCAGAATAAATGAGAATTTAGCCAGGTGAATCAGTGTAGTCACATTGTTCCAGATTGAAAAATTAACTTGATAACGTGGTTTCAAATAAGAAAACCGTCAATAGTTTAAATCCAGCTCTATGCTTTTTTCTGTTGGTCAAATAAAAATTCAGATGTGTCATTTGGAATGCTTGACTGTAGCTTCAGTGAAGGGTCCAGTGCGCAATCAGTCTGACAATGGCTGATTTCACACTGCAACACTGCCTGTTGTTCTATGATAGTGTTGATGCAGCACAGTGGCAGGGTAGTTGGCACTACTGTGTCACAGAGCAAGGGAACGGGATTCTATTCTGGCCATGGGTGACTGTGTGGAGTTTGCACGTTCTCCCCCTGTGTGCATGGGTTTCCTCCAGGTGATCAGGTTTCCTCCCAAACTTCAAAGATGTGCACATTAGGTTGATTGGCCATGCTAAATTCCCCCTCTGTGTATAAATGCATGGAGTTATGGGGATAGGGCCTAGGTGGGATTGTGGTCGGTGCAGACATGATGGGCTGAATGGCCTCTTTCCGCACTGTAGGATTCTATGATGCATTACCAGTGGGATAGGACATATTAGGAATGATGATGGAGGAATTTGAGACCTTGGAAGTATAACATGAGAGGCATACATGACGCTGATGTAATAATGATGTCAGATCATATGACTGGGAAATCTTACCTCTGAGAAAGTGTAAATACTTGCTTAAATAAGTAGCTCTGGTTAAAAAACTATGGACATAAACAGTATATTTTGGGAGATTCAGTCCATCTAAACTTCTACCACACAACAAAACAGGATGCAAGATAAAGACAAAATACAATGGATGCTGGAATCTGAAACAAACACAGAAATATTGGACAATCTCATCAGGCCTGGCAGCATCTGTGGCTAGAGAATAGAGCCAAGATTTTGAGTCAGGTTCAGGAGCCAATGCATGTTGGAGGAAGAGGGGTAGCCCTGATAGTAAAGAATGACATAAAGATATTAGTGAGAAAGAATCTGACCTCAGAAGATCATGAAGTAGGATCAGTGTGTGTGGAAATTAGGAATAGCATGAATCATAAAATAGTGGTGGAAGTAGTTTACAGACTCCTACCTTTGGACAGAGCATTAAACAAAAAAAATTAGGATTTGTAAAAAGGCAATATAATTGTTATGGGAAACTTTCATCTTCATTTCGACTTGGAAAATCAAATGAGCAAGAATGGTTTAGGACCTGAGTTTGCAGAATGTTTTTGTGACATATGTGCGGAACCAACTAAGTATAAAGCGGTATTAGATCTAGCATTGTGCAATGTAGAGTTAATGAATACTGTTATAGTAAATATCAACTGGGAAATAATGATCATCATACCATTGAATTCCATATTAAGTTTGCAAGTGACATACTCTAGTCATTCATCCATTGTCATAGCATCTACATGGTCTCCCCAGTATACCATGCCTCGGGACATCCTTTCCTGCAGCGTGCCAGGTAGACAATGTAGGCAGAGTTGCAAGAATATGTACCATGCACCTGGTAGATGGTGTTCTCATGTAAGATGATGGCATCCGTATTGATGATCTGGCATATCTTGCTGTAGAAGGATTGTATGATGTTGTGGTCACTGTTCTCCTGAAGGCTGGGTAGTTTGCTGAGAACAATGGTCAGTTTGAGATTGTGCAGACCATTTTGCACAGCCAACTACCCAGCCTTCAGGAGAACAGTGACCACAACACCACAAAACCCTGCCACAGCAACCTCTGAAAGACATGCTGGATCATCGACATGGATGCCATTACCTCGTGAGAACGCCACCTACCAGGTACATGGTACATACCCTTGCAACTTGGCCAACGTTGTCTACTAATACACTGCAGGATGAACGAACACCGCTCAACAATCACCAGGCAACACTGTTCTCTTCCTGTTGATGAACACTTCAGCAGTCACAGGCATTCTTTGGATAAGCATTCTTCAAGACAGCCTTCACGATACACAACAGCACAGAATCGCTGAGCAGAGATTGATAGCCAAGGTCCGCACACATGAAAATGGCCTCAACCAGGATCTTGGGTCGCACTATTTGTAACCACCATGACTTGCCTGGGCTTTCAAAATCTCACTTGCTATCTTGTCTGGAGACAATACACATCTCTTTAACTATGCCTATTGCTATCTCCACTTACATTGTCTGCACCTTTAAGACTTGATTAGCTATAAAGACTCACATTCTAATCAGTATTTTGTAAATTGAGTGTGTGTCTTTATGTGCCCTGTTTGTGATCAGAACTCCCCACTCACCTGATGACGGGGCAGAGCCCCAAAAGCTCGTGGTGTTTGATACCAAATAAACCTGTTGGATTTTAACCTGGTTTTATGAGACTTCTTACTGTGCTTGCCCAGTCCAATGCTGGCATCTCCATATCCAATTACTGAAAGCAGTCATTGGGGAAAATGCTGGAATCTATTAGTAAGATCTTAACAACATATTCGGAAAATCACACTATCGTCAGAATAAATCAACATGATTTTACTAAAGAGAAATCTTGTTTGACAAATTTATTAGAGTTTTTTGAGGATAATGATAAAGGTAGATTTAAAAAAAAAACCCAGTGTGTGTAATATACCTGAATTTCACAATAACTTCATTGCAGTGTTAATATAAACCTACCTGAGACAATAACAATAAATAAAAACTTGTCCAAAAGGCTTTCAATAAAGTGTGGCTTACCTTTGGGCTGCTGTGCCACGCAGGGCCTTTTCAAAAATCTTGCTAGTGTTCACGTAGACTATATAAAATGTGCTGTTTTCATTAACCTTCTTTGTTACTGCATCAAAAAATTCAATCCAATTAGCCAGACATGACCTTTTCTTAACAAATACATGCTGACTGTCCTTCATTAATACTGTCCCTCAGAATGTTTTCCAATAATTTGCCTATTACTAAGGTAAAACTGAATGATCTATGATTACTTGGGCGAGCCATCCCTCCTTTTTAAACAATGGTACAATGTTAACAGGATGTTAAATATTCATTAAAAACCATCCCCATATCTTCCACCTCTATGTACAGATTACAATTTTGGCATCTAATTGACTCTACTCTTTCCTTAGTTATCCTCTTGCTCTTTATATATGTTTCCCTTGATTTTACTTATTAATGATTTTCATGCCCTCTTTTTATTTTCCTAATTTCCTTTTTATACTTTTTATACTCCTCTAGGTTTTCAATAACATTGAGCTCTTGGTATCTGAAAAAGGCTGAGCATTTTTGCCTTATACTACTGTGTATACACACTGATGATCTCAATGAGAGTCCCATTTGTCTTTGTTGGAACATATTCTGAATTTTCCCAATCTCCTTCTTGAATGCCTCTCTCTGCTTTGTGATCAGTCTATTTTCAGGAATTTTTTTTCCAACCCACTTTTGCCAAATCACGTCACAGCTTAGTAAAATTAACTTTTCTCCAATTTAAGACTTTTATTCCCAGATTAGCTTTGTCCTTTTCCATAATTAACCTAAACCCAACTGGGTAATAGGGTGGGATCTTACGACTTTGCTCATCCCCAAACTGTAAAATCCTGTCAATGGACCTTTCTGTTGTCCGCTCCTCGCCTGCTCTGATTCCTGTTGTTGGTGGGGTGGTAAAATTCCAGTAATGATCACTATTATGAAAATGCTCTTCAATTGAAACCCCTTCCACTTGCCAAGATTCATTCTCTAAAACTTGTTCCAGAAGTGGGGTTGCTGTGTACACCCTAATCATGCTCTCTTGAATGCATTTTAAAAACCTTATATCATCTATAGCTTTTATTCTGATTTTATCCCAGTTAACATAAAGGTAATTGAAATCCTCTATTATTTTCTGTACTTTTCACCAGTTGGCTTACATGTTTGTGGTCTTCCAGTTTCCACTGACTGCTTGGAGTCAATAGAATATTCCAAACTGCATTAGTTCCCATTTTTTTTGTTCCTCAGTTCAACACATTGGCTTTATTTGATGATCCCTCTTGTATATCAGCTCTCCTCACAGCAACCCTCTGCTCTTTTTATTCCTTTCTAACTTGTAAAGAAGAATGTTGAGTGGCCATCCCTTCCCTTCTTCAAGCCACATTTCAGTAATAGCTATGATATTATACTTACAAATATCTATTTCAGCCCTCAGCCCATCTGTCCAAGCCCTGGCCCCCTCCCTTATCAATTAAGTTCAGACACTCCCCAAAATCACTTGCAAGTCTTGCCATCACAACCTTGGTCCCAGCCCTGTTGAGGTGCAATTCACCTAGTTTATTGATGCTAACCTCCCAGGCCATCCTCTCTCCTCCTCACCAAATCCATCCCCATACTCCAGAAATCAAAAGCTCCTTCCTAATCCACCTCTCTGTCCTCACCTTCAGCTGCCCTATCCTCCTAATTCCACATTCACCATGGTTTGAGATCAGGTGTAATCCAGAGATTACTTCCATTGTACTTTTTAATTTCTTTCCTATCTCTCCAAAACCTGACTGTAGCATCTCGTTGCTCTTTCTGCCTTATATTATTGGTGCCAATGTGGGCCATGACCTCTGGTATTTACCCTCCTCCCTAGGTAAACATTGCAACTGTTCAATGGCATTCTTGATCCTGGCACAAGAAAGGCAACAGGTTATCCTGGATTTATGACTGTAGCAGCAAAGACACTTGTCAGCTCCCCTAACTTGTTACTCCCCTATCACTATTTCTTTCCTGAGCTTTCTCCTCCTGTGCCAGTACCAGGGAACGATTCTTGGTACTGGCTTTGGCTATATTCCCCAGAGGAACCATCAGTACCCAGAGTGAAGTATTGGTAAGAAGTATGCACCTAGGGAACTCCTGCACCGTCTGCCTGGTCCACTTTGATGATCACCCATTCGGTATCTGCTGGTACGCTCCTAAACTGTTTGAAATATGCTGTGCACACCGCTCTCAGCCTTGTGGATGCATTACTTTAATATTAGCTGCTGCTCAGCTCAAGACATTCCCTGCATATGTAGAGATCCAGGACACAAGAAATGCTCCAGATTCCCACTTGGAATAGGATGCATCATCAACATGACCGAGGTGTCCTGCCTTGCCTTACCTCTATTCATTCGATCATTAATCAAATGCATTAGTTTGATTAATTAGATTAATTAATTTGATTAATTAGTTCAAGCCATTGCCATAACATGGCCAAAACTTCATGTGACAACCTCCCCTTCCCAATATTGCTACCAGAAAGTCAGGTTTGCTGCTTGCATCCTTTTATTGTTGCCAAATATAAAGGTTGCTACAGTGGGGATCATTGAGATTGTGATAGAAAATTCTAAAACTCCAAAATACTTGGTCTCTTTGGCTAACTCTCTCTACCTCCAGTTGTGTGCCACTTTTCTTGCAAGGGAGAAGAAAGTGTGTCAGAGAGTGTGGTGCTATCACATTTGATTGATGTGATTGTCAGGGTTGAATAGCTGTGTGCAAGCTGTGAGATGCAGGAATGAAACTTGCATCAGTTTGGGGGTGAGGTGAAGCACTTGCATGTTTTGTATGAGAGTTGATTGATGGTGATTGTTGAAAGCTGAGTACTGAGGTGGCAGTGAATTGATCAGTATCTGGGATAGTATGACATCTGAAGATGCATTCACTGACCTTGACCACTTGTGAATTTCTTGCGACACTGCATCCAGGCTTTACTCCTGTCACTTACCTCCATCTGGTCCTACTTTTGAGCATGTTTCTGTGGGGTCGCGAGGTCAACTAAGGATAAGGGACTCCTGCTTTCCACTTGCTCCACCACTATTTTCAGCACAGTGTACAAAGAGGCAGCTCTCTCTCATGTTATAGAATTTCCTAGGTCAGAATGACTTCCTGTAAAACTGCCTCAACCTGCCCTCGACTGAATGGAACTCCGCTTTAAAAGGATAGAGCAAAATACTGAAAGTGCTGGAAAAGGTTTTGGCAGTACCTGTGGAAAGACAAACTTTGGGATCCGAAAGAGGAATCATATTGGATTCTAAACATCAACTGTGTTTCTCACTTCACAGATGCTGCCAGACCTGCTGAGTTTTTCCAGTACTTTGTGTTTTGATGCCCTTTTGCGGTGCAGGCTAAATTTAACTGATGCTAAAAAGTTGCCGATATGAGCTTCCTTCGTATTTGTGCAGCCAATGTACAACAGGGTCAGAGGTGGTCACATGCAGCAACCAATTAAATGGGCAGGCAGCACAAAACTGGCATGTTGCCTGATTGAATGAATGGAGCAGGAGGGGTTTATCGTGATCCCTGTTTCAGGAGCTGGCCATTTTAGCCTTCTAGGTTTCTGTTGTGATCCATGCAGAAGGAATTCAGTGGCTATGGCAGCAACTTGCAGCTGGCGAACAAGTTAAATCCTGATTTGAATAATCTGACACAATATTTTTCAGCTGTGATTTTTTTTGGAATGCTGCATGGATGTGACAATTTCAATCATAGCAGTTTTTCCCAAATGTTAACAGTTACTTTGATGCCAAAATGTGTTGGGAAATGTAACTTTTGAACATGAAATTCAATTAGTTAATGACCTCATTATATTATAGTCATTTTCACAGGACCTTATGAATGTTATCTGATGAAAATGGATTCTCATGTGGGTTTCTCCCAGGTGGCTATGTATGGTTTCCATTATGTTCTCTCTCATGGGAATCAGTGTCTTACATCGCATGCTTTTTCCATTTTTCCTCCTGGAATGTTCCAATCTACCACTGCAACTTCTCACAGCTTATGATGTTTTATGAAAGTTGGAGATTTGACTTAGCCAGTTGTGCAAATAATGTTTTGATTCTTGGCTCTTGGAGAAACCTTTACACAAGTGTATTGCATTCATCGGTTTTTCAAATGTTTTATGAGAAATGTTCCATTTTTACCTCATTAGACTTTCATTTGACCTTAGAAATTTCCTCCATCCTGGCAGCGAGGATCTTCCGTTCTATTTTTGGAACTGTGCACTGTCATTGTCCTCCTTCATGCCAATTTTACCTGCCATTTTACAAGATGTTTCTACTCTGAGGCATTCACAGAATGATCAGCATTGTCACTGTACGGCAGAGGTGATTGTAAAATGATTCCTTCTGCTGGACACGTTGCAGTCAGAAGAGTAAATTATAAAACACACAATACACAACCAGCCAGACAACTAGAGATTCTTCTCTGAAGACATGTTTCATTTAAGGTGAGATTGAATTATCATTAAATGACAGTAATAACCACTCTTTTTGTCATTAATTTACATTTCATGCCTCAGAATCAGTGGCAACACATGTGTGCATTAGATTGATTGGCCATAATAAATTGACCCTAGTGTCAGGGGGATTAGCACGGTAAATATGTGGGGTTATAGGGACAGGGCATTGGTGGGATTGTGGCCACTGCAATCTAGATGAGTCAAATGACCTTCTTCTGCATTATTGGGATTCTATGTTTCTATGAACACCTTCCATCTTGACTGTACCACACTCTGGAATTCATTTTCAAAACACATCATCTTGCTACCTATTTAAAAAAAAAACCTTTCTAAATATATATCTCTAGTTGAGATGGACAGAATGGTTGGAGGGTCAAAGAGCTTGTTCTTGTGCTATAATTTTCTTTGTTCTATGTTCTTTATAACTGTGGCTTCATTCAACATTTTTATGTTTCCTATCAATTCTTGGTATTTAACTGTCCTTCATTTCCACACTGCCACCCACATCATCATTTCACACAGCCTAGCAGAGGGCCAGAGATGTAACATTTCTCTTTGCTATTCATGTTTTTGAAGATGTCATTGTCCTACGAAATATTTTGTGAATCAATAAAACTGGAGCATTTTTAGACAATCTTTCAAAGCCCTGGTTTTCATCTGGGAAGCAAAGGAAAGCTAAGAAAATGGCGCTTTTCACATAGGAGAGGAGATGTGCTCTTGTAGAGATTTATGAGAAAGTAAAAGGCAACAAAAGATTAATCTGAAATACTTTAAATTAAGATGTGAAGGACAGTGGCATGCAAATCAGTTGAAGGGAATTACTATTAGGTGGCTCATTCTTACATAGAAAATAATCAATAGGATAGGACATCTGGACAGAGAGATTAAGGTGACAACATTGGAATTATTTAAAAGACAAATAGAGAATAGATTGGGCCAAGTTAACCCAGAGTTGATATTGCCTTGTTTGGTAATGGCTTCACTATTCTAGTATGGGCAAGTACCAATACCTTCATAGAATCACAGGATCCCTACAGGCCATTCAGCCCATCAAGTCTGTACTTTTTTCCAGAACTTCCTGGTGTTGCCTCTCTGTTTTTTATACATTCAAGGTCAGGAGCCCACCAAACTGCAAGCATAGGAAAATCCTTTGTGAAGAAGCATATCGCAGCACCATCTTTGATCTTTGGAAATCTCTTAAAAGCAGAATCTATAATTTAAAAAATGTAACCATTGATCAGAATTCTACTCTTCCAGATCAATTTCAATTTATTTAAGGATTGAATCAATGACAAAATTAGAGAGTCTTGAGAAAGAAGTTCCTCAGACGGGTAATTGTTTCAGGCAATAATGTACTGCTTTATTCGAAAGGCTTAATAGCAAATGCTATAATAACTAAACAAGGAATCAACATATCATCAGCAAAATCTAATGAAGTTTTAAAATCATTTGATGCATATCTTAAATTCAGAAGTGAAAACATCCTTGAAAGGGCTGAAGTTAATATTCCTTTACTAATAACCTATATAGAATGGCTGAATAATATGGTTATTGTGAGCTGAAATCTGAGCTGGGGATAGGAAATTGTAGGAACGGAGGGTTTCACAGACATGTTTCAAGTGAAGGTAGTTCTAACACTTGAGACTGTTACCCATATTTTTAGGTCCAATACTTCCAATGTAATATGAAGCTGTGCAGAGCCAAAACATCAAAACACTTGAAAGATCCCAAACGGATGAACAACATTGAGACAGCACATAGGGAGGCATCAAACTTCTTGGGTAAGATTGAGGATCCTGGATTTTCATTCTGGAATGCAGATATCTTGGTTAATGGCCACATCATAAGCTTTGAATGGGATACAGGAAGTAATATTATAGTCCGATCAGACAAAAGCCTATTGGTGAGAGATCGCTGGCAACAAATCAAAGGCACAACATTTTACGGGCCTGGAGGAATATGATCTCTGGGAATCAGGTACGGCAGCAAACAACTCTTTGAGTTGATGAATATAAGCAGCACTGAATCTCCTCAAAAAAATC
Source organism: Sphyrna mokarran (assembly GCA_024679065.1). NCBI lineage: Eukaryota > Metazoa > Chordata > Chondrichthyes > Carcharhiniformes > Carcharhinidae > Sphyrna > Sphyrna mokarran. The sequence continues at coordinate 102,629,833 of JAGIQG010000003.1, read as the reverse complement.
AGATCACACAAAGCTGAGAGGGAGGGTGAGTTGTGGCATGAATGTAGAGATGCTGCGATGTGATTTGGACAAGCTGAGTGAGTGGGCCAATGCATGGCAGATGCAGTATAATGTGAATAAATGTGACGTTATCCACTTTGGTAACAAAAACTGGAAGACAGATTATTATTTGAATGGCAGTAAATTCAGAGGGGGAGAATCTGTAAAGTGCCCTCATACATCAGGTAAGCAAGCAATCCAACAGACAGTAAAGAAAGCAAATGGTGTGTTTGTCCTTTGTAGTAAGAGGTTTCAAGTGTAGGAGCAGGGATGGCTTACTGCAATTATACAAGGCCTTGGTGAGACCACATCTGGAACACGATGTGCAGCTTTTCTGTCCTTACCTGAGGAAGGATATTCTTATGTGAGTGAGTGCAGAGAAGGGTTAACAGATTGATTCCTAGCAGTTTAGTGAACTTAACACTTCTTATTTAGGTATGCTTGGTGCTGCTGCTAACATTAACCTTTTACACTCATTATTGAAACAATGTTGGCCTCCACCTTGCTGGTATAGGTAGAATGAAGGATGTGCCAGGCCATAAGGTTACAAAATGTGGTGGAATGTAATTCTGCTGCTGCTGCTGGCCCTCTGGTGGGTCTGTTGTACCGCTGGAACAGGACATACTCAGGAGCAATTTGGGACATTGGGTGCAAAGGCATCATTTGCTGATTAAGACTATGTCATTGGCTCAATGAGCCTATGGGATAGCTCCCCAAATTTCAGCACAAGCCTAAAGATGTTAGTGAAGATGACCTTGCAGGGTTGATTGGACAAGTTGGGCCACTGTTGTGCCTGGTGCATAGGCCTATACCAGACTGTCCATCCTGTTTTATTCTTACTGAACTTCAGAGTAGTGGTTTGATACAGCTGAGTAACCTGCTATGCCATTTAAGAGGACAGTTAAGAACCAACTGCATTCTTGTCTTTTGGACTTAAACATTGTGCAGACAGGATAGGGATGGCAGATTTCATTCTTTTAAGGACATTAATGAACTGGATGGATTTTTAAAACATTTTGGCAGTTTTATGATGACCAGTACTGAGACTGACGTTTTTTTATTTCAGATAAATTTAATTTCTTGGATTTAGGTTCCCCAGCTGTCATGGTGGAATTGCAACTCATGAAATGAGTTTTGAATTATTTTTCTGAACAGATGTTATTCCCATCAGGAAGCTTGATCCAGCTGTTTAGTCCTTCTGAATGCATGGGGTTTGGAAATTGGGGATCAGAAAAGTTTCAGATGCTCTGACATTGCCAGGACTTTGGTTAAGTATAGTGTACATCTCAGTAAGAATCTAAAAACAAAATTATTCACTACATCACTATTGAGCAACAGAAATATCTTTCTGGTGGCTTTGAGAGATCCATTGCTCTTAAGTTTTAATTCTCCACTAGTGCATTACAGTTGTATATCCAGCAAACTTGTACAACGCTTGGTGTTTTCCATGGAAAAGGGAGGTATGTAAATGAGTGGCACAAATTATTGAAGTTCTGTATTGGTGTTCAATTAAAGCCAATATGAACTGATGCCATTCTACTGCATTTTTGGGAAAGTGCCAAGGAAATTCTGGGCAATTGTAGAAAAAGCCTGATGCTTTGTTCCCTATTATGCAAATGGAGTCTAATCATCTCTAACATCTATATACATATAGTATATTGCAAAAGATGGTGAGATGAAGTCTCTCTTCTCCATTTTGTTTGCCTCACAGCACCAGGGACCCAGGCTCAATTCTGGCCTCCTGTGACTAAGTGGAGTTTCTCCCCATGCCTGTGTGCACATTGCCTCCCACAGCCAAAAAAGTGTAGGTGAATTAGCTATGCTAAATGCGCGTGGTAGGGATAGGGTAGGTGGGCGACCTGGTCGGATCCTCTTTTGGAAAGGAAGTGCAGATTTGATAGTTTGAATGGCTTCCTTCTGCACTGCATGGATTCTATGACCCCCCAATTCATAGATCCCTTATTGCACAAATCACTGTTTTATGTAACGTTCGAGTGATTTTAGTAATTAGGCAGAAAGATTCAATCTCCTCCCAAAAAACCGTAAACTATACTTTCTGAGAATTGGCACTTAGACACTCTGATGTTGAATATTTTGAGAATGATTCTAAGTGTCCAGCTAGTGTGAAAATGCAAAACTTCCTGATCTGTTTTTTTCAGTGTGTTTTCACGCTGCACATGTGCAAATGAAATAGCAGGAGGGTGACAGGCAGAGAGAGAACTGTCAGACCCTTACTGCTGCAGGCAGCCTCAACACAGCACACCCCTCCCCCCTACAATCATGGGGCCCCGTGTCCAATTGTCAGCCTTACAACACACGGGCACCTAGCTGTGCCACCTCCTGCCACCCAGGCTGATTGTGCTACCCCTCCCCCAAGTGACTGTGGCAAAGTGGTAGCGGGCCCGACCCCTCCCAGTCTGATCCTGTTACAGAGTGGCAGCAGGCCGCTTCCCCCGATTGGGCTGCCCCCTTCATGCTTGCACCCTACTTGTCCTGCCTCTTCATGTCCTGCTCCCATAAGCCTTGCTCCCCCCAGTCCTGTCCCCGTAGGCCCTGCTTGCTTCAGGCCACACCCCAAGATCTTGCCCTGTGCGGCAGTGCCAAGGTGCCCAATGGGCATTGTCCAGATATTAGGCTGACATCACCAAGGTGCCAGGTTGGCACTGCCCAAGGTGCATTCCCTTTCCCTCAGTCTCCCCAGGGTGTGTCAATGGCCTCTGGTTCCACTGGGGAGGTCAACATGACTCTTCCCCGTCCATTGGGAGCAGATGTTTTCCAGGCTGGAGAGAATCTCTCCCATTGAGGCCAGAAAGGCAAGTGAGCCCATATAATTGAGCACTGGGCTCACTAAGCACAGCTAAATTAACATTGTAATAAATTTGAATATATTATTCAGCCTGTCACCTATTTCTGGCTCTCATAAAATTGTCAGAGCCCGGAAATTGTGTGTGAACGTGATTTGCCGATTCTTGCGTGATATTACTGGCTAGTTCCATCTATTGGTGGATAGGGCAAGTTGGTAATATTTCGCAAATGGTGTTTCAACATTGATTTCCAAAAGAATATTATAATTAAACCAAGTTTTTTTGATGTTTCACACTTTTTTTGGGAACACCACAGATATTGAACTAAATAAACTAGATTTAGTTAAAAATTAAAAAAAAGGACTATCATTTTCAAAACTGCATTTAGACTCCAGTCATCTGAACTCAAATGTAGAATTCAAGGTCATTCTGGTTGGAACAACTTGCTCATTCGTGTAAAGGAATTTATGACAAAATAGCCTTGCCATTGAGGAAAGTGGGTAAGTAGTATAAGGAATAGACAGCTATTTGTTTATTTATTGGGCTTTGCAGCTTTTGGGTTTTGACCTATATATTTGCAACCATTTAAAAGAAAATCTAACAGTTTCATGATATATTTCCTGACATGAATATCAGGATCAAATCCTTCTTTAACTCATTGTTGTGACATCACCACAATTATTGCCCATGTCTGGCATCACCACAATTATTGGCCATCACTAATTTCCTTTGAGAAGAGGTATCATCTGGAATAAAGCTGAATGGCTTGCTCAACTGTGAAGAGGGCAGTTAGGGGTTAACCATATTGCTGTGGTTCTGGAGTCGCACATGGGACTGACTGGATAGAGATCACAGATTTTCTTCCCTAAAGGACATTTATGAGCCAAATGTGTCTTTATGACAATTCAGTAGTTTTTGGGTCACTATTACTAATGTTTTATTTCTTTAATTCCCAGTTTAGTTAATTAATTAAATTCCTCCATTGGTAAGGTGGGATTTGAACTCATTTCTCTGGGTAATAAGTCCGTGAATCTGCTGTTCTCTTAATCTACATTCCAAATAATCTTTGATCCATTGATCTCGGAAAGTGCATTCTCTCAGATTGTAGTGTGGTATATCAAACAAGTAAGGAGCACATTCAAGTGCCTCCAAGTGGCTCCACAGAATGTGATTGATGATGTAGAGGTCATCTAGGTGTTGGTGGCGGCCCAGTGCTACCAGTATTTCTCACCCTTTAGCATCGATCTTATCTCCAATTGAAATTTATGACTGAATTAACAAGCATTCAGCTGAAAGGCAGTGGAAGAACACTTCCCTCTAAGGTTGAAGACACTGTGAGTTTCACTCCTGGAGCTCTAAATACCAATCGCATGCCTGTGAAGGTGCTTACTTTCCCATTAAACTATTGCTGACAAAAGCTAGTTGGGGACTTAAGGGAGCACTTTGCTGCTCTATAGAGACAAATTGCTACTTGGTAATGAGAATAATTGGTTTGGTAATAAGTAGGTAGGTTGAACAAGATATTATTTATGTATCATGAATTACTTGTCTTGCAAGGGAAAGAGTGTTCTGTTTGCTTATATTTTTACTTAGATGAAAATAAATGGTGGTGCCAAATTATTTGTATCTCAGTTTTTTATTTAACTTCTGTGTCCTTCTTCAAGGGGATGGGGGGAAGAGGGTGGTGTATGTTGGAGTGGGGAGAGGATTTTAGTTGTACTTTCTGTATGCAACACAGTACAATCACACGGATGATTAAAGAAATGACCGGGACGAGTTCTTCCTGCTTAACTCTTCTTTGATTATCATGAAGCAACATTTAATGAGTGTTGTGATTGATTATTGTACCCTCCAGAAAAAGGAAACATGACAGCAGGAAGCAGGAAATAATTACATACAAGAAAGTAAAGAATAAATCCTCGCCAAGTTTCTTCAGCCTTCCACCTCGTCACCCCCCTGCCCCCCAACACCTCTAGTCACTGCCAACACATCAATGGCCTTTCCTACCTTTTTGTTGCTTCTTTGTTATTAAGGTATGGTCCTCGTAGATGTGTTAGACAAACATCTGAACTAGTTAAACATCCTTGCCATTAGTAACTGTGTCTAATTTATAAAGAGCATTGATATTTCTAATATTGTGCAGGAAATGAATAACATTTAAATTTGTTTTCATTCAACTGAAGTTTGAAGTTTTTTTTAATATCTCTGGGTAGAGACAACTGGATGGTATGTTATGAATTGTCAAGGACATCATCAGGATTTTAACTCGGTCACAACCAATTCATAGCGTCATAGAGTCATAGAAATTTACAGCATGGAAACTGGACCTTCAGTCTAACTTGTCCATGCCACCATTTTTTTTAAAACCCATAAGCTAATCCCAATTGCCTGCATTTGGCCCATATCCCTCTACACCCATTGTACCCATGTAGCTATCTAAATGCTTTTTAAAAGATTTGCCTCTATTACTACCTCTATTATTTGCCTCTATTACTACCTCTGGTAGCTTGTTCCAGACTTCACCACCCTCTGAACACTTTTGTATCTCTGCCATCTCACCTTAAACCTATGCTCTCTAGTTTTAGACTCTCCTACCTTTGGGAAAAGATGTTGACTAACTACATTGTCTATGCCCCTCATTGTTTTACAGTCTTGTATAAGGTTACCCCTCATCCTCCCATGCTCCAGAGAAAAAAGTCCCAGTCTATTCAGCTTCTCCTTATAACTCAATTCATCAAGTTCTGGTAGCATTCTAGTAAATCTTTTCTGCACTCTTTCTAGTTTAATAATATCCTTCCTATAATAGGGTGACCAGAATTGTGCACAGTATTCCAAGTGTGGCCTTACTAATATCTTGCACAACTTCAACAAGACGTCCCAACTTCTGTACTCTGATCAATTAAACCAGGCATGTTGAATGCCTTTTTCACCAGTCTGTCCACCTGTGACTCCACTTTCAATGAGCTATGAACATGTACCCCTAAATCACTTTGTTCTGTAACTCTCCCCAACGCCCTATCATTAACTGAGTAAGTTAAATCTACCAAAAAACAGCACCTCCGATTTGCCTAAATTAAACTCCATCTGCCATTCATCAGCCCAATGGCCCAATTGATCAAGATCCCTTTGTAATTGGAGATAACTTTCTTCACTGCCCACTATCAATTTTGCTATCATTTACAAACTTACTAACCATGCCCCCTATATTCTCATCCAAATCATTAATATAAATGACAAATAACAGTGCCCAGCACTGATCGCTGAGGCACACCGCTGGTCATAGGCCTCCAGTTTGAAAAACAACTCTCTACAACCACCCTCTGGCTTCTGTCAAGAAACCAATTTTGTATCCATTTAGATACCTCGCGCTGGATCGCATGAGATTTAATCTGATGCAACAACCTATCATGCGGTACCTTGTCAAAGACCTTGCTAAAATCCACGTAGCCAACATCAACTGCACTGCCCTTACCTACCTTCTTGGTTACCCCTTCAAAGAACTCAATTAAATTTGTGAGACATGATTTTCCATTCATAAAGCCATGTTGACTGTCCCTAATCAGTCCTTGCATCTCTAAATGCCTATAGATCCTTTCTCTCAAAATGCTTCCAACAATTTACCCGTCACTGATGTGAGGCTCATTGGCCTGTAGTTTCTGGGCTTTTCCCTGCAGCCCTTTTTAAACAAAGGCAGAACATTGGCCATTTGCCAATCTTCAGGCACCTCACCCTTTACTATCGACGATTCAAATATCTCGGCAAGAGGATCTGCAATTACCTCCCTAGCCCCCCACAATACTGTGGGACATACCTTTTCAGGTCCTGGGGTATACTCCATCAATTCAAGTTAAAGTCATGCCAAAGTCTTACCTTTTAAGTAAAATTTACTTTTTGCAAATATTTCAATTTCCCACCCTTTGGCTCTCCCTATGATATACATATTTTCTACCAGTACTGCTGCAGCACTTAGCATCAGGCTCCCAGATCGAGAGAGGGGAAAATAAGCTGGGGCTGTCACTCCTGACAATGACCCAGTGACCCATGCTAGAAATATGCACTTGTGAATGCCAGATGAGGACATAGTTCTTGTGGTGTGCATAGTCGAACAGTCCTGTGACACTTATAGTTCATGCTGAAGAATGACCAGCAGGGAAAACTATCAGGAGTGACCAGTAGAACTGTTTGCCTCATTGTTTCTGCCTTCAGAAAAGGGAAAAATGCATGGTAAATTAATTGAGCCCAATCACCTTCTTACATGACAGACCGTTTCATAAGAAGCATATTGTTGTGTTTCTTTTTCAAATAAAACCTAGATATATCTCAGCAGCAGCAGGAGGTATTTGATAAAAAGACAAATAGATGCTACCCTCATTTTTATGCTTTTTAAAATAACACGGATGATCTGTGAATTCACTGTGTCCTAATTTTCTTCCTATTGATTAATTTGGAAAGCTTTAAGTAATTTTCACTCTTTACCAATGACCCTTTCTAAGCTGTTGCATGCCAGTACTATTGCTGTTTTCTTAGTAGCAACCAAACAAAAGCTGTTAAAGTAACAAGGAGGAAATAAATGATTTAATACCACAAATGGAGCCCAACCAATAGGACATTTCGCCTGTGAGGCGAAAACATCAGCACCTGCGATTCCCATTCTAATTCCCTAGACACTCTACATTCCACCCACACTGCTCAAATAAAGTTCTTATATGATCCATTGTTGACCCTAGGGCAGGACCTAAATACCAGGAAGGCTTCATCTAAGGTCCTGGGCCTGGCTTTGCACTGTGCTTCCATTAATCACTGCATTAGACTGACAAGCATAGGCCACAGGCTGTCAGTGGCCTTCATGTTGTTTCCATGGAAACACTGAAGCCTTTTGCAGATGTGGCTTAGTCTTAAAGTTTTCCTTTCCAGATTTTTGCCTTATATCCACAAACAGCCGTTGTATCCTGTGTGGACCAGATGGCAACAGAGCTTCTAATTTTAACTGGACTGTAACCTTGTGTTAATGCCTTACAAAAGAGCATCTTAAAGGTCCAGAGATTCCCTAGCATCCAAAATCAGAACAAAACGTTGCCTTTGTTGTTCTAAAAAAAGGTCTGGTCATGTTCTTATCTTAGTAACCTCTTGGGTAATTTAAAATTAGTGCTAAGATTCTCATTTGAAAGGACTCATTTAATGCAGAGAACTTAAGAGTATAAATCAAATTAATGGCCCAAGTGAATAGGCTGATGATGATAATTCCTGAATATAAAATTATATTAAGCATTTTGTGTTAAATTGTTAAAACATAGTGACAGTTACATTTCTGATCAGCATATATTAATATGTAAATTCTTAAATGTTTTGTTGGTCTTGCCATTTCTAATAATATCTGAGGTCAACTTTAAACCAGATTTCTGTAAGTATTATTAGTCTGGCAATTTGGACAGGATGATAGTATCAATGAGAAATTTTGCTGTATTTCTGACATGAAGTGTACAACATATATAGAAATGTTTAATAACCCGCAGAGCTCTCTGTAGAAGGGATATTTGGTTGATGCATTGCATATGTGCTCCAGCCAACATCAAGTGGTGGTTGGCACAAAGAATAAAGGCTTGTCATGTCGAAGAAAGTGAGTAGGAACAGGGCACATATGCATTTATCCTCCTGTGAGGAGATAGGTGGGGAGGATCAGAGCATTTCCTGTAAAACATTTCAGAACGGTCAAGTTAAGTGGAAATGCTTAAGTTAAATAGTTATGGACAGGGATGAGAGAGAACTGAAATCTCCATTTCCTTCTCTCACTGTGTGTAATCAGACTGTTTTTGTGAAGGAAGACGTGTGTGTTCCTCAGCATTGGACAGTGGGGTCAATTGCAATAACCATCAGTAAACTTAAATAAAGAGGGTTATTTATTCATGCATTCACTGTGAATGTCTAACACTATGGCATTTACATACACACACACGCACACACACACACATTTGCACACACTTGAGAAAAAATACAGTTACAGAGGATATAAACATTTACCAATTACAATCAAAGGAACCGTTCATAGTTTGCATATTTGACTCATCATAGGGGATTTTCACAGTAATTTCATTGCAGTGTTCATGTAAGCCTACTTGTGACACTAATAAATAAACTTAAACTTCAAGTCTTAGGGAAAGAACATACATTGCAAACCCAGTGAAGATGTTTCATTCCAGCAGGCCAATCTAGATGGGTTCAAATAGCTTGGGTTGTCTATGAAGATTATTGCAGGATTCCCTTCAAGAGATGGATTGTTCTACAGGTCACAAAGTTAGTCTTCCCACCAGAATTCCACATTTCTATACTGGTCAATTTGAAAAGGAACAGTCTCGAAAATGTTTAAAATATAATAGTCTCCAGGTTTTAAACAGGCATAGCAGTTACTGCCCTGTCTGCTACTGATTCTGCACTTGTTGTTCACAGACGGACTGGCTTCATTCTAGGCATTGTTATAAAAGATTTATTACCTGAAGCCACTTCCATCAGGTGATCACTTGATTAAATACTCCTATTGCCCTCCCAAAATGAATTAAAGCTTGAAACTATTGATAAGGAATGGAAAATAGATGGGGAATCTCTTCACACCTAAATATGGCTTCTGCTATTTTCATTTGTTAAATGTCAAATTTGGAGACAGAGAATTTTGATGTCTTTAGATTCAGAGATTTTAGTAACAGTAGCAGGTGTAAAATCCACACAGATAGCTTTCATTTTTATATGTCCATTCCAGAGGGCCCTCAACACATGGTAACACAATTAGAAACTTCCCTGAGACTCGAGGTAGTGTGTGCTAAAATTGCAGAAGTCATCTGATCCTCACCAGCCATCTTGTCAGCCTTTCAGTGTCCATTTTAAAAAAAGTTAGTTCTGGAAGATTCCAACCTGATTACAGTATGTGCTTCTAATGGGCATGACACAAATGAAGAACACAGTGGGAATTGGGTGGCACAGTGGTTAGCACTATCGCCTCACAGCCCTGCAAACCTGGGTTCAATTCCCAGCTTGGATCACCACGGTGCGGAGTTCTCTCCGTGTCTGCATGCAGCTCCTCTGAGTGCTCTGGTTTCCTCCCAGAAAAGTTAGGTGCATTGGCCATGCAAATTCTCCCTCAGTGTACCCACAACAGACCCAGTGAAAAACAAGTATGGTGATTAGGGAATTTTCACAGTACTGTCATTGCAGTGTTAACGTCAGCCTACTTGTGATGCTAATAAATAAACTTAAATAAATATTTTAATTGATTAGTTTTGTTGCTATGAAAAGCTCATTGATAAAATATTAAAGCATTTCGCTGTTCCCTAACTTTGAAGATGGAGATGTCTGAACATTGACAGATATCTGTCCTTGTCTCTATTTGACTTATTTTGATCTATTTTACGGCTTGGATTATAGACAGAACTTTCCTTGTGCTATGGATAAATTGATGGAAATAATAATATTATTTGTTGAGTAGCTGGAATATTCAGCTTTCAGATATTCCACTGGGAGAATAATTGCTCAATGTATGTGTGGTTGTTTAAAGACTCCATATTTTTGATTTACAAAACCAAAGCTTGAAACAATGCTGTGAATTTAACTAACTTCCTTTGAAAATAGGCATCAAGATCAGGGCTGGGATATTAGTGCTCAGGAAGGTTTTAAGTGGTATTTTGAGTAGGAAGGTAGGGACGTTGTGCGAAACCTAGGAGAAAATGTAATGAGTCGAATTCTCCTATTTCAAGTTGATTACTTCAATAATTATTTCCTTCCCGGTTTTGCATTTCCAAGATGTGCAGCTGGCATCATGTACACATGTAAAACACGGCCTTAAGTCAACAATTTAGGTGGCTATTGCAAGAAATGGAAGTTAGAGCAGTCAGGAAATTTTGAAAGGAAATAGTGAGAGGTATTAAACTTTGATTTACAATGTTCAGCACCTGATTTTAATGATGCTACCCTTGAATAGCTGTTTGATACAAAAACAAATAAAATTTGCATTAATAAAGCATTTTTTGCAGTCACCAGACATTACAAAATGCTTTATAATGATGTACACACAAAATGTAATTACTGTTGCAATGCAGGAAATGCAGCAGCCAAGATGGAGGCAGGGATTATGATCAAAGTTGTTGAACTCAGCATTGAATCTTTAAAGTTGCATAGTGCTGAGTCGATGGATAGGGTGTTGTTCCTCAAGCTTGTATCAATGGAACATTATAGCAGGCCACGGACTGAAAGGTCCACATGGGAGCAAGGTAGAGAACTAGAAAGGCTAGCAACTGGAAGCTGGGGGTTGTATTTGTAGACTGAACACAGTGTTCCACTAAGTCTATGTTTTGTGCCACAATGCAGAGCAGACCACTTCATAAGCAGCAAATATAAAATTGAAAAGTGAATCACTGCTTCACTGGTTTACACAAGGCCTTGATATTTGGCGCTGGGGGCTCATGGTTCAGAGGAGGGGAAGTGTCAAGAGAGTTGGCATTTGGCCCCTGCTAGAAAGAGGTTAGTAGGCCCAGACAAGAACAGCACCATCCTTGTCAGAGGTTTTGATGGCAATGTTAGAGTTGGACTTCAGAAAACAGAGCGCAGCAAGTTTGGAGGGAAAAAGTTCAATGTGACTGAGAGGAATAGAGAATTAGAGCCAGTAGTTTGCAATGAAAAGAAGGTAAGAGACTTGATGGAGAGCTCCTGCTAGAGGGGGGAGGTTGGGTGAAGGAGCCTGTTAAGTGAGGTGAAAAATTCCTGGTCAAAGAGGAGGATATAGAGGTGGAGAAGAATGAAGGAGAGCTCAGCATCATGCTGAGCTCAAAATTCATTGAGGTGGGGAAATAGGAATTGGAGCCTGGATACCAGGTGTCAACATAATAGTGACAGAGAGACAGATGATTGGATTGAATGACTCCCTCAACCTCTCACTGCCTGGAACAGTTAATGGCTCCATTCCCAAGACAAGGAGTAGGCTAATGAGAAGATCCTCATCCCTGCCTGATCCCCTCTGCATCAGGTGGCCAAAGGTCAGAAATGTGGAGTTGAAGTGCAGCCAAAAGTTGATGAGCAGCTCCTTCAGGTAACAAAAAATGGGCCACAGATTTACACAATCCATACATATGTGGAACACAAATTCTGGGAGGCTGCAGAAAAGTGACCTAGCCTCAGAGAGTTTGTGAACCATCTTAAACTTCTATTGCATGGGACTACCGCGTGCAATGCCCTCCACGTCAAATCCCCAATAGTAAAAGAGAGGACTCTCACATCAGAGAGGCCAAACGCAGACTGAGTGATTGTGCTGCAGAAGACCTTCGGTCCACCTGCAAACAGGACCCAGACCTTCCTGTCGCTTGTCATTTCAACACACCACCCCCTGCTCCCCTGTCCATATGACTGTCCTTCGCCTTTTGCAATGTTCTAGTGAACCTCAATCCAAATTGGAGGAACAGCACTTCAACTTCCGATTAGGCACTTTGCAGCCTTCTGGACTGAACATTGAGTTCAACAACTTCAGAGCATTAACTTTCTCCTCCACCTTTACCCCCTTTCTATTTATTTTATTTCTTTTTTTTCACCTATTCATTCATTTTTATCACTTTATATTCTTATTTTTCCACTTTAAAATCTCACTTTCCGTTGTGTTTTCTAGATTGCCTCCCCCCCATCACTTCACCCCCACCACTATTAGGTGCAACTGCCACATTCCTTAGATTGTCCTTTGACACTCTGCACCTTCGTTCTATCTTTTATGATCTGATCTCTTAATGGATGTCCTTCGCACCATTCTCAGCCTTTATCACTACCGTTTACCATTCTTTTTGTCCGTGCCTTTCTTATCAGTTAAAACCTCCCCCATCTCTTTAGTATAAATCTAGTTTGATTTCCCTTGCTTTCAGCTCTGGTGAAAGGTCACCCTGACATGAAACATTGACTCTATTCTCTCTCCACAGATGCTGCCAGACCTGCTGAGTTTCTCCAGTATTTTCTTTTTGTGTATGACAGTAATTGACAGTAATTGACCAAGCTCTGGTTATTCACACAGAGTCAAATGCAACCATTAGGACCAAAAGTTGTTGCATTAGAATTGGGTTTGAGAATTTCCCATCCATCCTTGGAGATGAAAATTCTCCGTTTTGTGTCAACTGCATGTCAGGGAAATATTTATCACAGCCCATCTGGGATTATACACTGACTCATTGTAATCGTAATACTAGATCTGTTTAAAAAACACCAGCTTGTCTTCTGCTTTCTTCTAGTCTGTTTATAGTCAGTTTAGATTCATGAAAGGTCTCTGCATTGTTTATATGCACTTGTTTCTACTGTCTCTAAGATGAAATCTTCAAACAGTAGCTTGAAGGAATAAATGAGAATTTTGTATTTAGTGCGTAAAATATAGAAACAAATGATCTGTACATATTATAACAATGTTTTCTGTCCATTGTTTATTTATTAGTGTCACAAGTAGGCTCCATTTACAATAAAATTAAGTTACTTTGAAAAGCCCAAGTCACCACACTCCGGCGCCTGTTTGAGTACAGAATGCAAATTTAGCATTGCCGATGCACCTAACCAGCACGCCTTTCAGACTACGAGAGGAAACCGGAACAGCTGGAGGAAACCCATACAGACACGGCGAGAATGTGCAGATTCCACACAGACAGCGACCCAAGCCAGGTGTTGAACCCGGGTTACTGCTGTTGTAAGGCAGCATTACTAACCAGTGTTCTGCCATGTCCATATAACAGACAACTAAAAAAAGGTCCTATTTTCCAAAGTAAGGTGGGAACGATATATTTAGGGCAAGCTGATATTCATGCAGAATTCAAATTTTTTCACAATATTTGCATGCTAGATTACTCTGTTTTGTTTGAACAATGCAGATCTTACAACAGCTTGGCGTTTACAGATTTGAGTTTTTAGGGAAAAGTTAATTAACCTTGTAAAAATGGGATTTAAAGAGTAGCTTCATTTGACATTTGTCACTTGTGATGAAATACTAGGCATATTGACCTTACTTTCGTTGAATCGTACATTGCAGAAGAGGCCCTTCAGCCCATCAAGTCTGCACTGACACATGAGAAACACTTGACCTCCGACCTTTAAAGCACATAGCTCACAAAAGAGATGGCATTTCATTTTCTACTATTATAATTATCCCCATTGGGAACATTCCTTTTTTCTTCAGTACTGGACTCCTGCTTCCTGACATTGTTCCATTCTGTCAACCTTCTGCTGCTTACTGTGAGTTTTGAGCGGAAAACTGATTTGGTACGGGGCTGGGGGGGAGGTGCAGTGCTGGTGAGGGTAAGAGGGAATGGAAATGAGGCCTAGGATCTCTTGGACCTTGTCCTCAGGATATCAGAAAGGTTTATTGCCTTCTTCAACCTACACATGCCTGTTTCCCAACTGGAATGTACTTGTATGGGCCTGCCGATCCCTTTCTAACTGATGCAAAACAAATGCAGTTGCTACACCAAATCAGCAATGTGGGACGGAATAGCGTTCAGAGGGACAGCTAATTGAATTTTTGGAAGATATACCTGGATTTCTTCCAATCCGATGCTCCAATGGTTAAGTTCTTATGTTCATTTGTAAATTTGTCAGCAAGCATACTCTACATTTTTATTTGTATTTGCTTTAAATCAGTAACTAGTTGAAATTTACAGTCAAAGTTCAGAAAGGCCTGAATGAGATATGTGAATGGGAAGGCCACACTTCATGGTTAAATGAGGATTTGACTGTGTCACTCTTGAATCTCTTTATCTGAGTCTACATTAAATTCTTCTTAATGACTGTAACAAATCTGTTCTGACTTTGGTGGGACAAAATACTTTTTTTACTTCTCTGAACAATGGTTTGGTTGACAGTAATAGACTACAAGAAGAAGAGCCCAACTCATTTTCCATCATAGCTAATTCAACAGTTATTGAAGAATAGTTTTATTGTTATAGACAGGAACAAAAGTTTTTTTTGATCAGATTCTAATCTCTTGTTAACATGAAGATCTTAGAGAAAATGAAAGGAGTTGAGTAGAGTGTTATTGCTAGGGGGATGAAGTATAAAATATGGGAGGGGATGTTTTCTCTACACTTGTACAGGGCACTGGTCAGGCAGCATCTGACCAGTGTAGAATTTTGATCTCCTTATTTAAGGAGGGATATACATATATTGAAGGAACCCCAGAGGATGTTGATTCCTGAAATCGAGTTTGTCTTATGCAAAAAGTTTTAGCAGGTTGAGCCTGTGTTTATTGGAGTTTGAGATGTGATCTTATTGAAACATCAAGGATTCTGAGGAGGGGTTGAAAGGGTGGATGCTAAGAGGATATTCTCCCTCTTGGGGAAACTAGGGGGGCACAGTTTCAGAACATGGATCTCCCATTTAAAATGGAGATGATGAGGAATTTCTTCTCCCAAAGGGTCGTTGATCATCGGAACTCTCTACCAGTGGCCAGTGGAGGCTAGATCATTGAATATATTCAAGGTTGAGTTGGACAGATTTCTTGACCTGGAGAAGAATCAAGAGTTATGGAGGACATGTAGGAAAGTGGACCTGGGGCTATGATCAGATCAACCATGATCTTACTGCATGACAGCAGAGCAGACTCGAGGGACCAAATGACCTCCTTCTCCTGCTCCTATTTCTTATGGTTCTTAAGGAATGGAAAAACATGAGTGGCAGCTGCTTCTTGTTTAAGAGATTGCTTTAAGAGCTGATGACATGATTTGATATCATAGAGTGTTGCACAGGCTGCTGTTTTAGTTTCAGCTTGTTCTCTGTATAGGCAAGAGTTCCTAGTTAAACTTGCTGCATGTTGGTTTGAATCTAGGTGTGCAAGCCACAATCTTACCTTTTTGTTTAAGATCCACAAGCCCTAACATCAATAGGACATTGCACTTCTCATCAACATCTTCTATCAATGGAAAGGCAGATCTAGATTTCTGTTTTGACAGATTGAAAACCCTGCATCATTTAGAAGAATGAGTGGAAATCAAATTAAGCTATGTAAGATGATAAAAGATATGGATAAAATAGACGTGGAGTAGATACTTCTTCGTATGAGGCATTCTCGGACAAGAAGTCATAGTCTTAAGTTAAGGGATAGCAAATTTAAAACAGAGTTGGGGAGACTACTTCTCCCAAAGGGTTGTGATTGTGTGGAATTCACTACCCCAATGTGTGGTGGATGCTGGGTTGGTGAGTAACTTAAGGAGGAGTTAGACGGATCATTAATTGGTAAGGGATTGAGGGGTTATGGGGAGAAGGCAGGAAAGTGGGGAAGAGGAGCCTGTCAGCCATGATTGAATGGCAAAGTAGACTCAATGGGCCACATGGCCTAATTCTGTTTCTATATTTTATGAACTTACAACAAAAAAAAAGCAGACTTTGGCTGGAATTTTCTGTCTGTTCACGTCCTGTTACTGCTACTGGCAAGGAAAGTGAATTTGGCACTCAGCAAAATCTCCGTTCACTGCAGTGGGACCAGAGAATCCCAGTGGCATGAATGGCAGAAGAATCCTGCCCTTCGATTCTGAAGGATTAAGCAGACAAAACAAAAAGGCAAGAACAGGAACTTTGTCTATTTACCGTTCCCCGGAGGCCATGTTGGTGAGGAGATAGCAGAAGATGACAGTCATTTTCCAGAGTGCTTTGTTCAGTGGGGAGATTTCAGATATAGTGAGGCCTCTACAGCTCTTTGGGAGATCACAGGCAGGTCACTAGTCCCTAGTGTGCACTCAATTTAACCTGCAATAATAGCAAATCCATGCACTTGATTTCTTCACCATCTGAGAGGCTCACTGTCAGATATTTGGGATAAAGAGCTTCTTTCTTTCTTGTGCCATCTGAAAAGATAATCTGGGTTTCGGAAACCAGATATTTTGGCATCTTAAATTTCACAGATAAAGATGATTTTTTTTGTTGTTAATCCTTGAGGAGAGTGATCAGTTGTTGTCCAGGTGTATGATTAAAATTGCAAATCAAAGTTGATCTGATAACAAAGACATCATTGATACCATGTGTGTATAGCTTTTAGACAAAGGAAAAGATCACACACTGCTTGTCCAGGACAGCTGTAACTGTTGTGAAAATAACAGAAGTATTTATGGGCATTTTAAATTTATTGGCATTTAAAGTCTGGTCTCTGCTTTTCATCTAAAATTTTATTTATCTTGTAAAATGATTTTTTTCTGCATCTCTTTGCACAGAGGAAGTGTTGACCTTTTATCAACTCAGCCTGCATGCTGAGTTGAACAAAATGCATTCTAAGTTTCCCCAACGTACAGTGTGGGATTAGTATTCACACCGGCACAAAGGGCTTTTTACAAAAAGAAAATGTATGGCATGATCCAACTCCCACCTGATGGCTCTGTAACTTACTATCACCACCTCTGAAAGACTGCTAAAAGATTAAAACCCAAGTGAGCGTCATCTGCAAGCTCACTGGCACAAGCTGGGGTGCAAAACCCACTGTACCTCATAATTCTGACAGACCTCTTGTTGACAGCTGAGTACTGTGCACCTGTATGGGTCTTAAGTTGTCACTCCAACAACATTGACACATAACTTCACTCAGTCATGAGGATAATTGCTGGAACTCTAAGGTCAATTCCAGTTCAATGGTTAATAGTCTTGCTTCCATTCAATAGGATGACAAGGTGACACAATGTTTAGCATTGCTGCCTCGCAGTGCCAGGGACCTTGGTGTAATTCTCGGCGTGGATGACTGCCTGGATGGACGCTGCAAAGTTCTTTCCCTTTTCTGTGTGGGTTTCCTCAGGGTGCTCCAGTTTCCTCCCACAGTCCAAAAGACATGCTGGTTAGGTGCAATGGCTATGCTAAGTTTTCCCTCAGTGTACTTGAGAATGGCAACTAGTGGATTTTCACAGTAACTTCACTGCATGTTAATATAAGCCTACTTGCGACACTAATAAATAAACTTTAACTTTGAAAAAGGATACAGCAACATGCAGAAAATCATTTTTATCAGCAGCAACTTGGAGCCTCTATTGATAGAGACCTTCATCTTGTAAAATGATTTTTTTTCTGCATCTCTTTGCACAGAGGAAGTGTTGACCTTTTATCAACCCAGTCTGCATGCTGGGTTGAACAAAATGCAATCTAAGTTTCCCCAGTGTACCTGCAGCTCACTACATTGCTTTACAGAAAATCTTTCTGGACATGAGTTGAACCGCTCTATACACTGATAGGACCTGGAAGAAGGTTTGGACAGGAATCCCGTTCCCAAATAAATGGCCAGGATTTTACACCCTCTCCCATGGTGTGTTTTCCACTGGCAGGATCTTCCATTCCCGCCAAGGTTTATGACATTTTATATGACTTGCCCACCCTGCCACCATGGGGTTGTTGCCGTGGGTGAAACTAGAAAATCCCACTGACAGGTGCTATAGAAATGCAGATATTTACTTATCTTTCTGTGATGGTTTCAATCTTCAGAAGAAATTGGTTTGTTTATTGGGCAGACAGTGGCAGAGACGAGAGGGCTGGTGGGAATTGAACCAGGTGCCATCAGAATGCATGTGGAAGCAATCCTTGTGCACTGGATTTCACACACATGGATATGATTCCTATCCATGGGTAAAAGCCAGGGTGTGCATGTAACTGGCAGACTTGCCCTGCAGCTATTTAACTGACTGTTAATTGTTTTGAATTGGCCATTAAATGGCTTGAAGTAGGACTAGTGCTCCTCAGCAGCATCCAATTCGAGGCCAGCAGCTGTGCAGTAAAGGCGGCGCCACCAGGAACAGTGGCCACTGCCAGTATTGCAATAAAGTCTGCAGGAAGACAAACTGCGAACCATTCTCCCATCCAGATGTACTATTTTTTGATGGATCAGGCCGGGAGCTTTGCACATGTGCTAATTTGTACAATTTGCGCGTGCATTCCCAACACACACACATTTCCCACTGCCGGACATCTGGCCAGTTGGCACCGCACAGGAAACTGATGGGAATACCAGATGAGATATTTTAATTTTATTTTAATGTGAATTAAAAATAATTATTGGGCTCGGGACTGAATTCTCCAAGTGTGATAGCATCTTCCATCCCATTAGTACAGTAACACCCTAATTTTGGAGAACAAGCAGGAAATCTGGCTGGAGTGAGGGAGGGCAATTGGGCCGCTCCAGGACATTGGTTATTGGTGGGTGATGCCCCTTGGGCATGGGCACACTGGCAGTGCCAGCCTTTGCCCCCCGGCATTGCCCAGGGGACAAAGTGCCCATGCCCAGGGGCACTTTGGCACTGCCCATCAGGCTTAGGGGCAGGGCATAGGGTGTTGAGACAGCTGGGATAGGGCTTGGGGGAGATAGTGGGGGTGGGAGTTCCTGCTGCCACTCTGCAGACAGGATAGGAGGGAGGCCAGCGAGCGGGGTGGACTGGGGGGCGGTGAGTGGTGTCTGCCAGGGTGGGGAGATCTGCCCCGCAGGGTGTCTGCCTCCCGTGGGGACACTTTGCCGTGGTTCGGGAAAGGTGGGAGGTATCACCATTACTGAAGGTGGATGGCCGGAGAACAGAGAGCTCCGTGACACGAGGGGGTAGTGCTGGCCCGGGAGTGGTCATAGGGGCCGCGATGGGGATGTAGGAGGGGCTGGAGGACAGCACTGCTGGGGTCCCGGGCTGGCCAGCCATTGAGTTGACTAGCAAATGGGAGGCTGACAGTTCGGGTCATTGCGCATGTGCAGATTCTGGAGCTGTCCGGCATGAATAAGTCCCATCCCTACCACCGAGCTTTTAATGATATTTCTGATTGTGATCTCTGCACTGCAGAGTGTGGGAGATTCGAGTTTGAACTCCCACGGAAAAAGAATCAAGATTTACACCATCTTCCTCGCAAATTCAGCACTTAGAACTTTTTTGGGAGAATCGCCCTTGCCATCCTGAAACCAGGCCAGGAAATAAGCCTGGGGGTCTTGCAGGGCCAGATTGGCAAGCCCTTGGGAGGGCGGGCGGTTGGGGTAGACAGTTCTGGGCAGCAGATGAGTCACTCGGGGGAAGATCCTAGGGGGCCCTGTTAAGTAGGCACCATTCCCTTTCCCACCACTAGTCTGCATGGCAAAAGCTGGTGGACTGAACCATTAGGCACGATCAGAGCCACTCATTCCGTGAGCTGGGCAGGATTAAAGTATATTTATTAATGTCACCATTAACACTGCAATGAAGTTACTGTGAAAATCCCCTAGTCGCCATACTCCAGCTCCTGCATCATTTTGCAATCTTATTGCTATTATGCTGCTACCCCTGGTCAGCCATTCAATAGTTTTTGCCTTTCCCCCAACCCACACAACCCAGGCTTGGCACCATATTGGACAATGGACTCTGTCTCCATGGACTCCCTAGTACGAGTTGGAGACAGTGGTTCTCACCTCTTTCTGCCCACTCAGATGTCACGGCATTTGATTTCTGTTTCTAAAAAGCTGTAGTAATTTGCACCTGTGTGACATCATGTCTCATGGGTGGGAAGATCTAAAGAACAATGAACAAGAACAAAACAGTACGGGAAACAGGCCCTTCGACACAACAAGCCCGCGCCGCCATTTTAACATTCCCACTTCCACCCATGACCCTTGTCTATGTGTACAGAAAGTTGCATTGGAGCCAATTTGGGAGAGACAATCTAGGGACAATTTGTTTCGCCAGTCAGCTAACAGCACATTTTTGGGATGTGGGAGGAAACCAGAGCACCCGGAGAAAACCCACGCAAGCACGGGACGAATGCGCAAACTCCCACAGATACTGACCCAAATCCCTGCATCTGCACAGCCACAGTGATAGTCACTGAGCTGTCGTGTTGCTCATCAGCTGGTTCAGTTTAACCGTACACTGAATACATAAATGACATGAAGCAATAGGCTACTCTCGAAAAAATCCAAGAGCAGCCCTCTCACGACCTATCGCGTGTATGTCCCTTGTTGGACAACAAGGTGGACTGAAGTACCTATAGGAGAAAACAGAAATACGTCAACAACATGCACAACTTGTGCAATTTCCAGGAACGTCCCAAGGGTGGTAAGGGTATGGAATGCCTTGCCTGCGTCAGTTGTAGATGCTCCAAGTTTGGTGGCGTTTAAGAGGTTAATAGATAAGCTTATGGATGAAAAGGGAATGGTTTAGGTTAGAGGGTCACTGCTTGTTCCT
The DNA here is from genome assembly GCA_024679065.1 of Sphyrna mokarran. Classification (NCBI taxonomy): domain Eukaryota; kingdom Metazoa; phylum Chordata; class Chondrichthyes; order Carcharhiniformes; family Carcharhinidae; genus Sphyrna; species Sphyrna mokarran. Next base: position 102,608,841 of record JAGIQG010000003.1, on the reverse strand, counting down.
AATTGGTCGGTGCAACATCGAGGGCCGAAGGGCCTGTTCTGCGTTGTAATGTTCTATGTTCTATGTTCTAAGGTTCATGATCCCTATTTAAATCAGTGTACTATATCCCTCCATCCCTATTCCACTCTTGTGCCTGTCTATGTATCTCTTAAATAACTTCAGCATGCCTGCCTCCATGACCTTACTTGACAGTGCATTCCATACCCCCACAACTCTCTGTATGAAAAACCTCCCTCTAACATCCAAATTATACCTTGTCCCCCTCACCCTAAGTCTGTGGCCCCTTGTGATATTTGATTCCATGGGGTCTGAAGATGTTTTTAAGAATTTGTCGATGGGATGTGGGTGTGAGTGGCTAGGCCAGCATTAATGTGATGCTAACCTCAGTTAGTATATTTAGTAGATTCAAATTGTTGCCAATCAGGTTCGCCCCCTTCTTAGGTGTGAACCTAATTGCATCATTGGGAGGGCTCGGGAAGATCACACTCTGAATTCTCTCTGGCACAAATTCCGTATTTGGTATTTAACAGCATTATGGGATTTGCACCCACGGTTAAAGAGCCCAAAATGTCTTGTCCATTGTCTTTTCACCAGAAAAGCTGTGAGGAGTGGCACATGGCACGGTGGTTAGCACTGCTGTCTCACAGCAACAGGGACCAGGTTCAATCCGGGCCATTGTCTGTGTGGAGCTTGCACATTTTTCATTTGTCTGCGTGGGTTTCTTCCCACAGTCCAAAGACGTTCAGGTTAGGTTGATTGGCTATGCTAAATTGACCCTAGTGTTGGGGTTGAGAGGGCATGTAGCAGGATAAATATGTGGAGTTATAGGAATAGGGCCTGGGTGGGATTGCGGTTGGTGCAGACTAGATGGGCTGAAAGGCTTCCTTTGGCACTATAGGGATTCTATGATTCTATGATGAATAATTGAACCTTTGAGGACTGAAGTACATAAAAAGGGAATCTGCTGTAGGAATTTTCAGTGAGTAATCAGAAAAGGAAAATGAAAGTAAGGAAAAGGGAAATGAAATATTTGCAGCACAGGAATGAATATGATAGAGGAACTTGCATTCTACTGTAGGAACAGAACATTAATAGGTTAAAAAACAAATATGGAAAGACATCCAATTCAGATGATGGAATGTAAGTATGTTAAATAATTAGATTTAGCAAGGTTGTATTTTGCAATAAAGGTCAAATTTAGCTATTTGATAGTAGAAGGTTGTGTTCTTGTAACAAAGGCCAGAATTCTCTGGCTGTTTTCTCACTGCTGCCACTGCCAGCAAGACTGGAGAACTTGGTGCTCAGTCAAATCTCCATTCACTGCAGCAGGACCGGAGAATCCCAACTGCGGGTGGGGTTAAAGAATCTGGCCCAAAGTGTTTGCATTATCAATGAATCATCATCGAAGTCTGAAATTCCTTGTGTCTATCCCATGGACACACTATCTGTAACACTATTTTTGTCCACTGCAAACTGAAAAGCTGTTCAGAAGCTTCAAGTGAAATATCACCTCACATGCCTTACAAAGTTAGCAATCTATCTCTTGAGTAAAACATGATCGTGCCCCCCAAGGTCACATTATCCCGGGACTGCATGCACCTGGCCTTGAAAATCTGCTGAGGCATACAATGGTGTTTTACTCACCAGATAAACTTGAGATATGCAAAGTGATATTTCATTTAAAGCTTCAACACTGCTCTTCAGTTATGCAGTTAATCAAAATCAATGTTCACCCTATCGTCCTTACCTCCCTTGGAGCTATTTACCCATCTCCTCCCATTTACAGTTTCTCAATCATTCAGCAGTGACAGCCTTCGTCAGCAATTTGGCAATGCCATTCTCTTGAGATACTTCTCATAGCTGCCCCACTCCTCAAATTGAGCTTTCTTGCCCCACTATTTCTTAGCCTTGCAAAAATAGTTTATTATGCCTCCTCTCTTTCACACAGACTGTTTTTTCCCCAGTCATGTGTTTTCTCCATGTGTCTTACCCTGTTCCTCTCTGGTCTCCACACTTCTCTTTCTGTTTACAATTCTCCTAGCCTCTTCTCCTCCTGTTTCCCTCACCCTGAAATCCATTCCTTTTTTCTTTTTATCTTTATCTAGGCCCCATGCCTCCCATTGCTCTCCATCATGCTCTCTCCCTCTCTGATTTTTTCTCTTGTCCAATCTATTCCTCCTTTCCTTTCTTGTCACTTTGCCTTTTAGTTCCTGATGCTCCTCTACTCACCTACTTCCCCCCTCCACCTCCCCCCCCCCCCCCCCCCACACACACACAACACTGATTCCATTCTCTTGGTCAAATTATCCTGCAGTTCTCTACCTTGCTCAATATGAACACAACATTTTGTCTTAACTTGCCAAATGAAGTTGATTTGTATGCAAAATTATCAGGTCAATTTCTAATTTTGCACTCCTCACGGGATTAGAATTACAGAATTATAAAATCCCTACAGAACATAAGGAGGCCATTTGGCCCATTGAGCCAGAACCAACAACAATGCCACCCAGGCCCTATCTCCACAACACCACATATTTACCACACCAATTCCCTGACACTATGGTCAATGTAGGGAGACCAATCAGCCTAACCCATGGATCTTTGGAACGTGTGATGAAATCAAAGCACCCAGAGAAAACCCATGCAGGCATGGGAGAATGCCTGCATGGAATTTGCACAATGATCTGAGGCTGTAATTGGACTTGGGTTCCTGGTTCTATGAGGCAGCAGTGCTATCCACTATGCCACCATGCCGTTCTTGGCTGCAATTTTCTAGTCGTGTTTGCCCTGCCGTAAATGCCAGTAAGAATGGAGAACTTGGTGCTCAGCCAAATCTTCATTCACTGCAGTGGGACTGGAGAATCCCAGCTGTGGGCAAGGCTGCAGAATCTGCCATCTTGTCTTAAGTGTGTCTATTGAAACATCTCCCTGTTTGTGTTCCTCACATTCCTGGAACAATTTCTTTTAATAAGATCTATATTAACATGAAACTCTTTCTGATATCAATTGGTAATTATGATATGAAAGACTTTGAGGAGGAAAATTAATTTATTTCATTATTCCTTGTTTAATTGCTCATTTTTATTATGTTATTACTCATCTAACCCATGTATACAGACAAACATTGAGATGGATTGGAATAAATCTGTTATTTACTCATTCTGGTCCATAATTGCAAGGTTCTTTGCAATGCTTTTGTATTTTGAGACAAGCTACAATATTTTTAGATTAAAATAGTTCAAATATAATGAGAACCCATTAAGGAACATAAGATTAAACTCATGCACTGAGTAGGGGTGGCAATGTGGCAATGGTTAGCACTCCAGCCTCACAGTGCAAAGTCCTGGATTCAATTCTGACCTTGGGTGACTGTATGGTGTTTGTACATTCTCCCCATGTCTGCATGGGTTTCCTCCAGGTGCTCTAAGTTCCTAATACAGTGCAAAGATGTGCAGGTTAGGTGGATTGGCCATGTTAAATTGCCTCTTAGTGTCCAAAGATGTGTAGATTAGGTGGATTAGCCATGGCAAATGCACAGAGGGGAGGCGTGGATGGAATGCCCTTTTGGAGAATTTGTGCATACTTGATGAATGGCCTCCATGTATGGTTTTTATGGTTTTGATGGAGTCAGAATAATGCACATGAAAATTGAGGTCAGCTGCTATGCTGTTTCTTAGTAATGGTGATCATAGAACTAATGGTGATTATTGTAAAAATCCATCTGGTTCATTAACTTCTTTTCAGGAAGGATATCTGCCATGCCTAATTGGTCTGGCCTACGCGAGCCTCCAGAACCTATAGCAATATGGTTGACTCTTAACTGCCCTCTGAAAATGATGTGGCAAGATGCTCAGTCTAAGGCCAGTTAGGAATGGACAACAAATGCCGATCTTGTCAGTGATGCCCACATCCCATGAAAGGATAAAGAGGAGAAAATATTTGTTGATTCTTTCCCTAGGATGGGCTCATCTCAAGTGCGGTGTGACTCAGAATGAAGAATTCGTTGTATCAACACCTATGTTCAGAATTTCAAGCCGAGTCTCCAATTGAAAGTGAGATATTTCCTCAGAAATTTGTTTAAATAATCTGCGGTACAATTATGCTCATTTCTATAATTCTTCTGAGCAACATTTAGAAATGTGCAACAAAACGACCTTATTATGTGTGACCTGATAAAAGATATCTTGAAACTTGCAAAAGAATTTCAAAGCTGAGAGGAATGTTAAGGTCCTTTCTTTCTGTGTTAATCACTCTTCCTGATTTGAAGGATTCATTTATGTTTGTACAGTTTTCACATGCTCAGTAAAATTAGATGCAGACTTCCTGAAGAAAACTTTGCAGCTTAGTAAGTAAAAATATGATTTATAAGAACATTAATTGAAATGCTTAGAATATTGTACTGGGCATCAGCATTTCAGCTAAGTCGAATGGAATGGGAAGGGAAACAGATGTGGAGGGTAGTTGTCAGTTTGCAGTAACATTTCACAGTAGATCTGTATCTCAGATGGAAACGTGTGAATCGGATTTGCTAGGAATTTCCTAAATGACATAGATGGGACTTAGATTTTTCTTATAGTGTGAAAAAATGTTTGATTTTAGTTCAAATCAATTGGACAATTACTTACCTGTATGCAACTGTATCAATGAAAAACGATGTTACTGTCTGCTTGATGTCAGCACATTTATTTTCCTGTAACTAGGTGCTTTTCTAGTTTAGATCTGCCCGAGTATGTTTAAAAAATAATTAATTAATAGCTGCTGTGATGTTAATGATCATAGGTGACCAGAGTTCACATCACATCACGTTCCAAAATTCTATAGGAAAATAATTGACGGCTGATCACTCTCTATGTGGGTGAAAAGCCATAAACCTAATGCACAAATGTGCAGATTTTCTTTTTCAAAATGGAAATTTTTTCTACCTGCAGGAGATATGTGCTTTTGTTTCTTTTCCTTTGCTATTTTGCGCTATGTACTTGCCCTGTCATTACAATTAATCACTTTGTACCCAAGCTTACACCGTGTCAACAAAAATGACAGGATCAGCTTTATTCAATTTAATCTTCTGCATATAAGTGACCGGCTTCGTCTGAGAAACAGCTTTAAACTGGGCGAGCTCACTAGTGAATTGATGACCTATATCACTGAACATCTGCATAGTCCAGGCAGGAACTCCACTGGAATATTTCAGTGAAGATAGGCTAACATCAAAACCCACCCAATTTTACACCATTCCCTGTGTACAGTATGTTGAGTGATTCATATCTAATGGTTGTCAAGGGTCACTAAGCAATGAGTTGCAGAAGTAAGTAATCATTTGGATAAAAATCGAATTTGCAAAATTTTGTGCACCACTTTTTTTTCTGCAGCTTTTCTACTGCCACTTACCTTCTTCAGGAATGCTTTGTAGCAATTGCTCTTTTCTTTCCTGAGCTCCTGCCCACTCTGCCCCCACCCCCACCCTACCACATCTGAGCTTTCCAGGGCTTTTCGGGCAGAATTTTCTGGCCATGCCCGCCCCAAGGCCGGAATTTCCAACCCAAGGTCAACGGACCTCTGTGTGGTCCATGTCCCACCCACTATGATTCCTGTGGCAGGCGGGATGGGAAAATTCCACCCACTGAATCAGAGATGGCTGAGAATGTGAATTCTAAGAAGGCAATTCAGTAGTGTTCTGGAAAGTTCCTTGGGATCACTGGAGAATGCAACAAGAATAGGAAAATTCGAAAGGAGTACGGAGCAGTACTCTTGAAGATTGATTGTCAACAGAGCCAATTTTTTTTTGGCATCTTTGGACTGTGAGAAACATCCTACAAAATGTAATGTTTGTCCCCATTCTTCCCTGGACTGCACAGTTTGTAAGGTACTGTATGCATCCATATTCTGAACATTCTGGGGAAAACCGGGCTTTAAGATATGTGAAGCTGGATCAGCAGCTTCGCTCCCTCCCCCTGGACCGCCCCCCCCTTAACCCTCACCCTGCTTAATTCCTATGAAACTCATTAAATGGCCTCTGTGCGTAGTATATTGTGGTATGCTGCCAAATTGGCTGTAGTCTCACACATAGTCTAATCCCAACAGGATGTAGCTTAAGCCATCCTTAGCAATTACTTCACTTCAGTGTAATGTCATTGATGGATCTCGTCTGACACCACCATCACTGCACACACTCCTGAAATACAATGGTTTAATGTAGCGACAAAAACTGTTTAATGGCTTTTTATAAGCAATATAAACAGCTGCCACTCCAGATATTATTCAGTTGAAAATGATATAGATAATGACCAATTAGTCATAGCTGAGAATTTTACAAAGACCTATTATTTTCACATCTAGCTGAACATATTGAGCAATTTTAAGTCATAACATTGCAATTACTCGAAACTTCTTTACTGCGTTCAGTTGTGGGATGCTCTAATTGAGGTCCAGGCGGTTTTAAAATGGTACTCCAGTGATTAATAAGGATAATAGGTTTGTTACCATACAAAGTTAAGCCTAGTTGTTGTGAGGTTGATTTATGCCTATAAATAAACCACCATCTGGCCAGACATCTGGGTTGTACTTTGGTATAAGGAATTACAAAGTTATTTATATTCAGCAATGTACTGAACGCCTGCAATAGAAATGAATAACTGTTGCCTTCCACTGATGTCAACAGTTCAGCTCCACAAACTGGTTTCCCACAGCATGTCAAGGATGAGTATGCATGGCTCATAGACCGCAGCCATTTCCCTGATAGATATTCCAGCCTTCAAACCAGGGGATAAGCATTTCACGTACTGATGAATATATCTACATTCAATATTTATTCATCTGAAATGTGGCATGATTATTAGTTTTGTAAAACTTGACTATAAACTTAATGCGTTAAATATGTTTTTCTTACAAATCATTTCACTGACAATGAATAATGATAATCTGTGGAAATTCTATGAAGTAGATTTGGACAGCAGGGTGGCACAGTGGTTAACACTGCCTCCTCACAGTGCCAGGGACCCAGGTTCGATATCTGGCTTGAGTCATTGTCTTTGTGAAGTCTGCATATTCGCCCTGTGTCTGTGTGGGTTTCCTCTGGGTGCTCTGGTTTCCTCTCACAGTCTGAAAGACGTACTGGTTAGGTGCATTGCCTGTGCTAAATTCTCCCTCAGTGTACCTGAACAAGTGTCAGACTGTAGCGACTAGGGGATTTTCACAATAACTTCTTTGCAATATTAATGTAAAGCCTACTTATGATAAATAAATAAATAAAATGTGATCTTGGGATACCTTGAAAGTTCCTTCTGCCTGATTGCCCTTAAGAGAGGTCTCTGACATTAAGAAGACTGAGCCTCATCAAGATAATGTTGACTGACCTACGAGTAGGAGTCTGAGGGGTTGATGAATCAGTGGTGGTCTGGCAGCAGTCCTGGTTGTTTTTTCATTGAGACCTGGAGAAACATTATTGCTCCCACAACCACAACTTTGGCTGGCTGGCCCGCTATTGCTGGGAGAGATGTACACAGAATGTACCCTTCCTAATATTATCCTAAAATTTCAACTGATGTCCAATATATGTTTCATATTGAAAAATACTCTGACCTGGCTGAAGCTCAGCATTCTATCTGTTCAGCAGTACGTCCCGGAGGTGATAAGGATTGCCACATTCCCAGTGCGGATGAGACGGTCTGTTATCCTCTCACTAGTTTTGAAACACTACACCTCAGTATTCACTGGCCTTTCCAAGTCTCTTATAATTCTTTGTCGTGACGTATTACTTTTATTGTCATCGTTATTCCTCATTGAAAAATGAAAGCTGATGGCCTACTGGAATTATCGCTAATTCTAGACTATTAATCCAGAAACTCAGCTAATATTCTGGGGACCCAGGTTCAAATCCCGCAGCAGCAGATGGTGGAATTTGAATTCAATGAAAAATATCTGGAATTAAGAATTTACTGCTGACCATGAAACCATTGTCAATTGTCCGAAAAACTATCTGCTTCATTAATGTCCTACAGGGAAGGAAATCTGCCGTCCTTACCTGGTGTGGCCTGCATGTGATTTCAGAGCCACAGCAACGTGGTTGACTCTCAACTGCCCTCTGAAATGACTTAATTGATACAACTGAAATTGCTACAAGGGGCAGCTAGGGATGGGCAATAAATGTTGACCAGCCAGTACTACTGCCCATGTCCCATGAATGAATTAAAGAAAGTGCAATTTGCAGTTGATGAGTTGTATTTAAATATATTTTCCGCACAATAGCTGGAATTTATTGAGGACCGCTTGAATGGAATGAGAGGTGGGGTATGATATAATCGCCGCAAGTCATGTTGTCATAGAAATCTAATTTTGGAATGGTGGGCCGCATCACACCAGCAGCAAGAAAGCAAGAAGTGACAAAGCCCCTGGTCTGCAGCAAGAAGCTAATTTTGCTCATTTATCAATTAGATACGTTTCATTTACATATCGGATTTTATGTGACTTTTGAAATTAAACAAGTGATTCAAGGGGCTCACACGCCAGTTTCCCCAGCTGTTTACAGCTGATGGCATCCACATACGGCCTTAGGTTACCATGGAAGTCCACCATTTCAAATCTGTCTTCCACTGAAGTCAAACTTCTGAGGAACTAGGAGGAGATAATTGTTTCAGCTATTCTGTGGGGCAGACTTGAGGAAGCAAAGGGCAGCAGCCTGCGTGGCATCTTGTGGAAGCAAGGAGTAGCAGTCTGTGGGACGGGCCTGAAGAAGCAAGAGCCAGCAGCCTGTGGGGAAGGCCTGAGGAAACAGGGGCAGCAGTTTGTGGGGAAGGCCTGAGGAAACAGGGGCAGCAGTTTATGGGGAAGGCCTGAGGAAACAGGGGCAGCAGTTTGTGGGGCATTCTGTGGAAGAAAGGAATAGCAGCTTGTGGGATGGGCTGAGGAAGGAAGAGGCAAGATCCTTGGGCGGTAGGCCTAAGGAAGCAAATGGCAGCAGCCTGTGGAGCAGGCTGAAGGAGAAAGGGCAGCAGCCCTTGGGTCGGACCTGAGGAAGCAAGGCACAACAGCCTGTGGGCTGGGCCTGAGGAAGCAAGAGGCTGCAACCTGTGGGAGGGGCCTGAGGAAGCAAGAGGCAACAAACAGCCTGTGGATCAGCTTTGGGGAACTGAGGAGAAGCTGCTTATGGCAGATGTCCCTCAAGCAGGTCATGCAGGGCTGCAAAGCCATAAGGTACAGAAGGTTGGGGAAGGGTCAGAACAAATTGGCCATTTCCTACAAAGTCAGCACACAGAAGAATACCAATAGCCATGGGACTCATCCAACCAGTCTTCTTGGAGGAGAGGGAGGATGGATGAGAGGACAGACATGCCAATGCAACAGCAGCAGGGCCAAACTCTGACTTGACAAACCCAGAAGGATGATACTTGTAATGGCATCAGAATCTAGTCCCAAGACACTGGGGAGAATTTTTCCATTCCACCTGCCTTGGGAATCATAGTGGACGAGACAGAAAATTTAGCGGAACATTTAAAGTTCCGTTGACCTTGGTTGGGAATTTCTGGGTTTGGGGCACGCACGGTTGGAAAATCCCACCCAGTGTTTAGTGTAGACCAGAGATTGCCTGAATTACCTCCAGCTGTCAGAAGACCAGTGCCAACGAAGGCTGCAGTTGTCAGCCGAGGGTGTGCCTGATTTGTGGGCAATATTGTAGGATGACCGGCAACCTATGAGATTCAATGGATATCCAATGTCAATGGCGTTAAAATGTTGTAATGCCTGTGGAGAGACCAAATGAAAAGGATCAGATTGACCTCATTGAAAAAACCAGTGGACAAAACTTCACTTTTGTAAAAATAACTTTTACTTTAACAATGAAACCAAAATCAACAAGAATTAAACATGAATTATTGGGTAAATTGTAGTCAATTGTTAAGTACCAGCAGAAAAATCCTTTTCTTCCTCGACTTTTAATAGTCTTTGCATTTTTAACTCCTGATTCTAAGCTGATTCCCATTTTTTCTGCACAGCCTTCAAATTTTCTTTTGTCAATTATTCCAAGATATTGAGAGACAAAACCTGTCTTCCCTGACAGACCTGAGTATCAGAGCTACTCAAATTGATTGCCAGTGCGAACATAAAAAGTAAATATGAAAGTGTGTTAGTTTAAATGCTGGAAAATTCCAGTGAACTCAGTTCACAGCTGAATTTGGAACAATTCTGGATTTTATTATGATCCCTGTGGATACACCAAAGCAAAAAAGTCCATCAAATGATCCCAATTAGAAAATCACAAAACAAGGTTTCACTTTTTATAACTTTTATTTTAAAAATCAAACTAAATGAGCATAAATTAAACATGAATTTAGAAGAAAATTGTCGTCAATATAAACCAGAAACTACATAAAATCTGAAAGATGTGCTGGTTAGCTGCATTAGCCATGCTAAATTCTCCCTCAGTATACCTGAACAGGCGCAGCAGTGTGATGACTAGGGGATTTTCACAGTAACCTAATTGCAGTGTTAATGTAAAGTTACACGAATAATTAAACTTAAAATGTATTAGGTAGCAGATATAAAAAAGACAATTCTCACAGATTTGTTGGGCAGTTTTTTTTCTGTTCATGAGACCTCAGCATTGATGGCTGGGCCTGCATTTATTGCCCATCTCTGATTTCCCTTGAGGGGCAGTTAAGAGTCAATCACATTGCGGTGCATCTGAAGTCATATGGAGGTTAGGCCAGCTAAGGATGGCAGATTACCATCCCTCAAGTACATTAGAGAACGAGATGGGTTTTACAACAATTGATAATGATTTCAAGGTTATCATTAAACTTTTAATTCCAGATATTTATTCCATTCAAATTTTACAATGTGCCTTGGCAGGATTTGAACATGAATACCAAGAACATTGCTCTGGGTCTCTGGATAAACTAGACCAATAGGCTATACCATTAAGTCACCGCATATATGGCACTAATTTCAGGACAATACCCTACAAAGCTCTGAACATCTCCAGGTAGAAGTTCAGCTTCTGTTGTTTGAAAATTTAGCTACCAATTCCTATCTGATTGTAGCCTCCAACCAACACAAGCTCCACAGGCATAATCTTACCACAATAGAACACTTTTCCAAAACCTCTTCATGACAGTTTTGATTGTGTGGATTCACCAGAGTTATTTTTATCCAAACACTCAATGATAACCCTGTGCACTCTGTATGGCCAATTCTGAGCAGCCAATTGCTATAAGCAACAAAAAAATCTGCAGCAAACTTGTATTTGCCTATAGTCAGCTCCAGAATCCAGTTTTCATTTTTCTCCAGCCTGTCTGCACTGCAGCACTGGTAGCGCAGCTTGAGGAGTTTTGTGTTTTCTTAAACCTGATTGCAGCTGCGCTGCCCCTGATAGCCAGGTAGAGGGGTTTACTGGCTTTGGAGCCGCTGCAGAATTCCCTCAAATGCAAGATATAATGGATTGTGGTCACCAAAGCTTGATCATACCAACCTGTGACATCCATAAACAGGAAGGGGTCAACAATGAACATGCAACTAGTGTGTGACCGCAAAGTGATTCCTGCAAATGTGTGCCCAGTTCTTTGGGGGCAGTCATGTTGCTTATAGGCTACAACATTCCCAGGAGCCAAAACTGTTACTGTTACCTTCACAGCTACAGGAATGGGTCCTCGCAGGTAATGGGTAGCCACACAATACATGGCTGATGATGCTGCTGAGGAACCCTCACATTTCATCTGGGGACTGTTATGACGTCCGCAACAGGTTAACAGAAACCATGGTTGAGCAGGTTATTGGCCTGTTAAAAATGGGGTTCCTTCGTCTGCGTTGGTGTGGAAGAGTGGTATGCTACAGTGGGGCTTTTTTCTGTATCACCAGCAACGGTTGAGCTCTAAACAACCTTGGACAGCAGAGAAGGGAGGCCATCCATCCAGAGGACTTGGACGAACCTCACTCCTCCTCCAACAAGAAGAGTGTGGAAGAGGGAGCAGTGGAGACAAGCAGGACAGGAGAATGAAGTGCCTGAACTGGAGGCAAGATCCATGGACGGGTGCACAAAGGAGACTCGTGACAACTGACTTTCAGCTGACGAGAATGTTATCCATGATGACTTTCGGCTGACAAGAATCCCTTAAAATATCTTCCCAATAAGAATGGCACTCCATATTAACATTGTCTCTTTATATTTATGGCACACCATTGCCCAGCGTCCCACCTGTAGAGATAAGCAGACTCCTATACGAGAAGGCAGGTGAGGGTGCAAGTGCAAGCTTTCTGACAAAAAACATTCACTATAACTGCTCATAAATTAAAATAATAATATTATTTAAATAAATAACACCATCAGTCATTAACGTGTCCTTATGTGCTTATGAGTGCTTTTATGAGGTGAGATCTCTATGCCTACAGATAAAACTGTTGATCCAGCTGCTCCATGGGCTGGGATGTCTTTGGCAGCCGGCCCCACACTGCTAGAGGCCTGGAGGTTCTGGCCTGCTGAGGCACAGTGCCCCATTTAGGCCGAGGAGCATCTTCCCACCTTTAGCTGATGGCTCAGATGATGATATCAAGGTCTGAATGTAACTCTGACATTCACTAATGGTCTACTGATTCTGACTCTCCATAATCATTGCCAATCTTTCCATGGAGGAGACCATGAGCTCACAGGCCTGAGATGTGAAAGCAATTCTGGGATGGATAGTCTCCTGCATTATCCATGCATGGCTGCACATAGCATCTGACAGCTCCAGATGTTCCCAGGACCTATCACTGCAATTCCAGCAGGTTCCATATGCCGACACTGGAGTCCTCATCAGTTTGGAGCTCAGCAGTGGTCTGGCCTTCAACAATCATCTGACTGCCATGAGAGGGTGGCACGTGGCACAATTGTTAGCACTGATATCTCACGGTGCTAGGGACCAGGTTCGATTTCCAGCTTGGGTCACTACCTGTACGGAGTTTGCACATTCTACATGTGTCAGCATAGGTTTCCTCTGGGTGCTCCAGTTTCCTCCCAGAGTCGAAAAATGTGCGGGGTTAGGTGGATTGGCCATGCTAAGTTGTCCCTTAGTGTCGGGGGATTAGCTAGGGTAAATGCACGGGGTTATGGCGATAGGGCCTGGGTGGGGTTATAGTGAATGCAGACTTGATGGACTGAATGGCCTCTTTCTGCACTGTAGGATTCTATAATTCTATGATTCTATCTTGATGGCCATAGCATCCATCAGCTATTCCTGCCTGTTTGTGCTGTACCAGCTTGTGATCCCAATGTCAAAATCAACCTACCAATGTGACAGTCTCTGCACTGATGGATAGTGAGGAGGAATGATGTGATACTGCATCTTTTTCATTTAAATTTTCTGTTTTAAACCTGTGGCAAGGTTTTTTTTTAATGAGGATTGTTTGGTTGGAACATTTCATATGTTTGTCAGGGTTTGTCAAATATTCCAGTTGTTTTTCTTTCTCGTTTGTAATAGGTAAAAGTTATTGCTACATGTTAACTATATTCTTAAATAAACTTTGTTTGATAAAAGCTCCCTAATGGGTCATTTGAACCATACCAGAAGTGAAACATCCCATGCTTATCCTAGCCAAATTCAAATTGTAAAATGTGTGATCCAGGTGGACTTCATAAAATACTTCACAATTTCTGATCAGAATTGTAACAATTGGGGGCTCTTTGTGAGACTAATATTTCTTAATTGATTTGGGATTATTGGGCTCAAAGACAATGAGTGGTGAACATATTTGTGTTTTCTTTTCAGGTGTTGTATTCAGATATAGGGAGTGCTTCATGAAATAATAGCTCTTTCAGAAGTTAGAAGTTCCTGGGTGTGAAAGAAGTTATGGAGGGTGGTTTGCAAAAGGTGACTAAAACAAAGCTTTTGGGATCGATAAAAACATTGCAGTTGATGTTACATGACAGTGTAAGGAATGGGGAGATAATTATGGCAATAGCTCAGCATTTAAAATTGCCAGAAACACAGGATAATTGGAAGTGGCATTGAATTCAATTACAAATGAAGCAACTTGAACATGAAACGTAACTAAAGTGGTTTGAATTCAAAATAAAAGAAAGGAAGGAACAAAAAGCACAAGAAATGAAACTGCTTAAATTAAGATAAGGAAAAATGATAAGAAAAGGATAACACTAGCAGAGCAAAAAGAAAAAGAAATGGGGAAAAAGGAAAAAGAGAGAGAATTTGAACTTGGGAAACTGGCAATAAAAAGTGAACGTCAATTAAAATTGATGGAAACAAAAGGAAATGTGTACATTGAGAGTAGTAATGAAGATGGTGAGAAAGAGTAACAGCATTAGAGTCAGAGGTTTGGTGGGGATCTATTTAAATATGTTCAAGGTTTGATGAGAAGGGTGTAGAAGCCTTTTTCATTTCACTCAAGAAAGTGGTTAAACAAATGAAATGGCCGCAGACCATGTGAGTGTTACTGATTCAAACAAAGTTGGTAGATAGAGCTAGTGAATTGTTTGCACCGTTGTCAGAGGAGGTATCTGGGAATTATGATGAAATGAAAAGTATCTATCATAGGTACATATGAACTAATGCCCGAAGCTTACAGGCAACAATTTAGAAATCTAAAAAAGAACCTGGTCAAATGTGCATAAAATTTCAAAGGATCAAATAGAGTAATTTTGACAGGTAGATAAGGGTTTTGAAAATAGACCAGATGTATGAAGCTCTTAGAGAACCAATTATTTTGGAGGACTTTAAAAATTCACTTCCTGACATACTGAGAACTCATGTCGAAGAACAGAGGGTTAAAACTTCAAGCATAGCAGCAGAAATGATAGATGATTATGAAAGTATTTTAATTGTTGATATGTGGAGGAGTGCACTTGTTGGGGATGGAGGGTAGAGGAGGGCTCTCACTGGACTTACACTGGGGGTAAAGGGTGAGGAGGGCTCTCACTAAGGGTAAAAGGTGATGGGGGCTCTCCCTGGGAGTGAAGAGCGGGGATTGACTCTCCCTGGGAAAGGGCTCTTACTGGGGGTGAGGAGTGGGGGAGGACACTCAATATGGGGGTGTTAGGGGTGTGCTTTTACTCTTGGGACTAAGGGGATAAGGGCTGTTGCTGTGGGGGCTGAGGGCACTTGTGGCACTAATAAATAAACTAAACTAAACTAAACTAAACTAAAAGTTGCACATGCCAGGTCTTCCTGACAATAGTAAAATAAATGACCAGGTAATTTGTTTTATTGATGTGGTTGAGGGATTAATTTTTGTCCAGAACAGCAAGGAGAAATCCCCAGTTCTTCTTCAAAATAATGCCATTTAATTTCTTAAGTCCAGCGGAGAGGGCAGGAGGCACTTCAGTTTAATATATCATCCAAAAGATGGGCATCTCCCAACTGTATTGCACTCTGTCAGTACTGCCCTGTTATGTCAGCCTGGATTGTGTGTTTAGGTTTCTGGAGAGGGATGTGAGCCTGCAGGGTCTGACCTGGCGTGAGAATGCTACTGACTAGTATTCACATCATTTATACCATGATAAACTCAAGAAATATCTACAGGAATAACATTATATTGGGTTCCAAATTTCCATTTGGCTCAGTGGTAACTTTATTGTTTTTGAATGTTGCCTCTGTGTCTGAAGATCCAAGGCTTCCCTCACGACTTGGGCCCATAATCGAAGCTGACAGTTTGGGGGAACAGTCATTCCATTGTCCGTTAAGACATTAAACCAAAGCCATCTGTCTGCTTAGATCTAAATGACAGATCCAATATCACCATATGAATAAAGGATTATTCTCGTCAGCATTTATCCCACAATTGATAGCAGCAAAAGATATTTAAATTGTAATTTATCTCACTATTATGTCTGAGATCTTGTGTGAAGATTGGCTGCTGCTTCAAAACTAAATTATTAGCGACAAAGCTCATAATGTATGAAAGGTGTTACATCAAAGCAAACTCTTTCTTCTAAATGCAACAAAGCCTTAATACACACAGGGAAAAGAAATACCTATACCATGTACCATAGTCCTGACTTAGGAGCACTTCATCCAGAAAATGGAAGCAGTTGATTATCTTTTACCCATTACAAGTTTCTGATCTCCAGGTCCACAATGAAATTCACACTATAAAGCATGGAAGGAGGACCCTTGTCCACTCTCACTCTGACTACAAATTGAAACACAATTTTAAAGAAGGTCCAAGAATGAAAGGTTGAAAATTCCTACTCTTCGCCACCCACCTGAGCCTTGCCTTGTCCTATCCTAATCACAAATCCTGAAAGTACACCAGAAGAAATGTTATGATTCTGCTGATTCGTGAACTGTACTACGATAATGGCATGCGCTTTGATTAATTAGGAGTTGAACACTATACATTGGGTTACAGGATGCATCATTCAGCGAATGGGGGATTTGGTACAATGTCGCAGACTACAATGTACACATAAACAATGAAAATACTTTAATGAACACTGCTGTGGGGGCAGCATGGTGGCACAATGGTTAGCACTACTGCCTCACAACACCAGGGACCCGGGTTTAATTCCTGGCTTGGGTCACTATTTGTGCAGCGACTGCCTGTTCTCTTCATGTCTGTGTGTGTTTTCCCTGGGTGCTCTGGTTTCCTCTCACAGTCAGAGAGACATGGTTATGTGCATTGGCCATGCTAAATTTTTTGTCAGTGTACCCGAACTGGCACTGGAGTGTGGCAACTAGGGGATTTTCACAGTAACTTCATTGCAGTGTTAATGTAAGCTTTGTGACACTAATAAAAATGCTTTAAAATTTTAACCTGGTTACAGCACACTCATATTCAAAATTCCTTTACAGTAAACATAAAATGATTCATTTTATCAGCTGTTATGAGAGTTCTGAGTTCAAATATTGAAAGTAAGTGACATTGAAATGACTTTCATTTACAATAGAATGCAATATTTGCAAAATACACAGGGCGCATTGCCAACTCCAGTTACCTTTGTAAAACAAGAACTTTATCTAATCAAACATTACTAAAAAGTATTTTTCAGGTAATGTTTAAAAATGGAGGTGCAGCAAATTGACTGTGCCATAGCACCTGTTTTTTCCTTTCTTGGCGACCTTGTTTGCTATACATTGTCAACTTGGATAAATATTTCTTTACAGATTAGATTGCCACCCATTGCTAGAAGAAGGAAATGATGAACTAAAAAAAAAGTGTTTTGAGCTATTGTTTTAGACGTGGTTATATCAAGCCTGCATGTGTCTAACCTATAAACAAAATGAATATAGCCTTTTAATTTTGTAAAATATTCAGAAAATAATGATGTGTGATTGGGTGCTAATGCATAACTTCATAGTTCAAATGCATTTGGACTTCAGATGACAGTAGATTCTTGGCATTAACTGAATGTAGGAGTAAAGTTTCAAGTTTGAAGGAATATCTTCCATTGACAGAAATGACTCATACAAATATTAAGTCTGAGTGTAGGAATGCTCCACAAAAACAATAGTTGAGTAAGTGTTTTGTATGTTTAAAATTCAAATTCTTACATACAATATTTTAAAAATGACAACTTTTTGGGATCCTAATGGCTCCTGCAAGAGCTCAGAGTTATTCCCTAACTCATGCCAAAACAACTGTGTGAGAGTGAAATCTAGAGAAGACAAATTGGACAAGACCCACATATAGATATGGGGATTGTGATACATGATTAGGCCATCCCTGTTCATTGTCAAGCAGGTAGCACATAAAATTCATCCTATTTACTTATTTACATGATGGTTAAATGCAGCCAGTGCTTACAAGTTATTGAATGGCTGCACCCTATTTTACAAGTGCAAAACCTTGAGATACTAGTATGAATTCAAGACAGTCTTGCTATTTAAAGCAAGCCTGTAGCTAATAAGGGAGACGAAAGGTAATGTATAAATGCAAGTGATTGTTGATAACCGTGTTAGTTAACTGATTTTCCTGCATAATACTCAACTAGATGTGATGGGACATTTTGCTGTTTAGGTTGGGGTTTGATCATAATAAACTATAATTCATCAAACTAATATCTGATCTAGTCTGAGTGCACAAACAGTAAATTGATCACCCAAGGTCCACAATTGCTCTCTCTTATCTTTCTGTGATGACCTGATGCCTTTAACTGGAATAGATCATTCCCATCCTCTGTTACCATGTTCATCGCTAATAGTACTGGTGCTAATTTTTGCTCAGTCTAATATTTATTAATAGAATTAAACATTGTAAGTAAAAGTCTCCTGGCTCAACCAAACCACAGTTCTGTTAAGTGTCTCTTCATATGTGCACACGTAAATGCCAGTTAATGATCTCATACAATTAAACACAATTATCATACAATTAATATTCAATCTAGGAGTCAAGGTGTTGTCACCCGTCATACAAGTTTCCATTGAAGTGATGGCATCAATATAATCATCAGCAACATGGTTGTGGACACCAAAAGTCCCGGTCGCATGTGAATGGCATTCTGCTGAGAAATATAGAGATATTGGAACAGGTCAATGGTGAAGTGGTTAGCACTACTGCCTCACAGCTCCAGAGGCCTAGGGTCCAATTCCAGCCTCAGGTCACTGTCTGCGTGGAGTTTTCACATTATCCCCGTGTCTACACGGATTTTCCCCGAGTGCTCCGGTTTCCCCCCACAGCCCAAAGAAGTGCAGGTTAGGTGGATTGACTATGATAAATTTCCCCTTAGTGTTTGGGGGATCAACAGGGTGAATACATGGGATCATGGAAGTGGGGCGAGGTGGGATTGTTATGAGTGTAGGCTCGATGGGCCAAATTGCCTCCTTCTGCACTGTTGGGATTCAATGATTGTAGGAATTGTTGATACACCAGCAGGACCAAAGGAGTCAGAGTGATTTGGTGTCAGTTATCTCCTGTACCTCTTCCTGTGCAGTGGGCATATGGGTAGGAAGGTAGATGAAAGAGGAGAAAAGGAGATTGAGACACTTGAGGTTGCCACTAATGTGACGGACCACTTGCTGGGCTCTCTGGAGAATGTTTGAGAAATACAGTTGGCTGTTGTGTGCATTTTCGAGGGCAATTCAAGGTTGGCACAGTAACAGGGCAATATTAGGGGAGAGGAATAATAATGGATCAGGTTGAGAATGGGAGTGACTTGGGCAAAGCTTTAAGGATGGGAGAAATGGAACTGGTGGTGAGCGGGTGTTATGGGTGGAGGCCACAGAAGATAAAGGGCACAAAAGAGATCAAGGGAAGAACAGAGAAAAGGAAAGAGAGAGGTAAGAGGATAGATGCTTGAGTTTAGAGCGCCATACAAAATGCATATGTAGATGAAGAGTGTGGGAATTTAGCTTACATTGAGCCTTCGCAAAGAGGAGAGACATGTTTTGGTTATAAACAGAGGATGGCACATTGTTGGTTGATTGTTTCTCCTTGTCTCCTCCAAATCATTTGATTGTAACTGAGGGTGAGAAAGTTGGCTCCGAATCATTGTGAAACCCTCTATAAAACAGATGGCACAGCTCAGTGATGCATTGTTTCAAGAATACTGCCTGACTGTTTACTGAAGAGGCCAATAATCTGCTCTCACCATATACCGACATTGAAAGTCTCGCCTTTCCTCTTTTTACATTCTCCTGCAGAAGGAATAAAGGCTAAGTTTTAAATGTTGGATGATGTAACCAGAGCAATGAACAATAGTGTTTTTTTTACATCCTCTTTGAAGTGCTACTGGGCGCATTAATCATTTCGTATTAACAGAAAGCTGCCTTTATTTTATCTAGTCAGTTTTATTGCAGTTAGTCAGTAAAATTATTGTTTGGAATTAGCATGTTTCTGTAGGTTGTATTATTGCCATAGTAACCGGCAGCCCTTTATTGTCCTTTGACACTATGGGCCTCACAGCTGTCCAGTTACCCTTCAAAGGACATTTGTGTTGGTCAAACAAAGATGCTTAGAAACAAATTCCAGCACTCTTGTATTTCAAGACCTTATTTTCTTCAAGTTACGACTGACTGAAAATATTTGTCTATTATTAAACTAAATGGAACATTTTGCACTCAAATTTTCACACACTTGTCACTTGTCCAGTTCAGATTCTCTACCCCTGCACAAACAAGAGTATTATATGAAAGTATGAAAAGCCACTACTTAAAAAAGACTCAAATTTTCAAAGCATTGAACAAATTTGACTACGGTAACTTCTTCAAAGGAAATGTCAGTATTTCTAATTAGTTTGCCTTTGGTGAGATGTTAACATACACTGTTACTACAACTAGCATTTGGCTGGCAAGATGGATTAAACTGAATTGTCTGTTTTACACTTGTTGTGAAACCTTTGAACTTAGCTTTGTATTGTCTCTAGGACAGCCATAAACCATATCAGCTACTGCTCTGTGCTTGCTAACTTGTTGAGGAATTGAGAGTGAAAAGGGGAGAAAAATAAGGCGGAGTCGACATAAAAAGAGTAAAAATGACCAATTCCACAGTCTTTAAAAGAAATCACAGCAATACTGAAATCTGAAAGAGACCAGCGCATAATGATATCATTAAGCAAAAATGTTACAATGAATTACTCAATAGTGTGATTGTGGACAGTTGCTGAGAATACGCTAGTGTTCAGGCCAAAAGAACCAGAAGAAAACATTTGACATTAGATGGGCTAGAGTTTCTGAATTGATTGCCATCAGTGATTCTGACGTAGATGAACTGCAAAATTGGAGATAATCTATTCTCAAAGTGTTTTGTATCCCAGTGTCTCAGTTTCTGCTAAAACTCATTTGCATATCAACAAATACAAATCTGCCATGAACCAATGCAATCAAGCAGCATTTTAAATTGTAATTTAAAAAAAGTAAATAAATAAATATATACACTATATATATATATATACATATATAGATATATACACTATATATATATATATATATAGTGTATATATTTATTTATATATATATTCTTTGAAATATTGAAGAGAGATAACTTGGCAAAGTTTGATCAATCCAGCTGAAGATGTGTTTATCACAAGAGGTAAACATATGTCTGGGATTTTACAGTCTCACTCATCCCAAAACCATAAAATTCTGCCTGGGGTCAATAGACCCTCGCTCGCTCTGAATCCCGTGGCAGGCAGAGTGGTAAAACTCTGGCCAAAAAATATCACTCTCAGTTAGCAAACTGTGATCAACTTGATTTTAACTTACTGAAAATGTTTTTTAAAAGATGTAAAGAGCTACATTGGGGCACAGTTGTCAATTTCTTAGAAAAAAATACTTCTTTGTCCATCTTAAGTTTTGGAGTCATCTTGAAGGGTTGGAAATAATGGCAATTGGCAGAAACTTTCAATGGTGGTCAAATCACACTAATGACATGGTCAATTTATGGTTGGGGTCTGCTTCTAGTGCAATCTTTTTAAAACTAGTGCAAACGGTCATTGAATACAATGTGCACCTAAATCTCTTCAGCCACAGTGGCACAGTGGTTAGCACTGCTGCCTCATATCACTAGAGACTCAGGTTCAATTCCAACCTCGGGTCACTGCCTGTGCAGAATCTGCAAGTTCTCCCCATGCCTGCGTGGGCATTCTCCCGATGCTCCAGTTTCCACCCACAGAACAAAAATGTATGGGTTAGGTTGAGTGCTAAGATGCCCCTTAGTGGTGGGGGTGGGGTTAAGAGGGTAAATATGTGGGGTTACAGGGTTAGGACCTGGATGGGATTGTTATTAGTGCAAACTCGCTGGGCCAACTGACTGCCTTCTGCACTGTAGATTCTATGATTTTCCATTGGTTACATTAATATTGGGTGAATCAGGCCAAAAGAAAAGCACGACAATTAAGTGGAATGATGCTTCTTAGCAAAACAGCTCCAATGTGCGTATGTAACCAAGATACTTATAATAATAATATTATAACCATGGCAACAGATTAGGGAATGTCATTCGTATAGACAAGCGCTGCAACACAATATAGGAATATGTTGGGACAGATTATCTATGAAGTAGTAAACATGGCTGGTTTCCACTCTGCATCTACCTCCTTGTGTCCTGACCCAGTTCAATGACCCATTTCTAACCAGGTCCCCTCCAGAAATGCAGAACATGCAGACCATTGGAAAATTCCACTGCAGTTCTGCAGCATGGAAAGAATGGACATGTCCCCTTTTTAAGGGCCTAGCTGCCATAAGATAAGTTTAAATATTCAGTGAATATTTAGTGAATATGGGTGAATGTATAAGCGACTGAATGGGGAGGGAAGCTGAGATGACTAGGTAAGTGGGTAGAGTGTGCAAGATAGCAAGTAGGCAAGATGGTTGGAGGGAGTAGGTGCAGGGAGTAGCCTTGTAAGAAGGAGTTGTCAGATGATTATGAGTTAAGAGAGATAGTTGAATCAGGTAAGGGAAGTAGATGGGGGGTTAGGGTGTAGTTGGGTTCTGGAGGGGTTCAGTGTTTGGTCGAGGGATTGAATGATACTCAAAGGGGTAGTCAGATC
Source organism: Sphyrna mokarran (assembly GCA_024679065.1). Taxonomy (NCBI): domain Eukaryota; kingdom Metazoa; phylum Chordata; class Chondrichthyes; order Carcharhiniformes; family Carcharhinidae; genus Sphyrna; species Sphyrna mokarran. Next base: position 102,586,436 of record JAGIQG010000003.1, on the reverse strand, counting down.
CGAAGGAGAAATTGGACAGGTTGGGGGCTTAAGGAAAGAGTCATTCGGTCATTGAGTGAATGGGGGTGGGGAGTGGTCAGTTCTGTAGTTACCCAGGAGTTAAACTAGGATGTTTCTGTCTAACACTTCTCGGCTAACTATCCAGGTAGTACGTTTGTTGCCCTTGTCTTTATAGGTGCCAAGTCTCATTCCCCTATAGTTTCTGTGCTTGTTGACCTACATTGGCTCCCAGTCAAGCAACACCTGGAGTGAATTTCACACTTACTAACGGTGGACAAGAGCCTGACCTGGAAGTGCACGGTCCACTGACCTCCCCACCCCCCCATTCCCCCTTCCCCCCATCCCCCCATCAATGTTTCCCCACCCATCTTTTAAAGGAGTTAAATAAAGCGACTTGCGACCAATTAACAGTTGCCTGGCAAGAAGCCTGCAAATTAGGAAAAGGAATAGTGAATAACACACCAAGTTGGACCTTCGGGATCGGACATTAGAGGAGAAAGGAGTCTGGCCATGAACTGGAAGCTGATCATGGCTGCTCATTTACAAGTGAGCTTGCATGCTTTGATGACAACTACCCCTTAATGAATGGTTTTCAGATCAAAGTTTTGTTTGCGTAGAGTGTGGAATCCTTTGAACTGCAGAACAATAGTTGGTAGAGTTTGTTTTTAAATGTTGATGACTATTGTGCCAGCATTGTGTCTCTTGGGACTCTTATCAGAGAGGAAAGAATACTTGAATAACCTGTCCCATTCTCCCTATTAATGATGCATTTAGAAAAAGATTCAGATTCTGTCCTTTAACCCTCTTCGTCTTTTCATATTGACTGTAGGGCCATCTTGTAGTGGAGACAGGAGTTATTGAGAGGTCCAGACCAAAGATGTTTGATGGTGACTTCCTGATAGTCATTCTCCAGGCTAAGTGATCGGTGGGAGATACTCAATCCTACAAATGGGAAAAGGAGATCTCCAAATCAGACCAAGGCAGCCCTGGATGAATGTCACAGAGGAGGTCAGCAACAATGGGGTTGTCCAAAGGACTTGGTTACACTACCATAAGAGATTGAATAAATTCTTATGGTCTGCCAGGTTGTGTGTATAACCAATTGGGATGGCACAGTGGCACAGCAGTTAGCACAGTTCCTTCATAGCACTAGGGATCTATGTTCAATTTTGGCCTCCAGTGACTGTCTATGTGGAGTTTACACATTCTTTTGGTGCCTGCGTGGATTTCCTCCAGGTCCTCTGGTTTCCTCCAACACACCAAAGATGTGTGGGTACATTGATTGGCCCTGCTAAATTGCCCCTTATTGTCAGGGGAATTGCAGGGTAAATACATGGGGTTATAGAGATAGAGTGAGATTGTTGTTTTGCAGGCGCCATGGATCTAATAGCCTTCTTCTCCACTGTAGGAATTGTATGATATTCTATGATATTGGAGATGGACCTATATGAAAGTATGAAATGATGTGAAGAATAGTAAATATGGAATTACTTAGTACCTTGGCCAAGTGCACAAAGTGGCATGAAGCATAATACCATAATGAATGTCACTGGGGATTGAGGGGTGGAAGCTTATGAACTGCACCACCTCTTAGTTAGCAAGGAATGTTGAGAATTGTTGACCACCAGTAAAGGACAAAACATGACTTTAGCACAGTACCTTCATCACAATCTGGCTTTGTATTTGCAGGAGAAGACGACACATAATGCCAGAGAGAGGGCCAGGCTCAGAGGTGGTCAAGCCAACATGAACTCTCTCATTCCTCAAGTGGAAGAAGTGCTGGAGCTGGCAGTGATTCAACGGAGTCTCATCACTCAGTGAGGTTGAAGAAATGTCCAGATGGTGTAATTCCAAGTGTGCATGGTTCTCCTGCAAACTGTGCTGAAAGAGACTGGGTGATGTTGAAACGTGGGAAGGTGGCAGGGAGGTAAGAACGACGACATTTGACTTTGGAGGCTCATAGAACTTGGGGAGGAATATATGTCTCATGGTTAAGCTTTGAACCATGGTTCCCATCTCCTAAAGTTTTTAGGAAGAGTGTCTCTCTGAAGTTGTCTCAAATGATGCCACTCATTCTACTTGTTTATTTCCCCCATTGATCAAACATCAAAAATTGAGGGACAGCCTCTGTGGAGGAGGAGGAAGCCTCAGACGGTCATATCTGACCCCATGCCCATTATCAATGCCAATATACCCACTTCAGTGAGGATGTAGAAATCAGCTGGAAGGGATCCTCATCTCATTCACCCTCAGAGGATATGGTTCCCTCTACCAGATCCTCTTCTGCCAGTGTTTCCCTTCTATGGAAGGCCAGATACAAAATACCTTGACCACCAGTGAGATTTAAACAGAAGCAGCAGACCTGCTCAATGATGGTCCTGGTGGATATGTGGCTATTTTTAAACCTCCTCTCCAACTTTGTGCATGGCCTCACTTAGGTCATAGGTGTTTTTTGAGAGGGTAACCAATATTTTCCAGAAGACAGCCATTAAAACGTTCCAGGTCCTTGAACATTCCTGGCACCTGGGAATGCCTAATGATATGTGAACCATGACTTCTCCCTGGATACCATGCACACACCTGCATTCTCCTGATTTAAGTTTGCACACAATTTGCATATTTATGGAGTGATATCCTTTTCTATTGTCAAATGCCCCAAATAGCCCAGTTATTGCTACATTGATGACCTTTTACACCCTTAGAAATCTAGCCATGTCTTCAAAACTTCTGGCTCTTTCAGTTTGATTGGCATTGTCACTGGTGAATGAGATAACTTCAGAGACATACCTACAAATGACATTTGTAAAAACCTTCCGACAGTGATGGTCCACAGGCTGTGAAATTATGCCAAGGTCTTCAAATGAAGCTTGGGATAATCCAGAGGTAAGAAATTGACCACAGGCATCGGGTGACCACCAGCACAATTAGAAGCAACCTCCCCAGATAGCATGTCACACAGGGATGTGAGAGTGCCTTATAATTCAGACAGCTGGAGGTATATCATCCTTACTTTGTGGATATGATTGCCAGGATAGTGCCTTCGCCTATTTCTGCTTGTTTGATGATGCTGTATGTTCTCTGGAGTCTCTTGCTCTGCAGCAAGTTGTACACCTAGCTGGACACATGATGCACTTGTCCCATGCCCCTTCACTTTTTCCTTCTTTCCTTCCCAGTGGAAGAGGAACCACCTACAGAATGCACAATTCCCAAGGGGGATAGCAATCTAAAGCTCCACATTGGAGTTGGTTGTAGAAGTTTCTGCGTGCCCCCTTTCTGGAGAAAATGTCCTATTGCAGGCTGAAAACTGTCAAAAATAGAAGTGAAGCCACTGTGAAACTCACCTATCTTCGGCATCAGAGTTTTCTGTTGATGGCAGCTACAATCCCACTTTCAGCCGTGATATCACCTTTGCAACACACCATCTTACCTGATGCGATTCACTCTGAACATTTTTTACCATTTTGGAGCCTTTGGTTTTATCAGAGGCTGGTGTGATGACATTGGCTTACCAACACAACATCATTACATCAGGTATATTGCAGATGTGGATGGGGGGGGTGCGGGGGGCAGGGTGGTAGTGTTTCTGATTTTCTCATTGTAAAATACACCCTCTTAGTTTTAAAGTTTAATTTTGTTTTTGATAAAATCCCTCCATGGCCTTGGATCTCCCTTTCTCTACAATCTTCTCCAGCCCCACAATCTCTGACTTATCTGTGTTCATTTAATTTTGGCCTCCTGAGCATCCATCATTCAATTGCTCCACCAGTGGTGACCATATTTTCATTTGACGAGATCCTACACGCTCAAATTCCCCCTGTACACCTCTCTGGCTTGCTTTCGTTCTTAGAATCATAGAGTCATAGAGGTTTACAGCATGGAAACAGGCCCTTCAGCCCAAATTATCTAAGCCTGCCCCTTTTTTAACCACTAAGCTAGTTGGCACTTGGTGACACAGTGGCATAATGTTTAGCACTGACGCCTTACAGTGCCAGGGACTCGCGTTCAATGATAGCCTTGGTCACTCTCTGTCTGGAATTTGCACATTTTCCCCACATTTGAAAGGCTGTTAACTGACTGTCTTCTTTAATCTGATATGTTGTCAAAATGCAATTGCCTGTAAAGTCTGTCACCAAGGTAACCCTGATGCTTGGTCCTATTTACAATTGTTGCAATCTATGTACTCTGTATTTTAAACATTCAAGCGATGAATACAAAACCAGCTTTTATAGGGATCACATACACAACTGTTCTCCTCCTAGTATTTTAAATTCTTTACAAACATTCTTTACATCTTTATAAACTCAATTTCACAACATCCCAAAGATGTGCTCTTAGGCTAATTGGCAAAACATTCTCCCTAAATTGTCTCAAATTTGGTTTTTAATCCATAGATCTACATATATGGACAGGGATCGTGGGTAGAGATGGGAACATTGGGGTAGTGGCGCGGGCTTGTTGGGCCGAAGGGCCTGTTTCCCGTGCTGTTTTGTTCTTTTGTTCTTTGATCTATGTTTCTATGTTATTGGAGGCAATGGAGAGGTTCCTTACAAGTTGTAGGGGATGCTACTAATATTTTTTAAAATATTAATTCCCAGAGGTCTAAGCCTCAATTTCCCTCACTGGACCACCAGATGGTTGTTAATTCAACCTCCCTGGAAGTCATGATGTGAAGATGCCAGCATTGGACTGATGGGCACAGTAAGAAGTCTCACAACACCAACAGGTTTATATCAGTTCCCTTCTAGACTAGAGATTGCTGTCACTCACAACCCTGCCCCTTCTGATATGGCTGATCTTGTAAAGGAGAGACAGGGGTTCTACCCAGATATTCAAAGTACAGTAGGAACTCAGCCTATCTGGTACCCTTACCTTTCCCAAGTAACACTTTAATAGAACTGCTAAACAAATTTGGCTAAATCGCTTCAATGGGGTAACAGAAATATAGGTAAAGAAAAAAATAACCTGAAAATAGCCAAATAAGGCAGTGAAGATTGGATTGGTTTTGAAATACAAAAAAACCCTTCAAAATGCAGAAATTTGAAAAGGACGGGAAGCAAGTTGTCAGTGGGCAGCCCAAAGGGAGCTGAGTGATTGTTTCGTCAAACAGTTGCATGCTGTCTGCAAACATAATGCTGACCGCCCTGTGTCTTAGCAGTTCAAATACCTCTCCCATTTACTCTGTGACCTCTGAACTTTCAGCCTCCCACGCTATTTCATGATCATTCTGTGCAGACGTCAGGAACAGTAGTCTAGATTTGCAAGGCATGACAAGTGAAAAAGGCAGAAGTCTGTAACATCAGTTGCCTGCATCATTGCGCACATTTGTCAGGAATTAGATGAATTTAGAAAACTGTAGAAGAGAAGAGAAAACTGGAGAACAGAAGTTTCATTTTTATGTGCTGATGCTTTCCAAATACCAGTTGCTCCTCCACATTTGTGCATGATGTCTCATCCAGCCCCCATTCCCTGTGTAAGAAATACCTGACCTGCTGCTTCAATAAAATCAATCACGGTATAGAATGTGAAGTGGACTTGGAACAGCCCTGACATAACACCGTGCTATCTTTACAACCAGTCTTGATACATAGATGCCGACAGAAGGAATAAAAACACAAACTGCTTCAGTATAAGGTTTGTTATCAGTGCGAATGAGAGAATAGCTTGAGCAGAAAAAGGAGGAGATACTGGTGAGCTCAAAATCTTCCAGAGCCCCCTTTTTTCAGGGTTTACAAAGAGTTTTGTCCACTTTGAAGAAGAAGCCCAATATTACAGAAACAGGCCATTCAGCCCATTCAGTCTGCACCAACAGCAATCCCGCCCAGGCCCTATCCCCACCTATTTACCCTTCTAATCTCTCTGACACTAGCATGGCTATCAACTTTCTGATGTAGAGATGCCGGCATTGGACTGGGGTAGTAAGAATCTAGCAACACCAATTTTAAATCCAATCGATTTATTTGATAGTAAATCTGTGAGCTTTTGACCTTTTCGTCTTCGTCAGGCAAATGCCGTGTTCTGGTCTGCAATAGCACACATATCATGTCACACTATCTGTAACCCCTGTGACTTGCCTGGGTTAGCAAAAAACCTCACTTACTGTGCTGTCTGGAGAAAATACACATTTCTCTAACCAATGCTCAGGGTTCCCTTCACACACATTGTTAGCCACTTTAACACTTGAATAGCAGGTTAGATGTAAGGATTCACATTCTAATCAGCAATTTGTGACTGTCTGTGCTGATGTGTGCTATTGCAGACCAGAACACTGCATTTGCCTGACGAAGACTAAAAGGTCGAAAGCTCATAGATTTACTATCAAATAAATCGGTTGGATTTAAAATTGGTGTTGCTAGATTCTTACTGAGTTCTATCAACTTTCTGCACATCTTTGGACGATGGGAGGAAACTGAAGTCCCCGGAGGAAACCCATGCAGACATAGGGAGAATCTAAAAATTCCATAGAGTCACCTGAGATTGAAATCGAACCCGGGTCTATGAGACAGCAGTGCTAACACTGTGCCTCCATGCTGCCATGGATAGTTGGTGGATAGAAGTTAGGTTCTCACCATTTTGTGTTGTGTTCCATCTTGTTTTCCCCAGCAAGCTCAGTACAAACAATATGGTTCTAACTATGGGGTTGATGTCCAAATGTCAACGTGCAGTTGTGGATATGATGATATTCACACTCCATGCAATTCGGTTAGATGGGCTCATTATTTTGACCTGAATATGTGTAGGAATAGTGACAATAGAATGCTTCAAAGTTAAGTATACTCCTTACTTATGCGAACATACTGCTCCCCATAAGACTTTCTGGAGGAAAGCGCAAATTGTTGGTGTCAAAAATGCCTTGAATTAATGAGATCCTATTTTGTTAATATGTATACTGTTTATTTCACTATGGTTATAATGTTTTAGTAACAGTTGGTAGTACAATGTATTAATATTTAAATGTAGAGCTGTTAAGGATGGAACAAATATATCTCGTGTGGAACTGGTTTGAAACTTTGAAATATTCTACATGCCATCATCTATGAAAGGAGGAATTACTTTCAGTTAATACCAGCTCCTGTGTTCATGGTAGTAGAATTATTCCATTGGCTCAGACTGACAATGGATTTTGTTGATCTTCCTCTTACAGACAGGGAGCAAAATCCTTTGTGCACATTTTGGATAACCTTTTCTTTGGTCATATGCACAGAAATAAGCGTTATGGGTCTGGAAGCCCCCCACAGCCACCCACCCATTAAGCAGGACTGTGAGTAAGTCTGTTTAATTACAGCATGTTAGGGAAGAGGATATGTGGTTGTTATTTTGAACCTTGTTTTATGTTTTAAGATGGCACACCCATTTAGTGTTGATAACTTTAAGTTATTTTAATTAAGAACCTTTGATGAAGCTATCTCTCTATAAATCCCTCATAGAGTATTTTATTTGGGCTGGTCTAGTAAGATCATCAAATGTTTTCTTGCATTACTTCCAAGTCTATGGCATGTTATTCATTGAATTCATAGTTTTATGCTGTGGGATTATACAACTCTAACCTGATAAGAGTTCTCACCTGTGTTATAGTTCCAGTTTTAGTGTTTGATTGTTTTGTGGGAGATATAGGTATTGTGTTGTGTGCCTTCTGCTGTGCCAGAAAACACATTGATGTTATCTTATAATGCACAATGCTCGTTCATTTAAGTTACTGTAAGGTTTTAATCCTGCAGTATACATGACCTCTTGCTACCTCCATGCCTAATTGCATAAGGGACCTAATTATCTCTGGTTTGTAGTTCTGACAAACAGTCCACACCTGAAATATTAACCTACCTTTCTTCAATACAGATGTGGCTAGACTCACTGTGCATTTCCATTTTTTTTGCTTTCGTTCCACCTCACTCCACTAACTACAGATAAGAGTGCTGAATAAAAAATAATCAATAAACAAGGGACTTTGTGCAAACATCGTTAAGTAATCAAATCTATCTTTGAAGCTACATTGAATTTTAAAATATTTTTATCCTTAGCACAGTGCCAAATAATCAATGAGAATAAAATGAGCCTTTTTCTTTGATTTGCCTCTTGAGTTGAATATGTCAACAAAGTCTTAATTATAAGCACTTAATCAGTTAGATGGAGGTCTTGTGGATAGTGTCCCTGGCTCTGAGCCAGAAGCTCTCAGTTCAACTCCCACAACAAAACTTCTCGAAGGCCAAGGAAGATATGTTCATGATGCGGCCAGGCAGTTTGTGGAAAAGCCTGCATGTTCTTCCAACACATGGCAATAGCAGGCAGTTAAAGTGGAAGACAATCTATTGTAATGGAAAGATTTTGGAGCTTCTATCATCACTATCAATTGCCATTGTTAGGAAGTGCATGTAAAAGTGCATGTTGCTATTTGGACTACCTGAGTGGACTATAACACACCATCACAAATCTGATAGGTATGTCACTGGGTACTTGTGTGCCAGAGTGAGGGCATGATCACCTTTTCAAGAAATAGACCTTGTCACCATCCAATCATGCAGGAACCAAAATAGCTTTGGTAGCTATGAGTGTGGGAAGATGTTAGCATTGCATGAGCTGCCAGGGTAAGTCTGTGTCCAGTGGTCACAGGTGATCTGGATGTCCATTGAGGCTAAGCCCTTTTGATTAACAACAATTCTAACTCACTTGCTGGCACATAAATGGCCACATGAGTGTGATCTATAACACCATGAACGTGAGGGTACCCAGCCTTCACCACAAAGCCCATTGCCTGGTTAGCCTTGTCTGTTCAGTGTAGATGTGTCTGAAGATAGCATCAGTCACCAGCTTGATGCAACTGTATACAGCTGACTGAGAAACAGCACACGGATTCCCTTCACTGAATTCTAGAAAAATCTGGAAAGTAAAGGTTGAGGACCACATGATCTTCAAAGCCACTGGCGTGAGATGTCTGCCCTTGTGGTTGGAGGTAATTTCTGGACTAATCATGTGACATGTTGCTGTCACAATGTTGCTCGAGAGGTGATGAACCTTGGACATTAGGAGATAGCTGGAGTGTTCACTCTAGCTATTGGGTAATGGCATCTACAGTGAGCCTCACGCTTGACCTCTCTGTTAGCCCTGCACTAACTGAGCTCATGCCTCTCCTCTCAAAGCTCTCTGTCTGGAATATTGCCATGTTTACCTGACCTCCTCTCTCTCATGCTCCTCTCTTCCTTTTCAGAGGGGATCTCACCAGCTGAGTATACTATCCCCATTAGATAAGATGCAGACAACTTATGCCTTGAAAATGAGGATCACTGTCTGCAACCCACAGGAAGACCTACCAGAGAAGTTGAGATCCTGAAATGCAGAAAGGCAGAGATAATGTATGACCAAAATCTGAAGAAACTCTGGGACAATTCTGTAGTCTCACAATGACAAACTCACAATGATAATGGAAGTGCTTGTCCTTTAGAGGCATATTATCCTACCCTAGGATGAGGAATTGATAAAATGGATAAAAATTCTGCCTATCTGTTTTGTCTGTGTGATGGTTTGAAAATTGCACAGCCAGTGTAAAATCATTTAAAATTGTCATATCAATTGTCTTAATTTTGTCTTAATTGGCGCTTTAGTTGTTGGCAGGTATGTCAGTGCCTAGTGATAATCCTCCAACATTGAAATTACACACATGTCCAATACCTTCAGAAAGCAAGCCCAATATCATTTGATGCTATTTTATATTCAGATATGTAGCTGACCTCCAAACATAAAATTTTGGCCTTTGTGAAATTGACAGCATGGATCAGGGACCAGATATATCAATCAAGCAATATTTCCCCTGGGGCTTAGATGTTTCATCAAAGTAATGGATGCCTGAGATCTCAGGCATCCGTAATTCTACCAGCGCATCATCGATCAAGTAAACAGAAATTTTGCATTGCTTGATATGCTTCATTAGTGTTTTTACAACAAGATAACTTCCAGTAGCAGAAATGATGTACTAACTGCTTTGATATGAGATTTCTGAGTCACAATATAATAATAGAACAATACTATAGGCTGCAGCCTCAGGCTAATTGTTACCTCAGGTGTTAATGAAAAGTATAACAATAAATGTAGGAGCTGATGGACTTCTTTATGATTAAAATTGCGACCATCCAGTCAACTGTTTTTATCCATTTCAGTAGTCTAATGGGTCAAACTCCTTCTAAAGATTCCCCTCTGTCATAGCACCAAATTCTAATCTTTCTCTAGTTTTACTCCTATCTGCCTTATTGTATCATACCCACGTGATCCACTTTTTGCTCTGTCAACCCTATTCCCACTAAACTACCGAACACCCAACTACCCGCTTGATCCCCATCTTATCTGATATTGCTCTTCAGTTACTTCCCCCCTCTCTACTCTTAAATCTTTCATCAACCTTCATCCAATTGAAAAACAACCTTGACTCCACCGTCCTCGCAAAACATTATTTACCTCCAATTCCTTTTCCTACTCAAAGCCCTTGAGCATATTGTCTCCTCCAAAACCCTTACAAACTTTTCCAGGAATTATGGATGGGATTCTCCTAAAAATACTCTCAGGATTCAATTTTACTATTTTGATTCGATGTGTCGGGCAGATTTGAATCTGGGAGTGTTTCAGATCTGACTTTTAGACTTGTTTTCAGGTGCCCCCATTCACACTCTGCCTGAAGAAAAGAATCAGCGATTCTGAATCTCACTGCAGAAGCATGTGGGCGGGGCTTAACGCACCTGAACCCCTTCAGCTCCAATCGGAGCCTTCAACTGCACGTGCGTAGCGAAAAAAAAGGAAAAACGCTTCCCTGACATTTCGCCAGATAACGTCTCCCCCCCATCGGCCCTCACAGACATCATTGCCCCACCCCCACAATATAACTGACCCTCTTATCCCCCACCCCCCACTATTCAAGCCGATCACAGTCTCCTACCACCTCCCTCCCATCGATCGCACACAGAATGGCAGCAAACTCTGCCTGCCCCCCCACTGATTGCATGCAGAGTGGTAGCAGACCCTCCCTCCCCCTGCACCAATTGTATATAGAGTGGCAGCGGATGCCCCTTCCCATGCCGCCACCCCCATGCCTTCCATCAGAGAATCATCAGACCTACCTCCCCCACTGCGCCGCACCACAGAGTGATCTGGTCAGCTCCCCTCCCTCCACTCACCACTGATCTGAGTCAGAGAGCCACTGGAATCTCTGAACTTACCTCCCCAGAAGCTGGAGCGCCTGATCCGGACGGTTGCGGACCACGTCTATTTATGCAGAATCTGGATGGGTGAATGCAGTGGTAAAGGGGGAAGTGCATATAAGTTTGAGCGTGCCACCCATTAAGTCAATTTAAATGTATTCAAATACATTTAAATTTATGACTTACCCATTCTGGCAGTGGCTCACAAGGTGGCCATTTTCAGCCATTGGTAAAGGGGGAATGGGCCTGGATTGCATTACTTGCCTCAAACCCGACTTTACGCAAGTTTTCGTGCTAGAAAATGGGTGCAACTTGATGGAAAAATTGGGCCCCAAGTGTCGAATTTGTATAAAAACTGGAGTAAATCATGTTGTTTTGTTTAACGGGAATTTCAAAATCAATCTCCCACACTCTATGCACTGCAGAGGGCATTAACACGAATCTGTCCAGTAATCAGTTGGTGAAGATTACACTCACTGAAGAGGCTGGCAGCAGAGCGCTGAGAGGGCCATTGTGCATGTGCTGATCTTTCAGAGCTGAGATCGGTATGTGCACAATGGCCCCTATCTGCTGGTCTCCCGATAGCTAGCCAGCACCATGGTCCCTGCAATGCCGGCCCTCTCACATTCCCATGGTCCAATTGCTAGTCTCCTGGACATGTCCGGCCCAACATCAACTACCCCCTCCTCCTAGGCTGTCTCGATCCCCTGCCTCCTCCCAGCACCCCCACTGGCACTCCCAACCCCTCCCCCCCAACAGTGCTGACTCTCCTCTTCAGGTGCACACTACGCCAATGGTTAGTCCCAATCATCCCATTCCCACTGATCCTGAATGTAGACTGGCAGCGGGACCCCTCAGCCTCATAGATTGCCCCCCTCAGAGGCCCTTCCCCATCAGGCCCTATCCCCATTAGGTCCTAACCTTTTGGCAACTGCCCTGCGCCTTGTGGGCAGTGCCAAGGTGCCCTGAGCATTAACACTATGCCTCTTGCCAGGCTGAAAATGCCAAGGGGGCACCACCCTGATGCCCAACTTTTAATCCCTCTGCCACTGATGGAGCAAAAAATCTGGCGCTGGGAGATGCACGGACTCCTAGATGCCATTCACAAATTGCGCAAATCAACCACTGTTTGGAGTCTATCCGCTGCCTGCAATGAAAAAACAACACAGTGCAATGGGAGAATTGCCCCCTTGATGTTTAAAATCTTTCCAATAAGGTTTCCACTGCTGCCACAGTCACAGAATGGCTCTCATCACAGTCACATATGACAAATTCCCAGCAAGAAACTGTAGGATATTCAGAAAGAAACATTCACAAATAAAATTGCACATTCTGTAAAACATGGATCTGTAGGTGGAATTTTCCTGTCCCATCTGTCACGGAATCACAGTGGGCAGAACACTGGCCATGCAAATGTTGGTTGACCTCTAGCGGGATGTTCTGGCCTCGGGATGAACATAGTCGGAAAATCCTGCCCTGTGTTATTTCTCCAGACTCCCTGTGCCGATTTAAGGATAGCCTGAAGAGGACAAATGGCACAATACAATTTTCAGTACACTGCAACTCTACTTTCATCACAAATGACATCCTGCATGGCTGTGCCAAAGGTAAACAGAAGTCCTTCTTCACCTGTCTGCAGCCTTTGACATGGTTGAACATGCTATCCTCTTTCAATGTATCTCCAGTGTCCTCCAACTGAGAGATATGACAAGCAATGGATGAAATGGCTTCTGCTCTTGAATCTTTATACACCAAAAGTAATAGCAGAGATTACAAAGTATGACCATATTTCACAAAGGCACTTCCCCAAACAGGAGGGGCTGCTTTCACTTAGTTCCATTCTTATCCATCTAATTGCATCCAGAACATTACTTGCAATGCCTTCTCTTTCTGCCAGTGCACAATTCCCTCTAGAATCCACCCCCAAACTATCTTTGGCCTCCTCCTTTACTCATTTATGTGCTGCTCCTTGCTGACAGAGTATTATCCAGAAGCATAGCATTATTTTTGACATGTATGCTGACAATACCCAGCTCTACTTCACCCTCACCCCTGTTAACTGCTCCAATATCGTTCAATGTTTGCTGATTCACCATCCAGCCAGACTGCTCCCTATAGATTATTCAAACTTCGTCCAGTTATAAAGAATCTCACTACCGCTTCTCAATGTCACCGTTTTGTCACATTACTTGTCTAACATTCAATATAGGATGAGCAGAAATGTCCTTCATCTAAATATTGAAAAGAGTGAATCTTTTATCATAACCACAAACTCTCTCCCCTGTGCATTCTTGGAAACTGTCTTACACTGAGGAACATAGTTCAAAACTCTGACGTTCTGCTTAATCCTGAGCTGCCAACCATATTTCTGCTCCATCACCAAGACTTCTCCAAAAAATCATTCAGCCCTGACCCTGCCCTCAACTCATGCCCTGCTGACACCATCATTGGTGTCTTTGTTACCCCTGAACATGATTATGGCAATGTTCTCTTGGCTAGCATTTCTTCTTCTAGGCTCCATAAACATGTTTTCATCAAAAACTCTGCATCCGTATCTTAACTCACTCCACTGGATCCCCCTTTTTTAATGCTTCCATTTTAAAATTCTCTTTCTTGTTTTCATAGCCTCGCTGCCCCAGTAGCTGTGTAACATCTCCAGCAGCACAGGTCCTCAATAAACCTGTGCTGCTTCTGTTCCTTTCACATGTTCCTAATTATAATTCCTCCACTACTGGAGGCCTAGCTGTCCAATGTCTTAGCTGTATACTCTGGAATTCTTTTTCTAAGCTCTTTGCCCCTTCTCCTCCTATAAGTCCAAAGATGTGGGAGTTAGATGCATTAGCCATGCTAAGTTGCCCTTAGTGTCGGGGTAGTTAGTTAGAGTAAGTACATGACATGTTGGCTTTATTCTGTCTCCACAGATGCTGTCAGACTCAATGGACCGAATTGCATCCTTCACTGTAAGATTCTATGATTCTGAGATGATTCTTAAAACCTATTTCTTTGTTCAAGGTTTTGGTTCATCTGTCCTGATTTCTCCTTTGGTGGTCCTCTGTAAAAAAGGATTTTTTTTTATCAGTATTGACCTTATTCAATATCTTGGGACATTTTTTGATGTTAGATATGCTATCTAAAATTAATATGCTATCTACATTGTTGTTTGAGGATCCTTCATTCCGTTCAGTACTATGTCTAAATGTACAAGATTAACACAGGGCATTCTCTGAAAAGTGCAGTTAGGAAATGGCAGCACTGGGGCTAGATTGGCATTGCCCACCAATCACCATCACAATCCGGTTAATCTGCATGCTATCAATGGTTGATAGGTGTGAACATGTTGACCACTTCATCAAGGGATGGCATGGTGGCACAATGGCTAGCACTGCTGCCTCTCAGGTTTCAATTCCCAGCTTGGATCACTGTCTGTGCAGAATCTGCACGTTCTCTCTGTGTCTGCGTTCCAATTTCCTCCTACAGTCTGAACAACGTGCCAATTAGATGCATTGGCGAAACTAAGTTCTCCCTCAGAGTACCCGAATAGACACCAGAGGATAGCAATTAGGGGATTTTCACAGTAGCTTCATTGCAGTGTTAATGTAAGCCTACTTGTGACACTAATAAAATAAAAAAAAGTCATCCCACCGTCAGATGTAAGAACAGAAGTAGTCCATTTGGCCAATTGAGTCTACTCTACCATTCATTGAGATCAAGCCCTGACCTGATATAATAATTCTCAATTTCATTCTCTTGCTTTATCACCAAATTTATTGATTCCCTGATTGATTAAATACATTAAGTACAGCTAGGACTACAGTTTCAACCATTAACTGGTTACATTGTACCCAAAAGTAAGCTGCAATGTCACCTAATTTTAGTCCAAAGAACAGCATTACCAATGTATATGTCAGAATTCTGAAGTTATTTTTCAGGAGCAACTTATACTGTCCAAGGGAAAACTTACTGTTATGCATAGATTCAACATCATAATCTATCTGCTAGTTGCTTATTTTCTAAGGTCCCATTGATACCACAGACAGGAGTTTTCCTCTTTGCCACAATTCTCGAACCGGCAGGCATTATCTGAAGATTGGATAGCAACCAACATTAACTATTCTATTCGCTATCCAAGGCCTCATTCCACGGTTTAATGAGCCAAGGTAGCACTAATCCTGAAACGATTCAAGGTCAGTAAGGCCCTTGGATTTTGAAATGCACAAAATATTGGAAAATGTTTGAAATGCTTGAGTAATGGCTTTAGCTCCCATAATACATGACCACCTGGCCATTTTAATTACTACAATTACTCATTCTGATTGCGCTTTCCAGTTTGATGAGGCAGAAGTTTGCTGCCCTTCCCAGTACGTTTAAAATAAAATGACGCCCTTTTGTGGTACACAACCTTTTTTTTGCAAATAAAACAATGTGTGCATTTATATCTCGTGCCCCAAAGTAGGTCCAGTCTCAGTTCAGAAAGATTGCCATATGTTTTACATTCCTTTCCTCATTCAGAGACAATCATCCCTACATTTGGTGCTTATTATTGATGTATCATGATAAAGCTTCGACATACACATCATCTGGTTCCCATCGATTTGTCACTAAGATAGATGGAAAATGATGGAAAAAGAATTTTCAGATTCCTTTTAAAAAGTTGGACACAGTAGTCCGTGTACTTGCCAGCCTTGAGGCTCTTGGGAGTTCCAGAATCAATAGGAAAGTTGACGTTAGTAGAGGGATGAGCAGATATCATACTACCCTGGTAAATTAAAGATCAACTGATCAGACATCTTGAAAGATAAGTCATTTCACTACAGAGGTGGATTTAATGCAGCTTGTCACAATGGCAACCAATGCAGGCAAACCCACTTAATCATGGGATAAGACCTGTGTCAGTCTCCCAGCGATGTCAAAACCTCCCTCAGTTATGACAGAGGATGGAAGGAGCTAACATGGAAGTCTCAGTTGCTGCTGATGGGTGGCATGGTGGCACAGTGGTTAGCACTGCTGCCACACATCCCCAGGGACTTAGATTCAATTCTGGTCTCTGGTCACCGTCTGTGTGGAGTTTGCACATTTTCCCCTTGCCTGTGTGAGGTGCTTCAGGTGCTTCAGTTTCCTCCTACAGTCCAAATGTATGCGGGTTATGTTGATTGGCCATGCTCAATTGCTCCTAGTGCCAAAGGGATTGTCAGGGTAAATACGTGGGGATATGGGATTGTGATCGGTGCAGACTCAATGGGTCAAATGACCTCCTTCGGCATTTCAGGGATTCTATGATTCCATGATGTGCATTTTGCCTATGAAAGAGCCCGCAGCAATTGTGGCTCAGGGATTTAAAGGTTAATGGAAGCTGCATGCATGACTTTCCCGCACCATTTGAAAGTTGCCTGGCAAGACCTGTTGAATTTGGCAATGACCTTCCAGGGAGGGAGACCGAATCAAAGGATTCAATATCAAGATGAGAGGTGGCTGTATATGTCAACTCTTTGCTCTTGCTTCTGACCCACTTGCCCCCATCCCCAAGCCTATTTTAACACCTGATCTAATTTTATTTTGAAATCTGTCTCCCATCTGCAGCTGGTGAGAAGGATGTTAAAGTCAACAGGCAAGAGTAGGATTTTGAGAGGGAAACTGCTTGCCATGCGGCCCCAAGAACATAATCCCTAGTTTACGTGTGGATACGGAAGGAGAGTTGAGATTCTAAAGAGACTCCAGTCTGGGTGGACTTCCTGCTGGATTTTAACTCACTGTGGACTACCCACAAGTCTTCATTCAAGTCATGCCAAGGTGCTGATGTCATTGCTCTGTGACTTTTAGATTTAAATTAAGCCCTAACAGCCTCTAAGTGACTGCAAAGATTGGCAAAGATAGAATGCCTTTGAATGGGAATGCTGTGGTTTGAGGTTGGTAAGTGGTTGATTATTCACTACTCCTGTTGGATAGACTGTGGCGAAGTTGGTTAAAGTAGATTCCTTGCACAGCAGTTAATTTGTAAATTAGTAGACCCCATGAAACAGTTTTTTCCTTAAAACATTGTGAAGTAGTCGCCACAACATCGATTTTTTTTACTAATTATGGCTTCACAAACAGTGTCTTTTGTTGAGGAAGTTATTTTTGCTGTTCAATATATTATTTCATTGGATGAACTATATTCAAATAAGCACCACACAGCATATTCCGTCAATACAGTCCCTTTGAGACTTAGAGTGCTTCTTTTCAGCGAGAGGCTTTGGAGAAGGTCCAAAGTCTAAAATGTTAAGCCAAAGCTTAACTGAAAGATTTGGATGAACTAAAATGTAGCTATTCAGTGCCAATGAATTTGGATTTTGAAGTTAGGATGAAAAATAAGAGGGTTGGTTTGCTTAGATGGTTAGAGTGTGGTGCAGAGTAGTGCGCATTGTACAGGTATAATCCCCATTACGGCTGAAGTTGTTCCTGGATTCTGTCTTCTTACTTTACCTCACCACACTGTGATATTTTGGAATAAGTTATGATGAACAAATGTCAGGCAATGAGGATACCACATGAAGTTAACATTGAAAGTTTAATTATTAGTGTCACAAGTAGGTTTATTTTAACACTACAATGAAGCTACTGTGAAAATCCTCCAGCTGCCACACTTCAGTACATGTTCAGCTACACTGAAGGAGAATTTAACATGGCCAATGCACCTAACCAGCACATCTTTTAGACTGTGGGAGGAAGCTAGAGCACCCACAGGAAACCCATGCAGGTATGGGGAGAATGTGCAAACTCCACACCAGTGACCCAAACCAGGAATAAAACCTGAGTCCCTGGTGCTGACTCACAGCAGTGCTAAACACTGTGCCACAATGCTGCCCATAAAGAAAAGGATAAGAAGATCAATGGAAATAAAGAGTTCATTACAACGGAAGACATCGGGTAGAAAATTGCTAGAATCTACTTGGTCACTTGTTTTGCACCACCAGGCTAAAGTCCAATAGGTTTATTTGGTAGCACAAGCCACTAGCTTTTGGAGCACTGCTCCTTCATTGGGTGTGTGAGAGCTTTGTTTGCAAACAGGGCGTATGAAGACACAAACTCAATTTACAAAATAATGTTTGGAATGTGAGTCTTTACAGGTAATCAAGTCTTAAAGTTACAGACAATGTAATTGGAGAAAGGATAAAATACAAGTTAAAGAGATGTGTATTGTCTCTAGCCAGGACAGTTAGTGAGATTTTGCAAGCCCAGGTAAGTCATGGGGGTTACAGATATTGTGACATGAATCCATGACCCTGGTTGAAGCTGTCCTCATGTGTGCAGAACTTGAAACTTGGCTAATATTGTCTACCTGATATGCTGCAGACAAGAGTGCTCCGAGGCATGGTACATTGGGGAGACCATGCAGACACTATGACAATGGATGAATGAACACTGCTCGACAATCACCAAGCAAGAGTGTTCTCTTCCTGTTGGGGAACACTTCAGCGATCATGGGCATTTGGCCTCTGATCTTCGGGTAAACGCTCTCCAAAGTGGCCTTCCTGACTCACAACAATGAAGAGTCACTGAGCAGAGACTGATAGCCAAGTTCCACGCACATGAGAATTGATGTCACGCTCTTCCTTCTCCAAATCAGCTCCGTGATCCATGACAAAGCCTCTTTCTCTTTCTTTCTTCTCAGATGTTACAGCATAACCTGGCTTCTGCCCCGTCTGCTACATTATATTGTGTAGTGTTCATGGTTCTCTCCAGTGAGGTTTACTCCTGCTCCCCACTAATGGCGGCTCGACTCCACTGGCATGAATAGAGATCATAGAGGCCCCTCCCCCCTAGGAGGTCAGGGGTAAGGGGAAGTGCTTCCTGGACAGTGCCAAACTGGCAGTGCCAGACTGGCCCCCTGAGACTGGTGGATGGAACCTATGAGGGGAGAAATTGATGAGGGTGGGGGAGGGTCCCACTGCCACTCTGCAAAAGGATTGCAGGCAGAGGGGCAATTGGGGCTGGCTATCTGGATGGAGGGAGCATTGGTTGGAGCTGGGGAGGGGTGATCAGTACTGCTGGGGGTTGGAACCACCATGAAGATTGGGTGGTTGTTGGGGAGATTGCAGCTGGTGGGGGAGTGGGGATGGGGGGAAGGGGCAGACATTGGGGTTAGACTGGCAGAGCTTTTCCAGCATTTTCTGTTTTTATTTCAGATTCCAGCATAGAACATAGAACAATACAGCACAGAACAGGCCCTTCGGCCTTCGATGTTGTGCCGACCAAAATAAAAAGCAATGCCCCTCCAAACTAAACCATTCCCTTCTCTTCCATATACTTATCAATTAACCTCTTAAACACCACCAAACTTGGCGCATCTACAACAGCATCTGCGGTATTTTATCTTCACTTGATGGAACTTGAGCCGGGAACCTCGGGTTCAGAGAGGCAGGAGTTGCTACTTATTGAGCCATGAAACTTCTAATAAAACTTGTGTAGTAAGTCTCTCCTACTTTCTTTCTTTTTGATATGGACTAGCTTTCACTGCTCAGCTACAAAGTGAAGCAGCCTTTCAGGAAAAGCAAGCTGAATAGATGGAAACAAACAGGAGTTATTTTAACTGATAGCTTTTGAAATAAATGGTATGAAACAATCAGCTAATTGAAAACTAATACCACAAGAGTGAAGTTTAGCTTTACATTATAAGGATTTTCATGAATTGTTGATTTTTTTTTTATATATTAGCTCTCATTTTTAAAATGTAATTACAAAGCTTTCAAAAGCACTGAATACAATACTTTTTTTGGTAAAAGTTGATACATTCTGTATACATTCTGGTACAATGGATGGACCATAAATTAGAGGCCAATGGCAGGTATTGATTTGGCACTAACTCCAGTATAGAAGTAACATAGAGTATAACTGATCACATAACTGGTGTCTGTGATCCAGCAACAGCCTCAATAATTTAATAGCATTGTGCTGTATAAAATGGACAGATTACAGTATCTGCAAAAAAAGTAACAAAGTAAAAGATTTCTGGTAAATAAATTAACATAAATTGCAAGTAAAATGAGAATCTTTTTATCTTTTATATCATTGTGTTTAAAAAATAAAGCAATTATGGAGCTCTGTCATGTATTCATCAGTTTCCTGTATAGTTGATTTCTGATTTATCTAAGAACAATGCAGAGATGACACTGGGTCCAAATTTACAATAGCTTTATTTATAATACTTTAAAACATCTTAGAACTTACAGGATTTTCTTTACACACATGGGGCTGGATCTTATGGCTCCCGAATAAAGCATTTATTTGGTGGGGTTGGGTGATACATACAATGCAACAGGCAAGAGTACCAAAGCCTTAACAAACATTCCTAAGTTGTCACTATTATATGGTAGATAGGGGAAATTGGCAGACCACTCACAATTTTTGAATAAATAATTGAGGTTCAATTGAGCTCATTAACAAGCCAATTGATCCTAATAATATGCTACACTATGATTAGCGTGGGCAAAAGAGTCAAGGTGAACAGGCTATTTTAAATGTAAGTTTTTAAAAGGCTGTACAGAAGGGGGTACATCCTTTAGGGGATGACCTGTGTGCTTTGTGTGCTTAATTATATCCCCAGTTCCACCTTCAAGCTTAAACAATATTTACATACATCATGGAATAGAATACCATAATCAAACACAGATAAGTCAAACTATAAAACATTGCAAGCATTTCCATGGGAACAAGAAAATTTCAGGTAATAGTTCATAATTTAAAGTAAATGATTGACACTGATATTGATTTAGAGTGGTATTGCAGCTTAGATAGCTTTTTATGCTTAAAAATCATGGAGGATTATTTCTTGTTGTTGTTGGAGTAACATAATTACCAAAGTTTTTTTTTGTTACTTCTTGAAAAAACATAATAGCATTTTAACAGAATGTTTTTGTAAAAAGTTCAGAAAGAAATCTCACAACACCCAGGTTAAAGTTCAACAGGTTTATTTGGAATCATGAGCTTTTGGAGCACTGCTCCTTCATCAAGTGATCACACCCACCTGATGAAGGGGCAGTGTTCCGAAAGCTTGTGATTCCAATTAAATCTGTTGGAGTTAACCTGGTGTTGTGAAGCTTCTTACTGCGCCCTCCCCAGTCCAATGCTGGTATCTGTACATCGTTGCAAAAAGTTGCCCTTCTTGTATTTTTCAGCACCCTCTTATCTCAACACTGTAGCAATACAAACTTTTATTGGCTTACTTCACATATCTGGTTCCATTTTCCTCTTTGCACAATGAATTCTAATGAAACACTATCAAAAACCCTTTACATTGTTTACGTTCATTTGATGAGAGGACTCATGGTAATCTATTTCACATGTTATCTGGCACAGGACCCTCAGTTGTGATTAAACGACGTTATTAAATTTTACTTTGCAACAATAAATGATGATTTAAGATATTATTTCCATGCATTTTACTAATGGATTCTTTCCAATGATTGACTAATCTGTTCTAAGAAACGTTTGTATGTTGTTGAACAGCCTTTAAGCAGATTTGTATAATTTGCTGGCTTCTTACCAAGTGAGCTAAGACAGGCAGCTGTGTTCCCTAATCACGGTTATTGGTATCCACTTCACTGGCCTTGGCTAATTCAAAAAAAATATAGAATATACAAGTGGTTTCTTTGCACTGATAAACAAGGTGCTGATTGACACACTGAGCCTTTGAACCTTAAAACTCCAGTCCCATGTGTATTGCCTCATCTTCTCCATGTTCAGCTAATCCTCACAACTGGATTTAAATTCTCTAGGTGGCCCAGATTATTGCCCCTGGCTTTACCCTGAATGACAGTGACTGAAAGTTTTGTCTTTTTGTCAAATTCCATCTTCTGATTTGTATTTAATCTGATCTCTGTCTTCTATAATGAATGTGAGAATATCAGAAATGTGGCTCCGGGCATCTATCAATCTAGCATTTCTGGCTGACAGTGAACTACAAATAATTCTTTATCCTGCTACTTACTGGGCAAGGCCTTTAGGATTTATTTCTGTTACTTTGTGATTAATTTTGAGTGGAAACATTGTTATCTCAAAGTATTATCTTGTTTTCAAAACATTTTGACTAAATTAATTATTTAAAAATGTATTGAAATGGAAACTTGCTTTATCTACTTCTTCCACAAAATCTGTTCATGTTTTCTAGTTAATTGCTTCATTTTAGTTTCTTTCCCTTTTTGCATCAGCCCCTTTTTTGCTCTTTCGTTCCTGAGGTTTTTTTCATTCTGGCTTGTGCAACTTTACACGTGGATTCAGCACCTTCTAGTGGGGACATATCAAACTGTAACTCTATTTTGAGCTTTCACCTTCTACACTCTGCAAGTTCATATAATATAGGTTTTTCTTAATAAATAAATATGACCATCATTATACCAAGATCTATATTTCTTCTATGTTCTGCACTAAATTACAAATACATTGTATTTGGTTCGAAAAGCATTGCCTTTTCTGTCCATTGTGAGAGGAAAACACATTTGAATTTATTTCATATTTGCTCAGTTGAAATCTTCTTGCATAGATATTTAGATCAGAGTGAAACTTGCACAAAAGGAAATTAACAGTTTTAAAATAGTCATGGTTAACCTTGTCCTTTTCTCTTTTATGCAACTTGTTTTGAATTTCAACAGCAAATTCATAAGAATGTGTAAACCATGAAAATTATTCCTGCTGCAAACTTTCTGGATCAATATTTCTTAAAGGTTTTCTTTAATATGATACAATTTTATATATTCCTTAATGTAGTATAATTAGTCCTATATTTTCAAAGAAACTGGTGCCAATTGAAATTACCTGCATGATATTTATTTGAGTTGGTAAATGAATTGAAAATTTATCGTATGTAGCCCATTTTACAATGGCTCTTCAGTTTTTTTTCAGTTTGATCACAGCACAGGCTGCTCTTAGCAGGTAATTTGGGAACATAAGAATAAAAGAACAGGAGTAAGCAATTTAGCCCCTCATGATTGTTCCACCATTTGACAGGCTCATGGTTTACCTGTGTTTTATTCCATTTATCTGCACTAGTTCTATATTCCTTAATACCTTTATCCTTCAAAAACAACAATCTTAATTTTGAAATTGATGTATTCTTAATGACTTTTCATGGCAAAAGTTCCTGTCTTCATTTCCCCCATGTCTGATGAAGTTCTTCCTGACCTCACTCTGAACATCCTGGCCTGAATTCTCCAACCTCATCTGCGGCTGCGACTCTCAAATGTCACTGAAGTGAATGGAGATTTGATTGAGCGTCAAATTCTCCATTCTCACTGACAGCGGCACCCAGATGTATGAGGCAGGAGAATTCCAACCCCTATCTTTAGTAAATTTGTAAATTTGTAGATTAGTAAATTTGCAGATGACACTAAAGTCGGTGGAGTGGTAGATAGTGAAGAGGGGTGTTATAGTTTGCAGAGGGACTTAGACAAGTTGCAGAGCTGGGCCGAGAGGTGGCAAATAGAGTTTAATGTGGAAAAGTGTGAGGTAATGCACTATGGCAGAAATAATAAATGTGTAGAGTATAGGGCAAATGGTAGGATTCTTAGTAGTCTAGATGAACAGAGGGATCTTGGTGTGTATGTGCATATATCCCTGAAAGTAGGCAGTCAGGTCGAGAAGGTTGTTAGGAAGGCATATGGAGTCTTGGCTTTTATTGGTAGAGGGATTGAATTTCGGAGCCGCAACGTCATGTTGCAACTGTACAAAACTCTAGTGCGGCCGAACTTGGAGTATTGTGTGCAGGTCTGGTCCCCACATTATAAGAAAGATGTGGAGGCATTGGAGAGGGTACAGAGGAGGTTTACCAGGATGTTGCCTGGTATGGAGGCAGGTCTTATGAAGAGAGGCTGAGAGATTTGAGGTTGTTTTCGTTAGAAAGAAGGCGGCTAAGAGGAGACCTTATTGAAACATATAAGATGATTAGAGGTTTAGATAGGTGGACAGTGATAGCCTTTTTCCTAGGATGGAGAAAGCTAGCACGAGGGGACACAGCTTTAAATTAAGGGGTGATAGTTATAGGACGGATATCAGAGGTAGGTTCTTTACCAAAGGGTGGTTCGGGAGTGGAATGCCCTGCCTGCAGCAGTTGTAGATGCACCAAGTTTGGTGGCGTTTAAGAGGTTAGTTGAAAAGTATATGGAAGAGAAGGGAATGGTTTAGTTTGGAGGGTCATTGCTTTTTATATTGGTCGGCGCAACATCGAAGGCCGAAGGGCCTGTTCTGTGCTGTAATGTTCTATGTTCTATGTTCTATCTCTAATTTTGATGTTATACCTTTTGTCCTGGACCCCTTCAGTAGATGAAATGGATTCCCTCTCTCTATCTTATCGAATCCTTTAATCAACTTGTAATTCTTCATTAGATTGTCCCTTAACTTCTTCCTAAAGAGAATGTAAGACTGGTCTATGCAACCTTTTCTCACAATTTAACCTTTTTACCCTTGGGTATCATTCTGGTGATCTCTTCACTGCTTCCTTTAAGGCCAACGTATTATAAGGTACAGGAGCAGAATTCGGCCATTTAGCCCATCGAGTCCACTGTATCCTTTCTCAGGATATAGTGAGAAAGCATTGGTCTGAGTGTAATACTCCAGATGAGGTCTAACAATAGCTTTATACAACTGAAGCATAACTTCCATATTCCAGCTCCCTCTTTATTTTTTCCTATTTTACTCTTTTTTTCCTGTACATTAATTTTCACTGATTTACATGGGTCCATAATTTCTCTGCTCTTCCACAGTTCCTAACAGTGCACCATTTAGAAAATAATTTTACCTACCTTTCTTAGGTCCATAGCTCACACTTTCCCATATTAAATTCCATCTGCCTCAGTTTTGCCCATTCACTTCATGTTTCAATGTTACATTACTACTTTCTGTTCCTTAGTGTCATCAGCAAACTTTAATATATTACCTTTAAATAGGAAGAATCTAACTTGTGTACCAGAACTATAGTTGGTGACATTCCTTGATTGCTGAGATTGAAACTTGGTGTGAAAGAAAGGAACTTTGGATGTAAATCTGCTTCTTAGCAATCCACAGAAATGTGCTATGGAATTCCAATGAATTGCTTTTTGCAAGTGGTAAAACTACTATCAGATGGTAATACAATAAGCACTGGCCTCTGTGGCTAGTAAAATATTAAGGAATGATATTGGTGGTGGGAGAGATGGGTGGGGAAAGTGTGGGTGATTCTTTGACCTCTCCACAGCATGTTTCTTGTGGTTGCAGGTAGGGTACATTCGTCAGCAGTGGGATCTTCTGGCCCTGTCTCTGTTGATGGGATTTCCCATTGACTGCATCCCACACAACCAGGAAACCTGTAGTGGAGGTACACCTTCGGCAGGACCAGAAAATCCTACTGGCATAAACAGCTGGAGAATTCCAGACAATTCAGAGAAAGAAGATCAAAGCCTGTGCTGATCATGCTGCCTGCCTAAAGTAAAATCAAAATGCACTTATGGGTCCTTCCATTCGCATCCTATTCATGTATTCATCTAATTATCCCTTAAATACTACTATTGTAGCTATTCGCACCACCTCCCCAGGCAATGCGTTCCAGGCACTCAGCAAGCTCTGTGCTTCACACATCTCCTCTAAATCTTTCCCCACGCACCTTAAACCTATGTCCCTTAGTACTTGACTTTTCTACCTTAGGAAAGAACATCTGATTATCCACTCTGTCCATGCCACTCATAATCTTGTAAACGTCTATCAGGTCACGGTCAACTTCTGTCGTTCCACCAGTGAGAATAAATCGAGTTTGTCCAACCTCTCCTCATAGCTAATACCTCCAGACCAGGCAATGTCCTGGTAAACCTCTTTTGTACCTTGTCTGTGGTGTTTTGAAAATGCCGTGGAGGTCACTTGGCTCTCTGCTCTTCCACTTTGCACTCACATTAGAACCTGTTGGAATTCATCATCAAAGTACTGAAAATGTTACTCCTGGGGAAATGAAGTGTTTTTTGAAGATCAGAGCCATTGTTGAATCTTCATATTTTGTTGCTATCAGTGTTCTGAAATATTTACGGCAGGAAAATTTGTACTTTTTTTAAAAAATTGTGACCTTGAATAGCTTTCCAGAAAATAGTTGTCCTTGTATTGTTGCAGATAACAACTTTGTTCAGTTTTCTGTTGCACTTCAGTATATCTGAAGGAAAAATAAAGAAAACAAAGTTGCCGGTCTCATATAGCTTCTGAAACCTGAGGGACATTTGTATTTGCCCCAAACAGGAGAAAATGAGCCTCTTTTACATGAAAACATTTCCAATTTCAAGATCATATCCTAACAGTGAATGATTCCATTCATGTGAAAAATTATTTTCTTTTTAAAGACGTCAATTTTGTTTTGTTATTTGAGCACCTCAGGAGGTGGTCTGACAATGGAACCAAAGCAAAGTGTGCTGTAAAATGAATTCAGGAAGAATGTACTATCTCTCCTAAGTGCTTTGTAGAACAGCTGTGTATGAATTCCACTTATTCTGACAGATACTGTGAAACTCGTGAAATGTTTCAGAATAATACATTTTTTGTGGATTTATTCGTAAAGAATTTGAAAAAAAAATCAGTTAAAATATTACAAAGTTACAATTTATAGAAAGGTATAAGATGGTTCTATATACTAAACTACTTTTTAGCATTTAGTTTCATTAAAAGATTTTCATACAAATGCATTTATATAAGCAAATATATATGTTTCTTTTGTCTCTCCATATTCTACCTCTTTTACACAAATTGGCCCATGCAACCTCTTGCAGCTGATAAGTTAGCTAGCCTGAATCATTGCCTTCTCTACTGATGTTGTTGATACCAACAAATGGCGTGGCCACAACTTCACTGACACTTTTTGGTGCTTCAGCTAGAAATGAGAAAAATCTTTACACACCACAACAAATAAAAGGTATCAACATCCAACTGTAGGAGAAGTGGCATGAGGGATTATCTACACCTTGAGTTGAACCAGTTCACCAGAGGGTGGCACGGTGGCACTGCTGATTAGCACTGCTGCCTCAGAATGCCAGGGACCCAGGTTTGATTCCTGGCTTGAGTTGCTATCTGTGAGAAGTCCACACATTCTTCCCGTGTCTACATGGGTTTCCTCTGGATGCTCTGGATTCCTCCCACAGTCTGAGAGATGTGCTAGTTAGGTGCATTAGCCACGCTAATTTCTCTTTCAGTACTTGAACAGGTGCTGCAGTGTGGCAACTAGAGGATTTTCACCATAACTTCATTGCGGTGTTAATATAAGCCTAGTTGTGACTCAAATAAATAAGCTTAAAGGAACATTTTCTTTTCTGTTAACATTACTTGATGATAATTCTTTATACCGATGCAAGATTCCAATTTGATATTTATCTTTTACCTTTTCTGTTTCACAACACTAAGCTTGTCCAAAGTACAAAATGCTATCATAAGTACAAAAGATTACAATAGAATTATGCTTTATATAATTTTTCTTAAATATGTAACATGGGATGAAGTGCATTATTTAGCCCATTATGCTCAATTCAATCCAGTGTATTGATTTAATTTTATTTCATAGTGCTCTACATCAATACTTGAAAGTAACTAACTTTATAGTTATTTTGGGAATCTCTTTATAAACAGCATCAGCATCAGGCTGGTATATCACAGGTTAAATATAGAGAGAAGTCTATCTGATTTGTTGAGCAGATCACCTCCATTGTACCAGTGCTACAATTTAATTTCTTAATCCCCGTCATTCCTGCCATCCTTGCTAATGATACTGTCAAACTTTTACAACACAGTGGGCACTCTTTCTCTTCTGAATTCCTGATTGCAAGGGAACTGGATTCAGACAGTTCAAATTCATTGAATCAAGGATCCGTACTGCCTTACAGGGAGAAAAGATTTCCAATCCATGCATCTAAGTTGGTTTCAGACACTGTCACACATGAAATATTACATCATAACCATTTGTTCTTTGTGGTTAGGAACAGCGACACAAATGGGAAAGTAAAAAGATCTGACTATCTGTCCCATTAAAAGGAATAGAATACTCATCTCCCTGCTTATTTCTGAAAAATCAGTAATCATTTGCTTTTGTTGAAGGTTCTGATAGTAGCTGTCAAAATGCTAAATTAATTTTTGACAGTTATTAAATGTTTTGTTCTGGAAATGATGAACCACTGGTGTTTTATTATGGCCAATAAGAGGACACATGAGTAATCACTGTGTCACTAGCTTTTACATAATAGTGTGGATGGATGCCTTAACAATGATATGTTGCCTGCAGGCTTTCCAAAATGTGTGGCCACTAATTTTGCTCTCCGCCTATCTGCTATAGATCTGGTGATCTCACATTTCAGTTTTGCAAGGCAGAGATTTGTGCTGAAAGTGGGCTTTTGCTACATAACCATCTAATTTAAGAGATTACATCAGCATTCTATAGGACATTTTTAATAATTCCATACGGACCTGTGAGAGTTATATGCATACTTGGCGTATGTTACAGGCAGATGGCAGCAGTATTATCAGATCCAGCATATGGTTTAATGAGCCCATTTCAATTTCTCAACTGCAAAATGTTTGCAGCCTTTTATGCTTTTTTGTTTTATCACACTTAAGCCCCATAAATGCCCTAAAGGTACTTTGCTGTTATGATTGTATTCCAGCTGGGACCTAGTTTTGTCAGAAATGCTTACCAGGAGAATCATTTTATATATAATTTTTCAACCATAATCAATGTAGTTTTTCAGTCCAGTTCACAACAGCTGAAGCATAAAGCAAAATGCTGTTCACAGTGGTTTGGTGCAGCTGTTTGATAACTACATCAGCTATCATTTGTAAAGCTGTTAGAACAATTCACTGATGAATACTGAAATGCATGACATTGCTCAGCTTTTCCATTTTTGTTGTCGAAGCTCATTTGTATTGCAGACTCTTTTTTGGAGAAAGGCACACACTACTTGCTTGTTGCCTGCGTAATTCTCGATGCACTGCCACAAGGAACCTCTTGTGATCCAGTAACTTTCGAAAGGCATTTCTCTCACTTGTCTTGCAGTTGTTAATGGAGGTGCAAATATAAACAGTTAATTAATGCTGGCTTATTACGCTTTTAGTTTCATTTGAATTTATTTATCATATGCCTTAATAAATGCTGTGTTAACCAACCAGCAATTGACTATTGCACTGAAAATGCATTGCACAGAGAAACCTGATCCTTTGATCATGCACGAGGAACAGCATGGTGGCACAATGGTTAACGCTGCTGTCTCACAATACCAGGGAGCTGGATTCGATACCCAACTTGGGTTCCTGTCTGTGCAGAGTCTGCATGTTCTCCCCATTCCTACGTGGATTTCCTCAAATTTCCTCCCACATACCAAAAGACGTGCTAGTTATGTGCATTGGCCATGTTAGATTCTCCCCAAATATAACTCTACTTGTAACATTAATTAATAAATGTTGTGGATGCCAATTGGCAATTCACTATTACACTGAAAAATGTACAGAGAGGAACCTGATCCTCTGATTGTGCAAATGATGTTATTAAATGAAGAATGAAAAGCCATTCAGAAATAGCCAACTACAATTACTGTATTCAGTGCCATCATTTCTTGAACACAATTTATCAGGTGTTGATCAATTAGAGTGGTATGAATATCCTCGAAAGTGCATAAAGCAATTGTTCTTATCCAATTCCAACTGTTCTCAGATGCCAGATGGATGGTGCTGTTGTAAATATGTTGATTTCATATTATGAAATATATTAATTTCACCCTAATTTCCATGCGATAAACTGTAGCTGATAGTATACCATGAAAAAAACACCTTTGGAATTAAAGAGTAAATTATTCAAGCACTTAAGGATCAAACAGTTCTCATTCTAGAAGATCAGGGAGACCAAAAGCAATAATTGTCAAAGTTTTGGCTTTGAGCTAAATTTATTGAAACATTACAGCTTCTTAAGTTTCCATGTTTTTAGTCCCTTTTCAAAGCACAAATAACCTTTATCTTTTGAAGACATGACTAGCCTGCAAGTGGACATTAAATGCAGGTAGGACGTGAGAAAATCTTAAATGTAAGTCATGCTTACCCTTTCCAAAGTTGAACCATCTTCTGCTACCAGTTACAGTTAATTTGAGGTGGAAAATAATTGATCAAATTGTTCACTCTGGAATTCTTTCTCTGGGTGATTTGGATTAAGAAACAACAGACTGAATTTTGCCAATGTCTAGAACTTGGGGTAAAATTCATCTTTAATTTATTCCATGAGAAATTTCTGCGATAAGGGAACTGCAGGAGTACTTTCAAAGGCTTTGAACTAATAGCTGATTGCTCAAAGTGTATTATTTTTCTTACTTTGCAAGACCTACTTGTATCAGAGAGGGAAACATTGACTTGGTTTTCACTGGTGATCTGCTAGAAAGAATGGGTTTTAAGAAGTGAATCCTGAAATAACATATTCTACTATGCTCAATTTTAGCCCATAGCCAGCCCTGCAACTTGGATACAGGCCAGTCTTTGAAGAATCCTTTTGCAAATAATGTTAAATACAGACTTGTTCAAAGCTATTACATTAGCTGCATGGTAGTGAAAGTAATTGAGTATCATGATAAATGTATCCAAATGCTAGAAATTTTATTCATGAGACCAGTTTAGCTGTGAGGTGTTATTTGTTTTTGATGAACCAATTGTAATTCAAGTAAAGCAAAATACTGTAGAATCTAGAAATCTGAAAACAAACAGAAAATGCTGGATTAACTCAGCAGGACTGGCAGCATCTGTGGAAAAAGAAAAACAAAGTTAACGTTTCGATTCCACATGGCTCTTCTTCAGAGCTGAAGAGGAATAGAAATGTAATGGATTATATAGTTGGTGAAGGGAATGGTGAAGGTGGAGCAGCACAAAAAATCAGGAATAAGTTGGAGCTAAGGACACAAGACAAGAGGAGGGTTAATGATAGCATTAAGAATTCAAGAAGATAGTGATAGTGGCATAAAGGTAAGATAGCAAAATGTTAATAGGAGGGTAAAGGCCTGTGCCTAGTGAAAAGAAAACTGAGAAACAAGTGACAGATGGCCCCAAGACAAAAGCAAAGTGTTGCGAATGCTGGAATCTGAAACAAAAACAGGAAATGCTAGAAAATCTCAGCAGGTCTGACAGCATCTGAGGAGAGAGAATAGAGCCAATGTTTTGAGTTTGGATGATTCTCCATGAGACTGATGGCCCTGTTGGGGAGGGAGAGGTTATGGGGAGAGGGGTTGCAAGAATTTGAGAGGTGCAGGAGTAGGCCATTTAGCCCTTCAATGCTGTACCACCATTCAACATGATCATGGCTGATCATGCACTTTTCTCAATACCTCTTGATCTCTTTAGCCACAAGGACCTCGTCCAGCTTCTCCTTGACCACATCTAACGAATTGGCCCCAACAGCTTTCTATGATAGAGAATTCCACAGGTTCACTATTCTCTAAGTAAAGAAATTCTTCCTCATCAAAAATAAGCCCATAAATGCCCTGTTTCACCCACTGAAGTGAAGGGGTCACAATCAGGGGGTTAAGCGTACCCCTTGGGCATCGGCACCCTGGCACTGCTCATAGAGCATCAGGCAGTACTAAGGGGGTGGGATATATGCCACTTTCAATAGGGATCAATTGGGGGATGGAGGAAAGTTAGAGATCGGGGTGGGCTGGTTTATGGGGCTGACCAGCGATTGAGCTGGCCAGAAATTGAGAGGCCATCAGTGAGGGGCCACTGTGCATGCGCTGATCTCAGCACTACTGGTGCATACACAGTAGCCTATTCAATCCATTGATTTCAGCCTCTCCAGCAGGGATAAGTCCCACCCGCTGAAATTTAATGATATTCGTGCTGGTGACCTCTGCAGTGCGTAGTGTGTAGGAGATTCTTCTCTGAACTTGCACCGATAAAAATCAGGTGAATTAAGCCAGCGTGAAGTATTCTAATTTTCATGATAATTCAACACTCAGAATGTTTTTGGGAGACTCCCAACCCTTGTGTCTGAGAAAAAAAATGTTACCGAGGATTTATCAGCATTTAATGCCAAGTTATTGGATGAAGGTGCTGCTGAGGACTGGTAATGTTCCTCTGGTTCATCTCCAATTCACAGACAATGAAATATGCGACAAGGTCATAATTAAGAATAAAAC
Organism: Sphyrna mokarran; assembly: GCA_024679065.1. Taxonomy (NCBI): domain Eukaryota; kingdom Metazoa; phylum Chordata; class Chondrichthyes; order Carcharhiniformes; family Carcharhinidae; genus Sphyrna; species Sphyrna mokarran. The sequence goes on along the minus strand of JAGIQG010000003.1, from coordinate 102,554,134 downwards.
AATGAGGGTCATAGAGTCATAGAGTCTTACAGCATGGAAACAGGCCCTTCGGCCCAACTTGTCCATGTCACCCCTTTTTTTAATCCCTAAGCTAGTCCCAATTGCCCACATTTGGTCCATATTCCTCTGTACCCATCTTACCTACGTAATTATCTAAATGCTTTTTAAAAGACAAAATTGTATCCACCTCTACTATTACCTCTGACAACTTGTTTCAGACACTCACGAGGCTCTGTGTCATAAAACTGCCCCTCTGGATCCTTTTGTATTTCTCTCTTCTCACCTTAAAACCACGCCATCTAGTTTTAGATGCTTTGGGAAAATATATCTAGCTGATCTATGCCCCTAATTATTTTATAGACCTCTAGAAGATCACCCCTCAGCCTTCTACATTCCAGAGAAAAAAGTCCCAGTCTATCAAGCATCTCCTTATAACTCAATCCATCAAGTCCTGGTAGCATCCGAGTAAATCTTTTCTGCACTCTTTTTAGTTTAATAATATCTATAATAGGGTGACCAGGATTGTACACAAAGAGTGATAATGATAACGATGAAAGTTCTCATATCAAGGAAATTTTGATGAGTCATCCATGTGTGCTTATTGGCCTTATAAACAACAGGAAAAGCTTAGTCTCCCTTGAAAGCTCTAGAATTCCAGCTGTCATCAATAATACTAAGTTATACTTGTTGTACCTGCTGCATTTGAACATCTGAGGAAAATAAGCCACTCCTTAGAATACTTATGTCCTGTCAGTGCTGTCTCATCTGCAGTCACATTGGGGTAAATTTTCCACCTCTATCTGCCTCAGGAATTGTTGCGGGTAGGAGGGAAAATTTGATGAGCCATTGAAAAGTCTGTTGACTTTGGATGTGAATTTCCAGTCTCAAGGGGAACAGAACCCGAAAATCCCATCTGTGGATTTTCCTTGTAACAGCCCTCCAATAAAATGGGGTCTCGTCAGCATTGTACACTTGCTCCGGAATTAAACCTTCCAAAATCATTTTGGAAAATTCATCTAAATATGTCTTTGCAGCTTCATGGTTAGCTATAGTATTTTCAGCTCATTTTCAGCTGCAGGAGATTGTGGTGTTTTTTACATCTATTATACCATCCGAATGTGTAGTCAGATGGTGTCATTAGACCCAATTCTTCATGGGACACTTCCATTTGGGCTGTGATGAAGAAGTAATCCAATAGACATTTTTTGCTCCAATACTGCCTCTTTTACTAAATTTTGCCTGCATGGACAATCATTGACTGCTGGAGTGTTTTCCAATTATCCGTTAAACTTGGTGCATCACTGTCAGCATAAAATGCAACTAACTTTTCCTTTTGTTTCTTCAAATCATAAGTAGTCACTGTACTAAAACCATGGAACTAGATTTTCCAGCATCCAAGATGCGTGTTGCCTGTTTGCAGCAGGTGGCACGTTGTTTGCTAATGGCAGCATTCTTTGGTTCCACCACTATCCATAGGAGTTCCCACTGATGTCACCCCACACCAACAGAAATCCACGGGCAAGGGTGCACTGCCGGTGGGACCAGAGATTCCCACTGTCGTGAACGGCCAGACAATTCTGGCCTATATTCTTCACTCAATCTTTTCACTGAGGCTTTCCCTTGATGCATTAGTAACTCCATCTTCTGCTTAATACTCAGCAACAAAAGCTTACACATGGCCAGTCACGGGATATCCTGCTGGCCTTTTCAACACAATTTTGAAAAAATGTTGCTAAAAATGACTGGAATTACAGGGAGATATTTTGTATGCATGAGGAGTGGTGTTAGAACTTTGTGGAATCAAGCCAGGAGTCATTGGGACCCTCAAAGTGGCAGCTCAAAGAAGCACTTAGAAAGTGGTTTTCAAATTGCTACCCAAGGTGCCAGTTTCAACAATAGCTGGTTTTCGGGTACTTCTGGATTTTGGGATGTCAGATAAGGGTAGCTGTATTTCACTTCTTATATATTAGACCAATATTGCCAAACACAATATTATTCACTGCATTATTACATTAATTACAGTGCTGAATAATATCTAAATAGATAAATTGTAAGACATAAGTTTGACAAAAGGTTATTTAGAGGGTCATTGCTTTTTCTTAATTGGTCGGTGCAACATTGAGGGCCGAAGGGCCTGTTCTGCGCTGTAATGTTCTATGTTCTATGTTCTAAGTGTTCATAACCACATGTTACAATGGCTAAAATAATATGCAAAATATTTTGAATTGGCAGAATCCCATTAACAGTAGTATGGATCAATGTTCATGAATTGGTAACGTCAGTTTAGTTTTTACTCTTTAAACAATATTCTATGCATCTTGTTTGGATTTATGATTTCTTGTTACTCATTTATCGGTGTCAATAGTATGATGGGAAGGTTAAATATTTGTTTTGCCCCTATCCATTCTTATAGGATGTGGCCATTGATGTAACCAAGAGGGATATCTTGCCCAATCCAAGATTAACATTCCTGCATCTATTAAAAAGATTATAAACTGTTCAAACCTTGTTCATATAACTTCAGTGGATATAGTAACCCCACAAATGGACTCTCATTGGAAACTATTGTCAATATAATAATTGAGATTTCAGACTCCTATTTTGCCTAATTTTTCTGCATCAGTTGTTGCTCACAGTGTTTACCATGACCTCTGGACTCTGTGCACTAATCATATATATGGCCATAATGGTGCTAATACGTCACTATAGTAATGGATTTGCTTGGAGGAACTACGTATAGTTTCTTAACATCAAGATATAAGTATAGACAATATAAATTGAAGCAGTGTAATAGATTTCTCTGACCAACTTTTGTCTTTGCACTGCAGCAATGTGCATTCAATGTAATGAAAAATCTACTTTTTAATCCTTCCATTAGACACAATGAGGTATCAGCTGTGACAAAATTTGGAAGCAACTTTGCAATTTGAATTGAATGTTTCCTTTTGTTTGTAGAATTCAAAACAAAATTTGTAATGGAAAATGTATTTACTGAGGCTTTGGACATATTCAAATATTTGTGACTAACATTTGATGTGGAAAGTCGTAAAATAACATGTGTTACAATATTATTAAAATGTAATACGTTGGGTAAAAGTCGATGCACTAAAGGGAGTTTAACCAAGGGTCAAAATATGAATTGCTGGTTAGTAAAGGTTTTGAATAATGGAAATTCTTCCACTAGGTCACAGGTCAACATAATGATTGAGGGTGGCTTCCATCTCGTGCAGAAAAATCTAGTTTGTTTGCTCGCAAGTCACTGAGTGACGTTTAATTTAGTTGGTTCTGCTGCTATAAACAAATGATCTTTCAATTAGCTTGGTGCAGTTATGAAACTGTTTATTGTGGAAAGTATTTATCATGGGATTATTTAATCACTGAATACTAGCTTTGTGAGAAGGTTTAACCTTTGAAAATTAAATCACCAAGCCAGCTAGGTTTTGCAAACAAGGAAAAAAATGATCATTGCAATTGTTGCCAAAATCAAGTCTTAAAGAGATCAATCAAAATGTATACAACATATATGATGCACTTTGTGAATAAAGACATTTGTTTCTTTTTGTTCCCAGGATATTATTTTTAACATTTGAATTACTGCCTTCCCATTTTTTTTCCTATAAGACAACCAAACCATGGGCACGGACAGAGGCCACTTTTGTAACTCCATGTTGATTCAACAAAATATCATCATGTTAAGAACCTGTACTAGCTCATACTTCAGGTATGCCTTTTCGAGTCCTGAAAATAAATCCTTGAAGAAGACATTGCTTAGGTCTTAGTTAGAGTGCCCTATTCAGATTCCTCACGTTGGTTAATATTGAGGCCATACAATGGGTACAGGGGAGGGCAAGATGTTAATTCTTGATGAAGCATCTTACTTACCCAGATAGGCTCAAATAGCTGGAACTCCACAAGTTGGAGGGAATTGCAGAGGTAAGAGGCAATAACCTTTTGTCAAACGTGGAAAAGACGTGGAAAAATTCTGTCATAAAAGAATTGAAAAAAAAGTGAGATTTTAAAAGCTTTTGGATGGCATGGAAAAGTTCAGAATGGACCTTTTTCATTTTAGAATTCTAGTCAGACAAGACAACTGACATTTCTATCTGCAAGGATGGGGTTAAATTAAAATAACAATGGTTAAATTTTAAATTGGGGGGGGAAGAAAGATTAATGAGAATGTCACGTTGCAATTTGGACTCTTTCTGAGACTGAACACTTCATGAATAGATATTTTTCATTCTGAAAGTGTCTTGTGAGAGTGATAATTCATTGTTATGAGTCCTCAGCTGCTAAAGCTGCAGGTGTCGGTGCCTGGGGAATTGATTACAGCTGTGACAGCTGTTTTAGCAGATTCAAATCCTTCAGCCAAGTTGGCAATCTCATTGCACCAGACATTATTGTGTAACACATCAGATAATCAAAGTTTCCATCCACGTGTTAACATCTCTCACACATTCCTTTCCTTCTTTGGACGGACCTCTTCCATTGTTTTGCGTGCTTATTTTCATTAGTTCAGTAAGATTCTGAAAATATTAATAAATGTGCAGACTATTTGACAAAACTCATGCTCTTGTGATCGAGTTCTGTCTTCATTGGGGTCATACTGTTCAAACAGTAAATATTTCAGCCAGCTTTTGACAGTTGATAGCACATAAATTTTTTTAAGGGAAAGCATTCCCTTACTGGTGCTTTGATTCAAATGGTTAACCAAAGGATTTAATTTTAGTTAACTGGTTTCTGGTTAATTATAAATAAAAGCTCTTAGCTTGCATGTTGAGGATTGCAGGAACCATAAAACAATGCAATTATAGAATCATACAGTACAGAAGAGACCACTTGGCCCATTCAGTCTGCACTGACACATGAGAAAAACCTGACCCCTCACCTAATCCCATATACCAGGGTTTGGCTGACAGCCTCAAATGTTGTGACATGCCAGGTGCTCATCCAGATATTTTTTTAAAGGATTGTATTACTTGTGACAAGGACTATGTCAAATGTCGAGGATGCTAGGTTTGATTTAATAGTCTGATGTTTACTGCTGCTTTATTAGCAGTTGTTTTTATTGTCAAGTTTCCATTGATTATTGTATTTGTAAAAAAGGTCTATCAATGGTTGATTGGCTTACCAACAACATACTTAGTCTAGACAACACACAAATGAGGCATTTGATTATGGATTATAACACAATTCCAGTGATGCAATCAAATAGATCCAGTGGACATCAACATTGCTGCAACCAACAGGCAAACACTACCTAGGTGCTAATGCCATACACCAGGACTAGCCTGACAAGGTCATCTGTAAGTCACTATATAAGTGTTACTCCTCATCATTCTGCATTACAAACCAATACATACTGTATATTATACCAAGATGATGCAAATATACTTTAACGTAATTATAATCAGAACTAATTTAACCAAAAGTAAAGATGGGCTGACTTTCTTTTGATCACATGGTACAAAAACAAAACTGATGTGCATTTCAGCAAATCAATTGAAATAAATTTGCTTTGCTGCTTGAGGTACATATCATTGAAAAGATTTCTTCACACTGAGAAATATTATGATCAACAACTGCAGTTGTCAATAAAAAGGATTGACATTAATGTAATAAAAAAGCAAAAATAAAATTGGACTTGTTTGTGCTGACTTGCATCATGTTATCCCCAGACTTTCACAAGCATAGGCTGGGATGTAAACAGAAACAAAAGTTGGAAAATGTGAAAATGGATTATGAATTTAGCATTGGTGGCTCAAAAATAAGGGCCAGTTCATGGACCTGTGGAAATAAACTCAAAGGGCCAAAAAGTGGCTGTAATGCTAATATCGATCCACACTTAATTTTCAGGTGGCTTCTCTCTGGTACTTCACTATTTTGCCCAAAGTTCTGGGAAACAAACTGTTCCCAGATCAAAATTGAGATGTATTTCTGAATCACTGATAACAGTGCTTTCAACAATTTTATTTACTAGATTAACAGCTAAATCAACACTTGTGTTCTTCCTGTGCTGACAAGGATGACTCCATGCTTCCATCATTTGACTTCTATTGTAGCTGCGGCACCATATCCACATGTGACCTCTCGGTCTACATCTTCCCCATTTAGTTGGAACATTCATTGGCTTGAGAAGTAGCAGTGTCTGCAATAGGGAACTATGGACAGGCCATTGTGTCACATACAAGTTAAACAAGCTGGCAGTGCATAACTATTTACATATGCAGTGAGCCATGGATTAAGCTGTTGCAGCTGTGTAGCCTATCATGTCTTATTCCTCCCACCTCCAACCCACTTTTTGTTGCAGAAAGCTTAAAATCAAAAGTAGTCCTAAGCTAAATGGTAATAAAGTCCTGGAAGTTTGTGTTTGATTTGCTTAGGAGCCTTGAACGTATGATTTCACTGCTTGATAAGGTTGTAGTCTTTCTCTGGCCAGTGACCTTAGTGTCGGTGACACAAAGAACATTCCGTCAGTGTGGTCTGTTGGTGCAGGCTTGCTATGTTGTCCTTTGGACTAGGTTGCATGTCTGCTGGTGAAGTCAAGATTGCCATAGACTGATGACTAGACTGTATGGTATTTGTTGGTGTTGGTTCCAATACCAGTAGAAGGTGTTGGTGATTGCGTACATAGTGGGCATTGTCTGAGGCTTCCATGAAGCTGTTTGGTTGTGGGGCATGGCTATGTATCATTACCAATTGGTCATGGCAACATCTGGTCTGGATCTTGGCTGTTTGACTAGTGTTAGAGGGTGAGTCTATGGGCATCTTGATTGCAGAACATTCTGCTTCTCAATTTATATTGAATAAATGCACTAAATACATTAGTTTCAAATTTGGACTGCAGCAGGTCTTTAGTAGTAGGAATCATGGCCCTGGTTGCCTGGAAAAGAGTTATTGTATTGACGAGGGCAGGCCCGTGATGATAGATTTCGCACGCTGAAGAATACAGCACAGTAGACTTGGTGATCCTGTGCACTTTTCTTGAGAAGAAGCATGGTTGAACAAACTGCCCATTCCATCAGACTATTTGACTGTGAATACAACTGGCTGCCCATATGTGTCAAAGTTCAGAAATTCCATGGAGATGAATTGGTGAGAGTTGTCTGTGGGATGCTGTATGTGGCAAAATGTCCTTTGAGTTTGATGATGTTACTCAGCATGGTTAGCAGGTAGTCAAGTTCAAACCACCCGGAATATGAATCAATTAAATCTAAATATTGTTTACCATTTCTTTCAAAGACATAGCTTCTGCAGATGACCAAGGGATGTCTAGGACTCACGTAAGTTCAATGGTTATTTGGCTTGATGTGGTGCATGACATGGTGCATATCTGGAAATTTCCCATTCCATGTCTGCGTACATAGAGGGCCAGTACAGTAAGACTCTAGCCCTGCATTGGGTTGCTCAGGTACCCTTGGTGAAGTTGTTGTGTGTAGTGCCTCTGGAGTGAGGTAGAGATGATGAATCGCTGGCCGTACAGTATTAGTCCATCTTTGTTGGTGAAGAATATAAAGAGCCCAAGGGAAAGCACCCTTGAGAATTCTGGCCATGATGATGTTGTGCCTGCATATGATGTGACCTGTAAGGCACCTTTGAGTTCCTGAGTTCGATAAGTACAAGAAGACAGAACTTCTATTGTCATGATGTCCATGTCTTCCTCACAGTATATCTAGTCAGTAGAGGGCAGGAAGGTACTGGAGAGAGCATCAGTCAGGTACAGCTCCTTACAATGTTTGTAGACAATGCTAAGATCATGATGTTGTAGGTTTTGCACCATGCACTGCAGTCATGCTGACATAATGTGGAGAGGTTTTATTAAGATAGTTATGAGTGGCTGTTAATCAGTTTCAACAATTGCTGCATGATTATATATGAAATCATGACATTTCTCACAGGCAAAGATAAAAGAAATAAATGCTTTCTTGATCTGTGCAAAATGAGTGATCTCACAATAACATGGGATATACTTATAAAGATAATTAATCATTACGAGGAAAGCACTGTAAAGCATCATTGTCCACAGGAATGGCCATCTGTTGTATAGTGCTTGACTTGTCTGGAGTGGGCTGTACATCTGTGAGTAAATGGCCCACAGGAAGAACCTGATTGACCCTAAATCTGCTTTTTGCGGGGTTAAGCTTCAACAGTATAGTCCTGGTTCTGTCAAGGATGAGATGGAGATGTACTTCATGTTTTGCATAGTATGACCGCCAAATCAGGATGTCATTAACAATGAGCTCCTAAGGTTGGCCTGCAAAGAATTGTGTTATGCATTGCTATAAGACGTTGCTGCCTGAGAGTATACAAAGAAAATGGTACTTGCCTACCAGAAAAATGAACGTGGTTAATTTTGAGGATTCTTCATTGAGTGGGATCTGTCATGACTTAAATTTCACATCCAGGATACTGAACACCTGAGCATTTGGCATGTCTGTTATCACCAGTTTCACTGTCTTCATCAGGGTTGGTCTGTGCAGCACTTTATTCAAGTGAACTGGGTCAATGCACATCCCAACTGAGCCAAAGCATATCCCAACCACCGCCGCTATTACTGAAACCCATTCTTTAGCCTCATCTGTAGGAGCAATGAGACTGAGTGACATCATTCAATGGAGCTCATCAAAGACTTTCTGTTTCATGGCGACTGATACTCTTCAAGATGTCTGACAACACCAGGTTTAAGTCCAATCAATTTATTAATAAATTGGTTGGACTTAAATCTAGCATTGTCAGACTTCTTACTTGTTTACCTCAGTCCAACGTCGGCATCTCCACATCATGACTACTGATTCTCTTCTCAGTTGATGGTACCAAATCATCTAGCCTCATGTGGAGCCCAACTCAAAACTTACCATTGATATCACAGTTGAAAACGTCTTCGTATGCTGTCACCTGTGGTGTTGTACAGCATATACATCTGGACTAAATTGAATGAACCCCAATGTAATGATGTCCCGAAGACCTAGTCATGGCCTTACATTCTGGTCAATTATATGAAACCTGAAAGTGCTCTGTGTGTAGTGAAGGGTAGCTACACATTTGGTCTGGATGCTTTGTCTCTATAAGCCACAAGTTCCACCTGGGTGCTGGGTTCTGGTGCAGCATATAGGTTTTGTTCCTGTAACATTTGTGGCCACTTGTTCTACAAAGATCATCCAGTGACAATGTACAATTCTATTGAATGGTTAATCACAATATTATGAATGATCTACTTTAGTTTGTCTGTCACATTCAAACCCTATTTTCAGACCTCTATGCTGCTGATAGAAAGGATTCAAAGAAATAATTTTGCTACTTAATTGGGTGTATTTTTGTTTTGTTTTATTAGTGATTCTCTGTCACTGTTAATGCTTTTTTATTTCTTTTAACAAGTACTCAGGAGGTCACGATTAATAGGTTTGCACATATTTTGATTATGTTTAATTTGTATATTTTGTAGCTGTTTAATTCTAATTTGTTACTGTTTCATAAATATGTAATTTCTGGCAGTCAGTTCCAAGTAGTTTGCATGATTAGAAGTGTAATACTGAAGGATGATACAAGATATTTGATGTGATGAAAGAAGTACTCCCTTTTCATATAAATACTATGCACTCTCGGAAATCCTCCCTCCCTTCACATATCATACTGCTTAGCATAGTTATCACGGTCCAAAGATACCTAATGCTCACTCTGTATATAACATACAGGAGAAATATTTAATTGATCAAAATTATAACATTTGTATGATCTCTTTGAGTGGGAGTGTTAAATTTATTATAAAGTTAAGCTTTTCATTATAGATACAATCAGATCAGTCTCCAATCATGTGTCAGAATTAGAAAGGACTCTGTTGAATGTGTATGCTTATTGAGAACTTCTCTCAGGGATCTAACCACACTATACCTGGAGAAGTTTAATGATACTGGCGTTTGAAACACAAAATATTCCAAGTTCCACTTGTTGATCAAGACTCTGCTTGATTGGCTGAAGTAGACACAATAAAGACACTAAAATTTATTACAGCTCTACTTTATTCAGAGGAGCTGGCTTAATTAAGATGTTTGAGAACATAGCACAGAGAAGACTCAAGCTCACTACAGAGATCTAGCAATTATCTGCAGTGGCGAGAAAGCTGGCTAAGCTTCTGTCACTCAATACAGGTACCTTCTTCTTCTGTGAACTTTGAGCTCAGGGTCCTTCTTTTATAATGATTGTTCTTCTTTTCTGAGCACAAGGATACCTTGTGGTTCCTGGATTGTAGGTTTATTTGCTTGCTCAGAGCGCATCTCTTATACACTTTTAGTAAAATGATCAACCAGCACATGCCAGTAAAATGATCAACCAGCACATGCGAGTAAAGTGATCAACTACAACATGCTCTGACATGCTTCTGTCAGGTACCTGTTCTGGTTCACAAGACGTCTTTATTTGGCACTTTCTTGCTATATTCACTTGTTCACCTGTTGTGCAGTGCTGGCCTTCTTAAATGGACAGACAAAAATTTAAATGAGAAGAGAAATCCTAAACACACTATTTATTTAGCATGTTAGCTGGGGATAGGAATAAAATCCAGTTCTGGTGTTTTGCAGCTTGTTCAATTCTTAGTCTCTCATTCATTAAGCTGAAGAATTGATCACACTTAACGTTATAACTTTGAAATGATCATGTCAAACATGAATTTAATCTACACAATGCATGCATTGTGATAGCACCGTTGACTAGAATATAATATGAAACTGAAAATGTCAGGTGCAAACACACTCAGTGTGACGTGAGTAATATGACAACCCATTCAAACATTAACATTTCAAAATGAAATGCCAAGTATGAACTTACTCAACCAGCAAGTGACAATTTGACAGCCCTTTCTGGCTACATCCTTTTTTTTAAAGAAACATTTGCTATTACAGATCAAAATGTCAAATACTAACTTTAGCAATCTCCTCCAACTCTGCTGGCAAATACCCTAAAAATTGGTAATTTATTTACAAATGAAAGCCTTAAACATATTTTCTTTGTTTGGTGACATTTCTGATATTTCTTTAAGTTGAAGAATACTACCCAATGGTGAAAGTGTGTCCATTGTCAGTAGCTGAAATGCTGTAGCTGCGGCTTTTTGTTTGAAGGCTCCTTTGCCAGTGATGAGTGTTGCTGGCCTGGAACAGAGGTTATTAGAATCTGGCAAGGATGCCAGCATGGCTAACAATAGCAGCATGTTGCATTTCACAGTTACCTTTTTTTAATAAGTTTTGAGACCATGCTGCCATGCACTATGAGTCTCATTAGACCTTCAATTTTCATGCTAATACACGCTAATTGATCCAAGAGAGAAGTTCTAAGATTTGGAAAGGTTTCCTCTCCCTTAACACTGCTTTCCTATGTAAATGTAACGGATGAATGTGTTGATGGCATGACCTTTGACAGTTGGCTAATGAACATTCTGTTGTACTTCTGAATTTTGCTTGTAGGCATTGGATTTTTCAAATATTATTGGAAGGTTTCACCTGTGTTTTGATTAGTTCAGGACTCTATGCTATGGTTATGCAATGATTGTCATGTTGTACACATGTGGCAGCACAGAAACCACTCATCCTTTAGCTGGGAAGGTAAACACAGCATAAAATGTTTTACACAACCATATTTCTCCAAGCCACAAAGATGAAACACATTATCATCAGGCAGTTGCCGCAGATAAATTAAGATAATTACAAAGATATGAGCTGGAATTTTTAGACCCTTTCCACCAGCGAGACTTTCTGGTCCCGCTGCACTGAGCGGAGATTTGGCTGAGTGCCAAACTCTCCATCCTCGATCTCAGTGGCAACAGGGCGTGAACAATCAGAAGATTCCACCCATGGTTTGGAAATGGAATCACTGAGCTTCGAGAACCTTGTTCCACTTTTCTGCATTTGCCTGACAAAGACACAGAGTGTCGAACGCTCGCAATTTTACTGTCAAATAAATCGGTTGGATTTAAAATTGGTGTTGCTAAATTCTTACTGAGTTCTTACTGTGCTTTACTCAGACATAGCTCTCTGTCTCAATAATACCTTTGTCACAAGGAGATTTAGCTTTGACAATATATAAGTAATGACAGTGTGATGAAATTAATGGAGGGAAAATTACTCCTCTGGAAGAGTCCCCAACCTATGGGAGACACAAAGACGTTCATTTTAGAAAAATGTTTTCTGACCTGTTAACAAAGTAGGAGGTCTTTCAAATGATCATAATATCTGCAAACAATAAAACAGATTGCTGTATAAGTGTGCTATCCTAATACCAAGCTGAACCTCGCAACTCTCTTCTGTGTTCTCATTGACACTTGTTGCTGTTGTGTGTGCCCAGGAGTTGCCAGTGTTTTGATTCTGCCTTCCAAATTGCCTGACAATAGCTATTCTACTACGTGTAACTGTCCTTTGCCACAGATTAGGTGTAAAGAACAAAATGGTTTAGACGTTGTAAAGACAAATTGAATTTGTCCTCTGGCATATTGGCAGGAGAGAAACCCTGTAAAATTTGCTAGGTAGCTATCCACCCGCTCCTGACCGGTCAAGAATTTTGCAGGAGGCAGGTGAGGCCTAAGGCAGTCAGCCCACCCTCACATCAATTATTGGTCACTTAAAGGGCTTCTTCCCAGCTGGCTGCAGTTCTGAGACCAGCTGGAGGTTAAGGATTGAGCAGAAGCCTGGAAGATTAATGTGCTCAGGCCTCCAGCAGGAGGCAGGTTGCCTACGTCACTCTCAGCACGTGTGGAGAAAGAATGAAGCTAATGTTTCAAGACTTGGATGGCCATTCATCAGAGCCATATCTCTCTCCACAGATGCTGTCAAACCTGCTGAGATTTTCCAGAATTTTTTGTTTTTGTTTCAGATTCCAGCATTTACAGTAATTTGTTTTAATATTATTACTTTGTTAACATCACTGCTCACTTTCAGTGAACCCCATTCCCTTCCCCCCGTCTCTGCTACTCTCAGTTCCCAGCACCCCCTGACATTTCCAAAACTATCTCCTAACCCCTTGCTAAACTCCCCCCACTTCGCTGGGGTCTCCCCTCCTATAGTGATCATGAACTGCTGTATCCTTGCCTCGGACTCCTTAGACTTTTAGGACTGGACATAGTCCGAGCAGTGGCAACCAATGGTGCTGCTGGGAGGCATTACAGAGCTGTGGTCCAATCAGATTGGCCAGCAGCTCTTTGAGGCAGGACATGGTCCTGAGTGATGGGCAAAGTCCCATTTCCAGCCAATTAATTCTCCACTATTCAATAAATGGTTGTGGGACAGATGATGTTAGAATTATAGAACCACTAAGGTGCATTTGGCCCATCAAGTCAACATGACAACAAACCCATCCAGACCTTATCTCCGCAACCCCACATATTTACCCTGTTAGTCCCCCTGACATTAAGGGCCAATTTAACATGGCCAATCCACCGAATCTGCACTATTTTGACTATGGGAGGAAATCAGAGCAATCACGGGGAGAACATGCAAACTCCATGCTGCCAGTCACAGGGACAGGGATATTGCTTCCCTTTCTGTGGCAGGATGGGAAACTTTTTCATCTAAAAAACATTGCCCATGTTTTCTTTACTCAGACTTTTGGAGACATTCCTTTGTGAAAAGATGATAGGTGCTGGCCCTGAAGTCTCTGAATTTCCTACTTAAATATTGCAGGAAATGTGAGGTGGAATGGTAAATGTCATATTCTGTTGTTCACTGTAACGTTGACTGCAACACTGTAACATCGTCTTTCCTCACACAAAGTTAACATAACCAGCTCTGCATCTCTAAGAAAACACTTGTGCACTGCCAAAAGTCCTGGGGAAATATCGTTGCCCCTGCCGTCTGAAGCTAGACGTGCCTCCCACATCATGCAGTCATGTGACAATCCAGTCTATATACTCCCCGATTAGTTTGGGCCACTAGTGGTATGAGATGTACACAGTGAAAATTATATACAGACGTGTGTATAAAAGCAGTTAGCTATTCAAAAGTGTACAATGGCTTGGTTCTTGGGGAAAGCCCATTGCGTTTACTTTTCTCCCTCTTCTTTCAAGGTGTGGTGGGAGGGAACAACAGAGGGAATGAAACAAAACAACGTCCAGCAGTCCAAACAGTCTATGTGGTGACTAAATCTTGATGTTGTGTGCTGCGCCTGCTCAAACACCCAGAATGTATGATAAGCACCAACAGTTGGGGGAAGGCTGTTCCATCTGTATTGTTCTATGTTCTATGTTCTATTTCCATTTTGCCTGCGTCCATTTCACTGGACTCACTAAGCAGCACAGCATAGTATTCAGTGTGGTCCTGTGCACATTTTTCCAAGAGATGATTAGCTGAGCATACTGCTCTTCCTGCTGACCGCGGGTGAGAGGGACTGCTTACAATGTGCTCAAAGTCCCAAGCGCTTGTAAAATTCGGAAACTCCACAGAGATGAATTGTCAAGTACTGTCTGTCACGAGTCACTGTAGGATGCCATGTACAACAAAGTGTTTCTTGAGCGTGTTGCATTCCGAACGTAGTGGAGTTCAAACCACCTGGAATATGAGCCAATGAGGATCAAGCGCTAGTCATCATTCCACCGAAAAAAAATCAGCCATAGAGGATGTCTATGGGAGCTCTGGGATCTCATGCAAATATTCCTTTGCTTGGTGCAGCTTTGGTGCATTACAAGATGAGTATTCTGAGACTTCCCTGTCTATATTAACATAGTAAGAAGTCTCACAACACCAGGTTAAAGTCCAACAAGTTTATTTGTAGTAAACCCACTAGCTTTTGGGGTTTGCCCCTTCGTCAGGTGAGTGGAGAGTTCTGGTCACACACAGAGCATATAAAGGCACACACACAGTTTACTGAATACTGATTAGAATGTGAGTCTTTACAGCAAATCAATTCTTAAAGTTGCTGACAATGTGAATGGAGATAGTATAAAGCATAGGTTAAAGAGATGTATATTGTCTCCAGACAGGTCAGTAAGTGAGATGTTGCAAACCCAGACAAGTCATGGAAGTTACAGATAACGTGACATGAACCCAATATCCCAGTTGAGGCCATCCTCATTTGTGCGGAACTTGGCTGTCAGTTTCTGCTCAGCGACTCTGCGCTGTCAAATGTTGTAAGGCCGCCTCGGAGAAAGCTTATCCAAAGGTCAGGGCTGAATACCCGGCACCGCTGAAGTGCTCGCCAACAGGAAGGGAACAGTTTTACCTGGTGATTGTCGAGCGGTTTTCATTCATCTGTTGTCATAGTGTCTGCATGGTCTCCACAATGTACCGTGCTTCGGGACATCCTTTTTTGCAGCATATCAGGTAGACAATGTTGGCCGAGTTGCAAGAGTATGTGCCATGTACTTGGTGGATAGTGTTCTGACGTGAGATGACGGCATTCAGTCGATGATCTGGCGCATCTTGCAAAGTTGCTGCGGCAGGGTTGTGTGGTGTTGTGGTCATTGTTTTCCTGAAGGCTGGGTAGTTTGCTGCACACGATGGTCTGTTTGAGGTTGTGCGGTTGTTTGAAGGAAAGAAGTAGAGGTGTGGGGATGGCCTTGGCGAGATGTTCATCTTCATCAATGACGTGTTGAAGACTCTGAAGAAGATGTCCACTGTGTCCCATGTTTGTTAACATACAAACAGGATGATTCTTTGGCCCTGGCTTTAGTTGTTTCCAATCCAGGGTGCCCTTGGTGCAATCTTTGGGTGCAGTATCACTAGAGGGCAGGCAGAATTCGAATCATTGACTGTGCAGGAGTTCACCCTCTTGTCTTTGCTAAAGACAAAAAACATGCAGAGTTTGTGAGGATGCTCCCTGGATATTTCTGGCCAACCTTTCATTTTTATGTCATACAGTCATATGCATGTGATGTTCACTTGTAAAGTCCACTTAAACACCCGGATGTGGTGACAGGACAACACCTCTATTTCCAATGTGTCCACATCAGCCTTGCAATCAGTCTGGTCTGTTGAGTGCAGGAAATTCTGAAGCCTTTCTGTGTCTGTCTATGATGCTGACATTACAACGCTATAATATCATGCAATGTAGCCATGCAGACATAGCGTGGAGAGGCTTCTTCAGGATGGTTATTAGTGGTAGATGGTCTGTTTCATTGATTGTGCGATGATCATATGAGGAATTGTGAAACTGCTTACATGCAAAATGAAAAGCAAGGAATTCCTTCTCGACCTATCCATAATGAGTCACAGTGTCAGTCTGCGCTCTTGGGCCACAGGCTGTGGAACTACAATTTTGTATACATTTGTCCAGACGGGGGGGGGCATCTGTTGAAATTAGGATAGGTGTTTGGACATCAAAGTATTGTAGTATTGGTGGGGTTGCTAATGCTCTGTTGAAAGATGCAGTGTGGTTTTCTTGCCAACACCTATTTGACACCCTGGCAGAAGAGTTGACAAAGTGGTGCAGTGAGCTCACTATAACACAGAATAAATTTAAAGAGGTAATTTGTCATGCCCGGAAAACACTATAGAGCGTGTTTGTCCATAAGAATAATCATTTGTCGTGTAACTGTAGTCTTGTCTGGGCCAGGTTTCACACCATCAGCCATGAATAAGTGGCATATATCTGAAACCTGATTTACCCTGAATTTGCATTATGCAGTGTTAAGCTTCATTGGATATCCCAGGACATGGTAAAGACAAGCATCACTTTCTTGCACAGTACAATCCCAAACCAGGATATCATCGATTATGATCTTTCATGGCTGATTGGCAAAGAGTTGCTCCATGCACTGCTGAATGACCTCACTGCCAGTGGAGATACCCATATGACAAATACAAAAAACAGTATCTTCCAATCAGAAACATGGGTGTCGTCAGGTTTGAAGATACTGAATCTAATGAGATCTGCCAAAACTGCATTTTGCATCAAGTACATTGAATACTTCTGCTTGTGGTATGTCTGATATCACCTGCTCCATTGTCTTCAGGGTGTAGTTTGAGTAACACTTTGGGTTGATAGATATCCTCACCATTTCATCCTTTTTCACAGCAACTACCATTATTAAGACCCATTCTGTGGCCTCTCCTCAGGAATTATACCCATTGCTGTCGTGTAATGCAGCTCATTGATGACTTTTTGCCTCATGGTGACTGATATTCTTCTTGGAGCATGTACTATCGATGGAACTGAGTCATTTAATCACATGTGAAACACAACTGGTAGTTTGCCAATGATTTGCCAATTGAAAAATCGCTGTACGTTGTCAACTCTGGGGCTTGAAGTTATAGGACGTGCAGTTTTGGGCTAAGTTGAATGAGCCCTAGGGTGGTTCTATCTCAAAGTCCAAACTGTGGCTTTACATTCTGATTTACAATGTAGAAATCAAAGCTTCCTTGTCCACAACAAAGGATAGTTACATTCTTGGCAGTGATTGTCTCATAAGTCATGAGGCCAGACTGCTGGTTTGGAACTGGTATCACATCTCCAATAGTTTCTCGCTAGATAGTACATTACACTTCACGCCAGTATTTATTTTAACTCTAAGCCGGGTGTTACTAGAGAATACATGTGGTAGAATCCACATTTTCACAATATAATGTCAATATTTGTATTGATGTTGTTGCTACTGGTCCTTTAAATGCACTACATTGTAATTCATTGGTCTCACTAAAGCACCTAGCCCATGGAGATCAATTAGCAGATGTAATATTATTAATGGAATTGCTTGGACCTACAGCTTTTGGAAAAGTGGTGCTACTTGCCAAATCAATTGCAATTTTTTCCAAATGTAAAACATAGTGCTGGCCACTGCAGTTGGTGCAAGGTAACCCTGCATGCAAAAACTTTATTGTCCCATCCACACTGTGATGTTTCCCCCCTAAATTCACTGCTTGATGTCTCAGGTTGTTCATTGAGATGCACATTTCCACTACAGACTGTACTATTAAATCTTTTTTGTCACAGTAATTGTTTTTGAACCGCATCACCGTTTATTCCACAAGCCAACCAATCCCTAACAGACTCATGTGTCAAAATTTAAAACACGCATTTTGTCGTTAATATTTTCAAAGCATTGAATAGAGTGATATGTGTCTTGATTGGGAGAATGAAAAGTATGTATCGGTATTCCACACTGCCTGCCATGGAATTGGAGCAGACAAGGGGCAGACAACAGAAATGTCCATTGGCCTTAGGCGCCCTTCCTCGAACAAGACCATAAAATCCCGCCCGTAGTGATCAAAATAACGTTCTTAACTCATAGTATCATGATGGCACATTGGTTAGCACTGCTGTTTCCCAGTACCAGGGATCTACGTTCAATTCTGGCTTTGGGTGACTGTGTGGAGTTTGCACATTCTCCCTGTGTTTGCATGGGTTTTCCTTGGTGCTCCAGTTTCCTCCCACAATCAAAAGATTTGCAAGTTGGTTTGATTGGCCGTGCTAAATTTCCCCTTACTGTCCCAAAATGTGTAGATTAGGGTGAATAGCATTATGAGGATGGGGCTCTTCTGCACTGTTGGGATTTTATGATTCTATCTGGATGGCATATGGCTTTGAAAATGTTCAAAATTATCTCAAGGTATTCATTCTCACCGTCAGATTCGAAGGTGAATGATCAGAATTTTGCTATCACTTCGGGACCCACTAAATTCAGCAATGTGTCCACTGGTACCGTCCTTGGCTGGCAGAGTATGAATGCTCCTGTTTAAACTTGTGGCAGTTGTCTGCCAGTTTTTAATCAAAGATTAATGGGTGAATAGTTTAAAATTCTTGTGATGTGCTGCCAGCCCTGCACCATGCAGTTTTCTGCAGCTTGCTGCACAGTGATTGCAAAAGAACTGCAATAACAGTAGGTTCATTGAACTGACTTTTCAGCTGTAAGGAAAGTCTACCGGACTTGTGTTCTACCGGACACCTGGGGAAATGTAGCGTAACCCTGCCATGTGATGCTAGACATTTGTCGTCACGTGGTCAAATAACAACGCAGTCTACAAAAGAGAAGGTGGTGTACCTATGAGGAACTAGTAAAATTTCTAGTAGCAACTAAAGGTCCCTTCTTCATTCTTTTAAACTGTGATATTGGTTAGTATAGATGTGAGTCATGCTTGGGTTTTTGTGCATAAGGTCGTTAAACCAAGTGCAAATTCTATCTTTTGTACATTTTGGATCTGATTTTACCATCTTGCTGTGCCCATTTTTGGGTGCAGAAACTTGGTAAAGTTGAACGTGATGTGAGTAGCGCTATACATGCCTGTCTTCACGCCCTCTCCCCCTTTACCAAGACCCAAAAATGGCCATCATCAGGACCACACCCAAATGGGTGCGATGGCCATTTCAATGTATTTGCATGCATTTAAATGGACTTAAGGTTCTGCGTGCGCAAAAACTTACTGGCACTTCGCCCTTTTCCATCTTGTTTACTCGTCCAGAATTGATGTGAATCAGACATGGTCTACAAAAGTCCGATTTGGGCCCTCCAGCTACAGTGAGGGGAAAGGGTGGTCCGCTGCCACTCTGCCTGAGATTGGTGGTGCGGAGTCTGCATGTTCTCCCCTTATCTGCATGCTCCTCTGGGTGCTCCGGTTTCCTCCCATAGTCAGAAAGATGTGTGGGTTAGATGCATTGGCCATGCTAAATTGTCCCTCAGTGAGCCCGAAAAGGCACTGGAGTGTGGCGACTAGGGGATATTCACAGTAACTTCATTGCAGCATTAAGCACATTTGTGACACAAGTAAATTAAAAAAAAAGACCAATCCACAAAAAAGCAAGACAAATCCAACCTGGCCAAATTGAGCCCATTGGTCTATTTTTAATTGTCAGTTAAATGATAGATGAGGAAGTTGACGGTACAATTAATTGGCAGTTTCTGGTTTGTGCGAAGCACCCATACACTATGAATGAATGAAAAGCAACTTTGCACACTATGGCTGCATATGTTGCTACATGTCACCCAACATGGAATGTCTGCCTAAAAGAGAATACTACCTGCATGAAAATACAAGAATTAAGAGCATGAGAAGACTATTCAGCCCCTTGAGTCTGATCTGTCATTTGATAAGATCATGGGGGGGATTTTCTGTACCCCTCTTGCACTATGTTTTGCCGTGGTGCAGCCAGACGATCACTAGCTGATGACAGGATCCTTTGGAGCTATTGCTGTTAATAGGGTTTCCTGTTGTTTGCACTATCCACTCTTGGGGAACCCATGGCACAGCAATACCAGCGTGGGAATGGCTGGAAAATCCCATCTCTTGACTGTTGAGATTGTGGCCTCAACTCCACATTCTCTTGTTGAACAAAATCAGCCTCGAATATCTTCAATGACTCAAACTCCATAGCTCTCTGGAGTAGAGAGTATCACTGACTTATGACGGTCTGAGAGAAAGAAAATCTTCCTATCTCAGTCGTAAATATTTTAAACTTTGCCCATTGTTCTAGGCTCCTTGACAAAGTGAAAGCATTCTCTTATTCTCAATCCTGTCAGGTCCCCTCAGGATTACTTATGTTTGAGTAAGATCACCTTTCATTCTTCCAAATTTCAGGAGGCATAGGCCCAACATATTCAACTTTACCTCATAAACTATCACCTTAATCCCAGGAATCATTCAAGTGAACCTTCATTGAACTATATTGAACCCCTACCCACTCCCCCCCACCAAATTGACCAGGATGTTGGACATACCATGTAGCAGATTGAGGGTGAGCCCCCACTGAGAAAACTGCTTTCTTCACTGACAGCATTCTCTTCTCCATTTCAACCATTTGCTTTAGGATATCACAAAGTTCATCAAAGTGTGAACACCAATCATCTATGCTGGAGGGGTCCGACACTATCATCCACCACTTCACTCACAATGGCAGCCATCATCTCGATGCCAGTGGCAGAAGTGTAGGCCCACTCACTGGTGAAACCGCAGATGCAAACTGGATCCCACCCCTGGCCGTCTCTGACTGCCTCAATCAAATGGGGAGTCAACTCAGCTTTATATCACCAAATTTTTGCCAGGATCTTAAAGAAACATAGCACAGATTATACATACTGTCAGGACTAGGTTGGACATCACGATTGAAACAAAAGGGTTGAAAGATGAGTAAATTTTAAAAGTTTATTTATTATTGGTCACAGGTAGGCTTACTTTAGTAATACAGAGCTTATGAAAATACACCAGTCCTGTGTTTAATTATGTGACCCTACCAATTCTCTCATTTTTTTAAATCAGTATTTTGGTAAATTGGGGAAATCGGAATTACAAAACTTTTATTTTACATTTCCTGGTGTTTCGTTATCAGAGGCTTGGTTTGTGTGATGTCCCACATTGGCCACGAGCAGTCACTCGATGTTTGTTCGCTATAAGCATCAGAATTAGTTGTCTGCTGCCTCTCTCTCTTTGCCATCACTAAAGACTGAATCGGAATCTGGGAGAACTTTCACCACCAAGACCCCTTCCTCCCCCACCTCCCCCCACCCCACTGGTCTTCACTCTGTTTTGTTTCCACTGCAGACAAATTTGCAGAATTGTTACAACGCAGAGGAGACTGGTCAGCCCATTGTGTCTGCACTAGTTCTTCAAATGAGCAATTAACCTAGTGCCATTCCCCTGTCTTTTCCCTCTTAATCCAGCAAATGTTTCCTTTTTAGTTAACTGCCTTTTGCATGCCTCAGTCAAACCAGTCCCACCACATTCTCAGATAATGTATTCTAGACCTTAACCAGTCGCTGTGTGAAAAAGATCTTTCTCATATTGCTTTTGCTTCTTTTGTGAATGACTTTAAATCTGTGCCCTCCCGTTCATGATTCTTACACATGTGGGAACAGTTTCTCCCTATCAATTCTGTCCAGTCTCCTCATGATTTTGAATACCTTCCATTAAATCTCTTCTCACCTTCTCTTCTCCAAGGAAAGCAGACCCAATTCCTCCAGTCCAGCTGCATAAGTAAAGTTCCTCATCTGTGGAACCATTATAATGAATTTTTTTTGCATTCTCATCGTAGAATCATAGAATTCCACACTGCAGATGAAGGCCAGTTGGTCTATCAAGTCTGCACCGACCATAATCCCACAAAGGCCCTGTCCCCATAAACTGATGCATTTACCTACTAGTCTCCCTGACACTAAGGGGCAATTTAGCCAATCCACATAACCCGCATATTTTTAGTCTGTGAGAAGAAACCAGAGCACCTGGAGGAAACCCACACAGACATGGGGAAAATGTGCAAACTCTACACAGACAGTGACCCAAGCTGAGAATTAAACCTGGGTTCCTAGCGCTGTGAGGTAGCAGTGCTAACTATGCCTCTCCAATGCCTTCACATTTTTCCTAAAGTATGGCATCCAGAGCCTTAGCTGAGGCCATACTAGTCTCTTATTACAGTTCAATAAAACATTCATATTCTTGTACTTTATGCCACTATTTATAAAGCCTGCAGTTCTGCGTCTCTAGTAACCATGCTCTCTGCCTGTCCTGCTATCTTCAATGAACTTTATCTGCCACTTGTTTGGCCATTCTACCAACTTGTTTATGTCCTTTTGAAGTTCTTTTCACAGTTTATGATGCTTTCAAGTTTTGTGTCACCTGTAAACTTTGAAATTATGCCATGCACACCAAGGTCTAGATCATTAATAGATATCAACAAGGGTAACGTCCCAACACTGGTCCCTGGGGACCACCACTAAAAAACGTTTCTCCAGCCCAGAAAATATTCATTAACCTTACTTTCTGTTTCCTATCACTCAGCCAGTTTCATGCAAGTTGTGGTGGTGTCAGGAAACTCCCATTTAAGAAGACCGGAGTGATTTTAAGAGCTACATGTGTGCTGCCTAACTTAGTGAGAGGATTGTGAATTTCTTCTCCATGCCTGGTAATGGGTACAGATGAGTTTTTAGCTCCCTGTTTCTTTGTTTTTTTATTTCATCTTCTATAATCAGGTGTCCATTCTGCACTCAGCTCCAATTCTTACCATATTTTCAATTTTATCTTTCACCTTGGATTCAAATAAACAATTTCACAGCTTGATGATATTGTATCTCAACTTTATCAAGGTAAAGAAGGACATGCTGAATTTGTAGATACCTTGTGGTAAATCCCTGACATAGAGTACTAATACAAACTTCTTACTTTCTGGCAAATGATGGATTTCTTTGATCCAAGAAAATGGCTGTGACCCCAAAACAGATAAGTCACTCATTTTCAAAAGCAGTTTGCGATGTTGATGTAACCAATAATAAAGATGGTCAAATGTCAGAACAATTTCTATTTCTGTGATACAAAAACAATTACAATTAAAAAGAAGCTTCTGCTTCGCTGCTGATGGTAGCACGTATGACCATAAGATATGGGAGCAGAATTAGGCTCTTTGGCCCATCGAGTCTGCTCCACCATCCAATAAAAGCTGATATATTTCTCAACCCTATTCTCCCGCCTTTTCCCTATAACTTCTGACCTGCTTACCAATCAAGGACCAATCTATTTTTGCCTTAAATATACTCCATGCCTTCTGTGACAATGAATTTCACCATGGCTCGCACTACTGCTTCACAGCACCAGGGACTCAGGTTCAATTCCAGCTTTGGGTGACTGTCTGTGTGGAGTTTGCACGTTCTTCCTATGTCTGTGTGAGTTTCCTCTGGGTGCTCTGGTTTCATCCCACACTCCAAAGATGTGCAGGTTAGGTGGATTGGTGATGTTAAATCGCCCCTTAGTGTTCCAAGATGTGTAGGTTAGATGGGATTTGCCATTGTCAATGTGTGGGATTATGGGTAAAGGGCAGGGCTGGTTAAGATAGTCTGTCAGTGAATCGGTGCAGGCTCGATGGGTCGAATGGCCTCTTCTGCGCTGGAAGGATTCTATGATTCTATTTTCTGGTTCTATGACCTAGCAGTTAAAGTGCTGCCAGTTCCAATCGTTGATACATCAGATTTGGTCCCCTGCCTATGTGAGTTAAGGAGCTGGCTTTTCAATTGTTAGTAGGGGCAAGAATGGGTGCTGGCAAGGGCGGGAGTGGGTGCTGGCATAGTTTGAAACTAAGAGTGAAGAGGAATTAGCCTCTCAGCAAAAGTAAAGATATATAGAGCTGTTGTCTTTCCCACTCTCTCTTATGCTTGTGAGACATGAAGGGTTTACTTCAAGCGTATAGACCAGCTACACTGCTTCTACATGACCTGCTAAAGGAGACTATTCAAGATCAGATTGCAAGACAAGGGCCGGAATTCTCCAGCCATTCACACACTACCGCCACTGCCAGAGATGATGGAGAATTTAGCGCTCAGCCAAATCTCTGTTCACTGCAGTGGGGTGGGAGGATCCCGTTAATGTGAATGGCCAGAGTATCCCACCCCAGGATCTTAATCTGGAGACTCTCCCCTCACTGATATATGTAACTGCCACATTTTACAGAAGAGACCACAGATAAGATGGCCAGAACATGTTGCCCAATTGCCTGATAAGTGTTTGCCAAAAAAACTCTTCTATTGCAATCTAGTTGAAGGGAAATATTTGCATAAAAGCCAAAAAATGCAGTTCAAGGGTACACTTATGTTTCACTAAAGCATTTAAAATTTGCCTCTGAGATATGGGAAACCCTTGCACAAGATCACTTTGTATGTTTCAGTCTGGTCAACAAAGGCGTCACCTTCTGCGAGCAGCACAGCACTGCATTAGTCAACAGGAAACATAAACTTTGCAACTTCAAAACTGCAAGCATCTCTTCAACACCCCGAGTACATGTCTGCCCAACATGTAGCTGATCTCTTTTCGGTTGGATGATCAGTCATGAGAACACATTCCGTCAGAAACTTTGCGATCTCAATTATTTTTGGTTAGTGGTTTAGCTAAATTTAATCACAAAGGGAAAATACATAAGAATGATGTGAGACTGAAATTCTCTGGAAACCCTATTCACATATTGGAGCAAGAATTTTTTGCAGTAAGCAAAATATGGATGTCGTTGCACTTACATAGATGCTGCCTACTAAGTAGTAATTTTACCTTATTTGTTGATCTCCAAAATGTTTAAATGTGTATTATAAGTGAAATG
Source organism: Sphyrna mokarran (assembly GCA_024679065.1). NCBI lineage: Eukaryota > Metazoa > Chordata > Chondrichthyes > Carcharhiniformes > Carcharhinidae > Sphyrna > Sphyrna mokarran. Next base: position 102,529,162 of record JAGIQG010000003.1, on the reverse strand, counting down.
ATTATCAGAAACTATTTGGGGAGTGAGAATGTCATTGCTGTAACAACAGAACATAATTTGATGACTTCTGAAAAGAGCAATGCTGTTATGAACACCATTTCATTAGAACTCATAATACTTGGAGCCTTCGTACAGCTCTCTGCATAATTTCACAAGGTAAATTAATGTAAAAGGCTGTAGCTGCAGTATGGCCTTCCACATTAAAAACTAATTACAAGGCAACATCTGTCAGCAGGAATTGGGAATCAGCTGGCATAGAAAGGAAGAACTCACAGCCTTGTTCCTTGATACCAGCTGCTGCTGCGGTAAACTCCGCTGTTCAAAAGTAACTGGATGTCAAGCCATTCACTCAAATAACTCAGCTTTGACATTTTATACCAGCTGAATAAGACCTTGTACTTTTCAAAAGGAGTCACTTTATTCATTTTGCATGTTTAAACTTGTCTGCTTTTTGGGCATAAGTCTAAGGTCATTTAGAAAATTGCTTTCTAATTAATTTCTAAGTGGAGTCCATCAGAGCCAAATGAATGAAAATTGAAATCCCACTATGTGACAAAATTAATCCAATGTTTTAACACAGGCCATGAACTTCAAATCAACTACTTACCCTTTTTACAAAGCTAACAGGAAACAATTGGAAGTCTTGAGATTTGTGTGACATTTCTGTCTCTGAAAAGTGAGAAGGAAAACTTTCAGAAAGCCAAATTCAAAACATGGAATTATTATTCTCCACTTACCTTCTTAGGCAGTCCTTTGGGATCAAGAATGAATTGCTTCCACTCTGGACCAATGGGTTAGGGGATGGCTGGTAAGTCCAATGCGTGACCTGCAGACTCTGCCACATGCAGCGTAAGTGGGGCTTGAAGAGCTGGGTAGAGGTATGTGTGTATGCTCCCATGCCTCAATTTCATTTCCACACGTCCCAAACAAGATCTTTTAAGGTGTTTGATGCCTTCTTGCATGGAACTTCATCATTACAGTTGGTCAAAAACCAGGGACTCCCACAGTTTGGCTCGGGTGAGGTTGTGTTTGATCTCTTCAGGACATCTCTGAAACATTTCTGCGATCACCTCGGGCATATGTTGCTGTAACTGGTTTCTGAATAGAACGGTTGCTTTGGGAGTCTGGTATCAGGCATATGAATGACATGTCCTATCCAGTGAGTAATTAATGCCTCAATGTGGGCATTTTGGCTTTGTGAGGATGCTGCTGTTGGACTACCTTCCAAATGAATTTGGACAATTTTCCCCTGAAACGAAGGGTCTTGGCAAATTGGGATGCAAATTAAATGCTTCACTCCTATATTGATATGAATGCAAAACATTGACCAGAATTTTACTGTCACGTCCGCCTGTATTCCAGGGTGGGCATGGCTCACAGAATGGAATTTTTCATTGCCCTGAGGCAAGATTTTACAAGCCTTGTCAGAGCCACGGTATATAAAATAATGGCAGTTAAGTCTGTTTCTCTCTCCATAGATGCTGCAGACCTGCTGAGATTGTTTAGCATTTTCTGTATTTGTTTCAGACTTCCAGCATCCACAGTATTTTGCTTTTATTTAAGGCCATTTGAAAGTCTATTTAGGGTGATTGTCAGAAGCTAACTTTGGAATTTTCCAGAACAGTTGATAATTGAGTGGGCTGCCTTGGAGTGGCTTCCAGCCAGAAAGAACTGAAGAGTTCCAGGCAGGCTTTGAGGCCCTAATCCATTGTTAAGTGTAACTCTTACAAAAACGGTTCAGCTGTTGAGGCCATTTTCCTTCAGTCTGAAGGTTAAAATGTTGGAAAGAGTGTACCTCAAAATGGAACTCCTTAAGCTAAATGTCAACATACAGGATGATACATTCTTGTGTAATGTGCTGGAGAATATTTCCTCTGTATGCATTTACCTTGTAAATATATACTTCACAAATCTCTCACTGCACCTTTTGAAAAGAGGGAACCTTCTCCTGCATTTTCAAGCTGCTCAAGCCTACAGCTAATGCCTTAATTTTGCCTTTCACATCATGTGCTCTGTAACATCCTTCATACTACAGTTTTATATCCAGGCTAAGCCAGTTTGATGACTGCTTTCATTTCAGTGTAATGGTGTGGGCTGAGACTTTGGTTTTATGTTGATATTTATTATTGTGCATGGAAGCTGAAGGGAAGGCAAACACAATGAATTTCCTGAGTAATGGCTTGTCTTTTCTCTCTACTCTGTCTGGCAACCACAATGCCTATGATTGCGTGCTCCGTCCATTCAGTTGCATGGAACAGTTTTAGCAACCTCCATCTGAGTATTTCTGGTTCAGCTGTTATTCTCACTGATTTTCTGATTTCCAATTTCATATAGGTTAAAATTTTGTTCACACCAATGGGATCTTCTGGCCCTATTGATGCTGCGGCCTTGCTGCTGGTTTTCCAAAAACATGGGGGGGCAGTCAATGAGAAACACACTGCAAAAAGACCAGAGAATCCTACTCTGCCATCACATGTTTATTTTCGATTGAATTTTCCTTTGCGTCTTGTTAAATCTCCTTTAAAGGCTTTGCTTAATTGACTAACCTAAAGGTCTGGATTTTGATTGGATGGGGCCAGGTTTTCACATGATTCTACAAATGATAACAGTGAAATCCAGGTGGAACCAATGCAAAAGATCGAGAATTTTAATTGTACGTGACGGTCCATACAAAACCACTTTTGCTTGTGTTTTCCATATTGGTTAGGCTGCTTCAAGATCCAATTTGTCTGAATCAGGCCCCAACCACAAAATAGGTAAAATTCCATTGATCGCACTGATTTGCTAAACCTCATCAAATTCCAATCTTTGTCTTTTTTAGTTTACTTTATTTATCAGTGTCACAAGTAGGCTGACATTAACATGCAATGAAGTTACTGTGAAAACCCTCTAGTCACCACACTCTGGCATCTGTTCGGGTACACTGAGGGAGAATTTAACATGGCCAATGCATCTAACCAACACATCTTTCAGGCTATGGAAGGAAACTAGAGTACCCAGAGGAAACCCATGCAGACACAGGGAGAATGTGTTGACTCCGCACAGATGGCAATCCAAGTTGGGAATCCAACCCAGGTCCCTGGTGCTGTGAGGCACACCTTCTTAGTTGTACATGCACTAATAGGAATGTTTCAAGAGATTTTTCATTTTACTTAATTTCCTAAGAAACTGACTAGTGTACATTAAAAAAAAACATTAAATGGTTTTAAAGTAATTCTCAGTGATTTGAAGTTAGATTAGTCTCAGATGGAGAACTGGCCACCGTATTGCAAAATACTTATTTTCCATTTCATGTTGCTATGTTTCTTCTCACTCCATTTCAGGACTCCAACAGCCACGTAATTAACCCGACTTTGCATGCCAGGGCTAGTTTTGCTAGATTTCAATTCTAGCTACTTTCTGCTTTTTAAAAATGTGCTCTCATCTCTTTACATTCACACAACATTTCATTCCATTGCATAACTTGCCAAAACCATTTGCAAATGCTGCTACTATTTCAGATGATCGTGTAATTTCCCATAGCACTTGGTATTCCCAAATGCTTTCCATGGGTCCATAGCATCTATGCTCCACAGATGGCTTCAACCATCCCTTTTTGAAACTGACTGTAGCCTCAGTATAAGCACATTACAAATATAATTGCAATGTTCTGATATAAACTTGCAACTACAAATTGCTTTATGTATGAGAGGAGGATCTTTTAAGTTGACACATTCAATGGCAGGATCAATATTTGAGACTTGTGTAAAACAAAAATGAAAAATTAACATGGAAGATCTGACTTATATAAAGTAGAGCCTTTGTAGTACAAACAGAATGAAATAATACAAAGAGATGCCCCAGGCCAAAAGACAACACAGTAACATATCAAATTGTTGGCATGTAGTCATTACCAGAGAATCCTTGCTGACAGGAGTAGATTCTTAATGGGTGCATCTAACTCTTCAGGAAAGAGTGATTTTAATTTTGTATAGTAGAAGTTCTTTCCAATTCGTACACACATACGGAGAAGCAGTGTTTTGTTTCATGTCGCTTGGGAAAATATTAAATTATGAATGTAAATATACTGAAGGAATATTAAAAGGAAATGTGTCCAAGAAAATTTGTCAGTTTAATTTTGTACAGAGACTATATATTTTTCATTCCTTTGGGTTAAGGCATCAAGGGACTCTGTAATGCTGAGCCATGGTTCCCAACTCTGGACATCAATCAAATTTCCTGCAGCCATGTTTATTAATGAGACACATATTTAACCTCAGTTCTGTTTTATAATACAGGCGAATGTAATATTTTACATAACACCCCAACGTAAATGCTTTTAATGTAATTTCTGTGACAGCACATCAAAAGTTGATTTGATCAAAGGTCATCACTGCCTCATTTCTTTGTTTGATACGAAATTTCTATCCTGGCTCTCTTTGTCACGATCATTTAGGGTAACTGCAGAGTGATGGCAGATTGCTGATCCATTACATACACCCTATGGAAATCTACCTCTCATAGCTGTCATACCTCGCAAGACAATTGGTGGCTGGCATGGGGGATTTATATTTAAGTCAATTTTCAAATGTATATTTACCTCATAATAGAGGTTAGGTGAAATCCAAATAATTATTTTCAATGATATAATAGGTGCAGTCAAACATCAAAGCTTGTCTGACATTTACTTACCTTTAGCTTTATTTGCCCAAGTGGTTCTTACACATGGGGGGCAGATTTTTTAAAAAAATGTACATTACAAGGGACTGGTATTTAAGCGTATTATTTACCCATCTTTCATACGAATTTTCTGCTTTAGTGCAAAAGCTAGTCCATTTCTCACTTCAGTTCACTGAATGGTACACTCTAAGCTTCTAGAAAATAATTTTCCTAAACCAGTTTATTTTCATACCATATGTTAGTACATTATAATAATTTTGCACAATATCGCTGCAGAGCTTCAATTTTAAATAGCAGCTTAATGAGCCTAATTTTCTCTCAAAATAACAAGACTAATAGCATTTTCCATTATTTATGTGCAAATGCCTTAGCAACATCAAGGAAGTCAAATGTGCAGTTAAATGGGGAAATCCAAATGTCGTTGTCAGACCTGTACCATAAGCCTCAGAAAAGCTGCATCTCACCCTTCGTCTCAGCATTGAAATGCATCAAATGGCATTAATTTGCTGTAATTACGCAGTGGCTATGAATTAATCTCACCACAAAAAGCTAAGTCTAGTCCATTTCAGTATAAGCAGCCTTTAAATGAGTTGCTTTGTGTAAATTATTGTGTAGCAACTCAGTGGCACTGAAAATTAACTGTTCCAAGATTTTAAAAATATAACATTTAATTTTTATAAAAATTACTTTTCTTTTTTTTCTTTCTCTTAACCAAATCTCTCTTTCCCTCTCTTTGAGCTGAACTTTGTCTGCACTAGAGAAGTCCCATGACGTGGATGGAAAGGAGGAATCACCTCCACACCATTGAGTGATGGCAAGGTGGCACAGAGCTTAGCGCTGCTGCCTCACAGTTCCAGGGACTCAGGTTCGATTCTGGCCTTGGGTCACTGTCAGTATGAAGTTTGCGCATTCTTCCTGTGTCTGTGTGGGTTTCCTCTGGGAACTCTGATTTTGTCCCACAGTCTAAAGATGTGCAGGTAGGTGGATTGGCCATGCTAAATTGCCCCTTAGTATCAAGGAGATTAGCAGGGTAAATATATAGGGTTATTATGGGAATAGGGCCTTGATGGGATTGTGGTCAGTGCAGACTCAATGGGCCGAATGGCCTCCTTCTGCACTGTAGGATTCTATGATTCTATGACCTAGAGGCACCAATTAGGGGGCCACTGCTCAGTTCATCATTAAATTGAGGATGGTGATCCGTGCCTTTCAAAGCTGCTGGCCCAATCAAAAGGAACATCATCACCAGTGATTCCCACAGCCAGGCATAAAAGAAAGGCCAATTCACTGCCTCTACAGCCTCGGCACAAGCCAGTTTTGAGGAGCAAGCTGTGACCTGGCAGACGAGTGGTGACAGAGGTTGGGAGGATATTCTGCCAGTGGTACCTTAGCCATAAGAGCAGCCATGGCCACAGGCCCTCCTGCCTTGGGAAGAGCCTCAATGCATGTTTAAGTGGTTCAATTACATCTATTAAGCAGCCTTGCTTGTGAGCCTCCTTGACATTGATAATATGCTATAGTGGCAGGAAGATGTTAGTATCCTGTCATGGCTGATCTTCTATCTCAGTGCCATTTTCCCCCCATATCTCCACATCTCTTGATAACTTTAATATCTGGAAATCTAATGATCTCAGTTCCAAATATATTTAATGGCTGAGCTTCCATAGTCACATGGAATGAAGAATTTCAAAAACTCCCCATCTTCTGGAATAGAGAAAAAAAAATTCTCCTCATCTAAAAGGCCTATCTCCTTATTCTGAGACCGATGTTTTAGCAACTCAAATATCTGGGCTGCAACAGGACAGGGATCACCACAGAGGAGCACAGTGCCTCATGAAAATGTCATACTGGAATAGGTAAGGGAAGGTGGGTTATTCATACATCTGCCTCTCTTCATCCTGCTGGAGAAGAGAGTGTACAAGAAATGGGAAATACCTTGGTGGTGTGCCAGAGCCGATCCTGATGGGGGTGGCAGCAGTGCAGCTCATTGTAAGCGTCATTGCATCAGGCTGGCTGATGGAGAGGCCATGAAGAGCAGAGTCCTCTATCTTCATGGAGGATGTTCCTGCTCTGTATGAGTTGTGGCTACCCAATTGCTTCATCTCTGGGGCTGCTTCTGATGAAGCACTTGCTGAGTAGCTGAATTCAACATTACCTCCCTGTGTTTCCCATAAGTTCAATCGTACAATAGGGAGCAAGATTTAGCAGCCTAGCATTTGTTGGCCACCTCAGGAGTGAAGGATGTCCCTGGAGCAGTGCTGCTGCATTACTCTGTTGCAACTCCCATCAGCCAAGCAACATTCACCTCACTTAGACAATCTTAGAATGGGGAGCACAGGGCCATCTCCACATCACAGAAGCCATAGGCATCTCATCACCACCCAGCCTCAGCCACAGGAGGACAAACACATAGAAGTGGATGGGAATGCATTAGATGTATTTATTGGGTCGTCTGGTTGATGTTTTGTCTGTTTATTGAAAGGTGAGCCGCAGGGCTTGGGGGCGGGCGGGGGGGGTGTGAAGATGAGGGAGGAGGGCAAGGGTTACAATTGGGCTTGCTTTGCTGTCATTGTCATTGGTGTGGGAGAATGGTGATGATGGAGACAACATTTTCAATGTTTTTGAGCGGCATTGGAGCTCCTCAGATATTAGTGATTTGTTGAGTAATTTGTCTTCGAGTTCTTGAGTCATCTATCAGAGAGGGAAGATCTCAAGTGAAACATTGAGGAATTAACATGATCCTTGTGGCCATGCTGCTCTGTCAATCACCATGAGCTCAGGGGCCATCTTGCTAGTCATCTTCCAATGTCCAGGCACATGACAGCTGCCCAGGAACGGAGCACAGACAGCATTTCACTGCTTTGGTCACAGTCTAGCTGTACATTCAATAAGTGAATCTGCCGGGAAGGTCAGTCCATGTGTTGAAGCTACATAAGCACAAAAGATGGCTCCTGAACCAGAGGAAATGCACTGATAGCAGCAAACACTGATGCCTTTTATGTTTGTGATGGTTCACTTGTCTGAAAATGTATGTATGTATAATATGTCAATCTTTAAAACAAACGATTTAAAAAAACTTTTCACTTCAATCATCTTATTTTCCCACACAATTATTTTCCTTCTCTTTTGTTGTTGATTTGACATTAAATTTCACCTTTTTTGATTCACCTCCTTTTTCATTCTTTGTAGCTATTTATTTCACACTCCCTTGAACTTTAGAAGAGTGGTTGTTCTGTTCACTCAGGTCTGAGATATTGTTGTCCTCTCTGCACTGTGCTTTCAGCAAAGGCTGCAACATTTTTGAATTGAAGGGGGAAGTCTAACTGCGGTAAGATGCCCTGCTACACAACATGTCTTCACTGTCATTTTTATTCCTGTTGCATTTTTTTCACTCCATTTTACACTGGGGAAAGCCACATATAATACAAGTTGAGAAATTTCATAGAGAATGTCACTTATGTATCAAATATAATGTTCATACCATCATGGTATAAGATATATATTTAGATAACAACAGTGGATTATTCGCGCGTTACTAGTCAACCTCTTGTTCATAATCCATGGTTTTCTAGCCTTTTCAAAAAAAAACAGTTGCTGGCCAAATCAATGACTTTTGTGGAAGAAACTTGCAGTGTCTTTATATTGAAATACCAGATGGTTCAATACAGCTACACATATGTCTTTAAAGTAGTTCCTTTGTTATTGAATAAGTAAGGAGATGGCTTTGGTTACGGAAGTATCAAGGAAGTTCTCATACCATCATCCTTTGACCCATGTTTGAATGCATGTCTGTTGTTAGTGGGTGAAAACCAGGTCATTCTCAGTTGAATAGACCATGGAGTTGCAATCTGTTTGCACTTATGAATACAACTTGACTGAGGATTGCTGGGATCCAACAGCTGTTATTGCATTCAGAAGAGAAGGGGGTGAAAAGGGGGACTTTTGGAAAGCAAAACTTGAATGAGAGTCCAATGCATTTAATTCTACTGGAGAGATGAGGTGTTTTTATCAATTGTACATAAAGTATAAATAACACAATTATTGCTTTTTAGATAAAGGTCAAGCAATCTAAAGGTCATCATTTTATGTTTAATTGTTCTTGTTTAATACAATCAAGCCAGCATTTGTTTTTTAATTTGTGCTATTCAGTAGCAAATAGACAGCAGCAAAAAGGAATTGTCAACAAGCTGTGCCCAGCAGAACTCTGAAAGATTCACCTGTCTTGTAAATCTAAAACAAATCAAGTTTTTAATGGATGCTAGAACCCTTTGTATTTGAATTTGCACATCAAATATTTTCCCCTATCTTTGAAGAAGCATTTGCTTTTCTCTGTAATGCATTTTCAATGAACCTGTCACTCGGCAGTTTTCTATATAAGTAAGTTTTTAAAGAGTATTCCTAGTTTAATCCATCATTTTTCAATGTATGTTAGATAAAATGGTTACGCTTTTGGAAATTTAAGGCAATCAGATTGTGATATTAGCTGGCTTGGGTACTAGTGAAAAGGAAAGAGTACTTTACTTTGCATCCCTGAACTTGCAGTAGGCTGAAAACTCCAATAAAAATTAGCTATGACATTTTAAGTAGTGAACATCACAGAAACTTAAAACCAGAAGAGGAACTATATGCTTAAGTAAGGTATTGGCGCTTGTTACCCTGGTGCAAGAATTGGATGCTGAACTATCTTCTTTCTATGACAACAATTTTGAGAAGTATGATATCAATATGAATATCCTCAAAAAGGTGAGAAATGTATAAAGTCACTATGTTGGATTTGAATTCAGATAGAATGCTGGTGTTAAATAATGGCCTCAAAATTCAACTCCGAGATGCTGTTCATTTAGCACCAAGGGCAATGTGTAATGAAAACAATGGTGGTATTTTGACAACTTTTCCTTATTCAGTCCTAGAATGAGAACCACATGGGATGTTTGGTTGCATAATCTCTAAACTGAATGTCTTCTGGAAGAAAGGTGAAAATAACTAGCTTCAGCCTTTCCCTCGTACCTGATGCTCCATAATTATCTTTCAATTATCAACTCCAATAAACAGGAGGCTGTACACTAATAATTTTTCTTCTCTGTTGCTCCTTGAGATATTATGCACAGAAGAGTGACTTTTTGGATCTATTATCACTCATTGATGACAGGGAACTTGCCATGTTCTATCTATTAATGTTTGATACTTGGGTTCAGTGATTTTTGATGCTTTTATGCTGTGCTGCGTGAGCTGTAATAGATATTACACTACTGTTATGATTCCTCTAAAAACTCAGTTTTATTTTAAAGTCCTTCTAATAACAGACATCTTTCCAGGGGATGGGAAACCTGCATAAGTAATTTAAATATAAAGAGAATATAGTTCCAGATGAGTTGGTTAATTGAGAAGTCATCTTGCTCTTGGCACGATCTTCATTTGTTCTGCTGCTCCTGGGAAGGACCCTCAATATCACCATGGCAATGCATCTATTGAGAAGCAAATTAGTCACTGGGGAAGGAACTGCCTGGAAAAAGAATGATTGGCTGCCTGAATACTAGAGGCGACTTGTGTTTCTAGGCAACATCTTGTGGGCATAATCAAATACACAATTTTAAATGTTGTCTCTTCTTTCCAACCCATCCGTAGGGATAGAGCCAGTGATTTGCTGCCCCAGCCTTTCGTAATCCACAGTTTTGATCTGGATCCAGGTTATGAGTTGAGGCAAATTAGATGACTCGGGGTTTTGGCTTTGTGTTTTGTTTTAAAGGAATGTCTCTGCCAATAATTTTGGTTGTGCTACATATGCAATGGAAGTAATGGTATTATTCCAATTGCTTTGTTTTATTTTGTGCAGAGATGAAAACCTGCTGGCCCCATTCAATGTGCTGTTGAGATTGCATTCAGCATGGTGTTTTGATTTGATGGGCTGCTATGTTGAGCATCCACTTGTTTATCTTTTTCTCAATGGATTGACTTTGTTTGCATCCTGCTGCTGTAAATGTACTTAATAGCAACAAGGGAGCAAGAGCACTGTTGATCTGAGTACTTCTGTCAAAATAGGTATATTTTCTATGTACTCTGTCCTCATTGTGCCCCACGAAATAATGCATTGAAACATTTTCTCTAATAAGGGAGGAAAATCTATCTCTGTATTGCAAAATGTCCAGTCATTAAAAGTGGCAACTTTTCCATCTAGTGCTATTGGTCCATGCAAGCTTGAAGAAGGATAAATCAACATCAGAATACAAATTAGTTGATTCATTTACAAGAAAAACGTTTCTTCCAACTTCTTATTGGTGGCACAGTGACATAATGGTTAGCACTGCTGCATCACAGCGCCAGGGACCCGGGTTTGATTCCCAGCTTAGATCAATATCTATGTGGAGTTTGCACATTATGCCCTTGTCTGCATGTGTTTCCTCCGGGTGCTCCAGTTTCCTCTCACAGTCCAAAAGATGTGCTGGTGCATTGGCTATGCTAAATTTTCTCTCAGCGTACCTGAACAGGCACCAGAGTGTGGTAACTAGGAGATTTTCACAGTAACTTCATTGCAATGCTAATGTCAGCCTACTTCATAGAATCCTACTGTACTGAAGGAGGCCATTCAGTCCAGCGAATCTCACAATCCCACTCAGGCTCTATCCCCATAATCCCATGCATTTACTCTAGCTGGTCCTCCTGACACTAAGGCATAATTTAGCATGGCCAATCCACCTAATCTTGCACATCTTTGGACTGTGGGAGGGAGCCGGAGAACCCGGAGGAAACCCACACGGGCAGAATTTGCAAACTCCACCCAGACAACGTCCCAAGCCGGAATTGAGTCCAGGTCCCTGGCACTGTGAGGCAGAAGTGCTAACCACTGTGCCACTATGCTGTCTACTTGTGATACTAATAACTACTTTCAAGTGTTCTGTCACTTTTCACTAAACAATTAGCCTTGCTTTCAGGGTTTATCATGCAGCTTTCTCCAGTCATTAATTGCAGAATCCAAATTACTATTATATAATGAGCTGCTTATGTTTCTGATTTCATTCCAACTTGCATTCAAGTTTACCTGTTGCAGGAATGCACAACTGGCAGTGTAACTTCACCCCAAGATTCAAACTTTGAGCTAGCAACTCTAGAAGATTTTATTTAAATCTCAAGTAAAATAATGCAGTTGATTTTAGCTTCAGGTGTGCAAGGCCAGCCAGCTGGCATTAACAGGTGGCTGAACAACTTTTTATTCTCAGTCCTCATAAGAATTGTCAGCGTCCCATGAATGCTAACAGGCAGCTTGTGTTAGGGTGGGGGACAGGAAATCTGTCAGCTGCTCCATGGATTTGAACTTGAAGAAAGAATTTAAAGCTGAGCACTGAGCTATCAAAAGTAACTGGGAAAGTGGTCATGAGGCCAGGAGAAATTCAACCCCTTTTGGTCCCACAAGAGTCAATGTCTTAGATTTTCTTTGGTGTATTTGGTAATGCCTGGTCCCTTTATTTCAAGTTTATTTAACTTCATTGCAGCATTAATGTAAGCCTTGTGACTAATGAATAAACTTTAAACTTTTGAAGTTTAAAGACAGTATTTTCTTAGTGTTTTTCTCATTGCAGGTCTTTATTGAACTGATCTCAAGATAGGAGCCTCCAGAGAAACTGCCTCATGACATAGTCAAAGGACTACAGCATGCCATGTAAAACTGATTACATTTCAACACAAAATCCCATTTACGTACCAAGCATAAGATCCAAACATCTCCTTTTTTCCCAGTGAACAATAGATAAATTTGCACGCACAAACATATGTAACAGTGAGTTACCCTAGTGACCCAATAGGCACTGACTGTTCACATGTATTAACAACTGTTTGTTCTATTAGTCAGTCTCTATTAAGTTTATGACTTTCAATCATATCAGTAGCTCCTCATGTCTTTTTTATGCTACTTATTGACTCTTCAAAGGATTTTTCAATGTTGCAACTTCTTTGTGCACAATTTTTGACTGCCATTTGCTTGGCTATACACCTGTTTTGTTTCAGCCATTGTGGAGTTCAGTGTCATTATTTTCTCCTGGTACCTTTGTGTTGTCTCTGAAATTTGTTTGTTCAGATCTCGTACAGCTTGGTTCACTGAATACTTCAGTTTATCATGCATTTCCAAAGATATATACTCAGCTTGAATCATGTGCTTCAAATATTTCAGTTCGGCTCTGACATGTACATTTTCCTGCAGAACTGCTTAGTTTACTTTTGGTTCGTGCACTGACATGGACAGTGACCATCCTACATTTATTTGAATATTGTCTTCCTCTCTCTGGGATTTTTTTGTCTCCCTTGTCTTTTGCTTTGCTCTCTCTGGGGTTTTCTACTGCCCTCTCTCTTTTGCTGTCCTTTTTTTGTTGGCACATACAGGGTTACTAGTCCAAGTTTCAGACTTGATTAAGATGAGATAAGTGGCTATTGTGTCCCATCAGTGATCTAGAACTCTTGCCATTGCATTGGGCTCTCAGACTAATTTGTCCTTTTGGTACAAGCGTTATGCCATCTTATAGCTGCAATCTTACTTTTGAGGGTTTAATTTTGGGATCACTGCATTGTGAACAGATCTGTGAAGCTTGTTATGTGGCACAATGCAGCGGTGAGTGTCTGAGACTACTTGCTCATTTTATACTCTCCTTTTGAGGTCATCATTATAACAATCCATAGAATCTTGACAGTGCAGAAGAAGGTCATTCGACTTATTGAGTTTGCGCCAATTCACCGAAGGAGCATCTTGCCCAGCAACCACCCCTGCGCTATCCCCATAAGCCTGTGCATTTACTATAGCTGTTCCAACTAAACTTCACCTAATCATTATCTAATCTCTTAATCTTCGGACACTAAAGAGCAATTTTAGCAAGGCCAATCCACCTAACCCTGCACGTCTTTGGAAGGAAACCAGAACACCCGGAGGAAACTCATCAAACTTCACACAGTCACGAAGGTCAGGATCGACCTCAAATCCCTTTGAGACGGCAGTGCTAACCACTGTGCTACCATTCCGCCCAGTCACATACAATTTGTGCATTGCTGACAGTTGTTACCTCTACCCCACTAGTGCTGATGGTGATGGAGAACTGCTGGCCTATGTTTAGCCAGCAATTCCTGGTTGCCCATGCCCTGATACTCAGGAAAGGTCTGCAGTCACTAATTAAGTGCCTGACAAGCACTTAGTTCTATTAGCCCTTCTCTAGGAAATGGATGGCATTTCCCACTTGTTCTCTGACTGGTGGGTGATACTCTATAAGCCTGACCAAATCCAGCCTCATGTAACTACTAGATTGCCATTAAAGCCCCTCTGGTCCATTACTGTATTTAGGGAAGGAACCTGCTCCTTTACTCAGTCTAATCCACATGTGACACCAGGCACTACAGTGTGCTTATCTCTCAACTGACATTTGACGATCTGCCAATCCGCTCTGTTATATTCAAGACAACTCACTACTAACCTCCCAAGGACAAATGGAATGGGCAATAAATGTTGGCCTTACCATTAACACCCACATCACTTTACTGAACAATATATAAAAAAAACTACAGCATATTGGTCATTAGCACATTACTGATTGAGGAAGTTTGCTCTGTGAATATAAATTGCCACATTTTCTACATCAGAACATTTGAAAACACTTCAAAAGTAGTTAATTAGCTGTATAGGACATGAAAAGTATTATATAAATGCAACTCTTTCCTTTTAATAAGAAATATTGAATAGATGTTTTCTTGGAAATATGAATAACTTACATTATAAAAATAAGTGTAAATTAAAATAAATTGGTTTTGTGGATTATGTTATCAAAAGCAGAAAAATATTCAATTTACAGAATGGATCCCAAATATGATATTAGAATGAATTGTTTTTATAATGGATTGCAGTCAAGTTTAATGAAATATATCAATGTTTTCTTCAATTTTAAAAAAGTTACTATTTGAAGTTTATTTATTAGTGTCACAAGTAGCCTTACATTAACACTGCAACTAATCCCCCAATTGCTGCACTCTGGCATTTGTTCAGGTACATTGAGGGGGAATTTATTCATGGCCAATGCATTTAACCAGCAGATCTTTTAGACTGTGGGAGGAAACTCATGCACAGACTGTGCAGAATCTGCACAGGCAGTGACCCAAGCCGGGAATCAAACCTGGGTCCCTGGCGCTGTGAGGCAGCAGTGCAAACCACTGTGTAACCATGCCTCTGTCTTCATGTCCTTACGCAAAGCCATGTGGATATACATTTTAATCTGTTTGACAAGTAAAACGAAACAGTGACGTTCCTATTCAAGTGAATTCTTCTTAACTCAGCACCCTAATTAAACAGTCACTTAGCTTGAGCTGTTAATACCTTTCAAAGTCAACACATTTCTAATTGAATTAAATCAGATCTCAGACTGGATTAGATAACTGCTACTGACAACAATCTGTTTATCAGTATGAATAAATTACTTTCCGCAATATTTAACAACCAACTCATTCTTCTTGAACATTTTGCTATCACTCAAGTGTTTGAATTCCAGATGTACTGAATGATTATCAAACATTTCAGACTATGAACTGAAAGTTTGTCCAGAGAAACAAGATACATTTAAGTTTTTAAAATATGATTTCATCAAGTATTATGCATCTAAAAAAGCTCAAGTCGCATTACTTTCAAAGTACCTTTCATCTTTAATAAAAATGAGTAAAAGCTATTGTAATTATGGTTCATAATATCGAAGAATTTGGATCCGTTTTGGCAGAGTGGAGTTCTGTCTCTGAAACAATGAAACTTTTGGCTTTTTATTAATCAAACAAGCACAATTTAATCCAAATTAGCAGCAGCTGTTTTTGTTGGGGACCATTCATCCAATTGTGCTTTTCCGCTCTCTCTCTCTCATTTATTCTTTGAATTTTAATTTTGATTATGTTGGCTAATTTCCATGAACCAGCTCTTGATTTCCATTCAATTTCATTGGGCCAAGCTGCAAAGCACCCAAAAAAAAGTAAATAGAAATGGTCCGTTTGTTTAGATTTTCAATTCATTTTTATCATACTTCTTAATAATTCAAATATTGAGGAATCTGGTCTTCTAATCTAAAACAAATGTGTCATTGTTGCAATGTTACATCTGTGGAGAATGTAAGTTCAAATGTAAAGAAGCACATTTCCATTAGCTTTCAGACAAGTTGTACCATTTATTATGAGGCAGGTTAAGCATTCACATTTATCAGAGAAGTGGTCCACATCAAACCTTTGAACAGCATCAAAATGCTATTTATGAACTGTATTGCATATTTACAGACAAACATTCTCTGCTTTGACAACAGAATACAAACTATCCACCCAGATCTATAACTGTTACAAAAATTTAAAGACCTAAAGAAAACCTATCAGCTCAAAAAAGATTTTTCAAAAAATTATAATTAACAGTCTTGTGGCAAAAAGGAGTATGTTTTAAATCAAATAAATCATTGTCTAGTCTGCATGATATTTAAGCAGAATTTTGTGACAGGTTTTGAAATGTAACATGTACGCCTCATCACAATATCAATATTGAATGCACAGGAACTGTTTTCAGGCACGATGAGTGGAATTTAATGCTCCTACTCTCCTGTACCCCACCCCCACCCCCGCTCCACCCCACCGAGATGAGCTTGGAATTGGAGGTCACCATCTGCTGTCTCACAGTGCCAGAGATGTGGGTTCAATTCTGTCCTCGTGAGATTGCCTGTGCGGAGTTTGTACATTCTCCCCGCATCTGCGTGGATTTCCTCCAGGTGCTCTGGTTTTCTTCCACGCTTCAAAAATGTGCAGATTAGGTTAATTGGCCATGCTAAATTGCCCCTTAGTGTCAGGAGGTAAATAGATGGGGTTACAGGGAAGTGTATGAAGGTGGGATCTGCTTAATGTTATCCCCTATCTTTGTTTCTGACATCCCTTCACCCCAACCCCTTGATGTTGACACTTTCCCCTTGACAACCGTCCCACCAACGCTTGGGTGAAATTGTTGTCAGTGTAAGCTCGATGGGCCAAATGGCGTTCTTCTGCACTGTAGGGATTCTATGATTTGATCACACTGAATGTTGTAGGGTGAGGTCACTGCTGCCTTTCCAATGCCCCTCTTATTAAACCTAGGGCAGGAATAGTGGAGTGTGGCCTTTCTGACCAGAGGCCAAGGAAGACCCAAAAGAAGCAGTGCTTCTTCATGCTGCTGTTATTCAATCAATAGTGCGCAAATGGCGGACTTACTAACCAGGGACACCACCCAGCAACCCTTGTCAGGCTTACCAACATCTCATCAGGAGAGCTCAGATAAGCTCAGGAGCTTGTTCAGATAAACTTGGTTCCTGATCGAGGGACATGACATTGGGAAGTGGGTGGGGGAAGGTGGAACCCACTTAATGTTATCCCCTACCTTTGTTTCTGACTTCCCTTCATCTCACCCTCTTGATGGTGACACCTTCCCCTTGACCACCATGCCACCAACACTCACCTCTAACTGGGGTTCCTTGGTTGCGGCCTCAAATATAGTAGCAGGAGCAGCCAGCATTCCTAGTGGCACAGCCGGTAATGGAGAGCTGCCAGACTCTGAGTGCCAGAAGCTTTTGCCATGCAACTCAGAGCTTAAATGAGTAGGAGGCCCAACATTGTCCAGCTAGATGCCTGATTACCTTGAAAGTGAATCAGGCCTCCCAGCACTCAGTCCCTACTGGTTGGAGAACGAATGGGCAAGACTCCACTGTTGTACTCATTAAATTCCCTAAGTGCTGACCACCGCAACTCGAATGTTGTAAAGCCAGAGATTGCCTGTAGCCTTTTACAGTCATTTGTTGCACTCCATCTTTATTCCTGTCAAAGCTGTATTGAGTGTTACTCGTGAATACATAAACCAACACTGTGCCTGGCTTTTCTATTCAGTCTCCTGATAGAGAAAAATAATATCTTTTATCAATTAAGACAGTAAATACAATAATTACATTTGATAGTGATTACCTCTAACGCCATGTTAAAAATAGAGACTGATATTGTTGAAAGACTTGGGAACAAGAATCAGCCATTCAGCCACTCGAACCTGCTCCCATGCTCAGTTAAATCTTGGCTAATCTATATCTTAATTCCAGTCTGCCTTTGTTCTGTATCCACTATACTGTTAGCTAGCAAACATCTATTGGTCTGTTATTAAATTTCCAATTTACTTAGCCTCAAAGAATAAAGAATAGTACAGCACAAGAACAGGCCCTTTGGCTCTCTAAGCCTACACAGATCATGATGCCTGCCTAACTAAAACTGTATGCACTTATGAAGTCTGTATCCTTCCATTCCCATCCTATTCACGTATTTGTCTAGATGCCCCTTAAATGCCACTATTGTACCTTCTCCCACTGAGCAGTGCGTTCCAAACACCCACCAACTCCTGTGTGAAAAAGTTGCCTTGCAGATTATCAGATTGCACCATATGCTAGAACTAAACTTTTATCCATGCATCTTAAAACCTAAGTTTCTTAGCACTTGACTTTTCTACCCTAGGAAAGAGCATCTGACTATCCAGTCTGTCCATGCTGCTCATAACGTTGTAAACCTTTATCAGGTTGTCCCTTAACCTCTGTGAAAACCTCTGCCTCAACAGCTTCATGAGATTTTCAAGTCTTTTTGCGTAAAAACGTTTTCCTGAACTCTGCCCACCTCACATCCCCAAATGGTCTTAGCACTAATTTTAAGGTAATGTCCCATTGCTCTGGATTTCCTATATGGAGGAATAAATTTCTCTCTATCTAGCCTGCCTACCATAATTTTCAATCACCTGAAACACCTCAACTAGATCACTGAGTAACCTTTTGCACTCAAGGGAATACAAGCTGAGTCACTGCAACATGTCTTCATAATTTAACCCTTTTACATTTGTAATGTACGTTGGGAATGTAGCCCCTTTAAATGAACAGGTCATGTGACCCGGGGTGTGACGTGATCTGCCTGGAGACCACCCTGGGAGAGCAGTTGCAGGTCTTGGAGTGTGGAGTCAGTAAGACATGTACCAAATAGCTATGTTCCCTAATGTTTGGCTGTGGAGTCAGTTCTTGGGGATACCCCTCAGATGCAGAGAATTTAGCAATGTCAGGTATTCCAACAGGAAGGCACGTCTAGACAACAGATTAACTTTCAGCGGTTTCTATACTGCTTGTAAAATGATGATACTTGACCACAAATGTTTTTGTATATAAATGCGGAATAATATTCTGAATTATATTTGGTAAAAATCAGTTCTACAATTTGCCTATAAAACAACAAAAAAAAGTACAGGGCAAACAGCTGCCTTTTACTTTGTTTTTATAATGTGGTTTTTCATGGAAAGATCATTGGAATGCAATGAGGGGAAATAATTTAAAATTTGCAATTTGTAATAGATTTAAATGCTGTGGTCTGATAATTTGTGGTAAATAAACGTATTACGCCTTACATTGTCTTAAGTAACAAAGAATGAGTTGTCTCAGAATCTTTTCTCTTTGGTACTCAAGATAAAATTCTTATCTCAACACAAAGTGCTGGTAATCAGGCTATGTTTGAACAATATATAAAACATTCTGATCATATTCTTTCCACTCCATCACATGGTAATCTCATCTGAGCTTTAGGCTTCAGGAAGGAGCTTGTAGCACAGAGTGAAAGGATGATAGCCAAAGAGGGTGTTTCATTGAGAACCAGTCATTCTCGTTGGTTACCAGCAGTGTAGTGGCATAGTAGTTAGCACTGCTGCCTCAGCACCAGGGATCCAGGTTCAATTCCAGCCTTGGGTCACTGTCTGGAGTTTGCATATTTTTCTGTGTCTGCATAGATTTCATCCCACACTCCAAAGATTTACGAGTTAGGTTGATTGGTTATGCTAAATTGACCCTAGCATCAGTGGGAATAGCAGGATAAATAGGTAGGGTTATGGGTCTGGGTGGGATTATTGTTGGTTTGATGGGCCAAATGGCCTCCTTTCATGGTAGTGATTCTATGATCTTCTGTGATAAGTATTCCTTTCAGCTTTCTGTTCTCTTCCAAAAATGCTAATTCTGGTTTTGTGTAGTTTTCTAAAATTTGCAAATTGTAAAATTAAGGACATTGTACAAAAGGAAACATTTGTTCAGTTTCTGTGGTTATTTAATAAAGTTGTAATACATCTTAGACACAGGAATTAAATAGTTGTTTTTTAGTGGAATATGATTTTCTTGGTTCAAATGGATTAATATTCATATACCTATTGCATAATTTGACTATTATAGGAGCATTTCAACAGAGAAATAACTTCAGAAAGCATATGGCTGCCCTCTTTATATACAAGAGAGAAATTCAGTTATTCTGCCTTGACGATTAGCAGCAGTGGATTTGGTGATTATTCTACATGATCAATGGCATTTGATTAATGATTGTATTTCAACTGCAGTATGAAACTGCTGACCACACAGATTAAGACAGCTGTTGCATAATAGTAGACAATTTTTACATTTCATAAGGCCAAGTACTTTGTTCCTTGATATTTCTTTTGTTCACAATCACACTTAATTTTTAAAAACTTCACTTTTCAAATCTGAGATCTTACATGCTCACCACACTGGTTAATGTCTGTGAAGGGTGTAGGCAGAGATGGGGGAGAGGGAACAGCAGATCTTACAGTTTACTGTGTAAATTGTGTGTACATAGTATACTGAGAGACCGGAGTGTCTGAGTATTGGCACCCCTAGAGCACAGCAGCCGGCCTCACAGGAGAGCTAAGACTCTACTCCCCTCCCCTGCTGGCGAGATTCATATTATGTTCTCTATATTGTACATTACTTATCTCGTTAAAACATAAAGTGAGAAAATCTCTCATTTTCCTGCCTGTTTTACACTTACATTCTTTTGAAAAAATTCCCCCCCCCCAGTGAGAATTTTATTGGGATAATTTGTCATCAGGTTCATTGAAGTAAACATCTATGGGGGAGAAAACATCCTGTGCCAACATTCAGATTAATTATTGGCAGAAGTGGGAAATTGTACCGCTGATCTACAAATTCTTCATATCTTAAATTTATCTCTTAGGGCACAATGGATGGTGCCCCTGCCTCTGAGCCAGAAGATCTGGATTCAAGCTCCATCCCAAGATTGCTGGCCAAGAAAGCTGTGTTCATAATGCGAACAAACAGGTTGAATGTCAACCTGCAAAATCCTTTCAACATCCCAATGGCTGTCTTTCAGAGTGGGAGAGACTGCTGGTCAGCTATGCTTGATGCTGACTGGTACCCCTCAAGCTGTAACCTTCTGACGATCTGCTTCAGGAATAAATAGCTGTTGCAATAAATGGAAGTTTGTCTTAGTGCACCATTAGATGTAGGAACAGAATTGAAAATAAGAATACCTCGCAGACTGTTTGGGTATTATTAAAATACTGAATATAATCACCCCCCAACATTAAACAATTTTACGTCAGGAAATGACGCATCAGACCTCGGTAGTTAATCAGGTTTGTGTGCCTGATGGTAATGTAACGCAAAATGGAGTTCAGTAAGAGGCAAGTCATTTTAGGAACCGCAAGTTGTTAAAACTATAATAGAGTCATCTAGTGGTCAGAGATGGAATTGATATCAAAATAACAACAATCTCACAAAGAGTTGTTTTCCAAGTAGGTTGCAACTGAATTAGAACTGGGTGGAAAAGGAACATTACCATTACTGGATTAAGTGGGATTAAAAGTAGGTGGCATGGGTGAAGTAAAAATGCTTTGATTTATTTACACCAGGAAGAAGCCACGGCGAACAAATGGACCTTAGTCTTATACTTAGCAGGTGAGAGTGAAAGGGATGTGCAGTACAATAAAAGAATCAGCTAGTGTTTTATAGTAGTTGTAATGTAGAAAAACACCTCAAAGTTTGACAGAAAACAAAACATACAGTTGTATAATGGAGTTGAGGGGAGGAATTAAAAATTTGTCCAACTCCTTCTTAAATTTACTCACTGTCCCAGCATCCATCACATTTTGGGGTAGCAAATTCCACAGATTCACATCCCTATGGGAGAAGTAGTTTCTCCTCAACTCCGTTTTAAATTTGCTATCCCTTATCCTAAGAATATGGCCTCTTTTTCTAGAATGCCCCACAGAGGAAGCAATGGCTCCATGTCTACTTTATCTAGATCTTTTATCATCATGTATACTTCAATTTAATCTCCCCCCATTCTTCCAAATTTTAGAGAGTATTGGCCTAAACTGTTCAATTTCTCTTCATATGACAAACGCCTCGCCTCTGGAATTAATCTAGTGAACCTCCTCTGAACTGCTTCCACTGCCACTACATTGTTTCTCAAATAAGGGGACTAAACTCCAGGTGTAGCCTTACCAATTCCTTGTATAGTGGCCTCAAAAGCTATGAAAAGGGCAGTACAAAAATCGGCAATAAGTGCAATGGTCAATTTCTCAGCAATTTCTTCTTTTCACACCAGTGGGAGATGAGATGATACAAAATTATGTAAAATAAGAACATCTTTTTTCTCTGTTCACTGAAATGTACTCTTCCACAATTTTCACCATTACAATATGGATAATGATAATAAAAAAGTGACAGTAAAAATGAGTAATATCAAATAAATAGTGCCATTTTGAAGAAATACATTCAAATTTGTGTATGGAAATCTTTGAAGGCAGCAGCACAATTTGGGAAGACTGTTCAAAAGGGATAGGTCCTTGTTTTCTAAATAAATATATAGTGTATAAAAGCAAAGAAGTTAAGGTCAAGTTTTATAAATCACTGGTTAAACCTGTTGGAGTATTGTATCCAATTTCCAATACGACACTTCAGAAAGGAATTAGATAGGGTGCAATTGGAATAGCGCTTGGAACGGGGGAATCTGTTATATGGGACAAGTGGACATACTAGGATTGTCTTCCTTACAACTGGTCAAGGCATGATTCAGTGGAAATGTTCAGAAGCTTAAAGGGCTGGAGAAAGTAACTAAGGAGAGGCAGAATTAAGAGTTGGTAACTAGAGGACAGCAGAAAAAGATAACTGGATAAATACTTGAAGGGAAGAAAATTTCAGGGCAATAGGAAAAGTGCAAGAATTGGTTAAATCTTTCCAAGCTTCTTCTGAATGACCTCCGCCTGTTCTGTAACATTCTATGATTTTATTGGCAGAATTTTCCCATCACGGGAATCATAGCAAGTGGAGATAGGGATTGACTATGCAAAGGTCCATTGACCTTGGGTGGGATTTTCTGGTCTTAGGGCAAGCTGTGCTATGTTTTGATTCTCCCACTGAGAGGAAGGAGAGAAAGTTGGTTATTACAAACAAGGAGATGTTCATGAACTCCAGTTCTAGTAAAGCAGCATAGCAGTATCCTTTAAAAAAATAAATGTAGGTCATGTGGAACAAAGACCCTGTATATGTTGGTGAGGAGACAAGTATATGATGTATGTGTATGTGATATCTACACTGCTATGACATGGAGAAATAAGTTGGCTCTATTCTTCTCAGCCCCATTGCTTGGTCCCAACAAATCCTAAATAATTACCTTTCTTGTAACTGCATTTTCTAATCCAAATGTATTTATTTGTTAATAAAGAATCAATCAAATTGGGTTCTCTTGAGTCAAAGAAAGAATAGATCTATTAGTTGCTGAGCCTAAGGAAAAAGTAATACACATACACAACCTTACACACATACATACACACACACACACACACACACACACACACACATACACACAAAACTAATGCAATATACAATTTGGTTATTGTTGAAGTATAGATTGTGACACATTGTAGCCATTTAAAATTAATTGGTTTCCTATAGAATTCTGGAATTGACTTGGTTGAAGTCCTTGAAGACACTCTTTTCGCTTCTGCAGAGGAAGGAGAGAAATCATTACTGCTTACTTGCAGCAGTATTTTTAGATGACTGTCAAGTTTCTTTTTATTCCTCCTCTTGATTCTGCTAGGCAAAGGCAGTTATAAAACTCTGGTCTGTAAGAAAGTAATTTGATCAGCATGTCCTACATTTATTGTTGCAGACCAAGTAATCCCATTTTTTGATCTTTTCATGTCTGAAACTTCTGTCATATTTCAAGATCAAAATCAACAGGAGACAGGGTTATCTTACCCCTCAATAGGGGCTTTTGTGTGTTTGATGGGGAACTGGCTGGTTAGCAGGTCCCATTGTCTTGATAGAATGAGAATTGATATAAGTATAGTCTTGGCATTTTTAATGTTTTATGTTTGAAAAAGTCCCCATTTGAAGTGGACCTTGACACCCTCCAGATGTGAAATTCGGTGCAACAGGTCTGCATTGCAATTCATATGGCAACTTTCCAGAGAAGTGATCAATTTATACTATCAGATGACTTGTGACAGCCATTTTGATCAGTGTATTTTCTTGTATTATTTTAGAAACAGGTCTTCTTTGAACAATTCAATATAACTGTGGTTAACTGGAGAAGTCATAGGTAGTTTTTACTCATTCACAATTTCTGTCATTGTGACAATTCTGTCACGTGCATTAGATGTCACCAAAATACTCTATCAGGAGAAATTCAGGGCCAGAGGATGTTTTGACCATGACTACTTGTTGCTGAAAGATCAAGCACTCAGGAATGCTTTATAACTATCTGAAGGAGATACTGGGAGACACTCAGCAATATCTTGTGAGCGATACCTTTAATTATGGGCGTAGTTGTAGATTGGTCAGCCAGAGTGGCAACTACACCCAATACAATAATAATTCCAAAACATGTAAACAATCATCATACAATGAATCAGAATCTAATAAAATTGATTACAAATATTTGAGAAAGTAAAACAATTTAACCAATTGGGCATTTCACTGATTTATTTCATTTGGAAACACAAAATTACATTAGAAAAATAAAGGAATAATTCAAATCTATGTGACGAATGTGAAAATACTGTTGTTGGTATGAAACATTTGCAGTTTGATCTATTCTTAGGTCCTGTCAAAACAGAATTCTTGTAACTATTTTCAGTATTATTTCTGAGGACAGTAGATGGCATTAGTGCACTATCTTTCACATTGATCTCCAATGGTGTAACCCATGCAGACAAAGAGAGTAAATACAATGCTAGAAAGAACAAGGCACTCCAATATGAATGTCTGCTTTGATTAGGTCATTGACTATGTTCTTTATTTTGTTCCAATGCTTGTATATATGAATATTAATTAAATCAATTTAACTGTTTTATGTGATTGAGATTCTGATATGGTTTAAAGAATTCCATTGAATCTGTTTGACTAAAGTCCAATTTGATTGTTACAGCAACCTATAGGAGGTTTGACGCATTCTGATGATTTGCTCTCAGCTGAAGATATTAATAACTGTTTTGCTATTAAATGTGAGGACCCATTAGCTAATGAGTAAATTGATCAGGGAAAATGGTTTATATTTTTTCCAATCAGCAACTTATCTTCTAATTTGTCTAACTGATTTGCCCATTTTTGGACATATGGTTTGATGCTATGTTCAATATATTTGTTTAGCCTAAAATATTAATTTCAACAATATCAAATTAATTTTGCATCAGATGGTACATTAATTATAAAGTTATTGCTGAATTTACAAAGGTATAAAAGATTGGGATGTGCAACAGATACATATATTGTATGTGATTTACTAGCCAATATTATAGAAAATGACCAATATAAAGATGTTATATACTTAGGTGTCATTCGATATGAAGTGGCAGATTTGAAATTTCACTTACTAGCCATAAGAAGAAAGTATTAAGAGCAAATATGTTGGCTTTATCACTCAATACTTTGAAATAAGAGCAATGTAGAAATTCTGAATAAATCTGACACATAAAAGCAACTCTTAGATGAGGATCAATGTCCTTAATGGAAAGTATTCTCACCAACTTGTAAAACTATCACCAGGAACCTAACTGAGTGTATAAAATACTGATACAAAACCAACTGATGAAACTCCACACAAAACTGAAGATTCATGCAGTAACCATCACTTTCTGGGGTTATAACTGCAGGACAGAAGCAGTAAATCAGTTACCATGCGCAGTCATAAGAAAGAAAGAAGTCATAAAAAAAGGTCAGTGCTGTGGCAAAATTAAGTAGATGACTGTCAGGATGCCAATTCTACCTATATGTATTAATCTGATAGATGTATGAAGATTATACCTCATTGCTAAAGGGAAAGGAAAATGAAATAAGGAAACAACATAGAAGATAAATAAGAATAATTGCCAGTACACTGGATTGAAAACAATTCCTTGCCATTTCATTTTTTTTACTCACTCATGGAATTTGGATATCGCTGGCTGGGCCAGAGTTATTGCCAATTCCTGAGTGGCTTGCTGGACCATTTCAAAGGGTACTTAAGAGTCAATCACAATGTTATGGATCTGGAGTCTTATGTAGGCTATGCCAGGTAAGGATGACAGATTTCCTTCCCTAAAGAAGGGAACTAGATGGGTTTTTACAACAATTGACAATGGGTATCATTAAATTCTAATTATGAATATTTATTGAATTCAAATTCCATCACTTGCCACTTTGGGATTTGAACCCAGTTTCCCAGGCCATTACCCTGCATCTCTGGATTACTAATCCAGCAACAATACCACTACTCTACCCCCACTGCCTCTCTTTCCTTGTACAATAGCAACCCTGGGCTCTGTACCAGTAGATGATATCTTCCATCAGGAGAAAAGAAGAATGCTGGTCTTTAAATCTTTATATAAAATCAGTCTTCCCATCAAAGATTGTCTATGAAATTTGAATAATTTGATATAACTTGAGGTACAATCATAGAATATATGATTAAGATGGTGTGTATGAACTGCTCTTCTCACCTTTCCAACATATTGAAGAACATTCTTTCTTATTCCACAATTTTTTAGTTTCTAGTCCACCACCTGTCGTCCCCTGTTCCTTCCTATTACATGAGTATTTCTTTTAAATGTAAGAACATTATATTGTAAGACAGAAAAATGTGGAAATTTATTCATGTCTTTCCTTTGATGATATATCTCTAGAAAGAATCTACAGCACTGTCACTTAACCTAGTCTCCACACGTCTTTGTCAGCTTGGTTCAGTGTGTAACATTCTTCTGAATCGGAAGGCTGTGGATTCAACTCCACATCAACATCTGACCTAATATATTAATCCAGCTTGACTTGCAAGCAATACTGAGGGAGTATTTCTTTGATGGATGTCCTGTTCTTCACAAAAACATTGAGGTTCTCTGTGCTGGTTCAGGTGCATATGAAAGACCTTGTGACACAATTCAAAGAAGATTTTGGAATTCCTTAGTGCCCTGGCCTATAATACTACAGTAAGCATTTTCTTGCTATTTGTACAGTTTTGCTATATTCAAAAGAAGAGACATTAGGGTAGATTTTATCTTTGTGGGAGAATGTATAATGGGTAGTAGAGAATTGGAGGCAGCCCATTTTGCCGTGCGTTTGATTGACATCCGTAAAAATTGGGAAAGATGTGAAAGGGTTACCAGTTCAACACTGTCTTTTGTATAATAGTACATAAAGACAAAGTCTATTTCATTATATTCCAAAATAATATTTTGCATGCATATCTCAAAAAGAATCTGCAGCACTGTCACTTAACTTCATCTCCAGTTCAGTTCAGTTAGTAATACCCTCCACGAACCAAAGAAAAAAACCATAGTGAGGGCCACAAGCAAGAGAGAGTAACCAGGGAGCAGTCGGAGGGTGCAGCAGCAACAACACTGTGTGTATAAATTTATGAAATTGTGTACAGTAAATTCATGCTTATCTATCATTTGACTGGCATCATTAAAACTTCTGAAAATGGTTGACTCTATTTTGTCGAAATAAAGAGTAACTTCTGCCCATAGGCACAAAGGTAAAGAGTGGAATTTTCCATGATGTTGGATGGCTGGAGCAAATGGCTGAATGATTTCCGCTGGGGCTGGGATGAATGGTTATGTGTGATCTTTCTCTATTCAATTTATTACTTATGCATCTGTGTGGAGCACAATGAATCTCGGGGTTGGGAGGGACAGGCAGAGGAACGTCGGGCAGAATTGCCAGAGACCATGCACAGATGGAGGAGTTTATTCATTTTCTCTCTGAAGTCGTGACTCCCAAATGAGAGTGCTTGGCTGCCTGCATGGAAAGGGTGGTGACCATCTTGGACAGTCAGTTCCAATAGAATGCACTACAACTGCTGAATATGAATTTGGAGATGTGCTCCATTGTTCCAGCCATGGTACAATGCAACAGTGGTTAGACAAAGGAGGGAACAGGGCACCTCGACTTCTCTCCATATGCTTCTTCTCAGAGTCAGCGAAGTGCTATTGGCTATCCTCAGGAAGGAAGAGTATCATCCAGGTACCCAGAGGTCCAAGGGTGCTCTGCCACTTCACCTCTCCACTGCCAGTGACACAACTGGCTCCAGAACTCAAGCAGACAAGGGTGCTCTTGTCCCTGAGCATGAAAACCTTCAACGTGTTGTGGCCCACTTGTCCTCTGACCCCAAGCAAATACCCACCAAAGTCATTACAATCAACAGAGCATAGCAGTTGACCAATAGGCTGTCTCCATTACAGTTGCAGTTGTCAGGGCTGTTCATAGACATGGCAGGAATCAATGAAAGATTAAGAAGCATTGAAGATACAAAGGTGACACAGTGGTACAACCATTGGTTTTGGCACTTGTAAATATAAGATCACTCACACTGTTTGGAAGTTTCCTGGATTCCAGCTTGCTGTTAATTGCTTCAGTTGTTGCGGGCCTTTAAGGATGTGTATTGTAGATTGTCTGTACCAGAGCCTGATAATGATACAAAATACTGCAGATGCTGGAATCTGAAACAAAAAAAGAAAATGTTGGAAAATCTCAGCAGGTCTGACAAAGGGTCATCTAGACTCGAAATGTTGGCTCAATTCTCTCTCTGATAAGTGAATCCCATGGTTTCACTTCTCTCACATTATCAGCATAGTGATTCCTCAATAATCCAACATGCCCATGATTAACCACTGGCTGTCATTTCTGACTGTGCTTGCTGGCCACTCATCATGCAAGCCATTACCTGAGGCTCACCATATTCTGACCTCTGGAAATGTGTTCAGCAAAGTCATCGCATTTCCTGCAGCTGCCCTGATGTGAAGTATGGGTGTATGCCACGAGTACTCAAGGGGAGTTAAAATCATTATGTCAGTGGTAAGGAACAGTGAGAATGCAGCGCTGAGAGAGTGAAGATCTAAACTGTCCTCCTAACAATGGAAAATAAGATATTTCCTACCTGTTTGGAGAAAGTTTTGGTGCAAATGTCCAGTTGTTACTGGCCATCCTTGACGGTTCGGCATTTTGAGCTAACCCACAGGTGAAAACTGCAAGTAAGGAGGCAATGGGCAAATCGGCCTTGACTGCAGGAAGGATTTAAGTGTAAAATTTAAGAGGTATGCTTCTTTTAGATTAACCAAATAAATAAAATCATCAAATTGAGGGATAAATTGAAAGGTAGGACTGCCAGAATTTGAGACCAAGCAACTCATGTAGACACCTCCACTTCCTTTACCATTCCAGAAACCATATATCCTCCTCTCCTCCTCCTCAAAAAGGTGTGCGTTTCCTGCAGGAAGCTCACTGCATAGTTCCTGACTCCCAGCAGCTAGAAGCTCTGGAATCTGCATTGTGCTTCTTTGCTCTTGTTGATGTTGAGGTTGGCTATAAATACCTTCATGTCAAGAGCTTAGTGCAGTCATCACCAACACATCAGTGCCCCGAGGAGAGTGAGGGGAAGGCATGTGTGGCTCCTCATTTCCTCAGGAGTCCAATGAGAAGACTGTTTAACTGACGCTTATCGTTTTAGTCCAGGACCCGAGCGTTTGTGTTGCCCAGCAGACCAGAGCAGAAATATTTAGATGTGCACTTGTGATGCCAAAGCCTACAAAGCCATAGGCCAAGTGCAGGAACATGGGATTAGAATAGTTAGGTAGTTTGCCTTTATCCGGCATAGAAGTGAAGGGTCAAAGGGCCTTTTTCAGTGCTGTATACCTCTATGATTCGATGATGCTAAGCGTCAGATCTGACCAGCAGTGGAACTGCAGCTGGATTTTGTCACAGGATCCAAAATTGGTTTTAAGAAAATCCTAGAATTCCTCTGGGGGAATGTGGGGCAACATAATGGGTCACAAAGGCATTCATATAGATCTTCCTCAGTGCCCACCATCGAGCTATTGTCTACCTCCAGGCAGTCGTTGCAAAGTCCAACCGCTCTGCTACATTGAGTGCAGCGATGGCGTGGATCCACCAGCTAGTCCTGACTCTGTCTTGATCCTACCCCCATGATCAATGACAGACAGGTCTGCTCCTCCAAGTGCCCTGGGTCAGAAGGCAGCAGCAGCTTGAAGCACCCACACCAACCTTTTCGGGCAGATCCAGAAAAGGTTTGCACCCAATATCGAAACACCAGGCACCAGAGGTTGGGACAGAGTGTGGAGGCCTTCATCACCAATGTTTGAGGTGCTTCTATGGGCCCCGGTGAGTCAAAAGGCACCTGAGGTTAAAGACGGATCTGTGGAGTGCTTCCTTAAGGGCTGCACTGTCACTTTCAGGCACCTGGCTCAGAGGAGCATGGCAGCGCCTTTGTGTTGTTCTTCTCATGCAGAGGGCAATGTGGGGGTCCATAGGGTGAGGATGCCACCACCTCTTCATCGGGGACAAGGTAAGGGACAGGAGAAGGGGTAACATACATGACTCCATATATTGTGAAATTCTCCCACTGCCTCACAGGCAGGACTTCGCAGACTTCAGAATATTCAAGCTGTTTACAGAACTCCTGATGGTGTCTTCCATCTATTATCAATCACGTTGTCTGTCCATCAGTCAAACTTCAACTCTTGATTCTACACCATTGTTGACCACCTTATATAAAGCTACTCATTGCCCTTGCTTGTAGCTGAAGAATCATTGAATGCAGTAAGATAAAGCACATTTGATTGTCTGGCTCAGATGAACTTGTGAACCCAAGTACCAGAAGTGCATGCCCAGTATGGAAACGCAACATTTTTACTGATTAATATTGATAATTATTTGACTTAAAGCACAATCACAATAGGTCCACAAAATAACTTTAAACATGCAATGTAGGCTTCAAGTTAAGAGCAAAGTGGAAATAAAATGCAAAAATACAAAATTGTAAATATTAGTGGTTTCAGGCCTATAGATCCACACTGGAATCCTAGAAGAAGCGGTGACAAAGAGGTTTAAGGCAACTTTGACCTTTAATGCCACCAGCATGGGGTTTCCTTCAAGCTCTTGCAGCCATAGATCATTGTGGAAAGGCTGGCAGATGTCTGCAATCACATTCCAGAACATTCTAAGGTGCATCCGGCATTGTCTCTTGCTCATTTCTATATTTTTATATTGATGCACTGCCTGTGATGTAACTATGGTCAGGCTACTGCTAGCCATTGCAGTGGACTCTGTCTGCCAACTTCCTGACCTACTTGAGGCCCTCTTGTCTCTTGTTGCTCAGGCCCTTGCTCCTCCTTGCCTTATGCCAATCTGCGATGGGCCCTCCTTTCTAAATAAAAGCAAGTAGAAAGACAAGCTTGCTTAGAGTCTGCCTCAATTAGGCCTCAGTGAATCTGTAAATGAATTTGACCAATTGATCTAGTGAGCACATTTTTTACAGGTTTACCTTCATCTCAGAGCTAATGCTAAGCCCGTGCCTGAATTCTGACTGGACATGGTAACTGCACCCCACCTCTTCCACTGGAGGATCAGAGATGGGTAGATGGGTACTCCTCCTATTCATACATGAGTGCACAAGGAGACATCGTTCTTTGACAAGAGTCATGACAGCCATGTACAAGAATCTTCTTTCTGGCATAATTTGGCTTGATTTCACTACCTTCAAGACTCCATAGAGAAACCATTCCCTTCAGAGCATAGAAAGACTTACCACATGAGCCCACGTTAGTCCAGAAGGATAGAGGTTGGAGTGAGAAGTTTGCTACCATACTATTTGGAGGTATCCAGCTCTCTCCCTCACTACATCCCTGTCTTTGACAGCAGTGAATCGCACAGGCGAAATGGCAGCTCCACACCTTGCTCATTCTCAACCCAGGAACAAAGCTGCTGTGTGTAGGCTTCACTATTGAGAGGAGAACACAACTGTGCATGGCTGACATCCAGTCACCTCATGATTGTTAGGACATCCCTTTAGTCAGTCAGACCATGAACTCAAACCATTCAAAAAGTCCCTCCTCCCACTTTGAGGTTATTGCAGTTTTATGGCTACTGTGCTGTGCTGATCAGAATCAATAAAATAATGCATGTTAGCTTTGAGACTCACTGCACAACATTTTACCCTCTGTCCTGTCACCCTACCACTTCTGACCCACCCAAAATAACCATTCTTCTCCTCTCTGTCAGCTTTGAACGTCCCCCATCACTTTTGAACCTATCATCATTCACTTTCTCTCCCATTGGAGCTGACACTCGCTATAGGCACCATGACCCTCCCATTTTCTGAGTCAGTGTTTCATCACTTCAGTCAGACCCCCCACCAATAAAAACTTCAGTTACCCAATTATCACCCTGGACCTGGCACCCCAGCATATCCATGTGCCCCTCTCAGTGTTACTGCCACTCCGCTGCCCAACATTCTCTGTTCAACCGCCAAGATCCCACTGTCAACAGCATTGACCTCATTATCCGGGATCAATAAGAAAATTCCTCCCCTTCATCCAATATTGCTGCACTCTTGCACTTTCTCAATGTATTATCACCATCACCCCTTCCACGTACACTTTCCCCTCTTCCCCGCACGCTCTCTCCCCCTTCCCTTACACCCTCCCTCCCTTCTCCGTACACTCTCTCCCTCCCCCTTCCCCACACACTCTCTCCCTCCCTTCCCCGCATACTCTCTCCCCCACTTCCCTGCACACTCTTTCCCCCCCTTCTCCGCACACTCTCTCCTCCTTCCCCGCACATTCTCCTTCCCCCTTCCCGCACACTGTCTCCCCTTCCCTGCACACTCTCCCTTCCCTTCCCCACATACTCTCTCCTCCCTTCCCTGCACACTCTCTTCCCGCCATTTTCACACTCTGTCTCCTCCACTTCTCCGCACACTCTCTCCTCCCCTTCCCGTACACTCTCTCCCCTCTTCCCCGCACACACTCTTCCCCTCCTTACACCCTCCCTCCTTCCCCGTACACTCTCTCCCTCCCCCTTCCCGCACACTCTCTCCCTCCCTTCCCTGCATACTCTCTCCCCCACTTCCCTGCACACTCTTTCCCCCTCTTCCCTGCACACTTTCTCCTCCCCTTCCCCGCACACTGTCTCCCCCCTTCACTGCAAACTATCCTTTCCCCTTCCCTACACATTCCTCCCTTCTATACTGCGAGCAAAAGTAAGCTTCCACTTATGATGTTTTTCAGAAAAAACTTTCAGACTTAGTATGGCCAGCCAAGTAATTAATTGAACTAGTCCACAAGGTAATAAATGACATCAAAATACCAATACCACCATGTTAGACAAGTAAAGATTGAATGCTACAAACAATTAAATCTATGTTTTATTCTCTGTTTTGTCAGCACAAACTGGCCATTCATTTTATAAATAGTTTAAATTTTAAGACTGATTTTTCTATGTGAGCTTTCAGGACATTAAAACCAATATGGTACCCAGTGGAGACTATAAATAAAGTTACAGTACTCAAGCGCATGAACAGCAGGTGGATGTATTAGGCATTCAGGGATTTTTTTTAATCTTATTTCTCCAGCAGTTGCTTTAAGATGAAGGTCTGGAAATATTATTGCAAGTTGTTAGCAGAGGAAAAAACAACTCTTACTTTATCTAAAAAAAATCCAATATTATTCATCTGATAATAGATTGTCAAATAAGGTTTGCCTCTCTCAGTAGACCGATTGTTCTGCCGGTTAGTGTGGTGTGGGTCTTTATGTCTCAATGCCCCAAACCACATGGTGGATTTTTGTTTGCTCACCGTCTGCAGTTTAAGTGTGAATAGAATATCAGAGATCAGGGCACTGTCACTCAATCTTCAACACATCCACTTTTTGTGCATATGGCTATCTGAAATAGGTAGGAATGTTGTGATTCTCTTTTATAATGAGGTTGGCATGACGTAATCACAGCCCTGACACTATTTTACAACCTTTGAACCTCCAGAATTTCATTTCTGGCAGCATGGTGGCACAATGGTTAGTACTGCTACCTCACCATGCCAGGGATAAGGGCTTGATTCATGGCTTGGGTCACTGTCTGAGTGTATTCTGCAGGTTCTTCCCGTGTCTGCGTGGGTGTCCACTGGGTGCTCTGGTTTCCTCCCACAGTCCGAAAGACGTGCTGTTTTCTTACATTGACTGTGTTAAATTCTTCCTTAGTGTACCTGAACAAGCTTGGCAGCTAGACAAGTTTCACAGTATCTTAATTGCAGTATTAATATAAGCCGACTTGTGATATTAATAAATAAACTCCTATCCCTGCGCACAAAACTAAACTAAACCCAGTTACTGTTTATTAAAAAAAATACTTCTTTTGATATGCTGATGTGACTTACTGAATATTATTTGTTGTTGTGTGAAAGGAGTTTGCAGTAAGGCTATTGAAATGATCTTTTATCCCCTGGATGCCATTGGGAGAAGAAGAAGAGGAAGAAAGGAAGAAAATAGCCTTGCTATTTGAAAAAAAGATGCACCTGCATCTCCTAAACTGTATAGGCAAAGTATTAATGAGCATGAAGAAGGTATGCTTCACCATGGAGATGGTGACAGATATGTTGCTTGTTCCAAGATGACTTTGTAGTCAACTGTCAAGACTGTTGTAGTCCTGAAATGGCTCCTTACAGACTGCCATAGAGCACATCAGTTATACCAGTAATTCTGCAGAGTATGCAGGTATCAAACAGATGATTGACACTTGATTAGAAAAAGCAAATGCCTTCTTCACTTTTGCCATTGAAATTCAGAACCAGCAGGATGGGACACAGGTATTATACTTCATCTGGTACACTCCCGTCTCAGTCACTATTTAAATCACGCTGACTGTCTATTTCTCAACTGGTATTCGCACAATCTCAGAATGAACAGTGAGGCATCTTGATCAAGATTTTAGCCATCAGGTCAAGGTCTGTCCAACCTAAGTAAAGAGAACAGGAACACAAGTAATGAGATGATTTGGATAGCAAGCACAAGTTAGACGACTTGCAGTATCAAAGCCAAGAATGACGAATGAGGGGAAGCGATGGGAAAAAACTACACACAAATCATGATCTGGGACTAGGTTTCTAGTTTCAAAATCTTTGATTGTAAGCCTCTTATCGTTGCTTACAATGTTATAAAGGAGTGGGAGTTTAGAAAATCCATAATTAGTCAAAATTATATCAATTTTGGGGAAATATCCAGAAGCTAACTCAGGCCAAAATTCATAGTCACATGGACAAATGCAGGTTAATTAAAGAAAGTCTGCATTAATTAACTTCCTGAAGTTTTTAGAAGAGTAACAGAGAGGGTTCTTAAGGACAATAGTGTTGATATAGTATACATAAACTTCAAAAGGTGTTTGATACTGTACAACAGATTAGTGAACAAAGTTATTGCTTGTGGAATGAAAGAGATGGTAGTAACATGGAAATAGAATTGGTGCAGTGACAGGAAGCAGTGAGTGATGGTTATTTTGGAGCTGAAGAAAGGTTGCAGAAGATTTCCAGGAGGCTCTGTTGGAACACTTGCTTTTCCTGATAGCTACTAATGACCTTGGTATACAGGGCACATTTCAAAATTTTTGGACGGTATGAAACTTGCAAGTATTTTGAATTGTGCAAAGGACAGTGGAGAACTTCAAAGGGATGTAGGCGAGTTAGTGGAATGGACAGACAGATGGCAGATAAAGTTCAATGCAGAGAAATGTGAGGTGTTTCATTTTTTGATAGAAAGGAAATAAAGAGACAAACTAAAAAAAGGACAAAGCTCAAAAGTAGATGCAGCAGCAGAGGGATCTGGGTGTTTTGTGTATCAGTTATTCAAAGAGCAGGACATGTTGAGAGAGAAGTTAAAAGAAACATACAGTATCCTAGGTTTTTTTGATAGGCATGATGTAGAGATGCCGGCGTTGGACTGGGGTAAACTCAGTAAAGTTTTACTTTTTTGATAGGGGCAGAGAGTACAAGAGCAAATTGAACCTGTATAAAAAAATAGTTCAATCTCAGCTGGAGTACTGTGCCCAGTTCTGGGAGCTGCACTTAGGAAGGATGAAAAGACATTGGAGAAGATGCATAAATGGACAAGAACGAGAGGGCAGAACTTTTGAGTAAATTGCAAAAGAAGCAAAAGCAGTATGAGAAAAACAACATTTTCACGTAGTGAGTTGTTCAGGTCTGGAATGCACTTCCAGACTTCCAGGGTATGGTGGAAGCAGAGTGGTTAGCATGGGGTGGCCTGGTGGTACAGTGGTTGGCACTGCTGCTTCACAGTGCCAGGAAGTTGGGTTCAATTCCTGACTTGGGTCGCTGTCTGTGTGGATTTAGTATATTCTCCCTGTGTCTGTGTGGGTTTCCTTCAGGTGTCTGATTTCCTGCCACAGTCCAAAGATGTGCAGGTTAGACAGATTAACCATGCCAAATTGTCCCTTAGTGTCAGGGTGATTTGCTAGTTTAAATGCATGGGGTTTTGGAGATAGGGCCTGGGTGGGATTGTGGTCAGTGTAGACTAGATAGGCAGAATGGTCTCCTTCTGCGCTGTAGGAATTCTATCTTGATTCAGAGTAATTAAAGCTGTTTCAAGAGTGATGAGAAAATAATGTAAAAAGGAACAATACACAGAGTAATGGAGAGAAAATAAGAGGATGACACCAAGTGGATTGCTTATTAGGAGAGCCAGTGCAAACAAACTCGGCTAAAAAGCATCTTTCTGTTTTATAATAATGATGTGATTCTGGGTTTACATCAAACCTAGGGAACAATTGTCTCCAATTCAAAACTTACATATGAAGAACAATCAATCTATCCCATCACAGGAGTTGCTTGTTTATCATCCTCTTACATCCATGTTCAGGTTTTCATACATTTTTCACCAGTTTACACTTGAAGAAATCAATACATTTGAAAACTATGGCAAATGACCTTCTGATTCCCAAAGTCTGTCCACCATCTACCAGGCAAGCACAGGTGAGGGATTTGCTGGAATATTTTCCTTTTGCCTGGATGAGTACAATTTCAACAACACTGAAGAAGCTCAACACCATCCAGGGCAAAGCTGCCCTTTTGATTGGCACTCCACCCACTACTTTAAACATTCACTCATTTCCCACTACTTTTCAAAGAGAACTGAGGGACTGCTTTGTACTCTCCAGTGACATGGTTCACTGCTGTTTCACTAGACTGTGCCTTACAACCAGATTCCACCAAATCGACTGCACAGTGACCTTAGGCAAGGCCAGGGGAGGTGGAGTCTGCCTCCTAATCAACACCTCATGGTGCTTAGACATAGCAACAATGGTGAGTTTCTGCTCCCCAGACCTGGAATACCTGATGCTAAGATGCCATCCTTCCACAGGAGTTCACCTCTGTTATCTCGACAACAATTTATGTCCCAACCCATGTGGACATGAAGACCACATAGACAAAACATATACCACCACAAAAAGCCCTGAGATGAGACATCCTTTATCATTATGGCTTGGGGAATTCAATCAGGCTAAGCTCATAAGTGTCTTACCAAGATACCACCAACATGTCTCCTGTTCCACCAGAAGCCCAAATATCCTGGACCACAAATAGCAAACTTGCTGAGTGCTCTATCGCCCACCCACATTTTGGCAAGTGAATTCACAAGGCTGTGCTCCTGCTCACAGCTTACAAGCAAAAACTGAAATAAGAGAATCCATGAAGGAATGTTGATCTGAGGAATCAGATGATCTCCAACGGGACTGTTTAGAGCCAGTGGACTCTCAGTATTTAAAACATAACAACCAGCCTGAATGAGTACACCACTACAGTAACTGATTTCATTAGTAAGTGTATAGAAGACATTGTCACAAAGAAGCAAATCCGTGTGTTTCCCAACCAGAAACTATGAATGAATAGGGACATCCACTGCTTGCTTAAGTCCACATCTGGCATTTAAGTCAAGTGGCCCAAACCTATAAAAGAAAGCCAGATATGATCTAAGGAGATCCATCAAAGATGCCAAAAGACAGTATGGATCGAGTTAGAATCCCAGGTTAGCCACATAGACTCCCTCCAACTATGGCATGGTCTGCAAGATAATAGGCTACAAGATAAAGGCATGTCAAATGGCTGGCACCAATGCATCCCTCCCCTGATGAGCTCAATGCATCCTGTGAGCAAGAGCTCAGCGAGAGCAGGCACTCTACCCCAAAAGCCTTGGACAAACCTTTATTCAAGGTCACCATTACAGAAGCCAGAGCAGCCTTCTCAATCGTCAATCCAAGGAAAGTGACTGGTCCTAATGGAATGCCTGGACAGCACCTCAGGTAGAACTAGAACATGGACTGCTGTGATTCAAGTAAATGTTTCACCATCACCTACTAAAGGCTGATCGGGGAGAATACCGAATACTGATCTTGCCAGTGACATTTTCATCCTGTGAATTTAGCAAAATGGAGTTGATTCACCTGGTTTATGGAATTTGACATATTATGATACCAAGAACTCAGTTTGCATAATGAAGAGCATAGCTTTAACATAATTGATTCCAAGATCTGACCTTAATTGAGTCCAATCAAAAGCTATTGAATGAGTTGTCATAAGGTTAGCAATAGGAAGACACAATGATTAGCACTGTTGCCTCACACTGCCGTGTTCAATTCTGGTGACTGTGCGGAGTTTGCATGTTCTCCCCATGAATATGGGTGCTCTGGTTTCTTCCCACAGTCCAAAGATCTTAGGTTAGATGCATTGGTCATGCTAAATTGCTGCTAAGTGTCCCAAGATACATACAGTAGGGGGGATTAGCCATGGTAAATGAGTAGTGTTATGAAGATAGGGCAGAGAAGAGGGCCTATGTGGAATGCTCTTTCAAAGGATTGGTGCAACCTCGATGGACTGACAGGCCTCTTTCTGCATTGTAAGAGTTCTATGGAAGGCACAAAATTGCAAAAGTATTCCTGGAAAAAAGTAAATCAATTCAGTTTCCTACTTCTCATCTTAGTCAAGTATTCCCTGCTGGAGAAAGGAATTATCAGTATAAGCTGCATCAAAATACTACTCAAATCTGTTCTAATATACTCTTTCATCAGTTAGATCTAGATGCGTTTCAGGTTGGTTCAAATGAAAGGGTGTCATTTGCATCTCTTTTACTGTTACCTCATTTGTAGATCTTTAGACCTACATTTGAACAAATTTAGAACCACCCAGTGCAAAATTATTTTGTAAATACGAGTTTCATTGTTCAGGCTCATGAAAAGTGGTCACTTAGGTGAGGTATTGGAAAGCAGCCAATCTTTATAGGGCACTGTTCAGCATTATATTAATATCATTGAGAATACAGAAAAAAAAGCTCAGAAAAATAACATTACAGGAAACGTATGCACGTCAGACATCAATGTGTGCTACATAAGAGATAACAATATAACAACCTGCATGATCAGGTGATAGAAATGTATTGAAAGAAAATCTATCAAACACAGAGGTTTTAGCACACTAATTATCAAACTCAAAATGGAATTTGATCAGAGTAAATCTGGCTGAGATGTCAGAGCCAAGTTTTTATAAATCAGTTCATTTGACAATGAGCAGCCCACAACTAGTACACTCATTTCACCAAGACTTCAAAGCAGACACAAGCTCAAAGAGATCTCTCAGGACTGCTGCCCTTGGGTTACACAGTAAATTAATCCCACTGATTTTTAGGCTCAAGTTTTATCATTTCATCAGGAATAGTCCAAGAAGTGATTATTCCCAACATAAATTGGGGAAAATATCCCCAGTTATTTATGTCTTAAAATGACAAAAATGCAGCAACTTAGATAGCCAGAGCATTTATAAGGAACTGAGCCAGGCAAAAGATCACAGCAAATATTCAAAGCTGCTGTCATCCCTTTTCCATTCCCATCGTTCTGTCTCTAATTATAAGGCAAATACAAGCCAGGGACCATGTGGCTTATTTTAGCTCCTTTTTGTTTATCTGTGCAGCATTCTTCAAATGTTCTTCACATTACCCTTAATTTGCCCTTCACCGGCTCGGATCTCTGTCCTGTAATTGTACATTCTTTGTTTAATATGTAAAAAATGCTCCAGGCTTACCCTTTCTATAATGTTTAAGGGATCACTGTATATAAGTAAATCATATTAATCATCTTTTTTTCATGATAAAAGAGTCCTACTTTCTATGAGTCTACTTTTGTAGTTTAGTCCACTGATGCATGAGATCTTTGAATTGTGTCTGGGGCTTAGCTGTATCATGGCAACTAGAGCTGGAATATTACTCAATGGGCCAGAATTTGTGCTAGCAGATTATCTAATGCTAATGGATTTTGCCATTGGTTGGACTTGCCTCTTAACCAGCTGAGAAACATTTTTTTTTATCCACAAGTTATTGAAACTGATTGTAGTTCAGCAAGGGGAAACAGGCTACATGAGACCTGAGGGAACAAATCAAGCATTGGAGTACCTCTTTGGCGGGTAAGATTTAAGGATGAGGATATTAACAGTGGAAGACTGAAAAGGAGGATAAATTAAAGGAGACAATCCAATGTCAAATCACAGAAAGAAAAGAAATAGTGGAGGAAAGGAAAATTGGGTTAAGAAAGAAAAGGAAAAAGTAGAAAAAGTAAAATCTGACAATTTCAAAATCTCCCCCAAAAAATTCATAGCATAATTAAATGAGACTACAAAATGTAATAGTTAATGTTCAATTGGCATGTTCTTCTCCTAATATTAGCACCTTACACTTACATTTACTATATTTCATCTACCATTGTTCTATGTTTTTGCATATTTTATTTCATTTCAGCCTTCCTGTCCATCTGAGTTTTCCATCAATAGCATAGATCCCGGGACCAACCCATAAGTTATTCTGCTCAGGACTTATTGGTTCCACTTTTATACTATGCCCTGACAAACATTCTTTTAGCTAGTTTCTTGCCCATTTGATTTAATCTTGGGTTTGAGTTTTTAATTCTTTTGCTGCTGTGAAGCAACTTTTTATAGGAAAATTTGGCCAAGGCTATTCTATAATTCAATACAACTGACAGACTCCCAACCGGTCAAGTTTTGATAAACCATTAGTTAACACTTCTCCCCACTGGAAGATCAATCTTGTGATCCAGTGATTGCGTTGGCGTGAAGAAAGACAAACCTAAAATTTGATTCATGTCCAACTTCACAGAAAAGAGCAGAAAACCCTAGTTAAATTCAAATAGGCAATGTGTCTTGCTGATGCTAAATAATTATCTTGCCAAAACAAATTTTCATCATCTATGACTCTGATTGAGTCCCCTAATCCATCATTTACATGGGAACAGGAGTAGACCATTCAGGTCCTTGACCCTGTTCTGCTGTTTAATTAGATCATGATAGAGTTAAAATTTAATTCAATCTATCCATTTTGGTTATGTTTACCTTATTGTATTAGAATCCATACTATTATAAGTTAAGTAATAAATACCATCTTACTATGCCTACATCAGCTTAAGTTTATGAATTCAAAAAATGATATTTTGTAATACTAAGTGCTAAATATTTCTTCTGACTATTTAAGCCTTGTGTATAGCTTACGTTCTACAATTTCCAATTAGAGTCCTTTTTTAGGGTAAGATGCTAAAGGTGCAGGTTACTTCTGATACTTCTCCAAACATATAAACCAAAGCAAAGAGTTTTGGCAGACTTTTTGTCCATGGAGAAATTAGAAATGTGTTTCTCCAGTTTTCACCTTCTGTTAGCACACACAAACTTTGCTGTGGGGCAGTCAGTACATCTCACTCAAGAGTGGAGCCAATAGAAGATTATGATCGCTCATACCCAGCTTATTAGATGGGAATCCACCTTCTGAGGTCTAGAGTTCATCTCAGTGATATTAGCCAGGAAGGGCTAAGATCAAAAAGGGGCAGGAACTCAGCAAGCAAGTTGAGATCATTAGATCCTTAATTTACTTTTAAATTGATGCTCACACTACAATATGTACAATACATAGAGAATAATCCAGCTGCACATTTTCCAATTAGAATGGTCAGTGGATTCAAAGCCACTTTCTCTCTATTATATATACATGCATTTTTTAAAAATTAGAGTCTTCTGTCTTTTGCTCCCACTCTTGTCCCATGGTATTACTGCCTTGTACCCCTTTGCCTGTCAAACCTCCTTTCTGGGTAAATTCCTAATGAACAAAGAGGAATCAGGAATCCTTTAAAGACTTAATCATGTTTATCAGCCTTGTCGCGATCCTGGCACACTGTTGGACAACCAATGACTTAGGTAAATGAACTTACCTTCTAACATGAGGGGCTTGCCTTTCACATGTGAGCCACCTCAACAGGGCTACTTGGAATTCATTTTCACCTGAACCATAAGATTATCGTGTTTCAGGCAGGAAAAGTTTATTGATCCAACTTGTTTTTCAAAGCTCCCATTAAATTATTTGTATGATTCTAGCATTCTGGAGAGTTTTGAAATAGATCAGCAGGGAAATTATTGGCCATCTCTTGGAACCCATCGAATGGAAATTTTTAGGTGCTATTGATATTAATTTTTCTGAATTTTTCTGTTTTCCTTTCTCTGTAATATTGAAAATGTCCAATTTTTTTTCCAGATACTGCTTCTCATAACAAATCACCTCTGTCCTCCTGCAACTATTTCCCCCTCCCCCACACACATTTCAGTGTAATAATGGAATATTGCTGAATTTTCCAGCAGAGGTTTCCAACCCTGCCAATGGTGACCACCCTCTCCCCCCGGTGGGTTGCCCAGTGGTTCAGCCAGCAAACAATGCAAGATACCGCTGACATTGGCATGACTGGAAGATCCTGCCGCTGGCCACTGGTGAGACATCTCCAATGCTGGACGATACACATGATTGGGGATAGGGAGGGGAATGAGAGAGTTCCCCATTCCGCATCAACTGGTACCATTTCAGTGCCTCTGTGCATTGATTCTTATTGTTGTTGACGTTGTATGCTATATTCTTTTCATGTTCTTTCTTACACTTTGCCTTATCTTTGGTTAAGTGTTTAAATATATAAATTATAGGTCCAAATGTGAGTTTTCATAAAATGCAATCTGAATACATAGCTGCAAATCAGTTTGCAACTGTATTAATATGATGTTTGGGGATATTTT
This sequence comes from Sphyrna mokarran, assembly GCA_024679065.1. NCBI lineage: Eukaryota > Metazoa > Chordata > Chondrichthyes > Carcharhiniformes > Carcharhinidae > Sphyrna > Sphyrna mokarran. The sequence goes on along the minus strand of JAGIQG010000003.1, from coordinate 102,486,247 downwards.
GGGCATTATTAATACAATATGGTGGTATGTATATATCAGAAATACTTGACATCTGTGTATGTTTGTCATTTTTTTCCTTTATATTAATAATAAGCTAAATACAACATTCCTGAATCTACATGCACAAATAAACCATTTGTGACGATTTTTCCTTCAGGGTACTTTGTATTCCTGTCACATTCGAGCTGCTTTAGAAAAATGATTTCCCAAACTTCCCCCTGTATCAACATTCTTTCTGCAGGGGATTTTGTAAGTATTGCTCACTTTTCTGCTTAATGTGTGTTAATGATCTTTGAAAGTAGTGGCTTTATTGAAGATGCAATAAAAAGAAGGACTAAACCCTTATCAAAGCATACAGTACAACAGGGCATAGAAAAGAGGCAGGCAATTATTGCACACAATAGATGTATGATAATCCACAGGCATAGTCTGGAAGCTGACATCCCAAGGGAAATTCAGTACTACACAGCAATAACTACTTTAGACAAGTAGATTGTATATTTATTCTTCCGTCCTAAAGATTAGGACTGTTCTTTCGTTATTTTGATTCTTAGACTAAGATTAATATTATGTTTGCATCCTAGATTGTTTTTCTAACTGAGCTTGACTTTGTTGGAAGTCTTGTCTTTCAGTTAGATGATTATGAGTGCAAACTCCACCTCTGCTGTAAGAACACAATTTAGGCTGACATCCCAGTTGAGCATTGCATGGTCTGAGGTATCACTTTATAGATGAGCCGTTACTGAGAGAGGGTCAGTCCGCCTATAGACTTAGTATTTACAGAAGTTCTACTGATGTTTTGGTCAACATTCAATACAAGTAAAAATGTGTTCACTTATTACTAGGAACCTGCTGTACACAAAATATCATAAATTTATATATTAGATATATGTGTATCTCAGTGTTATAGATTTTAATAAATATCAGTAACTGCACATAATATTAATTAATTGATTAAGCCAATAATTATTGAAAGAGTTTTAGTTTTTTCTATTATATATGTATTACAGACATTATATTCACCAACTTTAAATGCCATTTTATTCTTGTCAACTTTTTCAATTGAAAGCTCTAACACCATAGTTAATTGTTCTGGTTGCAAAGGTACTGAAAATTATCTAACCATTAGCATGAAATGGGCGCATAGAAAATTGACATTCCATTTCACAATGTGTCATCTGCTTTACCATTGGCTATCAGATAGCTGCACAGGATGGCATCTCTTTGTATCTGTTCAAATTTTAGGAATGCCTACTACTGGGATTTCTTTCAGCTTGCAAGGTATTTGCCAGGCAATTGATCACTGCAACACATTTTTCACCCTCAATATATTGGCTCTTGCTCATTTTTGAGCTTGTTGTTTTAAAGGGAGATATATGCTTTCATAGAGTTCTTTTATTATGGAGATCAGATATTTCATACTGACCCAATAAGGTGACTATTAGCCTGACCATGCATGAACTAAAGAAGCCTGCTGTGCTCTCAATGTATACTATAGCCACAGAAATTTATCTATTGCTTGAATGTTCAGGAGAAAGATCTGAGGCAGGAAACAAAATAACTTGCAATTAAAAAGTGACTTTAACAACCCAAAGTGCATTACAATCAGTGAGGTTTGCTTGAAAAACAGTCATTATTGTAATATGAAAAAACTTTTTTTTGTTCATTGGACGTGCATGTCGTAGGCTAGGTCAGCATTTGTTTCTCAACCCTAATTGCCTTTGAACTCAATGGCTTACTAGGCCATTTCAGAAGGTATTTAAAAGTCAACTATATTGCCATGGATCTGAAGTAACATGTAGGCCAGACCAGGGAAGGACAGCAGGTTTCATTCCCTGAAGGACTTAGAACCAAATGGTTTTTTTATGACAATGATTTCGTGGTCGTCATCTGCCATCAGAAAAAAAACACGAGGAGATTAAATCCTAAGCCGGCAGTTTGTCCAAAACTCAATAGTCTACAAATCTATTATTCTCTCTCCTATTAAATCTATTATTCTCTCTCATAGTTCCCCTAGTATCATCCTCATTTCTGTTTCCTTCAGTCTCAGGGACATAGAACTGAGAAGATATGGGGGGATGATTCTCTTAGTCCACTGTGCTGCTAGAGCAGTTATATGGATAGACTGAGGAAACTGTGGTTGTTTTCCTGAAAAAGGAGGCTGAGAGGAGATTTGATTAATGTGCTCAAGATCATGAGGAATTCTAGGCAGAAACAACACAGGCAAATTGTTTCCACTGGCAGACGGTTTGAGGGAACAGAAAAAAATCTCACAATACCGGCTTAACGGTTTGAGAACCAGTTGTCATAGATTTAAGAACCAAAAGCGACATAATGAAAAATAACTTTATACATACAGCAAGTGAAGATGAGTGGGATATGCTACCTAAATGGTTGAGTGAAGACAGATGCAATTATGGCTTTTAAAAGGGGATTGAATAAGAACTTTAAGGAAGAAAACAATGCAGGACCATGGGGAAAGGGTGGGGAGTGTGACATGCAAAAACTGTCTTCCAGAGAGTGGGCACAGACCTGAGGGATCAATTAGCCTCTTTTTGCATTGACTATTCTGTGATTCTATGGACAAGATTTTCCATTTCTTTCACCACTGGGACCATTTGGTCCTGCCAAAAATCAGTGGACTTTTGGCTGGGCTGTCGAATTTCACACATCAGACCCTGCCTCAGTGGGTTTGGGAAATCATAGAAACATAGGAGTTGGGAGCAGAAGTAGACAAATTCAGTCCTTTGAGCCTACTCCACTATTCAATCAGATCTTGCCTGATTTCTCCTTAGAATCAAATCCATTTCCCCACGTGTTGCCCATATCTCCTTATCCCTTCATTTAATAGAAATATATCTACTTCCTTTTTGAAACGATTCAATTCCACCATGCTATGAGGTAGCAAGTTCCACAAATTCACCACCCTCTGTGCGAAGTAGTTCCTCCTCATCTCAGTTTTAAATATTCTGTCTCTCAGCCTATACCAGTGACCTCTTGTTCAATATTGCTTTGTAAGGGGAAACATTTGGTCTACATTTACATTATCAACCTCTTTTAAAATTTTATATACTTTGATCAGATCCCCTCTTATTCCAAAACTCCACTGCGTATAAGTCCAAACTATTTAATCTCTCCTCTTACATTAACCCTTTCACCTCCAGAATCAATCTGGTGAACCTCCTCTGAACTGCTTCCAATATTTCCTCAAATATGGAGACAAACTTAGACATGATATTCCAGATGTGGTCTCATCAACACCCAGTTGAAGTGCTTGTAGTTTATAAAGGAATACCAATATAGTTCCATCCATCCATAACTCAGCTTTTTCTGAAAATGTATTGGACATGTGAAAGAAATGACTAGTATTATCTCTCGAATGCGAATATAAATAATGTATTTGGCTGTCATGACAATTTATAGCTTATTATTACATTTCTTCATGGTTGGATTAATTGTGGCCATATTTTTCAATATTTTTGCAGCACAGCTCTCTGGCCAAAACTGCTGCACTGTTTATGTACAGAAAATTTAATTTCCATAAAGACAACATTTCAAAGGTTGGTCTATAATAAAAGGAAAAATTGGGCCTCATGAAAATTTAATCATATTTATGTGAAAGTCATTTCCTTTCACATTTGTTGCGGACTCTTTTAATTTATTGTTAATTACTATTCTAAAGTAAAATAATGATACATTTCCTTTGGGGAATCCTACGTAAGGCATAAATTGACATTGAATGTAATCGCAGTAATTGGTGTATGTAATTTTATCTTGACGACTGCACATGTGAGAATGAAGTTGGCTTACTCAAATTTATTATTATTGTCACAAGAGTTTTAGTGTAATACATGGATTACAAATAAGGCAATGAATATAATTAATGATTGTGGTAATATTTTCCCAGTGTGACTGTAGTTGATTAGAGCTTTCCCAAAAGGGGAGAGACTCAAACAGACTGGTGTTGGATTTACCCTATATTCACACAGACTTGATGCTATTTATCAATTCTTGAATGACTTACTCGTGAAGTAAACCAAACAAATACAATAGGAGCCATTGTGTATAAAACTCATTCCATTTATCTAGCATAGAGCACTTACCCTGGTTTGCTGCCCAAAATAATAAGGAAATTGAGACTTTTCGATTAACTTGTACATTAGTTACTGCCCTTGATGGCTGTGGAGTTAAATGATGTTGTGACCATTTTATCAATTGTTATGAACAAGAATTAAAATTGATTTTACTGGTACTTTTATAGTCATTGCTGTTCTGAACTGTATACTTTTGTTCTTATGCATCAGTTTCAACTCTTCCTCCTCCTTACAACATTGTTTTATTGGAATCAAAGACCATTCTGACTTATTCTTTCCAAAGATCACAAGACTGTGGAAGTCATTATTTTCCTCATTGCTCACATCCTTTCCTTCTCCCCTATGTACTCTATGAACGGTATGTTTTCTCTGTATAGTGCAAAAGAAACAATAGTTTTCACTGTATACCAATATATGTGACAATAATAAATCAAATCAAAAAAATCTGCTGTGTTTTGAGTTTTATTGCCTAAAGAAAAGTTACAATAGTCGTTACATGCAATGAGGATTCAATGTTACAATCCCTAAATCATCTCACTAGATATTGGGCTGTGAAGGTGCACTGTGAACATAAGGACCACTAATGTGAGTGACTGATTAAGCCAAACGTTATAAGGAACAAAACCTGAACAGTTGTAACCATCTTTTACTTCAGAATACTAGTTGTCAAAGACTTGTCATGGGGTCACTCAGCTATTTCTTCATTTAATGCACTATGGTTTGTTGTTGTTATTTATTATTATTATTACAAGTAGGCTTACATTAACATTGCAATAAAGTTACTGTGAAAATCCCCTAATCGTTTCACACCGGTGCCCGTTCAGGTACATTGAGGGAGAATTTAGCATGGCCAACGCACCTAACCAGCATGTGGTTCAGACTGTGGGAGGAAACCCACACAGACATGGGAAGAACATGCAGATTCTGCATAGACAGTGACCCAAACTGGGAATTGAACCCCAGTTGCTAGCGCTGAGAGGCAACAGTGATAACCACAGTGGTGTTGGCCAGTTGTTTAGCACCAGGATTCTATTGCCTTACCCGCCACGGAATCAGATGGAAATATCCGTTGACCTCGGGAGGGAATTTCTGGTTTCACTCAAGCGAGGCCATAAAATCTCACCCTAGGTTTCTAAGTAGATTGACTTCCAGTTTACAGATCAAAATTCTTCATCCACTTGCATCCTGTTGTGTTGGATATCTTTGATTCCTATTCTGACTTTTTGGGTGGAAGGTTGAATTTTTAAGAACATTAACATTGAAAGATCATCCCATGAATGTACAAAGAACAGTATTGTACAGGAACAGAACTTTTGGCCCTCCAAATCTGTGCCTGCACTTACAGAGTGCATATCCTTTCATTTCCATCCTATTCATGTACTTGTCTAGATGCCTCTTAAATTCATTTATCATAACTGCTTTCACCAGCTCCCTGGGGAGCGCATTCCATTCACCTCCCTCTATGTAAAACAACTTGACTTGCACAACTGCTCAAAACTTTTCCCCACACACATTACACCCTATGTCCCCTAGTACTTGACTTTTCTACCCTAAGAAAGAGCATCTGACTATCTGTTCTGTCCATGCCACTCATAGTCTAATAAACCTCGATCAGGTAATCCTCAGTGTCCATCATTCCAGTGAGAACAAAGCTCTCCTCATTGCTAATATCTTCCAGACCAAGCAACATCTTGGTAAACCTCTTCTGTACTCTCTCCAAACTCTAAACAGGCCAGTATAGACATGTGAAATGTTCTTGCAAGAGTAACCAGTAATACTCCGCCCACAAGAATATCTGAAGCAGACTTGGACTTGTAAAAAGAATCTATATTTAGGATTCTTGGACCTGGGACCTAATGACACTCAAAATGCCAGATAGTCTGCATCTTCAAGTGTGCAATTTTTAGTTTTGATTCAGCTCACTTTTGTGGAGCAAGACAGGTTGAGCAATGGGTATAATAACCTTGCCAATATGTAGATTGATTGGCATGCCTTTCATTTTGGTTCTATTGTCAAAAACGTGAGAGGCAATAGCATTCTATTGTGCTGGTTGATTGATGTGATGTACTGCTCATGGCATATCTCTGTGGCTTGACAGTACTAAATTTTAGATGAGCAACTTCTATAAGCTGTGTTTGGATTTGACAATCTCCATCAATGAAACAGCATTTTGCTGCTTGCTGACATCAGGGTGTGCAAAGATCTTTTGCAGATTAATTTGTATGGTTTTATAATTGATTTACTAGCAAAGGTGAAAGCGTCAATTAGGGCTTTCTTTACATATCATGGGTTGCATTACTTCTGGGATCAGACCGTGTATTGAATATATCTGGGAAATGTCGTCACCTGTAATGAAAATACAAAGCTATATTTTGCACAGCTTCAATGATGACAAAACTTGTCTTGGCATGCTTGAATGGATTCACAGATTATTCCCACCTCGAAAGGACTGAAGAACATTTAAGAGGACATTGTGAAGAATTCCACGAGCATAGCACTTTTTATTTTTTGTTTTTTTTTATTTATTGGCGTCACAAGTAGGCTTACATTAACATTATAATGAAATTCCTGTGAAAATCCCCTGGTCGCCACACACCAACATCATACAGTGAGTGCACTGAGGGAGAATTTAGCATGACCAATGCACCTTATCAGCATGTCTTTTGGACTATAGGAGGAATCCAAGACATCTGAAAGAAACCTACACAGATACAGGGAGAACCATGCAGATATCACACAAACAGTGACCCAAGCTGGGAATTAAACCCAGGTCCCTGGCACTGTAAGGCAGCAGTGTTAACCATTGTGCCACAATAGTTATTGACTCATTTTAGACATTCTAGACCTATAGATAAGGAAAGACTGCATAACACATCAAATTCCTATTCGTGAACCTAATTTCCTCCAGATTACCCAGAAGTATATTATTCATAATATTGAATTGTCTTAATGTGTGTTAATAAAGCCAAAATTTGGTGTTTATCCTTCTAAACACTATTTCCAGGAATCACCTACTGATTCTAATAAGTTACAAGCTGAGGGCATGGCTGAAGCTTAGTGCTGTAACTTCTAGTTCCCCTGTGAGTGTCCAAATGAGTATACTGCAATGTAGAGACTGCAGTGGGGAGGGAGTAGAAGACCAACAGGATCTTTGTCTGGAGGCTTTGAAACAAAAGGAGTGTGAGATTTGCAATTCAAGAATGCTGTTCCGGAGTTAGGAACTTGGAACATGACTAGAATTTATCTATGTCATTCAGCTCCAAATTCATCTCAATGTTTGCACAGCATGTTCTACCGCACTGAATGTTTTATTTGCTGAAGTACATATCTGCAACTAGTTATTTTATGCTGAGGTTTTTACTTTCTCCTTTGTAACCATGCTGCTGCAGTCAATGTTGTTAGTGCAAATTATAAACTACCATGAAATGACAGGGGATTAAGTACCCAAGGTAATCACACCTTAATGACAAATGAAGTGCTGATTAAAGAGCAGTCTGCCTGAAATAGCCAAAGTGATTCATACAGTTCAAATGGTGCCTTTGTCATTGGCATTTATGGGACTAGCATATGGCTAATTATAGAATCATTAAATACTAACAGCAGAAAAGGAAGTAATTTGGTCAGCTGTGCCAGTGCTGGCTCTTCGTAAGAGTTATTGAGTCAGTCCCACTCCCCTGCCTTTTCTTTGTGGCCCTTCAAAAATCTTATCCAATTATTTTCGTATTGAAAAGCACAGTTGAATCTGCCTCCATTACACTCTCAGGCAGCGTGTTTCAGATCCTGACCACTCGTTGGGTAACCATGTTCTTCCTTGTGTTGTCTTTTCCGTCAATATCCTTAAAACCGAGTCCTGTGATCCTCAACCCCTTCCAATTGAAATTGATCACTTTACACTTTATTGCATGGAATTTCATTTGGCACATGTCTATCTATTCCACCAATCTGTTAATGTCCTTTTGAAATCTATATCCTTCTCAACATTCACGACACTGGATCTAAAAGAATCCCTTGAAACACCATTATACATCTTCCTCCAGTAAATAAAGCACTTTTTCACCACTACCTCTTTTCAGTCCCTCAGCCAACTTTGTTTCTATGCTACCTCTGTCTATTTTACTTTATCTTATTCCATTGGCTTTAACTTTGCTGACAAGTCTGTGGGGCATTTTATTAAATTCCTCTTGGAAGTCCATATACACCATAGCTGCATTGTCCTCATCAACCAATCTGTTATTTCATCAAAAAAACTCATCTAAACTAGTTAAAATCATTTGCCCTTAACAAATCCTTGTCCACATGTCTGTAAAGTTATTATCATTTCAGAAAGCTTTCTGATCATTGAGATTGAAATTGTTGACAATGGTTTTTCCTGTCACTCTTTTTAAACAAGGTTGGAACATCTTCAATTCTCCACCCAGTGGCATCACCTCTGGATCTAAGGGGAACTAAAAGTTTATGGTCAGCATCTCCGCAATTTCCACTGTTTCTTCCTTCAATATCCATGAATACTTACGATCCAGTTCTATTGATGATATGAGCTTTAAATGTAGCACATGAGCACAAGAATTAGGAGCGGCAATAGGCCATTCAGCCCTTGAGCTCAGTTTGGCAATCAATAAAATGATAGCTGATCTTACTGTGGTTTTAACTCCACTGTTCTGGCTGTCCTCATATCTCTCAACTCCCTTATCTGTCAAAAATCTATCTAACTCGGCTTTAAATATATTCAATGACGCAACTTCCACTGCTTCTTAGGGGAAGAGAATTCCATAGACTAACGACGCTCAGTGAGGAAAATATTTTTTTTCACCTCACCAATCTTAAAAGACAGGCTTCACATTTTTAACCTGCTTCCCCTAGTTCTAGACTCTTCCACAAGGGGAAACATTCTCTCAGCATCCAAATGCCCTCAGAATCTTATTTGTTTCAATAAGATTACCTCTCAGTATTCTAATCTCTAATGGGCATAGACTCAACCTGTTCAACCTTTCCTCTTAACCGAACCACTTTATTCTAGGAATCAATCGAGTGAGTCTTCTTTGAACTGTGTCTAATGCAATTATATTCAGGAAACTTTGGTTGACTTGGGTCAGTTAGCCTAACATCTGTCAGAGGGAAAATGCATCCATTATTAAGGAGACAATAGCAGTTCATTTAGAAAATCATAATACAATCAGGCACAGTCAAGAGACATAATTTATTAGATTTCTTCTTTTTATTCATTCGTGGGACATAGACATCTCTGGTTGACCAGCATTTATTGCTTATCAGAGGACAGTTGAGAAGTCAACCAATTTGCTGTGATTCTGGAGTCTCCTGTAGGCCAAATAGGAAGATTGCTTTCTTAAAAGACATTAGTGAATTAGATAGGTTTTTCTGACAATGAATTCATGGCCATTAGTAGATTTTTAATTCCAAATATTTTTTAATTGAATTCTAATTCTACCACCTGTTGTAGCAGGATTTGAACCCAGGTCCCCAGAACATTAGCTGAGTTTCTGGATTAATGGTCTAGTGACAATACCACTCTGCCATCACTTCCCCTAATACAATCGAGTAGAGTCAAAGGGATATATTTCATTAGAATCCTTTGAGGAAGAAATAAGCAAGGTGGATAATGGAAAGCCTGAAAATGTAGTGTGCTTTGATTTCTAAAAGCATTTGCCATATCAAAGGTTGCAACACAAAATAAAAATCTCACGGTACAAAGGGTATTAGCATGCACAGAGGATTGGTTAACTAACAGGAAATGAAAAAATTGGGGAGAGATGAGACATTTTCACTAATAAACTGTTATTAATGGAGGATCATAGAGATCTACAAAAAACAGTAATGTCTTGGATGAAGGAATAAAATGTGTGGTAGCTAAATTTGCTAATGACATGAAGTTAGCAGAAAAATCAGTTGCTGAGAGAACATAAAGGCCTGAATTTTTTAGGAGGGTGAAATCTACCTTTTTGGTTACCCCCTTAAAAAAACTCAATCAAATTTGTGATTTTTCACTCAGAAAGCCATGCTGACTGTCCCTAATCAGTCCTTGCGTCTCTAAATGCCTGTAGATCCTGTCTCTCAAAATACCTTCCAACAACTTAGCCACCACAGATGTGGGGCTCACTGGCCTGTAGTTCCCAGGCTTTTCCTGCAACCCTTTTTGAACAAAGGCAGAACATTTGCCACTCTCTAATCTTCTGGCATTTCACCCATGACTGTCAATGATTCAAATATCTTGGCTACGGAACCTGCAATTTTCTCCCTAGCCTCCCACAATGTCCTGGGATATACTTCATCAGATCCCGGGAATTTATTTACCTTGATGTGCTTTAAGATTTCCAGCATCTCCTTCTCTATAACATGTACACTCCTCAAGATATCACTATTTACTTTCCCAAGTTCCCTAACATTCATGCTTCTCAACACTAAGTATGGATGAGAAATGTTCATTTAGGATCTCACCCATCTCTTGTGGATCCGTACATAGATGACCTTGTTGATTTTTAAGAGACTTTCCGTTGTTATTCTTTTGTCCTTAATGTATTTGTAGAACCTCTTTGGATTCTCTGTTGCCTTATCTGCCAAAACAATCTTGTGTCCCCTTTTTATCTTCTCAACTTCTCTCTTAACTCTATTCCTCCACCCCCTATACTCTTCAAGGGATTCACTTGATCCCAACTGCCTATGCATGTCATATGCCTCTTTCTTCTTCTTAACCAGGTCCTCAATATCCTGTGTTATCCAGGGCTCCCTACTTCTGCCAGCCTTTCCCTTCACTCTAAGAAGAAAGTGATAAAGAATGATATTAAAATTGCCATGTGCTTACATTATGCAGCTCCCTGCCTATTTCTGGCATGGATCTGAGGGCACTGGAAATCCGGCACTGGGAAATGCACTCAGGGCTGGATGACCAGTGTGATCATGCTATTCTGGCCCCACTTAAATCACCCTGCACTAAAAAAATCAATGCACCGGGATTGGAAAATCGTCCCTATTGTTTTCTCCTTATTTAAAGGCAACCTAATGTCTTGCTATTTATTACTATAGTGTTATGTCTCTTCTTATACTTTATACATCTTGTTTTTCCTCTCCCAGATTATTCCTAGTTTGTCCCCTTCCCAATAGCACTAGAAATCCCCTCCACAAGAACATTGGCTTAAGAGTTGTTCAGGTGGCAACCCACCTACCCTAAGCAGCTTCCATCTTTCCCAAAATTGGCAACAATGTCTCAGAAATCCCTCCAGCATCGCCTCTCCAGCTACACATTCGTTTATATTGTCCTAATTCTATATCATTAGGTTGAGTTAATAGGAATAACTTGGAGATTAGTACCTTCGAGGTTCTGTTTGCTAGTTTCTTTCCTAGCTCCATAAAACCTGCCTACAGGATCTCATCACTTTTTCTACCTATGTCATTAGTGCCGATGTGGACCACAACAGCCAGTTGTTCACCTATCCCACTAAAAGTTCTTGCTGTTTCTAGCTTACATCCTTGAGTCTGGCTTCAGGGAGGCAACATAACATCCTGGGTTCATGTCTACAGCCTCAGAAAAGCTTCTCTGTTCCCCTAAGTATAGATTTACCAAGCACATTTCCAGTTGTCCTCCAGATCACCAGTGCAACTCAGCCAATGGTAGTGCATGGACGTGGCTGTTTCTGTGCTCCCCTCTGGAACCATCACACTCACCAATATCCAAACTGAATACTGGTTGGAGAGCAGGATGTATTTGGGCACTACTGTGTTACCTACCTCATTTTCCTTGACTATCTTGTTGTCACCCATTTCCTCTACTCTTGCACACTCTTAAAATGTGGGGTACTACATGCAGAAAAGTGTTATCAATAAAACTCTCAACCTCATGGATATATTGATGCAGTGCTAACTGCCACTCAAGCTTTCAAAATGTGAGCGCAGACTATTCCAAATGTGGTTGCCCATGTCATAAATAGTACCATGGCATTCCCACATGGAACAGGATATGCATCCTTTGGAACTGAGATGTCCTGTCATGTCTTTATTTATTTGAGTATCAGTTGAATTAACAGAAATAAACTTAAGACTAAAGCCTCACTAGCTACTGGCCAATCAATTGTTTTCTTAATGCGAATGCCACTTTATCTAATGGGGAGTTAACTTAAACGTTTTACTGAACTTTTATTCCCTGTGTACCTCATATTTCAATTTACTGAAAAAAAATTAGAATCTGCTAGTGTTATTAACCCTTGTTATTTTATTTAAACTTTCCCCGAAATTTAATTAATGAATTGAATACTCACTACATCAGATTACAAATTAACTATTTGGTTTTAGTTTTTATAAGAATTAGTTGATCAACTAATGTTGGGTGCCTGCTGTAAATGGCTGGTCACATTAGCTATGAAGGGTGTACATGGTGGGAGTGTACATCAAAAAGACTAAAGTTGTTCCTCATATTCTTGGCTAAATCTTCAGGTGTTGCTTCTAGCCTGTTCACTCGGATCTCACAGTTAGTGTCAATGAGGGAACTGAGCTACAAATTCTAATCATTACATCACACAAAGGGAGATGACCATTCATTTTGATTTTTTCATAAACCCCGAACAGCAGAAGAGATATAAAAGTGTAAAATAATGAGGTAGGGCTATTTCAGCCAGCAAAGTCCATTCCCACAGTATTCTAAATCACCACTTTTACTATTCAATTAGATTTTGAACACCCTATTGTTACGATTCTCCTACCTATAGTTGGAAGATTATTCAACATGATAAAGCTTTGAAATAAAGAAATTTTAATTCTGGTTCTACTTTCTGGATTAATTTGAGGTATTAATTTGAGTGTGCATTATAATATATTACATTTTGAATAGTTTGGTTAGATTTATTTTTTAACATTTTTCTTTTCTACCTTTTCCAGTGTATCTCTTTTTAACTCTAAAGATAATACAGGCAACACATTCTGAAGCTTTAATATAAGCCCTGGGGACTTAACTTTTCCAGTTCTGGCTATATATCCTAGTATGTATTCGTTTTTATATTACTTCATAATGTTATCTGAACATTGACTTGGTATTATTACTCTCTGGCCAGATCTGTCTTTTCCCATGCTAATTCTATTGCATTCATTTTTCAAATTGCGTCCATTAATTAACCAGTGCTAGACACTATTTGTCATTTTTTATCGCGTAACTGCATCCTTTATCTTGACTGCTCTCATTACTTCAATGCTGGCAACACATTTTCCAAGTTCACAGGTAATGTTGGTAGCGAGGATGATTCAATGGAAGATAGGAATATGAATCTTGTAGACATTAAATCAACATTTTTACTGAATCCAACATTATATCTGTATTGATGACTTCCCTGCCTTTTGATGTACATCTTATTCTATGCCATATTCTACTTGCATTCCAAATTGCAAAATTGTCCCAATTTGAGACCACATCCTGCCAGTGTTTCCCCCGTGTGGTAGCCAATGGGAAAACATATCAGATATTTTGGCCTTGACCTCATTAATTATCACCCAGGAGTTTTACATCATATTCAGTAGTGGGACAAACTAGATGGCACTTAGTTGTTTTCCTGTGCCACATTGAAAAGACATCCAACATCAATGATCCACTATTGAAGGAAGGAGATGGACCTCCTGAAAATGAAAATGGAGCACTATGGGACTGGAAGATATACCACCTTCTGGATACCTAAACTGGAAGGCCTACCTGCACTTACTTCCCCAGCCACGGTTGTGGTGTTCCAATCTTGCCATCAGCCTCCATCCTGAACTTGAGAGGGCAGCCCAAGGCACAGTTCAGATGAGAACTGCCCTTTATCTCAATTCTCAATGAAGCTTGTTTACCCCTGTGCCTGCTGACTATTCTGGGCCCCCATGTACTGTTGCATCCATTTTGAAATTCTCGTCGTTGTTTGCTTCTCTCTCTCTCACTCTTCCTTTAAGACGTTCCTTCAGACTCACCTTATTGACTGAGAATTTGATTATCTATCCTGATATCTTTATCTGCGGCTCAGCATCATTTATTCTGTATGCTATTGTTGGGCTGAATTTTGCTGATGCTGATAATGACTATAGAAGCTAGGGGCTGTTAAAATAGTAGAGAGCTACATGGGACAGCACCCTGTTACTATCCTGCTGGCAGGAAAGATGCAGCAATGGGCAAAGTAGGGGTAATGTCACTTCATGGAGGTGGTCTCCCTGCAGCAGTCTGGGAGGGCGGGAACCAGAGACAGAGGCACCATGGACATGGAAAGGGGTCACAGCACAAAAGGCATCTCTTGTGGAGTTAATGTGATTCCCCTGGCCATGGGGCCTATCACCCTTGACCACTTAAGTTACAATTTTTATGCACCTTTTCATGATAGTCCTGTCTATCTCAGCTGTTGCCCTAATTCCCTGATGCTGCTGATATTTCCAAGCTACCAGTGTTTTGAACAATTTTTAAAACACTGGAAAATCCCACAGCAAATCCCTTTTCCTTAACACTCAGAAAATAACAATCCTCAATCATGGATATGGGTAAGACAAGGAGACTTAAATAATGAAGCATTATCATTAGCATCTCTAAGCACAGAGCAACTGAAATCTGTATCCAGGGAAGTACAGTTGGGATTATCCAATAACATTAAAAGAAGTGAACTAATCCAGCCTGCCATGGAATCAGAGTGGACAATGGAAATATGTGTTGACCTCAGGCAGGATTTAGGGTTTCAGAACAAGTGAGGCCATAAAATGTCAAACAGAGCAGGTAGATGACAAGTTCAAACCTGACCCTGAATCTCTTCCTCCAGTAATATTTGAGCTGGTATAGCTCAGAATGAAGCTAGAAAATCAAGAAAAGAAATGAGAGTAAGAAACAACGGCTCAGGACAGAGAAAGAGAGAGAGAATTCCAGCTCATAAAATTGGAAATGGGGCTAGCAGCCTGAAGGGAATGAGAGATACCAAACAGCTAAAAGCTGCGAAGTAAAATTTTCTGTACCTCAGAGCACACCTCATCTTCTTATCCCAGAACTGCTCTGTGGTCCTGAAGTGTGCTAGATTCTTTCTCAAATTCGAAGAGTGATGGGGAGTCATTTTTTTTCTCCACTTTTGAGAAAATAGCAGGTCAGCTAAAATGACCACCAGAGATCTGGACATTTAAAATTCAGCAGCGGCTGTAAGGGAGAGCAAGATATCTGTTCCACATGGACTCATGATCTACTTATGAACAGAACAAGGCTGCTGTCCTCAGTGCCAATAGGCGGGATTTTGTACCTATGTTAGCATAATGGCCAAGAATCTCATTTCAATAAATTTGGATCTCATTAATGAAGTCTTCCACCATCACTTCCACCCTCATTCAATGTTCAAAGTTTACTGAGAGGTGGTACTTGGGGCGGTGTGGCAGTGGGGGGAGGCGGGGTTTATTAATGTGGCTTCCCATGATTCAGGACACCTTTGCTGGGGTGTTAGCACTGGGTCTTGAGGGCGAATAGTAACCCTGAGTGATTGCTTGAAGAGGGTGATGGGCAGCTAGTGGGTCAGCACGTGGGGCAAGAGTGATGTTCCAAAGTGGGAACTCTGCATTGTAGGGTATCGACAGAGTTCATTGTTTGCTCCATGAAGAAAGAAGGACACTGAATGAAGGTAAGTGGACTGCGATACGATTAACATAAACCACCAACTCTCAAACCTCAGCTGTAGAGCCTGAGCAGTGTCGAAGGGTGGGGGAGTGGGGTGAGTGGGAGAGAGAAAGAGACTGCTTTCAGTCTGGACAGGTTGGGTGAGTGGGCAAATTAATGGCAGATGCCGTATAATTTGGATAAATGTGAGGTTATTCACTTTAGAAGCAAAAACAAGAAGGCAGATCAGCTTTGACAAGGGATCATGTGGACTTGAAACATCAGCTCTTTTCTCTCCTTACACTTGCTGCTAGACCTGCTGAGATTTTCCAACATTTTCTCTCTTCAGGCAGAAGCCACAGAGTGCAGCTGAGACTCATTACAATGAGTTTAATGCTTAACTCACAAATTTGTGGAGCAGACAGATTATTGGTCTGATAAAGGTATGTTTCTGAAGCCTGGACCAGTCAGGAGGAACCCTCCAATATAACCCCAGAGGATTTTGTGCATTCTAGTGCAGTAATGAAGCAAGGAGCTGACAAAGAAAGACATTGAAGACTGCCTAATCTCCTCAGATGAGAAAGACATTGAGAAACAATATTTTTGAGAAGGTGACAAAGGCAATTGATGATGGTAGAGCAATGAATGTTGTTTACATGGATTTTAGTAAGGCTTTCAACAAGGTCCCTCATAGTAGGCTCATCCAGAAGATTAAGATGCTTGGGATCCGTGGTGAGTTGGCCACTTGGTTTGCCAGTAGGAGTCAGCAGGTAGTAATGGAAGGATGTTTCTCTGGCTGGAGGTCTGTGACTAATGGTATTCTGCATGCATCCATACTGGGATCTCTGCTGTTTGTCATATATATAAATGACTGGATTGAAAATGTAGATGAATGGGTGCAGACAACACGGAGATAGATAGAGCAATGGATAGTTCTGAAAGTCATCAAAGGATACAGCTGGATTTAGATCAGTTGCAGATGTGGATACAGAAATGGCAGATGGAGTTTAATCTGGGCAAGTGTGAGATGCTGCGCTTTGGGAGATTGACTGACTGTTAAGGATAAGTAAATAGTTATTGGCAGAACCCTGAATAGCATTGATGTAGAGAGAGATCTTGGTGTTTAAATCCATCATTCTCTGAAAGTGGCCACACAAGTAGATAGCACTGTAAAGAAGTGTATAGCATGCTTGTCTTTATCGATCGGGGCATTGAGTACAAAAGTCAGATGTCATGCTGCAGCTTTATAAAACTTTGGTTAGGCTGCACTTAAAGTAACATGTTTAATTTTGGTCGCCACATTACAGGAAGAATATAGAGGCCTTGGAGAGGGTATAGAAGAGGGTTACCTTTAAAGATTGGGGGTATGAGCTGTAAAGAGAGGCTGGACAAACTATGGTTTTTTTCTCTGGAGCAGCAGAGGCTGGGGGGGAGACTTGATAGTGGTTTATAAAATTAATTCAGGCATAGATAGGGTTGACAGTCAGAATTTGTTTTCCAGAGTTGAAATTTCTAATATTAAGGTGAGAGGGGGAAAGTTCAAAGGAGATATGAGGGGCAGATTCTTTACTCAAAAAGCGTAGGTATCTGGATGGTAGTGGAGCAGAAATAATAGGGGCAATTAAAGAGATTTTAGAAAAGCACATGAATATATGATGAGGTGGAGATGCCAGCATTGGACTGGAGTGGGCACAGTAAAAGTCTCACCAGGCTCCATCAGGTGATGAAGAAGCAGCACTCTGAAAGCTTTTGATTGCAGATAAACCTGTTGGACTTTAACGTGGTGTTGTGAGACTTCTGATAATGATTATGCAAGGAATAGAGGAATATGGACAAAGGGCAGGCAGAGGAATCAGTTTAATTTGGCGATGTCTTCAGCACAACCGAAGGGCCTGTTCCTATTCTTTCTCGGCAAGTTTTATTATGTTAATTCAAAAAAAAAATTGAAATTGAAAATGACTATGAAATCATTGTCACAAAAACTTAACGTTCTCAAATATCCTTTAGGATATCATGCTTACCTGTTCTGGCATATATGTGACTCCAGACACAAAACAATTTGATTGGCTCTTTAAATGCCCCAGGAAGCCATCCAGTCAAAGGAAGAAATGGGGGATGGCAAGTAAAAGCCCATGTCTCAGGAATCAATATTTAAAAAAAAAAATTGCTTGCTCAATCATTACCATTGTTGTCTCCAAGTTGTTCTGTTCAATTGTGGCTCTATTTATATTCTAACAATGAAGATCGATTTAATCCAGCTGAGAGCAGAGGATGTCATATTCTTCCTCGGGTATCTTTTGATCCCTTAGAAGAGATTTTAATATTTTATGTTGGTTTGATTGCTTACAGTAACCTCTGGTGTTGAAGAGGATATAGAAGAGGTTTACCTTTGAAGATTGGGGGTATGAGCTGTAAAGAGATGCTGGACAAACTATGGTTGTGAGGAAGTGCACTGCTCGGACACTTTCTTTGGCACTGCTCAGTGCTAGGAGTGATGCCTGGGGATACCACTTTCCCCCTTAGTACTGCACTCCTCTGGCAGATGAATGCCTTCAGAGACCAGTTATGATTTACAGTATTCTGCTGTCACTCCGCCATGGATCTATTTTCAGATGGGGGTCAGGGCGGTGATTCCAGTGTGGGAACTTGATAATAATATGGCAATTTATTTTCATAGTGTCCCTAATATTGAACATGGGAAATACAACCCTGTCACTGATGGGGGAAGGAACAATCACCTCATGCATTTACGCCAACACGAAACACGACTTTGCAGTTCTTGTGATATTTCCCTCTCTCATCATCAAATTCATCCAAAATGAACGGAGAGGAAAATCCCAACCTAAAATCATTTGTGTGGTCACAGATTTTGTGTAAAAGTCCGTGGAAAACTCAGCTGAATCAATCTTATTGCACAATCTATCTCCTTAACTCCAAGGTGATATTGTTCCTGGTTGTACAATAAATGGATTGGGATTTTGTGGAGAGCTATTTCAAACTGCAGTGACGCTGATAGAATCTGAAGGAATCTCATTGATCACTTCCAGAGAAAAGGAGATACTCTCCCCAGTTAATACCAGAAATAATTGCTTTGATTTGTCCAGCCTGGTGGTCCAATAATCTCCTAGCCTTTATCCAGTGCTCAATGTACCAGACCCTTATCCATCGATATCCCAAGTTCAGCTGTTCAGATTAGAGAGTATATCATTGATAGGCTTTTTTTATATAGCTCCAAGGTCAATTCTCAGCTGCCTTTCCCACTCTAATCCTATTGCTCTCACACTTTTGTGCCTCTTTTCAAGGTTTTAATCTCTTATCTGTGAAGCAGTTAGCCTGCTGTTGCTTTCTAAGTTTTCACAAGCGAACACAGAATACTAAACAGTTTTTGACAACCTCTTAAAGATTAAAATCAACAAGAGACTATTGACATAGAATTATCATACTTTTAACCTCTATGTATTCATGGCACCCCAGCCTTTAATGCACTCCCTTTATTCCTAACCAGAATATATTAGTAGATTCACATCTTGAGTTATGAACAAAATGTTTTCGTTTTAATTTTCTTGAATTTTCAATAGAGAGATCTCAGAGAACTCCCATCATCCAGCTTGGAGCATAATGACATGTTGCTCAGTACAAAGATGACATTAGTTTGGTCTGCGGGAAGGAGATTTTAAAATGAGTCATGTCCTGAATTTCGCTCTTGTCAGGTACGAATAACGGGCTGGCAGCCGCAATCTCTCCTTTTGCCCGGAAATATCAAAAAGATGCGGATTCATACTGGCTGGCGAATTAAGGGCAAACACCCACCTCCGCCCCTCATTGGAGAAGGGCTCCAGCAGGTGAATGGTGGGCACTGGGTTCAGTGGGATACTTAGGTGGATCAAACATGACTGTGGCAGGCCAACATCATGGCATTACTGAAGGGGCATAGTGAGCTGAGCAAAAAGAAACATGATGACAGCAGCAGCAGTCGGTTGGCACACCACGTGGGAGGGCAAGTCAGATGGACACACTGCTCCCCACTCCATGGTTGAGTGCTTGCCCGCTCACACATGGAGGGTGAGTACCAGGCAGGAGGAAGCCACCCCACTTCACTAAGAGTGCCTGGGCAAAGCTGGTGGCTGAGATCAGTGGGCACAATGTAGGGCACTCCCCTTAGATACAGGGCCAAAAATAGATCCACAATCTTCAGCACCCAGCAAAGGTGAATACTGAGTTGACCTGGGCCAGGGTGGAGAATGTTAGAAAGGTGGCCATCCTTAGCAGCACTCAGACTTATAGGAATCAGATTTAAGGAGGTTACAAATACTTTGTATGTTGCGTCTGGGAGATGAGATTGGAAGACCTGGGTCCAGCTAGAGGTTAGGTAATGCATAGATGATGGGAACACCAACCTGGTTTGCAGGGGTGGAGGGAGTTTGGAGAAAATATGGAATGGTGTTGCAGGGGGAGGAAGTATGGAATGGTGTTGCAGCTGGAGGGGAAGAGTATGGAATAGTGTTGCAAATGGAGGGAGGGGAGGAGAGTATGGAATGGTGTTGCAGGGGTGGAGGGGAGAGAGTATGGAATGATGTTGTGGAGGTGGAGGGGGGAGAGTATGGAATGGAGTTGCGGTGGCACTCAAAGATAGCAGGACAGAGAGTTTTTGTCAATTGAATTGTTGTAAGAATGATATAGTCGACAGAAGTGATGTGTAATGAGTGTGAGAGCTTTAATGTGTTTTCTTCCCTGTATTGTAATTTTGCGTTGGAGTTTCAGCACTGTGAATTCACAATGAGGATTGTCAGATAGATGGAAAGAGAAAATTTAAATAAATAAACTAAATATCTTAAGTTATCTGGTTCAAGTTGTGACTCCTGGCGAAAACAACAACTCAAATAGATGATGATCAACACGTGGGAATTTTAATCTGCATACAAATTCATAAGTGTGAAAATTGGGGAGTTTTAATGATTCACAGTTTAAATTGGAATTTTGAAGCAGCAAATATTGAGTTGGATTAATCTAGTGTGAGAAATGTCTTACAAAGTGTTGAGAGATTTTGAAATAATTGGAATTTGATCTGAATTTTGGGCAAAATTAAAGAGAATTCTTCACCTTAGACAATATCATCGGTTTGAAAAGAGGAGGCACTATCATGAGCCCCTTTGCACTATCTTTTTCAAGTTGCGATGCAGTGGCATGATGGTACAGGAGTGGCATGATGGTACAGGAGTGGCACGGTGATACAGGAGTGGCACGGTAGTACAAAAGCGGCATAGTGGTACTGGAGCAGCATGATAATATTACGGGCAGTATGGTGGTACATTCGTGAGCACTGCTGCCTCACAGCACCAGGACCAGATTTAATTCCAACTTTGGGTGACTGTATGGAGTTTGCATGTTCTTCTCATGCCTGTGTGAGTTTCTTCTGGGTGCTCTGGTTTCTCCCACAATCTAAAAATGTGCAGGTTAAGTAAATTAGCCATGACAAATTGCCCCTTAATGTCCACAAGTTGGAGTTTGCATGTTCTTCTCATGCCTGTGTGGGTTTCTTCTGGGTGCTCTGGTTTCTCCCACAATCCAAAAATGTGCAGGTTAAGTAAATTAGCCATGACAAATTGCCCCTTAGTGTCCACAAGTGTGTAAGTTAGGGGAATTACTAGGGTAAGTATATGGGGTTATGGGGATAGGGCTGGGTAAGATGCTCTGTTGGAGAGCAGATGTGGTCTCGATGGGCCGAATTGCCTCTTCCTGCACTATAGGGATTCTGTGAAGAGTTAACCCTTTCCACTAAGGTTTCATACTGCTGAATTAACCCACTTAGCACAAACATTTTTTGTGTTTTCAAATAAGCAAGAATTCCAGCAGCTTCAAGGATTTGAGAATTTATCTGCAGATGTTTAATATCACCGCACTGTTGTAGACTAAAGGCTTTACTTTATTTTCAATCACAAAAAATACTGAACCAATCGTCAGCTAATTGTTATTCTCTTGAAGCAAGGATTGGAGAAAGGCAGATCCTCGAGAAACACATTGTCCAATGAGCATTAGACTTTTCAGAGATACCAAACTTAGGCACAAGAAATTGGAATTGCTTGAAATTTACCTGACTTTTAAAGGGATAACAAATTATAATTTTTCAACAGAAAAGAAAGAGCAAATGGAAAACAAGTCTTGCAGTTTAATCAAAATAAAAATGCAATTTGTTTTTGAAAGAAATAAGCTGAACACAATAAAATCTCACAGTCCAACAACGCAATTTAGTTTAGCAAATTAACTGTGTGAATCTAAGATGCTGTTTAAGATAAAGAATAAACAAGCAAAGCATGTCAATGCCTTCGCAAGTTGTTTACACAGCTCTTGATGATGTCTTCTCATCTGTCATCAATCAGGTGTTATGTCCATTATTTAACTTCATATTCTGATGCTTTAGGCAACCAAACCAGATAAAATTACTCAGTGACTTGGCTGTAGTGTAAGGATGACTGAGTGCAGTAAATGAGGATTTCTAATGAACAAATGATGGCTTATTTTGATATCCTAGCTGGAATCATGGAAAACCAAGACATCGGGCGAGCTTTCTCTGGAAACCCGCAAAGGCCGGTGGTGGTCAGGGAAAGTGAACTTGAAACCGCCAATGGCAGCATAGTGTTCTCCATGGTATAGGCCTAGACTTTGAAAAAAATCTTAAAGGTCAGGTCCTACAATGTATTGCTGGGAGCAGCCTTTCATTTGCCTGTCCAACCAGGAACTTAGAGATTTGAGGATCAGGCCACTATTTTTAAAGGTTGTCCCAGGGAATTCACCCTGAACATCACTCCCAGTACCTACCTGGCACTATTGAGGCACTATCTCGAGCACTGTCTCTGTACTACTCTATACCACTGCTTGGGCTCTGCCCCCGGCACTGTACATTGCTACCTCATAGTACCTTGCAGCACTGCCTTAGTAAGTGCCCATGCCATGCCACGGGGCAGTTTCTTAAGGGCATACTTGAGTGCTGTACTCACTTGTGCTCTGCTAAGAGGTCTGCTTGCCAGGCGCATGCCTTGGAAGACCAGTCAGGTTTCATGCCAGTCTACAATTACGCTTATATGGATGGATTTTCTAACAGGTCTGATTCAGGTATAAAGGCTTAATAATTATATCCTAATATATTTAAATGATATTCCTGAGATTGATGTGCCCCGTCACAGATGGAGGGTGGGGACAATTACTTCCTACGGTAATGTCGATGTAAAATACGACTTTGACCTTCACGCAACCGTTTCTGCTCCCATCACTGAACCTACCCAACGTGAACAGGAGCAGAAAATCTGGGCTATAATCTAAGTATTGACTGCTTGAGAAGAAAATTAGGTTTGGAAAAACAGATCACTACTGATTATCATCGATTAATTAATCAAAGCACAATCCTAGCTGGGTGAAGATCAATGTCAACCAAGTAAGTTTAAATAAAAAATAACTTAAGTATTTACTGGAGACTTAAAATGAAGAACAAAGGAGGAAGAAAATGCAAAGTACAAAGTTGCAACGTTTACTGGCAGCAGGTTTCAGGCCTACAAGTGCAGTTGATGGTATCCTGGATGTGGGGAGAAGCCTGAAATAGCTGGAAAGCCTGGTTTGCTCTATCTAGTTGGTCTGATGAGTCTGGTATTGAATGAATGTCTGAAGAGAGCATCAGTTACAGGCTTGATGCAGCTATGGGCAGCTGATTGGCGTGCTCCACACAGAATCCCCGTTGACGCCTGGACTGATCCAGATGCACTAACATTGAGGACTGGCATTAGGTGCCCACACATACAGTTAGAGGCAACCTCTGGCCCAATCATAAGGCAGAATGATGCCGTGGTTGAGAGGCAGAGCCTCCTGCACACTGGAGCTTGGACATGTCAAAGTAGCTGGATCACTGCTTGAATAATTTGGCAGCAAGATAGTAGTGTCTTCTGCGACATCCGCCTTACTCTCCCTGCGAGCCTTGCTCCCTGTGTCTGTGCCTTCCCTCCCACCGGTCTTTCCCTGTGACGGTAGAAGCCTGCCAACTCTCTATTCTACTCCTTATTTCCTCAATGAGAAGGTGCCCCCAGTGAATTGCACAATCTCTATCTGCCGAAATACAGATGGTACTCGTGGTTGCGAAGGGCAGAAGTGCTCCAGTAGAGTTGACGAAACAAAAAAGTCCTCAGAGCAAGACCAACAAAGCAAATGCTTCAAGAAAACAGAAAAAAAGAGATCTGAAATCTCAAGACTGAAGAAACAATAAATTTTCACCTGAATATCCAGCCTCTCATTGCCAGGGTTCCCCTTTTTTTATTATATCCTTGGATGAGAAAAGTGAAAAAAACACAGGATTGTCGCCTGCCGATATGTCATCATGAAAATTGCAAAGGTCAAATTCTAGTTGATTGCTCTTTTAATTGCTTTAACTGGCTGATTAGTTGTTGGCAGATGTGTTTTTCACTCCCATACAACCAAAATATCGATTGATGTCGGACATTGTGGTGCATTGTAGTTTGCGGGGGTAGAGGGAGTGACAGTGGGTGGGGGAGCCCAGCCAGTCTGGGTCAGATGGTCAGTTCCAGAGGATAATCACATGCAAGTGGGGATTAGGGATAGGGAATGTTATGAGGGGGCTGCTTAGTAGGGGTATCCTCATCGACAGTCCTGGAACTTCCTGAACCTGACAGAGGCAGCAAACGTGCAGCGAGCAAGGTTTATGTCAAGATAAATCAGAAAAGATTGACCCTGTCAGAAATAAGCTAACTTAAATAACTGCAGTGGGATCAGCCACAAGACTACTGCCAGCTGGGTTCAGGTTTATCAGGGAAGACAGAAAATATAGGAAAGGGCAGAGAATTGTGTTTTTTTAACATGTGTATAGATTATTTTAATTTATCTTAATCCTTAATTATGCAACTGTCCTACTACAGATTAACCCAATAAAGTAAATTAAATGTTTTGGTTTGTAGAAGACATAATCAAAAGGCAAGTTGGACTCACAGGTGGTAAACTAAAAGCAAAAGTTCATTTTGAAAAGGAAAGATTAAACAATGCAAAATAGCCTTTCCAGCTTCATCTGAGTGATTAGGTCACTGAAGAGCAAAGTTGCCCTCCTGTTGATTTGTTGACAGCAATTCTTTTGATTTCTTGCTTCTGGAACATCCAGTACGTGTCCTTCTAGCAAAGCCTTTTCTTTTTCCCCCTAAATTATCAATAACTCACCCCAGACCGTGTGCTTGTAATTTCATAATTGGTTAATTTAATAGTTGGTTTATTTTAATTGGAGCCTGACTACCTACATAGATCACCTCTTGAAAGGATAATGTTTCTTTTAAGGTGTTTTTTGTTATCTGACTTTGTACAATTGTCTTTTGTCCACTTGGTCATGACCTTTGTAGACATTAGCAGATTGAAGCTCATCCAAAAGCAGACATATATCTAAATCATGTTTCAACCTGTAAGGTTTTTAAATCCATCTTGAAATTACCTACTTGATTAATTACTATTTCTTGAATTATACTTTAATTGAGATACACTATTTGGTCAATCATCTATTTCTGATTTGTTCCTAACTATATAATTATTCATAATTAATATATGTAAGCGATTATTCAATAGAAAACACAAAATGGCTTCTTATCTCGGTGTTAGTATAATATGGCATTTGATCTTGTTATCTTATTGCAATGAATGTAACATGAAATTAATCTAAAAATGATTGAGTTAAGCTCCAATCTTGTATCCATGCATACTCAATAGAGTAATGGGATACATAACGAGAAAACAATGATAATTATCTTTCAATTCTGGTTAAGTATTTGTGCAGGAAGGTGACTGAATCTCTGTACTTTCAATGGGCTGATGACAAGGTATGCACACTTTTATAGATTTTTCAAACACTTCAGTAGCCACCACCTATTCATACAAAAATGCAAATAATTAATTATGACAGAATAATACTCAGTCAAAGGTAACCAGGCAGTTTTACCCTCCAAAAGCTGAGCAACATTGCGAAAGAAGACTCCACATCTGTCAACATTAACAATAAATCAACAATAGTTTGGTCATGGTCTGGTACTCCCTGATTTAGTAAGAAGTCTCACAACACTACGGTTAAAGTCCAACCAATTTATTTGATAGTAAATTTACAAGCTTTCGGTGTTTGCCCCTTCGTCAGATGAACGAAGGTGTTGTGAGACTTTGAACTGTTTTTACCCCAGTCCAATGCTGGTATCTCCACATCATAACTCCCTGATTTATCCAGCTTCCTTACATTAACCTGTTGCACCTCTTCCTTTCCCCCACAGAAATGTAGATCATATAAAGTATGAAATCCATTGCATAACCATGAAATTATTAGCCTCACTAATTCTTCTGAAATTAAAAGCTTTCTGAAAGTGATGAAAGGGGAAGGATGCCTGAATATAACAGAGAAGAAAAGTTCCAAACCTGACTAAATCTTAATAAATGGCCTAAGGTTTCCATGGGCAATCTCAATTTCACAGTAACCCTTTAACCAGATACACCTATTAAATGAGTAGTTTCTTTCAAATCATATTCTCATAGTCAATTGGAAAGACAGGCGATGCCATTCTGTCTAAACTCTACAATTTACATATGGCTGCCATTGGGAGGGTGGATGCTTCCTGGGAGTGCCCTAATACTGGGCCAAATCTATTCCAGAGTGTTTCTATAACTCTGGTGTACACTAGGCATTGCCAACGGTCCAATAATATAATTGTCAAATCACACCCATCTATGACCCAGAAGATTTGAGGCTATGACGTTCTAATTCAGAATCCTACTAACTGAGCCTAATACAGATTAAATGCATTCTGATCAGGAGTAAAGGAAGTACATTGATTGTTGGCATTCCATGAAGTAATAGAGAAGTTTGAGATATACTGTGTTAAATGTAAAGAGACACCGCAGAAGAAAGATGAGAAATATGCAAAATGGAATATTATAAAGTTTAGAGTAATGAAAGACTTACAATCCACATAAAATGAAACTGTAAGGACTTTCATAAGTGCGTAAAAAGCAAAAGTTAAAAAAGGGATCATGAGATAAAGAGAGTTTGAGAATGTGTGAATGGTAGAGATGCTTGAGAAGAACATTGCTTCAGTTATTAGTACAGAAGATGAAATGGGACTAGGAGAATCTGAGGAGAATATGAAATACTTACAAATAGAAATGTATATTTGAAAGAAAAAAATTATTAAACTGGCAGTAGGTCTAAATAGGAAATTCACTAGGTCAGATTTACACATCTCAAAATACTTCAGAAAGTTACAAGGAGATAATGGAAGCATTTCGAAACTGATATTGTACCAAGTGAGTGGATGCTGTTAAATGTTGACATTCCTATTTATTAAAAGAATCTGGACACCACAGAATAGTGTGAGCTAATTAGACTTAAATTAGTTGTGATTCAATCTTTTGAGCAAAATTTTCCAGTCCTGCTCGCCATGGTGGGGCAGACCATGCAAAGTCCGTTGACCTTGGGTGGGAATTTCTGGCCTCGGGGCAAGTGCGACTGGAAAATCCTGTTCTTTAAGTCCATAAGCTGGATGCTAACACTTAGAAATGCATAGGCTAATCAAGGAAAATAATGCCAGATTTACAAAGGACTAATGTCCTTAATGACTAATTAAGTGACATTAGTCATTCTTGACTAATTTCATTAAAAATCAGAGTTTGTACCAATAATGGGAATGTAGTGAATCTGATTTTCAAAAGATTTTTTAATAACATGCTAGTTAACAGATTCCAATGAAGGGATCCCTTGTGACAATTTAGACAATCAATGTTAAAAGAAATGTTGTTGCATTTGATAGCAAGGCGACTGAGGTAGAAAGCAAAGATTAGGGTATTAATAGATGATTGACAGTATGTGAATAGTGATGTCTCGTGGATCTGCACTGGCATCATTTTTCTTTTTTGTCACAGTCATATGAAGAATGGGATCAATATTGTTGATGATGTTAAATTAAAGGATATTATAAAATGCAAGGAAAAATGCAGACGGTTTCCTTCCCTGACTCATAAATGCCACTCTCCCGCTCACCATTTACCTCACTGTCAGAGACCGTTGCCATGGGTCTCAGTATGATGCTACAATGCCTTTCAGAAATGTATTTATATCATGTTTCTTGTGAAGGGTTTGTTTAGAATTCAGCTCTGTTTAAACAGTGCTGATCTGTCTGCTCCAGACAATACACATGCTGAGAATATAGGAAAGTAATTGATCCTTGATCATGGGGTGTTTGTTCTAATCTGAGCTAATGTATTATTTATTTATTTTTAGTTTTTCACCTAGAGTTTCAGAGTAGGGTTTAATTAGGTTGATTGACAAATGACAGTCATATGACTGGGTTGAGCTAAGCTTACAGAGACAAGTGAGCAGTTTCTGCTTGGTTCTGTAAGGAGCAGGATGTCCCTATTTCCTTCTCTCTCTCTGGAGTCTGCTGTTAAAAAAAAAAGTCACTCTCTCCAAACATGTTCTGGAGGCTTGTGACTGGCAGCCCATGTAAGCCTGTACTGTTTGCTAATTGATTTTGAAGAGGAGTTTAGGGCTATGAGGAATATTGCTTAAATTGGAACTAATAGAGATAGTTGGCAGTTAAAAATTATATCTTGTCATATTTAATATTTTAATTGTTCAAAATTAAGCTAATTCATTCATTATATTTCATCTGTATTGTTATAAACAATTTTTTTTGTAACTAAGGCTTCCTGTGTGTGCATAGAATCACACCTGTAGTAAAACGCCTCATTTTCACACTAATAGAAACAACAGTTGGGGTCTAATTGGGCTTCATAACATACTTTGGGATTTCTAAACTGGTCCCTAACACCAGTCATAACCTTCTACCTCATTCCTGTCTGGTGGCCTCATTATCATTGCTGCTATATTTGAAAAGGGTCTGAGAGTTATAATGACACAAGCAATGTTGGTGCTTGACTGTCTGCTCTAAGCTCCTGCCTCACACTCAGTGAAACGTGGAGTTTATACTACATTTTAAGGAAATGAGGATAACTTTTGTCACAGGACAGATAAATTAGATTTGTGCTGGCACTGGCTTCAGTTGCCGGATAGTTGGTTCATGATGCAGAGCAGGTTCAATTCCCGTACTGCCTGAGGTTATTTATGAAGGGCTGCTTTCTCTCTAGCTGTGACTGTATCACTATATTCTGCACCCTCTCCTTGCCTTCTCCCTTATGTACTCTGAGAAAGGTATGTTTTGTCTGAATAGCGCACAAGAAACAATACCTTTCACTATATCCTAATGCATTTATCAATGATAAATCAAGTCAAATCAAATCAAATCAACCTTTCCTCTTGGCTGAGGTGTGGTGATCCTCAGGTTAAATCATCACCAGTCAGCTCCCCTCCTCAAAGGGAGTGCACCTTATAGTTGTCTAGAATAATGATCACTTTACCTTTACCTTTGTGGATATCAGTTAGCTCTCGGAATAGCTGCTTGTCAACAGCATGGGTTTAATTCCTGTACCGGCTGAGGTTATTCATGAAGACCCACCTTTTCAACTTTCAAAATTCAAAACTAAGGGGATGATTGTCCCACTCTACTGCGCTAAATTTTGAATTAACGTTCCCATCATGACAGGATCTCTGTGCTGGAAATCGCTGGGGAGGCAGGATAAGTATTTTAATTCCAATTTTAATGTAATTTAAATGCTATTAATGGGCCCAGGACTGAACTCTCTGGGCCCACAAACCTGTCCTCCCTGCCAGGAGCATTTTACTCCAGCAGGATTTACAGTAGCTCCCTACTTTTGGAGAGCCAGCAGCCCAACCCCACTGGAGTGAAGGGTAGGGAGTCGGGGCCTCCCAGAGGACTGGGCACCATGGGGGTACCACCGGCGCATTGTAACTCAAACAGTAATAGCCTGGGCACCCATCACTGCCCAAGTGGAAAGATCCTCTCCAGCAGGAATAGACCCTGCCCCCTGAATCCCACCCAGAGTGTGGGAGATTATTCTTTGAACTTCCCCTGTGAATTGTTCCAGCTTTCATGTGAATTCGACATTTAGAAATTTTTAGGGAGAATTCTGGCCAAAGTAGTTATTTATGGGTCAATTAGTAAAACCTTCACAGAAAAATATTATTTTACAAGATTCAAAATTAAAATATTAAGGCTATAAATCCCTATAAAGTACATTTTCTATAAAATCAACTATAAAATCGACACTGGATACAAATTAATGCAAAATGTAATAAAGCAAAATTAATTAACTGGATGCTACATTATGATTCTTCTGCAGAGTTGTTACTACATCCCCTTAAAATATTAAATGTAATTCTTTCGCTAATATATCAATCCTAATGTGAGTTTTTTTTAAAGGGTGCTTAATCCTTAAAAGTTCTTTTGGTATTCAAAGTATATGCAAAATTGCAACAATTCAGAGTAACGACATTGGAGGCTTTTGCCATTGATTTTCAGTAGATGGGTTCAGATGAATTAAGCACCAATCCTTGAGGACCTGAACATGTGAACATAGCTACAAGGAGAAGCCTGAAACAATGCTCAGCTTGAATAATTCAGTTCAGTGGAATGCACTGCGCCTTGGGTTTGAACTGCCTTCCTTCAGCTCAGAGAGATTAGCAGTTGCTCGGAGCAGTTGTTCCTGCTGAAAGGTTACTTTGACACATCCTTGAAATGATTTCTCCAGCTTTCAAGGCACATTTTCACTTTCAGGCAGATGGATCTGATATATGCTGGGCACCAGAAGGCCATAAGATGAAATCCCTAGCTAATTCTGTGCCCTGTTTAATAGCGTCTCATGGTAAATCATGAATAAGTCAAGAATCTGTAAAGAGATCGAGTTTAAAATTCCTGTCAGAGCATGTTACTACATATTCTGGGTAGATTTAACTTCCTTTGCTGACAGCCCTGACTCACTCCAGTGAACATTCTATCACTCCCCAGCCCCCGCCTCTCCCTTCTCCCTTTTGTAGATTGTTTTCATGGCAGCAGCTGATAAGTGAGACTTAAGAAGGGAGCTCTCACTCTTGGAAATGATCTACCTTGCTTGTGTGTAAGAAGGACTCAGTAATGGGAGGCCAGTTGCTCATTACATTAGTGTGGAATTTGGCATCCATTGCACTGTATTGCTATGAGGACAGAAACCTAATGGCTTCGTCACTTTTCACAATGTGAGCGAATACTCAAACCTTTCCACTAATGATCTCTTTGCATTCCTTTAATGGAATTTTCACTCTTCCAATGAACTCACATTTTAGGTCAAATGAACAGAAAACTCTGCAAAGACTGGAGATTTAAAATGTAAAGAAAATGTTAAATACATGCAGCAAATTATTAGGGGTGATGGAAGGTTTACAAACAGCAGGCTACTTTGAGCATGGCTGAAAACAAATGCTAAATTAATACCAACTGCAAAAATGCTGGAAAATTTCAGCAGGTGCAGCAGCATCTGTAAGGACAGAAAAGAGCTGACATTGCGAGTCCAGATGACCCTTTGTCGAAGCTGTGTATAGCTGTGCTAAGTTGATGCTATCCTAAGAAGGCACATAAGTTTGAGAGTCTGGTTTTAGCACACAGTTTTGCATCGGTGCCATCATTTGAACTTGCCCGGAGGCGTCAAGCCTGAAAGCTATAGGTTTAACACTTAAGTACTGTTTAGGTGCAACTTTTCTGGAGCGATGTATATTCCTCACACTCACTTCCATTGAACTCCTGTGGTGTGCGCTGATTGATGCGCAGCATTAACCGAGAGAGAGAATGCACAACATCTCTGAATTAACACTGGGAGGTCTGGGTCAAGGAAATTCAGAGGATGTCCTGTACCAGCATGTATTGGGGGAGGAGGGGTGTGTGGAGGAAGGATACCATTTCATCACTGCATTGTGTAAATCTCCCATTCCCCTTTTTTGTTACCATTGCTGCTGTTCTGACTGATATCATTCTCATCCCCAAAAATACTAATGACCAAACAGACCTTTGTCCTGGTGACTTGTCTTATTTAATTTATTATTGTCTCATGTATTAACATACAGCATTGTTTCTTGTGTGCTATATACAGACCAAGCATACCATTCATAGAGAAGGAAAGGAGAGAGTACAGAATGTAGTGTTACAGTCATAGCTGGGGTGTAGAGAAAGATCAACTTTTAAATCCATTCAAAAGTCTGACAACAGCAGGAAAGAAGCAGTTCTTGAGTCAGTTGGTACATGACTTCAGATTTTTGCATCTTTTTCCCGAACAGCACTTACATCTCAGAAGTGATGTACTATGTTCTATTACTCTCTATGTTCCTCAGGGAACTTCTGGAATGTTACTGGAATTTAGCCTTACAAAATGTCCTTGAAAGCCTCTCGATATGTTTGAGAGAGATCCCCTTCACGCTTCTATCAACAATGACCATGAGAACATCAATATTCCCTTAAGTGGTGAGTACCCCTTTAAATAGCACTTGAAATTGGCACCAATGTTGTGTTTATAATTTCAAAAAAATGGTCACTATTAGGGGAAGACATTAGTTGAAGTACTAGCCATCCAAATGTTAAGCAGCTTCTACTGATTGCCAGCAGGTCTTTTAAATCACAATCAACTGTTTAAGAAGCCTCTGTAAAACATTCCCAGCATAAACTTCAACTCCTTTACCAAAATGGTGCCTGTACAAGCTAAACCAATGATTCAACATCTGACCCCCATCTTGAGAATTCTTTAGAACCTAAAGGAGTCAGTGAAAATTGCTCACCAAAATGTTACAGTCTGTTTTTTTTCTTTTTTAGACATACTGTTGGTGTTGCTTATTTACAGTTTTCTCTTTTGGTTTTAGTGCTTATGTTATTGCTATTTGAGACAACAGACGTGAAGAAAATTAAAAGAAAATTACTAGAATGCTGGATTCTGAAACAAAAACATGAAATGCTGAAAGGTCTCAGTAAGTCTCACAGCATCTGTGGGGAGACAACAGAACTAATGTTTCGATTCTGGATGGCCTTTGCCAGAGCTTGCTCACTCTATTCTCTCCCCACAAACTTGAAGAAGTCCCCCTCTATGTTGCGATCTCAGCTTGTTTCTTTCATGCTGTCCACCTCATTTTTTTAATCACATTCCGTCCTGGTTAGTGACTTTGACTCTACAGCATGGTCTTTTCACCTTAGGAATGCTGACCAACGTGCTGTGCATTCCCTGAATTATCTTTAAAAATTGTATTCCCCTGATGCTACCCAGAATATTGTCGATAAAAGAAATTAAAATATGCAAAATTATTCTTTTAAATTTTTAAATTATAATTTATAATTATAATTTTAATTTATAACATTGCTTTTATGTAATCTTCAAATGCAGTTTTATTTCCTAAAGCCATTGTCCATAGTTACATTGAAATGGCACTTCAATTGCTGAAGGATCGTACAACACACAGATAGCTGGGAACAACTGGCCAACTAATCATGCACCAGCTTTGGTTGGCTATTTACCCAGAATTCTCAAAGTTGCTCCCTGCTGCAATTTGTTCATTCCTGCTACTTTCTCTGATGTTAAGATGTTTGGTTGACTAAATTATGACAATGTTCTTTATTGTTTGTTCAGAATGAGATCTTCCTTTATGTCACATTTGATTTAGTCCAGCTGTAGGACTAACATTACCCACAATTATTCATCTCTTCACTACCGCCCTCAGTTAAGAATTCTGGGAAATCTTGGACGGTCATCGTTGTACTTTGATTTGATTTAGAACATAAGAACATAAGAAATAGGAGCAGGAGTAGGCCATCCAGCCCCTTGAGTCTGCCCCGTCATTCAATAAGATCATGGCTGATCTGTAGTGATTCAGTATCACTTTCCTGCTTTCTCCCCGTTACCCTTAATTCCCTTGTCAGTCAAAAACCTATCCACTCTTGACTTGAACATATTCAGCAAGGAAGCCTCCACCACCCCATCAGGCTGAGAATTCCAAAGATTCACCACCCTTTGCGTGAAGAAACTCCTCCACAACTCTGATCTGAACCGTCCCTCCCCCACCCCCCCTCCCCCAATCTTGAGGCTGTGCCCTCTAATCCTGTTATCTTTGCTAAGCAGGAAAAGTCTCTCAACCTTTACCTATCTGTCCCCTTCATTGTATTATACATCTCTATAAGATCCCCTCTCAGCCTTCCAAACTCCAAAGAGTACAAACCTAACCTATTCAGTCTCTCCTCATAATCCAACGCCCTCATCTCCAGTATCAGCTTAGTAAACCTTCTCTGCACACCCTCCAAGGCCAATATATCCTCCCTTGAATGCAGCGACCAAAAGTATACACAGTACTCCAGCTGCGGCCTCACCAGCACCCTATACAGCTGCAACAGAACCTCCCTACTTTTATATTCTATCCCCCTAGCTATAAAGGCCAACATTGCATTCGCCTTCTTAATCATCTGCTGCACCTGCATACTGTGTTTTTGTGATTTGTGCACAAGGACCCCCAGATCCCTCTGCACCGTCGCATGCTGCAGCTTTTCGCCATTTAAACAGTAATCCTTCCTACCATTACTTCTACCAAAGTAGATTACCTCACACTTGCTAACATTGTACTCCATCTGCCAGGTCCTCAACCTATCCAGATCCCTCTGCAGGCTTTCCACACCCTCCACGCAATTTGCTTTCATTTATTATTGTCAAATGCATTGGGATACAGTGAAAAGTATTGTTTCTTCTGCTCTATGCAGACAAAACATACCGTAGGGAATACAGGGGAGAAGGAAATGGGAGGGTGCAGAACATAATGTTACAGTCATAGCTACAGTGTCAAGAAAGACTGTTTAAAAATCTTTTCTTACTAGAATGAAGTCTGGTAAACATGCATTTTTCTTCAGCTAAATGCACAACCTGTTTCTGTAATAATTCAAGCTGAGGCAAACTCTAACATGAGAAGTATTCAACGTTGAATTCTTTGACACGTTCTGTACCTATATCTTTGCATGAATGTTTGCTTTAGAATAGTTTCAATTGACATTTACAGCAGTATTTTGGAGTCATTGTATTTATGTTTGGCTTCAAGTCCAGGTATAAAATCTTGTGACTTTGCCCACAGATAATTCTACCCATTAAGAGTTCTGGATTTTCACTAGTGAGGCCGATAGCACAAATTTCCTAACTTGATAAACCCTCCTTGTTGGAAAGTACTCCTTTACGTCCAATTTTCCTTCTGCATAAGCAGGGACGAAATAGATTCAGGACCACTTCACAGGAAGCAAATTAGAAATGGCCACATGGAGGTGAAAAATTCCATCTCATCTCCCTTGGACTTTGTCTCAGTTATTTTCTTATGAAATAGAATCATAGAATTCCTACAGTGCAGAAAGAGTCCATTTAGCCCATCAAGTCTGCACTGACAACAATCCTGCCCAGGTCCTATCCCTATAACCCCATATATTTACCCCACTAATCCCTCTAACCTACACATCCCAGGATACCAATTTAACATGGCCAATGCATATAACCTACATATCTTTGATCTTTGGGGGGAAACCAGAGCACACAGATGAAACACATGCAGACACAGGGAGAATGTGCAGCCTCCACATGAAGAGCGACCCAAGCCGGGAATCAAACCCATGTGCCTCCAGCTATGAGGCAGCAGTGCTAACCACTGCGCCACTGTGCTGCCCTGGAAAGGGGATTGTGAAGGGAAACTCTCTGAAATGCATTGAAAGGCTTTCTATGATATAGTTTAGGCCTTCTATCTCATACCTTCTCTTCCCCCCTATTTCCATGGCACCTCCATGCTAACTCATGCTATACCCCACCCCACCCACTTCCAATGGCCCCTTTATAGTTTCCATGCCAATCCTTGGCACTTCCATGCTCAACTACCCAGTAAAAAAAACAATGAACCCTATAGTAACACTGACATGTATGGAATTGCTTTAAAAAGATCTATTCATAATTTTCTTGAAGAAAAAATTGCTATTGCTCCAATCTGATAAAAGTGTCAATCAACGTGATTTTTAAATGCATAATGAAGCTTTGTTGAGAACCCAAACTACAAAAAAAAATTACTTTATCTGTACAGGTACAGATAAGAGAATTTTGCTTGACTGACAGTTTTTTAATGTTATGTTATTTTTGTGATCTCTTTCAATGGTTCAATATTTATTTGCACAAGATAAGGAAGTGTCAAATGCTTCTGTTGCTGTTACTTTAAATGTCTGGTTGATTAAGGGTACTGGGGATTGGGGTGGGAATTCTGGAATTGGGCCACACCAACCATTTTAAATGGCTCTGGTGTACTTACTACTCTGTGAAAATCTGGCCCCAAGTTCCTGCAGTAAAGAAATATGAAGGACATTCGCAGTGGATCAAATGATAGTTCAATGAGTGACGATAATATCATATTTGTGCTTGAACACTTTTTTAAAAAAATTCCAATGGAAATTCAGATTTCATAAGGTTGAAAAATATAATGTTTATAGGTTACATTGCAGCTCCTGATTTCCCATTGAGGGACAGATAGGTTGTCAATACCTGCAGTCCTTTTTAACATTGTGAATTTAGGGGGAATAATTATAGGATGAAGAGAGTAAATGAAGAGGTAGAAGAGGGGAGAGCAAAGGAGGGATGCAAAGTGGGACGGAGACCCCTGAAAATGGAAGTACTGATCAGGTAGGGGAGAGGAACCAGATCTAGATGATCCCCTAGCTGT
Organism: Sphyrna mokarran; assembly: GCA_024679065.1. Lineage (NCBI taxonomy): Eukaryota > Metazoa > Chordata > Chondrichthyes > Carcharhiniformes > Carcharhinidae > Sphyrna > Sphyrna mokarran. The sequence continues at coordinate 102,449,910 of JAGIQG010000003.1, read as the reverse complement.
GGAGAAAGCATCTGTGTCCAATGTTGCAGTTGGTCCTCCAAGGTGGGGAAGGGATGTTACCAATACTAGAGATGGACCTCCAGCATTGGGGACTGGGTCTGTACTCAACATTGAAGATGGTCTTCCAGGGGTGGAGCGGAGGAAGGAAATGGAAGAACCCAAATGCCAACTGGTGGGAGTGTGCAGTGGGAGAGGGAATTGATGGAGATGGTCTAAATATTTCTGAATATAAAAAGGAATGTTTTGCAATTCTGTTTATAATAGAACCTGAGAGAGGAGAGAAAGAAACATTGAAGGAGGATTGAAGACAAAGCCTGATCATTCAAGTTCAAAAAGGGGAGCAAAATTTCTCACTATCAACTCTGCAGCAGGGAGGGAATGTTCACAGACAACTGCCAGGAAGAAGGAGGGGAAATCATATATCAGTGCTCAATGTGGTGGCATGGGGAGGCTGCAGGTTATTTTGGATGAATAATGCACAACATTAGAATGCATCGCATAGTACTCAGAGGGCTTGAGGCCAAAGCCATCAAGTGGGTCAGACCAAGCAAGGATGGCACAAAACTATCAAATGCTGAATGTTAAATGCCGATTCATTTTCAGAAACATTTATTCTGTGGGGGAAAAAAAGATGTAAACAAAGTTAATAATACAAAGAATAAATGGGGTAAGTTGCTTAGTTTTGAATGCCTTTTTCGTAAAGTGAAAATTCAATTCATTTCAATTTAAATCAAAAAGGAGTAAATACAATTGCTCTATATTGCCAACATGTGGCCAGAGGCTGGAGCTATCGGACTGTTGTGGGGTGGATGTGATTTGTGTGGAAGAATCCATAGTTACTGCTGACTTTTCTGGAGGTGCTAAATTAGACTACTACAGGCTTAGTGAGCTGATCAGGCATAATCTCCGTGGTGCTGTATATGTGGGTTCCTTGTAAAGATGTAACACAGTTCAGGATAGTACAAAGACTGAGAGAGACAGCACACAGACCTGCACAGACAGCACTGGAGGATCAGTTGGAGGATGTCTAGACTGTGCTGTATACAGCAGGAGATGAAGTCTCCTGAAATAAAAAAGGGGATACTTATCATAGAGGGAGTGCAGCAAAGGTCCACCAGACTGAATCCTCGGGTGGCAGTATGGTCGGATGAGAACAGGCAGGTTGACTCCAACTTTCACTGGAGTTTAAAAGAATGAAAGGGGATGTCATTGAAACGTATAAAGGTCTGAGAGGGCAGGACAGGCTGGATGCAGGAATGTTTTTCCTCTGGCTGGAGGGGGGGAAGCGATCTGGAACAAGGCACTGCCATCACAGAATACACCATTTAGAACAGAGATGAGGATAACTTTCATCATTCTCTGGACTGTTTCTAGTGCAATGATGTTCTTTCTTAAATAAAGTAACAAAAATGTGTATATTACTCTAGATGTAGTTTTACCAATTCATGGACAACTGTAAAATATCTTTACTTTTATATTCCATTCCTCTTGCGGTAAACAATATCATTCCATTCACCTTCCTAACCACTTGCTGTACTTGCACTCAAACCATTTGTGGTTCACGTACTAGAACACTCAATCCCGCTGCACTTTAGAGTTCTAGATTTTCTGTCTGTTTAGATAACATCCTGATGTTTCTATTATTTTTAGGAAAGTGGACAAGTTCACAATTCTCTATAGTATACTCCCTCTGCCAGACATTTGCCCATTCCTTTAACCTATCTATGTCCTTTTGCAGACTCGTTGGCCCAGAATTTCCATTTGTCGATTGATTATACACTGGAGATGTCTGGAAGATGTGTTGAAGGATCCCCTCAGAAGAGCCTACACATTGACATTAAAGGAATCGCCCAGGAAGTTTCAACTTCTGCTGTTCTACATTTGGAAGCCTCTGAAACTCTGGTTTAAAGTTGGAGACTTTTCTGATTTAGCAGAATACTTACCCAAGAAAGGTTAGATGGATTAAACTAGTTCAAACCTCTGGGCAACCATACAACTGACCCTCTGGACAACCAACTGGAACTCCTGACTACTTGTATTCAACACCTGACTACCCTCCCAATATCACCCCCCCACACCAAACCCTCACCCTACTTCCATCACCCCCCAAAACTCTAACTATTCTCCGGACTAAACCCCAACTAACATTCTTATCCCATAAGTACCCTCTCCCCTTGATTACCTTCTCAACTCCCCTGAATAAACTTACATATCCACATCTACCGTGCCAACCACCTGAGTATTTCCCCTGCATCCGACTACAACCCCACCACCAACTAATCTCTAGACCTCCCTACTCTGCCCCTCCTCCATAGCCTGGTTACCTTCCTGACCCCTTAACTAACCCCCAGTTACTCTCCTGATTGCCCCCTCATCTCCCCATCTACCCTCCTCAACACCTGACTACACATCCTATCCTCCAATTACTCACCTGACCCCAGAGTATCCCCCATCTCCTAGCTACCATCCTTACACCCTGTCTAACCCCTATTGCCCCAGCTACCCTTCTGACCCTCCCAACCACTCTACTGACCCCCCAACTAGACCCTCAGGCCTTGACCAGCCTCCAACCACTCAGTCACTCTTATCAATTGCCTTTTTGATATTTAAGTACACTACATCCACAAGTTTCCTGTTATCCGTGTTGTTTGTACTTCTTCAAAGAACTCCAATAAATTAGTCCAATGTGGTTTCTCTTCCTCCTAATTTCAGTGAAATTTTCTAAGTGCTATAGTCTCCTTAACGATAAATTCCAGCATTTTCCCTTTTAGAAATATATTAAGGTAACTAGCCTGGACTGGCTGCTTTCAGCATCATGCCTCACCTAGCCACAAAGATCTGGGACTTGTCAGCTTTCATTTCCAACAATTTCCTCTGTACCCCTTCCCTGGTCATTGCAATTGTTTTAAGTTCCTCCCTCTCTTTCAATTCTTGATTCACAATTATTTCTGGGATGTTATTTGTCTCCTCTACACTGAAGAAAGTAAAATGTCTGTTCAATTCATCCCCATTTCTTTATTTTCCATTATTAATTCACTGACTCACTCTTCCTGCTATTCTTCTGAATAGCAGGTTAGATGTAAGGATTCGCATTCTAATCAGCAATCTCTGACTGTCTGTGCTGATGTGTGCTATTGCAGACCAGAACACTGCATTTGCCTGACGAAGACACAGAGTGTTGAAAGCTCGCAGATTTACTATCAAATAAATCGGTTGGATTTAAAATTGGTGTTGCTAAATTCTTACTGAGTTCTTACTCTTCAGAGGGCCAGAGCTCCTTTCCTTTCTAAATGCCTGTAAGAAGTCTGATTACCTGATTTTATATTTCAAGCTAATTTTCTTTCTAATTTCTCTCTTTTTATTATTCTATTAGCCATTCTTTTCTTTTTTTTATATGCTTTCCAAGCTTCTGACCTGCCACTAGGCTTTATGTAATTCTATCCTTTTTCTTTCAATTTGATACTATCTTTAACTTCCTTAATTAGCCATGGATGATGCATCCTTCCCTTAGAGTCCTCCTTTCTCACTAAAATCTGTTTTTGGTAAGTATTATGGAGTATCTCTTAAATGTCTTTCACTGCATCTTTACTCATCTGTCCCTTAAGTTAATTCTCCACTTTGCTTTAGCCAACTCTGTCTTTGCACCCTCATAATTGCCTTTATTTGAGTTTAAAATACTAGCCTCAGATGCACCCTTCTCTCTCTCAAACTGAATGCAAAATTTAATCATGTTATGATCATTATATTGCAGGAAGGTAGAATTAATGTAGAAGATCATTGACTGGCTCAGCAGGCTTAAAGAACAAATGGTTTATCCCAGTGTCTATGTAATGTTCTTCCTAAGTTCTAGACACCTTTGCTGTACCAGCAATCCTGTCACTTTCGTAGGCACCAATTGCTAGCCCATTCTGTGCCCAGCAAAGTCCCTAACCTGGACCTTCCAAGGAGAGTAAGTCATCGTTGAATTGCTACCCCAATCAAAAATTCCGCCTATTCCCTCATGGTTAGCTTGAATGCCCAGCCATTGAACTTTACTGAATAGATGAGTGAAAAGATAAGTGGATAAAGGTGTGAATAAGTAGTTGTGATGAGTACGTAGATCAGATGGATAAGGCGGCTGAGTGGGGAGTTTAGTAGTGTGCGTTGTGTAATGGAAGAAGGATAGTCAGGTCTAGTCGGGAGGCTAATTTGGTGGTTGGGTAGGTAGTGTGGTCATGAGGGGTGGTTGGGAGGGAGCCAGGTGGGGTGGTGGTCAGGTCAGAGTGGAGTGGAGTGGGAATGGTGGTCCGAGAGTATAGCCAAGATGTCAGAGGAGCAGTCGAGGTCAGTGTGAGTGATTGGGAGGGTCAGTTATGGGATTACCCAGGAGTGACACTACATTTTAATCTAACAATTCCTTGGATAACTGTTCAGGTAATACATTACAATTTCCCAAGGTCTCTGACTCTAACTTAGAGTTGAAGACTTTCATGGGGAGTTAGGCAATTTCACATCAGAAGTTGAAACTTCCCAGACAATCCCACAGAAGTCCATGTACCAGGGTTTCATAGAAGTGCAGGAGATCCTCCAAACCAATGTTGAAGATCCAGTGGGAATAGATAGATGGAGTGAATACAAGGAGGACACAAATGCAATATCACAAGAAGTTCAGTATCCTCACATAGTGAATCTTCAAATGTTACATTCAACCCACTGCGCCGCCAGCCTCAGACACGCTCAAAACATCACAGCTCTACCACTCTCCCATCAAAAACATCCATCATCCAGGTCTCATTCTAACATTCAAAGCTTCACCTCACCCTCACACACGGCATGACTGTAACTCTCACACCCATATCTTACACTTGCACACATTTACCAGCTATTTAATTATGATAGTTACATCGGTCTAGCACATTGCATGAAATGGTGGGCCTGTTTCTGAGCACAAAGATTGAGTAGCCCTTTAAAATTGGCAGCCCGGTCTCAGAACAGAAGACTGGTGGGTTGCTTGAAATGAACTCATTATTATCTTTCAGGTAAGTGGGAGAATTCTGCCTGACAGACTCTGCCATTGTAAAACACTTTTGTTTTCCTACCCAGTTTCTGGAGAATCGAGCCCCATAAATCCATATTGTATATAAAGTTGAAAGCAATGGTAATTTGAAAGCTGTTATTACAATGTTCAGTATTGGAAGAGTTGAAAGCTATATTAAAGTGTCAAAATATTGGCCCATTCTTTTCCAGTTAGGGAAGGAGAAAATCCACTAATGAATCTCGCAGTACTAAAATTATTTACAAGTGATGCGCGATGCATTCTACTGTCAATTTGTCATTGTCAATGTTTGGCAACCTATTTTAAAATTTATTTGCAAACACATTTTTGTTAAAAGCACATCCCTTAAATTGGATCCCTGAGTACCGAGAACTCTTATGTTGAATGATGGTTGTAAATATGTTAGTAGTTTTGACAGTTTTAACTTTCTGGTCGCCATGGTAACGTTGATCATTTTTGTTACGCGTTGTGAAAGTGGATCTGGATTCAATGTGGGAGAAAGGAATGATGCAACTGGAGAGAGGAGTTGTGAAACTATTCTGAAGCTTTATGTGTAGAAGATAAGCTATGACAGTTAAAGATGTGAGGGAAGGGAGGAGATGGATGGGAGAGAGGAAAAATTGAGAATAAGGGGGAAAAGGGAAGCAAAGGGGAAGAAAAGGGGGATAAAAAGGGGGAAAGAGTTGGGAGAAGAAAGATAAAGAAAAACCACAAAGGAATAAAAGACAGAACAGTTGAAAATCAAATAAAATGAAAACAAAGAAGTCGAACATAGAACATAGAACATTACAGCGCAGAACAGGCCCTTCGGCCTTCGATGTTGCGCCGACCAATATAAAAAGCAATGACCCTCCAAACTAAACCATTCCCTTCTCTTCCATAAACTTATCAACTAACCTCTTAAACGCCACCAAACTTGACGCATCTACAACTGCCGCAGGCAGGAAAGATAAAGAAAAACCACAAAGGAATAAAAGACAGAGAACAGTTGAAAATCAAATAAAATGAAAACAAAGAAGTCGAGGTGGAATAGAGCTAATCGTCTGAAGTTATTGAATTCAATGTTGAGACTGGGAGGCTGTAACGTGCCGAGCTTGAAGATGAGATACTGTTCCTCCAGTTTGCGTTGAGCTTCAGTGGAACATTGCAGCAGGTCAAGGACAGACATGTAGGCAGGGGAGCAGGATCATGTGTTAAAATGGCAAGCTTACAGATGCTGTCAGACTGTGCTGAAATTTTCCAGTATTTTCTCTTGCAGATTCAGATTCCAGCATCTGCAGTAATTTGCTTTTATCCAGACTTTCCTACCCATCTTGCTGTCACTGGCAAATTTAGTTACATGGTCAGAATTTTACTGTCCCACCTAAAGTGGGAATCAAAATTGGAGAAGGATGGAACATGGAATGATCCATTGTTCTTGGGTGGAACTTTACGGTTTCGGGACAAGTGAGTCCATAAAATCTGGCCCCAAATATTCGGTCTCTGATTATCAATTGTTGAGGGCCCAGCACTAACCTCTGTGATAGTGCAGTAGATGCAATTTAGTAATCTGAAGGTAACCCATTTGTTCCTATTCTCTATTGGAACTGGTTAGAATTGTTTTTGTGCGAGGTGGTTACACAGCAAGTAGTCAATGAGGAAAAATTGGATAAGGCCCTATGACAGGTATTGCAGGTTTCAATGCAGGTTTGTCTTGTACAGCTTTAATTAATTGCATGCTTCAGCAGGATGGCCAATTTCATATCAGGCTAGCACTAATCTGAAAGATGCATTTTGACTGCAGCAGGAGCTAGAGCAGGTCACACAAGACATTCTGAACAGGAAGCAAAATAAAACTGTCAGCAGAATTACATCATACAAACTAAAAAGAACACTTAAATCCCCCAGCATTTAAGCATTGTGTTGGATTTTGCCCTGTCAACTCTACACTGTTAGCTGGAAGCCAATTAGTGATTCATTGGTTGCTATCCCCAATACTTGCTTATGATTATCTTGCTCTTATCATGTAATAGCAGCATTTTCTGTTGCTTGTTTCACAAACTCCCAAATTTTTTTTTTGCTTTATCTCAAATCCAGCATTCTTGACCCTCGCTTCAATTGGACAAAATGCGCCGTGACTCAACATTGAGAAACTGGTTCTCAAGCTTCCTTCAACTTAGTTTAATCCACTTCCTTGAATCTTGCCTTTCATAGAGATAGTCAGGGTATTTGGTTCTTTAAAAAGCAACTTGCATGTTTTTTGACAGGATGCACCTGGCTCTCAACCCTGCAAGATGGTGCATTGACACCAGTACTTCTTTCCTTTGTGCTTCAAGCACTTCTCTGCTTGTACAGTTTTGCCAGAAGCTGTCCCTAGTCTCACACTGCTCATAATGAAAGTTATAACTTTCATGCACCACTGCATACTGGCCACTGGAGAGTTTCCTAATCCTATTCTCCTATTAGGTTTAAGACTTCTCTGGCTGCCTGCTGTCCTGGAGCCACTTCTGATGAGCTGAACCATACATTTAATCGGTGAGGCTGAATAATTGCGACGTGGAGCACTCTCTGTCCGCGCCAAACAGTAACATCAAGGGAAATGGGAAGTGGTAGGGAACAGAAAGCCCATGTGTTCAAATAGAGAGAACTATTTTGAGTATCAAACAAGACGCACACATCAGACAAAAATAACGGTCAAGCACAATAATGTTAATTAGTGTTGTTTTGTTTCTTTTTGTTATGTAATGTGACCTTCTATTGACGATTGAGAATTAGCATTTGCCTTGACAAACAACATTTGGATGGGCTGAGATACCTCTATGGTTTACTGAAAGTCTTTCTCTGTCTTTCCGATGATGAAAAATACGAACAAAAAAATGAGCTTTGCATTTTAGCATATCCTTCTGTGAGCTTTGTTTTGTTGTGCATTTTTACACCATTTGGTAATCATGTTTATGATAATGAGAAAAAAAAACTTCCCACAGAAATAGCTAAATCATTTCAGACCAACATTTCTGTCTAAATGATAAACCATTAAAGCAGCATATATGATTTCTAAAGGCTACAGCTCTCTACTGATTGACATTGTATTCAGACAGCAGTCTCCCGAGTTTTCAGCAAAATGTTACCTCTGTGCAATTGTTCTTTACGTTAAAGGCTGTTTGGAACTTTGGGGCCATCTGCTCTGGACATCCATAACTAAATTATGATAATTTTATCTTAATATTCACAAACAGATTATTTTTCTAGCTTTTAAACTTCAGTCTCCGGCTTCTTTCCAGAGGGAGTGAGAGGTTAGTAAATGGTGGGAGAAAATCTTACCAGAATTTGGCAACAGCCTCAGTTCCAGTGAGAAAAATGGAGTGAATCGTGCCAATGGCTCCAGCGCAAATTCTGATCGAATCATGAGCCTCATTGACAAAAGTTTTTAATGGCCATGAGAATAACAGCTTGCCTGCAGCGGCCACTCTCTGAGTCACTGGACAGCTGCAGGTAAACAGCTCTCCAGCATTCATTACAAGGTGACTGCAGATGATGGCAGTCAGGAAGCTCGTACTGTGATTCTCAGAGAGTGCCCCAATCAGACTGCTGGATGGAGTCCAGCAAAGGCAGGAGGCATTCTACCCCCGCTCCAGAGGGAGGCCTCCCACCAAGGGCCACCAGCCACAGCTAGGATGCGGTGGCAGCTCTGTGTGCCAATCCTGATGTGTGCCAATCCTGATGTGTGCCAATCCTGATGTGTGCCAATCCTGATGTATATAGATCATTGCAAAAGAGGACAGGCTGGCAGTGGTGCAAGATAATGAGTGCTCTTCTTGGCTCAGCCATAATAAGTTAGCTTCATGCAGTCTTCTTCTGGACCCCCTCGCACACCCCTCCACCTCCATTTTCATCTCTCACCCAACCACTTTAGCTCTTGTCAACATCTGTAAGGAGGCCCTCCACCCCCTCTGCAAATTAAGATGTTTCCTCCCCAACGCTACTTGACAAGCATGAGCAAGCATGCCCAGCTGAAGTAATACTGGAGCTCAGAATCCTCACGCAGTGTGAGGAGCGAGACTTTGAGCTCGCCAGGGGGGAGGAGGAAGAGTTTGCATTGCACTGATGAAGTAGGTGGAGCAGACAAATGTGAGAATCCTCGACATACTGTCATTCCTCAAGCCTTACTCAATGTTCCCTCTTTTAACCCTTGTAATACACTGATACCATAATAATCTACTTTTGCACCTATATCTTATAGCATTATGGTATTACTATCATAATTCTTTGTCATGTGATATCCATAATTTCTTAGATGAGTTTATGCTTTTAATTGAACTGAGTGTCTTATAAGCAGAGATTTCTCAGTAAGCTGTGAGGCTTCTTGTAGTTAAATTTGTAGGAGATTGGTCTCAGGTGAACTTGAAGTTGGAACAGGTTGGAGAGACTCCTTCTCTAACTTTGAAGGTGCTGCTGTTTATTAATTTGGCTGATTGTTGACTGCAACTGGTTCAATGGCTTCCTGATCTGTAGAGCTGATTCTTGCTTTTTCAAATGCTGACAACAAACATAGCTGTCTTACCCATGTGACCTATTGCAAGCCCAAAGTCCTTTTCCAAAGGAATTAGATAGTCAAATCAAGAAATATGGGTAAGACAGCTATGTTTGTTGTCAGCATTTGAAAAAGCAAAAATCAGCTCTGCAGATCAGGAAGCCATCTGAGAGAGTGCAGAATGTTGTGTTACAGTCATAGCTAGGGTGTAGAGAAAGATCAACTTAATATGAAGTAGGGTCCATTGTATCTGCGCCTGTCAAAGACATATCACCTAACTATTTTCAAGCACTTGGTCCATAGCCTTGTATGTCTTGGCATCTCAAGTACACATTTAAATATTTCCTAAATGTTATGAGGATCTCTGCCTCCACCAACCTTCCAGGCAATGAGTTCTGGACTCCTACCTTGAGGGCACATTTAAGAACATTCTTAAAATAATCAACAATGATTTCATGGTTATCATTAGATTTTTAATTCCACGTTTTTATTTAATTCAAATTTCACCCGCTTCAAATGGTGTAATTCAAATCGGATCCTTAGAACATCACCCTCGGTCACAATACCACTGTACCATCAGCTCAGCACAGTGGTTAGAAAAGCTGCCTCACAGCACTAAGAACCTGGTCCAGTTCTGGCCTCGGGTCACTGTCTGTGTGGAGTCTGCATGTTCTCCTCATGTCTGCGTGTGTTTTCTTTGGGTGCTCCGATTTCCTCTCATACTCCAAAGATCTGTGGGTTAGGTTAAATGGCCACGCTATATTGCTCCTTTGTGTCAGAGGGATTAGCAGGATAAATACGTGAGGTTATGGGATTAGGCCCCTGATGGGATTTTACTGACTCAGTGGGCCAAATGGCCTCCTTCTGCACCATAGGAATTCTATGAGCTCACCATAGGCTGAGAAAGTAATTAGTGTGGCAGATGGGACCCTGGGCTTTATAAATAGGAGCATGGAGTACAAAAGCAAGGAACTTGTCAGAAATCTTCACAAAACACTAGATAAGTCTCAACTGGAGTATTATATCTAATTCAGGGCACCACATTTTAAGATAAATATGAGGACATATAGAGATGGTGCAGAAAAGATTTATGAGAATAATTCCAGGATGAGGAACTTGTCATGTGGATAGATTGGTCCTGGGCTTGTTCTCCTTATACAAATGAAGATTGAGAAGAGATTTGATAGAAGTGTTCAAAATCGTGAGAGTTCTGGGCAGATTGAACAGGGAGAAATGTTTACTGTTGGCTGAGGGGTTGAAAACCAGATGACACTGATACTGAATGGCAAAAGAACCAACACTGATGAGAGAAAAATATTTTTTATGCAGCATGTGGTTATGATGTGGAATGCGCTGCCTGACAGGCTGCTGGAGACAGAGTCAATTGTGACTTTCAGAAAGAAATTGGAAAATTATCTAAAGTGAAATATATTGCTGTCAGGGCAATATTGTCATTACCACAAACCCTCATCACCAACCCTGTTCCCCTTTAAGTAAAAGGTTCAGTAGCAGTAATACTTATATTCTTCATTATTTCATTTATTTTCTTTTAGCTTTTTCAATTGCACTTGCCTTTTTCTTAGGTGCCAAAACCAATTAAATTGTGAGACAAAATTTAGTTAACATAGATTCTGCCAATTTCTCTAAAAACTCTGTCCAGCTTAGTCAAGTTCCCTAGTCTTCATATTTAGAAAGTGGTCACTGAACACAACATATTGCCTTTCTCTTCATTGACCCTCTAAACGTTTTATAATAATTTAGCTCTCTTAAGGGCAGTGCTTATTTAAAATTGAAATCTAACGAGTGCAACCATATACAACCAAACAGGTCATTCAATGAAAGTGGGTCATTTAACCTTTTAGCTATTCTCTCTATGCATTCTAATATTGCACATTGTTCCTTAGAAGAAGTTGCCACATTTGTATTTTTCTTCTGAATTCTTGATAATAAAAATTCTCACTCTGCTGTTTAATCAGATGCACAGAAAATCTTTCACATTCACTGTATTTTATCAAGATTCCCTGCTGTTTCAAATTTGTCTCAGCTGCTGCGATTTTTTTGTTCCCATCCTGCAATTTTAAGTGTTAAATGTCCAACTGTGATTCAACAAGTCAAAGACATCAGTGAAACGCTATACCAGTTCATGGAAATTAAAATATATAGAAGAAGGATAATTGGGAATTTTCACATTTGTGCTTCAGCTTATTGTTTTTAAATATAGGAATTTTAATCTGGTTTTTCATCATAATGTGCCTACTGCCATATACTAAGCACATCTTTCACATCGCTTTATCCGCCAGCACCTTGACAAAGTTTTAAGCTGATTCCAAAACATGAAAATCTCATTCATTTCCCTCTCAAACCTCATCTTCAATCAGAAATCCTTGATACATGGAGGACAACACCTTTTTTATCAGGAAAGCAAAGGATAATCTTTTGGAAATGAAGATTTACCAAAAAAAAATTGAAAAAAAATTAGGAATTTAATCTCGTTGAAAATGAAGTTCCAGCTCACTAGCTCAAAAGACATCTAGCTCACAAGATTAATTTTCCAGTAAGTCTGCAAAGGCTGAGATGCAAACATTATTCATGGCATTGTTCCATCATTTTGAATTGGCCAGTTATTCAATGTACTTGAATGGCGTGGGAAATGCATTGGTTCAGCATCAAAGTCTGGAAAATTGAGTTGTATAGCAAATGCCATGTGGCTAGTATCTGACCAAGTTTGCACGATAGTGAACTATATTCTTTTTGATGGATAGAGTTTCCTGTTGGGAATTCTGTGTTGGAAGGAAGCATGGGTGGAGAGGAAGATAATATGAACAATGTGACTAGGATAAGAGAAATCAATAATTTATGCCTTTTTTCTAATGTCTGGGGAAGCAAACTGCCTCAAGTTGAGAAGCAAAGATTGTGTGAGATCCTGTGCTAATACGAAGAATGCAAGCTTCGGGTTATTAATGTATATGGGTTGGCTGGCAAACTCATGGATACAAATTGTTTTTATCCACTTATATTGAGGAGCAGATTGGAAGTCAGTGAGCTGGTGAGAACAATAATAGAATGAAATTTAATTCAATGAAATGGACTCTATCTAAGTTATTCAAAGAAATAGTCTCCTTATAGGAAATTTTTTAAAAATTATTTTACAACACAAAACAAAATCACAACAGCAATCAGGCTATGAACATAAAATATTGAAGAAACATTAGAATGATTCTGTAAGTCCAGGGAATATGGCCTAAGCATTGAATAATTGCTAGCACTCTTGTACTACTCAAGAACAATGCAATGACTATCTCCAACATGGGAATCTAACCACCTCCTCTTGATATTTAATGGTATTTCCATTGCCTTGGCCATTTTCATCAGCATCCTTTTGGTCAGTAATGACTAAAAACTGGACCAGTTACATAATTGTCATTGTGTTTAAATTAGTTCAAATGTTAAAAGAATATCAAATATTCTTTGCTGATGTCTCATCCCCTAATTCTTTGAAGCTTACATGTTACAAGCCAGGGACGTGAAGGAATATTCACCACATGCTAATAGCTATAGCTTCAACAATATTTGAAAAGTTTGGCACTGTCCAGAGTAAAACAGTTTAGCTGAACATCATCTATAGGGGAGATGATGGCATAGTGGTCATAAGAATCATAGAATCCTAGAAACCCTACAGTGTAGAACAAGGCTATTTGGCCCATTGAATCTGGACCATTTCTTGAAAGAGCATCTTACCCGGGCCCTGCCACCTGCCCTATCACCATAACCCACACATTTACCATGGCTAATCTACCTAACCTAAACATCTTTAGATGCTAAGTGGCAATTTAACATGGTCAATCAACTGAACTTGCATGTCTTTGGCCTGTGCCACTCTAGTCTCTGGACTAGTAATCCTGGTTTAGCACAGGTTAATGGTCTGGAAACATGGGTTCAAATCCCACCATGACAGTTGAAAGAACTTAAATTCAATTAATTAATCTGGAACATAAAACTAGTGTCAGAAATGATGACCATGAAACCATCATGATTGTCAAAAAAAAAAATTGGTCCACTAATGCCCTTTAGGGAAGGAACTGTGCTCTCCTAACCCATACTGGCCTACATGTGACTCCAGAACCACAGCAGTGTGGTTAAATTTTCATTGTTTCTGGAATACTCTGTTCAAAGATGATTCAAAGGCAGCACAGTGACTCTGCAGCTAGCATTGCTGTTTCACAGCACCAGGGACTTGTTTTCGAATTAAGCCACGGGTAACTGTCTGTGTGGAGTCTGCACATTCATCTCGTGTCTGCATGCGTTTCGTTCCAGTGCTCCGATTTCCTCCCACACAAAGATATGCACATTGGCCATGTGAAATTGCCCCTTAATATCCAAAGATGTACAGGTTAGGTAGATTAATAATTGTTAAATGCACAGAATTACAGGGATGGGGGAGTGGGCATGAGTAAGATGCTCTTTCAGAGTTGATGAAGACTTGATGAGCCTAATACTTTCTTCTCCACTGTAGTGATTTTTTTATATTAGAGCAAAAATTCTAGCTTTGCCAATGACACCATGTCCCATGAAAGAAAAGAAAATCCAACCTCTTGTTTAGATACTCATTAATGCTGCTTGACATCAGTGCCCATTCATTACAGGATCAGTTTGCCAAGATTCCCATGACCTCTGCCACTTAGATGGACGATGACAGGAAGTGTGTGGGGATAGCATCATCTTCAAGTTCACTCCAAAGAAACACACCATCCTGACTTGAATATATATCACCGTTTCTTCACTGTCACTGAACAGCATTGTGTGAGAACCTTCACCACAAAAGTTGTCATCATTCAGAAACAGGGATTGGCACCACCTTCTCAGGGGCAACTAATAACGGGTACAAAATGCCAGCCTTGCCTTGTCCTGAGACAGGGTGAAATCTGAATGAAAGGAGCAATATCCAGGCAGGATTGGGCAATTAACAGACTCTGGGGCTTTTCTCATTTGTTTAATGCAGTGAGCCTTCCAAATGCATGTGATATAATTTAGATAATCACTTTCACAAGAAATCTATCAAATAAAGAAATCACAAAAGGGTGAAAAATAGAAAAACTGAGTATGAATGAAATCACATTTTTGTTTGGTGAATAGTTAAAATCTCAGTTCTGGTTCCACGTTTCCTTGATAATGAATGCATGAGAGGAGACAAAAAGGAACACAAATATAAAAAGTTCACGGAGGAAAGGAAATTGATATCGTAGGCTGGCAGATACAGAGATGACAATGGAAGTGTTTAAGAACTGTATGCAATGAGATAATGAGCTGAAAACAAATAGAGAGGGAAGAAGAAAGAATTTGAGAGTGAGTGATAGCTGAAAGACAAAAGGCATTAAAAAAAGCTGGCTTGCAGAATGACATGGGAAATCAAATTTAAAGGTCAACCCAAAATCCCTTATTTATCGTTCTCTGTGCTCACTATGGAATGTTTATGCTCAGAACTGGAAATCAAATAAGGATCCTTTTTCCTAAATCCTGGTTTAATTCACGCTTTTGATTCACTTAAGTGACCTCTCACAGGACAGGCTCCATTCTGTGCATTCTGCTTGCCCAGCTAAAGTGAATGAAAATAAGAGATGCAAATACCATGAGAGCAGATCCTACGTGATTCTATTCCATTTCATCGGTGGCTTTCTGGTGGCCTTTTCATTTGTTGTTTTGCTTTTTGGCTTCAATTGGGGATGTTTATGCCAAAACAAAACAAAATCAGATCTTGTCAGCCAAACCTAATTGCAATCAAAGCGTTTATAAGAAATAAATAGAATAAGGGGTTCATAAGAAGGATATGAAAAGGAACCTATGCAACTGCATGGTTAATTAAGTCAATGTTCAATCAATAATGTAGGTTAATTTCAGAACATTCTAATCACAACATTTTATTTCTTGAAGATAAAATGTTACAGGCAAATCAGAAGGCAATATCATTGCACTGACCACACCCAATATAATGTTGGGTGTTAATTGCATCTGCAGGTCTTGGCACACCTCGCTGTTAATGGCAGAGGACAACTCTTTCTGTACTTTTGCAATCCATTTTACAACAAAGACATTATATTGTCCGTGTCAGTTAAATTGCTGCCCATCAGATTTTGTACCTTGACATCTTTCCAACTCACAAGCAGATGTTCTGCAATATTAACCAACATGCTGTCCAGATTCCCATGCATCAGTTAGCATGGCCAGCAATTCTTCTATTTTCCCTCTGAATAGCATGTGTGAAACGGCCACCCACATTCTTTAAACTGACAACAATATGGTAGTTCAGGCATCAAGTCCCTGATTTTCCTTTGTCACCTCCACTTATATCAGTATACCTTTTAAGGGCTGATGTCTCATTCTGCATTGCTACCAGGTGCTGTGAATGGTGTACTCTTTTTCCTTGCCATCAAGTTCTGCCAAATATTCCGCTGTCTTTTAGATACAATGCCTTGGAGCTTAATTCTCTTTGTACCAAACTCTACCAGCAGCATATCTATTCTTTTAAATTCATTTCACAGGATGTGTCATTAATGACTAGACCGGCATTTATTCCCCATTCCTAATTGTCTTTGAGACAGTGGTGGTTAGCCATCTTCTTGAACTGCTGTAGTCTGTGTGGTGGAGATACTGTCACAATGATATGAGATGGAGAAATCCAGCATTTTGATCCAGTGATGATAAACTGGTAAGTGATATATTTACAAGTCAGGATGCTGTGTGACATAAGGTCATAAGACCGTATGATTATAAGAGCAGAATTAGGCCATTTGGCTCATTGAATTTTCTCCAAAATTTGATTATGGTTGATACTTTTCTCAACTTCTTTCTCTGACTTTGCACCTGTAACCTTTGATTCCCTTAAGAATCAAGAACATCTCTATCTCTATCTTAAGTACACTCAATGACTTGGCCTCCACAGCCTTCTGTGGCAAGTAATTCCACAGATTCAGCACCCTTTGGCTGAAGAAATTCCTCCTCATCTCTGTGCTAAAGGGTCATCCATTTACTCAGAGGCTGTGCCCAAGTCTTTCAGTATTCTGTAAGTTTCAATGAAATCCCCCGTCATCCTTTTGAATGCAGACCCAGAGTCCTCAAACACTCTTTATATGTCAAGCCTTTCATTCCCAGGATCATTCTCAAGAACTTTCTCTGAACCCTTTCCATGGCCAACACATCCCTCCTTAGATACAGGGCTCAAAATTACCCACAATATTTCAAATGTGGTATGACCAGAGCCTTATAAAACCTCTGTAGTGCATCCCTGCTTTTATATTATAGTCCTCTAGAAATTAATGCTAATATTGCATTTGCCTTCCTAACTATCATGGTGGGGATCCTGGACTTACAGTGTTCTCATGCTGCCCTAAAATTCCTCATCATTAAAGTCTGTAGTTTGGAACATTAAAAAGAGGATTGATGCTAATTGGTAATCTACTTACTGTCCACATATTTACTCTACCGTCCAAAGCTTTTTGTCAAACACTTTTGTTTTACACAGGGGAAGGAGCAGTTCTTGTTCCAAACATTCTGTGCTCTCTTCAATGAACTCCCAGATTTGGAAGGAGAGCTATTCCGGTGAGGTAAGCTATACATTCATTCGATAATTGCAGACAACCACTGCACAGTGATCCCTGTGAAAAACCAGAAATGTATTCTCTAGATCAATGCATTACAAAACATTTCCGACATCCCCTGTTACCTACTAAGATAAAAACAAAGTACTGCGGATGCTGGAATTGGAAACAAAAACTGAAAATGCTGGAAAATCTCATCAGGTGAGCGGCATCTGTGGAGTGAAAATATCGAGCCAATATGCCGGAATTTTACCATTTCGCCCGCTCGTAAGACCCGAAGGCCAATGGAGAATGCCACTCTGCACTAAAATTCCAATATGAATCTAAATGATCCTTTGTCAGAGCTGATGAGAAGTCATTCAGACTTGAAATGTTTGCACTGTTCTCTCCCCACAGATGCTGTTAGACCTACTGAGATTTCCCAGCATTTTCCGTCTTTGATCCACTGTTACTTGTTGCTTTATTAAATACTTTCACAAAGCAAAGGTTGGTAAGTTCAAAAGTTGATTTGCAATCAGGTCCTGCACAAAAGCAGTTTACATATGTTCCACAGGGTGGTACATCAAATATAAAAAACAGGATGATTTGAAAACAGCTATTACTACTGTAATTCAGCTGATAAAATAATGAGCGAAATTCAGGACTGGAACTATGTTGTAACAATAATTGGGTTTCAATTTTGTGCATCGATTTTTGATTAATTGAAATCATTTTTCCCCTTGCTGACTCACGGGGAGATCATACAAACTCTGTGTGGAGTGGGTTTCCTCCTGGTGCTCCGGTTTCCTCCCACAGTCTGAAAGAAGGGCTGATTTGGTGAATTGACCTGAACAGGTGCCAGAATGTGACGACTAGGAGAATATCGCAGTAACTTCATTGTAATGTTAATGTAAGCCTTACTTGCGACTAATAAATAAACTTTAACTTTAAAGGCTGGCTGGATCTAAGCATGATGTTGCCATTATGTCAGGAATTATGAGGGTTAATTGCTAACGGTTTACAAAAATGAAATAGCTGCAACACCAAAGAATAAAAAAAATTCTAGTGTTAAACAGATTATGTACTCATGGACCTCATAGGCTCACGTCCCAGGCACAGCGGGACTTAATGTATCCTGCTATCACTGTGATCAAAGCATGAAGATCAGCAGCAGGTATTCCAACACCTATCCTCGTTATTTGCCTCTTATTGCAATGACCTGACTAGGATGGTGCTTGGAATGCTTTAATTAATCTTACTGCGAAGGCAATTGCACCCCAAGGAGTTTTCTGCTTGAGAAATTAACATCTTGGATACAATGTTCCGATCAAAATCAGCATTTCTTTCTTTGTTTTAAACACTCCCTGTATTCGATATGAATTATTTGTGTAAGCCTTATCAAAAATTCTCAGACATCTCACACTGTTGCACAGAATGGAGTTTTGGAAATAGGAAACATTTCTAATTGAGGATCTGATTGTTGATTTTATTTTATTGAATGTATGGATTTATTATTCCTATCAATGTAAATAGAGACCATATGATGGCATCAGCTTTGCATATTGAGAAAATAATTGCAAGCTGAAACACTTGGGACATTTTCCTTGCCACTCATTACACAATTCTAACCACTAGTAATGTGAACAGTTACAAACGAGAATGTGAAAATGAGAATGATTGGTTGAAGTACTCTTTAGGATTGCTTTGTTGCTGTTACTTGGGTAGTATAGTGGCACAGTGATTAGTATTGTTGCCTCACAGCGCCAAAGGCCTGGTTCAGTTCCAGCCTCAGGTTCCCAACTGTGTGTTTGCAGAATTTCCCCGTGTCTGCATGGGTTTTCTCTGGGCGTTCCAGTTTACTCCCACTGTCCAAAGATGCGTAGGTTAAATTGATTGGTTATGCAAAATTGCTCCTTACTGTCGGGGGATTAGCAGGATAAATATGTGGGGTTACGGGAATAGGACCAGGGTGGGATTGTTGTCGGTGCAGACTTGATGGGCCGAACAACCTCCTTCTGCACTGTTGGGATTCCATGGTTCTATGATCCTATAATTTCATCAGAAACACATCAAAGAGCCTGTTTATGTGGGTAGCTGAGCTGATGCCATTCCTGCCTCTTAAAATATCCCCTGGTAGCAGGACTTCCTTCTGGGTGCTTAGCACCACAATTTTGCCAGGCCTCCCAACTCTCAGCCTGTCTCCAAAAGGCTGGTAAAATCCTGGCAATTAGCACACTACTCTCTCCACAGCCAGATCTGCCGAGTATTTCCAGATTTTCTGTCATTATTTCAGATGTCCAGCTTCCGCAGTACTTTACTTTGGTAAAGAAAGCTTCAGCCAAATCTGTATTTTGCCCATAGGGACTAACGGCTGATATTAAGTGAGGAAAGTGGAAAATGTTCCATTTCTCAAAGCCATGAAATGTAACCTTTTTGATAACAATAACCTATAAAGTACATTTTAATGTCTTAATCATTCTGAAAAATATATATTCCCTCAAAAATGAGATCTATTGGGAAGAAAACTAATTCTACCTCCACAGATTAAAAAAAAATGCCTGTTTATTGAATCATCTCATCCTCTCAAGTGAAATTTACCTTTGGTTGTGAAGGACTTGAATAAAAGGAAATGTGATGGGGTAATTTTTAGTCATTCTTTTGTCACCTAAATACAAAGGATGCTGCCTCTTTAAGTAACTAATTTCTCATTAATGAGTGCCTACCACAATTCTATAACTTGGGCTTTGCTTTATCAGGCTAAGCCAGGGGTAATCATTTTACGTCATTGCGAATACTCTCCTGTTTTTGACAGGTTTTCTCATAATGATTTGGAAAACAAATTATGCATCAAATTGTGAAGAGAAAAAAGAAAGCAGCAATTACAGCAAATAAACCCATTTAACACATTACTTAATTGCAGCATTCAAGTAAGAAGAGTGGCTGCTTGCCTTAAATACAGCTTATCATTTGTGAACAGTTCCATTGTAAGTACCTTCTGGCAGAGATTTAGTCCGAAACTGAGTCGCAGCAGGGATTCTTCTCAACAAGATGAAAAGTCAGTTTCATTTACAAAGTCTGCAAATAGGATAGTGCTGATTCAATGAAGGGTTACTTGAATCCCATCTCTGTCATCCCATTCATAGTTTTGTTTGCACAAGAGAAATACAAGTATGCTCTGAGCAAAGAATCTTTTGTTTAGACAGCAGGATGCTGGTAAATGCACAATTGGAAGCCTATTAAAACTTCATACGTGGGAAGGTACTGTGTCTACAATTGCAAGTGAACATGTGGCAAGAATTAGATCCCTTTAACTTGCATGTTGCGATTAAGATTGATCTTGTGACATTAGCGTACAACATTCCTTCTGTTCTTCTGTGCATACAAATACTCCTTCGGCTTTGCCACTACTTTGGACAGCTGAGTTCAATGTTGGACTGAGGTTTCTCCAAAACTAGACATTATTGAGATAAACTTGCAGTTTATTCATTTGAATGATTCAGAATTCTCTATCCTATTTATTTTTTGAAACACAAAAGAACCGTTTATAGCTATTGAACTGTCTTGATAACACAGTAATCAAATAACCAGCATTTGATGTTTACACCCTTGGATTAGGAAGTGGACAACTGACCAGGTTTCCCACTGGTGGTACAGTGGTTAGCACTGCTGCCTCACAGTGCCAGGGACTCAGATTCGATTCCCGGCTTGGGTCACTGTCTGTGTGGAGTCTGCACATTTTCCTCGTGACTGTGTGGATTTCCTCTGGATACTCTGGTTTCCTCCCACAATCCAAAGACATGTGGGTTAGGTTGATTGACCATGCCAAATTGCCACTTAGTGTCAGGGGGACTTGCAGGGTAAATATGTGGAGCTTTGGGAATAGAGATGGGAGGGGTTGTGGTTGGTGCAGACTTGATGGACCAAATGGCCTCCTGCACTATAAGGATTCCATGATTGAATCTATGATTCTGATCACTGTCCAGGGACTGGGGTCTGTACTTTCATGTGTTTTCCGGCGGTGCGTCTATTTGCGTAATCTTCCCGGATATGGCCTTCTAATTGCCATCTTTGAGTTTGCCATCCAGGGGAAGTTGGTGCTGCAAAGGTAGGTTGGAAGCACAACATAGATGTTCCCTCACTGATCTGTACATTGGTGCAGAAAATGAGTAGGATCGAGTGTTATTTAATCTTCACTGGTGCAAGGGCAATGGCGTTCACAATACTGTGCTAGTGATCCACTGTACATTGATTGCAACTCCAGCGATCTCCATAACCAAGATACTGGTCCTGAATAAACATCCATTCAGTTCACAAGATATAGGAACACATTTCAGAGTAATAACCACCTTTCCAGTTTGTTTGTTTCAAATTACATTTCTCATTTCAGTAAACATTTTATTTATCTGGTATAAAACCTTCAGAAAACAGATCTAGCCACTCAAATGTAAGAAAGATTTTTTTTAAAAACTTCAAAGATTGGTCATACCAAACACAATGCTCCAGGCACTGGAATTGCTTCTGCAGCTGAATATGTCAGACACACATGCACTTTACATCAATGTAAGCTGTCCTTCGCAAACTACCATGAGAGATTAATTAAGGCTCAAAATCAATTTCTTTTTGTTTAACCTCAATGCTTTATTGTAGAAGTCATACCTTAGAACAAGGTTCACCACTACAAAGCTAAATATCTAAAAGCATATATATCTAATTATCTGTGTACATATGCTTTTCGTAAATCTATGATAGAGTAAATAACTTCCATCTGCATACACAAAACCCTCCTACCAGTGCAGCACCTTGACTGGTGAGAAGCTGTAATCACAGATTGATATGTTTATGTATGCAGTTTCCAATATTAATTTGGGTTTAACCTTATAATGAAAAGAAAAAAATTATAGGCGAGTATATGATTTCAAATCAGGGATGGAATGAGCTTGGTGAGCTTTGGTCTGTTTTCCACATTTCAGTTGGTTCAGTTGAAGATTATACTTAGTCTTTAATTCTCCACATGAAATTCTATAGTAGATTGATCTGTGGGACTTTAAATTCCTCAAATTGATAACGGGGGAATTGCGCCCAGTTATTTGGTATCTTTAGATAACACATCATAGGTTGCTCTTCCTATTAGCTCAAAGGTGGCATCCAAACTCCTTTAAAACAATCTGTAGGATTTTTCTTCCACGGTGCATCAGGAATCAGCTGTTGGCATTCCTCAGATTCATGGAAAAGGAAAATGGAGTGTGGCCCAGTCAGGGGCAAGTCATCTACTCTTACCTGAAATTTATTAGAGCTTTCTAAGGTTATATTTTAGCCCTTCCACTGTTGTAGATGCAGAGCCAACCATTCTGATGTAAAATGAGGTAGAATGGGCGGCACATTGGCACAGTGGTCAGCACTGCTGTCACACAGCACCAGGAACCTGGGTTCGATTCCCAGCTTGGGTCACTGCCTGTGTGGAGTTTGGACATTCTCTTTGTGTCTGCGTGGGTTTCCTCTGGTGCTCCAGTTTCCTCTCTCAATCCAAAGATGTACAGGTTAGGTTGATTGGCTATGCTAAATTGCTCCTTTAGAGTCAGGGAGACTAGCTCGGATAAATGCATGGGGTTATGGGGTAGGGCCTGGGTGGAATTGTGGTCAGTGCAGATTCAATGGACTGACTGGCCTCCTTCAGCACTGTATGATTCTATGTTGGGAGCCACAGTAAAGAAAATCTTGGGAATCCTCATGGACTTTTAGGGGCAGCCTAATGATTAAAGATACTAGCAAGGTACTGTCCGATTCCCCAGACACTCTTCAGACCCTGATATTAGCAGCCATGCTTTCATTCCCTTCTGGTTTCCTACACGCACAGCCCAGTCAGAAGCTGATAAAGAGGACAGCTAATTCTGCTGGAGCTAATGCTAAACTTATCTATTCACAGAAAGCTTGTGAAAAATACACTTCTGAGTAATCACTGACAGGAGTAAAAATCACTAATATAGTAAATGAGCCATTTATTTATCAGCAATGTTTTGAAAAGATGCACTTAAGTTTGAAGAAATGTTTGGAGCAAACACATCTGTAACAGTTTAAGAGAAGTAAGGATGCTACATCCTGCTTAGATTGAAAAGAAAATTTTATTTCACTCCTCTCTTCTTTCCTCTTGCAATAGCCAAGCTTGTTTCCATAGCGACTGGCAGCCTTCATAGAATCATAAAATCCCTACAGTGCAGAAAGAGGCCATTTGGCCCATTCAGCCTGCACTAACAACAATCCCATGCAAGCCATAGCGTAACGCACCTATTTACTCTGTTAACCCCCCCATACTAAGGGGCACTTTAGCATTGCCAATCAACCTAAACAACACATTTTTGGACTGTAGGAGAAAACCGGAACACCAAGGGAAACCCACGCAGACACGGGGAGGATTCGCAAACTCCATACATAGTCATCCAAGGCCGGAATTGAACCGAGGTCCTCACGACTGTAAGAACAGTGTTAGTCCCATCCCTGGATGGAATGAAATTATTAATCTTTAACAGCTGAATGCAGTGACCAATTGTGCTACAAGGTCTGAGCTTCTTGTGTCTTGCCTAAGAAACGATTTTTCCGTTGAGAGTTTATAAAGTGAATTTTCCCTTTGTGTATTCAGTCAGATCCTCATTCTGTTCATCACTGCCTATTTGTTGGTTGTAGGCACTGACAGATGATTGAAGTGTTTGTCAAAAATGGACTAAAATGGTGACATTTTAAGTTTCATTTTCTATCTGTCTCATTTATGCTCAGTGACTAGTCTGTACGTAAATATCAACCATGTAGGAGTTGTAGGTATTGACAAAATTGTGACATTCAAGTTAAAGAATCCAGTACAGTTACTTGCAAAATTCTTATTTCTTCACAAATTTGGGAATTTATTTTTGCTGCTTCCAAAATCATTTCCTCTCAACATTCGTTGTGAGTCACCTTTGAACCTTTGCCTCCAAACATTGGTCAGTGCCACAGGTTCTCAGGAGCTTTTGAAAAGAGGTCAGAGGCATGGAATGGTGTACAAAAAGAGGCAATTCCAAAGATTGGGCCTGACATGGCTGGCTGCATAATTATCTTGGGTGGGACAAAGGGAGTGCGGTGTGCCTAAGAGGCTAGAGTTGGAGGAAGACAGAGTTCTTGGAAGGTTGTATGGCTGGACAGCTTAAAAAAAACTAAAGAGCAAGGCTATGGAGGGAATGGAACGTACAGATGAGAATTGTAAATTTGTCGTGTTGGTGGACTTACAGCCACTGTAGGTCAGCAAGCATATGGAGAATTAATGAGTAGAACTCGGTTTGGTTTAAGATGCCAGAAATAGGATTTTGGCCGAATTTAAGCTTATGGAGGATGGACAATGAAAAGCTGGTCAAGAGTACATGAGAATTCTCTCTTAAGAACATAAGAACATAAGAAATAGGAGCAGGAGTAGGCCATCTAGCCCCTTGAGCCTGTCCTGCCATTCAATAAGATCATGGCTGATCTGAAGTGGTTCAGTTCCACTTCCCCGCTTTCTCCCCATAACCCATAATACCCTTGTTTATCAGAAACCTATCTACCCGTGACTTAAATATATTCACCGAGGTAGCCTCCACCACTTCAGCTGGCAGAGAATTCCAAAGACTAACCATCCTTTGAGTGAAGAAGTTCCTCCTCAATTCTGATCTAAACAGCGCCCCCCCTGCCCCTTATTTTGAAGCTCTTTAGTACTGCTATTCTTTCTAAGCGGGAAGAATCTCTCTACCTCTACCCTATCCATCCCTTCATTATCTTGTATGTCTCTATAAAATCCCCCTCAACCTTCTAAACTCCAATGAGTACAAACCTAGTCTACGCAATCTCTCCTCATAGGCTAACCCCCTCATCTCCGGTATTAGCCTAGTGAACCTTCTCTGCACTTCCTCCAAGTCCAAAATATCCTTTCGCAAATGGGGTGACTAAAACTGCACACAGTACTCCAACTACAGCCTCACCAGCACCCTGTTGAGTTGCAACAAGACCTCCCTACTTTTATATTCTATCCCCTTAGCTATAAAGGCCAACATCCCATTCACCTTCTTGATCACCTGCTGCACTGGTTTTTTGCAATTCGTGCACAAGGACCCCTAGGTCCCTTTGCACCGTAGCATACTGCAGCTTTTCACCTTTTAAATAATAATCCCTCCTACTATTATTTCTACCAAAGTGGATAACCTCACACTTGCTAACATTATACTCCATCTACCAGGTCCTCGCCCACTCACTCAACCTATCCAGATCTCTCTGCAGACTTTCCACACCCTCCACGCAATTTGCTTTTCCACTCATCTTCGTGTCATCAGCAAATTTCATTACCCTACACTCAGCCCCTTCCTCCAGATCATCTATGTATATGGTAAACAGTTAAGGCCCCAGCACCGATCCCTGGGGCACTAGTCATCAGCTGCCAACCAGAATAACACCCATTGATCAGTACTTTTTGCTTCCTATTAGACAACCATTCCTCTATCCACACTAGTACCTTGCCCCTAACTCCTTGCACCCCAACCTTTTGCAGCAACCTTTTTGAGGCACCTTATCAAACGCTTTCTGGAAATCTGAAAACACCACATCCACCGCTTCCCCTCTATTTACCGCACTAGTCAAATCCTCACAGAAATCCAATAAATTCATCAAACACAATTTCCCCTTAACGAATCCATGCTATGTCTGCTTGATCAAACCATTCTTTTCTAGGTGCCTCGCTATTTCTTTTTTGATGACGGATTCAAGCATTTTTCCGACTACAGACGTTAAACTAACTGACCTATAATTCCCCGCCTTTTGCCTGCTACCTTTTTTAAACAGCGGCGTAACATTAGCCATTTTCCAATCTTCTGGCACTTCCCCGGAGTCCAGCGAATTTTGGTAAATAATTACTAAGGCATCCGCTATCACCTCTGCCATTTCTTTCAGAAACCTGGGATGCATTCCATCCGATCCCAGGGACTAATCTACCTTCAGCCCCGTTAGTCTATCAAGTACTATCTCTCTAGTGACTGTAATCGCATCAAGGACCCCATCTCCTACCATCCTTCTATCTTTAATATCCAGCAAACTATTTGTGTCCTTCTCCATGAAGTCTGACACAAAAAACTTATTTAAAGCCTCAGCCATTTCCTCATCGCCCACCGCTGAATTCCCCCTCTCGTCCTCCAAGGGTCCAACATTCGCTCTAGCCAATCTCCTCTTCTTTATATATTTGTAAAAACTTTTACTGTCATTTTTTATATTTAGAGCTAATTTAGCCTCATACTCTATCTTTCCTTTCTTTATCACCTTTTTAGTCATTCTTTGTTGTTGTTTAAAACTTTCCCAATCTTCTAATTGCCCACTACTTTCAGCTGCTCTGAACGCATCAGCTTTTAATTTAATACTCTCCCTTATTTCCTTCGACAACCATGGCGGATTTTCCCTTCTCCTACAGCCCTTCTTTACCAACGTAATATATTTCTACTGAGTACCGCAAAAGATCTCCTTAAAAGTCCTCCACTGTTCCTCAGTCATCCTACCAACCAGTCTGTGCCCCCAATCTGCATTTGCCAATTCCGCTTTCATCCTATTATAGTCCCCTCTGTTCAAACAGAATACACAGGTTTGGGACACTACCTTCTCAACCTCCATCTGCATCAGAAATTCAACCATACTATGATCACTTTTCCACCTTCTTCCGTCAGGGAAAGGAGACAAAAATATGTTGTATATACACCCACTGTGCCGTTAGAGAAGGAGTTCCAGGATTTTGAACCAGCGACAGCAAAGAAATGGTGATACATTTCCAAGTCAGGATGATGAGTGGCTTGGAGGGGAACTTCCAGCTGGTGGTATTCCCAGGTATCTGCTGCCCTTGCCCTCCTAGATGGCAGTTGCTGTGGGTTTGGAAGGTTCTGTTTAAGGAACATTGGTATTGTCAGAGCTGACCTCACCCAACCAAAAGAACAGTATTCCATCACACTCCTAACTTCCACTTTGTGGATTGAGGGTAGTCTTTGGGAAATAAGGAGATAAGTTGCTTGTCAAAGGATTCCTAACCTTTGACCTGCTCTTGTGCCAAAGTATTTATATAGCTAGTCAGTTCTAACAATACTTAAGAACATCGACATCTTCCAGGACAAAGCAGCCCAGTTGGTTGACATTCCTTCCATCAAAAACATTCATTCTCATCTACAAGATGCACTACAATAATTCACCAAAGTTCCTTAGATAGTACTTTCCAAACCCACAGCAACTGCCATCCAGAAGGGTAAGGGTAGCAGATACCTGGGAATACCACCAGCTGGAAGTTCACCTCCAAGCCACCCACCATCTAGGTTATTGCTGAGTGAGTGCTGCTTGATAGCACTCAGTGATCCCTTCCATCATTTTACTGATGATTAAGAGTAGACAGATGGGGCGATAATTGGCCAGGTGGGATTTGTCTTTTGTGTACAAGAAATACGTGGGAAATCTTACACATTGTTGGATAGATGCCAGTGTTGTACTGTACTGGAAGAGCTTGGTTAGGATCACAGCAAGTTCTGGAACACATCTTCAGTACTATTGAAGAATGTTGTCATTGAAATTAACCTTCATCTAATATTTGATACCGCATGGACTGAATCAAATTGATTGAAGACTGACAGCTGTGATGCTGGGACCTCCCCATGAGGCTGAGATGGATCACCCACTCATCACTTCTGCCTGAAGATTGTTGCAAATGCTTCACCTTTATTTTTTGTTGGGCTCCGCTATCATTTTGTATGGAATATTTTTAGAGTATCTTCCTCCAGTGAGTTGTTTGTCTATCATTATTCATGGCTGGATGTGGTAGGACTGCAGAGCTTAGATCTGATCCATTGGTTGTGGAATTGCTTATCTCTGTCCATTACTTGCTGCTTATATTGTTTGAAATAGTCCTTTTTGTAGCTTCACCAGATTGACACTTAATTTTTGTGTATGCCTGATGTTGCTCCTGATATGCACTCTTCATTAAACCAGGATTAATCTCCTAGCTTGATGGTAATGGTAGAGTGGGGGTTATGCCAGGCTATGACGTTACAGTTTGTAGCTAAATACAATTCTGCTGCTGCAGATAGCTCATGGCACCTCAAAGGGGGCTTTCGTGATACACGACAGCGCAGAGTCGCTGAGCAGAGACTGATAGCCAAGCTCCGCACACATGAGGACGGTCTTAACAGGGATCTTGGCTTCATGACACACTATCTGTAACCCCCGTAACTTGCCTGGGTTAGCAAAAAACTTCACTTACTGTGCTGTCTGGAGAAAATACACAATTCTCTAACCAATGCTCAGGATTCCCTTCACACACATTGTTAGCCACTTTAACACTTGAATAGCAGGTTAGATGTAAGGATTCGCATTCTAATCAGCAATCTCTGACTGTCTGTGCTGATGTGTGCTATTGCAGACCAGAACACTGCATTTGCCTGAGGAAGACACGAGTGTTGAAAGCTCGCAATTTTACTATCAAATAAATCGGTTGGATTAAAAATTGGTGTTGCTAAATTCTTACTGAGTTCTTACCACCCCAATCCAATGCCAGCATCTTTACATCATGACCTCAAAGATACCCAGTTTTGAGTTTCTAAATCTGCTGGAAATCTATTCAATTTAGCACGGTGATAGTGCCACACAACACAATGGAAGGTATCCTTAATCAAAAGGCAGGACTTTGTCTCCACAAGGACTGTGCAGTGGTCACTCCTACTGATACTGCCATGAACAGATGCATCTGTGATAAGAGGTTGGCGAGGATGAGGTCAAGTATGTTTTCCCTCTTGTTAGTTTAGCAGCTATGTCCTTCCGCACCAGCCAGCTGTGTCAGTGGTGGTACTACTGAGCCATTCTTGGTGATGGACATTGAAGTCCTCCACCCAGAGTACATTCTGTGCCCTGGTCACCCTCAATGCTTCCTCCAAGTGGTTTTCGACATGGAAGAGAGTACTGATTCATCAGCTGATAGAGATGGTAGGTGGTAATCAGCAGGATGTTTCTTTGCCCATATTTGGTTTGATGCCATGAAACGTCATGGAGTCAAGAGTCAATGTTGAGGACTGCTGGGGAAATTCCTTCCTGGCTGTATACCAACCTGCCCCACCTCTGCTGGATCTGTTCTAGAGGTGAAGGTGGCGCCTGGGACATTATTTGTAAGGCACGATTCGGTGAGTATGACTATGTCAGGATGCTGTTTGACTATTCTGTTGGACAGCTCTCCCAATTTTGGCACATATGAGGAGGACTGTGCAGGATTATTAGAGCTGGGTTTGCATTTGTCATTACCAGTGGCTAGCTTGATGCTGAGTGGTTCTGACAATGATTGTTGCTTCTTGGAAGATCTGGGCTAATGTTTCCCCTGGCTGCAGAATCTAGAACTCAGGATCACAATTTCAGAATAAGGGTGTCAGCCATTTAGCATTGAAACAAGGAAAAATCCCTTCACTCAAAGGATTGGGAATCTTTGGACTTCTCTAGCCGGAGGACATTTGGTTGTTGAGTATATTCAACACTGAAATTGATGGAATTTTGGATACCTAGAGAATTAATGGGCAAAGTTGTAAAGGAAGCTGATTTGAGATGGAGATCAACTGTGATCTTATTGAATGGTGAAGCAGATTCAAAGGGCTGAATGGCCTACTCCTGCTCCTATTTCTTGTCCAGTGCTCTTGCCTACTTCAGTTATATTTTGGTTCATATCATGCCAGTATCTCACAGAGCTAATGCAAGGATAGGATGTTAAAGGAAGAGGCTATAACTCCTTAAAGGAGCTGGCAATGTCAGTGCCCCAGATACTACACCAAGTTAAGCAGAAAATGCACTTTCCGGCCTATGAAATGACATGTTGAAGTTATTAAGCAGCAAGCAAGTGCAAAGTCTCGAAGAAATAAAACTTGCTGGGGTGTCATTTGTTTTTCATGCCACAGTTCAGTCCCCATAGGTATTTCCCTTCGCTTTCATTTCAGACAGCTGCGGTCAATTTCACAGCCAATACAGAGCGAGAACGGCGAAATGAAAAATGTGGAATTGATTTGCCTGAGTGCAATCCTATTTCTTTTACACTTCTTTCATCATAGTTCCTATCATCTCTGCATTTTTCAGGATTATTTTGTGCGGGGTGCCTGTACTGTGCTGATAATAGAAGCTATCAGGTCTGTGAATCCTTCCCTTATTGTTTTCATCAATCACATGCATTTCTCCCATTGCTGACTCATCACTTATTCCTTTGTATCGTGTTCCATTAGACTTAAACTGGACAATGTCCACCAACTCCATGCTGCCTTGCCAATGGCATTTCAGTTTTTGTGATGCAGATTGGGCATTGTCATCCAGCAAAACCTGCAGAAAACAGAAGCAAAGGAAAAGATCGCCCTGGTTATTCATTGCAAAAATCGCATTTAACAAGTCATTGTAATAAAAACAGAAAATTGCCGGAACTACAGGAGGTTGATCGGCATTTCAAAGAGAAAGCTGGGTAAAAGTTCCTTCAATTATGCCAGAATACAGCCGGCAGGGCTAACCACTGTGGTTAGTGGTTAGCACTGCTGCCTCACAGGACCAGGAACATGGGCTCCATTCCTGCCTCGCATGACTGTCTGTGTGCAGTTTGCACATTCTCCCTGTGTCTGTGTCAATTTCCATTGGGTCTCTGGTTTCTTCCCATAGCCCAAAAATGTGTGGGTTAGGAGGATTGCTAAATTGCCTCTTAGTGTTGGAGGGGTTAAAAGGGTAAATATATGGGGTTATGGGCATAGGGCCTGGGTGGGATTATTGTCAGTGCAGACATGAGGGGCAGAATGATCTCTTTTTCCACTGTAAAGATTCTATGATAATACTGCCCAGCCACCCATGTTTCACTCTCATTCCCCACAAACATTTCTGTAAATAGGCTTTTGTACTACAACTGGGCTAACAGTTTCCCAATGCCACAACAATACAGTTATTGCAAGGGGATTTTTAGAACATAAAGCATAGAAAAACTACAGCACAAACAGGCCCTTAGGCTCACAAGTTGCACCAATGATATCCATACCTAATAGGTTTACCTATGACCCTCAATTCTATTAAGTTCCATGTACTCATCCAGAAGTCACTTGAAAGATCCTATCCGCCACCACCAACGGCAGCTGATTCCACTCACCCACCATCCTCTGAGTGAAAAACTTACCCCTGACATCTCCTCTGTCCCTCCTCCCCAACATCTTAAACTGTGTCCTCTCATAGCAACCATTCCAGCCCTTGGAAAAAGCCTCTGAGAGTCCACCCAATCTATACTTCTCAACATCTTATACACTTCTACCAGGTCACCTCTCAATCAACTTTCTTGATTGATAGGAGAGAGGCAGTGCATGCGGGATCCGGATATCGGGGTTCTCTACACACCATGATTTTAACTCCATATCATACAGTACAGAAGCTCATCAAGTCTGCACTGATAAAATTATACTAAATCTACACTATTGAATTGAACTGACTTATTATTATCACATGTTTTGGTAGACAATGGAATGTATTTCTTGCAAACTATATAGACAAAATGTACTATTCATAGAGTACATAGGGGAGAAGGAAAGGATATAGTGTTGCAGTTACTAAGAGGGTGAGTAGAAAGATCAGCCTAATAGTAATCCCACTTTCCAGCACTTGCCTTGAATGTTATGACATTTAAACTCCCCATCCATATATTTGATAACAGTTGTGAGGTTTCCTGCCTTTGCAACCCTCCCAGGAGTGCATTCCAGACTCCGACCAACGTCTGGGTAAAAACAGCTTTCATCAGATCCCCTCTCAACGTCACTTTAAAATCATGCCCCCTTGTTATTGGCCCTTCCACTAAAGGAAACAGCTAGTTCCTACACATCCTGTCCACACCTCTCATAATCCTATACATCTCAATCAGGTAACCCTCAGACTTTTCTGCTCGAAAGGAAACAACCCAAGCCTCTCCAATCTCTCGTCATAGCTCAAATGCTCGTTCTCAGGCAACATCCTGGTGAATCTCCTTTGGATTGCGTAATGACTTTCCAATCATGCTGTTATTACTTCCTTAACAATGGATTCCAACAATTTCCCAATGACAGATGATAATGTAACTGGATTATAGTTTCTGACTTTCTACCTTTTTAATAATGTTTGACTCAAGTTCATTGCCGTCATACTGAATTTAAGCCTTTAAATTTGCCCTATTATTAATTTTCCCTATACCAAGTCAACTTGATCTGAAATAGTGTGTGGGAGCCTAATCTGGAATGAAGCTATGTGCAGCTGCTTGGAGCGAGATTCATTCAGCTTCATTTTGGTGTCAATTTGGATGATTGAGCCACATTAGCCTTTTTTTAATCCATTAAACCTTTCAATAAACTAGGGAATTTCAGAATATTATAACCAATAGCTATACTATCCCTGTTGTCACCTCTTTTAAGACCTTAGGATATAGGCCACTGGCCCTGTGGACTTGTCTGCCTTTAATCCCAGTAAGTATCTTTTCCCTAGTGATGGTGATTATTTTAAGTTCTTTCTTCTCAACAACCTTTGCATTACCTGTTACTATTGAAATGATTCTAATATATTCCAACATGAAAACTGAGGCAAAATTTAGATTTAGTGTCTCTGCCATTTCTATGTTCCCCATTATTAACTTCCCAGTCTTGTCCTTTAAGGGACCAATATTGACTTTAGCTACTTTCTTATATTTTATACATTTAGAAAATCTTTTGCCATTTGTTTTTATATTTTGGGTGAGATTTCTTTCATAATTTACCTTTGCTCTTTTTCTTACTTTTTTTAGTAAACCTTTGTTGATCTTTAATGATTTCTTAATACAATGCCACTGATCTTTGCAATATGGTAACTTTATGTTAACTTTAACCTCCTGGCTTAGCCACAGATACATTTTTTTCTCTCTTACAATCTTTCTTTCTCTGTGGAATATATTTTAGTTGAAGGGAATAGAATATCTCCTTAAATGTCTGCCACTGCTCATCAACTGTCCTATCTTTTAGTCTTTCCGCCCAGTCCACTAGGGCCAAATCTGTCCTCATGCTGATGTAATTACCTCGGTTTAACACCAGAACACTAATGTGTGACTTAACTACATTGCCATCATACTGAATTTAAGCCTTTAAGTTTGCCCAATTATTAATTTTCCCTATACCAAGCCAACTTGATCTGAAGCAATGTGTGAGAGCCTAATCTAACACTGGAATGAAGCCATGTGCAGCTGCCTGCAGCAGTGAGATTCATTCTGCTTCATTTTAGTGTCAGTTTGGATGATCAAACCAGATTTACATTATGTAGCACAAATTTTAACTACTAATAGTGTAAAATAGCTAATGTTTCAGCCACCCAATACTTCTGATAATTATCTTGGATGAAGTCAAAAGAAATTAAAATGGGGGGAGATGAATAATGGATTATACATCCACTCTCACCATTTTACACTATCACCCAAAGTCAGAGTTATTTCCTATTGGTTTAACATGGAGTAATAGGATTCCATGCCTATAATTGTTCACCTTCGGGGAAAGAAAAGTTGATTATCGATGATTAACAATTAACATGGCTTCAAAAGGGCATTTACTTATACTGTTAATTACTGGCTTTAAATTTCTATGGTGAGTTCAATGGGGATTGATGGCCAAATGCAGCAACTTCATGAAAATCAGGAAGGTTATGCGCATTATGCTATTTTATAGAAACTAATGAGGGAGCAACACAAATGGTCCAGCAGCTTCTGGTGACTGACGATTAACAGAATACCTCTTCCTTGTCAAACGTTTCTGGCTGATTTGCACTTTAATAACAGCATGCATCATTCTGACATTGTATTTTCAACAAAATCTGAGCCATTAATATATCATTGTCTTAGCCTCTGTGCATTTATAGCTTTCTTTCTATTTTTGTTTCTTTGACATGGTGTCTGTCAATAGCTGGAAGGGTCGATTATGAACTCAATCTGGCAGTTGCGCTTTAAGCAAGTTACTCACATGTATATACACCGCTTCAGTTGTGCACATTGTTTGCATGTCACAACAATTTTGAATCTATCATTGGAGAAGAGTTGGCATGTTTAATATTTGTTTATTTATATTGTTACAAATAGGCTTACGTTAACACTGCAATGAAGTTACTATGAAAATTTCCTAGTTGCCACACTCTGACACCTATTCAGTTACACTGAGAGAGAATTTAGCATGGCTAATGCACCTAACCATAATGGGATGGTAAAGTGAAAATGTTCTGCCTGTTTGCTGTTGCTCAGACTGAAAGGGGTGCTCTGGTCTGTTATACATGACTGTAGCAGACCTCCTGCAAATTGAAACTGGAAATTAATCTTAGGTTTAGCATTTGGTCTGCAATTGCATTTATTAATTCCTAGGATATGAACTCACTTGAAGCAACCTCAGGCATAAGATTGGAGGAGAAAGGAATGACAGCTTGGGGAGAGTGAAGACAAATAGGAGACTATTATTATCCAAATTGAATTGAACTCCTGGGTTTGTGAAGTCAGTATAGGGCTAGTATTTCCATGGATTTTAAAACCACTGTGGTAAAACTACTTCTTTTTAAAGGTGGGTTTTTAAAGAACTAATACAAACCCAACATTCTATTGATCCATTTCCTGCTGATGTCAATATTGCAATTACTAAGGTCTTTTTGCCATTTAACCTCAACAGAAGAAGAGACCAAACCAATCTGCATTTTGACAACAATCGTGCAAACTCAGCAAGCTCTTGCTTGTCTCAAAGAGATGACTTATATTCAGTTTCTTGATGAGGTTATAACGGCCAACCAGATCTCAATCATAGCTCGAGCTCCTGCCCTACATAGCACTTTCATAAACAGCCCAATCAGCCAAGGTCAATGAATAACATCTTCTTGGCCATTTGATTAAAAGCATAGCATGGCCGGCTGCTGCAACTCAGTAAGATTCTCAGGAAAATGCTGCAAAGCAGAATTTCCCATGTTCAGGTCCTGGTTTTAGTACTGGAGCCTAAGGGGCAGGTTCTCATACTGGAGGAGGGAATTGGAAAACTTGTTTATTTTTTATCACTTTCCCGCCCGTACCTCAGGATTGCGTAAGGTGGGATCTCTTGCTGGAGAAGATAGTCTGAGGCAGAATTGGAGGCAAGATGAGTCTAGAGCAGAAGATTAAAAAGCTTGCCTTTATTCCCAAAAGAATTTCACCTGGTTCTTCTGATGCAACTGTCTGTTCATCTAGATATGATACAACACCCTATGCCATAACTATATCTTTCTTGACACTAATGATGACGCAGGCATGCAACTGACAATCTAAGCCTTTTGGAGATGGTCTTCTGTCTGGGCAGCTAGTGCAGCATCAACCGCATACAGAAGTTGCTTGATCAGGACATGCTGCAGTATTGTCTTTACTTTTAGTCTTGGAAGATTGAGGAGTTTCCTATCTAATAATGTCTAGAGGTACACACTTTCCCTGTCAGCAAGGAAAGTATAGGGACAGAGAAAAAAAATACAGAGA
Organism: Sphyrna mokarran; assembly: GCA_024679065.1. NCBI lineage: Eukaryota > Metazoa > Chordata > Chondrichthyes > Carcharhiniformes > Carcharhinidae > Sphyrna > Sphyrna mokarran. The sequence continues at coordinate 102,414,277 of JAGIQG010000003.1, read as the reverse complement.
AGGCCAAGACACGGCCGTGTTTCACTTCATTCCTAATCCCAAAGCTATCAGATTAAAGCTGTCAAACTGACTAATGCCATGCATGTTACCATGAGAGAAACATGTGAGATTGTGGAGCTTGGGAAGGCAGCTCTCATATCTGGTGAAGGTCTGTCCTGCTCTCGGAGTCAAATGCTTTTGTGAGATCCACAAAAGAAACGTAAAATGGTCTTTGCTGCTTTGTGTATTTTTCTTGAAACTGATGTATGGAGAAGGTCATATCAACCATAGATGTACCTGCTCTGAAGTCACATTGTGCCTCAACATCTATTCTGTGTCTAGTTGATGGAGTCTCATTAGAATGACTCTGGAAATGCTTTCCCGGAGACGCTGAGGTGCGAGATGCTTGATAGTTGTTGCATCTCCTTCCATCACCTTTGTCTATGTGTGGACGTTGGAATTGGCACACCCTGTGGTGTAGAGCTTTCACTCCAGTCAAGGAGATGGTCTGCAGGTGTGGCAGAAGTTAAGGTTTCCGTATTTGAACTTCCAGATGTTTCACTTGTTGCTACTAAGTCAATATCCTCTTGAGTTTAAGTAATGGGGGTTCTACATCAAGCTGATAAAGAACAATGAGTTGCAGTAGATCAACACAGGCAGAGAGATACCTGTCTCATGTGACTATAGCTCAGAGTGCTGCTCTACCCAATGGGCCATTTGCTCCTGTCAATGAGGAATTCCCCATCTGCAGATTTCAAAGGGCAACCCTGGTGATGGTGAGGTTGAGTGCTGTTTTGATACCATTACACATGAGTGAAGATTACCATTGTCACTGACAGTCTGTATTTCCTCACACAGAATGATCCAAAACTTGTTGGCACAGTGCCTTGCTACCTTCTGCAACTCCCTAGGTTAGTAGGAGATTGTCATATGGTTTAGAGGTAGGAGACAGTTTGCAGAACAGGTCAGCTACACTTTTTGCTTCAGTCACAGGAGTTATTTCTGCCGGGTGGGTCTTCAAACCAATCTTTGTTTCTGTTTCTTTGTCAATGTGTTTATTGCAGCTTTGTAGATGTTTGACTGAAGAGATTTCCATGTTTCATCAGCAATATCTAGTGAGCTCTAGGTGGAAAGGACTCTAGTTGCTTCTCTGTTCCACCCGCAATTAACTTTCTACTTATAAATAGAAGCAGATACAGATTTTTTTTGTCAGTGTAAGTGCATAATCAGATTCATTTAAAGAAAGCTTGATTATTTCCTGAAAGATCTGAACACGGCTAATTGTCTATTATAAAATTGTTTATCCTTCTTCATTCAACATTCTGCACTCTAAATTACATGGCTTGACCTCTTTTTCACCTCACAGTTACCAACATTGCATGCACTGCAATTGATGTTACTTAATGTTTATTTTGTAAACTATCTTCACTTTAAGGAGTTCCAGCTGATTATACCGCAGTTTGTTGTAAAACTTACTTCTTGTATTTTTCTTATTCATTTGTGGGACATGGGCACCACTGGCTGGCCAACATTTATTGCCCAATCCCCTTGCCCTTGAACTGAATGGCTTGCAAGGCCATTTCCGAGAACAACTGAGTGTCAATCAAATTGTTGTGGCTCAGGAATGTTTTGCAGCCAGACTGGGTAAGGACAGCAGTCCAAAGATGTGCGGGTTAGGTTGTTTGGCCATGCTAAGAAATTGTTTAGGAATGCGTAGGTTAGAGGGATTAGTGGGTATAATATGTGGGATTGTGTTTGATGCAGACTTGATGGGCCGAAAGGCCTCTTTCTGCACTGTACGGTTCTATGATTCTATGATTTCCTTCCCTAAATGACATCAGTAACCAGATGGATTTTTCCAAAAATCGACAATAATCATTAGTAAATTTGTAATTCCAGATTTTTTTTATTGAATTCAAATTCCATCATCTGTCGTGATGGATTCGAATTTGGGCCCCACAGAACATTAGCTGAGTTTCTGGATTAGTAGTTTTGTGATAATACTATTAGGTCATTGCCTCCCCACAGGTAGCACAGTGGTTAGCACTGCTGACTCACAGTGCCAGGGACTCATGTTGGATTTCCAGCTTGGGTCACTGTCCGTGTGAAGTTTGCAGATTCTCCCCGTGTCTGCATGGGTTTCCTCCGGATGCTCTGGTTTCCTTCCACTGTCCAAAGATGGGCTGGTTAGGTGGATTAGTCATGCTATCCAAAATTCTCCCTCATGTACCTGAACAGGTGCTGGTGTGTGCCGATTAGGGATTTTCACAGTAACTTCATTGCACTGTTAATGTAAGCCTGCTTGTGACTAATAAATAACCTAGAACTTTAACAGAAGGAAAAACTGTATATACTTGCCTTTGTTATGTCAGATCATTTCAAGTTTCATACTAATACTCAAAAAGCTTTAGAATGGACTTACCTTGCATTAAGTTGATCTTTCTCTAGCTATTATTGTAACATTACATTCTGCACTGTCTCATTTCCTTCTATATGGATGGTATGTTTTGTCTGTATAGTGTACAAGGAACAATACTTTTCACTGTATGTTAATACATGTGACAATAATAAATCAAATCAAATAATACAGGGTACTTGCACGAAGTTTAGTATTCTTTCTACATACAAAAGGAAGCACTTTAGTGTCTCTATTCTTGTATTAGCCAGTGAACAGTCATTTGGATTTGCCTGGGTGTAGCAATATGTAACTCCACTTAGGGGTCAGTTGGAAAATCCACAGCCCAAGGTAAAGGGTCAGCTTAAATTAACCAAAAAGTAGCGATTACTAAAAGCATGTAATTTTTATGGAAAAGGCAAATTGAAAGTGTTGAGTATTAGTTGCCGCAGAGCCTGTTGCTTTCTTGATTCCTTCACACATCCCTCCAGCATTCTCAGATTCAGCAACAGATTGCAGTTGCGAAATATCAACCGGTAACGATTGATGCTGTGCTGAGCAGCCTGCTGAGATTAGATTCTGGCAGCTCTGAGAAATCTAGATTTTGTTTGCCAAGGAGTTGTTTGTAATTTATAGGTGTTGTCCTCTTCGTTGCAATAACTGACTCCATTTCAATTCAATAAGCATTAAACTAGGCACTATTCCTCTGATCAATTTTCCTGTTAGCAGTGAGGGGAATGTCATTGATGGTGTTGTACAGGTGACCCTGCTTTGACACCACATTTTGACCTTGATGCTATTGTCTAAAAGAGCTTGTTAGACAATGGAGATTCAGAATCATCTTGACCTAGCTCCAGTGGTCTGAATATGTAGTAAGTAGGTCAAAATACAAAGAAGAGAGATGCCAAAGAATTTTAGTATTAGGTAGTATTCATTATGAGGGTGCTGGCAAAATCACCCCTCATCTGCTGATTCCTAGATACTCTGAGAAGTTATAAGTGAACCTTCTTTAAATGTGAGTTAACCCTCTTCAGAGGACATAGCCACCAACTTGGGAATGTGGGAGCAAAGTAATGTACAGGACAGATTGAATAAATACAACTGATTCCCTTCTCTGAAAAACAACAGTTGAATCAATTGGATTTTTACAACACTCTGAAGGTTTTCATGGTTTGTTTTGGTGATGGCCAAACGAATACCAACTTTATTTGAAACTTCAATTTGCACACAACAAAGTCCACAAACAACAATGAGAAGAATAAGGATAGGAGTGGCATGGTGATTAGCATTGCTGCATCACACCACCAGAGACTAGATTTAATTCCAGTCTCAGATATATATCAGTGCATTGGCCATGCTAAATTGCTGCTTAGTATCCAAGGTGTGTAAGTTAGGGGATTAGTGGAGTAAGTATGTGGCGTTGTGGGGATAGAGCATGAGCAATACTCTGTCAGAGACTTATGCAAACTCGATGTGTCAAATGGCCTCTTTCTGCACTGTAGGGATTCTACGATTCTAACCCATTGATTTGTTTTTGGTTATGGTGGGTGAAGCTGGACAATTGTTGGCTAGGACAATGAAAGGATAAATACGTGGGGTTACAGGGATCGGGGCCTGGGGTGGGATTGGTGTCAGTGCAGGCTTGAAAGGCCACCTTCTGCACTGTAGAGATTGTATGATTCTACAACTCAAGGACATGGGATGTCTTGTAATTGTACTCAGTACAGAACAGAAAGAACAAAAAATTGTAATGAATAGGGAAAAAATGCTGTGGAAAGAGAAAAGTTAAAATAATGCCCACTATATTAGCTAAAATAAAATGGGACTAGAAAGATAATTGGATGAATTTATCAAATTCTAATCCCAGCATTTCGGTGCTTGCAGTATACAGTGAGTAATGTGAATGAGGTCACTTTATCCAGATGTTTTCACTGTTAAAAATGCAGAGTTGAAATGACTTTAAAACAGTTAGGATGTGCAGTATGTACTAGTGTGATATAGAATACCTTTTCTAGCAAGTAAAAGCAATTCAGGAAAACTGTTGAAGGCCAAATATTTTATATGACTATTTGTAGTCTATTGAATGAAACCTGGGACCACAGTTGCTTGAAGCAATTAAACACTGATTCAATCTGAGTAGATCCTAATCTAAGTCTACTCATCAACCAATCAGAATTCTCATCTTATGCAATGCAACTTGTTGTTGTTCCATTTACAATTGGTATTCTTGTGGATCTGTCTTGATGAGTGCAAGACAAAAAGCTTCGACAACATGTTCTGACCAATGAAACCAAGTATGTCGAATGCCTTCTTCACCATTCTGTCTATCAGTGACTCCATTTTCGTGGATCTATGAACCTGTATCCTTAGATCTCTTTGTTCTGTAACTCTCCCCAATGCTCTATATTTAACTGAGTAAGTCCCGTCCTGGTTTAATCTACCAAGATGCATCACCTCACATTTATCTAAATTAAACTCCATCTGTCAGTCATCAAGACCACATTGCAGTCTTAGATAACTTCTTCACTGTCCACTATGCAGCCAGTCTTGGTGTCATCTGAAAACTTACTAATCTTGCCTTCTAAATTTTCATCCAAATCATTAATATAAACGACAATTAACAATGGACCCAGCACCGATCTCTGAGGCACAACATCAGTCACAGGCCTCCAATTTGAAAAATAACCCTCGACAACCACGCTCTGTCTTCTGTCATCAAGACAATTTGTATCCAATTGGTTACCTCACCCTGGATCCTGTAAGATTTAACATTATGCAACAACCTACTATGCGGTTATCTTGTCAAATGCTAAAGGGCACTTATTGACAATGCTGAAGTGAGACACAGTCCCATGATCCATGCAGGATGAGACTAGACAGATTAGTACATCTACTAATTTGAACCTTGCCCTACAGTGCATTTAGTCTGAGATAAACTAATTTCTTTCATTTTTCATTTTGATCTTTGTACCGCTATATTAGTGAATAGATGAATGCACCATTATCAATATTCACTTGAAACTCTGTATGGAGTTTGCACATTTTCGCCGTGTCTGTGTTGGTTTCCTCCAGGTGCTCCAGTTTCCCCCCCCGCAGTCCAAAGATGTGTAGGTTAGGTGAATTGGCCTTGGCAAATTGCCTCTTAATATTCAAAGATGTGTAGGTTAGCTACAATAAATGTGTGGAGTTAAGGGAATAAGCCAGCAGGTGGGGCCTAGGTAAGATTGTTTCTTCAGTGGGAATGCAGAATCTAATCTCCCACACTCTGCAATGCAGTGGTCATAATTGTGAATATTATTAAAAGTTCGGTTGGGGGACTTATTCATGCCAGAGTCTAACAGTTCTGGGCCATGGCATACGCGCATCGGCACAAATTTGTCAGCCTCTGGTTTGCTGGCCAGCTTAATCATTGGCCAGCCCAGGACTCCCACAGTGCCCAGGGAACACCATCTTCCATCCATTGCTGCCAGCCCCCTTTGGAGCCTGATTGCCCCCCTTTCACTCCAGCAGAGTCTCCCACTAGATCTTTAAAAGTGAGGAGCTATTCTAAACCCAGCCAGAGGGAAATTCTATTGGTGGCAGGGAACACGCTATTGGGCCCAAAGAATTCAGTGCAGATCTGATCATCACATTCAAATAACATTAAAATAAGATTAAAATTACTTACCTGCTGTTCTCACCAGTTTCCAGTATAGCCCCGGATGCGTTGGATATCTGTCTCTGGAAGATGCACGCACATCAGGAATGCATGAGCGAAAACCGAATTGCTGCATGCACAATTTTCCAGGCCCAACCTGCCAAAAAAAATAACATGTTGGGATGGGAGGATCGTGGTCATCATGTATGCCTAAATAGTTGATATTGCCATGGGATCCCTCTAAGCCCAGCTCCTGCTCCTCCATGGGAAATAAATCTTCAACGGAATGACACCTAACCTCCTACCCCTTGCATATTGAGAAGTAAATAATATATTTGCTATATCTGAATCTGCAGCTACATATAAGAACTTCCTTACATATTTTAATGGATTCCATTCTGCACTCAGACTCACCTTTGAAATGGAGTAGTTAAATGAGCTCCCTTTCCTGAATGAGAAATCTGCCAATTGTTCTATTACTATCTAACACAAGCCTAACTTTACTGGTCAATATACATGTTGGGATTCCTATGGTTCCACGCGCTATAAGATTGGCCTTACTAGCAGCCTTGTAAATAGAGTTTGAGTCATTTGCTCACTGTGCAAGCTTGATGTTGAAATAGGGTGCAGCAAAACTATCCTGTGGAATAATCGCTACCCTGACCATATCATAGCTCAATGCATGTATTGTGCAAACTTATGAATGGGCCAAAGACCACCATGTTCGATCATGGAAAGTGCCCAGTCTACCTCAGTTGAAGAGTTAGGTGTCTCAAAAATTTGAGCAACAAGTGAACTAGCCATTTCATGATATGTGATATACAGTAGCAACACAAATAATATTCTTCACTAGCAGCATACAGTTATCAAGCCAAAAAGACTTTCAGCACAAAACATACGTTTTAGTGCTGGTGTAATGCCAGTATGTAGGCTGTATGTCCTAACCACTGGTGGATCATATTAAATAGTAAGTCCTTTTGGCTGTTCTCAATAGGAGAGGTACTGTCTAACCAGCTTGTGTTTGCAAAGCTCAAAACTATGGTGTACAAAATTAGATGTAATGCTACAATTGGATAGTACTTGCTAAAGAACTTTGTTGTACCTGTAAATCTCAGATACATCTCGACCAGCTTATTTACTCAAAAGTTTTACCCCAGACCCTTACTTTGCAAAATGGACAAAGGACAAACACAAATAAACCTTCAATAAGTTTATTAATAATACACTGTTAACCCTTAAATTACCCACATAAAACAAGAGGATACCCCAGATTTAAGTATACCACGTGCAAAGATGGTTTGGTTAAAATGCAGGCCCGATTCTTTGAGTCCCTCTGGTCCATTGTCATGAAGATAAGTCTCAATGGCAGTTTCTTCCTTCCTTCCTTCTCTGGTCATTCTACACGATGATCAAGGTTGCCTTCCTCATCGAGTCTTCGCTGCTGATGTATCTGAGATGTATTCCTTTATTCCCTCCTTGCCTGCCTTTCCAGAAACTTTTCGGGCTTCCAGCCAATGAGGTCTTGGGAGGGGTTTGCAATACCCAGAAAGTATTTTGAAGTCTACCTGACAGAACACCAGGGCCTTTTCCCAGGTGTCCACCTCTATGTTGTTGCTAACTTGTTGCCATGCAAGATAACTACAGAAATTTTAGGTAACAGAAAGTCTGGCCCGATCTGGGCTTCTAACAGTAGGCTGGTGCATTTCAATGGGGGTGCGATGATTTCCTGCTGGGTCTCAGTAAAATGCAAAGATCTTTGATGGGTGATTGAAGCATCAGGCTCAGACATGTTTCTGTATATTTGACCTTAATCAAGTCTGGCCTGCCCGACATTTGACTGTGTTTGATTTTAATATGCCCAATTCTTTAATTTAAGATGTCCAATTTAATCAGCCTTAAAAGTAGGCCCCGATTATATTACCACAACCTTGACTGTGTTAAAAATTTTACTGCCATCCAATTTATGATTATCAGTTGGGTTCACATTATAGCTCACTTATGTGACTTAGAAGCTACATTTATTCACATATAGAACTCTGTTTCCTGTAGACTGAAGGCGTATACCCATGCATTGAACCCTTTTCAACTAAACAAGGCAATGCCTTGAGCAACCAGAGTTTACTTGCCAATCACTCAGCACTCTTTTTTTGCATTATTAATTGTTATTCCATTTAGAATTGACATTCATGCAAATCTTCCCAATGAGTGCAAAATGAAAAGTTTTGATGTACATGTATTTTTTCAAAAGTACTCAAGTTCTGTGATGCCAAATGACTAATTGAAAATTGCATTTTTTTTAAATCAACTTATCAATAAATAACTCATGAGTAAATCAAGACGCAATTAATCTTCTGATACACTATGCAGACAAACTCAAATTGAATAATAAAATATCCTTTAACGTCAGGTTTTCCATCATTTAGTAACCACAGCAAGTTAAAATTTAAAATAAGAATTGTATTGGATGTGAGAAACATGATGGCAACTCGTCCATCATAGCCTCTGACACACTCACATGCTACACTTCATCAATGACACTGATCAATTCCATAATTTCAACACACGATTTCATGTTATTGACCGTTCATCAAAACTCTTCAACTCCATGGTAGACTGCAAGGTGAAACAGCTGCTGGTATCTGATTAATGTACTTGTTCTTAATATTAACAGCCTACTCTCATGCTCCATTTATATTACAATGTTACTTCCAGATGCAGTGTTATAATACGAATGAGATAACATGCACAGTTTCAAATGTGGGATCTTCATCCAGTGAAGGGCTTATTTCCCTCTTGAGCATGGTGCAAAGTATTAATACTGACCACCATCAATGGCTACTATCCAAGCTGCTTTTCATCTTTTCTACCACCTTATTCTGGTCACACGACATGCACAGCAAAGGCTAATTTATTAACCTTCTTAAATGGCTTTGAGAGGAAATTATCAATCATATCCCATCGTTTCCATTCAGATGAGGTCTATAAGCAATTTGACTGTTTTGTTGAAATCTTCATCAATTGTTTGGTATTGAGGTATAACTGCTATCAATGTACACATAGTCCCATAACCATCCATTCATCCCCAATATATACTTGCATCTCATCCACATCTACAGGAGCTCCCATTTGGTGACCATTCAACTATTCAGTTTTCAAGGGCTTCCTTTACCTGTGGTATCAAATCAGTGTTACATTTTAACAAACAGAAACTTTAATATTTTCCCAATGTCTTTTGATATCATGCCTCTGTTGGGGAAAGGAAAAATCCTAGTAGGTTAGACAAAATTAGGCATTTGAGACATGACAGAACTACCAGCATTGAGTTAAATAACTCTTAATCAGACTTAGAAGCTATCAAGAGAATAGTTTACACACATTTAATGCAGTATGAATTAAAATACATGATTATGCTTTAAACACATATTTTGATACTTTAAATGTATTAACTGAGTGTTATAAAGTGATTGTGTACTTTAGCCGAGAGCAAGTGGCCCCAAGGCTTGATGGCATGGAGACTTTCAGACAGAACCACATGCTTAGGAAACAATGAAACCTCAGAATTTGTGGGTTCTTCTACTGCTAGCAGTAAGGTTTTCAGGACAGCTTATGAATAGAATTATTCTCTGTCTAGATAAGATGGATGCTTACCCGGATACGAGATTATATGTTCATCTGGTTTGACAGTGACCTAGAGAGGAATCTGTGGGAATGTTAACTTGGTGCCCAGGTGTGTGGTTGCTAAGTGATGCAGGAAATTGAGTTAGCCAAAAGGGGAGGATACGTCTGGATTCTATAGACTAATGAAATATCATTATGCCAGAGGGCAAGACACAATTGACTAAGGCTTATGCTAGGTGTTATTAATGGCTTATGTATACTGAAGATGATTATTTCAAAGCCAATGAAAGGGAGGAGAATTTGATAAGAAAAATGTATCATTGGTCTAATTTGATCTGTGTACATTGGCACTCAATGGAGAGGTCAGGCTCCTCTATGTCTGGAGAGGGCTAGGAATCTTTGGTTTCTTCTCCTTGCAATCACTGCTCAAATAAAAGATACATCTTCAAACTGGGACACTGCCTTTTGTGAGTCTTTGTATTGATTGAAGTTTCAGCAATATCTGGCCACCTCACAAACCATGCTAGCATCTCCCCTTGGCTTCTGCAAATTTGTTACTTCTTCTCAAGTCCCTTCTTTGGAAGGAAATCACAAAATGCCTGGTTGGTGCTTTTCTCCAGAAGCCTTTGAAGACTGCTGAGAGGAATTTATTGCCCTCAGTAGTGCGTATAGAGGCAGTGGGGAATTTAATAGGCGGGGGTGCATGGTGGGAAGATCCTGTTGCCTTCATGTCTCCACCTGATTAAGTTTGGGGAAGGAAGATTCAGGAATAACTTTCCCACCCAGATGCTAATTGAGGCCTTTAACTAGGCAAATAATAACAGGAGAATTGCCATATGGGAAGCCCAAAAAGCAAAACGTTTTGGGTTTCTTTTTGGGCCTTTGGGGAAAAAAGGGAGGGGTTGAAGGAGGGTGTGTCCATTGTTCAAGGGCATTCTGTGCCCAATTGAGGGACCAGGCAATGGAAAGTGGAGAAGGCAGGGCCTCTGCATACCTCCCTCTCTCTCCCGTGAACCTTGCTCCACAACCCACTCATGCCCCATGATACCTCACTCACCTTTAGCCTAGGATTTTTTGTTGCTTCTGGGTCTTTGATAAATGCATTACCATCAACTATCACTGCTCTCAGTCCTTGTCAGCAAGAGAGAGCTACTGGACTCTGATTGACTCACAGCTTGCAGGGGATAGGATTTGTAAACCCATGTCCTTAATTCTTGGGAAGCTCCAACTTTTGTCTTGAAGTACCTGGTAAGCATTTAGCACTGGCAGACCTTTACTATTGGATGTGACATGTGTCTTCCACCAGTTCACAGAAAAATTAAACACATAAAATCTGCAGCACTAAGTTTCTTCAGAAACAATAAGATGCTACATGAGTAAAATTAATTTTCAGGGCCAAAGAGATTGTTTAATGATAATTATATATTGTTTTGGCATTAAAAATGCATCTATTCCTAAATACACAAATTCTATGTATTTACTCAACCTCAGGCAGAGCAAAAAAGATAAATATGAGAAGGCAGGTGGTCAATGCAGGACTGAAGGTGTTGTACCTAAATGCGCACAGTATACAGAACAAGATAAATGAGCTTGTTGCTCACATTGAAATTGGCTAGTACAATATTGTGGGTATCACAGAAAAGTGGCTGCAAGGGGATTAGGGCTGGGAACTAAATATCCATAGCTATGTGTCCTATCAGAAGGACAAGCAGATGGGGAAAGGGGGGTGGGATTGCATTGTTAGTTGGGAATGAAATTAAATTGATAGCATGAAGTGACATTGGGTTACAAGGCATAGAATCTCTGTGGGTGAAATTGAGGAATCGCAAAGTTATAAAGCCCCTGATGGAAGATATGTACAAGCCTCCTAGCAGTAATCAGGATGTGGAGCAGAAAATAAATCAGGAGACAGAAAAGGCATATAAAAAAGGCGATGTTACAATAATCATGGGGGATTTCAATATGCAGGTGGACTGGGAAAATCAGGTAGGTAGTGGGTCCCAAGAGAAGGAATTTGTGGAATGGCTAAGAAATGGTATTTTTGGAGCAGTTTGTGACAGAGCCCACTAGGGAACAGGCTTTTCTGGGATTTGCTGATATGTAATGAAGCAGACTTGATTAGGGAACTTAAGGTGAAGAAGCCCTTAGGAAGCAGTGATCACAATATGGTAAAATTTACCCTGCAATTTGAGAAAGAGAAGCTGGAATCAGATAAAATGGTTTACAATTAAATAAAGGAACTACAAAGACATGAGGGAGGAGCTGGCCAGAGTTGATTGGAAAGGGAGCCTAGCAGGGAAGACAATGGAACAGCAATAGCAGGAGTTTGAGAGTTATTCGGGAGGCACCACAAAAATTCATCCCAAGGAGGAGAAAACATGCTAAGCTAGGATGCTGACATGGCTGACAAGGAAGTCAAGGACAGCATAAAAGTAAGGAGAAAGCACACAAAGTAGCCAGGATTAGTGGGATGCCAGAGCATTGAAAAGCCTTTAAAAGCAAGCAGAGGACAACTAAAAAAGCAATGGGGCGGGAGGGTGGGGGGAGAAGATGAAATATGAGTGTAATCTAGCTGGAAATATAAAAGAAGGTAGGAAGGGTTTTTTTTTTCCAATGTATAAAAAGTAAAAGAGAGGCAAAAATAGCCATTGGATCACTGGAAAATGAGGCTGAAAAAATAATAATAGGAAACAAAGCAAAGGCAGAGGAAATGAATAATTACTTTGCATTAGTCTCCACGGCGGAAGACACCAGTGGGATGTCAGAACTCCAGGTTACTCAGGGGGCTCATGTAAGTGTAATGGGCATCACTAAGAAGAAGATTCTAGGGAAATTGAAAGATCTGAAGATGGATAAGTCACCTGAACTGGATGGATTACACTCCATGATTATAAAAGAGATAGCTGGGGAAATTGTGGGGGCATTGATGGTGATTTTACAGGAATCATTGGTGGCTGGGAGGGTACCAGAGGACTGATGGCCTCACCATTATTATTACAGCAAAGTCTGGGTCATTATATTGGAGGATGTTTCCACCAGTAGGAAAAACTAGAACCAGAGGGCACAACCTCAGGCTAAAGGCATGATCCTTTACAACAAAGGAAGAATTTCTTCAGCCAGAGAGTGGTGAATCTGTGGAACTCTTTGCCACAGAAGGCTGTGGAGGTCAGGTCATTGAGTGTCTTTAATAGAGAGATAGGTAAGTTCTTGATTAATAAGGAGATCAAGGATTATTGAGAAAAGACAGGAGAATGGGGTTGCGAAAAATATCAGCCATGATTGAATGTTGGAGCAGAAAATTGATGGGCTGGGTGACCTAATCTGCTCCTATGTCTTATGGTCTTATCTGTGAATTGCAATTCCCTATTTGCAGGATGACTGTATTCCTCATGCTGAATACAGAACATGTGATAAAATTACTTATATTCAAGTGAATTAAATGGCAACCTGTCAGAACTATACATTTTTAATCAATTGAGAGGCACAGTCAATATTTTCAAAGTCGATAGTCCCTCATTTGCATTATCACAATGATAGAACATAGTCCCAAATTATTTATGGGCATATTGATTTTTAATAATAAATATAAGCAAAGGTACCGAGACAGCAATGGTTGACAACATAAATTCTAAGAATGTAATTCAGTAACTTTCTGGAAAGTTCTTATGTGGATTATAGTTAGTACTGAGAGAGAGAGATGTTGGAATGTTGCACCTTGTGGGTGACTGGGATTTCTTCAAACAGAGTTTTGAAAGGAAAATCGAAAAAATGCAAAAGACTGAACTCTAATCTCCTGTGCAGATAATGGATGTTCATTATCATTTCAGATGTACACATGTGCATGAAAATTTAGTTCCTAAAATGTTTTGGAATATAATGAAAAAGAAACAGTGCCCCATATTTATCCTTCATTTTGTTTCAGGAACAGCAGCCATCTGGTGAAATTGGCAGATGTGAAATTCAATAGATATTAGGAGGCAGAAAATATGAGACAACTTACTACTTCTTAAGAAAAAGTGGGTACATCAGTAATTGGACTTAATAATGTGACTGTCCCTTTAAAACAGTATATGCAGTCCAATTTTAAGATAAAACAAGTTCTTGCATTGCATCCGATTTCATGAAATCTGTAAATTGCCATAAAATACCAATAATTTCCAGCAGATCTTCTGTCAATCTATCATTTGGCCTTTTGTTAATTCATAAAATATGGTCATTGCTGGTTAGGCCAGCATTTTTGTCCATCCCAAATTGTCCTGCTGGGCCATTTAATAGTTAACAATGTTGTTATAGATATGGAGTCACATGTAAGCCATACCAGCTAAGAATGACAGATCTCCTTCCCTAAAGGACATTACTGAACCAACTGGGCTTTTATGACAATTGACAATGATTTCATGGTCATCACTAGGCCTTTAATTCCAGATCTTTACTGAATTTGAATTCCACCATTTGCTGTGATGGGTTCGAACCTGGGTCCCCAGAGTATCTACGCATTGAATCATACAGTGCAGAAGAGGCACTTTGACTCATCGAGTCCACAATGACACATTAGAAACATCTGAACTCCTACCTAATCCCATCTGCCAGCACTTGTCCCATAGCCTTGAATATTATGCTGTGCCAACTGCTCATCCAGATACTTGTCTGGTTGAACTCTCTTCCTATTATGCACCAGGGCAGTTTGCATTTTGGCCAAGGTGCATGATACATTCAAAAATACTTGTTTAAAGTAAAATGCATGTTTAATTTCTATGGCAGTAATTATGCAAGTGTCTATGCAAGTGTATAAAATAAGTATAAGGTATATTGTGTTCCCTATTCCAATTAATTTCTCCAGTTTTGTAATTGTATTAGCTTTTAAATCCCAGGACTTTGTGAATCTTCTAACACCCACCATTCCTTGAGTATTTCTTTACCAAATTACTTTTTCCAAAATGCATTGCCTCATACTTTACAGGATTAAATTCCATTTGCCATATGTCTGCCCATTTGATCATTCCACCTATATCTTGTAGCTGAAGACGTCCTGCCTCACTGTTAACCACCTGGCCAATCTTTGTGCCATCCACAAACTTACTAATCCTACCCCGCAGATAGTCATCAATGTAATTTACATAAATGACAAATAAGAGGGCCCAGCACAGATCCCTATGGTATTCTACCGGATACTGGCTTCCTGTCACTGAAGCAGTATTCTGTCATCACCCTCTGCTCTTGGAACTGTCAATTTTGACTCCACTTTATCAAATTATTCTGTATTCCACATGAATTCACCTTCAAAGGCTTTGTTGAAATCCATATAAACTACATCGATAGTATGTAGCCTTTCTTTTCCTTCTCATTGTATCCTGAATATCTCTGGTCATTCACGGTTCTCTGAATTTGTGATTCCTATCTATCACCCCGGAGAAAACATACTGGACTTACATCCTCCCCACTTCCTTTTTGAATGCACAGTCCCCCCCACCACTGTCCTTCTGAAGATTTTTCCGTAAGTAGTTGTTTCCAGTCTGCCTTGGCTAGATCCTTTCTTATTTTACTAAAATCCACTCTTCCCCAATCCAAAACATTTTTTTGCAGCTTGCCTATTTCCTTAACAAGCTTAAATTGTACCGTGTTGTGATCACTATAACTAAAATGTTCCCCCATCGCACCGCGATCATTTTCTGGCTTCATTTCACAGAATTTTGTCCAGCAAAGCTCCTTCCCTTGTTGGACCCTTCACATCATGATCTAAGAAGTTCTCCTGAATACATTTCAAGTAATCTATTCATCCAAGCCCTTAACAAATTTAAATCACCTAAAATCTATTGTTATTGTTTTTACACACCGCCACAAATTGAGCAGATATTTGCTCCTCAATATACCTCTGGCTATCTGGAGGTCAATAATAAATTCATAACAATGTGGCTGCCCATTTTTTATTCCCAAGCTCTACCCACAAAGCTTCATTTGATACCCCTTCCAAGACATCAGCTGGAACTTTACCATCACACCGGCCCCAGAATCTGTGTGTGCGAGGAATTCTCTGTTGGCATCGGGTGGGGTTTTATGAGGCTTGCCCAAGTGAGGTGGTAAAATCCCGATCATCATCTCTCCTTACTGCAGTAACTGACTCCTTAACTAATAACGCAATGCCTCCTCCTCTTTTAACCACCTCTATTTTGCCTAAAGACTGAATAGCCCGGAATGTTGAATGACCAATTTTGTCCTTTCTTAGACCATGTCTCTGAATGAAATTTGATATTTTTTGTTAGCTTTGGTACATTAACAGCTTGTTTGCTCTTTGTCTTTTTATGAAGTGGCTGACTTGTGTAATGAAGTCTAAATTCAAATTGCTTATATTAAGTATTATATACAGAGAATTTTCTTTTTAAGACTGTTTTTAGTTGTGCCTAGCTCCATTGTCTTTCTCAAGATTCTTGATTCTTTTTCTAATTTAGCTTTCTGAATATTAAATTTAATCTATGCTGAAACATGACTTATAATGCCAGCTTAAAGGTTTCCCATAAAATGGCTGATGAATCGACTACCCCTTTTATTGATTGTCATAAAGCTCATTATTTCTTTTTCAATTAAGATCAATTTTTCCCTCTAATGGAGTTATTAAATTTCAATTGAGACAATTTTATTAATCTTTATCTGTGGAGAGAATCTGATGCTCTTTGTAGCATTCCCCAATGCTGTAACAGAACCCTTTAAAAATGAATTGATAAGATCACATTTCTAAAATAAGTTCGGTGTGGGAATATGTTAAATGACAAAAAGAATAAATTAAAGGATATACTCACTAACAAAGGCTGTAAGTATCCAAGATCTCTACCAATCCTATGTCACTGTTCAGGTCTGCCAGAGCTATAGTCAGACTTTTATAAATTGCTCATAAAAGGATTGAACTACTCTATTCAAGGTCTATTACTATCTCAGAATGTCCTTCATCTGCTGTGGGACTATGTGCTAACATAGTCAAAAGATTAACTTGAAAATGACTAAAACTAAAATAGCAGGGATGAAAATTTCAGGTGAGTGCTTAATGGATTTGGCTTAAATTTCTTCATTCAATGCAATGAAGAGAAAGAAATTTTAATCAAAAGTCCAATTTTGACATTTCCACTTAAGCCAACTCCTGACTCACCCATAAGCTCCCTTTCTTTTAGCGTTTTCAAATTTATGGTTACCACACAGCTCCATGACAATCTTGCATCCCTCAGCTCGATCCTTTCCAGTTCAGCTTCCAGGCTTCTCACGGTAATAAAATGTCCCGAGTCAAAGTTACAGATGATATTGTCTGTGTCTATGATCATCATACTTTATTCTTCATCATCCTCTTCAGCCTGTCTGTAGTATTCCACACAGTCAACCAGAACATCCTGATGCCAGTTCTCCTCTCTTGTCTAGCTACATGGAATATCCTTGTCTAGTTCCATTTCATTACTTTGAACCAAAGTACCTACCAAAATGGATTCAGTGCCCCCTCCAGGGTGTGCGTTTGAAGGTGGAGATTCATTTGATCAGACAGGAGGGTCTGTGCAGAGACTTTGCTTCTTTCCCAACTTCCCCCAATCAAGTTCCATGTGAAGAGTAACTTTCCCACTTGGAGGTCAATTGAGGCCACGAAATACCATTTAAGGTTTCATTCCACCATCACCAGTATTCACCCAGCACGGCACTTGTAATCTGGCAATAATCAAGATCTATCAAGCTTATCTGTAGTCTGGTAGGTGGTTGGCACTCTGTGCCCAATCAAGTGACTTGGCATCAAGGGACAGAAGGCCAACTTGTGTTCAAACCCCTGCTCATCAACAGCTCCCCCACTGCTGCCCCCATCATACCAACACTCATCTCTCTGCAGAGATCCAGCAACAATCCCTCTGAAAGGCCCAATGATGGTGTGGATACTGCAGAGTTAGGAGCCATTGATTAGCCCTCTGTGATCTCTGACCTACTCGAGGCTTAATTTAATGGGAGGCTCAATACTGTTCACCTTGAAATAGTATTGGCCTTCCCAAAGAAAAGTGACAAGGAATCCCCATCAATTTCCCAGCTTTAATGGTAGATGCCCTATCATCAACATTAAATTCTGCTAATAATTTTTCTTTCCACCTGAACACTAACATCTGACATCTCCAAAGGAGTTATCCATGGTCCACTCTATTGCTTTTCAGTGACACTGCTGCATTCACACATTCAGCCTCCAGAAGCACATCAGTGACACCCATTGCCAACTTTTCAACATCTCCTTTTATTCCTCCACTGCCTCTGTGATGTCAGAGTACTTAACTAACAACTAATCCTTCTTGCACCCTGACCTTCTGTAGGTCAGCATTGCACATCACAAACTGGCCAAATTCCATTCTCCCATAATTCCCAGACCTTTCCCAGGTCTCAAGCTGAATCAGATTGTTTGCAACCTGGCATTTTATTCAATCCAAGCTAAGTTTCAGATCCCATATCCTCTCTGTCACTAAAGCCAGGATGTTCTAGGGTCACTGCGGGCAGTGTACTGGCACAATGGTTAGCACTGCTGCCTCACGCTGCTAGGGATCTGGGTTCAATTCTAGTCTCAGGTGACTGTCTGTGTAGGGTTTGCACATTCTCCCCATGTCTGTGTGGGTTTTCTCTGAATGCTTCTGTTTCCTTCCACAGTCCAAAGGGTAGTTGGATTGGCCAGGGTAAATTGGTCCTCAATGTCAGGGGGATTAGCAGGGTTAATACATAGGGTTATGGGGATACGGCCTGTTGATATTGTTGTCATTGAAAACTCAATAGACTGAATAGCTTCTTTCTGCATTGGAGGAATTCTGATGTGGTAAGACAGTAGCAGGTCCATTAACTTCCAGTGAGATTGGCAGATTCCAGTGACAAGCCAGGCATGAAATTCCTGGGATAAGACTTTCCACTTCCATGTCTATGTCATCAATACTTCTGCCTTAACTTTGCTGCAGTGAAATCCTTATTACATCCTTTATTGCCTTAAGGATCCCCTGCTTGCCCCAAAAAACTCCATAACTTGGGCAGTATCATAGCACAGTGGTTAGCACTGCGGCCTCACAACTCCGGGGACCTGGGTTTGATTCCCAGCTTGGCTCACTGTCTGTGTGGATTCTGCACGTTCACCCTGTGTATGCATGAATTTCCTCCAGTTGCTCCAGTTTCTTTCCACAGTCCAAAGATGTGTGGATTAAGTGCATTGGTCATGTTAAAGTATCACTTAGTGTCCCAGAATGTGTAGGTTAGAGGGATTAATGGGATAAATTTAATGAGGTATCAGGAATGGGGTATGGATGGAAAAGTTAGTGCAGACCTGATGGGCCAAATGGCCTCTTTCTGCACTGTGGGACTTCTATGATTCTTATCCTGATTGGCACACATTCGCATCTTTATATCCATTCATAACCATGCTGCACCCTAATTTGATAACATATATCTTCCCCACAGTTCCTGTGTTCTTCCAAGCTGACTCTTTCATAACCTTCTCTTCCTTTGTCTCAAGGGCATGTTTATTTTTAGGAACATCACTGCTTAACCTGTGTATTTTCTAAACCTTTCCACCTTCCTATCATTTTCTCTCTCTTTCTTCCTGAAAGACTTTCCCAAAACCCAATTCTCTGGCCAGGTTTTTGATAATAAACCAGCAATTTGCAAGCAATAACCCAGTCCCTCAATCTTTACGATGTATTTGTACTCAGTCAGATTACTGCTTCATAATTTTATTCAATTCATATAACATTGGCAACATTGTAATGCTAAATTAACTTTAAGCCTAAAGGTTAAGAATTGTTCCAGAGCCAAAGGAACACTGGCTCTGAAGGAAGGCTCCCTTTGTGCTACTGGAATGCAAAGTAAAAGAAAATGTCCATGCTACCTCTCAATGCAACTGTTCTTGTTGCACAGTTGTAATATTCATTTTATTTATTAGTGTTCCAAATAGGTTTACATTAACACTGCAATGAAGTTACTGTGAAAATCATCTAACCGCTACACTCCAGCACCTGTTCAGGGACACTGAGGGAGAATTTAGCATGACCAATGCACCTAACCAGCATGTCTTTTGAACTGTGGGAGGAAACCAGAGCACCCGGAGGACATGGGAAGAACGTGCACACTCCACACGGACATTGACCCAAGCTGGGAATCAAACTCAGGGTCTTGGCGCTTTGAGGCAGCAGTGCTAACCACTACACCACCATGTCGTCTTATACTTTCAGCCTTTACTTTTTCAAATAATCGGGAACTTCCTGGGTGAAATCATCCAAATGTTGCTAATTTTTTTTCCTATTTGCTGCAAAATAAGATCCTGGGCAAAATTCCTGACTGACAATATCTCTGTATTTTGAATTGTCAGCTTGGTGGTAAATTAGATGGAAGTTTTTCCTAATACTTTAAGAAGTTAGAACATTAGCAACATTAATTAGTTTCAATTAGCTATTATATGAAGGAGCTTAGTAGCAAAAAATATTTTTATTCTCTAATTGGGGCAGTACAGTAGTTAGCACAGCACGAGGGACCCGAGTTTGATTCCTAGCTTGGGTCACTGTCTGCGTGGAGTTTGCACTTTCTCACTGTGTCGGAGTGGGTTTGCTGCAGGTGCTCCGGTTTCCTCCCACAGTTTGAAAAGATGTGCTCGTTAGGTGCATTGGCCATGCTAATTTCTCCCTCAGTGTACCCGAACAGGAGCCAGAGTGTGGCGACTAGTGGAATTTCACAGTAACTTCATTGCAGTGTTAATGTAAGCATTATTTGTGACGAATAAATAAACTTTTTACATTCACAGTAGCACACAAAAAATCAAATAGCGCTCAGAAAATGCATTCCCAGTGTAGGCATGACAATTTTACAAATCTTTAAAGATAGAGTTGAAAAGACTATAGGTGAGATCTCCTGGCCCCCACCCTCCCATTGCTGCCATGGCTGGTTTCCCAATAGCTGGAACGACGTGAAACGCCATAGACGTCAACAGTAGTGGAAGACCCCACTAACAGTCAATGGCAATAGTGAGCTGCCACTGCAGCTGGGCAGCAGAAAATCCTGCCTGTATAAATAAAGCTGAAACATAGTGCGGAGGTTTTCTATCACACCCGCCATGGGAATCGTAGCACATGGGGCGGGGTGGATTGTGAAAAGATCCGTTGACCTTGGGTGGAAATTTCCAGCCTAGGGGTGAGCAAATCCCACCCAGGGGATGGCTCTTCAGTGCCAGCAGATACTTTCTGTAGATTAAACCATCTAATCTTTCAACAGGACAAAAAGTTCAGTGATGTTGATTCAATGTGGTTTTGGCCAGGAAGCCAAAGAAAACTGCATCGACATTCTTCACTGTAAAATTTGTCTTGTCAAATCTAAAGGCTTTGGCCACCTAAAATAAACAAGTGGGAGAAGACTTCAGATTGTTAACTAAATTATCACAATCCAATATTTGGAACAATGATGTGACAATGATCTGAGGTCACATGATACATCTTGGCTCCCTCTGTATGATATAGCAGTGAATTCAAATCCACTTTTAGGGGAATGAATCCTCAGAGACACAGAGGGAATTCCACCAGAGAGAAGGTCCAAGAAGGAAAGCCAATGACCTCTGCAGCTATCAGAGTAGCAAATAACTACCTACAATACCTTGAAAGAGAGACAAGCCGCTCTCTCTCTTTCCTCGAACCAAATAGGCTTCATGCCTAGCAGCATGATCAACTCCAGGAATCATCACAATTATTGAAAAATCTTTACATTTGCGAGCCCTTCACTTCAGTTAAAGTAACAACCTGAGTATAAAAAGTCAGGTCAGCACTGAGGGAGAGACTGAATTAAATAGCATTTTTATAATTTCAACTGGATCTAGTTTTTACAGGCGTGATAATGATTCATGTGTGAGATGCCACATTATCATTAATCTCCAAGGCATGTGTACAAGAAATAAACTAATCTTCTTCATTTTAAAAAAAACAGAAGCTTGCTGCTGGGTTTTTCTACTGACTTACTCACTCCTGAGGTAAGCAAATACACATATCCATGTACAAATATGTTCGATCATAAGCAATAGAAGTAAACATTAAAGTTGTCCATGACATTTTTAAAAGGACTCTGCTTCCATTTTCTTCATTTGCCCATTTTATAGCTGTGACTATTGCAAAGAGTCAAGGTTATTCTTACAGCAAAATAACAGAGACAGACATAGGTGATTAAAACATTTTTCCAGTTTAGTGTCTTAGATTTTCCAATGAAAATTTTCAATGAAAATTTTCCAATGAAATATTGAAGCTAAGATTCTGCCTAAATGGTTAATGAGTTTAAAGTAACAACTTTGTCTGCAGAAATTCCAGTTATAGCACCAGCGCAAATAGAATCGGATCATTTGTGATCTCATTGAACATTGGAGCAGACTCAATGGGCTTAATGGCCTATCTCTTCTTCGATGTCTCACCGTCTTAGTAAATATGAGTAGAATTAACTCCACACAGCCCTAGGAAAATGTATATGATTTAATATTTGAATGTAACGTAAAATGCAGACTTTCTTCTTATGCGCATGGTTGCTTGTAAGGTAACATTTCTTTCCAGGAGTGTCTGGCTATGTACGATTATACATTTTTTTAAACATAATCTTTTTCATGGAATCGACAAGAATTTCCTTTGAAGAACTCCTAAAATATGAGTTGCCCTTAAACAGACGATTTACTCAGAGCAGCTTTGGAAATGCGTTAAATTCAGCAATAAAATGAGATATGTTGAAAGAAAGAACAGCTGCAATTTAAAAGAGTCAAGTAACTGATAAAGCATTTCCTTGCCTGGCGTTTCCATCATTCTGCTGCCTATCTCAGCTTTGCAGGCAATAATACTTTCAGGAAAGCTTTTGTTTTTCTGCTAAACAGCTGCATATAATATAGATAAAAGTTCCATTCTTTGTGCTCAGTTACATATGTTATGATCCTTAACTAACGTTTTGTTAACATACAGTCTATCTATAGGCAGTCTGCTTAATGTGGGGAGGATTGCAAGCCATAGTAATTTCTCATACAGAAGCATTGCACATTTACCAATTTACTAACCAGGACAGTGTGTCAGACAGAGTTAGCTAAGGATGCACGGTACAGAAAAAGAAGGGAAAGACATCTTTTATATAATGCAGAGAGTTATGTTTTATTAAAGACCAAAAGCCTAATGCACATGAATAATGGAAAAGTGCTTTTGACGAGCAGCTATTATTCAATATGTAGTGGCATCCTATTGCGCTAATTACTTTATTTACTCTTGTGTAATAAATTAAACATAATTTTGAACTCCACCAAAACAAAACATTTTAATCTGCACTTTATACGGATGCACCACACTCACTTGGAAGATTTTAATCTTCACCTTGTCAGATGCACAGCCTCTGAACATTTCCAAAGCTGATGCATATTTCTGTACCCGCAGCAAATTGGCATTTCACCACCCACTCACTCACACACAGAAACACACACAGACACTCTCTCTCACACACACACAAACAGATAATGCAGATACACACGGTCTCTTCCTCTCTCTCTCTCACACGCACACATACACACAGACACACACAAATGCACACTCTCCCTTTCTCTCACACACGCACAAATACAGTCAGATGCACACACTCTCTCTTTCTCTCTCCCTTGCATACACACGTACACCCACACTCTCCATTTCTCTCTCTTACACTGTCTTTCTCTCTCTCTCTCTTTCTCTCAAACACATACAATCACTTATGAATGGACGTGGCTTACTTTGTTTAAGAACTTTGCTTATTTTGATATATGCCACTCAATAATAAATCAGAGACCAAATGGGCATTTGGTCTCTGATCTTCGGGTAAGTGTTCTCCAAGGCAGCCTTCACAACACACAACGGCGCAGAGTTGCTGAGCAGACACTGATGGCCAAGTTCCGCACACATAAGGTCGGCCTCAACTGGGATCTTGGGTTCATGTCGTACTATCTGTAACCCCCATGACTTGTCTGGGCTTATAAAATTTCACTTACTGTTCTATCTGGAGACAATACATATCTCTTTAACCCATGCTAATGTTATCTCCACTCACATTGTCTGCATCTTTAAGACCTGAATAGCAGGTTAGCTGTAAAAACTTGCATTCTAATCAGTATTCTGTAAACTGTGTGTGACTTTATATGCCCTTCTTTGATCAGAACCTTCCACACACTTGATGGAGGAACACCGTTTCTGAAAGCTTGTGGGATTACTATCAAATAAACTGGTTGGACTCTAACCTGGTGTTGTGAGACTTCTTACTGTATTGACTTTCCCTGTAGCCAGAGAGGTACAAAGATTTCTTTCAAAGTCCCAGCAATTCCCCCCCTTGCCTCTCTCAGTATTTTGGGTATGTCCCATCAGGCTCTGGGGATTTGTCTATCTTAATGTTTCTCAAGAACCTCCATACCTCCTCCTTTTTGATCTCAACATGACTCAAATTATCTACACACCCTTTCCCAGATTCATCATCCACCAAGTCCTTCTCTTTGGTGAATACTGACACAAAGTATGCATTTAATACTTCACCCATTTCCTCTGGCTCTATGCATAGATTCCCTCCTCTGTCCTTGAGTGGGCCAACACTCTCTCTGGCTATCCTCTTGCTCTTTATATACGTATAAAAAGCCTTGGAATTTTCCTTAATCTGCTGGCCAATGACTTTTCGTGACCCCTTTCAGCCTCTCTTACTCTGAAGTTTCTTTTTCTTTATTAGAGCAAAGTCATCAAACCTGAGAAGGAATCTAAGAAGATCAAACTTTGTGGCAAAAATTAAGGAGAAGCTTCTATTTATATAGCATCTTTTATCTTAAAAGAACATTTCAAAGCACTGTTACTTCTTGCAATGGAGTCACTGTTATTAAATAGGCAAATGTAGCTGCTAGCTTTGGCATAGAAAAGTCCCACAAATGGCAGATGAGATGAATGTCTGGGGAATTTATATTTCATGCTGCATTCCGAAGAGAGAAAACTTGGTCAGAACACTAGAAAACTGCCAAGTCTTCCCCGAAGAGTATCAAGAACAGACAGATGGGGCCTCAATTTAATAGCTGACTTGTATTGTGCCATTTCCTTGATACTGCAATGAAAAGTCAGCCTGAGTCACACATGCTTGAGGCTTGATTCTGTAAGCTCCTGACTCAGAGGGTATTCTACATGGTTAATTTAATATAAACCATAATCTCTCACAGGAAAAATCTTTAAAGCAAATATTTTTAACACTGGGATTGGAAAAAGCTAAGGAACGCTTACTTTCCAAAACAACTGGAAGAAGCTAGTCTGGTGTAAGCTACCCTGCAAACAGTTCTGTTGCAATGATTAACATGCGCCCTACTTAACATAAAGGAGATGTGAGCTATTTAGTGATTGTTGTCTCATTTAGATTATAGCATTTCTTTTCACAATTTACCGGCATAGACTCAATGGGCTGAGTGGTAACCTTCTGTCTCGTGTAGCTTTATTACTCTCATAACGTTATTGGAATTTTAACGTGTTACTAAATAGTATTCTATAGAAGTTTCCGACACATCTCGCTTTGTCAGTCTGTGATAAGCAGACAAGCGTGATATAGATATGTCTATGTTTACAGCAATTAGCTGTTAAAACGTACCATTAAATTGCAAACATATTTAAACATGCATGTGCTACCAGCCACAATATTTACATAACCTTTAACAAGCAACCTTCTGCAGTAGTTTGAACATTACACCTAAAACAACTATGGATATTGAAAGGATAGGTTCAAACGCTCCCAGTGCAGGAGGGATCTGAATAGACAAAAACAATCAATAATCAAATCAATTTCTTGGTTGAACAGAAAATATATTTTGAACAGAGTAATTCCAAAGAAATACGTATTGAACATATGTGAAAAAATTTTTTGAAATTATTACATATTGAGGGCAATAAGAACAATTTAGCAATGAGTCCTTTCACTACTAATCAGATAAGGAACTCTGTAGGCTTAAATCAAACTGGGTAGGAACCAAGATATATTTTTATCCATATTTGGAGAAGGCCTCAGGCCTTTTGTACATGTAAATACAATGACCTCAGTGAGGCCCATGAAGTCTGGAAATATGAGTTATTTCAGTAAATAAAAGATCTAACACCCACTTAACGTACCCACTGTACCACAGAAAGCAGAGCAGGTTTGTACTCAGGGAAATTGCCTATACTAAAAGCAGAGAGGTTATTAGCATCCCAAGGATTATTAATGCCAACCTGCTACTCCCAATCTCAATAAAAACAAAATACTGCCAATGCTGGAAACCTGAAATAAAAACCTGGATTAAACAGGCAGGTCTGGCAACATCTGTGGAGAGAGAAACAGAGTTAATATTTCAAGTCCATTGACACTTCTACAGAAACTGAAGTGTCATGCAGATTGTAAACATCAACTGTATTTCTTTCCACAAATGCTGCCAGATTGATAGCTTAAGCCAGCATTTTGTTTTTATTCTTAGTCTCGAAATCCTCTCCCTGCAATTCCCTCTCTCCTGAACTTGTACCATCATCCATCTATCCATTATCTCACTTTCCTTCAACTCCCTCACATCCATGACCCCCTTCTTGTCCTTGACCACCAACTTCCTTCCCAAATCCATAATCTCTCTATCCCTCAATCCCTACCTCCTTTGCAAAATCCTATAAAACACTCCCTAAGATCCTACTGTCCTTCCCTTCAATCCCCCATCACTGTCATCTCCTATCTCCCTCCTCTGAAATCTTACCCACATCCAACCTCTCCTCCTCCTCTCACCAAACCTCCATCTCCATCTCTCATGACCTTTGAATTCCCTTCTCCAGGTAAACCTTAAGTCTCCTTTCTTAATCCATTAAAATTAATCTCATTCCCCTCCAGACCATCAATTGTGATCCCATTCCAGACTAATCACTCTCCCACACTTCCAAAATGCCTAGATGTAACCTCATCCTGAGGCCTGATTGACAGCTGCATTGAAGTTCAATCACTACTCCATCCACTGCACCAAGGCCTAATAATATCCCTACCTCTGGCTACTGATCACATATCTGTGAATAACTTCAATAGTACCAGCATATCAAACATCCAGACTTGTCTACAATAACTCAGCTCGCATTGCCATCTCCATGTCCAATATTCAGACTTCCTTAAACAACAATTGTTTGTGCAAAAAGGTCCTGAATTTCTCACTGATGATGTGACAACATTTCTGTTTTCAGTCTGCTTTTCTTCTTTACATCTGTTATTATCAAATCAAAACTGAATGATATGTTGGCACAGTGGTTAGTGCTGCTTCACAGTGCCAGGGATCTGGATTTGATTCCGGCCCTAGGTCACCGTTTGTGTCGTGTCTGCATGTTCTGTCACTGTCTGTGTGGATTTCCTCCGGATGCTCCGGTTTCCTTCCACAGTCCAAAGATATGCAGATTAGATTGATTGGTCATGCTAAATTACCCTTAGTTTCAAGAGATTAGCAGGAGTTATGGGAATAATCCTGGTTGGGATTGTGGTTGATGCAGACTTGATGGGCTGAATGGCCTCCTTCTGCACTGTGCGGATTCTATGATTAAATTTGATTGCAAACACTTAGAACATGAGATAGGTTCACAGAATCACAGAATTGTTACAGCACAGAAGAAAGCCATTTGGCTCAGTTGTGTTAAAGTTTATTTATTAATGTCACAAGTAGGCTTACTGAAATGAAGTTACTGTGAAAATCCCTTAGTCGCCACATTCTGACTCCTGTTGGAATACACTGAGGGAGAATTTAGCATGGCCAATGCACCCAAACCAGCACATCTTTCTGACTGTGGGAGGAAACTGGAGAACACGGAGGAAGCCCATGCAGGCATGTGGAGAATGTGCAGACTGCACAGACAGTGACCCAAGCCGGGAATCAAACCCAGTTCCCTGGCATTGTGAGGTAGCAATGCTGACCATTGTGCCACCCTTCTATTATGTTGTGAAATCATAGACATGAAAACACAAAGTGCTTCTGTTATATAGATTATACACAAAATATAAATTATGAGATATTTTGAAAAAACTGAACAGGAATAAAAGTTCATTTTGTTACATATTTGTGATTACATTTTGTGTTTAAATGCAGAATACAGGTTGATCAATACAGGATCTAAAGATATTTTCTTTGCTCCACTTATACCTGCTTTTGATCATAAGAAGGCTGTTGTCTGGAGATATTCCGATCTTTCCTGCAGGACAAATTTAATGAGATATATGAGAAACACATTAAAGATGGCCAACAGAGGGCAGTCTTTAATAAGCTTTAGGCTAAAGGCTCCTAAATCCAAAAGTAAATAAATAACTTAGTGCCACAAAAGCCCTTGGATATCTTTATATATTTTTAGTGGCCATCAAAATGTATCTGGAAAAAACACTTTCTGGGAGGCACAGCTGCTTCACAATGCTAAGGACTTGGGCTCAATTCAGACCTCAGGTCACCTTCTGTGTGGAGTTTAAACAGAAAGAAGTCTCTCAATACCAGCTTAAAGTCCAGCAGGTGTTGGACTTTAAGCTGGTGTTGTGAGATTTCTTCCTGTTTTTACTCCAGTCCAACATCGGCATCTCCACATTGTGTGGAGTTTGCACATTCTTCCTGTGTTTGTGTGGGTTTACTTCAGGTGCTCCAGTTTCTTCCCACAGTCCAAAGGTGTGCAGTTCAAATGGATTGGTCATGCAAAATTGTCCATTAAGACAAAGTTTTCCAGCTGCACTTGCTGAAGATAAAAAAATCTCACTCAAGGTCAACAGACCTTTGCATGGTCCATGTCTTGCCTGCTACAATTTCCCTGGCAGGCAGGATGGGAAAATTCCACCACTTAGTAGCCAAGATTTGTCATTAGATGGATTAGCCATGGTGAATGTATGGCATTGTAAGAAGCCTGACAACACCAGGTTTAAATCCACCCAACTTATTTGATAGTAAACTCATAAGTCGGTTGGATTTAAATCTGGTGTTGTCAGACTTCTTACTGTGTTTACCCCAGTCCAACGCCAGCATCTCCACATCACGAATGTATGGCATTACAGAGATAGGGGAAAGGGCCAGGATAAAATACTCTGTAGAAAGTTGGGGCACACTTGAGGGGCCAAATGGTCTCCTTCTGCGCAGTAGGAGTTCTATGATGTCAGGATCAAGCGCAGAAAATCATAAAATTATATCCTATAGTTAAGTTAAATCTCTCTCTGCTGCATCAAAGATGATCCTCACTCCCAACCTCTGAGGATCGTTCTCTGGCATCTTTCACTTCCCACATCAGTGGGTGTTAGACAGTCAAAGTAATACTGTTCCATTTGAATTCCAATCTTAGGAATGGAAGGCTAGTATTTAATCACTAGGTTTCCCTAATACTGTTTATATAAATTAAGCTAGAAGTATGAAAGGATGATTAATTACATACCCTTGGATTGTATCAATGTTCAGGTGGCAGACATTTTCCCCAGACTACAGATTAATGGAGAAGGACACTAAGAAAAATTAAGCTCAAAACAAGAAAGGCAGAAAACAAGAAGTAACAACATACCTTCAAATTAGATAGGAAAATTAAAGACTGAAGCTCCTGTAGCACTGCAGGTTATGGGGCTACTGGAGCTGGGAGGTGGAAAGAATGGTGTGTTCCATTCCTAATGACCTCTGATAGCCCATGCCAATCATCATGACTCGGAGAGTGATACTGCAGGCATCTGGCAACAAGCAGAATGGGCAGGTTTTGTCATCAGTTAATGTCTTACTGACCTGCTAATTTGGAACTCGCAACGATGTGTACCCCCTCTTCAACACACACAGATAAACATGTGTTTAATAAAACGAGAGAACCTCCCAGCAGCATTATTTAAAGGATCACCATTCAACTTTTGGGTGAGATGCTTTTGACTTTTTGTTTGCTACTACAATACCCATGGATGTTTTGTGAATTATATTGTTGAAGAAGTTGTCCTCTCAGTCAGAAGCGTCTGAACTTTCGGAAGGAACAATATGGATTTGAAAGGTCTCTGAGTTCACCATGTGCTTCAGCAGCGGGGGCTACAGTTAGAATTCCTCTAGGGCTGCAGCGTGGTGTGAACGTGGAGCAGAGAGGGAACAGAGAGTAACAAAGTGATTACAGAAAGGAGGAGGAGAAAAGCTCTCAGCACAATGCTTTACCCAAAAGTTAGTGTCTTCAGAAAGCACCTGAAGTACTGTGTACAGTTTTGGTCTCCTTACTTGTGAAAGGATATACTGGCACTGAAGGCAGAACGCAGAGGAGATTAACTCAGTTGATTCTGGAGTTAAGAGAGTTGGCTTATGAGGAGAGACAAAGTAGATTGGACCACACTCGTTGGAATTTAGAAGAATGAGGGGGGGATCTTATAAAAATACATAAAATCATGAAAGTCACAGGTAAGATAGAAGCAGGGAGATTGTTTCCACTGGCAGGTGAAACCAGAACTAGGGATATGGCCTCAAAATTGGAGGGAGGAGACTTAGGACTGAGTTGAGAAGGAACATCTTCACCTAAAGGATTGTGAATGTTTGGGATTCTCTGCCCAATGAAGCAGTTGAGGCTACCTCATTGAATGTTTTAAGGCAAAAAAAGGTAGATTTTTGAACAGTAAAGGAATTGAGGGTTATGGTGATTGGCAAGTAAGCAGAGCTGAGTACACAAAAATATCAGCCATGATCTTGTTGACTCGAAGGGCCTACTCCTGCTCCTAATTCTTATGTTCTAGAACACATCGAAGTCCATCTGAGCCAGTGTTTATGTTGGGTTACTATTCACCAAGAAGCTGAGCAGTTCACCCCTGATTTTACAAGATGGATGCTTGAACTCTCCAAACTTCTCCCAATCATTCTGTCAGTAAGTGGCAGTGTTCCTGATATTAGCAATGAGGTTGGTTTGCCAAGTCGAAAGATTGATGATAGAGGAAACCTGTTCAGGTATGTGCAATCAATGACTTGGTGTCACTTAGCAACTGCTAGAGATATTCTACACTACCTCAAAAGCATTTTAATAGAAGCTTGGAAAAGTAAGAAAAAGGGGTCCTGAGACCGTGTACTGTATCCTGTTGTTTCAAGCAGTGAGGTGGGAGAACAGGTTCCGATCTTATGGCTGATGCATCTCTTCCATAATAGCAGATCCAGCCAGGTTGGAGCACATGACTGCACCAACATCTTACAGCTTGCAGGGGAAGCAGAGGAGCCTGAGGACAGAGAGAGAGAGAGAGAGAGAGAGAGAGAGATCTACACTCTCTTCTGTCTAAGCACAGAAAAGCAGCAGGAATGGGCATGTGATTTTGCCTGATTGAGTGAGGACACCCCTCCCTCCACCTGTTTGGGAAGCTATTACCTGCACACGCAATCTGCCATGTCTCAGTGGAGAGAGGCAGTGCTGCTGCAAAGAGCTCCCTCTTTTCCCTGAACATTTTGTGTGCAACCAGACCAAGAACGTTATAAATTCTGGCAGTAATCATGATGATTTCCAGTCCACTGTTCCCACCATCTCTGAATTACCATGATAAAGCAGAGTGCTGCGGCTTGGTGATGGAGGCTAACTGCTCTGTACCTGGTTAATGACTTCCTGCCATTGTACAACTATTTATGGAGAGTCTAAATACAATAAGAGCCATGTAGCAAATGGGAATACTGTGGAGCAGGCAAGGAACATCAATTGTTGAACTACCTCAACATGAACCTCAAAGTTTGCATCTAAATCTCAGCACCTGAGTAGAGTTATCTTTCATTACTTGCCAGAATGGATTTTGTGTTTTCTAGTGAGAGTTGCAATCTGGCAAGGGTTACTACTGATGACAAGAACACTTCAGGAGGAGGAGGAGGGATAAGAGAATGGAAGAGGTAATCAGGAATCATAAGAGAAAATGCTGGAAAATCTCAGCAGGTCTGGCAGCATTTGTAAGGAGAGAAAAGAGGTAACATTTCAAGTCCAGATGAACCTTTGTTAAAGTCTGACAAAGGGTCATCTTGATTCAAAATGTCAGCTCTTTTCTGTCCTCACAGACGCTACCAGACCTGCTGAAGTTTTCAGCATTTTCTCTTTTGGTTTCAGATTCCACAGTAATTTGCTTTTATTAAGGAGGTATTCAGGATGTCATTGCTCTGGATGGGCTGCTCACACACATTTTATCAAATTTCAGTTCCCCTGAAAAGAATCTCCAAACTTCCCTACATTTTCATCTCTCTCTTAGTGACCATCACAAAATTCTCTTGGTCAAAATCGTGAATTAAAAGACACCACAAACCAACTGGTCATGCCATTTTTATCTAAAAACATTTCTACTACATACAATACTCATCCTGTACTTTCCATCAATGCTTATCTGTCTTTTGCCTTTGCTGCTATCCAGGGCTACCCCAGTGATTAAAGAATGGTCAATGAAAAGCTGTTGACTCCTTTTGTGGGAGACTGCAAATATCTTTTCAAGCCACCCTCAAGCAGTTCTGGGCTTTCAAGGCTTGCTTTCGTACCATCCAGGCACGGGTGGCAGTAGTGTGGATGAGCTGGCAGAAGACAATTTCAAGGTAGTTTGCAGCAGTGGGTGCACAAATGCTATTATCCAAAGAGAGGACAACAGGTTTGTGGAGCTGGAGTCACTGCCACTCTCTCTCAACACTAACAATCTGCTGAAGCACAGATTGCTGGGCTGCTCTGGGCACCTGAAAGCCCTTCTGAGCACTGGTGTTCACCACAACCATAGTGGCATCAATCTGAGATTTACATTGCAACAGACAGAAGTCTCCTGGGTGTAATTTTCCAATCTTGGCAAAGATGATTCCCCTCAGCCCCCTCAACACAGCAGCTTCACCGGAGGTGGGGCTGGTGAGCCGTATGAAATGCTATGGACCTCAGTGGGACTGGAAAATTTCTCCCTTGGAAGCCAATGGCAAGCCACCTCGGCAAAACAAGCTGGGGGGGGGGCGGCGGACTGGAATAGCCCAGCCCATGATTTCAGCCTGTGTTTCCCTCCAAGCATTCAATTGTTGAGTAATTTCTGCAATGGAAGCTTGGGGGACTGGCAGGGTAAATACGGGTCATTAAGGAGTAAAGGCTTGGGTGGGATTGTTGTAATGCAGACACAATAGGCCGAATGGCCTCCTTCTGCATTATAGGAATTCCATGATTCTGTAATTCTGTAAGCTGAAACATTGGCCATCAGATGCTGCTTCCAAGCTTGGCCTGCACGTGTTCTTATGGACTTAACCATCCAGAGGTTAGAAACTTTAAGTTCTGCATGAAACATCATGCCAAATTCAAGCTGGGCTCATCCATGTTGCTTGATGGTGACTGCAAACTCTCTGGCAAATCTGCCAATGCTCCAACCATTTCTTTGTGCAAGATATTTCTTTATGGCATAGTGGCGGGGTAGTGGTGAGTGGCATGGTGGCATAGTGGTTAGCACTGCTGCCTCAGAGCACCAAGGACCCGGGTTCAATTCGGACTCAGGTGACTGTGCAGAGTTTGCATATTCAGCATAGATTTCCTCTGTGTGATCCAGTTTCCTCCCACAGTACAAAGATGTGCGGGTTAGGTTGATTGGCCAAGCTAAGTTGACCCTAGTGTGAGAGGATTAGCAAGGTAAATGTGTGGGATTAGAGGAATAGGGCCTAGGTGGGATTGTGGTCTGTACAGGTGGGCTAAATGGCCTCCTTCTACCCTGTAGGGATTCTATGATTCTAAGATCATTAGCCACCCTATTGCAGTCTCATCTTCATCCTGACAGAACTCATCGACCATCTCCTCTCCTCCGGTTAGCCACCACTCATTTTATTCTTTCTGTTGGCCTTGCTGCAGTATACTGGCCTCTGATGAGACCACATGAAGTTTCCACCTCGATGTGAACCTTGACATTTGCATCTAAGAGTCAGCACCTGAGCAAGTTTCAGATCAAATGACACAGCCAACTCATCAGCTCTTCCTCTGGGCCTCATTTCTCCAGCACCACAGCTGGCTAAGCGGCAATTCTTGGGCAACTGAAAGTAGAAATTTGCAAGGAGAGCATTTCCGTGAAAGAAGACTGGGTGGGGAGAAAAGAAACTGGGTTGCCTGTTTGCAACATTGACAGTCAGATATTATGCTGGACTGTGAGATGACGGACAATGAATCTACAAGAAGCAGATAGAAATGCATCATTGCCTTGGTGGATTCAGCAACACAGATCCAATGGCTGATAAATACATCGATAAAGTCCAATACCATCTCCTCCGAGGGTGTGAGGACTTACAGCCATGTCTGTCCATCGCCAGTTCTTTGCTACTGCCTCTAGTTACATGGCATCTTGTCCCTGCAAGGGAGAAGGCAGTCTATCACTGAGTGTATATGGTGTTTTTGGGTTATCTGCCTGTTCAGGTTCAATAGCTGGCATTATGTACAAGAAGTAAGATTAGATGTGAGGATTGCAGGCGTGGTAACTGTGTATGGGAGAGGAGAAGCATATGAATCCGTTATGGACAGAAAAGGACCATTTTGTCTATTGTTTTCACACTAGTTGACAAAGAACCACCTAGTCTCACCCCACCTTCCTGCAATAAATCTGTGGCTCTGCAGGTCATGGCTGTTCAAGTGGCTTTCCAACTACTTTTTAAATGTACTAAGAGTATGTGCATTGGCCACTTTCAGGCAGTGAGTTTTGGGTACTTACCATGCTGTGGTTTCCTCTGGTTCCTGTCACTCTGTATGCAAAACCTGCGGTAATACACCATATCGTCAGACCACAATCTTGAAATTCCCTTTACTGTTCCAATGTCAGAGATGAATAAAGTTGAGCCCCAAGCCTTAGCATCTCGATAATTAAGAATACAGATAGGAAATGTGGAACTGTGCTTGATGGAACAGTTGCAAGGAATAGGAAGTGGCCTGGCAAAACTGACACATTAGGCTGGAGGTTGCTGATGGTGGGTGATGGAATTGTGGTGCATGGATCAGAGTGTGAGTTTGGCGGTGAGGTTGATAAGAGATTATATTTGCAGATACAGTTATTGTCCTTAAGCACTTGTGTGGAACACATGAACTTTGGTCACCGTGTATCCAGGTCTTTGGAGCAGACTTGTGGCATTGATCCTGGTGGCTAGCTGCTCCCATTCCTACCTCAGTACTTGGCTGGAGGGTTTCACCCTCCCTGCCCTCAATTTTACCCCTGCAAATAATGAGTTCACTCCTTCTTTCCATTTCTAGCACTAAGGTTCCCAGTGTCAGCATCTGAGGTGAGTGGCCCTCCCTCTAACCTGCTGGGTTTGTCAAAGATTCTTCTCCAGGCTCTGTCAGCACTTGCTGTGGCCAGAACAAGCCTTCCCTTTAGGAATAACAGGCTCACGTTAGTTGATACAAGGCTCATGAACACGTGTGCCCCGCTGCTGAGGGTGTAACAAATCAGCAGCTTTAAGGTACAAACACAATCATGGAGATAATCAGGTAGCATAAAATTTGCATGCTTTCTGCATCGCTTCTGTTGGGTTCAGGATAACAATGGAACGTTATTGCTCAGCACACTAATGGGCTGCAGCTGTAAGGCTGGTAAACAACTTAGCATGTGAGGGTAAACAATAGGAATCTGTGCACACCAACTCAGAAATCAATTCTGAGATGCAGCATTGAGAAATTAAGTGAATGGTTGAATAATACACACAAGGTGGTATTCTGGAGCATCAGTCACATGGATTTCTCAGAGGGGTTAACACAAGATTGAATCAATCAGAGTTTTATAGTAAAACTCATGATGGCATTGACCAAATGAATGAAAATAGGCAGTAGCAACTGTTGTAATATGTCTTCAGGAAATGGAAGTATGGTAGTATGGCATCACTTGAAGGGGAATGTACCATGCAATGCAGTCTTAGTTTCAGTTTTGCCTGAGAGCAGAACACGGCACAGCTCTTTGTCTTCAAGTTCTTTTTTATCCATGTATATCTGTTCTCATGTGCCTAGTCTAAGTAAATGAACCCACAACATATTTACCTAATTCAAGCGCCTTTATATCAATATAACAAAACAACATAGTGCTCAGCAGCGGTCAAACCACATGGCAGCAAGATTAAGTAAAGGTACAATATGATGGAATGTCTTGGATCAAGAGACATGGCCTGAGAAGACCTTTGATGGTTTTGCTCAAATTACATGGAGTCAGAAGATGATGAAATTGCTGCATGGCAATTGAACAGAAAAGTTTCAAAGGCAATATACAGGGATAATGTACAAATAAAGAGCAGGTAAACAGACGGAACTTTTGTGGTGACAATGTAGTGCTTTTGTGTTAGATCCATGAATGGGGTAGCAAATCAAGAAGACCCCATTATGGCATTATGTACAAGAAGTAAGATTAGATGTGAGGATTGCAGGCGTGGTAACTGTGTATGGGAGAGGTGAAGCATATGAATCCGTTATGGACAGAAAAGGACCATTTTGTCTATTGTGTTCACACTAGTTGACAAAGAACCACCTAGTCTCACCCCACCTTCCTGCAATAGATCTGTGGCTTTGGGTACTTATCATACTGTGGTTTCCTCTGGTTTCTGTCACTCTGTATGCAAAACCTGCGGTAATACACCATATCGTCAGACCACAATCTTGAAATTCCCTTTACTGTTCCGAGTGTCAGAGATGAATAAAGTTGAGCCCCAAGCCTTAACATCTCGATAATTAAGGATACAGATAGGAAATGTTAGCTCAGTCAGGAAAGGTGAGTGAGCAGAGTGTGAGCTGGATTGATAGCGAGCGAGGGAGAGTCCAACAAAAAGAAAAGTCATGAACAGCATGCCAGTGATTACGCCTATGATTATGACAGGCTGAGTTTTGGAAAAGTATGCAAAAGAGACTCCAGTGACACTCATTCCAGGTACTAAGGAAGAAGGAAAGTCAAAGGGATATTGGCAAAATGTCCTTAAATTTCCCCAGTTTGAATTGGGATGCAGCTGACCTATTATCTGAATTCACCAGTTTGAACAGCATATAGGTGGCACCTTGATTCGGGTGTATCTGAACTAGACAAGCAAACCATCAAGATTTGCCTGGCATTTGGGAATGAAAGTTTATACAGGTTGATCACATCAGGATGAACTGAAAAGGAGCCAAAATATCTATCAAAGATAAGGACTACAATGGAAGGCTGGTTCAGAATCAGGTTACACTTCTGCATTCATCCACTAGCATTCATATCATTTCAACTATAGCCTATATAATCCAGAGACCACTTTGTCAGCAGATGCAGAGAAAAGAGAATGTACTGTCATATTTCTGATGCTGATCTAGCAGAGAGAATTGTTGAGTTAGTGATTTCACCCACTCCTATGGATTTGATTAAACAAGTCTAAGTATTTAGCATGGAAGAGCTATTCAAGAATGGATGTAAGTATGAAGCAATCCTCACAAGTCAAAGGTGCTTAGTGGTCTTAAATACAAGCCTAATTCTTGCTGCACTTACTAGAAGAAGTTAAACCAGCAGTATAAGCAGAAGATGCAGCCTTCTGTATAGACCAGCACATGCCAGGATTTCCAAAACCTTTTCAAGGCATTGGCAGAAAGGGCCAATGGTAGTGACAGTGCAGTAGATCAAATGCCAATGAAGCTATAAAGAGCTGTGGATATAGACCAGCTATTCGGGAACCTTCAATCAGTAAGAATGCCCATCCAGTATCCGATCAGTAGTATACACGAGGTGATTGACCATTCAAAAGACTGCAGTGATGTGCAAGTTGAGTTAAAGAGTGGTGAATATGTGCTTCATACCATCAATCTCATGAAAAACATAAATACCATCATACTATTCAAGGTGCTTGCTAAGATTTGAGTTATCTTCCCTGAAATATTGGTAACTATTTGCTATTGGCCAAGATTGACAGAGATGTAAGTGCCAACATCCTATTTTTGTAGATTCTAAAAGACTGCAAGACATAACAGGCTACAAGATAAAGGCACGTAAAATTGCTGGTTCTCCGAATGAGCTCTGCACATTCTATTCCATTTTAAGCAAGAAGATGACAAGGACATGTCTTTCACCCCAGAAGCTTCAGACGAACTTCTATTCGAGGTCACCATTGCAGACATCAGAGCAGTCTTCTTGAAAGTCAACCCATGGAAAGTGACTGGCCCAGATGGAGTACCCGGATGAGCACTCAAATCCTGTCTGGACTAGCTGGGATGCGTATTCACAGACATCTTCAACATCTCTTTATACCAATCTGAGGTCCCTACCTGTTTCATAAAGATGACCATCAGCTGGTGTTCCTTAATGATTATCGTCCTGTGCCTCTGACATCCATCATTATGAAGTGCTTTGGAAGGTTAGTCATGGCACGAATCAATTCCAGCCCCTCCACTACAGTTCACCTATCAGCATAATGGTCCACAGCAGATGACATATCCCTAGCCTTATACTCAACCTTGGAACACATAGATAACAAAGACACCTATGGCAGACTCCTCTTTATTGGCTACAGCTCAACTTTAAACACCATTATTCTTTCAAAACTCATCTCCAAACATCATGGCTTGGGGGCCAGCTTCTCTCTCTGTGATTGGGTCCAAGACTTCCGAACGCACAGCCTGCAATCTACAAGGATAGACAACAACACATCCTCCACAATCATCCTCAACATTTGTGCCCCATAATGTGGCATCTTCAGCCCCCTACTATGCTCCTTATGAACCAATGACTGTGTACCCAAATTCCCCTCCAATTCAATTTTCAAGTTTGCTGATGACACCACCCTACTGGGCCAGATCTTAAACAATGACAAGGCAGAGTACAGAAAAGAGTTAGAGAATTTGGTGAACTAGTGCAATGACAATAATCTTGCCCTCAATGTCAACAAAATGAAAGACATAGTAATCAACTTCAGGAAGTGTAGTGGAGGACATGCCCCTTCTACATCAATGGGAATGAAGTAGAAATGTCGAGAACTTCATGTTTTTAAATGCCCAGATCACCAGCAACTTGTCCTGGTCCCTCCATGCCAATGCTATAGTTAGAAAGCTTACCAATGCCTTTACTTTCTCAGGAGACTAAGGAAATTTGGCATGTCTGCTACGACCCTCACTAACCTTTACAAATGCACCATAGAAAGCACTCTTTCTGGTTGTATCACTGCTTGATATGGCTCCTGCTTTGTCCAAGACAAAGAGTCATAAATTAAACCCAGTCCATCACTCAAACCGGGGTGGCAGGGTGGCACAGTGGTTAGCACTGCTGTCTTACAGCACCAGGGAGTTGGGTTTGATTTCCGGCTTGGGTCACTGTCTGTGTGGAGTTTGCACATTCTTGTCGTGTCTGCACGGGTTTCATCCAGGTGCTCTGGTGTCCTCCCACAATCCAAAAATATGCAGTTTAGGTGCATTGGCCATGGTAAATTTTCCCTCAGTGTACCCAAACATGTACCAGAGTGTGATGATTAGGGAATTTTCATTGTAACTTCATATAGTGTGTATGTCAGCCTACTTTTGACTAATAAACTTTTTTTTAAACCAGCCTCCCATCCATTGACACTGTCTACATTTCCTGCTGCCTCAGAAAAGCAGCCAGCATGATCAAGTACCCAAATGTCCTAGACATACTCTCCACACCTTCTTCTGTTGGGAAAAATATTCAAAACACTGAGGACACATACCAACCAACTCAAGAATGGCTTCTTCCCTGCTGCTATCAGACTTTTGAATGGACCTACTTCACATTAAGTTGATCTTTCTCTACACCTTAGCTATGAATGTAACACCACCTTTTGCACTCTCTCCCTTCCTTCTCTGTGTATGGCATGCTTTGTCACTGTATACCAATACATGTGACAATAACAAATCAAATCATATCAAAACACATAAGCACAGATATGAAAGGTGAAAACTACTGCTGCTCGAATTTCAGCAACATACAGCAGTTCACTAGTTCTGTATGAAAGATTAATAATCCTGGAGTGCAAGTACAATCAATCCTCCTGGGTGTCACACATGTTCTATTTCATGGAAACTAAAGGCCCAGCAAATTGAAGGTCCACTGGCATGTCATGACCTCGAATGGAATCAATCAGACATCGCATAGCAGATCAACCTCAAACTTGAAATATTGTCTTATTTCAAGGTTTAACATTAAAATACCCAAAATGTTTCAATAAAATTGACAGTTTCAAGGGAGATATAGAACATAGAACATAGAACATAGAACATTACAGCGCAGAACAGGCCCTTCGGCCCTCGATGTTGCGCCGACCAATTAGGAATAAGCAGTGACCCTCTAACCTAAGCCATTCCCTTTTCATCCATAAACATTATGCTTACAGGAGAATGCAAGTCCATAAATTGATCCATCATGTAAATGCAATATCCACATACAAGACAAATTAAAAGCAATTTGGACCGTTCAAATTCCTAGTAAAAGGTTGAATCATTAGAAGAGTACAAAAGTAGAAATGCTGCAGCTATGTGTGACATAGAGAAGGATGGATCATTAAGAGTGCGCCTCAATACATGACAATTAAATTAGCTTTGAAACATTGTCCTTACAAGATACTCAAGTTACTCAAAATAATTCTGAGATTTAGAGGTGGAAAAATCTTCTTGAAGCTTGAGGCCAGCATGATAATGATCAGTACATCTCATGGAGAAGTCTCAAGAGCTTGTTACATTTTGTACATTTTGTACCATTTGAACGATATTGTTTTCAATGACTTCCTTTCAGGCTATCTTTTAACCAGAACCTCTTTCAAGCTCACATGTACTACATTAGCGATGCCAGGTTGCATTTAGACTGCTGATAACATTGGTGTTGTGGGAAGAAAAGAAAACAAGAACTGTACTTATTGATGCAAGTGGCACATGTCAAAGGATTCGTTTTCAACAGTTTGAAGAGCCCCATAATGTAGCCAATCATGTCTACCTTGGCTCTGTATCCATTTAATCTCAGTCTTTGATCTTCTCCCCGGTCTTGTAAATGTTTTCTCCTTTAACTATATTCTATTTTTTTTCCGAAAGTTATCATTGACTCTGCTTCCACATCCTTTTAAGCAGTGTATGTTAGATTATAACAACTTGCTGCATTAACAAAATTCTCCTCATCTCCCCTCTGGTCATTTTGTGGATTATATTAACATTAATGGGCACAGTTCATTTACACTATCAAAACTTTTAATTTTTTAAGCACTGCTATTAAATCTCCCCTTAATTTTCTCTGCTTCACAGAGAACAAACCCAACTTGTATAATTTCTCCACATAATTGAAGTTTACTGGCAACATTCCAGCAAATCCTCTCCTTGCAAATGCCTTAACAACTTTCCTAAAGTTTAGTGCAGGGAATTTGACATGATGCTCCAGCAGAACCCTGACCAGTAATTTATAAAAAGATTAGCATAACCTACTCGCTGTCAGACTCTAAGCCATACAAAGCCAAAGACTCCATATTCTTTTTGTTTAAGCTGCTTTATCAACTTGTCCTGTCAGCTTCAGGACAGGAAACAATAAGAATGTCTGGTGAACCAGAAAGAGAAGTTAATCATGGAGGACTTATTGAAGGCATAACCTAGATACTGTTGATATTGTACAAAAAGAAATGGGATCAGACCTATTGTTAAAGAAGATTTAATTTGCACTCTCTGCTGCAACTATTTCCAGAGCAAACATTTTAAGCCTTTCTACTAACACAATAGATTTCAATCGCAAGTGTATGATTATATTTAACTTTTGGGAGAATGGAAATGGTACAATGGAGACTTACTATAATGATATTAAGCATGTGAATCTTTAGTTTAATAGCAATGGTGGCCCTTTTCACTGAAACACAGAAAATTAAGAGATGAACCGATAGAAGTATTTAAAATTATGAGTGGCTTTGAGAAAAATGAATACGGAAAGATATCATTTCCATAGGTTGATGAATCACTAACTAAAGGTCATGAATCTGAGACCATCACAAAATGAAGAAGAGACAGAGATAGTTAAGGCAATTTTGTTTTCAATACCAAATGCTATCAGGAATTTGAATGCCCTACCATAGTCACATAATTATATGAGTAAGTAGAAAAGGGCTAATGAATAGAATTCCTGCAAGAATTTTTCAAGTCCCAGAATCCAAACTGACAGCAGAGTGCATTAGGGGTAGGTTTCTGGGGTCAGATAGAGAGAGGATTTGTTCTCTTTTTTTCATGTTCTACCACTTTTGTTTCAGCTCACACCCAATCCTTGTTGCACCTCTGATACCCTGCCCTTATTTTGTGGCTTGTTGTCTTCTTGTCTCCCCACCTTTTCTTTTTCTTATATATCATTACTACTCTGGTTAATTTTTTCTTGTGTGAGGTAGTGAATGGAGAGGGTACCCTCATGTGGCAGAAGGAAAAGAAATGGAGGTGGGGGGGAAGAGAAAAACTGGGTGATGGTTTGCTTCTGTTATATTTTAGGTGGTTGGAGGGAGGTAGCGTGTGTTAGGTGGATGGGGCTGTTACTTTGGGGGTTTATGTGTTTCCAGGAGTGGATGTCAAGATGGTGTGTGTGTGTGTGTGTGTGTGTGTGTGTTAGAGAGTTTTTTGAGGTTTCCTGGCTGGGGAGGTTTTGTGTTTGTTGCTGAGTCAGATTCTGTTTTGTTTCAGGGTGGTGGTGGTGGTAGAAGATGTATTTCTGGGAGGAAGTCAGGCAGTGGAATGAAAATCTTGGGGGTTTCCTGATAGGGATGTTGGTGGATAGGTTGCAGGTTGAAGAGTGGTTTGCTGTTTTCCCATGACTTGGCACTTTTACCTGTTGGAAGTGCAGTTTTTTGATTGTGATATTAAGCTGTTTATTCATCCAGTTGGATGTAAATATCAGCTGCCATTAAAGACTCGTTTGGTATCTTGGCCAATATTTATCCCTCAATTAACATCATGAGAAACATATAACCATGTCATTATCACATTGCTGTTCATGGAACTTTGTTCTCAGCAAATTGGTTGGGGCATTTCCTGCATTATAGGAGTAACTACACTTCAAAAATGGCACTTCCTTGCTTGTAAAGTACTTTGGAAGTTGGATATTGTCAAATAATGTTCTCAGGGTCTCAGCAAATGCTCTGTCAAAGTCACAGAAGAACCACCATGGCATTAATGGCATAAGTGATTGCTTAATTCAGAAAGTCAGTACACATGTAAAGGTTGGAGCTCAATGTCTGCTGCAAAATGTTGTCAGTTTGATAACAGTTCTATCACTGTATAATTATAAGAGACTACACCAGTCAAATTGTTTAGTCTAAAATTCCAAGACAGAATCAAATGTTTATGTTGTATAAAATTGAATCCAGCTAAGGCTGTAAGTCTCAGTACTGTATTTTGATCAAATAAACCATGTGCCCCAGAACCATGATTCTGATAGACCCAGCTCCCCCCTTTGTTTAAATCAGTGTTCTAATGAGTTTCATTATCTGTATTTTGTTTCTACCATATACTTCAGTATTTTCTGCACAGTACATAGTAGAAATAAATTATCTCATGACACATTGACCTTTACGAGTACTTTTTTTTAACATATCACAAGGTTTTTGCATGCAATGTAGCTTAGCAGCTGTGCTATG
The DNA here is from genome assembly GCA_024679065.1 of Sphyrna mokarran. NCBI lineage: Eukaryota > Metazoa > Chordata > Chondrichthyes > Carcharhiniformes > Carcharhinidae > Sphyrna > Sphyrna mokarran. The sequence continues at coordinate 102,371,134 of JAGIQG010000003.1, read as the reverse complement.
GTGCCATCAATATCATGTATGTGGCTGGTATGTAAATGGGCATCAATGCCTGATTATTCCCCATTCCTATTTGTCTCAGCCCTTGGATTGAATGGCTTATTAGGCATTTAAGAATCAACTATGTTATTCTGGGTCTGGACTTACATGAAGACCAGATTGGTAAGAACAGCAGGTTTCTTTTCTGAAACCACATTAGTGAATCAGGTGGGTTTGTATGACAATAGGCAATAGTTCCATAATCATGAATAGACTTTCAATTCCAACTAACCTGCACTATTAAGCTCTATGCAAGAACAAAATGCTTTTGGTATTAACATGCATGAATAGCACTGATTCATAATGTCATTTCTACATTTTCGTACGCTAGTTTATGAGTAACAATACATTAAAATGTGTTTTTGATAATCCCCATGAGGTTAATGGGGAATCACTGACTGATCTTCCTGTGTAACAGGCAGTGGTTGGCCTGAACTCATTGCCTGAGTCTTCTATAAGGCAGGCCCAGGACTGGGCCTGCTGTACTATAGTCCCAGGCAGAAGTGGTTTTACTTTGCATTCTGTAATAAGCTATGTTCCTTTCCAGTCAAGCTTCCTCAGCCATTATAATGTCATAGAATGCAGTATAACATGTGATAATACACATTTACTATATTAGCATCCAGATATTCCATTATGTTACAGCAAGTTCAGTTATCAGGCTATATAGTATCTTTATTGGCAGAAATCAAATACTACTCAGCTCAATGTATTTAATGTTGAATCCTGTATATTAGGGTTCAAAGGACTACATTCTGCTGGCTCAAATTATAGTGGATGCAGGCATTAAATCAGTCGGAGTTTAAATCTTAGGGTGTGACCTTACACCTATTCACATCCGCTCCCTCTGCAGCAAAGACAGAAATTTGGCAGTCAGATTGAAAATCCTGCTAGCTAAAATGGAAGATTCTAGCCCTAAACTTCAGCATATATTAGCACTTTAAAATATACCTATTATTGATTTTCTAAACCCTATTTTTAAGTCTTGTGCAATGGTCAGTTAAAAATAATATTTTGGATGAAGCTTCTTACAAGGTTATTTAAACACATTTTGTAGCATTCTATTATAAACAAGTTCAATATGTAAGTCTAGTTCTCCAATCATTGACCTTAGAAGCTCAATTACAGTCTTACATTTCGAGAATAGAGCAGCTCAAAGAATCCTATGAAACTTATGTTTTAGTGACATCCATAGATTCAATAAATAAATCATGAATGCATCATTCCCACGTAAACTATTCTACCCCTCACCTCTATCCAGATATTAACACCAGAATATATATTTTCTTTCTAAAGAAACTTCTAGAAAATTATTTTAATGCATGTATATTTATAGCCGTAATGAAGATTCTTGAACATACTTCATTTTGTAACAGTAAATTGCTAATACTTTTGCTAAAATTATCAATGCAATGCATTTCCCTGCCTTAATTCCTTTTTGCAATCCTTTTCTCTTCGCATATCTCATAAATAAAACCAAATTCTAATCAAGAGGTTTAATGTAATTCCAGTGCAGACAGGTAATTAATCCTCCCCACACAACCCCCAAGTGGAAAATACTAATTGTGTAGATCCGCCAGATCTACATCATTAACTTTCTGTTAAAACATAATTCTGGTGATTTTTCTCCCTGTCTTAATCAAGGGGTAAAAATGACAGTGGTTTTACATTCTGGTACCTGACTGAAGTGTAATACATTTCACATAAGGTATAGCAGTCTGAACTCAGAAGAGGTCTGTTTCTCTCTTGGTATTCCCAGGTTAGTGTGCTTTTCATGTTTCAGGCTTTTTTTAAGGATTCAAGATGAAGGGTACTTTTAAGTTTTTTATACAAACTATAACCACACAAGCTTTTTTCAGGCTTATCAACAAAATGTAGGTAACATGCTGTTTGTAAATTGCCTTCCTGGAGACTAAACAATAAATGATCTGATGCCTTGCATAAGTAATTGAATATCTCACCCACATAATAATGGAAAGTCTTTTAATCTTTGTCAATCTGTCAAGGAGACTTTAAAAAATGACAAGAAGGTGGAGTAGATCCATCTGTGACATATCTCAGGCAGGTATTAGACAGGACACCCACACTGCTATTGTCATGAAAACAAGAAATTGGAATATTTTGCATTTGGTAATGTCAATGTCAATTTCTCATATACTGGGAGATAGGTTGGTAAGGATTGTAATTGTGATAACTGAAGTGAGAAATAAACTGACTACAAGGGTCAAATTACAGTCCAGAGACATGAATTTTATTCTCAGCTTGGATCTATGCAGAGTCTATACGTTGTCCCTGTGTTAGCACGGGTCTCCTCTGGGTAATTCGGTTTCCTCCCATAGTCCAAAACGTGTGCCGGTTAGGTGCATTAGTTATGTTAAATTTTCTCTCAGTGTATCCGCACAGGAGTATGTTCACAGTAACTTCATTGCAGTGTTAATGTAAGCCTACTTATGGCACTAATAAATAAAAATAACCAACGGTAAGATGTGTTTTCGATATGTTAATGAATCAAGAGGAACTTCAATAAGAAATTCACCTAGGGCAACAACGGGAGTAGTTTTGAAGTGTGTTGTTTTATTTTAAAAGGAAATGCACAAGTTGTACAAGGTGTAAGTGAGTAGAGTAAACATGGGTTAAGTTTACTTTTATAACACAACAGCCAAAATAAAGAAAGGAGTTTAATTAATTCTGAGAAGAAAGCATCGCTGGAAAGACTGGTTGAAACAGCCAAAAGATCAAAGGAATGCATTTCAGGAAATACTAAAGCCCATATGCTTAGATCTCCAAGAAACAGGGCAACTGCTCAGATTTCCCAGAAGGCAGTCTGAACAAGGTCAGAACTGGAGAAGCAGTTGCTGCTGGCCTCAGAGAATACCTTCAGAGAAAAAGAGCATGTGTGGTACAAATTGCTGGAATATTATAGATTTAAAATCTATAAAGATTGCTGTTGAACAGGAAAGGGGAAGGTTGGCTCTGAGGGTCGTTTAAGCTAAGATTCTTTTGGAACTCCTGTTATAAGTAATGTTTATTGTGCGAAACCATTCTTGCACTTAAGTATAATTTTCTTTTATTTTCCTTATTTGTTAATAAAAAATTATTTTGGTATAAAATCATCACAATTGATTGAGTTTTCTGCCAGAACTTTACTGCTGTTCACAGCAGAAAGATCTTCCTGTTCTGCTGATGGTACATCCCTGTTGTGGGATTCCCATTCAATGGGAAATCCTGTTGACAATGTCAGGACCAGAAGATCTTGCTGCCAGCCAATAATAGGCTACCTTCACCATGGTGAAATAAGTGGCAGATTTTATGGAAAATCTCATCCATTGTTTCCTGATTTCAGAATCTTTCCTCATAATATACATATTTCAAAAACTGTTTTGGTAACTATTGCAAGTTTCCCTTTGCGATTTCGGCAACTTGGCATTTACCATCAGCTGTGCCTAACGCAATCAAATGATGAAGTCGAAGGGCCTGATCGATTACATTGAATCAACCTCATTAAAGTATAGGCATAAGACTCCTCTTCACAATTCGCTTCCAACGAAACTTCCCTCAGCATAATCCATCTTTTGTTCCCTGCCTCACAGCAGACATATGCACTCACACTGAATGGTTCTAATTGTGTTACACAAGTAGTTATCCAGACAAATATAGAATAGAAATAAAACCTTTTTTGATTTCTGGGTAACTATTGTATAGACAGAAGCCATTGCCGCCGCTGTCACTGCCACTGCCTGCTTTCCCTCACTGCCCCCCCCCCCCCCCCCCCACCACCACCACCACCACCACCCCCCTGCCTCCTGCACAGATGCATCCCCTCTCCAATCCCAAGATCAGACCCTCCACACCTCTACAGTCTGGTACCCGCCATCCAAAGATTGACCCCTCCTGACACCTCCATTCTGTTCTCCAAACCACCACATCCCACCACCTACCTCCCTGCCAAGGCCATTTAAACTGACTTACTTTATGAATCATATTTTACAGATAATGACCCAGACACCACTATCATTATTCCTGGCGGTGTTTTGTTCTACAAACAGGACAGTCTGATAAAGATAGCAGGACAACGGTAAGTAGTCTCGGCATCTTCCAGACTCCAGGTCAAACCTGGACAGGCAACCCTCCTACTGATTACCATCTACTGTGCTGATGGATCAGTAATCATACTGAAAGGATTAAAAACATTAAAGTAATTGCGGACAGCACAGTTCCCTGAGAAGCTGCTGAGAAGATGTTTCAGTGCAATTCCCACACTTGCAGATGGGCAGCACAAACAAGGAACCTGAAGTGAGAATTCTCACAACCACAGGGCGATAGCCATAACAGTAGGTGTGGATGTTTGGATAGTGTGTGGTGTATCTTATTAGTAATTAATCATTCTAATTAAACAAGCTGTAACTGATTAACTATATTCAACTGACATAAATTAAGTAATCCGAACTATTACTTGTAATTGAATATTAATGATTGGTGTATGTGTATTACTTGTAAGATAAACTCAGATATAATTGCTCATGCCATGTATCCCTCAGAAAATCTGGACACCATCTCATGAAAGGCAAACTTCCTTGCTACAGTTTGAATAAAGTTGATTTAAAACTCCAAAAGCTTCATCTGTCAAGGGTATACGTGTTTGCTGGATGGTAGCAACATTCCACGGCATTTAGAAGAAACAAGATAGCAACAGCACAAAATGTATCCTAAGTTTGGGAACTTTAATATCTAACACCAAGAGTGTCTTAGTAGTACTGACAGAGCTGGCTAAGTACTAAAGGATGTATTTGCCATACAGGACCTGCAGCAAGTGGTGTAAGAAGTAACAAGAAAGCAATGCTTACTTTAAGTCACCTTCATCAATCTACTTGTCACAAATGCCCTGTCAAATGTCAAGTGTCAAGCTGAAGTACACTGTCCACAATCACAGAATCTTCTTTTGCCCTGATCTGAGTTTCCTAGATTCTTTTTATCACAACAAAAATAACTTGCATTGATATAGCACATTTAATACAGTATAACAGCAGCTCTACTGGACAAAGTTTGACACCGAAACACAAAAGGAGATATTATAACAATGACCAAAAACTTCATCAAAGAGGCAGGTTTTAAGATGCATCTTAAATGAGAGGGAGGCGTGGAAGTCTATGGCCTTCTAAATTCCAGAGTCTCAGGCCTAGGCAATTGAAAGAAAACTGCCAATAATGGAGGAAAAGAAATTGAAGATAAATAAGAGGCCAGAATTGGGAAAGCAGAAGGGCTTGTGGAAGGTTGTAGAGTGAGGAAAATGTTACGGAGTAATTGGGAGGAGTAAGGCCATGGAATGATTTGAATGCAAAGACGAGAATTTTAAATTTGCAGTGTTGCTGGACAGGGATCCCATCCAGGTCAACAAGTTCAGAGGTAATGGTTTAATGGCTCTGAAAAAAGGATAAACAGATATTCATAACGTTAACTTTGTTTCTTTCTGCTTTCCAGCATTTTCTGTTTTTTATTTCAGATTTCCAGCATTCACAGTTTTTTGCTTTTCTCATAATGGTTTAACAGGACTAGCTGTGAATCTCGATACAGGAAGCAGAGCTTTGCAAGAGCTGAAATTTATAGAAGGGAGATTGGCCTGGAGAGGATTGGAATTGATGAGTGGGGAGGTAACAAAAGGATAAGGCTATCTATGCCCATTGTTATGACATTACTCCATTTCTGTAGCTGCACTTCACTGAAATAATGCTCGATTCTCCTTTGCCCATCCTGTGCAGTTTTTCCTCCTAATCCATGCTGGTAGTATATGAACGAAACAAACACTCTCCTGAAAACAGAAAGAATCTAGGCCCAGTTTTTCTATCAATTCAGCACTTTTGGGAGTATCGCTACAATAGCGGATGAAAATCTGCCAGTGGTCTTCCTATGTCAGAGGGAGCAAGAAACAAGTCCAAATTTTTGTTGATCGGACAATTAATAACTCACCATAAACATTTCATAACTACAGAAATTACTCCACATTGTTCAATCTCAAGAATGATTCATTTCCACCTATCTTCACTGATCCTGGCTGGTCCGATGGTAATGGGTTATCATTGATATTTGCTCACGGCTCCTGGCAGCAGTTCTGTCTTCTAATTCTCACGATAGATTATGGCAGGAAATTTAGAATTGCAATGTCATCTGTCCTCCTTTGCGTATATTTCATGTTTTTAATTAAGAGTGTTTGCATCTCAACAGGTAGATTGTGTGAAAGGCAATAAGTACAAGAGAATTTGGGGGAGTCATTTTCTGGTATAAAACCAACACGAACTTTTCTGTCTAATATTTCTGTCAACAAAAGTTACTAGCTCAATTAATGTACCATGAATGTGCTGATAGTGCTAAGAAATTTGCCACTGAGAATATATGGTTTAAGTCCATTGTGAGCAGACTTCATGAAGAAAAACAGAGAATACCTCATCAAATGTCATTGTAATCCTGTTGATAGTCAAATAAAATGAAGAAGAATGTGCAGTTCTGTGGCTTGTGAGTATGAGAAATTGTATTGGAGTCTTTGTAATAACTGATATAGCAGTTTTGAATCATTTTATGTATTCATATCTCTTTGTGATATTAATGGTCATGTCTCCTTTGAAAACCTCATACCTGAGATTCTAACAAAAATATGTTGGGGGGAGGGTGGTTTGATACTCCCAAAAGTGCTGAATTGGTGGGAAAACTGTCTGTTTTTCAGTCTGTGAAATCCTTTACAATTCTCTCGAAAGGTAGGTTAGACAGATGTTTCTCAATATCTTCTGCAGGAGGATTGAATATATATACTTTATTAAAGAAAAGCTTTTACTTTATATGGACAATTCATTTAACAAATAACATGTAAATTGGCAATACTCAGAGCAAAACATGCTTACAGTCTTTTTTATAAAAAAACTGGCTCCTTTAATTACACAAACTGGCTGCCACTTTCCATTATTCAAATATAGACAATGTGGTGGTGCACAGCTGGAACTCTTATGAGACAGTCAATTCAAAATTGTGATTTGGGCCAATTAAACAATTAACATATTAAACTTATCCATCATAAACTAGCTATATCATTATTAATTTACATGCGGTATCCCACTGATGCCTACACAGCTCATTTATCTTGGTGTCTGCGTTGTACATTGAAAATGCCTAATCATTCTCTGTGGAAGTGATTATCTCCCTGTATTGTTACTAGTTTTTTTTTAAAAAATCAACTCAGTGATCTAATAAACACAAAGAAATGCTTTGTTTTGTATATATATTTTAAAATTAAAATCATGAAAGTTTCTTTCTTATTGTGAAATTGAAGAAACTTAATTTTGACTGATCTTTAGTTATTAAAGAAAGTCTTGGATTTACATAATGCCTTTCACAACCTCAGAATGTCCCAAAATGTTTTCCAACCAATAAATACTATTGAAGTGTAGTCACTGTTTTATTATAGGAAAGGGTTGATTACTGAAATTAGATTATTAGAAAATTACAATTTCAGTTCATTTGTTTATATCTGTCTGGGTGGAATCATAGAATCTCTAAAGTGCAGAAGGAGGCTATTTGGCCCATCGGGTCTGCACCAATTCTCCAATAGAGTCATTCTATCCCTGTAATTACATGCATTCATCATGGCTAATCCACCTAACGTACTCACCTTGGGTCACTAAGGAAGCAATTTAGCCATAGCCAATACACCTAATTTACACATCTTTGGACTGTGGGAGCACCTGGAGTAACCTACATTAGCAAGGGGAGAACAATGCAAACTCCACACAGACAGTTACCCAAGGCTAGAATCGAACGTTGGTTCCCAACGTTTTGGGGCAGCAGTGCTGACCATTGTGCCATCATGTTACCCACTCGTGCACTCCTGAGGTGCTCCTGATATTAGTTCACATTTAAATGAAGTGAGTGAGCTGTGGATATCTGTTGGGTATTCCCAGGCATCTTGCAGGTGAAAAGACTAGGAATTTCAGATTGCTGTATTGTAGGCTGTAGCTTCAAGTAAGTGAAGGAAAGGGAATGGAATGTGCTTGGGAAGGCAGGCAATTGATGAAGTAGCAATCTGGGAATGAAGGAAATGAAAAGGGAGAATGGAGGAGGCATTTCTATGTCCTACCCTTTCTTTCTCCCCCATGTTCTCTGTGAACTGTCTGTTTTGTCTGTATGGCATACAAGAAATACATATCACTGTATCTCAATAAATGTGTCAATAATAAATCAAATCAAAATAAATCAGGGACCAACAATTCTCTGTGTGAACAGGGAAAAACACTCCTGAAACTCCCACTTTAGATGCAAATAGGTATTTTAAATGAATATATCTTCTTAATTGTCACCTTAAGATTTTCGTGAAAGCAATTGGCCCATGTTGATTATATTCATGACAAACCAATTATGCAAAGGGAGCTTCAAATATGTACAGGATCCCTTTGTCACATCTGCAAAGGGTCTCATGCCCATTTCAGGGAGAGAGCATTAATCCTATTTTCTTGCCGACATTCATAACCAGCATGAGTGCTATATTCACCATATCAGAGGTTTCAATTTAGTGCCTGAAGCTAGCCAACAGGCACTGTGTCCAATTTTGCATAGATAATTCAGTATTATTGGTCTTAGCAAATTTTGGTCAAGAACTCAACATGTATAGGTTGAGCCAGAAAGAAATGCCAGGTTGGTGAGGGAATGAGTTGTATTTTAACTTTAATCCAACAGCTTTCCTAATCATTTTCTGGTACTGCCAGAAATTAATGTTGATATTTAGTGCAGTTTCCAAAACGCTGACATGTTTCTTCTCCACAAAATATGGTGCAAATTGGTGTTGGGAAATTCTGATCATTAACACAGCGATGATGAAGGAAAATAAGATAATTCATTGTTATGATATTATGTGCTGTGGAGAGGAATTTAGAGGTGAAAGTGCTCTTAACACCTTTGAAATTCTTGTCCTTTTGTTCAAACATCTCAAGAAACTGAGATACTGTTGAAATAATTTTGGTGAGTTGTGTCATTTTGTGTAGATTAGAAATATTGCAGTCACAGTACATTGACAATGGAGAGGATGGGTGTTGAGTCCAGTAATAGTGATCAGGAAATCTAATTTGATAATTTTCATAGAAAATGATAATCAGTCCGTCACAGTCTTGACAAGTCTTGAAGATGATGATACAAAAACTAAATACTGTGGATGCTGGAAATCTGCAATTAAAGCATAACTACTCAGCAGATCAGGTAGCTTCTGTGCGAAGAGAGGCAGAGCCTACATTTCATGTCTGTAACCAACACTTGAAGATGGTGAAGGGGATGATCTACTCCACAGTTTGTCCAAGTTTTTGCAGATATCCATGTAGTCACATATATATAATACATATATATATATATATAAAAAATATAATATATATATATATCATTGCCCAGGTAAGCATCTCCTCCCCTTTCTGCAATCAGTCCACAAAATTCCTTCATCAAAATACCACACTTGACACTGAATTCCCCTGTTTAATGCTGCAGAGATGCACAATAATATATTCAAAGTCAAAGTCAAAGTGTTCCATCTGGCCCAACTTGCCTGAGTCAATTTTTAAATGAACTATCAAAATACTCCCATTCCCCTAACATTTCTTCTCTTTATGTATTTATTAAATATACTTTGAAAGTTATTATTGAGTCAGCTTCCCCGCCCTTATAGGCAATACAGTACAGATGATAACAATTAGCTGCTTGAAAAGAATGGCCATGTCTTGCCTTTAGTTCTTTCAGTAATGATCTGAAATCTGTGCCTTCGTGTTACCAACCCGTTTACCACTGGAAATAATTTTCTCCTTATTTACTCCACTAAATTATTCATTATTTTGAACAACTCCATAATGTTTTCCTGTAACATTCTCTGTTCTAAGGAAAACAATTCCAGCTTTTCTAGTTTCTCCATATAAACTGGGTATACACATTTCTGATACTATCAGAATAATTCTCCTCTTCACCCTCACCCTCCAAAACCTTGACATCCTTTCTAAAGTGTGATGCCCAGAATTTGGTCACAGCACTCTAGCTGGGACATAACTTCTTTGTTTTTGTGCTCCAAGTCATTACTTTTAAAGGCAAGGATCCTTTTGACTTTTTAACTAACGTTTCAACTTGTCCTGCTAATGCTTTGTGTATGTACATACTCCCAAGTTGTTCAGTTACTACACCTCCTCAAAATTATACCATATGGCATATATCACTCCTCCTCATTCTTCCTACCAAATTGAATCATTTCACACTTCTTCCTGTTAAACTTCATCTGCTGTGTCTGTCCATTGTCTCTCTACAACCTTTTAAAGTTTGTTACAATCTTCATTACTGTTCATTAAATTTTGAGTCATCTGCAACTTTTGAAATTATGCCCAATGCACTCAGTCAGACCACTAACATATAAGGAGAAGAGTTGCGTCTTCACATTGTGGCCATCCCTATATACTTGCCCTTGTCTGAAAAACAATCATTTAACGCTATTCTATGCTTTCTATTCATCAGTTACTGCAGCCAATGTCACCCTAATTTTGCTAAAATGTTTATTATGTGGTACTCTGTCAAATGCTTTTTGAAAATCCATATTTACATTAACCACAGCACCCTCGTCAACTCTCTGTTTCTTTATCAAAGAACTAAAGTTGCTTCACTTCTCTACTGTAAACGCTGCCAACCTTTTAATTGCTGTAGTATAAGGATCTGGCATGGAAAGGGTAATGTGGGACTGGGTACAATACTGCCCGCAGTGTAGTGTAAAGGAAAGTATGATCTGAATCTAGAGGGCAGTTTTGTACCAGACAGAGATGTGTGTAGAGGGAAGTATGACGACTAACTTAGACCTTATACTGTGTTTATGTATATAGTTAAAAATAGTTAATAAACACATTATTAAACTCACCGAATCTCTTTATGAGACCTACTAAAAAACAGACATCTTACAATGACTGCTACCTCTTCATTCTTTTATTCTATTGAATTTTTCCACCTCCTTCTTAATGTGACACTGGAAACATCCACTCCTGGAAGTCAAATTTAAAAAATACTTATTTGATACAGGAACCATGCCCTCTGTCTTCACAAGAAGATCTCCCCCTTTTGTACATACTTTATGTCAGCTTTTCCTGTCATTAATTCCTTTATCCACATTTATAATGGAAACAATTGATGCCACACTATCATAATATACTGTACGTACATCCTTCCCTCTGCTAACAGCACAGCAGCACCAACATCGGTGGGAGGAAGTATTTATAGTGTAACACATTTTCATAATAAAATAATTATAAACATGGAATTTTAATGGAAAACTAATAATAATGGAATAATAAAGAAACTAATCAATGCCTACCTTTCAAGTCAAAATGCCCTACTGTCTCAAACTTTCACCTCATCTAAAGTGTCTACAAAGATGTGCAGTTTAGATGGATTGACCTGCTAAATTGCTTAGTATCCCAAAATATATAGGTATGGGGAATTTGTGGAGTAAATATGTGGGATTACGGGGATAGGGTCTGGGTGGGATGCACTGTTGGAGAGTTGGTGCAGACTCAATGGGCTAAATGGCCTGCTGCACACCAGGGATTTTATAATTCTATGAGAAATTGTTCCTGTTGGCAGAAGGATCAAGAACTAGAGGAGATAGGCGAAAGAGGAAATGATGGCAATAGGAAAATCTTCTTTATGCAGCCAACAATTAAGATCTGAGAATGGGTTGGGTTGAGAATGAAGTGAATCCAGGCCTTCAAGAGAAAATTGGATAAATATATGAAGAAATATGAAGAGGCTACAGGGATTTATTTTCATACCAATCAAATAAACTAACTCAAATTAACTTAGGGACAAATTAAAAGGGGGAACCAAAAGGAGGGGGAACAGTCTGAACCAAAATTTAAGCGCAAAGGAAACTTAAAACATTAAATCAAAATGTGATTTTCAGGGTTTGTAATATACCCCAGTCCCTGCCGTGCCCAATGGGCATGGAAGGTGTCAACAGTGCCCGTGGACACCGATGCTTCCTCTCCAGGGACATCTGGCCGCGAATGTAGCCATAATAGAGGGGTAGACAGTCAGGATGGACAATCCTGTCAATTGCCCGCTGCCTAGACCTATTGTTGGGAAAAGTTCAGCAACCAAATCAAACCAAATATCTCAGCTGCTCTTAGCTAGCAGTGACACCACTGAATGATCTCATTTGCTGTAACCACTCTATGAGTGCGAACTGTTGACAGTGCTGATGATAGCAGTCCACCGACAATTGCATGTCTAAAGTTTATTTATCAGTGTCACAAGTAGGCTTACATTAACACTGCAAAGAATGTGACTAATAAACACTGAGGGGAAATTCAGCATGGCCAATGCACCTAATCAGCATGTCTTTCACACTGTCGGAGGAAACTGGAACACCTGGAGGAAACCCATGCAGACACAGGGAGAACGTGCAAACTCCACACAGAGAGTGACCCATGCCTAGACTCAAACTTGGGTCGCTCTGGCGTTGAGAGGTAAGAAGTCTCATAACACCAGGTTAAAGTCCAACAGGTTTATTTGGTAGCAATTCCACTAACTTTCCAAGTGCTGGCCGCCCCTTCCTCAGGTGATTGGGAATTCCATTCACAAGCAGGGCATATAAAGACACAAACTCAATTTACAAAATAATGGTTGGAGTTGAGAGGCAGCAGTGCCAACCATTTGTGCCACTGACTTTCCCCATTTTCTGGGGAGCTGAGGGGGCGAGTTATGGGGTTTTAAATTGCACCCTAAAGTTCAGCAGAGGGAAGCTGCACACAGACAGACACGAAGCCTCTCCCCCGCCTCCCCCCCACCAAACTTCCTGCTGCAAAGACAATGGGAGCGGAGCGCGCGCGCGCGTGTAGTGGGCACGCGACGTGCGAAAGGGACGCGGGGGCGCGCGGTGTGCGGAGGGCGCGCAGGGAGGGGCCACGCGCACGGCCGCCGCGCTGATTGGCTGTGTGTCGAGCCGGCGGCGGCTGCGTGAGGGTGAAGGGGGTGGGCGAGACGCCGCTTCGTCCCGTCACTCCAGGCGGTTAGGATGGCTGCAGCAGCGGGTCAGTGAGTCAGCCTGTCACCCTTTATTGTTCCACAGGCGCGGCGGACACGGACACGGTGTGGCGGCCGCGGCAGTCCGGTACCGGCAGGTCTGGAAAGGGTCGCGATGAACGAGGCAGGGCAACGCGGGGGGAGAGCAGCGGTAGCAGCAGCAGCCCGGCAAACAATGGTCCGCTGGCTGGGGAGAAGGGTAATCCAGCGTTAGGAGCCCGGCCCGGGAGGAACGTTGCTAGGCCCCGCTACCCTCTGCTTGTTGCTTCTTCCCTGACAACAACTGCCTTCTGCACCCTGTGTGTCTCCTCGAGGGAAGTTGACTGTTTTTTTAATTGCTTTGTTTGATCATTCCCCTTGAGGTTCAGGCGGAGGAGATCTTTCCTTGTCAGGGCGATTGCTCGAATTTACAACTCCAAAAGAAATATAATTTCGTAGTGAACCCCCAGAGTGTGATAATTTCATTGTGTCTTCTGAAGGGGAGAAGAATATGTTGTGATTTGAGTTGATTAGGTGGCTGTATGAATGTAAACAAAAATGAGTTTGTGGTTAAGATGTGCTTTAATGCCTAATGAGGTAAATTGGGTATTTTAAAATATTCTTCATCCATTTTTCACCTTACATGTTACTTAATTGCTTTATTTATCAGCCTTTTAAGATGAGTTTTATTGATGGGGAACTTTATTGCAATATCATTTCATGCATATTGTATAGTTGGAAAAATCATGGAAGTAATTTTAAAGAAATAGATTGACATTTTCACTTTATGAAATTTGAGCAGTAAGTTTTTGCTTATTCTAGATCATCAGTTTAAGGGACATCCATTTCAATTGATTTGTGGTGCTCTAGCTGAATTCAAGATGTGTACTGAAACTCTAAAGTCAGACTTGGCTAGTTGGATATTTGTGAGACTAACTGATCAAACTTTTCCCAAGTGTTTACTGCTTAATTGCTATGTGTTGAATAGAATATGATCATGAACAGGACTAGGATTATAAAATCCCCACAGTGCAGAAAGAGGCCATTTGGCTCATTGAGCCTGCACCAACAGCAATTTCATCCAGGCCCTATCCCTATAACCCCATATTTTCACCTTGCTAATCCCCCTGAGACTAAGGGGATTGTAGGAGGAAACTGGAGTACTCAGAGGAAACCCATGCAGACATGGAGAGAATGTTCAAACTCCACACTGTTGCCCAAAGACGGAATTGAACCTGGGTCCCTGACGCTGTGAGGCAGCAATGCTAACCACAGTACCAGTATGCAGTCCATAGTAGTAGGAGGAGGAATGGGCCATTCAGCCCAGTGAGCCTGCTCACCATTCAATAACATCATGGCTGATCTGACTGTAGCCTGACCCTTGACTGACTTGTCAATCAAAAATCTATTATCTAACTCCATCTTAAATATATTCAATGACCAAACCTCCTCCACTTCCTGTGGAAAATAATTTTGAAATGCACTACCATGAGAGAAGATTTCCTCCTCATTTCTACTTTAAATGGGGATTAATTTTTAAACAATACCCCTTAATTCTAGATCATCTGCATATCTAACCTATTGAACCCATTCAGAATCTTGTATATTTCAACAAGATCTCATTCTTCTAAACTCCAATGAGTATTGAGTTGAGTTGAGTAAACTCCAACCTGTTCAAACTTTCCTTGGAAAAGAAACCCTTTCATCCTAATAATCACCCTAGTGAGCTTTCTCTGAATTCCTTCCAATGCAAATATGAAGGTGACCAAAACTATACAGTACTATAGATCTCATCAAAATCCTCTATGGATCTAGCAAGACAGCTTCTTTCTATAGCCATCAGATTTTGGAATGGATCTACCATATAATAAGGTGATCTTCCTCGTCACCTTAAATGTAACTGCAACATCATATTCTGCGCCCTTTACTTTCCTTCTCCTCTATGTATTCTATGAACGGTATGTTTTGTTTGTAAGGTGATTAGCAGCGTAGATATGTAAGGTTACAGGAAAAGGGCCTGGATAGGATTGTGGTTAGTGCAGACTTGATGGGCTGAATGGCCTTTTGCACCGTAGGGATTCTATGAATGCTTTTCACTATCTCAATACAAATAATCAATAATTTGATTATTAGGATCAAATCAATAAATGCCAGCCTAATTACTTGCTGTACCTGCATGTTAACTTTTTGTGATTTATGTGCAAGAGCACTGAAACTCCTCTGTTGCAGCATTCTGCAACTTTGTTTAAATATCTTGCTTTTCTAATCTTGCCAAAATGGCCTTCACACTTCTCTGTATTATGCTCTATCTGACAAATTTTTGTCTGCTCAGTTCATTTATCTATATCCCTTGTGCATCTTTCTCTCAATTTGCTTTCCTCTTTACCTTCATATCAGCAGATTTGAACAAAGGACAATACAGCACAGCAAACAGGCCCTTCGGCCCTCCAAGTCTGCACCGCTCGTTGGTCCAACTAGACCATTCTTCTGTATCCCTCCATTCCCACTCTGCTCATGTGACTATCCAAATAAGTCTTAAATGATCCCAGCATGTCTGCCTCCACCATCCCGTTTGGCAGTGCATTCCAGGCCCCTGCCACCCTCAGTATAAAATATGTCCCTCTGATTAGGCGTTTGATAAGGTCTCCCATGCAAGGCTTCTGGAGAAGATGAGAGGGCATGGGATCCAAGGGGCTTTGGCCTCGTGGATCCAGAACTGGCTTTGCCGGCAGAAGGCAGAGAGTAGTTGTGGATGGGTCTTGTTCTGCATGGAGGCCGGTAACCAGTGGAGTGCCCCAGGGATCTGTTCTGGGACCCCTGCTGTTTGTCATTTTCATAAATGACCTGGATGAGGAAGTGGAGGGATGGGTTAGCAAGTTTGCCGACGATACAAAGGATGGTCTGGAGGGATGCCAAAAGTTGCAGCGGGACACAGACAGGATGCAAGACTGGGCGGAGAAGTGGCAGATGGATTTCAATGCAGATAAATGTGTAGTGGTCCGTTTTGGCAGGAATAAAGGGATGAAGGAGTACAATATAAGGTCTTAGCTGTGTTGTAGAGCAGAAAGATCTCAAGGTCCGGGTCCATAGGACTCTTAAATCGGCCTCGCAGGTGAGGAAATGGTCAAGAAGGCGTACAGTGTACTGGCCTCCATTAATCGAGGAATAGAGTTTAGGAGTCAGGAGGTAATGATGCAGCTCTATAAGACTCTTGTCAGATCCCAGTTGGAGTATTGTGCGTAGTTCTGGTCGCCTCATTATAGGAAGGATGTAGAGGCTATAGAGAGAGTTCAGAGGAGATTTACAAGGATGCTGCCTGGATTGGGAGGCAGGCCTTATGAAGATAGGTTGAGGGAGCTGGGACTCTTCTCACTGGAGAGACGTAGGTTGAGAGGCGACCTGATAGAGGTTTATAAAATGTTGAGAGGAATAGATAGGCTGGACTCTCAGAGACTATTTCCCCGAGCTGAAATGGTCACTACGAGAGGACACAGATTTAAGGTGCAGGGAAGCAAATACAAAGGAGATGTCAGGGGTAGGTTTTTCACTCAGAGGGTGGTGAGTGAATGGAACCGACTGCCGTCGGAGGTTGTTGAGGCAAACTCACTGGGGTCTTTTAAAAGACTTCTGGATGAGTATATGGAAAAGAATAAGATAGGGGATTATAGATAGGTCTGTGGATTGGTAGATGTGATCGGTGCAACTTGTGGGCCGAAGGGCCTGTTTGTGCTGTATTGTTCTGATATCTGAGTTAAACCTAACCACCACCCCCCCCCCCCCCCCCTTCACCTTGAACCTGTGACCCCTCGTGTTTGTCACTTCTGACCTGGATTTGGCAACAACATGCTCAATCCCTTCAACCAAATCATTAATATAGATTATAAATAGTTGAGACCCTGTGGCACTCCACTAGTTACAGTTTGTCAACCTGAAAATGATCCATTTATATCGACTATTTCCTACTGGTTAGCCTATCCTCTACCTGTGCTAAAATATCACCCACAACACTATAAGCTCTTGTCTTCGCCTTTTCAAATTCTGTATGTACTACATTCAGTTTTCCATTTATGCCTATGCTTGTTACGCCCTCAAGTACACAAATCTATGTTACCACTGCATCATCATTTATTGATATTTTTCTACCTTGCTACTACTTCCTTAATAATGGATTCTCAATGTAATGGATAATCTTGACTGCTGTTTCAGGCATTTGGAAAGAATTGGAAGTTGGGAGAATGTGTCTGCTGCTTGAGTGCCTTCTCTTTGCTATCATGACTAATTTGCCCATTTATTGGGGTGGCACAGTGGTTAGCACTGCTGCCTCATGGTGCTGGTAACCAGGTTCAATTCCTGGCTTGGTCACTGTCTGTGTGGAGTTTGCATGTTCTTCCCATGTCTTTGTGGGTTTCCCCTAGGTGTTCCGCTTTCCTTCCCCTGTCTGAAAGATGTGCTGGTTAGGTGCATTGGCCATGCTAAATTCTCTGTGTACCTGAATAGGTACCAGAGTGTGGTGCCTCAGGGATTTTCACAGTAACTCTATTGCAGTGTTAATGTAAGTCTACTTGTGACGAATTACTAAACTTCTTAAAAACTTTACTTTTTTTTATTTTCTGAGAATTACAATACTGAAATAGGCTTACATAACCAGTCTTTATTGTTTTTTTTCCTTTGCTGTATTTCAGTCTTCAAGAATTTGAGAATAGATTAGGTAAATGCTTATGTTATCAGGCTAGTAATCCAGAGATCTACGCTTATGATCTAGAGACGTATTCAAATTCTACCATTACAACTGGGAAATTTAAATTGTTAATTAGTTAAGTGTGGAACAGAAGGTTGGTATCAATAATAATGTCCTTGAAATTATTGGATTGTCATTTAAAAACTCAACTAGTTCCCTAAAATCCTTGAGGAAATAAAGTCAGCCTCCCTTGCTTAGTTTGGCTGATCTAAACTTCAGATCCACAGCAATATGATTAACTCTTAACTGCTCTCAGAAATGGCCTATAAAAAATGTAACTGAATGGATTGTCTGGTATCTGCTGAATAAAATTGTAAAATTTGTGAAGATTATGTTCTATCCACAGAAAACAGGACCAATCCAATCCAGCTTTTTATCATTCCATCAGCAGCGAAGTAACAGAAACTCATTGGCAGAGCTGTCATATGGCATTTTGTTCATGAATGTTCAGTTTGCATTCTGCCCTGATCACCCTTCTTCAAACCTCATTACAGCTTTAGTCCAAATATGGTCAAATGTGAGACTGCCCTTGATATCAAGGCAGCATTTGACTTGTGGCTTCAAGACACAGAAGTAAAATTGAAGTCCATGGAAATTTTCGGAAGACGGTTCACTGGCTGAAGTAATATCTAGGGTAAAGGAAGTTGGATACCAATCGCCCTAGTCTTAAGACATCATTGGAGGAGCATCTCAAGATAATGTCCTAGGCCCAGCAATCTTAACTGCTTCATCAATAACCTTCCCTTCATTCTAAGTGAGGATATTTGCTGATGATTACATTGTTCAGTTCCATTTGCACAAAATGAAGTAGCAGGTTTGGACTGATGAACGTAAGTGGCAGTTAACATTTGTGTCACATAGTGCCAGACAAAAACCATCTATAAGGGAGCCTTTGACATTCAACAGCTATATCATTGCAGATCCTTAGCAAAAGCTTTACGTTAGCATGCTAAAGTACAGTATTGAAATTACTGTGTCCAGTTTTAAGATGACTAAATATTCACAGATTGTAAAAGCATATGTTGTAGTCCACAGTTTGAGATGACAACTCAGAATCATAGAAACCCTGCAGCACAGAAAGTGGCCTATCGAGTCTGCACTGACCACAATCCCATCAAGGCCCTACCCCCACATCCCTACATATTTCATCCATTAATCTCTTTAACCTATGCATCTCAGGACATAAAGGGTCAATTTTAGCACGGCCAATCAACCTGACCTGCACATCTTTGAACTGTGGGAGGAAACCAGAGCACCCAGAGAAAACCCATGCAGACATGAGAATGTGTAAACTCCACACACACAGTGACCCAAACTGGAACTCGAACCCAGGTTCTTGGAGCTGTGAAGCAGCAGTGCTAACCATTGTGCTACTGTGCCACCCTACTGGAAAGAGATCCTTACAAGGTCAAATGACTTCACACTTCCATTTTATTCAGTGCTATCTTAATTAGGTTGCATAGAATTGTTGATTTATGCATACAACTGTTATTATGATCACTGTAGAGACCCATAACTGCAAAGGATAATATGGGTCATGTTTTTAAATTTTTACTGTAAGAAATGACAAACACTTGACTAAATAATAATATTTTCTAGGCAGCTTATACTTAACTGCAGAAAGCAATTTTATACTCATCATGTGTTGCACTTTTTATAGAATTAATGTCTTAAATCAAACTGCCCAGTTGATTCCTTCCATGTTATACCAGCTTCAAGTGACTATTTGCAGAGACTTAGTTTTTAGAGATCTCCTTAATCTACTAACAGCAATAAAGTGTGTCCTAATGATTCTTCCCCTTTGGCCATGTCAGGCCAAATTTCCTGGAATCCCGAGGTAGCTGCAGGATGTGGCTCCTTCCTTGAATAAAGGCTGTCTCTCATCCTCAGCAGAGCCAATTACTCTCTTCTTTCTGTTAACCACACAAAACTGCTATCTGTGATATTTCAGTGATTTATATGGAAGTCTCTAACCTGATCTCAATAATGGCTTCCTTTGCGCTGTACTCCCCATGGCAACATCTATGTCGAGGCAAGGCCAATGTGTTGTAAGTGCTGACTAGCTCTGCATGATCTCAACTCTTCCACTTAGAATTAAATAGATGACTTGCATATGGTTACAACCCAGTACTTTCAGTACCTTCATGGGAATTGGAGCTACTCCACTCTTAACACTTAGGTTGCTATCCATGTGTCCAAACAAATAACTTGCACATTCTTTCCAAGGGAAAATGATTAAAAACCTTCCTCTAATCTCTACCAATCAAACCATCCAGGCAGACTGTGGAACAAATCACGTGATCCCAGCTTCCTTTGTTTTATCCTAGCTACAAAAGTAGCATCCCAAAACATAAACTTCATAATTGTACAATGAAATAACCCAGTTTAGAGTGGTATCATGCATACTCTAAACTGGATCATATAATGTTGTAATTTGTTTCCATTCTGCTGTCATTGTCATTTTTTAAAAAACTAACCTGACATTTGCTGTTAGGGTAATACATGAAGATTGGTCATTTGACTGAAATATTGGGAGACGATCAATGCATGTACAAGGGGAAGAAAATTGGCAAAAAAAATCAAACATTAAGGACTCTCTTCATTATCTCATTCTTCCATATTTTTCTGTCTCTTTCCACCCTATCCCCAGTTTCTTTAAGTCCTATTTTACTTGTCTTGAAGGTACTGTGTTAGGATCATATTTTTGGGGACTGTGAACTGTCCAAAACTACACTCAATTAGTTAGTCTTTATTTTTGCATATTCATTATCAGTAACTTTCCAGTGGTGGTGGTCCAGACCAGTCCCTATGTGGATACTCATGAATCACTGCATCCCAGATTTAATATTTTTAGTCTTTTGTAGCCAGGTGAATTGTGTAAAGGAAAGCACAATCTTATATTGATGTAGTGCTTTTCATGATTTTGGGATGTCTCAGAGGTTTACATAACTGATAAATGTTGCACCCTTGAATCTTGTGTGGCTGAGACTGCTCGGGCCAGCACTGTGATTTTCTTTACCTGTCTAATCTCCAACCTACTGACCACAAGTTATATTTCAGACTTAGTGTAATTGATTTAAAATTTTGCAAAATTAATTGGATAGCAAATGAGTGTATTTCTAAATGAACGAGACCAGTACATCTAGTAAAATTCCATTAATTAAAAAAGCTTTTCCAATTCTAAATATGTCGTCCATGAAGTTGGTGTTTTGAATTTTAATGTTGCCGTAGATTATTATGATTTATTTTCTCTCGTTTAATGTTGTTGCATCTAATAGAGTTGGAAATAGACATTTTTCAGTTAATTAGCATGGAATAGATATTATTTAGTGAATGTTTAGCCCGCTAACGTGGAAGCATACTTTGCCTTCAGTAAATTGTAGATGTGCATGATAGTTAAAATGTTAGACATAAATTTAGACTTTTGCATGGTCTCTTAAGTTTGGGCAAAACCAGCCCAATTTGAAATATGGTGACCATCGATGTGGGAACGAATCATAAAACTCCCTAAGTCTATTTTAAAATTTCTGGTATCTGAAAGTAATTAAGTGGAATTTATTGTTAAGCAGAAGTTATTTAAAGCAGTGCCTTTAGTTATGATGTATGAAATCCTGGGTGGGACTTGCTGAAACAATGGTTGAACAATGGAGGGTGATTAGCTTTTCTGTTAGAATTTTTGGAAGATGACTGATTTGGTTGATGGAAAAGGAAATGATTTTCCTTTCTACTCTTTCATCTTCTGAATCATTTTTAAAAATCCCATTTTGAATCAAACTCTTTCTGATGTGTAATTGGAATGAGGATTACTTTTTACCCAGTGCTAGACAGAATGGAAGAAAGTTGTAGATCCTGAAATACTGCTTGGACTGTTTAAGTTAATTAGTTGTGGTTTGGAAAGTCACAAGGAAGAAATTGTAAGGCATTTTTGCATCTTGATTTTTTTTTTTAAATATTTGCTTGCTGAATTTAATAGAAGACTTTTTAAAAAAAAATAAATGATCTTGATTATATCCATTAATTAGATAAGCACAACACCTGAAGATAAAAGATACTTTTCAAACCAGAATCTTTCATTGAATATTTAATCCTGAAAAATTCAGACTCACTCCAATAAAGAAGTTCATTTTACACAACTTTCGGACAGCATTTACTTTGTCTCAAGATGCTATATTTGAATGTGAATGCATTTATGTACTTTAATTTGGATTCCTAATGTGACAGGACACATGGAGATGACAGGGAAAATTTCTAAACAGTGGGGAAATTGCAAGGCTGAATCTGGAGATAGGCAATCATGGAGTTTGAGTACATGGAGGTGAAATCCAGGAGCTGCTTATAACGCTAATAGTGTTGAGAACATTAAAATTGTTGGAGTGTGTGAACATGTTGTCAGGAGATCTGAGGAATTAAATGGATATGGAAGCACTTGTGATTGGGGAGGGGGGGAAATATCGCCTTGCCTTGGTATGTCTGGTTTGAATAAGCAACCATGAATTGGATGGAGTCAAATATAGCAAAATTAACAGGTATGTTTGACAATGCAGTGTTTCATTTAATAAATGTCTGAGTGCTTGCAAGATGCCTTCTTGAAGTTAGGAAAGTAGCTTGGAAATCCTTAAAGGAGGATGAAACAAAAGAATGTGTGTTCTACAAATGAGTGAATTTTAGTTCTGACAACCTTTGAGGTATAATATACTATAATGCTGTCTAGGTCTGTCATCAATATCTCACTTCTATCCACTATTTCTTGTGTTGTCAGTTGCCTAGTTATGGATGAGCTGCCATTTCCTCCAGTTAAAGCACTGGGAAAACAAAAGCTGGTGTCTTTAGGTCTCATCATCAATTTCATTTTCCTAGGAGCTGTCTCAGACAACCCAACTGCTTGCAATCTGTGATCTATTGGACCCTAAGCTGAGTTTCTTGATTCATGCCCTGTTATCAGAAACTGTCTACTTCTGCATTTGACACGGTTTGTCTCTGTCACTCAATGTCTGACTGCTGTTGTAACTCTTATCTGTGTTTTGCCTCCGGGTTTCACTATTCCAATGCTCTCTTACTAGACTTCATCTTCGATGCTTCGTAAAGTTGAGTACATCCAAACACTGCCTCTCATATCCTAACCTGCAGCAAGTTCCTGTATCACATTACAGTGCAGTATCACATTTAAAAATTCTCATTTTTAACTAAATTCCTCCAAGCCATCTTTGACCTCTGTCTTTCTCCATCTCTGATCTCTTGTGCCCCCTGAGCATCTTCCTTTCCCTCCAGTTCCTCTTAACTCACTGTTAATGGTCATGAACTTCTTCCCAGAACTTCTCTGCCTCTGTCTTTGAAAATCCTCCTTAAAACATATCACTTTGATTAAGGTCTTAGTCACTTACTGTAATAACCTGATATCTCCTTTTATTGACAAGTTCTATCATGCACTCCTGCAAACTGCATTGGGTTATTTTCTTTTAGGAAGGTTACTGTATAAATCAAGTTTTTGATAAGTAAACAAAAAGCACATGATTGCTATCTGTTGTACTGGTATCTAAACTGAAAAGGATAACTTTGCGAAAGGCATAACTGTGTATCACAAGCTTTTTTTTTAAACATTGATACCCCAATAGTACTCTTGGTGAGCACTTGTGTAATTTTATGTCATTCAACTTGACCTCTTATGTATAATTTGTGCTTGCTTCGTATCAGTTTCACAGAGTTTTTTGTGTGCATAAACTGCACAATCCATACAGTTTTACATCTCCCCACAGAAGTCTATATTTCACTTTTGTGTGATCACATTTCAATTATCTACAGGCAACTTTGGTATAGTTTAGAGGACAATAATTTGTTGGATGATGTCATTTGGTCAGCATACTATTTCCTTATTTCTTCAGTTTAGACTTTTACCTTTGTAACTGTTATTTAAGAAACTGAGGGTGGCTCATTTTATATTGGAAAGTAAATTGAAGATCATTTGCTTGCTTGTGGTTTGGCCATTTCTCTTTATGGCAGTGATCAATTTACCCATCAAGAGATAAGTATTTAATTCGAGTAAGATAATTTGTGCAAGATGCTGCTTTTCGTTTGTAGTATTTTCTCACAATATTATTGTATTTAAGTTTTTCAAAAAATACTTTTAATTTGTTCAGTGAGTTATAAAAACTTTTTAGATGGTAAATTAGAGTTGTTCTCCAGAGAAGTGAAAAGGTTGATCTCTGAGCTTTCAAAAGTATTTATTTTGACGAAGTACTACAAAATGGACTTAGTAAGCAAAATTAAATGAACTAAATTGTATCAGCATTGATACAAAATTGATTAAGGGGCAGAAAATAGTGGTGAGCAATTATTTCAGATTGTGGGGAGATAGATAGTGGTGTTCTCCAGAGGTCAATAGTAGAATCAGTGCTCCTAATGCTATTTTGATGACCTGGACTTGAGTGTGCAGGGGCATAATTTCCATGTTTACAAAATTACATAACTTGAGAATGCTGTAAATGATGAGCAAGATAACAGACTTCAGGTGAAATGGGCAGACATTTAATATATATGCAAAATGATACAGTGGGAAGAACAAGGAGAAGCAATATAAATAGTTCAATTTTAGAGGGTGCAAGAAGACTTGCAGGTGTACGTACGCAAATCTTTGATAGTGACAGCACAAATGGTGAAGGTTAAGCAAGGATATTATGCTACACGTTTCTAAGAAGTAATGATTTGACCATAATACACATTGTGTTCAGTTCTAAACACCACACTATCAAAAGGTGGTCTTGGAGAAGTTGAAGAAGAGATAAACTAAAATGGTACCAGAGATGAAGGACTTTGTGGAGAGACTGAAGAGGCTGAAATGTTCTCTTTTTTTTTAAGGAGTTTGGTGATATGTTTTCTGGTTACTGATCCTACTGCCATTGAAAAAACTAAGATTTAAAATTGCCAAAGAACCTATGATACGAGGGAAGAATATTTAAGAGTTGTGATCCGAATGAATGGTGGAAGCAGATTTAATTGTCAGATTCAAAAAGAATTGCATAATGAGTTAATGGGGGGAAAAAGCAGGCTAGTAGGGACTAGGTGGATGAAAATGATTGAATAGTGCCTCTTTTGCTGCACCATTTTATGATTGCAATTCTATAAATGAGCTTTCAATTTTTTTCATTTTACAGTTTGTGTATACAGCTTATCACTAATATTTTTAAAGTAGATACATGTTGCAAAATATTTGAAAATTATACTTATGTATTGGTATGCAGTTATAATACCTAAAACATCGTGATAAATACTGATTTTAAAAATGAGGGGAAAGTTGGAGGTGGATTTGGATTCAAACTGTAAAAAAAAACTTGAATATTAGTGAATTGGTCCCATGTCAATTCATTTTTGGTCTGATTTCCCTGACAGTCCCTGATTCTATCCTGGCAAATTAAACAAGCAGCGATGGTGTGAATGATTGGAGTAGGAACAGATGTAGTCACTGTTACAACTGGACATCTGATTGGTCTGCTAATCCAGAGTGTGAATAAGGCTTTAATACATGATGCTGATATATTGCGATCAAATTCTGATGGTGAAAATTAAATGAATGGCCTTGTTATCTGTACATTAGGAAAGCTGCCAGCCAAAACCCTAGTGACTGAAAGTTATTAAAACCTTGAGGCTATTAGTTATTCTGAAAATCTAACTGCTATGAAAAGGTGCTCCCACTGTACATATTTAATCACTGGCTCCCTGCACTTATAAACATCTTTCAATAAAAGCTTGTATCAAATTATCTAGTACTATTCCAGATGCTTGATTTCACCAGCATAGCTACTTTGAAAGTTTACTAATACTAAACTAAATGTCACTTGAATCTGTTTATCTGAGGACCTTTTAATTCACTCGAAGTGGTGAGATCTCATTTGTTAGCAGACAATCTAAATAAAATTTTGCTGCTGGGCATTACGTAGGTGTTTCCTGAAGGATGGCTCCAGTAAATCCAGAAAATTCATCAGTTATTAACCCTCACATTTTGTGCTAAAGTCGTTGTGTCAAAGGTCAAGAAAGCAATAGCTCAAAGTGGTCTTGCATATTTGTGATCCCTCTGCTCTTAAAGGAGAAGCAAAGTCTCAATCCACAACTTTGCTGTGATTGTCTTTTCAAGTTTTCCTTGCACTTTTTATTTTTAACTTCATCCCATTTTCTTTGCCAAAATGTACGAAGAAGGGAGATACAGTAACACCAGACTGGCTACCTTTTGCAGCTCAGAGACTTGCTGTTCACTTTCTTTAAAATAGTGTTTATAATTCTTACTGAGCAGATGCTTTTTAAATGTTGATTTTCCCAGAGGCAAAGAGCATTCAACAAATTGAAGGAAATGACCAAATTGAAACTGTTAGTGCTGGTAATATCAGTGTTTATATCAAAAGGTGATGTGAGAAACGAGGTGGTTCCTGCTGTCTCAGTTCATCCTTCCTCACTGCTGCCATTTGGTTATTCTCTTCTCCCATTGCTACTTTGTTAACCTGTCTGTCCAGTTGTATCCAAACTCAACCCTGGTTAAATTCCCAAGCCTTTAGGCTAGAGCACTTGCATTTTGCTACAAGTGGATTGAGACTTTGCTTCTCCTTTAAGAGCAGAGGGATCACAAATATGCAAGACCACTTTGAGCTATTGCTTTCTTGACCTTTGACACAATGACTTTAGCACAAAATGTGAGGGTTAATAACTGATGATCTCTTCTGCTTTGCTCAATTATAAATTTTCATTTTTAAGAAGAAATCAATTCATTTAAAAAATTATTCCGAGCTTCATAATGAAATAGCCAGGGAGATATAGCCCCAGCCATTGATGAAACTGCATGACTTGTGCAGTTACTGTTGAAATTGGGCCCCTTACTACCACAAGGAGGTGGAGAGTTTGAAATAGAGAATTTGTCAAAGTATGGAGGGAGAAGTGCAAGTTTAGAGAGTTTGAAACCAGAGCACAGCAACCTGAGAAGATGGATTTAGAATCATGTTATTGAGAGCCGGAGTTTATTATTGCAGACTTACATTAATACTGCAGTGAAGGTAGTGAAATTCCCTTCATTGCCACATTTTGGCCTATTCAGGTACACTGATGGAAAATTTAGCACTGCTAATGCACCTAACCAGTATGTCTTTTGGACTGTGGGAGGAAACCAGAGCACCTGGGAGAAACCCACGCAGAATGTGCAGAGTCAGCACACTATGACTTAAGCCAGGAATTGAACCTGGGTCACTGGCACTGTGAGGCAGCAGTGCTAACCAATGTGCCACAACGACCGTCATAGCTGAAGGTTTGTCCTTCGTAACTGAGTAGAAATGGCAATGAGAATCTGGAACACAGGGTTTGGCTTTAAAGTTAAGTGAAGATTTCCTTCTTGTTTCACTAATGAACCTCTGTCTGAGTCAAGAAATTATTGACTGGAATATGCTTTCAGCAAATGATTCAGGCTGACTCTATCAGTATTGAGCAAATGCACATTGCCAGATATGTTAAATTTTAGGGTCTGATGTGACTGGAGAAATATTTAGCCATCAAAAGTTGAAAGGAATTCTCCACTTGTTCCGGTTAGCATTCCATCTTTAATACCTTTACTGATATTTGTGGGGTCTAGCTATGTGCAAAATGGTTTATGCAGGCTCTACATTTCAAAGTAGTTTATTATATGTAAAGGTCTTTTGCAGTGTCTTGATGTGGTAATGTGCTATATACGTGCAAATGTGTCTCCCAGTTAGTCGATTCAGGGGTGATGGGATTAATTCAGTAATAAAATCCCTTGTCCATTTTTACTTCAATATTGCAGTATTCTTGGGCCACTATTTTGCTGAAATATGAATTGCAAGTAAGTTTGAGCATATTACTAACTTATTTTTGGACTTTCCTCTTATTTTCTTGTGTTCAGTGCCAAAGACTACTCCCATTAGCAAATTCTCCTGCAAAATGAAGGGTGACTTATAATACACAATCTCTTGAGTTATTGCCAATGATTTAGTTGAAACCCCTTAATTAGCTGTAGAGTATGTAACAATGTCAAGTAAGTTTTGTAAAGATGTAGAGTAAATTTTGGATCTTTGTTAATATCACATTTACAGAATCCACTTAATGAAGGAGGTGTATTCTAAGAGGAAGGTTCCTTAATGTCTATTTTAATAATTCAGAGGATGTGGGCTTCATTGGCTAAGGCAGCATTTATTGCCCATCCCGAATTGTCCTTGGGAAGGTGATGGTGAGCTGTCTTCTTGAACTGCTGCAATCCATGTAGCGTAGGTACACCCACAGTGCTGTTCGGATGAGAATGACCCAATGACAGTAAAGGAACAGTGATATGTTCCTTACTGTGACTTGTGAAGTGTACATTAACCATGTGTATAATATGAACTTTATTATCAAACTACCTTGAAATGTAGTACAGTTTACTAAACTGTTGCTCCATTTTTGTAAATATGTAATGAATCTCTTTCACCTTGGAGCATTCCCCTCACAGCAGGTGGCACGTTATACTATAGGACTATCTTAATGGTCACTAAGAATTGTTTTTAGTTTTCAGTTGCCTATCTGCAGCAAATAGGCTTTTTATTTTTACTTGGACTGAACACTCCCCTCTGTTATTGATTTTGTTGGTCTGGCATTGGGTTTGATTTTATGCCCAAAAAAAAGCAAAATGTTTTCATTCCTGAATTTTGCTTTGTTGTCATTGTCCTGATAATGGTGCTTTTGGAATAAAAATATCTGAAATAAACATCAAACAAGCCCCATTAGTATCTGGAAAAAATGTTAATATTTTAAATAGACTTAACAGGACTGAGGTACTTCTGACAGACAAACCTTAACGTTAACCTCCTTTTGATAGTCAGACAAGGTATTGGCGATGTGTATAAAATTGTGGTCACTTAATATTTTGAACTATAGTTTGTTTCCTTTGAGGCCTGAAAGTCATTTGTAGGTGTGAATATGTTTAAATGACTTGGATGTTTTTTTGTGTGATAAATGATGAATACTAGTGTCCTGTCTTTCCACAGAATTGAATAAGTTTTTACTGGGACACAATGGAGTTTCGAGTACAAGTCAGAATATTGGGATGGACCCTGCACATGCATGTAGCATTCTGCAGCAACTTAAATGTATGTACGATGAACAGCAGCTGACAGACATTGTGGTGGAGGTAGATCATGGAAAAACGTTTTCCTGTCACCGAAATGTACTCGCTGCAATTAGTCCTTACTTTAGGTATGCTTTTGCTGTTTTGGTAGTTAGTCATTTAAGATTACAGACTAGCTTATAGCACATCAAAGTGGTGGGAATGGAGACAATTGATGTAAAAAATGAAACAATCATTTTATCTTTTAATCTCAGTTGTGAAAGATTTGAAGTTCTAGTTCTCTTAATTACATCACCATGTACAAATGGCATGGAGTTCAATGAATAGTCTAATTTTTGCTTTAAAGAAAACTCAGATGGTGTTTAAGAAGACTTGGTTCTGAAGAAGTAGTCTAAAATTTAATTCCAGAGCTTAATTATGGCTTAATTCTGTCAGTGGGTCACTGTAAAATACATTAAAATGTTTTTCACAACTTTCTTTTTATGATTTATTTTCAGTCAAAGAGTAAATAAGTTGGACTAGTTGTTTATTGGAATTAAAGTGACTGGTTGTCACTTGGAATCTTGTGTTTAATTCTTAAGTTTGGTCCATTTTAAAATGTAGTT
This sequence comes from Sphyrna mokarran, assembly GCA_024679065.1. Lineage (NCBI taxonomy): Eukaryota > Metazoa > Chordata > Chondrichthyes > Carcharhiniformes > Carcharhinidae > Sphyrna > Sphyrna mokarran. The sequence goes on along the minus strand of JAGIQG010000003.1, from coordinate 102,341,622 downwards.
TTACAAAGCTTTTGTGTAAAATAGCTTTGTGTTGAGTTTTCAGGAAATTTAGTTTTCTGTTTGCCAATTTAAAGGTAGCATTTCCTCTAAATTGCAAGGTAAGGAATTCAAACCCCACTTTAGAATAGAGAAGTTAGGCTGATGCCCAGTGCAGTACAAGGAGCTCCTTTTCAGATAAGATTTTTAAGGTCTATTTGGTTTTAAACTGCTGGAACATTCAAGATCAATTGGTTTATTCAAATAATTGAATTTTTCCAGTACCCTGACCAATATCCCTTCAACCAATATATTCAAAAACAAATTGACCATTCATTCATCCCATCATTGTTTGTAGTTTCTTGCTGTGCAGCAAAATCTCGTGTTCGCCCATTCTTGGAAAGTAATCAACTGCGTGCTAACATGTTTTTGTGATATATTACTATATAGATGAAAATATTTTATTCTGGAATGGGTTCAGTTCATTAAGCTTTTTTATTTCATAGGTCTATGTTCACAAGTGGCCTTACAGAGAGCACTCAGAAAAAGGTGCGAATTGTGGGAGTGGAAGATGATGCAATGCGGCTTGTGTTGGACTATGCATATACTTCCAGAGTATCACTGACAGAGGTCAATGTGCAGGCTCTTTTCACAGCTGCTAGTCTCTTCCAGATTCCATCCTTGCAGGACCAGTGTGCTCAGTATATGATAAGCCGATTGGACCCTCAGAACTCCATTGGGGTTTTCATGTTTGCTGATGCTTTTGGACACCAGGAATTGAAGGAGAAATCTCAAGATTATATTAGAAAGAAAATTTTATGTGTTGCCAAAGAGCAGGAGTTCCTTCATTTGACTAAAGACCAGCTCACAAGCATTCTAAACAGTGATGACCTAAATGTGGAAAAGGAAGAGTGTGTTTATGAAAGTATCATTCAGTGGCTTGAACATAACAGAGACAAAAGGGAGCCACATCTTGCAGACATTTTTGCCAAATGTATACGTGTACCTCTGATGGAAAAGACCTTTTTACAGAAAATCCCTTGCACTTTTGCACAGGCTATGGCTAAAAATTCCTCTGAAGATAAAAACAATGAAGGGGCTGATGGCTGTAGGCCAAGACTTGGTATGACTGCTTCACAGATGATTATCTGCTTCGAGGCTGCCAACAAACACTCAGGAAAGAAACAAACTGTGCCTTGTTTAGATACTGTCACAGGCGAAGTTTTCAAGTTATGCAAGCCTCCCAATGACTTAAGGGAGGTGGGAATCTTGGTGTCACCTGATAATGACATTTATATTGCAGGAGGTTACAGGCCAAGTAACAGTGATGTCTCTATAGATCATAAAGCAGAGAGTGATTTCTGGATGCATGACCATGCAGCAAACAGATGGTTGCCCAGAGCTCCATTGCTGAGAGCACGTATAGGGTGTAAACTAGTTTATTGTTGTAACAAAATTTATGCAGTTGGAGGTCGGGTGTATGAAGGTGATGGACGGAATGCACTAAAATCAGTGGAGTGCTATGATGCCAGGGACAATTGCTGGATAGCTGTCTGTCCAATGCCTGTTGCTATGGAGTTTCATGCTGCTGTGGAGTATCAGGATAATATCTATGTGTTACAAGGTAAGGGTGTGGATGCTCAGTGTACCCATTATTTTGAATTATTTTTCATCAGTTGGTATGCAAAGTTCTAGCAATGATTATAACACTCCAAATGAAAATCAGCTTGAATAAGAAAATCTAGCCATACAAATGCAAGGCTAATACATTAAGTTAGCATAGCGGATATGCTATTAGACAAATGATCCACAGGCCTGTACTGATCCAGAGTCATATGTTCAAATCCCACCAAAGCAACTAGAGAAATTTAATCATAATTAAATGCCATAAATCTGAACTAAAAACCTAGTATCAGTAATCTTAACCTTGAAATAATCTGATTATCAAAAATTCCATTTGATTCATCTTTATTTGACTACAGACTTGGAGCAATGGTTGGCTGTTAACTGTCTTTTGAAATAGCTTGGCATGTACCTCAATTGTATCAGGAATGGGAATAAATAAATGCTGGCCATACCAGTGATGCCCATATCCCAAGAATTAATAAAGTCTCTTACAATTTATTAATTCTGATTTGAGGAAATATTGCTCGAGTGAGTCATCTTGACTTACCTAATTGCTGCTCTGCTATGTTTGTAGCCAGCTGATGGTGGAAGTATATCTTTAAGATTTGAGCTAAATTTATTTAGTTTGTTGGGTCAATGTGAGTAATGATTATGTCACTGTGCATACATATGTTTGTGTATATGCACAAGTATGAATAGGTGAAGCAGTGTCTTTTTAATTTAAAATCACTTTTAAGTACCATATCAATAAAGAGGGTACTTGATTGGCAACGATTATCTAACATTGGTATGGTTATACAAGAATTAAGCTCTGATCTCATTAAAGTTAATTTAAGTTGCGATAATTGTCAAAGTTTTGCTATTTGAACAAAACTAAAAAGTTCTAAAATTGACACTGACCTGAACTGAAAAACATGTTTTTTTTTAAATATAATGAAATCTAAAGCTTTTCCTTGCAGTTGGTTATTATGTCTCTTGCCTTTTGATGCAAACATACAAACGTAGGAGCAGAAGTAGGCCATTTAACTCCTTAATCCTGTTCCGTTATTCAGTAAGGTCGTGGCTGATGTGTTTGTTTCAAATTCCGCATGCCCATCTGTCCCTAATGACCTTTGATTCCCTTGTTAACAAGAATCTAATCTACCCCCTCTTAACGATATTCAGTTATCTCTACTGCTTTTTTGAGGCAATGTGTTTTAAAGTTGCACAACCCTCAAAAAAAATTCTTGTCTTTGTCCTAAATCCCTAATTTTAAAACAGCAGAGGAAACATGTTTTCATGTAATTTATCAATACTGTTTAGGAACTTGTATATTTCAGTCAAATCACATCTCACTCTTCTAAACTTCAGTAGATAGAAGCCCCGTTGGCCTAACCTGTCTTCATAACCTGCTCATCCAGGTATGAATCTAGTAAACCTCCTCTGAGCTGCCGGCAAAGCTTTTACATCCTCCTTTTAATAAGAATACCAAGAGTATACCAAAACTGCACACTGTATTCAAGATGCAACCTGCAATGCTCGGTATAACTGAAGCATATCATCTTTTTATATTCAATTCCTTGTAATAAAGGATAGCATTCATTTAGATTTAATTATTTGCTATACTTTCCTATTTTTGTGACTCATGCATTAAACACCTAGATCCCTCTGCATCTCAGAATTCTGCAGTCATTCTACACTTTTTAAAAATCCTTCCTGCCAAGGGAACAACATAATTTCCCATATCATGCATTATACTAGCCCATTACTTTATAGATTTTTGCCCACTTACCTAAATTATCTATATCCATCTGCAACCTCCTGATGTCCTCTTCATAACATTGTCTTTCCTATCTGTGTCATCTGCCATTTAATACCATGTCTTCGCTCCCCTTATTAAATAACATAAATTGTAAAAAGTTGAGGCAGCAGCACCAACGTTTGCAGTCACATTTTGCCAATTGGGGGGAAAAAAATCCATTTATGCCTGCTGTTTGTTTTTTGTCAGCCAGCCATTCCTCTGTCCATGCTAATATTACTTCCTACACTGAGCTTATATTTTCTGCAATAACCTTTGATGTGACTCCTTATCAAATACCTTATGAAAATCCAAGTGCAGTACATCTACAGGCTCCTTGTTATTCATAGTGCATGTTACTCCTTCAGCAAATTCCAATAAATTGGGTAAACATGGCTTCCCTTTCACAAAATCATGCCAACTGTTTCCAATTACGTGGAGTTTCTCCACATGGCCAGCTCTAACCTCCTTAATGATCAGTTCTAATATCTTCACCAGAACAGGCATCAAGCAAACTGGCTTCCTCCCTTCCTTGAATAGAGAGATATATTTGTTACACTCCAGTCTGATGAAATCTTTCCAGAATCTAATGATCTACCAAGTTTAATTTTGTTTATAAATGTCACAAATAGGCTTACATTAACACTGCAGTAAAGTTACTGTGAAAATCCCCTAGCTGCACTTTGGTGCTTGTTTGGATACACTTACGGTGAATTTTAGCATGGTACTTAACCAACACATCTTTTGGACTGAGAGGAAACTGAAGAACCTAGAGGACTGCAGTGAGAACGTGCAGACAGTGACTCAAGCTGGGAATCGAACCCACATATCTGGAACTGAGGCAGTAATGCTCACCATTGTGCCACCCCTGAGCTACCTTTTTTAAAACATTAGGAAGTCTGTTTGGACCTGCAGACTTGTCAGCCTGCAGCTCCATCAGTACCACTTCCCTAGTGATTGTAATTTCACCAAGTTCCCCTTCTCTGCCTTCCACTTCTTGATTTATAGCTATTATTGAAATGTTTTTGTATCCTCCATAGTTAAGATAGAAGCAAAATATTTGTTCATTTCCACATACCTAATTTAACTACCCATTGTCACTCTGTCACATTATTTTTTTTTCTTTTTAAATACCTGTAGAAACTCTTGCTGTCTGTTTTTACAATTCTAGATAGCTTCCTCTTGTACTCCTAAGTTCTCCTGATTAATCTTTTAGTCATTCTCTGCTGTTCTTTATATTCTGACCAATCACCTGATCTGCCACTTATCTTTGTGCAATCATATTTTTTCCTTAACTACTTTTAGTTAATTGTCACTGAGTCCTACCTTTTAAAAAAGGGATATACTTATCAGAATATTCTGAATGATGCCCTTTAATATCTGCCATGGCTTTCTCTCTTGATCTATTCTTTAGCGTTATACTCCAGTTCAAATCTGAGGTTTGAGTTCTACGGTGGATGTGGAATTCTCATCCCAGAAGCACAGCATCATGTCATAATCTAAGACTGCTGGTGGCAAGGCGCATAGTTGAGTGAGATTGACTGGGTTGTGTGAACTTGGGATGAGGAGGAGGGTATTAATAATGTTTATAAATATATAGCCTTGTACCAACATATTCATAATAGTCGGTTTTTCTATTTGCCAGTGACCTTGGTTCCCAAGAATAGTTGTTTTATTGTTTCCACCTTTTTTAATATCACACCTTTTTTCTCTGAACACCACACCTCCTCTGCTCCAATGTTTAAAGTTGACTTTTTAGGTTCAAATGTGTGCTCTTCAGCATGAGGTATGAATAAAATATTTAAAGTAGCAGTTCACAGCACATGGTGGCCTTTGTATTGAAGGCTCATTACTGCATGGGACCAAAAGCAATTTTAGTCAGAGAGCTATGTTTATTTGTCTTGTTTGTTTATTTAACTTTATTTGTATGGAAAACATTTTGCCCAGTTTTAAATCCAATGTTTTTTTTTCTCAAATGTCCCAATGGAGATCGTTATTCCCTGACCCAAGAGGCTGGAGAAGTGGTCTACTCCCATTCCACACCACCTGCTATTCTGAGCTGGGAATACTAAATCTAGCTTCTGTTAGTAAATTATGAATAACCGAGGGGGGTATAATTCAAGGCAGATGCTGGTTAAAAAAGTTCTGATTGAACAGTAAAACAAAATAAACTTGATGTTATCAAGTCTGCAGTGTGGCCTGAAATGCTGCAGTATGCAATATTCTGTTACAGTTATGCTTGTGATATCAAATGAATGGTAATGGAAAGCTGGCTCCTGTAATAAAATTGCATGATTTACACTGACACCTGGTTTAAGCTGGAGTGATCCATTATGTTGTGCTTTATACATAGGATGCTACTGTGCTTTTAGCCTGCTTTCAAGTAATGGGTAATTTATTTTAGAGGCATATAAAAGCTTAGTTGATTAATCATTTGCTTGAATTGATCATCTTGGTCATCTTTTGTGAATGTTTTGGCAGGAGACCACATTCAAAAATTGGATCACTCAAATTTTAAGACTTTTTTAAACTTTGTCAATGCCTTTATTTTGGTTTGGCATATATCTTTCTGATTGCATCTTTGAACCCCCTAATATGGTACTTCTGTAATTTGTTATTAGTCCACATGATGTGACTATTGCTGGCAAGGCCAGCATTTATTGTCCATCCCTAATTTTCCTTGAGAAGGTGGTGGTGAGCTGCAGCCTTGAACTGCTGCAGTCCATGTAGTTTAGGACAGACCTCCACACTGTTATCGGGTAGAGAGTTCCAGGATTTTGACCCAGCAACCCAAAAGAATGGCAATGTGTTTCCAAGTCAGGATGGTATGTGACTTGGAAGGGAACTTGCAGGTGCTTCCATAAGGTAAGTTGCTGATTTTATACTCCCATCATCTTTTTAAGTTGTAAAATTATTTTTTTATATAGCAACAATTTTCCATCTTATGTACTGGATAGTGAATTTTTAGTGCAAAAGTAATTGGAATTTAGCTGCAGTAACTTAAATACTGATGTCATCACAACTGGCAGTGCAAAAGAAGAATTAAGAGAAAATTAGCATTTGAGAACAACTTTAAGAGCAAATTTGATATCATTTGAGCTAAATCTTTTTCTGGCAATTCATCTTTCATGTGGATATTAACAAAATTAAGTAAACTAATGTCACAAGAACCAGAAAGTTGAAAGTAAAAACATGACAACATGAGGAGAGAGGGTGCTTGGGCACACACTTCACTGCTGCTTGAGTTGTTTATTTGCAGCTTATCTATTTTACTTTGAACATTTTGAAAAATTAAGCTGGCATCTTTGTTTCAAGCTACAGAATATTCTTTATGCTATTTTCATGGATTCCTAAACTGTTTTTGTGTTGAAATTGTAAAAAAAAAAAAATTTACAGGGTAGCTTCTGAAGAAAATCACTGGTATTGAAATCTGTTTAGTTAGGAAGATTTTATGTCCTCGTCAAAGGACAAAAATAAATCTGTGCTTTGTACACTTGTACAATATATGTTTTAAGCATGAATTTCGTTGTCTAGGTGGAATTTAGTTGCTCATCACTCATTTTTGTGTACCTTGGATTATGTAGTTATTAAATTCTTTGGTAAATTTGCACACAATTACAATGTTTTATAGAAGTAGCTAACAAACAGTCTGTGTCACAAAATGTTATACAAACATTAAATATTTTAATGTTTTATTGCTGGTATTAACATTCAAACCTTAGTGAATTATTCTAGGAATATTTTGACAGTGCTGTTCCACTAAATAGCTCTTTATTTTTCTTAAATGGAATGTGGGGGGATCACTAACAAGGTTCTCATTTGTTGAGCATCTCTAACTACCCTTAAAGTGGGTGGCTTACCAGACCATTTCAGAGGGTAAGGGGTCAACCACATTACTATGGGTCTGGAATCATACAGGCCAGAACTGATGAGGTTGGTAGATTTCCTTCCCAAAGGGGGATCAGTAAACATAATAGATTTTTAGAACAATCACTAATCGTTTTGACTCTAGCTTTTATAATTTCTGATTTAAAATTAAATTCAACCAACTGCTGTGGTGGGATTTGAACTCGTGACTCCAACACATTAACCTAGACCTCTGGATTTCAAGGCCAGTGTCAAGGCTTCAGCACCACCATTTCCCTATAGTTGGGAAACTGGCCATTAATATTTGATTGATGTCAGTATTGACCAATGTTGTGTCCAATGCATGTTTCCCATTGCTATGATGCTAAAATTGAAAATTAAAACCAACAATGTGACATTAAGAAAAAAGGGTGAGATTAGTAAGGTGCTGTGCCTAAGAATTTAAATTAAATATGAGGTATTACATGTTAAATACTATTTGTTTATCCATATCCATCACAATTGGGGGCTGTTTGTTTTAGTGAGCCCCTTACCTTCCTAAAAAGGAATTTTTAAAAAAAATCATACAGAATAATTTGGGTTACAAAGTTTGAATCACTGTCTGCCCTGCCATACATCAGAGATCAGATAGCCAGTTCCTCACCTTGTCAAATATTTGGAATCAGATGTGAGGAAATGATGGGTTAAAATTGAGTGATTATTTGGTAGTCCAGTACATAGATAAGCTTTTGGTTCGTGAACTAATTACCTTATAGCACATAAATAAATTAATCTGACAACAGAACAATTTCAATCATTTTGGGTTGGGTAAAGTCTAAATTGTCTATTTTCTTTGTTCAGGTGAATTTTTCCTGTGCTACAACCCCCACAAAGACTACTGGGGCTGTTTGACACCAATGAGCGTGCCCAGATCCCAGGGGCTGTCAGCTGTCTGTAAAGGTTCTATCTACTACGTAGCTGGAATTTGTAAAGCACATCAACGGATGCTTACAGTCGAGTCTTATGACATTCAACTTAATAAATGGGTGCGGAAGAAGGACCTTCCATTGGATCAGTCTACAAATCCCTACATTAAACTCTTTTTGCTCCTTAACAAACTTCACCTTTTTGTGCGAGCAACACAGGTGGTGGTAGAGGAACATGTTTTCCGCACAAGCCGTAAGAACTCTTTGTACCAATATGATGAAGAATCTGATGAGTGGAAGAAAGTGTATGAGTCACCAGACAAGTTATGGGACCTCGGTCGCCATTTTGAATGTGTTGTTGCCAAACTTTATCCACAATGTCTTCAGAAAGTATTTTGATTTTCTTGAGGCAACTTGCATGAACTATTGGTGTGACATGGGCTAACAGTATTTTGTGTAATCAAAATGGCTGTTTTGAAAGCACTAATGAAAAAGGATCGGTGCTTTTGAAAGTAGCAGTGTTTTTGAACTTGTTCAGAAATTTAGTTTTATAATCAAATTTTACTAACGTTTCACTGGTGCTCGGGAATATAAAAGTGCAATTACTTACATGGATTATAGCTTATTTTTTATTTTAAACTGGCTCATTCAGTGGCATTTCTTGAATTGTATAGCAGTTGTCCATTGCCTAGCAATCTTAAAACTATGCAGACTAGCAGGCAAAATTCAGCTTGGCAGTGAGAAATTGTTTTGCCCAATGATATGGAAAAACTAAAGCCTTTAATGAGACATACGGGTATAAATTTGTTCAAAATTAAGAGCATCTGTATTTTTTAAGTGTCTGTATTTGAGAGTTGACCATTTTACATTTAGTGACCTGATTTAAATGTGAAAGTATTTTGATGGCTAAATCTTAAAGGGAAGTAAGTGAATTGAATTGAATATTTGAAATAACCAGTGACTCAGCAATTGAAATAGTGTACCAGGATTGAGCCTTGGATTTAGTGTGCACTGCATAGCAAAGCTATTATGTAGAATTATTTCACTCAGTCCCTTCATTGCTTAAAAATTTGAATAAATCTGTTTTAATTACACAGCTTTGAAAGACTGAAAATATGCAATTCACAAGTGATAAACCTTTAGCCAGTTAATGAATATGACAACTACTTGGGGTGCATCTACCTACTGTTGTAACAGGGTATATAATTTTACAGTGGAACAGTGGAAAAACAGTTCATTTATCCACTTTGCAAACTAAATTAATTTTTTTTGCAATAAATGGCTTCTGGAAGTATTGTGATCAATTATTGGTGCTGCACTAAAACTGGAGCTTTGCCAACTTAACTTTATAGGGCAGCATTCAATGCCTCCTCGACTTATTTTGAGCCGACTGGATTTGCTGTGGTGAGTCTGGTATTTTGTAACTTGAGAATGAAGTGGATAATGTGTAGTCTTTTTGCCCCTTGAATACACTTCTAGCTACTGCAGAAGCTAAATCTAAGATGGCCTCCTTTTTATGAAGCACTGTCAAATTTTGTGTACTTTACATGAAGTCTTATTTTCATATCTAGTATGTATTTCAACCTTTTTTGAACTTGCAGCATAATCCACCTAAGATATGAATTGGCACAGATTCAAAATATCCCTACCTTGTATTGAGTTCATATTCGGACCAGATTTTCTAACATTGGTGTAATCCGATTACCCAATTTTAATGATGCCATGTACATTCTGCCGACTAATGATGTGGATCTTTAATGAAAACATCCTTCTATCTTGCGAGTATAGTAAAACAAACTCTCATAGTATTTCCAAATGCTGACAGTTCTGATGAGCTGCTCATATGACTTACTGAAGCTGTATATCTTTTTATGACTATAAAATCATTAAAGTAACTTTCTTACATGTATAATCTAAAACCACGTCCTGTTTAAATTCAGTGCACAAGTAACATATTTTATGTACTATATGAAGTTGGCAAATTTTTTAAAATGGAAGTTATAAATGTGTTACCTAATGTAGAAAATAGTTTGCATGCACTAGACGGCACTAAATCATCTTTGAGCATTAGCATGCAAATACTTATAGGGGGGGGGGGTAGCAAATTATGCGAGCAATAAAATTCCATCCATGGGAAATTGGCATCTACAACTGAATGGATATAGTGTACTATCTTGTGATCCCGATTCCATCATTGCCTATCAGGAAGCATTCACCTTTATTACAGGAATTAATCCTAATTCTTTCCAAGTTTTTACACTTCCTCTTGAATAATTTTGAGTTAAACTGCACTGATTTGAATTTTCCTAGTCTGCCAGCAGGAGATTTGATTGTGTTCTACATCTTGTAAATTGTCTTATTGTAATTCCATCAAATAATATCTGATGGGCTGGACATCTTGGCATAAGGTTTTAATGAACTAAAATCTAATTTTAGAATTTTCGATGTTCAGTCCGTGCAACTGTTTGCATTTCATTCAAGGTGAAGGTAAATTTAAGATTGCTTATGTTCATCATTACAATGCAAAAGCTATATTGAAAAAATCTAAAATGGAGTGAGGATCTGAAGGCCATATAAATTAATGTAATCTAAACAGAGCTAGTCAGTAAATAATTAAACTGGTACATTGATAGATATTTAGTAGTTCCACCTTTCTCAAATTCTTGTGCAAAAATAGTTTCAGAACTGTGTTTTGTCTACTTTCAATCAGTTGAGCAGTGAACAACACTGATTCTGAGTATGAGGTTTGCCACATTTCTAAGTAACTTGTACAATACAGTCAGTTGAAATTAGATGGATTTTTAACTCTTGGAGCTGAGCATTCATTATGAAAATAAATGAGTTAGTTGTCTTAGGCATTGGTTAATGTACTGGGTTTGGTTACACTTATAGAACTGAACTCTAGATGACATTAATGGGAACTTCCTTTGGCTGTAAAGGTACTGCAAGAAGCAACTGGGAACCTAGGCTTTGGTCAATATATAGAGCTACCCACAATTAGATACAGACCTTAGAAAACAAATTCACTATTGTCAATTAGAATACTCCGACCTGAACACCAGAGACTTAGAATGAATGCTAAAAGTCAAACTAGGGATGTTTTGATCTGGCATTTCAAATGGCAGAATATTGCATTTCCAACTGAGCCCCTCATTTTGCATTTATTGCTCCAATCATTAAAAGATGTACTATAAATCATCTTGCCCTGCATTAATATGCAAAATCTTTTCAGATGAAAAAGAATTAAGTTTATAAAAGCAGTAAAACTGCATAGGGAACTGGTATCTGCAACTGAATGCAAATACCACAATCATTTGATCCAATTATCATCCATGCCTCAGGATTTTTTGTTCTTCGTGTGACTTTCCTGCATTTAGTGTTTACAGCTTCGAATTCCAAAACTCCACACTACCCTTGGCATGCCACTTTATCTTGCAGCAAAATGTTGAGAGAACCGAATCTCAAGTTCTGTAATTGTGTGGTAGTACATATGGCAACATTCTGATGTGCATTCAGAGAATTTCTGTTATATTGGCTGATGTTTTGATGATCTGAAGCACCTCAAGTGGTCAGTAAGCCAACTAGCTAATCGAGTAGACTTGATCTCTTTTCATTTTCAGTTGCTCCTTCAAACTATCACAGAAACCTAACTATAGCATATGCTTTGCTACAATGTAGGTAGCTTTTTTTTTTTAGACGGTGCATCTAAATGGGTTAAATGCCTTTGTTTTAGCTGGCATTGTGCATTTTCCAATTAATTCTATACACTTACAAAATCTTTGTCCTATAAATACTTGAAGAGGCTGTTCTGCCCACAAACTTGACATGTTGTATCCATACTTTAATAGGAATGGCAGAAATCTGAAATAAACATTTGCTACTTTCTGCCTGGAAAATTGTTAATAGCAGCTATATGATAAAATGAAAATGGTAAAACTTAGTTTTCCTCCCATCCTGAATTCAGGAATATCCAGAGTGTCCTGTATTAAATTAAATTAAAGCAATAATGAAGACCCAGCTAAAAGTTTGTAGGCGGTAACATTTTAGGTATGGCATTCTTACAGAGCTTACAACAACCTATCTGTTTTTTGACTGCAACATTTTGATTACTTATAACAGTACACTGCAAAGATACCCCCTAATTGTTCAAACTGTTTTCTTTTTAGTTTCGTTTATTTTTTTCATTACAAAGTACTTCAACTTCAATCTTTGTATTTTTAACCACTTACAACTTTGCAACTGCAAACTTTTTGAAGCACCTTTCCACATATAGACCGGAATTTTATTGATACGCCCACCCTAGAATCAGAATCACAGAACAGCATTCTCTGGCCTAGGGCAAGCGAGACAGTAGAATTCCAGCAATAATGTTGCATTAATTAGTGTCAGAAGCTATATCATGGAAGATGTAATGCTTAACTTCAAAATTCCTGTCATTTTCTTAATTAGACAACATTGCTGCTGTTTAGGACAATCCTTTTATTTATAGAGAATATATTGAGTTTTGGCAGGGGAGAGGGGATGCGTGGATTGGATTTGGCCTAAAAATTACAAAATAAAGTTGGTTTAGCAAATGACTCTTCATTGCACCATGTGATAGTCAACTTGAATTGTACAAATACAAAAGCTGGTTTCTGATTTGTGAAGTTGAATCTGCATTTTTATAAAAGAATTTGTAGAATAGATATATTTGCACTGTAGATTTGCTGAATTATTTGTTCTTTGCTTCAGCTGTCAAAGCTGTTCATTCCATTGTGTGCAAAGACTTGGCTATAGTTAACATTTTTGATGTGACTTGAAATGTATGTTCAGGTTTATATGTAATCACTTGAATTTTCTTTTGAAAAATGTAAAAGACATCTAGCTTGTACTTGCACATGATTTGAATTGAATGCTTTAGAATTGGTGTTCGGATGGGATAAGCTGGTTTACTTGATATGTGATGTAGTTTAAAGTACTGTGTGACCTGTAATGAAATGAGACTATATTCTTGAAATAAATTGATTAAAAGATGGATGATTGAGGTTTTCTGAACAGTAATCATTTTTAATTGGCTATATTTTCTCACATCTTTTGCGTACACCACAAAACAAAGTCTGTCGATTATATAGTGAGGGGCAGAATATTCTGATTTTAGCACTGTTTAGGAGTGCAGTAACTGATTTCCTTAAAAATTTAATGAGACCCTCCCCTGACTCGATTTGCAGTACCTGCATTTACTGCAAAAACTAGTTGTTCTGATATCTCTTGATTGCCTAAAGCTTGAAATCATGATGTCTGCCATTAAGTATAGTGTCAGCACATGGCTCCTCAGCTGAAAGAATCTACTTAATTTGCTGGTGAATAAATTGTAAAGTGACTTCAAGCTGTACTTCAACATTGAGTTGAGTGACTATCTTGAGAAAATCAGTTTAATATCCTACAGAAGACTTTTTTAAAAAAAAAAGTTCAGTAGCTTTACAAAACCAGTTTTTGAATTTAGTTTGGCTGTGCCTCACTTTTGCATCACTTTTTCATATGACTTGTTCAGTGCTGCCAGAAATTGTAATATCAGTACCAAGGATGCAGGTACAGCAGATAATAAAGAAAGCAAATTAAATGTTGGTACTTACAGCTAAAGGAATAGAATATAAAGGTAAGAAAGTATTGTTACAACTATACAAAGCATTGGTGAGACTGCACCTGGAGTATTGCACACAGTTTTGGTCTCCTTATTTGAGGAACTGTGTAGTGACATTGGAGGGAGTTCAGAGGATGTTCACTAGGTTGATTTCAGAGGTGAGGAATTTGTCATACGAGGAGATGTTGAACAGTTTAGGCCTGTACTCTCTGAAATTTGAAAGAATGAGGGGGGATTAAATTGAGGTATACAAGATGATAAAAGTCAGGATAAAGTCAACGTGGAGCGGAAGCTTCTGCTAGTGGGGCATTCTAAGATGAGAGGTCATAAGTCTTAGGATAAGGAGTATCAATTTTAAAATAGAGTTGAGGAGAGATTACTTCTCCCAAAGGATTGTAAATCTGGAATTCACTACCCCAAAATGCGGTGGATATTGGAGCAGTGAGTAAATTTAAGGAGTCAGATTTTTAATTGGTAATGGGTTGAAAAGTTATGGGGATGCAGAGCATATCAGCTGTGACTGAATAGTAGAGCAGGCCTTATGGGCCAAATGGCCTAATTCTGTTCCTATATCTTATGAACTTACGAAAAAAATGCTATTTATTATCACAAGTAGGCTTGCATTAAAATTGCAATGAAGTTGCTGTGAAAATCCCCTAGTCACCACACTCTGGTGCTTGTTCAGGTATACTGAGGAAGAATACAGCATAGCCAATGCACCTAACCAGCATATCCTTCAGACTGAGGGGAAACCGGAGCACCTGGAGGAAACCTGCACAGACATAGGGAGAACTTGCAGATTCTGCACAGACAGTGACCTGTGGAATTTAACCTAGGTTCCTGGTGCTTTGAGGCAGCAGTGCCAGCCACTATGCCACCACTATAATCTTTGATGCAAGATACATTTCTTGGTTTAATTTGCCACAGAAAGCAAGAACGCTTTACCACTTTTTTTTTTAGCCAAGTCCAATGTGGAAAAACTGACAATTTGCCAAAGTTGTTTAAGCAGGGATTCTCAACTGGGTTTCCACCAGAATGTTTCATGGATTTTGCCAATATGTAGGCAAAAATTGTCCTTTCCCCTGATGACACAGGATGACATCTGTTCAGTCCTACAGTGTGCGTATGGTTTACTGATGCCATTGGGGAGTGGAAAACAAATGGAAGCCATCAGCAGCAATACTCCTTGAAAAGGAGTCATCATTCTAAATGGATGTAAAGAATGTACTAGGTGATTGCATATGTGGAGATAGTACTAACAGCTGGAAACAAACTGGAACTTTTAAGTCCCAATTCTTATAGAGTGAGGGGGGAATTGATTACAATTAAGTAAACTATTTACAATCAATCCTTTCCCTTGCCAACATGTCATGGATATGGCATCTGTCCTCATTCCAACTGTGCTGGGCTCAATGTTTAGGCATCTCTGTTCTAATAAACCTGAGACAGGAGGTCAAGCCTAGCATCTCATGTTGAACTTCCATGGGAGAGGCAATGAATGTGATGCAGGTTCACTATCTGACTCACCAAAATGTTCTCTAAGTGGAGGCAAAAACAAACTAATGCAATAAACAGAAAACAGCTAGTCAGTGAGCAGCTAAAAAGCAAAGGATGTATCTTCACAGCCAGATAGTGAAGAGGAGCTCTGGAGCCTAATCTTATGCACTTCCAATCTTTTTACAGATATTAAGGATTCTATATCTCTAAACAGCAACTATACTACTTGGCCTTACATAGGGTCAGTACAAATTAATATGTTTCTAATTTAATTATGAAGCCAATTTATCAATTGGATTGAGAGTTTTCCAAAAAGTTTGAGCCACAGAGCCCCTACTGACCTCCCAAGTTCATCGGGGAACATTCTAAAATGTTGATGTCATTTTGTTCCCTTGAAATAGATATGAACACAAATTAGATTTAAACACAACTTCTCTAGCTATATCTACCCATGTTTAGGAATAACACACAGTCACAATACATTTGCCAGCATCATCTTGCCTTTTTTTATTAATGGGAGGAATGATGCTGGAAAGCTGATGGTCATATCTGACACACACATTCCTCTCCCTCATACACGCCTATTCTTATGAGGAAAAGTTAGAGAGGCTGGCCTTGTTTCCGCTGAAAGAGTGAGGGGTGACTTGATGCAAGATTCTGAATGGTCTTGACAAGGTAGAAGTGGAAAGAATATTTCATCATGTGGGAGAGTTTAGAACTCGGGTGTCCTTAAAAAAACAGATGAGAAGAATTTATTTCTTTCCAAGTGTTGCAAGACTTTGAAACTCTCTGCATTAGTAGTTGGTGGAGGCAGGATGATTGAATATTTTAAGGCCAAGGTAGTTAAATCCTTGTTAGGCAAGAGTATCCGAGTTCAGCAGGGTAGATGGGAATGTAGAATTTGAAACAAACAGATCTTCTCAAATGAAAGAACAAACTTGAGGGATGAAATTGTCTAGTCTGATTTCTTATGTTTGCAATTAAACTCACTATGGGGTTAAATCAGAAATATGGTTTATTGATGCTATTTGGAGGATAGTGTTGCAGCTACATACACATAGTGCAAGTGGAACATAGGAAAGAGAAGTTTTACAACTAGTAATAACTCAGAACAAAAATAGGAATATTAGTTCTAATTGTGTGACTCGAGTCCAGAATGTTGGAGTCCAGTAAGCGTTCCTTCATGAAGAGCCTAAAATTAGGCAGATTCAGCTAGCTGAAAGGTTTAAAAAAAAGGACGACATGGGCAGTTGGGCTGAAGGCCTATTTCCATGTTGTAAACCTCTATGAATTGCCAAATCCCTTCCAAGATGATGATGAAACAGCAAGATGAGATTGGTATACAGAGATCTGATTCACAGTGCCAACAATGGCAGGAGCCTTCCAGAAAATCAGGCTACCAGAAGATTTAGACTTGCGGCAGGCTTTGCTGTCAGCAGGGAGTCTTGCTTTGGTGTTGATAGGCTGTTAACAATAGCCTATCCTGGGAGCCCAGCAATGTAACATTAAATCTTTCTAGCGAAGGAGCTTAACCATGTGTTGTTGCCCACTGATGAATCAGTTTCAGGTTAACAATCAGTTGAGCTCTGATGAAGGGTCATCCAGTCTTGAGATGTTACCTCCATTCTCTCTCTACAGATATTGTCAGATCTGCTGAGATTTTCCAGCATTTTCTGGTTTTGTTTCAGATTCCAGCATCTCCAATAATTTGCTTTTATAACAACCAGTTTTTCCGATCAAATTCAGTTGTTTGCCTTAATGGATATATGATGGCTATTAGAACTTCTGCAAATATAATGAGGTTAATGGCTCCCTGTTTTATGTATTTTAATTGCATCAAACCTAAATAATCCACTGCTGAAGAGGTTGAGAAACACAAGACCTATATAATCTGTGCTTTCTATATCTAAACATACTATTCACATATGCGTGCCTTATTATTAGTCATAGAGCAGAATCCCCCAAGTGGATGCACGTTTGGGTGCAATCTATTTTTAAGTGGTCCTAAGAATCAAAGCCCCTATAGTCTTCAGAAGAACTGGTTACCTATGGGGGTCGTAGACCTTCAGAATCTCAGACGGTTTGCTGACATACAAACTTGTGAACAAGGAGCAGGAGTAGGCCATTTGGTCCTTTGAGCCTGCTCTGCCATTTAGAACAAAGAACAAAGAACAACACAGCACGGGAAACAGGCCCTTCGGCCCAACGAGCCCGTGCCGCCATCCTAACGTCTTAATGACATATAGAGACCAATATAGGGACAATTTGTTACCCAATCAGCCTAAGAGCACATTTTTGGGATGGGGGAGGAAACCGGAGCACCCGGAGAAAACCCACGCAACCACGGGGAGAACGCGCAAACTCCCGCAGACACAGGCCCAAATCCATGTGTCTGCACAGCAACAGCGATAGTCTCTGAGCTGTCACGTTGCCCATCTGATGGTCCAGTTTAAGCATACACTAACGACATGAAGCACTAGGCCACTTTAATAAGATCATGGCTGATCTGTTGGTAACCTCAACTCCCCATCTTGCCCAACTCTTGTAACCTATCACCTCACTGCTTAATAAAAATCTTCCTACACCAAGACTCTCAAACTGCTGGGAGAAAAATTTCACCTCACCTTGGTTTTCTATTTTTTTAAACAGTGAACCCCAGTTCTCAATTCCCCCACAAGAGAAAACATCCTGTCCACATTCACCTTCAAGACCTTCAGGACCCTAAAGTTTCAATCAAGTTTCTTCTTGCTCTTCAAAATTCCGGTGGATACAAGTCTAACCTGTCCATCCTTTCCTCATAAGACAACCTGCCCGATCCAAGTATTAGACTGGTAAACCATCTTTGAACTGCTTCCAACATATTTACATCTTCCTTTAAATAAGGTGATGACTGTGCTCCAGATGTGATCTCACCAGTGCTCTGAGGCATAACATCCCTTTTGTATTCAATTCCCCTTTTAACAAATGGTAAGTCCATTAATGTTTCCAATTGCTTGCTGTCCCTGCATAAACCAGACGTTTGAAATAGGTCAAAAAATAAAATAAAATGGGGGCAAAACCTGTCTTTATCTTATTAGTCCTATTCCCTCTTCACTCTTGATTATTTGACTCTAATTCCCATGAAAGCTAAGGAAACACAGTTTATAAACTTCAACTTAGATCATCATGCCAGTGAAGCTGACAAAATTGAGGTCATTAGAAATGGTGCATATTAGGGTTTTATATCAAATTTGGAGGGACTGATTATATTTTACATACAACAACTGTGAAGGTCAAATGTCACTTGTATTAGGATATTACTGCACATTTAAAATTAAATGAGAAAGCTAAGTAGTTTGACCCTATACTTTCTAGTGAAGTAAAGCGACTTAATAAAGTTAAAATTTTATAAAAGAATGGAAGAAAATAATGTCTTCTGCATTTACAATAAAATAGTTTATTGAAATGCAGTTTGTGTACATCTATGCTGGAACTGATGCTGCAAATGTAAGTGTAACTGGTTAGAGGTTGGCACAACATTCCAAACACGTTTCATATCATATGGCCTGCCTTGTTGACAGCAGCATATATATCATGTAAACGCTTAAGTAGCCATTGCAAATGATTATATATGATGTGACAAAATTTGGACTGCTCATTGCTTCCACTGACAGTAAACTGCATAGATTTGGACATGCAGTCCAGTTTCATGATCTTCATAACACTCCAACATTTTGTTTGTCGAATCTGATTTGCTAAACTACAATGGCATGAAAAGAGAAAGGTCTTGTAATGTGTAAGAAGGCAAGTCTTTGAGTTTCTGTGCTGTCTTGATTCCTGTCTTGATAAAAGTTCGTATTAAAAGTATGAACACGCACAGGAGATAAAAGTAGCCCATAAGTCAATGAGTTCAAAATATAGCTCATAAAATGCAGGAATACAATAAGACAATAAAAATAATGCACAATTTAGAATGATATAAAAAGCAGCCTAACTCTTAAACTATACCTATCTAGAATGATAAATGATTTTGTGTGCCCACATACTTTCTGATACATTGGATCAGAATTGCCTTGAACTTTGATGTACCAGTGGTATATTTTTCTTTTTTTCATTTTAAACCCAACACCTGCTTAATAGATGAGCTGACAGCAGCAACCTGAATTGAATATGTTTACAAATCAAGGGGCATCATCTGAATTTGAGATTGGAAGGGGTTCTTTTGTATTGTGACAGAAGGCTGTGTCTTCAGCCCCTTATTACATTCCTAATATCCCTATGAGTGTGTGGCCAAATTTCCCTTCAACTCAATTTTCAAGTTTGCTAACGACACCATTATAGTGGGTTGTATCTTAAACAATGGTGAGACAGAGTACGGGAAAGAGAGAATCTGATGAATTGGTGCAATGACAATAGTCTCTTTCTCTAAGTTAGTCAAACAAAAGGGATAGTGATTGACTTCAGGAAGCGTAGTGGAGGATCTGCCCCTGTCTACATCAACAGTGATGAAATGGAAATGGTCAAAAATTTTGAGTTTTTAGGTTCTTATATCACTAACGACCTGTTCTGTTTCCTTTACATTGATGCTATAGAGAAGAAAGCCCACTGATGCCTCTACTTTCTCAGAAGGCAAAGGAAGTTCAGCATGTCCACTACCACTCTCACCAACTTCTATGATGCATCATAGAAAGCACCCTTTCTGGATGCATCATAGTTTGGTTCATTTTTCATAGTTCATTGGTTCATAGTTCAGTTGCATTCTTGTACACACGCATCTCCATCAAGGACGGTCACCTCAGCACCTCACTGTACCGAAAACCGACAGACAACCTCACAATGCTCCACTTCTCCAGCTTCCACCCTCGACACGTTAAAGAAGCCATTCCCTATGGACGAGCCCTCCGTATACATAGAATTTGCTCAGATGAGGAGGATCGTGACAGACACCTCCAGACGCTGAAGGATGCCCTCGTGAGAACAGGATATGGCGCTCGACTCATCAATCGACAGTTCCAACGTGCCACAGCAATAAACCGCACTGACTCCTCAGAAGACGAACACGGGACAAGGTGGACAGAGTACCCTTTGTTGTCCAGTACTTCCCCGGAGCGGAGAAGCTACGACATCTTCTCCGGAGTCTTCAACATGTCATTGATGACGATAAACATCTCGCTAGGGCCATCCCCAACCCCCCACTTCTTGCTTTCAGACAACCGCACAACCTTAAACGATCATTGTTCGCAGCAAACTACCCAACCTTCAGGAGAACAGTGACCACAATACCACACAACCCTGCCACAGCAACCTCTGCAAGACATGCCAGATCATAGACATGAACGACATCATCAAACGTGACAATACCATTCACCAGGTATACGGTACATACTCTTGCAACTCGGCCAACGTTGTCTACCTAATACATTGCAAGAAAGGATGTCCCGAAGCATGGTACATTGGGGAGACCGTGCAGACACTACGACAGCGGATGAATGAGCATCGCTCAACAATCACCAGGCAAAACAGTTCCCTTCCTGTGGGCAATCACTTCAGCAGTCATGGGCATTTGGCCTCCGACCTGCGGGTAAATGTTCTTCAAGGGGGCTTTCGTGACACACGACAGCGCAGAGTTGCTGAGCAGAGACTGATAGCCAAGCTCCGCACACATGAGGACGGTCTTAACAGGGATCTTGGCTTCATGACACACTATCTGTAACCCCCGTAACTTGCCTGGGTTAGCAAAAACCTCACTTACTGTGCTGTCTGGAGAAAATACACAATTCTCTAACCAATGCCCAGGATTCCCTTCACACACATTGTTAGCCACTTTAACACTTGAATAGCAGGTTAGATGTAAGGATTTGCATTCCAATCAGCAATCTGTAACTGTCTGTGTGGATATGAGTGCCTCTGCAGATCAGAACACTGCATTTGCCTGACGAAGGCACATAGTGTCGAAAGCTCGCTGATTTACTATCAAATAAATTGGTTGGATTTAAAATTGGTGTTGTAAAACTTTACTGAGTTTACCCCAGTCCAACGCTGGCATCTCTACATCATCTTCACTTTTGAACAGACCTACTGTATACTAATTTGATCTTTCTATACATGCAAGCTATGATTGCAACACTATATTCTGCACTCTTCCTTCCTCCTCATCTATGAATGTGAATGATACGTTTTGTCTGTATCGTGCACAAGAAACAGTATCAATACATGTAATGACAATAAATCAAATCAAATCAGAGGAATCTATCATGGGAAAGGAGGAATGGGGAGTCAAGGATTCAACATAATATCAAACATAAGCAGCACAATTACATTTTTGTGACAGCTTCGCATGTTCCTTACAAATAATGTCAATATGCCATGCATCTAGCAACATTTTTAAGGCAGATTGTATCCCTTTAAATTGTAGCTTTTGGGAAAAAGGCTAGATTTCAATGTAATTTTACATGTTAGAGATTTTAAAGAGACACTGCTCATAAGCAAAAAGGATGATATTAATAACTTACTGGAATTCACATTTTGATTTTTAAAAGATCTGTTTTAATTCAATTTCACATAACAGGTAAAAAATTTTAATTGAATACTTTAATGCTTCAACTTTTGGGCAATTTCCTTCATATCAGTCCAAAACATTTTATGAATGTGCTACTGAACTATCTATTGTAACAGTAAGGTAAATTGTTCAATCACATTTTAGTTGAAATTTATTGAAATACAGATTTAAAAGAACAGATAGGGGAAAGCAATGTGCATATGAAAGTGACATAAGATCAAACAAAAAAGATGCACAAGAACAGATTTCAATGAGAATAATCTGTACTAATTAGTATAAAGATAAGAAGCAGGCTGAAATACCTTTTGCAGCTTAGAAGAGACAGTGTGCCACCTGTAAAGTTGTGTGCCAACTGAAATAAGTTTATTCCAGTTTGACTACACATACAGACACACATGGCCCCAAGAGAATACTATTACATCCTTTCATCTTAATGTAGAAGTATACAATGTTCAAACTCTATTAGTCATGTACATTTGTTTTTCATTCATTTACAAATCCAACTTAACCACTGATTTCCTATTTCTAAAAGGACACTTATTCTCTTGAGTCAAATTCTAGCTGAATTAAAAGGACCTGGACCCATGTGGACTTGAGTCTTAGGAGAAGTTTTAGCCGACAAGAACTGATTTTATCCTTGAACATTAATTGAAATGTCCACTTCATCAGACATTACTGTCTGATTTGACTGGGTCTGAACTAGGTTCAGGCATAATTTACATAAGAATGTAGGAATTAGGAGCAGATGTAGGCATTTCAGCTCTTTCAGCCAACTCCGCTTTTCAATCAGATCATGGCTGACCACTGTCTAGTCTCAAATCTACCCACTTACTTGTTCCCCATATCTCTTTAACTTGATTTTTTTAAAAAAACAAAAATATATCTATCTCCTTCTTGAAACCATTTAATGATTCAAACTTCACCATACTATGGGGCAGCGAGTTCCATAAATTCACCATCCTCTGCAAGAAATAGGTCCTCCCCATTCAGTTTTCAATCTACCACCTCTCAACCTTTACCTTGGTCTAAGTTTACCTTATCAATCCCTTTTAGTCAGTGTTGGGATAACTGTTGGTATTCTAATTATATACCAGCTGCCCAATTCATCAATCTCATTTGATTTTTCCCAACTTCCTTTTACTTTGTGAATCTTTGAAGGTAAAACATGATCTACGTGTACAAACTCAATCTTCCCTTTACTAAACATCTCGATCAAAAATGTGCAAGGACCACATATTTTTACAGCTTTTCTGGTAGTCACTTCAACCACTTATAATGATGTTCTTAAGATTTCTTTTTCCTGCTTTTCCACCATCATGACTCTTTTTCTGGCTGGATTTTTTTTTTTCCTGACTACGTGGCTTCAGCAATTCAGAGCTGTTCTGAGCTATCTTCCAAGGAACAATTCAATTAGAATCATTGAGTCATAGCAGTTTACATCATGGAAACAGGTCCTTCCGCCCAACTTGTCCATGCTGTGCTTTTTTTTAAACCCCTAAGCTAATCCTAGTTGCCCCATTTGGCCCATATCCGTCCATACCATTTTATCAATGTAACCGTCTAAATGCTTTTTAAAAGACAAAATTGTACTCGCCTCTTCTGCTACTTCTGGTAGTTTGTTCCAGACATTCACTACCCTTCGTGTGAAAAAATTGCCCTTCTAGACACCTTTGTATCTTTCCGCTCACCTTAAATCTATGCCCTCTATGTTTAGACTCCCCTACCTTTGGGAAAAGATATTGACTATCTAGCTGATCTGTGCCGCTTATTATTTTATAGACTTCAATAAATCATCCTTCAGCTTTCTACACCCCAGAGAAAAAAAGCCCCAGTCTATCCGGCCTTTCCTTATAACTTAAACCATCAAGTCCCAGTAGCATCCCAGTAAGTATTTTCTGTACTCTTCTCAGTTTAATAATATCCTTTCTGTAATAGGACCAGAACTGTACACAGTATTTCAAGTGTGGCCTTACCAATATCTTGTACAACTTCAACAAGACATCTCAACTCCTGTATTCAATGTTCTGAACAATGAAACCAAGTATGCTGAATGCCTTCTTCACCATTCTGTCCACCTGTGACTCCACTTTCAAGGAGCTATGAACATGTACCCCTAGATCTCTTTGTTCTGTAACTCTCCCCATCTCCTTACTGTTAACTGAATAAGTCCTGTCTTAGTTCAATCTACCAAAATGCATCACCTCACCTTTATCTAAATTAAACTCCATCTGTCATTCGTCAACTACTGGCCCAATTGATCAAGATCCCATTGAAATCGGAGATAACTTTCTTCACTGCCCATTATGCCATCAATCTTGGTGACATCTGCAAACTTATTAACTATGCCTCCTATTTTTCATCCAATAATAAATATAAATGATAAATAACAGTGGTCATAACATTGACCACAGGCCTCCAGTTTGAGAAACAACTATTCTCAACTACCCTCTGCCTTCTGTCAAGAAGCCAATTTTGTATCCATTTAGATACCACACCATGGATCCTGTGATATTTAACCTTATGCAACAACCTACCCTGCAGTATCTTGTCAAAGGCCTTGCTGAAGTCATGTTGATAACATCAACTGTACTGGCCTCATCTACCTTCTTGGTTACCCCTTTAAAAAATTCACTCAAATTTGTGAGACATGATTTTCCACTCACAAAGCCATGCTGATTGTCCCTAATCAGTCCTTATGACTCTTACTGCCTTAAATCCTGTCTTTCAAAATATATTCCAACAACTTACTCACCACAGATGTGAGGCTCACTGCCCTGTAGTTCCCTGTAGCCCTTTTTAAACAAAGGCACAACATTTGCCACCTGTGTCTATCGACAATTCAAATATCTCTGTTAGGGGACCTGCAATTTCCTCCCTAGCCTCCCACAATGTCCTGAGATCCACTTCATCAGGTCCTGGGGATTTATCTACTTTGAAGTGCTTTAAGACCTCCAACACCTCCTTCTCTGTTATATATACACTCCTCAAGACATCACTATTTATTTCTCCAAGTTCCCTAACATTCATACTTTTCTCAACAGTAAATACCAATGAGAAATATTCTTTTAGGATCTTACCCATCTCTTGTGGATCCGCACATAGATGACGTTGTTGATCCTTAAGAGACTCTATTTTCTCCCTTCTTCCTCTTTTGCCCTTTATGTATTGTATAAGCACTTTGGATTCTCCTTTGCCTTTTCTGCCAAAACAATCTTGTGCCCTCTTTTTGCCCTCCTGATCCCTCTCTTAGCTCTACTCCTCCACCCCTTATATGCTTCAAGAGATTCACTTGGTCCCAGCTGCCTATGCATATCATGTGCCTCCTTCTTCTTCTCGACCAGGCCTCAATACCCCAAGTCATCCAGGATGCCCTACTTCTGCCAGCCTTACTTTTCACTCTAAGAGGAACGTGCTTACCCTGAACCCTGGTTAACACACTTTTGAAAGACTCCCACTTTCCAGACGTCCCTTTGCCTTCCCACAGACTTCCCCAATTAACTTTGATATTTCCTGCCTGATACCATCAAAATTGGCTGAATTTAGAATTTTAACTTTTGGGCCAGACCTATCATTCTCCATAGCTATCTTAAAACTAATAGAATTATGATCACACTTCCCAAAGTGATCCCTCACTAATACTTCTGTCACCTACCCTTCCTTATTTCCCAAGAGAAGGTCAAGTTTTGTCCTCTCTTTAATCAGACAATCCACGTACTGAGTGAGAAATTCCTCCTGAATGCATTCAACAAATTTCTGTCCATCCAATCCTCTAATACTGTGGCTGACTTAGTTAATGTTGGGGAAGTTAAAATCTCCTACTATTACCACTCTATTTTTGTTGCAGCTATCTGTAATCTCCTTACATATTTGCACCTCAATTTCCCACCGACTGTTTGGAGGGCCTACAGTACAATCCAATCAAAGAGATTTCCTCCTTCTTATTTCTCAGTTCTACGCATATAGACTCAGTGGCTGAACCTTCGGATATATTCCCTCTCAATGCTGCTGTGATGTTTTCCCAAACCAAAAGTACAACTCCCCTTCCTCTCTTACCTCTTGTTCTATTTTTCCTGTAACATCTCTTCCTTGCTGCCAGTCCTGTCCCTCCTTTAGCTATATTTCAGTAATTGCTGTAATATCCCAGTCCAAAGTACCCATCCGTGCCTTGATTTCATCCACCTTGCCCGGCAGGCCTTTTGCATTGAAATAAATGCAGTTTAATCTGAACTTCCCTTGGCTCTTTGTCTTGCTTTTGCCTGATCTGCCTGGTACTGGGAATACTGACACTGCCTTTACTTCTTAATGTACTCTCTTTAACCTCTATGCTGTCCTCAAGTTTCTCATCTGTCTCCCTCCTGCTTTGGATCCCACCCCTTGCCAAACAAGTTTAAATCCTTCTGAGTGGCTCGAGGAAATCTCCCTGCCAGGATGTTAGTTCCCCTCCAACTCAGATGTAATCAATCCTCTTGAACAAGTCATCCCTTCCCAGAAAAGATCCCAATGATCCAAAAATCTAAATCCCTATTTCCTGTGACAGCTCTCAAGTCATGCATTCATCTGCCTGTTGGTGGATTGCTAGTAGTTTGAGGTGTGTTATGATGTACAAGCCAAAAAAATTGCCAGTTTGTGTTTCAGTGATAACAGATGTTTCTTCCAATTTGTATCCAGCATTTACTTTACAAGTGCATGCATAACAACATGTATTGTGTGCTGTGCTGCTCCATTGGGAGCAGTATGATACATTGGAACTCATGTGTTTTCCCCTTTCATTCTCCATTCTCAAGAAACTTGAAATCTCTCCTAAATAAAACTGAGCTCAGTTATCGGACACAATTTCTGCCAAAAACTTATAAGCAGCAAAAAAAGCTACACAAAATATCTGGAGTTTTGCTAGTGGTTGTTCACTTCATCAGAAGCAATGGGACTTTGGGTAATTATTTATTACAATGAATAATTGTTGCTCTTCAAATTCTATGCACTCTATGTGCATGGTTGCCAATTTTTGGCAGAGAAAAATTTTCATGGTTGCCAATGAATTGGCCTCTTCATGGTTGCCAATGAATCAATGGTAACTTACTTTTTACGTGTGACATGCTCAGCACTCTCATTATATATCTCTTTATCAACACTGTTCACTCAAGATAATTCTCCACTAGAGTCTTTGCCAAACTTATCCCTAAATGTTGAATACCACATAATATCTGCATCTGTATTTTCAGGAAATATAACTCTGGCTACCCACTTACAACCTTTGCCAACTGACAAGCTATTCTTATGCAGAAAAAAATACTTGATTTATAAATCCAGTACTTGTGATGGACACCTATTTATGATATAGTTGTGTACTCTTGCCAATACAGTTTTTCAACCAGTGATAACTGCTGTGATTGGCAACTCATCTATGTATGAAAAGAAATGTACATCATCTTTATTGGGCTCTCTATCTGAGGAGAATTTGATTTATTATTATAACATGTACTGATATAGAGTGAAAAGTATTGTTTCTTGAATGCTATATTCTCCTTAAACAGAAAAAGGATGAGGAGATTTGATAGACATATTCAAAATCACGAGAGCACTGGATAGGGTAGATAAGAGAAGCTGTTTCTGCTTGTAAAATGGTCAAGAACAAGAAGGCACAGATTTAAAGTGATTTGCAAAAGGAAAAAATGTGATATGAGAAAAACTTTTTGACATAGAGAGTGATTCGGGTTTGGAATGCACTGTCTGGAAATGTGGTGGAAGCAGGTTCAATTGAGGCATTCAAGAGGGCATCTGATGATTGCTTCACTAGAAACACTGTGCAGGGGTACAGAGAAAAGGCAGAGAAATGGCACAATGCTTATTTGGAGAGCCAGCGCAGACATGATGGGCCAAATGGTGTCCTTCTGTGCTGTATCAATTTTGATACAGTGGAGCAAGAGGCTGTACAAGAGGAAGAGGTGCAAAATAGAAAGATTATAGTTGTATTTGTTGGAGAGAATTCTGCAATTAGGGATGAATAGTACTGTTCACAGTCAGAATCATGACACAAGCATTTGTCGCTTTCCTAGCACCAAGGCAAGTTACATCTCAAAACAGGATAATAATCTTACAATAATCTCCATTTGTAGGATTCCAAGTTGAAACCACTGACATAGGAAAGATTAGGAAATGATCAGGAATTAGGTCAAAAAGCAGGCACTGTTAATAATTTCAGGAGTATTATTTGAGCCACAAACAATTTAACATTGGAATAAACAGATTAGGAATGCCAACATTTGGCAAGAGATGTGGTTAGGCAAGGAAGGTTGATTCTTCCATCAGACATTGGCACCAGTATTGGAATAGGAAGAAGCTATATTGTTGGAATGGCTTGCACCTCAACATGGGACAAAGATCCCAGCAGAAAGGATTACCGAACAAGTAAACAAGATTTAAGACTAATAACACAGTGAAAGGAACTTCTGGCAATTACAAAAACCAAACAATAAAAGAACCAAAACTACTGCAGTATTTATGAACTTCTTGGTCTTGACTGTGACCCAAATCTGGCCTACCCAATTCTGGATCTAATCCATATCAGAGGCTGAGAATACTGCAGCAATATTCACCTCTTGTCTCCATAAAGCCTGTCCACCGTGGACAAGCAAAAGTTAGGAATGTGGTGGAATACTCTCCACTTGCCTGGATGACTGCAGCTGCTACAACAGTTGAGAAGCTCAACACCATCTAGGACAAAGCAGCCTGCTTGATGGGCATTCCATCCATCACTCTTAACATTCACTCCCTCCACCATCAGCTCAACAGTGGCAGCAGTGTAAACCATCTGCAAGGTGCACAGCAAAGACTCACCAAGGCACCTTCAACAGCAACTTCCAAGTCCACAACCTCTGCCACTAAGTGGGACAAGGATAGCAAATGCATGGGAACACCACCAACTGCAGGTTCTTGACCAATCAAACACTATCCTGACTTGGACCTATGTTACTGTTTCTTCAATGTTGCTGAGCCAAAATCCTAGAAATCCTTCTCTAACTGCACTGTGGGTGTACCTATGCATGGTCAGCACAGCTGAAGAAGGCAGCTCACCATCACCTTCTCAAGGGCAATTAAGGATGGGCAATAAATTCTGGCCTAGCCAGCAGCACTCATCTCTTGAATGTGTAAAAAAAAATCAGTAGGAATCTACAGCCGTAATCAACAAATAAATAAACACAAAATTGGGAATGTCATTTCTATGATTCATTGGTCTGCAAACTAGTCTGGCAACATTCAGTGATATGATTGCTGTGTGGTTAATAAAGTTCGATCGCTAACAGACCCACATTGCCACTCAGATTTATTTTGAGAAGTGGAGCAATTGATCAGAATGGTATTACAGAGGTGTGCGGGTAACTCTGTACCTTTGGCATTGAGAGTTGGAGACCCTGCTACAAGGGATGTACAAACGGACCATAGACTAATTGAAGGTGGAAGTCTGCCCTTTAGTGAAAGCACAAATGAAGACAATATGGAAACTTGAAATCCAGATCACTTACACTTGACCATAAGTGAAGAAGAAGTTTGCAGATACTATAAGGAATTGTTGTAAATGCCATTCTCTCTGTATTTCTTGTGGGCATTGTTGTATAAACCCATAGTAAGAATTCACCATTGTGATACCATTTTAAGTTTTGTATAAAGCTATTGCCTTTTTGAGCACTTTAATTGCATCAAAGTTGTACAGCATGTTTAGCATATTGAAGTAATAACTATGAACAGGAAGCCATTCTTGTGTTTTCAGCACAGCCCTCATCATTGCTGTTGCTTTTCTCATTGTTGTCAATCACCAGGGATGTAGAGGTCTTCTAACCTAAGGTCTCCCAAGAACCACCCTTACCTAATTCTTTTTCTCTTTTCAGAAATGCAGCCACTATGATGCTGGTAACATAATGGTTCATAACTTTAAATCTCTAAGGATTGTACCTGAGACGATGCAAGGGGGGCTTTCTCCAAAGTCCCCATGCAAGCAGTGTATGGGAGTTGCCCAAACTTCTATTGGACAATGACGCTGCACCGGAACTATCTGATACTTTGATTTACCTTGGAGGATTTGTGAGGTTCCAACTCTCTTACCAGAATAGTCACACAGGATAAGTTAGAAGAATTAAAACCATTTCTAACTCCAGAGTAACTGTAGTACTGACCTCCTGACTACCCACCTGCTTATCCCTAGTGATCATCCTCTGAACCCTTGACTATCTTCATAACCCCAAATCCCCTCTCAACCCATTGACTACCCTCTATCTCTTGACCAATTTCCCTATTGCTCCATTATTCCCTAGCCCTGACTGACCACCCTTTTGACCTATCCTATCCCCAACATTTCCACCTTTCCTCCCTAACCTATCTGACTGCCTCCCTCCACTATCTCGGTATCCTACTCACTTACCTTCGCCCTGGCTTCTTGAACCCATCTGCTTTGCAGCAGCTGGTACCTTAAAAAACATGGCTTTCTTTCCCCCAACTTCTCTGCATTTGACTGAAGGCCTCGGAAACCAGCTGAACGGCACCTTTCTCAGTCAGCCCAAGGAGGAAGGTTGGCTGAGAAAGATGCTGCTGTTTTCATGTGTAGACAAAAAGGAACAGAGAAGCAATCTAACTGTGATTGTCACTGCTCTGACATACTGGCTCAATGACTATTTCCTGAATTCCATTCCATGTATCATGATATTTCTGTGGTGTTAACCCACTTAATAAATAAAAACCCTTTCTTTAGACACAGGCTGGAAGGTTGACACAAAGAACACAGAATCCAATGGATGCCATCCATGACATCTCGTAGGCAAAGGAATCGTATCACATGGTGAAGGCAAATGCACATGGAGAGTCCAAGGTAACAACAAGTGCAACAATGCTTGACAGTAGGCTTATGTAAAACCTCTCATGAGTTTGTTTTCCTCATAAGAAGCATTCAGTCTGTTTGGAGACCAGACAGTGCTTCAGATTTGCACAATACCGTTTAAATGTCTGCAGCATCTGAGACTAATGAAAGAAAAACACTTTTCTCAAAGGAAAACATAGAATGAAATAAACCAAAGAAGTTACAACAAAAAAAAAACTTTGCTATGAAAGATAGAGCACCCTTGTTGGGAAATACAAAATTGTGTAGTGATGACTTTTGCCTGATCTTTAGAAGCCAACAGCTGACATCTGGGATTTCTAGTATATTCAATTTGAACAGGTAAACAGCAAACAAGTAAGCAATCCTTTCCCATAGTTGGAAGTTTAGGTAAAGGACATAACTTCCCACATTATTCAGTTTAATTGAGGTCTGGCAGCACAGCCTAATTTGCAGTAAATTGGCCATCAGAAAGTTGGGAGTGCTGCCAATTGAAGCACAGATCCAGCAAACCAGCGCTGCATACAGAGAATAAATCTGTGTGCTTCAGATAACTTGGGTTTGCAGATCCAGGGCCTGGATTCAATTTCAGCCTTGGGTGACTGTATGGAGTTTGCATGTTCTCCCTGTATCTGCGTGGATTTTCTCTGGGTGTTCCGGTTTCCTCCCACACTCTGAAGATGTACAGGTTAGGGTGATTTGGCCTTTGAAATTGTCCCTTAGTGTCCCAGTATGTGTAGGGGGTTCAGTGGGGTAAATAAGTGGGGTTATGGGGACATAAAGCCTGGGTAAGATGCCTTGTCAGAGTCAGTGCAAATTTTCTGCTTCTGCACTGTAGAGTTCTATAAAAAAAACCATACCTTTTAATGAATGGGCATACAATTTCCTTACAAATAATAGAACATGTCTTTGCTCATCATTAGCATTGTTTCAGAATAATTCATAATGCACCAATCAAGGGTTTTCCTCTTGTTTTACCAACTACTTTCTTCCAGTAGATGAACAAGTGATTCCCCTGTGTGTCTGTGGTAACAGGATGCAACTACAGGTTATAGCACCAGTGCCAATCAGTTTTTAAATTTCTAAAGTTGATTTATTAGTGAATAAGTAGGCTTACATTAACACTGCAATGAAGTCTCCAGCACCTGTTCAGGTACACTGAAGGAGAATTTAGCATAGTCCATGCACCTAACCAGCAAATCTTTCGGACTGTGGGAGGAGACTGGAGCATCCAGAGGAAACCCATGCAGACATGGGGAGAACGTGCAGATACAGTCAATGACCCAAGTCGGGAATTGAACTCAGGACCCTGGTGCTGTGAGACAACAGTGCTAACTACTGTGCCGCCAAGCTGCCCCAGCATTTTGAATATCAAAAAATGGCCGACTTACCCAGTTAATTAATTAAGTGCAGGGGAGGCGATGACAGTGGTATTATCACTAGTCTATTAATCCAGAAACTCAGCTAATATTCTGGTGACCCAGGTTTGAATCCCGCCACAGAAAATGGTGGAATTTGAATTCAAGAATAAAAAAATCTGGAATTAAGAATCTATTGTTGACCGTGAAATCATTGTCAATTATGGAAAAACCCATCTGGTTCACTCATGTCCTTTAGAGAAGGAAATCTGCCATCCTTACCTGGCCTGACCTATGTATAACTCCAGAGCCACAGCAATGCAGTTGACTCTCAGCTGCCCCTCCAAAGGCAACTAGAATTGGGCAATAAATGCTGGCCAGCCAGCGACACCACTGAATGAATAAAAAAAAAATGGGTCTGACCCCGAATGCTGAGCCTCTGTCATTGTTGAGCATTTTTATCAGATGATATGATGCACCATTAAAAGCAGCAAAATGAATTTTATTGCTCTGAGTGCCATTTTTCACCTTGACAGTAATTCATGGCAAAATTACCAGCATTCTCACAATAGGGCCCATAACTCTTACTGGAGTATAGATTGATTTCTAATAATATCACAGAAGACTTTCTGAGATGCTGACACAATCATAGCCACCAAATTGGCTGTCAAATTGCTGCTGAACATCAAGGGAATTGTACTTGGCAAGCAATAAAAAACAGCAGTCATGCTAGAATTGGATTCCCATTATTTGACTTCAGTGCAAGATAAAGATAGCCAATGGCATTAGCTAAAAATAATGAAAGTTTTTCTTTGAAAAATGCTTGAAATTAGTTGTATTTGAATTTTAGTTTAGAGATGTTGCTCCTTTTAAAATAGAAATTATTCTCAGTTTGCCACCAAAGGCTGACAGCTGGACAGAGCCCTTTTCAATGTGTCGACCAACTTATCTTTTCTCTTGCTCCGAAGGATCTGATTCTTGTTGAGTGCATTGATAGTTTGAGGATAAGGAGTAAACAATGATCCCTACTACTGGACTCCCCCCACCATTAGGATCATTATTTCTGAATCTACTGTCTAACCCTGTTAGAATTTTATAAGTTTCTGAGATTCCGTTGCACTCTTCTCAACTCCAATGAATATAATCCTAACTAATTTAAACTTTCCTTATATGACAGACCTGCCTATGAACGTTAGTTCGGTATCCAGTGCAAAGAAGTGAATGGATGTTCCATCTTATTCCTGAAGATCATGAGGCTGGAGATGAGGATAAGGAGAAGGTTTGATGGGACCTGTAGACTTTACTTTTGAGTCTAACATCTACTGAGCCCCAAAGGTTGGGTACAATCAGTAACTACTCCCGGGTTACGCAAATAGGTATCATACGTAGTTAAGAATGTCCTTAGTGCTGCTATGTTGCCATTTTGTGCAGTTGTTGGGTTACTATTAAAACATCATATTCAAATGATTGATTTTACGCCTAAATTTCGGCAGACATTTGAACAGATAGATTTTAAGGAGTGTCTTAAAGGAGGAAAACAAGATGGAGAGGTTAAGGGAAAGCATTTCAGACCTTAGGACACAAGGAGCTGAAACCATGACTGTTAGTGGTGGAATAATTTATATGAGGAATGCTCAAGAGACAAAAATAGTGCAGATATCTCAGAGGGTTGAGAGTTTGGAAGAGATTGCAGAGATAGGGAAAAATAAGACAACTTAGGGATTTAAAAACAAGGCTGAGAATTTTAAAATCAAGGGTTGCTTAACCAGGAGCTTTTGTAGCAAAGTGACTATTGCAATGATGGGCAAATTGGATCTGGTATAACTGAGGACGCATACAGCCATTAACAGAGGGTAGGATGTGGGAGAACAGCCAGGAGTGCATTAAAGTTACATTGACATTGCCAAGTTTGTAGAACAAAGCTATGTTTGAGAGTTTCAGCAAGAAAGGAGCTGAGGCAGAGGTGGATCTTACAAAGATGTGCCCTTCTCAGTATAGTGTTGGAGGGTTTTTACCATGGTTACAATGTGGACTACTGGCCAATCATCATTTTTAAATTTTTGATAATATCATAATCCTCCTGCACTCTTGTTAACAGATAATTTTTTTTAAAATTGTTGGTTCAGTCTAAACTAAAAAGTAGATGAACATACGGAGCAATGATGTCTGGTTAAATTTGAAAAAAAAATCTTAAATGGAACCTTTAGTTTCCTGGAAGGCTGATACATTCAAGCATGAGATGTTCTCAAGTCATTTATCAAATGCCCGCTTTGTATATTAGTTTGGAGCACAGATTAATTCACATACTGATGAAAATTTTTAATTATATTCACTTATGGCTGTAGTTTTCTTATCAACATTTATTGTCAATACTTTCAACTTTGGGGGCATGAAGGGAGAGAGATATTATGATGAAAATTTTTCAATATATATGACTATAGATTAAGTGAGATACTTAGTGGTAGAAGATATTGTATATAGATATGGATTAAAGGGAGTATGAAACAGACGTGGAGATAAATTCTGAAGTAGAATTAAATAACAATATATTTAACTCATTAAGCTGTGAGCAATAAAGAGCCAATCAAACAAGATCTTCTTGAATCAAAGAAAGATTAAATTTATTAACCACTAAACCCAAGAGTAATAATAAAAATGTGATGTCAAGCAATCAGCACTCATGTGGTCACACATGCACACACACATACACATACACACAAATATGTGGTTAAGTATCCTTTGATTGAGCATAGATTTTGCTGCTGATTTATGTTAGCTAGTTTCTTGAACGTGGTCAAACATAGATGTTGCAATTATTGGAGAATCTAGGCTTGTCAATAGTTTTTTGGTAAAGTTGATTTCTCAAACTGGTCAACACTTTTAAACTGGTCAATATTTTTATTCCAAATGAGAGGGAGAGTAGCCATCAGCTTGTTTCCTCTGCTGAAAGCTAGCTTGGCATCATCTGTGTCACTTGTTGGCAACTTTGCCTTGAATTACTTCACCCATTGTATATTTCCGAGGGATTTTGGGTGTGTCAGTCTTTGGCAGCCATTGTTTCAATATCCTGTACTTTGCATTTTTAATGCATCTTCCTGAGACAGTTAGACAGTTACAAGTTTCAATGTATGTTTAGATTATAGAAAATGTTTCTGTCAATGCACTTCCCTGAGGGTGATTTGTTGGCTTTTCACCTTTATCTTGGAATAATTCACTTTTAAACAAGTTGTTCTGTCTCAGTTCAAACTGCAACATTTTCAGTCAGTTCAGAGTTGTAAAATCATATTTCCAAACATAAAGGGATATAACATCGTAACAGTAGTCAGAAATTTGTGACATTTATTACATCAAGTTTTATACGTGAGATAAAGGTTGGGAAAAATCATTATTAGTTGCACCTTACACATAGGAGGACAATTTGGGATAAAGTACATTTAACAACAACTTTACAAATTTTACATTAACCAGCTTACTGTGATCCCAGAACAATTGCAGGACAGAACAGTTTTAGCTATTTAGATTCCAAATTGGTGGCCCTGAAGTTATTAGTGTAATATCATGTTTATAAAAATTGATCTTTTTTTAAAGAAAAATAGAGTATGAAAGTAAGCTAGCTGTGAACATAAAAACTGTAGAAGATTCTGTAAGCATATAAAGAGAAAAAAATTGACAAAAATGAATGTAGACACCTTACAGTCAAAAACGAGAGAATTCATAACAGGGAATAAAGAAATGGATGAGGTATTAAATTTGTACTTTGCTTCAGTCTTTTATGAAGACTGAAGCAATGTATCAGAATATTGAGAGAAACATGTTTTATTGAGGAGCTAAAAGAAATCGGCATTAGTATCTGATTGTTTTGTCAAAAAAAATTATTTATTTCATAAATTCTTTATTGGATTTTTCTTCTTGTGGGTACCAGCAAGTTGTTTATTGATACTTGTTTCTGTAAGATGCAGAACATTTAAATTATTTTATGGTATATCATGGGGCAGCACAGTCACAAGTGGTTAGCACTGCTGTCTCACAGCTCTGGAGACCCAGATTTAATTTTGGCTTTGGATCATTGTCTTTTGTGGAGTTTGCACATTCTCCTCGTGTCAGCATAGGTTTCCTCCGAGTGCTTTGGTTTCCTCCCACAGTCCCAAAGATGTGTGGGTTAGGTTGATTGGCTAGGTTGATTGGGTCAGGCGAAGGCTATAAAGCCAAAAGCTTGCGAGTTTACTATCAAATAAATTGGTTGGATTTAAAACTGGTGTTGTCAGACCTCTTACTGTGTTTACACCAGTCCAACGCCAGCATCTCTACATCATGACTACTATCGACACCAAATTTACCCTAAACAGGGGATTAGCAGGGTAAATGCGTGCGGTTGCAGGAATGGGTCCTGGGTGGGATGGTGGTCGGTACAGACATGATGGGCCAAATGGCCTCCTTCTGTGCTGTTGGGATTCTGTGATCGTGGGTTGGCATGAGTTGTTTGCCGCCTCTGTTTTGGATCCAGATGGATGTCAGATTTGTGTAAATGTTCCTAAGAAATATAAACCATTTCGGTATTTTGTGTATTTTCTGTGATGCTGTAAGACCTTTCCTTATTTCTTTTTAAGATATATTTCACTTGTGTCAAAATGTAGTAACCAGTGGTGAGTTGGACCAGAATCTGGAGCTCAGAACTCAGGTGGGGAGTGTGGGGAATATCAGGAAAAGGTTTCTGATCAAAGATATCAATGCTGAGGCCTGTATGGAATTTTAAAAGAAATAAAGACCAGCTAGGCATATAGCTACACAGACATGTCAGAACATTGTAACTGGGTAGTAGCCAACCACCAGATTGTAGAAACTTGCCTGGACAATCGCCTCTCGGCTATGTTTCTTTTAAATTTATTCACAGGATGTGGGCATCACTGGCTGGGCCAGCATTTATTGCTCATTCTTAATGTGTGAAGGGCTTGCTTCATACCTTACCAAGATACAGAAATCAGATCTGCGAGGAGAACCATTTTTAATTCCTTTTGTTCTAGATTGTTCAAAATTGCAGTATCATGTTTGACTTTACATTGAATATCCTCACTCATCAACATAAAGATTGAATAATTGAGCTTCCTTAACATATCCAGCTTCGAACCCCACCTTAGACTTTAACTGCTGGATCCTTTACAAAGAGTATCTTTGCAACCTCTGGATTTGATTTCGCCACTGCCCTCCTGGTTGACCTTTCATCCTACATTCTCAGTCATGCTCACCATTGGCAAAGGAGAACAAAGAACAAAGAACAAAACAGCACGGGAAACAGGCCCTTCGGCCCAACGAGCCCGTGGCACCACCCTAATGTTCCCACCTCTACCCATGATCCCTGTCCATGTTTATAGATCTGTGGATTAAAAACCAAATTTGAGACAATTTAGGGAGAATTTGTTTTGCCAATTAGCCTAAGAGCACATCTTTGGGATGTGGGAGGAAACCGGAGCGCCCACAGAAAACCCACGAGAAGATGAGGAACCTGATTGGCGTTCTTCTGGAAACACCCCACCTACTGTCAGTGTAGGAAATGACCACGTGCAGGTTGTCTTTGCAAGACCAAGGTAGGATCGATAATCCAATTGGGTGACTGGAATTAAGATACAACCTTATATGCTGAAAAATCAGAGTCAGAAAGGGATATAAAGCCAGAGCTCTTAAGGACACTGAGGCTGCATACAGGAAGGGTGGTTTAGTCACGCACTGGAAATGATGTGGAAGAATGAACTTGATGCACTGACTACCCAGGTATCAAAGATTGCATGTGGGATTTTCTGAGCAATTGATATTATTCAAAAAATGTATTATTGCTTATTGGGTTAACTAAGATTTTATACATAAAGTAGAAATTGTATCCATTGTTTGTTTTATATTGTTGATACCAAAGTATGGAGTGAGGACCTTAGAAGGTAGTGAGACCCTTAGTTCAGAGTCTTGCAGAGATCAGTCAATTTTCCAGAAGAATAGCAAGCTAATCCATTCAAGTACAAAAATCTTGTTAACCAATGTCTTTGATATCCCAAAATGTCAGTAGAAGAACCATTTTTAATTCCTTTTGTTCTAGATTGTTCAAAATTGCAGTATTATGTTTGACTTTACACTGAATATCCTCATCAACATAAAGACTGAATAATTGAGCCTTCTTAACATTTCTAGCTTCACTCCCACCTCAGATTTCAACTGTTGGATCCTTTATAAAGGGTACCCTTGCAACCTCCAGATTTGACTTCTCCACTGTCCTCCTAGTTGGTCTCTCATCCTACACACATTCTCAGCCATGCTCACCATTGGCAAAGGAGAAGGAGAAGAACCTGACTGACGTTCGATCCCTCAGGACCTCAATTTTAAAATATTCTTCCTCCTGTTTAAACCTGTGGGCAGGATTTTCTAGCTATTTCCGCCAGCAAAATCTTCCGAATCTGCTGATAGTGACCTTTCCCCTATGCAGGGTCCCCTGACAGTGGAGGATATGAACAATAGGAAAACCCACTGACTGGAAGATCACAGCATTGTCCAATGGCGGGCTACCTCCACCACTGTAAATCACACCCATTGAGTCAGCCCTTCCCATCTGTATAATCACCTGCTCTCAACTCTGTTCATTTGACTTGTGTATTTGGTCATCTTTGGCACCCATGTCTTTATTACTTAAGTTCCACTTTCTAGAGACTTATTTCTGAACTTGCTCACCTCTCTGACTCTTTGCTTCTTTGCTATCCCAAATCCTTCCTTAAGGGTCTCCTCAAAATCCATCACTTTACCAATCTTTTGGCCATTTCTCGTTTTGCTTGACATCTGTTTTCTTTATGTATCCAGGAACATTGGAATTAGGAGCAGAAGCAGCAAATTCAGCTCTTCAATCAGATCATGGCTGATCTCTCCCTCGTCTCAAATCCACCTCTCCACCTGTTCCCCATATCCCTTCTCTTTCGTGGAGATTTTGTTTCGATCCTAATGGTGTTTGATAAATGTTAGTTGTGAGTGTAGAATATCTTCAAAGAAATTTGGAACTACTTTTTTGCTTATATTATATAAAACTGGCTGTCTGGAGGTTGCCATGATTCTATGGTTGGGTACATAAAGGATCCATGCTTCAAGTGTGAGATTAATATTGAGTGTATAGATCGGGGAAAGCATCCTTGGAGTTTCTGATCATTTAAATAAAATTTAATTAAAAATTATAATTGCTGTAAGTACTCTGACTGTGCTGAGTACTTTTATTTATCGGTTTAATCTTTAACCAATTGGTCCAGTGGTTTATTATATGAACCATGGTCTAACAATGTATGTCCTCTAATTTCTTCGAGAGACTTTAGTACGAATTACTAAGCAACATTATTTCACGGTGAGTGAACACATATTGGTCACT
This sequence comes from Sphyrna mokarran, assembly GCA_024679065.1. NCBI lineage: Eukaryota > Metazoa > Chordata > Chondrichthyes > Carcharhiniformes > Carcharhinidae > Sphyrna > Sphyrna mokarran. Next base: position 102,302,208 of record JAGIQG010000003.1, on the reverse strand, counting down.
TAATTATTCATAGTATGTCAGAAAATATTACTTTTAAAGGTCCTTCCCTTAAACTTCCTCCCTAATGCCCAAATTTAACATTATCACTTCTATATATGTTATTCATTCTGCATTGGGGTGACATGATGGCACACAATGGTTAGTACTGCTCTCTCACAGCACCAGGAACCTGGGTTCGATTACTGGTTTGGATCACTGTTTATGCAGAGTCTGTACTCCCTCTCTGTATCTGTTTGGGTTTCCTCTGGGCACTTCTGTTTCCTCCCACAGTCTAAAAGACATGCTGATTTGACGCATTGGCCATATTAAATTCTCCCTCAGTGTACTTGAACAGGCGTAGAGCATGGTGACTCAGGAATTTTCATAGTAGCTTCATTGCCGTGTTAGTATAAGACAACTTGTGACATTAATTTTTAAAGTAAACTACTGTTTGCACACCATGTCCTTCTAGCATGCTGTGTCATTCCACGGCACTAGATTTTCAAACATGCATCAACATGTCATTCATTTTTCTATTTATGATGGAATTCTAACCGTTAAATTGAACAATGTTCTGCCCTAATACAATAACAATTGACCTGTAACTCTTCTCCTTTCTCCTTCCAGACAAGCTGCTAAATTACTGGAGCCAACTCTCAAACCTCCACAGGAGAAAAGCTTTTGGAGAGCACCAATGATAACTGATCCTAATCGTAACTTCTGACTTCCTTTCTAACAGACATCACTCCTCCTCCTCTAGATACCCGTGTGCCTTCTCCTACTCTGCTACCAGGATAATTTTCTCCAACAACTCATCTATAAAAATTTGTCCCATGCTGATTCTTGGGCTTGTAGCTAATCAATCACTAAAGCGACCTCTGTGTTGGCTAGCTTTCAGCTGTTGCAGAAGGAAGAGTCCAGAATCTGTGCCTGAAAGGCAAACATCTCAGAATCTGTTCCATCATAATGCAACTCCAAAGCTCGAAGTTTTGGATTTAAAAAATCTAAATAAGTGAAAAGAATACAAATGAAAATCCACTTCAATTAAATTCCTTCAATCACCCCTTTGCCCTTATTTTTGTTCGCCTTGTTTTTCTTTGATTAACTCACCTATAGCTTCCTAATCCCATTGTGCTCAATTTCCAATCTCACTGGAATATGAAGGTAAATGCAGTATAGAGAAGACATGATTCAATTGAATGGTTTGAGTGGCTGGGTGATTTCCTCCTGTTCCAATGCTATTACAGGTATAATTATTTAAATACCTACAGACATAAATATGTCATTTGGCTTCCAGCCAAATTATTTGTTAATGTATTTACAATTGTCTGACTATTAACTGAAAACTGACATACATTTTTTTAAAAATTAAAGATTAAGATTCGGTTTACTTGGTAATTATTTCATAATCAGACCTAAGAAATCCTGAAAGATGATGTTAGACCCTTACATGTCTTAATGTATGACTAAACATCTGTTCTAAATTTCCACTTGACAACCTATCATGGATCATCGAATCCCTACAGTGCAGGAGGAGGCCATTTGGCCCATCAAGTCCGCACTGACTCTCTGACATCCCAACCAGGTTCTACTTCAGTAATGCCACAAATTTACCTTCATAATCCCCCTAACCTACACATCTTGGGATACCAAGGGGCAATTTAGTATGGCCAATCCAGGTAATCTACACATCTTTGGATTGTGAGAGGAGAACAGAGCAACCCAAGGAAACCCACACAGACACATGGAGGACGTGCAAATTCCATACAGACAGACAGTCACCTAAGGCTGCAGTTGAATTCGGATCCCTGGTGCTGTGATAACAACAGTGCTAACCACTATATCACCGTGCTGCCCCAGTCATAAGGTGTAGAATATTCCCATGCCCAATGAGAGATTGGGGGGTTGGGTTGGAATTTGTCAGGAGTCCAAAAATCATTTTGATGGCAGTGTAAATTTTGTGTGTGATCTTCCTTTGGCAGATCAGGCCAATCAGGAAACCTACTGGAAGCCTATATTAAACTGATTCACTTCCCCCTAATGGGTTGCAGATGAAGGCCCGACTAGAATCTTACCCCTGTGCCTAATTCTCCACAAAACCAGTGGGAAAACACGTCAGTCCTGAACACGTTTGAAATAAGGAGATGTACAGATGTTGGGGCTGAACAGAACAATGTCTGGGGCTGCCTCTGGTGTTTGGGCTGGAGGCCACCATCAACTCTTATTTCCTGTAACATGGGTGGGGGGAGCATCTTTCAGGTGGATCTTCCAGCTTCAATGTCAGAAGGGCTATCCTCCAGCCTCAGCATTCCGAGTGATCCACCTTCTTTTACAGGAGGTCCATCTTCTGTGTCAGCAATGTTGGATGCCTTTCAATATGGCATCCAGATATAATGGCAAATGCAAGCCATCGTGCCTGCCCTGCCATGGAATACACTGCTAAACATTTGGGTGCATAACTAATAAGATCAGGGCTGAAGAGCATGGTTTCTTATCACCTTCTGCTGCAGAAAACATTCCCCATCTCCCTTCCACCACAGAGTTTGGTCCCAGATGGGAGAATTCTGTCCCAACTCTGCTGAACTTGGATTTATTTCCAGGCTTCTATATAGCCTGCAAGGTCCTGCACCAAAAACTGCTAAGTTCATTGATTTCTAATCCATGAAAGAGCAGGACCAGTTCTTTTAGCTCTATAGAGCTCCTTGTGATTGGTTCCCAAAATTGATAGTTTGAAATTGGACAGTTATCTTGGGATTGGCCTTTGATCTTCTATTTTGAAGGCGTGGTGCCTCTCCAGTGCCAATTCTGGGGTTAGAAATGAGCCTGCATGAACTTCCACCCAGAATTTTGTGCCCCTTACTAACCAAAAGGTTGCATTTCTTTAACTGGAGATCATCCTCCCTCCTGCATTCTGTCTGGTAGCTCGCAGTAAGGATAGGCTTTCCTCTCTGCTGACCATACTCTGTAACCTTTCATTTCTCTACGAGACCCCATTCCCCTGTTCTCTTCCTGTCCCAAATCTCAAAGACAGAAAGTCCGCTCAGCTGCTTCTGCATTCAGCTGTGTGAACTTTGCACCTTGCTCAACAACTCTCTTGATTTGGGCCCTCGTTGCCCCAGGGTAACCTGTTGTGAGGCAGAGTGATACAATTTCCTCCCATTCCCCCCTTTTCCAGTGTATTCTGTTTAAGCTTAAAAATATTATTTAAAACATAATAATCTTAAGGAACCTTGCATTCATAATAATAGCATTTGTAAAAATGACTATAAAGAGAAATACATATCTGAAAAGAATCCTGGAATAATGAATCTGAATGTTATACCGTAGCAGTCATAGAATCACAGATAATGCAAAGAGGTCATTCAGCCCATCAAGCCTTCATCAACAACAATCCCAACCAGGCCCTATCCACATAACCCCATGTATTTGTCCTGCTAGATCGCTGGAGATAAGCCACGCAGACACAGGGAGAATGTGCAAACTCCCACATATTTACCCTGCTAGTCCCCCTAACATGAAGAGTCAATTTAGCATGGCCAATTAACCTGCACATCTTTGGGGTGAAAATTGGCCCACGCAGAGGAAACCCGCCCAGACACAGGGGAATGTCTGTGTGGAGTTTGCACAGTCACCCGAGATCAGAATTGAATCCGGGTCTCTGGCACTGTGGGGCAGAAGTGCTAACCGTTAAATAAGAGGAATGAGGTTCAATAAGCCAAATGGTTTTATTTTGTTCTTAGATTTTATTATGTTAAGAGTCAAGGAAAGTGCTGGGCAGGTAAAGGTCAGCTGTCTATCAAGCTTATTTCGACATTCTTGATGGCTGGAACATCATAATTGGACTCTTCCAGCATACCCATATCCTCAACTCCCACCACCACCCTGCAGCATCTAATAACCTGGGAGACATAAAAATAAATTAAAAAGCACACTCTGATAAAAAAAACGTTCTGATCATTTAGTTTGGTGATTATGCTTGTCACACCCGTAACCCAAGCTAAATGAGTTTCATGAAAGGCTACTCAAACACAACTTTCAAAGATTTCTGATTAACATTCTCTGCACTGTAACAATCAACAGAAAGCTTTAGTGCTCTCTTTGAACACAAAGATTTTGATCGAATCGAATGGAATTTCCTATATACCATTCTTCATCACTTGAGCTTCAAACAAACCTTTGTAGAATGAATCATGAAGCTTTATTCATTTGGAAAGGTCGTATGTAGAACTGGTGACATTTATTCCTTACCTTTCCGATTGTAGGGGCAAAAACATGTGTACCTTGAATCGCTTGACCTTTGTGTTTGAAATAAAACCTTTAGATCTCTGGCTTTATGGGCTTTGCAGGTAGACAATCATCAACACAAGGTATCATTATGCATTGATGACATTCTCTTATTTGAGACAGAGCCATTGGTCTCCCTGTCCAGCCTGTTCATAGTGATTAATGACTGGAGTCAGTTCTCAGGCTACAGAATTAAGTTAGATAAATCAGCAGCTATACCTATTAATCCATCTATGCCTGGCAGTATTCGCACCAACTTCCTTTTTTGGTGAGCTAATAAAGTCTTTAAATATCTCAGAATAAACAGGCTCATAGCACATGATACTCTTTTAAAGGGATAACAACCCTTTCAGCTGAAGAGTATCCAAGATGACATTTGCAAAACATCACATGTTTCTTTTCTTTATTAGATTGTGTCAATTTAACAATGATTAATATAGCTGACAAAATTGTTATTTATTCCAAACCTTGATGTGGCCAATCCTGCCGAGATCTTTCTTAGTCTTAATGAAATATTCGCTCCTTTTAATATGTTGAAGTAAAAAGTCAGGAATGACAGTACAAAAATTTTGCAGTACAGTGATTGGTATGAGAGTGTTGTCTACGCTTGAATCAGTATTACGGCATTGCAATTGATCGCAATCTTTCAGTCCGATCCCAAAGACTACCTTGAGGCAACAGTCAGGAAAATCTATTCTTTCACCTTAGGGCAGAATTTCCCACTCCCTCCTGTGTTGGAATTGTGGGTGGGCCACAAAGGAAGGAGGCATCAGTGGGGGGGGGTTCTGAGGGGGGAAGGGGCTGAGAGGAGAAGCCTGAGTGGGGAGAAGAGATGAGGGGTTCTGAGGGGGAAGTTGGCTATTGGGAGGATGTGTGGGGTTCTGAGGAGGGAGGAGGCTGAGAGGGAGAGAGAGTTGGGTTCTGAGAGGGGAAGGGGCCTAAGTGGGGGGTCTGAGGGGAAAGTTGGGTTGGGTCACCCTCATGCTTGAGTGGCATGGTGGGATGAGGGGGCGGGTGACCCACTATTTGAGTGTTGAGCGAGAAGGAGGCCCAGTTTTGCAGAGGGATTGGTGGTATTCTCTTGGACCCTTTGGATCCAGTAAACCATTCCCACATTGATGAGTACTAATTGCAAAGTCCACTTGGTGCAGTTCCTGCTGGAAAGATGGCTGAATGGTGGGGAACTGGAGAATGGGCTGTAAAACTTGCGAATTGTATTACAGTTAGCTTTCTGCATAAATTGTAAGGTGGCTGCCCGCGATGGATGGGAACTGATCAGGGAACTCCCATAGAGTGAGCCAGGAGCATTATGACTTGTGGTGCCATACCCATTTTATATCCAACATTCTTTGGTCCAGTTCATCACAATTCTCACCAGCAGCTAGTGGACCCGGAAAAACCCCACCCACCCCACTTCTCCAAAATGGAAAATTCTTCTCTTACTTTCCATTCACCTAGTTCTATAAGCACATATTTGTGGTAATGCTTATTTTGATTTTTTACCACACATGAGTTGGTAATGGAATTTGGCCACTTGGAATGACAGATGATTAATATAATATTGCAACATACTTTCCTTTGATAACAGGTTGGAATGGAAGAAATTCTGAGCTACAGAAAGGCTGTCTAACTAGTCCAGAGAATGGATTTTGTTGTGTGAATGAAACATCTTAAAACAAATGTATATTCTTCCTTCTTTACCATATCTGGAATATGTATCTGTGATATATAGCAATATCTTTACTGTTGTACTTATTGGAGTCAATTTTCATGCGATGCATACATCAGTTAGGTAGAAGCCTGCTCCATGTGCCCAGTGCAATTGGTAGGGCCCCTGAGCCACTTTTGATGTTGGGTGTCTTTGTCTTGCATTTGGCACACTGCCAACAATAGTCATGCTTTTGGGAGATAACTTGCTAATGGTCAAACTATCTGGCTGTAGGCACAATCTTACCCGACTGGCTCGGCGATGCTGGGAAGATAGCGAGAGGCCAAAAATCTGATTCAATGCCAGACTCTTTTTACTGGTGAGACTTGTTTCTCACCCAGAAAGAGTGGAAAGCTTATTAGCATCAAATTGCCTGGATTTCCATCTCATTCAGAAGTTCAGCACTTCCCACCTGTCCAGCATGATGTCACGTGGCGCAAATCACTACATCACCAGCAGAGACCAAGCGCTATGGTCATGGCAGGGGGAATCAGAGGCCATTGAAGACCTCAAGTGGTGGGGGCAAGGCTGGATTGTGCCTATCTAGCACACTGTCAGTCCCCGTTGGGCACTGTAAGTGAACCAGAGGCAGTCCCAAGGTAGTGGGGTCTGAGTGGGACCTGCAGATTGGCGTGCTCTGGTGAAATAGTGCCTGAGCTGCTGAAGCTGGTTTCACTGGCATGTTTATGCTTCAACCCCTGTCTCGGTGCAAAGATCCCAGCTGTCCAGAAAAAAGACTCGAGTGCCAAAAGATTGCAATCTGGAGCATGGCAACAAGACAGGCACAGAGGACTCGTATTTTCTCACTGTTATGGCACTTTGGGGAAAATTTAGTCCTGTGTGTTTGTTATTTAAAAGCAGGCTACAGACTACGGATTGTTAAACTCAATGCAGATATATCAATGTTGAATGGATAGTGAAATGAAAAGGGGGCAGCCCTGAAACTATGGAACGAGTTAAACAAAATACGCAAGTAGATTGAAGATGGTGGCTAAAATTTAATAGACACAAGTGTAAAGATGCATACAGGAAAGAAAAATGGGCCACCTGCAATACTTCATTTATGAAGTTGAAAATATGTAGGTGAAAGGGAATCGTAACTAAACATACCTAACTTTGAAATAATCTAAGCTGATCATAACCCTGTTTCTTTTTATATATAAATAACTGTCATTTCCATTAGTGAAATGCAGAGCCAGCTCACTCTATGAGAAAAGAGAAGGTTGAAGATGTCAAGTGTTGTGTGACTGTGAAGCTATTTGCCATTACTGGTTTGCAATGTTGTTATAATTCTAATAGCATTGATATGTAAGTAATTATGCCTCAAAGGCAAATCCACTTGATTGTAAAGCTTTTCTTTTGCTTTTTTTAATAACTTTAACCAAAATATATAATCTTATTTTACTTAAAAATGAGATGAACAGACGAATAGATTGCACATGGAAGTGGAGTTTATCATTTACTTCCATCTATCTGTAAACTTTCATATGTGTGGAGTCATGTGGAATCACATTGGCCGTGGAGTTAGGAGGACAGTTGTCCATTGAAACTTACCAAAGATAACATTCCCATCTACTTTCCTTGTTACAATTCAAAAATGAACTCAAATTAAGTCAGTTGATGACGAATGCTAAGTTCATTTAAATGAATTTAAAATCTTTTTCTCATTGTGCGTAGATTCTAATCTCATTATAATGCAATAACAAAGAGCCAAAATATAGCCAGGGATTTTAATTATTAGAATAAGACACATGCTAATTTGGCTCTCCCCCAGTATAATACAAAATGGAACAGGAAAGAATATCAAGCATTCAGTGATAACCTTAGCGTCAGTAGATTTGGGGGTACTTTATCTTGCATAATTTACTGATTTTAATGAACATCAGAAACAATGACATCCATATCCTCTTTTGATTATTTTTATTCATCTTTTTGCGTTTCGTTCCAAGAGATATGTCACCAAAGGGATGTAAACCTAAGCCAAGAAATTTATAATTAAAAGAGAGAATCAAGGAACTGGACCTGCTTCTACCAGACCATAAGAACATAAGAAATAGGAGCAGGAGTAGGCCATCTAGACCCTCAAGCCTGCCTCGCCATTCAATAAGATCATGGCTGATCTGAAGTGGATCAGTTCCACTTTCTCGCTTTATTCCCATAATCCTTAATTCCCTTGCTTATTCCATCTATATTCAGTGAGGTAGCCTGCACCACTTCAACTGGCAGAGAATTCCAAAGATTCACCATCCTTTGAGTGAAGAAGTTCTTCCTCAACTCTGATCTGAAATCCTCCTCCCCCTTATTTTGATGCTGTGCCCTCTAGTACTGCTATCTTTGTTAAGCGGGAAGTATATCTCTACCTCTATCCTATCCATCCCCTTCATTATCTTATATGTCTCTATAAGATTCCCCCTTCTAAACTCCAATGAGTACAAACTTAGTCTACTCAATCTCTCCTCATAGGCTAACCCTGTCATCTCCGGTGTCAGCCTAGTGAACCTTCTTTGCACTCTCTCCAAGGCAAACATATCCTTCCACAATGCAGTGACCAAAACTGCACACAGTACTCCATCTGCAGCCTCACCAGCACCCTGTACAGTTGCAACAAGACCTCCCTACTTTTATATTCTATCCCCCTCGTTATAAAGGCCAACATCCCATTCACCTTCTTGAGCACCTGCTGCACCTGCAGAGTGGGTTTTTGCGATTCGTGCACAAGGAACCCCAGGTCCCTCTGCACCGTAGCATGCTGCAGCTTTTCACTTTTTAAATAGTAATCCCTCCTACTATTATTTCTACCAAAGTGGATAATCTCACACTTGCTAACATTATACTCCCTCTGCCAGCCCCTTGCCCACTCACTCAACTTATCCAAATCTCTCTGCAGACTTTCCAAACCCTTCATGCAATTTGCTTTTCCACTCATCTTCGTGTCATCAGCAAATTTTGTTACTCTACACTCAGCCCCTTCCTCCAGATCATCTATATAAATGGTAAACAGTTGAGGCCCCAGCACTGATCCCTGGGGCACTCCACTAGTCATCAGCTGCCAACCAGAAAAACACCCATTGATTCCTACTCTTTGCTTCCTATTAGACAACTAATCCTTTATCCATGCTAATACCTTACCCCCAACTCCTTGCACGTTAACCTTTTGCAGCAACCTTTTATGAGGCACCTTATCAAACGCCTTCTGGAAATCTAAAAACACCACATCCACGCTTCCCCTCTATCTACCGCACTAGTCACATCCTCATAGAAATCCAATAAATTTGTCAAACACAATTTCCCCTTAATGAATCTGTGCTGCAGAAAAGGCTGGGTGCAGCTTTAACATGTGCAATGCACTCCATGAGAAACATTTATTGTCTTATTGATTAATGTATTTAAGTAGAATAGATATCCGTCAAATTGGAATTATAGAGGTTTACAGAAACGTGTAATCTCTTTGAAATGTCTGTTGAATCTGTATTAGTTCTTCTGAGTATTTGAAAAGGACTTGGTTTTCATCAATTGCAAAGGAATCAGTTGTCATTTTCTTGAATAATAAGAAATGCAGGTCCATGTGACCTGGTGATATTTGACTTGGAAGTAGTAACAACAGGAAGGCAGTTAAGATGCAGAAGCTGTTAGCAGACATAAAGGAAGGCTGTAAGCAGAAGATGATCAGCATACAGATGAGACACAAAGAAGTGTGCAGCAGGACACAGCTTGAAACTCCTGGTGTGTTTAGGAGCAAGCCAAGCTTGTTACAAAAAGGTAAATTTTCTATCGGCAGTAAGAAACATAGAATTCCAGAAGATCTTGGGGAGCAATGTACAAATGAGCTAAAAGGGACTGAATCCACAAAACAGTCTGCTTAACTCAGACATATGTTGGAAAGTGAGAGACCTTACATATCAGAAGCTATTATTGCGCCTTTGTGCAGCGTGAAGCTAAGCAGAGAATGAGGCAAGACTTTGGCCGGGATTCTCTGGTTGTAGGTGCCACAAGACCAGAAATTCCTGCCCAAGCTCAATGAACCCTTAAATGTTTTTTGTATCACCCACTACAATTCCCACAGAGAGTGAGACAGGAGAACTTCAGCCTTTGGTGCATTGACTATTTCATGTGAAATTTATCTTGTATTTGAAGTAGCATTCCCCTGCTCATTCATATGTAATTTCAGTTGGTTCTGATTTATGTTAAAGGAAATCTACAAAGAGTGGAATTTTGTTTGTAATGTTTTTCCATTTGGGCATCATTTAGTTAACTTGATTATTTTGGTTTAGGTTTTCTCCATGGGATCATAATAGCCACAAAGCATTCAAAATGTCAAAAGATTTATTGATGTTGCATGGATTTTTAATGCAACTTTTGAATAACATTGGCTAGGAAAGAGTGTAATTCTATGTTGATCCTGGGGTATATTATTTCCAACTCTTCTCACATCCTGAAATATATTTAGCTTAACTCTTGATTTTGTGAGATCACCAGAATGTCATCTTAAAATTCAACGTTATGACGCAAGGTTGTAATTATATATTTTTATGTGGATTTAAACTCGAATTGTAGCATCATGGGGAGACAGCAGCCTAATGGTATTATTGCTAGGTTATTAATCCAAAAACTCAGCTGATATTATGGGAACCTGGGTTTGAATCTCATCACAGCAGATGGTGGAATTTGCATTCAATAAAATAAATATCTGGAATTAAGAATCTATTGATGACCATGAAATCATTGTCAATTATTGGGAAAAACCCATCTGGTTCACTAATGTTCTTTAGGAAAGGAAATTTTCCACCTTTCCTGCTCTGAACTACGTGTGATTCCAGAGCCACAATAATGTGGTTGATTCTCAACTGTCCTCCAAGCGATGGCAATAAATGCTGGCCAACCAGCAATGTTTGTGTCCCACAAATGAATTTAAAAAAGCATTGCTGTGGTAAACTCTAGAATCCGATTTAATTTAATCTAGATAGGGTTGTCTATACCTCCTGCATAAGGAATTCATTGCAATATCAGTGTGAATGAATAAATACTATAGAAATCCTGCACATTTTGTTAATTCAAGATAAACTCTGCAAGATATAACAGGCTACAAGATGAAGGCATGTAAAATGGCTCCAACGCACCCCTCTCTGATGAAGTCAATGTATTCTATGCTCTTTTTGAGCAAGATGTCAGCTAGAGCTTGCCCTCCACTCTGAAAGCCCTGGATGAACCCATATCTGAGGTCACCACTGTAGATGTCAGAGCAGCTTTCTCAAAGGTCAATTCAAGGAAACCAACTGGTTTGGATGGGGTATCCATACAAGCAGTCAGATCCTGCACATATCAGCTGGTGGGAGTATTCACAGACATCTTCAACCACTCTCTACAACAATCTGAAGTCCCTATCTGCTTCAAGAAGACGACCATCATCTCAATACCTAAGGAAAAAAAAGCAGCATGCCTTAATAAGTATTGGCCGATGGCTCTGACGTCTACCATTATGATGTGCTTCGAAAGGCTAGTCACGGCACGAATCAGTTCCTGCCTCCTGCCTACCAGGATTCACTACAGTTTGCCTATTGCCACAACCGGTCCACAACAGATGCCATCTCCCTGGCCCTGCACTCAACCCTGGAACACTTTGATAACAAGGACACCTATGTCAGGCTCCTTCAACACCATTATACCCACAAAACCCCATCTCTAAATTTCATGGCCTGGGCCTTGGCACCTCCCTCTGTGACTGGATCCTGAACTTCCAGCTCACAGATCACAGTCAGTAAGGATAGGCAACAACACTTCCTCCATGATCATCCTCAACATTGGTGCCCCACAAGGCTGTGTTCTCAGCCCCTTACTATAATCCTTATACACATTTGACTGTGTGGCCAATTTCCCCTCTAATTCGATTTTCAAGTTTGCTGATAACATCGCTGTAGTGGGTCGGATCCCAAACAATGATGAGGCAGAGTGCAGGAATGAGATGGAGAATCTGGTGAACTGTTGCAGCAATAACAATTTCTACCTCAATGTCAACAAAACGAAAGAGATTGTCATTGACTTCAGAAGCGTAAAGGAGAACATGCCCCTGTCCAAATCAACGGGGACGAAGTAGAAAGGGTTGGCAGCTTTAAGTTTTTAAGTTTTCCAGATCACTAATAACCTGTTCTGGTCCCCCCCATGCTGACACTATAGTTAAGAAAACCCACCAACGCCTCCACTTTCTCAAAAGACTAAGGAAGTATAGCATGTCAGGTACAACTCTCACCAATTTTTCAGATGCATCATAGAAAGCATTCTTTCAGGTTGTATTACAGCTTGATATGGTTCCTGCTCTGCCCAAGACAGCAAGGAATTACAAAAAGTCATGAATATAGTCCGATCCATCACGCAAACCAGCTTCCCATCCTTTGACTCTGTCTACACTTCTCGCTGCCTCAGCAACGCAGCCAGCATAATTAAAGATTCCATGCATCTCGGACATTCTTCCTTCCACCTTCTTCTGTCAGGAAAAAGATACAAAAGTCTGAGATCACGTTCCAACTGATTCAAGAACAGCGTCTTCTTTGCTGCTGTCAGACTTTTGAATGGACTTACTTTGCATTAAATTGATCTTTCTCTATACCCTAGCTATGGCTATAACACTACATTCTGCATTCTGTTGTTTCCTTCTCTATGAATGGTATGTTTTGTCTGTATAGCATGCAAGAAATGATGCTTTTCATTGTATGCTAATACATGTGATAATAATAAATCAAATAAAATCAAATTCAGCAAGAGCTTTGTTTAATATATTGAGTGTAGATGCTCTCACCAGCCCCCTCAATGCTTTGATTATAATGTGAAGATTCGCTTGGATCTGAGAATCCCAGTTACAAACAGGTGGTATCAATAAGATTATGTAGTCTTCAAACAGACCTTATAGCTACTAATCTGAGAATGATAATTGCAATAAAGTCACACCCTAATGTCAATTAACATCTATCTTCATTAAGAAATTTGTGTTTCAATATGTGCTTTGACTTAAATAAATAAAGTGCTAGATTACAGCAAAAAAGTCTCTTTGGTTTATATTTTGTATCATAAAAAGAGTGGCACAATGGTTTGCACTGCTGCCTCACAGCTCCAGGGACCTGGGTTCGATTCCTGGCTTAGGTTACTGTTTGTTTGGAGTTTGCATGTTCTTCCCATGTACATATGGGTTTCCTCCTGGTGCTCTGGTTTCCTCCCACAGTCAAAGATGTGTGGGTTAGGTGCATTAGCCATGCTAAATTGCCCCTTACTGTCCCAGGATGCGTAGGTTAGAGGGATTAATGGGGTAAATATGTGGGATTATGGGGATAGGCCTGGGTGGGATTGTTGTCAGTGCAGACTTGATGGGCCAAATTGCCTCCTTCTATTCTGTGGAGTTTCTGTGATCCTATGAAAAAAGCATATGGCTCAAAGCAGTTCATCATTTTTACTTTAGTTTTGTCAATTCAGTGAATATTGTACATTTGAGATTTCTTTTCTGACATTTATTGAACTTTTTGCCTATGGGTCTGCTTGTGATACCACAAATAACAGAATTTGCTGGCAAAAATACTGGCGAGTTTAATGATGCATGCAGTTCTTAACTACATAAATCAGCTAGGTAATTGTAGTGGGGAAGCAATCTCCTGTGAATTGTGAATCAGCCTGAGTTGCTGGTGGATTTATGGTTCTCCATCATCAGCACTGTGAAAATGATAGCTTACCTACAATCTCCTTGCGATTCTCACGAAGTTGCTTCATTCGCACACTAATTGTCCATTAAATTCACCACAAGTAATTCTACTATTTAACAGTGTATCTCTTTTTTAATGAGGAGTTTCTGGTAATGCCAATCAACCACTCCACTCCAAGAAAGGGACCAGTTCAAATTGTAGCTTCTTTTTTCCTACACATAGTAAGGGCAAAATCTTGTGCCTGCGTTTGCCACCAGTGTAAATGGTGATGCAAAGTCTCATGAGAGCTGGGTAAAGAGATTCTTGCCAGCAAGATTTTTAATGGATTTCCCTGCCATATGATTTCTTCCTTCCACCCATAGAACTATAGAACCATAGAAAATTACAGCTCAGAAACAGGCCTTTTGGCCCTTCTTGTTTATGCTGAACCATTTTTTTGCCTAGTTCCACTGGCCTGCACTTGGACCATATCTCTCCACGCCCCTTTCATCCATGTACCCGTTCAAGATTTTCTTAAATGTTAGGAGTGACTTTGTATTTACCACTTTATTCAGCAGCTCATTCCACACTCCCACCAGTCCCTTTGTGAACCCTTCACTGAATATTCAAAATTCACCGATATTCATTGGTGAGATTCAGAACGACTTTAATAAAACAGGATTCATTCGAAGGGATCCCTTCAGGACCATTAAGGTAAGTATAGCTCCTGAAGGAGGAAGGGATGCTTGGGCACTGCTCCCTGGCACTGCTCCCTGTGGGGGTCCTCCATATCTATGAGGGATGTGCAGAGTTTAATCTCAATGCTGATCAGAGGCCCTTTAAAGATAGCCCTGATCTCTATAGAATCGACCTTGCTGGTGTTATCAGGCTCCACTCCACTAGGGTGACAGAATAAATGGTGCCACCAGATTTTTTTCTGTTCAAAATGGCTGAAAATCTGGGGATGATTTTCCCAGCCCGCTGCACTGCTTTAGCAGCACAGTGGGCTGGGAGACATAAGCAGAGACATTAAGTAGCCTCCTTGTTGGATGCCACAGCCTCTGTGAGGCTCTGCCCACCAGATTTTTGGTGCCGTCAGTCCCATACCGGAAATTATACACCAGAGCTGTGTAATTTAAATAAATTAGGATTTCCATTTCATTTCTATGTTATTATTCTTCATAACTTTAGGTAGTGCTGTTAAAGGGGTTAAGAGTAGGCTGTAATGAATTGTTTAAAATGCTGCACCTTACAACATGAAAAATACAAGTGTTCCATTTTTATTCCTTGAGAAAGACATGGATTTGCAGTCAGACAGTCTGGCCTAGAATGTCCCAATAGAATTGTGAATTGATGGGCTATAGATAATCATATTTAATACCTGTGCTAAATTCTAAAAATCTAAACTCTATTATCTAATTATATAAATGCTGCTTTGCTTGTCTCATTATTAAAATCTCTCATTGAATGTTAAATTCAGTCAATAAGGTTGTGCTACTGATTCAGAGCTACTGTAGGTTCCACAGTTCGTTGAATGTTGCCACTAAAATTGTTCCAAGCAAATGAAAATGTGGCAGCTTGTGACTACTATTAGAAGTTGCAGTAAGTCTCCTTTTTAATAATTTTTTTTGAATATCATTATCATGGTTACTTATCCTGGTTATTTTTAACATGATTTCTTCAGTTCAGTTTTTAATGTAACTATTTTATATTAGTTTATAATGATAACAGGGTGATTCTCCCAGCTCACGGTTTTGCTTCTATAGCACAGTGGGCCAGGAGATTAGAATGCATTTCACGATCTCCTCACTTGGCACTACAGCCTCCATGAGCAGCTGGATTTCCAGATCTGTCAACTCCGCACCAGGGATCGGCACAGAGCTGCATAAATTAAAGCAATGCTCATTTGAATATATATTAAATCCCATTAGCCAATCCGGGAATGCAGTCACTGCTAGAGTGAGAGGGGAGAAGCAAGGCCCCTAAGAGGTCAGGGGTAAGGAGAGGTGCCCCCTAGGCATTGCCAGTTTGGCAGTGCCATCCTGACTCCCAGCACTGCTCAAGGGGCAATGTGGCAATGCCCAAGAGGGCATCTTGGCACTGCTGACTAGCAACGCTAAGGGGGTGGGACCTAATGGGGATAGAGCCTCCAGTGGGGAAGGGGTGTGAGGAATTGGGGGAGGTGGAGGTTCCTGCTGCCACTTTGCATTGGGATCATGAGCAGAGGGAGGGAGGGAGGCCAGCAATCAGGGCATTGGAGCTACTGAGGGGCAGTGAGGGAGATCAGGGTGGGGGATATGGTTGAGGAGTAGAGGTTGGCCTGTACATAGCTGGAGCTTGGTCACTAGTGGTGTGCCGCAGGGCTCGGTACTGGGACCTCTTCTATTTGTAATATATATAAATGACTTGGAAGAGGGAGTAAGTGGAGTGATCAGCAAGTTTGCAGACGATACAAAGGCAGCTGGACTTGCGGACAGTGAGGAGCATTGTCAGGTGATGCAGCAGGACATAGATAGGCTGGTAGCTTGGGCAGATAGATGGCAGAAGGAATTCAATCCTGATAAATGTGAGGTGATGCATTTCAGGAGAAAAAATGTAAGGGGGAGGTATATGATAAAGAGTAGACCTATTAAGAGTATAGAAATGCAGAGGGACCTGGGGGTGGAGGTGCACAAGTCTCTGAAGGTGGCAGAGCAGATGGAGAAGGTTGTGAAGAAAGCATATAGTATGCTAGCCTTTATAGGAAGGGGTATACAGTACAAGAGCTGGCCTTTAATGTTGCAGTTGTATAAAACGTTGGTTAGACCTCATTTGGAATACTGTATCCAGTTCTGGTCGCCTTACTACCGGAAGGACATGGAGACTCTGGAGAGAGCGCAGAGGAGGTTTACCAGGATGCTGCCTGGTATGGAAGGTCTGAGTTACGAGAGTGAGGCAACTGTAACTGAGTAACTCAGTAACTGAGTTACTGAGTGAGGCAAGTTGGGGCTGTTTTCCTTAGAAAGATGTAGACTTAGAGGAGATCTAATAGAGGTGTACAAGATTATGAGGGGTATAGATAGAGTAAACAGGGTTAAACTTTTTCCTAGGATGGACTCAAATAGCACGAGGAGTCACGGGCTTAGGGTGAGGGGGGTAAGGTACAATTTGGATGCTAGAGGGAGTTTTTTCACACAGAGGGTGGTGGGGGTATGGAATGCGCTGCCAAGTAAAGTGGTGGAGGCAGGTACTCTGGAGTTATTTAAGAAATACTTAGATGGGCACATGAACAGAATGGGAATGGAGGGGTATAGAAAACTGATTTAAAATAGGGATCATGAGCCTTGGGAGTCCCTGGGAAGTGTGTAAATAGATGATGATATTGATGTACTTGTTTTTATCCTACAGGTGCTTTGGTCCACCTTGTTGTCTAACGAGGGGCATACACGCGATGGGTCGTGAGAGGGCTGCTCTTGGATTTTTTTCGAGAGTATCCCAGTGCTTCACGTCGTTAGTGTACGCTTGACCTGGACCATTTGATGGGCAACACGACAGCTCAGTGACTATCGCTGTGCTGTGCAGATACATGGATTTGGGCCTGTGTCTGTGGGAGTTTGCGCATTCTCCCCGTGCTTGCGTGGGTTTTCTCCGGGTGCTCCGGTTTCCTCCCACATCCCAAAGATGTGCTCTTAGGCTAATTGGCAGAACAAATTCTCCCTAAATTGTGTCAAATTTGGTTTCAATCCATAAATCTATAAACATAGACAGGGATCACGAGTAGAGGTGGGAACATCGGGGTGGCGGCGTGGGCTCATTGTGCCGAAGGGCCTGTTTCCCTTGCTGTTTTGTTCTTTGTCCTTTGTTCTTTTTCTTTGACATGCTTGCGGGTGTTGGGGGATGGGAGGGGCAGCAATGTGGGGTTGCAGGGTGGGGCAGCAATGTGGGGTTGCAGGGTTTGCCAGCAATCAGGTCGATAGTGCGGTGCAGACAGATGGGTGCAGGTGCACGGGCCTGCTCGGCACTATGCTGCTGGCCTCTCCACCAGGAATAGGCCCTGCACACAGATTTTACTGTGATTTCTACTCATGTACTCTGCAGTGCACAGAGTGTGGCAGATTCACTTTGAAACTTATGCAGAAAAAAAACCAACAGAAGTTGCTCATTTTTATACAAATTTGACACCCGATAATCCCATTCCCCAACAGTGCACAAATGACAGAGCAACTCATGTACTAAGGTGCAACTGTCTGGAAATTTATACTTCCCGACGATACTGTTTTGCCTAAATCTTCATCACTTCAACTGTGACTTAAAGAAATATTTAAGAAATACAGTTTTCAGTTATCATTCATTACAGTATGTTATGTTTAAACAAGCATAATCGTTAATTTAGAAATCAATCTTCTATGGTATTACATGTAGTAAATTTGGATTTTGTGACCATTTTCTTTGCTGTGTCTGATATATTCATAATATTGAATATTTCTTTCCTCTTCATGTTGTCTCCTTCTCAGCCTCACTGTTTTTCTCTCCATAAACTTTCTCCTGTTTTCCTCCCCTCCCCATCCCCATTTAGATGAGAGATGGTGTTTTGTGATGGAAATAGGAGCCATCAATGACTGCGGGGTGCTATGGGATTGGGAAGTTATGCCTCAGTGGTTCTCTTCCCACTTCCTCTCCCAAATGGTTACGCTTCTCCCATCATATGTCCCATCTCTTCGCCTTTCCACCAAATCTTCATTGCCGTAACTGCCCCAACTCATTCTCTATAAACTGTCCACTCAACCCACATACCTTTCCTCCTTTTTTCCATTGTAAATCACTCTCTACCAGTTCTCCCAATTTTTGAATTCATGTGCAAATATTTAGAGGCCAGACATCCTTGTCTCCCTTCCTCCTGTTTACCCCAATTTACATTTCACGCACCCTCCCCATTCCCACCGGCAACCTCATTCCATCTCCTTTTTTTCTCTCTCTCTGTCTCTCTTTTCCCTCCAGAGATTAGTATTCGGAAGCCTCTGACTCCCAGTATGACTACATAGTTGTTATGGTGGGTGGAGAGTTTTGGTCGTCTTATTGTTTAGTTGCAGCACCAGCTGGAGCAGGGTGTCTTTTCTTTGTCCAGCTTTTGTGTGTAGTCCCAATAAGGCTTTACAGTGTATTTCAACAGATTTCTCATTTTCCATTTTTTTTTGTACTTCTCTCTGATTTTTCGTGTTACTCAGCTATTCACATACCAAATTAAATACATCTCATAATGCAAGTAAATTATTTAGAATTTGAGCTTAGTATGAAAGAAAGATACAAGTAGAAGGTAACTGGACTGGCCAGAGTGTAGTGATTTGATTCTGAGAGATGAGGCTGGAGTATTGTGTACAGTTTTGGTGTCCTTATCCGAGGAAGGATGCCCTTGTTATAAAAGGAGTTCAGTGAAAATTTATCAGGCCAATTCTTGGCATGGCAGGTCTGTCATATGAGGAGAGACTAAGTTGATTAGGATTATATTCACCGGCATTTAGAAGAGTGAGAAGGGATCCCATAGAAACTTACAAAATTCTAAGGGTTAGACAGAGTAGATTCAGAAAGAATGCTCCCGATGGTGGGGGAGTCCTGAACTAGGGGATCATAGTTTGAGAATCAGGGATAAATCCTTTAGAACTGAGGTGAGGAGGAATCTCCTCACCCAGAAGTTGATGAATAAGTGGAATTCACTAACACCGAATACAGTTAAGGCCAAAATGTTATCTGACTTCAAGAAGAAATTAGATTTTGCTCTTGGGACAAAAGAAATCAAGGGATATGGGAGATAAGGGGGATTAGGATATTGAATTTGATGATCAGCCATGATCAAGATGAATGGTGGAGTAGACTCAAAGGGCTGAATATCCTACTCCTGCTTCTAGTTTCTATGTTTCTATGAGAAGAATAGTCTCTTTTTCTTGTTCTCAAGTTGGTCTTTGGTAGAATTCTAAAGGGCAAGATCAAATAAATGAATGGATGGAGGAATTGGAAATTATTTTTTAATGTAAGTAAGTCTAATTACAAATGTTATGCAGATTAGAACAAGAAACTTAAAACATGCCTACATATGTCAAAGATAGAACTCAAAAATATTTGATGGTGATCATTAAATTGTCATTTTACACGTAAAGTTATTATTAATGAGTCTGATCATATAGTGGGATATACTTCAAGGGACGTAATGAGAGGGTCTAGGAAATTATTCTGACTGTATATTGGCCATTGCCACTGCAAGCGTGGTCTGAAGCTTTTCAAACCAGAGCTTCAAAAGATCGCTGACATGTTAAAGAGTATCCAGAGGAGCCAATATAATTCTGTGTCTTGGAACATTTTGAAATGTTTCGCGATGTTAGTAGCAGAATGGAATAGGTTCAAAAAACTACTCAACAGGCAGATCAGTTTCAGTTGGAAGTCACTTCAGATACACAAACCATTCAGTGATGTGGAAACAGGAATCTAAACAAATTCAATCTGCTGAAAATGAAAGAGTAACCAGTAACCTAGAATTTCATTTCTACCCAATCCCTTTTTAAGTGCTGAAGGCTTGTTGGAGGAGAAGAGAAAGTAAGCATTATTGACTCTGTGGCCCTGTTTTCTGTTTTTCAGGTGGTAGCTAAATGATGAAACAGGTCTTTGCTTTCTTTAAAAAGCAAAATAAAGAGCAGCATTCAATCCTATAACAGGGTTGTGATCCATTTTATTCATGGTAGAATGTGTGAGACAAAATGGGGGTAGGATTCTCACATTAGAACTAGATCAGATTAATTACTCCATTAATGGTTTGAAACAGCCATCATGGTACTCACTGAATAATGTAATAATAATATCTAAGAATATGGTTGACTTATACCTGTGTGTGCGTATTTAGTCAGCAACCTTCATCATTTTGTCCTTGGCAATTTAAAGAATGTCATCTGGCACAAAATAAATGTTGGATGATTTTTGAAAGTTGGGATTAATTTTTGGGAGTTGAAAGAGCTTAGCTTGGCGGTTTCATCTTCCCTGACCTTCTGGACCAACAAAGACTTCACAGACCCATTAGCAATACATATCTGAACCATCTAAGAGATGCTGGTATTTTCCCATTTACCACTGAACTTTATATACCTGTCAGGAGTACGTACTTAAAACAGAATCAAAATATGACTACATTAGCTACTACCGAAAGAAACAGAATTATGTTACTACTCATTAAACTTCGCAAATGTCAGAATCATGAAGCTACGTTTTCTAACATCATCTTAAGAGTCCATATTAATCAAGAGATAGCAGGCAGAACAATTTCATGCCCTTGAACATCTAAGCAATGAAAGGTAGAGTTGAAGGACTGGGGAAATATTTACAAATAAAAGTACTGTGGAATTTTTTTCAACATGAACCGAACGGGATGAGCAGTTTCTGATTCATGATAGGAATATAGACTGCATTGTGTTCACTGTGCTAAAATAGAATACGAATTGCTGATACTTTTCTTAATGAAGCCCCTTATCTATTTATTTTATAAGTTGACAACAACAGTTAGTATTTATGCAGAGGATTAGTGTCTGTATAATCATGCCATTAGTACATGACATTAACTGGAGAAATCAAAGGCACAGTAGTTATTGCTGCAGCTTCACAGTGCTAGGGACCCGGGTTCAATTCTGACCTTGGGTAACTGTGTTGGATTTGCATGTTCTCCCTGTGTCTGCGGAGATTTCAACTGGGTGCTCAGGTTTCTTTCCACACTCCAAGGATGTGCAGGTTAGGTTGATTGGCCACGCTAAATTGCCTGGAAGAGTACCAGGGAGATTAGCAAGGTATTTACACCAGATTACGGGGCTAGGGCCTGGATGTGATTGTTGTCAGTACAGGTTCAATGAGCTGAATGGCCTCCGTATTGTAGGGATTCTATGATTCTATGAAATGTTGGAGTGAGATTTCACATGTTGCTCTGGCTGTGCTATGATTTCTGACTTGTCATCTACTTATATATATGGAAGGTTGCTGTCAGGATCCCTGCTAGCAAGGAAAAATCAATCAGAAAAATGCAGCAGCATCGTAACAACTGAAAACAAAGTGAGACAGAAGTGACCGCAAGACCTTAAGATTGATATCTGTATTAAGCTTTGCAGATGCCAGCTTTAACAAAACCATTTATTGAGGCCATGCGTGGGCACTACTCGGACCACTCTCTGGACGTAAGTGTGCTCATTGGATGTCTGTAACTCTCCAGTCTGCGCTTACTTCACAATAATACAGAAAAAAGGAAAATTTGTCAGATTCCTAGGCCTCTGCCATCAGTTATAAGATGGGAGGCTTTAAAAGTATGCCATCCCCTTATTGTGAATAGGAAAATTAAGATTGGAGCAGAGCATTTTGGAACAAAGTATGAGCAAAAATGAGTACTTCAAACAGCAATGAAGATCATGTGCATCACTGCACAAGTACCTGTACAAAGTCATCACAAACCTTTTATTTGCAATCTGCCCCTGTAAGTCTATGAAAAGACTCAATTTTCATTCTATAGTTTTGAAGTATACCTTGCCTACCATTCAGATGATTAGCACTATATAAACCTAATAAATGTCCATGTTTATTCATTCATTTAGTATCTTATCCTAAATAACATGATTGTGGTAGACACTCTTTCCCTGGATCTGTATCTGAAGTGCCGTAATCTGCAAAGTTATGGACCAGGTGCTGGAAAATGGGAATAAAAGGAATGGCTAGTTTCTTGTTTTACTTTTCTTCTTCTGCTGGAGCAGATGGGCTGAATGATCTTTATCTGTATTGTAACTTTTCTCTGGTTCCGTGATAGTTCTTTGTAGGTCTATACTACAAAACGACAGACAGAGCTCACCGTGTAAATGCAACCTTTTTCTTAATTTGTCTGGTTCATGTTATTTATTATGTGCATTTTAATGAACTCTTAATCAGCAAAAAAAACACATTTTAATTAATTCTTAATGAGCAAAAAAAGGAACACAAGATCATTAGCAGAGCATGAACATTTTATCAAATATACCTTGTTAAGCAGTGGATTAAAATTTAACAGTTTTAGTATCTGCTTAAGTGGCATGTTTCTCTTTTCCCCAGCTACCAGAATGAATTTATGGTCCTTTCTGCACAAAATATATTGAAAGCTGAGACAGGAACTAAAACAAATGCTTACTTGAGAAGAAAGAAAGGTATAATTTCAGTGTCCTCAATTCTTGCAAACTGTGTTCCCTAAGCAGAGATCAATGAGTTAAATCCATGGCAGCAACCATGATAAGCCATATACACTAATTATAACTCAAAGAAGTATGCCTATTGCTGGGAGCCACTACGGTTTTCATGGTGTGATGTTCAAGGCCGCGGCTGCCTCTTATTTTGCAAGTAAAAATATCTTTTAAAATTCCCTCAGCGGCTTGATGGGTGGACTGAAATATACAGTGCAAGAACTTTCTGAGTTCAATCTCTTGCTCTCGACTGAGTTGGTTTGTTTTTGCCTGAGGTCGTAGTGGGGGTTGCTACAATTATCATCGTTGCCCTTGGGCAAGGCAAAGACAGGATTCTCATTCTTTGAAAATGGCGAATAGATTGCATGTGTGGATATTGGGTGAGAAGGGGATCAGGCTTAGACCTAATGTTTGTCAAAATGCTCCCCCTTTCACCACCCACCCTTGAAAACTCATGGGGGAACCTTAACTCACAGGTTATTTGTTGTTGATAAGCTCTAGGCTGCTGTCTTGGATGTATGGTCTATTTTAACCCATTCTCGTAGTTGTGGCAATCTGTCAGTTGAATCGAATGTCCAGAGGCAGTTTGCCAGTTACAGCTGTCAAAGACTAGTTAGTTGAGGTGGGGTGATCATCTAGGATAGTTTTATAAATATAGAAGTGGAGAAAGTTCAGGATCTCAGCAATCCAAACTTTCTTTGTGATCGGAGAAGTATTCTCACTTCTGCTGCCCCTACAACTCATTCTCACACTTATTGAATGATTACAGCAGTGTGGTGGTTATTTGACACATTACGCCTGTGCCAGCTGTCTGCAAGAGCAACTCACTCAACCTCACCATGCTGCCTTTATTCAGTGGCCTTGCAAATATTTTATTTTTGGATTACTATCCAATTCTCCCTAGAAGGCCTCAATGTGATCTATCTCCACCGCAATCCCAGGCAGTGCATTCCAGATCCTAACTGCTCATTGCATAAAACTTTTTCTTCTCATGGCAACGTTGAATCTTTTGTCAGTTATCTTAAACTCTCTGGTTCTTAATCCTGCTGGTCAATGGGAACTGTTTTGCCATATCCAAAGATGTGAGGGTTAGGTTGATTGGCCATGATAAATTGCCTCTTTGTCAGGGGGATTAGGAGGGTAAATATGTGGGGCTACAGGGATAGAACCTGGGTGGGATTGTTGTCAGTGCAAACTCAATAGGCCAAATGGCCTCCTTCTACATTGTTGATTCTATGATTCTATCTATTCAATTCTAGACCATGATCAGACCTCCTTAATCTTTTTTCTCCAAGTAGAACAGACCTAAGCTTCTCCAATCAATTCAGATTGACTGAAAGTCCTGCAGCCCTGAACCATCCTCATGAATGTTTTCTCCACACCTCATAATGTGGTGTTCAGAACTGGAAACAATGAGCCAGAATTTTACTTCTGAGGTGGGTCACTTGAGTGGGATAATTTCCTGGCTTGCGATCAGACCTGATTTTCTCTCCTGGGTAGTAGATGTGAGCATGAGATGAGTCGGGCCAATTCACCCCAGGTGCAGATTAGAGGCAGCCATAAGGATCGCTAGGTGTTGAAGATGGCAGTTTAAAAGGCCAAGCTTGATTCTCTGATAATTGTTTAGTTAAATTTTAGGCTCTTTTTAGCCCACAACCTCCTTAACCCCCACCCATTCCCATGCCCAATTCATGCTACCCACCAATCATGCTAACCCATGCCCCATAGCTCCAAAACAACTTAATACATATCCATGCCCCACCTGCAACTTTTTTCTCTGACACACTAGTATCCAAAATGGGCAGGCTTCAGGAACTACGTTCAGATGATATAAAATAAATGTCTAAATGGCTATTACAGTGTTCATTATAATTTAAAGAAATCTCATTTAAGAAAGCTGATTCAAAACTTTAAATGCCCTTCAAGTACTTAATCCATTATCACAGCAAACAGACTTGGATTCAAAACCCCCACAGTAAAATCAGGTAATCCTGTAATAATTGTTTTGAACTGTCAATTAAACTCTGAATTTGAATTCCCCCCCCCCCCATGCTAAGATAATAATACATTGTGGAAAGCAGCCATTAATAATGATAGCTTTGGGACAATGTCAACAAATAACTATCATAACTGCTAGAAGATATTTTTTCTACTCTCACTGATGCAAACATGCTACTTTTTAAAATTTTTAATTGGTTGAGAATTTAAATAGCTTCATAATGTAACAGTTCCATGGAGCTCATCTTATCTGTTCTTCTTGAATTTTATATATTTAAAATAATTTCCTTGCTGTTGTACTATATGCCCCTTTTTATAATGCCCAGGCCTCGTAAGCTTTATTAACACGCTTCACAACCTGACCAGTTATCTTCACTGATTTGTGCACATATAACTTTTTGTCTTCATGTACAATATGTGTCTTAAGCAGACCACCCATGGCATTAAAACGTTTTTGGATTCACCATTATTCTAGGTCCAAGGTTAACTTGACTGCCAAAGAAAACAGCAATATTTAAATAGCCATATATAACACATGAACAATAAGCACATCACTCAATTTTAAGTCCTATTCCCCTCAGTTTGTGCTGCACTGAAGGTTCTTCTGCCTAGATCACAGATGAAGATTATCACTAAGACAAGAGAACAACCAAACACTCAAGAACTAGCATAAGTCAGCCCATTCCAAAAGAGAAAAGGAGAGGATTGAAAAAAATATAAAAGGAAATTATCTATCGGACACAACAAATTGTTTAGAAGGAAAGAGAAACTGACAAATATCATTTTTTAAAAAAAGCATTTCATGTTGCAAAAAGTAGAGAATTCTTTTAGCAACATATTGATTGATGGAATCTGTATAAGTCATTCTTCTGTTTCATGCAGGGTCCCAGAGGCACCTCGGAAAATGAATTGGGGGACTCCTCAGATGTTCCCATGTGCAGACTATATGGGAAGTTTATCCTCATCTGGAACCCTCCAAAACTTTGATTTTAAACTCGGAGATTTCAGCAATTTCTGACTTACCTGGCAGATCACCTATGAAATGTTTGAAGATTAAAACCAGTTCTGACCACTGATAGTGGGTAACGGTAACACTCCTCTCCAGCAACAATTCCATGGGCCATTTGACTATTGTTACCTACTTACTATAAGATGGCACAGTGGTTAGTACTGCTGCCTCACAGTGCCAGGGACCCGGGCTCGATTCCCACCTTGGGTCAGCGTGTGTGTGGAGTTTTCACATTCTCCCTATGTCTGCGTAGGTTTCCTCTGGGTGCTCTGATTTCCTCCCACAATGAAAAGACATGCTGATTAGGTACATTGGCCATGTTAAATTTTCCCTCAGTGTACCCGAAAATGTGTAGGAAAGTGACGCCTCAGGAATTTTCACAGTAACTTCACTGCAGTTCTTATGTAAGCCTGCTTGTGACAGTAATAAATTAACTTTAAGCTTTTATTTACCTTCTCTCCTAGCTTGTCAAAGTGGAGCATTTAACTTAGCAGAATGTGGCAATTAGTGCTGTAAAAAGAGGGGTATTGCTTTGCTCCCCTGGTGATTCTATACATCAAGGCAAAGACTCCAGGAGCAGCTACACTTCACAATTCTCAGCATGCCTAGGTTAGAGGGTCTGGTAATAAATGTGACAGTCTGGTCTGAGGCACAAAAATAAGATGGTAATTGCCATTCCACTGGAGATTCAGCCCTACATGTCATTTATTCCATCTTTCATTTTTCAAACATCTTTCTGCAGACTGATCAAGGAAGAGAAACCCTTTTCTTATGAGATGGAGTTTGTATTTCTCTTCTGTGTGCTTTGAAGGAAGAAAGGATATGCCACACTTGTATGTCATGGTATATGATGATCTCTGTTTTGGAAGAAAATGTTGTTTGTCTTTCATCATTTTCTGTTTCATTTTCGACGCTATTTAGAATTCAGAACTTGATCGGGTAGGAATTTGTCTTAGGCAGTGATCGAAACAGTCTGTGTGTAACTAAATATCAGGCACTGTGTATAACAGGTGGCCAACCCAAGCCTCCCCAAGATTAATTTCTACCCAATGATTTCAGGATGGACTGCCCTGCATTACGGATCCAGATCTAAAAGTTGGACAAAGCAGTAGCAAAAAAGTACAAAATGAAAGAATAATAAATTAGAAACACATATAAATATTTCTAGCATTGAGTTACTACCATTAGAAAAATTACTTTCCTGAATAGCTGACAAGGTGTCTCACAATAATCCATAGGAATGTACAAACAGCAGACAGGATACTCCTTTAAATAAACAGAGAATAAAGATTGGCAAGTTTCTATTTTGGTTAGAATTTAGCTCATACTTTATATCTTTTTGCAGGTTATTTATCTTTTTGCAGGATGCAACACAAATTATTAATGGCTTTCTCCTCGCACATTGCTAGCCAGTTAATTTTTTCATTTGGTTTAAGATATGTTTGATGAGTAACATGTTCTGTGCAATTGCCTGATTTAAGTTATGAAGAGAGGTTGTGTCAGCTTGAGTTGGTTTTGCTGAAGCAGAGAAGACTGAGGGGCGACCTGGTAGAGGCATACAAGATTATGAGAACCGTGAGCAGAGTGGATAAGCAGCAGCCGTTCTCCTTAGTTGAAGACTCAGTCACTAGAGAACACAAGTTCAAGATGAGGGGCAGAAAGTTTGGGGGAGATGTAAGGAAAAACCTTTTCACCTAGAAAGTGGTGACAGTCTGGAATGCATATCCCTGAGAGAGTGATAAAGGCAAGTTGCCTCACATCCTTTAAAAAGTATCTGGATAAGCACTTGACATGTCATAACATTCAAAGCTTATTGGTAATTGGGATTAAACAGGGAGTTAGGTATTTCACACATATCATTGCAGACTCAATAGCCCAAAGAGTTTCTTCTGCATTGTATGATTCTATGAAACCTTGGTTTGTCTCTGCCCTTCCTCTTCTTCCTTCCATCCAACATGTCCACTGTAGAGAACTTGTTGATGCACCTAAATTTGATGTAAACTAAAGCAAGTGTGAAGTTAGATTTTTGGGGTCAGACAGAGAGATGGCATATCCCCTTTTCTTCGTGCTCTGCCTTTGTTGTTCGGCTCACATGCAACACTTGTTGCCCCTTATGACGCCTTGCCCTTATATTGTGACTTGTTGTCTTCTTGGCTTCTGGACCTTTTTCTTTTTTTAAATTATTATTCATGTTAGTTTTTTCTTGTTCTTGTGAATGTGGGTGGGGGAGACTGGGGAAAGATGGTAGGGAGGAAGGTGTTGATCAAGACCCCTGTAGAGAGAGGGTATTGGATGCATGGATTCCTGCTGTATTTTAAGTGGTTAGGGAGAGGTGGTTGTTGAGGTGGAGTATATTAAGAGGAAGGGGTTGTTAAGTTGAGAACTTCTGTTGGGGTGGATGTCAAGGTGGTATGTGTGTTGGGTTGCGTTTTTGTTGGGTTTCCTGGTTGGGGAGGCTTTGTATGCCTTTTACAGAGTAAGTCTCCAGATTGTGATGAGAGTGGGCTTTTTCCAGGAGACAACTTGTGGGCTACTGGAGGGATGTCAGGCAGTGGTGGGGGAGTTGGAGAGAAGATTCTTGGGGATTTCCTGATAGGGAAGTTGACTGGTAGATAGTGGGTTGAAGGATAGTTTGTTGTCTTCCTGTGTCTTGGTTCTTTTGCCTCCCATGTATGTATCTGTTGGGGTGGGTGGAGGGGACAGGGCTTATGAGATGGAATGACTTTTTGTTTGAGGGTGTTGGTGGTGTAGTGCGGATTGGGATACTATATTTTGGGCTGGAATGGGGGCATTAGTTGGCAGAGCAAGGGGATATAGGAACATCCTTATTTATCAGGAAGTTTTATAGGTTTGCCATGAGGCAAGAACCTTTATTGTCAGTACAAAATTATTTCCTTACGATTTATTTATTAGTGTCCCAAATTGGGCTTACCTTAACACTGTAATGAAATTACTGTGGAAGGTTCATAGAATAGAAATAGACCCTACAGCCCAACTTGTCCATGCTACCCCTTTTTTAACCCCTACGCTAGCCCCAATTGCCCGCATTTGGCCCATATCTATCTAAAGCCATCTTATCCATGTAACTGTCCAAATGTTTTTTAAAAGACAAAATTGTACCTATCCTGTATATGTGCTTACATCCAGCCCCTTCCTGTCCTCAACTGACAGGAAGCTGTTGTAGCTCATTGGCTGTCTGTGGGATAGGATCCATCCCTTCCTATCTCTGAGTGACAGAGATATACTCCGGCTGCTGAAGTGTTGCATAGTCACATGGGATTTGTAATTGCCCAGCTCTGATTGTGAGTTGTCCAATGGGAAGGAAAAGGAATGGGGTGGTGCGTTTTCACCTCTGTCTGTGGTTTGGAATTAGAGGGCAGAGAGGGGGATTGGGATTTTTTTTTGGTTATGCCTTCGAATCTCTATTGTGTCCTCTTGTGTTCTGTGTGGGAACCCCTTTTAAAACCTGGGTCAATAAACCTGGGTCAATTCTCTGTATTCCATTGCTGGTGTTGGTGGGGGAGGGATACTTCTTTTTACCCTTGTGATACTTTGTGTAGGTGTAAAATCTTGGTCTCTTTTGGGATGTTGGCAGTATCTGGTGGTGGATCAGTCCCCAGGCCTGGGTATCTTAAATCCTTGCTGGTGGGTAAGGGAGAGAAGCGGCTGCCTAGATTTCATGTTTGATATCTGCCTTTCTTTTGGGGGGCGGGGGGTTAGCGAGCCTCTGGTGTGGTTGCTGGGGGCAGCAGGACTGCTAATACAGTTACCGCAATACAGAGTGTCTGTGAAGGGACTGTGGGGGCTGATGGCTGTATCCCTCCTTTGTGCTGCAAGGTTTCTGAAGGGAATTTTGGAGGACAGGATCTAATCTGGTCGGTCCGGCACCACAGGGAGGATCTAAAGCTTTATCACTTTTCACCATTATGTTTGGATATATCTTTGAGATCTCTTAATGTTCCCTGTTATAGAATCTGTGTAGGAAAATGGTATTAACATATGTTTTAGTGGTAGATGTTGTTGGAGCAAATTGGATAGGCTGAAGTGCCTTCCTCCCAATGTATATGCCCACGTTCCTATGACTCGAGGTGGTTAGATGGGGCGGGGGAAGGGTGAGGGGGGACAAATGGGGTTGTGTAGTTGGTCACTATTTTGTGGGTTTCTGTTCCCGCTTCTCATTGTGCTATCTTCCGGGAGGCAATTGTTACTAAAATGTGCAGACATTTGATTCAGTGGATTCTGCTTTGGTTTAGTTGCAGGGAGTAGGGGCTGATTACCTGGGGTTGCCTTCTTAACACGGGGGGGGGGGGGGGTCGGTCGGATCGGCGCGGGAGGGGGGGGGTCGGGTCGGATCGGGGGGGGGTGGGGGGGGGGTTCGGTCGGATCGGCGGGGTGGGTCGGTCGGATCGGCGGGGGGGGTGGGGGGTCGGTCGGATCGGCGGGGGGGGTGGGGGGGGTCGGTCGGATCGGCGGGGGGGGTGGGGGGGGGGTCGGTCGGATCGGCGGGGGGGGTGGGGGGGTTCGGTCGGATCGGGCGGGGGGGGGTGGGGGGGGCGGTCGGATCGGCGGGGGGGGGGGGTGGGGGGGGGGGGTGGGGGGGGGGTCGGTCGGCTGGCGGGGGGTCGGGTCGGATCGGGGGGGGGGGGGGGAAGGGGGTCGGTCGGATCGGCGGGGGGTCGGGGTGGGGAGGGTGGGGAGTCCTATGGTCTGTTCTGGAGATCCAGGCTATTTGTTGTTCCTGTTCTTGCTTTATCAAGAGGATCTGACTGTATCAGATGGGTATTGGAGAGGGTTGTTCTAGAGTTGGTTTGAATGAGACCCCTGGTTCTGGGGAGTGGTTAGGAAGCCTCGTATCATTTTAATTCCAGGTCAAGTGGGCTAGGGGGCTGTTTTGGTTGTTTAGGATTATGGGAGGGCCTGGTTGTTGCGAGAGAGTATATCAGGCAGGTAAGAAGGCTTTAGTAATCGTTTTGGTCTTGGGTAGATAGGTTTTATTTATGAAGTGGTGGTCTTTATTTGGTGGGTCTGGGTAGTGGGTATGAGGTAAACGTAGCATTATGTGGGGGAGCCAGTCGGGGGGAATGGTTTGTCCACCTGGGTTGATTATGTTGGGTTCTGTTGTATAGGAGGACTCCTTTTATTTGTAGGTATTGGGGAGAGATTAGATTCTGTCTGTGAGGCTGTTTGCTTTGTAAGTGGTGGGATATTTTCTTTGTTTCACCGTTGATTCTTTTCTTACCTTTTTTTTGCAACTGCACTGCAACAGACCAGCTCTTACTACTAATTAATAAAATCCTTAGCTCGATGAATTTTCCTCAGGGAACATTGGAGGATCTTGCTTGAGTTGTTATTTCTTGCACAGTTGAATAACATTGCATGGGTGACTTTTGGACTTTCCCTAGGCCCAAGATGTTTGCTGTCACTGGACCTATCAGGGAAGCTTCAGAAAGAAGTTTTTGTGAGTCCCAATATTTTTGATATGTCCACATTTGACTATGCAACATTACAAGAGACGTAGAAATGCTCTCCAATCCTTTACAGCCCAATTTATTCTGTAGGGCATGTAGGATAAATGTAATAATTTATTGATCAGATACAAGTTTGGAATAACAATTCCAAATGTCACATGAGCCTTTACCTCATCATTCAGCATATTTTAGCTCAATTAATTTAATCCATTTTGCTAATCAGGGGTATAATGTAAAAGCTCTAAGAATATGTGTTGGCCATATCATTTCTGAATCAATTATGTTGACCTCCTATAAATTAAATACTTGTCCCCAAGTGTTAGTAAAATTATGCTTTTTAAGTGAAAAATGTTAGTTCAGTAGGTATTTTAAACAATGTGATATTTTGAATCATTAGTTTTCAGCATAGCTTTAGAACTTAATTCTGCAGATGTTTAATTATTTAATTCAAACCTATTAAAAAACATGAATTACTGAAAACCTTACTTACTTCCTATAGTGTCACAGGAACACTATTTGTCTTTGATTTATATTCATAAGCTAGACCTGGGTACAGGGCACAATTCAAAATTTGGAAGTGATGTAAGATTTGGAAGTATTATGAACTGTGATGAGGATAGTGATAGGATATAAGCAGCCTGGTGGAATTGGCAATCAGGCTGCAGATGAAATTTAAAGTAGGGAAGTGTGAGGTGTTTGAGCTTCTAGATTGCAGTTCAGTAAAGGAGACACGAGTTCTGCTGCTAGACAAACTGCCTTTATTTCTTTGATCCAACTCCACATACAATTCTCCATCAACATCTAGTACCACCCACCCCTTTATGTATCAGTGACTTCTAATGAGTAAATGACATCTAATTAGAACTTCATTGGAAGGCCTGTTAATCCATTCCTAACATGAAGAGTATCATTTTGGTCAGAAGAACTAGGAGAGGTAGTATAAACTAAAGGGTACAATGCGAAAGGGAATACTAGAGCAGAGGGAACTGGGTGTACATGTGATTTAACCATTGAAGATGACAGCACTTTTTGAGAAAGCAGTTAATAGCTCATACTGAAACATGAGTTTTATTAATAAGCGCACAGAGTATAAAAGCAAGCAAGTAAGTTTTGAACTTTCATAAAACTGGTTCAACTTCAGTGGGGAGAGTATGAAGGATTTAAAAAGTGTGCTGAGAAGATTTACAAGAATGGTTCTGACAATGAGAGACTTCAGTTGTATGGATAGATTGACGCAGCTGGAACAGTTTTCCTTGGAGAAGAGAAGGTTGACATGAAGATTGAATGTTAAACTTACTCAAAACCATGAGGGATCTGGATGGAGTAAATGGGGAGAAACTATTCCCATTGGCAAGAGATTGAGAAACCTAAGTTGATTAGCCGAAGAACCAGAGGCAACACAAGGAAAAACATCTCTGCAGGAAGTGGTTTGGATCTGGAATGCACTATTTGAGCATGGGATGGAAACAGATTCAATACAGTTTTCAAAGGGGAATTAGATAATTATCTGAATAACATATATTATTCAGCCATAGGTAAAAGGTGCAGAAGTGGAAGTAGTTGAGTTGCTATCCCAGAGAACTGACATGGGCAGAATAGCCTCTTTCTGTGCTGTAATCATTCTATGATTCTAGTAGATACATTTAATGAAAAATGATAAAGACATAAGGAAGAACAAAGTTGAAGGTTACGCTAAAAGCATGATTAAGAAGTGTGAGAGGAGGCTTTAAATACAAAGAGCACCATAGCAACAAAAGATGATGTCTACTCCCCATTCACAGCGAGTGTAGTTTATTCACCTTAATACAAGGCTCAGAACCAATGATACACAGTAGTAAATCTTGTTCTTGATCATCACTCCCTGCTTTGATGACGATGTTAGGAACCATAGGTTCAATTTTTTTCAAGCTGACTTATCATGTCCTAAGCTTTGGTTGCTCAGCATGGATAATCATCCCCACCGTCCCAAGCTTCAAGGCCCCACTGTTTGGAAACATCTGCACACACCCGTCTCCCAGGCCCTGGTCAGAGATGCCAGAATGATGATCTGGTGTACTCCAGCAGCACAACCCTAAACTGTCGCCTCTAATGCCTGACTGCTTTGTTACTGAAGTTTCATTAGTTTTAAAAAGAATAATTGCTTCAATTGAGTTTAGCTAAATTGAATCAGGGAGAAGAAATCAAGTGATTGGTATGAAAATCACAGAGTAACTTGGAGCATGATGACTCACTGAGACAGCTTTGAATTCTTATCTAGTACAGTGTGAACTTTTCTTGTGTGTTTAACTGTTATAGAATTTATACTCCTGTCAGTTGTAATAATGATGTCATTGCGTCACAGCTTCAGGAAAGTGTCTTCTGCAGTTGCCACAATAAATTTTGAATTATGTATAATGGCTTTTAATATCCCAAAGACAGGTAAAAGACATAATAGTTTCAACATTAGTTAATTAAATATTAGTTAATATTTTGCATCAATCTTTTTAATTCCTACTTTAAATTTTTTATATTTAAAAATGTTCCCCAAATTATTTAATGCAGAGCAGAGATTTGTCCACATTATGCACAGTAATGATAATGTGATTGTTCCATGTCACTACTCCTTTGAAACTAGGGCAGGATTTTCCAGCTCGTCCCAAGACCGGAAAATCCAGCCCAAGGTCAACTAACCTTTGCATGGTCCTGTCCCGCCTGCTATATCAGGATGGCAAAATACTGACCCTGAAGTCTATGCAAGTCCAGTCAAACACAAAAACGCAGAAGTCACAGTGATTTTACATTTCTCCAGAGGATTCGCTGTTGAGGAGACCACCTTCCCGCATCCCTCCACCCCCAACCCCAATGTTAATCTGTTAGAAATCATTGGCCCAGATCTTCCAAGCCAAAGATTGGCATTCCAGCAGCATAGACAAAAGCTTCATGTCAGGATCCTGGGAAGATCCCAACAGACAGACAACTGCAGAAGATTCACGTGAGGTCTGAACTTCCCATTGGCTTTTTTCAGCTTTCAGATTGTTTTCGATTTTTAATCTGTTGTTCAAACAGATACTTCGGCTGGATATTTGGATGTTATAAAGAGAATTAGAAGGATTTTGATAGACTTTTTCAGTCATGGTCTAATACCAATGAGGCGACGCAACAGTTATATTGGAGAACTGGTGAAGTAGATGAAAATTATTTTTAATGTTTAAGATGTTCCAATGATCTGTAACTCTGGAGAATGATTAAAACTTGTGAATACTTTTATAACATTTTCATGCAATTTTATTGTATAGAGTGCATGAAGGACTTTATTTATGCAACATAGAAGTCTCTTTTATGCAATGTTGATCTTTAGAAGCTTTCACAAAAGTAAATGTGACAAGTTCTGTTGTCAGGCTATTTGTGTAATTTGGCTTTTTAGAATGTTTTATAAAACAACTTGTTTTACACGACATGCAAGCCATCTATAAGCTGATGTAAGCTATCATTTCAACAGGTATCCCAGTATCTATTGAAGAATCATGCTTTGAGTGGGAGACATGTTCATCTTCTGGCACCTCTGAAGTCTTGCTATTTATGTTGAGGGCATTACGTTGGCTCAGGGACAAGTTAAAAGAATCGGGCACCATAACTGCTTGCTGACCAAGAAGATCAATTACCCATCCCAGAGGCAGAGGATTTCCTCTGGAATGATGTTTGAGGAGTTGTGTGTCGAGAGACTATGCTTCAGGAAGGAAGCCATGAGGCACCACTTGAAGGATGAACTGAGGCCCAATGCTGTGCTGCCTTAAGGGTGCCAGTGAAAATTTTATTAGTGTCACAAGTGGGCTTACATTAACACTGAAATAAAGTTACTGTGAAAATCTCCTAGTTACCACATTGCAGCGCCTGTTCAGGTTAGGTGGGATCTTTCTGACCTGCCAATGTGTGCAACATTTTGCATGCCTTGCCTGTATACCATCAGGGAACCTGCTATGAGATGGGGGGGTTGTCTTCGGTGGGACTGGAAGATCCTGCTGACAGGAAGGGCTGGAAAATCTCACAAAACATCTGTTGGCAGCAGCATATTTAAATAAAGGCATAAATATATTAACACAGAAGACAAAAATGATCAAGTCGAACGTAACAGAATGCAATGTGTGGTCAAATATAGAGGAGTGAATGTAACAATATAGAAGAAACATGACAAAAAGTAATCAAAAGACATAAGAATATCCCTCATGATAGAAGGGCTAGGGGGGAGATAATGAGGTTGAGGAGGCAGTGTTGGAGGAAGGGTCTTTAACTCATACTGCAACCCCTCCATCATCTCGATGTGACCTCCCTGTGCCAGAGGCGTGCACAGCAGCAGTTGTCTCTGCATTGGGCTGCTGCTGACCAGAAGGTGCAGGCAACATAATTTAAGCCAGAATCTGTCTCGTTTCATTAAAAGTTTCATTACGATGGGATGAATGGCCTCCTTCTGCACTGCAGCATTCTATGATTCCATGATTTTGGGCCAGATTTGCTGGAAGGAAGAAATGAAGAAAAGGGCATTGTCCAGACTTTGCTGTGCTGTCTAGTGAAACATTTCATGACCGCTAGAAACACCTTTCAGCCTGCACCCAGAGGGGCTTCTGATCACAGATATCACTTGTGACAAAGGCAGAACCATCTCCACGGCAACTGCATTTTACAGCATCTCGTAAAATTAGTGAACAAAATCACCATCTACTGTTCAGTAGTTTCAACACGAACAAAAAGAACTAAGGCAAAGGCATCCAAGGCAATTTGCATTTTATGACATCTAATAAAATGAGTAAACAAAACTATATCTCATCTGATCTTTCTGTATTTTCAACTCAGAAAATAAGATTTAAAGCTTCAGAAATTTGTGTGGAAATATATATTTACCCATATATACATGCAGATATATTCTGACAGCGCACATCAAATCATAAAGTTTCTTTCTGCGCCGATCCACCATACATCAAACATTACTTTTAATGCTATCCATATTCACTGCTTCCTTCCAGGCAAGGAACTATACTTTCCTGGATGTTTATAGTCTTTCTACCTTCTAGGATGTCATTCTGTCTTTTTTTTTAACTTGAACACGAGAACATTCTTCATCCATTCACTGAATCATAGAATTCTAAAGTGCAGAAGGAGGCCATTTGGCCCATTGAGACTGCCCTGACCACAAGCCCCACCCAGTCCCTATCCCCATAACCCCATACATTTACACTAGCTATTTTCCCTGACACTAAGGTCCATTTATCATGGCCAATCCACCCATCTTGCAGAACGTGGGAGGAAACTGGAGCACCTAGAGGAAACCCACGCAGACACAGAAAGAACATCTAAACTCCACATAAACAGTGGCCCAAGCTGGGAATCGAACCCAAGTCCCTGGTGCTGTGAAGTAGCAGTGCTAACCACTGTCACCCCAAGAAATTCTGATTTCTCTTCATCTTTACACTCTGCTGTCTAAGTGGGATACACTTAGAATTATTAAACAATATTAGATGTTTAAAAGAAATGAAAAAAATAGTTTGTTAAAAGGATTAAATAGCGATAATGTAAAATGTTTAAAAGACGGAGAAAAGATATTTTAAAGAATGAAATGCATGAAAATGCTACAGGAGTTTTCTGGCTACTTGTTTAAAATCAAAACAATCTGGTTGCCTTAAACAGGCGTTCCCTGCACTTTGTGCATCATTGAGGGTTTCGGGGTGGGGAGAGTTGTAGCTTTGACTCTCCTCCTCTACAATGAAGACCTTTCTGACTCTAGGTACAAGCCATGCTCAGGATCCTGGCCTGAAATGTCACTTCCAGGTAAATCTCCACCTTTGGTGATCCATATCGGATGGAATCGTTCTGACTCTGGTTGAACAATCTGGGCCAATGAACTGATGAGAACTTCCTCTCTCACTCCCTTGGTCAATATTGCTGTAATAATTCGTGAAAATGGAGCACCCAGCTGAGTGAAGCATTACTGGGTTTTTAATTATGTACATAATTACCACTTAGAAACCTCCCTGCCCTGCATGAATACCTCTACATTTGTGGAATATGAACATTTCTCAATTTTAAGAAAAGTCACATACTTAAAAAATAATTTCAAAATAACATTTTTATCATATTTTAGCATTAATCCCATTTGTATGTTCCCATCACTTCTAACATGTAAAAGTTAAAAGCAAAGGGATTCAGTTCTTTTCACATGACCAGCTAATCACCTTACGTGATGATGATATTGTGGTTGGAAGCCTGGCATCAAATTCAACTGAAAGCAGGAAAGGGAAATCCACACCTAAGGTGATTGCTAAAAGGTGTATGGGTAACTTTCTTCATGGTTAGTGATGAATACTGTTGCTTCATTGATGACAACAAGATCCAGCCCATTAAAACTGCTTGAAAAGACATGGGCTGGATCTTGCAGTCATCAATGAAGCAACAGTATTTACAACTTCATTTGGGCGAGACTGGAAATTCCCTCCCGAAGTGAATGGAGATGTCTGTTGTCAGACCCTCACGCACGCAGGTGAGGGGGTAGAGTTCTGGCCAGTGTGTAATAATTCTTTTTCACCAGTTAAGGAAAAGAAAGTGTGTTGATTTGTAGATAAAGGTTATACAGAGACTTACAGCTTTATGGCTGCAGCCAGCTCCCGAAAAGATACCAGAATAGAAACCTGAGCTCACCAGAGGATATCCCCACCCTGCTCCTCAATTGGTTCTGTGTGTCATGTGATCCTTACTTTGCAGATTGATCCTTAAAGGGACAATCACCACACAGTGGGAGAGAACCCATAACAATGTTATTTTTATTTGCTTAACAGAATTAAATGAAATTAGAAAGGAAGAGAGTTTTACTAACCGGAAAAGTATCTCCTAACTTTCAAAACCACATTTTGACAGCTAACCTGAGCAGAAATGATAAATGAACAATTTTGTTGAATGAAATGAGGCATATCATAAAAGAATAATTCAGAATTAAGGCTTTTCGCTCCTGAATGAGGACAGCTGATCTTCGCAGTGTTTTCTGTTATAAACTGTTCTAAATGAGCCAGAAAATAGATTTTTTATTGGGGTGGAAATTTTGACAATAAATAGAAAAGTAGAGAGCAGGCTCAGCCCGTCACTCCGGACTGTCCGGTTCCTCACTGAAAGTTAAGGAATGCTTGACGGAACTATTGAATCCTCATGGTAGGTTTAGCATAACCAGGCTGGTAGATTTTAATTTAGGGGGAATTGAACAATGTGTGCTGGTACATGTAGCAAAATAACTATTAGGGATGGGAAATAAATGCTGACCTGGGCAGTGACACTCTCATCCCATGAACCACTTTGAGAATATTGGTCTTATCGTGATTTGAATCAAAAGACCATGCCCCTTTAACAGTGACAAGCGTGCAGTCAGCATCTCAATAGGGGCCTATTGCTCCCAAGGTTTAGCCCAGAAACAAATAATTCACCTCACTAAATTCCAATGTTTAAACCAATGAAATGATGCAGCAGGATATGTTCAACTCATAACTTAAGAGATACAGTCAGCTGCAAATTAACTCAAGAAGATGTGAAGAAAATTTGAGCAGGCTGAAATGGGTATAACAATACACATTGCAGACTTCTTTTGAAACATACAAGTTATTTAATTTTATTCATTTGTGGGACATGGACCATCACTGGCTAGCCAGCATTCATTGTGCATCCCAAGGGGGGTTGAGAGTAAACAACTTTGCTGTGGCTCTGGAATCACATGTAGATCAGACCAGATAAAGATGGCATATTTCCTTCATTAGTGAACTAGATAATTTTTTTCTGCAATTGACAATGGTTTCATGGTTATCAGTAGATTCTTAATTCTAGATATTCAAATTCCCCCATCCAGCATGGCGGGATTCAAATCTGGATCCCCACAACATTAGCTGAATTTTCTGGATTAATAATACCACAAGGATATTGCTTCGCTTATCAATAAGAAAAACTGCACAGAGGCCCTGGAGCAGCACTCGTGTCTGCCCTATATATCTTCTGCATGTCTTCTGCCCAAGAGAAGACTCCACCTTCTGGGGTGATTGCCAACTCCAAATTTCAATCATGCCAGACTTTTCTGCTGTATTGTCCTTAAAGGGACAATCAGTACAAATCACCACAATAGGAGGAATAAGTAGTTTATACAGTTTGCCAAATTTCGCACAGAACATGCCCTGAGTCCTTTTCTCACTGTCACTTATATCTATGATTTATTAAAAAATACAGATTGCTTCATGACAGCAGGACTGTACTCCATTATCCAATGGGAAGAGTCAGTGCCACTCACTCTGATAGTTCAAACTTGTTCTCATTATAAAATATTGCAGGAATATCTGATAATTCACCTGCATTTAGATTATATTTAAAGCAAGGCTAGTCATAAAGGCTTTGCAGCTCCCTTTCCACTTCCCTCCCAGAAGATTATTTGTCACTTTTCCATATTCATAATCAGTCAGCCAGTGATCTCTCTGCACTCAAGATATTGCAGAAGTGGGATCATCAGTTGGTTACTATACTCACTAATCAATGAAAAAGTGAATGGATTGAGTGATTTTATTTATTTACAGACCTGACAGCTACGGGAAGGACACACTGCGTCTTTTAAAGGTAGATAAATTATCGTTAGTAAAAGAAAATAGAAAGTGAAGCATTCTACTGGAATTACAGCAGAAACAAATTCCAACCTATCCTTTCCATTGAGTTAGAGTACCAGAACGCTAAACCAAAAATCCAAGAATTTTTAAGAAGTATTGAGGGAATGCGGTGACACTGAGGTGAATGGAGTTACAATGGTCAAGCCCTATTTTGTTGCTTTTTTTAGTGTGTTAGCTGGCCAGTTAATTGTAATCCAGATTTGACCCATGTGAAGTTAAAATGCTTAGATATTAAAATATCATACCTGCTCTGTAACAGCTTGCAGGAATGTTATCAGTTGCAGCCCTTCAAGGGAGCCTGTCTACTTTCAGACCAACCTTCTTTTGCACAGGCTTCATACCATTTTGCTTTTTGACCTTCACTGGAGGGTGAACAAGACCAGGTTTGTTTCATAGCAAATAACAAAGGTGAGATATGGGAATATGCTATGCAAATGAAAGATCAGCAGAAGTCAATTTTTCATCAAGTGAGAAAGGACAAAAAGTCAGGATTTAATTGGTAAATATCATAGAATACTGCAGTGCATAAGGAGGCCATTCAGCTCATCAAGTCTGCACCAGCCAGAATTCCACCCAGACCCTATCCCCATAACACCATTCATTTTCCCTAGCTAGTCCACCAACACTAAGGAGCAATTTAGCATGGCTAATTCACCTAACCTGCACATCTGTGGACTGTGGGAGGAAACGGGAGCACCCAGAGTAAACCCACACAGACATAGGGAGAACATGCAAACTCCACACAAACATGACCCAAGACTGGAATTGAACCTTGGTTCCTGGCATTGTGAGGCAGCAGTGCTAACCATTGTGCCACCCTGTATATTGATAAATGATGTGAACAAAATGCCTGTTCCTGATTTGCCGTAATTGATTATAAATGCTAAGTTGTTTTTCTGTAACGTCAGAACCACTCCAGCCATTTTGTTGGGGTGGGGGGAGGGAAGGGGGGAAGAATGTGGGGAGGGTGGGGTTAGACCTTCTTGCACAAGTAGCTAAAGAAGTTGCATTGGATGCATGATGTCCAGCACTGTTTGTATTAAGAGTTGACTAAGTGTGCTGAAGGTTGCTCATACCCAAGGATCTCTGACACTTGCATATATACATTTTGATTGTTAAGTAGGAACCATACAAAAATAGTTTTTATTCAGGATCCTAGTGTAAGGTGGCAACCATTTAGGAGTGGCATCATAAATCCAACTACAGTTTATTATGCACTGAATACAATATATATTGAATGCAGTAGTTGGGATGTCTTGTTGAAGTTGTACAATGATGTAGAGATGCCGGCGTTGGACTGGGGTAAACACAGTAAGAGGCCTGACAACACCAATTTTAAATCCAACTGATTTATTTGATAGTGAACTTGCTAGCTTTCGGCTTTGCAGCTTCCTTCAGGCGAATGAGGTGTTCTGGTCTGCAATAGCACACATATCAGCACAGACAGTTTACAGATTGCTGATTAGAATGCGAATCCTTACACCTAACCTGCTATTCAAGCCTCAAAGTGGCTAACAATGTGAGTGGAAGGAGCACTGAGCACAGGTTAGAGCACAGGCATAGGGGGCCTTCATGACACACGACAGCGCAGAGCTGCTGAGCAGAGACTGATAGCCAAATTCCGCACGCATGAGGACGGTCTTAACAGGGATCTTGGCTTCTTGTCGCACTATCTGTAACTCCCATGACTTGCCTGGGTTGGCAAAAAACCTCACTTACTGTGTGACTGGAGACAATACACATCTCTCTAACCTGTGCTCAGTGCTCCTTCCACTCACATTGTTAGCCACTTTGAGACTTGAATAGCAGGTTAGGTGTAAGGATTCACATTCTAATCAGCAATTTGTAAACTGTCTGTGCTGATATGTGTGCTATTGCAGACCAGAACACCTCATTCACCTGAAGAAGGCTACAAAGCTGAAAGCTTGCAAGTTTACTATCAAATAAATCGGTTGGATTTAAAATTGATGTTGTCAGACCTCTTACGAAGTTGTACAAGACATTGGTTAGGCCACACTGGAATGCTGTGTACAGTTCTGGTCACCCTATTATAGAAAGGATATTACTGAACTAGAAAGAGTGCAGAAGAGATTTATTAGGATGCTACCGGGACTTGATGATTTGAGTTATAAGGAGGGGCTGGATAGAGTGGAACTTTTTTCTCCAGTGCATAGAAGGTTGAGGGGTGATCTTATTGAGGTCTATAAAATAATGAGGGGCATAGTTCTGCTAGAAAGTCAATATCTTTTCCCAAGGGTAGGGCAGTTTAAAATTAGAGGCATATGTTTAAGGTGAGAGGGAAGAGATACAGAAGTGTTTAGAGGGGCAATTTTTTCACATACAGGGTGGTGAGTGTCTGGAACAAGCTGCCAGAGGTAGTAGTAGAGGTGGGTACAATTTTGTCTTTTAAGAAGCGTTTAGACAATTACATAGATAAGATGGTATAGAAGGATATGAGCCAAATTCGGGCATTTGGAACCAGCTTAAGAGTTAAAAAAAAGGTGGCATGGACAAGATCGACCGATGGGTCTGTTTCCATGCTGTAAACCTCTATGACTCTACGGTCAACAACAGCGTATTATTATGTAGCCCATTTAACATGGGAAACAAATCTTGAGACAGTTTAGGTATTCAGATTGCAGGCGTTAGCTGTTTTTTTGGGTGCTCGTGTAAATCTAAATTTGTTTATAGACAACAAAACACAGGATGTAAATCTTGATTTAACAACAGGTTAGAACTTGAAACCAACTTTACACAATCTGTGACTTAGAACAGCTTTAAAGAAGGAAGTCTTAGGTCCATCCATCCTAACTAATCCTTGTTAAATGTGACAACTGCATTTTATTTTCCTTAAGACCTGGGAGAGCTTTAAAGAAGAAAAGAAGTGAGTTGGAATAGTTTCTTTTCACCATTCATGGAAATATCTAAAGAAAAATTCACGACTATTTAATAAGAAATAAAACATCTCTGTGCACTGTGAAACACATGCACTGTACATTTTTAAACCCATAATCCACTTGTTATAGAATTTCAGAATTGTAACAAATCCCCATTTAATGGGATAAGATATCTCATACTCAAGCTAGTCACAACAAACCTGA
The DNA here is from genome assembly GCA_024679065.1 of Sphyrna mokarran. Lineage (NCBI taxonomy): Eukaryota > Metazoa > Chordata > Chondrichthyes > Carcharhiniformes > Carcharhinidae > Sphyrna > Sphyrna mokarran. Next base: position 102,259,143 of record JAGIQG010000003.1, on the reverse strand, counting down.
TATTAAGATCTGAATACGTGCTTGTGAAGAGCATCAGATTTCAATTTTTCCAGCTGTAAATTGCATTTCTAGATTTTTCTAATAAATCAAGGATTTGCTTTGCCAGCTGTGTATATATTAGAAAAAAAAATAACAGGTTATAGATGTAATGATGCATGCCTGCAGACTTGCCAGGGATAAAAAAAGTATTTGTTCATAAGGAAAAAAATTACAGAGGCCAGCAGCACCCTCGGCTGTCCTAGAGCAACCTCAGAGCTGCATCAGTCTGTTCATGTCTACTGCATACCTTCTCGATGTCTTCTGCCTAAGGTAGAACACTACCCGCTGGAGTAATTACCCACCCTCAGACCCAATTGGTCCCTAAAGCCAGATGACCTTCTTCTGTTGTGTTGCCATTAAAGGGAGAATCATCACAATAGAACAAAGAAACATTTGTGAATACTTGAGGTAACATTCTATTGAAATGAAAGTCGGTATCATTCATTTGTTTGAAACCACTCCAATAACAATTTCCACATCTGTGCCAAAAATGCAAAGTTTTATAAGATTGTTATGTTTTGCGACTGTGCCTCTAACTTAGGGTAAAGTGGGAGAATGTGACCCGTTGAATTCTACCAGGTGACATGATTATGAAAGGTTAAAGGGTTGGCAATACTTCTCTCTCACTGGGAAGAAGACGTAAGGTGTTTAGCCCTGAAAACAATGATCAAATATCTCGGTGGAGACTGGATAAACAATTAGGCCCAGGCCTTTCCCCTCCCCCATCCACTCCGGGTCAGATGTACAGAGACAGGAGAATGCCTGGCTCTGCAAATGTGGCCTTTTAAGAAGCTCACAGTTCTGCTTTTCATTCTGCGAGGGGCAGGGTCAAGCTGGATTAGAAGTCGGGCCCAGTGCTTCTGGAAGGAATGCAGAGCTGACTGGATGCAGAGGTAGAGTGGACAGATGTGCACTAGCACTTGTTGAATTCAATTTTAAAAAATTACTATAACAAAAACAACCCTCCAGCTCTCGCTCCTGCTTCCCTGCCACACAATTCCTGTGCCCCTCTAACTAATCCCATGGCACATCATACCCCAGTGTCAACCAGTGTAATTCCACCCATTCCCCCATGGACCCACCTACCAGCTATTCCAGCCCATTGTCCTTAATCCATTCCCATGGCCCCTCATAACTGTTTTGCCAATCCAAGATCCTCTACCCATCCCCTGTGTCTACGCATCCCTCTATGCATCCACATCCAGATTGACCTTTATGACCTCTATACCTACCTAGTGCCAACTGATGTCAAAATATGACACCACCCTTAGCTCTTACTCTCTCCATGCCGACTGAATTAGTATCCACCATGGGTAATCTTGGGAGACATGTTAATATATTGATAGCATCATTATTTTAACCACTCTCATTGATATAAGTCCATTCAATACAAAAAAAAATTCCTTCAACTAATCACTTATGAAAACAATTATTCTTATTGTTGGGTTCCTCCAAACCAGAAAAGAAACCCAACCCTGTATATATTTTAAAACGTTATCCTTGTTACTGTTTTTTCAAAACTGGATTTTTCTGCTGATCAATAACATATAAGATGGTTGATGCTCCATCTGGAAATTATGTCCAGTGGCTTCTAGGCTAAAATAATTATTTTCTCTGGTCAGGAATGTCACACTTCATTATGCCTCAGGAGCTTCTAACACACCACCTGGGATCAAATTCAAAAGGGGCTGCAGAAATGGTATTTGCATTTGACGAGCCAACCTTACTAGCGGAATCCATGGGCAGAATTTTAAGTTTTTGGGCACAATGTCATTGTAAAGTGGGGTGTGAAGCGATTAGTGTGATTGGTGCTGTTTTTCATGATTGATGTGATTTTACGCCAATAGGATTTCTGGCACGTTCAGCCTCTCACCAGAAATGGACGAGAGGCTGGTTAATTCATTTAAATGTATTAAAATGTCAATTTCAACATGATTAAATGGGGAGTGTTGGCCTCGCCAGTGGAACTAGAGGCCTTTGATGCTCCCCAGGGAGATCAAGGGCGAGTCAGGGTGCCCCTTGGACAATGCCAGATTCAATGCCACCCTGGCACCTGGGCAATAGCCACTCGGCACCTGAGAAATGTCCACCAGGCAGTGCTGGGGGTAGGGTCAATGGGAGGGGGGGGCAAGACCTGTGGGAGAATTACCAATGGGGCTGGGGCCAGGGAGGTGGGGCCTGTGGATGGAGCATGTGGAGTGGAGCCTGTGGGAGGAGTGGATCTGCTGCCACTCTGCACACAATCAGTGGGAGAGGGTGAGGGGGTCTGTGATTGGTGTGGGAGGACAGCGGGTTAGTGATTGGTGGGGGAGGGGGAGTCTATGATCAGTTTGAATGGTGGATGGGTTAGTGGGAGCTGCATCTGGGGTTGGGGGCCCCCCACGATTGCAGAGGGGCAGCTGCTTCAAGCTGCCTGCAGTAGCAGGAGCCTGACAGCTCTCTGTGTTTGTCACATTCCCGCTACTGTTAATGCACATGTGCAGCATCATTGGCCTCCTTCCCGCTATAGGCTTTCAGGCACATTAAGCCTTGCCCATAGGCTTCTTCAATGAACAATGGTCTTGCTCAAAATTTTGCAGCCAGAGTGCGTATTGTGAAGAGACGGAGAGTGAAGGGGCGACTGAGAACAGGCTCAAACAATGGATCTGGAACTCACCCCGTTCCACGCTCACCTGACACTTTGACAAAAAGTCACAAAATTCCTCTGCATGAGTCTGTTGAGGCAGTGGCTTCCCAAACACTAGAGCCTCAACACAAATAGCATCCTTTCAACTCATGTTGGCTGAGGCATTATCTGTCCTGAAAACAAAGCCAAATTCCATACTCTAGATAGACATCCTTTGTTGAAATTATTGTGGAGAAGGAAAGCTGATGACCCAAGACTCTAGTCTTTCGAGCAGTTTAATATTGTCTTTCTGAGCTGGGTAGCCTCTCTGCTGTTTAACATCCAACTGGCAAGCCACATGAGGCAAGCCCATCCTAACCTGACTCTGCAGGAACACTTTGTAAAATTGTCTAGAGAACTGACACCATCCTCTCTGTGCTGATTTCATTTTGCTGCATTCACATAGTTGAAAAAGGGAATCTTACAATACTGGTCTTCAGCTAGTCAGACATCAAATGTCTCTCTCTTTGGATTCTGCCTTTGGGATTCTGGAACCCACATGAACCAATATTCAGCTTTCTAGTCATCCTTGTAATATAGAATTCCCTTTGTGTATCCTTCTCTTTACTGTGTGAATACATAGTGGGAAGTTGAGAACATTCCTTTTTGTAACTTCTGAATGCTTACAGTGAAATAACCTATTGAGTCAATCCTAATTCAAGTTTGTTGAGTGATTATTAATAAAATTGGGTCATAAAAAACTGAGGGGTAGGAAAAGTATGCCACCGCTGCTTTGGAAAGAAACTAATTCAAAATACCTTCTATTTAGAGACAGTTGGTAAGAGGAAAACAGTGCTGTTAGAACTGACCCTTCCCCTTTCCCTTTGTTTGTAACATTATTCTATAACTACCTGGAGCTATGAATCAAACTGCTTACTTAATAGGAACTGAATTGTGATAATATTACTTTGAGAAATCAGTCATTGAAACACAAGTCATTAATGATAACCATCAGATTATTATCAACAAACAGAATAAAATATAAAGCTTTGATTTTTGTTTGAACTGTTTTTAAAATTTAAAGCCCAGCATTGTTGCATCCACTGACAGCTAAGTTTTGACATTTCTTAGACAGCTTGACAGGTCTTTTGCAGTTTTAATAGTTATTTGACAACTTAATGGCTTTGACAGTTCTTTGACAGCTTTGACAGTGTTTATGCACTTTTCATGTACAATTTTGTTTACTTCTGACAATTCCAAAGAGTTTGAAGGTTTCTGCAGGGGATTGCTTCTTCAATGACAGATTCTCCCTCTCGTGTTTGTTGCTGATAGGCTTCTCCGATCATTTAATTTGATACACCACTTTCATAGATTAAAAATCTCTATATCATTATTGGCAGCTACTAAGTCTTCAAAGTCATTAAGGGGAAATAATAAAGCAGCTTCGGACTAACCAATCCTGCAGGGGAGAGACAGGAAAGGGTGCCACAATGACCAACAACTAAAAATAGGAGCTGTGATTGGAGAAGCAGGAAACACCAGCAACTGCAACCGTGGGAAGATAGAGGAATTGTGGAGTGCAATGATCCTTTACTCATCATAGCTCCCATGGCTCCTGGCTGCTTTCACTTTGCTCCTGTGCTCTGGCCCAACTCTCAGTGCTTTGGTTCAGCTCTTGCCAATTCCCCCAATTTCCCTCCATATTCTGCTGTTTATCTCTGTGTTCCTCTATTTTTCCCCATGGTTCCCCACCGCTCAGTGCACCCCTCAGTGGGTGCCCATGTTCATAGTGGGTGAGTGTGAATTAGTGAGCACCCAAAAACTGGAGTAAGCTTGAGACATATACTTTCACCCTTTCACAGTCTAACTGTTGTCTATATTACTCATTTTTAAAATTGTCAATTTATTGTTGTGACATTAAGTTTGCTCAATAAGTTATTTCTTTTCAAATGTAAACTGTTCTTTTAAATTGATGTTTAACATTGTGAAAAACCTTATCTTTCCGAAGTTCGCTTACAAGCCGAGTGTATATTTCTCCCAGTTTTTTTGCTTTCCTCTCTGTGCCGCCAAACTGGCTCATTATTAAGATTTTGTGACTCAAAGTGTGATGCAACTTGAAGAAAAAGAACCATTTTAATGTTAGATTTCTTCAGCCTCTCTTTACACAAATTTGAGGTCCCTATCTGCTTCAAGAAGATGACCATCATTCCTGTACCAAAGGAAAACCAGGTAGTGTGTCTTAATGACAATCGCCTCGTGGCTCTAACATCCATCATTTTGAAGTGCTTTGAAAGATTAGTCAAGGCACAAATCAATTCTGCCCCCCCCCCCCAGATTGCTGGATCCACTACAGTTTAGCTTTTGCCATAACAGACACATGTCCCTGGCCCTGCACTCAACCTGGGATAATAAAGACACTTACGTCTGATTCCTATTTATTGATTGCAGCTCAGCCTTCAACACCATTATTCCTACAAAACTCACTTCCAAACTCTGTTGCCAAAGGCTGAGACTGGATCCTTTGCTCCCTAACCCATAGACCACAATCAATAAAAATAGACAACAACACCTCCTCTCCAATTGACCTTAACACTTGTCCCTGACAAGGCAGTGTCTTTAGCCTCTTACTATTCTCCTTATATACCTATGACTGTGTAGCTAAGTCCCCCAAATTCAATTTTCAAGTTTGCTGATGACACCACCATCATGGGTTGCATCTCAAACAATGATGCGATGGACTACAAGAAAGAGATAGACAATCTGATGAATTGGTGGGATGACAAAAATCTCTCCCTCAATGTCAGCAAAATTAAGGCAATAGAATCGACTTCAGAAAGCATAGTGGAGGACATCAATGTCTACATCAATGAAGTGAAATGATCATGAGCTTCTTGTTTCTAAGTGTCCAGATCACCAAAACCTGTCCTAATCCTTCCATGCTGATGTTATAGTTAAGAAAGTCCACCAATGCTTCTACTTTCTCAGGAGCTTCAGGAAATTTGGCATATCCTCTATGACTCTCACCAACCTTTATAGATGCACCATAGAATACATTCTTTCTAGTTGTATCACAGTTTGTCATAGGTGCTGCTCTGTCCAAGACCACAAGAAACTACAAAGTGTTGTGAATGAAGTCCAGTCCATCCTGCAAATTAGCCTCACATCCATTGACTCTGTCTACACTTCCTACCGTCTCGGAAAAGTACTCTACATAATCAAGGACCCCCTACACCCCAGATATACTCTATTCCATCTTCTTCTGTTGGGAAAGATACAAAAGTTTGAGATCACATACTAAGAACAGTTACTTCCCTACTTCCGTCAGAATTTTGAAAGGACCTTTCTCTACATCCTAGTTACATTCTGCATCCTCTCCTTCTCTATGAACAATAAGCTTTGTCTGTACAGAGCACAAGAAATAATACTTTTCACTGTATACTAATTCACTTGACAAAAATAAATCTAATCAAATAAAAATCAAATTTATTGTCCCATTCCTACTATTTTTTACTGTGACCTTATCTGATTCTGGCCCTTGATTTCCCTTTTCTTATTCTCCTTGCTGTCATTTCCTCTTGTTCTTCATTTCCTCTGTTTTGAATCCTTACATAAGTTCCCATCCCTCTGCCATATTTGTTTAAATTCTCCCCAACCACTCAATTGCATATAAAAAACTGGTTGTTGTTCCAGTGAATACAGATGGGCAATCAAACCAAACATAATTTTCAGAGGAAATGCCATTAGAATGTAGAAGATAATTGGATCAATACTTACAGATATAATTTATAGGAAATAGCAGCCTTGTGCTAATGTTACAGGACTAGTATTCAGATAACTAATACATGGAGACATGAATTCAAAGCAACTACAGCACTTGGGAAATTTAAATTTAAATAAAGCTGATGGTTATATCTTGTATGTCTTCTGAAATGGTCTAGCAGGATAGTCAGGGAGGGCCAATAAATACTAGCCTTGTCAGTTGCCATGCTTCAGTACATTACAAACTTTGCGAGAAAACTTTAAAATGTTTTGACACAAACATACATTAAAATGGCCATGGCAAATCATATGACTTCTGGCAATTAGGGCTGCAGATAGTCTCAAACAAATGATGAAATAAATGTACACATTTACAGACATCTGAGAAATTCATGCATGCCCTTGTTTAAGAATGGATTGTTAACAAGAGCTGTCTTTCTCTTTAACAATGGACGAATTCAACTCAATGGATTTTTGGTTGATTGTAAGAGGGATTTCCTTACTCCTCTATTGTATTCTGATGGACTTTTGTCCAGACTAGGCAGGATTTTGACCTTGTCAAAACACATGATGTGCACAGCCATGTTTTCTATCAGCATTTGAAAGCAATAAAAGTTGCTTGAAGATCGAGTTCCAAAAGTCCATCAGAGAAGCTGTTGAACCAGCTGCAAGTCAATTATACAGCCAACTTAATAAGCAGCAAGACCTTGAAAGTAGAAGAAGGGCTCTCTGCAAGCTGTTCCAATTTGAAGTGCATCTGGGAACAAACCTTCTAGAAATTCAACTACAAGAAGCCCTACAGCTTAATGCAAAATCCTTATATACTTTACTTTAACTAAATACATCAATTCATCTCACAAAATGCAGGCCTCCCACAAATTATAGACTGAGCAAATAATGCTTTGTAATCATATTATTTTTTTCTTCATCTCTATCTGGTCTTTGAGTCATAGTGTATATAAGGTAAGTGAGTGCAACATTTCATTTTTTTAAACTCCGAGGCAAGTGTGGAATAATGAATGACCTTTATTTTAAAATTCACAAAAGAGTTTGCAGGTGGGATTATTTTAATTGGGACATTCAATCTAAGGGGAAGAAAATATATACTGATCATGCACAGCAAGAAAACACACACATTTTGTCCATATCACAAAAATGTGTACATTACTTCAATTAATTTTAATAACATACTTTCTGCCCTTATCTTACGTTTCCATTTTAAATTTCTATTTCCAGACTTAGAATGGAAACTACAAGACTTTCCCCATTAGACTCAAATGGGGTGAGAAGCCCATACTTTGTGGAGAATAGCACCTGGTGCTGATTTTTGCAGAATTGGTCAATTAATGGCAAGAGGGAGGCATGTCTTCCAATTAAGAGTGATCTCTGGGATCTCAAGGGGAGGTCCTCTAGCACTGAACAAACAGCAGATAACATGTTCAGGAAAATGAGAGAGAGGGTGCCCTATAATAGAGTGAAGTATTCTGTCTCCCAGTGACTTTTAGCTAACATCTGTGCCAAGTGGGGAGACCTAAAAGCCTGCCTGAAACATAACATCCACCCCCACCTCCCCCACCACCACCAACTCCCCCCCACCCTCCCCACCCCCCGCCATTCTGACCTTCACACTTGTCCCCAAGGGGAGGTAAAAATCCTTCCCCACAATTTTCATACTGTATTTACAGGCTTCTGCTAGTGTAGGTACTGCAGCACTTCTGCCGCTCATTGCTCACCTGACATCCTTTATCAGAAAGATCTTGGTGGAAATTAATAAAATCATCCAAATTAGGGTCATAGAATCCTACAGTGTAGATGAAGACCCATTCAGTCGATTGAGTTTGCTCCAAGCACAATCCTGCTAGATCGCCATGACTACATGCATTTACCTAGCTAGTCGTGCTGATATTAAGGGACAATTTAGCATGGCTAATACACCTAATGCACATCTTTGGACTGTGTGAGGAAACTGGGGCACCTGAAGGAAACCCACGCAGACATGGGGAGAATGTGCAAACACCACACAGAGAGTGACCCAAGCCTGAAATAGAACCCAGGTCCCTGGTGCTATAAGGCAGCAATGTTAACTACTGTGCCACCATACTGCCATGAATCAGGTTCTCCTGAGTGTCTGTTGACTGTTGTGTAGAAGGGAAAGAAAAATCTCTTAAGATTCCTACTTGCAGGCTGTAAATACATGCTAGAACAATGATGAAAGTTGAAATGTCTTGCAAAGTGTAGCAACAATTTGTAATTTATCTTAATTCCAATCTCAAAAGATCACTCCGTATTATGCTGATGTGACATTTCCATTTCCTGCACTAACCTGATGAACACTCAGACTGTTACGTTAGTATTGACATGCACTCATTTATGGACAGACTGTCCAATAGACCTCCTTATAGGGAATGAGTTGAGACTGCCTGCACCTTTTTATGTCAGTCTCTAGCAGATTGACTTCAAATCCCCAGGCTCCAGCATTAGTTGAAAAACATGCTAGCTCAATGTGACCTGCAGCATTAAGTTAGGAATAGACATCAGACACCACAGTAGTATTTTACTGTATTTAGAATTCGGTACTTCAACTCGAATTCCTTGATTTTATAATTGGGAAGAGGAGATGATGCAAAGGATGCCTCATCAAAAAGTCTCTGACCTCCATTATCAGAATTCTATAGCCCTGATTATAACTTTATTTGAGTTGTGAGGGAGTCGAAGGCAAGATGAGTTTAGGTCTCATTGTAATATGAGCGAGATTAAATCACAGCAGAGCAAAAGAGAAAGATTATACTATTCACGGTCTGTGGCCCAAAAACTTACAGCCTGGTGAGAAGTCAAGCATCACCTGATTCTCCAGACACAAAAGGGGCAATCTTACCAAAAAAAATTCTAAGTGATGAACGAGAGTGAAAGTGAAAAAGAATTGTGTTGAGCTTTTGGGCGAGCTCCCATACACAATGATACAGCACTTGCGATAAAAAGAGTCCAGATGTGATTCACGCCAGTAGGGTAAGTGGGCCGTAAGAGCTTATTCTCACTTGGAAGCTGGCTACTGAGCTCTAGGAGCATAATTGTGCAGGTGCCCAATCTCCTTTTGTATTGTGTACACACTCTGAAGGGAGATCTGTCAAGCCTCCCACCCCCCATCCAGACATCACACCCTTGATTGCCACCCTCGCTGACCCTTACATCCCTGATCACTGCACCAGCTCAATGCCACCCCCATACGATCCAATCATTGCCACAGCTAATTGTCGCCTGCTTTCCAATCCCATCCTCTGATGTCAAGTACCCCCTTCCCTGCCCCCCCATCAGATCTCCCCCTGGACTTCTTGCCATGGCCCAGATCCCATCATGCCCCTAGCCCTGTCATGAGCCTGCCCCCTTCAGACCATGCTCCTTTAAGCCACTGACTGCTTTAAGACTCACCCCCTCCCTTCAAGCCTCATCCCTTTGGCAGTTCCTGGTGGGCACTACCAGGATGCCAGGTTGACACTGCCCAAGTGGCACTGCGTAGTCTTGCCGCCAACCAATGGTTCTGGTCCAACAGGCAAAGCCATTATGTTTGGTCTGCTTTGATGGGGACCAAACATGATCCTCGCCAGACAGGACTTCGACCAGCGAGCAGGTAAGGGCAAGTCCAGGACTCACAAATTATATTTAAATTAACTCATAAATATAGAAATTGGTTTCACATGCATGAAGGGATAATCAGATTGACTGGCAGATCTTCAGGATGAGATTTACTCCCAAGTAAGGGGAAGGAGTCCCACCTAAAGCCATCCTGATGTTAGCAGTCTGGTAGTTGCATTAATTTATCAATTTGTCTCTGGGTCCATTCCTCTATGAAAATATTGGTTCATTAGTTATTAGTCAGGTATTTCATGCCTTTTGTTCCATTTACTCATTCATTGCTGTGCTGAAGGTCTATAATTCCTGAATTCATTGCTGCCTGCTATTCCATTATCTTAATGATGGCATGCCCACTCCTTATTAATTCAATTCTTCCCACTTTTCCATTCAATTCACTAGTGCCCTGGGCTGTTTTCATATATAATTTGAATAGTGTCCATTTCTGAATTCGTTTATTAACTGTTTTTTCCTTCCATAATCCAATTGTTCACACTTCCCCATTAATGTATTAATCCACTGATGCTCCTATGGTATATGTTCCTAAGCCATATAGTTTTCTTTCATGAGTCACCATGTATATGGTTTGTGTTGGTTACTGTGACTTCTGTTTTCTTAATTTCTTTTTTTATTGATTCAACCAAATTGTGTTCCAATTAACGGTCTCTAAGTTACTGCATTTCTGAAAAATCTCCATAATTTTAAAGTAGCTGCTTCTATTGATTGTTGTTGTAGTCTGTACAGTCATCATTTTATTTCAGAGCACTAGGTGAAAACATTTTAGCACAATAAAGATCTGACATCCTGGAGTAGATTGTAACTTCGTACAATATTGTAAAAAGGTTGATCAGTAGCCCATTTTACATGTGTTTAGATTGTTACTTCTGTTGACTTTAATGGCGATATTATTTAAGATGTGAAACAAGCTTGCAGTTCACGATTGCACAAACCAAAATCTACCATCATGCAATCCCACCAGAGACTGATTACTTTAAAGAGCAAATATCCATCTAGGATTTCCAAATTCTCAAATTAATCTTTTCTTCTGATCATGTGAAGAAAGTATTATACTAAAGGAGAATATTTTCTTTGTTTGTAAAATTGTTCCAATAGGGTTCATATATATATATATAAGAGGAATATTCATTTCATGTTATTTATCCTAGCTTTGTATAGTCTTTAGAAGTTGCTCTAACTCAAGGTAAAGTTACCATAGTCCCAGGTTACATAGACTGCTCTCTGCTTTGAGCTGTGTGACAGTGATTTAACACGAAGATCTTCAGGCAAGGGGCAAGGTTGAGAAGACAGGAATTGAGACTGTGCCGATGCCATCGGCCTGCATCACCAACCAGTCATCCTGCCAACTGAGCTAAACCAACACCAAATTCAACATATCAGGGAACACATTTACTCCTTTATTGTGTCCTGTGCTTATTAAAGGGCACAACATGATTTGTTCTTAATTCTTACTGCAGGCAACTGTATTCATGAACACTGCAATTTAGGAAATGAAAACAATATTGCTAAATTTGCAGATGATACAAAGATATGTAGAGACACAGGTAATATTGAGGAAGCACTAGGGGCCGCAGAAGGACTTGGACAGGTTAGGAGAGCAGGCAAAGAAGTGGCAGATGGAATACAATGTGGAAAAGTGTGAGGTTACACACTTTAGAAGGAGGAGTGGAGACAGATTATTTTCTAAATGGGAAAATGCTTAGGAAATCAGAAACACAAAGGAACTTAGTATTCTTTGTTCAAGATTATCTGAAGATTAATGTGCAAGTTTAGTGAGCAGTTAGGAAGGCAATGCAATGTCAGCATTCATATCGAGAGGACTCGAATACAACAGCAGGGATGTATTTCTGAGGCTGTATAAGGTTCTGGTCAGGCCCCATTTGGAATTTTGTGAGCAGTTTTGAGCCCCATACCTAATGAAGGATGTGCTGTCCTTGGAAAGAGTTCAGAGGAGGTTCACAGAAATGATCCCTGGAATAAAGAGCTTGTCATACGAAGAATAGTTGAGGACTCTGGAGTTTTGAAGAATGAGGGGGACCTTATTGATGTTCTCACGATACTACGAGGCCTGGATAGGTTGAACTTGGAAAGGATGTTTTCACTAATAGGAAAAACTAGAACCAGAAGACTGAAAGGACGATCCTTTAGAACACAGGCGGAGATGAGGAGGAATTTCTTCAGCTAGAGAGTGGTGCATCTGTGGAATTCTTTGCTACAGAAGGCTGTGAAGACCAGGTATTGAGTATCTTCAAGAAAGGGATGGATAGGTTCTTGATTAATAAGGGGATCAGGGGTTATGAGGACAAGGCAGGAGATTGGGGATGAGTAAAATATCAGCCATGATTGAATAGTGGAACAGACTCGATGGGCCTTGTAATCTAATTCTGCTTCTATGTCTTATGGTCTTCTTGTTGTCAAGTATTAACTGATAAAATTGATATAGGAAATTCCAGTACAGGTTTCAACATTTTTCTCTCCACTGTGCCCTGCATGTGTCTATCGCAGGCCATGTTGCACAAGGAAAAAGAGTAAAACTCCTTGTGCCTGGACTTTGCCCTATTTGTGCTTCACTTGTGTGCCTGATTGCTGGTTGTTCTGGGACCGAACAATAAGGCTCAAAAGTAGTTTCATTCATGTATGTACATTAGTTCCTCCCGTTTCTTCTGTTTAAGGGACACAGAGAGGATATTTAAACTTGCATCCCAAAACTTGAGGTTAGCAGAAGCACTCATGGTAGCTGCCTGAAACCAGAATTACAATGCCTGAACCACTTTGAGGTTCAGACCTCATCAATATAATCCTTCATGAGCAGGCAGCTCACTGTGCAACAGGCAAAGAAGCCAATAATTCTATTGATGGGCTAAGCTAAAAATCAGCAGTCAAAAAGCAGAATGTGAAGGGGAAGAGTTTGGATATATCCTGTTGGCACAGTATTTTTGGGAGGGAAAATCTCATACCTAACAGAAGCTTTCACCCAACAGCAAGTTCATGGTCACTTCTGCAACAGTATCTGTAAGGACCACTGGTTAGGGCTGTCCATGTGATGGTACAAATGACCAGAGCTTGCACTGGGTATATATGGCCCATCCATTTGTATTGAGAATTGTTGAATCCTATAACCAACAATATGAATCCAATTTGACATATAAAGCAGCTTTCTGCCTGGTCCATTGTTATAGATCAAAGAACAAAACAGCACGGGAAACAGGCCCTTCGGCCCAACGAGCCCGCACCGTCACCTCGATGTTCCCAGTTCTACCCGCAATCCCTGTCCATGTTTATAGATCTATGGATTAAAGACCAAATTTGAGACAATTTAGGGAGAATTTGTTTTGTCAATTAGCCTAAGAGCACATCTTTGGGATGTGGGAGGAAACTGGAGCACCCGGAGAAAACCCACGCAAGCACGGGGAGAATGTGCAAACTCCCACAGACACAGGCCCAAAATCCATGTATCTGCACAGCACAGCGATAGTCACTGAGCTGTCGTGTTGCCCATCAAATGGTCCAGGTCAAGCGTACACTAACGACGTGAAGCACTAGGATACTCTCGAAAAAAATCCAAGAGCAGCCCTCTCACGACCCATCGCGTGTATGCCCCTTGTTAGACAACAAAGTGGACCAAAGCACCTGTAGGATAAAAACAAGTACATCAATATCATCACCTATTTACACACTTCCCAGGGACTCCCAAGGCTCATGATCCCTATTTTAAATCAGTTTTCTATACCCCTCCATTCCCATTCTGTTCATGCGCCCATCTAAGTATTTCTTAAATAACTCCAGAGTACCTGCCTCCACCACTTTACTTGGCAGCGCGTTCCATACCCCCACCACCCTCTGTGTGAAAAAACTCCCTCTAGCATCCAAATTATACCTTACCACCCTCACCCTAAGCCCGTGACCCCTCGTGCTATTCGAGTCCATCCTAGGAAAAAGCTTAACCATGTTTACTCTATCTATACCCCTCATAATCTTGTACACCTCTATTAGATCTCCTCTAAGTCTACGTCTTTCTAAGGAAAACAGTCCCAATTTGCCTAATCTCTCCTTGTAACTCAGACCTTCCATACCAGGCAGCATCCTGGTAAACCTCCTCTGCACTCTTTCCAGAGTCTCCACGTCCTTCCGGTAGTAAGGCGACCAGAACTGGACGCAGTATTCCAAATGAGGTCTAACCAGTTATAATAGAACAACAAAGTCCAAATGAACAAAGTTCATATTAGGACTGATGGAAACGTTAACACCACATATGAAATCGGCTTCTGAAACTTTTTAAGAAGCAATGGAAGAGACATTAGGATATTTTTGAGTGGATGAAATAAATTACATTGAATGATGTAATACATCCAAAATCATCTTGTGTAAATTAGTGACATCTGATTGTTCTACTTCATCCTAATTAGGTGATTATTAAATGCTAATTTTGAATCCTACATCTGTTTATTGGCTTAAATTTATTTCCTTCCCAATTTTAAAAAGAATCTATTTCCTCAGCCTATTTTCCAGTGAGAATACATTCAGTACATTCACCTTTCCTCATAGCTTATGCCTGTTATCGTCTAGATTGGCCAGTGATGCTGTTGTGAGGTTTAATAATATCCTTGTTTCAGTATCCTGATGAGTTAACCCATGCCTCTCTTTGTGCTCCTCTGTGCAGCAGTTTGAAGCAGAAAGATTTGATAAAAATACAACCCAGTTCATATCTCAGAGATTGATAATAATAAATCACTATTTGAAAATGATGATGGCCTGTATGACCAAAGCCTTGTTGGATAATTCTAATTTGGCCTCATTGAGTTCTCATCTTCAAGAGTCCTTTTCTCAAGATGATATTTTTGTACTCATTTTTGTCACAAATGACACAATAGCATTGCTGAATTATGTTTGAGATTTTCTTCCAAATCATCATGATAGTAAGATTGGAGTAGAGGTCTTTTCCTGAAAGAATGCTTCATTGAAATGCAGACAATTCTTCTAACTGTCGTAGAGCTATGTATTTTTTCAAGCTTAGTCTGCTGACCTGTCAATCAGTACAAGCCATTATTTCTCAGAGTTTCATAAAATCCAAGGTCAATGCATTAGCATGCATCATGCTCTGTCCTAAATCTGAAATCCAGTAGTAAGCAACCAGACATTAAGGCACTTACCAAACAGATAGCTTCATTAATTGATTTGTAGACACAGAAATAACATCAAATCGTTTCCAGTTGAACTGCAGAACGCTGGATAAATACTGTCAATTTTTTAAAAAATTTCCAACATTGTTTAGTTTGAGAAAATGTCTTAACAAAGATAAATAGGCTGCTGTGGCATTTACGAAAATGAATTGAAATGTATCATGTGTCACTGTGACATAATTATACCTTTGCAAAAAAAAATTGCTATTTCATATATCAATATAATATTGTTTGTTCAGATTCTAATTGCCCCAACAAATCATGAAGTATCCTAAGTGTTTTTTTAAATAGTTTCAATGCATTTTGTTTTCAGTATCTAGAATTTTGTGTTGATATGGGAGAGGGTGATAGAAGAGCATAAATATTTATGTTTCACTCCAACTAAGAACTCAGATTTGTGTGGTCAAGCTGTTTGGAAATCCTCTTCCTGATTCAGTAACACAGAGATGGGACTTTCCCTACAACATGTCATGTATTTCAAGGCAGTGGAGCTTGGCTCACTATCGGCCAGTGTTGTAATCGTCAGATTCCCTTCTTGTCAATGGGGGTTTACTGTTGAATGTAGCCCCCTGCCAACATGAAACCAATGGCTGGGATGCAGAATTGAACTCCTCAGTGTGAACAGTCAGAAAATCCTGCCCAATGGATTTCCCATTGAATGCATCCTCGCTATCGGGAAACCTGTGGTGAAGGTGTGCTGTCGGCAGGAAAATCCTGCCGGCACGAACAGCTGGAAAGTTTCGGCCAATTATTAGTCCCATCTGTTAATCAGTTATCTATATGTAGGCACTTATTCATATCGTAGGCTCATAGTACAGGATTTTACAGATCTGTCTTGGCAGGGGCGAGCTATAAAAACGCAGCAAACTGTTCAAATCTCCATTGAGTTTGATGAATTTTCATCGAAACTAAAACAGATTTTCTCGAATTTCAGACAATATAGGTTGATTTGTGCAGAGTCAGAGAGACCCCATTTTCATCAGAGTGTGGATTGCTGAGGCAGCACTTTGGATTCCTAAGCTGACTGGCTCCATTGCGGACATAGGCATAGATTTGGCATGTGGAGTGTGAAAAGTAAGGTATACAAGACTTAATATTAAATAAATTAAGTGGGGAGTAGTTCCTAAAGCATCAAGGCAAGCCTTTTAATCAACTTGCCCCAGCACTTGACAGCCCCTGTGGCTGTCTCCAAGCTTTTTCAAGAGGAATGCAGGGAGGCGCGGCAGGCCTGATTCCAGTTGGCTTGCTGGTATTATCTCCCAAGGCAGGAGTGCCAAGCCAAAAAATTTCCTGACTCCTGCTTACTGCCCCTAGGATGAATATCCAGCCCTAAGAGTGGAATCCTCTAACCTCTTGGAGTAGGTGTTCAAAGCATGCATGCTGGAGGAAGGAACAAAGAGGAACCTAGGGATGGCTTCATGATGTAGCACACTTGGAAACGGTTAGGTGAAGTTTCCAAGTGTAGGATGCAACAAAAATCAGCAATCACCTTTATGAAAGCAGGCAGTCAATCAATCTGATTAAGACACCAATTAAGCATCATTATCCCACTCCAACTGAAGTGTCAGACAGGTTCCCCGCTGAGTATAAAGCTTGATAATGACTTGGGTGTGGCACCCCAATGGCAGCTTGGATGTTGCCTTGAAGCTGAAATGGCTGCAGGCACAATGATAATTATTCCTCTGTAGGGGAAGTCCTTGCATACTGACAGCCCAAACACTCTCTAGGCCTTGTTTTTTCAAAATGTCCTATAAGAGTGGCTTCATATTCTAATGTATCTGCATCAACAGCGCCCACCTCACCTGGTGGGACTGTTGGAGGTCCTGTGCAGCTGGCTCTCTCATTCAATGACAAGTATAAAGTTAACCTGTAATTGGCCTGTTTCCAGTCATGAAAGGTCCCATTCCTCGGTTATTTTCTTTGCCAGCAGATTCCTCCCCTTGAGAATGAAAGATTTATGATCAGTTTAAGGAACATAATGAATAGATATGCATGAAATTAATCTACTCCAAATATAACTGCAAAGACCTCATGTCACTGTAGAATATTAAAATCCTACAATGCAGAAGAAGGCTAAAGGAAGCCATTCTATGAATAACTGGCCCGTGAGAAAGTTAGGATCTGGCAGAGAAGTACTATTGATCACATATAGTGCTCAGCATTTGGCTGAAAAATCACAACATCACTTCACTAATTGATAAAATTAATGTTAAATTACGATCAGAACTGCAGTTGGTATCACATCTTCAGCCATTCAAATCCCTCAGACCATTCTTCAGCTGCTCCTGTTTCTTGTGTTCGAGGTACATTGGGCACAGTCTCAGGATAAGGGGCTGATCATGTAGGAATGAGATGAGGAGAAATTACTTTACTCAAAGAGCTGTGACTCTTTGGAATTTCCTATTCGAGAGGGGCTTCGATATTCCATCATTGAATACACTTAAGGCTGGGAGAGACAAACTTCAGATCTCTCAGGGAATTAAAGGAGTGGGAGAATGGGTGGGAAAATGGAGTTGAAGCCCAACGTCGGGCATGCTTATAGTGAATGGTGGAGCAGGTTTGATGGGCCATATGGTTTATTCCTGCCTTTATTCCCTGTGTTCTTATGGAACAGCATTCTGGTAATCATTGACTACATCTAAGAATGATGGCAATCTTTCCACATTCAGTGAGAGCAAGTGTAAAAGTTATTCATTGAATCTTCTTTGTAGATGGCTTTATGATGCCAGTGATGTTATAAATGTACGGGAAGATTCCAGAATAGAATTTTGGCTCAAAAGATCATAACTTTTATTCTTCTTTAATAAATCATGGAGTCACAGGATCGCTATTTATATTTAACACAAAGATAAAGCATTTATTAAACATGGAAAGATTGGATTATAATGCAATACTCTTTTACTGCCTCCTTAGCTTCATGATTACACACAGATTTTAAGTTTAACATGGATGGCAAAACATATCTTAAGCTACACCAGTCTCAGTAACATAACACACAAGATGGGTGTGGTCAACTACACTCTTCAGTCTGAATCACAAGTCATTTTCTATGGCTTTCTCCTCAGAATCTACACAAATGACTGTCACGTGACTGTTTCCAAACTCTTTTCCCAAAAACATGCTTTAAGCATTATAATGCTTTCGCTTAATGATTTGTATTCTGAAATCTAGTACAGGGTTTCCAAACGGCACTCTAAAAAAAAGTTTCTGTTCCACTTTTAACAGTGAATACAATCCAGGTTTTATACTAACACTTTTAGGATTATCTTGTGTTGACTGTTGTGCAAATTGTTCATAATTACTTTAACATTTTGTTCTGAGACTCTAATAAAATGGCATCAAATATTTGATTTACCCACAAAGTCTACTGTCCCACTTTAAATCTGGTTATTACAATTGTCTCTTTAAGTCAGAGCACTTTATTTATTCTTCCTTGAATTCTTCTGAATAATGCTTTGGTCTCTATTTTCTTAACTTCAGTTGTCTTAAAACTTTCTTTCTGCCCCAATTCCCTAGTGATCCGGACTGTAATTTGTTCCTTAGGGAGCCTGCATTTTTGCAACTCCCTTGTCCTGTCCACCTGCTCCTGGCAAAGTTGAGAAATGTTCATTCCCTGGTGCCCTGTCTCTAACAGCCTACAAATTCAGCTAAACTAATAATAGAAAGTCTTGTTTCCTTACAAGGCATCAATAATATGGAACAACTGCTATTACTATTTACCTTTCATGCTGTAACCTTCTCGAGGCACAACAGAATCAGAGTTGGAACTTAATCAATGCCCACACACACAAAAACCTTTATCCAGCATGAATCTAACTGTCGGTTTTTATCCTTCCAGGCATAGAAACATTAAAATAAACCCTCTTAAACTGTAACTATTTCTAATGTTTACCAATACAAATATAAATCCCTTAAAACTACCTTTGTTTTCCTAACAACGGTTGGATACAAGCTTGGGCAATCAGGCTTGCCTCTATGCTGTGATCAATTATAACATCTTGTCCCATGTGATCTATTTCTGCTGCCATTCTTCCCTTTAGAACAGAGGGCCCATTTTGGGTTGAGTCTGAAAACATAAAAGCAAAATACTGCGGGTGCTGGAATCTGAAATAAATACAAAAAATGCTGGAAAATCTCAAGAAACCTGAAAGAACCTGTGGAGAAAGAATAGAGCCAGTGTTTCAAGTATAGATACCCTTCATCAGAACTTAAAGCAAACAAAATAGGATTAGATTTATACTTTAAGGAGATGGCATTTGTAATTGACAGAGATGTAATAAGAGAAAAAGACAAAGAATGTAAATGGTAATGATAAAGGCTAAGAATGGTGCTAATAGTGCCCATTAAGAAATCAGAATTTGTAAATGAAAAAAACAAAGATACAGAGTGTCAAAGGACAGCCTGAGGGGTCGGGAGGGGAGGTGGGGAAGCAGAGGGAATAAGATGAAAAGCAAGATTTAGAAGTGGACGAATGAAACGACGAAAGAAATTAAGATTAAAATAAGAAGATAAAGTAATAAAAATGGATGAAGAAGGGAGCCAAACAAATCAATCCAGTTGGATTTCCCTACACAGGGATCCCACTTTAAAAACAAATACAAACATACTATGGAATCAACTCCATAGTGTTCAGGGAAACTAGAGCCAATTGGATTTCCCAATAAGAATGCCACTCCAATCCTTAGAAATCATGTCTGGCTAAATTCTCACAAGGGACTTTCAACAGTTGAAAAATTTGCTTTTAAAAAACTTATTCCAAATAAGTTGTCAAAAATCTCTGTTAAAGAGATCAATATAATCTGAAATTGATTGGCACCTAGGAACATAGGAACAGGAAACCATTTAGCTTCTATCTTATTCTGTAGGATATTCTGTACGTCAACTCCACTTATTTTCAACTTTTCATATTCTATGATAGCCTTGCCTAATAAAAACCCATCTGCTACTTCCCATACGGTATACAGGGATGGAAGGAATGGAATTGCTCATTAGTACATGAACATGAGTATCGCAGCACCCTAATATTTTTTTCAAAGGCGTTTATAGGACTCTGACGATAAAACTGCCTTCCCTGATTCAATAGTGCTAACATCTGAAGCAATTTTGTTCAGAGTCCCTGTCTTCCAGTGTGTTTTCTGCTGTATAACAGACTTCTAATGTCGTTACTCAGTTGATTAGGGGGATTAGAGCTTCTCATTTGTTTGCCTGCACTGAAGCAGTAAAATCATATGCATGCCAACACTTTTTGTAATCCGCAAATCCCCAAAGTAATCCATTATCAACTCCCATAAAGTGCAAAGCAATTTCTAGACTTTAATCTTATTTTCATTTGCATCAAATGTACCTAATTAGGGGACATGCAGGTTAATCAGAATTCAAAAATATAACATTAAACTGTATGGGTAGAAACAAAAAAAAAACTCAAAGAGAAAGCACTAACATTTATGAAAATTTAACTGAGTTATAAGAAAGGGACAGGCATTTTGCCAAACTTCCTTATGGAGCAGATTGGAGAACTGCACTGTAACCCTGCACTCCCAATGAAGCTAACCTGCTTCCTTCCACCTTTGCCACAATTGGAATCCATCCACAATATCACCAGATCTCTTCCCACTCCATGATGAGATCCCCCTTGATATTGCCAACCCCACAAACCCACTCTGTACTTACCCTCCCACTTTGCTATCTGCCCTAATTATAAACCATTACTTCTTCTTGGGCTGCTACCTCTGCTGCATCATTCTCTGCCCAACAGGGAGCCAAACAAATCAATCTGGTTGGATTTCCCTACACAGGGACCCCACTTTAAAAACAAATACTTTACCCAGAGGGTGGTTAGGGAGTGGAATGCCCTGCCTGCGGCAGTTGTAGATGCGCCAAGTTTGGTGGCGTTTAAGAGGTTAGTTGATAAGTTTATGGAAGAGAAGGGAATGGTTTAGTTTGGAGGGTCATTGCTTTTTTTTCATAATTGGTCGGCGCAACATCGAAGGCCGAAGGGCCTGTTCTGCGCTGTAATGTTCTATGTTCTATACTATGGAATCAACTCCATAGTGTTCAGGGAAACTAGAGCCAATTGGATTTCCCAATAAGAATGCCACTCCAATCCTTAGAAATCATGTCTGGCTAAATTCTCACAAGGGACTTTCAACAGTTGAAAAATTTGCTTTTAAAAAACTCATTCCAAATAAGTTGTCAAAAATCTCTGTTAAAGAGATCAATTTGTCATCTCTGCAGAAATAATTTGTTAGCATCATTCTGTCTACCAATGGTTCTAATGGCAGTACAACTAATTGTTATTCTGTTAAACTCTTGGATTACAGTATCAAAATTTGCTTAATGGGAATTCAAGTGACTTAACAATGTAGCTTCTATATACTGTCCAGCAAAAATGAAGACAGTCGAGAATACAAATGATTGGATAAAACTAATAAGTCTTTAATACAATTCTAAGATAGTTGGTAAATCATGTTTAACTGTTGGAAAAAATAAATCAGATTAAACTGGACTCAGCAGCATTTCACTTTTTAAAACTGTATCCTGATATTCCATTGAAAGCACTTAAAAATCTCAGAATTTGGCATTAGATCAGATTATTGAATTACTTTGAGATTCTTGCACCGTAAAGTCATATTAATATATTAAGGAACTAGCAATGTTTACATAGGGAGGTAGTGACATATTGTGGTATTGTCACTGGACTAGTAATCTAGAGACCTAGGATGATGCTTTGGGAACCCAGATTTGAATCCCACCATGACAGATAGAGAAGTTGGAATTTTTTAAAAAAATGTGGATTAAACGTCCAATGATGGCCATGAAATCTTTGTCAATTGATGTAAACCTATCTAGTTCACTAATGTCCTTTTGGGAAGGAAATCTGCCGTCCTCACCTGGTCTAGTCTTCATGTCAGTCCAGATCTGCAGCCATGTGTCTGACTCTTAAATGCCCTCTGAAATGTCCCAGCAAGCCACTGAGTTGAAGGGAAATTAGGGATGAGCAATAACTGCTGGTCGAACCAGTGTTGTCTGCATCTGATGAATGAATAAAAATACCTCCTACCTACTCTCCACGTTCCAATTATCTTCCAAAACCTCATGGCGCATGAAAGCAGACTTTTGTCTATTTCCATAGCTAGTAATTCCCTAATCTGTTGCCAGGGGTCTATAGTTGGGGAATGCCATACATATCATATGTGGCTGACCAGGAGCCTTTCTCATGCTTATCATCGGTGTGTTGGAAGAGTTCATATGTTGCCACTCAACCTGTTTGGCCACATCATGAGTGCACTACCCTTGACCATCAAGTCTTGGGGTGGGACTAGAATCCAGAGCTTCTGGCTGAGAGGCAGTAACACTACTGATGGGAGGTTATAATAGGGTAGCTTTCAGTTTTTTGTGCTGGGATTCCCAGGGCAGAGCACAGAAAGGAAAAGATGACCTGGCAGCAAGGATTACACAGATTCTGCTACTGGGGTGCAATCCTCAGAGAGATATTTTATTCTGTGTTCAGCACAGGCAAAGCTGAATCACACTAGTGATAAAGACACAAATTTATCCTGATCAACAATACTCTGCAAAGTTCTGGTCACTATATCAGAGCACTATATTCAGGCTTTACAAACAATGCAGCAAAGGCCTTGATTAATAACTCAAGACCTACGAGTGATGAGGATAAATTGAAGAATATAGAATTATATACCTCAGATTAATATAATAAGGGATTAATATTTGAGATTTTTAAGGGAACAGATAAACTGAATTTGGATTTGTGGTTTTGAGCAGGTGCTTCTGTTCAGGAGGCAGCATGTTAAACAGCTCCTTCCTGAATCCGGAACAAAACCCCACCATTCTAGTTATCAGGACAGGTGCCGCTGGAGTCAACCATGATCGCACCTACTGTCAAAATGGGGAGGGATTCACTCAAGATTGGAAGTGTCTTTGCCAGTTCAACAAAGCACTTGTTTCTTCTGGCCAAACGATCCCCTGGAACTGATGAGATTATATCACAATTCAACATAATGCTACCATTTTTAACATTCACCTATGCAAAAACTTATGATTCAACACTCAAGGGACATCATAAAACACAAGTAAAAGCTGCACTGGTTTTCTAAACATCTTATTAGCCCTCGTGCCTGAGTTATGGGCCCTGTAATTGCAATATGGCACTCAGTTATGCCCTCCAGGACAGATCCCATTGAAGAATGGGAGTGATGCATTTCAGTTCATTTCTTGCTCCTTGCTTGCCACATGATAATTGTATCTCAGACAGTGAGTGAAAAAACAAAGGCTGCTTACAACACTGACCTCGCAAAACCAATCGCTCCATTGAAATTATCCTCAGAGCACTTTTTTCAGTTCTTTAATGGTTCACACTGCTTGTTGGGCCTGAAATCAGCAGTGGGTCCCATTTGGGTTAGGTGTATTGACCATGCTAAATTCTCCCTCCATGTACCTGAACAGACGCTGGAGAATGGCGACTAGGGGATTTTCATACTAATTGCAGTGTTAATGTAAGCCTACTTGTGGCAGCACTAATAAATTAACTTTTGTTGTTGTTGGCCTCTTTAAGGGGTATACCAGAAGAATCATGTGACCCAGTTGCCCTGTGGAGGATGAGTGTGGGGACGTTGGTGCAGAACATGGGCTTTCGCAGGCAGAGTAGATCCTCGAACTGGAAATGTTAACTTTGTGAAACTATCCTGCATATTTATCTGCTTGTAAATAAACTGTCATAGTTCATTATATACTAACTGGTAGTCACCAATCATTCCAATTACTATATGCACCTTGTGAAGCCAGGACATCCCACCTTACTGAGCTTTCAACACCTGGCCCTACCTCTCAGGGAGGAGGGTCTAGAATTATTCAAAGTTCCTACATAGATCCATGATCCATACCATACCATCCAACACTAAAATCTGATGAAGGCTCATCCAGTTACTTGCCTTGAATGGAATAAAGAGAAATTCCACCTCTCCAAAGTCCAAGCAGAACTGGCAGAGGCCCGACACAGCTGGAACAACCAAGCCTCTGAATTTGCTTGGCGTTTCTGTCAGTCTCTTGCTGGAATTATGATCATCTTGGAAATCCTGCCATTGTGTTTTTTTTTCATTATGAAGTAAGTGCACTGATCTGCCAATTGTACTCAAGAGCCTGCTATGTAACTAGTGGATATTGTGGGATGTGAAAGAGGGTATTGTCTTGACAATATCAATGAAGTTACAAATTTTTTGCTCAAAGAGCTTTTTTGACCATTTGAACTATGCAGCATATATTATCACTCCATTTTAATCACGGTTTTGCATGTTGTCAAGCTGTGAAGCATATAAACAATTGCACGCAACAATTGTGCATTTCATGGTTGCTGTTCAGTAATGCAATCTGCGGTCCTTGTTAATAAATTTAAAAACTGTCAGACAGGGTACATTAACTTTATCTTATGTCATTTTATATGCTCAGTGTTTAATGGTTCATTAGTTAACCCAATT
Organism: Sphyrna mokarran; assembly: GCA_024679065.1. NCBI lineage: Eukaryota > Metazoa > Chordata > Chondrichthyes > Carcharhiniformes > Carcharhinidae > Sphyrna > Sphyrna mokarran. The sequence continues at coordinate 102,234,424 of JAGIQG010000003.1, read as the reverse complement.
CCATAGAATCATTTTAACTGAATTACTTGCTGGCTGCATTCATAATTCAGCAAGATCTTTATTAAAATCCAGACAAACAGTGAGTAAATGTCTGTCGCAAAGGAATTGAAATCTTAGATTTAGTATGAAAGAAGAATGAGTCTTTATGTTATGGGTCAAGATATAGAGAGAATCATCAAACCTAATATATTCCTTTGGGCCTGCTGCTAAGAATGTCGATTTTGCAACTAAATTGGACTGAGAACAAACACTTATCTCAACATCCGATCATCAGAAACTGAGACATAAACAACTAGGGTAGAATTTTACAGATCCTCTGCTGGCAGGTTTGTAGACAGGGAGGCCTATAAAATTCCCTGGCCAGCCTTTCTGTTGCCCTTTTACATATCCCTGACCTGGCCATGATTTTACATAGAGATAGTGAGGCCTAGGATGGCCAATCCACCCTCAACTCAATTGAGGCTCTTCAAGTGGCCAATTTTGAAGCTAGTGGGAGTAGTTCAGGGGCAAGGGGGAGGTCTGGTAAGTCATCGTGTTCTGTCCTTATGCCTTAAATGAGGAGCTTTGGTGGGGGAGGGAAAGGCTCTCTAAAAGGCCCTTTTCACATTAATCATTTTTCCAAGATCTGCATCCTTCTCTCTCCCCACCCAGGCCTCACCACCACACCCCATTTTGTGATCTCCCACACTTACCTTGCCCTAGACTATGGAACTTTGAATATGGAGACTGCTTTTAGTCCCAGTCCTGATCACTCCACTGCTACCACTGATGCTTCTGGGACTACAGGACTCTCTGAGACAGAGTTTCCACCTAAATGAGGAGTGGAAGTGCCATCTCCAGCTAATTAGTCCAATTCCAATTCTCTTGTGCACTTAGTGGTGCACTAAGGCAGACATTTGTCTGTTTCCATAGCTGGTAATTCAAAGTACAGGTCACTAGTCTATTGCCAGGGGCTTATAGCTTGAGGAGTGCTATTCCACATCAAGCATGGTTGATCAGGAGTCTCTCCTACTCTTGCCACCAGCCATTGGCATATTGAAAGGATTTTGTAGATTGACACTCAACTCGTTTGTACACATTACAAATGAACCTTCCTTAGCCATCAAGTCCTAGGAGGCCAGATTCTCTGACTCATGGGTAGGGATGCTACGCACTTGTCACAAAATTTCCTATCTAGCCAATTAATACTGGTGTGTTAAATAGCTGTGCGGCTGCTGTGAACGGTGGCAATATGTTCCCTGCCAATTCTTTGTGTGATGGAGCTGCAAACCCTATCATCTAGTATTAAGTTGTGCTGAAGGGTCATCCAGATTCAAAACGTTGGCTCTGCTCTCTCTCCACAGATGCTGTCAGAGATTTTTCTGCATTTTCTGTTGTTGTTTCAGATTCTAGCATCCACAGTAATTTGCATTTATCCAATATTAAGAGTTTGTGATGTAAGGAAAGACCATTTTAAGTACCATTCGAATGCCTGTTTGTAACCTCCTAAAAACTACTTTTCTGTGGTGAGAATGCAAATATATGGCCCAGGATTTGCTGTCAAAATAACAGTGAAGCCAACAACACGTAGCATTACTTTCACGCAAATAGCACAACAATTCCAGGTAAGCACAGATTTGCAATTCAACATAAAAGTGCACAATTCTGGCTAAAACATTTCACCACCTGGCTCACCATTGAAATGAATTGAATGACATGAAAGTGCTATATTTGCAGGACAGGTGCAAAATAAAACCGCAAATAACTTAAGGCTTATCCATTTCAATTTTACTACCATTTGATAACCAAACAAATGTTGTTGACTAACTGGCACAGGAATTTAACTGTTTTAATTATGGTGTCTCTTTCCTTCGGATTTTAATTATTGTTTGAGTAGTTTCTCGAGCTGTACCTTATTTCTGCTTTCTTAATTCAATCTTTATTCCCTCCCCTTATTAATCCTGTACCTGACTTGACATTGAATTTACCCTCTCTAATTTACACTTCATTGTTCACATCATTTCAGAATCCTTCAATCTAGTTGATTAAGGAAATACAAGGTTGCTTGCCTAGAGTACTCAGATCTCAATGCTCTGTGGGCCATTTCTATTTTACACATCCAGCAAATTGCAGGGCAAAATGTTGTTAACATTAAATTGTAAGAAAAAATTTAAGTATAGGCATAAGCTGTTTATTGGTCTCAAACAAAAATTGAAAATGCTAAAAAAATTCAAAAGGTCTTTCAGCATCTGTGGAGAGAGGATAGAATCATTTCAAGTCTGAATGACCCTTCATCCAGTCTCTGGAGTTGGCTCTGCTGAAGGATTATCCAGACTCAAAACATTGGCTCTATTTTTTCTCTACTGATGCTACCAGATCTGCTGAGATTTTCCAGCCTTTTCTATTTCTGTTTTTGTTTCAGATTCTAGCATGCACAGTATTTTGCAGTTATCTCACTACTTATTGGTTTGTCAAAGCAATTTTTGGCCTCCAATTCATAACTTTTCCATCAGTTATGAAGGAAGTACCAACAGTGCTGATTTAGCAAAAAACATGTTTCCCATTGATCATGATTGACAATATTGGCAGCAGAGGAAACTGACACATTTACATTCAGTTCTTGTCTCCTGGTAGCATATAACTAAGTGACTATGAGGATCTCAATGCCACGTAATGCCCATTGAAATTGACATCACGCAACTTCAAAGAAATGCCTACCCCAACAAGAGAGAATGTCATCAGTAACCCTTGACATTCAATCCCATCTGTACGTCTTCTAACCAGCTTGCCTCAGCAATTGCTTGCATCCATGACTGAGTTCCCTTTGGAGACAATGGACCTGACTTCATTCCGCCCCCACCTCTCTGCAGCAGAAATATGGGGGCGGAAGCCATTTCAAGGAATACGGGTCTGCCAACTCGAGAAATTTCCCGACTGGATTCCCAAAAAGGCATGGTTGGACTCCTGCAGGTATTTTTTGCACTCCTGCAGGTATTGGACCTTTCTCCTTCATTCTGCCTTACCCACCAAGATCTTTACTGCAGCGTTGGAAAACACGGTGCACCTTTTCAGTGTGGTTAGCTGTTGTTTTCTCTCTTATTGCATCCCACAATTCCAAGTAATCTCAGCACATCCAGCAGTGACAGTCCACTTTTCTTTTAATAGGTGCAGGCTCACTTTAAGTGTTGCTGGAAAGAAGTGAATTTGGATGCCTGCTGAAACAAACAGCTGATGAACAACATGGTTTGTATTTGCTGCGTGCAGTAATCATGATAATGTGTAGTAGCATCAGGATGGCAATTATTCCCCACTATTCTCTCTGTATTATACTGAAGTAGCTGCCTAAATGACATCCTGGAGTGCCACCTAAACACACAATGTCCATATTCTGAGGTGAGAGTTCCAACGCTGGTCCAAAATTGCACATTTTTAAACATCTTATTGCCTCTATTAAAATCATAGTGATCATAATCATGATAGATTCCTTACAGTGCAGAAGGAGGCCATTTGGCCCATCAAGTCTCACCCTCAAAATCGGACTCAGGTCCTATCCCCATAACCTCATGCGTTTACCTTGCTGATCCCCTGATACAAATGGTCAATTTAGCATGTTCAGTCACCTAAGGCTGGGATTGAACCTAGGTCCCTGGCACCATGAGGCAGATATGCTAACCACTGTGTCACCGTGCCACCCGAAATCAATAAACTAAAGACAGAAATTTTGTACGCATACACTTCATATATCAAAATCATAGAGGGTCTTCTTCTCAGATAGTCCCTCAGAGTCAAGAATGATTTATTTCCACACTAAAATTGAGCTCTGATTGAGGGGTCCAATGTGTGACTTACAATCTCTATCACATGTTGGGCAGTGGTTGGATGTCAGGGTGGGTAAGGTACCTGGGTTACCATGCATTCTTTCCGCTGTTGATGCTTTGCTTCAACTTGCTCTCAGTAATGATACTCAAAATGTTCTGTTCTTCCCTGAATGCTTTTCCTTCACTTTGGGCATTCTTAAGCCAGGAATTCCCAGGTGTGACTGGGGATGTTGCACTTTTTCAAGGAGGATTTGAGAGGGTCCTTGAAATGCTTCCTCTGCCCTTCTGGGCTCGCTTGCTGTGTTGAAGCTTCATGTAGACCTTGTTTTGAAAATCTTGTGACAAGCATTTGGATGATGTGGTATGCCCAGGGGAGCTATTCGAGTGTGGTCAATTCTTCAATGCTGAGGATGTTGGCCAGAGCGAGAAATTTGATATTGGTGTGCTTATCCTGTCCATGGATTTACAGAATCTTGTGGAGGCAGCGATGGTGGTAAATCTCAAGGGTTTTAAGGTGTCAGCTATACATAAACCACATCTGTGAGCCACATATGAGGGTGGGTATCACTACTGCTCAGTAGAGCATGAATCTGGTACCAGGTCTGAGATCCTGGACTTCAGTGCTTTCTTTGTTGGGTAACCAAGGGCTCTGCTGGAAAACCAAAGACAATGTTCAACCTCATTACCAATGATTGCCCTTGTTGACAGTTGGCTCCCAAAATATGGAAAGTGGTCACCTTGTCCAAGGCCTATCATAAATTTTGATAACTGGAGGTTGTGCTGTATGGTGGGGAAGGTTAGTAAAAGACCTTTATCTTAGGGTTGTTTATTGTAAAGTCCTTTCTCTCATAAGCATTAGTGATGCATTGACAATGGCTGGCAGCTCGGTCTCTGAGTCTGTGCAGACTCAAGCATCATCTGCATATTGTAGTTCAAAGACAGAAGATGGGACAAGCTTGGGTCTGGCGAGCAGGTGGCGAAGGTTGAACAGATTCCTGTTTATTCTCCAGCTGTGAGCTTGCTGAGGGTAAGGCAGAGCATTACAGCAAGAAAGATTGAAAAGAACATCAGGGTGGTGACACAGTCTCACTTGACGAATGTGAATTGGGTCAGTGGTGGATCTCTTAGGCTCACAGTTTGCATGTCATCGTGGAGCAGGCAAAAGAGGGTGGGAACAAACTTTTGGGGACAGCCGAGATGGAGGAGGACATTCCATAATATTTTGTGGTTGACAATGTCAAAAGCCACTGTGAGGTCAAAGAAGGCCATGTGCAAAGATCAGTGCTGTTCTCCGCATTTCTCTTGTAATTTCCGCACGATGCAGATCATGTCCATTGTGTCCATTAATGGGCTGAATTTGAATTCTAACTCTAGGAGGAGTTCTTCAGCCACAGGGAGAAGGCAATTAAAGTGGACTCTTGCGATGACCTTCCCTGTGGTCAACATCAGGGAAATTCATCTGTTGTTATTGCAGTCAGACTTGTCAACTCACTTGAAAATGGTCACAATTACAACATCTCTGAGACCTCCTGACATGTTCTTCTCCTTCCAGACAAAGCACATGAGGTTATGTATTTGTGCCAATAGCACTTCTCCACATCTCAGTGGGGATCATCTGATCCTGATGCCTTGTCATTCTTTAGCTGTTGGATGGTTTTTTCTATGTCGTGCTGGGTTGAAGTTTTGCTGATTCCAACAAAATTTCAAATATAACAGCATTTAGCAAATGCATTGTTTATTAACTCCTGCACATCAAGAGATTTCATTCCAGAATTGTGCTGAAATGACTTTAATCCAGGACAAAATCAGAAGAAGAAGAAAAACCTCCAGATTTCACATTATTCCGTGATTCCCATTGGAAAATACCGATATGAGAACATTTAATAAGTTCACCATCGGGCCAATCATCAAATGTACATTGAGGAACTGAAAATATGCTCTGCTAGTGCACCCCTTCCTTCCAAACTATGCCAGTGGCTGTGGGTACAATCATTACACAGGGCAGAAGGAGACCATCCAGCCCATTGAGTCTATACTGACAACAATTCCACGCAGGCCCTACCCCCATATATTTTCCCTGACATAAGGAGCAATTTAGCACAGTCAAACCACCTATTCTGCACATCTTTGGTGTATGGGAGGAAACTGGAGCACACAGAGAAAACCACGCAGATACAGTGAGATGTGCAAACTCCACAAAGGCAGTGACTCAAGTCAGTATCAAACCTGTGTCCCGGTAAGGCAGCAGTGCTAACCACTGTGCCACTGTGCTGTCCAATCGGCTAGAACTGAAAGGCATTGTATTTCACCTGCACCATTACATACACATCTGGGCTGTCATTTACTGCGATGGCAAAGGATGCACCAGCACTTGCAGAGATCCAATTCTCTGTCTCATTTGGTATTAGTTTCTTTTGAATATCTTTGAGGAGCCATGTCACTTCTAAGCCATTTGTGACATTCGGGAGGCTGGTATCCAGCAACTGACCTTGTGCGCAAATCTCAGGAGAGTTTAACATTTAAAATTTATTTATTAGCATCACAAGTAGGCTCATGCTAAACTGCAATGAAGTTAATCTGAAAATACCCTAGCTGCTACACTCAATGCCTGTTGGGCAAACTGAGGGAAAATTTAGCATGGCCAATGCATCCAACCAGCATATCCTTCAGACTGTGGGAGGCAACTGGAGCACCTGGAGGAAACCCATTCAGACACGGGGAGAATGTGCAGATTCTGCAGAAGCACTGGTTCTCTTACATGAAAGGAATACTTCTCTTTATTGGATTACTTTGATCAATGCAACGGAAAGGAGTTAGACCTCATTGCTGAAGATTAATTCCAAGGTAGATTTAGTTGCTCTTTTTTTTGACGCACTCCTGACTGGAATAATACTTATTCTATTAAATTGAAGATTGGGGAAACAAAAAGCTGATGTATTTCTTAAATATGTGACAGGCAAATGATAATTCCCTGCAAAGACTGCCTCTGCCTGACCTGACTCCACTCCCAGAACTTAATTGGACAGGGGGTGGGGGGGAAGCAATTCTATCTTTTACAGTTCCCAGATCCAGTCATGAGCTGCTTTATCTGCATCCATATGCAAGCCAATTCACTGAACTGTCTCCAGAGATATAGCAGGACTCTGTTGGAATGGCTTCCTCAGTGATAATGTTCAGATGTAAAGCATTGCCACATGGATAGTGAGTGGGAGGGTGATCTGTCCCTGTGCAATAAAACATTCCAGAGTGATTCAGCACTTTTAGGAGAGGAGAAAAATATTTACAAAAGTGTAGAAGCTTCTGAACACATTTAGATATGGTACAGCTCCAGCTCAAAGCTGTTTTGATGTTAATAATAGTTCAAAGAGAGAGAGAGAGAGGGTGAATGATTAATAATTTATCTACAACAAAGGGTGGGTCTAAGAACAGGGATAGAAGTCTGTCTGGCTTATCCTGCAGGAAGTCTCAGCTACTCAAAAGATTCAAAAGATAAGTCCCTTTGGAGGTCAGATAGTCTAAACGCTCTGAACTGAGTGATAACACTGTCAGGCAGGAGGGCTGGATGGCTTGCCAGTAGGTGACCAATGCCCCAAAGGATATTACAATATTTGCGCAGGATCCCAAACCCCTAATACAAACTGAACAAACTGTTGAGATGTAATCTTGGAAAGGTTTGAGTGAAATCTGTGAAGAGAAAAGCATACCAGTCGTAGCGCTTGGCAAGGGGGGGTGCTCTCCAGGGATAATCACTGGCAATCTGGTGAGTCTAAACACCAGATGGCCAAGTGCTTGAGCTGCGATACCCAGCAATACAGCTAAAAACATGTTGAGACCTCCCTGTTATCTGTAAACTCATTAGCTACAACCCTCAGTCACTTGTGCTCCAGATGAATTGAATGTAAACACAGTTGCCATCCCTTGAAACAGCTGTTACATACATGAAAGGAATATTTATCTTTCTAGGATTATTGTGATCAATACAGGAGAGAGAATTCAGATCCCATCACTGAAGATTAATTGCAAGATAGATTTAGTTGTTCATTTTTTTTACACATATCTAATTGGAATAATACTTCTTTTGGAGGAAGGAGGAAGGTTTGGGGAATTAAAACCAATGTATTTCTTAAATATGCTACAGCAAAAATCAGTCCTTTGTAGCAGAATTTCTCAAGGGAGGTTATATAACCCCCTTTGGTGTCTAAGAGAGAGTGTATTAAGTTGTCCACCAAAAATAACAATAAAATCATAGGATTATAGAATTCCTACAGTGCAGAAGGAGGCCATTTGGTCCATCGAGCCTGCTCTGACAACAATACTCCCCAGGCTCCAAACCCCTTAACCCCATGTATTTACCCTACTAGTCCCCATGTCACTAAGGGACAATTTAGCATGGCCAATCGATCTAACCCACACATCTTTGGAGTGTGGGAGGAAACCAGAGTACCTAGAGGAAACCCACACAAACACGGGAAGAATGTGCAAACTCCAGACAGACAGTGACCCGAGTCGGGAATTGAACCTGGGTCTCTGGTGCAATGAGGCAAAAGTGCTAACTACTAAGAGCAGCACGGTGCACAATGGTTTGCACTGCTCCTCACAGTACCAGGAACCCAGGTTCAATTCTGGCCTCAGGTTACTGTCTGCGTGGAGTTTGCATATCCTCCCCACGTCTGTGTAGGTTTCCTCTGGGTGCTCGAGTTTCTTCCCACAGTCCAAAGATATCCGGATTAGATTGGTGGGCCATGCTAAATTGACCCTAATGTGAAGGGATTAGCAGGGTATATATGTGGGGTTACAGGAGTAGGCTGGGCAGGATGTAGTCGATGTAGACTTGATGGACTGAATGGCCTCCTTTTGCAATTTAAGGATTGTGTAATTTGTACAATTGTAATCACTGAGCCACTGTGTTGCCACAAATAGAAGATAGAATGGGTAGGAAAGAGAAAGATTATTGTGAGATCAGAATCAGAATCAGGACAAGTGCCAACCAAGTTTATTTGATGCTGTTCTAATAAGCTTGAAAAGCAGCTGGGGTCTTTCTGTGTTCACACAAGTTTTGATTGAAATGTGGAGAAGCAAAGCAAGTCTGCAAGGCAGTAACAGTGATTGGCAATTCAACACAGCACACAGAGGAGAGAAACTGAAGGAAATTGGACAAGGAGCTTAGATGCTGATTCTTTGCATGGCAAACAATACTGAAAGTTGGTGCAAAGGAGAGGGGGACCCTGTCTCAAAGCTTCATCTCTTGTTCTCCAGAGTCCTTATTACATGTCAGTTGGCAAAATTCTTCCTGTTCCAGGTTACCTTCCCGCTTCTGATTTCTCCTTAATTCTACCTCTGTGGGTGATTTCATTCTCTTCAACCACCGTGCAATTGAGTCTATGATACCATTGGGAATTAGGATTGGGTCCAGTACCATATTTAACTAGTTCAAACATTTAAGAAACAAGCTTGCTCAAAGTACAACAAACTTCCAAATTGAAAGGATAATTTTTTGAGATGTCTCTGCCCAGTTGGAGGATAGAGAAAAAGATTCTCAGTCCAAGGACATGAAAAACAAGAAGAATCACATTATGAGTAAAACAAAACTAATAATCATAAATTTATCTAATTAAACTTTCAAACTTATTAAACTTTATTTATTAATGTCACAAATAGGCTTATATCAACACTGCAATGAAGTTACTGTGAAATTCCACACTCTGGTTCCTGTTCGGATACGCTGAGAGAGATTGTAGCATAGCCAATGCACCTAACCAGCACATCTTTCAGACTGTGGGAGGATCCTGAGGAAACTCATACCACTCAGAGAGAATGTGCAGACTCCGCACAGACAGTGAACCTCAGTCGGGAATGGAACCCAGGTTCTTGCTAGTGTGAGGCAGCTAACAACTGTATTGTATAATACATTTTCATACAGATCAAATACATGTTGTATTAAAGGGGGTCTGTGGAATCTTTGTAACTTGGGAAGGGGTTTTGATACTCTTGTTTTATGGGATGTAGCTCTCTTCTATGAATTAATCATCTTATCATTCCCCTTACCTGTAAATATCTTTCTCCAATATTCTCTTATTGCTTTTTTTATTCTTTCATGGCACATCGATGACAAGGCCAGCATTTGTTCCCCATTCCTAAAATAAGCAATAATAAATAATTCCATCTAAATCATTTTCTTTTGTTTCTGTGGAGCATCACAGTGCTCAATTATTAATTGAAAGCATGCTTTTCTATTCGATGAAAGACCGTCTTGCCCCTTGTCTTAGCTGTATTTATTTTTCTTGATTATGGTCAGATTCTTTTTAGCTGTGTTTTGCTTCAACAAAGTAGCACTCCAATATCTCAGTGTGTAGAGTATTTCCCACATTGTTCAACAAAAGAATGACCTAGTTGTAAGTGCAGTGGTGCCTTATTAGCCTTGAATTGTGGATTCACCATTTGAGAAATTGCCAAAAGAAATTTCACAAAGGACACAGATTGAAAAATCTTTGAGTCAAATCTCAGTAACAATTGTGTAAAGATCTTCAATGGAATATGACATAGGTGCTCTGAAATTCATCCCCAAAATGAAATGATTCAGCTGAGGAAATCAATATTGGGTTATACGTCAAAGCCAGCATTGTATTTCTCTTTCATTATCTTGCTAGTGTAATGTTGTTTCAAATTTACTACCTTTTTTTGTATAACACTTAGCCTCATGGCTTTAAGCTTATTGTGCAGTTCCTGGCATTATATAATCCATCAATTGCAATGAAATACCCTGGTTTGAGGTGCAACAAAACAAAATTGCAGGTGTGGAACATGGCAGTTATGTTACTGGACCCAGTAAATCCAGACTGATAATCCAAAATTCGAATCCCAAACTCTGAATTTAAACTCAGTTAATTGAATTTTTATAACTTCTGGAGTCTGGAAGTTATGGAGATGCTTCATCCACATCCCTTAGGAATGAATATCTGCCCTTGTCATCTGGTCTTGCTCATTTAAGACTTCAGGGCCTCAGCAAGGTGCATCCCCTGAAATGGTCCCACAGTTATCAAACTAGGACAAAAAGTACAATAATAAAACTGGATAGCCCCCTCAACATGACCCAGACATTGGATTCAGATGTAACAAAGGCAAAGGTAGCATAGTCAATCCTGCGAGCACCTTCTCACTAACTTCTAGAGACTTAAAAACATATATAGGAGTAGGCCATTTAGCCATTTAAGCCTGCACTACCATTCATTACAGTTATGGCTGATCATCAAATTAAATACCTTGATTCTGTCTTCCCCCAATCAGTCCTGAGAACTTTATCTAATTCATTCTTAAAATTAGACATTTTGGCCTCAACAATATTTTGTGACAATGAATCTAGAGATTCACCATTCCCCTTGGTAAGAGTTTTCTCCATGCCCCTGATCCTCAAACTATGATCCCTAGTACTGGACTCCCTCACCATCAGAAACATTCTTTCTGAATCTACCCTGTCTAATCCTGTTAAAATTTTATAAGTTTCTATGAAATCCTTTCTCATTCTCCTAAACTCCAAAGAATATAACCCCAACCAATTTAGTCTTGCCCCATTTGACAGTTCTGCCATCCTAGCAATCAGCCTGGTAAACTTTTGCTGCACTCCTCAACATCCTCCCTCAGATAAGAACATCAAAACTGCACACAATACACGTTGGCCTCACCAATGCCCTATACAATTGCAGTAAAATTCTCTATTCTTATACATAAATCCTCTTGCTATGAAGGCCAACATGCCATTTGTCTTATATGTTGCCTGCTGTACCCGCATGCTTAATTTCAGTGACTGATACACAAGGACACAAAAGTCTCATTGAATATCCACCTCTCTCAATTTAAGTCCATTCAAATATTTTTTTGCCAATGCAGAATGTATACACAGTAATCCCACAACCAACAGATCAAATCTAATCTTTGCAGGCTTGTTATATCCAGTAGTGAATAGTGATGGACAATTAAGCAACTAACAGGAGATCCATGCTCTACATATATCCCCACCTTCAATGGGGGCAGGATCCAGCTTGCAAAGTGCAAAAGACAAGGCTGATGAACCTTCAGGCGGAAGTATCAAGAACATCTTTTGTATTGGCCTTGCCCTGATGGCCCCACTCTTCAGGATGTCAATGAATTTGATTCACTCCACATGATATCAAGAAAGTGCAAAGTGCATTTGTTACGAGTGGTGAGGACATGTGTCTGGACTTGGCCTTTCTCCCCTGTGCCTCAATTGATTGTAACGTGGTTCTTTGTAATTTATAAGGATGAAAATATTGAGTCAGTATCAGTGCTGAATAATTTATGTGCTGATTGCAAAAGAACTCAGTTTAATATGATTTCTTGAATTTATACACAAAAGAGTTAGTTTTTTATTGCACTAAAATTCCACCCAGGTCAGAGATAAAATTATTTCAAAAAATAAATATATGTCCTACCTTTGCAAAACATACACATGTGTGCAAAATTCATGTTATATAGTAGAAGAGGTTAACCGTTTTAGCCAAAGAAGTTGAAATGATAAAAGATAAAAAAAAGAGAGCTTACTGTTTATCAGTCCTTTGATGTTGTTGGTGGCTGGAGCAGTTTCTTTCACAGTGCTTTTGAAATTCCAGTGGGGTTAAAGCCAATATAAATGCATCTTTAAATGTAAATTTTAATGTAAATTTAATGCATCTTTTCCAAAAGTTGATTACATTGCACTTCAGATTCTTTTTGACTGAATTTTCTGTCTCTGTGATAAATTCCACAGTGTAACACAGAGTTCTGAACCTGAGAACAGGGAGAGATGGTGTTTCTGCTCCATTGCAGACTTCTTCAAGATAGCCTAAAAACAACCAGGATGTTGCAATAAAATACATTTCAAAATGATTATTTTTTTCAACATAATGGGCCTGATTTTACCATTGCATCAAAACGGGCATGAAAAAGTGGTAAAGTCAGGTGCGAGGCCATTAATGAGAAAGAGGCCAGATCATTCTCTTGGGGGGAATGGGAGTGAGGCCAGATTATTCTCTTGTTGGGGGGTTGGGGGGTGGGGCAGAGTGAGACCAGATCTTTTCTGTTGGGGGGAGAGGGTGAGGGCGGGGTTAGGGAGGCAGGTAAGATGTATCTCAGGGGGGGATGGTGTGGTCTGGGGGTGAGCTGCCACTCTGTAGGCGATCGGTGAGGGGAAGAGGCAGGGGTACGCGATTGGTCTGGGTAACTTGAGGGTGGGTGGATAAGGGGGACAGTGATGTCTGTGAGGGTCATTGCTCCCGCTTTTTGCTCTTGAGTTGCTTTCTCCACTTTCTGCAGTCCTGGAGGGATCTGACACGGGCACGCTTTTACAAATATTTTTCTAACTGAGCATGCGCAGTTCAGAGCTCCGATCATTTTGGCTGTGTTAAGCCTTGCCCACAGTGCGATTCAGATTCACTATTTTTTTTTTTAGGTGGAGTGCGTATCACGACATCTGAAAACAGATTCCCAAGTCTCATTTGAATCGTGCCTAGACTCAGCACTTCGAATCAAAATGATAAAATCAGGCCCAATCTCTCTCCCAGTAATGCATTGCATATTTTGCAGATGGTAATTGATTAGTTCATGTTTGGACAGACCTTCGCTGTTTTTGCAGTTTAGGTTCTTAATTTCTTTACCGTCCAACCATAACTTCTGAATATTCTTCCTTGTGATGAGCTAGGAAAAACATATCAAGATCTTCCACGTAGCCTTGTCTCTTGGACTTTCTGTTTGACTGAATGGTAGCTTTACAGAAATGCAGATAGTGAAAGCCCGTTAAAAGTTTCAGTATACTTTTGAAGCAATTCTTGACATGAGTAGGTGTGAAATTCCACAGGAAGTTTAATTCACATTGGAAAATTAAGGAAACTGACCAACTTGTAATACCAGCTAGTAGTTGCATGAAACCTGGGAAATCAATTGTTGAAGTTCAACTTCTGGGTTAAGATAGCTTTTAATCTGTTATATGTGTTCTGTATGTTGTACATTTTAAGAAGTCTGACAACACCAGGTTTAAGTCCAACCAATTTATGTAATAGTAAACTCACAAGCTTTCGGAGTTTGCCCGAAATTGGTTGGACTTAAACTTGATGTTGTCAGACTTCTTACTGTGTTTACTCCAGTCCAACACTGCATCTCCACATCATGTTGTACTTTGCCAGCTTGCCTGTTCAATGGGGTTTCCAATGTGCAGCAGATTGTGCTCCGGTTAAAAGCAGAGGCCAATGCATTGCTGTTGGCTTACAGTGCAGTTTTTTTCTGGTACTTTGAGTCTTTTTAACCACTGGAAGTTAACTAATGGTATATAATTTAAAAGAAACCCTTCCTTTGATTTACTTTATTGATAAGGAATATATACTGGAATCTATATGTGACTTAAAAATTCAAAGGCTGCATTCTCTCATCAACAAAATAAACTTAATATTCCTGGAAGCTATGATCCGTTTTATGAAAATAATCCATTAATTATTTTTATTTGTTGCCATTCTTAAGTAACAAGTAACAGACTTGTTACTTGTCTGTAACAAGTAACAATTCTGGACCATCTTGTATTTAATGTATATAAATTAGAGCATATGCCAATTTTCAGAAGTGTTGACCACAGTCAAATATAGAGTTAGAACATTTGTCTAGAGTTCATTTGATAAGAGGTTGAGAAATGACTGGAGATAGTTTCATTCAGATTAAACTAATGGTGTGACATCATACATTATCCAGCTTGATCTACAAACCTTCCCATAAATGGTTCTATACAGTCCATGAAGTAGATTGAATGAATCTGATTTTTGAATCCATGTAATAAGTAAGGTTTTACATTCTACTTGTTACTCTCAGTGGAGATGTTTGGATGATTAATATTACATACATTTTGCCATATTGTAGCCCATGCTGCGGGTTAGGGTATGAGTCTGCTAAATGTCAGGGTGAAGTGAATCATATAAATGTTAGCACGATTACTGATTGATGGGCAGAGATTGATAGATTGGGAAAAAAGGTCCAGTGAATTGCACAGTGGGTGAGACTACTTGTGCGTTAGGTGGGATATGCCATTTCAAAATGATCTCACTCAACTTGGCAACTTACGTTAGATTGAGGTTGAATTTCTTCCTTGTTGGTCTTCAAGCGCAGAATTGTCCTGATCATTTGTTGCAGACTGGTACATTCAAAAGCCCAGGATTATGTGCTGAGGGAAGCATAAAGCTTGAGTCAGCCACTGCAGAGGTACAATGGGGAAAGATGGCTATTTAAGACCCTTCAGCTACTGTGAACTGAGGGGAGAGGGACTGTATAGAACTCCTTCGGGCTGCATAACTCACACTGAATGTATGCAGTGAATATTACATGTTATATGGAAGTACCTCAGAGTGCAGCTTGATCAATGTAGAAAACTTAATACCATCTATAATGACCATTTTGAAAATGTCTGTAAATATTTAGTGGACTGTATTGAAACAACTTGGAATACAACATGATGAATGCAGGAAACCTGAATATTATTGCACTTTGTGTGCTGGCCATTTTAAAATGTTAATAATTTTTCAGATATTTTATAATAAAACATATTTCTGCAAAACAAAATTTGAATTTCTTCCTGCACTGCCTCCATATACCTTGAAGTAGACTCTGGTATTGCCCTTTGCTATCCTTTGTTGTCTGAGTATCCTGAATATATAGCTAGAGGGCCAATTGTCCCATTGCAGATACAGGACATTTCTCCTCCATTCCAGCTTTTCCACAAAGAACCCCAATGCAGTGTCTAAAAACCTTGCTATGCATTCTCCCATTCATGCATAAATCCAAGTGAAAGGACCACCGAGCATTCATATCTGGAAATAACCAATTTCTGCACAATCATCAACATAAAAAGAGCTTCAGCACAACCAGCTCACTCCATGTACAGTATTGATACTTTAAACAAATGTGGCAAATACTGCAAAAATGTTTAGAATTGCATCAATAGTCAAAAGAACTAGCCCAGCAACTAATCTATGAGTAGTTACTTTTGCCTTTAAGTAGAATTGGCAGGAGGAATGTGAGTGGCCTATATTCCATTTACTATTGTATTCAAAGTCCAATTTTTTTCCCCATTATATAGTTACAAACCCTGTAGAACCCAACAATATTATTAATGAGACAAATTTTCCAACAGCCAATGAAAATAACTGAAAAGATTTCACATTTTAAGATTTTTATTGTAATCAACAAACTAAAATCAAAATAGATCAAATGTTAACAGGCAACTAATAGACCAAACTAATGACAAGGTAATTTTGCATTAACTAACTACTGCAATTGAGATATGCCTTACAACTGGTTTCACTATGCACCTTTCTAGTAGATGTTTGGCACGGCAACATTACTCCCAGCGTCCCAGGTTCACTTCACCTTGCCGCTCTCTGTTGCAATTTTCTCTGTCCTTCAAAAGTCACTGCACTCAGCCTCAGTCTATCAGATCCAACTTATATTAGAAAGACATAATTCGATAAATCCTTGGCCTTCAAACTTACAAAAGTCCAATCTATTCTGTTCCCTTACTTTTGTACAAAATAAGAAATTTTATAACCATTTTGTTTCACCTCAGTAGAACCTGCCTTGCCTCTCCCTCTGTCTGTGTCTCATTAAAGCAGTTGCCCCTTTACAGTGAATCACTGTGAAAAGTTGTGAAAATTGTCACTTGATTTCAATATATTTCTGATTGAGTTTCAGCCTCATTATAGCCAGATCACATAGGTCTCTATCCAAGCATCCTCGCCACTCTCCTTCTCAGAGTGCCCTCTTTCACCTTAAGTTAAAGGAGACATTTTAAAACATAGCTATTGTGATAGTCATTGTGAAATAGTCATAAAAGTCCAACATTTAAAACAATATTAAAATTTTTTCTTCAAATTAACAAGTGGATAAAATGTTTGTTACTGCGCTGACCACCCATTTAAAAAACAATTGTTGAAGGACTATTGGTTCCTATGTATACCCTATTGATTTAGCCGATATACTTTTGCATGTTTTCAGATCAATTTTAAAATATGGCATACAAATCAATAAGTATGTTTTAGAATAGACATAAAAAAATTAAAATAATTTTTAAAAATAAGCAAATATATATATATATATACATATGGGTGGCACGGTGGCACAGTTATTAGTATTGCTGCCTCACAGCCTCAGGAACCCGGGTTCAATTCCAGCCTCAGGTAACTGTGTGGAGTTTGTACATCCTCCTTGTGTCTGCATGAGTTTCCTCTGGGAGCTCTGGCTTCCCCACACAGTATAAAAATGTGTGAATTAGGTGGATTGAGGATTAACAGGATAAATATGTGAGGCTACGAGGAGGGCTTGGGTGGGATTATTAGTGGTGCAGGCTCAATGTGCTGAATGGCCTCCTTCTGCACTGTAGGGATTGTATGATTCATTGATCCTATTATGGACAATCTACAATGGCTGCTGCTCCATTTAATAGTAAAGTTGATCCATGCTTAAATTCTCTTTCCAACACCACTTTGGCTTCTGATAAATTAATGTTCAGGGCAAACTTTCCTTGTAAGATACTAAGATGAACACTAATTACTCAAGTTAAATTATCTGTGTACATATGAAACTTATTCTTTGAGAGTTTATTTGTGATATGAACAACATTGCAATTCTTTTTTTCCACATGAATTTCTTTTCCCTTTAAGAGAACAGATCTAAGTATTCATTCCTCTTCTGCCAAAAGCTGAGTAACAGATCACACCCTCTGTATTCTAAAATAATAATCAGATATAAATCTACAAACACTATGGGGTGCAATTACTGCAGTGTTTCGATGAGGAATTAGTACTGACCTCAAATATGCAATCCAGCAGTAGATCTTTTCAGAAGTATGGTATTAAATTAGTAAGAAAAATCTCTCGTTGGTGAAACCGCACCTGGAATATTATGTGTAGTTTTAATTTCCATACCTAAAGAAATAACTTGTCATAGGGGAGTGCAACAAAAATTCATTAAATTAACTCCTAGGATGGCAGGATTTTCCTGAGAAAAGATTAAATAAACCGGATCTTTACTCTCTGGAGTTTAGAAGAGATGTGATCTTATTCAAACATGCAAAATTCTTATAGAGCTCAACAGAGGAGAAACAAGAAGGATGTTTCCCCTTACCAGTGGGTCAACAACCAGGGGGCACAGCCTCAGCATTCGAAGCAGGTCATTTAGAATTGAGAAAAAGAGGAATTTCTTCATTCGAAGGATGATTAATATGTGGAATTCACTTTCCGGAAGGCTATGGAGGCTCAGTCACAGAGTATGATCAAGATTGAGACTGAAAGATTTCTGTTTATGAAAAACATCAAGGGATATGAGGAAAGTGCTGAAGCATGCTGTTGAAATGAAAGATCAGCATGATCTTCTAAGTACAGAACAGGCTTAAAGGGCTGAATGGCCTATTCCTCTTCCTACTTCTGATGTTTTTGGGTTCTTATGTTAACTCCATGAAACCAAATGTCCCCAGCAGGGACCTGCAGAGGGGTGGTGAATATTATTCTCCATTTTAGACTTGTTCACCTGCTGCAAGGAGACCAACAAGGGTTAAAATGGCAGGAAGGTACAACAAAGTTGCATTCCCCATGTGTCTGTGGACTCTGCCAATTTTAATTTGCAGGTTAATGGCCGCATAAGAGGGTATGATTAATATTGAGGTAACAGGGTCCAATTACATTAAAATATTCAATTGCAACAACACTTCCCAATGTGTCAACTGTCAGTGAAATCTGGCTACAGGTCAGATCATTGTCAAAAAACCCTTGGATAAGGATTATTTTCTAAGGTTTAGATGTATGCCAGGAATTATAACAGTTTTCTTGCTGGCCCCACAGGAAAATCATGGGCCTCATCTGTCCTGTGCTGTCTTACTCCTGCCACAACCTCAACTGTCTCAACTTAATTGATTTTACCATGTGCTTTCATATCTATCTGTTCCATTGGTGGGAGAATGTCAAATCTAATTGAGTCATACTACCTCTTATAGTTGCCAGTCAGCAACTTCTTTCCCTTGTTTGCTGTTCTCCTCAACATTTTCACTGACTTCAGGAAAGTGGTTGAAAATACCTCTCCCATTGTTTTTGAGGAAATATGGAAAATAACCAATGACCACGTGAATAGGTGCTAAAACAGCCAGCAACCAAAATTTTGCAGCATTCATTCCATTACCTATACAAACTTTCACCTGGCAAAAATCTGATGGATCTCCTAAGATTAGTGGCATATTCTGTCCTTACTGTGTCTCTGACAATTGAAAGGATGTCGGAAGGCTAGGAAGTCTAGTCAATATCTAAGTAGTGAATCATAGGAAAAGACTGGAGCTGCTATTTTGTATAAGGGAACAGATCTAAAGATTTGCTCCCAGAATCAAATGATCTTTCAGTGTTCCAGCTTGGTCAACTTGGAAGTTCAAGTTGGAGCCCACATCTGTCACTTGGTAGAGCCCAAATTACTTCAGATTATTTTAAAACTGAATATTTTAAGGAAATAAGAATGAACAATGTAAGTAGAATCATTTCTGACTCACATTTATTCAATTTTGCAGATGTGTGGGTCGGTGTATTGGTCATGCTCAATTGCCCCTTTATCTCCTGGGATGCTCAGGTTAGAGAGATTAGTGGGTAAATATGTGGGGTTGTGGGTAGGGCCTAGGTAGGATTATTGTTGGTGCAGACTCGATGGGCGGAATAGTCTCCTTCTTGCACTGTAGGTTTACTATGATTACTATACTACAATAACGTACTCGTAATTTAGTAACTGATGTATTTTGACTCAGTCAGACCTGGTGTTTATCCACACATACATTAGATACATATCAGAGTGCATGGATTGCAGTGTAAGCTGAGAAGGATTAAAACGATTTACAGCTAGGTGTGAAAAAACGCCAAATTTTTCACAGGACCTGCTGTTCCAGTTCAAGCGAATGTAGCTCTGCATGAAGCAAACAGATTTTTTCCCATCAGATTAAAAGGTTTTCAAGTCCTCTTGTGGTATGTAAATTCTTGGTTACATTATTGAAGCTTTCATTAAAATGGGAATCTTTTGAACTTCTATGTTCGTTAGGTGGTCACTGTACCAATATAATTCCCAGATGCTGGACAATTGACTTTCCCACCTCACGTTTTACTTAATCTTCTCATCTAATCCAGTTCTATGGATTCATATTCAAAGAAGTGAAATATTAATCCACATATAGTATATTCCTTAACCTGCCTTTTACATAAAATTGGAACTTACCTAGAACTTAGGAAATAATATCATTTCACTATAAAGTACAAGTATTTCACATTTAATTTATAAGTGGAGAAGCATTTATATGATCTCCAGTAGTGTAATGTTTAATGATTCCAGAGTATTTGTTCCAATTAGCTATAAAAATACTGAGCAGAAATAAATCTGTTGCAAATTTGGAATTCTTTTCAAGCTATTTATTCAGAATGAGTACATTTATGAAAACTAATTTATACGCATGTGATTAGATAAATGTTTAAGACAGGACAGTCAATGAAAGACAGCTGACGAGATGGACGAGCGAGTGATAAAAGGCTGCATGGAAGTTGAATCTTTTCGGAGCCAATTGCAATACGTTGTGCAGTAGATTCTCAGAGCAACAGGGCACAAGCACTGGAGGAAAGAAGGTAAATAATTGACAGGTAGATTGATCATGCAGCAAGATGTCAGTCCCTGAGTTATCGTATGTAAGAGAGAGAAACTGTAGGCAAAGCACATCAGAGTACTTTTGCTGGCCTGATAGCTAAGTTTGCAGGTGACAAGTGACCTCCTGTGTAGTGATTGGGTACACCCAACTGTATTACAGCGGTGAAAATGAGAGATATTCTCAAGTTCCAAGTGAGCTATTCTCCCTAATAAATTTTCCTGCTGCACCAATGGCTTAGAGTGAATCAGACTGTTAACTGAACTACAAAATAGTTGACAACAGATCACCTAGAATGGTCAAAGGGGCATTACCAAAGATATGAGATAAGGAGAGAATTAACTAATAGGACATGAAGCTAGTTTTTTTAAAACATAAATGTATTGAAATTGGAAAGTTAGAAGTGACTGAAACTGATTCTAGTTGCTCAGTCGATATACCTCCCACAAAGATCATAGAACCATAGTAATACCAACAGGAAATAGCCTACTGTATTTCAATCCTCACATGTTAAATTATTGTTCTTTCAAATGATGACAAGATAGGGCTCTCAAAGCATCAACCTGTAAAATATTTGGAGCATCCAGAGACAGAAGGTAACCATGCTTCATAATTTATCAGAATTGGTTATTGTACCTTATTTTTCTACTGTATAATTTGCACTAAAACTACTTGCCACATTAGGTTATATATGTTTTTACTGTGCTTTACGTAAGTATCACGTAGTATAATTCAGTAACTGCAGTCTGAGCTTGTCATACAGCAATATGACCACATTACGAACAGACTTTTTTAGTTTCCATATATAGATTTTAATAATGGAATGTCTACCAGGATTGTTTCAATGTTGTAAGGCTGTGTATGGGAGACACAATAGAATTTCTGATCGGTATACCACAGGATCGTAATAATGGAACATATCAAGGTTGGTATGAGTTTGAGTTTCTGGGAGTGGAGGGGAATTGGTGCACATGCTGGGTAGGATCCTGGGTGTTACAGTGATTCACAGCATTGCATCATCTGGCCCCACAATATCATCTGCCCCGATAATACATCATCTGCCTCCACAATACATCATATACCACCACAATACCCTGAAACCCATCAGTAATGATTGTGTCATTGTGGTGTTGGTTAACACTCTTGAAGGAGCCTTCGAGGCACACCAAATCTCCCCTTGTAGAGTGGTCTTCTGTCAGACAGGACAAGATTCGCATATGGGGGAATCAATGTTTGATAATAACCCCACATTCTGCTTACAGATCTTTTAAGGGAAAGCAGTTGCATTTTGCAGGCAGGGCCCTCACTGACAATGTTCATGGTGGGATGGTATATTAAACATTGATGATATCCCAGGTCGAATAGCTCGGCTATCAGTGGAAAGGACCCTGACCACCCACTACCAAGTGACTTTTGGAAGAAAGCTTTCAGCAATCATGAGGGGAAGGGTGCAGGTGACACTGGCCACAGAAAGGCTAGTTGTTGGAAGACTCAGCCAGTAATTGGAATGGGATGACAAGAATGCAGTATAACTGATGGGAAGTAGGGGGAGAAATTGCAACCATTGTGGCTGTTGCAGTCTTAATAATTGGTCTCTGTACATTGTGATACTCAGAGACTGATGCTATCCCAAGCAGTTCAGATAACAATGCTGGCCAATAAAAGAAACACCTCAGTATGCACAGCTACTGATACTGCCCATTTCTAGGAAATACAAAGTCAGGAACATCTATGAAGAATTTATAATTTAGTGAATAATGGTTCCAGGCCTAGCTTAATAAGTACTTCAGGTAAGTTACTTCTCGCTCCAGAATGAGGGGTTTAATTAACCAATCCAGTTTTATATTTGTTCGTGTAGCTTTCTGACATATTCTCCACACGTATGTATGGGAGATACTCTGAAAATAATAATCCTTTTAGCAGAGATTATGAGAAACCAATTGGCACTAAATCAGTGTGGATGCCCTGCTAGTACTTAGTTGTTCTGTTAAAGCTGGATTGGATGTTAAAAAAAAGCATTTGCCCAATTAATTTATTGATAATTTGATTTCTAAAGCTGGATCTTTTCAGTCATTGTTTGCCATTGGTATTTCCGATCCCACTTAACGGACTTTTGGCTGATCTGCCTCATCTTCCATGGTGAGTCCCACCATGCTGGGGCTGGAAATCCCTGGTCTAAGTCGAAAGTAAGTATGCATTTCTTTCACATAGTTCAGAGAAACAAATAACTTCACAACCAGCATAGGTCAAGTTCGCATCCTCAACACTTCTGTCAATCTGCATGAAGAAAGGTTCTAGATAACACTTATTGGTCCCTATGCTGTTTGCATCTTGAGCATGACATTTTGGCTGGGGTTTGACAGCTGACACGCGCAATCTAAGCTACGTTTTATTTCAGTTGCGTGGAAGTTTTTGTAAACAGAAGTCTTCTTAGATTTCATTTGAAGTTAAAATGGAAAGGATTACAGGAAGAAATACAGTCAAGGTGTAGAGCTGATTATGTCTGTTTACAGTTTGGTTTAACAACCTATGAGAAGTTTTCATTAATTACAGTGAAAACAGTTTACTTCATTATTACTGTCACAGCAACATCGAGTCCACTGTGCAACAAATCAAAAATAAAAATGGAAAAACTGGGAAAACTTCAACAGGGCTGGCAGCATCTACTTAGCAAGGTACAAAACAGGCCATTTTGAACATTCAACTAGTTGTAGTTTGGCATCACAACAATCTGTTCTAATTCTATTTGCTGTGATTTTTCTGCACCCTCTTCTAATATTTGTCTAGTTTCCTCATAAAGATCATGATTGACTCGGCTATAATGGATACTTGTAGTGATACAACCATTTTTCTAATAACTGAGTAGAAAAAGCATACAAACCTTTCCCATCATGCTTCTATCTTGTAAAGGGATAGTGTGATAGTTGAAGTTCTGATTACTGGTTAAATTGGATCTTTACTTTTCAAGATTGCAGCCATGGGTATGTATGATTCTAATTGATGTCTGGATTAAAATTCCTTTGTTCTGCTTTGGTATTTGCAGACCTTTGTAACTAAGATAAATATTTTAAGAATTGGAAAAATATGTCTCATCCTTTCTTCTGGGATATAGTTCAAAGCCTTATTCGAACTAGCTTTGTACAAAAGGGGACTCTGAATCTAGTTAGGGAACTACTTTGTGAAAAGCACATACTACTCAGTCATAAGGTGGAAATTAAGGGTAGAGCAATACTCTAAATATAGAATTGTTTATTCACAGACCTATATTCATGGAATATTATCCTGCAGTGAATGAATAATGGGAGAAGTGTTGTTTGAGTGAATTATACAGTGATGTTAAATAGCTGATTGACTTTACAGTTTGTGAAAATGCCCATTAACATTAAACATTGATATGATTTATTAATCCCCAATGTCCAAATGCATTTTTCAGTCATATTGGTTTTTGCTTCAGATTATTTTTCGGTCAATAAAATAAAACAGTGGTGATAGACATACTACTTATATTTCAGTACAGATGCCTAAGCACAATGGACTGTGAAAAGGACAATGAGATTAAATTTTCATTGATTGGCAGCTAAACTGAGGCACACTGGCACAGGGGTTAGCACTGCTGCATCACATCGCCAGGGACTCAAGTTCTATTCTTGGCTTGGGTCACTGTCTATGCAGACTCTGCACATTTTCCCCGTGTCTGTGTGGGTTTTTTCTGGGTGCTCTGGTTTCCTTCCACAGTCCGAAAATTCCCCCTCTGTGTACCCAAACGTGCTGGAGTGTGGCAAAAGGGCGATTTTCTTAGTCACTTCATTGCAGTGTTTATGTAAATCTACTTATGACACCAATAAATAAACATTAAACATATACTAAGATGAGATTAGTGCTCTATTGTGATTGTGGCTGCTTCTCTAATTCTTCCTATTTTTAACATCAAGTGAAAATTAAGATCTCCCTTCCACTATCTCATCTTTCCAAACTTCCTATAATGCTTCTGTTGTCCTAGCCTTGAACTCTCACCTCTGTCTATGTTCTCTCCAATCTTTCCTCATGTTCTCTCAGAGCTCATTGTGTCCATGAGCCCCCCTTCCTGTTCCCTTGATTCTATACCTGTTAAATTGATGATGACAACAATGAAGACGATGATAAGTTTCTTGCAGGTGATGATTATGGAAAAGCTTGTCTCTGCTGCCATGATTGTTGGAGACTGAAGAGATCAATTCTTGATCTGCAGGTTCTTGAACAGTTGTGACATGGAATCTCCTGGTTTGGAGGGTCCCTGGTATAGGCAGACTCCTCTTTTCTGTGCCTTTCTTCAGCAGCCTTGCATCTGTTTGTTCTGAACTTGTAGATTGCTTTCCTGGTTATTATGCACCATTGAACTGCTATTCAACCTATTTCCCTTCCTGGTCTCTATGTTAGCCAATATGAAAATTGACCTGCCTTTCTCCCTTAAATCGGTCATTATCATCACACTTCCTTGCAAAAGAAACATTTTATCCCACTGTCCTTACAACGTTCTTTACCTCACAAAAGTTTTGAAGCATTACCATTGCCCAAATCTGTGCCTTTGGAACACTGGAATTGCAAAACCAACCATTTGCTTGCTGAATCTCAAATATAACTGCCATAATGTTTTATCATAACTTTGTGCAAGTCACGGACTGTTCTCTATACCTTTTATTTTTACTTATTTCAAACTAAAGGCACGTGACACAGTGGTTAGCACTACTGCTTCACAATGCCAAGATCTGGGTTCAATGGCTTTGGAGGACTGTGTGGAGTTTGCACATTCTCTCCATTCTGTATGGGTTTTCTCTGGGTGCTCAGTTTCCTTCCACAGCCCAAAATGTGTGGATTAGATTGATAGGCCATGCTAAACCTACCCTCGTGTCAGGGGATTGGCAGGGTAAATGTATGAGATTACAATTTTAGGGTCTGGGTGAGATTGGTGGTGCAGACTCAATGGACTAAATGGCTTCTTTCTGTAGTGTAGGGATTTTATGATCTCTCACATCTAATCTGTTTATATGTACGTGTTTTACATTTTTTTACTTGTCTTCAGAAGTTAACAAACTCACTGAGCCTGATTTTATCATCGCATTGCACCAGTTTTCAGGTGCAAAAACTTGATAAAGTTGGGCATGAGATGAGTGGCATGATTTGCACCCACCTCCATATCAATTCCCCCTTTACCAAGATCCAAAAATACTGCAATCGAGACCATGCCCAAAACCTAGCATTTATATAAATGAATTTACACACATTTAAATTGACTTAATGGGCTGCATGCCCAATTTTACCAGCACTTTCCCTTTTACTACTGTGTACACCCATCCAGAATCAGTGAGAAACAGACATGCTCCACAAAGCTCCAGGGGAAAAGGAAGGTGGGTCCAGCTGCTCTCTGCTTGAGATCAGTCGGTGGGATGAAAGGGGGTGTTTTGGGTGTGCTAAACCCCAACTACAAGCTTGTGCAGCGTGATTTGGAATCACTGATATTTTTGCAGGCAGAGTGTGTATGGGGGTGCCTCAGAACAGTTACAAAAGTTGGATCTGAACCACTCCTAGTTTCAAGTTCGCCTAGCACTTAGAATCAAATGGTAAAATAAGGCCCATTGTCTTTAACTTGCGAAATTGGATTCTTTTGAAAATTAACTGTTGTTTATGGAGAAAAGCATCCACAAAAAGGGATCCCTTTTAGACTAAATCTTGTCGCTCCCAATAGAGTGAGTTGGGATAGTGTCTCAGCTGGACAGTGACAAATTGAGAGGTTTTGTCCAGATCAACAACTTTAGAAAACATTACCTCAGAATGGTTGTAACATAAGTAACTCTGTGACTGCAACACTCTTCAGAATACTGCTTCTGATCAAATCAAGAAACAATAAGACAAGAATGTCAATGATCCAGGAAAAAGCATTCACCAGCACTGGCACAGTGGAGCCAAGAGGTGATGGATCTATTGATTGGAAATCAGAAGAATGGTTGCAGTCAAAAATATTGTTAGAAGTCTCACAATGCCATGTTAAAGTCCAATAGGATTATTTGGTAGTAAACGCCACTAGCTTTGTTTGGAAAGCTAATGCTGTTTATTACCAAATAGACCTGTTGGATTTTAACCTGGTGTTGTGAGACTTCCCCCAGTCCTTTTTGGACTTTACCCCAGTCCAACACCGGCATCTCCACATCAAAAATATTACCAGCATCATTCTTCAAACACAGGTATTTCCATATCTAGCTCTCGTGGAGCATTCTCATGTTCTTTGGTACCTTTGTTCAAGTTATTCTTCTGACGTCCAACACAATACCAATATCTCGGTATGATGACTATTCAGCAGCATTCCTTCCTGTTCTCACTACTGTTAACTGCAGTACAACAGTGAGCACTCTAGACTTTGAATCCAGTGATCTATGTAAGGGGTAACATGATGGCACAGTGTCACTCCTTACATTGAGAGGGGCTAGGGATCAATTGCAGCACTTGGTGTCTGCACATTCTCCCTGTGTCAGCGTGGATTTTCTCCGGGTGCTCTGGTTTTCTCAGACAACCCAAAGGTGTGCAGATCAGGTTGATTGGCCATGCTAAATTGCCCATTGGTGATCCTGGCTTAAGAGGATTAGTGGAGTAAATACATGTGGTTATAGGGCTAGGATAGCTAGGATTTCCTGAATCATTGACATCCTTGTCTTATTGTTTCTTGATTTGATCAGAAGCAGTATTCTGAAGAGTGTTGCAGTCACAGAGTTACTTATGTTACAACCATTCTGAGGTGATGTTCTCTAAAGTTGTTGATCTGGACAAAACCTCTCAATTTGTCACTGTCCAGCTGAGACACTATCCCAACTCACTCTATTGGGAGCGACAAGATTTAATCTAAAAGGGATCCCTTTTTGTGGATGCTTTTCTCCATATACAACAGTTAATTTTCAAAAGAAGCCAATTTCGCAAGTTAAAGACAATGGGCCTTATTTTACCATTTGATTCTAAGTGACATGGGTGACATGTTTAGTTGGACAGTCGATGCAGATTCAATACGCTGAATGAGCTGCTTCTGCATTGTCGGGATTCTATGACTGCTTGATATAGCACTGAGCTTATTGGAAGTATCTAGTAGAACAGTTCTGGAATGTATTACTTCTATAATTTTTCTGTCTTTCTCATTCACAAGAACTGAAGAGCCAAAAGGACTCAAAATGTTAACTTTGTTTCTCTCTGTTTACAGATGCTGCCATACCAGCATCCTCTGTTCTTACTTATTTAATAGTATGTGCTTTATTTATGTTTTGTATTATGAGAAACATTTATTTTAAATTATGGAATCTTATTTATTCCCTCTTATAAATTCCTGAAGTTTTGAACTTCCAAAAAAATCAAAACATAATAAAAACTTGCCTCTGTTCTGAGTATTAGATGAAATATGCTCTCTGTATCCAATATAGAAGCATCTCTCTGTGAATATATTTTTAAAAATCACATTCTTGTTTCTAATTGTTGACCTATTGGAACACATTGCAATGAGATACATTGGTAGGTTGAGATTTTGAATAATTAATAGAAATTGAATTATTAATGATGGAGAAATTAAACAGGGTAAGTGCTAATAAATCTAAAGCCTACTCCAAGAAAACTAAACTATGGGGAAACTTCTCTCTGAAAAGGTTTGAGGGAGGTCATATAGCTGCATTATAAATGATACATTTACAATTTCACTACACCTAACACATGGAAGAAATCTTCCCCCATGAGCACAGCAGCTGATTTAATCAAAGCAAACTTTTATTTGACAATTTGATGCTAAGAAATTAAACACAAATGAACATTATAAATGTTAGATGAAGGTGACTTTAAATATAATGTAAAGCTCCCTGGACTTCTTTATTTGCTCTTTTATCATCACTCCAGTTCTACTCATGGAAAATAAGAGTAACGTTGGACAAACTATCCAATTTTCTATTAAGATTTATTTATTAGTCAAAAGTAGGCTTATATTAACATCGCAATTAAGTTACTATGAAAATCCCCTTGTCGCCACACTCCAGGTACACTGAGGTAGAATTCAGTATGGCCGATGCATTTAACCAGCACATCTTTCAGACTGTGGGAGAAAACTGGGGACATGGGGAAAAGATACAGACAGTGACCCAAGCCAGAAATTGAACCCAGGTCCCTGGCATTGTGAGGCAGCAGTGCTAACCACTGTGTCACTATATCATGCATACAAGTCTTAGACTTGAGGCATACATTTGCGCTAAAGTCGGCATAGCTGAAAATGCCTGTCAAATGCACTTCACAATGGTCCAGTAACATAAATATATTCTCTTCCTGTTCTAATTTTTTTGATTTTGTTTTTCTCATTTTCTCTCTGTTTTCTGATGCAATTTTAAGAATCTAATGATTTATTTATTTCTGTCTACCATTTCACAGGACGGTATTTAAACAAACCTAATCCTGATGAGCTGCAAATTGTCATGTATCTTCTATGACGTCTTTAGCTTTTAAGTTTAAGCTCTTTCAGTTTAAATCAGTCATTCAGAATAGATGCTGACTCCAAAAATGCTGCAGTTGTGATTACATAGAATGTTTGGGACAGTAACAGGCCTTTTGGCCTGACTACTCTATATTGATGTTTAACTCCACCAAAGCCTCCTGTCAGTCCACTCCCATATCTCACTATTTCCTTCTCCTTCACGAGTATATTGAATTTCCCATTATAAGATGTCAATGTTATTTCTGCAACCATTTCATGGGCCTGAAAATCACACATTCCCACCATAAAGTGCATCAAGAAATTCCTCCTGAATTCTTTGTTGATCTGTTAATGATGGTCTTATATTTATGCTCTTTTGTTCTGAATTCATACACAAGTGGGAACACTTTCTTTGCATCTATCCAACTGAACATTTTCACAACCATTAGAACCTTGATTTGATCTCCTCTTAGGTCTCTCTTTCCAAGAGAGAAGGGCCTCACCTTGCTCAATATTTCATAACAGAAATATTGAACAAGAGCCTGACAGTACAGAAGCTGTATTCTTAGGTCTTTTTTGCTCTGCTATCTTATTTCGTAACTTACCCTTCAAGGAACAAATGTTCTCATTAATCCTTCTACTAAAATGAATCACCTCATGTTTTGCTAAATTAAATTTCCTTTACCAATTACCTACCCACTCTGCGATACTGTTTATGTCTTCCTGTATTTTAGTGCAGTTCTCCGCATTATTAACTATATGCCAATTTTGGTGCAATTTTCTGCAACTTTCAACACTATTTCTCTAAGCCGGAAATTATTTATTTATACGGTGAACAATAGTGATCCCAGTACAGATTTCTGCAGATACCACTTCATACTTCCTGTGTGAAAAACTCCTATTCTCTGTTTTTTGTTTTGTAAGTAGTTTTCAATCCTCTCTGCTACAGGCTTCACATGACTTGACTAACGTCATGAGTCTTTCATGTATCATCTTATGAAAGCCTTTGAAACATCATATGTATACCACATTGTATTTTTAAAAATTCATTTCAGAGAATGTGGATGTTGCCGGCTGGGTCATGCTTTATTGCCCATCCCTAATTTCCCTTAAGAAGGTAGTAATGAACTACTGCAGTCCTTGTGGTGTAGAATGACCCACAGTCTGTTCAGGAGGGATTTCCAGGATTTTGATTCAGCGACAGTGGAAGAGTGGCAATCTATTTCCCAGTTTTTTTAAAAAATTCATTCACAGGATGTGGGCATTTATTTATTTTAGATGGGCGTTTATTGCCCATTCCTGAGGACACTTTAAGAGTCAACCACATTGTTGTGAGTCTGGAGTCACATGTAGACCAGGCCGGATAACGATATCAGGCTTCCTTCTCTAAAGTTCATCAGTGAACCAGATGGGTTTTTTTGGCAATCATCAGTGGTTTCATGGTGGACTCTTAATTCCAGATTTTTATTGAATTCAAATTTCACATCTACCATGATAGGATTTGAACCCAGCTCCCAGAGCATTACCCTGGGTTTCTGAATTACTAGCCCAGCAACAATACCACTAAGCCACTGCTGCTGCCTGGTGACTTTAAAGGGAACTTGCGGGATATGGTCTTTTTATGTATTTACTCACCTGGTCCTTCTCGATGGCAGTGGTTGTGGACATGGAGGGTATTGTCTCATTGTTCCTTGGTAGGAATGTCATTGATAAAGCAGCTAAAGATGGTGGGCTGAGGACACTACCTCGAGGAACTCTTGCAGCAAAGCCCTGGAGCTGAGGTGATCAATTCTAACCACCACAGTCATTTTCCACAGTCATTCTTCCTTCCACCAACCAGCAAGGGTTTTCTCACAGATTCCTATTGACTCCAGTTTTGCTCGGGCTCCTTGATGCCGTACTTGGTCAAGTGCTAACTTGATATCAAGGGCAGTCACTCTTACCTCACCTCTAGAATTCAGCTCATTTGTTCATGTTTGATAATTATAATGAGGGCTCTGGTGGAACCCAATCTGAAAGTCAGTAAGCAGCTTATTACTGAGCAAGTGCAGCTTGATAGTACTGTTAATGACTCCTTCCATCACTTTGCTGAGGCAATAGTTGGTCAGGTTGGATTTGTCCAGGACATACCTGGGAAATTTTCCACATTGCTGGGTGGATGTCAGTGTTATAGCTGTACTGGGATAGTTTGGCCAGGGACAAGGCAGGTTCTGGAGCTTAAGTCTTCAGTACTATTGCTAGAATATTGTCAGGGCCCAGTGGCTTTGCAGTATCCAGTGTCTTCAGCTGTTTTTTCAGTGTTTCAAGACATTGAAGACAGCAGGGTCAGTAACAGTTACTGTGTCCTGTAGAAACTAAACAGCACTTTATTCACATAGAGTGAATCAAATTGGTTGAAGACCTGTGATGCTCTTCAGAAGAGACTGAGATGGATCATCTACAGAGCACTTCTGGCTGAAGATTGTTGTCTTACCTTTTGCATTGAAGTACTGGGCTTTCCCATCATTGAGGATGCAGAGGTTTATGGACCCCTCTCCTCCAGTGAGCTGTTTAATTGTCCACCACCATTCACAAATGAAAAGGTCATTTACAAAAGTGATGCGAAGTGAAGCAGTCAGGACAGAACATAAGACTGGATGAAGAGCCCAACAAGGGACCCATGTTGCATAAATTAAACCAGTTCCAACTCAATAAGATGATCTCCATAGAAATAGTCTTGATGGTAAATAATAGATTTTTTAAAATGGAAGTCGACAAACGACGCACAGCCGCAGTCACGCAGGAGTAAGCATTTTGTTATCTTCAGTGAGACTGAGTGAGTCAGGAACCATATTGGCCACTTATACAGGAGAGACATTGAAGACAGTAGGGTCAGTAACTGTTAGAGACCCTATAGAAAAAACAGTCCAATTATCTGTTCTAATAATTGAAGGTCACAGACTTCACCTTATAGGTTGAGATTGATTGAAGCAGATAACATTCGATTGGTTGGAAATATTAAACTACAAGACAGATGTTTTCAAGGGTTAGTGTCCAGATATTCTGAGGTTTTTCAAAAGGAAATGGGATGAATAAAAGGGGCTAAAGCCAAAGTTTTATTGAATTCTGAGGCAACATTTTTTGTCTCATGCACTGAATCATACGGTTGAAGTAGAACTTGGGAAATTAGAACATTTATGTGTCATAAATTCTGTATGGTCCTCGGAATAAGCTGCACACATGCTCTTGGGTGCTAAGACTTTGGCCAAAATCTTTGCATCCTCTTTACAAAACAGCACTCCATTCACGTAAAATGAATCAAATTGGTTAAATATCTGTGTTGCTGGGGGTCTTTGGAGGAGGACATAATCATCACGAACGAGATACCAGAGGATTGGAGAGTAATGAACATTGATCCTCTACTTAAGAAGGACAGAAGAAATTATATGCCTGTGAGCCTCACACCAGTGGTGCAGAAATTATTGGAGAAGATTCTTAGGAACAGGATATACTCACATCTGGAAGAGAATAGGCTTATTAGTGATAGGCAACATGGTTTTGTGAAGGGGAGGGCATGTCTTACAAACTTGATTGATTTCTTTGAAGAAGTGAAAGGAAAAATTGAGCAGGGCAGAACAGTGAATGGTGTTTTATATATATAGAGATTTCAGTAAAGCGTTCAATAAGGTTCCTTATGGCAGGCTGATACAGAAGGTGAAGGCTTATGGGATTTGAGGTGAGCTGGGGGAGTAAGATGAATACAAAACTGGCTTGGTCATAGAAAGCAGAAAATTGGAAGGGTACTTTTCTAATTGGAAATCTGTTGCAAGAGGTGTTCCCCAGGGATTAGTGCTGGGGCCTCTGTTGTTGGAATATACATAAATGATTTAGAAGAAAATGTAGATAATCTGATGAGTAAATTTATGGATGATACAAAAATTGGGGGAGTAGCGGATAGTGAGATGGATTGTCAGAGGATACAGCAAGACATAACTCAGCCGGAGATCTGGGCTCAAAGATGGCAGACGGAATTTAACCTGGACAAATGTGAGGTAATGCAATTTGGAAGGTCTACTGCAGAAAGAAAGTATACAGTAAATGATAAAGCCCTTTCAAATATTAGCATACAGAGGGATCTAAGCCTGCAGATTCACAGTTCTCTGATGGTGGCAACTCAGGTGTACAAGGTGGTCAAGAAAGCACATGGAAATCTGGCCTTCATCAGTCGGTACATTGAGTATAGGAATTGCAAGATGGTGTTACAGTTGTATAAAACTTTGGTTAGGCTGCATTTGGAGTATTGTGTACAATTCTGATCACCACACCACCAGAAAGATGTTGATGCATTGGAAAGGCTATAGAAGTGATTTACCAGGATGTTGCCTGGTTTGGAGGATATGGACTATGAAGAAAGGTTGAACAAACTTGGATTGTTTTCATTAGAGTGTTGGAAGTTGAGGGAGGGGGACCTGATAGAGGTTTGCAAGATTATGGTAGGCTTGGATAGACTGGATATTCAGGGTCATTTTCTTAGGGTGAAAGGATCAATTACTTGGTGGCATAGGTTGAAAGTGAGAAGGCATAAATTTAAAAGAGATATAAAGGGCAAGTTTTTCAGACAACAACCTCTGACTGTTCACTTTCCCTATTCAGAATTTCCTAGAGTCACTCAGGACATCCTTAACCATAGCAACTGGGGAGCAACATTTTGATGGAAGAGGTGATAGAAGTAGATTCTATAGCAGCGTTCAAGAGGCATCAGGTTAGATACATGAATAGGCAGGGAGTAGAGGGATATGGACCATGTAGAGGCAGGAACATATTAGAGAGGCATCTGTATTGGCACAGACTTGGTGGGCTGAAGGACCTGTTCCTCTGCTGTACTGTTCTTTATTCTTTGTTCACTCTTATCAGCAGATAGGGTTGGATGCAGATTCTCAGGGACTGGTTGCTAACAACATCCGCAAGAGACTATATGTGTAAACATCTAATATCTGGAGTTTGATCGGCTTGTGCCATTTTCTAGCATACGATGGAAAGTTTATTAGGCATTCCTAACATAGTGGTATATCCAGATGATGTTCCAATTGCAGGATTCTCAGGGAGGAATGCAAGTCAAATTGAGAGGAAGAATTGAGGAGTTTTAAAGAAGTGGATATCCATTTAAAATGAGAGAGATGCACTTTCAAGGTGAATGAAGTTACATACTTGGGTTTGAGGGTAGACACCGGTTTGCTGTTGGCCCATGTTTCCTCTGTCATTCCCTCTTGTCTATTTTTCATTTCTATCTTTGTTTCCCTCTTTTGTTTTTCCCCACTCAGGTTCCCATTGCCCTGCCTTTCTGATTTTAAGTCTCAGTACTCATAATGTCCCTGCAAGGATATTTGTCCAAGTGGGGAGCTATCTATCTACTTGTACAGGTCCCATCTTCCCCAAAATTGGTCCTAGTCCCTCAGGAATCCAAATATCTCCTTCCTGCTGTAAGTCTGCAGCCATGATTTCATCTGATTGATTCTCCTATTTCTGATCTCTAGCATGTGGCACTGGGCGTAATCCTGAAGTTACCTACTTCAAGGTCTTGCTTATTATGATATTTCCTAGCTTCCTATATCCTACTTGCAGGAACTCAACCCTCTTTTTATTTATGTCATTGGTACTGACAAAGACCACAACCTCTGACTGTTCACTCTCCCCATTTAGAATTTCTTACAGTCACTCAGGACATCCTTGACCATAACACCTGGGAAGCAATACCCTGCGTCCTGTCTGCTGTTGTAGAAGAATTTATCTGTCCTCCTTGTGATAGAAGACCCTGTCACTATTCTCTCCCACTGTTTTTTTCTCCCCTTGTGTAGCTGAGCCACTCGTGGTACCCGGGATTTGGTTCTCACTGCATTCTCCTACCTTCCCCACAGAATGGAAAATCTCTCAGAGATGGAAATGGATCCAGGAGACTCCTGCACTACTTGCCTAGAGCTTTTACTCTGCCTGGCCATCACACATTCCCTTTCTGCCTGTACACTCTGTACCTGTGCTGTAACCATCTCATTGTATGTACTATCCACAAAGATCTGAACATTGCAGGATAATTCCACAATGATTCCAGCTGCTGCCGCTGATCCAAATATGGATTTCGTGGAGCCGCACTGGAGTCACTTTCTGCACTCTTAAAGCTGGAAATGTCCCTGACTTTCCACAATGCCCAGATGGAGCATTCTACATGGTCATGCTGCCCTGCCAAGATTTATCCTTAAATTGTTCCCTTCATATTTACTTGCTCAAGTTTATAGAATGTTCCATATACTAGGAAACTTATCTTGCTTTTTATACTTCAAACACTGCTTAAGTAAAGTAAAGGCCAATTTTTATTTTAAAGACTGTAAAGTAGAAATACTCACCCCAGTCCTCCTTACTAAGGTCCCTGCTCCTCTTGCGCTGGCTTCTTGTTGGTATTCGATGAACTGAACCTTTCACTGGGATGATTTTCTTGGATGTTTTCAAAAATTACACCACTCATACAGCTTCTTCTTCTTATCCACCTTCTAGTTTCTGCTGACTGCCTGTCTCAAGATCTCATCCTCGATATGCTGCGGTGAGCCTGTTTCAGGGTTCTCTCTCCTCTAGGTGCTGCTGACTGCTTGCTTAGTATCCTTCTCTCACATTCATCTCTCGGTGCTGCTGGCTGCCTGGCTCAGAGTCCTCAGACAGGATTTTACAGCCTCGCTCGTCCCACATCAGTAAAATCCCATCTGCTGTCAACGGGCCTTTCCATTTCCCGCCCCTCGTCCACTCCGATTCCCGAGGCGGGTGGGACGGTACATTTCTGCCCCTCCTCTAGCACTGTCCTCCCTTTATTCCAGTCCCAAGTTAAGACTTCATCTCTTACAGTTTAAAAGTCCAGCAGAGACAATGAAAGCAAAATGCTATGGAATGGTGACAATCTGAACTAAAAACCGAAAATGCTGGATAAACTCAGCAGACCTGGCAGCATCTGTGGAGAGAAACAGAATTCATGTTTTGAGTACAAATGACCCATCTCATCCACTGAAAGGAACTATGTGTCAAAAATGATTGATTTCCAGAAAAAGCAGATTATGTTTTAAAAAGAAATTGTTTCCATCAATCAAGGTTTTACACAGGCTTCAACTGCATTAAATTGTCTAGATAACCATGGAGAAAATAATCCGCTGCAGCCACAAATACCAGCAAAGGATTCATAAACCATGAGCTCTTTTTTTCTAACTTACAGCATTGAATTCACCAGGATAACACAGTGGCACAGTGGTTAATACACTACTCACTCACAGTGCCAAGGACCCCAATTCAATTCCAGCCTTGAGGCACTGTCTCTATGGAGTTTCCACATAATCTCTGTGGGTTTCCTCCAGGTACTACATTTTCCACCTGCACTCCAAAGATGTGTGGGTTAGGTGGATTGGTTGTGCTAAGTTGTACCTTAGTGACATGAGAATTATTGGAGTTACAGGAGTGGGATTGTTGTTGGTACAGACTTCTGCTGCACTGTAGGGGCACTAAGATTCTAACTCTAATTTGATTCAGAAACTAACTACCTACAGTATAACTTGTAAATTTTGCATGCTCGTGTGTGCGTGCGTGCGTGCATGTGTGTGTGTGTGGCTGTGTGTGTGTGGGGCTGTGTGTGTGTGTTATAAAGGTTTATCCTTTTCATAGTTTTTATATCTTTACCTGAGTGGGTTTTTAATAAAGCTAACGTCTAATTGTTTTAAATTCAGCGAAGCCTGCCAAGCTAGTTTCTTTCCAATCAGTATGTAAATCATCAAGCACAGACACTTACAAGTTCACTAAAACAATCCAGCTGTGGTCAGAATTGGGGTGTTAGTTGCCATGTACTACAGGGGCAACTATAGTTAACATGCATCATAGGGCAGACACTGATGTCAGGTTGTGTTCTCAAATTCTCTTGCTCTAAATCTGACTCAAGGACAGGGCAGGAAATCTATGTGTAGAGTCAGAGGAAATGGGAGAGGTATTAACTCAGTACTTTGCATCAGTATTCACCAAAGAGAAGGACTTGATGGCTGATGAGTCTGGGAAAGGGCATGTAGTTAGTTTGAGTTATGTTGAGTTCAAAAGGAGGAAGTGTTGGGATTCTTGAGAAACATTAAGGTAAACATACCCCAGGGTTTAATGGGATATACTCCAGGATACTGAGAAAGGCAAGGGAGAAAATTGTTGGGACCTTGAGAGAAATCTTTGTATCCTCACTGGCTACAGGAGAGTCCTAGAGGATTGGAGAATAACCAATGTTGTTCTCTTGTTTAAGATGGCTGGCAAGAATAAGGCAGGTAATTACAGGCCAGTGAGCCTTACGTCAGTGGGTAGTGAAATTATTGAAGAGGATTCTTCAAGATAGGATTTACTCCACTTGGAAATAAGTGGGGATGTATTAGTGAGAGGCAACATGGTTTTGTGAAGGGGAAGTTGTACCTCACTAAGTTGATTGAGTTTTTTGAGGAAGTGATGAAGATGTTTGAGGATAGGGCAGTGGATATTGTCTATATGGACTTCAAGGCCTTTGACAAGGTCACTCATGGTAGACTGGTGCAGAAGGTGAAGTTGCATAGAATCAGAGGTGAGCTGACAAAGTGGATATAGGACTGACTTGGTCATAGAAGATAGAGAATAACAGTGGAAGGGTACATTTTTGAATGGAGGAGTATGGTCAGCGCAGGCTTAGAGGCCTGAAAGGCTTGTTCCTGTGCTATAATTTTATTTATCCTCTGTTCTTTGAGTGTTTGGGGCCTTGAAAGATGAGGAGGTAAAGGAACAGATGTTAAACCTTCTGTGGTTGTCAAGAAAGTGTTTTGGGAG
Source organism: Sphyrna mokarran (assembly GCA_024679065.1). NCBI lineage: Eukaryota > Metazoa > Chordata > Chondrichthyes > Carcharhiniformes > Carcharhinidae > Sphyrna > Sphyrna mokarran. The sequence goes on along the minus strand of JAGIQG010000003.1, from coordinate 102,196,650 downwards.
GAGGATGCCGAGTTGGGCATGATGGATGAGTGGACCAGAGTGTTGTGGAGGGAGTGGTTCTTGCAGAATATTGACGGGGGGCTGGGAAGAAGGCTGGTGTTGGGAGGAGGGGGGAGATAAGGGGAAGATGTGTTTTGTGGTAGTGTCACGCTGAATTTGGCCAAAATGGTAGAGGCCAATCCTTCCAATGCAGAGAGTGGTGGGATAGCAAGTCAGGACAAGGTGGATCCTCTGGAGGGGAGGGAAAGTGTGAGAGCAGAGGTGCGAAGAATGGGTGGAATCTGGCTGAGTGCCCTGTCAACCACTGGGGAGAGGACCTTGGTTAAGGAAAAAGGCAGACATGTAGAAGGGCCATTCATAAAGATGATAGCATTGGAATAGATGCAGCAGAGATGAAGAAACTAGAAGAAAGGGATGGAATCCTTAAGGAAGGAGGATGTGAGAAGCTGCATTCAAGCTAGTTGGGGGAACTTGTGGGTTTTGTAATGAATATCAGTGGTCAGTCTATACTAAAATTGTAGATGGAAACATCAAAGAAGGGAAGAGAAGTGTTGGTGATGGACATCATTGCTAAATGTTTCATAACCCAGTTCAGCATCTAATGCCAAGCCCATTAAGCACCAAATACTTACCAATAGCACATAAGTGAATTTGTTTCTCTAAAATCTGGCATTGTCAGTTCAAAACAAGGTGATAATACCCAACACCAGTTAGCACCTAACAGGAGGCCTGGTCTAAACAAATATCCCAACATGGCAGTCGAGAAATAGCAGTTGATGTTTTACTTTCTTTGGTGGCTAAGTTAAAGTGTGCAAAATAAATCAATCCTGAATAGATACATATGAAAAGATTCACATAGAACATATTTTTATAGATAACCTCACCACAATTTTGAGTGAGCAAAGAATGAACTTCTGATCATACTTAACAAAGTTTTTTTGTAAAGTTCCAAAGAATTAAGAGTCAGGGAACATTTCTCACGATTTAAGTGTATTGTCAACGCAAGGTAGACATGGCAATTTATGTTCTCTACACTTCTTGGCATATGAGGAAAATGTCTTTCTATTCTGCCTGGAGAAATCCTGTTTAAATACAACAGTTTATGGTGGTCAAGTATTTACCAGAACCATGTCTTCACTTTGTATTAAATATACTTGATGTACTTATTAATTTGCTTTTCAGTTAAATGAAAAATGTAACATTCTGCAAAACAACCATTATTGCAAGTTTATCTTTTAGTGTCACAAATAGGCTTACATTAACACTGCATTGAAAATCCCCTAGTCGCCACATTCTGGCACCTGTTCGGGTACACTGAGGGAGAATTTACCATGGTCAATTCACGTACCAGCATGTCTTTCACATTGTGGGAGGAAACACATGCAAACACAGAGAGAACTTGCAAACTCCACACTGATAGCGGCCTAAGCCAGGAAGCGATCCCAGGTCCTGGTGCTGTTAGGCAGCAGTGCTAACCACTGCCCCACCATGCCATAGACAGTGAAACATCACACAGGAGGCAATACACTGATTTGCCAATTTAAACTTGCTTCACTGTACTGATGATTTCTAGTTAATAACTGCCTATGAAGTATTTGTAAATGGTAAACATCATAAATGGTTTTGAAAGCCTTTCAATTTTTCACATCAATTCCACCTACCTACTGTGATTGCTGGCAGGAGTGTTCCATTTTGGAGAACAGAAGCAGGTATCAGATCCAGCTGTGGAAGCAATTTATGGACACGATGTTGCATTAGTGTGAGAAGGGAAAAAAAAGCATCCAGACTAAAAATCTTCGTAAGGAGAATAATATTACCTTGATTACAATTAATATTTACCATGTGGCTTCGTTTTTCTATCATGTCTTGTATAATTAATTTTCATAGTACTGAAAGTAACAGATTAATCACAATGTTGGGCAAAAGCTGCAGCATTTTACACAATGCGTTTTTGGAAATCTTCATGGTAATTCTAATAGCATTAGGACCTTAGCTCAAATATCCGAGAATTTGAGCAATATTTTTTAAGTCATTCTATCTGACTACAATGGTATATCTCACATAACTTGAAGATTAATGTTTACAGAAATTTTGTTTCTTTAATCTTATTGATGCATTATATTATCTGCCCATTGTAATCTAGGATGACAATTCAGTTTTCTTAGAATTAGAGGTTGATCACAATTCCAGATGGATTTAATGAGGAATGGGTCAGAACAGAACAACTGCAGGTCGGAGAAGTTCAGATGGCCTGAGCTTGTCAGTAGGGAATAAGCTTCAGAAAGATCATTTCAGAGCAAAAAGCTAGAATCCAGAAGTAGATGGAAATGATTTTTCTAGTAGAGAAAAGGAGCTCTCCCATTTCTCCTGAGCCCAGACAGAACAGGAGTATCTTATTACAGCCCCTACTGGCTGCTTTCTTGCCTCTTGTTGCCATTGCTTTAACACTATAGAGACCCAGTATGATTTTTTTTAATGGAGCTTCTACCTATACCTGACTTACAGATCATCCAGCATCAAACCCGTGACATTCAAATCAGAATCATTAGTGGTAAAAAAATTTCCATTCCATTTACGTGCAATTGGTGTGTGATCATCCAGTTACACACCATACTGATCTGTGATGCCTTTCCTGGCATGCTTTTGTTTTTCAACAATCCCCTACCATAATAATTATTTACCCTGCACAGTGAGTGACAGAATTGATTACTGATGCTTTTTAACAGCTGATGCTTGTGTAACTTTGAATATTACAAATAAGTAAATACAATATTTAGTAAATAACATGCTTGCCAATTCATGAATTATTGCATTTTCACAGTAACTTCATTGCAGTGTTAATGTAAGCCTACTTGTGACACTGATAACAATCTTAAACTTAAAACTTATGCTTGAACTCTATGAACAACTCACTTTGTAAAGTTGTTGTAAAGGTATTTTTCTATTTTAATTGAATTGAATTAACAAGGGATTTCTGGCCATTCTTATGTACTCATTTAGAACATTTTCCATGTAAATTGGTGTAAATTTCATCTAATATTAATTAACTTGTACTTAATTTCAGCAACTGGAAGTAATTCCACAGGAGTAGATAATTACTACATGCATTTAATTACTGCCTGTCCACATTAACAATGACTGGGAAGCCTTTTTATCAGATTGAACACAATTTCATTTATAGCATCGTGCATAATTTAGTAATTGTGTTTTTTTCACATGATGATTGCTTTCCAAAATGTACTTTGTAAAAATTTCCGAATGGTATCATTAACTGAAAAAGAGATAATCAGATGTATAATTTTTAGTTGATGCGTTCACCCCAAAACTGGAAAATCACGTTTGAGGTCAACAGACCTTTCCATAGTTCACTCTGCTGCCCACTCCAATTCTCATGGAAGCCAGGACAGGAAAATTCCATGCATAGGGCATGAAATTGGACTCATTAATGTCCATTTTTGGGTGCTGTGGTCCTCTTTAGCGATCCAAAATAGTGCACAGACTGAGGCATATACACTTGGTGATGGAATATGCGGAAAAGGCAGGTCATGATGCTAATCAGTATACTTCATGGATTTGGTGACCAGGGGATTTGATGCCACACTCAGTCAAGTGCTGCCTCAATGTCAAGGGCAGCCATACTAACCTCACTTCAGGAGTTCACCTCTTTTACCTATGCTTGAACCATGGCTGTAATGAGATCAGGAGCTGTATGACCCTGGCAAAACTCATATTGAGTATCAATGAGCAGATTATTGCTAAGTAGGTGCTGTTTGATAGCATTGTTGATGACTGCTTCCAACACTTTACTTACAGTTGAGAGTAGACTGATGGGGCAGTAATTGACCATTTTGGAATTGTCTTGTTCCTTATGTACAGGATGTACCTGGGCAATATTACACAGTAGATGACAGTGTTTTAGTGGAACAGCTTGGCTAAGGGTGGGTAAGTTCTGGAGCAGGTGTCTTCAGTATAATTGCTGGAATATTGACAGGGCCCATTGTCCTTTGCAGCATTCAATGGTTTCTTGATATCACATGGAATGAATCAAATTGGCTGAAGACAAGCATCTGTGGTACTGGGAACCACGGGAGGAAGCCAAGATGGATCATCCACTTGGCACTTCTGGCTGATGATTGTTGCAAATATTTTGGTCTTATCTTTTGCATTGGGCTTCTCCATTGTTGAAAATGGAGTTATTTGTGGAGTTTCTTTGTCCAGTGGCTTATTTAGTTGTCCACCACTATTCAAGACTGAATGTGGCAGGACTGCAGAACTTCGTTGAGTTGCTTACCTGGGTCTATTATTTGCTTTTTACACTATTTGGCACACACAAGTAGCCCGGTGTTATAACTTTTATTTTCAGGTATACCTGCTACTGCTTCTGGTATGCTCTCCTGTACTATATATTGCACTAGGGTTGATCCCATGGCTTGATGGCAATTATAGAGTGGATGCTATGCTGGGCCTTGAGGTTTCAGATTGCAGTTGAAGGCAATTCTATTGTTGATGGCCCATAGCACGTTATGGTTGCCCAGTTTTGAGCTGCTAGATCTGTTCAAAGTCTATCCCATTTAGCATGATGCTAATATCACACAACATGATGGACAGTGTGGCCAGCAAGCCATTGTCTAATTCAAAATGGTCAAGCAAAGAATGGGCACTACTATGTTCTGATGGAAAATATGGCTGACTTCAGGGTGAAAGGTTTTAATTCCAGGCTGAATATAAGGACTGCTCTGTTTACTTGTGACAAATCTCTTTTATTTTATAATGGGTGATAAAGTCAGCAGGATCCTGAATCCTGCTGTTTGCTGGAACCATTAGTATGAAGGTGGCCTTCCATTTTTAAACCAGTTTGTACTTGCTTAGTTCAAATTAGAGTTTCAATTGAAATCTTGGAGAAATTCTTTTCAGAAGTTAAAGACCTAGGAATTCATGACACCACAGATAAGCTAACATGAAACCATATGATTTCACTTGTATTGGAGACTTCCACATGTGGAATCAGCATCATTAACTGCACACAATATAATTTCTGTGTACCAAATGGCAAATTTAGCCACTATCAGAACTGGAGCACAGAATGTGTAGTAAAGCCCGGTATTATGGTAATAATCATAACATGGCCATTCTCTGGTCAGGCAGCATCTCTGGAGAGACAATGGGCGGGATTTTACCACCTCCCTCAAACGAGACCGAAAATTCTAGCCCAAGTTCAACGGACATTTCTGTTGTTCGCCCCTCACCCACCCAAATTCCATGGCGGGCGGGTCAGTAGAATTCCAGTAAACAAATGTCATGGCCCGTATTTTCACTCCTGAGTCTGGTAGCTAGTATTAGATAATTTTCCAGCTCACCACACCCACCTTGGGAGAAACCCCCTGAATAGTGGGATCAGTATAGAAGGCACAGAATAGAGTTGGGCCCGCTGTCAGCAGATGCAGATCAGAGTTGGCCACAGGATTGGTGACTGCCAGGAGGTGCTGTTTATAAGCCCACTTATGTTGTCTGGGACTTTATTTTAGTTGTTTTTTTTAGTATTAGCCCTTATTCTGCACACAGCTGCTCACACCTTCACCCACTCCTCAACCATGCTGACTTATGTTAACCTTTCAAAGAACAAAGAACAAAAGAGCATGGAAACAGGCCCTTCAACCCAATGAGCCCGCACCGCCACCCTGATGTTTCCACTTCTACCCATGACCCCAGCCATGATTATAGAAATCTGCATTGGAACCAAATTTGTGAGACAATTTAGGGAGAAATTGTTCTGCCAATCAGCCTAAGAGCACATCTTTGGGTTGTGGGAGGAAACCGGAACACCCAAAGAAAACCCATGCAAGCACGGGGAGAATGCGCAAGCTCCCGCAGACACAGACCCAAATCCATGTATCTGCAAAGCACAGCAATAGTCACTGAGCTGTCGTGTTGCCCATCAAATGGTCCAGTTCAAGCGTACACTAATGAGGTGAAGCACTAGGATACTCTCAAAAAATCCAAGAGTGGCTCTCTCACAACCCATTGTGTGTATGCCCCTTGTTAGATAACAAGATGGACTGAAGTACCTGTAGGATAAAACAGAAATACATCAATATCATTCACAATTTACACACCTCCAAGGGAACTCCCAAGGCTCATGATCCCTATTTTAAATCAGTCTTCTATACCCCTCCATTTCCATTCAGTTCATGTGCCCATCTAAGTATTTCTTAAATAACTCCAGAGTGCCTGCCTCCACCACCTTACTTGGCAGTGTGTTCCATACCCCCACAACCCTCTGTGTGAAAAAACTCCTTCTGGCATTCAAATTATATCTTACCCCACTCACCCTAAGCCCATGACCCCTCGTGATATTTGATTCCAACCTAGGAAAAAGCTTACCGCTGTTTACTCTATCTATACCCCTCATAATTTTATACACCTCTATTAGATCTCCTCTCAGTCTACATCTTTCTAAAGAAAACAGCCCCAATTTGCCTAACCTCTCCTCGTAACTCAGACCTTCCATACCAGGCAGCATCCTGGTAAACGTCTTCTGCACTCTCTCCAGAGTCTCCACGTCCTTCTGGTAGTAAGGCGACCAGAACTGGTTGAAGTATTCCAAATGAGGTCTAACCTCATTTTTTATACAACTGCAACATTAAAGGCTAGTTCTTGTACTTTATACCCCTTCCTATAAAGGCTAGCATACTATATGCTTTCTTCACAACCTTCTCCACATGCTCTGCCACCTTCAGAGACTTTCCTCCACCTGTCCCACAGCCCTTTTCACCACTAAGCCCAACTAAGTGGCAACCCACCCATTACTCTTTGTTCTTATACCCTCAATATTAATTCATCCAATACCTTCCATGGGCAGATTTCAAGAGCTGCGTTAAGATGAAATGGAATAAAGTCCTAAATATTAATTATTAGCTATCATATGAATAAAATTCTCTCATTCATGAAAACCTGATCCAAAACAGTTGAATTCCCTTAAGTATTCAATCCTTTATAAAAACAAACAGGAAGGCAGCTCTTTAATAATCTACTTGAACAGTCAATCTAAATTTAGGACCTTCCCCTGATGAGATAGCAATAATAGGTTTGGAAATAGCCAAATGACTTATTTATGCCTCTTGGAGTAATGTCCAGAAACAGCTATTACAACTGTTAGAACATATGTTTTTTTCCAACTCTCACTGGTACAGGCAGCATATTTTAAAGAAAAGGTATGGAATTTAAATAACTTTGTACCTCTCATTTTCACAGATAGGTTTTTTTTTAAAAAAAAGGTTTTTAAAGGGCTGGCCATAAATCATAGTTTATAATATAGAAACAAGCCCTTTGCCCAACTTGCCCATACAACCCAATTTTTACCACTAAGTTAGTCCTAATTGCTTGCATTTGGCCCAAATCCCTTGGTATCCATCTTACCCTTGTAACTGTCTAAATGCTTTTTAGAAAACAAAATTGTACCCATCTTTGCTACTGCTTCTGGCAGCTCATTCCAGGCATTCAGCACCCTCTGAGTAAAATACTGAGTAAAATGACTCTCTGGATCTTTTTGTATCTCTCCCATCTCACTTGGTTTAAATACCTTCATACCTTGACAGTTCTATGGACTTCATCCACTTTTCAAGAACATTTACAACTATTCTAAATATGTGTAACTCCCATTCTGTGGGTTACGGCACATGCTAAAATGAAAAAAAGGACCGTCTGAAGTCAACATATTTTCTGTCCCCTTTACCCAGCCAGCGAAAAGAGATTTATCAGAACTGGGGGAGGGATGTCTAGATCCAGGTCTTTCCTACTATTTTAAAGGTCCACAGAGTTTTCTTGACTGCTCAAAATCTGGGACTGCATTTCAAGTATTGCCTTGAATTTGAAGATGCATTCACTGATCTTGACCACTTGAGTGATGTCACTCTATCCAGGTTCTTGGGACTTTGCTCCTGACAATAATCTCTGTGGCTACTGTTCTCACAGCCTACTGAACATGTGCCTGGGTGGTCTCCTTGCACACTACAGATCCAGGCCACAGCTCTAACTTTCCACCTCCTCTGCTGCAATGTTTGAAATCATTCAACCCACTCTCCTCAATTTGTGCCATTTGTCACTGTTGCCCAGGTCCGATAATTTTATACACAACTCTCGACTCTTGCTTTAGCCACAATGCATATCAATTTTAAGAGATGCAGGTCAGCTTTGACCGTTATGGAGTTATGGTTTTAAACATTGCTGGATGTAATCGCTAATTATTCCATTGAACAAGGAGTAGAAAGCTGGTATGTTGCCTGTATTGCTTAGAACAAGTTTATGTTCAGTAAGCATTGTGATTCCTTCACTCATTTTCGGAGCAATTCAATTTAATTTCAAGATCTCTAATAGCAGCTGTTTAGAACAATATTCATCTGTATATCTTTTTTTTTAAATCCCCATGTGACTTCTTGCAATGTCTCATTGGATTGTCCATCCAGTTCATTATTTCTTCATCATACATACATTTCACTGTTCGAGCACTTATGTGTGTGGAGGCCAAGTCATTGAGTGTCTTTAAGACAGAGATCAATAGGTTTTTAATTAGTAAGGGGATCAGGGGTTATGGGGAAAAGGCAGGAGAATGGGGATGAGAAAAATATTAGCCATGATTGAATAGTGGAGCAGTCTTGGTGGGCCGAGTGGCCTAACTCTGCTGATATGTCTTATGGTCTTTTGGTCTTATTATATCTATGGTGTTTACAATGATCTATTCCTCTTTCTTGTTTCTGTAAAATAATCCTGAAGTAGTCTTAAATGGCTAATTTGAGTCATCCATCAATACTGAAACCTCCGCTAAATCTATTCCTTTTTATTAAGGTGCAAGTAGGAGAATTAATGCCATTTACCAGTCTGTTTAAGAAACAGTACATCAAACATAAATTGCATATTTTAAGTCTGAGACATTACCTTTCCATATTCTTTTGTTTAGGTGACCAAATACTCTACATCAAATGTATCTGAAAATCGGTCTAACTATAACCTCTGATGAAGCTCACTAACCAGACCTTCAGGTCAATCTAATTAGTGCAAGGAAAGAAAATTATGGTAATTAGCCTTTACCTAAGTCCTAATGAGTAAAATGTGCAAATGAAATTCATTAAGGTTATTTGCTGTGTGACACTGTATGCCAAAAAGAGATTTATAAGTAACTAATGTTGCTAGTTTACTGTAATTACTGCTCCAATCAGCCATTTTTGTGATAATAAAATTCTCAGCTAGCATTGATGATAGAGGGACTAATTAAGCACTGATCTGAGGGAATTGTTGAGAACACTCTTATCTTTTCAGTATCCCTGTTGAAATGGAATCATTGTGCCATCATTTCGCTCCCCACACCCATAAAGATTTGTTTTCTTACACCAGAAAATAGAAAGCAATCACTTAAGCAGCCTCCTGAGACATTTCTTACACAAAATATTTCTTCAGGGCCACATACTGAGGCAATTTCATCTGTTTTGTATCGTAACCCATGAAATGTATCTCCTTCTTCATTATTAATCGTATTTCTACCTTGCTGTCCAATGTAATAAAGCTTTACTCACGTACCAAGACCTGTTCCAGTCTTCTCCGTGACACAACTTGCATTACAAAAGGAGCACAGCAGACTTTAATTGAGGCAAGGTTTGCCCAAGTTTATGAACTAGTGGTGTGCACATCAAATCACCAACATCTTCTATTCTTCAGTATTCAAAGTAACACACAACATTGCACAAACTAAACAGAATCTGTAACTGGCATTATACCATCTATCTTTGGTTGGATGGCAGGTGGGGGTTAGGAGGCAATTGGGTGCAGTGCAATTGCAATGATGCCATGCCTGCCACTTACCTATCCTGCCCATCCACAGTATAATTTTCCCAGTGCCAGAAATGGGAAGAGTAGCCTGTTTGTCCATTGCAATTGAGGCCCATAAGTCACCAACTAATGGCCACTTAAGAGCCTCTTCTTACCAGCACTGGGATGTTATCCATGGCTACGGATACGGGCACTATGGCTGGCCCATCAGATGAAACCTGGTGCACTGATGGCCAGGCATCCTGCCATGTATGTTGGATGCCCTTCTCGAGGTAATTCTTCCTCAAACCATCATCTCCCAGTTTCCCCTTCAGCCTGCCCTGGCTTCCTATCCCTCTCACATGACCTGTCAACCTGAGCCCAGTGAGATCCTTGACTTATCTTTAAGTCCAAGAACCACCAGTGACTCCTCTTTAGAACTTTCTGCAATTCTCGCAGTGGCCTTCCAACTCCCAATGGTGCTGCTGGAACAAGAGACCTGCCAACCCTCAGATTGGCTGGTAGCTCTCAGAGGTGGCATTCTCTCTTGGTTGGAGGCAAAAGGCTTGTCTTGAGCCAATAGTCTGATGAGTTTTGAATGCTGCAGCAGCCTAAGCTGGTCAAACAGGGATGAGATCACCCCCAACTTTTACATCAGTGAGTGGAATCTCATCCCCAATGTACAATTCAGCACTGCATTTCTTTTAAATGTATTTTTCTGGTCTGTTGAACAAACAAAATACAAACCTAAGGCTCTGTTGCTTTTCTTTATTCCATTTGATTCTACTCACTACATAAATCTAACATCCCATGGAACCTGGTTATACCTTCTCCATTTAGTTAAGAACAACTTTAAAAAATACTTTCTTTCCTGTATCACCATTGCAAAATGGTAAATCCTTACTTAATGCAGTGCGAACCTTCTAAATTTGGTTTTCGCCATGTTTCTCTTTTTCAGTGCAATTTGTTTCTGTGATTTTGTTACACCATCAACTATGTCTATGCAACCCTTAGAATCCACATTCGGTGTTTCGTTAGACACTTTATAAGGTGACAGTGGTATTTCAAAGTTCTGTGATCCACAGTTTTGGCCAGTTAATCTGAGTTAATTACTAAAATTGAAAGCTCTTGAAAACGCCATAGGTCATTTCTGTTCAGGAGATAAAGGTTTTTGAGATAACAAAATGAGATTGCAATTTTTGTCCAACTGATCACTGTTGTCAACCTTACAATTCGTATTACTTTCCCTTTGAAGTTTCATTTATAATGATTTCGTTTCATGAAATTGTTGTTTTGTGATTTCTCCAGAAATAAACCTTTCCCATCGTGGGATGATGTTTTTCAGTGTCATCCACCTACCAGGATAACAAGGATCTGTATGTTGATGTTGTAGTCACAATAAGAGAAATTTTGCTGCAGAGCTAATGGTGAATAATAATTTTTAAAAAGCAGAGTAGATCTTCATTTGTGTGCTTCCACCGTGGAATGTCTTCTGCAGTTTAAATTTTAAAGATTAAATGTTCTTCCTGCTGTTATGTGTTGCCGGTAGTAATCTGTACATTATAATCGGACACATATTCTTACGTTGGCTACTGGCCCTCAATACCTTACATTTAAAATGGTTATCCTTGTGTTTAACAAAGAGCAAAGAACAAATAAAATTACAGCACAGGAATAGGCCCTTTAACCCTCCAAGTCAGCACCATGCTGCCCATCTGAACTAAAATCCTCTATCCTTCCGGGGACCATATCCCTCTATTTTCATGCTATTCACACATGTGTCCCGACACCCCTTAAAAGTCACTATTGTACCTGCTTCCCCCAGCAGGAAACCTACCATTCTCTGTTTAAAAAAAACTTGCCTTGTTCCTCTCCTTGCCCCTTAACTTTAAATCTATGCCCCTAGTAATTGACACTTTCACCCTGGGAAAGAGATCCTGATTATCCACTCTTTCCATGCTCTCATAATTTTGTAGACTTCTATCAAATTAAAGTGGAATAGAAAAGGAAGTCTTCTGATGAACATAATATTTCAAAGTAATGAATCAAGCAGAAAGCAGTGAGGTGAATTGGAAAAATAAATATATGAGACACGAACAGTGTACGACAACAGATTATTGGGTAATAAAAGTAGGTAAAGTATTTCATAAATAGATAACACGTAAGTGGACATTCATAGGAACCTGGGGCCAATTAAGAACCAAATGTAAAATTTCCTTCTGCAGTCAGAGTGTATGGCTGCAGTATTGAACGAATACCTTGCAATTGTCCTGACTAAAGAAATATGGCTCCCAACATCACAGTACAGGAAGAAAGGATGGATAAATAGATGATATAAATATTGGCAAAAAAGTATTTCAAAACACAGCTTCAAAATTCTTAAGAAGTGTTTAATTGCCATTCTGGTAGATCCTTTGCAGTTGTCATGGTGGTGTCATGAATCAAGTTCAAAAGAGTAATCGTACTCTTCTAGAAGTCAACTTTATTCTTTGATTTGTGTGTCAGACAATGGGGAAAATGGATTGCCTTTAAATAAAAACATCCTGCCTGGTACCTGGAAAGCTGGCATTGGCTCCTGTTAATGATTACAGATGAGGCTAACGTTGATAAAGCAGAGTTCTTTCATTAATGAATGTGCAGCTATTGTACATCAGACTCCACTGAGCCATGGAAGTGTACCACATGTGTAGCATGCAAATGCTACTATTTGGTAAAAGTGTTTTATAGGCTAATGCTAGTCTCTATGAATATTATCATTTTAGTTGCTTGTTCTAATGAGCAAGACATCAGTCACTGTTTCATAAAACTGTTCATTTCATATTGACTGATGTGCCACATGTTCCTTGTAGCAGTCTGGAATGACTTTCACATCTGTTGTCAGTGCTGCACCTATGATGGTGTTGAGCTGAGGCTTCTGGGTGTCAGCCTTGACAATGGTAGCATGGGTTGAAACATCTAATCAGACACCTAATTAACCATCAGTATGATACTGAAGAGACACTACATGGTTGGAGATGGCTAGTTTCTTTGAGATGCCAATCTGAGGATCCATTTGCCCAGCAAAATTGACTTTAAACATTCCAGGGCATTATTGAAGAACAGCGGATTTCTGCAAGAATTCTGGCCGTTGGATGTCCTCCAACAGCCTTTTCCCATCCCGGCATTTTACCTCCTTCACTTGCCCCTTCCACCTCAAACACCAGCCATCTTAGTGAAGTTTGCCAATTTGGCCCAGCGAGATCTCAGATTCACCTTGTTCTGGACTCCTGAATCCTCTTTACCAGGGGGCCTTGCTGTAGTCCCAGATACTTGCAGAAATGCCCTTCTGTTCTTCAATAGTTTCCTGGAATATTTTATGTCCATCTTGCTGCTGGAACATGAAGCTTTCAGCTATTTGAATAACTGTGAACTCCTGAGGACAGCTTCCTTTTTGGATGCACACTCAAGCTCAAGCCGATTGAAAAGCCTATAATGGTGAGGTAATTGTGATAAGCTGACCAAGTGCTGAAGGGTTTGTCCCCTTGCTTTTACTTCAATGGTGGAATGGTGGAGGCGGTGGAGGGGAAGGAGCTTAGAGGAGAACGTATGGGGAGGAAAGTTGGAGGCGATTGCTTTACGCTCCTGTGTAATATTCAGTTCTTACTTATCTATAAAAAACCTTCATGACACAAATTTCAATTGTATCAGCTGTAAATTACAGTGCAAAATGTATGAAAACATAGTGGGGTCAAGTAAAACAATCAAAAGAAAATGCGCCCGTTTATCATCTATTTTTTCTACAAGCTCCACAAATCCAAATGGAAAGTCAGCTGTGCGTTATGTACAAGATCTTACACACTTGCCACATGTAAATAGACAAAGTTTTCCCAGTAGGAATCTGCATTTGTTTGTACAAATTTCTGTTGCCTTTCAGCAGGAGCTTCTGGTCTCAAGTCACGCCTGATCAAACTACATCACAGGTGAAGCTTTGCTGAATGCCATCTCTGCCGCGACTCCTGTCCCTGTCACCACGGGAAGACATAAATTATTGGAAAATCATACCTAACATGAAAGACAGAATGGGAAATATTTGGATACAAAGTAAAGTAAGAAATTGCTTTTACACAACACTTTATCACATCTTTGTCAGCTGTCTCAAATCATTTCATGTACAGTGGATTCTTCTTTGAGGATAGTCAATGTGCTATGCATGCAAATATGGTTACCAAATTGCATAGACATGCCTGTAATGAGTGATCAGCTAATCTCTTTTTAATAACGTTAGTTCAGTTAACAATATTGATCACAACAATTGCTTGTGCTTTTTCCGAACAGAGCTACAGACATTTTTTAGCATCCATTTGAACCATTTAAAATGGAGCCTCAACATTTCATCCAACTGCACAGCATTTGCTCAATACTATGCCGGCCTGTGTAGTCCTGCGATCAGTTTAAAACCTACAGGCTTTAGATTCAGAGGCAAGAGGTTTACCTGCTGGGCCAAGCTGACACTTGGCTGGATAGGAGAAGGCTGAGCAAATTTAAGGCTGCTCCTGAACATAGAACACACATTCAAAACAATCCAGTTGTATCAGAATTAAACATTTTATTGTCAGTTAGATTCTCTTTAGTAATTCAAAAATTTAAGGATGCACAACAGCAGAAAAATTGGAGCATTATGTACTTCCTGAGAAACTGCACCCTAATTCAACTATTGGGTTTAAATGAGAAGGGAGACTAACCTGTGTTATCCTGTGAGGCATAAACCCGATACAAAATGCAGCCAGCTTCATCAATATTAATTAGTCTTTGGCCATGTTAGTGTTCTGAGTACATATGGCTGCCACTGAAGTACATTAATAGCTTTTACAATATGATAGGCTACCAAGTGTCAGATAAATGACTGTAAGGTGATGGAACTGCTTGGTAAATGATTGATATTCGGAAGGTTGGTTCTCCCATTGTGTAACTGGCTATTCTTTCCATTCTAGTATGTTTCTCGTTTGGGTAAACTTGTACCAATAAATCAAAGGAAGTATTGCACATAGAAAAGTGCCATCTTTTGCTCCCAAGCCCTTTTTTTTATGAATAGGTTATTCTCAAACTTCATACTATTAACTGCAGATATCACCCACTGCAAACACATACCAGAAAATTGGATGAATTGGTCTGAAATTGGGCCTATCTGTCTTGGGCTTCAATTGGATGGGGGGTGGGGGTGGGGAGGGGAGGATGGTGGTGAGGGGAAGGGTCAGTGGCAATCTTACCACCTCATCAATGAGTGTGGTGAGCCAGTAAGATCGCAAGAGAGCTGAGAAATTGGATTTGTGCCTAATTTTTCTCATCTCCCCGATCTTACTGGCACAGGATATCCAACAATCTTCATATTTAAATGTTATTTAAAATACATTTTGAATATCACAAGTGAGCTCAGGATGCAATTAACTTGGATTAACTTGTCTCTGTGGCCTCGCCGATGAAGGCCCTCGGTGGCAAGGATCATGTATGGTCCCCACCAACCTGTTATGATGGCCTCGCCAATGTGACCAGAGGCCATTGAGGCCCCTTAGGAGATTGGAGCAGAGCAGGGGATGTGTCTTCGCCAGTGCCAATCTGGTACCCAAGCACTAGCCACTGGACATCCTGGCATTGCCATCCTGGCACACTGGCAGTGTCTACCTGGCATTGGGTAATGTCATGGATGCGGAGCCTGAGGGCCGAGAGCCAACTGGGAGGAGTGGAACCTGAAAAGGGTGGGCCAGTTGGGGGGGAATGTTTTATGCTCTGCAACCATGATCAGGGGAGAGATGCTGCAAATTCTGCAAATGCGATCTGGGAGGGAGCTGCTGTGCACACTGCAAACATGATTGACCGTTTCATGCGGGGTTGGGCGATCAATCGGTCCATGCAGTGAGGAGCGTCAGTTGTCTGTACAGCCCCACAGGTGATGAGGATCAGCTATGAAGGCCAACGGAAGCGGGGAGAGGCAATGACAGATCACTATTGTGTGCTTTGCAAGAATACACAGATCTGAGAATGCACAATTACAATCTCTGCTGCAACCTGCTGGCTTTTGGTGAGCTTAGGCCCTGCTTCCTTCCCCAACTGGCGGGAAACAGATCTTGCATTATGTTTTCCCAGGGTGAGGTAAGATTCGCTTTTTAACTCATCCAATAAAAAAGTATGATTCCTTCTCTTTCTCGTGCTCATTCGGCATTTAGAATTTGTTTTGGTAAAATCACCTCCTAGCTGTTGAATTTGGTTTTTGGATGGGTTGTTAACATACTCTGACCTGTTTATTGTTTATTATTACTATTTCTAAACAGGTTATGGAGTAGTCACATAACTCTTAGGTGTAACTCCAACCTTTCTGTCTCTTTATTGAGCCTAACACATATACGACTGGTGTCAGTAGTACATCATCTGCTATATTTACGTTAATAGTAGCTATATTGCAAGATAGAAAATAGTTGAGGAGATAATAAAGACATATAAAAAAGGCCATACTTAAATCATGGGTGATTTTAATCTGGATTGGAAAAATCATATTGGCAGTGGTAGTCATGAGGAGGTATTTACAAAGGGTTTTTGGAGCAGTTCCTTAGAACAATATGTTGTGGATCTAACCAGGAATCAGACTACTTTGGATCTGGTTTAATGAACATTCTTGGAGTAAAATATCCCATAAAAACAGTGATCATAACATAGTAGAATTTAGCATTAAGTTTGAGAGTGGGAAACTTGGGTCAGAAACAAATGTGCTACACTTAACTAAGGATAATTATAAAGAAATGAGTGCAGAGTTGGCTGGAGAGAACTAGGAAAGGAATTTAACAGAAAAGATACTTAATCTGTAATGACAGATATTTAGGAAATGAATTCATGACTCACAGCAAAAATATTTTCCAATGAGGAAGAATGATTCTAGGAAGGGGACAAATCAACAATAATTAATCAAGAAAGTTAAGGACAATATTAAACTGAAAGGAAAGCATATAGGGCAGAATTTTAGGAGAACGATTTTCAATGTTGATCTAGAACAAAGAACAGAGAACAAAACAGCTCGGGAAACAGGCCCTTCGGCCCAACGAGACTGCGCTGCCACCCCGTTGTTCCCACCTCTACCCGTGATCCCTGTCTATGTTTATAGATCTATGGATTAAAAACCAAATTTGAGACAATTTAGGGGGAATTTGTTTTGCCAATTAGCCTAAGAGCACATCTTTGGGATGTGGGAGGAAACCAGAGCTCCCGGAGAAAACCCACTAGATATATATCTAGTGTGAATATATTCTGAATCCATTTTTGGATGAATTTTCACCCCCCCGAATCTTATGCACTTAATCATTGAAAAATGGGCTAGATTGTTTCTAGTTGCTGCAGGCAGTGGGCTGGGCCTAATTCACCAGCCAGCCTGTAGAGGGACCTACTATGCATGTATAGACCTCAGATGCTGCACATGTGTAATTGTACAGAGGCCTGACAGAAAGAGAGAGAGAGAGCTATTTTGTCTGTGCTGCTACAGGCAGCCTCAACCAGCTTTCCACCCCACAATCGCAGGGCCCTGTGCCAAAATGTGAACCCCACACCCAGACAGTATGTGCCCCCTCCCCCAGTCCTATCCCATTGCTGAATTCCTATCCTATTGGGCTATCCACTTCCTGTCCTTCTCCCTTAATGCTTCCCATTTCAGCTCTGTCCCATAAGCCTCACCCCCTTTCACACCACATCCTCTTCAGGATGCCTCCATAGGATCTACCACTTGGCAATGTTCAGTGCGCATTGCTCAGGTGACAGGATGGCAATGCCAAGGGCCAGGCTGACACTACCACGAGGCACACTACCCTTGCTCTCAGTCTCCCTGGAAGGCCTCAGTGACCTCCAATTCATAGGAAATAAAAACTTTCCTCGCTGGAGAAGACCCAATGAGGTTATAAAGGCAAGTGAGCATGGACGAAGGAGCACTGGGCTCACTAAATACATGGAAAATAGAATTTAAATATATTTAAATATGTTATTCAGCTTCTCATCTATTTCTGGTGAAAGGCTGACCTTCCAGAAATCCAGTGCTCATAAAATCACAACAGCTGAGAAATTGAGTGTGATCCTGTTTCCTTGATTCTCACGTGATTTTACCAGCTTGCTCCATCCATTGATGGGTGAGGTGAGCCAGTAAAATTCCAACCACAATGTGTAAAGATTAGTGGTAAACCAGAGGTTTGGGTACATTTTAAAAACCCACAAAAGATTACCAAAAATCAGTAAAGACAGAGAAGATAAACTATGACAGTAAACTAAGACTGGCAAGTAAATGAAAATGGAGAACAAGAATGTCTTTAAGTATATAAAAGAGAGCAGCTAAATTGAACATAGGCTCCTTGGAGAATGGGACTGGGGAAATAATAATGCAGAAGCAGAAAGTGACAAAGAGCTTAAGCAAATACTATACGTCAGTCTTCATGGTGGAAGGTAATAATAACATTACAAAAATACTAAATAATCAAAGGAGGAAATACAATGACTATCACTAGAGAAAAAGTACAAGGGAATATAATGGGGTTAAAAGCTGATACGTCTCCTGGACCTCATCTCTGACCTTCCCACTATCCCCACTACTCACACCACCACCCCACATGTGGGCTCCCTGCAGTGCCCACCCTTGGCTCTGCCCCTGTGGGTAGTGCCGGGCGCTAGCTGGCAATGTCTCTCCCCCTCAGGGAGTTATACTCACCTTTATGTCCCTGGGGAGAACACGCCACAACAGGTTCACATCTGGTTCATGTTGAGCCTCGATTGTCTCAGGACATCTGACCTGCACATTCCACCATCCACCCCCTCAACCCCCACCAAATAACATAAATCCTGACCCTGGTATAGTATTAAAATGGATTAGAGAGAATGCATGGCATCCTGATATCAATACTGGTGCCAGTCCTGATGCTGAACAGGGGGAAAGATGCCAGCTATCACCAACCTATACCTTGCCAAGGGATTCTCCACAGTGCGAGCTCTATATTGGTTCTACATTCTGGTATTCCAAAGACAGCCAGCACACCCCCTTGGAGAATGGGGTGATCTGATATGACGGGAGCATAAGGCCTGTGAATGACACACCCATACCCTCCATTCCCCCCTTCCAACCTCCTACTCACAGCCCCCACCTCCCCAACTCCCATCCTCTGGATGATGACAGTGACTCTGGACCTGAGCTGTACTTCTGTGTCCCCAGAATTCTCATTGGCATCCCTAGGGTCTTGGATAGTCCCAGAAATAATGGTTGCCTGAATGCTTATCTCTGATTTTCACCTTGGAGGTGAAGTCACCAGATTCTCTCTTATGTCGACCTGCTGTAAATGACCCTAACGCCAGCTGACTATTTGCTCCATATCTGGAGTGAATGCTTGTGCTGATGCTTTCAAATTAGTTTCCTGTTTTTCTCCAACATTTTCCTCATCACTGCACCAGCAAGGTTCATTCAAAATCGGAAAACACAATCTCTCCTGCCAGGTATATGTTTCTTTAAATTCCAAATTTTGAGCCCATACCTCTGTTCTCTGTGTATGGAAAGTCTGGACTCAAGTTTCCATCTATATGGGCAAAAACATCTCAGATAGAATCGAATGAAGGAAGATGTGAATTTGTCCACTTTGGTAGGAAGAATAAAGGAGCTGAATATTATTTAAAAGCTGTGGCATGGAGGGACTTGGAGTCTTCATGTATAAATCACAAAAAGCTAAAGTGCAAGTTCAGCAGGTATTCGGAAAGGCAGTGGAATGTTGGCCTTTATTCCAAAGGGAAACCTTGCTAAAACTATATAAGACACTCATTGGATCATATCTGTGGACAATTTTATTCGCCTTGTCTAGGGAAAGATATACTGGAGGAAGGCCTTCAATCTTTAGATTGATTCCAGGTATGAGGAATTTTCTTATGAGGTGATGTTAAGTAGGTTGGGCCTGTACTCACTGGAGTTAAGAAGAATGAGGTACAACCTTAATGAGACATATAAAATTCTCAAGGGGCTTGACATAGTAGATGCTGAGGTTGTTTCTGTTCTGGAAGGAACTTGGATCAGAGGACATAACCCCAGAGTAAGAGGTTGCCCATTTAAGACAGTGATGAGGAAGAGCTTCTTCTCTCAGAGGGTAGTGGACTTGTGGAATCCTTTACTGCAGGGCAGGGAGTGTTCAGTGAGGGGAGACTTGCGAAGGTAGTAAGCAGGAACAATGAAATAGTGCATGGTAATGATATAGAACATTACAATGCAATATAAGCCCTTCAGCCCTCGAAGTTATGCTGGCCTGTGAAACCAATCTAAAGCCCCTCTAACCTACACTATTCCAAAATCGTCCATATGTTTATCCAATGATCATTCAAATGCCCTTAATGTTGGCGAGTCCACTAATGGCAAATGATAAGCAGAGTGTGACAGGAAGGGAGAGTGCATAAGAATGCACGTAAGAATGCACTAGCAAATTAGGTCAGAGTATGCTGCGCATGTACAGACCTCTGATGCTGCACGTGTGCAATCTAATAACAGAGGTCTGACAGACAGAGAGAGAGCTGTCAGGCCCTTGCTGTTGAGACAGCCTCAACCAGCTTCCCCACCCTCCCCACCACCAAAAATCATAGGGATCTGCGCCCTCAATGCTTGGGCACCCAGCCCCTGCTTCCCCTCTACCACCCACATAGAATGTGCCTCCTCCCCCAATCCTTTCCCATTGCTCAGTGGCAGCGAGCTCCCTATCCCTATTGGATTATCTTTTTCTTGTCAGAGTAGGAAAAAATTATAAAAAGACAGATTTAAATGCTCTTTCCCCAACTGTTCACAGCATTCATAACAAGATGGAAGAATTGGTGGCAGAAATAAATGAGCACGATAATGCTCATTTATGACACGATAATCATTTTAGAGACAAGGAAGCCAAAACTGGGCCCAAAATATTCAAGAATATTTTCCATTTTGGAATTTTAGAAAGAATGGAAAAGGAGGTGAGCTATTTTTGATAACAAAGGATGTGAACAAAAAAGAGAGAAGTGATCTTGGCTCAGAAGATTAAGATGTAGAATCGGTTTGGAAGGGCATAAGAAGTAGGAAAACAAATAAGTTATTGATGAGAGTGATTTATAGGCTTCTAGCAGTAACTATAGGGTCAGACACAATATACATAAAGAAATAATGGGTACATAGAATACAGTACTGCAATAATCATGGATGACTTTAATTTTCACTTCAATAGGACAAAATCAAATTGACAAAAATGGCCCGGAGCCCAGGTTTGTATAATGTATTAAGGATAGTTTACTATAAAAATACATTCTGAAATCTATCAGGGAAGAGGCTATTTTGGATCTGGTAATGTATAATGAGACAAAATTAATTCAAGACTTCATAATAAAGGATGCTCTGAGCAAAAGTGATTAAAACACGTTAGAATTTCACACTCAGTTTGAGAGTGAGCACTGTGGATCCATAATTAATGCCTCAACTTTTATTAAAGGCAATTACAAGGGTATGAAAACAGAGTTGGCTCAAGTGGGCTGGTTAAAAGGACAATGGTAGAGAAGTAGTGCCAGACATTTAAAAAGATATTTCATAACTTTCAACAAGGTATATTCCAATGAGGAAGAAAGGGGAATACACAATCCATACCTAAATAAGAACGTTAAGGGGTGCAATCTTAACCGTGTTGCACATCATGCTCCCACTGCAGCAAAGTCGGAGTACTTGGTGGCCTGTCAAATCTCTGTTCACTGCAATAGGATGGCAAAATCCCACCAGCATAAACATTGGTAAGATTCCGGTGAAAGGTGGTATGAAATTAAAAGAAAAGGCATACAATTTTGCCAAGATTAGTGGTGGGGCAGACAATTGGGAATGTTTTAGAAATCAATAAAGGATCACTAAAACAAAAATAAAGAGGGGGAAATTGGAATATGAGAGGAGACTTGGAAGAAATACAAAAACAGACAGTAATACCTTCCATGTAAAAAGGAAAAGAATAAAGTGAAAATTAATCACTTTGGTTCATAGCAGCTCTCAAACCTTTTAGTAACGTGGCACACTTTAATGAAGCACACCCTTTTTTACAACTGAATTGATTGCTCATAAATGCGCCACAATGTTATAGTAAACAGATAGTGGCTAATATTGCGATACATGGGGTGTGCCACAATATATAACAAACAAAGTGATTCCTCATTGTGCAGACATTTAGGTCAACGTTCAGACTGAACTTCAGTTTGATTGGGAGCTGTTATATTCATTGTAACAATAATTCCAGTTAATATGCTAGTAGGTATTAGACATGAGAATATACCAATTAATGCCAACTAGAAAATAAAAAATAAAACATACTGATACACAATAATATAACTGGTGCCCACACTATATGAAAACAATCTTTCTTACATTTACCAAGTTAAATGCCAATTCTAAATGCCAAAATTTCTTTACAATAATACATTGTACATGCTTATAATTGCAAAACATGAATTTAATTTCACAGACCTTAATAAGAGATGTATTATTTACTTGCTTCTTTTAATGATGCATGGTTTGCATTGGTATCATTTCATGTTGCACTGTAACATATCCCTGCTGTGTTCCAAATATAAGCAATTTATTTAATATTAGATAATGACTACATACTTTACAAAGATTGTTTTCTGTGGGAGTTATTTTACACAGCATGATGATAAGTTAGGCATAAGAATTCAAATCAAGGTGTCTCATGCTATTTAATGCATATTGTTTGAAATTTCATGCATAATTGATTCATTGCCATTGCCATAAATGTGTGTGTGAAAACGATTAGCTAAAAGGTATTAGAATGAATATAGGTGCATATATTTGTTCAACATCATTTTATTTCATATCATTGTGTATATTTTAATCAAATTATACAATTGTTCTTCTAGACTCTTTTGTATCTTTCCCCTCTCATCTTAAATCTCTGCCCTCTAGTTTTAGACTCCCTTAACTTTGGGAAGAAATATTGACTATCTAGCTGATCTATGCCCCTCATTATTTTAAAGATCACCCCTAAGCCTTCTACACTCCAGAGAAAAAAGTCCCAGTCCAACTAGCCTCTCCTTATAACTCAAATCTTGGTAACATCCTAATAAATCTTTTCTGCACTCTTTCTAGTTTAATAATATTCTTTCTATAATAGGGTGACCAGAACTGTGCACAATAAGTGTGGCCTTACCAATGTCTTGCACAACTTCAACAAGACATCCCAACCCTTGTATTCAATGT
The DNA here is from genome assembly GCA_024679065.1 of Sphyrna mokarran. Lineage (NCBI taxonomy): Eukaryota > Metazoa > Chordata > Chondrichthyes > Carcharhiniformes > Carcharhinidae > Sphyrna > Sphyrna mokarran. Next base: position 102,173,612 of record JAGIQG010000003.1, on the reverse strand, counting down.
TTTGACCTATGAAGTCAACCATGCCGAATGCCTTCTTCATCACTTTGTCCACAGGTGACTCCACTTTCAATGAACTATGAGCATGTACCACTAGATCTCTTTGCTCTATATCTCTTCCAAAACCCAATCATTAACTGAGGCACACTGCTAGTCACATGCCTCCAATTTGAAAAACAACTCTCTGCAACACTCTCTGCCTTCTGTCAAGAAGCCAATTTTGTACCCATTTGGCTGGCTCACCCTGGATTCCATGAGTTTTAATCTTATGCAACAATCTACCATGTGGTACCTTGTCAAAGGCCTTGCTGAAGTCCATGTAGACAAATGTCAATTACACAGCTTCATCTATCTTCTTGGTTTCCCCTTCAAAAAACTCAAATTTGTGAGACATAATTTTCCACTCACAGAGCCACGCTGACTGTCCCTGATCAGCCCTTGCCTCCCTAAATGCCTGTAGTTCCTGTCTGTCTGCATACCTTGCACCAATTTACCATCTACAGATGTGAGGCTCACTGGCCTACAGTTTCCAGGCTTTTCCCTGCAGTCCTTTTTAAACAAAGACACAACATTTACCATCCTCCAATCTTCAGGCACCTCACCTGTGGCTGTCAATGATTCAAATATCTCTGCAATTTCTTCCCTAGCCCTCCACAATGTCCAGGCATATGCTTCATTAGGTCCCAGGGATTTATCTACCTTGATGCGCTTTAAGACTTCCAATACTTCCTTCTCTGTAATATGTACACTCCTTAAGACATCACTATTTATTTCCCCAAGTTTCCTTAGATCCAAGGCTTTCTCAAAAGTAAATACTGATGAGAAATATTCATTTAGGATCTCATCCATCTCTCGTGGATCCTCACTTGGTGACCTTGTTGATCCTTAAGAAGCTCTATTCTCTCCCTATCAAAATGATTTCCCACTTCTTATTTCTCAGTTCTACCCATGTAGACTCAGTGGGCGAACCCCCTGATGTATCCCCTCTCTATACTGCCATGATGTTCTCCTGAATCAAAAGTGCAACTCTGCCTCCTATCTTACCTCTCGTTCCATCTTTTATTAGCGTCTACACCCTGGAACATTGAACCGCCAGTCCTGTCCTTTCCTTGGCCATGTTTCAGTAATAGCTACAATATCCCAGTCTCATGTACCCAACATGTATCCATATGGATAGGTTAAGTGAATGGCAAAAAATTGGCAGATGGAGCTTAATGTGGGAAAATGTGAGGTTGTCCACTTTGGCACAAAGAACAGGAATGCAGAATATTATTCAAAAGGAGCAAGATTACTGAACAATACAATATAGAGAAATTTAGGAATTCTTGTATATGAATTACAAAAAGTAAGTACAACAAGTAATTTGGAGGGCAAACAGAATGCTAGCCTTTAATGCAAGGATAGTGGAATATAAAAGTATGGAGCATAGGTGAGGCCACATCTGGAATACTGTGAACAGTTTTAGTCAATTTACATCTGAAGGGATGTACTTGCACAGGAAGCAGTTTAGAGAAGATTCACTAGACTGCTTCCTGGGGTGAGAGGTTTCCCTTACGAAGAAAGGTTGATCAGGTTGAGAATATGTTCATTAGAGTTTATAAAAATGAGAGATGATCTTACTGAAACAGAAACCCATAACTTCACTCTCCAGAACAACACTTCTTCAAGGTGACCCAAAGATGCATTGGAGGGCAATCCCCCCTTCTCCTCTGCCAACTTCTCCAAAGTCCCCATGTAAACATTGCCTGGCAATTTCCTGGATAATTTAAACTTCCACTGGATAATTATCCTGCACTGGGAAGCATCCAACCTTGTGATCTAAATCACAGATAGTTTTGACTATCCAACTGTAATAGTTATCCAGGAAAATCAAAAGAGGCCTTGCAAAGTATTGTAGATCAAGTAAACTCAGGAAATCTAGTATTAAAATCACTTAAACCTCCCAGGTGACTAAGGTATTGACCAAATCAACCCCCGGAGGAGCCCCCTGACATCCTAATGTCCCAACTCCCTCCCCAACTACCCTCATGATTCAGACTTTCAAACCAACCCCTACTACCCTCTTAATCCCACAACAAGCACCCCCTCTTCCCAATTAGCCCTCACTCTTCTACCTTATCCTCACAGATAGCAATCTAATTTCTTTTTGAATACCGTGATTGAACTTGCTTTTATCAGCCTCTCAGAAAGTTCTTTGCAGCATCTCAATGTCATGGATGAAACTATCTGATTGCAAGTTCTTCCTTCTCCTGATATTTAATGGAAATACTGAAGACTTTTAGGAAGCTTTAAAAAAAAACAAAAATGCTGTTGCATAAGATTATATCTCATGGGGATCCATGGTGAGTAGCCAAATGGATATAAAATTGGCTTGATGACAGAGAAATGTTTTTCAAACTGGAAGCCTGTGACCAGCCTCAGGGATCGGTGCTGGGTCCACTGTTACTTGTCATTTATATTAATGATTTGGATGAGAATATAGGAGGCATGGTTAGTTAGTTTGCAGGTGACATCAAGATTGGTGGTATAGTGGACAGTGAAGAAGATTATCTCAGATTGCAACAGGATTGTGATCAATTGTGCCGATAGGCTGATGAGTAGCAGATGGAGTTTAATTTAGATAAATGTGAGGTCATGCATTTTGGTCCATTGAACCAAGGCAGAACGTAATTACTCAATTAATGGTAGGGTATTGTGGAGAGTTATAGAACAAAGAGATCTTGGGGTACAGGTCATAGCTCCTTGAAAGTGGATTCACAGGTGGACAGAGTGGTGAAGAAGGCATTTAACATGCTTGGCTTCATTGGTCAGAACATTGAATCCAGGAGTTGGGACATCTTGTTGAGGTTGTACAAGACATTGGTAAGGCCACACTTGGAAAACTGTGTCTATTCTTGTTACCCTATTATAGAAAGGATATTATTAAACTAGAAAAAGTGCAGAAAAGATTTACAAAGATTCTACTGGAACTTGTTGGTTTGAATTATAAGGAGAGTTTGGATAGACTGGGATTTTTCTCTGGAGCATAAGAAGCTTAGGGGTGATCTTACAGAGGTCTACAAAATATTAAGGGGCAGAGGTCAGCTGGTCATTATCTTTTCCCAAAGTAGGGGATTCTAAAACTAGAAGGCAGAGGCCTAAGGTGAGAGGGGAGAGATACAAGAGGCTCAATTATTTCACGCAGAGAGTGATGAGTGTCTGGAACAAGCTGCCAGAAATAGTAGTGGAGGCGAGTACAGTTTTGTCTTTTTAAAACGTGTTTAGATAGTTACATGGGTAAGATGGGTATAAAGATATATGGACCAAATGCAGGCAATTGGGACTAGATTTGGGATTTAAAATGCAGCATGGACAAGTGGAGTCAAAGGGCCTGTTTCCGTGATGGAACCTCTATGAAATTGTGCTATTCCCTATTAACCACAGATATGTTTACAGCACTTAAATGTATAGGTTGCAGAACACTTAATTTATTGAAAAGTAGTTGATTGAATTGAGTTAGTTTAAGTAATATTCAAATAATAATAGATGCAAATGATTGTTGTTTTTAAGGGCAAGTTTTTCTTCATGTTTTAAAAGTATGGAAAAGATGAAGTTTAATGGTGCAATGATGTAAGTGTGTCTTACAGTATTTGCAAATGTAAGTGTGTGAATTTTTTAAGAAGAAATTATTTATTAGTTTTACAAATAGACTTGCATTAACATTATAATGAAGTTACTCTGAAAATCCCCTAGTCACCATGCAGGTACACAGAGGGAGAATTTAGCATGGCCAATGCACCTAACCAACAAATCTTGCAGACTGTGGGAGGAAACTGGAGCACTGGAGGAAACTCATGCAGACACAGAGAGAATGTGCAGACTCTGCACAGACAGTGACACCTGGAAATCGAATCCGTGTCATAGGTGCTGTGGTGCAGCAGTGCTAATCACTGTGTTTCCCTGCTGCCCTTAGTCCTTCAGATATGTTTAAGTAAAGAGAAAAGACTTAATACCTTCACCAAAATTATTCAATCTGTACACAAAAAATTCAGAATTAGCTGTACTTCCAAAGCAAGAACATTTCATACTGACAACATAGTGCTACTTACAAAATCAGAAGAAGCCCTACGAAATTTTGTGGATCAAATAAAATTTTGAAAGCTAGAATATGTATTGAGTACAAACATCAAAAATACAGAAAGAATGGTAATTAGATGGAATATATGAGAAGAAACAAGAATGAAGGTTGAAGTGGATGGAGTGACCCTGGAAAAAGATAAGTTGGTTTATTTAGGAAAAGCAGAAGAAGAAAAATGTGATGACAAAATCGGGAGGGGCGAGATAGCTAGAAGTAATTTTGTAAAGAAGTGTTAATAACTGGAAAACTCAATCTTATAACACAAACTCATAAGATGCTACATTTTATCCGCTTTCCTGCATGCCTTAGAAACTGGACAATAGGTAAAGATCTGTGGAAGAAAGTGCAGGCCTTTGAAATATGGATGCTAAGACATATGCTAAAAGTTCCAACAGAGAGAATAAAACTAACAAAAAAAAGCTTGAAGTTGCAAGACCAAAAATAACTCTAAAGAAGTAATATCCACTGAAGAAAATATCAGTATTTTGGCTACCTTATGAGAGCTTTAAAGCTGCAGAGATCTCCTCTGGAGGAAAAAGTGAGGAGTAGTAGAAAGAGGGGCCAACCCAGATGCAGTTGGATGATGGACATCTCAGAGCAATTATGGAAGAGGAACAGTGGAATGTCAGGATCTCTCCAGTCAGGCACGTGTGACACACAATGACAGCAGATCACATGTAAAGGTAATTACAAGAAGCAGCAGCAGCAGCAAATAGAATTGAATTGAAGCCAGTTAATGATATAAAACCAATGTTGTATTACGGTTTCCCAGTTATTATGTACCAATAATAATCCAATTGAGGTAATTCACTGTATCACTCAATGTTTATTTTCCAGAATCTTTCCCTTTCTGACCTTTTTTTATTAATTACACACAAATCCATATGCAGACAGGTTAATTTAGAACATTAAACGTTCACAATATAACAAGATGTCATTTCTAACTACAATTAATCACTTATTGAAATACGAACAAGACATTATGCACTTTGTGGTGTAGATTGAGCTGGCTAAAACATGATCTTTCAAAAAGTTTCTGTTTTCACTTGTCATCTTGTCATTTGTTGGCAGTAATAACAATACTTGCCTTTCAGCCTTTTAAAAACACAACTCTATTGAACAAGCATCTGTTCATAATTTCCACTTGTGTGCCTAAGCCTTCCCCCCTATACAACAGAGGCTAAGCCTGCATTTAAATTGATCAATTATTGCTACGCTGATGAAGTTGCAAATGAAACTGTGGCACAGCCATGGCAAAAAGTGAGTATTAAACCTCTGCTGAGTTTACATTAAAGATTAAATTTAATAAGAGTTCAATTTCTTCAGTGCTATCTGCCTAAAGCAGAGTTGGTGTCCTGGCTTTGCATGCCAACTATTCATTAGTACAGGACGTGTTCTCCTTCAGGCAGATAGATGGCTTTGAGTACATTCAAATATAATTCCCATTTGCAAAAGTGTGTTCTTATTAACATTTATGAATTTGAAAGGAAGTAGGCTGACAGAGTCACAGTGTATTTGTATGTGTATAAACAGAAATAAAATGAATCGTCCAGGATGAACATGTCTTTCAGTGCTATGTATGACCTAGTGTTGCTTACATTCTTTTTGGACTTCCATCTCCTGGTTTCATTCTCTTGTTTTTGATATATGGTGCATCATCAACTTATCTTACAAGTATAGAGCACAGATACATCTGACTTCACTGCTTGTTTTTGGTTGAGATATATATTTCTTTGTGTTTTTTGTGTTACTACTTCATAAATACGGAACAAGAACAAAAACTCACATTTATATCTCACTGTTCACACATTAAAACATCCAAAGCTGCTTCATGAGAGACTTATCAAACAAAATTTGCCACAGATCGATGTTACAATTCAGGTCAGAAACTTCAAAGTGTTCTATGAAGTCCACCTGATCATAAGTTTTGTACTTTGAATTTGGCAAGGGTGAGCATGAAATATTTCACTTCAGGTATAATTCAAATGATCTGCTAGGGAGCTTTGATCAAATACATTTTACTTAATTATGCAGTTAACATGTATAGAAAGCAAATTAACAATAACTTTTACCAATTATAAACAAGAAAAAAAGCAATCATGATACTGTGAAACCCCTAATGAATATAGGAAATATTCCAATCAAACAGATTCCAGAAACAAATCCCTTGCCACAAGTTTAACACAACAAATGCAAATGCTCACAGATGCGAGAACTTAGTATTTTGGGTAAAGAATTAAAATTCTGACTTCCCAGTCTTATAACTTCTAGCAGCCCTCTTAATATACATTGCAGAACAACTTGAAGTCAGAACAGCTTTCCAAAACACCAGGGAGGGAAAGAGATTCTGGGCAAGTTAACCACCAACAATAAATTTTCCATTCCAGGAAGACCAGGAGACCTGCTTCCAACTGGCCAGCATACTTTATACCAGGGAGAGAGAGAAGAACGCTGCTTTCCATCACTTTTTCCTAAACTAAAATTAAAAATGAATCCTTAGATTTTCTGGGGAGAAACTACCTGACTTTGATATGTCAATTGATCTTCCCTCTCACAATGCATGGTCTTTAAAAAGTCCCAGAAAGTGCCTGAGGATAAAAATAAACAAAGTCCCATTTAAGTCATTGAAGCAGCAAGAAAAGGATTTCTAGCAGACAGCCGGTGCCACAAAACTGAAGATATGATAGCTGCAGAGGACATGATTAAAAAAAAATTCTTGAAACACAAATGCCACACATAAGGAGATAGTATTCCACTTGGCCAAGGGAGCAAGGCCCAGAGATTTAGAATTATGGAGCTTAGGGTCTCAGTCACTGAAAAAGCATGGTCACCAGAGGTGGAGCAATTAAATGTAGAATGCTAAATAAGCCATGATTGGAGCAGCATAACTATATCAGAGGATTACGGGGCTAAGGATATTATAAAGATAGGGAGAGGTAAGACCATGGATAGATTTGAGAACAAGTGTGAAACTTGTAAAATTGAGGATTACTTCGTTAGGCACCAATATAGGTCAGGGAGCACAGAGGTGATGTGTGAATTTAAAAAAAAAAATTAGGATGTGGGCATTGTAGGCTAACATTTGTTGCACATCCCTAATTGATCTTGAACTCAATAGTTTGGTAGTCAATTTCAGAGGGCGGTTCAGAATCAACCATATTGTGGTGAATCTGGAATCATATGATGACCAGATCAGGTAAGGACGGCAGATATCATAGAACATAGAACATAGAACAATACAGCACAAACAGGCCCTTCAGCCCACGAGTTGCGCCGATCACATCTATACCTACCAAGCCACAGACCTATCTATCACCCCCTTTCCCATTAGTTCCCATATACTCATCCAGAAGTCTTTTAAAAGACCCCAGCGAATTCACCTCTAACCTGGGCCTCCCGCATGGCACGCAAGAATTCTGCCACTGAACCACCAAAGACCTTAGTCCTTTCTATCTGTGGAATTTCCTACCCAATGAAGCAGTTAAGGCTACCTCTTTAAATGTTTTTAAGGCAAAGATAGATGGATTTTTGAATAGTAAAGGAATTAAGGATTATGGTGAGCAGACAGGTAAGTGGAGCTGAGTCCACAAAAAGAGTAAGCCATCTGGCTCAAGAGGCCAGCTGGCCTACTCCTGTTTCTAGTTCTTATGTTCTCATATTCCAGTGAGCCAGATGGAGTTTTATGACAATTGATGGTTTCATGGGTCTCCTTTGCATTCCAGAATCATTAATTGAATTTGAAGTCCACCGGTTGCCATTTGGATTTTGAACCCATGTCTTCAGAGTTTTTAACATTACCACTATGCTATGAACACCCCAAACTAATGGTTCTTGGTGCAAGTCAGATCAAGGCAAGTAGGGGTTTGCATGATCCCAAATCTATGAGGGAAGAAAAGCTGACCAGGAGTATATTGGAAAAATTAAATCTAGAAGAAGCAAAAGACATGAATGAGTATTTCACTAGCATTTGAACATAGGCAGAACTCAATTTCACGGCTCTGGGTGTCACAAAAAGTACTAATGAAATGTACAGTTTATTCATTAGTCATAAGTACTCTTACATTAACACTGCAATTCAGTTACTATGAAAATGCCCTAGTCAGTTGAGGTTGAAGACCCAGGCGAAATGAATTAGCAGGCTCCAGTGTTGACAGTAAGATGTGCAGTCATCACAAAACAGGGGCCTCTGCTCATTCAGCTTCGAGTGCTGCATTGCCAGTGCTAAATGCCCTGAGCCATAGGCCTTCCAGTGGTACCAATTGGACCTTGCGCAGGATGACAAATAGACTAGAAAATGTAAATCAATGCAAAAAATTTCGTTATTATTTCTTTCAACTATTATACACATATGGAATTGAGTTCCTGGATAAACTTACATTTTATTCTGAATTTGTGTTTATATTTGTAGTGGACTGAACCTAAGAACCATGAGGTTGGACTAATGGTAAACATTTGGATGGTGGCAGTATTGCTAATATGTAAATGGAGCATTAGTATTAATCAGCTCTGACTAATCTGACAATAAAGTACATTATTTAAGATAGTAATTTCTTTTTCTCACAAATTTTCATCAGGTATCTTGAATGAATAATTTTGCTGATCCCACTACTAACTTCTCCTTAAGTGTTCCATCCAAAGATCTACCAATTCACTATAACTTTAAAGTCACATTTTCTTTCTCTTTGTTATCGGAAACTGTTTAGTGTATATGTGCAGCGTGAGTGTGTCTACTATACCTGCAGGGTCCTCATGATGTTTGCAAGCGTTTACCTTCACCTTAAACTAAATTAACGACTGGTTCCCAGAAACAGATGCAAAACAACAGCAAGAGCAGAGAGCTGAAATTTTTTAAAAAATATTGTCCAAAGCAAGTGGAAAAAGAAAATGAGGGTAATGAATAAAGTTGAAGAGAAGCCTGATCCTCTTCATGTTGACTGCAAATGTGGCACAGATAGAGAAAACTCAATGGGAAGGGCAAAAAACAGACCAATCCTAGAATGTTCAGCAATCCAGAAAAAAAATCATTTGAAACTGATTTGCCGGAGTCCTAATACCACTTTTTTGTTGGTAATTGTTAAAGTGCAGTAATACAAAGCTGCTGCCCAATAAATGTGTTTCACTAGAATCCATTTAATCAACATTCACTATATATTAAATGAATTTGACACAGTGCCATAATCAACACCTTTTGAACATCACTGTTGATGGTTGCTAGCTGTTTTCAGTAGCACATAATAGTCAACCTCCAGACTGAGATCTAAAGAGACACAACAGCTGAGAAAGTTTGCTTAAGAATGCTGAATGCCCTCATACTACACTCCTGTATATAAGATCCTTATTTAGATAGCAGTTCCTCTGAAATAAATGGGCTAATGTTTGAATCAAAACAGCACGTGTAAGGACACAACAGGAACATTTTAAGTGTTTATATCTGAATTTTTCAAATACAGAACTCTATTTTGAATGTTCGGTCTTAGATCCACAGTCAAAACTGCTTGAGGGCAATTCTCCCACCTCGCCACACTAATTTTCTAGCTCAGCAGGATGGGAGAATCTTGTGATGCAGCATGTGCATGCATTCCCACTGTGTGCACGTCTCCTAGCGCCGAATTTCTGGCACCGTCAAATCTGCGCTGGAAACTGATGGGAAGATAGGTAAGTGATTTTAATATATTTTAAATCTGTTTTTAATGTAATTAGCAGGCCCGGGACTGAATTCTCTGATTTGTTAGCCTCTTCCCCTGTGTCACAAGTGTTTCACTCCAGCGGGGATGACAGTAGCTTCCCACTTTTGGACAACTATTGGGACAAGCCTGCTGGAGTGAATGATGGGGGGAGGCAATTGGGGCCTTCAGGTGTTTGGGTGGTGGGGGGATGTTCTCCAGGCATGGGCGCCCTGGCATTACCAGCCTGTGCCCCCAGCACTATCCAAGGCATAGTGCCTATGCCCAGGTTGCATTGCCAAGGGAGCAGGGTCTTTGGGGGTGAGGGCTCAGGGATGATCATGGGGATGGGAGGGTTCCTCTGCTACTCTGCCTAGGGATCGGAGGGGAGGAGGGAGGGAGTCCAGTGATAGGGCAAGCTGGGGGGTGGATCTGTCATGGGGGGGGTGGGGGGGCGTGGAGTGGGGTCAGCCAGATGAGAATGTCTGCCTCCCAAAGTGTCTGCACTGAAGGGGGGATCATCGCTGGTGGGGGGGAAGAAGGGCTGGAAATCGGGGAGCTCTGAGATGGGGGTGTTGGGGCTGGCCTGGGAATGGTCAGGAGGGCTGCAATCGGGCCATAGGGATGCGGAAGGAGGGGCGTTGGGGGGCCGCACTGCAGGGTCCCCAGCTGACCAGCGATCGAATTGGCCAGCAAACAGGAGCCCGTTAGTATGGAGTCATTCTGCGTACGCAGAGGCCCACTGGTTTCAATCTCCTGATCGGGACTAGTCACAACCAGCTGAAATCTAATGATATTGGTGCACTCTACAGTGTAGAGTGTGTGAGAATCTAGTGTGAAACTCCCACTGAATAAAGCAGTGTGAATTACTCCAGCTTTCCCATAAAATCTTTTTTGGCAAAACTCTACCCCTTCTATTGAAAAATCCACATAATTCAGGTGAATGCTGGATTTGCACCCAGAGTAATCTTATATTATCAGGCTGTGCGTAAGTAACATTCCATTTGATCCCATGAGCTTCTTACTCAGACAACTTGGATAAAACTACCCCCAATTCAGCAGTTAAAATATTTCATACTTTCCAAGCTCCAAGCTGTCTCTAGCAACTGAATATTGTTCACCTAACTATAGTGAAACTGATTTTCAGAAAAAATGACCAGATAATTCCCTTTCCCTTTTGTACTGAAGACCCTGTTATCTCATAGAATCCTGACAATGCAGAAAGAGGCCATTTGGCCCATCGAGACTGTCCCAACTCTCTGCAGAGCATCTTATCCAGGCCCCACATATTTACCCCGCTAATCCCCTCCAATCTATGCATTGGACATCAAGAGGTAATTTAGTATGGTAAATCCACCTAATCTGTACATCTTGGGGACTGTGGAGGGAAACTGGACACCTGGAGGAAACCCATACAGACATGGAGAGAACGTGCAAACTCCACACAGTCACCTAAAGCCAGAATCGAATCTGGTTCCCTGGTTCTTGAAGCAGCAATACTAATATAGCTAAAAGTAAATGGTACAGCTGAATTTTGAAGGAGCTGTCAAGTAATTTCCCATTTTAAGGACAATCCACTGGTGAATAATAAAGTTGCATTCACATAATAAGACTGTTAAAGCTTGTAGTTTTGAAGTAATAAAGAAAGCTTAGGCAAACATGTAGTCCGATAATGACTGATTTATTCTACAATAGATGTAACGTTTAGGTTTGCTCACTGTATAGATCTGAATGTAACGTTGAGAGAAGTAGAACTAACTCCCAACCCACAAACACCGGGAGCACAGAATTCTTTTTTCAGTGGTACTCAAGTCACTTTCAATCCAAAATGGTCTCAGTGGCATCATGCGCATTTCTAGTGCTGATTGCTAGGCACCATTTTGGTAAGGGCATTAGCACAGGTGCAGGAGCTACATGATGAAGATGCATTATCATTATGTGTAAAGATGATTCCACCAAGACGTGTGAACTTGATAGTGCAAAAACTGAACAAAGATGTATTTGTTAGAGTGAGTTGAAATCAGGTATTTTAGCAGAATAAAAAGAAAGAAATTTTGGATTAAGAGAGTAAAAAGAGTACAGGAATAAAAAGAAAATGATAAAGTAGTAAATCTCTAAAAACAATTAATATCCAGGAGAATGAGTTTCCACTCTTGTTAATTTTCACTGACAGAGGGGTTTGATTGACAGTAATTGTCATATCATTAAAACTTAAATTATTTAACTTGCTATGGTGAGGTTAATTCCTATCTACTGGATATATCCAGGAATTCACATCACAGTGCATTTGAATGGGAATCAGACTGTGAGATACTGTTTTACAGACAGTGTGATGCTGTTTTTACAGAATCAACAACCGAGAAGCACATCACAAATAACATCCTTTCAGTGCAACATGCAATCACACACATTTGCCCTCACTTAGCTAATGATAAACATGATGAGCCATGCTGTTTTTTGATAGCAAGTTTTGGGGCAATGGGCTCAGAACTGGAAAGAATGATATCTTGCATGTTATCTGATTTCAAACATTCCATTATTGGTGGTTATCTTATCAGCTGCCTTTTCCCTAAGCCCTAAAATTCCCTCCCTAAAACTCTTGACCTCTATTTGCTTTAATAACATTCTTCTTAAAACCTAACTCTTTGACCAAGCTTTAGATCTTTGTTCCCAATGATCGCTCTTAAAAGGCTGACACGATGCCACAGTCAGATGGCATGATGACATGGAGGTTAGCGCTGCTGCCTCACGGCACTAGGGATTGAGTTTGATTCCTGGCTTGGATCACTGTGCGCAGTCTACATCTCTCTGTGTCTGTGTGAGTGCCCTCCAGTGCTCCAGTTTCCTCCCATAGTCCTAAAGAAATGCTGGTTAGGCATTTTGACTACGTTAAAATTCTCCCTTGGTGTACCCAAACAGGTGCTGGAGTATGGCAGCTCAGAGATTTTCACAGTAACTTAATTGCTGTGTTATTGTAAACCTATGTACACCACTAAAAAATAAACTTTAAACTTTAATATGCCTATATGTGGCCCAGTGTCAAATTTTGTTTGATAGTGCTCTGACAAAATGGTTTTTTTATGAAGTTAAAGAGTCAAATAGAAATATAAGTTGTAATGGTTATGGAGGCAGGGTTTCTGCTTTGGATGCAATGGACAATCAGTGATTAAACTGCACTCAAAGTTGCATTCATTTTCGGAAGCATTTCTTTGCTCATTATTCCACCCAAACTCATTTATGTATCACTGAAGGTAAAATCTGACATGAACTAATGCACTTGGCCAGCGTTTTAAATTTAAATCTTGGAAAAAATTCTGCATCAAATGATGTCCCTTGATATGTATGTGCAGTAACCTAGCAAGGCTTGATTAATACAATGGAAAATGGATTTATCGCACAAAAAGAAATACTTTTTGCTTAACGTGTCTCGTCCATCACTTGTGAATAACCTGACTTTATATAATTGAAAAGGTCTTAAAGAAAGGAACTATTTACTATTTCTTAGTAATTTTTGTAGTCAATTTCTTAGTATTTTTAAAGTATATATTTAAAAGCTTATAAAACATACTTCTTAATACCCCTATGTTTAAAAACTGTTGATTTTTAGTACATTAAAGTAGAGGCTATATTTTAAAAATACAGCACAGTAAAACATTTTTGGACCTTCTAAGATCATGAAAGATGCTATATAAATCTAAGTTTTACAAGCTTTTCATTTGAAGGCACCCAAAGTGATGCAATTAGTGGAAACTTGGCAAGCTGATTAATTCAGTTTGGGAGTAAGATCTGTTTTATGGGCAGGTCCAGTTTCAAGTGTTTATTTTATTCACTCATGGTATGTGGCATCTCTGGCTGGCCAGCATTTATTGCCCATCCCTTGTTGCCCGAGGGCAGTTGAGAGGCAATCACATTGCTGTGGCTCTGGAGTCAGCTAGACCAGGTAAAGACATTGGTGAATGAGATGGTTTCTTTCAGACAATCGACAACAGTTTCATGGTTATCAATAGATTCTTAATTCCAGAATTTTTTTAACTGAATTCAAATTCTACTATCTGGCTGGGACGGGATTCAAACCCGGGTCCCCAGAACATTAGCTAAGTTTCTGGAATAATACTCCAGTGATAATACCACTAGACCATCACCTCCCCTTGAACTAGTGCAGATGATTACGGATACTCATTGGAACTTATTCTTTGGAATTTTGTGCTGCTTTGACAGTTTTCACAGTGAAAGTGTCAGCACTGCCTCAAGGATGTTAGGGTCTCTACGATATGTTATTTATAATATAATAGAGATTGAATAAACTGGGATTGTTCTCCATGGAAAGATGGAGGCTGAGGGGCAACCTGATAGATGTTTATAAAATTATGAGGAGTATGGATAGGGTGAACAATTGGAAGCTTTCTCCCACAGCAGAAATGACAATTACAAGGGGGCACAAGTTCAAGATAAGGGGAGGAAGGTTCAGTGGAGATGTGCGGGGCAAGGTTTTTAAAAAGAGGGTGGTGTAAAACTTATCTGGATAGGCATATAAACAGATGGGGAATGGAGGGATATAAGTGATGACTTTAGACAGGACAACATGATCAGCACAGGCTTGGAGGGCTAAAGGACCTGTTCCTTGCTGTACTGTTCTTTATTCTTTGATCTATTGTAGTATTCAAAAAATGCAAATTTTGCTATTTAACACAAATGTAAGAGGAGGAAGGACATTAATCAATGTTGAAACAAAAATGAATAATTTCTGAAATTGAAAGATTGCAGTATCTAACACTTTGGCTGAAATCAAAACTTTGGATTTTTTCTCTCTGTGAATTCTCTGGTGATTTTGGGTTTGGGAAAATGCCCTTCATACCCTGGGGCAATTTCAGTCACATTACCAGGCATTTTCAAAAAGACTGGAAGCTGATCCAAAAATATGCTCAGCATAACACACCACCAAATGGTCTGATTTTCTTTGTACAGAAAATGTCTGCATTGACATCTAATTCTGTAGCCAGCACTGCATTATAGACTTTCAGGAGCACGTACATGAAGAGCTTTAATACCTAAGAATAGTTGAAGACTGTTTTAAGTAGCAAAACATGAAAAAAGAGGGGAAAAAATTTAAGTTGGAGCTCAGAATTTGGAAAATACGGTGGGCTTTGAGACTTCTGTGCATGTGTCAGCCACAAGGTTGGGGTTAACAACAAGGACAGAGATCAGATACAGACCCTATTAAGTAAAGCTGGGAGAAAGCAGCTGAGCAATAGACTTTGAGTTAAAGAGGGAGCTGCAGGGGCTAGACTTTGAGCCAAGTGGACTCGAGAGAAGCCTGAGAAATTGTAAGAAATCTGAGAGGATCACCGAGAATTGATGACTCCTTACTGAGGATCTTTGGAGCAATGGTGTTCTGCCTAGCATGGCTGAAGATCTGAAATGATGTATGGAAAATGAACGTGTGATCCAGTAGAAAATAATCTCATATGATGAGATTGAAACCCTGGAGGTGAAGCCATCCCAGTGAGACTGATCTGTGGGAGAGAATTCCCAAGTAAGTTCTTCAAATATGGCTATCAGAAACCCTTGTGGGAAAGAGATTTTCAATAAGGCCAGTTGGCTCAAGGTGTGATAAGTGCCTAGGTGGGTTGTTGAGGAGGAGTCCATAGAATCTGCTCTGGTTACATCTGTTATTTAGAGCATGATGTTTCTGTCCATAGTTTGACAGTTGATTCACATGTACTGCATATTTATCCTGAATATTAGAGTATAAAATGGATACAGTAAGTTATCTTATCTTTCCAAATTTTTATGTGTTTGTAAAGTGATCACTGGGATGGAGTAATATTGAATATTTGAATAATTTTCTTGTGTTTTTGTCTGCTGTAATGTGGTTCATTTTCTGTGCATAATGAAAGTTTTATCCTTTGTGCTTAAAGCTCAAAGACTCCTATGAATTTTCTCAGTGACTTATCCCTATAGTTTCCAAATAAAATTTAGGATCTATCATGTGTTGCGTGATAATACTGTGCCTTTAAGGAATATATTTTAATCAGGTTTCTTTGTAGACTTTTCAATCAGCTCCTAGTATTTTATTTTGGCACTGAAATATCTGTAACTAGTGTCCTCTAATTGTTACTGAAGCAATATAATGGATATCATGTTTAATCTGGACTAGTGCCGCGTCCTGAGATTTTATTATCCTTTTGGAATTGCAGTGGAGCATGATTGATAACTCAGGTGCTGCCTAAGGACAGTTTTTTTCCACAGAAAAGTCCAAGTTTTGGTTTTGATTGTTTCTGTTAGAAGCTAGTGGAAGAAAGCAGTGTGTTTCTGTCTCTCACTCTGGTGGTGTGCTGAAAGCTTCAGGATTGGGAAGCCTCAGAGTTTTAACCCAGCATTCACAGGACCGATTCACAGCTGGTGTTAAAAAGCTACAAAATCCAGCATTTTATGCCAAGTCTAGAAGGAGGTATATGTTTGTGGGTGTTGCTTGACTTGAAACATTATAGTTAGCTAATTGTTAATGTTTATACTATGTCATGTTGATTCTTGTAATTGGTAAAATTTATGCTAATTTTTCTTATTGTATTTGAACTGTGATAAATGCATCTTAGTGGGTCACTTGAATTATTCCTGGACTGAAACATCTTATGCTTACTGAGCCAAATTCACATGTAAAAACTTAAAGTCTAGGCTATCTTTGTAAAACATCTTGGAGTTTCTGGCCTGGGTCTTAACATAGATTTCAACCTGGGATGTGACTTGTCCAAAAGTAACATTAGCTGGGATCGTGACAACCCACAGAATTCTTAATATGTTATTGATTAGAATATTATAATCAACACGTATGCAAAAGATGTAAAATGAAAAATAAATATTCTGTTTGAAGGGAACTATCATCCTGTAATTTTAAAAAACTTTGCTTCAAAGTAGCTCATGCAACCTTTTGTACAAGTATACTCATGCAATAAATTGGAGGTGTTATTGCATAAGGTCAAATAGGTAACTAGTTGTGCACATCCTCTTGTATCCTCCTTCATTCCGAATGGATAAGATGATGCAATGATTTTTGTCCTGTTCATCCAAGTCCCAGAGTTCCAGTTTTGTTAACTGTGATGTTATTATCTTGCACATTCATGAATTCCCATGTTTAAAAAAAAGACAAACTCTGAATGTGTGAGTCTAAATCTGGGATTTTCCGCTTCTGTTTATGATGGGCAGGAAAGTCAATGGGAGTGGAGTCTTCAACAGGAGTCTCCAAACAGCTTCTACATTGGCAGAATTTCCTATTCCCATTGTCCATGTCTCCCCTGTCCAACACCCCCTCCCCCAATGCCAGTGAGATAATGGTGTTCTCACCATGAAAGGTCGGGAATCCTGTTACCATACATTTAAATATTATTAGCAGGATTTTCCACTATATCACTGAATGCAAACCACATAATTAATTAGTATGTCCTTAACAGTCTATTTTCCTCATTATAGCAAAGGCAATCATTCTTACATACTTTACAACCCTGTCAAGTATTAACAAAGAGAAGGAGAATCAAAAAATGGTTAAGAACCAAATAATGCCATTTGGACCTGGCATATCTGTGCTGCCATTCTACAGGAAAACCTCGCTAATCCTACTCCCTGCCCTTTACTCAATGCCCTACAAATTCTTTTCTCTTCAATTGCATATCGAATTTTGTTTTGATTGATTCTGCCTTCACCACACTCTTCAGTGCATTCTAGATCCTAATCATTCACTGTATTAAAAGGCATATCCTTATTTTGCAGTTGGTTCTCATGCCACTCATGCACAATTAGTGTCCTCTAGTTATTGATACTTTCACTAATGGATCAGTTTCTCACTATTTACTCTGAATACTTCCTCCAAAACTTTTCCCAATGCAATTCATAACTGTACCTACAAGAGAATACAAATGGCAATGGACAGAATATTAGAAAAGTCAGATGCATTTTAGTTAAAGAGATGGCTATACCAGATATAAGAATGGTCTAAAGTGTTGAAGGCAACAAAAGACTCCAGAGCAAGAGTAACAAAAGGCTCCATAGTGAGGGCAACAAAAGGCTTCAGTGTGAGGGTCACAAAAGGCTCCAGAGTGACAGTATCAAAAAGCTCCAGAATGAGAATAATAAAAGGCCCAAGAGAGAGAGTAACAAACGACCCTTGAGAGAGGACAATAAAATACTGCTAACTGAAGGAGACAATATTCAAGTAAACCACAAGATATTTGCCCTACATGCCAGTGCAATGAAATGCATGAGCTGGAGAGTTTAAGGCAGAAGAAAGAAAATGCATAATACCTAAACTGCAACAGCAGATGGCAATGAGGAATGTGCAGGCGGCTGTGAATGAAGGAAAGCTATCTGAAATCACTCGAAAGAATCAATACGTCCCAAAAGTAAACAAATCTATTCCATGGAAAATGTCCATATCAGGACTGAACTGCAAGGTTTGAAGTAAAAGATTCAAGCTGAGTCAATGAGATAATGCGTTGAAACCTAAAGTGAGTTGGTAAATAGTCAACAAGAAAATAAACAGCTCAAACAACAGTTTAAAATCAAATGTGTGACCATTTGCAACGTGAAGGAACAAAGACTGTCTTAAAAACACAACGTGGAAGTACAGCAGAGGAAACGCTATAAGACTTTGCCGAATTATTTGAAAGCTCAAAATGAAGTAAATGAGCTTCTCAAAAAGAAAGGAAAAACCATTGAATGACCTTCACATGGCACATGAATCTCCCAGATTGAAGTTTATTCTTCTGGAAAATTACAAAGAAAAGCAAAGGAAATTTCACGTCACTCTATGCAAATTGACAGGCCAATTGGCAGAGAAGACTGAGCAATATGCCACATTCCAGGAAGAAGCCAAAACCACAAGAAACAACTGAGAAGCTGAAGAAGCAGCTGAATAGCAAAGAGGAGGCATTGAAAGGAAAAGCCATTGAACTTCCCAACTGCAGACAGAACAAGAAAATACTAAAATAATATCAGAAAATGTGATCCTGAAACATAAGAAATCAGTAGATGGAAAAGCACTGGATATTTTAGAAGTGCTGAGCTGAATGACAAGATTTATCAGCTTATAAAAGAGTTTGACTGATATTGTGAAACAGGTGGAAATGAAGATTCCATTCCTGAACGATAGACATCCAGTGATACCTGGGGAAAGTAGTTGCCATTCAGGACAACATGGGAGAAGCAAATCCAAGTCCAGTCTAGGAATGAGTAAAGTGCACATTCCCTTTGGAAGTGTAGGGAGACTTTTCTTGGGGAGCCTTGTATTCAGTGAACCCAGATAACACAAAGACTTTGTGAAAGACAGTAAGGAGCTATAAAAGTTCTTTATTTGACCAACACTATTGGGAGAGAGATGATCAGAGGATTCTAACTTCTCTCTGGTGTTACATCACATGGGCACAACAGGTAGATAGTTTTGAAGATTTGATCTTCCCATCCCACCTGTCATCAAAATGGATGGTCCAATTATATTAATATACTTCATTTACTTTGTCCAATAGAATTCTACCTTCCAGCAAATTGGTCAACTGAACCCATAAGTTCTTTCTTTCATTGCCTTGTAACTTTACCTGTGCAAATTTGATAGGTTTTACAGTCTCTCCTAACCCCTGCAGTCCTGAAAACAATAAAGGAGTCATCCTCCTTATCTGTTTCCTATTCCTTATAGCCGTGGAGGCTGAATACATCCATTCGTGGGAGCTAGAAGCTAAATCTTTCTTTTCATTTCAAGAAACTTGGTAGTTGGTAACTGCTTTATGCTTTGTTCCAGACGAATGAGGTCTGTCTAATTAAACCTATTTCCCATTATGCTGGCAGGTAAACTGCTTGTTGGCCAAAGTTCAGAAGAAAATACAAAAATACAGATCAAATTTACAATTCTTGTTCAAAATAATTATATATATGTGCTTATATAGACAATGCTTTTGTAGCATATAAGTGAGGCAAATTATGACACCTTTGATATGTGTAAGAATACTACTTTAAACTAATCTACTTTGTTTTAATAGTCTCAGAAAACAGGGGTCTCTGTATCCTTCACCACAGGGAGAAACAGGGATGGGATTTTCCGGCCTCATTCATCCCAAGACCGGAAAATCACACCAAGGTCAACAGACCTTTGCATGGTCTGCATCCTGCCCATTATGATTCCCATGGCAAACGGGACAGGAAAATTCCACCCATAGTGTCTGAAAAAAGTAGACTCCAAATGAGTTGTTAAACTTATCTTGTTGGAAGAACTACCAAGCTTCAAGATCTTGTGAATTAATAAAGTCAGAGTCTTGAGGTGAGTCAGAATGAATATCAAGTAAAAATTGTATTGTACTACCCTGTTGGAAGGAAAAGAAGTTTTCTTTAGGGAAGACAGGGGCATGTTGTGATGTTGTATCCATTACCATTGTAATGTGAATGTGCTTGGCAGAGCAATGGTTAATGTGAAACAGGAGAATAGCACTGGCCACATTATAATATATAGAGTCACTTGGTAATAGATTCGGAGAGAACACTCTTGAAGCTTACCTGCATGGGGAAGCAATACCATGCATGAGAGTAGGTGTGATCTGTACACTGTTATTAACAATAAATGATTCATGTTTAAATACATAAGCCTCAATGTCTCATCCTTGAGACACCTAAAGAATCCATTTTATTACTGACTATGGGAGTGAGAGAGAGAAAGAATGTGTGACGGGGGAATACAGGTGAATAGAGAGAGTGAGAGAGAGAGGGAGAGCATGAGGGGACAGAGATTGAGGCAGCGAGAGACTGAGACAACAAGTACAGTATATATTGTACTATGCCTTGTACAATAAATAAGGTATTATATAACATCATAAGATAATAATCTGAATTAGACACAATACCCCAGCTGAGGCCAAACTAATACTTTGTAAAGGTTCACCATAACCTCTTGTTTCTGTACTCCATGCCTCTATTTGCAAAATAAGAAGTCTCACAACACCAAGTTACAGTTTAACAGGCTTATTTGGTAGCACAAGCCACAAGTTTTTGGAGCACGGCCCCTTCATCAGGGCAAATATAAACACAAATTCAGTTTACAAGATAATGGTTGGAATGTGAGTCTTGACAGGTAATCAAGTCTTAAACATATAGACAATGTGAGTGGAGAAAGGGTTAAGCACAGGTTAAAGAGATGTGTATTATCTCCAGCCAGGACAGTGGGATTTTACAAGTCCAGGCAAGTCATGGTGGTTACAGATAGTGTGACATGAATCCAAGGTCCTGGTTGAGACTATTTGGAAAGCCCAGGATCCTTTATGGGTTCTTAACTACTTTGACTATAGTCAAGATATTGGTTAAAACAGTCTTATGCCTGTAGATTCCATTTTGGCAATGAGCATCAAAGTTTATTTATTAGTGTCACATTAGGCTTACTGCAAGAAATTACCCTAGTTGTCACACCTCGGTGCCTGTTCAGGATTTCTTACACTGAGGGAGAATTTAACATGGTCAATGCACCTAACCATCTGTGGGAGGAAACTGGAACATCTGGAGGAAACCCACACAGACATGGAGAGAAAGTGCAAACTCCACATAGACAATGACCCAAGCACAGAATCGGACTTATGTGGAAGCAATGTTAATCACTGTGCCACTCTACCACCTGAGTAAAGTGTTACCAAGTGCATTAAAGTGCTAGAACAGTAATCTGAAAATAATATTTTCATAAAATTCTGAAGCTTTTTTGTGTTCAGGCACAGTCGGCCAAGTTCTGTATTCAAGCTTGCTCATTAACTTGGCTTAGTTTCAGAGCCTTACATATTTGCATAAGAGCTGCAATCACAAAATTAGTCCTGGATTTGCCTTATGCCAAAATGAACACAGAACACTAAAACCCACATTGCATGCCATTAATTATTGCATAATTAGCTCATACAATTAGACACTAATGTTAAATCAAATAACAGCTGCTGGGAAAAAGCCATTAAATGGTGATAGCTACCACTGAGAAAAAGAAATGATTCATTTGAATTATCATGAAACGTTTCTTCCAGAACTTTCTTTTTTAGCAACTCAAGCTCTATTTTAAATTGTGTGTTGAGAAATCAAGGATTTATATTCTGTCCAGAGACTTCTAGTCTGACTTGAAAGACACATTTATTCCTGAGTGGATAAAAGTTGCATTATCATACATTTGCAAAGCATGTGAAAAATAGACCAGATTGCTGTGTCTGCTCATTTGCTATGGCAATAGTGAATGCCTCGCGATTCCAGAGCTCCGCTGACAACAATGACATATGTTAGTCTGCACCCGGAGAATTTTTCTTCATCGTTTGGTCACACCTGACAGATCAAGGATGTGAAATGGTAGTGTATTGCTGGAATGTGTCTGCAAATCAGCACTCTGACACAACAAAACAGTGTTTTCCTTCTAAGCAGCAGCATATTCTATAACATGACAACTGTTGTTAACTGTGTGAGTGTTAGTGTCAAACACTTTATTGTTTCAAGGAGATGGCAGCATTAGGTGCAGAAAGATTTCTGACATTTGGATGCAGGAAGCTGCAAAACATGCAAAGCCGTTTTTGTTGATTTATTCTTTTAAAAACTGATCACGTCACGACTGGATGATGCATTAGGTTAAAATAATGCTCTTTCAGCACTGGAACGTAGGAACAAAGGAGTTCGGAGGAGAAGCAGGCAAATTCGAGCCTCCTTCACCATTCAATCAGATCATGGCTGATCTATCCGTGGTCTCAAATCCGCCTCCCCACCTGTTCCCAAAATCCCTCTTTCCCCTTTTTTATTAGAATTAATCTTGAAACTATTCAATAATTCAGATTCCATCGTACTATAAGAACATAAAAACTAGGTGCAGGAAAAGGCCATCTGGCCCCTCGATCCTGCTCCGTCATTCAGTAAGATCATGGCTAATCTTTTGTAGACTCAGCTCCACTTACCCGCCCACTCACCATAACCCTCAATTCCTTTACTGCTCAAAAATTTATCTATCCTTGTCTTAACAACATTCAATGAAGTAACCTCAACTGCTTCACTGGGCAGGGAATTCCACAAATTCACTTTATGTGAAGAAGTTCTTCCTCAACTCAGTCCTAAATCTGCTACCCCTTATTCTGAGCTATGTTCCCAAGTTCTAGTTTCACCTGCCTGTGAAAACAACTTCCCTGCTTCTATCTTATTTATTCTCTTCATAATTTTATACGTTTCAACAAGATCTCCCCTCATTCTTCTGGATTCCAATGAGTATAGCCTCAGTTTACTCAGTGCTCCTCATAGGCCAAACCTCTCAACTCCGGAATCAACCTAATGAATCTCCTCTGCACCCCCTCCAGTGCCAGTATATCTTTTCTCAAGTAAGGAGACCAAAACTGTACACAGCAGCACCCTATACAGCTGCAATGTAATCTCACTGTTTTTAAACTCTATCCCTCTAGCAACGAAGGACAAAATCCCATTTGCTGTCTTAATTACCTGCTGTACATGCAAACCAACTCCTTGAGATTCCTGCACAGCAGCATGCTACAATTTTTTTACCATTTAAATAATAGTCCATTTTGCTTTTATTCCTACCAAAATGGATGACCTCCTGAGTGCTGGATGACAGTGAGTTTCACAAAATCTCCGCCCTCTGCAAGAAATAGTTTCTCCTCATCTCAGTTTTAAATCTACCACCTCTCAACCTATACCTGTGACCTTGTGCTCTAAATTGTCCCACAAGAGGAAATATTTCATCTACATTTACCTTATCAATTCCTTTTAACATTTTATATATCTCAATCAGATCCCCTCTCATCCTTCTAAACTCCAGTGAGTGTAAGTCCAAACTCTTTAATCTCTTCTCATATGGCAACTCCTTCATCCCCGGAATCAATCTGGTGAACCTCCTCTGAACTGCGTCCAATGCCACCACATCCTTCCTCAAATAAGGAGACCAAAACTGGACACAAAACCCCAGACGTGCTCTCACCAACACCTAAAAATTAATACAACACTCCTTTACTTTTATACCGTAGTTCTTTTGCAATAAATGCCACTGTCCCATTCATCTTTTTTATGATGTGCTACACCTGCAAACTGATTTTCTGCAATTCAAGAACACAGACACCCAAATCTCTCTGCCCAGACACATTTTAAATCTGCTTTCCATTTAGGTAATAATTTGCCTTTCTACTTTTTCTTCCAAAATGGATAATCTCACACTTATCCACATTAAACTCCATTCTGTCAGTCAGCCAATCCTCAATCCAATGTATTACTCTACTCCCAGTCTCATGCAATCAATTTAAAATTTGTCAGGGCAGAGGGATCTGGGTATCTTTGTTCATGGATCGCAGAAACTCAATTTACAGGTGCAGCATGGAATAAAAAAGTCAAATGGGATGTTGGCATTTATGGCAAAAGGACTGGAGTATAAAAATAGAGAAGTGTTGCTGCAATTGTATAGCATGTTAGTAAAATCACACCTGGAGTATGTCATCCTACATTTTGCTTCTCTCCTTTTTTGAATAGGGGGTCATTCTAGCATGTTTCCAATCCACTGGGACCTTACCTGAATCCAAAGAATTTTGAAACATTTCAACCAGTGCATTCATTATCACTGCTGCTCACTCATCAATATACTAGGGTGCAGGCCATCAGATCCTGGAGACTTATTTGCCTTTAATCCCATTAGGTTGTTCACTATTCTCTCCCTAACAATGGTTCTTGCATCAAGTTGCTCTGCATTAATTACAGCTTTTTTGAAAATCTTCATTATTCTCTACCGTGAAGACAGAGACAAAATATTGGTTTAGTGTCTCATTAATACCTCACCAGTATTGTTGTCTGAATGGTCAACATCTACTTTAATTATTTTCTTTTTCTTTATATACTTGTAGAAGCTCTTGGTATCTGTGTTTATGTTTTTTGCTAGTTTCCTTTCATACTTCAGTTTAGTTCTTTTGATTCTATTTTTTGCAGCCTTTTGCTGAACCTTAAAGTTCTCCCAATCCTCCATCCTACCATGGATTCTTGCAATTTGGTATGCCCTAGTTTTGCCTTTATGTCTTCTTTAACTACCTTGTCTGGCCATGGAACATTTCTCTTCCTTCCACCATTCCTCTCAGGAATACAGTTGAATTGAAAGATATTCAATTTCTCTCTGAACATCCACCATTGTTTCTCACCTAGCCTGCCTCTATTATTTGTCCCCAATTTACTTGAGCCAACTCTTTCCTCAGGCCTGTGCAATTATGTCTGCACAATATTAAAATGCTAATACACTCTGTGAAATCTCCCTCGGGGCTGTTTTTGCCAATTTGATTAATCCAATCGAAATATATGTTAAAATCACCCATGATTACTGATGTGGTCTTTTTACAAGTCCTCATTATTTCCTGATTTATACTGTGCTCCACTTCAGAAGTATTGCTCAGAGGCCCGTAAATTACTTCTGCTGAGATGTTTTTTTCCTTTTTTTAATTTCCCCCCAGATTGATACATGTTGGTCCTTGTCATTTCTTAATACGGCCTTAATGTCCTCTTCAACCGATAAAACAACTGCACTTTCTGTTCCATCCTGTCTATTCTTTTAGATTACTGAGTACCTTTTGTCCTAGTCCTCCTGTAACCATCAGTAATCCTCACCAAAACCACACCTATCTATTTCTACTTGTGTCATCAGTTCATTGACATTATTTTGAATACTGCGTATATTCAGGTATTGTGTTTTCAAATATGTCCTTCTGCTTTGTCTTTCCTTTGCAGGATTTTCTTATGTCCCACATTTTGCACACATTTTGACCTCCTTTATTAATCTCCAATGGCGGTTAGGCTGGCTCTGTCCGTTCATCCTATTAATTGCTATCTTTTTCTCACATACTAACCTGATGCTTTGGTTCCCATTTACCATTACACTTGTGTGGTTTATCCTTCCTTTTCACCCCCCCCCCCCCACTCCCCACCCTCCAACTAGTTTAAAGTGCTTGTGAGCACCCTATTTATTCTTTCTGCTAGAACACTGGCCTCAGGTCGGTTCAGGTGGAGACCGTCCCAACAGTACAGATATCTCCTGTTCCCATACTGACGCAATGAAATGGAGCCCCTCTCTCCCGCACCACTCCTTTAGCCACTTCGCTAATTTCCTCATCCCTATACTAATTCACATGTAGCTTTGGAAGATGAACATTTCTCCCATTTTCTGACCATAGAAAAACTTGCATTGAATTAGACAGAACTTAGAACACAGTAACCTTCTCTGCAAGTTTTTATGTAACTCATGAACCTCCTCCCACCTTATTTCATCTCATTCAATAAATACTCCCTTCGGTGCATTTCTCCCTTGTAAAGGGGTCAATAATTACAACATAAAGATTTACCAGAGGATGGTGGAAATTTGGAACTCAGTGCCTGAAAGAGTAAGGGAAGTGGGAACCCTCACAACATTTAAGAAGTATTTAGATGAGCAGTTGAAACACCCCAGTATACAGAACTATGGAACAAATGCAGAAAATTGGCAATAGAATAGATAGATGCTAGATGGCCAGTGCAGTTATGATGCTGTTAAATTCTATAGTGGCGATCTTACAGCTCAACCTGCTGGTCAACTGATATGGCAAGCTGGTAAGGTTGGGCGAGTGCTGGAAAATCAGGCTCACACCTTGTTTTTCATCTGTGGCAATTTTACCAACACTGATTTACTGATGAAATCCACTTCATGCCCATATAGGGCATGCATGAAGCTAATTTCAGTATTCATTGGTTCATTTACATATAAATAGTGAGTCCCAGGTTCAATCATCTGGGCTTACTTGACTTTATTTGCTTATTATTCAAGGTCCCCATCAGCGAAGATCGCATATGATCCCCACCAATGTGATGGCCTTGCTGCTGGAAACAGAAGTCATTAAAGCCTCCCATGTGGACAATGGCAGGGCCAGCTTGGTAACCTGGCACTGCCCATAAGGGGGGAGGACCTGATGGGCAGAGCCAGAAGGCATTGGGCCCTTTATGGGGGTGGGCCATGACAACGGAGGCTCAGGGGGCTCCGTGTGGGGGGCAGGAAGAGTGCTGCTCTGCAGAGTGGGAATGGGATGGGGATCAGCTAGAGTGGCATTTGGGGGAGATGGGGGTTGAGGATCGACAATGTCTAGGGGGGGTTGGGAGATGGGTGATGGGAGATCTCCCAGTGCACTCTATATACTAAGTTTAACCATGCACTGAGAGATTGGTGTGCCTGCGCAATGGCACTCTTGAATATCAGCGGCTGGCTTTCTAGTGAGAATAGTTTCTATCTCCACCTTCCCCCGCCAGCCCAATGGCAATAATCTGGGCTCTTTTTTTTCAACTAAGTACCATACAGGTATAACTGTGTGTTTTCCAGAAAAATCATGGAATTCTCTCCCGCTTACGGGCTACTTTTTGATAAGATCACCCCTATGATTCTATGACCCTGCAGACCACACTTTTGTTCACACAGGTTACAAGCATCTCAAAGCTGTTCGACAATTGCTGAGATTCCTCCACCACTTCAGCTTGTTCCATTTACCGTTCTTCCTCATGGTCACACTGTCCTCTCTACCACCACTGGCCACAGCAGCACCCCTATTCTGAGGGGTGTGAGTGCCTTCTGCCACAGTGTCCAAGTATGTCTCCCCCTTCCTGATCTTTCATTCCAAAAATATCTATGTATTATAGGACAAACACTTTGACCACAGATCATGGAACTCTGCTTGGGTAGATCAGCAATATTATGAGGTTGGGTTGTCATTGAAACGCATTACACTAATGAGATGTGAATACAGTTAGAATGTAGGCTCCAACATTGATAAAGCTTCAGGCTTACAGAGAATACACATAGACTGTAGTGGACCACTATGATGTGATGTACAATGGGGAACTGACACCCAATATACTTCAAAACAATGGGCATTGACGATTACATTATTCGCCCCCAAAGCATTCCGTCTATTATGGTGATATATTCTTTATAAATTATACCCTAGACAGCCAGCGCTGGAACAGTTTAACAGCACATTCATGAGATTACTGAAATTAAATCTGAAAATTAAAATTGAAAATCAACCATGCCAACTGTGAATGTTGAGATATGCAGCACTGCTCTGTGAATATTGCAATAGCCAGCAAATGAAGGCACAATAAATGTCTTCACCTCTCAACTCCATGCAACTCCTGAAAATTGAAATCCCTTCACTCTAGAAGCCACTGTAATAAAGATGACGCACACTGGAAAATTATGCCTTAAGAAAGTAAATCCCCATGTTGTGACAATTATGAAAAATCTGTGACACAACTCTGATCATTCAGTAATATTAACAATAAAAATGTTAATTGTTTTTCTTCAAAATTGCCCTAGCTGTTATTTTAATGGAGGTCAGTTTAATGAAGACCGAAATGATTCACAAAATTGTTTTAGCGCAGAAGAAGGCTATTCGGCCCATTATGTCTGCACTAGCTCTTCAAATGAGCAGTTCACCAAGTGCTATTCTCCTGGCTTCTCCCCAGAACCTTGCACATTTCTTTTCGGACAGCTGTCTGATTCCAATTTGAATGTCCCAATTGAGTCTGCTTCTATCACATTCTCAGTCAGGGTATTCCAGTTTTCCTTTATGCCGCTTTTGCTTCTTTTAGTAATTACTTTAAATCTGTGTCTTCTCAATCCTTTCATGAGTGGCAACAAGTTCTCCCTATCTACTTTGTGCAGATCCCTCATGATTTTGAATACCTCTATCAAATCTCCTCTCAGCCTTCTTTTCTCCAAGAGCTCTATCTTCTCCACTCTATCTTAATAACTGAAGTTCTTCATCTCTGGAACCATTCTCATAATTTTTTTCTGCCCTCTTTCTAATGTCTTCATGTCTTTCCTAAAATGTGGCATCCAGAACTGGATACAACACTCCAGCAGAGTCATAAGGGTTTACAGCATGGAAACAGGCCCTTCGGCCCAACTTGTCCATGCCATCCTTCTTTTTTAACCTAAAGCTTGTCCCAATTGCCCATGTTTGGCCCATAATCCCTCTATACCCATCCTACCCATGTAGCCATTTAAATGCTTTTTAAAAGACAAAATTGTACCCACCTTTACTATTACTTTTGACAGCTTGTTCCAGAGACTCACCACTCTCTGTATGAAAAGATTGCCCGTCAAAGTCCTTTTGTACCTCTCCTCCCTCACATTAAACCTATGTCCTCTAGTTTTAGACTCCCCTACCTTTGGGAAAACATGTTGACTATCAACAATCTATGCCCTTCGTTATTTTACAGAGGCTGACTCAATGTCTTATATAAGTTCCTTGCTTTTGTACTCTATGCCCCTGTCAATAAAGTCTAAGATACTGTATGCTTTATTCACTGCTTGCTCAACCCATCCTGTTACCTTCAATAACTTATGCACATGTACATCCAAGTCCTCATCTCCTGCATTCCTTTAGGGTAGTGTTCCTTATTTTCTATTGTGTCGCTATGTTTTTTCTACCTAAATGAATTACTTCACGTTCCTCCACATTGTACTTCATTCTTCCATTCCACCAATTCTAATCTATCCTCCTCTCAGTTCACAATATTCCAAGTTTTGTATCAAATGCAAATTTTGAAAGTGTGCCTTATACACCAAGTATCCTAGGTTTAGGTCATTGATGTATAGTAGAAAATCTTAACAGCATAGTAAATGTACCTGCACTACAGTAAATATAGTTGGACTACAGCAATTACAATCATAGAATCCCTACAATACAGAAGCAGACCATTCGGCCTATCGGGTTTATAGCAACCACAATCTCACCCAAGTCTTATTCCCATAACCCCACATATTTACCCTGCCGATGCCCCTGACATTAGGGTCAGTTTAGCAGGCCAATCAACCTAACATGCACATCTTTGGACTGTGGAAGTACCTGTAGGAAGCCCATGCAGACACAAGGAGAAAGTGCAAACTCCGCACAGACAATGGCCCAAAGGCTGGAATTGAACCTGGGTCACCCGTGCTAGAAGGCAAGAAGGGTTCAAGAGGACTAGTCACCACTACCTTTTCACAGACAATTAGGGATGGGCAATAAATGCTGGCATAGCTAGTGGAACTCACAGTTATGAACAACAAAAAAGGAAAAGTAAGGGTCCAAACACTGACTCCTATAGTGAGGAACTCACTATAATATTTCCCCCTTCCTGAAAAAAACATGTATTAACCAATCTCTGTTTCTTGTCACTCAGCCAATTTCATATCTGTGTTGCTACTTCCCTTTTTTTCCATGAGTTATAACCATGCTCACAAATTTGATGTGTGGAACTATCAAATGTATTTTGGAAGTACATGTGCTCCACATCAACAGCATTGTCCTTATCAACCGTCTCTGTTACTGCTTTAAAAAAACTCCAGCACGTGAGTTAAACAGGATTTTCCTTTAGCAAATCCATGTTGCCTTTCCTTAAATAATCCATATTTGTCCATGTGAAAAGTAATTTGGTTCTAAATTATTGTTCCTAGAAGTTTCCCCACCACTGACTGGTTTATCATTCCTGGACTTTACACCTTTTTTTGAACAATATATTAATGGCGGCATGAATCTGTTTGTTAACTGCATTGACTCTCCTTAGGAAGGAGTCAAGTGATACCTCTAGGTGGTTAAATGGCCACACCACTTCAAAACAAACAAGAAACAATTCAATTCTTTATAGTGGATTTTGATTCACAAACTGGAGAGATCCACAATAACTCAGACATTGCTGCTGATTGTTCAGCCAATCTGACTTGCTAAGGATAACCGATTAGGGGTTGGAATTCCTCTCACTCAGCTCAAAAGCACCCTGCAAATCAATACCTTAGTAAGAAGCCTCACAACTTCAGGTTAAAGTCCAATAGATTTATGTGGCAGCACTAGCTTTCAGAGTCTCAAGCTCCTTCATCAGGTGAATGAGGACTTGTGCTCACAAATGGAGCAAGTAAAGATACAAACTCAATTTACAAGATAATGGTTGGAATTTGCATTCAACCATTATCTTGTAAATTGAGTTTGTGTCTTTATATGCCCTGTTTGTGAACACAAGTCCTCACTCACCTGATGAAGGAGATTGAGACTCCGAAAGTTAGAGCTGCCAAATAAACCTTTAACTTGGTGTTGTGAGACTTTTTTACTGTGCTTACCCCTGTCCAATGCCAGCATCTCCACATCATGGCAACTAATAACTTTGTAGGTAGGATGATCCTCTGTGGGCAAGCAACAGAAAAATAGATTTGTGCTGTTAGTCTGTTGTTTAGCCAGTAAACATCAGCAGAAACATTTATTGGGTCCCTAAACTCTGCCAAGCTCTGCTTTGTGGCTGTGGCTAAGTGGCATCACAAGTGTATTCTTCATACAAACAAAACCAAACTTTACTCGTGAGGGTATCCTAGTTCTTAAATTTTGTGTGAGAGCCCAAAAGGACCTGTCAGGTGTACAGGAAATCCACCCAAATATCAGCAACAGTATTAATGCATAGAGTAGAATCCTTTCACTTAGGTGGCAGACATACAAACACTGCTTGGTGCGAGCAAACTTTATACAAGTTATGTGTTTTAAAATTTGGTTATGTTTAAATCTAGTTTTGTCTATCTTTGGGAATGAACCATTTCGTTGGATTATGTGTTAAGCATTGGATTTGTACAAACATGGAACAAAAGTAAGTTTAGAAATTGCGACCCTTTTAAAGAAAGTTGCTAATGGACAAGGAACTGCTTTGAATTATTATATAATTACCGCAGCAGTGAATTTGAAAATGTATGGTTAATTTTCACCAACCCCAATCGACTATAGAAAACGACTTCCCCAACTAATCATGCACAACTTACAGTTTAAAGAATTGCACTGGAACGAATCATTTGCAACTTTCTAATATTTAAATCTCTTTCATGAAAACTTGACCTCATAGCGATATATAAGCATAACATCAGCTCAGATGTAATCTAAAGTAAAAATTAATTCAGCATGACTCTACATTGCAATGGGGACTCAAAATGTATATTAATATTTCATTCAAATGTTAGGGTTTGATTGTCGGTGACACAGTAAGTAGTCACTT
Organism: Sphyrna mokarran; assembly: GCA_024679065.1. Taxonomy (NCBI): domain Eukaryota; kingdom Metazoa; phylum Chordata; class Chondrichthyes; order Carcharhiniformes; family Carcharhinidae; genus Sphyrna; species Sphyrna mokarran. Next base: position 102,141,788 of record JAGIQG010000003.1, on the reverse strand, counting down.
GAACATTTGAGACTGTCGATACCATGGTACCGGAGTTTGCTTTCTACAATGCTCAGCTGTGTGCAATCTGAGTTATCTGACTTTCCATTCAGCAGTCAAACACTCTGCCAACCCAGAAAAAAAAGGGGCTGCCATGGGGATATATTAAAATACTATTTCATCAGTCATCCTGTTCACACATTCCCTTCCTAGAACCAAGGGTGGTAATGAAAGTAATTTAAAATACATCTATAATTAATTCAACTCTCTTTCCTGCTGCTGGCTATGGTCCACTAAGAGAGGTTCACAGAATTGATGTAGCTGCCTTGTGGCAGGAGAGGTACCCGTGAGGTTCCTATCTTCTGTTTGCCTCGGCTGACCCAGATAAATAGAAAACAGTCATTTGAATTACTGTGACTTAGCTTTAGATTTCCATATTCTTTCTCCATGATGATGCCTTACTTTATTGTTCAGATACCGGTGTGTGGTACAATAGAACAGAAGCATTCAATACTTTTGTGTCTTGCAGATGACATTATCTTGTGCATCAAATGCTGCACTTGTCTTCATCTGTCTGCGGAGGACCTTCGGCAGAATCCATTTGATGTCTGAGATCTTACATCTCACCTTATCATCAATCCACAGTGATGTTTTAATCCTTACTGGTTGAATGGTTGGGAAAGAATTTCATTTGAGGGCAGACTTGCACTACCTGATAGTGTCACATTTAATCATTCACGTTCTTCATGCCGACTAAATTATACATTTTTAACCTGAGGTCCCTGGATGCTGAGAGGGTCCATAAGGTTGTCGAGTCTCTTCAGTATTTGATGACTGACTTACATATTATTTTTATTGTTTCATGCACAGAAAAAAAATCATCTTCTGCAGTGACAAGGCAGCTCTCCTTTAGATTTCTGACACAGGAAAGCTTCAAAACCTTTGATCAGAAGACAATTCATTGATCTATACAATTATTACTCTATTCAGTCTATTTTCTCATCAATTAATGAATATTCTAATCAAATCCAGTTGTATTTAATGCTTTAACATTTCAAACTCCTTGCAAATATTTAATAGATATCATAAAACAATTTTTTTTGCAAGGCAGGTGGTGCTTAACAGCAGACTAAAGGAACAAACTGGAAGGGGGCTATATTGGCCATATACTCCAGGACAATTGATGAGGTTGTGCACACTGGTGGAACTGAAGGGATTGAAGATGAGGTACTCTGCATATGAAATTCTCCTTCACATTTTTCTCTCACCCAGCAAATTATTTTAACTCACAAGGAACAGTTGACATAAGCAATTACTTTCTCCTTTCCTCTCATTTTACCCTTGATTTATTTACATTTCAGAGTCACAAGAATTACAACTTTTCCAGTCAGAGAAGGAAAAGACGAAGGGTTACTTGATCTTACACTAACAGCCACCAGCTCAGAAACTGACATTGTGCATACTTTTTTGAGGCTGTGATAGTGGAGAATTCAGATTGAGAAAACACCTGCATAGGATGCATCACTAGGCATAAGTATGCAGGAGTCAGGGCAGAGGGAAAGGATATCACGGAGGCCAGCTTGCCAGAGGACAAGGTCACATACAAATTTGCTGCAGAGAATTTAGATGAAGATTCAGATGGCCCAGACCACAAAAGAAGTTTGATGGATGTACACAATCAGATGCTGGTACACTGGGAAACCTGCCAAAAAGCTGATACACAATGTTAAAGAACATGGAGGAGTTCGGCTCCAATTTGGCACAGGAACATGGCAGCCAGCCATCCATCCATTTCAACGCAGAATCAAAAATTTTACAGTTGTAGAAGAAGGCCATTTGGCCCTTTGAGCCTATATGAAAAAATCCCACCCAGGTCCTGTCCTGTCCCCATCACCTCAATGTAGGATCGTTTCATGCAGAATTACTCTCCTAATTCTCCTGACACTAGGTTCAATTTATCATGGCCAATCAACCTCACATGCATATATTTGGACCATGGGAGGAAACTGGAGCATCTGGAGGAAACCCGCTCAGACACAGGGAGAATATGCAAACTCCACACAAATAGTAACCCGACGCTAGAATTGAACGTGTGTTCCTGGCACTGTGAGACAGCAGTGCTAACCACTGTGCCATCGTGTCTCCTCGTGGTATCTCTGTCAGTATCTTTGTGGACCCAATATAATGCAGAGTTAAGAGCTGATATCACAGCTCCCATTGTAGCACAGACAGCTTCCAATAGGGTCTGAGAGCTGCGGAGAGCTCATATTCCTAACATTGAAGTTCTGAACATTACTGTTGAAAGAGGACTCACAGCAGTCCATCAATCTGCTTTCAGCATATCACCAGGCTAGCTGTAGCATCGCCCTGGTGGAGTGGCTCTGGCTTCATGGATTAGTGACCTTCTGTCTTCCCTCAGGGTGACCTGCTCCCTACAGTATAGAAACACTAAGGCAATGCAAAACAATGATAGTTTCACTTTGTTTACGTTATTTAATGAGTGAATTGATAAATGTGAAGATGAATTTGAATTTGGTGATGGTTTTTATTTCTGTAATGAACTGAAGGAGGAATTGACATGTTATCAGAAGAAGATGTTGTGATGAGAGAGGAAAGGAAAGGATTGTGGGGCTGTTACTTAATGGGGGGAGTATAGTTATAGCTATGAGTATTACTTGTGAACATGTAGACAACTAGGAAGTGCCTGTCTATATTGTAATCTCAATTTTCATTCCTCTTCTTGCATTTCAGCCCTGCACTTCCTCCTCCCCTTTCATTTCTTCCTCCCTTTCCTAACAGTTTTTTTTAATCATTCAAGTGATGAGATGTAACTGGCTAGGCCAGCATTTATTGTCCATCGCTAATTGCCTTTGAGAAGGTGATACTGAGCTGTCATTTTGAACTGTTACAGTACAGGTGGTTTAGGTATGCCCAAAATGCTACTGGGGAGAGAGTTTCAAGATATTGACCCAGTGACAGTAAAGGATCAGTGATATAATTTCAAGTCAGGATGGTGGGCTTGGAGGGGGATTTCTAGGCTAGCGCTACCCTTGTCCTCCTAGATGACAGTCATGTGGGTTTGGAAGGTGCTGCTTAAGAAGCCTTGGTGAGCTCTTACAGTGCATCTTTCTGATAGTATGCACTGGTATTTCTGTGTGTCAGTGGTGGCTGGAATAAATGTTTGTGAAAGGGATTCTAGTCAAAGACGTTGCATTGTCCTGGACAGTTGTTGGAGCTACACCTGCTTTTCAATCGCATTCCTGACTTGTCATTTATTATTTGGAAGATTACATTGCAGATGTTGTCCTAGCTCTGGGGAGTCAGGACGTGAGTTATTTAACTCAGAATTTCTAGCCTCTGGCCTGAATCAAAGCCACAGTGGTAACCCTCAAGATTTTGATAATGAGGGATTCAGTGATTGTAATGCTATTGAATGACAAAGGTGATGGTTAGATTCTCTATTGTTGCAAATGGTCATTTTCTGGCACTTGTTGGGTGCAAACATTATTTGCATGTTTTTTTGGTGGCCCAAAACATAGAACATAGAATAGTAGAGCAGAGTACAGACCCTTCAACCCTTGATGTTGTGCCAAGCTTGTCCGAAACCAAGATCAAGCTATCCCACTCTCTGTCCTTCTGGTGTGCTCCATGTGCCTATCCAATAACCACTTGAAAGTTCCTAAAGTGCCTGACTCCACTATCACAGCAGGCAGTCCATTCCACATCCCAACCACTCTTCATTCTCCCAGTCAGTTCACAAAGAAGCCTGATCAAGTCTCCAGGTATGGTTGCAACTTTACTCAGCACACTATTTAATTTAGGATTGCGTAGGATATACAAAAAGAGGCTCTTCAATCCAACCAGTCCACGTTATTATTTATGTCTCACTCAAGTCTCCTCCCATCTTTCCTCATCCAGATATGAATTGTAAAATTATTCTCCCTTCTCCCTCAAATGCTTGTCTAGCATTCCCTTAAATGCATACTTCAACCACTTCCAGTGGTAATGAGTTCCACATTCTCCTCATCCTTTGGTAAAGGAGTTTCTTCTGATTTCTGTTAGATTTTTTGATAACTATCTTATCTGATGGCCTCTAGCTAAGCTTTTCTTCACAAGAGGAAACATCCCCTCTATGCCCACTCTATCAAAACTTTTCATAATTTTTAATACCTCTATTAAATTATTTCCCAGCCTTCTTTTTCAAGTTGGAAGAGGGCCAGCCTATCAGTCCTTTCCTGATCTATATAGCCCCACGCTTCTGGCATAATTCTTGTAAATCTTCTTTTCATCCATTTCAGTGAACCCATGGTGCAGTATTAGTTTGAGATAACATCCCTACTTTTCAATTCTATCCCTCTAGAAATAAAACTACCGCTCAGTTAGCTTTTTTCATAATCTTGCTAACCTTTCACATAACTTTTAGTGATTGGTATATTTGTATTCTGAGATCCCTTTGTTTCCTTGACATCACCCAGACTCATACCTTCCAAATAATTAATGACTCCCCTATTCTCCCTATCAAAATGCACCACTTCACATTTATCTGTGCTTGACAATTACTTGCCCATTCTGCAAGTTTATAAATAATCTCCTATAATTTGTCACAATGCTCTTTAATACTGATAGGGTATTTAGTATTAATTTGGTGTCGTCTGTACATTTAGAAATTGTGTTTTTGATTCTTAAATTCAAATAATTAATTTAAATTGTAAATAGCAGCACTGAGCCTTGTGGAATGTCACCTTAAATGATACAAAAATTACTCAGTTTTTTGATTTGCTGCACTATTAGTGGAGTTCCTTCATTGCATTCAGGAACAATTGACAGTAACAATTAGATATAAAACTATTTCATATACAGGAATGACTTCATCATCTCACCTTTTGGATAGAGGGTTCTCATCTTCACAGAATGTATCTTCCCTCCTCTCTTTCCAGTTTATTCCTTGTAATCTGTTTCCTTCATTGAAAACATTGGTTCAAACAACAAAGTATACACAGTACTACTTCGATAAAGACTGTTTTTTGGCCTTACGTGAAATGGATGAAGTACTAATGTTTGACCTGTGCTGGAACCAGGTAGCAGATGCCAGTGAGTGACCAATCAACAGAGCTAATTTTCAATAATGAGATGATTTGATGCAATTGGGCCTTGTGTGGTAATGACCTTGCTACTTCTATCCATGGGGAAGAGTAATCTAGTTTGACATCAGCCCACAAGATATATTTCTACACCATGACAACTGGCAACCACATTATAGTCACACCAGTGGTACTTAATTAGAGCTGCATCAGCTTCCCTTTGGAATAGAGCTTTATTACTTCAATATGTTATATCGGCACGTCATGGCTGCTCCCCACAGCATTGTAGCTGAGTCCGAGAGTCCAGCTCATTGCTCTAATAAGAAGCGTGCAGATACAATGCCAGAATTACTGAGTGAAACACTAAGTGTTCTGTTTTCCTGTAACACTTTTGATGCTGTCTGGAATCCTGCTAAAAGTTGCAAAGTAAAGTGACACTACGATCTTTGTACCTGGGAAAAAAATATTATTTAATGTCTATTGTTTGCTTTTATAAGAAAACAGGTGCATTGGTTAGCATTGCTACCTCACAGTGCCAGGGCCCAAGTTCGATTCCTGACTTGGGTCACTGTCTGTGAGGAGTTTGCATGTTTCCTCCCTTGTCTGTGTGAGTTTCCTCTGGGTGCTCTGGTTTCTTCCCACAGTCCAAAGATGTACAGATTAGATTGATTGTCCATGCTAAATTGCCCCTTAGTATTGTGGAAACTAGCAGGGTAAATATGTGGGGCTATGGGAATACAGGTTGGGAGAAATTGTGGTCGGTGCTGACTCAGTGAGCCAAATGGCCCCCTTCTGCACTATTTTATGATTCTACGATCTTACCAGCCATTCACGCCCCACTGCAAGCGAGAACAGAGAATTTGGCATTCTGCTGAATCTCCGTTCACGGCAGCGGGACCAGAAAATCTTGCTGGCATGAACAGCCACAAGATTCCATCCAACAACTATTGTCAAGGAAATTTTATCGGGATTAGTGGACTGAATTGATGTTATTGTAATTAATAATCTATATAAAGGTGCAGCACAAAAACTTAGCAAAATAAATTAATGAAAATGTAAGGACTAGTGTTTCACTTTTTTGATAGATTCATAGACTGGGTACTTTATAATGAGAAAGGAATCATTGCCAATCTAGCAGCACAAGACTCCTTTGGGATGAGTGACTAGAACATGATAGAATTCTTTATCAAGCTGGAGAGTGAAGTAGGTGATTCAGAGATAGTGTTGAATCTTAATAAAGGAAAGTAAGGATATGATGGATAGATTGGAGAGAGTTACTTAAAAGGATGACAGTGAATAGACAATAGCAACCATTTAAGGAATACATGGGGGAAATGCAGCAACTGTTTGCTCCTGGCTGGCACAAAAATAAAATGGGTAAGAGGGCTAATTCATGGCTTACAAAGGAAATTAGAGAGTATCCGAACGAAGGAAGAAGCATACAAATTGGCCAAGAAGAATAATAGGTCTGAGAATTGGGAGCAGTTTAGAATTCAACAAAGAAAGGCCAATGGATTGATTAAGAAGGGGAAAATACATTGCAAATGTAAGCTTGCAGGAAATACAAAAACTGACATTAAGAGTTTCTATAAATACGTGAAGAGAAAGGGGTTGGTGAAGACAAAGTAAGTCCCCTATAGATGGTAATGGGGAATGTATAAGAGATGGCAAAGAAATGGCCAAGCAACTGAATACACACTTCTGTCTTCACAAAAGAGGACACAAATCAAATGCCAGAAACATTGGAGAATGCAAGATTTAGTGAGAAGGAAGAACTAAGGGAGATCAATATTAGTAGAGAAATGATGTTGGGAAATTTGATGGAGTTGAAGGAGGATAATCCACATCCTAGAATACTTAAGGAAGAGGCTGCAGAAATAGTGGATGTGTTAGTGGTCGTCTTTGGAACAGTTCCTGCAGATTGGGAGGTAGTGAATGTCATTTCAATATTCAAAAAGGGAGATAGAGAGAAAACAGGAAATTATAGAACAATAGGCTTAACATCAGTAATGGGAAAAATTCTTGAATCCATTATAAAGTTCTTCATAGCAGAGGATTTAGAAAACAGTGGCAAGATCAGACAGAATCAGCATGCATTTATGAAGGGGAAATCATGCTTGACAAATCTATTAGAATTCTTTGAAGATGTAACTAGTGGAGTTGACCAGTAGATGTAGTATATTTAGACCTTGAGGAAGTATTTGGCAAAGTCCTGCACAAGAGATTATCATACAAGATTAAAGCATATGGGATTGGGGAAGTGTATTGAGATGGATAGAAAACTGGTTGGCAGAGAGGAAACAAAAAGTAGGAATTAATGGGTGTTTTTCAAATTGGCAGGCAGTAACTAGTGGAGCATGACATGGATCAGTATTGGGACCCCAGCTAATCACAATATAAATGATTTGGATGAGAGAACAAAATGTAAGTTTTCAAAGATAGCAGATGATACCAAGTTAGGTGGGAGGTTGAACCAGGATGCAGAGATCCTTCAGAATGATCTGAACACATTGGGTGAGTGGGCGAATCAATGGCAGATGCAGTATAATTTGGATAAGTATGAGGTTATTCACTTTGGAAGCAAAAACAAGTAGGCAGATTACTATCTGAATGGCTGTAAATTGGAAGAGTGGAGGGTGCATTGGGACCTGGGTGCCATTGTGCTTCAGTCACTGAAGGTAAGCATGCAGGTACAGCAACTGGTAAAGAAGGCAAATGACATGTTAGCCTTCATTGCAAGAGGTTTTGAGTACAGGAGCAGGGATGCGTTGTTGCAATTGTACAGGACCTTGGTGAGGCTACAGCTAGAATACTGTGTGTAATTTTAGACTTCTTTGCTGAGGAAGGGTTTCTTGTTCTCAAGCGAGCGCAGCAAAAATTTATCAGGCTGATTCCAGGGACTATTGTATGAGGACAGATTGACTAGTTTAGGATTGTTTTCACTGGAGTTCAGATGAATGCAGGGGGATCTCATACATGAGTGCTGTTGTAACAGGACTAGATAAGGTTTATGCAGGGAGGATATTCCCAGGGATCAGAGTCTGAGGATTCAGGGTAGACGGAGGTGAGGAGGCACTTCTTCACCCAAAGAGTGGTGAGCTTGTGGAATTCATTACCACAGGAAGTAGTTGATGCCAAAACATTGAATGTATTCAAGAGGCATTGGATATAGCACTTGGGGCGAATGGGATCAAAATTTATAGGAAAAAGCGGGATAAAGATGTTGAGTTGGATTATCAGCCGTGATCATAATGGCCTCATCCTGCTCCTATCTTCTTTATTTCTATGGAACTGAAACACCCGGAGGAAACCCACACAGACAAGAGAAGATTGTGCAAGTTCCATACAGACCAGGAATCAAACCTGGGTCCCTGCCACTGTGAGGCAGCAGCGCTAACCACAGCACCACTGTGCCGCTCCTGTTAGATAGTTCTATCAGTGACTTTTGTTATGTTTTTATCATTTAGAAGAAATTAAGACAGTGCTAAATGGAGTAGAAAGCTCACTGTTACAAATAGGTTACAAGCTGAATTAGCTCTAGGTCACAATGAGTTATGTTAGTGATGCAACAAACTCACTGAATTTTCTTTGTATGACAGTAATACTTCATGGCAATCAGACAGAATGCCAATACAGACAAAACTAGAAACCTGCTCTGTTCAATTGCGATGGGCTAAATCTTACCAAAAAATGACAGTGTTGTTTCCAGTGCGTAAACAGTATTGTTTCAGTCCAGGGAAACAGGCCAGTCTTCTCTCCCGAACTTACTACACTCTGCCAAAAAAAATACAAGGGAGCGTGTTTATTCCATCAATATGCTGGTAGAACCCAGTTGTGATGTAGAGATGCCGGCGTTGGACTGGGCTAAACACAGTAAGAAGTCTGACAACACCAGGTTTAAACAACCGATTTATTTGATAGTAAACTCGCTAAAACCCAGTTGCTCAGAGAGTGGGCTGCCATCTTTAAAAGGCGCATCAATCAAAACCTGAGTAACTCCCCCCCACTGGCCCACCACAGAAGTCCCAGGGGCTCCTCCCCCAAAATACCTGATTGAGTTGGCATCTCTCTATTCATTGCTCCTGATCATCAGCCTCCTCACCTTGTCCGCCAATCATCAGGCCCTTATTGCCGATCATCAGCCCCCTCCTCCCACACTTGGTCATCGGTTCTCCCTCCTCCCACTATCTGAGTTGGCATATACTTCAATGGCCACACCCCACACTCCCCCATCCCCCATCCCATGCATACCCTCGCACCTTCACTGGTAACCACAGCTCCTCCACCCACTCCTCAGTCACCACCACATCTAAATGAAACCACACCGCACTCCCTATGAGGCTTTCACTAGGGCATGCTCCTTGGCACAGGTTGGTACTGTCAAATTGCACCATCCAGTGGGCACATCTGTGTGAATCTGTTGTAAACGGGGTCAATATATGGTAGGAGTCAATATTTGGTGAGGAGGTGAGTTAATAACAATTAAATCATTCAAATTCATGTAAAGAAAGTTCACGCTAGTTATGGCTATGAACCTGATAACACCGCCAAGTGAGGAATGGGAAAAGTGCAAAATGGCTACTCACTGGTGAGAACTGCGATTTCTGGATTTTGAATCCCCACTGGCATTCACATGGATGGCGAGTGTGGGCTCAAGATTCTCCCCATTGGCTTTGAGAAGTAGAATTCCTTAAAATTCTCGTGTGATGCCTCACATAGCTTTGATTTATAAAGAAACTGTCTTCTCCCTTGTTGAGTTTTTTCCTTGTCTCTCATTCTTTTATTCATTTGCCATTTTCTCACCAAAAAGACAGCAATTTAGAAATGTGGTAAAAAGAACATAGGCTGGAATTTTCTGCCTTCTTCGGCTGGTTTTACCCACAGTAGATGCAGTGAGCTGTTGCCATCGGTGGTACCTTCCAGTCCCACTGAAGTTAAAGGCAGCTTGCATTGCTTAACAGCCCTGCCTCTGGAGAATCCACCATGGAGTGGGGGAGTGGGGGTGAGGGCAGGCAGGGGGCGGGGGGATTCAACTCCAGTGAAACCAGAAGACCCTGCCTGTGGGAAGGCCCAGAAAATCCCAAGCAATCCTATCAATAGAACAAGTGTAGACCATTCAGTCTTTCAAACATGCCATTCATTTAGAGCACAGATAATATGTGTCTTCACTCTAGCTATCTGCTTCGATTCCACAACAATTAATACTTTTCATAGAATCATAGAAGCCCTATAATGCAGAACGAAGCCATTCGGCCCATTGAGTCTGCATTGACAACAATCCCACCCAGGCCCAATACCTGCTCATCCCCCTTATAAGTTTTGGCTCAGTTTTTCTCCTACCCCATAGAGAAGCGCTTTGACCCATATGCTGTTAGATTAGAATTGGTGATAACGTTGAATCAGATGTAATGTGACCAATGATAACAAGCTGTAAGAGTCAGCTGACCCAATAAACCATGGAACAAATTACAGAATGATATGATGATTAGCTGATCAGCTGACTCAGAATAAATAAGAACTTAAGAATTGTACGAAATTAGGATTGATCCAGGGTGAGGCTCCTGGTTTGGAGTAATGAAGTTTTTTAATTAAATCTTTTCTTTGATTTATAAGTTGGACTAAATTTTGTCATATGTTTATTGTTCTACATTTGAAGTGTTCCTTCTGAAAAAAAAAATCTGCCAGTTTTCAATGAATCCCTACAGTGCAGAAGAGGCCATTCGGCCTATTGAATGTGCTCTTTCAATAACTTATCCTGGCCCATCCCTCACTCTATTCCTGTAACCCCAAGCATTTACTATGACTAATCAATCTAACCTACACATCTTTGGGTACTAAGGGACAATTTAGCATGGCCAATCCACCTAACCTGCACATCTTTGGGAGGAAATCAGAGCACTGGAAGGAAACTGGTGCAACACGGGAAAAATGTGCAAAATCCACAAAGACAGTAATCCAAGGCTGGAATTGAACCATGAAAATTGGTCCATGAAGCTGTGAGGCAGCACTGTGCAATTGTGTCACCCAAATGATGCAAAAGGAATACACTATATCAGGAATTGAATCGTTCAAACAACTCTTGTATTGTGACTATTTCACAATTTGAATTTGTGGTGCGTTCCCTGATAAAATATAACAATGTCAACTCAACCTTTGATCTGTGTTTTAATAATAGTGAATTTTATCCGTGTATGAGAAATACAATAGCTATTGTTATTCACAATTGTACACCTAACAATATGCTTTCAAGCCACTTTTCATGCCTCACTAAATATATCAATATGTCAATCAGGTAAGTCACAATAAGTGAAGGAAATTAATAAACTGCAAAGTGCAGGCTCCATATCATTTCCTTTAAATTTATGGTCTTAGCTATTCCTTCCCTGAATTACCTTGTACCACTTAATTACAAAACTGGACTGTTCTGCTTTTTGCCCAATGGAGCTAATTAAACTTTACCTTGTAGTAGCCTCGTAGAAATTGAGCAGGTAGGCATTTGAAACAAGCAAGTTATCTACACACTCAGGTCCCAACTCTTCCTCGCCATTTAGTTGTATGGAAGAAAGCCATTTGGCCCATCATGGCCCTGCTGGTCGATAAGGAACCATCCTGTCCAATCTTACTTTTCTGTTCTTGGTTCTGAACCATCTCTGGTATCAGCTTTGACGCAGGTTCATCCAGACGTGAAACATTGGCCTTACTCACTCTGCACTAATGCTGTCAGACCTGCTGACAGTTTCCAGTATTTTCTGCTTTTGATTCAGATTCCAACATCTGCAGTATTTTACTTTGATCTGATATTGACCTACATGATTTTATTGGTGGCTTATTTGCTCACCTAAAACCGGTGGGAACTCGTGTCTTTATGCAAATCGTGATTCCATTGTGCTCATAGGAGACCAATGACATTATAAACTAGGCTGATCAAGACATTTCCCAGGACTTTACCACCAGACTGGTCAGCAGCTGACGGGAAGAATGAAGGGGCCCCCAAATCATTCAAACAACTCTTGTATTGTGAAGTCATGAGTGTCTTTTGATTCACACAAGCAAAGATCTTCCCCACTTTCCACCCATCTCTCCTCCATTTTCCTCTTGCGAGTGTTTCCAAAACCTTCTCTCTGCAAGCTGACATGAACCATTCTGTACCTTCTTTCCACGCATTGTGTACAGGAAATGGACAAGCAGCAAGCAAATGAGGGCAAGTGGTTAAATCAGCCATAGCTTCTTGTTACCTCTGGTGGTTGGTAAGTTAATTCAGAAGATAGGTTTCCCATTGGAAACTTGTTTTGAATTAAAACCCACCTTCATGAGTTATTAATGTGTTATTTGTTCACTTCAAATTAAATCGATAGGATTGTTGTTAACTTGGTAGGAACCCAACATTACAGATCCTAACAGTACAATTACTATCAATGATGCCAAGACATATCACTGACAAAACCACCCCTCCATTTCCCTGGAAGGGTGCCTAATGTGGAGAAAAAAACCACTGTGGAATCCGTAAGATCCAAGTCAGTAAAAAAATCTCTCTTCAATCAGAGTTGGAAGAAGTGCTCAGGCAAGGTAAGGCTTCTCAAAATTTCACAATGATACAGCATGTTTTATAACTCTTTTTCCCAGATGTTAATAGTTGCTGATAGTTACAGGATCTTGTTAAACAGTTACTAATGGTCACATGATCTCATTAAACAACTACTAGTCATTCTGATACATTCACCATTTGGTGAGTTTCCTTGACCTGACTAGTGAGCTAAACAATAAATGACCTCACTGCCCTGTCTGGAATTAAATGCTTTTACAAGACATAGCAGCAGAATTAGGCTATTCGGCCATCGAGTCTGCTCTATCATTCAATCATGACTGATGTGTTTCTTAATTCCATTCTTTTGCCTTTTCCCCATAATCTTTGATCCCCTTTACCAATCAAGAACTTATTTACCTCTTTCTTAAATACACTCAGTGACCTGGCTGCCACACCCTTCTGTGGCAATGAATTCCTTAGATTCACCACCCTCTGGCTGAAGAAATTCTTCTCATCTCGGTTCTAAGAGGTTGTCCTTTTACTCTGAGTCTCTCCTACTAATGGAAACATCTTGTCAACATCCACTCTATCTGGGCCTTTCAGTATTCTTATCTCCCTCATATTTGCACAGGTTGTGAACAGTTTCAGGATGTCATGTATCCCATCCTGCCCCTGAGTCTACTCTATGGTTATCAAAGGATATTTTATATCAAGTCTAACTGCTTAACTGTCCCATTTCAATATCAAACAGCAAGGACACTCTAATCAACACTTTATGTGGAAGAAAGAACAAAAGCCAGTTGAACAAATTGCAGGTTTGGCATAATTCAAGCAAACTTTCCCCCTTCCTTTCATTGTATATCCAATATGATGCAGCAAATTGCTGAAAAACATATGAAGCAACAGATATGCGAGAAGACAAACAGCAACAGCTGGCTAACTCAGCAGGTTCAATTCCTTTCCCTGTCATGTCCCTTGCTGTCTTTCCATACGATCTTCCAGTTCCAATGTTGATTCAAAATTCATTTGTTTATTTCACAGATTCTGCCTGACCTGTCGAGTGTTCCTGCATTTTCATTTTTTATTTCAGAATTCCACAATCAGCAGTACTTGTTTACTGAAAAAGGCACATGGAGGGATTCACTTGCAGCAATCTATAGTTAAGCAAAACTTTGTTTAAGTGACAGTATTCTCATGCCTGAGTCAGAAGGCTTTGTTAATTGAATGTCAGACAAGATCTGTTGCTCATATTTGATTGTCCACGTTGTACTTCTGGGCCCAGGTAAACCATTGGTCCAGATTTAGCAGTCAGTGGTTAATAACTCTTTTTCATCACATTTACCGCTGCCCACAGACTTTTTATGGACTTTTAAAGTCCAAATCCAGAGGTCCAAAGCTACATCACATTCTTTATAGGGTATCTGGGACATTATGAACAGGAAAGGCAACAGTGTGCTTCTGCAGCCAATCAGATTGAAGAATTCTTACTGAGACTTTGAAGAGGTGGTTTATCGTGGATGAGTGCTTGTGATTGGGTTAAACTGATATAAATTCTGAGCATGCCTGGTGGCATGAAGTGATACCTTCTGCATCCCATTCCAGTGTATCAGACTTTGTGAGAGCAACCCCCTCAGGAGAGACAAGTTGCCACTATTAAAATATTGCTCACAAAATTAGAGCAATATTGACATGAGTTTAGCAATGTAACATAGGCACCACTGGTTTCCAGGAATTCCTGGAATTGTCCAGACAAGAACTTAGGGGCAATTGAGAGTGACGAAGAAAAGACAGGAAAATAAGTCAAGAAATACTCAGTACTCAAAGCTGCTGTCTGACTTGCCTACATGAATCAACTTGTTCACACTATTTGGGCTAAGAAGTTATTTTACACCCTTTGAAAGTTCAGAGATTTAATTTGCACTTTGGAACTGTGACTTATTCCATCAGCGTAGGTGTCACTTAGGTTTTATTAAGTGTAATGAAAGAGAGCACCACAGCCTACTAAGTCTGGACCAATAGATTGCCTGGGTCCAGAAGTGCAAAGTGGACAATCAGATATGAAGAGTAATTTGCAGGGAATAGAGCTTGTCTGATTTTCAATTAACAAGTGGCAACAAAGCCATTTGTTACTTCAAACCTCTGGCGAGAACTAAAATGACCAGGAGCAGCAGCAAGTATACCAGCCTGCTGCTCATAAACTTACAGGTATATGGGAGTCAGAGGTGCAACAGAGATTTGTAGCTCGCAAGAGGCCTTACCCAACTTACAGAGTTCACAAACAGAGGATAAGCTTTCTCTGTGTGTCACAACATCAGTGTTTGAGGAGATTGAGGACATCATAACACTTTAACCCTGGGGGAATATGCCTTCTGCTAACTTGGCCTGTCAGCCACGCTGTATCAGTGACTGGGTATGGAAGCTCAACTTCTTTGCCTCCAGGACTCTGACAGAATCATTGTCTTACAGCCAACTCACAAATACGTAAGACAGGTTATTGTTTGCTTCTTTGCTAAGGCCAGCAGTTATGGCAACTTTTCCCATGATGATATCAGCCACAGTGGACGAAAGCATAGGTGAAGGCACCCACAGATCACACATGTAGTCAAGTATGCTTGCCTTCATTGGTTGGGGCATTGCGTATAGAAATTGGCAGGTCATGCAGCAGTTCTACAGAACCTTAGTAAGGCCTCATTTGGACTTTTGTATACAATTCTGGTTGCCACACTACCACAAGGATGTGGATGTTTTGGAGAGGGTACAGCATAGATTAACCTGTTGCCTGATCTGGAGAGTATTAGCTATGAGAAGAGGTTGGATAAACTCTGTTCTCACTGAAACAACAGAGGTTGAGGGATGATCTGATAGAGGTTTATAAGATTATGAGTGACATGGACAGAGCAGGTAGTCAGATGTTCTTTCCCAGGTTAGAGAAGTCAAGTACTAAGGGATATAGGTTTAAGGTGAGTGAGGAAAAGTTTAGGGGAGGTGTGAAATGTAAGTTTTTACACAGAGTGTGGTGAATATTTGGAAATGACTGCCTGGAGCAGGTATGATAATGGCATTTAAGGGGCATTTAGATGAATATATAAATAAGATGGGATGGAAAGATATGGACTCTGCAAGTGCATATGGTTTTAATTTAAGCAAACATCATGATGGGTGCAGGCTTAGAGGGTTGAATGGCCTGTTCCTGTATTGTCTTTGTTCTTGTATGATGTTGATCAAACAGAAATGCTTCCCCTCCATCAATGTGCAGCTGGTGTGAAACCACATCAAAATCTTTATGCAGGTGTGTATAAGATCCCTGGGCAGCTGTCATGAGGTTTTCGAAGTACAGCAGTCCTCTTGCCCTAATCTCTCTTCAGCTTGAGCAGATTTTCCGGCCAGCTGCTTGGAGACAAGGGATCTCCACTTTCAATGTGGCTGATGACAGCTCTCAGAAAAGAGTGAGGTTATGGAAGTGATGCAATGAATAGCAAAGCAATATGACATGTGTCATTCAAGAAACATCAGCATGTTGAAGAGATACCTCAAGTACCTGTACAGATGTGGAAGCGTCCTTTTGTATGCAGTAGCCAGCAGCCAGAATTCGACCAGTACGCACATCAAAACAATCCTGCAAACACTCAAACCTCCCTTTCACTCAACCTCCCTTTTCCCCCAGCATAGAACAAAGGAAAAAGAACAAAGAAAATTACAGCACAGGGACAGGCCCTTCAGCTAACTGACCATGCTGCCCAACTGAACTAAAACCCCTTACTCTTCCAGGGATTATATCCCTCTATTCCCACCCTATTCATGTATTTGTCAAGATATTGCTTATAAGTCATTATCCTGTCTGCTTCCACTACCTCTCTCGGCAGCAAGTTCCAGGCATCCACCACCATCTGTGTAAAATACTTGCCTCGTACATCTCCTTTAAATCTTGCCTCTTGCACCTTAAACCTATGGGCCCTAGTAATTGACTCTTCCATCCAAGGAAAAAGCTTCTGACTATCCATTCTGTCCATGCCCCTCACAAGCTTGTAGACTTCTATCAGGACATTCTTCAACTTCTGTTATCCCAGTGAGAACAAACCAAGTTTCTCCAATCTCTCCTCATAGCTAATGCCCTCTATACCAGGTAACATCCTGGTAAATATTTTCTGTATCCTCTCCAAAGCCTCCACATCCTTCTGTTACTGTGGTGACCAGAATTGAACATTATATTCCAAGTCCGGCCTAATAAAGGTTCTACAAAACTGCAACATGACTGTCAATTTTTAAACTCAGTGCCCTGGCCAATGAAGACAAGCATGCCATGTGCCTTCTCCACCTACATTGCCACTTGCAGTGAGCTGTATACCCAGATCCCTCTGCCTATCAATTTTCTTAAGAGTTCTGCCATTTTACTGTATATTTCCCATCTGTATTAGACCTTCCAAAATGCATTACTTCACATTTATCCAGATTAAACTCCATCTGTCACCTCTCCACGCAAGTCTCCAACCGATCTATACCCACCTGTATTCTCTGATGGTCCTCATCACTATCCGCAAATTCACCAACCTTTGTGTCGCCCACAGACTTACTAATCAATCCAGTTACATTTTTCTCTAAATCATTTATATATATTACAAACAGCAAAGGTCCTAGCACTGAACCTTGAAGAATGTTTCTTGTTACAGCCCTCCATTCAGAAACACACCCTTCCATTGCTACCCTCTGTCTTCTATGACCGAGCCAGTTCTACATCCATCTTGTCAGCTCACCTCTGATTCCGTGCAATCATCAATTCATATCTTCCTGTTTTTCATCACACAACTGTAAATACCACTGTCAGCCTGCAACCAAGAATGGGCATAATGGAGAAGTGGCACAGAAGAATATCTACATGGCTCAGATTTAAGACAGAAACTTGACTTTCTAACAATGAGTAATATGCCCATATACATTCCCTGATGCAAGTAAATATGTGCTGAAAGTATTCACACTTACTTTCTCTCTGTGGCTTCTGCTAAGTTTTAGGCAGGTTACTTTAACTAGACAATATTGTTAACTCACATCATGTGAGGACTTCACCATACAATGCAGCTGTAAAGATACAACCATCGGCACATGGTGCAGTAGGTGGGACATTGATTGAAGGTGGGTAAGAGGTGGAAGCATCACATGTCCCCTTCCACCATCATCCCTCCTATGGCCCAGTCACTCTTTCCTCCCAGCAATGAGCTGGAGAGGGTCTTCACTGCAGATCAATGGGGACAACAACAAAGGCTGGAATACCATTTGTTGTATTTAATGTGGCATTGCTCAATTGCAAGCCATTGCTGAAGGTCTGCATGTATATGGTTGATGGCTATGTCTGATGCTTCATGCAGATGACCACTCTTTCTATGAGTGAAGATATTATTAAAAAGACCTTTGTCATTGTGCCAATCATGCCTGAGAAAGACTTCTCCATTTTGTTTACAGATGTACACAGATATATGGCTAGACCCGTTAGTATAACACATTCTTTGTTGCTGCTCCAAAAGGATCATGTTCTTTGATAGCTCCTAAGATACAGCATCAGAATCCAGCTGAACAGATACTGGAATGTCCTACATTTTCAAATGTGGTGAGTCCATTTCTATCAACTCAACTATCTCTCTTCTAACATGTGAGTCATTGGGCTAAATGTAACAGTTGTGGTGATGGCCCCATCCACTGGCCAGCGAGGCTGTGTCTACTCCACTATGATCATTTACAGGAATCCTGACAGGATTAAATCCTTGTTGACTCTATTATAGAAAGGATATTATTAAACTAGAAAGAATGCAGAAAAGATTTACCAGGATGCTACCGGGACTTGATGGATCGAGTTATAAGGAGAGGTTGGATAGACTGAGACCTTTTTCTCTGGAGTGTAGGAGGCTGAGGGCTGATCTTATAGAGGTCTATAAAATAATGAGGGGCACAGATCAGCTAGATAGTCAGTAACTTTTCCCAAAGGTAGGGGAGTCTAAAACTAGAGGCCATAGATTTAAGACGAGAGGGGAGAGATACAAAAAATCCAGATGGGCAATTTTTTCACACAGAGGGTGGTGAGTGTCTGGAACAAGTTGCCAGAGGTAGTAGTAGAGATGGGCACAATTTTGTCTTTTAAAAAGCATTTAGATAGTTATATGGGTAAGATGGATATAGTGGGATATGGGCCAAATGTGGGCAAGTGGGATTAGCTTAGAGGTTTTAAACAAAAAGGGTGACATGGACAAGTGGGCTAAAGAGCTTGTTTCCGTGCTTTAAACCTCTACGACTCTATGATCTCTATGACCACTCATCAGCCTGCCGTCAGGGATGTCAGGACTTTTGGGGAAAGGATTCTGCCTTTGAGAGATACCAGCCAATCAGCTGTATCAGGTGTGATGGTCTCTGCTGCCACTCCAGGAGGGTCAGAACAAGGGTCAGTACTGAAGACCCAAGAGAGCAGATTAGGGGGGCAGCCTCGCTAGAACCAGTCAGTCATCCCTTCCCTAGTCAGTGGTTTGATGGTGGGGTGTTGGTGTGGAGAGGAGACATTCTCCCTGCAGGGTGGCCTTACTGCCTGTGGGGCAGAACATTCCTAAATCTGATTGGTCCTCCTCCAGCCCGAGGCACGCCACAGGGTTTACCATTAATGAGCCACTTAAAGGCTTCAATTGCCTTTCTCTGGCATAACTGGGAGTAACCAGGGAGGTAACCCTGTGACTCCAAACTCCCAACTCACTCCAAGAGGTCGGAGACATGAATTTCCATCAATTGGGTCAAACTCCAAGTATCTCCCTAAGTGCTACTCCCATTAATCTGCGCTAGTGCATGGGTTTGCACGTGCCCTCAGAGGGAGTGATCATCTCAATAACATAGACAACTTCCAGCTGGAACTGTGAAGACCCTATGGGATACGTAAGACAATGAATGAGTATTGTGAAGGTATGGTTGGTATTTAATTCAGTCACACAATAACGGGAAGGACCCCATATCCCAATATGACCAGGCTGAAATACTGTTAATCTCCAAAACCTCCTCCTCAGCAAATGCTAGTTGAGATATGGCTGGTGGGACGCCCCTGCTTCTTCCTAATGTTCTCTGCACTCTTCTCCTGAAAAGAGTAAAGGAGACCCATGAGTGAGAATGATTGAATGTGTTCACCCAATAGATGGGAATGTTTGTTGAGAATAGCTATGAAGAGATGGACATCATACTAAACAATGGTGAGAATGAGTGTCACTTGTGAATCGATAAATGGAAATGCAACCCGATGCATGGGCAAAGTGGGATGGGTTCAGCAGCAAAATAACTTGGTTTGATGAATGATGTGTTGGCATATGCTTGAGAAGACAGAATGGGGGTGGAGGAGAGGTGAATGGGGGTTTGTTAGATTGATACCCCGATACCCCCTTTGGCATACGGGAGATTTGGCATTGTCCTCACCTTTCCCATGCCGATTAGATCATTAAATCAATTTTGTATTGAATCAAGCAGCATAGCAACATGTTCCTGCTGCTGACCTTCTACAAAACCAGTTCCCCTTCTTGTGTCATCTACATGGTCCTTTGTCCCGTCAATAATGAAGGATGTCTTACTCTAGCTCTTTACAGCCCCCAACTGAACATCCAGATGTCCCTAAAGCTGGGCGCAACATTCACCTGTCTCAATTTCATACCGTAGACCTGATGTTGTCAGACTTCTTACTCAATTTCATACCAATAGATCTGTGGACCTCCATTAGAACTTTACTTTTTTGATTGGATGTTTGGAGTGTCTCTTTCAACACTGGAGTTGAAGTTGTGTTGTGCACTATTGTCAGTGGCCCAGCTGATGTTAGATGGATCCAAAATACAGAAATAAAATGATAATGAAGTGGCTTAGTTAAAAAGTCATAAACAGATGCATTGTATCTACTTTGGGTTCTCAACATGCATTATTTATTATCTCTTACATTTCATTCTGCACTGTTCTATCACTTCTAGTCAGAAAGGTAGCCCAATCTTGCTGCTGATTTTTACATTCAAGGCCTGTATACAATCATCTGACAGCAGAAGACAGTACCATAGCTCATTGTCCTAGTTTGGCTCATTTATTTCACAAGGTAAAATGAAACTATTCCAAATTTTGCTTCACAGATGATTGAGGCGAAGAAGTGATAAAGGTTTCTGAAACAAGGGAGCACAAGACAGCCAAATTCATTAGGCCTGATTTTAACTCTGTCAAGTGGGTGGTGTTAGGTCAGGTATATTAACTCGAAAAGGTTGTTTAAGGGTCTCTTGGACAGTCACATGAGCGGTCTGTAGATAGAGGGATATAGCAGGACTGTTTAAATACTTTATTTGTTTCCACAGGCTATTCGGTCCACCTTGTTGACCAACAAGGTGCATGCATTCGGCAGGTCGTGCGAGGGCTGCTCTTGGATGTTACTTCACTAGTGGCCTAGTGCTTCATGTCGTTAGTGTATGCTTAAACTGGACCACCAGATGGGCAACATGACAGCTCAGAGACTATCGCTGTTGCTGTGCAGACACATAGATTTGGGCCTGTGTCTGCGGGAGTTTGCGCGTTCTCCCCGTGGTTGCGTGGGTTTTCTCCGGTTTCCTCCCACATCCCAAAAATGTGCTGTTAGGCTGATTGGGTAACAAATTGTCCCTATATTGGTCTCTATATGTCATTAAGACGTTAGGACGGTGGCACGGGCTCGTTGGGCCGAAGGGCCTGTTTCCCGTGCTGTGTTTTTCTTTGTTCTTTTCTTTGTTTGTTCTTTGTAGGTCTTTGGTCCTCCAAATCTCATTTCATCAGTTTGTTGCGGCATTTCAACTTTCAAATCTTTATTCGTTGCCAGGTATGGTGCAGCACCATGGCACAGTGGTTAGCATTGCTGCCTCACAACGCCAAAGATCCAGGTTCAATTCTGGCCTCAAGTGACTCTGTATGGAGTTTGCACGTTCTCCCAGTGTCAGTGTGGGTTTCCTCTGGCTGCTCTGACATCATTGGAGTGTGGGTTAGGTTGATTCACCATGCTAAATTGCCTGTTAGTGTCAAGGGCTTAGCATTTTAAATACATGGGGAATGGGGCCTCGATGGGGATTGTTGTCAGTGCAAACTTGATCGATTGAATAGCCTCCTTCTGCGCTGTAGGGATTCTATGATTCAACACGTGTTAGAATATCTGCTGATGTAGAAGTTAACAGGCTGAATCTTCCCATCCCAGGACTAAGTTCATTGGTAAGGACAGTAACATGGAGTGCTTCCTGCTGCAGAAACTGATGGGAAAACATGACAAATCATCTGGTCCTGAACTCTTCATTAATGCAGTTGGATGCTTTGCGCCCCATTCTATGATAGGGCAGGCTTGGAGGACACTGAACTAAATCTGGATGGTTAACTTCTCTCACCCACTGTTGTATGCTTTGGGACCCAGAGTTGCCAATGCCTTCCATCCTGAACTCTAGAAGCAGCTGCAGATATTGTTTAGGCATGTCCTGACATCTGCACGCCACATTATTCCAAACATATTTCTCATGGGCATGTTTTCCCATTGGCACTACGGAGAATCAGACATGGGTGGGTGGCCGGGTCTTCATCTGCATCCTTTAGCAGAATGCAAATGAGGTTCTCCCTGGCATCCAGAGGGCTCCCCAATCTGCTGCGGTGGACAGTAGTGGAAGATCTTGCAGGAAAGTCATGTATTAGTATACAGGCGATTTATGCTGGCCTAAAAACAATTTTTAGGCCTCCACCAAATTCTTGATTCCCACCGTCAATTGATTTCGATTTGAATTGATTTATGACTGTGACATGTATTTACATACAATAAAAAGTATTAATTCTTGCACACTGTACAGGTAAAGCATATCATTCATGGATTAAAAAAAGGAGAGAGTTTAGAGTGTAGTGTTACAGTAATAGCTAGGGTGTAGAGAAAGATTAACTTAATATGAGGTTGGTCCATTCAAAAGTCTGATGGCAGCAGGGAAGAACCTGTCCTTGAGTCAGTTGGTATGTATTCTTAGACTTCTTTATCTCTTTTTTGATGGAAAAAGGTGGAAGAGAGAATGTCTGGGGTCTGTGGGGTCCTTAATTATGCTGCCTCCTTTTCTGAGGCAGCAGGAAGTGTAGACAGTGTCAATGGGTAGGAGTGTGGATTGAATGATGGACTGGGCTTTTTTCACAACCCTTTGTAATTTCTTGCAGTCTTGGACAGAGCAGAAGCCGTACCAAGCTGTGATACAACCAGAAAGAATGCTTTCCATGGTGCATCTGTAAAATTAGTGAGAGTTGTCGTGGACATATCAAATTTCCTTAGTCTTCTGAGAAAGTAGAGTATTGGTAGGCTTTCTTAACTATAGCAACAGCATGGGGGACCAGGACAGGTTATTGATGAACTAGAGAGTTGATGATTGTCTCATTAATTTTGTCTGTCACTATCTCCTTCATTTTGAAGCTACGAGGGGAGGGGTGACAATCTTCTTTTCACTGATACATAAAACCAAGACAGAATCACACCATTATAAAATAAATTAAATTATCATTAATAGGAATTAATAGGAATAATAGGAATTAATAGGAATTAATAGGAAGGTGGAATTACAGCAAAATGAAGTATATGTGCACCCTCCAAGACCAGACCAGCATAATGTACAGAGAGATATAGAAATCTTTCCTTTCACCTGGTGATAAAGCTTTCAAAAGCATATGGAAGTAATTATGGTAAATACAAGAAGGAATTGAAAATTGTTCCTGGGAGATGGAGTGGGAAAGAAAGATACACACTCTACTTTAAACTCTTGCAGGCAGTGGAATGTGCCAAAGAGTTTAGAATCCTTAATTTTAACAATATATGTTTTTCAGGAAATAATACAAACTGCAACGGAACACATTTTGTAGAGAGACACTCCTCAGTAAGACAAAGATAAAACCGCTGCTTTCATTTTTGATTAGTTGTGTACACAAATTATTTAAACAATGCTTACCTGCATAGTAAAAAGAATCTTAACATGCATTGCATACATTACCAATGATATTTTAGATGGTACTCTTCCTCTAGTAATACAGTAGACAGATTATTAAAACCCTAGCTGTAAAGTCAGATGATAACTGCTTGTGCAGTGCTAGATTTCAGCCACTAGAGATCAATCTTGGTATTTTTTTCAATACTTCCTTAGTCAGTATGGCTCAGCTATTCACTGGATGAACATAATAGAGTACATGGGAGTTTGGTATTTACTGCCATTCCTCTTCAGCTTTACTTCTGTCAAAAACCTGGGCTGATACCAAGCACTCTTCTGCACCAATTTTAAACATGTCATGAATTCTGAAACGTAAGTTGAAAATCAATTTGTTTAATGAACACCGTGGGTGGTACAGTGGTTAGCACTGCTGCCTCACAGCACTAGGGACTTGGGTTCTAATCCCGGCTTGGGTCTTTTTCTCTGTGCGAAATCTGCACGTTCTCCCCATGTTTGCATGGGTTTCCTCTGGGTGCTTCCACAGCCTGAAAGACATGCTGGTTGGGTGCATTGACCCGAACAGGTGCTGGAGTGTGACAACTAGGAGTATTTCACAGTAATTTCATTGCGATGTTAATGTAAGTCTTATTTGTGACTAGTAAATAAACTTTAACTTTATTCTCACGCTGGCTGTCTTTGCACTCTTCAAAAACAAAATTGCCAAACTGATGCTGATGTTATGTCAAAACATACAAAATCCTGTGCTTGTGGACCCTTTATTTAACAGATTCACACAGAAAATACATTACTAGTTTTAATTTACCCATGCACAAAAGATTGCAATATAAAGAAGATATGTTACAACGGGACTACAGTGACACAGATTAAGCAAAGTAAGTTAGAGATAAATGTTATGGATTCATGCTGACATGCTGCCGATAACAACACTTCATTTATGAAGGTTACTTATTACGGATTGTTAGTGAGAGGAAAGTTCATCGATTGTAATTCAATTCAAAGTCAACCCTGAAGGAAAAACAACATCATTCTAATTATGTTTTGCCATGGATGGCACAGTGGTGTACTGGTTAGCACTGCTGCTCGTAGCACCAGGGACCCAGATTTGATTCCTAGTTTGGGTCACTATCTGTGCAGAGCCTGCATGTTCTCCCGGTATCTACGTGGGTTTCCGCCAAGTGCTCCAGTTTCCTCCCACAGTCCGAAATACATGCTAGTTAGATGCTTTGGCCATGCTAAATTCTTCCTCAGTGTTTCTGAACAGGTGCCAGAGTGTGTTGACTAGGGGATTTTCACAGTAACTTCATTGCAGTGTTAATGCAAGCCTACTTATGGCACTAATAAGTAAACTTAAAATATTATCCGCACCCCTTCAAGAAGAATTTTCAACGAAGAAATGCACTTGCACTTCCAGAATCCTCTTTCTGTTCACTGAAAGCAACTTCATTCTGAAAAAAGTGTGTTTTTACCTCACAAAATTATGCAAGATCATTTGTACATATAGAAATAAGCAACATTCAATCATGCAGTCTATTCCAAATAGGCAATCTGCTCCCAGAATGTGGTTGTTAATATTCAATCTTCTGCACAGATGTTACTGTTAGAACTCCACCAGGATGCAAGGGAAATATGAAAGATTATTGAATGATGCCATCTCAGGTAGATAAGTCCTTCAACTCACTTAGTTTTAGCGATAGTTGGTCACTAGATGGCCTGTAGATCTACAGAAGGGATTAAGACAGAAGGTGATGTTAACAATTATGAGAAGAGGCAAGGTGAGGGCATGTCACATGGTCTAGGAAGAAATCATTACTTTTCATCAAGAAATCATTTTGGTTGAAGTAAATTATTTAATACACTAGTGAGCAGCTGTCAAATCATGGACCTTAGCAGGAGTATGTTCCAGGCTTCTAGGATTTTCAAGGAATCACTTACTTGAATCTCGGTATACGGAATTGTCAGGTGAATAGATCAAACAAGACATATCTGTACTGTCACTTCTTTGAATTTTCAACCTCTCTATAATTTGAATTCAAAATACTCATGCACTGCTAAAATTATGCCTTAATTTGCATATAGCTTTCCCCATCACAACCAAGGCTCCAGCTCACTGATGTCTAACACTGGAGTTCTAAGTGACAGACACCTTATTAGCAATTGAGGGCTAAAAACGGAGTACAGCTTCAAAGGAGAGGACCCCATTAATCAGTGAACCCTCATTCTCGAGAGAAAACACAACATTTGTCCACTTTTCCTGTCCAAGAGCATTAAAAAACATCTTCTTTTAAGTAAGGAGTGTTTTAAACTGTTGGGTAACTGGCAGAGCAAAGACAATCACTTCATTGGGAAGTCCAATCCATTTTCAAGGCTTTATTTATATAAAACAGAAGTAGAAAATGCTGGATGAATCCATCAGGCCTGGCAGCATCTGTGGAGAGAAAATTTTGAGTCTGTCTGACCTCTTCAGAGCTTTCTCTTCTCCAAAGAAGAGTCTTATTGGCTTGAAACATTACTCTGTTTCTCTGTCCACAGATGCTGCCAGACCTGATGGACCTGTTCAGCATTGTCTGTTTATGTTTCAGATTTCCAACATCTGCAGTGTGTTTTGCTTTTATCAAGAAGCTGCTGGTGAGTTGAATGGACCATGAATGTAAATCAGTCTGCAGCTCACCAGCTTTGGGGTTGCTGCAATAACAGATAGCTTACAGGCTGACCCAGTTAACAGGGTCTGAGTGAGGGATGATGGGGAAGGACTCTAGATAGGGTAAGACAGAAGTGAACACTGAGTGGCAGGAGTCCACATTATCCTTGCAGAATTACAAGGGGTATTCATGTTCCCCCTGATCACACAAATGCAACTTTAGATTTATCTTTTGGGGTTTTCTTTTTTTTCACACCACTGGGCTATTTAGAAAGTCTGCCTTAGTAATGTGGGACTTTGTCCCAATTGAAATAAAAACAGGAAAGCCCACTAGCACTTATTCCTCCACAATCATTTATCCCTTACACACACCAAAGGACCCAGAAGCTCATAGAGTCCTGACAGTCCAGAGGGAGGCCATTCGGCCCATACCAACTACTGTACTACTTAGACCCTATTCCTGTAACCCTCATTTACCCTGATAATCCCCCTGAGACTTGGGTCAATTTAGTCTGGCCAATTAATCTAATTTGCACATCTTTGGACTGTGAGAAAACTGGAGCACCAGGAGGAAACCTACATAGACAGGGAGAAAATGCAAACTCCACATAGATAGTGACCTGAGGCCGGAATGGAGCCTTAGTCTTTGGCACTGTGAGGCAACAGTGTTAACCACGGTGGTTTTGTGCTGCCCCATCTCAAGTGTAAAATATGATGCCAGGGTTGATAATGGAGTAGTTAAGTCTCAGTCTGCTGTCAGGGAGCAGGATGGAGCAGATAGTTAGGGGACAAAGTTTGGAACGAGGACTGAAAACAATGGCTTCAATCTTCCCAATATTTAACTGGAGGAACGTTTTGTTCATCCACTCCTGGATGTCAGATAAACAGTCTGATAATCCAGCAACAGTGGGGGAGTCGAGAGTAGTGGTGGTGGTGAGCTGGTGCCATCAGAGTCCATATAAAAACTAACACTCTGCCTTTAGATGGTGTGTTTCATGGGCTACAAGTGCCTGGAAATAAGAGAAGGCCAAGGATGGATTCTTGGGTGTCATCAGAAGTAGCAGAATGGAAGCAAGAAGAGAAAACCTTGCAAGTTCGGGTGTGGTTTTAATTAAATAAGAATGGAACCAAGTGAGAAGTCGCAACGATCTGAGCGCAGGCATAAACATTAATTCCTTGTCACTGTATGTGTGGTGTCTGCATATTTTCCCCATTACTGCATGGGTTTCCAGCAGTGCTCCGGTTTCCTCCCAGAGCCCGACTGAAAGACATGCTGGTTAGATCCATTGGCCATGCAAAATTCTTCCTCAGTGTAATTGAACAGGTTCCGAAGTGTGGCAACTAGGGGACTTTCACAGTAAATTCATTGCAATATTGGTGTAAGCCCACTTGTGACATTGATAAAAAATATAAGCATAAGCTATCCCACGGGCACGGGAAATGGTAATATCTGACCAGTGGTCTTCTGCCATTGTTAAACATTGAGGCATCAATGACCATTCCCCTCAGATATAAATGTGACCACAATTCTCTGTCGCATCTATTCCGAATTTTGGTCAAACAGTACACTTGCCAACTGTAATATTTCTTCAAAGCAACCAATATATTCAAAAAAAAGCCAGTAGTTGTTTAAATACTATTGGTCTCACAATCTCTCATCCTTTTCATTCATTTCTCTTCCTATACTTGTGGAAAGTCTGCAGGGAGCACGTTCGAATTATAACAGTGTGCTGATCTTTCTACCTCAACAATGGACCCAGGAAGCACTGTCACTCGAGCAGCACTTTCGCTGGGATCACTGAATAAGCCTTTCAATTTCTGAAGGGAGGTCAATAGGCAGGAGGTGACACTTGCAAAACAGATAAAACTCTGTGAAATCTCTTCCTGATCCCTGAAGATAACTGACCCAAATCTCCAGCAGATCAATCAAACAGTACAATCTACATTATTTAGCCTTGACTGATTACACTCCAGTGATAACGTTCTATGATCAGTGCATTCCTCAGGGCTGATTATCAACATTTTCACTTATTTCCAAAACTTTCAATCTTATTTTTGACCAGATAGTTAACTTAAAACTTTTTTTTGAAGCATCACAATAGCATTGAAGTGCTCTTTCTGGCAGACCCTTCAAAATAATTGCTGCTTTACTGGGCTGCGAGGACAGGAAAATGAATAAAAAATATCTATTCCAGCAGCGAGAAATGCCAATACATTTTGAACCCATGTCCTTTATGTTTCAATCACAGTAATTTTGAGATACTAATTTCACTGCAAACACTGCATTGAAGCAACAATTTAGTCATTGAAGAATGAACCTGATCCATTTCAAAGGAGAGGAATAGAAAATGCTAAAGATGCTGATGAGCATCTGGCAAGCAACAAAAAATGGGTTCATGACAACCCCATCAGATTTAATAAGGGGCTACACTTTAAATGCATGTAATGTTTTATCCTTCAAATATTGATCAGCAAGTTGATCTTGCCTTTTTCACCATTTATAAATCTTTTTAACCTGCTCCTTATCCACATCTCTGGCTTGTGGATGCAGAATTTGGATCAAATGGAATGGTTTATTTTCTGTTCTCCCGCTTCTCCCACCTCTCACTGCCATATCATGAAATAAAAACTCAAGATGGTGTCAGAGCAAGACGATTTCTTGCGAGCTGTCC
Organism: Sphyrna mokarran; assembly: GCA_024679065.1. Classification (NCBI taxonomy): domain Eukaryota; kingdom Metazoa; phylum Chordata; class Chondrichthyes; order Carcharhiniformes; family Carcharhinidae; genus Sphyrna; species Sphyrna mokarran. The sequence continues at coordinate 102,112,932 of JAGIQG010000003.1, read as the reverse complement.
CCAGTACGGCCTCTAATTATACTTTTCGCTCTCGTTCTATAATCTTAAAACTATATTCTAACTCTTTTAAGCTACCACATATGAAGTGAATCTTAGTCTACACCCTAGCTATGACTGTAACACTACATCCTGCATTCTCTCCTTTCCTTCTCCTCTATAAACTCTATGAATGGCATGCTTTTTCTGTATAGCATGCAAGAAACAATATTTTTCACTGTATACCAATACATGTGACAATAATGAATCAAATTAAATTAAATGATGGATGAGTAGACCTGACAGAAAAATTAATTTTTATCAGTAGAATCCCAGATTAAGGACAATTCAGACAGTCTACTTACGACAAATTTAAAAGAGCAAAATTCAACTGAATCAGTAGAAAAGTTTTAGGTTTAGTGAACAAGAATTTTGTCTCTTTCTCCCTTCAACCCATGGCCTGGAATTCCATCTGCTTGTACAGTTTTGATTTTCAGCGCTATTCACCTGAAACTTGACAAACCAGTCAACAAAAGTGCAGACACTTGGAATTGGGCCGGTGTCTGCGGGAGTTTGCGCGTTCTCCCCGTGGTTGCGTGGGTTTTCTCCGGGCACTCCGGTTTCCTCCCACAACCCAAAAATTCGCTCTTAGGCTGATTGGGAAACAAATTGTCCCTATAGTGAGAGTCTTCCATATTAGGAATAACCTAAATCTATAATAGGATAATGGAATTGCTACTATATAGTTATGACGGCGGCGCGGGCTCGTTGGGCCGAAGGGCCTGTTTCCCGTGCTGTGTTGCTCTTAAAAAAAAATCCACGAGTTTCAAGCACAGATAGACCAAATCACGTTTTCACAAACTTTACTCCTGGTTTAACAACCTTTGCCTTCAAAGCCCAGCATTTCCATAAATGCTCCTAGATCCCCAAATCGAAATAATCACGGTAAGTTTCCCGTAATGAGGTCCACTTGCAGGCTGCCTTAAAATCAAACTTTACTTTAGGACAAGGACATGTGCATTTTGAAAGCTTTTCAATATAACGTGTTGTTTTAATTTTCTAAAAAATGGACTGTCATGACTTTATCCACAAGGTGCACCTGCAAGAATATAAGCTCCCCAACTGAGGCAGTTAATGCTACTCAAGCCGAGAGTCTTGCAGAGGTATATAAAGTGGAGTGTTGGGATTACCAGCACTCAGGGTGTTTACTCTGTTCTGGGAAGTACCTGCATGAGCATTACTGATACTTGTAAATAAATTGTCATTTGATAAAGGGACACCAGCCTCGTGGGTGTTATTTTATTGAGTGCTGCAGTAAAGCGAGCAAATGGTATTCTCTACTTTTAAGTTATTTTCAGTTACTTCAAATCAGGTTATTGACGGAAGCAAATTATTTTGATTAAAAGCGCTTATGTTTTTGTTGTAAACCCATCTTTGAATTAACAAAACTGTGCCGGGTTACCAATTGTTAATTTAGCAAGAAATTTTTAAATCAATTTTTGAAAAAAACAATCTTACTTTCCAAAAGTCTGGTCAGTTGTGCCAATTTGTCTTGCATTTATGTTCAGTGATATACAAATGAGTTCAAGTAGAAACTTGAGGAATAAATACCCACTTTTGAAAACAATATTGAGTGAAATTTCATAGAATCACAACAGTGCAGAAAGAGGCCATTTGGCTCGTTGAGTCTGCGCCAATTCTCTAATACAGCATCTCACCCAGGCCCTGACCTATAATCTGACATATTTACCTCGCTAATCCCCCTACCTACACATCAATACAGTGGTGGCACAATGGTTAGCACTGCTGCCTCAAAGCACCAGAGACCTATGCTTGAAGCACTGCCTGTGCGGTGTCTGCATGCTCTCCCCATGTCTGTGTGGGTTTCCTCCAGGTGGTCTGGTTTTCTCATATGGTTTGAAAGAAGTTCTGGCTGATGCATTGGCCATGTTAAATTCTCCCTCGGTATACCTGAACAGGATTTTCACAATAACTTATTTCTGTATTAATGTAAGTCTACTTGTGACACTAATAAGTAAATTTAAATTTATCTTTGGACACTAACAGGCAATTTAGCATAGCCAATCTGCCTAATTTGCACATCTTTGGAGTGTGGGAGGAAACCAGTGTACCTGGAGGAAACACACACAAGCACAGGAAGAACGTGCATATACAGTCACCCAAAGCTGGAATCTAACCCAATTCCCTTGTGCTGCAAGGCAGCAGTGAGAACCACTATGTTACCATGTCACCAAATTTGCACCCAGATTATGAATTGCATCCAAAGCAAAAACTCTTTCCCCACCATCACTTGGCTGCTCAAATCCCAAATATTCCTTTCCAATCTGCAGTGCACTTGTGTTTCTGAAAGGAATGTAAAAGTAATTCACAAACATCGCATGATTGCAGGCTTGCTGTTAAGTGATTATCTGTCATGTCTGTTTTTAGTCATCTAACTCTCTGCTGTTGGTATGGCACACATAAAGCAGAAACTGAATTCACCTCAGATCAAATCAATCTGGGCGATTATTCAGGTATTGTTTACTAAAGTTTTAGCTCAGGGATGTCATTCATCTTCCACAAAACTCCTGGGTATTTATTTGCATTTGGATTCAGGCTAACTTCTTGAGTGCTAATTCGGAATATCCCCTACAGAGTTCTCCACACACAGCCTCAGATTTGGACTGTTGAATGTGTCTCATAATTGTTTCACTTCACGATACTGCTGCCCATTTCTAAAGTTCACAGGGAGTGAACACTGCAATATTATTAAACTTAGTTTGTTGCAACAAAAAAAAATGCAGAAGTTCCTGAAGTGTTGGAAAACAGGTCAAGTCTTAGGAGGGTCATTTTCAAGTACTGCACAAGTTTGGCGCAATGTCAAAGGAGCCAGTGCTCTGCCAGTCAGGAGAGGGCCAGCATGAAGCCCAAGTCTCATTAATAATCCACTGCAGTTCATTACCTCTGAGAGAGTGGAAAATATGCCAGCTCCTACACTGTGCCAGCTGGCAAATCAGGTCCGGTGGGGAGAAGGGATGACGGGGAGAGGCAAAGGGGAAAAAGACTTCAAACTGGCTGTCAGCAGGTTGGAATTTGGCAGCACATAATTTGAGATAAAGCGCGATAGTAATAACGGTGGTTGACTAGTAATCCAGGGGCCTGGACTAATGACCTGGAGCCATAAGGTTCAAAATTCAGCTAATTAAATAAATCTAGAATTTTAAAAATGTTGTTTCAGTAACAGTCATTGTGAAACTTTTGCAAACAAAAACCCATTTAGTTTGCACATGAACTTTAAAGAAGCACAGGAAAAGATAAATGAAAAAGAGGGTTTAGACACAGGCATGAATTTGATTAATTGGCAGTAAATGGAGGTGATGCTGTTTAGGATATTTGTAAGGAGAGTTTGCTCAGTGTGCTATTCCATGTAGATCTGAATAGCTGCAAAGTGGGTGTCGCCAAATTTCAAGATTATGGCTGATCATTACTGTTATTAGATGTTCCATCCCTCTGCTGCATGGCAGCTGTAGGTGTCTTTGTAACAGATGGCACGGCCTTGCATCTGCCTTTCTGCTGACTCAAAGAATTGCTGTGTTTGTGTGCCAGGGCCTTGCCAGGTAGGTCTGCCACGGCCTGACGAATTGTTTGGTGACATCTTTGACAAGTGCAGCCAATTAAACAATCCTCAGTCTTTCTCTCCTTTCAGGCATCAAACTTCAATTAGAAGACTGAGTGACGGTGTTGGAGCAAAAAGACATTTCAACAAAGGAGACAAATGGCTCCTGAGGATTTAACGCCAAGAGAGGAAATGAAAAGAAATGATCAAGAGACACTTGTCTTCATCATGCATGATTGCTTCTGAGAAGCCTTGGAAAATTATTCCAAACACCTGGGCTGGGTTTTACCAGCCCACCCTCCACAGGAAGCAGAGCGAGCAAGTGACACAAGAAGATCCATTGAACTTAGGTGGGATTTTACAGTTTCAGGATGAGAGAGTGTTTTATGTTCTGTGAGGGGAATTTTCCCATACCACCCACCACGGGAATCATAGCAGGTGCGGGCAGACAATGCAAAGGTCAGATTTTTCCTCCAATCTTCAGACATCTCACTTGTGACTATCGATGATTCAAATATCTCTGCTAGGATACCTGCAATTTCCTTCCTAGCCTCCCATAATATCCTGGGATACACTTCATCAGGTCCCAGAGATTTATCTACCTTGATGTGCTTTAGGACTTTCAGTACCTACTCCTCTGTGACATGTACATTCTATTTATTTCCCCAAGTTCCCTAACATCCATGCTTTTCTCAACAGTAAATACGGATGAGAAATATTCATTTGGAACCTTACCCATCTCTTGTGGATCAAAATCACCTTGTTGAACCTTAAGAAGCCCAACTTCTCTCTTGATACTCTTTTGGCCTTTAGGTATTTGTAAAATACTTATGTATTTGTAGAATGTTTATTGTTAGTGCCTGGAGTTAAATGACAGGATGAACATTGACTGATTCATAATAATGTTATTGGACAATGCCCACTGGAAAGGTGGGCAATATAATTTTGGGAATGTGTAATTGCTTTCATAGAGGCATTGTTCTTCAGACTGACATCTGGCTGCCAGCTTTCTATAAATTGAGTGCAGAGCTTCCACATATCATTCTCCCATCTGATCATTTTGTTATATAAAGTCATGTGTTCAACATTAGTACACTGTATTTTGTGTCTTTGTATTTGTTTTAGTAGCTATACATAGCCTCAAAAGGAAACCCCGTCTACAGCTCCACTTTCCAAAGCCAGTCACTAGAACACACAACGGCAAAATACCATGGATGCTGGAGATACTCCAACAGATCAGGTAGTATCTGTGGATAAAGGAAAACAGTGAACATTTCAGGCTAATGATTTTTCACCAGAATATATTCAGCCAGTACTGAGGGAAATTTTAATTCATATATTGGAAGAACCGCAGGAACTTCGAGAATGAAATTGGACAATTGATTGAAGAACACTGGTTATGGGGAATAGGCTCGACTGTGGGACTGAATTGGACAGCTCTTTCAAAGAGCAGGCACTGACATGTCAGATTGAAAGGTCTTCTGTGCAATCAGATTCTATGAGAGTAGAAAGGAAGAAATAAAAACCTTCTACAAAACCGTTCACATTTCCTCATCAGCTCTCAAAATTAATATAAACAGACAGAAATGCTGGAAGAAATTCAGAAATTTCAGCAAGTACCTTTGAACTTTAAATTGTGGAATAATGCTGATGAACAATTATTTTTTCGCTGCCTTTCATGGTCTATTATTACAAAATGACTGAGCAATTACATTTCTATATGAGGGTGTGTTATGTGATACTGATTAGCATTAAAAAGCTAATCAAAATGATGGTAATTTTTGTAACTTTAAACTGTTTACATATAGTTATCAATTACTGCCAAACACATGTATTGTTTTGACTACTCACACGTGCATTCATTGCATTTAAATTCACTATCTGTAATTTCATCTCTTTTACAATTGAAATGCTGCAGCTGAAATTTATGCAGAGGGGATGAAACGGCTGAACTTTGCATGGCTGGGAGCTCAATGTTAAACCGAGAACATGCATACTAATCAATAGCTCACTCCTGTCTTACAAACAACTAATAACTCCTAACTGCAAGGCAGGTCAGGTAAGATTGTGAAGGTTGCGTTAGTTATGGTAATGGCTTTGTCAGTTTTGCTCATTAATGTTGCGTTGTTGACTGCAAGACAAAGAGGGATGAAACCAAATCTTTAAAGCTGCCACCTCTGTAAACCAGTTGCCAGCAAAGGACAGGAGATGAAAGCCAAGGGGAAGTCACCCCAAGGCATGTTCCTCTCTGAAAGAGTGATCCAGTGTCCTGACAGACTACCATTTAATTTCTCATGCAAGGCACAATCTCCCGGCACATGTCAAGTTTCAGCATTATCCCTTTATACATCAGATCAATGCTGTAATATTTTAATAGACATCAGCTTGTTTCCTTTCAGGTTTTTTCTCCCTCTCTGCAGCCCTCTATGGAGAAGGTTCAGCAACACTCCTGCAACATTACTGCAAAGCTGTGGAATGTCACATTTTGGGTCAGAGTTACTGTAGTCTTACAGTAATACATCATTATTGTTATGATTTTCATAAAATTAAACAGCAAATAAGTGGACCATTCAGCCCATTATGGCTTTCTGGAAGCTACCAATTAATCCTAAACTCCTATATAAAAGCAAATTACCACGGATGCTGGGATCTGAAACCAAGAGAAAATGCTGGAAAATCTCAACAGGTCAGGCAGCATCTGTAAGGAGAGGGAAGAACTAACTTTTAATCCAGACGACTCTTTGTCGAAACTCCTAATCTTGTCTCCTGCTCTTTTCCCTTGACCTTGCAAATCTTCTTTTTCAGGCACTTTTTAAATGAGACACCTAGGTACAGCATCACACCCAATGTGCAGGAAATTATTTAGAAGCATAGAACATTACAGCACAGAAACAGGCCTTTTGGCCTTTCTTGGCTATGCTGAACCATTTTTCTGCCTAGACCTGCACCTGCACCCTCTCATCCATGTACCTATCCAAGTTTTTCTTAAATGTTAAAAGTGAGCCTGCATTCACCATTTCACCTGACAGCTCATTCCACACTCCCACCACTCTCTGTGTGAAGAAATTCCACCCCCACCAATATTCCTTTTAAATTGTTCCCCCTTCAACCTTAACCCCTGTCTTCTAATTTTTTTCTCCCCTAGCCTCAGTGGAAAAAGCCTGCTTGTATTCACTCTATCTATACTCATCATAATTTTATACACCTCTAACAAATCTCCTCTCATTCTTCTACGCTCCAGAGAATAAATCCCAACCTATTCAACCTTTCTCTGTAATTCAGTTTGTCAAGTCCCAACAACATTCTTGTAAACCTTCTCTGCACTCTTTCAATCTTATTAATATCCTTCCTGTAATTAGGTGACCAAAACTGCACACAATACTCTAAATTCAGCCTCACCAATGTCATACAACCTCACAATAACATTCCTACTCTTATACTCAATACTTTAATTTATAAAGGCCAATATATCAAAAGCACTCTTTATGACCCTATCTACCTGTGACGTCACTTTTAGGGAATTGTGTATCTGTATTCCCAGATCCCTCTATTCTACTGCATTCATCAGTTTTCTACCATTTACCTTGTATGTTCTACCTTGGTTTGTCCTTTCAAAGTGCAATACCTCACATATATCTGCATTAAACTCTATTTGTCATTTTTCAGCCCATTTTTCTAGCTGGTCCAAATCCCTCCGCAAGTTTTGAAAACCTTCCTCACTGTCTGCTACACCTCCAATCTTTGTATCATCAGCAAATTTGCTGATCCAATTTACCACATTATCATCCAGATCATTGATATAGATGACAGACATTTACTTGTGATAACTCAGGAAGTCTGACTGGAAAAAACATAGTTTATGACAGAATGCCAAGTTAGTACATTACCGTGGTGTGGACACACTTGTCCCTGCCTGGGACTATAGTTTGGCAGGCCCAGTCTTGGGTCTACCTTACAAAAGGCTTAGGTATTGAGTTCTTGCTGGACAACTGCCTGTTACCAGGGGAACTCATACTCAGTGAGCCCCACAGGGAGATCAGTTAGTGATTCTCCATAGACTTCATAGGGGTTATCACACCACTAATGGGGGAAAGGTGACATGATATATAAATTTATGATTCAGTAACACACTTTGAGCCCAATTTTGCTATTGGGTTGCACCCATTTGCAAGTGCAAAATCTTGGTAAAGTCGAGTATGAGGCGGTTAGCACAATCCATGCCTGCCTCCAAGCCGGTTCCCCCTTTATCAAGGCCCAAAAATGACTGCAATTGGGACCACGCCTAAAATGGGCACGATGACCATTTAAATGTATTTGCATGCATTTAAACTGGCTTAATGGGCTGCAGGTCCAACTTTACCAGCACTTCCCTCTTTACCATTGTGTTCGCCTATTTAGAATCAGCTGTAGTTAATGAGGAGGTAAGTGCCAAACATCTGACAGTTCTCTGCTTAAGATCAGGAAGAGGGAAACAATTGCCACTCTGCCTGAGATCAGTGAAGGGGAAGGGGGTGGGGGGGTCACTGCCACTCTACTTGAGATCAGTGGAGGGAAAGGGGAGTCCCCTGCCACTCTGCCTGAGATCAATAGGGTGGGGGGGGGGGAAGGGGGTGGAGCCCATGATCAGTCTGGGTGGTGGGGATGCGGGAAGGAATAAGGGGGTCAGTAATGTTGTGCAAGTGGGGCAATGTCTGTGGGGGTCAGGGGGAGGTATCATCCAGCCCAGGAGGATGCGGCAGAGGAGCAACATTCTATCACTTTTTTTTGCACATGCGCAGTTGGAGGCACCAATTGGAGCTGTAGGCTTTCGGGTGCATTAAGCTTCTCCCACAGGCTTGTGCAACACGATTCAGAATCACTGATACTTTTTCAGGCAGAGTGTTTGGAGACAGCTGAGAATGGGTCCAAAATTCGGATCGGAAACACTCCCAGTTCCAAGTCCGCCCAGCACTTAAAGTCAAAATGGTAAAATAGGACCCTTTGTTTTTGTTTTAAAACCAGCAGTTTGCAACAAGGAAAAGAAATGGAAGCAAAAGAATTTGAAAATACACAAAGGGCTCATGGGAGACTGAGCTTATGATGAGGTGCATGTCAGTCCCTGTGAAAATCCTGACGTACCAATCCTCATTGGAATTTCCCAGGAAGTTTCAACTTGCAACAGGCAATAGCCCTGCTCCCCAGGACTGTCTATGAAGGTCCCCAGCTCTGAGATAGAGTCAGAAACTCGGGAGAGATCTTTGCAGTATTTAAGAGAATAGTTACGCAGGAAATGTTAGGCAGTTTAAAACATGGACTTCCATCTGGGTCACCACAGGACTGATTCCCAATCACATTCCTGAACCCCCAGCTACCCATCTGACTTCCCAACGTGCTCCCCGCCTCAGAACAACTCAACTATTCAACTATACCTCAGACCTGACAAACCTCTTATCAAGTGACCAACCTTACACATCCAACTCTATATTCTGCAAACCTAACCACCTCGCCGCCCCCCCCCCCCCCCCCCACCTCACCCCGGCCACCTAATTACACTCTCCATCCTACTCAATTAGATTCCTTAGATCTGGCCATCCTTGACCCCCACCTCACCCCCCCAAACACCCTCCCACCCTTCTGGCCCAAGTACCCTCTGACCCAATCCCAACTCCTGGCTACCTACCAGACCATCTACACTCCCACTATTCCCTATCCGCTTACTTTCCTCACCCACCTGAATCACCTCAGCTAGTTACCCAGTCTATCCACGTATCCAACCTATCCCCCTCCTCCACTTACCAACCTGGCTCACTTGCTCACTCACTCACCCTTTCACCACTGTTGGATATTTAAATTTATCATATAGCCGCTAGTGCCATAAAATAGGGCTGCAGTGACCCTCTTTGCTGCTGTATGTGTGGATTGCTGCAGCTTCTTCTGGCTGCTGCATTGGAAATTGGACCTTATTGAACATAACCAGGTAAGTGTGTCATGGAGGAAGATAATGTAGCATAGTGCTTTGGGAATTTAAGGGTAATAAGAGAGCGTAGTTGATGGAAGTAATAAAAAATTGTGGCGTAAATAGAATGGTGGGAGAGTGAAAGATTCAAGGCTAGAGACGAGACAAAGGTAATCCATCAAAGGACATTGCAAGTCCTTCCATATGTTCAGCACATACTCAGCAAAATGCAGTCAAAACATTACAAAGACACGTCCTACCTCTATGTCATTTGTTATGTGAAGTAAATGAGGTGGTGCTTTTGCCCTGGAGGCATCAAGACTGACTTTGTGAAGTGATTTTTCCTGGCACCCCAGAGAGCTGTGAGCCAGAGTAGCTATTTAATACCCTGGCTGCTGCTAGTAGCATTGACCCCAATGTTTTGCACATTTATGAATCATAATTGTCACAAGCTGCTGAATATCTCTAGAAAAACAGATCCTGAAAAATACTGGCAATTCAAAACATAAACAACAATTGCAAATGCGTTGAATGTTAGATCTATTAACAAATCAGAGGAGACTTAGACAAAAAGAGTTCTATTATCTGAAGAGGCTGCATATACTCACTGGAGTATAAAAGGTTAAGGGATAGCCTAACTGAGGTGTTTATGAGGATTAAATTTGACCTGGTGGGTAGATAGAAAGAAAAAGCAGCAAGGTGGCACAGTGTTGAGCACTGTTGCCTCATAGTGCCAGGGATCCAGCTTCAAATCTGTGCAGTTTGCATATGTCTGTGTGAGTTTCCTTTGGGTGCTCCAGTTTCCTCTCACAGTCCAAAGATGTGCAGGTTAAGCTGATTGACCATGTTAAATTGTTCCTTAGTGTCAGGGGAATTATCAGGTTAAATACATGGGGTTACAGTGAAAGGGCCTGTGTGGGACTATTGTCAGTGCAGGCTTGATGGGCCAAAAGGTCTCCTTCTGTCCCATAGACATTCTATGATTCTCTGAAATAAATGGGGTTACCGGTATAGCGTCTGGGTGGGATTACTGTCGCTGCAGGCTTGATGGGCTAAATGGCCTCCTTCTTCACTGTAGGGATTTTTTTAAATGATTTCCTCTGGTGGGCAATCTGAAACAAGCAGGCATCAGTTTAAAATTAAAGCTAGGCTGTTCAGGGGGGTTGGCAGGAAACTCATTTTCATGCAAAGGGTATTGGAAATCTGGAACTCACCCACCAACTGAAAAAAAACAGAATAACCTTGCTCGTGGTTGGGATTCTCCAGTCCTCCTACACTGAATGGGTCTTGGCTAAGCACCAAATTCTCTGTTCTTGCTGGCAGCGGTGGTGGGACAAAAGAGATCGGAGAATCCCAGTCTAGATCAATTGAAAATTTCAAAATTGAGGTGGATAGATTTTTGCCAGGCGTGGTAGTAACACATATGGCACCAACTTACCTAGATGGAATTAACAAGCAATTCAATCATAATCTAACTGATTAAAGGGTACAGGCTGACCAGCCTACTTAGGCTTACATGATCAGCTGCTTTAGAGTGGCTGAATAAATTAAATTTTCTTTTACTATATGGAGTTTCAGGATTTTTGTCAGTATTTCAAGAGAACATTTCACTACTATTAATTATCCTGATTTTGATATCAGCAGAACGTAAAATGTACTGAATATTTACTTACTTGTTTATGTTACAAGTAGGCTTACATTAACATTGTGATTAAGTTGATCTTTGAGAGATTTACAACAATCTAAGGTCCCTGTTTTCACAATAATCTGAGGTCTATATCTGCTTCATGAAGACAACCATCATCCAGTACCTAAGAAAAACAAAGCAGCATGTTTTTGTGACTATCAGCCAGTGGCTCTAACATCCATCATTATAAAGTGCTTCAAAAGGTTAGTCACAGCACAATCAATTCCAGCCTCCCGGACTGGATTCACTACAGTTTGCCAATCACTGCAACAGGTCCACAGCAGACACCATCACCCTGGCCCTGCACTCAATCCTGGAACACTTTAGATCTATAAACATAGACAGGGATCACGGGTAGAGGTGGGAACATCAAGGTGGCGGCGCGGGCCCGTTGGGCCGAAGGACCTGTTTCCCGTGCTGTTTTGTTCTTTGTTCTTTGTACTTAGATAACAAGGATACCTATGTCAGGTGCCTATTTACTGACTACAGCTCAATCTTCAACATCATTATTCCCACAAAACTCATTTCCAAACTCCATGGTCTGGTCTTCTCCATCTGTGACTGGATCCTGAACTTCCTAACTCACAGACCACAGCCAGTAAGGATAGGCAACAACAACTCCTCCACGATCATCCTCAGCACCAGTGCCCATCAAAAGTTGTGTTCTCAGCCCCCTACTATACTTCTTATACACCTATGACCATGTCTCCAAATTCCTTTCCAATTCGATTTTCAAGTTTGCTGACAACACCACTGTGGTGGGTCAGATTTCAAACAATGACGAGACAGAGTACAGGAATGAGAGAGAAAATCTAGTGAATTGGTAGCTAATAATAATCTCCCTCTCAATGTCAACAAAATGAAGGAGATTGTCATCAACTTCGGGAAGCGTAGTGGAGAACATGCCCCTGTCTACATCAATGGGGACAAAATAGAAAAGATTGAGAGCATCAAGTTTTTAGGTGTCCAGATCACCAACAAACTGTCCTGGTATCCCCATGCCAATATTATAATTAAGAAAGCCCATCAGAGCCTCTGCTTTCTCAAAAGACTAAGGAAATTTGGAATGCCAGCTACAACTCTCACCAATTTTTGCAGATGCAGCATAGAAAACATTCTATCTGGTTGTATCACAGCTTGACATGGCTCCTGATCTGCCCAATACTGCAAGGAACTATAAAAGATCAAGAATATAGCCCAATCCATCTTACAAGCCAACCTCCCATCCATTGATTCTGTCTACACTTTCCACTGCCTCAGCAAAGCAACCAACATAATTAAGGACCCCACCCATGCTGAACATTCTCTCTTCCATCTTCTTCCATTGGGAAAAAAGATACAAAAGTTTGAGAACACATACCAACCGACTCAAGAACAACCCTTATCTGCTGCTGTCAGATTTTTGAATGGACTTATTTTGCATTAAGTTGATCTTTCTCTACACCCGAGCTGTGATTGTAATGCTACATTCTGCACTCTCTCATTTCCTTCTCTATGAACAGTATGCTTTGTCTCTATGGTGCGCAAGAAACAATACTTTTCACTGTATGCTAATATGCGTAACAATAATAAATCAAACCAAATCAAATCAAATGTTAAAAAATTTACTGTGAAAGTCCCCTAGTCACTACACTCCAGGGCCTGTTCAGGTATACTGAGAGAGAATTCAGCATGGACAATGCACTTAACCAGCGTGTCTTTCCTACTGTGGGAGGAAATCGGACCACCCGGAAGAAATTCACGCAGACAAGGGGAAGCTCCGCACAGTGACCCAAGCCGGTAATAGAAGCCAGGTCTCTGTGCTGTGAGGCAGCTGTGCTAACTACTGTGTCACTGTGCTGCCCAACATAACACAGCATGTTAACAAAAATGCAAGGGCATAACTAAGTGAGGCAACTTACTGGTCATGAATATTCCCTGGTCCCAACGCAGTGAAGGAAGATTTGGCTGAGTATGAAATTCTCCGTCCTTGCTTGCAGAGGCGATGGGCTGTGAATGGCTAGAGAATTCCGGCCATTGAATGTGAAAGCTGAAAATGCTGGAAATTCTCAGCCAATCAGGGGGTATCTATAAAGACTGAAATAAAGTTAATGCTTAGAATTCTACACCACTACTTTACCAAGCTCGGAAATGGGCAGAGAGTTGGGAGCACAAGATTTAATGGCATGGTGCTCCTCAGGTCTACCTGCTGTGTTGTGATTTTACCGCTAGTGGAAAACAGTGGGTAGATTACCCACTATTTGACTAGCTGAAGTCCTTAAGTGGCAGCATAGTGGCACAGGGCACTGCTTCCTCACAGCACCAGGTATCAGGTCCATTTCTGGCCTTGGATGAAATTTGCATATTCACTCTAAATCTGTGTGGATTTCCCCCGAGTGCCCCAGTTTCCTTCCAAAGTCCAAAGATGTGCGGGTTAGTTTGATTGGTCATGTAAAATTGCTTCCTATTGTCAAAGGGATTATGGGGTAAATATATGAGGTTAAGGGGATAGGGTCTTGGTGGGATTGTTGTTGGTGTAGGCTCGATGGGCCAAATGGCCTCCTTCTGCACAGTGGAGTTTCTTTGATTCTAAGTGGCCAGTTAATGGCTACTTAAGAACCTCCTTGTCATACCAGTGGGAATTTACCAGCAACAAGAGGGGTTCCTTGTACCATGTGGTGATGGCAGCCTTGTTGAAGGCTTGGAGTTCCCTCCTAATTATCCTGCACCCAGCAGAGGCTTCTTCACAGTATTATTCACCCCCATGCGTTTCATAGAACATAGAACATAGAACAATACAGCACAGAACAGGCCCTTCGGCCTTCGATGTTGCGCCGACCAAAATAAAAAGCAATGCCCCTCCAAACTAAACCATTCCCTTCTCTTCCATATACTTATCAACTAACCTCTTAAACCCACCAAACTTGGCGCATCTACAACTGCTGCAGGCAGGGCATTCCACTCCCGAACCACCCTTTGGGTAAAGAACCTACCTCTGATATCCGTCCTATAACTATCACCCCTTAATTTAAAGCTGTGTCCCCTCGTGCTAGCTTTCTCCATCCTAGAAAAAGGCTATCACTGTCCACCCTATCTAAACCTCTAATCATCTTATATGCTTCAATAAGATCCCCTCTTAGCCGCCTCCTTTCTAACGAAAACAACCTCAAATCCTTCAACCTCTCCTCATAGGACCTGCCCTCCATACCAGGCAACATCCTGGTAAACCTCCTCTGTACCCTCTCCAATGCCTCCACATCTTTCTTATAATGTGCGACCAGAACTGCACACAATACTCCAAGTGCGGCCGCACTAGAGTTTTGTACAGTTGCAACATGATGCTGCGGCTCCTAAATTCAATCCCCCTACAATAAAAGCTAAGACTCCATATGCCTTCTTAACAACTTTATCCACTTGACTGCCTACTTTCAGGGATCTATTGACACATACACCAAGATCCTTCTGTTCCTCAACACTATTAAGAGCCCTACCATTAGCCCTATACTCTACACATTTATTGTTCCTGCCCTTCTTCCCTACCCTTCTGATTCCATCTTCTAACTCTCTGACCCTGGTTAAATACTCTCACTCACCTGGCCTGAATTCAGCAAGTGGCCTATTGACTCAGCTGCTTAGGAAAACAATTACCATTTTAAAGAGATTGTAATAAAATATTTGAGCTCCGATGTGGTTTCTGAGTACAGGGCTAGTTGTTTATGCAACTTACTGGCCACTTAAAAAATGCTTTTTTTAATATAACAATACAGCTTTTTTCTATTGCAGTATCAGTAACAGATTTTTTGATGAGTTTTACTAGATTGTCACAGGTTTTTTTGTTTAAACACCCCAACATTTAACAGAATTCCCATTACTATTCCTGTGGACTGCACATAGTGAATACTGAGTGAGTGGGTATGGTGGATACAGAGGGCATGAGATAGCATGGGGATCTGGGGGCATTAAGGAGATATGGGGGTCTACAGGAGCATGAAGGGTCATGGGGGATATGAGGGAGTTTGAGGTGGATACTGAGGACACATAGAGGGGGCCTGAGGAAAATGTGGTCAATGAAGGGAGCATGGGGATCTGAGAGGGGTGGGCTTTTGAGGTCCATTAAATTGTGTTGGAAGCTGGACTACTAACTCCAAGAACTGAAGTGAGCTGTCTAATCAGCCCAGCTCTGTACCCATATCTCTCCCACATTCCATCACAACTGCATCCTATGTCTGAACCCTGTTTGAGAAAAGCAAAAGTCCTGGGCAAAGTCAGTCATGAGTCAGGTTCACATTTTAGAAGCCAAGGAAGAACCCAACAAACATTTTGCACACCCTCTTACCTCTTCCTTTTAAAGAAAAAGAGACTGAAAGTCTTCCATTTATATAGCAGCTTTCAAAACCTCAAGATGTCCCAAAGAGTTTCACAGTCAATAAAGTATATTTGAAGCATAATCACTACTGTGATGTAGGAAGTATGATAATCAATTGCATGCAGCAAACTTTTGTGTAAAACAGAGATAAAGAGCAGATAATCATTCTGCTTGTGATATCATTTGATAGATAAACATTGACCGTGGCTCCAGGGAGAATTTGAAACAGTGTGACAGGATCTTTTACACACATCTGAGGGGAGAGAAATTTGATTTGATTTGATTTATTATTGCCACATTTATTAGTATACAGTGAAAGGTAATGTTTCTTATGTGCTGTACAGACAATGCACACCATTTATAGAGAAGGAACTGAGAGAGTACAGAGTGTAGTGTCTCTTAGTCAGAGGTAGGATATAGAGAAAGGTCAATTTAATGCAAGATAAGTTGATTCAAAAGTTTGACAAAGCGGGGAAGAAGCTGTTTTTGAGTCGGTTAGTATGTGACCTCAGACTTTTATATTTTTTCCCAATGGAAGAAGGTAGAAGAGAGAATATCCAGGGTCCGAGGGGCCCTTAATTATGCTGGCTGCTTTGCCGAGGCAGCGGGAAGTGTAGGCAGAGTCAATGAATGGGAGCTGGTTTGCGTGATGAATTGGGCTACATTCATGATCTGTCGTAGTTTCTTCCAGTCTTGGGCAGAGCAGGAGCCATACCAAGCTGTGATACAACCAGAAAGAATGTTTTCTACAGTGCATCTATAAATGTCGGTGAGAGTCGCTGTTTTTGTGCCAAGAAAGGGCCTACAGTTAACATTTCGTCTGAAAATGGCTCCTCTGACAGTGAAGCACTCTCGCAGTACTGTGCGGGACCTTCAGCCTAGATTCTCTTCTCAAATTTCTGGAGTGGAACTTGAAGCCAGGACTTTGTGCTTCAGGGGCAAGAGGACTATGCATTGAAAGTCAACTTATCCATAAAGAAACACTGAACATCGCTAGTAATCATGTGGTTGAAAACATCAGCTGATCTATCATGTAACTGTGTTGTTTTTGCCTTTTATTTCCATTATCTGAGGCAGTATAATAGGCTAAAGAATAGACTAAGAAAGGCAGTCAAGTGTCTCTGTTTATGATTTCTATCCACTGACAACATTGAGCTTGGTTCGATCAGGTGATCCCTGTAGTCAAACAAACTCATTACCTAGCCTCAACAAAGAGAGTTGGGAAAGGTATCAAAAAGCTGGAGTAATCTGTTGGAACCATTCTCCGAGGGAGACTGCCTGTTTAAATCTCAGAGGGTTATTGGTTACGCCGTAATGGATATCATGTTAATGATTTATGCTAATTTTGTCAAAATTAAATATGCAGATTTGATCTACATTTCAAAACCTGCAAATCTTATCATTATGTAAGACAGTGTATCTGTTAGGAATGGAATTAAAAGAATTAGCTCTCATTTACATAAATTAATTAGTTTAATTACAAACTAGAGTTCTTTCTATAACTGTATGATCATAAGACCAAACTTTTAAAACCAGAGGGGATATTTTTATTCTCATTCTTAGCTCTCATGATCATATGTCTTTCCTGAGCCAAGTAACAGGTAGGTGAACTACCTCATGTTTCATGCCAATTCTTCTTAAGTTGGCTGTAAGGGGTTGAGTGACAACCCCTCAGAACTATTCACTACTTATCAGCATGCGAAGTATCGCTAAGACTGTGTACCTACAGCATGAGAAATTACTGGCTGAGACCTATTACCTGAAGCTCTATGGTACGAGGCCATGGAGCAAGAAAAGGCTGTGCCACCACACTTCTTTGGCTTAGAGGTTAATTGTACTGTATTCTGTTTGTTTAGTATAATCTATGCAGATTAGTTTCTTTATAAATTGAACAATTTAGCAAGGAAGGTACCTACATTATATCCAGTTAGAACACACATCTCTTATGGATAATGGGAAATGGGTTACAGTCAAAAGTCCCCCAAAATTTGACCACATTGACAAGGATACCTGTATAAAATAGAAGGGACAGCATGGTAGCAGAGTAGTTTATTTGTATTCAATTCCAGACTTGAGTGACTGTGTGGAGTTCGCACATTGCCCCCGTGTCTGCTTAGGTTTCCTCCAGGTGCCCCAGTTTCCTCCCACAGTCCAAAGATGTGCAGGTTAAGTGAATTGGCCATGATAAATTAAGGTGAGGAATTAATGAGGTAGGTACATGGGGCTACAAGGATAAAGTGGGTGATTGGGCATAGGTAAGATGCCTTGTCGGAAAATTGCTGCAGACTCCTTCTGCACTGTAAGGATTCTGTGGAACTCTGTGGAAAAATTTCAATGAAAGTGAATACTCCAGCTGATTACTTTCTTCAACTTTGATGTTGATTTCTGTCAAACCGCATGATTAGTGTTAATGAGCTATGCAACAGTACACATTTCACATTAGTCCTTATCCCATGATATTTCTATTGGATAACTGGAATGACAGATAATTAGAGGGTGGATATCAAATAATGTATTCACTCATGAATTGAGTTTTATGTTAGTACACATTGGCATGCTGTCATATTTTGTAAAGCTCTATGCGTAAAGAGAGCATAATATGCATGTGTACTGCATGAAGATGATCAATAAACAGCTACTGTTACTTTTCATTGGTATGAGACAAAAAGTACAGAATAAGTTGCAGAACATTAGAAATCCTAACAATAAAATAGGCATTCCAGCTTCCCACAAATCTCTTTGAATTGTTCAGATGATGTCAGTGATGTGATATCAAAGAAAGATAGTTCAGTGTTGCAACTGACACAAAGTAGTTTCACCATGGTCCATATAAATATGAATTACATATGTGCTAACAAAGAAAAAAGTATCAGCCACCCATGAATTCTGTCCTATCTAGGACTTATATTTTATTGACTATTCAATTGTTGGACCAAAAATGTGAATGAGGTGGTAGATTGTCTTTAACCTGTTGTAGAGTGAAGCTGGGTAAAAGTTCATCCATTGTCACAGTGACATCCCCAATTCAATTTCCTCATTCAAAAATCACCAGTTACACAGGGTCGGGTTCGCAGCAGGATCTTTGCTACCTGGTTTGTGAGACTTCTTACCATGAAAAAGCAGATTGTTGCTGCAGAGGAAAATCTAAATCATAGAATCACTGCACGTTCTTCTGGAGGTCATTTGACCTATTGAATCTGCACTGACAACAATCCCATCTAGGCCTATTCCCATGACCTCATATATTTATCCGACCAATTCCCCTGAAACTAAGGTGTAATTCAGCATAGCCAATCAATCTAACCAGCACATCTTTCGAGTGTGGGAGGAACCCGGAGCACTCGGAGGAAACCCACACAGACACAGGGAAAATGTGCAAACTCCACACAGACAGCGACCCGAGATCGGAGTTGTTTAAAATTCAAAGTTTATTTATTAGTGTCACAAGTAGGCTTACATTAACACTGCAACAAAATTACTGAGAAAATCCCCTAGTTACCATAATCTGATGCCTGTTCAGGGTCCTGGAGCTACGAGGCAACAATGCTAACCACTGTGACACTGTGTCATCCAATGGTACTCAAAATAAAAATGGAAATTTTACCCACATGCAGTCTCCTTCAGGCTGAGGTCATGCTAACGGCTTGCGTCTGTCGAGGAAGCTATCGCTAGGACTGCAGTAAGTTGGGGAACATTTAAAGGAGGTGGAATGGCACCAAAGGTGTGCAGCACGGTGACAAAGTGGTTAGCCAGAGACCCAGATTTGATTCCAGCCTTGAGTAACTGTCTATATGGGTTTCTTCCAGGTGCTCTGATTTCCTCCCACAGTCTGAAGATGTGCAGGTTAGGTGGATTGGTTATGCTAAATTGTCTCTAATATCAAAAGATATGTAAGTTAGGGGGATTAACAAGGGAAGTGTATGGGATTATGGGGTTCAGACAGCGGGGTGGACCTGGTCAGTGGGCCTCTTGGCCTCTTTCTGTGCTGGAGGGGATCTGTGGGATTCTATGGTTCAAAGAAACAGGGAGGAAACTACAAATTTTACATCTCAGAATGGGTGGGTTAATCATGGGTAACAGGCTGAGATCTAATAAAGGAAGGATTCAACTCCTGGGCCCTCACCCTCCAAACTGGGAAGGCTTTCCATTGTTGGCCCAAGAATTGTCATCAATCTCCTGGCAGTCCCTAGGGTTGGCTGAGTCATGGGCGCAGAGCAGGAAGATTTTCCCAGAAGTGCATTGTTACATTCCTCCACCCAGTAGGGCCAAGGGATATCCAGCCTCAGGAAGGCTAAATGTCCCTGCAGTGGTTCATCTTTTCAAAATTGCAAGATGATCCTAACTTAGATTGAAAACAGAAAATAATGCAAGAAGTCATCCAAATTTCTGAGCTGGTGAATGCTGATGCAAAGCTAAAATAGAATAGCTCAATAGCTCAGATGAGAGAATTGCATCCATCAGAAATCTCTGTAACACAATAAGATTGGATTTCTCCTAAACGAGTTGCCGTTGAGAAGCAAATATTATATTGATTTGGGGTAAGGTGAAAATTTGTCTCTCATGAAAATGTTGCAGAATAAAATCGACAGGTATACCTTTAATGTGTTGTACTTTCTCACATTAGTTATCACATATTAACATTTTGGTTGTAAAGGTGAATCTATAGGATGGAATGGTAAGCAAAATGTATTGTCTTTCATTCAATGGTATTTTCAATCCATGTTGTAAATTGCATCTCCTACGTTGGTTTAAAGATAAATATTTGGGTAGTTCCAATTTCCCTATCTGTCTATCCGTGACCCCCATCCCCCTGAATTTATTGTTAAACTTGTTATTCTGTACTGAGTTCAAATACACCAATAGTTAAAGGATGAGGCCAAATTTGGGGTTCAGTGTAATATCTCACCTGATTGAATAGTAATCTTCAGATTTGCACACAAATATTAATCTCTGAATAAATTGCATGCATTGACCAAAGCTTAATCCATACCAAAGTATCACCAGTCTCTGCAGAAAAGGAGAAAAGTATAGTTACATAATCTTAGCTCCGTTCAGCTTCTTCTAATGTGCATTGTAACAGCAGTTTGTTGTCAACAATTTTATTTCACATTACAAATACATGGAAAAGAAATGAAACACTAATTTTTACAAAAAAATGTTACCTCAAAATCTGATCAAACAGTATCATTTAAAATCTAATTGGACATAATCTATATTAGTTAGTAATTCTGAGTTCTTCAGGATTGCTGTTATTTATTTATACATTGGTATTACAAGTAGGCTTACATTAACACTGTGATGAACTTAGTGTGAAAGTCTTTCAGTTGCCACACTCCAGCACCTGTTCGAGTACACTGAGGGAGAATTGAACATGGCCAATACAACTAACCAGCACATTTTTTGGATTGTGGGAGGAAACCAGAGAACCCGGAGGAAATCCACGCAGACACAGGGAGAACATGCAGACTCCTTCGCACAGTGACCAAAGCCTGGAATTGTACCCTGACCCCCAATGCTGTGAGGCAGCAGTGCTAATCACTGTGCCACTGTACTGTCTGGTTTGCACAATATCCATTCAACTGAGCATGACTTGAAGTCAAAAGACAAAAATACTTCCTCCATTCATTTAGTCTGAAACTAAAGGGACAAAAGTTTCTAACTTCAGTGCCTTATAACTGACTGCCTGTATTTCCCTAAATGTGGTCAAATACAGTTGCAAGCAATTAGAAGTTTAAATTGAGTAATAATATCCCATATTATTCTAATTGTTCATGTCGTACATGTGGGATGAATATTTAAGAAGAACAGCTTTTTCGGACTCTCTTAACAGATGCTACATGACTGCTGAGATTTCCAGAATGTTCTGTTTTTATTTCAGATCTCCAGCACCTACAGTATTTTACTTTTATTTCAAAACATTATTACTAACTTTGTCGCCCATGTTTTTTGTAGCCTTCCTTATGCAAAGCATGAAAAATAATATTTCACGGTTAGTGAGCAGCTCATTCCAAATGAGCATAAAAAAGCAACGCAATATTTTAAAGAAATGCTCAGTGGCTTTAGGCTGTAAATCTTTCTATGTGGAGGAGAGATGTGTTTCCTAATTAACATGTGTTTTATTTCCTTTACTGGTAATTCATGTTTGTGGTTTCATTGTCCCTGATACATTCCTCCTGTTTAAACTATGTGGGGGGTTTCTATATCCCAGCTGACAGTTTTGCTGCCTTGTATCCATATCTTTTCATGCCAAGCACAAAGTGTCTGATAGGAAAATTGATTAGGATTTATTCTGTTATTTTGTCTATTAGTACATAATGATTAACTATTTAATACGAAGTGAAGCATGATACAATTTTTTTAGGTTTTTAGATCAAAGGCTTCTAATGATGGTCAGTACTGAAGCAAAACATTTGCAACACAAACTGATTGCTCCATTACACAGAAAATGAGAGAGCTTTAGGAACACAGGGATGCAAAGAACTAGGAAAAAAAGACTTAATTTGGTGCATTCGGTCAGCTTAAAGTTCAAAATCGCCATAGAATTCATTATCTATGGTGTCACAGAAGTGAGCTGAGAATTGTAAGTATCATGTTTTATAGCTCTCTGTCTCTGGTACAGTGGCTAGCATTGCTGCCTCACAGTGCCAGGGATCTGGTTTCAATTCTGGTCTTGGATGACTGTGGAGTTTGCACACTCTCCCCCATGTCTGCGTGGGTTCCCTTCAGGTGCTCCAATTTCCTTCCACAGTCCAAAGATATGTGGGTTAGGTGGATTGGCCATGCTAAATTGTCCCTTAGTGTCAGGGAGATTAGCAAGATAAATACAAAGGGTTACTGGGCTGGGCCTGGATAGGATTGTTGTCCATGCAGACTCGATGGTCCCAATGGCCTCTTTCTGCACTGTAGGATTCTATAATTCTCTCCCTCTCTCTCTGTCTCTAGACAACCCAGAACCAGTGGATCATGTAGTAGAAAGTTATAATTTAAAAAAAAGTACCATGCTGCATTCTTGGAATATATTTGAAATGCAAAATAAATAATCTCTTCAGTAATAACTATAATTAATGTCCCTGCATGTTTTATGCTGGGCAGAAACATAGAGGTGCATCTTACATTTTAATTAGTTGATCCCATATGAAATACACTAGGACATTTATTATAGTCTTTTGTAGAAATACACATTATCAGTACAGTAGCATGCAAACTGCAAGTCTCCGCACAGAGAGAAGCTCAAAAGAGCAAGAAGTTTAAATACTGATCTCAAGATTGTAATTTACGTTCAACTCAGTTCTCATGATGGAATGAAAGTCTTTTTGCTTTGACAGCTGTAAACATTTCTGTGAAATGAGTTAAAAGTCTGGACTTAGTTCCTACTGGGTATGAGTCCATTGCACAAACTACATACCTTTCTGAATTAAGTTGGCAATTTCACATTGAGAGGCCACAGGAGTGGTTGGCATGACTTTAAATGACCCATTGGTGCAACAAGGAACTCGCGTCCATTACTAGGAAAAAGTAAAGAGCATTTTGACCTGCATTCAAGTCATACTATGACCAAACCTGGAGCACTTGGTACTACCACTGGATGGAAAAATATAGAAAAATAATTCCTCCTTCAGAACTGGCTTCTTTCATCTTCACAAGTAATAAATCCTCAGCCATTTCCACTAAAATAGATAAAAGCAAATTACACAGATGCTAGAATCTGTAACAAAAGCAGAAAATGCTGAAAAATCTCGCAGGTCTGACACTATCTGTGGAGAGAATAAAGGTAACATTTTGGCAGCACAGTGGCACAGTACTTAGCACTATTGCCTCACAGCACCAGGGACCCGGGTTTAATTCTGACCTCAGGTAACTGTCTCTGTGGAGTCTGCACATTCTCTCCATGTCTGCTTGGATTTCCTCCGGATGCTCCAGTTTCCTCCCACAGTCCAAAGATAGAAGAAGAAAGAACAAAACAGCACGGGAAACAGGCCCTTCAGCCCAACAAGCCCGCGCCGCCACCTCGATGTTCCCATTTCTACGTGTGATCCCTGCCTATGTTTATAGATCTATGGATTGAAACCAAATTTGAAACAATTTAGGGAGAATTTGTTCTGCATATCAGCCTAAGAGCGCATCTTTGGGATGTGGGAGGAAACCGGAACACCCAAAGAAAACCCATGCAAGCACGGGGAGAATGCGCAAACTCCCACAGACACAGGCCCAAATCCATGTATCTGCACAGCACAGCAAAAGTCACTGAGCTGTCGTGTTGCCCATCAAATGGTCCAGGTCAAGCATACACTAATGACGTGAAGCACTAGGATATTCTCGAAAAATCCAAGAGCAGCCCTCTCATGACCCATCGCGTGTATGCCCCTTGTTAGACAACAAGGTGGACCAAAGTACCTGTAGGATAAAACAAACACATCAATATCATCGACAATTTACACACTTCCTAGGGAACTGCCAAGGCTCATGATCCCTATTTTAAATCAGTTTTCTATATCCCTCCATTCCTATTCTGTTCATGTGCCCATCTAAGTATCTCTTAAATAACTCCAGTGCCTGCCTCCACCACTTTACTTGGCAACGCGTTCCATAACCTCACCACTCTCTAGCATCCAAATTATACCTTATCCTCCTCACCCTAAGCCCATGACCCCTCGTGCTATTTGAGTCCATCCTAGGAAAAAGCTTAACCTTGTTTACTCTATCTATACCCCTCATAATCTTGTACACCTCTTTTAGATCTCCTCTAAGTCTATGTCTTTTTAAGGAAAACAGCCTCAATTTGTCTAACCTCTCCTTGTAACTCAGACCTTCCATACCAGGCAGCATCCTGGGAAACCTCCTCTGCACTCTCTCCAGAGTCTCCACGTCCTTCCGGTAGTAAGGCGACCAGAACTGGATGCAGTATTCCAAATGAGGTCTAACCAATGTTTTATACAACTGCAACATAAAGGCCAGCTCTTGTACTCTATACCCCTTCCTATAAAGGCTAGCATACCATATGCTTTCTTCACAACCTTCTCCACCTGCTCTGCTACCTTCGGAGACTTGTTCACCTGCACCCCCAGGTCCCTCTGCATTCTTAATAGGTCTACCCTGTATCATATACCTCCCCCCTTCATTCTTTCTCCCGAAATGCATCACCTTGCATTTATCAGGCTTGAATTCCATCTGCCATCTATCTGCCCAAGCTACCAGCCTATCTATGTCCTGCTGCATCGCCTGACAATGCTCCTCACAATCTGCAAGTCCAGCCGTCTTTGTATCGTCTGCAAACTTGCTGATCACCCCACTTACTCCCTCTTCCAAGTCATTTATGTGTATTACAAATAGAAGAGGTCCCAGTACCGAGCCCTGTGGCACAGCACTAGTGACCCACCTCCAGCTGGAAAAACACCTTTGTGCTGGTTAGGTTGATTAACCATGCTCAATTGCCTTTTAGTTTCAGGATGACTAGCAGAGTAAATCCATGGGATTATGGGAATAGGGCCTGGATGATTTTCTGTCAATGCAGGCTTGTTGGGCCGAATGGCCTCTTTCTGCACTGTAGGGATTCTATGATTCCATGATTCTATGAGTCTAGATGACCTTCGTCCACTAAAAGAAAGCTTAGCAGAAGATTCTTTAGTCTTTAACAGATGATTAAAGCTTAAATTTTCACGGTGTCACTGCATTGGAAGGAATCATTGGATTTCTATATACCTGTTAATTCCATACTTGCATAAAGGGTTCACTGCACACATATATTTATACCATACTGATACGAGAATTCAGAACTTTAACTTGAACTTCATTGTCTGCTTTTCAGGACAACCAACATACCTAGTTTTCCCTAGAAACATTTCCTTTGAGTTAATTGGTCATTTTGAATTGTGACACATACTAGCAGAATATCAGCATAGTTTTACGCTTTCCTTTATCCTTTCTGCCACTCTATTATTTAATATGTTTTTACCGAACAAGCATTCAAAGTTACTTATTGGTTTCGAGTCTTTCCACCCTATCTATAATAAAGAGCACAAATTAACTCACTGCAAACGGAAGAGAATTGGTACAAAGGATGCCATTCTTGGTGGAGAGGCATTTCAAGATCACAGCTGAAGCACCCAACTTCAAAAAATAGCACTGAAAGTGCATTCTGCTGCATAAACAGAGAAGAAACGTGCCTAACAACCATTAGAGAGCTAGGGAGCAGAGACCACTTATCTGTTGTTTGCCTACAGGAAGGCCTTCCTTTCTGCGATAGGAAATGTAAGCTCCTGATCCTTAGAGAGTGGTGAAGAGACTGTGCCTGTATGTACTCAATCATTTAATCAGAATCTGCCCTCAAGACAATTGACGAGGGCCTTTCAATTTTCCTCACAGCAGGAGCATTCATTCACAGCAGTCTAGCTCTTCCTGACTGTGCAACACTGAAAGTTAGTAGGTGCAATGAATTGAAGGCACAACACTTTCCAGAGCATAACAAAAACTGGAAAACCAGTAAAGGAACAGAGAATATGAAACAGTGAAAGACCAACAACATTGCAGGCTTTGTATGTGTGTGAAGCTTCATATTAAGATTGAATAGGCCATCAGTTATTATTTGATATCTATGATCCTTTCCCAATGGTTTCATTTGTTAGTGGCTGGATTTTGACTGTAGTAAAGCCTCACAACACCAGTTTAAAGACCAAAAGGTTTATTTGTTAGTAAACACCACTAGCTTTCGGGGTTTGTCCCTTCTTCAGGTATGTGGATACTGCAGTGAAAAGGTAAGGTCCTCACATCCCAGTCTATGAATATTGATGGCCAAATTCATATGGACCTTAACATAGCTGAGAAGATTAAACCCTTTTGTACTGCTATGATGGTGAATGGAGTGATGCATGATTAACTGACCTCAAAATAAATGAATAAATGTGTATTTTCTATAAGTATAAAAACACACTTGTTTCACCCATTTTGTCCTGTGGAGCAATGTGAAGTCTACAGTATTGACATAGAAGTGCAAGCCTTCATGTGACATTATTGATGTAGTGGACATGGATTTCCTAGAAGCTTTTGATGAAGTGTCACACAACAGACTTGTCAGGAAAGTTAGAGTTTATGGAAAAAATGACAACAGCGACACAGAAGCAAAATGAGAGAGTGACAAAAACAAGGAGCAGTGGTGAGCAGGTGTGTTTCAGTATGGTTTAAGAGTTATGGCAGATTACTGCAGTGTTCAATGTTAGGACCCCTGATATATAACAACCTAGACTTTGGTGTACAGAACATACCGTCAATTTACAAATGATACAAAACTTGGAAGTATTGTGAACTACGAGGAAGATAGTAAAGAATTATAGTATGGAACAATAGTGAGGAATTATAATGTAGAAATATACATATTGATGGACTAACCAGAAAAGTAATAGATTAATCTGAAAACAGAAGGGATGGCGCAGTGGCATAGTGGTGAGCGCTGCTGCCTCACAGTGCCAGGGACCTGGCTTGGGTCACTGCTGTGCGGAGCTTGCACAGTCTCCCCGTGTCTGCATGGATTTCCTACAGATATTCCAGTTTCCTCCTATAGACCAAAGAAAGGTTAGGATGATTGGCCATGCTAAATTAATTCTAGTGTCAGGGGTTAGTGGGGTGAATATGTGGAGTTACAGGAATAGAGCCTGGATGGGATTGTGGTCGGTGCTGGTTCGATGGGCCGAATGGCCTCCTTCTGCACTGTAGAAATCCTAACTCATTTTGGTAGGAAGAATGAAGAGAGACATTATAAGATAAAGATTACAATTCTAAAGAATTACAGGAGTAGAAGGACCTTGATGTTTATATACATAAATCATTGATGGAGACAGTTTGAGGAAACAATTATTAAAGCATATGGCATTCTGGGCCTTATCAGTGGGGTATAAAGTACAAAATTAAGGAAGTTGCATTCAACCTGAAAACACTGGTGCAGCCTTAACTAAAGTACTGCGCCAGTTTTGGGGATCACATCCTAGGAAAGGTGTGAAGGCTCTGGGGACAACACAGAAAAGATTTATGAGAATGACTTCAGAAGTGAGGAACTTCAGTAATGGAGAAATTAGGACAGTTTTCCTTTGAAAAGGGAAGGTCAAGAGGAGATTTGATAGTGAATATACAATTACGACGGACGCGGACAGAATACATAGGACAGCCTGTTCCCATAGGTGAAAGCATGGAGAACCAGAGGCATTGATTTAAGGGTTTGGCCAAAAGAAGGAATTGAACGTGAGGAAAATGCTTTGACGCAGTGAAAGGCTGGCATCTGGATGCAGTGTCTGAGGATTTGGTGAAGGCAAGGTTAGTTGAGGTTTTTGAAGGGGAACTGGATCTCTGGGTGATTTTGAGGCCATACTACCCATTCATGGGAATGGCTACGTATGCTCAAATTCCAGAGAGATTAGGAAGACACAATTCTCAGCGGTGATTTTCCAGGTTCTGATCTTTGAGCTCCCTCGCCAGTGGAGTAGTGTGAAACATGTTGTGGGACACCAGGAAGCCCATTTTAATATGTCACTTAAAATGTCATTACTGAATACTCTCTCCATGATCCCCACTCCTCCTCACTGTATATTCAGCCAAGATGCCATTTGCAACAGCTCTACATAAGCATGAACCTGGCACCTTCACATCCAAGAGGAGTTTCGGAGCTGTGCTGTCAGGTAGCCACCACCCTCCATGATGTTCACTGCTCAGGTGGGAGCTAGAGAGGACTCAGTGGGCAGAGCTAAGTTCAACTTGAGCTGGGGATGGGCAGTGGGGGGGGGGTTCCAGAATCATCATATTGGAGAGACAGGTCAGGAGAGGTCACTTACAGTCCTTACCTTCCTTTCATGTCAGGCAGCCCCTTGCTTTAATGGGGTTGTGAAGGCAGCACTTCCTATATCCTTCTTCATGGATTAAGGTTCATATCACAGCTGAGTGATAGTAATTGTTTTAATTTTCTCCCTCCCTTTCACTTCCTTATTCATAATTATTTCTGGGATATTATTTGTATCCTCTCCAATAAAGACAGATGCAGAATGCCTATTGAATTCATCTAACATTTTCTTATTTTCCATTATTACTTCCCCATTCCCACTTTCTAGACCAACAGTCACTTACTATTTTACTTATTAAACACCTGTAGAAATTCTTATTATCTGTTTGTATACTTCTAGCTGGCTTTCTCTCAGTATTCCAACAATTATAATTTTTTTTGTCATTGTTTGTTCTTCTTTATATTCTTTCTCATCTTCTAACTTGCAATGCATCTTTGTTGAATTATACACTTCTCCATTTAATACCTTAAACGTCCTTAATTAGTTACAGTCTTTGTTTCTCATTGGAATGTGTCTTTTCTGTGTATTCTGAAATATCGCCTTAAGTACCTGCCACTGCATCTCTATTGAACTTACCCTCTAACGTAATTTCCCAGTTCACTTTAGCTAGCTCCATTTTCATAGCTTTATAATTGCTCCTATTTACATTTAAGACACTAGTCTTAGATCCACTCTTCTCTCCCTCAAACTGAATGCAGAATTCAATCATTTTATGATCACTGCTATCTAGGAGTGCCTTTATTATGAGGTTATTAATTAATTAATTAATCCTGTCCAATTGCACGTTATCAGATCTAGAATATCCTGCCCTTTGGTTGGCGCTAGAACACACTAGAGTATCTCTGAGTAATAGTTTTCAGCTGCACAGAAAGATTTGTAAAATTAGGAGTGGCAAGAATTAAAAGTTCCTAGCTGAATTTATCTTTGAAATTGGTTGTGACATATAATGTGTTGACAATAGGAAAACAACAACATGAAGACTTTTAATAATATTGTTACTACCAGAGTTATCAGATTAATTTCATCAATGTTTCACAGCAACATGGTAGGCCATTATAAAAAAGCTCAGTAATATCTCATTAGCAGATATGAAAATTGACATTAACAGAAGACGTTCGTTATAGGCAAACATGCATTGTATAAATAACAGAGCTACCCAGAATAACATAGGAACATTTTATATGGTCTTGACATTAACTCAAATCATAAAAATGTAACTCACACTACCTCAGACCCTCCATCTAATGGTAAATTTTTAAATTTTTAATCAAAGCAGAATTTGGCTATAAGTCTTTACATTAATAGAATCCGAGTGCACACTTTTGTCCGCAATCTGCGATCTGCACAAATAATATGGCCTGGATCAGCTACTTGACAATTCCACTAGATGATGGATGAGGTGATAAAACACCCACCACAGGGATGCAACCCCACCCAATCACCCAGACCCTACAACAGACTCTCCAGTCTGAAGCTCATTTCCGTATTGTAAGCCTGGAGGAGTCCACTGCCGAGGGATGGGATATTCACAGATGTCCATTGGTCATAAACCATAGGAAATGAATAAATAGCAGGAAGAATGAGCAGCAATGACTTGCACTCATGTGATTCCTTTAATGTCTCAAGGTTCATCACAGCAGCTTTGCCAAACAAAATTGGTGACTTATTCACATTAGGAGATATTGGAACCTAAGGCTTAGGAAAGTTATTGATTCTAAAGGAGGCTAGGGAGGTGGAAAGACCAAAGGAGGAATTTCTAATCCTTGAGCTCAGGCAGCTGAGCGCATATCATTAAAATAGGACAAGCATAGGAGGTTAAAATTTCAGTGCACAAATCATGGAGGATTGTAGTATTTAGGATAGTTAAAGAAGATTCTTTTCTGGAGATGGCCCGTGATGTATAGCAATGGAGAATTGGACCACCAGAAAACTCATCTTCTTGCCGTTATTAGTCATACAGAAACAGGCGTTTTGGCTACTTAAGTGCTCATCCAGTGCTCTTTAAATGTTATGAGAGTACCTGCTGCCACCATCCTTTCAGACAGCATGTTCCATTTTTCCCCACTCTCTGGGTCAAAAAGGTTTTGCTGGATCCCTTCTGAACCATTTACTCCTCACTTCAAACCTATATCCTCTAGTCTTACACGTCTGCCATGACGAAAAGATTCTTATGATCTACCTTATGTATGCTTCTCATAATTTTATATACCTTTATCAGATCCTCCCTCAATATCCTCTGTGCTAAGGGAAACAAATCCAGCCTATCCAGTCTTTCCTCATAGCTGAAACTTTCCATCTTCACTGCATCTTCTCCAGTGCGATCACATCCTTCCGATAGTGCGGTGACCAGAACTGCACACAACATTGCATCCTTGGCCTAACCAATATTTTATTAAGTTGTGACAAGACTTTCATGCTTTTATATTCTATGCCTCAGCTAATGGTAACAAGCATTCCTTATGCATTCTTCACCACCCTGTCGACTTATACAGTACCTTCAGGGATCTATGGAGTTGTACACAAAGATCCCTTTGTTCCTCAATATTCCCTAGGGATCTACCGTTCATTATGTATATCCTACTCTTATTCAGCCTCCCAAAATACATCATCTTACATCTATCAGGATTAAATTCCATTTGGATTGCTCTGCCCAATTTAACCAGCGGAGTCTAAGATTATCCTCCTTACTGTCAACGATACCACCAATATTTATCTGTAAACTTACTAATTATACCTTCTACATTTACATCCAAGTTATTAATACAAATAGTAAGCAATAAGGATTCCAGCACTGATTCCTAAGGTACACAACAGGTAACAGGCTTCCAGTTACAAAAGCAATCCTCCATTACCACCCTTGTCTCCTATTAACATGCCAATTTTGGATCTAATTTGCCAACTTTCCTTGGATCTCACAGGGATCCTAATCTTTTGGACCAGTCTTCCGTGTGGGACCTTGTCACATTTTTTGCTGCAGTTCATGTAAATCATAGCAACTGCAAAATCCTCATCAATATATGTAGTTAGCTTTTCAAAAAGCTCAATGAAATTGTTAGACAGGAGCTTCCAGCAACAAATCCATGCCGACTATCCCTGACCAATCCTCACCTTTTCAAGTATTCATTAATCCTTCCCTCAGAATTTTTCTAATAATTTCCCTATCATTAATGTTAGACTAACTGGCCTGTAATTGCTACAGGCCATTGTAATACCATGCCATTGGGCAGTACGGTAACACAGTGGTTAGCACTGCTGCTTCGCAGCTCCAGGGTCCTGGGTCTGATTCCCGGCTCGGGTCACTGTCTGTGCGGAGTTTGCACATTCTCCTTGTGCCTCTGTGGGTTTCCTCCCACAGTCCAAAGATGTGCGGGTTAGGTTGATTGGCCATGCTAAGAAATTGCCCCTTAGTATCCAGGGATGCATAGGTTAGAGGGATTAGTGAGATTATAATACATAGGGATATGGTGGTGGAGCCTGGGTGGGATTGTGTTCGGTGCAGACTTGATGGGCTGAAGGGCCTTTTTCTTCACTGCATAATTCTATGATTCTACTTGATTATCCCTGCTATCTTCCTTGAATAAAGGTGTCACAAAAGCTATCCTCCAACTATCTGGCACTTCACCTGTGGTCAGTCAATATTTAAATATCTCTGCCAAGGCCACTGCAATCTTCTCCCTTTCTTCCCCTATCAGCCTGTATCATCAGGCCCTGAGGATTTATGCATCTTTATACCCACTAAAACATCTAATACCCCCTCCTTATTAATCTTAATATGCTCTAGAAATTCACTATCCCAAGTTTCAAGCTACAATGGAGGCGTTTCTCCCAAAAAATTCGAAGTGTCGAATTTGCATAAAAACTGGAGTAGGTCCTGTTGGTTTTGCTCAGTGGGAATTTTAAAATGAATCTTCCACACTCCATAAATCACAGAGTACATTAGTGGGAATCACGCTGAAAATCAGTAGCCGGGGTCCATTCCCAACTGGAAAGACTATCAGCATAACGCTGAGTGGGCCATTGCGCATGCACCAATCTGTTAGTGCTAAGATCAGCGCACATGATCATAAGAACAAAGGATCTTATGAATGTTTACATTATTAGTTAGAACAGGCAATTACTTTTGTAGTTAACGGCAACACATTTGTCCCAACGATTGCTTAAGGGATAGCTAGTAGTCCAACGACCTGTCAATCAACTTCTAAAAATTGGTTAAGCACAGGTTCCCTGATCAATTTGTGGAGTCTATCTTTCAGATGTGGCTCTTACTTGTCTATGTGCTCTCAAGTCATTTCATATTTGGAATAAACTACATAATGCAGAATTTTATGTTCCCCTGGGAGTTTCTGGTGAAAGAATCTTTTTTTCACAGAGGTGGGCAGGAACCTGAAAACCAGAAAATCCTGCCTCTCATTATTTGATGAGATTTGAAGTCAGATTTGCACTTAAACTACTTTATACAGCTGGATTATTCAATCTTCCTTCAAACTTCTTAAAGCACTATTCACTTTCTATAAAATATATCCTCTTGAATTTGATACAAATTGTAGAGTTAATGTATTTGCTTTCGGTTGTTCCAATGATAGCTCTCTCCCTACGAGGGCCAAATGTTTTTGAACAGTCTTCCTTAGCCACAAGATAGGGCAAAGCTGGCAATAAACTTCACTTGCTAAATAGCACCTGAAATCAGTCAACTGGAAGCTCGCTGGTAATAGGCTGAGATGGATGGCCATCTCTTTCTTTATTCCTTTGAGAGGGAATGCTTTTACAATCCTCTACCAAGTAGTTTGTCCTAGAACTGACAAAATTCATCATGACTGTAGCAGATGAATCCCAGTGTCAGTCCATTGTCTTTCATTTGCCAGCATCAGGCTGTGAATTTAGTAAGGTTTCCTATTTAGAATTAGTTGCTATTTAGTTTTACATTTTTATAAGGTTGCGGAGTGTTAATGTTCGCAATAGGCAAACTAAAATCTCAGTCTTATCATTGAAACTAGAAAGAGTTGGACACGTTACTTGATTGACAGTTAATAGATTCTGCCCAAATCCTTGCTCTGGATTTACCCACCAGACGAAAGAGTTTCTCTGTGTGTAATCTCTTGAACTTTTCAAAATCCTTTTGACCACCCTATTTAGGTCACCTCCCAACTATCTGATCTCAAGGGAATCACAGATACAGAAACCCAATCTTTCCTCTTAATTTAACCTTTTAGGTCTTATTGCCATTCCAGTAATTCTGTGCTAAAAACCCTCCATGGTCAATATATCTTTGGGAGATGTGATGCCCAGAACTAAATGGCCTGAAGTTGGAGTACACACTGAGACCAATGACTTATGGAAGAATTGAGGAAGACGTTTGAATGAGTTTTGGTGTTTGATTATAAACCACACTTATCCCTAATACCTTTGAGCTTCTTGTTGACTGACTATAGAGATGCATTGATAGTAAATTCAGGAGTATTCCTGATATAATGTGAGATGCAAATCAGCAATGGTTTGGTAATATAAAATAGCTGGGTTGTGCAGGAATGACAACAAAGGGCTACAAATAAAATGGTTTATCACAAGACCCTCAGAAATAATTAGTTCAGAACAGTAACTAGCAGTTCCTCTCCACCCACCCCAAAGGACTGGATGTCAAATTAACTATCATCCCCCTCCTACATCATGCTGGTAGCACCACCACAGGCTCCTTTAGTGTATAGTTTTCCTCCTGTTGCGAGGCATTTTGATCATTCACAAGCTCTCTTTGCTTGAACTTGTGCTCGAGTGCTCGTGGCCGAAGCTTAGGAGCCTGATGTCACAGTCATACATGCCATGCCTGTAGCCATATTGCTGAGAATGCTTTCTGTGTGTATGGTTTATCCAACATATGTAACAAGTTTACTTTGTTGGTGAAATCTAATTCAGCACAAGGCTCGATTTCCCAGAGGCAGCGACAATACAATGCAATTATAATATGTAGGGATATGGTGGTGGAGCCTGGGTGGGATTGTGTTCGGTGCAGACTTGATGGGCCGAAGGGGGATGAGGGATGATAGTTAATTTGACATCCAGTCCTTTGCGGTGGGTGGAGAGGAACTGCTAGTTACTGTTCTGAACTAATTATTTCTGAGGGTCTTGTGATAAACCATTTTATTTGTAGCCCTTTGTTGTCATTCCTACACAACGCAGCTAGTTTATATTACCAAGCCATTGCTGATTTGCACCACTGATGATTTTCACTTTAAATTTGGCATTGCTGCGAGCAAAGTTTAACATTGTGAATATTTCACCTTTCCCATGATAGAGTCAACACTTGTGCAATAGAATGTATTAGCGGTTTTAAAAGATAGGCTGCAGGCCTCGAAGATTCAAACAAAGAACTTTCTTGAAAGGATGTTAATACCACTGGCTACTAAGATAGACCACCTATTTTCCCACACAAACAGCCGATGACATCATGTCTCTTAAAACATACTTGCCCTACTGCATAGTGAATCAGCTTTTTTGACTTATCTCCAGCTGATTCACTTTGTTCATGTTCTGAACCTTGGAAGTGTAGCGGAGTGCAATGTGACTTGTGGGAGCAGAAAGTGTTGTGTATTTGTGTTATTTTCAAGCGTTTCTTCACTAGCAACTTTGCAATAGGGCAGGTATGTTTTCAGAGACATGATGTCATCGGCTGTTTGTGTGGGAAAATAGGTGGTCTATCTTAGTAGCCAGTGGTATTAACATCCTTTCAAGAACGATCTTTGTTTGAATCTTTGAGGCCTGCAACCTATCTTTTAAAACCATCACCATAAGTTGCCACAGAAAGAGTCAACATAGTTCCAAATGGCCAACCACCTCTCCTCTTTGAGAGGGGAGAGCTGGCTGGTGGTGATTTAACCTGAGGATTGCCACTACCTTAGGCAAGGGGCAAGGTTGAGAAGGTGAGCCTTCATGACCAACCTCAGCTGGTACAAGAATTGAACCCATGCTGTTGGCATCACTCTACATCTCTAACCAGCTGTCCAGTCAACTGAGCTAAACCAACCAGGCTATCATGTACTCCAGCTCATCAGGACCCACAATTCTGCAATCGCTACATGAACATATGTCCAAGTAACAGCATGCTCAACACTGGCTGTATGTATACTGCAAACATACACATGAACAAGCATGGTAAAGTCTGAATGCTGCCTACATCACAGTAAACGAGTTCAGGTTACTCACACAGAGATCCTTGTCCCTATTTTGGGGCCTTATTTGACTTTTCCTAGTTGGCGTCTATGCACAATTCTTATAACAGAACCTTAATTCTGAAATGAATTTGGGAGCTTTATACAATATAATTGAAATGCCTTTATGGTATTAAAAAGGTGAAGCAAATATACAAAATTAGTCTTTCAGGAAGGATCTTCCCTTTGTGTCCTTGCATTTAAAGGTAAAATGTTGCTTAAACTGCATCAATTTAAAGCTAATCAGCAAGCAGAAGAAGGCAGGATCCTGTAAACCTGAGGTAAATTCAAAAATACTGGATGTTCTCAATAAGTCGTAGTAGCACCTGTGGAGCGAGAGGGACTGAGTTAACGTTTCAGTTCAAAATGTTTGCTTCAGAATTGGTAAAAGATAAAGGCATATTATGCTTTGAAGAAGGGATGGGGTGGGACAAGGTCAAAAGGAAAGTCAGTAATAGGAGAGATGGAAAGACAGAAAAGTTAATTTTATGGGGCCAAAGGGAACGGTGATGGGCAAGAAATGTGAGGTCTGATCTGATAGGCAGAAGTCAATGGCCTCCCTGGAGGAAAGTTTGGAAATGAGGAGGCATTTAGTCAAGTACGAAGATACCAGGTGGGTTCTTTGCCACCTTTTCCAGCCTTTATCCACTCAAGCCTGGAGCAGAAAGCTCATGGACAAACTTCCTGCTCCATTGGACTCCAATTGAGGCAAAAAATGCCCACTCCAGGGTCTCAGCTGCTGCTGTTGGTATTCAATCAGCATCAGGGAGTGGGGAATCACCACTCAAAGAGCTCAAAAAGAAAACCCAACAAGTTCACCTTGAGTTTCCTCGTTCAAAAGCATCCAGTGTCTGACTGAGAAACCCAACATTGGAACGAGGGGCAGCTAAAAACTACTGCCCTTGCTTCTGAGACTCGTCTCCCCATTCTCCCATGATTCTCACCCCATGGACTCCATCCACCATCAATTACTTGGGCCTGGGTTCCCTCGTTGGACCTGGGCCTCTGGTGAGTGCATTACTGGCAACTGCCAACCCCTGCTCCCATTTCAGAGCTTCATCATGCTCTGGTGGAAAAAAAAATTATCCTCAACTCATCTCTAATCATTCTGTTACTTATTTTAAATCCACATTCCCTAATTTCTGACCTCGATGTAAGTTTATATTGCCTAGAATAAAGAGAAGGAAAAACAGCAAAGGATCTTGAAGTGAGGCACTAGGACAGAAAATAGCAGCCCACTCGCTGTAACAGGCGAATTCAACGGAAACTTTTTTGCCTAGAGTGGTTCAGATGTGGAACTTGTTGATGCAAATAATTAAAGGAAAGCTAGATTAACACATGAAGACAAATGGAATTGATGATAATGGGGCTAGCTGAAGAGGGGCGAAGGGAGGCTTACTTGGAGTATAAACACTGGCATAGATCTATTGCATTGAATAGTCTGTTTTTGTAATGTGGTAAAAGACTATGCATTGGAGATATTGCACTAGTATTTGCTTTATGTTGAGTTTTACAATCTAAGGCGGCAAAATGAGCTGTGCAGGAAATTTGGGTGCAAGACCACGGTGGTAAAATTTATACAGAAACCAGCATATAAAGAAAGCTCTTAGCCAAATCAGAAAATACAAATCTAAGACACTCCTCTCTCTGCTTCCTGTGGACAATCAAAGCAAGTTCCAAAAGGTTACAGTGACTATGAATGGCAGATGCAACATCCCACTTACCTTCTGAAATTTAGTGACATGAAACAGAGCAAGAGAAATGACTGACATCTTTTTGAACTGATGTAGCTCATGTACACGATCCTTCCTTCCCTCTGACCTATCTTAGACATGTAAAGCTAGATCGTGTCATATTTCATTTTGTTTACATTACAGTGAAATCCAAAATGAAAACACATTCTAAAGAAACTAATTTGTTTTAACAGAATCAATTGAACAGTTAGAAATCATTCACCAACTCCTTTCCTTCCCCTCAGAATGTCCCATCAGTAATTGCGGCCTTGGTTTTAAAGTAGCAATTAATTAGTGTCACTTAAATCTTCTCTTTGCAATCTTGTCAGAGAGCTTTCATTTGTTCCTATCTTCTATTGCATCTTAAATGAACCAATATAGCCGCTATAATTTCTGGAGTCATTGCTTCAATATAGTAATATTCAAGCTGTATTATTAGTTTGCTGCTGGAAGCAGCTCACTTAGCCTTTTGGTACTTAGCTTAGACATAATAAACTTGAATTTAAGAGATAACTGACCAAGGGAGCAGCAGTTTAAATTGTTTGTTCTGTCTTCATGCTGCAAGTTCATTTTTCTCCTCTCTCCTGCCCAGTAACAAGATACTGCAATCAGCATAGCCATCAGTACCTGTATAAGAGCTTTGAATATGTTATATTATCCTTGCTATCAGGTGATTACAGAAACTGCAACTTAGGATGGGGGGGAGGGAAATATAGAATGGTAAATAGCGGAATAACACTTGGGGTGTAATGGGTATAAGATAGGGTTAACCTCTCACAATTGGGTTCAATGCACTCTTTGGAGTGAATCATGTTGCATTGGTCCTTACCTTCCCCTCTGACTCCTAGTAGTTGTTAACATGTGACAGACACTACACCTTGATAAATCGCTTCGATAGGCAGTTCAAACCACATGAGGATAACTATTGGGTCACCTACCCACAAATAACTTGGGTGATTGTCTACCCTGGCAGGTGAAGACTATGGCAATGTAACAAGGCTGAAGCGTTTTTATTCTTGGAAGTACAGTGCAGCAACCATCCTCTGTACTCAATTATACTCTGAATTGCTGTTTAAGTTTAGATATACTTTAGAATGGTTTTATGATTAAAGTGTGACACTAGACACCCACACAAGCCCACTTTTCAAGAAGGATCACTGATTGGATTCTGTACTCCATAGCTAAGGAGCACTGGGGCCAAGTCCTCACCGATATCAGCTGATACCTAAGGAACACATTACAGCCCAGTGCCCTGTGATCCTGCTGCCATCCAAGGGAGTGTAGTTAAGTGATCAGTTATTGATTAGATCAACTTGCTTCTTCAAATCTGAGTTTGAATCTATTGACCATGAGCTCCCTAACTTCTCACAAGTATTCACCTACAGACAATGCAGCACTCAGAAATATTCACCAGAAACCACTACAATTCTAAAGTGTTCAAGAAACTACTTACTATAACCTCAATTGTTCTATTTAAAACACACAGTTCTAAGTTAGTTAGATAAGTTGTAGAAAAGTGATGCCACTTTGCCAGAATAGAGGGCAGGATTTGAATATGGACAATTAGTGCAAATTAGCTCTATATTTTTATATTTTCACATACTATGGTGATTAATAGTTTTAATTTGTTTAAACTATCTGGATAGAATCCTTTGGAGGCAGACACTGTTAAAATTCCTTTAATTAGGACTAATAATGCCAAATTTGCATGCGCTAACTAGGGTACAATATTAATTACATTTTTCAGGCAGGACCCATACAAAGGGTATTATTGCAAGTTTGAGGACTTCTGACACTTCCTTGGGGACTTATTATGTTGATAAATACTCCATGATAAACACAAAAAGGCAAACAAGCTTTCCTATCCATTAATACTTGCAGCAAGCCCATGAAAACAGGGCACAGTGAGACTAGTACATCATTAATAGTATCAGAATGGTGCATTATATTCACAAATTATTTGCTGTACAGTACCATAGTACTTTGCCTCTGTTATTCTCATTGAAATGATTTCTATCATTATTTCAGGCCAATTCTGTGTGCCTTTCTTTGTCAATCATGTCTAAGCCCACAAGGACTAAAAGCTTGGAAACACTTGCGCTGTGAAATCATTATATAAACTGCATCAATTATTAGTTTCTAACACAGAGATCTATAAATAAATGAAGCAATTTGTAATTGTATTAGGTAAAGTTACACTCTAAATGAACTTTATTTAGACTGATATATAGGATTACATTTCAAAATCTCCAGAGTTCCTTGAAATACTCTAAATGTAATAATTTTTCAGCTGTAGGTCATATGTGTAATTGGGTTAAAATAAATGCTTAGAAATAAATCTACTAATGTTATTTTTAGTTCACTCTCTTCAATCTTTCTCTCTATTATTTCAAATATAAAAAAAACTGTAATGGTGGTTAAAAAAAAGAAAGACAACAGCCAGAAATACAGTCACATCATCTGCACATACTTAAAAGTCTCCAATACTATAATCACCTTGATAGGAATTTATTTGAAGTGAAATGATCTAAAAATGTCAATAATTTTTAACTCATTTTTAAACCCTACAACTATTCAAACAGCTCTCTTATCTGAACTGGCTCTTCCAACAACTCTCTCACACTCTAGGACAAGATGTCGATACGTTATCCCTTTGATCAAGCAACATCTTGAATTTTGAATTCTCATGTTTGCTTTCAAATCCCTCTATGTCTTGCCCCTTCTTATCTCTGTAATCTTCTTCAAACCCACAGCCCTTCCAAGTTATCCGTGCTCCTCTAACTCTGATCTCTTGTGTATTCCCAATAATATTTGCTCCACCTTTGGTGGCCATGTCTTCGGTTGCCTAGGTTTTAAGCCATGGAATCCTTCCCTACATCTCTCTGACTCCCTATCTTGCTTTGTTCATTTAGGATGCTTCTTAAAACCTACCCATTTGACTAATCCTTTGGTCATCTGCAAATCTCCTTATGTGTCATACTTCATTGTAAAATATTTCTAAGAAGCAGATATAAGTTGTAGTTGAATTTCTGGCTACAGCAATTGCATCTCTGACATGCTCCCTTTAATTCCTCCTAAACCATCCTACATACTTCTCACTCTTTCCACATTCATTCTTCTTTGGTATTCAAAATTCATTGAGCCATCTCCAACTCTAATTCACTCTTTCCCAGGATTACAATACTTTGGAGATCCTTATGCTCTTAAACATTATTTAGGCTATTCAACATGAGATCGGTGTCATAGTATCATTACTTGCACATTTACTTTGACATTTCCTCCACTCCTCTATGAGAAATGCATGCAATCATTCTGATGTATTTCATACATTTTCTTACAGAAATGATAGAATGCCTTTGGTGGGGAATTGGAAATGTGTTTGTCCCTTCTTTCTGGACTGAATGGTCTATTGAGGTGTCTCGAGGAATATTTTAATTTGTATTTCCATTACACAATACTTTCATTTTACATCATAGGATGCAAATGATATAGACAAGAAAAATAGATTCAGAAATACACCTCAGGCCAGGTCCTGACAATAACCTCAAGACATGTGTTAGGAAGAGCTTACAAAAGTGAAATCCAGACATCAGATGTTATTAGGAATCATTTAAGAAAAACTTAATATATCATGAAGTCAGAATGAAGTATTACCTGATTTCTTTCTTTTTAAAGAGTACACAGAAATCAGTTAAAAGATATGAAATTGGGCTGAAATCTACAAATATTGACAAAACCTACAATAAATAAAACCTTGAAACTAATTTCCTTAAGATTGTATAATCACGAACAATATCCATCTCCAAATATGAGAGCTGTGTTCAACAGACTAAGTTATACTTGTGGCGTTGCTATGCAACAGCACGACTTGTGCTGCTCTACAAATAGGATTCTTTTAAAAATGAACAAGTTGTACCTTGGGGTATTTGTCTGAAAATTGAAATACTGGTGCAGGTAACAGCACCAACATGTTTTCCAGGGTATTTAAATGTTTGACAGTAGACCGAGATTGGTCGTGCTCAAGCAAAAGATTATATTATCATCAAACACGAGGGCTTCGATTAATTTTTTAAAATGAAATAGTTTACTTGCATGCATTTTCAATACCTTGACTTCACAATATCCAATGCCCTGGAACACATCACAGGGCTTACTAATGAACTGTTTGTTACTAACTTCACAGTCTTTTGAAAGTCATTTAAGTCGGTCTGTTCCCATCACATAGATGTATTGAAAATGGCGATCATTTCAAGTACATTCATATGAGGTAAAATGGGTGAGTTAAAAAAAAACATGCAAATATTGAAAATCTGAAGACGAATCCTCCTGAACAAGTTAGAATCGTAGAATTTTACTTGTAGACGAAGGTCATTTGGCCCACTGAGTCTTTTCCATTATCACACCCAGGCCTTATTCCCGCAACCCCACACATTTGCTTTACCATTCCCGCTGACATTAGGGTCAATTTAGCATAGCCAATCAACCTAATCCACTTACCTTTGGATGGTGGGAGGAAATCAGAGCACCCAGGCAGACACGGGGACAACATGCAAACTCCACACAAACAGAATTGAACCTGGATCCCTGGCACTGTGAGGGCTGTGAGACAGCAATGGTAACTTCTGTGCCACTATGCTGCCCAATTCACTATTATCCCTGTCTTAACAGGGATCTTGGCTTCATGACACACTATCTGTAACCCCCGTAACTTGCCTGGGTTAGCAAAAAACCTCACTTACTGTGCTTTCTGGAGAAAATACACAATTCTCTAACAATGCTCAGGATCCCCTTCACACACATTGTTAGCCACTTTAACACTTGAATAGCAGGTTAGATGTCAGGATTCGCATTCTAATCAGCAATCTCTGACTGTCTGTGCTGATGT
Organism: Sphyrna mokarran; assembly: GCA_024679065.1. NCBI lineage: Eukaryota > Metazoa > Chordata > Chondrichthyes > Carcharhiniformes > Carcharhinidae > Sphyrna > Sphyrna mokarran. Next base: position 102,070,735 of record JAGIQG010000003.1, on the reverse strand, counting down.
GTGCTATTGCAGACCAGAACACTGCACTTGCCTGATGAAGACACGGGAGTGTTTAAAGCTCGCTTTTTTACTATCAAATAAATCGGTTGGATTAATAATTGGTGTTGCTAAATTCTTACTGAGTTCTTACCACTCCAATCCAACGCCGGTATCTTTACATCAATTCACTATGCCACCCAATAAAGTGAGGTTAGATTGCTGCTTTCTTTATCAGAATGGGATCACTGTTTGCTGTGCTTTTCACAATTTGGCTATGCAGAGAAGTAAGACCTTGCTAGAGGGTGAATTGAAGGAGGCTGAAAAGTTTCAAGAAAAGTAAAACTAAGTCCGATCATCAGGAAACATCTCGAGCTCTCCAAACCATTTCCTGACTTCTGAAGAAATAGTCCAAACATTGCTGGGAAGACGGGCCCTGCCTTAAGAACTCACAATTCACCGGGATCAGATTTTAGCTGCAGTCATTAGTATCCTGGTAATGTGTTCATTCTGTCAGGTCACACTATCTGTAACCCCCCTGACTTGCCTGGGCTTGCAAAATCTCACTAATTGTCCTGACTGTAGACAATATACATCTCCTTAACCTGTGCTGAACCTGCTCTCCTTTCACATTGTCTGTACCTCTAAGACTCGCATTCCAACCATTACAGTAAATTGAGTTTGTGTCTTTATATGCCCTGTTTGTGAACAGAACTCTCACTCACCTGATGAAGGAGCAGCGCTTTGAAAGCTCTTGGCTTGTGCTACCAAATAAACCTGTTAGGTTCTAACCTGGTGTTGTGAGACTTCTTACACTGTAAAGTCCAGCAGAGAAGAACAATGATGTGAGTTGAGGGTGGTCGATTTCCATGCAATGTGAGGATGCAAACACGGTCACAAAGGAAATATGGAGCATTGCAGGATTCTCATCTCATTGTTTGGGACGCTATCAAGTAGGAAACCCCGATTCACATAGCTGATGAGCCCATCCATTACTGTCCTTCAAGAACTAATGATTGAGAACTCACCATCATACATTCCTAATAAAGAATTACACACATCTCCCTGACAACACAAAAGGATCCAGCAACAAGTTGCACTGAGGTTGACATCACATGAAAGTTGATCTTAAAAGGGGACACTCTGCGTGTGAGGTATAAGAGGATTGCAAAGATGCAAACCAATTGCTTTCACCTGACCATCACATTTATCCATTCATAGAATGAGTTTCCAAAAGTGCAATTTATTCAAAGTGATAAAGCACCCATGATCCCGAGGTGACATTAAAACTTTTGAACTTTCCGCAGAACCTACTGCTATGCTTTGGTGCAGATCTGACATTGCAGCAGGGGCAGAGAAGGCCTGCTGATTGCAATGTCCTGATGCCTTTGATGATCTTGCTGTGTACCCTCCGATGGCGTGAGCCCTGGAGGGCCCTGGCCTCATAAATGTCTCCTGCTCAGGGGCAGAAGCACCCTTGATGTTTTGCACTGCTGGAGTGGGTACTGACACAGGTAGAAGGGGCTCTGAGCAGCTGCATACCTTTGAAGGGTCCTGGGAGGAAATCCCTGCTGTGTCTGACTGATGTTCATCCTTCTTGTGGGTACCAGTGGGCACTGGCCTGACTCCTGCAGGAGGTGGAATACCTGGAGGGAGATCCCCATGTGAGCTACATCCTGATGCAGCCCACAGGAGTGTGTGGCCACACAAATCCAGCTGGACCAAGATCCCCACAGTTATTGTCAACCTTTTCATGGTAGCCTCAAGGTGCTTGAAGCCACAACGCTGGGTGGAACACGGACAGATTCCTCCATCATGCATTCTAATGTGATGAGTGACTGTCAAAAGGTCTGCTTGATGTTCAGCTGCCTCCATCTGCAACTCTGCTTTCAGAGACACATCCTCTGACTGGGACTAAGTGGCAGTAAGTCTCCAGCTGTCCTCTCAGTGCCAGAGACCTGGGACGAGCTCTGCAGCAGCCTCCTTGAAGCCGCTGAGATTGAGTCTCTTTGCAATCTCTCCCCTGATCTGGGATCACTCCCATTTGTTGTGTGCAAGGATAATCTGTAAAGAGACATGGAAAGATATGTGGTCAGAGGGGATGGAGGAAAGGTTGGGTGAAATACATTACCCGTGTGCACTGCAGCCTACTCAGAAGGGACAAAAAATAGAGCTAAGGTTAGGGTTAACAACAGGACAGATGGGATGGACAAATCAGCTGACAGCTGCCAAGTGATTCAGAGGGAAATGCATCTGTACATAATTAATGAGATTCCATGCTCAGAATCTGGTGCTTGGCATATGGATGGTGCACAAGAACCAATACTTCTCAGTATATGTGACAATGATAAATCAAGTCAAGTCAAATCCACCATTTTGGCCGGTGGAAAATATGCTGCCAGCACACCCATCACTGCACTTAGTTTCAAACCCTTAGCACAAACCACAAAGCTGATATTCTAGAGCAGTACTGAGGGACTGCCGCACCATTCAAGATATTACCAGATTGAAGATTTAAATTGAGATGCCTATAAAAAAATCCCATGGCACTACTTCAAAGAAGGGTTATCCCCAGGCTCCTGACCAACAGCTGTCCCTCAACTAACATCACTAGAGAACAAATCACTTGACAATTATTGCATTGCTATTTGTTGGATCGTGCTTTGTGCAATTTGATCGCCCCATTTCCCACATTACCACAGTGACTACACTTCAGAAAATATTTTGTTGGCTGAAAAGGCTTTCGGGATATCGTACTTTCGCCTTTCTCAAAGAAATCCTATCATGCATAATTTGGGAAATGTTTTGCAAATAGCCGGGTAATAACAAGAAACTGATTAGCTGATCTTATTAATTCAATCCTAAACTTGTGCTTTGTAATAACCGGATCACTGATGTGATGAAGTTTTCAAAAGTCTTCTCGATTTGTTCCGACCTGCTTGTAAAATCAAAATATATGCAAATACTAAAGCAACATTTTGAATGGGTGGGATGATGCAAGATGAGAGGGTGGCACTGCGTGCTTGTCAGTTCCAATGAAAACCTAATGGAAAATTAATTACCTTGTATTCAATAATTAGAAACAAAATATTATAAATGTTTGTAAGACACAGTGATTATATGGCAATCAACAAGTATCTATTGTAGTAAAAGGTCTCCCCATCCATTAACTCCATCTATACTTGTTGCTCCCTCAGGAAAGCAGCCAGCATTATTGAAGACCCCATGTACCCTGGACATACTCTCTTTCATAGTCTGTCCATTCTGTTCAGCAATTCACAGGGTTATTCTCTTCTGTTGGAAAAGATTCAAAAGGTTGAAATCACATACCAAGACTCTAGAACAGCTTCTTTCCTGCTGCCACCAGATTTTTGAACGGTCTTATTGCATATTAAGCTTATCTTTCTCTTCACTCTATCCATAATTTCAACACTATACACTGTACCCTCCCATTTCTTTTCCTTATGTATTTTATGAATGGTATGTTTTCTTTGTATAGCGCGCAAGAAACAATATTTTTCACTGTATCCCAATACATGTGACAATAATAAATCAAATCAATTCAATTCAAGGCACTTCATGAAAATGTTATCAACATAAGATTTGACACTGAACTATGAAAGAAGCCATATGAGCGAAGGTTAGGTTTTGGAAGTGAAATAGAAAAGCAGAATTTAGTTAGAGAATTTAAGGCCATACAGCCTAGGCAGCTGAAGGCATGGTTGTTAATAGTGATGAAAATTGTGAATGTGCATTGGGTCAAAAACAGAGGAACTCAAAGGTCTCTGAGAATTATTGGACAAGAGGAAGTTACAGAGAAAACAATGATGATATAGAGGAAATTGAGAAGAAGGATGAACAATTAAAAATGCAGGCATTGCCAGACTGGGAGCCAAAGCTCAACAAGCACAGGGGTGATGGATCTTCATTTTAGCTACTTCCAGCTTAAGCAACCAAACAGGAGGCTGCCTGCACTATCAAGACTGAGAACACATAAAGGCAAAGACATCAAAAAAAAAATCAAATGCTAGCTGTGGAATTAAAGCTTGTTTTGGGCAGTAACACAAATGACCTAAAGCAATTTGGCAGTTAGCCCATTTAATGTTTTAGTTGGTATCCTTTTCCATGAATGGTTTTCTTCTCTCATTGTTGTCCTCCCACTGGTAATTCTCTTTTAAGAGCACATATTTGACATAGAATAAAATTCCCCATTTTTAGCCTCTGAGGCTGTAAGATTCTGCACTGCTTATCAATAATGATGTTTAACAGGATGGTAACAGCTTTAAAAAAACAATTTTTTAGGAATATCTATTAATCTACTTTTGGAAGATTACAATCAGAACAACACCAACCATAAATAAGTCATCCATTAGAACTACTTCTGATGTTACATTCCTTCTTACTCCTGTCTAATTGTTCATAAAATGATCAAACAAGAACATTTGTAAGTTAGGTTTATAGGGTTTAAAGCGCACATGAAAATGTTTCTTTTTACCTCACAACATAGGATGAGTAATGCCTAAGTTATAGAGGTATTTCACTCAAAATTATAGAATGTAGTATAGAATAAAGATATCATTTGTTTAGTAAGTCACATACAATTCTACAGTCATTCATCTCAAGCCCTTTCAGGATTATTTATATGACTCACCGGGTTTACGATTTCCATTGTGAAGTATTGCAGACTGCAGCATCACTTTCCCCAGGGTTTTCACAGATCACAGTGGTTCAATCTATAGCAAGTTCAAATTATTTTAGCTCCATCTGACATCCAGTAATTATTCCGTGCCAATAATTTTTTTTCTAGCTAAAGCTATTGGAATTTTACCGCAGCAAGCCACATACTGAGGATTTTACATGTAGCGAATATCGGTCTGGATAAATAGAAATCATTGGGCGTTGATCTTGAATTCTCAGAGCTGATGAGACAGTGACAGCTAGGTGATTGAAAAACAGATACAGCAGCTTTCAAGGTGTTTGAAGTTTAATTTGGAAAGATATAGCACCTGCCAACTTTGTTGACATTTCGTTTTGATTCAAACAGCCAAGGCTACATAGTCCCAGTACTCCAGTGGATAAGTAATTCCCCAATCTAGCACAGAATCTAATCAAGCAAGCCTAAAATTTAATTGTGGCCTATGTTTAGTTGGCCTCACCCTAGGCGGGAAGGAATAGGATTGCTACCATATGTCTCCAAATGTTTGGAGTGTGGGAGGGAAACATTTTCAGGGTCCCTGTCCTTAACTATTACATTGCAAGTGCTGTTTGAATGTGGTGTGATGTTGAGGGCAGCATGGTGGCACAGTGGTTACCATTGCTGCCTCACAGTGCTAGGGGCTGGTGTCTAATTCCACCCTTGAGCGACCGTCTGTGTGGAGTTTGCATGTTCTCCCCATAGCTTTGTGGGTTTCCTCCAGGTGTTCTGGTTTCCTCCCATACTCCAAAAAAAAGCAGTTTAAGTTGATTGGCTGTGCTAAATTGTCCCGTAGTGTCCAAAGACATCTACGTTAGGAGATTAGTGGGGTCAATATATGAGGTTATAGAGCTAGGGCATGAGAAAGATGCTCTGTTGGAGAGTCGATGCTGACTCACTGGGCCAAATGGTCTCCTTCATTGTAGGGATTCTATGATGGAAGTCCAATCCTGGTCAGCTGGAATGAGCTCCATGGTCAAAGATTCTATGAGCAGGTTAATAACATAGCCCAGCATGAGTCACCTTGACTGGGGACCAAAGAAGCAAAGAAAATTGGAGGACGGAATGTGAGATTGCAAGGATGTAAAAAAAAATCAAAAAAGCCAAATGACTGATTTGTTGTGGAAGGCTCACAGTTGTTTCTTTGTGTAGTTTGAACTGGAAAGTACTTGGTCCCAAAGAATTCATGATGCCTATTAACAGATATTTCTTAATCCAGAAGAAAAAACTGAGTGGACAAACTTTTAAAGAGCAACCTTGGCAACAGTGTCCCGGTAGAAAAGAGTCTCATAGATGTAACATATTCAGCCTTTTCAAAGTAACAACCTAAATGAGTAAAACCTGATGCCTCCTTCATGGAAAGATCTAAAAATGGCAGATGAAAGATCTATTCATTTCTGTGTTTAAGTGTCCACAGCCAGGAAGGAAAAAAATGATCACTGGAGCTTTGACAATGGGGTCTTCAGGACTCGAAACTACAGCTCTTTTCTCTCCTTACAGACACTGCCAGACGTGCTGAGATTTTCCAGCATTTTCTCTCTTTGGGGTAAAAAAAAATCCCCATGCCAACATTCTTCTCAAGTGAGTATCCAAAAGTGAAAATGATTTAGCTGGAAGTAAGATGTTTTCTTTGTGGTGAAACTTCCAAAGCTTTAGTTCAGTCTTGTCCAACTACACCTGATCTACACTGCATGGTTGCACTCTGTCAAGCAGCTGAGTGAACAGTTGCACAGGAATTAGTGGAAATGAATTCACATTTAAATGGAATTATCAGCTGAGATGAAAGGATAGTTTCACTCTCATCTCCACAGTTAAATCCAAGTTTAGCCAGAGTGCGATTATAATAGTTTTGAAGCTTTCTCCACAAATTAAAACAATCGGAAAGTCTAATTGGGAAATATATTTTGAAATAATATAAAACAATAAAGAATATTGAAAAAGTATTACATGCATTGTTTTAACTTTCAATTTCAATTCTTATTCCTGCTTTGCATTGTTACATTTGATTTTCTTCATGCAGAATCCAGATATAACCGAGCTATCAAATTTGACGTTTTTTGTTCTTGAGTGTTTTACTTTGATTGTTCTTAATCCAAAGACACTTTCAAAGCATTATTCATAGTATTCCTGATTTGTTAGTATTAGTTGTTGAGTTTCTGTAGTACTGAATTCCTTTAAAATACAAGAATATTAAGCTTATCAGTCATAATTACCTCCAGCACAGTTCTGAATCAGAACAGATCAATGTCTTCCTGGATTTTTTGTGCTCAGAGTACCTTCCTCTGTTTAACAAAGATGGAGCTGGAATAGAAGGCATCAAAGATTGTGGCCAGGATTTAATGAGCACAGAGCAATGAGTCTCACTGACAGGAAATTTTGAGATGAACCCACTTCCAACAGGCCTGGAAACCATGACTACATTTTACTTGGGTCAGTAATTATTTGCCTGAAAACAGACTGTCCCATCCCCTAAAGCCACTGAGCAATCAGCCGCTGACAGTTCTTCAGTCCCAGCAGCACTCGGAGTGATGGACATTGCTGGGACTACAGTAGGCCCCATTTCAAGAGCAACATTGGAGGGTTTACCTTCATTTGAAGGTAAATGAGGCAGACCCCAGCAAGGGGCCAGGGATATTCTTCAACAAGCGGTGGCTCTTACCACTGGAGACTGGGGGGATTGAGGGGGCAGAAGGGAGGGGGAGGATAGGAATGGAGAGAAAGTGGGGGGACTACCATGGGCAAAAGAACATGAACACGAGGAACACCTCACCAACAGGGCACCAAGGTTTATCTGGTAGCCTTGCTATGTGGTGTCTGCCGCTGTTCATCTCCTTTCCCCCAATAGGTAAAATGTCAGTAGCTGCCAGGAGAAGCCCTTAAATGGCATTTAATTGGCACATAAGGACTTCATTGGCCTAAAGATGGTTAGGACATCACCACAGTTAAATAAGTGCCCTGGGCTGGACGGGATTTACCCTAGGATTCTCTGGGAGGCGAGATAGGAGATTGCAGAGTCTCTGGCTCTGATCTTCAGGTCGTCGTTGGTTACGGGTATACTGCTGGAAGACTGGAGGATAGCGAATGTGGTCCCATTGTTCAAGAAGGGTAAGAGAGACTTTCCAGGGAATTATAGGCCGGTGAGTCTTACTTCTGTTGTGGGCAAAGTATTGGAGAGAATTATTAGGGATAGGATTTTTAGTTATTTAGAGAGAAATGAATTGATTGGGGATAGTCAGCATGGTTTTGTGAAGGGTAGGTCGTGCCTTACTAACCTTATAGAGTTTTTTGAAAAAGTGACCAAAGAGGTGGATGGGGGTAAGGCGGTTGATGTGGTATATATGGACTTTAGTAGGCGTTCGATAAGGTGGCCCATGGAAGGCTTCTGCAGAAAATGCAGATGTATGGGATAGAGGGTGATTTAGCTAATTGGATTAGGAATTGGCTAGCAGATAGAAGACAGAGTGTGGTGGTTGATGGGAGATATTCATCGTGGAGTTCGGTTACTAGTGGTGTACCTCAGGGATCTGTTTTGGGGCCCCTGCTGTTTGTAATTTTTATAAATGATCTGGATGAGGGTATTGAAGGATGGATTAGTAAACCTGCGGATGAAACCAAAGTCGGAGGAGTGGTAGATAGTGAAGAGGGGTGTTCTAGTTTGCAGAGAGACTTGGATAAGTTGCAGAGCTGGGCCGAGAGGTGGCAAATGGAGTTTAATGTGGAAAAATGTGAGGTAATTCACTTTGGCAGGAATAACAAATGTGTAGAGTATAGGGCTAATGGTAGGACTCTTAATAGTGTTGATGAACAGAGGGATCTTGGTGTATGAGTGCATAGATCCCTGAAAGTTGGCAATCAAGTCGATAAGGTTGTTAAGAAGGCATACGGAGTCTTAGCTTTTATTTGTAGGGGGATTGAATTTCGGAGCCGCAACGTCATGTTGCAACTGTACAAAACTCTAGTGCGGCCGCACTTGGAGTATTGTGTGCAGTTCTGGTCCCGCATTATAAGAAAGATGTGGAGGCATTGGAGAGGGTACAGAGGAGGTTTACCAGGATGTTGCCTGGTATGGAGGGCAGGTCTTATGAAGAGAGGCTGAGGGATTTGAGGTTTTTTTCGTTAGAAAGAAGGCGGCTAAGAGGAGACCTTATTGAAACATATAAGATGATTAGAGGTTTAGATAGGGTGGACAGTGATAGCCTCTTTCCTAGGATGGAGAAAGCTAGCACGAGGGGACATAGCTTTAAATTAAGGGGTGGTGGTTTAGGACAGATGTCAGAGGTAGGTTCTTTACCCAGAGGGTGGTAAGAGTATGGAATGCCTTGCCTGCGTCAGTTGTAGATGCGCCAAGTTTGGTGGCGTTTAAGAGGTTAGTAGATAAGTTTATGGATGAAAGGGGAATGATTTAGGTTAGAGGGTCACTGCTTGTTCCTAATTGGTCGGCGCAACATCGAAGGCCGAAGGGCCTGTTCTGCGCTGTAATGTTCTATGTTCTACCTCACCCCTGGTAAAATAGCAGAGAAAACGGGCAGGTGACAAGAATAGCAACTCCTATCATTCCCTTCCGACCTTAGCCAATCCTCTGTCCTCTCCCCACTAGTCCCAGAGGATGTAAAGCTCCAGTTTTTGATCCCATAGTCTTTAGTAATTAGCAAATAAAATTAGAATTCAGAGAAGAAAATTACGGAATTCAGAATTGCAACTGACTTTCACAAAAACAGTTCAAGATTTCAGTTTTTAAACTTTAAGAGACTCCACACAAATCGGATTACCAAGAGGGGTAACAATCATCTCTCCAAAGTGTTTGGAGGCAAACTCACTCAGCAAAGATTTTGATAGACTTCCATTACAATCGCAGTTCCCAATATGCAATTGATTTTTAAGAACAATTCTAAGAAAGAATCTGGAAATGCACCATACAGCAAAATTCCACTGATGCCCCATTTAACTTAAGGCACTTAGAATAATAGAATCACTACAATGCAGAAGAAGGCCATTTACCCATTGAGCCTGCATCACCAACACCCAGGCTCAATCCCTGTAACTCTATATGTTTACTATGTTAATTCCCCTGATACTAAGAGGCAGTGTAGCATGGCCAATCCACTGAACTTGCACATGTTTGGACAGTGGGAGAAAACCAGAGGAAACCCACGTTTACATGGGGAGAACATTCAAACTCCACACAGTCACCCAAGGCTGGAATTGCACCGAGGTCTCTGGCGCTGTGAGGGAACAGTGCTAACCATTTAATGTGGCATTCTTTTAATATTAGGATATTTTGATATTTTGAATGAAATTCCTTTGTCCATTGTTTTAAACTTGTTGCTAAGAAAAGTATTTTATACTCAAGTTATGATCATTCTTACGCTAGCTGTCAACAAATTAAACTTCTTTCCCGTGTGTGTTCAAATCATATCAACTTGTGGAAATCAATTTATTGAGAAACCACAGTGTAAGGGCAAGGCTGATAACACAGCATGCCATTAAAACTGAAAATGGTACAATATTTGAAAAAATATACAGTGGCATTGGCTGATAAAATATCTGTCAGCCCTTTTAACTCAATCACTTTGATTCAATGTATACAGGTACTCCCACACATGCATTCACACACTGTCAAGGGATATTGAAATAAGTTAAATTGTCAATATATATACTCATAATCCCTTACCTCCTACAAACTCCTGACTTGAGGAAAAATAACGTCTGAGATGGAATATAAATTTATTAGGAATGATGATCAAAGAGAAAATAAATGAAGAAAGTTAACAAAGCCACCAGTCAAATCATCTACATTTTTGGATAGTTTTATATTGATGCATTAATTAAGGGAAGGTCATTATGCATACAAAATGAATAAAATGTTATGCAGTAAGGATTAGATGCAGTCGAGTGAGAATAGGTAGTGTGGACCATAAACTAATTGCCCCTATGTTGTAAGTTCTATGTAATATCAGGCAATGAGCTATAGTCCACTTAGTAAACATCTCTCACCATTAGACAGAGACAATTGGTTATATATAGCTTGAGGAGTATCATTCTTCCAACATGTGACAAGACATCTCAACTACCATTGAACCTGTGTCATTGGTGTCACTTTGCATCATGCTCCAGCCAACTGAACTAACCAACTCTAACATATGTCTAGCAGAACTATGCTGAATTGCCAAAACAATATACTTAACTTTGAATTCTTTACAAACTTTGAGAACTTTACAGCTGCAATCTTTAAATATTTGAAATGAAGATTTACTATGTGAAATTGGTCTCCACAGATGGCTAGTGGGTGTGCTATGGAAGTTCTAATATGGAGAAAATGGCATGACTGCATTCTGACTGCTTCCACATGATGCCTCATGCTGGGAAGAGCAGGAGTGGGGGTGGGCTGTGTATACAATTGGGAAGCTTTCATCGGCAGCAGATCATGACATCAAACAGCTCCTCAAGGTGATTTTGCACATCTCTAGAATCTTGCCTCATGCAGGTCCAGTGAACACATTATACCAATCAGTAGTCTTGACCCACACAAGGGAACCTCCAAAGGTGCCATTTATTACATCTGTCATCTAACTTAGGAGTGCTTTGACTTAATTTACTTCTGCTCTGGTGATGTTCTGAAAGTAGTAAGATGTTCTTTAGAGATTGCAATGAAATACTGGATTTAACAGGGAGAGTTACTGGACTCATACAAGGAGGTTAGGAGGAATCCTGTGACTTGTTTACACAAAGGCTGCAACAGGACAAGACCCTTTTGTATCTGCATCATGACAAGGGAGTAGAGATGCAGAAGAGTTGCAGAAAGAGAAGTTCTATACAGAGAAAGGAGGAGCATAATGGTTCTCTACAGAAAGTTCTAACCACCTAGGAAGAACTCCAGTTGGGAGGAGTCAACATTGCAAACACATCCCAGTTTAGTGTCCATGCTGCACTGAAGCCTTGTATGTATGGATAGGAGAGTTCATTGTTTTCTCTTTAATCTGGTAAAAACAGAATAAGCTGACTTTGTCTGGGGGATTCCCAACATTGTAGGGAGTTATCAATTACACATACAGTAAAACCCTGATTTTACGTGCCCCGATTTAGTGTGAATTCGGATATAACGCAATGAATCATAGAATCCTTTTTTTCTGGTCTTTCCGGGGAACTGAAAAGTCTTCGTGAGTTAATTTCATGTTTTCTTAGGTCAAAATAGAACAAACTGTTAGAAATAAAATATTTTTCTGTGAAAGATAAGCTTCATGCTCTTGATGTGATCAAGGCTAGAATTCAAACTCAAGTTGCACAAGTCCTCAGGGTACTGGAATCAACACTTTGTGGCTGGAAATCTCAAGAAGAATAGTTACACGCATTGCTTTGCAAAGTTGAAGAAAAAGGAGGACTAAAAGCCAAATGCCTGAAGACAGCCAAAGACGTCAGCCTCAGTGACATCTGTACAAGTGGTTCATTCAAGCTTGCTCAGAAGCCTTCCAATTTCCGGTCCTATTTTCAAAGCTCAAGCCAAGAAGTTTGATAAGCAGATCAATGGAAAAAGCTCACAGTTCAAAACTAACAATGGATGGCTAGAATGGTTTAAACACTGTCACAGGATTTCTTAAGTGTTAATGACAGGAGAAATTTGCTCAGCCGATAGTGCTACCGCCAGCGAATATCTGGCTGAACTAAAAACTCTCTTAGAAGAAGGTGGCTATGTGGAAGAACAAGTGTACAATTGTAACAAAACAGGCCTCTGCTACACGATAATCCCAGACCATACACTGGCTAGCAAAGATGATACCCACCGATGTGAGGGTTCAAACAACGCAAAGATCATGTGACATTGTTGTTTTGTGTAAAAGAGACTGGAACACATAAGTTAAAACTGTTCATGATTGGCAAATCTCACTTTCCTCACTGTTTCCACTATGTCAGTCAGTAAACACACAAAAAATGGGTCAAATAAGGCAATAATAGGGATGTTTTAGGATGTTATGTCAACATTGGGTCATTTTGAACGCTGATTTTCTTCAACTCCAATTTAGCGCAACCCCAGTTTTTTTGCAATAACATTTTATGGACCCAAACCATTGCATTATAACAGGGCCACATTTACATCATTTTGCAAGCTCTACAATCAATGGGAGAGGCACAGGAGCTGTGAAGTGTTCTACTTATTAACATGCGATTGATGTGAGACAATCCTCATCATGAGGTTACAGCCATTTCTATCAGGCATATTGAGGCAGGATGAAAGCAACCAGAACTCCATTTACTCTGCATGGGCAACAAATCAAAGTCCAGTTCCTTAGGGCAGAGGTTCCCAAACACTTTGTCAGCTCTGACGAAGGGTCATGTAGACTTGAAACATTGGCTCCAATCTCTCTTTCCACAGATGTTGCCAGACCCGCTGAGATTTTCCAGCCTTTTTCTTTTGTTTCAAATTTCAGCACTCACAGTATTTTCATACATTAGGGAAGCTGGTGGCTTAGTGGCATTGACAATAGACTGGCTAATCCAGAGTAATGCTGCGGTGACTCTAGTTTAAATCCCACCACAACAGATAATGGAATTTGAATTGAATAAAAAGAAATCTGGAATTAACAGTCTAATAATGACCATGAATCATTGTTGTTTGCCTTAAAACCCATCAGGTTCACTAATATCCTTCAGGGAAGGAAATCTGCCATCCTTACTTAGTCTGGCCTGCATGTGATTCCAGGCCCACAGCAATCTGGTTGACTTTTAAATACCTTCTGAACAAGGGCAATTAGAGATGGTCAATAAATGTTGACCTAACCAGCGATACTCACTGCCTATAAATAAACTTCCTTTTTTAATTTTGGCGCACAACTTGCAACAGTGCAGGAAAGGCCAGCTGTATTCTTTGAAAAAAGAAAATTGTGAACATGACTTTGCTGGGGTTGGGGGGGGAGGGATGGTGGCAATAGGGGGCTTCCACTCCACCCAACTCATACACCCAGCACTTAGGAGGGACATCTGTTTTGTAAGGCTGAGATGTTTCATCATCCTCCTGCAGTCACATCCTGCTGTTTGAATACAAAAAGTAAATTTCAAGGATGCCAACAAAAAGAGACACCAGAGGGTCTGATCCCAGTTGCAACACCTTCACTGGAAACAGGTTAAAATGGAGAAAGTTCATTTTGATCCTTGAAGCTGTGAGTGGAACCCTCTGCAGTCCTTAGTGCTGACAGCTAAGGTGGCTTAGGCAAGCAATTTGAAAGCAAACTGCAATGGCCACATGTAACAATTCCACATGACAGATTCAACCTGTCGTAAGGGATTTCTCATAAATTGTTTTTTTGTGAAGTCATTGAGGATTAAATATAATGGGATTTTGTGCATTTCCATCCCAAATGGCCACATATTTCAATTCCTTTGTTACATCCATATCTTCTAACTTGAAATATGCCTCCATATATAAATACCACACAGGTGATTTACAATACATCGCTCTCAGGTGGATTCTCCAGTGTCAAATTCTTATCCATATTAGTATGTACATAATCCTTACTTTGATTATTGAGGTTGCCTGTCATCCAATATTTAATACAGGAAGTATTGCATTTGGATATCAAATCTTATACTTGCAGCAGAACCCCTGCCTGGAACAAAGTGACCTAACTTGAAAGTCTGAAAAAAAAGCCATTAACACAGTAGGTTTAACACAGTGAAGAGAGGGTTTAAAAGCAATAGAGTCAATTTGATCGCAAAGTAATGGAACAGTCTTACAGAATTAATTGCAAGAAATTTAGCCTTGGTTTAAAAGATGTGCGCAACCTAATATTAATCACCCAAAATGAGGCTTAGATGACAAACAGTTCCCCTGATGTCAGTATGAATTGTCTAAAAAAAATCAAAGAAGGTTATTTTATTCTCCTCTCAGCTCAGCATTGATGCAACATAATAAAGAAGCCATTTATCTTTCATTGCGCACGATCTCTGGTCACTCATTTTCTTCTGTAGAATAATAGAAACCCTACTGTGCAGAGGGAGGCCATTTGGCCCATTGAGTCTGCACTGACAACAATTCCACCCAGACCTGATTCCGTAACCCCACATATTTACACGCTAATCCCTCTAACCTATGCATCTCAGGACTCTTAAGGCCAATCAATCTAACCTGCACATCTTTGGACTATGGGAGGAAACTGAAGCACCCAGAGGAAACTCACGCAGACAGGGAGAATGTGCAAACTCCACACAGATTGTGACCCAAGCTGGGGAATTGAACCGAGATCCCTGGATCTGTGCAACAGCAGTGCTAACCACTGTGCCATGATGTCACCCATATGTTCTAGAGTTTAGAATTATTATGGAGCAGCTTTCCTGAAAAATAATGAACCCCGAAGAAAGGGCTAACTACTTGTCTGTCAAAGTGATTGTTGAGAAATCTCCCAACTGAAGTTCAACCGCAACTGAGTGCTAAATAAATCTTAGCGAGAATATCAAAACTTTCCCTGCGCCCCGTAATATTTATGAAGTAGAGTTAGCTGTTTAGCGATGATATAACGTAAAGAATACATTTCAAAGTGGCTGGTGGCTGAACAAATGATATCAAAACAAATAATGGTCATATGCTACCTATGATGCCACACAATGTGGTGCATGTTAACAGCACATTCTGTCATTCCTCTCACAAGGTTCTTCATTAAAAAAATGTACTTTCAGCTTAAAGGAATTATTGCTAGACTATTAAACCAGAAACTCAGCTAATGTTCTGGGGACCTGGGTTCGAATCCTGTCATGGCAGATGGTGGAATTTGAATTCAATAAAAAAAAATCTGGAATTAAGAATCTACTGATGACCATTAAACCATTGTTGATTGCTGGAAAATCCCATCTGGTTCACTAATGTCCCTTTTGGGAAGGAAATCTGGTCTGACCTCCTTGTTACTTCAGAACCACAGCAATGTGATTGACTCTCAATTGTCCTCCAAGGGCAACTCTGGATGAGCAATAAATGCTGGCCAGCTGGTGATGCCCATGTCCAACAAACAAATTAAATTGTTATACGGGTCCTTCAATATTGCAGTTTGTGTTCCATCTAGCTTGCTTGCAAACAGTAGAAAAATAAATGGAAAAACAAGTCTCTGGTCTTCTTTTGAAAATAGAAGAATGTGAAAATCTTTGCTGAACTTGCTGCTCACCTGCTCAAAAACATGTTTTGGAATCTTAACATAAACTTTCTTTTCTGTTTCTTTAACATGCAAGTATTCTAGCTTAGAGAGTCACACAATTCTGAACCCTCTTTAGCTCCTAATTCCTTCACTATGCTGACACTGATTTACATTCGAGTTGCTTTTTTGCCACCCTGGCTTAGTTCGAGCCAATGGGTCAGGGGCTGAAAAATCCACTGCTAACAGCAGCTAATTTCACAGCTTAATGAGACCATAAATAAGAAGCAGGAGTACGGCTCCAGTGTTCTAGAGATCTTGTTCATGATGAAAAAGGCATGGAAGGTGGTCGCAAACACCACAAGTGCCACCAGCCTCCACTACACTGGATTCCTTCTACACAAGACTCAAAAACAAGGAGGAGCAGGCTGAGACCAAGCAGCTCAACAATAAGGTATTTTTCATTCACTTTCAGAAAGCCAATGTGGAAATTGCAGCAGAGGCAAATACGGAAAGCTATGCGGCGGTAAACGGTGCAGTACGCTGCATGACACAACTGATATCATAGATATTGGGCATTCTTCAATCAAGGAGCACAAGGACTCTGAAGAGTCTGACAAATGTCCATCCACTCATCCACCCTACAGTCAATGCAAAAGCCATGAGATACTCCGAACTTTCACATTGCAGCATAAAAACACTGAAAACATGTTTGACTACACTGACGATATGGTGGATTTTATTGCACATGTTCAAAAACAGCACAATAAGCAGAGAAAAATCATGAAGCTTTCCCAGAATTAACTTCCAGTATTTTCAATATGAAGCTCTTGCCTTTTACAAGGTCAGACTATTGTAATATGACCAAATTGAATAAAGACTTTATCACACATTCACTGCTTTACTGTTTTGATTTGATATTTGAATCTGTTGTTTTGACACAACCTAGGTCGACATGTTAGATTACATTGATTTGCCTCCTCAACTATCAGGAAGCTTTGCTTGATACAAATTTATGAGCTAATTTCCTTAGATTCAACTTATCGAGATTTTATTGGATAATATTTTTCAAATGTAATTAATATCCTGTGAGCTGGCAAATTGTCCCTCACCCCTGAAGCTAGCTCGTGCCTAGGGATTCTCCATGTGCAGATCCCAAACTATACCAGTTCCCAATGTGTGTGCAGTGCCTGTATCAGAGATGTTGGCTCTGAGGGTCAGGACCATCCATAATCTCTGTCTTTAAATTGGATATTTTGAGGGTTCCAGGCACAGACTAATTGCTCAATGGAAATCAAAACTTCCTGGGCAATTCCTATATGTCTTTGATGGGGACTTCCAAGATGTCCTGCAGTGACTCTCCTGGGCTACTCTGGAATACGGAATGAAAGATCAAGACCTATATCCTCCAGTGGGATAAATATAGGAGTACATAATCTTAACCTTAGAGCTTGACCACTTTTTCACAAAATAGTTGGGAGGGGGGAAAAGTGTCTGGTATTCTCTTCCTTCAAATGATTGTGTGAATGTAGAGACAATTAGAGCCTTCATTAGTGAGATTAATAAATTTTTGTTAGATAAAAATATCACAGGATATAAAGAAATGATGGTAAATGAATTTCAGGTGCAACCAACCATTGTCTCATAGAATCATAGAATGGAGTCTGCACTGTCCATAATTCCACCTAGATCTTATCCTCATAACCCCATGTTAGTCCCCCAACTAAGGGGCAATTTAGCATGGCCAATCCATCTAACTTGCACATCTTTGGACTGTGGGAGGAAACTGGAACACTCTAGGGAAACCCACTCAGACACAGTGATAATGTGCAAATTCCACACTGGCAGTGACTCAAGCTAAATCAAACCCAGGTCCCTGGTGCTGTGAGGCAGCAGTGCTAACTACTGTGCTACCCCAAAACAATGGCACCTAACTAATTGAATGAATTATTTAGCAGAACCAAAAGGTTGAATGACTAACTCCTGTTCTGATTTTCTTAACTTCCATCTGTGAAACCCGATTGACACTCTCGTCATGGACAAATTGTCAATTAGAAAGGAGGGATTATGGATAACAACTGGAAGGAGAAAAGGAGCAAGGGATTGTTCATAATTAAAAGGGAGGATGGCATAATTATTTCCTGTAATGTTCAAATACATGGAGTGGTGACATTCCTGGTACATTTTGGAGATGACTCTGGATTGTATCGTTTAATCTTTTGAGGGAAGGTAATATTACAGCAGAGCTACTGGAAGAGTAATGATGAAAAAACTAAAAGAGACCGAAAAAGCTTGATGAAAGTGACACTTGGTTGCTATGTTGACTAAAAAGTGAGACGTGCCTGTTTACTTAAATAAGCCCAAATTCAATGGAGTTAGATTTTGCTTGTGGCTTTGATATTCAGTCAATAACAACAACATGAATATATATAGAACGTTGGACATAATGAACTGTTTCAAGGCACCCTACAGGAGTGTTATCAGACAAAATATGACACTGAGCTACATAAGGCAGTAAAGATGACCAACAGCATCATCAAAGTGGGAACTTTTAAGGAGTGATTTGAAAGAGGAAAGAAAACACAGGGGAAGAAAGGTTTAGGATGGCAATTCCAGAGCTTAGGGCCCTGACAGCTGAAAGCACAGCCATGAATCATGGAGCAATTAAAACTAGGATGCTCAAGAGACTAGAATTAGTGCAATACTTTAATGAGTTGTGGGGCTGCAGGAGATTACAGAGAAATGAAGGCAAGAGAATATTATGGAACATGAGAACAATGAAGAGGATTGTAAAATCATGATTTTGCTAGGTTACTGAATGCAGGGGTGATGGATGAATAGGACTTGGCATGAGGAAGGATATAGGCAGCAGGCTTTTGGACGACCTCAAATTTATGAAGGGTAGAATGTGGGAGACGAGCCCGGAGTGTGTTAGAATCATCAAGTCTAGAGATAACCGAAGCGTGGATGAAGATTTCAGCACCAGCTGAGTTGAGACAGAGGATGAATCAGCTGATGTTACAGAGCTGGTGCTACATGCTCTTGATGATGATGCAGATATGTGCTTCGAAGCACATCACAAGGTCTTGTATGATTTGTTTCAGTACTTGCCAGAGAGAGTAATGGAGTCGCTGCTATAGAAAAGATTTCATAGCAGGAATCAAAAACAATGGATTCATGAGACTACTGCTTATGAATATATTATGTATGTAAGTGGTTGCATCACTGCTGGTATATTGTCACTTGACCTATAGTGACGTAAGCAAAGGGATTCCCGGACTTTTGAAGTCCTTCCCGGACTTTTGAAGTCCTTCTATTACCTGGAACAAGTAATATCTCCTAAATAAACTGGCATCGTGTTTGACTTAAATCTACAATTGTGGAATTCATTACTTTTCTCTTCGTTGTAATTCCTGGTTAACACAGAATAATTTTCAGTTATTGTTACTGTAATCATATTTGAAATCAATGCTCATACAGTTTTCTTGATAGTTATCATGGACCAATGCAGTGCCAATGTATTGCCTTTATTCTAATAAAAATCAAAATGCTTTAAGGGCATTTATTTTCCCTTTTTGCTGTTCAAAGGGTTAGATTCCTGTGGCGTGTATAGCTTTAATTGGAATAGATCATAGCCTGTTAGCATTCTACGATTTCATTGTAGCTAACACAAATATGATACAATTTAACAATTAAAAATAGTGAAGTTTGCTCATAATCTAAGAGTCAATTATTTATCATTCAGTGAAAGTCTTAAGTGCCTTACCATTGATTTTACAAGCTAAGATTGAAATCTTTGGGGAAAAGCAATAAAGCTTACTATTGTGAATTTATTGCTTGAGCAGTTCTTTTTAGCTACTGCTTGGAAACTTTCTGAAGGGCTCCATCTCAGAACGTCAAGCTATTCCCATCTCAAAAGCTTGTGCATGAGGCCGGCAGGAAGTGAGTCATCTATCATTGCTTTAATTTTTCATTTTCTCATTTATGTGTCTCCACCAAGACTGAAAATGTCACATTGATTTGACCAAGAGATGCTGTTAATTCAATCAATATACCAGCGAAAAAAAAACATGTACATCAAAGGTGTGCCATCCATTATATCAGTCTTTAGACAGGCATTTCAGGAAGCAACAATCAATATCAATAGTTATTAATCAAAAGGTTAGGAATCCCTCTCGTTCACCAATGGTTTAATATTAACTTTCATAACCTTCGGTCCATAAGAAATTTCATGTAAGATTCTTCCCCAGTTGCTTCAACTGAAATTATTAACTAAGTGAAGTTTCTAATGAGTTACAAACAAGTGTCAAGTGCGTAAGTGCAATGGATGACACATTTGAAGGTGGCAAACTACAATTCAACTTCACATTTAGGTTTTTCTCTGAGCATAGGAGGACTTTAATTAAATCTGACCTTGCAGACAGTGATGACCCTCGATGGAAGCAGGGTCAGTCATCAGCATTATGTTTTCATTGTCCTCAACCACCTTCACTTGAGCTCACTTCAGAACTCATCTGCTACGGAAGCAAATGACAAAATGCCAGTCACTGGTATTCACTGGAACTGGTGTGTCAAACACCCACACCAGAATTACTTCATCACAACTGAATTGAGGTGATCATGTAACCAGAATGCCTGATATTTGCTAACCAAAGCGGATCACTAATGGACATTTTGGGTGGGATTCTCCAGCCTCTCAGCATGTTTCTCAGTGGCGGGAGACAGTGCGCCATTCACGGGTAGTCCTGCCACTATCAAAGAGATTTCCCATTAAAGCCACCCCATGCTGCTGGGAAATGCATAGGTAGGAGTACACTGCTGCTGGCAGGACTGGAGAATCCCAGTGGTGTAAACAGCCAGAGAATCTGCCCCTTGACTTTGGGATTCACTCTCATGGTGGTCAAAGGAAGAACCACAAGGACATTTGGAAGGCTTTACTTAAGAATTTTGATGTCAACCCTGAGTCCTGGGAGAAGCTTGCCCAAATTCATTGCACCTGATATAGCCAAATAAAAAAGTGGGCTCCTTCAAAAACAAAGTGCATATCGAAGGCAGAGAGAGACAATGTAAGAAGGGAAAGTCCCAAGCGAGCAGCTTACCCAAAACTCAACCATCTGTTCCATCTTGTCCTGTTTGTAGCAGAACATTTACGGGACTGATTGACTTTAGTCACCTATATATCTATCTAGAATCTGGTCAAACACCCCACATGATGCAAATAGTCACCTTGACTGGAGAATCCCAGCTGTGGTTGAGATCAGAGAATTCCGGTCACATTTGCTACTTTCCAATCTGATGGAACTTTTCTAAAATCTAGTAAACTTTGGGGAATTACCACCAGTGCATCTATTATCCCGTTGGCTACCTCTTTTAGGAATCTAAGATGATGTCCATCAGGATTCAGAAACTTGTTAGCCCACAGCTCTGACAGTTTGTTCAGTAGCACTTTCCTAGCAATTGCAATTTTACTAAATTTCTCTCTCCCTTCCACTTCCTGATTTCAATATTACTGATCAAAGATATCATTGCTAAATTTGCTGATGACATAAAGATAGATGGGATAGTAAGATGTGAAAGAGACACAGGAAGGACACAAAGAGACATAGATCAAAGACGTGGGTGGGCAAATACCTGTCAAATGTAGTATAATGCGGAAAAGTGTGAAATAGTCCATTTTAGCCGAAAGAATAAAAAAGAAGCTCATTATTTATATGGTGAGAGATTGTAGAGCTCTGAGATGCAGAGGGAATGGGGTCCTAATGCATGAATTACAAAAGGTTAGTAAGCAGGACAGTAAGTAATTAGGAAAGCTAATGGAATGTTATAATTTATTATGAAATGAATTGAATACAAAAGTAGGGATGATATGCTCCACTTGTACAGGATATTGGTGAGACCACATCTGGAGCACTGTGTATGGTATTGGTTTCCTTATTTAAAGAAGGATGTACATAAGTTGAAAGCAGTTCAGAGAAGGTTTAATAAACTAGTACCTGGATTGGGCAGGCTGTCTTGAGGAAAGACTGGAAAGCTAGGCTGGAGTTTAGAAAAGTAATAAGTGATTTGCTTGAAGCATATAAGATCCTGATGAGTCTTGAGAGGTTAGATGTGCAGCAGATGTTATGATTTCTTGTGGGAGCATCTCATATTAGAGGCAAACATGTTTAAGTAAGTGGTCACCTGTTTAAGAAAGAGATAAGAAGATTTTTTTTCTATCAGAGGGTTTTGAGTCTTTGAAGCTGTCTTTGTCAAAAGGCAGTGGAAACAGAGTCTGAATATTTTTAAGGCAAAGTTAAATTCTTAATAAGCAATGTCACAAAGTTTTCAGGGGTAGACGGAAACGTGGAGTTGAGGATGCAATCAAATCAGCCATGATTTTATTCAACAGTGGAGCAGGTTTAAAGAACTGAGTGGCCGACACTCATATGGCTGTACTTGGTTTAAATTTCACTTATTTCTTCTAGTTTGTTTTTTTAATCCAAAAAGTGTCTTAATGCTGAATTGCTTGAGGAACACATGAATGTGTCAGCCTGTGAAATGGTGATAAACCATGGAGAGTCTCAATTAACAATAGAAATATGGAGATTTCTCCATGTGATTGAATGAACGGCCTATATGTTTAGACCAAATCCATGTCTATACTACTGTAAATCATTGAAACATGTATATGCAATATCTTAAAAATCTAATATCATTTGGTCCTTTTCCCAGTTCTAAGTTCTTTTGTGTGTGTTTGTGATGGACTGCCTTGGCAAACTTGTCATACTGTATTTACATCTCCTGACAGTAGGGATATGTCTATATCATTAATTTTCATGTTATTAAAAGTAAAATTACTAATTATATTAGCAGAGTAAACAAACATTCTGTTAGGACTGATTGTATTCTGTTAGGGAATACAATCCTACTCTGCATTAAATGAATATGCAAATACAGTCCTTTTGCGTTTCATTTAAGATAATAGTCATCTGCAGAGTTTACGGGGGCGATACTCCCAAAAGTGCTGAACTGGTGGGAAAATTGTTTCAGATCACCACTGTTTTTTGAGTGCAGCTTCAGACTTGAATCTCCTCACTCTGTGCACTGCAGAGGTCACAGTTGTGAATATCACTGAAAACCTGGGGGACAAGACCTACTTGTGTCAGAGTCTGACAGCTCTAGAACTCCGTATGTGCACAGTAGGCATGACCTGTCAGTCTCCCTGTTTGCTGGCCATCTCAATCGCTAGTCAACCTGGGATCCTCGCAGTGTTGCCCCTGTAACTCCCTCCATGGCCTAATCACAACAATCCCTGACACCCCCCTACCCAGAGAGCCCCAATGTCCAGTCCACCCCTGCCCCAGCAGCTGTGATCCCCCTACCTTCCCTCACCACCTCCAGCCACCCCACCCCCACCCCGGGAGCAGGCCCCTTCCCAACAGACCACTCCACTCCCAGCTCGCCCTGATTGCTGCCTTCACTCCAACCCCAACTGATCCCAATGCAGAATGGCTGCAGGACTCTCCAGCCCTATCAATCACCGTTAGGCACTGCCTATAATATCCCCACCTCCCTAGCATTGCCCAATGCCAAGGTGCCTTCCGGGCAAGAGCACTTTGTTCCTTGGACAGTGCCTGGGGCACCAGCTGGCACTGCCAGAGTGTCCATGTCCAGGGGGCACCACCCCACCATCGCACAACCTCCCAGGGTCCCCAATTGCCTCCCCTTCATTCCATGGGGTCTCCCGCTTGTTCCCCATATGTGGGGAACTACTCTAAACCCCATTGGTGGGGTGGGACATCGTATCAGACCCGGCAAGTTCTGAGCCGAGCCCAATAATCTCATTTGAAGTATATTTAAAATGTATGTAAAACAAATCTCACTTCTCATCGGACATCTACGTATTCCCGGCGGAGCAATTTTCTTCAGGTTGGGAGATGCGCGTGGGTTATAAAAACTCGCCAAGAACCCAAGAAATGGCCAACACATGTGTATCCTGACCGGATCCACCAGAAAAGTTGCAAAGCGCCATGGGAGAATCAGGCTCTAACTCAGGGTGAAACATCATAGACATACAGCACTAAACATCTCAAACCCACATTCCACAGGATGATATCAAGTAACATGGTTGATATACATTTGTATAGTTGGCAGTGCTTTCCTTGCTTTTGGCTTTCTTTCTAACACTGTAAGACGTTATTGTGAAATTCCTCTGGTCGCCACACTCCAGTGCCTGTTCGGATCAATACTTCTGACCAGCGTGTCTTTCAAACTGTAGGAGGAAACCAGAGCACCTGGAGGAAAATCACACAGGCACAGATAGAATGTGCAAACTCCACACAGACAGTGATCCAAGCTGAGAATCAAACCTGGGACCCTGGAGCCGTGAAGCCACCGTGCTAATCAATGTATCACCATTCCGCCCTCATATACTTTTATAGTGTTCTGCTTTAAGGGAATTGAACTTGAATCTATGTTTCTCAATTCAAAACAACAAAAGGATTCTGCTTCATCAATAATCGAGCTTTCATTTATTTGCCCCTGCAAGCTATGCAATCATTAATTCTGAACCATGGCCCACTACTCTGTTTCATTATATTCATTTATTTCATTATGTTTATTTATGTATGGTATGGATTTTTCCACAGATTTTTCTATACCAATAGATTCTTAATAAAAACAAATTTAAATCCATAAACATTTAGTCACCGAGCATCTGCAGAAAATAATTTTGTATCCCTTTCCCTCTGTTACTCACAGCTCTCTAATGAAAGGCTAATCTAGCAAGCTTTAAAAAAAAGCCTCTTTATTGTTCTTCAAGTTATCCTTCATGAAATTAATCAGAAAGGAATATTTATTATGATGTGCATTTTGGATAAATGTAGAATTGACAATGTAACATTCAGCACCTCTAGTTGCTGGTGCATATTTAGCACACGCTACCTATGTTATAGAGCATTGATGTTTACTAAGACTCTGTTCACACAGCGTTAGTTAACGCAATGTGGAAGTACCTGAGGGACTATAC
The DNA here is from genome assembly GCA_024679065.1 of Sphyrna mokarran. NCBI lineage: Eukaryota > Metazoa > Chordata > Chondrichthyes > Carcharhiniformes > Carcharhinidae > Sphyrna > Sphyrna mokarran. The sequence continues at coordinate 102,045,948 of JAGIQG010000003.1, read as the reverse complement.
TACAATCACTTGAGACCAGGAAAACGTTAATGTCCTCCTTCCCTATAATTTAGTACAGAGGTGGCACGGTGGCACAGGGGTTAACATTGCTGCCTCACAGTTCCAGGGACTCGAGTTCAATTCCGGTCTGGAGCCACTGTCTGTATGGAGTTTGCACGTGCTCTCTGTGTCTACATGGGTTTCCTTCAGGTGCTCTGGTTTCTTCGCACAGTCCAAAGATGTGTGGGTTAAGTTGATTGGGCATGCTAAATTGACCCTAGTGTCAGGGGATTAGCAGAATAAATGTGTGGGGTTACAGGGATAGGGTATGGGTGAAATTGTGGTTAAAGCAGACTCGGTGGGTCAAATATCCTCCCTCTGTACTTTAGGGATTCTATATGTCATGCACTCTTGGACTCAGCACTCATAAAGGACAGGTGTCAGAGGAGTGGTTTCACATTTATACTGCTAGTTATCCCTATCAGTCTGGAAGTGTAAATGAGTGTTTCCAATGAGGTGGCATAGTAGTACAGTGTTAGAACTGCTATTTTACAGCACCAGGGATGTGTGTACAATTCCAACCTATATTGTATGGTCTGTCTCTATGGACTTTGTACATTCTTCCATTCACTCGGTCTCCTGCCACCGTCGAATGATGTTAGGCGGATTGGCCATGCTAAATTGCTCCTTAGTGTCCCAGCATGTATAGATTAGGGGGAATTAGTATGGTAAATGCATGGGGTTATGGGGATTGTGTAGGGGATGGGCCGTTCCGCCAGAAAGTCAGTGCAGACCCACTGAGCCAAATGGCCTCCTTCTGTACTGCAGGAATTTAATGAAGAACCAATCTAGGTGGTGTTATGACCAGGTGGGAAGGGACGAACTGGCTGTCCTCTATTTAACTTGTTCGATTGTTCTAAGTCCCCTTTCCATGAGGATATGCCAGTTTTAAATAGGAATATATTTAACTATGTAAACTGTGAGCACTATTTAAAAGTGAGTAATAAGAAACCAATCATAGAAATATTTCCAGAGTAAAATGAAACAAATTTACCACTAAACTTGAGATACAAACATATGTGCTTTAACTATTCTTGAGGTGTATATTTTAAACAGTGCAGCCAATCTAGCTTAATTGTTTTTTTTGTTTCCTTAAAGTGGTCACATGTAGATGTTATAACTATTAAGGGATCTAGATTCACTGGTGGATTTCTAGTAGGATTTGCTTCTCCAATGAGGTGACACTCTTATTCCAAAAGAGAGAACAGGAGAGAGAGAGAGAGAGAGCAGGCCTCAGCTTGTTCCCTCTGCTGAAAAATGTTTAGACACAGTTTGTGTCACTTGCAATCTCTCCGTAGTGAATGGCAGCCTTCCTTTACCCACTATGTATTTCCAAAATGTTTTGGATGGATCTCTCTATGGCAGCCATTGTTTCAAAGTCCATTGCTTTGCATATTTAAAGCCTCTCCTTAAGACATTAAGTCTTTTGATGGATGTCTGGGTTGTAGGAAATGTTTCTCTCTTCGCAATCTCCTAATAGCAATTTGCTGGCTTCTCACCTTCACCTTGGAATATAGTTTTGCATTTTTAAGCAATTTGCTCTATCTTCTTTCAAACTGCAAAATTTTCAGTCAGTTGAAACTCATCTTTTGAAAAAGAAAGGGGTGTATAGACTGATAACACCTCCCGCTGTAGTGAAATCAGATCCACTCTCATTTCATCACGCGATAAAAACATGTTCACTTACATTCACTCTCTTGTCTTGGTTCTGATTAATTATCTCATTAGTTTTAGTTAGATCTCTCTAAGTTTTGGATGGGGTATCCACAATCATATTCTATTTCCCTGGAATCTGGGTGAACTTTAGGTGATAGGGTTAGTGAAACAAACTGCAACGGAATAAACTTGCAGTCCGAATTTTGCATGTCTCCGTAAAGATCAAAGATGGTCTCTGTACCCATTTCAGATATTTCTCATCAACATAGTTGAGAACCCATAATAAACTTACAATTTATTTTTCTATGGTGTAATACTGCTTCTGATGTTGATTTTTTGGAGAGATATTCATTTCTGATTCATCCTCATGGATGAGGTAACCCCGTATCCCTAAAGTCACTAGTATAGATGATTACTTCTAATTGCTTGGTTAAAGGCTGGAGCTGATATCACAGCTTCTTTTATTTTTAAAATGGGTTTCAGCTTTTCAACAACTCTCTGGCTTTTCTCAATCCACATTACTTTTGTTTTTTCCCTGTAGTACGACTGTCAGCAGGGAAGCTATAAAACAAAAGTTTGGGACAAATCCACATATCACTAATATCTAATGATTTCCCATTTTGCTGTGGGATGGGAAACTGTGGTACTGCTTGCACTCTTACAGCTTGGAACAATATTGGTCCTTGCCTCACCATGTGCTCTTAGTAGGGCATCCAAGCCTTAGTAAACTCTTTGTGAGACTGACCACTTGCAGATCTGATTGTAATTTCTGGAAGAGAGTTTCCAGTTGTTTTAAGTGAGTTTTCCAGACATCACTGCACACTAGGAGGTTGTTTAGGTACAATTCCCAATTGAATAAGTCCATTGGAAAATGGCTGAGACATTGCCCAATGGCATGATTCAATACCAGTAACTCATCCAGAGCCATAAAAGCAGAGAATTTCTTTGCACGGGTGGTCAAGGATACCTGTCAGTAACTCTTAAGTAAATCTGTTTTTGTAATGTCGGCTGCATTATCTTCCCTATCTATGTACTTTTCAATGGAGAACTCGGCAGGTGTCAACTCTGGTCTTCACAGTAATCTTTTGGTTGTCAACGTGGGGCTTTGTGGAGCCACCTAGCTTGAGTATAAGCACAACTGGGGAACTTTAGCTACTGCTGTTAGGTTCTATTAGTTGGTGCTCCAACATGTAACTCATCACATAAACATGGCCTAACTGTTCTTTTAAACAAAGTCCTTTCACTCAACCTTCCAAACATATTCAGATAGACTTTGTTATGATTCTGCTGGAGATTAGTGACATTTATTTATTCTTTTTAAGAGTCTGAAAAGCCAGATATTTGCCATAAGAATAAGCCACAAGATTCACTATTTAAATAGAAAGAATTTTACTCCACAAAAGTCAAAGAACACAAATACTAAATTTAAATTCTATCTTAGACAATCAGTTATGTTAAACATATTACAAATACAATGAACAAGACACTGATACTCAGAAACCTAATTTCTGGACTCAACATTTTATATACCCCCAACAAACTCAAGTCAGATGCTTATCAGAAATTGAAAAGTAACATTTTTTTTTCTTTTTCTTCTCTCTTTTTCCTTCTCTCTCTCTTTACAACTTGGCTATCTCAGAAATCCAACTCATTGTTCAGGTTGTTACCAAGATTTTTTTCAATAAACAAATCTTTTAGCCAGATTTTTACAGAATTGCAACTGAATCCTGCTGGAAAGAAATGTCAATAGCAAGTTAATGCTAAACCAAATGAAAACTCTAAAATTCTGCATGTGAGTGGAACCACATCCACTCCTCATCCTTTATTGTTGACCTTTTTTCTGCAATTTATCCTACAGGCAACTTGTTCACACGATCAGTTGCTGAAAGTCAGATACTTCGTCTGAAATCATCACCCAGAGAAGCATTCATCATATGTCTTCCCAAACGTTCATGACCATCACAACTTCTAGTAGCCAGGCACCTTCTCACAACTCCTTGATGTTTAATTTGCCAGAAGCATTGCTTCCTCAAACAGAGGCATTTAAACTCTGCTTGGTTAATAACCCAAAATAATTACTACAGAAATGTTCTGTAGTAAAAGAACATTTACTACAGAATGTTCTTCTGTTTGGCAAAGAACATGTGTATTAGAACAAATTTCTCTGTTTGACTGAGTAACAGTCTTTGAATCTACGCACAAGCTACCTTCCCCTTTATATCCAGATGTTAAAACTTAGACTTTACTTCCAACAAATTTTGAGCCTCAGTTCCCATGGCAATCAGGTCACATAGGGCTGTCTTCAGGCAGATTTTGTAGGAAGTTTCATCCTCCTCTTCAAAATATTCTATTTCACTTTGAACTAAAGGAGACTGTTTTAAAACATGAACATCTGATAAATCCAACCTTCGAAACAGTAACCTCATGTACCATAATGAACTTAACTATGCAACACATTATTATTATGGAATGGACAGGGAAGATGAAAACATGCCTCAACTAATGGTGGATAGGGTCTTCAGCCACCTTATGTACATTTGTGAAACTGTAGCATGCAAGTTACTTTTGTGGGCTACCTACTTGAAGTTTGCTCCTTGCCAAATATCATATTTTATAATTGACAATATAGAGTTCATGTTAAATGCAGGAATGCATTTGAAAAGTAGTTGAACATTTTTCAGGTATTTCTCCTCTGTCTCTGCAGTGCTCCATCAAACAAACAATGACATGTCATAGGTGGCACGGTAGCACAGTGGTTAGCACTGCTGCTTCACAGCTTCAGGGTCTTGAGTTCGAATCCCGGCTCAGGTCACTGTCTGTGAGAAGTTTGCACATTCTCCTTGTGTCTGTGTGGGTTTCCTCCGGATACTCCGGTTTCCTCCCACAGTCCAAATTGGCCATGCTAAGAAATTGCCCCTTAGTGTCCAGGGATGTATAGGTTAGAGAGATTAATGGGTATAATATATGAGGGTGAGGACTGGGTGGGACTGTGTTCAGTGCAGGCTCGATGGGCCAAAGGGCCTCTTTCTGCACTATAGGATTCTATGATGTTCAATGTGTTGGAAAGCAGCATTGCAAAACCCAACAAAGTGTGAGCCTATGTACGTTAGCAATCCTTCAGAGATCAGAACATTTCAGCCTTTGCTATCCCCAGGATCTGAACACAAGTGAAACAGCACAGGCACCTATGGCTGACATAGAAAAGGCACATTAGATATGTTTCCAGAGTAACCATCAAGTATCAAAACCCATGAAATCTCCTGCTCATTGTCAGCAAGATCGTTTGAGAAAACATTTGTAAAAATAAGCTATTAACATGAATGGAACTCTAGTCTTTGCTGGACAAATGAGGTATGGGAAAATCAATGTACAATATAACTTTTATAGCCTTCGATATTACAATGATTTATATTTATATGGTATTTTTAATGTAATGAAATGTCTCAAGGTTCTTACCAAATCAAACACAGGTCAAATGAATAACAATTATTATTTTTCATATCTAATATTGTGAAATTCCATTACCTTTTTCAAAATCTTCTCAGGTTGTGTTGTTAATCTATGAAATCTTTGTCTGTAATCTTGCGATCTTGTCAGCAGTTATAAAATGATTAAATTTATTGTTTTGTAACTTGAATTCCATATCATTCTATCCTGTTTTATAACTTAAAAATACTTTTTGATTATTCATATGTTTTAACAAACTAATGGAAATAAGTTTTAATGCAAAGAAGCAAAAGACACGCTGGTTAGGTGCAATGGCCATGCTAATTTCTCCCTCAGTGTGCCCGAACAGGCATCAGAATATTTCAATTAGGGGATTTTCACAGTAACTTCATTGCAGTGTCAATGTAAGCCTACTTGTGATTAATAAATAAGGATTAAAGGTTAAAAGTTCCATAATTTCCAGGATAAAGCATGTGAATTATGAAGTATTTCCATTACAAATATTTGGAAACAAAATTTGACAATGCCTTATTTTGCGAATTAGTACGGAGCAAATTCATCACGATAACAGCCTGAAACTTTCCCACAGTGTAAGATTTTCTTCTTTCTAATTTGACTGCTCAGTGTGCCATTGTTCCTGATGAGTTTTTCAATTTTTGCCTAATCTTTTCTCAGTAATATTACAAAACATTACTAACAAAATCACAGCACTAAAACAGCTTGTTCAACCCAACAATCCATGCTGACATTAATTTAATACCTGAGCAATTACTCCCAATGTCCACCCAATAACAATGCTCCAAATTCCATGCTGTTGTCATGTATCAAAAAAGGAATGACTGAGTATGATTGTTCAAGCAATGATCTGCTAGCAAGCAATTAATTAGGTGATCTCTTTCAAATTACCGAAAGCGATACAACATCTGAATTTCTGGAGTCAGATATTTCACTTGAAGCTTCTTTAATGGTTATGGTGATCTAGTACTGGTGGGCATACTGTATTTGTAAAATAGAGAGAGAGTGACAGCGGCAGACTGTTTAAGCACATTCTTACTATTCCCTATGGGGAAAAGAAACGATAAAGCTCAATATACTGTATTTGGTGGGGTACTGATATTGAGACAGAATGATAGAAATGAAATAAGGTTGTTTATGCATAACCCCTTTATGTTCTAGCAAAGATTCTGGAAATTAAACTTGTGATTGTTAAGCTTGGAAGCTACTTTTGAGTGAGGTTATTGTAAAAATGTTTAATGCATTCACCTTAAATTTTTCCTACCATTTTTCTCTGAAATGGGTTAAATTCTTCATTAAAATAATAGAAAGAGACATGTGCTCTCACTCTTTTGTCCCTAATCCATACATCTCAATACCTTAACAGTTGTCTGAAAAGCACCAATTGACTAAAAGCAGCAACTTGAAGCAGCTTTGTGATTTACAAGCATTAATGATAAGATAGGGATGACATGTTAAATTTTCTTACAATAATTGGCAGTTTGCTTCACCTTTCCTTATTTGCCAAAGACATTTCAAGATGTTACACAACTTGGTCACATATGGTAAAGGGGTGACACGGTGACACAGTAGTTAGCACTGCTGCCTCACAATTCCAAAGATCTCAGTTCAATTCCCAGCTTGGGTCACTGTCTGTGCGAAAAGGTTGCACATTCTCCCTGTGTCTGTATGGGTTTCCACCGGCTGCTCCGGTTTCCTCCCACAGTCTAAAGATATGCGGGTTATGTTGATTGGCCATGCTAAATTGCCCCTTAGTCTCCCAGGGTGCATTGGTTAGAGAGATTAGTGGGGTAAATATGTGTGGTGATGGGAATAGAATCTGGGTGTGATTGTTGTCGGTGCAGACTCGATGGGCTGAATGGTCTCCTTCTGCCCTGTAGAGATTCTATGATTCACAAAGATTCTATAGAAGTTCTCTGATTACTCAAATTAATTAAATTCCATAGCCTGACTCTATGTGCATTACAAAGCACTCCCCACAGCGTTAGTGAGCTATGAAGCTAAATTGAACTGTTTACGGGGCCATATTTCCAAGAGCTACATGGCCACATATTTTGAAAATGAAGTCTGAGCAGTGTACATACTCTTCTAATGGGAAGAACAGAACAAATAATGGTCAGAATTCTCAGGCTATTCATGCCAGGTGTGATTCTCCAATCCTGCAGGCAATGCATCCATCCACCTCCACCCCGGCTCCCATGTGTTTCCCACCAGTCTGAAGAGACATCAATGGGAATTCCCACTGACAGTGGCCGGAGCACAGAGAATGTTGCCAGTAGCAAACAACGTGCCATCTCCCGCCAGTGCAAAATACATGGCTTGGAGGCAGAGAATCTCACCCAATATTGTGAAGGACAAACATGAGGCATCATCTAGTCAGGTCCAAAGCAGCCACATGCGTATTTTTGTATGTAACTTAGGGACATAATACCTGTTTCAGATCTTTACTGCAACTTTGGTTTCCCCTGAGGCAGCATCATATAGGGAAAATGTATCTATTTACCATAATCACCACTGCCCTCGTGCTGAATCTGTGGCATCCTATACTATTCCCACAATCCACTTTTGTCCCTACCCCCTCCCATCACTAATACCAAATGTGATATCTTCCTATCTGATCCATAATAGTGCTCCCAATGTTCCAACAGTATTTCTGAGGGGGGAGGGGGGTGGTCTTGGTGATTCCCAATAAAGACTATGAGGCCCAACTGCTTCTACTCCAGATCCCTGTGAGATTATTCAATCACTTGGCTGGAAATTGGAGCAATAACTTTCCCCGGGTCCTAAATAGCACCATCTACATTATGATGAGGCCTAAGTCCCAAAATCCTGGTCACATTGGCCGTCATCATCTGAGTGTGAGCTGCGAATACTTTGTAGGTTACCCACCTAAATATAGGTGTTCCTGAATTTCCTCGAATGCTGTTAATGAGGTGGGGTGTCATTAGTCCCTAAAGCAGAGAATGATTGTAATTATTCAAGTGATGATCATGTTGATTGGATTTGAGTTCTGACCATTCTCCATTCTTAATTTCTTGATGTTTGGATGTCTTTCAAAGCAAAGGTTCTGTTGTTTTACCTATTGCATTAAACTAACTGGCCTACAATTCACCAGATTACTATATCTCCTTTTTTTGAATTTGCTGTTAACTGGCATTATGCTGAAGTGTTATATTTGGATATGAGCATCTCTGCTATCTCTTTATTTTCTTTGAGAATTCTGAGGATTCACTCTGTCAGCAACAATGATTATCGTTTTCCTTCAATTTGGTTTGAGTGGCTGGTTTTGTCCTTTTTAAAAATAACAAAACACATGCGTTCATGTGGCATCTTGGACAACATAAGGGTGTCCCAAAGAGCTATACAGCTAATTTTGGGAGTTTATTTACTGGTGTAATATGGGAAATATGACAGCTGATTTTGCATACAGCAAACTCCCGCAAACAGAAATGTAAAAATATCCGGATAATCCGAGAGAAAGAGAGAGAGAGAGAGAGCTAAATATTAACCAGAACATTGGGAATAGTTTTTCTTTTAAGTAATGCCACATAATTTGAATGCTGCCTGAGAGAGGAGATGAGACCTCAGTTTAAAATCTGATCCAAAAGACAGCATCACTGGCAATATGATGCTCCCTCAGTACTGCAGTGAAGTGGCAGTGGAGAGTTTTGTGCTCAAATGTTTGAAGTGGGATTTGAACCCATAATTTTCTGGTTGATCAACCAGATCACAGCTTCATTACTATAATATCCCTTTGCTTCTTATACTATTATCATTTCCTCTTTTCTCCCTTCCATAAAAAAGCTGAAGGAAAATATTGGTTCCCTGCCATTTCTAATCACCTCTAGGGAGTTTACCTTGCTCATCCCTTTCAAGCCACACAATTAACATACATTTACAGACGTCTCTCATGTCAGTGAACTTGCTGAATTTTATTTTAGATTTTTCACCCTGCTAAGACCTCAAGCACGTATAATTATTGGCAAATCATCAGAATCTTTCCATTTCAACAGAATTAAATTTTAATTAATATTTATTTTCAATGTTTGAAAAGACTTCGGTAAAGGAGGAAACAAAGGTTGTGAAGTAATTTCTAGGTTCATATTACACAAAGGTAGCTGAAGATTAGCTAACAAGGTCTGTGAAATTGCAGAATTCCTTTGTCATTATTGTCTTCCCAAATCTATGAGCAGAAGTTTGCTAGCCAAGTTGAAGTATGTTTTGGTAGGGGGAAATTAATTCCCTTGAAATTAACATTGGTTTAAGGTTCTGATTATGCCCCTCCCTCTTCCTGTTTTCTGCCAAACAGATTCCAAGCCCAACAGGGAATCCCTTTGTGCCTGGCAGGGAAACAATTGAGCTAATTAAAAAGGCAATTAGGAACTCTTTTAATCCTGGAGTCCTTATTTTTTTTTATTCATTTTTTATTCATTTCTGGGACATGGGGCTTGCTGGCTGGCCAACATTTATTGCCCATTCCTAGTTGCCCTTGAGAAAGTGGTGGTGAACTGCCTTCTTGAAATGCTGCAGTCCACGTGCTGTGGGTTGACCCACGATACCATTAGGGAGGGAATTTCAGGATTTTGACTGAGCAACAGTGAAAGAACGGTGACATATTTTCAGGTCAGGATGGCATGGCTTGAAAGCAAACTTGCAGATGGTGGTGCACCCATCTATCTGTTGCCCTTGTCCTTCTAGATGAAAGTAGTTTGTAGGTTTGGAAGGTGCTGGTCCCATCAGCATTGCATTTGCACCTTACTCGGGTTATCAAGACAAATCGACAGCAGGAAGAGCTTCTTCAATGAAACTGACAAACTGTGAAAGCTATGACCAGTGGCACTGAAGAACCTCAGCCTTGGTTAAATGAAAAACTGCTATTCAATCTGTTAGAGGTTGCAATTACATCTTGACAGGTGATGGCAAACTTCAGTTGCATTTGTCTACTGTGTGTCCCCACGTGTCCCTTCATTGGGCAAATGGGATGATCACCAATATCCAGCTGGAAGGAGTCTAGATTGTCTTTTATTTATCTATGGGCTGTAGCAGCAGTGTACTATCTGTGGGATGCTCTGCAGCACTTCACCAAAGATCCTTAGACAGCATCTTCCAAACCTATGACCACTTCCATCTAGAAGAACAAGGGTAGCACACATTACCCATCCCTAGTTGCCCTTGAGGAGGTGGTGGTGAGCTGCTATCTTGAATCGTTGCTGTCCAAGTTCTGTGGGTTGATCCACAATGCTGTTAGGGAGGAATTCCAGGATTTTGAACCAGTGAGTGTGAAGGAATGATAATATATTTCCAAGTCAGGCTTGGACGTGAACTTGCAGGTGGTGTTCCCACACATCTGCTGTCCTTGTCCTTCTAGATGGAAGTGGTCGTGGGTTTGGAAGACGCTGTCTAAGGATTTTTGGTGAATTACAACAGTGCATCTTGTAGACCATACATACTGCTCCTACTGAGCGTCCCTGGTGGAGGGATTGAATGTATGTGGATGTCGACCCTATCAAGTGGGCTGCTTTGTCCTGGATGGTGTCAAGCTTCTTGACTGTTGTTGGAGCTGCACCCATCAGGCAAGTGATCACAAGTGGTCTGTGACGTGTGTCTTGTAGATTATAGATAGGGTCTCGGGAGTCCGAAGGTGAGTTACTCACTACAGTATTCCTAGACTTTGACCTGCTCTTGTAGCCATTGTGTTTATGTGGTGAGTCCAGTTGAGGTTCTGGTCAATGATGTTGATAGTGGGGGATTCAGTGATTCACCATTGAATGTTAAGAGGCGGTGGTTAGAGTCTATAATTTCTTTTTGTGTCAACCATCTTATTGGTGATGCATTTCTATTATGTGAATGTTATTTGCTATTTGTCAGCCTGAGTCCGGATATTGAACAGATCTTGTTGCATTTGAACATGGACTGCTTCAATATCTGAGGAGTTGTGAATGGTGCTGAATATTGTGGAATCATTAGTAAATACCCCCACGCCTGACTTTATGATGGAGGGAAGATCATTGATGAAGCAGCTGAAGATTGTTGACCCTAGGACAGTACCCTGGGGGACATCTGCAGAGATGTTGTGGAACTGAGATGACTGACTGTCCACAACTACAGCCATCTTCCTATGTACCAGGTATGAATCCAATCAGCAGAGAGTTTGCCCTCTGATATCCAGTTTGGCTAGGGCTCTTTGATGCCACACCCTTAGTCGAAGGCAGCCTTGATGTCAAGGGCTCTCACTCTTACCTCACCTCTGGAATTTCAGCTCTTTTGTCTATATTTGAACCAAGGCTGCAATGAAGTCAGGATTTGAGTGACCCTGGCAAAACCCAAACTGGATAGCACTGAGCAGGTTATTGCTGAGGAAGTGCTACTTGATAACAGAGTAGACTGTTTGGTCTGTAGTTTTGTTTTTTATGTACAGGACATATCTAGGCAATTTTCTACATTGTTGGGTATATGCCAGTGATGTAAATGTACTGGAAGAGTTTGGCTGGGGGAGCAGCAAGTTCTGGAGTACCAGTCTTCAGTACTATTGTAGGGATGTTATTAGAGCCCATTGCCTATGCAGTATCCTGTGCCTCCAGTCTTTTCTTGATATCACATGGAGTGAATCAAATTGGCTGGAGACTAGTATCTGAAATGCTGGGCACCACTGCAGGAAGCAAAGATGGATTCGGCACTTCTGGCTGAAGATTGCTGCGAATACTTTGGCCTTATCCTTTGCACTGATGTGCTGGGGTCCTCCATCATTGAGGATAAGGTTTTTGTAGAACCTCCTCCTTCTCCAGTTGTTTAACTGACCACCACCATTTTCGACTGTATGTGGGGGAAGAACTGCAGAGCTTAGATTTGATCCGTTGGTTGTAGATTTTCACCCAAAGCAAACCATTAGGTGAAAAGTACGACTAAAGTTCACTTTAACTGTTAAAGTATGGTATGAAGGATATGAAAATTATTTGCTACTTGAGCCAATGCTCATAAACACCTTTTCAGCAATTTTGTGTATTTGTAAAATCTCTGTAGAAGTTCCAATGACCGGCACCCAAAAATTTGCAACAAACAATAGTTTATTATTTTGTTCACTTATGGGAGATGGGTGTCTCTGGCTGGCCGGCATTTATTGCCTATCCTTGTTCAGAGGGCAGTTGACATCACAATGGATCTGGAATCACATGTCGGCCAGATCAGGTAAGGACAGCAGATTTCTTTCCCCAAAGGACATACATGAACCAGATGGGTTTTTCCAACAATTGACAATGATTTCATGGTTATCAGTATACTCTTAATTCCAAACATTTTTATTGAATTCAAATTTCACCATCTACCATGATGGAATTTGAACCCGGGTTCCCAGAACATTAACTGGGTTTCTGGATTAATAGTCAGGCAATAATACCAGTAGGCCAGTACTCTCTCTGAACAGCTCTGACATGTTTCCACTCTGCCTGCACTCCAAGGAGAACTCCTGCACTTTCATCATGTGAAGCTTTAAGTCACCACATCATCACTGCATCATCTACAACTGTGGTCTACAACTTCTATTCTATGAACAAGATATATCAGTGAACAAACTGGTCCTAAATGAGTTGCTAGAGAAATTCAAAGTTATTAAAAATTTAACCAAGAGAATACTCAGGTTGGGTGGATTCAATTGACCAAAGGTTTTCTCTTACTTGGAACTGTTATCATGTAATGAAGAACAAGAAAGTAAGATTTCTTTGTAATTAAACACAAATTACTTACTTGAAAACAATGATATATTAAAACTAAAAGTTCCAAAAATGATTGTCAAAAGTATAATTAGTTAGCTTTCTTACTATTTTACTAATAATTGAATTAATTGTTTTAAATATACAAATAATATTCAGTTTTATTTAATATAGTGTTCCTGATTCATGGCACGGACACGATTTGTTCTCCAATCATCAATTTAGTTCATCCTGCACTAATGTAGATGAAGGAAGATTTTCTCCAAGAAAAACACTTCACCTAATTTTCAATAAAGGACGGGAAGATTAATTCCTATCAAAATTTTACATAGACAATTATAATTAATACATGTAAATTGAAAATGGATTGGAGCAAAATATGAAGAAATTAAATTAAAACTGCAGATGCATTTAGACAAATGTTACGATATCTTAATTTTCCACATAATGCTTGGTAATATGTGTTAGTACTCAGTCTAAATCTGTGCGGGAATGAAGATGCACGTTTATTCTTTAATTATACAAAATAAACTTCAAATTTTTAATACTTTGGAAAAGCCAAATTGAAATTCTGCAAGAGCTGAATGGCAAGGCAATGGACTGTAGTTAATAAAAACCCAAGCCTGACCTTGATAGAATTTAACACAGTAAAAGGCAGCTTTAATCCAAAGGCTTGTGCTCTTCTAACTACCAACAAAGCTGTAAAATGGACTCCCACTGGGATTAAAAGCCTCATTGGAACTGTAACAAGCAAATGAAGCGTTATGCACAGTGCGTGCGTGTGCCCATGAATCTCTGTGAGTGAGAGTGGGCTGACTACATTCTGCTGTTTTAAACCATTATTCAAGATCTGTATTTGAGCTCTCTAGTGGTCTAGTCCTGGCTAAAAGGCTTACAGCTGAGTAGTTCCGATCATGTAAGTTTGTTTAAGATGCATAATTCATGAAGGGTACATATCACCACCCTTGAATAACTTTCCACGTACAGCACGCTTGACAGGAAGAGACCGCCAGAGAATACAGCTGAGGAAATCTGACATTATCACATCCCACGGAAGGACATCAGAAAGCAATTAGTCCATGAGTACAGTTACTGCCATAGATAGAGCTTTGATTCTAAATTGAAGAACTGTTGCTGAGCAAATCTGTGGCCATCTAATTCTCCACTGAGTCTTAAGATTAACCTCTTGGCAAATATTCTACAATGTAAATAAGGGCATTTTAAAATTTGGGCTCAGATTTCCGCCATAATGGAGAGCGTCTCCATTGCGATGAAAATGGGGAAAATCAGAAACCCTAAATCTTGGTCCTGAACACAGCACTTTCCAGTTTTGCAGGACTGAAGTCATGGGGGGAATTTTGTTGTCCCATCCAACATGAGACTGTAGCGGGTGGGGGGCAGACCATGGAAAAGTCTGTGACTTTAGGGCAGGATTTTCTAGTTTTGGGGTAAGCACAGCTAGAAAAGTCTCACCCATGGTCTACGGAAGCAGTTGGCCATTTACAGCATCAGCTACACTCCACTGCAGTAAGATTTTGGTAGACTCTGGAGTGTGAAATCCAATATGTGAAAATTAAACAAATTAAGAGCAGGTCTGAGCTTGGTGAACTTGTTGGAACACCAGAGAAATCTTTGAAGAGGTAAGATATCCTGCTAGATATAGTTCAGTGATACCTTTGAAAGAAGGAATGCAGTCTTTGAGATAGATAATGCACCATTTGGAATTGTTAAAAATAAACATAATTACGCATACAAAAAGTGCAGAAATTTATTGGAATTATCAAAATTGTCAAAAACTGGTTTTAACTGCTGGACTTCCAAAGAAACAAAATATCTTGTTGCTCATTCTATCTGTGGACATAAACCTGAGGGTTCTCATCATAGGATCTTGCTGTAATGACTGCTTTTACAAACTAACATTATTGCAGATGGGTGCCTGTTGAGCAGTTTTACTAACCACTGCAACCTGTTATGAAAGAGAAGTGTTTGTTTTCATAGGGGATTAATTGAAGACATGCCTTTGCATTTTTTTAATTGAAAGTTTTCCTTTAAATAGTGATATTATCAATAGACAGATAACTTCATCTTATGCCAGCATGATTCTTAAGACTTGTGGTATTGACACCGCAAACTGCTGGCATCTCCACATCTTAAGATTTGGCCATGGTAAATACTGGGTGAGTTGGTATGGAAGGGATAAAAGCAAAGGATGGTAGATATACGTTGGCAGTAATTGGCACTGTGTTCATAGAGGGGCTATAAAAGATCATGGAGATGTTGGGGAGGTGGCACGTGGTTAAGTGGTGGGGCATTTGGTGGCATAGGGGAATAAGAAATCGTAAAGGATGGGTGGGGGAAATCTGACATGAAAAGTATGTTGGATCATGGGTGAGTAAGTAGGGGGCATGAGGTGGTATAGATTGATATTGGTGGGGCATGGGGAGTGTATGAGTTTTGAGGACTGGAGGATCTCTTACTTCAGTAATTTTTAAATTAAATTCAACAAAGTGCTGGAGTGCAGAGGTAGGCCTTCCATTAAGCCTGCCTCATACCCAGCAACCTCTGTATTCATTCTGAGGGTGGCGGACCCAACACCTAATTTGCTCCCCACCTCTGAAATAAAGATCAGAACTGCAGGCTGCCATTTTTAACCACCAGGTTGATATGACCAGCAATTCTCCCATCTCTGGACAGCCAAAGCAAAAAATCTCGGCCTTAATTTTAACAAAGTTCATTAGCAGAGTTTGAGCTCAATTGCTTAATATTTTGTTCCAATTCTTTTTCGGCCTCGGTAAATTAATTTTATAATTCCACAGTACATGAAAAATATTTCAATTTTATCTTACCCTCATTCATACAATGGTAGGAAAGATGTTTGGAACAAAACTTACCATTAAAAAGATGGGTGAGAATTGTTTCAGTGTCTTTCTAGCAGGTAACCAGACAGCAGGTGGAACAATATTAGAATGGTTAATTTTATTCAAATGACAGTCAAGATCAGAACCTTTCATTGCTAATATATTTCTGCTTTAAAATATGTGCAGTTTTTGTATTGGCAGAGCCAGTAAGACACTAAACTAATTGCTACCTTAAGTGTTTATGGTGCCTGAATGTAGTAGAGAAATGCTGCGGTAACTTTTCAATTTTTAATGATCCACAATTAGTGGTGCAGCTGTGATTAATATGAGTTGAATTATTAATAAACCTGAATATACCATAAATGATTATTTGGTTGGCTGTTTATTGCCATTTTCACTTTTGCAAAATATTTTGAGAATGCTTAACCTGATGCCACTGTAGTAAATGTGGTCAATCATTCAATTAAATCTTTTTTTGTGTGTAACAATATCAAGTTTCCATATTCTGACTTCTTGTATTGTCAATTACAAAAATAAGTGATTGCCCAAGGTTTACAACCCACATCAAACTTAGCGGGTGAGTGGCATGGTGGTATGATGGCTTGCCTAGTAATCCAGAGACCCAGGGTAATGCGCTGGGGACCCACACCCAATTCCAGCATGGCAAATAATCAAATTTCACAAATCGCTGTTAAAAACCCGTAGATGAGACAGTGGTTACCACTGTTGCCTCACTGCATGACGAATTCGGGTTCAATTCCTGAATTGAGTCACTCTCTTTGAGGAGGCTGTACATTCTCCCCATGTCTACATGGGGTTCTTCCTGGTGCTCCAGTTTCCATCCAAAGTCTAAAAGACGCGCTGGTTAGGTGCATTGGCCATGCTAAGTTCTCTCTCAGTGTACCTAAACAAGCACCAGAATGTGGCGACAAAGGACTTTTCAATGTAATTTCATTGTAAGCCTATTTTGACACTAATAAATAAAAATAAATCCAAGCAAAATACCATTTGCAGAGGTTGTATTTAAAAATACCCCTTTTTAGAATTATTTTCATTGGCTGCAAACAGCAGTGGAGATGGTTCTGATTGTTATATGTTAAATATTTAAATTTTACAAAAATGTCTTCTTGGTGAACAAATTTATCTGACTTTTAAGATTCACATGAGTATTATCTGTGCACTTTGCCCTAGCTTAACACATCTATCTCCTGTCAACTGACTGAAAAATAAGTTAACGTAAATGACCTGTATATCGTGCATATGGTGTAAAATCCTGCGAGACCTTGCAATGGTGAAACCTGAAACTCTAAAATCCTGTCAGACAGGGATTCAGATGTTCAGCAATACATTTTTAACAGCAATAACCTCATGGAAATACAAGTTTTAAACCACATTCTCATGAAATATAACACGCTGACTGAAAAATTCAGTCTTTCAAATGAGATTTTGAACACACACAAACCAACTACCTGCTCAAGTGGATTAGAAGTCCCATTGGAGGATAGAGCTGTAAGTCTGAATGAGTAAGAGAGGGCAAGATATTTGAAGAAGTGTAGGGGATTTTCCGTGATCTCTTCACCAGTGTAGTCTGCACATTGTCATTTACTTTGACTCATGGACATAGACAGTGAATGATACTTCATCTGCTTGCTTCAGTTCCAATGAAGCTTTGATAGAAAGGAAGATTTGTATTTATATAGCAATTGTCACAACTATTGGGTATCCCAAGGTGCTTCATAGCCAAGTATTTTTTGAAGTATGGTTAGTGCTGTAATGTAGAAAACATGGCAGTCAAACTGTCCGCAGAAAATGTCCACAAATGTCTTTTGTTTATTTTACTAGAGTCACGTGAAGGCTTACATTAACATCACAATGAAGTTAATGTGAAATTTCAGATGTCACCACATTCCGATGCCTGTTTACGTGCAGTGAGGGAGAATTTAGCATGGCCAATGCACCTAACCAACACGTCTTTCACGCTGTAGAAGAAATCAGAGCACCTGGAGAAAGCCCACACTAACACGAGGAGAACATATGGACTCCACACAGTGACCCAAGACAGGAATCAAACCCTGGTCCCTGGAAATATGAGATAGCAGTGCTAACAACTTAGTCACTGTGCCATCAATGAGGTAATGAATGAATGAATCATATTTTGTTGTATTGACTTAGGAAAAATTCCCTTGCTCTTCTTTGAATTGGTGTCAAAGAATCTTTTACATCCACACAAGAGGATATGACCTCATTCGAAAGATGGCACCTTTGACAGAGCAGCATATGTTTAGTATATCCCACTGGAATGTCAGCATAGATTTGTTTGAGCTCAAACCCTAGATTGGGATTTGAATTTTGAACCTTGTGACTCAGAGGAAAGAATGCTACCTCTCAGTAACAGTAACTCACTGTTTATCACCTCCCCAGTTCTCAAAATTGGAGATAATGGTATTTCTAATGCATTCACTTTTATTACAACTTGTCCATTCTATTATTTGTAGCTCCCCTTGACAAATATTTTCATTTTATATTTACAATCTCTTTTCACGTTTGTTGGTAATCCTTTTCTTTGTTCTTCTAGGGTTATAAAAATCAACAGTAAGGAAGTCATGTTCAACATGTGTAAGAATTTGGTGAAGTTGCGTTGGAAATGCTGTGTGCTCCTGTAGGCTCCATACTCCATATTTGTGTCCCAAAAAGATAAAGAAGAACAGGAGAATGAGCAAACAATATTCAAAGGGGTTGCAACAGAACTGAGACATTTCAGCAATTGGGGAAGATTGAATTAGTTGGGGCTGAGAGATTTAGGGGAGACCTGATAGAAGTCTTTAAAATTGTGAATCTGTTTGGATAAAGTATAAAGGGAATGGATAGGATTTTCTGGTAACTCCCATCAGCAGGATGTTCCAATCCCACCAACATGATGTCCACCATGGTTTCTCAGGCGGTGAAGGATACAAACAACAGGAAACCTGTTGATGTGGCGGTACTAGAAGATCTGGCCAATGGCAAGCCAACTCGGCTGTTGCAATACCTGTCCTGGGAGATGTGGAAAATCTTGCCCAATATTTCTATTTATGGGAGCATCCAAAACTAAGAACAATAAATGCAAGATAGTTACTACAAAATGTAAGAGAGGAATATTGAGAAATTAATTGGCGATCAGAAAGTGAAACATGCGAACATAAATAGATCAGCTGTTTTCAGAGGGAAAGTAATCAAGAACATGAGAGTAAATAAAATTGGAAAGGAGTTGCTACTGATTGCCTACACTGTGTCTGGCTGCAAATAATTGCAACACAAATAGAGCACCAGGGAAGAGACAGCACTCTAGTTGGCATTGAAGGCATTAGTTTTGGATGTGAAAGATTATTTCTCCACAGGGATCCTCTCAGATCACTCTCTGAAGAGACTTTGAGCAGGTAGCCAGGCAGCTTAGTGCAAGTAGCCTAGGTAGCCAAAAGGAGTTTAACAACCTTGTGTAGAATTCAGAATCGTTACAGTACAGAGGGAGGCCATTCAGACCATTGCATCTGCACCAGATCTTCAAATGAACAATTCACCTTGTGTCGTAGATCCACTTTTTATCTCTATTTCTATCTCTTGTGGGACAAGGTGGAACACAATAGAAGGAGGTAGAGCTGGATTGTCAAAAGCCAACAACTCCTGCATCTCCTGAGCCCTGTGGAGGAGATTGGGCTCCAGAAGATTTTGGGCTGGTTTTGACAGAACTCATGCTTTCTGGCATCACTAAGAGCATTGAAGATGATGGCATGTTCCGGCTGTATGCCACTTTTTAATTCCCCTCTATCGGACTGGTCAGACCAGCAGTTAATGGTGTGGACTACTTGCTTTTCACACAACTCCATTCCCTCATCTCGAACTTTCCCTCCTGATTTTCTGGTTCAAACACACAAGAAGTGTCCTGTAGAACAGCTCCATAAGGAGAACGCACAACTTGGACAAGTTGCAGAGCTGGGCCGAGAGGTGGCAAATGGAGTTTAATGTGGAAAAGTGTGAGGTAATGCACTTTGGCAGGAACAATAAATGTGTAGAGTATAGGGCTAATGGTAGGGCTCTTAATAGTGTTGAGGAACAGAAGGATCTTGGTGTATGTGTCAATAGATCCCTGAAAGTAGGCAGTCAAGTGGATAAAGTTGTTAAGAAGGCATATGGAGTCTTAGCTTTTATTGGTAGGGGGATTGAATTTAGGAGCCGCAGCATCATGTTGCAACTGTACAAAACTCTAGTGCGGCCGCACTTGGAGTATTGTGTGCAGTTCTGGTCGCCACATTATAAGAAAGATGTGGAGGCATTGGAGAGGGTACAGAGGAGGTTTACCAGGATGTTGCCTGGTATGGAGGGCAGGTCCTATGAAGAGAGGTTGAAGGATTTGAGGTTGTTTTCGTTAGAAAGGAGGCGGCTAAGAGGGGATCTTATTGAAGCATATAAGATGATTAGAGGTTTAGATAGGGTGGACAGTGATAGCCTTTTTCCTAGGATGGAGAAAGCTAGCACGAGGGGACACAGCTTTAAATTAAGGGGTATGAGTTATAGGACGGATATCAGAGGTAGGTTCTTTACTCAAAGAGTGATTAGGGAGTGGAATGCCCTGCCTGCAGCTGTTGTAGATGCGCCAAGTTTGGTGGCGTTTAAGAGGTTAATTGATAAGTATATGGAAGAGAAGGGAATGGTTTAGTTTGGAGGGGCATTGCTTTTTATTTTGGTCGGCACAACATCGAAGGCCGAAGGGCCTGTTCTGTGCTGTAATGTTCTATGTTCTATGTTCTATGTTAACATTACATCATTTGATATGGCAACAGCTCAGATACTGACACTGCACGCACCTTAAACCCCAGTGTAGAGTAGCAATCAGCATACAATGAGTTTCTGATCAAGAATGAGCTGCAGTCATGCCACGGGGAAAGGATAATTCATGTGCCAGCTCTCAGAGGACAAGCTCACACACAAAAAGGTGAGGATGTTGTTGTGGTGACACTAGCTCCAGCAGCATTATTAACTCTAATTTCACACCCTTGATGTCTAATACCACCCCACAGGTCTACCCGACCTGTCCCCTTCTATTTATAAACAGGAATAGTGAAGAATGTTGGCTGAGATTCTCCCAAAAAATTCTAAATCCCAAATTCACATAAAAAGTTGAAGTAACTCTTGTTGGCTTTTTTAGCCTCCATGAGATTCTTGCTAAAAATCAGGGGACTGGACCTATTCCCACTGGACAGGCTGGCAGCATAGCGCTGAGCAGGACACTGAGAATGTGTCGATCTGACTCCGTCGACGCACAGTAGCCCCACATCGCTGGTCTCCCGGTCGCTGGTCAGCTTATTTGCTGGTCTCCTGAATAGCTCTAGGCCAGCCCAGACCAACCTCCCCCATTCCAATCAGCCCCTTCTCTCACTCTGCCACTAATCCCTGTGCAGACTGGCAGTGAGGCCCTGCCAACTTGGCACTGCCCAGTACCTGGTGGGTAGTGACAAGGTGTTCCTTAGGCATGACCACTTGGGGAGGGGGGATGGGGAGTGGGGGGGTGGAGGGTTGGAGGGTGGGGGAAGTGGGGGGGTGGGGGTTAGCAGAGGCTAGCAGGCCCGGGAACTTCAGTCAGAGGCCCACTAATATGATGTAAATCATGATTTCAAAATTGAAATCAGCTTCACGATCCAGGCACTGGAGGTATGGAGAGGCCATGGCACCCAGTGGGGAGCCTGCTAAAAGGCCTCCGCTGATGTTTCCAGTCTGTTGCGCTGCTAGAGTGACATAGCAAGCTGGGAGAATCGTCCCTTTGATCATCTTTACCTGGGCAGTAAAGTCCTAACAATGTAAAATAGGTTCCTTTAAATTAAATTCAGCATATTCTTAAATTTATTTTTAGGATAATTTGTGCTATCTCAAATTGTAATCCATCGGCTAAAGGTTAACTGCCTCTGAAATACAGAGATTGAGCAAACCCTGCCTTAGGACATTTTTCTTGACTGCAATTGCATCAGTTGCTGAAACTCAAAGATTTCCATTATATTCTATTAAAAATGAAAGATTTTTAAAGTTTCTCTTTCTCGATATGTTTCCAGCCAAAAGACAATTTGGCTGGAAACTTGTAAACTTGTAATTTTAATAAATGCAAATGTAAATGCTCTCCTCTGTTTGGAGAATGTGTAATAGAATGCACATTGCACGGTGTTAAGACTTGAGGACGAATTACTGTTCACTATTCTAATTGTTGATCCAATTTATATTGTAATGCATTATATCAGAAAGAGTCTCTCTAAAATAAACCATCTCTCTCATAAATTGCTGGAATGTAGCAGATGAATATAGTGAGATTTCCTGATCAGTCACCCATCATTTACCTGACGTGAAATGTTTGCTGTGATTGCAATGTTTCTCAGAGAAATCATACCATTGCCTTTCTGTATGTGACAGATCAGATATCTGGTTCAGATTTTAAGAATCTTTACATTATAGGTTTGAAAACAATTGATATTGGAGGAATACCATAGCGATGTGAAACCTGAGCTTGGCAGGGAAAGCGTTTCTGTGGGCTTTGTAAAGAGGTGGAGGATACACAAAGCTATCTGTACCTTCCAAGAGGAAATGCCTCATCCTGATTTATATTGATTGCTTGCCACTAGTCCCTGTCAAGATAAAATTGTTTGATTGTTTAGCAGATGGATTTAGGAACAAGCTAGTCATAAAAACCTAATAGATACCAAGTCCACTTCGTTGATAGAAATAATCAATACTGACTACCAGGCTGTCAACAGAACATAGGTGTAGTCTACTGAATTTACAATTGCTGCAAGCTCTTTGATAGACGTTTAAATGTGATATGTTTCTCAACAAGGTATTATTGTTTCCCAGACTTGGCAATTCTGTGTTGTCTTTGGTGTGAGTGAATTATTTGAGTCAAGTGCCAGAAAGGCTCCTGTGATATTTTTGAAGATTAATTTATTGTCTGTCATTCCAGCAATTGTTTCACAGTGGGTTGATTCATTGGGCTAATTGTGAATATCATGCTTTGGCAAGAGACATATAAATGGCTAACTGTCCTCTCCCAACGGGGTTCCCCGAGGCTGAATTCTCATCTTCATACGCGGCAAACGGCAATTGGGACTGTATCTGGATTCCCCTGAGGGGTGGGTGCTGGGGGGAGATAGTACTCTTTGGGATCTTCACTGTCGCAATTGGCGATTGGTTCCCCTTTCAATTAAGGGTGGTGAAAGGACTCTTGACGCCAAAGGGTCAGGCATCTGATTTACAATTTGAGAGGAATCATGCCTGAAATAGAGGAAAAATAACAGAGAAAGTACTTCAGCATAGAGGCATTTTCCCATCTTTTTTTAAAAAGTGCCAGCTTTTTTCATTGAACACAGTCGTTTTTTATTTCGACTGTACAAAGTTTAATTAAGTTGCAATTTGAGTGCTGAAGTTATTTGAGTGCATCTGACAAAATAATCCAGGATCCATTTTCCACTTAAGCATTCACAAAATATTGTGATGGTATTCAGAATGGATATGACCTGTTCCTCTATGAGAACATTGTTTCATTATCCTATGCTGCTGTAGCACTTACAGTCAGACAAATAATTAATCACAGCATTGCTACAACCAGAGTCATACAATTAAAGTCATCCAAAATGTGAACTTCTGAGTGAAGTTCAGATTGATAACAGTACATTTCAGTAACAGTTTATGGAAAGGCATTCATAGATGTGCAGTTAGATAACTTAATGATCAATAATCCAATCCTTCAGAAATATCTGTGCAAAACGAATATATATTAAAGTTATGATTGTTACTTTCTCTTTCTTTTGCTATCTGCTTTCCCCAGGTTTCATAAATATGTGGCTCTGTGAAGAATGAAATTAGTTCATTCTGACTGGTACATGAATTTTTTAAGTATGACTGTCACGTTGTATTATCGTTTCAAAAGCCTCTAATAGGGTTGCTAAGTTACATGTTTCTTGTGTGCCCTCGCATTATTCTCCAGCGTAAGTTGCTACAAAACCTTTCCCATTTTTATACTTTTGTTTTTATTTTTGACTTCAAGGCTTAATTTAGTGCATAAAAGTTTCCTTTTTGCTCTTCTAAAGGAACTGAAATAACTGTTTGCACTTTGCTCTTTCAGTGCCACTGAGCGTTTAGTTTAAAGCCCAGAGAGTAAGAGATGTGAAAAATGAGATGCCGAGGGGTTAGAACTCATAGATCTGAAATGGAAAATGTTGTAGGGAATCTGTCCTTAGAATCTTGTAGTTTTGCTTGGCAAAGGGAGCTGTTAGAATCCCTTTGAACACTATGTCCCAAGCTGTGTTAGATTAACTGGATTAAACAAGGAAATGCGGTAGGATACTGGGATAGGGCCTGTGTCGGATCTTCTGTCAGAGAGTCGGTGCAGTTTTGATAGGTGAATGTTCTTCTGTACTGTAGAGATTCCATGAATATAAAGCGATAATACAAATATAAGAAAAAATGCTATAAATGAGATGCAACTTAGGATGTATTTTCTCTTAAAGTTTATTTAATAGAGTCACATGTAGACAATGAAGACAACCCCCTAGTCCCCACACTCCGTCGCCTGTTCGGGTACACTGAGGGAGAATTTAATGATCAATGCACTTAACCAGTACATCTTTTTTTGAGGAGGTGACGAAAACGGTGGACGAAGGACGAGCCATTGATGTTGTCTATATGGATTTTAGTAAGGCGTTTGACAAAGTCCCTCATGGGAGGTTAGTCGAGAAGGTCAAGGCAAATAAGATACAAGGACAGGTAGCTAGATGGATAAGCAACTGGCTTGGTAATAGGAGACAGAGAGTAATAGTGGAAGGGTGTTTCTCTAGCTGGAGGTTGGTCACTAGTGGTGTGCCGCAGGGCTTGGTACTGGGACCTCTTCTATTTGTAATATATATAAATGACTTGGAAGAGGGAGTAAGTGGAGTGTTCAGCAAGTTTGCAGACGATACAAAGATGGCTGGACTTGCGGATAGTGAGGAGCATTGTCAGGTGATGCAGCAGGACATAGGTAGGCTGGTAGCTTGGACAGACAGATGGCAGGTGGAATTCAATCCTGATAAATGTGAGGTGATGCATTTTGGGAGAAAAAATGTAGGGGGGAGGTATATGATAAAGGGTAGACCTTTTAAGAGTATAGAAACGCAGAGGGACCTGGGGGTGAAGGTGAACAAGTCTCTGAAGATGGCAGAGCAAGTGGAGAAGATTGTGAAGAAAGCATATAGTATGCTAGTCTTTATAGGAAGGGGTATAGAGTACAAGAGCTAGCCTTTAATGTTGCAGTTGTATAAAACGCTGGTTAGACCTCATTTGGAATACTGTGTCCAGTTCTGGCCGCCTTACTACCGGAAGGACATGGAGACTCTGGAAAGAGTGCAGAGGAGGTTTACCAGGATGCTGCCTGGTGTGGAAGGTCTGAGTTACGAGGAGAGATTAGGAAAATTGGGACTGTTTTCCTTAGAAAGATGTAGACTTAGAGGAGATCTGATCGAGGTGTACAAGATTTTGAAGGGGATAGATAGAGTAAACAGGGCTAAGCTTTTTCCTAGGAAGGACTCAAATAGCACGAGGGGTCATGGGCTTAGGGTGAGGGGGGTAAGGTATAATTTGGATGCTAGAGGGAGTTTTTTCACACAGAGGGTGGTGGGGGTATGGAATGCGCTACTAAGTAAAGTGGTGGAGGCAGGCACTCTGGAGATATTTAAGAAATACTTAGATGGGCACATGAACAGAATGGGAATGGAGGGGTATAGAAAACTGATTTAAAATATGGATCATGAGCCTTGGGAGTCCCTGGGAAGTGTGTAAATAGATGATGATATTGATGTACTTGTTTTTATCCTACAGGTGTTTTTGGTCCACCTTGTTGTCTAACGAGGGGCATTCACACGATGAGTCGTGAGAGGACAGCTCTTGGACCTTTTTCAAGAGTATCCTACTGCTTCACCTCATTAGTACAACAACAACAAAGACAAGAGCAACACAGCACAGGAAACAGGCCCTTCGGCCCAACGAGCCCGCGCCGCCGTCCTAACGTCTTAATGACATATCCATGACTTTAGGCTATGCCTATTGTGGAAGATTCCCATATAGGGACCCATATAGGGACAATTTGTTACCCAATCAGCCTAAGAGCACATTTTTGGGATGTGGGAGGAAACCGGAGCACCCGGAGAAAACCCACGCAATCACGGGGAGAACGCGCAAACTCCCGCAGACACAGGCCCAAATCTATGTGTCTGCACAGCAACAGCGATAGTCTCTGAGCTGTCATGTTGCCCATCAGATGGTCCAGTTTAAGCATACACTAACGACTTGAAGCACTAGGCCACTCCTGAAGCAACATCCAAGAGCAGCCCTCGCACGACCTGCCGAATGCATGCACCTTGTTGGTCAACAAGGTGGACCGAATTGCCTGTGGAAATAAATAAGATATTTAGACAGTCCTGCTATATCCCTCTATCTGCAGACCGCTCATGTGGCTGTCCAAGAGACCCTTAAACACCTAGCGTGCCTGCTCCCACCACCTTACTCGGCAGTGCATTCCACACCCCCACTACCCTTTGTGTGAAAAATTGCCCTCTAATATTCGTCTTATACATAGCCCCCCTCACCCTAAGGCCATGACCCCTCGTTCTATCCATTTCTAATGGTGGAAAAAGCTTACCACCATTTACTCTATCTATACCCCTTATAATCTTATATACCTCTAATAGATCCCCTCTCAGCCGACGTCTTTCAAGGGAAAACAACCCCAGTGTGTTCAATCTTTCCTCGTAAGACAGCCCTTCCATACCAGGCAGCATCCTGGTAAATCTCCTCTGCACTCTCTCCAAGGCCTCCACATCCTTCCGGTAGTACGGCGACCAGAACTGGACGCAGTACTCCAAGTGAGGCCTAACCAACGTTCTATACACTTGCAACATCAGACTCCTACTCTTGTATTCTATACCCCTTCCTATGAAGGCTAACATACCATACGCTTTCTTTATCACTTTCTCCACCTGTACTGACACCTTCAGAGACTTGTGAACCTGCACCCCCAGGTCTCTCTGCGTCTCTATACTCCGGATAGTTTTACCTTTATCCTATAACTCCCCTCTACATTATTCCAGCCAAAACGCATCACCTCGCATTTATCTGGATTAAATTCCATTTGCCATCTATCAGCCCAATCTACCAGCCTTTCTATGTCCTGTTGTATTACCTGGCACTGCTCCTCAGTACCCGCCAATCCAAGCATCTTAGTGTCATCAGCAAATTTGCTGATCACATCACCTACCCCCTCTTCCAAGTCATTTATATAAACCACAAATAGAAGAGGTCCTAGTACTGAGCCCTGTGGCACACCACTAGTGACAGACCTCCAGTTGGAAAAAGAGCCTTCCACTACTACCCGCTGTCTCCTCCTCCCAAGCCAGTTCTCAACCCATCTACATACCTGGCCCTGTATCCCATGCGCCTTCACCTTTTCTATCAGCCTACCATGAGGAACCTTGTCAAACGCCTTACTGAAATCCATGTAGACGACATCAACGGCTTGTCCTTCATCAACCGTTTTTGTCACCTCTTCACAAAATTCCACTAGATTCATAAGGCACAATCTCCCCTTAACGAAGCCATGCTGCGTATCCCTGATCAGATCACAGTGCTCCAGATGCTCATACATCCTGTCCCTGAGGATCCTCTCCATTAGCTTACCTATAACTGAAGTCAAGCTCACCGGCCGATAGTTCCCTGGGTTATCCCTCTGACCCTTTTTAAACAACGGTACTACATTTGCTATCCTCCAATCCTCTGGGACCTCACCTGTGTCCAAAGAAGAGACAAAGATTTGCGTCAGAGGCCCAGCAAGGTCATCGCTCACCTCCCTTAGCAGTCTGGGGTAAATGCCATCAGGCCCCGGATAGTGTATGCTTGACCTGGACCATCTGATGGGCAACACGGCAGCGCAGTGACTATAGCTGTGCTGTGCAGATACATGGGTTTGGGCCTGTGTCTGTGGGAGTTTGCACATTCTCCCCATGCTTGCATGGGTTTTCTCCAGGAGCTCCGGTTTCCTCCCACATCCCAAAGATGTGCTCTTAGGCTAATTGGCAAAACAAATTCTCCCTAAATTGTCTCAAATTTGTTTTTTAATCCATAGATCTATAAACATGGACAGAGATCGCGTGTAGAAGTGGAACATCGAGGTGGTGGCGCGGGCTCGTTGGGCCGAAGGGCCTGTTTCTCGTGCTGTTTTGTTCTTTGTTCTTTGTTCTTTGTCTTTCAGATTATGGGAGGAAATGGAAGCACCCAGAGGTAATGATTGCAGGGAGAATATGCAGATCCAAGTGACCAAAGCCAGGAATTGAACCCAGGTCCCTGTGCTGTGAGGCAGCAGTGTGCTACCATGCTGCCTACCAAACATCAAAATGTGTGTCAGCTTTGAAGTTGCATGCTAACTTCTTTTCGTGATGGTAGCTTGACCAAAGAGGATCACATTTGAAATCACAAACAGAGGAAGGCACCATGTCAGAGAAATGATAGGAGTTAATCACGTTTTTGGAATTACTACAGCTTTAAATTACCATTCTGAAGTGTTAGTATTACACTGTGGCATTCATTGATGATCAATGGATTTGCAATTTTAATAGTGTTTAAGACGGCAAGTAACCTAATATGATTAACGTTTAATAAACATAACCCCCCCTTCAAATTAAAACAGAATTTCAGAAGGTCAGACAAACTCATCAAAATTCTAAGTCACCCAAATGTGGGTCAAGGCCATTTTCTTAAACGAACAAAAGTGTGAAATGATATTCATCTGAATCATCTCTATATCTGCAAAATCGAGAAGAATGTGATAGCTCGTCAAATCATGAAATATTTATTCAGTCAAAGTAATGAATTTGTACTATTGTGTTTTTCAACTTTAATTGTTATGGCAAATATATATTCAGATTTAATTCCAAATAAAGAAAAGTCAGTCAGAACTACTGACAGATCCTAAATAGGAGACACCATGCAGTCCTTTAGAATATCAGCCCCCTCTAAACTGATGGAATCAAAGCTTCTCATTCTGCTGTTGGAAGCCTTCAATGAAATGTTTTTCATTAATCTCAATCCAGTTCTGAGTAGACAAGAGATTTCAACATAAAACTGCTTGTAAATGAGCAGTAATTAGATGGTATCACTTAAAGAGAATATTGGGATAAATGGTGTGGGAAAAGGAAATGTCACAATGGTGCAGTAAGGCATGTTAAAACACATTACTTAACCGTGTAGATGGAGTTCCGTGTATTATCCAACCTGGACGATTTGATGGAGAGAAATATTTCAGTTATTAATGTTTCATATTTTAATATCAATGTTTACTATTTCAATATTTCCTTTACATTAATTAACAAGAAAAGAATCACAACAAAAGGAAACACAATAATAAAAAATTTTTAGGTCAGAGAGAACAGGAAAATGTGGCTTAGACATCCTTCCAACGAACCATGCACAATTTGTATTGCAGTCCATGTGAGATAAATATCCAAATCATTTTCCATAAATGGAAAGGAATGTTATTGCTTAGATTTTTGGAGAAAAGTGATGGTATTGGTAATTATAGAGGGTATATTTTTTAAATTGGAATTCACATTCCTCTGTGTCAGAAGAGGATGGTTTGCACTGAGATGGTTAATTCTATGTTAAGTATCAACTGGTATTACTCAGGAGTCCCACTCTGACATGGCATCTCTGCCACATTTGCTGCAAAGAAGGCAGTGGCTGAGAAGGTGTGTGATTCACTGGCCTCTGTTTTTTTTGTATCCTCTTCTCCACCAGTTGAGATTTTAATTTCTGCACACTTCTTCCACTTTCCAAATAGTCAGGATCTAGAAGTCACAGCTGTTAGCAACTGTCTCCCAGATGGCAGTGTCAATATCTGTCACCTTGATATCTCACAGCAGATGTCTTTCTAGTTGATGTATGGATACCTGGAGGCTGTGAGGCAGTAGTTAGTTTATATACATTGTATGTGGCCATCTTCCTCTGAGGTGTGGTCAAGCTAGTGTGGATGTTGTTGGTTTAACATGAGTGCACGCAGCACACTGTAAAATTTCTGAGCTGATAATCTTGCCCTGCTCGGAGATGTTAAGGATATGTCTGAGACGATGACGGTGATAACAGTTCAGTCTTTTCTCTTCCCTAGCATATGTTATTCGGGCCTCATCATTGTGGATGCTTAGTAGACCTCCAGTTTGGTGTTCTCAATCGGATTATTGTTGTTTGACACTTTTTTATTCAGCTTGGATATAATATTGCAGCTTTTCAGCAACAAATGACAGATTGCTGGTGATTGTGGAGCCTAGATATGTGAAGCTATCAACAACTCCTAATGTCAGATCATCAATGCTGATCAATCTCCTAAACAATGAAACTTCTCTTCCTGATGCTGATGGTCAGCTTTGAGTGTCTGTCCATTTCCCATTGAAGATGTTCCTCAGTGTGGGCTGTTAATGCGACATTGTCAGTGTGGAGCAATTCTGTGACTTGGCGCATCTTGCCTGAATGACAGGCAAGCAAGGCTGAACAGTTTTCTATCAGTTCTAGCATTTGAGTAGATATCATCTGTGCATAACCTGAGGCCAAATGACTGCAGTAAAATGCAGAATATGCCAAAGAGTATCAATGCCAGAACACGATCCTATGTGACCCCACTGTGGATTTCAAGAGTCCAATGTTGCCCTGTCACTGTTGTCTTTTCCCATCATCTTGTCATTGAAAGGGGAGACCATATTACGTAGTTTTGGTGGGTAGCCAATTTCCCAGCAGCTCAAAATAGACCACCTCAGCTTACATGGTTAAAATAAGAAGTCTCACAACACCAGGTTAAATTTCAACAGGTTTATTTGAAATGATGAGCTTTTGGAGCACTGTTCTTTCCTCAGGTGAGACTTGTTACTGTGCCCACCCCAGTCCAATGCAACATCTCTACATCATGGTCAAATGAATTGGCAAGATTGATGGAAATAATATATAGTGATCTCCTTTGCTTACATTGTTTCTCTTGTAGCTGCAGGATTGATGATCATGAGACACTACCTTGAATTGTAGTCTGGGGAGAAAATGGCCATCAAGGAAGCTCTAGAAAGTCTGGCTCGCATGACAGAACTGGACATCAAACGCAGAAACTGGACCAGCTTAACAAAGCTATTGACTTTTGATGACGGGTGATGCAAATCTACAGGTACTGATGCAATACCGCCTGAACTTGTCAAACACACGAAACCTGCACTTCCGTCTCTGCTGCAGGGAAGGGACAGTTCCCAGGATAAGTTTGAGGCAATGTTTATGACCCCTGTTACAAGAACAAGGGTGATCACAGTAATTGCAACAGCTATCGAGGCATCTCCCTACAGAGCATCATGGGGAAAATATTTGTCGGCATTGACCTTGTCAGACTGCAGATCCTGGTTGAATGCGTCTATCCTCAGTCCCAGCGTGGTTTCCAAAATAGAAGATCTACATTACTTTTAATTAAAGTTAATTGTAATAAAGGTTCCAAAAGTGCCAAGAGGAACAAAACAGATGGCTCATGTTCTGAAATATTTCCCCATCTGATGCAGAAAGTCAGCACCTTTAATTGATTTTGGCAGAAAGGGGAGGGATGAAAGGATACAGATGCAAGGGGGAATCAGAGGCTGAGGGGAACACAAAAGAGTGATGTCGTGATGACATAGGAAGGGAGCTGCTAAAACATACATATTCTCTGTACTTACAGTACATTAAATGTGACTTGCACTCTTAATAGCCTTCCTTCCATGTTACACTACCCGTGTTATCTGCCCTCAGAAAGTAAATGAGAGGAAGAGGAAAAGGGAGAAGAGGCAGGCAAAGTGAAGAGAAGGGAAAAGAGAAAATGGCAACACAAGACAATACAGTCCATTAGGTGAGAAGGAATTTTTTTTAATTTACATTAAGGGACAGAATGGCAGATGTATAGTCTTTCATATGTAACATTTACCTCATCATGTTTTCTTCAATACACTTCGTTAATGTGCCACAAAAAAGAGCGGGAAATCAGCACAAACAGCTTTCCAAGTCGGAGCTGAATTACATCCAGATTCAAAATGGTAAAATCAGGCCCATTAATTCACAAAGAAACTCAAGCTATGCCAAAGTTCATATTGTAGAGCAAGAAAGTTCAACTCTAATACACTTTGAAAAGATAACATTCAAAGACAACCACAAAATTTATTCATCGAGGGGGATTTTAACCCCTTATAGCAGGTGGATTTGAGTCAGTGGTATGTAGAAATGAAAAAACACTCAAACCCAAATCCTACATCCAACCTGTGCACTTCTGACTTTAACAGAGGTAGGACACTGGGCAAGGAGCCATGACAAGAAGAAAATAATTAAAATCACTTGAAACATTTTTTGAAAAAAAAACAACTCACCTGATTTTTCTCAAAATACAATTCTAAAGTTAAACCTTGTGTCTGAGTTCCTCTGTTAACGATTTTACCTGAAGCCTTCTGTTTTTTGCAAAAGCCTTGCATATATTTGCTTGACATTCCTCCCCACAATACAAAACAAAGCAGTGTTGCTGTGCTTTTAAATAGTCACTTCACAGATATCGTGAAATTGAAGGATGTTACATATAAGTTGCATGTGGACTCAATAGTACGTCAATTGCGGAGGATGCCACTTCACATCAGGAAACCAACTGAAACAGAGCTTCAGCATCTAATGACCTTGACACTATTGAGAAAGCTGGGGATGAACCTACACTTTGCTTTCATCCAGGAAAATCGCTAAGAAACCCAACAGCGAGTTCCAACCAAGGGTCATCCTGATTTGAAATGTTGGCCTATTCTCTCTCCACTAGTGCTTTCAGATCCGCTGAGAGTTTCCAGCATTTTCTGTTTTTGTTTCAACTTGCAGAATTTTGCTTTTACCCAAGAGCGAGAAACAGATTTGAAATTGCATTGATATGCAGCCACCAAACAAAGCCATGCAAAGAGAAAGTCACTTAGTACCAGTAATCAATGCCATTATACTGAAAATACATGATGTTAAGCAGTGCTAAACTTGACTTCAGTGCAGATGCCATCAAATTAAGCTTGTGGAAGTATCAAGTTATCTTAGGTCAAACTTTTTCAATCCAAGACACTCAACTTCAGAATCACTTTAGTAGCTGAGGCACTTCAACACATGATTCAGTCTGTGTTTCAGGGTTTGAAGACATGCTGAACATCAGGGATGACATTCTTATCTGTAATCTCATCCATCACCTGGGAAAATAACAATCATCCCATAGCATTGGCCAAATATGTAAACATTGTCACTGTGTGCCAACTCAGAGGATCGTGAAACCTCACTCAAGGATGATGTGTGGTATGTGGAGAATTTTGTGACAATACACCCATTACCTGAGCATGTTATCTATCTTATAAAAGGAGATTGACAAGACCGGGGAAGCATATTATCAAATGCAAAAAGTTAAACATCAGATTTTGCAATAATTTAAAGCTATCCCAGGACCATCTTGGTGGGGTACGGGTGCAAATTTTGTAACCTATTCTCGGTTCAATATAATATCTCATGTTGTGCAGTGGTACATCTTATAGTTGTAATGGGTAGGATTTTCCCGTTGCACCCACCCAGGGATAGGAAATTCAAACCTGAGGGCAATAGACCTGTAAATAGTCTGTCAAATTTTTTGTCCCTCGTCTTGAAAATATCTGCATCAGATGGGACTGGAAACTGTATCCCAGTGTGTTAGTTTATGAATCTTGTCACTGATGTAGAGAGAGGGAAATTCGACTAATGATAAAGATGTTGCAGAAAGAAATGGAAGAAGGAACTGAAGGTATTTAATCTGGAAAAGTATAATAATGTTCTTAGACAAAATTATACATGAAAAGGTGGCTGGTGCATATCAATGTATACTTTACCTTTTTAACGTGCAACCATTTTTTAATCATGTAACTCTTTATTTTTTATATTAATTAATATGGATGGTTTGTGGTGTAACTCTGTGTGTGAAGTCTGGCTGAGGTGGTAGAAAGGAATATTGAGGTGAAAGACGAGCCCAGACCGAAGATATTTGAAAAGCTATACTGAATTGAATTGTGGGCTCAAAACACAAAGCATGATGGTCAATACAGTCAAGTCAAAGCTTTGCTAGAATCAGCAAGTTCTGCAAAATGGCTTAAACTGTCAGAGTGCTCACATTCAGATAAACCAACTGCCTTACTGAGGAACAATAAATGTGTCTCTTTCGCCCAGCTTCAGAGATTGATAACAGTGTTGGAGATAACAAAGCTGAATCAGGCTGGCTCTATTCCCTCAAGCAT
Organism: Sphyrna mokarran; assembly: GCA_024679065.1. Lineage (NCBI taxonomy): Eukaryota > Metazoa > Chordata > Chondrichthyes > Carcharhiniformes > Carcharhinidae > Sphyrna > Sphyrna mokarran. Next base: position 102,011,874 of record JAGIQG010000003.1, on the reverse strand, counting down.
GACCTTGTGAGAGGCCCAGGATATCAGAACAGGAGAAAAGACAATGGTGTAATTGAAAACCAATTTACTGGGCTAAAAGGACGCATTACTTTAAATGGTACAGGGCCACAGCAAAGAAAATGTGTGAAGAAGGAGGATACAAAAACATCTTGGCTGCAGTGGGTTAGAATGATTTGGTCAGTCACTCAGGAGTCACGCACAGAGGATTCGTCACAGATTGATCATCCAGACAGAGCCTGGCTAACAGGGAAGCTAAGTAACGGCTTTTATCATGAGTATGTACTATTGCTTAGTGGTTTAATAAAGGTGTATTACCTTTGGTGGAACCTTATTCAAGTTGTCACATGTCATTGATATCCAGAGTAAAGACAAGAACTTTAGACCAGGTAGACTGTCTTACAATCAAGACCATTACATTTGTGAAATCTCTTTTCTCCACTGAGTGTTTTACATCACAGTCTGTTTCAAACCTGCTTGCGAGCAAATCGTGACACGCTGACAAGACTGAGATTCTTTTTGAGATATATGAACAGATACTGATGTGTTGTATTAAAACAGGGTAAAGTGCCATCATTTCAACCCATTGTAGCTCCTCCAAGACAATCCTGTGTCCTAAATGTTATGTAGCAATAGTTTCAAAATACTTAACACATCAAATTAAAACAAAACAGCTTCAGAAAATGAAAACCAATACTAAGCCTGTCATCTCCCTTGGGTAAGCACTACATGTACCTGATCCTTGGAATGCATAATCACTGATGAATGAAATAATTTGCCCCAGTGTAGAAGCTTATAGAGGCATGAAGGTTTTTGGCAGGACATTTAATGTTTCTTATCAGAAACAATTGAGAACTTACCTGCAGAAATACTTTTCTTAATTCAATTGAACCATAGACAATAAATACTTTTTATTTCCCTGCACAACAGAACTTCAGTGTAACTGGTCTGAGTTAAATTAAATTGAGCAGTTTCCCTTTTGCTAATTGCTTGTTTTAATGGGGAAAAATAAATATTCCCTGTGTGATTATGTGAAGCAAACAAATTTAATAGGTTCACTAAGATCTGAAGATAAGAGCCTGAAAGCTCATTGCATTAGGTAATTAAGAGCCATCACCAGCAGTTTCTTCAGCAATATAATTGTGAGCTGTTTTCAGGTTTTCTCCTGGTAGCTATCATTTATTTACCTTTCTGATCAATATTCTCACTCTACCAGTGCTAAAGAACAGGTTTTGTGAAATGTAAGGCAATGGTTTTCAGTACCAGGTTATTTTGTACGTTGCTTTTGCAAATCTTCATGCAATGGGAAGAAAACACATTGCTGCACTGAAGATCTTAAGAGTGCTCTTGAAGAGAACATTTCAAAGCACATGTCTTCTGTGCATTATTCCTTTGAGTTCTGCTCTTTAATAAAAAATTACGATTTCAATTTTGCCTAACTTCAGAATATTCATAAGGTCAAATGAATGCTTGTATAATAAAATATTGCAGACGGCATAAAAATTGACATTAAACCACTGAGTGAATATATTTGTCACTCACAATTAGAATTAATTCCAACCTATGTGGATTTCATCAAATAGAAAATCCTAAATTGATCCAACAGTTGTAATACTTTGCTTGAATTTATTCCAATCTCCATTCTGGTGAATCCTCCCAGAAGGATGCTGCTACCTTCTTTCAGATTGTCTTCTATGCTCTACTATCTGACAAACTGATGATATGCTCCTATTATCAGCCTGTTCTCTGTTCCCTGACATTAGTACGGTCCTTTCCAAAGACACCACCATTGCTCTCATTAACACAGTCACTGCCAGCAGTTACCTTTTCTAGCAGATATTAATCCATGTGCCAAAAGAAAAATGAAATACACTAATAAAACATTCATATAAATTGATTTCCAAAGGTGACATTTTGAAGATGAAATTCTGTGGTAAAAAAAATCAGTTCAACTTAAAAGTATATGCAATAGCAAATCAAGAAAAATGACTATTTGGTACAATTCTTTCCAACATCATGTAAATTGAGTAGGTGCTCCCAAAAAACATGAAGTGCCAAATTTGCATAAAAACTGGAGTAAATCCTGCTGTTTGTTCAGTGGGATTTTCAACATTAATCTCCCACACCTTGTGCATCACAGAAGGCCCTCGCGTGAATCATACTAAAAATCAGTGGACAGGGTCTATTCCTGCTGGAGGGCCGGCAGCATAGCGTTGATCTGTCAGAACAAGATCGATGCATGCAAAGAAGTCCTGCACTACCAGCCTCTCAATCACTGGCCAGCCCCACAACCCCACATTATTGATGGTGCAATGCCCCCCATGCCATAATCGCTGTCCTCCCAGTCATGTCCCTGCCAACCCCAATGCCCCCCCCCCAACAGTCCGACTCAATCCCTCCACCCCTCCAATACTGATCTCTCGATTGCCCACCCTTAAAGCCCTGATTCTGCTCACCCCCTCCCTCCAGCAGGCCAATCCCCCACTGCAATGCCCACCCCTGAAGGTCGACCTCTCTCCCTCTGCCTTCGATCCCAAATACAGAATGGCAGTGGGCCCCCCATTCCCACCAATCTTCTCCTCTGCCCCTCCCAGTGCATAGTGGGCAGTGCCAAGGTGCCTCTGGGTACTTTGCCCTTTCGGCAGTAAAAGTAGGCTAGGCTGACAATGCAAAGCTGGCAGTGTTTAGAGGCACTACCACTACTCCTTACCTCTGGAGTCCTCCCATTCACTCCAGCAGGATTGGGCCACCAGCTCCTCACTAGTGTACTAGCATGCCCGGCAACTTCAGTCCCGGGCCCACTAATTATATGTAAATCATCATTTTAATAATTTATTAATCATGCATCGTTTTGTTTCCAGAAACAACCCCAATGTGCCCAGCCCATGTGGCGTCACTACCCCTGCTCCTCCCCTACCCCATCACTGCTCCCACTGAAACGTTCAACAACAACTCAGGGGAAACTTGGGGAAAAGGCCCCAAGGAAACCTCCAAGGCCAGCAGCTGTCAAGTGACACTGACTTCCAGCACACAATCCATCTGTACAGAAATTACCACGATGGTGGGATATGTTAACAATGAGGCTTCTAGGTCACTCTCTGGTTGTTGCACAACACGACACAGCCACTAGTGTACATCAGGTGGAGGCGGGAACACCAACTGTGGCCTGGATACCAGTGTGCAGTCTGAGAGCAGGTAGGAGTCAGGCTTGTGTGGCACTGGGTCTGCCTCACTGTATGCCACATAACATTGGTGACTCCTGCCTGGACCAGGTAATTCACTGATATCACCAATCCAGGTCCATCACGTTAGTGTGATATCAATGGGATCCATTGCAGGGGTGTGAATATGAGTGGAGGGTGAAGTTTGGGGGGCATGGGTTGTGGGCTCCAGTGGTTGGAGGTAGGAGATGGTGAATGACATGCTCCCTAGTCATTGAACATGGTGGTGATGAGGATCAAACTCAACACCCTGCCCTGCCAGACCCTTAAAACCATGTGTCTTCCATCTCCCAGCTTCTCCTTGGTCTTCTCCTCCTCTGCATCCTCATGATCCCCTCCTCCTCAAGGGAATCTGCCCTCTCGCAATCCTTCTCCTCCAGGAAATATTCTGCTGCCAGGTTGTGGGACAAACAGCAGAGCAGACAACAATGATAGACGAAATCCTCGGGGGGGGGGGGGGGGGGGGTGGGGGGGGGGGCTGCACTGGATGGCTCTGCCAAAACTATCCAGGCAACGGAATCACAATACAGGAGCCTGATGCACTGCTCCAGGATGGATTGGGTAGCAGCGTGAGCTTCATTGTAACAGGTCTCCACATCGGTCTCAGGTCTCCATTCTGGTGTTATCAGTCAAGTCTTGAGCGGGTAGCTCTTGTTCCCATCATCTGTCACGGCAGCCTGGGCTGGTCTTTAAAGATGCCGGGGTTGTCAGAGCTCTGCAGGAAAGTCGACTGTGCATAGTCCCTGGGAGGCATGGACACACATGCATGATGTTTATCTTGTGGTCGAACATGATATGCACATTCAGTGAGTGAAACCTCTTCCTGTTTATGAAGTACAGTGGCTGATGTTTTGGGAACTGCAGGGTAATGTGTGTGCAATCAACAGCCCACTGCATGTTTGGCATGCCAGTGGTGGTGGCAAAGGCTGCAGCCCTGGCTTACTGCTGGGCCCAGCCCATGTCGAAATTGATGTAATGAGCTGCCTGGATGAATGGAATATCTGTCACCTTGTAGACACACTTGTGATGGGAGGGTTGAGAGATTCCACAGAGTCCCTGCTGGAAGAAGCCAGTTGCATATGGGTTTAGGACTGATGTAACCTTCATCTGATGGGTGTCCCTTGAGGTGCTAGATCTGTGAGGACCCAACACAGGTACATGAACTGTACTTGTGTCAATTCCTGTACCTTGAAGACATGAACCGCCGTGCACTGTGCCCTGGGCCCCGCCTTGGACCAATGGGCATCCATCTCCATGATCCCTTGGTCCTCTTGCTGCAGCCTCTGGCCCAGATTGGCTTTCTGGTACATCAATGTCTCCCTCCTCCTCTTCCACAGCCACAAGAATGATGGGCAGATCTATTGGCGCCACATCATGAGGAGGAAGAGAGAAAGATGGAGACACAGTCTATGAGGTTATCCACCGTGGTACCTACACGCCCTCCTAGCAACCTATGTCCCCATGAGTGTGAACGGTGACAGCCTGACACCATCCCAGATGCCATGTGCCACATCAACGGGTTGGCAACTAACACTGCACCCTCACCACAGAAAGTATACAGGTGCCTATATGGGGGTTACTATTGGGAACTTTGAAGCATAGACATGGGTACACTCACCTAGATGTCTGGTGCAGTGGTGTTAAGGAATGGTTTGTATTCAGACAGACAGTGAAAAAGTACCCTCGTGACTCACAAGTGATGGGTTCCCATTGAGGACAGCACCGTAGAGTGCACGCAGTGTAAGAAGCCATGCTATCAACTGCCAAACTCTCTTGTTTGGAGCAGCAGCTGACAGAGCTGCTGCTTGTCTCTGCTCATGAGGCCTGGGATGGGATGTTTGGAGCAGTCAGCTGCAGAGCTTGTCCAACAGACAGATGCCAGGGTAACCATGGCGATGTCAGTGAGCTTTGAGGACGGGGATGGTCAACCTCAAATGAAACTCTGCGGGAGTCATTCAGCGTGATTGCATGTAAAACAAGCTCCAAGCCAGCGCTGACCACCAACCGTTGGTACCCCAGACCCGCTCCATTCTGCGCCATTGTCAGGGGTGAAAACCACCCTTTACCCAATACCTGGAGGTTGTTGCTGAGTGGTACTCATCTCCTCATTCATCTTCATCACTGCTGCACCTAAAATTCACTGACTTAGAGCAGCTGTATTTCTTGCCAGTCTGATCTCTGATCAACAAGGTGTTTAATGTAAGTGAGGGGACAATTGTGTGTCACACTTGCTAATTAATGTATGGCACGGTGGTACAATGCTGCCTCACAACGCCAGGGATTCAGGTTCAATTCCTGGCCATGTCACTGTCTGTGTGGACTTTGCAATTTCTCCTTGAGTGTGTGAGTTTACTCCGGGTATTCTGGTTTCCTCCCACAGACCGAACCATGAGTGGGTTAGGTGGATTGGCAATGAACAATTGCCCCTTAGTGTCAGGGGAACTAGCAGGGTCAATACGTGGGGTTCCAGGTTCGGGCCTGAGTGAGTTGGTGTTGGTACAGCTCGATGGGCCAAATGACCTTCTTCTGCACCGTAGGATTGTATGAAATGAACATTCGGACAATCTGTAACTTTTTGTTTTGAATTCATTTCTGAAAGTTTGTTTGGAGGAAGGAAATGTGGCTTATTTTCCAGGATAATAGTGAGGCTCAGTGCAAAGAATCCTTCCCTTCATCTGGGCTACTGACATGCTTGCATTGCTCCTATCATTTAAACTGGGATTCTTAAAGTGTGGCAGAACAAATAATGCTTATCAATATCATCATAACGGAAGTTTTCATTTTGTATCCAAATCTCTAATGGGCTTTCAGAACTTGCTTTACTTGTCACTTTGAACAGGCATCAGAAAAGAAGGACCTCATCTTTCCAACCTTTGAATTAAGCAGTAACAATGTTCTCATACAGAATGTTAGCCCCATTTTCTGTGTTAAAACAAACGAATATTGCCGTATGGTATAATCTGCTTCACAGATATTTTATTCCCAATTTTCTTTTTGCAGAGACTATCAAAAACAAGTTTTATAGTGCTTCCTATTAATGTTTGGTTGGGTGGGGGATGGGAGGGGGTGCGGAAATTATTGCAATAGCTTTCCACCTGTTTGACATGTCACCATCTGTTTTGTTGAGTTTGTTCATTAATAATTGCTTCAGAATTTCTCTGCAGAAGTTCCCTGCTCATTAGAAGACACTGCAACAAAGACCCCCCCATGGCAATGGCTAAAAATGTTGTTGAAAATCAGCAGATGTTCTTCACCAAGCAGCTGGCAGCCAATTGAATGGCCTGTCAGCTGATCCCACTCTTCATTGATCTTTGAACCAGCAACCACAGGTGGGGTATGCGTGGCATCTTGAGGAATACAAGTGATTTAGCAACATGCCAAGAACTGAGCTATTACATCTTACACAATACATTTTGTAGCAGAAGCTGTTTTGAGCATGAAGCTAAGATGCCTTCCCATCTACAAATCTCTTTGTATTTTTAGATAACAATTCTCCGCCTGGCTGAACAATCTGTATCACTGTAAATGCAGCTGTGTTCATGTGTTCGACCCTCTCAGACTTAAATTTCATTAATTTCCCAGTAAGTATATTACTTCTAATCCAATATTCTTTTTAATTTGTAATTCACATGTGTTAATGAGATGATATTCACCCCTCTGTTGGTTAGCTTGGTTGGCTGGTTAGTGATGCAGAGCGACACCAATAACGCGGCTTCAATTCCCAAACTGGCTGAGGTTATTCATAAAGACCCACCTTCTCAACCTTGATTACTGCCTGAGGCGTGGTGACCCTCAGGATAAATCACTACTAGTCAGCTCTCCCCTTCAAAATAAGGGAAAGAGCACTCTTTGTGGCACAGTAGCACAATGCTTAGCACTGCTGCTTCACAGCATTAGGGATCCAGGTTCAATTCCAGCCTTGGTTACTGTCTGTGTGAAGTTTGCACATTCTCCTCATGCCTGCATGGGTTTTTTCTGGATGTTTTAGTTTTCTCTCACCCTCCAAAGATGTGCAGGTTAGGTTAATTGGCCATACTAAATTGCTCCTTAGCATTTGGGGATTAATAGGAGTTGTGAGAATGGGACCTGGGTGGGATTGTGGTTGGTGCAGACTTAATGGACCAAATGGCCTCCTTCTCGTTGGGCCGAAGGGCCTGTTTCCTGTGCTGTTTTGTTCTTTGTTCTTTGTTTTTTGTTCTTTGTTCTCCACTGTAGGAATTCAATGAGCAGACTTTGGCAACTTTCATTTCATTTTCATTAACAGTAAGGATATGGTTCCTGATAATCTTCCTGCATTTGTCCAAATAGCTGCTGTTTATGAGTGGATGGTGAGTGGCAACTACCATCCACTACCAGAGTCATTGCAACCAAGTTCTGATTAGTTAGAACTAATTAGTTAGAACCAACTACCATTCAATTTCTAGCAGTGATTAATGAGTACCAGTCAAAAGCAGGAATTCTGGCTAATATATTTTCCTCTTTACTACTATAATGGTTATCATGTCCCAGAGCTACACACTGCAGTGAGCAGAGCTAATGGAGTGATGCTGATACTTACCTACTCAGTGTGACAGTAACACTTTACATGTTTGTGGATTCCATCCATGCAAGTTGAAGAGTCAAAGGCTCAATTTTGCTTTGCTATTTGTATTTTTTACGTATTATGTAACATTGTTCATATCTGTGACACAAGTATAAGCTTTTCCATCTGGAATTAACTTCAGAAAACTTTGAGAAGATTGAAAGTTGAGGTTTAACTCTGTTTTAAGTTGGTTAGTCACTATTTGGCCCATTAGACAGGTTAAGCGACAATCTACAAAAAAAACAAAATATATTTCAAGGCTTTCAAAGTGGATTGAGAATGATTTAAGTTCTATGGCTATTTAAACAAACTCTACAAGCTATGCTCTATGTTTTTTTGTTGGCTGGATGGCTGGTTCATAATGCAGAGATACACCAACAGTGCATGTTTGATTCCTGTACTGACTAAGGTGATCCATGAAGGTCCTGTCCTCTCAACCTAGCCCCTTGCCTGAGGTGACCCTCTCAGGTTGAAGAACCACCAGAAAACTCCCTCTCAAAATAAGGGGGAGAGCAGCCTGTGATCTGCTGGGCCTACAGTGACATTTGTTTTTTTTTAAACATTTCAGCTTATAGTGAAATTTGTTTTTTTTAAAACATTCCAGCCTCCTGTGAACATATTCCAAAAATCTCACCTTCTACTGTGTCTTTCTTGGCATTAATGAAAAACGCATAGAAGCAGATAAATAACTATTCAAAAAAGAGTGAGTTTATTTTATACAACTGATTAAAGTGCAGGAAAGTAGAACTAAATCCTCAGAGAATAGCAAAAACATTATTGCTATGCCTCGCTGTTAAAATAGGACACAGTTTAGACTTTCCAGTATGAATGAGAAGCATTAAGCGCTGAACCAAGGGGCTGCTGAGATTTCAAATTACTTTCAGACCTTTATTATGAAATCAAAATGAAGATATTAATCTATATTCTATTTGAAGAATGTCTAAGAGCTCTTTTCAATTGTAACTAATGTTGAGAAAGTTAATGAAATAAAGCATGCCAGCTGTCAGTACTGCAGTTGCAGAGGTTTGCTGATTTGAAGGAGGGATTTAATGTAAATGTTGAGGTGGGAAATAGGGCAAGGCTGCTATTGCTGGACAATGTGTTTGACGTTGGACTACTTTATTGGTTTGAGCTGAATATAGTTGCCATCGAAGAAAAATTTAACATCAGCGAAAAAGCCAACCAGTCAACCATCCGGAGCTTCAGTCCAAAGGGAAGTGATGCAAATCGTTTCCCACCAAGGAAGGTTAGTTTCAGATATATGAAGTTTGGCAACTCAATGCACTCCCCAATTGAGATAAAACAGTGTAACAAACTCCCGTGGAAGTCAAAACGCCTCAACAATCCAAAATGTTAAAAGTATTTTGAGGAGGTAAATGCTGTGACTTGTTATAATACATACAAGTTGAACAGTAATAGATTATTGATCTAATGATTGATAATAGTTTCATTTATACTTCTCTTTGGTAGGTACTTGAAAGGAATACCAATCCTACAGCAATGCAAACCTATTAAGCTGAAATATGTTGTCACTTCTTCGCCTTCAGGTATTTGTTTCTGTCAGCACTATTAAACGAGAGAAATTGCTCCCTTCTCATTTCATGATACAGTATATGAGAGCTTTTATGGGTAGCTTTCACAATTTAATTCATCTCGAAGTATAGATTTCTTTTATTCAAACTGCAATAAGTGCAGTTTCACAATTCTAAATCCCAAGATAATATCTAAATACATAAGTCTGAATAAACTAAAATAAATGTTTCATTGCTAAGAGCTGCTGATAAATAGAACCCTTCAAAAACAAATGGATCTTTGGCTGTAATATCAATAATGAATATGTGATCTGCTTAACGATGTGCATTCTCAGTTACCTCATGTCATTCAAAGACAGTTTCTAGTTAGTGAAAACTCTGTTGAAATGCCAACTGGAAATATATAAAATATTTGAAATGTTTCTATTTAAGCGTAAGTATTAATCATATACTCTGCACTATCCTGACCTACAGTGAATGACATAATACCAAATAACTAGTTTTAATTCAAAAATATAATGTAGAATAACCAATTTGCACGTTTAAGTTGAGGGCAATTCATATATTGTTATCATTTCTTAATTCATTCATGGGATATGGACATCACTGGCTAGGCCATTCATTAATTGCCCTGGAGTGGCTGGTGGTGAACTGCCTTCTTGAACCACTGTAGTCTATGTAGTGTAGGTACACCCACAGAACAGTGAGAGAGGAAGTTCCAAAGGTTTTATAGAAATGGTGATATATTTTCAAGTCAGCTTGGTGTGTGATTTGGAGGGGATTTCTAAGTACTGGTATTCCCATGCATTTGCTATCCTTGTCCTTCAAGATCATAGTCGTTCTAGATTTGGAAGGTGTTATTTAAAGAATATTGATGAGTCCCTGCAGTGCTCTTTAGATGGTACACACTGCTGCTATACCATCTGTGGCAGGGGAGTACATGTTTGTGGATGGTGTGCCAATCAAGCAGGTTGCTTTGTCCTAGATACTGAGTGTTGTTTGAACTGCACTCATCCACGCAAGTGGAGAATATTCAATCAAATTCTTTCACTTGCGTCCTGTAGATGATGGATAGACTTCAGGGAATCAGGAAATGATTTGGGATGTGTGCTGCCTCTGACCTGCACTTGTAGCCGCAGTATTTATATGGCTATTCCAGTTCAGTTTCTAATCAAAGGTAACCCCCATGTTGTGGATTCAGCATTAGTAATGACATTGAAAGTCAAGATGTATAAAGATGGTCATTATCTGGCACTTGTGTGCCACAAATGTTACTTATTATTTGTGAATCAAACCCTGAATATTTTCCAGATGTTGTTATATTTGGACATGTATTGCCTCTGTAACTGAGGAGTCGCAAATGTTGCTGAACATTGTGCAATCAGCAACAAATGTTCCCACTTTGATATAAAAGTGGAAGGATAGTTATTGATGAAGCAGCTGAAGACGTTTGGAGCTAGGAAACCACTCATTTAAAAGAAAGAAAATGAAATTGAGTCAAATAAAACAATTTCTATATTGATGTGATCACTAAATATTCCATTGGATTATTTTTCCCATTGATAGAGCTCAATCTGAGCAAATCCAACATTGATTCACTGCTCACTACCTGTCCAGAAGACTGATACATTGAAATCAAATCTAGAACATAGCATCATCTATTGATCATGTTTTTGTAACCAAATCTGTTGCCAGATTGCCAAGACAGATCTAAGGGAATGCAGTGACTAACACAGCAAGATTGCTTCCCAACATTTCCTGCTCTCCAAATGCTCAGATTACAGATTGATCTTTCAAAATGTTTTTATAGAGTTTGAGCCCCATGGAATAATTAGAGGCATAAACTGAGAAAATTTTATAAGCAGAAATCTTTTGCTACTTGGCTATGATATAAATATTTAATTTAGATTTTTAAAAGTATACGCACCCTTATCGGCAAAAATAAAGTTGAGAAAATAAACAGTTAAACAAAGGGATGGTGATAACGTTACTAGACTAATAATCCAGGGCCTAGACTGAGGCTCCAGAGACATGAGTTCAAATACCCACTATGGCAGCTGGAAAATTTAAATTCAATTAATAAACTGGAATAAACTTAGGCGCGTTAATAATGAAACTGTTAAATGTTGCAAAAAAAAAACCTCATCCGGTTCCCTTATGTCCTTCAGGATTGGAAATCTGACATCCTTACACAGTCTTGCCTACATGTGACTCCAGATTCACAGCAATGTGATTGACTCCTAACTTCTCTCTGAAATGGTGCAGCAAGCCATTCTGCTGCATTAAAAAAAAACTATAGAATAATAATGTGAGTGCAGCTATACCACATTTGCTGCACCAAGTCAAGAAAGTGGCTCACCATCACCTTCTCAAGGGCAATTAAAGATGGACAAATAAGTGCTGGGCTTGCCAGCAATGCTCACATCTCAAGGACAAGTGTACCACTAAACCTTCCATATAGGGGTACTCATGTATCATGATATGATCTTACACGAAACATATTTCAATAAGTATGGATAACTTACAAACTATAGAGGAAAAAATTTAATATAATAAATTTAGGTATTGGAAACAAGATGTGTTGTGACCTGAATTTTGTTTATTTATGCATCTAGGCTTCAAATGCTAAAGTATTGATTTATTCATTATTTTCTGCACATTTGATCATAGTTCTAAAGGTCTATGTTAAGACTTGAATGCACACAAAGTTCAAAGATGCTCCAAAAAATCTACACTTTAATCTGTTCCCCTGCAGTAATACAACAAAAGTGTAATTTCACGCACAGTAATTGGGCAGCACCATGGCACAATGTTTAGTACTGCTGCCTCACACTACCAGGGACCCAGGTTCAATTCTGGCCTCAGGTGACTGCCTATGTGGAGTTTGCACATTCTCCCTGTGTCTGCGTGGGTTTCCTCTGAGTGCTTAGGATTCCTCCCACAGTCCATAAATATACAGGTTAGGTGGATTTGTACTGTTGAATTGTCCCTTGGTATCAGGGGGCTTGGTGGGGTAAATATATGGGATTATAGGGATATACCCGGTGGGGTTGTGGTTGGTGCACACTCATTGGATCAAATGGCCTCCTTCTGCACCGTAGGGATCCTATGAATAATTTATTCATCTAAAATATACAGCAAGGAATCAGGGATTTCAAAACCACACAAATCTCTTCAATCATACCTGATGTGATATTATGTAAATTTACTAAAATTATAAGCAGTCGGGTCAATGAATCTCAATTACTGAATGCGCGATTGAAGAAAAAAGTAATTTTTACAATTAGTTATGTTTATGTGGTATTAAGTTCTGACATAAGGAGATCATTTCTATTTTATAAGATGTTTTAATCAAGTAGTGACTTGTGCTTTTACTATACAACAATAAGATAAAAACAATATAACTTCTATATCAGCTTATATTTTAACCTTATTTCTGCTTTATAATGTGACTGTCTGACATACTGATATCAAATCCAGAAAGAGAGAATGCTTGCAAAAGTGTAGCATTGCACATTAATCAGATCTAATGCTGAGACACTCCAACTGAGCTTCAGTTACTATGTGTATTATTACACTATTTTCCTTCTTTCTGTCAACTAGTGGTTAATTTGAACACTTTCTACCACTGAAAAATATTTTTTATATCTTATTAGTAGCCATGGATTACAATTTCCATATTGCTGTGTTGCATTATGCAGCTACTCCTCTTCCCTTTGAAGCAGCTATGAAAAGGCTGACAGTAATTGCCTCTGACTGTAATTGGAAGCATGGCGGTGGTTAGGTTAGAGCTGGAAGAAACGCATATCAGAACAGCTGTCAAACACATAAGCCTGGACAAGTGCCATGGAAACCAGAGCTAGCAGGAAATGAGCTGATGATGCCCCAGAGGAAGCACAAACCGCCTCAGATGGGGCTATATATTTTTTTTCTTTCTCTGCCAAGAGATGATCTGGTGCTAGTGTGACAGACATCTTTGCAGAAAGACGTTTTATAACCTCAGATGGGAGCAAATGTGGTGAAAACATAAGAATCTCAAAAGCTTAGATTGTCCCAATTTATACAGCAAACGCATGCAATATGTAAGATGTATGCACAATTGATGTTCTATATATATTTGATGTTCTATATTTGATTCACAAATAATAAGTAACATTTGTGGCCCACCAAGCCCCCTGATACCAACGGACAATTCAGCAATACAAATCCACCTAACCTGTATATCTATGGGCTGTGGAAGGAATCCTAAGCACTTGGAGGAAACCCATGCAGACACAGGGAGAACGTGCAAATTCCACATAGGCAGTCACCTGAGATACATATATAAAATATACACACATACATATATACATAAAAAGCTGGTGTACAGATACAGAATGTTTCATTGTTTTTATTTATGCTTTTCTCTTTCAGTTTTCTCTCCTTTTCTGAAGTCACCTAGTCATGTTGGGGTTAAGGTCATTAATACAATTCTTTTCTTTAACCAACTGCTTAATCTTTCATGAATGATATGTAGGTTATCCAAGCATTATCTGGAAGATTGACCCTACTTCTTTCCTCAACTGACAACCGAGCAAAAGCACTTGCTAGCAGGAGTCAATACAAACCAGTCGGGAGTGGGATTACTGGCTACTTGTCCACCTTCTAACTCAGCATTGCTGAGGTTAAGCGTAGCCCTGATGAAACCGCAACTAAGGTCAACTTACCCCACACAAATTGAAATCAGGGGGCATTTCAGTTTCAATTTCACATCAGGCAGTGTAATTCTCAAGGAACATTTTCATTTTATCCAAGCATTGACATTTTTGGCATGCTGGCCAACATTCTTATTTAGTACATGTAATGTTGAAGTTGTAGAATAGATTTTCTGTTCTAAGTTCAGTTGTAAAGGGGTAAAAGAGGCTCGGCAAACCAGAAAATTGGTTAAGATCTACATTGATCAGATGTCCACAGTATCCCCTACCTCCACCCACATATTTGGAATGCAACCAATCCACAGACCATTTAAACACTAAAATACTTCCTGCCAGTGAGCCAGAATTTCAGTTCGATATGATAATTCATTTAAAAGAATGCAGTGGCATTTTCTGTTTTCCCAAAGAGTTTATGGGACAGAAATTGGCTTGTATTTCAGGTGTGAAATAGGCACAAATCATATCAATTTCACTCTGGAATAGCCTCCACCCAATCTGTGCAGACATTAGCCCCACTGCCAAATTTCCAATGTTCATTTTTTATGCATGAGGTTTTATGAATATGTAAATTAAGAGCTTAGTATGTGTTAAAGGAGCACAGATCAATCACCTATCAATAAAGTGGTTGCGAGGAACCAAAAATATGTGTCTTATCTTTGTAGTTAAGAAGCATCTTGTTGTTGACCTGGAGTGAAATTTGCTCACCCACACACATTTGCCCACAGCCCCCACTCCTCACCTGTCCCAGTCCCTGCTAAACACCAGCTCTCCCATTTTATAATCATCGACCCTTTTTCTTGAAATTTAGCTGATCTCCATTATTTCTGGACAACCGCTGTGGCCACACTATCAGCACCAGTCCAGCAGCATCCTCTCATTCATCCAAAAATGAGATGAGTTCTGCAACAGAGTGGGACTTCATTTACTTTTGGATGCCCTGGATTTGAATGCAAACAGATGGTAAGGAAATCAAAGTCACCCTCGCTATTCATAGTTGAAAGGGTATGAGGAGAAAGGAGGTGTGCCAGAGGGAACAATGGGGACCAGAATATGATTGCTTGTGCCATTCTACAGATAATCATACCCACAGGTATCTAATTGGCAAAGGCCATGATAAAATGACTCAACAAACCCTAGTCAAAGTGAATCCAGCTGCAAGTCTGTGCCATCTGCTGCATGGAGCCTCCAACCAACCTGCCTTGTAAGAATGCCACTGCTGGTGCTAGTTAAGGTTACTGCTTGCCTCCACTCACTGTGCTGCCATTTTCTAATACAGTAAAAATCTCACAATACTAGGTTAAAGGCCAACAGGTTCATTTGGTATAATGGGCTTTCAGAATGCTGCTCTTTCGTCAGGCAAGCAGAGGTAGGATCACAAGAACAGCATATATAGGCAATGACGCCATTGCAAGACAATTACAGACTGAGTCATAGATTCACAAAGGTTTACAGCATGGAAACAGGCGCTTTGGCCCAACTTATCCATGCCATCCTTTTTTTTTAAAACCCCTAAGCTAATCTCAATTGCCTGCATTTGGCCCATATCCCTCTATACCTATCTTACCCATGTAACTATCTAAATGCTTTTTAAAAGACAAAGTTGTACTTGTTTCTACTACTACCTCTGGCAGCTGATTCTAGACATTCACAACCTCTGTGTGAAAAAATTGCCTCTCTGGACACTTCTGTATCTCTCACCTTAAACTTATGCCCTCTAGTTTTAGGCTCCCCTACCTTTGGGAAAAGATATTGACTATCTAGCTGATCTGTACCCCTCATCATTTTATAGACTTCTATAACATCACCTCTCAGCTTTCTATGCTCAGGAGAAAAAAGTCTAAGTTTATACAGTCTCTCCTTACAACTCAAATCATCAAATCATCCTGGTAAATCTTTTCTGTACTCTTTCTAGTTTAATAATATCCTTTCTATAATAGGATATTATATTATATATCCTAAAATATATATATCCTATAATATAGAATGCAAAAAATGGTTGGAATGCGAGTCTTTACAGGTAATCAAGTCTTTGCCGATACAATGTGCGTAGAGAGAGGATTAATCACGGGTTAAAGAGATGTGAATTGCCTCAAGCCAAGGCAGTGACTAGGATTTTGCAAACTCAGGGCGTATGGTGGTGGTTACTAGAAGTGTGACATGAACCGAAGATCCCGGTGGAAGCTGCCCTCTTGCGTGTGGAACTTGGCTGTCAGTTCCTGTTTGGCGTTGTCGTGTGTCTTGAAATTTCTAACACGTTAGCTTCATTATTGTCCTCTGTGGAGGATGGCATGAGTGAAAATCAAGAAAATATTCCAGTGAACCTTTTCACCAAGATGCATCTCAAACTGGCCTGCTCCATCAGTCTCCTGAACTATTGCCCCTTTCCACAATTACTATGCGCGCCGTGAGATTTTCCTTGCTATAGCTTTGGCAGAAACCAATATTGGACGGCTGAAAAACCCATTAGAATATCTGCAGCCTTTTTAAAGGCTAACACGATTTTAGCTTCCACATGCAGTTGCATATCTTTAAGTGGCCATACCCTTTAATTATGCCAGCTGCTCTTTTGACAGCTGCTGGCATGAAATCGCTGCTCCTCACCCTCTGCCAATGTTGCAGTGCTAGGACCAGTTCGAACCAGGAATTTGTTTGCATATTTAATTAGACATGCTCTCAGGAACTCTAATGCTCACCGATCTCTTCCATCCCAGTTTCATCTATTAAATTTGTGGAAGATTTGTTCTTATATTAATTTCCATTGCACCTTCAGTCACTCTTCCCACACCTGGAGAGAAGGGCTTTGGCCAAAAACTTTTGTGTGCTGTCTTTGAATTAAACGTAACAAACTCATGTGAAAACAGTCAGCTCATTATATGTGCAATTGGATATTGGAGCTTTTCCATTCCAATCAAATTTATTCCAAGCTCCAAATTCCTCTATTTCCTGAAATTATTTGTTTGATGCATTATGCAATGATCTTCTTTCAAATCAAGCTTCAGTTCAAAGTCGAACAAGGAGCTAAGCAAACATCACGAAATCAACAGTAAGAATAAAAATCCACGTTTATTAATAATAGCCCAGAGTGTCCTGGGATAAAATACAAATCTCTGATTTCTGCAAAATACTGCAGATGCTGGAAGCTGAAACAAAACAGAATCATGGAATCCCTACAGTGCAGAAGGAGCCATTCAGCCTTTTGAGTCTGCACCAACCACAATCCCATCCAGACCCTATTCCTGTAACCTCATTCATTATTTACCCTGCTAACCCCCTGACACTAGGGTGACATTACTGTGACTTATCAACCTAACCAAAAAAATGCTGGAAAATCTCAACAGTTCTGACAGCATCTGTGGGGAGACAATAGAGCCAACGTTTCATGACTAGATGACTCTTCATCAAAACTAAAAGCAAACAGGACTCAAAACATTGGCTCTATTCTCTCCCCATAGATGCTGTCAGACTTGCTGAGTTTTTCCAGCATTTTCTACAAATCGCTGACTGTTGTCATATTTTGTGCTCTTTTACCTGTTGTAAGTAGAAGCAGAAATAAGGAAGGAATTTCTTGACTTCAAAAATTTCCTGAGCAATTTAATAAAGTTGTATTTGAACTGTTGCTATTTTTCATACAATTTTTCCTTATAAAAGTAAGTGAAATACTTATTTGCCACATCGGAACAATATATTAGGTTGCCCAGAAGTTTAAAGTCTTTTGATTAGGGTCACAAGTAAGCTCACGTTAACACTGCAATAAAATCCTCTTGTTGCCATGCTCTGGCAACAGTCCGGGTACACTGAGGAGAATTGAGCAACAATCCACTTAACCTGCATGCCTTTCAGGCTGTGGAAGAAAACTGGAACATCTGATATGCAAGTCGCCTGTTGGGTGCTGTGCCATGTTGCCTGAGATGACCTTGGCGGTCCCAGCCTCTGGTAGTTTGAGGCTCAGGCACCCTCTTTGCAGGAAATGCTGGGATGGAGCAGGAGTCCATCTTTGGGAATACCTTGAAATTATGCTCCCAAGCTGCAATGCTGGTGCTCCTGGTCCCTGTCGATGTGCAATCGCACCCTCTTGACTGCAGAGAAGGAGAGCCTGGAGGGTGATTGAGTTAGCACATCCCCTTTCTGTTTAGGCGGTGCTGGAGCCCATGGCCAGAGTGACAGAACGCAGGTCGGAGCACAATTCCAGCAGCCACTGATTGGTCTAGACCTGATAAACACATATGAGAACTTGAGAGCTGCTTCCTAATAATTGGAGCAGTTCCCCTTTAATAGGATCAGCCTGCCTTTAAGAAGTGCTGGATAGCCACACACTCTGCATACTCCCTGTTGAGCATTCAGCCAACCAGCAGTGCAGGTTGCACTTGGCTGATCATTCCAACCACTCAAATGAGAAGGCAGCATGCTGTTTACTTATTGCTTGTCTCCACCAATTCGAGCGAGGGTACAGCACAAATTGTGACCTCTCATAGTCAGAAATAGAAGCAAGTCAATTTTTAGCCCATGTAGTTTTAATATTACTTTAGCTTTGATTTAGCACACAAATAACTCTGTAGATGTACTAGCTGATAATATGGTACTACTGTCATAATAATAGTGATGTTACAGAGTATAACTAACCAATTTACAACATTCCTTATTGGAGTGCAACTTAAAGTGACACAATGATTAACACTGCTGCCTCACAGTACCAGGGACCCAGGTTTGATTCCCTGCTTGGGCCACTGTCTTTGCAGACTCCACACATTCTTCCTGTGTCTGCATGGGTTTCCTCTGGGTGCTCCGGTTTCTTCCTACAGTCCAAAGATGCATAGCTTATGTTGATTGACCGTGCTAAATTGACCATTAGTGTCAAGGGGAATAGCAGCGTAAATGTGATTATGGGGATAGGACCTAGGTGGGATTGTGGTTGGTGCAGACTCGACAGGCTTCCTTCTACATTGTAGGATGCTATGATTCTACCTCAGCTGTAGATGACAGATTAGCACCAAGGTTCTAAAATTTGTTTATTAGTGTTACAAGTAGGCTTGAATTGACACTGTAATGAAGTTATTGCAAACATTCCCTAGTCACAACACTCCAGTGCCTGTTCAAGTCCATTGGGGGAGAATTTAGCATGACTAATGCAACTAACCAGCATGTCTTTTGGACTGTGGGAGGAAACTGGAGCACTCGCAGGAAACCCACACAGACACAGGGTGAGTGTGCAGACACAGTGACACCATGCTGGGAATTGAACTTGGGTCCCTGGCGCTGTGAGGCAGCAGTGCTAACCACTGTACCATCATTTCATTCCCGATGTAATGGAAGAAAGTGTGCTGTGGTAAAAGATTGAACCCAGTCAAATCTGTAAATTACGGTAAGTATTCATACTTGGGAGACACAACCTGCTCCTACTAGGTTTCTGCCTGATACAGAAGCTGCAGAACATCTTTTGCTCATCACCTTTACAAGGGAAACTCCTGAAGCAGAATTAAAGGAGCTGCAGCTATCTTCTTTATCCCACCGAAGGCTGAGGTCTGTGCTTCTTATCACATTTTTGCTTACCCATCCTCGTAGAGTCAGTTTGTGATTGAAACTTTCCCGCACCATCATGCTGAGAAAGAATTCTAATAACTGTTCTTTTAAAACGGTTAATGTTCATTTTTGCTAACTCCAAAGCTATTAATGTTAAATGTCAAATTAGTTCAATTGCCCCAGTTCAGCGTAAACTTAAATCTTTATTAAAGCACATTAATCATTTCATGGATGCTTAGGTTGTGTTTCAGCAGGTACTTTGAAGCACCTTATTCATGTGTAATGAATGTTCATGATTTTGGAGCCTTGCGCATAGAGGCTTTTAAGAGAATGGCATTTTGTAACACATTATAGTTGGTGTATATTCTGTTGGACAGTGTCCCTTTAAGAGGTGAGTGATGTGACCGCTGGTTCATAAGCAAGATTCTGGCCTTTAGTTTCAATCTTGTATCAAGACTTACAGTGAGCACAGCTCTGAACAAAAACTACCCGTTAATACTTCCGCATGACGGCATGTGGAAGAACCAGAGTGCTGGTCAACGGATGAATCATTAGACTAGTTGTCACTGCGGGACAGTTTTCTTATCCGCTAAGTATGTTATACTTCTGTGTACCACTTAGCATCAGATTTGGAAGCCCAGAGAGACTGTATGGTGGGGGCACAACACCGTCTGTCTTATTACTGTACAAGGCATGTTGGATGTAAAGCTCCTGGATGACATTGAAAGCCCTATGGTGATGGAGTTAATGTGACGGCAGCAGGCTTGAGGAGCTGGAAGCTGCTAACATGAGCTCTGCACATAGACGGCTCACACAAGAAGGTCGCTACCTTGTTGAGTTTTCTGAGCAACAACAAGGTTGAGGCAGCTATGTGAGTGTCCGGGCAGCCCTTTTTAGGGACTGCACTGCCCGCCCTGGAAGGGGAAACCCTTAGAAAAGGTGGGGTAAAGAAAACCTGTTCAGATTTCACCTGGCTGGCTTACCGCGGCCAGCGGGTCTTCACCAAAGCAGTAAGAAATCAAAGAAAGTAAAACTGACTGTTGGCACATGGAATGTGAGAACAATGCTAGATAATGAATCAAGGCCAGAAAGGCAAACTGCTCTGATAGCTAAGGAATTGGCAAGATACAACATTGATATTGCTGCGCTCCAAGAAACAAGGATTGAAGGACAAGGACAGATTCAAGAAAATACTCACACCTTCTTCTGGATTGGAAAAACAGACGAAAGGAAAGATGCAGGTGTGGCCTTTGCCATTACCAACAAAATTGCTAGCAAACTGCCAATACTTCCAATAGGAATATCTGAAAGGCTGATGAGACTACGTGTTCCCATCAAAAAGGATCATTTCCTGAGCTTGATCAATGTATATGCACCAACTATGGCATACTCTGACAAAGACAAGGAGTCCTTCTATCAAGAACTGGCTGAAGTAACTGATAATGTTCCTAAGACAGATAAGTTGCTCATCTTGGGAGATTTCAATGCTAGGGTAGGCAATGATCATAATACTTATGAAGGCATCATAGGAAAATTTGGTAAAGGCAAAAAGAACACCAATGGTGACCTTATGGTAAACTTTTACGCACAGAGGGAATTATGTGTTACCAACGCTTTCTTTTGTCAGCCGGAGAAGACTTACTTCACTTGGATGCACCCTAGGTCAAAGCATCTCCATCTGCTTGACTACATTGTGACTCGCAGAGCAGATATGCCGGAGGTTCTATCAACAAAAGCAATGCGTGGAGCAGAATGCTCAACTGATCACTATATGGTACGATCACAAATTAGACTGAAATTGGTACTGCCAAGGCGAAAAACATCCAGTGACGTACCCAAGAAATTGGATGTCAACAGGTTGGCAAAGGAGGGACATCGGAGGAGACTTGTCGCAGCCATGATACTATCTCTCCAAAAAGGTAAAGAACCTCTCAATGACCCAGCAAACATTGAAGAATGCTGGAAGCAGCTTAAGGAAACCATTCATTCAACTGCAAGTAAGGTCCTCGGTCACCTAAGAGAAAAACTCCTGACTGGTTTCAAGAACAAAATGAATCAATTCAAGAACTGCTAGAGTTGAAGCACAAGCTTTACATGTGTCACTTGAAAGAGAACTCTGAAGGAAGCAGTGCGGCATTTAAGGCCGTGAAAGCCAAAGTTCAAAAGGAGATCAGGGCTATGAAGAACAAGTGGTGGAATAAGAAAGCGGGAGAACTTCAAGCAATGTCAGACAGGAAAGATTCCCATGGGCTCTTTTCAGGACTGAAAGCTATCTATGGTCCAAGAAGTAACACAATGGCTCCTGTGAAAACTGCAGATGGGAGCAAACTATGCACTAACAAGAAAGACATCATTGAGCGATGGAAGGAGCACTTTTGTAACCTTCTAAACCAGCAAGGTGCGGTTGATCGCAAAGCATGTCAGGGGCTCACAACTAGACGGGTAAAAGAGGAGCTAAACATCACGATGACAGAACTTGATAAAGCTGTAAAAGATACCAGAAGTGGTAAGGCACCCGGGCAAGACGGTATTCCATCAGATGTGCTGAAACAAGGTGGTCCTGCTCTGAAAAGTGAACTGCTAAACATATACAATACTTGTTGGCAAAACCAATGCCTCCCTCAGGACTATAAAGATGTGTTGATTGTCACAATCTATAAGAAGAAAGGCGACCGAAATGAGTGCAAAAACCACCGAGGCATCGCGCTTCTTTCCGTAGCTGGCAAGATTATGGCAAAGATCCTGCTCAATCGACTTAAAATTATTTCAGAAAATGACCTCCCTGAGAGCCAATGTGGCTTTAGGATTGGAAGAGCAACTACAGATATGGTTTTTACCTTGAGGCAACTCCAGGAGAAGGCGGCAGAACAGCAACAACCATTGTACATTGCCTTTGTCGATTTTTCACAAGCATTCGATACGGTGGATAGAGAAACCCTCTGGAGAGTGTTCAAAATTTATGGATGTCCAGATAGACTGCTCAAGATGATCAAACTATTTCATGAGAATATGTATGGCAAAGTAACTATTGAAGGAGATATCAGCGAAGCCTTCAGCATCAACCACGGGGTAAAGCAGGGATGCGTACTTGCTCCAACTTTGTTCACGCTATATCTTGCTGCAGTATTGGAAACAATGGGCCAAAATCTGGACAAAGGTGTGTACATTAGGACTCGCTCAGATGGAAAATTGTTCAACCTCTCAAGACTCAAAGCCTCAACCAAGACGAGAAAGATATGT
This sequence comes from Sphyrna mokarran, assembly GCA_024679065.1. Lineage (NCBI taxonomy): Eukaryota > Metazoa > Chordata > Chondrichthyes > Carcharhiniformes > Carcharhinidae > Sphyrna > Sphyrna mokarran. Next base: position 101,989,091 of record JAGIQG010000003.1, on the reverse strand, counting down.
GTCAGAGAACTTCTGTATGCAGATGATTTAGCCCTCGTTGCCACTGATCCAAATGTGATTCAAGAAATTGTAGACCACTTCTCATCTGCTGCCACTCTTTTTGGCCTAAGAATCAATGCCTCCAAAACTGAACTCCTGTACCAGCCTCCGCTTCTGTGTAATGAAACCCAATCACCAGTCATAAAGATAAGTGTACTAGCGCTGAAAAACACTGAGTCCTTCACTTACTTAGGAAGCGCTGTAACCAGCACCAACTTATCGGACCTGGAAATAGAAAGGAGGATTCAATCAGCAACAAAAGCTTTTGGTGCCTTGCAGAAGCGACTTTGGTCCCGCCATGACATTAAAATGTCAACCAAGGTCAAAGTGTATAATACAGCCGTTCTACCATCTCTACTTTATTCAACAGAAACGATGACATTGTACCGGAAGCATATCAAGAAACTAACCAAGATACAACTCAGACACTTGCGACAAATATTAAACATCAATTGGCAAGAGATGGTTCCTGATGTGGAGGTATTCAAACGTGCTGGAACAGTCAGCGGAGAATCGCTCATCACAGCCTCTCAGTTGCGGTAGACTGGCCATGTCATAAGAATGAGCGACGATCGTTTACCCAAAGCCGTCTTCTATGGCGAGCTACATGAAGGAAATAGAAAACATGGTGGACAGAAGCTCCGTTACAAAGATGTGCTCAAGCACCATATGAAGAACACTAACATGGATGTCAACACCTGGGAGAAGGATGCTTTGGACAGAAGAAGTTGGCAATGCATCGTCAAGAAGACAATCCCACTCCTCGAGAAAAAAAGGCAGGAAAAATATGAAGCAGACCATGAACGCAGACATTTTGTTACAAATCAGACAAATCACAGTTGCCAACGATGTGGGAGACAATGCCAATCCAATGCAGGCCTTATAACACACCAACGTGCCTGCAGAATCTAAACTTCCAACACAGTCAACATTGAAATCGATGGACGGCCGAAGAAGAAGAAGAAGAATGAGTTGAATATTCTTTAGTTCTAATTGTCACTGGTAAATTATTGAGTACAGAATACATTTAATTAACTATAAATGAAGGGTTATGTGGACCTATGGAATCACCATATACTTTGAGGCCTCAGAAATAGTGTGCAGGTTTCTGTTTGTCACGCACTGCTAGATCTAGGGTTTGAACCCGGCAGGCAAGCCAACATGTCATGCTCAACCACTTAACGATTTTGTGGCTGTTGTCTTTCAGCTAAAACATTTATTATATTGCAGGTGCATTGCATAGCGTTCTCAGCAGGATTTGGAATATTGAGTCATGGCCAACTGTTTTAAAATTAGGAAGTATATGTAAATTTGATAGAGCCAGGCATATATTATAATCCCAGTTGACGTTACAACTGGATGGGAAGGTGCCAGAATGGAATCCTTGCTCAAAAAGACTCTGAGGGATGGGTGGGCAATCTTATCTTCTCATCCTACTGGTTGATGGACAGGATGAACTGGTAAGATAATGCGAAAGGTGATAAATTGGGTTTGCGTCCAATTTCTCTCCTCTCGCAATCTTACTGCACTGACTATCCATCAATGGGGACCTGTCATAATGGCCTTGGTGGCAGCACTGGAGGCCATTGAGGTCCCTTAGGGAGGTCAGGAGACACTGTGCCTGAACAGTGCCAAGGGGACAGAGCCTGAGGGGAGTACAGCCTACTGGGAGGGAGTGGGGCCTGAAGGTTGTGGGGTTTAAGGGGAAACAATCGGGGGACACTTGCACTTTGCAATTGGGGTCAGTGGGGTAGGAGAGACATGGCGCACTCAGTGAGACTTAATAGTAGAAAGGCTTCAGGATCACAAACTGATAAGGACCTCATTTTTTCTGATCCACAGGAGGCAGAGGTAGGGACATACCAAAGAATGCAGCACCTGGAGAACAACTGGATGCCAAAACTTTGATCATCTCCAGTCAAGTGACATGAAACAGTCGCTAAGGCCCCAAAAGCAGACTAGAGGATCTTAGATTGCAAGACTGAATGGAGGAGTTCCACACTTCCTATCTTAGAAGATCGAGTTTGCATTCTGAGGCAGCCAAGTCAACACTGACAGGGTGCTGACTGCAGTGGAGACTTTAGTGCAGGACTTCTGCCCTGTACTGGTGAAGGCCATGCTGCAGACATCAGCTCTATTGGGAGACTGCGAACTCCATTGTGAGGCACCAGTGTCAGAGGATGGTGGGTCTTCTGCATCTCACTCCAGCTGCCCCTGTATCCAAAGAAAGAACTCAGTAAAGTTTCACAACACCAATTTTAAATCCAACCAATTTATTTGATAGTAAATTCGCGAGCTTTCAACACTATGGCCTTCATCAGACAAATGCAGTGTTCTGGTCTGCAATAGCACTCATACCAACAACACAGATGTAAGGATTCGCATTCTAATCAGCAATCTGTGACTGTCTGTGTTGGTATGAGTGCTATTGCAGACCAGAACACTGCATTTGCTTGACAAAGGCCATAGTGTCGAAAGCTCGCGAATTTACTATCAAATAAATTGGTTGGATTTAAAATTGGTGTTGTGAAACTTTACTGAGTTTGCCCCAGTCCAACGCCGGCAACTCTACATCCAAAGGAAGAAACCAGGGCTCCTTGAGCACGCGGAAGAAGGAGGAGAGACTGGTCCAAAGCTTGGGGTGCCTGGCCCATCTGACTCCCTCTCGTCTCTGGTCATTCCAGCTGCGGACTCAGAAACTGAGGAGGATTTGCAGCAGCACTCCACAGCACCCTGGCCTTCTCAGCACCAGAGAAAGTCCACAAAAATGATCACAGAAACAAGGCACAGCTGCAGAAAGCTTGCCTCCATCTCTGCTGTGGATTCTAGACAGACACCAAGATATCAAGGTGACTTTAGAAGAGAGTTCAGTTGCACTGAGCGGGCTCTCGTATTGTTAGGCAATTGTAGATAGCAAACAGTTTTGTAAAGGTTAAACCACCTTTGTCAATGTATTATGCCTCACTTTTTACATCAGATTTGTGACTGCCTTCTTATTAGATCTCTCCATGGACCCGCTCACTGCCTGCATACCCCTGAACTCTCTTTTGGAAGTGAGGTCACCAAATTTCGGCTTAAATGTTGTAAAACTGGCTTGACGTCATGTCACTGGGGCAGATTATCAAACATGGTGGGAGGTTACAGCAGGACTGCCCACTAATGATACAATAACGAATTCAAAAAAGGGTTTTCCCCCATCTTTCTCGATTGGAACTGCATCACACCAATGGAGGAGGCTAAGGACATTCGCTGTGGAAATCTCATCATTGTAAATCCTTTCTTTATTGGCTCCCATTGGTATTTTACCCCCCGATTCCATTGCCACCCACTGCAAATGGTGGCATAAAATCCCAACCGTTAACTGTGTTTCACTCCACAGATGCTGCCTGACCCGTCTAGTATTTCCATATTTTCAGAATTCCAGGATCCACAGTATTTTATTTTTGTTTGAGTATTTAACCCACTGCTTTGGCTGGTGAATTGTACAAAACCATTGACTTTTCTGAACACGATACTAGTGACTGCTCTGATGCATTTTTGAGTAGCTGACTGAAAAATGCCATGCATCTCCCCCCGTAGGGTTTGGGAAGACTCACCGGTGAAGAAACCCACTGCTGCGATGACTTTGAAAGCTTCAAGCATCTGTAATATTTTGCTTTTGAGTTACTTTTGTCTCCATTCTATATCACCATTCTTTCACTGTCACTGGGGCAAAACTCTGGAACTTCCTTCCTAACAGCATCTACGTCATACAAGCAGTTCTAAAAGACAGCTTTCCACCTCCATCTTCTCAAAAGCAATTAGGGATAGATAGAACATAGAACATAGAACATAGAACATTACAGCACAGAACAGGCCCTTCGGCCTTCGATGTTGTGCTGACCAAAATAAAAAGCAATGCCCCTCCAAACTAAACCATTCCCTTCTCTTCCATATACTTATCAATTAACCTCTTAAACGCCACCAAACTTGGCGCATCTACAACAGCTGCAGGCAGGGCATTCCACTCCCTAATCACTCTTTGAGTAAAGAACCTACCTCTGATATCCGTCCTATAACTCATACCCCTTAATTTAAAGCTGTGTCCCCTCGTGCTAGCTTTCTCCATCCTAGGAAAAAGGCTATCACTGTCCACCCTATCTAAACCTCTAATCATCTTATATGCTTCAATAAGATCCCCTCTTAGCCGCCTCCTTTCTAACGAAAACAACCTCAAATCCTTCAACCTCTCTTCATAGGACCTGCCCTCCATACCAGGCAACATCCTGGTAAACCTCCTCTGTACCCTCTCCAATGCCTCCACATCTTTCTTATAATGTGGGGACCAGAACTGCACACAATACTCCAAGTGCGGCCGCACTAGAGTTTTGTACAGTTGCAACATGACGTTGCGGCTCCGAAATTCAATCCCCCTACCAATAAAAGCTAAGACTCCATATGCCTTCTTAACAACTTTATCCACTTGACTGCCTACTTTCAGGGATCTATTGACACATACACCAAGATCCTTCTGTTCCTCAACACTATTAAGAGCCCTACCATTAGCCCTATACTCTACACATTTAACATTAGCCTTGATAACAAACATTAGCCTTGTCAGCAATGCACAAATAAAATAAAAGAAGAAAAAAATAAAATTGGGACGCATGCTTCAAGATTGCATATACTAAGTATAACAAACCTAATATTTAAAAATGTTAAGGTATATTGAATAATCCCTTCGCTTGCTGCTCTGTCTAAGGAGCAAATCTATTGGAGCATGCCAGTTTTATTAGTTCAAAAGCAAGGAAGATGTTATCATAGCAGTAGTCAGCTTCATATTTCCTCTTTAAGATAATTAGTGAATGAGATGACTGACTATTGCCACAATCAGGTAGGAGGGGTCGAAGGGCTTATCTCTTTTCCTTCTCCTCATTAAAAGATAAAGGATATTTTTGGCAATTTGCTGTGTACTTATTTTTTTGCATGCTGCATTCATAAAAAAACTGGCTGCATAAGTTTTCTTCAGTGTAATGAAGAAACAGATTAGTTTTGTCTTACTCAAACTTTTGAGGTGATTTAAAGTCTTTCAGTCTTGAAGATGTTGCCAGGGAGTTGAATTATTTCCTGAAGAAATCTTTGACTGCTGCAGAATGGAGGCAAAGACCAAGTCAAATTAGTGAGAAAGATGAAGAAACAGACAGTATTAGTTCTCTTCTTACTGGAAACCCATGTTCTTAAAACCACACAAAAAATTTGGCTGGTCGTGTGATCCGTCTCCCACTGCCAATAATTCAAACATAATTGTATATTCCCATTATAACTCTGTTAGCTTGTCTGGAGAGCTATTTCTAAAATAAAGGGTTTTTTTTTTATCCAGGCAGTTAGCCTTTGAACGATTCATCTTCACCCATTGAATATTTTAGGTGGCTTCAATGTGAGGAAGGTCTTTCACAGTCTCAGGGTGGGGGAGAGGGAACAATCACCACAGGGCTCATTATCTTTGGTGAACCTTGCAGATTTGTCATCTCCTCCCCCTCAGATTAGAATGTGGAATGTGTTTACTAATGTAAATTAGTGTCAGCCATCTTTGTAGGTTAAAATCATTTCAGGCCTTTTCAAAACATCTTTCTTTTTAAATGTCCAATTTCTATTTTCAATCATAAATTAAAAATTAATCTTTGATATACTTGTTCACTCTCCTGTGAGGCAAAGGGAGAAAAATTAAGGATGAGATTTTTCCATGATGCCCACTGCAGGTTCAGAAATTCCACCCCATTCCCCATTTCATCAACGGGACTCTGGCAGACCCATCAAATTTTTCCCTCCCACCCATCACAATTCTCACCATGGGTGTAACCAGAAAACCCAAACCATGGTAACAAGAGTTATTCAGTGGGAGCACGACTGATCTGTGGTCTAACCCCACATATCCATCTTTGTCCCATATCCCAAGGTATCTTTAGTTAACTGAAATCTGTCAATCTCTGATTTAAATTAATAATTGACCCAGCATAACTACCATAGATGGCCAAACATCTACCTTAATTTGTGTATCAAAATGTTTCCCTAGATCAGTCCTGAAAGACATGGCCTAAGTTTAAAGCTGTATCTCTATTCTTAGGACAGCAGAAAAAAATTTATTCCATCTGTTACTTGTAATCAACTGGAAAATTAAATTTAACCACTCCTTTATTTTCTAATTTGCAGGGAATATAACCTTAATTTGTATAATCTCTCCACATAATTTAACCCTTTAGAGCAGCTATCATTCTGGATCATCTATCTCTCTTCAAAACATGATATAATTCCTAAAGCATGATAACCACGATTGAATAAAGCATTTCAGGTGTGATCTAACTAGGGTATTGTAAAGCTATAACATGACTCATAACCCCTTGTGTTCCTGTCCTCTAGATATAAGGGCAAGTCTTTCAGTGTAGAATCACAGACTCCCTACAGTGCAGAAGGAGGCAATTTGGCCTAATGAGTTTGACAGAATTGACAGAATACCTTACCCAGGCCCTTTCCCCACACTATCTCTGCAACCCCACACATTAGCCTTGGCTAATCTATCTAGTTTACACACTTTGGGACACTAAGGCTCAATTTAGCATGGTCAATTGATCTAATCGGCACATCTTTGGATTGTGGGAGGGAACTGAAACACCTGGAGAAAACCCATGTACACACGAGGAGAACGTGCAAACTGCATAGAGAAAACTGGAATTGAACCCAGGTCCCCAGCCCTGTGAGGCAGCAGTGTAGGCACTATGACACCCAAAATAGATCTTTTCATTATTTTTATATCTATTCATGAAATTTTAGTGGGTCTATGTACATGGACTCTAGTGATTTATGAATCTCCACTACTTTTACATTTAGAAAGTATTGTGATCCATTTATTTGAGATTCAATTCGATATCACACAATTTCTTGCATTGAAATCCATTTGCCAATGTTATTTTGCATCCTCTTAATCTACGAACTTCTCTTTTTAATTTTATGCATCCACTTATGGCTTACAATACTGCCTATCTTTGTGTCAACGAGAAACCTGCATGAGGCTTCCTATCACATTTTTTTAAGATGTTGCCACAAATGCGGTGAATAGTTGAGACACTAACACATATTCCTGTCAGAGGATGCTATGCAAATGTTGCATGAAAATTGGTTGCTAATTTCCCTACATGATGATGTTGACTTTCAGAAATGACTCATAGGCTGGGACTTTCCAGCCCCCTCCCACCCTCTCTCCCAAGTGGACTCCACCCATAACAAGGCAGGTAAGCCATTGAAATCTCTGTTCACGGCAGTGGGACTGGAAGATCTTACAAGCTTGAAAGACTGGAAAATTCCAGCCATTTTCTGCAAAGGTGATGAAAGGTCAGTTCTTTCTTTCATTCAGTTTGAGCCTACAACTGTCCGAATCCTAAACAATTCACTCGTGGATGAAACTCATACCCCATTGCTTACCACTACTCTTTCCCCAACTGCAGTCAGCCAATGTACGCTTTAGATGGATACCTGAAGCTTTTGGACTGCGTGGTTTAGTCCTTAGTGCAGTAGCTATTGAGAGAACACAGACACCTTTTCATTCAGTGAGATAACTAAATGCTTGTGCAACCTGGTTACCTCATACGGTATTATTTCAGCACCTCTCACTGTTCCCATTTTGAATAGCCCACAAATCCCCTGCCTAATGCAGAAAGTCTGTGTGTTGTCAGTGTATCTTGTTTGAGTTTTTAAATGCTGTAATTATTATAACAAGGTTTTCACTGTGGCCTGATTTAGCAAAGCCTAAGATAATTTAGTAGGACGGCCTAATCAGTATCATTCTGATAAACTCAGCAGTTCTAATGACATAAGGGCGTATTTACCTAACAACAGTTTTTTTTGCCATCTTAGAAGGTAGCATGGAAGCTCGTCTGTTTTCAAATATTTGGAACTAAGGGTGAAATTCATGGCCCTACAGCTCATTCTGTGCTATTGCAGTGCTGTATTTAACCAAAAGAGACTCATTTTGTCAGCAACTCTTGCTATGCAGATAAATTCCAAAGTTAATCTATGCCACCACCCTCCTGCAAACAACATTAAGGTGATTGACCAGTTATTGCTTTTACTGGTTGTGGGGAGGGAGGGAAGGATACTCATTTAACTTACTAGCTTGGTTACTCCTTCATTCTGTGTGTTTCCAATTGTCTCACCTTTCATTGGAAAGACAAAAAGAACTTGCATTTATATAGCACCTTTCAGAGCTTACAATATCCCAAAGTGTTTTGCAGTGTGATCTTGTTGTGTTGTGACATTCAGCTTTTGAACAGCAAGCTTCTATAAATAGCAATGTGATAATAACCAGACCGGCTGGTTTAAAAATGTTGCTTGAGGAATGAGGGAAAGGGGAGGTGCTCCCTGCTCTTTCCCAAAATATACCTGAGAGAGCAGATGGGGGCTTTGGTTTGACAGGAGCTGGCACCTCTGATGAGACAGCATTCCCTTAGTACTGCACTGGGAGTGTCAGCACAGATTTCTGTGCTCTAGTATCTGGAATAGGACTTTGACACACACAACTTCTGACTCAGACATGAGCGGTACTCGTTGAGACATGACTGGAATAGAGTTGAAAGATAAACAAATCCTTCAGTGGGTTTCAGTAAAACCAATATGGGCAGGAGACCTTGTCACAAAAACGAGTTCAGAGAGACACAGCCCAGCTTCAATTCTGGCCTCCTGTGACTGTGTGCAGTTTGCAGGCTCTCCCTGTGTCTGCATAGGTTTCCTCTGGGTGCTCCGGTTTCCTCCCACACTTCAAAGATGTGCAGGTTATATTGATTGGCCATGCTAAATTGCCCCTTTGTGTCAGGCCACAGGGATAGGATTTGGGTGGGATTTTGTTGGTGCAGGATGGATGGGCCAAATGACCTCCTTCTGTACTGTAGGGATTCTATGCCATCAGCCATGTTCTGCATATTAGAGTACCAGCCCATTGTCTCTATTCTTACACTTACTGCCAGCCAATCTCCTAACCAGGAGAATTATTGCGTCATAGCAATTTTGTGCCTAAGAAATAGACACGAGGGATGGGTTGGGAGGTACAAAAGGTTGCACTACTGAAGTTCAAGGCCTGCCTGATGTCATGTAAATGAACTAGCAAGTTACCTGCTTGAATCAAGGTAGTTTCAGGAACAACACCCCACTGCCCCACCCCCACCACCTCTGAAGTTAAGATTACAATAGGGAATGCAAGTTTCAACTAGGCCTGTATTAGCCTAACCAGCAGTAATTTAAAGGGTAAATGCAGGCCACATGAAAAACAATCACAAAACTTTGACAAAGTTAAATTTTGCGGAACTCCCCCTGGTTTCACAAAAATAATGTTGGTGGCCCAATTTAAACACCTCCCTATCATTTCCATCAATTTCATCTCCTCCCTTCTTCCACGACTTACCTGTAAGTTGGTATCTAATGTAATCAGGTCTTTACTGCATTCAAGTTCCCATTTCTTCACCAACAGCTCACTGTGATTCCTCTGTGAAATTTGGTTCTAATGCCAGGATGGCATTGACTGACACATCGAGAAATCTTTCCACCTCTGACTTGCCAACCATTTGCAACACAAAACAAATTTCTTCCCTCCCAATGTAACATACAAGTAAAGTTAAATGTTGCTTAATTTCTTTTCGTAAATAAACCTGCAGAAAGCACGACAAGTATCAACATAACTTTAAGATATATGGAAGAAACAGTACAGGATGACAGCAAGGTAATAGTTTGTAGGGATTGGATAGATTGCCCCTCCCACTTGCCAATCAGTGGGGGAGGTGAGGAGGTGCTGGGGCGTGGCGCCAGTTGAAAGATGGCGCCAACTGCATAAGCGTCACAATGAGTGTTGTCGATAAAAATTAAGTATATCTGCACCAAGTTATTCCACAGATTTTTATCCATGTTGATATTTAACAATAGAAATATCAACAAGCACTATTGAAGTTCGATGTTTTTTTAAATAGGTCCCTTCAGAATCCTTTTGAAATTTTGTTGAATTTTGGGAATAACAATTAATTTGATCAAATTGGTTATCAAGAAACAAAGCCTTGCTTTTATTGCAATAAATAGAAATTATATACATATTGAACTAATTATATTCTGCTGATATGATCCATTTCAAACACTGTCATATAATGAAGTGAATGGTTCCCAGCCTCACCATAACCCTTAATTCCTTTACTGATCAAAAATTTATCTATCCTCGCCTTAAAAACATTCAATAAGGTAGCCCCAACTGCTTCCCTGGGCAGGGAATTCCACAGATTAACAAAACTTTGGGTGAAATAGTTCTCCACAACTCAGTCCTAAATCTGCGGATTTTGAGGCCTTTTATTTTACTTTCAACTGTCAGTGGGAACAACCTCCCTGTTTCCATCTTATCTATTCCCTTCATAATCTTATATGTTTCTGTAAGAAATATTCTTCTGGATCTCCCGAATTCTTCTTCCATAATCAACTATTTCAAATGTTCCAGTTTATTACATTTCTTGCACTTTGATTATATGTTGGTAAGTTATTTTGACTGTACTTTCAGTTTTACAGTACACATCACCAGGGGATTTTGAGTTTGCCAAGCTCTCCCCTTTTGAGAATGATTCCATTTATTTCCTGTCAGTGCACAGACCCTGACACTCGCTCAATCTGATCGAGCTCTTCAGTTGACCTTGGGCTCGCTACCTGGTGTATTATCAGCTCCGAGTGACATCCCATTTGGACGGTTATGCCTTGTGTCAGCTCAGATGTCATTTGCAGGTTCCGTGAAAAGTGTCTGAAAACAGTACCACTCACCATCCTGACTTCAATTCACTCATTTCAGTTCAAGTTGAATTTACAGTGAGCCAATACATTTGAAGAAAATGGACAAATCATTTTGGATACATGTATTGACACTTTCTGGTGGCCGAATGTCCCATTGTGGATCCGGTCCTGAAGAAAAATAAATGTTTATTAGACTTTTGCTATTTGCACACATTCCTGGGTTCAATTTTGAGCTGTCTGTGTCGAGTTTGTATATTCTTCCTGAGTCTGCAAGGGTTTCTTCCAGGTGCTCTGGTTTCCTCCCACACTCTGTGGATGTGCAGGTTAGACTGATTGGTCATGCTAAGTTGCCCCCTGGTGGCAGGGAGATCAGCAGCCTAAATATGTGGTGTTGTAGGGATAGGACTGTTGCCAGTATGAGCTCAATGGGCCAAATGGCCACTTTCTGCACTTGTAGAAACTCCGTGGTTCAAGAATATTTACAGTAATTTTTTTTGATCTCCTAACTCAAATTCACAAACTTACAAGGCACTCTGCTGCATGTACCAGGCCAAAAACAAGAGTGCGAACCTGTTAATCACTATCTCCATTGCTGTATTTCTGAACCATAAAAGTCTTCCCTTACATACCCACCATGCTGATGAGCTGTCTAAAGCTCTATCTTTCTGGTACATTGAATATTGACATGTTGAATAAATTTTGCTTTCCACCTCACAAGCTATTTCACTCCTCAGCAATCGTATTGTATAAATAGGTCAGGGACTGGGAGGAGCGAATGAACACTAAACATCAGGAGTTGGCTTTCTTTTCCAGGGAAGCACTCGAGCGAGATCTTAGCAAGGTGAAAATTGGATACATTCCAGGCAGAGGCTCGGAAAAACAATGAGGGGAAGGAGAATAAGTCTTAAAAACTTTTGAGATGAGGGAAGTTTGGGGGTTTAGGTCTTGGGGCAGGATAAGAAGTTGGGCCTGTTAGTACTGTAGAAGCTAGAGACTATTCATTGTATTTTTTACATGCCTAAGAGTTATGACATAGTCCCCAAAGATTACTGTAAATATTCTTGAACCACGGAGTTTCTACAGTGCAGAAAGTGGCCATTTGGCCCATTGAGCTCATACTGGCAACAGTCCTATCCCTACAACACCACATATTTACGCTGCTAATCCCCCTGCCACCAGGGGGCAACTTAGCATGACCAATCAGTCTAACCTGCACATCCACAGAGTGTGGGAGGAAACCAGAGCAACTGGAGGAAACCCTTGCAGACTCAGGAAGAATATACAAACTCAACACAGACAGCTCAAAATTGAACCCAGATCACTGGCACTGTGATGCAGCCAACTCCACACAATTCGTATCTGCACGAGTTTCCTCTGGGTGTTCCGGTTTCCTCCCACAGTTCCCCCTAGTGTGTAAATTAGGTGGATAAGCCATGATAATTGTTTAGAGGCGGGGGGGAATGGGCCTGGGTGGGTGTTGTTTCAGAGAGTCGATGCAGGCTTGATGGGCTGCATCCTTTCTGCGTTGCAGGGATTCTATGATTGATACTTTAACAATATAATCTCAGAAGATGCTAAACTGGGTGACTGGGGCTGGAATTTCCATGGGCCTCTCCGTATCTTCTCCAATAACCTCAACAGGAAACTCATAGAACTCCTGAAGAAATGGTGTAAATTACTATTTTCGGCTGTTTGCCCGTCGTCTCTGGAGATTCCACCAAATCCTCATGGAAATTCTCAGTTGTGTATACATTGAACACCAGAGCACTTTTGATATGTACTCAGTCTGGTTTAGATCCATTATTCATTTCCTCTCTCTTTATAAACAAAAAAATCCTCAGGCCCTCTGCCATCCTGCAGAGCGCAAGAGAGTAAAGGAAAGAAGCAATAAAAGGCTAAGAAGAAACGACAGCGATGAAGAAAATAAAGATGAGATGGAAAGATAAAGATGTGAGGCAAGTTAACTGATCTCAGTTGTGCAGCAGTTGGCTCTGTCTAATTAGCCTCAGTGTCCCCAGGCTGATGAGAATGGGTGGGAGAACGAACAACAAATGTTTCCAAATTCTGATCATTATCCACCGACTGCTGAAAAGTGAATGTGTGCAAAAGCAGGTGAGGACATGATTAGATTCAATTGTACTGCACCTCTGTGGTTAAAAAGCCTGCTCACACTAACTGCCTAGAGACACACAATAACAACCACTTGAAAGAGGCACTCAAGGTTGGTAATCCCCATGAGGCTATTTCCTGTCCAAAAAAAGATTTAACCATAGAAAAAAAAATTGAAACAGAAAAATTAAAAATGAAAACTGGGGAAAGAAAGAAGTGTCAACAAATGAGCAAAACTAAATTTAAAAGATTAAAATAGAAATGCAATAAAGAAGTGGTTTTGAAACAATATTAAAGAAAGACTGCTGCCAGGAAAAATTACGTCGTGTGAACGCATTAAGATTTCAGACGTTAAAATTTAATGCATTCTTGCCATTTCTTCGTCTACTATTTTATCAAAGCTATTAAACCATCAAAAGGATATTTCAAATAAATGGATTAATACAAATCTCCCATGAGCTAAAAATGATATCCCTATTCTTACAGCGAAAGGGATTGTATTCAAGGAGATGACAATTACTCATTAATTATTTTTCTTCAACAATGCACTGAAGACCATGTGCATTTACACCATGCTGTTTTCCATTTGGAATGATAACAACAAAACTGGCAGACAAAAATAGTATGATGTATTTACAAGTGAAGAAAAATATAAAAGACTATAAAGACAGACAAACATTTAAACAAATATATGAAATAGGAGCAGAAGTAGATCATTTAACCCCATGGACCTACACTACCATGCAATAAGATCATGACTGAGTTTCGAATTCCACATTCCCATCTACTCCTGATAGCCATTGATTCTTTTGTCTGCCAAGAGTCCATCTATTTCCATCTTAAAAATATTCAATCATTTTGCCTCCACCACTGTCTGAGGCAGAGAGTTCTAGAGTTGCACAATCCCAAGAAAAAAAGTTTTTTGTCTCTTTCTTAAAAGCACAACCCCTAATTTTAAAATAATATCCCTTAGCTCTGGACATACCCACAAGAGGAAACATCTTTTCCACATCCACCTTGTTGAGACCGTTCAGAATCTCATATATTTTGATCAAGTCACTTAAAATGTAGTCACAAATCAATATAGTGAGATTGATAGTATAAAAATGTTGGTGCAAGTGACCTTCTCCTGGGTTACTGCAAGCTTGTAATAAGTTTTCCCTATTTCTTCAGGGTATACGAAGTAAGCCTAAAGCCATATTCATTGGCTATTAATGTACAGTAGTTTCTCCTTCTGATAATTTGGACTGCCCCAACCCAGAACATTTTTGGTTGTGTAGATTGTTTTAATGATTGTATTTTCCTCTGTTAGCTTCAGACCCATACCATCTCCCTGGACTTCAGAACTGCTAACTTATGTGCTTCATGCCGATGTTTTGAGTCTTTTTATTCCTCTGTTCTCCCTCACCCTGTTTCATCTTTTTGTGGTCATTCATGCTGATGCTGAATTTGAATTTTACATCACTGATTGAAGCTGCCTTCAATCTCTTACCCCTTAGTAACTCTGGTGAGAAAGCATTCTAAAATAGTGAGGATTGATAACTCAGAAGACCTAGATTACAATCTTCACTTTTCTTTAAGAAATCTGTAACGATTTGCACCCCTGTATCTTCAGCCTTTCCATTTGCTTGATGATAGTGAGATGAGCAGGTTAAATGTACAAAATCTTAAGCATTTGTGAGTTGCAGCCTATTGTTAGACACTACAATGTCCAGAATGCTGTGCATTGTATAAATTCTCTTGAGAGACTGAATGACTGCTTCTGCCGTCATACTATACAATCAGTTCACTTCAATTCTCTGTGAATAATAATCAATGACGATAAGGAATCTTTTGCCCTTAAAGTCAAATACATCCATTTGCAGGCTTTCCAAGGACTCACAAGAAGGTAATAGTGGTCCTTTCTTTCTTGGATGCTTCCGTCACAAATAATAGTTGGAAATAATTTTTTCTATAGAGTGAATAGTACTTGGTTGCCAGATAGATTATTACATACTTGCATGGCAATTTTTAATTCTTAAATGTCCTTGGTGAAGTATTGAAGAAAAGCAAACTGAAGGGCTTCTAGTATGAGTATTCTTGCATAGAAAGTCATCAGTGATGGTGAGCAGTTTGCACTGTTTAAAATACTGATATAGTATCATCTGGGGATTACTGAGGATATAGTCTCGCCATCCTTCTGTTCACTATTCTCACATCTAAAGAAATTCTTCATCTTGTTTCTAGTCTTGCTTTATTTCATGCAACTTCCTTGCTGTAGCTGATAAGTTCTGAGTGATTAAGGTTTGGTTTTGAGACTGTAACTATACCTCAATGCTATGGTGTTGAAAAGGTGTTGCATCATTTTTATGTTGACCGTGGCTTTGTCCCAGAGTAGTTGGGGGACTGGAGAGAAATTTATTTATATCAGCTGATATTCAATTGTTAATTTTTCCAGCCCTGTTTGGGGACTAGCTTTGGAATGTTATCCTGTAATTTCATCAGCAGCTTCATCTACCTTGAAGATTAATTTCAGTTTTAGGCACGCCTTTCCACTTAGTAGATAGCACTATTTGATTTTGAATGACATGAGAGAGGTTCTAGTGTTTCTCTATCTTTATATTTCAGCTTCACCATGAACTGGCCTTCTACTTTTAGTGTAGCCTCCTCAGGGCCTTGTAATATAAAGCTGAGGCTTACAGTGGAATCTGTTTGAACCATTTTTCTTCATCTAATTAAAATAGAAACACCTGCTCCTGTGCCTAATTTTAAACACTGTGGTGTTTCAAGCAACTTTGAGTTT
Organism: Sphyrna mokarran; assembly: GCA_024679065.1. NCBI lineage: Eukaryota > Metazoa > Chordata > Chondrichthyes > Carcharhiniformes > Carcharhinidae > Sphyrna > Sphyrna mokarran. Next base: position 101,973,379 of record JAGIQG010000003.1, on the reverse strand, counting down.
AACACTTAAATTGTTTCCAGTGTATTTAACTCCCCTGGAAAGGTGAATTTCTGCTTTAGTGGTTCTTCCACTTCTCATACTTATTTCTGCTTTCAAATGTTCTTTCTCTTTTTAGAGATTTTCAGTGTTTTCAAGTTACAGACCGTTTTCAATTGGCCTATTTTTTCTACATTGTGTCATATCTGAAATAATGAAGTATTGTCTGCCGTTTTTAGATATTATACCCTCCTTTTCTAGTATTATACCTCCCTACCTTGCTCATTCAGGTCCAGGCAGCTTAATAATGGAACTAGGAAAATAGAATAGAGATATGGAAAGATAGGGGAGAAGTCTGCTCTGACTCAAAGCATCTGGAAAAAAATCAGTTGTAACTGTCCATTACAGAAACAGGAAAGCTATCCTCCCATCCAGTGACTCTGTCTACAATTCCCACTGCCTCAGAAAAGCAGCCAGCATAATCAAGGACCCCACACACCCCAGACATACTCTCTTCCAACTTCTTCCATCAGGAAAAAGATACAAAAGTCTGAGAACACGTACCAACCTACACACGAACAGCTTTTTCTCTGCTGCTATCAAACTTTTGAGTGGACCTACCATATATTAAGTTGATTTTTCTCTATACCCTATCTGTTAATGCAATACTCCGTTCTGCACCACTCCTTTCCTTCTCCCCTAATGTGCTTTAGGAACTGTATGTTTTGTCTGAATAACACAGAAGAAATGATACTTTTCACATGTATCCCAATGCATGTGACAATAACAAATCAAATAATATAGTTAAAAACTGAACTCAAAATATTAAACGTGGAATTAAAATGGAACTAACAGTGTACTTATGGGGAAAGAAACCTTTCATTACACAGGTGCTAACCTGTAGATATCAACCATTTTAATCTCAAGTGTATCCTCTGATGGGTCTACTACTCAAGATAGTGATTTTGTCTATGGTCCCATCAACAAAATTGTACTTGTTATCATTTGATGATTCATTGAATTTTTTGATTCAATTGTAAAATCACTGACATACAAGGGCCTTTGTATGAAGTGTATATATACTTCAATGCATGAAGTGCATACATTTTGGGGTAAATTTACCATCAGTCAGAATCACAAATGCTAACAGGATATAGATAAGTGTCCCCAACTGGTCCCCCAATCTAAACTGTGCTATGAATGGATTTCTATTAAGTCTTTATTAATGCTATTTACATCCACTTATTTTGAATGGAATCCCAATTAAGTATGACTCTGACAAGCTGACAAAATCCATGAACAGACTTTATCAACTTAATATTTTTGTACAAGTTCCACTCAGTAGCCTTTCTACACAGTGCAGTCAGAAGCTAAAGGGAACCTCATCAGGATTCTAATTCAAAGGGACATCATCTTGAATTTTTTAAAATTGTGTTTTCAGATCAAAGCATGGAGAAAATGTCCATACAATAAAAAAGAGTAGCACAGAAGGAGTACTTTTTACTTATACCACCTATGTGGCCATCTGAAAGAATGGTATCACCCAACCATCACAAAATCCATCCAAATAGTAATCCATTAAAATCAACAGAATTAATGTTGAGTTCTTTTATGACAGACAGTCTACTTCACCAATTGTTGCTCAGGACAAGAAGGTAAAAATCTAACCTATTTTTATCAGTACCATAGTGAAACTGGCAGTACGGTATTTTTTCTCAGCATGCAGTGGAACAGGAAGGTCATTATAGATCGAATCTATAAATGCCACAAAACCGCCTTACTGTTCATCATTATGTCTAAATGAAAGTTATATCAAATACAATGCCATTCAACATGTTACTGCTATTTAACTGGAGGTCATGTAAAAGTGCTTGGAAAACATCTCAATCATAGTATTGTAGGCTTGTAAGTGGTACAAAATGAAAGAATGCAATACAGGGAGATCAGATTCTCACCATGATGCCTCTGTAACATTCTTGAGTTTCCTCAATCCTTTTTCCCCTAGCTATTTTTGTTTCCCTGTTTTGCATTCATTGACCTCCTTCTGCACTGTAGGAATTCTATCAGCCCATCGAACCTGCACTGACAACAGTCTCGCCCAAGCCCTATCCTCTAATATTTACCTTGTTAATCCCTCTGGCACCACAGCGCAATTAGGCATGGCCAATTAGCCTAACCCACATACCTTTGGAGGAAATTGGAGCACCTGGAGGAAACTCACGCAGACAATGGGAAAATGTGCAAACCCTGCACAATCACCTAGGGCTGAAATTGAACGCAGGTCCCTGATGCTGTGAGACAGCAGTGCTAACAACGGTGCCACTGTGCCACAGAAAAACCTGCAAAGTTATGAGTCACCATCAATGATCTCATCCATATTGGAAAATGCAATTGTGGTCACGCTGAGCATCTGATTCATATTTCTATTGATGGTCAGGAAAAAAATAAATTAGATGGTTTTCTATCAATCATTGTGTAAAACACATTCTGCTGAGGAAGAGAAAATGGTAGCAACAGAAGAGGATCAGGGATTTTTTTATACCCGACCAGTAGTTGGCAGAGACAAGTAAGTTAAATGTTAACCCTATTTTGCAGCTTTGCGCTGTTATGCTTGGAACAAATGAAACAATCAAACAATCGGTTCGCTGTGATATGCAGATCGTGATGCTAGTTTTCCATTGCCAAGTTCCTCGTCACTAATGTCCAGTCACACCAACTCCATAAATTGCATTACCTTTTAGCTGTGCTGATTCTTACAAACATTGATGAGAGGAACACTGGTCATAATGAAGGTGTCTTTTCCTGGGTCTCTGGCAATGATGGCAGGTTGTTTTTCTATGATTAAAATGACAGAAAAAAAACAAGTATATAAATTTTTGACAAAATTTGCTTAGCAAGATATTCACTGTGTTTAATCTATATTTGCCTATGCAACATCTGGAATAAGATGATGGAACAGGATGGTAATAGCTTAAAGCTTATGGAACCTTATGGTTTCACCTTTCTTACCTCCTTGATGGTCTTTTAGGCAAAGTCATCCAGGAAATTTCACTTGCAACATCAAAAAGTCATATTGCAATAAATTGAACAGTTAGATGGTCTTTTGTTGGCAGCTGCCCTGAGGTTTGTCACCTTTCACAGATGTTACCAGATTTTGTAAATAATGCAAATTGTGACTGAAACTGATTGACACCCTCAGCTCGTCCTTCTAACCTCAGATGAGAATGCTCTGGATTGGTAAAATATGGGAAAGAGGTTAAAAAAAATTTTTCATGCAGCAAGGCCATCACTTCAACAGATGTCAAACTGGGAATTCCAGCATTATCCCCCGACCATTATTTCTACTGCCCATCTCCACATTTATTGTGACAGCAATTGGAGTCTGTCAGCAAACAAACATTGGATAGTTTGAATTATTTTTATGCGTTTTAAAGGTTTGCAAAATGTTTTTCCTCCATTTGCAGCTACTTTCCTTCCTGCCTTTTCGAACATTCCAACAATAGTTGCCAGAATTCTTTTTAAGGCAAATTGATGATTTTCCATACTTCTCTTCATCAGACTCTCAGCACTTGCAACACTCAGCAACATAGTCAGGACTTGCCAGTTGGATTTGAATGGAAATTTCCCCAAAATATTCTAACAGGGCCAATCTTCCAACAAACAAACAGCACAATTTTTTCATGTCTGCCTCTCAATCAGACCATGCACAAACACCAAAACTTTCCTTGACTTGTTTTCATTGAAAATTAGGTTGAAGGACGTCCTCATGAAGGAGAAACAACTAAGATATTTAATTAATCATTAATACCTAGATGCAAAGAATAATTTCCACTTTCTTGTGAAATGATTTGACCTACTCATTAATACACAGATAAAAGGCAACATTTCTACACATGCTGCAACATGCCAACCTTTTCAAATGCTCAAGTTCATTTTTGAACAGATATAACAGTTAGCTGGAATTGATTAATCTACACATTAAAGTCATGTAACATTCAGAACTGATAAACATTTAATAACTTAAGTTAGTCATTCATTTCTATTTATATTTTTATTGTGCAAAATATCAATTTAAATATTTTGATAAAGTATAATGTGGATAGTACGATAGCTAACACAGCTCCCTCACAGCTCCAGGGACCTGGGTTCAATTCCTGGTTTGGATCATTGTCTGTGTGGCATTTGCACATTCTCCCCAAGGGGTTCCTTTGGGTGCTCCAGTTTTCTCCCACAGTCCAGAGATAGGTTAATTGGCCATTATAAATTGCCCCTGAGTGTCCTGAAATATATATGTTAGAGAGATTAGCAGGGTAAATATGTGGGATTTCAGGGATAGGGCTTCAATGGGATTGTTGTTGATGCAGTCTTAATGGGCAGAATAACCACATTCTACATTGTAAGGTTTCTATGATTCTATGATTCTATGATAATGCAATAAAAAAAACTAATCTCACATAAATATTCCAAGTTGTTTATATTTTGCTCATAAAAATGCACTGATTATTTCACCAAAAAAAATCCTAAAATAATGGCAGGTACCCTATCTATTTAATGAATATCACCTTCTCATTGCATGTGAGCAGCTCCTGATCCAGTAGTCACACTCTACTCAAAAAACACATTGATGCTAAATCAGCCTTACATGAAGTGGCAATTATCATCAGATTGGCACCCCGTTCCAATCTTTCTACATTCCTGCAGTACTTCGCATTTCTGGACACTAAGGGGCAATTTATAATGGCTCACTCACCTTTACAGCACAAGATATCTTAAAGTAAGTTTAAGTGGCAATTGTCAATGTGAAAGAATAGATGCATGGGTGAAGGATAGAGTAGGCAGATGCATGAGGTAATTGGTTAAGGTGGTAAGTTGGTCAGGTGATAGGTGGCAGGTAAGCAAGGTAGCAGGACAATGGGTGGCAGGTGTGTGAGGTGGCGGGTGAGACAGTCAAATGGTGAGGCAGTCGATGGGTGAGGCAACAGGTGAATAAAGTGGTGGGTGGAAAGGGTGACAAGTGCCCTGACAGTAGATAGGTTAGATTGTAGGTTTGTAGAATTACAGGTGAGTGATGTGCTGTGTGGACAGTGTGACAGGCGATGCTATAATTGTCTTTAAGGGATAGCCACAAGCCATTACTAGAAGGGAGGTGTGTCAAATGATATAATTTCAGACTCACTTTTGCCTATGTGCAAGAACAATTTGCACTGTTGATAGTAGTCATGATATGGAGATGCCAGCATTGGACTGCGGTAACACAGTAAAAAGTCTTACAATACCAGGGTAAAGTCCAATAGGTTTATTTGATAGCAAAGGCCACTAGCTTTCGGTACACTGCTCCTTCGTCAGGTCATATGGAGCAGCAAGCGCTCCGAAAGCTAGTGGCCTTTGCTATCAAATAGACCTGTTGGACTTTAACCTGATGTTGTAAGAGTTCTTACTGTGAAAAACACAGCACAGCTCTGACATCTTCAAGCTTTCTATCCATGCATTTATGTCCTCTTATGTGTCTGGTCTGAATAAATAAACTTACAGCCTGTTTACCCAATTCCCTAAGAGTTTTTGGTGACATTGCAACATTATAAAATTGCAATAGGTAGAGTGTAGGTGGGTTAAGGTGTGTCAGGGGATATAAGGCAAAGGGACATTGGAGGTCAGAATGTCAGTGTGGGTAAGCTGGAAGGTCATTTGAATAGTTACGTGGGATTTTTCTGTCTAAACTTTCCTGAGTAACAGGTATAGTAAGTGTGTCAAAACTTTTCAAAGTCTTTGAATCCAACTCAGAGTTGGAGACCTTTGTGAAAGATTTTGGGGAGCCAGGAATTGCTTGTTGGAAGCAAAAACTTCACAGGAAATTCTCACAGAGGAAAACATGTAAGGATATCCACAGGATTTGACATGCGTGTTTGGTTGTACATCCAGTCTCCAGTATTTCAGAGACCAGAGGATCTGGGCCTTTATATATGACCAATTAGCATGAACCATTAGGATGGATATGTGTATTTAAAAATAAGAGATTTGCTCCACCGAGAAATGTTGTATGAACTTTAGTTTGATGCAGACATGGAGTTCAGCTGACCTGACATCAGCTCAGCTCACTTCTCAATGTTGTTTAGTTTCATTCATGCACTGGCAGCCTGTGGTCATGGTGGAGGACTTCAAGGTGTCACTCAAATGCTGCTAAGTGACAGCTCCTCCACTAATAAAAATAGGCACTATTTAATGGATATTCTACACATGTCCACATCCACTTTAAACAGAGCCAAGATTAAAGCTTACATTTTAAAACAAGTATAAAATTTATTAAATTGCACAAAAAAGGCCCGGCTCTTGCATGAGAACATAAAAATAGAAGTAGGCCATTTAGCCCTATGAGCGCATTCTGTCGTTCAATTAGATCATGGCGGGATCTACTTCAATATCATTTCCATTCAATATCTCCATATCCCCTTGACATTTTTTATATGTAGAAATCAATCAATCTCTGTCTTGATCTCATAGTTGGGGCCCTGATGCATGGTAGCATCGTGGTTTTCACTGCTGACTCACTGCATCAGGGACCTGGGTTCAATTACAATCTCGGTTCACTGTCTGTATGGAATTTGTATGTTCTCCCTGTATCTGCATGAGTTTCTTCTGGATGCTCCGTTTTTTTCCCAAATTCCAAAGATTAGATTCATTGGGCAAGCTAAATTACCCTTTGAAGTCCCTAGATGTGTAGGTTAGGGGGATTAGCAGAGTAAATATGTGGAGTTACAGAATTAGATAGGTACAATGCACTGTTCGAGTTAATACAGAGTTGATGGGCCAAATGGCCTCCTTCTACACTAGAGGGATTCTATGCTTTTATGATCCTTGATCTTCTTCACTGGTCACAACCCAACTACCCATTTATTTCTACTCTCTTTTTTCTGTCCATTAATTAGTTCTCAATCCATGTAAGTATATTCCCCCTAATCCCATGTGCTCTAATTTTGTCTGGGACTTTCTTAAAAGCTTTCTGAAAATCTAAATATGCCACACCCACCAGCTCTCCCTTAGCCATTCTGCTACTTACATCCTCAAAAAGCTTCAACAGATTTATTAAACATGGTTTCCCTATCATAAATCCATGTTGACCCTGCCTATAAGAAATAGACTATGAGATGTTGAAGGTGAAGTAAGCCATTTGGTTTGCTCTGCCATTCAATCAGATCATGATAGATCTGATCTGATAATCCTCAACCACCCTTTCCTGACTTATCCTTGATTCTCTTACTGGCTAAAAATCTCCTTTCCCCAGCCTTGACCACACTTAATGACCTTGCCTCGACAGCCTCTGCCTAATCCTGCCATTATTTTCAAAGTGTCTGACGATCATGTCCTTTATAATAGATTCCAGCATTTTTCCTGCCTGTTTCATGGCAGGCTAGCAGGTCTATAGGTCTATGATTTCTCTCTCCCTCGTGCCTAAAATAAGGGAGCCATTCCAGAATCTGTAGAATTTTAAAAGATGATCACCAATGTTTCAACTATCTCTATCTTCTGGTTAGTAGTGAGGCCAGGGCAGTTGCCATTGACTGTAATTGCAACTGCAGCTTTACTTTTACAGGGTTGTAACAGAGACTTCTTGTCCTGGATGTGGTCAGTCCCGAAGGAAGCCACAAAGGATACTGGCGAGTGCAGAAGCATCAAGGCCAAGGCCGCTTTGATATCAGTTGCATGAGGAATGTCCTTTGAGATCTAGAATCCTGTTATAATGTGTGTTAAGTGTCTGAAATGTTTTTAATTAATTTCAATCTTTAATAATTCCAATCACTTTTAAAAGTTTGAGTTAATGCAAGTATAGAAAATTTTATATTAAATTATAAAGTGTTTAACATGAAGTAACTGGTAAAGGGCATTGATATTTGATGTTTATGGAAAGATTAAGCTGGACAAAAGTTTGCAGTAGGACCTTGTCCTCAATTATTCAAACTCATCTGATCATTGTCTTGGCTGGACATTACCAAGTTTCAATGTTGGACCTGCTGCATAACTTGTCTCCCAATCTAAAAGATACCACATACAGGCCTTTTTACAGATAGAAAAGAAAAACAGAAAAATTGACATTGACCCAAATAAGAAGGTAGTATGATTAAAGATTTTGCGAAATGCGGAGGTTTTAAACAGCATCTTAAGGGGAATAATAATGGAGAGATTAAGGGAGGGAACTACAAAAAAGGTTCAGACAGCAAAAAGCATGACAGCCAAAGGTGGAGTTGGAGACATACAAAGTTCCCAGAGAATGTAGAGCTGGAGGAGATTACAGGGATAGGAAGGGGTTAAAGAGGGCTGTGAATATAAGGATAAAATTAACTTAACTGATATGCAGATAGCCCAGGAACCAGTGAAGGCAGGAAAGTACAGGAGTGATGGAAAAAGAAGATTGAATATTAGACTTTTGGATCAGCCCAAGCCTATAGAGGATGGAAGTTGGAAAGTTGACTAGGAGAGCACTAGAATGGTCATGTCTTGCAACAGTAAAGACATGAGTAAGAGTTTCAGCATCAGATGATCCATACAAAAGTGTTCTTTATGGTGGTATAAGTAGGTGGTCATTGTGATGGAGTGGATATAGATTCGGAAGCTCAATCCAGGGTCAGGTAAGATGCCTAGTTTGCCATCAGTCAATTCAAGCTCTGACAGTGGCCAGAGAGGGGAAAGAAGTGAATGATGAAGAATAGTGTCAAAGGTAATCGCCAGAAATGTACCGTCCCACCCACCATGGGAATTGGAATGGGTGGGGGATGGACCATGGAAAGATCTGTTGACCTCAAGCAGAATTTTACAGTTTCGGGATGAGCGAGGCTGTAAAATCCCACCCAATGAATTCACATTTTCTAATGCTTAATTGGCAAAAATTTTGACAATCCAGGGCAGACAATCTGATTACACAGAAACAGTGGAGTGTCGAGAGAGAGGTAACAGGCAATCCCTGCAAGTTCCTACCATTAGAACTCTACAGCCTATCATTCAAGAGCATGGAAGTGGATTATAGATGTGTCCTCTGATTTTCCACCCTTTCATTATTTGCATTATAAGAAAGTCATTCATCGTCTCTATTATATCAACACAACTACCCAATTTTATAGAATCGGTTGTTTACCTGTATGTTCCATTTCAAAACAACCCCATTAGAAGTCACAACTCAAATATCTGTAGGAAAATGAGAAGGGGCTATCTTTAACCTGGCTGGTGCGATAACAATTCCCTGCACGTCACTGGAATCCAGTCTGAGGAAAATTCTCCTGTCTTTCTGTCTTTTTGTGATATGAATCTGTTTGTATTTACCACTTCAGTCTTTCTGGTTCTCTTTGATTCTAAGTGCTGAATCTGGGCGTAACTCAGATCCAACTTGGAAACCTGTTCTCAGGCGCCTCCATAAGTACTTAGCCTGAAAAAAAAATTGCAAGTCTGAATTGCACTTTTGGTGGGTTTTATTGTGTCCAAATCACTGCAGTTCTGATCAGAGCCATCAGCTGCACAGTGAAAAAAATTTGAAAAACGCTCCCCTGTCACATTGCTCCCAGACCGCAAAAAGCGGAGCAATGGCCCCCCTAGATATCGTAACTTCCCCCTTATGCACCCACCCATCCCTGCTATCCAGACCAATTGCAAGCTCCTGCCCCCACTGATCGGCCACAGCGGTCCCCCCTCCCTGCCACTGATCGCCCACAGTTGTTCCCCCTCCTCCCCACTGATTGTTCACAGAGTGGCAGCAGATACCCCCTGCCCCTGCCCCCCACCAGAGATCCATATGGCCCCACCCCCAACAGAGAATAATTGGGTCTCCCTCTCACTCTCCCTGCCCACCAAAGAACCATCTGGCCTCCCTCTCTTGCACCCTCCCCCTCTACTAAAGAATGATCTGTCTCTCCCTTCTCCCCTCCACCACCACCAGAGAATGATTGGGCTCCCTTCGTTCCCCTAACCTCACCAGAGGTACATTTGGCCCACCTCCCTCACCCCCCCTCCCAACCCGAGAACTATCCGGCCCTTTCTTCTTTCCCCCCCGAACCAAAGACGCATCTGGCCCATCTCCTCCCCCACCACAACAGAGAATGATCTGGCCCGCCTCCACGCACCCGCCTGCCCCCCACTCCTCACCATCAATCTGAGTCAGGGAGTCGTTGGAAGCTCTGAACTGACCTCTTCAGAAGTTGGAGTGCCCAAAACACACTTTTGCCGAACATGTCTGTTTCACGTTAAATCTGAACAGCCAAACGCGATGGTGAAGGAGAAACGCCGGTAAGATTGGGCGTCCAGCTCATTCAGTCAATTTACATGCCTGCAAATATATTTAAATTGACATTGTGCCCATTTTGGGTGTGATTCCGATCACGGCCATTTTTGGGCCTTGGTTACACGGGAATCTGTGTGGACACGGCACAGTTTGTGCTATTCACCTCATGTCCAACTTTACCAAGTTTTCACGCCCAGAAACAGGCGCAATGTGATGGCAAAATTGCCCCCATGCATAAAAATTGTTCACCGCCACTCATAATTGTCCATCCATTTAAAATATTGATTAGAAAATCACAGGTTGTTAAAGGGCAGTGGCCTAATTTTGTTAATTTTGAATTGGTGTGATCAAAATGCATCCTCAATCCAAACAAATGTCATTTAATAGAAAGTACCTGCACTACTACACTGCTGTCAAGTAGGTTTCTCTGCCAGCAGCATATGTCAGGAATTTGGACACATGCTGTTCTCACCAGGTAACCATGAACTGGTTCTCCTCCATTCAACCTCCTTAGTTGGTCACAATTAAAGCTTATGTTTCTTTTTCATGAGGATATACCTTTTGGAAATCAGAAGATATTTAACTATTGAAGCAGCGAGCATCTGGGAGTCAATCAAGACAATCAAGACAAAGGAATTAAAGGTTATGGGAAGCAGCGGGTAAGTGGAACTGATCCACTTCAGATCAACCATGATCTTATTGAATTGGGGGGGATGGGGTGGGGGCAGGCTCGAAGCCTACTCCTGCTCCTATTTCTTATGTTCAATCAAATAGATTTCTTAAGTTACAGAGAAAAAATTTATTAACCACTAAATCCAAGAAAAAGATAATAAAAATGTGGCATCACGCACACAGGTATTGGAAATAAAGGAGTCCAATCCAACATTTTAAAAGAATATATAGTTAAGTGTAAAAGCAAAACACTGTGCTGCTGGAATCTGACAAATAAACAGAAAATGCTGGAAAATCTCAGCAAGTCTGACAGCAACTGTGGGGAAACCAACATTTCAAGTCGGGATGACTCTTTGTCAGCCATTTGCCAGCCACCAAATCTGCACCAACAACAACCCACCAAGTAATCCCACATAGCTTACTCTCCCAATCCTCCAGACACTAAGGGGCAATTTTAACATGGCCAATCAATCTAACCCACACATCTTTGCACTGCGGGAGGAAACCCATGCAGACACAGAGAGAACATATGAACTCCACGCAGACAGTGACCCAAGGCTGGAATTGAACCTGAGTCCCTGGAGCTGCAGGTCACCAGTACTGTGCTACCATGCTGCTCCCTGAATATCCTTTCCAAAGGAGAAAGAGAAAAGGAAAGACAGCCAAAATTGAAATTAGGAAGAAACTATTGAAAGTATTTTCAAATACTTGATTGAAATGTATATTTTTAATGTGGGAAATAGATGCCATCAATAGTTTAAAATTGTACATAGTCCAATGAATAGAGACGACTAACAAAAGTTGAACATGTAGAACCTCAGATTCATGAAACAAATATATTGGCTTTCAAATTGCTATTAAAATTGAATCGGTTTAATCAAACTCTAGTAGTATCATTTTATAGGTTACTGGCCAGTTAGATGATTTCTGACAAAATTGATGTGCTGTAGGATCGCAGACACAACGTCCTCAATAGCACGACCAACCTTTACAAGCTCGTGTACTTGTCAAAATGTGCCGTCTCCACTACTCCAGTAATATGACTTTTCAATTATGAAGCAATCATCAAAGCAGTTAGTGTCAAGTAAAGCAATCTGTAAACCTGATCCCAGATTCTCATCTTGAATACTTTGGCTGATATGAGCTTTTCTCTCGGGTTTCCATGCAGCAGTTATGCTAAGTGAAATCAAGCTGAGGTACGTTCCCTACCTACCCACAACCACACTGCCTTCCCTCCACCCCCTTTTCCCCACACAGGGTTAGTATTTCCCACTTCAGTACTTCTTGTTCATGCTGGTATGAATTGTCTAAAAATTATGCACCAGCACATAATTGCCCATCCATTAAAATTATTCATCAGAAAATCACAGTCTGCGTAGTTGCAATGGTCTTGTTTGTTGCTGATTGAATTCTAACTCTAATCAAATCATCATCTAATCAATAGAATCTGCTGTTGAGTAACTTTTCCAGCCAGTAGCACATATTAAAAATGTGGACACATGCAACTTACAATTTTCTGATAATGACACCACAAATTTTCAGACTGAAGTATGGCTATACCAGACAGCACGGAATTACATAGATATATAATCCCTACCATGCAGAAGGAGGCCATTTGGCCCATTGAATCTGCACCAACCACAATCGCACCCAAGCCCTATACTCATACATTTACTCTAGCTAGCCCCCTGACACTATTATGGCCAATCAACCTAACCCACATGTCTTTGGACTGTGAGAGGAAACCGGAGCACCCGGAGGAAACCCACACAGACATTTGGAGACTGTGCAAACTCCACTTAGACAGTGAGTCAAGTAGGGAAACCCGGGGCCTTGGAGCTGTGAACAACAGTCCTAACCAATGGACCACTGTGTTGCCCCTGAAGTGTTGAATGGGTAGAGTTGAGGATTCAGGAAGAAGTTGTGTGTTGGAAGACAGTTAGTTTAAGTCTGGGAAGAATAGGAGAATTCGGGAGTTGGGATTGGGAGAACGGTTGTGTAGTTATCCAAAAGTTAGACTAGATAACTTGCAAAATTATCCTCCAGACAAACACTCCCAAATCCTAACATTATTACTTTTATCAACTTCAGAAAAGTAATTTACAACAATTGACATAGTGGTTAGCACTGTTGCCTCACTACGCCATGGACCGGGGTTCTGTTCCCAACTTGAGTCACTTTGTGGAGTTTGCAAGTTCTCCTCGTGTCTGCATACGTTTCCTCCGAGTGCTCCAGTTTCCTTCTACGGACCAAAAGACTTGCTGGTTAGCTGCATTAGGCATGCTAAATTCTCCCTCAGTGTACCCGAACAGGCACATTGTGGCAACTAGGGGATTTTCACAGTAACATCATCAGTGTTAATGTAAGCCTATTTGTGAGAATAGTAAAGAAATAAACAACGTGAATGATCAAATACCAACTTCTATATGATTGCTTCTGTAGGGCTATCATTTTAAACCAAATTACAATCCTTAACAAATCCCTCATAACCACAGTGCCATTCAAATTCAAATTTAATAAAGAACCCTTATTGCTAGCAGAAACTGAAATACCTTTGGACTGAATTGGCTTTGAATCCACATCTTGAGAGAAAATAGTGTGCTAAACTACTGAACCATCCAGTTCCTTCATATAATTCTTCTTGTTCATGTGATTCTGCACCATTCATTATTATTTTTCAAAAAGTTCCAAACTTTAGAAAATTAAAAAGTAAAGTTATTGGAGCAAACATTCAAATGAAGTCTAACAGGCTATAAGAATTCCAATAGAGAAAGGAAGACGGGCCTAATTTTAACTCCCTGTGTCTGAACCAAAGCTACTTTGCACTACTCCATTATCAATAATGGTCCAAATCTTCTGATCACAGTTGAACACTTGTTTTCCATTAAATATCCACTTACCTTTCTTCCATTTGTCTGGATAATCTTCCAAATTTCTAAACTCACTCAGAGTAGGAAACCTAGGAAACAGCAATGAAGGGAATCCAAACTGAAATCACACTCCCTTAGGTTTAAATGTCCCAACACTTCTTTGGAAAGTCATGATGTAGAGATGCTAGTGTTGCACTGGGGTAAACACAGTAAGAAGTCTCACAACACCAGATTAAAGTCCAATCAGTTTATTTGATAGTAATCTTACCAGCTTTAGGAAACAGTGTTCCTTTGTCAGGTGTGTGTGACCTGACAAAGAAACAGCATTTCCGAAAGCTTGTAGGATTACTATCAAATAAACTGGTTGGACTTTAATCTGGTGTTGTGAGACTTCATGCTGTCTTTGAAAAGCTACAGAGTGTAAGTGGGTAAGAGATAGTGTTAATTGTGGGATGTCAGCTGGCTGGGGTGACAGGTGGATAGGGTGAGACGGTTCGGTCAGGTCAGTTTGGGGACAGCCAATGGGGTAGTTTGAGTGGAGTTGGGTCCAGTTGAAGTTAGGGAGGGGTGGAGTTGAGAATTCAGGAGGAAGTCGTGTGTTGGGAGCCAGTCAGTTTGGATCTGGGAGGAGTTTGGTTGGAGGAGGTGGGGTTGAAGAGGGAAGTTAGGGGTTGTGTACTTACCCCAAAGTTAGACTAGGATTTTCTGACCAACATTTCCTGGGTAATCATTCAGGTAAATACGTCAAAATCACTGACTCTAACCAGGATGGAGGATCCTGGGGAGCCAGGAATAGCTCATCAGAAGTTCAAAATTCCTAGGCAATTCCTACAGAGTTGGAACTTCTGAGGAATGCCTTAGTACACTTTGGAGGGTGCATCCAGTCTCCAAGAGACTGGGGACCAGTATATCTGGACCAATAAGAGCCCATCCAGTACAGAAAATTATTAGCAACCAGAGCTACTCAATGTCACAGAGGATACAGCTATTCATATTTGTTCATTCTTTTGGAAAACTTTAATCACTAGCACTAAGGAATATCTTTATTTCCACTTACTGTTAAAGTCATGAGGTTAAATACGGCACTGGTTAAATATGAAATTGATGTTACATTCCCCCACTTTAGCCCTAATTCTAGAAAAGAAGTACCTCTCAAAAGAACAGGGACACACTGATAACTAATGTCATTTCCCAAAGCGAGGATGCCAATTTCTGCTAATGGTTATGCACCCTAAACCTCATGCTGATTAAGCACAGGCTAAAAATACCCCAAATCATTTCACCCTTGCAGCAATCAGAAAGGAGATTATTTTATCCTGCGTGTGACTGGAATGGATTAAACTCCAGCACTCCAGGTTCTAACCCATTGTGCCAGCTAATCGCTTTGCCCACATCTTTCTTCCTCACTCAGTGGATGGTCATGTTTTCGGAAGTGTGCTCAGTAAAGATAAAAGAGTTAAAGCAATCCTCAAGCTGACAGTCATTACAGTTAGTGAAACATTTGTTTGACAGGGGCATGGTCTGCTTGTAAGAGCATTTTAATTAAACTGAGAGACCACTCAAAATATATGTTAAAGCATTGTGATTACTTGTTGCTTTGAATCTAAGTATCAAACTAATGACATTGGCTTAATCCCACTGAACTGCTGATGTGACATTTGAAATGATTTGAAACGATAACGTGACAGCAAGATCAATGATTCTCATCTCAGAAAGGACATGACAAGACTTATTATAATCCCCTGATATCACATTATACAAGAGGCCTAAGCCACATCAATACTCCATATTCACATGGCATTATTCTTCCACGACAAAGCTTGGGTCCAGTTCTTCCCCAGATATCTTTTGATAGATAACAACTCAATTAACTATTTGTATTCTTGAGCAGCTCAAACACTGTAGGCAGCAATGCATCTTTATTCAAAATGAGCATGTTAAGATCTATATTTTCTTTAATTAACTTTGCCATCAAGTGCAACATAATATTGATTTATTAGCTTCTGTAAACTCCTTCACTGTCATTCTGGAAAGGGGGGCGAAGGGGGGGGAGGGGGTGGGCTGGAACTTCCCTGTGGGATTCTGAACTCAGAATTAAAGGGAGTGAGGAACAAGTCGCTATGTGAGAAACAGTCACTAATTGTGATTTTGCCCAGTGCAGTCAAATAATGACAAGAAGGGGAGATTTGTCACCAAGGTAAGGATAGTGGGGTGGGCTCTCAAAGCTGTAAAGTTAAAAAGTGGTCTTCTACCTCAAAAGAAGCAACAGACTGCAATGGAAATAAGAGTGGCTTCAAAATGGTGGCATCTTCTCTCCAACTGGTTTGACATTAAACTTAAAAAAATGGATTTTGCAGCTAGGTCATATAATATGGGATAAGTGTGAAGGGATGAGGGTTGTTAAGATTTACTTGTGAGACTGGAAGGGGTGGGTAGGGAGGCCCTCTGCAGTCCCAGGCAGACAAGAAAGAACTATCTACAATATTAACCACATCCTACCCCTCCCCATTCCCCTTCCCCTCTCACTTTCTCTCCAATCTGCACTTCTTTTCCCTACCCCTACCCTTCACTGCCTCCTGTCCCCTGATCTACCAGTTGCTTCCCGTTTTAATTCTGCATCTTGCTCCCACTCTGACCTTTGTCCACAACCTCCTGCAGTGCTCTAATGCCGTCCTCAAATAAATTAAGGAATAGCAACTCATCTTTACACTGGGCATTTTACAACTGTCTGGATTCAACATTGGGTTCAACAACTTTATATCATTACCTGTTACCATATTTTGTTTTGTTTCCCTTCCTCTCTCATTCTCTTTGAATTGCTTTCAGAATAGTGCTGAAAATGACCCTGCCATTCACATCTCTTCTCGACATATCTTCTGTTTCTTTGCCATTTGCTTTGGTCTTGCACCATAAATCTTTCTCCTGCCTTCCACCTTAACAGCAGTAAATTAAGGTTTTATGATATGTATTTAAAATGGCTGCATGTCTGCTGGAATAATATAACGTGACCTAGAGTGATGTAAACAGAGGAATTTATGGGCTTTTAAGGTGCTTCCATCTGAGACCTGAAACAAGCAACATTGCCTCAATAAACCAGTATTGCGATTAGAGTTATAGAGGTCTACAGCATGAAAACAGATCCTTCGGCCCAACTTGTCCATGCCAACCTTATTTTTTTAAACCGCTAAGCTAATCCCAATAGCCCACATTTGGCCCATATTCCTCTATACTCATTGTACCAATGTAACTATTTAAATGCTTTTTATAAGATAAAATTGTACCTGCCTCTACAACTACCTTTGACAGCTTGTTCTAGACACTCACCACCCTCTGTGTGAAAACATTGTCCCTCTGGACACTTTTGTATCTCTCACCTTAAACCTACACCCTCTAGTTTTAGACTTCCCTACCTTTGGAAAAAGATACTGAGTATCTACCTTGTCTAGCCCCTCATTTTATAAACCTCTATAAGGTCACCCCTCAGCCTCCTACACTCTAGAGAAAAATGTGCCAATCTATTCAGCCTCTCCTTATAACTCAATCCATCAAGTCCTGGAACATCCTAGCAAACCTCTTCAGCACTCTTTCTAGTTTAATAATATCATTTCTATAATAGGGTGACCAGAGTTTCACACAATATTCCAACTGTGGCCTCGCCAATGTTTGTATAATTTCAACAAGATGTCCCAATTCCTGCATTCAATGTTCTGACCAATGAAACCAAGCATGCCAAATGCCTTCTTCACCATTCTGTCCATATGTGACTCCACTTTCAAGGAGCAATGAACATGTACCCCTAGAACTCTCCCCAACACCCTACCATTAACTGAATAAGTCCTGCCCTGGTTCAATCTACCAAAATGCATTACCTCGCAATTGTCTAAATTAAATTCCATTTGCTATTTATCAGCCCACTGGCCCAATTGATCAAGATTCCCCCACAATTGGAGATAACCTTCCTCCCTGTCCACCATGCCTCCAATCATGGTGTCATCTGCAAACTTATTAACCATGTCTCCTATATTCTCATCCAAATCATTAATATAAACCACAAATAGCAGTGCACCCAGCACTGATGCCTGAGACACACTGCTGCTCACAAGCTTTCAGTTTGAAAAAAACTCTACAACTACCCTCTGGCTTCTGTCAAGGAGTCAGTTTTGTATCCCTTTAGATACTTCACCATGGATCCTGTGAGATTTAACTTTATGCAACAACCTACAATGTGGTATCTTCTCAAAGGCCTTGCTAAAGTCCATGTAGACAAAATCAACTGAACTGCCCTCATCTACCTTCATGGTTACCCCTTCAAAAAAACTCAATTAAATTTGTGAGACATGATATTCCACTCACAAAGCCATGCTAACTATCCCTAACCTGTTCTTGTATCGCTAAATGCCTGTAGATCCTGTCTCTCAAAATACCTTCCAATAATTTATCTCACAGACATGAGGCTCACTGACCTGTAGTTTCCAGGCTTTCCCTGCAGCTCTTTTTAACAACTGCACAACATTTGCCACTCTCCAATCTTCAGACATCTCTTTTGCCCTTTATGTATTGTAGAAGCCCTTTGGATTCTCCTTCACCTAATCTGCCAAAACAATTTTGTGTCCCCGTTTTGCTTCCTGATTTCTCTCTTAACTCTATTCCTAGACCCCTATACTCTTCAAGAGATCGACTTAACCCACAAGTTCGGAACCTCATTACTTGATTGTCTGCTATAATTTCTGGTCAGCAGATAACAGATGCTTTAACTTTTTCCTCTCCCTTCCAATTATTCAAAATCTTCCACAGTTAGAATGGAAATATTACCTCTACTGAGATTCTCCAGCATTTTCTCTTTTGGTTTCAGATTCCAGCATCTGCAGTAATTTGCTTTTATCCGTGTTAATCATGCTTCTCTCTCCATACTGGTTGCTGGACCTATTTCCAATATTTTCTGTTTTCAGTTCAGATTTACAGCAGCTGCAGTATTTTACTTTTGTAATTTTTTCAAATTCCCTTTAAACGTCTCACTGAAGTAAAGTTCTCTTTCAGGAACCATTGTAGATACTCTTCAAAAGACGTAGAAGAGAAGTGACTATACAAGTAAAAATTAACGAGACAAGTCCATGCACTGCATCAGAAAAATCACAGAGTAAGATGGAAAGTCAATAAAAGATTGCTGCTGCATTATAGCATTAGCTGCCTTGACTTTCTTCAGTTCCTAGGTTTCTGTCTGCCTCATTTCTATTTCAAATACAGACCACAAGTTGAAGGCATAATGGGGAATGTTCACATTGCTTACAAAAGTGTCTCGTACCACTGTACCTCAATGAATAGTTAAGGTAAGAGTCTGAATTCAATGCCAATTAAGCTGAATAATGAATATGAAATATGAATACAGCATATTTAATGCAATGAAATATTCCAAGATTCTTAACAGGAACATAATTAGACAAAAAGATCAACACAGAATAAAGGAACAGAAGTAACATTTACGCCACACAACTGCCTGGTAATGACCATTTCTAACATGAGAGATCCTAACCACATCCCCTGACCATTCAGTGATATTTCTATCACTAAATCCCTCACCATCAAAGTCTTGAGTTATAACTGACCAAAATCTTAATTGCATCAGACCAGGTTGCAAGTGCAGTCCAAAGGTTGGGAATTCAGGGGCAGCCAACTCATCTTGTGCCTCTTCAAAATTTATCCAGCATCTACAAGTCAGGAGTGTGATGAAGTATGCTCCACTTTCCTTGATATACACAGCTCCAACAATGTCTAATAAGGTCAAAAACATCCAGAATAAAGCAATATATTTGAATGGCACCCCATCCACACCCTAAACATCACTGTCACCATAACAGTGACAACAACAAGCGCCATCTACCAGATGCACTGCAGCAATTCACCTAGCCTCCCTTGACAGCATCTTTCAATTTCACAACATTTACTACCTGGAAGGACAACGATTGCAGATTGCAAGTTCCCCTTCGAGACATCTACCAATCTGACTTGAAACTATATTGCCGTTCCTTTACTGTCAGTGGGTCAAATTCCTAGAACTCCTTTCGTAACAAAACTGTGGGTGTACCTACACCAGATGGACAATAACAGTTAAAGAACATGGCTCATCAGCACCTTCTCAAATGTGATTAAAGATTGGTAGCAATACTCACATCCTTTAAAGGAAGAAAAACAAATTTGGGCAATGACTAAAGATGTTTTCGGTAGTTTCAACATCTCTAGTTTTAATGTGACTACCATTTTGTAATTAATATGTTCTTATGCATTTTATACAAAATTCATTGAAGTAATTTTAATAAAAACTAAACTAGTATTTTTGGAAACAAGCCAGATTAGTTAAGTAGATAGTCTTTATTGTAAGATAATTAAAATATAAGTAATTCATTCATAGATATGTTAGAAAGGCATTAAAAGTTATTTAGAACACAAAAGTTTATAACTTTTAACAGTATTAATATAGATTCTTCAAATGCTGAATAAGAAGCATTTCAGGCCTACAGAATAAAAAAAATGATTTGTTTAAATTGATTGGAGGGAATGAATCATTGCCTGTTCAAAATATCTCAACTTTAAATAACAGACAGCTGTTAGTGGTGACATTGAATGTATCACAAAGGAAGAACTATAATTTGAGAAGAAGCGAAGTCTTAAAACTAAGACATAAGGTGGGATTTTACAGCCTCGCTTGGGCAAGATCAGAGCTCAACAGAAATTTCCATTGTCGGATCTTCGCCTGCTTCGATTCCGTGGAGGGTGAAGCGGTAGAGTTCCGGCCAATATGTATAATTAACTAAAAACCAATGAGTTAATTCTTATTTCATTATTGATAAGTTATTGACCAATTGGCTATTTTCCAACAATCGATTAAGAGGGGATGTCAACATTTTTAAGATAGAACGAAGGGATCTTGAGAAACCATTTTGAGTAGCAAGGCTTCAAGAGAGGTGGAGAGTGTGGTGTTTACAGAGAGTTGGTGAGAACAGTTGGTGTTTACACATTATTGATGTTTTCAGAGCCATTACTTCACATCCTGGATTGAGACGGTGGTGAGAGATTTGTTCAATTGTTCCCGTTAAGCTTTCTCCTCTTGCTACTAATTACTTCCTATTATTGTTAGCTTCTCAAGGCCCCTTCTTTCTACCTTAAAAATATTGACAGCTCCACTTAATCGATTGTTGGAAAATAGCTAATTGATCAATAACTTGTCAATAATGAAATAAGAATTAACTCATTGGTTTTTAGTTAATTATACACATTGGTTGGAACTCTACTGCCTCACCCACCAGCAACTTGAAGTCTCAGCTAACTCCTATAAAAAGTCCCTCCAGTTATCTTTCTGACTTGTCAGCTTTCTAATGGTTAATAAACTTCCTGAATTCACCATTTCAAGTCTACTTTCTTGCCATATGGTTAAGTTTCTAGAACCGGTTTTGTCACTCATGGTGGAACAAAGCAATTGGGGGATGCACAAGAACCCCAAAGTTTCTTCATGTCTCGATGCCTTCTCTTCTATCCCTTTTCTTTTCCATTTAATTTCAAATAGTCTGCCTCCTTCTTTCCCTCTGCCTCATTTCTTTTTTGTGCCCCATTCCATAAATCAGCATTGCTAAATCTCACAAAAAGCATTCTTAGCTATAACTTTTGCCACGTTGAATCAGATTCACTCAAAGGGTTTTGGACTGTGCCTTCAGCCGAACAATGAATTCCTGACAGACCTACAGCTTTTAGTTCTTGCTGAAATGGCTTCCACCCAGAAAAAAATATCATGACGTTTTGATATTATAGAGCAAGAACTGATAGCCTATCTTTCTCCCTTTGGGAAATGATGCACAAAAGAAAATGCTTGTTCCTTTATTATATCATTTGTGATCCTATATTTGTCTTATCTGATTCTCTCCAGAATTTTGAAGTCCCAGCTAACTCCCATAAAAAACCAACAGGCTGGGCAAAATTGAAGAATGAACCAAAAGAACGATTCAGTTGTTTTCACAAGGAAAAGAATTAATTATGATATATTTTGACAGTTTGAGAATTAAAAGAAAAATACATTAGTGTGATAAGGAGGAAGAAAAGTAACACACACCCTTCTTGCCACTGTTATTTATTCTTATGAAACATTATATGAATTACTGTCATTACTTTAAGAAAAAAGTGATTAGCCTGGACATACTCAGATGTCTGCTTTTTCCCATTCTTCATTGCACAGCAATAAACTCTACAACAATATGACTTTGAAGCTTTGGTTTCAGCAGGGAAAATGTTTTGTCCTCAAGATCCTCTCCTTTCTTTTGTCCTAATGCTGCACACTCTGATATGGTTCCAGTTCTAGGTAGTAGAGATTTTACTGATTTTAGTGATCATCTTCAATCCAAACTTTTTGATGGAAATTGACAAAAAATGTCACTTTGATTTCTGATTCTTAGAATTCCCAACAGTGCAGAAAAAGGCCATCTGGCCCTTTGCATCTGCACTGACTCTCTGAAAGCACATCCAATCTAGGCTTTTCCCTCTGCCATTTCCCCATAACACGGATGGCTAATCCACATAACCTGCACACCTTTCATCTGTAGGAGATGTAATAAGTCTTCAGAGGCCTTCACCAGTGTCCTTTCACCAAAATCCTTTATTTACAAACTCTAACAGCAGTACACAGAATTCTAGTGATTGGCAATCTATCTCCGGGGGTGTCCGAGGAACAGACACTCCCAGTTAAGTACTATGTAAAGACTCCCTGATTAACCCATCAATTGGGTCCTTAATCAGGAAGTTGATACTCCAATAGACCAACTTCAATGACCTGGTTGAAGTCATTACAGGAGGAAACTGGAGCATCCAGAGGAAACTCACGCAAACACGAGAAGAATGTACAAACTCTTCCTCCTTGAACATCAAAAAAGGCAAATCAAGTGCAAGTATTACAATCATTAAAATGCCTACACATTTATAATAATAAAATAATTACATGAATAAATTAACATCATGGTTCAA
Organism: Sphyrna mokarran; assembly: GCA_024679065.1. Lineage (NCBI taxonomy): Eukaryota > Metazoa > Chordata > Chondrichthyes > Carcharhiniformes > Carcharhinidae > Sphyrna > Sphyrna mokarran. The sequence continues at coordinate 101,950,597 of JAGIQG010000003.1, read as the reverse complement.
TATATACTATATCTACATAATCAGTGTACATCCCGTAAGTACATAAAAATTGCATGAAACCACTTATACACTTAACTGTATTCTAGTATGTGCAACACAGCAATCAAATAGTGCAACTGTAGCAAAAAAGACTGAGCAATAAATAAAAGTCAGAACTAGAAGAACAAGGCAGAAAGAATTAACGTTGAAAAGGGAGAAAGAAATAAATTACATGCTTACGTTTTTGATATGGAACTTATTGAAAAGAGACAGTAAGGACAGGATTTTCACTGTGGGCTTCTGAATCTCACTATCAGGCTGAAAGGGGGCTCAAACACCAAAAGCTTCAAGCAAGCAGTCACTCCATATGATTTCCCGCCAGAGCCTCAATGTCTAATTAAGTACTGCTGGTGTACTTTTGAAGCTGAAGGACCAATCAGAGGCCTTCCAGTTTGAAATGAGCAGCAGGTTGTGATGGCAGGTAAGTACGGAACAGGGTGCTTCAAAATTGATGCATCCTCTCCCTAACCTTTTTAAAGGTTTAAATAAAACCTTGCATGTGTGAGGGAGGGATATAGGATAAGGAGCCCTTTAACATGTTGGCCAAGCTATGGCTGCTGGAATATCAGTGGGGAGGAAGTGGCGTAGTGGTATTGTTACTGGATTAGTAATCCACAGACCTGGAGTTACACTCTGGAGGTTTGGGTTCGAATACCATCATGACAGCTGGTGGAATTTGAATTCAATAAAAATCTTGAATTAGAAGTCTCACAATGACAACGAAACCATTGTTGATTATTGTAATTCACCAATGTCCTTTAAGGGAAGAAATCTGCCATCCTTACCTGGTCTGAATTACATGTGATTCCAGATCCACAGCAACGTGTTTGACTTTTATTGCCTTCAAGGTTAGCCAATAAGTGTTGGCCCAGCCAGAAATGTCCGCATCCCATGAACAAAAAAAAACCTAGGCAGGTAAGGAGGGTCACTAAGTCCGCCTGAAGCACTGGCACCACAGTATATGCAGCTTAGAGGCTACCTTCAGGCAACTAAAATAGCCCTCACTGCCTTCAGAAACTTGGAAGCTGTGTGGCCAAGTTGGCCACTTTCTGTTGGCCTTAAGTGGCCATTTATAAGTTCAATCAGCTATTCTTTGCATGGGGCCTGATAACAGTTGCTGCCGTGCCTCTTTGTCTGAACATGATCCAGGCAAGGAACAGACCTTCTTATCCATATTTATTCCTGTGTATACGTAATTAGACATTTGCTGACAGGTAATATGCTATCATAAGATGTGTTAAAAAAATTTGATGGTTTACTATTAGTATTTCCATGTTGAAAATCAATGCTGTTATATAGTCACAATAGTTTTGGTAGTAAGTATATAATCAACCTTACTTTACAAAATTCACAAATGTAAGCTTCAATACAAATTATATTCCATTTCCTGCTACACTGTTACGCTATATTAAGCAATTAGATATTAAACCACTGTATTGAAAAAAATACTACTGTTTTCATCTTTATTAGTGTTTTTTTTCTAATAGTCATTCTATTCTTTCTAATATATAATTATTTTTGATCTGTAAATTAAATTCCATAGCAGCATTGCAAAACTGAGGCAACTGGTGTTACTTCCACAACAGTGGCCACTGCCACCGTACCCTAAGACCATCTCCTGCTGAAAAACTTAATCAGTTTCCTTCAATTTCTATTAATTCCAAATCAGCAAAAATTATTGCCAGTTATTACTTACTCCAAAACTGATCCTGTTCAGCCTACAGCTCCTGTTCTCATTGACCTACACTGGCTTCCAGTTCTATAAACTTCATTTTATAATTGTCTTTCTTCTGATTATGTTGCCTTTATTGTGTTGCCTTCAAATCTCCAAGTCATCAGAACCAGAAACCATCCGCTCACTCAACTCTCCATTCTCGTGCATCTCCCACCCTTCACCCTACCACTGGCAGCCAAAGTGGAATCTCCTTCTGATCACTCCCTTAAAAATGTTATACAAATGCAAATTGTTGAAATGATTTATTTCCTGTAAATATGATAGAGTGTTGGCCACTTTCAACCTAAGTGACAAGTCTGTATAACTATTTGTCTTCACATATCATGCGTCAATTTTTTATCAACTTTCTTGACCGGCATCTATGAAGCTATCTTACGTCATGTTGCTGGAAGGAGCTGACCATAAGATTATTCAAGATAAAAATGAAGAACAGCAAAAACTCAGACAAATAGTATTTGCAGGAAGTCCAAATAAATCAGGATACTTTAAGAGCAAAAAGCCAACATGAAAGAAGGGATATCCACTACTATTTTAGAAGTTCCGAATTAGCTCCGTTAAGGCATACCAGCATGCAAGCTATCCCGAACAAACATCATTTTTCATGCCCTTGATGGGCTTAGTGCACAACTAGTGCACAAGATCTAAGCGGTTTTGAGTTAAATTGCAGTGCTCTATTTAAACAGTCAATCAGCAGGCTCCAAGCGTACTTAAATGCGAAATACACCATGGCGCAATGAATCCAATATGCAGCAACATTACAGCATCAAAGGTTGTATTAATGGCACCAGCAACTAATCTTGCCTAAAGTTATTGCTTTGAATGTCCAACACTAAGTTGCTTACGCTTAAGCAGGGTCATGTTAAAAATTAGAAATATATGTATATAAATTATGGAAAGTGGTAAAGGAATAGGTCAGACCTCTGACTTAAAGTTTATTTAATAGTGTCATATGTGGGTTTACAGTGATACTGCAATGCAAGTCCCTAGTCACCACATTCCAGTGCCTGTTTGGGTACACTGTGGAAGAATTTAGCATGGCCAACGCATCTAAACAGCATGTCTTTTGGACTGTGAGAGGAAACCACACAAAGACAAGGAGAACATGCAGACTCTGCACAAACAGTGATCCAAGCCACGAATGTGAATCCAGGACCCTGGTGCTGTGAGACAGCAGTGCTAATCACTGTGCCACCATAGCAACTTCTCAAGGTTTTGTTTAGAATGATTATTCTTTGATGACAACAGTCTGAAAATGGCCTACATTAGTTTTACAGTGAAAGCAATTATTTAATATGTAAAACAAACAAGTATATTACAAAGTTATATGAAGGTTTTAATTTAATCTTGTTTAATTATAATTTTGCTGCAGAATGTAAGTTCATTAATATGTGCAAGTAAAGTAAGAGTTACTTTTATGAACAACTCACAATTCATGAATGAAGAATAAGAACAGTTAAACTGTTGTGAACATTATGAACAATTTATTAGTAGATTATGAACAGCCTTAGATATAGATAGCTGATAATGAAATGGTTACAGATAATGAAACTTCTGCAAGTTAGCTTTGAAGGACAGAGATGGAACATTACTGAGGGGATGAAACTGGTGAGGTGATAAGGAAAATCTGATGAAGAAGTGATTGATCAAAGCCAAAAGGTATTTGCAAAAACTCAAGAAGCAAATGGCAGGTGAATAGCAATATAGGCAGGGTTTTCAACCCAAGGTTTAGACAAATTTGATTTGATTTATTATTGTCACACGTATTAGTATAAAGTGAAGAGTATTGTTTCTTGCGTGCTACACAGACAAAGCATACCATTCATAGAGAAGGAAATGAGAGAGAGCAGAATGTAGTGTTATAGTCATAGCTAGGGTGTAGAGAAAGAGCAACTTAATGTGAGCTAGGTCCATTCAAAGGTCTGATGGCAGCAAGGAAGAAACTGTTCTTGAGTTGGCTGGTACGTGACTCAGGCTTTTGATGTTTCATAGCACATTTCAAAATGATTTAAATCATTATAGGATGAAAAGATCTTGACAATAATCCATCCATGTCACTCCCAGAAGAGGGTATAAAGTAAGGAACTTTGCCAGGCCTCAGTGTGGTAGGCGATGACAAAAAAATTCTCAAGGAAGAACAAAGAACGACACAGCACAGGAAACAGGCCCTTTGGCCCAATGAGCCCACGCTGCCATTTTAACATTGTGAATTCCCTCTTCCACCCAAGACTCCAATTAAACACACTTGAGAGGATCAAGAAGTCAAGAAGACTTAGGCACTAAGATGAAAGGTGGAAGAAGAAAAGAGCCGTTTGTCCATGCCAGCCAATCCACTCAACCTGGATCAGTACTTGCTTTCAGTCTTGCTGCTTAACCTGTGTGTCATATTCCATCTAAAATTCTAATTAAACACAACATCTCACCATATTGATTACAATTGGCCCTGATTGATTACATAAAGATGACGTTCGGCTGTCTTTCAAAGATTAAAAATTAGTACAGCACTTTGAGTCTTTTTAAACAATGTGGAATCAATTCATGTCTTTTTTTGAAAAGTGAAACATCGGTTTACATGCCCTGCAACCTTCAGATTGAGGGTTGTAACCAATAAGAATCATTTTATTAGATTTTGTTTTAATTTTCTCCCTTGGGCGTGATGCAAGTCTTCAGTAATATCTACAGAAAAATTTCAGACTATACCTATTGAAAGTAAATTTCAGTTTTTATGGTTTACAGGTGAAAGCCAGTGAAAGATAGCACACTGTGACAGGGGAAAACTGCAAAATCCATTGGTTTTGCAGTGATTAATTTAACTGGGCGGTGGTCTCTCTTTCTCTCCCTCTCTCTCTTTCTCTCCCTCTCTCTCTCTGTATGCATTTGTTGTCAAAGGCCACATTTAATTTACTCCATAGTGGATTGGAATTACAGTCCTCAAAGGAATATAGAGAATGTAAAAGTCTGCCTTAATTAAAAGTGAAGCATCACGGATGCTAAAATCTGAAGCAGAAAGATGTGAAGATATTTGAAGAAGAATCAGAACTTTAACTCTTTTTCTCTCTCCACAGAAACTGCCAGTTTTTCCAACATTTTCTGTTTTTGTGCCTGCATTTATTAATTGCTTTCAATCAGTTGGAGCCTTTTCATTCAATTTTAAAAACGGGGAAAAATTAGTCTGAGTGTTTGTCTGAAAGCATACGCTAGAGTGAAAGCATAGCCACGTAGGCAAGAGGGACTCCAAAGGCTCAATTTAGTAAGATACATCAGGCAAAAATGAAGAAAAATTAAACTCAATATGCAGTGATGAAATGGAGTTAGAATATCATTACTAATTTGAACGTCTTTGTCCCCAGTCACACTGACCAATCATTCTATCCAGTTTACCTTCACGAGAAGTGGCTTCAACCAAGCATCTTGTTCATGAAGTTAGCCAGATTGAATTCTGGCATGCATTCTGAGACACCTTCAATTAAAGTGGTTTAAAAAGCAGATTAACATTGGCAATGAGCCAAATGCCCCATCAAGTTTTTTGACATTAAAAATTTAACAGGCTGCGGGATGATCGTGTTTTTTTACACTTAGAGCTAGTGTTACCTCAACAACTTAGAAACATTGCAAGCAGTATGGTTAAGTCACTTTGACTCTTGTCCTGTTTTTAAGCACTGCTCCCGGCCACAATGTAATATCTTTAGCTGGATGTAAAAGTCAGTGGGGACATTCAGCACTTTCTGTGTAAAAAATCTGCCTCGCACATCTCCTCTAAACTTTTTCCCATGCACCTTAAATCTATATCCCCTAGTGCTTTACTTTTCTATCCTAGGAAAGAGCATCTGACTATCCACTCTGTCAAGGCCCCTCAATATTTTGTAAACCTCTATCAGGTCACCCCTCAACCTCCATCGTTCCAGTGAGAACAAAGCAAGTTTATTCAAACTCTTCTCATAGCTCATACCCTCTCGATAAAGCAACAGCCTGGTAAACCTCTTCTGTTCCCTCTCCAAAGTATCCACATCTGTAGTGTGATAACCAGAATTGTACACAATATTCTAAATTAGGCCTAACTAAGATTTTTTGCAGCTGCAGCATGATCTGCCAATTTTTATACTCAATGACCTGACAATTGAGGGCCAAATTGGGTAGTCCTGAAAAATAGAATCATGCTATGTGATTAACCCACAGTCATTAATGAAATGTGGGCAACATGCCTGCTTCCTGCTGTTTGCCCATTAAAGTGATTTCTGTGAACAGTCAGTGCTAACCACACCCTTCATTAATTGCAATGTATCTGTACGATATCTGAAATCAAATCTCCCCAGAACTTCCTAATGCTAGCCTGCACTGCTGAAAGGAGAAGTGTATTGTGTCTGGAACATCTGCTAGCACTCATGGGGAAAGTGAATCTGAACTGGGAAGCATTGAATAATACCACAACATTGAAGATAGTGAGCATCAAGATTGCCAGACTCTGACACTGGAGGATGTGGCGGAGAAGATGTCATATAGGAATGATGTCCTCAATATGAGACCCACCAGACTTACATTAAGAAGACAGTGGGAGCAGTCAATGCCACGGGTTAAGCTTTGGTGACCTGGATACAATGCTGCAAAAGTTTCAATGGCCTCAAAAGAATGGTGAAATGTTAATGAATGCCTTTACAACAATAAAGGTTACGGAGTCTGCATCTTCCATTCCCATTCTATTCATGTATCCATCTAGTTGCCCCTTAAATGCCATACCAACAGCACCACTAGCCTTCAGACACAATTTACCATACTTCCATCACTCACCTAATAATCTCTATCAAACAGGACTCAAATATTACAGTTATAATTCACACCCACGGGCTTAGTCACACTGGATCAGAGAAGAGCTGGCAAGATGGATACAGAACTGGTTTGGCCAGAGAAGACAGAGAGTAGCAGTGGAGTGGTGCTTTGTGAATGGTGTTCCACAGGGATCAGTTCCAGGACCTTTGTTGTTCGTGGTATAAATGAAATGATCTGGAGGAAAATGTAGCTGGTCTGATTAGTAAGTTCGCAGACAACACAAAAATTGGTGGAGCTGGGGGTAGTGTAGAGGATTGCCAGAAGATATAGCAAGATATAGACTTGGGTGGAGAAATGGCAGATGGAGTTTAATCCAGACAAATGTGAGATAATGCATTTTGGATGGTCGAATACATGAAGGAATTATACAGTAAATAGTAGAACTTAGAACATCTGGGCATACATGGTCTACTGATCATTGAAAGAGGCACCGCAGGTGGGTAAGATAGTCGAGAAAGCAGACTGCATGCTTGTCTTCATTGGTTGGGGCATTGAGTATAAAAATTAGCAGGTCATGCTGCAGCTGTCCAGAACTTTAGTTAGGCCTCATTTAGAATATTATGTACAATTCTAGTTGTCATACTACCAGAAGGATGTGGATGCTTTGGAGAGGTACAGAACAGGTTTACCAAGATGTTACCTAATCTAGAGAGTATTAGCTATGAAAAGAGATTGGATAAACTCACTTTGTTCTCACAGGAACGATGGAGGTTGAGGGGTGACTTAATAGAGATCTACAAGATTATGAGGGGGATGGAGAGAGTGGATAGTCAGATGCTCTTTCCAAGGGTAGAAAAGTCAAGTACCAGGGGACATAGGTTGAAGGTGCATGGGAACAAGTAAACAGGAGCTATGCAAGTTAGGTTTTTTACACAGAGGGTGGTGAATGTCTAGAATGTGCTGCCTGGGGAGGTGTTGGGAGCAGTACAGTAGTGGCATTTAAAGAGCAACTAATGGAAACATGAATAAGATGGGAATGGAAGGATACGGATTCCATATGTGCATTCTGTTTTAGTTTAGGCAGGCGTCATGATTGGTGCAGCATCGGAGGACGAAAGGGCCTGTTCCTGTGCTGCACTTTCTTTATTCCTTTGTTCTTTGTAATAGTGCCATTGGATCCTTTACATCCACAGCTGAGAGAATATGATCTGTCCATTCTGCTTATCTCAAGCAAATCTGAATTGTAGCCATTCGAAATGTTTCATCAATGGAGAATCCACCAGCTCTCACTACAATGTGCCTGCATTCATCAGGAGGCCATTTTCATTTACCACCAGTGCTTGTTAATATGCAGAAAATGGGTGCTATCAAGTTCAATTTTGTGCCCAGTGCTACATTGAATTAGAATTTCTCTAGGTAGTTTATATCGGATGGTATATAGTCTGTGTACCTGAAGAGTCTAAGACAGTTCCTGGGCTGATTATCAGCTATTGCTTCATCCTGAGCTGTTCTTCTCAAGAGTTTTTGTCAGTGGTTTGTTATTGCCTTCTAATCTCAGGGTCAGGGTAAGGATGCAACTCCACGGCTGCTTCAATCAGAATGGGAATCAAACCCATGCTGTTGGTGTTATTCTAAACCAGATGCTAGCCATTCAACAACTAATCAAACTGGCCTCCTGTCTATAAGGATATCACGAGAAACACCTTTTGGCGGTCTCAACACAATTCCTATTGGGTGCCAAATATTGGCAATGGACAATCAGACACTTTAGATAACCGATGGGAGAAATGTATAGGTTCAGATTAGTGCAGTTGCTTTTCAGTGGCTTGTTAAGACACACTGTTAAATGAAGATTTTTTTTAAAAAAAATCTTGTTATACTTCAGCTCAAAATGTTTGACATGGATGGTGAAAGCTGAGTTTCATACACCAAAAACAAACATTTTTCACCAAATAAGCTTGAATCTCAGGTTTGACTGGTCTCAAAAATTAACCATCTTTAATGTGAGACCTCTATGTTTAAGTGCAACCTTAATTGAAATGCAAACACACTCACTTTTATAATAGCTGCATGCAAGGAGGTAACTGTCAAGCATAAAATAGTGCTGTTGATAATTGTGCAAGTTTTTGTGATCCAAATTGGAAGTAAAGCAAGAACCAAGATGCTGAAAAGCGAAATAAGATTAATACACCAGCTTTTCATCATTGCGCATCAGGTTGAAATCAGTTTAGAATGTTTTTCTCTTTTTCTAAAATTCATTTACTGGAAATGGACATTTCTGGCTATGCCAGCATTTATTCCCATCCCTAATTGTCTTCGATAAGGTGGTGGTAAGTTGCCTTCTTGAACCATTGCAATCCATATGGCGTAGGTACACCCAAGGTGACAGGTTAGTGGTAGAGTTTAGACCCAGTGACAATGAAGAAATGGTGAGATATTTTCAAATCAGGATGATGAGTGACTTGGTGAGGAACTTCCAGCTCTGGTGTTCCTATTTGTTTGCTACCCTTGTCCTGCTAGTTGTGGGTTTAGATAGTGCTGCCTATGGAGCCTTGGTGAACCCCTGTAGTGTATCTTGTAGATGGTGCACAGTATTATACTGTGTGTTGATGGTGAATGTTTATGGAAAGAATGCCAGTCAAGTAGGTTGAATTGTCTTGGATATGTCAATCTTCTTGAATTCTGTTGGAGCTGCACTCATCCAGGTAATTGGAAAGAATTCCATCACACACTTGACTTTGCAGATGGTAGACAGGCTTTGGGGAATCAGGAGATGAGATATTCACCACAGGAACCCTAGCCTCTGATTTGCTCTTGTAGCCAGAGGCTTTACATTGGCTGGTCCAGTTCATTGCCTGGTTAGTGGTAACCCAAGACTGAAAAGCGGATAATTCCATGAAAACTGTAATGGCATGGAAAGTGAAGTCAAGGAATTTCAGCCTAATTCCTATGAAGGATATGTGTTCCCTATTATAGTCCATCTGCAGAGGATGTTAATCTCATACATGGATCACTGATATTGGTGATGGAAATGTAGACATGAGTTCAAGGGCATGGATTAATTGTTGGGCAAGGTTAAAAAAAAGGTCCAACTGGTCCAGCATGCCATACAGATCTGGGATGACAAGTGAGATGTGTTCTATTTATAGGATTTACAATTTTACGTGAGAGTGAAAAAAAGGAAAAGAAATGAAAAAAATTACACATAAATTTTGTGGTGGAATCAGGGGAATTGGCAGAAACTCTCCAGAAACAACAACTACTATTATGAGAACTTTGATCTAATCCCATTTTGTGCACTACATAGTTCCACATACCACTCAGTTACAGATCAACTTTTGAAAAACTTGTGCAAATACACATTTGTTGATATTCTAGAAGAATTAAAATAGATAAAGGGTAGTTGGTGATTCAAATCTAATTTTTTTTTAAATTTAATCATTGTTATCACAAGAAGGTTTACTGTGGAAATCCCCAAGTCACCTCACTCTGGTCAGGTATACTGTGGGAGAATTTAGCATGATCAATGCACCCAACAAGCACTTCTTTCAGACTGTGCAAGGAAACCAAAGTACCGAAATGAAACCTGCACAGCCACGGGGGAATCTGCAGACTTTGCACAGCTAGTGACCCAAGCCAAGAATCAAATTTGGGTTCCTGACGCTATGGAGTAGCAGTGGTAATAATTGTGCTACCTTGCTGCCAGCCTGAAATGTGAAGAAAACAGTGTGTGTGTGATAATAGTAGAAAACACTGAAAAACTAGACAAACTGATCCTGAAGAAAAATACCTCTGGGACCACCAAGGTGACAGCAGTATCACACACTGATGCCCCCTAAACAATCAGAAAGTGAATGCTACAGTTGCATAGCTCTCGAGATTATTGCAAAAACAAATATTTCATACATCTGTTTGTTTCAGCCAGTGAGAAAATTCAGCCATATTAATATGCAAATGGCAAGCAGTTTGAAGAGATATTTTTAAAAGAATTTAAAATAGTCTTCTTCCTAGGAATTGCCATCAGCAGAATCATAAATTGTAGAATTGTACAAATGTTTTGAGTGCCACTGTCAATATGTGTACTGCAATTGTATTCAAAGAAAAATCTTCTTATTCAAACTAGGCAAAACGCAGATTGATTCAGACTTAAGTTTTGCAGTTCACCCTCAATTGAATATATACACAGTAATCACATGCACATACATAAAAGGAAAGGTGGCAGGTACAAACGTGTTAGTTTTCATTTTCTTTAATGGTTTTGGTTAGTTCAGAATCCCTTAAAAATAAGCTGTGAGATGCACAGTCTTTTAGCAGCAATGCAAGAGCACGTACAGAATTAAAATTAAAATCACCTCAGGAATTCAGATGTTGTTGTTAAATTTTTATGTACTGAACTACAATAATGAAGTGATTCTTTGGAGCCTCACATACTGCCGGCCACTCTGCAAGTCAGAAGCTATCAAATAATGAGAGGTTAAGCCAAACACATATTTTAATTATTCACACAATGTGATCAATACTGTGACTTCATCAGATATGGACCGGGCATTGCTTTTGCATCTCTGCACCAAGACTGGATTTAATATGTTAATGCATCTATAATTGTAATGGGTTTCTGTTCTATGCTAAAATCTGTATTTTATATAGTACTTCACTGAAAAACAGATTACATTGATGATCTAGAGTTTGAGATTAATTTAACAGCCCAAGGTGAATTAGATGTCACAAATCAGCCTACATTTATATAAACTTACCTTTCTCAAATAAAAGTTATTTCTAGTGTCCCTACAGAAATGAACATCTTGTTTTAAAAGTTTTGTTTTATAGAGCGTTCTTACCACATTCACTTGTTTTTCAATGTTTAAACAATTATGTCATTGGCAATGCATCAGTGACAATTACTTGCAGGTAAACTTATCAGAAAACAATTTTATAATTATTATATACTGCTCATATTAGGCAGGATAAAAAATACAAATTAATTAAAAGCCTAATAGTTTGAGATGAAAAGAGAGAAAACATGTTAAAAATGATAAAATTGTAACATATTTATTTTAACTATGTTAATAAGAGGATAGTAAGATCCTTCCAGTGTGGGTTTCAAAAATTATTTCTTCATCTTGTAGCAATTATTGTATTTCTAGCCAATCATACAGTCCATCCAGTTTGAACCACGCTGACAAGTAAATTTGATCCAATAAATCAAATTAAAATGCAATTTTCATAAGCATCCACCTCCATAACTCAAACTGTGTCTGTGTCATTTGAAAGTTGTATTGGTGTAAACTGCCACTAACTGGAACAGAAGTTGAACATAATTGCTGATACTTTAAAACATTGAGAGATTGAATTGCATCAGACGAAGAATAGCTATACAAACTAAGGACCAGACTACTGCATGTCTACCAGAATGAACTCTGCTGGATTTTCTCAAAGTCAGTTATCTCCTTTAGGTTTGTCCTGATCTAATACCACTTAACAGATAAAACGTTATAAATTTATCACAGACACTTTAGTATTTGTATCTCTTTTGTAAATCCCATTTTATTATATTGACATATTAGTTTTAGTCCTGCTGCACATTGCTCTACCTACAACTTCTGGAAGGATATAGTCATAATTTTAGTCATATAGTCATGATTTGTTCTTTGATCTTGCTCCTACTCTCTCTCCCTCCTTATCAACAATCAAGAGGAGATCAATAACTACATGGGTAACTTTCACTTCATAATGACAGTAATGACCTCAAAATGGGGAAAATAATAGCTTTACTGCACTGTTAACCCTTGATGCACTCAACAACAAATTGCCCATTGCTGGTTGGCCAAAGCTTTCCCCTGTTAGGCAAATGATAGCCTAGATGTGCTCCACACTCCACAGGGCTAATATAATATCAGACCCTTTCTTCATGATACATAGAAATATAAAAAATAGGAGCATAATACACATTGTGAAAAGCTGGAGTCCTGGTATTGATCCCTGAACTATCCTGCTAGTCACTGTCTGCCATTTGGAAAAATACTCATTTGTTCCTACTCTTTGTTTCCTGTGCTTCTCACTATACTATCCAAATCCCATGCATTTTAATTTTATACGCTAATCTCTTGTGTGGGGACTTGTTAAAAGTTTTCTGAAAATCCAAACCACTTTCACTGGCTCCTGTTCATCAACTCTAGTAGTTACATCCTCGAAGAATTCTAGTAGATTTGTCAAGTATGACTTCCCTTTCATAAATCCATGCTGATTCTGCCTGATGCTGCCATTATTTTCCAAGTGCTCTGCTATTAAATCTTTTATAATCGCCTCCAGCATTTTTTCCACTACCAATGTCAAGCTGACTGGTCTATTATGCCCTGTTTTCTTTGGACATCCCTTTTTAAATAGTGGGGTTAATTTAAATACCCTCCAATCTACAGGATCAGCATCTTGGAAGGTGACCACCAATATATCCATTATTTCCAGGGCCACATCCTTACGTACTCTTTATGTAGATTATCAGATCCTACTGATTTATCAGTCTACAATCCTAACAATTTCCTCAATAGCATTTCTCTGGTAATAGTGATTTCCTTTAGTACCTCCCTGTCACTAGACCCTTTGTTCCCCAATATTTCTGGTACTTCATTTATATTCTCTTTTGTTAAGACAGGGCCAAATTATGTATTTAATTGGTCAGCTATTTCTTTGCTCCCCATTCCCATTTCTAAATGTAAGGGACCAACATTTGGCTTCACCGATCTTTTTTTCTCTTCACATACCTATAGAAGCATATATAGTATATACCCTTATATACTACTCTCCCCTTCTTAATCAATCCCTTGGTCTTCCTTTGTTGAATTCTAAACTGCTCTCAGTACTCAGGCCTGCTGTTTTTCTTCTGGCTAATATTTATGCCTCTTCCAAGGATCTAATACTATCTCCAATTCCCTCAAAAGCCATAGTTTGGCCACTTTTCCCATTTAATTTTTATGTTAGACCAGAATAAAAAATTGTCACGGTTCATCCATGCATTGTCTGAATGTTTGCTATTGCCTATCCACTATCCTCACTTTAAGTGATACTCCCCAATTTATCCTAACCAACTCATACCTCATAATATTGTGGTTTCCTTTATTTAGTTTAGGGAACCTGAGACTCAATTATATCACTCTTCATCTTGATGAAGAAGTCTCTCATATTATGTTCACTGATCCTCAAGGGATGTTGCAATTATTCCTTTCACGATACTCAATGCCCAGCCTAGGATGGCCTGTTCTCTAGCTGGTTTCCTGACATATTGATCCAGGAAACTATTCTGTATACACTAGGAATTCCTCCTTTAAAGTATTGTTAGTAAATTGATTTGCCCAATCAATATGCAGATTAAAATCACCTACTATTGGAGATGCTTCTTTATCACAAGCATCTCTACTTTCCTGTTTAATCCCTTAAAACTCCACTTTAGTTTGGGGGTCTAAATATAACTCCCAAGAGTATATTATGTGCCTTGGTGTTTCTCAGTTCTACCCATACAAATTCCACACCATCAGCACTAATATTTTTCCTCACCAATGCATTAATTTCCTCTTTAATCACCAATGCAACATCAGCACATTTTCCATTTTGTCTATTCTCCCTAAATACTGCATACGTCTGGATATTCATTTCCTATCCCTGATCACCCTGCAGTCATGTGTCTCTAATTCCAACAGTATCATACCCGTTTACAACTATTTATGTGATTATTTCATCAACTTTCTTGTGAATGCTCCATGCATTAAGACACAAAGCTTTAAGGCTTGTCTTTTTAACATTATCAAATCAAAATTTTCACTATGGTTCTGTTTGAATCTGGCCCTTGATTTCTCTGCCTATCACTTATCATATTCCTCTTTTCTGTCTTTTATTCTTATCCTTGTTTCCCCTTCCTCTGACTTCTTGAATAGGTTTCCATCTTTCTATTCCCTCCTCCCCTAGAACCAGTCCCAATGTTCCAGGAATTTGAAACCTCCTTCTCGCACCACCTCTTCAACTACTTGTACGTCCTGTTTATCCAGCTATATCTACATTGACTAACACAGGGCACTGGTAGTAATCCTGAGATCACTATCTTTGAGGTCCTTTTTTTCAACTTATTTCCTAATTCTTTACCTTCTTCTTTTAGAACCTCACCCCTTTTTACCTATACTGTTTGTGCCAATGTGCACCATGACCATTGTCTGTTCACCTTCCCCCTCCAGAGTGTCCTGTAACTGCTATGAGACATCCTTGACCCTAAAACCAGGTAGGCAACATTCCACCCTGGAGATTCATTTGCAGCCAAATGTCATCCTATTCCCCTTACAATGGAATCCCTATTACTATTGCATTCCCACTCTTTTTATTCCTCTCCCATTCAGCAGGACCTGCCACTGTGCAATGCTTTTGGCTGTTACTGTTTTCCTCGAAGAAGCCATTCTCCCCAACAGTATCCAAAGTGTTTTGTAAAAGAATGGCCATAGGAGATTCCCATACTGCCTACCTAGTCCCCTTGCTCTGCCTGGTGGGCACATTCCCATTCTGCCTGTGGAGTCTGAGGCTGCAGTGTGACCAACTCTCTTTATGTGCTATCCCTATAATTCTCTTTGCATTGTGGATGCTCCACTATGTCTTCAGCTGCTGTGCCAGCTTCAAAGCCCAGGCTTCCACAAAGTGCAACTGAGGACATATCCTGCACATATGCTGGCCTTGGATACTAGAAATATTCCCATATTCCCACATCGAACAGAAGGTGCACACGACAGCTTTGAGCTTTCCTGCCATGGCTTACTCCTTTAAGTTAAACCTTTTGGAAGGTACTTAAAATCAAATAATATCAATTAATTCTGGGGCCTATCATTCCTTGTCTTTGTTGTTACAGAATGTTGCCCTTACAAACTGTAAACTACAAAATAAATATCTTACAAAGTACCAAATCTCCTCTGATTTCAAAAAGGGCTAAAGAGATCAAGGAATGGTGGGGAAAAGGGGATCAGGAATTTGATGTTTAGTTATGATCAAAATGAATGGTGGAGTAGGTTTGGAGGGCTGACTGACCCACTCCTGCTTCTATATAGCTGATCAAAGTAGTAAATACTTCGTCGACTCTATTCACACGTTTAGATGCTTCCATATACCCTGCATCTTTTGAATTCTAATAACACCGCAGCTGCTCCAAACTGTAGATTTCTATTGCATTCTTGCAGATTTTCTCGTAATGTCATTTTTTGCTCTTTTTTCAACATGGTCTGACTGCAAGGACAGTCTTCACTGCAAGATCACTCAACCGAAACTGCTTCATGGCAATGCTGACTGCAAGGACACTCTTCCTAGACTGATTCATGGTAATACTGATCACGACACTCTCGTCAGACTGCTTCATGGTGATACTGACTAAAGGACTCTCTTTCCAGACCACTGCATTGTGGTGGTGATTGTTAGGACACTCTTTCCAGACTTGAAACCTTTCTGGCAAATTGGAGGGTCAAGTAGTGACCAAACTTTCTCTGGTAATCTATACTCAGACTCACATTTGGCACTCCACAGCTGACTGATACAATGTCAATGTTGAGGACCACAATGTCATGGGGAGTTCTTTTTTCCAGCTACAAGGATGGAACACAGGAAAAGTATCATATTGGTCTCAAACAGTTAACTCTGTTTCTCTTTCTACAGATGCTATAAGAGCTGCTGTTTTCTTCCAGCTTTTTCTGATTTTGTCTCTATCCCTATTTGGAGACAGATATATACCTGCTAAACAGTGATCATAGACTACTGGATCCTGGATCATCAGGAAACCAGATGCAAAGCTGGGGAGGCCAACAACATTCATGCAGCAGATAGTTGACATGTTCATTGAGGTAATGATTAGTTTAAGCCTAAATCTTGGCTGCACTTCTTGATAGGCCTGTTGCAAGGCACAAAGACAATGCTGTGGAAATCCAACCCCAGCCAAAGCTTTGTTTTGTTAGATAAAATATAATGGGATAAACAAAGGGTTAACAAGCCAGCTCTGAGAAATCTCTGAGAAAAGGAATCCAATGAAGCGCTAATCCAGTAGGTAGGAGATTAGTATTCGTGGGAACTCTTCTGATGGGTCATATCATTTTCAAAAATTGGGAACCTCATTGGAAAATAATTCAGATAAATTGACAAGTTTGCAAAACAGAAACTGGAAGAAGCGAGGACATTCAACTATGATAATAATTAAGGAACCTTCTCTCAGTTTATAAATATTTCATGATGTGTGTTGGAAGAGTTGTACGGGTGCATACGGAATGCATGCTTAGCAGCTGTGAAATGACACAGGCTGGACTAATTATGCAAAGATCCTGGAAATTTAGGACGAGAGACAGTGAAATTTGACAGACCATGTCATAGGCTATGAATCTGGGCTGCAGTCGGCAGTTACACTGGATTCTTATTTCCATCACCTTGTTTTATTGGATGACATTTTTCATTTGACTCAACGTGACATTTCGGCCTTGCTGGAAGGTAACGTCTTTTGGCTGAAAGTTTATCTCACCTCATCTGAATATAATGTATTTCAATGAATTCCTTGCAGCATATTATTTGAAATTGAGTGGGGAAACTGTGAAGATGGGTACACTAAGGTTGTTTGAGACTGCAGTTCTGTCCAACAATTACTAGTTTAGTTTGGAAGTCTGGCCATCAGTTGCCCTTACTTGACAAGGAACAAAGCTTGGCATTCTCATTAATATTTTTTTGTTTAAAATCAACAGAATTTAGAAAATATTACTACAAAAAAGCAAACAAAGCTTTTTTTAGAATTAAGCAGTGAGGTCATTTTCTGACATATGCAGTGGTGGTGCGATTTCCCTCTCACTGAACAATTTAGGAGAGACCGTGTGAGCGTGAGATTTTGTGAGACTACTTTAGGAAGGTGAAAGTGCATCAGGTTAGCTTGTTGTCAAACCTTTATGATTTAAATGGACCTAGCTGGCTCATTATGGTCTACCACCGGTCTCATTTCATTGAACCTAGAAAATAGAAACAGGAGTAGGCCATTTGGCCCTTTGAGTCTATTCTGCCATTCAACATGATCATAGCTGAATGTAATGTCCCCATCCACTCCCGTACCTCTTGATTCTAGAAACTTATTCCCTTCTTAAGTATATTCAGAGACTTGACCTCCACAGGCTTCTTTGGTAGAGAATTCCACAGGGGTCACAAGCATGTGAAGAAGTTTCTATTCATCTCAGTTGTAAATAGACCACCCCATATCCTGAGACAAAACTCAGTCAGATTCTGTGAATGCTCAACTTATGACTGGGAGGCTTGCATGAGGAAAGTACAAGACAGATGGGGATTGTAATATTCTGTAATAAAAACAGAAAATGCTACAAGTATGCTGCAGGTCAAGTAGCACCTTAGGCAGATGGGAGCAGTCAGTTACCTGTGATTTTCCCCAAAATGGCTGATTAATGACCTGGAGACCAATTCACTATCAAATTAAGGGTAGTGGGTGGACTCTTTTTGCATTATGGGCCAGCATTTACTGCCCATCTCTAATTGCCCTTGAACTGAGTGGATCTGGAGTTACATGTTGGCCAGCCCAGGTAAGGACCACAGATTTTCTTCCTTGAAGGATATTAGTGAATCAAATGGGTTTTTACCACAATTAACAATGATTTCCTGGTCATCATTAGATTGTTAATTCCAGATTTTAATTGAATTCAATTCACCTGCTATGTGAAATTTGAATCCTGCATTATTAGTCCAGTGACAATTTTTAGCAACTGTCATGGGGGATGGGGTGGGAAATGTTGCAGTTTTTAGGCTTGCAGTAGTGCATAATTTCTTCTCCGATGCTTCATCCACCCAAGTCCCCAGCCGCTTCCTCCACAGCTTTCACCACCACTCCTCCAACCACAAACCCCTTCCCCCCACTGCCCCTCCTTTCCCAAGCTTACAGCCAAGCAAGGGGTCTAACATTAGCTGACACAAAGCCTTTTGACCTGAGAGTTAAATTGGGCAAAAATTATTTAACTCCCAACTCTCCATCATTATATTGTGATACAAATTTTTATTCAGCGGTCCAGGAGCCAGGTGAGATGGTCTCAGGTTTCATGAACTAATTGAGTGGTTTAGCAGAGCATTTGTGAATTAGACCTAGCTTCAGGAGAAATGTTGGCTAGTCCGATGGTAGTGGGTTATCTTTGATATTTGCTTACAAAGTCAGAAGAAATGTTAAGAGATCATTTGGTCTGCAGGATAAACAGTCTCATCATACAGAAGAAGTTACTGGCTGGGACCAAAATCTCATCAGAAAAAACTGTGGAGTGGACCCAAGTGACTGAATGCGCTGAGCAGGGTGTAAACAAGTTGTAAGGTGCGGCAAACAAGATAAACTGTTTTTGGCGGGAATGGCAGTTGGGAAAAACAGGCCAAATGCAGGAATAGCACAGCCTGAGAAGGGAAGCACTGGGGATGGAAGCTTGATTTCGAAGTTGGGAGGGGATGACCATTCCCAAAAAGCTTGCCGATGCAGAAATTTTGTATGTTCCAAGCGCAACAGAAAGGGTCATTTATAATTGTGGTGCAGAATGAAGCAGCTGGGACAGAATGAGCAAAAAAGAACCACAATGGTTGGTTTAATTCTAAAGAAGCAGGTGCTTCCAAACTGGATTCCAAACTGGAATTGTACTTTCCAGTTTGGTTCTAGAGCTAAAGCAATAGGGTTGTATCCCTTGGAAGGTAAAGGAAAAGCCATTAAAGAGGATCCACAGCCAACAAATGCCTCTCATTTCTCAGAATGGTGAATTATTATAGTAGTTATTTTACAAAACATATCCATCATCCTCACTCCACTTCACAAACCTCAATATTGGAAGAAGACTAGAGTGCGGCATTAGTAAATATCGAACAGGCTCTGCAGTCAACGGCATTATTGGTGTACTTCAATCCAACCAAACCTTGTTAGCAACCGGCAGTGCGTCGCTGAATGGAAAGGGAGCAGTTGTTTCCCACAGAATACCTGAAGGAGCAGAAAGGGTAATCAACTTTGCCTCAAGGCCATTGTCAGTTGTGCAAAATAAGTATTCTCTGATAGACAAGGGAAGGTTGGCAGCCATATATGCAGTCAAAAAGTTTTTACATTTATGGTCAGCATTTCTCAATAATTTCAGACCACAAGCCATAATATATATTAGTTTATTTTATTGATTTATTAGTCATAAGTGAGGCTTATGTTAAAACTGCAATATTACTTTGAAACCCCCCCTTGTTGCCACGCTCTGGCACCTTTTCAGGTCAATGCACCTAACCAGCAGGCCTTTTAGATTATGGGAGGAAACTGGAGCGCACAGAAGAAATTCATGTCGACACAGGAGAATGTGTAAACTCCACATAGACAGTGACCAAAGCCGGGAATCGAACCCGGGCTCCTGGCACTGTGTGAGGCAGCAATGCTATCCACAGTGCCACCATGCAGCCCCAAAATGACTTTGGGGAAGGAAGTTTATGCAGTATAGCTAAATTGCAAATGACACAAAAATTGGTAGAAAGGCAAGTTGCAAGAAAGAGACAAACAGTTTACAAAGAGATATTGTTAGGTTAAGTAAATGGGCAAAGAGTTAGTAAATGGAATATAAGAGAAAATGTGAAATTGTTCATTTTGGAAGGGAGAAAACAAAAACAGAGTATTATTTAAATGTAGAAAAACTGCAAAAAAGGCAACACAAAGGGACTTCTGAGTGTTTGTGCCTGAAACGCAAAAAGCTAGTACAAGGTTCTGAGGAAATCAGGAAAGTTAATGAAATGTTGCCCCTTATTTCAAGGAAGTTGGAGTATAAGAGGAGGGGCGTCTTGTTGTAACTGTACAAGGTACCAGTGAAGTCACATCAGGACTGCTATAAGCAATTTTGGTCCCCTCCTTTAAGGAAAGATACCATTTTGTCAGAGGCAGTTCAGAAAAGATTCACTAGAATGAACCCTGGTATGGAGGAATTGTCTTATGAGGAAAGGTGAAACAAGTTGGGCTCTACTCATTGGAATTTACAAGAATAAGAGGTGATTTTATTGAAACATATAGGATTATTTTGGGGCTTGAAAAGATAAATGCTGGAAGAATGTTTCCCCTCATGGCAGAGTCTAGGACCAGAGGGCATAATCTCAGAATATAGAATTGCCATAAAGAGATGCAAAGGAATTTCTTCTCTGAGGGGATTGTGTGTATTCAAGGCTGAGCTAGATGGATTTTTGATCAGTAAGGTGATCAAGAGTTACAGGGAAAGAGCAGGAAAGTGGGCATGAGGAATGCTGGATCAGCCATGTTCCTATTGAATGGCAGAGCAGGCTTTTTTTTTATCATCTTATGGTTGGGCTATTTCAGAGAAGATAAGCTAGAGTTGCCAATAGCTTTGGCAAGAGTGCAATGAAGGGCCGTCTTTTTGGCCGTGTACAATTACACTTTTCAGTATCGTCCAGGGACATAGATACCACAAATTTCCCTTGCCACAGACAGTGGCATCATCACCAGTTCGGCAAAAAAGAATGCTGGCATTGCATCTGATAGAAATCTTACCGGTCTCAGGGAAACACACAAGGATGTGAATAGAAAGTATTACCGAAGGTGGAGAAAATGCAAGGATGGCCAGATGATAAGTACGAGCTGCTTATGTCCTACCAATGAAGGAGGATGAAGATAATTTATGAAGATGGCGTGCTGTTGTGGGAGCAAGCTGCACCTCCAGGAAGATGTCTCTTGTTGCAAAAGCTGCACATGCAAGTCAAAGCAGAATGAAAGCATTGACCAGATGTTATGCATGGTGTACATGCCTGGATAGAGAAATGGAAAAGATGGTTAGACAATATCCCAGATGTCAAGCTCAACAGGCTTTACTGTGCTGACTTATATGCCTCCTTGGGGATGGCCAGGCAGACCCTGGGCAACAACACATATTGGCTTTGCAGGACTTATTATGAGCTGTGGATACACAGTTGAAGTGGCTGGATGCCTAGTTGATGAAGTCCACAATGGCTGCTGTCACCATTACTGAATTGAGAAAAATTTTTGCCATTCGTGCTATCCTGGCAGTTTTAGTATCAGATAATGGTACATCCATCACTACCAAGGAGTTTCAGGAATTTGTAAAATCAAATAGCATTCACCACATCAGGTCAGCGCCTTACCAGCCAGCCTCAAATGGGTTAACGGAATATGCTGTGCAAATGTTTAAGGCATCATTGAAAACAAAAGTCAGTCAGGCTCTTATGTATTGTGAGCTTTTTGTTCTTATGACTGCACGCCAAATGTGACCACGGGCGTCACGCAGGCCGATCTGCTAATGGGATGCCTTCGAAAGACTTGTCTGGATATGATAATGCCGGGTTTGACAGGGAAAGTGGAGATTAAGTAAGTCTCTCAGAAAGAAAATCAGGAATCAGGGAAGAATGATAGAGTTTTGCAAGATCTAGTCATGGTCACAAATGTTGCAGCAGGATAGCCCTGGGTGGTTGCAAGTTTGTGGAATGATATCATGGTATCATATAGTCTCCTATGTGATAGAGATATAAGGTTGTCGCGTCAAGAAACGTACAGATGATCTGAGAAGGGGAAGACTACAGATAGAAGGAATTACCAGGAGATTCCAGAAGTAAATTTAGATCCAGCAGGATTTGTTACAGGGATCCTGGATGTACATGTGGAACCAGAGTAACCAATGGTTTCAGTAAATGAGAATATTGCAGCTATCGAAGAAGAACTAAACCCTGGATTGATGAATTTGAATTTCACCTTACCTCACTTTGATTTTTCATTTCCTAATGAATCTAGTTCAGTGTTGTGACATTCCATGAGATTTTGATTGTCACTGGATTGATTGAATTTATGACAAGTTATCTTGGGACCTTTCCTATATTTTTGAGAATTGTTGCTTATGTTGATGATGTTTCCTTTTTGTTTCTTCCTTTGTAACTTCAGGAGTTAATGGGAGAAAGAGTGTGATCACGTGGCCCCTTTAAGGGGGCGTTCCCTGAGGGCCATGTTATCAAGTCAGATCCTGCAGTGTCGAGGTGGGAAGCTCTATTAATCAAATGCAGGGGCACGTATCCCCCGACAGGGGAGGATCTGCAAGCAGCTGGAGCCAAGAGGCGTAAGTGTACATTCTGTCTGATCCTGTTTTGTACAAATAGTTATTTATCCAATGGCAATTAAGTCTTTTATTCTTGAGTCTCAACAAATCGCCCTCGATTTATTACACCCTTCCTCCCCATCTGTCTATCTGGAAACTCCTCATTCCTTCCCTATCTATATGGAAGCTCCTCACTCCCTCCCTATCTGTCTGGGAACTGCTTACTCCCTCCTTGTCTCTCCCTGTCTGTTTGTCTCTGAACACTTCCCTCCCTCCCTCCCTCCCTGAATGGAACTCCTCACTACCCCCTGTCTGTCTGGAGACTCCATACTCCTTCCCTTTCTGTTTGGGAACTACCCAGTTCATCCCATCCTTCCCTGTCTGTCTGTCTGGAACTCGTCACTCCCTCTCTCCCTGCCTGATTCTCCCTGTCCATCTGGCAGTCACCCATTCCCTGCATGCTTGCCTCGATGAACTTCAACTGAGGCCTATTCTCAGGGGCTTGATCCCAGCTCCTCCTTCCTGGGAGACTCTCTGTAATTCCTTTTGAGAAATTAATCTCTGAAAGACTTGAGGTGATCTCACAGACTATTCAACACTGCTTTTACCTATTGGCCTTTCACAATGTTTTGCCTCAGGCCCACTCTGCTCTCTGAATCTCTGCCAACATTTTTACCTGTTGTTGATTGGCCTGTTGCTCTATTTCCCCTTAGGCTCACTCCCTCAGTCTTCATTAGTCTTTCAGAAATGCTTCAAAGTAGAAGACATATGATAATGAAGAGATATTTATGAGTTCCCAATTAGTGAAGAATCAGTAACTCCTATTTATCAGAGATGACAGTTTATCAGGAAACTTTTCACAGAGATACTGCTGTGAGATATTGGGGAAGTCTGCCATATTTTAACGAGCAAATTTCCTAAAACTAAAACAGACAAAGGGAGTTACCCAGAGACCATTCAGTCAATCATAAAGTATGTCAAACTACTTTGACACAAACCAAAAAGCTGCTCGGAGAGCCAATTGGTCCCTAACCAAATTAACTTCGAAAGTCAGAACAACGGCAAAGACAGTTTTCAGTATTCACCCTGCAGCAGAATGACGCATTGAGGCAATAGCTCAGCCTTTTACTCTGCAGACCAGCCATCTCCTACAAAATATATTCAATATTTGCAAACTGAGGTTCTGTATCATACACCCTTGAGCAGTTCAAAGTCATGGCGAATGGCAACAAAATATAATTGACAGAAGAAAATGTAGAATAGGCAATTTTCTTACCTCAGTTCAGTTACATGTCCAGAGTCAAAAGGGATGAACCTTTTCATTTCTAAGTGACACTCTGAATCCTATTCATAGATCAAGGGTTGAATTCTCCCATGTCTCCATTGAAGGGATCATGCCATATGAGGTGGTAGAATTTAGTGAGAAATCCAGAAATTTGTTTCCTATTAGTAGGACCTTCCAATACCGCCTGCCATGGCAGATCGCAATTCCTACTGGAGACTGGCATGAAACCAATTTGCATCCTGCAAACAAAGGCCAAGCTGGAATCATTATCCCATTTCAGCCAGGGAGAAAACACCAGAAGTGGTGTAGTCAGGAGTTAGCTGAAAAGTGATGGTTAGCTCATAGTCATCTAATAAGAAAATTGAGGCTTCCATTGATCAGACCTTGGAGTACCATGTGCAGCACAGAGTAGGTGGAACTTCAACAATGTAAGTCCTCTATGAAGCAGCCTCCAGAAGATAGGAGTTCTACATGCAACAAACTCACTCAGATTTAGACAATCTTTTTTTTAATTCATTCAAAAGATATGGCTAACCAGCATTTATTGCCAATCCTCAGTTGCCCAAGGGCAGTTGACAGTGAAACATATTGTTGTGGCTCTGGATTCGCATGTAGGCCAGACCAGGTAAGAATGGCAGATTTCCTTCTCTAAAGGGCACTAGTGAAGCAGATAGATCTCTCCAACAATTGACAATGGTTTCATGGTCATCAGTAGATTTGTAATTCCAGATGTTTTTTTTATTGAATTCAAATACCACCAACTGCCATGGCGGGATTCAAACCCATGTCCACAAAACATTAGCTGTGATCCTGGATTCATAGTCTAGCGATAATACCACTTGGCCATTGCCTCCCACAAATCAATGTTAGGAGTGGGATTTGAACCCACATCTCCAGAAGAGGCTGCGACCTGAACCTGATGGTCTTAGACCGCTTGGCCATCCTGACATCTTGCATCATAGCTAACATCATGGCATTGGACCATAGAGCTGCAGGATGGGAAGACAGCAGAAGGGACTGTTGTGTAGCGAGGGACTATTGGGAGGGAGGGTAAAGAAATCTGGGAGAAATCTAGGTGTGTGGAGGCCTGGAGGAGGGTTAGGAGTGGCCTGTTGGGTATTACATAGATGCACCGAGGTGGCAGAAGGAACAGAGAGGGAGTTTGGGAAGAGACATGTTGGTAGCTGGGCTGGGAGTGGGGCATGGGAATAATGGGGGGAACATGTCCAAATATGTCATGGGGTTCACAGGGTGAGACCTGTGGAATCAACTGTTGACTCCTGGGGAGCAAACTGAAGGTAGGCACAGTTCAAGTGAGTGGTCAGAGTTACATGGGGCAAAGGGAACTGGGAGAATGTGAAGGTGCAGATGTAATGGTGTTGTATGAAGGGGAAGGGAGGGTCATTTATGGGAAGTGGGGGCTGGGATTCTTGGGGAGGAAGGGCATGTGAATGCTTACCCAGACATTATCAAAGAAAAAGCATTCAGGTTGGAGGTTGACAGTGGGGAGGTTGAAGATATTGCCAGGAGGATTAATGTTAATGGGGGAAGGGGCATTCACACAGGGAATGTGAAGGAGAAACAATGCCAGGGCACAGAAAAAAATGTCACAACCATCCTGCTGGTCTGGTCGAAACTAAGCAGAACCTTGTGATCGAGGTCTTTGTGATGACTGGGAATTGGGTCCGTGGGTGGGCCGAGGTACAGATCATTCCAGCTGGATAACTGGAAGGGAACCCTAGCAGGCTGTATTCCAATTCTAGACAATTGGGACATGAGACTTTAACACTTGAGAGCTCAGTGTGTATGGGAGAATGCTTGCACATGGCTCATAAAGACCCTGTCACATACCCCGTCACCCAGCAGAATTACTCGGGCATGAGGTGTCCACAGCAGAGGTGCTGGAGATGTGTTAGCTAAGCCTTAAGACAGACTGCAACATAATTGCAATGAAGGTGATTACAATTACAGAATTGTAACAATCATTTATCCACTATCCAACCAGACATGACCAAACGTGCTTCATTTTCCAGAGCATACTACTTATTCCCATTGGGCGGCACAGTGGTTAGCACTGCTGCCTCACAGTGCCAGGGACCCAAGTTCAATTCTCGTCTTGAGTCACTGTCTGTATGGAGTTTGCACATTCTCCCCATGTCTGCATGGGTTTCCTCCGGATGCTCTTGTTTCCTCCCACAGTCCAAAGATGTGCAGGTTAGGTGGATTAGCCATGCTAAATTGACCCTTGGTGTAGGGGATTAGTAGGGTAAATGCATGGGGTTATGGGGATAGTGTCTGGATGGGATTATAGTTGGAGCAGACTTGATGGGCTAAATGGTCTCCTTCCGCACTATAGAACTCTATGGTTCAATGGTTCCCTGTGTTCCCCCAATATCTGCATGAGGGATGGAGGAAGCCTGCTGATTAATTTGACCTCTTGCCTTTAATGTTCTGGCAGCCATCTTCTGGAAAGCCAAGGGCAGGAAGACTCTTGGAAGGTCTAGAAAATTCTGGCAGTTCCGAGTGGATGTTCCAAAGGTATCAAGCTGCTTTCCTCCCCTCTAAATGTGCCCAAAGACCCCAACCTGACTCCTTGAAGGAAAGGGGCAGCGGGAGGGAGATCAAGATACCACGTCCCACTCTCTTGTGCCAACTTCAACAGTTATTCCATTGAGAATTACTTTGCAGACAAGGAATAGACAGTAGGAATAGAGCAGCGTGGTAACACAGTGGTTAGTACTGCTGCCTCACAGCAACAGGGACTTGGGTTCGATTCCCCAGCTTGGGTCACTGTCTTTGTGGAGTTTGCATGTTCTCTCCATCTCTGTGTGGGTTTCCTTTGGGTGCTCTTGTTTCCTCTCACAGTCCAAAAATGTGTGAATTAGGTGGATTGGTCATGATAAATTATCCATTCATGTCAGGGAAACTAGTTAGGATAAATATATGGGGTTATAGGGATAGGGCCTGGGAGAGATTTCATTGGTGCAGGCTTGATGGCCCAAATGGCCTCCTTCTGCACTGAGGGATTCTATAAATAAATGGAACTTTTTCAAAGTGTAGGCACTGATTAATGGGATCCCGCAGGGATCACTGCTTTAGCCTCAACTATTCACAATATACAGCAACAGTTTGGATGAGTGAACTAAAAGTATTATTTCCAAGATTGTTGATTGTTGGTGGGAAGGTGAGTGGTGAAGATGATGTTAAAAAGCTTCAAGGTGATTTAGACAAGTTGGGTGACAGGGAAAAATACATGGCAGATGTAGTATAATGGGGATAAATGTGTAGTTACCAACTTCAGATGGTGTAACAGAGTGGCAGAACATTATTTAATTGGGTCCAAGTAGGCCAGTCACAGAAGGAAAGTTTGCAGGTACGACAAATAGTTAGGCTGATAAATGCTATGTTAGTCTTCATTGTAAAAGAGTACAGGAGCGAGGATATCTTACTGCAGTTGCACAGGATATTGGTGAGTAGTGTGTGCAGCTTTGGTTAACCTATCAAAGAAAGGATATCTTTGCCATAGAGAGAGTGCAGTGAAAGTTCAACAGACTGATTTCCTCAGATGGCAGGATTGTTGTATTGGAGAGATTGGGTTGGCTTGGTCTGTATTCACTGGCGTTCGAAAGAATGAGGTGGGGGGGTATAAAATTCTGACTAGCTTTGCCAGACTGGATGTAAAGATGTTGTTTCCTCTGGCTGGAAGATCTAGAAAAAGGGGTCATAGTCTCAGGATATGGGATAGGCCATTTAGGACTGAGATGAGGACTTCTTCACTTGAAGGGTAGTGAACCTGTTGAACTCACTATCAAAGAAGCGTGTACAGGCAAGTCATTGAGTAAATTTAAGGAGGAAATAGATAGATTTCTAGACTCTAAAGGTATCAAAAGGTATGGCAAGAGAGTGGGAGTGTAGTGTTGAGTCATGATCATATTGAATGGTTGAGCAGGCTTAAAGGACTGAATTCTCTTTATTGTCTATATTCTTGACGATTCTATGATGTGCTGGATGTGGGTCCCATGAAGACTTCAATGCACATATAGGTGAGCAGCACTTCAGCAAAGTGCAGGTGGACAGACTCCCTTGCTACTTGGTTAAGGGTGTCCTACATCTCTGCCTAATGTTACTCAGTTTTTTGCTGACTCATGGTAGAAGACTGATTCCAGAGGCTCGTCACCCATCTTGGACATCACAATTGCCTCTTCCCTAGCAGCAGTCTTCCAAATGTTGGTAAGCTTGACTGACGCTGCTTCCTCCTGCTGTGGGCACATGTCTGTGTGGTGATCACCAAACTTCCTAAACTAGAACTAATATCCACCAAGGATATGTGTCTTTGGACTGGCAGGGGGTACAGATGTCTGCTGCAATACCTCTGCATGTGTATATCTCTCCTCTTGTCCTCTCCCCTGGCCCCTCTAGTGGGGTCTGAAGGAATCCTCATCCATAGGTTGTAGCCTTTTCCTAGTGGCACCTGTAAGTGAGAGAGGAGAGTGAACAGCATGTTCTGTCTCAGGATAGCATGGTGGCACAGTGGTTAACATTGCTGCCTCACAGCACCAGGAACCTGGGTTTTCTTCTGACCCTTTGATGACTGGGTGGAGTTTATATATTCTCTCAGTGTTTGCTTGGTTTCCTCCAGGTGCTCCGGTTTCTTTCACATTCTAAAGATGTGCGGATTAGGCTGATTGGCAATGCTAAATTGCCCCTTGTCAGTGGGATTAGCAGGGTAAATACAGAAGGTTATTGGGATAGGGCCTGGATGAGATTGTTATCAGTGCAGGATTGATGGGCCAAATAGCCTGCTTCTGTACAGTAGGGATTCTACGAGTCTATGATTCTAAATTGCCCCCGAGTGTCAGAGGGACTAATAGGGCAAATGTGTGGGTTTATAGGGATTGTAGTTGGTGCAGGCTTGATGGGCCAAATGATCTCCTTCTGCACTGCAGAGATTCTATGTTTTTATGATTCAAACGAAGGCAGGGTATGCACCAGCCAGCTCTCCCTGATTTGCGAGATGTCAGGAAACTACTAACTGCATAATTAATGGGCATTCATGGTATCAGCCACTCAGGTGGACAAGGTAGTCAAGATGGCATATGGCATGCTGGTCTTTATTGGTCGGGGCATTGAGTATACGAATTGGAAAATCATCTTGCAGCTGTATAAGAGTTTGGTTAGGCTGCATTTGGAGCATTACGTGTAATTCTGGTTGCCACACTATCAGAAGAATGTTGCATTGGAAAGGGTGCAGAAGAGATTCACTAGGATGTTGCCTAGTTTGGAGGATATGGGTTATGAAAAAAGGTTGAACAAACTTGGATTATTTTCACTGGATCATCAGAGGAAGAGAGGGGACCTGTTAGATGTTTACAAGATTATGACAGTCTTGGATAGAGTGGATAGTCAGAACCTTTTTCCCAGGATAGAAGGGTTAATTACTCAAGCGCATAGATTGAAAGTGAGAGGGGGAAAGTTTAAAAGAGATGTAAGAGGCATGTTTTTCACATAGAGGGTGAAAGTTAAAGTTAAATTATTAATCAGAAGTAAGGCTTACATTAACACTGCAATGAGGTTTCTGTGAAATTCCCCCTAGTTGCCACAGTCTGGTCAATGAACCTAACCAACATTTCTTTCCGAATGTGGAAGGAAACCAGAACATCTGGAGAAAATCCACACGGACATGGGGAGAAGGCGCAAACTCCACACAGAGAGTGAACCAAAACCAGGAATCGAACCCCGGTCTTGGTACTGTGAAACAGCAATGCTAACCGCTGTGCTACCATGCCACCTCAGGATGATGAATGCTTGGAATGCACTGCTACAGGAAGTGATGGAAATAAATTCTATAACAACGTTCAAAAGGTATCTGGATAGATGAAAAGGCAGAGAATGAAGGGATATGGACCATGTCGCGGCAAGAAAATATTAGATTAGAGAGGCATCAGTGTCAGCACAGACTTGGTAAGCCAAAGGGCCTGCTCCTGTGCTGTACTGTTCTTTGTTCTTTGACAATCAGGATACAAGATTCCATAGGATTTCCTGTTAGCCCCCACAGTTAGAAACTCTCCCAATCCCCACCATGGGACTTTGCCCTGCATAGGAGAATTTTGCACACTGGAAACTTTGGAGATTAAGCTGCAGTTTGCAAAGAAATGTAGAGATTAATGATGGAAGAACATACAGGGCAATAGTTTACAGAAATTATTTTATAGCATGAAACATTCATGCAAAATAAATTGCTAAAAGTTTAATCTTTATATAACACAATGATTGCTATGAAGTAAGAATCTCTGATGACCACAATAATGTATGTATCCACCAAAACAAGCCTTTCAAAAAAGAAAATCCATTAACAACAAACAATTCCTTCTAGATTCTGTTTCTCTAACAACATAGAAATATATTGTAGCTGAAGCAAGGTCTTATACATCTATAGAATAGATGTATAAGATTAATTTTGTTGAGGTTTTTTTGTGCATCTTTCTAATAATATTATATATTACCATAACTTGAACAACACATTATTTGACATAACCTTTGATTAGAAGCCCACCGGCAGTATGGTGACACAATAGTTACCTCTGCTGCCCTACAGTGCCAGGGACCCGGGTTCGATTTCTGGCTTGGATCACTGTCTGTGCAGAGTCAGCATGGTCTCCCCTTGTCTGCGTGGGTTTCCTCCTAGCATTCTGGTTTCCTCCCACAGTCCAAAAGACATGCTGGTTAGGCACATTTGCCATGCTAAATTCTCCCTCAGTGTACCCGAACAGGTGCTGAAGTGTTGGGACTTCGGGATTTTCACAGTAGCATCATTACAGTATTAATGTAAGCCTTCTTGTGACACTAAAAAATAAGCTTTAAAACTTTTGTGTCATGACTGATAACAAAACACAAAAGATTGAATGAATGTAACATGAATAGAATTTGTGAGAAGTTCTAGGGCAGAAAATGAAGGTTTCTCAACTACCCTTCCCTCCACCCTTATGCCCTTTCCCTTGCTGTAAATATATCTCTAATTATAACAGTATTTACATCAAAGCTTTGAATTCATATACCATTCTAGTTAACATGCAACAACTGAAATTGTTTTGCTTTGCCAATTTGTTGATTACCCCTTGACAACATTTCATTCAATTTGTGTATTCAAGTTAAATGTCAGAGTTATTTCAGATGTTGTATGACTATTTGGTTTGCCCAAAACATTAGTTGTTAGACTCTAAAGAAAAATCTAACAAGAGTTGAATATGTTAAAACAAATTTTAAAACATCGTTTCTTAAAAAAAAAGGTTGCCATCAGTCCACAAACTAAAATATAATTTAAAAATCACTCAAAAATATTCCATGGGGAACACTAAGCATACATTTTAATTGAAAAATCAATTCAACAACAGCTGTTTTATCTTTCAATTGGCAACTCTTGTATTCCCTCGATCTTCATTTGGTTTCTACCGTGCTTATCCACAAGTAAAATAAAGCATTAATGTTATCTACTGCAGTCACTGACCCATCTTTTTGCCCAATGTAAATTTTCTAAAGGCTGCCTAAACCATTGGCCTTCTGAGAGGAAAATAATTAATTGGCCCAAATAAATTCTGATTGAATAAGCTCATTACAAATGGGTTCTCAGTGAGTAACCATGCAGTTTCCTCTCAATCTGTTGGTAGACTTCCCAATGACACATCTGCCCTTGTTCTGTCTTTGAACACTGGCATCACATTTTCAACAATTAGTAAGAGATGCTGCCATCTCTTCCCTGAAACCTTCCCTGAAAAGAAGATGCACAGTAATTGTACTCATAGAATATTGACAGATCTGAATCCCATCATACTGTTTCGAACATGGAGAACTTTCTACATTTTCATCCTAACCTTAAATTTTCAAAGGCTCAATGTGTCAGTTGAAGCTCCCTCAAAAAAAGAAAATACAAGGATTTTTGAGAAATAAATTCCACTTCGCAATATTTTTCTCATTAACATTATGTTGTTACGATGATATAATGATACCAATTATTCGCAGGGGATTGTCCAAATATATTGTGAGTTTATTTATTTAGACAAGGCACATTAGAATAGTTATACAAAGGTAGAAAGTTTGACAACATCAGCAGCACAGCTGTTTGCGTGTGTTCTGCTCAAAAGCAAATTTGAACCTAAGACTGGATTGCTAGTGAATTCTAGTTCTGTCATTCTGTCATGTTGCTATCCACTTAAGGTGTATTACAACATCCCTCTTTTTCTTCCTCCCTTCCAGAGAAATGTAACTATTTACAATACATGTTAGTTACCGTTTTGTATGTGCAGAACTGATGAATCTATGCCTATCTAAAGCAAAGAGATAATCTGCTAATATACCCTGATCAGGTAATGGTAACCTTAGCTGGAGTTTTCTGTACACAGTGATCTTTTAGATTGTCATTCTTGGATGTTACTCCTGGTTGCATTTGAGACCTTCATGTGATTAGAACATAGAACATAGAACATTACAGTGCAGAACAGGCCCTTCGGCCTTCGATGTTGCGCCGACCAATTAAGAAAAAGCAATGACCCTCTAACCTAAACCATTCCCTTTACGTCCATAAACTTATCTACTAACATGATTGGAATGAATGGTTGTTGAGAAGCTGGAATTGATCTGGTCCACTATCAGTTATGTCTGACCATTGCTCCTTTGTGTGTAATTAATTCATAGGAACTTGGTTCTGAAAAACATTCTTGTCACTCCGGCTGTTTATCCTGACCTTTTGTGGATGTGAATTTTCTATCCAACTACAAACTTGGCTACTCTGTACCTGCATTTTTATTGAGCACATGAGTCTTTTTCTCTTGTAGTCTTAACAGTTGCTCTCTAATGAGAGTAGAATGGATAACACTAGGTAAATTGGTACACAATGGTCTGCCAAACATGAGCTTTGCTAGTAAAAGTGTTGCTCTCACACATAATCTTGCAATGTTTAGATCTTGTTTGATCTATCCATATTTGAAAATTAAGGATTTCATTCAGCCAGGCCATTAGATCCAGGGTAATGAGATGAAGAAGGAAGGTGATTAATATTCCAGTTCTAACACATATTCTGAAATGGTTTACCTTTTTCCATAATGGTCTCTCTTGCCCCCCTTCTCCCCTCACCCCCACCACCATTAAACTGAAAATAGCACTTAAAGGCTGTGTATGACAGTTGTACTTGATGTATTATGCAATTGTTGAATAAAAGTGTATTTAGTAAACTAATGGTTGATACAATGCAGTTAGTGTCATGGACATGGAAGAAGTTCAATGTGATTTTGGGCCATGAGTGGATAGGAACTTCATATGGAATCAATGGTGCTTGGTGATGACTTGTCATATGCTCTTGCATTTCTTGATGGTGAATTCAATATCATTGCTCATACCCAGCCAGAATATCTCTATTGAGTCTTCCGGTTCGACCAATGCCCATATGCAAGTGATGTAATTGTTGATGAATATTATAGTGGAACAATTCCAGCACGTTGACATGCCTGCCTTTAAAAATGAATAGTTCAGAGACCGAAAAGGTCAATGTGATTTAATGTGTTTGTGGTCATGTTGCATTGAATCAGGACATCGATTGAGGGGTTTCCTCAGTTTCTGTAGTGTAGAACCTTTAACCATTACTTCTTGTAGCTGCTGGCATTTATCTTGAACAAAATTTACTGGATCAATGTGGAGAACATCCTCAAATTCAAAGTCAATGAAGCTAACTTTTAGATCAAGGATAGATTTTGATATTTGCTGGCGTTTGGCAAGATGCTGAATATATCTGATGTAACCAGCAAGTTACCTAACTTGTACCTGATCTCACAGTCACTGGCTTGGATCTTTACCAAGAGACGTTGCAATCATGGCAGGGCATTGGTCAATGGTTTCACCAAATCATCTCCAGTAGCTGGTGGTCGGTCTGTACTACAATCTGCTGTTAAATGGATCAATAGGAAAATGCAAGATTCCAAATACCAAAGCTAATATTTCCTACTCAATGCTGGAGTAGTTGGATTGTGTTACAGACATAAATTTTGAAATAAATGCAATCAGTTTACCTTTTGGTAGTGTACATGCTCCCAGACCTTTCTGTAAGGCATCTGTCTCCAGGGTATCCTCCAGGTTACAATCCATTGGATTGTAAAATTGCAATATTGATTCCTCTGATAATAACTGTTTCAGTGTTTTCATAGAGATAACTCAGGAAAAGCACATCCTTCCTCAACAATTCCCTTAGTGACAAAAAGATTTTAATGAAATTGGGAATGTATGGAGACTTTAAACTAAATTTAATTAAAGATCAATTTAAAAAAGAGACTTATTCATCTTCAAAGATCATTTAGGTCTTGAGGAGCTGCCCTGTCCCTAATATCCTCTACTTGGATCAGGATATATTCCAGCATTGGAATAACTCAAAACAAAGAAATTGATTTTCTGCATGTCGATGGCACATTTCAAACCTTTAAAAAACAATTCTTTATTAAGTGCTGCCTATATCAATACGTGCAGATTGTGATCATGTTTTTGCTTTTTACTATGTCATCAAT
Organism: Sphyrna mokarran; assembly: GCA_024679065.1. NCBI lineage: Eukaryota > Metazoa > Chordata > Chondrichthyes > Carcharhiniformes > Carcharhinidae > Sphyrna > Sphyrna mokarran. The sequence goes on along the minus strand of JAGIQG010000003.1, from coordinate 101,916,142 downwards.
GACACAGATGCAACCTGGTACAGTAAATGTAACAAAAACAGAAAATGCTGGAAAATCTCAGCAGGTTCAACAGCATCCTTGTAGAGAGAATAGAACCAATGTTTCAAATCTAGATGGCCCTTCATCAGAGCTGATTCATCATCATAGTAAACGTCATGTAATTCATGAGAGCTTCAAAGTGATTCTGACTAATGGACAGCCTGAAAGAAAATAGTATCATCCACACCAGGTCCAAAACTTAGTCAGCTTTTGTGATTCTCCACAACAGCTTCAAGAAAAATTTTGCACCAGCAAGACTCTTCTCGTTGTGGGTATTTTGAAACAACCATTGTTCAAAGTTGCATTTAAACATCATAGATCAAGATATGCTCCCAATGCTCTGTCCTTTTTTATGACACATGTAATTAACCTTCATCAATCTATGTGTTCTTGTACACTTCTAATGATTCTGTCTTTCTTCATTTCATCTAGTTCAACTTTCAAATTTGTCTTGTATTCAGATGTTACATTTGCATGGTGAATCAATTGACAGACTTGTATTCTCCCACAAGTGGCATGTTGAACTCTGCTGAAGTTACCAATTTTGTTGAAACGTTCTGGATATTTCAAGTTAGGTTGTTTAATGAGGTGATTGGAGTAGTTTCTGAGGTTGATCTGCTGTATGCGGTCTGACTGGTTCCATGGATTGTCATTAAATCAAGGCCACAGCATGCCAATAGACTTACAATTGCTGGACCTTCTATCATCGTGACACACAGGATTATTGATTTTGTTTTTACTCCAAGATTATGGATCTTGCATGTGGAATAGTGAACCATTGTGCATTGGACATTTGTGCAACTGGCCTGTATTTTCTAGAGTTTTTAAGAATAAGAAAGTGAACAAATTCTTACAGGATATGACAGGGCATACATGGATAGGGTGTTTCTCCAGCTGGTGAGTCCAGAACAAGTGGGCAGAACTTCCGAACAAGAGGTAGGTCATGTAAGACTGAGATGAGGAGGAATTTCTTCATTCAGAGGCGAATTTTTGGAAATTTCTACTCTAGAGGGCTGTGGAAGCATAAACATTGAGCACGATCATGATGGAAATCAGTAGATTTCTGAATTGTTGATTTGATTTTACTTATTATTGTCACATGTATTAACATACAATGAAAAGTATTGTTTCTTGCACACTATACAAACAAAACATACTGTTCATAGCAAAGGAAAGAAGAGAGTGCAGAATGTAGTGTTACTATCATAGCTAGCGTATAGAGAAAGATCAACTTAATACAAGGTAAGTCCATTCTAAAGTCTGATGGCAGCAGGGAAGAAGCTGTTCTTGAGTCAGTTGGTATGTGTCTTCAGAGTTTTATATCTTTTTCCAAACAAGAGAAGGTGAAGACAGTATGTCCGGGGTGTGTGGGGTCCTTAATTATGCTCGCGGCAGGAAGTAGACAGAGTGAATAGATGAGAGGATGGTTTGTGTGATGGACTGGGCTTTGTTCACTACCCTTTGTGTTTTTTTGCAGTCTTGGGTAAATCAGGAGCCATGCCTAAGCTGTGAAAAAACCAGAAAGAACGCTTTCTTATGGTGCATCTGTAAAGGTTAGTGAGAGTCATAGTGCAAATGCCAAATTTCCTTAGTCTTCTGAGAAAATAGAGATGTTGGTGGGTTTTCTTAACTACAGTGTCAGCATGGAGGGACCAGGACAGGTTAATGATCATTTGGATGGCTAAAATCTGAAGTTGTTGACCATTTCTATTTTATCCCTGTTGATCTAGACAGGGGCATGTCCTCCACAATGCTTCCTGAAATCTGAATTCTCCATGATGTAGAAAACCTGTGATACACAGGATTATTGATTTTACTTATATTCCAAGACTATGGATCCTGCACATGGAATAGTGTACTGAACATTTGTAAATTAGCCTGTGTTCTCTAGAGTTTTGAAGAATGAGGAACTTAGCAAATTCTCACAGGGTATGACAGTGGATAGGATGTTTCTCTTGCTGGTCAGTCCAGAACAACCTCCGAACTAGAGGCAGAAATGAGGACAAATTCAATCAGAGGATGGTGAATTTTTGGAATATTCTATTCCAGAGGGCTGTGGAAGCATAAACATCGAACATGTTCATGATGGAAATCAACACGTTTCTGAATACTAATGACATAACGGGGAAAATAACATAGTTATTGATGATCAGCCATGACCTGTTTGAATGGCAAAGCAGGTTCAATGGGCTGAATAGCTTGCTTTTGCTCATAGAATGTTATCTGTACACTATATTACTAAGATATGTAATAAGTTTGCAGTTTTTTGATTGTAACTGTAATAAACAGAGAACATACTTGACCAAAATGAACATTTTTTTGAAGATGTGGGGTAGTTTCAAAGGATAGAATTTTCCTGTACTCCCACCACAGGAATCATAGAGGATGGGACAGGACCATGGAAAGGTCCCATGACCTTGGCTGGGATTTTCCGATATTCAGGCCAGAAAGTCTTGCCCAAAGGGCTGAATAGTTTATTCCTGTCCTATGTTCCTTTAACTGAAGAATCCTTGAACCAAAAACTACCAATTTAATGAAAATCAAAAGATTTTCTGATTTTCTTTACATTAACATCCAACCGTAAAATAATAATGTGATCACTTTTGAATATGGTTTATCTAGCAAGTTATTAATCACAGAGGAAAGGACACATTCTTTTCATTAAAGATTTTCACTATCCTTGTTTTAGAACTGATTTTATTAATTTATATTTGGTTGGTTACAGCACATTGAGTAATGCGCTGCATTGTTCTATTAAGCTTAACTCGCATCTGAGGTCATTGTGATACTTCCCCACATCAGAGATATAATAGATATTCGGTTCAACTGTTTGCTTCATTCTCTGTCTCAGGTGCAGAGGATGTACACTGCCAACAGACAATCTGCAATGCAGCAACAGTTGCAGAAGTAACATTAAAACAAATGCATAGTTCAAATGATATTTCCATTTCTTTAGAGCAGCAGATGAGCTGTTAACCTCCCATCACCTTCCAGCAGAATACTAAATGAGTATCTGTCAGCAATGACATATACATATTTCGCCTGGTCTGCCATGGCAGGCAGCCCAAGATTTGAAAAGGGTGGATGTTAGTGGTGCTTAAATGCCCAGCTTGACATTTACAAAGACTATCTTCGCTTCGACACAAAGCAACATATCAGGGAGGCATTTATTTACCTTGAGATAATGATGTGAAAGTTAAAGCAAATCACTTTCAAATACCGAGTATAAGCAATATAAATATTCAGCAATTTAGTGCACAGAAAATATTTTGTTTTTTACGGCCTCATTTGCACCTGAAAATGGGTTGGTAGTCTCTTGAAGGTGAAAGCAGAATTTAATTCTACTTATTTAATGGAGGATGGGATACATTTGCATACCGAGCTCCTGTCTGAAACAGGTAAAATTCGTCAACAACAATTTGCATTTATATAATGCTATCAATATAGTAAAATATAGTACTCTTGAACAAGGGCTGCACCGTGGCACTGCAGTTAGCACTGCCACTTCATAGTGCCAGGGACCCAGGTTTGATTCCCAACTTGGGTCACTGTCTGTGTGGACAGTGCCTGTGTTTGCATGAATTTTGTCCGGTTTCCTCCCATAGTCTGAAAGATACGCTGGTTACGTGCATTGACCCAAACAAGCATCAGAGTGTGGCAGTGAGGGGAATTTCATACTAACTTAATTGCAGTGTTAATGTAAGTCTCACTTGTGACTAATAAATAAATTTTTAGAAGCATTATCTGTTGCATTCTTCCCGCAAACATACTAATTATACCACAAGGATTGGTAAACAATAATGCTGTTCTTTATTTGAAGACAGGACTATATATAGTATATATAAATGCAAACATACAATGGTAAATGGCAAGGCTACTTGGAAATGTCTGGTTTGTAGGATTGCTTTACGTTTCATCTACAGAGTTATAGGATTATACATTACATCCTATCTTGCATTGGATATTGACAGGCAGCAATTTAAGATATGTCCTCTTAACAGTACATGTACATCACGTCACATTGTTATTAGCCAACATTTAACATATAAGGAGATCTTAGACTAGGTAACTGAATATTTAGTCAAAGAAGTAAATTTTAGAAGTGTTTTAAAGCAGGAAAGAGATGGTGAGCTGAGATCCAGGGACAGAGATCCAGAACTGGAGCCCACAGTCAAGCAGGGATGCACAAGATCAGGACTGCATTGGGGAGTCCACGCAGATGCTATGACAATGGATGAATGAACACCATTCAACAATCACCAGGCAAGACTGTTCTCTTCTTGTTGGAGAACACTTCAGCGGTCACAAGTTTTTGGCTTCTGATCTTCCGGTAAGTGTTCTCCAAGGCGGTCTTCACGACACACGACAGCACAGATTCCTGAGCAGAGACTAATCGCCAAGTTCCACACACATGAGGATCGCCTCAACCGGGATATTGGGTTCATGTTACACTATCTGTAATCCCTATGACTTGCCTGGACTTGCAAATTCTCATTAACTGTCCTGTCTGGGGACAATATACATCTCTTTAACCTGCACTTAATATTCTCTTCACTCACATTGTCTGTACTTTTAAGTTACCTTAAAAGTTACCTGTAAAGACTCACATTCCAATCATTATTTTGTAAATTGAGTTTGGATCTTTATATGTCCTGTTTGTGAATATAGCTCACACTCACCTGACAAAGGGGCAGCGCTCCGAAAGCTTGTAGTTTTTCTAACCAAATAAACCTGTTGGACTTTAATCTGGTGTTATGAGACTTCATATAAGATCAGGACTGGCAGAACAGAAAGTTCTCAGGGATTTGTAGGGTGAGAGGAGGAAGCCTGGAAGGAATTTGAAACCAAGGATGAAAATTTTAAAAGGATGTGGGAAGAGCTCTGTGCCAGTTTCTCTCCTGAGAGAATTTGGAAGGGAATTCTCATGGCAGTTTGTCTAGAGGTTCTAAAAAATGGAGTCAGCTGCAGATGAAAAACAGCAGTTTATTCTGCACCGATTGTGCACATGTGGAAATGTTTTCAGTACGCTCTAAAAGGCAATTCAAAGTTGCATAGTTTCTGTCAGTTACCATACTATCTTTTGGATTATCTAATTCATAAAATCATTCACCAATTCAGCTTATCCTGACCAATAGTCACATTCCTTAGCTTATTGTGGACTGACTAAAGACTGGTCGTAAACTTCCTGACCTGGCCAAAAGTTTACGCTCCCTGTCCATTCTTGTTTTGTTTGGGCTTTAAAACTTATATCCACAAATTGGTCAATCCTGGGTGATCCCATGATGCATCCTGATAAGCCATTTTGGTCCCCCTTTTTGGCCTTTGGCTACTAACCATGATGGCCAATTATGGGACAAGAGGCATTAAATATTTCCTATGGCTGAGTGAATTAAAATGGCCCAATTGTTTTCTTCATCTCTAAAGTTTATTTATTAGTGTCACAAGTAAGTTTGCATTAACACTGCAATAAAGTTACTGTGAAAACTCCTCGTTGCCACACTCCGATGCTTGTTAAGATATACTGGAGGAGAATTTTAGCATGGTCAATGCACATCTTTCAGACTGTGGGAGAAAACTGGAGCACTCAGAGGAAACACATGCAGGCAAGAGGAGAACATGCAGACTCTGTACAGACAGTGACCCAAGCCAGGAATTGAATCCAAGACTCTAGTGCTGTGAAGCAGTACTGCTAACCACTTTGCCACTGTGATGCCCTTACATCTATTTATCTTGTGATGACATTGAAGACTTATATTGTCATGTGGAATCAATCTGCACCATTTAGAATTGTTTGTTGTGGCCTAAAAGCTGGCCACAAATGCTGTCTCCAAGCCATTGACTCCATTTTTATCCCTGGCCACTGAAGCTGAACTCTTCACTAACATGGCTTCCTGTTTGATCTTAGGATGAGCTTTTGATCTTATATTGATTCTATCACTAAGACTGTCTACTTTTATCTATGTAAGAGTGCCTTTTTCCAGCCTTTCCTCAAGTCATCTTCTGATGAGACTTTTCTTCATTTTTTATTGCCTCTAAACTCCTCTATTTCCATTATTCTGCTATATTCCATCTTCTGTAACCTTGGGATCATTCAGAATTCTGCTAACCAGCCCAAACTCATGTGCTCCTTCACCCATTGACCCAGAGTTTCCAATCTGTGGGTGGAACTTCCCCATTTGATGATGATATATAACAGATGGTAGCAGATTGCTCATCCCTGCAACATCTTATCGTATTTTCCTCCAATAGAGAGTAATCAGGTGAAATATTCAGCTCTTTTACACCCCAGCAAAATTGAAAATTAATCAAGTGCTTTGAATAATTATGCAAATAAATTTTAAGAAAGCTTAACTGCTATTTGAAAATAAGATTTAGTTAGGTTTTTAGAAAATGCAAACCAACTTATAACTGCTTCACACGTGTAAATATGGAAATCAGCCTCTATGTGCCTAAAATATATAGGAGGCAATTTTACCTCCTCACTCTGCCAGTCAATGAGTGGGGCAACGCGGCAGGATAGCGAGAGATCCAAAAAAATCAGGTTCGCGCCCAATTTCAAACCTTTTGCAATCTTAACAGAACCAGATATCTGGTGAGATCAACCTCACACCCAAAAAGGGCATGAGGCTGATTATAGGATTTAAGTTCAATGCTAAATAGAATTTAAATACTATTAAGTGAGCCCAGGATGCAATCATGGGGCCTTAACAATGGGGATCTGCCATGATAGCTTCACCAGAAGAACCCCGAGGCAATTGAGGCCACCCCACCCCTAGGGAGACTGGGGGGTAGGGGTTGTGCAAAATGAATTCTTGCACTTAGGATTCACCAACCATCATTGCCAATTTCTTAAAATATTTACACAAGAAGTTGAGTAGCTTTTTAAATGATGAAATAAGTTATCATCCTTTATTTTGTAACGAACTGACAAAGGCACAGTGACACAATGATGACCACCGCTGCCTCACAGCACAAAAAAACTTAAACTATAGTTGCAGTTTAGACTAAAGTCAAGTTTAACATAAAAGTCAAAGAATAGTAGATTAATGTTGTTTACATGAGTATTCAAAATGCAAACCTCTTACATGGACACATTTTTGAAAGATTTCTAATTAGAGAAAATAGCTATAAAAATTCAAGTACAAAACTAATTCAAACAAGTTTTTGCGATCACATTGTGTTATACTTGATATACATTATTTTGTAAATATGCCATATAAAGAATCACATCAATTGCTGTTTGAATATTAGTATACTTGGCCTTGAGTTTACTTAGCAACAAAAAAAGGTGGCACAGCTTACACTGCAAGGCTTGTTGAACTAGATATGTTTTTTTTATGGATACCTTTTGGTACGTTAATTCTAATCAACAAGCCAATTCAAATTAAATCCAACCATCGTCCCCAGATGAGAGACAAACAAGATCCAAGCTGACAGGATGAGGCATTGCACCCCCTTTTGGGCTTGATCTAATGTTCCATCCTAGCAAAAAGCTGAAATGGCTTTGGAAAGTTGCATCAGATAAAGCTTCGGTTTAACCTCACTGGCTTCGCTGATCCTTTATTCTAGCTTAGTCAAACCAATGATCACAAGCGTCAGCACACCTCAGGTGAATGGGCTAGCTTCATCCCATGTCTGATCATGGTTTCACCTGGGTTATTGAACTATTCAAAGAAATAACATAATGGTTAGTACGTGATAGTAAAACTGAGTGGCTAGTTAATAACTCTTCGTAGATGCCATAGCAATCGCGGTTTTCATTGTTTACTGTTTACTTATTACTGTCACAAGTAGGTTTACATTAACACTGCAATGAAGTTACTGTGAAAATCCCCAAGTCACCACATTGCAGTATCTATTCAGGTACAATGAGGGAGGATTTAACATTGCCAATGCGCTTAGCCAGCCTAATTCAGACTGTGGGAGGAAACCAGAGCATCCGGAGAAAAGCCAAACAGACATGAAGAGAACGTGCAGACTCCACACAGGGCACATAACCCAAGCCGAGAATCAAATCCGAGTTCCTGACACTGTGAGGCAGCAGTGCTAACCAATTTGCTACCATGTCAGTGCTTGGTAATCTGCTCTTGATTTAACTTTGAAACCATTTATATGACACAAACTGCTGAAAGAACCACAAGCAATTTTGGCACATATTGTCTAAGGATGGATGTTTCTACCCTGCTTTTGTCAAACTTTTGAATGGACTTATCTTGCATTAAGTTAATCTTCCTCTACACCCGAGCTATAACTGTAACACTACATTCTGCACTCTCTCATTTCCTTCTCTATGAATGGTATTCTTTGTCTGTATAGCACGCAAGAAACAATACTTTTCACTGTATGTTAATGCATGAGATAAATCAAATCAAATCAAATCAAAAGTAAGTTGAATTTGTAACTCAAGTCTAGTAGTTGATCATTTCCATAAATGGTCTCAGTTGATTTTATGGGGGTTGACTCACACTGTCCTTATCTACTTGTCCAATAGCATAAAATCAGTAACCCAGCCGACACTTTGCCTTGTGATCTGAACTTGTTATTCATAAATTTCACATGAATGCTCCTTCAATTTCTCCAAAGGTAGACTGAGCAAACAGATGGTGAGATGAGGCCTGATATGAAATCAATAAGCTGTTTCTTTCAAAGTAAAGTGAACATACAGAATAGCATTCATGATCAGCCATATTTAATTCAAAAATTTAACTTCTATTTGTGTAATGACATAAAATAAGGAATACAAGCTTGCCAGCGTCAGTGGGATGCACTTGATTTGGCTAAGCATTTGACTTAACTAAGATTACTTCTAACTGTTCAAACATCAAATCATTCAGTCTTTGTCAAAGTCCTTTCATCTCCATTTTTAAAAACTCAAAAACTTGCTCAACTTAAATATCTGCAATGCAAATCCATGCCCTATTTCATATCCCTCTGCTTACTATAAGAAAAATTGGACTTTCAAAACAGCATGTGCGTTGCATTTTTTCAATAGCTGGGACAAACAAATGAGTTGCATAGCGCTTACAGGCTAGGAGAAAACAAAACTAAATCAGTAGCATCTTAATTATCTATCATAAAAATTGTTTAAAACGATCTTGACAAAATATTCTATGCTTTGAAAAATCCAACATAAAAACAATTCTTTATTACCCAAATCCCACAATGGGACAGTATTTTTTCAAACAGGGATTCACATTTCTGCAATGGTCAATTAAAACATTGGAAGGAATAAATCTACGGAATGTCTCTATAGTTCTGCAATCATTTTCAATCACATGGATCATTTTTTCCGACTGACTGCCAAATTTACTGATGATATTAAGCTGAGTACTAGGGAGGGGAAAATCTAAATAGGAAGAAGCAGGCTAAGGACACCAAATAATTTAGATAAAATCTTAAAATGGATCATTTTTTCCAACTGACTGGCCAAATTTATGGATGATATTAAGCTGAGTACTAGGGAAGGTGAAATCTAACTAGGAAGAAGCAGGCTAGAAAGGCCAAATAATTTAGATAAAGTCTTAAAATGGATGCGTATTGTTAGGTGAAATTCAACAGACAAGTGTAAGGTATTTCATTGTGGACAAAAAAGAAGTATTAACTATTCAGTACCATCTATTCAGATGGTATGGTATTAGCTGAAAGCTCAAGTCAAAATCGAAGGGTGACAAAAGATTGGCACTTTATATGCTAAATCACCTACAATCAAAAATAAACAATGTAAGTAGAAAGCTGTATCATATTGCTAAATCAATGGGTAGAGGTTACATGTCACTGCAAAACTATGCAGTACTCTGATCACGCTACACCTTAACCACTGTTTCAGTTTTGATACAGATTTTTAATCAGTAAGAGAATCGAGGGTTATGGGGATAAGATGGGAAAGTGGAGTTGAGAATTATTATATCCTATCAGTCATAATCTCATTGAATTGCAGAGCAGACTCAATGTTTTGAATGATCTACCTCTGCTCCAACATCTTTTAGTCTTACACAAGGAATATTCAAGATGTTAAGGAGTGCAAGTAATCACTTGCTCATCCAGCAGTAAGGATACTTTAATTGCAAGCAATAAGAGAATTAACTTCACAAAGTAAATCAAAAGAAAAGATTTAAAAATTAAACTTGTTTACACCAATACTCAGGTCACGTCCTGGACCACGCAAGTTCCCCACAATCCTCAACTGCTTTCTATTGATGTCTGGTCAGCTAACCACTATGTTATTTTGCCTTTGGTTACATTATCTACCGGGTCAACATGTTACCATTGATTACTTTATAACAGATCCCAATATTATCATTGGTTACATTATTACCACACTGGCATAAAAGGATCATACTACTGGACAATATTAGAAAACTTGCTTCAAAACTTTAGAAGTGGCCACATTGAATCGTATGAGATGTCAAATTGTAGAATTGTCAAATCTGACGACATTACTTAGAATTAATTCAAGGAGATGGAACAAGGACCACAGATTAACACTCCTGAAAAACATTTTAGATTGATGCCATGAGATTTTTTTATGCAAAGCAAGACTAACACATGGGAATATCTTTCTGGTAGATGGGGTGGGGCAGGAGCAGGTGGAGGAGCGGAAATCTTAGTTCCTTGAAGATGATGGAATGGAAGAAAGGCATTAAACAGCTCTTCCGGCTGGATGAGTTAAAATGGCCCAATGATTTTCCTGATCTCTATTTATCTTGTGATGAAGTTGAAAACTTCTGTTGTCATGTGGAATACACCTGCACTGTATAGCATGAACAATCAGAATACCATTTTCTAATATTCTCAATTCCTACTATATTCTCCTACAATGTCCTAAAAATGCAGTCACAATTTCCCTAGTTACAATCAACATACATTACGCATTATCTGCCTAATCATATCAATGCTCTGTGCAAAAAAAATCACAAGTCTTAGTGTGGAAAATTTGAAAAAGGGAGAGATAAGATTTCTTTCCTAATCTAGATCCAGAAATGTGTCAATAGCTGACAACATGCAAACTTCTCTCACCAGAGAGAAATTAAACTGCTCAATTTCATGACCGATTTAGACTTCTTTCCCACAGGAAACACTTCGGCAATGACCCCAAATGATTAGGTTGACTTAGTAGCTAACCATCATAACATGATATAGACTGCAGTTAACATGTAAGCAGCCCAGTCATCCGCAATATTATATTCTGGAGAGCCTTTACACTATAGAGCCAAGCTCAGAAAGAAAAATCAAGCCATATCCTTCTGTGTACAATAAGCCAAGACAGTTCAGACTTAAACAGAGCTAAACTACTGAATTTGATGACATTCTGTATCAGTAAACAACTAAGTATTGTCTTGTATCATTCAATACAAAGAGTCAGCTATATTTCCATAGAATCTGAAGCAGAGGGTTCTTAACAAAAGTGAAATTTATCAGAACCAATTTACAGCCTCACTTATTATCATAATTTTAAAGCTAGATAAAACTTGTATTGAATTTTCTAGCAAAAATGCACTTAAGGAAAAAGAGAATATTGTAAAATACTATCTGCACGCTAGAGATTAGCAATGCATTGACATCCAGTCAATCACATCTTATGTGCAACTTTGTGCCTAATTGCCTTTGTGGAGTTTCTGTCATGCTTTTTTTTGTGTGGATATGAGAGATTCACTGTGTACAAGGTTGGCAAGGCAAATTAAGGGCGAGAGTTATGTCATTGCCAATGTCATTCAAGTGATATTGCTGTCAAAAGTAACAGGGCACATCGACCTTTACAAAAAGAAACAAGCTCGGGTGGTGCACATCAGCACTGAACTGCAAGTCAATGCCACTAAATCAGCAAAACAGAACAGGATGGTTTCATTCTGCTGTATAACTTTTTAATGAAGCTTTAAGTTCAGCTTTGAACATATCTGGCCAAACATTAAAAAGTACAGGATGCGATTTTAACTTCATGAAATTGAAAAGTGAAGCAATATACACGATATGCTTTTGGCATGATTTTATTACACATGCCCAACTGTAAATATGATCTTTGCACAAAGAGCACAGCAGCAAATAGACTAGAACACTATCCATTTTGACAACTATTCAAGCAAAACAGCATTGAAAATATAATATACCTTGCATTGAATGCAAATGAAACTTATGAATACTAGATTTTTTTTAAAAGTGCTGTTTTTTGGTTATTATCCCTAGACATGCACATAATTAATCTATGAATGCCAACAATCTTCCATTACCTTTTTCAAATTACTCTCTAATGCTTAAATCAAAATGTTTTTTAGTCGCAGGTTGCCTGGAATTTGATTCACCGCCACTCTGTTATGGAGAAACTACCATCAGCAGACTTTTTAATCTTGCGAGAAAAAAAAGATTAAACTGTCAGTATAGGGATGAGCCACCATGACAACCAATCTCATGGAGTCAGGCTTCTGACTCCAAGCTAATCGTATGTATGCCAAGAATGTATTTTCTTTATAATGCATGTAATTAGTAGTAAGCACAAAATACTCTATTCAAATTCACAACATGCACAACTAATAAGGATGAGAGGATGGAGCTCTCTGCTATTTATTTGCATGAAAAGCTTCAATATAGGAAATATTTCGGGGAAATTAGTTTTTAATCTAAGTGACTAGATGAGATTTTGACCTGGGCTGTTTTCGAGTTGACCTGTGAGGATTTATACTGAAATACAACCCAGAATTCCATATCCGAGGCAGACTGCAAACATGCATTACCTTTTCATTAATTTCTCAAATCCCCACACAGTAAATACAAGTAGAAAATTGTCTCTTTCAAAGCTCACCTCATGTGGATTTATTTCCAGAGGTGTAATCAAAATATATCTTGGTTTAGTTTTGTTTTAAGATTTGTTGAATCATAGGGTAGAGGTGAAATACATAGGTGGCCTTTGACCTAGACTGTAAAGTAGAACAATTATGACTTTTGGTATAGATGAATACCAAAAGGAGAACAGACAGCATCTGCATGACATAACAGGATACAATTTCAGTTCAGTTCTGTCAGGTTACTGGGCGTGAAAAGGGACAAATAATCAGAAAGCTGGTCAGATGTCCACCTATTTATTACCCCATCTAATATTCCAGTTGGGTTTTGCAACTGGTGCTGAAAATACACATCAATTTACAGTTAAAATTAACTTAAAATTAACTGATGTGGAGGTGATGGTGTTGGACTGGCGTGGGCACAGTAAAAAGTCCACAACACCAGGTTAAAATGTCAATTTAGCAATCAGCCTAACCTGTGCATCTTTGGACTGTGGGAGGAAACCGGAGCACTCAGAGGAAACCCACGCAGTCATGGGGAGAATGTGCAAACTCAACACAGACAGTGACCCAATGCGAGAATTAAACTCAGGTTCCTGGCGCTGCAAGGTAGTAGTGCTAACCATTGTGTCACCATGCCATTTAGTTATTCCTGCACCTTAGGAAATTGCCATTGTTCTTGTATGTCAGCAATGTTGAGGCAATCTGCAGATACAAAGCCTCTTATCTAATTGATAGGAAATGGAAAAATGGAGAAATAGCTCCAAAATGCTATTGTGAATCTTGCCATAGTGTTCTTCAAGCAGATTTTTGTAAAAAGCACACTTTAGTATCATAGGGCAACTATTTTTAATCATCTGTTATACTGAAGTTAGCAGGAGGAAATTGCTTGCATCTCATAATGTGATTGGCTAATTACCATAGTGTCAGGAAGCTAGTCGAATAAATATAAGCGGTTACGGGAATAGGGCCTGGGTGGGATTGTGGTTGGTGAGGGCTCAATGGCTGAATGGCCTCCTTCTGAACTGTAGGAATTCTATGAACTGAGTGATATTAGGCAGGCCAGTATGTGCCAGAAGCAGGCTGTACCCACCTGCCCATGTGTTCTTGTTCTTATTTATAGCACAAGCCCATCTACATGACATATCGGTGCAGGCTTGGTGGGCCAAATGGCCTGTTGTTGGGCTGTATTCTTCTTCTTCTTTTGTATGACAAAAATCATGGTGTACCACTGACATCAAGTCTAGGTGACAAAGGGTCATCTGGCTTTGAAACATCAGCTTTTTTCTCTTCTTAAAGATGCTGCCACACCTGCTGAGATTTTTCAACGTTTTCTCTTTTAGTTTCAGATTCCAGCACCTGCAGTAATTTACTGTTATTACTGACATCAGTTAGTCGTGTGTTAGAGAGAGACGGAGGAAGATTGGACCTACTCTATAACCTGTTTAAAAATAGTACAAATAAACAAATGTTAAACAGATATTGATATTTTAGGATCAATTTTAGGAACCTCTTCGTAGTATATTTAAAATTTATTTATTAGTCATAAGTAAGGCTTATATTTACACTGCAATGAAGTTACTATGAAGTCCCCTAGTCACCACTCCCTGGTGTCTGCTCAGGTCAATGCATCTAATTGGCACGTCTTTCAGAATGTGGGAGGAAACCGGAACATTCGGAGGAGATCCATGCAGACATAGGGAAAACTTGCAAACTCCTTTCCTTTAAATATATTACAAAGAGGTCCCAGCACTGATCCCAAAATCCCTGTATCTGTTTATTCATACTGTTTTTAAACAGATTACAGAGTAGGTCCAACCTCCCTCCCTCTCTCTCTCTCTAACATAGACAGTGACCCAAGCCGGGACTTGAAGCCAGCTCCCTGGTGCTGTGAAGTAGTAGTGCTAACCACTGTGCTACTGTGCCGCCCACAAGGTACAGTTGTATCTGTTTGTAGAATATATAAATGATCTGGAGGAAAATGTAGATGGTATGATTAACATGTTTGCGGATGACACAAAGACTGGCGGAGTTGCTGATAGTGCTGGGAACTGTCAAGGGATATAACAGGATATAATAGATTGGAGACTTGGATACAGAAATAGCAAATGGAGTTTAATGCAGATGATACAGTTTGGAGGATCAAACTTAGGTTATACTGAATTATATCACAAATGGCAGAACCCTCAGGAACATTAATATACAGAAGGATCTTGGCATGTAGGTCCACAGTTTCTTAAAAGTGGCAAAGGTGATCAAGAAAGCATATGGCATGCTTGCCTTCATTAGCTGTGGTCTTGAGTACAGGAGTTGACAAATCATGTCGCAGCTGTATAAAACCTTGGTTAGGCCGCATTTGGAGCATTGCATGCAGTTCTGGTCACCACACTACCAGAAGGATGTGGAAGCTCTGGAGAATGTGCAAAGAAGGTTTACTAGGATTTTGCCTGGTCTCGGGGGTGTTGGCTGAGGGGAGAGGTCGAATACAATAGGATTGTTTTCACTAGAAAGCTGGAGGCTGTAGAAGTCTACAAAATTACAAGAGAAATAGATAGGCTGGATAGTCAGAGGCTTTTGGTCACCTAGGCAATTTGTCCCAAACTGGGAGCTGCCCGTTCTAAGACAGGCAATTTTACCACAGACGGCCTCCTAATTGGTCTCCTGCAGGCCTGCCATCCGATTACTGACAGGCTTCTGATGCTGCCAGCTCAATTAGAAAGCCAGCAGCCCTGCGGCCAGAGCAGCACCACTGCATGAAATGGGATCAGCTGAGGGCCAGAGGGAGAACTATTCCAAGTTGATTGTTGGGGACAGCGTGGGCTTTCTTTCCTGCACATAGTTCCTTCTGTGGGCATAGAGCTTCCTGCTCTAATGGCCCCATTAAGGTGGACATGTCTATTACAAGGGAGACACATGCTCAAGGTAAGAGGAGAAAGTTTAAGAGAGATGAGCGGGACAAGTTTTTCATGCAGAGACTGGGTTGGTGCCTGGAACGCGCTGCCAGAGGACGTGGAGGAAGCAGGTTCATTAGCAACATTTAAGAGGCATTGGATGGGTATGTGAACAGGGAGGGAATAGAGGGATACTGACCGAGTAAAGGCAGAAGGGTTTTTTTTTTAGTTTAATTAGGCTGAGTGATCGACACAGGGTTGGAAATTTTCTTCATTCTTTGTTCTTAGATATTAGAGTATGGCTCAATTATGTCTACTGACCAAGTTCCATGTCTAGAATGCAAGATAGAAGGACCATCTCAAACAGTTTTCACAGTATAAAATGGAGCTAACATGGTGAGGAAGAATTGCAAGTTTGAAGCTTTAATATTCAGTGGATTATGAATTATTTTCAATGTATGGCATTGATCAGAGCCATGTATGGTTGACTGTGGAGTAGATTACATGTCAGGTTACGCTGCTTCTGTATTAATGTAGGGTAGCTGGCTCAGCAGAATGCAAGGTAGAAAGAAAAAGGACCTTAATTTATATGTCACATAATACTTAATAATTCATGAAGTACTTTAGAATTGAAGTCACTATAGCCAAAGCAGAAACTAATTTGTTTGCAGCAAGAGCTGATAAATGGGAAGTTAATGAATGAGATGATAACCTGTGCACGGTTATTTTGGTTGAGGAAAAGATGCCAATGGGACACCAGGAAAACTGTCCTGCTCTTCTATGGAGAGTGGCAAAGGATCATTTCCATCAACCAGAGCAAGGTAATAAGGTCTCGATTCAGCTTTTGTTGGAAACACTATAGCTTTTGCTGTGCAGCATTCCCTCAGTCCTGCACTGATGGGCTAAATTTTATCACTGGCTTTGGGACATTGACGTTGGATGGAAGATTTGTCCCAAACTGGCAGCTGCCTGTTCTAAGACAGGCAATTTTACCACAGACAGCCTCCTAATTGGTCACCTGCAGCCTTACCATCCGATTACTGACAGGCTCCAGCTCAATTAGAAAGCTGGCAGTCCTGCGGCCTGATCAGCACCACTACCTGAAGTGGGCACAGTTGAGGGCCAGAGGCAGAACTATTCCAGGTTGATTGTTGGGGACCGCATGAGCTTTCTTTCCTGTACACGGTTCCTTCTTTGAGCCATAGAAATCCCTACTCTAATGGCCCCATCAGGCTGCTACAGGCAAACTGCCACCGTGACGATGACAGCCTCTCCACGCAACAGCTAGCCATCTTACCCCATCGGCAAAATGCTGACAGCACCATAAAATGATCTTTAATCAGACCTTGTACTGAGCTGCTGATTTTGCCTCACTGCCTGTCTCATTGAATCGTAGAATCCCTACAGTGCAGGAGAAGGCATTCAGCCCATCAAGTCTACACCTACCACAATCCCACTCAGGCTCTATTCCCGTAATTCCATATATTTATCCTCCTAATCCCCCTGACACTAGGGTCAATTTAGCATGGCCAGTCTATCTAGTTCTCATGTATTCTGACTTGGCACAGTGGTTAACACTGGCTGCCTCACAGCGGCAGGGATCAGGGTTCAATTCCAACCTCAACAAAACATCCTCGTTAGTGTGATTGCTTTGGGGAGCAGGTCCTGACACATCTCCCTGTTATTTTATCACCGCCCATCCCTTCTGCTTTCAGTACCATCAGTAAAACTCTGTCTGATATGTCAGCCAACTCATACATTCGGGTCTTGGAGCAGCGCTTAAATCTATGACCCAGAGGCAACAGTGCTACCAACTAAGCTAAGCTGACATATTAAATATGCCCTGGAAATGATAAGGAATAGGGTATTTTAAAAATCAAAATGCAAGTAGACAGTCTGACTGACATTTAGGAATATACCCAATATAAATAAATAGGCATTAGGCTAATTGGCCAGAAAAATAACACAGAGGGCGATGTGGAGAAAAAGGTATGTTGCCAGATCTTGATAATTTGATTGTGATGTAGTTGAGTTAGTTTTAAATATCAAAGGACTATTACCTGTCAACTGTCAATGTCTGTCTCATCTAAAATTCATTCTTGTCTCTCAGCATTACTTGTTTCCTGATGTTCATAGATATCCAAGTCTTTATACGTATAATGAGTGTGTGACTGCAGACATGAATGTGAAATAGCAGGATTATTCTTTTAACTATTGCATTCCAATGATGTGTCAAAGAACATCTGACTAAACAAGCAATATAGCCTTGATGCTTTATTTGTGAACAAAGATTCCACTTAACATTTCAAACTATTTCTGTAACGTGCTATGTATGGTAAGGAATGTACCAAAACACATTGGATTACTATAGATTCAGTAACTATGGAAGAAGAACAGAATTAGGCCACTCAGCCCCTCAAGCCTGTTTTGGCATTCAGTAAGATCACAGCTGAGTTTCTACCTCAACTCTACTTTTCCACCTTATTTACATATCTCTTGATCCTCTTATTGAATTTCAGCCAAAAATAGAACCTGGAAACATCAAATTTTTAATCTGATGGAAGTTAGTGTTCTGGAATCACTGAATTGAGATTTTGAACGTTTATTCAAAGTACTAAACCTAGAGGCACATTCCAGTTAGAGCTGAATGTGGGGGACAAGAACAAAAACCTCTTGCATTGGTCATGCATATGGAAACAGAGAAACAAAGAAATTAGGAGCTGGAAGAGACCATTTGGCCCTTCAACCCTGCTCTACCATTCATCATGGCTGATTATTCCACTCAATAGCTTGATCCCATTTTCCCCCATATCCTTTGATCTCCCTTGGCACAAGTGCAATTTCTAACTGCTTCTTGAAAACGTATAATAATTTGGCCTCAACTACTTTGTATGGTAGCAAATTCCACAGGCTGACCATTCTCTGGGTGAAGAAATTCCCCTTCATCCCTGTCCTAAACGGACTACTCTATATCCTCAGACTGCGACCTCTGGTCTGGATAACCCCCCATTGGGAACATTCTTCTTATATTTACCTTGTCTAGTCCAGTTAGAATTTTTAGGTTTCTATGACATTCCCCCCTAATATTACCTCAGCCGATGCATGGAATCTGTTATACAAAAACAGGCCGTTTGGCCTTCTGGTAAAGAATGGTATGCAAACATTTCTGAAGTCTCCTCCAAATCTAATGAACTCTTTTTTTATTATTTTGTGGGATGAGTGTGAAACTGGAAATGGCAGCGTTTGGAGTTCATCCCTAATCACCCTTGCAAAGATAGCAGTTAGCCACCTTCTTGAACCGCGGCAGTCCATCTGGTATAGGTACACATACAGAGCTATTAAGAAGGAAGTTCCAACACTGACATTGAAGGAATGGTGATATAGTTTAGAGTCAGGATGGTTTATGAATCGGAGGGTAACTCACATGTGGTGTCGTTTCCATGCATTTGCTGTCCTTATCCTTCAAGATGGTGGTGACCATAGGTTTGGAAGTTTCATCAGTTGTAGATGGGACAAACTGCTGCTTCTATTTGCCAGTGGTAGACAGAGTGAATGTTTAAGGTGGTGAATAGGGTGATTCAAATATTTGAGGCATGTCTTATTACAAGCTTCCTATTGCTTTTATCTACAGAATACCAATGATTTATTGATTTTGAGAGGATAGGATCATGTAAGCAATTTTTGTTAGCTCCCCACCTCTTCCGACAAGCTTACCGAGAAGAGCTGATAGGCCTGCTACAATGCAAAGCAGACGCCTCAATGCGATTTACAAGGTACCAATACCAGTTTTTTATTTCTTCACATCTTTAGCTCATCAAACTGATTGCCCTCCAATTCTTTACACAGTCTTTAAATTTTTAAACTACTTCACTAACATTGGATACCAAAAATATTATTGTTCTTTGGATAAAATCTGTAGGAAAAATGTACAGGAAATATGCTCCAAGTACTTGCATTATATTCCTCACCTGCGCATATTTGTGTTGTAAAAATAGATGCCAGAGATTCGTGCTCATGTTACTCCAGGAAGCAGGTATAGAATCATAGGAAAACTACAGCACAAACAGGCCCTTCAGCCCACTAGTTGTGCCAATCTTATCTCTACTATTACTAGAAGGGAAAATCCTGGCTGTTGTGTGCAGCTTCTCATAGTATGAAGGTCCACCACATAGGAATGATGGACAAATATGAAGTACTTTTATGGAGTAGGAGTGCTGCGGGGTGGGGGGTGGGAGGAAGACAGGATTGAGGCCTACACAAAATATTAACAACACAACTAAGGCAGAGCAACAAAAGACCACCATCCCTGCATGCAATTCAGAGCAAAATTGCAAATGCTGTAAATAGAATGATTTCAGAGTTTCAATTTTAATATGAACAGTGCAAACATTTAGTGTTACAGACTTAACACATTTTCTATGTTATTAATTAGGGTTGTATAGCAAATCGACTGCATACACTTTTCTTCTTAAGGTCCAAAAGCCAAATACTGAAAAATTAAACATTGTAAGTTGCATTTCATTACTGCACTCTTTGGGGGACGATCGTACAGGCTGGTCCCACTGGTTGGTCAGCGTGGCGAGCCAGAAAGGTGACGAGAGAGGCAAAAAAAACTGGGTTTATGAGAAAACTATAACCATCAGTAACACATCTTTTATTTATTTTTGTATTCATCAAATATATGTCACTCTTTTTGCACTTCTTTTGCTTATTGCCCGTTACTTTTAGATCCAGCTCACAATTGTATGTGCTGATATATTTGGAAATTTGTGCTGAAGAAAATGACCTTTGACCTGGAAACAATACAGTAGGGATTTTTTAAAAATTACTTACAACGTTTGTAAAGTCTGTAACTGTTCTAAGAATTTTTAAAATGACTTTTAAATAATTTCATGAATTGTAAAGAGAACAATTCTAACAATAAGAAATGCTAGCTCTGGTAACCTGGCACTACTTGACCTGGAAGCATTCCCAACAAGAAGAAAATTAACATATGAATACGACATGGCTGGTTGATATAAAGGGGAGCTGAAGGTAATCATTACAGAGTTTGAGGATATCTTCGAAATGCTCTTAAGCTGGCTCAAAAGGTCTACAACATGAATAGCTCAGAGGTGATAATGGCTGGAAGTTTATTAAAAGTGGCCAAAATGAAAACTGGGGTATTATTGGTTGTTTGCTTAGAAGGAATTCTGGAGAGCTATGCCATCAGGGCTGTCATGATCTGAGGGAGAGAGGATTTGTAGAAATGTTCAACAACTAAACAGCATGAATTCTCCCCTCCACTTTCACCCCATTTCCATTTATTTTATTTCTTGTTTTCATCTCATTCATTTGTTTTTAATCATCCTACGTTTTCACTTCCATTTTCTCACTTCCCCATTCTCTTGCTCCATTGTATCTCCAATCACCAAGAGCAACTGCCACATTCCTATCTAGTTCCTTAACCATCTGTACCTCTGCTATTCGCACACTCTGGTCACTTGATAGCCATTTTTAGTACCTTTCTCAGTCTTCTGCATCCTCATTTACATTTCCTTTGTCCAATTACAGAACCTCCCTCCCCCAACCTTACAGTATAAATCTCATCCAACTCTCTTTTGCTCTTAGCTCTGATAAAGAGTCATCCAGACTTGAAATATTGGCTCTATTCTTTCTCCACAGATGCTTTCAGACCTGCTGAGATTTTCCAACATTTCCTGTTTTTATTTGTAGAAGCATGCCTTGACAATGATGATCATACCTGTGAAACTTGGGACTGAAATCTATGATCATGTAAGATTCATGATCTATCTGGCATGAATAAAGAATAGCACATTGTGAAACTGTATAGCTCTGCAATGTCATACATGCTGAAGGGGAATGCTTACAGTTGTGTAAGGTGTATCTTTGTCGCATTGATTATTTGAAATATCATTTGCCTGTTTGTTAATTCATGCATGATTTGCATTGATTCTGATTTATGTCAAGGTAACAGTTGTAAAAGATGAAAATCTTGTTGGCAATTTCTTCATTGAGGGTTATTCAGTAAATTTGATTATTTGGTTTTATTGTTCCCCTACACCAATTGTAACACCCATCAAGATCTTGTGAATAAGCTGATAAAAGACACTGGATAGTAAGAAGCTAAATAACTAATAAATAAGCCTTGAACTATGAAATAAGCGGATACATGTATTTACATTGGATTAATCTTCATCCCCACCCCAAGAGCATTAATTCAGACCTAAGAAAAACTCGAAGTTAATGCCTCCCTCTGCTTTCATAAGCTGCCAATAACAGAAGTGAACCTGACACCTTTTATAGTCACCTCAGCCATAGTTTCTGTGGCACCCTTGGTTTTTGGTGGTAGTAGAAGAGTACTATAGGTTTATACTGCATCATCATCCTTAAACTTCCTCCAATAATGTGATTTTCTATTTAATGGGATCACTGTCTTTGCAATTCTTTTTATTTCCAGTGGAGACCCTGGACCAAATCTCTGAAAAGCTTTGACCTTGAAGACTATAGGCCACACACAAAAAAAAAATCACTGTTACCATCTAACATTTACAAACAAAACACAAATGTCACACCTAAGTGGAAACTGCCTTTAAGAGAAATCTGACTTTTATAACTAAGAGGCAAAAAAGTTCCATTGTATAGAATGTGAAAGAATTTTGTCAGCACATGCATGTGCTTTCCAAGTGTCATCATGAAAGTCAGCGACAGGGACTGGTTCTGACTGTAAGAAACTTATATTTGTCTTCAATGATCTTTTTCTTTTCACATATTTTTATCGTCTGTTTTTATGTTTCCCATAAAACTTACTCTCATATTCTATGCTTCACTTCTTAATCAATCCCCTTCTTCTCCTTTGTTGAATTTGAAATGGTTCCTAATCCTCAGATCTACTGTTTACTCTGGCCATTGTGTTTGCCTTTTCCTTGGATCTATTGCTATCTCTAATTTTTCTTGTCAGCCACTTTTCCAGGAATGAGCAACTGTTGCAGTTCACCCATGCGCTCCTTGAACGTTTGCCATTGCCTACCTACTGTCATCCCTTTCAGTAAGTTCCTGAATCTATCATAACCAACCCGTGCCTTGTACCACCATAGTTTCATTAATTTAGATTCAGGACTCTAGTCTTAGAATTAACTATGCCACTCTCTGTCTTGATGGAAAACAATAGAATCCCGAGAGTGAAGAAGGAAGCCATTTGATTCATCGAATCTGCGTCAAGTCTCAAAAAGCACCTTACCCAGGCTCTATCCCTGTAATCCCATGCAGTTCCCATACTCATCCACCTAAATTACACATTTTTGGACACTAAGGGTCAATTTAGCATGGTCAATTCACCTAACCTGACCATTTGAATTCTCTCATATCATGGTCACTCATCACCAAAAGATACTTGCAAAAGTAGACTGCCAATTATTCACTTTTCATTACACCATACTCAACCTCAGGTAGCCTTTTCTTTAGTTGGTTCTTCAACATATTGGTCCAGAAAACCATCTCATACACACTCAAGGAATTCCTTTCTATAGTATCAATTTGCCAACCTAGATACAGATTAAATTCACACAAAATTATGGATGTTCCTTCTCACATGCATCTCAAATTCACTGTTTAATGCCATTCCCAAAATCACCATTACAATTTCAAAGTCTATACATAATCACCACGAATGTTTTGTGTCCCTTGCCAATATTCAGCTCTGTCCACACAGTTTCCACATTGTCGGAGCTAACATCTTTCCTCACTACTGTGTTCATTTCCTCTTTAACCAGCAATCCAACTCCACCACCTTTTCCTTTATGCTGCCCTTCCTAAATACTGAATACTCCTGAATATTCAATTCCCTTTCCTAGTCATCCTGCAGCTATGTCCCTGCAATCCCAACTATATCATACCCATCTACATCTATTTGCATGATTAATTCACCCATCTTATTTCAAATGCTCCACATTTTAAGATATAAAGCCTTAAGGCTTGTCTTTTTAACATTCCTTTTCAGACTCACAGAATACTACAGTGTAGAAGAGGACCTTCAGCCCATCAAGTCTGCACAAATGCATGAAATTGCACTTGCCAGTATTTGGCCCATAGCCTATTTTGTTTATCAATGTGGCCATGCTTGATTCTGACCTTTGATTCTCTGCCTTTTATTTTTTCCCCTTTCTATTTTTTGTTCTTATCCTTGTTTTCCCCCTCCTCTGCATCCTTACATTCCAATTCCCCTGCTATATTAGTTTAAACCCTTCTCAACCACTCTAGCAAATATTTCCACCTAGGACGTCAGTCCTGGTCCTGCCCAAGTGTAACATACCTCCCCCAGAACAAGTCCCGATGTCCCAGGAATTGGAAACTCGCCCCCTCACACCAGACTTTCAGCCATGTATTCATCTGATACAGCAATTTCTTCTCTGACTAGCACAGGGCACTGGTAGTAATCCTGATATCACTGCCTTTATGGTCCTACTTTTCAATTTCCTAACTCTCTATATTCTATTTTTAGGATCTCATCCCCTTTTTATCTATGTGATTTGTACTAATGTGTACCATTACCATTTCACCCTCCCGCTCCAGAATCTCCTGTTGCTGCTCTGAGACATCTTTGACCCTAGAGCCAGAGAGACAACATAATGGTTAGAATTCTTCCAAAAAAATCCTAAGTGTTGAATTTGCCTGAAAACTAATTCATGTTGTTTTCTTTAATGAAAGTTCAGACAAGAAACTCCCATACTGCAAAGGCCACCAGCGTGAATATCATTAAATTTCACACGTGGGGCTTATGCTCGCTGGTGAGGCTGGCAGCATAGCACTGAGCAGGTCACTGTGCATGCGCCAATCTGTCAGTACCAAGACCATGTGCAGTAGCCCCGCACTGATAGCCTCCTGATTGGTGGCCAGTTCAATCGCTGGTTAGCCCAGCAATCTTGCATCATTGCCCTACCGACCTCCCTGTGGCCCAATCACTGGCTCCCCAACTACTGACCTGCCACAGATCAGAACACCTCATTCGCCTGACGAAGGCACAAAGGCCGAAAGCTAGCAAGTTTACTATCAAATAAATCGGTTGGATTTAAAATTGGTGTTGTCAGACCTCTTACTGAGTTTCCCCCAACTATTCCCAGGCCCAGCCCCAACCCCCCTCTCTTGGCCTGCTCCGATCTCACTAACCTTCCCCTGACTGTTACCACCCTCCCCTCGCAGTCCTGATTTCCCCCTCCTTTCTACCCTGCAGTACCAACCCCCACAACAGACTGAAACAACCAAGGCCGCCTTCCAACACACGACAGCGCAGAGTCGCTGAGCAAAAACCGATAGTCAAGTTCCGCACACGTGAGGATGGCCCCAACCAGGATCTTAGGTTCATATAACATTATCTGTAACTCCCATGACTTGCCTGGGCTTGCAACATCTCACTTGCTGTCCTGTCTGATGACAATACACATCTCTTTAACCTATGCTTAACACTATCTCCATTCACATTGTCTGAGCCTTTAAGACTTGTGTAAAGACTTGTATTCTAATCAGTATTCTGTAAATTGAGTGTGTTTTTATATACTCTGTGATCAGAACTCCCCACACACCTGACGAAGGCTTGGCGCTCTGAAAGCTAGTGGCATTTGCTACCAAATAAACCTGTTGGACTTTAATCTGGTATTGTGGGACTTCTTACAAGTAGGGATAGTCAGACTCATTAGCAATGCCCTCAGTCTGAAAATGAAGATAAGAGAAATTCAGATCATTTAATTCAATCAATAAAACAGATTTGTGTGTCTCAGTTCACATATATCAACACAATTCACCCAATCAACTCCTTCCACTGCTCTGTATCCACTTTGAATCCTGATATTACCTCAGGAACTTCAACCTCCAAGCTACCATTCACATTTCTCTCTGCATTTTTACCTGTTGTCAATCTCCCCTTACATTTTCCACTAGCTGCTACTGACTATCTGTCCCACTGTCCAATTCTCACACTCTTCCCCCCTCCCAGGGGGGATTCCTATTTTCAATCTAGGAATCTGGCATTGGGAAGGTGAGAGCTATCCCTCTTCCCCTTCATCTAAACTGATGATCCTCCCGGTCATCAGCAACTCTTTTCCTGTGACTCCCAAACTTGTCCGCAGGGATCCAAAGATGATAACAAGAGAAGATAGAATTACTGACAGCAATTACTGCTCTTCCCGCCTATAATATTAAAGCTGCTGGCCTATGGTTGGCTGGCATTCACATTACATGGGGACTTAATTCAGTGAGGGGTTCATACCTGCCCGCTTAAGTGCCTGATTGCACCTAAATATCATCAGGTACCTCTTGGGGAGTTGACATAGGTTGATGATTAGTTCTCCCTTCTGGTGGGTTGAATCCACATCACTTGCACTTAATTCCACCTACGTGTGTGTGATAAAAAGTACGTAACGTTATCTGCTACTGGTTGCATCATTATCTACTGACAAGATGCAATGGTTGCTGCTGAATCTTGAAAATTTTAATATACGCTTTCCCTGCAGAGTAGCTTAGATGACCACAAACAAAGCACCCAGAAGAGTGAGTGATCTTAGCTCACTTTCTCCCAGTGCCCCTTTTATATATCTGTTCCTTTGACATGGTTGCCAGAATTCTACTACCCTGCCCACCACAGAATCAGAGCGGGCCAAGAGCAGACAACAGAAATATTCATTGACCTCAAGTGGGAATTTCTGGCCTCACATGAGTGAGATCAGAAATTCCCACCTAGTATTTGATTCGTCCACCATTATAAATTTGGAGTAACTCTGCATATCTTCTCAGGTTGGTCTTTCCTTGTGTGGCTTTGATCATCTTACTTTGATGGCAGTTGTCTCGCATTTTGATTTGATTTATTATCGTCTCGTGTATTAACATACAATAAAAAGTATTGTTTCTTGCACGCTGTACAGACAAAACATACCATTCATAAATAACGAAACGAGAGAGTGCAGACTATAGCATTACAGTTCATAGGTAGGGCGTAGAGAAAGATTAACTTAATGCAAGGCAAGTCCATTCAAAGGTCTGATAAGCAACAGGGAAGAAGCTGTTGTTGAATTGGTTGATACATGACCTCAGACTTATGTATCGTTTTCCCAACAGAAGAAGGTGGGCACGAGAATATCTGGGGTATGTGACATCCTTAATTATGCTGGCTGATTTTCTGAGGCAGTGGGAAGTGTAGACAATGTCAATGGATAGGAGGCTAGTTTGCGTGATGGATTTATCTACATTCGCCACCTTTCTTGCAGTCTTAGGCAGAGCAGGAGCTGTACCAAGCTGTGACACAACCAGAAAGAATTCTTTCTATGGTGCATCTGTAAAAGTTGGTAAGAGTCTTGGCTGGCATGCCAAATTTCCTTAGTCTTCTGAGAAAGTAAAGCCGTTGATGGGCTTTCTTAATGATAGTATCGGCATGGGGGGGACCCATGTTTTGCATCGTCTTATACCTGACTGGATAATTCAGCAATGTAACAATCATGTTGTGTTTGTGATCTGGGCTGTTGTGCATATATCTTTTCAATCTTTCTGACTGTAATTGAATTACCATTTGGTAAGTTGATATTTGCTTTCAATTAATCAATGTTGTTATTACATGGAAAAATACACCTAACTACTTCTGATCAGGGCAGCGTAATGTAATGGTTATGTTATGGACAAATAATCCAGATGTTTAAAGAAATCTAGAAATAAAAATCTTTTGTCAGTGTGTGTGACCACAAAGTCTAAAGTATGTTATTAGTGTCACATTATCACTGCAATGAAGTTACTGTGAAAATTCCCCAATCGCCTGTCACCTGTTTGGGTAAACTGAGGGAAATTGGTCAATGCATCTAACCAGCACATCTTTCGAACTGTGGGAGGAAACTGGAGCACCCAAAGGAAACCCACACAGGTATAGGGAGAACGTGCAGACTCTGCACAGTAACCCAAGTCAGGAATCGGATCTGGGTCCCTGGCAGTATGAAGCAGCAGTGCTAACCACTATGCCACCCAAAAAGGTGTCAGATTGTCAGTCAAAACCCAATTGGTTCACTTTAGGATAGGAAATCTGCATCCTCACATTGTCAGGTCTACATGTGATTCTAGTCTCAAACTAACATAACTAATTCACGTAAAATACTGCTGATGCTGCAATCTGAAACAAAAACAGAAAATGCTGGAAAATTTCAGCAGGTTTGACAGGTTTGATAGAGAATAGGGTCAACATTTCAAGTCTGGATGAACCTTCATCAGACTCTCGCTCTGATAAAGGGTCATCCAGATTCAAGATGTTGACTCTATTCTCTCTCCACAGATACTGTCAGAACAGCTGAGATTTTCCAACATTTTTCTGTTTTTATAACTGATCCACCACTGGTTTCTGAACTGTACTAGCAACTCGCTCAGTTGTGTAAACTGCTCTACCACCTTCCCAGGGCTAGTAGGGATAGTCAGATTCATTAGTAATGCTCACAGTCTGAAAATGAAGATAAGGGAAATTCAAACCATTTAATTCAATCAGTAAAACAGATTTGTGTGGCTCAGCTCACATATAATGCCTCAATAGGCCTTTAATGATATCAGGCATGCTAGATGCATTGTTCAATAATCAGCAAAAACTAATACAACATAATCTCCTAACAGGAATGTTTTATGTTCAAGTACATTACTGTGCTTTTACTGCCTTGGTATTAATAATTATACTTGTTTAGATATAATAATCCATTGTTGACTGTATCTATCAATTAGCATTTATTCTCATGGTATCACTTCACAATTGTGAGTCACTTTTCTGTTATTTGGAACCACAGATTAAAGCAGCCACAAATCCTCAGAAACACTGGAGGCTGTATACTCATTTTCAGCTCCTCCTAATATGATGCAATATCATTTTCAGAATTTTAACATTAGCAAAACTAGATGGTGCTGACTGCTCACCCTCGCCTCCTCCTCTCATTATGTCCAATGATTTATCACATCGAAAAATCAGCAATGACAGCCTACTTTCCCGGGTGAAAAGCTCAAAAGACACGTTGAAGCTCGGGGCCCAATGAAAGGTATTTGATGTCAATAGCATTTGACACATGCAGGTTTGATATGTTCGCTGCTTCTAAGTGATGCCAAAAGAATGCATCTTGTGAGAATCGCATTAAGAACAGAGGATAAAGATCTAAACGAGTTCAGATAATTGCTGTTAGCTATACAAGGTCACCTTCACATCCCACACAGGAAGTACTTCCACTTTGGTACCCATGCAAGGGAAGATAGTCCTGTTAATGTTCAGTCAAAGCTGTAAAATACAGAATACTTTAGTCGTAACATTTTTCTCTCATGCTGAATCCCAGCTCATCTTTTCTATGAGATCAACCTTTGGCTCTCTTGACTCTTTTACTAAAAAACTGTTGACTGCCTGCATTCCCTATCTGGCTTCCATGCTAGCTGATTTTGCAAACAGTTTCCTTTCCTCAGATACAGTCCCGTCCCTTTCAAATCTGTTGCTATGATGTGGAAATGCTGGCGTTGGACTGCAGTGGGCACAGTAAGATGTCTTGCAACACCAGATTAAAATCCAACAAGTTTATTTGAAATCACGAGCTTTTGGAGTGCTGCTCCTTCATCAAGTGAGTGCACACCTGATAAAGGTGCAGTACTCCAAAATCAGTTGTCATCGGCAGCTTTCTCAAAAACAACTCTTCCCATTTTCCAGGCAATCTGTGTTCATCTTTTACCTTCTTACAGTTCTCAAGTATGATGTTGTCTCCCAAATCTCGGAATATCTTTGCTGCAACTCCATGTTGAATTTATTCAATCAGGTTTCCCCTCCTGCCAGAACACTAATTGCCCTAGTAAAGTCACACTCACATCCTCTGTAATTGTAACCATGGTGTATTATCCCTCCACACTCTTCTCAACCTGTATACAGCTTTTGCTACCATTGACCACACAGTCCCCCTATTTTCCTGCTGAGTTTGTTGCTTGTTGCCTGATCTAACCTATAAAGACATAGACAAGATGCTGGTTTCAGCAACGGCTTCTCTTCCAATTGTTCATGCACCACACTCAGATTGGAGAGTGGCAAATGTTGTGCCTTTGTCTAAAAAGGGCTGCAGGGAAAAGCTTGGGAACTACCGCCAGTTATCCTCACATCTGTGGTGGGTAAATTGTTGGAAGATATTTTGAGAGATAGGATCTACTGGCATTTAGAGATGCAAGGACTGATTAGGGACAGTCAACATGACTTTCTGCGTGGAAAAACATGTCTCACAAATTCAGTTGAGTTTTTTGAAAGGGTAATCAAGAAGGTAGATGAGGGCAGTGCTGTTGATGTTGTCTATATGGACTTTAGCAAGGTACAGCACGGTAAGTTGTTGTATAAACTTAAATCTCATGGGATCCAGGGTGAGGTATCTAAATGGATACAAAATTGGCTTCTTGGCAGAAGCCAGAGGTGGTTGCAGAGCGTTGTTTTTCAAACTGGAGGCCCATGACCAGTGGTGTGCCTCAGCGATCAGTGCTGAGCCCACTATTATTTGTCATTTATATTAATGATTTGGATGGGAATATAGGGGGCATGGTTAGTAAGTTTGTGGAGGACACTAAGATTAGTGGCATACTGGACAGTGAGAAACATGATCTCCAATTGATCAATTGGGCCAGTAGGCTGACAAATGACAGATGGAGTTTAATTTGCGAGGTAATGCATTATGGTATATTGAACAACGGCAGGACTTACTCAGTTAATGGTAGGGCTTTGGGGAAAATTACAGAACAAAGGGATCCAGGGATACAGGTTCATAGCTCCTTGAAAGTAGAGTCACAGGTGGACAGAGTGATGAAGAAGACATTTGACATGCTTGGTTTCATCGGTCAGAACATTGAATAAGAAAGTTGGGACAACTTGTTGAAGTTGTACAAGGCATTGGTAAGGCCACACTTAGAATGCTGTATGCAATTCTAGTCACCTTATTATGGAAAGGCTATTATTAAACTAGAAAGAGTGCAGAAAAGATCTACTAAAATGCTACCAGGACTTGGTGGATTGAGTTATAAGGAAAGGCTGAATAGATTGGGACTTTTTTTTTGAAGCATAGGAGGCTGAAGGGTGACCTTATAGAGGTCTACAAAATAATGAGGGACATAGACAAGGTAGATAGTCAATATTTTTCCCAAAGATAGGTGAGTCTAAAACTAGACGGCATAGGTTTAAGGTGAGAGGGGAGATACAGAAGTGTCCAGAGGGGCAATTTTTTCACAGAGGGTGGTGAGTGTCTGGAACAAGCTACCACAATGGATAACAACAATAAAATAATCACAAATATTAGTTCATGTGATTTCCAGAATCCAGGAAGTCAAAGCCCAGAGGAGCATGTTCCCTTTACGGCTGTGTGTAATCCAGATGAGTTTCTGGTGGGAGACAGCAACACAGAAGTCTATTACATGACTGACTGTGTAGCACAATGCCGTTTCTGTGCTTAGACCGCTTGGCAGGCAATGATCAGAGATTTTTAAAATCAAACAGGTTTCAAGGAGTTGGGGGCCAACTGCTTGGTCATCCAAGGCCAGCTGAAGTTCTTTCCAGTTGGTGTTAAATCAGCAGTGTGAATTATGAGGTGGTAACATTGAAAGACTAAAAGCATGCAGTCATATGAGCGGCTCATCAATGAGTTAATTGTGACCTCAAGCACTTTTTGAGCTTCTGGCCAAAGTCCATTATTTTCCTTAGGACTGAATGGATGGCTATTGACATCTCTTCAGGTATAACAGTTTTGATATCTATGTCTTTGTTATTGCCCCAGCTGGGAACGAGCAACTGGATGAAAGCAAATTACTGCGGATGCTAGAATCTGAAACCAAAAGAGGAAATGCTGGAAAATCTCAGCAGGTCTGGCATCACCTGTATGGAGAGAAAAGAGCTGACATTTCGAGTCTAGTTGACCCTTTGTCAAAACTCAAAGCTGGGGAGAGTCAGTTTATCTCTTAGTCATCTAACTTTGTGATTACAATATGGCCTACAATGGGATGTGAGACTCCACAAGGATGCAAGTGAGACTGTTTTGTTCTTGTAATTTCTATTGGCAGTTTCCACTTTTGAGTCAAAAAGCCTATGATAGCCATCTTAGTTCAGCAAGATTTTAAAGCAGCAAAAAAAAAAGTTTTGAAATGCACGGTTTTTGATTTTGTTGCATGTGTTGACATGAGAGTCTTTATTGAAAATTTTACATTCCCAAATATGAGTTATTCTGAGATAAGACAGCTTTACATGCCATAAGAATTAAAGACTGCAATTCTTGCATAGAGAAATGTTAATTCTGGCACCTGAACAAATTGCATCTCATAAATAATCATAGTTGATTTTTACAGTTGTCTTATTATATCCCATAAAAAATTTCAATTTTCTTAAAATAGTTTAATCGTGACCTTTATCATGTCAGCCTCAGTGGTAGCACTATGATGTTTTAGTCAAAAGGTTTTGTGTTCAAGGACCATAACAGTGATTTGAGTATATAACCTAGACTGATATACTGATGAAGTACGAAGAGAATCCAACACTGTCAGAAGTGCTGCCTTTCAGGTTAAGATTTTGTCCACACTTCCAGGCAGACATACAGGGCGAAATCTTACGGCCTCACTCAGGATCAACAGATGTTTCCATTGTCCGCCCCTTGCCCGCTCTGATTCCGTGGCGGTTGTGGCGGGGGGGGGCGATAGAATTCCAGCGCTAAGTTTTATGGAACTGTTCATAGGAGATGAGGGATATTTAATCTCACGTTGGCAAATACTTATCACTCAACCGTTCCATAGTAATATATCATCTGGTCATTTTTCTTGTTGCTGTTTGTAGCACCTTGGTGTACCCAAATTGTCACAATTTCCCACCTTGCAACAGCAACTACGTTTCAAAGGAGTTGTGGCTTTTGAGATGAAGTATTTTGAGACATCCTAAGGTTGCAAAACGAGTGATATAAATAGATGTTCTTGACTTGTACAGAAGATTGCTTTCATTGGTAAACTTGAGCCAAAAACGTTGTTGCAGTGATCCAAATGCTGCACTGTACTACTAACCTACATTCCTGAGGTGTAAACATGCCTCTAAGTTTATTTTTCATGTCCTACATGAATTGTAATAAGCTGACTGCTCAGATTATTCCTTCGACGGCTCCCAATAATTATTTACGAACCAACCATTCATCGTGTTTTCTTTCAACCAAAAAATCGCAAAATGGTCTCATGAAAAACAAAGTGTTTTTAATTACTGTGAACTTTCAGGAAGAAATTGAGTTTCTGTTTTCTTTGTACTGCCACCCTCAGTGGAAGCCTCTTTTAATTAATTACTCCAGGCTTCAGCGTTTTAAATATTCTAAAAGCTGGCGACTGACACAATTTACTTCCTCACTTCAGGTTTGTTTACCACAGAATTAGTCCCAAAATTCATGCTGTGTAAATATTACCATGAGAACATTTGGTGTCAACACAAGTCTTGATCCCAATCAAAGAATAAAGTGTCAAATATACTGTAAATGCAAAATGAGCTTGTATTTCAGATGTAGAAAGATGGCTGTATCTTCACTAGCACTGAAGTGACATGGAGGAAATTGAATTAAAAGTACAGCTGGTTTCCATCAATGTGCCACCATACTTCAGAAAAGTTACTCTCAGAAGAGTTTAAGTTTATAATTTATTAATTAGTGTCACAAGTAGGCTTACATTAACGCTGCAATGAAGTTACTATGAAAATCCCCTAGTTGCCACACTTCGGCACCTGTTTGGGTATGCTGAGGGAGAATTTAGCATGGCCAATGCACCTAACCAGCACATCATTTGGACAGTGGGGCGAAACCGGAGCAAGCCCAGGCAGACATGGGGAGAAAGTGCAGACTCTGTGCAGACAGTGATCCAAGTTGGGAACTGAACCCGAGTCCCTGGCGCTGTGAAGCAGCAGTGCTAACCATTGTGCCATCGTGCCACCATAAAAGTCAATTATACGTAACACCTTTTAAATGAATTTTGTATCTAGGTACAGTGAAATTCCTGCCTGAGGTCAACAGGTAATTTCTGTTGTCTGCCTCTCGTCCGTTCCGATTCTGTAGCGGGCGGAGTGATA
The DNA here is from genome assembly GCA_024679065.1 of Sphyrna mokarran. Classification (NCBI taxonomy): domain Eukaryota; kingdom Metazoa; phylum Chordata; class Chondrichthyes; order Carcharhiniformes; family Carcharhinidae; genus Sphyrna; species Sphyrna mokarran. The sequence continues at coordinate 101,882,351 of JAGIQG010000003.1, read as the reverse complement.
GAATTCTGACATGTGACATCATTCACCGAGAGGTGAAAAAAGTCATAGACAATTAGAAACTTTTTGCCTTATCCAAGCAGGGATCATACATCAGCACAACTGGACTCGAGTGTATCCACCCATACTATTATACATTACGCAGAAATATCTATCAAAGCAGGTACAACTTTATTGCAGTATTGCAAACAAACTACAGAATGTGTGTGTGTCGGTGGGGGGGTGGAGGGAGGATGGTGGGTGGAGGAGTCAGCAAAGGGGGAGGTGCCTCCAGAGAAGGAGGGGGAGGGGACAGAGTAGGGGGAGAAGACAGGGAGGAGGGAAGAGCTGGGGAGGGGAGAAAGGTGGGGGAAGAGGCAGGGAGGGAGTATGTTTCCAAGAGGGTATGTAACCAAGAGGGCAGCTAGTAGTCCTTAAAGACAATTGGTGCTTTATTGACAAAGGAAGACGTGTCATTTTTTTTTGTGGCTGCTTTGAAATGATGCATTTCAGAACAATTTTACCTCATCACTTGCCCAAATTAGGCAGTTTATTCAGAGGAGAAACCAAGCTTGTATCTCTTGTGAATTTTGAAACATCTATGTACATTGGGCCTTGATTCTTGTGAGGGAAATTTCCTTGTCTCACTGTTTCTGGTGATGTTGTTATTACAGATTATCAGTTCAGAGGGTAACAGTCATTTCTTGAGTCACAGGCTTATAGGTTTGCGTCCCACAGCTTGAGCACAAACATTAGGACTCTCGTGCTGAGGAAGTATTGCACTGTCTGAAAGCCAATCATTCCAATGAGATGTTCAAACCTGGTCCCATCTAGCTGCTTGGATAAATGAAAAAAATTGCATGCACCATTTTGAAGGAAAGCAGGATATCTTGTGTCCCGGTCAATATTTATCCCTCGATAATCACAAAAAAGAAAGATAATTGCATTGCTGATTCTGGGATCTTGCAGTGCACAGCTTGGCTCTTTCATTTTCTACATGACAAAGAAGTACTTTGTTGGCTGTAAAGTGCTAAGATGGCATAGTGATTAGCACTGCTGCCTCACAGTGCCTGTAACCCCGGTTTAATACTGGCCTCGGGTTACTGTCTGTGTGGAGACTGCATGTTCTCCCTGTGTCTGCATGGGTTTCCTCCGGTTTCCTCCCACACTCCAAAGCTGTATGGGTTAGGTTGATTGAGGCAATTTAGCATGGCCACTGTATCAGAGGATTAGCAGGGTAAATATATGGGGGATAGGACCTGGATGGGATGTTGTTGGTACAGACCTGATGGGCCAAATGGCCTCCTTCTGTACTGTAGGAATTTTATGATTCTGATGATTGTGAAAAACACCTTGTCAATCAAGTCTCTTTTTAAATTATATCTAACGGTGCATGTCATCTTAAGTGAGTTAATTATTCTTGTTTTCTTCTTTTTCTTAAATCTGATCTTTGCATTGTAGTTTCCTTTAGTAGAGCAATGCAAAAGTTGCTGCTAACTAGATTACATTTGATATTATATAGGTCTATGTCAAGTGTTTCATCTGATTGATGTACAATTCCCTCATGCTTGCAAAGTAATCACACGCACATGAAGTAATACACAGACTTAAAATCAATATTATATAATAGCAATTCACTGTTACATCTAATAGAAACCAGCTTACCTTTTCAGAAATCCATATTAAATCCTAAATTATAATTCTCCAATTCATGTTATGCTTCACATATTTCAGCAGGCCATGGAGCTAAAAAGAAAATAGTGAATGCTGGAAAGCAAAACAGAAAATTAGAGAAATGCATTCTCACAGAAGATGAAAGGTTTACATTTTGGGTGCAATCTTATATCAGAACTGATGAAGGATTACATCTGAAAAAGCAACCTATGTTTTCTTTTCAGATATCTATCAGCAAGTTGTGCAATTCTAGTATTCTCAATTTACTTTTAAGTTTAATAACTTTGAACAATGTTAGTAAATGCAAAAATATATAACAACGTTTTAATTTTGGGAAGTGAGAAGTTTAGAATTATTTATTATTCTCACAAGTAGATTGATACTAACACTGCAGTGAAGTTACTGTGAAAATTCCCTAATCGTCAATCTACAGCACCTACTCAGGTATACTGAAGGAAAATTTAGCATGGCCAATGCATCTAACCAGCATGTCTTTGGACTGTGGGAGAAAACCGGAACAGCCGGAGAAAATGCATGCAGATGTAGGTGAACGTGTAGCAGACACAAACAGTGACCCAAGCTGGGAATCTTACCAGTGTTCCTGGTGCTGTGAGGCAGCAGTGCTAAACACTGTGCCACCTAGAAACAATAAGTGCAGAATAATATCTTGTGCCTATGGCCATTGGTAAAGTTTCAGGCATCATCTGCTGCAATTGAAAGAAACTCACAAAACAAAATCCTGCATTAATTTCCAGTGTAAATCTTAAAATATTAGCAAAATAAAATAAATCACAAATTAATTTTGCTACACTTAAGAGTAAACATATTGAATTTAAATTTGCAATCATTTTAAATATGTGAATGTAGCTAAATTTATTTGAAAATGGGAGTATGGCAGGAGTTTATTCTCATTGGTGTATATTTATAGATGAGTGAAATGGCTTTACAAACCCAATGGCACAGCATTTTGTTTTTGGAATTAGCTTGTTTCTGGCTTGCAGTAAGCAGCCAAAGACATCTTCTTAAAATTGGCTTACAAATATTATTAACTTTTGGTTCCAGCTTGAGATCTTTACCATATTTGGTAAGAATAATGTTTCATTAGAAAAACACTGAAATTAAATAAGTTATGATACATAACATTTCAAAATTATTGGCTTCATCATTATGACCCATCGACTTAATCTAACAATAATCATATTCCCTGAGATTAAAAAAACTTTAGGTTTTTGGAACGCAGTTAATTCAATAATATCCTTTAAATTCCAGCGACCATGCCCTAAAACAGACATGATATTTGACTCATTCTTGAAATACATGTCAAGTACTAAGTATTAGTGCATTACCATTCAAAGTTTTGCAGCAGTGATGACTGCTCTGCTCAAATATATGTTTAAGACGTGTGTTGCCCATTGCAGCCTGCAATTTTGACCAGTAAGGGATTGAGACAAGGAGATACGTCTTTAGAAATTCCACTCAATTAATAATGGAGGCATGGATGACAGTTTTAAACAGACCTAAGTCTTTTGAATTGCAACATATCAGACAGAGAAACAATTAAAGAACGGGGAAACATTTGCAGGAATAAAAAGAGAGAAATTTCACCAGTAAAGTACTCTAAGAAAGTCAGAAATACTTGCAGCCCTGTGTTCTTTTTGGATTTAGTCATGCAGAAATAGTGATTCCTGGTAATTGAAATACCATTAAGATTTTCATTCTCTCAATTCAGTAATAATGATAATTAATTCTATTACCAAAATGTAGTGGGATTCACTTTTATTTCTAATGAGAAATCCTCAGTTCGAGTGCGAGCATATTTGCTGTGCTGCCCTTAGTTCCCATGGCACTGCTAAAATAAATCCTTCGCTGTTTTAATTTAAAGCCACAACTTTTTTCAATCACATAAAAGCAATATTAGTCTGGCCCTAGCCTTTGGATGAGGCTTCAATTAAACTGGAAATTAATCTGTGACTTACTGCAGGCAGAGGGAGATAAAAACAAAGAACGAAGAAAAGCAAGTGTAATTGAATTTTACAAAAAGCTCCCGATATAACAAAGCACCAACTTGTCTTTTTATTGGAAACTCCCCAGATGATCTATAGGCAAACACAAGTGCTATTAACAGCTACGTGATACAACATTACTTGGAGTCACTGTTAAAGAATACTATTGATCACTTGAAAATGATTCTTTTCAAACTAACGGGATGGCTTGCGCAAACCAAAATGTACTGATGCCTATCAGTGCCGAATAAATATTCGTTATAAAATTGTATTTGGTTAAGATGTCCAACTCCAATAATCACAATTTTAAATTAGTTATAGCTCTTTTAGAAATTATTGTTGCAAGAAATACAAATGGATTGCAGTGGTCCGCAGAACACGTTAATCACAAGGATCTGGAAAACTTTGCCCTGTTCTACATTATTAGTAATGCTGTACCATAAATAATTTCAACATTAGCACCTTCACTGTATGATATACTGATCCCTCAACAACTCAACTTAGCCTACTAAAAATGTGCAAGTCAAGTTGATTGGCCATAGTAAATTACCCCATAGTGTCAAGGGGATTAGCACAATAAATACATGAAAAGGAAATGGCCTGGGTGGGATTGTGGTCGGTGCAGACTTGATGGGCCGAATGGCTTCTTTCTATACTGTAGAGATTCTATAATTCTAAAATGGGGGCACATGGTATTTTCTTGGTATTGTAGGCTGAGCTAAGAGCACTAAATGATTTACGACAATCATGATTTGCTATAGTATTTTGATTTGATGTATTGTCATGTACTACCATACAGTGTAAAGTATTGTTTCTTGCATGCTAAACAGACAAAACATATCCATAGAGAAAAAAACAAGAGACTGCAGAACGTCATGTTACAGTCGTAGCTAGGATGTAGAGAAAGATCACCTTAATGCTAAGTCCATTCAATAGTCTGATAGCAGCAGGGAAAACACTGTTCTGGAGTCGATTGCTTCATGACCTCAGACTTTTGTATCTTTCTCCCAAAGGGAGAGAGAATGTGGAGTGCATGGGGACCTTAATTATGCTGGCTGCTTTGCCGAGGCAGCGGGAAATGTAGACAGAGTCAATGGATGGGAGGTTGGTTTGCGTGATGGGCTACATTCACAATCTTTTGTAGTTCCTTGTAGTCTTGGGCAGAGCAGGAGTCATACCAAACTGTAATATAACTAGAAAGAATGCTTTCTATGGTGCATCCATAAAAGTTGGTGAGAGTCGTAGCTGACATGTTAAATTTCCTTCATCTTCTGACAAAGTAGAGATGTTGGTGGGCTTTCTTAACTATAGCGTCGGCATGGTGGGGATTAGGACAGGTTGTTGGCGATCTGGACACCTAAAAACTTAAAGCTCTTGATCCTTTCTACTTCGTCCCTGTTGATGTAGACTGGGGCATGCTTTCCTTTATGCTTCCTGAAGTCAATGATCATCTCCTTCGTTGACATTGAGGGAGGGATTATTGTTGCTGCACCGATGTCTGGATTCAAATAAAGTCATTATAAACAATAGTGTACGTTTTAGGCTTCAAGTACATGCATTCTTAAACAGAACTAAGTATAGGAGTAGAAAGCTCCACCCACTGTCAGGACTGATGCAAGAATTGTTAAAAATGACAGGAGTTTAAATTTGGTCCTGTAGTAACTGCTCTTATAATCAGGGATGAGAGAGCACCACAATGCCTGTTCTCTTCACTTGCTGCCCATAATCAGTGTGTGTTTTTTTATATGGAAGAGGAATGTGTCTCTTAACTCCTAAGTTTGTGGACAATTTGAATAACCAACAGCAAGCCTTTCAAGGGTGTAAGTCAAGAGGACTATTTATTCACATGCTCACCACTGAAAATTAAACACACACACACGCACACACACTTGAGGAAAATATAGATAACAAGAATAGTATACTTGTATAAGCTTAAGAATAGTTTTGCAATTAACATGATTAGCTTGGCTTGAAAAACACCTAAAAACAAGTACGCCATCTGGCCCCTCGAGTCTGCTCCGCCATTCAATAAGATCATGGTTGATCTTTTCATGAACTCAGCTCCAGTTACTTTGCCCTCACTGTTGTCCTTAATTCCTTTACTGTTCAAAAATTTATCTATCATTTTGCCTTAAAAACATTCAATGAGGTAGCCTCAACTGCTTCACTGGGCAGGGAATTCACAGATTCACAACCGTTTGTATGAAGAAGTTGCTGCTTAACTCAGTCCTAAATCTGCTGCCCTTTATTTTGAGGCTATGCCTTTAGTTCTAGTTTCACTTGCCAGTACAAACAACTTCTCTGCTTCTCTTATCTATTGCCTTCATAATCTTTTATTTTTTGAATAATATCTCCTCTCATTCTTCTGAATCCCAATAAGTATAGCCCAAGTCTATTGTCTCTCCTCATAAGCTAACTCTCTCAACTCCAAAGTCAACCTAGCAAGTCTCCTCTGCACCCCCTCCAGTGCCAGTATATGTTTTCTCAAGTAAGGAGACTTGAGAAACTGTACACAGTACTCCAGGTGTGACTTCATTGGCATCTTATACAGTTGCACGCGCAGGCCTGGTGAAGGCTTTCCCGAAATCAATATATGACGTTGTATACCAATGTTGTCATAGAATTCTCTCAAGGAGCTAATCACACCAACAAATACATGTAGTTATGTTGCAAGGAGATTGTTTTGCTATATTGGTGGACTTGAAAAGGAACAGACTTGAAGACATTATCATGTTGCTGTCTCCAATTCTCAAGGCATGGACGTTGCTGCCTTCTCTGCTGCAGCTGTTTCTGAGGTTTTTATTGCTGTGATTTGCAGACAGCAGTTCAGGATTAAAAGGGACGCCAACACACAGACTCAGCATACAGTTTCTCACAATCCCCCTTCTCAAATATAGCGTTGTGCTTTAGTGGATGAGCCACAATCTGTTTGCAATCACCTCAGAGGTGCAAGACAATCACTGTTTAACTGAGAATGGCCCAGTCAAGTCAGGAAATGCCTTTTGAATGGTTTCAGCTAATGAGTAGTGAATGTGTCCTTTCGAGACAATGAGACGGTTTGAATTCATAAACTAAATCTCTTGGTGTCCATTGTTCACAATGTTTTAATGTTCATTTTTAAAAACAAAGTTCCAGAAAATTCCAGCAAGCTATACAAACACAGCATACCGTTCAGAGAGAAGAAAAGAAGAGGTGGAGAATGCACTGCTCCAAGTCATTTACAGAGTTTGAAAGAATTGGAAAAAAGTTTTAGAAGCATAGAACTAGCATATAAGATAGAATTAGAGGATATGTGGTATGCTGGGTACTGCTTACCAGAAGTTGCTCTGCTCCGGCACCATCTTAAATATCCTCTAATTCTATCTTATATGCTAGTTCTATGCTTCTAAAACTTTTTTCCAATTCTTTCAAACTCTGTAAATGACTTGGAGCAGTGCATTCTCCACCTCTTCTTTTCTTGTCTTTGAATGGTATGCTGTGTTTGTATAGCTTGCAAGAAACAATATTTTTCATTGTGCACTAATACATGTGACGATAATAAGTCAAATCAGTTCACTTTTTTAAGCATTTTTAAGTAGGACTTGCCTTTACTGGACATTGTCACTGGATTATGGGATCCTTTTAACGTTCACTTATTTCTGTCTGGGATTGTCAGAACTCCAATCCTTATTTTTTATAGATATGGCGTGCAGAGCAATGGTATGTATGTTAAACACCTGATTTCAAATTGTTATTTTGAGTCTTTCATTTACTGAACCTCTGAATCAGGGTATCCTCAACCAAGAAATCAACACTGGTTCAATGAACCAGTGTTCATTGAAGCTAAAACTAAAGTGAAACTAAACAAGGACGCCGCATGCAATAAATAGAACTATACCATCCCACAATCAACAGATCAGAATTATACAGCACTGCTTCATCCAGCCGTGAATGGAAGTGGACAATTTAAACAACTAACAGAAGGGGAAGTTCCAAAATACCCCCATCCTTAGAGGAAGCTCAGAACATCAATGCAAAATACAAGGTTAAAGATTTTGAAACTATTTTCAGTGTTCATGTGAGCATACCAGAAACAGCACCAATCATCTAAAAATAAGGTGTCAGCGTGGTGAAACTAAACAAGGACGCCGCATGCAATAAATAGAACTATACCATCCCACAATCAACAGATCAGAATTATACAGCACTGCTTCATCCAGCCGTGAATGGAAGTGGACAATTTAAACAACTAACAGAAGGGGAAGTTCCAAAATACCCCCATCCTTAGAGGAAGCTCAGAACATCAATGCAAAATACAAGGTTAAAGATTTTGAAACTATTTTCAGCTAGAAATAGTGAATGAACCATCTGGACATACTCCTGGGATCCCCAGCATCACAGATGTCTGTCTTCAGCCAATTTAGTTCACTCCATGTGACACCAAAAAAATGGCTGAAGGCATTGGCTACTGCAAAGGTTATGGACCCTGACAATATGCCGGTTGTAGAACTGAAGACTTAATCTCCAGAACTAGACATGCCCCTAGCCAAGCTTTTCCAATACAGCTGCAACACTGGCAGCTATCTGACAATGTGAAAAATTGCCCAGTTACGTGTTCTGTCCACAGAAAGTGGGACAAATCTAATCCAACAAGTAACCATCAGCCTGTTCTCAGCCTTCAGCAAAGTGATCTTGGGTTATTAAGGACTCTTACACAGCAATAATCTATTCACGCTGCTCACTGGTTTCCACCAGAGGCTGACGGCTATGTAATGCATTACAACTTTAGCCCAAGCATGGAAGAAGAATCCAAGTTCAGTGGGGTGTCTTTAACAGCAAGGCAACATTTGATTGAGTGTGGCATCAAAGAGCCTTGGCAAAATTGGGGAAAACTTTCCATTGGTTGGAGTCCCCTCACACAAAGGAAGGTGGCACTGATTGTTGGAGATCAATCTCTCAGTCCTGGAATATCAGTGCAGGAGGTCTTCACGGTAACGTTCTCAGCCCAACCATCGTCAATGATCTTCCCTCTATCACAAGGTCAGATATGACTAACAATGTTCAGGAGAAGGGGGTGTGGAGAAGATGCAAATTCTGATTATGGGATGCCAGCTTTGATCATGGCAGGAGAAGATAATGTTTTGATGGTTATTGATTTTGCGCTTTAAAAATGGTGACCTAATCTCAGCACAGCCAGGCTTTGCCAGTATGTTTCAGCCCTGCTCTTCAACCTGATGGTGTGAAAGACTCCTACCTGCTTTTTTTAAATGAAATGCCAAACTTGCCTGAAAGCACTTGTTTTCAGTCCTGACACTTTGCCGTTTTTTGGTAAGATTCTGCCCTTCAAAAGAAAAATGTGCAGTGGTCACTCCTGCCAATGTGAAAACATTAATCTGTGATGTGGAAATGCCAGTGTTGGACTGGAATAAACACAGTAAGAAGTCTCACAACACCAAGAGGTCTTACTACATTAACCTGTGACAGGTGGGTTGGTAAGGACAAGATCAAGTTGGTTTTTTTCCTCTTGTGGCTTCCATCAATACCTCCTGCACACAGTCTAGCAGCTACTTCCCGTAGGACAGGGCCAGCTTGGGCAGTGGACATTGAAGTTCCCCATCATACTGCGTCCTTGTCATTCTTAATGTTCCTTCCAAGTGTTGTTCAACATGAAGGAGTGGTGATTCATCAGCTGAGAGAGTGTTGGGTGGTGACCGGAAGGAGGTTTGCTTGGCCATGTTTGACGTATACCATGAGACTTCATGGTGTCCAGCATGATGTCAAGGACTCCCAAAGTAAATCCCTCACAACTGTACACCAGCCTGCTTGGTCTAGTTAAGGTATGTCCAGGGATGTGATGGTAATGTCTAAGATATGGTTCTGTGAGTGTGACTATGTCAGACTGTTGCTAGTTGATAGAGAGCTCTCCCAGTTTTGGCACTCACGCCCAGATATTTGTTAGGAGGGCTTTGCAGGATTGGGTTTGCTGTTGTCTGGTCTGGTGCTGAGTGGTCAGTCCTCTTTCTTTTTGGAGTTTGTAAATAGTTTTGGTGCAGCCAGAGTGACTTGTTTGGCCATTTAAGCTATTTTAGAACCAATCACATTGCTGTGGGTCTGGAGTCACACATCAGACCGTAAGGACAACAGATATAATTTCCTAAAAAGTCATTAGTTTCATGGTCATTCATTCTGGGGATGGTGGGACTGTCTTTTGAAGAGAGATTGGAAAGCTTGATCTGTATTTTCTGTGAGAGGTGATTGCTTTGAAAACGACAAAATATTTAAAAGAATAGACAGGTTGGATGTAGCTTGGACACACTCCCCTTTGTTAGGGAGGCTAGAACCAGGGGACACAATTTCAAAATGAGGAAGATACCACTGAGAGTCAGGGTGAGGAAAAATTGCTTTACATGGATGGTTGTAAATCTTTTGAATTCTGTACTCCAGAAGCCCATGGAAGCTCAGTCATTAATCATGTTTAAGGTAGAGATTGATAGATTACTGGGTGACAAAACTGTAAAAGATTATGGGGATTGCGTACGTAAAAGGCATTGAAGTGTCCGATCAGCGACGATGTCAGCAAATGATGGAACCAGCTTGACAGGCTGAGTGGCCTCTTCCTGGTTCCTATGTTTCCATTGCTGAGACTTGCTTTTAATTCCAGAGTTTTAAATTCATTAATTGAATTCAAATTCTACCAACTCCCGTGGTGGGTATTGAACCCATGTCTCCAGAGCATTAGTCTGGAAATCTGGACTGCTGGTCCAGTGGCATTATTACTACACCAGAGCTTCAGTGACAAAGATGCTTTGAATTGGCTTGTGGTCAGACTGTACCATCACTTTCTTTCACACAAACAGGTACTGGATGAAATACCCACAGCACCCTTTGTAGGATTTTGATATTACAACCATTCTTTTGGGTTTGCTGCTGGTCAGAAGCAACACTTTATTTTACCTTTAGGATTTTATTTTTAACCACTTTTTAAATAGTTCAATTTGAATTTCTGCTAGACCAAAGAATCTCTACAGTGCAGAAGGAGGCCATTCAGCCCATCGGTCTGCACTAACCACAATGCCACCCATGCTGTATTCATGTAACCCCACATATTTACCCTGCTAATCCCCTGATAGTAAGATCAATTCAACATGTTCAATCAACCTAATCCGCACGTTGTTGGAGTGTGGGACAAAAGCAGAGCACCCGGAGGAAATGCACACAGACAAGGAAAGAACACGCAAACTCCATACAAACAGTAGCCCGATGCCAGAATTGAATCGGGGTCCCTGGCGCTGTAAGGCAGCAGTGTTAACCACTGTGCCACTCGTGCTAGTTAGTACACTTTACAGGATGGCTGCTGTCACTCCAGAGAAACTATTCCTTGTGCGTTCATCGCAATAAGTTGCTGAATGGTCTCAATTCAGCAATCGTATGCTGTGTTAATTATATTGTGTGCAGTTAAAAGTCTTTGAAGAAATGGTGTTGTCATTCATTAGTTGTCTGATATGATTGAAATCTGCTTCTTGTTTGGTGTCCCATTTTCACTGAACATCCTTTGAAGTGTGTCTGCTTTGACATTTATGCTCTGGTGACGAGTTGAGCAAGAATTTGGTTAAATGGTTCACAAATTCAACACATCATTGAACCACCTTCATAGTTGTTGCTTGCTGCATCTGCCACAGCTCTCATTTTATCAGGATCAGGATGAAGTCCTCAATCTATGTGCTTGACTTCAGTCATCATCAGCATTAATCTTCTCTTGTTCACCTTCAGGTTGCTCCAGGAAGCTCTCTCCAGCAGTTTCACTAGATTGGAATTATCATCGACAACGGCTTCTTTCACACGATAAAGGTGATCATCCACAATCACTTCCACTTCCCGCCTGGAAGATCACTGTCCACTTCATGCTGTCAGTGTTGATACTCTTCTACAGCAGTAGAAATGGCAAGTGCCATGCACAATCATCTGTACCACCCAGATGGCATCCAGAAAATAGTCTGACGCCCATCACTCTCATCCGGCTTTACCTGCCAGTATCCAACATCACATCAAGGATAGTAAAGATTGTCTTGGCAAGTTGTAGCACAATTTCTTCAATAGTCAGCATGCGAAAGTCTGGTCTCTTCAGTTTTATTCAGATTCCTACACACTCTCAATTCAAGGACTGCTGCCATGCTGCTAATCTATTCTGCAGGAGTTGCCACTCTTTTGACTTCTCATATCTTTCCAAGCTCAGGCTGGACTTGAGGACAGCTAGAACTCTCCTTCAGAGATCGAGAGATGGTATCAAACTCTTCAAGATGGTATTCACCAGAAAGTCATCCAAGACCTGTGAAGGGAACTCTGGACACTACAGCATCAAGACTATTGTGACTTGTGGGAGAGAGGGTTTGGAAAAGTCTGCCTTGCTGATGAGAACCATTCCCATGAAACTTGAAGACAAAAACCTGTAACCGGAAAGGACTCTGGACCTAAGCTGCATGAATAAGGAGCAGTATATGGTGGAATGGTGTAGCTATGTAATGTCACATTTTTTTTAGGGAGTGACACGAATGCTTGTGGTTGTGTCAGATATGCCTTTGCTGCATCAACTGTTCAAAGTGAAATCTAACTTTCTATTTGGAGTGTTATCTGCCTGTTAATTCTTGTGTAATTAATATCGGTTCTGATCGCTGTTAGCGCAAAAGTTACAAAAAGGAGTTCAAATAGTTCAAATTTTTTTCACCAGAGGGTGGTGTGCTAAATTTGGTATTTTGATTTACAGTTCCCTCAAGGAGTCCCTAACATTGGATTAGGTCATCATTCAACAGAAAACTGGTGCACAGAGAAGAAAAGGCATTTTTATCTCTGAGCCTTGGTGTGGCATGTTCCCATCCTGCCTGCTACGGGAATCATACTGGGCAGGGGACGTACCATGCAAAGATTCGTTGACCTCGGTCTTAGGGCAAGCATGGCTGGAAAATCCCACCTTAATCCTTAAAGTATTGCAGTAGCTGTTAGTAAGATTCTTAGTTATTTTCAAGTTATCTTACAATGCCATATGCATGGAAGTAGGTTTTAAAACATCAGGTGCTTTTTAACAATCATTTCAATTCTCCATAAAGAATCACTGAAACATTTAAATTAAATAAATGTTAATATAAAAATCACATCTTTAAAAATCTTATTAATGTCACTTCAATCTTGTTCAGATTTTTGACACGAAACAAAGGAGTCAGATAAATATTGATGAAGTCACACACCTTTGGCGATCTTCCAAAAATCATTTCAATCTTTTTAAATGAATGTCAGAAAAATAACAGGGCACAAACCTGACCTTTCCCCTATCTTACCATCTCGCCATGCCAATCGACCAACATTGCAAGCCAATAAGATAACACGCTACCTATTTGCAATGTACAGCAAATATATTTTCCATGTATAAAGGACCAAGAACTGGACAAAATGTCTCAAGGCACTTCACAGGAATAACAAATAAAATTTGCCATTGGAAATACTTCAGCATTGTGAATGTCTTACAGTAATTTCTAATAAATTTGTTCAAGCTTAAATTTATTCAGAGCATGGAAAAATTTTACAAGTGCCACATGACTAAGAATCTTTCAACGCTGCCTAATAAGTAGACTGTTGTGTGGCACTGAGAGCTGAGCTATATATTGAACAGCAGGAATGCAGATTGAAGTAATTTCACATGCAATGCTTAAAATTTTCCTTGGGATCTATTGATAGCGTTGTGTCCTCAACACAAGCACTGTGCCTTTCTAACTCAGTAAATGTTATGCTCAAGTGAAATTGACCACAATGGCATGTCCACATCAGTGGATTGGATGATCGTCATGTACCAAAGATGCACTGTTCAGAAAGCTTGATATTTCTAACACCTCATGTCAGGTTAACTTTAATAACTGGGAAATGTCTGCACGTAAGCAAAGCAATTGACACTGTCATCTCCAGAAGAGAAAATGAAAATTTTAGAAATGACATATTCAAAAAAGCACCATCACATGAAGGAATATGCAGTAGTAACCCCTGTTGCAGTGATTAAATAGGATGTCAGCATTACTGATAGGCCAGCTTTTACTGACCATTCTGAATTGCCCTTGGACTGAGTGGCTTGCTGGGCAATTTCAGAGGGCTTTCCAGGGTCAACTACATTGCTATGGCTCTGGAGTCACAAATATGTCAGACCAGGGAAAAACAAAGGTTTCCTCCTCTAGATGAAATTAGTGAACTGGATGAGTTTTTACAACAATCAATTCTGGTTTCATGGTCATTGTTAGACTCTTTATTACAAATTTGTTTTTAAAAACTGATTTCAAATTCCACCATCTGCCCTTGTGGGACTCGAACACTTTTCCCAGGGGGTTACTTAGAGTGTCTGGATTACTGGCCCAGTGACGATATCACTATGCTATTACCTTGCCTAGATGATGAACTACAATGGCCCCCACTGCAACTGATCTCCCTAAAGGCAGCAGAGGCAGCTCACCATTGGCTGCCAGTGGGATCTTCAGATCCCTCTGAAGACAATGGCCATTTGTGTTGCTGACTAGCTGTGCTGCCAGAGAACCCATCACGGGGTGTTTCACCTTCAGCAGAACTGGAAAATCCCACTGCAGGAAGAGTCAGAAAATCCTACCTGACATCTTATATGTACAGGCCACTTGAAGACTTCCAACAAATGAGCAATGAATGCTAATCATTGACAGTGACACACAGCCAAAGAAGAAGTTATACAGCTAGATGCCAAAACTGTAACAACTGCTTAGAACTGGCTTGGTAGCCCTTGTTTTCACCCACTACGATAAATAAATTAAGTTATAATTGCCAAATGTATAAGGTTTTCAGATACAATTGCAATGATTCTTGGTTTTCTACTGAAATGTGTATCTTTAGATCTTACAAGCTCCCCTGCAGATTTTATTTTGAACGAATAAACCATACACAATATAAGGTTAACAAAGATGACACAACTAAAGGATTAAACAGGGTCCGTAAAAAAAAAAATGAATTCTGTGCATTTCCCTAAACAAAGAAATGTATGTGATTCAATGGATGATATAGATCTACTGACTGCATCTTGCATTTTTTTGTTTTATTTCTTGATTTGACCTTTGGTCACATTTATTAGTATAGTGAAAAATATTGTTTCTTGGGTGCTATACAGATAGAGTATAGTGTACATAGAAAAGGAAAGGAGAGAATGCAGAATGCAGTGTTACAGTCATGGCTAAGGTGTGGAGAAAGATCAACTTAATGCGAGGTAGGTCCATTTATGTTTATCAATAGAATTCTGTTTCTTAAAACATTTTTTTCCCACTAGTCTCCATAAATTTTTAAAAAATCTCTTGTGATTTCTAGCATCAAGAGCTCCATCAGATTCAACTAATCATGTATAATATTGCGTAAGCATTTAATTAGATTAATTGAGAAAAAGGCCATTTGGCCCATTATAATTGTGCCAGCTGTTTCCAATTTGTCCCAATCTCCTGCTCTTTTCGCACAACCCTGCAAATTATTACAACACCATGCTTTACAGCAAATAACATGCCATTTGTGTTCACATATAGAGCCTAGGGCTATTTAGTGGAGAATTGGCCTAACCTTGCATATGTTCTGTACATTGAGGACTTCATGTGATTTTTATTCAATAGCTTTCAAACTTTGTTCTTTGAAGCTGCTCCAATTGTACAACAGGTTATGTAAAATTCAATAGATACTGTAACCAATGGAGTTGGATGATAATATTAATGGAAGACCTTGTCACAGACCACAATGTTCTTTTGTAAACTGGTATGATAGTGTTTGAGACAGTTCTATGATAGCAAAGCAGTGCTGCTTTCAGATATCACCCAATCTGCCATTCACATTTTAAAATTAAGCTGAGAACAAAGTATTGAAAACGTTAACATTATAAAGCTTTAGGATTGCTTTAATGCATTTCTACATGCAGCTAAAACCAAAAGAAGATCCAAGTCCAATAATGCAGTCTGGGATTAATATTCCCTGAAGAAAGATCAAATTAACCCATGTTTCTGTCCAATATTCCCCCATGAGTTACAGACCTTTATCTGTTTGATCCTTCAGCAGCCCTAGTCTGTAAGCTCCAGTTTGAGATAATTTTTCAAGCTGTCATTATTCCAGCAACACTCTATTTTTGAAGGTGAAGCTAAGAAGGCCATTTTTTGTTACTTAGAACGGATTTCAAAAGCTGAGCTCATCAGCTGCACAATTTAGCAAATTTTCCAATTAACCGTTCCCTTAGTCTTGCAATGACCTCTCTTCACATCTGCCTTCTTGATTTCCTACCCCCTCTTTAGCTTTCAAATACTTAATTAATCTAGGATTACAAAAGTCAGTGGATGGAAGGATAATTTAAACACCTTAATTTTAGGAGTTCAAAATATAATTAAGGAGGCCAGAGTTGATCCACTGTCTTTAGTTAGCAACTGTTTAAACAATTTTATATTATTTAAAACAAACTGTATTTAACTTGCTTTTTGTATTCACTAGATATTTCAAAAACTACAGTTGGTAGAGACCACACATGTAAGATTTCTATTAGAACCAATTATTCTTATTGTTAGCCATTAACAATAAAGGCTCCCTGACATGGATTTATTAAAAGGTGAATAACTGAAATTGACGTCTTTAATACCCTTTTGTACCTTAAATTTATGTATTAAAGTCATCAGTTATCAAGGCTGTCAACTGAAGTTAATGCATAATAATATAATGGTGCCAAGAATTTTCTGTAATTATATTTTTAATTTGGCTTCATGTTAACTGTCTATATATTAAACTGTAATATTAACTCCTGCCGGGTAACCATTAACCAGATCAATGAAGGTGATTTCAAAAAGGAACAATTTTAGCAGATAATTTTATGTTGAAACTCATGCTGCGCTCTCTTTCACAACATACGTAATGTCTCATCAAGTAATAATTTTTTAGTTGGGGGAAATATCAGAAATTGGAGCAATAAAGACTTTCAGGTGACTTACTAACGTTGGAGACTGTTTCATATTGCTGAAAACTTAATAAGAAGCATAGTGGGGAACACAGTGGTTAGCATTGCTGCCTCACAGCGCCAGAGACACGGGTTCAATTCCAGCCTCGGGTCACTATCTGTGTGGAGCCTGCACATTCTTTCCATGTCTGCATGGGTTTCCTGCAGATGTTCAGGTTTCCTCTCACAGCCCAAAGATCTGTGGGTTAGTTTAATTGGCCAGGCCAATTAGCAAGGTAAATACATAGGGTTGTTGGGTGGGATTCTTGTCAGTGCAGGCGCGATGGACTGAATGGCCTCCTTCTGCATCATAAGGATTTTATGATTCTATAAACTCAGTTGCAACAGAACCTGAAGTAACGAATGGTTAGGATTTGCGATGAACTACCTGACAGGGCAGTAGAGACAGATTGAATTGTAGCTGTAGAGTGCGTGGTCACATGATGATGCAGCTATTTAAAGGGCCACATGTCAGAAGAGTGGGAGTTCCCCCCCAGAACACGGACAAAGAGGAAGCATGTTATGAATTGCTCAGACCACTTAATAAATTACTTTAGTTGTTCTTGGTGACCAGTCATTGTAAACTCAGCACTTTCACATGATGTAAGGAGTTGGCAGTATGGCAGAAAGCCTGCTCATATTTGATTAAAACGTTGTGGATAACTGGGCCAAGTTTGAAATAGTGGCACATCTGCTGTGGGTTATTGGACAAATCCAAAAAGGTGCATTTTACTATATTTTAGTGGGCCCCGGGGCTATTAAGAAGATTTTGTCTATCAAGTGGAGAAAGAGAAACCGGTGAAACTCTTAACAATGCTTGGGAACGTTTGCTTGCCAGTGAAGAACATAATACCCAACAAGCAAGCATTTAGCATTAAAAAAAACAAGAGATTTGGAGCCAGAGGGGACCTCAGTTTAGAATGTACATACTCACTAGCGCAAGGCAATGTCAGCCTACATTTTATACTCAAGTCTCAGAAGTAGGACTTTAATCTACAGTCTTCATAAACAGAGGTGACAGTGCTATCACTGAGCCACAGGTAACATCTAATGGAATATCCAGATGATGCTTTTCTTGCCTAGAGTAAGTGTTATACAATGTTAGGGTTGAGATGTTAAAAAGAAATCTATTGATATATATTTGTCAGCCGGACTACTTTATAAAGTCATTTTACTTGTGCTTTTCAAAATGGATAATTGCTGAACTGACAAGATGTTTCCAGCTGGTCACATGCTGACATCCAAATATCTGGAACGTAACACCACTGGCCCAGTACAAATATTCCAACTCAGCCAACAAAATAGCCCTGCAGATCATCTCTAGCCAATTACAAATAAAGGCAAGCCTTCACAGTTCTTAATCTCCTGTACTGATGCTAACGGCTTAAGCATTAACTTTTCTAACGTAATGGTTTCAACAAGAGGAATTCATTTAGTTAACCCACAACAAAAGTCCAAATAAATGCCTTAAGATTTCAGCCATCCTTTGTCCAACATTGAAGAGGTATATCACATGACCTCCCACAAGCTGTGCTGTAATATTTTCCATTGGAACGGAACTCAGGCAGTTACTAACTGTGAGACATAAACAAAATACTGTGGTTGCTCGAATTGGAAACACAAAGAGGAAATGCTGGAAACTGTCAGCAGGTCTGACAGCATCTGTGGAGAGAGAGTAGAGCCAATGTTTTGAGTCTGGATGACCGTTCATCAGAGCTATTTGACTTTTTGATCAAAGGAATGAACTGCTGCAGTGAGAAGGATGAAATCTTAGCAGGACCCTTGGTTCAGGCCCTTATGGGTGGAATTTAAGAACAAAAAGGGGGCAATCGTGCTGCTGATTCCCAAACAGTCAGGGAGATTTATGAAAATAGATATAGAGTCATAGAGTCAAAAATAGTACTCGCTTCTACTACAGAGTCATCGAGGTTTACAGCATGGAAACAAGCCCTTCAACCCAACTTGTCCCCGTCGTCCTTTTTTTAACCACTTATCTGTTCAAATCTCAGAAAAGTGTAAATTGTAAAAACCATAGGATAATTAAAGTGGGAGACTTCAACTTCCTCAGTATTAATTGGGATAGGCAGGGAGTGTGAAAGGCCGGGGTTGGGGTTGAGGTGGGGGGGGGGCGGCTGTTACTGTGGTGAATTCTTAAAGTGCATCCAGAAGATCTTTTTGAGCTAGCACATAGAGAGTACTATAAGAGAGGGGGCAGTAATTGGTATAATTTTAAGAAATGAAGGTGGACAGGTGATAGTAGTATCAATGGGGGGAGCATTTTGGTAATAGTGACCATAATTCCATAAGATTTAAGGTAGTTATGGCAAAGGACAAAGATGGGCCAGAAATGAAGAAGGGCGATTTTAATGGGATAAAACAGGATCTGGCTGAAGTGGACTGGGAACAGTACTTATAGGAAAATCCATATCAGAGCAGTGGGAGTCATTCAAAAAGGAAATAAAGAGAGTATAAAGCCAACAAGTACTAGTAAAGTAAATGGTAGGACCAAAAAGTCCAGAGAATCCTAGATCAAGAGTTATACTAGATTGGATAAAAAAAGGGAGGCTTATGCAGATACAGGGGTTCAAAACAATGGGTGTCCTAGAAGGGAAAGAAAGTGCAGGGGGATATTTAAAAATAAATTAGGAGAATGAAGAGGAGGTATGCAAAAAGCATGATCGGGCAAAATGAGGGAAAATCCAAAAATGTTGATATGAACATTAAGGACAAGAGTGTATCCCGGGAAAGAATAGGGCACATTAGGGACCAAAGTAGTCATCTATATATGGAATCAAAAGATATAGGTGAGGTATTTAATGAGTATTTTGCATCCTTGCTCACTATGGAGAAGGATGGTGTAGGTATAGAAAGCAGAGACTGGGGCTGTGATAAAATTGAACAGATTAGCATTGAGAATGAGGTGATGTTAGCAGTTTCGGTGGGCTTAAAACTTGATAAATCCTCATGCCTAAATGAGATAGATGTATCCTAGACTGCTGTATGAGGCAATGGAAAAGATTGCAGGGGCTTTGATGTTAAGTTTCAAATTCTCTCTGGCCTCAGAAGAGCTACAGTAAGAAATCTCACAACACCAGGTTAAAGTCCAACAGGTTTGTTTGATACCACAAACCACTAGTTTTTGGAGCGCTTCATCAGGTGAGTGGGAGTTCTAATCTCAAACAGGGCGTATAAAGACACAAACTCAATTTACAAAATAATGGTTAGAATGCAAGTCTTTACAGGTAATCAAGTCTTAAAGGTACAGACAATGTGAGTGGAGAGAGGTTAAGCACAGGTTAAAGAGATGTTTATTGTCTCCAGCCAGGACAGTTAGTGAGATTTTGCATATTCAGGGAAGTTGTGGGGATTACAGCTACCATCAGTGGCAGGGAGATTACTAAATAAAATGCTGAGAATCAGAATTAATCTCCACTTGGAAAGGGAAGGATTAATCAATGATAATCAGTATGGCTTTGTTGGGGCGATCAGGTCTAACAAATTTGATGGAATTTTTTGAGGTGATGACCAGGTGTGTAGGTGATGGCAGTGCAGTTGATGTAGTCTGCATGGACTTCAGGTAAGGCTTTTGATAAGGTCCTGTATGGAGACTGAGCAAGAAGCTAAGAACTCATGAAATCATGCTAATTTAGACAACTTGATCGAAAATTGGCTTAATGGCAAGTGTAATGATTGTTTTGTGACTGGAAGTTTGTGTCTCGCGGTGTCACACAGGCATCGGCGCTGGATCCCTTGCTGTTTGTAATATACATTAATGATCTAGATATAAGTATGGAGGCAATGATCAATAAGTTTGCAGACAACACAAAAACCAGTGGTATGTTAAATGGTCAGGAGGAAACCCTTAGATTACAGAACATTATAGATGGACTAATCAGATGGACAGAACATTGCAAGTGGAACTTAACCCTGAAAAGTGTGAGGTAATGCATTTTGGAAGATTAACAAGGCAAAGGAATGCACAATGAATGGCAGGATGCTTGGAAGTACAGAGGACCAGGGAACATGTCCAAATATCCTTGAAAGCAGCAGGGCAGTTAGTTAAAATAGTTAAGAAGGCATAAGGGATACTTGCTTTTTTTTATAAGACATAGAATATAAAACCAGGGAGGTTATGATGGAGCTGCATAAAATGCTGGTTAGGTCATAGGTGGAGTATTGTGTGCAGTTCTGATTGCCACACTATAGGAAGGACATGATTGCACTAGAGAAGGCGCAAAGAAGATTCACCAGGATGTTGGCGGGCTGGAGCATTTCAGCAATGAAGAGAAGCTGGATCGACTGGGGTGTTTTCCTTCGAGCAAAAATGACTGAATAGGGACTTGATAGAGACATAGTTGATACAAAGAAACTTTTCCCCTTAGTAGAGGGTTCAATAATCAGAGAGCGTAGATTTAAATTAAGGGGCAAGAGCATTAAGAGGGGATTTGAGGAAAAACTTCTTCACTAATGGGTGGTGGAAATCTGGAATTTGCTTTGTGAAGGTGCAGTAGATGTAGAAGTCCTCGCAATCTTTAAGAAGCATTTAGATGAGCACTTGAAATACAAGGTTACGGAATAAGTGCTGGAAAATGAGATTTGAATAGATAGGTATTTGATTACTAGTGCAGACACAATCACTGGAATCCTACTGCCCCACCCTTCATGGATTCGGAGTGAGCGAAGGATGGACAAAGGAAATGTTCATCAACCTCGGGTGGAATTTTCTGGTCTCAGGTTGAGTGAGGCTGTAAAATTCCACCCAATAGGTCTCTCTGCACTGCAAAGCTCTCTGACTCCAATGTGAACAGAACTCCAGACAACAGCCCCTGTGCTTCTACCATTAAGCCAGTGGCAGCATAGAGTCATAGGGGTTTACAGCACAAAAACAGGCCCTTTGGCCCAACTTGTCCACTCTGGCCCTCATCAACCCTGCCAACTGCTGGAACTTTGGAACTCATGCCTCCAGATTAACTCACTTTATGCGGGTGATCTTACCAAAAAATTTTAAGTCCATTGTTTCAGATCCATTTTTTGGACGAGTTCAAATCTATGATGTTATGTATTCAGTGCACGAAAAAGCTGCAGAAATGGTTTCTCGCCTGTAGAGATGGCAGGCGGAGTTTAAGTAACTTAACCCACTGTCTGAGAGCAGCAGAGAATGCCAATGTGCATGCGCAAGTCTCTAGCAGCAACTCATCACTCAGCCTCTGCCACACTCAGCAGCCTATTGCAAACTCCCCACCCACCTGCACCAATCTCCGCCTCCTTCTCACCCCCCCCCCCCCCCCCCCCCCCCCACCCCCATACACCCTGGGATTGATGGCCAGAACCCCTTGCTGCAGCCAGCCCGATCATCCCCCTCCCTGCCCCTGCCAATCCATGATGCAGAGTAGCAATACTTAGTGCAGAGTGGCAATGGGTCCCGTCCTCTCCCACCGGCGACTGATTGCTCCTGTCTGGCCCTGCCTCCCAGTTGGCCCCACCCTTTTGGCTCTGCTACCTTGACACTGCTCAGTGCCAGGTTACATGATGGGCACTGCCACTGTTTCAGGCTGGCAGCCCCTCGCCCCCAATCTCCCTGGGAGAGGTCTCAATGGTCTTCGCTTCCACCGGCATGGTCGTCATGACTGGTCCCCATTGCTGGGAACCAGTTGTGATTCTCGCTGGACAGAACCTCTCCTGGCAAGTTCACAAGGGCAAGTGAGCTCAGGCGAATCAGTCTTGGATTCATTAAAGCAATGTAAAATAGGTTTCAAATATATTTAAGTAATTTATTCAGCTTTGCACCGGAAGTGGGCATGAAGCTGATCACATCAAATATCTGATGCTAGTAAGATCACAATAAGTGAGTAATTGAGTGTGACCCTAATTTCTTGGCTCTCTTGTGACTTTACCAACTCATCCCACCCATTGGCTAGTCAGTACAATGGTATGATCACCTCCTATCTGTCTTCTCCCATCATGGGAGTCATAGAATCCCTACAGTGAACAAAGACGCCATTTGGCCCATCAAGTCTGCACTGACCACAATCCCACCCAGGCCCTATCCCCATACCCCACATATTTACCCTGCTTGTCCCCCTCATGTTAGAATCAATTTATCATGGCTAATCAACCTAAACCTGCATATGTTTGGACTGTGGAAGGAAACCCACTCAGCCTTGGGGAGAATGTGGAAACTCCACACAGATAGTGACCCAAGTCACTAGGCGCTGTGAGGCAGCAGTGCTAACCATTGTGTCACCATGCCACTGTCCCTTCTAGAAAGATGGAGCATTCCACAATCAGTCAACCTCCCCTCGGAATGAACATTCCAGTTGACTTCTGACTCTGGGTTCTGGTCACATGTAAAATCCCAAACTTGTACTTCCTTGTGGCAGTGTCCAAAACCCCACTTCCTTTTACCTCATCCTCCATTTATTGAGAGTACAAAAAGGGTGGATGTTGCAAAAACTCCTCTCACATGCACATGCGTGTGTGTGTGTGTGTAAAACAAACCAATCCTTTTATTCCATCTTACCTCGAGTTTGCTGTGCAAGTTATTAATAGAGAATTGAAGCACTGAAAGTTTAAGGTTGTGGAAAAACATGGCCATTTATAAAGGGGAAAGGCAGAACTTTAATAAAACACCTTTACAAATGGCTAGAGAATGGGAATCAGGGCAGTTTAAATTGCCCTTACCCCCTCTCCTGTCTCTGACAATAGGAATTGTTGATAGTAAAGGAATGCTGAAAATCCACATAGATCTGTCTTCTGGTTACCCTCTAGCTTTGTGAAGGTGCAGTAGATGTAGGAGCCCTTGCAATCTTTAAGAAGCATTTAGATGAGCACTTGAAATACAAGGTTACGGAATAAGTGCTGGAAAATGGGATTTGAATAGATAGGTATTTGATTACTAGTGCAGACACAATCACTGGAATCCTAGGTGGTAAAGACAAAAGTGTTATTTCCATCAGAAAACCATAATAGTGGTTTTCTGATAGTGAAGTTTCAAAACAAAAGCAGAAAGTGCTGGAGAAACTCACCAGCATCCATGGAGAGGGGAAGACTGAGCTTTTCAAGCCCAATATCACTCTTGTTCGGATCTATATGCGTAAGAACTAGACATGTAAAACCAAGCCAACATACTTAGAATGTTGTTTGAATAACTCAAAAGCAACTAATTCCTTTATTATTGTCCAACAGATTAGCAATGGCATCATTCAAAGGAGATAATGTATGATGGGGCTGAGCTTCATTGTTCTGAAACATATTTTCCAGTGTAATAATGGTATATAACCTCTCCCTCAGAGGTTTGCTTTGCTGTTTAATATTACGATAATATACACACTCATGTCTCACTTTGAAGAGAAGTGGAATTCTGCAGTATTTAATTCCAAAAGTATTTGCCAAAAGCAATTACTAGAACTTTGCTTGTTTTAGTTGTTTATTAATCACCTCAAAGTGTTACAGAATAGACTGGAACTTTAGTCTCAGCCTCTAACAACATTGCAAACAACAGATAACTTAATCATGCAGGAGTTTGTTTTCACATACCTTAAAAGAACTCATTCCATCTTTGAACATAGGATTATAAAATCTCTACAGTGCATTCACATTCAACCTATTGAGTCTGCACTGACTGTCCTAGGAGACATCTTACCAAGTCACCCCCTCTACCCCGTTCTATCCCTGCAACCCATGCATTTGCCCCTCTAATTCCCCCTAATCTTAACATCTTGGGACACTCAGAGGCAATTTAACATCATCAATCCATGTAACTTGAACATCTTTGACCTTTGGGAGGAAACCAGAGCATTTGGAGGAAACCCATGCAGACACAGGGAGAACCTACAAACTCCATACAGATAGTCACCCACGGCTGGAATTGAATCTGGGTCCCTAGCACTATTCAGGATTAATTTCCCATTATTTTTTGTGGAAAGGATTTGGAGATAAGGAAGAGTTCTGTTTCAAATCATAGTGTGTTCAGGTCAGTTTAAAAAAACATTCAAATGATATGTGATTAATGTACTAATGAGATTGCTTTTTCAGATCAGTACTGAGTATGTACACAATATTCTTATATCTTAGGAGTAACACTATTATTCTGATGCATAGGTGGGAAGTGTTTGAAATCATCTTTATCTAACATAGCTTTTACAGATATCATATAACTAATTTATTTTAAATATGTTGAATGAATGATTAAAATGTTGGTTATTATCTGCATTGAAAAAAAACGCAGTATGGATATTATCTATTACTTCAAAGATATTTAGTATTTCTATCCATAACGGCAAGCGAAGAGTTCAAATCCCAGTTAAGGGCTCTCTTCTAAGTCAAGTGAATGTTTACAGCTTTTTAGCTTTGATAAACATAATGAAACATTTATATTGCTCTACTTAGAGGGGATCTGATAGAAGTCTTTAAAATTATTAATTTGTTCAACAGAAGAAGAGACAATATTTTAATTTGTGGGAAAATGCAAAATAAGAGGCCGTATATGTGAGATAGTTACTAATAAACCCAATAGGGAAATAAATAGAAAAGTGGTTAGAATGCAGAACTCAGTATGACAGGGAGTGTTTGAAGTAAATAACTTTGAAATTTTCAAAAGGAAATGAGACTAGTGTATGGGAGAAAGAGGAATAAATAAGAATGCTGAAAGGCTAAGATGAAGAAGGTAGAATCATAGAGTCATACCAGGAACAGGTCGAGGCTATTCAGCCCATCAAGCCTGCTGCTTTATTCCATAATGTGGAGATTCCGGCATTGAACTGGAGTAGGCATAGTAAAAAGTCTCACCGCACCAAGTTAAAGTCCAACAGGTTTATTTGGAATCACGAGCTTTCAGAGCACTGCTCCTTCATCAGGTAAATAGATGGAGGAGCAATGCTCCAAAAACTTGTGATTCCAAATGAACCTGTTATTCAATAAGAGTAATAGGTTCTGCATTTTGGTCCTCACTCCATTTTTTCCTTTTTCCTTTTAAAATTCTCAACTTCTATTTTAATCAAAAACCTGTCTAATTCAGTCTTAAATAGATTCAGAGACCCAATTTCTACTGCTGTCTGTGGAGATAATTCCAAAGACACAGAGAAGAACTTCTTCCTCATCTCCATCGTAAAAGGGAGACCCATTATTTTAAATCTGTGCCCTATAGTTCTAGATTCCCCATGAGATGGAATATTCTCGGTATTTACCTTGACAAGCCGCTTCAAAATCTGATGTTTCATTCCTCGTAAATTCCAATAAATACAAGACAAACTTACTAAATCTTTCCATATTAGACAACATTTTCATCCTAGGAATCAGCCTAGTGGACCTTCTTTGAATTGCTTTCAATGTATGCATGTTTGTCCTTAAGTAAGGAAACCAAAATTGATTATTAAACAGTGATCCCTAGTTCTATTCTTTCCAATAACCCCTTTAAACATTCCTCATAAGACAACCCACCTACCACTAGTATTTGTCTAGTAAACCTTCTCTGAACAGCTTCTAACTCATTTACATCTTTCCTTGAATAAGGAGACCAAAACTGTTTTGGTCCAGAACTCCACAGTGTTTGAAGAACTCCAGATGTGGTCTCATCAATGCCCGGTACAATTAAATCATAATCTCTCTACTCTTAATTACTTGCTGTATCTGCATACAAGCCTTTTGAGATTCATGTACTAGGGCATCCAGATCCCTCTGCACTTAGAACTTTGCAATCTCTTTTCATTCAGATAATAATTTTCTTATTTTTTTGCCAAAATGGACAGTTTCACATTTGCCAACTGTTTGATCAGTTAAGCGATTGGGCAAAACTATAGTCATGTCCTTTTGTAGTCTCCTTATATTTTCTTCACAATTTCCTTTCCAACCTATCTTTGTGTCATTAGCAAATTTAGTAACCATACCTTCAATCCTTTCATCCAAGTCACTTACATAAATTGTAAAAGTTCAAGGTCCATCAGCACTGATTTCTGTGGCACACCATTCGTCACTTCCTACCAACCAGATAAATAACCCATTTAGACCAACTCTCTGCTTCCTGTTAGCTAGCTAATTTTCCAGCTATGCTGATAGATTACCCCCTACAGCATGAGCTTTTATTTTTCACAAGAACCTTTGACATGACACCTTATCAAATGCCTTATGGAAATCTAAGTACGGTGTATAAATTATCGATGACATTGATGTATTTGTTTTATCCTACAGGTACTTCGGTCCGCCTTGTGTAACAAGGGGCATACACGTGATGGGTCGTGAGAGGACTGCTCTTAGATTTTTCGAGAGTAGCCTATTGCTTCAATTTGTTAGTGTACGCTTGACCTGGACCATTTGATGGGCAACACGACAGCTCAGTGACTATCGCTGTGCTGTGCAGATACATGGATTTGGGCCTGTGTCGGTGGGAGTTTGCGCATTCTCCCCGTGCTTGTGTGGGTTTCTCCGGGTGCTCCGGTTTCTTCCCACGTCCCAAAGATGTGCTCTTAGGCTGATTGGCAGAACAGGTTCTCCCTAAATTGTCTCAAATTTGGTTCTAATGCATAGATCTATAAACATGGACAGGGACGATAGGGATCGTGGGTAAAAGTGGGAACATCGAGATAGTGGCGCAGGCTCGTTGGGCCGAAGGGCCTGTTTCCGGTGCTGTTTTGTTCTTTGTTCTTTGACACCCTTTGTGTTCCCTATTCTACAGCATGACACTTAACTTGGCAGGAGACAAAAAAATCTGTTATCTGATGGTGGGATAAACTTGGAATTTTGTATTCTCAACTTTCATGGCAAGTAAAGGCTGTTGAACCTCCTGATTAATAATGGAGGGAACCTCATCTGCATGTATTAGCATCTCATACATGCTCATTATAAGGCCATCAAATCAGGTTGTCCAACAGTGAGAATTTAGAGTGTTCTGTTATACAACTGCATATCAGTGGCAGACGCCCGTCAAATTCACCACTTCAATTGATCTGAGGTATGTAGCTGTTGCTTTCTACTTCTTGGGCATCTTGCACAACTCAATATTCAGCCATGGTCCAGGCAGCAGGTCTTTGCTGTAAAACACACTCAAACATGTTCACATGTCTCAAACATGCGGCAGGTGTTTGGGTTGTTTATGAGCTGAAAAGCTAATTAATTTTTAATTTCAAAATAGCAGATTTCCATGCCTTCTGTGATCTGGGAACGATGTCGTACTGCTGACCCGACACCATTGCACTCTCATTTTTGTTCACACTGTGGAACGGAAAAGGTGGCCTGCTCAATTTCCGGCTGTAAATTTCAGCCCACTGTTACAAACCTGATTTTAACATCAACAAAAGTTCAGTTCTTCCAATGTAATCGTGTTTCTATAATTGTATTACGGATGCTACAAACTGCAGCATCGTTTAGCTGCTAAAACCTTGTGAGAGGCCTGAAAGGAGTCTCGTCTCCAGCTGAATTCCAATTTTATGAAAACTGAAGTTGATAAATTTCTGTAATGTACAAACCTCAAATTGTTTGTTAGCATTGCCAGAGATTTGACTAGAATAACCCTGGTGCTAATTAAGTTATGGATTAATTCTAATTGATGTTGTTTTCTAATTAGTTCCAATAAACGTTGATTTCTAATTAGCTCTGTTTGATTTCAGCTTAGAACAATTAACAAAGACAAGGTTGTGATTCTTAGAAAAGACGGAGATAATCTTGAGTGGCATGCTGTGCAGTGCATTGAAGCACTAATGTTCTAGGCTAGGTATCCGGAATAATCGGAGATCTGTTCGAATCCATTGTGCAACTTAGCTCTGAGTCTCAGCCATGACATGGTATGTTTCTTAAAAAAAAAGAGGGAGCACTTTCCCAAAAGGTTTCCCATATTCCTCCTGGTGAGTGATATAAAACAGGTTGGCAGTGCCCTGAAAACAAATGTCTTGTTTCTTAACTGCTATGACTCACCAACAATGTAATGATTTTATTTTATTTATTGTTGCCATGTATATTAGTATACAGTGAAAATTATTGTTTCTTGCATGCTGTACAAAGCATACCATTCATAGAGAAGGAAATGGGAGAGTGTAGAATGTAGTGTTACAGGCATAGCCAGGGTATAGAGAAAGATCAACTTAATGCGAGGTAAGTTCATTCAAAAGTCAGATGGCAGCAGGGAAGATGATCTCGAGTTGGTTGGTATGTGACCTCAGACTTTAATATCTTTTTCCCGACGGAAGAAGGTAGAAAAGAGAATGTCTGGGGTGCTTAAGGTCTTTAATTATGCTGGCTGTTTTGCCGAGGTAGCGGGGAGTGTGGACAGAATCAATGATAGGAGGCTGGTTTGTGTGTGTTCGGTGCTCAGTCTATAAATCCATTAGTCCCTGATCTTTCCCCATAACCTTGCATATTGAATCATTGTCTTTCTACAGTCACAGTCTGAATCCTATTGTTGCATTGGGAATATTGATTACTGTTCTTGTGATGAAAATTTGGGGTGAATGGCTTGTGTTTCTTTTTGATATATTGCCTTACACTTATGTTTACCAAAGTGCAATGAAGAATACTTCAGCCAGCAGACAAGTCATCTTCCGGTAGGCCTTTAGTAGAATAAGTTTGCACCCACAGCAGTAGGGGAACTATTTTCTTGTTAATATTAATATTAATTCAGGCTCACAGAACCCAAATGGTTAGGAAATTTCTGGTTTTGAAGCCTGAATTTCCAAAATGCAAATCTTAGCAGCTGAGTGAAAACTTGTAAAAATCTGTTCTTTTACTTCCAGTTTGTATGTCTCTCAACAATTCTCAATCATTGATATTGGAACCTCAGCTATCAAAACCAGAAAACCACAACACATTGCACAACACATCAGGTTTCATTTGGTAAGATGGAATTTTTCCGTTTTGTTGCAGTGTGGCAGTGGGCGGGAAAAGTAACATTGAACTCATCGGCCTCAATAGCAGTTTTCTCCACCGAATGGTGAGGAACTTTGGAAAGGGGCCAGTGCCACCAGCAATTTAGTTTTTAAAAGATTGGGGCACCATTTTTAAAGGCCATCCTAATACGAAAAGTAAAGATCAACCCTTCCAACACTTATCTACTCATGCAACATCCACCCCACATGATCCCCCTGCATACTGGCACAGATTCCTGGCACTTCCCCTCTCCCCCCTGAGTGATACACTCACCTCAACTCCTCTGACAGGTCTAGTCATCTAGTGCGTCCTATGGGAGACCAGCCGTAATTCACATCTGCATGCCCTCTTGCCAATGTGAATAAAGGTGGGGGGTTGGTGGCTTTCAAGTGTGGAGGTCTAGTAAAAGCAAAATACTGTGGATGCTGGAATCTGAAACAAAAATGCTGGAAAATCTCAGCAGGTCTGACAGTATTTATGTGGCGAGAGAATAGAGTCAATGTTTTGAGTCTAGATGCTTGTTCGTCAAAGCCAAGGTCACAGGATGTCTGATAAATAGATTTAAATTTGTTCTAAAGGGGATCCTGACCTTAAACATCGGGAGTTGCATTATGCTCTGGTGGGGGACACAATTGTAACGGGTTGCTGCTAATGTGTAACGTGATCTGGGCCTCTCATGGGATTTTGTGCTTCCATTGCCTTTCACAACCGATGCAAAAGGCAGTGGAAAATTCCAACTTTATTTCTTTGTTGTTTACACGATGCCACAACAATATTGTTCTGGTCAATGAGATCAAGTTGTAGTGGTTAACTTTTCCCAGATATCTGAAAAATTGTTCTAGAGCAAGAAAGATAAGAATGTTGCTCAAGCTTAGAAATGGTGGCACTTTTTAAATAGCCATTTCTTTTTCTACTGTTTGGTAAGGGAAGAAAATTTCCTGCACTGTTGACAGAATTAGAAAATAAAGTGTATAAAGTAATATTTTTGAGGACCTTGTATCAGCTTGTATAAGATATTTTACAATTTCTTTTATGTGTTCATGGGTTGTGGGCATTGCTGACTGAGCTAACATTTATTATTGATCTCTAATTGCCCTTGAAGGGGCAGTTAAGAGTCAACCAGTGTGGATCTGGAGTCACCAGGTAAGGACAGCAGATTTTTATTCCCTGAAGGACATTAGTGAACCAAGTTTTTTTTTTAACAATAATCGACCATGGTTTCATGGTCATCAATCAGACTTGTAATTCCAGATTTTTTTTAAAATTCAAATTTCACCATCTGCAATGGCAGGGTTTGAACCTGTGATCCCACAGCATTACTCTGGTTTTCTGCATTACTAGGCTAGTTGCAATACCACTATGGTGTGACATGCTGGCACAGTAGCATGGGGTGGCACAGTGCTTAGCACTGCTCCTTCACAGCCCCAGGGACCCGGGTTCGATTCCTGCCTTGTGTGACTGTTGGTTGGAGTTTGCACATTCTTCCCATATCTGCGTGAGTTTCCTCCAGTTGCTCCTGTTTCCTCCCACAGTTCAAAGACATGCAGATCAGGTACATTGGCTCAGTGTGGCAACTTGGGGATTTTCACAGTAACTGTGACTAATAAATATACTTTTAAACTTAAACAATGCCACCACCTCCTTTAACGTACATCATGTTTGTGGGGAGCCTACTGCTAAATTATTCATAAACAATGATGAATAATTCTTCAGGCTTATCATTTTTAAGTAAGAGTTTAAATTATAGCATTTTTCCTTGCAGAAGCAATGGTGAATACAATGTATCCTGAAACTTAAACTAATGCTGCTTTCATTTGAAATACGCTAAATAAGCCCTTTCTGTCCATCCAACATTATGAGACAACTTTACAAAAATATCAATGTGCTGATTCTGTAATATTATTAAACACTGGCGTTCTTACTTCATCTTGTAGTCAAAGAAGCAGCTTTTAGGAATTGTCTTAAAGAAGGTAATGTCAAGAAACAGAGTGGCAAGATATTTGAGTCAATAGTCCAGGCAAGTGAATGGTGAAGTAATTAAATTTGGTTTTTAAAAGAGGTAAGAATTAAAGGAAATCTTGAAGGGTCATGGGGGTGAAGGAGGTCGCAGAGCTAAGGAGGAGTGGGGCCATGAAAAGGATAAGAATTTTACACTCAAAACATTGCTTGACTGGAAGCTAATGTAGATCAACGAACATGAAATCCATAGAATCCCTACAGTGCAGGAAGCCATGAGTATTGGGGAGATTAACAGGGTACATTCATGGGACTGTTGTCAGTACAGGCTCAATGGACTGAATGGCCTCCTTCTGCACTTTAGGGTTTCTATGATCTCCCTTTCATGATCCAGCGTCGCATGTTATGAGGCAACAAGAGGGTAATGTAATTAATAACAAATTAGATCCCATTATGTCATGACGTGTATTGTTATTGGCTAGAGTTAATGATGGAATGATTATTGACAGAGTAGTATTAATGTTTATTGGATTATGTTTACTGGGAAAGTGGAAGAAATTATTCTGTTACTGAAAAATTTCCTTGCAAGGGCTTCGATTTGTAAAGTGATATTGGGTGGCTCACATCTCCTAGCTGGACTGCTGAACTTCATATCATTCTCCCATTCGATTGTTTGCTTAAATAAAGTCACGTCTTGAAAATCAGTACACTGCACTTCACGAGCCTTTGTATAGCTTAAGTTTGAGCAATACATAGCCTTGAGAAAAGACTTTTCCATCACTGGCATAATCTACAATAAGATGAATAGC
The DNA here is from genome assembly GCA_024679065.1 of Sphyrna mokarran. NCBI lineage: Eukaryota > Metazoa > Chordata > Chondrichthyes > Carcharhiniformes > Carcharhinidae > Sphyrna > Sphyrna mokarran. The sequence goes on along the minus strand of JAGIQG010000003.1, from coordinate 101,850,096 downwards.
ACAAGCCTGTGAGGTGGTCATAAGGGAATTTATTCTGGTTCATATAGGTACTGGGAGAGACTGAACAATCAGAACAGTAGATATTAGGATTGTTGAGATCTTTCACTTCCTTTTAATTCTTAACCATTATAGATAGCAAAGTAGCACTTTGGTTCTTGGAGTGCAAGAATATTTACCGTAGATGTTTTATTAAATTGAGCATTCCAAAAAAAAAAGTGACAACTGAAAGCAGGAGATGATACATAAATCCACCCAAGGCCTACGAGAGAGCTACAAATAATTCTTCACAAAAGTTTTGAACACAAGGGATGGAATTTTGCCGTATTGTCACCACAGGAATCGTGGCAGGTGAGGGACAGACCATACAGTGGTCTGTTGATGATGGCAGGGTTTTTTTGGTTTTGGGGCGAATGCAACTAGAAAATCCTGTCCAAGAATGCAAAAAAAAGCAGTTGGCGTAGACCATACAGCTCTGCCATTAAATACAACATTGATGATCATGGGCTTCAATTCCATTTTCCACCCATTCCCCATATCCCTGAGACACCAAAAATCTATCTGTCTGTTCCATATTGAACTGTAAATCATTGCTTATCGTCTAGCCTAGATAATTCCAAAGATTCAGAGCACATTGAATGTATGTAATGTCTCAGTCCTAAATAATGCAGTGTTTATACAATGAATAGCACTCATTTTTATGTATGTGGAAACTTCTGTGCAATTAAATGCAGAAATTCAGGAATTCGTGGGAGGGCCAATATTCACTTTCACACTGGTGGGAATTTCCCACAAAAACTTCCACTGGTGCCCGCCATGACAGATTGGGAATCCTGTTGGAGACGGGGTGAAATTGATTTGCATTCTGATAATGAGAGTCCAATGAAGGCCTGACCAGAGTTTTCCCCCATACATGTGACTCTCCATTACGTCACAATCTGAGTCTTGAATCGATGACCCAGAGGTTTCCAGCTTGTCTTCCTTTCAGGTGCCTGAGGGTCCAAGTCTGACTCCTTAAGGAGGAAAAGGCACCTGGAGGAATACTGAAATACCCCATTCACATGTTGTGTTGCTACTGATGAACTCATCCATGGCAATGGTGATGCAATGCAGGTCTGTGCACTTCTTTATCTTTTACTGGACCGGAGGCTCCATGGCAGCCGCTACCCTAGGAGATTTCAATTCATACGTAAGGGCACCATTTCATCATCGAGTAGATAGATGGACTCCTGTGACTCAGATAGAACTTTGTTGAAAGCATCCAGCAGCTCTGCCTGATATTCCCCCACTTTGGCTGACTCTCCACATTGGACCCTGACATAGAGCATTTGTGGATTCTGTGGCCATGGATGAGATTCACCTTGGCAGAACGAATAAGATCATTGATCCTCTTGTGGCACTGAGTTGCAGATCTCCTGTTTTTGGCTTATAAGCACATAAGAACAGGAGACCATTAAGCTTGTTCTGCCATTTTAGATGACAGATCTGTGACCGAACTCCATATACCTGCCTTTGGTCCATATCCCTTAATACCTTTGCTTAACAAAAAAGCTGTCTCAAGACGTAAAGATAACAACTGATCTATTCCTTTCTTTTTCTCAACTGTTAACTGTTCTCTCAGGTTCAAATGTTCACATTTCTATCTCTTGCAACTTTTCCCTCTTTTTTTCATACTGCCCTTTTTCCAGGCACATGTTCTAATTTTGATTTATCTCTACAAATCTCTTTCTTTTAATTTGATTCATTTCCTTTTTTTTTAAGTTCAAGCTGCCTCTACCTGAGATGCACCAGTTCCAGCTATCTCTTCCAACTCTAAATGCCGGGTGAATACTTTAAGCATATCAGCCTTACACAACTGCACTTTTATATCTACTTTCACTTTATCTTCTATCTCCCTCAGTTTAGCCTTAGTAAAAGATACCAAATACTCCAGTTACAAATTCCATTTCCAGAAAAGTTTTAGTAAGAGCATTTTGCAGTCAAACCACTTTAAAATCCCTAAAAGAAAACTCCTAAATTCAGTATTTCACTCGTACACATTTCCTTTAGATTCATGAACTCCAATTCAAATCAGGAATTTTACTATCCTGCAAAGAGATCCCAAATTTGTTATAACCATTGCAGATGTTATTTGCTGAGCAAGTCAAACCCTGGAGAAAAACTTGCCTTAATGATTATAACCCCTTTTGTATTCTGAAAGTGAGGAGAAACATACTGATTCCAGGAGCATGAAATTCCAGTCAAGTATTTTAAAAATTAAAATATTAACAAGAAAATAAAATTTAAGTAAACAAAATTAAAAGTTACAAAACTTCCTTCCAAAATCTCACTTACTCAGAAGTAAATGCCATCTTGACAACAATTTGTTGCATATTTTTACCTCAAGATCTCCAGTAAATTTTGCAGTTTGAATTGAGATAGAGCAAAGTGCTTAAAAATGTGCAGCCACATTCCATGGTGAAGGTGCGAAACCAAAAAAATCACTCTTGGGAATGTGAAGAGCGAGGCATCAAAATCCATAATGTACTTCAAGGCAAAACTGCTGTCCCTTTAGTAAATGTATGCCACATAACTATGCTGTACAAATCTAGGAAAATTCAGACACATGAGTACTTTCTGAAACAAAGATTCTTCTGATTTTGGATGGTTGCATCAGATTTCGCATTCTCTTACAACTGGTCTCAGAATACCTTCCTCACACAGTCAACAAAAACTTATTTCAACATCTCCCCATAAATATCCTTTTCACCTTTGAGCTTCAATTTCATTGTCCTCAGCACCTCTTCAAAGTGAACTTTTCCAAAATACAAAAAAACTTTTAAACTTTCTTAATTTTGGGTCAAATAAAATTTAATGAGTTTCCCTTGTTATGAAAACTTTGTAAGTTGTAAAAATTCCTAACTTCTCTTTGAAATTTAACAGCTGGAAAGCAAAGTCCCCATTTGTCTCCTAATGCATTTTTTTAAAAAAAACTAACCTACATAATTATAAATGCACATCCTCATGACCTTTTATTACAAATGCATGCATTTAGCATCTTTATCCCTTTCATCTTTCAACTCTCCCAGACAAGTTGTTTCTATTAACCTTTCTCCAGCTTAAGTTATTTACAATCACAAACACCAAGCACACACACACTCTTCTGTACAGAATAACATAATAGTACCTCCCCAATCTTAAAATTATATCCATCCTCACATTGCAATTTTTCAAATGGTAACCTCGCCTTGAATCAGTTCACACATTTCACAAGGTTTTGGGTGTGTTTGTCTTTGGCATCCATTGTTTCAATAACCATTACTTTGCATTTTAATGATTCTTCTGAAAACAGTTACTGAATTTAATGAGTATCTGGACTTTAGGAAGTGTCTTGCTCTTCACACTCCCAAGAATGATTCTTGATTGCCAGCTGCTTGGAAGCATTGCTGCTGAAATGCATTTCTTGCTGGCCAGGAAGTGCAAATGCAGAAGTAAAAGAGTCAGCAAGAGTGATTTGCTGATTTCACATCTTCATCTTTCAACGTGGCCGTGTATTTTTAAGCATTTTGCTCTGTGTCAATTCAAATTACAAAATTCCTGTAAGTTGAAAGTTAACAATTATATTTTCAAAAATAAAGGGACTTTGCAATAATATTTCATGGAATTGTTAAAGTCTCTTTCACAAATAGCAAAGTAACAGAATATCATTGAGAAACAATGGAGAGAAACATTTATGATACAGAAATAGTTTGTAACCCTAAGAGGCCAAGAACTCTGCTTGCCAAAAAGACAGCTATGGAAAACTAAAGAGGTAAGAGACAACATAGGACTAAAAAAAGGTACAAATATTCAAAAAAATTGGGGAAGATGGGGAAGAAGAGCCCAAGGTGACATAACAGAAAGATTTGAAGTAAGAAAACATACCAGCAAAGGATATCAAAATCAACACAAAATGAGGGTGATCAGAGAAATGTAGATACTTTGAAAACTGATGATGGTGATATTGTCATTAAAAAAAATTACAGGGCTATGGTTAAAAAAAGCAAAATTGGATTCATTGAACCAGTTTGCCAAAAAGCCTGCACAAGCACAATGGATCAAATGGTCACTTTGTATGCGTATCCATGCCAAAACTCATTCTGCTCATTCCCTATTCTAAACCAATTTTGTCAATAGTGATCAATTTGAACTCAATTCAGAAATCCTTACTTCATGTTTAAAAGTAATCTTTTGAGCAGAATTTTGTCAAGTTCTTTTCCTGTGTCAAAAGTATACTGTGTCATACTGCTACCTGCAGTCCACTTGAAAGATCAGCATCTTTGATTAGGAATGGAATAAAAAGAGGAAAATTACTGAGCAAAAAAAATCGTTTGAAGGGTTGTAAATATTTCAAGTCATCCAATTTTGATTGCAACAGATGGCAACCACATAGATGGAATCCCTTTTTCCAATGGCATAGCCAAAAAAATTCAAGATATTTTTAACCACTGTACATAATTTCATAATAAATAACTCAATTTATAAGGCAACTTGAAGGAAGGAGCACTCAAGCATTCATGCGTCTTAAAGTGCCCCTCTTGGAAACAACAGCCTGCTCTTATTTACTTTTCAAAAGCATTCATAGTTTGAAAGTATTTTATTCATATTTGAAAGTTACATGATGCTAAAAGAATTAGTCACAGAAACAGATTTTTATTCACTTGCTTGTACTGAGATAGTTGGTTTCACAATTATTTAAAACACTGTAAACATGTTACAAGCTACAAAAGGATGAAATGACAATACGACTTTGATAGTCATTATCTAACCTGATGTAAATCAGTTTGACAAAAAAGACTGACAAGAGAATGGTGACAAGAGAAACAAAACTGTTCAAAATCTAAGTTTTAATCTTGGATTGCATGTCCACTGCAATAATACTGACAGTACTACAAATTCACATGCTAATTTCTGGGCATCTCCAGACTGAGCTGGGTGCACGTTTACTACCTAGGCAATGTTGAAATTTAAGGCTTTTAAAACAGCACCAATTTGGTTAAGTATAAGGTCTGTTGCTGTAAAAGCAATGGTGCTGTTTTGATCAATTTGACATTAAGGCAATGGTGAAACTCTAAAGGATTACAAAGATATTCAAGAAATATTTTACGATTATTCAAATTTCACAGATCTAAAAAGCTTTTATTTTTCATAGAAATTCCACATTAATCCTTGACATTAACATGCAGAGACTGTCTGAAGTAAGCACATATTTCAATTCATTTGTAAAAAATACACAACATTTACCCTTTTCTATAAATCCATCCCTGAAGTAAAATTTATATAAATGTACTGGTAGTTACTTATGCTTTTCCAGTCATTGTGTGAAATATAAAATCATTCTAAAATTAGTGGATTGTGGATTACAGTATAAAGAATATCATTGATTCAAAACTTCCTTCAATTGGCTATTTTGGAGCCAAGCTGGCAACTGCCTTCTGAGCTGCTTCTTCCAGGTTGCTGGCAGAAGTGATTGGCAGTCCACTCTCATCCAGGATGCGCTTGGCTTCATTAACATTGGTTCCTAGAAACAGAAGGGGAACAGACAGTGATGAATGACAGATTAAAATTTCATCAGTCTGAACCAATAGACTCTGCAATTTAAAGTAATGCCCGGATGGGAATTGCATTTATGTAAGATAAACAAAATATATTGATTTGCTAACTAGCTAAATTACTGAAAGAAACTGATCCACATTTCTTTCTATCATGTTTCAGAAAATTAGATTCATATGCTGATTCATACTGCGCTATGCAAAAATATATATTAAATGTAAGTTGGGGTTGGGGACTATGGTGCCTACAATACTCAAATTCTACCCCAACATCTCATATCTTCCAATACAATCTGGGAAGATAAGCATCTTCACAAAGAAAATAAATGGTGACTGGAATGAGGTAAATGCCTGGCTTTTAAAGTGGAAAGGATTGGGCATCATAGTGAGATTGGGTCAGGGGAGAATTCTGGGTGCCAGGCTTTGAGGACCAAAGAGGGGAGATGACATTTTAGAGGTAGGGGAGATGACATTTTAGAGGTAGGGGAGATGACATTTTAGAGGTAGGGGAGATGACATTTTAGAGGTAGGGGAGATGACATTTTAGAGGTAGGGGAGATGACATTTTAGAGGTAGGGAAGGTACCTCTCATGCACACAGGATCCCAACCCCCCACAATTCCCTCCCCTCCTCCTCCCCCCCTCCCCCCCCCCCCCTCCCCCCCCCCCCCCTCCCCCCCCCCCCCCCCCCGCCCCCCCCCCCTCCCCCTCCCCCCCCCCCCCCCCCCTCCCCTCCCCCCCCCGCCCCCTCCCCCTCCCCCCCCCTCCCCCTCCCCCCCCCCACCCCCCTCCCCCCTCCCACCCCTCCCCCCTCCCCCTCCCCCCCCCCCCCCCCCCCCCCCTCCCCCCCCCCTCCCCCCCCCCGCCCCTCCCCCTCCCCTCCCCCCTCCCCCCCCCCCCCCCCCCCCTCCCCCCTCCCCCCCCTCCCCCCCCCCCCCTCCCCCCCCCCCCCCCCCCCCCCCCCCTCCCCCACCCCTCCCCCCCTCCCCCCCCCCCCCCCTCCCCCCCCCCCCCTACCCCCCCCCCTCCCCCCCCCCCCCCCCCCTCCCCCCCCCCCCCCCCTCCCCCCCTCCCCCCTCCCCCTCCCCCCCCCCCTCCCCCCTGCCCCCCCCCCCCCCCCCTCTCCCCCCCCCCCCCCCCCCCCCCCCCCCCCCCCCCCCTCCCCCCTCCCCCCCCCCCCCCTCCCCCCCCCCCCCCCCCCCCCCCCTCCCCCCCCCCTCCCCCCCTCCCCTCCCCCCCCCCCCCTCCCCCCCCCCTCCCCTCCCCCCCCCCCCCCCCCTTCCCCCCTCCTCCCCCTCCCCCCCCCCCCCCCTCCCCCTCCCCCCCCTCCCCTCCCTCCCCTCCCCCCTCCCCCCCCCCCCCCCCCCTCCCCCCTCCCCCCCCCCTCCCCCCCCCCCCCCCCCCCCCCCCCCCCCCCCCCTCCCCCCCTCCCCCCCCCCTCCCCCTCCCCCCCCCCCTCCCCCTCCCCCCCCCCCCCCCCCCTGCCCCCCCCCCCCCCCCCCCCCCCCCCCCCCCTCCCCCCTCCCCCCTCCCCCCCCCCCCCCCCCCCCCCCCCCCCCCCTCCCCCCCCAACATTGATATACTCCTACCTTTTCAAAAAGGATTTTCAAGAAGGCTGTTGCATTCTGGCCCACCTGCCACTGCTGTGTTTCATGGCAGCAGAGATAGTTTTGAGGCTTTTAATTGTCATTTAACTGGCAATTAAAAATCTCAGTAGAAACAAGAGCAGATGCATTAGTGTGTGCATCTTACCCAGTTCCAGGTCAGAGATGGGGGCAGAAAGATGATGGGCTGGCCCCCTTCATATTTTGTGTGTCTCTCTCATCCCTCAAAAAAATATGCCTGGTTTGGAGAGATGGGTCAGTAAAATTCAGCTCAATATTTAGGGATTTCAAAGATGTCAAAATACCAATATTGATGTAACTTCATTTTTTTCTATTTGCCAATACAGTGTTAATCTACTACAGTAGATTAACTACAGTAAATCATTACATTTTGATACATCAGATGTCAAGGAAACAAACTTTTACCCCTTCACTATGAACTGAATTGTTGAATGAGAGAATCTGTTCAGCCAGATGGAGGAGAGTGATAATGAATGAGAATTGTTTAGGCTCTGTTCGAGGAAGAAGCAAAGAACTCTCAGGCCATTCTGGTGGGGAATGCCGGCGTAAAGGGATTGACATCCATAATGAGAAACAGGCAGTTTAGGACAGGGATCTGCAAGTTGTTGATATGACGTAGGGCATCAGAGAAATTGTGGGTGAAGATGGGAAGGGTCTGGACAAGAGGAAAGAGAATAGGGTCAAATAAGAAGAAATGGGTTCAGTGGGGCAGGAACAGACTGATATGATGGGCCTACAGGGGCAGACCTGTTTGTGGATTTTGGGAAGTGGGCTGTTTGGAGTTGGGAGACTGAGATTGGAGGCTGTGGAGGGAAGATCTCCAGAGGAGATTAGATCAGTGACAGTGCTGGAAACAGCGACTTGGTGTTTGGTGGTTGAGTCGTTCGAGAGTTGGCACTCAACCTCTGTGAGGTAGAGGTCAGTGTGCCAGAGAACATCAGCACCACTCTTTTTGGCGGGTTTGCTGACCAAGTCAAGGTTGGACATGAGAAAGTGAAGTGCAGCAAGTTCAGAAGGAGAAGGTTATAGTGAGTGATAGAAGCTGAGGAGCTGAGAAACTGAGATGCTGATGTCACACCGATAGTTCGCAATGATAGGATCAAGAACTGGTAAAAGGCAAGAAGGAAGGGTCCAAGTGGAAGGAGTATGAAGATGGGTAAAAGAATCTGCTGAACGGGGTGGGGGGGAAAGAACTTCTGCCCAAAGTACTGAGCATGGAAATGAAGGTGGGGAGAGAAGAATTCAACATCATGTCAAGATAAAAGCAAAATATTGGGGATGCTGGAATCTGAAACAAAAGCAGAAAATGCTAGAAGGCTGAAAAACACTGGCTAGTCACTTCAACTGCAGGAAGTTGAATACCTCACCTTCTGCATGTCACTTCTATGCAGTTGTAAATCCGAAAGCACGCATTGCTCTTTGCAGTTAATTGGGAAAAGGAACTTAATTATGGCTGGATTACATTTTAATGAGCATATGTGACATGCAAAAGAGCATCCTGATATTTTCCATCAGAAAACTCAACCTGCCTTCAGTTTTCCCTGATTTAAGTAGTTTAATTCCATTCCACTGTCAGGAAGTCAATATTTTGCCTCCGACTCAAATAAGTTTCCCCTCCTGCCACTCTCCCCTCCCATTAGCAGTGTAAGATTCTGCCCTCCACTTTGTTATGCAACACCTCATTTTACATTTTGCACAGATTTTTAAACTGAATTCCTAACTTCAGATTTCTGAAGGTTTCTGTATTTTTTTTATTTTGTACAACATTATTTTTGCTTCAATATGTTGATATCAATTTTCTGAAATTCGGTAGTTTCTTTTAGGAATTAGCAATCAGGGGATGCCTCAATATGTATTAGGACTCTGAAGAAATGGAATGGATATGCGTCAAGATCTGTCTGGCATTGAAAAGGTAAGTTTAGTTTTTTCAAAAAATTCCTGCAGAGTCAGGAAGAACAGACTCCTTATGGCTGCGACAAAACCCCTTCCTGTTACTTACCTAACAGCTGCTGATAGTGGGGTTACTAGCCTGAAATTCATCTGTCGAAATATAGATGAGTGATAGGCACTAACATCAACATGAAGTCTGAGACCCAACTTTAGTCTTGCTTTTGACTTCACAATTAGGGAATGTGCTGTCTGCATAACATAGTTTCTGGACCCCATACAAATTTCAATCCCAAGATATTCCTTCATCTCTCTCCTCCCTCTTACACATAGCTGTATATACCATAATTTTCAATTTCTCATTCTTCAAGATTTTTGGAGATAGTTGTTGCCTAAGATGTGCCAATTTCAGTGCATTGTTTCTATTTGCATCTATAGAGTTAAGCACATACTGTAGTAAATCATTATGCTTGGAAAAATCAGGCAAATTCATTTTTGTCCCCTCATTATAAAATTCTGTATGCACTTCCATCAGCAAGAGTCACCTTTTTGAGTAATAGCGTTCAAAAATATATTTCTTTCATCACATAGGCAAAGCAAACCTGTGCACTTTCACAAGGAAGCCTTTTACAAAGTGCAGTAAGCTTATCTTAGGGTAAAAGGTCAATCCAATGTTTGAGCCGATTAATTAATTAAATTGATGTATTTGTGGTTTTCTGCAACTACTATAATTTGGAAAATGGATGTTCAACTTTGGGTATAAATGCATAATTGTACTCTAAAAGAACACTATTCAGAACAAAAGCACAAAAGAAAAAATGTCTGCAAATCATAAAAGACATTCATAAAGAATATATTGTTGTCAAAGTCTCAAATGACTCACAAAAGACAAATATACACTTGGATAAGGTATGGTTAATCAATGGACAAGTCAACTGTCAATTCTGGTTCTGCAGGCTAGTATTCTTTCAGTAAAAAAGGAGTCTTACTGAACCATGTCGGATTTTGTATTTTGGCTAATAGTCTGACTACCTGGTTAACTACAAGGAATTGTCACAACTTTAGAATAATTGTTCAAAAGTAGAAGGCGTAGCAAAGTGAAGTTTTTGGGACTTCAAAGCTTCATTCATGCAGGACGTGAGGCTTTGAAGAAATTGGCTGATGAGGAAAGAGGATTATGGATGAGGAAAGCCAAACATAGAGACAAAAGGGACTTCAAAGTCTAGTAAAATGAACAAGGCTTTGCAGTTTTAAAACACTGCTACAATCATTGTTGGAAACATCTTGGAGAATTTATTTCCAATTTCAGCACAATGCATTTTGTTTCCATATATCTAACTCCATGAGCAGGAAAAGCATTAACATTCACAACACTGATCCAAAGGCTCTTTCCACTTGAAGCGCTTTTGCTATTAACCTTTGATCTTGCATTAGGTTTTTTTTTAAAAAGGAATTTCCACAATATTGCTGTTGGGCTGGCAGAAAGATCAGTATCACTTCAGCAAAAAAAAATCTTTGCATTTTTAGGTGTGTTGTCATATTTAGGTTCTGCGGGTTTTAGTACAGCTTTACAAATAATACTTAGAAATAAAATCACAACAGTTTAATTTTATTACTGATGAAATCTAATAAAATCACGACATCTTAATTTTATTATTGATGAGATCAATGTCTTAAAGACGGTCACATTCTTCTTGCAGATCTATGGTATTAAAGCAATCCTATAAATTAGATTATTATGTACTTGGGTCATCAACCAACCAACTTCCATACCTCCAGTTGAATATTAACAACATTCGTTGCAATGTTTCTTATGGTATCAAAGGTGTAATTGATGAAATCGTTGGCTGCTGAAAGTCATGTGATAAAGAACAAAGAAAATTACAGCACAGGTACAGGACCTCCAGCCCTCCAAGTCTGCACCAACCATGCTTCTGACTTAACTAAAACTCCCTATGTTTTCAGGCACTGTATTCTTCTATTCCCATCTCATTCATGTACTTGTCAAGATGCCCCTTAAAAGTCACTACCATATCCGCTTCCACTACCTCCCCTGGCAACGGGTTCCAGATACCCAGCACTCTGTGTAAAAAATCTGCCTCATACATCTCTTTTAAAACTTGCCCTCATACCTTAAACCTATTCCCCCGAGTAAGTGACTCTTCAACTCTGGGGAAAAGCTTCTAATTATTCACTCTGTCCATGCCTCTCATAATCTTGTAGACTTCTATCAGGTCTCCCCTCAACCTCCACCACTCCTGTGAGAACAAACCAAGTTTTTCTAACCTCTTCTTATAGCTAATGCACTCCATACCAGGCAACATCTTGGTAAATCATTTCTGTACCCTTTCCAAAGCCTCCATATCCTTCTGATAGTGTGGCAACCAGAATTGAACACTGTCGGAGTATATCGGAGTGACAAAGACAGCAGACTGCTAAGTCTGGAGCCATGCCAATGGGATCAGAGAATTAGGTTACTAAACCACTATGAATCTGAATTTGGTATCCAAACAAGATTTACATTATACTTCCCCAAGATTAAAGTCTCATAGTACAGTTTGAATAATCAACATATAAAGAGAGGGTAACAAAACTCTAAGAGGGTGATTTGCAAAGAGAAAATTACTAAGTAAATTCAGACTACATGAACAAAAAGCAAGATGGAAAAATAAGATTTGAGGTTGTAGCCTGGGGAAAGGTGATGTAACTGGTCAGACCAAGAAAGAATGCAGAGAAATAAAGTGGTAGACATTCATTGCACTAGATTGTTATTAATTGGCTATTGCAAAAAAGAACTTTTATACAGCAATAGCACTTTCCATTAACTCAGGATGTCCTGTAACATTTTACAGCCATTGAGCAACTTCTGAAAATGTGATGACATTGTTGTAACATAGGAAACAAGGCAGCAAAATTGCAGGTCACAAAGCCCACAAATATTACTCAAATAATGGCCAGATAATTTGAGAGATGTTGTTTGAGGGATAAATATTAGCCAAAATGTTAGCAGATCCCTGGTCTTTTTCAGAGTCTGGGATCTTCTACATCCATTTGAGAGGGCTTTAACAATGGGTCATCTGAAAGTTGGCACCTCTGACAGTGCAGCATTTCCTTAGAACTGCATTGAAATAGCAGTGGATTACATGCTTAAGTCCCTGGGGAAACCGCAGGCTTCTTCTGACTTGGGAGGTGAAAGCGCTACCACCGAGTGAAGGAGATGACGACAAAAAGATATAAAAATATGAAAGATTTTGCTATCTTTTTATGGCATTCAATGGATATGGATATAATGCCTTAAAGATTCTGCAAAACTTAATAAGATGTTAATCCAATCATGGTTAACAGTAACCTGCTTACAATGGAGAAATAAATATTTTATGCAAATAAAATTATTGATCTGGATTTGTAATCCCATATAGATTGTGCCAATGTTAATTGTTTTGCTTATCATGCATTGCAGACTCAGTTCTCCTCAGTCTTCACTAGTTGATAGATTTATGCCTCAATTAGGGCTGGACTAACAGAAGTGGAAAAGAGGCTAAAGATCGAACCTTTCAGAAACTTAAGGCACAATCTCAGAGACGACATTACATTATATCAACAAATCTGCCTTATGTGCATCAGTGACTAAGGAGCTTCAGTGATCTCTACCTGTATTGGATTGTCAGATGCAATCTTTCTATGCACCATCAATATCAGCATCACAAGACCCTTTTAGCCGTGGTCAGAAACTATGGCAATCTTTAAAAAAAAGCAGCAGTGTGACTACTATGAAAAAATATTTCATGTCAGTATGTTGAATAAGCATTGATCTAATTAATTTTTTGGGACTGTGTGATGAGGGGGTGCAGATTTGGCTCCTCCTAACCTTGAGAAAAGATTTCTAAAGTAAAATCCTGAAGATTCTGGAGGGGAGGAGGAGAGAAAGAAACAAAGAGACAGAGAAAGCACTGTTTCAGTTGCTAACTTTTATCATTGTTACTGATTATACGTAATCCAGAACACATTTAAAGTTATGCCTTGAAGTTGAAGACTCTCTTGTCCATTATTGATAACCTGAACTTAATAAACACAACAAGCTAATCTAGATGTTTCCTATTCTAGAACGAACAGCACCTTATATGTAGATATCACAGCAGCAAGCATATGACCATCCATGCATAAAACTAGCCGAATTTTAATAGTTACATCCTCCCCCCCAAGTAGCATAATTAGACAGAGCTACTGAGCTGATAATAGCTCAGACCCACAGTATAAAGAGGACCAAAACATAATGATTAATAATGCATGCATAAAACTCTTTCATTTACATACACACTTGTCACATCACTCAAAAACATCTCATAGCAATACACTTCAGACGTACAATGAATTATTCTGAAATACAGCAATTTTTCTTACACAGGTGAAGCAAGTTCACACAAACTGCAACGAGCTGAAGGGTTGATTAATCTATTCTTGATGTTGTGGGCTGAGGCATGAATGTTGTTTAAAACACTGAGAAACTCTCTGTTGTTCTTTGATTAGTGTTGAGAGTTTTTAATTTCTACTTGCACCATTGACATTGAGGTACAATCTCAGTTTGCATCCAACAGTACAATATCGCCTTGATACTTTGAGTGTATTTGGACTCAGAGTATCTTATTTGTTTACTTAGCTTGGTTTGAGCATAAATAAACTAGCTTCTGTCTTTATTCAACTCAAGAAAACCTGTCTGATTGGTGCTCTTATGATTACAATACATTAATAGTCAAATTCTCATTGAATTAGCAAGTGTAATCTTTTTAAAACACAACCTGTTGCAGTCAAACAAGGAGGAAGAGGAAAGCTATTCATGTGGTTGTAACAGAAATTTAGGGTCTTGACATTCAGATTAAATCCACAGACAAATGAGAGAAATTGGAAGTGAGGGACCAAATTGATCCCTAAGAGTAATTTAAAAACTCCAATACAAGGTGGCACAGTGATTAGCACTGCTGCCTCACAATGCCAGTAACCCCAGTTTGAGCTTGGGTCAATATCTGTGCGGAGTCTGCACATTCTCCGTGTTTGCATGGGTTTCCCCCATGTCCTCTGGTTTCCTCCCACAGTCCAAATTCTCTGTGTATCCGAACAGGCGCTGGAGTCTGGTGACTTGGGAAATCTCACAATAAATTCATTGAAGTATTAGTGTAAGCTACTTTTGACACTAATAATAAATAAAAATAATACAGGTTTTCTTATGGTTTACAGTTCTAGAAATTACATTAGAAGCTAGTATCATCCTAAAACAAAATGAGGTAACTTGGGACATTTTAGAAGATCATCTATACAAGAGTTAAGGATTTAAAGGTATTTAAAGATAGATTTTCGACCAAAAGCTGAGAAATCTAAAATCCTAAAACTTGTGGCCAACCATTTTGAAACGGAACTCGAAAAACCAGAGACAAACATAGGATCTGAAATCAACTAGCAAGCTTTAGCAAAACTACTGCTAGAACAGTGGAGACTAGAGCTGGAAAAGCAGGAAAGGGAAAGAGAGAGAGGGAGACAGGAATGAAAGTAGGAGAGGAAATCCCCAGTTAAAACAACTTGAACTGGAAAGACCACTGTAGCCAGTGGTGGCACTCCTATTGAGGAAAATGCCCCTAGCTCAGATCCAAGTTCTAAGCTCTTAAAGATCTCCCAGTTGATGCCAATCTGCCACCCATCCATTGATACTGTCTACACTTTCCACTGCCTCGAAAAACTGCAGTCAGCATAATCAAGGACCCTACAGACCTCAGACACAGTCTCTTCCATCTTCTTCCATTGGGAAAAAGATAGAGGACATGTACCAACTGACTCAAAAACAGCTTCTTTCCTGCTGCCACCTGACTTTTGAATGGACCTAACTCACATTAAGTTGATCTTTCTTTACACCCTAGCTATGACTGTAACATTATATTCTGCACCCTGTCCTTTTCTTTCCTATGTACAGTTTGCATGGTCTGTAAATCGTACAAGAAACAATATTTCTCACAGTATACTAATACACATGACAATAATAAATCAAATTGAAATCAATATTTGATGAACGAAATGTAGAAGCATTTTTCATCTAATTTGAGAAGCTTGTAAAACAGCTAAAGTGGCCAGTGAGAGATAAACTCTGTCATTGCAAAGCAAGTTAATAGGAAAGACCCATAGCTTTATGGGTCATAGACACCATAGGGTTTATTTCTTACATTTGATGAGAGTTTGTCAAATTATGAGAAGATCAAGAATGCTAACTTAAGTACCTCGAAGCTGGCGATGGAAACATAAGACCAAAAATCTGAACTCTCCACAAATAGCCCAAATAAACTTACATCAAGGGTTAAATAACTTGTTTTCAAATGGTAGATATAGGTGCACATTATAGTCCAGTGTTGAAAAAGACCAGGGTCGACCCTGCTGAATTCAAAGTGACTAAGACAGGGCCAGGGAAAAGCAAAAAGCTAAAATAGGAATAGCAGGGGTTAAAGGGAATGCACCCCAAGTATGGCTAGCGATCACCTTCTTCCAAGATTTAAACAGGGACCAGAGAAGTGTCCGAGCAGACAAACAGACAATTAGCAAGACGCCACACGCAGTCCAGCCGGAACTGAATAACCACTTTAGGCAACAGTGTCCCAGAGGATATGGACAGATTATGGGAATTATCCATTTGACCTCTTCTCACATAGCAATGTCCTTAGCAACCCAGTTACACCTCGTTCAACAAGGTGTCACTGTTTCCAGGGTTTATACCCGAGAGACTAACAACATAAGGCATGTTCTTGTCAGAAGAGAAATTTCTTCTTTATTCCTAGGACTGAAGGAAAAGGGAAGATAATACACCTTAAACGGAACACCATTTGTGGAAGCTATAAGTAACATACCAATGAAATCAGTGTGGAATTACTTATAAGTGAATAAAATGGGTAAGTCCAATTTTCAAAAATCCAAACCCAACAACTTAGTTTCCTAATCCACCAAAGGCAAGGTGCAGGAGGCAAATGCAAGCATCTTACAAGGAGTTAAAAAACAGGTTACAATCCACAATCACCCTTAAAAAATAGATGCATCAATATGTCCAAAATAGAACAATTAGACCCATGATATTGAAAATGACCAGTGAAATGTTAAAAGCTGACAATCAGGCATTTGTATATTAAAGCAGTTCTGTTCAGCGTCTTGTGGGAGTTGACTCAGAAGGTTTAAACATAATGAAACTAAGTTGCTTTACCCAGGGAAACTTTCGGATTGATGAACACAATGTGCAAACAATTACATATTCACTGAATTGGAAGGTATAACCTTAAAAAACAAAAGAATCCTGATGTGGTCAAACATGTGGAGGGAAAAGAGGTGAGCCGTTGAACACCTCCTCACTCGGTCAGAAGAATGTCCTTAGTGACCTAGTTATACTTCATTCAACAAAGTGCAATTATGTCCAGGGTTTTTATCCTTGAAATTAATAGCATAATATGGCATATTCTTATCAGTTCACTCATTTCTGCTTTATTGCAGTTTGAAGGAACTTCAACAGGGATCTTATAGAAAAGCTCAGAATCATTAACAGCAACCTCTGGATCTCTGCATTTATCAGTGCATGCAAATTTCAGAGTAGCAACGTCAGCAAAGTCTGATGATTCCATCATCTTTACGAGCACAAAATGTAAACTATTAATTCAGAATCAACCAACAGCATTGGAGATTATCCTTCAATTGATTCAGAATGAAACGATCATATAAAAGATAGCAATAACAAAACGTCTGAAAAAAAGACGGCTCTCATTGTCAATAGATTGTTTCACTTATTGTAATTTAGTGGGATAATTTCCATACCATGCTAATCAAGAACCTATCAGGACTGCCCTTCTCATCTACCTTTCCAACTTGTATTAAAGTGTGGCCATCAATATTCCCCCAAGAGTGTGTGCACACATTTCTGGCTGGCTGTGTAGTACTCAGGAATGTACCAGGCAGAGGATAAACAAGCTGCAAACAATAAATATTCCCCTTTAGATGTGTGTATGCATGGTCACAAGTCAATCTTAAAGGGACTGGTTATGTGTAGCAAATAGGAATTAGAAGGAATAATGATTGTCAAGTGCCTATTATTCAAGAGTAAGCCTGAGTGTGTGAGTATTGCCAGACATTTTTTACATGCAATGATGGCACGTGGGAGTCACAGGCGAGGCCATTATTTATTTCCCATCTCCAACTGCCCTACAGAAGATGGTAGCAAACTGTCTTCTTGAACTGCTGCAGTTTTGCCCACTGTATTGTTACAGTGGGTGGGTGGGGGAGGTTGCAGGATTTTGACCCAGGGACAGTGAAGGAACAGCAATATATTTCCAAGCCAGGATGGTAAGTGACTCGAAGGGGTCCTTCCAGCTGGTGGTGTTCCCATGTGTCTGTTTACCTCTTCCTTCATGGTAGCAGTCATAGGTTTGGAAGTGCTATTTAAGGAGTCCTGGTGAGCTCCTGCAGTCCATCTTGCAGATGGTACACACTGCTGCCAAGACCATTAGTGGTGAAGGGAGTGAATGTTTATGGATGGGATGTCAATCAAGTGAGCTGCTTTGTTCTGATTGGTGTCAAGCTTTGAGTGTTTTAGAGCGGCACTCATCCAGGAAACTGGGGATATTTCATCGCATTTGTGACTTGTAGGTGGTAACAGCTTTGCAGAGTCAGGAAGTGAGTTATTTGCTGTATGATTCCTGGTCTCTGACTTGCTCTTTAAGCCACAGTATTTATAATAGTTAGCTCAGTTCATTTTCTGGTCAATGATAATCTCTAGAATGTTGAATGTGGGGCATTCAGTGAATGAGTGTTAAGGAACGATTCTCTCTTCTTGGAGATGATCATAGACTGACATCTGTGTTGCATGAACATTACTTGCCACTTGTCAGCCCAAGCCTGGCCAAGTCTTGCTGCATCTGGATATAAATTGCTCCAGTATGAGGAACTACAAATGATGCTGAACATTTTGCAGTCATCAGCGAATATCCCCACTTCTGACTTTGCAATGGAAGGTCATTGATGAAGCAGCTGAATATGATTGCATCTAGGACACTACCCTGAGGAATTCCTGCACTGATGTCCTGAAACTGAGATGACTGACTTCCAACAACCTCTGCCACCTTCCTTTCTGCAGATGTTTCATAAGTGAGTTCTTCCTTTCTCGTCTATCTGGATGAGAACATTTCCTGTCAGAAATCCCTTGTTTTTGGCTTTAAAATCACAGTGATTTGATTTAAGAGCAACACAGGCCAAAAGAAAAACATCGCAGATACTGGAATTCTGAAATAAACAGGAAAAATGCTAGAAATACACAACAGTTTAGCTGGCATTTGTGGGAAGAGAAACAGTTAAAGTATCTGATCAGGTTCTGAAGAAGAGCCATCAACCTCGCTCTCCAAAAATGCTATTTTTAAGATTAAGTTTTACATTTATTTATTATTGTCACAAGTTGGCTGACATTAACATTGCAATGAAGTTACTGTGAAAATCTCCTTTCTGACTATGACCAATATTCCCTTTTTACTTATTGTTAAAGCAGTGCTATAGTTTGACAATTTATAGCCTGCTAATGAGGACCATTTGGTGTAAGTGTAGGGCAAACATGATGAAAACCAGTGTCAAAGCATCCTGAACACGTACAAGGCTTTTTAAAAAGCACAACAGTATTGCTTCAACATCTTATTATCACTTGATTACCTAAGGTAGATCCGGGTAGTCATGAATATTAATTTTGTTGACAGACGTTGACTGTACATCACCAGTTATTTAGTGCAGGATGAAAGGCTACATTAATCTGCTGCTACCTCAGGTTGCCTGAAATTCATGCTTGAATGCAGTACACTCAATAAATTAATGCATGAAGTGTTTTGACGAACCAGAGTTAGTTTTCTGGAATCCACATCAATCAAAATCGTCAACACTTTTTTAAGACATTTTGTTTCAGATTCAATTTTGTAACATGTCAAAGCAAAATGAACACAATTCAACAAAATCATATCTTTATATAATCAGTTTTTAATCAATGCTGTTGATACACATGGCCCTACTGAACTTACACAAGAGAAATGCTAACTAAGTGAAGCTTACACACTGGACTAATGTTAGCGTTGAGCAATACTCATAATTGCTCAAGGTTTTTTGTCTCAATCTGTTTAAATATTTAACTAGGTTCTTTTTCCTAAATGGGAAAAATAAAATCATACAACTTTACAAAAAAAAATCAATTATCATCAACCATGCTACAGAAAGATCCGTGGAGTAAGAAATATTTTTAAGATGCTACCATTAACCTTCTGGCACTTGGTGGCGGCAAAGAACTGTGAACTGAGTTTCATGCTCAGTCTGAAATGCAAATAGAGAGCACCTTGGCTCGATTTCAAAGTGTCACCTCTCAAAAGCTTGAATTTGTGGGTTTTGCCATTATCCAGCTGTCCCTATTGCACAGGTCAGCACCGCTATGTTCATGGAGGTGTAACACAATTTTTTGTAATATCATGATACTGTCAGCATTGAGTGCAATTGACTTTGAGAAGCTGAACAGCAAAAATGCACATTATTTTCGAATCAGACCTTTCCCATCACTTTCTGCAGCAGACTGTTAGAACTCTCTTAACTGCGACGGGGGATTGGGAGGGGGGGACATCAAGCTGAGGAGGGGGCAGAACTGAAGCAACAGTGGGTCATTGACTTTGATTTACCATGTTGAAAATAGCTGTCCACTTTGCTCATTAACATCTCAAACATTATTAATTGCAAGTATCGATATTAAACTGAGTCTTATTTTCTCTCAGAAAAAATGTTTTTAGGTTTTAATAGGACAAGTTTGGCATTCACCCTAAGTCTTTTGGTTTAACCATTTATCATTTAGCAGACATGAGTAAATGCTCAAATCATTGAACCACATTACTTATAACAGCAACAGTTGCACGATTCATCTGACTAATTTGGCACCAATAACACGGACTTTCAAATTCTTAAAATTGAGCAAGTTTGGAGAAAAACAGCCTCACATTAAACCACAGCTGCAATCAAACATTGGTAGATTGATTTCAAGCTTTTAAAAAATAGCAAACTGCATAATAAACTCATACACTAGGTGGTGTGAGAGGCCAATTTAGGGAAATTCACTAATTCTCTCCTTGCTTACAAGGGAGAATGGGTTGATTTTCCTGTAATGTTAGTGTTGAAGCAATTTGGTGAATGGCCTAAAGTTAGCTGACTCTAAATCACCAGTCAGATGTATAATTTCTGTTAATTCTTTCTCAGTCAGGTCACAAATGGACAAAATTATAAAAACAGGCAATTCATCTAATTCTACAGTAAACACAAATATTTCAAAAGCTGAAGATCATTGCATATTTTTGCTCCCAAGTGGAAGGAACTAAAGAGAAAATTGATGTTCATGCTTACAGAAGAGTGTGATCAATAAAAAAAGGATATTTATGTCTGAATTAAGAGTCGAAACAAATCTGTTTACATTCCCACTTTGTCTTACAAAAAGAAAAAATAGAATGGGGAGGGAATGGAGAGTTTTGTGCATAACTGTAAGTAGGCAAACAACACAAAGGATATCATGTTTCGTATCAAACAGCCCCATTTTCCACAAGACTGGAAAGTATATTTTTAACTACTCAGTTATGCTGTGTTCTAATAGATTAAAAAGTCACAGGGACGCAACTGTCTATGTGATTAATTAAAGGGTATCTTGGCTTCTACCAGACTTGCATATACGTCACCTTTGTCAGCAATCACTGAGGAAGGACACAAACTGCTTCACTTGCTTTATCATATCTCTTTCCATTGGCACTTCCTCCTGTGCAACTGCTAATTTCTCGCTCATTCACACCCACACTCAGTTTTCTACTTAGTATCAAAAACGCTCAGCTTCTCAATCTCTTTGATGAAATGAGTGATTGTTTGCAAGAAGCTGGAAAATACAATAGTCATAGATAATCTGAGTCAACAAGCACCAGAGCTTTGAGCGGTAACAACTGACACTAAAACTATCCATCAATTGCCTCATAATGGGACGTTAACAGTAGGTAATAATACTCAACATTGATGTACACTTGTCTGATGAAAGCCAGTGTGAACATGTATCCTCAATCAGTTCACACAAATTTGACAAAAGTCTCAATATTTATTCAAGAGAAATAATGCAAGCAATGAGCATTCCCCTTGAACTTGCATATTAGAAAAGGGTTCAGCTATTGGTATTTTTAACTGAACTTTGTGGATGTTTAAGATTTTGGTTGTATTCAAGATATGTGCAGGTTCAACACATCAGCGATTAAGTGATTAAACCTTGAGATACTGCAGTTATCAGGCTATAGGCAACTGAATTCTGTACATATAAGTTTGCAACATTTGACTATCTCATGCTGATGGGTTTTATACAGCTCTTTAAAAGACTTGTTCTTTGTGTTGGTGAAGTTTGCACTAGGGAATGATTGCCAGAAGATCAGGCCACAGACAACCATAACTGAGGTTAACATGGGGGTTAGGATGGTGTTGCCTCAACCCCATCTCCAGTAACAATATCAGGATTGCAACTGATGCGAGATGGTGCACTGACAAATCGAAAGGAAAAAACTTTTGCCAAAAAATTCCATTTTCAGATGAATGTCACTTTGCAACCATAAGCTTTCTTATTAGAGACATGTCCAGACATAGCAAGAATAGAACAATTTAACAGCAAGAAAAAAAAAACAAAATAGGTCGACATAATGTTGTAGATTTCAACTTCAGAGGGAATGGAAAATTGTGGTATTAATATAAAAAGGTGTCGGAGACCTTCACACATTCTGCAAAATGAGGCAATACGGGCAAAAAAAAAGGGCATTCTGCCCAAAAGAGAATTTCTTTTGGAGTGTATGCCAAGTTCACTTAATTATACTCATGCCTTTGACAGTTACTATTGACGGTAAAATCTTTCATCATTCAAAAAAACAAATATAATGAAATGGAATAAGCTTTGTGGATCAAGTGCTTCCCCCCACCCCCCAACAAAAGACTGCTAACGTGTAATAATTCCTCCACTTGCTCAGTTTCCAATTTTCCTTTTTCTTTACATATGTGCCAGATCCAGCAGTTTCTACTTGCTGTCATCGAAGGATAAGGAGGTTATTCTACCCACAGTATTTGTGGCAGCTCCGTCTTGTTCTCTTCCTAAATTGCTTTATTTTCTTTTGTTGAAGATTTATCCACTTGGTCTTTGCTTCAAATATTCCTTGTAGCAAAGCACTCTGTATTCTAGTAGCTCTTATGCATAAAACAATTCCTCCAATTACTTTTTCACTTACTGAAAAATTTACATTCACCATCTCTCATGACTAACTTTCCTAATTAGAGGAAAAAGATTATATTCACACCAGGAAATTCCTTCATAATTTTAAAAAATTCTAATAAATCACATGCTCTTCTCTACTCCGGTAGAAATAGTCCCTCTCAAATCTTCCTTTATTGCGCTGTTTATTCTCATTAGTATCATCGTGCTGAATCTATATTATAACTCTATGGCTTTGTCATTCTAAATAGGATCCTCAAAACTTTACACACTACTTTAAATATTATCTTATAATTTCTCAGTTCATATCTATTATCCTATTATTATTTTTAAAATCAATGCAGTTTGTGATAAAGGTTTTAAAATCACTTAACTTGACCATATTTGCTATATCCTTACCTGTCGCTAATTCTGCAGTGACAGGTTGCAGTTTTGTGTATTGTGTTCCATCTTGGAAAGGCAAACAATTTCTTTGTAATATCCAAACCAAGATCACACATAACAGTTGGGAGCCTGATTTAAATTTAACAGTTGCTGGCCCAGTTTCCAAGGGCTCAGAAAAGCTGGCAGTTAAATTGAGCTGAGAGCAGTTGGCTACAGAAGGTAAGTGTTTTTTTATGGCACTCCAAGTGTGCCAGAAGAAGCAGGTGTGCTCCTTCCACCAGTCAAGCAAATCTTCTGCTGATCACAACTTCTCCTTTCTGGCCTGCGATTTGCCAACTCACCCCAAAGACCCTCAAGATAGGGGCTCTACGATCTGTCAATTCCTTCAAACTCTCAACTTTAAACTGATTGTTCTGCAATCTGTCTCTTCCCAAGAACCCATGATCCCAAAACTCCTACCCTGTGATCTACCTCCCCAAAACTCATAATTCCAAGCCCCCTACCCTGTAATTTTCCAAGGCTACATTCAACTCAAAATGGCCCAACCATCTACTTCCATCTGCCCCTGAATCCGTGATCTTGGGAATCTTGTCCATCTTTGGTCCTACAACTGCTGAATTGGCTATCAGCAGCTCCTGCCCTGCAATCCTGTCTCTCTGCCCTGGAAGTCATGCTCCACCATGTCCTGACTCTGAAGGTCCAATGACGAGCCTCCTGCCCCTCTAGCAACTGACCCTCTATGAACTAGAATTTCCTGCATCGTGAAATTCCTCAAATCTGCATTGTTCCTTCCCTTCTTCTTTGCCTGCTCCCAACAATGACCTTTCCAATTGCCAGGCACCATTCTGCCCGCAACTGGTCAGTCAAGTAATCTGGACGACTGCTATGTGGAAAACATACTTTAAAAATTCAGCAAGATCAGCACATTTTGGGGATTTCTTTTGACCTTGAGGTCTTTCCTTTCATCTACATCCCTTTAGCCAATTTTTAATTAGTGCATTTTCTTCTGAAATGTAAGATTTCAGCATCTCTATATTAAATTGCATCTATACTTCGTCTGTATTTTACTAACCATCCTGAAATCTTCTAAGTAATTTCAATGTTGCCAAACCCCATTTTTGTGTAATCAGTAAATTTTAATATTGTGCTTCATATGTCCAAATATTTGAACTCTGAGACACATCGCTTCCAGCTTTCTTCAACTGAGAAACAGCCATTAACCCTAATATTATCTATTAACCATCTTTTATTCCATGCAGGTGGATTTCCTTTTATATTATTTGTGACAAGTCTCCTGAAGCTAGTTTTGTCAAATCACTGGTGCAAATCCATACATACCATATCTATTGCATTCTTTTTATGTGCATAATCACATTGTAAAAGAAATTCTAAAATTTTATGCAATACCCTTTTTATCTTCTATGTCTACATTTTTTCACATTTTGCAAGATTCCCCAGTGCCGATTTTTCACTCTGCTAACTTTTTGACCTGTTAATTTAGACCAACCCTCTTTTTCTTCATTTAGTTACACATTTTTCACGCAGCCTTCCTATTTTGACTCCACCTTGGAACAAAGGGAATAGACCAATGGATCGTCAAGCCAGCTTCATTCACTAGATCATGGATAATCCATCTTAACACCATTTGCCCACATTACCTCTATATCCTTCAATATCTTTGACATCTAGAAACCTTTCAGCGTCTGTCTTGAATGTACTCAAAGGCTGAGCCTCCACAGCACTATGAAGTAGAGAAGTTCAAAGATTCACAACCCTGTGTGTAAAGAAATTCTTTTTCATTTCAGTCTTAGATGCTCCATCCTCTTATTCTTAGGCAGTATCACCCAGGTTCCAGACCTTCCAGACAACAGAAACATCCTTTCTGCATCTATCTTGTCAAACCCTGTAAGAATGTGGTATGCTACAGTGAGATTATCTTTCTTTCTTCTGAACTCGAGAATATAAACCCACTCTTTCCTCAAAGGATAATCTCACTATCAGGGATCAGTTGTATGAACCTTCACTGCACTCCCTCTAAGACAAGTTACACTCTTACTTAGGTAAAGAGACAAAAACTGTATACAATACTCTAGCTGTGGACTTGTCAAAGCTCTATACAAGACTTCTTTACTCCTGTACTCAAATTCTTCTACAATAAACATCAATATATCATCTGGAGTTTGCTGCACTTGCATGTTAGCTTTAATTACTTATGAACAAGGACACCCAGGTCTCAATATCACTGGATGCCAATACTTCTCAATTACTCAACACTTAAGTACTCTACATTTTCCTTTCTGACCAAAGTGGATAATTTCACATTTCATCTGCCATGTTCTTGCTCAATCACCTAACCAATGTATATCGCCTTGAAAGCTCTTTGCAACCTCTTAATAATTTCCTAATTATTCTGTTACTTGCATTTCAGTCAGATCAGAGACTGGAAAAAGGCCAAATTTGAAGAAATGAGAAAGGATCTAAAAAGTGTGGCTTGGGACAGACTGTTCTCTGGCAAGGATGTGATTGGTAAATGGGAGGCCTTCAAAGGAGAAATTTTGAGAGTGCAGAGTTTGTATGTTCCTGTCAGCATTAAAGACAAAGTGAATAAGAATAAGGAACTGTAGTTCTCAAGGGATATTGCACATTCAGTTCGTGGGGTCTTTGTTTTTTCTTTCCGTAGCGGAAGTAGGCTGGGGGTAGTTGGGAAGGTAGCACGGAATCTAAAAAGAAGGCCACAGTAGATAGTGGACAGTGTCGAGAGTGGGCAGCAGAGTGAGCTGGGAGCACAGCAAGAGCTGTAAGGGCTTTGGCTCATCGGGCTTAGGCGAGAGTGGGTGTAGGAGAGGTGGGTGTTTCTGTTGTTGTCTTTCTTCATTTTCACTTTTTGTGTTTTGATCCCCATAGGTACTCAGATAAATGGCATACTCAACTGGGAGATGAATTAACTGCATTCAATGTCATATGTGGGAGTTTCTGGGGACAACTCGTCTCCTGAAAGTCCACATCTGCGTTAAGTGTTGGGAGCTGCAGCATCTGAGGGACGGGTCAGGGAGTTAGGGCTGAGGCTTGAGGATGTATTTCTAGTAAGGGAGAACGAAGCAATAATGGATATGAACCATAGTCAAGTGGAGATAGCTGGGCCTAAGGAGGTGGGGTAACTGTTAGGAAGACAAAAAAGAAGAAAAGTCATGTCCAAAGGCTATCCCAGTGGCAGTCTTCGAAGATGTCAAGGAAAGGGTATCAAATAGGGGAAGTGATTTACCAGAGGGAAGACAGGAGGACCAGAACGCCTTACAGGAAAAGCACGGGATTAGAAGTGAGATAATGGTGGGGGATGGGAGGGTCAAAGGAATAGATAGGCGGTTCTGTGGGTGGAAGTGAGACTCCAGGATGGTAGTCTGCCTCCCTGGAGCAGGGGTACAGGATGTTTCTGAAAGGGTAGAAGGGATATTGAAGGGCGAAGGGAACCAATCTGACGTAACTGTGCATACAGGTGAGAAAGATGTAGAAAGGAAGAACAGAGGGGAAATATGTAGACAGTTTAAGGAGTTGGGTGCCAGGCTGAAGAGCAGGGCCTCCAGGGTGGCAACCTCCGGGCTGCTGCCAGTGATAGTGGGGCTAGGAATACTGAGATCCTTCAGCTAAATGCAGGGCTGAAGGATTGGTGTAAGATGGAGGGTTTTACATTTGTTAGAGATTGGGAAGTGTTCATGAAAGAAGGGCACCTGTACGGGAGGGATGGGGAACACTTAAATGGGAAGGGCATGAATATCTTAGCTGGGAGGTTAGAGTGTTTTGGCAGAGTTTAAACTAACGTGGAGGGGGAGTGGGGATGAAACCGATAGCTCAGTAAGCACTGGGATTGGGTGCGAGTTGGGTGACAGGGTAAGATGAGAGGAAAATCATCCAGGAGAGAGAGGATCTGAGAGGGTCTGGAGTGTGTCTGTTTTAATGCGAGGAACGTAATGGGTAAAACGGATGAACTTAAGGCCTTAATGTTTGCAAGTAATTTAGATGTGGTTGCAGTGTCAGAGACGTGATTAAAGGAAGAGCAGGGCTGGTAGCTAAATATTTCTGGGTATAAGTGTTTCAGGCGTGACAGAGAAGGGTCAAAAAAAGGAGGGGGAGTGGCATTGTTAGTTAGGGATCACATTACAGTGGTGCAGAGGGAGGATAATTTAGAGGAGTCGGGAAATGAGTTGCTGTGGGTGGAGTTCAGGAATAGGAAGGGAGTGATCACTTTGCTAGGGGTATACTATAGGTCACCAAATAGCTCATGGGAGATGGAAGAAAGGATATGTAAAGAAATTCTAGATAGGTATAGAAAAAAATAGGTTGTTGTAGCAGGAGACTTTAATCTCCCTGGGGTGGATTGGAAAGTGCCTAGTGCTGGGCGTCCGGGTGAGGAAGAATTTGTAAAATGTATACTGGAAGGGTCTTTGGAGCAGTATGTAGCTAGCCCGACAAGAGAGGGGGCTATACTGGATTTAGTTCTGGGAAATGAGCCTGGTCAGGTGATCAAGGTCGCGGTAGAGGAACATGTGGCGAAAAGTGACCACAATTCAGTCTACTTCAGGGTACTAATGGAAAAAGATGACTGCTGTCCGAAGGGGAGGGTGCTAAATTGGGGGTAGGCTAGATAAAGGAGGATTAGGCTGGAACTTATAGATAATGATGGAGAGAGGTTGTTTGAGGGTAAGTCCACATTCGGCATGTGGGAGTCTTTTAAGGGACAGCTGAAAAGGTTGCAGGAAAGATATATGCTGGTTAAGAGGAAGGATGGGTAAGGTAGCATCAGGGAGCCATGGATAACTAGGGAGATTGAGGACTTGGTCAGGAGGAAAAGAGAGGCATATATTAGGTCTAAGCAACTGGGAACTGAGAGAGCATTGGAGGAATATAGAGAGAATAGGAGAGAACTCAAACGGGGAGTTAAAAGGGTGAAAAGGGGGCATGAAATGGTCTTGGCAGACAGGATTAAGGAAAATCCAAAGGCATTTTACTCCTATGTTAGGAATAAAAGGATGGTTAGAGGAAACATCGGTCCTCTTAGGGACAGAGGAGGGGAACTGGGCCTATAATCTGAGAGAATGGGGGAGATCCTGAATGAATACTTTGCATCAGTATTCACAAAGGAGAGGACCTGTTGTCAGGTACTGTCTTAGAGGGAGTTGAAGACCTGTTAGAGGAAATATCTATTATGAGGGAGGAAGTGTTAAGGTTTTTAGGTAGTATTAAAACTGATAAATCTCTGATGGCATTTATCCTAGGCTGCTGTGGTAGACAAGGGATGAAATTGCTGGGCCTCTGATGCAAATCTTTGTCTCTTCTTTGGACACAGGTGAGGTCCCAGAGGATTGGAGGATAGTGAATATGGTACCATTGTGTAAAAAGGGTAGTAAGGATAACCTGTAATTATAGGCCGGTGCGTTTGACATCAGTGGTAGGGAAGTTGTTGGAAAACATTCTTAGGGATAGGATGTATAGGCACTTAGAGTGTGGCAATTTCATTAGTGATAGCCAGCATGGCTTTGTAAAGGGGAGGTCGTGCCTTATGGATCTGGCAGAAATTTTTGAGGAGATGACAAAAACGGTCGATAAAGAACGAGCCGTGGATATCGTCTACATGGATTTCAGTAAGGCATTTGACAAAGTCCCTCATGGTAGGTTGGTGGAAAAGGTTAAAGCTCATGGGATACAAGGACAGGTGTCTAGAATGGATTGAGAACTGACTTGGAATAGGAAACACAGAGTAGTAGTGGAAGGGTCCTTTTCTAGCTGGAGGTCTGTAATTAGTGGAGTGCTGCAGGGCTCAGTATTGGGATCTTTGTTATTTGTAATATACATAAATGACTTGGAAGAGGGAGTAAGTGGTGTGATTAGCAAGTTTGCAGATGATATGAAGATGGCTGGACTTGCTGATAGTGAGCAGCAGTGTAGGCAGTGCAGCGGGACATAGATAGGCTGGTATATTGGGCAGAGAAATGGCGGATGGAATTTAATCCAGATAAATGCGAGGTGATGCATTTTGGAAGAAATAATGTAAAGGGGAGTTACATGATAAAAGGTAGGCCTATTAAGAGTATAAAAATGCAGAGGGACCTGGGGGTGCAAGTACACAAGTCCTTGAAGGTGGCAGTACAGGTGGAGAGGGTGACGAAGGCGGCCGATGGTATGCTTGCCTTTATAGGGAGGAATATAGAATATAAAAGCTGGCGTCTAATGTTGCAGTTGTATAGAACATTGGTTCGCCCGCATTTGGAGTACTGCGTCCAGTTCTGGTCGCCTTACTACCAAGGACGTGGAGACCCTGGAGAGAATACAGAGGAGATTTACCAGGATGTCGCCTG
The DNA here is from genome assembly GCA_024679065.1 of Sphyrna mokarran. Classification (NCBI taxonomy): domain Eukaryota; kingdom Metazoa; phylum Chordata; class Chondrichthyes; order Carcharhiniformes; family Carcharhinidae; genus Sphyrna; species Sphyrna mokarran. Next base: position 101,820,987 of record JAGIQG010000003.1, on the reverse strand, counting down.
GTATGGAAGGACTGAGCTACGAGGAAAGATTGGGCAAATTGGGGCTATTCTCCTTAGAAAGGCAGAGAATGAGGGGAAATCTAATAGAGATGTATAAGATTATGAAGAGTATAATAAAGTGAACAGTGGTGAGCTTTTTCCTAAGTTGGATACAATAATTACAAGGGGCCATGGGTTTAGGGTGAGGGAGGTGAGGTATAACTCGGATGTTAGAGGCAGGTTTTTCAAACAGAGGGTAGTGGGGGCCTGGAATGCACTGCCAAGTGAGCTGGTGGAGACAGACACACTAGGGTTGTTTAAGGCTTACTTAGACAGGCACATGAGCAGACTAGAGATGGAAGGATACAGGAGACTTTTCTAAATAAGGATTACGAGCTTTAGGATCTGGGAATCAATTGATTCCTATAGACCTTCCAACATATTTCATGGCTCAATTGCTTTATTTCTGCACTTCTGGGGATTCCGTAAATGTCTAAGTTTTTGCATGTATATTGACGTCTTTCTTTCACTTCGCAAGTGATTACGTCTGCCTTGTTGACCAACAAGGGGCATACATGTGGTGGGTCGTGCGAGGGTTGCTCTCGGATGTTGCTTCAAGAGTTGCCTAGTGCTTCACGTCATTAGTGTACACTTAAACTGGACCATCTGACGGGCAACATGACAGCTCAGTGACTATCACTGCTGTGCAGATATACGGATTTGGGTCTGTGTCTGCAGGAGTTTGCACGTTCCCTCTGTGATTGATTGGGTTTTCCCTGGGTGTTCCGGTTTCCTCCTACATCCCAAAAATGTGCTCTTAGGCTGATTGATATAACAAATTGTCCCTAAATTAGACTTCCCTCAATCTTCCCCGATAGGTTTACAAAGATCATATGTAGACAAGGGCACTCAATGTTAAAATAGCAGCATGGGCTCGTTGGGCTGAAGGGCCTGTTTCCTGTACTGTGTTGTTCTTTGTTCTTTGTATCCGATAAAGAAGAAGAGAGAGATGTATGATATGTATAGGTAACAGGGAAAAAGTAAAATGCTTGAGGAATATAAAAAGTGCAAGAAACTATTTAAGAAGGAAATCACGAGGTCTATAAGAAGACATGAGGTTGCTTTGGCAATCAAGGTGAAAGATAATCCTAAGAGCTTCTACGGGTATATTAAGAGCAAAAGGATAATAAGGGATAAAATTGCACCTCTTGAAGATCAGAGTGGTTGGTTTTGTATGGAACCAAAAGAAATGGGAGAGATATTAAATGGTTTTTTTTTTGCAACCGTATTTACTAAGGAAACAGGCATGGAGTCTACGCAAATAAGGCAAACAAGTAGGGAGGTCATGGAACCTATACAGATTAAAGGGGAGGAGGTGCTTGTTTCTTGAGGCAAATCAGAGTAGATAAATCCTCAGGACTGGACAAGGTAATCCCTCGGACTTTGAAGGAAACTAGTGTTGAAATTTCAGGGCCCCTGGCAGATATATTTAAAATGCTGGTATCTACGCGTGGGGTGCCAGATGATTGGGAGGATAGTTCATGTTGTTCCATTGTTTAAATAAGGCTCAAAAAGTAATCTGGGAAATTATGGGCCAGTAAGCTTAATGTCAGTAGTAGGTAAATTGTTGGAAAGAGTACTAAGAGATAGGATCTACAAATACTTGGATGGACAGGGACTTATTAGGGAGAGTCAACGGGGTTTTGTGCGTGGTAGGTCTGGTTAAACAATCTATTTGAGTTTTTCGAGGAAGTTACTAGAAAAGTGGATGAAAAGAAAGCTGTGGATGTTGTCTATATGGACTTCAGTAAGACCCTTGATAAGGTCCTGCATGGGAGGTTAGTTAGGAAGGTTCAGTCACTAGGTATACATGGAAAGGTAGTAAATTGGAACAGACATTGGCTCAATGGAAGAAACCAGTGAGTGGTATTGGAGGATTGCTTCTCTGAGTGGAGACCTGTGACTACTGGTGTGCCACAGGGATCAGTGCTGGGTCCATTGTTGTTTGTCATCTAGGTCAATGATTCGGATGATAATGTAAATTGGATCAGCAAACTTGCTGATGATACAAAGATTGTAGGTGTAGTAGACAGTGAGGAAGATTTTCAAAGCTTGCAGAGGGATTTGGACCAGTAAGAAAAATGGGCTGGACAATGGCAGATGGAGTTTAATACAGACAAGTGCGAGGTATTGCACTTTGCAAGGACAAACCAAGGTAGAACATACATGGTAAATGGTAGGACACTGAAGAGTGTAGTAGAACAGAAGGATCTGGGAATACAGATACATAATTTCCTAAAAGTGGTGTCACAGAAAGACAGGGTCGTAAAGAGTGCTTTTGGAACACTGGCCTTTTTAAATCATAATATTGAGTATAAGAGTTGGAATGTTATGGTGAGGTTGTTTAAGAGGGGAGGCCGAATTTAGAGTAATGTGGCAGTTTTGGTCACTTAATCACAGGAAGGATATGAATAAGGTTGAAAGAGTGCAGAGAAGGTTTACAAGGATGTTGAGAAACTGAGTTACAGAGGAAGGTTGAATAGGTTAGGACTTTATTCCCTCAAGTGTAGAAGAATGAGGGGAGATTTGACAGAGATGTATAAAATTATGATGAGTATAGATAGAGTGAAGGCAAGCAGGCTTTTTCTACTGAGGCTAGGGGAGAAAAAAACTAGAGGACATGGGTTAAGGGTGAAGGGGAAAAAGTTTAAAGGGAATATTGGGGCAGGGGTCTTCACACAGAGTGGTGGGAGTGTGGAATGAACTGCCAGATGAAGTGTAAATGTGGGCTCACTTTTAACATTTATGAAAAACATGTAAAGATACATGAATGAAAGGGGTGTGGAGGGATATGGTCCAGGTGCAAGTCAGTGGGACTAAGCAGAAAAATGGTTCAGCACAGCCAAGGCGGCCAAAAGGCCTATTACTGTGCTGAAATGTTCTATGGCTTTATTAGCCATTCGTCCCACTTCAATTCTGACAATAAAGTGCCTTTCCTTGTTGAATTAGAAATATAATCTTCTGCTGTTCTAGTGATGAGTTTCAACGTAGGGAATGTTTAAGTGTGCCAACGGATGGCTGGTAAGTACTTTAGAACAAAGAACAAAACAGCACGGGAAACAGGCCCTTCGGCCCAACGAGCCCGCACCCCACCTCGATGTTCCCACCTCTACCCGCGATCCCTGTCCATGTTTATAGATCTATGGATTAAAAACCAAATTTGAGACAATTTAGGGAGAATTTGTTTTGCCAATTAGCCTAAGAGCACATCTTTGCGATGTGGGAGGAAACCGGAGCACCCGGAGAAAACCCACGCAAGCACGGGGAGAATGCGCAAACTCCCACATGCACAGGCCCAAATCCATGTATCTGCACAGCACAGCGACAGTCACTGAGCTGTCGTGTTGCCCATCAGATGGTCCAGGTCAAGCATACACTAACGACGTGAAGCAGTAGGATACTCTCGAAAAAGATCCAAGAGCAGTCCTCTCACGACCCATCGCGTGTATGCCCCTCGTTAGACAACAAGGTGGATCGAAGCACCTGTAGGATAAAAACAAGTACATCAATACTGTCGTCCTGTCTTCCTGCTTCCACCTGAGTTAAATCCAAGGTGGGAAAGCCAAATTAATGATCACTTAAGGGCCTCATCCTGCTGCCACCCATAATAACTTGGCTGTGGGTGGACCTGTCACCATACGGTATGCATGACAATTAAATCTTTGTGAGCTGCTGCTTGTCATCTCCCAGTGGTGTGTGTGTGTGTGTGTGTGTGTGTGTGTGTGTGTGTGTGTGTGTGTGTGTGTGTGTGTGTGTGGGGTGTGTGTGTGTGTGTGTGTGTGTGTGTGTGTGTGTGTGTGTGTGTGTGTGTGTGTGTGTGTGTGTGTGAAGAGAGACAGGATGGTCCCTCCTTCAAAAGCAACTCAGATTAAGGAACCTGATATTGGGAAGCGGGGCCTGCTGATGTCCCTGCTGCTGATCCACCACTTCACCTCCAACCTGAGAAAGCCTTCCTATCGTTACTTATCTAAGTCATTCCTAACTCTCCAACGGTTGTAATTCCAGAAATAGTCACCACCTCCCTTGTGCATTCCAATCAGAAGCTGGCAAGTAAAAGAGTTGCCAGCTTTGATTGGCCTGTATCTCTCAGTAACCAGCCACTCCACCTTCAGGATATTGATCCTGCGGAAAGACCTGTGACAAGCCTCTCTCTACCTGATTGGGGAAGGCCTGCAGAACTATGAGCCACAGAGACAAAACTCGTCTCTTACTGGCTTTCAAGTCAACAGGCAAAAACCACCATCACCTCTAAAAGATTCCGCCCTTAACAGGGTGCATTCTAAGAACGCTTCCCAACTTTAGCCATTAGCTTTATCTCAGACTATATTGAGATAATTATATCAACCAATATTAATGCTCTATTATTTTCACATATCTTTATGAATAACCTAAAAATCTACCCTCTTTTCAACTCTGCTATTTTGTGGCTTATTAGACATAACAAAAACTATGTCATCTCCTGTCTTTGCTGTCATGTCCATGCAATTATGCCTGCAGATATATGAAAAACAGAGTTTTTATTCAAAAAAGTAAACTGGAGAATGGATAATGTTTTGAAATATGATAGAGTAAGCGATCGTCATTCTTGTCTACACAGAGCACGGAAAGCAAATGTCCTTTTGGGACATTCCGTTGAGAAGACATTAAATTGCAGCAGATCTTTCTTGTGGATTTAACAATTGCTTTGTCTAAATAAGAAACTAAAGTACAATGGCTCCACAAAAACTTGGTCTTAGAATAGAATTACATCAAATTCACATTGAGTTGCAGATGCTGATACTCAAACCCTATTCTATGTCAATGCTTCGGTTGTCAAGGATCACTTTTGTGGACAATGGAAAAATGAAAATGTCATGTGACAGAAACCAGGTTATAAGGAACATTTATTAACTCACACTTTAGATAGCAGTCAGAACTCAAACTGGGAGACCAGGAGGCTCAGAGGGAAGAGATTCAGTTCACCAAAGGAAGCATCCTGCCTCAAACCCACTAACAAGCAGAGAAATAGGCTAACCTTTTACCTACCAATTTCAGGAACCAAGATTTTCGATCCTGGACTGCACCTCAACTGGAGAAAAGCCAGAAACCCACTTCTGCAATTATTAAGCCACTAATTGATCACTAGGAACTCCCAACCTTCATTTCTTCAGTGAACCAAAAGGAAATCATCAACTCTGCAACTTTTTCCAAGCTTCCATCTCAAAAGGCTAGGAGTGAAAACTTAGACTTTCTAAAGAAAATTAAGTGTATGATATCTCTTTTGTAATGATCTTTGCTTGTGCCTAAGCATGTGTGCATGTATCAGTGAGTGCTGTTGTAAATAGCACTGTAAATACATCTGGGTGCTGAGAAATAAACATTTACTCAATTTTTGTAAAGTCTGGAGGAAAAAAGTCTTTGGTCTGTTTTGAAGTGCAATTAAGGTAACAAAATATTCTTTTTTTAAAAACACAGCTATCTGTGGACAGTTGAGAGGTGGAAGGGGAACCATCCTACCATCTGTCTCTTGTTCATTACAATATGTAGATTTTAACTCAAAGTAATGCTCTATACAGCCTTTATTTCAGTTGTTCCATATGCAGTTTCTTCTATATTTCTCTTCTATCAATCCAATTTTTCTTAAACTTGTACGTTGTCCAGCGTCACCACATTTGAACTATTTAATTTAATGTCATCCATTTTATTTCAAATTCTCCTCTTGTTCTTGTCAATGTTTTTACTTTCAGCAAATACTTCCTAAATTTCCAAAAAGCAATTTTTTTCTGAACTTTAGTCACATCCTCTGCTCTCAGTAGGATTAATAAACTGTCTCAATATTTCCTGTTGACTTCAATACAGCTGATGCAGTTTGAGATCAGCAGCACTAAATGGTACTTGATGCTTCAAACAGAAGTGTAAATGACAAATAACCAGATCATTAATAGCCTACATTATTTCAATCAGCAGCCAGCTATATGTTCCCAAAAGTGCAATTCCAGCTCTCTTGTCAAAATAAGTTGCACTTTTAATATTTAGTTGGGGCATTGCTCTTGCCAATTATATCTGCATTGGATACTTGGCTGACAAAATGCTACATATATTTATTGCTGCTTTATAGATGTGCTTAAAGTTTAAATGTGTTCTCAATTCAAACAAGAGGTGGGCCCAGAGGGAAACACTAGCTTACTCATTCATAGCTGCATGACATCTTGTAGGGCTAGATGCCAAGATATTTTTACACTTAAAAAGGAAAGTAACATTTGTCAGTGATTCCTTTGAATCATCTAAATGGGTCCTGTGCCGAAGTGATGAATTTTTGTTGAATGCAAATCTTTTCTAGGATGGGGTGATGCTGGCTAATGGAGCACACTTGAGGAAATCTGAGTGTAAAATTAAGGTGTATGGTATATCTGGTTACATGCATTGAAAGTAATAATTGATACCAGTAATAAATCCAATGTCCTCTGCTGATGCATGCTATAAGTGATCCCTGGAGATCACTTAACTAACCTTAGAGAGAACTGACAGGATAATATCAGCTGTCAACCTCACACCCTGTCCCATTATTTCCCACTGAGTGTATGTTGGAAGGTGGGAGAGATAGGGAGCTTGGAATCAGAAGACTGAATGAAAAACTTAGGCTGGAATTAGGTTGAATGAGATTGTGTCAGTAGACTAGGATGAGATCATTTGTAAATGAGAATAGAACTTTGAATTCAGTGTGATGAAGGGCCAGGGGGTCTTCTAGAGGCCAGCAAGAACAGGTATGCTAGATAAGCAAAGAACAAAAGAACAAAACAGTACGGGAAACAGGCCCTTCGGCCCAACGAGCCCGTGCGGTCACCCCGATGTTCCCATCTCTACAGTGCAAAAGGAGGCAATTCAGCCTGTACAATCCCACACATGCCCTATCCCGTAACCTCACATACTTGCATCGCTAATCCCTCTAACGTACGCACCCTGGGACACTAAGGGGCAATTTAGTATGGCCAATGAACTAAACCCACACATCTTTCAGACTATGGGACAAAACAGGAGAATCCAGTGGAAACCCACAGAGACACAGGGAGAACAGTGGCCCAAGCTGGGAATCGAACCCAGGTCCCTGGAGCTGTGAGGCAGCAGTGCTAACCACTGTGTCACCCATGCTGCCCGGAATAGAAAAGCAAAATATTTTATGACTGGTCATTAAATCTTGATGCGTAGATGGGTTTGGATGTCCCTGGAATTACAGTAAGTTAGCCTACTGGCACAGCAAATCATTGGGAAGGCAAATGGTTTGTTAAGAGGTTAGGTTATAAGAGTAAGGAAATCTTACTGCAACACAATAGGGCTTTGGAAAAACCATACCTGGATTACTGGTCTTGCCTCAAGAAAATGTAGCAAAGGTTCACTCGATAGAATGACACATTTTCACAGGAAACTGAGAGAAGAGATCCTGGAGTTTCAAAGAGTAAGAGATCGTCTCATTGAAATCTATAACATTCTTAAAGAACTTGACAGAGAAGATGCCGAGGGGCCAAGTGAGTCTAAAGTCAAAACTAAGGTCACAGGATAATGGATTGGCGATTTAAGACTATTAAAACATTTTTCCCATCAGAGGGTTGTGAATTTGGAATACTCTGCTTCAGAAGCTGTGATGCTTAGTTCTTGATCAATAGATTTTTGGCAGACATGAGTGTGAACAAATGATGAAAAAAAAAGGAAATTTTGGGGAACAGGATGGAGTTTGGAGCTCTGGACAAACAAGGCTGGAAGTAAAATAAGCAACAGGGAAAAAAGTTTCTAGCAGTAGTATTTGAGAGATAAGTACTGGGGAGAAGCAGGATTGGTGGCTGGCAGGATAGGGGTTTGAAGCTTAACTCAGGGTCATTCAGGTATCCAAACTGTATATCACCAGATTCAGGGTCAGCCAAAGCCAGAGAGCAATATACTATCAAAGGAAAAGCTACTACTTTTTGACAGTGGCCATGTTAATTTGGAGACATTTCTGTCTCACGTACATCAGTTAAGCACATGATAGTGAATCAGAGCAAAATAATAGATGATGTTAAAATCCAAACCAAAACCAGAAAGTACTGGAAATATTCAACAAGTCTGGCACCATCTGTGGAGAGCACACAGTTTATGTTTCAAGTCTTATGTAACTTATTCAGAACTGAAGGGAATTAGAAATGTAAGCAAAATACTATGGAAACTGTGTAGATTTTCTCCGGATGCTCTGGTTTCCTACCACAGTTCAAAATGTACAGGTTAGCCACGATACCATTGGCCATGATAAATTGTCCCTTAGTATCAGGAAAATAAGTAAATACATCGGGTTACAGGGATGAAGCTTGGGCAAGATTGTTGTCAATGCAGGTTCAATGGTCCAAATGGCTTCTTTCTACACTGTAAGGATTCTATGATTCTAACAGAGATGCTGCCAAAACTCAGCAGGTCTAGCAGCATTGTAAGGAGACAAAGATGAGTTAATGCTTTGAGTCCTTTTACTCTTCATCAGAACTGAAGAGAGGGAGAAAGTAGTAGATATTGAAGTGCAGCTCTGGGAAATTGCAACAGGCTTCAACAGAGGATTTGCAGCAGGTCAAAGATGGACATGTGAGGATGAGAGCAAGTTACTGAGTTAAAATAGCAAGTAACAGGAAGCTTGACTCATACTTGCAGATGAAAGGTATTCCACATTGTTGTCACCCGTCTTCTTTTAGTCTCCCTGGTGTAGAGGAGGCCACAGTCAAAGCAGTGAATACAATTGACTGAAGGAAATGCAGGTGAAATGCAGCTTTAACCTGAAAGGAGTATTTGGTGCCTTGAATGGGGAGAGAGGGTAAAGGACAGGTGCTGCTCCTTCTGCGATTGCAAATGAAGCTGCCGTAGGAAAGGATGGAGAGTTGGGCAGGATGGAAGAGTGGACAAAAGTGTAATGGAATCCCTATGGAATGCTGACAGAGAGGTGAGAGGAAAATGTTTTTCATGATAGCATTGTACTAGAATTGGCAGAAATGGAGGGAAGTAGAAATATTATTGTTTTATGCTGCTGAAAAGATGAGGTGGGGGAAGATGGAGAACAAGAATGACGGTCTGGAATAGGGTCAGGGATGGGAGACATTAAATAAACAAGATTTTAAGGAATAAAAGGCAAGTAGTGGTAGTGAATTCTGGACCCAAGCAAATCTAAACAAACAGACATCAGAGAACCACAAAACAAATTTCAAACTGAACTACTTTCCTTCAACTTGTGTGAAACATCGTGAGAGTATGTGAATATTTTATGCATTGAAGCGACGTGGGATTCATTGGCTAGGCCAGCACTCATTGGCCATTCCTAAATGGTGGTGAGCTACCTTCTTGAAACTCTGCAGTCCATGTGGTGCAGATACACCCAAGTGCGATGAGGGAATGAGTTCCAGGATTTTGACCTTCTGACAATGAATATATTTCCAAATTAGGATGGTGAGTGGCTTGTGAAGAGGTGGAGGAGGAACCAATCACTAAGTTCAGATTCATAAAGCTAGCTGCAATGCATACAATATGCTCCAACTCCTTTAGATAAGCTTCTCAAAAACAACAGACATGAGTCAAACAATGTTACATTAGCCTAAAGCCTAACCTCAGTTATCATGTCAGTCTCTTCATAGATTAGAGGAGCTTTCCACTTTGATGAAATACCCAACACATGAAAGTCACAATTTTGTAGAGGGGTTCATGTACTAATCAATGGCTGGTAAAGGCACAATACAGTGAATAATCCAATAGTCAATACTTTTGTTACTGTTCAGCAACATGTAGAAAAAGAAAAGGTTTTATTGATTTATCTCATGCCTTCATAAAGAGCTAAAAAAAATTTCTATTCACATAATTCCAGAACTCTCCATTTTTATTCCTCTGAGAAACTTTGCTCTGAAAGCAAAAATCTGATTCTCACAAAATGTGACATTGTTTAATTAACTTATTTAAAAGTGTTATGCAATTACATTGTCAAGGGAGTTAACAATAAATATCATTTCATAGCTCCAAATCAGAATGATATGCTGTCTCTTTTATGTAGCCATTCAGATCAACATTAATTTTCATGTTCCTAGGTATCTGCATTTCACCAGCCTTGGGAATATGCATTTATATCTAAAATCTCTAAAGGCACTGAATTATTTACTAGACATACAGTTAGCCTTTCACTTAAACCAAGCAGGAAATATTTCAAAATATGCAGGGGTCCGTAACATATTGGCATTAAGCCATTAAAAGAGAGGAGATTAAAAAATGTACGAAAACGTGGAGGTGTGTGATAGGGAGGGAAAAACAAAATGTGCATAACTCCTTTAATGTGCTTGTTGCAGCATTTTTTAAAGAAACAATGAATAAAGCAAAATCAAAGTGAAATGTTACAATTGCTCATGGGCATACTGGCTAGGAACACAAAAACACTGAAGCACAGACAGGCCCCATGGCCCACTGAACCTGCTAAGCTATTCAATATGATCATGGCTGCATTGGAAAGTCTCTGTATCTTCCTATGGGATGTGCCATCAGGTTACTTAATGGAATGGAACATGGTAAAACGGAGAAGCAAGAGGAGGAGGAAGCGGCACTGGCTATCTCTTCTGTTGAAGGATTGCAGTTGTGGCTTCACCAACCTGTAGGGGAACTAGACACAACAGCAAGAAAACAGCATTTGTTCTCTAGTTCCCTGGAACTGAACAACTCTTGGAGAAATCTAGTCCTTTTCAATAGCGGATGAGATCAATGCTTTGGAAGGAGATGGAACAAATGGTGGCGGAGTGTTGTTCTCAGGCAAAACAATACTTGTGAATGTGATCATCACCAATCAGAATGTTTACTTTTTTCTGTGGCATTTAATTGAAATGTCCTCACTACTGGGGTAAGATTTTTGGAAGATTGGAAAGGAGGTAGGGCAATGGTTAAGAAATTAAGGTTTTTGGTAGCAGGATTCTGGACAAACTCTTGAATAAAGCTAGAGATAAACTCTTGGATAAATCTAGGGACAAACTCTTGAATAAAACTAGGGACAAACTTCGGATAAATCCAGGGACAAACTCATGAATAAAGCTAGAATATAATGATCACAAAATTGTCTTTAAAAAAAAACAATGGGGAGGATTTCTATTTTGGCATTGGGACCACTAGGTTGGGATAAAGTGCAGGTTTTGAACTGCACCATGATGGAAATAGTCATCTGTCATGATTTTCCAAGGAATGGCCAAGTCATGGCCATGAGGTGTTTTGTCTATCCAAATAAGGAAGACAAGTGAACCACAGATAACGGAGAGTCAATAGGAGATCTTCTAGCATCGAAAGTGTGTCAGTCTACTTTTGCATGTAAAGGAGAGAGAGCTATCAGATTGCCAATGTGAAGTGGAAGATTCTAATACCTGAGTGGATAATGTAAGCTAACTTCCAAGTGCAGTACACAGAATATCCTGTACTGTCTTTCTGATGAGGCATTAATCCAAGGCCCCTTCTGGCCTTTACGTTGTTATGATTCCATATCATTATTTGGAAGAAAAGCAGGGGAATTCTCTCTGGTCTGACAGCATCTATGGAGAGAGCCAACATTTTGAGTCTGGATGACCGTTCAATAGAGCTAAGAGCAAAGAAAATCAGATGAGATTGATATTATGAGGCTTGGGGCCGGGGGGGGGATGTAAATGATGATGAAGGCAGCTGAGAAAGGTCCATTAAATGATCACAATTTTGAATGGCAGAACAGAGATACAGATTGTTAAGGGATTGCCTGAGGAACTGGCAGTTACCCTGAAGGGGACAGGGCTAAAAGTGGCAATGGGCACCCACATGGGTTCCAGTTATGCCTGTCTCTTTATGGGAAAAGGGGAGCATTCCCTGTTCCAGTCCTACTCCGGCTCCCTTCCATAGCTCCTTTAACAGTACAGTAGGACTATTTCATGCCAGCTCATAGTCTCATCTGGACCTGGAAAAGCTATCAAATTTGCTTCCAAATTCTATCCCTCTATTACTTTCACATGTCTCCATGTCTGACACTTATCTTCCCTCCTTGACTATAAAATAGTGGGAGGCATAGATCAGCTAGTCAATATCTTTCCCCAAAGGCAGGGGAATCTAAAACTAGAGGGCACAGGTTTAAGGTGAGAGATATAAAGTGTCCAGAGGGGCAATTTTTTCACACAGAGGGTGGTGAGTGAGGTGGTGAATAGAGGCGGATACAATTTTGTCTTTTAAAAAGCATTTAGATAGTTACATGGGTACGATGGGTGTAGAGGTATATGGCCAAATGCAGGCAATTGGGATTAGCTTAGGGGTTTTAAAAAAGGGCGGCATGGACAAGTTGGGCCGAAGGATCTGTTTCTCTGCTGTAAACCTCTATGACTCCATTTCTGGTGATAAACTGTCCATCAGCATCCATTACAAGCCCACCAATTCCCACAACTACCTTGACTGAAGCTCTCCACAGCACTCACCTTGTAAGGATTCCATCCCACTCTCTCCATTCCTTCACCTCTGATGCATCTATTCTGATGATGCCACTTCCCAAAATATGCCTCCTTCTGCTTCAGTTGTGGTTTTCCACCTGCTGTGATTAACCGGATTCTCAATTGCATCTGACTCATTCCCCAGGACACTGATCTCATCCTCTCCCCTCCCTCCCAGCACCAGGATAGTATTCCTCTTGTCCTCACTTTTCGCCTCACCAGCCTCCACATTTAAAGGATTATCCTCCGCCATTTCCATCAACTCCAGCATGATGCCACAACTCAACACTGTCTTCTCTCCAGTTCACCTGTTAGCATTCCACAGCAATCGTTCTCACTGGGACACCATAATCCATTACTCTTATTACACACAATCCCTCAACCCCCTGTCCACATTACCTTCCCATGCAATATCAGAAGGTGCAACATCTGTCTCTTTACCTCCTCCCTGCTCACCATCCCAGGGCCTAAACACTCCTTTCAGGTGAAGCAGCACTTCGCATACACCTTCTACTGCATTTGCTGTTCCCAATGCCCTAATACTCTATATTGGAGAGACCAATCACAGACTAGGTGATTGCTTTGCAGAGCATCTTCACTCCGTCCACAAGCAGGGTCCAGACCTTTCTGTCACTTGCCACTTCAACACATCTCCCTGCTCTCCTAAACACATGTCTGACCTTAGCCTTTTGGTCGTCCACCCAACGGTAGACGAAGGGCGAGCCGTTGATGTTGTCTATATGGATTTTAGTAAGGCGTTTGACAAAGTCCCTCATGGGAGATTAGTCGAGAAGGTCAAGGCAAATGGGATACAAGGACAGGTAGCTAGATGGATAAGTAACTGGCTTGGTAATAGGAGACAGAGAGTAATAGTGGAAGGGTGTTTTTCTAGGTGGAGGTCGGTCACTAGTGGTGTGCCGCAGGGCTCGGTACTGGGAACTCTTCTATTTGTAATATATATAAATGACTTGGAAGAGGGAGTAAGTGGAGTGATCAGCAAGTTTGCAGACGATATAAAGATGGCTGGACTTGCGGATAGTGAGGAGTATTGTCAGGCGATGCAGCAGGACATAGATAGGCTGGTAGCTTGGGCAGACAGATGGCAGATGGAATTCAATCCTGATAAATTTGAGGTGATGCATTTCGGGAGAAAGAATGTAGGGGGGAGGTATATGATAAAGGGTAGACCTATTAAGAGTATAGAAACGCAGAGGGACCTCGGGGTGCAGGTGAACAAGTCTCTGAAGGTGGCAGAGCAAGTGGAGAAGGTTGTGAAGAAAGCATATAGTATGCTAGCCTTTATAGGAAGGGGTATAGAGTACAAGAGCTAGCCTTTAATGTTGCAGTTGTATAAAATGCTGGTTAGACCTCATTTGGAATACTGCGTCCAGGTCTGGTCGCCTTACTACAGGAAGGACGTGGAGACTCTGGAGAGAGTGCAGAGGAGGTTTACCAGGATGCTGCCTGGTATGGAAGGTCTGAGTTATGAGGAGAGATTAGGAAAATTGGGACTGTTTTCCTTAGAAAGACGTAGACTTAGAGGAGATCTGATAGAGGTGTACAAGATTTTGAAGGGGATAGATAACAGGGTTAAGCTTTTTCCGAGGATGGACTCAAATAGCACAAGGGGTCACGGGCTTAGGGCGAGGGGGGTAAGGTATAATTTGGATGCTAGAGGGAGTTTTTTCACACAGAGGGTGGCGGGAGTATGGAATGCGCTGCCAAGTAAAGTGGTGGAGGCAGGTTCTCTGGAGTTATTTAAGAAATACTTAGACGGGCACGTGAACAGAATGGGAATGGAGGGGTATAGAAAACCGATTTAAAATAGGGACCGTGAGCCTTGGGAGTCCCTGGGAAGAGTGTAAATAGATGATAGAACATAGAACATAGAACATTACAGCACAGAACAGGCCCTTCGGCCTTCGATGTTGCGCCGACCAATATAAAAAGCAATGACCCTCCAAACTAAACCATTCCCTTCTCTTCCATATACTGATCAACTAACCTCTTAAACGCCACCAAACTTGGCGCATCTACAACCGCTGCAGGCAGGGCATTACACTCCCGAACCACCCTTTGGGTAAAGAACCTGCCTCTGATATCCGTCCTATAACTATCACCCCTTAATTTAAAGCTGTGTCCCCTCGTGCTAGTTTTTTCCATCCTAGGAAAAAGGCTATCACTATCCACCCTATCTATACCTCTAATCATCTTATATGTTTCGATTAGGTCCCCTCTTAGCCGCCTCCTTTCTAACGAATACAACCTCAAATCCCTCAGCCTCTCCTCATAAGACCTGCCCTCCATACCAGGCAACATCCTGGTAAACATCCTGGATGATATTGATGTACTTGTTTTTATCCTACAGGTGCTTTGGTCCACCTTGTTGTCTAACAAGGGGCATACACGCGATGGGTCGTGAGAGAACTGCTCTTGGATCTTTTTCGAGAGTATCCTACTGCTTCACATCGTTAGTGTATGCTTGACCTGCACCATCTGATGGGCAACACGACAGCTCAGTGACTATCGCTGTGCTGTGCAGATACATGGATTTGGGCCTGTGTCTGTGAGAGTTTGCGCATTCTCCCCGTGCTTGCGTGGATTTTCTCCGGGAGCTCCGGTTTTCTCCCACATCGCAAAGATGTGCTCTTAGGCTAATTGGCAAAACAAATTCTACCTAAATTGTCTCAAATTTGGTTTTTAATGCATAGATCTATAAACATGGACAGGGATCGTGGGTAGAGGTGGGAACATCGGGGTGGCGGCGCGGGCTCGTTGGGCTGAAGGGCCTGTTTCCCGTGCTGTTTTGTTCTTTGTTCTTTTGCAATGTTCTAAAGAAACCCAATGCAAATTGGAGGAACAGTGCCTCATCTTCTGACTAGGCACTTTATAGCTTTTCTGGACTGAACATTGAGTTCAACACGTTCAGAGCATGAACTCCCCCCTCCACCTTCACCCCATTTCCATTTATTTTATTTCATTTCTTCTTTTCATCTCATTCATTCATTTTTGCCACTCCTCATTTTCACTTCCATTTCTCTGTTCTTATTCTCCATCTTTGCATCCCTCCCAACCTCCATTTCTGGGTAGCTGCCACATTACTTCAGCAATCCTTTAAATGTCTATATCTCAGTTTTGCCATTCACACATTCTGATTGCTTACGGACCTTTCTCAGCCTTCTTCATCATCATTTACATTTCCTTTGTCCAATTAGAACCCCAGCCACCAACATGATGTACCCCCCCACCCCCTACACAACCCAAACCTCATAGTATAAATCTCATCAGATTTTCATTGCTCTTAGCTCTGATGAAGGTCATCCTGACTTGAAATGTTTGCTCTATTCTCTCTCCACAGATACTGTCAGACTTGCTGAGATTTTCAAGCATTTTCTGTTTTTGTTTCAGATTCTAGCATCCGCAGTATTTTGCTTGAATTCTCTCTGGTGTCCTGGTTACTATTTCTCCATCATCAAAAAAAATGATTTGCTCATTAGAACATTGTATGTTTGTGTGGAAATGAACTGTAACATTTCCTGTAAGGGTAACCTTTAATGGTTAAACATTGTTCATAAGATCATTGTAAAGTAAAACTTGACATTGAGCCACATAAAACTTAGGTAAAAAAGGTAGGTTATAAGATGGCTCTGAAAGGAAAATGAAATAGAGAGTCAGAAAGGTTAGGGAGGGAAGTCAAGAGCATTAGGCCAATGCAACTGAAGACATGGTCACCAATACTAGACCAATTAAAATCAGAATGCTAAAATGGCCAGTATTAGAGGAGCACAAATATCTTGGAGGGTTGTGGGATTGGAGGACATTACAGAGATAGGTAAGGATAAGGTCTTGGAGGAGTTTGAAAATAAGGATTTCAAAGTCAAGGTGTTGGTTGGTTGGGAGCCAGTGTAGGCTAGTGAGCACAGGGGTGACAGATAAACAGAAATTGATATCAGTAGGCAATTTGATGATCTGAATCATCAAATTTATGGATTGCAGAATGAGAGAGACCTTTGAAATAATCAAGTCCAGAAGTAAAGATGGTATGTTGAGGGTTTCAACAACAGATAAACTGATGTGAGGCAGAGCTTCACACAGTTGGAAATAGGTGTTTTTACTCATGGATTGGATACGTGATTAGAAGCTCAAGTGGGTATCAAAATAATCTGGTTCAGTCTCAGAATCATCAAATTTATGGATTGCAGAATGAGAGAGACCTTTGGAATAATCAAGTCCAGAAGTAAAGATGGTATGTTGAGGGTTTCAACAACAGATAAACTGATGTGAGACAGAGCTTCACACAGTTGGAAATAGGTGTTTTTACTCATGGATTGGATACGTGATTAGAAGCTCAAGTGGGTATCAAAATAATCTGGTTCAGTCTCAGACAGTTGCCAGTGTGAGGGACAGAATCATTGGTAGTTCAGAAACAGCATTTGTGACAAAGACTATAGACATGTGAAAACTAAGGCTATGTTTTCAGATCATGTCATTGAGGGGCTGCATATTCATGCAAAAAAGGAGGTCATATATAAATCTTTGGGAGAGACCTGAGAGAATGGCATAGGAACATGAAGAGAAGTCTGCAGGAATGGTGGGGATCGCGAGTTGTGTGTTTTGAAGACGGTTGTTAATGACTCATTTGAAGGATATACGAACAGTACCTAAAGAAAAACTGACAAGATCAGTGTGTGGGAACCAAAAGGGAAACCAAAGTGTTCAGCAGTTTATTGCAACAGTAACTACTCTTCAAATATATTTCCTTGACTGTAAAACACTTTGAGATGTCCAACAGCCATGAAAACATTATATAAATGCAAGTTTTTTTTCGCATTACTTACCTTCAAGTCTAACAATCAGTGGTACTTTCAGTTTAAGTTCACGACCTGCCTTTGTAATGCCATGTGCTATTATTGCACAGTTGACTATTCCACCAAAAATGTTGATAAGGATTGCTTCAACCTAGGAAAAGAACAAAGAAATTTCTTACAGGTTATCAGTGATAGCATAAAAAAAAGCAGAAATAGTTCTTTAAAAACTACGTTCTCCAAAAAAACTCAAAAGGGAAGGAAAAGGGCTGATGTGCCGGGAAGTAGAGGAGATATTCTGGAATTTCGAAAACCAATTCAACACCACAGCAGGGAATAAATAGAAATTGTAAGAAAACTTACATTAAATCTATGTATCAAGGTAACAACTACTTCAGGTATTACAAAATTTTAATTTACAGAACAACAATTGAAAGTGGGTGATTACCTCTGACCAAGAGAATGTCATGTGTCAAGCTTCTCAATACTTACCAAGGTCTTTGTATTGATGTTTATTCAGGAAGATGATGCCCACAAAATATAAGAAGTGGACATGTTAGAGGTAATAGATAAGGTGAAAAGGATGTATTGGAAAGGGTTAATATGTTTAGAATGGGTAACACAAGAAATAGGAGCAGGCAGCTCATTGTTCCTGCTCTATCATTATACTTAATCTTGGGTTTCAACTCATTTTCCTGCATGCTCCCCCCACTTGATTAGCTGAGACACCAAAATTCTGTCTATCCCAGGCTTAGATGTATTTAACAATAAAGCATCCACAACCCTTTGGGTACAGAATTCATAACCCATAAGTGAAATAATTTCCCCTCATTTCAGTTCTAAACAATCAGCCCTATAACCTGAGACTGTGTCCCTCATATTTCAGACTCCCTTGAACTGATGAAACACTGTCTCAGCAACTACCCAATCAAGTTTCTTCAGAATCTTGTACGTTTCAATGAGATCAGCTCTCATTCTTCTAAACTCCAAAGATGGAGGCCTCATTTATTTTGTCTCTCATTATAAAACAATAGCCTCTTCCCAGGGACCAATTTAGTGAACTTGTGCTATACTGCCCCTTTTTCAAGTGTATCCTTTCTTAAATATGGGGACCAAAACTACACAAAGTACACTGGATGTAGTCTCAACAAAACTCTGTTAAATATTAACAAGACTTTTAATTCTTGTACTTCAATGCCCTTGCAATAAAGGCCAACATACAATTTGTTTTCCTAATTGCTGGCTGAAATTGCATATTAACTTTCTCATATGAGCATACCAATGTCCCTTTGAATATCAACACTTAAAAGCTGGTCATCTTTTAAAAACGTTCTGCTTTTCTATTCTTATAACCAAGGTGAATAACTTCACACTTCCTTATGTTATACTTCATCAGCCCATTTGTTGCCCCTGCACTTAATCTGTCTATATCTCTGCAGTCTTTCCATGTCCTCTCCACAGCTTACTTTCCTACCCAGCTTTGTATGATCAGCAAATTTAGATATATTACTCTCTATCTCTTCATCTAAGTCATGAATATAGATTGCAAATAGCTGTATTCTCAGCACTGACCCTTGTGGAGCTCCACTATTCACTGCCTGTGAACTTGAAAATACTTTATGCCCATTCTTTGTTTTTCATCTATTAGCTGATTCTTTATCCATGCTAATACATTATCCCCAGCTCTACAACCACTTCTTGTGCCCATTAATCTATTGTGTGCACCTTACTGAATGTCTTCTGATAATCTAGATATATTGCAGTTATTGTTTCCTCTTTACTGATGCTACAAGCTCTGAAAAAACGCCAATAAATTTGTCGAACAGAATTTCCCTTTAGTAAAACCACAATGACTTGTTCTAATCATTCTGTGCTTTTCTAAGTGCATTGTTAAAACTTACTTAATGATAGATTCCAGCATTTTTCCCCAATGACCGATGTTAGGTCAACTGTCTGTAGTTCACTGTTTTCCTTCTCTCTCCTTGAAAAGTGGTGCAACATTTGCCAACTTCCAATGATTTGATTTGATTTATTATTGTCACATATATTGTCACAGTGAAAAGTGTTGTTTCTTGCGTGCTATAAGTCAAAACATTCCTTTCATAGGGAAGGAACGGAGAGAGTGCAGAAAGGGCGGCATGATAGCACAATGGTTAGCACTGCTGCTTCACAGCTCCAGGGACCTGGGTTCGATTCCCAGCTCGGATCACTGTCTGTGTGGAGTTTGCACATTCTCCTCGTATCTGCGTGAATTTCCTCTGGATGCTCCGGTTTCCTCCCACAGTCCAAAGATGTGCAGGTTAGGTTGATTGGCCATGCTAAAATTGGCCCTTAATGTCTTGGGACATGTAGGCTCGAAAGATTAGCAGGTAAATGTGTAGGGATATAGGGATACAGCCTGGGTGGGATTGTGTTGGTGCTGACTCAATGGGCCGAAGGGCCTGTTTCTGCACTGTAGGGTTCTATGAATATAATGTTACAGTCATAGCTAACGTGTAGACAAAGATCAACTTAATGTGAAGTAGGTCCATTCAGTCTGATGGCAGCAGGGAAGAAGTTGTTCTTGAGTCAGTTGGTATATGACCTCAGAATTTTGTATCCTTTTCCCAATAGAAGACAGTGAAAGAGAGAATATCCGAGGTGCGTGGGGTCCTTGATTATGCTGGCTGCTTTTCCGAGGAAGTGAGAAGTGAATCACGGTCAATGGGTGGGAGGCTGGTTTGACTGATGGATTGGGCTTCGTTCGTGACCCTTTTGGAGTTTATTATAGTCTTGAACAGAGAAGGGGCAATACCAACATGTGATACAACCAGAAAGAATGCTTTCTGTGGTGCACCTGTAAAAGTTTGTGATAGTAACAGACATGTCAAATTCCCTTAGTCTTCTGAGAAAGTGCCATGATTAATCTTTTGAAGCATTTCGTACTTATGGACGTCAGAGCCTCCAGAAGATGGTCATTAAATCATGCTGCTGGCTTTTCTTTGAAACCAGGATGATAGTCACTTTCTGGAAGCAGATAGAGACTTCAGATTGTTGTAAAGAGAGGTTATGGGACAGTTCCTGAAGCTACGGCATTTTTCAAAATCATGGCTGGTACATCTACTACATCTTCAGCTATCACTCTTAAGAATCGTAGGACATATTGGACATCAGGTCCTGGGAATTTGTTATATTTCAGTCCCTTAATTACTCTGTAATACTTTTTCTATCCTGATACTAATTTACTTCCACTGTCAATTTCTGGGAATGGAACTTGTGTCTTTTATTATGAAGAGAAACACAAAGTATTTGTTCAATGGCTCTGTTATTTCCTTATTTTCTATGCTAAGTTATCCTGTTTCCATGGGACCAGTATTTACATTAGCAACTCACTTCCCTTTTATATAATTGTAAAAACTTTTATAATCTGCTTTCACTTTTTGGCTACTTTACTCTCGTATTCTACTTTTTTTTCCCCATTTTATCAACATTTTGGTCACCCTTTGCTAGTTTGAAACATTTCCAATTTTCGAACTGACTAATTGTTTCCACAAGATTATAAACCTCTTTTTTCAAGCTGAAACTATTCTTAACAAGCCACCAAGAGATATGGAGCTTGCACATTCTCCTTGTGTCTGTGTGGGCTTCCTCCGGGTGCTCTGTTTCCTCCCACAGTCCAAAGATATATGGCTTAGGTTGACTGGCCACGTTAAAATTGCCTTTTAATGCTCTGAAATGCTTATGTTAGAGGGATAAATATGTGAGGATGGGAGCGTGGGGCTTGGGTGGGATTGTAGTTGATGCAGATTTAATGGCCTATTGGCTTTTTTCTGCACTTTATGGTTTCTTTGATTCTATGACTAGTCTTGCTGAGATTTTGCTTTCAATAGAATGATTTCTCATTGAACATTTTGAATTGTTTGAGCACAGAACATAGAACATTACAGCGCAGAACAGGTCCTTTGGCCCTCGATGTTGCGCCGACCAATTAAGAGAAAGCAATGACCCTCTAACCTAAACCATTCCCTTTTCATCTATAAACCTATCCACTGATCACTTAAACACCCCAAACTTGGCGCATCTACAACTGCAGCAGGCAGGGCATTCCATACACTTACCACCCTCTGGGTAAAGAACCTACCTCTGACATCCGTCCTATAACTACCACCCCTTAATTTAAAGCTATGTCCCCTCGTGCTAGCTTTCTCCATCCTAGGAAAAAGGCTATCACTGTCCACCCTATCTAAACCTCTGATCATCTTATATGTTTCAATAAGGTCTCCTCTTAGCCGCCTTCTTTCTAATGAAAACAACCTCAAATCCCTCAGCCTCTCCTCACGTTTGTTTACGTGTTTCCCAATGTTCACTTACCTCCATACCTTTTAGTTTATTTACCCAATTTATCTCAGCCAATTCTCTCCTCATACCTATTCGCAAATAGCGTACCAATTTGCAAACTTGACAGAGTCTTTGAAGAGACTTCTGGATGAGTGCACGGATTGAGGGTTATAGGTAAGCCTAGTAGGTAAGGATACGATCGGCGCAACTTGTGGGCTGAAGAGCCTGTTTGTGCTGTAGTTTTTCTATGTTCTATGTAATTGTTTTTAAGCTCAAGATTCATTTTTGTAATTGGAGTATGTCATTTTCAAACATAACATTGTATTATTATCATTATTTCCCACTGGATCTTTGACTATAAAATTACTAAGTAGCCTGGCTTCATTACACAACACTCGATCTAAGGTAGCTTTATCTCTAGTCAACTCCAAAAATATTCTACAAATTCATCTTCTAGATCACTCTTGTAAATTTGATTGTCCCAGTCTATATGATGATTAAAGTCCCCCAACAATTATTGCATTGCCTTTGTTACAAGCTCCAATAATTTGTTTAATGTTCTGTTCAACAATATAACTACTGCCATGGGGTCTATAAATTACTCCCACCAGTGTTTTCTGACTCTCACTATTACTACTTTTCATCCATACTGAATCTACTTAATGATCTTTTAAGGCCAGATATTTTCTCGCTAATGTCTTTATGTTTTTCTTTACTGTCAGGGCTACATCTCCTTCTTCGCCATTCTGTCTGTTTTCTCGGCATATAACCATATAAAAGTTACAGCATGAGAGGTCGCCATTGGCCCATCCTGTCCATGCCAGCCCAAGGATACCAAGTGCCCTTTCAAATCCCACCCTCCTGCACCTAGCCCATAGTTCTGCAGCTTATGGCACCTAAAGTGCAGATCTAAGTACTTTTAAAAGAGTTGGAATATTTATGCCCAACCTTGATCACCTTGTAACCATGTTTCTATAATGAATCAATCATTTAGCTCTATTTGTGCCACTAGTTCACTCATTACACTGCAAATGCATCCTGCATTCAGGTAACCATTAATTTCATTTTCTTACATCTATTCCCTGCAATTATCTTATTCAGTGATGTGCAATTTTGGTTAAACTTTTCATAGCTTATCTTTACTGTTCCCATATCTCTTCCTTTCTCTTTGTTAAGTCACCTGGCTTCTGTCCTTGCCTCTAAGGGAAGTGGGACTGAAGACAGTAAAAGGGCTTGCCATAATCTTCAAACTTTCATTAGTTAGGACAAATCCGTTACAAGGATTGAAGAGTGGGAATTATAACACTCTTGATTGTACACTACAAGTAACCAGAGTGCAATCTGTTCATTATCAGTGGTGGGTAAAGTTGTAGAGACAATTGTCACGAGAAAAAAACGTACAGGCACTTAGAGAGATTGCAGAGGTTTAAATTAATTAAAGAGAACCAGCGTGGATTTGTTAAAGACAGCTTACTGTATTTGACTAATTATTTATTTGTTCATTCATTCATGAGATCCAGACATCACTGGCTAGGCCTACATTATTACTCATCCCTAACTGCCCTTGAGAAGGTGAAGGTGAGCCGTCTCCTTGTGTTGTAGGAACAGCCACAGTGCTATAAGAAGGGAGTTCCAGGATCTTGACTCAGTGTCAGTTAAAGAATAACAATGTAGTTCCTAGTCACGATGGCATGTGACTTGGAAGGGAACTTGCAGGTGGTGCATGTGGACATAGACTACTTCAGTATCTGATGAGTCGCGTATGGTGCTGATACTGTGCAATCATCACTTCCGACCCTATGATGCAAGGAAGGTCAGTGATGGGTTATGACACTGGCCCGAGGAACTCCTGTAGCAATGACCTGGGACTGAGATGATACACCTCCAACAATCATTACCATCTTCCCTTATGTTTCCCCGATCCACATTGACTTCAGTTTTTTGTCTTTCTAGGTGGTACAAACCACAAGTTTTGAAAGTGCCTTTAGAAGGACCCTGGTGAGTTTTTGCACTGCATCTTGTAGATGATACACATGGCTGCCATTGTACAGCAGTGGTGGAGGCAGTAGAAGATGATGGATGAAATGTCAATCAAGTGGGTTGCTTTGTTCTGGATGGTGTCAAGCTTCTAGAGTGTTTTTGAAGCTGTATGCATCCAGACAAGTGGAGAATATTCCACCATGTAGCTGATTTGTGCCTGGTAGATGCTGAACAGGCTTTGGGTTGTTAAGTAGTTGAACCACAGCCTGCTGAATTGCCAGTCCTGCTCTGGCAGTCATATATTTAGATAGCTAGTCCAGTTGAACTTCTGGTAAATTGTACCAGAAAAGGGAGGTTTCAGTGATGATAATGCCACTAAATGTCAAGAGGAGATGATTAGATTCTCCCTTGTTGGAAACGGTCATTGTCTGGCACTTGGAATCATAGAATCTTACAGTGCAGGAGGAGGCCATTTAGCCTACTGGTCAGCACCAACCACAATCCACCCAGGCCCTTTCCCCATAAGCCTATGCATTTACTCTAACTACTCTCCCTGACACTAAGAGGCAACTTGGCATGGCCAATCCATCTAACTTGCTCATCTTTGGATTGTAGGAGGAAACTAGACCACCAGAGGACACATACTCAGACATGGGAAGAACGTGCACAGATAGCGATCCAAGCTGGAAACTGAAACTCAGGCCCCTGGCGCTGTGAGGCAGTAGTGCTAACCACTGTGATACTATGCCACCCCCTTGATATGGCACGAATATTACTTGCCACTTATCAACTTAAACCTGAATATTTCCTAGAGTCTTGCTGTATATGGACACAGACTGCTTCAGTATTGATGAGTTGTGAATGGTGCTGCTACTGTGCAGTCATCTTATAATGGATGGAAGGTCATTGATGAAGCAGTTAAAGATGGCTGGGCTAAGGACACTATCCTGAAGAACTCCTGCAGCGATGCCCCAGGGCTGACATAATTGACCTCCAACAACCATAGTCATCTTCCTTTGTGTTTGCACTGATTCACATTGATTTCAGTTTTTTAGGGGACTTCTATGCTTCATTTGGTCAAACACCATCTTGGTGTCAAAGGCAGTCTTTCTCACATCATCTTTTTCATGAAGTATTGAGAAGACTAATAAAGAAAATGCAGTTGCTGCTGGTTATATGGACTTTAAGCATTTGACAAAGTACAACTTAAGTTGCAGGTTAATAATATTGATGCTAATGAAATGTGAAAGTCAGTGTCAACCTGGATAAAGAACTAGCCTAAAGGCAGAAACCAAAACGTTGTAGTACATTATCGTCATGCTGAAGAATGGTAGACAGTGATCTTTCTGAAGGATCAGTGTTTGCATCACATATATCTGTTGACAATAGCAAAATTGGAGGTGTGGAAAAATGAGGATGATACTAATCAACTGGAACAGGACATGGATACGGTAGCAGAATAGGGAGATAGAATTTAGTACAGTATGCAGGGATGCATTTTGACAGAGGGATAGGGAGAGGCAATGTATACTTAGTGACACAGTTTTACATAGTGAGAAGGGACAGAGGGACCAAGGATTCGAACACATTGAAATTGGCAAACATATCGAGAGAGTGGTTATCTCAGCAAATTGAATCTTGAGCTTCATAAATAGTGGCATTGACTACAAAAAAAACGGGAAGTTATGCCACTTTTAAAAAACTCTGATTTGGGCCACAACTAGAATATTTCATACCACTCTAGCCACTACAATTGGAAGGATGTGAAAGTCCCTGAAAGGATGTAGAGAAGATTTATCAGAATAGCTCCAGGGTTACGGAATTTAGCAACTGGATTAGTTTGGAGAAATGGAGGTTGCTGCCCTTGGAACAAAGGAAGATGAAGAGAGATCTCATCTGATTCCAAGATTATGACAGATTTAGATAACGCAGACAAAGAAAACCTTTCTCATTAGCTGATGGCATAAGGACTAAAGTAAACAGATTTAACACTTTGGTTAAGAGACATGGGGGAGATGAAATGTGAGGAAGAACATTTTTATGCAGCAAATGGTGACAATTTGGGACATTCTGCCTAAAAGGGTGGTAAAATGGAGATGAGCAATGATTTCAAAAGAAAATTGAATAGGTACTTAAGGGAAATAAAGTTGTAGGACTTCAGGAGTAGAACAGGAAATGTAACTGACTTAATTGCTCTGCAGAGAGCTGACACAGGCCTGATGGCAAAATAGCCTCCTTCTGTGCCGAACTGACCAATAATTAATATTCTTCCCTCTTACCTTGCTACTGACTCCTACAGAATATTTTTTCTATGTTATAGGTGCTATCGCTATAGGTGCTACCAAAACTTAAACATGGTAAGATTCAATTCTTAACTGCTAATCTATTCCTATGAGTTCCAATTCAAACAATATTCCGTTTCCATACTTAAAGTGGCTCAGTTTTACAGAGTGTGAAGGGACAGAGGAAGCTGGGGTTCAAGCGCATTGAAATTGGCCGAACATATTGAGAGAGTAGTTAGCAAAGCAAATTAAATCTTGGGCTTCATAAATAGTGGCATTTAGTGACTACAAAAACAGGGAAGTTATGCTACTTTTAAAAAGCTCTGATTGGGCCACAACTAGAATATTTCATCCCACTCCAATCTCCATAATTGGAAGGATGTGCCTCTTCAAAATCAGTTAGCAACCCACTGGCATATGGGATTGTAATTCGATTGCAAATCCTGGAGTGCTGAGAGCACTTGTGGAGAGAAAGAGAGAACGAGAGAGATGTCTTTCTTCTTTCAGAACGACGCAGCAAAATTGCTTCCTTTTTAAAAGAATTGAAAGAGTAGCTGGATATCTTCCCCGCAAGCTTAGCTCCTTCTGTTAGCACATGGCTCTGTCTCTAGCAATTAACCTAATCAAAATCCTACTCCGAAACCCAGGGAAAAAAATCAAGCAAACACAAATATATTAACTTTTGAGGGAGGGAGGTAGTATAGAATTCTTAGTATGAGGCCCTTCATTTTAATTTTATTGTAATAAGTAGACTAGGTTAAGGCAATTAAAAAATGCCTTATATATGGTGAGAATTCACAATGTGCTGGAACAAAATGTGCAAAGGTATTATAAACTGCAAATATATAAACCATACAACCAGAAATTAACCAAATATTATAAGCTTAAACTGTATTTTCAATATATATCTATTGTGTGCCTTGGCCAACTTTGTTTTGAGTGCAAATGGGAAACACAGTAGTGGACAGTCCAACTTCTTTTAATACAATGGAGCATAAAAAGACAGCCTCTCCTATCTGATTTTAGATATGCAAAAACAAGTTGAATCATAGGCCCACTATTTTAGGGAGTAAATTTGTTCCTGGGTAGCAAGACTGAAGCAGTCTCTCCTGATAAAGGAGATCCGGTTCCAACGAAAGTGTGATTTCTTTCACCAATTAAAATTTGCAGCTGTTAGTTATGACAAAGAACAAAGAAGGACAAAGAACAAAGAAGAACAAAGAACAAAACAGCATGGGAAACAAGCCCTTCGGCCCAACGAGCCCACGCCGCCACCCCGATGTTCCCACCTC
This sequence comes from Sphyrna mokarran, assembly GCA_024679065.1. Taxonomy (NCBI): domain Eukaryota; kingdom Metazoa; phylum Chordata; class Chondrichthyes; order Carcharhiniformes; family Carcharhinidae; genus Sphyrna; species Sphyrna mokarran. Next base: position 101,793,826 of record JAGIQG010000003.1, on the reverse strand, counting down.
TACCTGCGATCCCTGTCCATGTTTATAGATCTTACCTTACCTTATGACCTTACAAGAATTGATGTGGGTTAGGTTTCCTAGGTAACAGGAGGGGAACCTACATGGCAAGGAGCTAATATTGGAACTTTATTGGCTAAGATAATGTCAAATATTGTGATTGGACCCCATCCACCCACCACCCCTCCACACCCCATTCTGATTGATGAGACTGGGTGGGATATTGAAATGTTCAGAATTAAAGTTTATTTATTAGTCACAAGTAGGCCTACAATCAATACTGTAATAAAGTTACTGTGAAAATTCCCTAGTCGCACACTCTGGCGCCTGTTCAGGTACAGAGAGAGAATTTAGTATGGCCAATACATCTAACTTACACATCTTTTGACTGTGAATGGAAACTGGAACATTCAGAGGAAACCACACAAACACTGGGAGAATGTGCAAACTCCACACAGACAGTGACCCAAGCCAGGAATCAAATCTAAGTCCCTGGCACTGTGAGACAGCAGTGCTAACCACTGTGCTTTACTTCACAATATTAGTTCAAAGAGGACGGTCAACCCTCATTGAGTGTCTCTTCCTCCTGATGCACGCGTTAACAAATAAATTCCTTTTCATTCTTCAACTATATACTATTTTTCACAATCTATATATTGGTTAAGTGAGGTTAACAAATACAGGGCACCCCAGGGGACACCTCAAAAAATTCCTCCTACAACTCCGTTAAGACGGACACACCATTAGCTATGAGTTATTATCTTGCAGTCTCAGCATGGAGCTGCATGTTTTTTCCAGATAATTTGATTTCTTGAAACAAGATACTCCTCTTACAAGAAAGATGATATAAATATATTTCTTAAAGGCACAGCATCATCACACTATAGTTATTCAAGTTGTCATTGTTCTCTGTAACTCTGTATCTCAACCGTTTTGAATACAGTTGACATGCAATAGGCATCTAAATCAACTTTAATTTAATAAATAATGAATGGCATAATTATAACTCAAATCTTTGGGAAGTTCCTCCTTCCTGCCTCCATTGGTCATGTGCTAAGTAGGCACCAATCAGATTGCAAAATTAAAATTAGGTGGGCTCCACTACACTTGCTTACGAGAGTAATAATACTGGTGAGGGAGGGTAAAGGTAACTTTCCATCCTGCAGCAGAACAGTGCTTCCTGAAGCACTCTCTTTTTGACCAGCAGATCAGCTGTTATAGTGTTCTTGACATTATTGCTAAGAGATTCTGTCCACATTTGGTGTATTGCATTTGAAAACAGAGTAATCCACGCTCACCTTCCCTTAAATTCTTGGTAAGCAAAATAGTGAAGGTTTACAAGTGGTCACTTTTTTTTGTCATTTTATCCAGTATCAATAAGCCAAATGAGCAACTGGTCTATGACACCATTAATAGCCCCAATAGCTAATAATCATAAGATGTTTGAGAGCATCATACAGCTTTTTCTCCTTAGTCTTTTAACACTGTATATAAAGGTTAAATATCTTGCTGTAAGTTAACTCCAATTGCCTTGCATCTGCTAATGCGAAAACAGGGCACACGAATATAACAGCGAACATGTTTGCAATCTCTGTCTATCTACTGGTATGCTAATGTAGGGCAGCAACCTATTGTGCAAGTTGCTGTTTTTATTTTTTCGTTCACTTTAATTTTTTTTTAAATTCACTTTAAATCTTTATTTCTTTCTCCTATTGGTTATGTTTTTCCATTTTCAAAGTCCTGACTTTAAAATACTTGCACCCAATCCCCAAAACACAGGAACAGAAAGAGAATGGAGGTATGTTACTGATCTCACTGTGGATTGACCACATTCATGTTTCAAAATGGTGCCAGAGCATGGCTCCCTTTGTGAGCTATGTATGGTATGATTTGTATGGATAGCATGCAAAACAATACTTTTCACTGTATCTTAGTACTTGTGACAACAATAAATCAAATCAGAAACTACTCAGTGATCTGGACCAAATCTCCTTGTACTCCTTAGACCTCTTTGAAGAGGCAGCTAACACATTTAGGTAGATGTATGGTTGGCTCAGTTTCTAAGCTGCTTCATTCCATAGTAGATAAAACATGCAATGTACTGACCACAATATTATCACTTGCTACAGTCATTTCAAATTCTGTTCATGCACTTATTATGAAAATAAATAACACATGCGTAGTAGCCCATCCTGATAAGTCCTTATAAATATGGAAACATAAATTCTGGCTCAGCAAGGCAAAAGTTCCATATTTGTAGGCTGTTCCTGCCTAACTGACCAATTTCTGATGTTTGTGTTAATTCTTAAAAGGCTTCTTTTGAAAGACCGTCAAAGATCGCGGAATTTATCAACATCAAGGTACGCAGTGTATTCTGCATGAACAGGCATAGTTAACAAAAGCATTATTGTTTAGGATCAATGCAAAGCTGTTCATCCTGCATTTCAAACACTTCTGTCTGCCTATGATAGCCAGTCAAGCATGAGGCTGTCTGGGGAAATTGCTCCCTTTCAGGTAAGCTTCTGTCCAAAATACATGGTGAAGCATTATATTCAGGTTTAATTTGCATATAAAAAATGCCTATTAAATCTCCATCTGTACTTGTTGGCCTCTTTAAGGGATGTACATTGGGAGGGTTGCCCAGGGGAATGGGTGTGGGGATCTTAGGGCAGATCTGGGCTTTTACAGTAGGTTCTAGCACTAGGAGTGGGAACATCGTGAAAGTATTCTATGTATATACGCATTTGTAAATAAATGGTATTCTTTTCTTATATTCATTGGTGGTCATCAATTCTTACAATTACTTCACCAACCATTTCCATTCTTTTCAAGTAAGTGCTAATGTATAGGGAACAAAAAGTCAAACTTTTAGCTCAGGTGTACCAAATTGAACTTGAGCTGCAAAGTAGGATAAACAGTTTCCAACTTACTGTTGTATCTATTTTATTTCATACTTATTTGAGTTTATACCAACGAGAAAATAAGGGATAGAAAACTAAACAAGTAATGAAGCTATAGTGGGTATAAAGCAGGAATTGCAGTCAGCCATTACAGAAACAGCCCATTTATCATTACCATTAACTTCAGCAGTCTCCAATAGGCCAGATGGGTGCAGTTGAAAAAACACACAAGAAGCTGGGCAACATCAAGGACAAAGCAGTCCATGCAATTGGCACCTCATCCACTCTCTCTACCATCAGTATACCATGGCTGTGTACAACTATAATGCGCACTGCAGCAATTCCTCTAATATTCCCAAACCTGTAAGCTCCACTATCTATAGGGAAAAAAATACATTAAATATGCATGGGAAAATCATCTATCCCAAGGTTCCCCAAATCATGTGTCATCCTGACTTAGTCCAAGATTGCAATTCTTTAATCACTCCTTGGTTAAAATACTGGAATTCCCTGCTTAACTGCTTTATGGAAGGACTTTTACAAAACATATATTTGTTTAAAGTCTTGATCCTTGTCATACAAATTATCCAACATCTGAGGAGTTTATTTAGAAAACTATAAGGTGTAAAAAAAAACCCAAAATGTAGGCGAAAGAAATGCAGATCTAAAAATTAAGGTACAGTTTCAAACATCTTTATCAACTCAGCCTCTAATCTTCTCAATTCTAAAATTTCTATTTTCACATATCAAGCAGAAGCACAGTGAATCTATGCTATATCTTCTCTCTAGCCTTAACATCTGTCCTGTCATATTTTGATAAAGTTTTACACAGATTTATTATTACATCTCAACTTTCAATGGTATACTTTCAAAACATGCTGTCTTCCATTAGATACAAGGTCCACTTGAGATATTGCTTTTTATGCCCTTTGATCCTGAAAGTCCTGCTCTTCTCCTTCACCTAAGTGTCCCCATTCTAAGATAGTTACTCAGTATTTTAATTCAAATGTACCAACATCACACCAACTGCCACTTTTTTCTCTTTGGTACTTGTCTGTTGTTGCCCATTTTATCACCTTCTCCATATCACTTTGCAGTTTTCTTCTATTTCAAGTGACTTACTTGCCCTCCTATTTTGTATTGTGTGCAAATTTGAACATTACTCTATGTAGTCCTATATACAAACAATTGTTGTACACAGTGAATGGAAGCTATAATGCAATCATTACTCACTTCTGTGCATTGAGGAATCATCCTTTATCATTCTTCTATTTCCTTCTTTCTAACCAATTTATTTGCCACAATTCTAGATACCTTTGTTTTCTTGAATTATCCTATGTGAAATCTTCAAAGACTTTGTACACCACATCCATCAAATCTGTCACTTCCCTCTAAAAATGTTCATTAGATTTGCCAAGTACAATTCTTTTTGTCAAGTCTTGGTTGAACCCCATTTAGTTTGATCATAGGGGAACTTACTCAAGCATCTGTGTTTGATCAAGGATAGTTTTCAGTTAGGAGATGGCCACTCACATGAAATTAAAGCAAACTAGTAATTTATGTCCGCTTAATTGCTGAATTATTATTATTGTTCATCCATCGTCATCGATAAGGACTTCAACACCATTAGTCATTTTGAGGTCGTTGCTGCATGTCCGAAGATGACTAATCAGGCCAATTTGGGCACAGAATATCTTGGCACATATTGGACAGACTTGTGTAAGCATTGTAGCTGTTGTGCTGGTAGCTCTGGACTTGCGCGGGGGAGGGGGTAGGTGAACTTTGTCATGATCCTCCACAGGCCTTTTCGGCTTATAGTGTCGAAGGTTTTCATGAAATCAACAAAGGTTGTATAGAGCTTGCGATTCTACTCCTGATACTTCTCCTGGAGTTGGCACGCAGCAAAAATATGTCAATAGTTCCGCGATCTTTGCTGAAGCCACACTATGACTCTTTCAACAAGAACAGCCTGTACCTCCTCATCATTCTCATCGAACCAGTCATGCTGCTTGCAGGTAGAGGGCCCGAGCATCTTCAGTGAAGATGTATTTAGTCCAGGTAACAGATAATTTATCTCTGCTTAATTGCTGAATAGATATATTTGCAAAAGCCAGAACTTTCCCCTCCTGCCATGGCAGATTTGCAAACCATTTAAACATTCGTTGATTTCTACGGGACTGGAAGAACCTTCCAGCAGACGGGGCCAGGAAATTCAGTCCAAAGTCTTCACACTGATAACCATACCATATTAGTCCTTACAGCTTTCTTGCTCTTCAAATTCTATTTTTAACCATAAGCGTGAGTTGTTCTTAATTATTAAGATAGATAGGAAAGGGAAACTGCAAAATTGTAGACTGTTAAAATGAATGTTTTCAACAGTAAAAGTACCGCACCTATTTAAATTATGCTCCTTAAGAAAAATTTATCATTCTGAATGATAAAAGAAAAAGGTTTATTATTGTAGTGCAAACATTTTCTTATTCCTCGTAATGTTTTGACATGACAACGAGCAGTGCATTCCATTTTCCACTTTTAGCACTAGCAAGCTATTCAAACTGCAGATCGAGGGTAAGGGTGGCGGGGGGGAGTGGTTTGTGCAGTGGGTCTGTGCTAACTTTGATTGGGTTGGGACTGCCCAAAATCATGTCACATCCAATCTTGCAGCCAGCAGAGAACAAGACCTTCAACTTAATAGTCTAAGCAAGTCTCAAGTTGTGAGGATTGTACTCCATATTTACTACTGCCATTCACAAATACAGCTAAATGTTGAAGATGGTTCAAGTTCTATGGACACTCAAACTGGAAAACAAATAGCCGAAAATACAGCTTGAGAAAAATATTAAAGATACAGGACAGCTATGAAAATTGATGTGAGCATACAAATTCCAATTCAAAACATTGATTATGACAAGGCAAAAATTCAAGTTAATCAATTCCAACTGGTGGTCTTTCAAAATTAAGTTCTAACCAGGAATACACAAATTATATGAAATATTAAAATGAATGCAGTAAGTTTCATGGCAAAAAGGTAGCCCGGTGGCACAGTGGTTAGTATTGCTGCCTTACTGTGCCAAGGGTTTAATTCCAGCCTCGGGTTTGCACTTTCTCCGTGTGTCTGCATGGGTTTTCTCCAGGTGCTCCAGGTTTCTCCCGCAGTCCAAAGATATGCAGGTTAGGTTGATTGGTCATGCTAAATTGAGCCTGAAATCAGGGTAAATGATGATTACAGGAGTATGGCCTGGATGAGATTGTGGTTGGTACAGACTCAAAGGGCCAAATGGTCTCACTCAGGGATTTTATGAAAAATGCTGGGTTAAGCTGGAAGGGCAGGATACATTCATCTCCAATGAGGAATTTGTGCAAATTTAACTCTGCCCAATGGGATGGAAAGTGTTCTCTCTCAAATGGCTAAATGAGTTTGCCTGCTCAACCAGTTCCAAGTGTGTACAATACAAAACACAGCTAATTTACAATCTCAGCCAGTCATAAAATGGAGTTCTAGTGCTAAAAAGAAATTTAATAACTGATGTTGGTTTGGTTATTGCATTCTGAGGCGAGGTTTATACTGTACTTTGTTCACACAATGTTTGAAAGTACAAAATGTGAGCACTGTGAAATGTGTTCCATCCAAATCTCTAATAATCCCTCGCATTGTTTTCTCAAGAACAGCAAAAGTAGCAAACTCCAGGATGTTACGTGAAATGGAGGGTATTTGCTATGCAGAGAGTTTGGAGAAGTTGGTTTGTTCTCACTGGAACGATGGAGGTAGAGGGATGACCTTATAGAAGTCTACAAGATTATGAGGAGCCTGGACAAAGTGGATAGTCAGAAGCTTTTTTCTAGGCCGGAAGAGTCAATTAGTAAGGGCAAAGGGTTTAAGGTGCAAGGAGCAAGAGTTAAAGGAGATGTACAAGGCAAGTTTTTCTTTTACATCGAGAGTGGTAGGTGCCTGGAACTCACTGCCAGGGGAGGTAGTGGAAGCAGATATGATAGTCACTTTTAAGGAGCATCTTGACAAATACATGAATAGGATGGGAATGGAGGGACATGGTCCTTGGAAGAATAGGGGGCTGTAGTTAGTCGGACAGTATGGTCGGTGCAGGCTTGGAGGGTTGAAGAGCTTGTTCCTGTGCTGTAATTTTCTTTGTTGAATTTTGTTCTTTAGTAAATCACAACTACATATCTATTTTGATGACCTTCAACACCAGATCATTGAAAATCAGATGATTAAGACATATGTGGATATCCCTAATTAGAATACAAGGAACAGCCATTTTAAAAATAGGAAAAAATGACTTAAAAACTCATTAAGTTTAGAAGAAAATTGCAAGATACAGATTGTTAATTGTACTTAATGAATATCAAAACATCAACCAGTTCTATGCAGTTCATACTTTTACCCTAAAATCATATATAGCTGCTCCTAAAGTCTCCTAAGCCTTCTGAATCTTATCTTTAGTCATAAACTGTCATAAGCGAGTTATAGATCATTATATCATGGGGATGTTATTGCTGACAATAAATCAGTATATAATTACACATCCTAGAAAAAATACTTATCCCAAAAGTATCTTTTCAAGCTTAAACTAACTTGTTTTTATGCAATTCGTTAATTTACCTTGAAATACTTTTGAAAAAAAGCTTGAATTATTATTTTGGATCATTGAAATCAAATATCAACAGGCATTTGGAGCTTGCAATGCACAAACTGCAATCTAGTACCAATGTTTTAAAAGCAATCAAGATTATTGCCTAAAAAGTACACTGCACATTTTGCAAACAAAGATACTCATGTCATAGAAGTACCAGGACATGACCATTCCAACAAGAGAGAATCTAATCACTGCCACTTAGCATTAACAATGCTGAATTCCCCACTATGGATAGCCAGGGCGGTTGGTCACATTGACCATAAATTGACCTGCACTAGCCATATCAACATTGTTGCTACAAGAGCAAATCAATGGTTCAGAATCCTGTGGTTACACACCTCTTGATCCTCTCAAAACCTGCCCACCATTAACAAGGTGTAAGTCAGGGGTAGGATGGATACTCTTTCTTTGCGTGGATGAACATAGCGCCAATAACACTCAAAAAGCTCAATACTATCCTAGAATAAGCAACCTGCTTGACCGCTACTCCTTCCATAAACATTCGATCCCTCCACCACCGACAAAGTGGCAGTCGTGCATACTATCTACAAAATGCATTGCAGGAACTCATTGGGATTCCTTACCAAGAACTCATTAAGTTTCCTTCGGTAGCACCTACTTAATCAATGACCACGACCATCTTTGGAAGACTAAGGGCAGTAAATACCTGGCAACATCACCACCTGCAGGTTCCCCTCCAAGTTCCTCACCATTCTGACTTGGAAATATATCACTGTTCCATTGGTATCTCTAGGTTAAATTCTTGCAATTCCCTCCCTAACACTACTATGAGTGTATTTACACTCAGGGACTGCAACATTTCAAGAAGACAGCTCACCACCACTTGCTCAAGGATAATCAGGAATAGCAATAAATGCTGGCCTGGCCAGTGACGCTCACATCCTGTAGATAATTATCAAAAAATCAAACATATTGCTGCTTTTAAAATTGGTTCTTTTGATTGACAGAAAAAAATCACTTCCACAACAAAATGTGACATATTCTGCTTTATAATGTTCTTTTTGTGAACTAACATAGGACATCGGTTTATGCATCAAGAAAGAAAATTAATCAAGAATTTGAAAGAAAACTGATGGCAGTTAATGTCATTTCTAGCTTTTAAAAGTCTCACTGAATAAATAAGAACATATTTTAGGATTTTCTATCAATATATTATGATTATTAAACAAAATTATTAACTTTCTACAACTCTAAATAGAAATGGTGCAATTCAGAAATACTCTCCCTCTTTCCCAGACTTCAACAATTTAACTGTCAACAAGTGTTTTTACAAGATTAAGTGGTCTACTGTTAAAATATATTTGTCAATTTAAAATATTTATCAAGATAATTTTTGAAGAGACTAATTTAGATACCAGAGTTCCATTAACTAATTTCATTTCACATAATCTAAACTGTGTACTAACAATATTTCAAGCTATAAGCACTAGCCAATGCTGTCACATGGAGTATATTAAAGAACTATCTACTTTTATTTTCCAATGAATTCTATCTTATTTGCAGTGGAGTATTAAAAGCACATTATAAATCTAATTGTTACAGGAAAGTATATGCTATGCCTATCACAACTTCAAACACATGGGTTTCAATGACAGATATATTTAGAGTTCCCTTCCTCCTGTTGCTTCTTCCAACAGATTTTAAAAAGTGTCTTCAATATACAAACGTTTTATGTCATCTTTTAGCAACTGACGAAAAATCAGCATTCAATTTCCAGCAGCAACAAACCACAGGCACCAAATGTATTGACTATGTCCCTATTTGTAATGTGATCCCCTGTTTTCACTCTAGCTGTTTATTTCATTGAACAGACTGTTCAGCAGATGTCACTAAACACCATGTGAAGCAAATTAAAAACTACATTAGCAAAATATCTCTTCAAAGGCTGAAAATGATTGAAACTAGATAAATTTTCACCTTAAGGTACCAAATATTTGGCTTAACATTCATCAACTTCAACTAGTCTGGCAGATAATGTTTGCTTTACTTCTGTTCTGGTTGAGCAGGTTTTGTGAGGTTGTGACATTAACATTATAGCCCACCAAGCTTTTAATAAGGAATAAGGGACAAGAATTTATTAAAGCTTGGAGGAACAGCAAGGCACTTCAACCAACTTTAATATTCCTAATTCAAACACAAATTCTATATGAGCATCAAATAATTTAAAGACAAATATTTGGGGCAACATTTTCTATTGATCAACATGGGTTTCAAGTTGCTTTCACCAGCATTTTGTTCTGCTCATTTTAATGATTTGCTAATTCAGAATTATTTTTTCAATCTAAACATTTATACCACAGAGCCACAATATCAAATAGCCACACAATCAAAATCCAGATTATATATAACTGCATATTAATATGCATGACAATGCCTACAAATACTTCTAATTTCTCCATTAGCAGTAAAGTGTTTTGGGCCATCATGAGGTTGGAGTAGTTACTGCATAAATGTACATCGTGTGTAACTAAATTGGGCCAGAACTAAGTTTGGATTTTATTGCTTTTATGACAGAAATAAGCTCAAGATTTGAAATGAATGGTTTACAAATGCTGTTATTTGTCTATTTGAATGCTAAACAAGTATGTTTCAGATGGATTTTAAATAACATACAATTACAAAAATTTGCTGAAATCAGTCAAATGGTTTTGGTTATCCACTAGAGGGCAGGGCAGTTCACAATCTGACACAATCTTAGTTTGCATTGGCCAAAAACATATTCCAAATCTCTTATATGACCTTAAATGTGGGACATACAATTAAAGAAGTTTTGAGGTAATTAAATATTAGATGTATCTTTTAACCACTTATTGAGTTAAGTAACAGTGTACAAGTTTAAATTAGGGAATTGTTAGTAGAATAGAAACAGTTGCTAATCCTAAAACCAAATAGGTTTTTTTAAAGATGGCGGTGAAGGTCTCTAGAGAACAGCTAATGAATGATCAAAGGCAGAGAAAGGGACAAACAAACTTCCCTTTTAAGATCCATATCAAGGGGAAGAGAGAGGGAGCATGAACAATGAAGAAATGGAGACTGAGAAATAGATGAGAGTGAGAATGAGACAGATCAGAAGAGAAGGAAGAGAGATAGGGAACATATGACCCTGAATCTACTACAGTCTGTTTTTGACAAAACTAATCAAAATTGATGTGCGTACAAAGTTAGCACCTTAGCTGTTGCTAAAATTTTGCTGTCAGGTGCTATCTTGTTGAACCAGAAAATCTTTGTGCACTGTGAACTTCCATTTGCTACACTAAATAGATTGAATTGCAACAGAAGAGTCCATTAAGTTGTTGTCAACAGTAGTCCAAAGTTCCTGGTAAAATAAACAAGTTGCCATTAGCATTGTTTGAGATAATGTGCATCACCAAAAGTAGTAAATGCTGCTCTGTGCCTTTGACAGCAACCAATGCTTGTTATTAAAGGCCCAGGTGATTATGGAAGAGTGAGAGGCTAAAATGCAGAGGCCTTCAAAGTATTTGCTGTGCTTCATTGATTTTCTCCAAGAAGTCTTTCCTCTTTGTGATATTTAAAAAGCATTAACAAAGCTTGCACATGCGCATCTGTTTAAACATGAATCAATTGAAGTACATCACTAAACTTCATGGCAAAAGCCATCCAATATAATCACAGATTGAAAATTCATACATTCATAAAACGTCAAAAGGTGAGCAACTCACCCATCTGCCGCATCAAAATTAGCACTAGAATAGTATCCAAGTTGCAAGAGTTTGTGCACTGCAACCATTTTGTGTGATTAAAATGTCTAGCACTGAAAGAACATTTTTCACGAACAACAATATGATATTAAGCAGAGTTTATTTTAATAATATTAATTGTGGGATAAATATTGGCCAGGATAATTTGCTTTAAAGTACACATATTATCCTAATGGGACTTCTCACTTTGCACACAGCCTTGTCTATTTCACACATAGCCAACTCAGTCTACTATTCATTGACACAGGCCCATGTGTTCCAGTAGTCAACAACCTCAAGAAGATGAAATGGAAATTCCAGAAAGCCAACTGGACAAAACAGTGAAATCTTGGAAGCAGCATCTCAACAATCCCACTATGAAACATAATCGTTGATGAAGCCATGTCAAACCAAGAAAAGACCCAAATCTGTAGCTAACTACCACCCAATCTTTCCCCTGTTGTTCCATACAAAATCCTTGCAGGTTTCATCCTTCAGCACATACACCGAATCAAAGAAGTCCTTAGGTCACAGAATCGCTACAGTGCAGAAAGTGGTCATTGAGCCCATCGAGTCTGCATCAACTTTCCAACAGAGTATCTTATGCAAGCCCTATCCCCCTTACCCCACATGTTTAACTCACTAATCATAGAATCCCTACAGTGCAGAAAGAGGCCATTTAGCCCTTTGAATCTGCATCAACCACAATCCAATCCAATCCAATCTTTATTCCTGTAACCTCACATATTTGCCCTGCTGATTCCCGGACACCAGGGTCAATTTTAGCATGGCCAATCAACCTAGCCCACATATCTTTGGGCACTAAGCAGCAATTCAGTGTAGGCAATCAATCTAATCTATACGTCTTTGGACTATAGGAGAAAACCAGAACTGCCGAAGGAAACCCATGCAGCCATGGGGAGAATGTAAAAAAACTTGACACATCCAGTTACCCAAGGCCAGAATCAAACTTAGGTGCCTAGTACTGTGAGGCTGTAGTGCTAACCACTGTGTCACCATGCTGCCCAAAATCAACCAAGCTGGTTTTTGCAAGGACAGCAGCACAGGAAAATAGGTAATGATCCTTATCATTTACATTAAAAACAGCTTTGCAAAAAACTTGAAAACAGGTGCTCTGTTCCACTACATCACAGCCACCTATCACACCATTCAGCACGTTTGCCTTTCCCTGAACTTCTGAAGTTGTCATGCCCTCGCCTCCCCTCACCCCCACCACCACCCCTGGAGGGAGTGTGGAAGGGGAAAGACTAAAAGCACTGGAACAGTGTCGAACAATCAAAGGTTCAGAGTTCACCTTGGAAAAGTAAAAAGTACATGGAGGAGACAAACCAATAGTCTTCTCCAAGGCTCAGTGTTGGCTCCGATCCTGCTGAACTCGTGCACAAATAATCTTTCCAAAAATTCATTTATGTCAATGACTTCTGCCTTGCAATGCAAGCCCCTGACTTTGATGTTTTGGGCCGATCCCTAAATGAGGACTCATCAAAATTTGAACAATAACATGCATGCATGCACACACTTGATACCCAGCTGAATGTGATCCTGTGTATCACCACTGTAACACTATGCTCAACACCACTCCCTTAGCTCCCTGTCCTGGAAAACACTCCCTCTTCACATATCCATCAACTTGCAACAATCCACAAAATGATAGAAAATGTTTGCGATGCTCCCCACCTGCCACTTCTCAGTCAAGGTATGACTTCCATCACGAAGGCTGATCTGGAAAAACACTCCCACACAGAACTTCATTGCAAATTCTACCTGGACAAATGAATGGGAATCAGTGGACGTGACAATCAAGTATTCGGTCTCAAAACCGATCCAAGATACCTGATTTCAAGGAAGGAGTGGCCCATTCTCAACAAGTTCAGTAACAGCCACAGCCCCTGCTTGGCTAACCTCCACAAATGGGGCATTAGTCCTCTATGTGCAAATTATTCACCACATCATAGAAGAGTGGTTAATCCATATACTCAGTGAAGGCCCATCTGTATTCAACACAGCATGATGTAGCTTAGGGATTTCACATTTGTTAAGTGAATAAAATTCCTAATCAAACACTCCCTGTTAGTTCAGGGTTAAAGGAAACTTTAGTAATATGGTCAATATTGTTAAAAAAGGAAAATTAATGTTGCACAGATACTTTGGAACTTAAGTTATTCCCCCAAATCTAGTTCATAGTTTGATATAATCAGAAGTTATAATCTTCTATCATTCTGAAAACGGTAGTATACTTTGTCAATTCAGGATAATAGTCATGATGTAAAGATGCCGGCATTGGATTGGAGTGGTAAGAACTCAGTAAGAATTTAGCAACACCAATTATTAAGATTAATAATTGGTGTTGCTAAATTCTTACTGAATTCAGGATAATACAGACATGACTTAGACAGGACAATTTAAGATTTAATAAAAAGCACGCTAGCCCTATCTGACCCTGCAAACCTATATATTAAGGTCATCACTGAAACAAAGGCAAGTTTGACTGTATTTTTGAATATCAATATTGATTATGCAATAAATGAGTAGCTAAAAGGACAGTCAGATAAGGCACCATCTCCCCTTCAGCTACGCAAATATCCTCTACAATGTACATGTGATTTTTCTAATTGCACATTGCATTTTATTCTAGGGTTAAAGGAGATAGTAATATCAAGGTTAACAGGATCCTAACACAGCAAAAAAAATGCTCAACATTTCGCCACATTTAGAAAAATTGACATATTACTACTTTGAAAAGGGATAAAATAACAAACCTTGAATTTGTTTTAAACAATATTTTAATAGTGTAGCAATTCACTATCTGACATGAAGATATTTTAGCAGTAAAACTGAATTTAGCAATGTCCCGATTAATGGAGATGAATATCTATTGCCCTGACTTTCAATAAATTATTTAAGAAGGATAGAGATTATCATTTCCTATTCACATTTTAAATATTTAGACTAATTATTAGTTAATGATGTCCATATCATGCAGGTTACCACTGTTCTAAAATGAGCTTTCAATTTTGATTAACAATTTTTTTTGTTGTTTGCACAAGTTTAGCATTTATTCCAGTACAATTTCCTGGCTGGAAATCAGATCACACACAAATTGAATGAGATATCATCACAATAGAAAATTGTATGTTATACACTATCTGCTTGTACTGCTTATAAATATAGAAATAAATAAATGGCTAAGAACTATAGCTTTTCATAGAACTAAATCCTTTTTTAAATACAAGTCAAGGCCTTTTATCGAGGGGTAACTGGTTCAGTATAATGAGGTAGGAATTTTGAAAATAATGATCAATATAATGCTTCAATGTTATGCTTCAATACAAAACTTAAGCAAATCTGTCTGGGCAAAGAAAATCTTGGCTATTCCATTTAATGGTTTGTGCATATTTTTAGGGCCAGGAGCTTTACTGGAATAGAATCTCTCTCACAATGACTTGAATCCATCAAACTCATAAGGAAGCTACGGCACAGAAAAATCTAAGTTTAATCCTCAGCATGCACCAGAAAAGATTACTTGGCCACATTGCACTACATAGGATATACATCTGGCCTAGCCAGACCATGCTGATGTTTATGTTCTATTCTACTTGCTTATCCCCATACAATACTAAGCTTTTCCTTAAATGAATCTATACTATTGACTTCAACTACTCCCCAAAGCAAACAATGAGCAATTTTTCTAATTGTAGCTCCATTCTTTAGCTTTATATGCAGAGTTCCTCTGACCTCAAAAACAGTTCCGCACAGGTGTACAATTGCACAGATGCTGGCAGCTATCTTATTCTTCCAACCAAACAAAAATGTTTCTTGTATGGATCCAGACAGTGAGTATCAACTGGTAACTGAATGTGGGATGTTGCAGTCTGCTGACTTAAAGCTGCCAACCCATGAGGCACTGTTTAACTTGCTTTAAAGTTCAGCCTGCTTAGGAAACTTCAACATAGAATTATTTGTGAACAATCCACAGGCATCTGATTAGCTGAAAACTGTAATCTAAAATCTTTTTCAGCCACTCATGTTTTCTTTTTGAATGAAAAGAGAAAGATGGAGAACAAAATTAAAATGGGAAAGCAAGAGGAAAAGGTAGTAGCTATCTATCTAGGTTAGGGATAACAGTGTTTGTAAATGGAAAAATTCCTATTTTGTGCAATCAGTAATAGCATGGGCTATGCAAAACTTTGCAAACTAAAACTCTCTCTTCTTTGGCCTAGGAATGTACCTTAAGTTCAATCTCAAAAGACTATCCTGACAATATTTGAGATATCTTTTTTCTCTTCAACACATTAATCATTTTGTTTATTCTCTGACTGAGATAAACTACTTCAAAAACTGAGCCAATGTCGACTAAGAACAATATGAGATTGCCCAGGAAAGTTAACAAGAACAGAACAGAGAATTACAAACTCAAAGATGAAGCAAAAGTGCTAACAGGGCAGTTTTCTACTTTTCGCACATAAAATTATAGCATTGAGACTAATTCTGATCCATGAATAGCATTGTTCCTATAACGTTTGTGTCAGTAATGTTGACATCTATGTGTTTCATTACGATTCAATTTACCATCATCTGCTCCACATTTAATTAAACATCTCATGTTAATGCTTATCATGAGATTCTATCAGCTATCTAGTTAAAAATAACTCCAAATTTTGGCTTGCACCATGCCTCATCCAGGAGTGTAACACCTTCAAACTTGGATTTGCGACATACATCAAGAGATTGATCGCAAAACACCACTACCTAACTGATTGCTAGCAGGATGAATCTAACTTGAGTAATAAATCTTCCCACCTTTTAAGATATCAACATGCCTTGAGTTCGACAAGTAATCAACCCAAAATTTAGTATTTATGTTTATTAATATTCAAATTCACAAGAAGAGGCTATTGTAAGGAATGTCACTATTCAAGCATTAAGAATAAAGTTTGTAAAGATACAGAAGTGAGAGGCCATCTAATGTAAGCTTCCATAGAAATCCATTGTTCCTATAAGAACAATTTTTTGTACCAGACAGACATTCTTATTGCTTTTTAAAGTTTATGCACAGAAAGAAGCAGCTCTGAATTTACTGATGTGTTACACAACTCATTACAACAAAAATTAATGAGAAGATAGCTTGGTTATTAACAACTTCTTTTGAAGTGCTAATTTTAGATATTCCCCCAATTCCAAATGCTTAACAGACAAATGTAAATAAATATTGTAAGGGAGATAATGTTAAGATATTTAAAAATAGAATATTAATGTTTAGTTATGACTACAAAAGAATCTAACTCCTACACAGATAACTTACAAAATTTCTTGGGGAGCTTAATAAGTTGGAAAAAGATTAGCATGTGGACAGAATGTCTACTCTTACAGTTTAGCACTACAGTTGTTAGCAAAAGTAAATTTTTCCAAGTTTATTCCCAATATCTAATTTTTCCATCTGAGTTTAATACTTGGCTAAATTTAATTAAAGTAGGTGAGGCATTTCATTGGTATAATTCCATTCTTACAGATGGAGAGGATCAATTAAACAGTAAGGTGTTGCATTATAAAATGTGAACTAAATTTTCCATTTACTTGTATTCTTCCCAAGTTACTCAATCATTTCACTCTCAAACAATATTTGTAATTGTCTCTTGAAAACATTTGTACTATCTGGTTCAGTGGCTTTTCCAGTGAACTTAAATTAAAAACTTATTATGGTTTGGGTGAAGAATATACTGCCTAATTTCCCCCTTTTATTCCCATGTGTCTCTTGATATTTGAAATCTTCTTGAGAATGACCAATCACTCAAAAACATAAGATTAAAAACATAAGATTTTCCTGAGCTCTGGCAGCTGTTAATTAATGCTTTTGCATCTGTAATTGCATGCAAATTTAAATAGTTGTTTCACCATAAAATGAACTGGAGGAGCTGACAGAGATATCCCGGCATTATTGCTTTGCAGCTAACTACTTTATTGTGTTGGCAAAACTCAATTACAAACACTGATAATTTTACGAAGCCCAAATAGAAGGTCCTATTGTAACATGCATGTAATTGCATTTATCCTAGTCCAGGTTTTACTGCACAGTCATATTCAATTGGCCTATAGTGATATATAACACTGTATATTTAATAGAAATAATTAAACATTTTAATCAGCATTTTGAACAACCTAAGGAATGAAAAAAACTACTTGAATTTGTAGGGCCTTTCATGGACTCAGGGTGTCCTAAAGTGCACTGCAGCTTTTTTCTTCAAGCATAGTCATTGTTGTAATGAAGGGAGATTTGGTGGCCAATTCTGTTTATGCAAGATCCCATTAAATGCAATAAGATTATGGCCTAAATATTGGGTAAGATACAGAGCTAATGACACCCACAAATAAAGATAAGACAGTAGATTTTGTCATTCCTGGAATACGAAGACATCAAACAGATTAAATATTCCATGCCAAGTTCTATGACCTTCTACTCTAAAGAGGCACAGAGGAGAAAAAGCCTATGTGACAAACATCTTTAGCATGATTTCCTTTAAAATTATTCATCCTTTTACCTTCCAAAAAAAAATCAGTGCTTAACTTTGCCTGGAACATTTTTAAAGGATGTATCTAAAAAGAATTTCTAAAAATTGTCAGGAGAAAAAAACGCCAGGATTTCCTAATGTATACCAGCCATTGATTTTTTAAAAATATATATCTCTGTCCTACTTAAAATACTGTAGCTCCTGAACTATTATTTACGTTATTACCTAGGGGAGACAGTGAATCACTGTACACACTGATTATGGAAGGAAGTGCAGAGTTATATTCTGCTGTTTACTCAACAAAAGATAACTCTGTCATTCGATTAATATCTGGATTCAATTGACTGCAAGGAAATTATGTAAATATGGGGTAGAAATTTAAGACATTGGACAGAATTTCGCTGTCCTTTGGTGAAGTGTCATCTTTGGTAGATAAGCAGAGGTTAGCCCATCCAGTGATGTTGGTGGATTTTCCTCATTGTATTTTTAAATTGATTGGACAAAAATAATGAAAGGGGCGGATAACACAATGTAATGCTCTGATTGAGGTTTAAAAAATTGGCAATTGTTATGAATTGAGGAAAATTAAGATTAAAAAACAAAATTTTGATGTTTTGATATACCAAGTAAAGTGAGAAAGGCAATATTTACCTCTGTGACAAAGGACAACCATGGGGTTTCAAAGAGGTGTCTTCAAATGGAGAGATAAAGGAATTGGCATTTATATGCTAAATGTGGGTCCATAAGGTGGGTAATATACTCACATGAGATTATTCATGAAGGCTCACCTTTTCAACCTTGCCCTTCACCTGAGGTGCAGTGACCCTCAGGTTAAATCATCACCAGTCAGCTTTCCTCCTCAAAGTGGAAAGCAGCCTTTGGTTATTTGGATCTATGGCGACTTTATCTTTCAACATCAAAGGGAAAAAAATGACATATCCATAGCACAATAACTACAGCATTTTTGATTTTGAATGACAGAGAGGTTTGAGGATTTGTTGCTCTTTATATTTCAAATTTGTCACGAGACGGCCTTTCACTTTGAAAGTTCTTCCACCAAGATCTTGTAAGTTAGTAGATAGAGGTTGCAATGTGACCTGTTCAAGCCATTTGACTTCATCTGATAAAGAAGAAATCCGCATTTCTGTGACTAGTTAAAATTTTATGGGATGTCCTTCTACCTTGAGTTTAATACTTTTAATTCTTATTTTCAGTATTACTTATCTCTATCAGGAAGGTTTATTTCTTTATTTGTGGTTTTTCCATTTCTGTGCATGCTTCCATTTCTTAAAATGTTCCCCTCTTTTTGTACCAAAAACACTTCAAAATGGTAGTTGACATGCTTTATTTATTTTGATGGGCATAAGTAATGGACATGCTCTCTTTTATAGCCAACAAACTGAATGGTTTTTCCCAAGGATGAATACTCAATATTATTTCCTGAATTCCACCTGTCTAACAACTTGCATCACTTTTATCAGTGTAAATCTTTACTCATCTGCAACAAATCTAATAGTGCTTTGTCTGAGCCCCCACTGTAACTGTTATCACAATTCAACTCAGTTTTCAAGGCTCCGCAGTTCCTTGCAAGCCTATAGAGATTGCTAATGAATGAATCCATACTTTCACCTGGTCTTTGCACTCTTTTATTAAATTCAGCTCTCTCTGTTATTAAATTCTGACTAACATTGAGTAAGAGTTGAAAGCTTGTAGGCCTTCTTCATCAGATGTTGAAGTCTCATTAACCTCCTGTCTTGCTATCACACCATCAGCAATATAAATATCATGGTGCATTGGGCCTGATATTACCATCACATTATGCCAATATTCGGGCATGAAAACTTGACAGTCGAGTGTAAGGCGAGTAGTGCAATCCGTGCCGGTTCCCCCTATACCAAGGCCTGAAAATGGCCATGATTGGGACTACACCCGAAATGGGCATGACGGCCAATTAAATGCATTTGCATGCATTTAATCTGCCTTCACAGGCTGCATGCCCAACCTTTCCAGCATTTCCCCTTTATCACCGTGTTTGCCCATTCAGAATCAGCGTGGAAGAGACATGATCCATATAAATCCAATTCAGACACTCCAGTTAGTGAGGAGATAAGTGCTGAGTGAGTGCATTTCTTTGCTTGAGATTGGTGAGGATGGGACGGAGAGTAGGGAGGGAGGGTCCGCTGCCACACTGCCTGAGATCAGTGGAGTGGAAGGGAAGGGGGTCCACTACCATTCTGCCTGAGATCAGTGGAGGGGAAGGGGGTCAACTGCCACTACGGTGTCAGTGCAAGGGTGGAATGAGGGAGAGAGTGGGGAGGGGCCCACAATTGGTCTGGATTGGCGGGGGGAGGGGGGGTAGATAAAGGTGTCAATAATGTTGTGGGGATGGGGCAATGTCATGGGGCCAGGGAGAGACATTCTACTGACCAGCAGGGACGTGGCAGAGGAGCAACATTTTATCTTTTTTTTCTGTGCATGCACAGTTGGAAGCGCCAATCAGAGCTACAGGGTTTCGGACATGTTAAACCCTCCTACAGGCTTCTGCATCACAATTCGGAATTGCTGATATTTTTGCAGGCAGTGTGTGTGGGGGCGTCTGAGAATGGGTCTAAAAGTCGGATCTGAAACACTCCCAGTTTCAAGTCCATCCAGCACTTTGAATCAGCAAGTATTCACACATTTGGACCTCACCATGAGGTTGGAGCTTCTCCTCCTCCTTGATCTCTATCGCTTTTCAGCCATGTGTTACCCTACCCATGTCCCAGCTCAACTACCCTGCCACAATTCAACTCTCCCATTCAGTAATATTCAGACATCACCCAATCACTAAGGCTCACACTGGACATTTAAATGTGCAGCTAATGCTGCAAAGATGGGGCCTTTGTTCTGTGCTGCTGCTCTTTCCAGATCTTTGTGTGGACTTCTACAATCCAGCAGGTTCCTCAGACTGCTTTTAAATGTAATCAGTTAAGTGCACAGTTTTCTGACTGATCAGCATCAGACATAGCAGTTCCCGAAATTAATCAGACGATTTGGGCCAACATCTCATCAAAAGATTGGCACTTAGATGGGTTGTACTGCACCTTTACCCAGTCATATTTCTCATGTTAAAATTCACCCATCGGTTTCAACAACAGTCGGGGGAGCCAGACATTTTACCTTTGTGCTTTAGCATGTTAATTAGTAAACAAATTGGGCAAGGGGAGGATTTTACAAAAGCTAAAGCAATTCAGACTTCTGCAAAGAAATTGCTCCAGAGACTATGTGGATTGCCAGTATCATAATTGCTTATTTATGCAAGCACTTGGTGGCTTTGTAATAATGGAAAGGCCCCAGTTTCAATGGCCAGTCTCTGCCTCCTAGGATTTCAGAACAAGTCTGTCTTCGCTCAAGCTTGATAGCCAGCTAGTCTGTTCAATTAACTCAAACCAGTTGGCTCTTAACCTTGAGTGACAACAGCTTTGGAAATATAAGCTCAAAAGTGAGCCTGTGCCAAAAGCGTTTGTAAAATTGATTTTTTACCATTAACTGAAGAGCCTAAGGTATTAACTGCCATCACTGTTTATGCATGCATTTTATATAAAGCAAATCAGCTTGTTGATTTGCAGTTATATTCTGTTTTGTTCTTTCAAATCCACCTTCCATAAGCAGATAAAACTTAGGGCAGCATGTGAGTATCACAGTAGTTAGCGTACAAGACATTAAAAGTTGCATTTCACATATGATAGGATATGTGAAGTCTGTTTGAAAGAGGAATAAATGATGTTGAACCTGAAAGAATATCTCAAGCAAAAACCAAAAATGGTGATTCTGAGAAGACAAATTTGTTAATTATTGCATCTGAAGATCAGCACCTTTGTCGATGCAGCTTTCATTTAGTACCTCGTTACTATATGAACTTTGTCTGTATGTTCAATTTGGGTGTGATGCATTTCCTGAGAAGATGTATTCTGAAACATTAAATTAATTTCATCTACAAATACAATGCAATAACTCCTTGTAATTTCACAAGTACTACATGATAAAACTTCATTTGGAAATCAGATACTATATTCACTTTTTACGTCGATAAAGATTATTCTAATGTTAAATCTTCAGTCACAAGGTATAAAGTATAAACTTGTTTATTGCATCATGGCACACTTTCTACTCTATTCTTGAAGCATCTACATTTTGAGAATATAAATCATGGAGTATCTGGGCACAGTGCATATGTAAGAGTTAAATAAATGTTCCTGCCAGCTTACATTGGTTTTGATTTCAGATTTATTCAGCCATAAGTCATTAGCACCAAGAACAATGCCCCTACCTTGAGAATTTCAAATATCAAGGAGGACAAACAAGTGAATAAGAAATATAGATTGGAATTTTTTCACCACAGCTGGAGCCCTGGCAATACATCTGAAGATCGGCCAGCCAACAGCACCCATGGCCTTATTTATTAGGGGTCTGAGAACTATTTAGTTGCCAGTGGGGGCTGCCACTTCTTTAAAGGATAATTTATCCCAAAAATCAGCTGTCCAGAGGGCCAACAGATCAGCACTATCATTATTAGTGATGGCCATTGCTGAGACTGTACCTGGAAGAAGAGGAGACAATAGAAGACGCCCTCCCAACCATGGATCTGGACTCTGGGGTTACCAGGGCCAATGAGCCAGTGAGGGAGTAGTATACATGGGAGAAAGCAGGTCCTTCCATAGCTCATAAGATGTGTCTGGAGATTAGGGCCCCCACACTCTCTTTCATTGAAAGGCCAACCCCACTTTCTGCCCTGGCAAAAGAAGCCACTTAAATGACTCAGTCTTCCTACCCAAGGGCCAGCTATCTTCCCTGTTGGTAAAATATCATGATGGCAGGAAAGCAGCAGAGTTATCAGCTGTCATTTTACCAGTTGCCTCCCAACTCCTCACTCATCCCCAGAAGGTTGATAATTCTGAATTTATGGATTGGATTTTATATGAATTTTGAAGTACTTTGAAAACAAGTCTCCTGTGAGTCAAGAGGAAGAAACTGGCCATGAGTCATAATTTGGAGACCTGTCATTAAACTACCTCAGCCCCAAACCAAATTTATTTGAATATTCCATTAATTAAGTGATAATCCTCAATAAATCTCATCTGGAATAAATTGTGGCATTGATTCTCTGAAAGTATGATTAACAAATTAAACATTACTGTGTCAAATAACAGACTAATTTTTGAAAACTTTAAATTAATTAAGAGTTGGAACATTCCAACTCTTGGTATTTGAGCATATTATCCTTCAGCCATGTGGTGTGTTTGTTTGAAATTGTTTTCAAGAGAACATTATTTCTAATTTGTAAGATTCCGCTCACTTATAATTGGCTCACGGATTTAGCCATAGGTCAGACAAGCAGACACAAGAGTGTGTAATCTAATATATTCTATAATGTATGGCCAACTCTGATTGGTCATCAAAGTTTTCTTCAATTTTCTGTCCTCTGATGAATGAGAAGAGTGGGGATATTGAAAATCTCATTAATTAGTAAAGTGCTGGAAAAGCTCAGCAGATCTGGCAGTATTGTGGAGAGAGAAACTAAATTAATATCCAATATGACTATATTAGAACTGAAGAGAGGCGGAAATGGAAGAGGGACAGTAACATTGAGCAAAAGGTAAGGTGATGGATAGGTTACAAGGCAGGCAGGGTGAGTGTGAATGGCACTGGTAAAGGAACAAACCACTGGTCAAGAGCAGATCTTCATAGCAGAATGAAGGTTAATGCCATCTGAAATCAAAACATGAGAACAAATACAGACTGGCACTTGGAGAAAAAAACAAAATAGAGAGCTAAGTTGTACTATGAAGTTGATTTCAGAAGGCTGTAAAAATGCTTAATCAGAAAGCAAAGTGCAGTTTCTCAAGCTTGCATTGGGCTTTACTGATACACTACAGCAAGCAGAAGACAGAAATAAGCAGATGAATTGGAATGCTAAGTAACGAGAAGATCATGCTGGTGGAATGAATGGAGGTGTTTGGCAAAGCAGTGACTCAGTCTGCATTTGGTCTTTCTAATGTAAAGGAGACTGCATTGTGTGCAGCAGATACAATGGCCTGTAACTTCCTGGCTCCCTAGCATTGGGTAAGTGGTATCCAAAAACCTGCTGGGGAATCTCTCTTGGAAGTTTCCATGTTTGCATTAGAATCATAGAATCACAGACGTTTACAGCATGGAAACAGGCCCTTCGACCCATCTTATCCATGCCACCTTTTTTTTTGAAACCATTAAGCTAATCCCAATTGCCTGCATTTGGCCCATATCTCTTTGTATCCATCATATCCATGTAACTATCTAACTGCTTTTTAAAAGATAAAATTGTACCCACCTCTACTACTACTTCTGGCATCTCATTCATCTGATTCAGGAAGGCCAGATGAAAAAGGCACTGAAGAAATTTAGTGCAGCTTAGGTGGATATGGGGTGGCAATTTGACTGATACTAATTGCCACTCCAAGGAAGTTGTGACTCCAAATTCCCATTCCCTCTCACGCTGACTTCTATTCCATGATGTCTTGGTAATTTAATCTCCCTAATTCTCTAACTCTCCTGGACCTTCTCTTTTGGCTCTATCTGACTCTACCCCACTTTTCAAGTTCAATTTCTGCCTCTCTTTAATTCTGAAAAAGTGCTGTATTGGAGTTAAAACGTTAACTGTTTTTCTCTCTGCCACACATGTTGAGTTTTTCCAGCACTTCGCTTTTATTTCAGATCTGCAGTATTTTTCCTCTACTCATTAAATAGGAATTAAACAAAAACTTCAAAGGATATCGTGTTAACAATTACGTTTGAAACTTGTATGGCACACGTTTAATTTATAGGTAAATGGTCTACCAGACATCTATATATCATAACATAGAGAAAGTATCACTATGGTCATAAATAGTACTGATTGTGGAGCCTGTTTTGATGCTACCAAATATCAAGAATTCTAATTGGAGGGGGTTCAGGGTGCAACTCGATTAAACCGGTCAATTTTACAGCTCACTGATTCAATGGGCAATGAAATCAGACAGGGAGTGAAATTTGAATCATACTTGAACCTGACCCATCACTGCCATAATGGCTCATTTAAAATCTGAGCATAAGTGTCTGAAAAATAACTGTGCCTATTTTCCACTAACAAAACAAAACTGAGGGTAAGTCATTATGTATAAAATATATGCACATTTTATCTGGAATATAGAGAGTCAATAAATATTAAATTGTTCCAGTAAAATATTTTTCCTCAGTCACATCATTTGAGTATGGTACTAAAACTACAAAACAATAGGATATTTTCCAATGCCAGAAATGCAACTTTGAACGAGCAAAAGTAGATTTATTTGTACTGGTGCTGCAAGTACAGTTGCTTTTTCTGTATCATACCTAAGAATCGCTGCTACAATATCAGATAATCTTAAACACAAACTCAACTTCATAAAGCTAATTTTTAGGTGAGAATTTTTCAGAAGTTTCTTAAAGCCTCGAGTAGAAACTTTGATGACGTTTTTAGGTTCACCACTATTCCAGCCAGTCTGGGCAGTTTGCAAGGCTGGTTTGATCCTGCTGCACAGGGCAACCCAGGCTGAAATCAAAGGCATGTAAACTGGATCAAATCAGAGCAGAAGTTGTTGTTAGGTTGTGTAATTTTATTCAGCACAATTTATTTATAAGCGTTAGAACTAGTGCAAATGTTCCGGGACTTTTAAATGTAATTTGAGTTTTTGTAGTCTTCAGCATCAGTCTGAAAAGATCACACCAGAAACAGACTCCGCCCACAAAACAGTCCCTACCCTATGGTCAAATTAATTACATGTTCAGGGTTCTGTTTCCATTTGAGGTGATTAAACTGGCATTTTCTTTTTCAGATGCAAACAGAGCAATAGGCACCACTTAACTATCTTCAATTCTTCCTTAGCACATAAATGTAACTAAGAAATAGTTTTAAAAGTATTTTATTTTAAATTGGATCACTCAGATCGTGGACTAGATACTATGCCCTAAATTTCTGCAATGACAGAAAGCCTGTTTGTCATTACAAAAATAACAGGTGAGCCTAAAAATTGGATGTTCTATCCTATCATGGCACCTTCCATTTTCAGTATTTGCAGGAATGGGATCAGGTCATTTTTCAGGTTCGTGTTTTTACAGAAACAGCTGACTACAAGTCAGAGTTGCCTTCACTCGTAACTTTGGTGCGAGTGGTATCTGAAACCTTACGTACGCAATTTTGAGGGCTTGTTTGGAAAGCCAAGAATTGAGAGGTAACATATCCCTTTTTGATATAGTCATGGGATACTTTTATGGAATTCAATGCCCTTTACGATTGCTGAAAGTAGCCATAAATATATAAGAAAGTGCATCAACTCATTAGAATAGTGAAACTCATTGGAATTGGTAAAAACTGTCAGAAGTGTCTAGATGAACCATCAAGAGGAGCTGTCAAAAACAACTGTCAAAGAAAGCTATTAAGGTATTTAAAACTCCTGCACTTTAACTCTTTGAAAAAGCTGGCTGGAGTGTTATACAAGTAATTGCTTACTATTTGACTCTAAACATTGACATAAGTCTTAGGCTACCATTACCTGATTAGTACAGTATGACTGATTTCACAGCTGTCCATTATCAAAGTAGGGTGCCTGTCATATCACACTTTGTTTGACAGCTTCAACGTGGCTTGTTTATATAGAATCTCAGAATGCCAACAGTGCAGGAGGAGGCCATTTTGTCCATTGAGCCCACACTGAGAATCAATCCACCCAGGCCCTAACCCTGTAACTGCATTTAGTTACCCTGCTAATTCCCCGATATCATGAGGCAATTTAGCATGGCCGATCAACCTAATCTGCATATCTTTGGAGAGTGGGAGGAAACTGGAGCACCCAAAGAAAATCCATGTTGACAATGGATAGAATAATTTTTGAAGCAGGGCTAAGAATGCTAATGTTAAGAATTTTTGAGACAAATTTATTAGCATTTATTTTCAAGAATACAAACTCATGGTTTGTAGCATATTAATAAAATGAATTTACATGAAATTATTTAAAAAAACCAAAGCTATTTAAAAATTACAAGATAGTAATGCTCTCCAACTGTGGTTCACCAGGAACAACAAAGATAAATGAGGTCCAGTTTTTAAATGACTGAATACATTGAAGGCAAAATGTATACATTAAAACAGAACTTCCTCGAGTGAAATTATACTGAACATTATTGAAAAATAATTTTGGATCTTTTTCCAGGCAAGATTTTGGTCATTACAACAAGCTTTACAAAAGGAAAACCATCTTCTCTCAGGCCTTACATAACAATATAGTTCTCAGATATATACATCCAGCACAAAGCAAAATTGAGAGCAAAAGTAGTCTCTCATCAATTTGCAGGCAGCAGTTAAGAGATTCCTTATTCGTAAACTACATTGATGCAAAACATGCTTATCCACATACTGACAAGAAAAAGATGATAATTAATCATTATGTAATCAAATCCAAATAATTGTGATAAAACCTGTCACTTGTAAGCTCTTCAATCTGAACCAGTCAGCAACATGTATTTGTTAAACAATTTAAATTATCGGCTCAGGACACATGAGCAGTTCTATTCAGTTGTAACAATACCATACTGCTAAAGCTGGTCTCGGATGTATCACTTAAAATTCATTTTATGCTTTTCCATTGTTAAAGCTAATAAAATCTCATAACACAAAGCACTCTCCACAGTGGTGTATAAATACCATTATTAAAGATTATCTATTAAATGCAGGCAGCCGTAATTACATTCTTTACCCACAATGCCAACCAAATATTTACAATAAAGAACTTGCTATGAGATGACAATTCAAGGTCAGAGGTTGAGTTTTTTTCCCTGAAAAAGTGTTGGTCTAAGAATGTTTTATAGCATTTTACAATGATATATGAGAATGACACATAAAGGGCTGACAAGCCATGGAAACGGGGTTTTACAGAAGTGTCTTATTAATAGCTTTAAATTATGTCGATGTGATGTGTCACACCAACTGCTTACAATTGTGCTGCTTTGTATCTTTAGCCATTTAAACCAGAATTCTGAGGCATATAACTTACTTTTGTATGTAGTACTGTCATAACTATGGCCCTCAGAATTTTACAGGATTTTAAATATACTTTCCAATGCATTCAAAGCAAATTCTGTAGCAAGAAAACTTAGGTTTTTCTGTAGAATCTTCCAGTTAGAGACACCTGACATTCATTACAGTGAGGGAATACTGAGAATATCAAAAACATTTTCCAATACATTTTCTAAACAGAATGCAACATTCCCTGCACCCCCCTTATAAAAAAAAACTCATATCTGCAACATCAATCTCCTCCACAAATTAACCTTAGCCATCTATTTAATCCTACAAAATATTTCTTTACTAATTCCTTCAGCCCCTCTATTAGAATCCAGTCAGTAAATGATAATTATCTAGTCACAAAGATCTTAAAACAAATTCTTCAAGATTTGTTCAGAGATGCATACATTTCACCTAAATACTGCAAAGGACCTACTTTGGAATGTTTACTTCCTACTCTAGGAATATTTTGTGCTTATTTGGCAAAGAATCATTACTTTAAAATATCCCAAAATTAGTTTGGAGAATCCAGGACATAGATAATTACTGAGTACCCAATCAGTAGAAAAGGGATAATGATAACATATGCCCTGTCCGTTCAGTTAATCCTTTAATCTCTTTACAGCCAGTTTAATTATTTTAAATCCCCTCACATGTTCCACAAATATTCAGTATTTGAATTGAGACTCATTAGAAATATTTTTAAACAACTTTTCCACATACTTGTAAAACTTTTAAAACAAAATAAAAATTTGTAAGTATACGCAATGACATAATCTCTGCCAATTTCACTTTTCACACGCACAGAATCCACTGGGGTATTGCAAGGGTTTAAGAATCTGATATAGCCTATCGCTTAAAATTGCAAAAACGATTTACACAGAAAACTAAGTAATTAGAAAGGGGTTTACTGTAAATGTTACACTATTGGAGGTGGTATCTTTCAGTTAAGGCATAAGATGAAGCTGTCTTGTTCAGCTGGCTGCAAAAAATTTCATGGTGCTTATTCAATATGCTCAAAACTGATAAAACTAGTCATTTAACTCAATGCAGTAAATGGGATTTTATAAGGGCAAATTGCCTACAGTATTAAACTACAAAAACAACAGCAAATGCTCATTTAATTGACTATAAAGTATTTTTGAGCAGGATGTTGAAACTGCAAGAGATGCAATAGTAATGTCAGTCTTTCTTCTTCCACTGAAGTATCCAAGTTGATTTTCGCCAAATGTTTTTCTCAAATAGTGGAGTAACAAGACAATTGTCTATGGATAAGGAACGATTTCATATCTCATCCAGAATGTTGAAAACTGCTTAATTTGACTGAGTTATTCATTTTGAACCTACTGCCACAGTGGACCAGCTCCATCCCAGCTGTGTTTAAAGCACTGCAGATGACAATTCAGCTAACTCAAATTGAGAAATGCACATTTCATTCCAGGTATCATGGTCATTGAAATGGTAGTGCACACTGCTAACCCTGAAGAAAACATTTCACAAATATCCAGCAATTGCTGTGGCCTGGTCTTTCCTTTTCCTCAGTTCGAATCCAGGTCAAGGGAATCCACAGACTGAGAGCAACACCAATGTCATCAAGCAAATATACAACCGATCACACAAAAGTATTCTCATAGATAGCAAACCAGGAAGTAAAATGCACCAAATTATTTTATTTGTATTTAAAGTTTTATAGGAAGTGAAATAATTGATTGATTTACATATGGGAGTACAGTGGAAACTGAAATATCATAAACTTTAAAATATATTTTTAAAATGTGGATTTTTAAATTGTACACTCCACAAATAGAAAATTTGTTTTTCATGTCCATGAGGCTCTTTGGCAGAAATTATAAACTCAGAACGTCTAGGTACTAATGCCTGTTGTATCTTATTCAGTTAAGTACAACAACTCTTTCTAGCATTTTTACAGCAAGACAAACTCTTGTCAGTTAGTGATTCCCATTTGATAACAATCTGAGTGAACTTCTATAGTGTTCCCTATGACAAGGGTAGAATCAATAACAGCAACTTTTGGGTTTCAATGTTTAACTGTACATACACAGAGTTCAAAAATTGTTGTTTCAAAACAGTAATAAAGAAACACTGATGCATTTGCTGATTACGGCAAAATCTACATCTTAGTTTTCTTTGTTCCTGATCAAACATCAAAGGAGAGTGAGGGATGATTTGCACTTTTTTCCTTAGTTCAATGCAGAGTAACTTCTTTCTTAAATTTGAAGAGCAGTAAAGTTGTTTGTCTCTTAATTTTTATCTATAATTAGTAATTTTTTTTAATCTACAATTAATGTAGTTCTGTAAGCCAGAGATATTCTGGTAAAATATTCTTTCCATCAGTTGCCCAAACCAAGGTCTCCCTAAACAACATAGGGTTTAAAAAATAGGCATAATATACTAATAGTTACCTTACCAAGCACTTACATCTTTTAAGGTTGCTTTTGACTCAGAGTAGAACAACTCGTTTTTCAGATAGGCTTTTTTTGCAGACATCGCTTGCTGGGAGTTTAGACACTTTTAAGTTCTCACAACAGCTAGATTGCATATAGTGAATTTGCTCCTGATATGCTGTTTTGCTTTTTGATCTTCCCTTATCTGAACTAATCTCCTGTGAAATCACTCCTACTTGCCTTCATTTTGTGAGGCCATCTTTTAAAATGTAATGGTGAAGTGCATACCTCATCTCTCCATCTTTGAACTTTGAATATCTTTACTCAGACCATGGACATTCTATTCTCCATCAATACTAACTTCCTTTAGGTAAGCATCTGTTCATAGTGTTGCTAGGCCAATCGACATGTCAAAAGCACTAATTGCATCAACTCAGCTGAATTTTCTCCACAAGCGTACGTCTCCATTCTTAAATAGTGTCTAAAAACACACAACCAACAGAACACATTCCCAGTTATTGGATTTCCTTGATTTTCACATCTCAATTTCTTAACACTATAACAAGACTTGCACTAGAATATAAAACTAGCCTTTTTCTAAATGCTATTTAGTTAATCAAACTACTAATTTACTTTATCCACACATAATATTAATTATCCAAATGACTAACTCTAATTGCACATGTCCTTGCAAATAATCAGCTGTTTGAAGATCACATGTCCATTTATTGGCATCACATTACAATGCTCTGCCTTTCCCTTAAGACCACAAGGCATTAGGAACAGATTAGGTCATTCGGCCCATTGAGTCAGCTCTGACATTCAATCACGGCTGATATACTTCTTAACACCATTCTTCCACCTTTTCCCCATTACCTTTGACCCTCTTACTAATCAAGAATCTATCTGTCTTGAATATACTCTGTAACTTGGCCTCCACAGGTTTCTGTGACATTGAATTCCACAAATTCACCACCCTGTGACTGAAGAAATTCCTCCTCATCTCAGTTCTAAAGGGTTGTCCCATTACTCTAAGGCTATGTTCTCAGATCCTAGTCTCTCCTATTAATGGAAAATCTTCTACATGTCCACGCTATCCAGACCTTTCAGGGTTCTGATCGTTTCAATGAGATCCCCCTCATCCTTCCAAAAACCACAGAGCACAGACCCAGAGTTCTCAAAACGCTTCTCATACTCCTTGTTTTTGTATTCTGGTCCTCTCAAAATGAATGCTAACATTTGTTATGGTTCAGGTCAAAAATTCCGAAGTGTTTTATAAAGCCAGTCTGATCATAAGTTTTATATCTTGAATTTAGGTAGGAAAAGCATGAAAGGTTTCAAGTCAGGTATGATTCAAATGACACACTGGGGAGTTTTTCTCAAACAAAGTTTATTTAAGAATATAGTTAACATATATAGTAAGAATATTAGCAATAACTTCTATCAATTACAATCAACACCAAAAAACAAGATAAACTGTAACAAATATAGGAGCTGTCCCAATCAAACCAATTCCATAAACAAGGCACTTCAAACATGTTTAATACAGCATAGACTAATGCTCACACAATACTGGAATTGAGTCCTTTGAATGAAATCTGCAGTCTCCACATAGACTCCGAACAGTTTGAAGTCAGAACAGTTTCCCAAACACCAGGAGTTCTAGGCAAGCCACCAGCAGCAGATTCCCTCTGCTGCTACCTTCTCAAAGACCTTCCTTTCAGATGACCAATAGAATTTCCAAAACCAGGGAGTAACTTCTTTTCAGTTTGATGCTGCTTCTAAAATGAAAACGCAAACTGCAGCTCCAAACAGAAAATGAAAGAATTCCTTTCACCTGACCTACTAATGAGTTTTTCTCCTAATAATGCAGAGTCATAAACATTCCAGTAAAAATAAACCCATGTTTAAGTAGCAATATAAAGACTCCTCCAGACAAACTGGCATCATAATGGCATCAGCTTAGGCTATGAGCTGAGAAACACTGAAGCTATGAGAGGTTCATGGTTTTAAAAAAATCTCTTAAAAGTACACTAACATTGCACATTGCATTTGCCTTCCTAACGACAAACTCAACCTGCTAATTAACCTTAAAAGAATCCTGAACTAGGATTCCCAAGTGCAATTGCATTTCTGATTTCTAATTCCCTCTCCATTTAGAAAATAGTATACGCCTCTATTCTTCCTACCTCACACTTTCCCACATTGTATTCCATCTGCCACTTCTTTGCCCACTCCCCTAACCTGTCCAAGACCTTCAACAGCCTCCCCATCTCCTCAATACTGCCGGTCTCTCCACCTATCTTTGGAGCATCTACAAACTTAACCACAATGCCCTTCTCGATCTAGATCATTGATGCATAGAGTGAAAAATTGTGGTCCCAACTCTGACGTCTGCAGAATTCCATTAGTCACTGCCATCCTGAAAAGTACCCCCTTTATCCCCACTCTGCTTTTTGCCAGTCAGAAAATCTTCTATCCATACTAGTACTTTGCTCTAACGCCATGGGCTCTTGGTATTCATTTCCCCCTTTTGATTGGATTATAAATTAAAATTACTCAGAAAATTTTCTTGCATTTAATTATTTTTGAAATTAAAGAAATTACATCTGAAGAAGCACCAACTGAAGACCTTGACCTGAATACCATTTTCAGAATAAATAATATTCAAATGCTTCCATTTGTTACATTTTAAAGCCAGGAACACTTGCACAGCATTATCAAGAGTGTCTTGTTAATCAGCACCATCTAATTTCACAAATCCAAATGACAATATTCTAAACAAGTCAGAACTCTAAACTCACCCTCAACATTACATAGGAAATGGACAAATGCTTCATCAGAAGCCAAGAACAAATCAATGACTTCTGAAAACACAACATTAACACCTTAACAGGCATTGTTAAAGTTGTAAGGAGTCTTTTGGCTCACCTTAATGAAAATATTTATGGATGATTTTCAAATCTTTTATGTAGTTTTGACACAAATTGCCAATTCAGATAAATTCTAAGGTAAATGTGTCATCTTGTTTATACTTATAATCTAGAACAAAGAACAAAGAACAAAACAGCACAGGAAACAGGCCCTTTGGCCCAACGAGCCCAAGCCGCCACCCCGATGTTCCCACCACTACCCACGATCCCTGTCCATGTTTATAGATCTATGGATAAAAAACCAAATTTGAGACAATTTAGGGAGAATTTGTTTTGCCAATTAGCCTAAGAGCACATCTAACTAATCTTTGGATTGCTAACTTATATACTACGGAAATATGTAGGATTTATATTATGTTTTGAAATATTAGAAGATTAATTTCAATAAAAAAAAACTGCAGATATTTGAAATTTTTACTTCAGTAATTAAGCGGGCTCATTGAAAATCATCACCAACTCACCATTTCACAACTTATGATTAGGGAAATCTGCAAGTTAGTATCATTAGCAAATAAATTATATAAAATAATTATTACCAATGTATTTCCAAAATGGGCTTTGCTGCACCAAGCCATATCTCATATTACTTTGGTAAATCAGATCAGAAGCCTGTGCTTCTGCACCCAATTTGCAAGCAAAAACTGAAATGGAGAATATGTTTAAAAAAAAAGTGCAATGTTGATCTGAGGAATCGATGATCTCTTCTGAGATCGCTTAGGTTCAGTAGACTGGTCAGTATTTAAAAATTCTGTGACCAACCTGAATGAGTACGCCACTATAGTAACTGACTTCATTAGTCAGTGTGGAGAAGACTGTGCCAAAGAAGCAAATCTGTGTTTCCTAACCAGGAATCCTGGATGAACAGAGATATTCAGATAATAGAGAATCTGGTGAACTGGTGCGATGACAATGATGTCTCCTTCAATTTCAATAGGAGATAGCATAGTGGAGGACATGCTCTTGTTTACATCAATGGGGATGAAGTAGAAATAATCATGAGTTTCAAGTTTTAGTTGCCAAGATCACCATAACCTCTCTTGGTCCTTCCATGCTGACTCTATAGTAAACATAATCCATCAATGCCTCAACTTCCTTAGAACACTAAGGAAATTGGGCATCTCTGCTACGATTCTCACCAACTTCTACAGATGCACCATATTGTATCATGGCTTGGTACGGGTCCTGCTCTGTCCAACAGTGCAATAAATTCCAACAGATCATGAATGAAGCCCATTCCATCACACAAACCAGCCTCCCATCCACTGACATTTTCCACACTTCCCACTATCTTAATCAAGGACCCCTTACACCTCAGACATACTCTCTTCCACTTTCTTCCATTGGGAAAAAGATACAAAACTCTGAGGACACGTACCAATAGACTCAAGAACAGCTTCTTCCCTGCTGCCATGAATGGATCTACCTTGCATTAAGTTGATCTTTCTCTATCGCTAACAATGACTGCAACACTACATTCTGCACTCTCTTGTTTCCTTTTCTCTGAATGGTATGATTTGGATGAATAGCACACAAGAAACAATACTTTTCATAGTATACTAATATGTGAAAAAAAAATCAAATTCTATAAATGGAGCAGAATGGAGACAGCAGAGGGCCTTGTCAAGTCCATCATTGCTGATATATTTGTACTGCTATAATTATTTGGCCAGCAGATTATTAACTCCAAACCTGACATTTTATATCCTTCCTAGAAAAATGAATTCAGCTGACCAAGAAAAATTAATAAAGTAATGAAATTGGCAGTAAGAAATATAAAGATAGCAGCTCAAATTTCAGTATGTGAATCGCCAAAATCTGAATTTATGTTGGAAGCTGCACAACAGGTCGCACACATGCTAAAATTGCACGCAAAGTTTAAACTTCTGATGGGCTGATTTCTGCTGCACGGATCCTCTGTGAAAGTCTCCAACATAGCTCATTGTCAGAGACTTGGACCAAATACATGGAACCCACCTAACTACTTACTCAGGAAGTGTTCAAATGGTTCAATACTGGTCTAATTCAGTGATTAGCCAGCATAACTAACCTAAGCACCATAATTGACTCCCTCTGTTTCCCCAACCCAACTGACTACATGCACTCACCTCTTGGTACCCCCCTCCAAGTCAATGCCAGTAATCCCACTCACCCAACCTGAGTACCCTCTCATCTGATTATCGCCCCTGGCCTCCGTACCTTTTATACTGATTAGAACAAAGAACACTACAGGCCCTTCGGCCCAAACATTGCGCCGATCATACCCATACCTACTAGGCCATAGAACTATCTGTAACCCCCAATCCCTTTTAATCCCGTGCACTCATCCAGAAGTCTTTTAAAAGACCCCAGCGAGTTTGCCTCCATCACCACCGATGACAGCCGATTCCATTCACTCACCACCCTCTGAGTGAAAAACTTACCCCTAACATCTCCTCTGTACTTGCTGCCCAGCACTTTAAACCTGTGTCCTCTCGTAACAACCATTTTAACTCTGGAAAATAGCCTCCAAGAATCCACCCTATCTATTCCTCTCAATATTTTATAAACCTCTACCAGGTCACCTCTCAAGCTTCGGCTCTCCAGGGAGAAGAGACCTAGCTCCCTCAACCTATCTTCATAGGGCATGCCTCCCAATCCAGGCAACATCCTTGTAAATCTCCTCTGCAGCCTCTCAACAGCTTCCACATCCTTTCTGTGGTGAGGCGACCAGAACTGAGCACAGTACTCACCCATTACCATCCACCCATTCACTCGTTTACTCTCAAACCCACAGGCAGATACAAGATCTTTAAAAACTTACTCAAATACAGCAGCTGATGCTGTAAAAAAAAAAGGGTGAGTCCTCTATTTATCAGTCTTCTCTGTTCATTGGAGTTCTGTGGAGATGGCTGCTTCATCTGGGATCAGGTTGGGTCGCAGAAATTTTTGCGGGCAGCAACAATGCATGCAGCACCAACACTGAACACAAGATCTGGACCTGTATTTCCTCCACTATTTATCACCTCTACAAAATGTAATTGCTGCCAAACCATATAATACTGTTTAATTTTTGTTCAGTCTAATCCTTGATCTCTGAATATAAAAAAGAAAACCAACCTTGTGTAGAGCATTTTAAAAATGACCTTAGTCACAGAAGAAATATATAGTAATCACATTGCAAAAATGTGCAGTTTTTTTAACATTTATTATTTGCCTGGAAACAAAGGGAGGGAGAGTGCATTATATTGAAAGTAGTTATCTCAAGTTCACATTTCCCATTATCCCTGACTGTTGTACACTGCTACAAGTATATACTGCATAGAGCTATCAGGCACAGAAAGCAAGCAGCAAATAAAACTAATACAAATCATGACGTCTTAGTTCCAAGAGCAATTATAATGCATGATGAGCTCTTTAGAGATCAGATAGTTATGAAGTGAATGGTGGTCAGGGTGGGGTGGTAAGTTGAAAAAGGTCTGAGAAAAGACCATGCATTATTATGGCATTGTCGCTCATTCTGATGCGGGCAACACAGAAGCTTTGTTATGCTGCTGTGGTAAATGATAGTAGTGTGCAGCCCAGCACTAAACAGGGCAGCACTCTCAGCTGGGACTTGTGCATTGTCTTCTCTATCCTCCTCACCCGACAAAGCTCCCACGAGTCAAGCAACTCTTAAGTTTAGTCTGCTGTTCTTGAAAGGGAGATTTCTTGTGGTAGTTGGTGCTGGAAATTAATTCTGAGCAGGAACAGGAATTAAAATGATGCAACAGAGAAGACAACAGGGTCCAGAAGCTTTTGATGCAGTACTGGAAGATTTAGTAAACAGATGCACAGAAGCAGAGAACTCCTCTACCCACAGAGTAACAAGAAGCTCTCTGGACAGATGCTGAGAAGGCAATGGGTGCAGTCAATACAAGCAGTCTAACCTTTAAGATCTGGATGCAGGACAGAAAAAAGTTTAATGACTTCAAATTGTGTTGGGTCAAGAGGTACAACGATGTTCCTTCAGGTTCCTTCAGATTAATGCAGGCTACTGCCACTCTCAGTTTCCACATCTCTTTGACCTACAAACTGTGCAACCCATGGCTACTCCCAAATCTTATACCCAGCCTCTAGTTCCATGTTCTTGTCAGCTAGGTCACCTGATACTGTGCTGGCTCAGTGTTGGTGAGCTACAATGAAATTCTGCTTCAGGGTCAGTGGCATATTAATTAGGCCATATCCTCCAAATGGACAAGGCCACATTGGAGGAAATGAATAACTGGACCATGCACTCCAGTAGTCAACCCCAATAGTTAAATTGGCTCTTCTGCTTGCCTTAGTTCCACTTGAAGTTTATATAAATCTTTTGCTAAGTTTTCTTGTAAATAAGAGGTATTTATGGAAAGCATTAGTAGCAAATCAAGTGATAAATCTTCTTGATGTGCACTATAAATTAGTTTCCACTTTAATGTCAAACTTTTTCAGTGTCAGTTTTCGACTAATATTGCCCTTAGGCTCTAATAAAAATATCCTAATTGGTTTACTGCTGGTACATGAGGGAACATTTAGATTTAAGTATTGCAAGAGCACTGCAAATTAGATTCCAGAAATGCTGTCATTGGCATAGCATAAATAGATACAGATTTTGGCAAAGGCTAAAGCGAACGTTAATCGATAACGTTAGCCTAATAGTGCTACTTAAAATGTTTTCCCTTATGTTGTAAAAAATGAAGTGTAAAACTCCATATCATCCAAAGATGAGATGCTGCTCTTCAAATAAATACTGAGCTTCCTTGGAACAATGGAAGAAGCTGATAAAGGGATCAGAGTGGAAGTGAGTTAGAGAAGTAAGGTGATAGGAAGCTCCTAATCATGTTTTCAGGCTGACTAGAGATGCCCCACAAGAGGCTCACTCAATCTGCACTTTGGCTCCCAATTGTAGAAGGGACTACACCATCAGCAACAGTTAAAAAGCACCAAACTGATGTACAAGGAAATCACTATTTCACCTGGAAGGATGGGAAGAAAGAAGGTAAAAGGACAGGGGTTACATCTCCTGTATTTGCATGGGATGGTATTGTGGAAAGGGATGGGAAAGATTGAAAAGTGGATCAAGGTATTATAGAGGTAATGGTCCCCTTGAAATAATGAAACAGGACAGGAAGGGAAGATGTTTTTGCTGGTGGCATCACACTGGAGATGGTGGAAATTACAGAGGATGATACATTGAATGAGGAGAAAGATGGAGTTGAAGATGAGGTATAGGGAAATGCTACCATGATTCTAACGGGGGGGGGGAGAAGAGAGAGAGAGAGAGGAGGAGGACGATGAAGATATACCAAAAGTGTGTAAAATCCAACAGACACATTCAAGGGCCCTGTTAACTATGGGAAAATATCCTTAATCAAGGAAAATGGAAGACATGTCTGGTAGACTGGTATGGCATCATCAAAATAGCTATGATGGAGTCCTTCAAGGAAGTGGACTGGGAGTAGTCAAGGTAGCTGTGGACTTATTATGGATACTGATTGATATTCTATTTCCAGAAGTCAAGTATGGGCAGAGAGCAAGAGATGGAGCAAGTGAACCAAGAGAAAGAATGAAACTGGAAACAAATTTCATGAAATTTTCTAGCAGAACATGGCATTAATATAATCATTAATGTACCAAAATGGAGTCTGGGGAATGTGGGCTCAGACTGAGTGACAGTGATATAGATTAAGAAGTGAAGGAATAGAAAGATACCCTTCACTTTCTTCAGAGCCAGGCATAGCAACAAAATGAGCAGTAGTAGTAAGAAGTGAGAAGCAACCAATAAAGTGGAAGAAACAGGAAGGTAAAGGAGGAGCAAAGTTCTTAAATGATCAATTTGAAAATTAGGACACCTGCAAATAAAGGATACCTGATGCAATTCCTAAATAAATTCCTAATTTACATTTTTTACTGTAAGTTGAACAGAAGCTGCTACAGAAAAACGTTGACAGGATGCCTGCAGCAGCAAAGGTGGAGGCATGGATGGCATGAAATGCCAAGAGCAGTCGGAGGCACTGAATGCCACGAAAGGTAACAATGATCCTTAGTGATAAAGGTTCAGCTCTAATCCATGTGGAATGAGAACAGCTAGAGGCATGTGTTAATTTGATATGGTTGTGTGAGTAGGCCTTTGTAAATAACAATTAGTATGATTAAATGTACACCAAATATAACACATAATAAATATATCTTTAAGAAATCAATTCTGTAACTTCTTTAACCAAAACCGTTTTACTAATATGACAAATGTTTCCTGTTCTTCTCCCACTAAAGGATATTATTAGGATGTTGCAATGAAATGAAAAGTAAAGAATTGGATAAACAAGAAGCAGATAGAGATTTAGCTGCATCGAGAACGTATGAGATTAGCCTAGTGGTAGAGTGAAACAATTGCTTTGTTAAGCAAAATGGAGGCCAGCAGACTAGAGCCCTCAATCATAGCCACTAACACCTGCAAAGCAGAACTCTCTCAGAGTCAAACAGTTTGCAGAAAGAATAAAAGAAGATGAGTTTGTGTTAGACTCCATTAAAGTTTTGCTTTAAACTAAAAGAAAGATTTCCTCAAACGATGCTACAAGTCTTGTATGGTAAACATATGTTGGATTTGTCTCATGGGACAGGATTTTATGGCCTCTCTCGGGTGAGAATGGAAATTCCTGTCCAAGGTCAACCAAGATTTCCATTGTCAGATCTTGCCTGCACCAATTCTGTGGTGGGTGAGGGGGTAGAGTTCTGGTCATATTGTTAAAACTTATGGGATGTCGTTTTGGGGAAGTATATTCTCAGAGTTTACAAAATGTAGATACACTTAGATCAGGAGGCTATATGAGCATAATGTTTAGGTAACCATTACTGCAGTTAATTTTGAATATAATTCTGTACTGTTTCAAAAATAAAGAACAAAGGAAATTACAGCACAGGAACAGGGCCTTTGGCCCTCCAAGCCTGCATCAACCATGCTGCCTGACTTAACTAAAACCCCCTATCCTTCCAGGGACCATACCTCTCTATTCCCATCCTATTCATGTATTTGTTCAGATGCCTCGTATCCGCTTCCACTACTTCCCCAGCAACGAGTTCCAGACACCCACCACCTTCTGTGTAACAATCTGCCTCATACATCTCCTTTAAACCTTGCCCCTTGCACCTTAAACCTGTGCCCTCTATATTTCCTTTACTGTTGTATGTTTTAAAGTTTAATGAATGTTTTATCATCTGAATATTACAACAGGACTGTCCACCTTCCTCACCAGTTTTGGCTTATTTTCTCATTTTTTCCAATCACAAAAACAAATAGTTAAGAACTGTCATTTCAAGTTTCCCTTCTGGAATTTGGCATGCCCTCGCACTGAACATCAGCGGGGTTAAGTTCAGAGGTTACAGAATCTCTATAGTGCAGAAGAAATCCATTTGGCCCACTGAGTCTGTATTAACTCTCCGAAAGAGCATCATACCTAGGACCACACCCCCATTCTAACCCCATAACCCATGCATTTGCCATGGCTAATCCACCGAACCTACACATCCTGGATATTAAGGGGCAATTTAGCATGGCTATTGCACCTAACTTGGACTTCTTTTGACTGTGGGATAAAACTGGAGCACTTGGAGGAAACCCATGCAGACATGTCCATACAAGTCACCCAAGGCCAGAATCAAACCTAGATTCCTAGCACTGTGTGGCAGCAGTGCTAACCACTATGTCACTGTGCTGCTATATAGATACAGATGGTCCAGTTAAATATTAATTTAGGTGGTGCAGTAACAAGCAGAAATGTCACTTAGACAGCAGTTAAATCAAGCAGTTTTGACATAAATATATCAGGCATTTATTTTTGCTTTCATTGCTGCTATAATTTATATTTGCCATATGCAAGCCTTCCAAGACAAATTAACATATGTGAATTTATCACAAACTCAAACAAAATTTGATGAAATACTCTGATTGAAATCAAAGTCAGCACTGAGATTAATGAGATTTCTTCCAAGGAATTGGTATTTGAACTGTGTTGCATTTGTGCAATCTAAACAATATGCTGCTGGCACATAGAAACACAAGATTTTCCTTCGGGATTTTGTTTTCCTTGGATAGTATTTAATGAACAATAGAGGAAAACATAAATGAACTTAAAATATAGCCTGTATAGAGCTCACACAATGGCAGTGTGCTTTGAATGTAAAATATAAAAACAAGACAAAAACAATGCTGTGGGGTCAAACATAAAGGAGTTTTAATAAATTAGCTGCTGCTTTTGATGTTTAGCAAACATAATACACTGTAATCTCTCCAATATGGAATACTTGAGGCCAAGTCACTTGTGGATTTCAGACTTTTCTGGATTATAGAATAACGCAAGGACAGTATGGCCAAAGACCAAAACATCGGAAATGTTTGTGTGACAAGCAACAATGTAATTATAGTATTGTTCATGTCCTGCAGCAAAATGCAGATGCATCTAGATCTAGGTCAATTTTCCAAAGCATTCCCATGTTAAAGAAGCAGCTGATCATTCAAATCACCAGCTACCTCCACTGAAGTGTGATTTTGTCACGCTAAAACCTGACATATCCAGATTAGACTGTTGGGAGAATTAAGTCACCCTTTGGAAAAGGTAAAGCATCCAATGGATTTGCAAAAGTGGACATGATTGCACACTTTTTATGCACAATCTCATTGGAAATGTCAAAAAGCTGTTAAAGAATTGTCAAAGTTGTCAAAAAAGTGTTGAAACTCATTGGAGCTGCCAAGGTGCTGTCAAAGAATTGCATAAATTACTTAAGATGGTGGTTTTGTGAAGTCGCTGAAACTGTCATACTGTGTACATACGTTAACAAATTGGCTCACTCTTATATTTCGAACTCTTGTAATCTTCATATTGCAGTCGCTATGTAGCTGAGAGTAGATGGCAGACCACCATGAATATTACCATGAATTGTCCAAGAAGAGGAGAAAAGATATGCAATTATGTCCTCCCCCTCCAATTTTCCTTTTTTTCATTCAATAAAGCACCCAACATCTAATAATTCTAATAACATCACCAATTGTTCAATTTTTATAACTTAACAATTTATAATGGTGTATTTTAAAGTTAGCCTTTTTTTGAAGGCTTATCTGGATCACTGGACACTCAGTGTGAACAACACATTTTTTCCTCTGCATTGCCAATAGTTCATGTGAGAAAGAACATCTGTCGCCTATCATGAGTGACCACTCATTACTAGCTGTCATCCAGTTTGTTAATAATTTTGTAAAACATCTGTGCAAAACCCTTCCTGTCAGGATTCAAGAAACTTTTTAAAAACCATACGAAAGAGATGGAAATAGGAAGACCCTGTTATTCGCAGTCTAGTTGGTAGTTCTGTTCTCCTTTTATAAGTCAAATGGCATTTCCTAGAAATATCACTCTAGCAACACCTAGCTTTAGCCTGTGCCCCAGTAATCAGCACACCGAAATTCAGATTAGTAATTTTAACCTAGTTGTTAAGCAGAAAGCTAAGACATTCAAGAGATGCATCAAGTTATAAATTCATCTTAATAACCAATTTAAGATCGTCAGTTGGGTTTGCAGTACACTGGAAGCTATGTATATTAATAGACAGGGCCTTGCTTTTTGCAGACAAAAGGACTACCTACACACATATTACACCCAAGTCCTCTTTATCAACTAATCAATACTATCTTCTCATATGGTTTAAATTTGTTGATTCCCTGCCTTGTGAATGTCCTGAAAATTGCAGGATGAAAAGCTTTGACAAAAGGTCTTTTTTTTCAAGCAACATTCAAACTAGAAAACAATAATTTCCATAATTGCCTTTAAAAGTTAAAGCTAGCTTCCTAAATTATAATGAAACAGAGTGCTAATATCATCTGTAACTAACAGAGGATGTGGGCCTGCAATAACCAAGATGGTGCTGGGTGAAAAAGTCTGGTCACAGCATTGCCGACTGGACTTTCATGATGCTTAAATGCAAATATTACTTCCTGTAAATTCTCTAACTCCTGTAATAAACCTTGTAACATAGTGAAACTGCCAATTAAATCTTTCAGCCATACTAATTAACACAAAAATTGGAAATGTCCTATCTGCTTCAGATCACTGACTGCTGAATAGTTTCTCCTTTGTACCAGAACAGAAAAGAAAAACCAATAAAATATTATTGATTTCTCACTAAACACTTCACAAAAAGGTTTAGCAAAAACCTAGCATGAAATTAACAAATGAGGATAAATTAAATGAACAGATATCCATGAGGTACAGAATTGTCTATTTACGGAATTAGTTTTCCAGCACTCAGTGAAACTTGCTAAGCATATAAAACATGAGGAAGTGGACTTTCTTACATGTGGCAGGACACGGAACAATTCTTTCCTTGATTATTTCAGGATGCCTAATGTTAGATCATTTGCAAATAGGATAACATGGTACTTGCCTACAATTTAATATATTTCATACTTTTAAAGTAGATTGATATCATCAACTAGGTAATCAAATAATATTTTATGATCTCTGTATTAATTAGTTAATTTGCAATCAAATAATTTGTTTACTACTCTTGACTAAAAGCATTCCAAAACCTTAAATACTTACCCTCTTCTTAAATTGTTTGCTAATAGCACAGATTTGGAACCAATAACTGAAACTTTTACTAAAATAAATGTGCTAACCTGATGGTAATTGTTAGAGGTGTTGCCTTGGCAAATGCAGTAGCTGACGGTGATTGACAGTTAACTGCCAAAAGTTTGAAATGTAAACCATATGGTTTGACCCTGATTGGTCAATCATTTACCTGAGGAATGACTGAGCAAATGACTGTCACTTATTTTGTTTTGCACATTAAAGGCATCCTGTGAGATAATGGCTACCTGATAAGATGCAAACTCGGACAGGATTAAGGCCATCACTTTCAGTCTGAAATTTTCCCTACCTCAGATTTTCCTGGAAGAGTAAGCTATCTCAACAATTTGAGCAATAGATGAGGCGAGCTCTTTCATGTTATACTATGCTGTAGCAACACGAGTAGTACTTGCCACTATCAATTCAAAATATATTTTGCCTGGCACACAAATGAATAATGTGGTGTATGAATTTCAATATCAATGAGATGCTAGGTATATAGACCATATGTCCCAAAGACTGCAGATTGTATCAAAAATCATATTCCATATGCTGTTTGCAACAGTGAAAGTACAGGCCATACACAACCAGCCTAATAGTGCAGATCTCAAAATAGTATTCAACATTAATTGTGATGTTTCAATTGGAAAACTTTTGCTAAAAATCTTCAGTGCGTTAAGAATTATGCTGATAACCAGTTAGTGATTGTTAGTCAGGCTTGCAGTGTGATACATTTGCGTGTACTGGAAGCTACATATGTTAATATATAGGGCCCTGATCCTTACAGAGCGAAAGAATACACATTGCAACTGTGGCAGCCATTCACTGACTCATTCCTCAGAGCAATGTTTGGCAGTTAACTGTCAGGCACCATCATCTGGAGCATTCTCC
Source organism: Sphyrna mokarran (assembly GCA_024679065.1). NCBI lineage: Eukaryota > Metazoa > Chordata > Chondrichthyes > Carcharhiniformes > Carcharhinidae > Sphyrna > Sphyrna mokarran. The sequence goes on along the minus strand of JAGIQG010000003.1, from coordinate 101,749,099 downwards.
ATGGCGATACCTTTATCAGTAGAAATTCACTTACCAAGCAATCAGCATTCTCTTCTCACAATACAAATCACTGTTTTCCCCTTATATTTTTGTGAAGTGCCCTGATGAGCGTAAGATGAAAAACTTCAACAAGTTTCTTTTTTCAAAGAATTATAAGTGTAGAATCGCATTTCTTTAGTTTGAGATTTTTTTTTTAAAAGAAATTTTTAAAAGTATAAAATTTCAATTTAAAAATCTCCACCTTAATCTAATTTTTCTTTCTCTCTTTTTGTACCTGATTTCACATTGAATTCACTAACCTTCCCAGACTATATTTTTTAATCAATATTTTCAACTCAGTGGTCCAGCAGATACATTGTTTGTCCCTTACCAAGGTCTTCGATGTACTATTATAATCGCTGCATCATTATAAGTGCATAGCAACTTTGTGGGCAAAGGACAAGTTTAACTATGCTGCATAATACCCAATTCAAAAATCTAATTGAACGTTTCCCAGGGCTTCGGCACAAACTCTTCAGTGAATATTGCACCAGGAACTAAAATGATTTTTAACCAATTTCATTTCAGTATCTTCATCCTTCTTCTACTGTCCACTAATGCTTCTTTTTGTTTTAGCAATATTCAATATACATGCACAAATAAATAAAGTCATGTTTCTGAATCAGCATATGTAACAAGGAAAAACATTCCCTTTCATTCGCAATTAAGCAAATCCTTCCTGATCCAAAGAACACAATTGTGGATAAGAACCTCCAGGGAAATAGCAAAGATAACAATATTGTGATAAGGTTTCCCAGATTTTGTAGCAAAAGGCGATTTTTCTTTTATGTTTCCTCCAACAAAGAACCATGCAGTGCAGTGCCAGATTTTTAGTGAAAAGGTAGGACATAGAACACTACAGCACAAACAGGCCCTTCGGCCCACAAGTTGCGCCGAACACATCAAAACCTACCCAGCCATAGACCTATCTATAACCCCCAATCCCATTGGATCCCATATACTCATCCAGAAGTCTTTTAAAAGACCCCAGCGAGTTCGCCTCGACCACCACCGACGGCAGCCGATTCCATTCACTCACCACCCTCTGAGTGAAAAACTTTCCCCTAGCATCCCCTCTGTACTTGCTTCCCTGCACCTTAAATCTGTGCCCTCTCGTCGCGACCATTTCAGCCCTGGGAAATAGTCTCTGAGAGTCCACCCTATCTATTCCTCTCAACATGAGCTAGAATTTGAGCTAGAATTTCCTTTGAAGCTTCAGCAGTTATTCCTGAATACCTAAGGTGGTCATGTTCCAAATGCACAGCAATAATGTTTGAAATAATAAAACTGAGTAAGAAAAAAAACAATCAGATTCTTAACTAACATCAACATTCTGCTAAACAGCAGTTACATTTTTAAAAAAACAAGGTACAAATGATTTATTGCATATACATGCAAGAAAGAACAAGTCACCCCATATATTGCTGCTATTGCCTGAAAACATCAAAATTAAGTGTTTCACATTGATGTAAAACAACATAAGATACTAATTTTAAAGAACTATTAATATCAAGTTAAAATAAAGTTTTAATCTTTGAACAGTTCATCTATACAGAATGTTAAGTCCTAAAAGCTCCTACAATATATAGGCCATTCTTTTTATTCATTTCCAAAGTGATCTGTTGGAAATTTTAAATGCCAACTACCACAAAATTTGGAAAAATGCAAAAGCAAAAACGATTCTTGGAATTTTAAGTAAGTTTGTTGTCTCAGATTCTGCAGTAGAACTCATAGCATTCGTTATTTCTCCTCTGAACCTGGCAGCAGCTGTGCAGTTAAATGCAGAAATTCAGACGTTGCTGTCAGTGATTCTATGCTATGACAAAATCCTCCCAGACTGAAAACATTTCAAAATTACTGAATGGATGAGAAATTCCCACTATTAATCAATTACTCTCGTTATTAAAATCCTTGAAAAATCTATGCCTTTTTGAATAAGACATAACAGGATTTTTAATGTGCAAGAAAGCTCTAAAAGTTCAAAGTGTCTGCTGCATTTACTGGAGACAAGCTGTTTAAATTTAATTTAGTTTATTTATTAGTGTCACAAGTAGGTTTATATTACACTGCAATGAAGATACTTTGACAATCCCCTAGTCGGCACAGTCCAGCGCCTGATCAGGTACACAGAGAGAATTTAGCACAGTCAATGCATCTAACCATTACGTCTTTCCATCTGTGAGAAGGAACTGGAGCACCCGGAGGAAACCTAATGCTCTCTGAATGGGAAGACACATCATTCTTTTTTTATTTTAATAATTGCACTGTGGCAGTATTTATCTTCAAATCAAATTTGGGATGATGGCAACAAATCGTCTGAAAGGCCAAATCTACTATTTATGCACCATTGGGCTGATGTAAGCCTTAGGCATCTCTAAGTACAGGCTTGACTACATCTTTTATTACAAAAGTCAGGCCATTTTATAAAGTGGAACAAAATTTTATTTGCCTCAGGGGAAGATTTTAGCTAATACCACCTGCCCACAAAATTTTAATATGAGAGCTCCTGCATATGTAAGACGTACTTGGATGCGCCATTAACAAAATTAATTTTATCAGATATGTTAGTTCATATATCTCAAAGGTATAGTTTAAAATATAGTTTGTAAAGCAGACCATAAATATTACACTCATCTATAGTTACTTTTTACTAGAACTTTAAAAGGAAGTTATTTTAATACTTGATTATTTTATATACATTTCATTAGTTAATCATTTAATTCAATTGTCTCCTGCTTTTATATAAGAGGCTTTGGATTAGCTGGCACAAAATCAACCATAGCAAGTATTGACTTGATCTACAACCACACAAAGATAATTGTAAGTCATTTATTCCATTCTTTCTTATCTAATTGTAGTCAGATCATCATTTGCAAGGACTTCTCTTTCTGCTCCTGCACTGTTACCTCTGGTGTTCCCCCAATAATATGTGCTTCTTCCCTCTTCTGATTTCTCAACTACATGCTGCCCTGTGGTAACAATGTTCAAATGCACAGTACTAGTTTTCACGCATACAGTGATAACACTCAGACCTCCGTCATCACCACATCTCTTGATATCTCCATTGTTAACATAGAACATAGAACAATACAGCACAGAACAGGCCCTTCGGCCTTCGATGTTGTGCCGACCAAAATAAAAAGCAATGCCCCTCCTAACTAAACCATTCCCTTCTCATCCATATACTTATCAACTAACCTCTTAAACGCCACCAAACTTGGCGCATCTACAACAGCTGCAGGCAGGGCATTCCACTCCCTAATCACTCTTTGAGTAAAGAACCTACCTCTGATATCCGTCCTATAACTCATACCCCTTAATTTAAAGTTGTGTCCCCTCGTGCTAGCTTTCTCCATCCTAGGAAAAAGGCTATCACTGTCCACCCTATCCAAACCTCTAATCATCTTATATGCTTCAATAAGATCCCCCCTTAGCCGCCTCCTTTCTAACGAAAACAACCTCAAATCCTTCAACCTCTCTTCATAGGACCTGCCCTCCATACCAGGCAACATCCTAGTAAACCTCCTCTGTACCCTCTCCAATGCCTCCACATCTTTCTTATAATGTGGGGACCAGAACTGCACACAATACTCCAAGTGCGGCCGCACTAGAGTTTTGTACAGTTGCAACATGATGCTGCGGCTCCTAAATTCAATCCCCCTACCAATAAAAGCTAAGACTCCATATGCCTTCTTAACAACTTTATCCACTTGACTGCCTACTTTCAGGGATCTATTCACACACACACCAAGATCCTTCTGTTCCTCAACACTATTAAGAGCCCTACCATTAGCCCTATACTCTACACATTTATTGTTCCTGCCAAAGTGCATTACCTCACACTTTTCCACATTAAACTCCATTTGCCACCTCTCGGCCCAGCTCTGCAACTTGTCCAAGTCACTCTGTAAACTAAAACACCCCTCTTCACTATCTACCACACCACCAACTTTAGTATCATCTGCAAATTTACTGATCCATCCCTCAATACCCTCATCCAGATCATTTATAAAAATTACAAACAGCAGGGGCCCCAAAACAGACCCCTGAGGCACACCACTCGTCACCGAACTCCACGATGAATATCTCCCATCAACCACCACCCTCTGTCTTCTATCTGCCAGCCAATTCCTAATCCAATTAGCTAAATCACCCTCTATTCCACACATCTGCATTTTCTGTAGAAGTCTTCCATGGGCCACCTTATCAAACGCCTTACTAAAGTCCATATATACTACATCAACCGCCTTACCCCCATCCACCTCTCTGGTCACTTTCTCAAAAAACTCAATGAGGTTAGTAAGGCATGACCTACCCTTCACGAAACCATGCTGACTATCCCCAATCAATTCATTTCTCTCTAAATAACTATAAATCCTATCCCTAATAATTCTCTCCAATACCTTGCCCACAACAGAAGTAAGACTCACTGGCCTATAATTCCCAGGAAGGTCTCTCTTCCCCTTCTTAAACAATGGGACCACATTCGCTATCCTCCAGTCCTCCGGAACCACACCCGTAACCAACGAGGACCTGAAGATCAGAGCCAGAGGCTCTGCAATCTCCTCTCTTGCCTCCCAGAGAATCCTAGGGTAATCCCGTCCGGCCCAGGGGACTTATCCAACTTCAAACCCTCGAGAATTTCTAACACATCCTCCCTATCTACTACAATACTCCCCAATTTGCAACCCTGTACCTCAGTGCTCTCCACAGCTACATTTCCAGCACTCTGCGTGAATACCGAAGAGAAATATTTATTCAGTGCCTCACCAATCTCTTCAGGCTCCACGCACAACTTCCCACTGCTGTCTATGACTGGCCCTAATCTTGCCCTAACCAATCTTCTATTCTTAACATATCGAAAGAAAGCTTTAGGATTCTCCTTAATCCTATCAGCCAACATCTTCTCGTGTCCCCTCTTAGCTCTCCTCAATTCACTTTTTACTCCTTCCTAGCTAATCTATAGCTATCCATTGCACTACCGAGCCTTCAAGCCTCATCCTGACATAAGCCTCCTTTTTCTTCTTAACCAGCAAATCAACTCTTTTCGTACACCAAGGCTCTCTTACTCGTCCATTTCCTCCCTGCCTGACAGGGACATACTTATCAAGGACTCGCAGCAGCTGCTCCTTGAATAAGCACCACATTCCAGATGTTCCCAGTCCCTGTAGTTCCCTAGTCCAATCTATGCACCCTAATTCTCTCCTGATGGCCTCATAATTACCCTTCCCCCAGCTATAACTACAGCCCCCAGCTTCATGCCTATCCCTGTCCATCACTAAGGTGAACGTAACCGAATTGTGGTCACTATCACCAAAATGTTCACTAACTTCCAAGCCTAACACCTGGTCTGGCTCATTGCCCAGCACCAAATCCAATGTAGCCTCACCTCTAGTTGGCCTATCTACATACTGAGTCAAAAAACCTTCCTGCACACTCTGTACGAAAACTGACCCCTCTAACGAGCTAGAGCTATAGCTATTCCAATCAATATTAGCAAAGTTAAAGTCCCCCATCACAATTACCCTACTACTTTCACTCCTAATCAGAATTGACTTTGCAATCCTTTCCTCAACCTCTCTAGAACTATTAGGAGGTCTGTAAAAGACTCCCAACAGGGTGACCTCTCCTCTCCTGTTTCTAATCTCAGCCCATACTACCTCAACAGACAAGTCCTCATCAAACTTCTTTTCGATCACCGTGATACAGTCTTTGACCAGTAACGCCACTCCTCCCCCCCTTCTACCTCCTTCTCTACTCCGACTAAAGCATTTGTACCCCGGAACCTGCAACATCCATTCCTGTCCCTGCTCTACCCAAGTCTCTGAAATGGCCACAACATCGAAGTTCCAGGTACTGGTCCAAGCTGCAAGTTCCTCCCCCTTATTGCGAATACTCCTTGCATTAAAGTATACGCATCTCAAACCATGCCCCACCCCACCCGTACGCCGCTGTGTTTTACAACTCTCCTCTATAACCCCCTTACTCTCATCCCTCTCGGCACCCCAACTACTTAGGATCCCACCCCCCCCCCGAATCAGTTTAAAGCCCCCATCATAGCCTTACTAAATCTACTAATTTACTAAATTACTAAATTATCAAACTACTTATCCAACATCCAGCACCAGATGAGCAAAAAGCACTCCAATTCAATACTGGGAAAACTGAAGTCATTGATTAGGCCCCCATTGCAAGCTGTGTTCCCCAGCTACTAAGTCCATCTCACTCCTCAGCAACTGTTGAGAGAGTGAACCAGGCTGTTTATAACTTTAGTGTCACATTTGACACCACGATAAGCTTCTGATTTCATATTCATCATCTCACTAAGGCCACCTATTTCCACCTCCGTAATATCATCTGACTTGGCCCCTGTCTCAGCTCATCTGCTACTGAAACCCTCATTCATTCATTGAAACCTTCAATATTCCAACATACTCCTGACTGTCTCTCACATTCCAGCCTTCATGAACTTGAGATCACCCAACCTCCACAATCCATGTCTCAACTTGCACAAATTTCATTCACCTACTACTCATGTGATTGTCAATTACACTGGTTGCTGGTCAAGTAATGCCTCAATAATAAAATTCTCACCCTTGTTTTCAAATCCTTCCATGGCTTTTTCCCTCCTTAACTCTGTAGTCTCCTCTAGTCCCACAACCTTTCAAGATATCTCTGCTACTCTCTTTCTGGCTTCTTGTGCAATTTTATTTCACCACAATAGGTGATCATTCTTTCAATAATGCCCTACGCTCTGGGATACCACCCCCGCATACACCTTGATCCCTTACTTTCCTACTTTAAATTCAAAGATTTAAAGTAACTGGCAAAAGAAACAAAGGCGACATAAGGATAAACCTTTCCATGCAGAAAGTGGTTAAAGTTGGAATGTACTCTATGTACTTTCAATTGAAGTGTTCAAATGGGGATTAGATTGCTACCTGAAAAGAATCAAAGAATCATATAGTGCAGGAGAAGGCCATTTAGCTATCAAGTCTGCACCAACCACAATTTCACCCAGGTCTTATTCCCATAACTCCATGCATTTACTCCAGCTAATCTCTGACACTAAGGGACAATTTACTATGAAAAGAAACCAGAGCATCCAAAGGAAACCTACACCGACATGGAGAGAATGTGCAAACTCCACACAGACAATGACTCAAGCCAGGAATTGAACCTGGGTCTCTGACACTGTGAGGCAGATGCTAACTACTGTGCCACCGGAAGGAAGATGATGCAGGATTAAGGGGAAGAGACAAGAGAATACTTTCAGGTGAACTGCTTATTTTGAGAGCCGGCACAGATATGATGGGCTGAATATGATGCACTGCAACAATTCTGTGATAATACATTCATTAAAACTTCCCTCTTCGACCAAGATTTTTGCCATCTGATCCGATATTTCCTTATGTGACTCAGTACCATACTTTGTTTTATAACAAGGATCTTAGGGATATTTCACTACAATGAATGTGCTATATAAACATAAGCTGTGGTTATTGTAACTAAAAACAAGGTTTTCTTCTTGAGGGGAATAAGGTTGATATTAACAATTTATTTTTGTAGTACAGTAATTATATTTTAATTTGAAATACCAAAGTTTAACTTCAAGCAGAAAAATGTACACAGCACGGGAAAATCAGAATACACTATACAGACATAGAGTTTAGTATACCAGAAGCTTAAAATATCCATTTGTCACCACAGTTAGATCACAAACAAAAGCTTTCTATTAATCTGTTAAATGAACCAACAAAACCTTAGATTATGCAATGAAAGACAAATTTTTACTGGAGAATAGAAACTTTCTGTAGTGTCTCTCACATTATCTCAGGGAAAGCCAAATGTAACCTTAAGGGCCATCAAGCAGGGCAGAAAGAGTGTGGTAGCAAAGAAAGTTGAAGAGCAACGTATTAAAAAAAACATCGTAACCAGTGAGGGAACTGGCAAGATGGAGATAGCATGTCAATGCTGACCTCAGTATTCTGGAGTTGAGATTGTGTGCACAAGAGTTCATAAATTCCAGTTCTTTGCAGTCTTTGCCCAATAGTCTCAACAAAATGGACTGAAAAAGAAACAAAACAACTCTATCCAGAATCTATGACAGGTATCCAGTAGGATGCTGACACAATTAAACACTAATCTGTAAACTCAACTATTGGCAAAGGCAAATGTAGATAAGATCAGAAGCAATTAATTGTAATCCTTCCACTATTCACTGATAATTGAGAAGTCTGGGTTTGTGTGTTTAGTGTACTGCTTGATGACATTATAACCTACCATGAACAGAATCCGTGAAACAAGTAGGCTTTCTTCAACAATCAGTCTATATAAATAGCAATCTGAAGTCCAGCATGTTACTGTGGTATAGTATCTGACATCTGTCACATCTCAATGGGAATAATCTGATATCAGATGACACCACAGAGGAATACTGGACTGAAGACTTATTATATAGATTGGTGGTTGCCAAAACCCTATAATGATATAAAAAGTAAAATACTCATTAAAAGAACAATCTCAGATACTTTTCTTTTAAAGTTGGTCATGGAATAAACAACTTAAACATGTGAGATGTAGCAGAGCAGTGAGGACGTGACTCCTCAAAATCCAATCATCCTTCCTTTCTTCAGATTTTCTCTACACTAGAATTCTTACTACATCTACTCCTTTTTTCTTGTCTTTTTTTTAATTACTAATCCCTGGTTGCATGTACAAAGCTCTCCAATGCAGACCCTCATAACTATTATGTGCTCTTGCTCCTGTGACTATTTCTTTGTTATTTTAGGCTATCTTATGATATAACTGAAACCAGCAGATGCCATTTGGATTCCAACCAGGCAGGACATTAACTTGTTTTTGTTTGGTCAAAGCTTCACTCAGTTTAGCAAAGAACACTTCACATGCTAGATACTTGCATAGGTAGAACTGATTCTCAGAAGTTAGAAATTTAAATGTTCAGATAATGAGAAGGCCGAAATCGCATCTCTCAAAATATTTAAATTACTGTGTAGATTTACAAACTGTCATGAGAGTGCAATAAACAAGTTTTAAATCTAATCGACCATACATCTTTAGGAAATTTCACTTCATTCCAGAGATCAGGTTGGACTTTGCCTCAGGAATTATACTGCCAGTTTAGCATTAATATAGATCTATTGTGGCTTTACACCAACATTAAGTTTGCCATGTAAATGTATCCTTAAATAAATTTAAAGCCTTTATTTCAACTGTTTAAGTAATTGAGAATAAACAAAATTGTACTGGTATGATCAATACAAAGACAAACTTTCATGTTAATTTCCAAACAGTAGATAAACAATTTGAAGCCACAGATGTTGTGTTACAGATAAGATAGTTTAGTTAATCATGTGTTTTCAAAGGCCCTAAAATGAGGGGCAATGTTGCAATGTCCAGCTCACAGTAAATGATCTTCATGATCAAAAAAATTGTCCTAAGTACCAACCATAAGTTTCAAGTCAAGTTATATGAAAACATGAATTGACTTTTAATTAGATAACGAAATGCAGAGTTAATGAGGCTCACCTAATTTAATTCGCAGCCATAAATTTCAGTATAATAGAAAAATCCTGAATTGATTATAAAGTATTTAGTCCTTCCTTATTAAGATTAACAGCTTGAATCTGACAGTACATCAAGTTTTATATGATTTTGTGCTGTTTTACCTGATGAGTTTAATTAAAACTATAAGTTAAAAATTTAATATCTCATCCTAATGGGAAATAATTGGTACCTATTTTCTTTCTTGCAGTAATTTTCTACTATCCAAAATTGTTAATACATCATTGTGACATACCATTACAGACCTAAACTATAGTTTTACGCAAACTTTTGTCCCATTTTTGTCTAAAATCCAATTACGAATAAACAACTATTCTCTCTACTAAAACAATGGTAAAACCAAAACTATTGTCAGCTTTTACCACAACCATTCATCCCTGACATTTCCTCAAAATAAATGTTAATATTTGAAATTTCACATCCTATTTATCCTTTATAGAATCATACAGTATAGAAGAAGCCCTTCAGCCCATTGAGTCTGCACTGATATGTGTGAAAAATCGTACCTCCCACCTAATGTCATTTACGAGCATTTGGCCCATAGCCCTGTATGTTATTGCATGCCAAGTGCCCATCCCAGTATTTTCTAAAGGTTGTGAGGCAACCTGCTTCTACCACACTTTCAGGCAGCACATTCCAGATCATTACCATCCTCTGGGTTAAAAGGTTTTTCCTCACACCAACAACTACCCCCTCCGCCTCCACCACCACTACCACCAAACCTCCTGCCTCTCACCTTAAACCGGTATACCCTCATGATAGATCCTTTGACTTCGGGGAACAGCGGCTCCTCCTCCACTCTGTCCATGCTCCTCAATCTTGTACACCTCAATCAAGGCTATGGGCTAAGTGCTGATAAATGGGATTAAATGGCAGGTCAGGTGTTTCACACGTGTCAGTGCAAATTTGATGGGCTGAAGGACCTTTTCTGTATCATTAGATCCCATGAGGGATAAATAGAAGGTGAAATTTCAAACATCAACTTTTATCTTGAGGCAATGTCAGGGATGGATGGTTGTGGTAGGGGCTGACAATTTTGGTTTTCCCAATGTTTTACTAGAGTAAATAGCAGTTTATTCACCTGAATACTCTTTTCTGCTTCAATAAAAACAAATCAAGCCTATCCAACCTCTCCTCGTAACTTAAAATGTTCCATCCCAGGCAGTATCTGGTGAATCTCCTCTGCACCCTTTCCAGTGTAACCACTCCCATAGAACCCTGAGATGAACTTCCAATCCTACATTCTCTCCACCACAATAATTACCTACCTCTTTCATATCACCTCAGTGTGCCTGCTGTTGAATCCCTCATTCACACCCATTGCTGCCAGGGACCCGGGTCTGATTCATGGTTTAGCCACTGCGTATGCAGAGTCTACAAATTCTATCCTATCTGCATGGGTTTCCTCTGTGTGCCCAGGTTTCCTCCACAGTCCACAAGATATGCTGGTTAGGCCATGCTAGAATCTCTCTCAAAGTACATGAACAGATGCTGGAGTGTGGCGACTAGCGAAATTCCACAGTCACTTCATTGTAATGTTAACGTAAGCCTCCTTGTGACACTAATAAATAGACTTTAAACTTTGGCCACACTCAATTATTCCAATGTCTCTTCAGCCAACATTCCTTTCTCCACCCAGTTCAGCTCATTCGAATCTCTGCTCCCAATATCCTATCCCTCTTATTCATCTATCATCTCTGTCCTGGCTGACACATATTAATGATCCCTAATGCCTCCCATTTTAAATTCTTACTTTCCTATTTATTTATCAGCATGGCCTAACCTCTCCTATTTCTGCAACTACATCCAGCCCAAACCTCTCTCTAAAACTTGCTGTTCATCTGATTGTAATCTTTCATGCAATCCTAACTCACACCCTTCTCTACACCATGGGTAGCCATAATTCATTTTTCAATTATTATTCAAGATGACAGAAACATTAAAACTTTTAAAGAAACAGCTCCATTTCTGAAAGTGATATGAAATATCAATTATTGAAACTTTAAATTGAATGCAGCCATAGAGTATTGATAAAACTTGTCTCATTCATGCCTTTTTTCCCCCCAAACAATAGCAATGATTTACCAGTTAATGCAAATTTTCAACTCATATCTTGAAAACAATTTTTAAAGAATTTAAGATTAAACACAAAAAACCTAAATCTTCAATTCTATTGATAAAATTACATTGTTCTCTATACCTACTTAAAATGTGCACTGAGCTAGCTTCCAAATTAGATATGCAACACCACCAGTATCACTAATATTCAACTTAAAGTTTAAAGAACTGACAAACATAACACTGCACTGACAAGAGGAAAATGTCAGGAGTTTGACTTTAAATATAAAGTAGTTTTTTTACACACTTTAAAGTAATGTCATTATCCTCTTTAGATACATTACGTTTACATTAACTAGATACAATAGGTTTGCTAAGTAACTCTGCCGAGATTTTTGACACTGAACAAATCATACAAGACAATCTGAGATAATTCACTCTTTCAAGCGGGAAAATATTTGATGTTTATTGTGCAAATTAGTTAAAATGAAGCATTTAGAATCAGAAAGTACATTGGTTTCATTAGGGAAGGGAGAGTGACATGTATTAGCACAGTTTTCATAAAATTGTTGACATACCTCAATTTAATGTAAGAAGTAATTATATGTAATAAAACTGTGACCATCAACTAGTTTTAGCAATGCACCTGAGCAATTATATATTTGAATTCTGACAATAAATCAATTAAAACAAAATTAAATACTGCCAAATTGCTGAGTGCATTTTTGTTCACTTGCTGAAAAAGCATTTCCATTGCGACTAGCAACAATATCAAATTATGATGTTAAAATCTGTTCACAAATTCTATTAAAGTTTTCTGTTCATTTGACTGGAAGCTAATAACATTACAGGCTTGGAATTGCTCATAGTACTGCAACACAAGATGTAGAAACTAACTAAAGATAATTTCTGAATTATCTTTCACAATACCTGAAATTGAACAGTCTGGTACATTATTTATGGTGCACAGGAAGTTAAATTTTCCACATCTTTTCCTAGGCTGCACACTTTTCCTACATAGCAAAGTTTCAGAATAAAACAATGTGACATGTATTCTCATGGGTAGGTTGAAAAAGTGTTCAATAAAATAAATGAGCTAAAATCACATAAAAGGATTCTATTATTTCAGAGAATTACTTTAGGCCAGAATTATTAAAGTGCATTTTCTCCCTTCAAAAATAAATGATTTAATCATCCAAAATCTGGTAGCTGAGTGACAGAAAAAATTACATGCCCAGTTTATATTTTTCTTCACATCAATGTCTCTCAGAACATTTTCAACATTAATAAAATTAATTTGCAAGTTGCAGTTGAACCAAGCGAAGAAGCCCTTCAAGGAGAATGGATTCATCCCGAACTTGCCACGTCGAGAGAGACAGTGGAAAGCTTGAGAAAATCTTCCAATGCGCCATACACAACAGAAAAGGACAGAGGTAATGGGGTATGTAAAAGGTGTAGTATGCTTGACAAGGGACATCAGTTCTGAGTAATGACTACAGAAAGCACAAGCTTTGAAAGAGAAAGATTATAAAGTTTTAAGCAGTCATTTACTATATGTTAGCCTTTCATCAATTAGTCTGATATTCTAAAACTACTATCTGAATTGTACAATCAATGTTTAATTTGTCTTCAATATGTGTTTACCTACACAATGAAACTTTTTCCACAAGTTTTCAGAAGTACACTTAGGACATTAGTTATAAATTGTTTTGACTATCGGATATTTTATAAAAATGCTGCAAAGGTGAGCAGTTGAAATCTATGATCTTCATAATAGCTAATAATACTTCTTTTGCAAGAGTATATTGAAAAGTTAATTCTTTAAAATAATCCTGTTTCAAAAGGAATTGTATCAGTCCAAATGGGAATGTAGGTAAAATAAACTTTATTATTTAAACAAAGGGGTTGCTTGCTTTTGATCCTGATTAGCGACATGGCATCATTATCAAAATTAACATATGCAAGATTCTCAAGCCCAGGAATTTATTAAAATGTTGAATTTGTGGATACTATGTCTATGGATATTAAAGCCCTGGAATATTTATATAATTTTAGACAGTACACAGAGAAAAAGAAAGAACTGAATCTAGTTGCAGAAGACGTAATTTATAACATGGACAATGTCTGTTAGGAACGCACAACTGATCGGCAGACCTGCGTAGAAACATATTACTGCAAGACCTTATGATTTATTTGAATATTACTGAAAAGAGAGCCAGACAGTTGAAGCTTTTCATCTTGCACTCCTCAAAACGGATTTGCAAGAATACCAAACGTAAAACAACAACAATTTATTCCACATGAGAAGAGAGTGCTGATGAGTTGGTAAGTGGACTCTTGGCAGGTAGAGGCATTCCATGGATGGCTTACCCTTAATCTTGGTATACTATATCAGAGAAAACATGACTTGCTCCAAAAGATGCTAAATACTACATGCCATTGTATTACAATCAGAATTAAACTAACTGTAAAACAAAAACAAATATTACACAGATGCGGAAACTACTTCACCACCAATCAATTTGCTGTATGTCGAAAATATAAATAAAGGTTCACAAGAGCTACAATTTCCTTTTCTGGATTGTATGCTGGCACTTTGATATGCAGTAGGATTTTGGGGTGGCGGTCTTTTACACAATTTTAACTATACAATGCTGTACATGAGCACTTAATTAATATGTTAATTCACTGACTAAATGTAGTTTTAGAACTCTATAAACCTCATGTCATCTTAATATTTTGAACTGTGCTGTCAAACTTGGGAGAACCTTCCAGAACCTGTCACACAGAGGAGCATGATAGAAAAAGAATACTTACTGCCTAGTTTCTCTCGCAACTCTAGATTCTCTCTCTTCTCCAACATAACTCTATTTTTTTATCTATATTACTGTGGACAATGTTCCATAGAAATCTCTCTCACACATTTAAAGCCCCAGATATGCTCCCCAGCATGATCTTCATCTAAATTTTTGACATAAAATTAAAGAATGATACAGCACATATAGGGCCATTTAGCCCATCATACACACGTCAGCTCTTTGAGAGAGCTTTCCAATTAATTCCATACCTTTATCCTTTCCATTTAACACCGTAAAATTTTCCCCTTCAAATATTATTCACTTTAGCTTTTAAAAGTTTAACTGAATTTGCTACCACCTCTTAGGCAGTGCATTCCCACTCAGAAGAACTCGCTGTGTAAATAGAAATTATCATACCACCTCTTTTTTCACAAATTATCTCAAATTTGTCTCTCCTAATTACTTGCATATTTAGCCCAGAACAATTATGCCTTATTTATCCATCAAAGAACTTCTATTAAATTCCACCTATCCTTCTTGGTACCAAGCAAATCAACACCATTTTCTCTTGTTTCTCTACATAATTGAAGTCTTTCAATCTTGGTACCATTCTGACAAGTCACATCTGCAGTCTCTTTAACATCTTGATAATATTTCCAAAGTGTGGTGCCACAACTGACCATTCCAGTTAGGGTCTAATAAGTATTTCATATGTGTTTAACTGGATTCTACCAGTCCTCTTCCCACCACCATAGAATATTACCTGCAGCAGGAATGTTGACAACACTGCTGCCAAATAGACAGCCAATGATGCCAACCGGGAACAACTTCACGCTGGTGCCAGTATTTTACTGGCAATGGGAGGTGCTGTGATCAAATGGGGATGCCAGAAGAGACCCTGGCAGCAACAAATGTCCCTGTACCAGCAATAGCTGCTACTAGAATGCTCCTTACCGCCTGAATCTGCCTATACAGACCTGACATGAATAATAATAAAACTTACCTTGTCTTCAGTGATTCCCAATCATGAAAGCATCCTCTCTGCAGTGGCTACCTCTAATGGTGGCACAGCTAAGTCTGCTGGACTGCCGGCTCTTTAATTGAGTAGACAGCTCTGGAAAGCAGACACTGTCTTCAAATGTGGAGTGCTGACAGTGGTGGCCTCTTAATGAGCTGCCACTGGTTTAGTGCCAAGGGCCCTATCACCTACTTGCAAGGATGTGGTTCTCACTTTCAGTCAAGACTTACTGTTATAATATGCTTTTAAGGAGCATCAGCATAACACCACTCAAAGGGAAATATGTCATGAGTTTCAGTCTTGGTTTCACTTTTGCTTCAAATCTGAGCACACAGACAATTGTGATATCTTCAAGCTTTCCATCATTGCATACCTCTTCTCATGTGCCCAGTCTAACAAATGAATCCACAACATGTATATCAATCCCTTATGACTGATGCATCTTGTTCAGTAAATAAGCTCAAGCTATTACATCACTACAATAACACAGCATGGTGATCAGTAGTGCTAGACAGGTGGCAGCAAGATTGAGTACAGGGACGACATGCTATATAACATGCAAAAACTGCAACAAAGTTGGAGTGTTCAAAGCACAGGTTTGTCAAGGTGAAAATCTTTGGAGACACAGCACTAAGATAGTACTTAAATAAAGAAATGGTAAACAGATGTCTGGTTCCCTCCTGGTGACATTGCAGTGCTTAACCAATCATTTCCATGAATTTGGCAACACACCAAAAGGACTAGCGCCAGGTTAGCTTTGAAAGGCGAGTGAACAAGGGAGGGTCAGACAAAAACAAAACAAAAATACAAAAACTGTCATTAAAAAAATAGGCCAGCCTTTACCTGAGTACACCTGGTATGGGGACCAACATGAGAACTTTTCTCTTTCACTCTCTTTCTTCTCTTTCCTTTGGTATCTCTTTTTCTTTGCTTGCTGGTTTATAGCCTGGGCTGTTTGGGTGCTCAGTTGGTTCTTCAGCTGCATCCCTCTGCCTTTTTGTTTTCATGTTATTGCTGTCGTTATTGGTGCAACTATATAGGATCTGGGCAGGGTGGGTGCCACCTGGCCACAGAGAGCCCTGTGCCCAGTCACATCGGAATGAAAATGCGAGCATGGTGTAGATCTGTCTCTGTGTTTGTTTGCTAGGTAAAATAGCAAGAAAATTTTAAATAAACATATCAAAAAATAACACGTCAGAGAAGATGGTAATTATGGTAGGTAGCTTTGGGAGTTGCTGAACAGTAAAAGTAAAGACACCATTACTCTATGGTGTGTTCATGCCAAAACACATCTTTTTGGGCAGAGCTTCATAAAGGCATGCAACAGCAGCTATAGCAACACTCAATCCAGGTACTGCAGAGGAAGGAAGGTCAAATGGATATTGTCCAAATGTTCACCAAATCTCCCAGTTTGAACTGGGATGCAGTTGATCTGCTACCTAGAGTCAAGATATTTGAACAGCATCAAAGGAGTGGCTTCTTGATTCAGGTATGTCTAAACCAGTCAAGCAAGCCATAAAAATTTGCCTAACAATTACAAATGAAGGTCTACAGAGGATGAAAATGTCAAGATTAACAGAAGAACAGCTGAAGTATCCCCAACAGATGTGGACTGAATTAAAAGACCATTTCAGAATTAGAATAAATATTTGTATTCATCAGCATGTCATTTCAACTACAGTTTCAGAATTCATAGACCACTTTGTCAGCAGATGCAGTGAAAGGGCAAGTACTGTGATTTTCTGATGCAGAGCTAGCAGATAGAATTGTTAAGTTGTTGATCGCATCCATTCCCATAAAAGCATTCCAGAAGAATCTGCCAGATAAGCAGAAAACATATAGCATGGAATAGCTACTCAAGGATAGGTGTAAGAACAAAGCATGCCTCAAAGGTCCACAAAGCCAACAAGTCCTAACCACGAGCCTAACTGTTGATAAATTCACTAGAACACCCGAAGCTAGCAAGACCCGAAGTTATGACTTTCCTTCATTGACCAAGGAATGCCCAGTTTTCCATCAATTCAGCAAGGCATGTGACAGAAAGGGTCACTGGCAGCCTCAGTGTGCTAGAGCAAAGGCTGATGCAGCTACATTGATTCAAACAGATCATAAGGAATGGGCACCTACAAGCAATAAAAATGACCATCTCATATTCAGTCAGAAACACATACGAGGTGACCGACCATTCAAAAAATGACTATGCGCACAATGAGATGAAATGTGCTGATCACTTGCAATCTCATAGAAAACATAAATTCAATTACCTAATCCAAAGTGTTTGCCAAGATTCTTTCATTCTTTTCAATGCTTTCATAGAACGCAAACATCACTGACAAGGGCAGTACTTCTTTTGCTCACCCCTAATTATCCTTAAGAACATGGTGGTGAATTGGCTTCTTAAACTACTGCTGTCCACAGTGTAATTGCACCCACAGTGCAGTTAGAGAGTGAGTTTCAGGATTTTGAGCCCACAACAGTGAAGAAATGGTGATATAATCCCTTGTCAGGATGGTGCATGTTTTGGAGAAGAATCTGCAAGTGATGTTTTTCCCATGCAGCTCCTGTTCTTGGCCTTCAAGGTAATGGTAGTACGTTGTTTTGAAGGTGCTGTTGAAGGAAATTTGAAGAGTCCCCAAAGAAAGTTGGCTACTGTTTGTATTGCTCACAATTGACACGGGCAAGTGCCAATAAACTACCTCTACGAATTCTAAAAGACAAATCCAAAGACATGGAAAGCCATGGCAAAACCTATGGCTGTGAAAATTTAAGTGTACAACAGTTTCCTAATTCCATGTATAGGATCCATAGTCCTGGAGTGCAAATATGATCAATCTTCCTGGGTGTTTATATTTTGGAAACTGAAGGCCCAGTAATTGCAGTCAACGAACATGTTATTATCTCACACCAGTAATAATCCATGCCAGTAACAATCCATGGAATCAGATGCCACAAGGCAGATCAAGCTCAAAAACACTCATCACCTCAGTTCATGAGCTAAAATAAAAATATCCAGAGTACTTCCACAAAACTGGCAGTTTCAAGGAACTGTAACATTACACTCCAAAGAGAATACATGTGTGTGATTGATCAACTGCATTGTGCAACATTGCAGGTCGAACTAGATAAAGATTTTCATGCTCGCTGATGACACCACCATAGTGGGTTGGATCTCAAACAATAATGAGACAGAGTACAGGAAAGAGATAGAGAATCTGGTGAGCTTGTGCAGTGACAATAATCTCTCCCTTAATGTCAACATAATGAAGAAAATTATCATTGACTTCTGGAAGCATAAAGGAGAACATCCCTTGTTTGCATCAAAGGGGGCGAAGTAGAAAGAGTCGAGAGCTTCAGGTTTTTAGGTATCCAAATCACCAACAACCTGGTCCCCCCATGTCGACATTATAGTTGAGAAAGCCCACCAATGCCTCTACTTTCTCAGAAGACCTGCTGCCATTAGACTTTTGAATGGACCTATCTTGCATTAAGTTGATCTTTTCATGCAACCTAGCTATTCTGCACTTTCTCATTTCCTTCTTCATGAACATATGGTTGTCTGTATAGTGCTCAACAAACAATACTTTTCACTATATGTGGAAAAGTGTAGATGTGACAATAATAGATCAAATCAAAATAAAATAGAGAAGAATCATTACAGAGTATAAGAACACACAACTGGTACAGCTCAATCACATTTCAAAAAGAAGGATGGATCACTGAGAATGTGCTTCAATCCATGATGTCTAAACATAGTTTTGAAATGTTGTCTTGATAACGTATGCACTTTAGAAGAGTTATGTTCAAAATTGCAGGTGTGAAACTGAAGCTGATGCTAAACACAGTTACTTGGCAGTACATCTTTCAGGGAATTCTCAGATGTATCCTACATTTTGTACCTCATTTGGACGACACTGCCATAATTTGCATTTATTGATAGCATGTGGCATATCATGAAGGATTGGCGTTCAATGAAACGTGACATCATGATATTCCAAAGAAAATCACAAGAACAGGCTCTTCAGCCATACAAGCCTGCACCGACCATGCTGCCTGACTGAACTAAAACTCACTACTCTTCCAGGGACCACATTCCTCTATTCCCATCCTATTCATGTATTTACCAAGATACCCCTTAAAATCACTATCATATCTGCTTCCACAAGGATCAGTGTTGGGACCAATACTGTCCACCACTCACATGAATCACGTGGACTCTAGAATTGAATGCCTAACTTCAAAATGTGCGAACAACCATCAAATTGGAGAATATATACTTAATGCAGAGGACTAAAAAATACAGCAAGACATTAATAAAATTACAGAATGGGCATGCAATTGGCAAAATACTGCAATCCGTGAAGTCATACATTTAAACAGGAATGAGGAATGCACATACTCTTTAGAAAGAAAGTGCCTAAGTGTAGTGGAGAAGCAGCAGGATTTGGAGATATAGATATACAAGTTAAGACAACCATAAATAAAGCAAACTTTGCTCATTTCTAGAGGAATAGAGTTGAACAGCTGAGCACAGAATTTTGGTTTGACTATTCTTGGAGAACAGTGAACAGTTCCGGATTCTATATTATTATGTTCACAGAGCTTGTATCCACTGTGTCATGAGCATTCAAAATGATGCTGTCTCAGATAGACAAGAAAGATTCTTCCATACTGACTTATTCAGCACCTGACATAATGATCTTCCTCATTAAGATGAACAGAATGAAAAATCACCACTTCTTTTTTCTGTTAACAGTTGCTATGCTATTGCTAATAGATACAAAACATTCACTTGTTGTGGCTGATCCCCATCTCCCATTCTAAATACCAGCTCCATTGCATAATTGTTTTTTAAAAAAAACATTTCATCTTAATTACCATAATTCTGCAATTTTCAATTTTTAAACAAAACTACATTGCAGTTGATTGAATATTAAAAATAACTTAAAAGCTTTGTCTGAAATATTTTCTCTGCTGGACTACAATATTTCAGGGTAGGTATTTTTAGGCTGCGGCTGTTTCTGCAGAGGTTTCAAGCCATGTCATGTATCTGGTTTAATGAAAATCATTTACCTTGCTGCTCAGGTGAGTAAAAATAGTTCTTTTTTTGTGCATTTGTAGCTCAATGTAAATTATGAGCTAAATTACAAGCAGGACAAGTTGTAAGTAATTGAAAACGTGTGGACAGCACGGTAGCACAGTGGTTAGCAGTGCTGCTTCACAGCTCTAGGGAGCTGGGTTCCATTCCCGGCTCTTATCACTGTCTGTGTGGAGTTTGCACATTCTCCTGGTGTCTGCATGGATTTCTTCTGGGTGCTCCGGTTTCCTCCCACAAATTCTAAATATGTGCAGGTTAGGTTGATTGGCCATGCTAAAATTGCCCTTTAGTGTCCTGGGATGAGTAGGTTAGAGGGATTGGAAGGTAAATGCATAGGAATGTGTGGGTAGGGCCTGGGATTGTGGTCGGTGCAGATTCAATGGGCCTAAGGGCAGCTTTCTGCAGTGTAGGGTTATGGTTAAAACCTTTATAAATAAGGAATTAGCGGACAACAAAGAAAAGAGCTAGAAAATTGACGTTAAAAATGATTCTGCCACATGAATATTAAAGGAAAAGGTAGCAGCTACATTGCAAAAGTAAATTTGAGTGAATAACACAAATAAGATGTGTGGATTCACATTTACGATTGATTTCCCCAGCTAGTATTACGCAAAATCTCTACAGATGGTTAGCACTGCCTCAATTTGCAAGTAAGCAATACGTGAATACATAAATTTATAGGAAAATAGTTTTGTGGCTAGAGTACCAAGACATACAGATAACTGTAGATCACTGGTGCTCAGAACAACACACACATATTAATCACTGAACAACCTACTGTTTGTGTATTGTGTAAAATTAAATAATTTCATTTAGATTTAAATTATTTATAAAACTCTAAACATAAAAAGATATCAGTACAAAAATATTGCATTCTGTTACCCTCATAAGATATTGCAAGATCTTGTTTTTACAAATATGTTGTCTTACCCTAGGATCTGCAGTAAGCAGCTTAAAGGCCTGGTACACCTGATTCTCTTGCACACCACCACCCAGATCAAGGAAGTTTGCTGGCTTTCCTCCATGTAGATCGATGATATCGCACGTAGCCATTGCAAGACCAGCTCCATTAACTGTTTATAAGGGAGACATCACCTTTTATAATCTTATAAGGCATCATCTTACAACATATCAGGTATAATGATACAAAAATTTAAAAGACTAGTGATGTTTTGAAAGGATCAATGTGCAAACTTTCAAATTTTAACAGCTGTGAACATAGGAGCATGGATGAAACATGAAACTGACTGACTGGATTAGTAGTGTTGTTATAGCTTAATATAAGCCTGAAATTCCTTCCTTAATAGCACTGTGGAAGTACCTCCACCACATGGACTGAAATGGTTTAAGGAAGCAGCTCACCACTTCCTTCTCAACAGCATTTAGGAGTAGGCAATAAATGCTAGCCTAGCTTGCAACATGTCTTGAATTAAAAATTATAATTCAGCCTTAATCAACAATTCAACAGTTTCTTTCTTCAATCTGATTAATGACAAATATTGAAAGAGCATTTTCGAAATGAAAAGCTGAAAAAAAGCATGATAAATAGTTCTAAATGAATAAATAATGCTTGTAAACAAAGATTTGATCACACAAAAAGGGATTCCTTACTTCCATTGATTTATGCCATTCCATTGTAAGCAATGTCCATTAGCATGAGCAGGACCAGTTGTCACATTCTGAAGCTTTCAGTAGCACAGATAGGATGTGTATGCTTATTGTGAGTGCTCCACATTGGTGTAGGCCACTCTCCTCATCGCAGGATGCACAGTGCAATGAGTTTACAGCTGAATATCTTTCTTAAATTTGTTCCCCATAATTCAAGGAGTTTCCGTGATTTGTTGTGTCCCAATGCATGATTTGCTACGTACTGAATTTGTACATCAAGATGTGGCACTGCAGCAGGAAGGACCCCCAAATTGCTATTTTAAGGGATCGTGCCCTTATGCAGCAAAACCTGGGCAGCATGCAGTCTTGGTCTGAGAAGGGAAAGTAACACTGTACCACCTAATTGTCTGGCAATAACCATCTTCAAAAACAGATGGCTTTTACCATCACTGAATACCCTACCAACTCGATGTACGGATTAGATTGATTGGCCATGTACATTGACCCTAGTGTCAAGGAGATTACCTGAGTAAATACCTAGAGGGTTGGCAGTCTTGATGGGCTGAATGGCCTCCTTCTGTACTGTAGCGATTCTGTGATTAACTGGCCCAGCCATATATATATGATGTGTCATCATGTGCAAGTTAGAGGTTGTGAATTAACTCACCTCCTGACTCCACAAAGTCATTCCACTAGATACAAGACACAAGTCAGGAATTTGATGGAATATTCTCCATTTGCCATGAAGTGGTGCAGCTCCAACAACACCTTAGGACAAATCCATCCAGCTGGGAAGTGGGGGGGGGGGCATCCCAATAATCACCTTAAACATCAGCATAGTGTGGCTACAGCATGTACCATCTACAACATGCACTGAAGCAACTTTCCAAGGATACTTTGATAAACAGCTAGTGACACCAGAAAATACTGGAAAAACTCAGCAGGTCTGACAGCATTTGTGGGGAGAGAGTAGAGCCAACGTTTTGAATCTAGATTCAAAACTCTGAAGAAGGGTCATCTAGACTCAAAACGCTAGCTCTGTTCTTTCACCACAGATGCTTTCAGGCCTACTCAAATTTTCCAGCATTTTTTGTTTCAGATTCCAGCATCTGCAGTATTTTGCTTTTATTTAAGGAAGTAACATCAACCATGTAGAAAGACAAGGGCTCTAAGTCACAAACCATTCTGCCTTGGAAATGCATCTCCTTTCCTTCACTGTCAGTGGACCAA
Organism: Sphyrna mokarran; assembly: GCA_024679065.1. NCBI lineage: Eukaryota > Metazoa > Chordata > Chondrichthyes > Carcharhiniformes > Carcharhinidae > Sphyrna > Sphyrna mokarran. The sequence continues at coordinate 101,725,668 of JAGIQG010000003.1, read as the reverse complement.
AATCCTAGAATTCCATGGTGCTCCTTCACCCCATAAGCAGCAGCAGTTCAAAAAGGAAGCTCATAACTCTCTTTTCAAGGTAACTAGGGATGGGCAATAAATTCCAGCCTTGGCAGCGATGCCCATATTCTGCTTACAAATTAAAATAATTTTGCTGGTTTGTCATTTTAAGCTGCTAGTTGGTTTATTAATGTTCCTTGATGTGTTTTATCACACTACAAATTTCACAGATGATGATTTTTCTGGTATTGCACAGTTGATGTTTGTCTCATAAATAATTTGGCAGCAGTGATGGGTCGCCTTGTAGTACATCCTTCAGAGCTGGGATGAGGCAGGGCAGAAGAGAATAACACATCACGAATGACTGCTAGAAGAGGAAGGCAGAGACGGAAATGTACAGGAGGCTAAAGCCACAGAGAATATTCAGAAAGCACTTCTTCCATGTTACCTTAACTGAACAGCAATGCCTGGGGTGTCTTTGCTTCACCAAGAAGGTTGTCACCAAGCTATGTCACTTGCAGAAGCCACAACTCGATCTGCATCAGGACATGAACGATACCTATGGCTGTCAAAATCACTTTGGATTTTCATGCCACAGAATGCTTTTAGCTTGCAAGCAGGAAACATCAGTGTGATCCAGTTTGCAATTCACTGATATATCAGGCAGATTACCAACCACTGGTCTCTACACTGGTAGGAACTCCTTCCCTAAATATAGAGCAGCAACTTTGCTTGCACAGAAGGCACTCCAGGATCTAAAATGCCAGAAACTGCAACCACATAGCCTTGTTTGCTCTCCCCTATCTTTAAAAATTTTAGGGATTTCACTGCCTCTAAAGAGCTATGCTCACTTTCCTAGGACTGTGGCTCCTCAAGAATAGAGTGCAGGGATGAGGTTATGACCTGAAAACCTATCAACAGTGTCCCTTCCAAAGCAGAAATGACAAAAGACTTAACTTCTGTGAGAGCTCAGAGATATCAGGACAGGTTCCATGATGAGAGAGAGCCACTGTGGTGTTGATATTGCTATGCACTCCATCCACATTGGAACAGAAGGACCACCATGGTCTGCGGGAAGTGATAACAATCCTCATTCAATGCAATGTTGCACAAAAGCGGGCATCCAACACCTCCTGAAATATGCCCATCAACTTTATTTGATCTATGGGCTCTCAAAGTAATCAACCTCCGCAGCAGGACCAATACCTGACCTCATCGTTTAACACACGGTGTTTTATCTCTCGCCCTAAGCCCTGTGCACTTGGATCACTGTTTGAAAACATCATCTCTAAAATACATTTGGCGCCAGTATCTGAGTTGAACTTTGTAACAGTAACTTGAGTGATAGTTTATCTCCAGGAAGGCTGGCCTCCTTTTCCTACTTTGACACAAAAGTTTTCACATCTTTAACACTGAAATGAAAGAAAGGTACAGAATGTTAGCTTGTGATATAATGATCTAAGGGAGAGAAATGTGTGCTGAAAACATCTGCGGTGTGCCATAAAGTGTGTCACACTGAGATAAAAGTCTCAAGGGGAAACAAAGTATAAAGGGGAAACAAAGAACATACAGTGTGAAGAAACCCTGCGCAACATCTCCTCCACCGCTGCCAGTCACTGTGCCTATGATTCTCCTCTACCCGCGATTACCAGTGTGATTATTTCAAGGGGGAGAGGAGGTGCCGGCAAGCTCTGTCTCCTCCAGCAGCTTGTGTAAGAACTTGTATAAGAAAGAAGAGTGTGTGTTAATGAGTGATATGAGAAAAAATGATAAATACTTTCTATACAATGTGTCGGATGTATGAGGATTGCAAGGTTTAAAAGATTGCTATATTTTAGAGTCAACTTTAAGGTAAAATGAAGGGTGCTATGTGACCTGTCCTGGAGTCTGGTTAACACTCAGCTTGTTTGTTTGTTAAAGATTAAAGGAGGTCTGTATTGTTTTACTGAGAAGACAGTGCAAGGTGTTTACACTTAGAGATAAGCTATAACTTGTGTACTTAATGGTGGATAGACTGAGAGCCTCCACATTCCCAGCAGGTGATCAAGAATGTCAGATTGTAAATAGTTATTCTTTAAACTGTCAATTCATTTCAAGTTAAGAAAGAATTGGACCTTAAGATAGCAAATCACCTTTTCTGCCTGGATATATGATCCCTCTGATTCATATCGCCATGGAAATGAGGTTTGAGAGGGAAAGGAAAGATATTCCTGAAAGCTCTCAAACTCAGTTAGTCATCCAGGCGAGAGAGGTAAAGAAGCTATAGGCAGTAAGATTTGTGGTTCTTGGCACAGAAATATAGGTGAGAACTCATGCTAAGATTGGAAAAGCCAAATTTATGGAGAGTTAATGAGACATTGGATGATTTGCCTAATTTTAGATAGAGAGAGAAATTTCTGGGAAAACTCACATCGTGAAAGACAGTTCTGGAGTTAGAAGCTTCCAGGATGGGAAAGGAAAAAGTCAAAAGTAATACGTCTGGAGCTCAGAATCATTTTGGAATAATCTGGAGATAATTTAAAGAACTCTGAAACCTATTCCAGGAAGTGGGTTTCTTCAATAGCATTATAAGTTCATTTTTATAGTTTAAAGAATAAGTTGTCAACACAAATAGAGTTTAGTAAATAATGATTTTAGTTTGTTTGTTACAGCAAACATCTTAAATGTGAACTCCTGTTGTGTTGTTTGATCCACTATTAACCATAAGTTATCAGTCTCGACCAGGAGTATAACAGATGTATGGCATGCAGAAGTAAGAATAACAATATTAAGAAATAGAGTTGCAATTATTATAGTCTAGTGCAATCTGAAAGCTGTCTTTTTTTTTACATCGTGAGTAGTAAGACCACAGGTAGCAGAGAATGAGAGAACAGCTATTATTAGCTTGATAACTTGAGCGATCACATTGATATTTTCCCAGCCCTGCAACCACAGGTGCAAAGCAGCAGATAATGATGCAGCAACCTCTTCTGATTACCTTTCGAATTGTCATCTTGGGGTATGATGGGGCTGGGGACGGGGTGTAGATTCCTCTTCCTGTCCATTGCCTGCACCAGGAGTCTTCAAGGCAGCAGAGTCTTATTTCACTCTCAGATAAGTATTTCCTTCCTTTTGCTGTCACAATTTACCTCCCTTTAAGAGATGCTGGCTACTATCAAGTGGCTTTGGACACACATAATAGCAGCTCCCCTTCATAGATATGCCATCAATGATTAGTGAGGGTAACAAATACATTCCTGAGTCAGTGGGTTACAAATGATTTACCAAAAATGTTCATTATGAAACAAAACAGTGAGCAGTTTGGATTGCTGTGTGTTTTAATTTCAGTATTAGAGAAAGGTTGCCAAGTTCTGAGCATGAATATTTCGTGATTAGCTGTTGAATTTTCTGCACTGACACTAGATTAATCCTTTTTCACCCAAAAGGATGCAGAGAAAATGCTTGGATTATGATCCAGTATCTGCCACAGTGTGACTATACTTAATTTATTTCCAGATTATCTATTTATATAATGAATACTTTCACCAAATGTTAGGTTTCTAACCTCAACTGGTAGATCAGGATTCTAAAAATTTATGTAGTTCTGTAGACGTCTCTAATTCTATCTATGGCATAGTGTTCAGAACATGAATGGTTTATAGGAAATTTATTTACATTTGTGCTGAGAAAAAAACTCCCATTTAACTTACAGGTGGTTTCATAGTAGGTGCCACTACAAGAAATGAAGAATAGAAATATGATTGGCATTACAACATCCACTTGTTTTACACTCTGGAATGTATTCTGGCTATGTTAATAGATTAGTAATCTAGAGGCCTACATTAATTAATGATCTGGATTCTTTACTTCAAATACCAACATAGCAGATCGGGAACTTCAGATCAGTTAGACAAATACAAATCTGGAATAAGAAATAACAATGGTTATGTAGCTCCTGAGTTCTTACAGAAACTTCATTATGAAGGAAATTTCCATCCAGGTCCACAGCAATGTAACTCTTAATTAGACTCTGAAATGAACAAGCCATTTATTAGGAAAGTATCTCAGCATACCGTCAGATTAATGGAAATGGGCAATAAATGCTGGCTTGCTCAGATAGCATCACAGACTGGTATCAGCATAGGAGGCGGCCTTCTGGCCCGCCATATCATACAGGCTTTTGTACAAACAACTCAGCTTGTCCTATTCCCCCGTCCTTTCCTCATTATCCTGTAATATGAATCTCCCTCTGCATATTGTTAACCACACTCCAGATCCTAGGCAGTCTCTGAATAAATACATTTTCATTTATGTTGACATTACTTCTTTTGCCATTCACCCTATTTCAGCATTGACTGGTTCTCAATGCTTCTGCCTATGGAAACTGTTTTCTCTTTATTTAATTATTCACATATGATTATTCGAGCCATTATCAATGTTTTCTCAACCTTTTCTAAGGAGAACAATAGCTTCACCAATGTATCTTAAAAGACTAAAGTCCATTATCCCTGAAACCATTTTCACAAATCTTTTCTACATCCTCTCTGAAGTCTTCAGCATCTTCTTAAAGTGTAACTTTGAGAAATCATTGTTACATACTTACTCCCTTTTTGCTGTGAGTGCACAGAGATGGCCTTACAAGCTGTACTTTATGACAAATATTCTTGTCATCTTTGGATTAAGTATGCCAGCATCTTCCCCTGACAACTAAGCATCTGAATGTTAAGTTTATGAGGAAATTATTTGCAATCACTAAGGCTAAATGAATGTTGTATTTAAAAAGATAATCTAACCTTCATAAATCAAATGATTTATTTTTCTTTAAATGTTTGAAAACATACATTGCATTATTTTACAACAATCAAGTATCCAAAAGCTAATTTGGACTGTTGGAAAGTTAGGAAAAGACAAGTCAAAAGAAAGAGGAGCAGTAGCAAAACAAAGGAACATGGGGAGAGAATTCCAGAGTGTAGGGCAAGGGCAGCTGAAAGTGCTGCCAGCAAGTGATAAAGATGATGTAGAGATGCCGGCATTGGACTGGGGTAAGTGAAGTGTAAGGAACAATGTTCCGAAAGCTTGTGGGTTTACTATCAAATAAACTTTTTGGACTTTAATCTGGTGTTGTGAGACTTCTTGCAAGTGATAAGCATAGGGAAAAGGAATGCACAAGAGATAAGTCTCCCGAAACAGTAAGTGATGAACTAGGGCACAAGAGTTTGCAGATGTGGACAGCAGTATGGCCATTAGTGATTTGCTAAACGTGAATAACAATTTTGCATTTGATTCAGTACAAGTTAGTTGAATTCACTGAGGTTAAAACACAAAAATGTAAGAAATAAGGACAAACATTTGGACTTTTCCATAAGCTACACTGTTCAACAAAATATAAATGTGGAGATGTTTTTGCTGCTATTCAAATCCTAAAGGTGCAGAGAATGTAAGCGAAGATAGCATCAAGCATAGGTTAAAGAAATGCGTATTGTCTCCAGACAGGACAGTAAGTGAGATGTTGCAAGTTCAGGCAGTCATGGGGGGGGGGGGGGGGGGGGGGGGGGGGGGGGGGGTTTACATCTAATTACACTAGAGATTACACTAATCAACATTCTGTAAACTGTGGATGCCTTTATATGCCCTGTTTCTGATCAGAACTTTCCACTCACCTGATGAAGGAACAGCGTTCTGAAAGCTTGTGGCATTTACTATCAAACAAACCTGTTGGACTTTAACCTGGCATTGTGAGACTTCTTACAACAAAATCTAAGTCAGAATTAGAAATTGCATGCCAGTTTTTACACATTTCCAAGCCTTCCATTTCTCAAACAATAACATTTAATTCTCACTTTTCTCTATACCAGACATATCCATATCTGAAGGAAGTTTATTCACTGGTACAGATATATCACTTGGACATTAAAACAAGACACTACTGTGTTTTCTTTAATACTGTGCTATTCAAGGGTTTCTCTATTTAATAGTCTTTCAGTTATTCTGTTCTAAAATGTACTACATACAAGTTAGATTATTCAAATTTTCCTATCTAGGTCAACATTCAATACCTAATAATACATTTTCTGTCATGTCTTAATGCAAAAATGAATACTACAACTCTGATCTATTGCTGATTAGTTGCCTATCAACTTCAGATCTCTGATCCCACTCCTTCTAAATGATAAATAAAGCTTTCATATTTGAGCATCATTTAAGCTTTCTGCTAACTCCAAATTACCTCTGTTCTTATCTTTCTGCTTTTTACAGAGGGCAGGGATGGCCTTATTAGGTCTCTGCTGCTGATGAAGACATTTAACAACAGTCCCCATTAGACTCTAAACCATTTGTACCAGTTAACAGATGTTCAAATCTGGTCCCTTTCGATCCTTAGCCCTCCACTTAGCAGCTCCAAATAGAAAATAAAAGTGTATTTCTGCTCTCCATTCAGGTAAGTGTGGAAAATATTTAGAAATAATAACAGGTCCACGATTTACAGAAAGCACTTTGAACAAGCGATAAAATGACGATACATAATTATCCCATGATCAACTGTGCACTTACAGTATGGTGATACCGCAGGCATGGGTTACTTTGTGAATACGCAAGTAGCAGCAGCTGATATACATGGCAAGAAGTGTGAAAACCAGAGCAGCATATTTGGAGGCAAGAATCATGTTCTGTGGCAATGTGTTAACTATAGCAATAAATTGAACACACGTGAGAAGATCCAATACAAAGTACCGCCACAATGACGTGCTGAGCTCTTTTGTCCCAGAGGTACTCAAGTTTCTGTGAACTGTCAGCATGCATGCAGTTTTTTTCTTTCATACTGTACCTCATGTAGATCATGCACTTATTCACCATTTTTACCTGGATAAAGGATAATTAGTATAATAGCCATTATAAATAAGAGTCAGTATTCTCTGGCCATTCATGGCTTAACATCACTGCCATTGTGAATGGAGAGTTTGGCACTCAACCAAATCTCCATTCCCTGCAATGGGACCAGAGCAGAGTGAGGTGGGACAATCTGGCCCAAGATCTATACATCCTGCGGTGTCTATCATAAATCTCTCAGTACTAAATCCATATTCCTTAATTTCCTTAATGTTCAAAGATTCAACTAAGTTTAGGAATAACAGGCTTAGAGTGGATTTCTCCCAACACCCACTGACAAGCTGAATGGCGGCAAAATTCACTGGAAGACCCAAAAGTTGGTTTCATTTTGGTGAGAATTTACAGTGGAATCTTCCATTGGTGCCCGCCACAGCAGATTGAGAAACTCATTGTAGGCTGGCGCAAACCTCATTTGAATCCTGCTAATGGGATGCAGGTGAAGGTCCAGCCATCTATACCTGATCCTCTGCGGTGCCTGTGGGAAAACACGCCATTGCAAAACATATTTGAAAGCACCTGGAGTGCAGATGTTGGGACTTATCTGAACAATGCCTCAGGTTGCTGCTGGCATTCTGGATGGAGGCCATTGACAATCCTAGAAACTGGAACATCACAGCAGTGAGTGGGGGTAGCGTCTACAAATAAACCTTCCAGATTTGGTGCCCTACAGGGGTTCCATCTTCCAGGCTCAGAATATTCCTGAAGATGCATATTTATTTTCAGGAGTGCCACGCAGCATCATTCAAGAACCCAAGTTTTGACATAAGAGAAACAGATATTGAGGTTTCAACAATGAAAGGAGTACGGTAAGACATGGCAAGCTACGTTGCAGGAGCAGCATGACTTTTTAGTGATGGAGCATTTAGCAATTTGAACAGTGCACAACAATTGTGTCCAGGATTGTGAAACAGTTGGGAAGAAGGATATGAATTTTTTTATAATAGCCAAATAAGGCTCCTTTGGTCCTCCCAGTGTTTAACTGGAGAATATTATGACAATAACTCAACAAGTTTAAAATTTATAGTAACTAGAAATAAAATTCACTGACAAACAAAACTGCACATTAATGAGAAAAATTAATCAGGCAGTTCCTTTCAGCCAAAGTATTCTACAATTGCTTCTGAGCATATCAGCACAGAATCACTCTATTCAACAAAGTCAATATGACATTTTCCATGGAATTTAAAATGCTTTATAATACCTTAACTTACAAACTTGTTCCACTTACCAAAACAAGCAATATTCCCATCCATACCAACGTATTTGAGGTCATACTTGGCTGCTTCAGTTTCCAAGGGATCACTTTCTGATACATCATCCTGAGAAAAAATTTCCCTCTGTCTGAACTCTGCATTGTCGTCGAAATTGATTTTGGCATCAAAGCAAACAACTGCAAGGCCAAGATAGGAAAGAGTTTAAAAATTACATTTATTAATTATCTGACTTATTTATTTCAAACTTTGAATGTTATTTATCAGCTCTATGCAAACTAAATTCTTCTATAGGGAGTTAAAAGCAGCTTGTTTCAACCATAGATAAAATAGAAATTAAAAGTACAAAAACATCTCAATTTTGATTAAATTTAAAACACAAGTCAAAAAGGTGTACTCAATCTTCTTGGAAATGCCCATGACCATGACACAGAAATAAAAGAAATTCAACAGCTGCACAATGAGAAATATTGACACATTTATACCAATAATGTGATGATGTACAATTGGCATCTATTATTGTTATTTGTGTGACTTGCAGCCAATATCAAAATATAGTTAATGAATTCTTTGTTTCCATAGGTTGCAGGAATGAAGGCTTCTGTTGACCTTCAAGTTACGCCACTCAAAATTTAAAGCAGTGACGGTTGCTATTTGAAGTTTTATTAATTAAAAAGATAAAATAATAGATCATATACTTTTGAATGCAGGATCATAGAATGGTTGCAACAAAGGAGGCTGCCATTTTGACTATCATATCCATTCCCAATTTCTGCAACAGCAACACATCTGATCCCACTACACTACGCCTTCTATATACGACCTACAAATTTATTTTCTCCAAGGGCTTATCATATTCCCTTTTGAAAGCCATGACTATATTTGTTGTCACCATACTCTCAGACAGTCCATTCCAAACTAACAACCCACTGCAAAAAATAGATTTTTTTCACATTGCCAATCACCTTAAATTGTGTCCTCTGATTCTCAACCCTTCCCAGTGAGAAAAGTTTCTCTCTATCTGCTCTCCCTAAGAACACTTATTTCTAGGGAATCTTCTTTCAATCTTCTCTTCTTGAAACATAATAATATGGATGTAGTTTGAACACACAATTAAAAGACAGGCAGAGATTAAAAAAGTTACTTTCTTCCTTCCATATTTCAAAGTTAGTACTTTTCGTATTGTTCGAAATGCAGTCATATGATGGTTCATCTCAGTATTCAACCCGATCTGATAACATCAACTGAAGCGTTAGGTAGCTTTGAGAAGGAAAGTCGTCCCTCTGAAGGTCAGTTAGCTGGATGGCTGATTCATGCAGAGTGATGTCAACCGTGTGTGTTCAATTCCTGTTTTGGCTGGCATGAAAACCCCACCTTCTAACCTTTTCCCTCACCTGAAGTGTAGTGACTCTTTGGATAAACCATCATCTGTCAAGCCCTCTCTCAAAAAGGGAGACAGCAGCCTATGATCATATGGGACATTGGTGACTTCCATTAATTTCCTCTGTCAATCTACAGAAACAATGTGACAGGTTAGCATTGCCAATGCCTGACATGGAAACAGGTTGAAGACTACAGTTTTGAGGACAATCCTAAAGGAAGAGAGGCTAAAGTTTATGTCAGGTATACGATGGGGATAATCAGCAGGCAGAGTGTGGCTGTGTGATGAAGAAGGAAGTTAAATAAACAAACAGCAGATACTGACTCAGAAGCAATCTGGCTATCTCATCAAGTGTTCTGAAGAATAATGGGCCCAATTCTCCCACTTCCACGCTCAGTGCTTCACCCATCTGACGGATGCAAATAAATGCACTCTATGATTCACACCGGCCAGCCTGGCTGTTCTGACACTGCAGCACCCATTTCCACGTTCAGAGGCAGGTCCTCAAAGGAAAATGGTGCAACACTCCATGCCCCGCTGCTGACCGCAGGAACACCACCAACCCCTCAACAAAGAAGGGCATCCTCCACCCTATCCATCACTCAACCCCACATGCATCATACAAGCCTGAAGTTGACACAACCCCCACTCCTCAAAGACCCTCCTCCTTCCTCAGAATTCATTCAGTCCTCTCAGATCCTAGCAGGTTTACTTAACAATTGTGTTGCTGCCCGCACTGGGTGGGAACCCAATTGAGGCCGGCAGAGTGGATCAGAGAAATCCCGATTGCCTTCACATCTATGGGAATCCTGATTTTTGGCTGACGTCCATTCAGTGGAGCACTGGGATTCCCACAGACCCCCTTACAGTGAATCCACCCCCCCCCCCCCCCCCCCCCCCCCCCGCCATTTGATCTAGATTTCTGTTAAATATATTTACTGAAAACTGTAAATAAATATACTTGAAAATATTATTAAATTATATGATCTGTTACATATACTGAATTACACAGTGAAGGAAAATTGGATCAACAACAAAAATTAATAATGTATATAATGTATGCAAGTTCTTAGATACTTAGGACAACAAAGTAGGACAGTAATCTTCAAATGATTCCAAGGACACCAAAAAAAGAGGGAACAAGTGCTGTACATGTTAACAGCATTGTTTCAACACCAAATTTATTCAGGTCAGCAGTTTGGTATGCTTGCAATTTAATTTGAGCATTCATTCAAAATTTATCTCAGTTAAAAAAACTCTCAAAGGTATAAAACTTGCGCATTCATGGGATAAACTACTTTAACTGTCCCAATAGTTATTTTGTATTTTTTGGTAGCATAAGCTTTCGGAATGCTGCTCCTTCATCAGGTGATTGAAGACTTGGGTTCACAAACAGAGCATACATACACTCAATTTACAAGATAATGGCTGAAATGAGAGTCATAACTCTCTCTTTACTGCACTTGTCTTTACAGGTGCAGACAATGTGAGTAGAGAGAGGGTTAAGCACAGGTTAAAAAAGTGTGAATTATCTCAAATCAGGACAATTAGTGAGATTTTGCAAGTCCAGCCAACTCACGTGGATTACAGATAATGTGATATTAATTCAAGGTTCTGGTTGAGGCCTTCCTCAAGTGAGTCTTAATATACCTACCCCAGTCCAACACTGGCATCTCTACATCATGGCTACTTCAACTGAACAGGGTACTACTTAGTAGTGCAGTGAAACAGTAAATTGCAGTCACTTCAGAGATTGTCAAATTTACAGATGTCCTTACTTTTAGAATAATAAGTTTGGTGAAATCGGGAGATCTTTAACCAACATCCATACTGGCTGAGAAACTGCTTTATCCCTGAAATAGTCAAATTAGCATTCAATACTAGACATACAGTAGTTTTTTTTGGCATTATGGATGCTGAGTTAATAAGCCCGCACTGCCAGTATTTCTTTCACAAAACCCACCATTGTCTTGTGCGCAAACCCTGATATCACAAGAATTGTGGATAGAAAGGAGGCTAGTTGAAAGTGGAATTGCTGAGTGATCCTGACTCAGTACAAAGATGCTGTTGCAGCAGCTTGGTAATGTTTTTATTGAGTTTTATGTTACAAAATAATTTGTTGGGTTCAAGTTTGTTTGTACCAGTATCGGAACCGGCGACTATAATATCATTCAGTTTAGATTAGTTATGGGAAAGGATGGGGAACAATCCAGAGTGAAAATAATTATTTAGGGCTGGGTCAAGTTCACTGAAGTGAGAACTGATCTGGCTCAAAGACTGGCAAAAAATGGTAATTGAACAATGGGCTGCCTTTAAGAGAGTTAAAGTACACTCTCATGATGGAAAAAGGGAGGGTAAATAAATTCTGAACATGTTGGATGATGAATGAGCTAGTGATTGAGATGAAAGATGTCATGTTGCCAATGCAGTAGCGAATAAGGCTGAAATAGAAGGTTTAAGGCAATAAACAGAGAAAAAAAATCAAATAAGAAACCAAGGAGAGCGTGAAAAGAGACTAACAGTTAAAATAAATGGAATCCAAAAGTCTTATTTAAATATATAAATAGCAAAGATGTGGCAAAATGAGAAGTGGAGGCAATTAAGTTTTTAAAAAAAATATTGGTGTCACAAATGAGCAGTATAGTGGCACAGTGGTTAGCACTTCTATCTCATAGCGCGAGGGACCTGAGTTCGATTCTTGGCGTGGGTGACTGTTTCTGTGGAGCTTTCACATTCTCCCCATGTATGCGTGCGTTTCCTCTGGGTGCTCCAGTTTCCTCCCACAGTCTAAAGGTGTGCGGGTTAGGTAGATTGGCCATGCCAAATTACCCTTAGTGTCAGGGGACTAGCTAGGCTAAATGTTTAAGATTATGGGGATAGGGCCAGGGTGGGATGGTGCAGACTCCATGGGCCAAATAGTCTTCATTTGCACAGAAGGGTTCTATGATTCGAAGTAGGCTTACAATAACCCTTTGGGATTAGGCCTATAAGGAGAGTTAAACCTTGAGGCAGGAGAAGACTGATATACTAAATACATGCTTTGCATTTATCTTTACAAAGGATAACGATGCTGCTCAAGTCATAATAAAAAAGGAGGCAGCTGAGCCACTTGATGGACTAAAAATTGATCAGGAAGAGATATTAGAATAGCTGATTTTATTTGCCACTAGAGCTGGCTGAGATGTTTTCAATGATACTGAAAGGTAAAGGTATGGAGTGAGACGCGGAAATATGGTGCTGTTACAATCGCATAATCATGGTTGAGGGAAGAGCAGGATTGGCAACTCAACGTTCCAGGATTTAGGATCTTTAGGCGAGACAGAGAGTGTGGCAAAGATGGTGTAGAACTATTAACTAAGGAGTCAATTATTGCAATAAAGAGAGATGATATTTTGGATGGAACTTCAAACATGGCTTTGAGAGTAGAATTTAGAAATATAAATAGAACAGTCACATTACTGGGAGTGAATTATAAGCCTTCAAAGAGTCACAGAAAATAGGGGAACATGTGCATGTGCGGTTTTGGTCTCCTTTCCTGAAGAAGGATGTTCTTGCTCTCCAGGGAGTGCAGTAAAGGTTCATCAGGCTTATTATCCCTGCTATTACTGAGGATAGCGGTACTGATGTATGAAGAGAAATTGACGAGCTTAGAATTGTTTTCGTTAGAGTTCAGACAAATGAGGGGGGACCTCATAGAGCCTTATAAGATTCTAATAAGACGAGACAAGGTAGGTGCAGGGAGGATGTTCCTGATTGTGGGAGAATTTCAGAATCACGAGTATAGTCCGAGGTTCGGGGTAGACCAATTAGGGTGGAAATAAGGAGACATTTCTTCACCCAAAGAGTGGTGAACCTGTGGAATTCATTACCACAGGAAGTAGTTGATGCCAAAATATTGAATGTATTCAAGAGGCGACTAGAGATAGCACTTGGGGTGCATGGGATCAAAGCTTATAGGTAGAAAGCAGGATTAGATTCATAAGTTGGACGATCAGCAATGATCGTAATGAATGGCGGAGCAGACTCCTAGAGTCAAATGGCCTCCTCCTGATCTTTTCTTCTATGTTTCTATGCAGACAAGTCACTGAAATGTGTAAGAATAATAATTGGGTAATTATACTGGAGGCTTTCAACTTCCCCAAAATAAGTTGGGATAATCATCGTGTAAAGGGTTTAGACGGAGTGGACTTCTTAAAATGTATTCAGGGAAGTTTTTTGTAGCAATATGTAGAAGATCCAGCAAGAATGGGGTAGAGCTGGATCTGGTTCTGGAGATAAGTGTTCAGTGTGATAATGGGGGAGCATTTTAGTGAAAGCAACCATAACCATGTGTTATGGACAGGAAGAAAAATGGCCTACAAAAGGCAGCTTTGGATTGGGGAAAGGGAGATTTTATTGAAATGAAGCAGGATCTGGCCAAAGTTGATTGGGAACAGTTCCTTGCGGAAAATCTACAGTGGAAGCGTTCAAAAAGGAATTGAAGAGAGTACAGGTTCAATATGTTCCCTATAGTGGGAAACCTAGAAGCAATAAGTTCATAGAACTCTGGATATCACGGACTATTCAGGGCTAGATCAGGAAGAAAAGGAAGGATTTTAGCAAGTTCAAAAGTAGCCATTCAGCTATGCCCTAGAGGAATATAGGAAATAAAAGAGGGTAGTAAGAAAGAAATCAGAAAAGCAAAAAAGGATTATGAAAAAAGACTTGCAAACAAGATTAGAGAATATCTTAAGATATTCTATAAATATATTAAGGGGAAGAGATTAACCAGGAGGAAAGATTAGGCCCATTAGAGACCATGGGGGTAAGGTGTGTGTGAAGCCGCAGGACATTGGAAGGATGTTAAATAAATACTTCTCAATGGTCTTCAGTCAGGAAAAAGAAAACATAGGTACAAAATTCAGGAAAATGGATCTTAAGGATCTTGAGCATTTTGACGTAGGAAGTGGGGAGGTATTGAAGGATTTGACGTGCATAAAAATAGACTGCAATTCATTCAGGCCCAGGTGAACTGCGTGCCAGTTTGCTGTGGGAAGCCAGGCAGGAAATTGCAGGGGCTCTGACACAATTATTTAATTCCTCTTCAGACACAGGGGAAGTGCCATAGGACTGGAAGGTGGCTAACATGGTTCCACTTTTCAAGAAGGGCAATAGAGATGACACAGGGAATTATAGGCTGGTGAATCTCACATCGGTGGTAAGGGAACTATTTGAGAAATTTCTGAAAAAGAGAAAATGAATTTCCACATGGAAAAGCATGGATGATTAGGGATAGTCAGCATGGCTTTGTCAGAGGGAGATCATGCCGAACAAATTTGGCAGAATCTTTCAAAAAACTGATTGAGTGTATGGATGAGAGAAGTGCAGTTGATGCAGTCTTATAAATAATATATATGGATTTCAGCAAACCCTTTGACAAGGTCCCACAGTGGAGACATATCAAGAAGGTTGAAGCACATGGAGTTCAGGGAAACTTGATGGGATGGAGCCGAAACTGATTTAGTAATAGGACACAAAAGGTGGTGGTAGAAAGCTGTTTGAATGATTGGGAGCCAGTATCCAGTGGCAGGCCACAATGTTCAGTTCTGGATAGTTTATTGTTTGTTATATATATACACACGATATAAATAATAATAAAGAACAAAGAAGAACAAAGAACAAAGAAGAACAAAGAACAAAACAGCACGGGAAACAGGCGTTTCGGCCCAACGAGCCTGCGCCGCCACCCCGATGTTCCCACCTCTACCCATGATCCCTGTCTATGTTTATAGATCTATGGATTAAAAACCAAATTTGAGACAATTTAGGGAGAATTTGTTTTGCCAATTAGCCTAACAGCACATCTTTGGGATGTGAGAGGAAACTGGAGCACCCGGAGAAAACCCACACAAGCACGGGGAGAATGAGCAAACTCCCACAGACACAGGCCCAAATCCATGTATCTGCACAGGTTAATGCGAAAGCGAAAGTCGCTGAGCTGTCGTGTTGCCCATCAAATGGTCCAGGTCAAGCGTACACTAACGATGTGAAGCACTAGGATACTCTCGAAAAAAATCCAAGAGCAGTCCTCTCACGACCCATCGCGTGTATGCCCCTTGTTAGACAACAAGGTGGACCTAAGTACCTGTAGGATAAAAACAAGTACATCAATATACACACTTCCCAGGGACTCCCAAGGCTCATGATCCCTATTTTAAATTAGTTTTCTATACCCCTCCATTCCCATTCTGTTCATGTGCCCATCTAAGTATTTCTTAAATAACTCCAGAGTACCTGCCTGCACCACTTTACTTGGCAGCACATTCCATACCCCCGCCATCTTCTGTGTGAAAAAACTCCCTCTAGCATCCAAATTATACCTTACCCCCTCATCCTAAGCCCATGACCCCTTGTGTTATTCGAGTCCATCTTAGGAAAAAGCTTAACCCTGTTTACTCTATCTATACCCCTCATAATCTTGTACACCTCTATCAGATCTCCTCTAAGTCTACGTCTTTCTAAGGAAAACAGACCCAATTTGCCTAACCTCTCCTTGTAACTCAGACCTTACATACCAAGCAACATCCTGGTAAACCTCCTCTGCACTCTCTCCAGAGTCTCCACGTCCTTCCGGTAGTAAGGCGACCAGAACTGGATGCAATATTCCAAATGGGGTCTAACCAATGTTTTATACAACTGCAACATTAAAGACCAGCTCTTGTACTCTATACCCCTTCCTATAAAGGCTAGCATACTATATGCTTTCTTCACAACATTCTCCACTTGCTCTGCCACCTTCAGAGACTTGTTCACCTGCACCCCCAGGTCCTTCTGCGTTTCTATACTCTTAATATGTCTACCCTTTATCACATACCTCCTCTCTACATTCTTTCTCCCAAAATGCATCACCTCACATTTATCAGGATTGAATTCCATCTGCCATCTACCTGCCCAAACTACTAGCCTATTTATGTCCTGCTGCATCGCCTGACAATACTCCTCACTATCCGCAAGTCCAGCCATCTTTGTATCGTCTGCAAACTTGCTGATCACTCCACTTACTCCCTCTTCCAAGTCATATATATACATGTTATAAATAGAAGAGGTCCCAGTACCGAGCCCTGCGGCACACCACTAGTGACCAACGTCCAGCTAGAAAAACACCCTTCCACTATTATTCTTTGTCTCCTATTACCAAGCCAGTTACTTATCCACCTAGCTACCTGTCCTTGTATCCCAAATGTGGGGGGATGATGGATAAGTTTGCAGATGACACCAAGATTAATAAGGTGGTTAATAATGATGAAGAAGGATGTTAAGATGTATGGATAGGTTGGTCTTCAGTTCAGCAGAGCATTGGCATATGGTATTTAATTCTGATAAGTGCAAATCTTGCACTTTGGAAGATAAGGGAAAATTCATGAACGAAAGGATACGAAGAAGCTCAGAGGGACGGACAGACCTTAGGATACTTATTCACAGATCCCTGAAGGCAGCAAAGCAAGTAAATAGGGTAGTTCAGAAGGCCTATGGGATATTTGCTTTTATCAGTTGTGGCACAGAGTGCAAGAGCAAGGAGGTTATGTTGGATCTATACGGGACGTAGATTCGGCCATAGCTGGAGTACAATGTGCAGTTCTGGTCACTATCATAGAATCCCTACAATGGAGAAGGAGGCCATTCAACCCATCAAATTTGCACCAACAATTCAGACTGCATCCTCACAGTCTCACATATTTACCCTGCTAAACCACCTAACACTGAGGGACAATTTAGCATGGTCAATCCACCAAACCTGCACATGTTTGCACCAAAGGAATGGTATGATTGCATTAGACGGGGTACAGAGGAGATTCACCAGGATATTGTCTGGGATGGTGCATTTGGGCTATAAGTAGAGACTGGATAGACTTGGATTTTTTACTTAAAGCAGAGAAGATTGAAAGGGTCATGATTCAGTTGGATAAGATTATGAGGGGTACGGACAGGGTGAATAAGAAGCAGCTGTTCCCTTGGTTCACGGCGGCAATCACAAGCCGGCATGGTTTTAGAGTGAAGGGCAGGAGATCCAGAGGGGATTTAAGAAAACAAATCTCTCAGAGGGTGATAAGAATCTGGATTGCATTGCCTGAGAAGGTAATGGAGGCCAGCAACCATGCAACCTTTAAAGTGTATGAGCACTAATCAATTAAGGTGGCAGTTAAGATAAATTATGGAAGCCTAGCCTTCATAAAAAAAGGTATAGGGTAACCTGGAGTCATCTGGAAACAAGTGCAAGCAAATTCTACACCTGCAATGTGTTATCTAATTTCTTTCATCCTATCAATCCACTCCAATTCTATTTTCAAGTTTGCTGATGATGCCATCATAGAGGGTTGGAGCTCAAACAATAGTGAGGCGGAGTACAGGAAAGAGATAGAAAATCAGGTGAATAACAATAATCTCTCTCTCAATATCAGTAAAATGAAGGAGATATTCATTGATTTTAGAAAGCATAGTGGAGGAGATGTGCCTGTCTATATCAATGATGAAGAAATGGAAGCAGTCGAAAGCTTCAAGTTTTTAGGTGTCCAATTCATCAACAATTTCTCCTGGTCACTCCATGCTGACACTATAGTTAAGAAATCCCAGTGTTGCTGTACTTTCTCAGAGATCTAAGAAAATTCAGCATGTCCACTACGACCTCCACCAATTTTTACAGATGCACCAAAGAAAACATTTTTTCCAGATGTATCATAGGTCCTGTTCTGACCAAGACTGCAAGAAACTACAAAGGGTTGTGAACTTAACCTAGTCCATCACAACAATCAGCCTCCCATCCACTGACTTTGTCTCCACTTCCCACTGCCTCAAAAAAGCAGCAGCATAATCAAGGACCCAAGCACCCTGGACATACTCTCTTCCACCTTCTTCCATCGGGAAAAATCTGAGATCGCATACCAACTAAGTCGAGGACAGCTTCTCCTCCTCCTGCCACCAAAACTATTGAATGGACCTACCATATATTAAGCTGATCTTTCTTTGCATCCTAGCCATGATTGTAACATGAGATTCTGCACCCTTACCTTTCCTTCTCCCTCATGTACTCCACAAGCGGTATGTTTTTTTGAGTCGCTTGCATGAAACAAAACTTTTCACTGTATCCCATGTGACAATAATAAATCAAATTTTTAATGTAATCCAGAATTCCAATCATTGCTACAATTATAAATTGCATACATATTTTTACTCATTTCAAACTTCAATTCTTCCAATGTTCAAACAATAGTATTCAATTTTTACCTATACTAGGAATGTTCATACTTGAAGGAAGTTTATTTGCTGGTACAAACATATACTGCAGGCATTTAAACAAGATACCAGTCTGTGCTTTTTGTGCTTTCTTTTTCAATTGAACCTCCATTTAACCGTCTTTCACTTATTCTCTCTTAAAATATAATATATACAACTTGTGGCGTGACTTTATATCTCTTACCTAGGTCACCATCCAATACCCCATATGAAATCTACAAATGTCTCAATGCAGGAAAGATTTCTCCAACAAATCAGATCTGCTGCTGGCTAGCTGTCTTTTGAAATATAAACTGTGGACCTTTGATTCCATTCCTTCTAAACGGTAATTAAAGCTTCCTTGCTTGCAACTTCATGGGAGCCTGCTGCTCACTCCAAAGTCCACCAGGACTCCACATCTTTGCTTTAAAAAGGACAAACATAGCATCATGTTTACTGCTCAAGAACAAATTTAACAAAAGACTCAGTCAGTCTCTACTCAGTGCACTGTGTTGTTATCTATTAATGGATATCTAAATCTGGTCTGAATTGGACTTTTGCCCTATACTTCCCAGCTACCAACAGAAAACAAAAAGGATTTCTGCTCACCATTCAGATGAACGTTTAATTCCTATGTGAATTTGGAAACTCAAAAAAGTGAAATTTGTCAAACAACCCCCAAATGCAAAGGTTATTGAACAAGAACTCAATTTTTTAAAGTTTTTACTTAATTATGTGTGATAGTACTGTGCCTTTAAGAAATATTGTATCATATTTCTTCTAAGGGACATGTTTAAAATACAGATGTGTTTTGCAGACTGTCAATCTGTAATGGAAAACACTTAAATTGGTAGTTAGGAGTGTAAGATAATTAATTTTAGACACGGAGGGCAGGATTTTCCAGCCGCAATCACCCCAAAATCACTCGCTCTCTCTCTGAAAAGGCCTCTTTGAGAACTCCAGGGCTGGTAACCTAAATTACAAGTATGCCAGTGTCTTGTTAACTAATTTTAAAGAGGGGGTTTAAGACTGTAAGAGGAATATTGCTTGAATTAGAACTCATAGTAATAGGTTAACATTTAAGACTTCCATCTTGTCATGTTTAAGTATTGTTCAATTGTTAAAGATTATTTCTTTGTTATAGTTAAACTGTGTTGTTAAATAACTGCAGGTATATTGAAACATTTTATCCTCGCACTCATGCCAAAATAGAAAATTGTTGAGATTTAGTCTGGTTTTAGAATATACCCTAATATAGGAATCATGGGATCAAGGTTGGTGTAAATTACACTTAGAATAGTAGATACTACAAAGGTTATCTCACAAACCAAATAGACAACCTGAATGCCTACATTCCACGGTTCTCCCTCTTCCACTCTTCTCAGTGTATCACTTGGCTTTTACATTTTCACTCCCTTTCTGTTGGTATTGCTTCCAGGTCAAAGTCTGATAAATCATATGGACCTGTGTCTCTTACTATCCAAAAATTTTATTGCTCCCTTTCCAATTGTTTCACACAAAGTCAGTTGTGAGCAACTTGTCACCTGATAGACATTTGCGGCCCACCAAGTCTCTGTGCGCAGTACAAGGGATATTTTGTCAACTGTTGAATTGCTACATTCCATTGTTTTCATCTGCTTTTTCTTGCCGGTATGACTGAAGCAATGCACATGTGAGGTATGTGTTGATTGCACACAAGACTGACTGAGAGTGCCATGCGATGGCTCTGTATCCAATCAAGCATAAATATTCCTTTTGGTTTTACTAGTTAAAACTCCATTAATGTATGAATAAGCATTTTTTACAACTTTTTAATGAAATATTCAGCATGTATTAAATGTATCCAATCTTATTCATGGGGTCATGGTTAGTGAACAAGGCTGATTTCAAACCTGCAGCCCACTGAATTGAGTTACTCCTGCAGTCCACACACTACCCTAGGTTGCCCATCACTGCTCAAAATCTTTTTAAAACATTTCTTAAACAATTAGATTTCCCCTCAAATTTTAAAGTAACAACATTTCCTTACAGTTACTACTTCTGAATTGAAGGCCATCACAGCAAGCATAGAAATTTAAGTTAGTGAGGAAAAAAAAAGCATGTCTAAAATTTACGAAAAGCATTTTGATGTGTGAAAATGTGATACACAATCACTGTACATCAAACTGCCCATTTACAAGAAATAAGTTTACATGCATGGTTATTATAAATGTGTACACTGAAAAAGTTGGTATGTATGACAAAAATTTGTCAACCATATCTGAAGGCGGGAACTGCGCTATGGATCAGTGTGTTAAATATATGAATAAACTAAATACATACAACACTAAGATCTAATACAAAACACCTCCACTCAGACATGAACCTAATTCATTTGTATCAGAGGGTACTTGTAAGTTGCATATTCAGCAGGTTTCACGGAGTGGTTTCTGACTGTATGATTGAACATTAACTGTTTATTGAGAATATAGTGCTATGTACATATACAGAGGGTGTAGCCTGAGCTGTGAGCTAACTCCAAGATTGCTTCTAAACAGAAATCTGTCCATCTACAATTGACTTTAGTCTCAGGTCATGCATCTCTTTACAAAACACAATGGACGGTACTGTTTCCCAGTCCCACTTTAACACCTGCCATGCCAGTTACCCATATACTACAGTACTCACAAGTTATCTGATTCTGTGAATTGCCATTCTGCAGTATCTCATACAACCCTCCATTATTCCATGATAATTATTTGGATAAAAGATATCTTGTATAGTAGGCATGTGGTGCTCTTTAGGAAATTGGCAGAAACCTAAATCAAAAACAGCTTCCATCCAAACTTGGGAAAATAAAAATGTCCTTACTCTTGCTGAAATACTTAGGCATCTCCATCTTTTTAAAATATCTTGTAATGCATATTACTGCCAATTTGATATTTGACACTAAGAGATTTGGCATTTACACCACTCAAATACCATAACAGCATTTTATCGATTCTTATCATTTTACATCTTTGAAGATTAATACCATTTACCTCAATATGATTGGAAGAAAAGACGAGGAGTTTGGCTTATTCTCTTAAAAAAAATTGCATTCCTGCAGTTGATAAAAGCACTTCCATTGTATAACCAACTGAAGAAAAAGCAAGTGGCTGGTTATAATTGAAAAATTCTACTTTGACGGTGAAAACCATAAATTGCTAATTCATTCCACTGCAAAAAAAGAAGCAATTGAAAATGGTCTACAGAGGAACAATGATGAAATGAATTGCTATCAACTGTTGTTTCTTAAATATGAATGTCTGAAGTGCAATATAACAATGCCAAAGGACGGTTTTATTCTCCCAATGTGTACGAGTACACCTAACTAATTGGCTAGCTTCAAGATGTAGCATTCTCCACAGAACTAAAAGATGAAGATTTTCTGGAAGACTGGATTATAAAGAAGAAAAAACTATAAAAGCCTAAAATAAAACAAAGGGAATGGTTCAGTCCAAAGAATCTTAAACTACTAAGTTACCATGTACACAGATCCAAATGCCAACACAATGAAAGTCAACTTCCATCTTTTTTTCTTCAAACGACGATAACATCTTTTGTACAGAAAAATAATAAAAAAATACAATTTTCTGAAAGCAAGCCTGGTGTGTCTCATACTCACAATTTAACACTGAAGAATGACAACACAAAACCAAATACTGAAAATCATAAGTAAAAGCAGAGGCCAGAACTTTCTGGCTGTTAATGTCAGCGGGAATTTACGATCCCGTTGTTGTCAATGAGGTTTCCTATTGAATGAACCCTTCTTCATCAGGAAACCTGCAGCTGGGGTGCACCGTCAGCGAGAGCAAAAGATCCTGCCACCTGCCAATGAGCCATCTTCCACCGCCACCAAACATGTGCAACGTTGCGTGGTAATTCCCAACCAGAATATTTCAGTCAATGACCTTTCATTACTGACCTCAAATGTTAACTCGGTTTCATTCCGCGACTTGTCGAGAACACCCACCAATCGCTGTTTTATATCAAGAACATTTGGTATACTCAGTTACTTAACTGGTGAGCAGGATTCACCATAAATTCAACAAGGCTTTCACAAGTAAGATTATCATTCCTAGCAAAATGAAGGGAAGAATATGGAGTAATTTTAACACCCCATAATAGGAGGAAGAAAAGGACATTTAAATAAACAATCACACTCGACAGTTTAATCATGGGTGAGTTTGAGGCATCTGTCTAACCCATCCTGGAGATACATATCAGAAATCATAATATTTAAGTGGGACTCCAGGGATTTTGGGAGCCATTTGAACTTATCAGCCACAGGCTGGCATTTCCATGACTTAGAATACCTGGTATCTATAGATGGCACAGTAGCACAGTGGTTAGCACTACTGCTTCACAGCTCCAGAGACCCGGGTTCAATTCCCAGCTTGGGTCACTGTCACGCAGAGTTTGCAAATTCTCCTCGTGATTGCGTGGGTTTCCTCCAGCTGCTCCGGTTTCCTCCCACAGTCCAAAGATGTGCACGTTGGCCATACTAAAATTGTTCTTTAATGTTCTGAGATGTGTAGGTTAGAGGGATTAGTGGGTAAATACATAACAATATAGGGGTAGGGAATGGGCGGGATTGTGGTCGGTGCAGACATGATGGGCCAAATGGCATCTTGCTGCACTGTAGAATTTTTATGATTCTATTGTCAAAATTCATTCTTCTCTCAAGAGGCCCATTAATGTTGGGAATTCTTTTCCCCATTTAGCAGTGGAAGTTGAGTCATTGAATATATTCAAGTCTGAGTTAAACAGATTTTTGATCTACGAGGGAGTCTACGATTATGGAGTGGGGATGAGGTGGGGGTTGGGGGAGAATTGGTGGTGATGGTGGCAGGATAAAGCCACAAGTCATATCAGCTCTGATCTTTTTAAATGTTGAAGCAGGCTTGAGGTATAGAACGGTCTCTGCCTGAACCTATTTCTTACAATCTATTATTGCTATAGTCCACAATGTTATGAAGGGTGGATGCAGTGTCAGACCCAATAGCTGACTGCTTTTCTGGCACTCTTTGTAGGCCAAAAAGAGCATCAGTGGTATTCCCCAATCTCCTAAACAAACTTGTCACCTTGACCGACCAACATCCACCCTACCACCCACAAGCCAGTTATCAAATCTTCCTCACTCCTTATTATATTGCCTAATAGCCCCCACACCATATAATTCTAGACAGACTTGGGTAACTCAATTTTCTTCATAGAGAACGTTTTTCCTGATTTTCCCTGCTCTTTGCCTGTGATGTCACAAGGTTCATGCCCAGAAAGGGCAAGAACCTCATTTAAATTGATTTTTGTGAATTTAAATATTAATTTACTAAATGATCTTCCCTCACTAAATATTCATACATAACTGATGTAACATCACATAAGTGAGATTCATAACAGGTTCGATCAAACGGGAAACAGTTAGAGATGTCTCCGGAAACACAGTGGTAAGAATATGACCTGAGGGGCCAGGGGCATGCTGGGCCGTGCCGTAGCACTGCCAGGCTGTTAGAGTTTCAAGATGGCAGTTCCAACCTGTGCCAGGGCTAGTCCTAACAGGAATCCCTATTTGAAGGGGGGGAAGGGGGAGGGAGTTGAGGGGAGGGGGAGTTGAGGGGGAAGGGGGAGGGACAGGGGCAAGGGGAGGCGGAGGGGGAGGGGGAGCGGGAGCAGGGAAATGCCAGCACTGATTGTCAGTGGGCAACGGGATACTTCTGTGGGGAGCGGGGCTCATTTATTTTTTGTTTTACAAAGACAATTAAAAGGTGATAAAAAGAGGGAAAAAAAAACTAGCCAGGAACATAAAAATGAATTGCAAGAGCTTTTACAATTATATAAAGTAAATGTTTGTCTCCTAGAAGCAGAGACGGGAAAAATCATGGGCAACAAGGAAATGGCAGAGACATTGAACAAATACTTTGTATCGGTCTTCACAGTGGAAGACACAATTTGTACACCAGAAACAGAAGTAACATGGGGCAAAGAGTGAATAATTTAAGATAATCAGAAAAAAGATTGGAAAAACTTAAGAAACTAAAATACATCAAATTCCCTGGAACCGAATGACCTGCATTGTTGGGTTTTAAAGTAAATGACTAGGGAGATAATCAATGAATTAGTTACAATTTTCCAAAATTTTTTTTTTTTTAAGAGTAGACAATGATGCCATCAAGTTTTCAAGAAAGGAAGGAGAGAAAAAAACAGAAACAGCAATGAGCTTGGCATCAGTTGTTCAGAAATGCTGGAATCTATTATTAAAGAAGCTTTAACAATGTACTTAGAAAAATATTGTACGTTTAAAGTCAGTATGATTTTTCAAAGCAGAAATCCTATTTGACAAAAGTTTTTTTTCAGGATATAACTAGATTAGGTACATAAAGGGGAACCAGTAGATGTGATATGAGTAGATAACAGAATTTCCAAAAGTTATTTGATGGGGAGCCACACAAAAGGTTAAAAGGTAAGGGCTCATGGAATTGGAGGTAATATGTTGGGATAGATGAACACTAATTAATGGATAGAAAGTAAAGTGTACAAAGAACAAAGAACAAAACAGCACGGGAAACAGGCCCTTCAGCCCAATGAGCCTGCGCCGCTACCCCGATGTTCCCACCTCTACCCACGATCCTTGTCAATGTTTATAGATCTATGGATTAAAAACCAAATTTGAGACAATTTAGGGAGAATTTGTTTTGCCAATTAGCCTAACAGCACATCTTTGGGATGTGGGAGGAAACTGGAGCACCCAGAGAAAACCCACGCAAGCACGAGAAGAATGCGCAAACTCCCACTGACACAAGCCCAAGTCCATGTATCTGCACAGCACAGTGATAGTCACAGAGCTGTCGTGTTGCCCATCAAATGGTCCAGGTCAAGCGTACACTAACGATGTGAAGCACTAGGATACTCTCGAAAAAATCCAAAAGCAGCCCTCTCACGACCCATCGCGTGTATGCCCCTCGTTAGACAATAAAGTGGACAAAAGCACCTGTAGGATAAAAACAAGTACATCAATATCATCTATTTACACACTTCCCAGTGACTCCCAAGGCTCATGATCCCTATTTTAAATTAGTTTTCTATACCCCTCCATTCCCATTCTGTTCACGTGCCCATCTAAATATTTCTTAAATAACTCCAGAGTACCTGCCTGCACCACTTTACTTGGCAGCGCATTCCATACACTCACCACCCTCTGTGTGAAAAAACTCCCTCTAGCATCCAAATTATACCTTACCCCTCTCACCCTAAGCCCGTGACCCCTTGTGCTATTCGAGTCCATCTAGGAAAAAGCTTAACCCTGTTTACTCTATCTATCCCCCTCATAATCTTGTACACCTCTATCAGATCTCCTCTAAGTCTATGTCTTTCTATGGAAAACAGCCTCAATTTGCCTAAACTCTCCTCGTAACTCAGACCTTCCATACCAGGCAACATCCTGGTAAACCTCCTCTGCACTCTCTCCAGAGTCTCCATGTCCTTCCGGTAATAAGGCGACCAGACCTGGACGCAGTATTCCAAATGAGGTCTAACCAACGTTTTATACAACTGCAACATTAAAGACCAGTTCTTGTACTCTATACCCCTTCCTATAAAGGCTAGCATACTATATGCTTTCTTCACAACATTCTCCACTTGCTCTGCCACCTTCAGAGACTTGTTCGCATGCACCCCCAGGTCCTTCTGCGTTTCTATACTCTTAATAGGTCTACTCTTTATCATATACCTCCCCTCTACATTCTTTCTCCCAAAATGCATCACTTCACGTTTATCAGGATTGAATTCCATCTGCCATCTATCTGCCCAAGCTACCAGCCTATGTCCTGCTGCATCGCCTGGCAATGCTCCTCACTATCCGCAAGTCCAGCCATCTTTGTATCGTCTGCAAACTTGCTGATCACTCCACTTACTCCCTCTTCCAAGTCATTTATATATTTTACAAATAGAAGAGGTGCCAGTACTGAGCCCTGCGGCACACCACTAGTGACCGACCTCCAGCTAGAAAAACACCCTTCCACTATTACTCTCTGTCTCCTGTTACTAAGCCAGTTACTTATCCATCTAGCTACCTGTCCTTGTATCACATGAGCCTTGACCTTCTCAACTAACCTCCCATGAGGGACTTTGTCAAATGCCTTACTAAAATCTATATAGACAACATCAACGGCTCGCCCCTCGTCGACCGTTTTCGTCACCTCCTCAAAAAATTCTACCCGATTTGTAAGGCACAACCTCCCCTTAACAAAGCCATGCTGCGTATCCCTAATCAGATCGCAATGCTCTAAGTGCCTATACATCCTATTTCTAAGAATCCCCTCCAACAGCTTCCCTACACTGACGTCAAACTCACCGGCCTATAATTTCCAGGGTTATCCCTACTACCCTTTTTAAGCAACGGTACAACATTAGTCGGTAGAGCAATTTCAAGTTGGTAGGTGTCATTAGTGCCACAAGGATCAGTGTAGAGTCATAGAGGTTTACAGCATGGAAACAGGCCCTTTGGTCCAACTTGCCAAAGCTGCACAGTTTTTACCAATAAATTATTCCCAAGTGCTTGTGTTTGACATATGCCTCTATACCCATTTTACCCATGTAACTGTCTAAACACTTTTCAAAATACATATTTGTACCTGCCTCTGGCAGCTTGTTCCAAACACTCACCACTGTGTGAAAAAGTTTCTCCTCTGGACCCTTTTGTCTCTCTCCCCTCTCACCTTAAACCTACGCCCTCTTGTTTGAGACTCCCTACCTTCGGGAAAAATGGGGTCTCAGTTAGTCACTATCTATACCAAGATTAAAAAGAATAGAGTAACTTTGCTGAGGTTATCAACTGGGTCAAGGACAGACGGGCTGCAAAGAGATATAGGCAAGTTAAGCAAGTGTTAAGCAATTAGGATGACAAATAGCATGTCTTTATTGCAAGGAGATTGGAGTGCAGCAATAAACAAATCTTGCTACTATTGTACAGGAGTTTGGTGAGACCACATCTGAAATGTTGTGTACAGTTTGGTTTCCATATTTAAGGAAGGATATACTTGCACTGGAAAATTCACTAGATTGAGATGAGAGGGTTGTTCTATGATAAGAGTTCAATGAGAGTGGTCTCACTGAAGCATTCAAGATACTGAAAGGGTTTGATAGAATAAATGCTGGCATATTGTTGCCACTGGTCAGAAAATCTAAAACAGGGAAAGCACAGTCTCAGGATAAGGGACCGATAATTTAGGGCTGAAATGAAGGAAGATTTCAGTCCTTCATTGGAAGGACTGTGGAGTCTTTCCCAGTCTCCACAGAGGGCTGTGGATGCTCCATCATTGAACACAATTAGATTTTTGGTCTCTCAGGGGATCAAAGGATACACCCCATTCAGGTGAGAAAATAAGATTGAAGTCCAAGATTAGCCACGGTAGTTCCAAATGGTGGAGCAGGCTCGTGGGGACATTACTGTCTACCCCTGTTCCTGTTTCTTCTATTACTTAAATTCTTACCATATTTCTATAATATTTATAATACACAGAATAAGGTGCGTTACCATCTGCTGAAAATTTAGTTCCCACATGAAGAATGAAGAATTAAAAAAACTAAGATGAATTGATGCCCATTTTCCAAACTGCTACTATTTACTTCTAATCTTAATCTGTGCTTCTATATTTGCTAAATAAGGTTGCATTCTGGTATATATAGTTACATATAAATATTAATGAAGCAATTACTTGACCAATACAAGTCACACTGTACTGCTATTTAAAAGCTGAAGAATTTACAAGTGCTTAAAAGGTACATCAAAGAAAGCAAACCAGGTCCATGGAGATTTTCCAACAGCTCCTGGTCTGAAAATCTGAACCATTAATTCAACACTTTTGAGCAGTACATCCTGACAGCTACAATCCTTTGATCTAAGAGCTTTCACATAAGATGTCATTATTATAGGAAGGTACACAAGACAAGAGTTCTAGTTACAAGCACATTAAATTCAGGAGGCAGGAGTTGCAATTTTCTTTCAAGGAAATTGCCAAATAATTTTGCATCACAAAATGTTAAAAAGGTTTTCTTCCACAAAAGAAAACAAATGAAGAACCACTCTGCAGTTGTATATGACATACAATGAGAAGCAGTGGGCTACCAAACCACTTCACGCCAAATAAATTCAGAGACCATCATAAAGAATAATTCCCAGCTGCAACTCACTTATCATCAGTCATTGGAAACAAATTGTAATGTCTTTATTGGAAATATTTTTAGCACTTCATTCAGCTGGCATACACACAATTATGCATGCTGACCAGCATGATGTAATAATGTTTGTTATGTGGTCAGCTGAAGTACTTGTGAGGTGTTGAACCTTAATCTGAAGTGCATAAAAGACTGAAAGCAGCATGAACTCTGCACCAATCACTGTCATTAATAAATACATACAATTAAATAGAATGTACAGCACAGAAAAAAAAAGACCTTTTGGCTCAGATGGCAGCATTATCCTCCATACAAGTCTGTATTCAACTTTCTTTATCTCATTCTACCAGCAACTTCTAACCCCTTTCTCTTCACAGCAGTGTAGTAGCACAGTGGTTAGCATTGCTGCCTCATTGCAACAGGGACTTGGGTTCGATTCCGGTCCAAGAACATTGTCTGTGTGGAGTTTGCATAGTCTCCCTGTGTCTGCGTGGGTTTCCTCCGGGTGCTTCAATTTCCTCCCAAGTCCAAAAATGTGCAGGTTAGATTGATTGGCCATGGATAAATTGACCCTAGTATCAAAGGATTAGCAAGGTGAAGGGTGGAGTTACGGGAATATGGCCAGAGTGGGATAGTGGTTGATGCAGACTCGATGGGACTAATGGCCTCCTTCCACACTCTAGGGATTCTATGGTTCATGTTTATCTGGCACCTGTTAAATATGTCAATGCTATTCACCTCAACTACCCCTTGAAGGGGCAAGCACCATTTTACCATTCGCTGGCAAAAGAAAGTTTCTTTTGATTTCCCTACTGGATTTATTAGTGACTACATTTTATAATTGGAATATAAAGAAGAGGCAGTCATAGAAAAGAGCAAGGAGGAGTCAAATAAGAAAGAATAAAGTGCTTGGAAAGCAGTCCAATTCAATTTGGAGCATTTGACTCAAAATGTGTGCAGGGAACACAAAACAAAATTCAGAAAGATCGATGACGGACCAAATATAAAATGAATGGTTATAATAGCTGGAAAGGCACAGAAACCCGAGATAAGTTATTGATTCAAAATGACAGGAGTCCAACTGATGTACTAACAACGGCAGTTACAACAGGTGCAAACTGTTCTCCAGTCAAAATAATGACAGCAACTGCACTATATTTGTAGCCCCATTAAACATTGTTTAATTGTTTTCAGCAGTAATGCATTTGAGAATGGTAGTAAAGGAGACAATTAACTGAGCTTGTTATTAAAAAAATTTTGTTAAATCTAGTACATTTCTGTCTGAAAATTTATCACTGAAGCTAATTTTAGTAATTGTTTAAGGATAAGAAGAATTAGGATTGAGATCATTGCAACACTGACAACATAATGTACGAAATGGCAAAATAATTTCACAATCAAATCTATGACACTGGTCATAGGATACATTATATACAATGATAGCAAAATTATTTTGTGAAAAGGAGGATGAACTCTGATTTCCTTTTGCGGACTACAGGGCTAAATTCAGTAGCCTTCAAGAACAGAGAAGGGAATTTTACATTGTTTTTTTCCACAAGACAGTTAACATTTGTTGCCCATCCATGACCGTCTTTGAGAAAATTGTGGTGAACAATTGCAGCCCATCTGATATAGATACATCTACAATGTTGTTAGAAAGAGAGATCGAAGACCCTGATCTAGTAAAGGAACAGCGATAGAGTTGCAAGTCGGGATGGTGTGCTGCTTACAGGTGATGGCGTTCCCATTCGATGCACAATTAACTTTATCAACTTTCTTCTGTTCAGTGGCCTAGATGATTTCAGAGTTCAGTCAGTGAGAAATGCACTGTAACCTTTTGCAATTGAAAGAATGCAGAAAGCATAAAACATTTACAGAATCAAAACAACAGCAAGAACAATTTAACTGACAAGAAACCTGCAATTAATTGATGCTGCCTTACCAGTGTTGGTGGGATAATTCTTCCTAATGCTGAATCAATACTCAGCTGTGCCAGCTTTAGTGAGGGTGTTAACTGGAGCAGTATTTCAAAACGTTACTGTTGGCATCAAATCAGTAGTGCACACTTATTGATGTCATGCTATGCTGCTCTTCACAGTTCCAGCACCTATTCACTGCACATTCGCAAATGCTTTCACCAATATGGTATCCAATATGACTTTATACACATGCGCCACTGATGCAATTAGGCCAAACTGTACTTGTTGCCCCTAAACAACTGGCACAATTGATCCCAGTTATGTGATGTAGTCAAGCATTGAATGAATGGAACAACTTTCTAAGAAGCATTGAAAAATGATCAGAAATGTACAAAGAAGGAACACAATCTGCTTAGCTTACTTTCCAGGTTTTTGCACTTACACATTAAAAAAGAGATCAACAGTTCTCTCTGTAGATGATATTTTCTCCATGTTTAGTAAAAAAAAAACACAAGAATACAACATTTCCAAAATCATGATGGGATTGGCCTCACATGCACACCGACAGCACAGAAAGTAGGTATTACAAGTTTCATGGATATGAAGTGGATATTCCCTCAGCTTCAATGTCATTTGGTACTTGCACAGGCAAATCATGGGTCTCTATGATTAAAATACACTTTCACTGCCTAATGGCTTGTTAAACTATAGCATGACCTCCAAAGCTTAGCCTTTATTAACTGGATAATTTCAAATTCAGAAGATTTTGGGAAGAGAAGTGGTAAGGGATTTTTCCCACTTCCATGCATAGCTTTGTATTATGCACTGGAACACCTATTTAGAAAAGTTGTACATTCTAAATGGTCCATACAGGGGCTGTAATACATGAGGACAATCATGACAAATACATTGACTTTCAATTAATGTCTGGAGGCATCGAGCCACAATAATTTCAAAATGACTTCAAGTGAATGATAAGTGCTAGGGCATAAAAGTAGCTGTTAAACATGCCCTTGCAAATTAATGGCCAACTTTAGAGCAATACGGTAGCACAGTGGCTCGCATTGTTGCTTCACAGCACCAGGGACCTGGATTCGATGCACAGCTTGGGGTACTGTCTGTATGGAGTTTGCACATTCTCCCATTGTCTGTGTCGGTTTCCTCCAAATGCTCCAGTTTCCTCCCACATTCTGAAAGACGTGCTTGTTAGCTGCATTGACCCAAACAGGCGTCAGAGTGTGGCAACTCAGGGACTTTCACAATAACTTCATTGCAGTATTAACGTAAGCCTTACTTGTGACTTATAAATAAATAATAATCTTCAAAGTATTCTATAATTAAAATGAAATTTGTAAATCATGTATCTTTCTTTTAATGAATTTGGGCAATAACAATGGTGAAATCACACAATCAGAAATATACAATCACTGGCAGCTAAACTTAAAACAAAAGTCAGTTCCAATAAAAACTCTTGAATACTGACTCATAGAATTGCTTGCCCAAGCCTCAATATCTTGTAGGTGAAAATGCCCCAGTGCAAAATGTATATTACAGTGCATGTCATGTAAAGTTAATGTAGACTCATATTTCTCCAGGCGATAGTTACAGATTTAATTTGTCTCTGTTTTTTTGTTTTTCCATGTTGCTCTTCTCTTGATTATTAGGGTTAGTTGTTGAACCTTTCTATTGAGAAAGTTTTTGCTCTTTTTGAACAGCCAGCAGGCATGTTCCTTTATAAAAGACAATTTTACAAATGAAATCGGGTCAGCGTCAGGACATCAAATTTGTTACATTTTACTATTCTATTTGAATACATCACATTTGAACAGTTAAGTCAGAAAACCCAGCAGCATATCAATTATGCACATGTTCCAAATTAGATAGGAATAAATGATTAAATCCAACTTATGCACATAACCAAGATAAATATGTTTGCATATATTTCACAATTTTTCTTCAGTACACTGTAGGAGTGCAATCACATTAGCTACTATTTGGTAACCATCCCAGATTCTCATAGGGTCTCAAAATGCAAACATCAAATTGGACTTTGGATTGATCAAAGTGCAAGGTATAGCTCCAATCCTTCAACATGCTTGAGAGGGATGGGAAGAGAAACTATATTAATATAGCGAAGAATAGCTAGGTGAAAATATATGGTGTTCAATAGCTCATATAAATTCTTACCTATCACTTCACAGCTAAGACTGTTTAACAATTTATCTGTGATTTAAAATAATCATTAGCCAAATTTTCATTAAAGAAAACAGAAGTTCCTGTTTCTCTAAAACAACTTAATGACAAATTTCTTGGCTGTCAAAGTAATGGAACAACAGTGAAATTGACATCTTCCATGATACTACACAAAATGGTGGTGATTTACTAGTGCCAATTCAATACAGTGCACAGCAAAATAATCCACAGAGTTTTTCTGAAATAAATTAAATGATAGGCACAATACCAGTGCAAAAATTGACAAGTTGCAGAAACAGATCACTACAGCAGAATAAATGTTAAGTAGCACAGAACTGGGGGTCAGCCCAAACATTTGCAAAACACAAATGGTCACTAAAGGTGGTGATACT
This sequence comes from Sphyrna mokarran, assembly GCA_024679065.1. NCBI lineage: Eukaryota > Metazoa > Chordata > Chondrichthyes > Carcharhiniformes > Carcharhinidae > Sphyrna > Sphyrna mokarran. The sequence goes on along the minus strand of JAGIQG010000003.1, from coordinate 101,692,265 downwards.
TTCTCCAAACTGCTTGAGTTTCAAACATCACTTTTAATAATTAAATATTATGTGCTCAATTTGGCAATCAGATATACTTAAATTGGCTTATGAATGCATCTCATCACAGGAGAGCCACCACATTTAAAAAGATCATCTGCAATCTGCCGTGGTTCTAAATGTTAGCTGGAACAGGCCTCTGTGGCTCTGATCATAGATGGAATTGGCATGTGAAGATTTTAGCCTGTCTGGTTGTCAGATGGAAAACTAGCCTCCTTCCCACTTGAGGAGGTGGTAGGAGGAGGAACAGTTTGTAGAGTCCAAGGAATTTGAACCAATTGTAAATCAATCCATCAACAATCAAATAAATAAATAAATGAATATTCAGATCAACTAATTAATTATTTGCCATCAAGCAGAAATCTATCCACTCAACGTAATCTAGACTTCAATCCAGCAAAGGTACATGAATGTGATCATAATTACAAATGCTGCATTCAAGTATACGAAATTAGTGGAAAAAATAGACTATTTAGCTCCTTGAGCTTGCCCCACCATCCGGTAAGACCATGGCCAATTGTGGTCTTAACTCAACACTTCTGTCTACTTTCCCCATATCTTTAGACTCACTTTTTGATCAAGAATCTAGCCAACCCAACCATAAAAATATTCAAATTATGCATACAAATAAACCCATCCACTAAATATATTCCAGATATTACTATTAAGTCATAAGCAAATAAATAAATTTAGAATTGTAGCAGAGGTGTAGGCAATGCGCAAAGGCTGAAATATATCAAAGTTGGTGGACAACAAGACCATTCCAGATTGTCAATTTACTGGAAACATCTCTGCCTTGGGACATTCCAAGTTAATATTCTTTAAATAAAATAACAAGATTTCTCTGAATTGCCTTAAGTCGCAGAGAAATGACATTTCATTATTAAGTGAACATTAGCGGTTTAGGGAGAAGTATCACAGTCTTCTGTGTTCTGTCATGCTTTGCAACCATTCACATAGACCAAGTTCTGTGCTAACATTTAATCTGGCACAGGGATCAATGACAGGTTGGTGTTTTTTGAAACTTGCCAATGTTCACAGTGGTGTCAGGCTGTATTACATTGTTAATTTGTTTCTGTTGTTTTCTTTTGCCTACTTGGAAAAGCCCTATGGATTACTCCATTATTTGCACTGTATCAAATCTGGCACTAGTAAACTGCTGCCATTTTTTGCATGTTATAAATAAAATAGTCTTCACTGTTTTTTCATTACTTCAATAATTCTACATATCAGTGTCCTTGAGCTCGAGTTTGAATTACAAATACTTCAACACATTAGGGAGGGGATACAATTTCTGGCTAATTCTCTCCAGTATATTCAAAACTGAGAGGAAAGTGTGGAGGCAAGGGGCATGGCGGGGCAGGGGAATGTCAGTTAGTGGGGTGAGGAGGCAGTGCTCATGCAGACTCTGTCCTATCCAACAGATACGAGATATTTGTTACTTGTGAGGATAAAGAGAAAAGTTGAGGGAAGGACTGCTAAAGGAAATTAAAACATCACCAACTGAATATTCCATCAATGAAAAAGAGACTTCAAGCTTGGTACTGGCATCATAACATTTTGAGATTTACATTGCCAGTAATTCTGCAAAAACAGTTATTTACATGGACTATAATCTTCTAAAATTTCTGGAACAATTTTGAAATTGGAATACCAGGTTATTCTGATGCAGTCTGTCATTACAACCATTTAAGTTACATCACAAGTATAAAAGAGATTTTTAGGATCAATGGATGAAAATTCTCTGGAGTATATTTTATTGTTAAGTCATGCTCTTAAATATTTGTAGTAGTTGATAAGATAGAACAGCTAAGAAACGATTCAGAGATGAAAGTATCTTTCATATTTACATAATTCATTTTTAAGAGGGGACATGTTAAGAATTTACAAGTTAATGAGATTAACACTGAATCTAAGATGAAAACAAAATACCAAACAAACAGTAACACAATTAGCAAGTGTCTATAGAAATTGAGGTGCAAATTGCCACATCAGAAAAACTTTTTACAACAGATCAAAGGTTATACAAATGACAGCGCCCAAAGGCAAGGAATTTGAGAAAGAGGCAGCTGAATCTGATATCAAAGCAGTTGAATGGTGCAATTGCTAGCACCTCCTCATCTGGGAAGGAGGCTAGTTTTCCATCTAATAACCAGACAGGCTAAAATCTTCACATACCAATTCCATCTATGATCAGAGCCTGTTCCAGCTAACATTTAGAGCCATGGCAGATTGCAGATGATCTCCAAAAGATGGCAGTTTCATCCTGTTCTTGAACCAGCAAAGGACATTTTCCTAGACTTGGTCATCTAAGCTGTCCTGTACGCTAACTATAAGCTGGATTTGACTTATAGAGTTACTAAAATGGATGTTGTTTAGGAAAAAGGATGTCCTAGTGAGGTGGTCAACATCGGTACATTTTGGGAACAAGAGGTAATTTCAGATAAAGGTGTTGAGTTATTAATACCTAAGTATCAGCGTACGTTAATCTTTCTTATTATGTGTTCTTTTACTTTAATAAATACTCTTTATTAATTGTTTAAATAATTATTGAACTAGTTCCTCACTGGATTGTACACTGTTCCTCGCATTATGCCAAACAAATATATACCACTAAGAACCAGTGTTTCAAGTTACCCTTCAGGGTTTTCAGATACTTTCGCAGGTAACATCAGCAGGGTTCTTAACACCTTCTTGTTAACGTTCTATGATTCATATACAGCCAGGTTCCTTTGAATACTAACTCTGTCAAATGCACTTTAAGCCAATAGAGGTGGAGAGCAAAAAGAAAAAGTAGTGTGATGATAAACGGAATGGGAGCAAAGTCCAAATCGTTAGTAGAATTGAAGAGAATATAAATACTTCAAGTTCAGAAACAATATAGGACAAAATGAACTAACTGATAATGGTACAGTTATTACGAAAGAAGAAGTGTGGTAAATTAAAATATGAAAGATGAACAGCACTAGACAAAGGTCGAGGTAGGATCTGTTATCCAAAGAAAAGTTTTATGCATTGATCCATATGGCATAAGAAATAAAACAAATGAGTTAGAATCCAAATTTACCTTACAGAATATGGCATGATGGCTATCACTGAAGCCTGGGTACAAACTGATGACTGGGAGATAAATATAGCAGATTAAAAGATACTTAGAAAGGAGTGGGAAATCAAAAAGATGATGAATATCAATATTGCTAAAGGATATTATTACAAAATGAGGACATGAAGAGATCGGAATGGGTGAAAAAGCAGTAAAAATGCTGTGGCTAGAACTGAGGAATAGAAAAGCATGCAAAATGGTATAAGTTCTTTATAAAACTTCAGATATCAATGATAACGTCATGAGATATATAAATGTGAAGATCAGAATATGTTTATACAAATGAGAATAGTTGAAATATAAAACTTCACTTTTCATATAGATTAAAGGAAGTAGGACAGCTCGTGTTCCAAATGCTCAAATTTATTGAGTGTATTGAGACAGGTTCCTGGAGCAACTGACCCTTGAACCAATAAGAGACCAGACCATTTTAGGTTTAGCATTGAGTACTGAATTTGAATTAGGTCAAGACTCTCATGGTAAGGGAACACCTGGCTTAAAGTGACAATAACAGAATTGAACTCAATTACTATGATGTGAGGGAGAAAATAACATTGAACCTTGATTTTAAATTTAGCTAAGGACTTCTGAAGACATATTTGGTAGCATGAGCTCCATTAGCTCATGCTACCAAATAAATCTGCTGAACTTTAACCTGGTGTTCTGAGAATACGCTTGGTAGAAATATCAGGACAACATTAAGTTTTTCACCATATATTAAAAGAAAGATGGTTGCTAAGAGTAGGCCAGATGCAGGTGACATGATCAGGATAATGGGTCAGCCATTTAAAACTGAGAAGGAGAAGAAGCTTTTCTCTCAGAGTTGTGAATCTTTGCAACACTATTCCAGAAGGCTGTGGATGCTCAGGCAATGAATGTGCTCAAGACGAATAGATTTTTGGGCACCAAGGGAATTAGGGCTGATTTTGTAACATATATCATTGCCTAATGATACGTTTGGTCTATTGGTAGAAAACACAGTGACGCATGTAAGCAAATACATTACACTCTATTACGCTGCTTTAAGTTTTTGATCCATATTTACAACAAAATCTTGCATTTGTATGATCTTCCTGTTTATAAATGTTAGTTGCTGTTGTTAATTTCTTCATTCATTATGATGAATGCTTTAAAAGAATAGAAATTGAAGGTATGTTTCAATGAGGAGCTTAGGTTCCATGAATTAGGGGCGAGAGGGTAGCACAGTGGTTTACACTGCTGCTTCATGCCTCTTGAGTTTGATTCCTGACTTGGCTCACTGTCTGTGTGGAGTTTGCACATTCTCCTCGTGTCTGTGTGGGTTTCCTCTAGGTGCTCCGGTTTCCTCCCACAGTCTAAAGATGAGCAGGTTAAGTTGATTCACCATGATAAAATTGGCCCTTAGTGTCCTGAGATGCGTAGGTGGGTAGAGGCCTAGGTGGGATTGTGGTCAGTGCAGATTCGATGGGCCAAAAGGCCTCTATTTGCATTGTAGATTTCTATGATAACATGGTGTGCAGGAGGAAATTTGAATTTCATGCCCCGTTTGACATTGTGAACCTGACTGGATATTAGCGTGTGTTCTGTAAATGGGGGACTGGATCTGGAATGGAGAGGAAAATTAGATTTCCTCAAAAATCCTGTGGCTATTCCCTCTCAATCAGAAGAAAGTTTGGCCCAATACCAAATACACAAGGCGAACTTAAGTGTACTACAAACACAATTTCCAGTACTTTTATCAGTTGCCGACTGGTGTGAAAAATTATCTTTCAAACAGGATTATGCACGCAGGATTAGTTGAAAGAGTTCCACTAATGTAATCAATAATTTCACTGTTTCTGAACTGTAGTGCATATAAGAGGGTGGTGGGAATTTAGACTTTGCCACAATGAAAAGTCATGCAGAATTATCTTTCAACAATTTAAAATAGTTCCCCAATAAAAAAAAACTACGTAAAAATAAACACAGTAAGAAGTCTCACAACACAAACTAAAGTTCAACAGGTTTCATATTCACACAAAACCAACATGTTTCGCATCTCCACATCATATGAATAAACAGACTCATGAAACTGAGAAGTCAACTCCTTCTTCTCAATTCTATGTGAAATATGTCAGGTATCTAGGAATTCTGGATACTTTCTCCAAACTGCCATACTTTAAAATTAATTTGGTATACAAGCTGTCAGTGCTATTGTTAGTCAGTTAGTTAATGGAGGCCAGGAGGGCCTGCTTTGGTGCGAGGAGCTATGTTTCAATTTGTTTCCCACTGAAGGGATCAATGAGAAAATAGTGGTTTGGCGCAACATCAAATATCAATTACAATAAACTGTTGAGGTACGAAGGGAAGAAACAACTTGCTGAGTTCTCTTGTCCCACTCCCCTACCACTAGCAGCCAGTCTCTTTCCCCTGCTAGTAATCGCTCCTGTTACCCCAAGCCCAGCAGCCACTGGACCCCCTTCCGTGAAAACCTCCCATCCTGCCCACCAGACTCTCCACTAAAAAATGCTGTTCCTCTAATCAGAGAGTGGTTCTCTCTTTGCTGTTGATTAACTCACTAGCCATCCTAACAACAGCAAAATGGCAGAGAAACGGCCTGTGAATGGAGGAGCAGTTCTTTTGAGGAATCATCCAATACATTTGTCAACATTTTAAACAGATATGGGACAGTTTTGGAGGCCTGATGGGCCAGGTATTAGCCCACTAACCGTGTGTTGGACAAGCCTTATCTAGACTCTCAACACTAATTTTATGCAAGTACTATTCTGAATATTGGCAATTTCAAATGAAATGTCTTCTTAAAAAGGATGATAAAAAAATGACATTTGGAGACCAACACAAATTTTACAAAAGAATTATTTAAGCATCATATAATAAAAACTACATTCATATAATTTATATTCTGGATACTTAAGCCCAAACACTTTGAGACCGTACATGTGCCCAAAAGGCAAATCTTCCATTTGTATTGTTGAACAATTACAGTAAACCAATGAGATAAGTATTAAGCTAAAAGAAGAAATGTACACAAGTACAAATCAGACAGCTATACAAGGCAATAGAAGGATACAGAAACAACTGTAAGTGCAAAAAGGGAATGAGAGAAAACCTACATATAATTTCAAAGCAAATGGCACAGAGTGAAAGAAAAACGGCTCATTAAAAACAGCTGAAAGCAAAAATGGATAAATGACAGACTTTAGGAAAGCACAGACAAAATCAGAACTTGTCCCAGTATTGTTGGGTAAAAAGCATTGAAAGATCAATTCTGGCAACACTAAAAAAATTACTCCGAGAAAATCTTAGCATTTGCAAGATAATGACTACACAATTCTGCAGCGAAGATCAAACACAAGAGACGAAAGTAGCATAGATGATTTCCATTGAAAGTTTTTTTAAATAGAGGATTAGGATCCAGAGTTTAGCCAGTAAACTCCTTCCATATTCTGGAGCCCAGCTTCGAAAGCAGATCCTACTTGACAATGTTGGAGAGTACTCAACATAAAATAACTTCCAACAGGGCAGTTAAGTCTCCAGTATAAGAAAGAGATAGTGCTCATTTTCTAACAAAAACTCCAACAAAAGCTACAGCTCCATTTCATCCGAGTTGATGCATTATCACAAGACCTTAATATGATGCACAAGTTGCCGACTCAAAGTGTTATTTTACATTTAAAGCAAATCATTAGATTTAATTATATTTTTAGAGCTATTTTTTAGTGTAGTGCACTATATTCCTCTGCATATCACTCTACATTTGATTTGGGTTTGTATATTTCAATCTGATTTGCTTACAATAATTAAGCAAATAGAATAAGCATTGAGCTTTAGCTCCAATAATAATGAAAAATACAAAGGATTTTAAAATTTACAATCTAGTTCTTTAACACAGTATGTAGACTGCTTTTTTGCCAATAGCACGTAACATGCTACACCACAATATTTTGATTTCAACTCCATCAGGATTAATTTTTGGATTCACAGGCCAGGGCTTTAAATATCCTTTTAATCTTTGGAAGGTTTAGAATACACCCCTATTACTTAACGCTTCCTCCAGTTGTTCCTTCCTATTTAAATGATGAAATGGTGGATGGCTACAAAAATAACATTTTCTGGCCAATTACCTCATTAGCTCAATTAGATCATCTGAAGATACAAAATAAAATTATCTACTTGCAATGACACATCAGCTGGGTCGGCATCTATATTGCTCCAGCATTATTTTTCAACTTTATTTTGCACATAATGGGTAGAATTTTATCGGCACATCCTCCTGAGGTTCATACATCCTGCCCGAGCCCAATGGAGGATGCTGTTCTTTCAACCTCGCCCACCCCCACAATCAGGGTGGGCGTGCTGGTAAAATTCTGGCCTACGAGTTCATAAACACATTTATATACAAAACAACTTCTTTTATCATTTGGACAACACTACAACAGCTGTTCGGCTAGAAAATTAGCCAAATAGTTTTAAAATAATTAAAGAAACATTGACTTCAAAGTTGAACAGAAGCCATGGATATATATTAAATAAAAAATACTAGGAGTTGAGTGGGGCACAATATTACAACTAATATTATAATAAATTGTGGGGACATCCAACAATTCTTTACTCATATTACTGGGGAAAACATCAAATAGAAGAGAGATAAAAGTGTAAAAGGCATAAGGTTTACTTCCTCCCCAGTCTGCATGTATAATCATTTCAAAAATACATGTTTTAAACATGATATTCAATAAACTTCACTCAGAGTATGGGCAGTACTGGAAAAGAGTCGAGAGTTTCAGGTTTTTCCAGATCACCAACAACCTGCCTTGGTCCCCCCATGTCAACACTATAGTTAAGAAAGCCCACCATTGTTTCTACTTTCTCAGAAGACTAAGGAAATTTGGCATGTCAGCTACGACTCTCACCAACTTTTACAGATGCACCATAGAAAGCATTCTTTCTGGTTGTATCACAGTTTGGTATGGCTTCTGCTCTGCCCAAGGTCGCAAGGAATGATAAAAGGTCAATATAGTCCAATCCATTATGCAAACCAGCCTCCCAACCACTGACTCAGTCTACACTTCCCGCTGCCTCGGCAAAGCAGCTAACATAATTAATGACCCCACATACCCCGAAAGTTCTCTCTTTCATCTTTTTCCCTCAGGAAAAAGATACAAAATTCTGGAGTCACGTACTAACCGACTCAAGAACAGCTTCTTCCCTGTTACTATCAAGACTTCTGAATGGACGTACCTTGCATCTTTCTCTACATCCTAACTATGACTGTAACATTACATTCTGCACTCTCTCGTTTCCTTCTGCATAAATGGTATGCTTTGTCTGTATAGTGCACAAGGAACAACACCTTTCACTGTATGTTAATACATGTGATAATAATAAATCAAATCAATATAATTATTTAATCAAACAAAAAGACTTGTTCAATTTGACTGAAAGACACTATTTGCCATTTGGGAATGAATTCATTTTATTTTTGTTATTTTCAAAACTCCTTTCTTTCAAGAAGGAAAAAAAAATCCTGTTAAGTTAATATAGCAATTCCTCACCGAACAATATTACTGTTATTGTGAAAAGTGCAACCTTGAGTAAAATAACGTTAAGCGAATTTCCTATTATATCCAATGTAAAATGCTTTGCTGAGGGTACAGAAGAAGTTTACCAGGATGTTGCCAGATCTGGAGCCATGACAGGTTGGATGAACTTCGTTTGTTTTCATTGGAACAACAGAGGTTGAAGGGTGACTAAGATTATGAGCAGCATGGATGTAGTGGATAGTCAGATGCTCTTTCCTAGGGTAGAAAAATTAAGTACCAGAAGACATAGGTTTAAGATGCATGGGGAAACGTTTAGAGGAAATGTGCGCGGCAAGATTTTTTTTACACAGAGGATGGTGAATATCTGGAATGTGCCACCCAGGGAAGCTGTAGGAGCAGGTACAACGTAGCAGCATTTAAGATGCATCTAGACAAAAGATATGGATCCATAAATGCATACAGTTTTAGTTTAGACCAGCATCATGACTGGCTCAGGCTTGGAGAGCTGTAGGGTTTGCTCCTGTGCTATACTGTTCTTTGTTCTAACAGCTGTTGGTTTGGTTCTACAGGATCTTTCCTATCAAAAAAAGGAGCATTTTACCTTGCAAGCTGATTAGTGGCATTAGTAAATTCTCATGTTTGTAAATAACGTTAAGATTTTAAAATACTTCAAAAATTAGGCACACTCTTTCCACTTTAACTCAAAAGAGGGAGATAGAAAGCTGGAAACAACAGGCCAGCTACCCTAATATCTGTCGCAGGGGAAATGTTAGAAGCAATTATTTGAGATGTTATAGCAGGGCACTTGGAAAATTCAAGGCAATCAAACAGAGTTAATATGGTTTTGTGAAAGGTGCTTAATCGATTTATTGGAGTTCTTGGGAGGAATTTCATTCTGTGGGTAAAGGTGAACCGGTGGATGCAATATACCTAGATTTCCAGAAGGTATCTGATAAATTACCACATCAAAGGTTATTGCAGGAAATAAAAACTTGTAAGGTATAGAGTAACATATTGGCACGGACCGAAGATTAGCTAGCTATGAGGAAACAAAAAAGTCGGCATAAATAAGTCATTTTCCATTTGGCACAATGTGGTGAGTGCTGTGCTGGGTCCTCAGCATTTTACAATTTATATAAATGACTTAGATGAAGGAACTGAAGGTATGGTTGCTAAATTTGCTGACAGTATGAAGATAGGTAGAAGAGTAAATTGTGAAGAGGGTGTAAGGAGGCTATAATGCGACACTGATAAACTAAGTGAGTAGACAAAAATCTGGCAAGTGGAGTATAATGTGGCCAAATGTGAAATTATCCTTTTTGGCAAGAAGAATAAAAATAGGTTTGTTACCTAATTGGTGAAAAATTGCACAGCTCTGAGGTTGGTTGATCTGGCTGGCAGCTTGGGAAATGGCCACTTTCCTGCCTCCACCCTCTAAGTCTGTGACGTCCTGCACACTGCAATGCCAATTGAGGTCCTTAAGAGGGTAATAAGGCACTCAGTGTCCTATCAAGAGATCCAGCAACAACATTCCAGCCTCATGTGAGTATTAGTATTATACCAGCAGCAGACATTGCCCATCTGGTGGGACATCCATTCAAAAGAGCTGCCAGTTTCTGATTGGCCAGTAGCTTTCGGCAGTTGGGACTTCAACCTCAGGGTCCCAGATTCTGGGGAGGGCTGCCTCCAACCAGTTAAGTGCCTGAACAGCAGTTAACTCAGCGTGGCTTCCCCCAAGGAGACAGCGCAGGATCCATGCCAGCTGTCCACCCAGCAGACAAGATCATTGCCTTCATTAAATCTAGTCCATCATGAGAGTATCTGCCATGAATATAGTGACATAAAAAATAGAAAAGAACAATTGCAAGGAGAGAGCCCAACAATTATGGTTTCCATTTTCAAACACACAGCACGCTTTATTGATAGACAATGACTGTTTCTGTCAAACAGACAATTGGCATGTATTCTCTTTCTCAGTTGGTGCAGTATCTCTCATTAATGCTATTTTGTTTTCTCACTAAAGATAATTCATTCTAAAACTGCTCATAGATCAAAATAATCACAATAGTTAACAAGATAATAATGAAGCCTCTTAAAGTAGTGATGGGGTGGAGTGGGAGAAGATTTTTGTTTTATTCATTCATGGGACATGGGCATCACTGGTTGGCCAGCAATTATTGCCCATCAGTTGCCATTAGGGTGGGAATTCCAGGATTTTGACTCAGCAACTGCAAAAGAATGGCGACACATTTCCAAGTCAGAATAGTAAGTGACTCACAGGGAAAATTGCAGATGGTATATCTGCTGTCCTTGTCCTTCTGAATGGAAGTAATTGTTGGTTGGGAAGATGGTTTTGATGCAGCTAACCTACCAAGATGCAGATCCTATCAAGAGGCAGAAAAAAAGTGTGAGGGAAAGTCAGAACACAGCTATTGCTTACCGGGGAGAAGGAAACACAAAAACCCATTTCTGCATGAGGGGCGGGTGGACGAATTATTGAGGGAGGAAGGAAGGCAGGCCCTAGGACAGTAGGAAGAGAGAAATAGCAAAACATGGATATTTAGTTGAGCAAATAGAAGGAGAGTTGGTGGAATAATCTATTTGGAGGAAGAGGCCATTTCTAATTAGGCTTACGTTAGGAAAAATATTTACTGCCATGGATAAGCAGGCCTCTGCAATTGAAACACCTCCAACTTATCTTGGAAACTTCTATGATGCATCCTCTCATGCATTCAAATATTTATGGAAAATGTAAAAGGGGAAAAACAGCTTATTATGTTCCAAATTTTATCAAATTATTGGCAGATTGATTTATCCCTGCAGATGATTCCTATTTTGTAGAAACAAAGAACAATACTGGATAAGTATTTTGAAATCAATAGCTTTCACAGGGCTTACTCAGAAAATAGCTGCATCTAAACCAGCTTATGTAGCTCCCAGTGGTTATTCCTCCTTTCAATGCTGTAAAGAAAGGGAACCTCACTGACAGAAGTGCTGCTTTATTCCTTTATCAGAACAAGACTGGTAAATCAGGTTTTGCTTATTGTGATCATTAGAGAATTCAACATCCTTGACTGTTGGTAGTGTGGTCTTATCTCACAATTACAAAGTCAGAAGAGAGTCAGCGTACAGATTTAGCTGCTCAGGCTATTTGTTCACAGTTGATGAAAGCTTCATTATTCAATACTGAAATTATGTCGAGCACAAATGAATCATTGTTTGCAAGTATGTGTTTGCTAATTATTTCTTTTGGTGCATACACAAAAGCAAATAAGCACACATTTCTTTCGATCCTTACCTTGTCCATCTGGCGTTTCACCAAAGGGATTCACTTCTACCTGAGTGGCATCAACTTTCAAAAATAGCCTATACAGTTTCTGAATCTCTTCAGCAGCCTGGTTAAGAAACCAAAATTCAATTATCAATTAAAAATAGACAAAGGTGAATAGAGGCAAGATTGTTCCGAAACCTGAACAAAATTATTCAAATCAACGCGGTAACAATGCTAGCTCTATGTCAAATGTAAGGCACTTCTTTTCACTTAACTTAAAAGCTCCTCCTTAGGCTAGCATTACTTATTATTACACAGAGATAAATATGTTTAAAATGATGGGGAGGATCACTTCCACTTATCTCTCATTTATTTATGAGAAAGCATTTGAAGACACTCAAAGTAAAATACTACCACTCATAAAGTTATCCCCTTAACAGGACAGAACACAAGTTTCAATATTAATATAATGCCATAGGACCAGAGGAATACAATATCAAAGATTAGAATATGAAAAAAAAACATCCACAGTCAAAGCTTCCACTTTGGGCAAAATCAGGAATTTGTGCTCCAAATGTGCTTGAAATCTCACTAGCTAGCCTTCCATGTACAAACACAATTGGGTAATGTAATTTTTCTTATTTTCTTTCCATTAAAAATATTCTTTGATGTATTTAAGAGTGATAATCTGTGCACTTTTATTCATATAGCAAAAAATGGGTTTATCAGCAAAAGAAAAATCAGAATTTTAGATGTGTCCAATCTTCCATCTGAGTAACTGGTTTTAAAATAATAGGCAATGACAAAAACTGAACTATTTAATAGTTTAATGCATGCATATTCGTTGGTTCTCTTAATAGATTTATTTCATATGTCTTCAAATTCCATTGCTCAACTACCAACTGTTTCCTCCTCCTAACAACAGTTTATGAATAATCCATAATAAAACCAAAATTTTGCCGATGCTGGAAATCTGAAATAAAAACAGAAAATGCTGAAAAATCCAATAAGTTTGGCAGCATCAATGGAGAGGGAAATAAAGCTTTGAGTCCATATTACTTTTCTTCAGTGTTAAAGCGAGAGAAAAATGTGTCAGATTATAGAATCATCGAATCCTTACAGTACAGAAGGCGGCCATATGGCCCATTGAACCTGCATCAACAACAATCCCATTCTGGTCCTATCCCCATAACCCCACATACTTACCCTGCTAGTCCCCCTGACATTAAGCGGCAATTAGCATGGCCAATCAACCTCATTTGCACATCTTTGGACTGTGAGAGAAAACCAGAGGAAACCCATACAGACACGGGGAGAATATACAAACTCCACACAGTCATCCAAGGCATGGATTGAATCCAGGTCCCTGGAGCTGTGAGGCAGCAGTGCGGCCATGGTTCAACAGTGTCGCCCTCGTGTATTTCATGTATAGGAGGGTATAGAGCAGCTGGAGCAGAGTAGATCAGTGATAGTTGAAAGCTCGGAAAGATTGCAGCAAAATGTGTAGAGCATAAGGCAAGATGCTCTTTAAAGCCTCCCTCTTTCATAACTTTTGGTCATCTGATTTAATGTCTTATGTGGCAAGATACCCTATTTTGTTTTATATTCCCCTTATGAAGGGAAATTTTACTTCATGTTGAACACAAGTTGGTCAAAAAACTGAAAAAAACATGCCTGCTGGTACTTGTGTACCTAAATAGTGTGTGAGGTTTGAAGATCTTACAATATAATCAGAAGAATCTCTGAATTTCAACCTTGAGGTGTGGTCAAATTTGAGTAGAGGCCTGATCAGGTGAAGTAAGAACTAGCAAAAAAAATTGCAGAGAACATAGAAGATTTTAGGCTCATCTCCTTTAAGATTTATCAATCTTTTGTGCTGGTTTGGTTGATTAAGCTGGAATTTGGTTCCTCGTAGCATCATAAAAACTCTACAGTACACAAAGAGGCCATTTGGCCCATCGAGTCTGCACCAACCACACAATCCCACACAAGCCCTAACTCCATAATCCCACCTATTTACCTGCTAATCCCTCTAACCACGCATTTCAGGATACCAAGGGGCAATGTTGGCATGGCCAATCAACCCAACCCATACATCTTCAGACTGTGGAAGGAAACCAAAGCACCTGGAGGAAACCCACGCAGACACAAGGAGAATGTGCAAACTTCACACAGACAGTGAGCCAAGCCGGGAATCGAACCCAGGTCCTTGGAGCTGCGAAGCAGCAGTGCTAAACACTGTGCTACCCTGTCGCCCCTAATTTATGGAACCTAAGTTCCTCATTGCCATAAACATACCTTCAATTTCTATTCTTTTAAAGCATTCATCATTATGAATGAAGAAATTAACAACAGCAACTAGCATTTATAAACAGGAAGATCATATAAATGGAAGATTTTGTTGTAAATATGGATCAAAAGCTTAAAGCAGCGTAATAGAGTGAAGTAACTTCCTTTATTAAATTTGAAAGGAAGTACTATTTTGTAAATGTATCCGATTTGCCAGAAATGCTTCACACCACACAGTTCTCATTAGTCACATATACTGAATTTTTTCAGTAAATTCAGCAAGGGCCTGTTGTAACAATGGTAGCTTTCTTGTTTCCCATGTCTAATTTTGATGTCCAATTTGGGAGCAGCATAACCAGCAAAATAATAATTTTTTATTCAATTAAAGGGAGGCATATGTAAACAATTGTTGCTCTTTTACCTGTTGTTGCAGTGGACCTTTAAATCCTATATTGGCTGCCATTCGAAGTGCTTGATCTTCTCTAACCCCTTCAAAAATATCAATTACCTCCTAAGATATAAAACCAACAGAATAAGTTGAAAAATGTTAACATATATTTCAAGATCTTGAATGTGAAGATCATATACCTCACACATTAAAATGTGGAAAGGTGCTTGACAATTTGCATGCGTTTCCTTAAAACAATAATAACACAATTTACATAAAGATTTGTAAATTTTAGATCTATTTTATGACATGCTGGCCAGACAAAATAATATGATCAGACAAATGGCAAAAAAAAAATCTGTGCTGTTAAAGATTTTAAGAATTCTTAGCAAAATTCCACAATGAATGGCCACAATGCAATGTCTTGTATTAAACAACATCAAGTTTAGTTCCTATGATTGCCCTTTATTCACTGCATACCTTAAATATCAACTCGGGTTTGGTGGCTGCTACTTCCTCAATGTCCATTCCTCCCTGGGGGCTGCCAACTATTACAGGTCCATTGCAAGCTCTGTCCATCAAAATAGCTAAGTATGTTTCTCTGGAGATATCCAAAGCCTCTGCCACCATCACCTTCATATTCACATCAATTAGAAACATGTTATTTATCTGAATAGCATTGTAATTTGGTTATTGGTTTTAAATTATTCTTTAGCTTTCGGGACTATTAATTTCATGCAATACTTTCTTAATGATCAGTCAAGGAATTTTTTGTAATATGACCAACACATCATATCCCTTCAAAATTGAAATTATCAATGCATTTAACTATACAAATAACACTTTTATAACATCAATTCATTTATTTTCACATTTGTCCTTGCCTCTTACCTTATTAACTTTGACACCTTCTTTTGCAGTTTGCTTTGTAATGAGGTTGTACCCAAGCATTTGTTTTGCCAGCTGTCCAACATCATCAGGGCTGCAAATATATTTTTAAAATGTGAACCCTTTTTCTTATTTTAGCTTGACTGCATTTTCACAGCCTGCCTGCAAATCTAACATTCAACACATATTGCTAGCCCTATAAGCAGTGTCTAACTTGACAAATCTTTTAATAAAGAAGCTGAAAAATATATATATGGACACATTGGCCCACAGCCCAAGCCTACCTAAATTTTCAATTCCTGACAAAATACATCATACTCCAGTCACTTCTACTGCAGCACACGTTGCTTCCACTAGAAGTCACAAGTGAGCTATTCAAGTATTAAGAGCTCACTCTATAGGCAAAAGTTTGGCATTGCAACAGCTAAAGTAGTCCACTGCTCATTTCCCTAAAGACTGTTTTCTCTGCTGGTCTTGAACCTTGACCACACAAGATTTTAAAAGCTAATTGAGATTTTGAAAGTTGTGCTCCACATTTCTTTAAAGAAAGCAACTTGTCTTTCAATTTACGTAGAAAATAATTTTAATAGTGTACAGTGGCAGAAGCACAGCGATCAGCACTGCTGCCTCAGATCATTAGGGACCTGGGTTCAATTCTGGCCTTGGGTGACTACCTGTGTAGAGTTTGCCTGCTCTTCCTGTGTCTGCGTGGATTTCCTCCGGGTGTCCTGGTTTCACATCCACAATCCAAAAACGTGCAGGTTCAGTGGATTGACGATGGTAAGTGTGTGGGGTTATGGAGAGAGGGTGGGGGAGAAGGCATGACTAAGATACTTTGTCAGAGAGTTGGTGTAGATTTGATGAGCTGAATAGCCTCCTTCTGCACTGTAGGGAATCTATGATTCTAATAAATTGGTCTCCAGCAGTAACTTGCACCTTAAATTGCATTGTTCTTTATATATCGATAAAATGACCCAAGCAGTATATGTGTAATACTGTGTTCAATTAGCGTCTTTTTTCAACAACAGCAATGTTTAATATCTGCAAATCTAGAGTGAGTTGTTGATATACTGAAAAAACATACATCTCCAAGCCAAAAGAAACCAAAAACTAGCTCCACGAGTTATAGTTTTTGTTTATTCTGAATGACCTGAACTATGAAATCTAATGACTGCAAAAAAGATACAGGTAAGGAGAATTGATGCTATTTTTTGATGGGCAACAACATGAGAGTTCGAAAAGCTTGGAATTTTTTTTAACCCTTATTTTAACTGTTACATGCCAAGTCTGCATTCAAAGAAGGAACTTGAATTAATACATCATTTTTCCAGAATTCAAGATTCTTCACAGCAAAGGTACTCACTATTGGAATGTAAGAATACATGTATCTGGGGGTACAGTTTCTATTTTGAATGCAACTGACAACTCAGGTGTAGATTGCTCTCAAAATTATGCTTGTTTTCAGATGTGAAGTTATGGTTCTTAAAACAAAACAGCCTCCCATCCAGTGACTCTGTCTACACCTCTCACTGCCTTGGTAAATCAGCCAGCATAATTAATGACCCCAGACATTCTCTCTTTCATCTGCTTCCTTCAGGAAAAAGATACAAAAGTCTAAGGACACATACTAACTGACTCAAGAACAACTTTTTCCTTGTTGCTGTCAAACTTTTGAATGGACGTACTTTGCATTAAGTTGATCTTTCTCTACATCCTAGCTATGACTACAACATTACGTTCTGCACACTCTCTTTTCCTTCTTTATGAATGGTATGTTTTGTCTGTACAGCGTGCAAGAAACAATACTTTTCACTATATATTAATATATGTGACAATAATAAATCAAATCTAATCAAAATCAAAACCCTGTATAGTGCTATTTACTATTTTACTTGTGTACACTAGTTTCTTAATAAATTAAATGTTTTTATGTTTTGAATTTTTAAAATGCAACTTTTAGTGGTCTTGCTTAATTTTAAGAGTCGCATATAAGGGCCACAAAAGGGCACAATTTCTGGAAACTCGCTTTAGTAGTTAACTAAATCAGGTGGCACAAGCAAGTTTTCATTCTCCAAATATGTTGCCAGACTTGATGAGTTTATCCAGCATTTCCTGTTTTTATTATGGCACACGCAGATGTGTTGCTGACTTCCAGCATGATGTTCTTGAAGTTAGCATAAAAGATCACTTGAAATTCTTTAATCTTTTGAGCTGGTTTGGCTGATTTCAGGAAAATTGCACTAGGAAACATTGTGCCAAATCTTCTGAGGAATGGCAATTATTGTTCGATTGCCACTGCTCTTATTTATATATTTTGCAACGGAGCTCCATATTTTTCATTCAGACTTATGAATTGGGCCTTCTTTGTAATGCAGAATGTCAGGGGTAGTCAAGCTATGCCCCCTAACACCAGTTGCTATATACCAGTAAATCTATAAGTCTTAAAATTAATTTAAGCTAAAGAGAGAAGATGACATGTAAGATTGGACAGTGATAGCCTTTTTCCTAGGATGGAGAAAGCTAGCACGAGGGGACACAGCTTTAAATTAAGGGGTATGAGTTATAGGACGGATATCAGAGGTAGTTCTTTACTCAAAGAGTGATTAGGGAGTGGAATGCTCTGCCTGCAGCTGTTGTAGATGCGCCAAGTTTGGTGGCGTTTAAGAGGTTAATTGATAAGTATATGGAAGAGAAGGGAATGGTTTAGTTTGGAGGGGCATTGCTTTTTATTTTGGTCGGCACAACATCGAAGGCCGAAGGGCCTGTTCTGTGCTGTAATGTTCTATGTTCTATGTTCTATAAATGGGTGAGGAGATAGAATGGGTCAAGGATGGTTGGGTAATGATTAGGATAGTTGGGGGAATCAGATGATCAGGAGTTAGTCGAGTGGTCAGGGAGGTTTCATCAGTGGGTTAAGGGGTTTGTTGGGTAGTGAGGGATTTAAAAAAGGGGTTGGGAGGTGGTGTCAGTGAGGATTCAGGAGGGTCGTCAGATGATATGGAGTTGGTCAAGTGTATGTCATGGTATGGTTGGGGATGACATATCCAGCAGGCACTAAGTGGAGATAGTCATATATTCACGCAAGAGTTACAACTGGTTGTAATCCTTTTAACTTTTCCTGGGTAGCTATTTTAGCAACTGAATCAGGACTATCGCAAGCCTCCAACTCTAACTCAGTGTTTCTAGATGCAAGTTTCCAATGGAAGCTAAAGCTTTTCGGGCAGTTACCATTAGTTCACGTGTGGGGATTTCTGAATACCTCAGGGACGTGACTGTATGGACACTGGAAAATCTGGGCAAATCAGTGCAACTTAGTAAAAATTTTAACCCCCGTTGTTAGCAGTAGTGGGAACAAAGATTGTGTTAAGCCACAATGTACCATAATCCAAAACTTCAACGGCAGTGAAGCACTTCAGATGCTCTGAAATGCAGTGCTGGAGTTTAAGCAGAAATGGGGTTCAAATAATTTGGCACAGGAGAAGGAAACAGGAGTTTAAAAGAGCTGTAAAGAAGGAGCAAGGGAACAATCCAAGAGGTGAAACGAGAGTTCAGCCCACTAATCAATCCAATGAGTCTTTCAATAGGGGTGAGGGAGGAAGTTGTGGAAACAACACAGAAAACAATATTGCAGATCTAATAACATCACTTTGTAAGTTACAAAGGGATTGCTGCAAAAACTGAACTATTTATTTCATGTTTTGTCCCTCAAATATAACTAATTGCTGCATTTAATTTGCAAATAATTTCAATTTTACACTCTGCAGGATCTCTATTTCAGGCCTCTCTAAAGCAAAAATAAATGCATGGCTATTCAATGACATCATTCCTAATTGTCAGATAGCAGAGATTGGATGGATTGCTGGGATTTGGCAGGAGGGGACAAGTTAGCATTATGTTCTTTGTGAACGGCAGAATTTTATTAACACAAGCCCAAAAGTCTAGAGATGACAGATTTCAGAAGCAGACAAACTGAAGTATGAACAGAGGTGGGCAACATAGAACAGGCACTCTTAATGAAATAAAACATTATGTATTTCAGGTCACAACGGATGCTGAAATTGTAAAAGAAAAAGAAAGATTTGGTCTTCCAAAGCTTTAACTGCAGGAAATTGAGGTTCATCCAAGATTGGATGCGCACAAAAATCTGTTAAAAGACAACAGCAGCAAAGAAATCAAGAAAGGGTGTGGAAAGTAGAGCAAAATGTCATCAATGTGAATGTTTGATTTGATGTTATTGTCACATGTATTGGTATAGAGTGAAAAGTATTATTTCTTGCACACTATACACACAAAACATACTATACGAGAAGATGTTGGCTGATAGGATTAAGGAGAATCCTAAAGCTTTCTTTCGATATGTTAAGAATAGAAGATTGGTTAGGGCAAGATTAGGGCCAATCATAGACAGCAGTGGGAAGTTGTGCGTGGAGCCTGAGGAGATTGGAGAGGTACTGAATAAATATTTCTCTTCGGTATTCACGCAGGGTGATGTAAATGTAGTTATGGAGAACACTGAGGTACGGGGTAGCAAACTGGAAAGTATCGAAGTAGATAGGGAAGATGTGCTAGATATTCTTGAGGGTTTGAAGTTGGATAAGTCCCCTGGGCCGGACGGGATTTACCCTAGGATTCTCTGGGAGGCAAAAGAGGAGATTGCAGAGCCTCTGGCTCTGATCTTCAGGTCCTCGTTGGTTACGGGTGTGGTTCCGGAGGATAGCGAATGTGGTCCCATTGTTTAAGAAAGGGAAGAGAGACCTTCCAGGGAATTATAGGCCAGTGAGTCTTACTTCTGTTGTGGGCAAGGTATTGGAGAGAATTATTAGGGAGAGGATTTATAGTTATTTAGAGAGAAATGAATTGATTGGGGATAGTCAGCATGGTTTCGTGAAGGGTAGGTCATGCCTTACTAACCTCATTGAGTTTTTGGAGAAAGTGACCAGAGAGGTGGATGGGGGTAAGGCGGTTGATGTAGTATATATTGACTTTAGTAAGGCGTTTGATAAGGTGGCCCATGGAAGACTTCTACAGAAAATGCAGATGTGTGGAATAGAGGGTGATTTAGCTAATTGGATTAGGAATTGGCTAGCTGATAGAAGACAGAGGGTGGTGGTTGATGGGAGATAATCATCGTGGAGTTCGGTGACGAGTGGTGTGCCTCAGGGGTCTGTTTTGGGGCCCCTGCTGTTTGTAACTTTTATAAATGATCTGGATGAGGGTATTGAGGGATGGATCAGTAAATTTGCAGATGATACTAAAGTTGGTGGTGTGGTAGATAGTGAAGAGGGGTGTTTTAGTTTACAGAGTGACTGGGACAAGTTGCAGAGCTGGGACGAGAGGTGGCAAATGGAGTTTAATGTGGAAAAGTGTGAGGTAATGCACTTTGGCAGGAACAATAAATGTGTAGAGTATAGGGCTAATGGTAGGGCTCTTAATAGTGTTGAGGAACAGAAGGATCTTGGAGTATGTGTCAATAGATCCCTAAAAGTAGGCAGTCAAGTGGATAAAGTTGTTAAGAAGGCATATGGAGTCTTAGCTTTTATTGGTAGGGGGATTGAATTTAGGAGCCGCAGCATCATGTTGCAACTGTACAAAACTCTAGTGCGGCCGCACTTGGAGTATTGTGTGCAGTTCTCGTCCCCACATTATAAGAAAGATGTGGAGGCATTGGAGAGAGTACAGAGGAGGTTTACCAGGATGTTGCCTGGTATGGAGGGCAGGTCCGATGAAGAGAGGTTGAAGGATTTGAGGTTGTTTTTGTTAGAAAGGAGGCGGCTAAGAGGGGATCTTATTGAAGCATATAAGATGATTAGAGGTTTAGATAGGGTGGACAGTGATAGCCTTTTTCCTAGGATGGAGAAGCTAGCACGAGGGGACACAGCTTTAAATTAAGGGGTATGAGTTATAGGACGGATATCAGAGGTAGGTTCTTTACTCAAAGAGTGATAGGGAGTGGAATGCCCTGCCTGCAGCTGTTGTAGATGCGCCAAGTTTGGTGGCGTTTAAGAGGTTAATTGATAAGTATATGGAAGAGAGGGAATGGTTTAGTTTGGAGGGGCATTGCTTTTTATTTTGGTCGGCACAACATCGAAGGCCGAAGGGCCTGTTCTGTGCTGTAATGTTCTATGTTCTATACATAGAGAAGCAAAGGCGAGAGTGCAAAACGTAATGTTAGTCATAGCTAGGGTGTAGAGAAAGATCAACTTAACGTAAGGTAGGTCCATTCAAAAGTCTGATGGCAGCAGGCAAGAAGCTGTACTTGAGTCAGCTGGTGTAAGTCCTCAGACTTTTATATCTTTTTCCCAATAGAAGAAAGTGGAAGAAAGCATGTCAGGGGTGCAGGGAGTTCTTGATTATGCAGGCTGCTTTTCCGAAGTTACGGGAAGTGTAGACAGTGTCAATGAATGGGAGGTTGGTTTGCGTGATGGATTGGGCTACGTTCACATTCCTGATTTGTGTGATGACTGGGCAACTGATGTTTGCAGATTCCCTTGAAAGACGTCGGCTTAGAGGGGATCTCATAGAGGTGTATAAGATTATAAGGGGTATAGATAGAGTAAATGGAGGTAAACTTTTTCCACCTTTAGAAATGGATAGGACGAGAGGTCATGGCCATAGGGGGAAGGGGGCTATGTATAGGACGAATATTAGAGGGCAGTTTTTCACACAAAGGGTAGTGGGGGTGTGGAATGCACTGCCGAGTAAGGTGGTGGGAACAGGCACGCTGGGGCTGTTTAAGGGTCTCTTGGACAGCCACATGAGCAGTATGCAGATAGAGGGATATAGTAGGACTGTTTAACTACGGCTTTTTTCCACAGGTAATTCAGTCCATACTTGACCAACATTGAGCATGCATTCGGCAGGTGGTGCGGGTACAGCTCTTGGAGGTTGATTCATGGGTTGCCTGGTACCTCATGTCGTAAATGAGTGCTTTATGTGGACCATCTGAAGGGCACCATGACAGCTCAGAGACTAGCGATGTGGCTGTGCAGACACTTGGAATTGGGCCGGTGTCTGCGGGAGTTTGCGCGTTCTCCCCGTGGTTGCGTGGGTTTTCTCCGGGCACTCCGGTTTCCTCCCACAACCCAAAAATTCGCTCTTAGGCTGATTGGGTAACAAATTGTCCCTATGGGGAAAATTTTCCAAATTAGGAATAATATATATATTATTATATAGGAATATTAAAATAGGATCATGTATTTGGTATGACGGCGGCGCGGGCTCGTTGGGCCGAAGGGCCTGTTTCCCGTGCTGTGTTGCTTAATAAAAAAAAAAAAATTAATATCACCAGTGGGCAGCATGTAGACGAGGAAGGGATGATGTGAAGGGTTGATCCTTGATGTACTGCAGAGGTAATTGTGGAAGTGGGAAAAGACATCATTCTCAGTGGTGCTTAGGCTATAGTCATAAAAAGAATGGAAACAAGCAGAGGCAGTTCCATTAAGAGGTAGAAATGGAAGAAAATATGTCGAAGATTACAATGGGGAGAAAGATGAGAAGGGATAATGTGCCACAAAGATAGAGATCACTTGTGACTTTGTTCAGCATAATTTCGATTGCAGAAATGAAATCTAACTGCTCAGATTTAAACTCAATTTGGGCAAACAAAAACAGAAAATTTTGGAAAACCTCAGCAGGTCTGAAAGCATCTATGGAGAGAGAATAGAACCAATGTTTCAAGTCTGGATGTCAGCTAGCTCTAACGAAGGAAGAGTCATCCAGGCTCAAAACATTGGCTCTATTCTCTCTCCACAGATGCTGTCAGACTTGCTGAGATTTTCCAGCATCTTCCATTTTTGTTTCAGATTCCAGCATCCTCAGTATTTTGCTTTCATCAATTTGGGAAAAGATGGACATCAAGTTGAGAAGCAGCAGCATATTCAAGGGCTTGAAAAGGGAGATTGCTTTTACTTCTCCATCTGGAAACTTATTCCCTCCAGCAATAATCTGAATAAGAATTCCAAAACTAACTTTTTACTAGTTGAAACCCAGACCCGCTGCCCCACCAGTTCTGTTACTGTCTAGACAGCCCTATAAAATCTTCTGTCTAGGCTGAAAAGCCTGTTTCTCCAGTCTTTTATACATTAAACCACTATGAACTATGTGGCTCTTTGCTGTACTGCATTCAGCATTTAAAAGCCCCTTTTGGCAATAAGACCGGATGTAGTTTCCAAGCTGTCATCTGTGCTCAGCATTAAAAAGTCTGATTGCCACATCCTTTGAAATATACTACTGTTTTGGTTACATATGTCAACACCCTGCTGGTTTTGTTGATTGCTTCTCAGTATTGATTGGACAAGTTCAATGTCAAATCTACTAAAATTCTTTTAGTTTCTACCATTGCTCCTTCAACATCATTTATGGATAGATATACATCGTTGACTTTTTTTTCCAAAGCAACACATCTCACATTTGTCTGGATATTGTTTCTGTTGCCATTGTCCTGCCACTTACATACAATATTCATTCATTTTGAAATTTCTGACCTACGTCTTCCAGTCTCAAAGTTCATATTTGCATTGCATTCGTTGCAAATTTGGTGACTCAAGATATTTCTTTTTTGAAGCATTGCAAACTACAATCCTCAACAAAATCTGAAACTTACTTTTTAGTTAAGTGAACTCCTCCCTTCAGTCCACTGGTGAAGCTGCCCTTTCCTCTGCCACCGGCCAGGATTTGAGCTTTTAAAACAATTTCTTTTGCCTCTGTTAGGAGCAAAGCACAGTAAAACTATATTTGTCTATAATGTAACTATCTATTGAGGTTTGCAGAACAAAATTTAAAGGACAATATTACCTTAAGTAGTATCACAAGCAATACTTATGGATTTACACATTCAGTTGCTAAATTTCATTTTTCCCTATCCCAACACAATCAACTTGTCTGTCATAAGAAAATAATCCTACAATAGTGAAGAGAAATGTTAGACAAATATGCTGAGTGTTAATCTAATTGTAACTAATTTCCAGGATACGGTAATTAATAATCTGTCATGCAACATTACAAACTTCTTCCGTAGTCAGGGAAACAGCAGGGTGATATAAGAAGTAGGGACCTTTATGAAATGGTTTTTTCTGGAATTGCATAGGACTCTCATGGAACTAGCTGGCACTACACTGAATTTGCGCTTGCTAGAAGAAGTATGAACAATTCAAAGGGGTCAAGGATCAACGTGGAATAAATATAAAGATTACAAAGATGCACTCCCACATTGAGGTCTCCAGGCTCTACAAACTCGAACTGATAGCAGAAAGCCACCTAGTGTCCTGTGTACCCCAGCAATCTCAAGCCAGGATGACACATGGTTTTGCAGGGGCAGATGTAAGGTAAACACACTACATTTTGGGTATCTGTCCTGTACCGATTTGACTGGGTGACTAACATTGGGTTACCAGTTTCTAAAGTTATCTAACACTTTGACTAGAGAGTAGAATTCGGATTTCTCACACACATCCTATCTGGGGTCAGTAAAATACTCATGTCATGGGTTGTATTCTTTTCATGTATATTTAGCTAATATATTGTTTCTAAACTGTTGCTTCTTAATAAACTACCTTAAGTTACTCACAAATACTTGACGGCCTATCTTAGGTATTTGTGGCTCCCAAACCCAATGTCTTACAAAGGTAATGTTGCTGGACTAGTAATCCAAATGGCAAATTAACACTTTGGGCACAAGCAGCTGGGGAAGTTTTAACTCCATTTTAAATCTAAAACAAAAAAGCTAGCCTTCTAAATCTATTATAAAATCTCATCTAGTTCACTAATATCCATCAAGGAAGGAGTCTACTATCCTTACTTGATCTGACCTTGAATAATACAATTAACTCTTAACTGCTCTTCAAAACACTCGCAAACCATTCAGTTGCACAAATCACTATGGACCAGTTAGAATAAAATCAGATGAACTACCAGGCATCAATGGAGGCACTAGAAATGGCAAATGTACACAAAATTCTCTTCAACAACATCTGAGAACTTGTGCAAAGATTGGAAGAGCTATCCCACATGCTAATCAGTAACAGACTGACAAATATGTTCAACAAATCATAATTTACTGCTGTTGTCGCAAACTCTCCTTTCACCATCTCAGAGGTCACATCTGGAAGGATTGATCTACCTGGCATGACAACAGTGAGATATAGAGGATATATAGACAGCAAGAGAGTGCCATACGAGTGTTCAACATTTGGTTCTGGACACGGTTTCAAGTCAAACACTGATAAGGAAATCTGCCATTATCACGTTCTCTGCAAACTGCCATCCCACCTCCAACCTCTCTTTCCCCCATTACGTTTTTGAAACCATTAAGTCTCCCAAAGCCATGCCAATCTTTCTACGGAGTCCATTTCTGAATTCCTCTAATTAAGTTTCCATATCTACGACAGTATCGAAAGAGCTCTAATCAAAGTCATAAATTGCATCCTAGGTCGCTCTGACAAAGGTAAACCTTCTTTACCTTTTTCATCTGTTTGCGGTCTTTGGCAAAATTGATTGTATCATTTCCACTATTATCCAGCTGAGTGTAACTGCTCTCACCTAGTTCTATTCTTATCTATCCAACATAAATTGTAATGTACCAAACCATTTCTCTGGTCCCAAAAATCATGTTCTTGCATATGCTCAAACCCCTTACTCTACCTTTGAACCATAAAATGCAATCAGCCTTAATTTTTAATCTCTCAAATGCAAGTTTTACTTGCTGGTACATTATAATTGGCAGCAAAGGCCCAAACAAGTGATATAGAATGTGTTGGAAATTCGTGTAGGAAATTAAGACAACAGGGTGCTGCTCTCTTTGGATGATATGCAGCCAGTCCCTTGGATTGCCAACCTTCATTCTGTGAATTTCCTCCCATCCTGATCAGGGGTCCCAATCCCCCAGTGACATTAGGAGGATTAAGCTCAACTATCTGGCTCCTTAGCAGAGACTTCAGTGAGAGGGTTTTCACTAAGGAACCCCTACACTTAAATATTTTTGTGTTACCAGCTGCTCGAACCATTTTAGACTTGGAAAAAAAACTATAAAAAGTCAAAAAAAAAACATATGCTACTTAGGAGCCACTTCAGAACAGAGAGGAAAACTCCTATGGAAAAAAAAACTCTGGTTACACTTAATACCTTCTCAAAACAGGAAGCACTTCAGAGTTAATGGACCGTGAAAGAACTTGTATAAACAAATAAAACCAATCCTTTCTTTGAAATAGCCTGGTCCTGTCCTTCAAGGTCATAGGCTTCTGATCTCATTACATCTTAATCCAAACATGGATGAAAGATCTGAATTCCAGAGAGGAGGAGAGAATGATGGGCCTTGACATCAAGTTAGCATTTGACTAAAAGTGACATCAAGGGACCCTAGCAAATTTGAAGTGAATTGGAAATCAAGGGGGAAAACTCTCCAATGGTTAGAGTCATCCCTAGCACAAAGATGATGATGGTTGGATTGCTTGTCAGTAATCATTTCTGTACCAGCACATCACTGCAAGGAGTCCCTCAGGATAATGAACTACACCCAACCATCTTCACCTACTTCAACATGATCTTCCTTCTGTCATAAGGTTGGAATTGGGGGTGTTTGCTGATGATTGGACAGTGTTCAGTGGCATTTGCAACTATTCAAATTTTGAAGCAATTCATGCTTCCACACAACTAGATAGTGACAACATTCAACTCTGAGTTAATAAGTGGCAAGTAACATTCATGCCACACAAATGTCAGGCAATGATATCTCCAAGAAAAGAAAATCTAACCATTTTGCCTTGATGTTCAATGATGTTCATGTATTAATATCACTGAAGCCCCCAGCATCAATATTCTTTGGCTTACCATTGATCAGAGACTTAACTGTAACAACCATTTAACATTGGCAAATAGAGCAGTATAGAGGCTTTGGAATACCTCATTTCCTAACTTCAGAAAGCGTGTCCACCATTATGGCATAAGTCTAACATGTGATGAAATACCCTTCATTTGCCTGGATCAGTGCAGCCCCAACAATACAAACAGTTTGTCGTCACCCTGGTCAAAGCAACCCACTTGATTGTCACTCCACTTATCAAATTAAACCTTTACTCCCTCCGCCATTAACAGAAAAGTGGCAATATCAGTATCATCTACAGTAACTCATCAAAGCTATTTTGACTGCACCGCCTAAACTTGGGACTCTCGTGCCTGGAACAACAGCGGCAGTTGTATGGGAATATCACCACCTACGTGCTTCTCTCAGTCACCCACTATCGTGACTTGGAATATGTTGCCATTCCTTCACTATCACAGGTCAAAATCCTTGAATTCTCTTCCGAACACATTGCACCAACACCAATAACTGCCGGTCTTGCCAGGGATATCTACACTCAATAACGTAAAAATAATTCCCTCAAACATTCTTCCATTTTCATCTTATCCCAGCTTTGAATCCATTTTCATGCCTCCCCTCACTCTACACAACTGTACTGTTTCAATTACCACATTTATATATTCATATCCCATTAACCTTCAAATGAAAAAGTCGTCCCAGATTTCCCTTCTTACTTTTAACTCCCTAATACTCAACATATGTCCCTTGCTTCTTGACCCACGCATCAAGATGAAAAGTTACATGGTTCTTTTATGCCTCTGTTTTATGCAATCTAGTAATTAGTGGAATTGGATCCACCACAGGTATTTACAATTACAGAAAATATTTCTGCGGGGGGATGTAATTTGGCAAAGTGGGGGGGAGGGCAAGTCCAATGCCTTTTCACAGTAAAATGATAAATCTTTGGACCAATATTTTTAACCTCTGCTAATGCAACCCAGCACTGTATCTGCCATTTACTCTTGTATTAGGCAGTATGTTGACAATATAACAGAAGTATCCACCATTACCAATCTCTTTTCTAATCAAAAAAGTTGCCTTATTCTGTGGCAATCATGGCATTTTCTGTATACTGCAACAATTGGAACTTCTTAAATGTATATTAATTCTATTAAAACTTGAATTGAGAATATGCATCAACAAAAATGTGATCTCTTCCATATATTTTTATTGAATCTTGCAAATTTCCCAATGCAAGTCTGAACTTCTTTTTGATCTACAGGACATACGTATTCCCTTCTTTCCCAATTATCTTCTAAGATCAACTGGTTTTCGTAATTTCTTTTTCATTTTTTGAATACTCTACTTGATCCAAGCAATCCTGTTTTAGGTCAAAATTGAATACTCAATGCAGTCAGCAAATCTAATTCTCACTACAATTCAGACTAATACTATTTCAAATATTCCAAGCCTCCACATTTCAGTCTCAAAGTCATTTTAGACTTGTGCATGAAATTTATCGTTATCATATAAAAACAACATAATTTTATTTATCCAATCATGCTATTGCGCATCCAGAGCATTATGATGAGACCTATGCCAATATTCTGAAAAAATTCTCAAATCCAATGCCAACTCTCATCGAAGCTTTTCTGTTGAAAAGAAAAAAAATGGGAAAAGGTTTACAACCTGAAATTTGTACGGCGGATTGAAAGCAATTTGATTAAAAGCATTGCTGCAATTTTTTGCATTAATTTTTAAAAAATCAACAGTAGCCAAGCTCAGCCATGTAACTGCCCATCCCCCCCAGATCATCACTGGGTATTTCCATTAATTGTACTTAAGTTAAGAATCTGTCAAAGGCCTGCAAATGTTCAAAGCGCAAGTTAATAAAATAAATACACACCTGCAGTTTACGTACAAGTGCATCCATATTGGCACATTTTAAAAGTTACTCAATGAAATTTTTAACATTAAAAATAAAAAGGACCACCTTACCCCAATGTGAGTGGAAAACATTCTGTATATTTCAAAATGTCATTGTCAGTATTTAAAATCTGGTTATTCGCAGCTACAAGATGGATACTATGATTAAAATGTTTCTATTGTGATGAATTCATTTTCAACGAGATTAACCAGTTATCACTCAAATGTATCAAAACAGATTTTTAAAAACAATTTTGCAACAAATATGCTTCAATAAAGCTGTTCAAATGTACTTATTCAAGGCATATTTGTATTTGGCAATGTGCAAATGCATGAGTGGAAACTCAGAACACTTCACAGAAAAGCCTTGTATCTTTTTCCAACATTCCATGTTGTGAGTTTCATATGCCTCTGTTGCAAGGACCTTGTGTACTCCAGCTCTTTATCGCACTAAGAAGAACTGTTAAGATGACAGCATACGTTTCTATGGCAAAAGAAACGGGCAGTATTTGCCCTGCTGTGCAAGCACAGCAACTAATGAAGCAATCAAACAACTGTACTGATAACATCAACCGTGTATTCCTTGGCTCTATATAGAAAAACTAACTTTGGGAAAACTTAAAACATAAAACCACGCATACACACAATAAACTTAAGAATTGGTCATTTTAATTGTTATGCTTTAATCTTGAATGGGTGAATTTGGTTCAGCTGACAAATATTAGGAAGAAACATTATGCCATAAATGCACTGTAAAACTGAGCAATACCCAAAACCTCTGATCTTCTGATCGCAAATTCATAAAGTGAACTCCCACTCCAAAGAACAACATATCTATCCAGCAATTTACTTTCAACATGAGCAACTCTTATGAAACAATAATTTAACAAGAATCACTGCATATTTTGAAAGTTTGCAGTAGAAAATGCAGTGCTATGCAGAATGGAGTTCATAAACTAGTGAACATCCGTCATATAAGTCAATACGGCTAAAGTCTACCCTGGGAGTTACGATTACTCAGACTACGCAATGCCTACAAGCAAAATGAACAACCAGTTTCTGCTCAGTCACCCTGTTTATTACTTAACTACTACATCAGTCATAGCACTAAAACTTGGGAAAAACGACAAACACATTAACTACAACACCACTTATTCATGACTACAAAAAGACTGAGCATTAGATGACATTGCATTCAAAGGTACTGCACACAAATTTTTGGAATTACAATATGTAGGCTTTCTTGTGTTAACTAGTTTTAGCATGATCTTCTTTGCTCTGTCTGAAATTTAACCTCTTCATGCATTTTAGGGAAGGCTTGTCATTCATTCATTCATTCATTCTGAAAATAAGACAATCACCTAGGGCATTGCACTTTGAATAATCGCTTGATCATCTGCTGTTGCATTGCATAATAGCCCCCAGTGTCTGATTTTTGTCCAAACGAGGCAGTAGGAAAATAGAACATTATAGAAAGAAGCTCAGTGCAACATTAGCAAATGGCCAGGAGCGAAATTTGTATGTAGATGCTAAACTTCAATTGAAAAGATTATACAAAACCACAAGATGAAACATTATTCCTCATTTTCAACTTCCACATATTCTTCTATCGCAAGGTTTGACGAGGAGGAGATTTCAGAGAAGTTTGATTTTCAGGGTAGCTTGTGGTTGTGCCAAATCAAAATGCTTACAATCAAGATGATAATACATGGAGGATAGAATCTTGAAACAGGATATAAGAGTATTCTAAAATCATGACACAGTAAGGATTGTGAACATCAACGTGAAATCATCACCACGCGCTAAATATTTTAGATTACAGATGGATCATAAGAGCATGAACACGTCAGCTTTCCATGCACCACTGGCTGACAGATAATTGATGGAAGTAGAGCATTCTCCTTATTATTCATTCAGAAACCATAAGCAGAGCACCCAATAAAATATTGTTCCTATAAATGAGTTAACTGAAGTCATGGAAAAGAAATGGCTCAGGTAATCCTCAAATGTTTACAAATAAATGTAATGGTGATTTAAGGACAATTTGGTCACTAATTCAATGAGCACCCTCAAAGCTTGTGGGCATACCCTGCTTTGCATCCATAAATAATTAAATAATCCACTTGATAGCCATTGACTTGGCTACTTAAGCCAAAAACATCCCAACATATTAAACAAATATGGGAAGAGGGAAGAGGGCAGCGGGGGGGGGGGGGGGGGGGGGGGGATGGGGGGGGGAGGGAGGAGGGCGAGGGGGGAGTGCGAGATGGAAGTGCAAGACAGCGGGGTAGTGGCAAGAGAGCAAGAGGAACAATAGAATGGAATACAGTGGCACGAAAAAGAGTTACAAGGTGTGAAGGGAAGTAGATGGCGAGCAGTATGAGGGTGAGGCGTTGGTGGCACGTTGGCATAGATGGCTTGTTAGGGGCTCTAAGTTGGTGTGAAGTGAAGGGACAGCAGTGTGAGGGCAACACAACATTTGCATGTCAAGGGAAGCTCGCGGGTTGGTGGACACAGGTTTGCAAGGCACGTGTTATACTTCGGAGAGAGAAAATGCTCTAGTGTTGACGCTTGCCAAAACTTATTTTCCAAAAGACTTCTTTAAACCACTGGCACTGAGTTACTCTCAAACAATTTTGTATCCAATTTTAACAGCACACAGTGAATTGAATTCATAATTCAGCTCCTATTGCCAATTCAAACTGCATGGTTTACACAGCTGGACTTACAGAACTGCATATTCCTGCTGGCAAAGCCAAAAGCAAAGATTCTAATGCAAAAATTTGAGTGCACGAGTTAAAAAAAATCTGCAAGCGCAAACATGCAAACAGAAACTCGCACATGCAACACATCTGAAAAAAAGCTGTTATTTTTGCTTAAATCTTCTTCCAAGATTGCAGTGTCAAAGCAGGTTGTGCAGGCAAAACAAGCGCGCCATTAGTCAAGTGGAAACAAGATGCCTTTATCTATCAGGTTGATGTCAGCAACGATCTTTTGACCTGTGTCTTTATTTTCTTCTGATAGCTTGACAATATAAAGGTTTACCAATAAGAAAATTAAAAGCCATACAGTACAACTCGAATGCTTCTCCCCAGTGTAAGGTATTTCACGTTGTTTCTAGTCACCCATGAACTATAGGATTCTGCTGTTCTTGTTCTACAAACATCTTTATAAACCGGCTTCATTACCAGTTGAGAATGGGATTTGATTAGCAAGTCATTGAACTTTGTGTAAGGAATTTTTCAGCTTGATATTCCCTTTGATTTTAGTTTTCAGAATGGTATATAAATCTAGCTGGAGGTTATGGATGAGCTTATGCCGTCTGTTATTTAATTAAGCGATAAACCACTCTACCAAGGGAGTACACAAAAAAATCAGCCTCAAGCAACTATGGTAAAAAAAAATGCCAGTGTTAAGGAACTTTATTTTCTCAATGTCATGGTTCACAAGCTTAAAAAACAGACAAAATATATGCATCAGAGAATTTTTTAAAAAGTCAATACAACTGCCTAACAACTTTAATAGGATCACAAATTTTCATAATAAAATAAGCACAAGCATGACTTGGATTAACACTCAGTGAGGACAATGATGTTTGCTGAACTGTACTCATCTACCAATTCCAGGTTATCTGAAATAAGATGGAAAAACTGTTATTTGAAGATCTGCTTTAAACCAAACACAGCACTTTATTAACGTCACTTTATTAATTGTCTGCATGCCTAGATATAACCAGGCATCAAACAGGTTTAAGTAACCCAAACTCTGAAAGAGGCAGCAAAAAGATGGTATAATTTTTTGACAGTGGGTATATTTTGTTCCCCAGATTTTTTATGTTTTTGCTCATTTTTAATTCACGCAAAAAACTGGAAGCATCAACTATAAATATTTCCAAGTTTTTCTATTTTTCAGTTTTATCTTCAAATTATTGAGGGAATAAAAACAGCTGTCACATGCAGTTTAGCAAGTGCTACTTATGCTGTTGCAAGCAACAACATAACTTGGGAGGATAGGTACCAGCAAGAGCCCCAAGGGTTAATGTGACACTACTGTCAAAAAGGTACATGTTGATATAATTACTGCAAGGCTGGGAAATGGGCTCATATCTTATAACTCTCAACAATATGGTATCAAAATTTACACCTTGCAGTCTCTATCCGAAAATATTATCATAATTAAAACTCCATGCCACTGGAATATTTAAACTAGACTGTGGGTAATAAAATTCACCTATCTTGAGAAACACAAAAAATATATAATTTTTCTTCTCCATAGTGCAAAAGCAAATATATTTGAAATAATTCTATTATAATAGATATTTATTAATGAGTGAAAATTGTTAAAAATGTCAACAGTTGAAAGATAAGCAGGTTAAATTATTTTAAAAATATTGAACACTTAAGTTACGAAAATAGAGCGGAAAATAGAGGAGTAGGCCACTTGGTCCTTCGAATCTGCTCTGCCATTCAGCAAGATCATGACCGATCTGACTGTAACCTCAACCTTACATTTCTGCCTAACATTAGTAATGTTTCACTCCCCTACCTATCTAGTTCTGCCTTAAAAATATTCAGACTCTGCTTCCATTGCCTTTGAGGAAGAGAACTCCAGAGGTTCATGACCTGAGAGAAAAAAAGTTTTCATCTCCGTTTTAAATCAGTGACCCATTAATTTTAAATCGTGACCCCTAGTTCTAGATTCTCCCACAAGAGGAAAAGTTGTCTCCACATTCACCGTCAATACCCCTCAGCATCTTAAATCAAGTTGTCTCTTACTTTTCTACTGGATACAGACTTAACCTTCTCAATTTTTCCTCCAAAGACAACCCACCCTTTCCCAGTATAAACTCTGAACTGCTTCTAAGATATTTACACATTTCCCTAAATAAGGAGGCTAACGCTGTCACATTACTTCACATGTCATCTCACCAATGCCACTTACAACTGAAGCATAACCTTCCTCCTTCTGTAATCGAGTCCCCTCACAATAAACAATAACATTCTATTTGCGTTCTATTGGTCCCCATCATGGCAGGGATAGGATTGGAAAGTATGGCAAGCCTTATTAAACTCCCACAAGTGGGATGGGCTGTAAAAGTCTACTCATGGATTTTATTTTATGTACAATTTTCATTGTAAATTTTATTCTATAGTTATCTCTGACTAGTTTCAATACAATTGAAAAGTTACTTGCATGTTTCGTCAAGAAAATAGTGATGACGTGAAAATATCAGTGAAAAATTCCAATAATTTGGAATGTTTCCTGCTGTTAGATATTTTAAGAACAATTGGAAAATATAGACTGTTTAGAGGCATGGAGGGTTTGATCAGGTTAATGGAACTAGTGCTTTTGATGTGTTGATGAGCCTAGCAAAACAGCAAGCAGATGTTTACCAAAAGCAAGCAGGTAACAATGGGGAATAGAACATAAAGGACTTGAAAAAGTGTCAGAGGTTTAAAGGAGATTAAGTGTGAACTTTGCATTTACATTCTAAAAGGTAGACTCACAAAATGGAAGCAACTAAATTTGATTTCTGAAGACGTTATTAGAATCCTAGAATCCTATCGTGCAGGAGGCCGCCATTCAGCCCATCAAGTCTGCACCATCCACAATCCCAGCCAAGCCCTATCCCCATAACACCGTGTTTACTTTAGCTAGTCCCCGTGACACTACGGGCAATTTAGCATGAACAATCCACCAAATCCACACATGTTTGGACTGTGGGAGGAAACTGGAGCACTCAGAGGAAACCCATGCAGACATGGGGAGAATGTGCAAACTCCACACAGGCAGTGACCCAAGCCAGGAATCGAACTCAGGTCCCTGGTGCTGTCCACCATGCTGTTAATAGTTTAGATAAAATTAAGTAAAAAATGTATATGAGGGGCATTCAATTAATGCAAGTGTAGCTGCTCGAGACCTCAACCAACAGCAGGACTAGCTGTGTTAGCCTTGAAAGACCTTATTTTGTTCGACCTCAAATGCAAAGATACAAGTGATAACTGTGACTGGATTTTGTTTACATTTTTAAAAACACCCCTAAGCTTAAAAAGAATTTGCTCAGAAGGTAGTGAAACAAAAGTGTTTAAAACTGGGTAAAGTTAGTGATATTGTGTATAGCCATTTTTTTCAGTTGTGTACTTCTAATAATCATCACAAAATGTCTGGAACATCATTCTCTGGTTTTCAAATTTTTCCTCACATTACATCAAATTGTAAAATACGGTTGAGGGCATGTTTTCCTTCCAAGTTTTGGATCAGCAAGTACCATCAGTCATATTTTTAACATTTTAAACAAATGTGTCAAACTGGTGGAAATTATTTTTCATTGCCCAAAATCTAAAGGTTACATCTTTGTCAATGGAGATTTTCTGTCAAATATACAAGAAAATCGCACAATCGCTACTGATGCTACACTGTTGAGAAACAGGTGAATTTTCATTGACATATTTTCATTATCTTTTCAAGGCAGTTTTCTGCATTAGTTTGGCTCGTCGGATATTGAGGAGAAAAATAGTGGAAAATGAGAACTGCTGAAAGGATCAAAGCAACCATTTTGTACCAATATAAAGTGCTTTCCTGGAACCTCCATTTTGGTAGATCAAATCGGACAGGACCAACTCAGTTAATGATAGAGTGTTGGGGAGAGTTACAGAACAAAGAGATTTAGGTGTACATGTTCATTGCTCCTTGAAGGTGGAGGCACAGGTGGACAGAGTGGTGAAGAAGACATTCAACATGCTTAGTTTCACTGGTCAGAACATTGAATATAGGAGCTGGGACGTCTTGTTGAAGTTGTACAAGACATTGGTAAGGCCGCACTTCGGATACCTTGTACAGTTCGATTAAATAAAGGATATTATTAGAAAAGATTTACCAGGATGCTACCAGGACTTGATGGTTTGAACTATAAGGAGAGGCTGGACTGACTGAGACCTTTTTCCCTGAAGTGTAGAAGGTTGAGGGGTGATCTTATAGAGGTCTATAAAATAATGAGGGCCACAGATCAGCTAGATAGTCAATATATTTTCCCAAAGGTAAGGGAGTCTAAAACTAGAAGGCATAGGTTTAAGGTGAGAGGGGAGAGATATAAAAGTGTCCACAGGGGCAATTTTTTCATGCAGAGGGTGGTGAGTGCTGGAATGAGCTGCCAGAGGCAGTAGTGGAGGTGGTACAATTTTGTCTTTTAAAAATAATTTGAACAGTTATATGGGTAAGATGGATATAGAGGATATCGGCAGAATGCAGGCAATTAGAATTAACTTAGTGGTAAAAACTGGGAAGCGTGGACAGGTTGCGCCGAAAGATGTTTCCATGCTGTAAACCTCTATGAAGTTTAATGCTTCCACGTGGCAATGGGTCACAAATTTAAAGACTGAACAGTCTGAAGTATTTCAGAAAACAGGACCTGGCCTATTTACCTCAAGAAAAGGCAGCTGCCAAACAACAAGATTCAAAAAAAATAAGTAAACTTGATAGTGACTATTACTCCAGCAACCTTTGCATACTAAATTAATGTCAAAAAATGTCAACTAACCTTGCAGGCAATCAAGGAGTAATTGCTTATAACAATGCACAGCAATAAGCATATTTTCCACTTCTAGTCACTGATTCCACAGGGCACCATCTGCAACTTACCTTGAACATAAGAGCAGGGATAGGTCATCCAGCCCTCAAGCCTCTATCACAATACCCTTCACACTTTTTTCTTTTGTAGGTATCCCATTACTCAGCCAAATATATAGGGCCACTTTATTTTATTGCCATTGACTTTCCTTGCCTGCCACGATCTAGATTGCTTGCATATGATGTGCAGACCGTGCCTTCATTCTCTACTTTCTTCTTTAGTGGACAAATGAGAAAATGCAACCTCAGTGCCCCAAAGTTCCAAATCAACTTCTAACCATTGCACAATTCCCTACAATTGTAACAAGATTAGAAAACTAACACTAAAACATAAAACAATCAAAAGGGGTGACATACTGCTCTTGAATAGGAACAACGTCAAATAAATTTACAATAACATGCTCATGTCACTGACAACTGTGAGCAAAATTATGTGAAAAAAAGTGGAACAATTCTCATTTGGACACTATAATAATCTTACTGACGCCAGTCATCCATCACCAATTACCCTTTTATTTACTGACACTTGAACGCTGATGATCAGTATTGAGACTATTGCCAGCCTGAGTGGAGTTAGCTGGTTTAAAAACCCCAGCTGTTCCTTCCCAATTGGACAAGCCTCCTCTCATCTAACAGAGGAGATATCTCAAACGAGCCCTTAGAGAGATTTATTGATGACTCTCCATGGCCATCTCATTATCCCTTTCCCCCTCAGTCCGTTTCTTTCCCTGTACTCGTGCCATTAGAGGGTCTTCTTCACCTTTTGGCAATAGACCATAGGTCAATTGGAGGGAGAACCAGATCAGGGGGGTGTGAAGTGAATTGGAGACCTTTGCTTCTGAAGCAAGTGCCATAAACCCATCGACTTTCGTTCTTCTCGAGGTCTCACTTCCCTAGGGGAGCCAGTCACTCCCACTTCCATTTCAGAATCTGTGCTCTTAACACCCAGAGAGTCGTTGGTGGTGGTGGTGGGTGGTAATTTCATTCAAGACTCAATGTTGCACTGATTGTCCCAATGGCTGATAATTAGGCTTGTACTGGCATAGACTCCCTATTTCTGAGATGGTCCAAATGTTTCATGACAATTTTGCCTTGCACTTGGACTTATAAGACATGGACCCTATTTTCTCTGTTGTAATCCTGGGGACCCAACTGACGCTGTCCAAGATGTTCCTCAAATGGACTGGGTTGCCAGTTTTGATTGTTCTGTCTGCGCTTACCAAATCATGCTTCAGCTTCTGGGTCTCTTCTAGCTGGGCAGCATGACAGCACCATGGTTACAGCGTCAGGGATCCGGGTTCAATTCCCAGTTTGGGTTACTGTCTGTATGGAGTTTGCATGTTTTCCCCATATCCAAGTGGGTTTCACCCAGGTGCTCCAGTTTCCTTCCAGTCTGAAAGATGCGCTGGTTAGGTGCATTGACTCAAACAGTGCTACAGCATGGCGACCAAGGGAATTTCACAGTAACGTAATTGCAATGTTAATGTAAGCCTTACTTGTGACTAATAAATAAACTTGAACTTTACTTTTTCTTGTTGAGACTCCATCCTCCACACCAGATTTACAGGTAATGACAAAGCATTTTTCTAAAATTATTAAGCTCATGTAACATATTTTGTTCATTAATACACATGATTAATACACATACTTTAAAGTTAGTGCTTTAGCCTATATCAAAATATGCTGCTGAGGTAGGAACTTCCCTCATTCCTTTGGAGACCAAGGTATCTCAATGCAGACAACAGCTCAGTCTCAACTGATGTTTGTTACTCATTCTTAATGATTCTCACGTAAGGGAAATGTTAATATGCCTTTTGGGTAAACAATGGCATAATCAACATGCCTTAGTAATTGAGCTGCCAGAAATATATCAATATGATAAGCTTGTAAGCTCAAAAGATGAGATTTATCACAAGTTGTATATATTATACACCAATAGCCTAGTGTAACCCTGAAGTGTACTTAAACATATGAGTATTTGAAAATGTCCTTCATATTGGAGATTTCGCTAGTATGGTGATGATTAAAAGCAGATCGAAATAATGACGTTCATTTCAGGGAAATAGTAAAGACGTTCAAGGATCAACATGATAGCATTCTCTTGAAAAGCTACCAATACTAAGCTAGTAAATAGACTAAGGAAGGAAGCATTTACACATAGTTGAAGGTGTGGACAAATGACATCCCTAAAGATTTGATGTTGACACTCGAACATTTTGCTGAGTGAGCTTGGAGTGTGTTACAGTAGTTTCATCTCAGAGTTCATGGATGACACCAACATAGCAAGGAATTGGTATATAAATAAAGGAAACAAATTACAGTATAGCTTAAATTTAGGAAGGCTGAGTGAATAATTAGCATCTGTATTTTAAGGTATTATATAAGCAGAAATATAATAAGGCTTAAGGATTCATTTTAAACAGAAGACCAATCAGGAAAGTGGAATCAGTGTAGATAAATCTTTATAGGTATCAAAGCTCATTATTGTCAAGAAGCAAAAGTGATTTTAGGTTATGTGAAAAAAGAGCATGTGGATCCTACATTGTGCAGTCTGGAACACTCACTATAGCACAGACGTAACTGAGCTGCAAAAGATTCAGAGAAGAGCTATATGGAATGTTGGAAATGGAAAAAAAACAAGGACATATAGAACTGAGAAGATTCTCTTTCAAGAAAAAAGATCTGGGGTTGCCTTGATCTGTTAATATGGCTCACGTACTTTAAAGATCACCAAAATATTTATGAATATGATACAGCTGAAGAATGGGATATTAATATATGCTGAAAATGGACAGCTGTAGGTAGGACATAAGAAAGCATTACTTCACTAACATTTTCTGGAGATGCTCAACAAGGCAGGTTACAGAGCGAGATTTCTTCAAGATGAAACAGAATAAATACCTTGAGAAGAACTCATCATCAGTTACAATTGTTTGATCTACAAGAAGGTGAATTTCAATCTTAAGGTTGCCTAGTTTGGGCATTAAACAATTAATTTTGTACAACAACATAAAGGAACACAACCTTGTTCGTTCACAGGTAACTTATATAAAAGATGAAATCAGCAAATTCAAACTGTTGATTAAAAAAAGGTGACCTCAATAATATCTATAAAAATGTTTTCAAATTTTAATGGTTTGGGATTTTTCTCCTAAAAAGAAACAAATTAATTTTCCCCAAGTTGTAAGAGATTATGTTTGTTATTTGAGTTATCAAACTGGAAGGTGGTGGTGAACCACCTTTTCAAACCACTGCCATTAAACTGGTGCACGTACAGCCACAGTGCTGCTGAAATAGGCTTCCAGGCATTTTGATCCCATGACACAAAGAATGGTAAAACAGTTCCAAGTCAGGACTCTGTGGAATTTGAGGGGAACTTGTAGGTGGCCATTTTCCCATGTTTCTGCTACTCTCATCTCTCCAGGCAATGAAGGTAGCAACTTTGACAGGTAGAGTTAAAGAAGCCTTGGAGAGTTGCTACAGTGCAGCTGAGTGGCTCTAGTGGAACCCAAGCTATGCATTGGTGAGCAGGTAATTGCTATGTAAGTGCCACTTGATAGCACTGTTGATTTGTCTTGGATCTCAAGTGTAGAAGACCAACAGCTTTTCGTCAGTTCTGTCTGCAGCAAGGAGGAAAATATGCCAGACTGCAGTTTGCTCACAAGCTGTCCCTCTTAAGATAATACGTGTGGCTGTTTAAAAATGCCACGCTTTAAAGTAAAAAGACTACAACAATAAAGAAAACTTAGAGACATCAAAGCTTGCCATTGATTACTTGTAATAACCTTAATGGAGAAAATGCCACTGCCAGAAGTCCTAGCACTTGCCACCATCATCTATGGCACAAACAAATCTCTGCTACATCTGTATTAAATCAACGATAGCTCAAAGTAAGTTCGGGACAGTGCTTCA
Organism: Sphyrna mokarran; assembly: GCA_024679065.1. NCBI lineage: Eukaryota > Metazoa > Chordata > Chondrichthyes > Carcharhiniformes > Carcharhinidae > Sphyrna > Sphyrna mokarran. Next base: position 101,651,507 of record JAGIQG010000003.1, on the reverse strand, counting down.
AGCATGGTCATGGGTTTTTATCTAAGCACCAATTCACCAAGATTTTAACTGTCTTCACTAAAATATTATTTTCCTCAAATGACTTTCATACTTATTAACTTGTCACAGTGACTTCGATATATTAAGGTATCATCATTATTTAAATTGCATTGGGGACCAAATTAGAAGTTCCAAAGTATATTATGATGTTAGCCTACACTTCATCTGTTTTTTTATTTTGGCATTAATACAAGCATAAGGTGTTTCATTCCAAATGTGATTCCATTGACCCACTAGGAAACTAGTGCATTTTATTCAATAATACGATTTAATTACAACAAAAAGAATTAGCATAACTTTTACCAATTGAAATACTTAAAGGTGACGAGATATAATTTTTAACTGCTAGCTATCTATATTAGTTCCAATTTAAGTAATATTCCTAAGAGACATAACACCCTCTGCAAAATCAGCAAGCGAAATGCACAGGCTTACGAGTTGCTAGTCTTTATACCTTTCAACACCTGTGAAAGATACAGAGAAACACCTACAAAGAACAAATAACAGTACAGCATAGGAACACACTCTTTGGCTCTCCAAACCTGTGCCAATCACATTTACCTATCTTTACCTGTTTTTCAACTCTCAGACAGCAGTCTCTCGAGAACGAGAAAACATCTCTTGCCTTTTTGACTTCAGCGGACAACCATCTGCTTGTCTCTGTAAGATGGTTCTACCAATTCACATAACTTTCTCTTGTCAATCAACATAATTAAACCCTATTCCGAAACCCCAGAAGACAAATCTAAAAATAACAAAACTGTACTAACTCAGATTAAAACAAACACCTCAATTATTAGGGGCTATTATTCTTTTGCACGCTCAGAATATGAGCTGCGGTTGTGGACAATCAGCTCCATTATCAGAACTGAAGTATAAAACAGTTTTCTCACAAAAAACATGATACAAGTAGATTTCTTAAAGGCACAGTATCATCACATTGACTTGTAAGAACTTGCTATCTGATGAAACACACATTACTCACAGTCAGCAGATTCTAAAATTGAAGCCCAAGAATATCATCTAACCACATGAGCAGATTACTATTTCTAGGCAACACTGGGCAATTCGATTTTCAAGTTTGCTGATGATACCACCATAGTGGGTCAGATCTCAAACAATGTCGAGATAAAGTACAGGAATGAGATAGAAAATCTGGTGAACTGGTGCAGCAACTATAATCTCTCCCTCAATGTCAATAAAATGAAGGAGATTGTCATTGACTTCAGGAACATAAAGGAGAACATGCTCCTATTTACATCAACAGGGACAAAGAAGGGTCAAGAACTTCAAATTTTCAGGTGTCCAGATCACCAACAACCCATCCTGGTCCTCCCATGCCAACACTATAGTTAAGAAAGCTCACCAACAACTCTACTTTCTCAGAAGACTAAAAAAACTTGGCACGTCAGCTACAACTCTCACCAACTGTTACAAATGCACCATAGAAAGCATTCTTTCTGGTTGGTATGCCTCCTGCTTTGCCCAAGACTGCAATGTAGCCCAATCCAGTCTCCCATTCTTGACTTTGTCTACACTTGCTGCTGCCTCACAAAGTAGCCTGCATAATTAAGGACCCCACACACTCAGGACATTCTCCCTTGAGTCTTCTTCCTTCAGAAAAAAGATACAAAAGTCTGAAGTCTTCCCTGATGCTGTCAGACTTTTGAATGGACTACCTTGCACTAAGTTGATATTTTTCTGGACCCTAGCTATGACAATAACACTACATTCTGTAGTCTCTCATTTTCTTTTCTATAAACGATAAATTTTGTCTGTGTAGCATGCGAGAAACAATACTTGTCACTGTATTTCAATACATGTGGCAATATTAAATCAAATCAAGATGTTCAAGGAGCACTGCACTGTTGGAGGCTCTGCCTTGCCAACAAAATATTAAGACAAATAAGAGACATTCAGTAAAACTGTTCAAAAGAAATACAGGAAGTATTTTTTGTGTCCTAGCCAGGAAAATCTGCTTTCAAAGAACAATTGTGAGAGTAGGTGATCTGGTGAACTATTAATTTACTATTTATAAGAAGTTATTGTATGCAAATTTGCTCTACAACAGTGACTATATTTCAAAAGTAATTAATTGCTTTTGGAACATACAGGGTTTATTTTTCCTTCACCAAAATTAATCAAGTTCATAGATTTAAATTGTTCATAAATGTATACATTTTGGATGACATTTCAGTGCCGTACTTTAGGAGTGCTGTATTGTCAAGGACATTGGGTGGGATTTTGTAGCTGCGCCTGCTCTGAGGCCAGAAATTCCCTGAGGTCGACTGTCCTTTGCACGGTTTCGCCCCTGCTCACTACAATTCCCATTGTGGGCAAAACGGGAAAATTCTGCCCATTGTCTTTTGGGTAAGATTTTAAACTGTGGCCATGTCTGTTCTTCCAGGGGAATATAAAATATCCTGGACAGTAATTAGAAGTGGAGCAGGGAATTTATCTCCAATGTCCAAATCAATATTAATTCCTCAATCAATATCAATGAAACAACTACTTGGTCAATATCGCATTGCTGCTTGTAAGAGCTTGCTATGCACAAATTGGCTACAATAATTCGCAGCTATGTTAATATTCAGCCATCTTAGAAGCTGCTGTTTTAAGTCATCAAAATGTTGCTGTTCAGTCTTTAAAACAGAAGTCATTTTAGCCTAAAAAATATTATTTTTGATATGAAACCTGACTCATCAGAGGTCAAATTTCATTTTCCTTTGATCAAAATAATTTATTCCACTTAAACTACATTGCATTTAATAAATTTAGCATTGAAATTAATGGGTGGCATTTCAGCAAGTCGATATTCTGACCGTAGTTGATACTGTTGATACATTTTCCCACTGTTCCAATTTCGACGTTTCTCACGATCATGATCAAACAATTATCGTTTTCCAAGTTTTCTCTTAATCCATAAACACATTTATTAGTGTCACAAATAGGCTTACATTAATACTTCAATGAAGTTACTGTGAAAATCCCCTAGAGCGCACACACTCTGGCACCTGTTTGGGTACACCGAGAGATAATTGAGCACGGCCACTGCAAATAACCAGAAATGTTTTTCTATTTCAATATATTGTTTATTTTCAAAAAGGACACAATATAAAACAAAGTAACTGTTTCTGCATTTTTCAAACTAATATTCCCTTTAAAATGTAGTTGTTGTGGGATTCCTTTAAACGTTATTACGCATCAAAAATGGCACAGTACCTTCCAGGCTGCTCTGCAGCATAGCAGGATCAGTGGTTGAGATTCTTGCTATCACAACAATATTCTGATTGACATTTGTTTTGAATAAGAAATATTGGAAAAAGCACCGAGATGCTAATTTAGAATTTTGAAGGAAGTCTTCAAAACTTCTATTTTATCATCCTGAAAATAAGACCCAATTAAAGAATAATCCTCTCTGTGCTATTTCATTTCACCTAACAGCACAAATTCAAAAAGATGTGATGGATTATTTGCTGTTGGATTAGTCATTATGATAGTGACAGGAAGGGCATCTGGCTGTAAAACTACTTGCCAAAAAAAAAAGATGGCTGATATAAAGGATAATCAGCCAGCTTTGTGGCAACTCCTATGTAACATGGGAAAAGCAGAAAGAGAAGAAAGGATTAATCGTTCTACGTATTGGAGGATTTTTACATTTACCTAAAGTATTTCAGAAAGAAATTGGAAAGTTATGTAAATATGTAATAAGATACAGGTCCAATTAGCATGTTTTCTATAATTACCACAAAGTGTGTTTATCGTCTTCTTCTTTGGAATACAACAGTAGAGGGCCAAATTGCAATGCAGATCAGGTCAGACATTCACACTACAACAAACAAGTCAGCTTCAATTTAAACTTACGTATCGATAGCTCCAAAACTAAATGGTCCTGCTCAATGCTTTTCTACAAAAATGTATCATTTTTTTTGTGCTCCAGATGACAACAATCCAGATTGTGGGGTCATCCAACTTTAAGCAACAGGGATGTTGAAAGAAACTACGTGCTGGACTCCCACTGTTTAGAGGGCTCTAATGCCATATGACGCTCATTAGTTTTATTTGAAATGCATTTCAAAATCATTTCCACTGCGTTACAGGCAAACAAAATGCTGCTGCAACTTAAAAAAAATTTGCAAGTTAAATGAGATGCTAAAGTAACATATAATCTTAGTAATGTCAAAGTTTTTATTCTTTCACGAGATGTCAGCATCGCTGCCTAAGCCAGCAGTAGTTGTTCATTCATAATTGTCCTCGAGAAAGTAGTGCTTTGTTGCCTCTTGAACTGCTGTAGCCCATCTGGTATGTAGCCTATAGATACACCCCCACAGTGTTTTTAGAAAGGGAGTTCCAAGATTTTTACCCAGCAACAGTTACTTAAGAAATGACAATATAGTTCCAAGGCAAGTTAGTGTAGGCCTTGAACCGCAGGTTGTGGTGTCCCTATGAATCTGCTGCCGTTGCCCTTGGTGGTAAAGGCTGCTAGTTTGGAAGCTACTGTCAAAGAACCCTTAATAAGTTGCTACAATAGATCTTGTAATAGTAAATACAGTAGCCAATGTATGAATGAAGGACAACGTGTAGTTTAGAAGCAGGAAGTTCATTAAAGTAAATCTCATGCACAAGGGTTCTGGCACCAATGACAAAGTAACTGTTGCATAGTAGACACGAGTTAGAGAATCAAAGGATTGGGTTGGGTAGGAACTGAATGCTTGGAATAGGGCAGGGAAGAGTAATGCAGGAACACCAATATGCCAGAAAGCCAGTCAAAGAGGGATGGATAGAAACATAGGAGTCCATTCCGCCCTTTGAGCCTCTTCCACCATTCAACTTGATCATGGCTCATCTTCTACCTCAACATTATACTTACACTCTCTGGCTATACCCCTTGACACCTTTTGAGTCTGGAAATCTATTTATTTCCTTCTTAAATATATTCAATGGCATAGTCTCCACGGCTTTCTTTGATGGAGAATTCCATAAGGCGACTATCCTCCAAATGAAGTCCTCAGCTCAGTTCAAAATAGCCTACTCCATATCCTGGGATTATGTTCTTTTTCTCAAACCTCCAGTCAGAGGAAACAACATTCCTGCATACACTCCGCCCAGCCCCACTCAAATGTTAGAAGTTTCAAATTAGATCCTCTCTCATCTTCGAAATTCCAGTGAATATAGGCCTAGTCAACCCACTCTCTCTTCATATGACAAGCTTGCCATCCCAGGAATCAGTCTGGTAAACCTTTGCTGCATTCCCTCTATGGCAAATATATTCTTAGATAAGGAAATGGAAAACTGCACACACAGTGCTATAGGTCTGGTCTTATCAAATCCATGTGCAAGTGCAGTAAGACATAGTTACTCCTGTACTGAAAATCCTCGTGCAATGAAGGCCAGCATGCCATTTGTCTTTCCACTTATTTATTACATTTACAATCTTGTTTTCAGTGATGGTCTACTAAGTCACTCAGGTCCCTTTGTACATCAACATTTCCCAATCTAATACCTTTATACAAGCTATTCTTTCTTCATCCAAAGTGGATAACTTCACATTTATCCACGTGGTGCTGCATCTCACATCTATTTGCCCAGTCACTCAATTTGTCTGAATCACCTTGCAGCCTTTTAACATCTTCCTTATTACTAACATTCCCACCAAGTTGTGTGTTGTCATCAAATCAGAAAATATTGCTTTTGGTTCCCTCATCCAAATAATTGATGTATATTATGAATAGCTGGAGCCTGAGCACTGATCCCTGATGGGGTAAGCAGGATTTAACTAAAAATAAGATGTGGGCACATTATTTTTGAATTAATCAGAATTTAAAGAAGAGGTGGGGGTTGGCAAAGAGGACATTTGGGAAACCATCTGGGATTTTCTGCATTAATGAAATCAGTGGGAAATTGGCAGGGAAGGTTTCCACCCACTGACTGCAGACCAGGATACATTTTTTTGGAATAAGGTTCATTTAACTATCTTTGGCAGGCTCATGTTAGAGTCACATATTTGCCATGATGTCTACCTCCCTTGGTTCTGCCAACTTCAGCTGGCTCAGTGGATTAAATCAGTGGGAAATAAGCATTGTTTGGCCACTGCTATAAACCATGACATTTTATTTTCTGATGCTCAGTTGGAGGATTTTTTTATTTGTTTCCAAATCAGGCAGTCTGAATTGAGATCAAAGTCACTGTGGAAGAGGGAAAAAACTCCACTGATTAGTCATACCCAGCACAAAGGAAGACAGTTGTGGCTATAGGCCAATCAGCTCAGTCCTAGGACATTACTGTAAAAGTTCCTCAGATAGTATCCTAGCCTCAACTATCTCCAGTTGCTTCATCAATGACCTTTCAATCATAATGTCAGAAGCGGAATGCTCACATGAAGATTGCATGATGTTCAGTATCATTTGCAACCCCTCATATAATAACGCAGTCCATGCCTACATGTAGTAAGACCTGGATAACATTCAGGTTTGGATTGATTGTAAGTGGTAAGTAATATTCACACCACATGAAATGATAGCCAATGACCATTTCCAGCAAGAGAGAATCTAACCATCTGCCAGTGATGTTCAATGTCATTACTATCACTGAATCTCCCATCAGAGCTGTGGAGGACATCATTGACCAGGAAGTTAACTGGATCTGCCACACATAAATATTATGGTTACAAGAGCTCTGGCAAGTAATAGCTCCTGACTCCACAAACATCTATAAGGCACAAGTGTGATAGAATATTCTCCATTTGCCTGAATATATGCAGTTCCAACAACACAAGAAGCCAAAAACAACGCAGGACAAAGCAACCAGACATTCACCACCATAATAAGCATTCATGTCTCCAGAATAGATGCACCCGGGCTTGAGGATGTGCTATATACAAGATGCACTACAGCAACTTGCCACACTTTCTTTAACAGCACCTTTCAAATCCATGACGTCAACCTCTAGAAAAAAAATAGCAGCAGTGGGGAGCCCTCCATTGGTTGGAGTTCTACTTGGCACAAAGTAAGATATGGTTGCACTTGCTGAAGCTCGAGCATCTCAGTTTCAGGAAATCACTTCAGGCATTCCTCAGGGTATTTTCCGAGACCAAACTGCTTCATCAATGACATTCATTTCATGATAAGGTCAAAAATGGGGATATTTGCTGATGATTGCATTCAACACCATTTGCAACTCCTCAGATACTAAAGCAGTCCATGTCCAAATACAACAAGACTGGACAATATTCAAGTTTGGGCTAACAAGTGACAAGTGTTATTTGTGCCACACAAGTGCCAGGCAATACCCATCTTCAACAAGAGAATCTAACCATCACCTTCTGATATTCAAGAACATCACCCTCTATCAATATCTTACTGATTATCAATGACCAGAAACTGAACTGGAATTGCCGTATAAATATTGCAACTGTGAGTGCAGGTCATAGGTTTGGAATCCTGTGGCAATTCACCTCCTGACTTCCCAAAATCCATCCACCATCTACAAAGAGTGTGATGGAATCTTCTCCACTTGCTTGATGAGTGCAGCTCCAACAACGTTCAGGAAACTTGACACTGTCCTGGATAAAGCAGCCAGCTTAATTGACTCCTAATCCACAAATATTCACTCCCTCCATCCTCAAATCACAGTGGCAGCACTGTTTACCACCGATAAAATAAATTGCAGCATTTCACTAAGGCTATTTAGTTAGCACCTCCAAACCAACAAATGGTACCTATCCAGAAAGAAAAGAGCAACAGATGGACAGGAACATCCATGGGAAGTTTCCTTTCGAACACTCACCACCCTGACTTAGAAATAATTGCCGTACCTTCATTGTTGCTTGGCCAAAATCCTAGAATTCCTTCCCTAACAGGCCTATGGATGTAACTACACCACATGAACTGCAGTGGTTCAAGATGGCAGCGTGACTATCTAGTCAAGGGCAATTAGCAATTGGTAATGAATGCTGGCCTAGTCAGATAGACTCGTATTCCACAAATGATTAAAAACACTGCATGAGAACAGAATACCTGCAGTTCCCCTTCCAAGTCACCACCACCAAGAGGTAACCATTGGATTGAGAGAAATAACGCTATGAAAGCTGTCCTTTGCCTGTGGCTCATGTCACCAACAAGTAAACTGTAGTGAGATGGAGCAAGAATAGATACTGAAGATACATTGGAAACATTCATGTGTCGTAAAGCCACTATTGACAGCACAAATCCTGGAAGACTTGTTTAAACCATAGTATTACTTTTCCATAAACATTTGCCAGTATTCTAAAAAGGAAGATTAAAAAAAACTCTAATTGAATAATTGTTTTTGTGTTTTGTTGGTTTATCATTTTCAGGAATTAGATTTTAGTTTACAAATGACTGCATCTTTCAGTAAAGATTCAGAATCACAATCTCAAATGCTTACAGCCAAGAAAAATGTAATATGTTCACAAATCATTTTATTAATACTTCAAACCTCATTACACTAGTGGAGAGCAATGATGCTTAATAAAAATGTACTAACTACTCTTTTAAAAAGCACTTATTTGAGTGGACATTTCTTGGTTTCGCTAATTTCTCCTTTATATTTTCTGCAGTCATGTTCACACTAGGTCAGAATTCATTTGCTGTAAACCCTAAAATTCAATCTGTAATTCTGATTCCTTCACTGGTTTCAATATTTCAGCCTTTGCCTTGCCTGATTACTGCATTTGTGTTAAAAAAAAAAACAGGTAGCCACATTTACTTTTGGTTATGGTATGCAAATTCAAATATATTAGGACCACTCAAATTTGGAAACATTCCCTTAGCTCAAGAAAGGTTAATGTGAGGTGGAATATACAGAAAACAGGTAGCAGTGATCAACTGGTATAATGGAAAATAAACTGGTGAAGGGCTACATGACAATCAAGAATGAGATGGGACAGGGTGTAAAACAAAATGGAACACAAAAAAACATTCAGTCGAAAGGAGACCAAAGATTTGTGTCTTCTGCTGCATAGTGACCTGCAGGTTTTTTGTGGATCAAAGAAAGCTCTTTCTATACAAGTGAATATGATCACAATGTTAACAGCACAGCTGATGTTAAACAATAGAATAATCCAAATCTCAGAAGAGAAACATGGTATGCCTGTTCTTTACTGTATTTTGAAATTTGGTACAACGTGAGGAAAGATGTGAAAAAGAGTAAAGAATGTCTCAGGTATTTTTGTGATACTAAACAAGATAACTGTTCTTTGTATAACAAACACACAAGAAAGTCAACAAGAAATATACTCTAACTACCTTCATGATTATACACGGTACCTTCAAATTTGCCCAGTTCCAAATCCTTCTAGTTGCCTAACTTCAGAGCTGAACCTTGTCAAACAACTTCCCATCATTTTTTAAACTTTAGGCATATTCAGCAATAGTTACTATACCAGACACTCGTATTTTTTGGGAACTGTTTCCAACTTAAATAGAACAACTGGTTTCTCAGACAGGCTTTTCTTCAAGCACAATTTGTTAGATGTTAACAAACTTCTTGTTGTGGACTGAGTTCTTAAAAACTCCAGTTGAAGTAGCCTCTGATGTACTGTTTTTCCCTTTTGATCTTCCCCATCTAAACTGATCTTCTCAGAAGTCACTCTTAATTACCTTTATTTTGAGACATCACCTTTTAGAATGTAATTATGAAATTCATACCATGTTATTTCCTTTCAAATTAGCATCTTTACTTAAGCCCTTGACATTTTATCCACTATTCTTACCAGCATGCCTTAGGTAAACATTAGTGTGGGTAGACTTATCAAAAGAGCAAAGCACTAGTTCTGCCAACTCAACCAACCTATTTCGACTACAATTTCCATTTTTAAATAGTTCTTTTATTTAAATATATATCAGAACACTTGTCTAATTACTGAATTTCCTTGCTTTTCATTTTATCACAATTTTTTAACAACAAAATTAAGCTTTCATGCCATTAAATCTTCCAAATCAGCCCATCAGACATCTACTGCATCAGGCTATCTTCATTGCAAACATATTCAACACTTGTTCAATAAACTATACTTGAGAGGAGCAAAAACCTCATCACTATTTTTGCAAAAAGACAGCAACTGGTAGGTGTGCAACCTTCATTGGCAGAGTTCCCTTGTGTTACATGCTATTCATATCAACCTTGCATCACACTTCAGTTCCAGTCAAATATGAAAATGGAAGGTGACTGCTATGTTTCAGTCAGTATTTCATCTCCCATGAAGTCTGCATTTACACATTTATTCTAGGTTGAAGCCCCAAAATGGGCCACCCCCTTTATGTACAGCAGAACCAACTCTATAAGCATAAAAGAGAGCTGTATTGCCCACATGCCTCTGCTCTGCCTTTGCAAATTTGTTCTCTTAATGCATTCTCAAATGCATTCTCTTAATGGAAAGCTGCAGCCATACAAAAGCTGACCACATTTTGTACTTTCCAACCAAATGTGTTACAGCTAATTCACTCAAGCAAATATTTCCTTTCTCCATTCAAATCACACGCAAAAGTTTCCATAGCAAAATTTGATACAGCTAGCACTCGTACCAGCACAGGTAGGCCTGCATCATGTGCCATCACAGCCTGAATTCCATGAGTGGAACCATGATGCCATGATTATATATTAAGGGTTAAGGATGCTGTACAATAGCAGATCAAGCAGAGAAAATGTGAGTTTGAGGTTCAGCTTGACAACGAGGGCAAAAGATTGGGAAGAAATAGAAACAGCAACACAGACTTTTGGTTTAGCATTGCCAACTGACCCTAGTGAACAAGGTTATATTCCAGCGAACATGATTAGCAATAATTGTAAACTTTAATTTATTTCTGAAACTTTATATTTAAATGTTATAAAAGAAGGGTCTTCTACGCAACTAATTTTGTGTATTGAAGATTAGATGTTCGTCAAGCTTATAACTGCACTTGTCTTTTCAGAAATATTAGCATAATAGCTTGTATTGCCAACAGAATAAATGACAAAGCTTCTCAACTTCTGACATTAGAACAGAAAAATATTATGTTAAGGAAGTGTATGATTTTATTTTTGGAGAGCAAAAGAAAGTTAAGGTTTCAGATTTGTGACTTTCCATCAAAACAGGCCTGAAATGTTAACTTTTTCAATCCGCTGATACCCTGCTGCTCTGCCAGTATTTCCAGAGTATTTATTATTTTTATTTGGCACAGTATTTTGCTTTTACATTGTTTTCTTTCATAAGTGTAAAGATTTTTTTTCAAATTTCAAAGTGCTTACTGATAAATGCAAATTATAATGTTTATTAACCTATTAACAGATAGTTTGAAATTAATCAAATTTCCCTCTCTTGAGGAAAAATGTCTCTAGTTCCACGAGCAGTTGCAACATATGGCACAGAACATTCACTTCAATTAAAACCATACTTCCAGGACTTGAGAAATTCTATGCAGTAGGTGGTAGCACAGCAGTTGGTAAGAACAGCCTGAAGCCTGTTTGTAACTGCACACATACAACATGAAAAAGAGCACCGTATCACATAGATTTGAATCAAGAGGCTCCTATCTACCACGATGCTGGCAGATTTTTTTTAAATGAGCACTTTCTAATTGATTGCCTTCATGTCAATTTATTATGTAAGGCAACCAAACTAAGGGATTTTTTTTAAATTCTGCTGTCGAGCAAACATCTTCCACCTCTGGAAAAATTGCTAATACCTAAAGTGTCACATCACAAGAAGATGCAGTATCTTGCTCCTTTAAACCATTAATCTTTATTAAAATTATTTTCCCTCTTTGTACCTGAAAATTGAATCCTCTAAATAAATATTCAAGGTTTCTTTATATTAAAAGATTCTAGCTTCCTCATCGTGTACTTAAAGACTCCGTTGCCATGGGTATGCTTAAATAGCAAAAAAGATCTCAACAATTTGTAATTTTGCAGAAGTGCAGCCATAGGCCCAAATAGCAGGATCAGAAAATTAAATGTTGAACTATAATATTTTTATAATTTAAATATAATTTATTTTTATCTTCATTTACTGCACATATAATTGGTGCAAACATGTTTGAATAAATATTACAATAACGTTTAATTTTGTTGCGATATTGGACTGAAACCACTCAAGTCTGTAAGTTGCAGTAACAAACTTTTATTTACAAGCATGCTTGGGGGACAACCTGCTCCTACAGGAATGTTTGCTGGGTACAAAAACTGTATAACACATTTATGTCTTTGGTCATCACACTTACACTATAAAATCCTAATAAGCAGAATCATACAGACTGCAGCTATCCACTTTATCTCATTGAAGGCTCAAGCCTGGTTACTACCACACACTTGACTTTCACAGAACAGATAAGCAATTCAGTTTGTGGTTGTTACTTTTCCATACTATCATACTGAGCAAGGGCTTTAATAATTTTTTAAAAATTGTTAATGTTCATAACTACATTTGCCTACTTCATATGTTTAATGTCAAATTATTTTGGTACTTCCTCGAGAGGTAATTTACAATGCAGAAGTTTATAAGGCTCTCTTTAGGGTGTCCTTGAAACATTTATACTGACCATCTTGATGTCATTGTCCTATAACATCTACTTGTAGATTCTGTAGTCAGCCTTGCAGGAATCATGGCCTATCCATCCAAGTTGGATTTTCTGAAGGGTGATCTCCATGCTGTTTGAGCCCACCCTAGGCTCAGGACCTTATTGTTTGTGGTTTTCTGGTGCTATCAATTTTTTCTGATGGACCTACATGTTTTTGGTGGAAGAGTGGCATCTATAGCAAAGATGTCGGCATTGAATTCGGGTAAACACAGTAATAAGTCTCACAACACCAGGTTAAAGTCCAATAGATTTATTTAGTAGCAAAAGCCAGTAGCTTTCAGAATGCTGCTCCTTCATCAGGTAAGTGGAAGTTCTGTTCACAAACAGGGCATATAAAGACACAAAGTCAATTTACAAAATAATGGTTGGAATGCGAGTCTTTACAGATAACCAAGTCTTAAAAGTACGACAACATGAGTAGAGAGAGGATCAAGCACAGGTTAAAGGAATGTGTATTAACTCCAGACAGGATAGTCAGTGAGATTTTGTAAGCCCAGGCAAGTCATGGGGGGGGGTGTTTACAGATAATGTGACATGAACCAAGATTCTGGTTGAAGCCATCCTCATGTGTGCAGAATTTGGCTATCAGTCTCTGCTCAGTGACTCTGTGTTGTCGTGTGTCATGGAGGCCGCCTTGGAGAACACTTACCCAATGATCAAAGGCCAAATGCCCGTGACCACTGAAGTATTCCCCAACAGGAGGAGAACATTCTTGCCTGGTGATTGTCGAGTGGTGTTCAATCATCCACTATTGTAGCGTCTGCATGGTCTCCCCAGTATACCATGCCTCGGGACATCCTTTCCTGCAGGGTAACAGGTAAGGTAATGTTGGCCAAGTTGCAAGTACATGTACTGTGTACCTGATGGATGGTGCTCTCACGTGATATGATGGCATCCGTGTCACGATCCAGCACATCCTGCAGAGGTTGCTGTGGTAGGTTGTGTAGGGTTGTGGTCACTTTTCTCCTAAAGGCTGGGTAGTTTGCTGCAGACAATGACCTGTTTGAGGTTGTGTGGTTGTTTGAAGGCAAGTAGTGGGGGTGTGGGGATGGCCTTGACAAGATGAATGACGTATTGAAGGCTCCGGAGAAGATGTCATAGTTTCTCCGCTTTGGGAAAGTAACGGAAGAAGGGTATTCTGTCCCCTGTCCCATGTTTGTCTTCTGAGGAGGTCAGTGCGGTTTTTTGCTGTGGCGCATCGGAACTATCGATCGATGAGTCAAGCATCATATCCTGTTCTTTTGAGGACATCGTTCAGCGTGTGGAGTATTTGTTGCGGTCCTCCTCATCTAAGCAGATCCGTATATACGGAGGGCTTGTCCATAGGGAATGGTTTCTTTGATGTGTTGGACTTTAACCTGCAGTTGTGAGGCTTCTTACTGCATCTACAGCAGACTCAGGATGTCTTTACTCATTAACTTAGACGAGGTAACACTCATTAGGTCACTATCTATTATCCATCTCTTGCTGCTTTATGGAAACCTTCTTCCCGACTGCTGAGGTGTCGCCACACCCGCAGTGCTGTTTGGGAGGGAATTCCAAGATTGCCTGAGTTATATGGTGGGCTGGTAGAATTTGATTTTAGTTTTCAGCTTCATGTCATGCTGTTTTCAGACATGAGCATGGAGTCAGTTGTAGGCAGAACTTGCTTTCTGCACGTGCAGTCATTGGCCAGAACTCTCTAGCCATTCCCATCAGCAGGGTCTTTTGGTCCCTTCGACATTGAACCCCCACCACAGGTTTCCTGATAGCAGGAGGTGCATACAATGGGAAAGCCCATTGACAACTGCAGGACCAGAAGATCCCATTGCCATTCAACGGCAGTCCACCTTCGCCAACACGAAACACATCATGGCGGAAGCGTGGAAAATTCCACCCGTTATCTTTGTCAATTGTAGCATGCCTAGAGACAGACTACAAAGGTATGAGATTGGTGCCATCAGAGGTTATGTCTGGTGCTTTATAGTATATTGCTGACTGAAATAAAACCTCAATCCTGGAAATATTGATATGGAAACCGAGCTTTTGGCAGTATTTGAGAATGTATTTGCTATAGTCTGTCTTTCATTTTGTAGGCAGTTAGGGCACAGTCACCTGCACTCAGAAAACTCTTGTATTCACGGTTTCTCTGATTTTGGTCACGGCACACAGTCTGGAGAGATTGATTAGCTTCCCTGAACAAAATCTAATGCTAATGCCTGCAAGCATGTCTTAGGCAGCTTTCTTAAATATTGCAGAATGGAAAAGATTGAGAAACTGGGGAAGTGGCATCGTTGATTATTGTAAAGACATCAGACATCACAGCACAGGTATAAACACATCTGTTTGTGTTTTGATATACCTAAATAATCTCCAATAAGGTTTCTTTCAGTGGATAGAATGCTCTACAATGTTAAAAACATTATATTTGGGTCATATGATGCAGCTGAGAAATTAGCAAAGCAAATTGTTCACTTTTAACTTTTGTTGCCTTCTGAGAGGTGGCAGATGGAGCAATGGCTCTAGATTTTCAAATGCTAATCATACACTTAGAGCACTTCCTTTTCGTTGTTGGTTTAGTTTTTTTTAAACTCCCATCTGACGAGAAGAGTTAAAATCCGATTTCACTCAGTATAAAGGGATAAAAATGGAAGAAGGTCAACAATGTTGAGAAGCTCACTCGAGCAGCAGTACCACCCATCTCATCCACCATGCCTCCCCCCACTCCCCAGCCGCCACATACAGGCACATCCCTGCCCAGTCATCCACTACCCACCACCCACACATACACAGAGCAAGTAGCAGACAGTGTCTGCACAGCCAGTGACAGCTAGGGCACCTGACTTGGGTTGGTCAGGTTATAAACGTGCTGTGTGAATTGTTTAAATATTGGATATACCAGGAATCAGCCTATTAAATCCAGTGTTTACTGAAATAGTTAATCCGCGATTTTCCAATTTAAGGGAGATAAAACCATCATGATTGAAGAAAGAAAATAAAGAATTACTAATTGAAGAAGTTAAGACCCAGATTTTATCCCAAGGTATTTTCACAAGAGTGGGAGATTCCCTGGCTCATCAAATCCAATCTTTAAAAATGGCCACCAACAGGTTGTATTGTTGGTCGATGGGGAGTGGGCAGAAATCAAAGTTGGTTGAATGATACCAGAACAAGTGCAGAGGTTGCTGGGTGCAGACTAGCTGGAGCACAAGGTCTGCCTCTGTGCTCAGACACTGTGTTGAAGCTCAAAAAACAACACAATCCTCAACCTCCACACTATCCATATCCCGTCCCTGCCAACTTATGCCAAGCCATAACCCATTTGCTAACCCACAATCTTCTACCCAATCCCCCAGCCCCTCATACTCCCATGCCAACTCGTGTCTACACATGTTTTCTCATATCCCTCCCCATAAAACTTTGCACTGACTGCCTCCATGTCAACTCACCTAGTAGCCTTTCGACACTTCCTTGATATTTTTGATAGCTGTGACCTTTCCTGGTCAGCAGGATAGTTCCAATCAGTTTATGCCTAAAAATTGCATGCTTAATTCGAGCAATCCCAAAGAGTGCCTTACCGCTCCCAAAAAGGTACCTGGCTATTCAAAGAATCCACTCAGTCAGTTCCAAGATTCATGCAGCCAGGGCTCAAAAATCAGAAATCAGTGGCAAACAGCTGCTGATTTAAATGGCCAACTGGTTCTGTGAATCGCGCATACGTGAAACTCTGTCTGCATCCATTCCTGTCCTGTGAAAATGGGAAATCAGTAAGAATTTAGCAACACCAATTTTAAATCCAACCGATTTATTTGACAGTAAATCTGTGAGCTTTCAACACTGTGTGTCTTCGTCAGGCAAATGCAGTGTTCTGGTCAGCAATAGCACACATCAGCACAGACAGTCAGAGATTGCTGATTAGAATGCGAATCCTTACATCTAACCTGCTATTCAAGTGTTAAAGTGGCTAACAATGTGTGTGAAGGGAATCCTGAGCATTGGTTAGAGAATTGTTTATTTTCTCCAGACGGTACAGTAAGTGAGGTTTTTTTGCTAACCCAGGCAAGTTACAGGGGTTACAGATAGTGTGTCATGAAGCCAAGATCCCTGTTAAGACCGTCCTCATGTGTGCAGAACTTGGCTATTAGTCTCTGCTCAGCGACTCTGCGCTGTCGTGTGTCACGAAAGTCCCCTTGAAGAACATTTACCCGCAGGTCGGAGGCCGAATGCCCATGACTGCTGAAGTGTTCGCCCACAGGAAGGGAACTGTTTTGCCTGGTGATTGTTGATTGTTGAGCAATCACCAATCAACAATCACCAGGCAAAACAGTTCCCTTCCTGTGGGCGAACACTTCAGCAGTCATGGGCATTCGGCCTCCGACCTGCGGGTAAGTGTTCTTCAAGGGGACTTTCGTGACACACGACAGCGCAGAGTCGCTGAGCAGAGACTAATAGCCAAGTTCCGCACACATGAGGACGGTCTTAACAGGGATCTTGGCTTCATGACACACTATCTGTAACCCCTGTAACTTGCCTGGGTTAGCAAAAAACCTCACTTACTGTACCGTCTGGAGAAAATAAACAATTCTCTAACCAATGCTCAGGATTCCCTTCACACACATTGTTAGCCACTTTAACACTTGAATAGCAGGTTAGATGTAAGGGATTCGCATTCTAATCAGCAATCTCTGACTGTCTGTGCTGATGTGTGCTATTGCAGACCAGAACACTGCATTTGCCTGACGAAGACACAGAGTGTTGAAAACTCGCAGATTTACTATCAAATAAATCGGTTGGATTTAAAATTGGTGTTGCTAAATTCTTACTGAGTTCTTACCACCCCAGTCCAACGCTGGCATCTTTACAAAATGGGAAATGCCAGGGTTGAGTACAGATATTCAAAGTTTCACCTGTTTTCAGGATTTTCACCACAATGGAGAGGTTCTCCACATGGCAAAAATATAGGCATAAGAGGTTGATTACTATTAGTTTAATAAAGGGTTGCAATCTACAATAAATGATTAAGAATGATACCTTATTGGAAAGACTTTGTTTACCAAAATTATTTGCTGTACTGAAAATCAAACCATCTCTATACTTTTGTTCCAACTGAACGATTGTGAAAGGCTGTAGTGAGTGATACGTCTTTGATCCATCTAGTTAACTATCACATAAGCAACACAGGAATAAACAAACCTTCAGTCACATTGTATAACAATCAAGGACAGATCTCTCTATAGAATGGCCTTCCTGTCATTAACTACAGTACAGCTGTGAAATGGTACCAAGGTGAAACCTGAACCTCCTGCCAAATTCCCCGAGTTAATATTGCTTGCACAGTAAACCTACAGTTCAAAGAGGGAACAGTCTAATTTCTGTTGTGTCAAAATCTTTGTATAATCCATAACATATGCATGCCAAGCATACTTCGACACTGTTGTCTGATTATGTATATTCAGTTTGACATGTTCTCTCGAAGTTTTTAGAATAGCCCAATTCTTCTCTTTTTACTGGGTTCTTGTATATTCTAATTCAGAATCATTGGCACTGTATCTACAGTCTCCCCGACTGAACAGAGCAATACTGATGTGTCCTTTACGCATTAGCACTTTCATTGAATATATGCAGTGCTTACAGTAAATTTTAAGTCATCCTATATTAATGTTTGGGGTTTTTTTTTGCTCTACTAACCAGTGCAACATGATGCTATAAATCTAACATCTGTTTTATCTTTATGCTTTTTGTTGGAAATAAAGAAGATCCCAGAATTTACTTAAAGGTGCCAGAGAAAATTAGGAGTCCCATAGCCTCATGTACGTCTTAGAATCTTATTGCTTCAACTTGTGGATAACTCTGCATTTGAGCTTCAGCAATAGGGTAAACATAGATTTGAACTTCAGCAAAGAAACAGCTTCCCTGGCACTAATGATACTAAACATAGAGTCATAGAATCCTATAGTGCAGAAGGAAGCCATTTGGCCCATCGAATCTGCCCTACCATAATCCCACCCAGCCCTATCCCCGTAATCCCATGCATTTACTCTAGCTAGTCCCCTAACAACTAAGGGTCAATTCTCTATGGCCAGTCTACCTAATCCACACATCTTTGGATTATGGGAGGAAACCAGAGCACCTCGAGGAAACCCATGCAGATCTAGGGAGAATGTGTAAACTTCACACAGACAGTGACCCAAGCCGGAATCAAACATAGGTTTCCTGACGCTGTGAGGCAGTAATGCTAATCACTGCTAATCACTCCATTTAAAATAGGAGTAGAAAATAGGCCATTTGGCCCTTCTCTGCAACTCAATAAGATCACGACTGATTTGGTTGCATTTTGAATTCCACATTTCCATCTACAGCTAACTTTTAATTTGCTTTCTTAACAAGACGCCATCTCCATCTTAAAAACATTCAATGACTTCCCCTCCTCCACCATCTTCTGAGGCAGAGTGTTTCACAGATGCAGAACTCTCCAAGGGCAAAAAAAATATAGTGCTATTAGAAAGGGTGTTCCAAGATTTTGATCTAGCAACAATTAATGAATGGCAATGTCATTCCAATTCAGGATGGGGAGTGGCTCGGAGGGGAATTTCCAACAGGTGATGTTACCATATGTATGCTGCCCTTATTATTCTATTTAGTAGCAGCATGGGTTTGGAAGGTATTGCCTCAGGATTTTACTCCCCACCCCAATTCCCACTGCCTCCAATTTTTCTCGGTTCAGTCAAATGCTGCTTTAAAAGCCCAGACAACAAGAGAACTCACCTTACCTCCACAGTTCAGCCCTTTTGGCCATGTTGCAAACAAGGTTGCAATGAGTTGGGAGCTGAGTGACTCTGTAAACAAGTTATTGTTAAGCAAGTATCACATGATAGCATTGTTGATGACCCCTTTCATCACTTCACTAATGATTGATAGAAGATTGAAGTGGTAATTGGCTGGGTTGGATTTGTTTTGCTTTTTGTGTATGACTTACCTGGCAATTTTCCACATTGCCAGGTAAATGCCAGTATTACACAGGAACAGCATGACTAGGGATGCAGCAATGTCCGATGCATGAGTTTTCAGTATAATGAGATTGGACAAGTAAAACACTTAGAATTTGTGGCTGCGAATTCAAATTTGCAATGTCTTCTTGACATTACATTATTTTTGTACTGATTTTTACAGGTTATTGAGCTTTTGTGTATTCCTGAAAGCACCTTTTTCCAAGATCAAGATCGCCATCGTGAGGACCGTTTTCTTTCCATGCTATTTTCATGCTTTGGTGTGGGTTATGAAAGCCCTAAAAAAAAATTTAATTTGTGGGCTCACGACCAATATTTCTCAGGAGTTTGGATTATACCGACAAAGAAACGTTGAATGCTTTAACACTTTCAAACATGTGAATCAGATGTTATATTCCAATGTGGGTGTGTGTTTAATGTAGTGATTGATCATAAGATTTTACCCGCAAAGATAAGCTGATCTTTACATTGACTATCAGGGTTTTAGTGCTGAAATGCTTTGCAATATTTTTCCACAGGAGAAAGTACCATAATGCATTCAAAACTACTGAAAGATATGTTGGCAAACTAGGCTGTCATGTTTAAGACTGTGATTCAAATGTCAAGAGATCTTTAGCTTTAAAATAAATGGCCCTACTATTGAACATAGTAATAAAACCTGAGCACTTGGCCCTCATCACTGAGGGGCAATCTGCTTTGAAATGGAAATGGAACATGAGCTGCAACGTTAAAAAGGTTTCAACTGACTTCATTCTGTTTATTTCCCAGGATTTGTTTGATAGCTTGGGCTATTGGGAATGCTTGGCTGTATTTCAAAAGGTCCAGAACCACTCATTTCAGCCAACAACTATGTTCACATTCAAACTGACAGTTTTAGAAGATTAAAGATTATCTATCTTGGATGTCCTGAGTGTATAAGTATTTTTTTTTTATAACAAATGAATCACTTGAGATGATTTTGTTCTGTAATAACATTTTTGAAGAAGTTTTTTTTCCAGAATGTTGGATTTGGATAAGATTGGATTGTCAAAGTTTATTTTTTTAAAGTCCATTTTAAAGACATCCTGAAATCTATCTATAGTGAACGCTCAGTGAATAACTATAGATAATACACCAGCGATAGTGAGAGAGGGGAATGGAGGATATATCTTATATCAGGACATATCATGTATAGCCTAATACTCCATTATCAGCATTTATCACATACCTGTTTCTTTAAACCAGAAAATAAGTATTTGATAGACATAGTAAGTCATCCACTGTGATGAGTGCTTGTAAATACACTGCATAAATGTAGACTGCATTTGGATACCTTTGAACTTGTATAATGTTCAAAATGACACTCGAAACTTGTACATACAAAGTGTAATTTTACCTAGATGTGGATTTCTCACCAGTGCTGAAGGTGCTAGACTCCCTACCTGCAATTCTCCAACTTTTTTCTACTTCAATGAGATCTGTGTCAAAAAATTGCAGCCATTCATGCAAGTACAATATTTAATGCTAATAAAGCTGCATTTCTTTTTCATTGAGACATTGCTAATCAACATAAAACTAACAATGTATTGCTTGAAAGTGCAGACTTTTACACTTACCCTTCATTCCAAATATTTCCATAAATGTTCTGCACGCTATTATCACTTTGCAAAAGCTAAATTTGACTCATCATGAACTTCAATCAAAAATACTATCATGGATTTCCACAGAGAGGCAATGTTAATCAGCTCAACATTCTTCACACAATAGGCAATCATTTCTACAAAAACAAAACATTGCAGAACATAGAAGCATAGACATAGAGCAAATCAGGAGGCCTTCCTGCCCATCATTTCTGTACCAGTTATTGGAAATAAAAACTGCAAAACATTTACATTACAGAGATAGCAAAAGAGAGAGGGGAGAAAAGAAAAATGGAATGTTTACGATAGGTTGGAAAATTCAGTGACAAAAGTGAAAGTGCAAAGCAAAATAAGATAGTAATGGGACAAGAAACAAAATATATATCTGGAGGAAACTTTATAGGATTATGCAATACCATAATCAATATCTACCATTCAAACACAAACTAAAAATGGGGGTAGAGATTGTATTTGGAAATTGTTGAACTGTGTTAAGTCCAGAAGGCTATAAAGTGTCTAAACAAAAGACAAAGTGTTGTTCTTTGTGTTTACACTGAGCTTCAGAGTAAAAACAGAATAGGAGACTGAGAAGAAAGAGGTCAAATGGAACAGAGCAGAGAATTATTAAAAAATAGGTGACAGGAAGCACTGGGTAACACTCATGAATTCAAGGCAGAGGCTCACAAAAATAGTCACCCAATTTAGTTTACCAATGCAGCAGGGACCTCACTATGAGCAATGAATAAAGTACACTTTTGATTTGATTTTAATGTCACATATATTAACACATGATGAAAAGTATTTCCTTGCGTGCTATACATACAAAACATAATGGTCATAGAGAAGAAAATGAGAGAGTTACAGTCATAGCTTGGGTGTGGAGAACAGTCAACTTAATGTAAGATAAGCCCATTCAAATGTCTGACAGCAGCAGAGAAGCTGTTCTTGAGTCAGTTGACATGTGTCCTCAGATTTTTGTATCTTTTTCCCGAAAGAAGAAGGTTGAAGAGAGAATGTTCAGGGTGTGTGGGGTCCTCAATTATACTGGCTGTTTTGCTGAAGCAGCGGGAAGTGTACTCAGAGTCAGTGGATGGGAGGCTGGTTTGCGTGATGGATCAGGCTACATTCATGACCTTTTGTAATTCCTTGCAGTCTTGGGCAGGAGCAGGAACCATACCAAGATGTGATACAACCAAAAGAATGCTTTCTGTGGTGCATCTGTAAAAGTTGGTGAGAGTTGTAGCTGACATGCCAAGTTGAAGGAAGTACAAGCAACTTATTGGTTCTCTTTGAAGTTGTGTTTGAGGCTTTGGACAGGAAAAGGGAGAAGGTAAAAGCACAGGTGCATCATCTCCTGCACTTTCAAGGGAAGGTGTCACTGGAAAGAAAGTAGGTGTTTGAGGTAATAAAGGAGTGATCTACAGTTTCACAGAGGAGATGGTCCATTCGCAATGCTGTAAGGGACAGAAAGATGTGTTTGGTGGTGGCATCAAGTTGGACGTAATAGAAATAGTGGAAAAGGATCTATTGAATATGCAGACTGAGGTGTGGAAGGTGAGGAGAAGGGGAACCCTACAGTGGTTCTAAAAAGGAAAGAGAGCAAATACCTGCTTTTATATAGCACTTTTCACAATCACCAGATGTCTCAAAGCACTTCACAGCCATTGAAATACCTTTTGGAGTACAGTCATTGTTGCAATATAGGTATTGAGGCAGTTGATTTGTACTTGGGGAAACTCTAACAGCAACATGATAATGATGTCAACTGAGGGATAAATATTGATCAGAGCATTTGGGGTAACTCTCCTACTCTTCCTCGAAATAGAGCCGTGGGCGCTTTCACAGCCATCCAGGCAGAAGATGGTGCCTTGTTTGAATATCCCACCTGAAGAATAATGACAATGCAATACCTCCTCAGGTATTGCACTGAACTGACTGCACTGAAAGTGTAGGGCTTAGTGAAAAATCCCTGAAATGAAACATAAACAAAGAATCTTAAGATTCAGAGTAGAATGTGGTACCAACTGAGCAATGACTTATACTGTTAAGAAGAACAGAAAGAAAAGTGTCGGTGCTAAACAGATGCAGTTGAAGGCTTTGTCAATCATAGTAGTGAGGAGATCCATGGCTGAGGAAAACATCATCCAATCTTCCCAGCCTTTGCAGCCTTTGCATTCTAACAGGCAAAAATATTCCCAGGTAACTAGCTAAAGAAATGTACCATCACTCAAAGGATCTTGGCAACTTAAGTGAATGTGTCACTCCAACATGGATAAGAAGCCAGATAGAAAGATATTAGAAACAATGTTAAATTAAGAAGGAACCATACTTGAACATTAAAACAAAAAAGTCAATTCCTATGCAAGATCAGAATAGTTAAATTCTGTCATCAAGATAGGCATTCATCTATTTGGTTGGCCAAAATGATTGGTAAGCATCTGTAACTGGAAACGTTAATTATTGCTAGTCACACCATGTTCCTAATTGCTCAATTGGAACATTTCATATCTGATTAATACTAAAGTAACAAATTCTTGTCATCACATCTGTTACATGCTCAAAAATGCGCCACCAATCAATAGTTTAGATACTCCTACTGTGTTAAATATTTCCAAACATTGTAATTCACATTTTCCACTCAAAGCTTTGTAGAAGTGCAATAAGTTTCAAATATTAACAGTATATCAGTAGAGAGTATTGTGCCTCCCAGTGAGGCAAAGCTTTCAAAATGTCAACTTCAACTGAAAAGCTCTGATTAGTGCTTTCTCATCTCCTTCAACATTGTGAACTCTTCTAAATTCTAAACAGTTCATTTCCCACTTTGGGATCAGTGGTCATGTATTTTTAGACAACGTGCTAGTTTTATGCAACAATATTCATATTGCACACAGCCATATGAACTGATTAAGTGCTGAGAGAAGTAAATAAAGTATCACATCTGATACAAGGACGGGAACAAGAAATCATTATTCAATATTAAAGAAGACACCTGAAGTAAAACAGGACCACAATTTTGTTTAAACCTTCCACTAATTCCGTAATATTATGTCCTTCACTGTGATACAAAGCCTATTAGTGCACAGTATGATAAATTTTGTGGAAAAGCTTTAGTGTCAATGCTAAATTACATATTGTGATTGACACATAGGGTTTTGATTTCCTCTGGCAATACAGGTTAACTTCTTTTATGACATTATTTCAGAAGAATTGTTAGTGTTAAAATACACTGGGGTATGAAAATAGCAGCAACTTTCATATAGCTCAAGTCCATTTAGATCCAAAAATTTTCATTTAGACTCAATGAATTCACACTGGTGTTTCAAGGGTGGCACTGTGGCAGAGTGGTTCACACTGCTGCCTCACAGAGCCTGAAACCCATGCTCGATTCCGACTTTGAGTGACTGTGTAGGTCACAAGTGCACATTCTCCATGTATCTTTGTGGTTTCCTTCAGGTGCACCACTTCCTATCCATGGTCCAAAGATGTGTACGTTAGGGGGACTGGCAATGCTAAATTGCCCCTCAGTGTAGGTTAGGTAGATTAGCCATAGTAACTATGAAGGGTTGCAGGGATGGGGGAGGGGAGAGTCTGGATTCTACTACCATAAGACCATTAGATATAAGAGCAGAATTAGGCCATTCTATTCACTGAGTCTGCTGCGCCATTCAATCATGGCTGATATGATTCTCATCCTCATTTTCCTGCTTTCTCCCCATAATCCTTGATCCCCTTATTGATCAAGAACCTCTGTCCCAAAAAGCAGCACTTCATACTTGCAATGATAAAACTCCATCTGCCAATTCTTTGACAATAACTGCAAGTGATCTATATCCTGCTGTATCCTTTGATGACCTTCTACACTATCCACAACTCCACCTTTCTTTGTGTCATCTGCAAACTTATTAACCTGCCCATCTAGATCTTCTTCCAAACCATTTCTCTATATCACAAACAGCAAAGTTTCAGTAGATATCCCAGTGGGACACCAATAGTGACGGACCTGCAGACAAAAACACCTTTCCACCACAACTCTCAAACCACCATGAGAAATGATGCACCTATGCAATGTCTGATTTCCCACCACCATCACCTGCGGTGCAAGTTTAAAATAAAATGGTAATTATATTTTGAATTGGAGCAATTCCATGCTGTAGAGGTAGCAGAAAAACTTGGAGTTGCAGGTTCACCAAACATTAAAGGCAGCACCTCAAGTCAATAAGGCTGGTAAAACAGAATTACAGATTTTATCTCAAACGGTATAGAACATAAAAACTACAAAATAATAATGAACCTAAATAAAGCTGCAATGCTCCTGTTCTATGAGCAAAGTGTTGAGCAATTAACTTTCAGAGTTAATAGTTGAGACAGAAATCATATTAACAATCAAGATTAGATTGGATAGATAGGAGGAGGAAAATGGCAGAAGAGCTATTGGAACAGGATGGATACAAGGTGATTCTAGCCATCCATGCATAAGAAAGGGAAAGCAAAATGAACTGGCTAAAAGGGCATGTTTCCATGTAGTAACTTCTACATATTTCTATGCATCCTAAAATCTCCTAATTGTCTGAGGCATTGGTCATTTTTGTTTCAGGATTCTGAGTAGAAACATTATTTCAGTCTATTTTCAAACAGCAACTCTTCATACACAAACTGTCAGCTAAAACTTAATCTGGCACATTTAATTAAATCTACAAAGTAAGATTTTTCTCCAAATAACGTGAATAGATTAATCATTATATCAGTTAAGTCCCAAATTTCAACATCAATTTATATTTATAAGGACTGGCTTGATACCATAATAAGCCTTAGCGCCCTTGAGTTAAGGAGTAAAAGAATTAGCCAATCAATCCTGATCAATATTCAAAGTCTATGCTGGAAATGTATGCCTAAATGTCAGGTGAGGACAGGGTTGAGTTTAGTTGTAATTCCCCGCTCTTTCCAGTTTGCTGACATTCACCACTGATGATCATAAAAAAAAACTTGAATTAAGTACAAAGGAAATTAATGAATATATGAGGAAAAGAACATACAAATTAAGAGAAGTAGGCCATTCAGTCCTTTGAGTCTGCTCCACCATTCAATAAGATAATAGCTGGTGTGACTGCAACCTCAATTCCACATTCCTGCCTAATAACCTTTCACCCACCACACTTATAAAGAACCTATATACTTCTGTTTTAAAATAGTCAAAGGATGTGTTCTACCATCCTTTAAGGAAGACAGTTCCAAAGGTGTATAACCCTGGCAAAAAAATCCCTTTCCTATCCTAAATGGGTGACCCCTGGTTTTTGAACAGTAGCCCCCTAGTACCAAGTTCTCCTACAAGAACAACCATGCTCTCACCATCCATCCTCTAAAGACCCCTCAGGATCATATATGTTTCAATCAAATCACTTTCTATTCTTCTGAACTTCACCAGATACAGCCTAGAGTGTCCAACTTTCCTCAGAAACCCAATCCAGGTGTTAATTTAGTAAACATTCTCTGAACTACATTCATTGACTTAAATAAAGAGACTAATGCTTATACAGTATTCTCGATGTGGTCTCACCAATGGTGTGTATATCTGAAGCAAAACCTCCCTACTTTTGCATTCAATTCACCTTGCAATAAATCATAGCATTCTATTAGTTTTCCTAATTACCTACAGTTTCTGCATTTGGTCCTGTAGATCTATCTGTAGCTCAGAGTTTTGCAATTTCTCACCATTTAGAGAACATTTTTTTTAATTTTCCTGCCAAAGTAGACAATTTCCAACTTTCCCACATTATAGTCCATTTGCCAGGTCTTTGCCCATTCATTTATCTATGTGTATCCCCTTGCAGCCTGTTCACATCTTATTATCCTATTCAACTTTGTGTCATCAGCAAAATTTAGCAACCATATCTTCGGCCCTTCATCCAAATCATTTATACAAACTATAAACAGTTGAGGGCCGAGTACTGATCCATATGGGACATCTTGCCAATTAGAAAAATACTTCTTATGCCTACCCTCTATTTCTTTTCTGCTAGTAAATTTTCTAACCATGACAATATGCTACCCTCTACACCAGTCTCTTTTATTTTTCACAATTGATATGACACCTTATCAAATGCCTTCTAGAAATCTAAATAAAGTACATCCATCATTTACTCTTTATCCATAGCATATGTTAGTTCTTTACAACATGTGTTTTTTTCAAAGAACTCCAATGAATTGGTTAAACATGGTTACATGATTTCTCTCTCAGAGAATCATGTTGACTCTGCCTGATCAACCTGAATTTTTCTAAGTGCTTTAACATCTTGAATAATAGCTTCTAATATTTTCCCTTTGATAGATGTTGAGTTGACGGGACTGTAGTTACCTATTTTCACTCCAGGTTCCTTTTTGAAAATAAGAGTTACATTTGCTATTTTCCAATCTAATGGAAACTTCCCCACATCTTTCGCAAGACACTTCTTGAGAGACTGAAGGGTAAATCAATCAAGATGCAAGGACCTGTCAAACCACAGCTTCAACAATTGTCTGAGTATCACTTCCCTGGGAGTATAACTCAGCAGTAGAGGATTGAACTGCAGATCAAGAAATTCCTGGTAATAGGTGGCACAGTGGTTAACACTGCTGCCTCACAGTACCAGGGATCCAGGTTCGATTCCAGTCTTGGCACACTGTCTGTATGGAATTTGCACTTGCTCCCCATGTCTGCGTGGGTTTCCTCTAGGTGCTCCAGTTTCCTCTCAGTCCAAAAATCTGCATGTTAGGTTAGTTGGTCATGCTAAATTGATCCTAGTGTCAGGGGGATTAACAGGGTAAATGTGTGGGTTTACGCAAATAGGACCTTGGTAGTTTTGTGGTCAGTTTGGACTTGATGGGCCTATTGGCTTCCTTCTATACTGTAGGAATTCTATGATTCTATAGTGATTGCAATTTTCCTTGATTTCCTCTCTCCTTTCACTTCCACATTTACAGCTACTTCCGGGAGGACTGATGCACAATACTGGTTCAATTAACCCACCATTTAGATATTTTTCATTAATAATTCCTTCGATTTACTTTCCATCTGGCCAATGCTCACTTTATTAATTCTTATTTTTTTAAGACATCAATAGAAATTTTATCTATCTTTGTATTTCTATTAGCTTTCTCTCAGACACTAATTTTTCCTTTCTTATCAATCTTTTTGTATATTCTATCCAATCTTCTGAATGTCATCCATCTTTGTTCAATGATATGCCCGAATGCTCTATTTTTTTTCAAGTTTGATAATACTAGTTAACACAGTTGGAATATTTCTTTCTCATTGGAATATATGAAAGGGCAGAAACATACCAGCTTCCTTACAGTTATGACAACAACTGAGATACTAAATAAACTGAGTTATAATTTACTTAAGGTGAAGAAAACCAAACTTCAATCCATTTACATTTTATTTTCTGAAAACTAAAATGCAATGCTTTCTTTTCCATAAATCAACTGAGTCATCATTGGAGTTTTAGCCATTGTGCTAGGATTCTATCTAACATACAACACAGTAAGTGGCTAGAACATTAATGTCAGACTTTTGAAATGAGATTTTGATTTGTTAGGCTCCTGGCAATTACTTGCAGTTATATGCATCCATTTACAAAAGCCCAATGTAAGTTGGCTCACCAGCATGTGTTACACTGATCAGCTGCAGCATGAAGCTGTCACAGAAAATAGACTATATTATATTACAGAAAGTGAAAAATCCTTTTGGTTCAACAACTGACCATTCCCTTTTATATGCCACCCCTCAGAAGAACAGGCTCAGAATGATAAGTGACCTGCAGTACAGCTCTTGCTCTAAAATGTGCAAAATTCAAGAATCTCTGACAAAATAACGACAAACACATTTACAGTAACAAGACATGGTCATATCTAACATAATGGTTATTGAAAACTCAAAGCTATAATAAAACACTACTGTCAACATCTATTATTACCATTGAATCTTTTTTCACATTCATAGAAACTGTAGCAAAGAAATTACAGCTCCTTGAAGTCCTCTGTTCAACTCATTAACTTAAGAAAAGGAATGTACATATATGTTACACACACATGTACATTTGTGTTTCCAATGTATTTTTACTTCATTGTTTACATGAATAATAATGGAAAAGGGTTAGAATAAGCATTATATTGCATCTATATTCTGTGTTTGTAAAAAAATGATGATTTTTACACATCATTTGCTACACAACAAATGGCATTTAGCCATGCAGAAAATTCAGGTGTTAGTTTTCATTTTATACTTGCAAAATGCAGTAGAATGAATCAAAGTATAGAATTCACACAAACATTTTCAGAACCAAACTCAGTGCATCTCAATATTACAAAATATGGACATTAGCTACCACCATCTTGGTATAATAGGCATTGGCACTGGCACACAAGAATAGAACAGAATATTAAAATAAGAGAGCAAACTATAAATAATATTAACAATACTAATCAATATTTGGAGCAAGTTAACCAGAAATAGGCATTCCCAAATTTTTAAATATAAACCACACACTAAAAATCACAGATACATGCATCTGACAAAGGTATGACAAAAGATACACGGACTAGAGGACATGTGGCCACGTGAATGGTGCAAGAAAGCAGAAGCCAAGGGTTGAGGTCAAGCAAAATTCTGGGAAGAATTGCTAAGTGGTTGGAACTGCTCCTAGTTATTGGCAGGTTAACTGATCTGGATTTGGGATCCAAGTGAACAAAATTGAAATATGATGATGAAACCAATTTGGATAGTATTGCAAATTACAATGAAGTCTGTCAAAACATAAAGTGGCAAAGATAGGATAGTGCAATGGACATCTGAACAGGATTAAGCAGCTTAATGCATAAGTGTGAAGTAATAGATTTGGGAAGAAAGAATAGGGAAAATACATCTTAAATAGGAGAGAAATTTGGTTTGTTTCAAGAATGCTTCAGATTGACCCGCTGAAAGCAAACAAAACTGTGGAGAGTTATCAAAAAGTGAACAATGTTGAACTGCTACTACTACATAATGGGGCACATGTAAAGAGGGTGGAAATTTAAGACTTTGATTACAAGTGTAATTCACTGAGAAATTTGAGGAAAAGTTGTTGTGAATCAGAATGTGGAGTAACTGGTCAGGAAGTAATTAAGATGGCAAATGGCATATTGACCTTAATTGCAAAGGGTTTGGATGGGGAGGTTTTATTTTTGATTTGATTTATTATTGTCACATGTATTAATATACAGTGAAAAGTATTGTTTTTCGCGTGCTTTACAGACAAAACATGCCAATCATAGAGAAGGAAACAAGACAGTGCAGAATGTAAAGTTATAGTCATAGCTAGGATAGAGAGAAAGATCAACTTAATGCAAGGTAAGCCCATCCAAAAGTCTGACAGCAGCAGAGAAGAAGCTGTTCTTGAGTCGACTGGTACATGACCTCAGACTTTGGTAACTTATTCCCAATGGAAGAAGGTGGAAGAGAGAATATTCAGGGTGCCTGCGGTCCTTGATTATGCTGGCTGCATAATCTTCCCTAGTAGTCATGATGTAGAGATGCCAGCATTGGACTGGGGTAAACACAGTAAGAACTCTCAAACAGACCATTGTTTGAGGCACAACCTCAAACAGACCATTGTTTGCAGCAAACTACCCAGCCTTCAGGAGAACAGTGACCAGAACACCACACAACCCTGCCAAAGCAACCTCTGCAAGACACGCCGGATCATTACACGTAAGAATACCATCCACCAGGTGCACGATACATACTCTTGCAACTCAGCCAACGTTGTCTACCTAATACATTGCAAGAAAGGATGTCCCCAAGCATAGTACATTGGGGAGACCATGCAGACACTACGACAGCGAATGAATGAAAATCGCTCATCAATCACCAAGCAAGACTGTTCCTTTCCTGTTGGCGAACACTTCAGCGATCACGGGTAAGCGTTCTCCAAGTGGCCTTCATGACACACAACAGCGCAGAGTCGCTGAGCAGAGACTGATAGCCAAGTTCTGCACAGAAGGACGGTCTCAACAGGGATCTTGCGTTCATGTCACACTATCTGTAACCCCCATGACTTGCCTGGGTTCGCAAAACCTCACTTATTGTACTGTCTGGAGACAATACACATCTCTTTAACCTGTGCTCAGTGCTCCGTCCACTCACATTGTCGGCCACTTTAAGACTTGAATAGCAGGTTAGGTGTAAAGATTCACATTCTAATCAGTAATCTGTAACTGTCTGTGCTGTCATATGTGCTGTTTGAGACCAAAATACCTCATTCACCAGACAAAGAGAATAACCTTGAAAGCTTGTGAGTTTACTATCAAATAAATCGGTTGGACTTAAACCTGGTGTTATCAGACTTCTTACTAATCTTCCCTCGGCAGTGGGAAATGTAGACAGAGTCAATGGATGGGAGGCTGGTTTGCGTGATAAATTGGGCTACATTCACGATCTTTTTTAGTTCTTTGCGGTCTTAGGCAGAGCAGAAGCCATACCAAGCTGTGATACAACCAGAAAGAATGTTTTCTATGGTGCATCTGTAGAAGTTTGTGAGAATCATAGCTGACATGCCAAATTTCTTAGGTCTTTTGAGAAAATAGAGATGTTAATGGACTTTTTTAACTACGGTGTCAGCATGGGGAGATCAGGACAGGTTGTTGGTGATCTGAGCACCTAAAAACTTGAACCATTGATAGACGGGGGCATGTTCTCTCCTTTATTTTGTTGACATTAAGGGAGAGATTATTGTTGCTGCATGAGTTCATCAAATTCTCTATCTCATTCCTGTACTGTCTCATCACTCTTTGAAATCCGACCCACTACGATGGTGTTGCTGCGGCCTTTACCTGAAACACCGCGTACAGTTTTGATCCCCTTACTATACAGGGTATAGTAACATTGGAGGATGGCCAAAGGAGATTCATCAGACTAATTCCTGGGATGAAAGGTTGTCTTATCAAGAGAAACAAAATAGCCTGGCTCTGTATTCCTCGCAATTTAGAAGAGTGAGAAGTGCCCTTATTCAAACATGTAAGATCCTGAGGGGACTTGACATGGTGAATGGTGAGATGCTTTCACTAATGAGAGTCTCAAACAAAGGAACACAGCTACAATATAAAGGGCCAGCCATTTAAAACTGAGGCACTTAGAAATTTCTTCTCACAAAGGATGGTGAATCTCTGGAATTCTCTGTCCAAAAGAGAGATGGAGGCTGAGTATTCAAAGTGAAAGTGGATAAATATTTGATAGATCGAGGATTAGAGAGCTATGGCGAAAATGGCACAGAAAAGGAGTTGAGACTAGTATTGATCAACCATGAGCATATTGAATAATAGGGCAGGTTTAAAAGGCCTGGTGACCTACTCTTGCTTCTATTTATTCTGTTTTCTGAGTTTCTGTCACAAATAGTCATTGAAGTGCCCATAACACCTTTCAAAGAGGGAAATGGCAAATGCTTGAAAGGAAAAGCACATTAAGAAATGTGTTGAAGCAAACAGAAGGATTAGCTTCAATGGTCATTTAGGTGCACATTTAATGGTATATATCTATGCTGTAAGATTCCATGCATAACCTGTGTTGTGGAAATTTACAGAAGGTCACTCCTTTAACTTCAATAAAACATGACAAAGCAGATGTGGGATAGTAATAAAAAACATTAACATGTTCTGCACTATTGCTCAACCTTGGAAGCCAGAAGTTGGAATGCCAAGAGCCTGTCACTTCTCTCGCTATAAAAAGCAGAGTTAAAGATTGTTTTACTGGAAAGAATTAACCTTGGAGACAATGGCATTAGTCTCTGAGTTCACAATGGCTGGGCTCTGAGGTTGCGGTCTTACCACCTGCTCACGCCACATTCGTGCTGCAGAGAAAAAGAGAATCTGGCGGCAAGCAAAATCTCTATTCAATGCATTGGAATGAGCAAATTTCACTGGCCTGCATGGTTGGAAAATTCCAGCTCAAATCTGCCAACGTCCCACAAAGATAGTACAGTATAAAACGTCCATTTACTTCTAGGATAAAAACTAAGTTAAGGTTAAAAATAATGAATTAGCATTTTGGTTGGATGTAAGGATGTGTCTCATGTTGCCAATGGAGAAGAGGACAGGGAAATCATTTTGGGATCATGTTGCAGGTTTCCCAACAATCAATGAATGTCAGACAAACAGCAGATCTGTGTGCTCAGGAGAGAAAAGAGAATGTTTGTTTTGTGAGTTACAATAGGTAAATGCGAGAAGGAAACAGTCTCTAGACAAAGAGACACATTCCATACTCATCTAATGATTCTGTGCTCGCTTGGCCAGGAGCAAGAAGAATCATCAGAACAGACTTTACTGCAGATATTGAATTTATGGGACATTCTGAAAACTGAGGAAAGAGGATACAAGAACTCATTGGAAACTGGGAATAACTGTGGATTGTTTGTTATAAAGTCATTATATCCATGGAGAGTGTGATGTGTGGCAAATAAGAAAGGGGAATGTTCCTTTCTGCACCTGCAAGTAGAAGTTGCTTACAAAAAGAAAGTTGTGTTTATCAATGGTGTTTATGGTCATTTGTTACAGTAAAGGTTTTAAAACATGAAATATTATCATGCCATCCTTTCCAGCAAGCAACTGGAAGTTCACATTTCTTTTTGAATGCTTTTAGTCTTTATGACTATTGTAACAACAATAATCAGAGTTGTATTAATTTTGCATTTCATTTTATTACCATAATCCAAGTGCTCCTGCACAAAAATGAAATTGTCTTCATGAGTAAACACTATGTGAAATACTTAACTCAAGAACCAAGTTACTGAAAAAATGGTGACACGGTGGTTAACACTGCTGCCTCACAGGGCCATGAGCCCGGGTTCAATTCCAACCTAGAATCACTGTCTTGTGTGGAGTTTGCATGTTCTCCATGCATCTGCATGAGTTTGCTCTGTGTGTTCTGGTTTCCTTCCACAGTCAAATGATGCGCAGGTTTGGTGGATTGGCCATAGTAAATTGCTCATTGTAAATTGCCCATTAGTGCCCAAAATATATAGGTTTGTGGATTATCCATGTGTAGGGTTACAGGATTAGGGCAAGGAATTGGGGTTAGGTCAGGTGCTCTTTCAGAATCCCGAGACTGCAGACTCGATGGGTTGAGGGGCCTCTTCTCCACTTTTGGGATTCTATGATGATAGCCTCATTTATGTTGAAAAATATTCCAAAATGTTTGAAGAATTTAATTAGACAAAATTGTGCTAACCCAAAGAAGAGGATGTTGGGTGGAATGATTAAAAGCTTGGATAAAAGGATAGGTTTTACTGAGCAACTTAAAGGAAGAGAGAATTGGGAATTCAAGCAGATATGATTCATTGTACTGCCTATGATAATACAGCATGGGGATACTTAACTCCAAGTTAAAGAAAGTTAGAGCTCTTGGAATTTTACAGCACTGGAGAAGGTGTCAGACATTGGGAGGGAACAGGCCATGGAGGAACTTAAACATGAGAATTCTAAATTTGAGAGGTTGATGCCCCCAGTAGCTAATGTATCAAGCACAAACGTAACAAGTAGTGCAACTTGATATGGGTTAGGATAGAGGCAAGCCATAGTTTGGATTAGCTCAACTTTATGCAAAATAGATGATGGGAAGCTGGCTGGGAGAGCACTGGTATATTATCTGGAAGCAAAAAATATATAATTGAGTGTTTCAGCAGCAGTAAACTCATGTTTCAGAGTGGAAACGAGTGTTGGAGATGATATGAGATCAGAAGCTCAGCACAGGATCAAATGGAACATTGGTTCAGCCTAAGCCAGAGAGAAACATTTTGATTTTCAGAATCAATACATTTTTGAGACAGTTTGATGTATTGCAATTTTATATGGATAAAAGAATTTGAGTTGATTCAATATTGTGCTATTAATTATTTTTCAGAATGGTTGGTTAACTTTTTTCCAACTGGTAAAGTTTTTCATATTGCACAAGCCAACTTCCAAAAATGCATTATATATTTTTACACAGGTTTCAACATTAGCTCAATAGTGGCCTCACTCAGATTAGTAGCTACAGGGATAAATCATATAAGTCAATCAATAACTCTGATGCAATATACTGCTGTAAATTCACTGCCTCAAAGTATATACTGATGGTGGTAAATATGCACTTCATCCTAGTTCAAATTCTGTCTCTAGACACAGCACAAATTTGAAAGGATAAAATTATACTTCCAAACATTTCTCACACTTTATGAAGTGGCTTCTGAGGATGGACCCTGCCCACTTTGGGGCAATATTGCAGAGCATTAGGCCCCCACCAACAGAAGTTGGCTGGCTAGGTGGGCACCAAGCAGGGGGATCCAGTCGGCCTGAGACTCCCTTTGAAATAGGAGCCAAAGTTTGAAGTAGATCCTAAGCCTAGAACACAGGCTGAAGAAAGCTGGATGTGGACCCTCAGTAATAGCACAGGTCAGAGAAGAATAATGCCACAGAAGCCTTGTGAAAAGAGGAAGATTGCAGGACTGCAGCCCAGAAATGGGACAGCAGAACAAATCTGAGAGTCACTGCATTGAGGAGCTGAGGTCTCGCATAGGACAGAGTCTGGAGCAACAGCAGTGAATTTTCTCTGTACATAGGTTACACTTTTCCTTGAGAGCTTATACAGTTTTAATGCTGATGGAATAAAGGAATTTACTTATTAAAAAACCTTTGTGGAGGTCATATGCTTAAATCTCACTTTATATTTTGGTCTTCTATAATCAGATTCTAAAACTTTAGTGTAGGCAAACTTCAGAACTAGTCACATGATCTCATTCATTTATCCTAAATTGACAGATGCAATCACAAAACATCGTAACGTTGTAAACCTCAATTACTACATTGAAGATGAGAGTAATTGACTGGCCAGTTCAAAGAGAGAAGTTCAAATTTTGGCCAACATATATGGAGAGTGCCCTTTGTACCAAACAGAATTAACCAGCAATAGATAACATTCATGAAAATTTCATTTTGCTTATTATATACTTCACTAATAAATGTGAGCCATTACCAAGACAAAGGCAAACCTGTCTTGCTGAAAATTAAAATATCAACTCAAAATCTTTTGGCTTAAATTTCCTTACTACAGCCTTCCTACTCAGATGTCAATCACTTTACAAAATTGATTGATGCATGAAATTTCAAGTTTTTAATTGTAAGCACAGCAAAAGTACCTTAGCATAAAAGGAAGATTCATAAATATCAATGGTCTGTCACTGTAATTTCTGAAACCAGCGCTGAGCAACAGGAGAAGCTAGTCATTTTACACAGCCATTACGCAGCAGTGACAGGAATGGTGTTCTCCACTAACAGGATGCTGCCGTCAAGCCAAATAAATGTACCACCTACCACACAAATGAATAATAAAGTCTATGAATTTCAGTGCTGTTTTGATGCTTGGTATGTAGACCACACATCTCTATAACTGGTGGATTATATCAAACATTATATTCTTTCAGGCATTCAAGACATACACAATCACAGTAAGCAGCCTCACAACACCAGGTTAAAGTCCAACAGGTTTATTTGGTAGCACAAGTTTTCAGTGTGTCACTCCTTCTTCAAGTGAGCATACATAGACACAGGACAGTCAGTGACATTCTTTCTGTCAAGAAACAATTCAATAGTCACAGGCATTCAGCTTCTGATCTTTGGATAAGTGTTCTCCAAGGCAGCCTTCATGACACACGACAATACAGAATCGCCGAGCAAAAACCGACAGCCAAGTTCCACACACACGAGGACAGCCTTAACTAGATCTTGGGTTCATTTCACACCACCTGCAACCCCCATGACTTGCCTGGGCTTGCAAAAACTCACTAAGATCCTGGCTGGAGACAATACATACCTCTAACCTATGCTTAACCCTCTCTCTATTCACATTGTCTGAACATTTAAAATTTGATTACCTGTAAAAACTCATATTCCAACCATTATCTTGTAAGTTGAGTCTGTGCCTATGTATGCCCTGTTTGTGAACACAACTCTTTACTTACCTGAAGGAGGAGTGACACTCCAAAAGCTTGTGCTACCAAATAAACCTACTGGACTTTAACCTGGTGTTATGAGACTTCTTACTGTGCTTACCCCAGTCCAATGTCAGCATCTCCATATCATACGCAATCAGCCCATGCTTGCAAAAACTTAGAATATAGAGCCCCACGTCAGATGAGATTTTGTGATTGGACAGCATTTACTTAACAATTCAGAGTGTGCTAAGACGACATTAACAACCAAATTATTATCAGATGAGTTTACAATTTGGCTACACGTAATCCATTGTTATGAAGTGTTTCGCAAAGTTACTCTTGGCACGGATCAATTCCGGCCACCCAGACTGCCTGCATCCACTACAGTTCATTGATCACCGCAACAGGTCCACCTCAGATGTCATCTCCCTGGTCCTACACTCAACCTTGGAACACCTGAAAACCAAAGACACTCATGTCTGACTCCTGTTTATTGACGACATCGAGTCTTCAATACCACTATCCCTACAAAAATCATCTCCAAATTCTGTGGCCAAAGATTCAGCTGCTTCCTTTGCAACTGGATCCTATACATTT
Source organism: Sphyrna mokarran (assembly GCA_024679065.1). Classification (NCBI taxonomy): domain Eukaryota; kingdom Metazoa; phylum Chordata; class Chondrichthyes; order Carcharhiniformes; family Carcharhinidae; genus Sphyrna; species Sphyrna mokarran. The sequence goes on along the minus strand of JAGIQG010000003.1, from coordinate 101,613,717 downwards.
TACCCAAAGACTATCAGTAAAGACAGGCAACACCACCTCATCCATGATCATCCTCAACACCAATACCCCACAAGATTGAGTCGTCAGCACCTTACTACATTCCTTGTACACCAATGACTGTGTGGCCAAATTCCCCTCCAACTCGATTTTCAAGTTTGCTGATGACACCATTATAGTGGGTCAGATCTCAAACAATGACGAGACAAAATACAGCAAAGAAACAGAGAATCTGATGAACTGGTGAGACAACAATAATCTCTCCCACAATGTCAGTAAAATGGTGATAGTCATCCACTTCAGGAAACGTAGTTTGTATCAACAGGGATGAAATGGAAATGGCTGAGCGCTTCAGTTCCTCAATATCCAGATCACTAACAACCTAGCCTGGCTCCGCCACGTCACATTATAGTTAAGAAAGCCCACTAATGCTTCCACTTTTTTAGGAAGGCTAAGAAAATTTGGCATGACTCTCACCAATTTTGCACCATAGAAATCATCTTTTCTGGTTGTATCACAGTTTGGTATGGCTCCTGCTCTGACCAAGGCCATAAGAAATTACAAAGGATCATAAATGAAGCCCAATCCATCATGCAAACTAATCTCCCACCCATTAACACTTCCCGCTACCTCAAAAAAGTAGCCAACACAGTCACACCCTGGACATATTCTCTTGCACATTCTTCTGTCAGGAAAAAGGTACAAAAGTCTGAGATTATCTACTAACCGACTCAAGAACAGCTTTTCCCTGCTGCCATCAGACTTTGGAATGGATGTACTTTATATTAAGTTGAACTTTCTTTACACCCTAGATATGACTGTAACACTACATTCTGCCCCCTCTCATTTCTTGGTCTATGAATAGTATGTTTTATCTGCACGGCATGAACGAAACAATACTTTTCACTGTGTCCCAATGAACGTGACATTAATAAATCAAATCAAAACTGCTCTTGCAGAGAGAGACCGGGTTCAGAAATTTTTCAATTAAACAAAAGCATGGGGAACAATGGTTCCCTGGTGCATTCCCTCCACCGATCAATCAGTACCCTTTTCGCAACCAGTGTAAATTTTTGTTCTCTTTGAAATGTGACGTTGTTGACTGTCCTGATGACTGCAAGGCTAAAAACTTTGACAACATGCCTCTTTTTTTCATCAATTCTTGAGCCCTGTACTATCAAGTGACTATTTTAAAATTTAATCACAGTAACATAACTGTATGTAATTTATCATTTTGATTTATTGTCACATGTATAAGTATAGAGGGAAAAGTATTATTTCTTGTGAGCTACACAGGCAAGACTATCTAAATTCATATAGCTCTATCCACAGCATTGCCTGCTTCCAGTGCAAATTAAGGTCTTGGCAACAACATGTTTTACACCTCTAACTTTTTGCTGGAAAACTTCAGAAAATAATTCTGATGCAGCACATATCACAAATGTTCAACCGAAATTGAATTAATTTTGTGTTCCACAAAATGACTATTTGTTGTAGTGTCTTCAGAATTAGTTAACTATTAATTTATGAACTAACGAATCATCCATATATTGGAAATCAAATAGCGAATTACAACAATCAACTGTAAGTACCTATTTAGTCACAAATTTTTAAAGAATATTTTTGGAAAGACTTGAGCACTTCCTAAATTGTGATCCAAATTGTTAAAGTTTTACTGTGTTGCAAAATAGCAGTTAGAGCATCATAAAATATTTCATACCATATTCTAAAGACCTGTAATATTTCAATGTTACTTCTCATTTGGGGATTTTTCACAATAACTTTATTTCAGTGTTAATGTAAGTCTACATGCGATGCTAATAAACAAACTTTAAAAAAAAAACTCATTTATGGGTATACTTCCCAAGTCACAATTTGGGTATAGCCTAGGAATTTGTTTCTGACTTCTGAAATTCATGACATGACAGTCAAAACAATGCCCTTCACCGAACAGCAGAAATTAACAAAAACAAGAAATCACTAAAGAACAAACAACATTGGAGAAGGAGATCAGAAAGCACTTCAAGTCTGCTCGACAATTCCATTCATTCATGGATGAATTTCCACCTCAACTCCACTTAACACACCATCCCATATCCCTTCATTTCCTCAGTAGCCAAAAATCTATCAACTTCAGTTTTGAATGTACTCAACAGCAGAGCATCCATAGTTCTCTAGGCTAGAGATTTCCAAAGAATACCAACCCTTTTGAATGAAGAAATTTTCCCTCATCTTAGTCTTAAATCATTACTCACTTAGCCTGAAACAATAACTCTCAGTTACAGAGTCTCCAGCTAAAGCAAAAACCGTTTTAGCATTTACCTTGACAAGTCCGTTAAGAGTTTTATCTAATTAAGGGAATCTCCTCTCATTCATTTAAATTCTAGGGAATCAAAATCCCCCCCTCATTAAAAATATTCAAAGATTCTGCTTTCACCGCATTTTAAGAGAGTAACAAAGACTCACAACCTCCTGAGAAAAAAAATTTTCCTCATCCCTATCCTAAATGGGCAACCTATTTTTAAAGTGGCCTCCCTAGTTATAGATTCTCCACAAGAGGAAACATCCATTCCATATCCACCCTGTCAAAACACCACAGCATCCTGTTTCAATCAAGTCACGTCTTACTTATTTGTCTAAATTCCAGCAGATACAAGTTTAGATTTTCCAACCTTTCCTCATAAGGCAACTCATCAAATCTAGGTATTAGACCAGTAAACATTCTTTGAACTGCTTCCAATTCTTTTATATCTATCCTTAAATAAGGAGACCAATACAGTTTACAGTACTCCAAATGTGGTCTCACTGTATAACTAAAACATAACCTTCCTAATTTCATATTACATTCCCTTTGTAATTACTAGTAACATTCAATAACGTTCCTAAATACTGCTATATCTGCATATGAACCTTCTACAATTCATGCATAGGATATCAAGGTTCCTTTACATCTTGCTCTGCAATCTCTTACCACTTAGATAACATGCTTTGTTTTCATTCTTCCTGGCAAAATGGACAATTTCACATTTTCCTACATTGTAGTCCATTCACCAGATCTTTTCCCACTCAGTTAATCTATCTATATTTTTTTGTAGCCTCCTTACGTTCTCTTCATAACTTACTTTCCTACTCAACTTTGCATCATCAGCAAAACTTAGCAACCATACTTTGGTCCCTTCATCCAAGTCGTTTACATAAACTGTAAAAAGTTGTCATCTCATCACGGACTCTATACTACACCACTCACTGCATCATGCTAATCAAAAAATGGCCTATTAGACCTACCTACTTGGTATAAATTGGCTTGCAAAAATTCCATCCATGCCAATGTGCTGGGTCCTACACCATGAACTTCTATTTTCCGCAATAACCTTGATGTAGCACCTTATCAAATGTCTCCTGGAAATCCACATTCAGTACATCCACTGGTTCCCCTTAATCCACAGTGCATGTTATTTCTTCAATAAACTGGTTAAACTTAATTTCCCTTCACATCATGAAGAAGATATATGCCCCAAAGAAGATGTCCAAGACAAAATGTGCCTTGAAACAGAAAAGAGGCACCAGACTGATCATTTAAAATATGTATTGGAATAGGTATGTGAAAAAGATCAGAATGGTCACAATGTCACTAGAAATACCATGTATGCACTTGTGCAGGCCAAATCAAACTGAGTTCAGCAAAGATTTCAATTGATGCATCTCCTTTGTGGAAAGAAAGTGCCTAGTGCTATAGCAGAAGATGAAGATCGCTCAGAGACTACTAAAAGAACTGAGTGATGAATTACCAGTTTCCAGCAATTCATCACCAAACAGTGGAAAAAACATTAAGTCACATCAATAACATGGATGAAGTACCCATGAATCTTGATATGCCCAGAAATCAAACTGTTGACAGAAGGATTGAAAAACACCACTAGCTAAAACCATAGGACATGAGAAGATGAGATTCATCGTGGTATTAGCCTACAGGCCAAAAGAATGAAATGTTATATTGCCTTTCTTCATTCTTCCCACCAATATGTATCACTTCACAGTCTATTGCATTAAATTTCATTTGCCACTTGTCGGTCTATTCAATCAACCTGCTTATGTCCACTAAATATTATGTTCCTCATCATTCTCAATACTTCCAAGTTTGCATCTCATCTGCAAATTTTGAAATTTGCACCCTCTATAGCCAAATCACACAGGCCAGTTTCTAGCCAATTTGATTCCTGCCACCTGATATCAAGAAACAGCTGAAACCACTGGACACTGCAAAAGCTATGGGATTATGTTCTGGAAGTAGTACTGAACAGGTGTGCTTCAGAATTTGTCACACCCATAACCAAATAGTTCCGGTACATCCGCAACACAGACATCTACCAAGCAATGTTGAAAATTGCCCAAGGATGTCCTGTCTACAAAAAGGAGCACAAACTCAAGCCGGCCAATTACTACCCCATTAGCCTATCCTTGATCATTGATAAAGTGATGGATGGTGTCACTGATAGTGCTTCAAGCCGCATTTACTCAGCAGTAACTTGCTCACTAATGTTTAGTTTGGTTTCTACCAGGGCCACTTAGCTTCTGACCTCATTGCAGCCTTGGTCAAAATACTGACAAAAGAGCTGAATTCAAGAAATAAGGTCAGAGCAATGGCCCTTGACACCAACGCAGCATTTCACCAAGTGTGGCACCAAGGATCCCTGACAAAACTGTCCACAAGTTGGAGGCATTCCTAGCACAAAGGAAAATGGCTGTGGATGTTGGAGGTCAATTTTTTTAGTGCCAAGATATTAATGCAGGAGTTCTTCACTGCACAGTGGCACAGTGGTTAGCACTGCACCAGGGACCTGGGCTCAATTTCCAGCTTAGGTCACTGTCTGCGGAATCTTCACATTCTATTAGAATCTGTACATTCTCCCCATGTCTGCATGGATTTCCTGAGTGGTCTGGTTTCCTCCCACAGTCCAAAAATTTGCAAAATAGGTGGATTGGCTGTGTTAAATTGCCCCTTAGGGGGATTAGCTAGGTAAATACATGGGGCTGCGGGGATAGGATCTGGGTAGGATTGTGGTCAGTGCAGACTCGATAGGCTGAATGGCCTCTTACTGCACTGTAGGATTCTATGATCCTATGAATGTCCTAAACCCAATCATCTTCCAATGCTTCATCAATTACCTTCTCTCTATCAAAAGATGGGATGAATACTGATGATTGCACAATGTGCAACACCATTCACGACTCCTCAAGTATGGAAGCAGTCCATGCCTACAGGCACCACTGGACTCTATGGTAAGTAACATTTGTATTTCACAAGTGCTTGGCAATGGCCATCTACAACAAGGGGAAATCCAACCATTCCCTTAACATTCAATAGCATTACCAATGTTGAATCTCCCACCAACAATATCCTGGTTACCACTGACCTGGAACTGAACTGGACTGTGGTTACAACAGTAGATCAGAGGCTGTAAATTCTGCAGAGAAAATTCACCTCTTGACTCCCCAAAGCACTCCCACTATCCACAAAGAACAAGTCAGGAGTGTGTTGGATGAGCATGGCTCTAACAAAGCTCAAAAAGCTCAGCAACACTTACCCAAAGCAGCCCACTTGATTGACATCCCATTCACCAACTTCAACATTCAATTCCACCACTTGTGAACAGTAGCAGCAATGGGTATGTGCACCATCCATGAAGTGCGTGCAGCAATTTGTCAAAGCTCCTTCAATAGCACCTTTCAAATCCACAAACTGTATCATCTAGATGAACAAGGACAGCAGGTGCATGTGAACACCACCACCTGCAAGTTTTCTGTCAAGCCATACACCATCCCAATCTGGAACTATATCACCATTTTTTCCAATGTCGCTGGGTCAAAATCCTGGAACTCGCTTCCTAATGGCAGCGTATACCTACATCACATCCATTTCAGCAGTTTAAGAAGCTGGCTCAGTACCACTTCTGTAAGAGTATTTTGGGAATGGGCAATAAATGTCAAGGAATGTGGCATCTTGGACAGTAATTTCCAGATTTCACATTTAACTGTGGGCCTTTACTGACTGGAAGTTTCTATCCAATTTCTGTTAAAATAATAGTGCTGTTAGCCTCATTGTTACTTTCACAGAAAAAATCTGCGCCATTAACTCATTAGTCATTTGCAAATCAAAGTTACTGACATTGCAAAGTTTTAAGCAGAAAGGTTTTCTGTGATTAACCATTTATTTTGCAGCAGCTCTTCTTTCAAACTGCTGCTGATGCTATTCAACTTACTCAGTTTCTTAGCAGCTTCCAGGGCATCTTGTGAATTGTCAGCAACAAAGAACCTCTGAACTGTGACTCCGTGATCCGCCATGATTTTTTTGCTCTGATACTCTTGGAGATTCAGCCATCTCACCGGGATTATCTGGACCATCTGTGTTTTCATGGAGAACAGAAGAAAAAAAATTTAATCATCTGTCCAGCAAGTGCATGCAACTCCTGTCTATTTGTATTGCTGAATACTGTAATTAAAAAATAGTTTCAATGATTGGCTATAATAACTGGCCATTCTCTGTGCTTCGCTGAACATGTTCACACCTCAGACTGTAGGTTTTCAGCTTTGCTGCCATTCCTTATCTACCATCTGATTTAATTACTCTTTGATTTTAGTGCCCTGGGAGCTTCTATCCCTGAAAGCTTGTTCCAAGATGCTCAGACAAGATGTTAATGAAACAACTTGGAGTAAAGGGAAAAGGTTGACCTGCCTCAGCAGCTGTCAGTGAAGATTGCTCATGCATGCTCCTGCATCTTGCTGTCTGCCAATAATCTCATGATATTGCATTACTATCACTCTACCCTTGAATTCGAAAGTGGTTTTTGTATCTACTATACAAACTACATTTATTAATATCAACTAAATTAAAGAGATAAGTAAAAGTTATTGATTAAAATGCATATGGCATGGGATTGATCACTTGTAGATGGTACAAGATGTTTTATACACAAAAGGGGTACAGCATTACAATCTTCTTAAAAAGAAACAATAAATCTTACAAGAACACAAAGTTAAATTGTATTGAATGTATCATTACATCACTGACAAGTTATTTCATCAGTAAAATTGTAGGAAAAGCGCACTATAACATATACAGAATTGCCAAACCACAGCAATATATGCCAATTGACTAAACCAACTCAAGTATCTAATTTTTTAATCAGACAGTCCTGCGCTTTCTCCTACCCCAAATCCATCTGACAATTTGTTACTGAATGCATCACCTAAAATGCTATTCATTAAGCTAAGTGCTATTTGATTTACAAGACTGTCTGAAAAATTACTTGTTAAATTTAGCTTGCAATAATAGTCTCTGATTTTTAAATCTTGTTTCTTACAAAACGTTCTTTGCAGTTACCTTAGACTTTTTTTTTATTATTTTATAAGTCTGTATTTGTGAAATTTTCATAGATGTACCATGGCCTGTGGATTAAACTACATATTTCAATGTTCTGTTTGATTTCATAATGACTACATTTTGAAAACTTTTTTTTATTCATTTGTGGAACATTTCTTTCACTAGCCGACCAGCATTTATTGTCCATCCCGAATTGCCCTTGTTCATAGGACAGTTCAGATAACCACATTGTGTGGCTCTGCAGTCACATGCGGGCCAGAGCCAGCAAGTACAGCAGATTTCCTTCTCAAAAGAACGTTAGTGAACGAGATGTATTTGTCTAACAATTGACGATGATTTTGTGGTGATCAGTAGATTCTTAAGTCCAGTTACTTTTCACTGAATTCAAATTCCATCATCTGCCATGGTGGAATTCGAACCCAGGTCTCCAGAACATCAGCTGAATTTCTGGATTAGAAGTCTGCTCTTTTTCTTTAACACGGCACATAAATGATTTTTCTGACTGATAAACTCAACATTTCAGAAATGCATTTATTAGTTACATATTCCCCTGAATTTCTTAATAATAAATATGATTATTTGCACAGTTGTATATCTTAACGTAAATCTTTGAATTGAGGTTGTCATTTTAGTTTGAGCCATTCCTGGAAATTGGATTGTGAGATATGAGGTCATATAGCTTTCTATCAATTGATACTCCTTCTGTAATGCTTGATCACTTTGGATCATGTGGCATTTACCCTTTATTTGCATTTATCCTAATTAGATACCTTATCAGTGCTCAACTCTGAACAAACTATTCAATATTTTTTATAGTGTGTTAAACAATTATAAACCTAGGTAAGAATAGAAACATTCAAGGACAATTAGTGTTTGTACAGTATTGTCTGCTGTGAGGAACACTAACGCAATATCCAATTCAACAAAAAGATTGATACAAGGAATATTCAACAAAAGTTTGTGTACAATTTTAAGGTTTTTGAAAATACACAGCACATTTCCAAAGTCTTAAAGTAAACCAACTTTATTTAATACACTTACTCCTACATCATACTGCAGAAGCACAGCTTCACATGCTTTTTTTTTTATTTGTGGGACATGGCCATCACTGGCTGGCTAGCATTTATTGCCCATCTCTAACTGTCCTTCAGAAAGGTCTTCTCAGAGAGAAGCTCAAAAGCTGACTAACTCAGGTAATAAAGCAAAATAGACTGGCTTTTGCAGTAGTAATGATGGTAACAATGGTGAAACAGCCAACATTCATCATCAATACTCTTAAAATCAACAGCAACTTTTGGCTTCTGCACATCCACAGAAAAATGCAGAAGTTGCCACCTTCAGAAGGTCTACTGTTGAGGTACCTCTTGACTACAATCCCTGAACAGAAATGAAAAACTACTTTCCCTTAAATGCTTAGCTTCACAGTAAAAGTATCCTGTAAGTAGGTTTTTAATAGTGTACTACACTTGTAACCACAACTAAATGCACTTACTGTCCCTGAAAGACAATTTCACACTTGTGAAATGTTAAGTTTCTCCATTGCAATAAATACATTCAATATTTTTTCAAGTTTATGATATTTTAGCTTTGATTTTAATTCGTAATTTTTATATATTTTTTTAAAACTAAATTTAACAAATGAAGAGTAATCAGTGCTTTTAACTGCCTGTGCTGCTGGGTGTGCATACGTCATTGTGTCTGTCTGCTTAGTAAGAAGTCTCACTACATCTGGTTAAAGTCCAACTGGTTTATTGATAGTAAACCCACAAGTTTTCAGAAACGCCATTCCTTCGTCAGGCATGTGATGAAGGAACAGCGTTTCCGAAAGCTTGTGGGTTTATTTATTATTAACTAAACTGGTTAGACTTTAACTTGGTGTTGAGAGACTTCTTACTGTGTTTACCACCTAGTCCAATGCCGGCATCGCCACATCATGACTGTCTGCTTAGCCAGTTTACTGACATTAATGCTCCTGAATGCTTAAGTTTCCCTTGGCATAGCACTTTAGTTAAACTCCCGTCACGAAAGGAGTATCCATACTCCATGGATTGTGAGATCTTTATACACAGCTTTCTTCAAATCCAGTGGCAGGCATTGTGGCTTCATCAGTAATCTCAAAATTCAGTCTGTTTAACAAGACTCCACATCACACATCTCTCTCCAACTCATCTCCTGCTTTAGGGTGTTTTCTCTCTCCCCAATTCAGTGTACATTTGCCTTTGTCAGTGTGTTTCTTTCTCTCCCTCAATCAATTGCTTTTTCAGAATTGCCAGGCCAATTGGAACCATCCTCACAACTAGTGAGGAAGTAGTAGTTCCAAATGGCTGGGAAACAGCAGGACTCAGTCAACACCATTTGGTTGCAAAACACACAAAAAGAACATTGCATCTGCGCAACCGGCACATACAAGGACCATTTCTCCCCTACCAGCAACAACAGCACTTTAGAGAGTGTTTGCCAATTGTAAGTATTAAAGCTCTGTCTTATTGAAATTATATAGTAATTACTGTGCAATATTTAAATGCAGGCCAATGATCCTGATATTTAAGTAAGTTGGAAATTCCACAAGGTCATTTGTGACTCTCACCCATGTGCTTTTTATATTTATAGGAAGAAGCCCAATTTATAAACCAGGGATTGGGTTTGGGAGCAGAGTCAAAAATAAGCTATGTTCTTGTTCAATTAGAATACCCCACTTCACTGATTGTGTATCATGTCCCTGTTTAATCTTTTTTCTTCCCCATTTCTCACTCATTCCAGTGAAAGGTATTATAGTGATGATTGGTCTCATTGAAACTGACCAAGCACAAAAATGGCAGATTAGGGGATAAATTTGGGTTGATAAATAGATGAAAGTGAATACAAGTTTTTGAACATGGAAAAATATTTAATTTACCAAAACTGTCTACTGCACAACAATTAAATTAGTACATGATTTGGTATATTTTTTAAAGGAATTTTTTTGTATTTAAGTAACTGGTCACTCACTTAATAAAAGTGCTAAACCAATTTTTACCTCAAATAACAAAACTAGTGACCACTTTTAAATCTTTCAAAGAGCATTTTTAATTTTAAAAAATACTCTATTACGCTGTTGTATGCTGCTGGTTCACAAGAAATGTTATTTTTATCATTATAGTAACATACATGGTTGGAAAAACAAACCATTACTTTAGAAAACCATTGCAGTTTCAAACACAATTTGCACCCAGATTGCTGATTGCATCCAAAGTGGAAACTCTATTCCAGTAACTACAAATACTAATAAAGTAGAAATATTATACCTACAATCAGGCTAACAATGTGATTTGGACAGAGCAGCAAATGGAGCAATTGAATTTGGGAATATTTTCAGATAAAGGTCAAAATATCCAGCAGTGATCTGGGCATGTGTAAGAAAATCAACCTCAAATAAATGTGATAACACAGTATTGATCTGAGAAGGCTTGGATACAGTTACAATAACCATTCTCTAATATAGTTATCGAATGTATTAATATTTAAGCTCCACGCAGATGTTACAAACACCCTTCAATTATATGCAAAATTTTTTAAAATCGGAGATTTATTCATACTCTGCTGCTGTGGTAATATCACTGAGCATTTTTCAATTTTATTTTTAATATATAAGACAGTACAGTGGCACAATGGTTAGCACTCCTGTCTCACAGTGCCAGAGGCCCGGGTTCAATTCCTGGCTTGGGTCACTGTCTGCATATTCTCCCCATGTCTGCGTGGGTTTCCTCATGGTGCTCCAGTTTCCTCCCACAGTCTGAAAGACATGCAATTTAGGTGCACTGGCCATGCTAAATTCTCCCTCAGTGTACCCAAATAGGTGCCAATGTATAGCGACTGGGGGATTTTCGTAGTAACTTCAAGACAGTTTTAATCTAAGCCTACTCATGACACTAATTAAATAAAATAAATATTGTTTTTTTCTACTATTTTTGTTTCCAGTCCTTTAACTTTGTAGTAAAAGTCTGCACCTGTGTAATTGCATTCTTCATTTGAACATTTCAGAGTGACAAATGATTGCTAAACCCAAGTTGTGCAATGTTTGGAGACCAACCAGAAGATCATGAGATTGAAGTCCAAGGACTTACAAGAATAAATATGGTCAGTTTCAATGAGACCAATCATCACTATAATACCTTTCACTGGAATGAGTGAGAAATGGGGAAGAAAAAAGATTAAACAGGGACATGATACACAATCAGTGAAGTGGGGTATTCTAATTGAACAAGAACATAGCTTATTTTTGACTCTGCTCCCAAACCCAATCCCTGGTTTATAAATTGGGCTTCTTCCTATAAATATAAAAAGCACATGGGTGAGAGTCACAAATGACCTTGTGGAATTTCCAACTTACTTAAATATCAGGATCATTGGCCTGCATTTAAATATTGCACAGTAATTACTATATAATTTCAAACATGATTTCACTTGCACATTAATTACCATTTTAATGTTGTAATCCATTTATTGGAGAGTTTTGCACTACATGGAAAATCACTGCCGAACTACTTTTAGCGCTATAAATAAATAGGATAATTAAGGGTCATTCACCCCAAAATCAGTAAAGGACAACTTGAATTTTAGCTGTTTTCATTTTTCCAAAAACTGTCATTTTTATACTTAAAAGTACAAAAAAGTTCAATTTTGAAACACTTGTTTACAATCAAATAGCCAGATATTGAACTGAAAAGTCAAATATTACAATATTTAAATTTAACAAAAAATATTTTGCTGCTTTCTATATGTAATTTATTAATGTTTATATGGCAAAACTGCAATCACAACATTGCTGTTCACTGATTTCCTACTAGCTTGTCTTAATTTAAAAAAAACAGAGATAATACAAGGAAAATTATTTCCACTAAATAATCTTAAATATTTCTGAGAGAAAGAAAAAAATTGCTTTTGTTTTATAATCAGTACTTTCCTAATCCAGGGCGCTCTAGATGCTGCACTCAAGGTTGACAAAAGGACAATTTTCACAAGTTAGTCAAAGGAAATGTTTGGCAACAAGACAGTCTTGCTCCATGGCAACTGAATTTCAACTTTGCTCGACCCCCACAGAAAAAAATAGTAAATGCTTTTATGAGAAATCATGATATAGAGTTGAACTACACCACCTCCAAAAGACAGATGGTTGTTGATTTCAGGGTTCAGATTTGGATAATCTAGAGCTTGTACCATGGTTATTTCATAAATGGAGGCCAATTCCGTCACAAAATACAAACCTAAATCAAATTGGCAAAACCCATGCATGATAAATTGAATGACACCCTAGGCCCGTGGTTCCCAAACTACAGCTTGCAAACCCCAAAATGTTTCAAGATGTTTTCAGGAAAAATTCAGCATGGCGGAAGCCAAACAGTTTGCATGTCAAAATTCCAAATTCATAGGAAAATGACAATTGTCGTTTTTTAAAGTATGAATTGATGAACATTATAGACAGAATTAATTTGACGTGTGCATAGATAATTAAACCGAATTACAGAAACTCAAGCTTAAAAAAAGCAACACCGGTACAACTAAACTATTTGGTTTTTATACACGTTATTCAAAAACAGCTGTCGGTTTGGCACCATCAACTGAGCGAATACTCGACAACTATACTGGTACCTTGTGTACTGGAGCCAAGGGCAATTGTAGCCAATCTAGTGGCAGTGCAGCTCTTCAGTCATTCTCAGTAGCGTGCAGGTTCATTGCAGTGGGATGTTCGCATTTGTTGATTTATTCAATTGTTAGTGTGCTCAGCATGTTTTTTTTATTTTTTTAAACTGTTTCACATTCCACAAGTGATACAAGTTACATAAGTGAAATGTTGGAAGTGTCGTGGTGTTGATAATATAACAAAATTAATAATATAATGATAAATAATAATGTAATATAAAGTTTGTAATACAAATGTCATAACAAAAACAAATTTTAAATATCCAAGATCATTGCTTTTAAAATTTATACTTGGGTAAGGGAGAAAAATCTCTGGAAAATATTTGCTTTTTTTTAGGAGGGATTTGCAAGATTTACCATTTTCATGAAAGGGACTTGCAGAATATTAAAGTCTGGGAACCACTGCCCTAGACAGAGGTCTTATAAGAGCTAAGATTTCTTAGATTTTCTGAAATTGGACTGAGAAACGCTTTGTAAAATCTTGCCATTTACAAACTGTTAAGTTGTTTTATGTTTCACAGACAGCAAATAATGAATGTACAGGCTAACAGTAGATTCTACTTCACTAAATATCACTTTTAGATAGCGGAAAATGGCAAATAGTAATAAACTACACATCCTGTCCCTTTTCTGGGCTTGCTTGTGTTTTTTTTCTTACTTTTATTGCTAAACTGCTATTAAATGCAAAAACTGATGATCTTCACTTTATCTTCCAGCTCCAACTCAACATCTCTTAATTAAAACTTGACTGCCCTTACGTCCCTTGTCCCAACTTTCTTCAGAAAAGAAAGAACTATGCCACAGATCTCCTTCACATTAATGGTTTGCTAATAGACAAATTATTAAAAAATTGTCAAGAGATTGGTTCGAATATAGAACTTACGACTGAATGGAGCAGTCAAGGTGAAATGCTTGTAAGGAAAAACTAGATAAATACATGACAGTGAAAGGAATCAAATAATATGTAAATAGGATTAGATGAAGTACGGTGGGTGAAGTAGGGTGGCACAGTGGTTAGCACTGCTGCCTTACAGTGCCAGAGACCTAGGTCTGATTCTCAACTTGGATCACCAACTTTTGGAGTTTGCACATTCTCCCCGTGTCTGTGTGATTTCCTTCGGGTACTCCGGTTTCCTCCCACAGTCCTAAAGATATGCTGGTTAAGTGCACTGGCCCGAACAGATGTCAGAGTATGGGGACTAGGGAAATTTCACAGTAACTCCATTGCAATGTGAATGTAAAACTTACCTGAGACTAATAAATAAACATTAACATTTAGCTTTAATTTTTAGGTGGATTAAATGGAAGAGGTTTGTGTGAAACTTAACTACTAACAGACTAGTTGGGCCGAATAACTTGCAATTTCCAATACCACATAAACATAGCTTTATTCTAAAATAATTTCAGTGAAGAAAATAGATCTGAAAAATCTTGGAAAGATGGCAGTACATAAAGCAGAACAAAATCACTCAATCACCAAGATTTGACTACCAAGGCCCAAGTCAAGTCTCCACTCTGTTTCCTTAATCTTCCAAATATAGAACAACCTTCTATGCAACACCTTGATGCTAAGAATTTTACTATCCAATACTTACTTACCTCTGGCAAAACTTACTGACAGCTATTAAAACATAAAAGAAAGCATTAAACTGATATTTTACGATCCACACAAAACTACAGAACATCTACATAACAAAATGAGTTTAAAAAACATTATATACGGCTATGACTTAATAGGAAATCAATTTCAGCTTGTGGGATGTTAGTACTCAACAGTGTAAAACAAAGTAGTTAAACAGAAATGATGAGTAGGCAACTTCCTGAATGTTTTAATGTTATTTTCAAACAAGTAGCAAAGATATAAAATCATGTCAGCTTTCAATTATTATTGGATGGCACAGTGGTTAGCACAGCTGCCTCAATTCCAGGGATTTGGGTTTGATTTGCAACTTGGGCCATTTTTTGTGAGGAGTTTGTACGTTGTCTGCATGGTTCCCGCCAAGTGCTTTGTTTCCTCCCACTGTCCAAATATGTGCAGTTTTGGTTGATTGATCATGCTAAAGTTGCCCCTTAATGTCCCAGAGGGATTAGCAGGGTAAATGTGTGGGTTTCGAGGATAGGGTCTGGGTGGCATTGTTGTCGGTGTTGACTTGATGGGCCAAATGGCGTCATTCTGCACTGCAGGGTATCTATGATTATTGCATTTCAATGGCACTACAACTTGTATGTCATCATTCTCAGAAAAATAGATCCGAGGATGATTTGTAATGTACTTTCTTGGTCTGAATAAAGGAAAGACACTGCTGCATAGTTTCAGGTCTTATTTCCTTAGTTCAAAATAACCTTTATTTCAATTTTCACTAAAAAAGGAATAAAAATCTGTAGTAACTCAGCCACACAAAGATAATTGTGATTTCAATCTTCTTTACTTATATAGGAAGACTTAAACATGAAAGCCCATGCTATCAATGTCACTCACACATATTCATGCCCACTAAAGACATTAGTATCTCCATTCAAATAGGAAGATGCTTACTGTTCTCCTTCTTAATTTCAATTCTCCTTAAGTTAAGAAGCATAATGAAACTCAATTCTCAACTACACATGAGTCTTTTAGGAGCTTTGCAATTATACCATGATCAGTGCAGTACCACTGATGAGTCAAGAGACAAGGGTAAGCTTTGTTTCAGTTGAGCTGGACTTGCTGGCGCAGGAGTTGAGTATCTGTGAATGAATGTCCCTCATTCTCACCTGGAGTGGTGTCCATTGGAAATTTTCATAGTTCAAGGACCATTTCTAGTCAAGTGTGAACAGCATTTCCTTTTACTGTGTTATCTGGAAGCTTTCCTGTCTCAGAGTTATGATGTAGACTATAAACAAATGTAATCCTGGTGTTTGTGAACAACTCTTCCATTGGTAAGTTTCACAACCAAAAATAGTGCATATTTTCAGTATAACTTCAGGCAGCCATTGTTAGTTACTGCCAAAATATTACATAGATATGATCATTTGGGTTGTAATGTTTTTCCTCAGCATGATAATCATGTCTACTCTCCTGCTTTTTCTGTCTCCTTCCCACTGTTGCTTTGGCATCTAGATTATAGAAGATCTAGAGCAGACTTTGGCTTCCTATCCATCAGTAATTCAGCTGGTGAATGTCCTGTTGTTATGATAATGAAACAAGAACTGAGAGAGCTTAGTTCCCAAAGTATCGGCCTGCCAATCTCGTCAATCCTTCTTTCAGTGTCTTAACAGCTCAATCTGCTAAACCATTTGAAGCTGGATGAAAAGGTGCAGTACGCATATACTCCATTCCTTTGCGTAAACTCTTGGTACAAATCTCTTGTAAACATTATACCATTTTCCAAAATAAAAAAATCCAATAAACCAGAAGTTGCAAAAACTTGACGTAGTTTCTTTAACATAATGGCAGCTGCATCTTGTAGCTCATGTAGTGCACTTCTAACCACTAAAATGTATTTCCATGATGACTAGAAATATATGACTCATGAAAGGCCCTGCAAAGACGACATGAGCAGTAGATTACAGATGATTAGGTACTCCCACGGATGCAGTAGTGCTGGCGGTGTGTTAGATTGAGCCATCACACACAATAGGATTTCACCTTATTTTCCAAGTCCTGATCCATATTAAGCCAGCAAAGACCTAAAGATTTCATTCAGGAGGAAACTCATGAACTTCATCCGAGACTTGCAAACTATCAGTGGTGGGATGACCACACAAATTAACTTCTCTCTCCAATTTGCATATGGTCTCAATTCAGCATCCCCTGTAACCTTAGGCCAGCACTGCATAAGGAACTGGATAGGTTGGGGATATTCTCCTTGGAAGAAAAAGGGAGAGGAGTGACTTGATAGAAATGTATAAAATTATGAGGGGAAGAGATAGAATGGACAGGATAAAATTGTTTCTCCTGGTGGAGAATTTTAAAATCAGCAGACATAGATTCAAGCTAAGTGGCAGTAAATGTAGCAGGGACATAAGGAAGAATGTTTTATTACGCATAAAGTGGTAATATCTCGAATTCACTGCCTGAGTTGATGATGGAGGCAGAAACCCTAAACTCCTTTAAAAGGTACCTGAATCTGTACCTCAAGTGCTGTAAGTTGTAGGGCTATAAGCTAGGTGCAAGAAGGTGGATGACAAAGGGCTCTCAATTGGTTGGTATGAACAAGTTGACTGAATGGCCCCATTCCGTGCTGTAACTTTTCTATGGCTCTACGGAACTTCACCTGAAATAGAACAGCGTCCCAGTCCATCCACTGAATAGTCGGTTTAGCATTCACTAGAGAATGTGAAAGTCTTTCACTCATAAAATTGTTCTGGAGGAAATAATGCCTTGGTTGGTGTGTCATTAAAGGGAGACGACTTAACACAATGGTTTTTGCATTGCGCTTCTCTGTCCTGTACATGATGTTACATTGGTAGACTGACAACATCCAGATGTGTATACTCATCAAGGCTTTGGGAGAAATGCACTTAGATTTACTGAAAAGACTCAACAGTGACTTGTGGTCAGTACATATAGTAACAAACAATCAGAAAGGTATCGACTAAACTATTTCACAGCGAGCATAATGACTTGTCCAACTGCAAATATTTCTTCTCAGCTGCTGTCAGTATATAGTTGCAAAACCAATGGGTTTTTCTGATGTGTCCTCCATCAGATTAGAAACTACTGCCTCAATGGCAAAGGGCAAAACCTCATGAAAGAACAGACACTCTGCATTGATCAAAGTGAACCCACAAGATTAGCTGATTGAAACAGCACTCTCATATCCTTGAAAGCTTTCTTTTATGCTGGTCTCCACTTCCATTGATTCTCTTTACAAAAGTGGTGAATACAATGTTGCAAGGTTTGGCAGAAACTTCCCACTGTAACCACACCAGGAAAAACCCAAGCTCAGATACACTCCTGAGGTTTGGAACTTCTTTGATAGAGGACAGATCCTTCACTGTGATTTTGTGACCCAGATATTCCACACTGTGTGCCTGGAAGATGCACAAGCTGCATTTCAGATGCAGTCCTGTCCTAACATTTGATCCAGGTTGCGGAGACCATACTCCTTTGTATTCCCTACGATCAGAACGTCATCCAAATAAGCTGTTACATGCGGAATTCCCTGAACCAGATAAGTCAGTGTCCTCTAAAATGTCACCGGACTGTTGGACACCCCAAAAACCATTCAGCTGTAGCTGAACAAATCCTTATGAATGTTGGCTGTGACATGATGCTTTGAATTTTCCCCCAACAAAAGCTGCTTGGCTCGTCAAGTTTTGAGAGCATCTTGCCTCCTGCAAGGGTTGAAAACAGATCTTCCACTCACAGCAAAGGATAAGCGTCCAGCTTAGAGGTCTGATTAATGGTTAGGTTTGTAATCTTCATATATGTATATAGTAGCATTACTTTTTAAGAGGAACAATTCAAGCTGCCCAACACGAGAGCTGAAAGGACTTAATGAAGTCAAGCCTATGCAGCCACTCCAACTCCCCCCCACTTTGCCTTTCATGGCATAGGGCTCTCAACTGGATTTGAAAATGCAAAGAATAGCCTGATGATCGACAAACAACTTGGCTGCTGTGCCACACAACGTACCTAGTTCATCTTTAAAAAACTCAGGATATTTCTGAATAACATCCTCTGTCATCTGTGTATTGTTGATCTTACCTCAGTTGAATGGAATTTTACTGAACCAAACATGCCGGACTAAACGAGGTCCTTTGCCTTTTACCATCAGCATTCGTGTTGTATCTTGGCTGTCGTACGCAGTATCCACTTCTAATGATCCAAGGAATGGTACAATCTTTCCAGTGTATGTCCAAAGTTAGATCGCTGCCTGAGTAAGGCTGGCACTTGCTCAGAGCCCCAAGTCCTCCTTTCTAATTACAAATGCTGAGATTCTCATGTCCACCTCCATCTTAATCTTCCTTCCATTGACCTCCACTGTAGCCTAGATAGGCTCCATGCACACCTCATTCACATTAAATATGTGGTAGGATTATTCCTCTTCCAACTCTGTGCTTTCCAAGTGTTGCACAGCTGACTATGACTGATTCAAATTTCAATTTCTCTCCTCACGCTTTGACTTCCTGTTACCATCCCTAGATTTCTCAACTAAACCACCCTCTTTTGTTGCAGTTATGACAAACAGCATCCATAAATTTGCAACAATTCAGTGTGTCCCTCCACACCTGAAACATTCCACTGCTTTCACCACTTTGCTTGCACCCTCTTTTACCTAGTCCACTGCCCAAACCTGTGCACTACAATTAGCCTTCTGAACATCTTTTGCATTGCTGGCAGTCGTTTCCAAACCCTGAGAAATTTGTAGAGCCTTCTTGAAAGTCAATGTGGTTTCTTCAAACAAGCAACGCTGAATGCGGTCCTCAACAGCGCACGTCCTCCAACGATGCATCA
The DNA here is from genome assembly GCA_024679065.1 of Sphyrna mokarran. Lineage (NCBI taxonomy): Eukaryota > Metazoa > Chordata > Chondrichthyes > Carcharhiniformes > Carcharhinidae > Sphyrna > Sphyrna mokarran. The sequence continues at coordinate 101,594,221 of JAGIQG010000003.1, read as the reverse complement.
AATTCAATGTTCAGAGAGCTGTCTTAATCCAGCAACGAAGTTAGCTACAACTTGTCACATCTTCTGAAATGACTATGGAAATCGATACACTGGACAATCACCAAAACCTTAGGATTGCTGTGATTCTGAACAGGTGCAACTAAATCTACAAATGGAATGTCCCCCAACCTCTGTGGTGTTTCCACACTAGCTTGTAAGTCTTCATTTCAAACATGCACAGAGGAGAACTGAGCACTTTTGTGCCTCATCTGCAATTCCACTTGCCAAGAAAATGTCTTCCAACCCTCATACATATTCAGTCCAATCCCTCTTCTCTTCCACAAACTCACTGATAGTGCCAAATATAGTGTGATGATACTAAGCTGTTTTTAATCAGTAACCCATGAACCCACTGATCAAATTCAATGTTCAGAGAGGCTCTCTGACGCCGCTCATATTACAAACTAGCTACTCCTTATGCCATATTGAACCTCAAATATTTTGTTTCCTTTTGTTTTGCCATTTCCTCTTTGTCGTCAAAAAGATATGGTAACTTGATCACAAAAAGGTAGTCGAACATTGCGATGTTCGATCTTCTCATAAAAATATCGAAATACATTGGAGCATAGATTCAGTACTGAAGGCAGCTATTTATGCGTGTCCCTCGTATTAAGACTGGACCCATGAAAGCCTGTACTATCAATGATATCATTCAGGCATGCTCATACCCACTAAAGACATCAGTATATAAATTCAAATAGGAAGGCACCTATTACAACAATCTATTACACAGTCCATGAACTGAAATACGTTAGTTCTACAGGTTTTGTCTGTTAACTATACATCAGACAAACACTTCCGTTCTAATTTCCGAAAATAACAGTTTAATGCTTCAACTTAACGAAGCACAATGTTTGATTCAACATCCATCCTGACTACTTGACCAGGGCAGTTCAATCATTTATCTGAATTTTGATGACAAGAATGGAGAATATTAAACACTTGAGCCCTACAGATTCAGTTTCCACTTCAAGGAAATCGTATCTGATACAGGTGTATTAATTTACAGAAAGCCAAAAGTATAAAAACACAGCAAACTAATTAATAAGTATTAACATTATCTGGAAATTAAAGCTCATTGTAAATACCTGGCATGTCCTTATCATCCAATCATATTAATTTAAATTGCTTGTATACCTGTTAATATGAAGTACGAGAGTGTAGTGGTATAAAGCACATCATAGTTCAAAGTGCAAGATAATGTGAACAATACCTCATTCGTTTCAAAAGCAGTCCTTAGTAAAACTGACAACATACAATGGTACTGGCAATAGTAATTCAGAGAAGCATAATGACAGTTGTCTGAAACTGTCTTACACTGTGCACAAAAGTCACAACTGTACAATTATAAATTTGACCTTCCAGACTTGAGTCATATTTTTTACCTCAAGTACCAGTCATTACAAAGGGACCACTTCGTCATAGTGATCGGAGTAATTTGGAAGTAGTGCATTAAGACTACCACGAAGAAGCTTGTAGGTTATGCCACAGAAGCTTATGCTAATATGCTTATTGACTGCTATTCAAGTTTTTTGATCGAAATACTATTTTTCTAATGTTGTAAATAAGTCTGATGAAAGTATCACATACCAAGCTAACAAAATAAACAAAGCAAACACAATGATCAATGAACTGAAACAAAATTTTTGGGTTCTATTTTAGTTAAAATATTTCTTTACAAGATTTAACCTGGTACACTAAATCATGGGATCATAATGTACATTTCAGACTATCAAAGAGTTAACTGAATACTTCAAGAACTGTTGAGCACAATGGTTAAGGGAAGAAAGTTGTATTTGCATAGTATCTTACAGTTTTTCAAGATTTCCCAAATAATTCAATCAATTAATTACATTTAAAATATAATTAGTTATTATGTAATCAAATACAACAACTATTTGCATACAGCAAGGTCCCACAAATAGCAACAAAACAAATGACTTATTAATTGTTGTTTGGAACTCCACTGCAACATATGCTTTAGCACTCAAATTGCAGGCCACCTAATGAAGCACAAAATCAATAACATACGAATTGTGAAATTTATACAGCTGAAATTGCCACACAGCAACATTCCAGAAGAATGGATTATTGTAGGCAAAGAAAGCCAACTTTACAAATAAGGTGCTAGAAAGTATTCTCTCCATCTCCCAATACCTGCAAAACTAGTTATGCTATGCAAGAACTACTCCAATTAAACAAACTATCAAGTCATCCTTGCTGGCTTTTTAATCTCTTCATTCTGGGTAAAACATTTTACCCAAATGTAGCAATGAGCTCTAAAGAGAAACTTCCAACTTTGATGGAGATTACAGTAGGCAACAGTGGATTCTCCACAGACCTAAGCAATCTAGTTTTATGAACCAATTTCAATCGACAAACAGATATCCCGCCTTAAATGGAGAGAATATTCATCTGTGTTTTCTGTTGTGCCACATCAAAGGGCAGAGGTCCAGGTATAATTTTCAGGCCTGGCCCACCCCAAAACTAGAAAATGCCGACTGAGGTCAACAAACCTTTCCATTGCCCTTGCCAGCTCCGATTCCTGGTGGAAGGGACAGTAAAATTCACCCCCAATTGAGAAAGAAAAATAGTAATGTGGAAAATGAGAGTCAGAGAATGGCAGGAAGGGAGAGAGAAAAAAAAACCTAGGAATGCACCAAGAATCAAGACTGGATTTTTACAAAGATAATAAAAAGTCAAAACTTCATAATTAAATTGATAGTGCAAATTGAAGGAAATAACCATGATCTGATAGCCAGTATGGAAGATGTGACTGTAGAATGACAAGGTTTATGTCCTGAACACCATGGGGTATATGACAATTAGGAAGAATAGGAAAATAGGTAAAGGTGGAGGGATAACATTGCTAATCAAGGATTGCACTAGTACTTTGGTTCAAGAGATCAGGAGGTAGAATTGGTTTGAATGGAGATAAGGAATAATAAGAGAAAGAAGTCACTAGTGTGAATGGTTTACAAATACTGTCACAGCAACCACAATTTAAGACAAAGTATACAAGAAGAAATTTTCTGGCAGACACATTGGACGGAAGCTGCGGGTCCCAACAAAGGTTTCCTCTACTTATATTTTTAGGATCTTTGAGTGAAAGAGACAGATCACACAATGTCATGCTGATGGGGGCAGGCTCGATCAGCAACTGAAGTTTTTGAAAGATCGATGCACCTTTTTTTTTAAAGGGCATCTCAAGACAAAGGATTGCCTCCACTACCTGGGCAGGGTACTGCCCAAGCATGATCATCTCTTCCTTGGGGCTGTACTCACTTATGTGCCTTGTATAGCTTCTGCTGTGCCAGGGTATTGCCCAAGCATGATCATCTCTTCCCTGGGGCTGTTCTCACTTATGTGCCTTGGATAGCTTCTGCTCACCAGATGCACATCATGAAGAACCTGCTGTGATTCATGTCAGTGTACCATCTTGATTGGACAATTTACTGAAGTGTGGGAAGAACTCTCAGGTGTAAAGGCCTGATAATTATTTGTAATTATGTTCAAAATGGAAATACCCATGTTAAAAGTCAGGATACCCCTTACATCAATAGTGAGGGCAGGGACAATCATAACAAGAAATCCTACCAGAATAAAACATGTTTTGGGACTCAGGCCAGGATTTTCTCCATTATCCCACTACCAATACCTCCCCTCTCCCCTCCCTCCCTCTCACACTGTCCTCAAAACCAAAAACAGGAGCAGAAAACCCTGCCTCATTGGATGTCTGTAAAGAGATGGTAATAATAAAGAGTAATCCAGGGAATTACAGGCCTTATGTCAATGGTAGAGAAATTATTGGAGAGGATTCTTCAAGACAGGATTTGCTCTCAGTTGGAAATAAGTGTAAGTATTTGTGAGAGGCAACATAATTTTGTGAAAGGGGAGTCATGGCTTGCTAACTTGATTGAGTTTTTCGAGGACATAATGAAGATGATTGATGAGGGTAGGGCAGTGGATGTTATCTACATGAATTTCCGTAAGGCCACTAACAAGGTCCTTCATGGCACACTGGAGCAGAATGTGAAGTCACATGGGATCAGAAGTGAGTTGGCAAGGTAGATACAGAATGGGTTCAGTCATAGAAGAGGATAGAATGGAAGGGTGTATTTCTGAACGGAGGGCTGTGACAAGTGGTGTTCCTCAGATCAGTGCTGGGACCTTTGCTGTTTGTAATATATTTACGTTATGTAGGAGAAAATGTAACTGGTTTGATTAATAAGTTTGTGGACTACACAAAGATTGGTGGATTTGTGGATAGCAATGAGGACCATCAGAGGATACAGCAGGATAGAGATCAATTGGAGACCTGGGCGTTGAGATGGCAGATGGCACTTATTCCGGACAAATCTGAGATAATTCATTTTGGAAGGTCTAATACAGGTGGGAAATGTACAGTAAATGGCAGAACCCTTTAAGAGTATCGACAGGCAGGAAATCTGGGTGTATAGGTACAAAGGTCACTGAAAGTGACAACACAGATAGAGAAGGTAGACAAGGCGGCATACACCATACTTGCCTTCATTGGGCGTTGCACTGAGTTTAAAAATTGGCAAGTCATGTCGCAGCTTTATAGAGCCTTAGTCAGGGTGCACTTGGAATATAGTGTTCAATTCTGGTTGCCACACTACCAGAAAAATGTGGAGGCCTTGAAGAGGGTAAAGATTTACCAGAATGTTGCCTTGTATGGAGGGCATTAGCTATGAGGAGAGATTGAAGAAACTTGGTTTGTTCTCACTGGAACAATGGAGGTTGAGGGGCAACCTGATAGGATTTAAAAAATTATGAGAGTATTGGGCAGACTGATAGTCAGAAGCTTTTCCCCGAGGTGGAAATGTCAATTATTAGGGGGCATAGATTTAAGGATCAAGGGGCAAGATTTAAGGGAGATGTACGAGGCAAGTTTTTTTTTTGCAATGAGAGTGGTGAGTGCCCGGAACTCATTGCGGAGGTGGTAGTGGAAGCAGATATGGTAGTGACTTTTAAGGGCCATCAAGACAAGTACATGAACATGAAGGGAATGAAAGGATATGGTACCCAAGAGGGTTTTAGTTAAGTCAGGCAGCATGATCAGAGCAGGCTTACAGGGTCAAAGGGTCTGTTCCTGTGCTGTAATGTTCTTTGTTCTTGTTAATTATGGGCAACTTTAATCTACACATATACTGGGCAAATCAGCCTGGCAATAGTAGCCTGGAAAATGAGATCATTGAATGTTTCTGAGATAATTTCTGACAGCAGAACATTTTGGAACCAACCAGACAGCAGGTTATATTAGTCATGGCACTGTGTAATGTGATAGGATTAATGACCTCAGGGTAAAGGCATCCTGGCAACAGCAATCACAATATGATTTAATTTTGCATTCAATATGAAAGGAAGAAGGGTGGGTCTATGACTAGTATTTTAAACTTAAATAAGGCAGCTCTATGTGCAAGAAAGCTGAGGTAGTTGAAGTTAACTGGGATACTAGGCTAGGGATTAGACGAATAGAGAAGAAGTGGCAGACATTTATGGGGATATTTCACAATACTCAAAATAAGCATAAACTTTTGGCTAAGATCAAGTATCATATCAAGCCCAAGATGGGGTGCAATTCCTTATCTTGTCAGCTTATTTTGTTTGACTATCTTGTGGGTTTTGGAGCAAAGAATGGATTTGAGTCTACTTGGTCACTGAGTATTGGCTTTGTAACTTACAGAATTAATTAAAAATATGTAAATCCTACTTTAAATAAAAGTTCTAAAAGGAGGACCTACCATCCATGGTTAACTCAAAATGTTAGGGATAGCCACAAAATTAAGGAGAAGCACATAACTGCACAAAGGTGATTGGCAGGTCAGATGATTGGTCAGAATAAGAAGCAAAAAATTATAATATAAAAGGATGCTAGATAGAACAATAAAAATGGATCGCAAGAATTTTTGCAAGTATTTAAACAGAAAAAAAGTACAGTGAGTATTAGTCGTCTAGGGAGTGACAATGGAAGTTAATAGTCGGTAATAAGGGAATGGCGAATGAAATTAATATTTTACTTTTGTCGTTGCTATAGAAGATACAGAAAACATTCCATCAATAGCTACAAAAATCAAGGAAGGTAGGTACTTGGTGAAATTATGATTGTTTGGGAAATAGTACTGAACAAACCAATGGAGCTGCAGGCTGACATGTCTCTGGATGCAGATGGAATTCATTGTAGGGTCTTAAAAGAATTAGCTAATGAAAGTGTTTATAAGTTGGTGTTAATTTCCTAAAGTTCCCTGGATCATAAAAAGGTTCCGTCAGACTGGAAAGTAGCAAATATAACCACTCTATTTAAGAAGGGAGGGAGGCAGCAAAGTAGAGGCAAATTAGCTGATGTCAGTTATGGGGAAGGTGTTGGAGTTGATCATCAAAAACGTGATAGTAGAAAAACACTGTAATCACGAAGAGTCAGCATGATCCAAGTTATTAGGAGGGTCTTTGAAGGAGTAACATATTGATAAAGGGGATCCTGCAAACTGAAGGCATTTGACAAGGTGCCATATCAAAATTTGTTGCAAAAACTAAAACATATGATGTAATGGGTAACATATCAACCTGGATAAAAGATTGGCTGGAGAAAACAGAGTATACATAAATTAGTCTTTGATCGTCAGGGTGTGACTAGTAGGATCCTATAGGTGTCTGATCCAAGGTCTCAATTTTATGCAATTCACCTCAATTAGTTTGATGAGGGAATGAAGGCATAGTAGTTAAATTTGAAGATGGCACAAAGATAAATAGAGAGTAAGTTGCATAGAGGACATATACAGAGTTTGCAAAGTAATAGAGATAGGTTGAGTGAGTGGGTAAAAATCTGGCAGATGGAGGATAATGTAGGGAAAATGTGAAGTTGTTCACTTTGGCAGGAAGAATCAAAAAATACTAAACCAAGACTAACTACAAAATTCTGAGGTGCAAAGGATCCAGGTGCTCTCATGCACAAGTCACAAAAAAATTAACATGCAGGTATAGCATATATTCAAAAAGGCTAATGGAATGCCATCCTTTATTATGAAAAGAATTGAACCTGAAAGTAAAGAAGTCAAGCTTCAGTTATTCAGGGCATTGGTGGAACCATATCTTAAATATTGTGCGCAGTTTTGTTTTTCCTATATAGGAAGGATACAAATGTGTCGGAAGCTGTTCAGAGGAGGTTTACTAGTTGGTACCTAGAATAAGTTGTCTTATGAGGAAACGTTGGACAAACTGGGCTCATTTCCTGGGGTTTAGAAAAATGAGGTGTGATTTAATTGAAGTATACAAGATCCTGAATGATCTGGACAAGGTGGACAGAGAAAAGATATTTCTTCTTGTGGTGAGCCCAGAATGAGGGGTTACTGTTTCAAAATTAGGAATTGCTCTTATAAGACAGAGATGAAGAGAAACATTTTATCGCAGAGGATTATGTGACCGGAGATCATTCTGCTTCAGAAGACAGTGGAAGTGAGCTCACCATTTTTAAGGCAGAGGCAGATAAGATTCGTGTTAGGCAAGGAGTTGATTGGAATGTAGATCCAGAAACACAAAGAGCCATGACCTATTGATTTGTGGAGCAGATCATGGGGCCAAATGACCTACTTATGCTCCCATTTTTAATGCTTGTATGTTTGTAACACTCCTAAAAAAAATTACATTGTCTTCGAGTGCAGTGAGATAGCGAATGTATATATTGTGTTGTACAAGACATCATAGGTTTGTGGAACAATCTGAATGAGCCAATCATTTAATGTCAATCATTTTTTTATGCTCAAAATGTGTTAAAATGCATTGTTTGAATGAGACTTGTACTTTATGTTATGTTTACAATTAGCAAGTGCACTGGGCGACCTATGCATCCAGCAAGCAATCTCAAGAGGTTTCAACAAAGTTTGCAACCTGGAATAATATTCCTCAACAAGAACAGTTATATGACTGCCTCAGCTCTATAACTTCCAATGTCTATGTATTATTCTTTAAGGACAAGATGGCCTTTAATCGACTGGTACAGCAGCAGCCAATCAAAGACCAATACAGAATCTGGGGACTTCAGGATGAAGAAACAAAGATTTTTCAGAACTTGAGACTGACAAAAATATTTAGTTCATGTAACGACCAACTAGATAACTGATATGTTACTCAGAAATATTGCCAAATACATTGGAATTGTAGCAGCATTGTCAAATTGGGTACTTTTTAATAAAAATGGGAAAGAACATCTAAAGACAGTATGCTCAAACAAGTACACACCAACTCCAATATCCAATCTCCCAATTAGTACTGCTATGTGCATTCAAGAACATGTAGGCAGCAATAATGATAAGGAGACAAGAAACAGTGTAAGTGGGAAGGAATAAGCTGAGTTGCCTGACCACAGTTCTAACCTTTGGTGCAATGTACAAAACTTCAGATGCAACTAACTGGCATAGGAATGAGATTGCTATCTGAACAAGACTGTCTGCAAGTCACTTATGTTCACGTAATATATACTGCATCATCTGAGGAGGATCTGTTATCAGAAGCTGCACAGCTTTCATGTAAAAATAAAAGGTAAGGTCTCAAGATGATTTACCTGATGAAGTGGCATTGCTCTGAAAGCTCATGCAACAAATAAACCTGCTGGACTTTAACCTGGTCTTGCAAGACTACTTAATGTGCCTACCCCAGTCCAGTGCCTGCAACTCCACGTCGAAGCACATAACAACATGAAGAATCTGCACAGCATCTTCTGTGGTATACCTCAGTTAATGTGAGAGAATTTCTCTTCACTGTGCTGCTCTGGGGTTCTGGGTTCAGTATTGAACAGTTGACTATTTTAAACTGCTGAGAAATCTTTTCCAGATCTCTAAGCTGCTCAACATTATGTTCACAATTGAATCGTAGCTATGCTGAGCTATTGTTCAACAATAATAACATGCCAGTTCTGATCAAGAATGTGATAGCTGATTCTCAAGGTCATATAATAATTGGGTCAGCAAGTATTCCTGCAGAAATGACAGTATAGGCACCTGAAAGCAAGCAAGGCTAGACAGCTGCTGTAAGATCCCAATAACGTATTTGATGTTCACTTCAGTTACAGCATGTGCTTAGTTATATCTGGCTCCACTTCTGTTCATGATTGATACTGATGTTATGACCCATTGCTCCATAGAGGTAGTCTTGGTCTCCTATGCACCATTCTTTGATGACTCCTTCCTCATCTCAGTGGCACACATTTTAACAGCATTAAAATGAAGTTGACATACCCAGAGAAACAGAAATGCAGCTATATTATTCTGCATTGCTTCACATATCCCAATTAAGCATTTAGAGAAAATAAAAACCATATTGGTTCACGTACAGCATATAATTAGGCACATTGACCTAAATGACACCAAAGGTACAAGCCATAACCTTTGCCTATCAGATATGTTGAGTAATGTTATCCTAATGAATAATAATAAATCTGTGACATTCTTGGTACATTCAAATAAAGCGAACTGGCTTAAACTATTAACTTGCCAAATTAAAGTTTGGATGTATACAAACAAAAACACCACAGTGGCTTTAGAAGTGACAAGAGTACATGCAAATGGTAACTCTTGTCTGCAGTATTCCTGGAGGAAATCCTTCTGCTTTTTGCTCTTTGCAAAAGCTCACTCCTGATTTTGCTTCTCTCAGTCCAAGATTGCTCTGCCTGTAGTATTGTCCACTGCATAATCTACAAGCACACAAATATGATGGACAGGAAAAGATCAGCTAGACAAGCCATGGTGCAATTGAACACAGCAAATTATTAAAGTTAACATACTAAAATAGTATTTAATTATAATGTATTTCATCAGTGCTTAGTGAGATTAGAAAAAGGAATAAAGAAGGTAGTAGTAAAAAGGATTATTAAAGCATTGGTCCAAAGAGTTGAATTCCATAGGTTAGATGAGAGCGACTGCCCTCAAGTGAAGTCAATGAGATTCCTGGCTGGAATCATGCCTTGCACAAGAGAAGATGGTTCTGGCTGTTTGAGACCAATTAACTCAACCCTAGGATATCACTGCAGGAATTCTCAGGGCAATGTCCCAAGCCAACCATTTTCACTGCTTCATCAATCACCATCCCAACATCATAATTATAGATGTGGATGATTGCACAGTGTTCAGTTCCATTTGTAAGTCATCAGATATTGTCGTAGTCTGTGTCCACATGCAGTAAGAACTCAACAACATTCAGGCTGAGTATGATAAATGGTGAGAAATGTTTTTGCCATACAAGTGACAGACAATGATAATGTCCAACAAGATAAAAATCACCTCCCCTTGAAGTTCTACAGCATTAGCAAATCGCCCATTACTAACATCCTAAAGGTTGACATTGAGCAGAAACTAAATTGGGACAGCCATATAAAAGCCAGTCAAAGCCTGGGTATTTCATGACAAGTGACGCATCTTTGACTCTCCTATCCATCACTTACAAGACAAAAATCAGGAATGTGACTGAACAGTTTCCAATTTCCTGGATGAGTGTAGTTCAAACAATTCTTCAGAAGGTTGACAAAGCAACCCCCTTGATTGGCATTCCATTCAACACCTTAAATATTCGCTCCATTTAATCTTCATTGTTGTACCATCTATAAGATGCACTTAAGCAACTCTCCAAGGCTTCTTCAACAGCAGTTCCCAAGCATTCTATCAAGAAGGACAAGGGCAGCAGGCACAAAGGAACACTGCCACCTTCAAGTTACACGTCATCCTGACTTCTGAGTATAATCACCATTCCTTCATTAATGTGGTTAAAATGCTAGAACTTTCTCCATTATGGCACTGAGGCAATATCTCTCTTACAGGGATTTCAATAGTTCAAAAAGGCAGTTTATCATTATCTTTGCAAGGATAATTAGGGAAGGATAATGACTGCTAGTATTGCCAAGAATGCTCATATTCTGTGCATGAATCTGAATAGAAGTACAAGCCATGATCATTCTGTTCTGTTGAATGGAGTATTACATATTAAACATGGCACTAAGAGTTAAAGGATGAGAATAAAAGGAGGAACAGGTGGTTTAAAATAAATACCCACATTATCAAGGATCTAGAAATAAAACACAGTTCAAACTCTGAGACAAAAGAAGAAACAGAACACATTATGTAATTCTGACACATTGTATAGATCTATCCTCCATAGTGCCCAACAATATGGGAACACAAATATTAGTCAGTTGACTGTGAGAGTATGATGTGCTCAACAGTATGGCCATACTAATTAAAGCCCTGACATTTGTTCTCCATTGCTCTCAAAATGTTCAGTTGTCCTCTAATCTCACCATTTAGCTCCAGATGTCTCATGACAGACCCTTCAGAATGATTCCAGATGCCCAATGCAGACACAGACACCCCTGGCCTGATTCCAATAGCCATTTATTTCCACCGTCAGTAAGCCACTGATCTTCTTGGCCTAATTCCAAATGACCCTACACTCTCCTGTCCTGTTCTGACAGATAGATATGAGGATTCTTCTACTGGAAAGAAAAATATAGCAGAAACCAAATACAAAAAGAGAAACATTAAAGACCCAAATACAAAAGCAATTTTTAAAATTTAAAAGGAATACACACAATAAAACATGAGATAATAAAACATGTTCTGTCAGAAGAAAAGTAATGTAAATTCTGAGAGAGAAAACCAAAATTAAGAAATTTAAATCAAATTCATATCACTGTACAAAATAGTTGGGACAAAGTCAAAAGGAACTGGCCAAAATTACTCAAGATTCCTTTAATTCCCAGATTGCAAACAAGTGAAGAATTTTCTATATTATGTACCATGCAAGTTACCTGGCAGTTTCAGTAGTGCAGCACACCCCTTTCAACCTATAGCCTGCCTTTTCTTTTGTTCTCTAATACACACACCATGTTAGTGCAACACAGATATATTAATTAACCCTGATCACAGGCACTCCCACTTTATGTGACATTCCCACCTCATCTCTCATCAAATTAAAAGACAGAAAAAATACACCTCTTCAACCACATGGAAATAATCAATTTAATTTCCAACTAAATTAATTAAAGCAGCAAATAGGTAAATACAGCACGTATAGAAATACCATTTTTATAGCCTATAAAAAAAAGCATACTTCTTCAAAATTAACAATGCATCCACACTCCCCCCACCCACCCTAAAATTTATCCACCAATACTGATGTGAGAGGCTGTAACACCAGCCCCAATCTCTGAATTATATGGTTATCCCTGTACAGTATTGATTTTGTAATAATATTTATCTTGAAATAATTCTTTTATGTAGATGTACGGCATGGAAGCTTTTGCAGAGAAAAAGCAAGACGCAGAAGAACAACAGAAATAAGTCAGAAAGTAAGGTTTGGTTGACAGGAAATGCACACAAATAAAAGTTTGCTTTTTGTTTACAGATATAAACTGCTTAATTCATTCGAATTGCATTCATCGCTTAACAAATGATAAATTTCTGCTTAGTGCACTAAAATAGGATTTAACTTCAAAAACAAATTTGAAATAAAGAAGAACGCAATGGTTGAAAGGATGAGATCAAATATAGCACAGTAAAACAGGATAATTACAAGTCAGGTGTTGATCATTCAACCTACTGAGTTTGCTAAAGAACGATTCAACTAGTTTCAGCCCCCCACCCTTTCCTCACAACCCTGTAAACTTTTATCTTCAGGTGCTCAGCCAATCTCCTTTTGAAAGCTACAATTGAATCAGCCTCCACTACCCTCTCAGGTAGTGCATTCCAGATCTGGACCACTTGCTGTACTGCATAAAGAAAATGGTCCCTTGTGTCACCTTTGGTTTTTTACTAATTACCCAATTACAGTGCAAATAATTTTAGCCAAGTGCAACAAAGATAGTCACTAAATTGTCCAGATAGATTTGTTCATAATGGTGTTTAGCTGACACATAATTTCACATAGTAAATGCAGCACTATATCAATAAGTTCATGCCAACTAATGTACGACTGAATTGTATTTTTATTTTCAGACAAGATATACTTTATATTACTTATTCGAGAATCATTAAATGAGAGTAGTTAGTAATTGATGTTTGGACACCAAAGGTTTTTAATCCCATGTAGCTGTCAGTTGCATCCAATTCAGCTACACCAATGGGGTTAAACAATGAGTTGTAGTGCTTGTGTGAGGTAACTAACCAAATTTAGAGCATCATTGAAAAGATTTCTTTGAATGTGGGAATTTCTACCAGTGTGGGATCATGTGTTGTTCCTTTCCTACGTCAATACTGATTGTGATTGCTGGGGGGCATAAGAATCAATGATATATTGCTCCTTGGAGTCAGTCAGGGATTCTTGCTGGGAACTTCATTGTCAAAGGATGCAAACTGCTCTGTTGATATAGGGGGATTGGGAGAAATGAAGGACAATAGCAGGGTATAGCACTCAGATATAACAGGCGGTTCTTTAGTGTTAAGCTATGGTTGAAGCACAATTCAGTCAATATAGATAGCCCAACACACTATATACTGCAGGGTAATCCCGTCCCAGAATTGAAATCTTTCACTTGATTTTTCCCCTGGCAGACAATATTCCCTGTAGGTTACCTGGCCATGTAATGGCCCACAAGTCTCTGTGCAGACTGCCAGTATGCTAGCCTCTAAGTTACCACATGTGCCCATTATACAAAAGAACTTAATGGGGCCACACACTTAAATAAATCACCCACATACTCCACAAAAAAGGTATAAGGAACATTGTTGGCACAATGATTAGCAGTGCTGTCTCAGTGAGAGGGCGTCGACAGTAGTCACGATGTAGAGATGCCAGTGTTGGACTGGGATAAACTCAGTAAGAGGTCTGACAACACCAATTTTAAATCCAACCGATTTATTTGATAGTAAACCTGCTAGCTTTCGGCCTTTGTGCCTTCGGACCCAGGTTCGATTCCGGCCTCAGATGACTGTTATTGTGGAGTTTGCACATTCTCCCTGTGTTTGCATGAGTTTCCTCCAGGTGTTCTGGTTTCTTCCCACAGTCCAAAGATGTGCAGGTTAGGTTGATTTGGCCATTCTAAATTGCTCCTTAATATCGGGGGAAGGTTATGAGGATAGGACCTGGGTGGAATTGTTGACGGTGCGGACTCAATGGACCAAATTGCTTCCTTCTGCACTGTAGAGATTCTATGATTCTAAATATTTGCCATCCAGTGTTGAAGAACCAGCTGAGATTATGATCAACACTGAATTAGCAGCAACATTGCTAGATGCACCATGTGGCTGTGCCTGTTGTCAATGCCAATTCCAACAACTAATGTTGACTATGTGGGGTTGATTTAGTTTGTATCTAATATGAATTACTTTGGTCTGTCAATGAGGTCCTAATTTTCGGAGTGTCCATTTGAACAATTTTCACTGTATTCTCAAATTATTTTCACTCTTACACTTCATAACTTGAGTGATTCTTATTGAAGTTTTTGTACTTGTGCTTTGAGAAACTGTAACTCAGCTTCTGCTTGGACTCACTAAGTGCTTCAACGTTTTCTGCAATTCTGTATGTCAGTCTACAGCTCTCAAAGCAGTCTCAATATTACACTGTACGCCAGTTTAATAGAGTCCTTTGTGAGAAATTAGGGATAATAATCACATACATAGAAAAAGTGAAAGCAAAAATAACTCAAATCTTCTGCCTCCTTATAAACTTTGAAAATAAGGCTTCTAGAGCCTTATTAACTCATTCAATTAAGCCATCTGTTCTGAAACCTACAATAGAATGTGAACTTTAAAGTGTACTTCATATCATTAGGGTGGCACTAATAAAAATAAATACATAAATCTCAAATGTCTTTTCAAATAGCTTGATCTGATGGAAGTTAGCCGTAAATGTTAACAAGAAATTTGTTTTAAACAGTTATGATGTTCTCGGCACTAACTATAATGTCGTTGGTACTACAATTGTAGTTCTGAAGCATTTTAGTCCATATATTCAAAAGTTAAGCAACTTTTTGCACTGATACTAATCTTCAATAGGCAATAGTATTTTTGGTACTTCCTCAGGAATTGTTTTATAGGATAAAGCTAGAAAAAATAATACGTGAAGCACGGTAACGTTTAATGCTGTGGGCAAATCTATCAATTAAATGACTCTATCAAGTAGGTCTGTCTGGAGGTTTTATTATTATTTTGAATGCTCAACAAGCTATACAGGATCCACAATTGCAAAAGTTATGGGAAAGCCCATCACAAAGTTTTATCGTACACTTTTCAAAAGTATTAGAAAGCCAAAGAACCAATATTTTGTAAGGTATAAAAGAAAAGTCTACTGCTGTCACTAAGCATAATATGACAATGCATCCGCATGCTGTGTCACCTTCACAAGATAATCTTCTCATAGTCATGTATCTAATGATTGGTACAGCTTATGGATCTGTGGCTAGCTGTTAGTGTCAACTGCTACTCCAGTTACTGAGAGTATTGATTTGACATTTTCATGCTCCAATACTGATGAATAATTTTAGATTGTATTAAAACTAATTTTCTGCCCTGCATGTTGGTGTCAAAAAAATCTGTACTGTGCCCCAAATATAACGATTAATCTGAGATGGTTTAACGTGGGTTATTTCTAACTCATGAGTTTTATATTAATTAAATGTGACAAAACTTGCACTCTTCAGTTTCAAACGCTAGTGAGAACTAAGATTATATTGTGCACCAAAAAGTTGAAACTTTAAGATTCAAAGAATTCAGCAGGTTTTTCTGCTCCAGTCATAATTTTATGGGCTATCAGAACTGGGAGCAGCAATAATACTGAAATGATTATGAGAAATATTAAGGATCTGTATAATCCTTACAAACACTGCATTTGCTGTCATATTCAGCCAAACTAAAGAGACAAGAGTGCCATATTGGAGACATTCAATGATATGTAAATTAACCAATATAAGCAGATTGCTGTACTTGTAATTCGTTGCCAATACGAACCATTTGCTAAAGTTTGGTTTAAAAACTGGATTTCCATTTTGTACAGGGTTGCTATTTTCCGAGCGTTATATAGTATTGATTTTTATGGCCAAGGGCGAATCAAGTGAATCATGCCTTTCCAAGTGCAGAAAGAAGCTGATGCTATCAGTACAGCACATCTGGCATGGCATTATATAAAACTCTGTGACTGAGGACAAACTGAATTGGACATGCCATTTAAATAAAGCATTCATGTCTAACCCTATGAACGTTCCATGAAATAAAAAGTCATGAACTTGTAGCTGTTAATCCCTCTGCCACAAAACGTACTCTACCAACGTAAATTATGCAGTGCTCCATCATTCATCAGCTATCCGGACAAAAATTATTCAAATATGTACCTACAAAGGATACTCAATAAGATTATTTTTTCATCTAGATTTTCATGAACTTGAAAGCCGATGTTTGACCTTGCTCTATGCTAGACAATCAATAGCACATTTAGATCCAACTGAAAGAATACAAAACGTTCATCTGTATAATAAAGCTGTATGATTGATGCAATGCGCATGTTCTGGCACTAGATGTCATTAGTACATTTAGTGCCTTTAAATATTGGGGTGTATATATAAAACATGCATGAAAGACCATTATTGTATCAGATTTCTCTGTTTAACTTCAATGGATTTGTAACAGTTGACCAACTTGATGCTTAGTTTTTGAAACTTGGGAGAAATATATTCGGTATACAATATTGCACATCTTTTAAAATAGAATAAAGGAATTGGGTAAGTTCAGTTCATTATTGTATTTATTATCACAATTATCTAACGTGCATGCAGTATCTTTTAGGGTATTAGATTGTTTTATTCCCATGACTGATTTAGCAGCAGGATTCCTTGATGTCAAAAGTTACTTGAATACCTTTGAAGTCACAAATGACATCCTATGCATGCATGAATGGTAAATAGTCCCTTTTTATCCTTTATGAATTGTTTGCAACCTTTGAAATGGTTGACCCCTTCCAGTGCCTCTCCTCTATTGCCCAACTTCCCTGAACAGTCATAGACAGAGAGAACTACCTGAAGCAAGAGGCTTTCTCTTTCTGTTCCCTGACTTTAACACCAGCCATCTTCCAGTTGCCTTGGTCCTAAGGTCTGGAAGTTCCTCTCTAAACATCTCCAAATTTCCTCTAACTCACTTTTAAGATGCCCCTAAATCTTTGGCCAAGTTTCTGGCTTGTTCTAAAATCTCTATGTGCTTAGTATAAAAATGTATTTAATAAAACCTTAAAATTGTTCTCAAGGTGTTTATGTTCTCTTGTCCTAAAATTCATCCCACCAACAAGTTTTTCTTAATCTTAATTAATTTCTATCAATTCCTTCCAAAATTCTAAAATCTTCAATTTGATCACTCAGTAGCTTTCTATATTTTTGTATACAAGTCTGATTTATATAATCACTCCTCATAATCTAACCCTTGAAGATTTTGAATGAATCTGCAATGTACTCCTAAATTCAAGATGTGCAATTAAGGACAGTGTCCAGATTTGTCTGGTGATGAGATCAGTTACAATAAAACTTCCTTTTTTCTATATTATAGCTATCTTGTAAAAATTAACATTCCATTAACCTTTGTTTTAAATTTTTTTTATACCTAGCTACTATATTTTAATGATTTGTGTCCCTGAAACCCTAAATCTCTTGCAGTTCCAACGGTCCTATCTTTCCACCATTTAAAAAATGGCCCAAAGTGGATGATCTCATACCTACCTGAATTGAAATTCTTCTACCACAGTTTTGCCTATTCACTTAATCTATCAATGTCTTTTTTAAAATTGTCTGCTTCTGTCTACGCTTCTGCTACACTGCACTACATGGTTAATCAATAGAATCGGTTGAGATACCATCTTGGCAGCATTAACACACTGCACACTAGATTTACCATGCTGACATTTAAAATATTACCCAGACTGCAAAGAAATGACCTTGTGAGTTTTCTCAGCCTAAGGAAAGTGACACATGATAAGTGGCTTATCATTCAACAGTAAAGAAAATAAAATAGTGGGAGAAAACAATTTAATTATATAGCTTTTCATAAGAACATAAACATAAGAACTAAGAGCAGGAATAGGCCATTTGGCTCCCCGAGCTTGCTCTGCCATTCAATAAGATCATGGCTGATTTTTTTGTGGACTCAGCTCCACTTACCGCCTGCTCACCATAATTCTTAATTCCTTTACTGTTCAAAACTGTATCTATCCACGCCATAAAAACATTCAACAAGGTAGCCTCAACTGCTTCACTGGGCAGAGAATTCCACAAATTCACAATTTTTTGTGTGAAGAAGTTCCTCCACAACTAAGTCCTAAATCTGCTTCCCCTTGTTTTGAGACCATGCCCCCAAGTTCTAGTTTCACCCACCAGTGGAAACAACTTTCCTGCTTCTATCTTATCTATGCCCTTCATAATCTTACATGTTTTTATGAGATCTCTCTTCATTCTTCTAAATTCCAATGAGAATAGCCCCACTCTACTCAGTCTCTCCTCATAAGTCAATCCTCTGAGCTCCGAAATCAACCTAGTGAATCTTCTCTTCATCCCCTCCAGTGCCAGTATACCCTTTCTCAAATAAGGAGATCTAAACTGTACACAGTACTCCAGGTGTGCGCTCACCAGCACCTTACACAGCTGCAACATAATCTTGCTGTTTTTAAACTCCATCCCTCTAGCAATGAAGGACAAAATTCCATTTGCCTTTTTAATTACCTGATGCAACTGCAAACCAACTCCTTGAGATTCCTGCACAAGGTCACTTAGGTCCCTCTGCACAGCAGCATGCTGCAATGTTTTACCATTTAAATAATAGTCCATTTTGCTGTTATTCCTACCAAAATGGATGACCTCACATTTAATAACAATGTACTCCATCTGCCAGACCCTCACTCATTTACAGATTACCTATATTCCTTTGCAGACTTTCAGCATCCTCTACACACTTTGCTCTTCCACCCATCTCAGTGTCAGCTGCAAATTTTGACACAGTACACTTGGTCCCCAATCTGCCAATTGGTTTGCCAATCTGCGGGAATCTCCCAGAGTCCAGCGAATTTTGGTAAATTAGCACTAGTGCATTTGCTTTTTTTCTTTTAGTATCTTAGTACCTTTAGTATGCATTCCCTCAAGGCCAGGAAACTTATCTACCTTTAGCCCCATTAACTTGCCCAACACCAACTCTTTCATGATAATGACACTTTCTAGGTTCTCACCTGCAGTAGCCTTCCTGTCATCAATTTTTGGGATGTTATTTGTGTCTTCCACTGTGAAGACTGACACAAAATACCTGTTCAATGGTTAGTGGGAACCTAGCGGATTGGGAAATCTTCAAAGGTCAGCCATTTTCTCATTTCCAGTTATTACATCCTCCATCCCATCCTTTAAAGGATCAATGTTTACTTTCACCTATTTGTGGAAACTTTTGCTATCTGTTTTTTATATTCTGAGCAGGTTTACTCTCATAATCCATCTTACTTTTCTTTATAGCTTTTTTTGTGGCTTTCTGCTGACTTTTGAAGATATCCCAATCCTCCAGGTTCCCACTAATCTTTGCCACTTTGTAAGCATTTTCTTTCAATTTGATATCCTCCTTTATTTCCTTAGACATCCACGGCTGATTATCTCTTTTTCTACAGTCCTTCCTTATTACTGGTATGTACTCTTGCTGAGCACTGTGAAAGATCGCTTTGAAAGTCCTCAACTGTTCCTCAATTGTCTCACTATAAAGTTTTTGCTCCCAGTCCACCTCAGCCAACTCCTCTCTCATCTCTTTATAGTCTCCTTTGTTTACACTGGAATTGGATTTTACCTTCTCATGCTCTATCTATATTTTAAATTCAACTATACTGTGATCATTTCCTCCAAGAGAATCCCTTACTGCAAGATTATTAATTATTCCCATCTCATTACACAGGACCAGATTTAAGATAGTCTGCTCCTTTGTCAGTTTCATTACATACTGTTCAAGGAAGCTATTGCAGATACATTCTATGAACTCCTCCTCAAGGCTGCATTGACCAACCTGGTTTGATCAATTGATATGTGGACTAAATCTCCCATGATAATTGCTGTACCATTTTTACATGCATTTGTTATTTCTTTGTTTATTTCTCACCCAACCATGATGTCATTATTTGGCAGCCAATAGACGTGCCCATCAGTGACTTTTTCTCCTTACTATTTCTAATTTCCAACCAAATGGATTCAACCTTTTTTTTTCCATAGAACCTATAACATCTCTCACCACCTCTCTTACCTTCTTGTCTGTCCCTCCGAACAGTTTGCTATGACTGGATATTCAATTCCCAGTCATGACCATCCTGCAACTATGTCTCTGTCGTAGACACCGAATCATACCTGTTCACAATGACTTATGCTGTCAACTCATTTACCTTGTTTTAAATGTTACAAGCATTCAGATAAAGTGCCTTTATGCTAGTTTTTGTACCTTCTTTTGAATTCTAAAACTTCCATTAATAACATCTCCTGAGTTCTCCTTTTTAACTTTTTTTCTGATTTTTGATGTAGTTGGAACCTTCTCCCCACATTTTGTCCTTGCTCCCTCCTTCTCAGATTCCTTACATAAGTTTCCATCTACCTGGCATATTAGTTTAAACCCTCCCCAATCCATCTAGCAAACACCACCCCCCAGGACAACAGTCCCAATCCTGCCCAGGTGTAACCTATTTGATTTGTACAAGTCTCACTTCTCCCAGACAGTCCCAATGTCCCAGGAATCTGAAACCCTCCCGTTTCAGCCACATTTTTATCCGATATTTCCTCTCATTTCTACTGTGACTAGCACGTCCTAAACAAGACACGAAATGTGTTTTTATCTCTTCAGACAAACCCATTTGAGGGCAACAGTTCCAATATAGATAGAAACTGGGAGCACAAGTCAAATACGTGTATCAGTACTACCATTCAGTCACTTATAGCACAGACTGAATGGAAAACATAGAATCCCTACAGTGCAGAAGGGGGTCATTCATCCCATCAAAGTTGCACTGACAACAATCCCACCTAGGCCCTATTCCCGTAGCCCACATACCCCCTTCTAATCCCCTGACATTAAAGGACAATTTACCATGGCGAATCCACCTATCCCATACACCTCTGGACTGTGGGAGGAATCCGTAACACATGGAGAAAACCTACGCAGACACAGGGAGCACATGCAAACTCTACACAGACACCCGAGATTGGAACTGAACTCGGTGCTTTGAGGCAGTAGCGCTAACCGCTATGCCATAATGCCGCCCAAAAGAGACAAGTATAGAAACAAGAAAGGAGCTCTACTCTAGCCAAATTATGCAAGCTTCCATTTGGTCAGTGTACACTGAATATAATCAGTTACCGTATTGAAATGTAACAGAAGCTTTTCCATAAATACTAATTGCCTAAATACATGGTTGAAAACCAGAAGACAAACTGCGTGAAGATCTGAGAAATAAAATATAATCTCAATTACTGTACCTGTACTATAAACACTCTTACATGCAATAAAAGATTACTCCCACATTACAGAAAACACTGCCTTATTTTTAATCAGGATACATTCCTATTCTCAACATAACTATCGTTTTAATTGCTGTCATAATACTGTGTAAAGATTAAAGAACAAGGAGTATGTGCAGCTTAATTGATACTCAAGTTATTTAGTTTTCATAGAAATCAACAAATCTCATTTACAAATTTTAATAACCACAGTAACAATTCTCAGCTTATTCTTCATGGCTTCAAATTCATCCTTACAAATAATGCTTTGAGCTCATTCCTAATTAAAAAGAAATGCTATTTTTCCTAGTGGCCTACTAGAGTTCGTCTATTTAAAATTAGCATTTTGCAATAAATTAAATAGCTGCACTCCTAAAGACAACAACTATACTTTGTCACCCAGACCATTCCCAAACATTGTTCCCTTGGAGCAGCACGGAGAGGCAGCGATTTGGGAAAGCGTGTAGTTCGAGTGTTAAGTACTTTTTTAACTTTTCTCTTTGTTTAAAATAGCGAGCGGGGGTAGTTTTTGCCGTTTTTATTTAAACTAACTCGAAACCGAAAGTCGTCATTAGGAGGCTGCCGGTAGTTGTAGTTGTAGTTTTCTCTGTCTCTATAAATTGGTAAGAACTCAGTAAGAATTTAGCAACACCAATTATTAATCCAACCGATTTATTTGATAGTAAAAAAGCGAGCTTTCAACACTCCCGTGTCTTCATCAGGCAAGTGCAGTGTTCTGGTCTGCAATAGCACACATCAGCACAGACAGTCAGAGATTGCTGATTAGAATGCGAATCCTTACATCTAACCTGCTATTCAAGTGTTAAAGTGGCTAACAATGTGTGTGAAGGGAATCCTGAGCATTGGTTAGAGAATTGTGTATTTTCTCCAGACAGCACAGTAAGTGAGGTTTTTTGCTAACCCAGGCAAGTTACGGGGGTTACAGATAGTGTGTCATGAAGCCAAGATCCCTGTTAAGACCGTCCTCATGTGTGCGGAGCTTGGCTATCAGTCTCTGCTCAGCGACTCTGCGCTGTCGTGTATCACGAAAGCCCCCTTGAAGAACATTTACCCGCAGGTCGGAGGCCGAATGCCCATGACTGCTGAAGTGTTCGCCCACAGGAAGGGAACTGTTTTGCCTGGTGATTGTTGAGCGATGCTCATTCATCCGCTGTCGTAGTGTCTGCATGGTCTCCCCAATATACCATGCTTCGGGACATCCTTTCTTGCAACGTATTAGGTAGACAACGTTGGCCGAGTTGCAAGAGTATGTACCGTGTACCTGGTGAATGGTATCCTCACGTTTGATGATGTCGTCCATGTCTATGATCCGGCATGTCTTGCAGAGGTTGCTGTGGCAGGGTTGTGTGGTATTGTGGTCACTGTTCTCCTGAAGGTTGGGTAGTTTGCTGCGAACAATGATCTGTTTGAGGTTGTGCGGTTGTCTGAAAGCAAGAAGTGGGGGGGTGGGGATGGCCCTAGCGAGATGTTCATCATCATCAATGATATGTTGAAGACTCCGGAGAAGATGTCGTAGCTTCTCCGCTCCGGGGAAGTACTGGACAACAAAGGGTACTCTGTCCACCGTGTCCCGTGTTCGTCTTCTGAGGAGATCAGTGCGGTTTATCGTTGTGGCACGTTGGAACTGTCGATCGATGAGTCGAGCGCCATATCCTGTTCTCACGAGTGCATCCTTCAGTGTCTGGAGGTGTCTGTCACGATCCTCCTCATCTGAGCAAATTCTGTGTATACGGAGGGCTTGTCCATAGGGAATGGCTTCTTTAACGTGTCTAGGGTGGAAGCTGGAGAAGTGGAGCATTGTGAGGTTGTCTGTCGGTTTGCGGTACAGTGAGGTGCTGAGGTGACCGTCCTTGATGGAGATGCGTGTGTCCAAGAATGCAACTGATTCTGGAGAATAGTCCATGGTGAGTCTGATGGTGGGATGGAACTTGTTGATATCATCATACAGTTGTTTCAATGATTGTTCACCATGAGTCCAAAGGAAAAAGATGTCATCAATGTATCTAGTATATAACCTTGGTTGGAGATCTTGTGTGGTGAAGAAGTCTTGTTCGAACCTGTGCATGAAGATGTTGGCATACTGAGGTGCGAATTTGGTCCCCATGGCTGTTCCGTGTGTCTGGATGAAAAGCTGATTGTTGAAGGTGAAGACATTGTGGTCCAAGATGAAGCGGATGAGTTGTAAAATTGCATCTGGAAACTGGCAGTTGTTGGCATTGAGTACTGAGGCAGTTGCAGTTCCAGGATATGGCGCTCGACTCATCGATCGACAGTTCCAACGTGCCACAACGATAAACCGCACTGATCTCCTCAGAAGACGAACACGGGACACGGTGGACAGAGTACCCTTTGTTGTCCAGTACTTCCCCGGAGTGGAGAAGCTACGACATCTTCTCCGGAGTCTTCAACATATCATTGATGACGATGAACATCTCGCTAGGGCCATCCCCACCCCCCCACTTCTTGCTTTCAGACAACCGCACAACCTCAAACAGATCATTGTTCGCAGCAAACTACCCAACCTTCAGGAGAACAGTGACCACAATACCACACAACCCTGCCACAGCAACCTCTGCAAGACATGCCAGATCATAGACATGGACGACATCATCAAACGTGAGGATACCATTCACCAGGTACACGGTACATACTCTTGCAACTCGGCCAACGTTGTCTACCTAATACGTTGCAAGAAAGGATGTCCCGAAGCATGGTATATTGGGGAGACCATGCAGACACTACGACAGCGGATGAATGAGCATCGCTCAACAATCACCAGGCAAAACAGTTCCCTTCCTGTGGGCGAACACTTCAGCAGTCATGGGCATTCGGCCTCCGACCTGCGGGTAAATGTTCTTCAAGGGGCCTTTCGTGATACACGACAGCGCAGAGTCGCTGAGCAGAGACTGATAGCCAAGCTCCGCACACATGAGGACGGTCTTAACAGGGATCTTGGCTTCATGACACACTATCTGTAACCCCCGTAACTTGCCTGGGTTAGCAAAAAACCTCACTTACTGTGCTGTCTGGAGAAAATACACAATTCTCTAACAATGCTCAGGATCCCCTTCACACACATTGTTAGCCACTTTAACACTTGAATAGCAGGTTAGATGTAAGGATTCGCATTCTAATCAGCAATCTCTGACTGTCTGTGCTGATGTGTGCTATTGCAGACCAGAACACTGCACTTGCCTGATGAAGACACGGGAGTGTTGAAAGCTCGCTTTTTTACTATCAAATAAATCGGTTGGATTAATAATTGGTGTTGCTAAATTCTTACTGAGTTCTTACCACTCCAATCCAACGCCGGCATCTTTACATCATGTCTATAAATTGGTACAGAGAGGAAACCCGATACTCTACACAGGTAGAGTGTCCCACCCTCCCCCCTCCTCTAACCTAATAATAAAAGTGTGTGGGAAGTTTTTTTTTCTCTCCTTAAAGTAAATTAAAGTATCAGGGATGGCAGTGCAGGCAGTACGTTGCAACTCCTGTAGTATGTACGAGGTGAGGGACACCAGTAGTGTTCCTGCTGATTATACCTGCAGGAAGTGTGCCCATTTGCAGCTCCTTGAGGATCGTGTTAAGGAGCTGGAGCTGGAATTAGAGGAACTCAGGATAATTCGAGAGGTTGAGGAGGATATTGGCAGGAGTGACAAAGAGATAGTCACTCCTAAAAATGATTCTTGGGTAACTATTTGGAGGCGGGGTAAGAAGCAATCGGGTAGACAATCCCCTGGGGCTGTTCCCCTCCAAAACAAATTTTCTGTCTTGGAAGCTACAGTTGAGGAAGAATCAACTGGAGCTGACCAAAGGGAGCAGGTCTCTGGGGGTGAGCCTGCTGAGAATGCTCAGGTGGGTAGGGGGAAAAAGAGATTGGGCCTAGTAATTGGAGACTCCATAGTTAGAGGGACAGATAGGAGAGTAAATAGTAATAAAAGTGACTCAGGGCTGGTGTGTTGCCTCCCGGGGCTGGGGTCCAGGATGTTGCAGATCGGGTTTTTAAGATTCTTAAGGGAGAGGGGAGTCAACCCCAAGTCATAGTTCATGTAGGGTCACATGATATAGGAAGGACGAGGGAAGGGGATATTAAACAGAAATTTATGGAGTTGGGGTGGAAGCTTAGGGCCAAAACTGGCAGAGTGGTTATCTCTGGACTCTTGCCTGTGCCAAGGAATAGTTTAGAGAAGAACAGAGAGAGGGAATGTTTGAACTCGTGGCTGCGGGGATGGTTGGTGCAGGAGAGAGGGGTTCAGGTTCCTGAACAATTGGGACTCATTCTGGGATAGGTGGGACCTCTACAAGAGATATGGTCTACACCTGAACCAGAGGGGAACTAATATCTTGGGGGGAAAATTTGCTAAGGCTATGCAGGGGGCTTTAAACTGATTCGGGGGGGGGGGTGGGATCCTAAGTAGTTGGGGTGCTAAGAGGGATGAGAGTAAGGGGGTCATAGAGGAAAGCTGTAAAACACAGCAGCGTACGGGTGGGGTAGGGCATGGTTTGAAATGCGTATACTTTATTGCGAATACTCCTTGCATTAAAGGGGAGGAACTTGCAGCTTGGACCAATACCTGGAACTTCGATGTTGTGGCCATTTCAGAGACTTGGGTAGAGCAGGGACAAGAATGGATGTTGCAGCTTCCGGAGCTCAAATGCTTTAGTCAGAGTAGAGAAGGAGGTAGAAGGGGGGGAGGAGTGGCATTATTAGTCAAAGACTGTATCACAGTGACAGAAAAGAAGTTTGATGAGGACTTGTCTGTTGAGGTAGTATGGGCTGAGATTAGAAACAGGAAAGGAGAGGTCACCCTGTTGGGAGTCTTTTATAGACCTCCTAAAAGTTCTAGAGAAGTTGAGGAAAGGATTGCAAAGTCAATTCTGGTCAGGAGTGAAAGTAATAGGGTAATTGTTATGGGGGACTTTAACTTTACTAATATTGATTGGAATAGCTATAGCTCTAGCTCGTTAGAGGGGTCAGTTTTCGTACAAAGTGTGCAGGAAGGTTTTTTGACTCAGTATGTAGATAGGCCAACTAGAGGTGAGGCTACATTGGATTTGGTGCTGGGCAATGAGCCAGACCAGGTGTTATGCTTGGAAGTTAGTGAACATTTTGGTGATAGTGACCACAATTCGGTTACGTTCACCTTAGTGATGGATAGGGATAGACATGAAGCTGGGGGCAGTAGTTATAGCTGGGGGAAGGGTAATTATGAGGCCATCAGGAGAGAATTAGGGTGCATAGATTGGACTAGGAAACTACAGGGACTGGGAACATCTGGAATGTGGAGCTTATTCAAGGAGCAGCTGCTGCGAGTCCTTGATAAGTATGTCCCTGTCAGGCAAGGAGGAAATGGTCGAGTAAGAGAACCTTGGTGTACGAAAAAAGTTGATTTGCTGGTTAAAAGGAAAAAGGAGGCTTATGACAGGATGAGGCTTGAAGGCTCGGTTAGTGCAATGGATAGCTATAGATTAGCCAGGAGGGAGCTAAAGAGTGAATTGAGGAGAGCTAAGAGAGGACACGAGAAGACTTTGGCTGATAGGATTAAGGAGAATCCTAAAGCTTTCTTTAGATATGTTAAGAATAGAAGATTGGTTAGGACAAGATTAGGGCCAGTCATAGACAGCAGTGGAAGTTGTGCGTGGAGCCTGAAGAGATTGGAGAGGCACTGAATAAATATTTCTCTTCGGTATTCACGCAGGGTGATGTAAATGTACTTATAGAGAACACTGAGGTACAGGGTAGCAAACTGGAAAGTATCGAAGTAGATAGGGAGGATGTGCTAGATACTCTCGAGGGTTTGAAGTTGGATAAGTCCCCTGGGCCGGACGGGATTTACCCTAGGATTCTCTGGGAGGCAAGAGAGGAGATTGCAGAGCCTCTGGCTCTGATCTTCAGGTCGTCGTTGGTTACGGGTGTGGTTCCGGAGGACTGGAGGATAGCGAATGTGGTCCCATTGTTCAAGAAGGGGAAGAGAGACCTTCCAGGGAATTATAGGCCAGTGAGTCTTACTTCTGTTGTGGGCAAAGTATTGGAGAGAATTATTAGGGATAGGATTTATAGTTATTTAGAGAGAAATGAATTGATTGGGGATAGTCAGCATGGTTTTGTGAAGGGTAGGTCGTGCCTTACTAACCTCATTGAGTTTTTTGAAAAAGTGACAAAGAGGTGGATGGGGGTAAGGCGGTTGATGTGGTATATATGGACTTTAGTAAGGCGTTTGATAAGGTGGCCCATGGAAGACTTCTGCAGAAAATGCAGATGTATGGGATAGAGGGTGATTTAGCTAATTGGGTTAGGAATTGGCTAGCAGATAGAAGACAGAGGGTGGTGGTTGATGGGAGATATTCATCGTGGAGTTCGGTGACAAGTGGTGTACCTCAGGGGTCTGTTTTGGGGCCCCTGCTGTTTGTAATTTTTATAAATGATCTGGATGAGGGTATTGAAGGATGGATTAGTAAATTTGCAGATGACTAAAGTCGGTGGAGTGGTAGATAGTGAAGAGGGGTGTTATAGTTTGCAGAGGACTTGGACAAGTTGCAGAGCTGGGCCGAGAGGTGGCAAATGGAGTTTAATGTGGAAAAGTGTGAGGTAATGCACTATGGCAGAAATAATAAATGTGTAGAGTATAGGGCAAATGGTAGGATTCTTAGTAGTCTAGATGAACAGAGGGATCTTGGTGTGTATGTGCATAGATCCCTGAAAGTAGGCAGTCAAGTCAAGAAGGTTGTTAAGAAGGCATATGGAGTCTTAGCTTTTATTGGTAGGGGGATTGAATTTCGGAGCCGCAACGTCATGTTGCAACTGTACAAAACTCTAGTGCGGCCGCACTTGGAGTATTGTGTGCAGTTCTGGTCCCACATTATAAGAAAGATGTGGAGGCATTGGAGAGGGTACAGAGGAGGTTTACCAGGATGTTGCCTGGTATGGAGGGCAGGTCTTATGAAGAGAGGCTGAGGGATTTGAGGTTGTTTTCGTTAGAAAGGAGGCGGCTAAGAGGGGACCTATCGAAACATATAAGATGATTAGAGGTTTAGATAGGGTGGACAGTGATAGCCTTTTTCCTAGGATGGAGAAAGCTAGCACGAGGGGACACAGCTTTAAATTAAGGGGTATGAGTTATAGGACGGATATCAGAGGTAGGTTCTTTACCCAAGGTGATTAGGGAGTGGAATGCCCTGCCTGCAGCAGTTGTAGATGTGCCAAGTTTGGTGGCGTTTAAGAGGTTAGTTGATAAGTATATGGAAGAGAAGGGAATGGTTTAGTTTGGAGGGGCATTGCTTTTTATATTGATCGGCGCAACATCGAAGGCCGAAGGGCCTGTTCTGTGCTGTAATGTTCTATGTTCTATGTGCAATGAACAGGTAAGATGCAGCCATTATTCCAATACCATTATGTTGACTGACAGAACAATAAATCTGCTCATTTAACTCAAACAGTTTCTTACTTTCAAAGAAAGTTCTTCCAATGCATATAACATACGCAAATATGCAAACTCTAAAATTGCACCTGATTAGTTTAATAATTAAATACAATTTAAAAAACAGCTAGTAACCTGCTTTTATAAAAAACTTACAGTCAACAAACTACTGGGATACAACTGGTGCTTCAGACACTGAAATCTCTAAACTCTGAAATCACCTAGAGAACAAACCTACTGTCCAATATGTCAATAAAAGTCATCTTTACAAATTGGAACATAACAGTCTTGTTTCCTGAGGGTTGACATAGGTTAGGTTTATGTATTATGTACAAAAATAACAGTATTTTCTAGGTATCCTATTTGCAGGCCTTTTGATATTTTACAGGTCACTGAAAAATATATTTAGAACATAGAACATTACAGCACAGAACAGGCCCTTCGGCCTTCGATGTTGTGCCGACCAAAATAAAAAGCAATGCCCCTCCAAACTAAACCATTCCCTTCTCTTCCATATACTTATCAATTAACCTCTTAAACGCCACCAAACTTGGCGCATCTACAACAGCTGCAGGCAGGGCATTCCACTCCCTAATCACTCTTTGAGTAAAGAACCTACCTCTGATATCCGTCCTATAACTCATACCCCTTAATTTAAAGCTGTGTCCCCTCGTGCTAGCTTTCTCCATCCTAGGAAAAAGGCTATCACTGTCCACCCTATCTAAACCTCTAATCATCTTATATGCTTCAATAAGATCCCCTCTTAGCCGCCTCCTTTCTAACGAAAACAACCTCAAATCCTTCAACCTCTCTTCATAGGACCTGCCCTCCATACCAGGCAACATCCTGGTAAACCTCCTCTGTACCCTCTCCAATGCCTCCACATCTTTCTTATAATTTGGCGACCAGAACTGCACACAATACTCCAAGTGCGGCCGCACTAGAGTTTTGTACAGCTGCAACATGATGCTGCGGCTCCTAAATTCAATTCCCCTGCCAATAAAAGCTAAGACTCCATATGCCTTCTTAACAACTTTATCCACTTGACTGCCTACTTTCAGGGATCTATTGACACATACACCAAGATCCTTCTGTTCCTCAACACTATTAAGAGCCCTCCATTAGCCCTATACTCTACACATTTATTGTTCCTGCCAAAGTGCATTACCTCACACTTTTCCACATTAAACTCCATTTGCCACCTCTCGGCCCAGCTCTGCAACTTGTCCAAGTCACTCTGTAAACTAAACACCCCTCTTCACTATCTACCACTCCACCAACTTTAGTGTCATCTGCAAATTTACTGATCCATCCCTCAATACCCTCATCCAGATCATTTATAAAAATTACAAACAGCAGGGGCCCCAAAACAGACCCCTGAGGCACACCACTCGTCACCGAACTCCACGATGAATATCTCCCATCAACCACCACCCTCTGTCTTCTATCTGCCAGCCAATTCCTAATCCAATTAGCTAAATCACCCTCTATTCCACACATCTGCATTTTCTGTAGAAGTCTTCCATGGGCCACCTTATCAAACGCCTTACTAAAGTCCATATATACTACATCAACCGCCTTACCCCCATCCACCTCTTTGGTCACTTTCTCAAAAAACTCAATGAGGTTAGTAAGGCATGACCTACCCTTCACAAAACCATGCTGACTATCCCCAATCAATTCATTTCTCTCTAAATAACTATAAATCCTATCCCTAATAATTCTCTCCAATACCTTGCCCACAACAGAAGTAAGACTCACTGGCCTATAATTCCCTGGAAGGTCTCTCTTCCCCTTCTTAAACAATGGGACCACATTCGCTATCCTCCAGTCCTCCGGAACCACACCCGTAACCAACGAGGACCTGAAGATCAGAGCCAGAGGCTCTGCAATCTCCTCTCTTGCCTCCCAGAGAATCCTAGGGTAAATCCCGTCCGGCCCAGGGGACTTATCCAACTTCAAACCCTCGAGAATTTCTAACACATCCTCCCTATCTACTACAATACTCCCCAATTTGCAACCCTGTACCTCAGTGTTCTCCATAGCTACATTTCCAGCACTCTGCGTGAATACCGAAGAGAAATATTTATTCAGTGCCTCACCAATCTCTTCAGGCTCCACGCACAACTTCCCACTGCTGTCTATGACTGGCCCTAATCTTGCCCTAACCAATCTTCTATTCTTAACATATCGAAAGAAAGCTTTAGGATTCTCCTTAATCCTATCAGCCAACATCTTCTCGTGTCCCCTCTTAGCTCTCCTCAATTCACTTTTTACCTCCTTCCTGGCTAATCTATAGCTATCCATTGCACTAACTGAGCCTTCAAGCCTCATCCTGACATAAGCCTCCTTTTTCTTCTTAACCAGCAAATCAACTTTTTTCGTACACCAAGGCTCTCTTACTCGACCATTTCCTCCCTGCCTGACAGGGACATACTTATCAAGGACTCGCAGCAGCTGCTCCTTGAATAAGCACCACATTCCAGATGTTCCCAGTCCCTGTAGTTTCCTAGTCCAATCTATGCACCCTAATTCTCTCCTGATGGCCTCATAACAGAGGTCACCCTGCTGGGAGTCTTTTACAGACCTCCTAATAGTTCTAGAGAGGTGGAGGAAAGGATTGCGAAGTCAATTCTGATTAGGAGTGAAAGTAGTAGGGTAATTGTGATGGGGGACTTTAACTTTGCTAATATTGATTGGAATAGCTATAGCTCTAGCTCGTTAGAGGGGTCAGTTTTCGTACAGAGTGTGCAGGAAGGTTTTTTGACTCAGTATGTAGATAGGCCAACTAGAGGTGAGGCTACATTGGATTTGGTGCTGGGCAATGAGCCAGACCAGGTGTTAGGCTTGGAAGTTAGTGAACATTTTGGTGATAGTGACCACAATTCGGTTACGTTCACCTTAGTGATGGATAGGGATAGGCATGAAGCTGGGGGCAGTAGTTATAGCTGGGGGAAGGGTAATTATGAGGCCATCAGGAGAGAATTAGGGTGCATAGATTGGACTAGGAAACTACAGGGACTGGGAACATCTGGAATGTGGTGCTTATTCAAGGAGCAGCTGCTGCGAGTCCTTGATAAGTATGTCCCTGTCAGGCAGGGAGGAAATGGACGAGTAAGAGAGCCTTGGTGTACGAAAAAAGTTGATTTGCTGGTTAAGAAGAAAAGGAGGCTTATGTCAGGATGAGGCTTGAAGGCTCAGTTAGTGCAATGGATAGCTATAGATTAGCCAGGAAGGAGGTAAAAAGTGAATTGAGGAGAGCTAAGAGGGGACACGAGAAGATGTTGGCTGATAGGATTAAGGAGAATCCTAAAGCTTTCTTTCGATATGTTAAGAATAGAAGATTGGTTAGGGCAAGATTAGGGCCAGTCATAGACAGCAGTGGGAAGTTGTGCGTGGAGCCTGAAGAGATTGGTGAGGCACTGAATAAATATTTCTCTTCGGTATTCACGCAGAGTGCTGGAAATGTAGCTATGGAGAACACTGAGGTACAGGGTTGCAAATTGGGGAGTATTGTAGTAGATAGGGAGGATGTGTTAGAAATTCTCGAGGGTTTGAAGTTGGATAAGTCCCCTGGGCCGGACGGGATTTACCCTAGGATTCTCTGGGAGGCAAGAGAGGAGATTGCAGAGCCTCTGGCTCTGATCTTCAGGTCCTCGTTGGTTACGGGTGTGGTTCCGGAGGACTGGAGGATAGCGAATGTGGTCCCATTGTTTAAGAAGGGGAAGAGAGACCTTCCTGGGAATTATAGGCCAGTGAGTCTTACTTCTGTTGTGGGCAAGGTATTGGAGAGAATTATTAGGGATAGGATTTATAGTTATTTAGAGAGAAATGAATTGATTGGGGATAGTCAGCATGGTTTCGTGAAGGGTAGGTCATGCCTTACTAACCTCATTGAGTTTTTTGAGAAAGTGACCAGAGAGGTGGATGGGGGTAAGGCGGTTGATGTAGTATATATGGACTTTAGTAAGGCGTTTGATAAGGTGGCCCATGGAAGACTTCTACAGAAAATGCAGATGTGTGGAATAGAGGGTGATTTAGCTAATTGGATTAGGAATTGGCTGGCAGATAGAAGACAGAGGGTGGTGGTTGATGGGAGATATTCATCGTGGAGTTCGGTGACGAGTGGTGTGCCTCAGGGGTCTGTTTTGGGGCCCCTGCTGTTTGTAATTTTTATAAATGATCTGGATGAGGGTATTGAGGGATGGATCAGTAAATTTGCAGATGACACTAAAGTTGGTGGAGTGGTAGATAGTGAAGAGGGGTGTTATAGTTTACAGAGTGACTTGGACAAGTTGCAGAGCTGGGCCGAGAGGTGGCAAATGGAGTTTAATGTGGAAAAGTGTGAGGTAATGCACTTTGGCAGGAACAATAAATGTGTAGAGTATAGGGCTAATGGTAGGGCTCTTAATAGTGTTGAGGACAGAAGGATCTTGGTGTATGTGTCAATAGATCCCTGAAAGTAGGCAGTCAAGTGGATAAAGTTGTTAAGAAGGCATATGGAGTCTTAGCTTTATTGGTAGGGGGATTGAATTTAGGAGCCGCAGCATCATGTTGCAACTGTACAAAACTCTAGTGCGGCCGCACTTGGAGTATTGTGTGCAGTTCTGGTCGCCACATTATAAGAAAGATGTGGAGGCATTGGAGAGGGTACAGAGGAGGTTTACTAGGATGTTGCCTGGTATGGAGGGCAGGTCCTATGAAGAGAGGTTGAAGGATTTGAGGTTGTTTTCGTTAGAAAGGAGGCGGCTAAGAGGGGATCTTATTGAAGCATATAAGATGATTAGAGGTTTAGATAGGGTGGACAGTGATAGCCTTTTTCCTAGGATGGAGAAAGCTAGCACGAGGGGACACAGCTTTAAATTAAGGGGTATAGTTATAGGACGGATATCAGAGGTAGGTTCTTTACCCAAAGAGTGATTAGGGAGTGGAATGCCCTGCCTGCAGCTGTTGTAGATGCGCCAAGTTTGGTGGCGTTTAAGAGGTTAGTTGATAAGTATATGGAAGAGAAGGGAATGGTTTAGTTAGGAGGGGCATTGCTTTTTATTTTGGTCGGCACAACATCGAAGGCCGAAGGGCCTGTTCTGTGCTGTATTGTTCTATGTTCTATGTTCTATAATTACCCTTCCCCCAGCTATAACTACTGCCCCCAGCTTCATGCCTATCCCTGTCCATCACTAAGGTGAACGTAACCGAATTGTGGTCACTATCACCAAAATGTTCACTAACTTCCAAGCCTAACACCTGGTCTGGCTCATTGCCCAGCACCAAATCCAATGTAGCCTCACCTCTAGTTGGCCTATCTACATACTGAGTCAAAAAACCTTCCTGCACACTCTGTACGAAAACTGACCCCTCTAACGAGCTAGAGCTATAGCTATTCCAATCAATATTAGCAAAGTTAAAGTCCCCCATCACAATTACCCTACTACTTTCACTCCTAATCAGAATTGACTTCGCAATCCTTTCCTCAACCTCTCTAGAACTATTAGGAGGTCTGTAAAAGACTCCCAACAGGGTGACCTCTCCTCTCCTGTTTCTAATCTCAGCCCATACTACCTCAACAGACAAGTCCTCATCAAACTTCTTTTCTATCACCGTGATACAGTCTTTGACCAATAATGCCACTCCTCCCCCCCTTCTACCTCCTTCTCTACTCCGACTAAAGCATTTGTACCCCGGAACCTGCAACATCCATTCCTGTCCCTGCTCTACCCAAGTCTCTGAAATGGCCACAACATCGAAGTTCCAGGTACTGGTCCAAGCTGCAAGTTCCTCCCCCTTATTGCGAATACTCCTTGCATTAAAGTATACGCATTTCAAACCATGCCCCACCCCACCCGTACGCCGCTGTGTTTTACAACTCTCTTCTATAACCCCCTTACTCTCATCCCTCTCAGCACCCCAACTACTTAGGATCCCACCCCCCCCCCGAATCAGTTTAAAGCCCCCATCATAGCCTTAGCAAATTTTCCCCCCAAGATATTAGTCCCCCTCTGGTTCAGGTGTAGACCATCTCTCTTGAAGAGGTCCCTCCTATCCCAGAATGAGTCCCAATTGTTAAGGAACCTGAACCCCTCCCTCCTGCACCATCCACGCAGCCATGAGTTCAAACTTTCCCTTTCTCTGTTCTTCTCTAAACTATCCCTTGGCACAGGCAAGAGTCCAGAGATAACCACTCTGCCTGTTATGGACCTAAGCTTCCACCCTAACTCCATAAATTTCTGTTTAATATCCCCTTCCCTTGTCCTACCTACATCATGTGTCCCCACATGAACTATGACTTGGGGCTGACTCCCCTCACCCTTAAGAATCTTAAAAACCCGATCTGCGACATCCTGGACCCCAGCCCCTGGGAGGCAACACACCAGCCCTGAGTCCCGTTTATTACTATTTACCCTCCTATCTGTCCCTCTAACTATGGAGTCTCCTATAACTAGGCCTAATCTCTTATTCCCCCCACCCACCTGAGCATTCTCAGCAGGCTCACCCCCAGAGACCTGCTCCCTTTGGTCAGCTCCAGTTGATTCTTCCTCAACTGTAGCCTCCAAGACAGAAAATTTATTTTGGAGGGGAACAGCCCCAGGGGATTGTCTCCCCGATTGCTTCTTACCCCTCCTCCTAATAGTTACCCAATTATCACTTTTAGGAGTTACAATCTCTTT
This sequence comes from Sphyrna mokarran, assembly GCA_024679065.1. Classification (NCBI taxonomy): domain Eukaryota; kingdom Metazoa; phylum Chordata; class Chondrichthyes; order Carcharhiniformes; family Carcharhinidae; genus Sphyrna; species Sphyrna mokarran. The sequence goes on along the minus strand of JAGIQG010000003.1, from coordinate 101,558,597 downwards.
GTTACTCCTGCCTATATCCTCCTCAACCTCTCGAATTACCCTGAGTTCCTCTAATTCCAGCTCCAGCTCCTTAACACGATCCTCAAGGAGCTGCAAATGTGCACACTTCCTGCAGGTGTAATCAGCAGGAACACTACTGGTGTCCCTCACCTCATACATACTGCAGGAGGTGCAACGTACTGCCTGCACTGCCATCACTGTTACTTTAATTTCCAGGAGAGAAAAAAAAACTTCTCACACACTTTTATTATTAGGTTAGAGGAGGGGGGAGGGTGGGATACTCTACCTGTGTAGAGTATCGGGTTTCCTCTCTGGACCAATTTATAGAGTCAGAGAGAAAAACTACAACTACCGGCAGCCTCCTAGTGACGACTTCCGGTTACAAGTTAGTTTAAATAAAAAACGGCAAAAACTACTCCCGCTCGCTGTTTTAAACAAAGAGAAAAGTTAAAAAACTACTTAACAATCGAACTTTGTTGTATATTGTGTTTTTGTTGTATATTTTGTTGAACTTTGTTGTATATTAACAATCAATTTGTTGTATATTGTGGGAGCTTCCATTTATTGAGCAAGAACATAATAAACATCTGAATAGAAACTGCTCCCTCTCCTCTCTTTGCAATTAATGTTTAGCCCTCCCTCACAAAATTATTCAAAAACCACACATATTGCTGTAGACCTCTGGTGCAAAATCATCATTTTGAATGACAGCTAAAAAGATCTCAGCATTAAGTATTCTCGATAATCTATGTTTTGATAGAATCCCCTACAGTACAGAAGGAAGCTTTTCAGCCCATCGAGTCTGCACCGCCCACAATCCCACCTATTCCAATAACCCCACATATTTACCCTGTTAATCCCTCTGACTCTACAGTCAATTTAACATGGCCAATCAACCTAACGTGCACATCTTTGGAGTGTGGGAGCACTGTTTTCAAATTCATTGAAAAAAATTATGCATTGAGTTGTCTTTTTTAAGTCATACTGTTTTATAGGTGACTCAAATTAATTCTCATATTAATTTCTTTACATCCAGCCATGTCGAACCTCATTAAAATCTTAAAATCTCAGAATTACCTGAAATATATACTCGATGTAATGGCAATTACACTACAGTAAACAAAATGGTAATGATTACATACAGAATGATGCTATGAGGGGGACTAAGAATTATGAGTTATGAAGACAATGACAAGGAGAAAACAGTCAATTTTAAAAAAGCTCTTTTTTTCACTACAGAGTAACAAACACTTGTTTGTGAAGTAACAGGGAATTTCATAACCCTGGATCTTGGAATGTCAAGAGACACAATATGAGAAACCAACCAATGCTTGCAATTTTGCAAGAAAAAGCCTAACTTTTAATACATGGTGAGTTTGTGCAAAATGGTTTCACATTTCAATTTGGTTAGATGTTCAACCAGTGCACACTATGTATATAGTATGCAGAAAACATAAGTGAGAACTAAGAGTGACACATCATAGCCAACCTTTAGTCTAACGTTTATTTTGGTCATCTCCAAATTTAATTCAATAATCGTTAACAGAACATAACACTTTACATGAAGTCAACTTATTCTGAAAAACCACAGAAGAAGCTTCCTGCTTTCAAACTATTTCCGAAAAATAGCCACGATGTTTCATTTATACTTTTTACATTCCTAAAAAAGTGTTCTATCCAGCCATGTCTACATTGTAATGCATTCTCAAAAATTAACAGATTTACTATTCAGGATATTTTATCAACCCTTTTTCTTGAAAAGATACAAATGGAAAACATATGCACCAATTCTCTGAAAGAGCATTAAGTGCAATCCCCCACCCCCCCGGCCTCTTTTCTCATAACCTCTTGCATTTAACATAGCTAGTTCATCTCATTTATATATCTTTGGACACTAAGGGGCAATTTACCATAGCCAATCCTCTTAACGTGCACATCTCTGGACTGTGAGAGGAAACCAGAGCACTTGGAAAAAACAGACGTGGGTAGAATGTGCAAACAGACAGCGACCCAAGCTGGGAATTGAATCTGGGTCTCTAGCTTTGTGAGGGCAGCAGTGCTAATTACTATGTCACCATGCTGTCCTGATCCCTTTTCTTTGTTTGTCTCAATGCATCCCTCTCCCCATCCCACAGAGCCATCTGTCACTTATTCCTTAGCTTTGCTTTCACTGGTCACTGACCTTTGTTCTCCTATTAACATATTCAGTTATCTTACCCTTATGTCAGTATTAGCAACCTGTTTTACCTTTAACGTTACCATTAAGGCTCCCTCTGTCTTATGCCCATGATATCTTTGTCAATATCTCCTTAGCTCCCATCTATTTCCAACCTATCTGCTCCACTTTCTCCACTGCCCCCACCCCCCACCTTTCAGTTGTATAATGCATCACTATTTTACCCATCTTCATCTCTGAAGAAGTCACACAGACTGGAAACGTCAATTCTTGTTTCTCACTCCATAGATGCTGTCACACCTGCTGTGATTATCCAGAAGTTACTGTTTTTATTTCAATTTTTCAGCATTCACAGTACTTTGATTTTATTTTAGTGTTTAATTCACTGCCATTTCTCTTCCTACCTTGAAGTACTATTCATGTGACGCAGCAAATCACTTGCATCTCCTTCTATTTGATCTACTTTATTCGCTATTCCCAATGCAGTCTCCTTTACATGAGGTAATATATGCAGACTGGGTGACCATTTGAGTAACACTTTCATTGCATCTACAAACAAAACCCTGACATTCCTGTCGCTTGCCATTTCAATTCAGCATCTTGCTCTCATGCCCACATGCCTGTCCTTGGCCAGCTGCAATATTCCATTGTCACCCAACACAAATTGGAGGAACAACACCTCATCTTACAATTAGGCAACTTTCTGAACTGAACACAGAGTTCAACAAATTTAGATGCAAGTTTTCTTCTCATCATGACTCGTTTTTCTGTTTCTGCCAAATGTAACATGTGTCCATGCACACACACACAGCCACAAGACCAACTGTCATTTGTTCTTCAGTTTTGCTTTCACTGAGCACTACTTTTATTAATATTCTGCTATCTTATATTTATGTCACTATCATCACTTTTTGTTGTCTTCAATATATCCATTAATATTCCCTTCATCTTGAGTCCAAGCATTTATCAATCTCTGCTTTGCTCCCAACTATCCCCAACTTCTTATTCTGCTCCACCTTATGTTTATCCAGGATTTTCTGTTGCACTTCAATTGCTCATGTCTTGTGATGTAGGTCTTGAAGAATAGAATATGATTAATCAATGTGGATGGTGATAATGTCAATGATCATGACTGATAGGGTACTGGATTAGAACACCAAGTTATATTAGGATGCCAGACTAGACCCCAACAATTTATTTTGGCATAAATGTAAGGATAGGCTATTTCACTCCAAGATTTATTCCACCAACAAATTATGGATCTTTTAGAATAAAACATTTCTTGAACTCAGTTTAAATATAACACTAACAAATGAATCAACTTAAACATTGACAGTTGAGCAATATTCAAAAATGAAAGAAAGCAACTTTATTTTCGAGCATATGGCTTTCATGCATAAATCAAAACCATTTTTAAATGAATAGTTTGCAAACCCAGATATACTTGCTTTAAGTTGTGTTAACAGTCTTGAAGCTTTCAGAGAGATCTTGTGGAGAGTGAGTGTTCTCAGCCTACACATGCATCTGACTTTAGCCAGACTGCAACTAAAACTGCCACTGCCCAGTTTTCTTTTAACCCTGCTACTAGTTTCTCCCATTACCACATTAGCACCTGAGAGATAACTCATAAGCCTTTCAATCAACCTCATAAAAAAACCAGTGAAAATCTCTATCTATAAACAAAAATCAATTAGCTCTATCGTAATTAAACACCACATGGCTAAAATGAGTGATTATCCTATCAAAGAACAAAACAGCACGGGAAACAGGCCCTTCATATTTCTCAGTTCAACCCTTATAAACTCAGTAGGCGAACCCTTGGATATATCCCCCCTCAGTACTGCTGTGATGTTTTCCTTAATCAAAAGTGCAACTCCCCCTCCTCTCTGACCTCCTGTTTTATGTTTCTTATAGCATTTGTATCCTGGAACATTGAGCTGCCAGCCCTGTTCTTTCCTCAGCCATGTTCCAGTAATTGCTATAATATCACAGTTCCATATATCCATCTATGCCCTGAGTTCATCTGCCTTGCCTGTCAGTCCTTTTGCAGTGAAATAAATGCAGTTTAATCTGGACTTCCCTTGCTCTCTGTCTTGCTTTTACCTGATCAGTTATAGATCTGCCTGGATCTATGACTACTGCTCACTTGCAGTTACTGGCACTGTCTTTATTATTTAATGTGCTCTTTTTAACTTTTGTGCTGTCCTCAGCCTTCTCTACTGTCTCCCTATACTTTGAGTCCCACCCCTCTGCCAAACTAGTTTGAACTCTCCCGTGTGGCTCCAGCAAATCTTCCCACCAGGATATTAATCCCCCTCCAGTTCATATGTAACCCATCCCTCTTGAATAGGTCAGCCCTTCCCCAGAAACAATCTCAATGATCCAAAAATCTAAATCCCCGCCCCCTGCACCAGCTCTCAAGCCATGCACTCATCTCCCTAATCTTCTTATTCCTACTCTCACTAGCACATGGCACTGGTAGAAGTCCAGAAATTACTACCTTTGAGGTCTGCACTTTAGCCTTCTGCCTAATTCTCTATATTTTCACTTCAGGACTTCATTCCCTTTTCTACTTATGTTGTTGGTACCAATATGTACAACGACTTCTGGCTGCTCATTCTCCTGCTTAGAATGTCCCATAACAGCTCACAGGTGTCCTTGACCCCGACACCAGGCAGACAACACACCATCCTGGAATATCAATCGTGACCACACAAACACCTGTCTGTGCCTCTAATTAGCAAGTCCCTTACAACTACTGCTCGCTTGCTCTTTGCCCAACCCTACTCTGCATCAGAACCAGGTGTGGTGCCACAGGTTTGGCTGATGCTGGTGTCTTCCCTGATATGCTATCCTCTCAACAGTATCAAAATGATATACCTGTTTGAAAGTCCAATTCAGAGTCTCAACAAGTGAGACATTCCTGATCTAAGCTGATAAGACAGGGCTCTCACCTTCTGTCTTGGGCTTGATCTACATGATCCAAGCTGATTGGAGTACGCATTGCACCTCCTCCAATGCTTGATCTTATTTGCATCTTAGCCAAAAGGCCAAGGTACCGTTTTTAAAAATTGCTTCAAATGAAGCTAAAATGTAACCTAATGACTTCAACCAAGCGCAGCATGTCAATACTACACTTGATCTAAAGGAAAACACTGTGTTTGGAGTTTAACTGTCCCTTTACAACAGTTCCTCCACAAACCATCTTCTGAAAGCAGTGATTGCACCTATGCAAATCTTACCTGAAACAGCCAATCAGCATCACCGCTCTGCTGCCCTCGCCCAGACCTCAATCCTTGTATCAAAATCATTAATGCACAGTGTAAAGAGCTGGGGTCCAAGGACCAAATCCTATGGCACCTCACCAGTTACATCTTGCCATTCAGAAAAAAAACATTTATCCTGACTCTCTGCCTTCTTTCCATCAGCCAGCCACCACTCCAAGTGAATAAATTACTCGTCATCTTGTGTGATCTCAGCTTGTGAATTAATCTTTCGTGCTGCACCTCATCAAATTTCGTCCAGAAGTCCAGATATACTACACCTACAGGATCCCCATTATCCATTTTGTGTGTTACATTCTCGAAGAACTCTGGCAAATTAGTCAAATTTGCTTTTCATTAAACCATGTCTAATTTAAACCATATCTGATGGATAACACGTATCTTGGATAATGCTAGTAAATGGAGCAATGTGACAACTGTGGGACATTCAAGGAAAGAAACTGACAAGCTTAAATGCTGGTTCAATTTTCAGGATGACAGCCAAGAAGTAAGTTTCAATGACCAACAGGATGTGGTGAAAGAGCAGAGAGAAAAAAAGTGCAGTGCAAGTACTAATAGTTCATCCAGGCGTAAATCTCACATCAAAAGTTATAATATTCCGGAGAAGCAGCTTACCCTACTGCAAGAGGGACATCTTTAACTGTAACATGGTCATAAGGAATTCTGTTTCAAGTTCTGTAATATAACTGTTAACATCTTTTAAGTTGAGGCTGTAGCTTCCTTCTGACCATGTAACATTTAAAGGGACAGAGCAATTGCAAAGCTTTGCTTGTTAGTTTAAATGGTTGTGCACTTAGAGTAGGCCAGTGGATTAGATTCCAATTTTCTTGGAGTTCAGAGCCATAACCAAACACTCTAATGCTTCAAGGAAAAATAAAACATGTTTTTAAAATTGGATACAAGCAAGCTAGAGTTCCCATCCACAGGTAACAACTTAATGAAGTTAGTTATTTTAGCTATGTTTTCCATGCTAACCTTCTTGATGGGTATTTTAATGCAGCTGATTTTCATCCACATTTCTAAAAATGTTGTCTATTTCTTTGAAAAACTAAGTAAAAAAGGTTGTCAAAGTAATTTGGCTGTTTTGTAGAGGCAATGAATATGAAAATCTATTCATCAAAATATTTCGAATACGATTTCTGTTATCATGGCCATATTGAAGATGGCCATTGAATATTATGAAGGTTAAGGGAAGGCTATGGACTGAACCTTCTGGCCTGAAATAAATGCTGGAGAGAAACAACATCTCTAAGATAAAGTATGTGATGCAAGTCATCAACTGTCAAGAATGTACTTTTTGTAAAACAAAGAAATTGCCAGGGTCCTAGAAGAGGGGTGTCTCACACTAAAACGTTCTGTATAGTGTAGGAAATTCTTCTAATTTTTGAAACTTTGGTTGAACATGTAAACTCTTCAAAAAGGGTATGAATTATAAAATAACTGTATTAGTGAGATAAAAACATTAATTCACTTGTACTCCTAAAAAATAGAATATTGTGGTTGTCAAGCAAGGAGATGCATGTTCCTAATGTATACTTTTTTAAATAACTGCTTATAAACCTGCCTAAAGTTTAGTTTGAGTTCTTTTCTTCACCACCTGGCTTTCTGGGCTAAAACTGTCACTGGACAGCAGTTAATTAAGAGAGATCAAACTGGTGCGTGCTCTGTCTGATATATTTTTCTCCCTAGTCCAGTGTCACATATAGCACAGTGACTGCTTCCTATCAGCTAATGCAACATATATCTAGGTCTAAGTGTAGGACTTTCTAACCTGAAAGGCTGCAACAAGTATGGTTACAAACTAAGGCACTGATTAATTTTTTTGAGATGAAAGCATTTTCTTCCAACATTTTAAGAAAATGCAATAAAAGTTTAAATTAGACTTAATCCTCAAATATTTTCTCATTCTCTTATTTAGTTCTGAGATTTTAGCCAGTCTACATTATAGAAATGATTACATTTTCATTGCTGATTTTCAAATAATGCAGCTAAAGCAACTGGCTTGTTGCATATCAAAAACATTAAAGGATAACAATTTAGTGTATCTTACTGACAAAACTATTAGTTATTTGGGTACGTCCCAATTCCCTTTCTCTTCCTCATTTCCAAAACTGCTTTTTTCTTGGCAAAAGAGTAGGTGGAGCAAATTTTCTGCACATCAGCACAAGTATGATTTCAGAAGAGTGAGGTTTACACCAGACAAATAAGACATGCATTGTTAATACCTCCGTTCTTGCAATGTGCAAACAATTAATTGCTCTGTTTCAAATTTGTAATACTAAGTGGAATACTATCTGGGTACTCAACTCATTTAATTACAAGCTAACAAATCTTGATAAAACATTTATTCAACAAATAGGGCTAGCCTAAATAGATGCAAGTACTTTATTACTAAACAGGTTCAATAAAATAAACTTACCACATGCTTGAGAATAGGTAGTTACCTCAAGTATTATTGGCACAGAATTGGTAACAACTATTCCCTTTTGATGATTTCTTAACTTTACCCATAGATTTAGGGACAAGGACATAAAAAGGAATGTAGTTTTAAGATCATCATGTAGCATGACAACTTAATATAGTAATATATCCTTACAACATATCCACTGGGTGTAATTTCCCATTGATACGAGCTAGGAGTTGCACTACAGCTAACAGCTACTTAATTTTCCAGTTGCTAGTCGTGAAAAAGTAGCATACCATTATTTCTTGATCTCCCCAACTCCAAGAAACCATTGTGATAATTCAATGAATGGGGACAATGGGCAGAATTATATATCTTCTTCATGTTATGTTCATGATTGATCAAAGAAATTAGGTACTGCAGCAGGTATTCCATTTCCTGAATAGTAATATATGCAGACAGTGGAATTATCCACTGGTCAGATCTTTCCAAAGTCAGTAGACTTTAGAATGACCCACCATATTCTCCAGCCCTGTCCATCCATGACAGAGCCATAAAATTCAGCCCACAATGTTTGTACTCATGAGTACGTTTTTTTTTGTGTTAATCACTGCTCTCCACCATCATTCTCAAAAAGAAAACATTATAATGCAGGAAGTAGCAAAGGTCTTTTCATCAATATTGTTTTGCTCTTTACATAACTAGAATTTATAATTTGTAATCAGAGGGGAGGACAACTTGGCTGAAAAAAGTACCTTTGCTACAAAAACTTACTTTCTTAACAATGAAAACAGTGCACTGTTTCTTTTAACAGTATTTTAAAGAAAAACCACCATCTGAGATTACATAACAGCCCAGAAATAAGTATTTAACAACAAACACTTGTACCATATTCTTTCGACTGGCATTTAAGCAGAGATATTAACTTAAATTTATGTCATGCTCTTAATGTGACAAAATACCCCAAGGCACTTCACAACTGAATTATAAAGTAAAATTAACACCAAGCTGCACACAGAGATATTGGGGCAGATCAACAAAAGTTTGATTAAAGGGGTAAATTTTAAGGAGCACCTTATATAAGATACAATAAGTAGGGAGATTTTGGGAGTGAATTGAGAACTAAAGTTCTTGATAACTGAAAACACAGCCACCAATGAAGCTGGAGTTGGATGGAGCAATTAAAATTGGAGTGCTCAAGCAGCCGGAGTTAGAGGAGTGAGAGATATCTGAGCATTATCGGTTGAAAGAGTTACAGTGATAAGGATAACACCATGGAAGGATTGGTAGACAGGTATGCGAGTTTTTAAATCAAGTATTGCTAAACCAGGAATTAATGCTGTTCAAGTTTGGTAGATAAACAATGGATGGGTAAGTTAGGATATGGGCAGCAGAATTATGGAAAGTGGGATGTGGCAGACCAACCAATAGTACAATAAAAATTAACAAAAGCTGGTAAATGACTATTTAAAACAGGAGAGACAATAAATAATGTTATTCAAATACATTAAATGATTGTTTGCAGAAATATCAACAAAGGGCAGGATTCTCAGATCTTCCTGTACCATTTTTTTTCCATCAGTGGGGAGGCGGCGTGCTGCTCACCAATGGTGGGATCTTCTCGTCCTGCCACTGAAAATGGGATTTCCCACCGATTCCACTCTACACCACTGGAAATCCCTGGCGGAGGTGTGCCACCAACAGGACTAGAAGATCTCACTGGTGCAAACAGCCAGAGAATTCCACTCAGTTATTTCTAGCCTAACATAATTCCTCAAACAGTATCAGTACAACAAACAGTGCTAAACCATCAGTAAAGCAGAACAGCACACAATGTGTTAATATTAATCAATTTTCTTATACACCTGAAACTAAAAATAAAGAAAGAATTCTTGTCCAGCAAGGGAAATAACGTGCACCAAGAACTTTCTAAAAGCAGCCCTAACTGATAACAGTTCTAACGCCAGTAGAGGAACCTGCTGGGCAAAATCAACATAGATACTACTCAGTTTAGTTACTCTGCATGAAGTACAGTAAAGAGTTTATTCTGTTCACATGAACACAGATCTGCAGATCCCCAGGTAGCTCTTTAAAAGGAGCCCAGCCACAGGAGTGTTTTGCACCTGCCAAGTTGATGATTGCTATCTGATCTTTGTCACTCCCCAGGCCATTTTTATCTCGTAAGAATTTTACATTTAGCAATGATGGATTTACAAAAAGTCACAATAGCTCACCTGCACTCAATGTTCAAAACAGCTCTTGTTCTTCAGTATAAATTCTAAATTAATAAAATTTCCAAAGGTAATGTTTGACTCTAATAAAACTGGTACTGGACTAAGGAAACCAATTCAGAAAATATAACAAGTCACTCAAAGCTTTCAGAAATAAAGAAGAAATGAATTTCATTGAGATGAGACTTCATGGGTTTTTGAAGTCCCATCTCAATTTTTCGAGTAAACTTCTGCTAGGATCAGGAAATATGTCCCAATCGTAACAATGGTGAGAGTCCTATTAAGACATAGCGACTTAAAAATATACTTGCACTGAAAAGATTAAGAAAATGCTCCCTAACACTTAATTTTTCTCTGGTGCTCAGGTTTCCTCCCAGAGTCTGAAAGCTGTGCTGATCAGATGGTTTGGTGCTAGAATGTGTCAATTAAAGGATTTTCTCAATAACTTCATTGCAGGATTAATAAAGTAAGCCTATTTGTGATATTATAAAATAAACTTAAACAAAAACAATCAACTCAACCAAATAATGCAAACTTTTGACAACCTGTTTGAAGGAGATACAAGGTTCAAATTGCACATCATATCCACCAATACCACTTCTTCTATCCCCACAATATTTCTTGCCTTGGACAGTTCCTCATCTTCACTACTGCTGAAAGGCTTTCTGTTTCTGTCATCATGGTCATGATTTTGCGCCCATGGATACCTCACGAGAATGAGAATCATGGTAGAGTTTTCAGATCCTCCTGCCAACCATCGATGAACGTAATGAGACTCTCACCTTTCATTTAAGTAAATTATATTGTCACTAAAGGGCTTTGCCGCTGCTTTGGTATCTACACCTCATGTCACTGAGATATACAACAGGTTTATAAAAATGGAAACCAGGTGGAGGAAACCTGCTGGGGGTACACGGTTAAGTACCTGAGAGAGAGGGACACGTCCAGGCAGTACTGTGTATTAAGAACCCCGCCAATGTTAAATGCAAGACTGCAACACTGGTTCTCATTTTCAATTTGTGAAAAGATGCGCAAATCTGAGAGAAACAGTCCAGTCATTTTGTGATCAATTTAATCAAGAATAGTTATTACTTAAGGATTGTAACACACTATAACAGTACACTTAACTACACTGATGGTTATACATACACAGTTAACCCTTGTTGCCAGCTACCTAATTTCCCAAATTGAGAAACATCCCTATCTCCCCAAACATCATCCGATATTTTGCAACTCTTGGAGCTAAATCTAGCAGATAATTATCACCCACAGGTTATCTGTCTATGTTTGGGAAAGCCATCTTTAATTTCAGCGAAAGAATAGTCTTCTCTGTTCGAGTTTTGGCTTTTAAACAGCAATAACAAGAGAGCCTGCTTTCTGTAGCTTGATGTAACTATGATGGTAGGTGTTTCTATTGTGTTCCTTTCTTCAGTTAGCTCTCCGGATACATCATTTTTTCTCTTTGATGTTACCCACCCTGCGGATCTGGCTTTTAGCATATACCAGTGTCAACTCTTTTATCTCACCACCTCTTCAATACATCATTGTTTTCCACCTAGTAAAGATAAACACTTGTTTTTCCTATTGGTATGCTAATTCACATATCAAAACACCATTCAGACAGCTGCATTCATCAGTCCCTTTCTATCCCCTTTATCTCAATTTTTTTATATTTTAATTTTATTCAGTTCTTAAACTTGGCACTGCCCCCTGGCAGTGCACCGCTGAGGACAGTGGCAGTGGGCCCCATAGGAATTTGGGCTTCCCTTAACTGTAAGGGGAGAGGGGTAGGATGGGAGCGGGCGGGGAGGAGGATAGGATGGGAGCAGGCGGGGAGGATAGGATGGGAGCGGGCAGGGAGGAGGATAGGATGGGAGCTGGGACGGGGCATTAATTGTGCACATGGGAGCAGTTCCTGCATTTTTAAAATCGGAGATCAGAATGTCTTTTAAAAAGGGGCGCCCCACCTCAGAATTCTTAACTTTGTTGGCTTTTCCAGTCCTGCTCCGCCAGCATGAAAATGTGGGCTATACCTTTTTATTTATTTGCACAGCGTGCTACACAATGTGGAGAGAAAATACACTATGCAGCCAGCAAACTTCATGTTGATTTTCTCACCAGGGGGAAAAAAAAATGCACATTTCTTCTAAATCCTTCATGCTTGCCTTCCTTTCTCCAAATTTTGATTTGGTTAGTACCCAGCTGTCCATAATCATCCTATTTGTCCAACCTCATTAACTTACATTGGCTTGCTATCCCTTATAATGGCTTGTTAAATTTAAAATCCAAATCTTAGAGAGTGCTCTGTTCTTGTAGGTGGGTAGTACTGCTCCCTACAAGGCAGGATTCTTAAATAACCAACCAAATAAAAATAAATTAACACTTCTTTGTTTAACTAGCATGTGAATTTAGTTACCAATGTTTTTGCCAGTATCTGCAAACATCTAAATGCAATTAGGCAGTAACAGCATAGATTGACAACAGTACCATGTACATCCTCATAGGGATGAAGGACTGAAGGGAAGGCACACATTAAAAAAAACTAATGCCACCAAGCAGGAAAGGAAACATGGGATTTTAAAAATGAGAAACATAACTGGCAGTGGAATGGCAGACAGCAATGTTTTCAACACTGGAGATATTCTGGGAAAAAATAAATTCAGCTACCACAACACACCCTATTTGCTTCCACAAAAGTGCAAAATAGTTACATTTCTCGTGGATAAAAATCTCACCAACACTATCGTTTTGGCTCAATTATATATCAATATAGACTTTCATTTCACTCATGCTCCAGAATTACAGTGTACCTGGAATACTTTAGTAACAGTTTCACATTACAGTCAATTGACAAACATTAGAACAAAAGGAAAAAAATACCAAGGAGCATGCCATAAAATTATGTTCCCATTTTTTGGAATGCAAATATTGCTAATGTTTAGTTTAAGATAATAAAGCTGTCCAATACTGACAAAAATAAATAGTAATAGATAATCTCCTTTAAGGTTTGTCCATAATTATATAAAATTCAAAATACTCATGCTCTTCATTAAATTACTTTAAGATAAAAAAAATAATGAATACCTTCCTGTATCGGTGACGATTACTAACTGCTCTCAAAGTGAGTTCAATTAGTAGCTAAAAGAGTTATTTAGAAATCGATACCGATCATTGAGCGCTACAAAGCTCTCTACCAATTCTATCCCTCATTAGTTAGTCATCCACTTTAAATAGCATGCTCCTGTAAGGGGAATTTTGAACTATGTCTAATGCCAGAAATGAAGCCATCTTCAGCAAAGTGAACATCAAAAGGAATAAGTGAGAGTACAAGAATTTTTTTTTAGCTCCTTTTTAGGGTTTTTAGGCAGTTTTCTGCAAAAATATACTTTAGTCTTAACTTCTTGGATATTATTCATCTGGAATGCTATATTTATAAAGATTGGTCATTTTTGTTTGAGAGAGAAACAGGTAGATCATTGTGCATACTTGTTGTGTTGCAACCACTCCCTTAAAATTGTTAAGCCTAACAGATGTCATTGAATGGTTGCCAGATTTCATACTTTATAATTAGTTTCTCCTGGTGAAAATTCTGGGATAAATCCTCATTATATATAAAATGTTCATAAATGGGTTCCATTTTATATTTCAGTTTAAATATGACACATATACACAAAGCATATTATGCAGCTGTTTCAAATCAAGTTTCAGCAATCCTAGACTGCATGGCCCATTGCTGAATTCAATTCTCAAGAACAGCATCACAAGGCTGAATGCTCACTACGACTGAACGAAACTGAATGTTGTCACAATCAACCACATGAAAGGCAGATGAGAATTGGACATTATTCAAACTCAACAGATAATCTGAAATGTAGACTAATCCAATCTGGCTAATTGCTAACTGATCAGTCTCCGCTCCAGCAGCAGAGAAGTGATGGAAGGTATCATCCACAGGGCTATTAAGCAGCACCTACACAACAATAACTAGCTCACTGCTTCAAAGAACTCTTGCTCCTGATTTCATTGCAGCTTTGGTCCAAACAGGAACAAAAAACTAAACTCAAGAGATGAGGGCAAAATGAATTCCCTTAACATCAAGGCAGTATTTGACCAGATCTGACAGCAAGGAACCCTAGAAAAATTTAGTCAATGGGAATCAGGTGGAAAACACCCCACTGGTCGGAATCATACCTAACACAAAGGAAGATGATTGTTGGAGGTTAATCACTTCAATCCCAATACACTGCTACAGGAATTCCATGGTATTGTTCTCAGCCAAACTACCTTTAGCTAATTCACAACTGACCTTCCTTGCAACATAAGAATGTTTACTGATGATTGTCACAATTCCTCAGATATTGGTGCAGTTCATTTGCATTTGCAGCCAGACTGACAATTAACAGGGAACATTCACACCACCAAGTGTCAGGCGTTGACTATCGCCAACAAGAGGAACTTAACCATCTCCCATTGCCATTCAATAACATTGCCATTACTGAATTCCCCACTATCAACATTCTGCAGTCAACGGTAACAAGGAACTAAACTAGCTGAATTATATAAATATTATGACCTGAAAAGCTGTCCTGAGTAATTCAACATCTGACTTCCCAAAATCCTGCCCTTGAATACAATGCACAAACCAGAGGTATCATGGAATACTCACCACCTGCATGAACGAGGACAGCACCAACATTCAAGAAGCTTCACACAATCCGGGACAAGACAGCCCTGCTTGATCACTCCATCCATCATCTTAAACATTCACAGCCTCAATGTCATGAAGTTATGATTCCAAGTTTTGAGCAGAAAAAAAACAAAGTATGGCTCGCTTTCTCTCTTTTTCTCTCTTCAACCATATTATCCAGATTAGAAGCCAACTTTACTAGAAATCTACCTGCAAATCAAGATCTCATAATGATGGCAACATTCTCTATATCTCACCACATTCCAAAAACTAGCTAACACAAATCAGAAACAACATTTAGAAATCGTTCAACCAAGTCTCTGTAATAGCAACAGCATCATAGTTCCAAGTACTCATCCAAGTTCTAACTTCATCTGTCTTATCTGTTATACTCTTGCGTTGAAACAAACGCACTTCAGACCACCAGTCCTCCCGTGTTCAACAACTACTTTCTGTCTGCTCTTCCTATTCTTACTGTCCTTAGTCTATAGTTCTCCCTCAGTATTTCTCCTGCAGATCTACTGCTCTGGTTACCATCCTCCCTCCATATTAGTTTAAACCCACCCAAGGGAGTTTTGCAAATCTACCTGCCAGGATATTGGTGCCCCTCCAGTTTAGGTGTAACCCATACTTCTTGTACAGGTCCCTCCTTTCCTGAAAGAGATTCCAATGATCAACATATCTGAGCTCCTCTCTCCTATATCAGCTCTTTAGCTGTGTGTTTAGTTGCAATATCTTATTCCTAGCTTCACTGGCACATGGTACAGGAAGTAATTCTGAGATTACAACCCTAGAGGTCCTTTTTTTTAAACTTGCTACCTAACTCCCAGAATTCTCCTTCTCACTCTTTCTACCTATGTTGTTACTACCAACGTGAACCATGACTTCTGGCTGTTTGCCCTCCCTTTTTATAAAATAATGGTTGGAATTTGAGTCTTTACGGGTAATCAAATCTTAAAAGTACAGACAATGTAAGTGGAGAGAGGGTTAAACATAGGTCAAAAAGGTGTGTATTGTCTTCAGCTAGGACAGTTAACGAGATTTTGCAAGCCCAGGTAAGTCGTGGGGGGTTACGGATAGTATGACACGAATCCAAGATCCCGGTTCAGACAGTCCTCGTGTGCGGAACTTGGCTATCAGTTTTTGCTCGGCGATTCTGCATTGTCATGTGTCATGAAGGCTGATTTGGAAAACACTGGCCCGAAGATCAGAGGCTGAATGCGCATGACTACTGAAGTGTTCCCCAACAGGAAGAGAACACTTCTGTCTGGTGACTATCGAGCAGTGTTCATTCATTTATTGTCGTAGCGCCTGGATGATCTTGCCAATATACTATGCCTTGGGACATCCTTTCCTGCAGCATATCAGGTAGACAACATTGACTGAGTCGCAAGGGTATGTACTGTATACCTGATGGATGGTGTTGTCATATGAGATGATGGCATCTGTGTCAATGATCCGGCACATCTTGCCAGATTGTACAAAGAACCCACAGCTTCAGTTGTGACACTACGGATTTCCTACAAAAACGCAGTACACACAGAGTAGTTGAATGGAGCACTCCTCATTATAATGGATGGCTCGGCACTCTACACCAGCACCTCCAACGACAACGGCATTGCTGCAACTATGTCAGTACTCAACGCTGACAACTGCCAATCTCCAGATGCAATTCTACAACTCATCCATTTCACGCTGGACCACAGTGTCTTCACCTTCAACAATCAGTTTTTCATCCAGACACACGAAACAGCCATGGGGGCACATTCGCACCTCAATTTGACAACATCTTCATGGACAGGTTCAAACACAATCTCTTCACTGCATAGTATGTTCAATCGATGTTATACACTAGATACATTGATGACATTTTCTTCTTTGGACTCATGGCAAACACTCACTGAAACAGCTAGATGATGACATCAATTCCATCCCACCATCAGACTCATCATAGACTACTCTCACCTGAGAACAGCATCCGCCAAGTATGCAGTACGTACTCTCGCGACTCGGCCATCATTGTCTACCTGATGCACTGCAGGAAAAGATGTCTTGGGGCATGGTATATTGACGAGACCACGTAAATGCTATGACAATGGATGAATGAACACCACTCAACAATCACCAGGCAAGAGTGTTCTTTCCTGCTGGGGATATTTCAGCAGTCATGGACATTCAGCCACTGATCTTCAGGTAAACGTTCTCCAAGGCAGCCTTCACGACACCCAATAATGCAGTTACCCAGCAAAAACTGATGGCCAAGTTCTGCACAAGGACAGCCTCAACTGGGATCTTGGGTTCATGCCACAATATCTGTAACCCCCACGACTTGCCTGGGATTGCAAAATGTCACTAACTATCCTGGCTGGAGACAATACACACCTCTTTGACCTGTGCTTAACCCTCTCTCCACTTGTAGTGTCTGTACCTTTAAGACTTGATCAGCTGTAAAGACTTGCATTCCAACCATTATCTTGTAAATTGAGTCTGTGTCGATGTATGCCTTATTTGTGGACACAACTCTTTGATCACCTAAAGAAAGAGCGACACTCCGAAAGCTTGTGCTACCACATTAACCCCTTGGGTTTTATCCTAATGTTGAGAGACTTCTGAGAAATCTTTACCTGACGGGAGGGACAGACGGACGGACAGAGGGAGGGAGGGATGGAGGAGGACGATGATGAGTGTGTGTGTGTGTGTGTGTGTGTGCGCGCGCGCGCGCGCACGTTCGTCCGTCTGTCCTTTCAACCGATGAGTTTCAGGTCAAAATCCCCATTGCACTTAAGAATACTTGAGTGTGTAGTGAAGTGCCATAACCTTTAAGGCTTTACAAATGAAAGCTGGAAAGTGAAATTAGGCTGAATGACTCATTCACAATTTGCCAATGGCCTCCAACTGCGCAGTAAATTTTCTATGATTTTTCTAATGACTCATCTGAAATATAACACTTCTAACATTGTAGTAACTCCTTCAGTACTGCATTGGAGTGTCAGCCTTGATTTTTGTGTTGGAGTGGGGATTGAACCCAGAACCAGAGATAAGTGCAGTATTATTGGAGCTGCAGCTGATACCAATTGTTCAGTAATAATTCTTCAACCTGATTGATTTAGGAATTAGACACTGTTTGCAGATGTAAAGGGTATCAGAATGATTGCATGTCCCACTTGCAGCAACTAACTGTGAAAAGCTCATGGAAATTAAACAGGCATGCATATGGCAGGAGCATTTATTCATCAATTACAGTAAACTCCTGCCCGATAAAAGAAGCTTTAGTCTTCAACTGACTCATATTATACCTAACCTCAGACTGCTTCATGTTGCGACAGAGCACAAACATTCATCCAACATCCTTTCCAATTTAAGATAACGTGTAGTAGATTAAATTAATGTCCAGCCACTTTAAACAGGCAGGCTTGTTAACTGATGTCAGGGAAAATATTCAAAACTATATGGTCAATTGATAGGAGACATACCTTGCATCATTTCAAGAATACTGATAGTACTGATACATGAACAGAAGCAGGTTATTCTCTGGCAATGCTTTGTCACGTCTAACTAAACTAGTTTACCTATAAAGTTAGTATTGTAAGTAATACATTCACTCAGTCATGCATTTTGAGATACAGGAAAGCATCCTAGACTGTCAATTGTATTGAAGTACTGATTGAGGTACCATCTTTTGGATGACATGCTAAACCAAGACACCATTCAAAAGTCCAGAGGTACATAAAATCTCACTATTCAAAGTACAGAAAATAATTTCCCCAGTGTCTTAGTAAATATTCATCCCTGAACTACGCTATGAGTAACTACTCATCTACTTTGATGCTTTTGGAAATTTACATGACATCAATGCAACTTCTTTCTTCTTGCCCAAACTCAATGTTATCTGATCATAAAATGGAAGTCAACAATGTTAGTCTTCTACACAGCCAGTATGGTGCCATTAAACACAAATTAGAGGAGAGATACTACAATTTTAAATTCCATTAGTACATTAACTTAAAGAATTGTAAAACAAATGTGTACAACATATTTTGTGACAATAAGAATATGAGAGATAATGAGCAATTCCATTACACATAGTAGCCTGGCCCCTTTCATGCAATAAGGTACAATATACAACCAAAAATAATTTCTCAGAGCAATGAGCTGTATGAATAATTTAAGGATAACTTTCACAATAAATAATTGACACGGCTTATTTTATAGAATTTTCTAAAAGAAAACCAGTTTACAGCAAACTATTGATATACTATTGAGATATAAAAGGAACAGATAAAAAATTTGAAACAGAATCCAATGTGTTATTCAAAATTGATTGTGCACACACATTGAAGTGTAAAACCTCCTAACAAACTCACCATTTATGTTTTCAATGAATATTAATATATCTTTACACTACAGAAATGAACATAAGACACTGCAGAGGATACCTAATTCAGAATAAATTACACAGTATACAATTCTGAAATATGTTCTTAACATTGTTATGGTGTTGAGCATATCAAGAACTCTCACTTCATACTGATTTTTAAATGCTGGTACTTGGCACAGATAGAGTCACATTCACACAAATTACATTCACTCATGACTAAATCACTAGTTTTTTTTTCAGCTCACTCATTATTAACTACTTTTTCCATAGAAATGCCAAGTACAAAACAATATGAAATTATGTATATCTTAACAGCTGCTCGGGAAGTTTCAAAACATTTCACAAACAATTTTTTTTAACTGCTCTTCTGGAAACAAACACATCAGACACTTGGTACACAGCGAGCTCCCACAAGCCAATTCACAAACGACCAGTTACTCTGCTTTTTGTAATGTTGGTTGAGGTGGGAGAAAGGAAAGTTACAAAGACCATGAAAACATCTCAATGTATCCATCTTTCCGAATAATTATTATTATAATAGACATATACATTGTAAAAGATAATAAAGTAGGAACGCAGTCAATTACATATTTAAAGAGAACTTAAGCAACAGAGACAGGGCATGTCTGAAATTAATATTTTACGTTTGTCCTTAGCAAGAAGATGCTGCCCAAATTAAAGCGGAAAGGAAGGCTGTGACAATTGAGCTAAAAATTGATAGAGAAAAGGTTTTAGAAAATCTGACTGCATTTAACTCACCAAGACCAGATGAGGTATACTGAAGTATATTACAGCAAGTAAGAGTAACACACTGGGCATAAATTTTTGTGCTCACACAAAAAGGTGGTATGCAAGATAAAGGCTCAAGCGGTCAGAATCATATGCTTTCTATTCACATGGATAGAGGATTGATAAATGGAGAAGTAATGAATGGGAGTAAATGGGACATTTTCAAGTTGGTTGGTTGTGATTAGTAGAGTGCTGCAAGGATTAGAATGAAGGCCTCAGCTACTAACAATCTATATTAATAACTTAGATTGCTTTTGGTCTTGCCTTCTAAATGTTCATCTCTAAATCAAAAAAGGTGTGCAGTTAAGCCTCATTTCAAAAATTCCAGCTATAATTTAGGCTGACATATTTGTAACGTTCCCGTGAAGCAATCTGGGATGTGTTATGTTAAAGGCATATCATAAAGGCAGCACGGTGGGACAGTGATTAGCACTGCTGTCTCACAACCCAGAAATCTGGGTTCGATTCCGAGCCTTGGGTGACCATGTGGAGTTTGCACATTCTCTCAATATCTATGTGGGTTTCCTCCTGGGTGCTCCTGCCACTTCTCTCTTCCAGATGCTCTGATTTCCTCCCACAGTTTGTGCTACCAAATAGACCTATTGGACTTTAACCTGGTGTTATGAAACTTCTTATCGCGTTCCTCCCACAGTCCAAAGATGTGCAGGTTAGATGGATAGGTCACACTAAATTGTGCTTTAGTGTGTAGATTAAGTGCGTAGATTAACGGTTAAATACATGGGACTACAGTGATAGGGCCTTGATGAGTATCCTGTTGGAGAATCGATGCAGATTCAATGGGCCGAACGTAGGGATTCTATGATCCTATAAGTTTTTATTCATTGTTTCAAATTCTATCTTTTGGTGCAGACATCAAGAGATCCCATCTCAAAACATCAATAAAATAATTTCTAGGTCTTACCTCATCTATTTTTGGGGACCCAGTTGTGTTCAAATCGACTGCCATGTTTCCTTATATGTGACTAAATTTCGAAAGTATTTCATTGGCAATGAGAAGCTTTGGGATTTTGAGGTTGTGAAAGATGCTATTTTAAGATAAGATTTTTCCCTTCCTTGCTAAAAATGCACCCCCCTCCACACACCCTCAACTTTATTTCCCTTACTGAATTGAGCACAGAACCACCAACATCGTTCATGCAAGTCTTAGTAACGTATTAACACATTGCAAATTGTTGGCTTTGGCAAGTAGGGAATCAATAATTTGCCATTTGAATGCTCTTAGTTTACTGGTATGGAATGAAAATTCTCCAAAACAAGTCACCATTTTATAATGTTTAATATTGTTCCACTGATCAATATTCCAGTCTACCATTCAGTCCATAAATATCAAATACCAAACAATTTCAATACTTATCCTGCCTAAAGATAGATTAATGGTTCAATCCTCAAAACAGGCTTTTGTGGTTTTCAAGATATACACTACTAAGCTTAACAGCATATTGTGATTGGCATATATCAGCAGTTAAGAGGAAATGTGAAAATGCTTTCACCCAAGATCTTGAAATTACTCTCCACAAATATCATCATATGCGTGACACAGCTGCATGTTGTTCTTCTGAAAGCTATTTTAATGGAAGCATCAACCATTCATTTCAAATTTGCAAATGGGACTTTTGATGACATTTGCACCCAATTCCAACTAAGCCTTCCATGTATTTTGCCTGTAGCAAATAACTGTCGACCTTTCAACAGCTGGTATGGCCCATAGATCGCACCTATTTCACAGCTTGCTCTATCAATCAATGGGGACTCACCATTCATTGGTATAGATATTACTGACAGTATAGCAGCCGGGACAAAGTTTTCGTCCTTAACTATTTTTCCAAGTGTCTGATGCTACTTCAACAGCCACACAAACACTGGGTGCAGAAAAATGCATGACTACTAATGAAATAGATGATACTGGAAATACTGCAAAAATAAAGTGAATAAAGGGTCTGGATCAAAGTCGCAACAAACTCTATTAGCAGTTGGGCAGCACATTTTTTAGAATCAAGGGGGATTTATAGGCCATGATGTAAACAATATAGATACAAGTACAATAAAGGAACTAGGACTGCAATAACCATCTCCGCAGACATAATTCTAAGACAACTAGGGAGAAAATACAGTATAAGGGAGGAAGGAAACCATATTGTTCATCCTAGCTTTGTAGGGTTGTAAGATTTGGTCTGATTCCCTCATTGTTATGCTATTCCCTGATTGGCCAAATTGACCTTAGTGGCAGGCAATTAGCAGGGTAAAATATGTGGGGTTACAGAAATAGGACCTAGCTAGATTTGCGGTCAGTGTAGATTCAACAGGCTGAATGGCCTCCTTTGTACTGTAGGGATCTTATGTTTCTATGAATAAATAAATAATGACCTGCAAGAGATAGACTGAACTAAATATTAACAGAGTGAGCTGTTGTCATGAGATGATAAAGGGATCAATTTAGTTTCAACATTAACCCATTTTTCCAAGGTGATGTATTCATGGAAGAAAACTAAATGCAAAAATACAGTGCAAGTGGCAGATTCAATTGCCATTTCTGTAACTGAAACATAATCCACCACTTCTCCCCTCCAAGTTACATCATGTCAGAGAATAAAAAATACAAGGAAGATTAGGATTCAGTTCTTGCAGAGTTCCAAAAGGATGAAAAATGTAAACTTAAATAGGAAAGTTTTCCAAGCAGAATTATTTAGGAATGAGGTTAGCTAAGACTGGTTATCAGTGTGGGAGCATAATACACACCACTGAATGGAAAGAAAATTCAAGATGAAACTTGTTACAAAACTTCTAAGGAAATTTGTATTCACACATTATAATTGTAGGAAATGTCAAATGTCCAAAAAAGGAGACTAGGTATCAACACAGAATATGTAGGTAATTTACAGGATCATATGGAATACAAAATAATTCAGATCAAGAACACAAAAGAGCAATCAGAAGCAAAGTTGGGGGCGGTGGTTTGAAGCAAATGATAACTTTTTAAAAATAGATCTTGTCCGGGTTTAATAGCAAGGAAAGTTGATAACGTGAAACATAAATATATGGAAACAATACAAAAGCAGGGATAATAAAAGCTCAGAGAAAAGTATAAAAGAAAATGAATAGAAACACTTCAAAAGTCTTCTGAGAGACACTTTATTAACAAAAGAATAGTGATGTAATGGTAGGACTAGCAAGAGGTGAAGAAGCCATAATTGGAGTGGATCAGGAAGAAATAGCAGAAGTATTAATCAACCACATTACTTCAGTTTTTCTAGAGTTGGAGGAAGGGGGAAATATTGAAATCCTAAGTCTTGGTATTTACTGAGGATATGGTACTAATGAAGTTATTAAAATTTATGGTTTAAAAAAATCATAAGATTTTGTATCGATGAATAAGAAAAGGAATTAGGAAAAACATAACAGGCTTTTTCCATAATTCTTTGGAAAGGAAAAAGTCTCCAAAGAACTGGCAAGTGGAGTACACTTTAAAAATATGATGGATATTATCCAAAATATAAGTCAGTTAGTGATAACTTACTAGAACCAATAATGCAAGATGAAGTTACTCTGCAGTTGGAGAAACAATAGTTAATTGATTTAAGTTAGCATGAATATATGGAAAGTAGACCTTGCAAGACTATCCTTCTATAATTCTTAGAAGGAATAACCAAGCTAAAGGAATGCAATTCAATGGTTTGCATAGTTTTTGAAAAGCATTTCCTGAAATATTATGTCAAAGAATTATGATAAAGATATTGGTCACATAGATAAAGCATAAAGGAGGCTTTTACACTGGAATGATGCAATAACATTCTACAGAAAAATTTAATCGGTCTCATTCTTTGCTACATATTTTAATGATTAGCAATCAAAGGATCATGCCATAAGTTACGTTACCAGTCCAATATTGTGATCAGCAATTAGGTATTATTTCACAAATTATGAGAAGTACTCTTCTTTCGAGGATGAGTACCTTGTCCTTTATATAATGTCCCAATATAAAATGAAATCATAAAGCAAGTATTTCAATTTATCTATCCTATAGTAAATGAATACAAGAATAGTGATTAGAGCTTCTGCTTAGGGAATAGTGATTCTGTCACAAATCACAACTACCATGAAAGATGCTTTTGTTCTCCTCCATTTCCATTTAATGTTATTTACATATCAATAGCATTAGAGGAGGCAATGGTATAGTGATAATGGTAATCCAGATGGACTGGTAATCCTTAAACTTGAGCTAATGCTCTGAGAAAATGAGTTCAAATCCCACCACTGCAGCTGGTGGAATTTGAATTAGATTAATAAATCTAGACTTGAAAGCTAGTCTCAGTAATAGTGACTATGAAACTATCATCACTAGTTGTAAAACCCCATCTGTTTCATTAATGCGCCTTGAGAGAAGGAAATCTGCCACCCTTTGCTACATCCCTGCAACTCCAAACCATAGCAATGTGGTTGATTCTTAACTGCCCTCTGAAATGGCCCAAGCAAGCTATTCAGTTCAATGGCAATTAGAAATAGGCTATTCTAATTATGAAAAGTACTTGTAAGCTACAGTAAATATATTTTAGCAATAAGTTGCACAATCATGAAACTTAAAACAAAACTATAATTCTATTCAAACTACAACTGAAAAAAATGTAAGCAAAACAGACTAATAGAATTGTTTAGCAAGTTTATCCATTGAAGCATGGAAACTGGAAAAGACCCAGGATGAACTATGTCTGTGCTGAGTTTGTTGAACTTAACTAAAGCACATTTTGGCAAAGGGAGACTGAAAGATCTTCATTCCTGGTGACCATTATGTATAAAAAACAATTAATTTCATATGGATACTTTATCACAAAACAAACTCTGGAGCTTCATGCAAACAGATATTAAGCCACCACAGTAGCCACCTGAACAAAACTAAGAGAACCTGGCATCCATGGAACAGTGTCCCCAAGGGAAGATAGGAATAAATTTTACAATATAAACAGATTCATTTTTAACAAAATATTTGTAGTTTTATAATTGACAAAATATTTCACATAGTTAATTATTTTTGTGATGTAGTTCCTGTTGTGTATGCAAACTCAATGCTCAGTTTACAGCAGCAGCATCTCACAAACCAGGTAAATGGCTATATTGTTGGAGAACACCTGTACATCTTTGAATCATGACAAGGAAACTTTAACATTTCTCCAAACTGACAAATGGGATTCCAATTATTCTGTCTGAAATGCTGGAAAAACTCAGCAGGTCCAGCAGATCTGCTGACATTTGTAGTCCCGCTGTTTATATTCATCAACAAACTTCCAATCCAGGCCTGTTGAGAGCAGCTGCTCTTGGGGGCCTTCTGGCTTTACTACGCATTCACAAATTCCCACAACATAAGTGGGAGGTGAGAAAAACGACTATAATATTACAACTTTAAAAAGAGTTATTTCCAGTTACAAGAAATAAATGTGTTGAGTATCTAAAAATAATGTGCCAATTAAAAGTCATAACATTTGCAATTGTTATCCACTTATCCTGGACAAGGAATTCAATTCTGAAAAAGAGTCACATTCAACCTAAAACTGAGATCTCACTCTGCATATTTTTATATACATTCTCTAAAATTTTAAAAACTGAACAAAATCCTGAAAATGGTTGAATCTGTGGCTGTCCGTGAGCTCCTCTTTCACTTATCTTCTGGCCTATCAAAGTGTCATTTAAACAAAGGGACATTTAAACATACAAAGATACTGTAGCTAGGGTCATTAAAGGGGACAAGGCTTCATTCCCCCCCTCCACTCGGACTCTTTTACACTGAAGGCCCCCAAGAGCAGCTGCTCTCAACAGGCCTGGATTGGAAGTTTGGGTGAGCAACATGAGCTCCAACCCAAGGTGAGAAAAAGAATAGTAGAGAGTCAATCTGAAAATGATTGCCATTTCACTGAAGATTTAGCCCAATATTTCAATTTCAAATTTCACAGAAACTTTACCATAAAATACTAGATCCACTGCAGAAATATGGTAACCAGCATACATAAATCAGGCAAACAGATCAATGATTCGAGAAGCTACAGGTCAATATTATTCCCAAGAATCAGCCTACAAACTCCTGGAACGTAGTAATGCTCCAAGGAATCAGCCCTGTGGCTGAGTCAGGGATTACAGAAGAAAATGTACAATTCCAGCCAATGACTCCAACCAGGTTTGACTGTCACAATGCACCAAGGTCATATTCCAGAAGAAGTCTGAGACCAACGCATTTTTTGTAGACCTTTCAGTAACCTACAACATGGACTGGATTAAAAGGACTGATACTGAAATTGCAAGAGTTTCAAAACTCCATACTCACTATAGACAATGCAGAGGGAAAGGCAATCAGGCATTCAATTGTACAACAAAGGTCAGCTTGCATGCTGACCTTCAAGTAGTACACTGCCAATACAATTTTACAAATGTACATATGCCGATGATTTGCCGTAGCAATGCATGCAGCCATCTTCAAATAAACCAAACCCTAATTGAAAACAGACCTGAACATTATTGAGGAATATTTCCAGAAGCAGAAGGCTAAGCCAAACCTCAACAAAACAACAGTTATTTCATTCCATTATAAAGGAGCACAAATCACACATTGAAAATGACCTTCTGCAGCAATATTAATTGATATTAGCTCACTCCAACCTATCTCAGAGTGACATAAGCACTGGAAAATAACAGTCACTTTGAAAAGAGTCAACCTGGTTCAAAAACTGGCAAAGAAATGCTAGAGAACATTGCTATTCAGACATCAGTGATAGCTCTTGTGTATCCTGCAGACAAGTACCATGCACCAATGTGGATCAGAAATAGCCCAATTAATTTGTTGATATCTAACTTAACACCAGGAGTGTGTATCACTGCAACACTCAGATGAGCCCCAACACCCTGATTATCCTTTATTCCCCTGTGCATTTGATTCAAAATATTGAATAGACCCTGCAACCCTCCAGGTTTCAAAAAAAATGAACACCTCCCAACATTCCACAACAACACCTGGAGTCACACAAATCTTTTAAGTCCAAATGCTTAAAATTGGACAGTGTGACTTCAATCCTGAAGAAGCTTGGAAAGGGAAAGAGTTCACAAGAATCTTAAGCACTGCATGAAAGAACTGGTGCAGAAACTCATAGGCAGCCATAAACCGCATCTACACAAATGATAACTTACACAGATACTTGATGCACAAAAGGAAAATTAAAAACTCTCCAGAACAGACTATGAAACAAATAGTGACTCTATACCAAATTCACAACAACCAAGGAGGCATCGCAGTAATATATTGCACTACTACAAATGCAATTGTCTGATTTATCAAACTGATTGCTGGACAATAGGTCAAAAACAGAAAATGCTGGAGAAACGCAATAGGTCTGACAGCATCTGCATTTCCACAGGTGCTGTTAGACTGGCAAGTTTCTCCAGCATTTTCTGTTTTGGTTTCAGGTTCCAGCATCTATAGTATTTTGCCTTTAGCTGAATTATAGTTTTTGCTCTACTGTCACCAGAGGAGAGTGACAGATTGCAATGCTTATGGATTGGCATGCCAGCTTGTACATTCATTTACTATTTGGTGAGCTTTTCTTCTTTTTTCATGATGTGAAAGATAATAACCAGCAAAAATTCAAAACTACAGTTCTTATGATCTGATACGTATATATGGAAGGGATTCTTTGCACGAAAATAGGTGAGACTGTTACTTGCTCTCAGTAAGTAACAATTATTTCACAATAAATTTCACTTGTATTAAAAGCAAGAGAAGAAATGGTTCAATTACATTGCACAGGCTTGCAGTTCTACATCTAACTGAAACAGAACACACTTATTTAGTAGCACAGATGATGTGACAACTTTTCAAGATACTGACAAACAAATCAGTTTAGATAACTGGTCCAGGAAAGTTCCAGTTAACCCTTTAACTTATTCAAACTGTTTTACTCTGTTCATTGGTTAATAAACAAAGTTCTAACCACATAAATATTGTACTCTAGATAGGACATAATATTGAGTCAACAACTATCATGTACAGACCAAACTAAAGCTTAATCTGCCAGCATACATGTAGTAAAGCACAACAGTTGGAGCAGCACAGCAACAACATTGCCTCACAGCACCGGAAAAGCGGGTTTCATTGAGTTTTGGGTGACAGTTAGCAAGGAGTTGGACTTTCTTTCTGTGTCTGCATGGGTTTCCTCTGGCTGCTCCAATTTCCTCCCAAAGACGTGCAGCTTAGGTTGATTGGCCATGCTAAATTGATCCTTAGTGTCCAAAGATTTGAGAGTTAGGCTGATCAGATATGCTAAATACAGGGTTACAGCAGAGGGGAGGACCTAGATGGGATGCTCTTTTCGAGAGTTGGTGCACAGTCGTTGGGCTAGATGGTATCTTTTGCACTGTAGGGATTCTATTATTCCATGAAAATTAATAGAGATATGAAAAGAAGAATCCCACATGACTTTTAAAATAAAATAAGCAAAATGATTAACTATTCAAAAATTTTCCTTTCACCTATATTTAATAAATCATTATCTTTCCATGCATAATGACTGCTGAACTCAGCAAGAGAAAAAACCCTGGACATTCAGAGGTCCACACTCCCAGGACATGAATGCAAAGCACAACTTTGCCTGAAAATGTGATCAAACCAGAAGAGAGAAAAATGTCATCCGAGCCATCACTCATAACCCCAATTCTTGTGTAAAACTGAGAGCTGCCAAGTATACAACTCATCTGTACAATACTGCAGGTAAAGCGAATGCAGTGAACTATAGACCAGTGAGCCTAACATCAGTACTAGGGAAGTCGAGTGTTGACATACTGTCAAAGCTGTAAATGTGCATTCCTCCTCAGTTTTTAATTGGATATTAGGTCTTTGTATAGTTCTATTACTGCGCTTTACCAGATAATCACATTTAACGTT
The DNA here is from genome assembly GCA_024679065.1 of Sphyrna mokarran. NCBI lineage: Eukaryota > Metazoa > Chordata > Chondrichthyes > Carcharhiniformes > Carcharhinidae > Sphyrna > Sphyrna mokarran. Next base: position 101,529,713 of record JAGIQG010000003.1, on the reverse strand, counting down.
ATTGGTTAGAGCATGCAAAATCATTTGCACTCTTGTTAGAATGCTATTTTAATACCTTTATTACCTTTACATAAACAACAAATAAACAAATTGGACTTGTTTAACACCTTTAGTTTAGTCAAGCAGAGAGATTGTTGCTTCTGACTGGTGCATTGAGAACATGAGAGCAGAGTTTCACCTGAAGATCATCTGGGACTCAGATGAGGAGCAATTTCTTTGCTCAAAGTGTTGTGAACCCCTTTGGAATTTTCTACCTTAGAAGGCTGTGGATAGATACATAGATTTTTGATTGCTTGGGGAATTAAGGGATGCAGAAAGCGGAGTTAAGGGCAATGATCAGCCAGAATGCATGCAGCAGGCTCGAGGAACCATATGGTCACTCCTGTTTCCAATCATTCATATTCTTATAGGATGGAGGGTAACTGGGACCAAGGAAAGTTAATAGAGAAGCTATGGAAAGGCATGAAGCAAAAGGTTCTGTTTCACAAAACTTTTGAAAATTAAGACGTAAATATTTAGCAAGAAGCAATCATAACCTTGCCTAGAGGTTAACTGAATTGTCCAAGAAACTACCCTACTCTGCAGGGTTCTGATAAATGACAAGAATTTCAAATCAAATTTAATTCCATTTCTCAAAAAGCATTCTGTAGATTGCAGAAATTATTTTCATTTTTCCCTAACCTCTTTCTCCATAATGAGCTATTCATCTCAAACCAGTTGGGAGAACTGATACAGAATAGGGTGGCACAGTGGCACAATGCCTAGCACTGCTGCCTACACTGCCAGGGCCCTGGGTTCAATTCCCAGCTTGGGTCACTGTCTGTGCAGAGACCACGTGTTTGCCCTGTGTCTGGGTGGGTTTTTTTTCTCAAGGGCTCTGGTTTCTTCCTACTTGTGGGTTTCTTCCGAGTGCTTCCTACTTGTGACACTAGTAAATGCATTTTAAACTTTAAAAACCACCAGCATCTCTGCTAGTCTAGCCCCGCTATAACATTTCTACAATGCTAGAACCAGTTGCATACAACCTAACAACACACTCAATTTTGTTCATGTAAATGGTTAACTTTGAAGCAGCTTAATAAGAAAAAATATAATGTGGTTGAGTTTTTTGAATTTGCATGGAACAGGGAAATATGTCAGGATTCAACTGTATGTTACCTCTGCTACAGAACCACTGAAATTTAAAGAAAAATATTTTTCTCTCATATTTCAGTATCATGCTAGTAGTATAAATACTGACATTATTATTCCACTAAAATGATCCTGGCATCTCTTTGACCATGGCACCAACTATGCAATGCTATACCACATGAGTTTTTGTAACATCTCAATTTGAATTAGCCAGCCAGATAGCTCATTCATAAACTTTCCCACACTTCTGCAGGACTGAATAATTCCAGCTAGCTTTATACAAATACAAAAGACAGTACAAATCACAACCAAATAAATGTTCAGCAATGATACAAACATTAATTGATCCAACTTTTCTAATGACAATTAGTTTATTAAATCTTCAAAATTTAATCAGTACCTCACTCCAACCTCTCTGGCATCTTACACAAACAGAAATTTACAACTTTTTATTCCCATTTCTAGTCACATTTTTAGAAAGTTGTTCCTTTAGTTGCTTTTGCTTCTCCATGTTTTATTTGATCAGTATGACATTTTTCCCCATAAGTTCTCTCCTTGTCTTATTTGGGCGGTATGACATTTACCTAATATCAAGTAGCTGTCAAGAAATTTAACTGAACAGACACATCAACTGACTAGATACAATCGCTGGAATTCTACTGGCCCACCTACCATGGGAATCGGAGCGGGCAAGGCATCAACAATGGGAAGGTCCAGTGACTATAGCTAGGATTTTATGGTCTCAGGTCAAGCAAGGCTGTAATATCCCACCCAATTATATCAGTTATTTCCCACACTCAAAGTGGGAAAATATAGATGCCCCTCAAAAAATTCAAAACAATTGAAATTGGGAGACATGTATGAAATAAAGCCTTTGATGTCTGCATTGCAAACCCAAGTAGCCATCATTATCCCATATACTCACTTTAAGAGTGGGAAATTTGCAAAGGAACATCAAAAAATGTGTATGATTCGATCTGCTTAATACAAACAATGAAACATGAGCACTTCCTATAGAAATGCTTTTGAATGGTTGGCCTTCCTGTTTTATTTTGCTGCAGCATTATTTTCCTGCACTGTGAATTAAATGCTGAATATCATCAAGCAAATTACATTTCAGCAATCTCTATATCTTATTATGGTAGCAATAATGTTAATAAAACATGGAACAGATGAACTTATTGCTATTCCCAAAGGTCATTTTATTCTCCCATATGCTCTACATGTCTGCACACATTGCAATCGCCATTAATATATACTGCAACCACTGTTAGAGATTGTGCTGCTTATTGTGAATTTTTTAAAAAATTAAATACTGTATAAAATAATGCAATCCACCATTTTCAGTAACAAAGATAACTATGTTAGGCATCAACACAGTAAGAATTCAGAACTTCTTTGGAATTGTAATCCAGAATATATTCTTTATTATATAATGAAACATTAAGAATTATATATATTTTTAAATGATTCAGCAATACCACTCACAGGTTAGACGTGGCTCCAGCATTTTCCTTGGTCATGGCAAAGATTATTATAGCTCTCTTTCTTAGAAGTGCATCAGAAAACATTCATGCTAATTTTGTATTTTATGAACTGAATACAGGTTACCCAGTTGCAGCCATTTTCAATATAACAAATTGGTGCAACAGGCAGTCAAAATGACATTCAGAACTAAAGAGTTAATTAGATAGAATATTTTCAACAGTGCCCCATCTTTGCTAAATCATGTGGTCACAAGTAGGAATTATGAAATTGGTCAGGAGTCTTCATGATCATTAAACAGACTGTTAGTACCATTGACACGATTGATTTTGCAACTCAGCCAATAGGGAAGATGAAGAGAATGGCTGGCACTCTAACACTACTTAAAAGCGAGCACTGCCTTTTAAAAAGAAGCATTTCGCCTGCAGGCAACGTTACTTATATTTATTCATTCATTCATGGGATGTGGGCATTGCTGGCAACAGCAGAATTTACTGCCCATTACTGAAGGCCCTTAAGATGATAATAGTGAACCTTCTGAACTGCAACAGTCCATTTGGTGTTAGAATATTCATATTCGAATTAAATAATTTCTAGGGCTTTGATTCAACAACGAAGGAAGTGATGCATTTCCAAGTCAGGGTGGTATGTGAATTGGCAGAGGTAGTGCTACTATACACCTGCTAGTACTTGTCCTTTTAGATGGTAGAAGTTGTACTCTTGGAAGATGCTATTCAAGAACTCTTGCCAAGTTTGAACATCACAGGCCATGGAGAAGCTTCAAAAGACCAACCACTTCTCAAAAGCAGCACTGGAAGCCTTTGTAAAGGAAGTTTATAGAGAATGGGCATTCTCTTCTAACAAACTGGTAGGAGGGTTACAAGAAACTGATCGATACTATTGACAAGCAAGTCAGTACTAGACATATAAACTCCCAAGAATGTACACAATTCAAGAGAAAGTTTCATGACCTGACCAGACCTGTTTAGGTTAAACTACCATTGATTTTCCTCCAACCCCACTCCAAAAACAACAGTTAATCCTTTCATTTATAAAGTGTCTTTAATAGAGTTAACATATCCCAAGGTATTTCACAGCAACAATACAAACAAAAGTTGATGTCATTGTATAGTACTGGATATTAGGGCACATGACCGAAACCTTGGTCAGCAAGGTGAGTTCTAAGGACATACGAACAAGAAGCAAGAGTAAGCCATTCTGCCCCTCAAGCCTGTGCCATCATTTAAAAAGATCATGACTGATCCGATTGTAACCTCAACTTTGCAACCTGCTTACACCCGATAACATTGCTTACCACATATCTATACGCCTCCTCCTTAGAAAGATTCAAAGACTCTGCTTCCTTCTGTTGCCTTTTTAGGAAAAAAGTTCCAAAGGCTCAACTTTCGGAGAAAAAGTTTCACCTCATCTCTATCCTAAATGGGCAATCTCCTATTTTTAAGAAGTGACCCCCTACATCTACATTCTCTCACAAAAGGAAACACCCTTTTTATATCCACCCTATCAAGACCTCTCAGGATCCTACATGTTTCAAACAAGTGACTCCTTACTTTTCTAAACTCTAACATAAATATGCCTCGCCTGTTCAACCTTTCCTCAAAATACTGGCCCATTACAGGTATCAAGTCTGGTAAACCACCTCTGAATGTTTCCAACACATTTTGATCCTTCCTTAAGTACAGTAATCAACACACAGTAATCCAGGCATGGTCTTACTAGCGCTATGTTTAAGTAAAGCATAACCTTCCTATTTTTATATTCAATTCCCCTTGCAATAAATTATAACATTCTATTAGCTTTGCTAGTAAACTGCTGTATTTACACAGTAGTATGGTGACACAGTGGTTAGCACTGCTTCCTCACAACATCAGGGACCCAGGTTTAATTCCCGGCTTGGGTTACCATCTGTGCGGAATCTGCATGTTTTCCCTATGTCTCAATAGGTTTCCTCCAGGAGCTTCGGTTACCTCGCATACTCCGAAAGATGTACTGGTTAGGTGCACTGGTTTGAGTCACTGTCTGTGCACAGTCTGCACATTCTCCCCATGTATACGTGGGTTTCCTCAGGTGCTCTGGTTTCCTCCCACAGTGCAAAAGACATGCTAGGTAGGTGTGTTGGCCATGCTAAATTCTCCCTCATTGTACCTGAACAGGCGCCAGAGTGCAGCGACTAGGACATTTTCGCAGTAACCTCATTGCTCTGTTAATGTAAACCTATTTGTGCTACTAATAAATAAACTTTAAAAACATTAGTAGCATTTTGCAATTCATGCAAAATTATGAATCATGCTGACCCCACTGCATCTCAGGGATTTGCAATCTCTCACCATTCAGGTAATATGATTCTCTCTTATGCTTTCTGCTAAAATGACACATTTTCCAAATTATACTCAATTTGACAGATCTTTGCCCATTCATTTAATCTATACGTATATTTTTTGTAGTCTCCTTATGTTGTCTTCATAGCTTACTTTTCTAGCTATCTTTGTCTCATCAGCAAATTTGGCAACGTCCATGTGGATGCTATTGCAAGGAAAGCCCAGCAACTCCTCCACTTTCTCAGGATGTTAAGGAAATTTGGCACGTATGCTACTACTCTCACCAACTTCCACAGATGCACAATAGAAAGCATTCTTTGTGGTTGTCTGTTTGGTATAGCTCCTTCTACAGCCAAGACTACATGAAACTACAAAGGGTCATAAATGAAGCCTAGTCCATTACTCAAGATTGCCACCCATCCATTGATACTGACTAATTTCCCTCTGCCTCGGAAAAGCAGCCAACATAATTAAAGACCCTACGCACCCCGGACATACTCACTTTCAACTTTTTTTTCATCAGGAGAAAGATATACTAGCCAACTCAAACTGCCATCAAACTCTTGAAAGAACCTACCTGATATTAGTTGATCTTTCTCTGCACCCTAGTTATGACTGTAACATTCTGCATGTTCTCCTTTTCTTCCCTATGTATGGTCGGCTTTGTCTGTTGAGCATGAAAGAAACAATACTTTCCACTGTATATTAATACATATAACTACATCATTATTAATACATGTGACAATAATAAATCAAATCAAATCTTCCAACATTTTTCCTATGCTAAACATTAGGTAATTGGCCTCTAGCTTCCTGTTTTTTTGTCTCTCTCCCTTTTTGTTTTTTTTATTCATTCATGAATGTTGCTGGCTGGCCAGCATTTATTGCCCATCCCTAGTTACCTGAGGGCAGTCGAGAGTCAACCACACTGCCGTGGCTCTGGAGTCACAAGTAGGTTGGATCAAATTAGGGTGGCAGATTTCCTTCCCCAAGGACATTAGAGTACCAAATGTTTTTTTTCCCGACAATCGACAATGGTTTCATGGTCATCAGTAGATTCTTAATTCAGATATTTTTTATTGAATTTGCATTCCACCATCTGCCATGACGGGATTCAAAGTCAGATCCCCAGAAAGTTAGCTGAATTTCTAAATTATTAGTCAAGTGATAGTACCATTCAGCCATCGTCTCCTATGCTGGGGAATAATGTGGTTACATTTGCTTTCTTCCAATCTATTAGGATCTTCCCCGTACCTAGGGAATTTTGGGAAATTAAAACCAATATGTCAACTAACTCACTAAGTCCATCAGGACCCAGACACTTGTCAGTCTGCATCTCCAAGAATTTACTCTGTACCACTTCTGTGGTGATTATACTTTTCTCCAAATACCTCCCTATCTTGTTTTTCCTGATTCATAGCTGTCTCAGGAATGATACTTGTATCTTCCACAATGAAGATGCAAAATACTTGTTAAATTCATCTATTTTTGTTTTTCATTCTCAATTCTGCAAACCCATTTTCTAAAGAACCAATACTAACTTTATTAACTCATTTTTTTTAAAAACATATCTACAAAAGCTTTTACTTTGTATTTTGTATTTCTGACTTGCTTTCTCTCCTCCTGGTTTCCTGAATTTAGGTCATCCCTCTCTATTGTGCCAATACTATCATTAATTAGCAGAGCCACCTCTTCACCATTTCCTTGTTTTCTGTCCTTCCTTGATGCCTTTAATATTCAGATCCCAGTCCAAGTCCTTTTGCAGCCATGTCTTTATAACTGTTATCAAAGCATATGTACTTATTTGGATATAAATTTTCAGTTAATCTTTCACGCATTCAGATACAAAGTCTTTAATTTTATCCTCTTAATAACCTCTAGTCTCGTATGTTGATATCTGTCATGGTCTCTTTTTCATTTCCCTAACAATATCTTTCTCCTTTGCCTTGTCTTTACTCTTTGATTTACCACATCTTCCTAAATTTGATCTTTTGCCCATAAAACTTATAGCTAAACTTCACTATTTCTCTAGCCTGTGGCTCATAAGAACACCAGTCCAGCATAGTTCCGGTATAAACCACCAAACAGCACAGATTCCACTTTGCCCAAAAATTGATACTCCATGAATCCAAACCCACTTCCAACCCACCTTTTTCAGAGTCCTGCATTCATCTCCCTAATCTGACTTGTCCTATACCAATTTGCACATCTCAGCTAATAATACAGAAATTATGACCTTTGAGATTCTGCACCTTAATTTGATGCCAAGCTTATGTTGACTATGTGGTACTTCCTTCTTTGTCCTACCAATGTCATTGATACCGACATGAACTATGATGACTGAGTTCTCTCTTTCCTATTGCAGACTTCTCTCCAACCCCTAACAGATATCCTGAACCCTTGCACTAGGCAATTCTCTGGACTCATGGTCTTTGATGCATTGAATGGTGTCAATCCTTCTGACTATACCACGTCATACTACCACTAGATTCCTTGCACCTGCTTGAATAGCTTCCTGTGTAACAGTGCTATGGCCCTGTTAGAACAACCTGTTAGAACATCCCTCATGCATTCAAGGGTTCCCACTCATCCAAATAAGCTGAAAAAGTCTATATCTGTTGGACAACTGTAAGGGCCAATTCTTGCCCTCTGGTTCCTCCAACCTGCTTCACTTGTAATTACAACCTGACCACTGACCAAATTAGAAAATGCTATTCCAAGGAGTGTAACTGCCTCCTGGAACAAAGTGTCTAGGTAAATTTTCCCCTTCCTGATCTGTTCACTGTCTACAGCTAGGCCCAGTAAGAAGTCTGACAACATCAGGTTTAAATCCAACCGATTTATTTGACAGTAAACTCGCAAGCTGTTTACAGATTAACCTATTCAAAACTTGAATAGCAGGTTAGGTGTAAAGATTTGCATTCTAATCAGTAATCTGTAAACAGTCTGTGCTGGCATGTGTGCTGTTGGAGACCAGAACACCTCATTTGTCTGACGAAGACCATAGAGTCGAAAGCTTGCGAGTTTACTGTCAAATAAATCGGTTGGATTTAAACCTGATGTTGTCAGACTTCTTACTGTGTTTACCCCAGTCCAACGCCGGCATCTTTACATTACAGCTAGGCTCCCAGCTCAATAATCAGAGCCAAAGCTCCTGAGGCCACAAGCACCTATTGTAGAAGTGTTTGCCCTGAATTTCACTGGTATTCAGGAGCACCCACATCCTGCAATTGCAGCACATTACCTGCGCTGCCATCTCCAGCATCTAGTAATTAATTACAAATTAATTAAATCATAATTAAGAAAACCTACACTTCCCAATAGGTTTTGAGATTGCCAGTAAACTTTACAATACTGAAATAATACAGTACTCATAATAATTTCCAATAATACTAGTTACTATTTATCCACTCCTTCTGATGCACCAGAGTGGAAATCAAGTATGAGGCAGAACAAGAGGTCATCAAGTACAGTGGTGATCAGTGAGCTGGGGTGGGTTGGCACACAGGCAACAGATTTATGTAAGACAGAAGATCAGAGCTTCATCAGAAGAGTGCAGGACCGTGGATATGCAATTAATTATGCCGTGCGCTTGCAAAAAGCATAGTAATAAGTCTCTCAACACCAGGTTAAAGTCCAACAGGTTTATTTGGTAGCACATGCCACAAGCTTTCAGAGCGCTGCTGTGAAACCCAGCAACGAGAGCCAATCCAACAGCAATGTATTTCTGACCCTTTGCAAAAAAGGAATCAATCATCTGCTTGATGGTTGCAGAGGCAGAAACAAACTGTTATTAATATCACTTAATGTAGCCTTTAGTGAACATGTTGCATTGAAGTCAAAGGCCACAGTAACCTTTAGAATCACAGGCATTCATGAGCTCATTAATAGTTGGCTCCAATTCTTGCTGCAGTTGATGACAGGCAGTTTTGCCTCATGCACTGCTCCTCTGTCCTCCTAAGGGAAAACACAGTAAGAAGTAGCACAACATTAGGTTAAAGTCTAACAGGTTTATTCGATAATAAATGCCGCAAGCTTTCAGTGCTCTGCGCCTTCGTCAGATGAGTGGGGAGTTCTGATTACAAACAGGGCATATAAGTGGCTGGCAAAGGGCAGGGTCCTGAAAGCTAGTGGTGTTTGCTACCAAATAAATCTGTTGGACTTTAACCTGGTGTTGTGAGACTTCTTACTATGTTTACCCCAATCCAAAGCTGGCATCTCCATCCCCTGAGGGAAGCCATGCTATTGCAAAATACTGCAGGCTGCAAGTCCTAGTTTGCCCTCTGTTTTTTTCACCAACTGTTTTGAGCCTTCCATCAATTTCACAAAAGATCCATGAAGTAGTTTATGACAATATTTTGTGTGCAATTTCAGCGTAAACCATCCATCATGGAATTGGTCAAAAACTGGGCAATGTGATGAATCTCTATCTCCTTCCATGAACATGACAGGATGCACAGCTACTGAAACATCTTGTTTTAATGCCTACTCTTCAGTAGTGAACATTGAGAAAGGAAAAATACAAGCTGTTTCCTGCTGCTTCTAAAATCCAAACGAGATCTTAATCTATGATGTAGAAGTGAAGTTTTCAACTGTATATTACTTCCATTGGGCAAAGATGAAATTCATAAAGACCTGAATTGTAATTATTGCTCCAAATAAATATGAAACACAATTACAAAACAAAACTTAGAAGAAAATTACTACGGCAGTATTTTAATGGTTCTAAACACTCGACCTTGCTAACCCACAGGACCTTGTACCAATTGTACAATACAATGATCATGTTTACTCTAGCTGAGTATTCTAATGGGTTCTATAGGTTATAATCTTTCATGCTTTTTGAACACAAATCCAATTTTATGGTAAGTGAGCAACATTTAATAATTGGAAATCTCAAAGCATGAAGGACTTCAAGCCTTAATTTACTGATAAATAATGGACACTGGGCCAATGTCAATCAAAAAGATTAGCATTTTTGTTAGTTATTAATATCAGATTAATTCTTTTCACAATTCACTATATTTTTAAATGATATAAAAAGTTCTATTTTGTAATCTATTTTGTGCTTTTTCTCCTTATTATGTAATGAAGGTGAGATTTACATTTTGTTCCTCATTATACCAATTCATACGTCCCTTATTAAGTAGTTCAGCAGCAGTCCTGGACTCTAATTATTTGTTGCCACAATGACCTACACCAGCTAAAAAACTTACTAATGCTTCCTCTTATTTCTGCAGATAGAGAAATAACTCTCAAAAGAAAATATGTCAAACTAAATACCAAATAAAAGCTTTACATAGCTTTGTGCAAGGAAGGAAAAGATTTGTTTTCTTTCAGCTTTACTCTAGAATATTCATCTGCATCTCCCAGGTGGACTAAAAGGCAAGTCAGATCACCTGTGACAAAAGCAAAGAACATGGCTAACACGTGACTATCTTTTTTTAATAATGCATCTGGCATGCCACTTTTATATAATTATTACATGCACAGTTTAACATAGCCCAATATCATTAAGTACATCAAATCTCATGAAAATATTCAAAGACTGTCAAGTACCCAGCTTAAAAAGGTAAAGCACATAACAAAAATTTAGTTGCACAAAATAAACTAATTAAGGCATATGATATATTCCCTCAATTTAGAGTAGTGATGAAATTCAATACTTTCTAGTAGTGTTGAAAATGTTCTTGACATACAAATTCAAGAACTACTTCCTGAAAAGTGCTAAATTTTCTGTTAATTTCAGCCTGTGACTTCTTCAACTACTTCCCCCCAGTTTTCTTCTGTTTCATTTTAGAGATCACCTTTCATCAATAGCTACTCAGATACAAAAGAGCAAAATATTGCAGATTACAGACAGAAAATGTTTGAAATAATCAGAAAATCTGACATTATCTACACAGAGAGAAACACAGTTAACATTTCAGGTCAATCATCATAGATGTTGCTAAGACCTGCTGAGTATTTCCAACATTTTCTGTTTTAACTCAAAATATGGTATTGGATGCTAGAGGGAGTTTTTTCACACAGAGGGTGGTTGGGGTCTGGAATGCGCTGCCAAGTGGTGGAGGCAGGCACTCTGGAGTTATTTAAGAGATACTTAGATGGGCAAATGAACAGAGTGGGAATGGAGGGGTATAGAAAACTGATTTAAAATAGGGGTCATGAGCCTTGGGAGTCCCTGGGAAGTGTGTAACTAGATGATGATATTGATGTACTTGTTTTTATTCTACAGGTGCTTTGGTCCACCTTGTTGTCTAACAAAGGGCATACACGCGATGGGTCATGAGAGGGCTGCTCTTGGATTTTTTTTCGAGAGTATCCTAATGCTTCACGTCGTTAGTGTACGCTTGACCTGGACCATTTGATGGGCCACATGACAGCCTAGTGACTATCGCTGTGCTGTGCACTTACATGGATTTGGGCCTGTGTCTGTGGGAGTTTGCACATCCTCCCCGTGCTTGCGTGGATTTTCTCTGGGTGCTCCGGTTTCCTCCCACATCCCAAAGATGTGCTCTTAGGCTAACTGGCAAAACAAATTCTCCCTAAATTGTCTCAAATTTGATTTTTAATCCATAGATCTATAAACATAGACAGGGATCATGGGTAGAGGTGGGAACATCGGGGTGGCGGTGCAGGCTTGTTGGACCAAAACGCCTGTTTCCCGTGCTGTTTTGTTCTTTGTTCTTTGTATACCATCTCAAGGCACTTCACCAGAGCATAATCAGACAAATATTAACACCAAGACTTAAGGTCAAGAAACTACAAACTTGATCATGGAAGGAGGTTTTAAACAACTTTTAGATAAGAGAGAAATGGAGAAGCAAAAAGGTATCCAATAGCTTAGGGTGTTGACAACTGAAAGCCAAGTTCACAAAGTTGTAGTGTTGGAAGAATTACAGAAATAAGTAAGGGTTAGGTCATAGAGGGAACTGAACATGAAAATGATTATTTTAAAATCAAGACACTACTGAACTGGGAATAACCAAGTAGGTACATGCTTGGGGAACGTAAGAGTCTTGTTGGAGAGTTAGGAATGGCCAGTAGAGGTAGGGACAAGCATATAATGATGGGACAAATGAGGAGATGGAAGCCACATCATGTCATAATAACAGCAATAGAGTAGGGGGAGAGCATGTTATTAGATTAGAGTGGATTAAAGAGATGGACAGGAGTGAGATTAAAAAGGGAATTAAATGCAATTAAATATAATTTTAAGTTTTTATTTTTCTATTTCCAATTCCGTGAATAAAGCAAAGATTAAACTGTAATTTACCTTTATAGATAGTCATAGGGCAATGCATTTTCTGTATTATTTTTGCTTTTATTCCAGATTCCCAGTGTTTCTTTTATTTATTTGCACTTTGCTACATGACTGATATTTGCAATTGGAGCAAATAAGCTTTCTATACCAAACAATCATTTACAAAAGAAAGCTAAGATTTCTATCTAATTCCAGTTTCCTATTACAAGATATGTTCTGAACATGTGCTGTTATTACATCTCCTTAGGTGTGACAGAGGGGTAAATTGCAATATTACATCTACCATGAAGAAACCATCACCCAGAGCCATTTCCATTAGCTCAGTATTAGTCTTATAATTAAACATTAATAACCACAAAGGCATATTTACTGCACAATGAAATACAATACCATAGCCTTCACCAAATGCCATCATATGCTATAGCAATCATAATGCCATAACTTTTCCTATTAATTATTTGGAATATTTAGTGGTTTGCACTTGCACGACCTAAAACCGGAATGTCTTCTAGAATCAAAGCTGACAAAGAGATTCTCAACATTATTTTTTAAACAGGACACTGGTTAATAGCTTTCTTATTTTATTAAATTCAATGGTAAGGGGCCTTCATTTTAAGTTCGCTTTAAGTAGGAGACTTCATCAAATAACTGAAATGAAACTTCTCTCCTATAAATTAAAAATGTGCCTTTAAGGGGAAAAAATGCTCAACCTATTATTATTTCAGCCCAAGACCAAATATGCTCGGCAGTTTTATGAATAAATAGTATTTTTTCCATGTTACAAATGCAAAGCTTTTATGAAATTATTCACTTTTGGTTACAGTGCCAACAACGAGCTGATAAATTTTTGAACTTTTAAATTCCAGAAAATATCATGCAGTTTTTGTACTATGTAGGTTCAAAGTCTGTGTGTGGAAAAACACTACTCCTCCTGTTAAACCTATCAACTCTAAACATATATTTAGATATCATGTTTATCACTAAAATCATGGGGAAAAAAGTGTGCAGAGATTAGTGAAAATAAGGGAGCCATTGCCCATTCATTTAGCTCCAAAGCTATAACTTTTACACTTTTAAGACCAAACCAATAGTTAACTTCACTTCCTCTCATATCATTTGCAACAGTTGGCCACAGTACAATGAGATAATGACAAATTGTTTTTACCTGTTCTTTGTGAAGTTAGCAACAACAACAATCTCTGTAAAACCTCTTGAACTTGAAATCAACAAACATTTAGTGCCCAGATTGTGTGGTCAGTGGTAAAGTGACAGCTACTCGCAACTATGTAAGATGATACCATCATTAAAATACCTTTAAGCACTCATATTCCAAAGATACAACATTTAAAGTGAGCTATATACTTCAATTATTCTGTAAATATTCTGAACCATGCAAGTTAATGCATGTGACTTACCAACTTTTTACTTTTTTTGATTTGTCAGATGTATTGCTTTATGGTGAAAAGTATTGTTTCTTGCACGTTATGCAGACAAAACACACCATACCAAAGAAGGAAAGGAGAGAATGTAGACTGTAGTGTTACACTCATAGCTAGGTTGTAGAGAAAAATCAACTTACTGCGAGATAGATCCTTCAGAACTCTGATGGCAGCAGAGGAGTTGTTCTTGAGTCAGTTGACACATGTTCTCTGACTTTGTATCTTGTTTCCCTGATAATATGGTGGGAGAGAGTATGTCTGGGGTGTATGAGGTCCTTGATTATGCTGGCTATTTTTCTGAGACAGTAGGAAGTGTAGACAGTGTCAATGGATGGGAGGCTGGTTTGAGTGTTGGACTGGGCTTTGTTCACGACCCCCTTTGTAGCTTCTTGCAGTCTTGGACAAAACAGGAGCCAGACCAAGCTGTGACAGAACCAGAAAGATTGGTTTCTATGGTGCATCTGTAGAAATTGGTGAGAGTCACAGTGGACATGCCAAATTTCCTTAGCCTCCTGAGAAAGTAGAGGTATTAATGGGTTTTCCTAACTATAGTGTCCATGGAGGAACGAGGTCAGATTGTTAGTAATCTGGACGCCTAGAAACTTGAATCTCCTGATCATTTCAACTTCACTTCCATTGATGTAAGTACAGGCATGTCCTCCACTATACTTTCTGAAGTCGATGACTATCTCCTTCATTTTGTTAACATTGAGAGAGAGATTATTGTTGTTGCATCAATTCACCAGTGTATAGCAAAGGGCTGAAGACACAGTTTTCTTGGGCACCAGAGCTGAAGGTGATCATGGAAGTCATGTTGTTGCTGACTCTTACAAATTGCAGTCTATTGGTTAGAAAGTCTAGGATCCAATCGCAGAGGAAGGAGCCGAGCTCCAGGAATTTGGAGGTGAGTTTTACAGGAATAATGGTGTTGAAGGCTGAACTGTAGTCAATAAATAGGAGTCTGACATAGGATCTTTATTATCTAAGTGTTCCAGAGCTGAGTGTAGGGCCAGGGAGATGGCATCTGCTCTGCTCTTGACCTGCTGCAGCGATAGACAAACTGTAGTAGGTCAGGCAATCTGGGAAGCCGGAATTGATTCATGTCATGACTAACCTTTATATCCATTATTATGAAGTGCTGTCAGACCACTGAAGGTGGTCATTAAGGCACGCTGCCTGGCTTTTCTTTAGTACCAGGATGATGGTCATCTTCTTGAAGCAGACAGGGACCTCAGATTGGTGTAAAAAGAGATTGAAGATGTCTGAGGTTGCCTAAAACCGCACAATCTGAAATAAATTAATTTATCCATAAAATCTAAAACTAAAAGGAAAAGAGGAAAATCAAGCTATGTAAATGATACTTCATTTAAAGACTATAGAATCAACTATAAGATATGGAAGCAATCCTTTCTTCAATATTTTGGTTTTCTTCACGCACTAGAAGAGTGAAACCAACATAATATTAATTTAAAACAACTGCACATTTTTGAGGAGCTTCAATCTCTCTGAACATAACTATTCTTCCAAATACTTTTTTCCCTGAAACAAAATCAACTTAAGCAGATGCATTACTGCTGAAGAACTCTGAGACAACAAAAGTTTGATCTCATATCGCCTGTCCTTCTTTTGTCAATCACCATAAATCTGTGTCCTCAGGTTCAACCATTCCACCAATAGAAACAGCTCCTCCCAACCTGTTCTACCTGGATCCTCATGATTTTGAGCATCTCGATCAGATCTTTTCTCAGCCTTCTCTTCTCTATGGTGAACAATTCCACCATCCTTAACCATTCTCCTTAAAACATGAGCCCAGAATTGGGCACAATATTCCAGTTAAGAATCAGTGTTTCATCATCAAGATTCCCATGTTCATGTATTTTTACACCTGTTTATAAAGTCTGGGAATCCATATGTCTTTTAAATTCCTTACCCATCCCCTGCCACATTTAATGATTTAAGAACGTAAGAACATAACAACCAGCAACAGGAGTAAGCCATCTGGCTCCTCAAGCCTACTCTGCCATTCAATAAGATTACAGCTGATCTTTTTGTGGACTCAGCTCCACTTACCCACCCACTCACATAACCCTCAATTCCTTTGCTGTTCAAAAATCTATTTATTCTTGCCTTAAAAACATTCAACAAAAGAGCCTCAACTGCTTCACTGCACAAGGAATTCCACAGATTCATAACCTTTGAGTGAAGTTCCTCCTCAACCCACTCCTAAATCTGCTTTCCCTTATTTTGAGGCTATGCCCTCTAGTTCTAGTTTCACCACCAGTGGAAACAACTTCACTGCTTCTATTTTATCTATCCCCTTCATAATCATAATGTTTCTATAAGCTCTCCCCTCATTCTACTGAATTTCAATGAGTATAGCCCCAGTCTACTCAGTCTCTCCTCATAAGTCAACCCCCTCAACTCCAGAATCAACCTAGTGAATCTCCTCTGCACCCTCTTCAGTGCCAGTATATCCTTTCTCAAGTCAGGAAACCAAAACTGTATGCTGTACTCCAGGTGCAGGCTCACCAACATAAGCTTGCTGTTTTTAAACTCCATCCTTCTAGCAACGAAGGACAAAATTCCATTTGCCTTCTTAATTACCTCATGCATCTGCAAACCAACTCCTTGAGATTCCTTCACAAGGACATTCAAGTCCCTCCGCACAGCAGCATGCTGCAATTTTTTACCATTTAAATAATAGTCTGTTTTGCTGTAATTCCTAGCAAAATGGACGACCTCACATTTGACCAACATTGTGCTCCATCTGCCAGACCCTTGCCCACTCATTTAGACTATCTATATTGCTTTGCAGACTTTCAGCGCCCTCTGTACATTTTGCTCTTCCACCCATCTTAATGTCATCTGCACTTGGTCCCCTACTTCAAATCAAGTACGTAGATCATGAACAATTGAGGTCTCAACACTGAGCCCTGAGCACGCTACTAGTCACTGATCACCAACCAGAAAAATACCGATTTACCCCCACAATCTTGCTTTTTGTAGTTAATCAATCCTCTATCTATGCTAATACATTACCTGTAACACTATGCACCTTAATCCAATGTGGCAGTCTTTGGTGCAGCATTTTGTCAATGCCTTCTGGAAATCCAGATACACCAGATCCATCGTCCACTGCACATGTAATGCTCTCAAAGAATTCCACCAAATTAGTCAAACATGACCTGCCCTTCATGAATTCATGCTGCATTTTACCAACGGGACAATTTATATCCAGATGTCTCGCTATTTCTTCCTTGATGATAGATAATTGATTTGCAGGCATATACACTTGGATGTCTCTGTTCTTGCATCCTCTTTAAAACTATATTCTTTATTTTATATTGTAACTTCTTATTCTTGCCACCAAAATCTATCACTGCATTAAATTAAATGCATTTCTCTGCATTAAATTTCATCTGCCGCAAATCAACCCATTTCATACGAATTTCAATAGCACTGCTGCCCCAATATGACAACATCTCAAACATTCAAAGCTAAAAAGCAATAGTATCATTTCTGGCCCAGCTAATCTACCACTGCCCAGCATCAAAATAGAAGCTGTACAAATAATAAATATCTCAATAATATATTTTTATTGTCTTTAATCAACAAGTCCTACAGGTGAAAAATAGTGTTGAGTTTTTTGTTCAGAAATTAGAATGTCACCTTCCATTAAAATAGCTACCATGGCATGTCCAGTTTACCACCATTCTAAAAGAAAAACTCATACACTATCTCGTTTCTTGATGTTTATTTCACCAGACTAGGATTCCTGCTAATATCATGCAATTTTATACTGTCCTAAATTATGTGTTTAACAGTTGGCCATTCATTATTCTTACCCTCCCAACAGGGCTTTGAAAATGTGGTCTGCAGTTATCCAATAGTCAAAACAGCATAGTATCCTCTGCAGGGAACCCAAGGCACATGTGAACAAGACAAGCAAAAATGTGCCTTCATAACCAGACTCAAGAATTCTTACGAAGGTACACAAAGTCTAAGCAATGAAGCACAAGTTAGAATTGTGAATTAAATACCAAATCGTGTATAGAAAGTAAAATAATGGAAGGTAAAGCAAGATGGATTAAGAGAGTCTGTGATGGATAAGAGATACGAAAGAATAGGAAATAGCAATTTTTTAAAGAATCGCTAATACTAATTAAGATTTGAAGAAATAAGACCCAAGTTTATAGATTTATTTCTCAGAAACAGAGAGATTATTTGGCAGTATTTAAAACTCAATATGTACTACTCAAGATTTGCTTACACTTGAAGGCACGCCCTAATATTTTCTGAAATAGCAACAATTAAAAAAATACTCAGCAGGTTAAGGAAAATCTGTGAACAATGAAAGAGTTAATACTTAAGGTTATAACCTTTTGTCAGAACTAGAAGAAATTCACAACACAACAGGTTTCAAGTAAATATAGAGGCAGGAAAAGAAAGACAGAAAGCAATCAGAAATGTCTGTGACAGGGTGGATGACAGGAGAGATTAAAAGACAAAAAAGATGATGGTGCAAAGCAAAACAGGGTGATAGTGGAGTAGGTTAAGAAATAAAAGATGGTTTAATGGGAGATGTAAATCAGAAAATAGAATCATCCCAAAAAAAATTGAAAATGAAGAGAGAAATTATTATCTGAAATCACTGAACTCAATGTTGGGTACTGAAGGTATCTAAATGCCCAATCAATGGATCAGGTGAGGTTCCTCAATCTTTCATTAAGCTGCACTGGAAGTTTGTCAGAGAGAGTCAAAATAGAAATGAAGCAGAGAATTAAAATGCCTAGTAACCAAAAACTAAGAGTCTTGCTTGCAGACTGGATGAAGGTGTCCACAAATTAGGTATCCATTCCATGCTTACATTTTGAAATATGGTGCAGATCACATTATGAGCAGCAAATACAGCATGTTAAATTGAAAGAAGTAATTTTTTTTTTTATTTGTAATGAGTTTTAGGGGGCCTTGGATAGTTTAATGAGTATTTGACAGCTAAGTGCCATAACCTCACAACTTCTGTGTGCGTCAATGGCAAGGCTCTTTACGAGATACCATCATAGCAAAGTTTATAAAGGAGCGTGACAAATCAGACAGCAATGATTTGATTTCCACATTTAACTGCGCACTCTAGATGTCAGAAGTTGTTTTCCAATTTACATCTTAATAATGAGTGCAGATAACCGAACACTATTGATAAAATTCACACCAATACCTAGAAACTCTCTCAATTCTAGGATTCTCTAATGGAGTAAAATTATCCAATGATAAATTGTATTGATATTGCAGCTTTGACACAGCAATCTGTAAACTGTCTGTGCTGTTACATGTGCTGTCCGAGACCAGAACACCTCATTCACCTGACGGAGAGGTCAAAACACCTCAAAAGCTTGTGAGTTTACTATCAAATAAATCGGATGGACTTAAACCTGGTATTGTCAGACTTCTTACTGTGAAGCTCAAACAGCCAGACTGGGGTTGTGCAGATAACATGGGAAATCTGGAATTCTCTTCATGTGAAAAGATCCATTTATTCATTCCCTGCATAGGGAAACCAGTTTTTCCAAATCAGAAGAAAAGACCATAATGGTGCTAGCAACAACCTATAAAGGGTAAGTACTGTTGGATCACAGTTATACGATTATTATTATAATCTGATAAAACAGAAAGCAAAGCTGGAGGTTTCAAACGACCAAAGTCAGAGCAGCATTTTTGGAATGACTGATTTTGAGATGAGAATGATGGAAATAATATTTTAGCAATAGCATCAAAAGTGCAGTTAGAAGTCTTTTGCCTCTGGACTCCCAGTGCTGTTTCCCTGTTAAATGATACGCTAATACACAACAATGTGGAGATTAATTAAATGTCCAACCTCTTAGTCACATGTAAAGACATCCTATGTCACAAAAAGCTTAAATTTTAAGTTTACTTATTAGTCGCAAGTGAACTTACATTGCAATGAAGTTACGGTGAAATTCCTCTATTTGCCAGAGTCCGATGCCTATTCGGGTCAATGCACCTAACCAACACATCTTTCAGAATGTGGGAGAAAACTGAAGCATCCAGAGGAAACTACACAGACAAGCAAAAACATGCAAATTCCACACATCTACCCAAGTCATGAATCAAACCCCGGTCCCTGGTGCTGTGAAGCAGCAGTGCTAACCACTGTGGCGTCTTCATGCAAGAGTTTTAAAAGTGCTGAAACAAGTTTACAGACAACTCGCAAAAGAGAAAATTCTGGAAAATCTCAGCAGTCTGGCAGCATCTGTAAGGAGAGACACAGATGACCTTTTGTCAAAAGATGCTGCCAGGCTATTGAGATTTTCCAGCATTTTCTGTTTTGGTTTCAGATTCTAGCATCCATAATAATTTGCTTTTGTCTAATGGATACTAGTTGTGAAAAGACTCATTTTGGATTAGACTTACTGCTAAGCATCAACCAAGATGTCAAATTAATATAGGCTGTTTTCCTGTTAAATGATATGTAAATAAGCAACTCATTCTGCAAATCCATCCCTTTTTTGTGCACTGACTATACTGATCCTAATATGTAATTTAAGAAATTAACCCTCAAAGTTTGGTACAAAGTCAAATATTTAAAATCCAAGAATGTGATGAAACACATTAAAAATACTTCCGTAGAGATTTTAGAATTAAACTACAGCCAGCCCAAAATAAGTTGCATAGTTCCTTAAATCAAAGACACAGAATACAAGTACTGCATTCTTCATATCAAGATGCAAAATATGGTCATGCTGTGATAGAAATCACAGTAGCTCCAGGGGTGAATTTACAATGAAACACACCATTCCTGAACACAAAGCCACAAAGTAAGGTGCCCCCAAATTCAGCTTGTCGGATTCATGTCACTCCCAGCCAATCAAGTGCAGGCACAAACCTGCCCACAAATGGAAAGTCAAGTGCGTCAGGTCTTATTGATCCACTGCAGCTCCTGGTTCTGTGCATGTTCAGAACTACATTATCTATACTGCATGTGATCAAATGTCTGCGCACTGAGGACTGTTAGCACGGAATCAGGGATAGGGCCAATTCATGGTGCTTGATGG
This sequence comes from Sphyrna mokarran, assembly GCA_024679065.1. Taxonomy (NCBI): domain Eukaryota; kingdom Metazoa; phylum Chordata; class Chondrichthyes; order Carcharhiniformes; family Carcharhinidae; genus Sphyrna; species Sphyrna mokarran. The sequence continues at coordinate 101,508,982 of JAGIQG010000003.1, read as the reverse complement.
GTGCACAGCAGTTGTTGCTGCCCAGCATTTGGGAATTTGAATCAGGAAGAACAGGTATCATGTGGATAGGGCTGAGATCGGAGGTGCACATCTGAAAATCCCAACTTACAGCGGCAGTAACCAGGATTGCAGATATTTAACCCCTTCTACCTCATCTCCCCTCCTTCACTATCTCCCACTCTCATCCCTTTGCCCCATTCCCCTTGCGTCACCACCTCCATCTCCCCTGCTTTGTTCCAATCCCCTCCTTCATGACCCCATTCTCCCTTCTTTTCTGTATACCCCCTCCTTCACTGCCTCCTTCCTTCACTCACCCTTGCCCCATCTACTCTTCTTTGCACCCATTCATCCCTTTCATCTACCTATGGCTCCTTCTTTCCTTAACCCCTCTTTCTCAGACACATCCCTCTCCTTCCGCCCCCTTACCGACCATTCCTTCACACCCCCAACTGCTTCTGCTTACCTACACATGCCCCTCACCTGCTGCAACCCATGCCCCCTTCTTCACCACCCAACCTTTTCCTTTAACTCCACTCCTCCTCCTCCTCCTTCATTCATCCATACCCACTCCTTCATCCACTCATGCCCGGCTTCTTTCATCTCCCTCATTATCTCCCTTCCACAATAGCAAACCGCAGATTTGTGTGAGAGTGTATGTGCGTGCGCATTTGGGTGTGTTTAGGTGGGTATCTATTCCTTCAACAATGCGCCAATCTTGTCAGTAATCTCCATTCAGGAGATGCCTCCAGGCATTGTGATGGAGTTGGCTACTAGAAGCTTTCAAGGCGTAGCCACCATCATCATCCAAGTGGTGTGCAGGAGTGTACTACCAGCATACCGGGAGACAGAAGCACATTCTGCAAGTAAATTCCTCATCCTAGCACTGAAGCGACACCAAGTCATTTCACTTTAAGCCTGCATTCCCTCAGAAAGAACAATGTATTCTTCATTTCAATTAATATCCTTCTGTTATTGCAAGCAGGAGTGAATCAAGGCAATGGCTTCCACCATTCAATCTTAGCAGCAAGACTGAAAGCTCCTTTGGGTTCCCAAACTAATAAACGTTTACATGGATCAAGACTTTGGTCATGTAAAGCCAAATTCTCTAAGAACATAAAGGTTTCTTCAGACCGCAGACGTTTTGTCAATCATTTCGTTTATCCTATTTGAAGCATTAGCACAGTATCTAAAATTTACTATGTTATGTAAAGCCCATAAATCAGGGTGTGTCATCTTAGTCAACAGGTAGCATGGCAGGGAAAAGAAAGCTAAGGTTGCAGGCAAGAATTTCTTCCTTACTCAACATATTGGGTAAATAATTGAGTAAATAAATGTAAATATCTTTATTTTGTATTCATTTTCACTATGATAAAGCAAAAGATATAAATGCATCAGACACTGATGTAAATGCATAAACAGCCTTAGCTTAGTTTGAGGCACTGAAACTTAATCGACCCAAACCCGATAACATTTAACCTCAAATGCTGTTGAAAATTTACACTTCCCTCTGCCAAGGAAAAGTAAGTCAGCATAATCAAGGAGCCCAAGTATTCCAGGTATGCTCTCTTGTACCTTCTTTCATCAGAAAATAGATACAAAATGCTGAAATCACGCACCAACCAACTCAAGAACAGCTTCTTCACTGCTGCCATCGGACTTTTGAATGGACTTATCTCATATTAAGTTGGTATTTCTTACACCCTAACTATGACTGCAATACTATATTCTTCATCCTCTCCCTTCCTGTACCACATAGAAAGGCAAGGGCAGCAGATTCATGGGAACATCACCATCTCCAAGTTCCCCTCCAAGTCACACCTGGAAATACATTGCAGTTCCTTCACTGTTACTCGATCAATATCCTGAAATTTCTTTTTTGAATCGTGCAGCGTGATTGCACAGTGGTTAGCACTGCTGCCTCACAGCACCAGGGAACTAGGTTCAATTCTGGCTTCGGGTCACTGTCTGTTTGCACATTCTCCCTGTGTTTGTGTGGTTTTCCTCCCAAAGATGTGCGGGTTAGGTTGATTGGCCACGCTAAATTGACCCTAGTGTCAGGGGAATACAGGGTAAATATTTGGGATTACGGGAATAAGGCCTGGGTGGGATTGTAATTGGTGCAGGCTCAATGCGCCAAATAGTCTCCCCCTGCACTGTAAGGATTCTATGATTCTAACAGCACTGCGGATGTACCTACTTCACATCGACTTCAGCAGTTCAAGGTGGCAACTCACCGCCACCTTTTCAAGGCAACAGTGACACTGCTGCCTCACAACGCCACAGACCTGGATTCGGTTTCTGGCTGGGTCACTGTCTGTGTGGAGTCTGCACATCTCCCTATATCTGCACAGGTTTCCTCCAGGTGCTCCAGTTTCCTTCCACAGTCTGAAAGACATGCCGATTAGGTGCATTGGCCAAGCTAAATTCTCCTTCGGTGTGCCCGAACAGGCACCAGAGTGTGATGACTCGGGGATTTTCACAGTTACTTCATTGCAGGGTTAATGTAAGCCTACTTGTGACACTTATAAATAAACTTAAAGATTAAGATAATACAATAAATATTGGTTTAGGCAGTGACTCTTACCTTCCATGAAACAATACTTTTTAAAAATCTGTTTTTCTGTGCCAAATCTTTGAAACAGCTATCCAAAAAGTCCCACTTCCCTGCTCTTTCCCCATACTTCTGTACATTTTTCTATTTCCAATACATATCCAATCCCTTTCAAAAATTACAATTCAATCTGCTTCTATGCATTCCAATCACAATAAGTCACTGCATAATATTCTCATCTCTCCTTTCAACAGCTAATAAGATTTAAAAACAATGTTAAATCAAGCTTGCAATTATCCTCTCAATATATAGATTTACATCTTCTAGAGACTAATTTTTAATGCTAGAGCTAAATGGTGAAAATGTCATAGTGAAGTCAAATATCTTAGTAATAGCACAGCTCTGTAATGAGGACAGTGGACAGAAATAGCCATGGTCACCTAACATGTTTTATTGAAAGAAGTGTGTCATACAAAGCTACATCCTTTCCTAGTTAGCAGCTTTCATTCCACTGGAAAAATCATATTTCATTTCCATACTGAAGATGATTGTAGTTTATTACTGTGGCCAGAACCCATCTGTCATAAGCATTCAATGAATACAAACTCTACGCGTATCTATCCTGTCCAATATTTGGTAAATGATTTTCCACTTCCATTCACAAAAAATATCACAAGAGGTCCAAAGTCAGTTTACATTGGTGTGAAAGGCTTACTGCAATCGCCATCTCCTTATCAATGGTAGGCCATGTTTCACATTGTTCAAAACAGAAATGTGGCAGTTTGTGCTGATGGCCATGACAGGACTTGGGGAATGGCCGAGACTCCAGAGCTTGCCTGTCAAGTGAAGTGTGAAAAAGCACCTTTTGAGGACACCTTCTGCTGCTGGACCATGGGCCACTTAGAAGGGCACTACAAATGGAAATACACGTCAGTGATCAGTACCCCATTGCAGCTAAGACCATTCAGCTGTAATTCAGCCTGGTGTCAAACTGGTCATGCAATTATGCCCACTCAAGCACCACTTGCGTATAAATGCTATTGATCATTTTTCAGCATTTAACTCTACCATGGTGTGCCAAAATCACTGACTACCATGGTATGCCTGTCACAGGTGGACAGGGCAAGCTACTCTATCCCCTTAGTGAGTCAGCAGCAGCACAGCCTTAATTCCTGGCTGTATGCTGAGATGCATATTGACAAGTGCCCTATAGACCAGGCTGAGCTAAATGCCTTGGAGTGAAGTTTCGGACAATGCCTGGGATGTGATGAGAATGTAGTAAAGCCATGGCCACTAATTCATGAGGTGCAGGGCAAGAGTGATGCAAGATGTTGGCAGAGTAGAATGCAAAGTAAAACTAGACACCATATGATGGCCAGAATGAAAGTCCATGGCTACGCTGTGCAATTACTGTTCTACTCCTGCCACTACTTCTCGGTGTATCTTAATATCCACAGTGGAGATGGAAACAGCCTGCTCTCTTCCACCTCCTGTTCTCTGTGATGACCTTGGAGGGCATTCTCTAAAGGCTGACACCTTCGGAGGCCCAAGACTGCTTTCAATGTTTTGCTGTATGGCAATGCGAGCCTCCAGTCTGTGGAACTGAAGCAGTCAGAAGAAGAGATAATTCAAAAGGCAGGGCATTCCCAGAGTCACTTAAGTGGATGATTCTGGGTGTGCACAGTTGATCCTCTTCTCTATGGATACCTAAGGACCCTTGGCTTCTCTTGGGATAGATAAACAGCTAGAGTGAGCTCGAAATTTCTCACTATCTTCAGGTGTTGGTACTGATGCATCCCAGCAAGTGCTTTCACCATGGAAGTACAGGACAAAAGTCTTGCACCAGGGTCTCAATGGTGGCCACCATGGTCACTGTGTGACCTTGTTCTATTCCCATGTCAGCACAATCACCTCAGACATAAGGCAGGTAGACTCCTGCATGCAATCTTCAAATCTGATCAGTGTACCAGACATCCCTTTCCATCTTTCCAGAATTTGCCTTTTAAGCTCCAGAAACTGAGGCATAATCAACTCCTGAGGCTCACTGTCTGACTGTGATTCAGCAGATTCCTGGCCTTCAGCAATTCTCTGAGTGCCTGGAACATGTGGATGGTGAGTGGCGCCAATGAAGTGATGGGAACATGGTCCACAGGAGAGATGAAAATGTGTGCTTCAAAGAGTGAGTGAGATCCCTGCAGCTGTGTTCTCTCCTGCAGAGCATAGGCATTGGCTATCACTGCTACTGCCTCCAAAATTGGGTCCTCAATTTGTTGCTAGGTATCTGTCCTGAGTGTGGATAGATGATATTTATCTTTAACAGCATCAATGACTCTCTCCAGGAAGGCATCGGAGAACTTTGGAGCAGATTCCAGGCAGTCAATACTTGCTGGTAGCCAGTAAAGCGTGCTGTGTGCTGGGGAGACCTTGGAAATTGCAGTGCTGAAGCAATGGTGGGGTGGATAAATCAGAGTCCACCCCACCATCAACATAGTGTGGAACCCATGGATAAGTGGAATTAAGTGCTGCACTATTTGGCGGGAAAAGCCACTAGGACAGTTGGCAGGCTCAACACAGCTTTTCCTAGCCACCATCGGCCTTTGCCAATTTCAAAAAGAAATCTTGCTCATTGAGATTGCTAATAGCATAATTTCTACTATTCCAAAATGTACAGAGATAATTTTTATTCCGGTTGCATAAAATGAACCCAGCCTGTCAAATATGAATCATAAAATGGCAGGGTGTAATGAACATGTTAAATTTCTACCCACGTTATTCAAATTGTCAGTTATGAAAAGTGCAGAATACAGACTACACTGATAGAGCAATTAAAGGGAAGACCAGTGTTTGTGTTCAACCATATCAAACAAAATGTTAAACAATCTTGGAGCAAGTCGAAAAATGTTCATCCCTTAACATAATAAATAAATAGCAACTCTGCACCCAAGCAAATAAGCTATTTCACTGAGACCAATGCCTTGCCATCTAAACTGGTTTAAATCTGACTTGTAAGTTTTCAGCAATACTTCAAAATAAAGTACAAAATAAAAGTAATTATAAAACCTGTATTTAAAAAGCAGGGCCAATTTGAGTAGATTAGAGCATTGTGCCATCCAAATAATTAATGTACTGGGTACTTCACCTAGCAATGTGATATAATCAGAATTTATTAGAGGAATACCAGAGGGCAAATAATTTCTGCCGCTATACTGTGGCCCAATAACAATTTTATTTGTCATAGAGCCACTGCAGTTTGAACAACACCCAAAACACACATTAAATTTATAAGAGTGCACAAAGCTTTATTCATCTTTTGTTATTTAATAAGCTGTTCCTGACCTTTTCATTAATTGATTGTCAACTGAAATGTATTGGACCATTAATTTTTTTAAATTAAGCATTCTATTTTACGGTTTTAGCCTTCAACAAGAGTTTCCAACACTACCATCAATCCAATTCACTCACTCATCTAATTCAACAGAAAATATCTTCATTGATTTATTATAAAAGATGGATATATTTCCAATTAGATGTGCAAATCAATTCAAAAATTTTGCTTAAAAAGAATATGGGCTTAATCATGTAAACCTCCAATTAGGATCTTCTTTGCAAATATGCACAGTGTCTCAGAAATGTTCTAGCACAGAACAAAGTGCAACATCAGCTTGAATAACCGCTCCCCCATCTATTGGGATTATTCAGACATTAAAATATGGTTGAAAGCATCTTTTGCCTCTTCTTATGACACAACAAATGCCTGAAACATTGAGAACAATCCTGGCTAAATGAGGACCACTTGTATAACAATAAATAAAGATGCACTGACAAGGTAACTCCAGAATTAATAAAATGTCTCAACGTTGGATAAAACAGACTATTTGCATTATACTATCTTGGAGTGAGAAGATGCAATCTTATACTCGAGATCCAAGGGTTGGTGCCCAGCATTTCATACTGAAAGAGAAAGAGAAAGTCAGGATGACAGTCACCTCAGGGGAATGTCATACCCTTTCTTGCAGCCAAATTTAGAATAGCATTGGCAAGAACCTGGTAGTAACTAACATGCCATAGATTGTTCTCTGTGATGTAGCCAGAAATTAGAGAGCGAAAAGAAATCAGTGTTGCTTTACAGCAAGCATTATATACATGATATTTATGATATTAAATAAGTTGCTCAAAAACTGTTGAAAGACGGCTATGTGAATTCTTCACATCGCCTTGTTCATCTGTTTACTATTGCCTGTTCTTCACACAATAAACCAGCTAAAATACGACACTAACATTTCACAATACAACAGATTAACCTGGCTTGTGCAGAAGTTCTCATTTTTTTCAGAAATTCCAAAAGTCAAACATTTGATTGGAATATTTCTCCCAAGACCAACACTTGTTAACAGCAATTTGTAATAGTATTATTAACGTAGAAAAACACTGAATGATACTTTAGGTAGGTTTGTCAAAAAGAAATTGATACAGAAAGAGATATTAAGACAGGTGACCAAATGTTTCATCAAAGTAGTAGTTTTTAAGGAGTAGTTTTTACTGGCCTTAGTAATTTAGCAACAGAATTCCTGAATGTACTACCTAAATTGCTAATGGCATACTCAACAACGGTGTGGCAAAAAGAGTAGAAATACACAAAGGCCAAAAGAAAAGAGCATTCTGGGGAGATTCTAGAGCTGGGTTATGGGTCTATGAGTTTGAGTTATGAGTCAAGGCAATGAATGGATTTAAATATGAGGGTATGACCTTTACATTGAAAGCATTAGGGGACAGAGACTCAACATAGGTCAGCAAGCACAATATTGATGCATAAGCAGGATTATGTATGAGTGGAAGCTGAGTTTTGAATAAGCTGGACTTTCTGCAACATTCATCCGAGAAAGCACTGGAAGTGTCAAACCTGGAGGTGGCAAAAGCATGGTCCAGGACTTCAGAAACAAATATGCTGAAGTGGGAAATGCAAGGCTCTATAAACAATATGAGTGTACCCAACCAATTCAAGAAAGCAGCTCAGCAATGCTTTTTCAAGACCAATGAGAGAAGGGGAACAAGTGTGAACCTTTCCAGCCATCCTCACATCTCATTAAGGAAAAATAAAGACCACACTATTATATTCTACCAGAATCATTGAGATTTACAGCCCGAAAACATACCCTACGACCCAACAGCCCTTTTTTTTAGGCATTAAGCTAGACTCAATTGCTCGCATTTGGCCCATATTCCTCTACACTATGTAACTGTCTAAATGTTTTTTAAAAAACAAAACCGTATCCATCTCTACTACTACTAGCAGCTCGTTCCAGACACTCACCACCCTGAGTGAAAAAAAATTACCTCTCTAGACCCTTTTGCATCTGTCCTCTCTTACCTTAACTTACGCATTTGGGGAAGGATGTTGACTATCTAACTGATCTTTTTTTTGCCATTCACAGTTTGTTCGCCCATCATCACTGAGCTCGGCGAGCTACACTGGCTCCCAGTGAAGCAATGTATTGACTCTATAATCCCCACACTTGTTCTCAATCCCCAGGAAATAAATCTCAATAAGGTGTCATCATTCTTAATGGCCTTTTAACAATTTCTGTATCAGTATTTTCTGTTTTTAATTTTAGATTTCCAGCTTCTGCAATATTTTGCTTTTCCATTCCATTACTCTTTTCTACTATGTTATTTCCCCAAAGAATTCAACAACTTTGATTAAACGTGAACATCATCATTTAGAAAACGTGTTGTTATCTGATTTTTTTGGCAAAGGTTCCAGTACCACCTTCAACTGTTGACGTTAAGCTAAATTAATTCCTTGCATTATTCATATTTATTTTTAAAGCAAGGAATTACATTTGATGTTGCCAGTCCCCAAGCTTTGTAAGCTACAGCATTGGCATTGACCTGGAATATAGAAAATTGCACACTTTTGCCTTGTTAGTGAACTTCAATGGTTATAGCAAGGCATATATGAGCAATTTTTTACATTGCCAGATCAAATCCAGTGTTGTAGCCTATGACAGCTTGGGCTAGTGGTTAGTTCTGGAGTATATCTTCAGTACAATTACCAAAATATTATTCAGGCCCATAGCCTTTGTAGTATCCAATATCTTCAGCCATTTCTTGATATCACATGGAATGAATCAAATTGGTTGAAGACCAGTATCTGTGATGCCAGAGAGCTTAGGACTAGGCTAATATGGGTCATCCACATTGCTCTCTTGGCAAATGTTTCAGCCTTTGCCTTTTTCACTAACGTATTGGAGGGGGGATATTTTTGGAGCATCCTCCTCCGGTTAATCACCATTCACGTCTGGATATAGCAAGACAGCTCTGCAGTCTTGCTATATCCAGACATGATATTGGTTATGGGATCACTTAGCTCTATCTATCAAACGCTACTTCCAATTTTTGGTACGCACGTATTACTGTGATTTAACTCCACAAGCTTAGCACCCCATTTTTCAGTATACTTAACACTGCTCCTGGCGTGCACCCCTGCACTCTTCTGGAGGCTAGTAAATTTGGCATGCATGTATTACTGTGATATAGCTCCACAAGTTTAGCACCCCATTTGTCAGTATACTTAGTGCTGCTCCTGGTGTGCACCCTCTGCACTCTTCTGGAGGCTAGTAAATTTGCTCAAAGAAATTTAACTCCAAAATCGAAAGCATGGATTAATTTCCCAACGTGGCTGTAATCTAGAGAAAAGCTATATTCTGTGGACAAACACCTGCATTGAGTAATGGATTACAATTGATAACAACAAGACAAGAAATTCTTAAAGTCCAACACTACAGCAAAATGTAGCACCATGAAGTTTAGTTTCAGGTGGCAATCTGGAGTGAACAACAGGGACCCATATGCATTTGTGCGAGCTGAGGATAATGGGTTTGATTTTGCCAAAATTAAACTAAAGATGCTTTAAGTAATTCCAGTTAGGGCAGGCAAGCAATTGGCTAATGTAATAGAAATCTTCAGGTCAACAGGGGTAACACTTAGTGTCACTGGCATATTTATATTAAATTACGATGGTACAATATAACCAAAATGCGGAAAGTTGGAGGTTGAATATACCCCAGAAGTAACAGCACAGTAAATGGTGTTGCCTCCAAACCATTCTTATTGATGCAGATTAAGTCACTTCATTCAAGCTTGTAAACTTGAGTTTTGTTTATTTGCAATGTAAAACGGAACTGCTGAATTTCTGAGTGACATTCAACAATAGGTATGGTCTAAATTCCTTTAAATTTATTGAAAACAGTTAGAACATTATTATTTACCCAGAATACATTCAGTGTTTTTGCAACCCTGAATGTAATTTCCATGTAGGGTTTAACATGGATGGCACTAATTCATAGAACATTTCAGCGCAGTACAGATCCTTTGGCCCTCAATGTTGCGCCAACTAGTGGAACCAATCTAATGACCCTCTAACTTAAACTATTCCAATGTTATCCATATGCCTATCCACTGACCATTTGAACACCCTTAAAGTTGGCGAGTCCACAACTGCTGCAGGCAGGGCATTCCATGCCCTTACTACTCTGAGTAAAGAACCTACCTCTGACATCCATCCTGTAATTACCACCCATCAATTTAAAGCTATGTCTCCTCCTGTTAGCCATCACCATCCGAGGAAAAAGGCTCTCATCGTCCACCCTATCTAACCGTCTGATCATCTTGTATGTCTCAGTTAGGTTACCTCTTAACCTTCTTCTCTCTCAAGAAAATAACTCTCAAGTTCCTCAGCCTTTCCTCATAAGATCTTCACACCATACCAGGCAACATCCTGGTAAACCTCCTCTACACCCTTTCCAATGCCTCCACGTCTTTCTTATAATGCGGTGACCAGAACTGTATGCAATACTCCAAGTGCAGCCACACCAGAGTTTTGTACAGTTCAATGTGATCTCACGGCTCCAAAATTCAGTCCCTCTATCAATAAAAGCTAACCCACCATACATCTTCTTAATAACCTTATCAACTTGCGTACCAACTTTCAGGGATCTATGCACATGTACACCGAGATCTCTACTCATCAACACTACCAAGAGTCCTTTCATTAGCCCTACATTCTGTACTCCTGTTATTCTTACCAAAGTGAATCACCTCACACTTTTCCACATTAAATTCCATTTGCCACCTCTCAGCCCAGCTCTACAACTTATCTATGTCCCTCTGCAAACCGTAACATCCATCCTCACTGTCTACAACTCCTCTGACTTTGATGTCATCAGCAAATTCACTTACACATCCTTCTACACCCTCATCTAGGTCATTTATAAAAGTGAATACAGCAGTGGCTCCAAAACAGATCCCTGAGGTACACTACTTGTAACTGAAATCCAGGTTGAATATTTCTCATCAATCATCACCCTCTGTTTTCTATCAGCTAGCCAATTCCTGATCCAAACTGCTAAATCACCCTCAATCGCATGCATCTGCATCTTCTGCAGTAGCCTACCATGGGGAATCTTATCAATCACTTTGCTAAAATTCATGTACACCACGTCAACTGCCTTGCCCTTATCCACCTCTTTGGTCTCCTTAATCATCAATAATTCATTAGCTGAGTGAAGGTAATAGAGGTAAACAGTACATTTCCTTCTGGATGATTGACCAAATGCCATCAATGTCACAGGGTCTCTCCATCAATGTGAGGAGTTCCAGGATCACTTCCTCCTAACTGTATTACACTGCACCAACACCTCTAATGGTTCTGCCATTCCAATGGGACAGGATTTGTGCAGGATGGTGATTGAGCTGTTTGGGATATTCACTGAAAGGTTAGAACATGTGATAATAACTATGTCAGGCTAATGCTTGACCACTCAGTGAGATAGCTTTTCTAATTTCAGCACAAATCACCAGATGTTAAATTGACTTGCCTGGCTATGCCTTAATCAAGTCCAAATCTTGGAGACTGCTAGGTGGTCCATCCACTTCCATTCTTATTGCAGTTTCTTGTAGCTGTTTTGGTACAACTGAGTGATTACTTCATCTACATTTTCACAACGAATGTTCCAAATTTTTGACATTCTATCTTCGGGTAACCATGATTCATATTTTAGAATAAATGACAGAAGATCTTTTTGGTAGATAAGCACTCTAAGTACTATTACAGAAAAGCATGTTACTGGCAAATGAAAAGCTGATTTACATTTCGAATTGTTGAAGCGTTATGATAGTTTTTTAAAACCTGGACTGAGAAACAGCGCAACTGTCAAAATATTTTCACACTGGTGAAATGCAAAACCGAGTTAAAATAATGTCAGTTCTTGAGTAGAAAATGAAAATTAAATATAAAAAAATCCAGTTGTCACCACTTTTGTAAAAAAAAAAATACCAGCACCAAAATATTCAGGCAAAAAAAAAGAGATTGAGATGCCTTTTATAATGACTCAGATGTGTATTGGACCACAGCAATGCTACAATTTAACAGACCCTTAAATCTTACTTTCACTATTAAAACATGATTGTATTTCCAATTACTCTTTCATTTAAGAATAGGGAAGCAGTGATCGAGAGGTAGTATCAAAGCAGAACAGTCTTGTAGAGATAACTGCTCCCTATTTAAGCTCTGCCACCTATATAAAATATTATTCTGTACAAAAGGGGGCATAATTTAAAACAACCCTAATTTCTCGTTTTGCCATCCGTCCATAAATAGAAATGTGTATTGATTTTCATTTCTTTCTCAATAATTAATGATATTTTCCCCAACCCTTTAGTAATAACCCACAGCAAACTCAAGATAGGGTAAAATCAGAGGGTTAGTTTATTTTACAATTAAAACGTGGGAAGGTGTGTTGCTACATAGCCCCAGTATATTGTGCTGATTGGTGTTTTTTAAGAAATGTATTTTAATTATGTTCCTTTGCAGGATTGTTGGCATTATGTTGTCTGCAACCAATGTCCTCTAATTGTTACTGAAGCAAGATAATGGATATCATGTTTATTTTTAATCTGGATGAATGCAGGGTTGTGTTTTTTTAGTGGTCCTTTGAGGAATGCTGAGTGGAATTTGATTGAGATTGACTGACAGTTTGTGTCATGTGGCTAGGGACAGCTATGCTTCACAGGAAAGTCCAGTTTTTAGTTTCATTTTTCAGTATAGCTTGAAGTGGAGAAAAGCAACAGTGCTCTTATCTTCTCCCTGAAGTTGCAGTTACATTTTAGTTGTTGTTAAAAGCTGGTGGAAGGAGGCAGTGTCTCTGTCTCTCTCTCTCTAGAAGCTTGCTGAAAGTTCCAGGACTGGGAAGCCTCAGAGATTTGATTCAATGTTCAAAGGACCAATTCACAGCAGATGTTAAAAAGCTGCAAATCCAGTATCATGTGAGCATACTTGTTTCTAAGCCAATTCTAAAGAAAGATGTGTGTCTGTGGGATGGTGTTTAACTTGGAATAACAAGAGATAGTTAGCTTTTAGGAGGTACATTATGTTGTGTTTAATTCTTGTATGTGATAAAAGTTATGCTAAATCTTTTTGTTATATTGTAACTGTTCGTAGACAAATTTTATTTGATAAAAGTTTTCTAGTGGTCATTTGAATCATACCTTATGGTCACCCATGCCAAAACCAAATATAAAACTTAGGGTCAAAGCTAACTCCACAAAACACCCTGAAATTTTTGATCTGCGTCTTAGCAACACTCACAAAATAAGAGAAGGAAAGAAAGAGATGCAAATAAAAGACCACAGGTAAAATAAGAATTAGTGTTAGTCCAGAATCCAAAGTCCAGGTCAAAAATCCAAAGTCCAATGGTGTATTGCTTCAAAAAGGTTGAAGCTGATGCAAGGTAATCCACTTTTCCAGTGACTTCTATGATGGGAGAAGCACGTAGAAAGTTTTAAGTTATACTGCAGTTTTGTTGATGGAAGACGGCAAACTGCCTCATTTAGTTTCACAAGGCAATATGACATGATCCAGCAGCTTTTAATTTGGGGGCAGGTCATGTGACTTAATTTCCACTTCTCATTCTTGGTTTGGACAAAAGATATATACTTCCGGTCTGGATTCTTGAGATAGTAATGGAGGAAATATTATCTAAGTTTACAACAGGTTTCAAAGTCCTTTGTCTTCACAGGCGGGCTGTGTGCACGGGCCAGAACTTTACCTCAGAACTGTAAAAGGACTTTTATGCATTTTTTTGCAGTTGATTTTGCAGTAATAAGGGACATTAGCACATCTTTAGAGATGAAACAGGTTGCCGCGACTTTCAAAAGGCTAGAAGTTATTTTTGTGTGGTATAGCCAGTCATAATTCCAGTCAGTGTCAAGTCTTTATCCATTATCTTTTGGATTTATATATTTTCTTTCATCCCTTCTTTGCATGACAGTATCTATACATCTATCACAAGACTATTGTATGTCATTTGTGATGCAATAAATATTTGGGAAGATAAACATTTAAAAATATTATAATCTGCATTAATCTTATTATAAATTGTAATATTTTTCCAGTTACTGCTTAATTTACTATTAGTTAATAGTAATATCGCAAGAATTTAAAGGTCTTCTGTTTCAACTTTTATATATGTGTAAAAACAAAGCTGAAAAAGATGGATGCAGTAATTATATCAATTAAAAATGTAATTAAAATCATGATTAACAAATTACAATTTTTAATCACAAGATTAATGCTGATTGATTCTTTTTTCAAATCACTTGACAGACCTAATATTAATTACATCACAAATGACATTTGTTCAGAGCCACGTGATAAATGTATTGGTTTTTTATGTTGATGCCAGAATTTAGAGAAGTCTTTAGAGACCATAACACTCCCTTATTATTGCCCTCTACACCACTGATTCCTGTTGCCTATCCAACTGTAAAAGGTCCAAGCATCCATAACTCCAATAGGCAGCCTCAGGGCTCACAAATAGTCAGATCTTGACCATTGTTGGAGCACAGAGTTTTTCGTATATTACAATGTTACATGCAAAGATACATTATGAACACAGAAGTTAAAAAGTGAATAAACCTGCCTTCTTAACTCAAACAATAATGTTTGCCATTGTAATCACTGCAAATCTAAACCAATTCAGGTTCCTAACTTGCAATATACAAAGTTTACTCACTTATATAAATGTGCTGTAACACCATACTGCAGTTCCTATTAACAATAGATAAATAATTATAATTTAACAGTTTTCGATAAATTCTTTTAAAATATTCTTTACCCATTGATGACTGTCAGTAAGAAATACTGTAGTTCAATTTTACATTGGAAATTAAAACTTGTAGATTTGAACTTGGTTATCATTTATCTTCCCTCCAATTCTGAAGGTGCTTGGGCAAGGCTACACGAGGACTGGAAAATCTGATCCTCCACCCCAATATTTTTCATCTGAGTTTAAAGAAGATCAGCAGATTGGTGAACCATGAAGGGCATCACAAACAGTACATCATTTGATGGGTTCACATGCATAATTTACTGCATGCATGCTGTAAAGCAGTCAGGTTTGAGGGAAGTCTTCTATTTTTTTCCTTTTCCATGCAGAAGATACCAAATTATACCATCTGTATCACAGTCCAATTTAGAGTGGCTATTTCAGCTTCAGGATTTGAAGTGCTAACCCCGACAGTGATTTACCCCACTAAGCTATCAAGAATATTTGAAAGGGTTTTCTAACTTCTGTTATTTTTCAAGCTTTAAAGCACATCCTAAAAATATTAACTATGACTATTTGATAAATAGTGTGCAGTTTGGGTTTAATAGGCTATTTTGCCATTTCCCACAATATTGAACGTTGAAGAGTAACCAGGAGTAATGGGATACATAGTAACCTTTGTAACTGTTAAAAATAGTCCTAATGAAATGCAGTGCTACACACACTGCAGTCATACTAATTGTACAAAACGCTTCCCTGTTCTAGGCAAGTAAAATGGGCAATAGTAATAATATTCAACAAGCAGTCACATTTATCATTACATGATTTTGCATTCACTTATATGTTCCTGACAAAAATATTTGTACTTATATAGCCCTTAAAACTTAGAAAAACATCTTAAGATGCTCCAGAAAAACAAAGTCAGACAGAAATAGGCTGAACCAAAAGATAGGTGATTGAAAGTTGTCAAAATATGTTTAAAGAAGAACGTTAAAAGACCAGAGGGATTAGGAAGAGAAATGCAGAAGCAAAGACCCAAACAGCTGTAGGCAACAACTAAAAGATGCAAGATGACCATCCACTATTTTATCCGTTAACATAACAATGGCTCAAAATCAACAAGGGTCTTACACTGTCAAAAGGACACAAATGGAGTTGGAGCTGTACTGCGAGAGACAAAAAATTAACCAAGGTTAATGTGATGTTTGCTATTGTAATCACTGCAAATCTAAACCAATTCAGGTTTCTGCTGGATTGTTTTGTGTTATGGCAAATTTGCAAAATGCATGTATAAAAGCTGGTGAATTTCACAAGCAAATCTTCATCAGCAACATATCATCCAGCAGCTCGTATACCTCGAGCATTGTCCCATCCAAATTTACACTGCATGTAAAGTAGGACCTTAAGTATGATTCGAAACACTACTTACAAAAAGTGTTGCAAAATTCTAAAATAAAAGGATCAAGGCATATACACAAATACATTCTAACAAAGGCTTTTTCAGTTGCCTTGTAAATCCGAGAAAAGAACAGAGTTGATCAAAACAGAGAATAAAGATGACACTTTTTTTTTACTCTATCACTGATCACTCTTAGTATAATTGGGGTAATTTCACCAGCAGAGTCAGTGCCTTCAAATATAGCTTTGAGCAGAAACAGCATATTAGGCCAGAATTTCCTGTCGCAGCGTGTGATTGCTTTAGACATATCTTTCCTTGGCAAGTTTATTACATCGTGAGAAGACAAATATACCAAATTCCAAAAATAAAGTGGGGTCAAGAAAATGTTTTGTGCAAAACTAATTAGGAAACAATGCATTTAGATAGCAACCTTTGGATATTTGCATGTAATATGCTCCTCGCCTCAAACTGTTGGACCATTTACATATATCTCTGGAAATGCTCGCGATGTGCCTCTGAGAGTAACTTGTAGCCTCTGGTGCATTCATACAATAAAGAAGGGATAAAAAAAAGTGTGACATGGCAAAGATCACAGAGCAAACATTTATTATTTCACATGAGTCCAGAATCTAGGGTGTATTCTTTCACAGGGGTCAGCCGGCTGAAAACTGATTTTGAGTAATAAACTTTTGCAGTAGAGATGGCAACCACAATGGGATAAGCACGTAGCAATGAATTGCAGTCTTGTAGTGATGGTACAGAAGTGTGGTAAAAGCAGGGTCAAAGGGTGCCAAGCATTCACCTGAACCAAGCCCTTGTTCTGAGCTGCTGCTAGATAGAAAATGGCAGGCAGATTGGCAATACAGTAAGGCAATGTTACAAGTTCCTCCAATTGTGTCACATGACTTTGACTTGTCCAGTACGGATTCACTAATGGATGTATATTCCTTTGCTGTATCTTGAGGTTACTATTTTGACCATTAAGGAAACAAGTTGCAGGGGTCCTTTTTCCTAGCCGACTAGTTACTCTCTGTTGGTCGATTGACACTCACAGGGCCATTAGCATTGCTTCAGAAATAACAAGGTGTCAGCTTCTCTAACTGACAAAGTTCCTTTTGTTTGAAAATCACAGCCAGTCATTATAAAGCATTTATCCATTTTTTAAACCTTTTATAAATTAGCCATGATGATAGATAGCTAATGCATGAAAATGTGTTGCAAAGTCTTGGCTCTGTTTGAATCGCTTGGTGCTTGACATCTCCAACCTAAATTAATGAGAAAACTACGTTATTGGTTATTGTTTAACCAACAATAAGGAGAGAATTAGGGTGCATAGATTGGACTAGGAAACTACAGGGACTGGGAACATCTGGAATGTGGTGCTTATTCAAGGAGCAGCTGCTGCGAGTCCTTGATAAGTATGTCCCTGTCAGGCAGGGAGGAAATGGACGAGTAAGAGAGCCTTGGTGTACGAAAAAAGTTGATTTGCTGGTTAAGAAGAAAAAGGAGGCTTATGTCAGGATGAGGCTTGAAGGCTCAGTTAGTGCAATGGATAGCTATAGATTAGCCAGGAAGGAGGTAAAAAGTGAATTGAGGAGAGCTAAGAGGGGACACGAGAAGATGTTGGCTGATAGGATTAAGGAGAATCCTAAAGCTTTCTTTCGATATGTTAAGAATAGAAGATTGGTTAGGGCAAGATTAGGGCCAGTCATAGACAGCAGTGGGAAGTTGTGCGTGGAGCCTGAAGAGATTGGTGAGGCACTGAATAAATATTTCTCTTCGGTATTCACGCAGAGTGCTGGAAATATAGCTATGGAGATCACTGAGGTACAGGGTTGCAAATTGGGAAGTATTGTAGTAGATAGGGAGGATGTGTTAGAAATTTTCGAGGGTTTGAAGTTGGATAAGTCCCCTGGGCCGGACGGGATTTACCCTAGGATTCTCTGGGAGGCAAGAGAGTAGATTGCAGAGCCTCTGGCTCTGATCTTCAGGTCCTCGTTGGTTACGGGTGTGGTTCCGGAGGACTGGAGGATGGCGAATGTGGTCCCATTGTTTAAGAAGGGGAAGAGAGACCTTCCAGGGAATTATAGGCCAGTGATTCTTACTTCTGTTGTGGGCAAAGTATTGGAGAGAATTATTAGGGATAGGATTTATAGTTATTTAGAGAGAAATGAATTGATTGGGGATAGTCAGCATGGTTTCGTGAAAGGTAGGTCATGCCTTACTAACCTCATTGAGTTTTTTGAGAAAGTGACCAGAGAGGTGGATGGGGGTAAGGCGGTTGATGTAGTAAATATGGACTTTAGTAAGGCGTTTGATAAGGTGGCCCATGGTAGACTTCTACAGAAAATGAAGATGTGTGGAATAGAGGGTGATTTAGCTAATTGGATTAGGAATTGGCTGGCAGATAGAAGACAGAGGGTGGTGGTTGATGGTAGATATTCATCGTGGAGTTCGGTGACGAGTGGTGTGCCTCAGGGGTCTGTTTTGGGGCCCCTGCTGTTTGTAATTTTTATAAATGATCTGGATGAGGTATTGAGGGATGGATCAGTAAATTTGCAGATGACACTAAAGTTGGTGGAGTGGTAGATAGTGAAGAGGGGTGTTATAGTTTACAGTGTGACTTGGACAAGTTGCAGAGCTGGGCCGAGAGGTGGCAAATGGAGTTTAATGTGGAAAAGTGTGAGGTAATGCACTTTGGCAGGAACAATAAATGTGTAGAGTATAGGGCTAATGGTAGGGCTCTTAATAGTGTTGAGGAACAGAAGGATCTTGGTGTATGTGTCAATCGATCCCTGAAAGTAGGCAGTCAAGTGGATAAAGTTGTTAAGAAGGCATATGGAGTCTTAGCTTTTATTGGTAGGGGGATTGAATTTAGGAGCCGCAGCATCATGTTGCAACTGTACAAAACTCTAGTGCGGCCGCACTTGGAGTATTGTGTGCAGTTCTGGTCCCACATTATAAGAAAGATGTGGAGGCATTGGAGAGGGTACAGAGGAGGTTTACCAGGATGTTGCCTGGTATGGAGGGCAGGTCCTATGAAGAGAGGTTGAAGGATTTGAGGTTGTTTTCGTTAGAAAGGAGGCGGCTAAGAGGGGATCTTACTGAAGCATATAAGATGATTAGAGGTTTAGATAGGGTGGACAGTGATAGCCTTTTTCCTAGGATGGAGAAAGCTAGCACGAGGGGACACAGCTTTAAATTAAGGGGTATGAGTTATAGGACGGATATCAGAGGTAGGTTCTTTACTCAAAGAGTGATTAGGGAGTGGAATGCCCTGCCTGCAGCTGTTGTAGATGCGCCAAGTTTGGTGGCGTTTAAGAGGTTATTTGATAAGTATATGGAAGAGAAGGGAATGGTTTAGTTTGGAGGGGCATTGCTTTTTATTTTGGTCAGCACAACATCGAAGGCCGAAGGGCCTGTTCTGTGCTGTAATGTTCTATGTTTGCCTGATAAGAAATATATGTTGTCCTGGGAAGATACACCTGTGCCTCACCCAGGTCAAAAGAATCTAGCCACGGGAACAATAAAGGCTCAGAACCCCACATCAGAAAAATACTATCATGGTGATGGCTGATACCGTACAGTACTTGAACAAGATACCATAAGGTACACCATACTACATATGGGGTGGGGTGGTGTGGGTGGGGGGGGTGGGGGTGGGGGTGGGGGTGGGGGTGTCACCTAGCTGAGGGTGTCACCTAGCTGAGGGTGTCACCTAGCTGAGGGTAATTGAAGAAATCCATCTATTCAGTGAGTTAGGGAAATAATTTAAGTTAGTTTGCAAAACTTACTGCAGTATGCTTTGTAACGATGGAATCTGAAGTAACATACACCAAGAAGAAAAATCACGGACGTGTTTTAGTCTACTAATGGAAAGATGTCATGATTATAGCTGATTGTGTGTGCATGGACTTGAGTGGAGGATACTGGGGGTGTGAAAGGTTAGACAGCAAATTTTAGGAAGTTAGTTTGCATGGCAGACTGAATGGGGCCTTTCCTGCAATTACCTTTGTGATTGAGAGTTTTCTTTTAATCTTGACATATGACAGGTACTATTAGATTTCAATTGACTGCAATTGCATAAAAGGCACAGCTGATAAATTTTCTGCTCCTTATTTAACTAAGGCAACCTTAGCAAATTCAGTGCCATAATGCAAGGTTACTTGGAGCCAAGAAAGGTAAGTTCCATTTTCTGGTGATAAGTCTACCCCTCCACGTCATTTCAATGAGCCAAATCGATGGATCAATTATAAACAATGCCCAGGAGGACATTAAACTGTCTGGGTTAGATGTTGGATTCGCGAGTTCACCATAGATAACTGACTCAGTTTGAATCCCTCAAAAATAATTTGCATTTATTTACATGGCATCTTTTACCACAGGAAAGAAACGGTTCAAGGTTCTGTGGGCAGGCAAAAAAGTGGAGTTAAAGCCACAATTAGATCAACCATCTAACAGGCCTTCTCCTGTTCTATTCTTACTATGATCCCATGATTAACCTTCTCTCATAAGCTAGTCTCAGTGTATCTAGCAAATTTACTGTGGATTGGCATGCTTCAATTAACCTGTGGTTCTTGCAACCCCAATAAGCAAAACATGTAAGCAGCCTTTGTTTTTTTCACTCACTATCTGAGATGACTGTTATTATGCACCAATGTTTTTAAATCTTTGTTTTTCTTAAAAATTAACATGCTGTTAAATCTATTATTTGAGTAACAACAAGCTTTGTGGTTTTGCCTGTCATTCTACTCTGTCCATTTCATTTTATCCAGTCGTATTTCCCAGTTTCCAATGCTAGTGATGACTAATTTTACACCCACAACACAAGGCTATCTTTCTCCTTTGCTTTCCATAAGACAACTCACAATTGCAGGCTTGAGTGCTCACTGGACAGGAAACAAGAACTAGCACAACTCATCACAGCATTTACCTGTGCTTTGCACCATCCTTCTAATCACAGCATAGATACTTACTACCCTATCAATTCATGGTTCCAGCAGCTGAAGGAGCAGAAGTTTGGCAACAAATAATTGACTTGCAGCACCCATAGA
This sequence comes from Sphyrna mokarran, assembly GCA_024679065.1. Lineage (NCBI taxonomy): Eukaryota > Metazoa > Chordata > Chondrichthyes > Carcharhiniformes > Carcharhinidae > Sphyrna > Sphyrna mokarran. Next base: position 101,487,874 of record JAGIQG010000003.1, on the reverse strand, counting down.
ATGAATGTATTGTGACATGCACTACTCTGAATAATGTCTTCGAGCTACTGTTATCGCAATCCTCAGTTTCTTCATCAACTATACTTAGTAAAAGGATAGCACAGGGCAGTTTGTGACGTAGCAGCCACCTTCATGTTCCAATCACTCTCATGTTCAATGATGATTTCAGCTTCATAAAAAGTAGTCAGCAAAAAAAAAAAAAAAAAATTTTATTTGCAAGGGAGGGCTGCCCTCCCGGCAAATGCTTCCACTTTTTCTCCCCTACATCTCTCTCAAATGAATGAAAGATGTCATTGTAATCCAAAAAACTCTGAATCATGACGGACAATGTATGTGGTGTATTAGGCATTCTTTTATTACACCACTAACTTATACAGTTTAATCAGTCATTGTGGACAGAAATACAAAAGGCAAAAACTGTTTGCCTGTTTTCAATCTGGTCCCGAAGAATTATAAAGCATTCACTAGAAATCCTAGAAACTGAATGAAGAATGATGGTAAATGCCTCTTGTATTTTCCAATGTTTTTCTCACCCTCCTCTTAACGATGCAGAAGCATCACACTACACTCATGGCAACTTACTGCCATACTCTACTGTTCAAAATAGTAAGTAGACTGCCAATATAAACCTACAACAAGAAGTTCTGCAATTCTCACAGAAAATCCTTTAACAGCCATTTTCTGGCATTCCACACATCACTGATGAAAGCATCAAATCTGGCGAACAAAAATGAACAGATATACCTCAATTCTCTTTCATAGGAGAATCCATCATGCTCCAATCTTAATCTTGGACTATGCATCCTGGAGAAAATCATGACTTCGTTGTCATGTTTCTATGGTTCCTGCTTCTTCATTAGCAATGCTATACAAACTATGAAGACTTTATTAACATTGATTAGAGCTATGTTACTGAATACCGAATGTAGACATACATTTCATGTACACATCATAAGAACAAAATTACACTACAGATCTCCTTTCACCTCATAATGCACACGATGCTGGGAAAATATGCCTTAAGAGCTACCCATATCAACAAAATTCCTTTGGGAAATATTGTTCTCACTGTGATTTACACTAAGCACAGAAACACATCATGGAATAGCAAACAGATCCTATTTCTCTTGCCCCCAATCAGCAAAGCAGCTCAATACAAGACAAACTATTTTTGGCATCAGTTCATTATAATTTCCTCAACCTCACCCCCAAATGCAAATTCTAGGAATCTAGTGTTAAAGATTAATCTTATGATTTGGTGGATGTAACAACAAAGAGCTGAGTTGCCTAGGTGTTTGCTGTATCAATGCAGAAACTAATCCCACACAATAATGCAGGATTTAAGTACATAAGTCCCAATTGCAACATCTAAAGGAGGAATTAATTAATTTGCATTTGTATAGTGCTTATTATTACAGGAACTATCAGTGTGCTTGTTAGTCAATGAATTAATTTCGAACTGTGAATGACTGTAGAAGCAAATACAAAACAGTTTGCACATGCAGCATGGAAACAAGAACAAGACCAACTGATGATCTATTTTTAGTCTTATTAATTGAAGGTAGAATGTTGGCCCAGACACCAAAATATCTCATCCCTCTTCAAATAATTGCATCGGATCTTATACGTTCAACAAGTCAGCAGTCGGGACCCTGGTTAGGAAGGTAGCCAGGGGATTGTGCACAAATGACAAGTGTCAGTGGTCGACCAACTATTATTATAATGTTTCAATGTTTATTAGAGGACTTAAACCCCTTTTCCAAAAATGCAGATTGAGACTATCAAAGAGAAAAAAGGACAGCATTGTGACAGGAAGAGGACCATCTTGTATCAAAAGTGAAAGTGTTATATGTAGGCCTCCCCTTTACTTCAGTCACATTATTTTGATTTGATTTATTATTGTCACATGTATTATCATATAGTGAAAAGTATTGTTTCTTGCATGCTATACAGACAAAGCAAACCATTCATAAAGAAGATGAGAAGAGTTGAGAATGTAGTGTTACTGTCATTGCCAGGTGTAGAGAAAATCAACTTAATGCGAGACAAGTCCATTCAAAAGTCTGACTACAGCAAGGAAAAAGCTGCTCTTGAGTGCGTTGGTATATGACCTCAGACTTCTATATCTTTTTTCCAAAGGAAGGTACGGAAGAGAGAATGTCCAGGGTGCGTGGGGTCCCTGATCATGCTGGCTGCTTTGCCGAGGCAGCTGAAAGTATAAACAGAGTCAATGGATGGGAGGCTGGTTCATGTGATGGATTGGGCTACATTCATGACCTTTTGTATATCCTTGCAGTCTTGGGCAGAGCAGAAGCTGTGCCAGGCTGTGATACAACCAGAAAGAATGCTTTCTATAGTATATCTGTAAAAGCTGGTGAGAGTTGTGGCTGACATACCAAATTCCCTTAGTCTTCTGAGAAAGTACAGGCATTAGTGAGTTTTCTTAACATGTCGACATGAGGGGACCATGACAGGTTGTAGGTGATCTGGATACCTAAAAACTTGAAGCTCTTGACCCTTTCTACTTCTTCCCCATTGATGTAGACAGGGGTATGTTCTTCTTTACACTTCCTGAAGTTGATGACAATCTCCTTCATTTCGTTGATATTGAGGGAGAGATCATTTTTGCCGCACCAGTTCGCAAGATTCTCTATCTCATTTCTGTACTCTGTATAGAGAGCCTTCCAAACTTGAATTAAATTTGGATCCTTGATGAGTTTGGCACACAGCCTGAAAGCAAGTTCCATTCTTCAAACTGACCAGCTGATTGGACTAAACGCTTAAAAGTCTCAGATCTTAACATTAAATACCCCACAGTTCCACCCAGAAGTAACATTCATCTCTGGGCCTTGGATTCTAGCCCAGGGCAAACTAATAGGACGCAAGTTTTCTCTGCTATGTTAGTTTTTAAAACTTAACAATAGATAATGCGACTAACTGTGAACTCCTACCACAAATCCCAAGGTGGAATCATTGGAAATTGCAATAAAAATTGCTTTTTAGAAGAGGGCACTGTACAGAGTGGTTTTCTACTCAGCATTGCCATCCTTACTTTAACCCCAAGAAAGAATAAGGTCAACGGATTGATTTTTTTTTAAATAGTTATTTAACCAAAGCAGAAACTCTTAGATAATGTCTGAATACTAAAGCAGCTAATAGAATTGAGAGAAACATGAGAGAGAAGCAAGCTATTCAGCCCATTGAGCCTGTTCTACTATTCAATGCTATCATGGCTGATCTTACATTTCAATATCTTTATTTTCACACCATCATCCTTTCCCTTTATGTTACTGATATTTAGGAATGTCAATTTTGTTTTAAACATACTCAATCACTGAGCTTCCATAGCCCTCTGAGACAGAGATTTCCAATGATTCACAACCCCTGAATAAAAAGTTTTTTTCTCATCTTGGTTCTATGTTATCCTTCTTTTGAAATCATACCCCGATTCCAGATTCCCTAGCTAAGGGAAACATCTTACTAACCTGTTGTTTCTTACCCTAACTATTCTCTAATCATTTTGTAAGTTTCAATGAGATCTCCTCTTATGCTTTGAAACTCTAGCAGTTTCTCCAATCTTTCTTTATTGGACAGTCCCGCCATTCAGTGAATAATCATTGCACTCCCACTCTGGAGCAATAATACCTTTTTTTGGTTTCTAAGCTAAGAGACTAAAAATACACACAATACTTCAAATGTGGACTCAAGGCTTTTGAGGCAGGACTTTGCTTATAACTGTATTCAAATCCCCTTGCATTAAAGGCCAACATATCATTCCCCTTCTGAACTGCTTGCATGTTAGTATGCTAGAGGTTAAAGAAATAAGAGAAGATTGAAAGAAGTAAGATTGTAAGGAATGTAGTGCAATAATCAGGGATTTTAATCTTTATTTAGATTAGACAAATTGTATAAGAATCTACGAGCAAGAAATACAAAATCAGACAATAAGGGTTTCCACAGGCGTGCAAAAAGTAGAAAAAGTAAATGTAGGTTCCTGAGAAGCTATGACAGGAGAACCTACTTTTAAGTGATTGCTTGCTGAAAATGAGAGACATTGTAAAAGCTTATTGTCTTGCCCTTACTAGGACAGAAGCAAAGATGCCAAATTTCAAAGGTAGTAACAATTTACACTGCATGGGAAATGCTTGCTGATTAGTTAGATGTTGACTCTGATTGACTGAGGTGGTGCACCAGGGAACTATTGTCACTCACTCCTTTGTTTACTTCAAAAAGATGCAATGCTTGGATATATTCCTTTAAGCGAGCCAAAGTGCAAGCCCAACAGATAATCTAAAATTGGTTGTTGTTGTAATTCTTAACACACTCAGGATTATTCAGCAAGTTCTGCCCCATTGCAGAATCACATCTAATATCAGCATGTTCTGAGTTTTGCAAGCATGGATTAGTTGAGTGTAGTCAATGCCCTGCCTACTGCAAACAGCCAAAGAAATGTGCTGTATAATTTTTATCACAAACAGACAAAACACTATACCAGAAATAGTGGGAAACCAACATTCCATTAAGTGAGTAACTTAAAAATAATTAATACTAGAAAAGCAGATATACTTGAGAAATTAAAGAAACTAAAATCTGAGAAATCCCGTGGACTTGATGGCCTAAACTTATAATTCTAAGAGAGTTAGCTGTGTATATTGTGCATACATTGTTTGTAATCTTTCAAAATTCCCAGACTCTTCCAGTGGATTGGAAAGTAATGAATGTAACACTACTATTCAAGAAAAGAGAGAAAAAGATAGGAAACTACAGGTTTTTTAGACTGACATCAATTGTATGGAAAATGCTGCAATCCATTATTAAGAAAGTGTTAATAGGAAACTTAGAAAATTATAATACAAATGGGTGGTGTCAACATTATTCTATGAAAGGGAATTTAAAGTGAATGAAAAAGATTTTTTGAGGACGTAACTAGTATGATAGATGAAGTGGGACCAGCTATAGTGGAGGGAAATCCATGTTTAATAATTAGTTTTAGTTTTAAGTGCAGTAATCAATGAAATTATTAATTCAATATATAAGACTTCTGTATCACACCATGTGAGCTGCTGCCTTTTCCTTTTTGACAAATGAAATTCACCATATTGCTTTACCCCAAACTAAGATTACATTTTATTGTTTTACTATGGGAAAAGTGTTGGAGGAAATCCACTGTTATACTTGAGGTCACTTGTTGTTTAATTATCAAATCAAAGGCTGTAGAGATTAGGTTCTGGCAAATGAATTAAAACTCATGCTGTATTCCTCTCAAGAGCCAATTGTGTTAAAAGGAAAACAATTTTAGGTCTCAAACTATAGTTTTTTCTTGAATTGTCTCAGCTTTTAACTTCTAATGTTTTAAAGAGAAACAATCATTTTATGTTAACGTTATGTTAACCTAGGCATTACTGTGATTTTGTTGCAACTCTGAAAAGAGTTTTTATGGTCAGAGTTGTTGTTATGTAAAGAACAAAGAAAAATACAGCACATGAACACGCTCTTCGGCCTTCTAAGCCTGTATTAATCTTGATGCCCTAAACTAAAACAAACCTTCTCCCCATCCTCAGGCCATATCCCTCTATTCTCTCCCTATTCACGTACCCATCGAAATGCCTCTTAAATGTTGCTAATGTGCTTGCTTCCACTACCGGCTCTGGTAGCGCGTTACAGACACCCATCACTCTCTGCATGAAGAAACCTTTTGTGACTTTTATTTGATAATTTATAATGTGTGTATTGCTAAATTTAACACAGTAGTTATCTCTAGAATCTGATTTTATCTGCAACATAGTTATTTTATAATTACTGTATTAGTTTAAGATTATGCACTTCTTGCACTTTGTTTTTTTTTAAAGAAGCAGGTTCAGGCATCAGCAGCTACTAGGAAAATACATAAAGGTGTTTAAACTTTCAAAAGCATTCAAGATGTGTCAATTAGGTCTTTTGGGATAATGAGCTCAGGGCATCACTCATTAGGAAATGACCACACATTCGCTTATAGCTTGTACCCAAAGTGGTCTGTAGCCAGTTGAAATTACAGGTTCTATTAGAAAACTAACTCAGCTCACTTTGACAATTATTATTGACATAAGTCTTACAATTAAGTCTGAACCCCACACCCAGTAAATGTGGTACAAGGTGATCAGTAAGGTGTGACATAAAAGGCTGTTACACAAAATAAAGGCTCATATGACAAGGAATAATATGTCAGCCTGAATAAAGGATTGATTAAAGAAAATAGCAGGGGAAAAGGGCAATTTTCAAAGTGGCAGGCTGTAAATAGTGGATTGCCAAGAGATTCAGTATTGGGCCCCACTTATAACAAATCACAATATATTTAATGGCTTAGAGTTAGCGACCCAGTGTAGCCTATCCAAATTTGATGATAATACACAACTAAACAGAAAACTAAACTACAAGGGAGGCACAAGCATTTAAAAAAAAGGATACAGAGATTAAATGAGTGGGCAATGAGGCAGACAATAATGTGGAATGTTACGACACAGAAGTTAATCCCCTTTACCTCATGTTGTAATCTAGTAAAAGTGTTTGGGAAGGTGTTAACTGCTCGACATTAATATTTAGAGGTTCACTAACACAAAAACCTGATACTCGCATTAAGTGAATATTTTACACATTATTTTATTTAATTACCTGGAACTTTAACTAAGTAACATGCTAATTGAAGTAAAGTTCAACTATAATACTGTTTGAATAAATACAAGGACCATTCATTACCAAAACAGCAATAACAGAATTTTAGTCACTCTCAAAGAAAATATATAAAAGTCTGATGATTATCAGAAGTTTTTGGAGTTTTTCTGTTGATTTCTCTGTCCGTAAGGTCTCTCTGATTTGATACCCTTTTGTTGGATCAATGGAGAATACTCTTCAGAGATAGTTCTTTAGCTGGCAGAGTAGAGAGCCATTCTACAGACGTCCTTCTGTACTAGCTGGCTCTCAGTTCAACTGCTGGCAAGCAGTTGAGTTCATCTTTTTGTAACTCAGATGATCTATCAATTTTCTATATCAGGATTGGTTTGATGCTGATAACAACAGCAAATTCAAATTTCATAGGATGCTGATAGCAGAATCTCCTCTTTAAACTGATAGGATGTCAGAATGCAAAAATCTGCAAAGTCTGTTATCAAGGCAACCCTGATGTTTTAGTCTCTGCAACAAATATTGTCATCTGTATACCTGCATTATAAATATTCCAGCATTGGTCACAAAACCAGCTTTTAAAGGGACCATGCACTTTTTTCCCCTCTAGCAGTTTTTACAACTCTTTTACATCTTTATAAACAAACATTCTTCACATCTTTATGAATTTAATTTCATAACAGGAAAAACATGAAGGTAATTCACTTCGGTTAGAAGAAAATATGTTGATTAACTATTTCATATTGCTGTTCAGAGGGAATTGGGTTTCCTACAAAAAATAAAGTTAACATATGGATCCAGCAAGCAATTAAAAAGAAAAATGATATATTGACCCTTGTCCAACAGAGTAGGTGTATAAGAGTACAGAGGTTTTGCTGCATTCATACAGAGCTATGGTAAGACCACATCTGGAGAACAGTTTTGATTTCCACATCTAACTTGCCTGTATGCTTTTCTTAAGAGTGGGGACAACAAAGATGTACTATGTTGATTCCTGGTTTCTGGTTCTCTCCCACAAGAGAGTATAATGGGCAGATATTATCTGGAGTTTGGAAGAATGAGAGGTGATGATTCAAGTACTATTCCCAGAGGGCTTCAATGAGTGGATGTGGAGAGGTTGTTCCTCCATGAGAAAGTCTACGTACAGTCTCAAGATAATATTCACTTCTTCAGAGGATTGACAATTTTTTGAAATCTCTAGCCCACACAGCTCTGGATATTCTAAGTACCAGATTCGATTCCCGGCTTGGGTCACTGTCTGTATGGAGTGTGCATGTTCTCCTCATGTCTCCGTGAATTTCTTCCAGTTGCTCCAATTTCCTCCATCTGAAAGATGTGCTGATTAGGCACATTGGTCATGCTAAATTTTTCAGTGTACCTGAACAGATGCCAGAATGTGGTGAATAGGGGATTTTCACAGTAACTTCACTGCAGTGTTAATATAAGTTTACATGTAATACTAATAAATAAAATATATTCTAGATCTTACAGCTTTAGAGAATCAAGAAAGGTGGGGATCAGACTGCGATGGAGATCCAAGGTCAAAGATCAGCGATAACCATATTAAATGATGGGGCAAGTTCAAAATGACTTAAACCATGATCCTGCTCCTATTTCTTGTATAGCTTGTAGGCTCTACAATATGTAAATTTTTGCATTGTCAAAGATTTCCGCATTGTCAACGTTTTGCACCATCTGGTTTTATACCACTGCGGTAAGAATGATATCTAAGCTAATGGTCACAATTTCTGAACTTCAACACGGCAACTGCCAGAAGTTTCATGAGGGTGCAACAACCCACCTCCACTTAAAACCTAATGACACAGAAATTACTAACCATCACCTCTCTGGCCCTCACTGTATACTCGGTGTACCCGAACAGGTGACAAAGTGTGGCAACAAAGGGATTTTTATAGTAACGGCTGCAGTATTAATATAAGCCTACTTATGACACTAATAAAATATATTCTAGATCACTAGATCTTAGAGCTTTTGAGAATCAAGGAAGGTGGAGATCAGGTTGCAATGGGGAGCCAAGGTCAAAAATCAGTCATGACCGTACCGAATGCTCGAGCAGGTGGTGTAAGCCATGATCCTATTTCTATTTCTAATGTAGGTTGATCCTAATATCATTCTGCAAGCTGTAAATTCCCACACTGTCAAAGATTTTGCACCAATGCAGTCTTCGACCACTACTGTAAGAGCGATGTCTAAATTCTGGCTAATGATCACAACTTCTGAAATCCAACACTGCAACTTCCAAAACTTTCGTGAGGATGAGCAACCCTCCCTTCACAGTTAAAACCCAATGACCCATAAGTTACTAACCATCATCACCCAAACCACAGCCTGCTCCCTGTGCTGCAAAGTTAGCCATAATCCAGAAATGCTGGCGTTGGATTGGGGTAAACATGGTAAGAAGTCCAACAGGTTTATTTGGTGGCACAAGTCACTAGCATTCACAGTGCTGCCCCTTCATCAGGTGAGTAATGAAGAGGTAGCACTCTGAAAGCTATGGCTTGTGTTACCAAATAAACCTGTTGGACTTTAACCTGGTGTCGTGAGACTTCTTACTGCAGTTGGAATAGCAAAGCTGCACAAGGTCAGACAAAAGTTTCAAGTTAAGCAATGGGCCAGGTGAAAACCTAGAGTCTAAAATCACTGTGCACAAACCACACTTTGTTGAAGTTAAGGAGAGAAACAGCGGCATTAGACACACAAATAAACTCATTATTGCAATACTATCCATTTCTAAAACACTTTCCCAAAGAGGCCTCTCTTTAGAAATATTAAACAACTTCAGACAAAGTGCGACACTGTCATCTTTCTGCTAGGTTTTTGGGAACACTGTCAGGGATTACAGAGCTAAAGATCTCTGTGGGTCTCAGGGACTGATCTTTGAAACAGCAACTGGCCGCTTCAGGGGACAGGGGTCAAATATCTCCCCCAGCTGAGAGTGAGAGCCCAGTCAGGCCTGCAGAGCCCGGGCCCATTCCCAGAAACAAACCTTTCTCCTCCACCCCCACAGTCCCACCGTCCACGACCGCTGCACTCACCTGACGGGGGCACAGAGCCGCCCGCCTGGCCCCTTTCCTCAGCGCTCTCGCCGCCTGTAGTGTCACCGAGGCCGCCATGTTGCCAGGACACAACTCAGAGGCGGGAGAGGGCGGGGCAAGGGGAGGGGCAAAGAGAGAAGGCGACGGAAAGGGGGAAGGGGGAGGAGCAAGACGGAGGGAGGGGGAGGAGCAAGAGGGGGGGAGGGGGGAGGAGCAAGAGGGGGGGGGGGGGGGGGGGGAGGAGCAAGAGGGGGGAGGGGGGAGGAGCAAGGGGGGGGAGGGGGGAGGAGCAAGAGGGGGGAGGGGGGGAGGAGCAAGAGGGGGGGAGGGGGAGGAGCAAGAGGGGGGGAGGGGGAGGAGCAAGAGGGGGGAGGGGGGAGGAGCAAGAGGGGGGGAGGGGGGAGGAGAGGGGGGGAGGAAGAGGGGGGAGCAAGAGGGGGGGAGGGGGAGGAGCAAGAGGGGGGGAGGGGGGAGGGCAAGAGGGGGGAGGAGCAAGAGGGGGGGAGGGGAGGGGGGGAGGGGGGGAGGGGGGGGGAGGAAGAGGGGGGAGGGGGGGGAGGAGCAAGGGGGAGGGTGGGGGAGGAGCAAGGGGAGGGAGGGTGGGGGAGCAAGGGGGAGGGAGGGGGGAGGAGCAAGAGGGGGGAGGGAGGGAGGGGGAGGAGCAAGAGGGGGGGGGTGGGGGAGGAGCAAGAGGGGGGGAGGGGGGGAGGAGCAAGAGGGGGAGGGTGGGGGAGGAGCAAGAGGGGGGAGGGGGGGGGTGGGGGGGGAGGAGGGGGGAGGGGGTGGGAGGGAAGGGGAGGGAGGGAGGAGGGGGGAGGAGCAGAGGGGGGAGGGAGGGAGGGTGGGGGAGGGAGGGGGGGAGGGAGGGTGGGGGAGGAGCAAGAGGGGGGGGGAGGGGAGGGGGGAGGAGGGGGGGGAGGGAGGGGGGGAGGAGCAAGAGGGGGGAGGGAGGGTGGGGGAGGAGCAAGGGGAGGGAGGGAGGGGGAGGGGGGGGGGAGGGAGGGAGGGGGAGGAGCAAGAGGGGGGGGGAGGGAGGGGAGGGGAGGAGCAAGGGGAGGGAGGGAGGGAGGAGCAAGAGGGGGAGGGAGGAGGGGGGGGAGAGGGGGGGGGAGGGGGGAGGAGGGGGAGGAGCAGGAGGGGGGAGGAGCAAGAGGGGGGGAGGAAGGGTGGGGGAGGAAGAGGGGGGAGGGAGGGTGGGGAGAGGGGGAGGGAGGGGGGGAGGAAGAGGGGGGTGGGAGGGTGGGGGAGGAGAAAGAGGGGGGTGGGAGGGGGGGGGGGAGAAAGAGGGGGTGGGAGGGTGGGGGAGGAGAAAGAGGGGGGGGGGGGGGGGGGGGGAGGGGGGGAGGGAGGTGGGGGGAGGAGCAAGGGGGGGAGGGAGGGTGGGGGGAGGAGCAAGGGGGGGAGGGAGGGTGGGGGGGAGGAGCAAGGGGGGAGGGAGGGTGGGGGGGAGGAGCAAGGGGGGGAGGGAGGGTGGGGGAGGAGCAAGAGGGGGGGAGGGAGGGGGGGGAGGAGCAAGAGGGGGGGAGGGAGGGAGGGTGGGGGAGGAGCAAGAGGGGGGGAGGGAGGGGGGGGAGGAGCAAGAGGGGGGAGGGAGGGTGGGGGAGGAGCAAGAGGGAGGGAGGGAGGGAGGGAGGGAGGGGGAGGAGCAAGGGGGGGAGGAAGGGTGGGGGAGGAGCAAGGGGGGGAAGGGGGGGGGAGGGCAAGGGGGGAGGGAGGGTGGGGGAGGAGCAAAGGGGGGAGGGAGGGTGGGGGAGGAGCAAGAGGGGGGGAGGGAGGGGGGGGGGGAGCAAGAGGGGGGAGGGAGAGGAGCAAGAGGGGGGGAGAGTGGGGGAGGAGCAAGAGGGGGGGAGGGAGGGTGGGGGAGGAGCAAGAGGGGGGAGGGAGGGTGGGGGAGGAGCAAGAGGGGGGGAGGGGGGTGGGGGAGGAGCAAGAGGGGGGGAGGGAGGGGGGGAGTAGGAGGGGGGGAGGAAAGAGGGTGGGGGGGGGAGGAGGGGGGGGGGGTGGGGGAGGAGAAGAGGGGGGAGGGGGGGGAGGAGTAAGAGGGGGGAGGGTGGGGGAGGAGTAAGAGGGGGGAGGGGGGGAGGAGTAAGAGGGGGGAGGGGGGGGAGGGGGAGGTAAGGGGGGGGTGGGGGAGGAAGGGGAGTGGGAGTGAGGGTGGGGGGAGGGGAGTGAGGGTGGGGGGGTGGAGGGGAGTGAGGGTGGGGGGGTGGAGGGAGGGTGGGAGGGGGGGTGGGGGTGGGGGGGGTGGGGATGGGGGAAGGGGGGTGGGGGGGTAGGGGAGTGGGGGAGGGTGGGGGGTAGGGGAGTGGGGGGGGTGGGGGAGGGGAGTGGGGGAGGGGGAGGGTGGGGGGCAGGGGAGTGGGGGGAATGGGGGGCAGGGGAGTGGGGGGATGGGGTGGGGGGGGAAGGGGGTAGGGGTGGGGGTAGAGGGTAGGGGAGTGGGGGGTAGGGGGTGGGGAGGAGTGGGGGGTAGGGGGTGGGGAGGAGTGGGGGGTGGGGGGTTTGGGTGGGGGGGAGTGGGGGGTAGGGGTGGGGGCGTGGGGGGGAGGGGAGAGGGGTAGGGGGAAGAGGAGGGGAAGGGGAGGGGAGAAGGGAGGGGGAAGGGGAGGGGAGAAGAGGGGGGAAGGGGAGGGGAGAAGGGAAGGGGGGAAGGGGAGGGGAGAAGGAGGGGAGAAGGGGGGGGAAGGGGAGGGGAGGGGGAAGGGGGGGAGAAGGGGGGGAAGGGGAGGGGAGAAGGGGGGGGAAGGGGAGGGGAGAAGGGAAGGGAAGGGAAGGGGGGAAGGGGAAGGGAAGGGAGAGGGAGGGGGAAGGGGAAGGGGAGGGGGGAAGGGGAGGGGGGAAGGGGAGGGGGAAGGGGAGGGGGGGGGGGAGGGGAGGGGGAAGGGGAGGGGGGAAGGGGAGGGGGGAAGGGGAAGGGGAGAGGTGAGGGGAAGAGGAGGGGGGGGTGGAACAGGGGAGGGGGGGAGGGGAAGGGGAGGGGGAAGGAGGGGAAAGGGGAGGGGGGGGGAAGGGGGGGAAGGAGGGAGGGAGGGGTGAGGGAAGGGGGAGGAGGGGAGGGGGGAGGGAGGAAGGAGGGGAGGGAGGGAAGGAGGGAGGAGAGAAGGAGGGGATAGGAGGAGGGAAGGAGGGGATAGGAGGGGGTGAGAGAAGCGGGAGGGGGGGAGGAGAGGAGGGGGGGGCGAGAGGAGCGTGGGGGGTGGGGAGGAGGGAGGGAAGAAGGGAAGGGGAGGGCGGAGGGAAGAAGGGGAGGGGAGGGGGGAGGAAAGGGGGGGAGGGATGGGGAGGGGAGGGAAGGAACGGGAAGGGGAGGGGAAGGGGCGGAGGGAGGGGTGGGGGTGGTGGAGGGGGAAGCGGAGGGCAGGGGGAAGGGGCCTCATTCTGCACTATATGGATTCTATGGATTCTATTCTGTGGATTTTATTCTTCCTCAAATAAGGACATCAAAACTGCACACAAGATTCCAGTTTAACCATGCTATATACAATGTTAATATATTTAATGCTATATACAATTGCATTAAAACATTATTCTTCCTGAACTTAAATCCTCTTGCTTTCAAGGCTAATATACCATTCGCCTTCTTTACTGCCTGCTATACCTCCACACTTACTTTCATTGACTGATGCATGAGGACACCAACGTCTCACTAATATTCACCTCTCTTAGTTTACCCCCATTCAAATAATAATCTTCCTTCCTATTTTTGCTGTTGAAGTGGATAACCTCACATTTATCAAAATTATATTGCACTTGTCATGCATATGCCCACTCACTCAGCCAACTTTGTACCATCTGCAAATTTAGAGATAAACCCTCTTCCAAATCATTAATATACAAAGACAATAGATGGGGTCCTAGCACAAGTCCCTGCGGTGCCTCACTCATCACTGTCTTGTAATTGGATAAAGTACTATTTATTCCAACCCTTTGCTTCCTGTTGCTAACCAGATTTCTACACATTTCAAGACATCTTCCACAATCTCATCTGCTTTAACTTTGCATAGTAATCTGCCAAGTGAGACCTTGTCAAAAGCCTTCTGAAAATCTAACCATACCACATTCAGCAGTTTTCCCAGGTCAAATCTACTGGTTACATCCTCAAAGAATTCCAATAGATTTGTCAAGTCATGCTTTAAGTTATGTAATTTAGAGTCATAGAGTCAAGATTACAAGGTGGCTTGTGGAGAGAGGGAGGCAGGAGGGACATCCATTTGGATTTTCTCTCACAGCATTTCAACTGCTTGTCCTCAGTTCTGCAGAGAAAACAAATGGTTAAACACACAAAGGCTTGTCACATGATCCTTTCTCTCCAAGGGGATCCAAACAAGTTCCCTGTCAGTGTATTTCAAAGAGATCTTTATTCAGGTGGCCCTTCAAGTGCATCTAACAATGTGGCACATTGTGTTTCCATTCACTTCCATTTGGTACTCTCCCTTATGGCTGTTTCACATTGTCCTCGCCCTCTACATGGCAGTGGGGTGCCCTTGACGGCAATGAAAGATGCCATCTCCAGAAATGGCCAGAAATCCCACCCAAGGAGTTTGCAGATGGATATAGATTGGTTAAGTGAATGGGCAAAATGTGGGATAATCTGGGAAAGTGTGCAGGAAGGATTAAACAAGCAGAGTATTACTTAAACACAGAACAACTGCAGAGTATTGAGATTCAAAGGAATCTAGGTGTTCTAATGTATGAGTTAGAAAATGTAAGTATAGAGATACAGCAACTGATTAAGAAGGCTAATGGAATGCTATTCCTATTACAACAGGAATTTAACATAAAAGTAAGGATACCATGCTTCAGTTATACAAGGTATTAGTGAGACGACATACAAAATTTTCCAACTGTTCACATCAGCTGCTGCAAGTGGGGATACAGAATGTGGCATTTAGTCAAATGTCTGTTCACTGCATCAGGACCAGAGAATTCCACTGGTGAGAACAGCTGTAAAATTCCAGCTCACATCTCAAATATTATGTGTAGTTTTGTTCTCTTTATTTAAAAAAGGATGTAAGTGGTTCTGTTCAGGAGAGATTGATTCATTGGAATGATCGAGTTGTCTTATGAGGATAGGTTAGGCAGACTGGGCTTGTTTCCACTGAAGTTCAGAAGAGTGAGGAGTGACTTGATTGAATTATATAAAATCCTGAATTGTCCTGACAAGGTGGAGTCATAAAGTCATAGAGGTTTACAGCATGGAAACAGGTACTTTGACCCACCTTGTCCATGCCACCTTTTTTTTTTAAGTCCTAAGCTAATTCAATTACCTGCATTTGGCCCATATCCTTTTATACACATCTTATCCATGTATCTATCTGACGCTTTTTAAAAGATAAAATTGTACGCACCTCTATTACTACCTCTGGCAGCTTGTTCCAGATATTCACTACCCTCTACATGAAAAAAATGCCCCTCTGGACACTTTTGTATCTCTCCCCTCTCATCTTAAACCTATGCCCTCTAGTTTTATACCCCCTTACTTTTTGGAAAAGATATTGATTATCTAGCTGATCTGTGCCCTTCATTATTTTATAGACATCCATAATATCACCCCTCAGCCTCCTATGCTCCTATAATCCCAGTCTATCCCACCTCTCAGTACAACCCAAATCATCAAGTGCCGGTAGCATCCTAATAAATCTTTTCTGCACTCTTTCTAATTTAATAATATCCCTTTCTATATGGTCACCAGAACTGCACACGTTGTGTAGCCTTACCAATGAAGTAAGACGTCCTAACTCCTATATTCAATGTTCTGACCGATGAAACCAAGCATGCCAAATGACTTCTTCACCACTCTGTCCACCTGTGACTCCACTTTTAAGGAGCTATGAACATGTACCTCTAGATCTCTTTGTTCTGTAACTCTCCCCAGTGCCCTACCATTAACTGAGTAAGTCCTGCCCTGGTTTAGTCTACCAAAATGCATCACCTCGCATTTGTCTAAATTAAACTCCATCTGCCATTTGTCAGATTTATCTACCTTGATGCGCTTTAAGACTTCCAGCACCTTTTTCTCTGTAATATGTACGTTCCTCAAGATGTCACTATTTATTTCCCCAAGTTCCCTAACATCCATGTTTTTCTCAATAGTAAATACTGATGAGAAATATTCATTTAGGATCTCACTCATAGATGACTCTGTTGATCCTTAAGAAACCCTACTTTCTCCCCTTTTTTGGTCTTTATGCATTTGTAGAAGCTCTTTGGATTCTCCTGGCAAACCAATCTTGTGCCCCTTTTTACCCTCCTGATTTCTCTCTTAGCTCTATTCCTACTCTTCAAGGAGTTCACTTGATTCCAGCTGCCTACGCATGTCATGTGCCTTTCTTGCTGACTTTGTTTTCCAAGTGCAGTGAAGTCCTTGATTGGATTCAAGCAATTCCCCAGTGCTGATGTTAAGCTTACACGTCTATTGTTGCCTGTTTTCTCCCTATCTCCCTTTTGAATAGCAGGCTTACATTAGCTATTCTCCAATCAGAATCCAAAGAATTTTGGAAAATGATCAACAATGGATCTATTTTAGACTCTTTAAATACAGAGGGATGAAGATTATTAGGCCCTAAAAATTTATCTGTCTTAAATCCCATTAATTTCCCCAAAATCATTTCTCTACTAGTACTGATTTTCTCCAGCTTCTCTCTAAAACTTATTTCTCAGAATTTCCAGTACAATTTTCATGTCTACCTTTGTGAAAACAAAAGCAAATTTAGTTCCTCAGCCATTTCTTTGTTCCCTATTATGAATCGCCCCTTTCTAGCTGGAAGAGGTATACATTCATTTTGTAAACCTTTTTCTCTATATGTAGTTCGAGAAACTTTTACAGTCAATTTCTATGTTCTCTGCTATCTTACTTTCAAACTCAGTGTTCCCATCTCAATACCTTGGTGTGCGTTCACTAAATTTTAAACTGCTGTTTCTCTTGCCAATTTGTATGCTTCTCTGAATCTAATACCATTGCTAATTTCCCTTGTAAGCCATGGTTTGGCCCCAGTTCCCTTTCCACTCTTGCGGCAAATTGAAATAAACAACTTTTGGAGTTCACCTGTTCATTTCTTGAATGATTGCTATTGCATGTCCAATGTCCTTCCTTTCAGTAATGTTTCCCAAACCATCATAGCCAACTCATGACTCATTCCATCACTGTTACCTATATAGAGATTCAGGGCCCCTGGTCTCAGAATCAACTACCTCACTATCTAAAAGCGAAATATTGCATATGCTGGAATCTGAAACAGAAGCAGAAAATGCTGGAAAATCTTAGCAGGTCTGACAGCAACTGTGACGAAAGAACAGAACAATGTTTCAAGTTCAGATGATCTTTTGTTAGAGCAGAGAGCAAAGAGAATCAGCAGAGATTTAGATTATGAGGGTGGGGGGAGGGGTGGTGGAATGGGACAAAGGGAATGTAAGTGAGGATACAAAAGGCTGAGGAGGTGCTAAGAAGTGTCCATTAAGTGATCAAAATGTACGAATGGCAGAACAGAGGTGCAGATCGTTAAAGGGCTGCCTGAGAAATGTGGCAATTGATGAGAGTAGGGCAGTCTATGTGGATTTCAATGAGGTCTTTGATAAGATCCCTCGTTGCAGACTGGTGCAGAAGATGAAGTTGCATGGGATCAGAGGTGAGCTGGCAAGGCAGATACAGAACTGTCTCGGTCATAGAAGTCAGAGGTAGCAGTGGAAGAGTGCATTTCTGAATGGAGAGCTGTTGCAAGTGGTGTTCCTGAGGGATCAGAACTGGAAAATCCTCCAAGTTTGTGGATGACACAGAGGTAGGTGGATTTGTGGATAACAGTGACGACCATCAGAGAATATGCAAGATATAGATCGGTCGGAGAGATGGCAGATGGAGTTTAATCTGGACAAATATGAGGTAATTCTTTTTGGAAGATCTAATACAGATAGGAAATATATAGTAAAAGACAAAACCCTTGAGAGCATTGATAGGCAGAGTGACCTGGGTGTACAGTACACAGGTCACTGAAAGTGGCAACGCAGGTGAAGAAATTAGCTAAGAAGGCATAAGGCATGCTTTCCTTCATTGGCCGGGGCATTGCCTATAAAAATTGGCAAGTTATGTTGTAGATTTATAAAACCTTTGTTAAGCTGCATTTGAAACTCTGGTCGCCAATACCAGGAGGATGTGAAGGCTTTGGAGAGGGTACAGAACAGATTTACCCAGATATTGCCTGGTAAGATTGGAGAAACTTGGTTTGTTCTCACCTGAATGATGAGATTGAGGAGATAACCTGATAAAAGTCTACAAGATTATGAGGGTCATGGACAGATTCGATAGTTAGAAGCTTTTTCCCAGAATGGAAGAGTCAACTACTTGGGGGCACAGGTTTAAGGTGCAAGGGGCAAAGTTTAAAGGAAATGTACGAGGCAAGTTTTTTACACCGAGGGTGGTGGGTCTTGGAACTTGCTGCCAGATGAGATACAATAGTGACTTTTAAGGGGTGTCTTGACAAATGCATGAACTTGATGGCAACAGAGTGATATGGTCCCCAGAAGGACAGGGGGTTTTAGTTCAGTTGGGCAGTACAGTTGATGCAGGCTTGGAGGGCCGAAGGTCCTGTTCCTGCGCTGTAATTTTCTTTGTTCTTTGTTTTTTGTTCTTCCTCTATTGTACTGTGACTAATTTGACTCACCCAATCAACATGCAGATTAATATCACCCAAAAATCACAAAAGCTCCTTTATCACATGCATTTCTGATTTACTGTCTAATGCTATTCCCAACATATGGAGAATAGCTAATGTTGTACCGTTGTTTAAAAAGGAGAGTAGGGATAACCCTGGAAATTATAGGCCGGTGAGTTTGACATCAGTGGTAGGGAAGCTGTTGGAGGGGATTCTTAGAAATACAATGTATAGGTACTTAGAACATTGCGATCTGATTAGGGATACGCAGCATGGCTTTGTAAAGGGAGGTCGTGCCTTACAAATCTGGTAGAATTTTTTGAGGAGGTGACGAAAACAGTTGACGAAGGGCGAGCCGTTGATATCATCTATATGGATTTCAGTAAGGCGTTTGACAAAGACCCTTCTGGGAGGTTAGTTGAAAAGATCAAGGCTAAGGGGATACAAAGTCTTGTAGCTAGTTTGATAAGTAACTGGCTTGGTAATAGGAGACAAACAGTAATAGTGAAAGGTGTTTTTCTAGCTGGAGGTCGGTCACTAGTGGTGTGCCGCTCGGTACTGGGGCCTCTTCTATTTGTAATATATATAAATGACTTGGAAGAGGGAGTAAGTGGAGTGATCAGCAAGTTTGCAGACGATACAAAGATGGCTGGACTTGTGGATAGTGAGGAGCATTGTCAGGCGATGCAGCAGGACGCAGATAGGCTGATAGCTTGGGCAGATAGATGGCAGATGGAATTCAATCCTGATAAATGCGAAGTGATGCATTTCGGGAGAAAGAATATAGGGGGGAGGTATATGATAAAGGGTAAACCTATTAAGAGTGTAGAAACGCAGAGGGACCTGGGGGTGCAGGTGCACAAGTCTCTGAAGGTGGCAGAGCAGGTGGAGAAGGTTGTGAAGAAAGCATACAGTATGCTCGCCTTTATAGAGTACAAGAGCTGGCTTTTAATGTTGCAGTTGTATAAAATGTTGGTTAGACCTCATTTGGAATACTGCGTCCAGTTCTGGTCGCCTTACTACCGGAAGGACGTGGGGACTCTGGAGAGAGTGGAGAGGAGGTTTACCAGTATGCTGCCTGGTATGGAAGGTCTGAGCTAATAGGAGAAGTTAGGCAAATTGGGACTGTTTTCCTTAGAAAGACATTGACTTAGAGGAGATCTAATAGAGGTGTACAATATTATGAGGGATATAGATAGAGTAAACAGGATTAAGCTTTTTCTTAGGATGGACTCAAATAGCACGAGGGGTCACGGGTTTAGGGTGAGGGGGGTAAAGTATAATTTGGATGCTAGAGGGAGTTTTTTCACACAGAGGATGGTGGGGGTATGGAATGCGCTGCCAAGTAAAGTGGTGGAGGTATGCACTCTGGAGTTATTTAAGAGACACTTAGATGGGCACATGAATAGAATAGGAATGGAGGGATATAGAAAACTGATTTAAAATAGGAATCATGAGCCTTGGGAGTCCCTGGGAAGTGTGTAAATAGACGACGATATTGATGTATTTGTTTTTACCCTACAGTTGCTTTGGTCCACCTTGTTGTCTAACAAGGGGTATACACGCAATGGGTCGTGAGAGGGCTGCTCTTGGATTTTTCGAGAGAATCCTAGTGCTTCACATCATTAGTGTATACTTGACCCGGACCATTTGATGGGCAACACGACAGCTCGGTGACTATTGCTGTGCTATGCAGATACATGTATTTGGGCCTGTGTCTGTGGGAGTTTGCGCATTCTCCCATGCTTGCGTGGGTTTCCTCCCACATCCCAAAGATGTGCTTTTAAGCTAATTGGCAGAACAAATTCTCCCTAAATTGTCTCAAATTTGGTTTCAATCCATAGATTTATAAACATAGACGGGGATCATGGGTAGAAGTGGGAGCATTGACGTGGCGGCACAGGCTCATTGGGCCAAAGGGCCTGTTTCCTGTGCTGTTTTGTTCTTTGTTACCTCTACATTAGATGGTCTGTATATCCTCCCTACAAATGTCTTTTGCCCTTTAACTCAACCCAACTATGATAAGCCCTTGGAGGCTGGGACAACTAATATTCTCAGTAGGGATAAATAAGTGATTTATATTGGGCAGTAAAGGACACAAATCAGAATTTGTATTTAATACAAAAATCAGGAACATGGTAAGCAACCTGAGGGAGACTTAGATTAACAGATTTAGAAGATGAATGTTGGATTAAATTGAATGCAGAGTAATGTGAAATTTGATGACATTTGTAGTGAATTGTCAGTGTTCGGCGTCATTATTCTTCTGAATGTAACTAATTTCAAGATTTAATGCATGGATAGTTGCATCCTGAAGTTGCAGTCTGTCTTTCACTGCTCCACCACAGGCTGAACTGGTTAGGTCTGACTGACCATCTGAAAAATCCAGAGAAATATGGTAAGCACTTGAAGATCAATTCTGAGTGAAACTCAACTTCAGAATATACCATTTGGAATTCATGTCTTTCAGAAACAACCAACAGAGACCATTGATCAATTAATAAATAGATGCCAAGACAAGAGACGTTTTGGCAGTCAAGTTGTGCAATAGAATAAATCAAGTTTGTAATTGCATTTACCCCAACAGAAACATTCCAAAAATACTTCTTGGACCAAGCCAAGGCTACCTAACACAAGTATTCCAATAAAGCAGACACAAAGCCATGCCACTAGGTAGATATGAATTGTCCATCATTGATATAATAGCCAATGCAGACCAGTGTACTGGGCAATACAATCTTTTATATGCACCCAGAACTTGCCCAATGTTTAATGCTGTACATAAGGGCATTTGACATCAGCGGACATTGGAAGCATCAATGCAGGAAGCAAAGATTTAAATGAGTGGTTTGACATCATCAGATACTACAACCAAAGGTCAGACTGGCACAACATCCCAACTAACAAAGAGTACAGATCAAATAGGTCAAGACAAAATTCACAAAATATCCAGCTAAGCTACATGGTCAAAATATGACAATGGCCAAAGTATCAACACACAGAGCATGGATGAAGGCCATTAGATCATGTAGAGGCTGGTGTCTCAGAGGAAGGTAGGAATTCAGTGGTCTGAACCACGACAGAATGAGGGTGAAAATTAAGTCTGGATGTCTCATTTCTCAAAATTACTTCAGTATTGTCTGGTAATTGAGACACTTCAGTGTTATTGAGACCAATTGCACTTGGCAATACTTCTTGAAAATTGACCTGTGTGATATGGATAATACTTTTACATAGAACATAGAACATAGAAGAGTGATGCCTGAGACTACCTGGGCTCCTCTTTCTTTGCCCGCGCTGTCCTCCTCCTCCTCGGATGTGCTTCCTATAAATAGACTACACCCATCTACAGAGATGCATATTGGACTGACCCTTGTACAGAGGGTAATAGTGAAACAAAAATCTCTGGTGTCAGAGTTATGCCAGACATCATACAGTATTTCACGCACACGCCTGACTTAATGGTCAGACATGTGCCTGCTGCAGCACATAAAATTCTGTCCAATGAAGCCAATGATCACTAGCCCACATTAATGCAAAGACCAGACTTTGGCCACAATTCATGATATTGTCAAGATGATGTGAAAGATAACAAGGAGCATCTTTAGAAACCATGTGCTCACAATACGGATGATCAGCCAACAAGTTGAGCAGTACAATTTGAACCAAGTATATTTACTCATTCCAAACATGCACGCCTCTTTGTACTGTGGAACCACGGCAGACAAGTGCAGACAAAATCCCCATTCATCGATACTCCTCAGAATTCCTGATACACTAATCAGAAAATAGTGAAGATGAAAGATCCATGTGACTGGCATGCAGACAATGAGTTATTCAACCTGAACACGGGACAGAAAATATGAGTACAACACCCCGTTGATGACACCTGGAATCTAGCAGAAACTGTCAGCATGTACCCAGAACTAAGAATTTATCAAGCAAACAAAGCATTTATCAAACAAATGGCATGATGGTGTAACAAAACAAATCAGAAAGTCTAATGTGTACTGCAACACCTCTAGCCAATATTCTGAAAATGTACAGCATCCTCCAACGAAGATGGATTGGCAAATTGCTGATCTTTCAGAGACTTGTAAATTTATTGCTTTGTAGAATGGTGCATTTAAGTGTAAATTTACTTTTTGCAAGGTTTGCCACAGGATTGGCTTGTTCCAAGCAATCAGACAATTCCTTTAGGTGGTGCAAATGCACTTCACAACTTTGGCTGAATACCACCAAATCATCAATGTTTACAGCTCAGTGACTGAACCCTTGAGTCATCCGGTTTGTGAGCGGCTGAAAGGGGGCATTCTTTATCCCACACAGCATAAGCTTGAATTGATAAAGTCCTTGTGGCATCACAAATACAGGGATTTCCTTTGCCCTCTTAGTTTAGGATATTTGCTAATAGCCCTTTAGCAAGTGTATCTTAGTGATGATCTTCCCAGAAAATCATTACAAAATCAACTCTTTTTTTTGTTTGCAGTCTTACAACTGCTTTCTTTTTCATTGTCTAAATTAATTGAATTTTCAGATTGTCCAATGCCTTGACAATCTTCTTTATAGCAGTTTATGATCCAGCTGTGACATTTTTCCCAAGATTTGAAAATCATTCCTCTCAAGAAGCTTCTTCCCAGAGTCTTCAGAGGCAGCAACAAGTTCTCAGAGCGTCCAGAGTTCTTCTCTTCTAGACCCATTGGAAGATCAATTCTTTTCAGCCTTCTCTTTTGAATCAGTTTTTTGTCGAAAAGTCTTTGTCATACTTGCCGTTCAGTCATTCCAAAACCATGCTGATAATATGTTGTCCTACTCTGCTGATGACGATGTCCTACCAGTTGCAGAGGCAAGATTTCATATAGTGTCATAGAGGTTTACAGCATGGAGACAAGCCCTTTGGCCCTACTTGTCCATACTTCCCTTTTTTTAAAATCTCTAAGCTAATCCCAATTGCTCGCATTTGGCCCATATCCCTCTATACCCATATAAACATCTAAATGCTTTTTCAAAGACAAAATTGTACCTGCCTCTACTACTATCTCTGGCAGCTTGTTCCAGACATTCACCACTCTCTGTATGAAAAAATTGACCCTCTGGACTTTTGTATTGTTCCCCTCTCACCTTAAACCTTTGCGATCTAGTTTTAGATTCCCCTACCTTTGGGAAAAAATATTGACTATGTAGCTGACCTATGCCTATCATTACTTTATAGACTCTATAAGATCACCCCTCAGCCTTCTATGCTCCAGAGAAAAAAGTCCCAGTCTATTCAGCCTCTCCTAATAACTCAATCCATCAAGTCTCGGTAGCATCCTAGTAAATCTTTTCTGCACTTTTTATAGTTTAATAATATTCTTTCTTTAATAGGGTGACCAGAATTGCACACATTATTCCAAGTATGGCTTTACTAATGTCTTGTACAATTCGAACAAGATATTTCAATTCCTGTATTCAATGTTCTGATCGATGAAACCAACCACACAGAGTGCCTTCTTCAAAACTCTGTTCACCTGTGACTCCACTTTCAAGGAGTATTAACGTGTAACCCCTACATCTCTTTGTTCTGTAACTCTCCCCAATGCCCTACCATTAACTGAGTAAGTCCTGCTCTGGTTCAATCTACCAAAATGTATCACCTCTCATTTATATAATTAAACTCCATCTGCCATTTGTCAGCCCACTGGCTCAATTGAACAAGATCCTGTTGCAATTGGAGATAACTTTCTTTACTGTCCGCTATGCCACCAATCTTAGTGTCATCTGCAAACTTACTAACCATGCTTCCTACATTCTCATCCAAATCAATAATATAAATGACAAGTAACAGTGGACCCAGCACTAATCCCTGAGGCACACAACTGGTCATAGGCCTCCAGCTTGAAAAACAACTCTCTACAACTACTTTTGGCTTCTGTCAAGAAGCCAATTTTGTATCCATTTAGATACCTCACCCCGGCTTCTGTGAGATTTAACCTTATGTAACAACCTACTGGGTGTTACATTGTCAAAGACCTTGCTAAAGTCCATGTAGACAACATCAACTGCACTGCCCTCATCCACCTTTTGGTTACCTCTTCCAAAAACTCAATCAAATTTGTGAGATATGGTTTTCCATTCACACAGCCATGCTGACCATCCCTAACAGTACTTGCATCTCTAAATGCCTGTAGACCCTGTCTCTCAAAATACCTTCCAACAATTTACCCACTGCAAATGTGGCGGCTAAACAGATGTCTTCTCTACGGGCCTAGAATACTGCGGGAGATTGAATCCCCTAGCACTGTGATTTGGAGTGGGGTGAGGAGATTGTTGGAGGTGAGGGAGCAGAGAATCAGAATTGGAGTTAAGTAGGATGTAGTTGTGAAATGGGATTGACAGAATCTACAATGCAAATGGTTAGAGACAAAGGCCATAACATTCCAGCTATACACGCTGACAGGGTCTTTTTCAGGGAGGCCACAGAATCCTGCCCATAGTTTCATGTTGTTGTGAAAAAGTCGGATAGCATACTTGGGGGTAGTATAAAGAGTTAATAGATGGGATATGTAAATACATGATATAGATGATGATGTGCCACTGACACTAATCAGTCATATGTTAGACTCTCAAGGGATGGGTTGGAATCATGCCTAATAATGACATGCCAACTCTGTAACCTATTTAGAAATGGCACTAGGAAACAAGTGATAAGCAAATATCAGAGTATGTCTACAGCCAACCACCCATTTTAAAGTTTCTAAGTGTTTTCTGAGGCCAGAATAATGGAAGGTAATGGGATAGGTGTGCTCCTCACCTCATGTTAGCTTGTCACTTGCCAGTTGATGTCACTTCACCCTCGTGTTACTTCAGAAAGATGCCCAAGATAAACAGGAAAGCTGGAAATATCTATTATATCATCTTGCCTTCATAGTAAATATGTAGGGGTACATGGAGGACTGTGTATATCCACTACGTCAAACTGGGATCTAATATTGTGTACAGAACAGTTGGCATTGAATGGATGGGGGAGATAGCACAAATGATATGTAAGCTAGAATAAGAGAATGTTAAAAAACAGCAAAAAGTATGCATGAATCTACTCAGTAAGTTCAGTAAGTTGTGCCTTGCTGAAAAAATACCTTGGTTTGGGGAAGATATATTTGAAGATAGGACCAATTTAGTGTAAAAAATTTGCAGAGTTGATATTTGCACATGGAGATCAGAGTTGAACAGACTTTTGGTCACACTGACCTTCAATTGCCAGTACAAGCGGGGCATTAGCATCATATTTACTTTGATCTTTCAGATAATCCACTTAATCTTCTCTTTTGTTTCCTTTTCATCTTGTGTGATTTAGAATCTGATCGTTTATCAGCTGTGTCAGTTAGTTCAACCATCACTGAACACATAAAAGTCTGTAGCAAGCAGTTGAAGATTGATGATTACCACAAAACAGTGCTTCTTGGTAGAATAAACTTCTCTGGGGTGATTTTAACTCTAGATGTCTAGTGTGAATTGCACAGGTAGGCAGTCAAAATCAACTAGATGACGCATTTGATTAGAGCATTCAGCTATCCTGTTGTCTTCTATTTCAACCTGCACTTCTAAGCTAGGTGACAAGAAACAGGCAGAGTTGTACTTTCAGGATAAGATTGGGGTCCAATGATATAATTATATCTTGACTGCAATTTTAATTATGGTCAGGAAAGATGTATGGCTAAGTGAGTACTGTGGGAATGGAATCCAGGATCAGAAAGGGCTAATTGAAGGCGTTTTCTTATCACATCTTGTGGGGTACATCTTATGGACTGTTCGAACCTCTCCTGTCTTCAGCTACTATGTTGTCTCCCACAGGGGTTCTCCCAAAACTATACGCTCGCAGCTTACATTATTAGCAGTGGCCTTTGGCCTCCTCCCACTCGCAATCTCCCCATTCATTTTGGGTGGGCGGGTGGCTGGACACATGGATGGGCTGCAGGAGTTAAAATGGCTGGATCACACATTGCCAAGGTCAGGAGAATCTGACGTTCATGAGATTCCACTCACTCCCACCACTCACCACTCATATGCCCGTTTCTCACTCCCAATTTAAACTATTTGCATTCTCATGAAATACTCTTTTTATTTACCTCTGTCTCCTTCTAATATATCTTTTGTTTTCGCTTTCTTCTGGAATGATTTTCTGTCTTCTGCTTACTTCTACTGAAGAAGTACAACTGGCCAAGAACAGAACCAACCTCTATATCTTTTTATTCATTCATGGGAAATGGATGTCAGCATTTATTGCCCGTCACTAGTTGCTCTTGAGAAGATGGTGGTGAACTGAGTTCTCGAACACTGATATAGCTTGCCAGGCCATTTCAAAGGACAGTTGAGAGGTAACTACATTCCTGTACTCTGGAGTCACATATAGGCTAGACGAGGTAAGGATGGCAGATTGGGTTTTTCCAATAATCAACAATGGTTTCATAGTCATCAGTAGATTCTTAGTTCCAGATTTTTAAAATTTAATTTAGCTATTCCAAAATAAAATGCAGAATAAGGAGAGAAACGTTTCAATGGGCAGGAATGTAAAGGAGGTTACAATCTTATAGAGAAGGTTATGGTTCAAAGTTCAGGATCTTTTAAATAAATTTTAATGCATCTTGTGTGGGTAATGATATGGTCTCTTTTGTGATTTGTTAAGTCATGTTCAAATTGCTGTGCATGATTATGATATCAGCATGCATTTAGTTTGAGGAAAACAGGACTTGAAAATTCCTAAAAAGGCAACAGTATAGATTTGTTGTCTCACCAAAATATTCTTACACATTTCCTCTGATGGCAAAATGTCAGCACTGATTCTCTCTCCTCATTATCAACTCATTTGATAGAAGAGTGAGATGTAATCGTGTCATTCTGAGGAAAGCAAAATGCCAGTGAAATCTGCAGCTATGAAATTTAAAGATAAAGTCTGAAGATCTGATACACCGTCTCATTAACAGTTCTTTTGTTAATAGATTTTTGGATGTCAAAATTATATCTCCTATTCAAATGAGGGCTCATGTATCAATATTGAATGTGATGGATACCCAATATATTGAACTGAATTATAATATCCATATTAAGTTACATTGAGTGACCACAGCTGGTTGGCAGACCTGTTGACTGCCGGGAAAACATGAGCTGAAAAGTTAGTAAAGGGATTCTATTTGTTTATTAGCTTGAATATAAGGAGGACTGACGAGAAGGAACAATGATCATGATTGTTTAATGTCACATAATATATTATAGTATAAATGCTTCAAAATAGAAGAATAGTGTTATCTCTCAAAGGAACTAACAGTTTGATGGTTTATCTGTTTACACAGAAAACATTTTTATACTGAATATTCAAGGAACAATAGAGATTTATGCTTCAGGCATATTAGCTAAATGGAGATAAGGAAATCTGAATTTCTACCATTTCTATTGTATTGACTGATCATCTATATTATGTGTATAAAATTTGTTTTATGCATTTAACTATCTCATGTTCAGTTCATGTCTACTGCCAACAGAACAGCGTGAAGAACTCTGCTATATCAAACAACAATGACTTTACAAGGAGCTCCTGACCTTGAGGAGACCTTTCCTTGTTCTGCTGTATCAGGAGTAATTTTATAGAAAACCAGAACTGAAATGTGACATTCATCCATAAAATGAGACCAAGATTATAGCCAATAGATGTTCTGCAAAAATGTCTTGTCAGAATTTTATGCATTCTTTCCAAATATTCCCTCCAAGGACACCAATATGTTGATCTCAACTGCCCTTTGAAATGGCCTGGCAAGTTGTATCAGTATTCAAGAACTCAGTTCACCACCACCTTCTCAAGGGCATCTTTTCCTAGAAATACTTATACAACTGTGTGCTCACTATTTCTAAGCCACTTTCTTGCTTCACGATTGATCGAATTTACATAAGAAAAACATTTAGGATCAATTTATGCGATTGTTTTTACTACACTACCATCAGGCAAATAAGCAAGAAGGGTGAAGAAATAGAAGGAAAGAGTAAGGCCATTTCTGAGAACCTGTTTGCAGCTGAAGCATTTTCTCATTTGTTCTCTCACATCTTGAGTGCTTCCAGCATGTTGGCCCCCATTTTTTGTTGGTAATGAAAGCAAAACAGTGTTTGTCATCATTATTCCACTGAAACTGACAGCAACTTGTCAAGTCTTCACATGTGCAGAATGCAAAAATCTGGAAATTTCTATCAGTGATTTGACACTTCTCCGTTGGATATGTTTTTGGAGTACCCCAGGCAGCAATCACTGGGAAATCTTTGACTTGAAAATAACTCGCATTCTTATACTGTTAGTCTGGCTGTAGTACTCTTGAAAAAGCTGTATCTTTTGAATTAGATATAATTGTGTTTGTAACTTAATAATGACTACTAAATACATTTGTTGACAGTGGTGTGATGAGGAAGCATTGATTTGTCACCAGATTACAACTTTGCCAGGAAAGTGGTAAACCACAGGACAAGAGTTGCTGGATCATTGAAGGTAGCTTTCTTCAAGTTATTGATGAGCACCATTCCTTTGCTGGTGACTGCAAGACCCAGCTCAATCCAATTTCCAGTATTTGTAGGTCTAGTTTCTCTCTTTTTTCCATCCAGTCTTCCAATATATTGTTTGCTATTACTCTTCTCCACTTCTTTCATTACTTCTCTTTCCATGTGGCATATTCCACTACCAATATCCCACACTGTCAAAGTTAGCAAATTCAGTACTCCAAACCTGAATGAGATATTGACACTAAGCAGTTCTATACTTCCACTCGGTCCCTCAAACTCTATCTGTGAGGTCCATAAAGGTGAAGAAGCTTCTCATATTCACATATCTAACCACAACTGCTACTTTTGCAGTTGGATTTTTGACCATTCTAGGAGAAAATATTGCAAAGAAATAGCTGCTCATGGGAAGATTTGTCTTGATTCCACATCCAGTTAATGGAACCCCATGCCCAGAAACAAATCATCTCCTGTAGATGAACAAGCCCTAACACAAAATTGTGGCCATAGTGCCCACATGCACATGAATCTCACACCATGATGTGTAAATTCAGCAGCACAGATGCTAATTCCAATTCCCAGATCACAAGTGAAACTGAATCAGCAATACATAGCTTGATTGTGATCTTAATGAACTGTTGATTTGTTATTGGCTTTGGTCATTATGACGTCCATGCCTGAGCTGGCCCAACGGATGAGCCTCCCAAGATGAAAGAAAAAATACATTTGCCTTTGTGGAATGGTGCATGATGAAAGTGTACAATGTGGATTAAAAATTTGCTTGAGATTTTGTATTTTACATCTAAATTATGGAAATAATTTTGTAAACAGATGATAATTCATAAAAGTATTCATTGAAATAAATATGTTTAAACATAATCAAGGTTATTGTTTTATAACTTGAAGTAGCATATTTTAAAAAGGCTTTTATCACAACTTGCTAATTAAATACTTAAAAAAGGAGTAACAAAGCATTTTTTTAAATATAGTATATTCATAAGTCAAACTTTCATCAATTTAGCAGATATAAAAATATCTAGGAATGTTACCTTCTTCACTAGCTCAAAATCATGTGGAAAATGTACTGGAATAAACCTATATAAAGGTTATCTCAGCATTCTCAAGGTATGTCCCAAATACTTGGCATATATTTCACTTTCTGAGCATTTCATCAAAACTTATTGACCTGAGCCTCAGGAACTGCCTTGTTGCTATTCTTTGTGTTCTTATCAGTGCCGTGTGGCTTTTTTTTCCAGTCCAAAAGAGATTTACAGCAACAATTCCAGGGATAAGGAATCACAGAAAGTGCAGTCAAAGGAGTAAGTACTAAAGAAGTATGAACAGCCACATTTCAGTGAAAATTAAGGATTTTACAAAAAGGTAAAAAATAAATGCAAAGAAAGGAATTGCTGGGGAGAAAACTGTGAAAAAAAACATAAAAATCTAGATACCGAAGAGTGACATAAACTTATTTTTAGAATAATAGCTGCTAGAGATAGAAAAAGGATGTGGGAAATGTATGGACAATCAAAGTGGAGTAATCTTCAAGAAAAGATGAAATCAAAGAGAGGTGGAGCTAAGGTTTTAGTTGATTTAAAAATGAAGAAAATCTAAGAACAAACACAGAAGAGGTAACTACAAATCAAGAAATGATAACTAGCAGAAAGCTAATGGTAAGCTGCCTTCTTGAATTGCTGTATTCCCTGAAGCATAGGTACACCATTGTTAGGGTGAGAGTTCCAGATTTGTGACCCAGTGACAGTGAAGCAATGGTGACATATTTGCAAGTCATGAGGAGGGGAACATTAAGGTGGTGGTGTTTCCCGGTATCTGCTGCCCTTCTCCTTCAAGACGGCAACATTCATGGGTTTGGATGGTGCTACCTAAGGAGCCTTGGTGGATTCCTGCAGCATATCTTGCACATGGTACACACTGCTGCCAATGTTCATCACTGGTGGAGGGATTGAATGTTGAAGACGTGCTTTATCCTGGATGGTGTTGAGTTTCTTAAGTATAGTCAGGCAAATGGAGAATATTCCAACACACTACACTCTTGACTTGTACCTTGTAGATAGTGGACAGGTTTTAGGAAGTAAGACAATGAGTTACTTGCCACATAATTTCTAGCATCTGAGCTGCTTTTGTAGTCACAGTACTTACATGGTTAGCCCAGTCCCAGTTTTTGGTCATTTGTACCCAGGATGTTGATAATAGGGCACTGCCATTGAACGTCAAGGGATGATGTCAGATCCTTTTTCTGGGGAGATGGTCATTGCCTGATATTAATGTGGCTTAAATGTTACTTGTTATTTGCCAGCCAAACCTAGATATTGTCCAGATCTTATTACATATGAACATGAACTGCTTAAGTACCTCAGGAGTCTCAAATGGTGTTGAACCTTGTGTCATCATCAGTGAACATTCCCACTTCAGACCCTGGGTGGCATAGTGACACAGTGATTAGCACTGCTACTTCACCATGCCAGGGACATGAGTTCAATTCCCGGCTTAGGTCACTGTCTGTGTGGAGTTTGCATGTTCTCCCTATGTCTGCGTGAATTTCCTCCGGTTGCCCCAGTTTCCTCCCACAGTCTGAAAGACATGCTGGTTAGATGTATTGGTTATGCTAAATTCTTCCTCAGCTGAACAGGCTCAGGAGTGTAGGGAATTCTCACAGTAACTTCATTGCAGTATTAATATTAACATATTTGAGACACTTACAAATAAATTTCAACTTACCATGGCTAGTAGTTCATTGATGAACCAGCTGAAGATGGTTGGGCCTAGGATACTACATTGAGGAACTCCTGCAGTGATGTCTTGAAGCGAAAATGATTGACCTCCAACTACCACAATCATCTTGCTATGCGCCAGATATGACTCCAACTGGTGGAGAGTTTACCCTGATTCCCATTGACTCCAGTTTTGCTCAGAGTCCTCGATGTCATACTTGTTCAAATACTGCATTGAGGTCAAGGGCAGTCCCTAATACCTTACCTCTGGAATTCAGCTGTTTTGCCCATGATTGAATCAAGGCTTTTTGAGGTCAAGAGCTGAGTGGCCTTGGTGGTGTTGAATGTCTGTGATTATTACTGAGTAAATGCCATTTGATAGCTGTGTTGTTGACATCATCTGTCACTTTATTAAGGATCGAGAGTAGGCTGGGTGGTAATTGATTGGATTGGATTTGTCTTGCTTTTGTGTACAGAATATACGTGGGTAATATTCTACATTGCCGGGTTGATGTCAGTGTTGTAACTGTACTGGAAAAGCTTGCCTAGGCGTGCAGCAAATTCTAGAGTACAGGTCTTTGGTACTATAGCAGAAATATTGTCAGGACCCATTGCTGTTTTATCTAGGGCCTTCAGCCATTTCTTGATACCACATGAAGTGAATTGAATTGGCTGAAGGCTGACATCTGTCATGCTGGGACCTTCCAGAGGAGGCTGAGACAATCATCCACTTGGAACTTCTGGCTGCAGATAATTGCAAATATTTCAGCCTTATCCTTTGCACTGATGTGCTGAACTCCTCCATCATTGAGGTTGGGAATATTTGTGGAGCCACCTCTTCCAGTGCGTTATTTAATTGTCCACTACCATTTATGACTAGATGTGGCAGGAAAACATAATATGATCCTTTGGTGTGGGATTGCTTAGCTCTGTGTACGACTTGCTGTTTACGCACTTTGGCATAAGGATGCATAAAGTTTATAGCTTCACCAGGTTAACTCTTCACTTTTAGGTAAATCTGGTGTTGCTCCTAGCATGCATTCTGCACTCTTCATTGAACCGGGGTTGATCACCTGGCTAACTGGTAATGGCAGAATGGGAGATATGCTAGGGCATGAGGTTACAGATTGTGATTCAGTATAATTCTTCTGCTGCTAATGGCTTAGAGTGCCTCATGGTTGCCCAGAATTGAGTTGCTAAATCTGTTCAAAATCTTCCCCATTTAGCACATGGTAATGCCATATAACACAACAGAAGATATCCTCAATATGAAGGTGAGACTTCATCTCCACAAATGTTGTGCAGTCGTCACTCCTACTGGTGCCATCATGGGCAAATGCATCTGTGGCAGGAAGGTTGGTGAAGAGTTGAGGTCCAGTATATTTTTTCCTCTTGTTGGTTTCCTCCC
This sequence comes from Sphyrna mokarran, assembly GCA_024679065.1. Taxonomy (NCBI): domain Eukaryota; kingdom Metazoa; phylum Chordata; class Chondrichthyes; order Carcharhiniformes; family Carcharhinidae; genus Sphyrna; species Sphyrna mokarran. The sequence goes on along the minus strand of JAGIQG010000003.1, from coordinate 101,454,861 downwards.
CAGCTGCTGCCCTTCCAATCTAGCAGCTATATCCTTTAGAAGCTGGCCAGCTCAGTTCATGGTGGAACTGCTAAACCACTCCTAGTAATGAACATTGAAATCCTCCACCTAGAGTACATTCTGTATATTTGCACACCCTCAGTGCTTCCTCCAACTGGTGTTCAAAATGGACTAGTACTGATTCATCACCTGAGGGGGAATGGTATGTGGTAACCTGCATGAGGTTTCCTTGTCTATGTGTGATCTGGTGCCATGAGACGTAATGGCGTCCAGTGTTGATGCTCAGGACTCCCAGTGGAGCTCCCTTCTGACTGTGTATCAGTGTGCTGCCACCTCTGCTGGGTTTGTTCTGTCGGTGGGAAAGAACATACCCATAAATGGTAATGGTGATGTCTGGGATTTTATCTGCATCCATGAATATGAATATGTCAGGCTGTTGCTTGACTAGTTGTGAGGCGGCTCTCCCAATTTTTGCGTTTGAGGAAGGGGGCGAGGGAATGTGTCATATTCAACATGCTTCTTCACCAGTAGAGGGAAAGAAGAGATATCAGCCACCAACATCCCCCCCCTCCACCCCCACCAGTCCAATTGGGCGATTTTAGTGATCAATTTAGCACCATTTCACAACTCTTTCAGCATTTTGGCTACATTGTGAAGGCTCCTGCTGCTGCTTGGAGAAACAACCACTGGGTGAAAGTTGTCGGTGTCAGAGTTGACTCTGAGAAGCATTTTTTAAAAGTGCCTGATCCATGGAGGGCCCCTGGCAGCAGCAGTCACCCCAGGATAATGGTCCTTGCTTCTGCCTCACAAACTGCCCATGAATTACTGGGCGCATCATTTTTCAAAGAGGACCTAGCCCTTGAAAGACTTCCCTTTTGCAATTGCAGACTCAACATTGGCCACTGGTAGCATTACTGAAGCTGCTAAGCTGCTGGCCCTTGATTTTGCTGGCAGCCCATGGGGACAGGCCGTCTGTCATTTTATATAGGGACAGCAGACTCAGCAGTGACCATTTAATAGGCTAAGGGTAGGAATACATCTCCCCTGGTCCTCCTGCCAACTGATGTGGCATCGCCTTCTGCATTCAACGCCTGTGGCAGAACTTCAGCAATCGTAAGAAAATTCAGCCAGTAATCTCAGTAACCAGAATTGAAATTTAGAGATAAGAAGGTAATTAAGTCTGTCAAACAGGCTATTCACACTGATTTTACAAACTAACTCGCATTTTACAAGGGTTGCAAAGGAATTATGGATCTTTGGAGCATTGTCAACTACAGTGAGCCAGAGGTTCAGCAGAAGATCAGTTCTGGCTGCCGTTACCTACCATTGCGAGTGGTAGTACAGGTGCAGTAGGAGCAGCAGTTTGGTGCCTGGCCACAAAGCTGGCAGGGTGGAAACAATTCACAGAAACAAAGAATCACAGCATACTACAGTGCAGAAGAGGCCTTTCAGCCCTTTGAATCTGCACCAATGCATGAAAGACCCAGGTCTGTCCACCTAATCCCATTTGCCAGAATTTGGCCCATAGCGTTGAATGTTATAGCATGCCAAATACTCACCCAGGTACTTTGTAAAGGAAGTGAGGTATCCCACCTCCACCACCTTCCCAGGCAAGGCATTCTAGATGTCACCAATCTCTGAGTAAAAACATTTTTCCTCAAATCCCCCTAAACATCCCGTCCTTCACTTTTAACTCGAGTCTCCTCATAACTGACCATTTAACAAAGGGGATCAGCTGCTTCTTATCCACTCTGACCATGCCCCTCATAATGCTGAACACCTCAATCACGTCACCCCTCAGTCTTCCCTACTCCACAGAAAATAACTCCAACCTCTCTTTATAACTAAAAATGATCCATCCCAGGCATTATTCTGTTGAATTTCCTCTGCACCTCCTCCAGTGTAATCATGTCCTTCCTGTAATGTGGTGATCAGAACTGCACACAGTACTCCAGCTGTGACCTCACCAAAGTTCGATACAACTCTATCATGATCTTACTGCTTTTGTACTCTTTACCACAATTGATAAAAGCTAGTGTGCCATATGCCTTTTTAACCACCCTATTAACCTGCCTTTCCACCTTCAGAGATCTATGGAAAAACATGCCATGGTTTACTTCCTTGCCAAATTACTCCTCCCAAAGTACATCATCTTACACTTTTTCAGGTTGAGTGTCCTCACTGCCACGGCACTGGAATGTGCAAAGTAAATGAGGGCAAGATAGCCCTGAACAGCGAGTTCAGTTATTTGATCTGGACCTCATTCAAGGTCTCCGACAAGGAGGTGCACTGCAGAGCAAGAGAAACATAGCTTCGGGAGAAAGCCTTCAACACCCAGAGGAGTAATTGAGGAGAGCAATCAGCCTGTTGTTGACAGAAGAGGTCCACCAGAGACGGTCTATCACCAGAAGCTTACCTTCCTGCAAATGTTAGAGCAGCAATACATCATCTTTAGTCACGTATGACGCTGTTAGCTTAATATTCTGTGTTACACTCGCCTTGCCAGAAATCATCAGATCATTGATTCTTTTGATGGCGCTGCAGTCATGTGTAAGGAAGGACCCATAGCTGTTGACCTCCTCTGTGATCTCCATTCAGATTTGATTTATCTGTCAGGTAATCTTTTCCTCCTGTCCTGGGGAACAGAGTTCTCTCCGAGCCAGAGCAGCCTGAGGGAGCGCTCGGAGAGATGCATCAATAAACTGCGGAGCTACCTTTCATCTACCTTCTGCCATAATTCCTGGGCAGTATGGGGCATAATGGTTAGCACTGCTGCCTCACAGAGCCAGGGATCCAGGTTTAGTTCTAGCCTTGGGTCACTGTCTGTATAGAGTTTATACATTCTGCCTGTGTCATTGCGAGTTTCCTCCGGATGCCCTGGTTTCCTCCCAAGGTCGCAAAGATGTACAGGTTAGATTGATTTGCCATGCTAAACTGCCCCTGAGTGAACCAAGATATATAGGTTAGCGGGGGTAAATATATCAGGTTAAGAATCTGTGCAGGCTTGACAGGCCAAAATGTCTTCTTCTGCACTGTAGGAATTCTATGATCACTGGATATTTTTCAATTGCCTGTACTCCCTTCCTGCTCCCTCCAGGTCTGCTGCTTTTCTTGGCTATAACTGGCTGCTATTTATCTATGGTGTCAGCTTTGATATAGCCAGTTCTTCCCTCTGTCCAAGCAGCCTTAGTAGATGGCTCCCTTATCAGTCAGACATTAATTGGGCAGCTCTGACAAGATTCAGAATAAAACTCCAGCCCTGACCCACGTGGCATTTGCTCATGCTCCTACTCCTGATGTTAATACTTTGGGCTTCTGAGAAAAGTCTCTGGGCAAAGATTAGTGTAATGAATGGCTAGCTTAGTTTGTTTGCCATTGATTGCTAAATCCAAGTCATTAAGGTATAACTGATATTAACAAAATATCACAATTTTAAGCCCATTTTGCATGACTCACATATTTTAAAACACAGGAAAACAAAAGCCCTTGGAATGCCCTTGGGGCTTCTCCTGATCTGTCACAATAATTCCAACAAAATTTCAGTGGAGTCCATTTTACTTATGTCAAACAGGTCGATGTGTACAGATTATCAAGCCTCATGTGAGACAAAAATAATTTTTTCCCAGACAAGTGAATATGTGAAAAGAGTTGATAACTCCTTCAAAAAGGATACTGGTTTGTGAATGGAATTGGAGAGTTTAGGATAAACAAAAGTTGGGATGACTAAATATCCCATAGGATAGAAAAAATGTTGAAATCTATATATTTAACCACCAGGAGCTGTGAAAAGTTGTGATGCTGTCTGAAGTTAAACAGGCCAGTTAAACGGAGATAAAAGCAAAATTCCATACATGCTGGAATCTAAAATAAAAACAGAAAATGCTGGAGAAACTCAGTAAGTCTGACAGAATCTGTCATTCAAAAAGTGTGGCAACTTCTTGTGAGCTGTGCCCAGCATATGGTCTAATTCAATTCTTTACTCTCGTTCTATGCTTTTAAAACTCCATTCCAACTCTTATAAATTTTCCAACAATGCTTTAATTCAATCTCTGCCTCAGGGTTGCCTCAGGAATCAGTGATGAGTCCACTGTTATTTGTCATTTATATTGATGATTTGGGTGAGAATATGCAAGGCATTGTAGATGACACCAAGATTGGTGGCATACTGAACAGTGAAAAAACTTATCTCCAATTGCAAGGGGATCTTGATGTATTAGGCCTGTGGGCTGACGAATGGTAGATGGAGTTTAATTTAGATAAATGCGAGGTGATGCATTTTGATAGATTGAATCAGGGCAGGGCTTACTCAGTTAATAGTAGGATGTTGGGGGGGAGTTACCAAACAAAGAGATCGAGGGGTACATGCTCATAGTTCTCTGAAAGTGGAGTCACAGGTGAACAGAGTGGCAAGAAGGCATTAAGCACTCTTGGTTTCATTGGCCAGAACACTGAATATAGGTGTTGGGGCATCTTGTTGAAGTTGTACAAGACATTGGTAAGGTCACACTTGGAATACTGTATGCAGTTCTGTCACCCTATTATAGCAAGGATATTATTAAACTAGAAAGAATGTAAAAAAGATTTATTAGGATGCTACTGGGATTTGATGGATAAAATTATAAAGAGAGGTTGGATAGGCTGGGACTTTCTTCTCTGGAGCATATGAGGCTGAGGGGCAATGTTATAGAGGTCAATAAAATAATGAGGGGCACAAATAATCAATATCTTTTCCCAAAGGTAGGGGACTCAAAAACTAGAAGGCATAGGTTTAAAGTGAGAGGGGAGAGATACAAAATGTCCAGAGGGACAATTTTTCACGCAGAGGGTGGTGAAAGTCTGGAACAATCTACCAGAGGCACATATAATTTTGTATTTTAAAAAGCATTTAGAGTTACATGGGTAAGAAGGGTATGGAGGGATATGGTCCAAATGCAGACAATTGGGACTAACTAGCTTTGGGATTTTAAAAAGGGTAGCATAGAAAAGTTGGGCTGAATGGCCTGTTTCTGTTTTGTAAACCTCTCTGACTCTACGATTCTATGACTCTGTTAAGTTGATTGTTTTCTACACCCTAGCTATGACTAGAACACTATATTCTGCTTCCTCTCCTTTACTTGTCTATGAATGGGACGCTTTGTCCGTACAGTGCATAAGAAACAATACTTTTCACTGTACAATAATGACAATAATAAATCAAATCAAATCAGCATCTGTGGAGAGAGAATAAAGTGAATGGGAACGATTCTCCCAAAAGTGTTGAGTTTGTCTGCAAACTGTTCTAAATCCGATTGTTCTGACAGTTCAGCTCCTCACCTGAATCTCCATGTTCTGTGCACTGAAGAGTCATGAATATCATTAAAAACCCAGGGGGTAGGGCCTATTCACACTGGAATCTGACAGTTTTGGAACTCTGTGCATCCGCAGTGGCCCCAAAGTGTCAAACTCCCATTTGCTGGCCAGCCCAGGGCTCTTGTAGTGCTAGCCCTCCAGTACCCCCTCTCCACTGCCTGATCCCACTCTCCACAACAATTTCCGAACCAACCCTGACACCGCCCCAACCCCTTCCCGGAGCACCCTGATGTTCAGGTCCCACCCCTCAGCAGTGGTGACCCCCTTACCCCTCTCATCCCTAGGTAGACCCTACCCATTGACCCCTTTGGGATCAGACTTCCCTTGAGCAGACCTCCCTAGCTCATCTGCTTTCCCTCCATCCCAGAATGATCCCAATGCGGAATGGCAGCGGGAACCCCTCCCCCCACCAATTGCATTTAGGCCCTGCCCATTGCCCGATGGGCAGTGCTAAAGTGCCCCTGGACATGGGCACTTTTGCCTTGGGCAGTGCTGGGGGACACAGGCTGAAACTACGAGAGTGCCTATGCACAGGGGGCACCAAACTCCTGTAACCTTGCCCCCCTCTCCATTTCAGCGGGGTCTCCCACTAATTCTCCGAACGTGGGAAACTAGCCTGAACCAAACTGGACTGAAGTACTCCTGGCCGGGTGGGAAATTTGATCGGGACTTGAAAGATCTTGATAGTTCCCTAAAATACATATTTAAAACATATTAAAGGTAGCTTTAAATGACTTACCTGCCTTCCCGCTGGCTTCCAGCATGGTCTGGCCAGTAAGTATTCACAGGTTCTGGGAGATGCGCATGCTTTCCTGGCACATGCGCAAACCCCTCTTCAAGGCTGCAGATGTGCATCTCCCACTGTGACCCACCAGAAAAGTTGTGGGCCGCAATGGAAGAATCATGGCCAATGTTTCGAGTCTGGATGACCATTTGTTAGAGCTAAAAGCAAAGAAAATCAGATAAGATTTATAGAGAAGAGCAGTACTTAGACATGGGCTGATTAATATTCAAGAGTTTTCTTGGACCATTTTTGGTATCAGGATTTGCTAGATATTGTCCAGAATTTAACAAGTAGAATATTAAAGATTTGGGATAAAACGCATGATGTATTAAATGTGACAATCTGTGACATATGTAGACTTGATGGACCAGAAGTCCCATTCTTAATTCATTTTTTATAGTTCACAATATTCTTACATTTGTTTTCAATCATAAAATTAGTAAAATCCTTTTCACATTATTAAGGTAATTTTATCGTAAGAACACTAATATGAAAGCAAAATACTGTGGCTGTTAGAAATTAAAAAAAACGGGAAATATTGGTATTTCTGAACACATCTGGCAGCATCCACGCAAAGAGAGATAACGTTAACATTTCTAGTTGGCCACCTCAAAACTGACAATGTTCATTGGCTTGAAACATTGGCGACAATTTTCCGACATCACCATGCCTGGCACAGACTGCGCCAATCCTGGAAAATAGTGTGTAGACTTAAAAATGGGCTCTGTGCCTGCGACAAACAGATTGCAGTTGAACCAGTCCTTTCCCAAAGGTGCAAACTGTATATTTTAAATATACATAGCCCATTTGATGCTGGATTCTCCAAGCTCCTGGAATCTTACAACCTTCAGGCGTGGCATGAAACTGGCAAAAATTATTATGGGTGGAGACCAGGTGAAATGACCATGCCAGTGATCTTGGATTATATTGAAGCGCTTGGATATGGCTGGACAGTGTTCATCAGGCAGTACCCACCAGGTGCTTTGGTAGTACCAGTTGTCCATATGCAAGGAGCAGTACCAAGGATGGGGCCTAAGTGGGGTTGGGGCCTAACGGACAGCAATGATGTTGGGAGGGAGGGGAGGTGTGCTATGATGGGGGTACCATGACGGGCAGTGGTTGAGACTATGCATGGGGTAGAGCATGAAAGGAACTTGACGGGAATTACAATGGGGGACCACATGGTCCTGTGCCAGCGCTCTGTGTCAAAGACGGGGTGGGGAAACATGCCGCGGTAGAACGCGAGGGGATATTGATGTCTGTAGTGGAAGGGAGGGAATCTTTCAGTGCATTTTCGAAACAACTCAGTGCTTTGCAGCCAGGATCACGAACATGTTTAGACCCCCCGCCCCACCCTACCCCGCTCAAAAACAAGTACGTAACTCACCACTCACCCAAAAACAAATAAATGTGGAATGATTGTGGTCTGGACCATGCCTGAAGGACTGATACGGATCACTCTGGTATACTCACCTTTATGGCACTTAAATTCCACCTGCTAACTGTGTTTCTCTCAGCACACACGCTGCCAGACCTGAGACCTTACAGCGTTGTCTGTTTTTGCCAGCAGAGAGCACTGCCAAGATTTATTGGAAAAGAAGACAAAGTCTTAATGTACCTGAAGATTACATTTAATAATATAAGCTTTGGACAGAAGACACAATCCCAATTAAATGTAACTGCTGCAGTGCTCTGGGATGAAACCAGGCACAAATAATGGTCATACACTTTCCTGCCGGAAGTAGCTGATGACCAGTTACAATGGATATGATTAATTTATTGTCCTAAATTTCATTTTCTCTGGATGCTTCCTTCATTGCTCAACTCTTCATTTTCTTTATTACAAAACATTAGCTGCTATATCCCTTTGCCCTGGTGCCTGTTTTTACAAAACTCGTGCACTTCTCGGATTGTTTCTACTTTTCTTTCGCCCGATCCAAATCTAACTATCCAGAATGGACGTATATATCCTACCTGAGAACTTTATACTTTAAAAGGGTGCAATCTGACCTGCTGTTTATGCTGTGCTCCCACTGCAGCGAGCTTGGAGAATTTGGCACTCAGCCAAATCGCCTTTTACTGGGGTGGCAAAATCCCGACAGTATGAATGATGGTAAGATTCCAGCCTTTCCTCAAGTATAATTGCCTCTCATTTTAAACAAAAGATCTAAAGGCTAACTATGTTGCATTTGGATAATCAAACCATTAATAGCGAATATACTTGATACTCTCCGAAGCAGCCATGTCTTCTGTTATATCCACATACATATTAATACTCCACAACACTAATCTTGTCAGACTAGAAAAATCAGATCTGCTATCACCAGTGGCAACATCAGGGAGGATTGAGTTTGCCAAAATTAGTATGACTAAGCCTCAAGCCTGAATTTTCAAACAGCCCCTATACATAGATGAGGTAGGCCTCTTTGACCAGTTAATTGAGAGACACAAAATCTGATGAGGCATTTTTCAAAGAATTGCTGCTTTCATGGGAAGGAGCTGCTTTTCTTTTCAATTAACGTCACTACATAAGGACGGCCACCTCATGAGGAGGTATGAATAATACTTACTTTCAAAATATGCTCAATGCAGACAGTGGAAAGGCTTCCTTTCTTCAGACGAATCATTAAAATCAATTTGAAGTAGGCACGGCAATGAAAATGGAGCAAGAGGCTATCCTTTAGTTAAATTACTGACACAAATTGCATGAGTGAATGTTGTAGATCATATTAAAGCAGTTGGACCTCAAAGCAAATAGAGACGAATTTCAGTTGCATCAGCAGTGGCAAGTTGAATTGCCTAACTTGGTACACATTTAACCAAAGAAGATTAGATGCAAATCCAAATATTGAGCTTCTGCACACTTAGAAGATAACATCCAAAGCCTGGAGTTAATCTTTGTTCCTTTGTACACACACTTGCATTGCCCAAGAGCTGCAGGGCACAATTAAAGCGGAGGACACAAATATTTTGCATATAATAGTTTAGAGTTCAGCGCAAAATGTGATCTGTCACCACGAGCATGCATATTGCTTTGCAACGTTGTGACAAGAGCAAGGAAGTTGACTGTTGCAAGGTGGTGTTTGAACCTTTTAAACAATTTCTATCTTCATAAATTTTGTATGTTTCTAAGCAGCACACAGGCACAAAGTATAGGCAGAGCTTTTTTTGACCTGAACTCCATTTGCCCTGAACAATTCTTTAATTTCTCCTCATTTCTTCACAAGCTGTCAAATCCTTGGGCTGGGATGCAAATGGTAACATGGGCGAAATCACATAAAAGTCCAGAAATGTGAATCTCACCAGCGAGATCTCAATACTCAATTGTCCCCATGCTATCGCCATTGATGTAACCAGGTTTCTGCCCAGGGAGGTCGGGATCCTCATTTGAAGTCATTATCATCCAGTCCCATTGATGGGTGGCACAATGGTACAGTGGTTAGCACTGCTGCCACACAGCACCAGGGATCTGGGTTTAATTCCCGGCTCGGGTCTCTGTCTGTGTGGAGTTTGTATGTTCTCCCTGTATCTGCCTGGGTTTCCTCTGAGTATTCTGGTTTCCTCCCGCAGTCCAAAGTCACGCAGGTTAAGTTGATTAGTCATGCTAAATCATCACTTAGCATCAGGGAGACTAGCAGGGTAAATGTGTGTCACAATAGTAATAGGGTCTGGGTGTGATTGTGGTGACTGCAGACTTGATGGGCCAAATGGCCTTCTTCTGCACTATAGGGATTCTATAATTCAATGTCCGACTTCAATCTCACATTGAATGTGATGTCACTCTGCCATGGTTCACAACAGGTTTTTAATAATGGGAACTTGGTGACATCACCCCCACTGGGGATATTGGAGCTAAGTGCACAGGTCACCACTACCCATCAAGGAGTCAATTGGGAAAGATGGCACCAGAGATCTATGTATGGGGAACCAGCTAATGGTAAAGAACATGGTAATGCTTGGTGTGGATTTGGGGGAGTCACAGATGCCAACCTGACACTGGGATACTGGACGTTTGGAGACGGAATCCATAGTGCTGGGGCAATGCGAGGGGGAGGAAAGTGTTCAGAAAAAAATAGGTAAATATTAGAAATTAGATATACTTTTAAGTGGGTTTAATGTAGTGTTTCTATATAAGAAAAGGTAAAGCTATAGTTAGATTCCTCCTGGAAAAAGGTGTTTGTATGTGTGAGGTTTTGGTTTCAATTCAAACTGTGTTTAGAGAGTATGGTGTGAAGAGTAAATAAAAGCTAGCTGGAGCCTGAGCAACTGGCGGCCCTTTTAAAGTAGGAATGCTTTTGAGTTTTGTTTTAATTGAATTCATTTGCAGTGGGATGTCAGGAGTGAACATCTCTCAACTCTGCCAGAAGAAGGGCGGACAGGACATAGGGGCTTAAAACAGACAGATTTCCTAAAAAATCAGATACAATCCTGCAACCAGGCAATTGAAATAGGAAGAATGCCTGAGGAAGACTGTAGATAACAGAAAAAAGTCACATAACACCAGGTTAAAGTCCAACAGGTTTATTTCAAACCATGAGTTCTTGGAGCTTCTGCTTCATCAGATGAGTGGACCATTCTTCGCAGCAAATTTCCTAGCCTGCAGGAAAAATGTCCACTCACCCGATGCAGGAGCAGCACTCTGAAAGCTCATGATTCCAAATAAGCTTGTTGGGCTTTAATGTGGTGCTGTGAAATTTCTTATTGTGCTCACCTTAGTCAAATGCCGGCATCTCTACATTATGAATTGAACAGAGACCAAGAAGCCGAACAAAGTACAACTCAAGAGAGGGAAAACAGATAAAGTGATCTCAGTTAAAGAGGTAGCTGCAATAACCAGATTTAAAGTGAGAGAGCTTTTTTCAGAAATAAATCAAAAGTTTGATACCATCCTAATATAGTCTGAGAATTCAAAGTTAAAGTGATTGTGAAGAATTTGTGCAACAGTTGAGACAAAAATATCCTGAATTGGTAGATGGAAAATCTGAATGTTGGATTTCTTGTTAAATGTGGAGGGAAAGCTTTTTCTTGCAAATTATCATTTGGAAATCCTGGAAACTTTTTATTTTAAATACCAACAGCTGAGGGAATGCATTGTTTAAAGAAGATTTGGAAGTGTGCCCTTTTGAAAGTGGAATTTGCAATTGCTTGTATGGAATCCAGAGTGCAGGGAGACATGGTGGCTTACAGTATAAAAGTCATCTGGGAGAATTTTGAGAAGAAATCCATAGACATTCATTTGGGTTAAGAACGGAAAGTGTTTCTTATAACAGTTGGAGTACAGCGACCAGGGGATTTTCACAGTAACTTTATTGCAATGTTAATGTAAGCCTATTTGTGACACTAATTAATAAACTTTATTGTGGGTTTCTGATTGACAAGCATGATCTGTGCTCTCATGGCTCCATATTAAAGCTTGCATGATCAGTCATTGCATCATTGGCAGCCTCCCGACCCCCAACCTTGGGTTTCCTACCGGCCTTTATAAGTAGGCATACATTAACACTACATTGAAATTACTATGAAAATCCTCTCGTCGCCTGTGCCTGTTCAAATTCACTGAGGGAGAATTTTGGCACGGCCATTGCACCAAACTACATGTCTTATGGACTGTGGGAAGAAACTGGAGTAACTGGAGGAAACTCATACAAAACACAAGGAGAACGTGCAGACTATGCACAGGCAGTGACCCAAACTGGGAGTTAAACCCAGGTCCCTGGTGCCGTGAAGCAGCAGTGTTAGCAACTGTGTCACTGCGCCATGCTTAGCTTTGACAGATGAATCAATTATGCTGATTTACTCATTTCTGATGTGTGCTACTGGCAATGATTGCCAGTCTCGACTTAACCCTTTGCACTACGAGCTCCTCATTTAGTTAAAACCAAGGCTTGCGTTCAGCATTATTGAGAAGGTGAGCAGATGTGTTATATTCCAGATGACACCTGTGTTGACATGTGACTGTCCGAACACAGAGGCAGATCAAAGTGGAAAGGGATGGCAGAGCCAGCTCAGTTGTCAGAGACTGGGCACAAAGAGCGGCCACTTAGCATCAGCTAAATGCTAATTTCCTTGGAGAATGGTGAGAACCACTTTGAAATAGGATTTAAAGTTAATGACGGGAGTGAGGATGTTAATTGCCAAGATTGGCTGAGTTGAGAGTGGGTGTAAAGTAACGATATTAGAATCTTAAACATAACCACTTCCGACCCACCAACTTGCAATTTTCATGAAGCAGCGAGAGGGTGCTGTGGGAGAGGCAGACAGTGACCCACTTTCATCTGCACGTCAATCAATGAAAGCTTTTAAAGTGCTGCGTGCCTCCATTTTAACATTTTCATTTTATTTTTAGCCCAAGAACACTAGATAATTCCGAGATTAGGAAACAAGATAAAAGGAGGCAAGAAAGATTAGATCTATGAGGTGAACATCTGCTAAAGGAGTAGGAGTTTTCCTGTCAACCCCTACATACAAACCTCATTACAGACCCATCCAAACCTTTCCTATTTCCAAACTTCACTCAACCTTTCGCATCCTTAATCCCCCACCACACTCCCAATCTTTGATTCCCACACATACGTCATGGTGGCACAGTGGATAGCACTGCTGCCTTACAGCATCAGGGACCTGGCTTAATTTCCCAGCTTGGGTCATTATCTGTGTAGAGTCTGCATGTTCTCCCCGTGTCTGCGTGCGGTTCCTCCAGGTGCTCCGGTTTCCTCCAACAGTCCAAAAGATGTGCTGGTTAAGTGCATTTGTCATGCTAAATTTTCTCTCAATGTACCTAAACAGACATTGGAGTGCAGTGACTAGGAGATTTTCTCAGTAACTTCATTGCCGTGTTAATGTAAGTCTACTTGTGACTCTAATACAAAAACACTCCCCACAATTGACTGATGTTACCTTCATCCTCCACCCCTGTGATTTTTAAACTATATGGTACTTTCCCTTCTAATACTTTTCCATCTAACTGGCAACTAGTTTTAAAGTCAGGCTGGCTGTTGTAGAACATAAAGCCAGGTTGTAAAGGGTAGAACTGGAGCAAATTTTTACATGCTTTTATAAACTTTTATTCAAGGAAATACACATTGCAAACCTAGTCATGGCAGTTGCAATATGTTCCTCTTCTCAAAGGCACAAAGGAATTACCATTTAATACCCATTACTGGCATATAATTAAACATAATTAATGTACAATTTGAATATTACTGAAAAAAAGTTTTTCATCTCGCACCCATCAGAACAGAATCACGAGAATAGCAAATCTCAAAAGGGAACAATATATACTATATGAGAGAAGATGCTGATTTTAAAGTCTCAAGTTTAAAGACTGTTTGGCAAATGGACCCTGATAATGTTCAATTATCATTAGCTGATGTCAGGTGGGAAAACATGTCACAAAGCGTAAAAAATGCTAAAAAGCTGGAACTTATATATGTAGCATACTTAAATTTCTAATCAAATCAAAGTTAGTACACAAAATAAGAGGTGACATGTTAGGATGGAGAAGGGACTGGCTATCAGGAAGCATCAAGTAAGGATAATTTTTGGGTTCATAGAATCGCTGAATCCCTACAGTGCAGAAAGAGGCCAAATGGCTCATCATGTCTGCACCTCCTCTTTGAAAGAGCATTTAACTCAGCTGCAACCTCCTTCTCTGCACTGTAACCCTACACATTTACTCCGCTAATCCCCTTATCTACACATCTTTGGATACTAAGGGATAATTTAACATGGCCAATCCACCAACCTTCACATCTTTGGACTGTGGAGGAAATCCACGCAGTCACAGCGAGAACGTGTTAATACCACATACACAGCCATCCAAGGTTGGAATCAAACCCTAAGTCCCTGGTTCTGTAAGACAGTTGTGCTAACCAATGTGCCACCATACTGCTGCCAAGTTACAAGCGATAATGCGTGGGATGCCACAGGACTGGGGTTTCAATTATTTCCAACCTGCATCGACAACTTGAATATGGTAGATAAATTTACCAATGATAAAAAGAAGGGAAACTAAATCATGAATCACAAAAAGTTAATATTCAGGTACAGTAAGTGATTGGAAGGCAAATGGAACATGCCAGTTATTGCAAGGAGTAAATTTGTGGAAGTGTTGCTGCAGTTATATAGGGCCTTAGTTGGACTGCAGTGGGAGTATGTGTACAGTTTTGATCTGAAAGGGTATAATTGTACAAAAGCAGTTTAGGGAAGGCGCACTCGATTGATCCCTGGATTAATCACAGATTGATACAATATAACATAAAAGGAATTAGTTTATGAGGAATAGCTGAACAGCTTTGGTGTATACCCTTTGGAGTTTAGAGTACTGAGAGGTTATTTTCTTCAAACATGCAAGATTCTGAGGGGCCTTGACAGGGCGGAAGCTGAGAGGACTTATCCCCTTTAGAGTCTAGAATCAGAAGGCATAGTTTAATAATTAGGCATCTCTCATTTAAGACTGAGCTGAGAAGGATTTTTTAGGTTAGATGCATTGACTCGAACAGCCACCGGACTGTGGCGACTAGGGGAATTTCACAATAACTTCATTGCGGTGTTAATGTAAACCTTACTTGTGACTAATGAACTTCACTTTTCTGCTCGGAGCTTGGTCAATCTGTAGAAATCTCTTCACAAGACAGCAGTGGAGGTTGGGTCATGGAACATATTCATGATTGAGTTAGATTTTTGATCAACAAAAAAGTCAAGTATTAGGGGAGGCAGAGAGTAAAGTGGAGTTAAGATCATAATCAGATCAGCCATGACCTTATCAAATGCTGGAGTAGGATCAAGGGGCCAAATGATCACTTCCTGCTCCAAATTCTTCCTTTTAATTTCAACAGAACATTAAAAAAAACACATACTTCAAACTTTTTCTATCTGGAAATCCTCCCCAACTCCAATTTCTCCATGGCCCCAAGTAAGTATGAGAGCTATTGTGTTTGTTAGTTCTGTATAATAGAACAATCAAAGCCATAATTTATTCTGCATTCTTATTTTCTTGCAAGTTCCTAAGATTACTCTCAAGTAACCTTGGCATGTTCTGTCAGAAGGTTGGAAAGGCTCCTTCCTTAGCATTAATGGGTAAAGATTGCTTATTCAATAGAAGGGATGCATTTGGAATATCAAAATCAAGCCATGAATGTTTGCTTGGAAAATACATTCCCTTAGTCATGAGTATTCACTTAATAAGTCGACAATCGATGTATTGTTACATAAGATTACAAGTTTTGCATAAGCACAATTGAAAAGAAAAACAGCTTTCATAAGAATTACTTGGGTGACATCCACAATGTTATTACTTAATTTAAACTTTGAATACTGTAAACTGAAAGCATATAGGATCAGTGAACAAGCCTATTGAGCTCTTCTGACAGTTGGACAAAGGCTAATTCTTTGCTGCCGATAGCAAGGATTTTACAAACCTACAAAAACATACATAGCAGTGAGAAGTCTTATGCCTCAATGTTAACCACCCCCGTGGCAGGTAGCAGAATACAGAGGTATTCTGTATTCTGTACTTAGAAAAAAATCATAGAAACTAGGAACAGGAATAGGCCATTTGGTCCTTCATGCCCGCTTCATCATCCAATGTGATCACGGCTGATCCTCTGTCTCAATGCCATATTCCCACTTTCGCATCAAATATCTTTATGCCTTTAAAATCTAAAAAAAAATCCATCTCTTTTTTGAATACATTCAGTGAAGTGGCTTCCATAGCCCTCTGTGATAGGAATGCTACAGGATCATTACTTTTTGAGTGAAGAAATTTCTCCTCATCTCAGTCCTAAATGGTCTACCTTGTAACCTGAGAATATTTCCCTTGATTCTAGATTCTCCACTAGGAAAAACATCCTCCCTGCATCTAGTCTATCCAATCCTGTCAGAATTTTATCCATTTCAATCAGATTTCCTCTAATCCTGCTAACATTTCAGTGATTACAGGCCACTCGAACCAAACTCTCCTCATAGAACAGTTGTGGTCAAAAATTGAAACCACTCAAGTCTGTAAGTTGCAGAAACAAAGACTTTATTCAGAGACATAGCCTTGCTTTTAATCTTGTCTGACCTTTGCCAAGGCTGTGTAATATACTTATATGTTTTGCTTATAAAAAAAACATTCACGCCAGAATTCTACCACCCCATCCACTATAGAATCAGAGCAGATGAGGAGCAGACAATGGAAACGTTCATTGACCTCAGGCAGGATTTACTGATCTCGAGTCAAGCGAGCGCATAGAATCCATCCTAAACCTTACAGACATATACACATAAATCAGTTAAACAATAAACACAATGCAGGCGGTTTTCCAGGCTTGCTCATCCCAATCATGATTCATGATGGAGAATCGGGAGTCAGTAGGGAAGCGATAGTTTTGCACCTTTCATCAAATCCACTGGAACCCTCTCAGGCCGTGCTGCCAACGCTGTTTGATCAATTTCTGCATTCCTGCTTGTTAACTGTGCAAATTCTGAAATGACCAGTTAACTTTAACTTGTATGTAACCCCCTCCTCTGCCCATCCCAATCACTTGGCAAACTTTCAATTGTTGCAGCACTGCATTCTGCAGCAGAAATGTTCTTTTCTATCTGTCCAAAGCTGCAGGTAAGGTTACACTGCTTTGAAGTTCTCTGGCAATTTCACCTTAATGGGAGGAGGGGGTTCCATTCAGCACAGCTGTGTATTCTGTCCCAAGGTATGCACATAGCTTTGATTTGAAGTTTCTCAGCAAACAAAAATCATTGAAACCCACAAAGCTTGAAGCTTTAGATATGTAACATGTTCAAATTGCAGTGCCTTGTAAAAGCTTCAGTTGTCGGATCAAGGAAATTCTAACATCCTCCAGCCATCTCTGTTTATTTTGATTTCCTTTCATGATCCTTACCTCAATGTAGATAGAGTCTATAGCCTTTTGTTTCACTTACTCTTTCAAGTGATCTGTAAAAGCTCCAGTAGATTTGTTGAGCATAATTTGGCTTTCATAAACCCATACCAGCTTTTACAATCCCATTAATGCTTTTTAAATGTTCAATTATCATTGCCTTTAGCATCTTCCCCACTACCGATGTTAGGTTAACTGATCTGTAATTCTCCTTTTTTTGCTCTGCCTCCCTTTTTAAATAATGGGGTTACGTTTGTCACCCTCCAATCTGCAGCCTACAGAATTTTGGAGGATGACAACCAATGCATCCAATATTTCCAGGGCCATGTAGAATCATAGAGGTCACAGCATGGAAACAGGTCCTTCGGCCTAACTTGTCCATGCTGCCCCTTTTTTAAAAAACCCTAAGCTAATCCCAATTGCCTGCATTTGGCCCATATCCCTCTATACTCATTGTACCCATGTAACTATCTAAATGCTTTTTAAAGATAAAATTGTATCTGCCTTTACTACTACCTCTGGCAGCTTGTTCCAGACACTCACCATCCTCTGTGTGAAAAAATTGCCCCTCTGGACACTTTTGTATCTCTCCCCTCTCACCTTAAACCTTTAGACTCCCCTACCTTTGGGAAAAGATATTGACTATCTACCTTGTCCATGCCTCTCATTATTTTATAGATCTCTATAAGGTCACTCCTCAGCCTCCTATGCTCCAGAGGAAAATGTCCCAATCTATTCAGCCTCTCCTTATAACTCAATCCATCAAGTCCCAGTAGCATCTTGGTAAATCTTTTCTGCCCTCTTTCTAGTTTAATAATAGCCTTTCTGTAATAGGTGACCAGAATTGCACACAGTATTCCTTACCAGTGGAATTACCAGTGTCTTGTACAACTTCAACATGATGTCCCAACTCCCATTTTCAATGTTCTGACTGATGAAACCAAACATGCCGAATGCCTTCTTCACCACTCTGTCCACTTGTGATTCCACTTTCAAGAAGCTTTGAACATGTGCTCCATCTGCCATTCATCAGCCCACTGAGCCAATTGATCAAGATCCTGCTGGAATTGGAGATGACCTTCCTCACTGCCCACCATGCCTCCTATATTCTCATCCAAATCATTAATATAAATGACGAATAACAGTGGGCCCAGCCCTGAGGCACATTGTTGATCACAGGCCTCCAGTTTGAAAAACAATTCTCTACAACCACCCTCTGGCTTCTGTCAAGAAACCAATTTTATATTCTCTGAATACTCTGAGATATAGATTGCCAGGCACTGGTGATTTGTCATCATATAATCCCATTAATTTTCCCAGTACCATTTTCTTACCAATAATAATTTCCTTCAGTTCTGCCCTCTCACTATATCCTTTGTTCCCTAATGTCATTGGGAGGTTATTGTTCCCCTCTTTTATGAAGACAGAACAAAAGCATGTGTTCAGTTCTTCTGTCATTTACTTGTACCCCATTATAATTTCCCAAGGTTCTGATAGTAAGGGACCTGCATTAGACTTTACTAGTCAAATGATAATTTTCTATTCACATATAGAATTTTTTACAATCAATTTATATCATGTTTCTGCAATTTTATTCTCTTACAATTTGTCCTCTTTTGCTGAATTATAAAATCTTTCCAATCCTGCTTTTTCTGGCAATTTTATATGTCTTCTCTTTGGCTTTGATTTTACCTCTAATTTCTTTTTGTGAGTCACGGTTGGGCAGCCTTTCCTCTTTTATTTTTGCACCAGACAGAAATGAATAATTATTGTAATTCATGCAAACGTTTTTTAACCATGGACCATTTCTGATCAAATGCATTAGTAAGGTTCCCCAAACTATCCTTGCCAATTTGTACCTCATACCCTCATACTTCTCTTTATTTAGATTCAGTACCCTAGGTTAGGATTCAACTGCTTCACTCTCCATCTTGTAGAAGAATTCTTATAAATTATGGTCACTCTTGCTCAACCTGAACAAGTGTCTTAATTACTTGCACTTGGCTTGTCAAAGCAACATTTAAACATATCAGTGTGCAACAGCTAATGCTGTAATGGGGTGTGGCTTGGCATCCCTCAAAGCACCTACACTCCATGGGAAGGACTTTAGGAGCAGTTATATTCCACACTTCTCATGTGGCCAATTCAAAAGTCAGGGTCAGAATTGAATTTCAGTGTAAGAAGGAGTAGAGAGGAAATCAGACTGTGATTTCCACTTGTCTGAAGATTCAGTCCACAAATGTGACCCTGCCATTACATACAACAAGTTGTTTGTATTCTGGTCTGGTAAAGTTCTTCAGCCATTGCTAGCATCCCAGATGCACCCTCACCATAAGTATCAAAGTTTAAAGGATCTGAGGCATTTTTCTTGTGTTATTAACAAGTGATTTTTAGCAAAGAAGAGATTATATGTTCAAATAGGTAAACCGCTAACAGTTCATGACCAATGCTGTGAAGCTCTTGATAAATTATATTCAATATAAAACGACATATTTTCCCTCTGCTGCTTAACTTCAGTTGTGTCTAAGATAAAATTCTGCATTTAGATTTGATCTTCTTACATAGTGGGTGACAATGAGTTTGGAATAGTACAAAGGAAGTTGCCAGACTAATTCCTACCATGTAATATCTTACTTACCCAAATGTATTCAAAGTGACGTAACATCTTATTTACCCAAATGTACTAGGTCTGACCAATTTAGAAAAGTTAATCTTAGGGGCCGTTTGATCAAAAGTTTCAGATGATGAACAGGCAAGTTATGTTTATGTTGATTAATTCTACCAACTAAATAGGCTAGGGAGGATCAGAAATCAGGTCAAAGGGGTGGATATCCAGATCACATCACTGGGTGGGTGGTCAGGTTGGGAGTTGATAGTTGGTTGGGGTGGATGAGGTGTAGGGTTGGGTTATGGTGGGAGGGCTTTGTAGTTGGGTCATGAGTGACAAGTCATGGCTGTGCATCGTCAGGGGGAGAGGAGCAATTGGAATGTGATAAGCTGGATTTTGTTGTTAATCATTGACTTAAACCAGAAATTTAACAGTGGAACAATGCAGGGCAAGTATCTGGGTAATTACTGCTCATCTAACACAAGTGTCCACCCCTGGACTCAGTTTAAGATAATTTTCATAATGTCTCAGGCAGCACAACTCAGCTCCTTAGAATTCTAAACTCCCTGGATATTACCACACATGTGCATGAGTCAGCACCTCTGACATCTCAATGTTTAGTAAGAAGTCTCACATCAGGTTAAAGTCCAACAAGTTTATTTGGTAGCATAAGCTTTCGGAGTCTCGCTCCTTCTTCGGGTGACTTCTTACTGTGCTTACCCCAGTCCAACACTGGTATCTCAATGTTTGCCATTGCTGGTATTAGACGATCTGGCAGTAGGTTTTAGGAATTTCTTCTTTTTCCGTGGAATAATGAAACTGCGACCTGGTTAGCAGATTCATGAATATTGATGGTGTGAGTTCCTTCATACAGGAGCTGCTTCTGACTGGGGCAGTGGTCATCTAATCACAATGATCAGGACCAGGGTGAGTTCCTAGACTAGTTTTGATCGCTGAAGGAAGTTAGAAATTTTCCCAATTTTCACCTCTAAATTGTTCAGACATCAGCTGCTTTCGCTCTTTTCCCATGAGAGCCCATGGGTGGCATGGTAATGTATAAATTATGATGCACTGGACATCACAACAGTATGAAATGAACTAATGGACTTTTTTATATGTTCATGAATATAACATGATGAAATTTCAGTATAACCCTTTCCCATTCAAACAGCCTTTGATAATTTCCCATCCCTTAAATTCCCATCTTTAAATAACATATTGTTGAGATATTATTGAAAAACAGCTGGAGGTACAATATTATTACATCACAAACTTGCAAAGGTAGTTTCTGTTGGAAATGTGGACATGGGAATTAATAATGAGAAGAACTAATGGGAAGTATATACAAGCATAAGGTTTACTTTTATTGGAACAAATCATTAGACAATCAAGAATTGGTGATAATCCCAAAGGAGTGGTAATGTGCTAACAGTACTCTTCTGGGTCAGTTTGTTGCACTATTACTCACAAATTCAGGTGTGGATCAAACCATCTGTAGGAGCAAACTGCTGAGAATGGAAAATTGCATTTATATAAATGGGAACCAATTAAAGGGAAATGCCAATGCTGACATGGAATTAAAAAGTGACAACTAAAAATGAGTGAAAAAGCAGCTTCTGGTGCAAAACTTGAGCTTACAAGTGATCTGTTCAGCCTCTGTGCAGACTGTCTTGCACTTTGGCAACAGATAGACTACACAGTTCTATAACTGACTCTGTTATCCCACAACCCACAAAGACAGTGCCCAACAGCCTCTCAAATGATTTTTTTGTATGACTTCAATACCTGCTATGCTGCAGTCTAAAAGCCTCCAACTTATTATTGTATAATTATGTTCAGCACCTTAGGAAAAATAAAGAAACATTTATCTTCTCCTCCAACACTTTCAGATATTTCTCATTCTTTTTAAGTAATTTTATTAATTTCCAACCAACCGATTTATGGGTAATCTCTCCAATCAAATTTCTTTCTTTCTTAGTGGAATCATAGCTCCATTGTACAATCAGTTACGATCCTTCTGCACAATCACGGTAAACACGTAGGGGGTAATTTTGATTCTGTGTGGAGTGTAAAATGGGTGACAGCAGGCAGACCATGTTACATCTGCACCAATTTTTATTTCCAATAATGTTACTGGAAATGCATTCAGGAAATCAATCCTCGAAAAGATGAAGTTATGGAGAAGGGTGTCAGCTACAAATGGAATGAGGCTGGAGTTCAAGATCAAATCAGGGGTTTAAATTGAGTAAGCAGCACAATGATACAGTGGTTAGCACTGCTGCCTCACAGCATTAGGGACCTGGGCTCAATTCCCAGCTCAGGTCACTGTCTGTGTGAAGTTTGCACATTCTTCCCATGCCTGCATGAATGTCTGCTTTCTGCCCACAGTCCGAAAGATGTGCTGATTAACATTAGCATTGACCATGCTAAATTCTTCTTCAGCGTATCCGAACAGGTGCCGAATGGGGAATTTTAACAGTACTTCCATTGCAGTGTTAATGTAAACTTACTTGTGATGATAATAAATAAGCTTTAAATTTAAAAACTAGATTCAAAAGTTGTTAACATGAATTGAGGAGGATGTTTTTACTTTTGTAGATTTCAACCTATAGGTAGTTTGATTGTTTTAGGACTTGATGTTGGACAGGCAGGTGGGCAGCGCAGTAATGTCACTGGGTAGACTAATGAACCTGAAGATAGTAGATAGGTGGAGCTGATTGTTACCAGTCGATACATAGAGTGTAACCTAGTATTTCCATCTGATCCTACAAAGGGATAACATAAAGATAATCTATAGGAATGAGCAAAGAATTAAGTCTTACGACACCAGAGGTGATGATAAGAGCACAGGAGAACACAGCATTCGAAGTGATGTGATGGCTGTGTTGTGACAGATAGGAATGAAACTATGAGAAGAACATTGGTGAAAAAAGTAACGAAGAGAGGCTTAGAAGGATAAGGACTGACAGTGCCCTGTGGTTTCATTTACACAAAATATCTTTGATGTTTTTGACAGAACCATTACCTGCTTTATTTTTAAACCACAGCATTCAGAAGGTAAACAACTTATTTAATGATTTCCAAGATGTTAATCACAAATATAGCATCTAGAAAAAAAAACAGTTTAAGAGACTGCGAGTTGAATGCTAATATCCAATTAATTATTTGGTTAATAATCCAAGCAGTTCCATATTAAATTCCTCAAGACAAGGAAGGGAAAATTGCTCCATGAAAAGGATTGAGTATTCTTTTTTCCCAACAGGCATTGATTGGCATTATGTACAATTCTTTGTTAGTAACATCCTTAGCATTTTAACGGCAGTCAAATTACTGACTGCCCGTTAAGAGACTATTAAATGTTGTAGTGAGAAACAGAAGAGTTCGCATTCTAGAAAGATAAAATGAAATGGGCTGAAGGACCTTTTCATCTGAAACCATTATGTGATCTTTTCAAAACCAGCCATAAAGACTAACATATTCAGTGTAACACCAAAGTAAAAGTGGATTCTACTGTAATTGAATTGCAAAATGGTGTTAAATACAGCACTAGATGAATGATTAACTGCTGGGTTGAAATACTCAACATGCTTTTTAAAATCAGACAAAAAACAATGAATCAACAATGCTTTGATAAAACTGGAGTTAATAATCCATGATACTTAAAGAGGTCTGTATAGGTATTCAGACAGCAAGCCAATACTAAAGCTGATGCGATTTGTGTACATAAGCTCTGCTACTCAGCCACGATTGCAACAATAAACTACAAAGCATTACAGTTTTCCCTTGGGTATCAAAGATAGGAAAGAAGTTGTTAATATATTCACCTGTGTGCCTTGCCATCCAAAGGAAGACTGCATAGCAATCGGCTACAAAG
Source organism: Sphyrna mokarran (assembly GCA_024679065.1). NCBI lineage: Eukaryota > Metazoa > Chordata > Chondrichthyes > Carcharhiniformes > Carcharhinidae > Sphyrna > Sphyrna mokarran. Next base: position 101,431,369 of record JAGIQG010000003.1, on the reverse strand, counting down.
ATGGCAAAATCAGGCTTTGGAGGAACTTTAATCACAAACAGGAGTATGTCTGCTCAACACAGCACTGGTACCACAATGTAGTCAATGACCTGGTCTTTTCAGCAGAAGGCACTAATTTGCTGTCTGGTGGAGTAGAGTCTGTATTGGTTCAGTGGTGACATGGATCCTAAGTAACCCTAATGTAACACATATAATCCAGTCTATTTAAGGGAATTGTCAGTAAAATATTTTTAAAAAGCAGTGCAACAACAGGCACAGCATACTCTACTCCCATTCAGTTTTAGAAAACAATTTCTGTACATCACTTTTTTCCCTCTTTTAGTTTTCTTGTGCAATTTCCAAACCAAAAAAGTAGAGTTCACCTTGTAACCTGCTACTCATTCTGTGAAAGTGTAGTTTATTTATTTTTGATTCAGTTTATGATTCTCAAAGACTAGAGAGGACCTTGTTCCAAAGTATAAACGTTCATTCTATTTACAAAAGAACCTACAAGAATTAAGTGGGATCATAGAATCCCTACAATGCAGAAGTATGCCATTCAGCCCATCAAGTTTGCACTGACAACAATCCCACCCAAGCCTTATCCCCATATATTTACCCCACTAATCTCTCTAAGCAACATATTGCAAGACACTAAGTGGCAATTTAGCATGGCCAATTAACCTAATCAGCACATCTTTGGATTGTGGGAGGAAACTACAGCACCTGCAGGAAACCCACACAGACACAGGGAGAATGTGCAAACTCCACAGACAGTGATCCAAGACAGGAATCGATCAAAGGTCTCTGGGGATATGAATAACAGTGGTAACCATTGTGCCACTGTGCTGCCTGTGAAAACTGGAAATCTAAATGCTAGATTTACAGTATAATCAGTTTGACATAGATTCAAACTGTTAACATCACATGGTTTAGACTCAAACAGTCTTGTTACCACTTAACCATGTCCAGTCTTGCTCTGGGAATGTCTAAATAAAGTAGACTTTACATCTTCTTTAAACATAGTAACATATACATCATAATTTTCTTGTTACTTTCCTAGAAACCATTTATTCTAATACCTCATCTACGAAAAAGCGTACAAGAACTATCTTCCAAGCTTCCCAAACATCATTATATAACATGTAAAATAACTGCCTTTGCTTGGAATTCTCTCAGGACAGGCTTCATGGACAAGATACTAATTAAACTATGATGTTTCTATAAAAAGCTTTATTGATTTGATTTTTAAAGTGGTTACTGTTTTCTAAAGTGCAAAAATAGTTTGCTTACAAAAAATGGCTCATTGTCTATGTTTCTTCCCAATATGCTGAGAAGTAGCTCAGAATAAAGTAACATCTCTTCCCAATGATCTGACCTATAATGAGAATGTATCACTTCAGAATCATGCAAATGACTTTGTAATACAATACTTTATGAAGAAATATATTCATTACCATATCAACTACCAGTCATGGAAGGTCATTCTTAATGCAATTAGTTAAGAGTTGCACAGTGACATGGTGACACAATAGTTAGTGACGCTGCCGTACAGTACAAGGGACTTGGGTTTGATTCCTGACTTGTGTCACTGTCTATGTGGAGTCTGCACGTTCTCCTTGTGTCTACGTGGTTTTCCTTTGGGTGCGCAGGTTTCATCCCACAGTCCAAAAGATATGCTGGTTAGGTGCATTGGCCATGCTAAATTTTCCTTCAATGTACCCAAACAGGCATCGGAATGTGGTGTCTAGGAGATTTTCACAGGAACCTCACTGCAGTGTTAATGTAAGCCTAATTATGATACTAATAAATAAACTGTTATACCTCTAACCTCTGTTTTGTATCCAGTTGCTTTATCAAGCTATGTAAACTAATTGCAGGACTTAAAACATGCAGATGACAAAAAACATTACAAAAGAGGCAATTCATTAGACAATGTATTGTAATGAATGGAATTAACAATAAAACCAAATGAAGAATGTGAATAGAAGGTTCCCACAGAAATGAGATCTTTATGTCAAAAGCTCCTGTATTTAAAGAGTTCCTTGAATCTATTTCAGAAAAGCTGAAGAACATCATCACCTTTCAAAAAAATTCACAGAAATTCAGTCATACGTTGTTAATGAGCAAACCTATTCAAGTTGCAAAAGCATCTACAACATAACCAAGATCTGCAGCAACTGGAGTAATTAACTATCTTTGAAAACAGAGATTTCAATCTATTCATGGAAATAATGGAATTTCCAGTGATCTTTGGCCAAATTGGATCAGAGTGTATTCCATTTGAAAATAACTGAGAGAATAAGCGGAGACTAGGAAAAATATTAAATTTTAAAGTCAACGGGAGGATCATCAATTGCAATGTATAACAGGCAGTTTACTAGCTGCTACAGTTTTCAACTTCACCAGAAGTGAAAAGAATCCCCATTATGGTCAGAAGCTGTGGATATTATAGCAAGTAATTCAGTTCTGACTTCCCAAAGACTGCCCACCATCTGCACAGTACAAGTCAGGACTGTAATGGAATAGTTTCCACTTTCCTGGATGGATGCTGCTTCAGAGACAATCAGGAAGCTCAGCACCTTTGAGAACAAAGCAGCCTGTTTGTCTGGACCTCCATTCACCATGCTATGTATTTACACCCCTCACCACTGCTGCATAGCAATGGATGGGCTTAGGTAAGGTGCCTCTTTGGAGAATTGGTGTAGACTCGATGGGGCTGAATGGCTTCTTTCTGCACTGTAGTGATATAGTAGTGAGTGATATAATAGATTTTCTCTCCACTTGGCTAATGATGGTTGGAAGTTTCACATTGGATACTTTTTGGTTTAGTTGGTTGTTTTATTATATAAATCCTGCTCTCATGGACAACACACATTAAGAAGTTTAACAACACCAAGTTTGCCCTTTCATACACCCTGAAAGCTAGTGGCTTTTACTACCAAATAAACCTGTTAGACTTTAACCTCGAGTTGTGAAACTTCTTAATGTGTTTACCTCAGTCTAACGCCGGTATTTCTATGTTGTGATTCAGAGACAACACCAGCACTCCCAAAGATATATTGTGTTAAAGTAAGAAGATATTTCAAAAACTAAAATTAAATGGTAAGTTCAGCAGGTTAATCTCCTCATGTGGGTAAACTTGCCTAATTGTAAAATTCCCTCTTTACATGAAATCTCACGCATAGGGATACCCATGTGCAGGACCTCAAACCAACACTCCTGATACCCATGACATACACAGATTATTTTGTTTGTGGTTTGTTTCTCTTTTCTGCTTCATGGCATTTCTCAGTTTGAGTTAGGTTCCTTTAAAACTATCATCCCTAAATGGAAGCCAGGCATTTGTTTCAATGAATTCACGTTGGACCGAGAATACAAACACAAGCATTATGCAGCTCCTTGATCAATCATTGTTACTTATCTGTGGACTAAAGAAATTCCATGTGGGATGTTACTGGGAGATTTAAGGGATGAATAGAAAGTTAGGAATTTAAAGATCAGTTGAAACTCTCTGTCTCCAGTGGATTGCAAATAAAGCCAGAATTCTCCCATCCCTCCTGCCACTGGAATTTTAGTGGGCGGGGTGTGGACAATGTGAAACCCCACTGACAGTTTGGAAATTTCTAACTTTTCAACCAGTGCAGCCAGAGAATTCCACCCATAGTTACCTTTTTCAAAAGGAAGGTGATGAATAACCGAGCAAGTTCAGAAAAGCAGCAGCAAAGAAATATATGGTAGGACATGCTTTATTTTTAAACAGAGATAGAGGATTGCTGCTTTTAATTGTTAACAAGCCTAGAGAAGCAATAGTTTCTCCTTGGAGCAAAGGAGACTGAGGGAAGATTTGATAAAGGTGTACAAGGCTGCCCCACCTGCCACAGGAATTGGAGCAGTCAAGGGGCAGATCATGGAAAGATCTGTTGACCTCAGGCAGGATTTTATGGTTTTGGGATGAGCGAAACTGTAAAAACCCACCCTATGAAAGTTTACAGAAGATAAATAGCTGATAGTACAAGAACTGAAGTTTTAAAGTTTTGAAAAGGGTTGCAGTGGGATGGAGGGAATGTGAGAAAGACCATTTTTACTCATTGAATTATGACCTTGAACTCGCTGTCTACGAGGTAGTATGATGAAGATATTGCAAGGAACTTGGAATGGGCAGATGGGAGAAATTGCCATATAGGGGTGGTGGTGATGGGTGGGGTGGTGGCAGTAGAGCAGGAGAATGGAACTGATTGAATTGCTTTACAAAGAACCAACATGGCTCAATGGACCAAATGGTCTCCATTTCTGTTTTTATGATTCTACGGGTGCAATTTCATATTCTCCTCCACCCTGGTGATGGGGGTGCATTAAATCAGATGAGAAGGTAATGGGTAGGGATCCTGTCTTTCCATATCCACCCCAATTCAGTGGGAAGCTCCAGGAAAGCCTTCTGGCCCTATTACCTAATGCCACCTATTGGCCTCATCCTGCTGTAGGCATTAACCCAATGGCAGATGGGAGCTCATCATGTTGTGGAGGGGAGGGGAAGGTGAGGGGCTCTGATTCAAAGGCTCTCAGTGCCTGATTGAGGGACCCAGCATCCAGAAGGATGAGCTACTGGGAGTCACAGCCCCATTACCCTTCACCCTAGCTGCCAATCAGCCTCCCCACTATCCCATGATCTCTCTACCCTTGTTGCTAATTAACTTCCCCATTCTCTCATGGTCCCCACCCCACAAACTCGCCTCCTGCTATAATTAACCTCTGGCCTGGAGTCTAACAATAATTCCAATCTCAGGTGAGTATTCCCCACCTCCCCAGTGGTGTTACCATTCAATAGACCTGCCAGCCTCATTGGCTATTTTCTGCTGGCTGGACTTCAGCTCCCAGGGTCCTTGATCCTGAAGAAGGCCTGGTGTTGATGTCCAGTTAAGCGCCTGACTAGCATTTCATTCAGCAGGGGTTTCCTAATAATGTTAACATGGAGTTCTTGCTGGTTCTTCAGCTGGCTATCCACATCTCACTGCCTCCATTAAATACCGCCTGAAATAAGTCAACATGATCATGGAAGAAGAAAGAAAAATATTGCAGATGCATGAAATCTGAGACAAAAAACAGAAATGCTGGAAAAACAGCTGATCATTAGCATCTGTGGAGAGAATAGGAAAAGTTACTTTCAAGGTGTGGACCCCTTTCCAAACTAAAATATCTGAGTCAGGCAATACTAATACAATCTGTAAAAGTGAAAGAAAAGCTAAATATGAAACCACTGATAAATACAAAAATAAACCTTTTTATGAGTCGCAGTTTTTAATGAAATGGTCTACTCTTTGGAGAGAATCTTATCAGAAAATGGCAGAGTGAGATTTCCACTGGGGTGTGCCCTGGCACAGGTTGGCTGTGCCAGATTGGCATGATGCCAACCCAGCATTACTAACTTGTGCCAAGAGGCAGTGCCAGCAGGCATTGGCAGGCCATTGCCTAGCCATGCTCCTCTCCCCTGGGGGCTATACTCATGATGCCCCTGAGGAATCCCATAACAAGTTCACTTCTCAAGTTCAATACATGGTGAAGAGTGAGCCTATAATAATATGGTAATGTAGTCAAATGTATTTAAATCAGTTTCACATTAGTTATGGGCTTGAACCTAATTATATTGCTGATGAGAGTCAGTGAAAATTCAAAGTTGCAATCTCCCCGGCGAGACTTGCAGCTTTTGGGTTTAGCCAGATCTTGAGTACCTGCTGCCATTCCCATGGACAGTGATTGTGAACTCAAGATCCTTCCCTTCGTCGCTTACAAATAATTAAAAAAAAGACACAAAGACTGCGCATTATTTTATATATAAGTATATATATGTATATATATATAAAATTGAATTGCTCTCATGAAATTAAAAATTGGGCTTTTATTCAAAATTGGAAGCTCTCGGTGTAAGCTCACCTTTGCAAGGTGATGAACTGATTGAGATAGGACTATTCAAAATCATTTTCACAAGTGTGTGTGAATATAAAGGCTACATCATATCAAAGGATATGTGACAATGGATGATAGATGGCTGGATTTTGAACATTGGTAGTGAATCGATGATTGGAAGCAATCTTGTGTTCCCAAAAGAAAATATGATATTTAATGCTGTTGCTAACTTAATTTGATGTGACATTACCACTGACAACAATAAATTCAATTTCATTGGTGAGAGGATGGGCTTAATCTGTAGCCATCGTATAAGAATTCCCATCATGAATCATCCAGTGAGTGTCTGAGCATCCAGTCATGTTTTTGCCGTTGACAGATAATGTGAATATTTAACCTTGAAACCTGCAAGTTCAAGAAGGTGCTGCGGACAAGCTAAAATGCCTCAGAAGAGTTGACATTTGTTAAATTATCTGAGTTATCAGATAGAAGAGGTAGAGAACCTCTTCCATTTTGCAATACTCAAAATATCAGCTGAACATAATTGAGAATAAGTAATTATGTTGATAACTGACTCCCACAGCTGTATGTGTATTAATTGCACCTGTTTAATGACAGAAACATGGGTGAAAAATCGGTCCTTGAGATTCAGAAAGCAGATTTGGTTTTCCAGGACTATTTATTACATATCTGTTCTGGAGAAATGCAAAGGTTATAAACAGGATGAAAGGGAGGCATTGGTGCAGTGGTATTGTCAGTGGCCCTGCTCATCACTAACACCTAAATTACACATGGTGGGATGTAATGGCTGATTTCTATGGGGAGTTGCCTTTGCAAAAATGCGCATGTGCAAATCCTATCCCAGCTCCTTTCCTGAGCCTGTCTGTAGTGATGAAAATCTAGGCCTACATCTGTCAAGAGTATTTGACACCTGTGATGGGGGAGATAGTGGCATAGTGGTAATGTTACTAGGCCCACCTAATACTCTGGGTTCAAGGGTTTAAGTCCCACTACAGTGGCACCATTACTGACTGAGCTGGCCAAGTTCTAAAGGCTGTATCTGCCAGACTATGTCTGCAGTCAGCAATGAGGGAACCAACAAGAGGGAAAAAAGACTGGACCTTATCTTCACTAATCTACATGCCACTATTGTGCACCTTTCCATAACATTATAGGGAGGAGTGATGATTACATGGTTCTTGTGAATATAAAATCCCATCTTCACACTAAGCATGGCCTCCATCATGTTATGTGGCACCACTACCGTATCCAACGAATGTCTCCGGCCTATCATTGTGCAGTACTGATAGCTGATCACATGGCTGTCTTCATCGAGCCATTTAATTTTTAATGAAGAGGTAGTATAAAACATAACCATCTTACAAAACCTTGCAGCATGCTCGTCACAGTAAAACGAAGACTATAATAGAGCACGCCATTATCATTCAATGGAGATATGCTTCCATTGACCCGAAAAATCAGGGCATTTCTACAGTATGACCCAGTGAGTGTTTCATGGACTGGGTTGTGTACTTTGCCCTACACAATTTGACAGTGTAAAGAGGAGAACTTCAACCCAGAGGAAGGAAAGGAAGCATACATCTCATCTCACAAGGAGGATGGGGACAAGGAGTTTAAACATTAAAGAGGACTGGAGTAACTAGCTGCTGCTGTTGCCAAAGTGATGGAAATGGATGCTCAGGAGGCAAGAGTAAACCTCATACTTACTCACTTCAAATGCCCTTGGTCACCAATGAAGACAAGCCCTCACAATTCCTCAGATAAATGGCAAATGTCCATACAATAATGCCTTCACATTGGCCATTGATACTTGTTAAGAAGATGCACACATCACATATGGGACGGCAAGCTCACAATATCCCTTGCGCACACGCTGATGAGTTTTCATGCTTTGCGAATGGAAAACTTCAACAAAAAGAAGAAACAGTAATGAAAATCCCCAGGTTTAATGTGGCACAGTCTTTTCGTCACATGCTGATGTGGCCATCAGTGTCACCCTAATGTGTCTGAATGGCCTTTTCGAAATATTTCCAAGTGCGACAGTGAGGTACTTCCCCTGCATCTGTAGGTATATTGGGCAAGTCTGTACCTGCATCAAATAGTGCAATCTGAAGTAACCAGTCCAGATGGGTAAATGATGAGGATTCTTTGTTGATTCCAATGGGAATCAGTGCAAAATATTTATGAACAATATTGCTGAAGATAGGAATTTGGAGCTATCAATAACCTCAAAATATACAATCAGCATGTCTGTTCTATTATAGTCTTAATTTTGCTGAGACTAGAGTGGTATGTAGTTACGGAAGAGAGCATGTTATGTTATTAGTGAGAAATGTAATAAATCCTAAACCTTGTCAATATTTAGGTCCCTATTGGTGGACTTCCTTCCTTTAACTTCTCCAAAGTGTACTAAGGATAGTCACCCATGAATGGACACGCATTCCTGCATCATGAGATTAATAATGTATGATTGATATGAATTTTGTAAATATCTATGGTAATGTTCTCATAAGATTTTCAACTTGCATTGATACCAAGAATGAAAAATATCAAATAAATCTGGGCTCATCAGAACTGACAATCATAAACTGTACTTTATGGAGAACGAATATCTAAATGAATTAAGGTTGGTACTATATTTTAAACAAAAGAGAGAAAATTTATTCAAATTTGTTTTCATTTTTGTGTTGTACAACATTTAAATGGATTTCTTGTAAAGAAACAATTTAAGCTTTCTCTTACTTTGAGAGGCCAGTGATTTTCTGTCCTTTAATTAGGTGGTTAACACATTAACATTCCATGTAATGATTTGAAGAATTAGACTTGCTAACAAGCCTGAGTAATTTGTGCAATAACAATTGGCAGCATACAGTATTCACTAATTGCGTGAACAGAAGATAAAGCAAGTACCAGCATTACAGAAGAGAAATGGGCATTAGCATCAATGAAATGGTTTGATATCAAGCCAAGGAAGTGAAAATCAAGAAGATAAAGGGTATGTCCATTGAACAGCACAGCACAAGAACAGGCCCTTCAGCCCACAATATTGTGCTGAACATGAAGCCAAATTAATCTAAACCTTTCTGCCTGCCCAAGGTCCATATCCATCTATTCTTTGCATATTCATGTGCTTATCGAAAAGCCCCTTAAATCCCTCTATTAAACTAAGAAGAGAGGCCAGAGACAATCCAACAATATGTTCACTATCATGATAAGCATATGTTTTTTAAGTTACTAGGGCCATCAATAAACTGAGGTCAAATCATAGAGTCACAGAATCACTACAATGCAGAGGAAAGCCATTCAGTCCATTGAATCTCCACAGTCGCTAACAGAGCATTCCACCAGGCCCTATCCTCGTAACACCATGTATTAACCCACTTAATCCCTTAACCTGCACATCTTAGGACACTAAGGGGTAATTTAATCCTTAGACAAGAGGGAAATATCTCAACAATTTCAGCAGCATGATTTATTTCCCTTTTTGAATATAGTTACAAATTGTTGCATTCCTGAAGTCATGGAATTGTAGAATCATTGAACCTACAGTGCAAAAGGAAGCCATTTAGTCCTTTGAGTCTACACAGACAACAATCCCAGTCAAGCCCTGTCCCACAACCCCTTGAATTTATTTTGAAATTCCCCCTGACACTAGGTGGCAATTTAGCATGGCCAATGAAGCTAACCTGCCTAATTTTGGAGGGTGAGAGGAAGCCGGGGCACCTGGAAGAAAGCCACACAGACACAGGCAGAGTGTGCAAACTCCACACAGGGAGTCACTAAGGCCAGAATCGAATTCTGGACCCCTGGAGCTGTGAGACCGCAGTGCTAGCTATTGTACCACCCTGCCCAATACTGGCAGCCAAGAGCAATCACACGCTGTCTGGCCAGTTAACATCCAGACAGCATGAAAAATATCTTGCTGAGAAGATGCGTGAAGTTGAGCGCTGGGAACAGGGGGCCTACTCCATAGCCCCAGCTGCAGGTGGGGGTTGAGGGGATGGAGGGGAGATTGTGCAGTGAGAGGAATTTATTCAGACACAATCAAATTTTGCTATCACGGGCAGGACTAACTTGTGAAGGGTTTTGCTCCATGGTAGCCAGAGGACAAAGCTACGTAGGTGCTAACGGAAATGTGCTCATGCAGAGTCTTGTTACTCTGATGACAGCACGCAAGCCCTCCTGAAGGCAATCGGTGATTGACAGGAAATACTGCTGGCAGATGATGGAAACAGGAAACCTCCACACGTCACCAAGAAAGTCTGGGCAGAGGTGCTGGTGACAGTGAGCAGCTGTGGGCTTAGGCATAGGACCTGAGTCCAATGTCGGGGGTGGATGACTGAGCTTTTCCACTTTGCAAGGGTAAGGTAGACCATTTGAATGAATGTATATATAAGTGTGCATGCATGCATTTTTTGGGACTGCAAGGCACCTTCAATAGTAGCAGAATCCCATGCCCAGCAAAGTTATTTAGGACTAGATAGGATGGCAGACATGCCTAGAAGGGAGAAGTCCGGCAATGTGTTGGGCACATGGAGCAGTGATGTTGGGAAGGAGCAGATACAATGCAACAATATAGAATAGAAACACACAAATGTGCTTTTGTCTTCACAGGAAAGAAGAAGCACAATGTGCTGGATCTCAGCCATACAGGTGTCTGGCAGTGTTGACACCAATTGAGGAGGACATTTTAGCATTGGCATGTGAGCTGAGATGAGATCAGCTAGTTGAAGAGAGATGGGGCTTTGAGGATACTGTGAGTGAAAGGGGTATAATTGTGACCTGGGTGGGAGGATGGGGTGGGGCTTCAGAAATGGTGGGGTTGGGAACAAGGAGTGCAAAGTTATGTTTTCTACTCCTCTGTGATCCTGCATTGGTGTATATTGGAATCCATGCCCACGTGCAGAATTCAGCAACAGTTCATTACTCTGCCTCTTTAATGCTCATGTATACTCACTGCTGTTTTTTGACCCATCAGGTGGACCATCATCCAGATAGTGCACCACTAATATCACATCCTTGCTCCACATCTCACATCACCTCAGATGCTGCCACTGTGATGGGGTCGAGTGTTTCACTACAGCTGATAGCACATGGACTCCTGGTAGGGGGGTAGCATATCACATTCCCTTAAGCAGCTTTTGGAGACAAAAAGTTCCCAGGCCTCTGGCAGTCAGAGGTATGTTAACGACCAGGAAGATGTTGAGGCCCACGTATTTGATGAGCCATCATGTCGAAAAATGCCAGATGTCCAGAGGGAGGTATGTGAAGGTCTGGCGGAATTTTTGCAGAAGGTTTGTGAGCCCTGATCCATAAAATGGAGGAGGCCATGCATGGCATGAATGCTGTGGTCATTCTCTTCTCTAAACATACAACATCCTTCAACAAGAGATTGATTACTCTCGTGAACAGCCACTCCAGCAGCTCAATCAAGGGTTTCTGGGCTTGTCTTCAGACCTGCAAAGTCACACACAGGCAGTAACCTCAGCAGACATTGTCCATGGATGCAACACCTAGTGTCTCTGCCAGCTTCTTGTCCATCTATGGTGAGCAGTGAGGCCCAAGCAAACCTCATGTAAGCGAATGAGCAGCAGCTACCTGTATCTGGGGGCTCTCTCAGGGACTGTATGGTCTAAAGATTCTGCATTGGCTGAGGAGGATTGTGCCACTTTGTCAAACTCTCCTGTCCAGTCGAAACCTAATAGCCTTTATAGTGACTACAGGACAACCATCGAAGTCATCTTGGCCAACGAAACACCTGCGTCAACAGCCCATTTCCAATATAGCTGCCAGCAAAGGGGAAGTACCAAGATAAAGCTCTTATAAATGGTTTTAGAAATCACAGTTAACACAGAAGGGCAATCATGAGTGAAATCTTTAACTATATGAATTGTGCATTGTCATTCCACATCACTTTATCAAATTTACATTTTATTTCACATGTTGTTCTGCTGTTAGTGTCATTAAGATTGGAGACCTAATACTCAATCCTGAAAAGTAATTTAGCATGATTGTTATTTTTCAGAGTAGGTGCCAAAGAGGTTGTCAGGAGATGTTCAAGAGCCCTGAGCAAATCTTGAAACTGCAGGGTTTTCAAGGATTTGGAATTAGGACTTTGGAAGCCTACTGAAGCTTCTTCGAATGAGTGTTTCCCTGGCTTACCTGGCTTTCAAAAGCTGTTGCCTTCTCAACTTAGCCCTCTGGCTGTACGGGTTCATCCTTGGAGGCTGTTTTGCATCATCCTTAAACAATTCTAGTGTATCTCCTACACTTGTTTCCCTTAGAAATTGTGCAGACCACAGTGAAGGAGGTGCCATCTGGTGCATATTTAAGAGATCCTCCAGACCAGCCAAGAATAAGAAACTCAATTTGATCAGACTGTCGTCCTCTTGACTATAGCCCTTGTAGGTGAATGGCTTCTCTCCAGTGGGAATTCGAGAATGCCTTATAGATGTCACAGCCATCATTTCAAAACCCTCCCTCAGCCAACCATGTAGGGAGGAAGGAAAATCTTGGAACCTGCTGGAGAATATAAATCATGGCAACATTCAGGATACTTTGGCAGGATACATTGCTGGATGTTGAACAAGTGATTGCTTTTATGATTCACTCCAGTAGGTGTTTTGCTGTCCACCACAGAATTAATGTCATCTTCCAAGAGACTCTGTGAATGAAGCAAAGTTTTGCAATTTCACTGGTCATCAATTTCACCTGAACCTTTGGAAAGCCTGTAAATTCTCTTGTATGCTCTGCCTGGCTATGCTCGACTGTTGTGAAATATATAAAGGTATTCACCATCCTGAAGACTATATCTGTGACAAGCACAATCCATCTGTGTGTTGCAGATTATGATACACCACAGAGAGCTCCAACAGGGAGGATCCTGAAGCAAAAAAGTCGAGGTCAACTGTCACTTTCACTGCTGCAGGTGTAGGATGCCCCTGAACATAGAGCCACTTACTTGACAGATGGAAGTCACTGTCTCCCTTGAGATGCAAATCCTTCTTTTGTACTGCACTTCTGTCATGTCCAGTTATTGAATCTATTCTACATATTTTATTGGTAAGATCTACTGGCCCACCCTCCCTTGTAAGCCTCGCTCAAAGAAGCAAATGAGCCCCTTCAGGATGTGCTGCTTGCCCTTGTGAGCAGACATGCTGATGCTGCCTCTGGCACCTCTCTCTTTTTCTCCTCTCCTCCTTATCTGAGCAAGAACCTCCACCTGCCATAGTCAACACAGTCATTTTCAGTGGATGAAGCTGTATATGTGAAGGAGTTTGAAAGTGGATCGACTTGGGTCTCTTTGGATACAACAATTTTGTTGTGTCCAAAATTGGACCCCTGTCTAATTGAGTGGATGTAGACTGAAGGATCAGACTGAAACATGTAGACTATTTGAGAGCCCAATAATTGTCCAACAGCTAATTTTGTCATCAAAAGCTGCATTGCCATTGGGGATGTTGTTGACTATCCAAGTGTTAAAGCACTAGGTCATCCTGTTACATACTCAATTGGTGTCCTCATGGAAACTCCACTGGGAGCACCGCAGACAGAAGAGTAACACTGCCCCACTAGAAATCAGAAATCACTTGAAAAAACATTTTTTATAGTGGTCAAGATTCCTGTACTAAATGTTTAAATTGAGCAATATGTCAACTGAGGGTAGTATAAATTGAGTAATGATATCTATATGAAGGACTGAAGAACATGGTGATTGTCCCTTAAAAGGCTCAGCCTGCGGACTAAAGGTCAGACAACCTGGGGAATCAGTCAGGAAGCTGGGTGACTGATATCACTCTGGTAAACAGGAGCTTCTGTTCCAGAACTTTCTCGGGAGCTAGCTGCATTCACAAGTTTGCAAGCCTCTATACAGTTTAACCAGTAAATAAATGTGTTGCATTTTTCCTTAACAGGTGAACAAAAATAATTACATCCGACCTTTGCTCCATCCTCGGCCTTATATCCCACTTTGGATTTGGAGACTCCTGATTATTAGTTCCCTTCCTACCTGTCTAGCCTGTACATTGAAGGTTAAAATGTGTGAGCTGCTTAGAATTGCAGTGGATTGCTTTTTTAATTGGATCGATTACTGCTTTAAGTGACATCAGGCAGGCTGATAACATTCAGACATACACACAGTACAGTGTAACAACATCAGGAAACTCTCTTCCTGACATCACTATACTTTATTTCACAGCGTGTTGGCAGTACCATGCATTTTGCACCTGCGCTATTAATTCCTGTCTCTAGTATACACAGCTGTTTGATTGGTAGCCAAGCCAATATCACCCATTTTAAACAAACGGTCTGAGTCAAAACTAGTCCCAGAGAGTTTACAAAGTGAGTATCATAAAGACTAAATAGCTGGATTTGGTCCCAGTCTATGCTGCATCAGCTCACTTGTGGTACTATGCATACTATAGTTACTCTCAACCTTGTTCATAAAATGTATTTTTGGTTATTTTTAATTGTAAAATCTAGCTGTCAAATGAAACCAAACAATGCTCTAAAGGTAAATTCCTGAAAAAGGGAGAAGATTCTGAGCATTCTAACCTCAAGCTGTGATAAACAACACACGTGTCTCTCACTCTTTTTGATAGGAAGATGAAACTGTGCATCCTGCAGCTTGATGGCTGCCAACCAGTCTCCTTGTTCAACAGCCTTTGTTACGATGCCTACACGAGTCATCTTGAATTTGTCAGATTAGAATGATTATGCGAATCATAAAAGGCCTCTGGCTGATTTTGGCCAAATATGTTGCTGCATGGGAAGAGATAGCAGCTGCTGTAAGCGACCTGAGCAGACTGATGCCCTGAAGCACATGGAAGACTCAGAGAACAGCGCATTTTTTCAATATGACAGTGCTCCAACTGAAAAGTGCACCTCGTGGATATTGGCATGTGTGAAAAATTGAGAGTTAAGGAACTTGTTTGGTCGTCTGAACAATCTAATTTTCTTTCACCAATTTATCTACATGAAATGCTTGAAATGATTAAATCTTTCTCATTTGGAAATATCTCTGCCCACCACCCCTCCCCCTTTACTATTAAGACATTTCAAGTGGTTAAGTTTTAAGAGTAACTCCATGGAGCCTTGATGCTCCAAATCACAGCTGACTGAATCCTACAATAATCTCTCCCCAGCCAGGAAGGAGTTGCCATGCTCCTGGCAAAATTTAGCAACCAGATTATAATTTATATGCTGCATTTTATGAGGAGGAAGACAGAGCTAAGATAGAGGAATGTATAAAGAATCTTTTCTGCAGTATTTCTGCCTCATGACCTTTGCAGAATTACACCAGTTCCTATTTCTGTACTTAAGAAATAAGTTCAGGAACAGACTGAAAATATACCCTCTCTGAAAGAAGATAGGCATTGGATGGTGAAAGCAAATCTATATCTATTCTCTGCATAGGGTTTAGAATCCATCCAGCGATAAGAAAATGAATTCAAAATTGAATTTCAATCCTCCTGGTCATAGTTATTCAATTAGAACTGATACTATTGGTAACTACACATTATTTTTTACCATTTAAATAATTCATTATCCAATTAATAATTTTCACCGAAATCCTATGAGCTTTTACTTTAAACATAAATTACTTAAAAAGACTCTTATCAAATACTTTTTGAAAATCAACTTACATAACGTCAACTATGTTACTTATAATCATCCACTGAATCTATTACATTCACAAAGAACTCTAATTAATTTCTGTATCATTTGTCTTGTGTCATGCGTGCCCCATATCAAGACCCTGAGGTATACTTGAAGAAGGAGACTTCCATTTGCTGAACATGCAGCTAGTGTGGAATGATAGGCAGAGAGGATCTAATCATAAAATAACAAATTTGATGTCAGATGCATGCCCTCCCTTGCCGTCTCCGTTCAATCATTGTTTTGTGTCAAAATTTGCCATTGCTAAATGGGTGGCATGGTGGCACAATGGTTAGCACTGCTGCCTTACAGTACAGTGACCCAGGTTCGATTCCTGTCTCAGATCACTGTCTGTGTGGAATTTGCACGTTCTCTGTGTGTGTTTGCTCCAGTTTCCTCCCACGGCCCAAAGGGTTAGGCAATGCTAAATTGCATCTGACTTGAAGAGAAATTTTGTTTCCTCAGAGCAAGTCATTAGCTTGTGGAATTTTCTGCCCTGGAAAGCAATGGAGGCTAGGTCACTGAACACAGTTAAGGCTGAGTTAGATGGATTTTTGGATAACAAGGGAGTCAAGGGTTTTGACAGGTAGACAGGAAGGTTGAGTTGAAGTGACAATCAATTCAGCCATGATCTTTTCAAATACTAGAGCAGACTCTAGGGGCTAAATGGTCTATTTCTGTTCCTAATTGTTGTGTTCTAGTGAATGAGGTTGAGTACAGATATCCTACAGGTACTTCAGTCTGCCTTGGTGTCTGACAACGGCATACATGCAATGGGTCGAGAGGGCTGCTCTTGGATTTTTCGAGAGTAGCCTAGTGCTTCACGTCGTTAGTGTACGCTTGAACTGGACCAGTTGATGGGCAACATGACAGCTCAGTGACTATCGCTGTGCTGTGCAGATACATGGATTTGGGCCTGTGTCTGTGGGAGTTTGCACGTTCTCTGTGCTTGCGTGGGTTTTCTCCGGTTTCCTCCTACACCCCAAGATGTGCTCTTAGGATGATTGGCAAAACAATTTCTCCCTAATTGTCTCACAAATTTGGTTCCAATGCATAGACCTATAAACATAGACAGAGATCATGGGTAGAAGTGGGAACATTGCTGTGGTGGCGCGGGCTCTTTAGGCCGAAAAGCCTGTTTCCAGTGCTGTTTTGTTCTTTGTTCTTTGAGTAGGGGGAAACAGAAAAAGGTTACATGTCACAAATATCAGCCAGATAAAGCAGGTTTAGGCTTACTATAGGAAATTCAGAGATAAATTGATGCAGCAAATAAGGGAAGAAAAGAGAGAATATGAGAAAAGACTGGCAGTTAATGAAAAAAGAGATCCAAAAGTCATCTAAAGGGATACAAATTGTAAAAATGGTAAAAAGGAGTGAGGCTGATTATTAATCTAGAAGGGAATTTATACATGGAAGCAATAGACATTGTTAAAGCATAAAATGAAGAAGAACAAAGAATAAAAAACAAAGAAAATTACAGCACAGGGACAGGCCTTTCGGCCTTCCAAGCCTGCACCAACCATGCTGCCCGACTTAACAAAAAACATTCTTTACCCAGAGGGTGGTAAGGGTATGGAATGCCCTGCCTACTGCAGTTGTAGATGCACCAAGTTTGGTAGCGTTCAAGAGATTATTAGATAAGTTTATGGATGAAAAGGGAATGGTTTAGGTTAGAGGGTCATTGCTTTTTCTTAATTGGTCGGCGCAACATCGAAGGCCGAAGGGCCTGTTCTGCACTGTAATGTTCTATCTATCCTACCCTTCCAGGGGTCCCCTATCCTTTTCATGTATTTGTCCAGACATCCCTTAAAACTCATTATCGTATCTGCTTCCACTATTTCCCCCAGCAGCGAGTTCCAGGCACCCATCACTCTCTGTGTAAGAAACTTGCCTCGTACATCTCCTTTAAACCTTGCTCTTTGCATCTGAAACCTGTGCCCCTAGTAATTGACGCTTTCACCTGAGAAAAAGTTTCTGACTATCCACTCTGTCCATGCCCCTCATAATCTTGTAGACGTCTATCAGGCCTCCCCTCAACCTCCGTTGCTCCAGTGAGAACAAACCAAGTTTCTCCAACCTCCCCTCATAGCTAATGCCCTCCATTCCAGGCACATCCTGATAAATCTGTTCTGTACCCTCTCCAAAGCCTCCATATCCTTCTGGTAGTATAGCAATCAGAACTGAACTTATATTCCAAGTACTATCTAACTAAGGTTCTATAAAGCTGCATCAATTGCCAATTTTTAAACTCAATGCCCCAGCCAACAAAGGCAAGCATGCCATATGCCTTTTTGACTATTTTCTCCACCTGCCTTGCCACTTTCAGTGAACCTGTATACCCCGATCTCTTAGGTACTCAGTACTCTTAAGGGTTCTGTCATTTACTCTATATTTCTATCTTTATTAGACCTTCCAAAATGCATTACCTCACATTTATCCAGATTAAACTCCATTTGCCATCTCTGCCCAAGCATTCAATTGATCTATATCCTGTTGTGTCTTGATAGTTCTCAATGCTGTCTGCAAATCCACCAACCTTTATGTCCTTAAACTTACTGATCAGTTATCTTTTCCTCCAAATCATTTATATATATTATAAACTGCAAAGTTTCTGATCCCTGAGGAACATCACTTGTCACAGCCCTCCATTCAGAAACACATCCTGCCACTGCTAAACTCTGTCTTCTATAATTGAGCCAGTTCTGTATCCACCTTGCCAGCTCACCTCTAATCCCATACAACTTCACTTTCTGCACCAGTCTGCCTTAAGAGACCTTGTCAAAGGCTTTACTGAAGTCCATGTAGACAACAACCACTGCCCTACCCTCATTAATCATCTTAATTACTTCCTCAAAAAACTTGATCAAGTTACTGAGACATGACCTCCCCTTCACAAAACCATGTTGCCTGTCACTAATATGTCCACTTATTTCCAAGTGGAAGTAAATCCTGTCTCAAAGAATCTTTCCCAATAATGTCCCTACCACTGACATAAGGCTCACCAGCCAATAATTGCCTGGATTATTCTCGATATCCTTCTTAAGCAAAGAAACAACATTGGCTATTCAAAGGAACAATATTGGCTATTCACAAGGGAACAACATTGGCATCTCTGCTAATCAAGGAAGTATATAATGCTTATGTCCTTATAAATCAGAGGTATTTGAGACACTTGATGGGTTTGAATTTTGTTGAAAAAAATCAGTTTTCATTGAATCCCTAAGTGTAGAAGACGTCATTCACCCTATTGAGTCTGCACCGATCACAATCCCACACAGGCCCTATTCCCTTAACCCCACATATTTACCCTACTAATCCCACTGACACTAAGGTCGATTTAGCATGGCTAATCAACCTCACTCGCACATCTTTGGACTGTGGGACGAAACCAGAGCACCCAGAAGAAATCTACACAGGCACAGGAAGAATGTGCAAACACCACACATTGATCTGAGGCTGAAATTGAACCCAGGTCCCCGATGTTATGAGGCAGCAGTGCTAACCACTGTGTCACCATGATGCTCAATAAATTTATAAGGAGAAGGTATTAGAAAGGCCAGCCATTCTTAATACTGTAATAGTGACAACAAGCTCAATTGCCTATTAATTATTTTTGTAAAAATAGTGGGTGGGCTGGAAATCTCAGCACCTGCCTGCTTATTATTTTATGGGAACCAAGTTGAGATTGGGCTGGAAGGCACTGGGCTGCTGTCATATTAAACAACAGCCCCCTGCTGAAAACATGCTGGTTGGAGGAGAAGCATGAAATCCAGCCTTATGACTTTATACATGTTCCCCAGCTTGGCACAAATCATTATGCATATAAACTGTCAGTAACAAAACACGTCACTGATGGTGTATGACAATATTTTTAAGGCTCCATGTCTCCTTTTGCTGCCTACTGTAGTACAACTTACAATTTTATCTGTAACAAAAGAGTTGAAGGTGTTTGACTAATTAATTGCAGTAGCAAAAGAACAAGGTAAATCACCATTGTCTTTGGTTGTGGATAGTTTGCCTTTTAAGAAGACAGTGCGATGCCACCATGTGGAAGGGAGAACAAAAGGAGAGCGTATTATTTAAGTGCAGAAGTATTGCAGAAAGCTGCAACACAAAGGGACTTAGGGTATTTGTGCACCAAACACAGGAGGCGAGCAGGTAATCAGGATGGCTAATGGAATGTTGGTTCTTATTTCAAGGGGGTTGGAGTATAAAAATGGGCAAGTCTTGCTGCATGGTACTGGTGACACCACTTTTGGAGTACTGTGAGCAATTTTGATTTTCTTATTTAAGTAAAGATAGGATGCTCCCCAGTATGATAAAAATCTTCTGAGGAAAGATCAACAAGGTGGGATTCTACTCACTAAAATTTATAAGAATGAGAGTTGATCTCATTGAAATATGAAGGATTCTTAAGAAACTCGACAGGGTAAATGCTGGGAGGATGTTTCTCCTCATGGGAGAGTCTAGGACCAGAGGGCATAGTCTCAGAATAAAAGGGCACCAAAACTGAAATGAGGAGGAATTTCTTCTCTCAGAAAGTTGCAAGTCTTTAGAACTCCTTGCCACAGAGAGCTGTGAGGGCAGAGTTCTCGTGTAAGGCCGAGGAAGATTTTTGATCAGGAAGGGAATCAAGGTTCATGGGGAAAGAGCAAGAAAGTCGGATCAGCCATGATCCTATTGAATGGCGGAGCAGGCTAAAGGGGCCCATTTCTTATGGTCTTATGTAAGTCAACTCAGGAATAGATAGATAGCAATGCAAAATTTGAATGAGGTAACACTTCACCAAGGCCACATCTTTCCCCACATCACATTCACATGGATCCCTTCCCTTGGGATCTAAAATCTGGTTTACAGATAGAAAGAAATGAATGGAGGATTGTTTTAAGTTGTGGGCTTGATACCCAAAGAAGCACCATCTTTAGACATTGCATTATGCCAAATAGTTACAATTCCAAAATGGTTGTTTCAACTCATTCAGCTGTTGCTGCAACGTTGGACTTTCCTTTTTGCTCTCTCAGAGACAAGCTATTTATAGAAGGGCCTAAGGGAAGAAAGAACTGGCATTAATTCAATAATCATATCCTCGGGACATAAAAATGCATTTTACATCTGATTAATTAGTTTTGTGCACAGCAAGATTCCACAGACAATATTAACACAAATAATCAGGTAATGGTTTTATTTTGTCTCTGTTTGAAATATTCCTATGTTGGCTATGACATCCAGGGAGCACCCCTGCTTTGATTAGTGTCAGAGATCCTTAACATCCACTTGCTAGAACAGTTGGAACTTTGATTTAACATTTGATCTGAAAGATTGAACTTCCAACAGTGCAGCGTTCCACTGGTGCGATACTGAAGTATCAGCCCTGATTATGTGCTAAAGCCCCAGAGTGGGAGCTTGGACTCACAGTCTTCTAACTCAGAACAAGAATGCCACCACTGAACCAAGGCTGACACATAAATAGCACTTGGGGCCTGCCAAGAATATCTAATGAAGGAGCACTGAGGAAAATTGAATAATGCTGACAGGTTTAAGACTATTTCTAGAGCAGACGCCACAATAAATCCCCCAGTGAGGGAAATCCAGGCAGCATCTGTGTTTGGGCTATTGTATATCCACAGTGTATATCTTTAAATAAGACTGGCATTAACCCCTTACATACCTTGACAAAAAGGAAAGAGACAATAACATAGCAAACTCAATATAACATATTGAGCATCCACAAGGATGCTTTCTGTTCATCATATTCTGCTAATGGAAGTGGCCTTTTCACCTGGAATCCAAGGCACAAGAGTTGGAGAAAGCCCAATCTGGAGCAGTTGGTGCATGAAAGATTTATATCATTTGCACAACCATCGTTGGTATCATAGCTATTTACAACACAATAGATTGATTGACAGATACTTCATAAATTTGTATGCTTACTGATAACTTTGAACAGAGGAACCCTGACAGTACTGTCCCGCAAAATTATTTGAGCATTTAATGTAGCACATGGATAAGCTGATTGACAGGCGATGCTCTTACAAGTCTGTAAACATATGTATGTGCCGTACAATAGCATCTATAGTGGATCAAGGAGCGAGAATTATCATTCATATTTTCTATAGTTTTTGTGAATAATCCTTGTCCATAACATTGATTATTGAAATTATAAATGAATCTTGACACTAGCAGTCAACAAATGTTTAAAATGCTTAAATACATTCCTGTGACCTCTATTTTACCTTAATCTATTTAAGAATAGATAGCTTGTCTCCTTAGTTAAAATAGTGAGTCGGAAAATGTCATATGACATATGAACAATTAGAATACTCATACACTAATATTATAAGTTCTGGGGCATGATCTTTCTATTCATTAAAGTTTTGTTCAAACATAGTGGGCTGAATTCTTTGAGCCTCATAATGGTGGGATTGGAGGTCAAGGAGCCAGAAGAATAGGGGGAGACATGTCAGAGTGGCCCCCTATCAGGATTGATTTTTATAAACGGAGACACTGGTTGGCAGCATGCGAAGTGTTTTCCATTTCCCCAGTGGCGAGGGGGGGAGCTGACAGCGGGTAAGTGGCAAATCCAAACACTGGCTGGCAGGGTGAATGGGTGAGAGAAGGGGCTTGTTCTTAGTTGGCATAATTCATTAGCCATGCCAGTTAATATCTGACACTGTTGTGTTTTTCAGTTCAAATTGCTCCAGGGTATTCAGCACACAAATGGATGAAAACCAGTCCTCCATCAGGAAGATCAGGAAAACTCAAAAAAGTCAAGTTACTAACAAGCAGCAGATGCTTCCTGCTCACATGATGGACCAATGAAAATCTCACCTTACACGAAAGCAGTGGAATATTGCAATGAATTGTATTAATTTGTGCCATGGGATGAGACACCTTGAGTATAAAATGTACTGAAATAATGTTGTTTATCATTCAAACATCTGTGAAAGAAGGCAAACTCATTCTATTTTAAACCTTGCTAAGAGTGTAATGAGGAAACTTCAGCAGAGCATAAAATCTTAATGTTCTATAAAAAAGATGTTGATCTCCATTCTGCCCTTTTAAGAAAGAATAACTTAGAGGTACTGCACACTCAGAATTATTGTTCTGTCGCTTTACATATTTTGCTAAAGACCAGCATTGGTCTTTGAAGACTCCCCAGAAAAATACTTGAAGGACAGCATGGTGACACCTCGGTTAGTACCGATGTCTCGTAGTGCAAGAGACCTGGGTTCGATTCCCAGCTTGGGTCACTGTCTGTGTGGAGCATACATATTCTCCCCATGTCTGTGTGGGTTTCCTCAAGGAGCACCAGTTTCCTCCCACAGTCCAAAGATATGCGGGTTAAGTGGACTGGCTGTGCTAAACTGCTCTTAGTGCCAGAGGGACTAGCAGGATAAATGCATGGAGTTATGGAGATAGGGTCTGGGTAGGATTGTGTTTGGTGCAAACTTAATGAACTAAATAGCCTCCTTTTGCACTATGGGGTCTCTATGATTCTATAAATGATAAGTTCAACAGAATAAACAAATGCTGTATTTTTCAAACTAGTTCGTACATTTGATCCATCTCAGGAACCGTTGTTGACCTGTGATGCTTCTTCATATGGAATTGGTGCAGTGCTGTCTCATGAAGTGGGTGATGGATATGAAATGCCATTTAGTTATGTCTCAAGAACCCTCTCAGAGGCTGCACAAGGCTACTCACAAATTGAGAAGGAAGTATTATTGATAGTTTTTGGTCTCAACTAATTCCACTAGGACTTTTATGGGAGATACTTTAACATTGTTTCTGACCACAAACCAGTCTTAGATCTTTTTAAAGAAGACAAGGCTATTCACAAATCAAATCAGCAAGAATTCAACATTGAATGTTAATGCCGTCTGCCTACAAATATACATTCAAGCACCAACCTGGAACACAGTTAATGAATGTGGATACATTTAGCCACCTAACTTGATAGAAAGCGTTACAGATGTTCCAATACCACAGGAAATTATCATGGTGTTGATTTTTTGGATACATTGTTAGCCTAAGTGAAACAAACAGATATTGGATACTGGGATCCAATTCTATCCGAAGTGAGACAGAGGGACTCCCAAAATAATTCCAACTCTCCAATTTGGGGACATATGGGAGTAAATCCCGCTGGTTTATTCAGTATGATTCCCAGAATGAATCTTCGACACTCAGTGCACTACAGAGTGCCTCAGTACGATTCACTTGGGTGGGGGGCTATTCTCCTTGGAGAGATAGCAGCATAATGCTGAGTGAGCCACTACGCACTGATCCACCAGCGTTGAGATCAGCGCATGTACAATGGTCCCACATTGCTGGCCTCCGTATCACTGGCCAGGCCAGTTGCTGGCCAGCCTGCAATTCCCCCATCACTCTCCTTCCAATACTCCCACCCACAAAATGCTGGCCTCCCAGACCTCCCCAGTCTAGCCTCAATGACCCCTGAGCACTGAATAACCCCAATCTACTGAACACCCCACCCCCCACCCACCCCGGACAGTCCTCACTCTCTCTGCCTCCCACTACCCAGCAGCACCGAACCTCATTCCCCACCAACTGGATAGCCAGCCCTGATCATCACTGCAGAGTGGCATCTGGATTCCCCTATGCCCACTGTTGCCCCCAGTAGGCCCCACCCTCTCTGGCACTGCCCCTTTGACACCACCTGATGTCAGGTGGACTGTGCCAAGATGTTCCTTTGGCAGTGCTTGTTTACCTCTTGGGAAGTGCCAGGGTGCCAGGCTAGTACTGCCCAAGAGATATTCCTTCTTAACCCCAACTTCCTGGGGAGGGGGAGAGCTCAATGGCCTCTCTTTCCTCCAGCGGGGTCGACTGCTTGTTTCCTGTTCAGGGGGGGCAGTAGTAAATCCTTTTGGAGTGAACCTGGGGTGGGGGCGCAGCTGTGAGTGGGCCCAGAGACTTCACTCTTGGCCTGCTAATGAAATGGAAATAGCACATTCTGTATTAAAATCGGCATCATGCCAGCCTGATTATTCTGGAAATCTGAGGTTGGGAGACTTGCAGAGGCCGTAACGGCCATCTGGAAGCTTCGCAAAACGGCCTCCATTGACTTCTCCTGACCCGCCAAAGTGCTAGAGCAATGCAGCAAGCTGGGATAATCGTCCCCAAGATACTTAGATGTTGGGCCAATGAGCCTGTTTCTGAAGAAATTAAATCATTTTTTATCTGCAAGGATGAATTCATTTGCCAGGATGGTGTCATACTCTGGGAAGCAAGAGCAGTCGTCTCTGTGCCAGGCTACTTCTAATGGAATTACACAGTATTCTGCTTGGCATCTCAAAGATGAAGATGCTTGCCAGGAGTTATGAATAGTGGCCTGGTATTGATGCCAACATCAAGAACCTAGTCAAGCACTATGAACAGTGCCAACAACAACAAAAGTTGCTAGCTGCAGCCCCACTTGGGAATGGCCTGGCTGGCCATGGGTACAAGTCCACACTGATTATGTTGGACCATTCATGGGCACAATGGCGGGAATTGTACCGGCCGGCACGTATGCCTGAGACTCATAAGATCCTGCCCTAGGCCAATGAAGAATGCCATTCTCCCAGCCTAGTCCGCCCCGAATTCGGGATGGACATGCCAGTAAAATCAGGGCCAGTGTTTCTGCTCATTATTGATGTACACACTACGTGGATGAATATCTTTGGTGCAAAGTGTCCTCCATTACACACTACCATTGAAATGTTATGCCAATGTTTTTGTACTCATGGAATACCTGAAGTCATATTGCATGCAGAGTATTCACAAGTGCTGAGTTTCAAAGGTTCACCGCACTCAATGATGTAAGATGGCATAAAACACATTAGAACTGTGTCCTATCACCCAGCATCCAATGGACTAGCTGACCAAGCCGTTAAAATGTTGAACCCTGGAGACTAGAATCTCATGCTTTTTTCTTGGCTACTGGACCACTTCACATGCAACAATGGGAGTCACAGCAGTAGAATTATTAATGAACTGTTGTCTCAGAACAAGACTGAGCTTCATTTTCCCAAATTTGCTGATAGTGTTAAAGTGATGCAAGTATCAAAAGACAAGTGAAGATTCATGTTAGTCAACATGTCATTTATAATGGATGTATATGAAGAATTTTGGTAGAGTGTCAAGTTGGGTCCCTGGTATTTTTTCTGCACTTCTGGAGCCCAGTCTTGTCAATTGGGCACAGAAAGAAGGATCATTCAAAAACACATAAAGTGTTTGAGAAAAAGAGAGATGTCTGAGCAGCCAATTTTACCATCAGGAATCATATTGCCATCAGGAAATTTTGCCGAATGCTTTAGCACTGAAGTACCTGGTCGTTCTGTGGCAGACAAAACTGACATTTCCATGGAAACAGATAGAACTGAGCTGTCTGTTCCTGAAGAGGCACTTGTCATTATGGTTTTGGCTGACAGCAATCCTTTGGAAGTGTCCCAGATGGAAGAGTTATGTCTCTCCACAAAGGTTAGGAAATCTCTGAAAGACTTAATTTATAATGCGCTGGACTGATGTAGTAAGTGTTCAATTATCTGGAACTGTGTAAATTAAGTATTGACTTCGTATGAAGAGACGTAGAGGAGAGGGATGTGGTGATTGTCCCTTTAAAAATCAACATGCACAATGAGGGTCACATGACCTGGGGAGTTGATCGAGGAGCAGAGTGGGGGAATCACTCTGGTATCACGGAAGCTGATTGCTGCCACGAGGCTGCAAGCCTCTCCATAGTTTTAATCTGTAAATAAATGAGGTGAATGAGCATCTTTACAGGACTTAATCACATTAGAAAAATTCAGTTAGAAAATGCTCAGTTACCTGATTCTGGGAATGGTGGCTAGGTGGGAGTGCTGATTATCTTATGAAGAAAGATTGGACAAGTTTTGAAGAATAGTATCTGACCTGAAAGGGGCATGATATAATGGATGCTGAAAAGATATTTTTCCTTTCGGAGAGACTGCAATTAGAGGACAGCACATGGATAGGGGTTTCCCTCAATGGCAAAGGACCTCATGACTTCCTCTGAATGCCTTCCAAGGATAATTCTATTTTGAGGCACCTTTGTGGTGCCCAACCTGCCTCTGCAGCACCCACCAGTCTGCTGGCATTACTGAGACTGCAAAGTTGCCAGCCCTCTGATTGCTGCATTGGAAGTCTCCCCATTACTCTTTGTAGGATAGCAAGTGTGGAAGTTGCTGACTGTGTTGCCAAAAACCATGTGCTCAGTACCCATTTAGTCCCAACATCAGAGTTCCAAAGCCTGTAAAACAAAAAACAATTCCACAATGCATCTTGACCACCTAAATGTATTAATTTAGCTCAAAACACCAAGAAACTAGTTTGCAAACAGTTTCATGTATCTGTAATTTCAAAGGCAACCAAATCAGTTTTATGGGCAATGCGAGCAGTAAAATGTAATTTGTCATCATTTGCAAATCAACTGTGCATGTAAACAAGGCTCAGCCTTTACATCTACTTTCTTCCATCATTACAATAAAGCATCTGAGCTTTTTCTTGCAACGACACATTACCTGAGCAACTAACTGATAGATCAATATAGATTTGTACTGGTAGTAAAAATAAACTGCTGATATTTATTTAATTTAATCTTGTAGCTTGTCAGGCAGAGAACAAGATTTATCATAAAGTTCACATTTAGTGACCAGCAATTTATACATTTTGCAGCACACTTGGCAGATAAACCTTATAATTGAAATAGTCAATTTTACTCCAGCATAAATCTGATCAGACAGTTATTGAACTAATTCTTTTTTTGCTATCAATGTCATTCTTGTCAATTGTGACTCTCTATATAGTGAAAACTTTCCTTTTCATTTGTCGAGCTGTAAAATTCAGATGATCAATCTAAACATTGAAATGACCATTTGAGATTATAGCATTCTCACCAGCCTACATGTTTCCTTAAATATTTTAAAGATATTTTAATATTTGATATATTACAGAAGCAAATTGAAACTCACAAAGGGGAGAGGGTTTGACTGGAAGCTAAAGATAAGAGAAAAGGAATGAGAGCAAAGTTCAGAGAACCAAAAGAGATAAAGTCGACAAAGGCTCAGTCAAGGTTATAGGAACTAGTAATAAAAATCTCTGATAAAAATAAATGATGAGTGATGTTAAAATGAGAATGCATTAAATTGCCTGTATGGCAATGTGCAGATCATAAGGTACAAAATGAGAAAATTGGAGGAAATACTGAGATGTGAGGCAATAGATGTTGGAAAGTAATCCATATTATTGTCTTGGCCATCACTGCATTTAAAGCAACAACTGATGCTGGTGAATAAAGATGATTTTTGCCCTTTTCCTGTGTCTAATTGACTGTGTGGAACACAGGATCAGAAGTAGATTATTTCACCTCTCGAGCCTGTTCCACCATTCAGTAAGATCATTGCTCATCTGTTTCCACAATCTATATCCATTAATCCCTTTGGTGAACAAAAATGAATCATGTCAGACTGAAAATTTATGATTAATCTTACATCAATGGCTATTTGCAAGAAAGTGTTCCAAACTTTTATTTTGTGTGCAGAAGTCATAGAGTCATAGAATCATAGAGTTATAGAATCATAGAGTCCTAGAAGTTTACAGCATAGAAATAGGCCCTTCAGATCAAATTGTCCTTGCTACCCCTTTAGTTAATCCCAAAACTAGTTCCAATTGTCTGCATTTGGCCCATATCTCTCCATACCCATCTTACCTAAGTAACTGTCTCAATTCTTTTTAAAAGACAAAATTGTACTCACCTCTGCTACTATCTCTGGCAACTTATTCCAAACTCTCACCACTTTCTGTATGAAAAAATTGCTCCACTGGACCCTTTTGTATCCCTTCCCTCTCATCTTAAACCTATGCCGTCTGGTTTTAGACTGCCCTACCTTCAAGAAAATATATTGATTATCTATGCCCCTCATTATTTTATAGACCTCTATAAGATCACTCCGAAACCTCCTACGCTCCAGAGACAAAAGTCCCAATCTATCAAACCTCTCCATATAACTCAGACCATCAAGTCCCAGTAGCATCCCAGTAAATACTTTCTGCACTCTTTCTAGTTTAATAACATACTTTCCATAATAGGGTCATCAGAACTGTCCACAATATTCTAAGTGTGGCCTTACCAATGTCTTGTAGAACTTCAACAAGATGTCCCAACTCCCACACTCTATATTTTGACTAATGAAACCAAGCATGCTGAATACCTTTTTCACCACTCTGTCCATTTATGCTGCCACTTTCAAGGAATTAGGAAATGTACCCCTAGATCTTTTTGTTCTGTCACTCTCCCTAGTACCCTACCATTAACTGAATAAGTCCTGCCATTGTTCAACCAACCAAAATGCATCACCTCCCATTTATCTAAATTAAACTCCATTTGCAATTCGTCAGCCTACTGGCCCAATTGATCAAGATCCCGTTGCAATTCTAGATGACGTTTTTCGCTATCCACTATGCCACCAATCTTGGTGTCACCTGCAAACTTATTAACCATGCCTCCTAAATTCTCATCCAAATCATTAATATAAATGACAAATTACAGTGGTCCCTGAGGGACACCACTGGCAACTGGCATCCAGTTTGGAAAACAACCCTCTACAACAACACTTCATTTTCCATCATCAAGCCAATTTTGTATCCATTTGACTACTTTACCCTGGATATCTTGAGATTTAACCTTATGCAACAACCTACCATGTGGTATCTTGTCAAAGGCCTTGATAAAGTCTCCGATTCTGTCTGGCCAGCACATACTGAATGAGAAATTCCTCCTGAATACACTCAACAAATTTCTCTCCATCCAATCCTCTAATGCTGTAGCTGTTCCAATCAATGTTGGGAAAGTTAAAATCCCATATTATTATCACCCTATTTTTCTTGGAGCTATCTGTAATTTCCTTACACGTTTGCTCCTCAATTTCCTACTGACTATTTGGGGGCTTATAGTACAGCCCTATCAAAGTGATTGCCCCTTCTTATTTTTCAGTTCAACCCATATAGACTCAGTGGGTGAATCCTCAGATATATCCCCTCTTCCTTAATCAAAATACAACCCCTGTTCTTTCTTTCCTCCTGTTCTATCTTTCCTATAGCATCTGTATCCTGGAGTATTGAGCTGCCATTCCTGTCCTTCCCTTGTTTCAGTAATTGCTACAATATCCCAGTACCATGTACCCATTGGTGCTCTGAGCTCATCTGCCTTGTCCGTCAATGTTTCTTAATTTCACACCTGAGAGGATTGCCTCTAATATTTAGTCTTTGCCTGTCATGTACCTCATGTATTCTAGTCCTCTCATTATAAAGGCCAAAGTTCTATGAGCCCTTTTGATTATTTTTTGTACCAATTGCTGATATTTGAATGATCAATGTCGCTGGACACCCTCATAGACCCTCACTGCAAACAGCAGAAAAAGCCAGAAACAAAGTACCCTCTCTTTATTTGTATTCTTCTATTGTATTTTTGAACATAACAACATAAGAACATAAGAAATAGGAGCAGGAGTAGGCCAACTAGCCCCTCGAGCCTGCCCCACATTTCAATAAGATCATGGCTGATCTGAAGTGGATCAGTTCCACTTTCCTGCTTTCTCTCCATAATCCTTAATTCCCTTGTCTATCAGAAACCTATCTACCCATGACTCAAATATATTCAATGAGGAAGCCTCCACAACTTCAACGGACAGAGAATTCCAAAGAGTCACCACTTTTTAAGTGAAGAAGTTCCTCCTCAATTCCAATTTAAACTGCCCCCCCCACCTTTATTTTGAGGCTGTGTCCTCTAGTCCTGCTATCCTTTCTAAGTGGGAAGAATCTCTCTACCTCTACCCTATCCATTCCATTCATTATCTTATATGTCTCTAATAAGATCCCTACTCAGCCTTCTAAACTCCAACCTAGTCTACTCAATCTCTCCTCCTAGGCTAACCCCCTCATCTCCGGTATCAGCCTAGTGAACCTTCTCTGCACTCCCTCCAAGGCCAATATACCTTTCCGCAAATGCAGAAACCAAAACGGCACACAGTACTCCAGCTGCGGCCTCACCAACACCCTGTACAGTTGCAACAAGATCTCCCTACTTTTGTATTCTATCCTCCTAGCTATAAAGGCCAACATTCCATACACCTTTTTGATCACCTGCTGCATCTGCAGACTGCATTTTTGCGATTCGTGCACAAGGACCCCCAGGTCCCTCTGCACCAGAGCATGCTGCAGCTTTTCACCTTTAAATAATAATCCCTTCAATTATTATTTTGATCCAAGTTCATGACCTTGCATTGTTGACACTGAAATCTATTTGTCAAAGTTTTGCACATTCACTTAATTTTTCAGTGTCTTTTTATACTTTTACATTTCCTTCTAACGTCTCCACAATGCCACCTACATACATGTTATCAATGATGGTGCAATGGTAATGTTACTGGACTAGTAAGCCACTGACATAGGGCAGTGCTCTAGTTTTAACCCACCATAGCAGGTGGGGATGAGGATGATTTTTCTCTCAGCAGGTTATTAGTATATAGAATTGTCTTCCCTGAAAGGCAATGCAGTCTAGGTCTTTGAATTTATAAAAATTAGACAGATGTTTGATGGACAAGGGAGCCAGGGGTTATTGGGGGGTGGGGTGGAAGGAAAGTGGCATTAAGACCACAGGCAGATCTTATTGAATGGTGGAGCAGGTTTGAAGGCTGAATGGTCTACTCTTGCTACTAAGTTTTATTCTCCTATCTTTCAGCCAGCATGTGTTAACTGGCCTTAAGTTGACGGATATCTTCCTTCATTAATTACCGACCACGTGAGGGCAGATAATCCTTCTGCCCCTGATCCCACCTCTGGGAAAATGGCCAGAGAGCAGGATGGTGCTAACAAATTGGCACATTGGCCAACAGCGTAAAGCGTGTCCACTTACATCTGTAGTCAGCCCCACATGGTGTCAAAACTGGGATTTGGGCACTATTCGAAAGACCAAAAATCCATCAACACAGAAGTCATGCAGTGAACATTCATACAGGACACACTGACGCAACAGAGAAGAATAACAAGATTCTGGAACTCCAACAAGAAAATGATTGGATCATAACAGGAGCAGAATGAATGGAGGCCAGACTCAGACTTATATCCATGATGACTGACCTGCAGCCCACTTGGCTTTGCTTGGTACTGCAGAAGATTATAATAGGGAGGTGGGTCTTCTATCCTTTGAACAGTGTGTCAAGTAAGAAACATGTTGAAAAGAACAGTAAGGCAAGGATTGTGCCATTTTCTTTGTAGAGTTGCCCAAAAGGCATACTTTGATTTGGAACTATTGGATACAGCTGATTAACAGACAGTGAAGAAGAACAAAGAACTCTGAACAAAGAAACATACAGCACAGGAACAGTCCTTTCGGCCCTCCAAGCCTGTGCTGATCATGATGCCCTAACTAAAAAATAACTTTCTGTCCTTACTCAGTCCATATCCCTCTGTTTCCTCCCTGTTCATTTACCCATCCAGATGCCTCTTAAATTTTGCTAATATATCTGCTTCCACCATAATTTCTAGCAATGCATTCCAAGCACCCATCACTTTCTGCATGAAAAACTTCCCCTGCACATCACCCTTAAACTTTCCCCATCTCATCTTGAACATGTGCCCCCTTGTAATTGACACTTCTGCCCTGTGAAAAAGACTTTGCATATCAATTCCATTTATGCCTCTCACAATTTTGTAAACCTCTATCTGGCCTCTCCTCAACTTCCATCTTTCCAGTGAAAACAATCCTAGTTTATTCAATCTCTCCTCATAGCCAACACTCTTGAGATCAGGTGAACCTTTTTTGCACTCTCTCCAAAGCTTCCACATTCTTCTGAGAATGTGGTGACTAGAACTGCACACAATACTCCAAATGTGGCCTAACCAAGATTTTATACAGCTGCAACATGATTTCCCAAAACTTGCACTCAATGCTCCAACAAGTATGCCATATCCTTCTTAGTTATGTTGGCCACCTATATTGCCACTTTTAGGGAACTGTGGACCTGCATACCCAGATTCCTCTGTTTGTTAATGTTTCTAAGGGTTCTGCCATTTACAGTATAATGCATATCTAAATTTCAACCTCCAAAATACATCACCTTGCATTTGTCCAGATTAAATTCCATCTGTCATTTCTGTGCCCAAATCTCCAACCTATCTATATCCTATTGTATCCTCTGACAATTCATGGCACTATCAAAAACTCTGTCAATCTTTGTGTCATCTGCAAAAAAAAAATCAGACCACCCACATTTTCCTCCAGATCATTTATGCAGAATATGAACAATAGAGATTGTAGCACTGTTCCCTGCAGAACACCACTAGCTACAGATTTCCATTCTGAAAAAAACACACTTCCATCACTACTCTCTGTCTTCTATAATCAATATGTAGAGATGCCAGCGTTGGACAATATAATCAAGCCAGTTCTGTGTCCAACCAGCTAGCCCACCCTGAATCCTGTATGATTTTAGTTTTTGTACCACTATTCCATGTGGGACCTTGTCAAAAGCTTTACTGAAGTCCACATAAACCACATCCACAACCCTTCCCTCATCACTTTTCTTTGCCATCTCTTCAAAAAACTCAAGTTGTTGAGACCTGAACCAGAATGGAATCCTGACCCATATTTATTTAACAGTTTCCAACATGGGGATAGGGAAAATCTTCATGATTACAAATATTTGACCTGATACAGCTAATATGGTGATGGATGCAGCCCAGCACAACTCACCCAGCAAAGATTGTGGCATAGATTCATCTGAGCCTTACACCTGGGTGACTGGAGGTCGGACAAACAAAGAGGCTGGCAGACATCTCGGAGTCAGTGGCCATAGTGAAATGATATCAGGGGTTGGAGAAAATGGATCAGGATTGAGGAGACATCTACACCAGGACCCAATAGCATCCTGAAGAAACATGACGATCTTGGTAAAATTCTGCAGGAGAAGATGGGAAATGGGTTAGATGAGGCAGAGGTGCTGCTGAAACACAGCAGAATGCCATGAAAGGACATTGTGTCCTCTTTGTTGCAAGGTTTAAAAATGTTAACTGTTTTGGGATGCTAACATTGTGATGGCCTAGAGCATATTGCAAGATAATCATCTAGCATTGTGGACCCAATGTACTGTAGTCTGGGAAGTCAGAACCCAGGCATTTGGGAGATCTATTTGGCTGGTGTGGTGCAAACCATCAGCTACATGATGGCCATATTTTGCTTGTTAAAGCCCACAAAGTTAAACAGTAAATAGAGACAGATTCCTTTGGTGTGGCCATGCCGATACTTTGATCCATGACAATTATTGGGCAGATATTTCAGAGTTGAAAACACTCAAGAATTCAAGTATGTTTTAATTAAGAGTGATATTCAGTGATCAAATTGGTGGCAAGGGCAGAAGGGGGAATATTCTAGCTGATAGCCATCATCTTCCATCTTAAGTAAATGCAATCCAGTAAGGAAAGTTGTGATGAGTTAGATATTGGGTATGATTTTCACTCTGCTCTCTCCCTCCCATCAGCATGTTTTCTAGCAGTGGATGTGGCTTATCATTAGCCACTAGTGAGTTCTTCCAATCCTGCCAGTGGCTATGTCCTTCTGGATGGCTATCTGTCCCACTGCTTGGGAACCCAATGTGGAGGGGTCTCCTTTGGCGGGACTGCAAAATTTCACTGGCAGGAAGCGTCAGAAAATCGCGCCTATTGGTTTTTGTTCTTCTAACCCAAAGAAGGCAACTTTGCGCCCATTCCTGCTGTCTGTGAGGAGGCCGGTGGGTTTTCAAGATCCAGAAATCACAGATCTCGTCAGTGAGATCATGATTTCAGATCTTTCCCACTCCTCCTATCTAACAGGAAGCGGAATAAATGGGTGCTTTTCCAGTTGCTAGCTGGTGACTAGTGGTGTGCCGCAGGGATCAGTGTTAGGGCCTCAACTGTTTACCAGATACATAGACGACCTGGAGGAAGGGATCGAGCGTAGGGTAACAAAGTTTGCGGATGACACAATGATGAATGGGAAAGCGAATTGTGTGGAGAACGTGGAAAGTCTGCAGAGAGATTTGGATACGCTAAGTGAGTGGGTAATGATCTGGCAGATGGAATATAATGTTGGCAAATGCGAGCTTATCCATTTTGGAAGGAATAATAGTAAAATGGACTATTATTTAAATGGTGAAAAATTACAACATGCTACTGTGCAGAGGAACCTGGCGATCCTTGTGAATGAATTGCAAAAAATCAGTTTGCACTGCAGCAGGTGACCAAGAAGCAAATGTCTCATTTATATTCTATCCTCCTTCATAGCGAGGGCGATAGAATATAAAAGCAGGGAGGTCTTGCTGCAATTGTACAAGGTACTGATGAGGCCGCAACTAGAGTACTGTGTGCAATTTTGGTCCCCTTATTTGCGAAAGGATATATTGGCCTTGGAGGAAGTACAGAGAAGGTTCACCAGGTTGATTCTGGAGATGAAGGTGTTAGCTTATGAGGAGACATTGAGTAAATTGGGCCTGTACTCATTGGAGTTTAGAAGGCTGAGGGGAGATTTTATAGAGACATATAAGATAATGAAAGGGCTGGACAGGGTGGAAGCAAAGAGATTATTTCCACTTAGAAAGGAAACAAGAACTAGAGGCACAGTCTCAAAATAAGGGGGAGTCAATTTAGAACAATTGAGGAGCAACTTCTTCTGCCAGAGGAATCTTTGGAATTCTCTGCCCATTGAAGCAGTGGAGGCTACCTCGTTAAATGTGTTTAAGTCACAGGTAGATAGATTTCTGACCAATATGGGAATTAAGGGTTTACGGGAACAGGCGGGTAAGTGGAACTAAACTACTATCAGATCAGCCATGATTTTATTGAATGGCAGGGCAGGCTCGAAGGGCTAGATGGCCTACTCCTGCTCCTATTTTTTTATGTTCTTATGTTCTCACCAGCGACCTAATTAGGTTTATGCCTGTATGGATGTGAACCGATAACATAATTAGGTTCACATCTATAACGGGCATAAACCTAATTTATTTCAATACATTTTAACATTATTAACACCCTCCCCCACCAGGTTTTGACCCTCCCCCACGTTTTCAAACCGGCCCAATGTGACGTCATGTCAGCGCCATTTACAACAGGTTCACACAGACATTAACTTGTTGAGATCCCCATGGGAAATGTAAACGTGGCCTCTGGGGTGAGTAGCATGACCAAGCAGTGGCCTGGCAATGCCCCTGACACTGCTTCTTGGCACAGGATGGCACTATGTCCATGTCAGCCTGGCAGTGCAAACTTGGCTGTATCAATCTAGATGGACCTCAGTGGGAACCTCATTGGTGGGGTGGAATTCATTTATATATACACATTTGTGGGGTGAATCAGGCAGGGGAGCAGAGGATGTTAGTGATGGCCAAGGAGGTGGGGGTTTTGGAGAAAGTGCAGAGAAGGTTTACCAGGATGCTGCCTGGTATGGTGGGTCTTAGCTATGAGGAAAGATTGGGTAAACTGGGGTTGTTCTCCCTGGAAAGATGGAAAATGAGGGGAGACCGAATAGAGATGTATAAAATTATGAGACATATGGATAGGGTGAACAGTGGGAAGCTATTTCCTAGGTCAGAGGTGACAAACACAAGAGGTCATAAGTTCAAGGTGGGGGGGGTGCGAGGATTAATTCAGATATCAGAGGGACGTTTTTCACACAGAGGATGGTGGGGGCTTGGAATGCACTGCCAAGCAGGGTGGTGGAGGCGGACGTGCTAGGATTGTTTAAGACTTATCTGGATAGTCTCATGTGCAGACTGGGAATGGAGGGATATCGAAGAATGGCCTAATTGGACTGATGAGCGGTGCACGCTTGGAGGGCCGAAGGGCTTGTTTCCTGTGCTGTATTGTTCTTTGAAGGTTGGGTGTCAGCTCTGACTATGGGGGTTGGCAAAAGGGGGAGGGGCTACAGATTGGGACAGGGGAGAGGGGCTGTTCTAGGAAGAGCCAATTCAATAATAGCAGTTTTTCATGGGGATGATTGCCATTTCCTGCAGTGCCATCTATATTCACCAGCTCTGACCTTACTTTTGA
This sequence comes from Sphyrna mokarran, assembly GCA_024679065.1. NCBI lineage: Eukaryota > Metazoa > Chordata > Chondrichthyes > Carcharhiniformes > Carcharhinidae > Sphyrna > Sphyrna mokarran. The sequence continues at coordinate 101,394,709 of JAGIQG010000003.1, read as the reverse complement.
AGAACTGAGGGATTCCTAATTCTCATGTCTGCTCTGAGTCTAGTCGATGGTATCTCTGTGAAAGAAAAGAACTTAGTGCTGATTATATAAATGTCCTCAGCTTCTGAAGGCTGAATATAGAAACATACAAAATAGGGGCAGAAGTAGGCCACTTGGCCCCTTGAACCTCCTCCACCATCCAATAAGACTATTGCCGATCTGTTTGTGAATTATTTACCTTCACCTTAAAAATATTCAATGTCCCTGCTTCTGAGGCCACCTTCTGAGGCAGAAGCCGGAATTTTACTAGCACGCCCGCCTTGATTCCAGGAGTGGACGAGGCTCAGAAAATGACGTTCTTCAATGGCCTTGTATGAAACTTGGGTGGGCATGCTGGAAAAATTCTGTCCAGAGAGTTTCAAATTCGCATAACGTTCTGACAGAAAAAAATTCTTCCCTGTCTTCTAAAAGCAACCATTAATTTGAAAAATGTGCTTCTTATCTCTGGGCTCACCCATAATAGGAAACATTGTGGGGGACGATTCTCACATCGCAATGCATTTTTTTTTTTGGCACGTTGAGATTGGAGAATTGCATGGTGGCCATTTTGCAGGATTCGTGCAAGTGTTCTCCCAGAGCTGGGGAACAGACATTCTGGAAACCGACAGGAGGAGAGGCAAGTAATTTAACTTTTTTTTAATGTATTTTAAATCTCACTTTTGGACCTGACATGGAAATCTCCAGGCACGATAGTATCTCCTATCCCACCAGGAGTATTTTACTCCAGTGGGGTTTAGAATAGCTCCCCACTTGTAGCGAACTAACAAGACACAGTGCTGGGATGAAGAGGGGGCAATCGGAGGATCCAGCAGGTCGGGCAGCACAGTGGTGTCCCCTAGGCATGGGCAGCCTGGGACTGCCAACCTGTGCCCCCAGTACTGTACAAGGGGCAAAGTGCCCATGCCTGGGAGAAACCTTGGCACTGTCCATTGGCATTGGGACCAACGGTGGGTGAGCCTTGGGGGGCCAAGGGGTGGGGCCCAGGGGCATGACTTATTGTGGGCAAAGACTGGGGCCTTCCATGGGTGATTTGTGGGGTGAGGGTTCTCACTGTCATTCTGCATTGGAGGGAGATCAGCGTTTGGGGTGGGCTGGGGGAGTGACGCTCTGTTGGGATGGGGGTGTGGGAGGATTGCCACTACTTGTGGGGATGCTGCAGATTGGGATGTTCTGGGGTGGGGTGGGCATTGGGGCTGCCCCGGGAATGCTTGTGCAGATCGCAATTGGGCCGCTGGGGGATAGAGGCTGGAGAGGCAGTAATGTGGGGCAGTGTAGCTGGCCAGCGATCAAGCTGGCCAGCAAATGGGAACACTGACAGATTGGGGCCACTGCTGCATGTGCAGAATTCCAGAACTGTCAGATTCCGGCACGAATACGCCCCCCTCGCCCACCCCCGAGCTCTTAATGAGATTCATGATTGGGATCTCTGCATTGCATGGTTCGGGTCTGAAGTTGAATGAAAACTGCAATTTAACAGTTTTCTCACCAATTCAGCATTTTGGGAGAGTTGCTCCCATCCTTTCCACTCTGTAAGGTGAGCCTCACATCTGTGGTGGGTAAATTGTTGGAAGGTATTTTGAGAGACAGTATCGACAAGCATTTAGAGATGTAAGGACTGATTAGGGACAGTCAGCATGGCTTTATGAATGGAAAATCATGTCTCACAAATTTGATTGGGTTTTTTGGAGGGGTAACAAAGAAGGTGGATAAGGGCAGTGCAGTTGATATTGTGAATATGGATTTTAGCAAGACCTTTGACAAGTTACCACATAGTAGGTTGTTGCAATAGGTTAAATCTCAGGGGATCCAGGGTGAGGTATCTAAATGGATACAAAACTGATTGGTGACAAAATGTGTAGACGCTGGCGTTGGACTGGGGTAAGCACAGAAAGAAGACTCATAAGTTTAAAGCTCAACAGGTTTCTTTGGTAGCATAAACCACAAGCTTTCGGTGCACTGCCCCTTCATTAGGTGAGTGGTAGCTCTGATGAAGGGGCAGTGCTCAGAAAGCTTGTGGCTTGTGCTACCAAAGAAATTTGTTGGGTTTTAAGGTGCTGTTTTGAGACTTGTTGATGACAGAAGCTAGAGGTGAGTTGTTTTTCAAACTAGAAGCCTATGAGCAGTGGTGTGCCTCAGGGATTAGTACTGGGTCTATTGTTATTTGTCATTTATATTAATGATTTGGATGAGAGTGTAGGAGACATCATTAGTGAGTTTGCAGATGACACTAACATTGGTAGCATCGTGAACAGTGAAGAAGGTTATCTCCAATTGCAATGGAATCTTGATCATTTGGGCCATTGTGCTGATGAATGGCAGAAGAAGTTTAATTTAGATAATTGTGAGGTAGTGCGTTTTGGTAATTGAACCAGGGCAGGACTTACTCAGTTAATGGTAGGGTGTTGGGGAGCATTATAGAACAAAGAGATCTAGAGGTATATGTTTGTAGCTCCTTGAAAGTGGAGTCACAGGTGGACAGAGTGGTGAAAAAGTCATTCAGCATGGTTGGTTTCATTGGTCAGACATTGAATACCGGAGTTGGGGTGCCTTATTGAAGTTGTATAAGACACTGGAAGGCCACACTTGGAATACTATGTACAGTTCTAGTGACCCAATGATAAAAAAGATATTATTAAATTGGATTGAGTGCAGAAGAGGTTTACTAGGATGCTACTGGGAGTTGATTGTTTGAGTTATAAAGGGAGGCTTGATAGACTGAGACCTTTTTCTCTGAAGTGTAGGAGGCTAAAGGATGATCTTATAAAAGGCTACAAAATAATGAGGGGCATAGATCAGCTAGATAGTCAATATCTTTTCCCAAAGGTAGGTGAGTCTAAACCTAGAGGGCATAGATTTAAGATGAGAGGGGAGGTACAAAAGTCTCCAGAAGGGCAATTTTTTTCACACAGAGCATGGTGAGTGTCTGGAACAAGCTGCCAGAGGTGTTTGTAGAGGCGGGTACAATTTTGTCTTTTAAAAAGCATTTAGACAGCTACGTGAGTAAAATGAGTATAAAGGGATATGGGCCATGTGTGGGCAATTGGGACTGGCTTAGGGGTCTCAAAAAACTGCGGCATGGACAAGTTGGGATGAAGGGCCTGTTTCCATGCTGTAAGCCTCTATGATTCCACCCTGTCAGGACAATTCAGGACCTTATATATTTCAATCAAGCCGCCCCCTCACTCCTCTAAACTCCAGTGGAAACAAGTCCAGTCTGTCCAACCTATCCTCATAAGACAAACCGCTTATTCCAGGTAGCAATCTAGTAAACCTCTCCTGTATAGTATCACTTACATCCTTTTGTTAAATAAAGAGAACAAAACTAAACACAATATTTGAAATGTGAGCTGGAGTTTAAAGCTGCTCTCGCCGATGGAATTCTTTGGTCCCACCGCAGTGAACGGACATTTGGCTGAATTGAACATAGAACATAGAACATAGAACAATACAGCACAAACAGGCCCTTTGGCCCACGAGTTGCGCTGATCACATCTACCAATCCACAGACCTATCTATAACCCCCTATCCTATTCTTTTCCATATACTCATCCAGAAGTCTCTTAAAAGACCCCAGTGAGTTTGCCCCAACAACCTCCGACAGCAGTCGGTTCCATTCACTCACCACCCTCTGAGTGAAAAACCTACCCCTGACATCTCCTTTGTATTTGCTTCCCTGCACCTTAAATCTGTGTCCTCTCGTAGTGACCATTTCAGCTTGGGGAAATAGTCTCTGAGAGTCCACCCTCTCTATTCCTCTCAACATTTTATAAACCTCTATCAGGTCGCCTCTCAACCTAAGTCTCTCCAGTGAGAAGAGTCCCAGCTCCCTCAAACTATCTTCATAAGGCCTGCCTCCCAATCCAGGCAGCATCCTTGTAAATCTCCTCTGAACCCTCTCAATAGCCTCTACATCCTTCCTATAATGAGGCAACCAGAACTGCGCACAATATTCCAACTGGGGTCTGACAAGAGTCTTATAGAGCTGCATCATTACCTCCTGACTCCTAAACTCTATTCCTCGATTAATGAAGGCCAGTACACCATACGCCTTCTTGACCACTTCCTCCACCTGCGAGGCCGATTTAAGAGTTCTATGGACCCGGACCCCGAGATCCTTCTGCTCTACAACACAACTAAGACTCCTACCCCTTAAATTGTACTCCTTCATCCCATTATTCCTGCCAAAATGGACCACTACACATTTATCTGCATTGAAGTCCATCTGCCACTTCTCCGCCCAGTCTTGCAGCCTGTCTATGTCCCGCTGCAACTTTTGGCATCCCTCCAGACCATCCACAACACCACCGATCTTTGTATCGTCGGCGAACTTGCTAATCCATCCCTCCACTTCCTCATCCAGGTCATTTATGAAAATGACAAACAGCAGGGGTCCCAGAACAGATCCCTGGGGCACTCCACTGGTTACCGACCTCCATGCAGAAGAAGACCCATCCACAACCACTCTCTGCCTTCTGCCGGCAAGCCAGTTCTGGATCCATGAGGCCAAAGCCTCTTGGATCCCATGCCCTCTCACCTTCTCCAGAAGCCTTGCATGTGGGACCTTATCAAACGCCTTACTAAAGTTCATGTACACTACGTCCACCGCCCTTCCTTCGTCAATGTGTTCAGTCACATTTTCGAAGAACTCAACTAGGCTCGTAAGGCATGATCTGCCCTTGACAAAACCATGCTGACTATTTCTAATCAGTCCAAACTTCTCCAAATGTTCATATATCTTATCCCTCAGAAACCTCTCCATCAGCTTACCAACCACTGAAGTCAAACTCACTGGTCGGTAATTTCCTGGACTATCCCTGTTCCCTTTCTTAAAGATAGGAACCACATCCGCAATCCTCCAATCCTCCGGAACCTCTCCCGTTTCCATGGACGATGCAAAGACCATCGCCAGGGGCTCTGCAACCACTTCCCTCACCTCCCACAATAACCTTGGGTACATCCCATCCGGTCCCAGCGACTTGTCTATCTTGATAGAATTTAACAGGTCTAACACATCCTCTTTCCTAACATCCACATACTCAATCTTTTCTGTATGCCGCAAACCTGCAGTGCAATCTCCCAGTTCACTTTCCACCGTGAATACCGAGGCAAAGTACTCATTAAGCACCTCTGCCATTTCTTCCGGATTCACACAGACTTTTCCCCCTTCACCTTTTGTAGGGCCTATCCCTTCTCTTCTCATCCTTTTACTTTTCACATATTTGGAGAAGGCCTTGGGATTCTCCTTAATCTTCCCTGCCAAGGCCTTCTCATGACCCCTTCTGGCTCTCCTAATTTCCTTTTTGAGTTCCCTTCTACACACCTTATACTCCTCTAGATCCCTGACATCCCCTAGCCCTCTGGACCTTTTATATACCATCTTTTTCTTCCTAACTAGGTTCACCACTACCTTCGTGCACCACGGTTCCCGCGTCCTACCTGAACTTCCTTGACTCCTTGGGACGTTGTCTTGCAGTGCCCTAGACAAACATTCCTTGAAAAACCGCCACTTCCCTTCTGTACTCTTCCCCAAGAACACCTCCTTCCAGTTTATGCGTCCAATTACCTGCCTAATGTTTTCATATTTCCCCTTACTCCAGACATTCACCTTCCTAGCCTGCCTGATCCTATCTCTTTCCATCGCTATCGTGAAAGAGATAGAATTATGATCCCCATTCCCAAGATGCTCACCTACCATGAGATCCGACACCTGTCCTGGTTCATTAGCTAGCACCAGGTCAAGTACAGCCTCTCCTCTCGTAGGCTTTTCCACGTACTGTGTCAGGAAACCTTCCTGAACACACCTAACAAACTCCACACCATCCAAACCCCTTACCCTTGGGATATTCCAGTCGACGTTTGGGAAATTGAAATCTCCCATCACAACAACCCTGTTATTTCTACATCTGTCTAGGATCTGTTTCCCTATCTGCACCTCAAGTTCCCTGCCACTGTTGGGTGGCCTATAGAATACACCCAGCAAAGTTATCGAGCCTTTGCTGTTCCTAACTTCCTAACTAATTTGAACGCCAAATTCTCCATTCCCACTTGCAGCAGCAGGATGCAAGGGTTGGAAAGTTTTGTCTGTTGTCTCACTAATGCCTTGTATAGCTGAAGCATGGCATCTTTACTTTTAAATTCCTTTTGTAATCAAGGCTAGCATTCCATTAGACTTCTTAATCATTTGCTCTATACTTACATTTTCTAACTCATGCATTAGAATTCCTAGATCCCTTTGCATCTCAATGCCCTGCAGTTGTCCTACGTTTAAGTAATACTCTGCTTGTTTTATTCTTTCTGCATATTTTCCCACATTATCCCACATTTTGCCCATTCACTTAACCAATCTATATCCATCTGCAAACTTCTTGGGTGGGATTTTTTGGCCATTCCTGGTGATGGCACCTTCCATTGCCATCAAGGGTGCCCCACCACCATGTAGAGGGCGTGGACAATGTGAAACAGCCATAAGGGAGAGCACCAAATGGAAGTGAATGGAAACACAATGTGCCACATTGTTAGATGCACTTGAGGGGCCACCCAAGTAAAGATCCCTTTGAAGTACACTGACAGAGAACTTGTTTGGATCCCCTCAGCAGTTCGAGAGAAAAGGTCACATGACAAGCCTTTGTATGTTTAAGCATCTGTTTCCTCAGAACTGAGAACAAGCAGTTGAAATGCTGCAAGAGAAAACTCAAGTGAATGTCCCCCCTGCCTTCCTCTCTCCACAAACCAACTTGCAATCTTCAAACTCTGTATGCTGACTGTGCCCATGCAGAGAAGCCCTTGTTGCAAATGGATGCACCTTAAAAAAAAATTTAGCCCACTTCTATCACTTCCAGTAGAAAAGCCAAATCAGCCAAACACATCTTCAAATTGCAACCATCAGAACCACCAAAGGAGCATAGCAAGACATCCAAACTCATCCTGAAATCAGGCGAGCAATCACACTACAACTTGTATATTCCTTTTATTTTTCATGGACTCAAACTAACCAACCTATTCTTCCCCACTCAACAATCTATATTTGTATATAAATGAGAAAGTATTTTATCATTTTACTTAGACTATTTAAGTATCATAAAGCTAACCTCTTTGATTGATAAACTCAAACAAACCCGTCCAACTGGTTCTGTTATAACCACAACACATAAATAAAGTACTCATGAGATGAGAAAGTATATCCTTTTCTAACAAAAAGGTTTGTTGCATTCAATTGAGCAGAGGGAAAAGAGGGGAACTATTTGATTGCTCCTTACCTGATCCTAATAATGTATAGAAAATGTGGTTGACAAGCAGTTGGCTCAAAATTTTGTTTACCAAAGACCATAGGACCAAAGGAAGTAGGATTCTTCAAGTTAACTTTTTCAGAGTAAGTTTGGGCTCATGCATTGCTATTTGCCATCATTGTGGGAATGATTATAAAGAAAAATATAATCTGAGTTTAGGAACATGAAGTTTGGAGGGAGAAAAAGCTCATTGAACTCACTGCTTCCAATAGATAGTGTACACTTTACCACTGGGCAACAATTCAGATAAATAGTCCAATTTTATGGCATTTTAAAATACAGTGTCATTTAGATTCAACAGAGATAATTAACATAGTCTATACAATATAAGAAAACTTGTTAAGTATCTGCATCTGTGTTTTTCCACTGCCCTATTACTTTCTTTCAGTATCTGACTTTTCACTGAGATAAAAATAGCATTGGTTTGACATGAATATGGAAGTTTAAACACTATTAATGAGTATAATATTTTTATGTTCTGACTTAATTTTGACTCTAATCTGTAGGTCCTGGTTCCCCATATCTTTGAGAGTGTTTCTCCTCACCTTGAGATCTAGGTTATTTTTTTAATAAAGCACCAGAGATAACAAACAGCATGTGTTCTTGGTAATTATTCTTGAAGGTTGGGATTACCCTACCCAAAGGATCTCTGCAGTCTTTGAAAGTAATAGCAATCATAAGTGCTTGTTTTAAGTGTAAAGTATTCAGTGAATTTATTAAACAATGTAGAAACAGATAATTTATTGGTGATATGATACTTATAGTAAAAATTCCATTACTTAACTCTGTAAGTGGTGGAACAGTGGTTAACACTGCTGCCACACAGCGCCAGGGGCCAGGGTTCAATTTTTGCCTTACTGTCTGTGTGGAGTTTGCATGTTCTCCCTTTGTCTGCATGGGTTTTCTCCAGGTGCTTCAGTTTTTTCCTACACTACAAAGATTGATTGGCCATGCTAAATTGACCCTTAGTGTCAGGGGGATTAGGAGGTATGTAGGGTTACAGGGCTAGGGCCTGGGATTGTGGTCGGTGCAAACCCAAAGGGCCAAATGGCTCCTGCTGCATTGTGGGATTCTAGGAAAACCAATAATTGTAAGTCTAAAGCTTAGGTTTTCCTTTATAAATAACTTTCACATCAAGCTATGGAATTGAATTCAACAAATCTTGCAATTTGCTGGCCGGTACCAAGAAAATCCCACAGTTTATAAAGCATTGATTTCTGGTGCTGGTTTGGATTTTCAGAACTGATCCTTGGATTTGGCTGGTGCACATTTTTATTGCTTTTCTTGACTGTGGTTGGTTCAAACTCATTGAGTAAAATTTTCTGCTGACGCTATGCCAGCATAATTCAGGTAAAGTTTGGCAGAAAATCCTTTGAAAGTCATTGTGACATCTCCCCATTTGCCATGCTACTACTCACCATTCTGTATCAAAAATTATATTGAATATGTATACGTATATCCAGATATGGGCAGATAATTCGGCACAAATTACAGGAACATCTCACGAGATATTTCATGCTACTGGCATCCTAGTAAAACCAGGAATAGGCACATCTCTGAATTATTGGTGTCCTGCATTGCTGCTGGCATTGGTGGGAAGTATTCAAATGTTACCTCCTTGAAAGAGTATTGATTCGACTATGAGGTTGCCCAGGAGACCACTGACCAAGTCATATTGTGACCATCCTCCATCCCCAATTTCTAATTCAAGACAGCTTCGCTGCTGGAAACAAGAGAACCTGCCTCCAATTCGCAAAATAGTCCGTCCCCAGAAAAAAACACCTGAGCAAGAGATACATTCAGGTGACTGGTAGGACTGTTCCTGAGATGAGCCTGGATTTCTCTGCACTGGACAATCACAACTTTTATGTTTTGTTATATTAGATTTACAGAGACATTTACCAAAGCAAACTCAGACAAACAGAAATCTTAACGCAGAAATGCATTGGAGTTATACTTGTTTTACTGGTATTCAGCATCCAATGCGGCAGGCAGCTTTTCAAGGTAAGTGTGCTACACACCATATTGACAAAGGCTTCTTAAAAGGCATCCAGGAACCATGCCTGAAGCAGGTGATTGGCACCTTATATATGAGAACAGTGGGCCTTAATGTCTCTTTGAGCAAGAATTAAAACTTAATACATCCATGAATACTGCAGTTAATACGTTCAGGCACTTGGCAGCTACACAATGGTTCTTAAAGTTAACAATGAAGATTGCTTCCTGAAATATAACTTTGCATTTTCTCATTCCCTTTTCCTTATTGAAAAACCAAGAAGAGTAAGAGTGGCCCTCTTGGTTCTCAGTGTAATTCCAGGCACCTATTGTCAGTTCTCTGCTCCCAAACCCAGTCCTGTTCTTGGACCCTGCATATGACTCGAATGCTGAACCATCTTCTTTCTGTGTACCCGGGACTGGTGAACTGGAGCAGTGACTGACATCTACAGCTCACTGGTATTAAACAAATAAGGCCAGAGGCCCAGTTTGGTATGAACCAAGCACTATTTTCATTAGGCACACACAGGATCTTCCCTCTTGTGGGTAATTTTATTTTAGTGTTATAAGGGTGTGGGTGAGAGCATTCACCTATATTAGGACATTGGAAAACCCTTCAGTAAATCTGAAGGCAACCTTGGGGAAGGAAGGATCGAGCAAGCAGCCTCGGTATTTTCAGTATATCTTGGCAGTGTGCAAAAGCTTTACGCCAGCCCTATCTTACCCAAGCAAGTAAAGAGATGCCCTGAGAGGTGCGAGCATTACCATGTCCTTGATATGATCAGGACCAGATTCTGGATTCATGTTGGCACTTTCCTGCATTCACTTGAGATTATCATTACTGTAAACTAACAAATGAGTGTTGAATCAATATTTTAAACAGCTCAGCTATCCATAATTCATGCCATAATGTATCAATGTCCTGTTACAAGGAGTTTTTGAGGTGAATAGTATCAGCGCATTTAAGAGGAAGCTAGATAAGCAAAGGAGATAGAAGGGAACTGAGAACCTTGCTGATAGTTAGATGAGAGAGACTTGAGTGGGACAGAAATGCTAGCAGGAATTATTTGGGCTGAAAAGCCTATATCTGTGCTTTATATCTTATGCAATCCATGTTTCCTTGCTCTGCTTCCTCACTGTCTTTGAATCTAAATGATTTCAGTCATGTTTCCAAGTTGAAATGAGCTCTGAGACAGCTATGATTAACGTTGCTGAAAAGTAGTATTAATCATGGCACTTAAAATAGCCTGATACCACCACATAATAGGTCAATAAAACACTCACCGTGGCACTGAGTACACCATTCAGCTTTATTTACGCATCCAAGGAGCAATGTTGTGCCTTGATGTTTGCTATTAATATAAACTGCTTTTTTGGGAAAAAAAAACCCACCTGCATCAGCATAGTGCTAACCTGGCAAAGCACTGCTAACTGGTGCAAGGAACATGATGTAATATAAAATCAAATTTAGCCAGTTATCTGTTGCTATGAGAACTATTTTCCCCCATCCTTTAACTGATTTCTCAAAAACAGTACATTCACACACATATTTTAAGGAGCTATTGTACATGTTCATTGCACAGTGCTGATGGATTCATACACTCATACAGCAGGCTTTGTATATATGGTGGTGTCAGTGTCAGTCAAGGAGTTGAGACATTCACGGTTTTGTTTTCTGAAAATTGCTAGATCTGGAGACAGGGTTCTTGGTGGCTGGGGAGTGAATGGAAAATCCCAACTTACTCGGTGGTTTTGTCAGTTGCAAATTTCAGACACTATTATGGGCAGGAATTTATGGGCTCTCCCACCCAGAGGACAACGGGCCTTTCCATTGTCCGCCCCATTTCCTCTGGTGGGTTGGGTGGTAAGATTCTGGCCTATTACTTGATGGCTGACATCAGCATAATTATAGCCTGGTTCCTTACTTCTCAAATGTTACTGAATGAAATGCTGGTGGTGCTTAGCTAGGATTCTGATCCCAGCTTTGTACTTGCGATTAGGCAATTTGCACAATATATTTGCATTCCTGTGTTTGTATGATCACACATCGAATGTTTACTGAGGGAGGATGCAGTATAATATCATGCTTCTAGCAGTTCATGGAGCATGGTTGTCAGCACTCAATGTTTCATTTATATTTTATCATGTATGTATTGAGGGATTTTAGTAGTGCTGGATGAAATTCTTTTCCATTTGATTTATCCAGTCTGAACATGAAGCACTGCCAGGTCACAGAAAGGGCAGACAACTTGAAGAGCAAAGTTCTCTCCGCTGTACTCCAACAATATCCGTTAAGCCCAACCTGACAAAAGGGCAATTACAATGTGAATTATTATTTTTATTTCTCATTGCAGTCATTCCTCTTTGGCCTTTTACAGTGTTTGCAATTTAGCACCGATTTTTGGAAGCACTATTGTTGCATAGACATGCGTCCACTGAACGTGGTGGGGTTTTAACTGCTTAAGTTGAGCTGAAGCAGACTGATACAGAGCAAATGACCTTCCTTTTATTATTCTAGGTTGGAAATGAACTTGCAATGGTGAAGGTATATCATATGGTCTGGCTTGTTTTCCTTCATTTTGATTAGTTCTCCTGTTAAAACTTAAACATTATAAAAATATTGATGAACCCTTGTCAACTTCTGATGATATGCCTCTTGAGTTTGAGGATAATGGTGTCAATAATGAAGGGAGTATAAGTAGATGGGCGAACTGATGACCATTTAGGCCACAACATGATCAACATAATCAACAACTGTCATGTACCCACCTGCCTGAAGGAGCTTCTTTTGTTCAGCCTTCCAATATTGCTAAAGATTGATTCATTGATTGATTGATTGATTATTGTCACATGTATTGGTATACAATGAAAAGTATTATTTCTTGTGCATTATACGGACAAAACATACCATTCATAGAGTACATAGTGGAACAGGAAAGAGTAGGATGCAGAATATAGTGTGCAGTTACAAATATGGTGAAGAGAAAGATCACCTTGATATATGGTATGTCCATTCAAAAGTCTGATGGCAGCAGGAAAGAAACTGTTCTTGAGTCAGTTGGTGTGTGATTTCAGACCTTTGAATCTTTTTTCCCATGGAAGAAGGTAGCATGTCTGGGGTGTCTCGGTCCTTGATTACGTTAACTGCTTTTCTAAGGAAGCAGAACTGTTGATGGAGTCAATGGATGGGGGACTGGTTTACATGATGGACTGGGCTACATTCACAACCCTTTCTAGTTTCTTGCAGAAAGCTACTGTCTTTTACAACCTACCTCCACACGAAGTCATTCACTTCTCCTCTAACTTAAGCACAGCATTATCGACTGTCAGAAGCTACAGTTTCCCAATAACCAACGAGTATGCTGCACTGTTTCAACAAGAGACATATGATGCTGATATCATCAAGATGTTGAACTGCAAGGAGGAATCAACCCCTGGACCGTGAACAAGCTGAAACCATCACTGGATACAGTCATTAACCCAGTTATATTGTCATTTAGACTGTGCAAAGTAATTGACTTCCTTCATATTTTTTGGGCTCCATAACTTCTTCTGGACAGTATATTACTGTTCATATTAACAGGAATTTATGAGTAATGGTAATGAACCCTTGGATGGAGAAGGTGGTTCATTAGGTTCAAGATTAGCACCAATGCAATGAATTATTTGAAAGAATGTTAAAAATAAATTTGACAGTTTTCGATGTTTAATCAAGCTTTTGTATCTGACTTAATAACTTAAATTGTGTGGGCAGCAAGTGCAATATTCTCATTTTCACTGGTTTCAAATTAATAGCAGAATGAAGTCAATTAAGCTCCCAATTTTCTAAGACTAGCTGACGAGTAAGAATAGCTTGATCCATGGTTACTTTAAAATGTTACTTAATGATAGTCTTTACTCACAGTTCTGTTCATTATACCATCTGTGATCTGCAACATCCCATTAACAGTCAATTTTAATTGTAGCTTAAATTAATATTTATTGTTTCCAGTAAAATGCTTGTAGGGTAAAAAAATGAATATGTTGCACAAATGGAAATCATTTCAAAACACTGTTGTGAAAACTATAAAAACAATCATTACTTGGTCAAAACTGTTTGCACAGCTCAGTGTACATATTTCTGACTAAGCAGTTCAGTTCTTGTAAAGATCCTTGTGGATAGTCTCCAGAAATTGGATTGCTGGCCAGGCCACAGATTGGGGCTTATGTTTGGGTGGTAGGAGGTGGAGGAGTAGGCGGTCTTTCTGCCTCTCTGCAATATATTTTAGTTGGAAGGAATTGAGTATCTCTTTACATATCTTCCATCATCTATCAATGTCCTAACTTTTAGTCTTTCTTCCAATCCACTCGGGTCAAATCTGTCCTCATGACTATGTAATTACCTTGGTTTAACACCAAAAAATTAGTGTGATAGGGGTGGCATGGTGGCACTGCTGTCTCAAAGCACCGGGACTCAGATTTGATTCCATCCTTGGGTTACTGTCTGTGTGACGTTTGCATGTTCTCACCATAGATTTGCTCCAGATGCTCCAGTTTCCTCCCACAGTCCAAAGATGTATGTTTACATCTTTAAATGGATTGAGCATGCTGATTGCATGTATTTGCAGGGATAGGGTGAGGAGTGGTGAGTTGCTCTTTCACAGAGTTGGTACATTCTTGATGGGCTGAATGGCCTCCTTCTGTACTGTAGGAATCCTATGGTTCTTTGACACTCCAGATGGGATATAACCAGGGCTTTGTTTAGCTTTCATAAAATTACATCACCTTAATATTCTTGTTCTCGAGTTATAAAAACTAACACTCTTATATTTTAGGTTATCTTTTGTACCTGACAACTGATATTTTCATGATCTATGTACATGAACCTCTAAATATTTCCTTTTTTTTAGCTTTTCATCTTTCAAATAATACTTTGGTCCAAAGCGGATTACATCATATTTACATGTGTTGAATTCCGCCAATTGTCTATCAATGTTTTACACACTTCAGCCAATCTATCAATGCTATTTGGTAATTCTATTCCATAGGTTACATGCTTCCTACATCACCAATCTCTGTCATTGGGAAACTTGGATCATATGTCCCTTAAGCATATGCTCTGAATCATTGATATAGTGAATTGTTGAGGTCCCAGACCATATCTGTGTGGGACACTGCAGGGCAATTTTCCCGTTCCGCCTGCCACAGGAATTGTAGCAGGCAGAGGCTGACCATAGAAAGATCTATTGTCCTTCCAAATTTTGGAGTGAGCGTGGCTGGAAAATGCAGCCCCGTGAGTCAATTCTTTCTGATTCAAGAATATATCCATTATCTCCACTCTCCCTCTTCTACTGCCTAGAATCTTCAAAGCAGGTCAATAATTTACCTTCAATTCCATGACCTTTAATTTCAGCTAACAGTCTCTTATGTGGAATCTTTTTTGAGAACCTTCTGGAATTTCATAGCTACTACATTCACATACATTTTCCTGTCAACCATTTTAATTATTTCCTCAGGAAGTGCAATGAAGTTCTTTAGGCAAGATACACACTTTCTAAATGCATGTCAGCTTTCTGTAATCCTCTTAAACTTTTCTCAGTTCTTGGTTTTCTTAAAGGTGGCTTTGGATAAACTGTCCCAAAACAAATGGTGGCCCAATAGCTTGAAAAGTTCCTATATTTTCTCTCTCTTACCCTTTTTAAATAATGGAGTTAGATTTACCATGGGACAATTTATAAATCAAGGGCTTTGGAAGATAATGACTAAAGCACCTGCCATTTTGTCCCGTACGTTGTTTAAGATACTTTGATGAGTGTCAAAATAATATACTTACTGTTTACTGCACTGCATACCTCAAAGTGAATTACAAAACAGACATCTCCTCACTGATTCTTTGAGACAATAAACAAGACATAAGTTTAAAAAAAAATTTTGTTTTTTCACTACAGATCTATTTTTATTTGCATTTTGTTTATTCCTGCAAGTAATTTGGGAATTTCTCAATCATCAAGCGAACAAAGGAATTGCAAACAACGTTTTCAAAAATATGGTAAAATAATCTATAAAGCAGCTGTCCTGATAACTACACTTTTATTACAAGGTTCTTGCTTTAATCACCTTATTTATGTGCCATATGCTATCCTGTGTCCAGCTATACAAAGCAGCAAGTAATCCTCATGGTAACAGAATCTGAAATATTTCCTTTAATGCCCAAATGGGAAGAGGTGGTCCATTGATTTTACAAACATCAGACTTGTCATCATTCAAATGTACAATGCAATTATCAGATTTTTAACTGTATTGTTCATGAGGCTGAAACCTCTTCCTCATTCAGCTGTATTGCAGAGGAGAATTTGAACACATGATCCAAGGGGTTTTGATTTTGGTTCAGTCACAATTCCACACAAAATCACTCTCACCACTGGTAGCTTGCTGAACATCCCAACCTAAAGGGCTGACATTTCCTTTACATATGATAGATGCAAGGGAAGAAGATCTAATAAGTCCTCATAAGTGCATTGCTAGAGTATTGGACAGATTCCCTCTGTATTGTTGATGAGATTCCATGTGAATTGTTAGTGTAAAACATTCACTTGTTGCCCAATTTACCTGAAACTTAGAATGAGCTCTTAATAGCCTTTGGTTTCAAAACTTTCTCAAATTTCTAGGTCAACTGTAAGTTGCTTCAGTTTAATAGTTGAATAAATTATTCAAATAATCATTTACATGTAATTAGCAGGCCCAGGACTGAACATTTTTTGCAATTTATTTCTTTTAATCTGCTTTTACACCAGTACAGTTTACTTCAAATCCTGAACGAGCATCTGTCTGTTTTTTTTTAATTCATTTGTGGGACATGGGCATCGTTAGCTGGCCAGCATTTATTGCTCATCCCTAGTTGCCCTTGAGAAGGTGGTGGTGAACTGCCTCTTGAATCGCTGCAATCCATATTCTGTGGGTTGACCCACAATACCATTGGAAATCCCGGGATTTTGACCCAGCGACTGCGAAGGAACAGTGATATATTTCCAAGTCAGGACAGTGAAATGCTTGGAGGGGAACTTGCAGGTGGTAGTGTTCAAATTTATCTGCTGCCCTCGTCCTTCGAGATGGAAGTGATAGTGAAAGGTGCCATTTAAGAATCTTTAGTGAATTGCTGCAGTGCATCTTGTAGATAGTACACACTGCTGTTACTGTCATTGGTAGTAGAGGGATTGAATGTTTGTAATGTGATGCCAATCAAGCAGGCTGCTTTGTCCTGGATGGTGTCAAGCTTCTTGAATGTTAATGGAGCTGCACCCATTGAGGCAAGTGGAGAGAATTCCATCATACTCCTGACTTGTTCGTTGTTGATGTGGATCGGCTTTGGGGAGTCATGAGGTGAACTACTTGCCACAGTATTCCTAGCTTCTGACCTGCTCTTGCAGCCACCATGTTTATGTGGTGACTCCAGTTGGTACCAGTGAGTCTAGTCAATGGTAACACCAAGGATGTTGACTGTGGGGGATTCAGTGACGGTTACACCACTGAATATCAAGGGACAGTAGTTAGAGCGTCTCTTATTGGTGATGGTCATTGCCTGGTATTTGTGTGGCGCAAATGTTACTTGTCACATGTCAGCCGAAGCCTGGACGTTATCCAGATCTTGTTGCATTTGAACATGGACTGTTTCAGCATCTGAAGAGTCGAGAATGTGCTATCATTGGCGAACATCCCCACTTCTGACCTTATGACAGAGGGAAAGTCATTGATGAAGCAGCTGAAGATTGTTGGGCTGAGAACACTATGCTGAGGGACTCCTACAAGGATGTCCTGGAGTTGAGGTAACTGATCCTCCAGAACCACAACCATCTTCCCATATACCAGTATGACTCCGTTTGCTCCCGATACCCATTGATTTCAGTTTTGCTAGGGCTTCTTATGGCACATACAGTCACCCTCACCTCATCTGATTGGACCTGATACATCCGTCTCCTTTATGTAATAGCAGATTCACAGTGTTTAGTTCTACTGCAAGTTTCAGAATCGCAACATTGGATCAAGCGAGTATTTGAGCTTGCACTTTACAGGAGCCAAGCCTATAGAACTTTTATCCCAGGGGTCACCTCTACCAGCTCTGAGCTTTCTGTCCAGTTAAGGAAGATAGGCAGGCTGCCATTGATTTTGGCCAATGAGAAGGTCAGCAACTCCAAAGCCTCAGCAGACCCACCAGTATAGGTGGTACAGCTGTGACAGATGGGGGTTTTAGTAAATACTTCAAGGAATTCTGGAGGTCTAAATTGAAAATATTCCAGCAGCGAGATTCCTCGAATTAGGGGGAAATGTCCACCACAAGCTCCATTGGGACTGGAGGGGCAGTGTCCCCAGCCTGTGGCCCACTCTTGGGAATGGAGTTCTGGCTCTGATGACCTTCTGGACTGCCACTGGGAGGCAATCTCCATGATGTTGGGTCTCCACATGTGGCAAGGGCCCTACAACTGCTGGCAAAATGTAGGTGAGTATGAAAAATCACCCTTAATTGGGGTGTTAATTACTTGAATTGATTACTTACATTGATTGAGTTGACAGTGAGTTCTACATGCTGTTCCACCCCCCCGGGAAAGGTCTGTGATGGTGGGAATGTGTTAAGGTGCCATCCCAGGGTGGTTTAATGGTATTTTTCTGCAATGCCAACCTGCCACGGTGGGCTGGGAAATCTGCCACTGGAATAAGGGATTTAAACTTTATAATGTAAATGCAAGAAGCTGAATCACATATCCGATGTTCCAAAACAGATCTAAAACATTGGTAGCATTGAAATAGTTTCATATATATATCCATGAAACACAGCCAAACTGATTTAGTCATCACTCTGGCCTTGTTGATATTTTCAGATCCTTCCCTATTTATCGCATCAAAGCCTTTATTTTGCATAAACACCTGCATAAAGCAGCAAGTAATCTTCTTCAGACCATTAGCTTCTATCATTGGGAAGTAACATCACAAAGACAACCAGGTTTGTATTGAAGTACTCATGATACATACAAAGCAAACACCATATGCAGTAAAATGAATCACACACTGCAGAGAGAGCTCTCCCTCCCTTCCCCCCACTACTCCTTTGGCATAGAAACAACAACTTATTATATAGCCCCTTTAATATAATTGTGACACAAAAATGTATTATTTTGAGCTATAAATGGCAGTGTCCCCGAGTTTGACATGGAAGGCCTCTCCTGCAGGCACGTAGTAAAAGCTTAAATAAGTTCCCTTGTTACACTCATCAGGTCTGAAGACTCCATCTTTAGTATACACCTCCAATACTGTCATTGGAGCATCCATAACTGAGGCCATGACTACTACGGGTGGGGAATATGGGATTAAAATCATGGAAGGTAAAGGTACTCTCATACCTAATCCTCCTTTTCACATCCAATATTCTCGCTCATCCCACAATTTCCTTGGATTTGGAATCTACTGATAGATTAAGGATGCACCTCTTGTTTTCTCCCCCACATTCATCACATCACAACCCTCGTGCCTTTCACCTTTCAGTTATCCAGGAACTGCAATCTGGCTTGATGGTGATACAGGATCAAGAAGTGAAAGAAGAAACTTATGATGAAGGAAAACCATCTCTCACTCTGACACAGGCTGCCATACTTCAGTATTTTAGAAGAGGGGTTAGAGGCAGAATCTAAACGTGGTAGATGATGTGTCACCAGCATAAGAGGAATGGGTAATAGAAGTGTCAATTTACTGAAGTTGGAGATCACATATGAGTTCATCATATTTTATGCAGAAAGAGGTCTTTCAGCCCACTGTGTCCACCCCAACCCTCTGACAGAGCACTCTACCTAGGCCTACTCTGCCACCCCATAACCCCAAATATTTACTCCGTAATCCCCTAACCTTCGCATTATTGGACACTAAGGCACAATTTTTCACAGTCAATCCATCCAACCTGCACATCTTTGGATTCTGGGAGAAAACTGGAGCATCAGGAGGAAACACATGCAGACACAGAAAGAATGTACAAACTCCACAGACAGTCACCCAAAGCCAGATTGAACCTGGGTCCCTGTTGCTGTGAGGCAGTAATGCTAACTACCGTGCCATTGTTCTGCCATAGGAAAATCAGTTAAGAGCTTTGATGAGAATATAGAAAATAGTAATGGACATCAACTCAGCAATGCTTGCTGCCTTGGAAAGCTTGCCAGAAAGTTTGCCATCACAAGAACAACAGCAACGACAAAGAACAACACAGCACAGGAAACAGGCCCTTTGGCTCAATGAGCCTATGCTGCCATTTTAACATTGTGAGTTCCTTTTTCCACTCACGATCCTTGTCTATGCTTATGACACATCACAATCAAGGGTAATTGAGGATTCGAACAGCAGCTTGACTTAAGGTTTTATGCAGAGCTTGGAGCCCAACCTTTTCAGCATTGAAGCAGTGCTCAGCCCTGCAATGCATATCTGATGACCAATGTTTTAACTTCTGTTGCATTCTGTGGTCATTCTTGTCTGTTTTGAGTTCATGATCTCCCTGACTATTATCTGTTCTGAATGAAAATCACGCTCATGCTTCAATTAGCAGGAACTGCTGCAGAGGTTTAAGAACTTGGTCTTTTCTGCATTTCTTAGCTTTTACGAGCACTCAGTAACTTTGTAACATTGGTTTAAATCTTGGTCAAGTCATCTGTTGGTCCTATTCCAAATTAATTTTCTTAGCAATAATAGTACATTTCAACAACACTCCTCTAACAATGATTCACAGCCTTTTTTTTAATCCATTTTGGATTTTATCCTCAATTTCTGTTTCTTCAAGTAGCAGCTTTATTGTAAGTAATTTTGTCAAAAGTTAATTGAAAATTTAACAATATCTTAAAAGTCTGTCCATAGTCTCCTTCTATGTCAGTTAACTCAAGAAGCCTTGTCAAGCAGGATCTCCCCTTCCTTTCCCTTCCACTATTTGCTACGTTATCATAGCTGGAGGTAATCCTTTCAAATAATCATTTCAAATTATCTATCATTCATATGACTTTACCTGGTGTTGCTGTGAGACTGATTAGCCTGAAGTTTTCTTGGCCTATATTCCATGTCTACTGGATAAAAATATGAGAATTGTCTGTTTTGTGTTTTGCAGTGATAAGACAACATGATTCTATCGTAAAGTAAATGCATTCTGAAACCCTTTAACAATGTCTGCAGAAGTGACAAATAAAGTGGAGCCATGGTTCAGACTGCATGTGTATTTACTTACATCTGATTCACTCATCACTTGTCAACTAACCCATTTGAGCTCATCGATTGTCTTTGTAAGGAGCTTACTTCTTCTTTATTTTACCTGAAAGCGAAATGGCTTGAATGAAACTATTATTTTACCTGGCATTGTCATGGTTCTGGGCCTTAGTAACATGATCCTTAAGGCTACAATATTAGGTGGCTGCTGTCTAATATTGTAAACTAACTAAATCTCCAGACAATCAAAAGAAAAAGCAATAATTGATTCTTTGAAGAAAAAAATAAATCTGGAATCTGTAACATAAAGATAAAAACCTCCATAGCATGGGAATAAGATAAAATTGGCCTATTTTTTGAGTGTGCTTTATCTAACACAATCGCCAAAAACCAATTGCCAAATAAGTATTTTCTAGTGATGTCTTTTTAGGGCAAGTCAAATTTGAATAATCCATGGCATCTCAGTTGAATTATTTGATTATTTTTCACATTTTCAGTGTCATCAGTGCATATCATCTTCTATCTTATTTGCTTTTGATTGCAAATTTCCATTCCTCTTAGCTATGTGCTGGAATTTTACTGGAATTCTGGGGGAGGTGAGGTGGTAAAATTCCAGCCATGGGGTAGAATTTTCTTCCTTTTAGGCAGAGTGTCATATTGGGTGGGAAACTTGATATAGAAGCTTCCTACCTTGTAATTTAAAGGACTTATTTAAAAAATAACATAAGGGGTGGGTCCCATTACATCACCCTGATGCACGGGGCTCTGACTGAGGCCGCCCCATTAACAACTTAACTTTTAAAAGATTGGGGTGACTTTTTAAAGGGTGTCCCAATACAAAAAATAGAAATAGAATTCCCTCCCATTCTATCACATGGAAAGTTCCCTGCCCTTCCCCCCTACAAACACGCAACACCCCATCTCACCCACCATTAGGGGAGGGGCTGGGGAGCTAACAGCCGTAAAAAGCCTGGTAATTATATTTAAGTATTTTCGAATAGGGATTCCAGTGTTGAATGGTGGAATTCCAGTTACACCATTAGTGGTGAGAGGAGGGTAACAAAACAATTGGAATTGAAAATTCCGCCAACGTAAATTGTAAGATTTCCCACTTCCGTTACTGATCCCAGCCCCTGAAAATGGGAGCAGAAAATCCCTCCTCCATTCACACTCCTCACGTGGTTAATATTCCGTGCATCATGGGGAGTGACAGAATGGGAGGCGGATTCTCGCAATTTGTTTAAAATGGTAAATAAACTTCCTTTGTTACAACTTAGCACCTGCCCAGTCTTCTCCTTGACACAAGCATGAACTCCAAGAGGATATGGTGAGTTGTGATTAAGATGTTTTAATCTAGTAAATATTAAGGGCAATGAGAAATGCTCTCATCAACTAGTAAGTAAGTGTAATTGACAATGCCTGTTGAGACCAAACTCTGAATTTTTGCAATTGCAAAACAACATTCTTAATGTGTTCAAGAGCAACTGTAATTATTTCAGTTTGTGGTTTGTAAGTTAATCATATAATCTCTCCCTGCTTTAAGATCTCCTTCTCTGGGGGAGAGAAGGGATCCAGGCAATGAGCTCATATAGTTGCTGACAATACGTATGGTCAGTTACTTAGAAGTATTTAACAGCAGTGAGAAGTACTTCACCCTTTGTTTATCCTCCCTTTGGGACTCTGCTGAACTCCTTCCCTTTGATATCATGGCTCAAACTGACTGTCTGGAGACTGCAGTCTCAGATTGGCATCTTTTTTACTCAGAGCTGCAGCATAATGAAGTATAAAAATTGTTTTTTTTTAAATTTTAAAATTTGAGCTATATTCAGACAATGAGGTTTTGTATACTAACATGTTTTGGTATTATACCCACATCAGTACCACTATTGATACTGGCTGGTACAAATCCGCCAGTGGAAATAATTGGACAGAAAGACTAGATTTATATTCGCATTGACATTCAAACCAAACTGAGGTAGTCTCACGAGAGTGGCTCCACATCTCAAGGCATAGTCCATTTGAGCGCTTTTTGTGTTGCACTGGCCGGTTTACTTTGATCGCAAAATTATTTTATATGATTGATAAATGCAGATTGAGTTATAGTTAAAATAATCAGCTCTGCACAAGCTCAATCACACATACCATCCTTCATCAATCTGTCATAAATGTGATGATTTCTCAATGAAATATGATGCCTCTCTCTGGGCTTTTCTGCAGCAGACCTGTCTTAATGGCTGGAACCTGGCCTCAGCACTCCACATTCTCCAGCCAGAGCAGTGGAATCATGTATCACTTGTCCTGATCGCTGACAATGATTTCAGCATCCTCAGGTCCTGCTTCACCTTCCTGGAGTTTAGGAAGATTTTCAGAAAGCATATTGTTGTATCGGCAGAATCTGGAGAAGCTGGCTGAATGGAGGCTCTGAAGGAAATGGTGAGCAATGGTTGTTCCTCTAGCACCACAGGGAAGCTGGACCATGGCTCCATGCCCTATCAGCTTAACTGGGCAATGAAACAGGCACTGAGGCTCCATTAAAAAAACAACCCACCAAATCGATGAAGCAGGAAGAGTCGATCCTGCTCATTGCTTCTCTCTTCATGCAGACAAATTAACTGCTGCATTTCTTAACATTACACCAGTGACTGGACCTCAGACTTTATTGACTCGAATGCACTTTGGGACTCCTGTGGTGACGAAATGTTCAGCCCAAATACAAGTCATTTTTCCAGAGATAATAAACATATAACTCTGTCTAATGAAAAACAATGCACAACTTCTAACAAGCCAGGTTTTTAAAACAGCATTATTTTGACATGTTAATATACTTTTGTAAAGAGTAGAGATTACTCCGAGAGATTAAATAAGCCACTAATAAAGTTTATAAACTTTGGTAATAAAATTTAGTTTATGGCTGAAACTAATGGAACTTCTGACTGTTTGTGCCGGCTGGATCTATCGGTCCTTTCAATGGACACTCCCACCTCAGGTTTCCCTGCGACAAAGAGTGCATTCAACAGGAAAACCTATTGACAACAACAGGACCAGAAGATCCCAACACTTATCAGTGGGGATTTGCTTCCAAAAAACACATGGCAAGTTGCATGGAAGATCCAACCCCACATTACACTGAATCTCTTGATTTTTAAGTCTGTCTCGTGTTTTACGGGGTAAATATAATTTCTGTTCTATCAGTGTTGCCTCAGGACAGCCTATATAATATTCAAAATAAGAAGAAACATGTCTGCTGTTTACTATAAGCTTCTTGAGAGTTACATACTCTGACAATTTCAGTTTATTTATATTTCAAGTGTGAGCTTTTCCCTCAAGTCTAGTGTCGAGATAATGTGAGAATGGATCTAGATTTATGCTTGATTGCATTTTTGTCATTTTTTTAGGTGAATGGGAGCCTCTGAATAAGCAGAGATTTAATTTTAGGAAAACTTGAAAAAGTGTGCAGCTATATCCTCAAAGATCCATAGATTCTCAGGAATAAAACGTACCAGTCTGGATATGCTGTTCAAGGTATTCCGTAGTAGTCAGTAGTCAGAGACTTGACTTTTGGATTTGTTCCTTCTCTATTCTCTTTCGTGGATTTTTGTCGGAAATGCCTAGGGGTCTACAACACATTTGCCCCAAAACGGCGAGGCATATTACAATGTTGTGCAAATGCAGAAATAGTGTCATAGAATCATAGAATCCCTACAGTGCAGAAGGAGGCCATTCAACCCAATGAGTCTGCACCAACAACAATCCCACCCAAGCTCTTTTCCTGTAACCCTGCACATTTACCCTGCTAATTCCCTGATACTAGGATCAATTTATCATGACCAATCAATCCAATTGCACATTATTGGGCAGAGGAAGAAAACTGGAGCACCCGGAGGAATACGAACAGGCACTGCTGCCTCATAGCATCAGGGACCCAGGTTCAATTCCAACCTTGGGTCACTGTCTGTATGGCGTTTGTGCATTCTCCAAGGGGAGAATCTGATATTTTCCAAGTGGAGAATGCACAAACTCCACACAGAGAGTGACCCAAGGCTGAAATGGAACTGTGCTAACCACTGCGCCACCTTGCTGCTCCTCACTGGATTTATTTTCCATTATTTATTCTGGAAGTGAAGAACACCATTTTCATCCTTTACATTGACTGTTGCTAAGAATGATAAGTATGCCCTGTAAAATTGAAGTAGTCCAGAAGTCTACGCAATCAGACTCATCAATTACATAGATTCAACCGGAGTCTTCAAATAATGTCTGAATAGTTGTGTCATTTTGTTCTCAGAGCTGGATCCCATGAGGCTGCGGCAGATCATCACATACTGAGTGACTGAATGAGGGACATGCAAGAAATGAGATTGGAGATTGTGGGTGAATACAAGCCTGAGAGCCCACAATCCCTCATGGATGGCCAATTATGAGCTGCTTGATAGAATATGAATCTACCTCATTTAGCATGGTGGTGGTGCCACAATGGAGAGCGTTCTCAGTTTGATTACAGGATTTTGTCTCCACCAAGAATGCATGGTGATCATTCCCATTAATTCGGCTATCTCCAATGGTTTATTAGTGAAGATGAGGTTCAGCAGTTCCCTGCCCCTCCCACCACTTTTGATTCTCTCACCGCTTGTTACAGCCCAGTATGCCAGATATATCCTTCAAGCCTCGGCTAGTTCAGTCAGTAATGGTCCAACTGAGCCAACTTGGTAATGAACATTGAAGTATTTCACTCAGTGTACATTCTGTGCCCTTGCCATCCTCAGTGTTTCTGCCAAGTGGCATTCAACAGGGAGGAACACTGATTCATCAGCTGAGGGAAGACAGGAGGTGGTAATCTATTGGAGGTCTATTTTCTTCTGATGCCTTGAGACTTCATGAGATCTAGAAACAATGTGGAAGGTTTCCAGGATCGCTCAGCCCTGACTGTACATTACTGTGCTAGGACTGTCCTGACGATGAAGTAGGAGCAGGAGTGATGATGGAGGAGACTGGATTGTTGGCCATAAAATATGACTCTGTGAATACGTTTGTATCAGGTTCTCGCTGCTATTTGGACTCTAGTGATAAAAGATTGAAATCACTCAATCTTGTAAGTTGCAGTAACAAAGACTTTATTCAAAAACATGCTTGAGACAACCTGTTCCTTCTCGTGGGGGTTTGCTGTGTAACATAGTTCTATCCTTTGGTTTTCACCTTTACGCTACAAAATCCCAATAAGCACAATTACAAAGGCTTTAAGTTTTATTTATTAAAGTAATTTATCTCACTGGATTGCAACAATCCCTGATATGTCACTGAAGTCTATGCTTTCTATCACACTTTTGCTTACCCACACTGTGAAGGTCAGTTATGATCGTCACTTTCCCACACCATCATGTTGAGAATGGGCTTGATTAACTACTCTTCTATAGTTAAATACTCACCACTATACTTGGTTACAAAGCTATTAATATTTACTGTCAAATTACTTTAATGATCACACTCCAGGACAGCTCTAAACCTTGGCAGGTCCTCAGATGTTAGTGGGAAGAAATTTGGAGGGTCAGCAGATCTGACTGAACTTTGTTGTGTCTGTTTCTTAGATCAATACCTGGTGGCTTCTTCAGTTTTTACTCTTATTAAATTCTGTCATGGTGGTTTTCTTAGCATTTTGTAGAGCAACTAAGAGTCAACTGCATTACTGTGAATCTGGGGTCAGTGGTGGGCAGAGTGGGTAAAGATGGTAGGTTGCCATCCTTGCAGTATTTAAGCAAGTCTTAAGGGTTTTCAATGACAATCCAGTTTTTCTTTGTGACCATTTCAGAATTTCTATTTAATAAACTGCATTTATATTCTGCGGCTGCTATGATGTGATTTAAATTCATGTCCTTGACTCATTAGTCCAGATCTTTGGTTTACTAGCCCAATACCATCATCCCCAGAGGAAACAAAAGCCTTACTGTTATTGTACTCAGTTATTTATTATATTGATATTTTGCTTTGAAAATGAACATTCATTAGAGATTACTTATCTTACCAATCAACATATCGAAAATGTTTGTTTGTTGCAAACAACATATGACTTACTTAATATATTTTTATATGTATTGTTTTGGCACTGTGTATTATTCAAAATGTCGAGGTTGATTTTACTCTGCCCATTTTGGATCAGCTGCCCACAAGCACAGCAGAGATAGAACTTGTTCGAGTTGACCAGCACTGAACCCAACCAAATTTCCAGATCAACTTGAATTTAACATTGTGGAAAGCTATATGTGCAACAAATGCGTAGGATGAGCAGTCGATGTATTGAAGGGAAGATATTGCACACTGTTACAGGTTATAAAATTTCAGCTTATTAGGCAGTCAACCTTCTTTAGAGTGAATAATGTCTACCAAATTTCTAGAGAGCAACAGAAAACCTTGGTTCCTGTAAAGGTATTAGAAATACCGATAGAGCAAATCTTGAAAAAGAGGGACACTCTTCTTATCATTGGCCGCATTATGCCACAGTGAGGCTTGGCAGGTCAGTAAACTTTTCAGTGGCTGTACAGATCACTTATCTACAGATCACGTAGCCATAAATTCAATATTGTCACAAGATGTGTCACAGATAATGGGAAAGGGGAAGACCTGATCCTGTTTGGGGGTGAGTAGCCAATTTCTCTTTGGCTCATTTTGCAGAGCCAGATGGTCGCTGGTAGTTAACAGGAGGTCGGGACATGATGACATATTGAGGCAGACAGAGGGAAGAATAGTAGGGGAAATCACATCAATCTAGCTGTGAACCACAGATATTTGTGAGTCTGAGCAAATTTTGCAGGCATTGCTGAGTTGGAGGCAGAAAATTGCTTTAGCCTCTACATAAACTGCTTTTTGTACTTTAACACACAAAACAGAATTCTGGCTTCACTTAATGACTTGTGCAAAATCACAAATCGTCAATAGAAATGGGCCAGTAAGTTCAGATCCATGGTTTTCTTCTTCCCGGATGCCAAAGGCAGTGAAACCTGTCACTCTGGATTGTCGATCTCTGCTCCACTTGTTCCATCACAGCTTCAGGATATTTCCACTGAGTTTATGGATTCTTTCACTGCTGCTGTTCTGTCAGAATGGTTCCTACCCATCTGATGATTGCAACCTAACTCAACACATTTTCCAGGATTAAAGGCTATTTGGTACACAAGGCTGGCTCCTGATGGGATCACTATGATCAAGGGAAAGCTTATTTTTGCATAAATGGACTATTTTCCCAAAGCTTTGCTAAAACAAAGGTTCCAACAGTTAATGACTTGAGGTGAAACAGAGAGAAAGGACAGGGTAAAACGTGATGGGGGCAGGGTGGGGGACATTGCTGAACTATTATCCTTTACTTGACCTGTCAACTCCTCTTACAATTTGGGGCTGAAATTTTATGTTCTGTTAGGGGCAGAAATAGGGATGGCAGGGCATGAAATTTCATGCTGCCAGCCTGCGTATTGGTTCTGCCAGGCCTCTCATCCCTCAGAAGAGGTGGCAGTCAGTAGGACAACCTGCCAAAAAGCTGTGGGGAGCCAGTTGAGCAGATTCAGAGCCCATTATGAAAAGTACTAATCCCAGTGGAAAATTTTGTCCTTTCTCTCTACTTTATTCCAACCACCAGATTGGTTTTCCTGCCAACTGGTTTTCCCCAGGCAAGACTTAAAAGTTCCCAAAATATATCCTCTGGCTCTGTGAGAAATGTCAAAGAAGTTGACTGTAAATCTTAAGAAATAAATTGCTCCAGACACAGGCACTCTCATTTTTTGAGAAAGTGGATGGATGTATTAAATTAGGTGGAAATTGTATTTCTTTTAGCTTTTAATTCCAGGACTCACCTTTTACAGATTATTACAGAACTATTCTCTCTTGTTTGATTTGAGATTAAGAGTAAGATTTATTAAACCATCTTTTCAAAATAACACACCATTAGGTGATTTTTAACCATGCTAAACACACTTTCATAGCAAAAATGAACTGCTTAATTACAATGAAGAAATTGTTTCTGTGGAAATGTAATGATGTTTCTGTGGGTCAAACAAATCCTTTTTTTCCTAGCTGTTGGATTATTCTTTTAATTAAACCTCTGGTCTCCTGATAACATACAACTTAATAGAAATATCTTTTCTGATCTATGCAATTTCTCACCGGTTGTTTGAGATTTTTGTACATCACCACAATAAACAATGTACTGAGGATTTTTTGATGCAATATCAGTTCAGAGGTAATTTTATGATTTCAGTTTCTCTCACTACACTGATGAGCTGTGCTATGTTATTAATTTCTTATTGAAGTGGATATCCAGATTTTGTTTTCTGCAGAAATGTCTCTGCTCCCAGTAATAGCCTCAGGCCAACAAATCTATAGGAGTAAGCAAAGCCCTGGTTACTTCACAGTTATCCAGCCAGTGTCATTAACAAGGCTTTAGAGTGTTTCAAAGGAACACTATGGCCTGCTGCATTACAGCACGTCAGAAAAGGCAGGCGCCTTTTCGCAATCACATTGTGAAATATTCTAGACTGCGACATTCAATCCTGTCTAGCTTGTGTAATTTGTGCATCCTTAATGATTAAAATAAAGTTGTTTGTGTCAAGAACTTGATACATTTGGGTTTTTAATGACATTGAATGTGAAAGTCACCTCCCACGGCACTTTCAGTCTGTGGGTCTTTATTCAACTTAAGAGGACTGCATTCTACTTCTCAGGAATATATCAATTCCACTGCAATATGGCACATACAATACACAATTGAGTGTAGACTCAATGTTTGACATTCAATCATCAAGCTTTTAAAGGTTAAGCACATTATTGACCAACCCCTGAACCCAAGATTGGTTTACAGCAAACACCTGCCTAGGTACCTTATTGCTCACCATACACAGTAACTCATTACATAACACTGCTGTTGTATTCCTGAGAAGTGCAACTTTAAGTGAAACAATTTTAAGCGAATCAGGGTTTCTCACTACAGCCAATGTAAAAGCTGTGGTTAGCATCCTATGACTGGACTCTTCTCATCAGGAAAAAACATTGAACATTATCCCCTGTGCATCGAAATACTGCGCTAAATCCTTATTTTTAAAAATTAATTTAAGAGGTGTGGGCATCACAGGCGAGACCAGTGTTTGTTGTTCATCGATAATTAGCCTTAAGATGATGGTGGTGACCTACCTTCTTGAACTGCTGTAGTCTATGTGGAGTAGAGAGCAAGTTAGAGATGGAATTCCAGAATTTTGACCCATTGACAGTAAAGGAATGGCATATATTTCCAAATCAGAACAGAGAATGACTTTGATAGCACATTGCAGGTGGTATTTTTCCCATGCCTCTGCTGTCCTTGTCCTTCTAGATGGTAGAGGTCATAGGTTTGGAAGGTGCTAAAGAAGGAATCTTAATGAATTGCAGCAGGGCATCTTTAGGCATTGTATATTGGTGATGAAAGGAATGAATATTTGTTGTAGTGCGTGAAGAGCCAACGAAAGCAGGCCACTTTGTGCTGGATGGTGTTGGGATTCTTGAGTATTGGAGCTGCAATCATCCAGGCAAGTAGATAGTATTCCATCATACTCCTTACTTGTGCCTTATAGTTAGTTAAAGGCTTTGGACGGTCAGGATGTAAGTTACTCTCTACAGAATTCCCAGCCTCTGACCTGCTCTTGTAGCCACATTATTTCTCTTGCTAGTCCAATTCATTTGCTTCTCAGTGGTAACACTTAGGATGTTGATAATGGGGGATTTAGTGATGGTAATGCTGTTGAATGTCAAGAAGGGTCGGTTAGATTTCTTGTTGGTGATGATCATTACATGGCACTTGTGTAGCACAAACATTCTTACCACTTGTCAGCCCAAGCCTGGATATTGTCCAGGTCTTGTTGAAATTGGACAGAGACTACATCAATATCTGAGGAGTTGAGAATGGTGCTGAGCATTGTGCAATCTTCAGCAAACGTCCTCACTTCAGACCTTATGATGGAAGGAAGGCAATTGATCAAACAACTGAAGGTGGCAGGGCCTCGGATACTGCCCTGAGGAACTGTGCCAGGAATGTCCTGACACTGAGATGCTTGGCCTCCAACAAATATAACCATTTTCTTTGAGTTAGTGTGACTCCAATAAGTAGAAAGATTCACCCCCCACACCCTCCACAATTCCTATTGACTTCAGTTTTGTTAAGGCTTCTTGATGTCAAAGTTGGTCAAATGCTACCTTGATGTCAAGGGTAGTCACTCTCATTTCACCTTTTGAGGTTGGCCCCTTTGTCCATGCTTGAACCAAGTTGAGCAGCTAAGTGGCCCTGTGCAATTGAGCTTCTGTGAACAGGTCATTGCTGAGTAGGTACCACTCGATAGAACTGTCACTTTCCATCAGTTTGCTGAAGATCGAGAGTAGACAGTTAGGGTGATATTTGGCCAGTTGGATTTGTCCTGCTTTTTGTGGACAAGACATATCTAGCCTGATAAATTCCAATGTTGTGGCTGTAGTGAAACAGCTTGGCCAGGGATCCAGCTAGAGTAAAAATCTTCCAGATTATTGCAGAATGTTGTTAAGGCCCATAGTCATATTATTTGCAGCATCCATGCTGAAGGCATTTCTTGGTATCCCGTGAAGTGAATCAAATTGCCTGAAGATTGAAATCCATGATACTGATGACTTCAGAAGAATGGATAATCCACTTAGCACATTTAGGCAGAAGTATGTAACAAATGCTTCTGTCTTTGGATTTTGTACTAATGTTCATTGACAATGAGGAGATTGCGAAGCATTCTCTTTTAGCGAATTGTTTAATCCTTCATCACCATTCACAACTGGATGTGGCAGAACTGCGGAGCTTAAGTTAAAGTTTATTTATTAGTTACAGTAGGCTTACAGTTACCGTGAAAATCCACTAGTTGCAACACTCCAGCACCCATTGGGGTACGCTGATGGAGAATTTAGTGTGGCCAATGCATCTAATCAGCACATCTTTCAGACTGTGGAAGAAAACCAGAGCATCCAGAGGAAACCCAAACTCCGCACAGACAGTGACCCAAGCTGGAAGTCAAACCCAGGACCCTGACACCGTGAGGCAGCAGTGCTAACCATTGTGCTACCATTTAATTCTGATCTGTTAGCTATGGCCATTTAGCACTCGCTGTTTTCATTGCTTGTAAACGATTAGTCCTGTGTTGTAACTTCACCAGATTGACATCTTATTTTATGCATGCTTGATGCTACTCCTGACATGCCCTCCTGCACTGTTAATTGAATTAGGGTTAATATCCCGGCTTGATGGTAATGGCAGAGTGGGGGATATGTCAGGCCATGAAGTTGTACACAATTGTATTGCTGCTGATGGCCCACAGCACCTCATGGTTGTCCACTTTTATATTGTTAGATCTGTTTGAAATCTTTCCCTTTTACAATGCTGATAGTGCCACACTAAATATGGGAGGCTTACATAAGGAAACCTAAGTGAGAGAGGGTATTCCCAATGTAAGATGAGACTTTGTCTCCATAAGGAGTGTGAGGTGGTCACTCCTATCAATGCTATCATAGACAGATGATCTGCAACAGGTAATTTGGTGAGGACAAGGTTAAATTTGTTTTTCCATGTGGTCATGCAAATCAAAATTTAGGGAGCTAGATAGGAAGTTAAGAAGCAGGACCCCAAAGGTTTACTCTGGACTATTCTTCGTACAATGTATGAGTGCAGGAAGATGAAGCAGATGAATGTGTGGCTGTAAAGACAAGGAGTTTTTTAAATTCTTTTGAACATAGGGACTGGCTCTGGGAGATTGGATTTGTACAAGTTGGATGAATTGTACCTAAATAACAATGGAAATGATTTCTTAGCATGGTGGCACAGCTACCTCACAGCGCCCGGGACCCAGGTTTGATTCCCAGCTTGGGTCATTGTCTGTGCAGAGTTTTGCATGTGTCACGTGTGTCTGTATTGATTTCCTTCGGGTGCTCTGGTTTCCTCCCACAGTCTGAAAGATGTGTTGGTTAGGCGCATTGGCCACGCTAAATTCTCCCTCCGTGTACCTCCACAGTGTTGCGAATAGGATTTTCCCAGTAACTTCATTGCAGTATGTTAGTGGGATGTTTTGCTCTGACAGTTGCTATTTAACTGGTTGATCTGAAAAGAATGCAAATAATCGGGAACTGTAAAGTTTGAAGGATACTGAGCAATGAGGAATGAACAATGCTGATCATTCTTTCATGATAAAGCTGATAGCTTTGAGTGTAAAATATAATGTATTTTTAAAATGAGTCTTTGA
Organism: Sphyrna mokarran; assembly: GCA_024679065.1. Classification (NCBI taxonomy): domain Eukaryota; kingdom Metazoa; phylum Chordata; class Chondrichthyes; order Carcharhiniformes; family Carcharhinidae; genus Sphyrna; species Sphyrna mokarran. Next base: position 101,361,930 of record JAGIQG010000003.1, on the reverse strand, counting down.
ATTATGATCACCTAACATCCCTTACAGTAAATGTAAGAAGCATGATAAACTCCCTCTTAAGACTTCACGTCATCATTCAATTTGTATGTTAATATATATGAGGAATTTCATGCTTAAGCTTCCAAAGATTGTACTTCATGCAGGATACAGCTCGGAGCTCTGTTCTGTTCCAACACACAGGATTGGGGGGGGGGGGTGCTGCACACTAGTGGGTAGTTAACAAGAAGTCTCCAGGACCTGCACCACCACTGTCTAAGCTAGGGTCATACCATGTGTAGAGTCTCAATTCCCTCTTGCATCAAAGACCTTGGGTGTGATTCTGCCAGCCCGCCACACTAGTGCAGCATGGTGGGAGAATCTCACGTCCGGGCAAGCATGGGATTCGCACATGTTCCCACTGCATCTCTCAGCCCCGGATTTTCAGCGCTATTAAATCCACGTTGGAAACTGACAGGAAGACAGGTAAGTTATTTTAATCTAATTTTAATGTCATTTAAATGTGATTAGCGGGTCTGGGGCTGAATTTCCTGGGCCCGCTAGCCTTTCCCACCCCGCCAGAGTGTTTCACTTCAGCGGGAATTACAGTAGCTCTCCACTTTTGGGGAACTATCAGGACAATCCCGCTGGAGTGAAGGAGGGGCAAGTAGGATCTTCCCAGGAGGCTTGTGCCCCCTGGGCATGGGCATCCAGACATTGCCAGCCCATGATCGCTGGCACTGCTCAAGGGACAAAGTGTCTATGCCTAGGTGGCACCTTGGCACTACTCCTCAGTTTTGGGGTAGTACCAAGAAAGAGGGAAGTAGGGCCCAGGGGGTGGGATCTGATGACAATCAGTGGAGGTGGGTGGTTGCACTGCCACTCTGCATGGGGGCAGGAGGGAAGCCAGCGATCAGCCTGCAAAGGGGTGTCTGCCTGTAGAGGGGGGGGATTGGCACTGCTGGGTGGAGAGAAACACTTTGGGGAGGGGAGGTCTATTTGGTGATCAAGGCGATCCAAGAGAGGTGGGGGTTCTGGGCTGGCCTGGGAAAGGGCAGGGGGGGCCACAATTGGGCCATCTAGGGGTTTGGGGAGCCAGCAATGTCGGGGTCATGGTTTGAGCCAGAGATCAAGCTGGCCAGCAATTGCAAGCTGACAGTGCAGTGTCACTGCACATTCACAGAGACTCGCTGAACTCAGTCTTTCCAGCGGGAATAGGCCCTGCCCTGAAAAAGCTAATGACATTCACATTGGCAGCCTCTGCATTGCACACACTGTGGGAGATTCTTTTCTGAACTCCCACTGAGAAAAAACAGCATGAATTACTCCAGTTTTTTTTGCAAACTTGCCACTTAGAATATTTTGGGAGAATTCCACCTCATATTTAAGTTCACATTTAAAAAGATCAAAAAGAAACTATAGTGCAAGGATGATCACCACTTATTTGGGCTTTGCCTAATAAAAAAAACCTTTGAATATAATCTCAACAGAGTCACAGTCATCACTAAGAGATATCTAACTCCAACCACATTTTAAAAATATCCAGGCAGAGAACAGAGATAGTTGCAGATTTTATGGACCTATTTTTCCATCCTTTTAATGTTGTAAATGAGTCCAAACACCTATGCAGATCCCCTTTGTCACTACACTCAGTGTGAGATGTAGCAAGCAGTTTAACTTGGTTGATTTACAAAGCACTGATCTCACGTTGTAGCACGAATGTATTCAACTTTACTGTTAAGGTATTAAAATGAATACTTAACTTATAAGCCAATCAAAAAATATGGGACATCTTGCCATGTATTAGTTAAACAACATGAGTGAATCGATAATTTTTTAAATGATCAATGATTGCCAATTAAATATTGGCACACTGAACAATAATCGAATTTTTGTTGTTTGGCTAACTTTATATTAATAAAATGGATGCAGCCTCATCCAAGGATTTTCTCATGAACATCTCAACAAATTCAATAAGGCTTAATACCATTGCTTCCCTTCCTGGTCAATAATACCTATTTTAGCAGTTCTACTGAGAAATGGAAAATAAAATTGGACAGGAGTTTTGTTCCATACCTCCCGCAAACCCACACTCCCCCCCCCCCCCCCCCCACCCCATCCCAGCCACCCACCCTGCAGTAGGTATACTTAAGGTTCACAACATCTACTATACAGATATATTTAGTCATATGCAATCAAATTGTCCCTCCTGAGTTGTTAAATAGAATGGTGTAAAGTATGGGGAAGATGGGTCAGTGAAGGGGTTGGGAGCTGGCGGCAGAGGGAGAGAGTTGTGAGGGTGGCAGTGAGGTAATAGGAAGCTTATATGAAAACAGCAAAGAAGCAGAGGAATATTCCACAAAGATTTGATGAATTTGAAGATAGTTGAAGTTATGAAGCTGAGATAAGTTGATGAAAGAAAAAATATTTGTATTGTAGCTGAACATATTGTTTGAAGCATATCAAATTGTTTCATACAATGAATTGTGTGTAAATTTCAGTGATTGTTATTTATAAGCAAGAATAGAATTTATAGTATATTATTGCAGGAACACAGGAAATGATCAATTCATCAATTCTATGAATGGAACATCTTAAAAGTTTGTAACAGAAGACCAGAAACCACATCCTAGTCATGCATATTCAAATGAACAAAATGTCCTACAATTCTTTCCTTCTGAGGTGCCTTAGCTCTTCTCAAAAGAGCCATTCTTCTCCAGAAATTAAATTTTATAAATTTGTAGACACAAAATCCAAAAACTCAGGACTATTGATCCAATGAAAAAGAGTTGAACTCCCACTATGGAAGAATGGGAGTTTGAATTCAGCCTTTATTTAAACAAAAGAATTGAAGAAAAAGGTGATATCAATAGAATTAGCTGTCAGACTATTGGATTATCATAAAAATTCAACTGTGCTCCAGAACTAGCCTCAAGTCTAGTCAAACTGTGACAATGCAGGCATCCTCCCAGTGTGAACAATTGCCCAGGTATATTCTATTCACATAAAGGAAAAATTGAATCAGGCCAGTTACCACCTCACAAGCCTACTCTCTGACATTAGAAAAGAAATAGAGGGAGTCATGAACAGTGCTGAGAAATGATACTTATTCACCAATATCCTGCTCTACAAAACTCAATTTTGAGTTCTGCTTGGACCACTTTGCCTCAGATCACTTTAAATTCTTGATTCAAACTTTGCCACAAGAACTGAATTTTAAACATAATGTAAAAGTAATTGCCCTTTGCAGGAAAATAGCATTCAACAAACGTTCCATCTTGGAATCCTAATAATATTACAGTTTATTGAATGAAGTTATGCCAAGAATAAAAATAGATGGTTGCAATTGTTGGACACCAGATCAATAATCTTACCCCCTCAGAGCATCATTGCACGAGTACCTCAGATTAGTATTCTCGGTCCAACCATCTCCAGCTGCTTAATAATGATGTCCCCTGATGCAAAGACAGGATTTTACTGGCTACCAGGAGTTGGAGTAGGAGGCTTGACCAGAGGGTGGCAGTGGCTGGGGGCCAGGCTGGAACAACTTCTCAATATGGTCCCTCAATCTGAACATTTTCCTTTGAGGATTATGCTTTTTTTGAAGTGGATTCCAAACACTATTTGTTTATTTTGACTGATGTATAAACTACTAAATTTATTAAGGTTTTTAAAGTGGAAACTCATATGTTGTTTGTTTTGACAGATTTATGAGCATTTCACCGTATTTCCAATGTTATTATAGAGCTTCTGAGTTCTGTATATCATAGCGAGAGGCTTAAGAGTGCCATTGAACATGGGATTATAGAAAAGTGAGGGCTGTATGGAGGAGTTAATATGATATGGAAATTATAGGGGTGCAAAGTGAATGTCTTCAGACTCACATTCATCTCCAGAACTATGTTGATTTTCAGCAAACAGAAGAAGGGTTTTTAACCTGTCCACCTCAGCATCAAACTTCCAACACCTCCAAGCAAAATGGAGAAGTCATTACTATGGTGTATCCTTGATGGATACGCATGATTTATTTCACATTGAGTGACTAGACAAAGTCATTGATTAAAATTTTCCAACCATGAGTTCTCTGGCGTTGGAGAGTGTACACACTGGGAAAACTCATTTGCAGTGACAGTACAAGAAGATCCTGCCACCAACCAATGGCAGGTCGCTTCCACCACCACAAAACACTTTGCGGGGGATCCCGAAAATCCCACCAATTATCTTTCTTTCACTAGTTGGTTCAATAGGTTTGAGAAACTCTGGCTGTTGGTTCTGTACAGCTCCTTTTGGGGAAATCCTTTGTCTTACTTCCTGCAACAATATTTCCACTGCTCCCTCTGAGAACACAAGCACCTTTTACACTCGTGTAGAATTGGCAGCTAATCTGCCACATTTTTCCAAACACAAATATTCTTCTTTAAAGCTGGCATTGACTGTTAAAATCAGACTGAATAGAAGTTACCTGAGGTGATGTTATATAGCACTACATTGACTCAACCTAATTAAATTATATTGAAGTGAATTGATTAAGTTTAAATGTTAGTATCATAAGCAGGCTTACATTAATACTGCAATGAAGTTTCTGTGAAAATCCCCTAGTCGCCACATACCAGCACCTGTTCGGGTACACTGAGGGAGAATTTAGCATGGCCAATACATTGATCAGCATGTCTTTTGGACTGTGGAAGGAAATTGGAGTACTTGGGGGAACTCATTCAGACCCAAGGAGAATGTGCAGACTCCACACAGACAATGACACAAGCGGGGAATCAAACCCAGATCCCTGGCACTGTGAAGCATCAGAGCTAACCACTGTGCCACCCAATGAATTGAATATTAGGCGTGACAGAGAAAATTTGGCTGATGTGACAACATCTCTGTTAACCAGTGAAAACGAATTTCTGCTCCAATATTTCCTCCTCCAAACGATCAGAATTGGTTTTATATTCTGGAATTTTCCAAGATACTTCAATAAAATTGAGTGTGAAAATTTCAGCAGAACTTAGAGTGCTGGAAAGTGCAAATCCTATTTTAATTACAGTCTGAAAATCCAGACTTGTGTCTCCTATTTTGGCTCTTTAAATGTACCATTCACAAGTTCGAATTACAAAATAATTAGAGATCAACACATTGTTTGAATTTTCAACTTTTTTGAATGGATGAAAGGAAAGTCTTTTTCTGCAATTTGCTTCAGTGCCAGTAACCAACAGCCTACCATTGAAAATAACTTGGGCATTACCACTGGGTGAGCCCAATTAAGCTACGGGATAGAATGTTGTTCAATGCCCAGGGAGTCATTGGGAGGTGGGTGCGTGGGGGAGGGGGCGGAGTGGACTTCCCATCCTTGATTGACCACATTTGATAATTATTCTGTTATTTATTGAAATGAAACCAAGCATTTTCTAGAGAAGGTCAACAGCCTACTCTGCCAGATGACCAGCCAGGCAGTGAAGACAAAAATCTGTCCCTCAAGATTTGTTGTTAGTTTGGAGAATAGTCATATAATATTAAATCTTCAGCTCAGAATTTTCAGACAACGTTGTAGGTAGCAAATGGACACTTATATGACGTTGATTTCATTGCTCTCATGCGTCATTTGTAGATAGGTTTAATGTATAATTATTTTAGAAATATCCATTCCTGGACCCTAATCATCACCAGTGTTATTTTCACTCAGTCTATTCAGCAATTAATCCCATTTCTCATGTTTCTGATCATTATCAAAATCTCCTTCCTGTCCAGTTGACATCTTTAATTTCTGTAGCAATAATTCCCACCGCTGCTGTGCACCATAACCAATTTCAGGTCCTCAATCATTTTCAGGATCAACTGACATTCTCCCAGTTCCAAAGAACTTCAAAGCACCAGCTAGTTTGAGTCTAATAAAAAACTTACTAATGTGCCTCTGTAAGTCTCAGAATCCTGCCTATCGTCTATCACTCTTTCGGTTAATCTCAGTCCCAAGAGTCCCCTTTACAACAGCCCGGATCTATTAGCCAGGATTCCTGCTCTCCTACAGTCACCATCTAACACCAAATTTAAGTTACTCAATCCAAAATGTTTTCTTTTTAACTGGCCCCTACTGTTTTGCTTTTCCAATATGCTTATTTGATTTCATAGAACATAGAACATAGAAAAACTGTAGCACAAATAGGCCCTTCAGCCCACAAGTTGTACCAATCATATCCCTACCTACTAGGCTTACCTATAACCCTCAATTCTATTAAGTCCCATGTACTCATCCAGAAGTCTCTTAAAAGACCCTATTGAATTTGCCTCCACCACTACCAATGGCAGTCGATTCCACTCACCCACCACCCCGAGTGAAAAACTTATCCCTCACATCTCCTCTGTACCTATTCCCAGCACCTTAAACCCGTGTCCTCTCACAGCAACTATTTCGGCCCTGGGAAAAAGCCTCTGTGAATCCACCCGATCTATACCTCTCAACATCTTATACACCTCTATCTGGTTACCTCTCATCCTTCATCTCTCTAAAGAGAAAACACCGAACTCCCTCTATTTTCATAAGGCATACCACCCAATCCGGGCAACATCCTTGTAAATCTCCTCTGCACTCTTTCAATAGATCCCACATCCCTCCTGTAATGAGGTGACCAAAACTGAGCACAATATTCCAAGTGGGGTCTGACCAGGGTCCTATAAAGCTGCAGCATTATCTCCCAATTGATGAAGGCCAGTACATCATACCCCTTCTTAACCACATCCTCTACTGCGAGGCTGATTTAAGAGTCCAATGAATTCAGACCCCAAGATCCTTCTGATCCTCTACACTGTTAAGAATCTTATCCTTGATATTGTACTCCTTCGTCCCATTGGACCTGCCAAAATGGACCACTACACATTTATCTAGGTATCCATCTGCCACTTCTCCTCCCATCTTGCGTCCTATGCTATGCTCAACTTCTGACATCCCTCCAAACTATCCACAACACCACCAATCTCCCTGTCGTCGGCAAACTTCCCATCCATCCCTCCATTTCCTCATCCAGGTCATTTATGAAAACTACAAACAGCAAGGGTTCCAGAACAGATTCTTGGAGCACTCCACTGGTGACTGACCTCCATCTACAACCACTGTCTGCTTTCTGCAGGCAAGCCAGTTCTGGATCCACAAGGCAACAATCCCTTGGATCCCATGTCCTCTCACTTTCTCGAGAAGTCTCACATGGGGGATTTCATCCAACACCTTGCTGAAGTCCATATATACTACATCTACCGCTCTTCTTTTGTCAATGTGTTTAGTCAAATTCTCAAAGAACTCAACCAGACTGATGAGGCACAATCTGCCTTTGACAAAGCCGTGCTGACTACTTTTGAGCCTACTAAACTTCTCTAAATGTTCATAAATCCTGTCCCTCAGGATCTTCTCCATCAGCTTACCAATCACTGAGGTTTGACTCACAGGTCGGTAATTTCTTGGGTAATTTCTAATAATTTCTATTCCTTTTCTTGAATATAGGGACCACATCCACAATCCTCTAATCCTCCGGAATCGCTCCAGATGTTCTTTGCAACAACGCAAAGATCAACACCAGAGGTTCTGCAATCTCTTCCCTTGCTTCCCACAGTAACCTGAGGTACATCCCACCAGGTCCCGGTGACTTAGCAATCTTAATGCTATTCAAAATTTCCAACACATCATCTTTCTTAGTGTCCACATACTCAATCTTTTCAGTCCGCCGCAAGCCTGCAGTACAACCACTCAGATCTTTTCCCACCATGAATACCAAGGTAAAGTATTCATTAAGCTCCTCTGCTATCTCTACTAGTTCTGTATAAACTTTCCCATCTTCACATTTTATAGTTCCTATTCCTTCACATCTCATCCTTTCACTCTTCAAATATTTGTAGAATGCCTTAGGGTTCTCCTTAATCTTACCTACCAAGGCCAACTTTTTCTGACCAACAGTGAATACTTTTCAACAATGAATGGCCCTGATCCTTAATCACGAATGCTTTACACTCGGAACACATTTCCATTATTAGATGCTAAGCTCTTGACTCACTGATACTGATAACTACCATGTTCTCCAAAAATCTTTCAATTTCTGCACATTCCATTTTATTAGGTAAGATTTACCTACATTTTTTCATGAAGTGCTACACTGAACATTATAAGTACTTTAGATTTTGAACTCAGATTTATGCTCATTTTCTACAGTTCAATTGAACTGTCAGGAATGGTTGAACAACAACATAAAGTAACAATTTCTATTTCAAGTTTCTCCGATTAACAAAACCAAACAAAACCCAAAATGACAATGCAAGTGTAAATTTCACCTATCCACATCAGCAAGGAGAAACATTATAAGTGGGCATATTTCCATAAATCACAAATCTAGTGTAGAGTAGAGTAATGTCTTTTTTTAAGGAAATGGCCAATATTTGATGGCAGATATACAGCTGTTAAGATATTCAATTCTACAAGTTAATGAAGTTAATGCATCACAAATTGAATGAACTTTAGGTGAAAAATAATCAGCTAGAAATAATTTTCTGATTCATTGACTATGGTATATATTTCCTGGACTAAAGGACTGTCCTAGTTCAAACAATATTTATATTCTTTACTGAAGTAGATAATTCTTTTACTTGATGAAGACATAAATCTAAATAATTACAGCAATGAAAATGATAGCCATGAATTATAAAGCAGAAATTTTGAAAATGCAACCTTTCACAGAATGTATTCATTCACCAGTGGCTTTGGTGGGATTTGAACACAGTTCCCAGACCATTAAGCTGAGTTACTAGAGCAATGACATTACCACAATGCCATCACTTCACCTATACTGCTAGTAAGAAAATACTATGCTAAAATCTCAGAGGACTAGAGGAATTTACTTTTTGAATGCAATTACTGGAAACTTAACAATAACGTATCAATAATTTGCTGGGGCCTTGTGGCCTTCTTCATTCCATAGAAAGTTTCCCTCACTCTTCAGCTTAAAAACCTTTTGCATATATTGCAAGTTGCTGGAGTGTGAACTTAGAATGTTGAATCTGGGAAACAGGGCATTTGAGACCTTAGTAAATGGTGGGACCAATAGTTCAAGGAAAAAAGACTTAAATTTACATAGTGGTTTCCATGAACACTAATATCACAAAATGCTTTACAGTCAATTAAATACTTTTTGAAGTGTAGACACTATTGTGTATGGAATGCAGAAGCCAATATGCAGTTAATAAATGCTCATGAGTAGCAACACAACAGTGACTAATTTATCTGTTTTTGAGATATTAATTGAGGGATTAATATTTACCAGGATAGGGCAAATTTAAATCAAATCTAATACAGAAAGAGATAATTGAGGAAAAGTATGAAAGAAAATTAAAAAATGAATAACCAAGAATCCACTATAATAGTTTACTACCTTTAAAATGTATTTACGGTGTTAAGTGCCAGCCCTAACTTTCTGTGAGAAGTTTATTGGGCAATTACCCTGCAAATGCAGCAATTTCTTCAAACTGACAGGGAGATTGAAGGCGAACTATGATTTTTTGGAGATGAACAGTGGAGTCTCATCAATTGTCTGGCGGCTTGTGCAGTTTAAAACTTAAAGTATTTCTTATTTGCTATAAGTTAGTTGACAACTTACACATTAATTACAACCTGCAAGTTAACCCTCATTAATTAGGCAGCAAAGTCTGGTCTAATGTCTCCCAATAATCAACTCTTCATCTCAATTTTTTTTAAGTTATCAGATTGAGAGATGCATTACAACTGTACATTAACACAAAATTTCTCCAGGTAATTCTGCAGAGAGATTCCAGTATAACAAATATATATTTGATATTTTTTACATACTGAAATGTATAGATTCTAAAAAGAAACCATTATTAGTTCATTCATCTGCTAAACATGTGTTGCCTCAAGTCTGTCAAGTTGTAGTTGAGGTCAGGTTATTCCAGCCTGAATTTGAATTCTCTACAATTGGACCTGCCTGGATAGTTCAAACTAGCTTGAAGTGGCATTGATTGTGATAACAAATTCTGAAGCCATATGCCTGTTAGACAGAAGCTGAATTGATTTCATAAGACAGTGCCCAAACATTTCAGACTCTTTGGTGCCAAAAGCTCAACTTTTACTATGTCAATAGTGAAACATAATAATACATGGCATTGCAGCTCAAATAACTTACTCAGAATGCAGGGAACATCGAACAGCCTTCAATGCCTTTTATGGCTTTACCGTTCAATGAATTTTCAGGCAGCGTTTGTAGATTCCCTAGTGCTGTGAATGAGAGCATATTGTGGATATATTTCAAAATGTTCAATCAGGGGCTTGTCATTTCCTTCCTGAGTTCAAACAAAGTGTTGTAAACTTGATTCCAAAAGGCCTGGGAATATGAAGTTATACATTTTATTTAATTTTGCACACTTTTTAGCCTATATCAATTGTCATAATTAATGTTTTGCCTTTGTATTAGATACAGACAAGATAAGAAAGCAATCATCTTTAATTTTTTGTCCAAGCAGTTCAGCTATGGCACAGAGTGTCTTTTCAAACTCATTTTATCCCTTACTTTGTGAAAATAAAATGGTAACATCATTCAGTTAGGACATTAGGACAATAATCAGATGGGTCACCAAGTTTTTAGACAATTTTTTTATCAATGCATTAAAATTTACATATGTAAAATATTTATTAAAAAACCCAACCAAGTATAGATCTTCACTAAATTTCATGGGAAATAACTACATAAAGAAATACAAGTCTTCAGACAATAATCTGAAAGGCTGCTGTTTAATATTTATGTACCACAATCTTGTTCTGATCCAAATATTCTGATTGCAAGTCCGATTATTAGTTAAGCACTTAAAAATGAATAAAAATTCTCCAAAATTGCTGAGAAGGTCATTGAAATCTAAAACCTGAATATTATCACATTAAAAATACACCACAATGGAAAGCTGCTTGTTTTTATGTATGAAATGACTTGGGATTTTTAATTTTGACCTGATACAACATATTTTATACTCCAACTGAAAAGTACACTTTTGAGTTTAACTTTGAAAAATCTCCACTGATTAAACAAATCATGTCTGCTCCACTTCACTTCCCTTTCTGTTCCTCGAGTGTCATCTTTGAAAATTACAGCATTGAAATATTATTCCACAGAAAATAATAGGAGATGATGCTATTTAATATTGATGAACTACAACCTTGTTCTGACCCAGATGCTCAAAATTTGTCAGGTTATTCTTTAAGAGCTCCAAATGGCTAAAAATTATTCATACGATGGGTCAGTAAGGGCAAGAACCTGAATAGGATCACATCTTGTTTAAGACAGAAGAAGCTTCCCTGTGCAGTATAAAAGAAAGAAATGTGATTAACCTTCAACTCAAGTTGAAACTAAAGAATACCTTTGAAGAAACCAGTGTGAAACCTTTTCTAGAACGTATGTTATGATTAGCTTGGTGTCACCAAATGATTCGGGGTGCGTGAATGACATAACAGCTCCAAAATAGTGTCTGTGGCACATGCACTCATTGAATAGAAAGCGTACTGAATGCCATATTAGTAGATGTACGGTGAATGTTGGCTGGAAGCAGGCCATACAGGAAGATCATTACATGTGTTGTTAATATAATGCCAGTGGTGCAATGTTGGAGTTCAAGCCCTCGGCTAACTTCCTCTCTTAACCTTGCTCAGCTGCACACTGGTTCAGGTGCGGGAAGGATCCCACTAGTTCTATCTAAAGGGATCATCAACAAATTTCAGGTTGCTTGCTGGCCAATTGCTTCTGGCTGTTGCTGCTTTTCTGCAACTACTTGTTACCTTTTACAGTTGTTTCAAGTTACAAATGTCAGCAGGGAGTGGTATGACAGGTACTAAAGGACTTTTTTTTTCTGACTTTAAGGTTTTTGCACAAACTGGTTTCTCGCAGACATAGTGCACTATCAGCAATTCTTCTTGGAATATAGCATGATTGAATCTACAGAGGCCAAATAGAACAGGAAAAACTGACAGAAGAGGCAGGGGGTTGAGAAGGAGAAAGGCTCATAGCAGAATCCATATCCACCCGGTGTGTTCAGAATGCAATTCTCTGATGTGAACCTTAATGCGGGAAAATTTGTGAGATGTATGTGCTTCAGTAAGAAAGGGAAATCTGCTGTCTGTTCCTGCCACAGCCCAGCCTTAAGTGAAGTTATGGACCAGTGGGTATGAAAATGGCTGTTGCTTTGAGCTTTTATATGTTTTGTTCCTTCCAGGCTAGAGTTGAAGATATTTGCAACATTGTATAGTTTGCTATCCACTGTATCTCAAAACTAAAGATCACTATGGCTCCTTATTCAAAGAGAGCTCACAACATTTCTTACCCTTTTGCCAGAGACAAACAGGCAGACTAAGTACGTGCTTTCCTGGATTTTCAGGTTTCTCCGTGGTGCATGTTATTGAGAGCACATCAGTTGCTTTAGATATATGTTGCATGTCAGTTCTGTCCTGTATCTGAACTGAAATTCCATTCTCTTAATACCCAACTGGTGTGCAACTGTAAGCAGTGAATGTCAATACTTGGGATTCAGGCATGATGGCTTAATTCTGCAGCCATCTGTTACACCAGCTGTAATTGAGCCAAATGTCAAAGAGTAACTACTGACCAACAAGTGCAATCTATTCATGATGTGTCTCATGGCATAACCCAGACGCACACCCTTAAGATGCCTATAATGAGATACATACTGTTGTATGAAGTCTAACAGAGCAGACTGTAGGGATGTTGAAATATTGTTTCTATTGCAAGCACCATTCTGGAGAAGCACTGCAGTATGCAGCACAGTGAGTATTAAGATCTGTGGTGATGTGCTGCATACTGCAGAACTTTGCCGTCATGAGGGCAGAGCCCTTACCACCAGCGAGACAATGAAAAGCTGAGGAGCAGCAGCAGCCCGAGGAGGATGCCGTGGACAACTGCTTTCTACCTGGCTCAGGGGCCCGTAATTTTTCTGCCTGGCCCAGGTCTATCAATCAGTCTGCCAGCCAAATGGAGAGCAACAAAAAAAAGGCACTTAATGAAGCTTCAGCATTGAGTCTGAAAGGGGGATCATGTCAAAACAACAAGAAGATATAACATGGTAGTAATAAGAATAATATCTAAACATTCAATCCTGAATCAGGTTGAAAAAAAACTAAATGTCACATAGAAAGATAAAAACTGAATGGATCATGCAAAAATGGAATGATTGCCACCTTGCATGCAATGTATGTCCAGTTCTAGCCCATGATGATTTAAAAAGCTGGTAATATTGTGGATACTTTTAAGCAATTTAAACAAATGAGCAGACATACATGCAATAGCTTCCTAAATGGTGAAGAGGAAAGGGTTACTAACACATTTTCGTGGGGGCGGGAGAGAAAGTATTAATTATGCTTAGTTGTTGGGAGATGGGTGAGAATTACAATAAAAGCCCAGATGATATTTTTCAAAATATCAACCCACATTTCTCACTAAAGTAAAATCATTATATCCATCGAATATAAATTTCAAATTCTGAGATGGGAACCAGGCGAACATGTTGACAATTTCTTCTCAAGATTACAAAATAACAACCAGAAAGTATAAATTCAAAGAAATAGATGGCCAATTAAGGGTGATATACAGATGCCGGTGTTGGATTGGGGTGATAAGAACTCAGTAAGAATTTAGCAACACCAATTTATAATCCAACCGATTTATTTGATAGTAAAAACGCGAGCTTTCGACTCCTGTGTCTTCCTCAGACAAATGCAGTGTATTTGCCTGAGGAAGACACAGGAGTCGAAAGCTCGCGTTTTTACTATCAAATAAATCGGTTGGATTATAAATTGGTGTTGCTAAATTCTTAATCAATTAAGGGTGGACAGTGGCACAGTGATTAGCACTGGTGCCTCACAGTGCCAGGGACCCTTACAGCCTCAGGTGACTGTCTGTCTATATGGAATTTGCATATTCTCTCCCCACATCTGTACGGGTTTCCTCCAGCTGCTCCAGTATCTTCCCATGGTCCAAAGATGCGCAGGTTGGGTTGATTGGCTATGCTAAATTGTCCCTTAGTTTCAGATGGATTAACAGGATAAATTCATATGGTTACAGACTAGATGGGATTGTTGTTTGTGCAAGTTTGAAGGGTCAAATGGCTTTCTGCTTCATTGTTATGATTCTATGATTCTATCCTATGATTCTAATAATTGCTTATTTGCAATTCTGCCCAACCTGAAATACACAAAGTCATAATAAGCAAGGATAAGCTTACAAAAATGCAGGCAGTCAATTCTACCAGAACCCATGAAGTCACAAGTAGGTAGATGAAGAGATTGACTATCCAAATAACAAGGCTTCAGTTAAAACAAGAGAAAGACAGCACAATATCTACTACCTAAGAGGTGCCATGAATAATGTTTGGAGGAAGCAACTTACAACATAATTCTAAAGGTGATCAGTTTAATTTTAAAAGTCAATTTTGAATCTTATTTTGTTTAGATAATATTTAAAACATTAATGATTGAAGCAGTTATATTGATTTAGAAGCAGACTATTTATTCTAAAAAAATGTTGAATTATTTTATTACCACCTTCTTCTGTCAAGAAAAGGATACAAAAGTCTGAGGTCGTGTACCAACCAACTCAAGAACAATTTCTCCCCTGCTGACTTTTGAATGGATCTATCTCATATGAAGTTGACCTTTCGCTACACCCTAGCTATGGCTGTAAAAATACGCCCTCGCTTTTCCTTCTCTATGTATGGTATCATTTGTCTGTATAATGTATAAGAAACAATGGGGTGCAACATCTGCCCTGTTGCATGCCCTACGTGCCCTGAACATGCGTGCAAGACATAGAATCCTATAGTGCAGAAGGAGACCATTTGACCTATCAAGTCTGCACCTACCACAATCCCATCCAGACCCTATTCCTATAACCCCACATATTTACCTTACCAATTCCCTGACACTAAGGTCAATTTAGCATGGCCAATCAACCTAACCCACACATCACTGGACAGTGGGGGAAAACTGAGCACTCGGGGAAAACCACACAGGCACGGGGAAAATGTACAAACTCTGTACAGACACTGACCTGAGTCCCTGTGCTGTGAGGCAGCAAAGCTAACCATTGTGCCACCGTGCCCTCACGGAAGGCTGGGTGCATATGCATGTGTGCTGAAAGAGTGCCAATTTTGAACCTCTGATTAAGGTTTTGAAAGCTTATGCAGGCTTCCAAATCATGATTTAAGAAGTTTTGACCATATTCTAAATTAAAACACTTCTAAGCATGTCACACATTAAAAGTTATATAATAATACAATGCAGATTTAGGGCGACTTAGTGGCTCAGTGGTTAGTACTGCTGCCTCACAGACTCAGGGACCCGGTTCAGTTCTGGCCTTGGTTGACTATCTGTGTGGAGTTTGCATGTTCTTCCCGTGTGTTTCCTCCCAAAGATGGGTGGGTTAGGTAGATTGGTCAAGATAAATTGCCCTTACTGTTAGAGGGATTAGCAAAGTAAATATGCAGGGTTATGGTATTATGGCCAGGATGGAATTGTTGTCGGTGTGAGCTTGATGGGCCAAATGGCCTCTTTCTGCACAGTAGGAATTCTATGATTCTAAATAGTACTTTTACAAATTTAAAACAAATAAAAGATATGTTTATTTATACATATTAAATAATAATCATGTTCAATCATTAAAATAAAATTAAAATTTACGGTTTGAGTGAGCCAGTAACAGTAGTGTTAACTACTTAAAATAAATCACAAAAAAATACAAATACATACCTTTTATAAGATCTGGAGAATCCTTCAGTTTTCAATGCAAAACTACCTTTTGGAATCTGGACCTTAATGGGTGTTCCCAGTCTTGCTGTGTCATAAGTGGGTGTGGTTAGGATTTGCTGACATCATGCTGGGCCTGTTCAAAAGACTGTACTGAAGGTTGAATGCTGCTGCACCCATTGGGAGTTCTGGTGGAATTTCTTATAAAAGTTAAGTGTGCAAGAGTTTCTTCTATTTTTGGTGGCCCATAAACTTCCAATGGTGATCCTAAGTTTCAGGCCAATACTTTTCACTATGTCCCAATACATGTGACAACAATAAATCAAATCAACGTCAAATCATTAAGAAATAGGAACTACTTGTCATACAGACGTAGAGTAAAGATGCCACATTTACTGCTCCCTGTAATGAGGTGTGGAACAACAATACATCAGGCCACCAATCACATGGAAAGTTGTAAGAAGTACATTTCATGAGTCCAGAAGTGTGATTATTTTGAACATCTGGGAACAAGAAAATATGACACATGACAATCAGTTCTGCTGTGTTAGGCCTGTAAGAGATATCAACATCACTAGAAGGAAAATTTGTCAGGTGATCCAGTCATAGTTTCACTTCGCTTTGAGTAGAGCACACACACACAGCTCAATGTCTTCAAGCTTGAGACCTCTATGTAACTGTTCTCATGTGCCTAGTCTTCACAAATGAATCCATAATGTGTTTATCCAATCTCTTACAAGTGATGAATGTCTTGTACAGTAAATAAACCCAAGATATTATGTAATTAGAATAATGCAGCAAGCTCCTGTTATCTGCAGTTGTGAACTATATTGTCCTGCACAACAGAGGGAAACATGTCAGTGAATGTGATGCAATGTGTTTGAGTGATATGGTTGTCTAGGGTGAACTGTTGGCAGAGTGTGCAAGCTGTGAGAGGTGTGAAACCTACTGTAGTATATGAGGATGAAGTGAAGCTCTGAATGTGAGATATGAATTGTGATTTATAGAGACTGTTGGTAGGTGAGTGACAGGGGTGTTGAATTGTGCAGTATGTGAGTCAAGCGGTTCAGTTGTAAGATGTGGCAGTGGGAGGATGAATTTACTGACTTGACCACTTGTATGGTCATTAAATGTTTTCCTACACTGCAACGTCAGGACTAGACTGACCATTGACAATGATGGCTATCTGATTCCATTGTTTTCTCAATCTTAGTCTGGAGGCTTATCAAGCCTCCTGTGGATAAGGGTCATCATCTCCTCCTACTATATCATACATTGAGGCCTCCAGAGCTGCATCTGAGAAATCTGGCACATGTTCTCTGTGCTCAGTACTATACATTCTTTTTGCAGGTCAGATAATCCTCCAGCACTTGCTCAAGCCAGAATGCATCTGCCCTTTCTGAGGTGCAGGCTGTTTCTGTATAATGGAGGTTAGTTTTAAATGGAGTTTGAGCTCTCTGCTGAGACAGTTAACAGAGCTTTTATCACCAAGCTAATTGCTATCAGTTAAATTAACAGATGACACAAATTTTGGGTGCTATCTGCATCAGATGTATGGGCACAGATTAGCCCTGCATCACAATTCTCACATACTTTTTCAGGGGCTATTTAATGTAGCATCCTCGGTACTTCTAGCAAATGTGAAAGTGAGAGTGAAAACATTGAACATGTTTGTGGGGCCAAAAGTAGATCATACAAACAAGAATTTTAAATAGGAGATAAGAAGTGAGGCAGTAATTGGATAGTCAGCAAAGTGGCATATTGCTTTGGGCAGCAAGGTGGCACGGTGGTTTACGGTAGCACAATGGTTTGGGGTGGCACGGTGACATAGTAGTTAGCATTGCTGCCTCACAATGCCAGGAACCAGGTTCGATTTTGGCCTTGATGACTCTGTGGGGTTTACATGTACCCATCCCTATCTGCATGGATTTCCTTTAAGTGTTCCAGTTACCTCCTACACTCCAAAGAATACAGGAAGAGAGCAGATTGTGGGCCTGGGTAAGATGATCTTTCAGAGAGTTGATGCAAACTTGATGGGCTAAATGACCTCTGTCTGCAGTGTCTGAGTTCTACGGATAGGATGAAGACATTGAGAGTGGTCTTTTTCGGAAAAGGGATAATGACAAGAAATTTCTTGACATTTGGTGAAGATAATGTTATCTGAGAAGAAGAGAGAAATTCCCACTGTTAGTTCAGCGTAGATGAGCTGGGAATATTGACTTTAGAGGAAATGAGGAACATATGAAATGAGAAGGAATTAAACAGTAGGGAAGGCTCTGGCAAGGAAGCTATTGAGTTACTTTGTTGCAACAGCATGGGATAGAATACAAGACTTTGATGTGGAGAAGTAAATGTGGCCAGTGAAGGAGATGAGTCTTGTCAATAGTCATATTCATGGAGGTGCAGGTACTTGATGTGAGGGCAAGAAAGAGGATATGAATGGGTGTGGGTAGTTAAGCTAATGTTCTGTATGAAGTTAATTGATGGCAGGAAGGTGGAGAATTCAAAAATGCAAATGAATTTAGATAATAGTCAGTGATGAGGCCATTTAAATCATAACTATACTGTTCGAAAGTTGTACAATATTAGAGACTTCCTTAAATAATGATGGCACCAATAATAAAAGGGAAAAACTAGAAACTAAGTTTTTTTTTGTTACAAATACTAACTGATTTATTATTTTTTCAATTATTTTCTGATTTTGTACATTATTTCTTTTGGATTTTTTATTGAAATACTTTTGACCCATTTCTGTGGATTTGGGTTAAAGCTGCGAACGAACAAGGTGAGGTCAGGACACAAATTTACCATGGGACATTGCTAGATTACTACAGTGGGCAAAACAGTGGAAAATGAATTGCAATGTAGGCAAGAACAAGGTTGTCCATTATGGACCAAATAAAGATCGATCTAAGAACATTTTAGATGCTGGCAGGCTAGGAACAGTGGAAGTTCTGAGAGATTTAAAGGCTCAGATCACCAAAATGTTGTAAACTCGTTGAAATAATTAATCAAAATGTCTAATGGAAAGAGACTTTTTATCTAGAGGGTAAAATGTAAAGAGGAGTAAGTTTTGCTATGATCATACAACATTTTGGATACAACATAGCCTTGTATCCAAATGCAATGTTTTGGCATTACATTTTAGAAAGGATATACAGGCCTTGGAAACCAATTCACCAGTAAGTTGCCAGGTCTCTAAGGGCAATTAGGGTTGGGCAATGATTGCTGGTCTCATCAACAAAGCCTACATCCTATGAATTAATTAAAAAAGGATTAAGATATGAATAGAGTTTACTTAAATTAGTGTTGGACTCAATAGTATATAAAAGGCTATGAATTGATTGAGGTATATTTTTATTTGGGCATTTGGGATTTCAAAAGGAATTGTCAGGGTTGCCAGAGGGAAATATTTTTCACTGACAAAATGCTGAAGCAAGGTAGGAAACACTTACTCAAGGGCAAACACTCTCCAATTAAAAACAAAAGTTGAGAGCTCAATCCATCGGGATGCTGACATTTCAAATTTGTGATGTATAGATTTTTGCCAACCTTGGAGCCTGAGGGATACAGGAACAAGGAGCGGAACTAGGAAACAGAGCAGACGTAACTTCAGTGAATGGCAGACAGAATTGAGGGGCTGAATGATCTTCTCTTGTTCTTATGTTCCTACAAGTGGGTGTGAAAACTCACATGACCTGTAGTAAACATTTACATCAAGTTTTATAGTAAAACCACTTTAGGGATGGTACATGCTTATTAATGACTGACAGATGGGGAAGGTTCTTGGACTTTTTAATCCCCGTGTTCTAACAGTTATTCTATTGTTTTCCATTAAAATACCTATCTGCTCCTTAAAATAGTCCAACATCCTGTCTTCAGCCAATGATGCTGAAAGCCTCTTACAGTTTTTAATCACCCTCTATGTAATCAAACTGTGTAGATCTTTTAAAGGACAGGTTTCATGGGTCATAGGTTCCAGGAGAGTCCCATCGGGAGGATGTGTGCAACTGGCACCTAATGGCTGTTAACATAAGAACTAGAAGCAGAAGCAGACCATCTTACCCTTGAGCATGCTCCGCCATTCAATAAGATCATGGCTGATCATTTCATGGACTCTGCTCCATTTACCCGCCCAGTCATTGTAACCCTTAATTTGTTTACTGTTCAAATATTTATCTATCGCTGCCTTAAAACCATTCAATGAGGTAGCCTCTCCTGCTTCACTGGTCAGGGAATTCCACAGATTCACAACCCTGTGTGTGAAGAAGTTACTTCTGGTAGGATGGAACCTCCAGTACGAGATTGGGAATCAATGGAATAAATCTGTCCCTGCATTGAGCTTGCTGGTATATAGTTTTATCTTTCCTTCAATAAATCACTGTTGCAGTTCAAGGCTTCCTGATGTTGATACTTCACTCTATAACAGAAACATTCCATGATTTGTGCTTTGTGCACCTTGTGCTTTGATCAACCCTGTATCTGTCATCTCCTGTTGTTCCAGCATGATTGATGGAGTCCATTTATCCATTTTATATATAATATCTGTTGCACAACTTCTGAGATTTACAATTCTAAGGCTGCAGACAGCTTATCAAACCATTTCTGATAAATCAGTAGTTTTCAACTTGGGGTCCATGGCCCCCCCTCAAGTTTCCATGAGAATGTTTCAAAGGACCAAAACAGGCATTGAGTCCTATTTTCCCTGGTTAGTTGAATTTCAACAATTAGTATCTCACTCAGAATTGATGCAACTGAAGATTTGTTCTACCTGAGCAAGTTCGGAGTGAAATTTGAAGGAGTGGGATCAGTGGAAATAATGGCCATGATTCTCCCATCCTGAACTCGCTAATTTTTTGGTGGATTGGGCCAGGAGAATTGCCTGTGCACCAATTTGTGGGATTCACGCACGTGTTCCTGACGCATATATCCAGTGCAGTCAGGACCACATTGATAAGTGATTTTAATCTTATTTGAATGTAATTATTGGGCTCGGGACTGAATTCTCCGAGCCCGATTGCATATTCCATTCCGCCACTACAACTTCCCTCCGGTGGGGTTTAGGTAGCATCTTGCTTTCGGGGAACTAGTGGAAAGATTCTGCTGGAGTGAAGGGGAGCAATAAGGGCCCCCAAAGGAGTAATAGATGGTGGTGCCCCCTGGGCATGGGCACCCTGGCAGTGCCAGCCTGTATCCCAGTGTTGCCCAAAGAACAAAGTGCCCCTTCCCAGGGAGCATTTTGGCAGTGCCCCTTGGGCATGGGGTGGTGCCTAGGGAGTGGGGCTTAGTGATGGGAGCCAGGGGGCGATTGGTGGTATTGGGGTGGTCCCACTGCTACTCAATAAGGGATGGAGGGGTGCTAGTGATTGGGGTAGGCTGTGGTGGGGGGATGGTTTGTCTGGGATGGAGGGCTCTGTTGTTGGGCGGGAGGGGGGATTGCCACTGCTGGGGAGGGGGGCTGGTGCTCCAGGATGGGGGAAGAGCTGACCTGGGAATGGTCAGGAGGCCGCAATCAGGGGTTTGGGAGGAGCAGCACTGGAAGGGTCCCAGCTGGCAAGCAATCGAGCTGACTAGCAAAGTGCAGGCTGACATTTCGGGGTCACTGCATGTGCACAAAGGCCTGAAACTATCAGACTCAGGCGTGAAGAGTCCCCCCACCCACCTCACCCCTAGGCTGATTCACAACAGTGACTTGTGCATTGCAGAGTGTGGGAGATTTGAGTCTGAACTCCCACTGAAAAAAATAATCGTGAGTTACACCAGTTTTCCTGCAAATGTTTTGGGAGAATCGCCCTCCAAATGGATCTTCTGTGTGTCTGACTTAGCTGACATATTTTGGGTGGAGTTGCTGGATACCTAATCCATGAATCATCCAGAATTCTGGAGGAAAACATGGAGAAGAGATGGAGGGCCGTTTGGAAGTGAGGTGAGATATAACACTAATAACCAGTCAAGCTCTTGCAAATAAAGCTTTATAAAAACTGCATTCCAAATGGGAATTTTCATCAATATGAAACACGCAGGAAATTCTCACCTAAAACATTAACTTTGTTTCTCTTTGTCAACATTGTCCGACCTGCTGAGTATTTTCAGTGTTTTCTGATTTCAGCTTAGATTCTGTAATTTTTCACTCAGGAACTTTCACCATTCTCAACTGCCTTTGGGCAACTAGGGATGGGCAATAAATGCAGCCATATCCCACAAGAATAAATTAAAAAAATCTGAAATCAAAGATCTCTGGTCAACTGAGTTTCAATCAAGTTAATACTTGGACTGTTACACCTGGTTACAACTTATTTATTTTGCTGTTGTAATTTTCAATGAATGATAATTGAATCTGAATTGCCACCCCTTTCTCCATCTGATAGAACATTGTGTTCCAGGTTCTGTGGGTTGGCATGTTGATTCTGCATATTAACCATGTTTTGACTGAATGGTGTGAACACAATTTAACATAGCCAGTCTTGCTTGGTAATCCATACCTGTAGTGTAACTTTGGGAGATCTAGTAGTACACTGATAACATCGATAGATTTGGATCCAAGGCTCCAGGTTCAAGTCCCACTTAGGACTCGATGACTATGGAAGGTGCACTAATGGTGTGGTCAAACAGATTATCAGCCTGGAAATCCTTGCAATAAAGCTGGTGGCAGGTGGTTAGAGTGGGAGAGTTTCCTGGTCAGCCACATTGCAAATGGAAATGGTAAACCATTGCAGTACCGTCCCAAACATCATCATGGACTAAACCAAAGAGAACTCGTGATTGTCAACATCCTCTTAGGGCATGTTAACTGGAAGAGGAGGAGGAGTGGAACTTCATTTTAAATATAAATATCTTGGTGAATTCTTATGCATATTAAGGAGAGAGATATTACAACCAAGGAAATAAATTATTAAATAGTTCTGGACTACTCAGGGAATGCAGGGCACCATCCTTGGGCATAAGATATGGGAGCCAGCACTCTTCTACTTTTTTTTAGCTCACCTTACAGCTATTTAATAGCTGTTGGGCCATTAATTAGCTTGGGACAAAGTTCCTGTTCACTTCCGGGAAGGAAATTCCACTTTTTAGAATTACCAGTCAGCAAATAGCAGCTCTTCAGATTCCAGCAGCACCATTGGTGATGGTGGCTGCCGGTGGGACTATATTCAGTTCCCAATTGGAATTGTTGATGAAACCAAACGTAAAGGTAAATGGGATGGTTTTGATGGGGCCTAATTGAGTAGACCTCTCCTGCCTCAGGTTAAATTCTAGTGGCAGCAGGAGGAGATCCTTAAGTAGACATTAGTTAGCCTTAATCTTGATTCCTTTCCTGCCATGGAAAAGCTATAACTTAAGCACATTAGGAGGTATCAGTTTTTGTACTATGCGTGCAGGAGGATTTTATGACTCAGTATGTAGATACGCCAACAAGAGGTGAGGCTACATTGGATTTGGTTCTGGGTAATGGACCAGACCAGGTATTAGACTTGGAGGTAGGTGAGCACTTTGGTGATAGTGACTACAATTTGGTTACGTTTACCTTTGTGATGGAAAGGAATAGGCATATACCGAAGGGAAGAAGTTACAGTTGGGAGAAAGGTAATTATGAGGCTATTAGGTGAGATTTAGGATACATAGGTTGGAGTAGGAAACTGCAGGGGCTGGGAATATCTGAAATGTGGAACTTATTCAAGGAACAGCTACTGCGAGTCCTTGATAAATATGTACCTGTCAGGCAGGGAGGAAGTGGTAGAGCAAGGGAACTGTGGTGTACTAAGGAAGTTGGTTCACTGGTGAACAGAAAAAAGAAGGCTTATATAAAAATGAGACGTGAAGGCTCCATCAGGGTACTGGAGAGCTATAAATTAGCCAGGAGGGAGCGAAAGAGTGAGTTAAGAAGAGCTAGAAGAGGACATGAGAAGACTTTGGTAGATAGGATTAAAGAGAACCCTAAAGCTTTTTATAGATATGTTAAAAATAAAAGATTGGTTAGGGCCAGTCAGAGACAGTAGTGGGAAGTTGTGTGTGGAGCCTATGGAGATTGGAGAGGCACTGAATGAGTATTTTCCGTCAGTCTTCACACGGGAAATGTCAATGGAGTTGAGGAGAATACTGGGATACAGGGTTGTAGACTAGATGGGATAGAGGTACAAAAGAAGGAGGTGTTAGCTATTCTTGAGAGTATGAAAATAAATAAGTCCCCTGGGCCGGATGGGATTTATCCCAGGTTACTCTGGGAGGCTAGAGAGGAGATTGCAGAGCCTTTGGCTTTGATCCTCATGTCGTCGTTAGCTATAGGTATAGCGCCGGAAGACTGCGGGATGGCAAATGTTGTCCCCTTGTTTAAGAAAGAGAGTAGAGATCATCCTGCGAATTATAGACCGGTGAGCCTTACTTCTGTTGTGGGGAAAGTTTTGGAAAGAATTATAAGGGATAGGATTTATAGTCATCTAGAGAGAAATGAATTGATTAGGGATAGTCAACATGGATTTGTGAAGGGAAGGTTGTGCCTCACAAACCTTATTGAGTTTTTTGAAAAGATGACCAGAGAGGTGAATAAGAGTAAGGCCGTTGTATATGTGGTGTATATGTATATGTATATATGTTGTATACGTGGTGTATATGGATTTTAGCAAAGCATTTGATAAGGTTCCCCATGGAAGACTACTGCAGAAAATGCAAATGTACGGGATTGAGGGAGATTTAGCAATTTGGATTAGGAATTGGCTAGCTGATAGAAGAGAGGGTGGTGGTTGATAGGATATATTCAACCTGGAGTTTAAGTGGTGTACTTCAGGGATCTGTTTTGGGGCCACTGTTGTTTGTTGTTTTTATAAATGACCTGGATGAGGGTGTAGAGGGATGGGTTAGTAAATTTGCTGATGACACCAAAGTCAGAGGAGTTGTAGACAGTGAGAATGGATGTTACAATTTGCAGAGGGACACAGATAAGTTGCAGAGCTGGGCTGAGAGGTGGCAAATGGAGTTTAATGTGGAAAAGTGTGAGGTGATTCACTTTGGTAAAAGTAGTATGTGTACAGAATATAGGGCTAATGGTAGGACTCTTAGTAGTGTAGATGAGCAGAGAGATCTCGGTGCATAGATCCATGAAAGTTGGTACTCAAGTTGATAAGGTTGTTAAGAAGGCATACAGTGTGTTAGCATTCATTGGTAGAAGGATTGAATTTCGGAGTCGAGACGTCATGTTGTACAAAACTCTGGTGCTGCTGCACTTGGAGTATTGTGTACAGTTTTGGTCGCCACGTTATAAGAAAGATGTGGAGGCATTGGAAAGGGTACATAGGAGGTTTACCAGGATGTTGCCTGGTATGGTGAGTAGGTCTTATGAGGAAAGGCTAAGGGACTTGAGGTTATTTTCATTAGAGAGAAAAGACTAAGAGGTGACCTAATTGAGAAATATAAGATGATCAGAGGGTTAGGTAGGGTGGATAGTGAGAGCTTTTTTCCTCAGATGGAGATGGATAACACAAGGGGACATAGCTTTAAATTAAGGGTGGTAGTTATAGAACGGATGTTACAGGTGGGATCTTTACTCAGAGGGTAGTAAGGGTGTGGAATGCCCTGCCTGCAGTTGTGGACTCGCCAAGTTTAAGGGCATTCAAATGGTCAGTGGATAGGCAAATGGATAGCATTGGAATAGTTAAGGTTGGAGGGTCATGAAATTGGTTCCATTGATCGATGCAACATTGAGGGCCGAAGGGCCTGTACTGCTCTGTAATGTTCTATGGATAAAATTGTGGCATATTGGGGGAGGCAAGTTGGAGCTGGGAGGAGCATACATGGCCTCATAACCAATTTACATCCTACTATCAGCAAACCCACTCCTGGAACAGTAAAATCCAGCCCAGGATATCATTGAGCCTCACTATGCTTCCCAAATCACAAGAGAAACAACCTTTCCCAGTAATTCTTATTTTCAAAACTTATGACAGAA
The DNA here is from genome assembly GCA_024679065.1 of Sphyrna mokarran. Classification (NCBI taxonomy): domain Eukaryota; kingdom Metazoa; phylum Chordata; class Chondrichthyes; order Carcharhiniformes; family Carcharhinidae; genus Sphyrna; species Sphyrna mokarran. The sequence goes on along the minus strand of JAGIQG010000003.1, from coordinate 101,336,236 downwards.
CAATCTATTGCACACAAAGGGCTACAAACCATGTTAGTGAGAATATTGAAGTCAAACTGCAACCCGCTGTGCAATAAAAGCTATTAGAAAAACTCATTGACATTTCATCAGGTAGCTCCCTCAGTACGAAGTTCAGAGAAGTACCAGTGGGGATGTTTTGGTGTGAAGGCTCCAAAGAATTTATACTGCTTCTCCAGCATGGAAATGTTGGTTTGCTACAATATAATCTATTATGCAAAACTGAATTTGCAGTAATGATGACCCATAACTCTTTCTGACTTCCCAGTGTTGAATTTAGGGGGTCCCCCAAAGATGCTCTGGGGAATTTCTCTCAGAAGCTCAGGTTGTGGCAATTGCCCAGAAGCATTAACTTCCAGCAAACTAGATTGGGAACCATCTGACAAAGTGATTTAAATCGCCATCTGGTTCTGCCAGTTTTACACTAGATAATCTGAAAGAGTTAGAAGAATTAAAAACATTTCTAACTTCAGCATAGCTACTTTAAATGCCCAGACCAAACCCCACATGGACAACTCCTCCTTCGCTCCTCACACTCTGGAATCCCATCCCCTGACTAATCAACCCCAAGGGTATTTGCCACTCCCCTCCCCTGGGTACCCTGAGCCGAGCTGCGCACCAACATTCCCAGAACCCATCCAGCCTCCCTGGTGCTCACCCCTCCCCATGCAGACCCCGCCTCATTCCCCAGACACAGCTAGCCAAATTCCATCCACTTACCTAGACACTTATCTTCTTCCTGATCTGCCAATTTCACTGGGGCCTTTAAATTTACCTGCTTTCCAGCAGCCAGTGCAGTCCAGGGAGCATGACTTCCTTGAGTTGCTGAATTTGCATCACTGTGTTGCCTTTAGAGACTCCTTTGCTGCAGGCTCCAAGCAGCAAAAGTTTCCTGAACAGCTCCATGCACTTTAAACCCTTGTAATTCCAGTGGGCCATGACTTTACACCAGTGGGAGTTATGGCTGTACTGTTTTACAGGGAATCCATGAAATTTTTATAACACAGGGACCTTGGGAGAAAAAGTTTGAGAACCCCTGTGCATCCTTCTAACACAGGAGTTTAACCTCTGTCTTATAGATGGATAGAATTGTAAAGTAAGTAGTTTGAATTATTTTGCCTTTATGCTTCTGCATACCCAAGAGGAACTTTTACTACTTATTTCACCCAAACCTTTAAGTACAGCATCAGTATCAGAATGCATTTTTGTGCATTCTTATGGCCCACAAGCCATATTATTAGTGTTGCATAGTTGCTGATAATTGCCAGAATTTTTTAGCCTCATGTGCCCCTCTACTGCTGCCACTGAGAATGGACAGTTTGGCGCTCAGCCGAATCTCTGTTCACAGCAGTGGGACCGGCTAATCCTCGCCATGGATAAGGATGGAGAATTCCAGTTGGTGGATTAGAAATTATGCGGAAATCATAAAGTTCTGAGAACTTGAAAGCAAGCAACAAATGGTCATAGGTGAGCATTTGTACCCTTATTGTACAACTACCCACAGATTTCTATACCTACTGCAATTTGATTTCTGAGCACCTCCGCTTTGTATAGAAAGCTCTGGAAATGGGTAAAGTAGCAGTTTCTAAGCAAATCTGAGCCATAACCAATCACTTATCCTTGTTAATAGTCATTACGATCTTTCTAGTCAATCAATTGGATTGTTCTCTTTAATACAAATTGTCATCAATCTTTGATTACTGAAATGGTTCTATTCATTATTAGAAACTCTGTTAATGAATACTCTTATCAGTCCCTACAAAACAACAGTGGTCAGATTGCAAAAATAATACAAAGGACTTTAGGACGTGCTGAGATTGTGAATGGCGTTGTATAAAGGCAAATACTTTCTTTTCCTTCTAGACAATAACACTGATTAGCAATGTGCTTTTAACGCATGCTTGTTCTTTCCTGGTGATTTTCCTTTTGGTCATGCTCAGTGTTCCATTATGTAGAAACAAAACTAGTGAAAGCCAATTTTACAAAGGAACCCTTCATAGTAGCACGAACTTAGAGAGAAAAAAAAATCTTATAGTGTGGGGGTTTTTCCTTTTATTGTTTGCCAAGCAGCAGTTCATGTACCTGATTGATGTAATCATGTCTTCTGACACAACAATACATTCTCTTTTATTTGCTATACTGGTTAACAGTTCACTCCATCTCTGTTGGGGCTTATTATTTCCCATCTTTGCAGGGAATTGGTCAACCTCTCCAAACTGGAAGTTGTGAGAATGGATCTGTCCGTTTCCAGTTTTGCCTTTGCTGATTTCATCAACAAACGTAGAACTGTCAGACTCCCAAAATATGATGCTTTATGTTTTAAAATAAATTACCTGAATATGTTGTAATTTTTTTCAGAAAAGCAACACTTTTTTATCAGCTTATCTTCATCTTTATCTTTTAGATCGTCTTTTCTATCAAGGTATTGATTTGAAAACTGGGGCTGTCAGCACCCGTCTCTGCCATTTATTCTCAGTTTCAATGCTACCAATTCAGAACGAGAACTGGAAGGAGTTAGCCAATTGATATTGAATGCTATGTTAACCAATAGATGCAAAATCTATTCACTTCTGGATTATGAAAACCAGCTGATGACAGAAACAAATCGAAAAATAATGTAAGACCAATATCTGCAGAGGAAGCTGACGCACTGTGACAAAGGATTATATTAGTGCTCTCCATGTTGTGAACAATAACTGAGCTAGCCAATTCTAAATATTTGCTGTGGGCTGACAGAATAGTGAGGTAGTGGGGCCGATGGTTATTATCATTTGTCTTTTATACTTTCATGAGAGCTGGGTGTTGCTGGCTCGGCCAGCCATTTTTATTGCTGATTCATTGTTCCTTGTGAAGATGGTGGAGATCATGTGGCATGGGTACATCCACAGTGCTGTTAAAGAGGGACTTCCAGGATTTTAACACAACCACAGTGAAGCAATGGTGATACAGTCCCAAGTCAGGATGGGATGTGGCTGGGATGGGAACCTGGAGATAGTGCTGTTCCCATGCAGCTTTTGAGCTGGCAGAGGTTATGGGCTTCGATGTTGCCACTAAAGGAGCCTTGGGGAGCTCCTGTAGTGCATCTTGTAAATAATCCATACAGTTGCAGTCTGTACTGGTGGATGTTGAAAGTAGTGGAGAGGGTGCCAAGCATGTAGGCTAATTTGTGGCACAAATCAGGTAGGTATTATGTGGGGTGACTGCTCCATCCATCCAATGATGCTGACAGGAAATCTGGTCAACTTTGGTGTTTGATCTTCTTTGGACACCAAAGAAGACCTGTGGCATGATTTGCATTGCATTTTTGGAAAGGTGGATTAGTTGGTGAGCATTTCCAACTTGCTATTTCTTAAAGCTGGCCTGTTGGTTTAAAAGAGAGATGAGGCTTTTGGTGGTGGCACAGTACACCACTGAGGCCCCAACCACAATGAGTTAATTAAGAGACTCCAATTTTGCTTAGATTGTCCTCACTTATTTCATGAGGACTAAGAGGAAGGTCTTCTTTTCTTCTGATGGGTGGTATGTAGCTTGATAAATTATTCAAAGCACTGGAGAAAGCTGAGTGAGCAAGTCAATGCCAGCAGCATTTCTCCTGGGACCTGCTTATTGTGCATTTATAAACTTAATGGGCTTACCAGGAATGTCAAAGTAAGATTACTTTCATTTATCTCTTACACTCTCTACAGCTACAGAACACCACACATTCTCATTAATACTGCGATTCTTCTCTCCCTGCTTCACAAGCCTCTCCTCCAACCACAATGGGAGGCTTGACTAAGGTTTGTCTGCTTCAGAATCCCACACTTGCTCCTTTCTCTTCCCAGCATACAAGCTATGCCCAGCTACCTCACACACCTTTTCTGCTTTGTCTGGAATATGCAGCAGGTTACCCATACATGGAGGGACTAATACGTAGGAGGAGGAAAAAAAAGGCAACAGTGGACGCAAACAATTAAGAATAATAATAACACTGAAATGTGGATAATTTGCTCTGAGATTTGGGGGCAAGAATCAATTCTGAGGCATTGTAATTAAAAAAAGTCATTGTATGGAAAGGGAGAATGCAGAACTATTCCCTACAATATTCTATACAAAGACATTAAATTCTAGGTCATCTGTTTGGTAGATAAGATAAACTATTTTGAGACATCATTCTTAATACTAGCATGTACATTGACAGATTAATCATCATTTTTACATTAGGTTAATAGAGGCCCCATTCTATTTCCATTTTGAAATCAAATAATTTAAATATAGCTGAAGTTTTCTTGATTCTGCATTGGTTAAATTGTGACATTTCTTCCATTGATTGTAATGGACAGAATATTATAGGTTCATAACCACAGAAACCTACGAGTTTTAATTGAGTTACAATTGTTAGAGAAACAATGGCAGGTCTGTGGGGATCTGTTGGTCATTTACAGGGCACCTAAATATAATCAATGGTTTTTCTTTATGGTTAGTCTCAAGATGATCATCTACTAGCCATAAAAATGAGACAGTTTTGAGGACCCAAATTTGAACGTCCAGTTTTAATCCTCATTAGAACTTGGCATCTACCAGAGTTGAGTATTTCCAGTTTTCTGAGAACTGGAAATACTCAACTCTGGTAGATGCCAAGTTCTAATGAGTTCTGATAATGGTAGTGAAGGCTTCTCTTATTGTGACCACCACCGAGTGAAAGACAGCAGCTGTGGGGAAGTCAGCATTGCAAAGTGTGCACATTCCTGACTGAAAGAGTGCAAAGGGAACAGGGAAATTCAATAAAGGTTTAAAAAAATTAAACTGTAAAATGAATTGGACTTAGAATCGCTTTATTTTTAGTTGTGACTGGAGATTACTTGAGAAATCTGTAATGCCATTTACCCAAACGTCAGATGTACTCATACTATTCTGTGGTGTATTGCACTTACTGTCATGTAGATATAGTTTTATTACAAATGCTGCTTCATTGAAATGTGGAAATTTTTATATAATATTTCCAATTCGTGAGTCAGTCATTACTGAATCACTACATTATAGGAACATTTATCTCCAGGACAAGAATTCCGCAGATAACAACAACAGAATGAAAAAATGAGTCAGGTACTTATGTTTGATTATTCTATTAACTTCCCATTCCTACCCAGGGAGAGGATGTAAAAGTATAGTTTAGACAGAGGATTTTGCCATTTGTTTGATTTCATAAGAGCAACTGATACAAAAGGACTTCAGCATTTCCAGAGAAAATATCTAACTACAGCTACAATCAATGTCTTTGCTTCGCAACATAATAAGTATTATTTCAACTGACTTTGATTCAGAGAAACCACCCTGCTGTTTCATTACACTTAGAAAATGGTCTTTGCACGTTGTATAAAGCAGAAAGGCTTTGATTACAAAATAAACCTATGATGCGGAATTATTAGGAACATAGTTGCCACTAAGCATAAAAGGACCCAAGATTTCAAAATTAGCTATGTGTCACACAATTCCTTTGGAATAATTACTTTGTGCTATGTGTAGTTGTTGATGTCACCGTACAAACAAAAAGAACAGCTTGCACTGTTACGCTGATGTCAATACTATGTAACTAATCTTCAATAGATGTAAAAGATAAGCCTATTTGTAAGACGTGACTTGCTAGAAAGTTCAATGCAACTCAATTAAATCAATAGAATTAACAAATCAAAGGTTATCCAGCAGCATGTGAAAAATTGTACAAGGAAAAAATTGAAGTAAGCTGCTGTCTATACTGCCATGTGAAGGTCTTGTTGGTGATGCAGAAGGTAATGTCCTTATCTCTGAGTCACTCCAGAAACTTGATGGAAGCTGCCTTCAACTTTCAGTCCTTCTGATATACTGCACTGGCAGGCAGTATGAGTGGAGAACCTTCCTTGTCAGCCATGTGTTGGAAAGAAATTGGAGCCTCTACCAGCACTGTCCATAGCTCTAGACCACAACATGCATGAGAATATGTTTGTTGCCACAGCAATTTTGACTCCTTCGGAGAAATGGAGGTAGTGAGGCATTTGGCTGGATGGCTGGTGTGGATCACATTGTTACCAACAGCGCAAGGTTCAATCCCTGTTCTAACCAGACTGAAGATGGGAGCTGCCTCCTAGCCTTACCTGTGATGAAAGTTGTGGCACTGTGGGTTGGACCTGCCTTTGAGCAGAGGACTGAAGAAGATGGTACTACCATACATCCTGTTCTCATCCTTGCAAGTTTATTTTGCTTTAAATGAAGAATCTATTCAAATTGAATGCTGTGCAGCTTAGCACCATCAAGATCTGTCCTATGGAGGTACATCTTTAACCTACAGAAGTTCAATTTTCCTAAATATAAATAGAACAATATACAGCTCACTGGAACCGTACCTCCTTTCTGAAAGAGCAACACAGCTCAACTTCTCTCTTACCCCTTTTCCCTGCGTCTCTACAATATTATTCCCTTAATATGTTCATCCAATTCCCTTTTGAAAGCAACAGTTGAAGCTGCTTCTACCATCCTTCCAGACCGTGCATTCTAGGTCATAATCACTGTGTAAAAATTCCATAATTCACCTTTGGTTTTTTCTTGCCAAGCGCTTTAAATTTGTGTTTCCTGATTCTAAATTTTTCTGCCAATGGGGGAACTTTCTTTCTATCTCCTTGATCTAGACCTCTTGTTATTTTGAAGACTTGTTTCAAATTTCCCCTCAACTACCCTGCTCCAAGGAGAACAATCTAACCACACAACTGATGTCCCTCATCCCTGGAACCATTCTGTTCTGCACTGTTTCAAAAGCGTTAACACTACCGTTGTGGTTTTCCTATTTTCTCTCTCCTGTCCTGAATTTTAGGCTCATTAGGCATGCGGGGTCAGGGGGACTGGAAGCAGACAGGAATTGTGCTTCCAGTTAAGATTGGTTCTTGAATGTGAGTTCATGCTGGCTGGTCTATTAACGTCTAGTCAATGTGAAACACGCTCTGAGAAAGGCTCAGCAGTGATGGAAGTAGGGGCAGGAGGAGTGGACCAGGAAGAGGGCTGACACCAAAAATACTGAGGGTGCAGGCGGATGCTTCTAATGAGCTCCTTGAAGGCTGATAGCTGCTGTGGAGCTGTCTCAGAGTTACAGACCTGTATGAATTAAATGAGATGAAAGATAATACAGCAGCCTGTATTAGAGCAACACATTCCAGCACATGACAGCAGAACTCAAAAAGGCTCAGTTCCCAAGCATGATTTTTCTATTATATTTCACCCTGGACATTTCATCCCACCCTGGGTTGGGGTTGTAACATGAAAACATGAAGGCCGCCTGGCCTTGATCTGTCTGCTGATTAGAAGAGTTGACCAGCCACTTGAAATGGTTTTTAATTGACTTCTGAATGGGTTTAATTGCCTGCTGAGTGAACTATGATGCGAGGACACATATTTCTTGTCAATACGTCTTCTCGCACAATTTCATGTACTGTTGAGTTGGGCATATGCCCGCTCGTGCAACATAAAATTCTGGCCCATGTGAATTTACCCATTTCGTCCCCGAACTATCTCCTATTTGAAGAGTGCTGGGAAATGGAATTTCCATTTGAGATTTCATACAACATTTTAAAACATTTGTTCTATGGTCATCATCAACAAGATTAGCATTTATTGCAATTCCCTAATTGTCCTTCAAACTGAGTGGCTTCTTTGATCATTTCAGAGGGCAGTTAAGAGTAAAATACTTTGCTGTGGGTTGGGGGGGGTCACGTAGGTAGGGATGGCAGATTTCATCTTCTTAAAAAGCATTATTATAAATATGTTATGATCATTCTCAATAAAATTATTCAAGATTGATTAATTAATTGAATTTAAATTCCCCCCGCTATTGTGGTTGGTTTTGAATTTATGGCTCTGAGATATTAGTCTGGGCCGCTCGATTATTAGCCCAGTAACATTATGGCCATGTTGCTGTCTTGCTAAGCTTTTATACTTACCCATTTACGCTGATTTGAATAATTATAACTCATATAGGCTCAGGTTGTTTTCCCTAGAATTGCTACCATGAAGAAGGAGGCCATTTGGTCCATCAAACCTGCATCGACAATAATCCTACCCAGGCCATATTCTGTGTATTTACCCTACCGGTTCCCCTGACACTGATGTCAATTTAGCATGGTCAATCAACATACCCAGCATATCTTTGGAGGAAACTGGAGCACCCGGAGACACAAGGAGAATGTGCCATCACTACGCAAACAGCTCCCCCTATATCAGAATTGAACCTGGGTCCCTGGCACTGTGAGGCAGCCGTGCTAACCATTGCGCCACCATGCTGCCCAGGTTTGCCAAGTGAAGGTTTCTCTTTTCGATGAACCTGGCCTTTAGACATGGCCCCCTTAGGTGGGATTTTTGGCATGAGTAGGGTGAAATGGGGTGTAGTAACGATGGTGGAAACAGGAGTCAGGGCAAGCTGGTGGTAAGGCCTGCATTTGTGTCCTGCACTCCACTAAAATAAATAAAATATTATAAAATTGTAATAATTCTTGTTCACCAGTCATAGGGGAGAAACATCATATTGTTTACTTACAGGTTAAAGATCATAAGCCTCCCACTTCAGCCAGCTCCTGAGAAGGTTCTGGAACAGCAAGCGCTGCTTACAAGAATAATGCCCCGCTCTGCTCTCTGATTGGTTCCTTGAATCATGTGACTCTTCACAGTGCGATCGTTAAAGAGACAATCACCACAAAACCAAAAACATCCCTCAGTACCACACGCTCTTCACATCCCCTCTAACCCTTAGTTACTCTCTACCCAATCTTCATGGCTGTTCACACCTCAATGCCAACTACCTCAGCAATAGATTCTCACCCACTGATATTACAAAAACAGGCCCCTCAATGCAAATGGGTCCATGCTCGTGTTTCTGCTCCACAAAAGCCTCTTCCCATCCTTCCATATCTAAACACATTGATCTCCTTGGCCAAATATTTCCAATATGATTGACTGAGAAGTATTCACCATTTTGCAGCAATATAAATGAGAGTGTTGGAAAATCCAAGATAACTTGATGTGACAGACTGCATCAAATAAACACATTAAGTTGCACAGGTCAACTGAGGTTTTCCCCAAACATTAGGATAACTTCAAACAGAAAAAGGTAAGACGCGATAACAATAATTGATCTTTGAAAATCTCTGTTGGGAAATTGAGAGTAGGCAGATGAATCAAGAAAAATGTCTAGTTTCATTTCTTTTGTGATGTTTCTGTCAAAATGGCACAGAAGCAGTGAATTAATCAAAAATACGCTCAATAAAATGGAGTTGAACTGTCCTGGACAACAGAATTAATTGTTCTAACTTCCTTTCATACAGCAGGCAGAATCTTCCTTTTTGCCCCCCGACTGCTGGCTTAGTCAAGAAAAGCGGTGTGCAGCTCACCAGCTACATTGCCGACTTTCTCACCATATTGCCAATACCTAAAAGAAAAATAACCTTGGAGCTGTGCCCCAAGCCATTACGCTGGTGGGGTGGGGCTTGAAAAAGCCAGCAACAATGGGTTTCCAGACTTCAGGGCACCCTTTCCGATTTCTAGTCAAAAAAAGAGGAACCCCCCAACTCTCTACTATGCAAACGGAGACCCCCACATGCATATTGGAAAACCTCCCTTCCCCCCCACATAAATGGGAAATTTCCCTCTTCAATATACAAGGGAAAATACCCTGAATTGAATTACCCCGAATGCTCTCCCCTGCACTATCTCTAGGGGGTGCTCCCAATGTGGGAGACAGTTGTGGGGGAAGCCCGCTGATGAGATGGAGCTGTACTTAAAGGTTGCCAATTTTCTTAGGCGGGAACTTCGTTACATCAATGATGAGGGGCAGGGACAATCGGATTCCGATTGCACCAGCAAGATTCCCAGTTTGGATCTCTCTTGGGATTTTACATTCATGTCACTATGCCCATGTTTGCCGCAGGCGCGGAACTCCGACCACCAATTGCACACAAATAGCAATCTTGTAAAGAACAATAATTTTATTTTGATAACTTTTAGGAAGAGTCACGTTTTCTCAGAGCAGAATGCAGCAATCTTCACATCTTGGAAAGATTGACAAAGAATTTTACACATGAGACCTTTAGTTATAGAATCTTACCTCAATGAGCTGACAGACATTTCATAGACAGAGACACAATAATTCCAAAACAGGGGACTCATGTGTCATGGCAAATTGATGTAGGCACTAGAATTGAAACTGACAAACCAGAGGAATTATTATTTATTAATATAAAAATTACTAAGCCACAAACTTTGTTTCCATCGAATCAGCACACATTTAGGGCTTCGTATTAAAATCATCTTTCTTACACCATGTGATGCAAAAGGAAGTGGGAATGGATATAACAGAAAGCCTTGCCAAAATCTTTTAATATTCCCTTGATACTGAGTGTTTGGGGGAGGGGGGAAGGGGAGAGAGAGAGAGAGAGAGACAGGGCGGGTGGGGTGAGGGGGAGGGGGGTTGGAAAATCCCGGTCAGAAAACAGTGAATTATGAATCAAGCCTATTCATCAGATTTTACAGTGCAAAAAGAGGACATTCAGCCCATCGTATCTGCATTGGTCATCATCAAGCTCAATCTATTCTAATCCCACTTTCCAGCACTTGGTCTATAATTTCCTACACTTCAGTGTTTCACATGTTCATCTAATGTTTCTTAAATGTTGCGAGGTGCCCACCTGCACCACCCTTTCAAGCAATGAGTTCCAGATGCCTATCATCCTCTGGATGAAAAAAGGTTTTCCTCACAAATTAATTCCAGAGATGAAGGGTTAGTTATATAAAGAGTGACTGAACAGTTTAGGCCTATACTCTCTGAGGTATTTAAGATGATAGAAGGTATGGATAAAATGGATGTGGAGCGGATGCTTCTGCTGGTGGGACATTCTAGGATGAGAGGTCATAGTCTTAGGATAATGGTTAGCAAATTTAAAAGAGTTGAGGAGAAACTACTTTTCCCAAAGGGTTGTGAATCTGTGGAATTTGCTGCTCCAAAATGCAGTGGATGCTGGGACAGTGAGTGTATTTAAGGAGGAGTTAGACAGGTTTTTAATTGGTAATGGGTTGAAGGGTTACGGGGAGAAGGCAGAAAAATGGGGATGAGGAGCAGATCAGCCATAATCGAATGGTGGAGCAGACTCGATGTGCTGAATGGCCTAATTCTGCTCCTATATCTTATGAATTTATGAAATGTCCTTTAAGTCTTGCCTTAAATTTATGTCTGCTGATTATTGACCCCTCTTCTAGGGGGAAAAGTTTCTTGGTCATCTACCCTATCTATGACCTTCATTAATTTTTACATCTCAGCTAAGCCTTCACAGCCTTCTCTGCTCTAAGGAAGTCAAGCCCAGCCTAACCAGTCTCTTTTCATAGATAAAACACTCTAGTCCAGATAACATTCTGGTGAATCTCCTCTGCAGCCTTTCTAGTTCAATCACCTCCTTGTGGTGTGGCAACTAGAAATGCATACAGACCCTGGCTGTAGCCTAAAAAATATTCTGTACAGGCCCATCATAACCTCCTGCTCTTATATTCCATGCTTTGGCTAAGAAAGGCAAGTATCCATATGCCTTTGCAATCACCTTCTCTACCAGTCCTGTTCCTCTCAGGTATCAATGGACATGCAGCCCAAGATCCCTCTGGTCTGTTGATCATCGGAAGGAATTCTTCAGTTGTAGGCAATAAAATAAAACAAGCCTTACTCCAACTTACAAATCAAAAAAAAAATTTCAATAAAGAAATGTTATTACTCCAATACTTGGGGCTTCACTCTGGGCCATTCCAAGCTCCCACAAAGCTTCTTAGTTATACTGAGTCAGCTGACCACCACACCATTTTGTCATTGGTTACATAGTTTACTGAGCCAGCTGACCCTTACAGCATATTACCATTGTTCACGCTGCAACAGATCCAGTGTTATCATTGGCTACATTCCAACATGGTCCTCTGTAATCCCTCACATCCTATTGTCCATATGTATTCCCTTGCCTTGTTAGTTCTCTGAAAATGCATCACCCCACGCTTTTCATGGTTAAATTTCATTCGTCACTGTCCTGCTATCTGAGCAGCCCATCTATATTATCCTGTAATCTAAGGCTTTCCTCTTCATTATTTATCACACTGTCAATACATATGTCATCTGTAAACTTATTGATCATACCTTTCACATCTAGATTGGTAATATATACTGCGAAGGGCAGCAGACATAGCACCAATTCCTGAAGCACACACTGGACACAGGCTTCCAAACCACCCTTCAATCATCACCTTCTACCTCCTGCCACTATGCTAATTTTGGGGTCCAATTTGCCAAACATGCTCTGGATCCCATGGGCACCGATATTCTAGAACAATCTCTGATCCAGGACCTTGACAAAAGCCTTACTGAAGTGCATGTGGAGTATGTAAACTACCCTCAACCATATACGCAGTTTCCACTTCAATATATTCAAATAAATTTATTAGACACAATCTCCCCTTCCTTGCATCACCAAGTGGAGGTTCATTCTGTGTCTCAGAATTTTTCCGATAATTTCCCTACCATTGATATTAGACTCACTGGTCTATATTGTCTGGTTTATCCCTAATTCCCTTCTTGAATAATCATACTACATTAGCTACCTTCAAATCGCCTGGCACCACTCCAGTGACAGAAAATTTGAAAATTAGCATTAGATCCCCTGGAATCTCCTCCCTTGCCTCATACAGCAACTAGTGATACATCTCATCTAAGCTTGGGAATTTATCTGTTTTTATGCCCATTGAAATCGACAATAGCTGTTCCCTCCTGGTTTTGTTTTGTTCAATTATATCACAATCCTCTCACCCTGATTCCTATACCGACAGTGTCCTTCTCCACAGTGAACACAATGCAAAAAATAATTTTAAACTCACCTACATTTTCCAGCTCCCCACACACATTGCTCCAATCAACCACCCTTTTCTCTCCTGATTTATATTTTTAAGTACAATTTACATTTTGCATTAACTAATTTATTTAGCTTTGCCTGGGCTTTTGTCAACTGCATAAAAAATATGTTTAGTTCAATGATGAGGGAAACTTTTCATTGGTAAACCTTGGTAATGGGGTATGTAAGGATGGTCTATTAAAGAGCCTCCTAATCAAGCATAGAAGTTCTGCATCATGGCCACTGCTTTCCTGCCCACCTACATTGCCATTAATAGAAGGCTTGAGAGCACAAGGGTGGCATGGCTATTTTTCAAAATTAAATTTCATGTAGAAGCATTTCACATTACATTGGTTTCACTTAATTATTATGTACATCATCATTATTTACTGAGACAAAGTCAGTCAGGGAGCTAAATGTACTGGCACATCTCATGGTTGGCACACACTGATAGTTAGAAGGGAATTAGGGATGTTTCCTTCATTATGGGAAAAGAAATGTGGTAGTTCTTGTTCATTCTTTACTGCATGATCACGTTGGTGTCCAGTATTGTACTTTCCATTCTGTGCTGAACTTGCAGGCTTAGCTGGCTGTCTTTTCTCTGTGTTGCAAAGGACATTGTCGCATATCACTCTCAGAGGGGATAACTGAAATTTTGTAAGTCCAAAGATGTGCAGGTTAGATGGATTAGCCAGAATAAATGCGCTGGGTAACCGGGATAGCATGGGGAAGTGGGTTTGAGTGAGATGCTCTTTCAGAGTCGGTGTAGACTCAATAGGTGATGTAGGGATTCTGTCATTCTAACTGAAAGTCCTGTGAGGACTCTGCCAGCCAACACTCGAAGATGGACACACATTTAGGCAGTTGTGACACTGCCCCTTAGATGTCTCATTCTCTTGACTGACTGTTCCCACACCCAAAACACTTCTTTTCTCCATGCCTCCGATTCCACCCCTCCATGCCACTCCACATGCCCTCAACCCCAGTCCACAAATCTCCTCACCACTGGTTCCTTGCCCGTATTGAGCCTTCACGCAACCTACCATTCTCCTCCCTTATACCGTAGAGTTAGAACATAGAACATAGAACATTACAGCACAGAACAGGCCCTTCGGCCTTCGATGTTGCACCGACCAATATAAAAAGCAATGCCCCTCCAAACTAAACCATTCCCTTCTTTTCCATATACTTATCAACTAACCTCTTAAACGCCACCAAACTTGGCGCATCTACAACTGCCGCAGGCAGGGCATTCCACTCCCGAACCACCCTTTGGGTAAAGAACCACCCTTTGGGTTAAACAAAGAAAACAATTATAAAGACGAAATACTGCAAATGCTGGAATCTGAAACAAAAACAGACACTGCTAGAAAATCTCAGCGAGTCTGACTGCATCTGCAGAGAGAGAGAATAGAGCTAACATTATGAGTCTGGATGACCCTTTGTCAGAAAATGTTTGACCTCGCACACAACTGCAGAAAGCTGACTGGTGCATGCCACCTTTAAAATAGCCATGAACTGGGTTCATGATATTCCTGTCAGCTACTCACTTTATTAAAAACTGTTCCACACTAAGGTGGATTTATGGCATGGGAATGTAATACAATTCCAAACTCACCTCAGGGCTGGCATGATGGTTGACATGCTCCAAAAATGCCCATGACTTTATCCATGCATCTTAGCCTGCCATAATCAGGAAATCAAAATTTTGCATCCTGCCTAATTAAGTTAGCCCACAGCCTATGTTACCTGCTCTTGTGGGCTCCATAAAATCTCTCTCTTTTTATGCAGAAGAAGATGGAATTTAGATATTCCCTTTGAAAAGACTTCATTTTTCTTGTTAGCAAAGCTTAGAATTTAAAACAAAAATCTTCAGCCATTTTATTATGCAGAATGCATGACTTGGAGCTTTCCAATAGATCTCTCCTGGGGGTTGTTCATGAGTACTTTGGGACTTAGAATGAAATTTTTGATGTATACTGTGGTCTACTGAGACAATGAGTTTACCCAAGATTGTAATATGTGAAATGCAATGAAGAAGAATATCAATAACTTGCTTGTGGTAAATAATAAATAATGTAAACAATATTACATACCTTACTAATGCTAAAAGATGTGTTTCATATTTATGAAATAATTTACCTTCCACGTTTCTGAACTTACTTAAAATTCAAATAACTTCATTCCCTTCTCTCCAATTCGCAATTATTCACACCATTGCAATATTTTTGATTCTACATAATGGATTTGCAAAAAAAAGTAAGTAGTTATATTTATTTATTCCTCTCTTCAACTTTCCCAAAACTGTTCTTTTTTTTTGCTATTTACAGCAATATTTTCTATCCTAATTCCTAACATTAGATTTGCAGTTCTTGCTGAAGCAACCATTTATGCAGTGCTATACAAGGGAAGCTTTCCCCATTGTTACGTCACCAATGGCTAGCATCCTGAACAGATGGCTGTCATGTTTTGGGCCTAGCTGATTGATTCTGGCCACAGAGTCTGATCACAAGAGCTGTGTATTCATTTTGCCAGCCACAAAATAGTAGGCTGGTTGCTATATCACACATCACAAGCCTAGAGAATTGCTTTTGTACATTTACCTTCGATTTCCTTTCTAGGAATAGCGAGTTCATAGAGGCACCCAGGTTTATAGCATGGAAACAGGCCCTTTAGTCCAACTTGTCTATGCCATCTTTTTTTTAATGACTAAGCAAGTTCCATAGCTCACGCTTGGCTCATGTGCCTCGATAGCCATCTTATTCATGTAACTGTCTAAATGCTTTTTAAAAGACAACATTGTACCCACTTCTACTACTATCTCTGGCAGACACCTATCACCTTCTGTATGAAAATATTGCCCTTCTCAAGCCCTTTATAGCTCTCTCCTCTCACCTTAAACCTATGCCCTCTGGTTTTAGTCACTCCTATTTGTGAGAAAAAGTATTGACTATTTAGTTGATCTACGCCTTTCAGTATTTTGTAGACCTCTAAGATCACCTCTCCGCTTTCTACACTCCAGAGAAAAAAATCCCAGTCTATCCAGCATCTCCTCAAAACTCAAACCATCAAGTCCTGGTAGCATCCTATAAATCTTTTCTGCACTCTTTCTAGTTTAGTAATATCCTTTCTAGAATAGAGCGACCAAAGCTGTATACAGTATTCCAAGTATGGTCTTACCAATGTCCTATACAACTTCAACAAGATGTCCCAAAATGTCAGTAAAGGGGATTTAAACTAAATAGAGGGGTTGAAAGATCAAGTGAAGAGAGATGTGATAAATTAAAGGGAAAGGAAGGTAGCAATAAGCAATCAAGTGATTGATAATCTGATTGTGGGAGGAAGGGACAGAGCTTAAGAATGCAGCATTGGGTAAGGCCAAAATTTGCGAAAATAATAAAAACACAGAGTTGGGAGCATTCTATCTGAATGCACACAGCACTTGCAACAAGAAGACAGCACAAATGGAAGCAAAGAGACATGATCTAATTGCCATTATGGAGATCTGGCTGCAGGGTAATCTAGAATTAGAACTGAATGTTAGAGAGTATTTAGCATTTAGGAACAATAGGTAAAAAAGAAAATGAAGTTCGGTACTGTTGTTAATAAAGGATGAGATCAGTACATTCACGAGGGAGAAACTTACATCAGAAGATCAAGATGTACAATCAATTTGGGTGAAGCTAATGAACAGTAAGGGCAACAAATATCAATAGTTGTTGTTTACAGGCCACTAAACAGTAGCAGTAATGTGGGACATGGTACAAATCAAAAAATTAGAGATGCATGTAACAAGAGTAATACAGTAACTAAGGGGTACTTCAATCTACACAGACCAGGCAAACCTAACTATCACTATATTGTGAAGTAAATTGAGATGAGTGGTATTGTCTTTAATTACAAAAAATATAAAAGTCATGAGGCAGATATCTCTGTATAGAGATGTAACATTTATTTAAAACAAAAACACAACAAGCAGCTGGTCAGAGATCACCAAAAGGGTTAAGTAGCTCTGAAATAAAGCAGTGAAACCTCTCTGATGTATACAATCAAAAATAGATCAATTATAGATTTTTTTATCAATTATTCCTGTCTTACATTAGTTTAAAATCAATTATATTCAGTGAACATACATCAGCAATAATTCTTGACACACACCTTAGCCAATTGCATTCTATCATCCAGCATAATGATATTTTATTCATCCATTTAATCTGGACACTGACTCCCATCTTGGCTGACGTCACTTCCCTGTTGCTAGGTAACTATAGATGCTCATCATTGAAGTCAAAGTGAACATTCCTACCAGCTCATTGCCAAACTGGACATATATGTGATCTTGTGTCCATCTACTTTATGTCTAGACAATGAAAATCCCTATTCATAACATTGCAAGATGTGTTCCCTCACCAGAAACTTTCTGATAGGAATTCTGCTAACTACTGGGCTTCTCAGGCTTTTGAGTCTGAATTCTTTACCTTTACCATCATCCTTACGGTAATCGGCTTTCAAATGAAGTGAGCAATGACTCATACAATACTTATAATACATTTAAAATATCAATAGATGTTTTTAAATCATAATTACTTGTTTACTTATCTTACTGCATCCATATACATGTAAACTATTTTTTCATTAATTTATTAACATTGTTTCAAGAATTATTTAACTCTTTGCAGTGCCTTATGTATTTTGTCGAAACCTTATTAGCTGGTTAATAATTTCCCTCTTCACACTAATACTGTGGAAGATGTATTGTTAGAATGTATACAAGGTGATTATATTTTTTAATAGTATGTTGAGGAATTGACAAGAGATTGGGCTATTTTAGATATAATATTACATAATGAGAAAGGGATAATCAATAGCCGTGTTGTATACAGGAATTTAGGGAAGAATAATCATAATCTAATGGAATTATACATTAAGTTTGAAAGTGATGCAGTTCAATGCAAAACCAGGATCTTAAATCCAATTGGAGAAAACTACATAGAAATAAGGGTTAAATATTTTGGCAGATTTGGAAACGACATTAAAACACATGATGATCATCAATGGTTAGCTTTCAAAGAACTTTGAAAATGAAGAATTTTAGTTCAGTTGGCAGCATGGTTGGTACAGGCTTGGAGGGCCAAAGGGCCTGTTCCTATGCTGTAATTTTTTGTTCTTTGTTCTAATATATTGTTTACAATGAAGTTGCATTCCTTTGAGAGACACAAACTAAACAGAAAACATGGTTAGCAATATTGGATCAAAGGAAGAGGGTTATAAAGTGGGCAAAAAAATTAAACCTGAAGATTGGAAGCATTTTAGAATTCAACAAAGGAGGATGAAGAAACTGATCAGGAAAGAGCAAATAGAATATCAATATAAAGTCGCAAGATACATAAAAACAGATTGTAAAAGATCTATAGGTATGTAAAAAGAAAAAGATTAGCAAAGATAAATGCGGACATATTACAGGCAGAGTCAGGAGAATTTTATAAAGGGGAATAAGAAAATAGCAGAGAAATTAAACAAACAGGTGTCTTTCTTTGTCAATGATATGATTGTAGGGACCAAATGTAATATTTACAAGTTTGCTGAAGGCATTTAATTAGGTGGGAATGTAAATTGTGAGGAGGATACAAAAAAGCTTCAAGAGGATTTATACAGGCTAAGTGATTCAGAACAAAATGGCAGATGAAATATAATATCGAAAAATGTGAAGTTATCCATTTTGGCAGGACAAACAGAAATGCAGAAATGGAAGAGATTGGGGAGTATTACAATCCAAAGGGACTTGGGTGTCCTTGTTCATAAGTCATTGAAAGTTAATATCTAAGTGCAGCAAGAGATTAAATTAATAAATGGTATGTTGGCCTTATTGCAAGAGGCTTGGAGTACAGGAGTAAAGATATCTTGCTGCTTTCTTTAGAGCCTTAGTGAAACCTGGAGAATTATGTACAGTTTTGATCTCCTTACCTGTGGAAATATACACTTGAGGGAGTGCAATGATGGTCCACCAAACCGATTCTTGGGGTGGTGGGATTTGTCCTTGAAGGAGAGCTTAAAGAGATTGGATCTCTATTTTTGAGAGAATGATGGCGATTTAATGATTTAAATGGTGATTTAAACACATTCAATACATGGGGCTTGACAGGTTAGACACAGGAAGGATATTTCCCCGGGTGGGAGGTCTGAAACCAGGGATACAGTCTCAGAATAAGTGGTAAGCCCTTTTAGGCCTGAGATGAGGAGGAATATTTTCACTCAAGAAGGTGGTGTATCTTTGGAATTCTCCATCCAGAGGGCTGTGGATGCTCAGTCACTGAGTATGTTGAAAACTGAGATTGATAGATAACTAGACATTAAAATCATCAAGGCATAGAGTGTGAGGTTGAGGTAGAAGATCAGCCATGAGCTAATTAAACAGCATAGCAAGTTAGAGGGGCCAAACCGTCTACACCTGCTATTATTCCTATGTTCCTTTTGATTCATTTTTGCCTGGCAATTTTCCCTACTTAGGAATATTAGACCAGAAAAGATAGAAGTCCATCTTGTTCATTTTCTACTATCCTGTTGATGGCATGATACAATAATAATGGAATTGTTGACTAATCTTCATCTTTAATCTCTATTCATTAGACCACAATAGACCCAGAAAAAATAGGGTATGGTGACAGGCTTTGGCAAACGTAGGCACAGTAACCTTTTGCTTCCCAAGCAAGCTATAATTAGCACATGTCAAGTCCCAAATTGCTTAGGTGCTGCATCTGAGAAGTTATTTTCTGAAAGAAATATTTCAATTTTGCATTTTGAATAAATCAACACTAACATCTTCCATTATCTTACGTATGAATTTGTTCAAGATGTTGATCACATACCTATCAAAATATTGGTTGTAATTTTATTCCCCCCAAAAGTGAAGGTTGGAAGTTAAAATTTAAATAATTTCAAACCCAAACCAGAATGAACAGGATTGTTTTTGTCTCGTACTCCAAGCTAATTTATTAATCCAAACCCCCACGAGATAAATCAATCCCAGTAAATAATTTCTTCCTTATACCCTACACTTAACACAATTCCCTTCCTAGACATCTATTCTCTCCTTCATACTCATCTCTTGATCTCCTCCACAATAACTTCCCCATCACCTTTAGACATCTCTTCCTACCCAGATGTAATTTCTCCTACAAACCTTCCCCCTACATTGATGCTCTTCCAACCCTCAGTCTCTCTGGATGCTCCCATTGATGTTGCCTCAGCTAGAGTCCTGGTTTCATATGCCTACCTGTCAGCCAGGTAGCCAGCCAGTAAGACTTTCAATCTGCAAGTAGATTCCAAAAATGGTAGTCAGATTCAGTCATTAAATTTCACAGTACCTGATGGAAAGTTGTCCTTCTAGGTTTCTCGATTGTTAAACTGTGTTGTGATGGTGTTGGTGACAGAATATGTCTATTAATAAAGTCTTTATAGTCTTCTATATGTTAACACTAAGTCTTTATTATCTACTGATATTATATATAGTAAATAGTACAGGCGTAGCTCTTTCCTCATCTCTCGGTCTGAACATGTGTCTACTCAACACTAGAATGACACAAAGTCTGGATCATGTGCCTTCTTACAGTATCATACTCAGTGCCACATCAACCCTGTATGTGCTAGGGCCTTATACTACACTTCCCCCAAATCTTTATCCCATGGATATGAAGTCTTGTGTATTTGTTGTTACAACCTTAATACAATTCCAACATTATTGCTGTTATAGTATTAGCACTATTACAATATTTCCCGACCTCATCTCACCCCTTAAGGACTTTGAAATTAAACTTCAAATGATCTAGAGGCCTGATAACTCTTCAACAACTCATCTGCCTTTCTGTTGGAACAGTGACAGGCCTTTTCATTCTGGTTCTTGTTGTTGGCTTGGAAATTGGACTGTCATTTGGATATGGTTTCATCCTTTTCTTCCATTACTTCATGTCGACCCAGGCCTCGTTGGTTTGGCTGTTACATTGGTCGTTTTTTGTGAGGTGCATGAACATAATATTTGTCTCCTTGATCCAGATTTTTCTTCTTTCTCTGTGGGCTGTCTGGAAGATGTCTGAATTAAGAAAGAATGTTCCTGTGATGAGAGAGGGGTTTAGTGGTACCCTCACCTCTGTTTTTTGTTGTCAATGGTGAGAAACTGCTACTAGGTTCCAGTATCCCTTATGGTTGTGGCACGCTGACTGGAAGTTCCAGTGTGTGCAGAGTAGTTGCTGTGTTGACCAGCTGTAGCATTATTGTAGTTGGTGGTAGAGGCTTCTCAGAATGCTGATCATCCTCTGATATCCACTGGAGGCATCATGTGGATTTCATGGGTGGTAGATTGGTATGACCATTGGAGACATTCCGAAATTTGGAAAAATAATGGACAAACCCACTCTACATTGAGGGAGAGAGACATTGAAGGCAAAATCTGACCTGAATACGACTTAAAGTTTGAGTACAGAGGATTGTGCTGCACTGGCTGGTGATAGTGGTAGTCATGATATCCTTCACTGTTTGAAGAAGATCTAGTATTATGTAAACATCCCTGTTCAGGAGATCATCCCTTACCCTCCATCAGCTCACCCTGATTACTGGCTTCTCTCCTTCCTATACAGAGTGGCAGCAGGATCCCTCCACTCCAACCGAACATCTCCTAGCCCTTGCCCCCACAGGCTCCATCCTCTTGGCACTGCCCCATGACAGATGGGCAATGGACTCTCTGGTCTTGATGCAGTGGATGGAGATTTGGCTGAGCACCAAGTTCTTCGGTCCCATTGGCTGTGGCAGGAGGGCATGAACGGCCAGAGAATTCCAGCCAACAAACCGAACCCCATGAGGCCTCCATATTATCCGCTTGAGTAAATAATGATCTGCTTTTTGTATTTACCATAGTTCAAAAGGCTTAACCTTAAGACTTGTTAGATCCAACACTTTGCTGCCTCCCCCACTATCCATTTCAAGTTCACTGTCAGGGTCTTTGTAAGACATTCTTGGCCGAAATAAATACTACTACACAATTTCCTAATAATCTAACTTGTCCAGATCTCAAATATTCTACCAGTGGGTGGAACTTTGAAGGTTCATTCCACATAACAAGCAACCTATCAGGAAATTATACATCCTTTGCTTGTGATTTTCCATTCATTGACAGCAGTAGATAGAAAATTGTGCACAGACCCCCAATTTTGTGATGAACTGCCACTTTGTAAAAGCTCCAATTTTGTGATAAGCGGCCACTTTGTAAAGGCTCTGCTGGCAGTGTTGAAGCCTCTGAAAGTGCTTTCTTGTGTCCTTCTTCAATGTTAGGCATCAGTGGCATTTCCAGCTGTTTTCTTGCGTTGAAGTACATTACCAGCTAATGATTAAAAGCCACAGGGGTGGAGTTCTGATACCACCAAATGTTACTCTAATCCTCCTTAATAAAATTAGGATGCTTAAAATATTTTTTCTCATCAAAATATTTTATTCCATCTTAGCAGCGATTCGAGACAGGGAAGTTATCTTGTGTAATTTATTGTATTTGTGAATGATCATCAGATAGAAGTGCTGTCACATTTGGCTTTGACATTTCTCTACCTGAGGGACACAGCAAAGGTTTTTTTTATATCAAAGCAAGTGCCTCTTTCTAACAAACTGCAAGGAAGATCTGAGGGAGCGGCATAGTTTCATGGACTGTAAATGTTGTATATTTTAGTACTACTTGTACTTGGGGAATATCTTCAGTGCTAAATATAATTTAAGTGTAAATAGTTTGGTAGTTCTGGCTTAGTTTCTAAGTCTCAAAGTCTTAATTCTGTAATGTTCAATTACTGATTTGCCATGTAGAACATTTTTTGTAGAACATTTAAGTGATGGTTATCGAGTTAAAACATTAATATTTAAGGATTCACTCTTCTAACAACTTTTAAAGCCACCTTTACCACTTGTTTGCACCAGCATTGTTTGAATATGACTTCCAAGCTGAGGGCTGGAAGAGTTTCTAACTGAAGTGAACTCATTCTGCCTTCCTTCCATCATTATCTATCTCTCTATGGGCAACTACCGGCTGCCCCAGAATTGTATGCTTTGTGCAGCTCATGCTCTTTTTATGTCTCTCTGCCTTCATGGAAAGAGGTCATTATCTGAGGAATTCTTCTGCAGAAGATGCTAAGAGTCTGATGGATGTGATCTCACAGGACAAAAAGCTGCTAGCTATTCAAGGGCTGCACTTGTACTCTGTGGATTTATAAAACCATTACATTGAGCTGTATAATCCTTAGAAACTTTTCACACAATTTGAAAATAATGCATTTTAAAAATTTAATATATTATTGGATTGTAATTTCTGTGGGTTCAGTGAAGGGGTTAGTCATTTCTGAAATATCACCACTGCCTTCTATACTCTTTATTTCCCTTCAATCATGTTGTCGTTATAGTATCTGGGTTAGGGGAAGAAATGTTATTAACATGTAGATGCCAAATGTGAGTGTTTGATTCTGATTGTCACTATTTTAAGGACTTGCTTCCCTGTTAGCATTTGTTGACGCAGCTCAACATAGGATTGGACCCCTTTGCTTCAATGCATTCGTACCCACATTGTGATGCTAAAGGGACTGATTCTGGGGCTGCTGCACATTTTAGGTTGAAGAACTCAAGAGAATGTGTAACTGATGTAGGAGAACCAATTAGTGTCATGATGAAAGCAAGCTGATGCTGAAATTTCCCATTCTCCGATTAGTGAGATTTCAAAAGAAACGGTGAAGGCCAGGGATGTACTGATTACTCACCAGAAGTGTCTTGGGTCATACAATGCCTCCTATGTGTGCAATTGTACATAATATAATCAGATGCAAATGATGGAAATATGTCATCCAACATATATTGCATCATTTGTTGTGATAGCGGATGCCAAGGATTGCACAGCTAGAATCATTGAAAATTTTAATATCCCAGATGTCAATGCAATTGATCACAGTGATTAATTATACTGTTCTGTTGCCAAATCCAACAAAATATCTCAATTTACTCTGCAGCACACAAGTTCACAGCCACATTACAAACCTAAAAGGTCTCCTGCAGCCAATCTTCCAAGCAATCTGTCTGACTGAAAACTCATTCTAAAACGTGGAATCTCTGGGCCCCAAGAGTCTAAGGGATTTAATATAGAGCTGGAAACACTGAAAAGTTAAAGCATTAATATTTCAAACGCATTGAAAATAATTTTTGGAAGCATTAATGGAAGAGAAGCCTCCTCCTCTTCTGTTAACAGCAGTACTGAGGTTAAAGGTTGGGTTATCTGGACTGATGATGTTATGCAAAATGGACATTAGAACAATTGCACATATTTCATGTGATGGCAGACTCCAGAATGCACACTAAAATATTTAAGAAATTACTTGACTCTTTTTCTGTATCATGATTGCACTTTTTCTGACCAAATGTATTTTGATTGGGCAAAAATATGATAAAGTTTCAAAATGGAAACAGGTTTAGGATGGTGTACATTTCAGCTACGGTGTGCTTTTACCTAAAGACTTTTCTGACATTGTATCAATGAGAATTCTATGGAATTATTATGAAGGATACAATTTTTAATTTACCTCTTCCTGTAAGATTGATTCAAACATTGTTGAAAAAGAGCCTATTATTATCATCTATTAAGTCATTAAATTTGTGCCTGGACTCTGGCAGGATAGGTGGTGCAAATTCCCCTCACATAGAATCCCTTCAGTGTAGAAAGAGACCATCCTACCCACCAAGTTTGCACCGACTCTCTTAAAGGGCATCCCACATAAGGCCTCTCCTCCAGCCTAGCCCCATACATTTACATGGCTAATCTAATTAATCTGACCTACACATCTCGGGATACTAAGGGGCAATTTAGCATGGCCAGTCCATCTAACCCCATACCTTTGAACCTTGGGATGAAAACAGAGCAGCTAGGGAAACAAATGCAGACACGGGGAGAATATGCAAATGCCACACAGTCAACCAAGGCCAGAATTGAACCTGGATCCCTGGCACTGTGAGGCAGCAGTGCTAACAACTGCGCCACCACTATTGACTAACAGGAGTTGGGAAACCTGGTGCCAGGTAGGTGGGTACTTGACTGGGACTTACTCTCCTCAGTCTTCCTGAAAGTGGCCCTGGTTATGTTGCCATCTGTTTTCCAACAAGTGATTGGGCATCCAACAGAAATCTTTAATCTTCACCCTTTACTCCCAAAGTCTGAAATCTGATTTTCTTTGGAATTTTCCAAAGAAACAACAAAATATCATCTTGGGCCAGAAACAGAATCTGATTCCTATTGGCTTTGATGATCCCAATTGCAATCTCCCAATACTTTGGGGTTTTTTGTATTGGGGTGTGTTTTAGCTATCAAGGACACTGGCAAGTCTGTCTCGTCGGAGATCAGGGCACACCAATCTTATATTAATCTTAAAGACACCCCTCCCATCATTGGACTCCTGCTTTCTCAATCACCAGCATCATTGGGTCTCCCACAATGTGAATGAACCCCTGCTATAGGTCACATATAGGCTTTGCCCCCTTCAGGTTCATCCCCTTCAGCCATCTGCCAGGCACTGTGAGCCTGGCAGTGCCAATACTGGCAGGTTGGCACTGCCAGGTGCCAGAGTACAGTGCCAGGGCACTGCCAGCTATGTCCCTGACCACTCATTGTCCACAACGGCCTCTGAGCCCCTGGCTCAGAGACTAGTAGTGATTCCATTAGCAGATGGGAACATCTCAGATTCCCAGAAGATATGACATTTAGCCTGTTTTGAACATGTAAGTATATTTAAATGTATGGTAATCGGGTTCACAACATTGGGCATGAACCAAATTACTTTGCTGCCCGAGGGCGGGGAAGATCTCATCCATCAACAGTGAGAAGCAAATAAGCAAATCTTCAGAGATTGGCATATTTTTAACTGGCTCCTAAAAATTTCTGTATCTACATACCAAGTTCAGTAACTGATTTACAAAGCTTATCAAATTTTCTGACAGGTTTTGGTGCAAATTCACATTTCAAAGAACAAAGATCAAAGAACAACACAGCACAGGAAACAGACCCTTCGGCCCCACAAGCTGATGCTGCCCTTTTTAGCACTCAGTAAGTGGCTCATTCCAATCCTCCTATCTATGACTTTTGTGTATGCCTCTTGGATTCCACAATAAAGAGGTGCAAATTTAGAGAATTATATGTGTGCTAGATTAAAGGAGGTCTAATTTAGGGATAATTTGTTAACACCAGGGAATCAAACCATTTTGTTTGTGCCCCACTGGCATTTTTGACTGAACTGTTGCATTTCCAAACTCAACAGTGACATAGTGAGTGTGTCACTGCATCTATCCTTAACATTGATACGGAGTCTTAGCCATACGCACTGTAAGTGAAAGACATTCAAGATTCGACATATTTTGCAATGAAACATCTTTAAGTCTGTTTATGTAGAACAAATTCACCTAAAATCAGCCTAATCAGTAGTTTAAAATGTCCTACTCAGCCGTCTTCTAGGCCCACTGTTTCTCTTGAGGTAGAAGGCTTCAAAGAACTTCCAAGCTCAGAAATCAACATTATGACCAGTGTGAGTGTAGCTGTAAGGTTTTAGAGATCACTCTATTCCGCTCCAGACCATGTTCCGTTGCAGTCATCAGATACCTGAAGTTTAAAGTTAAAGTTTATTTTATTAGTCACAAGTAGGCTTACATTCTGTGAAAATCCCTAGTTGACACATTCCGGCGCCTGTTCAGGTACAGTGAGGGAGAATTTAGCATGGGCAATGCACCTAACCAGCACATCTTAGGACTGTGGGGGGAAACCGGACAACCCGGAGGAAACCCACACAGACATGAGGAGAATATGCAAACTCCAAACAGCAAGCCGGAAATTGAACACAGGCAATGTGAGGCAACAATGCTAACCACTGTGCCACCCCATATATATGTCAACTTCCATAGAATCCCTACAATGCAGAAAGGGACTGTTTGGTCCATCAAGTCTGTACCAGCTCTCTGAAACAGCACTACACCCAGTCTCACCCCGCTGCCCTATCCCCATAATCCCATACATTTATCATGGCTAATCCACCTAACCTATATATTTTTGGACACTAAAGGACAATTCATCATGGCAAATCCACCTCAACTGCATGTCTTCAGATTATGGGAGGAAACTGGAGCACACGGAAGAAATCCATGTGGAATTGGGAGAATGTGCAAACTCCCCACAGAACGGAATCGAACTCAGGCCCTTGACAGTGCATTGATCGCTTCCCTTCAACTTTCACAGACACAAATGTTTTTCAAGCCATGACGTGCAACTACATTTCCACACCACTTGATGTTCACCATGCTTCCCCTAATCATCATTTCCTGTACATGGTGACTTGAGCAGATCCATTCTGACGATCCATTTTGTTTGAGTGATACAAATAAAGACAGACACAAATCATGACTAGTTCACGGATGAGTTTGTGTCTTTGCATAATGCATATGCTCTGATAACTTACCTCAATAACATAGTATTTGAATATATCAGATTAGTTTAGTCCAGGAACATTGCAACTGATCCTCAGTTGAAGTTACTCTAAAGACCAATCATTCTTACACTTCCTCATTTAACATAACAACCACTCATCCACTTTGTCAACTATGACCCAGATATTAGATGTCATGCTGTTCTGTCAATTATCTCCAAATTCCAAACTGCATCTTCAAGCAACGTTCTTTCACTTTATCCTTGCCTGACCTTTCAGTCTTAGCAAAGGCTGCAACAAATGAACTGAAACACCATTTGAACCTTTCTTAAGGCTATAAGGTTTTTTCATCCTTCGCAGTCCTTAGTTTCAATTTCATCGACGCCATCACTTTCTAGTCACTCCATTAAGTCAGTTTCCTACCCAATGTCATGTGTTGAATAATTATTGAAATTAATTGATCCAGTAGAAGAGCTTACTGTCAGCATAATATTACTTCTGTCTAGATATGCAATGGAATGTAACTATTTTAAATTTCACAATGACCCATATGTTCACCCATTTTCACTAGGTCTTGTAAGAAGCTCATTGCACTAAGTTATGGACCTCCAGATTCTTGTATTGTCTACATTCCTCGCTTTTGACAAAGTGGATTCAAGATTTCTTATTTTTTTTTATCTGAATGTCCCCTTTCTTTCCTCTC
The DNA here is from genome assembly GCA_024679065.1 of Sphyrna mokarran. Taxonomy (NCBI): domain Eukaryota; kingdom Metazoa; phylum Chordata; class Chondrichthyes; order Carcharhiniformes; family Carcharhinidae; genus Sphyrna; species Sphyrna mokarran. Next base: position 101,308,133 of record JAGIQG010000003.1, on the reverse strand, counting down.
TCTTTTCTACTCAATAACTGTGGCACGTAAATCTTTTTTTCCCAAATTTCACTAATACCATCATGATGATTATTTACTTAGAGTAAATTCTCAAATTTTTATGTCTCCTCTTGTCTTTCTTATCTAAAAGCACTGATTCTCGCAAGGACATAAGAACTAGGAGAAGAAATAGGTAATTCAGCCCCTCTAGCCTGTTTCAGTCATTCAAAACGATCATGGCTGACTTCATTTCGGCCTCAAGATCACTTTTCCGCCTGTTCTCCATAACTCTTCAAACCATTATGAATTAAAAATCTGTCAATCTCTTCTTTCAATTTACTCAATGTCCTGGCATCAACTGCACTCTGGGGTTGTGAAGTCCACAGATTCACGACACTGTGAGAGGATTAATTTCTCCTCATCTCTGTTTTAAATCTGTTATCTCTCATCCCAAAACAATGACCTCTTGTTCTAGATTGCCCTACAAGAGGAAGCATCCACTCTACGTCTGCTTTGTCAATTCTTTTTATTATCTCATAAACGTCAATTAGATCTGCTCTCATTCTTTGAAATTCTGGAGAGCGTAGGCCTCAACTGCTCAAACTCTCTTCGTAAGACAAACTCCTCTAGAAGCAGTCTCGTGAACATCCTCTGAACTGCCTCTAATGCTACTACTTGCTTCCTCAACTAAGGGCACCAGAGCTGTGCACAGTATTACAGGTGCAGTCTCACCAATGTCTTGTATATTTATTTATATGGTGCTATTACACTGTACAAACTGCAATTAAAAGTGGATGCATGAATCTTTGCCCGTAGGGGCACATAGAAATATGAACCGTGCAACTAATTTTGAATTTGAGGGTAGTAAAACCTGTTTCTTTATTTGGGTGTATAAGCTACTGTTGAATTTGTTGGCTGTACATCTGTACAGATTAGTACCTAATAGATGATGGCACAAGACAGACGAGTAAATAGAAAGACTGCTTCTGGGATGTAGACATAGTGCTGCTATTCCAAAACCTGGAATATATGGAGCATTTCAAAATAATACATTTCAAGCACATTGGTTTTCCATGTGACTGTTATTCTTCTGAATGGAAATTATCTGTGATGATTGATACTGTGATTCTGGCCAAGAGATCTATATTGTATTTTTTCTATAGTCGGAAACAAAATTCACTCTCAAGCACTCCTCCTTTGCATCTTTCATCTATAGCCTTCCATTTGTAAATGTGATCTTTTTCTCTGCAATTTCCTCTCCCCCACCCCCCCTTTGTCATTTTAGGACAATCTACAAGTTCAAACTACAATTTGAGGTGATCTGTCCTGAACATGTTGCCCAATGTGTAATTATATTTTACCCATAGTTTTTCTATACCTGAAGTTCTGCTGATTTTTGACTCACTGGTCTCTGCTGTTAGGACTGTACCCCTCTACTAAATTATACCATATGTCTTGGCTTTATGTCTCTGCTGTACCATTGAATCTTTTCAAGTTTCAGGTACTGTGTTCCAATCAACAGTGCCAGACCCTTGCCTACTGATGTTGCCTGCTGAGTCTCAGGATGGTACTTCAATGCTCTGCTGCTTTCTCAGCTCTGCTCTGCTATAGTGTTATGTCCTGGACACAAATCCACTTTGGCCCAAATTCAATTTCCTCACCACCTTATGTGCTTTGAACATAACTCGACATTCATTGTTGGTTTCTACTGAGATTGTGTTCGCAGCTGGACTTCCTCTATTTCTGTACTAGATTTATTTTCAACACCAGTTCAACTCCTTTTCTCTTCCCAATTATTATAGATCGAACGAGTAAACTTCCCTCAGGGTGTTAGTGTGTGAAAAACATTCCTATTAGTTAAATGAATTCGCCAGTAATAAGTAGCAGATTGATTGAAGGAATGCGTTATAGTATTTGTACTGTGTGTGGTCTTTTACGTTGACATGATGAGTGGGATTTTCCAGCCACACTTGCCCCAAGACTGGAAAATCCCACCCAAGGTCAACAGACCTTTGTACAGTCCATGTCCCACTTGCTACAGTTCCCATGGTGGATGGGACGTGAAAATTCTGCCCGATGTATAGGTTATATCAACCATGCTAAATTACCCCTCAGTGTCAGGTGGACTAGCAGGATAAATATGGGGATAGGGCCTAGGCGGGATTGTGGTCAGTACAGGCTTAATGGGCTGAAAGATCACCATTTGCACTGCAGGGATTCTATGATCCTTTTTAAGCTGATCAATTTGCAAAAATAACCTGCAGCAGATCAAGGCAGGTGAGCTGAAGCACCTTGTAGATCTGTACTGGGTGGAGAACATTGCATTATCTGTCCAGGATTTCAAACTGGAATCCTGAAGAATATCAAAAACACTTGCAGATCCCATATTCACTAAATCTCAGAATTTTTATTAGCATCTCATTAACTGCACAAGGTGGCAGAAGGCAAGGCAGGGGAAGAGTGGGATATAACCAGAAAAGTGCTATCTGAATGCTGGAAGACTGAGGCCAGTGGACTTGAGAGAAACATAATACTGCATGATGGGAACTCAGAAAGACAGAGGAGCCCGAACAACAGAGGAGGGGACACACTAGAACAAGCAGAGGAGGGGAGAGAGCCCTACAATCCTGCGAAGAAAACAAGTCTCAGAGAACCCAGGGAAGGAGAGACACTAATCCAGGCAGAAGAGCAGCTAAGAACAATAATCCTGCTGAACGGCAGCTAAGGTCCAACAAACTTGTCCACTTTCAAGAACGACTCCAAGAACTGAACCAGATAGGCATCACATCAATCAATGGGGAAAATCTTGAACTTGAGACATTAGGACTAGATTTTCACTACAAGGTGGCCATAATGAACAGGGACATTGCCCTACCTATTACAGGAAAAAGTGCTTGAATGGCAGAACCTTTATTCCAAAGAGGGGAAGGGGAGAGGGTGGCAGATGTGAGAATGGAATAGAGTTAGGCACACTATCCCCAGGTACAGTAATATCTCAGCTGTTTTCTTAAACATTAGGCCCTTTAGCCCTCCACCTTCAGACCACCCCGCATTAGGCCCTCTACCCATTCCCCAAGCCCATACATACCAACACATGCTAATCCATGTCTGTGGTCCCTTATAGCCCCCATGTTAACTAAGAGCCAAATCATACCCACCTCCATCATTTGCTGTTATAGCTTTCATGACAACTCACTGGCATCCACTATGGAACACCTCAGGAGCCATGCTGAGATGAAATAAACTGAAGTTCCAATTATCTATTACAGACTTCACCATATCAGAAACGTTCATTTATGAAAGATCATTCAATACATTCAATTCTCATCAAGTACTTACCTGTTATAAAAGAAACTTAGCCACATCAAAGGCAGATAATCTGTTAATAACCTATTTGAGTTCTTAATCAAACAGTAGACTTGCAGCTCCCTACCCTCCTCATCCTCACCATTGTGATAATAGCAGGTTGTGAAAAACAATAAGACACTTGTAATGCTATAACCTAGGGTTATGTCAACAAATGTTTGCTGAAATTGCCAGAGCAGCTTTTTTCAACTCTAACAGATATTGCAGGTTGTTATTTTGCAATTTTTAAATGGCTATTTAAATAAAGTGACAGCTTTACAAATCTAGAGATATCTGCCCTTTACAAACATTTATGACTTCTCTAAAAGCTTGTAACTCCCACAATGTAGGATAACACGCTTGCTGCTGCAAAAGTAAGCTCTGTTTGACCTTAGCACGGGGTATAAATGGCCCTGCTGAATTCAGGTTTTCCATGTTTTGGGAATTATGTCTTGTCATTGATTTCCACCCACTCTTCCTTCGCCATAGTGGCAAAAATGGCTTCTACAGGGTACGGAAATGGAACCTGCAGATCTGGGCTCTGTCCGCCATTTTGGGTAGGCCACAGAGTCTCTGTGGTTCTGCAATCCAGGCAAAGATCAGTTAACCTGCACCTGGAATTAAGTATTCAAAGACTATTTGTAAAGTATAAAGTTGTACATCATTTGGTGAAATAACAATGCTATAATATGCTTGTAGCTCAAGCAGTATCTGTAATGGGAGTAAAATCATAGTCAATATAGCACAACACAGAAGGTTTGCAGAACAATTCAATTAGAGCCATTTCCCCCACTTTCTTCCAATATCTCTTTAAACTTATTCCGCAAAATGTTCATTCCATTTCCTTTCGAAATAATTCATTGTCTCTGCTTCCACCAGAGGAAGCAAGTTCCAGATCATTACTACTCACTGCATAAAATAGTTCTTCCTCACAAAGCTCCTGTAGCTATTTCTTTTCAATCTGTGTTTCCTCTCTTCAACAGGAAACAGATTAAGTAATATAATCCTACTTTCAGTCTTTATAAAATTGTTGCTCGTTAAGACTTGAATTCTTAATGTGCTGGTTTTAAAAAATAATAATAGCTGTCAGGGTATGCAAGTGTCTAACAATTCAAGCAGTCTGCAAAGATTAAATACTGCAGAGAAAGATTATTTATTTCATTGGAGGTACGGCATTTTTATATCGGTTAAGAATAATCAAGGAATAAAAATGTTCCCTTACTATTTGCCAAGTTCATAAGATAATTACAAAACATGTAGACTGCTTCATCTTAATTCATTCATTCAAAATGAAAAGGCTAGTCTGCCCATCACAGTATCCAACTGGTTCTTGAATGCCTCATGGGATCTCCCCCCCTTACTTTACATGGAAGTCTATTTCATGTGTTGGTTAATCTTGATATGAAGGAATTTTTCCCGACATCAATACTAAATTTTTATTTCATCTCCTCTGCCTTACCTTGAAGAGGTTCTCCAGATTTACCTTCCCCATGCCATTTAATATTACATGCCACTCTTGGATCTGCTCACCATTCCCTTCTTTCTTGACTAATTAGCCTGAGTTTTTTAGAATCCCTCAGCTCAACCTGGAGAAGGAATTTTAACCCATTAACTTCCCCACCAATTCCAGGCAAGCAAAGAGTGTGGGTACATATTACAATTAAAATATCAATGGAATGGAACTGTAACCAACCATATGCAGCCATTTTCAAAGGGGGCAGGTTGTGACGAATATCAGAGCCCCTATTTTTGTGAAGCATATACAGTTCCTATATAAATTAAGCTTTCACAATGCATTTTTTTTTTCCTGAGCCAATTGGATTTTCAAATAGCATAAGAAACCTGCAATTGAAGAAAACCAAGAGAAGCTGGGTCAAACAAATAAGTGATCTCTTCTGGTACTGTTTGCGAACCAGAAGGAATAGGACTGTTTTCCTGGTCCCCTCAGCAAATCTACCTGTGAACTTTGACTCCCTCACTACCATTTTCTGTAATTTCCACCCACTTCCTCACTGCCATTCATCAACTCCAGCAGCACCCGCCCGCTCACCATAACTACATCTCAATCTTTCTGTCCTTCCTTACTCCAAAAGTCTCCAACTGACTCTTCCACTGTTGACTTTTTCATTGTTCATCCAGCAGATGGCTGAGTGGAACATAGATGTATGAGAAATAATGAGGTCGTCTTACCAATACACCAAACAGGACTAAATGTTTCTAGGATTTTGGGGATTTTCCCAGACCCACATTCCCTCTCCACAAATATACAGTAGATATCAGAGCCAACGAATATGCTTTCCAATTCTGTTCACTCTTGATTGCTTTTTACTTTGTTAAATGCTGTGTTTCAAGTTTTCCAAGTCTCTTTCCACCTCGCCTTCAGTTAGTTCTGCATCATTAACAGCATAAGCATATTATTCAATTTATCCTCCTATCTGTAATACCCTGCTTTTATCTATTCTAACATTCTCTATCTTCACATTTGCAGAATTTATTTATTTCCCTTTGGAGGTCACCAACTTCATTTTTTACAGCTCCTCCCACCATGCTCCAAAGCATTGGCATTGTTTTCTGATTTGACAATGTTAAGTTTTTAAATCCGAATTCAAGATAGATTGATGTAAATGAGGAGCCTAATACTATCTCTGGATAATTCACACAGTCTTTCCTTCAGACTTTCCCAAACCAGTATATGCTGTTTCCTACCTAATGTAGAGATGCCGGCGTTGAACTGGGGTTAACACAGTAACAAGTCTCACAATACCAGGTTAAAGTCCAACCAGTTTATTTGATAGTAATCCCACAAGCTTTCAGAAATGCTGTTCCTTCAACAGGTGTGTGGCCTTCTCTGATCAGAACCTTCCACACACCTGATTAAGGAACAGTGTTTCCAAAAGCTTGTGGGATTACTATCAAATAAACTGGTTGGACTTTAACCTGGTATTGTGAGACTTCTTACTGTGTTTCCTACATGAACAGGCGTGTTTTATTTGGATTCTCACAGCATTAATCTATATTATACTTTTTCTGAGGGCTCTCATCAAAAGCTTTTTGGACAGTTAAATGTATCATACTATAAGGTTTACTAAAGTGAACTTTTGCAAAGTCATAAGGAATCCGCATTATTGAGATCCTCCCATTCAGAAGCTATTTTCCCATTCTCTGCATGGGTTTCCTCTGGCTTCAAATTTCAAATTTTGCTCCAATTTCCTCCCACATATGCTCTGTTTCTGATCAGAACTCTCCACTCACCTGACGAAGGAACAGTGTTCCAAACGTTTGTTGGTTTACAATCAAACAAACTGGTTGGATTTTAACCTGGTGTTGTGAGACTTCTTACTGTGATCAATCCAAGAATCAGACACGCAGAAGTGTTAGCAGACCCACTGGGAGATGGAGGTGCTGCTGAGGCAGATAGCAGAATGCAAGGGCACTTCAAAATGGAGGCACCCTTGAGGAGGTTAGGAGGTGAGCTGGAGTTTAAAATTAAATCTGAGGGGCCAAGCTGGTAGCCATCTCTGATAGGAGGAGAAACGCTTTCAGCAGCAATAGCTGGCCCACAGCTATGAAGTTTGCTGCAATGGGTGCATTAAGCCTGCTCTTGAGCCACAGGACACAACAGGCAAATTGCTAGTCTGGAACACTGTCCCTTGATTGTGTGTCGTACTTCAGCTGGTTGAAGAATGATGATCAATATAGTTGAATATTTCCTAGCACTGTCTGTCTGCGATCATATGTGAAGAAAGGCGCAAAGAATCACTTATCAGGTTGTGGATAAGCTTAAGTAAATTTTAGTCCTGGTTCCCTCGAACTAACTCAACACACACCAAAAACTGGTCTCCTGAAGCACCATAGGAGGTTTATTCCATTTCTCAATTTAAATGTTCTCTAATTCTTGTCCTAAATATACAGACTGGCCATTCACCAACTTGTAGCAGATTGTTCTAATGTTGTCCAATCCCTAAAGAAACTTCCCTACTGGGAGGAATGCATCAGGGAGTTAAAGCAACATAGAATCATATAATTCCTGCAGTAAAGAACAGGCTATTTGGCCCATCAAGTCCGCACTGACTCACTGACCCAGTATGTAGCCCAATTCCTCTTTCCTGCTTATTCCTGTAACGCCATGCATTTACCATGCCTAATCCATCTAACCTACACATCTTGGGCCACTAAAGGGCAATTTAGTATGGCCGGTCCACCTAAATTGCACACCTTTGACCAGTGGAAGGAAACTGGAGCACCCAAAGAAACTCACGCAGACATGGAGAGAATGTGCAAACCCCACACAGCCACCGAAGCTGAAATTGTACCCTGGTCTCTGGAGCTGTGAGCCAACAGTGCTAGCTTTTGCACAACCAGATATCCACTATCTACTATTTCCACTATCTGCCCAGCCCCCTGCCTCCACGTTGGGGCTGGGAAAATTCCGGTCCTTACACAGAACTTGTATCTTTTAAATGTACAATTTTGTAAATATGTTAAATTCATCTCCATTTGTGGACTATACAATGCAAGAAGCTTCAGTGATCGGCCAACTAACTTGGTGGAATGTGATGTGAATAGGGCAAAAGTTGCAGGTTCAATCCCCATACAGTCCATGAAGTGTCTTTGAGATAATTTTGTGTTTTAGCATAGTGGATTGGAAATATTGTCTGCATGGACTTTCAGAAAATCACTGATAAGAGGTGCACACAACATTATTGTGCAACTTGAAAGCACATGGTAACCTTGTGACACAGCTTTGGTAATTGGTCAGAAAGTAGGAGACAGGGAATAGGGATGAGAGGTATAGCAAATAGTATTTATACTTAGTACTCAGCTTTCTACTATATATACAATTGACTATATATTAGTGGTTCAGATGATAGAGTAGAGAGTTGTATATCCCAGTTTGCAGGTGAGATTAGGTTAAGAGGCACACCAAGTTGTTTCAGTGGAAACAAAACATTTTGAAAGAGATATGGAACTGATAGAATCAGGAAATAAAAAAGGCATATAAAAAAGACAATATTACAATAATTATGATGGACTTCAATATGCAGGTGGTTTGGAAAAATCAAGTCGTCAGTGGATTCCAAGGAAAGGAATTTGTGGAATGTCTAAGAGAGAGTTTTTTGGAGCAGCTTGTGTCCAGGGAACAGACAATTTTGGATTTGGTGATGTGTAATGAGGCCAACTTGATTAGGGAATGTAAGGTGAAGGAACCCTTAGAGAGCAGTGACCACAATATGATAGAATTAACCCTGCAGTTTGAGAGGGAGAAGCTGGAGTCAGATGTAACAGTATTACAATTAAATAAAGGTAACTACAAAGACGTGAGGGAGGAGCTGACCAGAATTGATTGTAAAGGGAGCCTAGCAGGGAAGACTGTGGAACAGCAATAACAGAATTTTTAAGTGTTATTCAGGAGACACAACAGAATTTCATCCCAAGGAGGAAGAAATGTGTTAAGGGGAGGACGAGGCATCCATGGCTGACAAGGGAAGTCAAGGACAGCATTAAAGCAAAAGAAAAAGCAAAAGAAGAGATGAGGATTAGTGAAGAACAGGAGGATTGGGAAGCCTTTAAAAGCGAGCAGAGGACAATTGATAAGGCAATTAAAAGGGAAGAAGATGAAACATGAGTATAAGCTCGAGAGTAATATAAAAAAGATAAGAAGAGCTTTTTCTATGTATAAAAGGTGTAAGAAAGAGGCAAAAACAGCCGTTGGACCACTGGAAAATGAGGCTGGCAAAGTAATAATAGGAAACAAAGCAATGGCAAAGGAACTGAATAGTTACTTTGCATCAGTCTTCATGGTGGAAGACCCAGTGGGATGCCAGAGCTCCAGGAGAATCAGGGGGCACAGGCAAGTGTAGTTGCCATCACTAAGGAAAAGTTCTGGAGGAACTAAAAGGTCTGAAGGTGGATAAGTCACCTGGATCAGGTTGGCGACACAACAGGTTTCTAAAAGACATAGCTGAGGAAATTGCGGAGGCATTGGTGGTGATTTTTCAGGAATCACTGGAGACAGGGAGGGTACCAAAAGATCTGAAATTAGCAAATGGACACCCACTGTTTAAGAAGAGAAGGAGGCAGCAGACAGGAAATTATAGGCTGGTTAGCTTGATTTTGTTCATTGGCAAGATTTTAGAGTCCATTATTAAAGATGAGATTGCAGAGTACTTAGAAGTACATGAGAAAGTAGGACTGAATCAGCATGGCTTTGTCAAGGGGATACCATGTCTGACAAATCTATTAGCATTTTTTGAGACGGTAACAAGGAAGTTAGATAAAGGAGAACCAGTGGATGTGATTTATTTAGGTTTCCATAAGGCCTTTGACAAGATGCTGCATAGGAGACTGTTCAATAAGCTAAGTGCCCATGGTATTAAGGGCATGATTCTGGTATGGATAGAGGATTGGCTGACTGGTAGAAGGCAGAGAATGGAGATAAAGAGGTCTTTTTCAGGATGGCAGCTGGTGACTCGTGGTGTGCTTCAGGTCAGTGCTGGAACCACACCTTTTCGTAATGTACATTAATGATTTGGAGGAAGGAACTGAAGGCATTGTTGCTAATTTTGCAGATGATACAGAGATTGTAGAGGGACAGGTAGTATTGAGGAAGCAAGGGTGCTGCAGAAGGACTTGGACAGGTTAGGACAGTGGGCAAAGAACTGGCAGATGGCAAACAATGTGAAAAAGAGCGAGGTTATGCACTTTGGAAAGAGGGATAGAGGTATGGACTTTTTTCTAAATGGGAAAATGCTTAGGAAATCAGAAACATAAAGAGACTTGGGAATCACTGTTCAAAACTCTCTTAAGGTTAATGTGAGTTCAGTCGGCAGTTAGGAAGGCAAATGCAATGTTAGCATTCATGTCGAGAGGACAAGAAAACAAAAGCAGGGATGTACTCCTGAGACTCTATAAGGCTCTGGTCAGACCCCATTTGGAGTATTGTGAGCAGTTTCGGGCCCCATATCTAAGGAAGAATGTGCTGGTCTTGGAAAGGTTCCAGAGGAGGTTCACAAGAATGATCCCTGGAATGAAGAGCTTGTTGTATGAGGAACAGTTGAGTACTCTGGGCATGTACTCAGTGGAGTTTAGAACGATGAAGGGGGATCTTATTGAAACTCACAGGATGCTGCGAGGCCCGGATAGAGTGGATGTGGAGAGATGTTTCCACTAGTAGGATAAAACTAGAACCAGAGGGCATAACATCAAGCCAAAGGGATGATCTTTTAAAACAGAGATGAGGAGAGATTTCTTCAGCCAGAGAGTGGTGAATCTGTGGAACTCTATATCACAGAGGGTTGTGGAGGCTGGGTCATTGAGTGTCTTTAAGACAGAGATAGATAGGTTCTTGATTAATAAGGGATTAGGGATTATGGAGAAAAGGCGGGAGAATGGGGATGAGACAAAAAAACAACAGCCATGAAAGAATAACAGAGCAGACTTGATGGGCCTAATTCTGTTCCTATGTCTGACGCTCTCATTCAATTCCCAGCTTTGGAGATTCCGGTGGAAATAAAAGCTCAGGAAACATCCTGGAGAAAGCGTATTGAATTCTTCACTACCTCCTTAGATAAGTGAATGAGGGCAAGTTTATTTTTCGAGTATCAGCTTTCCAGATCATCTAGTTTTGTATCGTACATATTGTTTCTCAGTATGTTGTAGAGAGATCTAACTATTCTTCTATGCCAGGACAGCCTTCTCTTTGCTGGTAACATTGGCTGAACCTTTGATCTATTTTTAAGTGGGCAAGACCAGCTTGTTAACCAAGTTTTTTTTTATATATCCACTAACTTTCTCACAATCATGGCCCACTCTGAAGGAGAGACAGATTTCACTGCTGACAACAAGTGATTGGATCCTTAAAGACAGGGACAGACTGGTTCCATTGAAAGATGCAGAATTCTTCTCAGTTATCAGTAGCTACCTATCCTGAAAATAACTACGATATTTTCATTTATACCACTATTATTTAAAGAGGAGGGACAATGGGGTAGATGGCTCTTAGTAGAAAATACTTTGCCTTGTAGTTACAGCAGTTGACCGTCTGTAACTCTCTCCTTATAGGTAACCAGTTATAAAGAGGAGTATGGTAACTGTTTTGTATGAACTCATTCATTGAGCTCCTCTATGCAATTTGCAACTTATGGATAGACTTAAGCCTCAAAGAAGGTGTACCCTCAACATTAGACCTCTGACCATTAAACAATGCTATCCACATGTTTTCACTGTCCCATTGTGAACATTTTGTCCATTTCTCTGCCACTACAACAAAATTGTCTTTAATGGATTACTGCAAGATTGGGCATTACTGACAAGCTGTATTAAGGCCAGAGGCAGAAGTGTTGAGCTCTAATAACTAGCAATTGCAGACTTAGAATAATAACAGTTTATTGAATACTCTGAGCAGCTCTTACATGCCCGTGCTCTGGTTGGAACTTACATGTTACCGACATGTAACCTTTCATGTACTCCCATCATGTCAGCATCCACTTGACCACCTGATCTTCACCAAGCTCTATGGGGAAGGTTTTACTGTACTAGTAACCTGCTCAAATTAAAAAGAGGGATTCCAAGTGTAAAATTTAATGCAGCTTACGTCTGAGCCATTGGCAGGGCTGTCAGCATCATGGGCCAACTCAAACGTATCTTTACCTTCTTCACAAAATCATGCCTCCAGAATCTATAATACAGGATGAAATTGGTGAGCACGTGGAAAAGGATGGGATTACAAGAGATAGTGAATATGGACTTGTGCTTGATTTATTAAATTGAATATTTTGAGGTAATTACAGGAAATATAAACAAAGAGAATGTGATAAATGTGCATTCTTTCAGAAGGCACATGACAATGTCACACATCAAAGTTGAGAGTATTAAAGATAATGGATAGAGGGAAGAATGTTGACACTATTTGGCAAAATGTATGATTTACATGTCAAAGATGTAGTGCCCCTAACAAAGTATTGATTCAGTAACAGAATGTGGAGGGAAGTTTCGCAAGAGTTCACATCCCTCATACACGCACTTCCATATCTTTAATATTGAAGCATAAACTCCTATTTTAAAACCTCTCTAAAGCCGTATCTAGCAGTTGTCAAAGTGACAGCCCAGAACTGAATGCACCTTGTTTATTGTCCCATGTAGAGAAGGCGGGAATCAGGACAGGGTGAGTAAGGCAGGATTATAAGTTTCAAACAATAAAGGTTGTGGAACAGCTTCATGGCCAAGGCATCACAACAAAGCAAGTGTCCTCTCAAACTTAAGATTGACTGCATCTTGACCACCCTGTTTGCTTTGTTCTGCCCCATCTACCCCATACCACCCCACTCTTTTCCTCTGATCCTACACTTGCTTATAAACTGCAAAATATCTACTTCTTCCAGTTCCAGTGGATGGTTTCCAAGCTAAAACACTGATGGAATTATTTCCAAAATCAACAAAGTTTGCTGCCAGGTGGGGAAGTGGTGTTGATCCTGTTGCAGTGGCAGCTTTTTAGCCATATTCTACAGCACTGAGACTAAATATTGGCAGACATGGAGTCCATGCTGTATTGTTGGCTTGTGGCCTCTGATTCACCCATTGTGCCATCACCTCAGCACTTCAGTAATCTGGGTGGCATATTTAAAGGCTGCCCTTGCACACAGCTGGTATGTTGCATGTCCAAGAAAGCCGCTGGGAAGTCATGGACGTCAGACCCTTCCTCAAGCCTGCTAAATGCCGTGGAGATCCACCACAATGTACCATACCCACACTCTGGATGAAGATATGCAACTAAGGTGATAAATCCAGCATGCGAGGTAGTGGCCAGTGCCAATGCCAATACCTTGCAGAAGAGGACAGCTATCCAATACCACAAGAGGAAGATTTATCGCCTCTGTTCCCCCAGGGTAATTCACTATTCTCATCACTCAACTCTCAAATACACAGACCCATCACACGAATCTCACTCAATGCCAGCTCAAGACACACCATCACCAACTCTCCCACACAGATCTTCATCTTCCGAGTGGGCCATTTCCTCATCACCTCACTGCTCCCACTCTCCATACACACATGCCAGACATCCTTATCGTCTGCCTTGTTCTGAAACTCTTCAGAACAGAGCAATTCAGTCAGTCAGTGAACTTCGAGCTCACCTCGGAGATCTGCTCAGCAGGTGAACGCCTTTTGAAACCAGTTGTATGTTGCACAGTTTTCTGCCATCGCACCATTGTGCTGCTTTATTTGACAGAGGCTTATGGACCTGATAATTATATGCTAGTATTTATAATGACATTCCTGACATTGAATGGTGGCAAATATGGTCCACCACTGATGCAGGGAGGGTACAATTGCAACCTGAGTTTACATCTACAGAAACACATTTAAGGTCTTCTCCTGATATTTTTCACTCACACCACCAAACCAAATAGGAGCAGAAAACCCCAGATTCTATTTCTCTCCACAGATGCTGGCATTGTGGAATTTTGATGTTTCCTCTTAAATCTGTTCTTTTTTTCATTCACCTCAAACTTAGTAATACCATAGGAACAAATGCCGAGCAGCAGTTCTGTCGTCAATGTATTCCAATTCTTATGTGCTCAAACATTTCATGTGGGTACCATGGTAACATATGTTCACATTTTTTTCATGTTGAAGCATTCCAGTAGGATATATCTGCTAGCAGAAACCAAAAAGATAGTGGTTCATCACAAATGCATGCATTACATTGTGTAAAATAAAAGCTCAGGGTATAGGGAAGGGTAACATGTTGGCATGGATTGAAGATTGGCTAGCTAACAGGAAACAGTTGGAATAAATGGGTCTTCTTCTAGTTGGTTGGGTATGATGACTGGTATGCAATAGGATCAGTATTGGGGCCTCAACTGTTTAGAATTTATCTAAGTGACTTGGTTGAAGAAAGGGCATGGTTGCTAAATTTGCTGATGACACAAAGATAGACAGGAAAGTAAATTGTGGAGAACATGTGAGGAAGCTACAAAGGGACATAGGATAAATGAGTGGACAAAAATCTGGTAAATGGAGTACAACGTAGGTAAATGTAAAACTGTCCATTTTGGCAAGAATACTAAAAAGATAGCTTATTATCTAAATGATGAGAATTTACAGAGCAATGAGGAGTAAAGATGTCTGGATGTCCTCATGCATGAATCACAAAAGGCTAGCATCCTAGTACAGAATTACTTTGGAAAGCTAATAAATTGTTATCATCAATTGTGAGGGGATTTGTGGGTGGCACAGTAACACAGTGATTAGCACTGCTACTTCACTGCTCCAGGGTCCTGGGTTCGATTCCTGACTCGGGTCACTACCTATGTAGAGTTTGCACATTCTCCTCGTGTCTTTGTGGGTTTCCTCCAGGTACTCTGGGTCCCTCCCACAGTGCAAAGATGGACGGGTTAGGTTGATCGGCCATGATAAGTACCCAGGGATGCGTAGGTTAGAGGAATTATGGACATAATATATGGGGGTACGGCCTGGGTGGGATTGTGTTCAGTGCAGACTCAATGGGCCGAAGGGCCTCTTTCTGCACTGTAAGATTCTATGAATTGATTATAAAAGTAGAGAGGTTAGACTTCAGTCGTATAGGGCATTGGTGAAACCACATCTGCAGTATTGTGTACAGTATTGGTCTCCTTATTTCAGAAAAAATATACATGTGTTAGCAATTCAGGGGTTTACTAGACTAATACCAGAAATTAGTTCTATGATGTATTGAAATGCTACGCTTGAAGCCAGTATAATAATGTGACAGGAATTGAAGAACTATCACAGCTCCAATGGCAACTACAGTTGACTAGATATTACAATTATTTCACTACTATTTTCACTTCTGATTTGAAGATACCATGAGACCAGCTTCAGACAATCTAAAGAATGGGCTTTTCACACCGTGGAAACCAAGAGTGAGATTTTTAACTGTTTCAAAACCCATCCATTTTCAATTAGTTACAAGACTGTTGCTATAGGACAAGTAAACAGTCAGGAATGGGTAGAAGCAGGCTACCAACATGGCTAAAGTGGTAGCAGAAGTTTTAAAGTTCATTACAGCCTTGGTTCAAACATGGACAAAAGAGCTGAATTCAGAGGTGAGGTGAGACGGACAACCCTTGACATCAAGGCCGCATTCGAACAAGTGTGGTATCAGGGGGCTCGAGCAAAACTGAAATCCATGAGTATCGGGGGCAAACTCTCTGCTGGCTGGAGTCATACCTGGCACACAGGAAGATGTTTGTGGAAAGTCAGTCATCTCAGCTCCACGACATCTCTACAGGAGTCCCTCAGAGTAATGTCCTGGGCCCTACAATCTTCAGCTGCTTCATCAATAACCTTCCCTCCATCATAAGATCAGAAGTGGGGACGTTCACTGATGATTGCACAATGTCCAGCACCATTCACGACTCCTCAGATACTGAAGCAGTCCATGTTCAAATACAACAAGATCTGGACAATATCCTGGCTTGTGCAATGACCATCACGCCACACAAACCCCAGGCAATGACCATCACCTATAAGATACATTCAAACTACCACCCTTGATATTCAATAATGTTACTATCACTGAATCCTCCAATGTCAACATCCTTGGGGTTACCATTAACTCAACTCAACTGGACTCATTGCATAAATACAGTGGCTACAAGAGCAGAGGCAAGGAATACTGCGGTGAGTAACTCACCTCCTGACTCCCCAGAGGCTATCCATCATCTACAAAGCACAAGTCAGGAGTATGATGGAATATTCCCACTTGTCTGGATGGGTGCAGCTTCAACAACGCTCAAGAAGCTTGACATCATCCAGGACAAAGCAACCCGCTTGATTGGCACACATCTACAAACATCCACTCTCTCCACCACTGACACTCAGTAGCAACTGTGTTTACTATCTACAAGATGTACTACTGCAATTCACCAAAGATTCTTAGATGGCACCTTTCAAACTTCCATCTAGAATGCAAGGGCAGCAGATACATGGGAACACCATCACCTGCAAGTCCCTTTCCAAACCACTCATCATTCTGACTTGGAAATATATCTCTGTTCCTTCGCAGTTGCTGGGTTGAAATCCTGGATTCCCCTCTTAATGGTTTTGTGTGTCAACCTACAGAACATGGAATACAATGATTCGAGAATACAGCTCATTCTATCACCTCCTCAAGGACAACTAGGGATGGGGCAATAAATGCTGGCCAGCCAGCAATGGCCGTGTCTCACGAATGAATTTAAAAAATCCTTGTGGCCAAGCAAAAAGAGTTATAGCACCACAGCCATATCACAAGGCAACCACTGTGCTGCAGTCAACTAGCAATGAACCAACTCATGGTGCCAGAAGCAAAAAGGCTTTTTAATTTAAAATAATGGTTTAAACCTCATGGCTAGCCTATAAAGCTGAGTGTAAAATGCAAGACAGCCCTTAAATTTAATCTCTGTTCTGATCCCTCCATGTGAACACTATATTTAAAAAAGCTCATCAATGCCTCTACTTTCTCAGGAGACTAATAAAATTTGGATTGTCTGCTACAAATTTCACCAATGTCTACAGATGCACTGTAGAAAGCATTCTTTCTGGTTATATCATAGCTTGGTATTGCCAAAACTGTAAGAAACTACAAAGGTTCGTGAATGAAGCCCAATCCAATACTCAAACCAGCCCTCCTTCCACTTACACTGTCTACACTTGCTGCTGCCTCAGAAAAGCAGCTAGCATAATCAAGGACCCTATGCACCCCGGATATTCTTTCTTCCACCTCCTCCCATTGGGAAAAAGATACAAAAGTTTGAGATCATGTGCCAAGTGACTCAAAGTCAGCTTCTTGCCCTGCTGCCATCAAACTTTTGAATGGTCTTACTTGCATCAAGTTGATTTTTCTCTACATCCTAGCTATGACTGTAATGCTATATTTTCCACTCTCGCGTTTCTTTCTCTATGTACATAATGCTTTGTCTGCATAGCATGCAAGAAAAATACTTTTCACTGTATACTAATACAGTAAAAATCTTTAAAATCTTTATTCCTCACCATTGTTTTAGAAAAGCATGGATGACAAAAGCAACATGTTTCTGAGTTGCTGAGATGATTTCTTATCTTTAAGATTTAATATGAATATGTCTCTGTCAGTGATGGGCATACATATTCAATACTTGCCAACATATCCCAAGTCAGAGAATGCTGTTAATTCCTGAAATCAGGCACTGCCTAGAATAAAAAAAGTTCTCTGGTTGCTTTTCTTGAAGGAGTTTTACAGTGTAGTTAAATCCCTATCAATTGAGAATATTGATAAATCAGTCTATGTGCATCATGCTCAATAACTTCTTCCTTCTCCTCTGTTAAGATTTCTAGCAGTCCCATTTGCTGCACAGTTCAGGTGGAATTGTGAAAAATACAGCAGATGCAGATCATTTTGAGCACCATGTCAGGACTATGAGCAAGTTTCCCTGTTCTCTTTGGAACTAATTTTATGTCCCATCAGATTCCTGTAGAGGTGTGAACCTCACCGTGTCTCTAATTGGAGTCTGGTGTCTCGGAAATGGTAATTTTCATTGTCATGGGCAAGGTTGTCACTTTGGTAGATCTTCTCAGGAGATAGTGCTCAATGAGAAGTCATAACTCAATAAATACTTCCTTGTGTGGTGCAGGCAGTGTGGACAGGTCTTCAAGTAGGTGTGCCTGGTAGAAAGACACTTAAAACTAATATCAGCTGAGATTTGGATACCTTGTATCTATTGCATTTGCCTTTATTTCCTCTGCTTATTGGATTTTGAAAAAGGGAGCAGTCCAGCACTACCATTTGAATGCCACGTAGGAAGGAAAAGTTGAACATTATTGTTGATGCTAATAATGCAGCTACCAGCAGCAACAGGGGCAAGATATGTGCAATAAGAGCATTGCAATACAAAAAAGCAGAGCGTATGCTATTAGCTAGTTACTCACCAAAAGTAATGCAGGTACAGATAGGCATAGAATATAAAAGAGGAAAACACTTACATAAATTGTCCCTCATTGTTTTCAGAAACAACATCCTAAAGAGTAGAACAAGTAAACCTTTTGCAAATGGATGTACATTTCCAAAGTGTACAGGGGTAACAGATTGCAAACTTTCAGTGAGGAATCAATTTGTATTTAACTGCCCGTATTTAAGATATCTAATGGAACACTATTTACAAAACTCCAAAGAATTTTAGTATGCAGAATGCCTTGTTATAGGTGACTCTGTGGGAGGAATTTTCCCATCCCACTTACCATGGGAATCTATTGGAGGGAAGCAGACCAAGCAAAGGTCTGTTGACTTCAGGTGAGATTTTCCAGCCTTGGGGCAAGCGCAGCTAGAAAATCCCGCCTTCTGACTCTCAGATACATACAAACATAACATAAATTCACATAAACAAGAGAGTGAGATATAAAGTTAAGAAAACATTCAGTACTTTAGGGTTTGATATTTCACAACACTTCTCAATTCTAATTAGATTGATTTAGTACAACTTATTTACAACTATTTACCTGACTGTATATATTTTTCTTTGTATAGCTGATAGGTTTATTTTGAGTAATCATACTTTCCATCCAATCTGCATGTTCAACCATATACTAAATAGAATGAGCACCCAACGACTAAATATTCTGTTCTCTCCTACTTCAGAAGCTGGGTGATGTGTAATCTTTTGTCGATTAAGTGTCATTGGTACTTTCTTATTCTGCAACATAAGCATTTAATGATTTTTAGTCTCCAATTCTATTACATTGAACTAGTCCTTTTACCATTGCATGGAACTAGTCCTTTTACCCTTGCATCAACTTAAAATTACTATTTTACTGCTGACAAATTGAACAATAGGTATCATTCTTATCATTTCTACCTCAGGCAGAGTAAAGTGAAAAATTGAGCATTTTATGTGCATTCTGCACGGCCATCATTTCAATTTGATTGACACTGTTAACAGATAACTCATTGACTTCACATACCTGGAGAATTTATTAGCAACTTGGAAATAAGTATGAAGGGATATAAAGAGAAACCCATAGGAGCCTTAAAATGGCATTTATCAGACCTGTCACATCTTCGCTGGTTGTAATGGAAGCATTTCGGTTTCATTTTGCCATGTCTATAGAGAATAATATTTTGCAGTAAAAAGGCAGAAGAAATTTTTAACATTTATCACCGTCTTGAAATGAAATAGCCTGAAAAAAGGGACATTTTCTATTTATTTTTAATCTAGTAGTATAATATACAATTACTTATGGCTTTCAGTCATATCAAGAAATGGTTGCTATCTGTTACTTCATAAGTTGTCAGGTATAAAAATTACTTTAACATAAATGATCTATTGAATGTTTTAAAGTAGAAGTCACTTCGTTACTCATTTGAGCACATTGGCACTGTTTGGCATTTCTTCCAAAATGTGCAGATCAGACTTTTCTTAATGTGTGTAAACAGTACATTTCTTTAAGAACTATTCCTTCTTCTGTTCCCATCTACTCATCCCACATTCAATCCATAGTTTCACTGAATGCTGCGTTCATCACATGAACAACATTAATCATGTTAATCAAACCTAATGGAATTTAATTCAGCAGAGCAATTTGCAATGAGCTAATTATGTTTAATGAGCCATCATTAAGCCACATATTGAGTATAATACAGGGCTCCCTCTACCACATGTAACTTTCAATGAACAAGGTGTCAAAATACCTCATCAAAAATTGTTAACAAGGCCTTCTTGAAAGCTTGGCCACTCCATACTGGGCAATTTTCTGCTATTTATACTAAATCAATTAATTAATTCATAGTGGGAGTTTTCTTTGACCTTGTATATCTTTTGCCATTGCTCAGCAGATCCTGGTTTAATCACAAGAAAAATGTGGATTGGAGCAAATGATCACTACTATTTAACAAATATTAGGAAGAAGTGTGTGCATACATATGAAGTAGAGATATAAGTTCAACAAAATTGTATCAACAATATAATCTTAAGAATTGGCTTCATTCTGAGGATGAAATATATTGGTTATGCATGTGAGTTTCCCACCAGGCAAGTGCTCAAACTTCAATTCTTTTCACCCAAATACCAACACGCAGGAATATGTAAATACTGGAAATCTGAAGTAAGAACAGAAATTTCTGAAAACCCTCACCTGATTAGTTAACATCAGTGAAGGGAACAGATAGGTTCACGTTTTCAATGTAAGCCTTCATTACGACTGCACCTTCTATTTTTGTTTCACCTACAGACTGACTGACATCTTTTATTTCACATTACAGTTTTTCCTCCTGCCTAACTATTCTTTTATCACATACTGTCTGTCTGACCCATCTCTTCTCTCTAACCTGTCTACTTACCTGGCAGCGCACAACTGAGGTCTGATGCTGAGGTATTTCTGTACAACAGCCTTTTTCCTTCCAAATGGGAGTACAATAACCAGTTTAAAATAGAACATCATCTTAATCACTAAAATATAAAGGTATAAACAGAAACAAAGCATTGCGTGACAGTGAACAACACCAAGGATTTGACTTCTGGGTCAAGGGATGAATGGTTACATGTCACACATTAGCTCACTTCTCTGTAAAGTCAATTGTTGGTTATTGTGCAGTCACAGTTTTTGTTATTGACTCTGTAGCAAGTTCCTAATGTCACAGTGCCAGGGAAGTGAAATGTAAATTGTCACTGAATATTTTATCGTGGGGATCTATTAAAATGCACAGCAGAATAATTTAAAGGACCATGCCATTGACTATAGATTAGTATGGGTGACACTGGATTATATTTTGTTTTACCAGCATTCAATCGCATATGGCTGTGGCAATCACGGTTAATTACAAGATTTACACATCATAAAAGAAAATCATTATTAGTAGAACATCCTTTGGTTGTCAGTGAGTGAAGGACAATAGATGGATTGAAGTGGTTCCCTAATAAAACAGCAACTATAGGAGTATTCACTAATTAGTATTATGCCAAATATAATTATTTAGAGTGATCTAGTTCATACAGTTAAGGCTATTTCAGGGGTAAACTTAGAAAATTGTGTGTAGTTGATAATGTTATTTTCTATGTTTTCTTTGGTGAATCAAGTCAGCAAAGGAAAGATATTTACAATAGCCATATTAGGCAATTTAAATAGATAGACGTTAGACTACTTCACATCAGTAACTCATAGCAATATTGCCATTAAAATATTGTGTGACACGTTGGGGTTATCTGAAGGATTAAGATGTCTGACAATACCAGTTTTAAATCCAACTGATTTATTTGATGGTAAACTCGCAAGCTTTCGGCTTTATAAAGCTTCGGCTTTTTAAAACTGGTATTGTCAGACCTCTTACTGTGTTTACTCCAGTCCAATGCCAGCATCTCTATATCACATTATCTGAAGGAGCCAGCAAGCCAAGATTTTTGGAATAACAGGATAATCTCACCACTTTGATAGAAAAATAGAAATAAAACATATCTATATAAAACAATATTTTTTTCAAAAGATGAGGCTGGGAAATGTTAGTGGACTTGGATGTCCTCTTGCATAGGTGTTAACATGCAGGTGTAAGCAAGCAATAAGGCAGGAAACATAGAATTAAGAAGTAGGAGGAGGCCATTCAGTCCTTCAAGCCTGCTCTGCCATTCATTTTGATCATGGTTGATCATCAAATTCAATATCCTGAACCCCATTTCTCCCATATCCCTTGATTCCTATAGGTCCTGGAGCTGTATCTAATTTCTTCTTAAATCAGACAATGTTTTGGCTTCAACTGCATTCTGTGGTAGAGAATTCCAAACATTCACCACCCTCTGGGTGAAGAAATTTCCCCTCATTTCAGTTCTAAAATGTTAACCCCTTATCCTCAAACTATAACCTCTAATTCTATACTTCCCCACCATTTGGAAGATTCTTTCTACCCTATCTAACCCTCTTAGAATTTTATAAATTTCTGAGATTCCTTCTCACTCTTCCAAACTCCAGAGATCCTAATCAACCTCTCTCCTCACATGACAGACCTACAATCCCAGGGTTCAACTTTGTAAACCGTCGCTGTACTCCCAGTATAGCAAGGGCATACTTCTTCACATAAGGATACTAAAAATGTACTCCATTCTGGAAGTGTGGGCCTCACCAATGCCCTCTACAATTGCAGCAAAACATCCCAATTACTATACTCAAATCCTCTCACTATGAAGGCCAACATACCATTGCCTTCTTTACTGCCTGCTGTAACTGCACACTTATTTTCAACGACTGGTGCACAAGGACACCAGGGTCTCTCAGAGCATCCATTGTAACAGCCTGTAACTACTTGAGTAAAATAGAATCATTGGAAGGAAACAAATTGCAGACAAACATCAGGCCAGAAATACAAACACAGAAAGGTGACATAAAAACTGACCTAGAAATTGGGCTAAAAACAAGGTACCCTGAGATTACCTCAGTCCAAAATCACAGTCTGCTGAGAGACAGACCCTTTGCGAGATTCGAGTTTAGACAATTGAAAACCGAAGATGCACCAGGACACAATAGTATGTATAAAAGTTATACATTTCCTGAGGAAAAAAAATCAGCACGACATACATGGAACAGACATGCATTAGTGAAACAAAAGATTTGATGCATACTAGAAACTGAAACTTGATACCTAGGTATGTAGCACACAAACAGAAAGGGTGAATCTATTGAAACCCATCAACTATGATGTGAACCTAATTAGACCTATGCACCCAATAGGCCAAATCTTTGAAAGATTCCAAAAGGTAGCCAGGCAAATATAAGAAACCAATGCTAGCAGTGATTGTGGAAAACCAACTCTCCAGCTTTCCCAGAAACGCATCCAGAGACACAGCAATGTTAGCAGCTTGCCTCCATAACAGAGAGACAGAGGAAATTGAAAGTTCCATGTATTGATTAAATTACAAGAACCTGGAGTAGTATATGAATTTCTAAATGATCAGTTAGCTAGAAAGAGAAAGAATTGGTAAAGCTGTAAAACTTAAGACTTTTACTGTTTGGATAAAATTGCAAATTGGTATTTACAGTTGGTTTTTGTGTGTAGTTCTTTTGCCTGATATATGCAATGGTATTTGAATAAAATTCATTGTACACAGTGCAGGATGAGTGAGTCTGCAGGATATTAGAAATATCCTGAACAATACCACCTCTCTCAATTTATGCCTATTCAAGTAAGAATTTTTTTTCCTAGTATTGCTACCAAAGAAATACATCACATTTATCCACATTATACTGCATCTGCCATGCAGATGTCTACATACCAGCCTATCCAAATCACACTGAAGCATTTTTGCATCCTCCTCAAAGCTCACCCTCCCACCTAACTTTGAATCATCTGCAAATTTAGAGATAATACAAATCATTAGTATATAATGCAAACGTTTGAAGTCCTAGCATAAATCATTGCGGTTCCTTTCTAGTCACTAACTGCCAATCAAAAAAAGACCCATTTATGCCAACTCTTTGTTTCCAATCCCGCTTTCTAACCATTTTAAGGCATTACCTGCAATACAATGTGCTTTAACTTTACATAGTAGTCTGTTATGTGAGATCTTGTCGAAAGCCTTCTGAAAGTCTAAATTAACCATATACACTGGTTCTCCTCAGTCATCTCTACTAGTTTCATCCTCAAAGAACTCCAGTAGATTTGCCAAACATGATTTCTCTTTCGTAAATCCATGCTGACTTTGTCTGATTATGCCATTGCCTTCCAATGCTGAGTTATGAAATCTTTGGTAATAGGTGCCAGCAACTTCCCCAGTGTCGACATTAGGCTCACTGGTCTATAGTTCACTGTTTTCTCTCTATCTCCCTTTTTGAAAAGCTTGCTCACATTAGCTACCCCCCAATTTGTAGGAACCATCCAGAATCCACTGGATTTTGGAAAATAACCACCAAAGGATCTGTTACTTTCAGACCCACTTTTTTAAGTGGGATGGAAATTATCCTGGAACCTGGAAATTTATCCACTTTCAATTTCACCAAAACAATTTTTCTATTAATGATTTCCTTCAGCTGCTCACTAAAACTTGTTTCTCTTAGAACTTCTTGTACATTATTCTCTTCTTTTATGAATACTGAAACAAAGTACAAATTTAATTGCTCAGCCATTTCTTTATTCTGCGTTACAAATTCTCACATTTCTGACTGTAAGGGCCTACATTCATTTTTGTCAATTTTTTTCTCTTTACACACTTACAGAAAATTTAGAGCCAGTTTTTATGTTCCCCACTAGCTTATTTTTATCCTCTATTTTTCCCTTAATCAATCCTTTGGGCCCCTTTCCTGAATTTTAAACTGCTCCTAAAGCCAGTTGCTTTATCCTGCTAATTTGTCTGTTTCTCCTTTGAATCTGAAACTATGTCTAATTCCCTTTGTAAGTCATGGTTTAGCCACAATTTCCTTACCACTTTTGTGTCAAACAGGAATAAATAACTCCTGGAGTCCACCTATTTGTACTTTAAATGCCCTCCATTGCCTGTCCACTGTCTTTTCTTTCAGTAATGTTTCCTAGTCCATCATGGCTAATTCCATTATAGTTACCTTTATTGAGATTCATGACCCTGGTCTCAGAATCAACTACATCACTATCTACCATAACAAAGAATTCTGCCATATTATGGTCACTTGCCCCCAAGGATTCTCTGACAACTAGATTGCTAACTAATCCTTTCTCACTACGCAACACCTATTTCAAGATGGCATGTTGCCTTATTGGTTTCTCAATGTAGTGCTCCAGAAGAACCATCCTGTACGCACTCCAGAAATTCCTCCTCTATTGTACTGCGACTAATTTGACTCTCCAATTTACATGCAAATTAAAGTGCCCATAATTATAAATGTTCCTTTAAAACTTGCATCTCTGACTTCCTGTCTAATGCTTTTTCCAACCTTTCTGCCACAGTTTGGTGGTTCTATATACTACCTCCACCAATGTTTTTTGCCCCTTGTTGTTTCTTAACCCATACAGATTCCACATCATCTATGCTAATACCTTTTCTCAATATCGTATCAATATCATCTTTTATTAACAATATAACTTTAACACCTTTTCCTTTCTGTCTGACCTTCCTAAACGATGAATAGCCCTAAATGTTTACTGAATGTAGACATGTCCCCAGGGATATACACCAGAATACTGAGAGGGGCAAGGGAGGAAATTGCTGGGACTTTGAGAGAAATCTTTGTATCCTCACTGGCTACAGGGGAGGTTCCAAAGGATTAGAAAATAGTCAATGTTGTTCCTTTGTTTAAGAAGGGTAACAAGAATAATCCAGGTAATTACAGGCTGGTGAGCCTTCCAAGAGAAGTAGGGAAATTATTAGAGAGGATTCTTCCAGACACAATTTATTCCCACTTGGAAATAAGTGGATGTATTAGTGAGAGGCAACATGGTTTTGTGAAGAAGAGATCATATCTCACTAACTTGATTGAGTTTTCAAGGAAGTGACGAAGGTGATTGGTGAGGGTCAGACAGTTCATGTTATCCACATGGACTTCAGTAAATTCTTTGATAAGGTCCCTCATAGCAGACTGGTGCAGAAGGTGAAGTTGCATGGGATAGAGGTGAGCTGGCAAAATGGATACAAAACTAGCTTGGTCAAGGAAGTAAGAAGTCTCACAACACCAGATAAAAGTCCAACAGGTTGAATATATGGAATTCACTGTCACAAAGTGTCTTTATCTGCTCTGTTTGTGAACAGAACTCCCACTCACCTGACAAAGGAGCAGCGAGCGCTCTGGAAGCTCGTGGTTTTTGCTACCAAATAAACTTGTTGGACTTTAACTGGTGTTGTGAGACTTCTTACTGTGTTTATCCTAGTCCAATGCCGGCGTCTCCACATCTTGGTCAAAGAAGGTAGAGGTTGGGAATGGAAGGATGTGTTTCTGAATAGATGGCTGTGACAAGTGGCATTCCTCAGGGATCAGTACTGGGACTTTTGCTGTTTGTAATATATATAAATGATTTGGAGGAAAATGTAACTGGTTTGTTTAGTAAGTTTGCAGATGACAAAGGTTTGTGGATTTGTGGACACCGATGAGGACCATCAGAAGATACAGCAGGATACAGATCAGTTGGAGACTTGGATGGAGAAATGGCAGAAGGAGTTTAATCCAGACAAATGTGAAATAATGCATTTTGGAAGGTCTAACACATAGAGGAAATATACAATAAATGGCAGAACCCTTAAGAGTATTGATAGGCAAAGGGATCTGGGTTTTTCAGGCACACAAGTAATTGAAGGTGGCAATGAAGGTGGAAAAGATAGTCAAGAAGGCATATGGCATACTTGCCTTCATCAGCTGGAGCACTGAGTTCAAAAATCGGCAAGTCATGTTGCAGCTTTATAGAAACTTAGTTAGGCCGCACTTGGAATATAGTTTTAAATTCTGGCCGGCACATTACCGTAAGGGTGTAAAGGGTTTGGAGAGGGTACAGAAAAGATTTACCAGGATGTTGCCTGGAATGGAGGGCAGTAACTATGAGAAGAGGTTGGAGAAACTTAGTTTATTCTCATTGGAATGACGAAGATTGAGGGGTGAGCTGATAGAAATCTACAATATTATGGGAGGCGTGGGCAGAGTGGATAGTCAGAAGCTTTTTCCCAGGGTGGAAGAGTCAATTACTAAGGGGCACAGGTTTAAAGTTTAAAGGAGATGTATGAGGCAATTTTTATACACAGAGGCCTGGAACTCATTGCCGGGAAGATAGTGGAAGTGGATACAGTAGTGACTTCTGACGGGCGTTTTGACAAATACATAAATAGGATGGGAAAAAGGGATATGATCCCAAAAGGGTCAGGAGTTTTAGTTCAGTCAGGCAGCATGATTAGTGCAGGCTTAGAGGGCCAAAGAGTCCTTTACTGTTCTATAATTTTCTTTATTCTTTGTTTATGAGTAACTATAGACAGATAGCTCTTTATAAACTGTGACTTAAACAATAGGATCATATCAAAGTTCACAAAGCTTGGCAGGAAAATTGTTAGGATGACATAAAGAGATATAGAAAGATGGCAGATGTTTAATGTGTTGGGAAATATGAAATTATACATTTTTGTAGAGAGAATAAGAAGCAGAACTTTTTCAAGTTGAGAACCTGGTAAATGGTAACAGTTAGATGGACTTGGAGGTTCTTCTATACACATCACAACAAATCAAAATGCAGGTACAACAAGCAATTGATATGCATAATCTTACTGCAAGAGAATTGGAATAAAGGAGTGAAAAAAGCCTTGCTGGTTTGGTGATACCACAGCTGGAGAACTGGTATTTTTTCTTACCGAAGGAAAAATGTTTTCTTCTTTGGTGATCACTTAAGGAGTATGATTATCCACCTAAGCAACTCTGTATAACTGGTCATGGGTTCTGTGGGTCCTTGAATGGCTGATGAGCCTCGTGCTAGAGCTGCATCTTCAAGCACACCCTCGTTAGGTGTTTTCAGAAGTGGACTCGGTCCTTGCACTCTACATCACTAGTATTCCTTTTTCAGGCTCTATTTCTGGGCCTTCTCTTGCCATCGGGTATTCTTGAACAATTATGTCCTTTCAGTCAGAAGGTTCCTCCAGGTAGGTATCTTCCGAGCAAGGCTCTCTCAGGCATTGACATCTATTATACATTTTTGGAGCAAGCCTTCAGGATGTCATTGAAGCTTTTCCTCTGTCCTCTTTTTGTTCGGGAGCCTTCCTTGAACTTGGCAAAGCAGACTTGTTTTGGCAGTCGGTACTCTAACTTCCTACGCAGATGGTTGGCCCAGTGGAGTTGGTTTTAGATGATCACGGCCTCACTGATGGTGCTTTTCACTCCTTCAAGGATGCTGATGTTAGGGGGCCTGTCCTCCGAGCTGATGTGGAGAATCTGTCTCAGACATAATTGCTGGTATCTCTCCAGACCCTACAAGTGGCACCTGTATGTAGTCCAAGTTCTTGAACCATCCAGAGGAGTTGGGAGGATGACTGCTTTGTATATGAGGATCTTGGTGTCAGCACAAATGTTGTGATGGTCAAAGACTCTTGTCCATAGGGGTCTGAAAGCGGTGCTCACAGATTAAATACAATGTTGAATCTCTGCATCAATGTCAGCTTTAGATGAGAGCTGGCTCCCCAGGTTGGGGAAATGTTCCATGTTTGGGAGGGTTTCTCGATTGATCTTGATGGAGGGAGGGATCTTGCCCTGGAGTGGGTTGGTAAAGGACTTGAATCTTCTTGAGGTTGAAGCTGAGACTGCTTCTTTGGTATGCTTCTGTGAAGGTGTCACACATGGTTTAGAAGGTTCCTTCTGAGAGAATTGAGATGACAATATAATTTACATACTGAAGTTCCAAAGTGATGTAAGTGTCGCTTTCTTCTTGGACTTCAATTGTCTGAGGTTGAAAAGTTTTCATCCTGTAGACAAAGGGCCCAATTTTACCATTGCATTGGACACGAAAATGTGGTAAAGTCGGGTGTGTGACCATTAACACGATCCACGCCTGTGTCTGCCCACTTTACCCAGGCTCAGGAATGACCACAATCCGATTTGTGCCCAAAACAGGCACAACGGCAATATAAATGCATTTGCATGTATTTAAATTGAATTAATGAACTGCTTGCCCACTTTTTCAGCATTTCCCCCTTTATCAGGGTGTTCATGTGACCAGATTCAGCTCAAAACAATATGCTCAGCAAAAGGTCTGTTTCAGGCACTCCAGCTTCTGAAGAGACGAATTCAGCGGCTCTCTGACTCAGATTGGTGATGGGTGGAGAGAGGGGCAGAGGTGGTGAGTCACGTCATTCTTTGGGATGATGGAGGGGAGATGGCAGCAAGAAAAGGAAGGCCCGATCATTTTCTGGTGGAGGGGGGAAGAGGAGATGGTCAGTTGTATCTCTGGTAGTGGGGGCAGGGAAGACAGATCGCTCTGTGGTGGATGAGCAGCGGGGGAGGGCAGAGGGAGGCCAGATTGTCATCTGGTGGGGGGCAGAAGAGTGGAGGTGGACCCGATCATTCTCTGGTAGCGGGGTAGAGGAAGGGAGGAGGGCAGATCGTTGTCTGGTGGGGAAGAGGGAGATTCAAACTTTCTCTAGTGGGGGCAGGAGCAGAGGCATCCACTGCCACTTTGTGGGTAATTGGTGGGGGGGGGAGGGGCAGAGGGTTGTGGTCAGCCTAGGTAGTTGGAGGGGTGGTTGGATAAAGGGAAAAGTTATGTGGTGATATCTGTGGGGGCCATTGCTCCTGCTTTTTGCTTCCAGGATGCTTTATCCACTTCTTGTGGCCCAGGAATGATGTGACATTGACGTGATTTTCAATTCTTTTCTAACTGTGCATGCGCAATTCAGAATTCTGATCAGTTTGAGTGCGATAAGCCCAGCCCACAGCGCAATTTGGACCCGCGATTTTTCTTCAGGCTAAGTACCTATGGGGGTGCCTGAAAGCAGATTTCCAAATTGGATCTGAATTGTACCAGGTTAGAATGAAAATGGTAAAATGGGTCCCAATGTCTACTCCAGCGGGAAGCTGGTTCTTGACCAGATAAAGCTAGTGGTGATGAAGATAGAGAAAATGGTGGTGGTGATGACACATCCCTCCTTGACTCCAGTTTTGAAGGTTTCTGGAAGGATTGATTCATTTGTCCAGAGTGCCACAATAATTGACAGAATTTTTTCAGCAGTGGAGAGGATTGTGAAATGTTGGGCCATATTCCCAGAATTTAGAAGAATGAGAGATATCTCATTAAAACAAAATTTGTAAGAGGATTGACAAGGTAGATTCTGTAAAGGAAGAAGTAAAACGACTTATTCGCTTTGTCAATCAGGGTTTGAGTCTATGTAAATATTGTGGTTAAGAACAATGAGGTATTTGAGACGCATTCAAGAATAAAGAGAAAGGTAAATAAACATAGTTAACAGAAGACTGAGTAGAAATCCATGAAGCTATCAATAGAAGTATATTTCAAAACACTGCACTACAGAATTGATAACAATCAAAGGTTTTCAAAGGAATTGAGGGGACTTCAAAGGTTTCAACTTGTTAGTAAGGCCCAAAGACTTGAAATAAAAGCTGTGTGAATACACTGGGGTTGAGTAAACAGCTGTGGATGTGGAGACATCTCCTCTCTGTCAGAGGACTTCAAAGTGGTTGATTCACACTTGCAGATTCTGACAGAGAGAAGGGAAAATCTCTGCTGTAGAATCTTGCCAGCTGTCTGGGGGACATGGAGATTAAAGTGACCTGGCTATTTCAAAATTTTCACAGCAGATAGGCAGGAATGAAGATATTGATCACAGAGCAATCATCATGCCAAGAGTAATGTTCAGGTCTGCCAGGACTAGAAGGGGTAGTCCAGCATGAGATACCCAATCCTGGGGAGGAGGAGTGGCACATCAAACTCTTTCCCCTAAACCAAATCCTCCCAACCTCCTGAATCTTGGGGGATCCTACCTCTGCAGCTTAGTAGTAGAAGAAGGGCAAATGGCCACTGGACAGAAGGTGCCAGGCTGTCATTGCCTGGAGTACCAGGGGGCGGTGCACCATTGACACTGCCAAGGTGTGTGGCTTGAAGGGGAACCTGAGTGAAGGTCTGGAGCATGGTGAATGAGCCATCAAAGCCGTTAGTTGTACCGCCTTAATGTCCATCAGAAATCCTAATAGTTTTTGGCTGATGCCCGATTCAGCAGAGCATTAGGATTTCCGTGGGCCATCTGACAAGGCTGAAGGATCCACCCGATGTTAACATTTTGAGTCTGTGGGCAGAATTCTCCCATCCTGGGATTAGGTCCCATGGCAGGGATAGCAACATGGAGTGTTGTACTTTACGAAGGAAAATGCTGTAAAACTTTTAGCCTTGTCATCATGGATAATGCAACCAGATATTTTGCACCTTCTGCCATGGTGGCACAGGCATCATGATGTATATAGTCTGTTGTCCTCTCCCAAGCATCACTGACTTACTATTAAAGAAAGAAGATGGATCACCAAAAACATTCTGAGACTGGAAGATTGATCCCCTCCAGGATCTCTAATGTGGAAGGACCACGTGTAGATGCTCTCCTCACCCATTGCTGTGGTGTTTCAGGGTCCACAGTTGCGGGTTTGCCTCCAACTGGAATGCCAGAGACAGCCCCACCATTGTTCAGGTGAGACTTGGCATCTGTACACTACGTGGTTACAAACTTTGTTCGCACCAATGCATTTTCCTGTTGGCGACATAAAGGATCGGGAGTGGCTGGCCAAGACTTCATCTGCATCCCATTAGCAAGATGAAAATAAGATTAATATCTGTTTCCAGTGGATTTTCCAATCTGCCATGATGGGCATCAGTTGAATTCACCATGGGAAATTCGCACTGGCTTAAAGTCGATTTTGGAACCTCCCGCTTAAATTCTCCCCTGAACCCTGGCCATTGAACACACTAGGCTGAGCAGGTGAGAATTACGATGACCATCCTTCAGAGCAGTGACTTACTCCAGCTCTTATAATGGAGATGAGCTTCCATTGTTAAAACCATTTGAATGCATCAAATCTCGGATCCATTTCTTGACTTGTTGGTGTCTGAATGGTGATATTATTATTTTTTAAAAATCCTTACCAGAAAGTTATTCCATAATATCAAGAAGAAAAAAAATACAGCTACCTAGCGACAAGTTTCAAAATGAAAAGACTGCTCGAATAGTCTAATCCCCCACTTCATAAAACTCATAAGCATTATATAAATGACTGATAATTTAACAAACTCAACCTGACAACATATGATCTATGGCCTTTAATACAAAATGCAGAGTGCTGTAGACTTTTCATTTCTATTCTTTAAATTAAGAAGACCTGCCTTTTGCAACATATTTGTAATTATTCAAATACTGAAGTAATCATAATTATGCAATCCTTCTTATTTACTTTATTTCTGTTTTCATGTTAATATTAATGATTGCCTATTACTGTGTCATGAATTATGATTATTTCTTTCATTTCTATCATCTTCATAATTCAGTACCTGCTGCCATAATGCTTTTTCAGTAAAACAATTAAAGCAATATAGATTTATGAGGGTGATTTTGCTATCAGTGAGAACAGCGATGGCAGGTGCAAAATCTTGCAAGAATGATTCTCGCCAGCGAATGCGTTTCCCAATTTTCCCCTACCATGGTGATGTTTAACTCATTTAAATACATTTTAATGGATTTACGCATTATTAAAGGGCCCACACCACGTGGTGGTGCAATGGTTAGCATTGCTGTCTCACAGAGCTGGATTCCAGCCTGGGTTACTGTCTGTGTGGAGTTTGTACATTCTCCGCGTGTCTGAGTGGATTTCCTCCGAGTGCCCAGTCTCCTCCCACAGTCCAAAGATGTGCAGGTTAGGTGTACTGACCATGGTAAATGCATGGATTGCAGAATGGGTGCTGGGGTAGTCATAGAAACATCGAAACCCCACAGCACAGAAAGAGGCCCATCAAGTCTGCACTGATCACAATTCCACACAGGCCCCACTTGCATATCCCCACACATTTACCCACTAATCTCTCTAACCTACGCATTTCACGACACTAAGGGCAATTTTAACATGGCCAATCAACCTGACCCACACATCTTTGGACTGTGGGAGGAAACTGGAACACCCGGAGGAAACCCACGCAGACACAGTGAGAATTTGCAGACTTGCACAGACAATGATCCAAGCGGGAATCAAACCCAGTTCCCTGGAGCTGTGAAGCAGCAGTATTAACCACTGCGCTACTGTGCCGCTCATTGGGCAGAATGCTCTTTCGGAACATCTTTTAGCCTCTTTTGTGCAGGCTAAAAGGGCCAAATAACTTCCTTCTGCATTGTAGGAATTCTATGATTTCCCTCCCCATCCCGTTTTACTGAGTATTCAAATCTTGCTGATGTGACATTACGACAGCTTCAGAAAGATGGCAAATAGATGAAAGCTTTCAGCCTTGGGCACCAAGGTCAATATAGCCCCAGAGGGAAGAGAGGCATTCCTGAGCACTGCCATCAGCACAAGTTGGCAGTGCCAATTGGGCAGTGCCAACCTGTGTTGTGGCAGTGCCAAAAGCGGACCTCCATTCTGTGTGTGACGTGATGGGGTGGAGTGGTGGATGGGCAGGGGTAGGGAGAGTGCAGAGATCTTTGACCAGATGGGAACATGGCAGTGACTAGGGAGCAGCCATTGAGGGGGAGGACTTGCAGTGACAGAGGATAGGGGGAAGCAGGCATTGGCGGGGGGGCGGAGAGTGGCAGTGATACAGCCGGGTGGCTTGAGGGGTGGGAAGAGGTCCCAATAATTGTACCATTGCAGGGTGAGTCCCCATGGTGGGGGGTGGAGCTAACCTTCTTGGCTCCATTGTGCCCTGTTCTATTAAACTAAGGGCATAAGCCAGGTCCCCTGTTTTCTTTTGTCAGATAATCTTCCCTGAAAGCTTGGCAGTACATCCGGGGAGAAACACACTGGTTTTCAGTTCGAGCCTCACGCTCATGACAAATCATGGGAAAATTCTGCCCTAATCTGTCTAAATTTATCAATCCATGTTCACCAAGGCAGGGCTAGACAACCATGCTGAGATAGCAAATATTCACGGAGCTCAGAGTATTACATCAATTCTTTGGAAGGAATGTGTGACGATAAGATTGATGTTAGCAGCAGAGATCCTGTGCAATTCCCTTTGAATATTATAGGACTAACATTGTCCTTCATTGCAACTTTGTTACTTAAAGCCAGAAAATACAAAGGACAGCACCAGACACCAAGGTCAGGTTTTGTGCTCTTGATTCTCACTCCCACTGAGCATTATTAAGCATGGTCAGGGAAAATCAGGAAACGGATTCTCTGGTAAGAATTAATATGTTTCTCGATTCTTACAAGATTTTGCACCTGCATCGCTATCTTCACTGGCGATGAATAGGAATGCAAAATCACATCAACGGATAATATTCTAAAGTCTCAGGACTCCAAAAATGTATTTGACTATGTGCATGATAGCTTTCAACTGTAGCATTCTTGTATTGCACCATGATGTCCATTATGACAAAGGTAGGTATGTGAATGGCTGTTTTGTTAAATTTCTGACCATCCTGGTTTACCATATGACAATATCCTTTCCACAGCTTGGGAATTTTGCCAGTTATGCCCCATTTGATGGTTAGGTTTCTCTTAATTATTTTTATGGCCAGGAAGGAATGTTGGAAACTTTATGATTATTCATTTCTCTTTGGAGATGAAAGAAATTTGAAAAATTCTTGCAAATTGTACATGGCCTATTTTAAAAGGAGTAAGAAGTCTCACAGCATCAGGTTAAAATCCAACAGGTTTATTTAGTAGCACAAGCCACTAGCTTTTGGAGCACTGCCCTTTCATCAGGTAAGTGGGAGTTCTGTTCACGAACAGGGCATATAAAGACACAAACTCAATTTATGAAAGAATAATTGAAATGGTTGAAATGTCCACATCATGGCTATTTTAAAAGAACAGCCTCAGGGGTAGCAAACAATGATCCCCCTTGCTATCCCTTCCTATGTATTAATCTTATTTTTAAGTCCATAAATAATCAGAACAGTTCAATTAGCAATATTAAAAAAGAGAACAAATATGGGATTAATACAGATAAGTGACAGGATTTGACTTTTCAAGAATAATTAAAAGAATGAGACCACACTCCAAACACTTGATTTGCAGTGTCAGAGAAGTTGTTTGATTTAGATCACTATTAAAAATTCACATGTTCTTGAATGGGCAAGTCCTAACTTTTCCAGACGTGGTTGGAGATAAGCGTCACAATATCGTGTCGGCATACATTATTTTAAGTCTGAGTCTACCAGTGAGGTACCAGAAGAGCAATCTTTGAGGAGAAGCAGAGTAAATTGGACAGAAAATTCATGATTTCTGCTTTTAATCCTCCTGTGCAGACACCAGGAGTTGCTGTGTTCATTCCACCACAATAATTGGATTCATTTTGCCATTATTTCTATTGCAAAACTCAATGCATTATAAAGGTTGTAATGCTGCAGTTTTCACTTGCTGTTATTATTTTCCCCCAAAGTCAATTATTTAAACAATATAGTCAGGAGTTGTTTATAGGAGTTAAAACTCCGAAGTAATCACACAAGTGATTATGATAGCAATTGTGACAATTTCATCATCTCAATATTTATACACTCAGCAGGATATATAACACAGGTTTTGCTTTGATTGTCAGAACAGGAAATATTGCTCTATAATCTGCAGTCAAAATAACAGAAGAATTACTTGGTGCTCACCATTACTTGTGTGAAAATGCCATAGTAACTTCAGGCAAGGGTCAATGTGAAATTAAATGCAAGTTGCTCTCCAATATGTGCACTCTGCATTCGCCTTAAAATCAGCATCTCCCCATGTGTATTTGATGGTGTGAGATTTCTGCACTTGTCTGTGCATGTTGAATTACATCTTGTTCATTTCTGTCTAAGTAAACTTTTAATGATCTGATTAAGTGTCAGCCAATCTCTTGGGCACTGAAGATTAATGATTAGTGTGGAGTGTCATTCCTTCAAATTTTAATTGTTAGAGATTTTTAAAAATGCAAAATTTGAATTAAATTTATTTTTACGTTCCCTTTTTGTATCCTTTTTCTCCCTCTTCATAGAACACTACAGCACAAACCGCCCCTTCGGCCCGCAAGTTGCACTGATCATATCCCTACCTACCAGGCCAATCTATAACCCCCAATCCCATTAAATCCCATGTACCCATCCAGGAATCTTTTAAAAGACCGCAGTGAGTTCACCTCACCACCACTGACCCCAGCCGATTCCACTCACCCACCACCCCCTGAGTGAAAAACTTACCCCTGACATCTCCAACCTTTTCTTAATCCATTTCTTTCTCTCTTTTTCTGTACCTCGTTTAAACTTAAATTGAACTGGTCTTAGTTTCTTTCTCAGTCTTTGTGGTGTTAATTGGGGAGAGGTGTTGGCATAGTATTACTCTCACTGGGCTGGTAATCCAGAGGCTAATGCTCCAGGTTTGAATCCCACCATGGCAAGTGGTACAATTTGAATTCATAGAAGCACAGAAAATAGATGCAGGAATAGTGACTTTAACTTTCCAAATATTGATTGGAATCTTTACAGGTTGAATAGTTTACACTTTTTGTATAGTGTGTATAGCAGGGTTTACTGTCACAATATGTGGATAAGTTGACAAGATGTGGGCCACATTGGACTTGGTACTGGGTAATGAACCAGCCAAGTGTTAGATTTGTTTGTGGGAGAGCACTTTGGAGATAGTGACCACAATTCTGTATCTTTTATTATTGCAATGGAGAGGGATAAGGTCACAAGGCAAGGCAAAGGTTTATAATTGGGGCAGGGGTAATTTTGATGCAATTAGTCAAGAATTAGGGAGCATAAGATGGGAACAGAAACTGTCAGGCACAAATGAAAAGTGGAGCTTGTTCAAGAAACAAATGCTGCATGTCCTTGATAGATATGTCCCTGTCAGGCAGGGAGGAAATGGCCGAGTGAGGGAACCATGGTTCACAAAGGAGGTTGAATGCCTTGTCAAGAGAAAAAGGAAGCGTGTGTAAAGATGAGAAAACAAAATTCAATTTCATCATTTGAGAGTTACAAGGTGGCAAGGAATGAATTAAAACCAAGGGTTTAGGAGAGCTAGAAGGGGGCATGAGAAGTCCTTGGCTGGTCGGATCAGGGAAAACCCCCTGGCTTTTTACTCTTATGTGAGAAATAAAAGAATGACCAGGGTGAGGTTAGGGCCAGTCAAGGATAGTAGTGGGAACTTGTGCATGGTGTCAGAAGAGATAGGTGAGGTATTGAATGAATACTTTTCTTCAGTGTTCACTAAGGAGAGGGGCCATGTTTTTGAGGATGAGAATGTGATACAGGCTGATAGAATGGAGGAGGTAGATGTTCTGAGAGAAGATGTATTAGCAATTTTGAAAAATCTAAGGGTCAATAAGTCCCCTGGGCTACGTAGGGTACATCCTAGGATACTTTGGAAGGCTAGGGATGAGATTGTGGAGCCTTTAACTTTGATCTTTGGATCCTCACTGTCCATGGAGATTATGCCAAAGGACTGGAGAGTGGCGAATGTTGTTCCTCTCTTCAGGAAAGGAAATAGGAAATATGACTCTGATAATTATAGACCAGTTAGTCTTCAGTGGTCGTTAAATTAATAGAAAAGGTCCTGAGGGACAGGATTTATGACCATTTGGAAAGATGCAGCTTAATCCGGGATAGTCACTACAGATTCGTGAGGACTAAGTCTTGCCTCACAAATTTCACTGAATTCTTTGAGGAGGTAACTAAGTGTGCAGATGAAAGTAGAGCAATTGATGTCATGTGCATAGATTTTATTAAGGTATTTGATAAGGTTGCCCATGGTAGGTTCATGAAGAAAGTAAGGAGGTGTGGGTTAGAAGGATATTTGGCTGATTGGATAAGTAACTGGCTGTCTCATAAAGGCGGTGGAGGGAAAATTTTCAGATTGGAGGTCGGTTACCAGTGGTGTACCACAGGAGTCAGTGCTAGGTCCTCTGCTATTTGTGATTTTTGTCAATGACTTGGAAGAGGGGGCTGAAGGGTGGGCTTAGTAAATTTACTGATGACACCAAGATTGGTTGAGTAATAGATGAGGTGAAGGACTCTTGTAGGCTGCAAAGTCACATTGATAGAATGCAGAGCTGGGCTAAAAAGTGGCAGATGAAGTTTAAGCCTGATAAGTGCGAGGTTGTTCGTTTTGATAGGACAAACTTGAATGCGGATTACAGGATCAACAACAGGGTTCTGAGGAATGTGCAGGAACAGAGAGATGTTGTGGTTCATATTGACAGATCTCTGAAGGTGGCCACTGAAGTGGATAGGACTGTGAAGAAGGCTTATAGTGTGTTAGCTTAGGGTTTCAGTTTAAAAGCTGTGGGGTTATGCTGCAATTACACAGGACTTTGGTGAGACCACATTTGGAATATTGTGCAGTTCTGATCACCTCACCATAAGAAGAGTGTGGAAACATTGGAGAGAGTGCAGAGGAGATTTATCAGGATGCTGCCTGGTTTGGAGAATAGATCTAATGAGGAAAGGCTGAGAGAGCTGGGACTTTTCTTTTTAGAGTGGAGGACAATGAGAGGAAACTTAATAGAAGTCTATAAGATGATGAGGGGGATCGATAGAGTGGACATTCAGAAACTATTTCCTCGAGTGGATGCCACTGTTACTCTGGATCATAATCATAAGGTTCATGTTGGGAAATATAGGAAGGATGTCATAAGTAGGTTCTTTATTCAGAAAGGGGTTGGGGTATGGAATGCACTGCCTGCTGTGATATTGGAGTTGGACATTTTAGGAACTTTCAAGCGGTTATTGGATAGGAACATGGAGTACACCAGAATGACAGGGACTGAGATAGCTTGATGCAGGGTTTGGACATAGCTCGGCAAAACATCAAGGACCGAAGGGCCTGTAATGTGCTGTACTGTTCTATATTCTATGTTCTATGAGTTGACCATTCGACTCTTCGAGCCTGCACCAGCATTCAATGTGATCATGGCTAACCATATAGTTTCAGTATCCACTCCTGCTTTCTCTCCACACTCTTCAAACCCTTCAGCTGCAAGGGCATGTTCAGCTCCTTCTTGAATATATCCAATGAACTGGCCCCAACAGCTTTCTGTAGCAGGGAATTCCTCAGGTTCACAACTCTGAGTGAAGCAGTTTCTCCTCATCTCAGTCCGAAATGACTTATCCCTTATTCTTACACTGTGACATCTAGTTCTGGACTTTCCCAACATCAGGAACATTTTTCCCACATCTAGCCTGTTCAGTTCCATCAGGATTTTATATGTTCCTATGAGAATTAATAGAAATCTGGAATTGAAATTCTAATGAGGATCATGGAACTATTGTTGATCATTGTTAAAAACCTGCCTGGTTCACTAATGTCTTTTAGGAAAGGAAATCTGCCATTCTGACTTGATCTGGACTACATGCAACTCTTATCTTACTGCAAAAAGATTTAAAACCAAAACTTGTAGAAGCCATTAGATACCCTAATACAGTAAATTATGACCCATTAAGTGCTCCTTAAAATGTACTTAACAACATATATTTGGAATGCAAACATTTTGTTCAAAATATCTGATGGCTTAGCTCAAATATCTCTGCCCATGTTTAGTCATTGTGTGCTTTCTCTCCATACCCTTCAAACCCTTCAGCTGCAAGGGCATGGTTAGGCTGAGATAATTTACATGATAAAATTTAGATTTATAGAAAATACACCAAACATGCAAAAAGCGGTAGGTGATTACAATTGTCCCTATACATCACTGCTATAAATTGACTTTTATTCAAAATGGATTAAAACGTATTTTAAATTATGAAACAAATAATTTTGGCAACATCAGATGATTGGCATTTAAATCCAATCTTCTATTAAAAACATTAGTAACATCTTCCCTCATTGGTGAAATGATTTTCATGAAGGTTTCATTTGTGAAATGTGTATGTCCAGAAAGAAGATGAAGAAATACAGAAATGAAAGACTCCAAAAGAAACCAGGAATTATTAAACACAAAGAAGAATCAGCAAAAAGACATTAAAACAACAAGATGAAATGACTGACTTGAAAAAAAGTTGTAAAAGTTGACAAAATGAAATTAAGAAGGAGAGGTTAATGAGACAATGAGAATAAACTGAACTTCATGAAGAGCAATTACAAAATAAGAGCAAGTCCAGTGAAGAATTGAATCAAGAGAATAAGAGCTTGAAGAAAGGGAGCCTGGCAATGAGAAATTACTTAAAGAGGTTATAACATTTAAATTGATAGCAAATCAACAGTTCAGATAGAGAAAAAAGTGAGGTTACGGGCCAGAACAGGATTGCTGAAATAGAACATAGAACATAGAACATTACAGTGCGGAACAGGCCCTTCGGCCTTCAATGTTGCGCCGACCAATTAGGAAAAAGCAATGACTCTCTAACCTAAACCATTCCCTTTTCATCCATAAACTTATCTACTAACCTCTTAAATGCCGTCAAACTTGGCGCATCTACAACTGACGCAGGCAGGGCATTCCATACCCTTACCACCCTCTGGGTAAAGAACCTACCTCTGACATCCGTCTATAACCACCACCCCTTAATTTAAAGCTGTGTCCCCTCGTGCTAGCTTTCTCCATCCTAGGAAAAAGGCTATCACTGTCCACCCTATCTAAACCTCTAATCATCTCATATGCTTCAATAAGGTCTCCTCTTAGCCGCCTTCTTTCTAACGAAAACAACCTCAAATCCCTCAGCCTCTCTTCATAAGACCTGCCCTCCATACCAGGCAACATCCTGTAAACCTCCTCTGTACCCTCTCCAATGCCTCCACATCTTTCTTATAATGCGGGGACCAGAAATGCACACAATACTCCAAGTGCGGCCGCACTAGAGTTTTGTACAGTTGCAACATGACGTTGCGGCTCCGAAATTCAATCCCCCTATCAATAAAAGCTAAGACTCCATATGCCTTCTTAACAAACCTTATCGACTTGACTGCCTACTTTCAGGGATCTATGCACAAATACACCAAGATCCCTCTGTTCATCAACACTATTAAGAATCCTACCATTAGCCTATACTCTACACATTTATTATTCCTGCCAAAGTGCATTACCTCACACTTTTCCACATTAAACTCCATTTGCCACCTCTCGGCCCAGCTCTGCAACTTGTTCAAGTCTCTCTGCAAACTATAACATCCCTCTTCACTATCTACCACTCCTCCGACTTTGGTGTCATCCACAAATTTACTAATCCATCCCTCGATACCCTCATCCAGATCATTTATAAAAATTACAAACAGCAGGGGCCCCAAAACAGATCCCTGAGGTACTCCACTAGTAACAGAACTCCACGATGAATATCTTCCATCAACCACTACCCTCTGTCTTCTATCTGCTAGCCAATTCCTAATCCAATTAGCTAAATCACCCTCAATCCCATACATCTGCATTTTCTGCAGAAGCCTTCGATGGGCCACCTTATTGAACGCCTTACGAAAGTCCATATATACCACATCAACTGCCTTACCCCCATCCACCTCTTTGGTCACTTTTTCAAAAAAATCAATAAGGTTAGTAAGGCATGACCTACCCTTCACAAAACCATGCTGACTATCCCCAATCAATTCATTTCTCTCTAAATAACTATAAATCCTATCCCTAATAATTCTCTCCAATACTTTGCCCACAAAATAGTCACACTAATAGAAAAGCACAAGAATCAATACGATAAAATAGTCAATGAGAAAGATTCTGAATTAAAATGCTGGAAAAAGAAGAAACTTTTTCACAAAACCTAAGTACCAGAAACATAGAACCACAATCATTCTTCTACACATGACAGACCGAGATTGTGTGAAAGAACTGCCGAGACCATAATTGGAAGAGGTAGAGAAGGAAGAATGTGGTGATTGTCTTTCTAAGGGAAACAAAGCAAAGTAAGGGTCATATGGCCTGTGCAATTGGACTCAGAATAGGGAGTCATCTCATGAGGTGGAATCCTCTCAGGCAA
The DNA here is from genome assembly GCA_024679065.1 of Sphyrna mokarran. Taxonomy (NCBI): domain Eukaryota; kingdom Metazoa; phylum Chordata; class Chondrichthyes; order Carcharhiniformes; family Carcharhinidae; genus Sphyrna; species Sphyrna mokarran. Next base: position 101,266,308 of record JAGIQG010000003.1, on the reverse strand, counting down.
AGAGATATTTTGGGAGCTGGCTACAGTCATGTGGCTACTGTGTAATTCTTATTAATATCTTTTATGTTCACAGTAGAGTATCTGAAAGTGCATCTTTGCCAAGGGATGGCATGGTGGCAGAGTGATAAGCATTGCTGCCTCACAGCATCAGAGACCCAGGTTTGATTCTGACCTTATAAAGAGTTTGCATGTATGTTTCCTTTGGGTGCTTTGATTTCCTCCCACAGTCTAAAGATGTGTAGGTTAGGTGGATTGGCCATGGTAAGTGTGTGTGGTTATGGGGATGAGGTGGAGGGGAGGACCTAAGTGGGATGTTCTTTCAGAAAGTTGGTGTAGCCTCAATGGGCCGTATGGTTTCTTGTTGCACTGACACTGTAAAGATTCTGTGGTTCAATGGGCAGGTGGGTTATGTACCCTTGGGCTTCTTCAAAGTACCTTAAAGGTGGCTGTTTGCTGCTTGAAGATAAATTTCAGCTGTTTTGATAAACTTTCTCTGATTTTTCCTTACCTTTGCTTTAATTTGTAGCTTGACTAGAATAGCTAACTTAATATATTCTAACAGTGCCATCATTTAACGATGTGAGCTCATGCTATGCCACAAGGCAAGTCACAGCCACCTATTGCTGTTTAAAAATCTACAGCGACATCTCTTCTGCCTGTAGTTTGACCCAATTTCCTGACAGTGTGTGGTACATTGATACATGCAATAGACACAGTTGTTGCACATGATCTTGAATGAACATGGCTGCTGAGAAAGAATAAAAATACATCACCTCGATAAATCACACGTGGGAAAAAAGTTAAGGAAAATCAAAGGGCAAAACACTGCATGCTGTGCGAAGCAGCTGGTGAGAGCAACAATGGCATAAGCCCAGGAATAGATTATCATCCCTGTCCCTCAGGCACAGAATGATGTGTGGCATACAGAACCGAAAAATGTGAAAAAATATAATGAGAGATTTTAAATAAAGATATGTTGCAGAGTAATAATAGCTATATTAAACTGCGCTGCTAAATTAAAATGATATGGGATAGGATTCTCAAATTATGTAATCTGAGCAGTAAATATACTGCATTAATTATACAGGACCTTCTGTCATTAAAAATCGTCCTGTGATAATTAAAGAAAACCTATGGGCTATTTTAAATGGGATAAGCTTTATGATTCTGGCAGGTTAAAATAAAGTGGAAGAAGCTATTATTAAAGAAGTATCATCGGTAAAATGTATTGCACTTCAGGCACATGTGGCTTGGAGCACTAATGAAATGATAGATTCCCAATGTGCATTCCATGGACTCCTATCCTGTACTTATTAAAGATCAGTAAGGACGCAGTTCCTATCTGCTCCTTGGCATCTAAAAATGCAACTTACTACAATTATATCTTGAAATTCTTGGTTTATTTGGTATGACAATCAAAGTGAAAAAGTATTTCATAGAACAATTGCACAAAAGATTTAATATATTTAGAGGAGAATGTTGAATATTCTCCCAATGACCTCAACTTGACACATGAATAAATAAATTTAAAATTTAACTTAATATTTTGAACAAAATCTCTGTCAACTTTATTCTTTTTTGATAAAGAATCAAACAGTGATAACTGTCAATTGTAATTTGAAGAAATAGATTATGGAGTAATAACTGTTAAATTTTAAATATCTGCTGAAAATCTTTGGCAAAAAGATAAAGGTAAGTTGATTAACTACACAATCACAGATTTTCACTTGCCCAGTTGATCATTCCATAGTTGGACAGTCCAATACAGCCATGGGGCTGGATTTTACGGGGAAACATTTTCCTGGTCCCACCTGACCTCCACCCCCTCAGGCCATTCCATCCAGTGATTGTGAGCTATTTGACTGAAGCTGAATGCCTCCAGCAATATTATGCTAGGAGTAGCTTTAACTGATGCTGAACAGGACTTCCACCCCAATCTGGGAAGAAGTCCCGGAGAGCTGCCAACCAATTTGCATTCGTGGTAATTTTTCCAAAATTCGCTGGACTCTGGGGCAGTTCCAGCAAATTGGAAAACAGTAAATGTGATGCCACTGTTTAAAAAAGGAGGTGGACAAAAACTGGGTAAATATAGGGTGGTTAGCTTAACTTCTGTAGTGGGGAAAATGCATGAAACCATCATCAAGGACACCCTCTTCATCCTGCTGCCCCAAGATGCCCTGGTGTCAGGAAGGGAGGAGTCAGAAGGTGTAGCCACAGCCACAGTCTGCTGGCTGGAAGACCTTGGCATGGGCGCCTGCCCTTCCTCCTCCCTTAGGGTTCCTGTGGGCTCCTGGATCACTATATGGAACGGCAGTGCTTCTGCAGTGAGCTCCAGCAGTTCCGGTGTCACCTGGCACTGCCAGTCCTGGAGGATCACCTGCGCGCTACCCATGGAGGTTGCACCCTGTGCGATGGCCACTTGAGTCAGGGGCTGCCTCTCAATGGTCGCAGCATGTGCCCTCTGAGACTGGGCCATGCTCTGTAATCCCTCACCTATGACCATCTGAGGCTGGGCCATGTTCTCAATGCCTGCTGCCATTGTCCACTGTGTTGCAGCCCTGTCCCGCTGGGTCTCCTGCAATCTCTCAGGCCTCTCAGCCATGGGCCACAGAATCTTGAGAAGCCTATTCAGTCCCTCAGCTGTAACCTGCTGTGTCTTGGCCAACACTTGGAGCCTGCCTTTCACGTGAGGATCCCCTGTCCCAGGCTTCCCACTGCAGACGTCATCCTTGTAGTGTTGACCTGGGAAGCACGCACGATAAACACTAGCTGGTCCACCTAAAAGTTTTGGGACTCCTCCCAACAGCCTCGAGGTTGGTTCAGTGTGGCCATCAGCCCCTCCTGCATTCCCTGGCTCCGTTACTGTATCTCCAGCAGTGAAGAAGAAGTGATCTCAGAGGACCAGCATGTAGCCTGGGGCCGACTGAGTCCTCCCCTCCGGTAGGCGCCTGCATGCCTGAGGCCTCAGACATTCCCTCCTCCACCTGATATACATCAATGGATGTGTCGTGCTCACCAGAGAATGACCCAGATGCCCCAACACTAACTGGACCCACCAACGTGTCTGGGATGATGAGTGGTGAGGTGGCAGCTGCCGCCAAAACAGTGCCACCCTCGGAGGTCCCTTCACCCATATCCTCAGAGGACCTCATCTGAGCTGTCTAGACCAGGAGGGATGGGAGCTGAAGACACAGCCTGTAGTCCAAAAGGTTCCAGGACATCTGGATCTGTCCTTGCAACACAGGACTCAAGGTTAAGTGCAAGGGAGGGAGAGAAATTGGGGTGATTCACATTTCTCCATTGAACACAGCACCAAAAAGTCATATCTATCACCGGAACAGGACCTTCAACTCTTCAAGCCTGTCATAACCAGGCTGCTCATCTGATTTATAACCCCTTACCGCTCCAGGGACCATTTGCCTCTATTGCCATCCCATTCGCGTAGCTGTAGAAATACCCTTTACATGTCACTATCGTTTCTGGATTCATATCTTTCCCCAGCAGTGAGTTCCAGGCACCCACTACCCTCTCTGTGCAAATAAACATGCCGCATGCATCTTTAAACCATGCCCCTCACACCTGAAATTTGTGCTCCCGAGAAGTTGCCTCAAAGTGATTGAAGGAATGACAGGTGCACACATCTTGAGCAGCCCGATCATGCTATCGCTGACAGCCCACATGTCCTCTTCCCTTGAGAGCTCCAGTGGCCGCTCCTCAAAGTGGGTGAGGACCTGGAGGTCTGGCTCACCACCCCTGTCCTCGCACTCTCGCAGATGTTGTGCTCAGTTTTCTCCTGTGGAGACAGAAGGAGCCATGAAAAAAATGGTGGCGAGACCCTTGCAGAGTTTTAGGTGGTGGCCTTCAAGAGCAAACGCAGTGGGGGGGAAGAAAGGAGATGCTTTAGGGTCAGGTGATGTGGATGGAAGGTTTGGAGGAAGATATGGGGGAAGATGCAAGATGGGGTTTGACACTCAGTCTTGCTGCATGGATGAGGTGATTGACTTTTTTCTGGCGCTGCTCCCCAATTCAGTAGACCAGTGCCTTGGCACTGACTGAGGAGATGACTTCTTCCCAGGCCGCATTTCCACCAGCCCCCCCTTGGTCTGCATCCTCCTAGAGGGGGGTCCCACCTCACCTGCGCTGCACCCAGAGTCTCCCAAGGTCATCCTCAGGGAATTTGGGGGGTGGGTGGGGGGTGGGGGAGCTGGTCATGCACACATTTTGTGCAGGAATTCCTGCCTGCCTGTGCATTGTTGAGTTTTTAATGGAGCTGCCCCTTGTTAAGGCAGATCAGCTGCAGGCAGTTTGGCAGAGCATTCCAGCAAGTTCCATGCAGTTTGCTTGTTAGCTCTGAGGGGAAGGCACATGAATATTTGTGGGTATGCTGATGGGGAGGGGTGTACTAACAGACTTGAGGGAGCAGATGGCCTACTCCTGCTCTTAGTTCTTGATTGGCTGGTCCCTACTCCTGGTCCCAGCATGGAAACTTGAAGCAGGAGTAGGCCATTCAGCCATTTTATTTTATTGAGTTAATTTGATTTATTGTCACACGTATTAACATACAGTGAAAAGTATTGTTGCTTGTACGCTATAAAGACAAAAGATGCTATCATATACATTGAGAAGGAAAAGAGAGCGCAGTATATAGTGTTGCAGTCATACCTCTCTCTCCCTCTCATAGCACCTTCTCCTTTCCTCCTCTCCTATATACTCTATGAATGATAAGTCTATTCAAAAAGCAAGACATCACTGAATTTCAATGCACATGACAATAGTAAATCAAATCTGGCTTCAAAAGAAGTTTGTGAGTCATCATGACCCTCAGAGATAGAAGGTTGATCCTGACCCGCAGAAGTGTCTCACAAAAATGGCAGAGTTAGGGAAGGCACTGCAAATATGAAATTATTGCAAAAATTAATTCTTATGTTTGTGTCATTCCTGTCCCAAATCCTGCCTCTATCACCAGATAAAAATCCAGCCCAAGAAACCAAAATGGATCATAAGAAAAATTGTTGCACAAGAACTTAAAATAGACCTACAATGTTTGGGCCTTTTCCATGGCTGAAATTGCTCAGCTGTGTTGATCTCAGGTGAGTTTGGGTCTGATGCACCACAAATTTGTGATGTAAGTCCACATCAGTCTGAGATCTACATAACAGGAAGCTAACCCAAGCTGATCTTTTGAACAAGGGGTGGGTCAATGAAAAGGTGCATTTCAGCAGACATACTTTTGTAGAGGTGCAAATGACCAAGGAAATTGACACATAGAAAATTGGAGCAGGAAGAGGCCATTTGGCCCCTCAAAGCTGCTCAACCATTCATTACGATCATGGCTGATCATCCAACTCAATTGCCCCATCCTGGTTTTTTCCCATCAACTTTGATGCCATAGCAATGTTTCAGCACGAAACAGTTGTAAATCAACAAATTTCATGGCTCCTCCACCAAAGTTGTGCTGTGAAGGCTCTTTTTTGTAACTTGCTGTTGCTAATTAGTATCGTAGTGGCCCAGTTTATAAGTAATGGAGATAACTCTAATCTAACCTGCCTGTCGGAGAAGCTACAAGATTAGGTGGAATGCTGATTTTACACTTAGTCCAATATATGACTTCAATGAAATGTAAAAATGGATGTGATGCAAAACCGATATTGTTCCTGATTCCCATCAGTTTCCTGGCAGCTGAGTGAGGTTAAAATTGCCCCAATGCCTGAGAGCAAAGGAAACAAAACTCTGTCTAATAAAAGTGAATTAAACCAATTTTTCAGAATGCCCAAGCCTGCAAGCACACTAACAAATACAACTATTTAAACTGTCACCCATATTACAAATTATCTGATCTCCTTTCACTCAATGCAGTAACATACTGTATGTCTTTATTTGTTCAGGGGGATGAGGAGGTAAAGCCATGGCAATGTTATTTCTATTGATATGAGTTTTGACAGCTAAGAAAGAAGAACCAGTACTGTCGCTCATTATTTTGAATGATGTTTTGCATGGAGATGACATGGCCACATGAATAAAAAGTTACTGATTTATTGTAATAGTTTTGTAACATTGTCATTACTTATTGAATTAATGTGATTGCTGGTACAGAAATATCTAACGCCAGAATTATAATGGCAATAGGAGTAATTAAGATATCATTTCGCCAAAACGAATCATTGTTGCTTTTCGCGAAGTAACATCATATGTTAAAGATTTTAACACAGCTGTACTAATGTAGTTGTCAAAATTATTTATCTCTTTCTGTCAATTCGATTAAATGTTAGCACAGTGAGGCTTAGACCTACACTAGTTCTATCAGTGTAATTATAATGTCACTGAAGAACAAGATTTATCCATTGGTTGAATGAGATGCTGTCAGTGAACAAGAGAATAAGATTTATGTGTAGTTTTTCAGTTTGGTTGTTGATGTTTTCCCTTACAAAATGGCACCAAGTACTGTTTAAAATAGAAGTCTTGGAAGGTTGTTAATCCCCTTGAACTTGATTTTGCACATTGTTTTAAGAATTTGCTTAATTACAACAATCTGGGTTTTCTTCATTCAACTTGTTCTCCTCTATCTTCTCCCCTCCTCTCCTGAAGGAGCTGATTGATACTGGGATGTACTTTTAAGGCCACTCTCCCATGCCATTCCATTCTTCATATGTGAGCCTAGACAATTGGTATCAGGAGGCCATTTGATCGTGGGAGCATGACAGATGCACCAGTTTTGGTCCACATGAGGTCCATTCGCACAGTAGGTTTCAGCAGAAGCCACAACGTAGCAACCAGCACTGGGAACCTTGGCTGACTGGTTTTGTTCCTTTGTTCCTGCTATACCCTCGCTTGAGATTAACAACTTCAACCCAGGCTGGAGAATGAGTCTGGGATCAGCCAGTCTCAAAGGGATGGACTTTACTAACCTCATTGGTGTATTTGAGGGAGGCGGATGTGGTTGCAGGCGGGGACAGTGGTGGGGACACATTAGATAAAGCGAATGGTTTTCCAAATGCCTTCCCACCCATCCTGACCTAATCTCCCATACTACAGTGGGTTGGGAGGGCATCAGGCCAACCTATTGAAGCCTTTAAGTGGCCAGCTCCCCATTTGGTGCTGTCTTATGTGCATCAAAGCGAATAAACTGCAGCTTTCACTGTGTGTGCTATTGGTGGGCAAAAAGGAATATATCCCCTTTAGGGACTTCCTTGTTCTTACTGCAGACACCTCCCTGCTAAGATTAGCTAACCTCCTCCACAATCCTTTCTCCTCATCACAGTCTACCTAATCTGACCCCCACCATCTCTCATCCAGGCCTATCCAAAATACTGAACACACCTCTGTGTCCAGGCTCTATGATTCTACTTCCTCAGGATTACCTGGAGTCCCAGCTATGGCCACCACTCGATCCTGGTGCTGCTAACACGCAAGTGTCCTTGTGCATCAGTCGTTGAAAGCAAGTGTGTAGTACAGCAGGCAATAAAGAAGACAAATGGTATGTTGACCTTCACAGCAAAAGGATTTGAGTATAGGGATAGGAATGTTTTTTGCAACTGAATAGGTCATTGGAGAGGCCATACCTGGAATATTGCGTGCAGTTCTGGTGTCCTTATCTGAAGAAGGGTGTCCTTGCTGATTTCTGGGATGGCAGACCTGTCATATGATGAGAGACTAAGTCGGTTAGAATTATATTCACTGGAGTTCAGAAGCATGAGAAGGGATCTCATAGAAACTTATAACATTCGAACTGGGTTAGGCAGGGTAGATTCAAAAAGAATGCTCCCAGTGCTGGGAGAGTCCAGAACTAACAGTTTACTGAGGTGATTTTTAAAAAATTCTTTCTCAGCAGCCATGTTCATTCAAGATCATGTGCAACAACTGTGTCTATTGCATGTATCAATGTACCACACACTGTCAGGAAATTGATCAAACTACAGGCAGAAGAGATGAAGCTGTAGATTTTTAAACAGCAATAGGTGGTTTTGACTTGCTTTGTGGCATAGTGTAAGGACACATCATTAATGGTGGCACTGTTAGAATGTATTCAGTTGGCAATTTTAGTCAAGCTACAAAGTAAAGATAAGGGAAGATCAGAGAAAGTTTACTGAAACAGCTGAAATGTTATCTTCAAGCAACAAACAGCCATCTCTAAAGTACTTTAAAGAAACCCGAGGGTACATTACCCGCCTGCCCATTGAACCATAGAATTCCTACAGTGTTGATGCAACAAGAAGCCATCCAGCCTATCAAGGTTACACCAACTCTCTGAAAGAACATCCCACCTAGGTTCTCCCCTCCACCCCATCCCCATTACACCATGGCCAATCCACCTAACCTACACATCTTTTCCTTTTGGGGGAGTCACAAGTGGAGCAATGGGTGGGGGCAGGGGGTTACTGTGGTATTCAGCGATCGAACTGGCCAGTGATCGGGAGGCTGGCAGTGCAGGTTTACAGCACACGTGCTGATGTAAGCGCTGACAGATCCGCATTCAGTGCTGTGCTGCCGGCTTCTCCAGTGGGAATAGGCCCTGCCTACAGATTTTCGTTGTGATTCACACTAGGATACCCTGCACAGTGTGAAGGAGATTCATTTTGAAAATCCTGCTGAATAAAGCAATAGAATTTACTCCAGTTTTTACACAATTCAGCACTTCGGATTTTTTTTGGAAGTATTCCACCCATCGTCTTATGGTCATACGCTCAATGAGAATAAAAGAATTAGAGGGTATGCTGGGGGAAGCTTGCAAGGCATTGCCACACTGCATCATCTTGAGCGGTTCTCCATGGTGAGGACATTTATTTTCTTTCTCCCAGCTGTTTTCATGTGTTGGTAGAGGTTTTGGAAGCCCTAAACATCCCTGCCTTGTTAGAGATCTTGTGAGCACTCAGACAGCATTTTGAAGAGTTGCAATGTGTTAAGTGTTAAATGTTTTGGCAATTTCAAATGTCACTAATAGATACTGTAAAGTTAATGTTATTAACTGCAATGACTCATCATGGGTCTCTGTCCAAAAAAATAAACTGACCGAATCATTTAAGTGTTGAAATGCATAAAATACCTGTCCAATTCAAAAAAAGTGTCAAAAGGCATTCAAAACTGTAGAAACTTGTGCTTGAAAGTCGCCTATTATGTCTTAGACTGTGATACATATGTCTTGAAAACTTTAACTTTGAGGAAAAAAATTGAGCCACTTTGAAATCTAATGTAAATTGAACCACTTGCTCCAGTCCATTGATTTTCAGACAGTCAATTATGAAATGAATAAAACAAAAATACAATCTGCGGCTTAGAAAAAGATACCTTCAGTTTTTCAGTTTCAACTGAAAGAGTTGTTCACATTTGTAAGGTTTGTTTTGATAGTTGTAGTTATAATGAATCCTTGGCTGAGCTTCAACAGCTCCAGAGCTAATTGTCTCAGCTGGGAGCTGTGTTCATCGTTTGATTGACCTTTAAGGATCGCCTGTGTTTAACATGATTAGAGAATACGTGTTTGTTTCACTACATATTGTATACTTGAGGGAATTTATTTAATGGCTTTTATGACTATGGATTGCCAAACAAGTCTTTCTATTGTAAGCTATTCCTAAATGCATATTACTAATAATGTTTACAGTTTTTGTCAGATTAAAAACAATCATTAAAATTGCCTTAAAGAACATTTAACTTTATTAAAGACAAACAAGTTTACATTAATTTTTCAAATCAGAACGAGTAGAAAATAGAAATGTTGAAACATTGAAAACACAACGCATAAAAATAGATGTGTCTTTAGTCCAAAGATGTGTGGGTTAGGTGGATTAGCCATGTTAAATTGTACTTTGGTGTCAGAGGGATTAGCAGGGTAAATGCATGGGGTTATGGGGGTAGGGCCTGGATGAGATTGTTGTCAATGTGGGCTTGATGGACCGAATGTCCTCCTTCTACAGTGATATTATGATTCAGTTTGCAAGCCTCACTCTGAAGCATGTTCCATGCTCTTATAGTGCTTTCCTCAAGTCTCCTAGAGCTACGATTTGTAAAATTGCTTTTACATTTTGGCATATGCAAATGAGTTCCACAGGAAATTTTCTGTTAAGTGACATTGGCAAGAGCGGCATGCAAACCAACTACATTTTGGCGTAATTTCTGTATGAATGCAATCCAGGAAAATCTGGGCCCATCACTAAAGTGCTGGAAATGTGCCATGTCAGATAGGATTGCAGCCCTCAGCGTGTTTAAATATTTAAGATCTGAAGAACTAAGATAAATATTTTTTACTGTTAAAAATGCAGAGCCTATTTGTAATTTAAATTGCTTAGTATAGCAATAATTTGGCAATCCGGGCCAATTTCACACACAATACTTCTAATATATTGATCATAAAGTTTGGTGCCGCCACTAGAAACACAGTTAATAAATGTATTTTTAACTGCCTGTTAATGCAATAATGGACACCCCCCACCACCACCACCTCCCCCTCCCCCACCCACCATCACCCCCACCACACCACCACCACCACCACCTCCACCTCCACCTCCACCACTAGCGGGAGAAAGACTGAAGTGCTGGGCTACACAACAATCCCAGAGTTACAGAGATTAAGTTTTAAGGGTAGTTTTTATGTAGTATCATAGAATTAATACATCTGGCTGGAAGTCTGCAAAACATTCTCTGACTGACTTAAGGAAATGCATCATGACAACTGATGCTCACACAGCAAGATTTGATATTTGTGCCACTGAGGCTTGTATCAGCTATCAGGGGGTCAGGTGTGATTTGCTAAATTCTAGATAAATTTTCATCGCAGGAGGCTGGAAGTAAGCCTTGTTTGAGTCAAACTGCACAGCTCCAAATATTATGTGAAGAAAATTTGGAGGAATTGTAACCTGGATACCAATGATATTGAGAACGGGAAGGATACACAATTAAGTAGTGCTGTTCTGAACAGACATAAAAAATGAAAGCATACATGGCCATGAAATTCTATACATATTATATATGTTTCTCTGCCTGAGCAGCTAAATCATTGTAGCATGGTGTGCCATTAAGTGAAGCTGGCTCTTTTAACTTCCTCGAACATTGTAGGCATTAAGACTTTGAATGATGTGAGGAATGTAGCATTTGAGTGTAAGGTTCACTTTTCTGCATATAATGCAATGCAATCCTGCATTTGTGAAACTTCTCATGGGCACATCAATTGAACACAACAATTAAAATTGTAAGCATAGTTAAAATACAGTCATTCATAGCATACGGTGCTTTTGTAAAAATGCACAAAGATTCAGGGATGGATGCTGTCGTGTGACCACAAGTTAATATAATGTCACACATGAGATGCATCATATCACACAAGCAGCAGCACAATGATATATAACAGGACATGCAACAGTAGTGCAGATTTATAAAGTACTGTAAACATGGAAAAACATTCCAATGCAGTTCACATATACATAAAGGGTTTATGGGGGTTCCACAGGGCTACTGACGATTATTTGGAGAAAGGAGTGTGAATCATTGAAGGGATTTAAATACCAGCATGGAAATTTTAAACTTAAGACATTGGAAGACTGAAATCAATGTATATGACTTGAACTTGCTATAGAATGGTATAAAATGTTGTCAAAGTCCCAAATGACCATTGGCTGCACTCTTTTAGGGGGAAAGCTGACTGGCAGTGATTTAACCTGAGGATTATCACACCTCAGGCATAGGGTAAGGCTGAAAAGGCAGGGCCTTTGTAAATAACCTCAGCCAGTTTCGGAATTGAGCCTATGCTGTTAGCATTGCTCCAGATCACAAACCATCTGTCCACTCAACTGAGCTACCCAACAGTTTTGTTTGAGTTCTATGCTTATGGAGGGTGTAATGTGGGAGGCCATTCAGAACACAACTAAGTTGAAGTAGTAAAAGCTGAAACAATGGAATATGGACACAGCTTGGGTGCAGATGGGAGATTGGACAGAAGTGGAAGTAGGCAATCTTTGTTGTGGAGATAAATTAAGGTTCACAGAAAATCTTTGAACCAGAATGGACGTGGAGGTTATAAATGATGCGCTTCATGCTGAATCAATGAGCCCAATGGAAAAGAGAGTTTTTTATGAGATATGTCTTCATGGAAATGGCTAAATATCACTACGGCTTTTCCAATACTTAACTGAGGGAAGTCATGGCTCATCTAAGCCTGGATGTTAGTCATTCAGTCTGACAAGGAGGCGGTAGAAGGGAAAAAATGTTAGAATTGGGCATCGTGTACAAAAGTTGAAGAGAAAATATTACAGACCTTAAGATTAGGGGCTGCTGCATTAAGGTGATCAACAGAGCAGGCAACTTTGTGAAATACATCATTTAATTTGATCTCAATCGCAGATTGATGCTTGATCAGCAGACAAACAAATCACTTAATTCCCTGCATTAAACATTGGAAATTGGTCTGGAAAATTTGGAGGATTCACTTGAACCTGTGGACCATAAGCAATATGGTTGACATCACGATTGATAAATGGCCTGTCCTGCATATGGTGCTCATCTTGGTGACATTATCAATAGCACTTCTATGTGAGACATCTGTTGTGCAGACAAATAGTGAAAATGGGGCTTCGCTCAAGGATGCTCCTCATGGTCACTTTAAAGGCCCTAGGAAACACAATCTCGGACACTACAGCAGCTGATAATTCTAGGAACATTGCTGTAAAATATTAGCTAAGGATCCAGAGACCCTATGAAAGTGTATTGTGAAATGTTAGTACTACATGAACTCCATCTCTACCTGAATGAGCAGTAGTAGCAGAAAGGTCATCTATCCTAACCTAGTATCACACTCTACACAATTCACACATGCTGAACTTCAAAGTACTATACCCCAGAAGGACAGTACAGGACATTCTCTTGTGTATATAATGTCCGTCTCTTTAAGACAGCACAACAGAAATAGGTCACCTGACTTGAGGGACCAATAGAAACTGAGAGTAAGTGATCACCCCAAAAGGGTGGAGTCTTCTCTTGGGCAGGATACATCTGGAAGCCAAGTAGTAATCAAGGACAGGAGCAGTTGGAAGCACTTCTCCAAGGCAGCCTAGATCTGCAAATCTTTTTCCAATTTTCTCTTATCAATAAATATCTTGTGTTCCTAAGACAATGCATGGAATGCCACTACATAACACATTCCAGGCACTGCTGTTGGAACTTTCGCAACAGAAACACAGTACCTACATGCCAGCAGATTGTCAAAAGCATACGCAGAAGGCCTTGCCCTCAGATGCTTCTACATCTGCTGCTTTGTGTGGTAGCCATTGATTTGGTGGGCCATACAATAAGGAATCACATCCAAGAAAGTAATGCAACATATCTCATACACACAATATATTAATGCATCAAATACCTATCTAACCCATCTTTGCATAATTTGAATGCATGCATTTAGAATAATTTTTCTGTATTAAAAATTCCCAGTCAGTCATTTAGTCTCAAAACCATATAAAGGAGATCACATAGTCAAGATCATTAGAAACATTTTACTAGCTTTAATGCTTATGTGCTTGTAACACACTGTGCTGGTTTCTATTGGAAACATCATCAATCATTGCCTGCTTCATCAGTTGCCTATGGACCACTGACTAATAATCTACTGGCTGAACATACATTTCCCTTCCTCTTCATCCTTATCTAACTGCTGCTTCTCCTCATCTAAGTCATGTATCTAATGCTGCAACATTGTGAACGTTGCAACAGACCTCAATTCTTTTACAAACTGCTCGAGTTCTACTGCAGAGATCACCTCTTCCAGCAAAGATCCAAGAACCAAAAATATTATTTTAACGCATTGAAGGCCTGTTCAATGATTCTATTGATCTTCACGTGTGTTTCTCGTCATTAATCTCTACTGTGTTCTGAGGACTCTGTAGAGCGTTAAGTTACCAATGTCTCAATAGTTATGCCAGAATGATAATGGAAGAAAATCCCTTTCTATTCCTATATGCCACAGTATGGTCCACAATTTCAAAGAAAATTATAGGGATACAGTTGGTTAAATCTTGTAGCTTTGGAAAGCTATTACTGTGAAAGAATTACAATTGGTTTCCTGGTGCAGCTGGTGTTTTTACAAGAATTGGACACAGTTGGTTAGAGGTGCAAAAAGGGCATCTGTGGCATCTTTGACTTCAGGGTACAATGCAAATTGGCTTAATATAAAAGCTCAGTAAAGTATTGATGTTAAAGGCTTTCCCTCCAATGTTGTGGTGATTGGGGGCTTTTTTGGTGGGGGAGTGATGAAGAGAGGGAAAAATATGGTTTCTCATTGCACCTCATGATTTTAAAATGTCAATTTCTTCTGGGGGTAAGTTCAGTGGCTGGAAATGCCCATTCAGATATCAGTGCTATTTTCAAAGAGTAACTCGTGCTCTGCTTTGATGGCAGGCATTGGACTTCCGGATATTCCTGTCTGTGATCTATGCATTGTTAGGAATCCCGGTTTGTAAGAGGTATTCAAACTATCGAGGTGACTGCTGACAGTTGTACATGCATTTGTACAAGGAACTTCTTAGAATTTTGAAATCACTAAGTTTGTTTTTCAGTAGTTGTTTGTGGTCGTTTTTGGTAAGAATCAAAGCCTTGCTGCTAGCTTATGCTCCACAAGTTATTTTTGGAAGATCAGGAAACACTCTAGTGAAGAGGCAATGTGCACATTCAGGCATTACCCCTACTATTTACCTTATTTAGATGATAAAAAGAAAGGTGAGGAAATGCTATGCAGACACCATAGGAAGATGTTTGGCTCCCATTCAAGCAATGTCTATAAAAGTGGAAGATAAAATTCAACATCAGCAGAGTCACAAAATAGTTGGTAACGGATTCCTTATCAATTTTGCTCCTAACCTGAAGAGAAAAATTAGTAGAATATATAATGGGTGACTGATCGGATACTAATCATTTCCTTACTGTCTCGCCTTACTAAAGTTACACTTTACTCCCTGGGTACCGCTTAATCAACATCAAAATTCCAATTCAACAAGTAACCATCCTGATTATTCAGAAAGTATGGAAGATGTAATTTCTACATAATTTCACAGAATGGTTTTGTCACTGGTGCACGTGTTCCAGTGAAAAGAAATGATTACACTCCTCTAAGTCATTTTTGGTCCATTCCACTCATCACACAGAGCTCAAGATAGTGAAAAGGATACACAATTTCAACTCATTCATCATTTCAAGGTTATTGTATAGCAGATGAATCGCATTGGTTAATAATCAGAAAGTGTTCCAGGTGAGCCTTATCATTAGGTCATGCGAATTTCAGCATTGGGAACATATTTGGGAGCGGCTACAGTAAAGGTATAATCTTTGCAATGACAATTGCACGTGTTGTGAAATCACAAGAGCTACATAGGTGCAGATAGAGTGTTAGTATGGTGTTACTGGACCAAGGGGGTGAACAGTGACCAGACAGCAAGTATTTGCCATTTTTAACATATCAAGAGCTATTGAATGTCTTTTCTGCAAGCTACCAAAATTTGGTGAAGTATATCTCAGGACACTGTGGAAGGCTAGGGAGGAAATTGCAAGTCCCCTAGCTGAGATATTTGAATCATCAATAGTCACGGATGAGGTGCCTGAAGATTGGAGAGTGGCAAATGTTGTGCCTTTGTTTAAAAAGAGCTGCAGGGAAAAGCGTGGGAACTACAGGCCAGTTAGCCTCACATCTGTGGTGGGTAAATTGTTGGATGATATTTTGAGAGACAGGATCTACATTTAGAGATGCAAGGACTGATTAGGGACAATCAGCATGGCTTTGTGAGTGGAAAATCATGTCTCACAAATTTAATTGAGTTTTTTGAACAGGTAACCAACAGGTAGAAGAGGGCAGTGCAGTTGATGTTGCCTATGTGGACTTTAGAAAGGCATTTGACAAGGTACCGCATAGTAGCTTGTTGCATAAAGTTAAATCTCACGGGCACCAGGCTGAGGTATCTAAATGGAAACAAAATTGGCTTCTTGACAGAAGCCAGAGGACAATTGTAGAGAGCTGTTTTTCAAACTGTAGGCCTATGACCAGCGGTGTGCCTCAGGAGTCAGTGCTGGGCCAACTGAGCCATTCATATTAATGATTTGGATGAGAATATAGGGGATATGGTTAATAGGTTTGCAGATGACACCAAGATTGGTGAAATAGTGGACAGTGAAGAAAATTATCTCCAATTACAATAGAATCTTGATCAATTAGGCCAGAGGACAACGAAGGACAGATGGAGTTTAATTTAGACAAATGCGAGGTGATGTATTTTAGTAGATTGAACCAGGACAGGACTTAGTCAGTTAATTGTAGGGCTTTGGGGAGAGTTACAGAACAAAGAGTTCTAGAAGTACATGTTCATAGCTCCTTGAAAGTGGAATCGCAAGTGGACAGAATGGTAAAAAAAGCATTCGCGTGCTTGGTTTCATTGGTCAGAACACTGAATACAGGAGTTGGGATGTCTTGATGAAGTTGTACAAACATTAGGAAGGCCACACTTGGAATACTGTGTGCAATTTTGGCCACCCTATTATAGAAAGGATATTATCAAACTAGAAAGATTGCAGAAAATATTTATTAGGATGCTCTGGGACTTGATGGATTGAATTATAAGGAGAGGCTGAATAGACAAGCACCTTTTTGTCTGCAGCATGGGAGGCTGAGGGGTGACCTTATAGAAGTCTTTAGAATAATGAGGGACATAGACAAGATAAGTAGTCAATATCTTTTCCGAAATGTAGGGGAGTCTAAAATTAGAGGGCATTGTTTTAAAGAATCATAGAAGTCCTACATACCAAAATAGTCCATTCAACCCATCGAGCCTGCACCAACTAAAATCCCATCCAGGCCTCACCCACATATCCTTACCTATTTTACTCAATAGTCCCTCTTAACCTATGCATCTCAGACACTAAAGGGCAATTTTAGCATAGTCCTTCAACCTAACCCACACACCTTTGGGAGGAAACTCACACAGACATGAGAAGAATGTGCAAACTCTACACTGACAGTGACCCAAACCAGGAATCAAACCCAAGTCCCTGGAGCTATGAAGCAACAGTGCTAACTACTATGCTACCATGCCACCTGCTAGCCACTGTGCTACCGTGCCGCCCATTTAAAGTGAGAGCGGACAGATACAAAAGTGTCCAGAGGGGCAATTTTTCACACAAAGGATGGTGAGTGTTTGGAACAAGCTGTCAGAGGTAGTAGTAGAGGCAGGTACAATTTTGTCTTTTAAAAAGCATTTAGGTAGTTACATGGTATAGAGAGATATGAGCCAAATGCAGGCAATTGGGATTATCTTAGGGATTTTAACAAAAAGGGCAGCATGGGCAAGATGGGCCAAAGGGTCTGTTCCAATGCTGTAAACCCTATGATTCTACAAAGTTGACTAGGACATACGAACATATGAAATCGGAGCAGAAGGAGACCATTGGACCCCCCTGAGCTTGCTCTGTAATTCAATAAGTTCATGGTTGATCTGTTTATGTTGAGTTCTACATTCTCCATTGGTTCATTTTCCTAGCAAGAGATTATCTAGCTGCAATTTAAAAATATTCAATGAACCCTGCTTTCTGAAACAGACCAGAAAATCTTACCCAAAAAAATGGTAGAGTATTGTTTTGGTGCAAAAAACAGAGCTTTTCCCATCAACTGCAATGATGTGTTTTTAGACTGAATCTTATGCCTCATTCACAAACATTTCCATGCACACGAGTGTCACGCTACACTTAAGGCATGTTCCATCTAATTCGCTTGCCTCACACTGATTTAACTGATGCAAGTGCTGGAGAACTGCATAATAAATGGCTCCCCAGCACTTATTCCAAAACAACTACAAGGGATGGCAGGCAAGAAGGCAGCACTGCACTTTTTGAAGGAGGCTATCACCAGGAGAGACAAACTCCACCCCTTCTCCAGGAGATGGCCTTCCAGCAGATCATACCTCCTTCAGGGTTGCAGAGGCAACAGTGGTCAGTGTAAGCACTGACCACAAGAGGACATGGTAGTAGTGTGGAAAGAAAATTAATGGTCTTCTCCGGTCAGCAGAGTGAGCCACTCCCAAGCTGCACTAGACCCACTCACATACCCCTTTGCAACCCCGCCTCAGCCATCTTGGCCTTTGCCAACACCAAGCACCAGATCCCCCCCTCCCTCCCACAATTACTATGTTCCCCCAATAGCTGCTATTGCTCCTCATGCACCAGCTCCCACTCAAGCCCGATGTCTGCCACACCTCATCTCCATTTTAAATGTCAAAACTCCAACTACATAGTCCCTATCTTTGTCATAACGCGACAAACTCAACCACAACAAGTTTGAATGGGTGCAGCCAGCTGGAGTCACACCCGAGTTCTCTAGTGATCATGAGGCCAAGGGCTGGTGAGGTGCTGCCAGGTTGCTTACCTCAGCTGTAAGATGGATGTGAACACACTTAACGTGTGTGGGACCTATAATAGCTATAACCTCTTTAATGATCGAGTCTAACATCTTCCCCACACCGAGGTCAAGCTAACTGGCCCATCCCTGTCCACCTTTTGATTTACAACTGTTACTGGAATGTTTTTTTTATCCTCTATAGTGAATATGGAAGCAAAATATCTGTTTATTTCATGTGTATCCCATTGTGAAACCTGTACATGTACTGTGCTTACATCCCCAGACACCTCAAGGACAGCCAACAACTGCTCTCCGCCCCAAATAATGCCTCCAACAATTGGCATCCCCTCACTTGGCACCCCGCGGAGGGAATCATTTCCTGAAATAGTCAACACAAGCTTCCCAACCCTAACACACATTGCACCCCATGTTCTTCCATACGTCATCCTTTCAATCCCTCATATATCCCCACAGGGGAAAAACGCACATAGCCGTTGTGATAGGGAAAAGACAGACTGGGGTATTGCTGAGCTGTGTGGCTGTTGATGGGCTGTGAGCAGTGTGCCCTGGATCTGGCGGGGAGAGGGTACGTGACTTTAATGGTGACCGACCGCCAGGTCAGTGTTCAGCATGCAAGTGGGCACCACTAGAACCCGATTCCTACGTCTTTTTTGAAGTAAGTGCCATGCTGCATGGGCTGTTTTCTCTCCCTTCCTCTAATGTGTATTCCTTCTCACAGAACTAGATTCTAATGCACCAGGCCCTTCTGGTGTCACAGCACCCCCTGCTTCTCCTGAACAAACTCTTCAGATGACACCTCAGAGGGAGGCCCTGAAAATTCAGCACAAGCACCAACCAGAAAACCCACCAACACAGAGACTGTCACGACGGTGGGTCATGTTAGTGCTGAGGCTGCTGGGTTACTTACTGGTGAGCACATCACAGCTGCTGATGCACATCAAGTGGAGGCTGGCACATCCAAGGGCTCAGGGACACGGACATCTGCCAAAGGTGAGGATGTCAGATGCTGGACCTCAGGGCTCATTCATCCCAAAGCTGGTGGAAATGTATCAGGAAACCCGGGGAGTTATGGATGGGCTGTCTTCAACCATGCTGTGACTGCAAGACTGTTTAGAGGAGTCAAACAGAGTGCTGTTGCTGGAGGTGGTGCCGACACAGCAAGTTAACCAGGCCAATAGTGCAAGGATGGCATTTGCAGTAGAAAATATGGCACAGTGATCTGTTCTCATGGGTGACAGGGTCCAGACCATTCTGGAGACACAGCGGGCTATGGCCGAGGGTGACACTGGCATCCTGGAAGTACATTGGTCTATGGCCATGGGTATTGGGGGCATGTTAGAGATACAACTCACAGTGACTGAGGCTTTTGCTGGGATTCTGGAGACACAGCAGCCCATGGCTATGGGTCTTGACAACTTAGCCCGGTCTCAGAGGGCTAATGCTGACAGGCTCCAGAGATTGACTAGTCTCAGAGGACCAGGGCTAAGGGATCACAGCCCATGAGACAGATGCTTCTGGGACTCCAGGACTGGCAGATCTTCAGTCCAGCTCCCCTGGCATGCCATGGAGTGTCTTCAGGGCATCTAAGCACCCCGAGGAAGAGCTAGAGCCCATGCCAGGGCCTTCCCCTGGGAGACTCTGGATGTCCCAAGACTTTTCCATTTCCCCTACCCCACATCTGGGCACCTCATGGCCCTCTGGATGAACAGGGTGGCACAGAAATATCAATGTCACCTGCAAGTCTTGGTCTCCCCAGCAGATGGCTGCCAAGGGCATCACAGGCAATGGGTGCGGATCACAGCTGTACATCTCTACCTCCGATGCTCCCACACAATCAACATCCTGGGGGAGCACCTAGATGAAGCAGTAGGCCAGACAAAAGAGACATAGGGTCACTAAGAGGGCATGGGTGAAGATCACTAGTAGTCAGGGTTATGTTTTTGTCGATGTTAAAAACACACTTAAAAGTTATTTACACTTCATCCTGATTCTCCCCCCATAGAGCTGAGTATACTCCAATTCCACACATCGAGGCACAGAGTGCTGTACTGCGTGATATCAGTGCCTTGGCCAAAAGTTAAAGATCTACTTTCCCCATCATCCCCCAGACCCCTTAGTCAAATACCAACCCTGTCATTGCTGCCCCACCCCCTCCACCCACATTCAGACCTACCCGATCCATTGCCCCCACGCTTGTGTTTGCAACTCTTTCTGTTACATGGGCTCAGGTGGTAGTGTGCATTTGGAGGATAAGTAGGAGTCAAACTTGACTGGCACCATGAGCAAGATCTCAGTGTGTGAGTCGTCATCATCCTCCAGCCTGCTCCAAAGTCTCATTACCATTGCCAGCTCAGGCCCAATAATCGGTTGTGATGTTTCTTGATGTTGGGGATGCTGGGGGGGGGGGGGGGGGGGGGGTTATTGGGCTGTGAGAGCGTGAGAATGAGAAAGGCTCATGTGGGCTGAATGGCCAGCTTTGGGTTGTGGAGGAGTGGAGCCGTGGGCTCTGGGGTGTAGTGGAAGAGTGTTGGGAGCAGCCCCCACACTGAACATTACCAGCTACATGAAGCGGGCTGCCATCAGGCCTTTCCTGCTGCCCTGCCCTGCTGGTCACCTGCCATCGCTGCCTGTCCTCTATCCTCCAGCTCCTCATATGGCAAGCTGTTAAGTTTCTGCCTGGTGCTGACAGTCCCCCTCTTCCTCCAGCTGGTCTCCCTGCTGCTGCACAATGTTGTGCAGGATGCAGCAGACGATAATTATGTGTGAGGCCTGCACAGGATTGTACTGTTGGACAGCCTCAACAAGATCCAGGCGATGGAATCACACCTTTAACAATGCAATGCTCTACTACGGACTGGATGATAGACAGGCCTCATGGTAGCGGGCCGCCACCTCAGTCTCGGGCCTCTGCACTGGCGTCATCAGCCATGATCTCAGCGGGTAGCCCTTGTTACCCACGAGCCATCCTGGCAGCCTGGGCTTGCCTTCAAAGAGCATCTCAGGACATAGCTGTCGAAAGTACTCCCTGGGTGACATACACAAACCTGCATCATGGTCATCTGATGGTCACAAATGATTTGTACATTGAGGGAATGGAAACCCTTTCAATGATAAATGGTTGCCCTTCACCTCGCAGTGCCCGCAGGACGATGTGTGTCCTATCTACTGACCCCTGAACATGGGATATGCCAGCAATGATGGTGAAGCCTGCAGCCTGGGCCTCCTGCTGACCCTGTCCAATGTCAAAATGGATATATTGGCCTGTCCAGGTGTAAAAGGTATCTGTCACCTGGCAAATATATCTATGGACTGAAACTTGAGAGATTCCACAGAGGTTGCCACTGGATGCCTGAAATGACGCTATTGGAGAGAAATTGTGTTGCTGTTACCTTAACTCCTACTGATAGCGAGTGGCTACCCCTCCCCTCAGGAATACGAGCACCTCACACAGGTGTCGGCCACATCTTTAAGATAGGCAGAGCGGCAACAGCACATGATCTCTGACAGCCTCTCAAATGATGTTCTGGTCAGGTACCATCTAGGTATCGGCATCCTTCTTCTCTTGGCCACCCTTTTAGGAAACTGCTCTCCCATCTCATGGCCATCAGCAGCAGCCCCCTGCCCTCCTCCCTGAGGGTCTGCCACTGACTGCTCCTGGAGTGGCCTCCCTACACCCTCTATCTCCTGAGCAGCCTCCTCCTCCATGATGACCACCACCATGATGGCCAAGTCTAAATCAAGGAGACCAAGATCCATTCTGCATTAAAGAGAGTGATTGACAGATACATGTCATTGCTTGTAACTATCCCAGCATCACCCCACTTCTCCCCCGCTCTGCCCCCCAGTCTCTCACTGGGACTAGTATCCCCACTTGTGGATGCTGGCAACACAACACAATCTCTGCTGCTATGCATCACCCGAATAAGTTGCCTACTCTTGGCATCGTTAACAAGGCTGACAGGGAGAGCATGCAAGTTGGTGTGCAGGGGTGACCATTGCGTGTCCTTGAGCCATCGCCATGAGTGCAACTGTAGCATTCCTTTCCAGGCATCTGTTGCAGATCAAGGACACGGGGCAGGGACAGATTCCTCATTATTACAAGATGGGTTCCCATTCACTGCACAGTACATGGAATATGAGTGTCTGTGTTAACATAAGTACCCCTGCTTGCAGCACCAGCTGCCTGAAACTGATGAACTCAAGAAGAACAAGATGCATTTCCCCCTCTTTCCTAAAGCCCCAGCACTCAGCCCAGTTACTCACTATACCCCACAACCAGAGCAATGGAACAGCCCAGTGGCTGCAGACAGCAGCCTGACCAGCACTCAGTAAAGGATCCACCTTACCCCACAGAGACAACAATGGACAGCACTTACAAATCTCCAAGGATCTCCCCACAGCAAGCAGAAATTTTCTAGGTCCTGCCTCCAACCTCCTCTGCCACCTGGACTGCAGATCCATGACACTTACCTTCTTACTCCTGTTCAACATTGTCCATATCAGGTCCCGACTTTTACTCAGCAGTTGTAAACCTTGCCAGTGTGACGTCTCACCAGAGAGAGGGGAGATACTTGCGGGGGCAGAGATTCTAGTTGTCCACCCCGCAAATTAAATGTTAAAGTATGTAAATATATGCTAATATCCATTATGCTGATTTTCAATGTGGATTCATCGATACCAATAACTTTGGCTGGGAAATGTGCGGAGGCCGGCAAGCCCAACATGAATCGCGCAAATCGGCCACTATTCAAGCTTCTCAGCCTGCTGCCCTAAAGAACTAGTCATGATGTAGAGATGCCGGCATTGGACTGGGGTAAACTCAGTAAGAGGTCTGACAACACCAATTTTAAATCCAACCAATTTATTTGATAGTAAACTTGCTAGCTTTCGGCCTTTGTGCCTTCGTCAGGCGAATGAGATGTTCTGGTCTGCAATAGCACACATATCAGCACAGACAGTTTACAGATTGCTGATTAGAATGCGAATCCTTACACCTAACCTGCTATTCAAGTCTTAAAGTGGCTTAATGTGAGTGGAAGGAGCACTGAGCATAGGTTAGAGAGATGTGAATTGTCTCCAGTCAGCACAGTAAGTGAGGTTTTTTGCTAACCCAGGCAAGTCATGGGGGTTACAGATAGTGTGACTTGAAGCCAAGATCCCTGTTAAGACCGTCCTCATGTGTGCGGAACTTGGCTATCAGTCTCTGCTCAGCGGCTTTGCGTTGTCGTGTGTCGTGAAGGCCCCCTTGTCTGTGCTGATATGTGTGCTATTGCAGACCAGAATACCTCATTCGCCTGACGAAGGCACAAAGGCCGAAAGCTAGCAAGTTTACTATCAAATAAATCAGTTGGTTTTAAAGTTGGTGTTGTCAGATCTCTTACTAAAGAACTAGCACAGCAGGATGGGACTACTACCACCCCCTCCCCCCCAACAAATGTTTATTCTCTAACTGATATTGTGGTTACTTTGAGGGTGGCTGTAGCTAACTTTCACTTGTCACTTCTTTCACCTGCAATTCCTCATCTCCATCCAAACCAATTCCACATCTACATGATCTCCTGAACAAACGTCATCTTTGATATTACATCAATGCCATCCTTGTTTAGATAATACTTATTGGAATTAGAAGATATACAGGCATACACTGTAACCAGAGAGTGTTTGACTCTCTGGTTAAACACCAGAGAGTGTTTAACCTCTGTAGGTGTAGAAAGTTCTCCATGGTCAAAGTGACTGGATAAAAGGTACGGATAAGCTGAAAGCAACTTAGAAATCTATGGGGATGCATCTATTTCTGAAGTATACATAAGGAAAGGAACATATGGGCAACCGAAAAGCTTGTCAATGTCTTATTCATTTTAATGAAGTGATACTTAAAACTAAACATTTCTTCACATTTGGCTGATGTGACTACGACAGGACTGGGATTAGGTGCAAACTCATGTAATTTAAGGATCCTAACAATTTGAACATCGTTACCTGAATAATAACACTTTTCAGTATATGAAAACTCAAGAAACTTAATTGGAATTGTGATTCTACTTTGATCAGCTAAAGAATTTCTTTGCACTTTTTGATCATACTTGTCCAATACACAAGAAAGACTGAAAATTTCAAGAATTAACATTTAATCAATGGAGCGTTTCTACAGAATCATAACAGACATTGAGAAGGCTCTTCTGCAATGTAAAACCATCCCTCTCAAGCTCAACCTATACCACCTTGCCCTTACAACATCCAATTTCTCTTCAATAAATCCACTATTTTGGTCACATTTCATATTCTTTCCAACTGTTGGCTGTAATTTTTGAGATGCATTTATATTGCACGTTTCATTGCCACCAGATTTCTCAAAGTGGTTTAAAACCATTGAAGTATTTTTGAAATGAAGCACTGTTGCCATGCAGACAACATTGCAGTGATTTGCGCAAAGCCAGTTTTCGCAGACATCAGTTGAGGGAGACGTGTTAGTCCGGAAGTTCCCTTCCTCTTTGCAATCATGTCATGGGATCTTTAATATGAAGCTGAGAGAGCACACAGAGTCTGAGGGTTAATGTCTGACTATCAACAGTGCAGAACTCCCTCAGTACTGCAGTGGCAGCGCAGCCTTCATTTTGGTGTGCATTACTTGGAGTGAGACTTGAACCCATAACTTTTTGACTTGGAGGCAAGATTTGTTGCCAGCTGAGCCAAAGCTGGCAAAAACAAATTTTGAATTATGTCTCGAGAGGGAAATTGTCTTTTTGGAGGAATTTGTGGGCATGCAAAATTCCTGGAACAGCAAAGAACAGTCTGTTGTAAAAACTCTGCAGAGCTGTGAACTTGGCTACCAGGAATGTGTATGCTGCAACATATGCAGTTTTGTAGGCAGCATTAATTTTTAACATACTTTTTTTGTAGAAGTGCGATTAGAGCATGAATTACGTCAGCTTGTCATGGAAATTATGTGCAATGTACTGAAAAGTTTATCCAAAAAATTTTTCAGTGGTGACAATGTCATATTAAAATTCAGTTCAACACCAGGCAATAAGAATATTTTTTTATTTACTACTGGAATATTCCCATTTCACCTGACATATTGATACACAACAGCATTTATGCTTGAAATGTAATATTTAATCTGAAATGAACTCTGAAGCAATTTTCCAAAAAGATCAGACAAGTCAAGTTGCCTTTTTGTGTGTGAGGATTGATACAGGCATCATCAGTGGTGTAGTTGAGAACTTGGCACAGGAAATATCTACAAGCTTTTTTCCCAAAATAATGAAACTGTCAGCTCATTGCCTGCCTCTTGTGGAAGGGTTTGACTAGTGGATGCTTGCAAAATATTTCTTGGAATTTTAAAGCATCATTACTGCCTCGCCTCAAGTTTAGGCAAAAATGCATATTGGGCAGTTTTTGTAATTCATTCTGTGCATTTAAATATTATCACTCAAACAACACCAACAGGAAATGGTGATGTTTAATTCAAATAATGCTGAATCCTATATTACGAAGTGTATTTCCACCATTGTGTGTAAAGCTTTGCTACTACATCCTTGTAGTGGTCACACAACACCAGCATGTACGAAGGAATGAGTCTTCGGGAAATTCAACATATTATGTGAAGCTTTTTCAATTGGGAAAAATTGCCTTCTCTTTAGTACAGCTTCGCACATTGTTTGAGTTTCATTCTGCTTTATCATCACCCTGTATGTAAATTCATACCAGATATGTGGCCAGGGAAAAAAAATGAAAAGATGCTTCACATCGTCACATAAGTTACATAAATAAAATATGAATTAATTTTAAAATGATCTATTTTTAAATTCAGTTACCAAATGGAACAAGTCAAAGTCATCAGTGGGCTGATCCATCTTTCCACTAGTGAGGCAGATCCGAACCACTCATGATCATTTCTTTCATGTGTTGTTCAGTTAGCTGTTATAGATATCATAATTAATTGATGCTTCTGACATTATATTGTTTTACACAACTGATATGTTGATAAGAATATTGTCACACAAATGCGATGGTGTAATAACATTTTAACCAGAATTAATTCTTTCACTGTTGCTGTCAAAAGTGGTCATTTCACTACAGCCAACCTTGCACCCAATAGTGCAAAATCAAAACAATAGCATCTTAGCATCTTTTCCTACTGATATCAGTGATGAAAGATTGCCAAGATGTTTATCTTTTGTCAGAGGATAGACTCTCAAAGCTAATAATGATTCTTTCCCATGCCTTGCTGATTGAAAATAATAGCCTTAGGGCTGAAGCAGGCCATTAATTTCATACTCATTCTCTGCCCTGGAGATTTCAAGGTGATGGTCAGTTACATTTAGAGAAAGGAAATAAACTGTGTGTCACACTGGAAGAACATTAGTTAATTTTTAGTACGTATATTAATTTTCTTAATAAAGTCATACAATCAAAGGCAACAAATTGATTGTCTTAATTTTTTTTAAAAATCCCAATTGGACAAGACAAGAAACAATGGGATTTTGAACTCCTCAGCAGTGGACAAGTTGCACACATACTAATTTCTGCAAAAGCTTCTGTGGGATACAGTTATCATCTTAATTTAGTGAAAGTAAAAAGATTATTTGTACTGCCATCTATTTTGAGCAATACTATCTAGTGTAAACAATTGGAGTACATTGTAGATAACAATTGATTATGTGCCTGCCTTTTTTCATTTGTGCACTGTGGCATATCCAATACTTTTGATGAGCAGTGAAACTCTAACAGTATGAATCCAAGGACTTTTTAAGGAATAAACACAAGCAAAAAAAAATTACCCATTTATATACAGCTTCCACATTATGGGCTAGCTACCACATCTTTGGAAGGCACTTGTTACAGCACTCCACAGGTTGAACAAAAATGTTTTGCCTCAAGATTTCACAATAGAACAATGATCAAATTCTCTTATGTTAACAACTTGTATTCATCCCTTAATGTTTGGGATTTAGCTCTACTGAGCTGCAAAACCTCAACAAATTATCAATACTAATTTTACAATTTCATTTTCCATCCACTCTGCATTATTTACTTGCATCAACTACTTTTAGCTGGCAGATTATAATTATACAGAAATTCATTACACTGACTGATCTTAACAATATGTTCACGGCGGCTTGGGGCTACAACTGTGGTCTAGTGATAAAACAAGAAATAAAGTAGTTTGGTGCCAGTACATTTTCCCATGTTGTCATTGAATCATGTTTAATAGCTTCCTTCATGGCAGCTTTACCAATTTACTTGCAATGACACCCCTTTCACCTCATGGTTCCAGATGCCCCAAAGCTTTATATAAATGACTTACAAACACACATGCTGTTCAGAAAAGTCATTTTTTATTTCCCCAGATCACTTTTGGTAGGCTGTATTGCAGTTAATATTTACAGTTTACCATAATGCATAATAATGAGTGCAAACAGTCTCATTATACACCAGCTTTCATAAATGAATGACATTCTATTAGATTATGACTCATTAGTATTAATAAGTCCCTTATAATGAACTGCAAAATGGTGAAATCTATTGCTATTCCAATTAACGCTACAGTTTCAGTAATGCGCTAGTGGATAGATCCTCACAAGCCATAGTCTGTGTCAAAGTTGATTACTTGAAACCATGAAGATGTTACTTTCTCTGTAATCCTAGGAAGTTTGGGACTAGCCAGCAAATGTAAAACTTAATTATAAATTATTATGTGAAGCATGTGTTTGATTCATTCTGATGATGTCACAGAATAACAATATTTGTGCTGGATTAGGAGTCTGGAACCTGCAGTCATGCTGACATATTTACACAATTAGCCTCAGAATGGAGTTTCAAGCCGGTCACATTTTTTTTGCAAATATCTGTTGGAATGAGCAAATCTTGCTTTCTCATTTATTTTCAAACTTAAGGAAAACATTTACTTCAGCTACAGCTGCAGTAGAAAGCTAAGAATTGTTAGTGTGTGTGGGGGGGGGGGGGGGGGGGGGGGGGGGGGAAGAAACAAGGATTGAATTTTAAGTCGATGGGGGTGGGCATGATGGTGGGCCAATGCAGAATGCAGTTTCAGGAGGTCTGCTGACCTGCAAGCGGCCGGTGGCAGAGTCAATGAATTAAATGCCGATTGCCGCCCATATCCCTGGAGGAATCAGGGAATAGCTGCCTTGAAGGACCTCCTGGTGGCAAATGGGGATGGGGGAGTTTGGGGGGGGAGTTTGGGGGGGGGGTGGGAGTTGGTGGGGTTGCTCCAAGTCAGCTCAGAGATCCTCCCCATGTATCTGGCTTCAGTTGCAGATTATCTTGTGGACAGGTTCCTCTCTGTGATGGTGGGCGAACAGTTGAATATATTCCATGTTGGGGCATTCCCTTCCTCACTGACCTCGAATAACTTCCTGCTCCTGCTACTGTCCTGTGGAGGGGAACTTCAATAACTTGTCCCTGGTCATTAAGTAGCCAGCTCGGGGGATAAAATCCGTGGCGATAAAATCCCGGTCGGATCATCAAGCCCCTGGGGAAGATCCTGCCCCATGTTTCCATTCAACTTTTACCACCCTGGTCATCGCATAACAGAGGTTGTAATTGGCTAATGATGGCCATCAATATCAATTATTCCCCTTACTCCTTTGAGAACCATAGGTCTAAAATCATCTGCCCTTCCAAAGACTGTTACACTTATCCTATTTCATATCCTCAATTACTCATATAATTTGTCCCAAAATATTATTTTGGAAGGAAATCTACCCAGTTTGCGCTGAATGAATCAGTATTACTATTTCCCACCACTTCTCTCGGGAGCCAGTTCCATTGATTTTCCAGAAACTCATTGAAGTAACGCTTCCCCAGATTAGTTGTGAATTTAACAGGGGGCCGACTATGCTACACTTCTAGGCCAAGCAGTCTTATGCGTTCCACATCAGAATTCTAATATGGGTAA
The DNA here is from genome assembly GCA_024679065.1 of Sphyrna mokarran. NCBI lineage: Eukaryota > Metazoa > Chordata > Chondrichthyes > Carcharhiniformes > Carcharhinidae > Sphyrna > Sphyrna mokarran. The sequence goes on along the minus strand of JAGIQG010000003.1, from coordinate 101,237,017 downwards.
GGATTTCATCTTGAAGCCTTCCCTTTCCCAATGAGAACGGATCCTTGTCATTGTCCTTTATAACCCAATCCCTCTGTGGCAAGTGGGGTGGGCCTGGGTAAGATGTTCTGTCAAAGAGTTGGTGCCCGCTCCGATGGGACGAATGGCTTCCTTCTGCGCTGTCGGTATCCTATATTTCTGATTCTTCACTTCTATGTCCCCTCAATAGCTACAATATTCTTAGCTGGGGGAACCAGGATGGTGCACAATATTCCAAGTGCAGCCCCAACAATGGTGTCCCTTTTAATACATCTCAGCATCAAATTGGCTTCACTCGCTCCAATTAAGTGTTACAAATGAGATAGGAGGTTGGTTTGAAGTGCATTGTATTCAGAAAGCATGAAGTTATATTTGAACACACACTAACACTGATTTGCCACTTTACTGAAGACCATATTCAGAAGAGGTGCATTAATGGGTGATTAACTATTCAGATTTGCTTTCTTTACATGTTGAAAAAAGCGTTCGGTAAATTGGAGAGTGCGCTCCTTGCTAAAACGAACCCACTCATTGGCTGTAATTTTATAAAACCCCCATCCTTCTCTCTGGACCGAATATAGTGAAGTCCCGAAATACTCCTGAAGGGTCTGCTCGCGCATACACATCTAAAGTGAATTGTTCCTTATTCACAACCTTTCAGTGAGGGATAGCTGCTTTTAAAAGCAGCAATGTGTTACCCATCCCCTTCTCTGGATGGACTATTGGCCCCTGTTTAATGTAACGCAGGGGGTGCTTACTAAAACTTCCCGAGACGCCGACTTTAGTTCTTATACTTTTAGACAAAAATCAATGCAAAATCAATAGGAAATACAATTAGGGATGATAAATAGATAGCAACTCAGATTAATCTTAAATAATTGATTTGATAAGTAACATTTGACGGACCATTCGAACATCAAACCATTGAATGTCCAAATGCAACGTTCCGAGAGAGAAAAAAACAACTAAAAGTCAATTTTCCCTCATTTCCCTGGCGATTCTGCTAGAGTATAAATACCGTGTCTTAATGGAAACATTGATACTGTGTTCCAAAGAACCTATTACAAGATGTACGTGTTGACTCGAAATATAATTCTGCAACTTTAAAGGTGCTTGCGGTGCATTGCACACACACAACGCTAATGTATTGATATAGTATCATATTGCTGGAGCTTGGGCTGAATTGCTGTCTGACTGTAATTCCTGCAAAGTGCGTGAGCGATATTTCTGGATCACTTGCGGGGAGGTAATGAGCAGTTTGCAATAGCTGCCCATTGCAAAGAGCTTCAACCATTCCCCATCAAGAAAAAAATAATTAAAAAAAGTTCCTTTCTTTAGTGGATCAGAGATAGCAAAGCAGCATTTCACCTCCTCGACAGCCGATTCTTGTGCGTAAGTTTTGGGGGAAATGTCATGCTTTTTTTTGCCACAATAACTCCAATAGATACAGCACAAGCCCATCCATCAACTCACCCAGCATCTTCCCCTCCGGCAGGACGCCGGAGATGCAGCATCTGCGTTACCTATCATCATTTGAATTTTTTTTTAAGACTACCAGCCTCCCTTTCCCCGCGGAAAGGTGCACATTGCTGCCAACAGAAAAAAAAATCAGTCATGGGCAACTGGTCTAATATCTGCACTGAGCAGCAAGCTATCTCGCTTTAAGACGGCCCACGAAGAAAGATGCATGAAATTCAAACAGGGTTAAGTCCGAAGGGGGCCAAGGACAGTACAAGCCGCTTTCTCTTTGATTTCGGGTGAGAAAGGGAGTCGGTTTTGTTGATTTCTAGCATTTGATCTTTTGTGCTGCTGGCTTGATTTAATGTGCTAGGACATTCTGATCGACTTTCTAAAGTGCAATGCATCGAGGGGGGAATGACTGGGAGGTGAGGAGAAGCAGGGATGGTGTCCTTGACAGCGTGAACAGCCATTCCTCTCGCCCTGCTCTCCACGCTGCCTGGATAAAGCAGCCTGGTCTCCCCGGGAAGGAAAGTTCACGTTTCACTGGAGCCCCGGGGAAATGGCTGTGACCGAGCGGGAGGAAGCCCCCGCATCTCCCCGGTGAGCCCAGTACCTCGCCCCCAACCCCCCCCCCGGGCTGGCCACTGCTCTCAGCTCCCTCCCTCTCTCTGCCCCGACTCTTCCAGGTAAGGAGCGAGTGGCGGGAGAATCAAAGCCGGGAGAGGGGGAGGATGGGGCAGGAAACACCCGAAGGCCGCTTATCTCACAGTCGGGTCCCGGGCAGAGGTTGGAGTTTAAACAGGGGAGTCCCGAAGTCCAAACAGAACCACATTCATTCTGTAGCTAGCACTGAAATAGGACCAAATTAACAAGCAATAAATACATGCAGCCTTCACATTGTCAGGCAGTTAACTTGTGTTAGTTACAACGGCAGACACGAGAAGGACATTACTGACAACTTTGACATCCAGATTTCCTCTTTGACACCAACGGAACTGGTCGATCCGGTGCTGCCGCTAAACTTCTCAATGGCAGCACTGTGCTGCTAAAGTAACTGTTCTCTCTGGCTTACTCTGCTTCCCCCTCTTCTCCCCCGCTGTCTCTCTCTGGTCCATTCTGCCCCTCTCACTGTCTCATTCTGTTCCTCTCTCTGACTCACTCTGCCTCCCTCTGGCTCATTCTGCCCCCCACTCGCCTTCTCTCTCCAGCTCATTCTGCCTCTCTCTCTGATTCATTTTGTCCTCTCTCTGGCTCATTCTGCACCCCTCCCACTTCCACTCCCCCCCCACATTCCCCACTCCCCCCCACATTCCCCACTCCCCCCCACATTCCCCACACATTCCCCACCCCACTCCCCCCACATTCCCCACTCCCCCCACCCCACATTCCCCACCCCCCCCCACATTCCCCACTCCCCCCCCACATTCCCCACCCACTCCCCCTGACCCCCCACCCCTCCCCACTGACCCCCCAGACCCCCCACCCACCGACCGCCCCCCACCGACCGCCCCCCACCTACCCACCCACCCACCCACCCACCGACCGCCCCCCACCTACCCACCCACCCACCGACCGCCCCCACCTACCCACCCACCGACCCCCCCCCACCTACCCACCCACCCACCGCCCCCCACCACCCCCCACCGCCCCCACCTACCCCCCCCCACCCACCGCCCCCACCTACCCACCCCCCCCCCACCCACCCACCCCCCCCACCCCCCCACCCCCCACCCCCCCACCACCCACCCACCACTGCCCCCCCAACCAACCACCCACCCACTGCCGCCCAACCGCCCACCCACTGCCCCCCAACCACCCACCGCCCCCCCACTCACCCACTGCCCCCCCACTCACCCCACCCACCGATTGCCCCCCCACTGACCCGCCCCCCCACTGCCCCCCCACCCACTGCCCTCCCACCCACTGCCCCTCACTCACTGCCCCCACTCACCCCCCACCCACCCACTGTCCCCCCACCCACCCACTGCCCACCCACCGCCCCCCCGTCCCCACCCCCTCACTCACTGCCCCCCACTGCCCCCCCACCCCCCTCCACTGCCCCCCACTGCCCCCCCAGCCCCCCCATCCACTGCCCCCCCATCCACTGCCCCCCATCCACTGCCCCCCCCATCCACTGCCCCCCCATCCACTGCCCCCCCCATCCACTGCCCCCCCATCCACTCCCCCCCCCCCCCATGCACTGTCCCCCCCATGCACTGTCCCCCCCATGCACTGTCCCCCCCCATGCACTGTCCCCCCCATGCACTGTCCCCCCCCATGCACTGTCCCCCCATGATCCCCGATCCACTGCCCCCCACCCCCCACCCCCCCCACCCCCACCCCCATCCCCCATCCCCCCCCCCATCCCCTCCTGTTTCATCCTGCCCTTCTCTCTCTATCTGGCTCATTCTGTCCCCCCTCTCTGTCTGGCTCATTCTGTCCCAACCCCCTTTCCCTCTTCTCTGGCTCATTCTGCTCCAACCTCCTCTCCCCCTTCTCCGGCTCATTTCACCCCCCGCCCCCCCCCCCCCCCCCCCCTAGTCTCTGGCTCATTTCTGTCCCTGTGGTTCATTCTGGCCCTTTCTCTCTCTGGTTCATTCTGCCCCAACCCCCTCTTTCTCACTGGTTCAATCTCCCCCTCTCTTTCTCTGGCTCATTCTGCCCCGCTCTTTTTGGCTTATTCAACACTTCCCTCGCCTCGGTCCGTTCTGCCTCTCTCGCCTTGGCTCATTCTGCACCCCACCTCCCCACCCCCACCCCCACTCCCCGCCTAGCTCATACTCGCCGTCTCGCTCATACTGCCCCGTCTCTCTCTCTCTGGTTCAATCTACCCCTGTCTCTGGCTGATTTCTAGGAGGAATCAGATTCTTTCGGAGGAGCAGAGAAAATATCAGTCATAGAAAGGCGCTGGAGCACACGTTTTGCATCCAGTCAGGAAGGGGTTCTTTTGGGGTGGGGTGGGGTGGGGTGGGGTGGGGAGGGAGAAGGTGGGTAAGGGAAGAGACCACAAATGTGCAGCTCGCCCTATGGCTAAGTAGTGATGACAGGACCTGGGAATAAGCAGAGGACTTGAAGACTCAGCGGCTGAATACCAGCCCCCCCCTCCCTCTTTCTCTCTCCCTTCCTCCCCAACCAACAGTCCAATCGTCCCGACTCACTCAGCAGAGCTCAGCACTGCTGTATCTCTCTCTCTCTCCCCGGGCAAGGCTGCAAAGCTTTCTGGAAATACCTCCTAACAGAGAATTGGCAAAGACGTAGCCACTTCCCGGGGGCTAAGCGGATCTGTCGGTTCGTTGAAGCTGGACTTGTAGTTATCCCGTTTTTTTTTGCTCTTTTAAGATGGACTGCACCTACAGAACTGAGTAAAGTGGCTGCTCCGTCTTGTCCTGGAGAGATGTTGCTAACCAAGGAACGGGGAGAGCGGATAATGTCAAGTATTCTCTGATAAACCAATTAAATCTGCAGTTCTATTTTTTTTTCATGGGGCAAGCAATGATGAAGACTCGGTAGTTGCGGCATTCCCACACACTCGGCTCTTTCCCATAGGTGAGTGTTGTGTTCCTCAGTATTAAACAGCGTAGGAGGGCGCCGAGTCTGTAATAGCTTATCCAAAGCAGCTCAGCGACACAACACAAGCAGCAAAAACCTCCCCCCTCCCCTGTTAAACTTTTCAGTCACCGCTCCAGCTATCGACCGGGATTCTAGCCGGGGGCTCTCTTGTATCTTTGCTCTGGTTGATATACAAGGAATTTTTTTTCCTTCCCCCGTTACATATTAGCAGAATTTAAGCCCGAGCTTTGTAGCTTGCTAGCGAATGCGGCTTGCGGGAGCTGAAGGCGGTCTAAGTTTATTTAACACTTCCTGCTTTGCAGAGGGCCGCGATGCGATCTACAATGTCCCTGCTGCTTTCTATCTGGATAACAGCCTGCGCCTTGCTCTCCAGTCACGGAGCTCTCCCACCAACACTCGAGCAACTTTATCTTCACCGGCCAGGTAAGAAAGAGAGAGAGAGCACTTCGACCTATGTGTATAATAGCTAACCTGTGAGCCAAGCTCATGTCTCATGTCTCCCCCCACCCCCCCCGCCTCACCCCCTCCCCAAATCAGCTCGGGAAGTGAGCGAAGGGAATTGAACCGGTGTGAAGAGACTGAACTTTTAGCAATCCTGCCACATTTGTCAGGGAATTGGCAACGAGATTGAAAGATCCGGGGGGCATTGCTGGGAGCCAAATAAAAAGGATGAGCGGTGAAGCGCGGTGGGAATGAATGACCCAAATAGGATGCAGGGGGAGAATTGGAGCCCAGAATTGGAAAGGAACGGAATCAAGAGAGGTCTGCAGGGGCTGGGGAAAGGATAGACAGAGAGAGGAGAGGGGGTGGCAATGGGGGAGGACGGTAGTGCAAAAATAATTCTTGGACCAGCGGGAAGTGGGGAGGCAAGAAAAAGCAACACACATGCTGTCAAATCTATTTTGTTCTGTGTGCAATTTTCCTTCCTGGGAAGTGGACAGGACTGGGAGCAGGGCGAGAACTGAGCGCTTTCTCCTGTGAATCGCCGGCAGATAACAGCTCTGCACCAAGTCTGTCCAAGATTGATGAGATTCAAATCCCAAGCAGTTCCTTCCCTCCCTCTAGATAGAATCCGCTACGTTCAACAGACGAGGGAGGGAATGCGATGCAGCTCCCGTTTAAATCGCCCTCCACCTGTCCAGGAATGAAGAGACTGGCAGTTCAGTGCCAACCCACTGGTGCCAGCCAGCCACTCTGTCAGATCAGGAATAGATCAAGCCCCGGCGGTAAACTGCTCCGAGAATGGTCCACACAACAGTGATTGCTGACCCCCTGGTCGCTGACAACACATTTGTTTTGACAGATAGCCTTCCGCTTCTGTAAAGACATGAAACTGACCGGCCTTGCATTTGGCAGAGACTTGATTTTCCCCTTTTTTTCTGAACATTTATAGAAACGTCCTATAAACGAGATTGTTTCAAATAGGAAGGTAGCAATCTGACCTAGGTGCGAGCGATAATCCATTGATTGATATGATCGATTTTCACTAGGTGGGATTGGTTTATATTGACAGCGGAATGTCTGCACGGAGACAGGAAACTTTGTACAAGGGAATTAAACAGTGACAATAATTGGCGAACAGTATACATCCAGGCTCCGTAGTTTTAACAGATGGTATCTTAATGTGCCTTATTTGACACAGAAAATGCGGTATCCCCCACTACAAAACATTTATACAAGATAACAAGCAGCAGGCATTGGCAAGTACAACAGCAATGATCGAGGTGTAACTACTGCAAGAGAAATGAGTCTTTTTACAGTAATAAGATTTCCACACGATGCAAAACTAAACTGACAAATCAATTGACGCTGACAGATGAAAGGATTCTTTTGCTATCAATGGTTTGGGAGAACATATTAAACAAGTTGCCGGCTCCAGATCCAAGAAATAATGGTCACGAATGTGCAGGTCGGAGAGAATTACTGCCACTCACGTAGTTCAAATGTTTAGTGAAGACAGTGAGAATCACGTTCACTTCTGAGCTGCAAACGCCGGGATCCCAGTTCCAGTTCACAAGGAAAATCGCAAGCTGGAACCGGAAAATGTTCCTTTATGATAGACAACTGTCCAAGTGTTACCTGTACCTTGCTACCTGTATCACATGACATTTTGACTGTATCCACTTCTTTCCAATACTGTTTGAACTACGTCTCCCCTACCCCGGCTAATGACTGTTACATAGCAGTGTGGTCACAGTACAGGGAGTACCATGTATCTTTGTGCTCACAGATAGGATATTGGGGGAGACTCAGGATAGCCCGGGGGACCCAGCCATAAAGAACTCTGCTTTCTGTGTGCATTCATTTAGAAGTTTTCCCGAAACATCCCTTCCCCACTCCTAATAGATGCAAGTCAGCCATACCCAATTCTCTCTCCTTCCAAATTATACACGTTACCAAAGCATTCGCTTTGACAAATTATCATTACTAAAGCTTTATAGGATTGTTTGCTCCGAAGCTATATCTGAATTAGACACTACATGTAATCGGTCTGCAACCTCTCCTTCTCTATGCTTTGTCTATATAGCGCGCAAGAAACAACAGTTTTCACTCTATACTAATACATAATAAATCAAATCAAAATCAATAAACGATATGACTGTTTTCAACAAAAAGTTCGAATGATGTCAAAACGTCCAGCACAAACCGTTAATGAACATCAACACAAAGCCACATTCAATTCCAATTGCTGACATGGTGTTATGGATGAAAGGTCATCACAATTAATGGCAGTTTGGAGCAAGAAGGTGTTTGATATCGTTGACAGCATCTCCTGGACTGTCTGCACAAATCTGAGTTTGATTAAGGGACTGAGACCACATATTTTAGCCATCAATTTGTCCTTTTTTCTAGACTGATTATGGGACAGACTGGAAAAATCTACTGAGAATCACTGAGAATGGACGTATATGGAACTCCCTACACATACGTGGCTCTTGTGTGACAATAGTGGTAGAATGGGAGGTGTTGCGGGGCGGGGGATTTAATTGAAACAGCATTGAAAACAAATGGCCAAAATGAGTGCATCAACTGATTGATGGTTTATCTTGGAATTTAGATTTGAGAGACTGTTGGTTTTATTTTATCCAGGTTTGTGAGAATGAGATGCATTTGTGGTTGGTAATTGAAACAGAATTCATGTCAGCATTTAATAGGTAAAAAGACAGTCAAAGAAAAATTGAATTAAAAGAGACATGATAACAAAGTTGTTATTAGGATGAATGCTGGTGTGAATGTTAAACATCTATACCAACAGATTGACTGAATGGCCTGTTACTGCAGTGCAATTTGCCAAGTCTTTGTAACTCTACCTATTACATATATACCGAGTTAATGATATAATATGTAACAATATAAAAAATGATGCAACATGGTGTTAATAAATAGTACATGAGCCATCACAAAATTAAAAATCAAACTTTTAGAGGTTTGGTGTAGCTACACTTATAGGTCTGCTAAGAAGGGAGTTCCAGGATTTTGACTGTGCAACAGTTGAACGGTGATAGAACTCCAAGATAGAATGGTACGCAGCTTAGAGGGGAACTTGCAGATGATAATGTTCTCATGATCCTGTTGCCCTGGGTCTTTTAGGTGATAGAGTTCACAGGTTTGGAAGATGTTGTCAAAGGAGCCTTGGAGAGTTGTTGCAGTACAGCTATTTAGTTGGTACACATTGCTGTCACTGTGTATCAGCAGTGGAGAGAGTGAGCATTTAAGGTGGTGGATGAGATGTCAATCAATCAAGTTGCATTGCCCTGGATTGTGTTGAGCTTCTTGCGTGTTCATGCAGAAGGTGAAAAGCATTTCACCTCGCTCTTGTATGTTGTAAGATGGTATTTAGGCTTTGGGGACTCAGGAGGTGAATTATTCAGCACAGAATTCTCAATCTTTGATCTCCTCTTGTAACTGGCTTGTCCATTTCAATTTCTGGTCAATAGTAACACCCAGGATGTTGACATTGAGGGATTAAACTATGGTGCTGCCAAAGAATATTAAAAGAAATGGTTAGATTCTCTCCTGTTGGGGATGGTAATTGCTAGGTACTCATGTAGCATGAATATTACTTGTTGCTGTCAGCCCAAACCTGAACATTGTCCAGGTTTTGTTACATGTGGACAGAAAATGTTTCCATATGTGTAAAGTTATGATTGCACTGACTATTGTGCAATTGTCAATGACCATCCCCGCTACTGATCATGGGAAGAAAGGAAGGTCATTAATGGAGCAGCTGAAGATGTTTGGACCTAGGACACTATCTTGAGGAAGTCCTGATGTCCTGAGACTGTGATTGATCTGCAGCAACAACAACTATCTTCCTATGTGCTAAATATAACTAACCAGTGGAGCATTGTCTCCTGAATCCCATTGACTCCAGTTTTGCTTGGGCTCCTAAGTGCCATACTCAGTCAAAGCCTGCCTTGATGTTAAGGGCAGTCACTCTCACCTTATCTCTTAAATTCAGCTTTTTTGTCCATCTTTGAACAAGGTTGTAATGTGACTAGAAGCTGAATTGGCCCTGGCGGAACTCAAGCTGAAAGTCAGTGAGCAAGTTATCACTGAATAAGTGACACTATTGATGACCCTTTCCATCACTTTGCTTATGATTGAGAATGAACTGACTGGGCAATAATTGGCTGGGTTAGATTTCTCCTGTTTCTTGTCAATAGTGCATACTTAGTCATTTTTTCCATATTGCCAGGTAGATGCCAGTGTTGTTCTATACTGAAATAGCTTGACAAGGGCCGCAGCTGGTTTTGGACCCAGAATCTTTTGTACTATTGCTGGAATGTCATCAGGATCCATAGTCCTTACAGCATCCAATTCTGTGAGCCATTTCTTGATATCATGTCAAGTGAAGATCAACTTGGCTGAAGATTGATGCTGGGCACCTCGATGAGGAGGTAGAGTTGGATGATCCATTTCTGATGGAAGGTGGCGTCAAATTCTTATCTTATGCTCTGATGTGCTCGACTCTCAATCATGGACAATGGGGATATTTTGTGGAGTCTCCTCCTCCTTCCATTAATTGTTTAATTGGCTACCACCAATTATAATTGGACTTCAGAGCTTTGAACTGATCCATTGGTTGTGGGACTGCTTAGCTTTTGCTATCACGTATTATTTCCACTGTTGGCATGCAAAAAGTTCTGTTTTGTAGCTTCACCAGATTGACCCCTCACTTTTAGGTAAGTCTGGTGCTGGTCCTAGCCTGTTCTCTGGCACTCCTCATTGAACAGGACTGATACCCAGCTAGATGGTAATGGTAGATTGGGGAAAATATACTGGACCATATGATTATGGATTGGGTGAGTATAATTCTGCTGTTGATGGCCCACAGTGCCTCTTTGATGCTCAGTTTTATGTTGCTAGATCTTTTGCATGTATATCCTACTTAGCATGGTGCATAGTAGGTTTTGTTATACAGTGGGTAGTATGCTACCTCTCCACTGGAAACAATGAATTCAAGTCAAATGCCAGGACTTGTTTGCCATGGAAATAGTGTGCATAATGTGGGTCAATGGGCTGATAAGCAGCTCAGGAGTCCTTTTGCCACTCTCTCACTATTTCCCAAGGGTAAACGTGCATGTGTGAAAATACACCTAAAAAAAGCATACTGATAATATCACACAACATGATGGAGGGTGTCTACAATATGAAGACAGGACGTTGCTCCCACAAAGACTGTGTGATGGTCATTCCTGCTAATATTACCATGGAAGGATATATGTGTGAATGGTAGATTATTGAGAATGAGATCAAATAGGTTTTTCACTCTTGGTTTCCTCATCGCCTGCTGGAGGCTCCTTCACCACATGCTGCAGGCCCAGTCTAGTAACATATCCATCAGGTCCTGGTCACTTAGATCAGTAGTGATGTAGTATTTGGTAATAAACATTGTGGTTTCTCCAACCTCTCCCAATACAGAGTATATTCTGTGCCCCTTGTTACCCTCTGTGCTAATTCTGATTGGTATTAAACATGGAGGAATAGTGATTCATACTGAAAGAAGTTGATGAGTGGATGGTATGAAGAGAAGTCGGTTAGATACTTTGCATAGGATAAGACGGATGGCAGTGGGTTTAAGATAGATTTTAGATAGATAGATTTCTGATAGACAAGAGAATTAAGGGTTACGGAGAGCAAGTGGGTAAATGGAATTGATCCATTTCAGCTCAGCCATGATCTTGTTGAATGGTGAGACAGGTTTGAGGGGCTAGATGGCCTACTCTTGCTCTTATTTCTCATGTTCTTATGTAAGATGATATTGATATGTCTGTTCTGTTTCACCAATAGCAATTTATACAATTTTAAATCCTTGGTGTTTTTGCTTCATGATACAATGTGGCCTAGAAGCTTACAACCTCTGATGCATATATTACCCAAGTTATTGTCAGCAATTAACTATTAGCTATTCCTCAAAATATTTGTAATGATTATACATGATTGTTACATCTTCAGATTGGATTTCATCAAATGTCAACTAGATGGAGCTTAGATGTTTACTACATGTACTAAAAAGTAATAGCTACTCTGAAATGATTTCAAATCTAATTTTATCTGCAAGTTCAGATGGCAGTTCTAATTATTCAGGTTTCCCTGTTGTAGTTTCTGCCATTATTATGACATGATTGAAGAGATTATTACCTTGCACTTACTCTTGGGTATCCATTACTCTCAATATGATATCCTCCAAGCCTTATAATTAGGGTTTATAAAGTCAGAGTTTAGACTTGTTCACTTCAGAGATCAGACATAAATGCATTAATACCATATCAGCTATGTTCACTAATCAGAACTTAGGTGCTTCTGCGTAGTGGAGAAGCTGTGTCACATGATTACAATGTTACAAAGATGATGTTGTGTTTATTAAATAAATAAGCTCATAAAGGCTTTGCTTTTATAATAAGACAACTTCTTGTTCAAACCATCTTGCTTGTTGGAAATAATTACACGACCTGTATCACAATGATGTTACAGTTAAAAAAAAATGATGTGATGGCAGATGGATCTGTACTTTCATGTAGCATCTTTAACATTGTAAAACACCAAAGTGTTTCAGAATATATCATAGAAAGAAAAGAAAACCCATTTCAAAGAAAAACCTTGGCTGAAGAGATGGATTTTATGGAGGATCTTAATGGAGAAGAGAGAGAGAGAAAGACAGAGATGTAAGTTTAAGTGGAGAATTCCAGAATTTAGGATCTTGAGATCTGAAGGAATGGGCATTAACAAAGGAATGAAGAAAGTTGGATTTGTGGGGTCAAATTGGAATAATATGCAGTTTTTGGATAGTTGTAAGACTGAATGAGGTTACAGTGATAGGCAAGGGAAAGTAATGGAGCTGGGGAAATTTTGTGTTTTTTGAAAGAAAGATCATTTTAATTTAAGTTGGTGGACCAATATATGTCTGGATGGACAGGAATTAATCTGAGTTATGCTATGGGCAGCAAAGCTTTGATGAATGCATATTAATGGAGAGAGAAAGATGTTAATGGAGAGTGGAAGATGGGAAGCCAGCCAGGAGAACATTGAAATAATTGAGCCTCAAGGTAACAAAAATGATATGATATAATAAGTGGTGATGGCAAGAAAACTTGTATATGTCCCAATCCATTAGTTAATTATAATCAGAACTAATGGGAATATTCATTATATCTCACTGCTGAACATGATATTCTAGTTCTGATGTCTCTACGTTTGAATTAAAATTGAAGAAACATTGGCTTAGATCTTCTGGATCATAGGACTCCAGACGTAACCCTCAAGATGTGTTGTGGGACCCTTTGGAAGTCCCGATTCTTTTGGAATTTCCTAGGAAGTTTGAATTTCCAACGGGCATTGTTCCTACTCCACGGAACCCTTTGAAAGACATCTCCAACTCTGAATTAGAGTTGGAAACTTTAAACTGTTACCCAGGAAACATTGGACAGAAAAATCTTAGTTTAACTCTTGGGTAATCTATACAAGTGAACCTCCCAATCGCTCACACTGACTCCACTCTGTAACCTGCCTGGCTAGCTCCCACCATCTGACTTTTTTCTCTCACACAGCAGCATTCCTGCTAGACTACTGACCAGACCTCACCACCCTGTTCAGCTGCCACTTCATCCACCTTATCTACTGCTCACCTACCATATTCTCTTACCCACTTGCATCCTCTTGTAGCTCTTCAAAGAAGCATTGAGATATTTAAACCCTTTACTAATCAGAATACGATCACAGCTAGTGCTGAAAAAGGGTGGAATAGTTCCTGTGCAGATTCTCTTTGTTGATGTCTCCAAACTTGCCTGTGCTGATTGAGTTTGGAAGGATCTTCCTTTGGTAGATTGCCCAGAAACTGAAGAGTAGGTTTCTTTTTAAGGAGGTGAGGAGTGATGGTGGTGGTGGTGGGATACAACTATGATCTGAAGCTGTGGGCTAATGTTTTAACAATGTAATTTCACACTCCTTTGTGAAATCGCAGCAGTGAAAATTTGACCTTTGTTAGTGCTGCTTCTGCATTTCGTTGTTATAAAAAGTGGATGCAACAGCTTTTCTTTATTGTCTCTATGTTTAATTTCAAAGATTTATTATGAGGTGTGAATATCATTAAACAAATCAATGCCAAACATTTAAAATAACTTTTCCCACACATCTGAAACGATTACCATCCAGCATCTGATTGTTCAGAAGAGTAATGACACACTGTAGCACGACCTAATTCGTGATAATGTGTTTAACAGTGAGTTCAGAAGCAGTACTGCATAAATTGTTCAAATAGAACTCCTGACTCTTTGCTTTTCCACAATCTCTTAACTTTTTTCTAATAAAACAAAATAGTTGCCTTCTGCCTTTTGATATAGTCCGATCTGTGTCCCTAAATAAGCTTAAAATATGCTGGGAGATATTCTGTGTCCTTTATTGCTTTGTATTTTGAAATTCCTGCTTAATTAAATTTGGCTTAAAACTCCGATAGATAATGAATATATCAGGTCAGCAACATATTATAGAAAGCTCCATGAGTGAATCTGATCAAATAACTTAATTGGTTACATAATTCACAAGCAATAGAAATATTTATTATATCTAATGCAATCATTTATTGATTTGTAATGATTTCCCAATAGTTGGAGTCAACTGAATACTGTTTAAATAATGTAGTCTCAAACACAGCAAAAAATAAGTTTGTTTGCGTGTGGCAACCAAAGGTATAGTCAGTGTAAATGACCAATGTCTAAAATGTTGGAAAACACCAGATAACAGTATACAAACAAAGCAGATGTTCTGGTGGATTGGTATGAAACCACGCAACATTATTCAATATATTAATTGGCTTTAGAGTCAATTGTTTGCTTTGAAGCAGGTAATTCATTGCAGCATATAGCTGTTCTAGAAGTGGTTATTCAGAATTTATATTGTTGGTGCAAGTCTAGCAGTTTAACTGAGCAAGAAAATTTAATGTTATATTCCTGCTAATAGACTGAGAAATGCAACCTATTTGTTTCATTTAGTGTTAAACATTTTAATCATTCCAAAATAGGTTTCTGTAACTCAGGAGAATCATAGTGGTTGAAATATGCTTAACATTTATTAAAAAAACAAATATTAAATATTTAAGGGAGATAGTGATTGCATACAAAGTATATAAGGGTAACTATAGACATAGTGTCAGTACTTGTATGAATAATATAACTCGTGTTCTGGGAGCAAGAAAATGTCTTATGAAAAATAACCACTCAGCGTTAGATTATGTTAAATGAAAAGTTGCTTACCTTTGAGAATCGGGGAGAAATTTTAGTTTTATCTTCCTGAAACTTGTTTTCAATCTTGACTTACCTCTCACAGTTAATTGGAAATAGTCTATGGCAGTATGGATTATGCATGGTCTCTGGAAGCAATAAGGTCGATGGTTTGAATGTTTTATTTTTCAGTCTATACTCATGAACTGACAGTATATTGAAATATTACCAACTGCTGTCTTTCTTAACACTGGGCTTCCCCTTGGCAAATGGTAACAGGTGATTTGTTCAAATTCGGAGTATGGAATCATAATAGTTATGTTACCGGACTAATAATCCAGAAACCCAGACTAATGATCCAGAGATTCAAGTTAAAATCTCACCATAGCAGCATTAAATGCAAACATGAATTTACTAAAAGTTAGTATCGAAAAACTACAGGAGTGTTTAAAAGAGCAGTTAATATCCTTTAGAGAAGAATATCTGCTATTCTTATCCAGCCTGGCCCTGTATCATCTCCAAATTTACAGCAATGTGGTTAATGCTTAATTATCCTCTGCGACCTTTCAGCTACATGTAAGAGAATAACTTACCATCATCTATTCAAGGGCAGTTTGTGATGGGCAGTAAGTGTTGGTTTTTGCAGTGATGCCCATATCCCATGAATTAAAAAAAAAATGTCAGCAAGTAAAATGAATCGATGATGTTAGGTCATGGGAATGATTATTTGATATTCTTGTGACTGCCTTCTTTAATCATCACTTTGTATTTCCTGTATGTGTGAGAGAGAGGTGAAACATCATCATGTGAGCGTGATAGTAGGAAAGTGAGGGAGATAATCTAATCTCGCCATTTGATGTGAATTGTTTAGTTCCACAAGTCATTTAAAGTTTTGCATATTCTTAAAATTTTAAAGACATCGGATTAATTTTAGTTAGTCTTCAACGCTTAACGTTTCCAAGGAATCATTATAATAACTGATCTTCCGGAAAATCAGTTATTATAATTGCTTGGAAATGTTAAACGTTGAAGACTAACTAAAATTAATCTGATATCTTTAAAATTTTATGATGCAATTTAGTTGATGTTGTGGCATCACAAGCATGTTGCACTTTGGGATATGTCATCCATGTACTCAAATCCAGCTATTTGGAAGAACAGTTAAAGCACATTAGAATGATAAGATGTTCAATTAAAACATAGTTTGAATCATCTTAGGGCAATCTCATAATGCCTGGATATCAGAGAAATGGTATCTGATGGATTTTTTTTACTGACACGTTACATTGACTGTTTGGTGCAGTCTGTTCCAAATACAACATCCTGTTTCAATAAATCTAGCATCCCAGTGTAGCACGCGCACAATTTATTATGGATCAAGTAAAGTCATTTGTCAGTGTGCAAAATATCCCAGTGCTCTGATCAGTTAGTGAAGGCCTAGGCAATGTTATGGCTCCTTCGCTGTCAAGTTGTCTCATCTCATATTCTTAGCACTCACTTAGAGAGAGTCGGGATGATAAAAATGTGCCATTTTGTTTATACCTTCAAAATAATTGACTTGAATCTACTGATTCTAATTATTAACACTATCGAAATGTTAGGTGTAAATACATTAGAAATATGAATTAACAAATCATGCAACAAATATTACCAGTTCAAGCATGTCGTTACCTCAAACCTTAAATGATCAGAGATTGACCAGATAATGCTGCTTACAAAAGGTGGCTAACTTCCTAAAAATGTCTTATGACCAAAATACAGGAACTCTTAGCATAGAGCTTATTCAAGTCATTTCCAAAACATTTGGGTTTGCTTTTCCAATGCCAGAGCCATTGTCAGAGGTCAGAGCCTGGGAATTCTGGGATTGGTGAGTACTCTGGCTCCTTACTCTCCTTACTATCTAAAAGCTGTGTGATGGAGTATTGTGTACTTGCCTGGATGAGTGCAGCTTCAACAACGCTTCAGACGTTTGACACGTCCAGGCCAAAGCAGCCCAGATGATTGGCATCCCATTCACCAGCTTAAACATTCACTCCCTCCAACACTAACGCTCAGTGACAGTAGTGTGTACCATCTAAAAGATGCACTGTAGGAACTCATCAAGTCTCCGCCAACAGCATTTTCCAAACAGTGACTTTTACCACATAAAAAGACAAGGGCATTAGATACAAAGGAACACACCACAGTGGAAGTTCCTTTCCAAGCCACACATCATACTGACTTGGAACTGTGTTGCTGTTCCTTCACTATCACAAGATCAAAATTCTGGAACTCTCTTATGAACAGCACTGTGGGTATAGAAAATATCTTTACCACATAGATTGTGGTGGTTCAGGGTATTGGGTCATCAGTGCCTTTTCAAGGTATTGTTAAAGAAATTAGACTGGTGATATGTGAAGTAAAATTGTGCAGAAATTGTCATATTAATCATGTCACCCAAAAAATAATCTTTTAGAGGGCACTACCCAATTTCTAATTGTATTTTTCAAAACATACTTTGAATTGGTAGGCTGTTAATGGAGAAATTAGTGTAGGTGTACCTCCCACTAGCAATCCAGATTAAGGCGCACAGTTACAGCTTCATTATGATCATATTTCTGTCAAAATTACACACATTTCAGAAATTTATGGAAAAATAAGAGGTTATATGCCGTAAGTTAAATTACTTCTTGACAATAGCTTTAAAAAGTTTCACCTGTTAGAAAAGACAGTCTGTTTACTTAGTCATGCTTTCTTCCCACAAACAATAGTCAGTGAGCATCCTTGAATGTAATCCATTTCCAGTGAGGGTGACACTGATCTAAGGTATCGATATTTTGGTGGATTTTCATTTAAAATGGTATGGGTGGAGATACTATTATGATGGCACCATAGATAAATTCCAGGCGTACTTATGTCCAAGACAATAACTTACAACATTTAAATATTAATTCACAAATGATTGACTATTTTGGTGAGCCTCTTTTCATTATATTTTAAATTATTCTGATTGTTTAATTTAAAAAAAATGAATTTAGGGTTGATAGCCTGGAAACTCAGTTATGTTCATGGAATTAAGCTTTGTCAATACACTCTGACAATGGAAATCAACAAATGATACAGCAAGATTGAGAAACACAACAAAAGTAATTTCTAACAATATTTTAAAGTTGCAATCCTGAAATGGGATTAGAGCTAAGCTTTAAATAGAATTACTTTCATATTTTCCATTTTTTATGGCATTGAAAAAGCAAACCCAAATGTTTTGGAAATGACTTGAATAAGCTTTATGCTAAGAGTTCCTGCATCTTGGTCATAAGATTTTTTTTGTAAGCAGCATTATCTGGTCAATCTCTGATCAGTTGAGGTTTGGAGTAGTGACGTGCTTGAACTGGTAATATTATGCAAATTTACACTGTGGGGGAGGAAATAAATCTCAGTTTGAATTTTCAACTAGTTATATATCATCACTGGTAATATGAACCAGATGAAAGCAATCACAATTATGGACATTGCTCCCACTGGATCTCTACTAATTCAATGCACAATGACCAAATGCAACAGTGTTGTCAGCTATAATAGGTGATGGTCTTTTTTTGGTTTTAAAATAGGCATATATATGCATGCACAGGTTGGCAGCATAAGCACCAGGAAATCAATATGCATTCAGCCTGCCTAGATAAAATAACCTTTTGTGGGTTATTAGGACGTTAGTTGTTGGTAATATTTCAATAGCATTTTAGTCAGACAACTTTACTGAGACTACAGAAAAACATTTGGGATATATTTGTGGTCTAATTACTTGATGCCACTTTTCATCCTAATCTTTGAACTGAAAATTTTAACAGCATCCTTTTGCAATGCTGTTATATTTTAGAGAAGGAAAAAAGGAAGGATATCAGCTAAATGTAATTACAACATTGATGACAACAGCCATGATTAACTTTAAGTCTGGATCTACAGACAGAAGTACATATACAAGGATTGTTGTGAAGGATGCATTATTATTAAACTATAGGGCTATTAACTTTCCATTACCAGATGGGAGGTAAGGTAATTGATTATGCCACATAAATGAGATAAAACACAATTGATTTGACTTGAGTTAGTTCCCTCCTCCTGTATTTGTCTCTATTCCTACCTCTTTCACATCTCTGTTGCCTCACTCACTCACTCATTCACTCTCTGCCCCTCAACATGAAGTGAGAGAAAATGGGAATGTAATGCTGCTTTTACTGTGGATTGACCACATCCATGTTTCAAGATGGCACCAGAGAGTGGTGACTCTGCGAACTATGTATGATTTGTATGGATTGCACACAAAACAATAATTTACACTGCATCTTGGTACATGTGACAATAATAAATCAAATCAAATCCCTTTACTTGCAATTTCAGTGGGTCAAAAATCAGGTGAGTTCCATTACATGATTAGTATTTGACACTTTCATCACGTTACGAGCAGCTACAGATCACTGGAGTGTTTTGTAAAAAAGTTATCACATGCTAGAGTCTGACTTCCAATCAAATTGCTGCCCAGATATGGCACCACCCTAATCATCACAAAATCGCCAGAACACTTTTTTTAAATTCTGGATGCAAAGAGGCCCCCAGGGAACATCTGTAACACTAATCAGTCCATAATTTCCAATGTGTAGGGCAAATGCATGAATGCCGGACCAATCAATTACATCACGTTACTCTTGGCACTTTAAAATCTCACAAAATAAATTTTGTCTATATAGCATTTCTTCATGAGCCCCATTTGATCATTTATATAATAAAAAAAGATTTCTGCCAATGAAGCATTCTTTTTGTACTGGACTAAAATATAAGCATAGACCATGTGTTTCAAGTCCAGCAATGGGCTTTGAATATTTCCATAGGTGAAATGTATAATTGGCCTCCTTGTTGTAAAATTAGTTCTTCTATACCATAGTTTTGTCTTCATGAACAACAAATGGAATGGCTGCATGAATGTTCAGCTCTTATACAACAATCAGCATAGGCTCAGATATTACTTTGCTTGAGGCAACAGTCATGATGTTATCCTTTTAATGAAAGCACCTTATTCCCATTATTTGACCCACAGAGTTGAACGCAAGGTAAGCTACTTTAAGACAAAGTGCTTGAAATCTGACTAGTGAAACATCCACGAGGTCTGCTGACAGTAGTTCCTGCCTATGTGCAGTGCAACCTGGTAAATATTTATTCAGGCGTGGCAATTAAGATTTGCATCATATAGATGGTAGGCAATGGCCATCTCCAACATGAGAGAATCCAACAAATTCCCCTTGACATTCAATCACATTATCATTAAAAAAGTGCTGGTAAAATTAATGGGAATAAAAGCTGACAAATTGCTGGATCTGATGGCCAACATCTTAGGGTTTTAAGAGGTGGTGAGAGGAAGTGGGTAAACTGATTTTAATCTTCTAGAATTCCTCAGATTCTACACAAACTTATGGAATAATCGGTTGTAATCCTACTATCTAAAAAAAGAGGGAGAGAGAAAACAGGGTGCTGTTTTTTGTGATTTTTTTTTTCTGATTTTTTGTGCCCAAAATCTGTAAATGAGTAAAATGCTAGAATTTATTATTAGGAACATGACAACAAGACACTTAGGAAATCATGATATGATCAAGCAGATCAATGTAAATTTATGAAAAGGGAATTGTATTGACAAATCTGTCAGAGGTTTTTGAGGTTGAAATTGGCAGGGTAAATAAAGGGAACCTTATTATACCAGGTATAGTGTATTTAGATTTTCAAAAAGCACTTGACAAGCTACCAGGCATGAGGCATAACACAACATTAGGAATTATGGGATTGGCTGATCCTTTCCCTCAACTCCACCTTCCTCTGTTATTCCTATAGCCTTTGATTTTCTTAGCATCCAAAAATCTCTCAATCTGTCTTCAATATACTCATGATGTGGAGATACCAGTGTTGGACTGGGGTGAACACAGTAAGAAGTCTCAGAACATCATGTTCTTTTGTGAATTGAGTTCGTGTCTTTATATGCTCTGTTTGGGAATAGAACTCCCACTCACCTGACAAAGGAGCAGTAAGCGCTCCTAAAGCTACTGGCTTTTGCTACCAAATAAACCTGTTGGACTTTAACCTGGTGTTGTGAGATTTCTTATTGAATATACTCACCAGCTGAGCATCCTCAGTGCTCTGGGGTGAAGAATTCCAAAGATTCAAAACCATTTGATTGAGAGAATTTCTCCTCACCTCAATCATAAATGACTAACCCTCTATTCTGAAATTGTGACCCTGGTTCCAGGCTCCTCAGCCAGGGAAAAATATTCTTCTTGTATCCACTCTATCAGAGTTCTTTTATGGGCAGAGATTTTCCATCCCATTGCACTAATATTGAATATTGTACTGTGGGAAATGGAGCAAGAGGCAAAAAAATTGGCCTTGCGCCCAATTTCTCAATCTCCCATGATATTTCCAGCCCCAATCTGCTGGCGTAATCAGCTTTGCAATATGGAAGGTTGACAGATCTTTCCCAGTATACTGGGAGTCCAGAGCGCATGGGAAAAAATCTTTACAATCAGTCTACAGCCAGCTTCCAATTGTGAATGGGCTCTTCTTACTGATAAGAATATATAGCACAGAGTACCGTAAACTCACATAACTTACTGCACTAGAAAAATGGGTGTGAAAACTGGAGGTTTTCTTGCCTACTTGTTCTGAGAAAATTTCACCCTATTTGTCACAATTATATCATATCTCATTTATTTAAACTTTAGGGAAATAGGCTGAATTTACTCACAGCTTCTTCAGGACAATCTCCTCATCCCAAAATGTTTAGTAAACCATTGTTACACTTCTTTTCAGGCAAACATATCTTTCTTTAGATCAGGAGACAAAAACTATACACACCACTTCGAGTGTGGTCTCACCAAGGCCCTGTACAATTGCAAGAAGATCTTTTTAGTCTTGTACTCTATTCCCTTAGTAGTAAAGACAAGCATTTCTAATCGCTTGCTATACTTGTCAGCCTTCTGTGATTTATGTATAACGGCACCAATGCCCCTCTGAGTATCAACATTTCCCAGTCTCACTATTCAAAAAAAAATCTGTCTTTCTATTTCATTACCAAATTCTGCAATACTATCCATTATATTCCATCTACTGTGTTCTTGCTCACTCATCCAAATTGTTTATAACCTTCTGCAACCTCGTCATGACTTACTTTCCCATCTAACAGTTTACAAACTGTCAACAAACTGGATATATAACAGTATAGTCCTCTCATCTAACTTATTGGTATAGATTGTAACTAGCTGAGGCCTACATACCAGTCGTTGTGCTACTCTACTAATTAGAACCAACTTAGAGATGGCTCATTTATTCCCATACTCTGTTCTCTGTTTGTTATTCAGATCTCAAATTAAGTTAATGTCATCCTCAATCCCATGAGCCCTAATTTTGTGTTGTAGCATCATGCATGGCATCTTATCAAATGCTTTTTGAGAATTCAAATACACTGTGTCTACTGCTTCCCCTTATTTACTCTGCCAATTACAATCTGAAAACCTCTGACCGATTCATTATACACAATTTCCCTTTCAAAAATTTCTGTTGATGTGCTTAATCATACCATGATTTTCCAAGTGCCCTGTTACATCCCGAATAATAAATTCTAGCAATTATAGATGATAGGATAACTGACATATAGTTCCCTGTTTTCTGTCTTCTCCTTTCATAAATAGTGAAATTGTGTGTGGGTGACACAGTGGCACAATGGTTAGCACTGTTACCTCACAGTCCCAGGGGCCCGGATTCGATTCCCAATTTGGATCACTGTCTGTGTGAAGTTTGCATGTTCTCCCTGTGTTTGCATGTGTTTCTTCTGGGTGATCCAGTTTCCTCTCACAGTCAAAAGATATGCGAATTAGGTGCATTGGCCACACTAAATTGCCCTTTGTGACCCGGGATGAGTAGGTTAGCAGGATTAGCCGGGTAAATATGTGTGGATAAGGGGATAGGGCCCAGTTGGGATGGTTGTTGGTGCAGGTCTCATGGGTCAAATGGCCTTCTTCTGCACTTTAGGGATTCTATGATACTTTCTAATCCTTGGGGATTGTTCTACAATCTGGGGAATTCTGGAAGTTTCAAGCCAATATATCCATTCTCTCTTGCAACATCTCAAAAATCTAGGATGTAGACCATCAGGTTCAAGGGATTTGTTGGCTTTTACTTCCATTTATTTCACCAGTTTTTTTTTAACTAATACTGTTTTTCCATTTCCACTTTTTTTTTTAAGTCTTCATTTTCACTCGACCCTGGGCCTAGAGTTTCATATGAGAGTTGGATGAATTCCTCCATCTCAGGATTGCTGGCAGCTGGGATCTGAGGGGTCAGGTCTGAAGTTGTTTAGAAGAAGGCCTCCATTAAGAAAGGAATAGAGGCAGGCTGAGTCCAGAGTAGGCAGATAAAAATGCCCACTTTTGTTCCCAACTCACCCTGGCCTAGTGCTTCCAGGGCAATCAGTTTATTAACAATACAGTTCAACTTTCTGACCACTTTAAACACCCACCTCTCCTGTTATCCACTTTCAGAACAGAACTTGGAAGCCCTGTTATAACAGTTTGAAGCCTTTCAATAGCCCATTAAGCTCCAAGTGATCAAGTAGACATTTTGTTGTTATAGCTGCTTCAATGCATTCACAAAGTTATTAAACAGTCGGCTTGCAGCCAAGAGACCATAGAACTCACTGAATTAATAAATAGACTTTCAAACTGCTGCCTCAACAAATGCCTAGACTGTATGCATAAGAGCAATGGGTAAAGATGATGAAACATTTACACTTGATTATCATATTCAACTGTATAGTGAAATGTGCTCTACCTTTTTATCCATTGGCTGAACTTTATTTAATTCATCTGAAGGCTTTTTCACATTTCCAATGTTGTTCTTTTAGTTGACAGCTTGCCAGTTGGCAGAAATAATAACTTGGCAAACGTGTTGTTTAAGCTGGGGTATCACAAAAGTGTCATAACTCACCTGATTGAACACAGATGCAACCTGTGCTACAGCATTTACTGATGAACATTTAATGATGTGAAGGCAAAAAAATACTATACTAACCTTTTAATCACTTTGAACCTCCAATCTATGCCTTTCCTCCCCCATTGCTGCTGTGAAATCCAAAAGCTTCTACAGCTCAGCCGCTTCATGAAAGTTAAAAAAAAATCTTAGCTGTGGTGTGTTTGCAGTTCACCCACAATGCTGTCAGTTTCATCTTAATAGCAGTGAGTGGGTCCTGGGACCCAGCCTCTACCCTATCCTCATTAAAATGAGTAAAGATGGGCGCTTCATTCGGGGATCATTTTTTCAATCTCACTTCTGTTTGGTCCTAATTGGACCTAGGAAATCCAGTCCTTAGTCTCCCACTCCTTCCAGAATATTAATTGTGTCTTCTACAGTGAAGACAAGTGAAAATTTCAGGATAGTTTTTACCATTTTCTTAGTCCAAAAACTTACAATAGAAAATATGTCTCTAAAAACTTCCTTTCACCAATCGCTTCCTTTCTACATTTCTATTGAAGCTTTTAGACCCTGTTTTTATATGTCTTGTAAGTTTACCCTCTCATTCTTGTTTTTACTTCTTTATGAATTTCTTGGTCTTCCTTTGCTGAATTGCTGAAATATACTCCTCACGTTTAATTTCCTTTTGTGAACAATATAACCCTCTTCCTTTGATTTAAGTGCTATCTTTTATTTTTCTTTGTTATCCACAGCTGGACAGTGGTTCTCTTTATTCCTTAAGAGAATGTATATTTAAGACAGTGAAAAAAAAATTTATGGGGTAGAATGGTGTATGGGGAAGGTGTTATTTTTCGCAATGTTGTATTAGAAACTCAGTTATAAGATTCTTGAAGGAATTCCAGACTTTATTAGTTTTGGAAAGAATGTGAAAATTGTAAATGTCAAGAATGGCACTGCTGGTGACTTGGTTGTGTGTTTTTTGCTTTTGCTTTTAAATAAATTGAACTATAAATTTTAGTATGAATGGTTGACAGTGTGATATTTACTACCTTTCACAGTGCACATGAGAACATTGTGATCATCCCATCCAGCTTTCCATACCATATACTTAGTAAAAGTGTAATTGTTAATCATTCTAGCAACATTATGCATTACTTTATCATCAATCATCTCAATTATTTTCATACCTTACATTTTTCTAAAGATGAAAAATCCCTGAAATGCTGCTTTTTCTACTAAAAGACAGACTCCTTATTGAAAATACATTCTTAAAGTGAACTACATATACATTATGCTTTCTGATTTCCCCTGAGGAATCCTGCAAGTTTTTACTGTTGTCACGACCATCAGTGTTGTGAGTTGCTATATCATTTTGAGGCTGAATGCCTATGTATTTAAATGTACCCATGTCTGGGTTGGCACAGTGGCTAGCATTGCTGCCTCACAGTGCCAGGGACTTGGGTTTGATCCCCGGCTTGGGTCACTGTCTGTCCAGAGTCTGCATGTCCTGCCTATGTCTGCGTGGGTTTCTTCCGGATGTTCCAGTTTCCATCCACAGTCCAAAAGACGTGTGAATTAGATGGATTAGCAATGCCAAATTCTCTCTCAGTGTACGCTGGAGTGGGACAACTAGGGAATTTTCACAATACCTTCACTGTAGTGTTAATACAAGCAGACTTGTGACAAGCAGTTAAACTTAAATGTACACGCTTATGAATGTTTTGAAGTATGGTGAGAGCTTACTGGGTGAGGAAAGTTAAAATCATAAACACCAATGTATTGTAAAAACAATTTACTTTCGATGATGCTGGCACAATCCACCTTTAGGAATTAGGGAAAAAAAACTGAGAGACAACCTGAGCATTTAAAATTTCTGGGGTGACAAGCTGGACTGTGGTGCTTCTATTCAGTGACTCCAATATACTTATCTGATTCTTGCCTGGATGTCCTTTGACACTGGCACCGTTTAAAACAATATGAGAGCTGGGTCAAGTCACTGACCCCTGTAGATTCGGAATCATACGTCCTTGGTTGAATCAATTTTGTCGGTTTGGAATGTCTGCGATGGTGTGCAGCTTGTGATTACTGAAAAATCAAGGTGTTATGTGGGAGAGACTTTGGGTGCGAAATCTCTGAGACATGTCGAATGATTTGAAAAATGACAAACCTCGGGCTGTCCTAAATTACTTTGCAACCAGTGAAGTAATTTTGAAATGTTGTCACTGTTGTAATGTTGGGAAACACCAGGCAATTTGTGCATGGCAAGGTCTTACAAAATGTACTGAGATGAATTGGAACACTGGTTAAGAAATAAATGCAGCAGAAGACTCCTGCTTGAATAGGGTTTTTTAATGCCCACTTCAGCAGGTGGATCTAGCTTTGAGTTCAAGTCTCATCCAACAGTAACAATGCCAAAAGCACGATTTTCCATTAGAACTGCACTAATCATCCTTGATTATGTGTGTAAGTCTCTGGAAAGAGGCTTGAAAGCCACGACGCTGTACTTCAAAAGTGAGAATGCAATCGCCTGAGTCTTAAAGCAACACAGGTTAAAGTAAGCTGCTGTGGAATGGTGTAAAAAATTGCCTTCCATGAAAGTCTCAATGAAACCTAATGCAAGATACACCACATTGGCACTTGGCTTCATGGTTCAATGAAGTAATTTTGAAATGCAGTCATTGCTGTAATGGCAGGAAACACTAGACAATTTGTGCATGGTTAGACATTACAGTTCTAGTAGTGTGCTGGAAAGTAATGGTAAATGAGTTATATAGTTGATGGGGTGTCTATTTTGCAAGATGATTCAGATGTAGGTCTACACTGTCAATAAAAATAGCACAGATCCATTTCTCTTAATAGGAGTAGCTTTGGTTTAGGCCTGGGACAATTGTTGGGGGTTCCTGCTGCTCAGCTTAAATGATCTGTCACAACATTGTCCAGATTGCAAAGATTTGTGCATGCACCATGTTTTGAGTGAGAAATGTTTTTCTTTATCAATCATATTGTCATTTTTTTTGACAGTGGAGCAAGCATCAGAGCATGAAGTATATTTGTTTGGAGTTGTAATTCTGTGACTTGACTATTCTGTCAATGGTGTCAATCTTCTTCTTAGTGACAAAGAAGTGTTCTGGATCAAATATGATGATTTTGATTCATCTGGCCATTCTAATGGTTCAACATTAAATCAAATCATTCATCACCCATATTCCTTGATTCATTTTCTTAATTCTGAGATATTTACATTTTTTATTTCTATTTAAGAGTTTTATGTTCTTAAACAACAATTTTCCCAGTGCACTTCAGCCTGTTCTGTTCTTATACCCTTAAAATTACCTTTATTTAAATTTAAGACACTGGTTAAAGGCCCACATTTATTACCCCCACATTAATTGTGAAATTCTACCATATGATACTTTATAATGTGATCATTAGTTAATCCTGTCTCATTACACATTATCAGGTTTAAAATAGCCTATTCCTTGGTTGGTTCAAGAACATACAGTCATAAGACATCAATATATTCTAAGAACCCATCATATTTTACCTTTGCCAATTTGATTTGTTCAATTTATACAAAGATTAAAATCACCTTTGATTATTGTAAACACTTTCTCACAAGCCCTAATCATATGTTGATGCATAATGTTTTACACTGTAGTTAGTGTTATAAAAATATAAACTATTCCTACCAGTGACATATTTTCCTATCTCCACCTAAACTGAGGCTACATTTTGATCCTCCAAGCCAAGATCATTTCTTATGCTGCTCTCATCCTTTATTAACAGAGATACCCTACCTCCTTTTATTTTCTTCTTGTCATTCTGAAGTGTGAAAACCCCTTAAGTATTTAGTTCCTAGCCTTGATCACTTTGTGAACAAGCTGTAGTGCTATCATATAATACACCATTTAGTTCTATTTGTGCTATCAATTCATTCATCATGTTGTGAATGAAGCATGATTTCAGATAAGAAGTCTTTGAATGGCACAGTGGCACAATTGTTAGCACTGCTGCCTCACAGTGTCCAGGCCCCGGGTTCAATTCCAACCTCAGGTGACTGTGTGGAGTTTGCATTTTGTCCCTGTGTCTGCATGGGTTTCCTCGGGGTGATCCTGTTTGCTCCCACAATCCAAAAATGTGTGGGTTAGATTGATTGGTCATATAAATTGTTCCTTAGTCTCAGGGGGATTATCAGGATAATTATGTCACGTTACAGGGATAGGGTCTGGGTGGAATTGTTGTCGGTGCAGACTTGATGGACTGAGTGGCCTTCTTCTGCACTGCAGGGAATTTTGTGATTCTATGGAGGCAGTCTTACCAGCCCTTCATGCCACATTCCTGCTGCAGTGAGAATTTGGCGGCCAGCCAAGTCTCTGTTCTATGCAGAGGAATGGGAAAATCCATAGATCTGGAGAATCCTACAGTGCAGAAGAAGGCCATTCAGCCCATTGAGTCTGAACCGGTCACAATCCCATCCAGGCCCTATTCCTGTAATCCCATTTATTTACCTGATTAATCCTCCTGACGTCGGGTTCAATTTATCATGGCCAATCCACCTAAACTGCATATCTACCTAACCCTGTTGGCATGAAAGGTGGTAAGATTCCAACTTTTAATTCTTGTATTTTTATCATTTTTTATAGCTCTGTCCCTATGGTCTGGTGTACTCTTGTATACTGATATGCTCTGCCTCTTCCTTTCACACTCTGGTTATGATTAGCCACTATGCTATACTGCACTATTATCTTCTTTCTTTTTGTTAACTTTCTACATTTCCTTCACTTGGACCTTCCCAACTCCACCAATATTTAGTTTAATGCCATTCCCACAGACCTTTTTAACTGATTTTCTTGGGTTTCTTGTTCCAAGATGGTTCAAGTGAAGGGTGTCCCAAGGTGCAACTCCCTCTTTCCCCAGCACAGTTGCCAATGGCCGATGGATCAAATCTATTTCTCCCATGCCAGACTCTGAGCTCTGCACTGAACTCTAAGTGTTTTTTACGCAGTGGTAATTTGTTCATGTCCCAGATAACAACCCAGAGATTAGTACTTTTAATTTAACACCTAGTTGCTCATACCCACTTAGCAGAATTTCTTTCTTAGTTCTTCCTATGTCACCCACATAGACCATGAAAATTTAATCCCACTGCAATTGAGCACAAGGCAGGCAATATAGCCTTCAGTCACATGCTGTCAGTTGTAGAAAACAATAACAGTATCTATCCCCCTAAATACATTGTCCCCTATTGCTACTTTCCATTGTACTGTCCTGACCTTCTATTACTCCTCTTGTTTCTGAAAGGGGGGAGGAAGTAGATTAAACAGTAACTTAAAAAGGGATTGATATTTAAAAAGAAAAACATTGTCAGGATATGGGCAAACTGAGACTAATTGGATGGTCCTTTTGAAAGAACTGATATAGGCCCTCCTGTTCCAGGTGAATCTACAATATGGGCATAGTCAAAGCATAATTAGAAGGCTTTTTTGCCATGTTTTGTATAAATCTGACTGTAAATGTGCAGATCCTCAATGAGAATTAACATGGGAAGAAAGATGAGAATTAAGATCATTCTGTGCCCCAATGCTGACATGAAGAAATTGTTGGGTGAAGTGGGGTTTGCTGTACAGCTGAGACCAAGCTGAAGATCAGGTTTTGTTGCATATATGAGGTTCGATCAGCAGAAAGAGCGATCATTTCTCACGAAAACAAAAATTGTGCAAGGATGCATGTGGTAATAAACTGACCAGAAATGCATCATAAATGTATTTGTTTTAAGATTTATTTTTCAAATATGACTTTGCAATTGTCCATTTATGTTTGGTGCTTAGCAATATGCTATACATGTTAACTTCCAATAATCATGAGAATGAGAAAGATCATTGATTGGATTCACAGATGTTGGTAACCTTTCTATGAAGATGTGTACTGGACTTTAATGCACAAATCTAAATAGCTGTGACTGTATTAATTGTTGTTAAGGAGAGAATTCAAATGTATTGCCTTGAGGATTACAAATCATTAAACATATTTTGGGGGTTTATTATGTATTATAGTTTTAAATAAGCCAAGGGAATAACATTTATTGGTAAAGATTTGTAAATGGCATTTGATTTTATAACAATACACCAGTACTGGACAAATGTATTTTGAAAATAATGCCAGATATCTTCAATCCACACAAAAGACTTACAAATATTAACTTGAGCAGCTAATGAAACAACATTTTGGTTGTGCAAGTACTCAAAGGATTTTCAATTGATCTGTCCAGTTTTTACAACAAATTTGTGTATATATATGGAAAATAATCAATTAAGATTTTCACAGGCAAATCTAGTAGGAGGTCTGGACAGAAAATACTTAATGCAATGATTTCCCCACAGACGTATGAATTTTTCAATTTAACATAGGTCATTTATGTGGCTTGAAAACGACTCTGGAATATTAATAGCTTTAGTGGGAAGCACAGCATTCTAATTTAACATTTCATATTAACAGCTATTTAAAATTTGCACGTTTGATTTTTTTTGAGGTTGAAAGGCAACCTCATTGAAGTCTTGGCTCAAGTATGTTCACCTTGGATTACTTTTATCCAAAATATGACAGCATTCCACTACTTAGAGGCTGATTTTCCTCACTCTTGGGTTAATTCTGCTTTCATCTTACATGCTTTACGTGAGACTTTGCTTCGATGGAGGTGGATTAATAAAATTATTTTTGGCATATGATTGCTTTTGCAAGCAGCGCGTATTTGAATTTTATTCCCCTGGGCATAATAAAGATCTACCGCTATCATCCATTTTGCCCATGTGGAGGACAAGACCGCAACAAAATATTGCTTAATATGTACTGTATATGCAGCAATATTCTTTACCACTGCAACAATCTAAATTATATTTCTTTCTCTCAAAAGTAACTCATGTTGTACACACCAAGATGACAGGATTTTCAAGATGTTAACTGAAGCGTACACTTGAATACTTGATTAGTTGCATTTACCAGTACTGGAGTTGGGACAACAGGAGAAAGGCAGAATGTTCTGCTGCCTTCCAATGAATCTATCGGCACCAGCAAACTACTGTGGATGCTGGAAATTGGAAATAAAAACCGAAACTGCTGGCAATACTCAGGAGCAATCTTATCAGCTTGCCATTCCGGTTGATTAGCGCAGTGAACAGGTAGGATTGCAAGAGAAGTGGGAAATTGGGTTTGTGCCCGGTTTCTTGTCTCTCACGAGACTACTGCTCCTGTTTCACCAGCTTAATCAGTCATGTGCCTAAGAAGGGCACGAGGCTGTTTTAAATATTTATAAGTTAATTTAAATATTATGAGTGAGCCAGTAATGCAATCATCCCAGCTGCACTTGCCTTAAAGGCCTCGCTGGTAGAAATCCCTACCTGCGAGGATCACATATGGTCCCTCACCAAAGGAGACCTGATGTGATGGTCTTTCTGGTGGGACCAGAGACCATTGAGGCCTCCCACATGGTTGGAGTTAGAGAGAGAAGTGCCCCTTGGGCAGTGCCAGCCTAGGGCTCTAGCACTACCGGTCTCGGCATCTATCAGGGACACCTATTGGCTAGGGGGCACGATTGAGGGAGTACTATCAGGGTCACAATCCAGGGCCACAATCAGAGTGGGGTTTGTAGCTGAGATTGTGGGCAGGTGATGGGGGGTTGGGTGTGCAATGTCCAGGGCAATGAGTGGGTGATAATCTCCCAGTGTACTCTGTACTCTTGACATTCATTGGGCTATTGGGGTGCATGCGCAATAATACCTTCTAGCAATCAGCAGCTGGTCCCCAGCATGAATAGACTCCATCTACTCTCCCTACTGGTGAGAATCACACTTTGCTTCATTTTTGTTTCTAAATGTCATAAGATTTGATATTTTGTCTTGCTGAAAAACGGAGCTGAAATTCATCAGGATTCATGCTCATTTGGTACTTAGAATGTTTTTGGTAAGATCTTCTCCCACTTAGCATTTTTGGCAGCAGCTGGAGAGAGAATGGACAGAATTAATGTTCCAGACCAATGACCTATTGCTAGAATTTTTTTCTGATGAATGTTACCAACCTGAAGAAGTAAATCTTTCTCCCTCCACAGATGTTGTCAGCCTTGCT
This sequence comes from Sphyrna mokarran, assembly GCA_024679065.1. Lineage (NCBI taxonomy): Eukaryota > Metazoa > Chordata > Chondrichthyes > Carcharhiniformes > Carcharhinidae > Sphyrna > Sphyrna mokarran. The sequence continues at coordinate 101,205,146 of JAGIQG010000003.1, read as the reverse complement.
GAGTTTTTCTAACATTTTCAGTTTATAAAAGTATAATTTTATATAGATAATAAAATGCAACTCCTAGTCTTGATTTTTTTTTTACTCCATTTGTTATACAAACATAATTGTTCACAAAAGCTTGCCTTTAGAGTGCTGAATAGCATCAATGTACAAAGCCACTTGTTACTTCTGGTTACTTGTTTCTTCAAAAATGCAGAGCGTATCTTCAATTGAACTGCTTCCTCAGAGTGCTGTTTATTAGAGAAAGATGAACAATGCCTCCTTTGTATGACATTAACCATTATACTCTAGATTGCTTATGCCAGGACACTGAAAAGCTTTGGGACATTTAAACAATCTTTCAATGTGAGTGATTGAGTATACAGATGGGTAAGTGGGTGAGGTAAGTGATATCTGGGTTGGGATGTAGTTGGGTAAGGTCACCAAGGATTGCCTAGTCAGGTTCAGTAAGGGGAAGAGTGAGGAGAAGTTGGATGATGGGGGATACTCCGAGCAGTTGAGTGGAGAGTTGGGGAATCAGGGGAACGAGAGTTTCTCAAGTGTTGGGGTGAGTCAGCTTGAGTTGGAGACTAAGGGGATGGAGAAAATTGGTGGGAGATGTTTTGGGGGGAGACTGGGAGAAGGAGGAGTAGGAGAGGGACTGTTGTATAGTTACCCAAGAGTTAAATGTGGATTTTTCTGCCTAACATTTTCTGGGTAGCTACTAAGAGGAGTAAGTTAGGACTGTCCAAAGTTTTTGATCCTCACTGAAGAGTTGAAGATTTTTTCAGAATGTTGTAAGGAGCAGGAAAGTTGTACTTTGGAAGTTGCAACTTCTTGGTCAATTCCCATGGATTCACTGCATAGGGATTTCTGAGGGGTACCAAAACACAACTTGAGGGTATTCTGATGATATAATCTTTAACCATTAAGAGATGTGAGTCATTGTTGTTTGGCACATGACTGTACGTAGCACTTCCAGATCTATATTTACAAAGCAATTCATTCCCCGGTCTTTACAAATAAAGTAACTATATAGCTCCACTTTTTATTTTTCCGGTTCAAAGTTAGTTCTGCTAAGGACATAAATGGTGTGTGTGTGTGTGTGTGTGTGTGTGTGTGTGTGTGTGTGTGTGTGTGTGTGTGTGTGTGTGTGTGTGTGTGTGTGTGTGTGTGTGTGTGTGTGTGATTGAAAAATAAATGTAAGGACCTGTATTTGAAAAGAAATTGCAGTTAAACCTGTCAGAAACCTTTTAGACATTAATATCCTCAATCAATCTACAAGAACAATGAAGCAATGGCAAGAGCTAATAATGATAGATAGACAGAATACTGGTATGAAATGGACTAATTGAGCATAAACTGATAAGAGTTCAGATTTTGGCCCCCATTTAACAGACATTTGAATTTAATTCTCTGCAAGTAATATATGACAGCCTCAGTTAATGGTTTGATGTCACAACCTTATTTGTCATATTTACTATTCGATAATGAATTAAACAGGATTCTTTTTATGTATGCAGATCATTTTAAAGCCAATTGTAAGCAACAAACTGCTCAGAGGTGTGCAATGATGCAAATACTTTTATTTCTGAAATGTTTTCATGGCAAAGTTTTCTTCAAAAATCGAGTTTATATTGATCTCCTGGAACGAAGGTGTAAGTGTCATTTGAAAACTGAAGGATAATAATATTAAATAAAACTTCCACTGATCATTCCGTGGATGCTGTTTGTCTCTTTCTATGGGGAAGAGTCTGCAGTAAAAACTGGAAACTATTCATAAAGTTTAACTAGCACTAAATGGAAAGGTACCCTATTGTGCAAGAAAATGCTTAACATAAATTATGATCTAATTAACATTTGCATAATGATATAGACTTCCTACTGCTTGTAGTGTTAATTAGCAAATGACAAATGAGTAAGCATTAATATTTCATTAAGATGTAAGGTACTATAAGCAAGATTTGCAATGAAAAATCAAACTGGCCCAAACAACATGCATAAAGTAAAATATTATCAAGGGTTCAACATATTTTGGTTGATCTCGTTCTTCAGTATTTTGTACTTTTTTTGGCTTAATATTTGTGACTTAACAATTGATTTCCTCCATTTTCATCAGAATGATTAATTGTTAAAAGTCTCCTGTTCATCAGTTATGACTTAACAGTATACAATTCCCAAAGGATAAACATAGTTTATAACAGCTAATACTCCAAGAAAACTAGTCATAATTAAAATTACATTACACATTATTTATTATGATTAAACGTCAAAGCAAGAACTGTAATGTTACACAAATGTGAAAGCCAAATTACATTCCATTAAACCAGCCCTACCATATACTTTTCATTAATTCAATAAACTTGGGTGATATCTTCTATGATGTATTGAGGTAAACCATTCAACTTCAAAGAAATACAAAAAAAAGAGGCAAGAATAAGCCATTTTTTATTTATTGGTGTCACAAATAAGCTTACATTAACATTGGAATGAAGTTACTGTGAAAATCTCCTCGTCGCCTCGCTCAGGTTCCTGTTCGGATACATTGAGAGAGAATTTAGCATGGCCAATGCACCTCACCAGCACATCTTTTGGACTGTGAGAGGAAACCAGAGCATCTGGAGGAAACCCATGCAGATATGGGAAGGAACATGCAAACTCCACAGTGACAAACACCGAAACAAGAAATTGAACTCAATTCCTTGGCACTGTGAGGCTGCAGTGCTAACTACTGTGCCATTCTTTTGGCCCTTTGAGCCTGTTCCATTATTCAGTATGATCATGGTTGATCCTCTAACTCAACACTATATTGCCTATATACTCTCTCCCTATACCCCTTGATGCCTTTAGAATCTAGAAATCTCTATTTTTCCCCCTTAAATATATTCAGTGATTTGGCTTCCACAGCGATCGGTGGTAGTGACTTCCACAGGTTCACCAACATCCTCATTTCAGTCATAAATGGCCTATCACGTAACCTGACTCTATGACCCCTTGTTCTAGATCTCCCAGTCAGAGGAAACAACAAGCCTGTCCTGCAATGTCAGAATTTAAATGTTTCAATTAGATCCCCCCTCATTCATCCTTCCAAATTCCTGCGAATACAGGTACAGTCAACCCATCTCCCTCCTCATAGAACATTCCTGCAAACTTGGAATCAGTTTGGTGAACTTTTGCCACACTGTTTCAATGGCAAATAGATCTTAGATAAGGTGGTCAAAGCCACACACAACACTGTAAGTGTGGTCTCACCAACGCCCTGTACAGCTGCAGTAAGACAACCTTGCTTCTGTATTCAAGTTGCCTCACAATGAAGATTAACACATCATTTGCTTTCTTAATGCTTTGTGCACCTGCCTACTTGCTTTCAGTGAAGGCATGTATCTTAGAGATAATCTTGTGAGGCTTCAATTGTTCACTAACCATATTATAACTGTAATTGATGCAAAAAGACTATAAGAAGTTCCATTATTAGACCTTTGAACCTTTTAATTCTCTCAGCAAATTGAGTTTCATCAGGTCTTTTACTAACATGAAATTTTACTGAAAATTAATTGACCAGTATATGAAACAGTAGACACATCTGAGCATATAGCTTTGATTTTCTGGCCTAGCTAGCATAGAGAGGTGAAAAAATAACTTTGGGATACCATCTCAGTATGACTTTGCTTGTGGTCTAATTTGCAATAAGATGCTCAGCATTACCATGGAGCAATGCATGCTCTTAGAGCTATTTAATAGTGTTACTTTACATGGTGTGTTATTATCTTTGGCCAGAATACAAGCAAATAAACTCATGTTTGTTTTTAATGTTTAACATTAAGTACAAGGGACTTATAGATCTCGTTGAATAGTCTTAATCTTTGTGTTGATGTGTTGCCACAGTCACTTTCTTCCTCCCGCTATCCTATTGGGCTAACCTTCTTCAAAGGCTCTCTCCTGACCCAACCGTGTTAAAGAACAAAAATGTATTCCACAAACTTTGAACAGTGGCTTTTACATCTTAATCTGGCTGTGCAATCTGCTGATCTGAATGTTAAGGTTTCACCTGCCCAAGACTCCATCTCAATATGATTCCCCTTGCAAAGATTGACATGTGGTTTTTGTCTTGTGAGTTTTCAGTGCTTGGCTAGCAATGAAACATGACAGAAGCTTGGCTCTTAACCCCTGAGTGACTACCACCTTATGTCATTGTCAGGTTGTTGCTAATTTATTGATTGCCTCTAGCTGTTGCTAGGTTAATTTGATTGGTTCTTAGACCATGGTGTCTCTTAATCTGATTTGGAACAACTTATCTATTTGCTGAGTGCCAGAGTCTGCAAAGTTGTAATGTGTCTTTCCCAGAGACCTCTATCAGGATTTTCAAAAGTTCCATTGTTCGAAAGTTTTTCCGGAACTGCACTTTCTCTCAGTTATAATCATTGAATTTTAAATGAAAACCCGGACTATCTAATATGATTATTGAAACATTAATTATAACTTGAGGCTCATTACTCATACAATCCAGGAGGAGATGGTGGTGTTGTGATAATATCAATGGACCAGTAATCCAGGGGCCCAGGTGAATGCTATGGGCTGTGGGTTTAAGCCTCATCAAGGCAGCTAATAAATTTAAATGTAACTCATCAAAACCTGGAATTGAAACGTTGGCTGAAATTTTCCAGCTGTTTCCGCCAGTGGGATTTTCTGATTCTACCCAATTTGACCACCCTCCATGGATTCCCCAGTGGCGGAGGGTGCAAACAATGGGAAAATCTGTTGAGGGACCAAAAGATCTCACTACTAGATAATGATGGGCTGCCTCCCCTGTCACAAAGCTCACTGTTGGGGCAGAGGGTAATTTTGTCCCTAGTCTCTCTGATGGTGATGATGAAACTATTATCGATGTCCTTTTAGAGAAGGGAATTGGCCATCTCTACCTGGTCTGGCTTACATGTGACTCTGTAATTGACTCATTCCAAAATGGCCCTGCCAGCCACAAATTCAAGAGCATTAGCAATGGGGAATCAATGCTGATCTCACCAAAATGTCCACAAAAAATAAAGGAAAAAAGGACAGTTTGGTGGCACAGTGATTAGCACTTCTGCCTCACAGCTCCAGGGACATGTGTTCGATTTCCAGCTTGGGTCACTATGTGGAGTTTGCACATTATCCCCGTGTCTGTGTGAGCTGCCTCTGGATGCTCCAGTTTCCTTTCAAAGATGTGTGGGTTAGGCTGATTGGCCATGCTAAAGTGCCCCTTAATATCCTGGAATGCATAGATTAGAGGGATTAGTGAATTAAATATGTGGAGTTATGGGAATTAGACCTAGGTGGGATTGTTGTCAGTGCAGATTTGATGGGCTGAATGGCCTTCTTTTGCACTGTATGGATTCTATGATTCAACTGTGAAAGAATTTTAAAATCATTTACTTCATACCTGTTACTACTTCAATACAGCAATTGTATTAATACATGTGGTTAATACAGAACACAAAATGATTTTGTTAGCCATGTATTAGTATAAAAATGGCTTTCTCAATCTTGTTACTTACTACAGAGTATACAGTACAAAATTGTCAATTTAAACTAAAGTCTAACCACCCAGACTACCTTCAATGTGGAATATTCCTTTAGCATAGCATAAAAATTATTAGGTCATTCATCTTGTGCACTTGCAGGAATTCACTGTCTGTGCAAAAAGCTCCCCTGCCCCCAAACTTGCTGTTCCAAAATCCTGAAAAATAAACAAGATAAGAAGGCCTGTCTGATTTATTGACAATCAGTGACAGAAATAGAGTAAAAATGGATTGGATTACAATTTCCCTATTCATTAAACAACAGTAACAATGAAACAGAAGAGCAGAGCAGAGCAGAGAGTATCAGTTCTAAACCCTGATAACCTTTGCAAATGACACCTCAGTTAGGTTTGCAAGGAGCTTACTTTTCAGATTCATTTCAAAACTGAGGAGCAAATGGATTTATTTTAAAAAATAATGCCAGGAACCGATGGAGTCAAAGCATAAAAATATAAAATAATTGACAGCTGTAGTCCGCACAACAAAGTACAGTATACATAGAAAGCAACATAATTCAATAAATGCCAGTACTCAGAAGCCGTTGGAAGTAGAATACCTAAGACATGTTGACCTTGCATTTACACCTTCACTTTTATTAAAATAATGGTGAATATACTTTTGAAGGATTCATATTCAACAAAACTTTTGTCACCTGGATACAGGTGATTTCCATTTACAAAAGCCTGAGGACAGTGGACCAATCCTGACCAAAACATGCTACTCAAGTATCAAACAAAGCACATGCTAAAGGCTGATATGCCTAGGCTTGCCTTCACCGTCTGTAATTTGCGGCAGAATATAATTATTTTCAGCTATCATTAGCTGCCCAGTCAATATTGACTGGCATCAGAAGAACTTTATCACAATTTTTCAAGTATACTAGCTAGAATTCTTCCAAGCCTTTGCTGATCAGTTAAATAGTGGGTGGAGGGAGGCGGGGGGTGGGGAGTATTGGGGGGGGGGGGGTGGAGATGGTGAGGCTGGGGGGGTTGGGGGAGGAGGAAGAGGGAGGTAGCAGCGCATTTGACAAGAGGCCCCAATATTGGCTTCATGCCAGTTTGATTTTACAGTAGATCTTTTGCTGGTGCCCACCATGGCAAAGCAGGAAACCTGCTGGAAGCCGGCTTGAAACTCATTTGCAAATGAAGTCCAAACAACCACGTCTGATCCTCCATGGTGACATGGTCTTTCTGACGCAGGGAAGACATGCCAGACTGTAACACACCTGGAACAACGTCATTACTCACCTCAGCAGTATCTGGTGTTGCTTCTAGAAATTCGGATGGAGGATGGCAGCATTCCTTGGCCCCGAAACACTATAGCATTGAAGGGAGGTGTGGGTGGGGTGGGGAGGGAACCTATAAGTGGCTCTTTCAGATTTGATGTCCTGGAGGTGCTAAGTCTTGCCATAAAACCACAAGACCGTAAGACATAGGAACAGAATTAGGCCACTCAACCCATCGATTCTGCACCACCATTCAATCATGGCTGATTTTTTTTCTCATTCCTATTCTCCTGTCTTTTCCCCAAAATCCCTGATTCCCTTATCAATCGAGAACCAGTCTATCTCTTAAAGACACTTGATGACGTAGCCTCCACAGTCTCCTGCAGCAAAGAGTTCCACAGATTCATCACTGGCTGAAGAAATTTCTCCTCATTTCTGTTTTATAGGTCATCCCTTTCACCTGAGGTTGTCCCCTTTGGTTCTAATTTTTCCTACTAGTGAAAATATCTTCTCCACATCCATTCTATCCAGGTTATGCAGTATGCTGTAAGTTTCAATAATATCCCCCCTCATCCTTTTAAACTCCAACAACTACAGACCCAGAGTCCTCAGCTGTTCCTCATAGGGCAAGCTCTTCATTCCAGGAGTCATTCTTGTAAATCTCTTTTGGACCCTTTCCAAGGCTAGCATATCCTTCCTTAGATATGGGGCTCCAAATCTCCAACTGGAGTCTGACCAGAGCCTTAACAACCTCAAAAGTGTATCCCTGTTCTTGCAGTTTTATAGCCTCACAATGTTCTGGGAGGTCCACTCAGAGGTCCAATTTCTGGCCTCAGAATGGCCCCAGAGAGCCACCTTCACTTTTAGGAGTTCCACCTTCTTCCTGGAATAGTGCTTAGTGATCTTCAGCATCTTTTCAATATGTTAGCTGGATAGGAGGCGGACTTTGCAGTTCCAGCGGAGTTGACATTGGCACCTGCAAAATAAGATGCATGTAGTCAATGACATTCTACTGCATGGGAAAGCACCATGGGTGCATTGCAAAACACCCAGTTGCATTATTAATGAGGTTAGGGCCAGAAGATTTGTCTTGTTTCCCTTTGAAATCTGCTATTTTCTGCAATCACAACTGCAACCTTAGAGAAAGCTAATGTCAAGATTGGCAGTTGCTGTGAAGGTGGCTATGGCCATGAACCTATGTGTATCTGGAGCCTGACAGGTTGTAGCTTAGAATTAATTGCAACAGCTATAATTTGCATTGTATTGTTGCATAAGAAACATTTCACTCTATTTTGTGGAGCTCAACAGTGCTCACAGCACTGAATTTAGTATGATTGTAGGCTTTCCCATGCAGTAGAATGCCATTGACTGCGTGCATCTTACTTTGCAGATGCCACATGTCTACTCTGCTGGAACTGAAAGGGATTCCAATCTCTTGATGTTTAGTTGAAGTGTGACTATACACAGTTAATTTTGCAAGGCAATGCCCAATATATGGTACGGTAGCATAGTAATTATGTCACTGAACTGTTAACTCACAGGTCTAGACTAAGGAATTCAATTTGTATCGCGGTGGCTGGGAGATTTAAATGCAATGTTTTAAATAAGAAAGAAGATTATGTAAAGAAAGCATTATGAATATTGATGTTCAGGAAACCACTGGTTTATTTGTAATAATCTGACAAGATAAGTCATTGCATCCCATCTTGGGCTTGATCTGATACTTGATCTTAGCCAAAAAGCCAATTTTAAAAGAGTGGCTATTAATGTTGACTCAAATTATCATTTCTAAGAACTGCTCTGTCTATACTTTTTTTGAAAAAGAGTGCAACATTTGCAATTTCCCAGTCCTCTGGAACTACCTGAGTCTAAGAAGATTAGGAAATTATGGCTAATACATCTGGAATTTCCAATCTCATTCTTCTCAATATCCTTGGATGTATCTTATCCGCTCCTCGTGCCATATCAACTTTAAGTGCAGACAGCCTATCCAATGCCTTCTCATTATCAATTGGTTTGCTCCTTTGCTCCAGACAATAAATTTTGTCCTTGACCCCTCTGAAACATAATCTCTCGCCAGTACTGCTATATTCTCCTTAATCAATACTGCCATCCCATTTCCTTTCCTTCATTTCTTCTTTTTGTTAAACATCTTCTTTCTAGAAATATTCCACTGCCCTTCTTTGAGCCAGATTTCTGTCACCACAAATCCATATTTCCACATGGCCATCTGAGTCTGCAATTTGCCAAACTAATTTACTGTACTTCATGCATTCACATATATTCATCCTGACCCTAATCCAGACTTTATTATTCTTTCTCTCACACTGAATCCAGAAAAATGTACTATTTCTTATTCTGGTACAAGTTGTCTCTTTGTATCTTGGCATTACCTCCAGAATTACCTCATTTCCACACCTTTGCCACATTAATTTAACACTTCCTCAAAAGCACAAATAAATTATCCTGTGTAGGTACATTGGATGGGATTTTACGACCCTGCTCAGGCAATGCTCATAAAATCCCATCTGAGGCCAACGGAGAGCTCTATTCTGTGAGGCAATAAAATCCCAGCCAACGTGTTTGGTTTTTGCAGGTTCTGTTCCCCTAAGAAGTGAACCCAATGTCCCTGGAATCTAAATCCCTCCATCCTCCACCAGTTTTCAAATGGTTATGAGCTCCCACTGCTTTTAGAGTGTTGTGTCTCCAGGGCTTCCTGCAAATCAAAGACTTCTCTTTTACTTTCCATCTTGCCTGCCAAGGCCTCCAGGGCAATGCCTAAAAATACTGGAGCCTGCTCTCTCCCATATTCTGCTAGTCTTTGCAGTTACCCAGCTCAGATTCACCTCTCACCTGAGTTTCAAAATTTGTTCCAGCAACATTGCACCTCCTCTTTAAAGAACTGTCCATTGGCTTTAAGCTATAGAGGCTAACTTAAACTAGTTACAATATTGTTATAATACTGAGATTTTTAGCAGTCAATCAACAAATTGGTTAGCACTTCAACTGTTGAAACATATCTGATTGCTTGTAGAATTTATTGAACGGGAATTTGAAAAATAAACAAAAATGATTACTGAAGTAGATGATTCTGAACATTTTTCAAACAAGCCTTGGAAAGATTTACTGAGTTTCTTTTAGCACAGGATTTCCTGGCAGCAAAGCATCACTTGAAAATCCTCTACAACGGTAGAGTCAGAGATGAAACGTATGCTTAAGACAGAGCATGTCATGAGGTGGATTGAAACTAAATCAATGGAGAGACAACTAGCATCATATAGCTTCTCAAAATTCATGGAGAAGTAAAGAGAGAGAGATCTCCTTGTTCAGAAGGATATCATTAGAATCATTCACTATCTGGAGAACTTTGGGAAATTTCTCCTTGATCACCGTGAGTGGACAGATCAGATATATCTGTTCATTTCAGTATGTCATTCTGAAGATGCTTCTTCAAACTGATGATGGAAAGGGAAGCCAGCTTACAAAGCTAGTCTTCTTGGGTTTGTCATTATAAAAAAAAATCATAGAATGCTGCCCTACTTATTGTTGAATGTTAAAGGTAAGATGTGGGCCCTTGAACATTACTTAACCAATGCAGCATACAGAGAAAATCATCCAAGTTAAAAACTAGGTTTACACTATACCCTGAATAAGATTGTACCTCTACTTTCACACAAGACTCATGTTGGTTTAACTCAACATCCAAGTATTTTAGTTTTCAAATTTCATTGATCGACTTTATAGTTCTCTGATATACTGTGATAAATGATACGATGATTGCGTTTGTCATCTTTACTTATGGGAAACCTATACAATGCCATCTTTTCTTATAATATAAATTTTCATGATTCCAAAAACACCACTATCAATTACTTGTTATTTATGGTTTAATTTGACTTAAAAGGTAATTGTTACTTCGGTCTTTTCAGTTTTTTTTGTTTGAAGTTGAATGCCTTGTGGGATCAAAGGAGTCTATATTCCTGATGCTATCAACACAATCACATTTCCCAAGGCAACAATTAAAATGTTCATTATGAGTATAATTTTCTTCCCATTCCTTGTCTTGACTAATGTACGTAGATGTTTCCTCTGTACAATTGTATTCATTTAAATTTATAGGTGAGGCAGGCTTTGTGAAACCTTCTCTAGTTACATGGTAAACAATTTGGTGATTTGTATTTTCACAGGTTTCTCAGGCAAGTAATAAGTGCCAAGCCAAAATGGAATGAAGTGACATGACTAGTGATCCAAAGTTACTAATTTGGTCATAAGCAATGAACCCCAGGAAAAAGAATTAGCATTTGATTCATGTTTTACCATAAATAGTGAGATTTAGAAAATATTCCATCTGAAGAGTCTGATTGTGTCAATAGTTCTTGACTATTGGGAACCAAAACACAGCTCAGATCATTTACAAATTTGCCAAGATGCTTGCACTGTCTATTGTTTAAGACTGTGATGCCAATTTATATTTACCAAGTTGCATAATTAGGTTAACATACAAAAGAATGAAACAAACCAAGACCAGCTACTTTATTAAGCTCATCCCACAAAGTCATGATGGAATTCGGCATCATGACACATCCTCATGTTGCTATCCTCCAGCAGTCATGTAATGAGGAGAAAAATGAAAAAGGGGAAGCGATTTCTGGGAAATTCCATTCGGACTCCTGAAGGCAGCCAGACTGTGTTCCAGAGGACTCTAATGATTTTGAGATAAAATACAAAATATCCAACCTATCTCTCATATACAATTATATAATCTTGAGGTAGAAATACATTCTGAAACCTCCCTTATTTTCTGAACTTGTTGCACAATCCCTGATTTATTCCAGATGCCATTGATATTCCATAAATACAAAGTAAAATTTCCTGTCATCTAATCCACTCCTATAGGCCTAATCATGTCTTGCACAAGAATATTGTAATGTTTATCACTTTATATTAGATTGTTCCAACAATACTTTCCAACATGAGATTAGGTTTTGCTATAGCCTTGCAGCATTGAGTGTGAACTTTTTAATGATAGCGTTTGAATTCTTTTCCTAGATTTTAGTTCAGAACTGGCATAATATATGCTTGACATTCACCCGACCCAAATGCATAACTCTTCAGGCTAAATATTATCTAGCAGATGTGGGCCAATGTTCCCCGTTGCGTCTGGATCTGTGTGTTCAAGATTCTAACATCAGAACAATTATTTTTGCTTTCTGCAAACTTGCTGACTGTTCCTTCAATGTCTTGATCCAGATCATTAATACAGAGAGTGCAGAGTAGCAAATCTAATACTGTTCCCTGAGGTACATTGTTAGTAACTGGTCTACACTTAGAACCCCTACCTTCAGCCTACGAAAACACATTAATTCTTTGTACGACCTACAATCTACTTTGCAATCCTGCAGTAAATTTAATCTTGGTGCAACACCTTGTCAGAAGCTTTTTGAGAAACCAAGTGCATTATGTCAACGGGGCTATTTGTACTTGCCAACCTCATCAAAAATTAAGTGAGTCAGACATAACCTTCTTTTCCTGAAGCTAAGTGGAAAATTTGCGCTGACCCCCATCTCTGATCAGCTGCTGATGCAACATATTTTTAATTTTATTTAGCAATTTGCCTAATGCTGGAGTGAAGCTCATGGATCTATAGGCTCAGGAATTGCTTGGAAATTAGTGATGACTTGATTGTGTGTTTGTGTTATTATTAGTGTGTGAGTTTATGTATTTATTTAGAAAATATATATAAGAAAGAAACACATTGTCAACCTCCCCTTAAGCTTCCTGAAATATCTGCAGTTGCACTGTTAAAACTAATGAAGCTTGCCAAAGAAAGTTAGGTCTGGTATTGAATATCACAAGGATCCTTCCAATGATATTACACCAATGTCACTCAGCCTTGGAAGCACACAAAAAAAAACTGGAATCTCACTCTTGCATTTGGTAAACTGCTCCTTGAGGTCTTTTAAAACTAACATCTTTATTTCCAACATTTTTTTATTTTTGTCATTATTTTCTCTCTCCCAATTCAATCTTTCTATCCCTCTCTTTCTATATGTTATTTGATTTTAACTCACCTCATTCTCTTTGTTGTTTTTCTCTTTCTTTCTCTATTCTGAAGCAACATTAGTTAAGGAGATAGTCTCTAAGTCCTATCATTTACCAAGGTCCCAGAGGCCTCCTTGATCTTGCCATTTTGCTTCACATTTTAGGCAATTTGCAGTACAAAGGTTTCTTGAACTGAATGGTGAGGAAAAATTTCAACTCGCAGGGCACACTGTGAGAAGATGCACTCCAGCCAAATGTCTGCCAGTTATAACTTGTGTAAATATTCAAAAAAATAACAGCATTAGTCTCCTTCAGATCTGTGCAAATAACACCAACCTTTCGGAGCTGTTACGTACATTTACAAGGGTTCACAGTACAACCCCCATCTCTTCCAATATTCTTGGGTGAATCAGATTGGAACCAGCAATCCTAATTGTTACCTGACGCTATCCTGGATGATATTGGCATTCCCTTTGACACTAACAATTTTGAGACTTGCAACTTAAATGACGACAGAGCAGAAGTGAAGAATGATATAAAGCAGCCATTTAAAATCTTTGCCATGTCATGGTAGCTTATCTGAGCATAGCTAAGCTTTTTACTATTGCTATCACAGTTAATCGCCTCTTCTTTCTGCCCTAACCTTTTGGCTCCTTTGATAACAACTTGGCTTGCCTTGAGCAGATGATGGTACTTAGTCTGTTCTCCACAGAGTTACTTTTCTTTTAGTTTAAAAAATACTTTTGTACAAGTCTGATGTGTTCGTGCTCATGGAATCTTAGAATGGTTTTCTTCTTGGCTGTAATCATTTGCCCTATTGTTGCTGTGCTGGCTCTCAGTAGGAACAATTTACCTTGTGTCATTTCTCCACCATCTCCCCATATCCCTGCTCATTTCCCCTTTTTTGCATCCAATACAATTCCCTTATGAAAGCCGCAATTGAATCTGCCTCCATCACATTGCGGATCTTAACCACTTGCTGTATGAAAATGTTTTTCTTAGTGTCACCATTGCTCCTATTGCCAATTACCTTAAATCAGTGCCCTCTGATTCTCAATCTTTCCCCCAATGGGCACAGTTCTTCTGTGTAAAATCTGTCCAAGCATGGCATGATTTTGAATGCCTTTAACAGATCTTCTCTTAAACTTCTCCAAGGAAAACAAAACAAGCTTCTCCATTCCATCTTCATAACTGAAGTTCCTCATCTCTGGAACCATCCTTGTGAATCCTTTCTGCAACCTTCTAACACATTCATGTCCTTAATGTGTAGTGCCCAGAACTGACACAATACTCCATCTGAGACCATACCATTGTTTTTCATAAGTTTAATGTAACTTCATTGCTTTTATCCTTTATGCCACTATTGATAAATCCTATGATACTTAATACTCAATTTGTCCTACCACTTTCAATAATCTGTGCACATGTACGCCAGTTCACTCTGCTCCTACAATTCCTTTATAATTGAAATCTTTATTTTATATGCCTTTCTGCATACTATCTACCAGAATGAATTCACGAAGTTCATCTACCACTTGTCCACCCATTCCATCAACTTATATCCTTTTGAATATCTACATTATCCTTCTCAGTTCGCAATACTTCCAAGTTTTATATCATTCACAAATGAAATTGTGGCCTGTATATTAAAATCTGGGTCATTTAGTATATTTCAGGAAGAGCGGATGTTCCAGTGCTGATCCCTAAAGAAATCCACTATAAACTTTTGTCTAGGCCATAGAATAACCAGAATTCAGCGTTTCCTATTATTCTGTCAATTTTGGCTGACAGAACAAGAGCTGAGAAAAGTTACAGCACGAAAGGAGGCCACTCAGCCAATCTTGCCTATTCCAACCCAAGTTCAACCATGTGCTCTTTCTAATCCCACCTTCCTGCACCTAAGCCCTGTAGTTTACAGCACTTAGGAATGCAACAAGCTAATAGGGATTGAGCCCATGAAGTTAGTAATGCTTGTAGACAGAAGGAGCAGTTGTATTTTTTCCCAGCTGCTCCTTCTGTCTACAACCCTTCCAAGTATCTGACCAACCTCCTCTTTCACCATGACATGTTCAGCAACTTCTTCCTTGGTAAAGACAGATGTAAAGACAGATGTATCAGCTACAGGGCTTAGGTGCAAATGCCACCCTCATACCAGCGATCTGACTGCCCTCTAATTCCCATATTGCCCCCAGCCAAACATCACTATCTGCTCCCCCAATAAATACCACTAATTTCCCCCCACAATCTCTCACCTTTCCAATACAACTAGTTGCTCTTGTTCTGTCAGCCAAGTCTCCCTACTAAAAAGCCTGTAGCCTACAATTCAGTTACCTATGGATGGGAACTCAATAAACAAAAAGGAGCCCAAAAGTTTACTGGGTAGCTGGTTATTTTCCTGTTTTTCTATTCTCACAACAGCCCCAACCTGACCATCGCCTCCTGACTAAAAACCAAACCTTTAATTCTCTTCTACCATATGCCATTTTCTGACTCATGGGAGACACATAACTTCCTTTCGAGAAGAGTGGTTCAAAAGGATTTTTGTTAGTGATTTCCTGTCATGTTATTCACTTGCTTGAAATTATTCCTCTCCACCATGGCTCAGTTGGTATTATGCTCACCACTGAGTCAGAAAGTTCTGGACTTAAATCCCACTCAAGAGACTTGAGTCTAAAAGCCCCAGCTGACACTCTGTTGCATTACTGAGGGGCTGCTGCACTGTCAGAGGTGCCACCTTTCAGATGGGACATTAAATGAAGGTCTGGTCTACTCTCTCAGATAGATTTGAAAATTCCCATGATATTATTTTGAAGAAGAGCAGTGCCCCGGCCAATGTTTATCCTTCAATCAACATTATAGAAACAGATGATCTGGCCATTGTTGTGCTGCTGTTTTTGGGACCTTGTTATGTGAAATTAGTTGTTTCCAACAGTGATTATATTTCAAAAATATTTCATTGGTTGCAAAACATTTTATAGAATCAACAGTACAAAAGGCCTATCAGCACCATTCACACTGATCACAATCCCACCCAGGCCCTATTCCTGCAATCCCTTGTCTTTACCCTGCAGATCCCCCGACACTAAGGTTAATTTAGCATGGCCAATCAATCTAACCTGCACATCTTTAGACTGTTGGAGGCAACTGGAACACTCATGCAGACATGAGGAGAATGTGCAAATTCCACACAGAGAGTGACCAATGCCAGAATTGAACACTGGCCCCTGGCGCTGTGAGACAGCAGTGCTAACCACTGTGCCACTGTGCCGACATTTTAGTATGTCATGAGGCAGTGAAGGTACAATATAAATGCAAATCTTCTTTCTTTTGCTAGTTTGACAATATTGCTGACCTACAAATACAATTTTTAAAAATTGAGCAATCTGCCATGTTTAGAATTGAATTTGGAGGCAGGAAGCTATTTCAACAGAGAGGAGAGGCAATACTCTTTAAACATCTGAATATTCCCAACAGTAGCATAGAAAATTACACTGGTTATCATCAATTGTTGGCTCGTCTCCCTCCATTAAGTTCAGTATTGGAGTAGGGACTCCTTATGACTAATCCTAGTAATAGGCAAAGATTCATTACAGTTGTGAGATTGTAAAGGTTTCAGATCTAAAATTCTAATTGTAATTGTTATACGTTGATAGTTCTTTAAAAAATGGTCAATGACAACTATTTTACAGTTTTTTTAGCCTGGTTTTTGCAGGCACAGCACCATACACATCCCTGATTGCTGGAATTCAATTCTTGGCTCTTGCAATGTTTTTTTCCCAAATGGTTCAACTTTCAAAACCTCTTGTACGTGTTGACTTCAGCTGTTTACATTAACCTTATTGTCTTAATTTAACTGAATTTAATTGAATTAATTTAATTTAATTTGACCTCCCATGGAATTGATAATTTTCTCAACTCATTTTTGGAAGATTAATGTTCATTTCATAACTGATCATCTTTTTAATGCTGATTTATTATGGAAGTACCCAATGTATCAATGATCACTACCCAAGTTATACCGACAAAGTGGTTTTGCTAGGCTTGTGTCTTTTGAATACTTGGGCTGAGTTCTCTGATTTAGGAAGAATTGGCATGAGCAGGTTTTACAAGTAGTAACTGGGGACTGATTCCTGGCACCATTCCTGGTGCTGACAATTTTCAGCGACATGGAATATGGGGTTGGTTCTCAAGCTCACAAACTGATGTTCCAACATTTCCAACACCATTGCAGACGTGGGCATTTCAGATCTTGTTTAGTTTTGATGGAAATGAGCTGGTTTTGTAAGTTAAAGTGAAAAAGTGGTGCCAACTTTATATTTCATGATATAAATTATGTGTCATATGTTACATATGCTTTTAATACAACAGCTAATGTTTTATTAAAAGCAAATGTTGCTTTGTTTTGGAAAGGCAAGTGACTACTAAATAATCTATTTGCCAAGTTGTCATTTTAGACATATGTCAACCTACCAAGAGACTGAGCAACATTGTGAAAGTGAAAAAAAAACTTCAGATGCATTAGTGTACATCATCCACTAGATACTATGCTATCTTGCATTGTAAAATTCAGTGATGGTGGTGTGAAATGTGCCAAATGTGCCTTAAAAGTTCAGCTTAGTTATCTGTTTTGCTGTTCCAAAATCTTGACAGGTAGTTGAGCTGTCTTCAAACGTTTTGGTGTATTCCACTCAGGAGGATTTGTTGATACATTTGTTCAATGGAATCTCATTATGATTGGCTGAGTTCCAAACTCATCAATGGATTCAGGACAGCAAAAGTTGTTGATGCATCTGTCATGAGCCTGTGATTTTGCTTATTTTTGCCAGATTTCTGAGATTTTCAAAGAGAATCCAATGTTGTAAGGCTTGGTCTTTTGTTTATAGTGACTACTGGATGAATGGGTAAGATGCTCACGGGGTATGAAGGAGACATAGGGGATATGTGAGGGTAAGGGGTGAAGGTCACAGTGCTCGTAGTCCATTCTAGAACTGGGCGGAAGTCTGAAAGGGGCCTTTTAACCCAACTGTTTCAGCATTCTACCTGCTTCCACCTTCATGTGGCAAAAGACAGCAGGCCAATTTCAACTTGTCCCTGACTCCCTGTCATAAAAAATATTATGGGTAGGCACTGTGGATCAGGAGGTGTTTTTGCAATATTGGAAAATTTCTTAATCCCCAATTCCTGTCTCCAAGATAAGAATTTGACCCATTGTTTTTGCCTTAGTCAAAGCATTGCCTGAGTAAATCTGATTGTTAGTCTACTTTTGCGGTATTGCTAGCAGGCTAGGATAAAATACAAAGTTTAAAGAGAATATTAGAGAGGATTCTTCGCACAGAGAGTGGTGGGAGTGTGGAATGAGCTGCCTGATAAAGTGGTAACTGCGGGGTCACTTTTAACATTTAAGAAAAACTTGGACAGGTTCATGGATGAGAGGGGTGTGGAGAGGTATAGTCCAAGTGTCCTGCACTTGGACTAGGCAAAAAATGGTTAGGCACAGACAAGAAGGGCCAAAAGGCCTGTTTCTGGGCTGTAATTTTCTATGGTTCTATTAGTAATGTATTTTGCATCTTTTTAAAAATTGTTTCCATGTGCTTTTTGTGCCTTAAAGTTAAAAATAAAGGTACAATTTAAAGTTTTCAGTGTAGATTCATGTTGACAGTTTAGAATTTGTCTTCAAATCCATATGACTGTTCAATTAATCATGACACAAGATTTTAGTTACCTATCCGCTGAGTTTTAATCATCAGTATTAATCATCATTTGCAATGCATCAGATGTGGCCTATGTGTAATGTGTAATCTCTGAAA
Source organism: Sphyrna mokarran (assembly GCA_024679065.1). Lineage (NCBI taxonomy): Eukaryota > Metazoa > Chordata > Chondrichthyes > Carcharhiniformes > Carcharhinidae > Sphyrna > Sphyrna mokarran. The sequence continues at coordinate 101,186,532 of JAGIQG010000003.1, read as the reverse complement.
AATAGTTAACTATAAGAATACAGGATTCAATCTCATGTGATAGAGGTTAATTAGGAATTGTACCTTTGTGCTGGATTAAGCTGTTAAACTGTCTTAAAAAAGCACAGAATTTATCCCCTCCAGTTTGGACTGATTAAATTTTGGACTAACTTTTATATCGATTTAGTCCTTTTGCGTTAGACAATGTATAATTCCAATCCAAAAAATAAATGGAGTAGAACAGTCCTCATTTTCATTTAAATAAATGAATCCCTGCTCTTTTTATCCTTCCATTTGGAGTGAGATTCTCCGGCCTCCCAGCTGCATGCTTCCCACCAGAGGGAGGTGACATGTTGTTTGCTGGTGGCGGGATTCTCCGGTCTGCCACTGTCAATGGGAATTTCCATTGACATCATGCCTTGTCAACGGGAAACACACAGGTGGGGGTGCACTGCTGGCAAGACTGGAGAATCCCACCAGCCTGAACGTATGAAAAATTCCAGCCATAATGTATCCGGTGCATGGATTGATGGGAATGAAGCACAACTGCTCAGTGATTTGTTTGCTGAGGAACATTGCCACAGACAAATTAAGTTAATAAATGACATACATAATTAGTGTAACTTAGTATTGATTTGCACAAGATTGTATATATTTCTATCCTCATTGCACTGATTTTCTTACTTTGTTTTAGTTCGCTTTGCATAAATGTAGACATATTTAGACATGAACATGTTTCATTTTTGTGCCTATTTCATAAGCTCGGGTAGCATAACCTAAACAGCATGGTGTTGTATTCGCAGCATGATTTAATTTCAGCTACGGTGATAAAATGTGGAGAAATGATTTCTAAAGTTTTATATGGGCTGTCAAGATGCCACACAAATATCTCAGTAACTACTGATTATAGTGCCATAAAACATCCACTTGATTGGCTGTGATTTGTTAGCTATAATGGACTATGCTGCCCTATTCAAATGCAACATGTAAGCACGTAGCACAGAATTCAATATTTTGCTGCTGACATTCAGAAGAAATTCTAAAATTCCATTTGCTTTTTGCAGAATGCAATGTTCCACTGTAAAATGTACTCAATTTTCAATCTATCCAGTTACAGAAATCAAAATGAACATAACATATGCGAAAGCTTAAAGTAAAAACAGTTGTAATAAATGTCTGAAGCATTGGCATTCATTACAGCTAGTTTGTTTTAAAATTATTTTCACGCATTGCGTATTCAAGTTCAGAAATAACCCTACTGATTTTTCAGATGTTAATGACAACAGTGATACTTCAGTGTCTTGATGTTTGATGAGGTGATCTAATTAGCCTTATCTTTGCTGACCTACATTCAGATCCTGGTTTCCCAATATCTCAAATTTATAATTTTCAACCTGTAGCTAAAACCTTCCATAGTTTTGCTCCTCCTCCCATCTCTATAACCTCCTCCTCTGCTGCAACCTTATCCTGATTTTCTGACTCTAACTGCGTACAACCTTTTTTATTTGTACATTAATTTGGAGAAGATTGGCCAGGTCAGAATTTATTGTTCATTCTTTGTTGTTATTGGTGTTCCTCCCTAATCTTCCTTCACTGGATGTCTTTTCTTTCCATATGCATCTTGGGACTTTTCAACATTCAGCAAGTAGTGCCTTTAACACAGGGAGGGGAAAACTAAACAAAGATAATCATTTTGAATGATCCATAATTGATTGAACCATAAATTACATTTGAAATGTAACCATAACTGGGACTATCTGGGTGCTCAACAGTAGCTGATGTGCCAAATTTGGTACAAATTTTGACTTTGAAGAAGTTGGCCCATATATATCTTTAATATCAATGGAACAATCAGCCTAATTTACACATTCTTTTATCACTTTATGGCACTTTCAATGAGTTCAGTCTTATATAGATCTAATGTAGAGAAAAGCCAGCAAAGCAGTAAAAACACTGAAGGATAGCTACACTGGTTTCAATGGCCTGGATTTTATGTAAGGAATAACTGTGAGACTATCAATGGTAAAAGTAATTATGGAACAAATGAGAAACCAACCTCCTGTATCTGAACATGTGCAATTAAATGCAGAAATCCAGAGCTGCTATTCAATGCTCCTCCACAGTGGCTTCTGTTATCTGACTGTAAACTTAAACTTCTTTCCAGGTACTTAATTGAGTACAACAAACCAAAGGACAGGATCGATTCAAATTCACTTAAACAAACTTTTGTTTATTTAACATATAGGTGCCAAAGCTTAAGACAGTTGCAACACTTTAACTCTTCCACTTCAGCTCTCTAACATTAACTCCTTAACTGAAAGTTCTTTAACTGAAAACCCAGACCATTCCGGTTTTGAACATGTTAGGCAGGTTCAATTTTGAGTAGGTCCTTCCTTGTGATTGTCTTCTCTGAAGATTTTCTTCAGGGCATACTTGAGATCATTGATCTCAAGTCATTGCTGGAGACAAAGGTTGAAGCATCCTTCTTTATCCACAAATCTTTCCACTCTTCCAAAAAAATTCTCTGGCACTCAGCCAATGATATCCTCTGGAACTGATCACAATGTTTGATCATGGCCAATGAAGTTATTGTAAACAATTCCAAAATGATCATCCTAATTTATGTGTAGGTCACATAACCTTAACAATATACACACATAGTTGGGAATCTTGCTGCCAAGAAGTCTAGCATAACCTAAACAGCTACCCATATTTGGTCAGCACAGTGAGTGTCAAGTCACAGTCCACAGGACAGGTTACGACTTGTAGGAACCTTCTAAACTGCATCTGTGTTTAATTATAATTTGACCGAAGTTCCCAGTATATTTAACTCTCATTGTCGCAATTGCTTTTACAGCTCATATTGCCATTGTTGTTGCTGTAGTCATTGCTGTAGTCAATCCTCTAGCCAGACTTCATTGCATGAATTTCTTGCAAATTGATTCAACAGTCAAATGCACAACATTACTGTACTGTAATGATATTGGGCTATTAACATATTTTATGTTTAAGGGGGGCTACCTTAAGATTCAGTATTTTGTTATAGTCAGTTTGTCTGGGAGGAATACAGGAGATCTAGCCATGTAGATGTTTATTTAGCAGTAGGCTTAATGAGTTTTTGCTTACCAAAGAAGGGGCTCTTTGGATTATTTTCTTAAAATAATGAAAAGGTGAGTTAGATATATAGAAATATATAGTCATGTGATATTAGGAATAGAGGAACTAGGTTTATAGCTGAGTTCAGTTGCTGGAGATAACTGTTTAAAGTTAGAAGCCTACAAGCTGCTCGCTCTACAAAATCTCTCTGAGAGTTCCAAAGTTGTTAACCCAAGTCAAAACAAATACACCTGGATTTGCTAACTTTTTTTAAAAGAGGGATTTAAGTCTGTAAGAGAAATATTGCTGAATTGGAATTGAATTGTAATAAGTTAGAAGTTACGAGTTTGTTTCTTTTCATGTATAAGGATTGTCCACTGGTTCAGAATTAAATGATTTCATTTTGTTAGAGATATATTTAAACCGTGTTGTGAATGAAGCTTTTGATAAAAAAAAATCCCTAATTTGTCAGTTGAATCACTCCTGAGGCAAGATGTGGAATTGCTAGTGTTGGTCTGGGATAGGCACAGTAAGTAGTGTCACCACACCAGATTAAAGTTCGACAGGTTTATTTGCTAGCACGAGCTTTCAGAGTACTGCCACCTTCATCAGGTGAGTGAAGAGTTGGATCCACAAACAGAGCATATATAGACACAAACTCACTTACAAGATAACGTTTGGAATGTGAGTCTGAACATGTAATCAAGTCTTTACAAGTGCAGACAATGCAAGTGGAGAGAGGTTAAAAAGGTATGAATTATCTCTAGCCAGGACAATTAGTGAGATTTTGCAAGCCCAAGTAAGTTGTAGGGGTTATAGATAGTGTAACATGAACCCGATTGAGGCCGGCCTCATATGTGCGGAACTTGGCTATCAATGATCCTGAGGCAAAGCATTCTTACCTTACATTTAAGCCAAAATAGAAAAATTGTTGGGGTTTTGTCTGGCTTCATAATATACCTTGGGGTATCTGATTTGGCGCCTTAACGGCACTTACCTGTTAGATACCTAATAATCATACCAGAAAAAGTTAGGACTTGGTCATTCAGATGTAGGTAAATTTATAATGTTTAATATATCTTCATTACTCCCAAACATTCTTTCTCGCACTGAAACTTTAATTTCACAAGAATCCCTCTTTCTCTTTCTAACCCTTTGTTCTTGATTTTTTACTCTACTTTTTTTCTACATTTTCTTATGGCGCATGAGTTTACATTGAATTTAATATTCTAATTTATATTTTCTGGTATTGACTGTGTCTCTCTTCTTGCTTGCCCTGCTCACACGAAGCACAAATCCTTTGTAGCGTGTTTGTCTCTGAAAAAGATCTCCTTGCATTGTAAGTTGTAGCCAAAAAGCTACGGACAATCTGTGGGCCACTGTAAACATAATAAGATCTTCCTTCTCTGTGATCGCAAAATCCGGGCCGTACCTGCATTAGTGGCATTGTGAACTTAGGAGCAATGTTCCTCATGTTTCACATTTCTAGCAAAATTATAAGTGGATTAAAATGGATTTATGATTTTGCCATAAAAAGTAATCAGAAAAATCTGTCCTATGCTTATGGTATTGCTATTGCACAAAAACAGAAAAGGCTGTCCAAATGGAAAATGTGTGGTCATCTTACCAGAGATATCCATCACAAAATGACATGGATTGGTTCAATACCAGAAATATTGATCAAGACTGCCCTTGATTCGTTCAGTACCAGAGATATCCACCACAAAATCTTGTGGTGGATATCTCTGCTACTGAATCAATCAAATTTTGTGGTGGATATCTCTGCTACTGAATCAATCAAGGACAATTCCAATACAGCAGTATTTCAGTACCAGCCTTTGTTCAGTACCAGAGATATCCATCGCAAAATGACATGGTTTGGTTCAGTACCACAGATAGCCATCAGGAATGACGTGAATTGTGTCCGTACCAGAAATATCCATCGCAAAATGACATGGTTTGGTTCAGTATCAGAGATAGTCATCAGGAATGGCATGAATTGGGTCCGTACCAGAGATATCCATCGCAAAATGACATGGATTGGTTCAGTGCCAGAGATACCCACCACAAATGATATGGATTGGTTCTATGATAGAGATAATGTCATAGATCAGTTCAGTATCAACAATATCCATCAGGAATTACAATGGTTTGGTTTGGGTACCACAGATATCCATCACAAAGTGACTTGGATTGGTTTAGTACCAGAAGACTAAAGTATTAACTTGAGTAAAAGAGCTTAATACGTACTATGTCTATGTGCACCTGATACTTTGGTGCTGATGGACAAATTATTACTGGAAAAATAGATTACCAGGCATCGAAGAAAAAATGTTCTGTACTGTAAATTCAGATTCTTATAATTGCTTTTGAAATATAGTTTCAGCGTTTGTATGTTAAAAATTCAAACATTTGAAATATAATCTATACTAATATTATTCAGAAATTAATGTTTTTGCTAAAGGCTAGTGAATGTAATAAATTAATCCTGCTGCAGGAAAAAAATAGATCACATCCTAAATGCTAGATTAAACATGAAGGGCCTAAAATTCTGTGAACATGATTGCACAAGGTCGAATAGGGGTAGGTGTCAGATCTCATGTAGGCCAAGGAAAGATGAGTGTGGCAGAGATGGAGAAGAGGGAGCAGGCACAGTATTGTTGCAAGAAAGTGTGTGACAAGGCACACTTGGATTTTGTGCTATAGCAATGAAAATGAAAATCCTTGGAGAGGTAGAACAGGCTGCTGGTTAACCTGCTCAATCTGTCACATAAGATGAAAGTGGAATCATCCCAGTGTAAAAAGAGAAACTCTGCAGAAATTTGAGCTCAGCTTTCAAGCCGATGGATTCAGGTCTCTGGGGACCAACTTCGTAACAAAGGGTGCCAGGTGTGTGCTACACTAAAATCGAGGTTTTGAGGATCATGTCTGAGGACTTGAAACGGATGGAAGGTGTCACGTTATAGTCAAATATTACCATTGGTGTCAATATTTAAATAAGATTTGATACAAATCAGCATTGCTTTGAGTGAATGACACTTTGAATGTTTGCGATGTCCTGACTATGATGCTTCCAGACTTGACTGTACATCCAGAGTGATTTTTTGTCTGCAGACCTCCAGGATTTGGAGAATCATTTGGAGATGATAATGGAAAATGGCATCCAGGATCTGCAGAGCAACAACTCTCAGTATATACAAGAACTAATTGCTACAGTACGGTCTGCCTTTGCACAAATAGTTTGTGCTTGGGGTTCCAGGGCCCTGCACAAGTGGAATTGCACTAAGGTTCACCTTCATGATGCTGGCATCTCTCCTGATGATAGGGAATACTGAAAGGGTCCCGTGAACTTTTAGGTGCCTGCTGAAAGTGCTATAAGGATCGAGCTGTCTACATAACTGCAGAAAGGACATTTTTGTCCTGCAACATAATCCAACAAAGTAGCATAATATGACTTTTAAGGTTTAAAGTGATTGTGTTGGAGAATGTTAATTGAAATTGAGATAATTTCTAATAGGACATAATTGGAGGAAGAATTTTGTACATTTCCTGATGACTGATTACAAACGGCAAAGGAACAAACTGTAGATGCTGAGCACTAAGGAAAGACTTTGAAAAAGGAAAAAAGAAGCTTAACTAATGTGAACAATTAATAACTCCAAATTTAAACTTTGGGTACAGTGCGGGCATGGATATGGAAGCATGGCACGGTAGCACAGTGGTTAGCACTGCTGCTTCACAACTCCAGCAATCAGGGTTCGATTCCTGGCTTGGGTCACTGTCTGTGTAGAGTATGAATATTCTTCTCGTGTCTGCATTGTTTTCCTCTAGGTGCTCTGGTTTCCTCCCACAGTCCAAAGATGTGCGAATTAGGATGATTAGCCATGCTAAAATTGCCCCTTAGTGTCTTGAGATGCGTAGGTTAGAGGGATTAGTGAGTAAATGTGTAGGGATATGGGGATAGGATCTGGATGGGATTGTAGGTGGTGCAGATTCAATGGGCCAGATGGCCTTCATGCACTGTAGGGTTTCTATGATTCTATGCAGAAAATGATAAGTTGCATGGTTGTGGTGACTAGCACCTCAGATTATATTAACCTCTGGCTCTCACCAGCAGTTATTACCTGGTTGGGAAGGAGAGAAACCTGAGGTACGGTTTGCTTATTCTGTTGGGTAGGGTTTAAAACAACATTTTTAAAATCTATATCTTTAATTTTTTAGTTTGTCTAATAAACAGAAGCATGATAGGGTGCCTGAAAACTATGCAATGCAAATCCTGCACCATGTGGGAACTCCAGAATGTTGCTTGTACCCATGTATAGGAAACATCAACCACTGAACTACTCAAACTTTGATTTCACAGCATGAGTACAGTAACTAGTGCAGGGATTAGTAATCCAGAAACTGGAGTAATGCTCTGGGGACTGAGGTTTGAATCCTATCCCAGCAGATGTCGAAATTTGAATGTAATTAAAATCTGGAATTGAAAGCTGAATGATGACTATAAAACCATTATCGAATCATGCAAATATCCATTTGATTCACTAATGTCCTTTAAGGAGTCAGATCTGCCATCCTTACCTGGTCTGATCTACATGTGACTCCAAATCTACAGCGATGTTATTGACTCTTAAATGCCCAGCAAGTCATGCAGTTCAAGGGTGATTAGAGATGGGCAATAAATGCTGGCCCAGCCAGCGATACCCACGCCTCATGAATAAATAAATGAAAACTGACATCACTGCAAGGTATCTGTGGGGCTGAGATTCATGGATAGCATGATGTGGTGCTTGGTCACACACCGCTAAGGGTGTTCAGGCAAACAGGATATGCATGACTGCCAGGCAGCCAATGGATGCCAAGCAAGTAGTGCAAGAGTCCTTTAAGTGCATTGCACTCCAACTGGTGTTCAGTTCTGAATACTAATGAGAGTGGTATTCTTCTGAGGAGTACAACTAAAGCTAAGTTCATCACACCATGAATGGCCCCGTTGTACAACAGGGAGAAGCTTGTGAAAGTAATACTGATAAACAATTCTAGAATTGGGAGAACAGAGACTGCTTTCTGCGGCCACAGACTGAACCCAGGATGATTGTTGCCCCATTGTTGCCAAGATCATGGATGGTGTTGAGTGGCTGCACTGCACTTTGAAGGGGGAAGTTCAACTGCTGGAGGTCATAGTTCATATCGATATTAATGATGTAAGAATAGAAATGGATTTGCAGCAACGTTTTGTGAAATTAGAGAGGAAACCCGCAAAATTCTGTAAACATGACTGCACAGGCAATAATCTCGGGATTACTCCCAATGACATGCACTAGGGAGCAGAGAAACTGGAGAATGGATGAATATGTAGTTGGAGCGATGGTGTAAGAAGGAGGGTTTTTGATTTCTAGGACGTCAGGAAATGATGGACATACGTGATGGATACACCCCATTGAAGTGGAAACATACATGCTTGCGGGTTGATTTGCTAGTGCTCTTGCTAAGGGTTTCAGCTATCTTGGCAGGAGTGAATGTAAACTGAGTTGTGGCATTAAAAAGGATTAACAAAATATACAAAGGATAGAGAGGAACAGATGGCATCTCCCCCCCCCCCCCCCCCCCAGTTGGGCATGTCATTGCTCACTGAAAATATTCTCTTAAATAATTTTGCGCCCTTTGCATCTTTCACACTGTCCGGATCCCACTTGATATGAGATGACTTCCCGATTGGTTTTCTACCCAGGAATTTGCCTACACATTTGCTCTTCTAAATTCCATTCACTATTTGGGGCCTATAGCGCACTCCTCAAAGAGTGCCTGCCCTTTATTTCTGTGCCAATCTATATGGCTTCATTTGATGCTTCATTTAATATAATATTCCTCCTCCCAGCTGTAATTGGTTCTTTAATCAACATTGCTGCATGCTCACCTTTTTTATCTCCCCTCCCTATCCCGTCTAAAACGCTATGTAGAGGGATGCTGAGCTGCCATTTTTGGTCCTCCTTAAACCAGGTTTTCACGATAGTGATAATATTATGCACCCTCAACTTTTTGGCTTTATTTATTATGCTCCATATATATCTTTTAGCACTGACAATGTACTGTACATTTTTTGACCTGTGGTGCTTCTGTCTTTCAGAGTCACTCACTAAGGCTTCATCTCATGTTCTCTGCTCTGAATTTGCCCTCAGGTTCCCAACCCCCTGTCAATCTAACTTAAACCTCCCTCAACAGCACAAGCTAATTTCTCTGCGAGCTCATTCATCCCAATACTGCTCAGGTGTAAACCATCTGGCTTGTACAGGTCCTGCCTTCCCCAGAACCTATGCCCCAGAAATCTAATGCTCTTCCTCCTATATCAGCTGTCCAATCATATATTCAATTCTCCTGTTTTCATACTCGTTTGCATGTGGCACTGGGAGAAATCCTGCGATTACTGTTTTAGAGGTCCTGTTTTTAAATCTCTTTCCTCAGTCCCTAAATTCTTCTTTCAGTATTTAATATCCTTTTCAACCTGTCATTGATACCAACGTGAAGCATGATCTCTGGCTGATCACCTTCCCCCAGAAGAATGCCCTGTACCCATTTGACAGTGGCACAAGAGAGACTGCATCGTTTCAATGTCCAGAAGAAAGCCTGTTCCCCTAACTAATGGATTTCCTGCAACTACTACTCTTCCCCATTTCTTTCTCTCCATCTGTACAACAGAGCCACCTGATGTGCCTCAAACCTGGCACTGATTTAACGTCTCGAAAACTCAAAAGCCTCACTGGTGTCTAAGGTGGAAAACTGACTGATGAGATGAGCCCCAGGGGACTGCCTAGTTTTCTTCAATGGCCTGGCAGTCATCCATTTCCTTTTTGCCTCCACCCTCCTAAACTACAGTGTAACCACTTCTCTGAATGCTCTATCCATGTAGCTCTCAGCCCCATGGATGTACCACACTGAATCCAGCTGCTGCTTGAGCACTGGAATCCAGAACTCAAAGGTCAGCAGCTGGTAATGACCCCTGCATGTGGTCATCTAGGCCACCAAGAGCATCCATGACTCCCCACGTGCAACTGAACATGCATTCTACATGACTAAGCTGTTCATGGCTTCAGTTTGCTTCTTTTATTTTGCTTTGGTTTACTCATGCAACTCTTATTTTACCTGGGTTCGACTTTATTCCCTGTTGTTTGTGTTTCTTACTTAAATGTGAGTAGCCCCTTGAGTTAAAACTAAAGGGCGAAATTCTCTCATTTTTTGACTACATGTCAAGTCGGATGGGAAAAGTGGGATGTAGCGCTGCTTGGGCAGTACCAGGGTATTGCATGGGCAAGCCCTCTCTCTCCCCTTAGGCAGTACTTAACAGTGCACCTCCAGCAGGTTCTATATGTCAGTTCCTCATGTTTAAAAAATCTGTTGCAAATCCTGCCAGTGGTACATCAGACCATTGAATGGGTTCTTTTTCTAGTGTGGCAAAATGTTATAGTGGGGCGGTACATTAATCTTATTAAAATGTATTCAAATAGGGTTTCTGCCATTAAATGCTGGAGATGGCAGCACAATGCTATGGATGCTGGTAGTCTAAGAGAGGCAATCTTATTGGAACATGTCAGAGCTTGAGGATGCACAGCAGAATGGATGCTGAAAGTATATTTCCCCCTGTGGGAAAGACTAAGGTGGGATTTTCCAGCTACCCTCGTCCCAGGATCAAAAAATCCCACCTGAGGTCAATGGACCTTTGCGTGGTTCTGTCCCTGCCTGCTATGGTTCCTGCAGTGGGCATGATATGAAAATCCCGCACTAGAGGTGGAAAAATCTTCTCCATTTTTCCACAGAATGCAGGCTGAGGTGAGACGATTGGCGTACAGCTCGTCAGCTAGATCATACAGCAAATAATTGGCATGGGAAGCCCTGATCCTTGATTCAAAAAAACCCAGGAATTTCTCCCTAACTCCCTCCATTCAGATAAGGGGAGATATCCCCAATGGAGCTGTCCAAAAGTGCACACCTGCCACTTTGGCACAGCTTCTGGCACCAGCACATTGCTCCTTCTGACAGGATCCTTTCATCTGATTCACATTTTGAAAAATCTGCTATTAATCTCGCTGACATGACATTAAGCCAGTGAGGAAGGAGTTACTAATTCACAGGGAAGCCCTTGAAGGAGGCATTAAATTATTGAACTAAGGTTCCCGAGCTGTGTGAGCAGGAACCTCATTACATCACTGGCCAGGAGCAGGGAAAATAGGAAAACAAGATCTTGCTGGCGAGATTCTAATTCTGATGATGTTTTGTTGCTGTTTTGTGTTCATGGGAAACGCAAGCAAAAACATCATTGCCTGTGAGTATTGCTGGGGTCACTAATATTTCTACTTCAAAATCCAAGTCATGCCTGCATGAATAAAATAGAATCTGACTTCCCATTCACCAACTTCATATTTTCTTTTCTTAAAATTGTCCTCCCTCAAGACTTCAATGGCTGGCTCTGAGAATCAGATTTTCCTGTTTCTGACTTAAACCATAGCTGGCTGAACAGATCATCAACATTGCTACCATTTCACAGTGTGAAGTCAGCGCTACCAATGCAGTTTTACTCGCATCTTTGTTACCTAGCTGATTGAGCAAGCTACTTGACACTTCAACCAATTAACGGGTGCCTCGCTGTCTGTAAAAAGTCAACTTACATTTTTATAGGCATCATGATTGTATGGCTATTTTTTCCTACTACTCCCACAATTCAATTCATACTTTAGAAACTCCAGTAGGAATATTGTTGCAAGCCTTTTCAGCTGTTTAAAACATTCTTATTTAAGGAGCAACTTAAAAATATCCAGTTGATCTTCAGGTTAACCTGTGAAATATTAACACATGAAGGTTTAAGCATAGCATTTTCGCCTGCTATTTTGACAGAGGTATTAACCATTTATTTTAAGTTTCCATTAACATATCAAGATATTTGGACAATCTTTTCTGAACAAAAAAAAATCATCCGGTTAACCAACACTTTGATGATGCATAGATTTGTCTTTTAATAATAAATCCTCTGAATTAATACAAATAAGCTCGGGCTAAGTCTTAATTACTTTATATTCAGAAGGACATGCTGATAATGGATTTGCATTAGAACCTACTGATTTGACTGCCAGTTAAAATTGTTTGACGTGCATCATAATTTTGTTTGGAAGGAGAGGGTCTGTGGTCCATTCTAATAAATTAAATATCTTGAAGCAGCTATGTTTGACTTAACAGATGTTGGAGGTACGATTAATCTTTCAAATCAAATTCAAATTTTATAATGATGAAAGGGAGCATACCAGCAGGAAAAATGTTCAATTGTTCATCCTTCCTTGAATGTTCCAAATATTTCATGAATTGGATGGTGAACACTGTGCCTATTGCCTCCTACAGTGTAAATACATTAGAGCACTAATTGATTGCTTTGAGATATATGGCTTACAAACTTTCTTGTTTTATCTTGCAGTGTTTCTGCAGATATTTCAATCCATTTTTATGATTTGCGAATTTTATTACCATTATTTGTGTATAGAAGACATTCTGTCCTAAGGACCAGCCAGAACTCAACAACAGTAAATTCTCACAATTTGTACAGAATCACTCATCATTACTTTCTTATTTATTTTCTATTTTATTAGCAAATCATAAAGGGTCATTTCCACAGAGGTGCACAATGCATAAAAACAGCAATTGTGGAACCATCCTGTCTACAGTTGTTAAGACTCAGCAGGGAACGCAGAATCATTACCTGGATTTACAACCAAATCTGAGCATAAATTTGGCTCTATTTTCATGTCTTTATTTAATGTTGATGGTAGGTTAAATCATTCAGCAAAAACATTTACTCAGTTAAACTATTAAAAAATACAAATAAATCATGTAACTTTGTTAATTAGTTGGATTTGACTTCCAGTAGTTCAGGAAAAAATGAACAAATGAAAGCCACATAGTCAATAACTCATGTTTATATAATGTGGAGATGCCAGTGTTAGTCTAAGGTGGGTACAGCAAGAAGTCTCACAACACCACGTTAAGGTCCTACAGATATCACGAGCTTTTGGAGCGCTGCCCCTTCATCATGTTTAGTACCTCAAGAGCATCATATTTTAGAACTTACTTTAAAAAGTGAAGAATTACCTAAAAGAGATTAATATTTGATCCAAAACTGATTTGACAGCAGTGGGAAAGATGTGTGCATCTTACTCATTCCCGTAACTCCCATGTGCATTTCCAATGGCTAATTCACCAAACCTACACATCTTTGGATACTAAGGGGCAATTCAGCATGGCCAATCCACCTAACCTGCACATCTTTGGACTGTGGGAGGAAACCAGAGAACCTGGAGGAAATCTATGCAGAAATGGGGAGAATGTGCAAACTCCCAATGCTGAAATCAAACCCAGTCCGTGGCACTGTGAGGCAACAATGCTAACCACTATGCCACCCTCTTCTGGCAACCACATGTGCATAGTTAAACTGCTGTGCACAAACAGTGCTACAACTCTGAGGAATGTGGCATTGAAATGCAAAACAGTGTGAAGTTGAGTACTTTATAGAATCCCTACAGTGCAAAAGAAGGCTATTCAGCCCATCAGGTCTGCATTAACTTTCCAACAGAGAATCCCATCCAGGCCTTATCCCCTTGGCCCTACATATTTGCCCTGCTAATCCCCCTAACATACACATTTTTGGACAATAAGTGGCAGTTGTAGCATGGCCATCTACCTAACCAGCACATATTTGGACTGGGCTGGGAGGAGGGGGAACCAGAGGAAACCCACACAGACGCAGGGAGAACATGCAAAATCCATACAATCACTCAAGGCCAGAATTGAACCCAGGTCCTTGATGCTGTGAAGCAGCAGCGCCCACCATTGTCACCATGCCAATCTTAAGTGCATAATTGCTGTCATTAAACTTATAAGAAGTGTTAAGGCTTGTCCATTTCAATTTCTAATAAGTCAGAATTATCGCCAAGAAATTCATCTGGCACTGAAAATTAACTTTTAGTAATATGGAGCCTTATTCCTTCAGATTATAATCAGTGCTGGATATTTGCATCCACCTGAAAAGACAGATAGGACCGCAACTTAAAAGTTAATTTGAAGGAAGACACCTGTGGAAGTGCAGCATTCCCTCAGTGATCCACTGAAATGTTAGTCTCAATTCTCCTGCTCAAAATTCTGGAGTTGGACTTGAACCTACAACCCATCTGAATCAGCACTGAATGTGCTATCTACTGAGCTATTAACTAACAGTAATAATGCCAATTGCTACTTGCTGGTTCAGAGGCCAGGGGCAGAATTTTCACAGCCGATTTCAGAAGGGCCTGGTTTGAATAGTGTGGGGAAGCTCTGGAAATTGATCCTGATGTAATCCCACCCTGTTCTGGCTTTCCCCATGATGGTTTTGAAGGCAGGCAGGGAATCCTCTTGGATCTGTCGGGCAAGTAATTAAGTAGTTGTTGAGGTTGTTAAGAATCAGTTATGAGCTTTATTAACATTGATTCCTGGATTTGTCAGCCGTGGAGCCTGTTTCCTGACCTGTCAGCAACTTGGCAGGGTCACTAAGGTTTGTGTACTGTGGAAAAAAGCTTCTTCAGGGAAACTGACGGCTTTGGAAGGCTTTGATCAGTTCCACTAAATAGCTCCAGCTGTACCCATTTCAGGAGTGCTGCTCAAAGCAGTTCTTTTATCAGAGACTGCTTTTCCTGCAGAACAGGTGATTGCCAACTTCTTGGAAGGGATTTTACCTGTCCAGCACTTCAGTCATCCTCAGCTGCAACTTTGTGCTTTCAACTTTCACCAGAGCTTGAGAGTAGCTTATCCAGCTCCACTTTGTACTCAGATGAGAGGCACGAACAGAAGCAACACCACTGCCAACAGCAACAAGAAAGGCAGAGAGGTTCAGCTATCTTGACATGTCTGAGCACCAGCACCACACAAGACTTGGCCTCTCATGGCAAGTCACTGCTCACATCTGCAACCTCCTTCCTGGTGTACCAGTGAGCATGAATTGACAATGGCAACGAAGTCTCTGTGTTGTGCACACTCTCCTTCTGCAAGTACAGAGAGTATAGAGGTACGAGAAATGTCTTATATGGAGTGAGGAAAGGACAGTATTTGTGGAGGGTGACTGAGAGACATGGGTACAAAAGGGCAATAGGTTAAAGTTGAATGCCAGTTTCAACTATTCACATGAAGATGTGTGGTGTCTGCTCTAAGAGGAATGAGTGGAGTTGTAAGGTGTGTTGTTCTGAGGAATGCCACGCAGGCAAATACTGGAGAATTCAGCATGTGTGGATTGGCATCGGAAATTGCTCTAACACTGAGGTCTTGGATTCTCTCGGTAAACAATCTCCAGGTTGATGTTCCTGTTGCTGACTTCTTTGGCCGTTTTCATCAATACCTGCTTTTAAGCTCACCTTCCTGCAACCTCCCCAATCCCATAGCAGGATGCCCAGAAAAGAATGAAATTTGAGGAACTAGCATCCCAAATCTCTTCCCTATTTCTCTAGTGCCAAAGCCTCAAAATTCCAACCGCAAATTTCTTCTCTATGACCCTGCAGCACCCTGGCTGCTGAGTCCTATTAAAATAGCCCTTATTGGGAGGGTAAAACACCTAAGCATCCCAGGCATGCTGCGGAAGTATATATAGAAACTAGAAGCAAGAATAGGCCATTCAGTCCTTCAAGCCTGTTCCGCCATTCACTATGATCATGGCTGATCATCAAATATCTTGATTTCATTTTACCCCCATATCCTTTGATTCTTTTAGCCCCAAGAGCTATAACTAAGAGGGAGCAGCATATTTGTGAGGAGCAGTGGAGGCAAGGGAGAGTAACTGGGATTGGGTGGCATGGGAATAAGAATGGTGAGCCAAAGAGTATGGCTAAGTACTTGCAACAATTGTTAACTGTTCAAATTTAGAAGTCACATAACCTAGAGCAGTGCTGCCAAACTATTTTCCAGTGTAGCCCTATTTTATCATTTGAAAATGAACATGTTCCTGTATCTCAACAATAACAAAACAGCATTGAAGCAATATATAACATTCATTTTGATGTCTACGAAGCCTCCACCTGTCAGGACACCGTTGTCTTCTGCCATGCCTCAGAATGAGATTGAGAGAGGAGCAGGGCACGGCCTCTGCTTCCTTGGCCTAGATGCTGATGTTGGTTCAATAATCAGTAAGATAGGCAACAGCACTCCTCCATGATCATCCTCAAAACTGGTGGCCCACAAGGCTGTGTCCTCAGCCCTTTTCTATACTCCTTACATATCTATGACTATATTGCAAAATTCCCCTCCAACTCAATTTTCAAATTTGCTGATGACACCATCATTGGGTTGAATCTCAAACAATGATGAGATGGAGTATAGGAAGGAGACAGAGAATCTGGTGAATTGTGTGACAACAATAATCTCTCCTTCAATGTCAAATAAATGAAGGAGTTAGTCATTGACTTCATCGTGTAGGATCTGTCTCAGTGTACATCAACAGGGATGAAGTGGCAATTGTCAAGAGCTTCAAGTTTCTATGTGTCCAGATCACCAACATTTTGTCTTAGTCTCTCCATCCTGATGCTACAGTTAAGAAAGCCCACCAACACCTCTACTTTCTCAGGAGGCTAAGGAAGTTTGATATTTCCATTATGACTCTCATCATCTTACACAGATACACCATAGAAAGCATATGTTCTGGTTGTATCAGAGCTTGGTATGGTTCCTGCTCTGTGCAAGATCGCAAAAAATTACAAAGGGTTGTGAATGAAGCCCAGTCCATCATGCAAACCAGCCTTCTATCCATTGAGCAGGATTTTACAGCCTTACTCATCCTGAAAGCGTAAAATCCCCACTTGAGATCAATGGACTTTCCATGCTCCACCCCTCACCCGCTCCGTTTTCCTTGGTGAGTGGGACAGTAAAATTCCAGCCATTGACTCTGTCTACATTTCCTGCTGCCTCTGAAAAGCAGCCAGCATAATCAAGAGTCTTCCGCACCCTGCACAAACCCTCTTCCACCTTCTTCCATCAGGAAAAGCATACAAAATTCTGAAATCACGTAGAGAGATCATGAAAAATGTACCAGGTTAGGCTCACTAATTCAGGAACAGCTTCTTTCCTGCTGCCATCCAACTTTTGAATGGACCCACCACTCTTTCTCTACATCCTACCTATGACTGCAACATTACATTCTGCACTGTCTCCTTTTCTTCTCTATGAATGGTATGCTTTGTCTGTACAGCACAAGAAACAATACTTTTTGCTGTATACTAATACATGTGACAATAATAAATCAAAATCAAATTAAGAGGCTGCCTTCTAAGGAAGGGAGCTTGTGACCCCATCTGTTATTTTTGTGATTCCAGCAGGAATTGTGACCCAAAGTGGGATGGCACAGTAGTTAGCACTGCTGCTTCACAGCTTCAGGGACCTGGGTTTGATTCCTGTTGGGTCACTGTCTGTGTAGATTTGCACATTCTCCTCATGTTTGCATGGGTTTCCTCTGGGTATTCCGATTTTCTCCCACTGTCCAAAGATGTGTGGGTTAGGTTGATTGGCCATGCTAAAATTGCCTCTTAATGTCTTGAGATGCATAGGTTAGAGGAATTAGTGGGTAAATTATGTAGGGAATTGAAGATCTGGGCTGAGTAGGATTGTGGTCAATGTAGACTTGAAGGGCTTCTTTCTGCACTGTAGGATTCTGTGAAAGTTTGGCAATGCTGGGTTTGTGTAACAATGCTGCTTTTCTGTGAAATATGAATAAAACATGTAATTATATAATTCTTGTTCCCTGTCACTTTAAGGATCAGAATGGCTGGATGATCACCAGGGCTGCTCAGAATCCATTGAAGCACACTGGGTTTTAGCATAATTAAGATTGCCAGAAGCAGCATCACTGCCATGGCCCTCAATAGCATTAAATATCTCAACATTCAAACATATGAGTTTTGAACAGCAGTAGGCCATTCAGTCTCTGGAGCTTACTCTGCTATTTGTCAAGACTGATCTGATTGTGGCCTCTACCTGCTTTTCTATTCCCTATAGCCTTAAATTCCTGACTGACAATGGAGTCAATTTAACTCAAAGTTCAGCATTCACTATTATTGGGAATATCTTTCATTGTTTTGTTCACTTCCACGAAGTTGATGTTTAAAATTTATTTATTAGCGTCACAAATGGGCTTATATTAACAATGCAATGAAGTTAGTAGCTGATACACTCCGGCATCTGTTCGGATACACTGAAGAAGAACTCAGCATGGCCTGTACACCAAAGCTGCGCATCTTTCGGACTGTGGGAGGAAACCGGAGCATCCGGAGGAAATCCTCGCAGACACGATGAGAACATGCAGACTCTGCACAGTGACCCAAGTTGGGAATTGAAACTGGGTCCCTGGCAGTGTGAGGCAGCAGTGCTAACCGCTATGCCAACGTGCCACCCCTTGATTTTAAAGATGCTCTTTATGTCATTGTTTTATATATTCTGAAATGTAAAAAACATCATGTACATATTTATTATTTATATCTGGATTTCATAACATCAATCAGGCAAGCAGTTACTTAAATCAAAGTGTCTCATTTGATAATGATTCTAAATTCATCTGGTCATGGATGACTCATGTTCATTCTGATGACTGTGTCTGAAGAAGCTGTTATCGTTTTATCAGAGAAGTAAAATTAAGATCGGAAGTAGGAAGTGACAGAAAGGGGGAAAACACACTGCTTGCAATATGAAATTTGACAGGCATAATCGAATTGGATGATGGCCCATTCCACTTGCCGTGTTCTTCACAGGTTCGCCTGAGAAAAATGAATTCAATCTCTGATGCAATTGATGGGGGTGGGTGGAAAAAGGACAGATGGGTGACCGTGATCAAACATTGCTCCCTTTGCCCCAGCTTTAGAGTTATCCTAGAAGTTTTGCTCCTCACTCTCCACTGATTCTCTTTTCATTGCTGGAGAAGAGATGATTGGGGTCAACAGTTGTTTCCATTTTTTTGGGAGGGCTCTGACTTTATTAGATTGCAGTACATCCATTCACATGTGGATTGGTAATCATAAAAGCACGTAAGTTTAGGAAAGAATGAACTTCATTGTGTTTTCTGTCATTTGCACAGTTTAAGCATTGAGTGCAAAGATGTATTGTTTGCCCCAAGGGTGCACCCTGTAAATAGGCAGAAAATGAAGGCTTGTACAGTCTGGGTCTCTTTGAGCCCTTGGGGAGTGAAGCCGTGCACAAGCTCAAGGGAGACCATTTAGTTTTTCCAGACAACATCAGTTTTCATCAGAATTTGTTACCACAAGCTGAGGCTTCCTCCTATGTGAAAAGTATTCTTCCATCAGAAGGGCAGGATGCTTCAATCCTAAAGATAAAAATGAAGATGTTAAGCCTTGACTAAAGTGGTTGAGGATGGGAACCTAAAATGTATTTACTACGTGGTCTGGTTTCCATCAACTACAAAGAAGTTTCCATCTTTGGGTGATATTGAAACTTGGCTAGCCATAGCACTCTGCACAGGTCATCTCAAAGTATTGCCAACCGCATGACTAATTACATGATCCATGTTACTCTGCACCATTAAGATGTCCCCAGTGACGATCACCCAATGGAATACATAACAAGATCTTCAGAAAAATCGTCAATGCAATTATGATTGTCACTTCATCAGGCATTAATAAATTGCAGGAACCTGGCATTGATGGCATCACCTTAAAGATTTACTTCAAGCACTGATTTGTTTTTTTCTTAATGTAGACTATACTGAAGCTAATAACTTTTCATCTTTGCTTTTGCTGTTTTAACCTACTATTAAAAAAGGCACATTTGCTGATTTCAGTGCAATCTGCCTCCATTTTGAAATATGTTTTTCCCCCTGGATTACTGTTCAAACTCATTTTCATATCGTCAAACTCAATCTGACATGGATCAGCGCCGCAAGACTATGTTTTACAATGTAATCCTCTATAAAAAAAGGCTTTAAAAATATTCCTCACTATATTGACAAGCATGGCTTGTTAAATTTACTTACTGGGATTATCACAAAATGGGTTTTAAATTCAAGTTAAACTAGTGTCACTCAGATGATTAACCTGATTTTACAATACTGAATATTCTTTTTTATAGAATTATAAAACTATTTTATAGTTCAATTGGGTAAATAGTGGATTCTTTAATAAATATTTTAAAAATTCTGAACAATTCAAAACATAGTTTTTTGTCCTAACAAAAGTTACAGTTTAATTTTTTGAAGTTTCCTCAAAGAAGTACAAATGAGCACCGTTAGCGGAGACTCTTAATGGTGATAACTGCACTTTGGGGCAATGATCAAGGTTTTTTTTATTCATTTGTGGGACATGGGCATCACTGGCTGGCCAGCATTTACTGCCCATCCCTAGTTGACCTTGAGAAGGTGGTGGTGAACTGCCCTCTTGAATCACTGTAGTCCACATGCTGTGGGTTGACCTGCAATGCTATTAGGGAGCGTTTTGACCCAGCAACTGCAAAGAAATGGCGATATATTTCCAAGTAAGGATGGTGAGTGGTTTGGAAGGAACTTGCAGATGGTGCTGTTCCGTTTATCTGCTACGCTTGCCCTTCTAGATGGAAGTGATTATGGGTTTGGAAGGTGCTATCTAAGTATCTTTGGTGAATTGCTGCAGTGCATCTTCTAGATAGTATACACTGCTGCTACTGAGCATTAGTGATGGAAGGATTGAATGTTTGTAGATGTGGTGCCAATCAAGTGAGCTGCTTTGTCCTGAATGGTGTCAAGTTTCTTGAGTGTTGTTGGAGCTGTATCCATTTAGGCACGGGTAGAGCATTGCATCACATTCCTGATCTGTGCCATGTAGATGGGGAGTCAGTAGGTGAATTACTCGCTGCAATATTCCGAGCTCTGACCTGCTGCTGTAGCCACTGTGTTTATGTGGTGAGTCTAGGTGAGTTTCTGATCAATGGTACTTCTAGTGAGATGTTTTCAAACCAACACAAAAGATTGCAAGGACAAATTGGTTGGATTACACTTTGTGCTTGAACTAGGGTGATCTTTTGCACCATTTATATAAATATTGGTGGAATTGTACTGAAGAAAGAGCAAAAGAGAGCAGAAATTCCATGCCCATAACATCTTATACATTCCTAATGATTTAAAAAATAAATAATAATATGAAGACAATGATGTATGGTAGCTTACCAACTTGTAGTTTTGTTCTGTGTAATCTTGATAAATGTTTCTATTTTTAAATTCTATTCTGCTAATAGTCAACGTGTCTAAGTTTATGCTTAAATCACCAAAATAAATGGGCAAATTTCAAGTTATTTTCACTGTTTCTTCATGAATAATGTACTTTATTATGGCTGCTTTGCACAATTTCACATTTCCTACAAATTCCAAAACTACTATGATACTGAACATTAATAAATTTGAATTATTTAAAGTCATACTATTTGCATGTTTTGTGTAAGTTGAACAATAAATTTGCACCTAATAAATTCCCTTTTAAAGGGGTAATATTTTGAGTGCAATGTGTTTAATGCTCAGTGATATGAATTTATTAGTTTACATACTTTAGTCTGCCTTCGTCCTTTTAATAATTGGGTTTAATTGGTGATTTTCTACTTGGGCAGTAATGCATGATGTCTACAATTAATTACCAGTGCTCAATGCAATTTAATAGCATTTTCTATTTGTAGTGACAATTACCAAAACAACATTGTTGCAAGACAATTCCATTTCCAACAATCTGGAGTGAGTATGCTGCCAGAATCCAATATCAATCTCTTATCTTAAAAGTACTACCAGATATGAGGGAGATCTGAGCAGTAAACTCAACCCACTTCTTCACCAGTTAAATGCTAAAGTTTGTTTGCTTTGCCCTAGTTCACTAAGTAAAATGGTTTGTTTTGTTGGCCTAGTTTGTTACATGTTCTTGGCACTTCATGTATTTCATTTAATTATGTCAGTTACCTACCTATGGTACACTTCAGAAATATGATTTACTTCAGGAATCCCTTGAGCAAACATTCATTGATAGCTCTGACAGACAAGAGTTCAATTTTACAAAGACAATTTGGGCCAGAATTAGTTGGACTATGCGTGTGTATCTTTGTGCTTATGAGAATATTTGCATATTATAATTTGTGACAATATTTAAAAGACTTAATTGTGTTTAATTGTATGCAGGCGGTTGGCATTAACTGGAAGTTTGCTCATGTTCCTATAAATAAGACTAGACTGAAGCTTTGGTGGCTTGCCTAGGAACTGCATGTTTGAGGACTATCTACTAACATCTATTAAAAGACTCCCTATTTATGACTCCCACTATTTGGACTATAGCTCTTTGCACTCTACATCCTGTAAGGACTCCACCTCTTTCTCTCAACTCCTTCATCTCCGTCGCATTTGTTCAGATGATGCCACTTTCCAAAGTGGTGCTTCTAATATGTGCCCCTTCTTCCTTAACCATTGTTTTCCACCTACAGTTGTTGACAGTGCCCTCAACAGTATGTGGTTCATCTCCCACACCACATCACAATCCTCACCCCCTCCCCTCCCTCTTATAACAAGAATAGAGTACCCCTTATTCTCACATTTCACTCCACCAGCCTCCGCATGCAAAACGTAACCCTCTGCCATTTTCACTATTTTCAGCGTGATGCCACCACCAAACACATCTTCCCTTCACTCTCTCTATCAGCATTTCACAGAGACTGTTCCCTCTGCGATAACCTAATCCACTCCCCCACTAAACCAACATCTCTCCTGTCATCCTTGGCATCATCCCATGCAATCACAGAAGGTGTAACACCTGCCCCTTTATCTCTTCCATGCTTACCATCCAAGGTTCAAAACACTCATTTCAGGTTAAGCAGCATTTCAATTTCACCCCGTCTTTCAATTTGATCTATTGCATTCACCGGTGGATCCCAAAATGTCTCCTCTTTGGAGAGACCAAATGGAGACTGGGTGATTGCTTTGCTGAATACCTTCAGTGTGTGTGTGTGTAATCAAGACCACAACCTTCCAATTCTTGCCATTTAAACACACAACCCTATTCCCATGCCTACATGTCTCAGTGGACTTCCATTAGCAGTCTTTCGCCTTGTTTTTGTGGCTATGACTCATCTTTCATTCCCTCACTGTGCAGTACAAATATCTCTTTATGCCTTTTAGCTTTGACAAAGGGTCATGTGGACTTGAAACATCAGTTCTTTTCTCTCCTTACAGATGCTGCCAGATCATTGAGATTTTCCAGCATTTCCTGGTTTGGTTTCAGATTCCAATGTCCGCAGTAATTTGATTTTATTTAACTGCATGTTTGGAACATGCATCTCTGCAAATAAAAGCTTATAAAATTGTGTAAAATTTGGCTCTCGGTCTGTCCTTCACTACCTGGCTTTTTGATTGCAGAGGACTAAGGGTGAAGGTTTTTTTATTCATTCGTGGGACATGTGTGTCACTGGCTGGCCAGCATTTATTGCCCATCCCTGGTTGCCCAACACAGTTGAGAGTCAATCACATTGCTGTTGTTCTGGAGTCACATAGAGGCCAGATCAGGAAAGGATGGCAGATTTCCTTTCCTAAAGAACATTAATAAATAAAACATTGTTGGTTTTTTCTGACAACCGACAATGTTTTCATGATCATGGCAGGATTTGAACCCTGATCCCCAGAATATTAACTGAGCTTCTGGATGAATAGTTTAATGATAAATACCCATGAAAACTAAAAAAAAATACACAGAAGCTGATAATTCTAGTGGCTATTACAAAAAATGGCAGAAAGTGCGTGTAAATTGCCTGGGTATGATTGTCTCCCAATGTTTTCAGTATCTGAACCATATGTCTAATGGAAGAATGAAGTGGATATGTGAATACAGGGTACGTCCCTATGAAAGAAAAACTAAGGTATGACCTTGGTGTTGTTGCTTCCCGCAAGCAGTAACATCAGAAGAATCTTGAAGATAAATGCCTGTCAACTGAATAGCAATGATGATTTGAACTTTCCATTGAAGTTCTTGAATAAAATCTACCTGAAAAATTATCTTTTAAATATCTAATAGGCATGGTGACAATTTGATAGATTATGGAAAACAAATAGTTATTCAATGAAAGAATATGTCAATAATGTTCACATTTTACATGAAAGATTAACAATTCAATTTGGGGATTCCTTGGATCAGCACTCTTGTCTAAATTACTGATTTGTGCTCAGGTGTTTCATGTGGACAGGCTACTGGTTTAACCAATAGTACTAGGTGTAGTAGTAGGCAATTTAGGTCCTCAAGACTGCTCTACCGTTTCGTATGATCATGGCTCAACTCCAGCCTCAACTCCATTTTCCTGCACATTCATCATAGCCCCTCAAACCCTTAATAATTAAAAAATCTGTCCACCTCTTCCTTAAGTTTACTCAATGTTCTGACATCCACTACATTCTGGAGTAATGAATTCCACAGACTCACAACCCTTTGGGAAACATGATTTCTTCTCCTCTCTGTTTTAAATGTGTTGCTCTTATCCTAAAACCATGATCTCTTGCTCTAGATTGCCTTACAAGGGGAAGCATCCTCTCTGTGTCTACTTTGTCAATTGTCTTTATCCTTTAGTACACCTGGTATTCTATCTTCTATGAAGATGGTTCTGTTGGATCAGATATCTGCAACCTCAAATATTAGATCCTGGGCATTTCCTATTTATGGAGGGCCATAACTATGTGCAGTTTTGGACCCCAAAAGGATACATTGGCCTTGGAGGGAATACAGAGAATGGTCACGAGGCTGATACTGGAGATGAGGGGGTTAGCCTATGAGGAGAGATCAAATAGACTGGTCCTGTATGTGTTGGAGTTTAGAAGGCTGAGGGGGGGATCTTATAGACACATGTAAGATAATGAAGGGGTTAGATAGGGTAGAGTAGAGAGATTCTTTCCAATTAGAAAGGAAACCAAAACTGGAGGGCACAGCCTCAAAATAAGAAGGGAGGTTCAGTTTAGAACAGAGTTGAGAAGGAACTGCTTCTCTCAGAGGGTGGTGAATCTGTGGAATTCTCTGTCCATTGAAGTAGTGGAGGCTACCTCATTGAATATGTTTAAGTCATGCGTAGATGGATTTCTGATAGGTAAGGGAATTAAGGGTTTTGGGAGGAGGCGGGAAAGTGGAACTGATACACTTCAGATCAGCCATGATCTTATTGAATGGCAGGGCAGGCTCAAAGGGCTAGATGGCCTACTCCTGCTCCTATTTCTAATGTTCTTATGGAACAAATGATACATTCTACAGTGTCAAAGAATAAAATGCTGCAGTTATACAGGGCTTTGGTAAGGTCACATCTGGAATATTGTGCGCAGTTTTGGTTTCCTCATCTGAAGAAGGATAGTCTTGCTGTGAGAAAATGAGAGAGGATTTGCCAGACTAATTCCTGGAATGGCGGGACTAACGTCTGGGGAGTTATTGAGTTGGTATTCACTGGAGTTTAGAAGAATGAGTTGGAGATTTCATAGAAACTTATAAAATTCTGACAGGAATAGACAGACTAGATGCAGCAAGAATGTTCCATATAGTGGGGAGTCCATAGCCAGGGGTGACAGTCTGAGGATATGGGAACAACCTGTTAGGACTGAGATGAGGAGAAATTTCTTCACCCACAGAGTGGTCAGCCTGTGGAATTCCCTACTACAGAAAGCAGTTGTGGTTAAAACATTGTGTGTTTTCAAGGAATTAGACACAACTCTGGGGGCTAAAAGACTCAAGGGTTATGGGGGGAATATGCAAACGGGTTTTGGATTGGAAAATCAAGTAGCATTGGAAAATCCTGCCCAACATTTCAAGGTGCTGTGAACAGCCCAATTCCTGAAAATGGCATCTGAAGAAGAAAATTGGAGGAAAGGGTCTTGCAATATAATACTTCATACAGACTGTGAAAGCCTTTAATTTCATTTGTTTTGAAATTTTGATTGTACTATTAACTCTAATTTGTATGTGGAGAGAGAGGGGATTTGTTAATTGTATGTTAATTCTGTGTTTAATTGGATGCAGGTGGTGGGTATTAAGTGGGCGTCACTCAGGGATTCAAGTGCTCCTATAAATAGAATCAGATTGAAACTGTGGTGGTTTGGTTCAGAAGTCTATATTTGTAATGTGTATCTCTGTAAAGCTTAAAAGTGTTCAAAGCTGGGCTCAAGTTCCATGCTTCGTTGCCTGGCTTTCATGAATAGAATAAAATACCTGTTCTTTAATACAGCTTACAACTGCCATTTTGAAACTGTAATCTTTCCTCTGATTCATTTCATGGGGAAATGTTTCATTTTTCCCCTCATACTTTTACCCAATTATATTTTTGTTCACAATTAAAAAAAAAGTTTATTTGTTAGTCACAAGCATCCTTACATTAACACTGCAATGAAGTTACTATGAAAATCCCCCAGTTGCCACTCTCCAGTGCCTGTTCAGGTACACAAAGAGGGAATTTAGCACAGCCAACATGCTTAACCAGCACATCTTTCGGTCTGTGGGAGGAAACCGAAGCACCCGGAGAAAACCCATGCAGGTAAAGGAGAACGTGCAGACTCCGCACAGATAGTGACCCAAGCCAGGAATCAAACCCAGATTCATGGTGCTGTGAGGCAGCAGTGCTAACCACTGTACCACCGTGCCACCTAATACTTTAAATTTGAATCTCCCCATATATTGTCTGCAACAGAATGATCCCTGAACCCATTGCATTTGCCAGTGCTGTTCTGAACTTGAATTTGAGAACATGAAATGATTTTCTCTCTCATTCTGTGGTCACTTCTTGTCCTATATCATGTGCACGTTCGTAGTGGCATAGCTGAGATTGATTACATATTCTGAAGAAGGTGTGTCCTCGCACCTCAAATCTTGTGTGATATATTGGAGCAGGGTTTCCAACATTAAGGTTTATCTGATTGATGTCAACACTTATATTGTTAGTCCCAGAGTGTAACTTCTCCCATTCCTCAACAGTTCAGTGCTTCTACTAAAATGATTTGAAACACTTTCATTTGATTTGCAATCATGTATGTTCAGATACAAACTTGTGGAGCTCCAGTAAAGTCCAAATCATTCCCAGAAACCAGAACTAGGACAGAGTTGGACAGCAAAGCAATTCCATTTAACTTTGAATAGCAATTGAAAATTGTTTTTTATTAAGCATGCATAGACTGAATTGTACCATTTATATAAAACTCTGGAGAAAGCACTTATTTACATGCATAAAAATGTATCTGGAATAAACATTAAATATTAATTGCTGAAAACTGTAACATTAAAAACAAATGTAGTATGTAAATTATTAAGTCAAAACTATCTGTCAATATCACACAAAGTGGTAGTGGTGTAAGTGGTTTGTACATTGTTGGACAAAGGTCCATTATTATTTATATTATAAATATAAATAAGATTGAAAAATCCGCTGGAGATTAATTGAAAATAATTAAACTGTGACCTTTCGTCCTTTGTGAACCAGATGATGAAACTTACCTCAAAACAGAGTTGCAATTGCTCTTACTTCTTTTCCAATTCTGAAATTTCAAGAACAAAGAAGGGAATTCTTTGCCCCTCCCCGCTCCCTGTGGCATGTTTCTCGGTGGCGGGAGGCATTGAATCTAACTCTTGCTGGTGGGAAACACACAACGTGGGTGCACCGTTGGTCAAATCCCACCCATTATCTAATTTTTATCTGAGCTGGGAGACAGATATTTTATGTAAACAATATTTGACCCTTTGTTAGGCCGCTGCTGTGGTGAAAAGCAATTTGTTTGCTGTTTCAAGAAATCTGGAAGTCCTTTGGCGCTTTGCAGTCTCATTGTCCAACTGTTATATATTGGAAGAGAGCAGTATCATGTTTCATTTTTTTAAGAATCCAAAACCCCTAGTATTTACAAAAAGAATGAAACCACACAGGTTCACAGTTCACGGGGCAGCACAGTAGCTCGGTGGTTAGCACTGTTGCCTCACAGAGCCAGAGACCTGGTTCAATTCCGGCCTTGGGTCACTGTCTGTGTGGAGTTTGTACATTTTCCCTGTGTTGGTGAGGATTTCTTCTGCAGCTCCAGTTTCCTCCTACAGTTCAAAGATGTAGGGGTTAGGTGGATTGGCCATGCGTCATCTTCAGTACAGAGGACATAAATAACATACCCAGAAATAATTGTTGATCTTGAGGAACATAAAACAATTACAGTCACCAGGTGGAGTACTGAGAAAATCATCTGAGAAAATTATTAGAATTAAAAGCTGACATTCCCTGTTCCTAATAGACTTCATCCCAGGGTTTTAAAAGAAGTAGCTGCATTGGTTTTAATTTTCCAAAACTTCCTACATTCTGCAAATGTCCCATGAGATTAGAAAATAGCGAATGTAACTCCACTGTTCAAGAATGGAGGGAGACAGAATGCAACAAACTACAGGCTGTTGATCTAAACATTTGGAATTTCTTATTAAAGAGGTTACAGTGGGCTATTTTGAAAATCTCAGTGCAATCAGGCAGAGTTAACATGGTTTTGTGAAAGGGAAATAGTGTCTGCAATTCTCCCATTGTGACCTGCAACTTTCCTGGTGGGTCATGGTGGGAGATGCACATCGCTGGCCTTGTTCTAGGGTTGCACCAGAAATGCATGTTCATTTCCCAGAGCTAGTGAACAGATCACGCTGGAATTCGGCGGAAAGATAGGTAAGTAATTTTGATCTTTTTTAATATGTTTTAAATATCGTCTAATTCTAATTATCGGGAACCTAGTAGTCCCGATTGAATCTGCTACATTCCGGCCAGGTTTAGACTATCTCCCTACATTCAGGGAGCTAGCGAGAGGCTCTGCTGGAATGAAAGGGGGAAATTGGGGCCCCCCACGGGGCTGGGCAGTGAGGGGGGGAGTGGTGCCCCCTGGACATAGGTGCCCTGGCAATGCCAGCCTGTGCCCCTGACATTGCCTTGTGGGCAAAGTGCCCATGACCAAGGTGCACCTTGACACTGCCCATCGGACAAGGGGCCATTGGTGGGTGGGGCCTAGAGGCAATCGTTGTGGGTGAGTCATCCCGCTGCCATTTTGCAGACAGGATCATTCTGGGATGGAGGGAGGACAGCGATGGGGCAAGCTGAGGAGCATTTCTGCTGGTCAGGTCTGCTTCCTGTTGGGGGGGGGAGGAGTCTGACCCTGAGGGGCTCAGCACAGGGTTGAGGGTCTGCTGGAGTGAGGGGAGTGGGGGGGGGTGGTCACCGCTGCTGTAGGGCTGGGCTGGACATCAGGATTCTATGGGTTAGGGGGGTAGGGCTGGCCCAGTATTGTTGTAGGGGCCACGATTGAGGTGTGGGGTGGAGGGGGTGCAGGGTGCTGGAGGGGCAGCACTGTGGGGGTCCCAGGCTAGCCAGCGAATGAGCTGGTCAGCAAATGGGGAGTCTGACAGATCAGGACCACTGTGTATACACAGAGTTCCAGAACTGTCAGACCCCAGCGAGCATAGACCCCACCCCTCTGGGTTTTTAATGATATTCACGACTGGGACCTCTGCAATATATAGGGAGTGGAGGTTCAGGTGAGAAGCTCGGGATTTAGAATAGTTTTTCCACCAGTTCAGCACTTGGGACAATTGCGGCCAGTGTTTCACAAATTTATTGGAATTCTTTTGAGAAGTAACAAGCGATGAGGACAAAGGGGAGCCAGTGGACTTTTTGTACTTAGATTTTCAGAAGGCATTTGCCAAGATGTCACATCCAAAATTAATTCCCAACGTAGGTAATCATGGTATGGGGTGGACATATTTGCATGGATGGATATTTGGTTAGCTAACAATGTAGTTATAAAAGGATCATTTTCAGGTTTGTGGGATGTGATGGGTGGACTGCCACATGGGTCAATGCTAGGGCCTCAAATATTTGCAATCCTTGTTCGTGACTTGGACGACCAGATGATGGAACTGAATGTATGGTTGTCAATTTGCTGATGATATAAGATCGATAGGAGAATAAGTTGTGAAGAGAACACAAGAAGTCTGCAAAGGGATTATAGATAGATAGCGTGAGTGGGAAAAAATAAATGGAGTTTAATGTGTGGGAAAATGTTAACTTTTGCACTTTGGCAGAGAAAAAAAACAATGGTTTAAACATATAAATATTTAAACAAATGAACATGTGGTTTAAATGGGGAGTGTTTGCAAAAATATGCGATGTAGACCACTTTAGGTGTTCTGGTACATAAATCACAAGAAGTATGCAGCTACGTGAAGCGATGAGGAACACAAATAGAATGCAATCATTTATTGCAAGGGAATACAATTAAAAGTGGGGATGTTCTGCTACAGTTGTAAACAATGGAGGTGAGATCGCATGCAGAAAATACTGTTTTGGCCTTCTTATCAAGAAAGCGTAGAATTGCATTAGAAGCAGTTCAGAGAGGTTTACATAACTAATTCCCTAATTGAGGGAGTTATCCCATGAGGAAAGGTTGGGCAGGCTAAGCCTGTATCCATTGAAAGGTGATCAGATTGAAATATATAAGATCTGAGAGAACTTGACAGAGTGGATGCTGAGACGATGTTTTTCCATCCAGATTTAGGGGACATTGTTTAAAGGTAAGCATCTTCGGATTTAAGATGGTGATAAGGAGAAATTTTTGAGGATTGTGAAGCTTTAGAACTCACCTCCCCAGAGAATTCTGGAGGCAGAGTCAGTGAATATTTTTAAGGCTGAATTAGATAGATGCTTGATTGACAAGAGAGTCAAAGAACCTGATTTTACCATCAAGTTGCACCCATTTTCGGGTGTGAAAACTTGGTAAAGTCAGGTGTAAGGTGATTAGCGCATTCTGCACCCACCACTGCACCAGTTCCCCCTTTACTAAGGTCCAAAAATGGCTACAAATTGACCATGCCCAAAATGCCATTTGAATCCATCCAAAATCGGGATGAAACAGACATGCTTCATGTAAGTCCGATCCAAGTGTTCCAGTCAACGAGGAGATAGGTGCCTAGCATCTGACGGCTCTCTGCTTGAGTTCGATAGGGAGAGGGAAGGGAGCTGCTGCTGCCACTCTGCCTGAGATTAGTAGAGGGAAGAGGGGTACACTGCCTCTCTGCTTGAGATTAGTGGAGGGAAAGGGAGGTCCGCTGCTTCTCTTCCTGAGATCAGTGGAGGTGAGGAGGGAAGGAGGATCTGTTGCCACTCTGCCTGAGATTGGTGGGGGGGAAAGAGTAATAGAGTCCATGATTGGGCTGAATGGGGGCATAAGGGTGTCAGTAATATTGTGGGGATGTGGCAATGTCTGTGATAACAGGGGGCAGCATTATCCAATCCAGAAGGGATGTGGCAAAGGAGCAGCATACTATAATTTTTTTTCCTGCACGTGCACAATTGGAGGTGCCAATCAGAACTGCAGGATTTTGGGTGCGCTAAGTCCAACCCACAGTGCAAGTCAGAATCACTGCTATTTTTGCATGAAGAGTGTGTATGGGGATGCTTCAAAACGGGTCTAAAAAGTGGATTGGAAATACTCCATTTCAAGTTTTCCCAACACTTAGAATCAAAATGGTAAAATAGACCCCAGAAGATACAGAGAGTAAAAATCAAGGCACAATCATATTAACCATGATCTGATTTATTGGTGAAGCATGTTCAAGAGGTTGGATGATCTAGACCTGTTCCTAACCCATACGTTCATATGTCCTAAATATTAAAGTACAGAAATAGTGGAAACAATTAATGTTTGGAAAAATCAGTTGGTCTATATGTCCTGATAGAGCTGCCTAGATGTCCGATATACAACTTAAATGGGCTGCTTTCTGCTGCAACACTAACCTCATGGGTTGATGCCAGTGTCAATCAAGGCATCAATTCCTCAATCCCAATAGTCAATGTAGGATCAGCTGTCCATCAAATGCAGAATTGCTTTGTCGAACAGATAGATATGTCCCAAAGGCCAGATTCTGTATACTATTGGATTAAATTACATATGTTCTGTAGAAAATAGGCTAAATAGCCTTTTCTACTTTTGTGCTTTATGTTCCTATTGACACCTTGGCCAGCAGATAGCTATTTATAACACCAAAGAGGCAGGGAACATGAAAACTAGTTCAATTTCATTTTATTCTTTTGTTTATCATAGCTTGAAATTCAATTACTTAAAGTTTGAAACTGAAATATTTTGAAGTTTTTTGTGTGAAGGAACTGACGTTCTTTCTGATTTTTCATATTACATAATAACAATTTCGAATCCCATTTAAGTCCTGCGCTTAATGATAGCATTCTTGTCTCTGAATCTCAGCTGATGAATTTGTTCTGAAACATTGTTGATTACATCTTTTTGAAGCTTTGCCTACTATTTTAGGTGGTTGTAAAAGCTCCTAGGGTCTATTGAATTTGATTTATTCCTCAACCAAAATCGCTAAAAAATGATCAATTGGTCATTTATCTTATTTATCTTATTATTAAGATAAATGACCAGTTGGTATCTTGCTGTTTGCAAATTGGCTGTTGTGTTTCCATACATTGACTGCATGTCAAAAATACTCCATTCGTTTTGAAGTACTTTTGGATCCTTTGAAGTCAAAAATGCTAGGTAAATGTAAGTTGTTCTTTCAGTTTCTACTAAAATGAGAGAGTTACTTTGTTGTTTTATGTTTTAACAATAAGTTTCCAAATTAAAAACAAAGTTTATTTGTGTCACAGGTAGTCTTACATTAACACTGCAATGAAGTTATTGTGAAAATCCCCTAGTCGCCAAATTCTGATTTCTGTTTGGATACACTGAGGAAGAATTTAGCGTGGCCAATGCACCTAACATTCAAACTGTGAGAGGAGACCAGAGCACCTGGAGGAAACCCATGCTGATACAGGGAGAACATACAAACTCTGCAAGAACAGCAACTAAGCTGTGAATCGGACCAGATTCCTGGCACTATGAGACAGCAGTGCTAACCACTGTGCCGCCCTTCTATTTAAACATGCTCAAATAAGTATATTTGGTTGCATGAGCTCCTTCCATCTATCTGAGTTACACGTCCTTGGTTTTAGTCAGATAGCCACCTAAAGGCTGGCTTGTCATCCACTGGCTTCAAGTCAATCGAAGTAAAGGTAAATATCACAACATCAATGCAACCAGCAGGCTGATTAAGTGTAATGTCAAATTGTTACCAGGTGCCACTGTCACCCTGCCAAGTCAAAGTGGTAACCCAGTCAATGCAATTCTTAAATAATTAAGGAATTATTTAATTTCATAACTGAGCTTACAAGTACTGTCAGGTCTGATAAAAATACATTAGTTTACCATTAGAGTAAATGCTATTAATAGAAATCATTACCATTTTCATTTGTTGTGCAGACTGAATTTGAGCTAATGTTATATATCCCATCAGCAATCTCTAAAATTCTGAATAAATAAGTATATACAAGCACCTTCCTTTGAAAACAGCAGTAAATTGCCAGATTAGTATTTGGGTCATCAGTATTTGTGTTTAGAATTTGGGATAGTCTCCCAGAATGATAACTTATTGCTTAATAATCCTATAGATGACATAGTGAAATGATATTCGTTGCCATTGTCATATTGAAACAGTGAACAAAGAAGATTTATCTCCAAATCATTTCGGTATTTAAGCAACTCCACATTTTTTCCCAGGTATTAGAGTCACAGATGCTACGTACTAACCCATCTGTGATGGCAGATGTGTTGGATATAAATTGTGAATGAAATTGATGAATCTCCTCATTAAAGGTTGGGGGAAAAAAGTCTTGTAATCAACTAATTACATCTCTTATCCAAATATTCTAATGACACATTTGCCAGAATTTACTTTATATATTAGATATGAAAGATTTATGATTTTGGTTTTAAAAAAGTGTTGTAGATACGCAGCAATCAGTTTTTAAAGGTTTACAAATTGTTATAAACCTCCTCAGTTTACTGCTTTAACAATGAATAATAGAAACACATTGTTGGCCTGATAGGTGTGATTTGTCATCAACAGGAATATCTTACAGTAGAATTGATACATGTTCCCTCAAAGTGGCTGTTAAAGGTCTTACCTGCTTTGGCAAAATATGGGCAGCTGGGCTCTCTCCAAAACCCTCCAAGCTACATGAATTCACCAATAAGATATACTACAGCACTTATTTGCTTTGCAAACCCGACTTAAAGAGCCATGTTTCCAATTCTAAAGATAATTAATACTGCACCTATTAAATTACAATTTTTTTTTCCACCCTTGAAGTTTGAGATTGATTTAATTCAAATATCTAATCAAATCAACAAAGAATGTTTGCCATTGCCGCATCAGGTGAAATGCACATAGTTTTCCATACTTTTTTTTATCTTGCAAAGTTCCTCCAGTAGTCATTGTACTGAGCAGGTATTTCAGGCAGAAAAAACATACATTAGTACTATTGCCTCACAGGATCAAGGACCCAGGCTCAAATCCAAGCTTGGATCTCTGTGCAGAGACTGCATGTTCTCCCTCTGTCTGTGTGGGTTTCCTCCGGGTACTCCAATTTCCTTCCATAGTCTGAAAGATGTCCTGGTTAGGTGCATTAGCCATGCTAAGTTCTCCCTCAATGTACCCAAACAGGCGTCAGAGTGTGGCGGCTTGAAGATTTGCACAGTAATGTCATTGCATTGTTAATATAAGCTTACTTGTGGCACTAATAAATAAACTTTAAATAAATTACTTGCAATATATGCCTAACTGATCACCATTTGCATAACATATCATAATATTATGGAAAGTCCATTTTCACCAACTGTTATCAGAAGAGTTAATTATTACGGCAGAAGTTTTAAATTATATCAGTGTTCTTGAGTGATAAGAAATGTGTCATTCACTTCAAAATACAGTATTGGTGTTAGCTGACTCATCCAAAGTGTGGCATTGTTGGAAATAATTGCATTTACTTCCTCTCAAAATATTACAAAGTTCTTCACAGCCAATGAATTACTTCTGAAGTGTATTCACTGTTATAATGCAGGGCGACCTGACAGTCAGTTTACACATGCCATGATCCCATCAGCAGCAGTGCAGTGTGATCAGATAACGTGCCTCTGTGATGTTGGTTGAGTGATAAAATTGAGCCAGAGCACCAGAAAAACTTGCCTACTGTCTTTTTATTAGTGCCATTGGACTTCTACATCCACCTGAGAAAGCCACAGTTTAATATCTCAGCTAAAAGATACCAGTTTTGACATTGAGTACATCATTTAGGCTAATGCTTCAATCCTGCAAAGTCTCTGGAGTGGGAGTCCAGTACACGACCTTCTGACTTAGAGGCAAGTGTGCCATCAGTGAGTCAAAACTGATGATTAATATAGAACTAGAAAATACTTCAAAATTACAAACAGGAGTTGGATATTCATCAATTATTTTTGTACATGGCACTTCTTAGATACAAAACTACAGCAATATTGATACTGGAAGGATACTCTGTCGGCCAACTTGTTGCACATTATTTACATGAATGCAAGATGACTTTCATTGTCCAATGCGAATGTCCTAGAACATTATGGATGCTTGATTTAAAAGTTTCTACATTGCCTTTTTATTCTCAACAAACAGCATCTTTAATGTTGCACCATTTAGTCTTTGACCATGCCTATGCTAAGAATCAACTTTCCAAATTTCAAATAACGTTCATTGTTCATTGAGTTACTCTTTTCCATTGTATCCAATGGCACGTGTTATAAGTGGCCTCCCAGTGCTGACATTTTGGAGCTTGTAGTTGGATTCTTCTGGACATTGCTGATCAGAATTTGCACACTCAATTTCATTTGATTTGTTATTGTCACATGTATTAGTATAGAGTGAAAAGTATTGTTTCTTGCACATCATACAGACAAAAGAAAAAATGGAAAGAGTGGAGAATGTAGTACTACAGACATAGCTAGCACGTAGAGAAAAATCAACTTAATGCAAGGTAGGTCCTTTCAAAAGTCTGATAGCTGCAGGGAAGAAGCTGTTTTTGAGTCAGTTGATATGTGATCTCAGACTTTTGTATCTTTTTCCCAATGGAAGATGATGGAAAAGAGTCTACATGGGATTCTTGATTATACTGGCTGCTTTTCCGAGGTAGCAGGAAGTGCAGACAATGTTCTGTGTTGTGGTATAATTTCATTTTGTATTCTTTGATGGTTTCCATGTCCCCGGTAATAGTTAAACATATGGCTAACCAAGACCAAACAATATGGTTTGCATTGTGATTTGAAATCACCAGCCTCAACATGGGATCTGGGAACATGTGAGGATAAACATATTTAATGGGAAATGACCACCCCAAGTGGTGGACAAAACTCTGTGATTCTCTATTTAGTTTGCACTGTGTTCCTTCAATACAAACGTCATCTTGCCCAAGAAGCTTATTTCCTTATTATTATTCAAAATGAGCTAATTTCATTTGGACTGAAACAAAATAGTGGCCAAAAATATTTTTTCACACTGAATTGAGGACTTCTGTATGAGTTATCGCTTATGAGGCAGAAGCTCAAACAGCTTCAGTATGTCAGCGGCAACTTTAATTGTGATACCCAGAAATCAGTCCAGAGCAATTCTTATTTTATGTAATATTTTATCCATATATTGTCTTGCCACTTAGTTATGTTGCTGTGAGGTAAAGCCAGGTTTACAATTCCTCACTGAGGAGTGGGATCTGTTTAGTTTGCTATTGTCAAGCATAAAATTGAGCTCAAGTTGTGCGACAAGATGAGGAATCTAAAGCAGCTGGAACAGAAGTTAGTATCTTGCATCCGGTGAGTTATAATGTGCACTGATTCAGAAATATTTTTTTTTTCTGCACTGCTATGAAACATGCAATACAATAGGTGCTGCATTATATTAATAGCTTGTGAAACTTTGCATATTTGATTAAAAGTTTACATAAAGCAGCAGCATAAATCCTATCCCTTTAAGCAATTCTACTGATATGAGCAGATTACAAACAATATGTTAATACCTTTTTGTTCTATTTGCCACGGGAGTCTCCACATTTCCATTCCTTTTGTCTATTATATTCAACAGTGGTACTACAAAGAAATTTCAATTTGAGCGTTCTTATAAAATGGATCATTGTGTTACCGTACTTCACACAGACAGATGATTAATACCTTCCACGGTTCAAGTTTTCTTTTTCTGAACTTTCTCCACAGGTAATTGAAAGGCTATTCAATGCAAAAAGAAATTGGGTTTGTAATAGAAAATTCCATTTAAGAGAAAGTTTGCTGACTAACCCAAAATATAATCCGTGCACAGACCAGAACTCATTTTGTGCTAAATTTAAAGCCTAATGCTTTGTATGTAGGCTTGCTAATATGTTATTGATTTTAAATATACTGAAGATTAAGTTTAAATTTTTTACTTGCCTGTATGATTCAGAAATAAAGGTCAGAAGGGATTCAAGTAGCTCAGTGATTCTTTACTCATCAGTTGTTTTGAGGTCTGACCTTCTGTTCAGCTCGTTCCAGCTTAACTCTGGACTTTATAACATTAGTGTGATGAAATATGGATGAATTCATAAATTGAAACCTGGCTGACAGGAAACAAGAAATTGACCTCCTTTAACTTACGAAACAATTTAAGTCATTAGGAGAATACATCCCCTTCCAACACTAGAAAAGTGTTATTATCTATGTTTTAATTTTTTATACTGTGGTTGCTCTTGAGATAAATTAACAAATTGTTCTTACGGTTTTTGTGCAGTGTATGGTATGCAAGGGAGCAAGCCTTAAAAATGGCTTTCAGATCTGGTATATGGCATTGCTGCAGCTGCTTGGTACATTAATGTTTACTGATATTTTGGCTCCAATGCCATAGGGGTGGCATAATGGGACACTGGTTAGCACTGCTGCCTCACAACACCAGACACCTGAGTTCAATTCCAGGCTTGGGTCACTGTCTGCGTGGAGTCTGTATGTTCTCCCCATGGCTGCGTGGGTTTCCTCCGCAAGTTCCTCTCACTGCCCGAAAGATGTGCTGGTTAGGTGCAGCGACCATGCCAAGTTCTACCTCAGTGTATTTGAACAGGCACCGGTCTGTGATGACTAGGGGATTTTCATAGTAACTTTATTGCAGTATTAATATAATCCTACTTATGATGTTGTTAAATAAACTTCATAGTTTGAACTTTTATACTTGAATGGGGTATCATAGAAAGCTCTAAATGAGTGTGCAGGCTATACTGTATTATTGTAAATTGGTCAAGATGGTGGACCAGACTTTGGAGAATTTTGAGTCTCAGTGAGTACATGATTCGTGTGTGACGAGGTTGTTTTTTTCCAGAGTGCTTCAACATTGAACAAGGTTGGGAAAGGAGGTCTATCCATCTGTTGCCTTCTCATTCATATAGCACTATTAGTTTAGATAAAACTCAAGAGTTGGTCCTTTCTCGAAGTAAACCTTTGCATAGTGTCTCCACAGATTCAAAAAATCTCCATACTGTATGAAGTAAACTCTCAGCAAATGTACTGTTGAAAAAAAATCCCCTCCTATTTGTAACTAAGAAGGCAACATTTGCAGGTGTTGTGTTCTGCTCCCTTAAATGCCACTCTTTACTTGCCTCTTGTCAAATATCCAGAAGCCTGGGAAACATTTGAATGTAACATTAAAGTTTCATGTTGAAATGTTGCTGTGGTCGAACAGTTAGCAAATAAGGAACAAACAAATAACAAAGCACAGTGCAACACAGGAACAGGCCCTTTGACCCACCCGTCTTGCACTGAAACATGATGCCTCTCTAAACAAAAGATCTTTTGGCTCTATTTGGTCCATATCTCTCTATTCCTTGCCTATTCATGTATCTGTCAAGACGCTTCTTAAACATTGCTATTGTATCTGCTTCTATCATCTCCTCAGCAAGGCATTCCAGGCACTTACCACTCTCCGCTTAAAAAAACCTATCTCTCACATCTCCTTTAAACTTTCTCCCTTTTACCTTAAACCTATGTCCCTGAGTAATTGACATTTCTATTCTGCGAAAAAGACTGCGACTATCCATTCTATCCATGCCTCTCATAATTTTGTAAACATCTATCAGCTTTTGATCAATTGAAAACAAGCCAAGTTTGTCCAATTTCTCTTCACAGCTAATACCTTCCAAACCAGGCAATATCCAACAAGTGGATGTAATTAGATAGAATTCAATGTCTCAACAGCCTTTTCTTGTCAATAGTCAACCCACTTCTCTAGAAAGTGTTGCACGCTAACAGATTAAGGTGCCCATGTCAATCCAGAGTCAACAGATTGGAGAAGGCTTACTGATGCCCTTGAATTTTGGCCAGACTTAACTACATCCCTTGCACTTAAATTCCATGCCCTGTTTGGCTGCAGTGTTGTAAGACTTTCTATGCCAAACAATTAAATAATGGCATTGCTGCGGTTCCAACCAATAAAATGTTAACCACACAAATCTGTGAAGAGACAAGAATTCATGTTTCTGGCAATAGCTTGCATCAACCCAAATTGCAAGTAATTCGGAGCCATTTTGAGAGTTTTCAGTACCACTTTTGATTGAATAGAAGACTTCATTA
This sequence comes from Sphyrna mokarran, assembly GCA_024679065.1. Lineage (NCBI taxonomy): Eukaryota > Metazoa > Chordata > Chondrichthyes > Carcharhiniformes > Carcharhinidae > Sphyrna > Sphyrna mokarran. The sequence goes on along the minus strand of JAGIQG010000003.1, from coordinate 101,146,952 downwards.
GTCAGAAAAATGTGAACTTTCTTTGACACGTTAAACAATGAACCTTATAAAACTGCAGGGAATTATCAGATGCTTGAAAACGTGCTTGGATTCAAGTCTGTCAATCATCCATATGTGCACATCTTTAAATAACTGGTGCTTTTTAGTGATTATTAGATTCAGTGGAGTGGATTACAACCTAATTATTTCTTGGCAGAAGTAACTTTCTGAACAAACTGACAGATTTGACAATTAGATAGTTTTATTAGCTACTGAAAATCTGAATCTCAAAACAATAGAGGCAATTGTCTCAGCAAGGATAAAGAAATGGACCAAAAATATGAAATTCAAAATTCTTGAGAAGATGAATCTCAGCTTGAAGTTTAAGTTTATTTATTAGTCACAAGTTAAAGCTTAAATTAACATTGCACTGAAGTTACTGTAAAAGAGCACTACATAGTGTGAAACCTGATCAATTTGATCTGTGGTTTCTGTTCCATCAACCAAGTTCTTTTTGGGCAATGGTTAGGAAAATGAAATTATTCCTTGTACCTTCCATGAAGAGGAGTGGGGAGGGGAAGAAATCCAACAAGTCCTCACTCCTGACATGGAGTGATGATTTCTGCTGAAAGCTGTGACTAGTCCTTACCATTATTTCTCTTAACTCTGACAATTTAGCTTTGCAGACACAAAATTGCCCATTAGAGAAGAACATATTCTCTTTCCCAATGCGTGTAACTCATCGCGAGAGGAGAGAAAATGAGAGATTACCTTATTAAGACGTTTTATTCTGGATTTATTCTGTTTTAAATGTTCACATTGTTTGCAGAGGATAAGACTACACGTCACTGATACTCAGTGTTACATAAAAATGTGACCCATAAATAATTGAAATTCAAAGATAGTGGTCAAATAAATTCTTTGCCTGCTGAGTTAAAGTAAGCATGAATACAAGTAAGTGGACAATGACAACTCAACTGCAAATTAATTTATATCCCATATTTGAATGGGAATTGAACTGCATGATAAACATCTTATGAAGAAAAGTTGTTACTTTTATACCTGGTTTTTAGGGAAGATACATCTGATCTTCTGATCAGTGGCAATCCATGAAGATTTCTGCCACCTTTTTGCAACCTTGGTCAGGACTTCTGTTCCCGATTGCAGCAGCAATGGGTCAGTTCAGTTATCCATGTGAAAAACTGGTGACCATAGGAGAAGATAAAAATCAATCACTGTAGATGCTGAAATCTGAAACCAAAAGAATGCTGGAATATCTTAGCAGGCCTTGGCAGTATGTGTAAGGAGGAAAAAGAGCTGATTTTCGAGTCCAGATGACTCTTTATCAAAGCTAAAAGGCATAGAAAGTGGGAGCTATTTATACCGTAGGCTGAGGGAATGAAAGATGAGTCATAGCCACAAGAACAAGGGGAAAGGTTGAGGTTCTAATGGCAGTCCATAGAGAGAATAGAAGGTGTGAATGCCAATTGGCAAAGAAGCTGAATTCAGGGAACAAACAGACAAACCAAGATGTGGGGGGAAAGGACAAGATGGATGGGAGAAAAGTAAGATTGAGAAAAAAGGGGAAAAGGAAAGTAAAGGGGGAGAAAAGATAAGAAAAGGGGGATAAAAAAGGGGAGAAAGAGCGGTTGGAAAAAGAAAAATAAAGAAAGACAATAAAGAAATAAAAGGTAGAGAACAGTTCAAAATTAAACAAAATGAAAACAAAAGAGTTGAGGTGGGGTAGAGCTGATCGCCTGAAATTGTTGAATTCGATGTTTAGACTAAAAGGCCGCAACATGCCTCGCCAGAAAATGAGATACTGCCCTCCAGTTGTGTTGAGTTTCACTGGAACATTGCAGCAGGCCAAGGACAGATGTGGGTATAGGAACAGGATTGTGTGTTAATAAGCCAAGAAGCAGCAAGGTCAGGGTCCTGACTGCGCACAGACCAAAGACGCTCAACAAAGCGATCACCCCAGTCTACATTTGGTCTCTCCGATATAAAAGATATCGCATTGGGAGCAGCAAATGCAATGCACCAAATTGAAAGAGGTGAGGACAGGAGAGGATGGCTATACTCCCTCTTTTATTTACAACATTAGCTACTGTAATTGGGCAAGTGTTTAAATGGCTCAGATCTTTCAGTGACTGTGTGGGTGAATGAATGGACAGTTTGTTTGGGGGCAGGAGGAGGGAACTAGTCAGGTTGAATCAGGAAGGTGTTGGGCGGTGGGGGGGGGGGGGGGGGGGGGGGGGGTGGTTGGTGGGGGAGGCGATGGACAGGGAATCTTGAATTGATGCACAGTTCTACTGGCTGATCTCTGAGTTTCCATGATATGCTTCTAGGGTAACAATGCAGTTAAGACCTGTATATCTGACCAAAGCCTCTGGCTCCGAGTTTGGAATCATTTAAATCAAATGGCTCCTTATGTTCGGCCATAATTGACATAAGTGAGTTGGAATGGAGGGTGAAAGAGTAAAAATGGTGGCTGGAGTGGCATGAATTGGCACTAAGTTGGCATGGTGATATAAGGGGCCATGGGGTTTAATGGGTATCATGAATTGACATGGAAGTTATATGAGACTACAGGGACCAGGAACATGAACTGATGTGGATGAGAGCAGGGTTGGGGGTGGGGAGGCGGGGGGGGGGGGGGGGGGGGGGGGGGTTAGAGGGCTTAATATTTATCTGGTTGTTATCACATTTGCTATTTGTATGTGCGTATTATGTGCTGTATTTCAATAATGACCACAGTTCAAAAGTACTTCACTAGATGTGAAGTGTTACAGTCATCTTGTGGACCTGAAAGATTCAATATAAACATGAGTCTTTCTTTCTCAAAGTGATTATGGCTTTGGAATATAAACTAATTAACAGCACTGTACTATTCCTGCCGCTTTATAAAGATGACTCGAGATGTCATAAAATGTTAAAATTGACATTCTATGTAATGTTATTGTGGTAAAAGTGATGTGCAACTATTTTTTGTCTGTGATGACAAAGTGGCAAGTCAAGTTTATTAACCTCCAGGAAATATTGACATTGTTAACATGTCAGATTGCATCATTTATTGTTCAATAAGGAACAGGAAACTTCACCTTATCTGCAGTCTGTCTGATTCACCGGTCGTTGAAACCCAGAAAATAGTCAAGTAGGCCAATGTAATGGCTGCACTTTACATAATTTGTAGCTCAACAGAGTGTCATAAATGTATAAGGCTTGTGTGTGTTTATTTTGTACCAATTAGCATTTGATTTATTTATAAGTGGTAAATTTTTAGATTTCACATTGATCTTTTGTGGCAATTTAAGTATTTTTTTTAATCGCCATGTTAATGAAAGAACAGATTAATTATCTCCCTACTTTGTTTTTCACAATCCAGTTCTTCAGATGATATTTCCATTTTGCAATAAAATTATGGTTTTTGAAATCTTCAAAATAAAATCTGAAAATCGAAGCATATAATCATGAAATTAGTTTTCTCATGTATGATAATGTTGTAAATAATTGAACTGCTGTAATCTAATAAGGTCCACAAAACACAAAGATACCAATGGTCATTTTACTGGAGAAGATTGTCATTACAGATCAGGAAACATTCACAAATAAATTAAAGCATTTCAGAGGAAGTTCAGGTTGGCTAATTTTATTATCAAATAATACATGATTTGTGATCAATATTGTTTTGTAGCCTTGAAAATGAGCCGCATACAGAAAGCTTGATATTTCTTTCATTGTTCCCTGTTGAGCATTAGTGCTGGCAATTCAGCAATCTTGTCAGCCTAAGTAAAACAGTCAGCACAATTTCATAAATAAGACACAAAGTTATGGTCTTCTACATTTTTATATAAACTATTTCTTTTATTTGAGTGAACTTTGCCTTTACCGCAGTAAGACAAGTTAATGTTAGAAAGTTAATGAACATTTGTCATTTAGTATGTTGAGTACTTGGGCCAACCACATTATGATTAAATGCAGACTTTGGTGGGGAAAAGAGGCATCAGGAAGATATTTCTTAATATGAATTTTTGCAATTCATTTCTCAAACCATCCATCCTACAGGAGCAGTTTTATGTACTTGACTGATCAAAAGAATCATCTGCGGAGACTTGTTTTCTAACATTTTAGACTGGATTTGAATTTTAGCCCATTAGCTTAATCCACTGCCCTGTAATGCATGCTAATGCTGCAAGGGTTTTCTCTTTATATTTCACTTCCTGTTAATTCAGTATTGGCTGGAAGAATAAGAGTTACAATAAGAACATTTAATGCACTCCACCATTCCTCTTGATCCAATGTATACTCATCATGTCTACCTAATTCAAAACATGTTACATAACATTGGTCAGCCTTACAGACTATTCCAACAGTTTAGTTTTTGTTTTCTGTCATTAGTGCCCCAGCTCGTAGGCCTAGTGTTCATTCTTTTTCTCCAAGTGGCATCTTGAGGACTTGTCTCATCAGCTATTTCCACTCACAATCATATCTCAAACAGAACAATCAAATGTGTTTGCTTTGCATGACCTGAAATTGATCTTCAACAATGAGTGTAAGGACTTGTGTCCAATATTGGTCGAGCATCCACTTAAAGATTAAAAATGGATGCGTAACAATTATATTCAACATGAAGAGCATTGTTTTTTCAGCTCTGATTTCTGAGGAATTCTTTTTTTTTATTCACTCATGGGACACAGCATGCTTGCTGGCTAGCATTTGTTGCCCACCCTAGTTGCCTTGAGAAGGTGATAGTGAGCTGTCTTCTTGAATCGTTGCAGTTCATGTTCTGTGGATTGACTCACAATATCGTTAGAGAGGGAATTCCAGGATTTTGACCCAGTGACTGTGAAGAAATGGCAATATATTTTTCAAGTCAGGCTGGTGAGATGCTTGGTGGTGTTCCCATTTATCTGCTGTCCTTATCCTTTTAGGTGGAAGTGGCCATGTGTTTGGAAGGTGCTGTCTGAAGGTCTTTAGTGAATTACTGCAGTGCATCTTGTAAATAGTACACACTGTTGCTACTGAGCATCGGTGGTGGAGAATTGAATATTTGTGGATGTGGTACCAATCAAGTGGGCTGCTTTGTCCTGGATGGTGTCAAGCTTCTTGAGTGCTGTTAGAGCTTCACCCATCCAGGCAAGTGAGGAAAATTCCATCACACTCCTGACTTGTGTCTTGTAGATAGTAGATAGACTTTGGGGACTCAGGGGGTGAGATACTCACCGCAGTATTTCTAGCTTCTGACCTGCTCTTGTAGCCACCATATTTATGTAGTGAGTCCAGTTGAGTTTCTGGTCAGTGGTAATCCCAAGGATATTGACAGGGAGGATTCAGTGATGGCTACACTATTGAATGTTATGGGGTAGTGGTTAAAGTGGTGATGGTCATTTCCTGGTATTTGTGTGGTGCGCAGAAGTATTGGACAAGTATCAATTTTGCCTATGATTTAGTTGTTAAATACACTGCCTGCTCCAGAGCATAAATGTTCCAAATTGAGTGTGATCTGTACTGAGTAACCTGATTTTAATTGTGGCTCTCCAAGGGTGTTACAATGACTTCATCGTCTCTGGACTAAGAAGGGAAAAACAATATAGCTGGGACTCGTGTTCCTGATTGGTAACCAAATGACACATTTTGGAAAGTATGCATGTGTAGATGGGGAAGGAGACAGAATTTTGCTCGGTCATGATGCCAGACATGGGAAAATGCCATCTAATGGACATTGAAGTAAACTCAATCATGAAGAATAGTTTTCTGAGAAAGATACTGGAAAGCAACTGTATGTCTGTGGAATTGTAATTCAGTATGCACCAGCACATTTAGCAGAGAGTAGAAGGGTAAATCAAAAAGGAATACTGACAAGATGCAGAAAGAGTTTGGCACAGGAAGGAATCTGCTTGTCCTTGCATATTTTAGGATTCCACATTTTTTAAATTGCTGAATGTGAACTAAGAAAGTTGTGATAAGGCTCAACCTGAGTGAACAGGGCAACCAGTAGAGTTATCTTCCTAATCAATCAGATTGATGAATTGTGAAATAAGCAGCTCAAGGACATGTCAATTGAAATGAGTGAATCCAATGTCAAATCCATTGTAGAAAGATAAATAAAGAGAATAAAATAAAAGTCAATTGAATAAGAGAGAAGAGAAAAAATTAAGGACAATTAAAATAATATATTTTATAATCTGCAACAGTAATGAGAGCCTCAAGGAATGAGACACCACACTTCAAATAAGAAAGGAAAAACAAACTACAAAATAAAAAAAATACAGGTTTAAAATCTCCAACAATTAAAACGTGGAAAGGTAAGTCTGCAATAATTAATTTAGAGTCAGATTGCTTGGCTGTAATTCACACTTACCACATAGTTTAGGAGGGGAATGGTTAGCTCAGTTGATGAGGCAGCTAGCATGTGGTCCAGAATAATGTCGATAGCCTAGGGTTCAATTACCATTACTACTGAGATAGAGTGGGAGGCCTGCCTTCCTGCCGTCGTAAATTCACAACAGAACCCTTAAATAAGGATTCTGCCTTAAATGAGAATTCTATCTGGAGAAGAAAGAATAGTTTATAGAATGTCATATGATATAGAAATGATATTCATGTCTAAATGTGCAACATGCTTATTTACTGTAGAAGTATCTCTGTAATCACAAAATGTCTGTGCCATGTTATTTAGTTTCTAGTAGCTTCTGTTTTGCTCTCACATCAATATCTTGCTTTGGCAATTAAGCACAGTGAGCATAGATCAGTTACCAGATGCACTAAATTAAACACAGAATAATTGAAGATTACAGAGGAACTGATAGTATTATGGTGATGTCACTAGACTGGAAATTCAGAGGTTAGGCTAATAGGATAGATTCAAATCTCACCATGATAATTTATGGAATTTAAAGTTAAATGAAATTAATTTAGTTTTTAAAAATCTGGAATTAAAAGTTAGTTTTGGCAATGGTGATGATGGAACTACCATTAATCTGGTTCACGAATGTTCTTTCAGGAAGGAAATCTACCATTTTTATCTGGTATGGCTGACATGTGACCCAAGAGTCACAAAATGTGATTGACTCATAACTATTCTTGAGGGCAATTAGGAATGGGCAACAAACGTTGGCCTTGGAAGTAATGCCCACTTCTCATGAAAAAAAAGTTAGTTAAATTTGAAATTGTTTGACTTAATTTTCTGTATGAGTTTCATTCAAATCTACCAGACAAGTGCAGTAATTCATAATCGTCAATGAATTTTAATAGGGAAGCAGACACTAAAATGCCAGTAATGTTAAGCAAATTGTGGAGTGGTGTGTCTTAGGAAGTAGCTTGTCCCGCATATCTGCCCCTAACCCGAACTTGTTGCATCATTAATGCATAAGTAATTGTGAGTGCCATCAGTCTCAAAATCTGGCCCCAGATTTACAAATGTTTTGCTAATCTCGTATTGATTTGTGTCAGATTGGATTTGTCTTTCTACAATGGATTTGACATTGGATTCACCACTTTTAATTGACATGGGAGATTGTTACAAGTTCTGGTTTGTTTTAAGAGTACAACAGTAGTCTACCACTTCCAAAGCAGTCTGCATGTTTTACATTTAAGTCCGAAATGCCCAAAAGCGATGTTGGAATAATCCAGAGCTGCAACAATATGATCTTAAATCAAATACAAATTCTGCAATTGCCCTCGTTCCCATCTCCAAATGTTTCAAATGTAGACTTTGAAAACTAGGTGAGACAAATCTAGATCGAATACATAAACTGCTGTACTTTATAAATACAGAAGTAACTATAAAGAACAGCAGTCAAAATAAATTCAGTTTGGTTCAATCTTAATTCTCTCTTTGAAAGAACAGGTAACACAATAAACCAAATGCATTGCCCTCTTGTAGACCATACTTGTATTACCTTCTTTCAGATTACTTCTAACTGCAAAGATGTAATACCTGCATCATAGTCTCTTGTTTTATTTACCTTCCTACCTGTTCTTTCTCTGTGTTCTTCATCAGTGGTTGGGCTGTGAATTTCACTTCTAATGTGGAGATGCCGGCGTTGGACTGGGGTAAACAAAGTAAGAAATCTGACAACACAACCTGGTGTTGTCAGATTTCTTACAATTTCACTTCTACCCATATCATTAATTCATCAGTTAATATGACAGGAAAGAAAGACTCACACTTATATAATGCCTTTTATGACCTTGGGATGTCCAAAGTGTCCTACAACCAATTAAAAGCTTCTGAGGTTTGGTTGCTGTTACAATGTAGGCAACATTAGGAAAATTAGGTTGCCAGTTTGCTGTATGCAATGAAATGAATAGCCAGATCATTTGTTTTTAGTTTTGGTTGAGGAATCGATATTGTCCAGGGCACTGCTTTTCTTTGAATACTGCCATGGAATCCTTCATATGCATTTGAGAAGGTAGATGGGATCTCAGGTTTGCCACAGGGGCTGGATTTTTACCCAGTAGGAAAGAATAATTCTGACCAGCATTCTTTATTCCCCAGATTTTACGGGTGTTCCATTTTAATATGTACAAGGTCAGAGCAGTATTCTTATTTAGCAATTTTTATTGAGTCAAAATAAGATTATTTTAGTCCTTTGCACTCCAATTCTGGAAGTTTCTGTCTGCCGCCAATAGATTTTTGAAGGGTCTGTCAAATTTTCCACACTGCCCGTAATGATTCCTGCTTCAAATGTGACTAAAATATTTACTGCTATGTGTAGCCCTTATGGCAATCTCGACCAACTAACAATCTTTGTCAACAATCTAAGGGGTTAATTGTACTCCAACAATGAGCTGTAACCAGCAGAAGATTTTCTTGCATGTCGGTGTAATATATTCTGGAAGCTGCCATGGTATCTTTTCTCTGCATCAGTCACATCTTCTATAGATCTTCACCCACTGACTCTGCGTGGAGATGAGCCTACTCTTCATACATGGCTGATGACATCAGTGAGGAACCATACTACTGATGCAAAGCAAAGATACAAGTGGATTCAAATGAGCACAAAAACGCTCATTGACTCAAGCTATTGGATGGCTGAAAATGTCAGTCAGTGCCCAGATAGACCTGGGGGTGCCCTTCAGAATGTCCAAACAACATGCTAGTTCGGTGCATTAGTCATGCTAAATTCTCTCTCAGTGTACCTGAATTGGTGCTACAGTGTGGCAACTAGGAGATTTTCATAGTAATTTAATTGAAGTTTTAATGTAAGCGTGCTTGTGACTATAATAAATAAACTTAAAACCTAAACTTAGCAAGCCTGTCCAGAATGCAGTGGTCTGCTGTGTCTTCCACAACATAGCACACAAAGAGGACTGGAGCAGTAGGAGACATCTTCAAAGGGGCAAGATGAGGAAAAGCTAGAGTACGTGGTACACCTGTAGCTATGAAGGTAGTTGCAGAAAAGCCCCTGACAGATTCTTCCAAGGAATGATTCAGATAGCCTAAGTATGTGAAATCCAATAGCAATGTTGTGCTATTGGACCTAATACCCCAAAACTCCCACCATAAACTATTTCTAAAGTCAACGTTCCTCCATTTCATTCACACCCTTTGCTCCTCTGCCACTTAAATCAGTAGGTTCTCTTGAAGCCTATTTAGAAGGCAGAAGGCAACAATGGAAATGAGTGGACATTGACAACTTTAAATTAAATGATTCATTCCCCTTTTCTAGTATATTAATATAGCAGGTAGTATTTAATGGAGGTGACAGAAGTCTCACTGCCTGGCTGGAGAGATAGAGAGAGCGTTTTGTCAGTTTCTCTGATGGGGCGTTAAGTGCCTCTCAGGCACTCGGCAGGACTGTGGCTTCCCCCAGATCAAGGACCCCAAGGGCAGAAGTCCTGCTGCAGGAGCTGGCTAATCAGAGACCATCTATCGAATAGCATCACAACATGGGAGATAGTGACTGCTGTTAATATCACCTGAAGCCAGATATCATTGCTGGATCCCAGAGCACAAGTGTGTGATGGTAGAAGGGGACCATATGGAGAGGGTGGGAATTAAACATAGAAAATTCCAGAAAAAATATCTGGAAGCATTGCCTCTCTTCAGAGGAACTGTCTCAATGGCCCTCCTTTTTCTGATGCTGCGTCCCATGAACCTGAGAGTCTTTGAACAAGGGAAACCTGGGGAGCAGGCAAGAATCCTGCTTATTGTGCTCCTCGCATCCTTCATGGATTAAGGCTCTGAAGTGGACTTTAATTTCCCACATAAGTGTCTCTATTGGCATTGACAGGTTGTGTCTTCCTGCCATGTATTTAATAGGGTGGAGGCAGGAGGGTCATAGGTTCCTCAGCAGCCATCCCATGACCTGATTAAGCATCACCCCTGTCCCCCATTGCTACCAACATTTCCCCAGGGGAATGCATTAAATTTCATCCTTTGGCATTACTATAGTCATCCAAGTGCATCTCTTTGTGTAGCTGATAGGTCTGCTTTTCCATTTTCTATTCCCTCTGCAATGTGTTAACGCTGGATTTGAGCAGCACTAGAGATAGAATGTCTGTTTCTTCGCTCAGTAACTGGAGATTGCTTTGAGAGTTATCCTTGGATTTTGGCATATCTGTATTGGGAAAGATTCACTCATCAGGCAAAAGGATCTCTGATAGGAGGTGAATGGAGGAGAAGTTTTATGATCACAGCAGATATTAGTTGGTGATCAAACCAAATCCCAGAGGGAAATCTGGTTTACAGAACATTATCCTTGCTGTTATATTACGAAAATGAGAAGAAAGCATGCTAATCTCAGCAGCACAAAATGCATTAACACTTCTGGAATTTTAAAATTAAAAGTAAAATATTTATTAATGCGAAGAAAAGACAATTTATGCACAAATGCTTACAGTTACAACGTTAGAAATAGTCTTACAAAACATTCCCATAAAATCAATTGCTTATTGCAATCCTAAGATTTTTTGTGGGATCCCTACAAGAGTTTCACATTAAGTGAACCTGTTGTAAACATCAGCATGGTTTGAAAATCCAAAGGTGAGGCAATATCTGGCAAGGGAATACGTTAATGATATGAAAATATGTTGAAATCTATGTGAATCAGATTCACACTCGTTACGGGCATGAACCTGATGGCGTCGCCGGCAAGAGGCAGAAAAATCCAAAATCACGATCTCACCGACAAGGTCTGTGACTTCTGGATCTTGACCTCCCAAAGGCATTACTGCAGACAACAGGAGTAAGTTCATGATTGCCCCTCTATGCCTAAGTAGACAACTACCTTGAGCAAGTCTTGTACAAGACTTTCCAAAATGTGCTGGAATGTGGCATATGCTGAAGGTACTCCAAATGGCAGCCAGATATATTGATATAAGCCTTTGTGGGTGTTGATTGTAATAAATTCCCTAGATGCTTCTTCTAACTCTATCCACTGATAAGAAAGATGCTTGTCTATCCACTGCTAAGCATGACTCTGTTGCATTTTGAACAAACGAACATTCCAGCTAACTTGGCGTATAGGTCTTTGATTTTCGATACAGGACATTGATCCCGTTTTGATCCTTGGTTGGAAGTTAGCTTATAATTTTCACATATCCTGACAGTCCAGATCTGCTTAGTACCAGGTACAATGAGAGCAGCCACTCAAAAAACCTGCACAGGCTAAGTCTTCCAGCTCAGTTTCTCCTTTTTCATGTAAAACATAGGGCACTGGATGAACTTTGTAGAACTTGAGTGTTGTCTCATGGTCAACATAGATTTTTGCCTGGATATCTTATATCTTGCCCAGTTTATTCTTGGTATTTCCTTAATATTTCATGAAAATTGTCTTCATTAATGCTGAGAATCGCTAATCAACTTAATCAGATCTGACAGAGCCAATCTTGTTGCATAAGGCTTGGCTCTTGACCCTTGACCGTGATGATAGGTAACTGGACTGAGTGATGTTGGTAGGTTATGGTAGTACTATACATGGCCAGCCTGGCCATTGTGCTTTTCAATTCTGGTGTTGGACCCCATATGGCAAATACCAATATGTCTGCTCTCCCATGGCGGTGGCAGAACTCCTGTATCTGCCTCCATTCCTAATGGCTGACTGTTTGCCATTAGCACAGTTACAGCTGAGGCTGACTTGCTCACTTTAATGTTATTTACTCTGTAAACTCTAGGTGCTTCTTTGGAGTTGTTTCCTGAACTATGCACTGGGCCTTGTAGTTTTTGTTTGCATTGGCCCTTAGCAGGCCTTGTTTGGCTTTGCACTTAATCCTAAAATGCCCTCTTCTGTTAAAGGCCAAAAATTTACATCTTTCCTGGGGATGCTCTCCCTGCACCTGTAGCATTCTTCTCAGTTTCTGGTCTGCAGATCTGGCTTTCTGGCTTCTTCAACTGTGGTGCACAACTCCTTGAGGTTTTCTGTCAAAGTTGGTTAACTGCACATTCTTTACAACTTTTTCAGCACTTTCTATAGACTGAGCAATCTCTAACTCTCTTGTCAAGGTAATTTCTGTCTCTGTTAATAGTTTTTTTGTATAGTGAGGTTATTCACTCCATAAACTAACCTATTTCTTAGCATTTCATTGAGTGTCAATCCGAATTCCCATTGCTCAGCGAACTGCCTTAACATTGCATGAATGCCACTATTACATCCCAGAGTTTCTCATTGCTGAATTAAATTTAGATCACTGCATTATCGCCAATGGTTTTGGGGAGATACTGCTATTTGAATGTTTTTGTATCTGGAGATTTTGGAGAACTTAGACTTCAAATTGAATTGTAAGTCTGAGCTCCGCAGGCTGTTAGAAGGATTCAAACATCTCTTCCTCCCCAACTCTGATTTCATTGGCCCTAGAAAAATCAGAGATGCTCCGCATATTGGACTCACTGGGCAGGATTTTACAGCCCCGCTCAACCCAGACCAGAAATCCTACCTGATGTCAACCGACCTTGCCATTTCTACCCTTTGCATGCTCCAATTGCCATGGTGGACAGGGTAATAGAATACCGGCAACTGTTTTGTTTCTGGGTCAGATGGTTTGCAATACCACAATTAAGGGCATTTTGACACTAAACTTGTTGCATTATTGAAGAGTTCCAAACTGAGGATTGCTCTTCCAACCTGATGACTGAAAATAATCTCTGATTTATCTCATTGCTACATGTAATAGCAGCAAGGAACTGACGACTACAAGACAGATAAATGAACATGGGTCTACTTGGGGGAAAGTTACTATATATAAGACAGGAATAAGAATGCTTCCAAGCTTCATGACTCCCAGACTCCAACTGCCAGAAAGCCTATGCTCCCACTCTTGAGTCGCTTGCCTCTCCACGATTGAGCTTCTGGATCGTGTGACCCTCTTCCCCAATTGCTTACCCTTTTAAAGGGCATGCTACCAGTCTCCTTGGCCACCTTCTGCACTGGTACCTATGTAGTCTTCAAGGATATTTACAAAATGTAAGATATGAATTTGAATTGATTTGGGAAAAGGATCGAATGTCGCTTTTATGCAGATGTTGCATTTTGGATAATGGTGACAGCAAATCAATATTAATAATTGTTAGTTGCAAAGTTGCAATGGGATATCCAATTCTGTCACCAAGTATGTGGGAACCTCAATCTCTCTATTGCCAATGACCATCTGTTCCACCACCCTGCTGATCTCCAAGGCTGCCTCCTCCTCAGCAGACAGGATGGCTTAAGCTAGGAGGGAGATCCCCAGCCAACATCCATCTACCATTTCCAGTCCTTCTTTTCAGATCTGCACTTGCACCCTGCAGGGAGACCCACATCCTTCCCCAATCTATCCGATATATGTTTAAATAAATCATCTTTTGCTGTTCTCAATAGAAATGCGGGCCACATAATAGATCTGGGATGAGATCATTATAGTGCTTCAGTTTGAAACAGATTATATTGTGAAACACTGCAAAATAGCTGCACCTCCTCAATGCCTGGAGCTTTTAAAACTTGTGGAAGTTCAGTTTATTTTGAAAGTTTAATCCAAATCAATCCCTGAAAACTTTGCAAAAACTAAACAGTTCTAAAAAATAGAAATGCCATTGAAAACAAAGTATCATAACTTAGTTCCTTTGTGATTCCTTTAGGCTTTCAGTGACTCAATTTTTATTTAACAAAATATGGATTAATTCAAATTGTTTGCTACCTTTAGAACTGGGGATCAGACCTTCAATTCTCTGGAAGGACAATTTGTCAGCCTCTGGAAAATTTGGAAACATTATTGAGAGGTTAATTTTGTGGATTGATGGACGTAATGGGCAATGAAGTGTTATTTTTTGCTGCAGTTTACATTCCGTTCACATTGTATTTGCAAAATAACATAAAATAATGCTCCTTCCAATCCATCCAATTCTTGTATCCATTGTGCCTCTGTGACTTGATGTTAAATGATGGTGGAATGTATTTTTGCACCTATAGATATTATGGAATTATTTTGGGCTATTCCTGCTATCCTGGCTCATGTGTGCCATTAATAAGCAGAAAATGATGAATTTGATTTTGATTTGCATTCATCTCGTTTCTGTTAATGTGACAGGGCAATAGGCAAAATGGCTGCTATGTTAATCTGCATAACAGTGACTGGACTTCAAAACAATCCATTGTTTGCAAAACAATTTGTGCACTTATGAAAGAATGGTGAAAGAATGTTTAATTGCCAGTTATGTTTTCCCTTCCCTTGATATCTGCATGGTGAGTTCCAATTACAAGAAAGTGCCAATGATTGGTTGAATTTTGAAGGCAATCTCATGTATTTTCTCATTGCAGTTGTAAGTTGACATTTCTGGAGACCAAGAAGAGGTTTGATAGCCTGACATCTGGCTGTTCTCTGGTCATCCAGTATATGATGTAAAAGATGCTGGTATTGGATTGGGGTAAACACAGTAAGAAGGCTCACAACACCAGGTTAAAGTCCAAAAGGTTTATTTGTAGCAAATACCACTAGCTTTAGGAACAGGCTGTTCCTTCATCAGGTGGGAGAGTCAGGTCTGATCTGTTGGACTTTAACCTCATGTTGTGAGCCTTCTATTGTGTTCATCCAGTATATTGCCTAGTTTGGAAGAAACTTAAGAGAACAAAACAAAACTTAGGACAAAAAGAAATTTGAGTAGGAATCAATTTTTTTCACTTTTACTAATAATGAGGAAAACAAATTATTATTGTTGGGGACTCAGCACTTTGTTAAAGACATCTTATCAGCACCTTATTGCATATGTGCTCATTTGCCACAAGGAATAATCTTGCAACAAAAGATTGCAGTTGTTTCACTGTGACAAGATCTCACTGTAAAGGAGTAATTTTGACTGAATGGAATCTGCTGTAAAATTAGAATAAATAAAGAATGCAGCAGATATCTTTAAAAATCCGGAATAATAAATTGCCCATACAGTTGTCCCTCTATTCTGAAATGCTTTGGTTCATCAATTCTGTTCTATTAGCACCAATACAAAAAGTGAGAGAATGTGATTTCAGAGCATAAGAGATAAATTACATCAATATGACAATGCTAAAATAATCCGTATCTTTATTGTAGATAATATAACAGCAGAAAAAGCAATACAGCAGCTGCTTCTGCAGTTCACAATTTTAAATGGCAATAAATTGTATTAATGTTCTCTGACGTACAGTGCCCCCGAGCAAATGCGCTAGTGAAGATTACAATGTCTAGAAGAGAGAAATTAATTTTCTGTAATATTTTATTTGATAAAAATAGGCTTTCAGGGGCAAATAAATCATCTTGCAGAGTCTTTGGGTTTCCTACATGACATAAACATAGCAACAGTTTAAAACTTATTGATATTTCTTTATAATTGTCATGCCAAAGTCTGAACATATAACGTTTGCTTCTCTACTGATCATATTTGAACCAAATGCTACAGAAGAACACAGAATGGAAAGATAAAGAAAGGTATCATCTTATCTAGTTCTCTCTATCTTTCAGCTCAATTTTCAAACTGACCATTCTCCACATATTTCCCAGCCCAATCCTATATCCTTTAATAGCTTTCAATTATTACTTCAATTCTTTTGAATACTTTATTTAAAAATGTACTGTTCAATATCCCAAAATCAAGATATCCTGCGACCTCTTTGGAATCCATTGCCAATTGTTGTGGACCAGATCAGAAACTCCAAAGTATTTTATCAAGTTAGCCTTAATCTTAACTTTATTTGATTGTGGCGTTATGGTGAGCATAAGATGTTTTATGCCACATGATTTGATTAACCCAATAGGAAGCTTTTATGAAAAGAAAATGTATTTAAGAACACAATTAGAATATAGCAAAAAGAATTAGCATAGCTTTTACTAACTATAAGTCTTAAACATGACAAGGTGTATTTCTTAACAACTCTATCCATACTTCCAATTTAAATAATCTCCCCATAGATCCTTCTTCTGAACCCATTAATTCCAAAATCAGATATGCTCATGCGAATGCTAGATTTCCAGCCTTTATAGAAAGACACTGATACAAATACAGAAGAATACCTACCTTCTGACTCTCATACAACAGTTTCCAGAGAATGATATATCCTTTAACGGTAAAATTTTACAGAAAGAAACCTAGTTTCCATCAAATCATGGTCTCCAGACTTTAGAATAACAAAATGCTATTTCTGCTCTTTACAACTGGCTAAAAACAACAAACTTGATTTCTCTAATCCTACCCAATCATCTGACCTTTCATGCCAATTAATCGAATCAATCTCCACTCTGTAAAACTCCAGAGGAATACAGAAAAATAACAATCCTGCATTAGTCTGGATTAAAACAACCATTTTAGCACTCAAGACAATTATGCTTCTACAGTACGACTGAAGCTGCTGAAAGCAGAAGAAATGACACCACGAATAAAATAAACTGCTAAAACAAATTCTGCACAAGAAACATGGCCCAAATACATTTCTTGAAAGCATAGTGCTGTCACACTTCCTTTGTACAGATACAATGACCATATTCAGTGCACTGAATATTATTTGAAGTTAAACTTCAAATTTAACAGAGAAGTTAAATTTGAGACCTATAATGATTTTTTCTAGCATCTGTACAACTTTTATCCTTGCATTATTTTCTTGCTGTCTTGACCAGCATTCAATAGTTTTTGAGATTAAATATGCCAAGTCACTATAGTCATTTTTGAATGTTACCCTTTTCTTCTTGAACATCCTGCTTTCTCGCAAAACTTGATATTGAGTAAAGAATCATATTTTTGTTTTCAACAACTTCATTGAGCTCATTTTTAAATATTCTGATTAAAGCATTCAAGATTTTTCTTTTGGGTGCTTCACTAATCACAGCTGAGTAATGATAGACATTACTATTGATCACCAATCTATTAGGTTTCAAATTTACACATCCTTCTTCATTCTAGCAACTTCCCCTTCAGAGGCAGATATTTTTAAGGCATCTCATTGAATGCTTTCTGAAGGTCAAGATACTCGATAGCTGCAGTCTTCCCATCACTGTTATGTTTTCAAAGAATTTCAATAAATTTGACACCTGATTTTCATAAACCAATGCTTTGCAATTATACAGTTCATCCTCTTTAAACATGTTTGAATTGGTTTCTTCATAATTGCCTCCAATATTTTTTTTCCCTCACTATAGATGTCAAGTTAACAGGCTTATAATTCTCAGCATCGTGCTTCATAATAATTGGAAAATATTCCAGTCTTCTAGTAGCATTCTTTAAAGCAATAAGCTGCAGCAACTTGCTGACGCAGGTTTCCTTTAGCCCATATTTAATTTCTTTAACTCTTGCATGGCTGTTCTTTCTTGTGACTCACGATTAGCACTTAGTTATACTGTAGTTTTGATTTGGACTATTAATTTACTGTGAAAAATTATAATTTGAAGAACATTGCAACAGACAAGGGGGAGCAAGATCATTGTTTAAAGTGATGGAAGAACTTTTGACCTCTCATTTCATTCAATATCACTTTCTCCCGAGGTATTCATCATGGTTGAGATATTTCAACGCAAACTGAATTACATAAACGTAAAGAAAACAGAATTGAGCTTATTCTTGGGGATTCTGTCTTCTCTTGGCAGTCCTTATCAAAAATCTTCCAAAACCTGTTTCCTTCATTTTCCTCACTTGTGCCTACAAATAGAAAGAAGAATTCAGTAGCCAGGTATTTGCCCTGCAGAGTTCATTGTCTCAATATCAGTAAGGATGAAGATTGAAGGGTTACACATAGGAAACACACCCTCAGCCTGCCTGAACACACCCACTGCCTTTGATATCGAAGTATCTGGTTGTCCTGTCTTGGCAGGGATGGAGCAGTTACATTTTTTAAATTTGGCTCCCACATTACTCTTAGGAGCCCCATTTCAAAGTTACTATTGCTGAATGGATATTCAGGTTTGCAGTGAAATGGAGGCTGGAGCTGCCGCCCCTGCAGTTTTAACTGTCTTCTTTGAGCTCTCCTCAAAAACTAGAGGCAGCACGAGTGCTCTGCTCAGGCCACTCAAAGAAGTCTTCATCCTCTCTCATCAGTAATCTCAATTATGGTGCCATTAGTGCTCCCAAATGCAGGCCTCTCCCACCTCTTGATTATGGGATTCTCCCCCCAGTCCCAAATGAGGGTTTTTTCCAAACAAAATCAGGCATTACTTCCCATCTTGGGCTTAATCTAACATTTAATCTTAGCCAAAAGGCCAATTTTAAAAGAAGTTCAAATAATTCAAAAGCCTGAGTAGTGTTAGACTGGGATAAGCTGTGTAGCTCCCAAGATAAAAATTAGATCAAATTTTAATTATCTGTGTTAGAGTGAAAAAAAGAAAAAAGAAAACCATGTGGCAGGTTGCCATACATTTCAACCCATTCCTTACAGTTTAATCCATATATTTGCTGAGTTTTTCTTCCTAACATAAGTACTTGTGAAAGAATAAAGGCTGAGAACCAGATGCACAGATGTTAATATACTGAGGTGACAATAATTGCTTACAGTGGCACTATTCTTGAGAAATTTCCCTTGGTATTTCTTCCTATCCTTAAGCAGTTGTGTTCAAAGGCGGCATTGAAGTTGATCTGCTCATTCTTGTCAACACGTATTCTATCGAAGTTCAGCATACCCATAATAGAAATGATCTACAGCTTTGGTTCTTGAAGGTTGCTTGAACTTTGTATATGGGAATTATTCATGTTGTGAATGGTAATATTTTCCATGGATGTAGCCAAAGTCTTGCCATTGACATGAAGCAAAAGCAAAAACACATTACGCTCTGCAAAACGTATAGAATCATAGAATCTCTACAGTACAGAAAGAAGCTATTTGGCCCATTGGCCTGCAGCAACAATAATCCCACACAGACCCTATCCCCACAGCCCCACATATTTACCCCGCTAATCCCCTGACATTAAGGAGCACTTTAGCATGATCAATCAACCTAATCCACACATCTTTGGACTGTGAGAGGAAATCAGGGCACCCAGGAGAAATCACACAGATATGGGGAGAACGTATGAACTGAACATAGTTATCCAAAGCCAGAATTGAACCCAGGTTCCTGGCAATATGAGGCAGCAGGACTAACTACTGTGTCATATAAAAAATGCTTTTTCTTTCACAAATAGTGCTGTGGATATTGTCTAATCACTCTTGAGGTGCAGATTTATTCATTTGTCGTTTTAAGTTTCATCTGTATGATATAGACATCTTAGCTGTAGGAAACATTCTGCTCAGTTCTTCTAGCTTTAAATATTTCTAAATGCCCCATAGCCCTCCAAGATACTGTTCATTTTCTATCTAGGAATTGTGTGACTGTTTTGTTCATGTCTTATTTGATGGCACATACCTCACAAACTAATAACAACCTCACATTGTCACTTAAGTAAAAAACGAATATGATTATTGCCAAATATATGAATGATTCTGTTGCCAGGCTCCAATATTTGCTCCAGCAGGGATAATTAAGCTGTACATTCCTGATTAATTCATTTTGATAAATTTCACCATTACATCTGTACATAGATTAATTTTCTTTTCAATATTACTGATCCTCAGCAGCATAACAACAGGAGTGCACATCACAATTTATTTAGAAGTCAAGCAAAATAATATGTTAGCTGGCCAATCCACACAACTTTTAACATTACGTACTTCAGAAGCAAACAAAATATCTTCTGCTCAAACTGGTTATTTCCATGATTTCAGTATTGTTTTTTCGTTCGCTCACGGGATGTGGGACTTGCCTGCTTGGCCAACATTTGTTGCCCATCCTAATTGGTCTTGAGAAGGTAGGGGTGAGCTGCCTTCTCGAACCACTGCAGTCCATATGGTGTTGAAACATCCCCTTCAGAGTGCAGTTAGGGATGGAGCTCCAAGATTTTGACCCAGCAATAGTGAAGCATCAGCAATATATTTCCAAGATAGGGTGGTGTTTGGCTTGGAGAGGAACTTGCAGGCTATGGTCTTTCCACACATCTGTTTCCCCTGTCCTTCTAGATAGTTGAGGTCCCAGATTTAGATGGTGCTATTGAAGGAGCCTTGATGAATTGCCACAAGAAGGAAAATTGAGAATGTGTTAACTGTTAGAACCAACTGGGAGAGCTTGTTCATGGTTGGAGTGATTTTCAAACAATTTACTTTTGTCATTTACAAAAATACTGTCAATTTTTCATCCAGTTAGAAGCATATAGGATCGCTCTGCGGAATCTCAGTGTTAATATTACACAGCTGTACAAAGTAAAGGTCAGCAAACCTTATTGCAAACCTTCTGGCACAGCAGTGGCCACCCTGCAGCACATAAACCACATATGATCCTTTCTGATGCTTAAGTGTGGCTTAACAATGTGCTGGATGGCTGCAGCAGTGGGAGTCATGCACATAGGAAACATTTTCTGTGAATTTGTGCAAGAACATCAGGCCAGCCACTTTGTGGGGAGGATAGCTAGAGTTTAACAGGGAGGGGGGGCCTGGCACATCTAAATTGACAGGTCTGCAAAATTGAGGGCAGCAGGCACTATGTTGAAAGGCAGAGCACAGGAAGACATGGCATTGATAGATAAGCGGGAAAGAAATAAATCAAATCTGATGACTTTGTTATGGATCAAGGTCAAGATAATTTTAACTTCAAACAGATAACTTGTTGCTGATAATGGTTTGGGGGATATTTGGCTTTATACTGTTCTAATGCTGATTTTTTTTCCAAGATGGCTTGATTGGAGAGTATGGAGTGAACTCAATTCTGCTATAAAATAAGATGGTTATTACATTTAAAAAGAATGAACACTTGCAAATTATGGACTTCTCTCGATCTGTGCAGTTTGATGTAAAAGAAAAACTGCCCTTAGAATAGAGATGAGGGAAAAGACAAACGGAATGAAATCATGTAGGATGTGCCTGTAAGTGTTAGCTTCAAGGTGTGCCATGAAGTGGATTAAAATGGTGTGTGCTGAATTTAATATTGGAGTTCCTCGCTATGAGATCGTATCTAAATATCAAAACTGCTGACTGTACCATGTTCTGTGGTTAGTTTTACCTTCATGTGACTTTTTTGAACTCTCAAGATGTGAAATCAAAGAACAAATCTATTCTGACTGATGTTCATATTTCATTTGCATAGTGGCCTATAGAGAATAAGAGTCTTGCATTTATAGAGCGCCTTTCACAACCTTATGATCCCAAATTTTCAACCAACTAATTAGAATTGCAATGTGAGAAATGCAGCAGCCAACTTATGTACATCAATTTTCCACAATTGGCAATGAAATACATGTAGTATATTGAAATACATAACCAGACATAATGAAATACATGACTAGATTTTATGAGCTGAGGGATGAATGTTGGCTAAGATATGAAAATTCCTTTGATCCTCTTTGAATAATATCACATGTCCTTTAAGTTGCATTTGAGTGAGCAAGGGGGCCTTCCTCTAATGTCGCATCATAGAGTCATAGAGGACTACAGCACAGAAACAGGCCCTTGACCCCACCGAGTTTTTGCCGTTAAGCTAATCCCAATTGCCCGCATTTGGCCCATATCCCTGTCATCCATCTTACTTACATAACTATATAAATGCTTTTTAAAAGACAAAATCGTATCCTCCTCTATAACTGCCTCTGGCAGCTTATTCCGGATACTCACCAATCGCTGACTTATAGGACTTACAGAATACTGCACAGAAGAGTCACCTTAGATCATGTGTTCAAGGCTTTTGAGCAGACCTTGAGTTGCTACTTCACATATGCTGATTTGTATATCAGACAATAACTGGTGCCATACAATTATTTTTGCTGCAGATGCAGTGAAATTATCACTGAATGCACGACCATTATACACTACAAAAATCTTCCATTTTGTCATCAGATATTTTTAAGTTTTGTTTATTAATTACAGGTATTCTGGTCTTTTTGGAAACAAATGGCTGGAATGATTTTTCATCATAATGCAGCTGAGTGCCATAATTTATACAGAAAAATGTGTACTAACGTACCCGGTTATTTAAAAGATTTCCCAATGGAATGATTTTAGCAGCTTCCCAGAAATTCAATTTCCAACCTCTTTATATCAGGGCATTTATAAAATGCAATCTGTCACTCACTCCCTCCTCTCCTACTTTTCCACCATACCATGTCCTATATGCTCTGAAATGTTTTTATAAAAGAAAGAGAAAAAAATACTTGCATTTATATAGTACCTTGCATGACACTAGATTTTCCAAAGCACTCATTTGCAGCCATGTGTGTACTTTAGAAGTGCAGACAATGGTGTAATTTAAGAAACCCAGCAGCCAACCTTTCTCCTTTCCCCACCACCAACAGCAATGTAATTAGAAGCAAATAATTTATTTATTTGATAGAAGGATAAGTACTGGCCAGGACTTTGGGGATGTAGTGACACAGTGCTCAGCATTGCTGCCTCACAGCGCCAGGAGCTCGGGTTCAATTCCAGCCTTGGGTCGCTTTCTGCGTGGAGTTTGCATGTTCTCCCATATCTGTGTGGGTTTCCTCCGGGTTCTACAGATTCCTCCCACACTCCAATGAAATTAGGTTGATTGGCCATGCTAAATTACCCCTTAATGTCAGTTGCACTAGCAGGAAAAATACATGGGTTTACATGGATAAGGCAGGATTGTTGTCAGTGCAGGCATGATGGGCTGAATGGCCTTTTTCTGCACTGCAGGGATTCTATGATTCTATGAACTCACCTGCTCGTCTTTGAAGAGGTGCTGTCATTCTTTTATATTTACCTGAGCATGTAGACACTATCATCTTGAGTCATTCATCATAGAAGATATTAGGGTGGGATTTTCCGGCCACGCTGCCCCCAAGGCTGGAAAATCATGCCCAAGGTCAGCAGACCATTCCATGATCCACCCCTCACTGGCAACAATTCCTGTGGCAAGCAAAATAGGAAAAGGCGTCTCTTAGACTCTGCCATAGAAATTTGGACAAGATGAACTCCTTTAAAAGTGTGTGGATCTCAATTGCAACAAAATTTCAATTTCTGACAACTTTTGGGTGGCCAGTGACAAATGTATGGTTCTGAAAACTGGATCATTAAGAAGAATGATGAGGCTTGATCCAGAATATTTGAAACAACATGAATATTACGTGTGTCATAGGTACCTAAGTGGACCAATCAGCAGATGCTCGAAAAAGTTGATGTTACACCAACTTTCTATGTGGGTTTCTGTGTCTGTGTGGGTTTCCTCCAAGTCCTCTGGCTTCTTCCCACAATCTGCAAGATGTGCTGGTTAGGTGCATTGGCCATGCTAGATTCTCCCTCTGTGTACTGAATAGGCGTTAGAGTGCCACAACAAGGGAATTTTCACAGCAACTGAACTTAATTCGGTATTGGAAGAGTACGGTGGGCTGTTAATGCTGCTGGACCAATTTGGACCCTCAGCAGAGCTACTAGGAGAGGTGGGCACTGCTGAGACAGGCCAGGGACTATAAGAGCACCTCAACATGAAGGTGTCTGTCATGAAGGAAGGGGGAACCTCTTCACTGAATGGTAATTATCATTGATTATTGGCCATTCCTCTTCCCAACCTGTTCCTGGGAAACTTCCCTGATGTTGTGAATGTTATTGGGAGATGCCCTCAAGCTGCTCCTGGAATTTCCAGCCTGCTAATGCTTCCAACCCTAACTCTGTGTAACTGGAAAAGATGTAAAGATGCCGGCGTTGGATTGGAGTGGTAAGAACTCAGTAAGAATTTAGCAACACCAATTATTAATCCAACCGATTTATTTGATAGTAAAAAAGCGAGCTTTCAACACTCTGTGTCTTCATCAGGCAAATGCAGTGTTCTGGTCTGCAATAGCACACATCAGCACAGACAGTCAGAGATTGCTGATTAGAATGCGAATCCTTACATCTAACCTGCTATTGAAGTGTTAAAGTGGCGAACAATGTTTGTGAAGGGAATCCTGAGCATTGTTGGAGAATTGTGTATTTTCTCCAGACAGCACAGTAAGTGAGGTTTTTTGCTAACCCAGGCAAGTTACGGGGGTTACAGATAGTGTGTCATGAAGCCAAGATCCCTGTTAAGACCGTCCTCATGTGTGCGGAGCTTGGCTATCAGTCTCTGCTCAGCGACTCTGCGCTGTCGTGTATCACGAAAGCCCCCTTGAAGAACATTTACCCGCAGGTCGGAGGCCGAATGCCCATGACTGCTGAAGTGTTCGCCCACAGGAAGGGAACTGTTTTGCCTGGTGATTGTTGAGCGATGCTCATTCATCCGCTGTCGTAGTGTCTGCATGGTCTCCCCAATATACCATGCTTCGGGACATCCTTTCTTGCAACGTATTAGGTAGACAACGTTGGCCGAGTTGCAAGAGTATGTACCGTGCACCTGGTGAATGGTATCCTCACGTTTGATGATGTCGTCCATGTCTATGATCCGGCATGTCTTGCAGAGGTTGCTGTGGCAGGGTTGTGTGGTATTGTGGTCACTGTTCTCCTGAAGGTTGGGTAGTTTGCTGCGAACAATGATCTGTTTGAGGTTGTGCGGTTGTCTGAAAGCAAGAAGTGGGGGGGTGGGGATGGCCCTAGTGAGATGTTCATCGTCATCAATGATATGTTGAAGATTCCGGAGAAGATGTCGTAGCTTCTCCGCTCCGGGGAAGTACTGGACAACAAAGGGTACTCTGTCCACCGTGTCCCGTGTTCGTCTTCTGAGGAGGTCAGTGCGGTTTATCGTTGTGGCACGTCGGAACTGTCGATCGATGAGTCGAGCGCCATATCCTGTTCTCACGAGGGCATCCTTCAGCGTCTGGAGAAGATCCATTTTTTTTTTCTTCGGAAAGGTCAGTGATATTCCACATAATTAATGGCATTAAATTTAAAATGTATTCACCACTGTCCTCTGAACCATCAACAATTGCAATAGTAATAATATTTAAAGAAGGGTTACATCGCTCTGAGAGAACAAAAAACATTCATAATTACTTTAGGATGAATTACACGGATGGCTTGGCTATAGATTTCTGTGTGGGAAAGATTGATTTTAGTGACTTTTAACAAATAAGGTTGAATATCTTTTCATTGGTTTTCACTAAATCAAACAAAACTGAAAAACTCAGCTATGACTGGTTTGTTCATCCATGGGTTTGAATGCAATTATCCAACATTGCCTTAATAATTAAGGAAAGAAGTGAGTTGAGATCTTGATTCAATATTCTCCACATAGTGCTGGATCCCCTCCTCATCCAATTGGGAGCTACATGCACAATATTGCATGTGTGATAATCGAGGCCAGAAGCTCCGAGGTGGTTTATGAAGTCAGCTGAGACCATAAGTTTTGCACTTTTAATTTGGCATGGGTGAGTTTTAGATGTTTCACTCCAGGTATGATTCAAGTTACTCTCTAGGAAGCTTTTATCAAACAAAGTTTATTATTAGCATATAATAAGAAAATTAGCATCACTTTTATCAATTACAAAAAAAAACCATGATGTTGTATAAATCTTACCAGCTAAATGTACTTTTCCAAGCTAAGCAACCCCCACAAACATAGACAGAAAGCAAGTATACTCATGTGATGTTGGATTTTGTAGCTTTCCAACCCCTTCTGTGGGTTACTCCTTTGGATGTTAAATTGAAAGTGCTAAGGCCTTCTTAGCCCTGAAACTTCCAGCACAAGCTGAGACACAAAGATACTGCTTGCCTCTAGCTTCTAGTAACACTTGACAGACAGCAGAATTTTCACTCCAGCGAGAAAAACGGGGAACATTGCTTTCAGTCTGCAATCCAAACAGCTTCTGCCATACTGAAACTAAATCCTTTGAATTTTTCCGGAAAAAAACTGTTCCAAGGTACCACCTCACCTGTCAATCAGACTGCACCCAACAATTCAAAAAAGGGTCATAAAACTCCAGGATACTGGGTTAAATCAAATTAAAAATAAACAAGATGCCCATTATATTGTTTCAGTAACAATTAAAGGACATTGGCTCAGACATAACGGCAACAAAACAAAATGGCCAGGCCTGCTTGAAAAAATTTCAGAGAAACATGATTAAGATACATTTCTTAAAGGCATAGTCTCATCACACAAGCTTATTGAAATTCAATTGACTAGTCTCCTTTAAGATATACAGTCTGCCAATTAATTTCTCTTCATCTTCAGAATGGAGTCCTCAGTTCAATTGCATTACTTTAGGTTTCTGATCTTATTATGACATGTTTCCCATAATGTTGTGAGCAGCTATTCTGGAGAATACCTGTATGACAGGCTCACCCTCAACTGGTATTCTTTAAATGCAAACTAAGAGGAAGACAACACCACACAACCAGTTCCAATTTGAGTGAAGAATAATTATGTAAGAAACATGGAGATAGGAGCAGTCCATTCACCCCTTTCAGCCTATTCAATCATTCAGTTAGACTATGGCTAATTTGTATCTTAACTTCATTCACCTGCCTTGGTTCTGCAATCAAAAACATTCTTGCCTAACAAATATCCATCAATCTCAGTTTTGACATTTCCAATTGACCTTGCTTTACTGTTTGAGGAGAGAGTTCCAAATTTCCAATCCTCAAAATGCTTGTCTTCAGTTATAAATGCTGTAATGTCTATGTTCAGTGATGACTCAGGTTGTTGACGGGGGCTGGCAATATGGGGTAATGGAATTGTGATCTTAGAATAAAGGAGAAGGCTCTTCAGCACTGGAACCTGTTCTGTTATTCACTAAAGTCATGTTTGATCTCAGTCCATCTTTGCCTAATATCTCTTAAAATTTTTGGATCACAAAAATCTATCAATCCCAGATTTAGAATTTATAATAGATTTAGCATCAATAAGATTGTAATAATGTCAGCTTCAATGTTCTCACTTTCTTCATTTAAAGTTCTGGGATGGAACCCATCTGGTCCTGCGGATTTATCAGTATCATTTTTCATTATTTCATTTCCCATTAATTTCTTCATACTGACATTTTGCTGACATTAATTTTAGTGAGCTCTTGTTTCTGCTTCAATAGGTTTCCTTGGGATTTTCAGGATGCTGATCTTATCCTCTACTGTAACTACTGCGCAAAGTAATTATTCAGCATGTCCATGCATGAATCTGTACAACAAGCATCTGTGCATAATTCCTGTTTTCGATGCTAATTATTAATGATCTAGCATTGTGTTCTTATATTGTACTCATAAGTCCAGACATGAATCTGGCATGTGATTACACATAATCATCTGCTTTTCAGTCCTATAGCTGTGAGTCTGTAAGGAACTTGGAGAGTCACATGGCAGGGCTCAGCAGCACAATTGCATCTCATGCTGCGGAAGATCCTGGCACTATGTTTATAGGGCACCTGGTCACACATACACTCACTGTAGGCCAGGAATTGATCACTACTCCTCCAGAGTTCTTACGGCCATAGTTCTTGCTGGGGAAGCTGGCAGATGTAAGCAAACAGATCCCAAGACATGCATGGACCTCTCCAGAATTGCTTTTTATTCATCTGCTGGTCATACACCCATGCTCAGGCCAATGCTCATTGCAGTGATCCGTATTTACCAGCCTCTTGATTTTATTGAGGCCCTGCTGCTTCTTGCTGCTGAGGTCCATGCTCCTCATGGTCCAGTGCTAACCAGCGATATGATCTCCTTCTCCCCATCTGGAATAGAGCCATTACCAAAGCAGAGTTGATTTCAGCCTGCATCATCAATGCCTCAGTGGGACTGTGAATGAATTGAAGTGATACAATAAATGAGCATACCCTTTAAAGGTTTCTCTCCCTCTCAAGGCCAGCAGGCAGCCACTAATTCTTTTATCTGGTTTCTACCTGGATATGGCACCTTCATCCCATTCCTTCTAGTTAAAGAAGCTCAGATTTCTCAGACTGTGATACAAACAGTAATTACTGACCATTGCAGTACTTAACTTTTTGAGGACTATTATAATCCTAGTATTTTAAATTCTTAACTCACCCCTGTTTGATCTGTTGAATGTCACATGCTGTGTACTGGAGCTGGACTTCCATGGGACTCAAGTGTGTCTTCTGCTGCAGTTAGGAGTTTTAGTTCTGCCTTCAACTTCCAAGATTTTTGGATCTTTTTTCCCTGGTGATTTCTTTCTGCACCTTTACTTCTTTAAGTTATTCTTCAGGTCAGAATGCATCCTTGTTTTTTATTCCTTCAGTATTCCAGGATTTTAATTTTCTTTTGCGGTCTCTGAGAGATTTTGAGTTCCACTTGCTGCCACCTTGTTGTAAGGTGTTGGTGTAATTTGATAGATCCCATTAAATTTTTCATGGTCAACAGGAAGTGTTTAGGAAACTATAGACTCAGGTACTGTAAAGTTCTAAGCTAGGAAGCTTTTCCATGCTTGCTTCTACACACTGCTCTACACTGCACTGGCTCCTAGGTAAGGGTCATGTATTCTCTTGCATCACAGTGTGGATAGTACTCTAGTCAGTCCCACATTAACCCTGTATGTGCAAGCCCTTGTACTGTACAAACTAGCAACAATGCAGGTTTCATTATACAGAGGAGAACACAACTGAGCATCCTTGACTTCCAATTGCCTCGTAATTATCAGGATGTCCCTTTAGTTGGCCACTTGTGCTGATGTTGAACTCCAGCCACTTGAAAAAACCCTCCTCCCACCTCAATGGACCTCACTGATTGACTAACAGCGTAGTCAAAGTTAGTTTGAAAAAATAGTCTGTGCCACTTTTCAAACATGCCTGTACCATCATCTACCCCTCTCCTGTCTCCCACCTCCTCCAGAGTCTTCTGGAGTCACCCAATATCACCCATTTCTCTCCTCTGTTCCCTTTCATCTTCCCAATCCACATACCTTTCCTCCCCTCAGAGTAACACCCATTACCATCCCCATGCCCATCCTGATCTTGCATCCCCCATTGTCTGAGTCACCTGTCTTCTCCCCCTCGGTGACCTAATGGCCCACTAAATTCTCACTCTGACCCTGTCACCCCATCACATCCCACTCCCCTTCTCACTGTGACTGTTGCATCCTATCACCAGGACCCAGAACCTCACCAACAGCACCACTGACCCAGACCTCTAAGACACTTTTTCCACTGTTCTGCCACTTCCCTCCCCATCACCCCCCCCCCCCCCCCCCCCCCCCCCCCCCCCTCCCCTACACACACACACACACACACACAACTTTTCACAGGCACACCCTTCCCCCCAGAATTCCACGTTCAATGACTTTTACCACTACACCACATTGAGTGCTCCTGCCTGCTACGATTCTTGCTGCCAGCAGGAGCAGAACCTTCCACCCTTTAAGTTTCAAAGGAATATGACAACAGGTACATCAAAGGTAAAAGAACACTTGACTGATAGCAAAGTGAAAAGTGTCTGCTTTGGGCCTAAATGTTCATAGTTCCAACAAAACCATTGCTTTTGCCATTAAAATTAACCACCGTGATGCCCAAAACTGCTGAAAATGCAACGGTTGAGATAAATAATGCTGGTTGTCTTCTCTTCATAATAAAGCAGAAAAGCAATATCTGCAAGAATTGAAATCATTAAAAACGCACATTGATCTTCTTGTGTCACCAAATCTAGGATCATGTATCATTTGCTGGTTCTAGTCAATTCTGATGTCCCTGAATGCTGATTAACTTGGAGTCCTCTGTATTTTTAAATGTCATTTCCAAGTTAGTACTGATCTCTTTATCACCTATTCACTACTGTTGGCTATGAGCAGATAAACTTGAACTCCTGGTCTCACTCCCTTTAGTCATTCTCCAATTATTTTATTGTGCTCTAAAATCCTATAATAATAGCAACTAAATTTCATAGGCAACTGAAACTCTTCCTTCAAATGCATGTGCAGCTCCTGGACTTCACTCTCAACCCATCTGCGCACATCAAGCTCCAGTAATGATGGCCACTGGTGTTAAGGATACCTGTATCAACCATATGGCTGCCCAAACTCTTAAAATGAAACTGGTTATTAACTGTTGAATGACAGTCAACTTACATTTCTCTCTCTTTATAGGTTGGGAAGAATCTGTTGCATCATTTCTAAGGCTCAATGTTCAATAGCTCCTTCTCACAGACTAGATTCTTCGCATCTATTTCAGAATAACAATGTCAGCATCAGCATAATTGATGATCTGTTCAGTTCACAAATATATATACATTTCTCCATTCTTCTCATCTTAAAAAAATAATCGGAAAGCCCGAGCAGAGGGGACTCACTGGAATACTTATTGAGCAAGCAATATGCTTTATATTTTTGCTATTCTTTTGCTCACCATAAATTATATTTCCATTCTCAACTAATGCCACCTGTTCTTAATACTTTTTGGTCACATTTTTCTCCTGATCTGGCTATTAAGTGACACAACTTGGCTGAATGAGGTTTCTTGATGCAGATGGCAGAGAAACCGAACTTATAGTCTAGGTTTTGTTTTCAAGTCTCTGAAGTGGGACTGTAACCCACAATCTGGGAGGAGGAAACATGCTTAGGAGTGGACAAGACATCCATGGCTGACAAGCGAAGTCAATGACAGCATGAAAACAAAAGGAAAAGCACCCAAAGTAGCAAAGATTAGTGGGAAGCCAGAGGATTGGGAAGCCTTTAAAAACCTTAACAAAGTGATAAGGTGGGGGGGGGAGATTAAATGTACGTGTAAGCTAGCTAGTAATATGAAAGAAGGTAGGAAAAGAAAGATGAGAGAGAAACAAAAATAACCAGTGGACCATTGGAAAATGAGGCCAGAGAAGTGATAATAGGAAACAAAGCAATGGCAGAGGAACTGAATAGCTATTTTGCATCAGTTTTCACAGTGGGAGACAATAGAGTGATGCCAGAGCTCCAGGAGAGTCAGGGGGCACAGGTTAGTGTAGTGGCCATCGTTAAGGAGAAGGTTGTGGACAAGAACTAGAATTCTGGTTCTAGTCAGAATTGACTAGAGCCAGCGAATGATACATGATCCTAGTGTTGTACGTCAGAGGTCAGTGCTGGGACCACAACTTTCCATTTATTATCCAGCCGATACTCAAGGAGACATAGATTCCTCCTATGTCTTATGGTCTTATCTTTTGGCTTTGAGGCAAGTATATTATCAGAGCCATCAATGTAGAGTATCCACTATTAAAAATTGATCATGAAAAATGGAAAATATTTGTCTGATGGCTTTGCACTCAGTTGGTCACACAGTGCTTATTTTGTTACCTTTCAAGTTTGTTTGAGCTTGGTTTAAAATCAAGTTTTCTTAAGCCTCATATTTCTGCCAATTTGGCTTTTCATAAGCATCTATTTTCTTGTTTATTATTTACCCATTAACAATGCAAGTTTATGAAGGCAAACTGTGTTTTCCTATGACTTAGTCAGCTTTGATTCAGGACCTTCATTATGTTTTGCCAGAAACAGAATGCTCTCCTTCGTACTTAACCTCAACTTTATTCCTGAAAAATCCATCCTATCAGAATTAATAAATTACAGGATTTGCAGTATTGAATTACAATACTGAATTACAGCACTGGCAACGATCCAGCAATGTGGAGAATCACCTAGGCACATGTGCCTGTCCACAAAAAAATGCCGGGCAAATATAATCCAACTAATTACCACCCAACTCTCGATCATCAGAAAAGTGATTGACAGTGTTGTTGATTTGATTTGATTTGATTTATTATTGTCACATGTATTAACATACTGTGAAAAGTATTGTTCCTTGCATGCTATACAGACAAAACATATCATTCATAGAGAAGGAAACAAGAGAGTGCAGAATGTAATGTTACAATCATAGCTGGGTATAGTGAAAGATCAACTTAAAGAAAGATAAGTCCATTCAAAAATCTGACAGCAGCAGAGAAGAAGCTGTCCTTGAATCGGGTTGGTACGTGACCATGGACTTTTGAATCTTTTTTCCAATGGAAGAAGGTGGAAGAGAGAATGTCCAGGGTTTGCCTTCCTTAATTATGCTGGCTGCTTTGCCAAGGCAGCGGGAAGTGTAAACAGAGTCAATGGATAGGAGGCTGGTTTGTGTGATGGATTGGGCTACATTCACAATCTTTTGTAGTTCCTTGCAGTCTTGGGCAAAGCAGGAGCCATATCAAGCTGTGATATAACCAGAAAGAATGCTTTCTATGGTGCATCTATAAAAGTTAGTGAGAATCGTAGCTCTCATGGCAAATCCCCTAGTCTTCTGAGAAAGTAAAGGCATTGGTGGGCTTTCTTAACTATAGTGTCAGCATGAGAGGACTAGGACAAGTTATTGGTGATCTGGACACCTAAACACTTGAAACTCTTGACTCTTTCTACTTCATCCTCATGTTCTCCTTTACGGTTCCTGAAGTTGATGACAATCTCTTTCATTTTGTTGACATTGAGGGTGAGATTATTATTGCTGCACCACTTCACCAGATTCTCTATTTCATTCCTCTACCCTGTCTCATCATTGTTTGAGATCCAACCCACTATGCAACAAGTGATAGTTACACAGCAATAACCTGCTTACTGATGCTCAGTTCAGGTTCCACCAAGGCTACCCTGCTCCTTACCTCACTGCAGACTTTGTCCAAACGTGGTGGACCAAATGGCTGAATTCCAGAGGTGAGGTGAAAGTAACGGCCTTTGACTGAGTCTGGCATCAGGGAATCTAAACAGAACTGAAATCAATAGGAATCAGGATGAAAACTCTTCATTAGTTGGAATCATATCTAGCACAAACAAAGATGATTATGGTTGTTGGAGGCCATTCATCTCAGGGCCTAACTGCAGGAGTTCCTCAAAATAATGCCTTAGGCCTGACCATCTTCAGCTGCTTCATCAATGATCTTCTTCCATGATAAAGTCAGATTGGGGATGTTTGCTGATGACCACACCATGTTTCATGCCATTCATAACTCTTCATATACTGAAGTAGTTTGTGTTCAAAGGTAACATGATGTGTACAACATTCACGTTTGGAATATTTGGGAAGTAACACATGCTCCTTGCAAGGGCCAGGCAATAGTCATCTCCAAGAAAGAATCCAACCATTTCCTCTTGGCATTCAGTGGTATTACCATTGCTGAATTCGCCACCATCAACAACCAGAAGGTTGCCATTGTCCAGGACGGAACTGAATTAGCCATATAAATACCGTGGCCATAATAGCAGGCTAGAAATTCTATGGCGTGTAACTCCCTGCTAATTCCCTGAAGCTGTCCACCATCATCTGGAAGTGTGATTCAATACTTTCCACTTGTTATCCAGCCAATACTCAAAGAGTTTGATGCTATCCAGGATAAAACAGCCCACTTGATCAACATGCCTCACACCTTAAGTATTCACTTCCTCCACTACCAGCAGCATAGTGTGCATTTCTTTTCTTAATTCTTTCATGGGATATAGGTGTCACTGGCAAGACCAACATTTGTGCATATCCCTAATTGCCCTTCAGCTAATTGGCTTGCTAGGCCATTTCAAAGGGTAGTTAAGAGTCAACTATAAGAGCTATGGATCTGGAGTCACATGTAGACCAGACCAGATAAGGATGGCAGATTTCTATCCAAAAGAACATTCGTGAACCAGGTGGGTTTTATAACAATTGACAATGGTTTTGTGGTAATTATTAGAGATTTAATATCAAATTTTTAAGAATTGAATATAAACTTCGCTATCTGTTATTGTGGGTAATGGTTCCCAGAACATCACCTTGGATCTCTGGGTTACTAGTCTAGTAACAATACCATTATACCACCATCTCCCCTTATTCAAAATGCATTACCGCAACTTACCAAGGCTTCTCCGACAGCACCTTTCAAAGCCATGGTCTCCATCACTTCGAAGGACAAGGACAACAAATGCATGGAAACACCATCAACTGCAAGTTTGTCTCCAAGTCACACTTGAGATGGAACTATATGGCTACTCCTTCACTGTCTCTGAATCAAAATCCCGGAATTGACAGCAATGGTTATACCCACATGAGACAGACTGCAGTGTTCAAGAAGATGGCTTTGGGAGGGAAATTAGGGATCGGCAACAAATGTTGGCCTTGCTCTCAACACTCAGATCCCATAAAGTAAGAAGAAACAATTCCTATGTAAGAATAAGTTGTTCATTATTGTTGTCTGACAAGGAAATCCTTGAACACCAATCTCAATTCTGCCCAAGTGCTTCCTCTCACTTCCATTTAGGACTAAAATAAATTGTGATTTCATCTTTTCAAACCTCTCCCCATGAATCCAATTGGGAACAATGATTCTATTGTCTCAGTGCCTGGAGATCTGCACTGTTTTCTGACAATTGTTCATTTGCTATAACACTAAGAGCTTTGTAAAACTGTTACAAACAGTGCAGTTAAATAATTGATGATACGTATCACATCCAGCTAACTTTTGAAAAAATACCCAGGGATATAATTAAAAACTCTTCGATATAAACCACAGCCACATTATTGGCTTCTCTGTGTCACATTATGGGCTTCCCCCAGACACATTATGAACATCTCCCAGTCAAGCATCCTCTGATGTTGTCTGTAACGTTGCAATGTGAATCGATGCCCACATGCTGAAGAAGTGCTGTTTGATGGATCTATCAGCTTTTCAAAATCTAACCTTTGACAGATTCATACCATCAGACAATGTTGAAACCATTGCAAAGGTCTCTCTCCTCCCAACTGCTTCTAATTTTGGTATGGTCTGTGATTTGTGAAGAATTACAACTAAAGAAAGATTCCCACCATTGATAGGGTATTTTTCATTCTTTAACTGGATACATTCTCCACACACTACCCTTTCTGTCCAATCCTACAAGCTTAATTACAATGGTTCAAATTAAAGACTGCACAATTGAATTCTCAAATTTTAGTTCAGGATAGACTGATGATCAGACATCTAAGCCAATCACATCTCACTGCGTATCCTAATGATGTCATATATCACAATGTTAAAAATATAAATTCTCAGCAACTGTTCAAAGGGAGATGTGCCCTGCAGTGTAAATGCCCCCATCTGAGGAATGAAGAATAATTTTCAAATTGCATAATTTATCTTTCAACATCATCCCCCCCAACTATTATCCCTGTAGAAATAAGTAACTAGCCAAAGTTCCCGATTACAATACCTAAATATTTGCGTAAGTTGCCAAAATACACATTGGAAACTGATGATATGATACAGATTTTTGATTCTCTGTGTGAGCAATGCTGTCTTTATAGTTTTTCGAATTATCATAACAAATGGTTTACATCAATACGTTCTTCACATCTTCTCATTGCATAATTTGTCACACCATTTTCCAGCATTGTTACTTTAACTTGTGATCTTATTCAGTATGCCGCTGTAGGTCAACGATTTAGCAATTATACAATCCCATTAAAAATTAATACATTAAATATTTTAAGGAAAACATTTCAATGCTGGGGCATTCTTTCTGAATCTGCCGGAATAATATAACAATGCTGAATAATTATAACCCTCTCCAGCAAGGCAGGAATTGAGAAGCTTTCTTGCCACAGGATTGTACGTCAGTCAGTCTGGTTTACAATCTAATTAGGTTCTTCTTAGCATTCCAATCTAAGTATAACACAAGAAATACAATGTGGTATGATGCAAAATAATGCAACAGAATCCTGCCAATGGGGAGAAACATGGAATTATAGTATCATGAAGAGACATTGAATTCTACCTAATTACATCACTTATTTTGACTAATAATGAAGCAATGTAAATATCTTGATAAAAACTGCTTATTTGAAGTTGACATGTTTTATCAGCAAAAACAGATGAACATCTAATCTACAAATGATTAGAAGACCAAACTACTTACAAGTATTTTGTGGATTTAAATTGAGTTTACAAGATGTACACTTGAGCTAAAATCACTGTCCAATGATCAATGTTTCCCCCAGGGCAGATCTTAACTCAAGACTTACTCAGGAGAATCATCATCCACTTTCTCCAGAAGACGAGCTAGATTTCTATCGTCTTCCTCACTTTTTGCTCCCCCTTTGGCGTATCTTGTCCTTGATGAATTGTGAGCAAGACTAAAAGGCACCACTTAGCTTTCACGACAAGAGGAAAGGTCGGGTGCATCAGAACCTGCAATCTGTATTCTGCTTGCTGTCTGATGTTGAATTTCCACCTAATCCACGGTCTGCCCCTCGCCTGCTCCGATTCCATTGGCAAGTGAGACAGTAAAATTCCGGCCTCTAACTCTCATGCCACCAAAATTACTACTGAGCCAGTGGTTACTCTAGTTAGATCTAAATGTTCCGTTCAATGCCAACCGATTATTTAGACACCCTGGCCTGAACTTTCTCGCGTGTGTCAGGACTAAACGCATGTCCTGGTACGGTGCATGGCTTTAGCTTGCTGACTGCAGGAGTTTTGTATGAGATGCCCTCATAAGTGACTACCTTTATATTCATCATCCTAAGGACCATCAGGAGGAACCACAGCATTGGATAGCAGTCTCACCCAAAATTGGAACAAAAAAGATGAGTGCAGTTGGAGAATACAGAGCACTTCAAAACGCCTCCTCAGTGGTGAAGAAGATGACAAAGCATTGCTCCCAATGCTTCCAATTAAATTCAGCCATCCATAACTGTTTGACCTCCCAGAAGGAGGCAACAACTGAAGCACCAAGCTCCTAACACTGTTGTAACATTTGGAAATTTGGAGCACCTGTAATATGGGCCCTTGATTGGGACTTTTATTGGCTTCATTGCTGTCATCTCTATGGAGCAGTCTGCTCCTAGGAAAGTTACCCAGAAGTGGGTCCTTGGGGAGTTTCCCACTATTATCCCTGCCCACCAACTTTTCACCCACCATCCAATGGCCTCCAAATATGTCTCTGCAGGACTGAGAGAATTCAGCCCATGTGTGGAAAAGTAGGAAAGTGGGTGTGGTGGGCATGCCACTTTCCCAACTGCCCACACATCCCTTTCCAGGCAGGAAGAGGTGAAAATCAGTCACATTGATTTAAATCCTAAATCTGTATGTCCTGCTAGCTACCATTTTCTCTTCACCAACTTCCATCTCCACCGAGATAAGGGTTCTAACTGAAAAGTAAAAATTATGGTCCAATTGTGCCATTGGTGCTGCAAAAGCATTTTAACTCTAATTTCAGGAGGGCAGTGAAGGGGATGGAAGGGATACCTGGTGCAAACCTGACAGAAAAACCTGGTAGAAATGAACAAGAGACCAGAAGTAGTTAAAGTACTGTTTGTATTTTAAATCTTTGAAAGGATTCCTTCGGAATGATTTGCAGGGCTATTGGGAATGAGGCTTGAAACCTTTAATGTCTCGCTCAAAAACATCAAGATTAACATAAATCCAGAGGCTCATTCTAAATTTTCTGTGTTACAACATTTCTCTCAACAACTCTTTGGATGGTGAGTGCATAATATTCAGTATCATTCACCACTCCTCAGACGCTGAAGCAGTTTGTGACCAAATGCAGCAAAAATTGGGCAATATTTTGGCTTGGGCTGATGTGGCATGTAACATTTACACCACACAGGTGCCAAACAAAACCATCTCCAACAAGAGAGAACCTAACCATTTCTCCTTGACATTCAATGGCATTCCTATCGCTGAATCCCCCACTATCAACATCCATGGAGAGTGGTGGTGGCAGGGGGGGAGTACCATTAATCAGAAACTAAACTCAGCCAACTATACAAATTCTGTGGCTACCGGAGCAGGTCAGAAGCTGAATAATCCACCTGATTCCCGAAGCCTGTCTATAAAAGCACAGATAGTCTCCCGTTGCCTGGATGATTTTTGCACTAACAGCACTCAAGAAGCTTGACATCATCCAGGACAAAGTAGCTGCTTATTTGACACTCCATCCATTACTTCCAACAATCACTCCCTCCATCACTGATGCACAGTGGCAGCAAAGTGTACCATTGACAAGATGCTCTGCAGAAATTCCCCAAAGCTCCTTCAACAGCACTTTTCCAACCCTCGGCTGGACTACCAGCTTGAATGACAAGGCAGCAGATGTATATTTCCATCTGCAAGTTTCCCTCCAAACCACAAATAATCCTGACTTAGAAATGTATTGCTATTCCTTCACTGTTGCTGGGTCAAAATCAGGAACCTTCTTTATAACACCACATGGACTGCAGCAGTTTAAGAGGACAGCACACCATCAACTTCTCAAAGACAATTAGGGGTGGGCAATAAATGCTGACCTGGCTAAAAGTTCACGTACCTCTTGATCAAATTTTTAGAAGTTACTGCCCATTTTGGTTACCTACAATTTCAACACTTATCCTAGAATTAGGATGAAGCATTGTCTCAACCTGTTATTAACCCCTCCATGCAGGGTGCAGAATATTCTACCATTGGCTCAACAAAGACAATGCTGCAAAGTTTTAGATGTGTTTGGTTATGAACCAAATCCATTTGGGTGAAAATGTTTGATGCACCCTCTCAATACTTGAAATGAAACCATCACATTTTCAACAATATGCTCCATGGATGTTCTTTATTTTCACAAGTTATTAAATGGAAGAAAGAGAAAAGATATCGGAGGGAGGTAGAAATGTGGAATTGAGTTTACAATCAGATCAGCCATGATTGCATTGAATGGAGGAGCAGGCTCGAGGGGCTGAGTGGCCTACACCTGCTCCTAATTTGTGGGTTGATATGAACGTGTCTTTTCAATCAATGCACCCTGTTCTATTTCTGCCAGCCATTTGCCTGATCCCTGTACATATAAATAAGTGAATTAGAATTCAAGCTGTTTGATGAATTCTCAGCTTTGGACTGACCCATTCTCATGAGATGTTATGGAGTCAAACCATTCCAACAACACCACTTTTCTCTTTGCTAGCCTGCTTACTATTTCTGCAATGTCTTTTTCCTTTTTGTGAACTGTATTAATTTTCTGTGTGTAACTTTGGCCACTGTTCCTCAGAGAGCTCATCCTATTTATCAAGTTCTAGGTCAACACTTGTAGGCGTTGATGCCATACTTGGATGGTGTACTCAACTTACAAACTTTTAACCTGTAGACAAATGAAGATAATTTCAAATACTGGAAATATGAAAGAGATGTGCACAACAAGCTAATTGTATATGGGAGAGTAAGATAGGGTAACAATTCAGGTGGAGTCTTTCATCAAAAGTAACCTCTTCAATTCTTATTAAGCACCACTGCAGCTTTGAAAGGCAATTCCTTTGTATGTCATTTTCAAAAAAAGGTCTAACCAATTTAACAGTAAAGAATGAATATCTCTATTAATATTGGCAAGGATCTGCTGAAAAAGACATACGTTTGTACACTAATGTTCACCCTGAATAATTTCAAACCCTGATGTTTTCATGTTTCAGCTTAGTGTGTCAGATACAAGAAAATATGTTCATGGATTGAAAATTGAAGGCAAATTTTAGTACGTGAGCATATGTTTTATTGAAAGTATTTGTAATAAAATTGAAATGGCCTTTGAATGATTACATTTGCAACTCATTAAACATGACTCTAAAAATGTAGTATTGCTTACAATTACGTATAGACTATTCATGTAGTCTATCTGAAATGTTCCCATTAAAAAGAGAAATATTTGACATTTAACATGAAGAAATGTTCCAAAAGCCTAAGAGAATCAATAACATCATTCCACATATGATTTTATGTCTGACCTACTATTGCGTCCCAGTGGCAGAAGTCAGTCAGTTAGAAAATTCCGGCTCCAAGAATGCTCCATGTAATTTAAGAGATTGAAATGAGCCTTTTTGGTCTGTTCCCCTCTCCTCATTGCAATATTTTATATTCATGATTTTCTTATGGAAAGCAGTGACTAAAGCAGAAATGTATCTCGAGGGAGTCAACATAAACTTTGCAGTTATATTCAAATTATACTTTTACTTCAATATCACAATCTGCAATGAGAAGTACACTACATTTACAACTAACATCAGAAAATAATGTCCAAAAAAAAGAAATACTTGTAATATTTCAAACGCTGCAGGATTTTCATTCCATCAATAGTATCTGATGGGCAATGCCTTACTAAAAATTTATCTCGTAGAATTCTAAAGCTCCTTTTGTTTTCAATATATCAGAATTCATTGATTGTCACTGCACCCATATGCTACATAAATTGATTTTTAGAAGCACTTACTACAAGTAATTACCTGTGTCATACAAGACATGACAAAATACAATACACCAATCTGAAGCCCGCAGTAGAAAAAGGCAAAATGAGTTTGCATCTCTTTGGAATTGCCCATAATTTTCACATTTATGCTCAATTTGGTGCTTCTGTTCAAACCATTAATTTGAATCAAACAGAAAGTAATACAACAAAATCTATTGAAAAGTTAATCTGCTTATATTTTAGAAGCAACATTTAGGTGGATTACAATGTTCAGACTGTCAAGTAGAACCAAGAATTTTTGGAGTATTAAAGCTCTATAATTGTAACCAGAATGAGCTCAAAATTGATCCATTCCAGATTAAAGTTCAAGTGTTCACAGTGTAGTATGGAAGCGGAACGGAATGCAATTTTGCTTTCACTGAACAAGTACTTATAGATATATTCAAGAGCGGTGAGCTGATCCTGGCAAAATAGCGGAAAATGAGTTAAACACAAACAAAACAGCCTTCAAAGTGTTGTTCCTTCACCGTCATGTAATGTGATTTAAAATGAACAAAAAACGACTTTAAAAATCAACATGAAACATTTATTACTCTCATTGGTTTCTGAGTAAATCAAAAATTTGCTATGCAAAATATTCTAAAACATGCTTATTCACCTTAAGAACATTAGAACAAAGAATAAAAAAAATTACAGCACAGGAACGGCCCTCCGGCTCTCCAAACCTGTACCAACCATGCTGCCCAACTTAACTAAAATCCCCTACTCTTCCAGGAACCATATCCCCCTATTCCCATCTTATTCATGTACTTGTCAAGATGCCCCTTAAAAATCACTACAGTATCCCCTTCCACTACCTTCCCTAGCAATGAGTTCCAGGCACCCACAACTCTCTGCGTAAAAAATCTGCTTCGTATATCTCCTTTAAACCTTTTCCCTCGCACTTTAAATCTATGCCCTCTAGCAATTGATTCTTCCACCCTGGGAAAAAGCTTTTGACTACCCACTCTATCCATGCCTCTCATAATCTTGTAGACTTCTATCAGGTCTTCCCTCAACCTCCGTCGCCCCAGCGAGAACAAACCAAGTTTCTCCAACCTCTCCTTATTGCTAATGCCCTCCATACAAGGCAATAACCTGGTAAATCTTTTCTGTACCTCCTCCAAAGCCTCTGCATCCTTCTGGTAGTGTGATGTCCAGTACAGTCTAACTTAAGATTCTATAAAGTTGCAGCATGATTTGCCAATTTTTAAATTGGCAAATCATTAAATTAAACCTTAGCCGATGAAGGCAAGTATGCCATATGCCTTCTTGACTACCTTCTTCACCTGCGTTGCTATTTTCAGTGACCTGTGTACCTGTATACACAGATCCCTTTGTCTATCAATATTCTTAAGGAATCTGCTATTTCCTGTATATTTCCCATCTGTATTAGACCTTCCAAAATGCATTACCCCACATTTGTCCGAATTAAACTCACTTTGCCATCTCTCTGCCCAAATTTCCAACTGATATATATCCTGCTGTATCCTCTAATGGTCCTCATTATTATCTGCAAATCCACTAACTTTTGTGTTGTCTGCAAATTTACTAATCGATCCAGTTACATTTTCCTCCAAATCCTTTATATATATATTACAAACAGCAAAGGCCCCAGCACTGATCCCTAAGGAACTCCACTTGTCACAGCCCTCCATTCAGGAACATGCCCTTCCACACCTACCCTCTGTATTCTTTGACCGAGCCAGTTTTGTATCTATTTTGCCAGCTCACCTCTGATCCCATGCGACTTCACCTTCTGCATCAGTCTGTTATGAGGGACCTTGTCAAATTACTATGATTTAGAGAGCCTTCCTT
Organism: Sphyrna mokarran; assembly: GCA_024679065.1. Classification (NCBI taxonomy): domain Eukaryota; kingdom Metazoa; phylum Chordata; class Chondrichthyes; order Carcharhiniformes; family Carcharhinidae; genus Sphyrna; species Sphyrna mokarran. Next base: position 101,104,658 of record JAGIQG010000003.1, on the reverse strand, counting down.
CAGCGGCATCTACAGAATTTTGCAGTGTTGGGAAAGAAGCTAATTTTGTGGGAGGAACCTGATGCAGAAAAATTGAATAATGAGCCAATGTAAAACATCACACAGAAATGATTTAATTGAATTGATTCATTGTCATGTGTGTTGGGATACAATGAAAATTATTGTTTCTTGTGTGCTATACAGACAAAGCATACTGCTCATAGACTGCAGAGCAGAGAAAGAAAGAAGAGGATGTTGAATATCTTGTTGCAATTATGAAACAGGGTAAAGAGAAAGATCAGCTTAATACATGATAGGACCATTCAAAAGTCTGATGGCAGCAGGGAAGAAGCCATTCTTTAGTCAGTGGGTACACATTTTTAGATTTTTGAATCTTTTTCCCAACAGAAGAAGGTGGAAGAGAGTAGCTGGAATTTTACCACCACACTCTCCCAGGAATCGGAGAGACGGGACAGACAGTGCAGTTTGCAGAATAGAATTTCTCATTGGTCCTGGGTGGGTTTTTACGAGCTTCACCCGAACAAAATTGTAAAATACCAGCCAGTATGTACAGCGGTACGTGGAGTCCTTGATTTTGCTGGCTGCTTTCCCAAGGCAGCAGGAAGTGTAGATGGAGTGACTCACTTTTTAAATTCTCTGATTGTTTGTGCTGGTTTGACCAATTCTGCTGATAGTGCTGATTTTAATAGTGCAAAGTTGCAGAAACTCTGCCCTCTTTGTGGACATCTAGGGGAAACATTAGAATCATAAGTCAGTGGATTGCATGTTCTAAAGTATATCATTTTCTATTTCAAATCACTATCAATGTGGGTTGATTTTATGAACTCAAAATCAGAACCTACAATGACTTTCCCAATTTGCATAATATTCACATTTAGGGTAATTACCATTGTACTATATTAACATGTGATTATGTTAATCACTCTAATGTGGTAAGAAATCCTATGATAAATGAAACTTGAAACCAATGGAAGTGGCAAAATGCTAACTACCAAAGATTATGATTAAGAAAAAAAAGTCCAGATTTTTCAATCAAAATGATGGAGAGGCCAGTGGCATTCTCTGTTATTTATATTTAAATGGCATCGCAACTTCAGGCAAGAGGCATATTCACAGCTGAAATCAAATATCCAAATGTTGCTCTCAGAGTTGTGTCACTCCATCATTAGCTTTGCAAAGCCGCTGTCAGAACAGTATGAAGTTGTTGCACTTACGTAGCAGAAATGAACTTTGCTTTAATTGTTCATGGGATGGCTGGGCCAGCATTTATTGCCAATCACTGAGAGCAGTTAAAAGTCAACTCATTGCTGTGGATTTGGAGTCACATATAGGCCACGTTAAATAAGGACAGCAAATTTCCTTCCCTAAAAGGACATTAGTAAAACAAGTATTTTTACCACAATCAACAATGGTTTTGTGGTCATCATTAGACTTTTAATTCCAGATATTTTTTTTTAACAAAATTGTCATCTGTCATTTGGGATTCGAATCTGGGTCTCCAGTGCATTACTCCGGGTTTCTGGATTACTAATCCAGTGACAATACCACTATACCACTGCCTCCCCAAAACTCGCCTCAAAAAGTTAAGATTGTCCAATCAGTTTAAGCACTCTTTTGACTATGTGGTAAATGTTCATTATAGGCCAACAACTTTTCTGACGTTGAAAGTTAACTGCTATAAGTGTGGACTCTCTCCTTCAGGTTTTAAATACTGCTGGTGATTGTAGAAACGTTAATTTTTTTTTTCTTTTCCTTTATCTCTCTTTTTTTGTTCCTTAAACCAGTATTTTTCCCCTCACTTTGGACTGAATGCAATGTGGAGATTGCCATGCAGACAACTAGCTAAAAGAAAATCAAGCAATTTAGTGTCTGAAGCTGTGACTTCACACCTTCCCTGTGAGGGAAAGTGTACTGCTTCCAAGCACTGGCATCTAATCAAATGGTTGGCATTTTTCTAGTCCCAGCAGCTCTACTGAAACCATAGAACCATGGAATCCCTACAGTGCAGAAGGAGGCCATTCAGCCCATCAGGTCTGCACTGACTCTCTAAAAGAGTATCTTACCCAGACTCACTCCTCCCACCCTATTCCTGGACCCTGTGCATTTAGCACAGCTAATCCATCACACCGCCACATCTGTGAATACTAAGGGGCAATTTCGGATGGCCAATTCACCTAACCTGCACATCTTCGGACTATTGGAGAAAACTGAAGCAACTAGAGGAAACCCACAACAGTTGGGCAAGGCCAGGACAGGAGGGAGGGGCAAAAGTAATTGAGAAGCTAGTAGGTGTTTGAAGTGGATGGGTGTGGTTGATGGTTGAAAGTGGTGGCAGGGGGATTTCTCACCGCTGGCACCTTCTGTTGGGCTTGAGGTGTCCAATCAAGAGGAACACTCCTGCCCTGAGTTTTTGCTTAGCAGTCTCGGAACTTGGAATGGGCACCCTCACCACTGTTAAAATTCAGCAACAGTTGGAAAAATAGTTAAAGATGTCCAGCTACCTACCCTGCCAAAGGTATGATGTACATGGAGTCCAGTAAATGAGAGGCATGTAATTTCTCATCCCAGTCTCTAGGAAAAGATTTCGAATAGAGTTCCAGTATTTATTTCTTTTTTGCTATCTGATTGGTGTAGACTTCGTGCATTCTAATTTGCACTTCCTTCTTAGTCATGCACTGTTAATTTCACAAACTTTTGGTTTAATGGTTAAGGAACTACACTGTTGCTTTCACTGTTCACTTACGTTCCAGATTCCTTGCTTTCCTCACCGCAAATTATTATCAGTTCTCACTTTTAATGTGCAAAATTTTATGAACCCCAACATGCAAGGGCAAGCCTAATTAATGTTAGATGACCTGTCGTAGCAAATTACGGTCTTGTGTGTGAAATATATTTTACATTCATTTCATATTACAATTTAGTTTGAAGACACTTAGTCCAAGATAGGAAAAGTCCCATGTCGGCAGTAGGGACAGGGAATGTGCAGCAGATGCTAACTGGTAACAACACCATATATTCCGGACATGACCTCCTTGTTTATGCATCCAAAGATTTGCACCATATTCCGTAGCAGGGCGTGCTTGATTGCGCATGATCTGTCACCACTTATGGGTGCCAGGTTTGAAAGGCGCAAGATGCAAATCCGTTTCATGCCAACGGACAGTGGGATGCCCGATCCACCATTGCAGGCACCAGCAGAAGATCCCATAGAAAATTTACATCAATGTAGAACTGATAGGTGGAATGTCCCCGCTGGTGGGGTTAATGATAGTATGGTGGGGATGAGGGGGGGAGAATTTGGTGAGGGGCTTAGAAATCAATTGTATGCTACCGTAAATTTTCTGCAGGATCCTTTGCTGGTGTCAGCCATGGCAGATCTGGAAAACTGATAGTAGCCACTGTGATCTATATCCCATTCATGGGATGCATATTTAATCTGTGCAACAGTATCAATGAGGCTATTGGTCTGCCATTCTGGATGTAAACTGTGCCAAGTCTGTACTTGAAGATCCCTGCTGATATGAAGACGAGTGCTTGAATATTACAGTATTGTAATGCTTGTGGGGCAATGAGTGTGTTGGCATCTGTTAAAGACCCCTCTGTGATGTTCCTACCAGTACCACTCAACATCCTGGTGGATGAAGAAATTAGTGATCTCACTATCAATAAGGAATAATTTGTCACACCAAGAACGCACTGTAAAGCGGATCACCATCTGTTGTATAGCCTTTGTCCATCTGGATCGGGATTCATATCTTTGGCTATGAATAAATTGCCCATCGTAATGAACCTACTTTGCACTGAAACTGCATTTTCCAGGATTAATTTTCAGTAATATGGTCCTGATTCTGTCAAGGATGAGATGAAGACAAGCTTCATGTTCTTGTGTAGGAAGACATCACTACCAGTGAAGATCCCACAAGACATGCAGAGGAAACAGTATCTGCCTACTGGAGACATGAAAGCTTTAAAGATTCTTCCTCTAGTAAGATATATCAGAACTTGCATCCAACATGCTGGAAAGCTTATCACTGGTCATGTCTGCTATCACCTGTTCCATGTCTTCACAGCATGATGAGTCTGAGCAGCATTGTGTTTAAGTGCAGTGGGTCAATGCAAATCCTGACCGTGCCTTCTTTCTGCAGCCACTATTGCTATAATCCATGAAACTCATCTGTAGGAATTATGACACCCAGTGACATCATCTGATGCAACTCATAGGCAAATTTCTGTTTCTTGGCTATTAGAATGCTTCTTGTAGCACAAATTATTGGCAGTACTGAATCACTTAGTCTCATGTGATATTACTGTTTGCTTATCAATTGCATCACAGTTGAAGATGTCTTTGTACTCTATTATTTCTGGGGCCTAGTGTTGCATAGATATATCTTAGGACCAAGCTGTATGAGCCCCAGTGTGATGTTGCCTTAAAAGTGGCCTTATGTTATGGTCAACTGTGTAAAACTTGAACCTGCCCTGTGTGCAGTAGAGAGTGGTCACAACTTCAATGTCCACCATATGCCACTCAATGGCACAGTGGTTAGTGCTGTTACCCCACAGCACTAGGGACCTTGGGTCACTGTCTGTGCAGAGACTGCAAGTTCTCCCCATGTCTATGTGCGTTTCCTCCATGTGCTCCGGTTTCCTCCCACAGTCTGAAAGACATGTTTGTTAGATGCATTGGCCATGCTAAATTCTCTCTCAGAACAGAGTGTGGTGACTGGGGGATTTTCACAGTAACTTCATTACAGTGTTAATGTAAACTACTTGTAACACTGATAAATAAATTTTAAACTTAAAGGCCACAGTGTCCACATGGATACAGTGGTCCGGTGCTGTGTATGGATCTATCTAGTTCATGTAGCATTTGGCTCGCTTGTACATCAAACTTTATTCTAGTGTCAATTTTTATTTTAGGTCCTGTGTTGCTGCAAATCATATTCAGTGAAGATCTCATCATTTACTATAATAGTGTCGGCACTCTCACAGTGGAATGTTGTCGGAGGGTTAGGGGTTTTGTTGCCTTAGCTGAGCTCCAGTTCGTTCACCTTGCTGCTGCTCCTAACCTTGGAGGACTGACCAGCGGCAATGTGGCTGTTAGCAAAGAAAAACTGCTGCGCTTTCTATCTGCAGCATCTTGTGAAATGATTCCACTTGTCACATTTATTACTGCGCTTAAGGTACGTGAAACGTGTTGTTCTGTTTTGAGGGTAATGGTGTGCCCTGTACAGCAAAAGCTCTGTTTCATGCCTAAAATTTCTGCTGCTTTTGTTTAACATGCAAATGCTAATGGCTGTTTGTAGTGTTAAAACTTTCTCTCACAACAGCTGCTGACAGGCGAGATCGCAGTGAACCCTGCAGACTATTCAATTGCTGACTAGCAATAAGGGTGCCAAATGCACATTTCTTCACTAAGATCTTCAAGGTTGCTGTATAAAATTGTATCGATTCATCTGTTCTTTGGCTTGTTGAATTAAATGCATGTCTGTGGAGATTTATAGTCTTTACCGGAAAGCAAATGTTCCCAAACTTTTTGGAATTATTTTGCGGTCCTCTTTCTCCTCCTCCACTTGGAAAACAAATGATTCAAACTTCTTGATGGCCTCAAGCCCACTACTTTAGTAAGGTGTAAGTTTGGATGGCACTGTGGTTAGCAGTGCTGCCCCACAGTGCCATGACCCAGGTTCAGTTCCTGGCTTGGATCACTTTCTGTGTGGGACCTGCACGCTCTCCCTGTGTTAGTGTGTATTTCCTCCTGGTGCTTTAGTTTCCTCCCACAGTCCAGAAGATAACCTGGTTAGGTGCATTGGCCATATTAAATTCTCCCGCAGTTAACCCAAACAGGTGCTGGAGTGTGACAACTAGGAGATTTTCACAGTAACTTCATTTCAGTGTTTATGTAAGCCTATTTGTGACATTAATACTTAAACTTTGTACATCTTTTGATTTGTCAGATAGTCTGGCACCCAATATATATGCCACTCCTTTTCAAGTTTTGCCCAACTGTCTGGAATGTTTTGGTTGAATATGAGCAGGTTGATGCTGCAAAATTCTTGAGCCATGCTCCCAACTCCTAACACCATACAGAGTTGTTGGATTCCCAACACTGACAACCAAGGATTTGTAACAAACAAGAGTTTATTCACTAGCAATGCAGTTACTCCATGCTTGCACTCAGCCCGCACTCCTAGGGAGAAATCCTGCATTTACAACATGTGACCTTTTTAGTAGCCGCATCATCATATTATCATGAGTGCTTGGTCTGCAGAAACAACAATGCACCTATCAGCCCATCAAGACTATTCTGCTCTTCATTTAGATTATAATGAATCTATATCTTTAGGCTCTGGGTCCTATGTAAAACAATGATCTGCCTTTTAATTTTAGATTTCATGCATTTCTACTGTGCATATTCCAGTGTTTGAGGCTTTTCTCTTCAGTATTTGTCATTTGGTTTACTGCCACATCAGTTGCAGGTTTAGTAGTCCCGAATAAATTGCTTTTCCCCCTTCGTTACAGAATTTGACATAATGCAAACCAGTCTTTCCCATTTAGATGCTGACTGATTTATTGTGCATTTCCAGCAACGTGCTTTTCTTCCAATGATGGGGTTGCTGGGCAGAAATCAAAGAAAAGAATCCTGAAGTCAACGTTGCCTATGCAGTGTTGCATGTATTGTGTATCATGTGGCTTTTGAAAGAACATTCATGAAATTGAAGGTATACTGTGGCTGGCATTCCAGCTATTACACATATGTGGACTGTCAGGTTTAATTCATTTGTGAAATATTGATTGTGTTGCCACTGAAATTACAAATCATGCCCATAGTGCAGGAATCAATATGCAGGAATTAAGGAAACCCCAATGTGGACAATCAGTGCATTTACAAACAAGAATCTGTCAGTTTGCTTTTGAAGTCAATACATCTTTTATGTGCAGTAAAACTGCTTACTGTGAAGTTTGTTGCAGAAGTAATGCCCAGAATTCCAAAATGGTTAGAATATGTTTTGTGTGGTCAAAAATACAGTAAAATGCCTGACCTCACGGCAAACATACTTGCTTTATATCAAGTTACAAAAATATCACAGTATCTGAGATGGTGTAAAACTATGAGAAATACATAAATATATCGGCTACGTGTAAACATACTGGATTCGTTTAAAAGCATATTTTGGTTCATCATAAAATTGGCAAGTAAGTTTTTTATCCTTGCAACTTTTACTCTCTCAATTGGACATAAAAGGTCACACACCGTTTCAGAGAAAAACGTGGAGCTCCTTGGGGTGTCCCAGCCAATATTTAACACTCAACTCTCACCTACAAACAAATAAAAAAAGACGAGGTTGATGTGTTTTCAAACATACTGCATTTTTCTAGCGGATAATCCATCTCTGTCTCTTCGTGAAGTCACAACATCACAAATGTCAGGCTTCACGCAATTCAATTCACTCTATCTGATATCAAGAAATGGCTGAAAGCAATTTACAGCAAAGGCTATGGGCCCTTCCAATATCCCAGGTGTGATAATGAAAATCTGTGCTCCAGCACTAGTGCACACCAAGCCAAACTATTTGAGTCTGGCTATAACACTGGTATCTAGCAAAGTGGAACACTGCTCAGGTACATCTGCCTACAAAAAGCACGGGAAATCTAATCCAGCTAATTACCTCCCCATCAGTCTATTCTGAATCATCAGCAAACTGTCATTTTCAGCACTATCAAACAACAACTATTCACCAATAATCTGCACACTGCTATTCACTTTCAGTTCCCTAGTCTAGACCATACATTAGACTTGCTCCAACCACTAACTAAACAGCAGAAGTGAGGCAAGACAAGTGAGGCCCTTGACATCAAGCAATTGATTGTATATGGCATCAAACCCTAGTAAAACTAACTCCCATTAAAATCAAGGTGATAATTCTCTGCTGGTTGGAGTCATACTCAACACAAAGGAAAATGGTTGTGATTGTTGGAAGCAAATTATTTTGGCCCCAAAACAGCACAAGAGTTTCTCAGGGGAGTGTCCTAGGCTCAACCAGCTTCAACTACTTCTTCAATAGTTTTCCTCCATCATAAAGTCAGAAACAAAGGAAATAGGAGCAGAAGTAAGTCATTTATGTCAATGTACTATTAATCACCTTGTTTGTCAATTACCTTATTAAAGGAATTGCTAGTTAAACATATGATACAGATTTCCTCATAAATGGAGACAGCTGGAACTCTTTGGTATATAGGTTCTGTTTGATTGCATACTGTTTTTAGTTCCTTAAAGAAATCTTTTGTTATGGTTTTGCTCGCACTTCAGCTCATACTTCTGACCTATGGTCACCTGATGTGGAGGGGAAGGGAAAGGAGGAGGACCTTTTTGTAAACTGCTCCTGGGCCTTACCATCAATTTATCCAGGCAGCAGTGACTGAGGGGATTGTTCAACTTGACTGTCTGCCTCTCTACCATAGCAATGTTCATAGTCAGGTATTCCTAGAGATGGAGCATGTGATGCTTACCAGCACCCTTGAGCCTTTACATGCTTGCTGGGTACTGTATGGACTGGGGAGGTCCCTTATTGACCTCTTTAATCATGTTTTAGTTTGATATCTTAACTTTTATTTGTCATTTGTTTTTGTTTAGGGTGTATCACTTTAAGGGGCAGCTCATTTTACTTTACCCCTCAGTTTGTTTAATTTAGTTTCATTTGTTTTTCAAGAAAGAAGTTGGAACTCTTTACTGTTGGAGAGTTTACTGAGTTAATAGCATTAGGAAATGTGACACAATAGACCTGACTTAATTGATTCTACTACAATAGCCCTTTATCGTGAGCAACAATTTGGTCCCTCTAGCCTGCTCCACTGTTCAACATGATCATGGATAATCATCTACCCCAATAGCTTACTCCAGTGCTTTTCCATAACCATTAACACCCTTAGAATCTAGAAATTTATATATTTCTTTCTTCAGTATATTCAGTGACTTGGCCTTCACAGCCTTCTGTGGCATAAAATTCCACAGTTTGCCATCCTCTGAGTGACGTGGAATTGTTGACTAATTGGTACTGAATATTGTATGAATCCTCAGATACTGAAGTAGCCCATGTTCAAATGCAGCTAGACCTAGACAAGAAAGATCTATGCGTAAGTGCCAGGCACCTAACTCTTTCCCCTTGACATTCAAAGCACTGTCATCACTAAAATCCCAATAAATCCTTTTGAGTCTTTTTCATCTAAAAGCTAAATTGGACCAGTCACTGTGGCTCCAATTGCAAGTCAGAGGCTGGGAATTCTCTTCTGGCTATTTGAACAGCACCCAACCACCATTCCCCCCTGCCCACCCCTACTGGCCTCCAAAGCCTATCCACAATCTACAAAATACAAATCAGGAGTGTGATGGAATACTGTCCGTTCATCTGGAGGAGGCTTAGCACTATCCAACACAAAGCTTAATTGGCACTCTATCCACCACTTTAAAAGTTCACTTCCTCTGCCATCAGTGCACATCTACCCAATACCCAAATGCCAGAGTAGACAAACCCCTAAGTGCTGAGAGTAGGAGATTCAATGGCTCCCTTCACCTGGTTAGGCCTGCCTCTCAAAGTGCATTATCAAGAAGTGGCTACTGTCACATGCTGAAACTATTTGGAAACACAGATGCTATCTGGACAAATATGCCCACGTGGCCACTACAGGATGAGCCACTTCAAGGAGTGCAATGCGTTCACCTGTGAGAAGTGTCACTCTCCCCTTACACACTGCCAATTCAGAGCTCGACATGAAAAGTAGCAGAGGCTTGTTCACAAATGCATGTGGTTATATGGTTAAGAAACCTGATGTATATCTTAGGAAGGTCCTTGAGTTTGAGTTTGGGATGCATTTTCGTGGCAGTCAAAGGGACCACTAACAGGGCAGTCTGAAGATTTCATGTAGGAGTTTTGATATTGCCCTTTAGCCTTGGGAGAAATTCACCCAGACATTCTGCATCTGGCACAACAAAATATAAAGTGGCGTGGCCTCCTTTGAAAGCAATCATATATCAAGATCCTAAAAGAAAGCACAAGTGGAGGAAAAGCAGAGTTCCTTCATTTTCCATACCTTGTCCTATTTGCAGGAGAAAGTTTATGGTTCAGACCAATGTTCGCAATCACCTCTATACCTATTGAACCAGATCACACTCCTGGTGATGAACATGGTAATCTTTGCCTTGAAGCAAGAGCAAGAGGGATGGGCAATAAATGCTGGCCTGATAAGCGATCGCCATATCTCTTGAAGAAATAAAATAAAGACATATTTTCTCCTCATTATAACATTGCTTTTGGTTGAATTTTGCAGCGCTTAAATTGTGTCTCATGTTTCCAACGTTACAATAGAGATGACACTTCAAAAGGACTTCTTAGGCTGAAAGCATGTTGAGTCTATTAAAGTGCTTAAGTTACAAAGGAAAGGTTTTTTTTTCATTTTTTGGCAATGCAAATATTTGTGGAACTTGTACTGAAACCACTAACTCAACAGAAATTAAAGATTGAACCCAGGATCTTTCTGACTTTTATCGCTTAGTCCTTTGTCGGATAAACTTTCCAAGCCATTGGTGGAGCTGGAGGTAGATTATTGATAAGGTTGTATGGTACGCCTGCTGCAAAGTAGACATCTGAAAACATGAGTGAAATTGTGGGAAGCCAGAATGTGCGTTGTTAAAGCTTTCTATGGTTTTCCAAAAGGCTGCTGTACTTTCCACTGCTTTAAAGAAAATCTATTCCCTAGCTGCCTTCTGACATTAACTATACTCACAGGATTAATACAAACGGTTGCAGTGCAAAGAAAAATAATAGCAAAATGTGCAAATGACCCCAGTTGGTGTCCTACACATTTAACTTTTTGATAACAGCGCTATGATTCAGCATGCACCAAATGATGATTTCATTTATTAAACATGGGAAATCCATGGCTTTTGCAAAAGTAATCATCAAAGAAATTTCCTATCAAGGATCATGTAAAATTTAACAGTTCTTCTAGAATATTTCATTTCATAATTTTCAGAATAAACCATCTGCTGCATGATATTGTAAACTATATTAGTTTTGTCATTGTTAGTGATGGAACAGTGTACTAGAATTCCAACTCACTGGCTTGTGGAATGCCCCTCAACTGATTCAAAATGTCAACTGCATATTCAGTGACTACAAAATGATTAAAAAAGATAAAAAAAAGTGTAAAGCTTGTTGCCAAATGCATGTATAAAATAATACATGTCTTAAAACTCACCAATACTGAGAACCTATTTGGATCATAGTTAATTAACATCCATCCAATGAAGCAACGTAAATTATTGATTTTTGGAAACCATCTGTTCTTCCTAAGCTCTTGAAGTTATGTTAAATGTTTTTCTTTTTAATAAAATTCTGCACATTCCCATCTGAATGGAATATGTTCCATCACAGCTGGGTATCACCTCAGCATAATGTTCATCTTATATAAATGTAATTAGTGTGTGCAAAGGGAGGGACACAATTCACCTAACATTGGCAGTATGCTTCAATTGACAACCATTATGTCTCTGGGGTTTGACGGTTATTGGTTCAACTCCATTTTCTGACTTGAACATGTAACCTGGTACACTCTGGCATAGCTCAGAGGGGTACTGCTATGTTGGAGATGATTAATCAAGATCTTAAACCAAGGTCTTTCTCGATGGATGAAGTAATTGTAAAGGAATCCATGGCATTAATGAAAAATAGGAAAATCTCTTTCCCCAGCCCATATTATTTTCTCAATCAACACTGTCAAGTGTAAATTTGCTTTTTGATAAAACCAATCTGCTTTCTTTGCCTATACAGCAACAGATCAATAGATTTTAAATCATAGTGTGAAAAGCTTTAATGGACTCTTCAGAGATCATGATTAGGTGCTTTATAAATGAACATATTTATTTGATACCAAAAGAGATTTTAGCTTCCCTGCCATTTGGCCATTCACATCCTTTATTCTCTCTGTGGACTGCCAATAGCAGCCTTTTCCTCTAGTTTCTGTAACTATGACTCATCTTTCATTCCCTCACCCTGCAGTATAAATAACTCCTACTTTCTATGCCTTTTAGCTTTGACAAAAGTTCATCCGGACTCAAAACATCAGCTCTGTTTTCTCCTTACTGATGCTGCTAGACCTGCTGAAATTTTCCAGCATTTTCTCTTTTGGTTTCAGATTCCAGCATCCAAAGTAATTTGCTGTTGTATTTACTTGATATCTCTGCAGCAATTTTGGATAATGTGTGTGAGAGGAATGCAAGCTGGTATACACACAAAAGTCAACAATTTGTTCACAGAAACTCCTGCAATTGATTATCCTCATTCTATAACTTTGTAAAACACATTTACATTTGGTGAAAACTAATGACCATTACATTACTGTGAATAGCGTATGCAGTTAAGGAAGGTATTTTGAAGAACGAACTTGAGACATCACTGAGGCAATAACAAAACAAATGATTCAAGTTGAAATGTGCAAATTACTGGAAATATACATCCACTAATTAAATTCTACATATTCTCTAAAACCAACTTCATCGAGCAACTGAATGAAGTGAATATTTTGTAAGGTAAAGCAAACTTCCAATTTACAGGGATGTTGATTATTATTTTTACAAAAGTAGCCAGTGTTTCATGAAGTTGACAACACAAGTAAACCTGTAATCTTCAATTAGATCAAATAAAAGAACAGGAGTAAGCTTCACAGGGTAAGTCCTGTGCATATGGAACCCTTGTTGTTTTCCAGGATTTTATTTCTGGTATATCCTCTCTAGCACACAGATAATATGCTACTGGCTGCCTCTAACTCAAATCTTTCATATAAAAATTAACACCACAATGAAGTCACAACATTTTAGTTTTTATGACATCTAACTTGTCACCCTCAGGTTTTGCAACGATTTTACTCCCTGATGTCATAGAATAATTCAACAGTGTTTGAAAATAGTTACTGAACCCAGTGAGCAGGATTTTACAGCCTCACTTGAGTGAGACCAGAACTTCCTGTCTGAGGTCAACGGACATTTCTCTTGTCCACCACTCGTCCGCTCCAATTCCATATTGGGTGGGGCAGTAGAATTCCAGTGAGTATGTATCAATTCTGATTAGTAAGAGCTGAGTGATCTGAACAACATGGCACCATAAAATATACTGGCATCAGTTTTGACGACAATAAGAACACATTTCCTTTCAAATTAGGGATAATTCTGTAAACTGCACCAAGGTTTAATATTTTTTATCAATAGCAATTAATAACCCTCGAAGTCTCTATTTATTACTGTCACAAGTAGGCTTACATTAACACTGCAATGAAGTTACTGTGAAAATCCGCTGTTTGCCATACTCTGGTGCCTGTTGGGATATACTGAGGGAGAATTTAGCACCTAACCAGTGTGTCTTTGGACTATGGAAGAAAACTGGAGCACCCAGATGAAATCCACGCAGATATGGGGAGAACCTGAAGACTCCACACAGACAGTGACCGAAGCTGGGAATCAAACCTGAGTTCCTGGCACTGTGAGGAAGCAGTGCTGACCACAGTGCCATCCCACGTGATTAATGCTGAAAGAACGTACATTTATAAATGTGCAAATATATCTTGGCTTATTTGGTACATTAGCAGTATATTGTTACATAGTAAATAATTACAATTCACCATCTGCTTACATTGTACACATTAATTGATAGTTACAACCATGGATTATTTGATCTGACTTGACTGGATTTTTACAAACAATATTGCCGCTTCAGTCTGGTCTTTTGCAGAAGTTGAGCACTGTTTGGTATTTTTGTCCTTTATGTTGTATCGTTGTATAGTTTTCATTTTGAAAATAAGTTTCTTCACCAATTTTGTTTCCCGATTGACTGGCAATCTGAAGCAGAACCATGAGTAGGCACAGATTTTTCTTTTGGGAATTTTTATTCCATTCCTGTGAAGAGATCTTCATGCAAAAATGCTATCCCATAGAAGCTCGTCCATATGAGGGATTCGCTGTGAGCAGAAACCTGGTTGTTGAGCCACATCCTACCCTACATGAAGCAGCAATGAGTTATTGGGGAAATACATGAGTCACCAGGGCAATTCAATCTATACCTTTATAAAAAAATCATTCGCAGTCCACAGATGTGTGTGGCAGTCCACTTCCAATTTTGCAGGCAGGCAAGTAAACATATACCAACTATCTATATTTTGCAGACATGAGGATTAAATGATGGCGATAGAGCAAGCATGTTTACATCTGCGGGATCCATTATGAGACAGCGGCATTTAAGGGAGATAGTGTTACACTTCTGGCCTTTATCCTATCATTCTCTCCTAAGCTATCATCAAAATATTACTTTTTGTAATAATGTAACCCCAAAAATCATGCCAAAACAATGTAATTTTTCTTTACAATAGATTGCCACTGTGTTGCTGTCAACAAACAGGATTAACATTGTTTTCCTTACTGGTGAAAAATCATGCATTAGCAGTAGATATTACAATGGTGCATTATTTATAGAGTAGCTGAGTAATAATCTGGTCTAATGTCATTAAAATAACATTTATCTTTCACCAAATAAATGTTTTACATTACTTTTTCTTGTCTAAGTATATTGAAATTGTTAATATAATAGACATACAAATTCAATTTGACAAACTATGCAATACCTCTTTCCCATAAAATAAACACAAACAGAATATTTTAATGTATTCTATCACTGTGCAATTTTAGGTTAAAATGTAAATGTATTCCTCCTAATGGATTTAATTTAATTTTGTCTGATATAATTACATGTTCAATCCTGCTTTAATTAATGGTTGTATAGTAAAGCTATACAGGCAAAAATAAAATAAAATTGCCTGTAATATTCTCACGCAATGTGCCCATTTGAGATGCTGAAATGCAGTTCATTCTGATGCCTATTACCTTTGTACAAATAACTAAAGGTGTTTCTCAAATATCAAGGCTTCTATCCAATGTTTAACTTCTGTCAGTCTTCCTAACATATGCACTTATTCTGCCCAGTCGCTTGTAATACCTAACACATTTTAATTCATGTTGTAATACATAGGTCTGTAGTCAATTGGCTTGCACATCACATATTAAACTATACAGTTTTCTGTAACTTTTTTTTATAGATGCCAATTATTCACAAGGGCCAGTTCAGTTTGACATGATACATTTGCCACCAGCCTTTGCATACTGCTTTTGCATTCTGTTTTGTCCATTAAATTACGAGTCAGAGCAAAGGTTAATGATGCTTAATTGGACTTCATTAAAAAGGGTAATGCAGCATCTTGAACTCATAATTAGGAATAAGTACAGTGAAGCAGGCAAAACATTGCAGAATAATGAAGCAAAAAGTGTGCATCATCATGTGCTTCAGTTATTGGTTTGTTTGTCCTTTGCCACATGGAATCAAATGAATATTGAAGTGAGCTGTGTTTGGATATGTCGTTTCCGGTTCAGTTTATCCTTATTAAATACTTATTAAGTTGTTTGACGGAAAAAGAATTGTGAATGAATAAACTCACAGAATTCTATAAACAAAAATATCTTTGCGCATTTAATTTGTATTGAAATCAAATTTGTATTTAAGCCAATACACTTCAAGGTTGCTCCGATCCTAAAATAGATTCACAGAAATGAGCAGAAGTGTAAATAAACAGTTTGATTTCACTCTTTACGGTCTTGTAAAAGATCAATTGACAATAACTCACACAGAATTACATGGATTATAAAAGCACCAACAGAATTGAGAAACACAGCATTTTCTGCCCTACACTGTGTATGCTGTAATCTTGGTTAGTTTCTCACCGTGTAACTGGCAGGTTGACTTGGAACAGGAGACTATTATACTTCTGCCAACTCAAACCTATTAAAATTTGAAAAGGAACAAACAAACTATCAGTTTATGGTGCAAGAATTCAGCACTATAGACACCATTGTCATTGTTTCCAACTAATTAGTGACTGCTATGTAACCATGGCCAGAACTTCCTAGCTGTTCATGCCAACAGGATTTTCCAGTCCCGCCAATGGCACACTCCGACCATGGGTATCTTGGGGGTAAGGAGTGCATTCAATGGAAAGTCCCATTGATAACAGCAGGACTAGAAGATCCCACCACCAGCCAATGGCGGGCCACCTCTGTTACCACGAAATACACAGCATGTTGTATGGAAAATTCTGACCCACGTGTTTGTCCCATATAATCATGCTGTTTTCTAATTCAGTGTGAATGGAGTTAAGTGATAGCTCAGTACAGAGCATGCAATGTAACTTTTCTTGAAAACCTCACCAGGTCAGCATATAAGAGGCATTCAACATAGGAGTTCTCCAGCTTGCATTCACTTGCCTTTGGTAATTCCCATTTCTGCTGCCCATTCATCACCAATGCCTCAGCTGTCTCCTAAATTGTTAGCCGTCCATTTCTGTACACTATACAAATGTGTATAGTGATAGATGATGTGTTAGTGACTCTTTATCCAGGTCGTGAACAGCATTTGGATCTCTTTGCTTTGATAAAAACAGATGCGACAATAGAAATGCAAAGCACACATCCATTTGGGTATTGTATTCTCATTACAGGAATCTGTACACAATTAATGAGCACATCCACTTATGTGTGATAAATCTTTGTTTTTAGATTTCCCAGTATGGAGTCTTAGCTGGTGAGAATGTAGATTGAGAATTCAGGAGCACTCATACCATGGTTACTTTACTGTCCAAGACGCTGGAGAAAACCAATTATTTATAATTTTCATATAATTTATAGCATCCACAGTGGGTATTCTGTGACAAGCTCTATACATATCCAGTATCCACCAAACATTCCACATTAACAGAATGTGCGAACCCTCCATCGATCCGACACCTTCAAAACCCTCATTGATCCCACACCATTAATCCAACCATCAACCCAGTGGAGATTACTAGCCTGCTAGGACAAAGAACCCTGTGCCTTTCCTTTCAAATTCTTAATGGTTGAACATTAACAATCTTAAGAATCCAGATAATGGAATATACCTTATTTGTCAAAGTCGAAATGGGAATCTTGTTGTATGATCCCCTAGTTGTAGGATCCTGTAATGTCCTGTGCAGTTATAATAAAACCTGCCTTTTTCCATCTAGTAAGTAACAGCTCAGAAAAGGGACTCTGTGATGGTTTGATTACATTACACCCTCCTCTTTCAACTGGAACCGTAATTTCAGTGCATCTAAAGGTAATTCATCTCGACATACATATCCAATAGTGGAAGTAATCTCTACTGGATAAGTGAATTATCCAGCATCATTCTTCACCCTGCCAATATCTGGGGAATAATACACCATTAGACTTTTGATTTTGGACTCTGGACTTATATGAAACAATAAGGGTGGGACGTGCTGCAAGACCCACCTTGTCTTTCACAGTGGCAGAGGCAGGCCGCCATTTGCCAGTGCTGGAACCTGCTGGTCCCACTATTGTCAACGGGATTTCCCAATTGGTGCACATCTCGCTGCCTGGAAATTCACAGTGGGCATGCAACCATTGGCAGTAACGGAAGATCTCACCGGTATAAAGGGCAGGAAAGTTCTGGTCTACGTTTTAGTTCTGGGGTTTATGCCATGTAATACATTTTTTCTCTATCTCTCTTTCATCATATGAATATATAGGGAGTGAGGGGACTGCTTTGTGACATCCCCACCTGATTTTTGAGTGCACATGAGAAAACTAACTCTTGGAATTTACTGCATCTCGAGTTTGCTGTGGAGTTATTAATAAAAATTGGATCACGTCAAAACTGAAGGATTGGAAAATATGCCACTACCTCTGAATGGGGCAATCAAAATCAAACATCTTTCTATTTATAGACAAATGGTAGATGAGAAATAAGGCCTATTTAAATGAAACCCCCTTCCTATCTATAACACAAACACTGATGCCCTTCTTTAACATGTGCAGATGAAAATGTGTTCAGTACCAGGAATCACACATACCATCAGTGTCACTAAAAGCAACCATTAAATGTTTAAAGATTAGTTGCTGATTTATTTAGTTCGGTTGTTGCTGCAATTTCTACACTTTTCTGATGGCTTCTATAATTTGTTTTAAGTTTCAAGAATTGACAATTTGCTTTCATTTTGAAGTCAGCAAAAATATCGCCATAAACCTGTTGCTCCCAGACCTGGGCGCACTAAGCATTCCTGTTCAATCTGGCATGAATAGGAAAATGTGCAGGGGGCTACATGCAGCAGAACAAAGTGTTGGCAGTGGGCAGAGGAGGAGTAGAATGGCCTTTAACAGGAAGTCTCATCAAACTAGTGTATTCAGTGATAATTCACCTACCTGACTCTTGGTAACAACGAATAATTGAAATATCAGTGGTTTATACGGAGGTCATCACTGAAATCTGCCACATGCTACAGCAACAAATGTAATATGAAAACAAAAAAAAAAGCTGGAAAATCTCAGCAAGTCTGACAGCGTCTATGGAGAGAGAATAGAGTCAATGTTTCGAGTCTGGACAATCCTTCATTAGAGCTCTTTCAGGACATCCATTGTTAGATTGTGTTATCTTGCAATTTATCAATGTCTTGATGAGGTGTTTTTGTCCCTGTTTTCTCAGTACTCTCTTGTACTGGAGGATGTATCATATTTTATGCTATAGGATGTTGTTGTCGTTAAGCACACAATTATGCCCAAGCATGTTTATAATTTTTAAATCTTCATCCAATACATAATCTTTGCTTTTAATTTTTAAATCCTCACTTCGGAGGAGAATCACTTTTTCATCTTATAACTCTATATTTATAGCTGCATTCCTTTACAATGTACATACATATTCCTTTAGGAATCTAGTCTTTCTCAAAGCTATATGCTTGTAATGATTATTTTCGTATAGCTGATGCACCTCTGATGCGATCTAACCAGAATCTTCATTATAAACAGGTGCTCATCTGTGAAGTCAATTCACATCTACATGATGTTGGTTATTTTTCATAAATATATATGAGGAAGAACAAAACTTGTATATACCACACAAGGCAGGAGCTGTGTGCAGACTGAATAACAGAGATGTATTGGAAGCCTCATTGATTTGATGCATTAACTTACAAGCCATTTATCCCTGATCATTCAATACCAGACAGAAATGCAAATAGACATACAAACTCATACGCGGCAGGTATCTGGCAAATAATGACACATTTATCAAAAATCCAAAGCAAGACAATAGCATTCAATAGCTTTGCGTTTCTCAGATTTTGGGAAACTATTTCAGAATGCCTACACAATTTGTATCATTGAAACTTAGAAGCTAGTGACTAAAACAAAGATGCAAGAAGATAAATGTGTATATTTTGAAACTTATTTTATCTAGTCAGTGAAATCTATTCTAATTGATTGCACTCTTTAATTTGGAGCATTTTATCAGTGAAAGGCCCTCATTTAAAAATGCTGCTTTCAACCCCAGCATAATTATGACCCATTTCTGGGAAATGCAGAGGGAACAAAGCCAAACTGTTGTCAGGTAGATTTATTTATTTGACCAATTCAAGTTAGAATCCCTGGGAAAAAAATAGAGTTCAGGTAGTTAATCTAAGTAGATAACATTCATTTTGCTGCAAAACTCTACTTTCCAGAAGGACTCCAACAAGGAAACTGGTGACAAATAATTGTGCCGAGGCAATCCTACTAAATTGTGCTTGTTTGTGGACTCATTATCAAATTAGAAATAAAACTCATTGTTAGTTAGTTATCTAGGAGTCTTGAATTCAAATTTTCATTTACTCTTGCTGAGAAAATAGTGAGATGATGCTTAATTTTAAGGCAGAATTATACTGAATACCGTGGAGTGAAAAGGACTCCAAGAAGTTCATTTAACCAAGTCTTAGATTTATCTCTAAACTGTTATTCCATTGATCAATAGTACAAAATTGGTGCAGACGTAATTCAAGAGATTAGAACTTTGTTCTTAATTTATGGTCGAATTCTTAACATATTTGCATTCAACCAGGACTGAGATACTAATCTGTCTTCTTAGGTGACTATTATATTTGCAGTTGGAAAGAATCTGATTTTCTTTATTGTTTAATAGGAGTTTTCATGAACTAAAAGATTCCATTGTGAATCAGGCAGGCCATCACTTCAAAACATTCAGGTGACTTTAAATAGCATCCCTATCCCTAATTCAAGTCTTACTGTATTCAATTGTATTTAGTCTTTCTAAGCAGCCGAGAGGGCACCTGAGGATATTGACAGGGTTTTTTCTTTTAACAATCAAAAGCTTCATCAGGGACTGTCTGCAATCTTAAATGTTATCTGGGCAAAAAAATTCTTTGTGACTTCCCGTCAGGTGAAGGCAATGGGAAAAGGATCTGGGAGCCAGAGAGAAGCCATTTACATTCCTCTGTGCCCCACAAAAAAGGTAGTTTCTACCTCACCTGTCCCAGGCTACCAACTCCTTGCCATGAGAAACCCTCTTGATGCTTTTTTTGGGGAAACTTCATTTGGTATAAGCCAGATTGAACCTTCACTCTGATATCTTGTCCAACTAACACTGTCTATTTTGGGAGAACGAAGGATGCAGAAGAGGCCTAAAATAATTTCAATCTTAAATGATGAAATTGTGGCGTTTAACCAGTTGACCACCCTTCCTCCTTTCTCCAATCTACCTGAATCTCACTTGGGGTAATCTATAAATTCCAAATATATTTCCTTTCCCCTCATTTTACTGCACTCCATAAATTCATAGAGTAATAGATATTTACTGCAGACAAGGAGGTCATTCAGCCCATCATATCCATAGAGGTCAACAAAGATCTGACTGCACTAATAATATTTTCCAGCACTTGTCCCACAAGCCTGCAAGTTATGGCAGCACAAATGAATATGTAATTACTTCCACAATGTTACAAGAGTTTCTAACTCAACTATCCTTTCAGGCAGTGAGTTCCAGACTCTGACCACATTCTGGGTGAGAAAGTTTCTCTTCAATTCACCTCTTAGCCTTCAACCTCTTAGCTTAAATCCCAATGACCTCTTGGCTAATAGAAAAAGTGTCTTCTTATTCACCCTCTCTATGCCCCCCATAATCTTATACACCTTCATCAGGTATCCTCTCAAGCTTCATTGCAGCCTCAGGAAAGCAGCTGCAGATGATCTGAGTTTGCCTTGTAGCTCAGACCCTCCGGCCCAAGAAACATCTTGGTCAATCTCCTCTGCACCCTTTACAGCGCAATCATATCCTTCCTACAATGTTGTGACCAGAACTGAATGCAACACTCCAGCCTAACCAGCAGTTGATACAACATCAGCATGATCCCTTTGCTTTTGAATTCTATGTCTCAGATAATAAAGGTAACTTTTCCATACACTTTCTTAGCCCTCTTATCTACTTGCGCTGTCACTTTCTGGAGTTGAGAGGGTTGGCTTATGAGGGGAGACTGAATAGACTGGGGCTATACTCATCGGAATTCAGAAGAATGAGGGGAGATCTTATAGAAACATATAAGATTATGAAGGGAATAGATAAGATAGAAGCAGGGGAGTTGTTTCCACTGGTGGGTGAAACTAGAACTGGAGGCATTGTCTCAAAATAAGGGGAAGCAGATTTAGGATGAGTTGAGGAGGAACTTCTTCACACAAAGGCTTGTGAATCTGTGGAATTCACTGCCCAGTGAAGGAGTTGAGGTTACCTTATTGAATGTTTTTAAGGCAAGGATAGATAAATTTTTGAGCAGTAAAGAAATTAAGGGTTATGGTGAGTGGGCGGGTAAGTGGAGCTGAGTCCACAAAAAGACCAGCCATGATCTTATTGAATGGCGGAGCAGGCTTGAGGGGCCAATTGGCTTACTCCTGCTCCCAGTTCTTATGTTTTTATGTCCTTTCAGGGATCTGTGGATACGCCGTCTAAGATCCTCCTGTTCTTCAGTAACATCTAGGGTCCTACCATTCATTGCGTAATCCTTTGCCTTGTTAGCCTTACTCAAATGCATTTCCTTACAATTTTTCTGACTGAATTCCATTTGCCACTGCTCTGTCCATTGAAACCCCCTGGGTCTACAGCTTTCCTTGCCAATATTTACTAACCTACCACTTTTCATGTCATCTGCAAGCTTCTTGACCATCCTTCCTATTTGTTTCTTTAGGGCCACAGTATACCCATCATGCATCCTCCCCTGGATCCCAGTGGTGTCTTGTGGACTAGGCAGCTGAATTTGTGCTTTCAAGGACGCGATGGATGAGTTTTTACGTTATGGTTATCAATAAAATGACCACATGTTTCTATGCTATTCATGGTTACTCATCTTTTCCGTAAAGAAATCTGTATTTAAGAACACATCTTTGAGACAAAAAGCCATTTCAGTTATCAGTCAGGCAACAAACCTATAAGTCTGACCCATACTAGATTTGATAAGAAGTATAAATCTTTTAGATTTAACTGAGAGCATCAATGCTATGCATTATTTGTAGGTAGGCAGACTAAGCCAAAGGGAAAACAAAATCCGCTAATCTATCAAGTATAAAATTCTTACCTGAGGCAGTATTGTCTCCTGTTTAACAGTGGTGCAATGGCATTAAAACTGGCAAGAGACCACAATTTAAACGGAAACAGCAGTTTATTTCCATTACTGTACTGCTCTGTTTCCCAACCAAGGAAGGAAATAGTGAATGAAACTGGTAGCACAGTTTAACAAGGTTACAATCACTAGTTAGTTCTGTTGGGATCTTGTTGAGATTTTCAAAAAGCTGAAGCAGTCCTTTGTGGAGTAAAAGGATGATGACCATGTGGAAGTTAGCTGGTTTGTGGAGCAGGAATTAATTTGACAATAGAGCTGAGCTCTTTGGCAGGCTATCTATTTAATGTGGATTTTGCTGTGATTGCTACATTAACTGGTTCAATGTCAACACTCAGGAGGGGCCTGTGTGGGTGTACAAAGCTCTCCAGAAAACACATCACCCACATCACTGACTACAATCAGGGCTTTTAAACTGATCCTTTGCTTCATCTACTGCTGTGCTAATCAGCTGAGCAGCTTTGCACCCATGGGCATTTAAACAAATGAGCTGTAGACTGTTTAAAAACCCTGATGGTAGTTGGTTGTGTAGGGGCTTAACTGCACAATTCCAGCTCCTTCACAGGAAATTGAAAATATTAGACATTTAGATGAATTATTACTAATGCATAGTAATGGGGGGAATAACAAATGCACTCGGGGGAAATGACAAATGCACTAGTGATAATTTACCAAAATTTGCTGGACTCTGGGGTGGCTTTAGCAGGTCAGAAAACAGCAAATGTTTGAAAAAGAAGATAGACAAAAGGCAGGTAACTGTAGGCCGGTTAGCTTAACTTCTGTAGTAGGGAAAATGCTTGAATCTATCATCAAGAAATAGCGAGACATCTGGATATAAATTGTCCCATTGGAAAGACGCAGCGTGGGTTCATGAAGGGAAGGTCATGTTTGACTAATTTGGTGGAATTCTTCAAGAACATTGCGTGTGCAGTGGACAATGGGGAACCTGTGGATGTGGTGTATCTGGATTTCCAGAAGGCATTTAACAAGGTGCTACACAAAAGGCTACCATGTAAGAGGAAGGTGCAAGGTGCTATGGGTAATGTATTAACATGGATAGAGGATTGGTTAACTAACAGAAAGCAAAGAGTGGATGTTTTTCTGGTTGGTGATCAGTGACTAGTGGTGTGCCTCAGGAATCAGAGTTGGGACCGCAATTGTTTACGATTTACATAGATCAAGTGTTGTGTGTCAAAATTCACAGATGACACTAAGATGGGTGGGAGAGCAAAGTTTGCAGAGAATGCTGAAAATGATATAGATAGTCTAAGTGAATGGGCAAGGGTCTAGCAAATGGAGCACAATTTTGGTAAATGGGAGGTTATCCATTTTAATAGGAATAACAGCAAAATGGACTATTATTTAAATGGTTAAAAAATTGCAGCATGCTGCTGTGCAGAGGGACCTGGGTGTCTTTGTCCATGAATCACAGAAGTTAGTTTACAGATGCAGCAGGTGCAGCACGAAGGCAAATAGAATTTTGTTCTCCATTGCTAGAGGGATGGAGTTTAAAAATAATGATGTTATGTTGCAGCTGTATAAGGTGCTGGTGAGGCAACACCTAGAGTATTGTGCACAGTTTTGGTCTCCTTACATAAGAAAGGATATATTTACTGGCATGGGAAGGAATGCAGAGGAAATTCACTAGATTGATTCCAAAGTTGAGAGATTTGGCTTATGAGAAGAGACTGAATAGACTAGGTTCTAGTTATTGGAATTCAGAAGAATGAGGGGAGATCTGATAGAAACATACAAGATTATGAAGGGAATAGATAAAAGCAGGAAAGGTGTTTCCATTGGCAGGTGAAACCAGAACTATTTCATTTGAGGCATGGCCTCAAAATAAGGGAACAGATTTAAGACTGAGTTGAGGAGGAACTTCTTCACCTGGCCTCTTGAGCCTGCTCCGCCATTCAATAAAATCATGGCTGATATTTTCATGGACTCAGCTCCACTAACTTGCCTGCTCACCATAGCCCTTAATTCCTTTACTGTTCAAAAATTTATCTATTTCAAAAATTGAGTGTCAGTTCAGGAAGACAAGTAAGAAGAAAGCTCTCTGTGTGGTTTTGAAAGAGAGGTTTTCTGATCAGAGATGATTGAGATTCCTTGCAACATCGCAGATATTTGAAAAGAAGGGTTGCTTTGCTATATATACAGCTGAAGTTGTATAAAAGAAATACATGAAGTCAATAGTCTCCAGGGTAAACCGGAGAATACAGGGAAGACAGTAAAATAAAAAATACTAAGTAGTCTCACATAGCAATTCAGTTGCCTGCAAGAAAAATGATGGATCAATTAAGATCCATAGGGCCTTTCAACAAGAAAATGAGTCATAGAATTCTGATGCAGAATATTTTCAATACATTGTACAAGTGAATAAAATTATAGACATGTTACTGGTACCAGTGTTTTTCAGTATAATAGGAAGTAAAATTTTAAATTCTCTCCAAGACTTTGTTCATCCAACAAAGCCAGGAACCAAAGTTTACAACAACTTGATAAAAGCCCTTGAAGTGCATTACTCTCCAAAGTCACTGTTCACTGCAGAATGGTTCAGGTTTTACCAAAGGAATCAAGTGGAAAGCAAAAGCATTGCTCTGTTTGTGGCAACTTTAAAAAAGCTGGCACAACATTGTAAGGTTGGCAAGTTGCTAGAAGATACTGTTTGAGATCATCTAGTTTGTGGTCTCCAAAATGAAGCTATCCAAAATAAAATGCTTACTGAACATACTTTGACTTTAAAGACAGCAGTGGAAATTGTAACATCGTTGGGATTGGCTGCTAAAGAGGTTTCAGAATCTGGTGCAGGAATAAAGATTCACTAGTTGGGCGCTGCCCATAAGAAGTCAAAACAGCAACAAGCATGTCAGAGATGCCCATATGGGCCATTCAGCGACTGAATGTTGACCAAGGATAGTGGATGCAAGAATTATGACAAAATGGGTCACATTGCAAGAGCTATCAGATCAGATCAGTTTCCCCTGAAAAGAATATTCAAAAGGAGAATCTGGGTACTTTCAAGAAGAAGAACAAGTTGCATTCTACATAAATAATTTACAACATGGAAAAAAGAATTATAACTTTGAAGAAGAGAATGTCCAGAAATTTGATGACTTGCTCCAACTGAATGTTTTATCTATATAGAGTGAATCACATAAATTCTGGGTGATGCCAGGGTAGGGTCTCTCTTGTCCTAATTTTTCACATCCAAACGATCATCCTCTCCATTTCCACCAGTTCTAGCAGGATGCTACCACCAAACATAACTTCCCCTCATATTCCCTGACAGCATTCCACAGACATCATTCCTTCCATGACACTCTGGGAAAATCCTCCAAACCTCATCTCTTCCCATGGCACCTTCTCTTGCCATTGCAGAATATGTAGCACCTCCCCTTTTACCTCCTCCCTGCTCACTGTCTAAGGGCCTGAACACATTCTTTGGGTGAAGCAGCACTTCATGTGCACCTCCTTCAACTGCTCTATTGCATTCAGTATTCCCAGTGTGATCTAGTCTACGTCAGAGAGGCTAAGCGCAGACTGGGTGATTGCTTTGCAGAACACCTTTGGTCCATCCGCAAGCAGGATCTTGGCCGTCATGTCACTTGCCATTTCAACATGCTATCCTGCTGTCGGGTCCACATGTCAGTCCTTGGCCTATTACAATGTTCCAGTGAAGCCAAACACAAATGGGATGAACAGCACCTGATCTCCTGATTAGGCATTTTACATCTTCCAGACTTGAAACTAAGTTTAACAATTTCACACTCTGTGAACTCTCTCCTACATTTTCATCCCATTTTTTATTTCTATCAATTTATTTTCATTTCTTCCATTGATTCATTTTTCCAAGCTCTTTTTATCCCGCTTTCCTTTTTTTGGCTTATCACGACCTCCCCTCACCTCCCCAGCCAACTCTACTAGGCCCATCTGTTACCTGTTAAAGATTGTGCTTTGTCACACTGTTCAACTTTGTTCTACCATTAATACTCTGTGATATCTTAATGTGCCACCATCAGTAACCTTCTTAGCCATGATCAGCCCCATTGCCTTGTTTTATACACCATAAAATCTTTGTCAATTTCCCCCTAGCTTCCACTTATCACTTGCTCTCTATCCAGCCCCTACTGCTCCATCTTTTCCTACCCCAACTCAGTATAAATCTCTTCCTATGTTCAACTCTTTAGCTTTTACAAAGAACCATCCAGATTCAAAACATGAGCTCTGCTCTCTCTCCACAGGTATTTTTTGATTTGATTTGATTTCTTATGGTCACATGCATCAGTATACAATGAGAAGTATTGTTTTTTGTGTGCTATACAGACAAAGCATATTGTACATAGAAAAGGAGAGGAGAGAGAGTCAAATATAGTGTTACAGTTGAGGGAATTGAAAGAGATCAACTTAATATGAGTTAGATATATTCAGAAGTTTGAGGATGT
The DNA here is from genome assembly GCA_024679065.1 of Sphyrna mokarran. Classification (NCBI taxonomy): domain Eukaryota; kingdom Metazoa; phylum Chordata; class Chondrichthyes; order Carcharhiniformes; family Carcharhinidae; genus Sphyrna; species Sphyrna mokarran. The sequence continues at coordinate 101,077,653 of JAGIQG010000003.1, read as the reverse complement.
TAGGGCAGAAACTCTTCTTGAATTGGTTGGTACGTGACTTCAGACTTTTGTATCATTTTCCTGATGGTGAAGGAGAGTATGCCTGGGGTGAGTGGGTCCTTGATTATGATGGTTGCTTTTCTAATGCAGCAGAAAGTATAGACAGAGGCTGGTTTGTGTGATGGATTGGGCTTCGTTCATGATCTTGTAGTTTTTTTCACTCTTGGACAGAGCAGGGATCATACCAAGCTCTAATACAGCCAGAAAGAATGCTTTCAAGGTAAATCTGTAGAATTTGGTGACAGTTGTATCTGACATGCCAAATTTCCTTAGCCTCCTGAGAAAGTAGAGGTGTTGGTGGGATTTATTAACTAAAGCAGAGGCATGGAGGGACTAGGACAGATTATTGGTGATCTGAACACCGAAAAACTTGAAGCTCTCAACCATTTTCACTTCATCCCTTTTAATGTAGACAGGGGCATGACCTCCAAAGTGCTTCCCAAATTCAATCACTATCTCTTTCGTTTTGTTGACATTGAGGGAGAGATTATTGTCATCGCATCAGTTCACCAGATTCTCTATCAATTTCCTGTATTGTGTTTCATCATGGTTTGAGATCCAACTCACTATAGTGGTGTCATCAAAAAACTTGAAAATCATGTTGGAGAGGAATTTGGCCACAGAGTCATTGGTGTATAAGAAGTATTGTAGGACACAGCCTTGTGAGGCACCAGTGTTGAGGATGATTTTGGAGGAGTTGTTGCCTTTCCTTACTAATTGCAGTCTGTGGATTAGGAAGTTCACGGTCCAGTCACAGAGGAAGGTCCTGAGCCCCAGACCGTGGAGTTTGGAGATGAGTTTTGTAGGAATATGGGTGTTGAAGGTTGAGCTGTAGACAATAAGTAGGATATGACATAGTTGTTTTTGTTACCAAGAAGTTCCAGGGTTGAATGTAGAGCCAGAGAGATGGTGCCTGCTGTGGATTTGTCGCAGCGATAGGTGAACTGTAGTGGATGTGGGTAGTCTGGGAGGCTGGAATTGATCATGACATGACTAACCTTTCGAAGCACTTCATAATGATGGATGTCAAAGCCACTGGATAATAGTCGTTAAGACACGCTGCCTGGCTTTTCTTTGGTACCGGGATGATAGTCATCTTCTTGAAGCAGATAGGGACCTCAGTTTGGTCTAAAGAGAGATGCTGTCAACCCTGTTGAAATTTTCCTGCATTTTTGTTTTTGTTTCATAATTACACAATGCATGCACTTGCACTTTTGCACCTTTTATAAATCTATTGGTAAAATGGTGAAACCAAAATAAAGTATGCATTTGCTTTTATTTTTTCTGCCAGCTTTATTTTCAGTTATTTAACATTATGGAAAAATTCAATAAAGTTAGTGTAGGGGAATGTTTCCATTTGTGGGGACAACAAAAGTAGGACCAGAAAATTAAGATGGTTATGAATCCATTTGATTGGGAATTCAAGGAAACTTCTTTACCAAAGAGGGGTGGGGGGAGCATAATTTTCCATTCCCATTTTCGGGTGCTGTGCTGGGAGTGGGACTTCGGGACAAAGAGGGTGGGAAGTCTTTGTCCGTGGGGCAATTTCATGGTGGAGGGAGCGAGAGTGTGGGGGGTATTTGTTCTTTGGTGAGGGATGAGGAATTACAGTCCATGAATAAGATGGAGACCCAAAATAATCTTTCTGCAATGAGTGGTTGGGATGGGAGTACACAGCCTTACAGTGTGGTGGAAACATTCAAAAGGAGTCTTCGAAGAAAATTGCACAGTACTTTAAGGTGAAAAATTTGCAGGATGATTAAGATTGGTGAAGCGGGAGAGAGAATTGCATTGCTCTTTGGAAGAACCAGTGTCAATTCTTTAGGTCAAATGGTAACCTCCTTTTACTATACTATTCTCTGGTTCTATCATTCCAATTGTTACACTGTACATTTGTGTTTTAATATAGTATGGATGGAAAAAAAGAACTGTGGGTTGCATCTGCAATGGCCTTTGCACCAAGTTCTTGTATTTGACTCAAGATTGGGGAGAAGGGGTATTCTGTCGAAGAGGCGGTGCCTCTTAATAGCCTTAATAGGCTGAATGCCTCTTTCTGCACTGTAGGTATTCTGTGACTGTTACCAGCATGAGCTGAGAAGATTGGCATACAGAACCATAAAAGTGTGGATGACACTGCACTGTTTTGCAGACTTCTTAATGCCTGATTACAGCTTCTCATTGATGGGGAGCCAAGCAGGTCACTTGTCTGTTCTTTGAGTACGACAATTGCACGAGGCTTTGAGTAAGAAATGATCAGGCTGAAAGAATTAACCTGCAATTGTTGAGAAGTCTAATATGTCTCAAAAGTTAGATGTTAAAATAGACTGGTTATAATTTGTCAGTATTCCATGAAGGGACTTTGAGTGTCTTAGTCTAGCTGTGAAGTTCCCCTATAACTCACTACCTTGCAGGGGATCTATTGTATCCGTATTTGTGTTGTAATGGATGTTCCCGAATCTGCCTTTCGGGACTGTGGTGACTGGTTAATCAAGCAGATATTGTAGCCTAAGAGCAATTTTCTACCTTTATAGCAGGATTAATTACACTAGGTCTTTTGTGGATACTGGCCATAAAACTTGATGGGTCTTTCTTTGATGAAATCCTACCAAAGTGTCTAGGGTGCATCTGTACGATACATCATGTGTGTCTGCTAAAGAGTATTCAAGCAGCAATCAGGTGATGTTTAAACAATTTCCCAAAGCTCCTGTATTATTGCTCTTCCATATTGGCTTGTGGTGTAAGTCTTCCGAGGCACAGAAACTAGACATTGCATCGCTGATTTTGTTATTAACATTAGAGACTTATTTGTACTTGAATAAAATATGATTGACCAAGCATACTACTGAGCTGCATGGCTGGCTCCAAGCTGCTGCTGTTGCTGTTCCATTAATGAGTTGTGTGGCTGTGTGGCTGTCTGGCTGTCTGCGAAAAAAGACTCTTTTTATTGGCAAGAAGGTGAACTCATCCATTCACAACAGGAAATAATTCAGGTAATATATATTTACGATGCCCAAGACCCGGGCTCGTTGCAATGATATGTCTGTGCAACTGGGACCTAAATAGTAGGATTCCAAGGCTACAAGCCAAGTTTATCTATTGTATATAGCTCCCATAAGCCAAATGTGCATCAAGGATGTGTTCTAAATTAATTTGTTTATACATTCTAAGCTGCAGCATATTTTCTTCCTCTCCCAGCAGCATTTTCTCCAAAAACAGTGAGTTAACAAGAATTCTTCTAATTAAAACACAGAAATATGAGGAGAAATTTTAACCAGTGGCAGCACTGCGACCTGAATGGAAAGGATCTAACATCACTCAATTTATGTTCTATCTATTGCATAGACAGCTCCTTGCTGACATTTCCTTCCACCACCCCTTGTCTTCCTATCATTACCTCCTTCCCCCATGATATATAGGGAAGCCCCAGTGAGGTTGCCTAGAGGCTCTGCCCTGTCAGTGCCAACCTGACACTGCCAGGCTGCCTGCTGCCAGGTTGCCAGGGGATAGTGCCAGGATACAGATATTTCCCACACCACCAGGGTCTATACTTATCTCCAAGCCATCAGTGATGTCACATCTATAGGGGGCAGCATTTGCTGAACCTGGAAAGTAAGGTTGAATGCATATTTAAATCAGTTTAAATTGATGGAAATCAGATTCCTGCCTTCGCTTGGTGCCAACCTGTTTACTTCACTGGTGGTGAATGGAGAGATCTCATTCTGTGATCTACCCGGGGCAAATGCCATAATGGCCCTCTAAAAGAATTAGTAATCATGACAGGATTTGCATCCACAGCAAATAGGGCTGAAAATTGCCCCCATGTAGTTGAAGCCCACCCTGACATTATCCACAAACTTCTAGAGCTTTCACACATGCCTTCTGACTTGGATCAGCCAAGTTTTTAATCTTAGTTTCCCTGATTTCAACTTAAACTGTTTTCCACAACTCTCTCGAGACATATGAACAAACTTTGAGAGCTTTTGTCATTTGCTTTCACTTGTTACCAACCACTTAGGCTTAGAGTTGTTCATCATAGATTATGGTCCAAATAACCTTGTCAATATTACTGAAATCATACTAAGGTTCTGCACACTCATTATCTGTATTCCAACAAATATAATGATTTTTACACAGCTTGGAAGTATGATAGTCTGTTCTGTTCAGTTCTCTTTTATGACAGAGAACCTTGAAAGTATTATTTCTTCACAATTCAATGCCTCTTGCTTATCTGTGAAAAAAAGAAACAGCCTGCAGCTTTTAGCAAGTTACTTTATTTAGAAAATTTGTTTTTAAATTTGCAAAGCTTGGTACATTTGGTCAATTATTTGTAGATCTGGCTTCATTAAACATCACTTTGCATCTCATCTAAACTGTTAACACCCCAAGATTGGATAGCTTTTATAGGTCACAACCAACAAGTTCTGAAATTAGATGATATTACAGATTCTTATAAGTATGAGAATACCGTCATCTTCAGCAGCAATGGATTCAGAACTGGTTTGCTCATTGAAGACAGAAAGTAGGGATGGGAGGGTGAGAATGGAGATCTGTAGCTAGTAATGTTCTGCAGGGATCAGTGCTGGGACTGTTACTGTTTGTAGTATATACAAATGATCTGGAGGAAAAGGTAGGTGGTCTGATTAGTAAGTTTGCGGTTGACACAAAGATTGGTGGAATTGCTGATAGTGCCAGGGGTTTGTCGGAGGTCACAACAAGATATTATAGGAAGATTAGAGCCTTGGGCACAGAAATAGTAGGTGGAGTTTAATCCAGACAATTGCAAGGTGATGTATTTTGGAGGATCAAATTTAGATGTGAATTGTATGTAAATGGCAGAACCCTTAGGAACATTAACATGCAGAGGGATCTGGCCATGCAGGTCCACAGTTCTCTATAAATGGTAACACTGGTGGCCTACTACCCTACTACTTTTACTCTTCTCTGAAATTTGTCGATGCATTTGTTCTATTTCCCTTGGACAATTAGGGGCCTATAGAGAACTCCTAGCAATGTTTGCTCCATTTTGCTTCAGTGTTCTACTCATACGGCTTCATTAGAAGTGCCCCCTAAGATGGCACAGTGGCACAGTAGTTAGCATTAGTGCACCACAATGTCAGGGACCCAGTTTGATTCCCAGCTTGGGTCACTGTCTGCGTGGAGTCTAAACAAAGAACAAAGAACAGTACAGCACAGGAACAAACCCTTTGATCCTCCAGGCCTGCACTGATCATGCTATCCTATCTAGACCAATTGCTTATATCCCGCTATTGCTTTTTGTTCATATTCCTATCAAGGTAAGTTTTAAATGTGGCTAACGAAACTGCCTCAATCACCTTACTTGGCAATCCATTCCAGGCTGCCACCACCCTCTGTAAAAAGCCTCTTCTGCACATCTTCATTGAACCATTCCCCCCTTATCTTGAACTTGTGTCCCCTTGTAATTGTCAATTCTGCCCTGGGAAAAAGCTTCCAACTGTTCACTCTATCTATACATCTCATAACTTTATAAACTTTATTCAGGTTGCCTTTCAGTTTCTGTTTTTCCAGGGAGAATAATCCCAGTTTATTCCATCTCCCCTCATAGTTAATACCTCCATACCAGGCACCATCTGATAAACATTTTCTGTACTCTTTCCAAAGCCTCCACATCCTTCTGGCATTGTGGTGACTAGAATTGAACACAGTATTCCAAATGTGGCTTCACCAACTTTTTATACAACTCTAACATAGTTGCCAACCTTTATACTCGACACCCTATCCGATGAAGACAAACATGCCATATGCTTTCTTCATCATCTTTTCCACCTGTGCTGCCACTTTTAAGGATCTATGGACCTGTATTCCCAGATGTCTTCGTGCGTTTATGTTCCTGATGGTTCTGCCATTTATTTTATAGCTCCCACCTGAATTGGATCCACCAAAATGCATCACCTCATATTTATCCGGATTAAATTCCATCTACCATTTCTCTGCCCAATTTTCCAGCCTATCTGTATCCTGCTACATTCTCTGACAATTTTCAACATATCTGCAACTCTGCCAATCTTAGTTCTATCTACAAATTTGCTAATCAGACCACCTATGTTTTCTTCCAAGTCAATTATATATATTACAAGCAGCAGTAGTCCCAGCACTAATCCCTGTGGAACACCATTAATTACAGATCTCTATTCAGAAATACACCCTCCTACCACTACCCTCTGTCTTCTATAGCCAAATAAGAGGTCTGACAACACCAATTGTAAATCCAATAGATTTATTTGATTGTAAACTTGCAAGCTTTCGGCCTTTGTAGCCTTCGTCAGGCAAATGAGGTGTTCTGGTACCTCATTTGCCTGACAAAAGCTACAAAGGCCGAAAGCTTGCAAGTTTACTATCAAATAAATCGGTTGGATTTAAAATTGGTGTTGTCAGACCTCTTACTGAGTTTACCCCAATCCAACGCCGGCAAGTCTACATCATATCTTCTATAGCCAAGCCAGTTCTGAATCTATCTAACTAGTTCACCCTTGAGATTTAATCTTTTACACCAGCCTGCCATAACGGGCCTTGTTGATTGCTTTACTTAAGTCCATGTAGACAACATCCACCGCTGTCCCCTTGTCAATAATTTTTGTAACCTCCTCAAAAAACTCAATTAAATTTGTGAGGCATGACCTCTGTCAGACAAAGTCATGCTGTCTGTCGCTAACAAGATAATTCAGTTCCAAATCCTCTAAGACCTCACCAGTGGCCAACAAAGAAACAAAGATTTCCATTAGTTCTCCCCATGTACATTCTCCCCATGCCTACTTGGTTTCCTCTGGGTGCTCCAGATTCCTCCTGCAGTCCGAAAATCATGCTGTTTAGGCGCAATGCTAACTTCTCCCACAATGTACCTTAATAAGCACCGGAGTGTGGCAATTAGGGGTTTTCACAGTAATTTCATGGGGCAGCATGATGGCACAGTGGTTAGTACTGCTGCCTCACAGCGCCAGGGACCCAGATTCGATTCTAGCCTTGGTGACTGTCAGTGTGAACTCTACATGTCTTCCCCATATCTGCGTGGGTTTCCTCAGGATGCTCCAGTTTCCTCCCACAGTCCAGAGATGTGTGGATTAGATTGATTGGCCATGCTAAAATTGACCCTAGTGTCAGGGGGCTTCGTAGGGTAAATGTGTGGGGTTACCGGAATACAGTCTGGATGGGGTTGTGGTTGATACAGACTTGATGGGTCAAATAGCTTCCTTCTGTACTGTAGGAATTCTATGACTTCATTCCTTTTTTTAACCTTTACTTTTGGCACCAATATGTACCATGACCTCTGTCTGTTTTCCTTCCCTCTTCATTATGCCTTGCAGCACTTTAGTGACATCCCTGACGCAAGCACCAGAGAGACAACATATCATACTGGAGTCTGTTTAGCAGCGACAGAAACATCCGCCTGTTCTTACAATTGAATCCCCTACCACTATAATCCTGCTAGTCTTCCTCATCCCCCTTGTGCAGCAGGCCCACCATGATACCACAAAGTTTTTTTTTCTACTGCTTTCCCTTGCACATTCACCTACAAAATGGAATATCTGTAAGAAAGAGGAAAGGCCACAGGAGACACCTGCACTACCTGCCTTCCTCTACTTTGCCTGGTGGTCAGAGTGTCTGACCATCTCACTGAACATACTAACCCCAACTTACTCAGCAGGACAGGTGCTCTACAGTGAACTCACTCTCAGCTCCACCTCCAAGATGTGGTTAACCAGTCACTTCACTTGGACATAGTTCTTGCCCAAATAGTTACCAGGGACCATGATTTGCCACATAGTACATGTCACGAGTGCAAGCTCTCCTGCCTTGACTACGTTATGCACTTATTTACTCCCTTCTTTAACAAAGAATTATGTTTTCAAGTTACGCCCCTTATACAAACTACATCCCTTGCCCTACTTGCTTACTTACACTACTTTATTATAATTACCCTGACATTGTTTTTCAAATAACCCCTTCATCCAAAAGGAAAAAACACACCTCATTCTTCCTTCTTCACCTAACCCCCACACTTACCAAACTGCCACTCTATTTGCTCATTGCACTGTTGATACTGCAGAAGATAGCTCTTACAAACTATTGGCCATAAAGTAAAGATCTTACCAACTATAAGTGAGAGAAGTAGTAAATGCCCGATCATAATCAATCAATGTGAAAGTGTAGAGTGTAAGAAACATATTAATGTAAATATTAAGTTGGATTGATTGAGTTGTTAGCAGGTGAACAATGAGGAGCTGGTGAATTGAGAAGTGTCTGAAGCTGGTAATGTGGTTAATAGAGTATGGCATTTGCAGATGGTTTCACTGTGTCTAGCTCCTTGGGGCTGGATTCCTTGTATTGACATTAAAAGCTTCTGTTTCCATTGTCTTTCCAGCATGTGGTTGTAGGGCCTTCTTTTCTAGACATTGCTCCTCTTTTCCACTTCCTCCACAAAGACCTCCAGTACAATGTCTGAAAACCCTGCAGTTCAGTCTCCAATCCTGTGTTGTTATTCACTCTTTGAAATGCCTCTTCAGCTATGTCTCTGGGCATCAGCTACAAATGGGCTTCCCTTCAAGAAGTGTAAGCTAATATTAATCATAAGAGCATGTGATATAGAAACAGAGTTAGGCGATCGAGTCTACTCCACCTTCAATCATGACTGATACATTTCTTAACCCCATTCTCCCAACTTTTCCCCGAACCTTTCACCCCTTACCAGTCAAGAACCTATCTGTCACTGTTTTGAATACACTCAATGACTTGGTCTTCTCAATGTCCACCATTCATGATATTGGCCCTCCCACTGTTTTGGCAATGAACAGTATGGTTATTGTTGACGGCAGCAAATTGTGCTACCTACATTGCAATTAATGGGTTGAAGTTTAACTGCTCAGTTTGTGGGGTTATCAAGTTTAATCCTCCACATCTCCATGTTCCAAGTACAGTTGATGTGATTTTCAGAGATATTCAGATTGCTATCATACCGCAAGCTAATGTATGGCATTGAGTAATGATGCATGTATGGGGTTACAAGCACAATCTTTCTCACCTGTGTCAGCCTGAACTCAACACTTATTATGAAATTTAAGAGTAATTGTATTCTTAGCAGCTGTTACAATGCTATCTCTAATGGAGGTGGGTTATAGAATACAGCACAACTCAGTGTTTGCTTTCTTTTCGGAAAGTTTCCACAGATACTTATGCTTGGAAAGGAACATCTAAGAATTGATAGGAATGCCTCTGCCTGTACTTTGTGGTAAAATCAGAAATTGGTATGGAACGGTGATACAGTGCTAGCACTGCTGCCACATAGTGCCAGGGACCTAGGTCACTGTCTGTGTGGAGTTTGCACATTCTGCCCCCGTGCTCCGGTTTCCTTCCACAGTCCAAAGAAGTGTTAGATTGATTGGCCATGCTAAATTGATCTTAGTGTCAGGCGATTGGCAGGGTAAATACATGGAGTTATAGGGATAGGGTCTGGGTGGGATTGTGGTTGATGTCGACTTGATAGGCCAAATGGCTCCTTCTGCACTTTGGTGATTCTATGATTTTCTGAAGTATGAGCCACCTGGAATAGTATCTGAACAGAATATCAGTTCTTTGTTGTATCTTCTCTTTTCTTTCAAAAGAGTTCTCACTGAAGCTGATTGTGCCTGACTAAGATGGCAGGGAGAGAGATGTATATGTCAGTACCACAACAAATGTCACAAAGGGAGCAGATAGCAACAGCAAAATTAAAATAAAAATCTCCAAATTGTGTCAGAAATAAACTTCACATAAACACAATAAACATTGATCGTGGACTCTTTTATTTTCTTGCCGAACATCCTTGGCTGTTCATTTTGTATGAGCAAAAAAAGGGAATAGTTCAAGTGAGACAGAAATGATGGAGAATGATGTGCATGATCTCACGATATTACTTTCATCTTAGTCACACAAAGCAATCCAAATAAAAAATGGGCACTTTGCAGGAGACGCCAGAGATAGTGGATAAAGGGAACTGGCTACAAAAGTAGATCGAAGCAACTCACTTTTTGACGGGAGGTGTCTAATTTACACTCACAATCTAATCAAACCCAAACATAATTTAGTGCTCCAGCAAAAATTACTTCAAATCCATTAGATAAGCTGAGTAATCTCATGAGAATCTCTTGCCATTGCCTATTTTAGAGAACCTATGAGAAAACTATTTCATTGTTGTGAACTTTTTTTTTTGTCCAATCCATCTATTTCCATGCAACTAACTAACTTAAGGCACAAATAGGCGAGAAGCCATAGGTATGCATCTAATACTACTTGTTTATGACCCTAAAGTGAGTCCCTGGCCAGAATTTTACAGTGAAAGTATAGGCACATGTCCGACTCAAGGGCATGCACAATTGCGCTAGGCGATGGCAAGCACGCATCCCAGCATCACCACACACTCATGTGATAGTTCGGGTGGTGGGCATATGTCGGATACATGCCCGCTGACAATTAAGATAATAAAGAAGGTTAAAATGCCACTTGACTTGAAATCAAATTGTTCGTGCAATTTTTAGTTAGCGCATTGGCAACATGGGCAGGCAACCAAAAGTTTTTGTCATTTTATCCCCCAACAGCAGGATGAAAGGAGGCAGAGGCAATGACAGGATGAGTTGCTCGGAGTCAGTGAGTTATAGAGTCATTCAACCGGCCCATCGAGTCTGCACCAATAAAATTACACCAAATCTACACTAATCCCACTTTTCAGCACTTGGCCCATAGCCTTGAATGTTGTAACATTTCACTACTCATCCACATACTTTTTCAAAGATTGTGAGGTTTCCTGCCTCTACTCCCCTCCCGGGCAGTGTATTCCAGACTCCCGCTATCATCTGGATGAAAATCCTCTTCAACTTCCTGTCCTGTACTTTAAAATTATTTTCCCTTGTTATTCACCTTTTAAATAAGAGAACAATTGCTTTCTATCCACTCTGTCCATACTCCTCTATCTTGTACAACTCAATCAGGTATACCTCAGTTCTCTCTGTTTTAAAGTAAACAACCTTAACTTATCCTGTCTCTCTATTTATAGCTCAAATGCTCCATCTCAGGCAACATTCTTTGGCACGGTGGCAAAGTGGTTAGCGCTGCTGTCTCACAGCACTAGGGATCGGGTTCTATTCCAGCTTGGGTGAGTGTGGAGAGCTTGCACATTCTCCTTGTGGCTGCGTGGGTTTTCTCTACGTACTCCAGTTTCCTCCACAGTCAAAAGATGTGCAGGTTACATTGATTGGTCATGCTGAATTGCCCTCTTAGTGCCAAGGGGATTAGGATTGTAAATATGTGAGGTTATGGGGATAGAACTTGTGTGGGATTGTTATTGGTGGTTGGTGGGCCAAATGGCTTCCTTCTGCACCATAGATTTTATAATACTTTGCTTGTAAATCTCCTCTGCACCCTTTCCAGTGCAAACACATCCTTCTTATTAGTAAGTTGGCTAGAACTCAGAGTACTCCACCTATGTCCTAACCGAAATTTTGTGCAATTCCAGCATAACCACCAGGTTTTGTGATCCATGCCACCACTGATAAAGGCATGTGTCTTATATGCCTTCTTAACAACCCTCTTAACCTATTCCCACCCCCCTCCTCCCCCCCCCGTCCTCTTTAGGCATCTATGGACAAGCACCCCAAGATCCCTCTGTCCTTTGAGCTTGAACTAAAGTTCTGTGACTATTTGCAGTCACTGTTTTTTGTGAGGCTTTAGCATATTTTCTATACTTTCCAGGACATTTTAGTCATGTGACATCTTCCTGAGAATTTCAATTCATTGGCACCTACACTATATGGGTCAGCCTTGCTTGTACATTAGTAGATAAGTATTGTTCACTCAGCAGGAGAGAGCTCCTCTAAGGTGGAAAAAGAGGTCAACCATCAAAGGTCTCAGAGGAGAAGTGCAAACACAGAATGCTCAGCAGCAGTAGGGAGAGCAAAGTGGGTTGTCCCGTAGAAGTCACCACAATCCAACTGCCAAGGTGTACAGGCAAAGATGCAGCTTTCTCAGTGTGACAGAGATCTGGTAGCACAGGAGACTCTACCTTTAAGAGAAATTACTTCCTTATCCTATATGATTGGGCTGGAGGTAGCTGGATAGCCAATGCCTGGTGGCTTTCAAAGTCACTATAGCTCTGAATTTTTATGCCACCAGATCTTCCCAGGGATCAGTGGGTGAGTTTTGTAGTCTCCCCTGCATCAAGATAGTTAAGAATGCACTGTTCAAGTTGGTAATGAGCTTCATCCATTTCAGAATGTCATCCAGGTTGAGAGAGCCAGAGGCTTTTCAGTTTTGCACGATTCTCCTGTATTCCAGGTGCCATCAGTAACACTCACGTGGCCATCAAAGTGCTAACCAGCCAGCCAGGCACCTTTGTCAATGGGAAAAGATAATACTCTATGAATGTTCAAATTGCATAAAACCACGAGATCCAGATTTTGCAAATCTTGTGAAGTATCCTGGCAGCTCCTACAGTGCCTTTAGACTGCACCATTCAAAAGGTCCAAAGCTGTTCACAGCTCCAGCTTGTGAAATAGCAGTCATATTTAAAAACAAGAGTTTTCATCCCGCATGCATTGCCCTCCTTATGGTGTGTCTCCTGGGTGCTGCTGCTATTCTGAACAACTCCCTATGCCTCCTTCAATGTTTTCTGCTGTCTCAATCAAGCATCTTTGAACCTCTTATGAGGTCCCCATTGGACCTGGCATCTGCCACGCTCTCGCCCCCATTGGCTTCGCAAAACCTATGTCTTGGAGAGTTTGGCACTGCCAACCCTTAATTGGCCGTGGGCTATTGCATCTTTTCATCGATCTCAAGTGGAAAATGCTTGCGATTCCATGGCCTGTGCACCTGATATGGGTAAAATTCTTGCTGATATACGTTCATTTGCCTGATCTATATTAACTCAAGTATCAGAGAAATGGACAGGGACAGTGTAGTTGCAGGACAAATTTCCTTTGGGATAAGTAAAGTTTATTTATTAGTCTTAAGTAGGCTTACATTAACACCGTGAAAATCCCCTAGTTGCCACACTCCAGTGCTTGTCCGTCTCACTGAGGTAGAAGTTAGCATGGTCAAGACATCTAACCAGCACATTTTTCTGGGCTGTGGGAGGAAACCAGAACACCTGGAGAAACCCATGTGGACACAGGGAGAACATGCAAGTTCCACACAGACAGTGACCCAAGTTGACAATTGAACCCAGGTCCCCGGCACTGTGAGGTAGCAGTGCTGATCACTTGTGCCAATAAAATAATGTTTTCTAACAGATTTTGTAAAGGGATTTTTTTTATTTGTCGAGTTGATTCTAATATTTTTTTCCTCGCAACTCCTGCATGTGTGTAAGTGTATTTTCACACATTATAGTCAATCTAGCCTTTTTGAAATAAGTTCAGAAAGCTTTGTAAGAAATATGCAAGGGCACAAGTTTAATTCATCAGCTTATCACCTATGAATCGAAAGCAGGAAAATATGTTTAATTGTATTCGTTGACAGATTTGACAACCATTTTCAGCTGGTACAAATATTAGTTTGATGCATGAGATTGCACTCCTACTGTTATTTTAGATGCTTGTGAATTTTTAGCCTGCCCTACAATAAACTCAGCTGACACTTCAATGCAGTGAATGCTGCTTTTAGCAGAGGTTCTGTCCTTCAGATGAGACAATAAATCGAGGTCGTACCTGCCTCTGGATGTTACAAATCATTCAGCAGTATTCAAGAGAGAGAGGTGAGTCCCTTTGTTATCACTGACACTTATGAAACATGGCTGACACAGAATGGCTGCTATAATTGTCTACATAATAGCAGTTACTGGATTCCAGAAGAAAAAACATTTAATTACACAAAGAGAGGCAAGATATTTTGACAATTTGATAAAGCAATTGCAATATTCTAGGTAATCATTTTTATCATGGTTGTAGATGAGTCATACCTGATTCGGTGCAAGATGGATGTTTAATGCTCATGAAAGATCAATCTCACCTACAAAGAATTTTACTTAAATCCCAGTAATTTACAAAGTTGTGCCGTATTTTAAGCTGGCTAAAATACTGAGCTTGTTTGGGGTGAAAAGTAACTCCATTTATGTCTCAATACCGAATTGTTTCCAAATGCCATCTAGCAAAAGACCAAACTGAAATCATATCTTCCCATTTCTAATTTGATAATCCTTGGTCACTTGTTTTGTTACCATGTGATGCTGTTGTCCTTCAGATCACACAAATGCTACTTCATCAGAGAGCCATGACTTTGATCACTCATGTCAGAAGTCTGAATTATGAATTATGAAGAAAGATGGGACAACATTTTTTTTCCTTAAAGAGGCGAATATGTGGAGTCATATGAGAGAGTAAATGGCAAGGAAGAGATTAATCCACAGAATTATGTCAGGACCAGAGGGAATAAGATCTAAATTAGAAAGCAGTAACTTTGGGACTGATACCAGGAGGCTTCAATACTTGGAATTAATTTTGGACAGACGCAAGTGAAAACCCTGGAAGATTCTAGGAAACAATTGGATGTGACCATGAATGTGGGAATTTCTTGAGATATGTGTCCTGTGTAAGAAAGACATTTTGCTTTAACAATAGATCTTTCTTTTCAAACAATTATTTTGGCTTCATGATAAGGTTAATTCAATTACTGCTATGCATTTGCAGAAGAAGAGAAAGTATTTTAAAATTTCATGCATTCTATCTTCCCTATTTAAAAGCATGTCGTTGTGCCTTAGAGGCTTCTTGTTCTGTGCAGCTGATTCAGAGATAGAGGTGAGTCAAGCAGAAACTTGTAGTGACTGTCCTTTACTGTCTGATTGGAATTAATTCTCCTTGTTCCAAGTAACAGAGGTCATGCTTATTTTCAGGATAATGGAGGACTCTCCAATTTCTTGTGGCTTAAAAACACCGTGGGTAGGATTTGACACACAATAATGGATGGGTTGGCTTACCCATCACCTTCCTGCCCAACCACCCTGCACCCCCTCTCTAACTGCACTCCCATAAGACGAGACCTGTAATACACTATATTGGTGTGCGTCCACCATATGTAAATGAATAATTACAGACAATTAACAAGCCAATTAACATTGTTAACAAGCCCATGGACCTGGATAATTCTTCACCCATGCCATGATATGAGTGGCGTGGGAAGGCCAGCAATCGAGCTTTTTTTATGACCTACAAGAGAAAAGGCAGGAAGAAAATGGGAGGTAGCTCATTCAGGATATATCCTCTGTGCAGCATAGGCACTCTCTCCCAGATGCCTCTCCCCCTTTCCTTCAATGGCACCTGCCCTCAAAAACCACCAGCCCTCCACACCCCTCCCCTCACCCCCACCCATTTCTCCTCCCTCTATAGGTGCCAAGATCCATCCCCACCCTAAAATACCAGGACCTACCTTTCTGAGATAGCCATTCAGCTTCTTTGCATTCCTTCTTGCAGTCATCCACCATTAAGCTCTGGCACTGTTGAAATGTCTGGATTAGCCTACAGCTCACGAGGGTGTGACTTCCTTCCACTGAGGGCTCAAATTTCAACTCTCAAGCATCTTAGCCCACTGACAGTGTGTCATGGCAATGGATAATCTTCTTCTGGATACATTGGCATCTGGCTGACTTTCCTTCCAGGGACCTGAGCAACCAGCTCCTTCACCAACCCTTCCCTTCATAAAATACAGACCCATGTATTATGAGCAGCTCATGGGTGGAATTAATTCAATCACCTCTGCATCCTCGGTGGTGGGTTCATAAGCAGAGTGCTGTGTGATTGAGAGGAAAGATGTGGAGTGGAGGTCTCACCACCATATCGCCTTCTTCTGATTCAGTCCAAGATGAGAAGACTTGTTGGAGGTCTTTCCATTCAGTGACCAACTGAGTTCTTTTAGTCGTTACTTCAGGATCTCAAGCCCCATCATTGACGTTTAACCAGTGATGTGTAGGGGCCCCACTATGTGGGCTGAATGCCAGGAAATCCTTGTGCTAGGTCTGGGTCCTGGTAGGAGGTGTTCATCCTCATACTAACTGTAGCATCCACAAGTGGAAGTGGACTACCAGTGGAACTGAAGTAAGTCCCCCTAGCCATTATTGAATCACGATGCCCTCCTTGCCTGGTCCACTCCATCTGACCATAGTGAATTTACCCCTATTTACTATTTTCCTGTGATTCCAACAATGATCCTCAGTGTACCAATAATGGTCACCACTCTTGTGGCGCTGCGGATACTGGGAAGCTGCCAACCTCTGATTGGTCAGCAGCTCTGGAAGGCAGGATATCTACCCTTGAGCAGGAATTCTGCAGGTGGGGGGCAGTAGTGGGGTGGAGTGGAGGGAAGTGGCGGGGGGTGATAGAAAATCTTTCATATGAGCTGCAAACTTGACTCTGGGCAGGGTTAGTATCTGATTCAGATTAAGATCAATTGAGCCTCTTAGGTGTAGCCATGATGGGTTTACTGACCAGTGGATAGGCCCCTGTGGCAACCGTTTAATTCCACCAATATATTGAGATGTCCCTTTGTTTGAAGTGAGTCATCGAATCAAACATTCTAAGACTTTATTATGAAGAATTCAATTTATTGACTAGAACCGTGAACATCTGACACTGCAGGGAACATTAAGTGCAACTTCAGATAGCAAGATCTGATCTAACATTCGTAAAAACTTCAGATAATAAATGAACTTTTATATTCAAGTCAGATCATTATCCAAATAATGATCTATTTGGATCTGGTGAAAAAATGAAGCATTCCATTCCACATTTTCTATTCTGGACATACTTTAGTTTTAGTGATAATAATGGCTACAATCTGTATACGTCTGCCATTTTACCTCCATGTTGAAGAATTTTTGAAGGGCAGTCAAATAAATGCCTGACATGTATGAATTTTCTGGATTGATATTCATCGATGAGAAACAAATCATCCTCTATCTTGAAGTTCCATCAGAGAGTTTAAAGCTCCTATAAAAAGGAGTCTGACTGCAATGGATATTGCACTGATTCCTTCAAATCATGCAGCATTCTTCCAGTAATGCCTATAATCAGCCTATAGTACTCCATCAGATATTTTAATAGTATGTATAAAGATTTACATTACAATATCATTGGAAGTAATGGTTTCATTATTTTTGTGAATGTCAAAATGTACATTTTAATTATACTTTGCTCAGTTATAATTTCTACAGTTTCTGCGTTCGATTTGCTAAATGTACAGTAAAGGATTGTTGTTTTGTACAAGGCTCAATACAATCAGAAAAAAGCTGGAAATATTCAGCAAGTCAGCTAGTGTCTGTAGAGAGAGTTAACACTTTAGGCTGATGACCTTGTATCAAAAGGTGACTTTTATTATTGAGTTCTGCTCTGAATGGAAGTGTGCACTTCCTATATGTTTGACAGATGTGTGGTATTTAATTTGACATTAATGAAAATGAAATTTGAGGAAGATATAAATCTGGCTTGCGATTCGCTGATACCCACTTTACACTGTTGTGTAAAATCAAAATAACCCCAAGGATCGGATTTTCCAGCTGTGTTTGCACCAAAACTGGAAAATCCCACCCGATGTCTGCAATTCCCCTCGCGGGTGCAACTGCAAAATTTGCACCCTAAAGATTCATGTGACTGTATTTTGTTGGGAGTGGTGTTGTGATCTTGGATGCTATTTGAGTTAGAGATCTGAGTTTTAATTTCCTTTTATCATTATTTCTGGCCTGAATGGAAAGGGCAGAGAAAAAGAAATGTGAGCAGCAAATCTATGACTGAAAAGCTAAAGGCATTGTTCTGTCACTGAAGGGTAAAATTAAAATGAGGCAAGTCTGATTAAATTCATATCACCAAAATTAAAAATGATGTTAGTCTTATCAAAGAAACTGGAGTATATTTTGTCATTTCACTGTTGGTGTGCTTGTTTCCCCAGTGAGCTGTTAGTATTCACTATATCTTTACTGAGAAGCATCAGTGGAACATTGTAACGCATGATGCAGGACCCTACCAAGGTAAAAGACACCAGGACTGAACTTTTGCTTTTGAGTCTGGAGTTCAGAGCCATGAAAGGTCCCAACACACCCAGATGGGCTGCCAGGCACGAAAGCAGGCTCTGTGAAAGATCTGCCTCAGTGCTCCGGAACTTGTAAGAAAAATAATAAAGCAAAAAACAGCCCTCTAGCCTTCACACCTCACACCTTCTCATCTTTCCAAATGCTCCCCATGCCCCATCCATGCCAACTCATGCTCAATACCCAAATCGCATGCTCTCCATGTCTGCTTATGCTCCTTTATCTACCATCTAGTCCTAATGCTAACTTAGTATCAAATGATACTGACCTATTCCCCCACCAACCACTGTTTGTCCTACATCCTCTCTGCCAACTCATCTAGTATCAACTATGATAGAACTCAGCATCCTGAGATGAAATAAAGTAAAGGCCTATGAAAAGGGTTTTTCATGCTCATTCATGAAAAACCCATTCACCACATTTATATTCCTTCAATTACTTAATCCTTTATAAAATGAAACATTTATTTCAATTACTTAATCCATTGTAAAAACAAGCATTTGTATTCATTGCCCTACATCCATTACATTCTGATCACTTGGACTGTTAATCAAACCGTGAACTTATAGGCATCCCATTGTGATTATGGTAGGTCTTGGAATCAGTCTTGCAGTATAGATCATATGATGATAACCCCTCCCCCACCCAGGTTTATTTCAGTAGAGTGAAATTATAAGCGTTTTTTAATTTTAGACTATTTCCAAGTTAAAGGATAGGAGTGTTAAATGCCTTAAAGCTAGATAGCTGCACAGACATTATACATTTTTTATACATATTCGTGCCTACCTTTACCAATCCTAAAAGGCACCTTACCTCTCACAAAAGGATACCTGGACCTCTAAAATGCATACCCTACCTCTCCAAATAACACTGGCAGACTTGGACCTTTTCCTCAATGGTATAAAGCCTAGTGGTTGTGTTTTAGACACCGCACCAATGAAAATTCATTCATTTTGAAGGCAACTGTAGTTTTAATGTATAGCCACCTCCTTGAACTATGAATGTGCAAACTCAAATCTGTCCCTGTTGCAGGGCGTTGGATACTGTACAGTGCATCTTAATGGTTAAATAGTTTAATTATGTGTATTTATTAATTCCAAGAACAATGTACATATATAGAGCAAAGGATTCAAGTCAGGATGTATCTCCAGGCTTGCTTGTTTACACAGCTCTGTCCAATACTAGGTTGATTCCTAGGTGTGGGTTTCTTACATCACTGTGTAGGTGGTACTGTACCCAGTCCCATTTTGGCTAGGCCAGAAACCTTTCCAAGCCTGCAAACATCTGAGCCTAGGAGAGAAAGCAAGATTAACAAGAAAACATAGTTATGTTTTCAAGCTTGGATTTTAAATGCCTACAAATGGTATGAGGAAGAGAAAACTAAGGGGGTTCATTTTAAAACAAACAGAAAGATAGCACTGTGAGTGTAACTATACTTCAGGAACTGCAGCAGTTCAAAAAGATAGCTAGCTTCCATCTTCTGAAAGGCAACTAAATACTGGTCTAGCCAGCGACGCACACGTTCCGTAAATGAATTTTAAAAACTGCTAATCAGAATTTTCTAAATTTCTAAGTAAAGATACAGGGAGCATTCTATGGTCTTTGACAGCTTATGTTGAAAACTAAATGTGTAATTCATTAAAGCAGTAGGACAAGAACAATCCATGAAAACATTTTTTTGCATTTACCCAGTGTTAAATAGCAGTTAAATTTTATTCAGTTAAGTGTGTATATGTGTGCATTGTTACAATGCCAGTTGGTATTATAATGGACAGAAGGATCCCAAAATGGAACGCTGGCTCAAAAGATTGTAATGGATATTTTTATTTACAGTGGCATACCACTGCCTCACAGCGCCAGGGAGCCAGGTTCAATTCCCACCTTGCGTCACTGTCTGTGCGGAATCTGCACATTCTTCCCATGTTTGCCTCTACGTGCTCCAGTTTCATCCGTAGTCTGAAAGATGTGTTGGTTAGGTGCGTTGGCCATGCTAAGTTATTCCTCAGTGTACCCGAACAGGTGCTATAATGTGACAACTCAGGGATTTTCACAGTTACTTCATTGCAATGTTAACATAAATCTACTTCTGACACTAACAAATAAACTTTTAAAACTTTTTTTTTTGTTTAATTAACCATGGAGGAAACAAAGTCACAGGACCTCTGATTAGTGATAAAAATCAAAGAAAACATTTATTAACCATTTTTTCAAAAAAAGGATTATAATACAATACTCCTCCACTCCTCCTTTAGATGAAAATTATTCAGAGTTTTTAAGATTAATACAAATGAAGTATATTTGAAGCTACAATTGTCTCAATAGCATGCAAGGTTAGTGCATGTGGATTTCTCCTCAGAACCTGCCCTGTCCCCCTTCAGGATGCTAGTCATATGAAAGTCTACTCTACTCCCAAAAGTACACTTTAAAACCTTCTCTTGTGGCAGAACATTAACTTCATAATTCCAAACTCTGGTTCACATTTTCCAAGGACCTGGTTGACCAGAGTGTCTGCTCCACCTTTAGCAGAGAGTCCATGCCAGTATTTCAAAACAGCTCTTTGTCCCTTCCACTTTCTTAAGATTAATACCATTCAACCACTGTTTAGATCTCAGTCACAAATTTACAATTTGTTCACAGACAGTAATAAAACAATTACTGGACACAAGAACAGAAAAAAGCTGGAAAATCTCCGCAGGTCTGACAGCATCTGTAAGAAGAAAAAAAGGTAATAACCAGAATTTTACTGCCCCGCCTGCCACAGGAATCAGGGTGGATGAGGCGCAGGAAGTGGAAGGATCTATTGAGCTCGGGTGGGATTTTACAGTTTCAGGGTGAGCAAGGGTGTAAAATCTCACCCAATGTTTCAAGTCAGGATGAACTCTGAAGGGTCATCCTGACTCAAAATGTTGGCTTGATTCTCTTTCCACAGATGCTATCAGACCTGTTGAGATTTTCCAGCTTTTTCTGTTTTTTGTTTGAAATTCCAGCATCCACAGCATTTTGCTTTAAACAATTACTACAGTTACTTTAGGAAGTCTTCTTCTATTTGTTCTCGCCATTCGACCTGTCCCAACTTTGATTCTGTGAACAGAAACCAAAATCTCTGATGACTCGTTTCAAGTTTTTGAAAATCTCCTTTGTTCTTTTTACCCTCTCGACCTTCTGTATCTCTTCCGCTCATTTACTAGGATCTCTGTTGATCTCTAGCACTGACTGACTGAAACCATTGCTCCATTATAAGGGTCCAGTGTTGAGCAGACCTTGTGAGATGCATCCTCTCTCACTCCCAGTCTTCAATGGAACTAACTCATTTTTTTGCTACAGATTCCAAACGATGGAAGCCGATGCTCCTTCCTCAGGTTGCTAAGCAATTATCGATAGTCTGCATTCCAAAACTCTAAAACACAATCAAGTCTCAGCTAGATATCGGAATTAAACCTCCACACAGACAAACATTGTTTGCTTAGTCCGAAAATTAATCACAGCTTTGTGCAAGCACAGGAACATTAAATTAAATCTACCCAAAACTATACCTTATTTCTAATATCAAAAGAGAAAACACTGGAAAATCTCAGCAGGTCCGGCAACATTTGTAAGGGGAGAAAAGGGCTGACATTTTGAGTCCAGATGACCCCTTGTCAAAGCCTTTTTTTTAACCTTATTTCTAATTTTCCTCATGCAAATATAAAGTTCTTAAAACTAACTGTTTTCCTAACAGTATTGTGATGTACTGCTTTCCTTGACTGAGTTATTGTTTTAGATTTTTATTTTAAATATGATATTAGAAAATATGCCAAAAAATGTTTTTCTCAAATTCCAGTCCCCAGTGAGTTAATAATAATATCAGACCGTGTGAAGACAAGCCAAATCAAATTGGCTTGCCCTTTGTCATAGTAATTAACTGTGTTGTACTCAAGTCATCAGATTGGTAAAAATAAATTAGTTTAAATCTGCTTTAATTGTTGCATCTTGACCACCCACATAAAGGAGCATTGGATTTTCTTCTATTAATGAAATAAAATTATGACTATCTCATGCATAAAGAACTGTGTCAGCTTTGCGGTACAGAGAATTGAACTTATGTCCGCGCACAAGGGAATATTTTTGCAGTTCAGTTTGATTGACCGCACTATATAAAAAGAAAACTGCATATCGTATGTCTCCACTGAAAAGCTGTACAGTGCAAGTCATTTTAATTGAAACTATCTGTGTGTATGTGAGTGTGTATGTATGGTATCCATATATATATGTCTGTATATTATATATAATTTATACATTAGATAAAAGTGGACCACAATTCTAAATTGATTTATTTTAAGAAAAATATAGTTATTACATAAAGGTTCCTGGAGAATGGATTATGCAAAGATTCCTGGAGAATGGATCTTTGTATAGAAAACGAATAAATAGAATGTAAAGCATAAGAAAAGGTTTGAGGAGAATCCACTTACAATGTTCACTATCATTTCTATGGATTGGAATAGAATATATTTAATTGCCAACTGGGATTTGTAAAGAATCAATGTTATCGAGTTTTCTGTTTGCTATAAAAGTGTGAGTTAGCCGTTCAGAGAGGGAGGCTTTTTTCAATGAATCCAATACTGCAGACTGCCTTGGTTCATTGAACTATCATTTCTGACTCATGTTCAGTATGCAATCTGCTTTTTGGATAACCTCATATTGGAGACCAGAAACTAGACGACCTTGAAGAGTATCTTCTAATGACTCACCAAACTAACAATATTGTGCCAGCCTCTCTAAGATTCCCACAAACTGAGTTATGCTTTTGCCTTCCATTGATTCTTTCAGTGGAACCTAAATTGTTCCAAGATGATCAGTGGTCTGCAAGGATCTTTGTCAAGGCATCGTAAGTTTTGATCCCTGGCTTTGCTAGATGAACCAAGATCTGGAGCAAATCGAAGGTTTTACTTCCTATTATTCTGAGAAAAGCTGGTATGAACAAATTGCTGGCAATGTTATTTGCTTATACGAAGTATTGGAAATACTCTACATAGGAACTCCATGATTCATTTTCTTCATTCAAAGGGCGCATGTGCCCTAATTGACCCACCATTTCCCTTGCAGGTACTCATGACTCAAGACTGCTCAATATGTTTTTTTTAGTGCGTTCCCAGTACTCCCCTTTTTCACCCTAGAGACCATTGACTTGACTTTTTTATTTCAAATGACTCCAGCTGCCCAGCTTCTTTTTAAATAAGCCAGCTTCTGCCTGGAATCTCATCATTCTCTAATTGGGAAAAGAAAACCTTTTAAAACTACACAGAAATCTTCCACCTGTTTTTTTTTCTTATTTGTCGTTCCTTGAGGACCCACAATGTTTTCCCTTCTACTTAAGATCTTTCTCAGTGTTCTTGGTGCAACAAAATCAATAGCTAATTTTGTCTTTGTAATGTTCCCGTTATGTTTGGAGTTATGGGTTTTACTCAAAGAGGAAAGGACGTGGTTTGCATTCATAGGGTGGAATTTTCCCATCCCACCGACCATGGGAATTGAACCATGGAAAGGTTTGTTGATCTTGGGTGAGATTTTCCAGCCTGGGGGTGAGCACGGCTGGAAAACTCCATCCATAGAGCCAAGCTAACAAAAACAGATGTATTGAAAGAGATGTTGTCAGCACAAAGTACAAAGTGAAATTAAATGGAGGATCTCTGAAATGCCCCAATGACATCACCATCAAATCACGCTCATCTTAAAGCAATCATGCTGCTACTTTACACAGATTGCTACGGCAAGTTGATGAGCCAGCATCCCCAGTGCTCTGCCTGGAGCTAAATAAAAGGACTATTGCAAACATAAGTCCCAAGATCTCAGGGCAGGAGGGCAGAGGATGCCTTGCAGAGTCTGGAGGGGGACAATCGTGGCATCGGAGGGGTGGGGTATTTGTATGCCAGGGAGGGAAGGAGTCCTAGACTTCCAGCATCCTAGAGGGAGTTGGAAGGATGGGGAAGGGCATGGTTGAGTAGGTCACCCCAACTCTGAGGGAACCTTCAGAATGAGGTGCCCCTCCCCCTTTTTGTCTGAGAGGGGGAGAAATGTTTCTGTCACTTTCCCACCCTACCTGCGTTTGCTCCCTCCAGCCTAAAAATTGAGGCTAGGCAAGATAAGACTCTTAATTGGCTATCTGGTGGTCCTCCTTCTCCTCAGAACCCACTTTGGGTGGCAATTCGACCTATAGATTTTACCTTTCTGTTTTCACTGCAGCTATGTGAAAGTCATTAATCACTTACTGTATTATTCCATCAGCAAATTGGATCATAGAGGCCCAACAGATATTCCTGTTAGTTTAACCTTCAGCCTTAGACCTACTAGTTTCCATGATAACTCTATCACCTTGCCTAGCTTTCACTTCCCCTTATTTCTTTCCTCTGTAATGCAGTGAATATTAATAGTATGTTTACACAGATTACTATGGCTGTTATTGCAAGTTGATGAGCCAGCGTCCCCAGAATCACCTTTGATTAAGTATCCCATCATACCTAGGAAAAGAGCCCTCATAACAATAGCACTTATTTTAAGATTATTAAAGCATTCTAATTTCAAATCTATTAGTATTACCTCCTTGGTTTCTACTTCACTGCTTAAAGTTTTACTTCCTTCGTTAGTATACAAAATGTTACAGTCCCTGCTCATTTATAGGTGCTTCTGTTTTGATATAATTACATTACATTCACAAAGTTGGTTACAAGCTGGCATGAATTTCCATTGGATTACACAGGGTCAGTTAACTGTGTAAATGCGTGAAGGCTGAAAATACTTGTTGGGTTGTTATTTTCACTGTTGACTCAGTTATTCAGGAAGTAATTGCTCAATGATTATTCAACATTTTAAATAGTTGTTGTTCGATGTTTACGTATTGTTTCGGAACATATCCCAACATGACACTGGAAATTATGTCTGGAACAATTCTGTTAACGTTGGCATCAGGTCACAAAAGCATTCCTTTTATAACCCAACAAACTAGGCTCTGTAGAAGTCAAGCAACTAGTGAATATGAACAAAGTGCATCATTTAGAATGATTAATCGGGTGAGAGAAATACACAAATAAAACACTAATCCCTCAATGTTTTAGAGGATATCCAATATCCAACTTCAAATTAGCTGCCAAACAATATTTTAGATGACATCTTATTTTAAATTAACAGCAGAAACTCCCGTCTCTTGTGGAAAGTGCTAACAGGGCATCACACAATTAAAGAACAAATTAAAAGCGATACGTCAGCAGGGAGCTTGTTTCGTTTCCATAGGTTTAATAATCTAAAATATAAGATGTAGAATTAAAACTTTGAAATATTGATTTCTAATTTTATGGATTTTGGAATTCATATTGGTCAATCCTCAAACTGCGATCAAGTACTTGAAGTTCCGTGGTGAGGTCAGATAGGGGGTTAAGTTATTGCTTTGTGAAAACAAAGAAAGCTTGGTATTTGATTGATGGGAAAATAGTGTGATCCATTGGCCCCAGGAGTCTCATGCTTTGCTCATTTCCCCCATGTGCTTTTAGATCTGATAAAATTAAAAACAAAGGGTCAAGCTGCAACTCAAAATGGAATGATTTTGTGCCACTAGCTAATGCTATTTCCATGTATGTCAAACTAGTAGTTGGTTTTATTTGACATGCTTTGGTGCCCTGTAATAAATGAAATTCAAGACCATCAGATACTACTTATTTCTATTCTCTCTCTCCTTCCCTTGTCCTTAATCTTTTTGGGAACCCAGGGCACACATTCACTGCAAACAAAATAATTTACATGCGAATAACTGTGCATCTATTATTTTTGTTTCAAAATCTCTATTCCATTGTAATGTTGAATGTTAAATTGCAATATAAACCAGGCATATATTTTTTAGGACATATTAATTTTAGAATTGCCAACACAAGGTGAAGAAATAATATCCAAACCTGCTTTCCTTGATACTGCTCCATATCTTCATCTTAATGTTAGATATTTCAACCAATTTCTCTGGCTTTAGTCAGCAACAGGCCCATTCAGTCATCAGCATTCTGTCTCAAAAAATTAAGCATTCTCACTTCTCAGAAGGTTCCTAATTGAAATGGGGTTCAATTAAAGAATGAACCAGGAAAACTTGAAGCCAAAAGAATTGAGAAAAAAAAAATGATTCCTGTTCTAAGATGTTTTTACACATCTTAAACAAACTCTTTAATTGTTCAAGGCTGCATTGAAATCAAGGGAAATGGCAATTGAATGGTTTCTACTGTGGGCACGAGATTCATGCCACCAATTTAATGCTTGGGGGCAAATTGAAAACTTACCCCCAACTCTTGTAACTGGATATTCAGCCTGTCACAGTATGTGCATACTGGGTGTATCAGAGAAGTGTACTTCGCCCCATCCTGTGTACTTATGGTTAACTGATTTAGATCTGGTACAGCTATTATTACATGATAATTCTTGCTTTACACTGTATCCTTGCAGAAACCAAAATGACAGGGTGAATTTTCATTTTGAAGATGGGTGGTTGGAGCTGGGAAATTTACTGGCTTGGCATACCTGTCTTGGAAAAAAAAGGGCCACAATTTTCCTTCAGGTTGAGGGGTTTGGGGAAATGGGGCCTGAAGCCACTGGCATAAATTCAGAGGCTGTTGCATGCCAAGGAGTACTGGATAAAAGACAAAACTCACTGCTCTTGAAGTTCATCATGTTTATTTGGTTCAATATTTGGCACTGTAGCCCTCAACTTTATGTTCCCTCAACCACCAGCCACTCCAAATGCCTTATCTCTGTCAACTTGTGCCAACCTTTGTCTCCGCCTACTTCCAATAGCCATCACACTCTCCATGCCAAATCATAATGCTTCCATGCCCATTCAATGAGTATGCATACTATGCAGAAAAGTGAACTCTATAGTAATAATGGCAGATGCGGAACAGCTTAAAAACAGCCATTCATAACTTTATTTAAAGAAAGTTACTACATGAACTGTAAAAATGTTGATCAGTCTGACCCTCAAAGTATCAACAGCAGAAACCATAAGCATTTTGACACCTCTTTACTTTGTGCAAACAAACACTCAGCCATTGACAAAACAGGTCGAAGGAAACAAGCTGTCAATCATGCAATGCTTTTCAATGTGTGCAGCTATTTCAATAAAGAAGTCTGAATTTGGTGGAGAGGTATGGAGGATATGGGTAAAACCTTTTGAAGTTATCCTTTAAAAGGTTCCTATTTCCAGATTATTATTCATCTGAGGGTCCACGAGTCCTTGAATATCTGGCCAAATCCACAAAAATAGTGGGTGGTCTAGGAGATGCCATCCCTGTAATGGAACCAGCCAGGTCAAGAATGCACCTTCTCCCATGCTAGTGAAAATTGTGGGAATGGGAAGGGAAGGGAAGGGACGGGTGGGAATCCTGGAATCAGGACCCATCTGCCATTTTTTTAAAGGTCAGTGGACTCTTCCCAAATTTGCAAAAAACCAGTTTGATTGAACTACAGAACAAAATCACTCTTGATTCCTGTTCATCAAAACTCCATAATTATTGCTTTAGTAAAGTTATGTTTCTAACACCACATTTTATTATCTATGAAGAGTTTAAGAAATGAGATCTGATGCATGCAATCAAACTAGGAAATATAATTCTGTGAAAATCTACCAGTAGGAACCATGCAAATACAAGATCCATTTATATGCAAATTGAAAAAAAAACTCCAAATCTTCTGCAAAATTTTTAAAGGTCAAATTCTCAAAGAAAGTATGCAAAGTCCTGTATTGACATCCAGATAGTCTTTAATAAAGTTGCTCAAGAAGGACTGAAACAGACACTGAAAACAATGGGCATTATAAAACCCACTATTGTACTAGACCGAGGGGCAATGAACCATGAGCCTCTGAGAATGCATTCTAGTCATTATGTATATGTTATCAACTAACCACCCAGTAGTTGCAAATTTTAATCCCACCATGGGAAGTTGTGAGATTGAATTCAAAAAGTAATTTGTGTCTTGGTCTTGAATGTTGCCTGATCGTTGGAACCTATAAACTGCGAGAGCCTGCCAATCTGACCCAGTTAGACTTCCACTCTAAGATTGTGTTGTTGATTCTTTACCCAAAAAGTAACTGGAGATAGAAAATATCTATTACTTTTGCCCAGGAAGAAAAAAATCTAAAATTAATTTAAAAGATGCCTGGGGATGAAGATGGACTAGCTAATTGCTACTGCTATCCTATTGGAATGAGAGGGGAACAGTGAGTGAAATGCCTCAGGAATTGTTGCTGAGGACCCTTTGGATCTGATTTTACCATTTTCATTCTAAGTGCTGAACCTGGGCGTGATTCAGATCTGACTTGTAAACCCTATTTTCAGGCACCCACATACACACTCAGCCTGAAAAAAAGTCACAAATCTGAATCGCGCTATGGATGGGTTTCATTGCACCCGAAACTCTCCTGCTCCGACTGGAGTCTTCAATTCCACCTGCGCAGTAAAAAAAAATTTGAAAAATGCTCCCCCTGCCACATTGCTCCCTGGCTGCATAAAGCGGCCCAGAAGAAAATGGCCTCCACAGACATCGCCCTACCCCTACAACATAACTGTCTCCCTTATCCTCCCACCTCCCCACTACCCAGACCAAAAATGATCCCCTCCCTTCCTTCTCCCCAACCCATCCCACCTCTCCCGCACCAGAGATCCACTTGGCCCTCCTCCTCCTCCTCCTCCCCCTCCCACCAGAGAATGATCAGACCCATCTCCTTCTCCCTCCCCGCCAGGAAATGATCTGATCCTCCTCACTCCCTACCACCAGAGACACATCTGCCCCCTCGGTCCTTTGCTGGAAGGTCTGAATTTATCTCTTCGGAAGCTGGTGTGTCTGAAACAGACTTTTGCTGAGCATGTTTGTTTTGTGCCTTGTGGGCCGAAAGGCCTGTTTGTGCTGTAGTGTTCTGAATCTGGACAGGTGAATATGATGGTAAAGGGCAATATACAGGTATGTTTGAGCATCCAGCCCATTAAGTCAATTTAAATGCATGCAAATGATGTTGTGTCCGTTTTGGGCATGGTTCCGATCACGTCCATTTTCAGGCCTTGTAAAGGGGGAATCGGTGCAGACGTGAGTGACGCTATTTGCCTCACGCCTGACCTTACCAAGATTTTACCCCCAAAAATGGGCACAATGCAATGGTAAAATCAAGCCCTTTGTTTTCACTTTTGATACAAAAGTTAATATAAATAAAGGAAAAATACTGTGGATGCTGAAATCTAAAACAAAAGCAGGAAATGGTGGAAAATCGCAGCAGGTCTGACAGCATCTGTGATCGTCATGATGTAGAGATGTTGTTGTTGGACTGGGATGGGCACAGTAAGAAGTCTTACAATACCAGTTAAAGTTCAACAGGTTTATTTGGTATCACAAGCTTTTGGAGCATGGCTCCTTCATCAGGTGAGTCCCGTGGAGAGCACCTGTGGAGAGAGAATAACACCAACGTTTCATGTCAGAATAACCCTTCATCAGAGTTATAAATAGTCACATTGGTATATGGTACTTGATGGAAGCGAGTTATTAGTCAAATTAGAATAAGTTGGCAGGGGCCCAGAAAATGAAATAAAAATCTGTAAATGGGCAGACCAGTGGCACGTGGGAATTAATCTAGACAACTGTTAGTGCCAAATGGATGGAGTTAGCTGCCAATGAAGTTGAAAGGCGTTTGAGGGCGATTTGACATGTTAAATACCAAACGTACTGTGAGTAGTATGGAGGCCTTGTGACACAGTGGGAGCTCCCCTCATGCTGGACCAGAAGCTCTGGGTTCGAGTCCAGTGCCAGGACTTGTTTGTTGGCCACGCAAGTTGTGTTCAACATGGTTCAAAGGGCTAATAATCAGCTTGGAAATTCTTCCACTACTTCTCCTACTATTTCACCAAAGGATAAGAAACAGTATGGGTGTGAAGATATGCTAACAGCAACAACTGTGAGTAGTAAAAGGGAAACCAAACAAAATGCTGAACTCTCTTGTAGAGTACACGTTAGCAAAGGTCGTGCTAAAATTATCTAACGATCCTGTTGGATTGCGCATTGAATTTTGTGTCCAGTTTTGGCCAAGGAAAATGCAAGATAGATAATCAGGCCTCAAGGCTGATGACATTGATTACTTGAGCTCTGAGGAAGGACTAAAGAAACTGTGCTTCTTCAGCTGTGAAATGAGAAGTTTGAGGTGTATGAGATCTTAAATATTATTGACAAGGAAAAAACTTCAAGCTAACTATTTCAAGATAATTCAAGTTGGGATGGTTGAGATAAAATGGACTGAAGCTGTATCTGTATTTATGTTGTCATTTTGTAGCACAGCTAGATTACATAGAAACAAGAATGGATGCAGCTCAACTTTTTAAGCAACATTACTTTGATGAATTTTTGATGTAGCGGTTTTGAAATATGAAGCTTTGTGTAGAAAGAATATAACAATTTTAATAAACGGTATATTAGAAGCAACATGAAGCTTAAATATGCTATTACAATGAGCTCAGAAAATTGATATTGTGTTGGATGTTTTTAAATTTAACGTTTGATTTAATGAAGGAATAGGGTGATGGTTTGGTGATTTAACTCCACTCGTGACTATTTCTTATAAGTATTGCAATAGAAGTGGAGGCATCATCATTTACCTTGACCCTAAATTACATTGTCGTATCATTTAAATATCTATATAAACCAGTAGTTAAAACAAAATGTTGAATTTACTACTGGATATGAAAAATATTAGTTCATACGTGAATTCATTTTAGTGTGTTATTTTTCTATTAATATTTTGTTTCAGCCTGACATTAATGGAATGGATGGCAATTGTATGCTACTGGTATTATATTATTTTGGAGTAATAAAATATAAAGAGTTTATACAATTACATCGGCAAAGTAGTAGAATTCTGTGCTTCAGATTACAGAACTGCTCACTTATGTTGGATGTATTTTTACCTTTCATTAAAAAAAATTATGCTGTATTTTTTTTTCCTGTGGAAATTAAATAAAAGTACATGGAGATATATCTTTAAACCTCTGTGTCACTTTGTTTTGCCATTGTTTAGTAGAAGCCTGAATGGTTTATTTCCATCATTACCAATTTGCAGATGGCTAATCATATGCATCCACTATAATTATGAAATGACCAATGGCAAAAGTGAGATTCTAAGCATTCATTATATCCTTTATTTACAAAAACCATAATGTAACCCAAAATGACCTGGTGCTACAAGTTCATTGCAACAAGATTCAAAACATTGCCTTTCTATCCTTTATACAGTACATAGGATCCTTTAAGTAAGTAGTTATTAGCTTGCACAGTCTGTATAACAGTAAAAGGACATATAAATTACGGTAAAGTAATGCAGCATGGGGGTACCAACTTGTAGCAAGATTAGATTCCTAACAAAGTTATTGTTTTTGGCAAGACTTTAGTGAAAGGAAGGAAAACTGAAATGTTCACGTGCAGGGAAGAGGAGGATTATGTAATATCATTAAAAGGACAAAGTTTAACATTGATATATTGTTCTGTGATTTCTCGGGCTGAGTCAACAACGTAGAACTTTTAATCTAGTCCTTCTGAATTATGTTAGATTATGAGTGAATTGCAAAAAGTAAGAGATCATGAGAACTTTAAGCATAAATACTTTAAAACATAATGCCAGAACTCCACCACCTTATCCACCATGGAATCTGCACAGATGAAGGTTCAACAACAAAAATCTCTATTGACCTCAGGTGGGAAGTTCCAGTCTTGCCCGAGCGAGGCCATGAAATCTTTTCCCATAGTGGTGTACAATATCCCTCATTTGGGTTTCCAAAAGTAATAATGAAATCTTCAGTTTCGCAGAAATGTTGAAATTAATTTTTCACTCTCCACTTGAGCAAATTTTGAATAGTTACAGAACCATTAAAGCAAAGTTAAAACATTATTTAGGCAAATTCAGGGCACGTAAGATCTCTCTTTGGTAAATTGATGATAAATTGTAAAGAAAATGTTTATTTTGAAATCAATCTTAGCTTCAACTTTCATTGATTGAGAGCAGAAAGTCATATCAAAAATTTAAAATACCTTTCAGGTAGGTACAAAGATGCAATCCAGTAAAGATATGAATAACATTAAAGATTAAGTAGATTAAAACATTTGCATCTATTATGAGCAAAAAGCAATGAAGTGCTGTGCTCAGTGAGAAAGAATACACCTGGGATGAGCACTATATTAAGTCAAGAACAATCCTCACTGGAAATGCTCAATATTTTCAGTAGTTATGGTGCATAAGGCATAAAATATCAGCAAACTCTTTAATAGAGCAACACAGAAGCCTTCCTATTAATCATGTTCCAGAAGATTTTTTTAAAGCAAAATGTCAGTCTGGTTTCCTTATAAAGTTATTCTGTGAAATATTCTGGCAAATTCTGTGGAGTTTGTAGAAAACTTAAATTGCACAACATATTTTACTTTTTTGCAGTATCAAGATAATTCTACAATAATAATTCTAGAAAGGAAACTAATGATTTTTCAGCAAGGGTTGACTGTGATGTAAAATCAAACCTAGGGTGGCACAGTAGCATACTAGTTAGCACTGCCGACTTACAGTTCCAGAGACCGGGTTCAATTCTGACTTTGGGTGACTGTGTGAAATTTGCATGTTCTCTCTGTGTCAGCATGGATTTTTCCTCCAGGTTCTCTGGTTTCCTCCCACTCTAAAGATATGCAGATTAGGTGGATTGGCCATGCTAAATTGTCCCTTATTGTCCCATGGTTAGTGGGATAAATTTATTAGGATTATGGAGATAGAATAGGAGGTGGACCTGAGTGGGATGTTGTGTCGGAGAGTTGGTGCAGACTTGAGGGCCAAATGGCCTCCTTCTACATAGAAGCATAGAACAGTAGAGCACAGAAACAGGCCTTTTAGCTCTTCTTGGCTGTGCTGAACTATTTTTCTGCCTAATCCCACTGACCTGCACCTGGATCATATCCCATATATCCAAATTTTTCATAAATGTTAAAAGCGAACCTGCATTCACCACTTCATCTGGCAGCTGATTCCACACTCCCACCACTCTCTGTGTGAAGAAGCCCTCCCCTGCTAATGTTCCCTTTAAACGTTTCCCCCTTCATCCTTAACCTATGTCCTCTAGTTTTTTTTCTCCCCTAGCCTTAGCAGAAAAAGCCTGTTTGTATTCATTGTATCTATACCTAACATAATTTTATAAACCCCTATCGAATCTCCCCTCCTTCTTTACACTCCAGGGAATAAATTTCTAACCTATTCAACCTTTTTCTGTAATTCAGTTTCTCAAATCCTGACAACATCCTTATAAACCTTCTCTGCACTCTTTCAATCTTATTAATATCCTTTCTGTACTTAAGCGACCAAAACTGCACATAATACTCTAAGTTCAGTCTCATCAATGTCTTACACAACCTCACCATAACATTCCAACTCTTATACTCAATACTTTGATTTATTAAGGCCAATGTACCAAAAGCAGTGTTTATGACCCTATCTACCTATTATGCCACTTTTAGGGAATGATGTATCTGTATTCCCAGATCACTCTGTTCTACTGCACTCTTCAGTATCCTACTATTTATCTGGGATGTTCTATCTTGGTTTGTCCTTCCAAAGTGCAATACCTCACACTTGCCTGCATTAAACTCCATCTGCATTTTTCAGCCCATTTTTCTAGCTGGTCCAAATTCCTCTGCAAGCTTTGAAAACCTTCCTCACTGTCCACTATTCCTCCAATCTTTGTATCATCAGCAAATTTGCTGATCCAATTTACCACATTATCATCCAGATCGTTGATATATCCACTGTGATAATTTTATGGTTCTATGATATCTCAGCTGATTCTGAGCTACATCACTCCCCAAAAATGTACTTGTAATTTTTTACATTGATCATTCTTAAGACAGTGGATCCTGACCCAGAATGGAGTCATGAGCTGAAATCTGTAGATCGTGAATTTGATAATTGCCATAGTAGTCTGTCTGAGTGTTAACAGCTGTGAGGTCCCTTTAAATCCTCCTGTTCATTTTAATAATGGACCTTGCCTAACTGACCAATCTTTGAGGTATAATTCCTGCTCCAAAAAGCCAGTGAAAAGATTATTCATTATTATTTCCAAAACCTACAGTCTAAACATCCCTCTGTTCTTGCAGCTCTTCCCACCACCACAACTCTCACCCTCCCCACAATCCTTGAACAAGTCTCCACCAGTCTTCTTGCTTCCAAGCTGGCACACACTATGGAGTCACAGCAATTTTCAAGTTTGGGGCCAAGAAAAAAGTTTGGAAAGCACTTTCTCAAGACTCCATGTGAGTTCATAACTAATACATCAAACTATTCAAATAAGGGATACCATGAAGCTGAGTACTACAATATCCTTGCCAGCTGACATGCTTGAAATTACATGAATTAATGTTATATTAATATAACACTTGAATATTTTGTGTGTATCTCACTTTTGAATTGCCAGAAACAGAGTTATATTTTTGTTTGATTTTCTATAACATAGGACTCAGTAATATTTGTATCCAGATCACATTGTAATGATACAGGGAACATATTGCAGCTCTGCCCTTCAAATTGAGACAATAATCTACAACCATATAGTAAGAGTCCAACATTTTTTTCTACTTCATTCATGGGAATGGGCATTGCTGGCTGGTCAGCATTTATTGCCTATCCCTAGTTACTCTTGGAGGGTAGAGTCACATGTAGGCCAGACCAGATAAGGACAGCAATTTCTTTCCCTAGAGGACATAACCGGATGGGTCTTTACGACAATCAGCAATGGTTCCATGGTCATCAGTAGATTCTTAATTCCAGATATTTTTTATTAAATTCAAATGCCACCATCTGTCATGGCAGGATTCAAAACAGAGTCCCCAGAACATTAGCTGAGTTTCTGGATTAATAGTCTAAAGATAATACCACTAGGCCACTACCTCCTGGTAAAATTGTGCCTTAACCTCAGGGTTTTGCAACAAAACTGCTTCAATTAAGTTTAAGAATTTTGAAGGTGACCTTCCTGATGCTGATTCCTTGCTTTCATCAATGTTTGTCCAATATGACAAGGCAGGTAGTAGTTTGCAGTAAGACAGTTTGATTGATCAGGGACTGTCACATTAATGCAGGTGGAGGTAAGCCAACCCAAAATATAAAACTGCACAATGTAACAAATAGATGTACCATTTTGATATCTCTGAATATAGCAGACACCATGATATCTGGCTTGGATAGTCTGGCATGCAGTATGAGAAAAATGCTAGATAATGAATTACTTGTCACTCAGAATAGATGTACTATTGAAATGGAAGATGAAAACTGTGTTTAACAGTGAGTGGTTTTAGTAAAAGAAAAAAAGTATATGCATAAGAATTTATTGTGAAATAAAACAATGCATTCATCTCTTACAATATAAAGTTTGAAAAACGCCTTGACCAATTCTAAGATTCTTAAAAAAACTGCTACTTATTTGCATTTTAAATATTTTATCATACTCTTATGGAAAGCATAGCAGGCTTTCTGAGGTGTCAGCAAGCTACGGCTATGCAGATGTGTGTCAGTGCTTTATTTGTTCAAGTTATGATGTGGTGCTCTGCGGTGGAAGATGCTTCGTGTCTGTCACTCACCATGATAGCTGTTTCTCTATTAAACTCACTGTATCTCGTCAAAAAACACCATCTGTGAGTGTTCTATTATACTTGCCGACCACTCTCCTTTAATTTTGCTCATGTATCAGATTTCCAGTGAATAGTGACAAGTAAACATAAGTGAGAATGCACAGTCATAAGATTTTCTTCAAATCCTCCAAACTATAAAATATAGAAGATCTAATTTTGAAATTTTCAAGGAAATAACTATTTGTTTCTCGAGATTGGTAGCATAACTGATTTAAATAATTTTTTTTATGTCCTAGTACATAAATGTTAGCCCAAATTATTTTAGCTCATTTTGTTAGATATGAAACATTTGGCCCCATAAACAAAATGGACTCAGATTTCCAAGTAATGACATCTATTACCAGCATATCCCTGGAGATTTATGCTACCTGAAACAGGCTGAAATGTGACTCACAATACTATTCTCACTCCTGTAGTATAATACAACTTCTAAATTTTCTTTTCCTATTAATTCAAACTTCTAAGTGCAGCTGCGGCTGATTGTTTTTTTTTTGCTATAGCTCTTGTACAGAGCCACCAGAAAAAAAAACGAAAAAGATTTGTTTCCTATTGAGACAAATGGAAAATGAGATGCTGAAAGGGCAACATGCTGAACCTACCTTCTAGGCAAGAAAATTCACTGCAGGAACTGACTAGCAAGTGCATGGGGGTGATTGCATTATATTAACAAGCTTCTGCTATTTCCAAGATATCCAAAGTTATTGGAACATTACAAAGTGCTCCCATACCAGGGCTAATGATAAAGAATGAATTTCATTGTACATATCCAGTTGTGTGATGCATCTGTGTTTAAACTGAATGCACAAGGTTGTTGACCTTAAATATTGTAGAACTACTATTGCATTAAAATAATTCTCAACCTGATGGTGATGTAACACCATTATAACATTTAACAATATTTCAGCTCTGTCTAATAATTGGTTGGGAGAAAACAGTCTAGTTGTTTCTTTCTAACTTACTGCTGACAGGTGGTGGAAACTGAAATACTGTGAATTCTAATGACAGATAGATTTATTTATGGTCATTACTGGTCATCTATGGCAAAGCCGCCAGAGGCATTCAAGTTATGGTGCTGCAGACATATGTTGAAAATTAATTGGGCAAGGAAATAGATCATGAGAAGGTCCTTGAACTGGGACAAAGAAAAGTCGATGAGGAAGCTGACTTGACATTGGCACATTATTAAAGAGTGACAAAGAACGTTACTGAAGTCATTGTCTGGAAATGTTGATAGCAATAGATGGAAAGGAAGGTAAAGAAGAATGGGTATTGTGATGGGGCAGGAAGGTTTAATTACAGGGACTGATACAAATCCACTTGTGTAAAGGCTGCAAAGTATGTAGTCCACTGATGGTTAGCTCCCGTTTGGAAAAGACATGTAGAAACAGAGATCATAAGATAAGGAACAGAGAATTTATTTAAGGGTTGTGAAGAGATGTACAGGATCAGGAAATGACAAATGTGTTAGATTCTTCACACTAGTTTTCACACAAATGAAATTTGCAGTCTAATTCAAATTGAATCATTTGATGTGGGTGACAGCAAACCACTGTGCTCTGTCTTCGTGCAGGGAGCAGAGGTCACAGGGATGTCGATTAGAGATAGGGCTCCAATGTTACAATTACAATTCTCAGATTCCCCACGAGCCCATGGAAAATTGCACAGTCACCCAACACATGTAGATATCAGCAGAAATGTATTAAGAAGAATTAAATACCTACAACAGAATTTGAACACTGTTCAACACTTATTAGCAGTTTAAACAGAAGATACTGAGCAGCTCATTAATCAGCTGCTTGGGATGCTGTGCAACACTGCTTATCTGCTTAACAGTGCCACTGATTGACACTATCGCAAGCTGATAACCAGAGGTAGGCAATGGGGTGAAAATAATGGTAATCCAGCATAAACAGATTAGTGCAACTGATGGAAAATCCACAGATTTCATATAAATGCTTTCTGGACATTGCAATTTGAATGCAGTAACTGCATTACAGGTGACCACTAAAGATGGGTTCAATGGCGTTGTATGAAAAAGGTCAGAATATGAACCTCATAATTGTGAATAAGTCAGCATAACATGTATAGTGGGAAAAATACATGCAAACATTAAAGTGATTATGCATATTACTGAGCATTTTATCGCTAAAGTATAGAGTGCATTTTCTTTCCTTTGTTGCTGAAGCTTAAAACCTTTTCAGTTGATACAATCAGCTAAGTGTTTCCATGCATATACTTTGCGATTATCATCCTGTGTATTGCCTACGGACAGTTTTCCAGTCAGTCTCTTAGTCTATTTATTATCTAACCATTTGTCTTTCTGCTTTGGACTCACAGTGATGTGTTCTGACGATAGTATGTTGTCTTCTTTTCCCAAATGGAGATGGACAACCAGAGTCACCACTCTAGCTCTGAGGCCTTAACACTTATGGCATTACAATGATTGATGTTTAATCATTATGGTTGGCAGCAGTAATGTTGAAACCTTGGGCAAACTGCATGTCAATAACACTGATGAGAAAACAACTAAAAAAACGATCCACATCACTGTCAACAGTATTGGCCAGTTTGTGAAGGCCACAGAATAGAGTTTGAAAAAAAATAAAGATTAGATTTCTGAATGAAAAACAGTTTTGTAGAGTTGAGGGTAGAGATAGATGTGATACTTACAGTGTCAATTTTACTGGCATCCCTGCAGGCAGAAAGTTTTCTGTCTGCTTTGGCTCAAAATCTCCCAAGTATCCTGATTCTGATTTTGAAGGGATGACTGGCAATATTGATTAAGGGGAATTGTTATGATCCCCATAGAGACCAATAGCTTTAAAGCGAAATGCAAACTTCCAGTTGTTAGTAAAAAGATATATGGCAAGATTTTGTGCCTTAAAATACTTTTCCTGTATCAAATGAGTGAAATGACATTTTTTTAATGCAGGTAATGATAGTTCAAATCATGAAGTAAACAATTTCTTGTTACCTATCACTCTTCAAAGGATTACAAATCTCATAGCAAACAGTTCAGATTTGCTCCCAGCTTCTGGTGGGCAGATTCTTGTGTCCTTTTCCAATCAGATAGCTTAGAATTCCAGGACTATCTCTCACCATGACAGTCACATGCTCCTCCATCTCCAAGCTAGGTAAATCTTCTGGCCCTTTTTAACTCTTTATAATAGTCTTCAAACTAAGTGCAAGCTCCACTTTATTTTCCTCATGGTGAATGATAGAGTCAGTATTTTTCTCTGCTTCAGGTGCTAATTGTATATTTTCTTGCTCTTTATCAGTTGGCTGCACACCAATATGATGAAACTAAACTGCCTTCTGTCTGTGATATTTTTGTCTTTGTAGGAAAACCTGCAATCAGGCCTCAAAATGGCTACCTTATTCTCTAAACACATTATCATTTCTACTTAGATAGAAGGTTAGTTAGTTATCAACTGCCATTCATCTTAGAACTGGGTGATAGGTTCCAACACAACGGTTTCATATTACCGCTATGTTTCTGGGACTTCAGGAGGTGCAGGGTCTATCCATTGTAGATTCAGGAATAGCTGCTAATAGCCACTATTCAAAGTACCTTGCACCTCCTTTCATTAAAAACTATGTGAGATCTTCTCTTCTCTAACAATGAAACCGCCTAAGCCTACTGTCAGGCAGACTCCATCAAAGGTCCCAGGATCTCCTTCTCTATCCTACAGTTAAATCTAGAGTCCCAATATATATCATGAATAAGCCTGCTTTGCCATTCAATAAGATCATGGCTGAGTAATATGACTAGGGCTGAGTATACATTATATTCTGCCTACCCCTGATAATCTTTAACTTGCTTGTTTGGCACTTAGAATTTTTTTGATAAGATTTATGTTTTCTTCAAAGTTGACGTTGACTAATCCCATTAATATTTCCAAAGTGTCCTCTTATCACATTCTTTATAATAGCCTCTGGCATTTCCTCTGCTACTGATGTTAGGCTCTCTGGCCCATTAATTTCCTTTTTCCTCACTCCCTCCTTTTTTAACTAGTGTGGTTACATTTACCACTCTCCAAACTGCCAGAATTAGTTCTACTGAATTTTGGAAGGTGCCAGCCAATGCATATCCACTATTTCCATGGTCAGATCCTTTAATCCCCGGGATTGATCAGCTTTCACTCCCATTTATTTGTCCAGTCTTTTTAGTAACATTCCTTTCCTTCAAGCGTTCACTTTCACTAGACTCTTGGTTCCTTAGCATTTCTGAGAAATTATTTGTGTCTTCCAATATGAAGACAGAACTAAAGTAACTGTTTAATTGCTCTGCCATTCCCTTGTTTTCTATTATAAATTCTCCTGGCTTGGACTGTAAGGGACCTACATTTATTTTCATTCATCTTCTTTTTGCTTACTTATAGAAGCTTTTTTAGTCTATTTCTATGTTCCTTGCAAGTTTAGTCTCATACTCCATTCTTCCACTCTTAATCAATCTCTTAGTTCTCCTTTGCTGAATTATAAACTGTTCCTAAGCCTCATGCTTTCTACTTTTTTCAGCAACTTTATAGGACTTCTGTTTGGATTTAGTGTTATCTTTAATTTATTTTGTTAGCCATGGTTGGACCACTACTGGGAAGAATCTGAGAAAGAATGTTTGTAAGAAAATTAAAATAATTATACAGTAATGATAATGGGATCTTTAATTATGTTCATATGGACTGGAGTAATAATGGTGCAAAGGACAGAATGTGATATATTCCAGAAAACCAGGTGGTGAAGTATAGAGCTTGAGCCAATCTTTACATATGTTTCTAAGCATTTATTTACAGAGATGCACATTTAAAATACACAAAATGTTCTAATTCAGCAGCTGCAGTTTCATCCGGAGCACAAGTGAATCTCAATTAATTATGCTATCTGAAATGCAATGCAAATTCAATTAATATAAACTAATATTTGCATTATTTTGAGATAAGATTAAAACAACTATTTGCATTTATATATTACCTTTCATGACCTCAGAATGTCAAAGGGTTTTCATACTCAAACACGTAATTTGGAAATATAGGCTGGAATTTTACTGTCCCACCTGTCATGGGAATCGGAACGGACGAGGAGTGGATCATGGGAAGGTCTATTGACCTTGGATGGGATTTTATGATTTCGGGACGAGTAAAATCCTGGCTATATTAACTGTTGTACTATTGGAAAATGTGGAGCCATTTTCACACAAAATCCTACTTGTAATAATGGGATAAAGGACCAGACAATTTGTTATTTTAAATTATGTTGATAGAGGTATGAATTTTGGGCAAGACAACTTTCCTGTTTGTCTTTAAATAATGATAATGAAGCGTTTTACATCCATCTGAGAGAGCAGATAGGGTACTGATTTGATGTTTCATCCAAAAGGCACCATTCCCTTGGTATTTCACTGAAGTATGATGTAACATTTCTGGATAGGGATTGAACTTGTGTGAATTTTCTGACTTAGGCAAGAATGTTCCCATTGAACCTAGCTGAAATCGATAATTCTAAAGTCAATATTGGATTTGTGATTCAATCATTATGAACAAATCAAACTGCCTCACATTAATTTTTCAAAAAAATATTTTAGCTTTAGTTGTAATTATGTAAAGGTTCACCAATTCAACTTGCATTTCGTGCCTAGCCTTCATTTAACTCAAATATTTGTTGTCAGCATAAAGGTTTATTTACCTTTAAATTTAATTTAATTTTACATTGAGCAAACAAAATTAGTTGGTAAGTTTAGCCCCATTCTATTGCCTGTCAGCAATATGCATATTCATTAAGTGATGAAAAGGAGGGAAAAAAACCTGCAATGGCTGGAAATCTAGAAATGACAGAGATATGGCACTTTTAAGAAAGACAATGATTGATTAACATTTTGATTTAGGTAGTGTTAATTTCACACATACATTATCTATATAGTTTGAAAGATAGCTTGGTATAAGAAATTATATTGGAGTTAAATATTAAAATGCAATTTACTGAAGTTAAAAGTTTATTTGTTAGTGTCACAAGTAGGCTTACATTAACAGTGCAATGAAGTTATGTGAAAATCCACTAATTGCTATAGTCTGGCACTGTTCAGATACATTGGGGGAGAACGTGGCATGCACGATGCACCTAACCAGTATATCTTGGACTGTGGGAAGAAATTGGAGTACCCAAAGGAAAATGAGAAGAATGTGCAGATTCCACACAGTCATCCAAGCCAGGAATCAAACTCACATCCCTGGAGCTGTGAAGTAACAGTGCTGACCCTTGTGCCAGCATGCTGCCTAGCTGTTATGATCCTGAAAAATACTGTTCTTAAATACATGTGTTTTCCCATGAACACTTGGAAGTACACCAAGGATTCAAATCTCAAGACATTGTACAGCAGCTATTTTAAAGAGCCACCATTCTTTTCAAACCATTGATAACCATCTGTTTTAATTCAACAATTAATTATATTTTTAGAATTGTAGCCTCCAAATTTTGCTGATCCAAGACAAGACCCCCAAGTTTGTTATGATCCAGTTACAGAACAATAACTTGTTTTGTTTGAGTAGATGAAATTTGAAATCCAAAGGACTTATAAAGAAAATAAAGCCACAGTGTTCTACTGTTTTAAACAAATAGAGTTTATTTACTATATAACAAAGAAGTCAATGCCACTTATACTCTAAATACAGGATTGACAGGGGATAAACATGCATTAGAACCATAGAATCCCCACAGTGCAGAAGGAGGCCATTTGGTCCATCAAGCTTTCACT
Organism: Sphyrna mokarran; assembly: GCA_024679065.1. Taxonomy (NCBI): domain Eukaryota; kingdom Metazoa; phylum Chordata; class Chondrichthyes; order Carcharhiniformes; family Carcharhinidae; genus Sphyrna; species Sphyrna mokarran. Next base: position 101,035,105 of record JAGIQG010000003.1, on the reverse strand, counting down.
GACAACAATCCCATCCAGGCCTTTTCTTTATAACCTCACATATTTAACCTGCTACTCTGGGCGGCATAGTGGCAGAGCGGTGGCACAGGCCTCACAGCGTCAGGGACCCAAGTTTGATTCCCGGCTTTGGGTCACTGTCTGTGTGTAGTTTGCACGTTCTCCCCATGTCTACCTGGGTTTCCTCCAGGTGCTCCGGTTTCCTCCCACAATCCAAGATACGTGCTGGTTAGGTGCATTGACACGAACAGGTGTTGGATTGTGGTGACTAGGAGAATTTCACAATAACTTCATCGTAGTGTTAATGTAAGCCTTACTTGTAACCGATAAAATAAACCTTACTTCCCCTGACACGAGCATGGCCAATCAACCTAACCTGCACATCTTTGGACTGTGAGAGGAAACCAGAGAACTCAAAGGAAACCAGTGCAGACACAGAGAGAATGTGCAAACTCTGCACAGACAGTCACCTGAGGCTGAAATTGAACCCGGGTCTCTGGCACTGTGAGGCAACAGTGCTGACCACTGTGCCATCATGCTTTTAAAAGGCAGACTGTAAAAGAATACACCATAAATGGTACATTATATGACAGGCACCATTAAGAGACATTCCCCTGAATTTCTTAACAACATACCCAGAATATAGTCATTACTGTGAGCTACAACATCCTTTAAAAATATTCTTTTTATCACAGGGATTTCAGTCCCTCTTCTTTTAAAAGTCAGTCTGATCCCCAACTCTGCTCCATCCAAAATCCAAGAGTACAATCCGCATCCAGCATTCTAATCCAGATCTCTCTCAAATCTGCTGCAGATCCAACCTCCTTCACCTTGATTCTCAGCTGAGCTAACCAATGAAATTGTGTCCCCTTGTGATGGCCAAGCTATACTCCAGCATCAAAAAACAGCATCTCATCCAATGCTGTTGCCATCAGCTATTTCTGGATTTCTTGAAGCCCTAAATCAGCTTCATCCTCTGTGCTTCCTTGAATCCCAACTGCTAACTCTCTAGCAGATTATCTCTGCTACAGATTTTTCTTTTCCCAACAGCCAGCTTTTTAGGAGGCAGTTTCCCTTCAACTCCAGTGAGATGATAAATGCCCCAGGGCTTCTTGAGCCCCAACTTCCCAGCAGCACAAGAGCCAGTGACCTTCTACTGCCTCTTCAGTTCCCAGCCAGCTTCTTTGAGCTCCTAGCTGCGCAGAACTAATAACTACAGAGTTTTAAAGTCCAGAAAGATGTCCTTCAGCCCATCAACTGTTGTGCCTCATCTTGAGACTTGGTCTACTGGATATCTCTCTGCCCATTACTGTGCCCAAAACCCTAGTCACCTATTTGCTCTTTTCACACCAGACATATACAGGCACATTGCTGATCTGGGTTCCTCTTTTATCAATCATCACTTTCATGGGACCTCCACCACCTTACCTCTTCTCCCTCACCCCACCCCCTTCAACACTCCACCAATTGATGTTTACTTGCTAATCAATTCGGGGGTTTGACTGCACATGGAAACCAGAAAGGAAGAGCAGCACACATTCAGTAGCTCTCCTCTGATGCTTCATGCTCGGGAAAGAATATTGGGCATGTTGAAAGTTGCAGTCTTCAGACTCCACCCTGAAAACAAACTAAGAAAAAAAACTATTAAGTATAGATTCCCCCACAGAAGGCATAGAAGTTCAAAATACGTTGAGATAGCTGATCAAAAGTTATCCTGCACACCTACACTGAAGTGAGCCAGACTGTTCATCCTTCAGGAGTGCTTTCAGGCAGGAGTTAACTTTATAGAAAAGATTCTTTCTCCCAAGCCATCCCAAGTCTTTCCTCATTTCCTTAAACCAACACATCAAGGATTGTGTAAGAATGTCTGAAGACTATGTTGTTGGGTCCTGCGTTTTTCAACCAAAATTAGTTCCTTGGCGTTCGTTTTTAATTGATGAGAATACTTTAATGAAATATAATTTCAAGCCTTTGCCCCAAATATTTTCAGCTGTAAAGATCAGAAAGCTACATGTTTTATAAAATTAGACTTAATACTCTTTGTCTCTAGCAAGTAGGATTGCACTGTTATACTGGACAATATAAAAGCCACTTTCCTGTAGCATTGTATTAGTCTCATGCTGAATTTACTAATGGTTAAATACTCCTTATGTCCTTCCCAATAGTTCCAGCTGGTCATGTAAATGTAGATCATCCTCAATGGCATAGCAGGGGATCCTTAATCATTCCACTTAGTTCTTCACAGTCAGATAGGACATCTGAGCTGTTTCAGAATGCAAAAAAGTAATTGAGAAAATAAGATGTTCTTAAAAAGCATAGAGAAATATCTTCTTTGTTTTTGAGCAATGTAATCCCACATCTTTAATGTTCTGATTGCCATTGTTCATTTTTAATCTAATTTGCTTTTTATTTTAAATAAAAACATTAATGATAGCATTACTCAGCAGGCCAGGCAGCATCCTGTGGAGAGGGAAATAGAGCTTAATGCTTCAGGCTGGCTTACAACCCTTTGGCCTCAGCATTGGAACATAGAACATAGAAAAACTACAGCACAAACAGACCCTTCGGCCTACAAGTTGCGCTGATCATATCCCTACCTACTAGGCCTACCTATAACCCTCAATCCTATTAAATCCCATGTGCTCATCCAGAAGTCTCTTAAAAGATCCTAACAAATTTGCCTCCACCACCATTGACAGCAGCCGATTCCACTCACCCACCACCCTCTGAGTAAAAAACTTAACCCTGACATCTCCTCTGTACCTCCTCCCCAGCAGCTTAAACCCGTGTTCTCTCGTAGCGACCATTTCAGCCCTGGGAAATAGCCTCTGAGAATCCACCCGATCTATACGTCTCAACATCTTACAAACCACTATAAGGTTACGTTTCATCCTTCGTTTCTCCAGGGAGAAAAGACTGAGTTCCTTCCTCGTAAGGTATGCCAGCCAATCCAGGCAACATCCTTGTAAATCTCCTCCATTGCGTTCACCAATTTCCAATCTGCCTCTTTTTTTTTGGTTAGCAGTTATTGATGATTCTTTATGATGGCCATGGAGAATCATCAATAGATCTCCCCGTATGCCTTGTAAATATGAGCTCCCTACTCAGAAAGTGGAGGTTCACCTCAATGGGAAAAGAACAATAGGGGGTTTAAAACCAGTTGGTACCACTCAAGCTGGCAGTCAATAGGCTTCAGGGCTATTTGCAAACTGCAGCTACCATGTGGTACTTTGGTACTTTGGAAAAGAAGGAAACAGAAAGCTGAAGTCATTGGCTAGTTAGACTAACATCTGTCACAGGGAAAATACTAGAATCCATTACTCAGAATTCAATGGCAGGGATTTAGAAAAATCATCAGAGTCAACATGGTTTTGTGTTTGGTGGATTTATTCGAGTTCTCTGAGGTAACAACAAGGAAGATGGGTAAACATAGAAACATAGGTCAGGATATTTCTCAAGATTGGCAAAGATGGGAAAAAATGGTGATGAGGCCATCGATGTATCTAATGGCTTTCTCAACTATACAGTACATCACTTTGAAAAAAGAAGTGTGAGTCACGCATTTCACAATGTATCAGTAGTGGGGTGGCCTCCGATTCACCCATCCTGTCAGCAACTTAGAAGCATGAGGATTGGAATGGCATTTTTCAATGCTGCCCCAGCAGAAAGCAAACAAATCAGTGCACCCTGGAATACACCTGGTAACCCCACAAGACTACCCCGGCATTGTGTTGAAAATATGAATATGTTAAAGTTTGAAACAGGTTCATCACGCTCCCAAGTGCGACGCGTGCAAATTCCTATTCATATTTTTGATTAAATATTCAGTGAGATTCTCCAGCCTCCCAGTACGTGTTTCCCGCTGGTGGGAGATGGCGCATTGTTTGTTAATGGCAGACTTCACTGACCCCACCATTGACATCACTCCTCGTCAACAGGAAACCCGCGGGTGGACTATTGACAGTACCGTAGATTTCCAACCAGGAATCCGGCCATTACGTTTCAATGCTCAAATGTGTGTTGTGTGTGTGATTTACAGAGCTGTACATTCTGGAGAATTTGTCATGCTGATTTCAGTACACTTAAGCACACAGCTGAAAAGCTAGATTGGAACATTTAAATGCCTACATGTGGCTGATCTGAAAATTTAAGCTGATGTTCATCATTTTTGATATTTCAGTTCAACCTGTCCTTTGTTTTTTTGACTATTGTTTATGTCAAGTGTGATTGCTATTTTGTTATTTGATAACATTTATTCAGTATGACATGACAGATTTTTGGTAGGAAGGAGTTCTGACATTTTGAGGAATAAAAAATTGCTAATAGTGGTTCCTTATTTTTTCAGTCTTTCAGTATGCATGTATAAGGGTGATAAATCAAGACCATTTTGGAGCTGCTATATCTCCATTGATGTGGGGATGCCAGCGTTGGACTGGGGTAAGCACAGTGAGAAGTCTCACAACACCAGGTTAAAGTCCAACAGGTTTATTTGGTAGCACAAGCCACAAGCTTTTGGAGCGCTGCTCCTTCATCAGGTGAGTGGGAGTTGTGTTCACAAACAGCGTATATAAAGACACAAACTCAATTTACAAGATAATGGTTGGAATGTTGATCTTTACAGGTAATCAAGTCTTAAAGGTATAGACAATGTGAGTTGAGAGACGTTTAAGCACAGGTTAAAGAGATGTGTATTGTCTCCAGATAGGACAATTAGTGAGATTTTACAAGCCCAAGACAAGTCGTGGGGGTTACAGATAGTGTGACATGAACTCAAGATCCTGGTTGAGGTCGTCCTCATGTGTGTGGTACTTGGCTATCGGTCTCAGCTCAGCGATTCTGCATTGTCATGTGTCGTGAAGGCAGCCTTGGAGAACAGTTAACCAAAGAATTTGATCTTCAGATAAGTTCAAAGCCTTCCACACACTTGACGAAGGAACACCATTTCCAAAATCTTGTGGGATTACTAAGCTGGTTGGACTCTAACCTGGTGTTGTGAGACTTCTTACAAGCTTTTGACCCACCATGACTGGCATAGCAAAAGACACTGCTGTAAATTTATGGTAGAGTAAAAATGATTTCTGGGCCTTCTGCCATATTCTCTCCCCAATATCTGCCACTAGAGGCTTGGAAGAATTCCACCTATAGTTCTAAGTCAAGATGGTGGTAATTAAAGAAGAAAATGGTGGTGATCCTATTCAGCTGCTGTCCTTGTTCCTTTGAATGTTAAAGATTGCGGGTTTGGAAAATGCTGTCTGAGTGCCTTGGTGAGTTCCTGTGGTGCATCGTGTAATTGGTACACGTTGCTTCAATTGTGCATCAGTGGTGAAGGGACTGAATGTTGAAGGTGGCAGATGGCGTACCAATGAAGCAGTCTGCGTTGTCAAAGGTGGTGCTGAGCTTCTTGCCTGAGTTTGTGTCTTGTAGATGGTGAACAGATTTTTGGGAGTCAGGAAGTGAGCTACTGTTGCAGAATTCCCCGCCTCTAATCTGCCTTTGTGCTGCACTATTTATATGGCTGGTGCAGTTGAATTTCTCATCAATGTTAGCCTCCAAGATATTAATAGTGGGGGATTCAGTGAAGGTAATACCATTGAATGTCAAGGTGAGATGATTGAATTCTCTCTTGTTGCAGATGATCATTGCCTGGTGCTCGTGTGACTATTGTATGACTACTGTCCAGGTCTCACTGCTTGTGGGCAAGAACTGCTTCAGTATCCGTATTCAGTATTTAAATACTTGGCAACACCAGTGATAACAGTATCAACTACATATGTGATTATAACCAAAATTAATTGAGATTAAATTTTTTAATTGCTGGGTTAATAGTGATTTATGTTTTGATTGTTTGGCAGCCCAGTTACAACATAATCTAATGCATTATGCCTTTCAAACAAATCATTAAACCGAAGCCCTGCCTGCCCTCTCAAGTGGATAAGAAAAGATTTCAAAATGGCTAACCCATAACCAATGTCATTAAAACAGATTTTTTGGTCATCATCTCTCTAATGTTTGTGGGACATTGTGGTGCACAAATTGGCTGCTGTGTTTTCGACATTACAACAGCTTCCCAAAAGTAGGGGAGTCTAAAACTAGAAGGCATAGATTGAAGGAGAGAGGGGAGAGACACAAAAGGACCCATTTTTTCTACACATGGGTCGGTCAGTGTCTGAAACAAGCTGCCAGAAGTAATTGTAGAGGCGGGTCCAATTTTGCCTTTCAAAAAGCATTTAAGCAATTATATGGGTAAAATGGGTACAGAGGGATATGGGCCAAATCCAGGCAATTGGAAATTAGCTTAATGGTTAAAAAAAGGACAGCATGGACAAGTTGGGCCGAAGGACCTGTTTCCACGCTGCAAACTTCTGTGACCAGAATTTTGCCAGCATGCCCGTCCCAATTGCCGGGGTGAGCCAGGCTTGGAGAACGGCATTCTCCATTGGCCTTTGGTGGGATCATATGAATCTCAGGCGGACGTGCCAATATATCTCTGCTCACGACTACATTTTAGAATTCTGGAATGGGGTGCACACTACTTTGTGATGTTCTGCAGTCATGCCATTGATTGTCAAAGTGATATGAATGCAACTCTTTCTTATGTGCCCGCCCCACCAACGCCATAAAGACTAGGGCTGCAAGCTTACTACATTCATGCCGGCGGGCTTTTCCCACCCTGCTGCAGTGAATGGAGATTAAGCTGTACGCCAAATTCTATGACTTCACTGCAGCGGGAGAGTAGCACAAACGGCAAGTCAGATTGAAAGCAAACGCTTTGTGCGTTTATTCAGAACTTAAATGCTGTTCAGACTGCAGGACCTAAACTGATTTTGTTGTCTAAATTGGTTGTTCAATTAAGAAGATGTAGGCATTGACCGCCAGTCATTTTTGTCCCTGCAGAGTTTCCCTGTACTTTCCAGTTGATTGACTTGATTTCATTAAACTGTTTCTTTTGACGTTAAAAAATGTCCTGTTGCATGAAGAACAAAGACTGGGAAATGGGGAAAAAAAAAGACAGGAACCATATCTGAAATTTCAGTGGAGGTTGTCATGTGTGATATTGGTGGAACCTGCAGAGGAGCAACATAAGTAGCTATTTTTACTGGATTACCTCATTTCTCCAGGGGTTTTACCTTGCATTCAAAGACAACTGGAACTGCAATGGAAATTGATGGCCCACTACTTTTATGAGATTGTAGAGAAAGATAGTAACTTTGAAGTCTCTTTTTAAAGGAATGCTCCTATTAAACCATTTTACTCGCAGAGCTGTATTTAGCATTGAAGCAAGTACAGTAGGTGCCTAGTTATATGCACCCTTAATACTAACATTAACACGAAACCCCAACAGACATGAGTTATCAAAATTGTGTTTAATGATTTATATTATTTTGAAGTCTGATTATCGATCTGATTGGGACATCAACGTGCAATGAATTTGAAAACAATTACATGAGAGTTTAACATCACACACAATTTATGTCAGTTTTTTCTATAAAATGTCTGGCATATCTGACAAATTCATTCAGCAGAAAGCAATATGTGCAGCTATTATTTTATATATATTCTAGAAAATTACATTATAACCTTTAAACAGAAATGGTTGAAAGAAATGCAATTGAATTTTAATGTAAAGGCTGGGACATGTATTCTTTCATTTTCATAATTTTGAACTCCATTTCATGCAGACTTGAGGATAATATTCAGTCTTTGTAAAGAGTGTCATTATTTCAAATACTCTGTCTGACTCAAGTGCCTATCTTGTATCAGACAGACACCAGTGAAGCTTCAGGAATCAAACTCACTTTAAGTGGAGCACATAAACACAAGTAAATCACCTGGTGAAAATCTTCTATGCAAACAGTGTGGTTAAGTTGGGACTAATAACTGTGATACCAACACTGAGTATTGAAGGTCAAAGCTGCAGGAGTTAAAAGTCAATAGCCGCTCACAAAGGGTGTGGGGATCACGGGTGCATGATTACTCCTCAGCCTGATGCATTTGATGCAATCATCAAGCAAACTTCATGCTGACTGTTAATTTGCTGACTACACAGTTCAGGAAGTGTAGTGGAGGCATGCCTCTATCTACATCAACGGTGGGATGAAGTGGAAATAGTCAAGAGCTTCAAGTTTCTTGGTGTTCAGATCACTAACAATCTGTCCTGGTCCTTCCACGTCGCACTATAGTTAAGAAAGCCCATCAATGCCTCTACGAAGGAAATTGAGCATGTCCACTACAACTCTCACCAACTTTTACAGATACATCATAGGAAGCATTATTTTTGGTTGTATCACAGCTTGGTATGGCTCCTGCTCTCTCCAAGACTGCAAGAAATTGCCAAGGGTCATGCACGAAGCCCAGTCCATCATGCGAGCCAGCCTGCCACCTATTGATTCTGCCTACATTTTCTGCTTCCTCAGAAAAATAGCCAACACAATCAAGGATCCCATGCACCTCAGACATTCGCTCTTCCTGTTTCTTCAGCTAGAAATAAGATACAAAAGCCTGAGATCACGTACCAACCGACTCAAAAACAGTTTCTTCCCTGCTGCCATAAGACTTTTGAATGGATTTGTCTTGTATTAAGATGATCTTGCTGTACACCATAGCTCTGACTGTAACACTACATTCTCCACCCTCTTCTTTCTTTCTTTATGAATGGTATGCTTTGTCTGTATAGCGTGCAAAATTTTTCACAATTATAGCATTGTTTGAAAGGAACATGATAGGTTGTTGGTAATCTGAATACCTAAAAACTTGAAGCTCTAGACCATTTCCACTTCATCCCTATCGATATAGATGTGGTCATGACCTCCACATGTATACTAATACATGTGACAATAATAAGTCAAATCAAATCAAATTAATTAAATGGCTGCACACCTTATCAGTGGATGCAAGTTTGTATGAAGCTACCATACTTGCAGTTAGAATGCACTGCCTAAAGTCAGCATGCAACAGGTGAGAGAAAGTACACCAAGATTCTCCAAATCTGTACTCAAAACCTTGATTAAAGAGGTGTAGTGGAAGAGAGATATAAAGAATCCAGAGAGGACCAGGATGCCCTACAAGGAATCAGCATGAAGGCTGGGTGACTAGATGGCCATGGTGGTCTAGTCCTGAGGATTGAATGAGTGCCATGAAAACTTCAATGACTTCACTACCAGCTACATCTTAGACATTGCTCAATGTGCCATCCTCCTGGCATCCACCTATCAACGGTTTCTATCCATCATGACTCATATCTGTGATGACATGATACCTTTAAGAAATATGCATAAGGGATATGGTTAAAATTCAGCAGAAAAGCTTTAAATTTTATACTAGTGGCTGGGAAAACAAGATCAATACTAGTATAGAAATGAAATATTTGTTTAATCATAGCTAATGCATTTGTGTTTACTTAAGTTCCTCCTGGGGTTTCAGAGTAGCAGAGACAGAGTATGTGGTTAATGAGAGGAGCTAAGCATTTAGGAAAAAAAGTGTTTCAGTTTCATTTCAATATGTAAGCAGTTGCTGCCTAGGCTGCCAGAAGAAAACAGTGTCCCAATTTCCTCTCCAAAAGCTTTCTCACTGCTCCAAAACCTGGTTACTTAAGTCAATGCAAATTTGTTTATGTTTTGCTAATGAATTATAAAGAGAAAATTAAATCTATAAGAAAAATATTGCTTGATTAGACTCATAGCGATAGGTTAGCAATTAAAAGTCATATCTTGTCATGTTTAAATATTATTCAATTACTAAAAAATTAAGCTAATTAATTAGTTAAACTGTGTTGTTAAATAAAGTTTTGATAAATACTTTCCATTCTGTCAGTGGAATCATTCAAGAGTCGAATCATCTTATCCTCACCCTGATGCCAGAATAGAAAATTGTTGTAGTCTGGTCTGACTTCCTAATAAAGTTCAGGGGTTCTGATCAGTACTTTAACATATCTAACATTCATAGTGACACCTCCCTATCAAAGATGTAGCACTTCTGCAAAGGGTTGCAATTTTTTTGATGTAGGTATACTTATAGAGATATTGGGGAGAGAGTTCTAAGATTTTGACTCAGCAACACTGAAGGATCAGTGATATGTTTTAAAGTCTATATGTTGTGTGTGTATTCACAAGTGCTTGCTATTCGCTAGGGAGTAGAGCTCATGGGTTTGGAAGGTACTGTCAAAGGAACCTATACAAGTTTCTGCAGTGCATCTTGTAGATGGTGCACATTACTGCCACTGAGTGCTGGTGGTGGAGAGAATGAATGTTGTAGGTGGTGGATGGGGTGCCAATCAAACAAGCTGCTTTGCCCTGGGTAATATCAAGCCACACTCATGTAGCGAGCAGGGAATACTCCATCACACTCTGGCTCATGCCTTGTAGATGATGAAGAGGCTTTGGAGAGTCAGGGGGTGAGTTATTTGTTGGAGAAGTCCTGTCTCCACCTCCTTTTGTAGTTTTTTTTTGTTGCTGGTCCAATTAGGTTTCTGGTGAATAGCAAACCACAGGTTACAAAAGGATATTAATCTTCAATGTTCTTTGCCTATGATCACACACTAGGTGGAAGTTTAGGTCATGAAACCCTTTTGATTGCAGTGTACGTCAGAATTGATCTGCAATGCATGCAGTGCATGGTGTGCGCAGTCATAGAAATATTCACGTTGAAAATAAGCCCTTCAGCTCAATTCATCCACATTGACCAGGCTTCTAAACTGAACTTGTCCCATTTGCCTGTGTTCGACCCATGTCTATCTTAGCCTTTCTATCCATGTCAATGGCACTCTGCACTGTACGGAACCTGCAATCTTCATGAAGCTGTGTACTTGCCCCTCCCACTGACAAGAGACAATAAAATGTAGTCTGCTCTTTTGGAATACATAAGCCTCAGTGACTTTCCTTCAAAATGGGAGTTTTTTTTATTAATGAAATGCAGCCGTCTTTTGTTGGCCCAGCATCTATTGCCCACCCCTAATGACCCTTGAATGGTCAAGCTTGTTAGACCATTTCAGGGGCCGTTAAGAGACAAGCATATTACTGTGGCTCTGGTGTCACATGTAGGCGAGCCTTGGTATCACAAACCCAACTGATGTTATCTGTGAGGGTGTCCCAACATTGGACATTAGTTCATGATGGTGTATAGTTTTGTTTACAGGAATTATGTAAAGAGACACATGTGAGACCAGTGAGAATAGTAACCAGCCCAGTCATTGTATGATATTTAATAAAGTTTTCTTCTTACAATAAGGGAAAGACATATATACACAAACATGACAAGAATGATCTAAGACAGTTATGATCAAGAAACTACTAAAAACGCCCATGCAGGTTTGGGGGGGAATTACCTGTTAGTTACATTTACAAGATTTGAACACTTCAAGGACTTCCCTCTTCCCTAACAACGTCCATTTCAATAGGTCTATAAGAAAAGTTATCACACTGTATGTTACTGAATAGTTATTCCAGGCAAAGTCTCCTCTTGTTTCAGTGACGATGTTGGTTTTAACTGCCTCCACAAAGCTTTCTGCACTCTTGCTTCTAGAATCAGCTTACAGCCCCTCAGGATGCTAGGTGGCATCTTCCTTTCTGCTTCCATGAAGAGTTTACCAATTATACTAACATTTCCTTTTGATGGTTCCTTTTCTGTATAGGCTGCCTATTCCTCAGTATTTGTAGCTCTAAAAGTATAACAGATGTATGCTTTCTCTGGATGATGCAATCATCAACACAAGGGTTCCCAATTAGCTCGATAATGATTCTTCTGGTCTGTACTTCTGCTAATCTCATGATTGGGATTCACATCTGTGAAGTATCTTTTGAAATTGGGTGGCTTTGAACCTGCTGGCACATTCATGACACAACTCCCCGTCTTGAAAATGAAATGTTTTAATTTGAAAGACACTTCATTTCTCAACCTTTTCTTATTTGTGCTATCTTATTTAACATTACAACATTCAAAAGCATGCATTAACATTGAGAATGTCCAATAAATTTGCATCCAGTGTTCTCAGAAATCTTTTACGCTTGGGATAATGTGTCGTGATGACATGTTCTCTCTTGACTGCATGAAAGATTTTTAAGTCGAATAGTTGCAATAGCATCCATTGGAATAATCTCATGTTCCCGTCTCAGTATTTTTCCGATGACTTCAAAGAGTGGTGATCTACATAGACAATTGTTTCTGCTGGGTTGCTGGCGACATAAATCTTAAAATCTTGTAGTGTCAGTACCAAGCTTAAAACTACTTTCTCGATGGTTGAATATTTCTGTTGGTGTCAATTTAATTTTCTTGAGAAATATGCCACAGGCTTCTCAAGGCCAAGTTAATCTTCCTGTAATAAGACAGCTCCTACACCAATGTTTTAGCATTCACCGCTAGTTTGAACTGCTTGTTTTAGTTGGGTGCTGCTAATACTGGGTTTGTCGTCAACACTATTTTTAAGTGTTTGAATGCCATTTGGCAGTTCTCCATCCAGCTAAAGTGCTTCTTCTTCTGTAAGAGCTCTGTGAATATCAACCGCACTGCTAACATTTGGAACAAACCTGTGATAAAATTCGCTCATGCCCAGAAATCTTAGAATTTCTTTTTGACTGGTGGTTTCTGGAAAGCTCCCAAATAGAACCCAACTAATGTTATCTGTGAGGGTGTCCCCAACCTGGGACACTGGTTCGTGACGGTGTGTAGTCTTGTTACAGGGTGGCACAATGCTACAGTGGTTAGCATTGCTGCCTCATAGTGCCAGGGACCGTGGGTTCAATTCTGGCCTTGGATCATTGTCGTGTGGAGTTTGCACATTCTCCCCGTGTCCATGTGGATTTCTTTCAAGTGCTCTAGTTGACTCCCACAGTCTAAAGATATGCAGGTTAGGTTGATTAGCTTTGCTAAATTGCCTCAAATATCAGGGGGATTAGCGAGGTAGATATAGGGGTTATGTGAATAAGGCGTAGATAGGATTGTGGTCGATCTTGGCTTAATGGGCTGAATAGTCTCCTTCTGTACTATCAAGTCTCTATCATTCTATGATTCTATGAATATTGTAAGGAGCCATGTGCAATACCCAGTGAGGAAAATAACCAGACATCATAGTATAGCACTTACTGAAGACTCCATTACAATAACGAAAAGACACATTTACAAACAGGACTGTAATAGAACATAGAACATAGAACACTACAGCACAAATAGCCCTTCAGCCCACAAGTTGTGCCAATCATATCCCTACCTACAAGGCCTTTCTATAACCATCAATCCCATTAAATCTCATAATTATCCAGAAGTCTGTTAAAAGACCCCAACGAGTTTGGCCCACCACTACCAACGGCAGCCAATTCCACTCACTCACCATCCTCTGAATGAAAAGCTTACCCCTTACATCTCCTCTGTACCTACTGCCCAGCACCTTAAACCTGTGTCCTCTCGTAGCGACCATTTCAACCCAGGGAAATAGTAATGGTCTAAGACAGTTATGTACAAGAAACTACTAAAGACACCCAACCAGGTTACATCTAAATTACCCTTTTTGTTTCAAAATACATTCAACAGTCAAATTTCATTTCTTCAAAACAAGACTCAAAGCTCTGCTGCATGATGTCATTCTTTCAGGACTTGCCTCTCCCCAAGCAACATCCAGTTCAGTAGATCTAAATGACAGCCAGATTCTACGTAACACACTGTAAATGATTGAGTAGTTACTCTGGTGGATGTTTCTTCTTAGTTCAGTGGAGATATGGGTTTTAACTACTTACAAAGAATTTTGCACTCTTGCTTCTAGCCTGCTCGCTAGAACCGGATTACAGGCTGCTAGATGAACTTTGCTTCCTTGCTTCCATGAAACGCTTGGCAATGATAATGTCAGTTCACTTTGATGGTTCTTTTTGTCTGGTCCCCAGCCCCAGAGACAGACAATTTTAAAAGATTAACATACATATGCCTTCCCTGGATGTTGCAATCGTCTACCCTAAGTGTTTTCTATTAGCAGAAACAGGATTAACAGGATTCCACAGGTGAGCAGCTCAGTCATGCAAATGTAGGCATGGTGGCACAGTGGTTAGCAGTGCTGCCTCACAGAGCCAGGGCCACGGGTTCGATTCTGGGGTCACAATCTGTGCGGAGTCTGCATATTCTCCCCGTATCTGAGGATATTTCCTCCAGTTTCCTCCCACAGTCCAAAAGATGAGCTGGTTAGGCATACTGGCCATGCTAAATTCCTCCTCAGTGTACCCAAGCAGGCACTGGAGTGTGGCGATTGGGGATTTTCACAGTAACTTCATTAATGTTAATGTAAGCCTACTTGTGACACTAATAAATGATTTTGAAATTTTAAACCATATATTCTTCTAGTATGTTTATAAATGTTAATCACATTATCGATATTCTCATTCTGTGAAATACCTTTTGAAATGTTGGTGGCTTTTAATCTCATGGCACATTCATGAAACCAGGTAAGGATGGCAGATTTCCTCCCCAAAGGACATTAGCAAATCAGCTGGGTTTTTACAGCAATCGACAGTGGTTTAATGGTGATCATTAGACTTTTAATTCCAGATGTTTTGTGAGTTCAAATTACACCATCTGCCATGCAATTCAGAGCTAAATCTCCAGAGTATTACTCTTGGTCTCTGGGTTATAAGTCTAATGACTATGTTAGTACCTCCCCAGAGATGTTGGCAATATTATCCTCTCCAACATAACTGCATACTTCCAGCTGATACTTTCTGTCTGCTGCTGACACCTGTATCAAAATGGTGTTCTGTGCAGCTCACGTTAGAAGTGCACTTAAGCACCATAGACACAGCATTCTGGAGCCAAAGCAGCATTCGTAAAACCAAAAATCCACACATTTTATTGCATTATCTGTGTCACTTACTTAGCTCGGGAAATAAAGCTTTGTATCTTTTTTCCATTGCAGACAATGGGCGGAATCTTCCCAAACAATATTTCATAGAAGCAAGAATGCCTGAGTGACCTGTACTGGGTCTGTCAGATGCAATCTGGACCACAATTGTCCCACACTCAGTCACTTTGGGAGAGTTATACAGTGGTTCTGGGGAGGGGCAGGGGCAGCGTGCCTAAGCAAAGCACTCGGGTGCGGTTTTGGAAAGGTGTTCCACGCTCACAGCGCACTGGGAGACACCCTCCCTCTCCCCAAGGACATTAGGAAACACATCCCCCACCTACTGATGGCATGTTTTCACATCTCCTCCATAGCACAGATTGTGGCATTGGGGTCTTCCCAATGATACCCCCCTTATGACCTTATGATCCTGACATGCTCCCCCATCATGAGAAGACTTTGGTGGATAGGATAAAGGAGAACCCTAAAGCTTTTTATCGATATGTTAAGAATAAAAGATTGATTAGGTCAAGATTAGGGCTAGTCAAAGACAGTAGTGGGAAGTTGTGCGTGGAGCCTGTAGAGATTGGTGAGGCACTGAATGAATATTTTTCGTCGGTCTTCACGCGGGAAAATGTCAAAGGAGTTGGGGAGAATACTGGGATACAGAGTTGTAGACTAGACAGGATAGAGGTACATAAGGAGGAGATGTTAGCTATTCTTGAGAGTATGAAAATAAATAAGTCCCCTGGACTGGATGGGATTTATCCCAGGTTACTCTGGGAGGCTAGAGAGGAGATTGCAGAGCCTTTGGCTTTGATCTTCATGTTGTCGTTGGCTAGAAGTGCTGGAAGACTGGAGGATGGAAAATGTTGTCCCCTTGTTTAAGAAGGGGAGCAGATACCTTCCTGCAAATTATAGACCAGTGAGCCTTACATCTATAGTGGGGAAAGTTTTGGAAAGAATTATAAGGGATAGGATTTATAGTCATTTAGAAAGAAATGAATTGATTAGGGATAGTCAGCATGGATTTGTGAAGAGAGATGGATAAGGGTAAGACCGTTGATGTGGTGTATATGGATCTTAGCAAGGCGTTTGATAAGGTTCCCCATGGAAGACTACTGCAGAAAATGCAGATGCATGGGATTGAGGGAGATTTAGCAATTTGGATTAGGAATTGGCTAGCTGATAGAAGACAGAGGGTGGTGGTTGAT
This sequence comes from Sphyrna mokarran, assembly GCA_024679065.1. Taxonomy (NCBI): domain Eukaryota; kingdom Metazoa; phylum Chordata; class Chondrichthyes; order Carcharhiniformes; family Carcharhinidae; genus Sphyrna; species Sphyrna mokarran. The sequence continues at coordinate 101,019,085 of JAGIQG010000003.1, read as the reverse complement.
AGGATATATTCAACCTGGAATTTAGTTACTAGTGGTGTACCTCAGGGATCTGTTTTGGGGCCATTGTTGTTTGTTGTTTTTGTAAATGACCTGGATGAGGGTGTAGAGGGATGGGTTAGTAAATTTGCTGATGACACCAAAGTTGGAGGAGTTGTAGACAGTGAAGATGGATGTTACAGTTTGCAGAGGAACATAGATAAATTTCAGAGCTGTGCTGAGAAGTGGCAAATAGAGTTTAATGTGGAAAAGTGTGAGGTGATTCACTTTGGCAAGAGTAATATGTGTGCAGAATATAGGGCTAATGGTAGGACTCTTAGTAATGCAGATAAGCAGAGAGATCTCAGTGTACGGGTGCATAGATCTCTGAAAGTTGGTCCTCAAGTTGATAAGGTTGTTAAGAAGGCGTACAGTGTGTTAGCATTTATTGGTAGAGGGATTGAATTTCAGACCCGAGATGTCATGTTGCAACTGTACAAAACTCTGGTGCGGCCGCACTTGGAGTATTGAGTACAGTTTTAGTCGCCACATTACAAGAAAGATGTGGAGGCATTGGAAAAGGTGCAGAGGAGGTTTACCAAGATGTTGCCTGGTATGATGGGTAGGTCTTATGAGGAAAGGCTAAAGGACTTGAAGTTATTTTCATTAGAGAGAAGAAGGCTAAGAGGTGACTTAATTGAGACATATAAGATGATCAGGAGGTTAGATAGAGTGGATAGTGAGAGCCTTTTTCCTTGGATGGAGATGGATAACACGAGGGGACATAGCTTTAAATTAAGGGGTGGTAGTTATAGGACAGATGCTAGAGGTGGGTTCTTTACTCAGAGGGTAGTAAGGGCGTGGAATGCACTGCCTGCAGCAGTAGTGGACTCGTCAAGTTTAAGGGCGTTCAAATGGGCAGTGGATAGGCATATGGATAGCATTGGAATAGTTTAGGTTAGAGGGTCATAAAATTGATTACATTGGTCGGCGCAACATCGAGGGCCGAAGGATCTGTACGGCGCTGTAATGTTCTATGTTCTATCATGACCCCCCCCAATGTGTCCCCATTATGATCTCTGACATATCCCTATTATGACCCCAAATATGTCCTCATCATGACTCCTGACATGACCCTCCATCATGCTTCCCCCACCATGTACCCCAACTGCATATGTCCAATCATCGGCAATGCCACAGTGCCAGTGGGTTTTACCAGTGTATCAAGCGGGCACTGCACAACACGTCCTTGGCCATTTGGGGAATTCAGAATCGGAACCCCCAATGTGGCCATCGTGGCTGGTCTCCACCATCTTGCTGAGTTCTCGCTGTGCATGAGGGTCAGAAGATCCTGAGAGCAGGATGGACGAGTTGGGCTGAAGGGCCTGTTTTCATGCTGTAATCCTCTCTGTCTTATGAGCTGGGAGAGCTTGGTATCAAATGAACTCCGCATACTTAAATACTTCTTTAAATATGTTCAGTGACTTTGCGACTTTTCAGGGCGCAATCTAGTTTGTGCCATTAGAAAAGGACCTGGACAATAGCAAACCGTTTGGCACTAGGCGTGAAACCAAATTGTCAGCCTGTGCACTATTTTTCGGCTTCGATGTAATCTGCACCAGGTATGGCAAGGTCAGAAAATTGGCCCCAGTAGCAATTTGTAATTAACAGCTTCTAAATTCAATTTTGATAGCTTGTCTTGTAGCACAAAAAGTATAAAGGGTCTGTATATTTCTCTGTGTGGAAAGTAATAATAATCACATCATTATGCAGGATGTCACAAGGAGAGCCTGTTGGAGAATTGGTGTTCAATGTGGATGTACCTGACTTGGAGTTGAGGATTATTATTATTATCTAACTTTGCAGATGAATATGGATTTCAAATAATAAGGAATAGGCAAATCAGCCATTTGTACATCTGGACTGGAGGATGGATAAATGGTAAAAGGCATTTGATATGACAAATGCACAGTAATGAGATAAAGGAAGGGAAGTATAGTGAGCATATCATCTAGATGGCTGTAGGACACTAAGGAGGAGGGATTTGCAGATACTTGTGAATGGCTCATAGTTTGACAGGCAGCAGTATGGAAAGCCAACCAGTTCTCGACATGAGTGCAAATTCCAGAGGGTACTACAGAATTGTTTAAGGAATGTTAAGCCACACATGTGAACAAAAACCTGTGGAAAAACCAAGTTTTGAAAGTAAAGCAGAAAACTGTAACCAAATTGACTTAAAGCTTCAGGCTTCTGAGGTGTAAGGGGAGGTTCAAAAACTGTCAAGTTTTTCTTTGAGTCTGAGTGACACAAAGTATATGAGAAATATTATTGAAACATTCAAGATCCTTTGCGGGGCAGGTGAATTTAACTTGACAAAATGTTCAAGATTGCAACAAATATAAATAAAAGGCAGACAGGTTACTGAAGGAGCATGTGTACCTTTCTAATTTAATTACTTTACAGTGAGAGTGTGGAAGGAATTGCCTGTGACTAACGTCAGATAGTGTGTGAAAAAAGCAAAGATATTTGAAGAAATAGATGATGAGACATGCTAGTTTTAGCAGCAACTTCCAGTCCTGTACTTTCCCATGTCCCTTTCTCACAATTAGAGTGTGAACTCATCTCAATAAAACATACAATTTAAGCACACAGACTTGACAAAGTTAAAAAAAGGGTTCCTTTACTATACTGACATAAAACTCTCAAGGAGAAACTTAATTCAAAGGAACAAGCTATTTACAGTGAATGTTTACGTGAATATTAACAACCTATACTCCAGATCCTTGTTGCTGCTGACCTGCTCTCATTTCTTCTCTTCACGAGGCTTCTCAGAAATAGAGGTGCTGCTAGTCAGCCCGATTAGGTCTCCAATTCCCTTTCCCATTGCAGCCACTATCAGAGATTTCAAGCTATCCCATTCATGCCTTTGTTTCCCACCACCCTATAATTCACAAGTTCTGGACTTGCTGCTTTCTCCTTGCTTCATGGCGCTTGATACCACCCTTCAGCTTGTCAAAAACATTCTAGGCAGAGGCCACAGGGATTGACTTGTTCCCCAACTCGGTGCTCTCCCGCACCATCACCATCTGCTGCCAGAGGCCCTACTACATCAACATTATGGAAAATTGCCCAAACTGCTTTCTCGTAATTCTAATCACTTTGACTCGTCATTCTGATGAGCTTGAAAAGCAATTCTAAAGTGTATGCTGTTAAATTTGCAAAGCAAGTTTAAAATCATAGAATTCCTAAGTGCAGAAAGAGGCAATTTAGCTCATTGAGCTTGCATCAACAAGGTCCTATCTTGTAATCCCACTCATTTACCCTGTTAATCTCCCTGACACTAAGGGCAGGGTTTTCTGGCCGTACTTACCCCAAAATCAGAAAATCCCACTCAAGCTCAATGGACGTTTGCATTGTCCACCTCCCCCGAATTCCCCCAAGAAGCAATTTAGCGTGGCCAATCTACCTAACCTGTACATCTTTGGAGTGTGGGAGGAAACCTATATAGACACAGGGAGAATCTGTGCAAACTTCATACAGTCACCTGAGGCCAGAATTGAACCCAGTGCCACCACAGTCATAGTCATTCTGTTTGTTTCACCCATGCTTTGGTCTATGATGTTTCTCAGAACTCAGCCTCAGATTATTTTCATAAGGGAAAGGCACAATTTATTATGAAGCCTGCCCTATAAAAGTGCTTTACTAAATTATTCATTTTGAATGCATAAGAGAATTTTAGCCATGTGCTCTGACAGACTTACAGTTTAGGAGTATAACAGAACTGAACTTCAGTTAGTTACTTACAATTACCTCAATATTTATGTGAGCTGATAATATTTATGCCTGCTGTCTTTATGAAAAATTGCAAATCTTTTTGTTTTTGAAGGCGCACTGAAATAGTACAACATGCGATAATATTTCACATGATTAGGTTATCGGTTCTTAATCAAATCATCAGTCAATTTCATGAAGAGACTTCCTCAACTTTTTATTAACCGCGATACTGCAGAGGTGTGAATATAAAAGTGTATCAGATGCAGTCACACCTCCGCTTGTGTCACTCAAATCAAGGAGCACAGCTCCATCTTCAAGCAGTAGTTCATTTTAAACACAATAACTGGTGCCAATAGTCTCCTGACTTAAAAGTGCTATCATTCACTCAGCACAATATGCAGTGGATTAAATTCAGCCTGGACTCCACGGTACAACACACTGCAAGGTATAAAATGCTTTAGTCTAGTCCAAAATTTCCACTCTTGCTTTGAGTCATGTATCAGTGTTGCAACATATTGATGTGCAAATAACTACTGTTCTTGTATAACACAACAATCAACTTTGACTTGCACCACATGTCTCCAGGCAACAGGATATCAGGGTAGCAACCTGATATTTGCGATGAGTGCCTGCCTGGACTATTGCAGTTCCTGTAATGTACAGACCTCTGAGCAGCAGTGGAAACAGAATTGGTCTATTTTCATCCTTGTGCTTAAGATGAAAATTAAATTAGTAACATACAACGAATGATATCTTTTTAGTTTTACAAAATGATTCCCGATGTAAAGGCCGTTTTATTTTTCCAGCTCTTATCTCCTTGCACTGCTGAGCAGGAAAGATAAGCTAAAGACATCGGACTGAATCTTATTTCCGGGTGGTTTAGGATTGTCTCAGAAATTAAAATGCAATGAATCTACAACTAGAATTGAAACTGCCTCAAACCCGTCTGCCCCCAATTTTAACAGAGGTGGAACAGGGACAAGGAATCTGCTCGGAGGAAGCAGGTTGTTAATTTAGATATTGTTAGAAGACAGCATGCTTTCTATTTTTAGGCACAAGCGGCTGAGTATCCTAAGCTTTAGGAAACTTGGCAGGTATAGAGAGGTGAGGGGAGCTGAATCGTGGGAGTGAGTATCTTTCTATCAGTGCTGTGAGCCAGGAGGAACTGGAGCATTTTTTTCAGGCCCAACATGTTGTTCAATAGCCATCCCTGACCCGAATGCCACCATCTGTCTGCTCGTCCATGCCACTGACCACCATTGACCCCTCCCGATTGCCATCAGCCCCTGACTATTGACCATCACCTTCCCCACTGATGTCAATCTGCAATAGAACTCCACCCCCTCACCTCCCCAACTGACATTGTCTGCCTTACCACTGTCAGCTCTTCCCTCATCTACTCCCTCTGACTTACATCAGGCCTCCTGATCACCATTTAATCTTAGTGTCCATAGGATCACCAAGGGAATCCTTCCCATTCTCACAGCTTGAGCTACCTTATGATCCAGACCCACTTGCAATCCGGACCCACTGCAATCCCGACCACCATGCAACCTGGATCCTCATTTGCCTGATCCAATACTCCCCACATCCATAGTCCAAAATCATACATACCCCACCCCCTAATGATTTCTATCACTCCGTCAATATACCTTGCCCTCTAAAACCCTGAAAAGTAGATGTTCCAGCCAAAATACCTCCAGCCTGTTGGTTAATACAGCCAGTTGACGTGAACCCCAATTAACAGATCCCCTTCATCTGAATTTTGTGGGAACTTCAGCAAACCCTTTCTTTCCGGTTTCCCAACCTCACAACAATAGCCCATCCCATCCCCAGCACACCGTACCTGGCGTCTGTCCTATCATGTCCTCACCAGACACCAGAACAGAACTAACATCCAGTCATAGGCCCAGCCATTAGTGAAAACTGGTTTTGTCTGGCTGCTGCTGGATGATATGTTATAACATGCTGATGTGATTAGATTTCTCATCTTCCCACCACATCCTGCGCCTTGGTGCCTCCATACAGTGGCACGGAGCTGGATGGAGAGAAATTATTTTCAAGCATTGGATTAATGTACCTTTTAAGGTTGCTTTTTGCACGATTCCAACAGTATCTTAGTTTTATAATTTTAGATATGTTAACAATTGTTTTAATATGGTGTGCAAATAAATTCAATTAAAATGATTAAAACTGGCCCCACAGGGGTTGATTTTCAATTGTGGCACATATTATGTAGCTGTAATGCAGGACAATCACATCAGCCAGGGGCCAGAGCCATTGCGATATATTTGAATTTGGACATTCAATGAGAACTAACTGGCAGCTCACCAAATGGGAATGGAGAGACTGCTTTGGAGAACTGAGTTGGAATTTAAACCTTAGAATAAGGATGTGGAGGCAATCCTAAGGAATTCCACTGAATGGCCAGTAATGAACCGCAATTTTTATAAGGACAAGTGCAGCATTGGTACACTTCCTAACCCAACAACAATTGGTGGCACAGAGAGTCTTGCTTTGTTGTTGGAGCAGCTTATCATTTTATGTTTTTTTTTCTGAAATAGGATTAAAGTTTGCAAAGAGCCACATTTTGTCCTTTAATTGACCTCATTGGTCAACACTTAACAATAATCACCTTGAATTATTAATTCCGTAATGAATAATTTGAGCAAAGATATTAAAAGAACAGATCAAATTAAACAAAGCCTAATCTTAGCAGTTGAGCATTGACCTACAGCCTCTAGGTTATTCACAGGTATTATCACAGGAGATAACTGAATTATTTTCTTTATTGCTATTTAAGTAAAACGTTTTAAAAAATCAATTAAAATGCTGCATTACAGGACAGACTTGGAGGCATGATTGATGGTTTGATTGATCTGTGTTTGATTATGTTATTTGGTTCTCTGATCTTTGTGATTAAAACTTGGTTGTTTAAGCCTCTGGGTGGGGCAAGAGAAAAAGAACTTGGGTTTTAGTTCATACCATGAGTGTATAAATATTACAAATTCTACAATATTAGGGTATTGTAAATAGAACGGCTTTAGATTTGGGATGATGGTCATCTCTGCATTAGTCTGGATAAATCAGACATATAAGATATACAGCAACCCAACAATAACATAGCACTTGGCACCACTGAAAATGTGACACAGTGGCAAAAAAATCTTTGAAGTGGAAATACCATTCTTTATGGAGATAATGACATGCTGGTAAATCAAGAAAGGTGCAAGGAATAGCACCAACTGCTGTATGTGGCCTTTCTTGACTTCACAAAAGCCTTTGACTTTGTCAATCATGAAGATAAATCTGATAGTGCTTCATTGATGATCAGTTTTGAGTTGCTAGGTCTGTTCTAAATTTAACCAATTTAGCACAGTGGCAGTGCCACACAACATGATGCAGAGTATCCTCACCATGAGGCAACTGAACCTTTCCCAGCCAACTCTGCAAAATCCTTCTGACTAACATCTGTAGGCCTGGAAGAGCTGCCCTACACACTAGCCAATCCTCACCATTGAGTCCAGATCCTATGTAGCCCTATGGTATCAAATGGAACATAAGCAATCACAAGATGTAGACAAATATGATCAGGCCAGTATATATTGCCTCTCCCTGATTATCCTTGAGAAGGTAGTGGAGAACCATCTTGGACCCGAATCTGCTAATCATGCTATCCTGGATGGTATTAGTCCTTGAGTGTTGTTGGAAATGTACTCATCCAGGCAAGTGGAAGTATTCTATCACACTCCTGATTTGTGGCTTGTAAATGGTGGACAGGCTTTGAGGAGTTAGGAGATCAGTTGCTTCCCACAGATTTCCCAGCCTTTGGCCTGCTTTTGCAAGCACAGTGTTTATGTGCCTAGGCCACTTCAGTTTCTGGTCAGTGTTGTCCCCAAGATGTTAATAATGGGGGATTCAGTGCCATTGATATTGCCATTGAATGTCAAGGGCAGGATGTTTTTTTTTGTTGGATATCATTGCCTGGCATGTGTGTGGAATAAATGTTACTTGTCAATATTAGCCCAAGCTTGAATGTCATCTTGTTGCATATGGACAAAGACTGCTTCTGTATTTGAGGAGGAACTGAGCATTGTGTAATCATCAGGACACAGCCTCATTTCTGACTTTATGGTGGGAGAAAGGTTATTGATGAAGCAGCTGAAGATGGTTCAACCGAGGATACTACCCTGAGGGACTCCTGCAGTGGTATCCTGGAACTCAGATAAATGACTTCCAACATCCACAATCATTTTCTTTTCTGACAGACACAACTTCAAGCAGTGGAGAATTTCCCTCTTGAATATCATTCGGAACTGATAAAAGTGAGCACAGTCTTTGTGGAGACAAAGTCCCATCCTCATGGTGAGGATACTCTGCATCATGTTGTGTGGCACTGCCACTGTGCTAAATTTGTTAAATTTAGAACAGATGTAGCAACTCAAAACTGATCATCAATGAAGCACTATGAGCTGTCAGCAGCAGAATTGTATTCAACAACAATCTGTAACCTCGTGGCCCATCACATCTTTCACTCTACCGTTACTGTCAAACCAGAATTTCAGTCCTGGCTCAGTGAGAGAGAACATACCAGGAGCAGCACCAGGCATACCTAAAAATGAGGTGTCAACTTGGTGAGGCTACAGCACAGGACTGCATATATGCTAAACAATGGAAGCAGAAATTATAATCAGCTCTAAATTATCCTATATACAACAGATTAGATCAAAGAATTGCAGTCTTGTCACATCCGGTAGCGAAGGCTTGGGGACATTTAAACAACTAATCAGAGAAGGAAGTTCCATAAACATTGCAATTATTAATGATGGGAGAGCCCAAAACATCATTGCAGAAGATTAGGTTGATATGTTCATAATCATTTCCAATCAGAGTACATGACATACCTTGGCTTCCTCCTGAGTTCTTGAGTATTGCCACTGCCAACCTTCGACCAATCCAAGTCAATCCAAGTGTTATCAAGAAATGGCTCAAAGCCAATAGCCCTGTTGACATTCTAGCTGAAGATAGGCTCTGGCACTGGGCATGTTTCCTAGCCATGCTGTTCCAGAACAGCTAAAGCATTGGCATCTAACCAACAATATGAAAAATTACCCAGATATATCCTATCCACAAAAACAGGGCAAGTCTAATTTGACTAATTACTATGCTTTCAGTCTGCTCTCAATCATCAGCCAAGTGATGATAGATGTCATTGGCATACTGTTGGCTCCTGACCCCCCATTACAGCCCTGGTCTGAACCTGGACGAAATTGCTGAACTCCAGAGATGAGGTGAGAGTGACTGCCTTTGACATCTGATCAATTGTGGCATAAAGGGGCCCTAGCAAAATTGTAATCAGTGTGAACCCAAGGAAAAACTCTCTGCTTGTTTTCAGTCAAACAGGAAAATTGTGATTATTTTTGGCTCACCATTTCAGTCCCAGAGCATCATTGCTGGAATTCCTCAAAATAATGACTTAGGTTCAACCATTTTCAACCGCTTCCTCAATAACATCCCCCCCACCATAAAGTCAGAAACGTGAACTTTTATTGATGAATTCACAGTGTTTAATATCATTCATAATTCCTCCAATTCAAAAGTAGTCTGTGCCTGCCCTGAACAATACTTGTACAACATTCAGTTTGGACTGTTAAATGGCAAGTAATATTTGCACCACACAAATGCCAGACAATGACCATCTCCAAGAAGGAATAATGTACCATTGCCTCTTGGGATTCAAAGGCATTATTCCCATTGATGAATCTTCCTGAGTCACCAGAAACTGAAATGGACCACCATATAAATACTGTGATTACAAGAGCAGCTCAGAGGCTCTGAATTCTGCGAGAATTCTGAAAATTCACCTCCTCCCCAAAATTTGTTCGCAAGGCACAAATTAGGAATGTAATGGAATGCTCTCCATTTGCCTGGATGAATGCAGCTCCAACAACATTCAAAAAGCTTGACATCATCTAGGACAAAGCAGCCATGTTTGATTGGCACACTATCAACCATCTTCATCAATGCACAATGGCAGTAGCATGTACCATCTACAAGATACATCGAAACTCACCAAGGCATCTCATCCAGGTCAAGGCAGTCTGCTTAATCAGAACACTATGCAACACATTAAACATCCGCTCCCTCCACCAGTAGCATATTGTGGCATAGAAGATGGATTACAGCAACTCTTCAAGCCTCCTTCAACAGCACTTTTCAAATTTGTGACTTATACCATCTAGAAAGACAAGGGCAGCAAACACATGAGAACACCATTGTCTGCAATTTCTCCAAGTCACACACTATTGTGACAGTAAACTATATTGCTGTTCCTTCACTGATGCTGATTTAAAAACCTGAACTCCCTTCCTAATAGTTCTGTGGGTGTACCTGCACTGGATGGACAACGTGGAGCCTTTTGTCACATAAGATGATGGTTTGCACTGTGGTGATCGGCACTGTTTTACTCATTGCCTGGTATGCTTAAGAGTCTTGCTCTGACATAGCAGTCTTTGCCACAATGGCTCCAGAAAAAGACAGTGAGCCAAAAAAGTGCATGATTTGTCATCTAAGACAAAGCCGCTTGCTTGATTGACATTCTATTCACTAACCAAAACATTCACTCCTTTCACCAGCAGAGCACAAAGGCAGAAGTGTGTATCATCTACAAAATGCACTGCAACAACTCACCAATGCACCTTCAACAGCATCTTCTAACCTGTGATCTTTACTATTTAGGGCAAGAACAGCAAGCACATGAGAGAACTATAATTTCTCCTTTGAGCTACACACCTGACTTGGAACTATATTCCCATTCCTTTACTGTCACTTTATCAAAGCCTAGCACACCTTTTGAAACAACACTACAGAGAAGACAGCTCATTCCAACTTTCTCAAACACATTGACTATGGGCCAATAGGAAACTTGGAGACTGAGTAGCAATTTCTTAAAGGCCAGAGTTGCACAAAAGATTGTTGTGACCTTAACCTTGTGTTTATTAAATGCAAAATGTGATGCTTAGGTACAGCAAGAAACATCCACTACACTCTTAATGTGCACATAAAATAAGACTTTGGTTTATATTTTTCCCTAAGAACAGAGTTCTTAGATTCTCCCCCTCCAAATCACTGGTGTATTATACTGAAGTGAGATTTCATTACTATTTTATGTTCAAATCAAAGTTTATTTTATTGTAAAACTGACAAATTTCCTTCAGATTATACAACATGAAAACGTAATCAAGTGCCTATTTCTTATCTCACGTTGCAAATTGATACATGCATTGCTAACACAAGGATCTCTGATGTGTAATGTTACTCCCTGGTAATTCACAACTCATATTTTTTTAAAAATAAACCCTGTTACTTTGCCAGATTCCTGTCTACTGTGAATTTAAATCTATTGTCAGCGTGTAAAGTTCAGATAAAATTGAAAAATACCTGCACATCTCATTTGGCTATTGAAGAAAGATGAACATTTGCTCTTAATGTACAAAGAGACTTTATTAAATCTTCTTTTGCTGTCAGGTACCTTGTACACATCATCAACATATTAGAAATTGTGCATGCTAAAAATGTTCTAACCCAATGACTGAAATATTCAGAGATGCCAACCCCACTGTCTCATAAATCATGAGACACACTCTTAAATCTCTTGATATTTTGTATAAAAATCTTGAGTTTTTTTTTCCCAAGCATAAATCAATATAGATTGATGGTTAGTTTATAAATTTCATCAGTGGGCTTATCTTAATCAGACAGGTCAGAGTTCTTTACATCAAATATATTGGTAGACCTGAAAATGTTTTATGAAAATCCTTTTTAAAAATCCTCCCTGTTATCCCCACACATGTTAAATTCAGGATAGGACCTCCCATCACAGTCACTCTTCGCTAAAATAACTGCCTCTCTAGAAAATGAAATCTAACCCCAGTGTCTGGGTTTAATGCATTAAAAATATATTTGTTTACAGTGAACAATTATCAACTTCAGATTTGAGTTGTTCAAAATATGATAGTGGCAGTTAGCACAAAGATATGAATAAAAAAAACCACAGACAAAATATCCATCCAAAACTTTGTGCAGCACTATATATAAATTTACAAACTCACCATCAATGTCATGTAAAGATTTCAATGTTAAGTTTCAATGATCAGTTTGTCATTATTCATATTTGCTTCATCTTGCAATAATTTCATAAAACAAATGGACATTCTTATGAAGAATTATAGACACTGTCTTTAGCACCAATGGTCATTTTTTTTTTCTTTTGTGCTTTTCATTTCTTGAGCTACTCTTCATTTTTAAAATTTTCCCTCCTGCTTATTATCCATTGTTTGTAATTCTATCACATTCCTTATGTAGGGGATACACGTCAAAGTGCTTTATGTTAAAGAATACAAAACAGCAGATGATAAGCAGGAGGGAGATTTTTAAAAATGAAATACTCGAGAAATGAAAGGCACAATAGAGGAAAAACTGACCCAGGGAGGTTCTGAAGCAGAGAAAATGTAGAGAGCTGAGTAGAGAGTACAGAAAACTGTAATGGCTCAATTGGAGAGGGGGAGGGTTAATCAATAGTGAAAGAGTGAAAAACGGTTTGAAGTTTGGTTTTTAAGTGGAGGGAACATGTAAGAATTTGAAAATTAGGCCAAAGATGTTAGTCAGTTTTGCGGGGTTTCCATCGCGTTGAAAGCAATAGCAAAAAAGCGAAAGGCAACACTCGCTCTCAAACCCTTCGCCCCAGCACCTTTAACAAGCTCTATCTGAATAAGCTGATCCATGATCTTCTGGCTTACCTAAGCCAACCCTTTCTCTGCATGTTGCTCACTATTCAAAATCAAGGCAGTGGTTATCTTTGGGCCTCATAGAGATGCTCTCTGTAATCGATTCACCAGTCATCAGACAGGGATTCAGCAATCTATTCACAACCTCGAGCAAATGTTAGCAACAAAAAAATTGCTAGATTTCACGGCCCTCTCGTAAAATCAGAAGTGAGGCAGATTTGGCTGAGAAACCTCTCACAATCAAATCGTGAGGGTTGTCATGTGCAATCATTGCACTAACATTCCATTGCTATTTGGGTATCTTATAATTTTTTATATGACACAACATGCAGTTTACAATATTTAGAGAAAAGAAAAGCTAGTGCCAGATTAAATACTCATGCAACATAATGAAGGAACAATTGACAATAAATAAGAAGAAATAAATCAGGAGATAAGGATGAGAATGGGATTCCAGAAGCTGTACTGACATCCAGTCACACAGCAACCTGATGTCATCGTACTATAAAAGGATTGTTAAGTAAGCAATTTCAAATCGACTCGGCAGGGAACAGCAGGTTTTTAACACTTGTGTTTTATTATTAGACACACCAATAAGTTCTCCTGGGAAGAATAAATGTTCCAAAGGAAGTCTGTGGGGAAAGTTAGATGCCAGATGCTAAAGTCAATAGAGAAAAATGTCTAATTAAAAGAAACCCAGTAAAAAATCTATTTTCACGTTTGCTTGTATTTTCTGGCTTCTCATTTTTAAGGTCAACAGAGAAGAACTATTTTCTGTACAACTAATAATCAAATTGTATACATAAACCCCATACTCTTATGTGTTTTGATACAGCGAAATATCTGATTCATTTAACGAAGTTTAAGAATTATTCGTAATTCTGCAAGAAAACTTAAATATGACATATTAATTGGGTGGGATTATCCGGCCATGTTCGCTCCAAACCAGGAAAATCCTGCTCAAGTTCAGCAGACTTTGCATGGTTCGCCCCACGTCCCCTATGATTCCCATGGCAGGTGGGACGGAAAAGCTCTTCCATTATTTGTATAAAGCCTCGGCTTTTTTTTTTAGAGATTTAATCATCCAAAGAAAATTGGACCACTTTAACCAGAGGTCCTGGACGCTTTTGGAGGCATCACTCACTTGGCTTTAATCTTAGGCAGTGGGAACATGCCTTTCCCCAACCACACTGTATTTTCACATTCTCCATATAGACTTAAGACAAACCACCTGTAAATAATATACAAATCCAAACAAGTAATGTATAGTTTATACCTGGGACTGGAAGACACTAGATAGTGTGGATCTCGTTGTAGAGGTAATTTTATTATTTTAACTTAATTCTACAAATCTTCCAGCTCTTAAGAGACAAACTTGATGTCATCAAATCACTATAGTCAGAGTTGTCTCATCTTCCCTCTTGCGCACTTCAACTGGTGACGTTGACACAAAACAAATAAATGAAACATGTCAAGTCTTTACTTTAATCGCTGAGTAATTGACTTCACAGAAGTTAGTTGAATCATAATCTAATCCAACTGGTTTGTTTACTTTGTTCAATTTAACATCAACATATTATTGTAAAAGCCATAGATTTATTTCACATTCAAGCAGATGATGTATTTGATCATTGTTTGTTACATTTATGATGGTTTAATTGTCCAATAAAATTACTGAAGTTGTCTAGTCATTGTGAGGTCTAATAAGTCATAATGCATATTAAAAGTGTTAAAGACAAATTCCAAGCTGGAGCTTTGAAAGCTGCAATATTCATTTTCTTGGATTATCTTTTAAAGTTTATTTATTAATATTACAATTAGGCTTACATTAACACTGCAATGAAGTTACTGTGAAAGTCCCCTCATCAGCGCACTCCAGCGCCTCTTCGGATACACTGAGGAAGAACTTAGCATGGTCAATGCACCAAACCAGCAAGTCTCACAGACTGTGGGAGGAAACCAGAACACCCAGAGGAAATCCATGGAAACAAAGGGTGAATGTGCAAACTCCACTCATTAAGAAGCCTCACAACACCAGGTTAAAGACTAGGTAATTCTCCAGGGCCACTAGCCATGGCCGGGATTTTCAATGGCCCATTGAATCAGACAGGAAGACAAATCAGGATTCTCGTCGGGTACCAAACCCAAGTTTTCCACTCCAGTCCATTGGTTGGACTTTAACCTGGTGTTGTGAGACTTATTACTATATTTACCCTAGTCCAATACCGCATCTTCACATCAAAACTTCACACAGACAGTGACCCAGCAATTAAACCCATATTCCTGGCACTGTGAGGCAGCAGTGCTAACCACTGTGCCATCTTGCTGCCTTGTGACTTTGTGAGGTTGAAATAGCTGGGATTACAGTATTGCTCAGCAATTCAAAATACTCTTTGTTATCCTTATTGATGACTTTTTCATCCAAATAACTAAATAATAAATCTAACTTAAAACCAATCATGTGGTACAATTAGTGGAAAGAAACAGATTTGAAATAGTGCAGCATTGTTGTTCATATGAAGTGTTGGGGTGATTCTCCAGGGCCACTAGTCCCAGCTGGGATTCCCAATGGCCCATTGCATCAGACAGGAGGACAGATCAGATTCTCGCTGGTATGAAACTCAAATTTCCCAGCCCGTTGTGCCTGGCAGATCAGGTTCCCATTCAGAATGGGCGAGAACCTGATTAGATCTAATTTAAATGCATCTGACTACAATTATCGAACTGGAAACCTTAACCAATGGTCTGCTGGAATGTTTTCCCTCCCCTCTAATGGGAATTCCTGTGGGATCCACTTAGCCCTGGTCCTGACAATGGGTAACCAGATGTCACGGATTCCAATGGGAGGACAAGGAGGTAAGTATTGCCTCCAACTGTGCCCATAGACTTCTCTGTCACTGCCAGGTTGCAGAGGTGAGGAACCTGAAGGGACCTATGGGTTATTGGTGGCTTGGTCTGGGGGGAGGGGTTGTCATTTGGGATGAGGCTCTCATGGTGTAACTTGTTGCTTTGGAAAACATGGAAATCACTCTGAAAATGGTGATTTCAGGCATCTTTCTGATAAGCATCTTTACTGTTGTCTGTGTTCTGTAAAACTCTTGAAATGGTCTCATTAAATTCTATGCCCCTTGAACACCCAGAAACCTTCAAAATCACAGCACAGCTCCATTCTACAGTAGCAAGTGCCCTTGGTCAATTTCAGAAGTCCGAATGTTCTCAGACTTCCTTGAAGTTCTTTGATTGACAAGAGCTAAGATCTTCACCAGGGAGATCGTCTTGTTTTCACTCCTTAGCCTCAGTTCTCTGAAATCTATTTGAAGTGCTTTGATGGAGAAAGGTATTTAAATTCACAAAGGAAATCACTCTTTCTAGCTTGGATGAGCTCTCGTAGCTGAGAAACCACTTAAAATGGCTTTGATTGATAGCTCCAGAATAGATCAAATAGGGGATTAGCTGAGGTTTGTTTAAATAAGAAAGTGATAGTCCATTAGCTGCTACAGATTTTTCTGACTGTCAGTTCCAGGGCAGATCAAACAGTTTACTTTTGACTCATTAAGCTTGAAGTGCTTCCTCTTTTCACCTGTATTGTCTGACCCATCTTTTTAACACTGCAGTTTTGTCTTTCAAGTCAAGGGTGGGTAGTGGGAGGAAGGGGTGGGGAGCGAGGTGAGGGGGTGGGGGCAGGGACAGAAAGCTTCTATCCATTAGAAGTACTTTGATCTAGGGGCTACTTCCAAGTAGCTGAAAAATTAATCTCTTTCAGCCAGCAGACATCTGATGGACCAAATGGTTACCTCCCCTGTTATTATTTTCAATAAATATACAACCAATCTCCTCACTTCATCCAGTGAGATCCTCAGAAGGGCCATTCATAATAGTTAAATAAGGCATCCACATAATTTTGTCATGATGCAGAATCTTATCCATTGACCCATTAGATGTTTCATTGGCTCTTAGAAGTTTTACAAGTTTGACTTTTGTTATGCCTCCCTTGGATTTGAAATCGACCTCAGAGTTATTACAATGCTACACTTAACAAACATGGCAGATCCTACATGTAAAAGCTGTTAATTAAAGCACCGTACTCTTTCTACATGACTTTTCTTCTTCCTCATCAATGTTCACCTTCTGAAGAAAAATTTGAATGTAATTCATTGGCACTTTGGGACATCTCGAGGATATGCTAAGGTGCTACGTAGGAATGAAAGTGATAGTTTTATCATCATTTTCAGCATCTACAAGTGAGATGGTGACCAGTTGGTCACAAGGAACTATACAAGGCCTAGTTTTGGGGTAACTCTCTCCCTCTCTGTGTGGGGAGCATTTGCCTTACAATAGTTAGACAAATTGAAATCTCATGAGATTTTATATGTGCTAATTTATATCTATCTGCTTCAGCGCAAAATCCTAATGTAAAGCGCACCCTGAACTGAACTGCACTAGTTACAGTTTTAGAACTACACCTTATTCTGTGATCATGGACATATGTGCCAGATAGAACCACTCAGATGCAGTTGTCATGAGGAAAACTACTGGTTTGATTCAGTTATATCACATATTTTAAATGGACATTGCGTGAAATGTCCAGTTATCCTTGTGAAGAACTAAATTTTTGGGGAGCAGTTTAGTTACACACTTCAATGATTTATTTATGGGTCCTTGCTGCAGTCGAGACTGTCAGAGGTAAATCCACAATTGTAATTCAAAAAGATTGGCTAATGAAGGATTCAACACGAAATGCTTCCTGCATTCGTGTGAGACTTGGTTATTCTTCGTTCAGTTATTCTAAAAGAAGGAAAAGCAGGAAATGTTCTTGAAATGTCAGGTGAACAGCTGACTGCCAATTTGGGAGACTCACACGCCTGGCACAACTGGCCCCATTGTGATTTTCATAGGGGCATTTTTTCAAGTTTTGAATTCAATGCCTTAGTGCAATGGTGCATTCAAAGGTGCAATGCTGCCAGCACCATTGGGAAACGCGTGGATTTTCCCACTGGTGACAGCACTTAGAATTCATTTGAGAAAATTGCAGTTAATATTTTTGGATATCTGGCCAAATATGTTACTTTACTGGAAGGGTTAAACTAGTTTGTGCGTACAGTATAATGTATGTACTTCAATATGAATTTTCAGTTCCATTTATGACTTAATACTTCAGTTACAGTTCATTAGGCAGCTAATGTCTTATGCCATACCATTATTTGAGTCACGCTGATCTGCATTTTCTTTTGTATTCCAAGCCAGATGTATCATTTTACCCTAATGTTTTGCAGCAGCAAGATGTTGTATGTGTGGCACCTGTTAAAACCCAAAGTGGGTACACTTCAGGGCTGGATTCAACATAGAAACATTAATGTACTTTTAGTCCTGTACAACAGCATGTTACTGCATATTTAGCAGATGTATTTTTATTACTTTCAACTTCTATTTTTACCATATATGCTCTTAAATTTTAAAATATATATATGTATGCAGCCATTTTTAATATAAATGCTAATTTGCTTTAATCTAATGAGAATAAAATTCTTGAAAATAAAGTGGTAAAATCTTATGGCAAATTGAAAATTTTCATAAGACACACAGCTTTGAAAAAGCTATTCTTTGTGCAGCCTCTCATGCATATGGTAATACTTGCTCACTGGTTGGTTTATTAGTCTTAGGACAGACAACTAGGTTGAACTTCTGTTTGAGATGTACACTGCCATCTCAGTTTGGCTCATCTAGGATAATATAAATTATGAATAAGCTTTAGGTCTTATTATCACTTTAATTCTGTTCCACCCAGCCCTCCATGAGATTTAAAGGGCAGATTGAACAAAACCACGTTGGGATTACTTGAATTTATTCGTCTGCAAATAACAAAGAATCGCTACATGAAAATGTCAGTATATGATTTTGTACAATCTTCTATGACAAAGCTGTACTCTTTCCTGTAAACATAAAACCTTAATCCACAGGTAAGAACACCAAAGGTGATCAAGTGAACATTAAACAGACTGGTTGACAAAGAATAAAGATTGATCAATCTGGCTACTATGCCAACAAGAAATTTGATCACCAAAACGTTGAATAAATGAACAACTCAACCGTATTTAGAGAATGGTGACAGCATACTGGCAATTTAGTTACTAATACATTGAACAACTTGGTTAACAAAGTACTGGATAATTGAAGAAAATAACTCACTGTGTTATTCTGATTTCCCCTGCCTATGTAAATTTTAGCAGTATAAATAAATATTTTACGTGAACGATTTTTCAGGGGTCTTTCCCAACTTTGTGTGTTTTCTAATATCATGTCAATCCATGTTGCATATTTATTTGCGTATCTTACATTTACTCAGCATCACAGACTCCGTTGTGAATAATCTTTTCACAAATGGCTTAAGGTTTATCAGCTGATATGAATAATGCTTACAAACAACTGGATTCAGAAATGTACACATCTACCATCAAAGAGTGATTTTAAAAAATTGTTTAATTAGAAAGACATTTGCTGTTTTATAATATGAACAATCTAAGATCTTAAATGAGTGACAGCATGAGGTGATTCAATTTGGAAAGAGTAACAGGAGTACAGAATACAGGACGAATGGAAGGACTCTTGGTAGTGTGGACGAGCAGAGAGATCTCGTTGTACATGTGCATAGGTCCCTGAAAGTTGGCACCAAGGTTGATAAGGTTGTTAAGAGAGTGTACGGTGTGTTGGCTTTTATGGGTAGAGGGATTGAATTTCGGAGCTGCACTGTACAAAACTCTGGTGCGGCCACACTTGGAATATTGCGTACAGTTCTAGTTGCCGCATTATAAGAAAGATGTGGAGGCACTGGAAAGGATGCAGAGGAGATTTACTAGGATGCTGCTTGATATGGTGCGAAAGTTTTATAAGAAAAGGCTGAGAGACTTGAATTAATTTTCGTTAGAGAGATAAAGGTTAAGAGGTGACCTAATTGAGGCATACAAGATGATCAGGGGATTAGATAGGGTGGACAGTGAGAGCTTTTTGCCTTGGACGGTGATGGCTAACATGAGGGGACATAGCTTTAAATTGAGGGGTGGTAATTGTAGGATGGATGTCAGAGATAGGTTCTTTACTCAGAGGGTAGTAAGGGCATGGAATGCTCTGCCTGCAACAGTTGTGGACTCGCCAACTTTAAGGGTATTCAAATGGTCAGTGGATAGGCATATGGATAACATTGGAATAGTTTAAGTTAGAGGGGCATTAGATTCGTTGCAACATCGAGGGCCAAAGGGCCTGTACTGCACTGTGATGTTCAATGTTCTATGTTCTAAGACACAAAGGCTATTTTTAGTGAGCATTTTTCTGCAGCGTCTTTTTCCTTTCTATTTCTCAATATTCACTTTCTTCAGATTCACATAATACAACTAGAAAGAGATCAGAGCTAATCTGGATAATTACAGGTCCTGTAAGGACAATGTTACATCTTCAATTTAGGACGCAGTTACCATATGCCTAGATGAATGAATGTAGAATGAAGTAGCTACCATGATATTCAAAAGGAAAGATTGTGCTTGACAAATTATACAATCCTTTAAGGAGATATAGACATGACAGATGGAGCAATTGCAGTGGATGTAGTGTGCATGAATTTTAAGGAAGGCAGTGTCCACAAAGAAAATTACCAAAGACGTCTGAATAAAATGGAATTAGGAGAAAGATAGCGAATTGGATTTTAAACTAGTGGAAAGGGAGAAAGCAGAATAGGCCAATTAATGATATTTCTTTCAAAATGATTAGAAATAAATTGTTAATCTCACAAAGTTAGATTATAGTCATTATGTGTATTGATGATTTGGATACAAGCTGAGAGACTGTTGATATTTTCAAATTGTGCTAATGTTACCAATGGTATAATTATTCCTCAGAAGACTACAGGGACCTACAAATGTTGATAAGAAGAAGAAATGGGCTAAATTGTGGCAGGTGGAATTTAGGGACAAATTTTACTGTCCCGCCTGCCACGGGAATCGGAATGGGTGAGGGACAGACCATTGAAAGGTCCATTGGCCTTGGGCAGGATTTTTAAATTTTGGAATGAGCGAGGCCAGAAAAATCATGCCCTTAGTTTCAGTGAATGAGAGGTGACACATTTTAGTCAAAAAAGTAACAGCTGTAAAAGTAAGTACTCTGAAAAATTATATACATCCTAACAAAGCATACAAATGTTATCTGTGCTCTGGCCAAATGCTACCATATTTTGGGCAGTCATATAGCATGTTTCTTTAATTCCATGTCCGTACATAAGGAGGGAGGGGGGGGATTAAAATAATAATTTTGTGTATGGAAAGAGGCGGTGTAATTTTTTGAAAAATGTTCCCATTCTAAGTCATTTGACTGCACCCTGCTGTTTAAAGGAAGGAGAAAGCAATTTAATCTAAATATAAACTTTAAATGGAATTTGTTCAGTCATTTGTTTGATTAAAGGTTTTACTTTAGGTTGAACAAACAATTATTCAAATTTTTTTGATCAATTTTTGGAAGAAATCTTATGGCATAGTTTTATTGGTAAATTTCTTTGTACTCTTATTTAAACATTAATAGTCCCTAAATAAGGATCAGAACAATATGAGATAAAATTCACCCCGATTCAAATAAACTGTTATTCATCATAGCTTTGCAAGGAAATAATTAAAGAAGTAAGGAAGAAATTTCATTTTTGTAGTGCATGATGTGAGCTTCAGACATTCAACCAATGAAGTTATGCTGTCACAGTCAATTTTGACACCTAGGGTAGAATTCTCCCATTTTCAGACTAAGTGCCATGATGGGTGCAGGAATGGGAAAACCAGTCAAATCTTCTGGAGCCGACCTAATTAAAAATGCACCTGGGTATTGCACGTGATATTCTGTGACGGAGCAGCTCTGGATGGCTTGCAGTCCTTGGTCGTGCTCTGGTGCCAGATTGTAAAAGATATCCAACATCATTGATCCATTATTGAAGAAAAAAGATGAATCTTTTGAAAATGAATGCTCTGGGACTGGAATGTGGACCTCCTGGGAATGAAGATGTATCTCCAGCAACATTCTAAGGTTGAAAGATGGACTCCCTTCTTTAGGATACCGAATCAGGAAGGTCCCCCTGCAGATACTTCCCCCACATACTGCTGTGTGCTGCAGGTCCAGGGTTGCAGGCTGTCTCTGAATCTGAGATAGCCCCAAGCATTGCTCAGATGAATCCTGACAACTGCAAGCCTCAGTGTTCCAAATGTGTTTCCCACTGGTGTGTTTTTCTGGAGGCATTGCGAATAATCTGGCATAGGCAGTTAGGCCTTTATCCGTGGTTTACCTGGCCTCTGGCAGGTTCTTCGACCTGCCATGGTGTTCAGCAGCGAAAGATCCCATTGTAAATTCATGCTGACGTGAAGCCATTTTTTGGATCTCCCATCATATTCTGTGTTCATGCTCACCATTAAACCTGCTGATGAGGGTTTAGAATCACTGTAGAAATGTATGAAAAGACAGCGGTCAATTTCTTAAAAACAAGTTTTACAAACTGCAGTGTGATAAATAATCAGATTTAAGGAATTCAAGAGTAAATACTGGCCAGTACCCCATGAAAAATCTCCTTCTCTTCAAATGGTGAATAACAAGTGCACTATCAGTGAACCAAGGCTAACAACTAACGGTATAAAACAGTGCAAGATGCCTAGAATATGTCTTTGCATGAAGTCAGCCATAAGCCCTTGAAGCTTTGGGATTTTGCAGTTATTTTTATTCTATCCTGGGATGCGAGAGTCACTGACAAAGCCAGCGTTTGTTACATGAGCTAAGATCCCATGGGGTTGGGGGTAATATGTTAACTTGGATAGAGGATTCATTAATCCACAGGAAGCAGAGTGTGGGGATAAATGGGTCTTTTTCTGGTTGGCAAGCGATAACTAGTGGCGTGACACAGTGTTCAGTCCTCATGCCCCAACTATTTACAATTTGCATTAGCGACCTGGCTGCAGGGATGGGATGTACTAAAGCCAAATTTTGAGATGATACTAAAATATGTGGGAAAAGAAGTTGCAGTAAGAAAGTACAACAGTTACAAATGGATATTGGCAGAGTGGAACAGCAGTTATCACTGCTGCCTCACAGTACCAGAGAACTGGGTTCAATTCTAACCTTGTGTGACTGTGTAGAATTTGCACATTCTGCCTTTGTCAGTGTGGGTTTCTCTGAGTGCTCCAGTTTCCTTCCACAATCCACAGATGTACAGGTTAGATGGATTGGCTATGGTAAATTGCCCCTTTGTGTCCAAAGATATGCAGGTTGCATGGATTAATGAAGTAAATGGATGGGTTAAAGGGATGGGATAGGAGGCGTGCCTGGGTAAGATACTCCATCAGAAAGTCAGTGCAGACTTGATGGGCTCAGACTTGAATGGCCTCCTCAGAACTCTAGTGATTCTATGATAAGTTAGGTGAGTGAGCCAAAATTTGGCAGATAGAATTTAACATGCATGAGAGGTTGTCCCTTTTGATCAGAGGAATAAAAAGACAACTTATTATCTAAATAATGAGAAATTTCAAAATGTTTCAGTGCAGAGGAATCTGGGTGTCTTGGTGCATGAATCACAGAAAGTTTGAATACAGGTAATAAGTAAGGCATTCATTGCTAACAGAATAGAGTATAAAAGGAGGGAGGTGCAGTTGCAACCATATAGACATTGGTAAGACTGCATTTGGAATACTCTCACAGTTTGTTCCCCTTACTTGAGGAAGATGTAAATGCATTCAGCGAGGGTTCACTAGATTGATTACAGGGCTGAAGTCCTTGTCTCATGAAGTGAGATTGATCAGTTTAGGTTTATATTGACTGGAGTTTAAAAGAATAAGTAAAGATCTAATTGAGAAATTGACAGTGTAGCCATAGAACAGATATTGGCATTCTAGAATGAGAGACTATAGTTTTAGACTGAGGAATGGCAGATTTAAAATTGAAATGAGGAGGAATTACTTCACTCAAAGAGTTGTGAATCTATGATATTCTCTACCTCAGAGTTCATTGGATGCCAGGACACTAAACAAATTTAAGGAGGATATACATAGTTTTTAATTAGTTGCAGGATGAAGGATTATGGCGAACAGGCAGGAAGGCTGAGATGAGGCCGAGATAAGATCAGCCGTGGTTGTATTGAATGACGGGGCAGGCTCAAGGGGCTGAATTGCTTACTCCTGATCCCAGTTTTTATGTTCTTATGTAATTGCTGTCTGAAGATGGTGGTGAGCCATTGCCTTTAACTGCTGCAGTCCATCTATGATGTGGATATTGACACTGACAATAGGCAGACATTGTTAGTGGCCATGGATTCTGGAGACTGACTGCTTGGCAGAGGCAAGCAGGAATGAAAAACTCAAGTGACTGAGTGAAAAACAGAGACCAGAGAATCATACACCTTCTCCGCTCACTGTCTTTCTTTACGACAAATGTGGCAGAGATTGTCGTGCCAGAGTCGGGCTCCTAAAGCCCTAATGCATTAAGCATCATGCCAGGTAATACTTAACACAGAGATGACCATTACAGGATATACCAACATCTTTCATGATTGAAGGCTGTCACAGAGTCCACCTAGTGCAGGACACCTACAGAGCTGTCACAAAGAGAGTTCAGATTTTTAACTCAGCAGCAGTGAAGGAACAGCAATATAGTTCCAAATTAGACACGTGTGTGTCTTGGAAGGGAACCTGCATCTGGTAGTATTCCCATGTTCTGCTGCCCTTCTTGTTGGTAGAGATCATGGGTTAAATAGCACTGTTGATGAAGATTTGCCGCAGTCTACTTTCTGTGCCACCATTTGCTGCTGATCGAGGGGGTAATGTTCAAATGGGTGGATGATATTTTAATTGATTGGGCTACTTTGTCCCAGATGCTGTTGGGCTTTTTGAGTGTTGTTGGAGCTGCATTCATCCAGGTATGTGAAGAATATCTGCTGACTTGTGTCTTTTGGATGTTGACAGACTTTTGGAGTAAAGAAGTGAGTTATTTGTGGCAGAATTTCTAGCCTCTACCCTGCTCTGAAAGCTGTAATATTTATGGCTGTTTCGGTTAAGTTTTTGTTGAATGTTAATTCCAGAATGTTGTTGGTGGCATGTCAGCGATGGTAATGCTGTTGAATGTCAAGGGAAGATGATTAGATCCTCTTTTATTGGAAATGGTTGTTGTCTGCCACTTGTTCGGTGTGTATGTTACCTGCCTGTTATTTGTCCAAGCCTGAATATTGCCCAAGTCTTGCTGTATATGGATATGAGCTGCTTCAGTACCTGAGGAGCTATAATACTCAACATTGCATTCATTAGCAATGAACGTCCATCCCCATTTCTGACTTTATGATGGAAGAATGGTGTTTGATGAAGCTACCTTGAAAGATCCTTGCAATTATGTCACAGGCATCCAACAACGACAATTGTCATTCTTTGTCCTAGGTACAACTCTGAACGGTGAAGATCTTTTTCCCTGATTCCTACTGAGTTCACTTTTACTCCTTAAAATGTACAAGCACTCCATCAAATGCTGCCTTGATATCAAAACCTCACCTCACCCCCTTGAGTTTAATTCTAGGGGGCCATGTTTGGACCAAAGGTGTAATGAAGTCAAGAGTCGCATGGCCCTAGCAGAATCCAAACTGATCATTGGTGAGCAAGCTTTGTCAAATAAGTGCTGCATGAGAACACCGTCAATGACACCTTCCATCATTTCCCTCATGATCAAGAGTAGATTGATGGTTTGGTAATTGGTGGGATTGGACTTATCCAAATTTGTTGTGGACAGCACTTACCTGGTCCTCAGCTAGAAGCCAAACTACTCCTGGCTGAAAATGGTTGCAAATGCTGTAGTCTTGTCTTTTGCATTGATGTGCTGAGCTCCCCCATCACCGAGGATGTGTATATTGTGGATCCGTTTCCTCTAGTTAGTTGTGTAATTGCCCACCACTATTCACAATTGGATGTGTCAGGACTGTTGGGCATTACTCTTCACTCTGCCTAATCTATGCTGCTTCCATTGTATATCATGTATGTTTTCTTGTACTTTACCTTCACCAAGTTGGCACCTCACTTTTAGATTAGTGCTGCTCCTGGGAAAGCTCTCCTGCACTCCTTGACAAACCAGGGCTGATCACCTGACTTGGTGTTAATGATAGAATGGGCGATATGCCAGGCCATGAGGTTACAGGTTATGGCTAAATATAATTCTACAGCTGTTGATGGCCCACAGCAACTCATGGATGCCCAGTTTGAACTGCTCAATCTGTTCTGAAACCATCACTTTTAGCACAGTAGTAGTGCCTCACAACATGATGGATATTACCCTTACAGTGAAGATGAAACTTTGTCTTCATAAAGATGATGTGTTAGACCATGCAAGTACCTTTGAACAAAGGTATCTGCAGCCGTGATAGCCATAGTCTGAACTTGCTTGACAGGAAATTGATTTTGCATGGGGACATTCAAACTTGTGTGGCAATAAGTTTGAGCTTTCACTGCAGAACCTAGACATTAGGTGGCAGCTACTTGTGTTTCCATAGAAACTGAGACATCAGCGATGAGAAGCTGCATCGTGCATGGTTCCATAACAGAGTTGTTGACCACATCCATGCTGGAAAGGATGGGATGTAATATCTACGCAAAATT
The DNA here is from genome assembly GCA_024679065.1 of Sphyrna mokarran. NCBI lineage: Eukaryota > Metazoa > Chordata > Chondrichthyes > Carcharhiniformes > Carcharhinidae > Sphyrna > Sphyrna mokarran. Next base: position 100,992,912 of record JAGIQG010000003.1, on the reverse strand, counting down.
CTGTGCCAAGTTAGTGCCAGAGTCATCCATGTTCCTTGACAGTAACTACAGGCTTTCTGGCAGGCCAGCACAAACTATCATCCCATTGGAATCCTCATTTTAATCCTGTGCAGCAGAACCTGTCTGTCACTTCACTTTCCATTAAGTTGACAAATCACAACTGTTTTCCCTTGCCCTGGCCACGTCTTAAAATATCCAGGTCCTGCCTCTATGCTGTCTTCTAAATTATGCACAGTTTCAGTGTCTGAACTGCTTGCTGTAGGAGTGAAATCAGGTCACAGTGCTGTGTCTTCAGCATCACTTGGTGTTTTCACATTGCCTCACCAGTACATCTTCCATATCTTAAAGGGGAAAGGTGTGAGGGGACGGTTGCAATTTAAGGAGGGCTGGGAAAGTAAGAGGTGCATGCTTATACAATCTCCAGGTTGCAAGTCAGAAGAGATGAGAAAGAAGTTGGGCATGAGAGGGAGGTATAAATATGAAGATATTGTCATCTTCAATGACTTTAAGTCCATTGTTAGCCATGCCCTCAGCAGTGGTCATATTGATTGTAGCCAGCGCTGTCTCGTCCATACAGATTACAGTATTCAGGAAACTTTCACCCTCTCGTTCCTGCTGCCTGGAAGAGAGAAAGGAAGAGTGTCAGGCAATGTGCTTGACTGACATGGTTAATGTGCTGAGAGTTTGTTCGTCAGTCAAGTGTAGGTGTGAGACTTGCGAAAGTGCCAACTGTATGAGGGAATGAGGAATTTGAGTGTTAACTGATAGACACTATTGTAGGTGAGTGATAGAAGCGTGGTGAATGATGTACTGGCAGATGCTCATGGTGCAGTTGGTAAGATATGCCATTTGAAGATGCATTCACTAATCTTGCTCATTTGTGTGAGACCATTAAATTCTTGTGGTACAATATGCAGGTCCCTGGGATTTAACTCCTTGCATTGTCCTCCACAGTAAAATGCTATCACTGCCTTCTCTGGGTGTGTATCTGGATGATCTTCTGTTTCCCTGTGAAGACAAGATATTTCTTCTGTTTTGTACCTCCTTCACCAAGGTTAATATTGATTGGATGTGAAATTGCATAAAACAATAGGCAGTACAAAGTGTGCACATTGTGAGTCAATTAAGACACTCATGCCTAGTGTTGGAGACTATTGAATTCAGTCCCATTGAGTTAATTGGATCCACTATGTACCTATTTCATGTTATTTGTAACGACCTTGAGACCTGGTAAATCTGTCAGGGTAGAAAATGCTCCTTGACCAAGAGTTTCAGCAGTGTTACATATCCTGCACAACGTTTCCCTGTCTTGGACTAAGATTAATAAAAAGTGGCACGCCATTTAAAACATACCTTCCAGCAAAGGAAATATTTATTTCTGTTTGCAGTGCTCTGCCTGGTAGCTGTAAACACACTTGAGATGTTGTTCTTTATTTTCTTATTTTGACCTCCGTGCCACATCCTGCAGCTGATAGATGAAGTCCATTTGTGCTCAGCAGATACTATATGTAAATCATTGTGAGCAGCCAGACAATTTTGTTCAGACTTGACAAGTGAATATTAAGAATGACATCTTTATTTCTACAGCGGTGGAAGTACAGCAGATCTGACATGTGTTTTTGAGAAAGTCAATTTTAAATGACACTAGGCATTTATGATAAATAACATTCAAACCACCCGCACTATTATTCAGCATTTAAAAATATACCTGTAACCAAATTATTTTAAATCTAGTTTTGATGAATGAACCTATTGCATTTGTCTTTTTTGGTCCAGTGTATTTTTTTTGGAATATTCATATTTTACTCATTCTGATAACTATAGTGAATTTAACGAAAGTTTTTGTTATATTAATTACAGAACAACAGCCCAGAGGTGTGCTGTAAATAATTGAAGGATTCATTGGATCTCATAAACATTGAAAGCAAAGTCAGGGGATGTTGTTGATGGATGTGGAGCTTATGTCTAACGTTGACTGGTACATTGAGTTAGAACAATGTCATGTGGCTGATATCCTTATGTGGTTTAGTGGGATGTTTAGCTTCAGAACACTGCTGTTAGTATCTTGGGATGCTTCATTATGATGAAGGTGCTACATAAATACAAGTTACTGTTGGTGCAATTAGTTGCATTTTGCACGGGGATTAGCTTTTTATCTTTCATTGACACATAATGGAATAAGAAATTCATATTGTACTTCTTAACCTAAAGTATTTAAGCTTTCTTTTTGAAGTAGTTCTACACTGTACCAATAATGTATTTCAATATGCAATAAGATAAATGACTAATTGGTCTGTTTTTGGTTGGGGGAGGAATTTTACTCAGGACATAAAGGAGAATTCTTCACTCTTTTCAGATAATCTAACAAAACCGTAACTTCTATCGGAACCACAGACAAGGCAGGTGGATTAACGTTAACATTTCAGGCACAATTTTACATCAAGTTGTGCTCAATTTCGGGCACGAAAATTTAGTAAATTCGGGCATGAGGCGAGTAACGTGATCTGTGACTGCTTCTGTATCTGTTGCCCCTTTACCAACGACTGAAAATGGCAATGATCAGGATTGTGCTCAAAACGGGCGTAATGGCAATTTAATTGCATTTGAATGCATTTAAATTGAATTAATAGGCTGAATGTCCAACTTTACCTGCACTTCCCCCTTTAGCACTGCATTCACCCATCCAGAAATGATATGAAACAGAATGGTCTTCAAAGATCTAATTTGGATGCTCCAGCTTCTGACTCAGATCGATGCGGGGAGGGGTGGGGGGTGTCAGATGACCCTATGACTCTCTGCTGTGAGTGGGGTGGGGGGTTGGTGAAGGGAGGTGGTTCAGATCACTGTCTGGTGGAGGAGGAGGGAAGGAGGCAGGTCAGATGGCTCTCTGGGTGGGGGGTGGGGCAGGGGGACCCACTGTCACTCTGCGTGCAGTCAGTGGAGGCAAAAGGGCGGCCCACTGCCACACTGTGTGCAATCCAGCGGGGGATGGGGGGAGAGGTGAGGCAAGATCAGTCTGGGTAGTAGGAGTAGGGGGATAAAGGGGACAGTAATGTTGTGAGAATAGGGCAATGTCTTGGGGCCAGGAGGGAGGCATTTTCCAGCTTGACAGATATGTCAGGGGAGCGTTTTTCTATTTTTTTCACTGCACATGTGCAGTCGAAGGCTCGATCGGAGCTGCAGTGTTTTGGGTGCAATAAGCCCCACCCACAGGCTTCTGCAGCATGATTCAGAATCATTGATTTTTTTCAGGCAGAGAGTGTATGGGGGCACCTGAGAACAGGTCTGAAAATCGGATCTGAAACACTCCCAGATTCAAGTCTGCCCAGCACTTAGAATCAAAATGGATCTGAAAAAGTATACCCATGACTATCAAGCATTGATGTGCCATAGAGCCATAGTCGTAGATGTTTACAGCATGGAAACAGGCCCTTTGGCCCAACTTGTCCATGCCATCCTTATTTTTAACCACTAAACTAGTCCCAATTGTCTGCGCTTGGCCCACATCCATCAATAGCCATCCAACTCATGTACCTGTCTAAATACTTTTTAAAAGACAAAATTGTACCCACCTTTATAACTATCTCATGCAGTTTTTTTCCAGACACTCACCACCCACTATGCGAAAAAATTGCCCCTCAAGACCACTTTGTTTCTCTCTTCCCTCTCACCTTAAACCTATGCCCTCTAGTTTTACACTCCCCTACTTTGGGAAAAGATATTGACTATGTAGCTGATATATGCCCCTCATTGTTTTATAGATCTCTATAAGATCACCCTTAAGCCTACTACATTCCAGAGAAAAATGCCCCAGCTTCTCATTATAATTCAAAGCATCAAGTCCTGGTGGCACCTTTTCTGCACTCTTTCGAGTTCAATAATATCCTTTCTATAATATGGTGACCAGAGCTGTATACAGTATTCCAAGTGTAACATTACCAGTATGTTGTACAACTTCAACAAGACATGCTAATTCCTGTAATCAGTGTTCTGACCGATGAAACTAAGCGTGCTGAATGCCTTCTTCACCATTCTGTCCACCTGTGACTCCAATTTCAATGAGCTATGAACATGTACCCCTCGATCTCTTTGTTCTATAACTGTCTCCAGTGCCCTAGCATTAACTAATTAAGTCCTGCCCTGGTTCAGTCTACCAAAATGTACTACCTTACGCTTATCCAAATTAAACTCCATCTGCCATTCAATAGCCCACTGGCTCAATTGATCAAGATCCCATTACAATCTGAGATAACCTTCTACACTGTCCAGTATACCACCAATCTTGGTGTCACCTTTCCAACTTATTAACAATGCCTCCTCAATTCTCATTCTAACCATTAAAATAAAATGGCAAATAACAGTGGACCTAACACCGATCCCTGAGGTGCACTGTTGGTCACAGGCCTCCATTTGGAAAACAACCCTCCACAGCCACCCTCTAGTTTCTGTCATCAAGCCAATTTTGTATCCATTTGGCTACCCTGGAGTCCATGAGTCTAATGCAACAACCTACCATGCACTACCTTGTCAAAGACCTTGCTAAAGCCCATGTAGACAACATGAACTGCACTGCCCTCACCCCGCTTCTTGGTTACCCCTTCAAAAAACTCAGTCAAATTTGTGAGACATGATTTTCCACTCACAAAGCCATGCTGACTGTCCCTAATCAGTCCTTGCCCCTCTAAATGCCTGTAGATCTTATCTTTCAGAATGCCTTCTAACAAATTCCCCCATTACAGATGTGAGGCTCACGAGATATGTGGAAATAAAAACTAAATTTTCTCAGAGGCAGAAATGCACACAACTGAACCAAACAGACTTTCTGCAGCAAAAAAAGCAAAAAAAAAAATCACTGTTAGAGTTTTAAATAACATTGTTAAGAACGTAAGAAATAGGAGTAGAAGTAGGCCATTCAGCCCTTTGAGTCTACTCTGACATGAGATCATGGCTGATCTTCTACTTCAACACTATTTTCTGGTGTTATTCCTGTTGCCATTAATGTTTTTAATATGTAGAAATCCATCAATCTCAATCTTGAATGTACTCAATGACTGAACCTGCACAGCCCTCTAAGCAAAAATTCCCCCCAAATTCATCTCTCTCTGGCCGGAATTTTCCGGCTATTCCAGTTCTGCTAATGGTGAGACCTTGCCATGGGTTTCCTGACAACAGGGTTGCATGCAATGTGAAACCCCATTGATAGTGGTAGGGAACAAAAGATCTCACTACCAGCCAATATCAGGCCCCCTTTCCACCTCCACAAAGTATACCATGGTAGTTAGAAAAAATCAGTCTCAGAGTAAAGAAATGCCTTCTCATCACAATCAAAAATGGCTTTTCCCTTACTCCAAGATTACTCTAGACTCCTATGTAGTTGGCATAGCTATTGTTGTTATTATTATAGTTATCTTGCCTTAAATTCTTGTGTTCAAGTTTACATAAGCAGGTCGAATGATAAGTATTTTTGCTTTTTTACATTTTGCGTATGATTTGGAATGCTGAAATTTGCTAAATAACCACCATCATTGTATATCAATTGCACAACATGCCAGCTGCTCTCTACGTAGTAAATGACACACTATCAGACTGGGACAGACTGATTGGACTGAATGGCCTGCTTCTGTGCTGCATTTCCCACATAATGTGTACAAGTTAAATCTATTTATGCAGTTGTTATTTACACCTTAAATGAGGATCAGGAAAAAATTATTTAGAAAAATAATCAGAAGAATAAAATTAACATAATTTAACAAGGAGTTTACATACAGTGTTATTTTTGGAACAAATTCATTACAGTGTCTGATGAGCAGTAGGCTTCTTAAGTGGAAATGTCAAGTTTGTGTCTTGGTAAATCATTTGGATGCAACAGTGTATGTTGGCAATGCGGAACCAATTCTATCCATCGTAGTCAAATCTCCTGGTAGACCTGAAGATTTATGATGTTCAATGGTTTTTGCATAATATCTATTTCCTTGACACAGACAAAAGAGTAAATGGTTGACAGACTTCATACCTTGAGACCTGATGTGTTATGAAAAATAATACAGTCTGCATGTGCATCTGCCATGCAGTCTACCTATTTGGTAATGATTCAAGTAAGTTTTGCTAATCTCCAAGTAACATTTCCACAGATAAGCTCCAATTTTGACCCAGACTTCCAAGGGAGTCAACACGCTAAAATGCAAAGGTGGATAGTTGCCATTGCATTTCCATTCTGCTTTATTTGGTGGAATTATAATAGTCTGAAGGCCACCCGCCACCAGTAGATGAGGGCCTAATTAAGAGGTGTGAAAATCCGAGGTGTAAATCCCTCCACTTGGCAATATCACACAGTGACATAATGTAAAACGAGGAACTCATCATGTGAGAATCTCAGCTGTGGGCTGCACATCTCATCACTCAATAGAACATTATAGAGAATGCCACTTAAGTAAGGCATTGATTGAAATGATCTTTAACAAAAAAAAGGCAAGTAATGCTAATCTATATGCAACATGAACAGTCTACCAATTCAACATTTGCCAATTAAAATCTGTGTGCTAGGGACTCGGTTATCCATTGAAACATCTTAAGAAATGAAAAGGGGAACAGTGAAGTTTTCAACAATTACAGGCAATGTATTAGTATGAAAATAACAAAACAACGAGTTTGTAATCAGATTATGTTAAGGAAATGCAGTTAGCTATTGAACAGGTTAAACATCACATCTTGTGCTGGCTGCATATTCTCAAGGGCAACTCCCATGAGCCAAAATAATTGAAAATTAAGAATTAACAGTCATGTAATTAAATTGTAGCCTTTGAACCTTTAGAGACTAAGGTGGAATATTAAATTCAACTCACAAGGTGCTTGAATGGCAAGGAGATTCCTAATGCAAACTGCAACTGCATAATGTAATAGGCTTTGACAGGCCCCTAATTACCAGACTATCTGGCATATTAAAAATCATAAATAGTCTGGCAATAATATGCCACACAATAATTGCTAATAAACCCCACAAAATTAAAAGGTACGATTATCTACCTACATAATCAGTGTGTGTAGGGGATTGTGGCGGAGTGCTGAGGACCTCATTTAACACTGAGGATAATTAAAGAAACTTGACTCCGATTGTATCTTCAGAGAAAGAAATTTAGGATTCTACAATGTTCATGTTAGATTATCATAAAGCTATGAATAAATTGTAGACAAGTACTAAAATAGCAGTAACATCTAATTGTGTTCATTACCACAGCATCCACTAGCAAAGACCCAATAGCAGTAATGTTGGGATCTAAAGAACTGGAAAATATTAAATGTATTTGAAACTGTAAATCAATGACTGCAGTCATTTTATTACAGTCATGTAATTGTTGCTTCTACTTTAACAGTACAACAATGGAACCAGTTATGTACATTCAATCCTGTTGGTAGTCTGGCATTTGTACCACCCTATCCTTATGGATTAAATATTAAATTGGTACAGAATAATATTAAACATAAATGTCACTTTACTATAATGATTCCTTATTGTTATTTAAGTAATTGAGAGTTCTGTCATAAAAGGCTATCTAATTTGTTTTTGTAGATAATCATTTGCATCTTTTATTTCCAACTGTGAAACAAGACTATTATCTAAAGTATGCACATGCACAAAAAACAGTTGTTATTAATTAATGCTTATGAAGGACTATAGCCATTGGACGACATTGTTTAAAATTTCTCCTTCTCTGCACGTCATTAGTTGGTTAATGTGTTTTCTAAATGAGTACTAACTGCTTATGCCTAAAGGCCAAGATTGTTGTGTATTTTCCATCTCTAATGAATTCTGGTTTCAGGGTCTTCACAAACATTGCTGAAAAGCAGCTGGAGCAACCTGTCAATTCCCTGTTTGTTCTGCTTTAATTTCCAGAAATTAATTTAATTTCTAAATTTCTTTGCAGTATTTTTTGTTCCATACCTGGTTATTCTTCCCCCATAGGGCAACATGACAACATAGGACAACACAGCAGCACAGGGCAGCATGGCTGCACAGTGGTTAGTGTTGCTGCCTCAGACCGCCAGGGATTCAGGGGTTGATTCCTGGGATGGGTCACTGTCTGTGTGGAGTTTGCATATTTTTCCCATGTCTGCCTGTGTTTCCTCTGGATGTGCTGGTTTCCTCCCACAATCCAAATGATGTGCTGGTTCGGTGCAATGGCCGTGCTAAATTCTTTCTTAGTGTACCCAAACAAGCACCAGAGTGTGGTGACGAGGAGATTTTTACAGTAATGTCATTGCAGTGTTAATGTAAGCCTACTTGTGATAATAATAATATAATAAATAAGTAAAAATATTTGGCCTCGAGCTGGATTCTGAATTATATTTTGATATCTTAAGCGACTTTGCTTTATTTTAAAATTGATCCAAGTTCTGGCGCATAAGTCATTAGAACAGAATACACGTTAAAAAAAAACCTTCAACTGGATTTAGTCAAACCTTTCACACTGCTTTTGTAAAAACCAATAATCCCCGCACTGCAGGTGGAAATGAAGGTTTCTTAACTAATTGGATATTTTTCTACTCCTGAGCTGCAGAAATGCAGCCAGCCAGAGAGAATATCCTAAAAACATATTGATCAACAAGCTTTTATATCATAGAGAAAAAGGGGGATAAGTAACCCAGTTTGACTTTTTGTACATTTATATCAATTGTTTATAAATTCCGTAATGAGGAGGAAACTGTCTGAGCAAAAGAAAGAGAGTACATTTATTTTCACAGGAAGCTCATCTGACCATGCAATGTCAACTGCATTTGAGCCTTAATTTCAAACAACTTGATACCATCTCCTGTGATTTTGTTTTACTTTAGGAGGACTCATGAATATCCACAGAAAAAAAAATGTTTTCTCTGCTTCTGGCTGATTTCAGTTCAAGTTGCCAATTGAATAGCATTATAACTTGAAGCCTTTGGCAAAATTTTTTGCTTATCAGCAGTGCAGACCATACCTCAAGATTTCATTTTGAAAATTATGTTTTTTTTCATTTTGAACATAATAATGGACTGATGAAAAATTTTCAATACGTATTTCTTAACAATTTGACAGACATCAGCCCAGATGGCTGCATTTAGATATTATTTAGGTATGAGAATTGTTTATATGCAATGCAGCAGTGATGCACTGGATAGTTTACAAAGTTTCCTAAGCTGGGCTATAATCATAACAGCTATAAACAAGGCTGGGAGCAGGAGGGTGAGAAAGAAACAAAATTTTGCTCACATTCAGAGTTGGTGGTCAATCATTTTCCTCATTGCATACCAAAGACAGTTTTTTCCTGCCCAATCTAACACTGGGTGCTCGGGTCTTTCAGAAAATGTCTTCTGAAAATTTTTATTCCAACCTTGGGTCTATTTAAAAAAAATGTTTCCATCATTATAACTGCTTGCATTACATTAATTCCAAGCAGGTTTGTCATCAACAGTTTCCAATTCATTGAAATTCTTTAGGCCTCCAATAGTCTTGTCAAAAATATTTGTGCAATATTGTCAATAGGTGGATTAAATCGCTCAGCGTCTTAAAAGTTGAAAGAAATACAGTCGAGGATGGTCTGTCCTGATTCCCATCATCCTGTTTTCATGCTGAAATTCTCTATAATATAATCATCCAGGTTCGTTTTGCATGGGAATTCAACTCAAACATGCAATTCCTAATGCAGGATGTGGACTTCATGATCATGATCAATTATTCCTTGTATATTCTGATACCTTGTGACAAAACATGTAGCAAGTGAATCTTTAGAAACATTAATCATGTTATTCATCTCTACCCCTGCTTCAGGCTAGCTGCAATTGAAGCCATCATCCAGTCTTTTACTGCCTACACAATAATGTACACTTTTTCTTCTGTAATGTGTGATCTCTTTAATATATATTGCATTGTTTATGCATGCATGGTGAATTAAAGGGGCCAATTTATGCAAAGCCTACACAGGAACATTTTATTTACTTTCTTTTCATGCTTTCATATTTAGGCCAGTCCAGTTGAGGATGGCAGACTTCCTTCCCTATAGGGCATAAGTGAAGTAGATAAGTGTTTATGACAAACAATGATAGTCTCATGATAATCGTCACCATCACTGAGGCTAGTTTTCAATTCCACTGATTTTTTATTAATGGTTTTAAACTCCATCAACTGGTGTAGTGGGATTTGAACCCATGTCCCTAGAACACAAGCTTGGGCTTCTGGATTACTAATCCAATGACATTATCAATAGGCTACTGCTTCTCCCGCAGGAGGATGAGAGTTGAACACATGGATGAGAACTCTAAAAATCGAGGCTTTGAAAAATCATGAGGCAACTTAAATTAGCAAGCATGGGCCTGAAGGGGGAGTGAAGCTTGGTGTGGTGAGGTTATAAGCTTTGGTTGAACTCACATTTATGTAGCATGAAGATGAAATGCCATCAGATGAATTGAATATTGGTTCAGGAGCAATGTTCCCTCTCGGTTTGCAGTTGCTCAGCTGTGGACTCAACTTTCCCTTTCCTTGTAACTTTATTCTAGAGTTCTGCGTACATCCAACTCTACCCTTCTGTGCATTCCTCACACAATTTACTCCACCATTGTCAGCCATTCCTTTGGTTGCTTAGACTTTAAACTCTGTAATCCTCTCCCTAAATCTCCCAACATAGTCATCTCTCTCTTTTTTGAAGACACTTAAAGCATACAAATTCATCAAATTCTTCGTCACTTGCCTCAATATCTCCTTCTTGAAATAATCCCAGTTTTCATCCAATCATATGCTCATCATCTACCTTGAATTTTGTCTCTCGCTACAACCTAGCTATGACTGCAACATTACATTCTGCATTCTCTCCTTTCCTTCTCTATGTAAAGCAATTTTTTGTCTATATGGTATGCAAGAAACAATACTTTTCACTGTAAAATAATTCATGTGACAATAACAAATCAAACCAAAATCAAATCATGAATTGTCATGCAACATTTTCCTTTATTTGACATTCTTTATAAATTTAAATTGTTGTTGTTTGGAGAAAGGTGACGGAAGTTGTAGTCAAGTGTGGTGTTGATCCCTGGTAAATAGTAAATACAATGCTGATTAGTGTCAGATTAATATTGTGCTCAGCTCAATACAGTACTACATGTGGAATGACTTCTATTCAGACATCTTTCCAATTTTATATTATGTAATTGGATCATTATCCATTCATTGGATATGTTGATTGAGCATTTATTATGGATGTTCGGCCACAGTCTCAGTGGAGGATTGTTAAACCATATCTGTTGTTTCATGACAATGTTTGAATAGTCATTTGGTATTGCTGAAATGAGTAGCATGTTGCTGAAACCTTTCATCTTGTATCTATTAGGACAAATACAAAAATGCCAAATTTCAAACAATCACAACAATTCATACTATAGGAGAAAAGGATGCTGATTAGTTGCATGTCAACTCTGATTGGCCAATGAATTGCTATTGTGAAAATAATGGGGAATTATGAGCTCTCAAACTCATGAGTAATTAAAAAAGATAAAGGCTCAAACAAATTCATTTTGCTTGAAGAAAATAGATCCTTACTTACAAATGTGAGTCTAAGTGAGTCACATTATAATCTTGGCTGATTATCTTAAATTGATCATTAGTGTACTATTAGCACACTCAGGATTGTTCAACAAATAATTCTCAATCAACTACTCACATACAATAGTACAAATCTTGTTTTGGGTTTTGCAAGTGTGGGCTGGATGAATATTACCTCTGCTCTGTGGTAGGTAGAATGTTATAGTGGAACATATTGTCAGGTGGAGCCACAGCACAGTAGCAGCATGAAATGGATTCCACGGCCTGTTGTTCAATTTTTTAGATACTTTCCTTTTCCAGGGTAGCTTGATATAGACAGGGCATCTGTTAGGTCCTGAAGTGGGGGATAAAGCCTATTTATAAGTTTGTGTGATACATAGCAAATAATGGTCTGATCAGTATAGTAATTTTCCTACAGGATAGCTTTGTTGCACTCTATCTCTGCGCCAAGTTTACAAGGAGAGCAAATGCCTTAGACTCTATTTGTAAGATTGTTGAGAGAGTGAATCTTACAACGTTTGGAGATATATGAATACCAATGTGTATGTTGATGAGTGAAGGCACGCTTGTGGTCGACAATATCAATGAAGCCATCAGCGGATTTCTCAACCAGCGCGTTGAGGAAAAGGAATATGTTTGACGATTCCATCTCAAAAGTGAATTTGAGCTTGAGATGCAGCGTATCAAGATGTGTATGGAAATCTGTAAGTGAATCCTCACACAGTTTCAGATTCAAAGGTCCCAAACATACCACCTATATATTGGAAATATATTTTTTTGGTGTCAATGCCTTGTCAATCAACATGGCATCAATTAGCGTTGACTTGGCAACCAATCAGCACTCTTTTCTCCTGTAGTATTAGTTGTTGTGATCATTCGAAATTTTGCATTCTTGTGTTCGCCCTGATGAGCACAAAGCAAAATTTTGACTACATATCATGAGGGAATTCTGCTTCACCACATCTTGGCATGAATTCAAAGCTGGAAGTGTAATGTGTCTATAATACAAAAGGAGTTTACACAAACTTGGATTTCTTCAATTGAGTTTGGAATGGCCCAGTTTACTATATAAGGCAGTGATATCTGAGAAGGTCATTTCAACGATTGGGATTATCATCAACCCAAAGGGGCCTGTTGGAAGTCCCTTTGGGCGTGTTATTTTTGTATGTTGTGCATTGCATCTCCTGATTAATTCAGTCCAACAGAAGATTGGCTACATGGATTGGCTCTCTCTTTCTTATACTTCTCAATCTGAGTGCCTGAAATATAACAAAGATCAACATGCAAGAGCAATAAAATCAAAAATCCATGTAACATTTTGTTCTTTCACCTCTGTTTTTTCTTTGCTGCACATTTGAAAAACAATTCCTTGATAGAGTGTACAGCTCATATGCATGGATGGCATTACCTTTACCACTCTTGAAAGAGTTGACTGAAGCTGCAACAATAGTCAACAATCATTTCCCTCCCTCTTTGCTGTAATTCTATCTAAAACAGCTTTCTGCCGTGTCACTGAGAACTCACACTACAAACTGAAGCATTTTTGAGTCCTATCATTTCATTGCAAAGGTAGTTGAAGAAATATAAATCTCACCAGCAACTGTAAATTCCATTGCTTCTTTATACTACATTCACTTTCTATAAGTAAATTTCTGTTCTCTTTTTGATGTCTTTTTGATAGGAGATATGTTGTATTATGGAATATCATTTTTACTGCATTGTATTTTTATTCCAACCATCTTTTTTTTTGTAGGTTTTCTCAATGCTAATATGACACCGTTGATGCAGGTGTGGATATTATGAATGTGGAATTAGGCAATCTTTTGGATTAACAGGACAAGGAGTTAGAAACAGAACTTGTGGTGAACTGGAAGAGCCTATTTTAATCTTAAACAGTGGCTGGGAGCAAGACGGAATTTGTGACAATATTGTACAGTTTATGGCAGGGTGGAGGGCAGCAATTTTGAGATTCCCAAGATTTAACTGGCAGAAATAGCAGCTCATCCAAGATTGAATGTTGGACAATCAGTCAGTTAGGACAAAGGTAACAAAGGGATCAAGAGGGGTAGTGGTGAGATAGTTTAGTACATCATTAAAATGGATGTAGAAGTTGATTCTGTGCTGTGGATGATGTGGTAAAGCAGCATATAAATAGGTAAAGGAGGTAACCAAGGTTGTCTCCAGTGGAATTTCCAAGACCATTGCAGATGTAGGAAGAGAAACCACCGCTGGTGATGGTCCAGTTGTGATATGTAAGAATAAATCCAAATGAGGGTTATCCTAGCTGGATAATGAAGGGAAGGCATTGGAGGAGCATTGTGTGTTGAAGATGTTAAAGCCTTAACAGAGGACAACAAAGAACAAGAATGATGTTCCTGATTTGGATATCATTGTGGTGCTATAGAGAAAGTTGAAACAGGGATTTGTGTGAGATGTATGTATGAATATGGGAAGGAATAATTTATTCAATGATCTTTAAATGGGAAAGGGGTTGGAAAAGAATGATAGTTTGTGAGAATAGATGGTGAGTTAAAGGTGAGTTTTTTGAGGAAGGGATGTGATAGCAGTGGTTTTAAAGGAAGGATGACTGTGTCGATAAAGAAGGAATCATTTGCAACATATTTATTATATTTGTTGCCATGTAGCAAAATAGTCAAAATGAAAGGCTGAGTTTAGTTGTAATTGCAGATGATCGAGCAGTTTCTGTGTGGTGTCACAATTTTTGTTGCTCTTTATAAGAGCATCAGTTTGTTGTTCAGCTGGTTTTATTGGTGTGCCTGCAGTTGCTAGGGAACAAAGGGTCTGGCGGGAACTGGGAGCAATGTCGGGTGCAGTCAGGGATAATTAAGGCTGAGTATGTCAAGTGTATAGAGCTTGCACCAAATTTCTTGTGTGTTTTGTGGAAAATAGTTCTGGACAGCTTGTTACTAATCTCAAGGTATGGTTTTGAATGTGTAGGCTGATTGTTAAAAATAAAACAGCAAATGTGCTTTTACACAAATTATCACAACTTCAGTCACAACTTGTAAAATAGATTTTGTATCATAAAAGTGACTATTTTCAGATGATAACAATTGAACACTTAGACCAGTGGTTTATTTTTGTTGATTATGACAACATCTCTATCATTTAGGTACACTGATTAAAGCCTACAGTTAGTTAGCTGCTTAATATTTATTTAATATTTTAGCTGAAATACCATCTGAATGGCAATTATTAATACATAACAGTGAAATTCCATTTCAAATGTATCAACATCTTGTTTACAAAGCAAACACATTTTACTACTAAATCTACTTGGGTCTAATTGCTTCATAAGTTTAAAGTGACAAGATGAACAATAATTAATGTGTATTGAAGTAAGCCCACAATTCAAATGCATGTTTTCATATCCATAATGATACTAGGAATGATTAATCTCATTAAAATGATTTTTTGCCTAAATGACTTAGATGAAGGCCTGTTATTGAACTCCTCTATTGTAATAACACAAACATGAGCTGCACCCATACTAAAGACCACTAATCACAGTGGGAGTGTGATGGTATGCTGTGTTCCTCAAAGGCTTCCAGACTGCGCAGAAGTCTGACAAATCAAATCATGTTAATGAACCACAGCAAACAACTCGTGTTGAAACATCTGTAATCACAATATGCAAATGATGTCGATCAGAAGATTGTACACATGAGAAATAAGACCCAGCTGTTTGCAAAATCCGAAAGTCTTTTTTTTCCCTAAGTTTTCTTGCTGGTATCGGTCAACCATGTTCAGATTTGAAGCAAAATGTTCAACACATGAAATGAAAGGTTCCGTTTTCACCTGATAGCACTGGTTGACAAAGGATTTGAACAATGTTGAGCCATTCAGCTGGTCTAGTGAAATACACCTGAGGTCCTACTGAACAGTGGAAGAATGAAGGTCAGAGTTACTTGAATGAAACCAGAGACAATGCAAAGCTCAAGAGAACACGAGCCATAATAAAGGTGTGACAGGAGATGATTAATTATATTTCCTGTGAATATCAAGAGAATATGCATGGTGAAATAATCTTATAATCTGTCTCTTTGCAATAAAGCAAAATATATCATGATCAAAACCACCTTTCATTATTAAGCCAAAATGTTACTTAGCTGTACAGTGGAAATACTACAGTACGTTCAGAGATTTAAACATTTTAAAGGATTAATTTAATTCTTTAATAATTTATTACTTACAGAATCATTATTTTATTTCTGAATGAAATATTGCAGATAATCCTATTATACATGGATTAGTCCTCTGTATTAGTGACTGTAGGTCAATACTCCACAGATTAATTAGGCTTTCAGTGGTACTCAGTTGCTTGTTATGAAGATGACACAGTTCCACAGGTTCTGGTTCATGTAAATTAAATTCTTTACTGGGTAATCCCAACACAGAATCTGTCGAGACTCTCTTGACAGGCGGTCTTCAACGGGACATATTGCAGATATACCCATCAGCAAAGCATTCCTCACATTTATTTCAAAATTAACAGTCACAAATCTTTAATCTGGATTGTTATCTAAGTTTTTAAAATGCAACAATTTTTATCTAAAGCACTGTTTATGCCAGAATTCTAGTCAATAGAGAGGGATTTAATCAAAACAGTAATTCAAATTCAAGTGACTTTTGAACTCATTTTCATGTTGGTAAACTCAGTCACAAATATGGCCATTTCGCACATGAATCAAATACTTTATGCGTTTTCCATGTAGATTAGCAGATTCTTTCATTTCTGTTCACTGCAGCCCTATTACTCAGAACACATGTCCGCTGCTGAAGGATAAATGGTTTGCTAGGCAACTTTGGAAGATAGCTGTAAACTATGTTGGTGTGAAACTCAAATCCCACATATAGGCCAGATCAGGAAATGATGGCGCTTTCTTTTCTTGAAACACAGTGGAGAACCAGTTGGATTTTTATGGAAGTCTGAGAATTACATGGCCATTTTTAATGAAAGGGAAGTTTTTTTAACATGCAGATTATTTTAAATACTGAATTTAAATTCTCAGAGTATTATGGTTCAATTTGAATTTCCTAATGTACTAAATAGTTAGTATGTGCCTCTGGTTTCCTAGTTCAGGAGTAAAACATTGTACACAAACCGCCTGGTCACAGTAGGAAGGAACCTTATTCAAAGAATCATAGAATCTGACACTGCAGAAGGAGGGTCTTTGGCTCATCTAGTCTGTACTAGTCACAATCCCAACCAGGCCCTATCCGCATAACCCCATTATTTAATCTAACTAGTCCCCCTGACACTAAGGGGCAATTTAGCATAGCCAATCCACCTAACCCGCACATCTTTTGACTGTGGGGAAGAAAGTGGAGCACCCAGAAGAAACACATGTAGATATGGGGAGAATGTGCAAACTCCACACAGACAGTGACCCAAGCCAGGAACCAAACTCAGATCCCTGGCACTATGAGACAGCAATGCTAACCAGTGTGGTATTGTGTCACCCTTAGGATTCACCCGGGCTAGGATTTTCCCTATTATTGGTGAAGGCCGATGTTATGCAAGGAAAGTGGCATTGCCAATGACAAAAGTGGCTTTTTCCATCATGAATTCCAAGACTTTGAAAAAAAATTGCAGTTGGGGGACCCACAATAAGTTGCTAGTGGTGGCCTCTGATTTGCTTACCTCGCCTTCAAGTTAGACACTCAAAGGTACAGGAGCCATTTTTAAAGGTTGGTCCAGTATAACTAGGAAATGAGGAAACAATCTTCATCCAGGTTCACTTCCTGGCACCAAACTGGCATTAAACTGGCACTATCATGGCACTACCCCTCCCTTGCAAGCACTGCATTCACCTCCAGAATACCCTGGGAGTACTGTTCCACAGGTACACACTTTCTTAGACCAGTCTTACTTCATGCCGTTCTGACATCACGTCATCGAGGATGTATTTTTTTTCCACATGGCAGTATGATTCCAGTATATGGACCTGATAATCATATGTTAATTTATTATAATGAGGCTTTCAAACATTGAACATTAGGAAATGCACCCCACTACTGATGAGGGGAGGGGACAAATGCTTCCAGGTTTGACGTCTTCTTTAAACATGAATTTGAACTTCTGATCCTATCGCCAAACCTATCTGGCATGAATGGGAGTGGACCATTCAGGCCTGAGACTTCTAGGAAGATGACAATTGTTTTTAAATATATCATTTGTTCTTGGGATATGGGTGCTTCTGGTAAGAGCACATTCAGTGACCTGTTGTGAAAAGATAGCAGTTGCTTTCTTATTGAACTATGCAATGCTTCTGCTGATGGTGCCTGCACATAACATTCAGCAAGGAGCTCCCCAATTTTGACTCAACATCAATGAACGAACAGTGATATATGTCCAGATGAAGATGTTGTGTGGTTTGAATGGATAATTGGACGTGATATTTGATGGGCCTCTTGTCTTATCTATTTCCATGATATAGTCATGTGACTAAGTGGGATTGATGAAATAAATGCTGAGATTTGGTGGTGTATCCTGAGTGTACCCTATAGGTTGGTGGCACTTGTGCTCCACACAATATTCCTCTCCACTTATTTCATCTCATTTCCTTTCTTAATGTCTTGCTGTGTTGGTATGTTAGCTGTCAATGACACTCCTCCCACCTTATTTCATCTCTTTATATCAGCATATCCTTGTACTCCTTTCTCCTTCATATACATATCTAAATTCTCCTTAAACACATATATATGTTAATTGCTACAACCACTGCTCGTGGTAGCAAGTTTTGCATTCTTACCACTTTCTGAGCAAAAAAAAAATTCCTCCTGAATTCCTTGTTGGAATTTTAGTTTTAGTTGGAACTGGTCACTCCCCAATGTAGCAAGGATATCATCTATCCAATCTTGTATGTTGTCCAGATCCCGTTGTGCAGCTGACCTGGGCTGATCCCTTATGGGAGGAGTTGCGAACAAAGGTGAACGCTGTGGAATCATCAGCAAACAGCTCCATTCCTGAACTTCTGCCAAAAAAATGGCAGAGATTAAGTAGCTGAAGATAGTTTGTTCAAGGAAGCTGTCTTTAGAGATTCAGGTGGCAGTGTTCAGGGGCTGCAGCAATTGATTTTCAATGAGCAAGATCATCTTCATATGCAGCAGATGAACAATATTTAAGCATAGAGGACATAGTTGGGAACTTTGCAGTCTTCAAGACTCAGTGTGGATTTTGGCAGCATTGAGACCTTTCTCTTCCACCTTAGACCCTTATTTAAAATATATCCATATATATGTCTTAACTCAGTGCAAACATCCCTTCCCACACCAGGCCCTCTGTTTTTTGTTTTTAAAGTTGCTACATTTTGTTGCAATATCTCACAGCTACACTTTAAAATCTAGCACATTCTCCCCCCCTTCAGTTCTGACAAAGAACAAAAGGACTCAAAACATTAACTCTACATTCCCTCTTTTCAAATACTGCCAGACATGCTGAGTTTTTCCAGCATCCCCTGACCTTGTTTCTGATTCCAGCATCCGCAGTGTTTTGGTCATTTGAATTCTTAAGCATTGTTTGTACTAAAGGCTTATTATTGATATTGTACTTGATTACCCATCAAGATCAAGTAGCACTTCTCCAATATAAATAAGACATTTATATATGTCCTTGTTAGCTCTGAAAATTGCTTTTTAAAGACTGTTCCACTTCCTATATTGAAGATTAAAGCACTGCCAATTGCAAATACAAATGACCCCCAGAACTTCATTGGAGCCTTCAGTTTTGTTCTGCTGACATATTGGTTGAGAACTGCTAGCACTGGAACATATCAGACTAGTAATCTGTTTTCAGAATTGGGACTTACCTTAACATCAAGGAAGACTTAGGATTAGTCGGGTAAAGGTACAAATATTACTTACTTTTGAGCACCCACAATGAATTGAAAGTCATCTTAGTGACTTTCAAACAAAACTTGTATTGGGCTTTATTGGGCTTCTTTACTATATTAATGGAAACAGTTCAAAAAACAGGTTGAGGATTCTGGATTTGTACTTGTCGAGTTTAGAAGAATGATGCGGGATCTTGTTGAAATTTGCATGATATGGCGAGGCCTGGGTAGAGTGGACGTGGAGAGGATGTTTCCACTAGTAGTAAAAAATACAGCCAGAGGGCACAATCTCAGGCTAAAGGGCCAATCCTTTAAAACAGAGATGAGGGGTAATTTCTTCAGCCAGAGAGTGGCAAAGCTATGGAACTCTTTGCCGCAGATGGCTGTGGAGGCCAGGTCATTGAGTGTCTTTAAGATAGAAATACTTAGGTTCCTGATTAATAAAGAGATCAGTGGTTATGGGGAAAAGGCAAGAGAATGGGAATAAGAAAAATACCTGGCAGAGCAGACTCGATGGGCCGAGTGGCCTAATTCTAATCCTATGTCTTACTGTCTTATGATCTTACATGCAGACAAAAGAAATTATTAATTGCTAAAATCTGAAAGACAAACTCCAAACTCCAACGTATATTGTGTCAGCAAACGACCTGAGTACCCTTGTGCCTCTTTCCCCAATGCAAAGGACTTAGAAGGAATCAGGTATGATCTGACATTATTTCAATTATTGGTATTGTGCTCCAGGCACATGTCTGTCAAGCTGCAAAACATCAGTAGTTGTGCTCAGCTTGTTAATGTTTTCCATCCTATTTGTCCTTTACATTATGTGCAGAAACTTAGCAATGAGTTCTGAATTAAATAATCACAAGATTATTTATTTGGACAGTAAAGCTGCTGGCTAGATTATGCTTTGGCAAGCTGACATCGGTAAAGTCCAGGCTTTTTTCAAAGGTTTCTGAAAAGAAGAATCCAGTGGAATTCACTTGCCTTGCATGCACTAATTCAGGAAATTACAAAGCTTTCATTGACAAATGGAATTATAAAATTATTCAGGTGAAAATATGCACCATCAAATAAAGCCAACCAGAAAACACACAATTGTATGTCCACTTTTCATTAAAACATGAAAAATATAGTTCAAACCACTTTTTGTAATGTAGCAGAAGAATAATTAGTGAATCTCTGAAATATATTGTAAAGTCAAACAGTCTTCTGGGAATATAACTATTGCATTGAAGTTGATCAGCAAGCATTATGTAGACATACTTTAAAATGTTTTATGTCTGTTTTCCATGGCAGTAAGTCTCATTAAGCTTAAAGGGTACCGAATGGTTCAAATTCCTATTTCACTGAAAAGTAAAGTTAAATTTTATGTCTGAAAGCAACTAGTATCCATAAAACTAATTCTATTCATTAAAAATCAATCCGAACAGAAAATTAACTGATCAAATCCCTTAACAAGAAAATTCAGTGTCTTACAAGCCACCTTGACATTTTTAATACGTTTTATTGTCTAAGTCAAAGAAATCAAATTTGTAACATGAGCAGATTTTTAAAAATTGTAAAAATCATTAAAATTTAACACCTTTATTCCACTCTTTCCAAAGTCTTACTTAACAAGTTTTTCTCAGGCTTCTGACATTATTTTGGTTCCTCTCTTGCAAATTTTTAACTCAGTATAGGAGCTAAACAATTGTTGAGTCAGGATAATTCTCAAGGCCTTGGCAAGTGGAATGGAACCTGTTTCCAGGTATCCTGTATGCATTCCTGAAGTTGGAACAGAATAATGATGCCAGTGGTAAGTCTGCACTTCCAAATTGCCTGGCTCCATTGTGGGGTAAGGCATCTCATACCTGTCACCCTACAAATGTTGATAGAATCGGTCAGCTTCTTGAGGATCCTTTGGATGGCTTTCATGGATCCATTCCCTTTCCATGTACCTCTGTGTCCTTTCAATTGTCTCCCTTTCATTCTCTATGCCCACTCATCAGTGTACACTATAAAACTAATACGATAATTATTCTTCTTGAAATATACTTTAACAACCCCATTCAGAATCTGCTTTAAAAAAAATTGTTGCTCATAATTCTAATAAGTATCAATTGGACAAAACCATTTTAGGATCAGTCACGGAAGTTTTACTTCACAAATAAACACACAACATTGAAAGACTTAAAAAAAAAACCTTCTATATTCTTATAAAGATGTCAATCAATCAAAGAAACATTCTTCTCCTACCTGTGAAAACAACCCTGCTAACACAATCCATTAGTGAGTCTTGGGACTCAGCCAAACATTCATGTTGAGTACATCTGGAGAAACAAATGTCTGGACGTCTGTTCCCATTTATAGAGTTCACAGGTGGCCTCATTTATAGAAGGGCATAGAGGTGGCATGGGAGGCATGAATGGGGCAAGGAATGGGTGGAGAGTGAGGACTTGTGAGGAATAGATGGCCTAGAGAAACAAGAGAGACCTAACCAATCCTCCCCTGCCTCTGTGGTCTTCTCTGAACTATCTCTCAAAGTATTTAGCCCAAATCCATTCACCTCTGCCTCTCTGAAGCAGAAGCGTGATAGGTGAGGGCCTAAAAAAGGAGATGGATCTGATGGCTTGGGAAATTTCTCTACTCATGGTTCCTGCTCGGGTGGCAAAAATCTGGCCTTAGTTTCTTGATATTTCTGTGATTCAGTACATGATCAGACTTAATAAGGACTTGCATTCATATGGACTTGACTATTGTAAAATGTCCTAAAGCACTTCACATCAGTGATATCAAATAAAGAGATACTGAGCAGGATTCTCTGATTTCATTTGCCTGCCACCACTGCCAGTTGGAATGGAGTATTTGGCACTCAGGCAAAACTCTGTTCTCAGCAACAGGATGGGAGAATTCCAACTGCAAGCGGTGTTGGAGGTTTCCAGTGATTAATTCTGGTGTCTAAAATCCTGGTCATACTGGTAGGTTTTAAGAAAGTAGGCAAGGTGGAGAGACATAGGAAGGCAATTTCATAACTTTAGACCAAGACAGCTAAAGTTCTGGCTGCCAATGGGAGAACAATGAAAATCAAGAAAGTGAAAAAGATCAAAATTGGATCTCTGGAGGAATTGTGGAGCTGGAGGAACTGTTGTCTATCGGATTTGGTTTAAGTTCAAGATCTACGTCAACTTCAGCTCTAACCCATTCTCCCCAGTCACAATTGTTCCCCGTTAACCAATTCTGAGTGCTGGCTGATAATGCTCTCAACAACGGATATCAACACAATAATATCCAGCTCTCTGATGCCATAGCCAAAACTATCCGTTATTGTCAATCAACTGCCAGATAAGCAAAAGGAAAATTGAAGAGAATGGGGGAGGAGAGAAAATCAATGATGACTAAAATGTTCCTGCTAATCTCAGATATTCTTTATTTGTTGATAGAAATGAATAAATCAAATCCCTGACTCAGGATCCTTCACACTACTTTATTACAAGGTTAGCCTCATTGTCTCCCTGGCAACTCATCAGTATCTCCCTCAGCTACAAAACTCGAAACATTTATTCTTCAAGGAGAAGCAATGGCATAGTGGTATTGTCACTGGACTCGGAATCCAGAGACCCAGGGCAAAGTCTGGGGAGCAGATAGTGAAATTTGAATTCAATAAAGTATCTGGAATTAAAAGTCTAATGATGATCATAGAACCATTGTTATTAGTCATAAAAACCCATCTGGTTCACTATTGTCCTTTAAGGGAGGAAATCTATCATTTTTACCCAGCCTGGCCTACATGTGACAAATCCTTATTTGTCTCTAACGCAGGACGATTTTAAGCCACATTTGCCATCAGCATAAATGGTTTCATGGGCCCAAAATCCCACAAGAGAAAGGAAACACGAATCTCACAGCAGGACCTTGTTTCCCAATTTTGCCTGTCTCTCATTGGTGCATTCTAGTATTTTTATTATCTTTAAATATCATTAAAGAACTTGCCAGCCACATGATCCCCACATCGACAAGGTTTATAATAGTTATATAAAAGAATCAGTCAAGAGGAACCTGTTGGGGATGCCAAATTAAGTATAGCTATGATGAAGGGCCACATGCTTGATCCCTGCACCTGGCACAGGTTGCCACTGACCCATGGCAGTGTTAACCTTCCAGGGCCAACCTCTGCCAGGTTGGCATGTCAGTTTGACAATGCAAGGAAAGGACCTTCTGGAGAGTTTCTTATGTGCATTGGGAGAGGGAAGGCAAATGCCTGTGAGGGTTGGGGTGCCGCTGATACTAGCCATAGTGGTGGGGAGAGTGTGCCCCCGATTCTTCCATGGTGGTGCAGGGGCAGGAGGGGAGAGAGTTCACCTGAAATGTTTGTGGTGTTGGTGGTGGTGGTTGGGGAGGATGGAAAAGAGTGCCCTTATGCCTGTGGGGAGAAGTTTTGCCGATGCTTGAAGAAAGGATCTTCTGTGTCATGTGGTGTTGCTAAAGGATTCTTCAGCACAGGCCAGAATCCCTTTAAAGTGGCACCCTATTTACCAGCTTTATCAGGCCATGCTCCATCAGAATAACAGTGCAATCCACGCTCCCACATTTTTGGTGCAGCTAATGTCGGCAATTCTGGTCTGCAACCTTAGTTGTACATCTGGAAATATGTATGACAGTTTTCTGTCAGAACCTGACTAACAAAATGTGGTAAATTTCAGTGTAGGTTGTTGTTGCATAACTTGTCTGTATAAAAGTTGAGAAATGGATATTGATTACCTGCGTAAAGAACAGCGTTCCACCAGAATCCGATCAGTGAACTAACATACATGAGAAAGGAAATATCTGGAACAAAGATGATATGGAATAGAGCAAGGTTTATTGAAAACAATTATCAGGAATTAGAAAGACAGTTGTCAGTAATAATGAAAATTAGGTACCACACCTAGAAATATGTGAAAAAAGAGAAATAATGCAAAAAGCACATTTATCAAGCAGAGACATTTATAGCAAGATTCTCTTGGACTGTGAGCAATGCCATGGATAATCACTTAAAGAAATTTAAAATGGATGAAACACAAAAAAAATCTACTATTCATTTCTCTTAGAAAAATTCTTGGATTTGTCTTTGTGATTTCTAATAATAAATGTAGAGCTAGGAAACCTTTGAAGATAACACAATGAAGACAATTGTACATTGAAGTATAATTACTTACATAGTCTTTACATCTTGGAATGCTTGCTTTTCCTATTGTAGCAAGCATCACTGTGAATGAAATCTTACTTTATTACAATGTATGATTAGTTTAAGCTGATGGCTTCAAGGAATCGAATTAAATTAGAAGATGAGTGTTTAATTATTTATTGTTTTTTAAAGCAAGATAAGGGTAAGTAAAGCAAGAAAATTGATATTTCTTCAACCATGATAATCATATTCTACTAATAAATCTATTATGCATCTTCACCTGGTTTATACAAGCATCAATTGGAATCAAATTTGTCAACACGTTTTCTCTGCTGAGCCCAAATAAATCAGCATTGCTCAATGTCAACATATCAGCATATTATTATGGAAATGATTAATGAAATGAAAAGAAAATAAAGACTATAAGTGGCATAGTAGCACAGTGGTTAGCACTGCTGCTTCACAGCTCCAGGGACCTGAGTACAGTTCCCAGCTTGGATCATTGTCTGTGTGGAGTTTGCACATTCTCCTTGTATCTGTTTGGGTTTCCTCTGGATATTCTGGTTTCCTTCTACAGTTCAAACATGTGTGGGTTAGATTGATTGGCCATGCTAAAATTGCCCCTTAGTGTCCCGATTTATGTAGGTTAGAGGGATTAGTGGGTAAAATATGTAGGGATATGGGGGTGAGGCCTGGGTGGGATTGTGACATACTTGATGGACCGAATGGCCTCTTTCTGCACTGTGGGATTCTATGATTCGCATTTATTTGCCTTTTTTTAACAACAGACATCCCTAAGCACTTTACAAGCAATAAACTACTTTTGAATTGCAGTCGTTGTTGTAATGCAAAAAGGTAGCAGCCAATTTGTACACAGCAAGTTTCAAGGAACTGGAATGTGATAATGATCAACTGATCTGTATTTTTGCGATATTGATTGAAGGATACACTTTGGCCAGAACACTGGGGATTAATTCACCTGCTCATCTTCAAAATAGTGCCATGGGATCTTTTATGATCAGCCAATGGAGCAAACAGGCTTTTGTTTAATTTCAACATCTGAAAATGTGACCTCCAACAGACCAGCATTCCCACAAGACTACACCAGAGTGCCTGTCTAGATTTTAGTATTCAAGGCTCTGGAAAGGGATTCGAATCCACAACCTTTAGACTGAGAGGTGCGATTGATACCAACTGAGCTTTTGGCTGACATTGCAAAATATATTATAGTATGAGAAATGTAATAAATAGGCTGTGATATTTTATCTCAGTCAAACAGATAGATTAAAATGATAACTAAGTAATTAGATTAACCACAAAGATGATTCAATCACAGAGTTGAATGTGACACATTTAATTAGCTGAACACTATGTGTCCAAACTTCATAGAATATTGTCAGGACCAACATATCAAGTATACAGCCTCAAGCAATGGAGCGATTGCCATTAATTAATTTTGGCCAGGCAACTAAGTGCTTTAAAGAATAAGGAAAGAGGTAATGGATCAAACAGTAGATGTAACTGTATTTAATTAGTAAAAAAGGAGTACACTGTAAACATTTGCAGTCATCCATAGTTTCAAATTAACTTGATTAGTTCCCGTTATGGCAGAGCTATTACCCAGTACATGACTACTGTGTGGCCATGATCAAAAGTGATCCTTGTCTCAAGTGGCAAAACTAAGATTGACTTTTTTTGCTGGTCGCAATTCAAACTGCCTTCATAAGAAACTATGACTTAAGAAACATTATCAAAAAACAATCATGAATATTATCAAACATAGCATGAATGTAGTCAATCTTAAAGATACACATAAGAATACTCACTCAGGAGGATGTTAATTTGGTTTGTGGAGGAGAGGCTGGAAGGTATTGATTATGGAAATTGGCAGAAAGCTCCAAACTAACTCCAAACAGCATGTTCTGTAAATTGAGATCAAAACTTCACAATGCATTAACTTTTCAATTTTATTGGGCAACAGGTAACAATGATTAACAAATTCAAGAACTTCAGAAATGACCACTGTTCTATATATTCACAGAAAGCATTGAAAAATACCCACATTGAAAGGGGCAGCATGTAAGCAGCCATTCGGTATTCATACCAGCAGCAGCTCTATGCAATCACACAGTTCTGTCCCAATGCCTCTGAAACTAATAAACCCATTTTAACTACAAGTTTCCAGCACTGATTCAGATTCATTGAGGTTTATTAAATTACAGGTGCAGTGGACCTCTCTATCCCTTGTACTTTCCTAATTGGATGTACAGATTCCACCAATGCTTTTACATCATATTAGTAGCAGGGCACATTCACAATTAAATAAACTAGGAAACATTCTTCATGCCAGTAACGATTGTAATAGATAAATACATTAAATAAACAAAATACAATTACCATAAAGTTCATATCTTTTTTTTCTTGAGCCCATCCCTCTGTCAAAAGCCCAGGAAAATGTTCAATTCCTGAGATGTCCTATTAAGATGCATGAAAAATTTTCTATAATGTAAAGGTGGAGGCAAGGATGGTTGACAGCTACCAGTTGTACTTTCTGGGAATTAATTGCATTGGTTGCTTTGATAAGCGAGTTCCATATCCATACAGTTCATAGGTATCTCATCAGCCAGTATTTGCATGAATGGCAGCATAGCACAGTTGAGATAATAATGCATTCCCCATGATGGACAAATTGATTTTGTAAACAGACTCAGGCTTCCAGGTGCAATCCTCAAATACTTCATGATTTGGAACTGATAAATATTCTGGTCCAACAAGTTTGATGTTTCCCTTTATGTAACTGAACAAAATGAGCATTTTCAAACATTTAATCAACAACTAAACTCATTTAAAAAGTACCTACATCTGCACTTTAAGTGTTCTGAGCTATGGGATGGGTGCAGAAAAGTGTGTTTGGAAAAGGCTCATGGTATCCTTGGGCTGGAATGGGCAAGGTGGGTCAAATGGTCTCCTTCTGCGCTGAGACTTTTCAATGGTTTTAACATTTCCTACAACTAAATGACATAAACATGCTTTCTTATCCAAAAGAGATTCAATAATCACTTTTTGATTTTTCTTTCATAGAACATAGAACATAGAACATTACAGTGCAGAACAGGCCCTTTGGCCTTCGATGTTGCGCCGACCAATTATTAAAAAAAAAGCAATGACCCTCTAACCTAAACCATTCCCTTCTCTTTCATAAACTTATCAACTAACCTCTTAAACGCCACCAAACTTGGCGCATCTACAACTGCCGCAGGCAGGGCATTCCACTCCCTAACCACCCTCTGGGTAAAGAACCGACCTCTGATATCCGTCCTATAACTATCACCCCTTAATTTAAAGCTGTGTCACCGCATGCTAGCTTTCTCCATCCTAGGAAAAAGGCTATCACTGTCCACCCTATCTAAACCTCTAATCATCTTATATGTTTCGATAAGGTCTCCTCTTAGCCGCCTCCTTTCTAACGAAAACAACCTCAAATCCCTCAGCCTATCCTCATAAGACATGCCCTCCATACCAGGCGACATCCTGGTAAACCTCCTCTGTACCCTCTCCAATGCCTCCACATCTTTCTTATAATGTGGCGACCAGAACTGCACACAATACTCCAAGTGCGGCCGCACTAGAGTTTTGTACAGTTGCAATATGACGTTGCGGCTCCGAAATTCAATCCCCCTACCAATAAAAGCTAAGACTCCGTATGCCTTCTTAACAACCTTCTCGACTTGACTGCCTACTTTCAGGGATCTATGCACATATACACCAAGATCCCTCTATTCATCAACACTATTAAGAATCAGCTTCTGGTGGGAAGAATGAATTGCTATATTTAAATTCCAACTTAGGCCAGGACCTAGTCTTTGATAGGTCTGGATGACCCTGAGCATTCTCTGTTTTGTTAGTTTTGACGCCAGTAATCAGGATATCACCAGCGCAAATAAAATAAGCAAGTTGTCAGATAGAATACTGTGTGAACAAGAACCGAGATGTAGAAGTCACCTTTAATTGTGTCTACCAGATATCCTAGCTGGAAGATGATCTACATCAAATGGTGTACTGTGGACTTCATTCTTTAAGGGCAGTATTTATTTCACTCAGTAACTGCCTTTTAACATGTCATAATTTTTTCAAGATTTGTCAGTCAAAAATGACGCACATGACAACTGATGTAGGTCTTTGATGGACAGTAATGTTATGGACTCATAGACTCCCTGTTGCGTAGAAAGAGGCCATTCAGCCCATGAAGCTTGCATTGACAACAATTCCACCCAAGCCCTATCCATGCAGCCCCATGAATTTTCCCGACACTAAGAGGGAATTTAGCATGACCCAATCCATCTAACCTGCAAATCTTTGGAGTGTGGGATGAAACCAGAGCTTCCGGAAGAAACCCATTGCAGACACAGGGAGAACATACAAATTCCACACAGATTGTAAGTCAAAGCCAGAATTGAAGCTAAGTCTGTGGTACTGTGAAGCAGCAGTGTTAACCGCTGACCCATCCTGCCACTCTGTAGTTTCAGTCCCTGTTGAACTTGAGCTTCCTTGTGCATTGATGCTGGCTATGCATGGATAGATGATACTGTTGTTGTACACTTGTGGCTTATGTGGTCTGAGTTGTGTATTTTCTATTAAGCTGTGCTTCTGCATCCTTTTGCATTTCCACCATTTGTTGGTTCCACGGGCTGAAATTATGCGGCCATTCTTGCCAGTGGGATCTTTTGGTCCTGATGATGGCAACCCCTCTTCCGCGGGATCCCTGGCAGTGAAGATTGCGAACAGGAAAACCCATTGGAAGCAACAGGAGTGGAAGTTCTCACTATTGGCCACTGGCAGTCCATCCCTGCCGCTGCAAAACACACCAGGGTGGCGAGGCAGTGGTGGGGGGACAAATATTCCACCCATAGCTATTTAATTGTTGTTAACAGTTTTGATAAATATCACATGAAGTGTTCCTGAACTCTTCAGCGTTATCTATAACAAGAAAAAGAGAAAGGAGTTTTGCTCGGTCTGATTTAATCAGATAAGCTATTCAAACTGCCTCCAGAATTTAATATTTCCACTTCAGTTCCAAAAGCTTCTTTTCCTTTTTCGACAAAACTAAATCTGAGCAACATTTAAATGCTGCTTCCATGTGTCAGAATGCCTCCAGTAACTCTATTTCACACTCAGACAGTATGGGGAAAATAATCTTCTTGTTCTGTGTTTTATTGGCACACCTGTCATCATTGCTCCTCTGAACTTTCTTTTTAACCCTGTGTTCCAAATATAATATACTGCATCATGTCCTTTCTGCCTTTAAGATTTATGACTCTGCCTTCCATAGTAGCTTATACCAGCTGGAAATAAGTGCTAACATTCTTATCCCTTTTCACGTACAGACTACAGATGTGCAAAACCCAACATTTGTATCATCTTCTGTAATTTTCTGAGTAGATTTAATCCTTAGGTTCGCAATGTGAAATTGAATCAAGTGCCTCCGTTTTTTGAAAGCCTTGTTTCTTCATGAAAACAATGGGGGCAATTTTGAGCCTACATTCACTGTCCGAGTGAATGCTGACAGGGTTTCAAGATCTTGAAGTCGCTGATCTCGCCGACAACAATGCAATTTCAGATCTTACCGCTCCTCGTTGGTGACATCATCAGGCGCACGCATATAATGGGTGTGAACATGCTTTACACACATTTGAATAGATTTTAATTTCATGAACCACCCCCTCACCAGATACTAACATTTTGCATATATTGATACCCCCAGTTAGACATCAACCTGTTGTGAGGGTCTCCCTGGGGACATAAGTATAGCCCCTGAGGAGAGGCATGAGCAGACAGTGGTTTCACAATGCCTCCTGGCACTGTACTTTGGCATGGGTTGGCACTGCCAGCTGGGTCCAAAAGGCTAGTCCCAGTGGGAGCTTCATTGTGAGGGGGGGAATTTTTCTTTTATTCATTTGTGAGACATGGTGTGATTGGCTGGCTGGCATTTAGTACCCATCTCTAGATGCCTTTCAGAAGGTGGTGATGAGCTGCCTTCTTGAATTGCTGCAATCCATGTTCTGTGGCTTGACCCAAAATGCCATTAGCGAGGAAATTTCAGGATTTTGATCCAGCAACTGCAAAGGAACAGTGATATATTTCCAAGTTAGGATAGTGAATGGTTTGGAAGGGAACTCACAGGTGTTGGTATTCCCACATACCTGCTCCCCTTATCCTTCTATATGGAAGTGATCATGCTGCTTCAGGATCTTTGGTGAATTCTTGCAATGTATCTGGTAGCCTGTACACACTGCTGCTACTGAGCTTCGGTGGTGAAGGGAATGAATGTTTGTAGATGTGGTGCCAAATAACTGGGCTGCTTTGTCCTGGATGGTGCCAAGCTTTTTGAGTGTTGTTGGAGCTGCATCTATCCAAGTGGGGAGTATTCCATCACACTCCTGACTTGTGTCTTGTAGATGATGGATAGGCTTTGGGGAGTCAGGAGGTGAGTTACTCCCCACAGTATTCCTAGCCTCTGACCTGTTCTCATAGCCACTGTGTTGTATGATAAGTCAAGTAGACAGTTTGTTCAATGTTAATCCCAAGGATGTTGACAGCGAGGGATTCAGTGATAGTTACAGCATTGAATATCAATTGAATGTCAAGGAACAATGATTAGAATTCTCTTATTTGTGATATCATTGCCTGGCATTTGTGCGGCACGAATATTACTTGCCACTTGTCAGCCCAAGCCAGGATGTTAGCCAGATCTTATTGCATTTGAGCATGGACTGCTTCAGTAACTGAGGAGTCGCAAATGGTGCTGAACGCTGTGCAATCATCTGTGAACGTCCCCACTTCTATCTTATGATGGAGGGAAGATCATTGATGAAGCAGCTGAAGATTATTGGGCCTAGGACACTACCCTGAGGGTAAAGTCCTAATTCACTTAGATGTGGCTGAGAGTGGGTGGAGGAATTGGGAATGCTGGCGATAACTATTGTGGGGAGGGGGAGAAGGGACCGCTGATTGATAGAGGGAGGGTTGATGATTTGACAGGGAGGGCAAAAGATTGATGATCAGATGCAGGGGTGGATGGAGAAGTGCCAACTCCAATCAGAGGGGAGAGGGGGTGGAAGGGATGGGAACCTCTAATGATCTGGAGGGTGGTTTACTCAGGGTCTAATTGGGGAATCCTGTAGAGATGATGCCTTGGTCTCTGTGCAGCCATGTTTTGCTGGCATGTTGGGCCCACCCCCACCCCCTCCTGATGGTGTGAAACACGTTTGCTTGATATTTTGTGGCAGAATGCCATAAGGTCTGGAGAGAAAACCGATGTGTTTTTCTGGAGAGAAACACACAGGGTTTCTCACCGGAAACAACACTCCGACATTCTTTGGTCAGATTTTTCCCAATCTTTTTACATTTGAATTTTGTTTATGCTTTAAATCCCTTTTTATTTGATACAAGACTCAGCACTGAATTATGTCATACTGCCTAAAGAGAAAGAGCAAAGCTTTAAATGAAGCTGTTAACATCAGTTTGACTTACTTCCAAAGGGTTCTGAAGACAGTATCAATATGTGGGGGTGGTGTTCAGATTGGCATCAGAGTAATTACATGTAGCCTGTCATTGATTTTTAGTGCAAAGAAAATCAGAATGATAGATACAGCATTAAAAATGTATTTCTGTAAGAAATAGTATCCTGTCTCCTGTGAGAATGAGCACACACCACCTGCTGTCAGTGCGAACAAGCTTTTAATTAAATGCTTTTTGTCAGGCATTGTATCTCAATTACAAAAATGGTTCATTGTAACACTGCAATCACATTGTTAAATAGCTCATGGCCTTTGAAAATTAAACAATATTGGTCAACAGCCCATTAAAAACTGGACGTCAACTGAGTTGCAGGATTATTTGGCCTAATAAGCATGTTCTCACATGCACATGGAAGTCCCTTTGGATTATGGAACTCCTGTTTTGAATGGAATTTAGTTACTGCCATTGGCATCACATATTTGTAATCGTATGTATAACTGGTGTCACAAATTTGACTTTAAGCAAAAGTATTTTTGATGTTCCTAGCATTTTCAAGTAGTTCAGTTTATACACAAATATTATGAAGATCAAAGACTTGTAGTAGAAAAATATAAATTGTGTTTGTGTAGAATAATCCAACATTGTTTCATATAACCTGGTTTGGAACCAGGTCCTTTTAGGCTTTGTGGGTTGTATATTTGCTTCTTTAGGACCAAGTTGTGATTTAAAACTCCACCACTAAATTTGAACTCATATAATGTGGTCTGATCCAGACTGAAGGACTGTTTCACTGTTGGAGCACTGCCTCCACATGAGATGTTAAACTGGGGCCATGTGCACAGCAAGAAGTAAAAGATCTTGAGCTATTCAAAGGAAAGCAAGGAGCTATTTTGTTCTGGCAAATATTCCGCACTCAATCAAATTACTAAAATAGCTTAACTGGCAATTCATCGTGCCATGTGAAAAATAGCTATGACATTTGCATGCATAGCAGTCACTGCACTTCAAAATAATTCATTGTCTGTGAAGCACTTGGGGAACATTTCTGTAAAATATAAGATAATTCATGAACGTAAGCCTCTTTATTTTTTGACAGAACAGAACTAGGTCCAAACTCTCCAGATTTTCCTGAAGAGCAAAAGATGAGATTGAGAACCGTTACACCCCACTCCATTTCAGTGTCAGTTCAATTTTCCACTGGCTCCCATTATAGAATGGGCCACAGTACTTAATTGAGACTGTAATGATGTGGTGATTGAAGCAGGCATGCTGGGTTGAATCTTGCAAACTGGAATGGATGGGATAATTTTTGATTGGGAACACAATTAACTAATGTGTCCATTCTAACAAAGAAAAGATTTTTAATAAAGATAACAAAAGAATTTGAAGCTGCAATGACACCAGGAAGAGAGCGGAGACCTGGGAAGTTCCCCCCTGGCTCTCTTACTCTTGCCTGGAGATCTTGCCTTGGGATCTGCGGTAAAATAAATTATTAAGTAAGTGAAATTAATTTGTGTTTGTTAACTCTTCACTGTTAACACTGCAAATACTTTTTTAGTGACCTGCTGCTGTCCTGTACTGTCATAAGACAAAAGTGGTTTTTCAGCAATCAACTTGTTAAATAATCAGGATTTCAATGGTTAACGAGGGTAGTGAAGAGCTTTAAGTACTTGCCTGTTAGAATTATCAAATTTTCTTCTCCTGTCTGTTTGATTTGTTCAATTGTTTATGATTCCGTTGTGACCTCTTAGACTGATGCAATTATTAGCAAGGCTATTGTTTGCCACTCAAGTTACTACAAGTAGAAATGTCCTGTAAGTGAAATTATGTTAAACAAGTTACTTGATGGCAAGAAAGAAAATGCTATTATTTATCATACACAAGTACTTATTCGTTGGACTGAAGGGCCTGTTTCCCATGCTGTGTTGTTCTTGTATAAACTCTCCCAAGGACAGTAGGTAGCCTCTCCAACTGTGCAGCCATGAATGGAAGTAGCTGATTAGATCAGCATCAGAAGTGTACCCCTCCAGCCTGCAGACAGTGCATCAATGGCATTCAGGAGCTCAGAAGGGCAGGAATGGTGATTGGCACAATGATGTCAGAAGCCAAATTCCACACAATGACTTTCTCAGAATTCTCCTGCATAGCACACCTCAGAGCAACACACTCTGCAGTTCCACTCATTCCCTCTCTGCTCATATCTTAACTTGAGCAGCTAACACTCATATTCACCTCCGCCTACTGCCACCTACTGCCTAGCAGACACCCTCCACGATATTATCCTTCAGCCCTTTCCACATGAGTTTTCATTGAATACACAGATTCTTTGTTTTCTCTTCCTGGTGTAGAGGAGAGGGTATAACTTGGTGAGAGAAGGAGAGTTGTGTTGGTCATTGGGCAATGCTTGCCCACTTTCTCCACAAGGAAGGAGATCTTGACTCAGGATGCTACAAATGTCAGCATATATCCACAGTGAGAGCCAGAGCTTCCTAACGTACTGGTGCTTTGATATGTCAAGAGAGCTGATCCTCTCTCTGCCTGTAGATTCTGTGTTGGAGTCACACTGGCTTTCAGCTGGATCTTAGGGTCCATCCTCTTTGCTCTGTCGAAGACATGCAGAAAAAAAAACTGGCATTGCTCCAGTTGCTGTTGTATTTGGCACTTTCCCCATTATTAGAGTGTAAGCTTCACTTGCATAATCTTTTCCCATATTGTTGTGAAAGGTGACATAGCTGAAGGTCAATGAAGTATTGGACATGTGAAACGCCTACTAAGAAGTCAGCAATCACCTGTTAAGCAGGAAGGGCACTCTCTGAGAGAAGAAGTGTTTTGAACAGCAGCCTCTCAAAACTGGCCATGGATGGAGCTCTTCAATTTCACCAGTCTATATATTCCCAGTTTGCTCTCCACACTATTCTCTCACCTTAGTAATTCTGATGAGTAGTTGAAGGTCAGTAAATAGGACCAATGCAGAATTGAGGGTTCAACCTGTTCAGCTACTTAACTACTTTCTAATTACAGTCTGACAGATCCAAGTGGATTTCTCATTTGCCATCATTCCTGTCCCACAGATACTCGAATTACATGGAGATCCCAACCTCACATCCATTTTGGGATTTAACTCTTCGCATGCGATGGTGCAAATTAACTTTCCCTTGCCTGACAAAACTTCCTGAATTATTTCAGACTTCTTGTTGTCCTTCTGATGCCTTCTATTGCCTCCCTGTCAACTACTCCAAGCCTCTGCAAATGGTAGGTGGAGGTTCAGGGACCACCAGCTGAAGCTATTCTCTTCACTGTTTTAGACTGCCTTGCTCTCGAAAATTAAAAGTGAATGGGTTAAATTAACTTTAGTAACCTGAAATGCAATACAACCTCGGTGGCTGCATAATGTGGGATCTGGCAAGCCTTTTATTAGAGTGATTACATATACATATGTGAGTGAAGGAATAGCTGCAGTGGAACGCTGAAGAGTACCAAGCCATCTCGTGGGCATTAATGATAAACTCTTAAAAGACTTTAACAGACACAGGGGAGCAAGGTTGTACGTGACACACATCCTTAATTAAGTGCATTCTTGGGAGGTGTGGCTGCTTCTTACTCTGCCTAATCTATTAACAACAATGACAACTTGCAATTATGTGTTATGCCTTAATATAATGAAATGTCTCAAGATATTTCACAGCAGCTTTATGAGACAAAATTTGATTGAGTCACATAAAAGATATGACAGCTGGCCGAAAGCATGATCAAAAGAGGCAGATATCACATGAGAAGAAAAACGTTTAGTTTGAAGTTTATTTATTAATGTCACAAGTAGGCTTATATTAACACTGCAATGAAGTTACTGTGAAAATCCCCTAGTTGCCACATTCCAACACCTGTTAGGGTGCACCTAGAAAGAATTTAGCAAGGCCAATGCACCTAACAAACACATCTTTTGGACTATAGGAGGAAACCCACATAGACATGGGGACAATGTGTCTCATAGACAGTGACCTAAGCCAGGAATCAAACCAGGGTCCCCTGGTGCTGTGAGGCAGCAGAATAATCACTGTGCCACCCCAGGTAGAGAACCAGAAAGATGTAACAAGTGAGATTCAGAGATTAAAACTGAGGGAACTGACTAAAGGCAAAGGCATTTGAAGTAATGTAAAAATTTCAGAGGATCTCTGCATTGAGGGAAGTTATAGAGATAAGGAGGGGTGAGGGCATGGATTTTAAATTAAAGTAATGCCAGACCTACAGGGATCTAGTGTAAGTTCGGGTATAGGCAACAGAGTTTTTGATGACCTCTTCTTTATGTCGGGTGGTAGGAAGACACCAGCCAGAGGAGCATTGAAATAGTCAAGCCTGCAGGTAACAATGCCATAAATGAAGAATGGGTTGAGTGGAAGTGGGCAATATTATGGAGGTGGAAGTAGCCATCTTGCTGATGGCGAGGATATGGGGTAGGAACCGATTTATGGTCAAATGGGAAGCCAACATTTCTGACAGGTTGGTTCAGCCACAGATTGTGGTCAGTGAATGGAGTTTGTGGCAGGGACTAAGACATCCCAATATTTAATCAGAGGAAATTTTTACTCATCCAATAAACCTCTTTCACAGAGTGGCTCCATGCCAAATACTGGAATTGGTGCTGGCTGCCTTGACAAAGCCATTTCAGTTTTCTGTAGTTGCCTTCCTTGAACTCTCCAGCTGTCAATGCAAAAAAGTACATATTTCCTTTCCCTTACCTTCTGTAAGAGAATTTCCACTGCAACAGCTGTGAAAGCTGAAACTCTATGCCCTGCAGCAGACCTACTTCTATTGTACAAACAACCAAATTCCTAGTTTGCAGTTTTTCTGATGTTCTGATTGCATTTGTCCTCATACGCTGCTGCAAGTATTTACTTCCTCCTGCTGCACATTTTCCCACAACAGGAAAAGTGTTCCCATCTTAAGATGAGATGGTCTTTTATAGATGTTAAGTGCAACAAATCTTTCTGTGATATTGAATATAAAAGCACCTGATTTAGCAATTTCTCCTTTATTGTATCCTGTATAATAATCATGATAGTTGATTTAATGATGCGATTTTTCCATAAGAATCTGTGAAATACTTTTGTCTATATCATATGGTTGAGTCAATAAAATCACAACATTGATACCATCCCTTTCATCACCACTTGTGCTTGCTCTGGCAGTAAACCACTGTACTATAATCCCTGTTCTTTTCCACAAAACTTTCTTTTCAAATATTTTTCCAATTCACTTTTAAATTATGTGGGGAGAAATCCTAGCATTAAAGCAGCCCCATTCTGTATGGTTTCAGGCCTTGCCCTATCTTCCAATTGACTCTATGGTGGATATCTGAACTTCTGCCTCTTCAATACAGGGAAGTATGAGTTGTGCTGAATACTCCCGGTTCTGAAATGGTGGGCGAGGAGATGGGAATAAAAGTGACGGAAGCAATCTGGATACAAAATTGACTGAGTAATAGGAAACAGAGAGTAATGGTCAATGGCTATTTTTTTGGGCTGGAAGAAGGTTTCAAGAGGAGATTCCCCAAGAGCCAGTATTGGGACCTGATGTATTAATGATCTAGATTTTGGAGTGCCGGAATAAATTCATCCTGCAAATGACAGAAGCTTCGAAGTATTGAAAACTGTGAGGAGGTCAGTATAAAACTTCAAAAGGACATAGACAAGTTGGTGAAGTGGGCAGATAGGTGGCAGATAAAGTTTAATGCGGACAGACATTTTGATAGGAAGAACATGAAGAGAAATGGGAAATAAAAGGGAAAGGTGTGTAGGGACAGAGGGGCCTGTATGTATATGTGCATAGGTCATTGAAGGTGACATGTCAGGTGGAGAGAGCAGTTAATAAAGCATATAGTATTCTGGGCTTTATTAATAGGGCATAGAGTACAAGGCCAAGGAGGTTATACTGAACTTATAGAAGACACTAGTTAGACCTCAGCTGTATACAGTTCTTCGTGTTACACTATAGAAAATATGTGAATATATTGGTGAGAGTCTAGGAAGAGGTTTACAAGAATGGTTCCAGGAATCAGGAATTTCAGTTGTAAGGATAAATTGGAGAGGCTGGGACTGTTTAGGGTGGAAAGAAGAAGTCTAAGAGGAGATTTGATCAAGATGTTCAGAATCATGAGGAGGCTGAACACAGCAGGTAGGGAGAAATTGTTTCCCCTTCCAAAAGAATCAAGAACAAGAAGGCACAAATTTAAAGTGGTTTGCAAAAGAAGAACATGATGTCAGAAAACCTTTTTCACATAAGTGGTTTGGCTCTGGAATACACTGTCTTGATGATGGTGGAGAAAGTCTCAATTGAGGCATTCCAGAGGACATTAGATAATTATTTGAAAAGTAACAATGTTCTGGGGTGCTGGGAAATGGCAGAGGAATGGCATTATGTTATGATGCTCATTTGGAGAGTCAGCGCACATACAATGGACCAAATGATATCCTTCTGCACCAAAACAATTCTGTGATTCTGTGATTCTTTGAATGAGATCAAAATCGGAAAATAGCACCTTGGGTAGCTGATCCATCTCCCACCTCCATGTAATCCTGCCAGAGGCAAAATGAGTGCAGCAAAGATTACCCACTGATCAGCAGTGGACAGTTTATTATTGGGACTAGTGGGGGGGACGGAGATTCCACCATAACCGCAAGCTTCCCCATGGCAACTGAACTCGGAATTAACAGAAAAACCTCCCCGTCAAAGGTTAGCTGCAATGTGACAACCACAATTGCAGCCAAAGGCAATCTTGTGGAATTCTTGTCAACTCTGATGGTCCAACAGAATTAGGATATTTTTGGTGTAATTTCCCATCCCATCCGCCACAGGGATTGTAGCAGGTGGGATATGGACTGTGCAAAGGTCCATTGACCTTGCACAGGATTTTTCAACTTTGGGGTGAGTGTGGCTGGAAAATCCTGGAAATCCTTGCTTTCTCTCCTGCAGATAGTATTTCTATTTTGAGATACCCTTGTGGAATCTAGACTCTTCCAGTGACACCTACTCTCCCCAAGCGTCTTCTAGGCACTGGGCTCATCTCATTTCATTAATTCGTTTGCCATCCTTGACTGGACCGGGCTTCCGAGGTAGTTGTTTAACTGGCTGCTTCTGGGAAGATCACTAGCAATTCCAGCTTCCAGGTTCTCAATGCATAATTGAGTCTGACCTGTAAAGTTAAAGTTTATTTATT
Organism: Sphyrna mokarran; assembly: GCA_024679065.1. NCBI lineage: Eukaryota > Metazoa > Chordata > Chondrichthyes > Carcharhiniformes > Carcharhinidae > Sphyrna > Sphyrna mokarran. The sequence continues at coordinate 100,953,622 of JAGIQG010000003.1, read as the reverse complement.
AGTATCACAATTAGGCTTACATTAATATTGCATGAAGCTACTGCAAAAATCCCCTAGTCACCATACTCTGGCATGTGTTTGGGTACATTGAGGGAGAATTTAGCATGGCCAATGCACTTAACCAGCACATCTTCAGATTGTGGGAGGAAACTGGAGCACCCGGAGGAAAATCAAACAGACATGGGGGAAAACATGCTGGCTCTGCATAGACAATGGCCTGAGCTGGGAATTGAACACAGGCCTCTGGTGCTGTGAGGCAGCAGTGCTAACCACAGTACCACCGTGCTGCCCCAGTCTCATGATCACCTCAATTTCATGATCTCAGCAAAATCCAGCCAATGGAATCACCTGAATTCCTAGTGGAGCCTGGCGAGAACAAGGCAGAACATCACAGAAAAGAATTTGTAAAAAGATCACAGAATTTGAAGATAAAAAAAGCTATCAAAAACTCTTGTAATTTTGTTTTCTCACTTCATAAGTTGCACCTATTGGCAACGTGAATTCTTTGAGCTGTCTTGATTGAAGGGAAAACATGATCAGTGGAGCAATGCCAAGCAGCAGAGTCTGCTTGAAAGTAGTTCTGTAGCCTTTTGCTCATGTCATGTCCCAATATTTGAGAGGAGTAATAGCAAATCTCAATTTGGTCCACTTTCCAATAATGGCTGTGTCAGAAAATGTCCTGCAGTTGCGCAGTGAGATACAAATACCCAACCAAATCTCTCGTTCTGTGATTCCTTTAACTGTAGCGTAGCCTAGTTTACGTAGTGCTGCATTTAAAAAAGCATACAAGAAACAATTTCACTATTTTGACCAGCCAAGTGCCACCAGCCATTTCTGTAACCACTAGAAAACCAGTGAATGATTATGATAATATGTTTTTTCAGCTTTGGGGTCAGGGTTTTTCAGAATGGTGGAGCTTCCTTTCCCCTTCCTGCCATCTGAGGAGTCAGTGGAAAAAAAATTCCCGCCAACATTGCATGTCCTACAGCCACTTTGCACTCAAACGTATACACTTAAGGTGGGAGTTTCCAGCCGCGCTCCCACCCAACGTCAATGGACCTTTGCATGGTCTGCCCCCAGCTGCTAAGATTCCTGTGGCGGGTGGGATGGGAAAATCCCACCCTTAGTCTCAAAATGGGAAAATTCCACCTCTAAGTCTTAGGAGTTCAGTACCAGGTCAGTTTTGGGATCTCAAGAAGGGTGGGGAGGTAAGGCCCAGGGGGGTGGGCAGTCTTGGTGTTGCTGATGAGGTCAGGGGGTCCAATAGAGTGGTTGAGGCATATTAATATTAAATATTCAACATTAAAATGAGACTGCTGATGGGAGTGCCCCCACACCTCCTGATAGACTCAATCCTGATCAGGATTGCCTTTTGGGCTTCCCCCATTGTCTTGTGCTCCTCCCACAGACTGAGGGTGAGTGGGAAATGGCTTCAAAGTCCATTTGAGGGTTTCAACTGGGGCTCAAACTGGAGCCTGTTTGAGGGTTTCAACAGGCAAGGCATGGGCCAGCCTATGCCTTGCCTGTCTCACAATGAAATTGAGAAGACGTCAGGGCATGCGGGAGCCCAGTGGGAAAACCATCTCAAAACGTTTATGGCTGTCCTTCACCTTCAAACCTGTTGGTGGGATAAAATTCTGTTCCTGGACCTGCACAGCAGGAGTGCATGTTATGTTACCTACCTACAGCCAGTAAGTATGAGAGACAACAGTGATTAGCTCTGGCCTGATACTTGTTTTTGCAATGATATCTTAAAGGTGGCTCTGTAAAGTGCCTAGAAAAAAATCTTTCTCTTACATCTTGTGCACCCCACATCAACATCAACATGATCAGAAACAGCCAAGTGATATCATGCTCAGGAAAACTGGAGTATTTATTCATTATGGTCGCGGTTAGCACTGCTGCAGAATAGCACCAGGGGTCTGGATTTGATTCCTGTATCAGGTCACTTTCTGTCTGAAGTTTGCATGTTCTCCCCATGTCTGTGTGGGTTTCCTCTAGATACTCTTCTTTCCTTCCCACAGTCCAAAGATGCACGGGTTAGGTGAATTGGCCATGATAAATTCTCTGTCAGTGTACCCGAACAGGTACCAGGGGGTGGTGACTAGGAGATTTTCACAGTAACTTAATTGCAGTGTTAATGTAAGCATACTTGTGACTAATAAATAAACTTTACTTTAACTTCAACTGACAACAAGACTATGATAGTGCTGTACATTTTTATCAGCTGTAGATTTCTCTAAAGTTCAGGATGCAATGGATGGGACACATCTGGCTTTGCAAGTTTCACTATTAAACATTTGACCGGAACAGCTTGGATTGAACTTCACTGGAGCAATGCAGGAGGCTGAGGATATATGAATCAGTATGAAAGTAGGATGGAGAATTACAATGGCAGGCCAGTGGTAATGCTGGGCTCATGCGTTATGGACTCAGTGGAGGTGTTCCGTAAAGGGAATGCCGAATCTGCAATTGGTCTCCCCAGTGGAGAGCTTATTGCATTGTGTGCAGTGAGTTGTATATTTATTTTAATGCATAGAGGTATTTGGAGGATTGATTTTGCTGTATGGTTAGGGCAGGAGAGGTACTATTCTAATATTCACCTCCCAAATAGTGATAGCGAGGAGTGTCCTGTGTAACATTGTCAGCTCGAAAGGCCTCAACCTAGATATCATGAGAGATTTGGTCCCAGCTGCTATGGGGACTTCAACAGAGAAACTTGATGAAATGGAACCTCTTGAGGAATGTTCCTCAGCTGCTAAAGGGGAAACTAAAACTTAACAATTAGTGAACCATTTTCAGCTATTAATTCTATCATCACTGTCATTATTCAATTTTCATTATACTTTAAATGGATTTGAGCCGTAACTTCTGAGATTCAGGGCAGTGTAACTTGGTGAGGGATGGGGGTGAGGGGATGAAGAGAAAAGGGTACCCCAAAGATGAGCTCAGGAATCCTTCAAAACCTCCACTGTGTTATATCAAGAGCTATCGCAAAAAAGTGAAATCACATGTAACTGCTGGTTAACTACTGTACAGGCCCACACTGAGGGGACTCCCAGAAGCCACCCCCCAAAACCACAAAGGACACCCTGCATCCCTGACTACAACCCCTCCTCCAGCTCCCTGCAATGAGACTTTTCCCATTGTCCAAGGGAACCCCGGACCCCTACAGGATTTCTCAACCCCACTCCCTATCTGCACCTCCATGGGACTTCTCCATCCCTTGAGGACACACTTTCCCAAAGTCAGGCCTGACTCACACCTCCTGAAACCTGATCACACTCCTCTGCCAAGACCTGATCCAACATGACTCCCTCCAAGCCCAAACACAAGCCTCCTCCCCACCCAAATCCTACCCTATATACTTACCTTCTCTCTGATTATCAAAGACCTTCAATTTGGCTGGACCTTTACCTAATTAAAGCAGCTAGTGCTGTTAAAAAAGGAGTGGTCTCCTTCCCTTCGATGCAACAATACTTGACTGAAAGCTTCAGGAGTCTGTAAATGTGGGGGTTTCAGGAGTCGATTTCCTACTCTTTCACATCAGCTTCCCCTTGGTGTCTAAGTATACCCGTCTTTCACTTGCATTGCCCTGGTGAATCAGAAGACCATTATTACGATAACTGGATGTTGTAATATAATTAGACCTCAGCGTTCTGAAAGCCAGAATGCAGGACTCTTTCTTACTAACCCTTATTTCTTCCAGCATATGTTTCCATTGGAAAGAGCTAAGGGTGATCCTGAAATACTTCTGAAGTGCGAGCCCATCAAAGCTTGTAGTATCATTGTTATATGCTCCTCTGATGTCTTCATAAAGGACAAACCCTCCTTAATGTCACCTATAAAAGCAGATGCATTAGGCTGACTAGCCGCAGATGTATATGCACACACACATTGTTCTTTAATAATTGCAAGGGGTTGATATGAATGAGGTCAGACTCACAGCATTGAAATAAGCAAGTCTCGTAAGTAAATTATAGAAGAAGCCAGAAGAGGAAGATTAACAAATGGGAATGGTGCCAAATAGTCTGGGGACAGAAGGGAGTGTGAGTAATGAATAGCTTTTTCTGTAATAAATATTGAACAAAGAAATTTAATATGAGACATGTATGACTGGGAGAAAGAAGTACTAACGTCATTTGGCGTAATGGTATAGCAAATAAATGTCCTCATGTACTAACTTTCCCTGGAAAGAACAGTAACATCACATTAGGGGGTTGTAAGTAACCCTAAAGATAGAGCACCTAAGTGATTTTTGTCTAGTCTAATTTAGCAACAATGACAAATATGTAACACTTAATAAGTCTGTTACATGTCTTCTTCACTTTTTACATAGTTTAGTAAATTATGAGAATAGTATAACGCCTTGGAATATCATTTTGAAAAAAAAGTTCTTTACTAGCCAGCATATCATATCTTTTATCCCAACAGCCATGTCACATATTAAAAGAAATAGTTAAAGCCATAATACAATAATAAATATATTCTGAAAATATGTTATCATATATTTTAAGAAGTTTAATTTACCGTAGATAATGGCATGAATCAACCTAGCCAAAGACATTCTGGCTATTCATACGGATGCATCTTCTGATTTTAAAGACGGCGCAGTCCTGCTGTGGGTTTCCCCAGGCAAGGGGTAGAGTCATAGGGTAGAAATCCCATTGATAGCAGCGGGACCAGAAGTTCTTGCCGCTACCCAGCAGTACACCACCTCTCACTAGCTAGAAACATACTGTGGGGAGCCCATAGAAAACCACCCTAGTGTATAAAATGATTTTGATATCAAAAATTATGCTTTTCTATAATAAATTGACCCTGCCCTTTCAGGTACAAAATGTTATACTTGCATTAATAGTATACATTAGAATTATATTTTTTATTTAGCTTATATTGTAAGCTGGCACATTGGATCAAACAGGCAAAACGGGTTGTGTTCTGAAGATGTGCAGGAGTTTGAGGTACGCCCACAGAGAGCAGACCTGACATGGCATGGCAAGTGATGGATAGACACGGGCCCACCAGCAAAATGAATGAAGCATGAAGCTGCTTTCAAGCTAATAGTCGTAACATTTGCTAGCTTGTCAAATAGCTGTGCTGCAGCAAGGGAATTCCATGTTAATGAAAAACTGGTGTGGGAATGGAAGAGGGAATTCATCCTGATAAAGACACTCACAGCCACATGTCCCATGAGAAAAGGAACCAACCACTGGCCTGATCATAAGAAGCATGTATCGGAATAGGTCCCTGAAAACTGTCAGAATGGTAACATTGTCACCAGAAACACGATACACTTACATGCATTAAGTTGATGTTTTAGAGTCATAAGACTAGACTCCCTGAATATAGTTCCAGTGATTCAGTGTGAATTCTCCTGATTATTATTTGACCTTCATTCGTCAAAAGAAATATTATTAATTTGGCACAATCTTTTATTAACTGATACTTAAACCAACATATTTTATGAGTTTTTTTTAAATCGTGTAAAATGGATTGGAGCAAGAATTTCTTCTCCCAACGAGTGGTGAATCTTTGGAATTCTTTACCCCAGGAAGCTGTGGAGGCTCAGTCCTAGAATATTTAAAGGCTGAGATCCATAGGTTTTTAATGAGTAGAGAAATTAAGAGTTTTGGAGGGAAGACAGGAGGTGAAATCAGTGAGAGTTAGATCAGCCAACATCTTATTAAATGGTGCAACAGCTAGTAGGGCTTAATGTCCTAACCCTGTTCATATTTCTTCCAGTATTATGAGCAACTTGAAATAGTAATGAATATAAATTTTTTCCTTGTGTTTTGTTATTTGTAGGAGGCAATTTTAACTCAGCAGAAAACAGGCCAGTAGTTAATTTAGGTCATCCAAGTATCTTACCCAACACTGGCATGTTGGAGTAGGCTGTTCCATATTTTAACCTGCCTAACTGAGCAGACAGCAAAAACCCCTGGTCAAAGCTGGTGAGGTCCTTTTTCACATAGGCAGGTTAATAAAATTTTCTTGGTCTCACTTTGAGCTCACATCGCTACTCACCTGCCAAAAACTGGCCCCGAGTTAAAATGAGGTCTCTAATTTCCTATGGGCAGAGTTATATCCATGATCTAGTCTTATAGAATCCCTACAGTGCAGGAGGAGGCCATTCGAACCATCAAGTTTTCACTGACCACAAACCTACCCAGGCCGTATTCCAATAACCCCATGCCTTTACCCTAGTTAATCCCCCTGACATTGACAGGCAATTTGACATGGCCAGTCCACCTATCCTGCACATTTTTGGATTGTGAGAAGAAACCGAAGCATCCAGAGAATACCTATGCAAACATAGGGTGAATGTGCAAACTCTACACACACAGTGACCCAAGCCAGGAACTTGGGTCCCTAGCCTTATGAGGCAGCAGTGCTAACCACTGTGCCACCATGCTGCTCTATTGCTTCTTGTTGCCTTTTATACCTTTTCAAGTTACAATATCTAATTCAGTTATCCAGGCCAAGGCTTCTGCTTCAGCAGTGTGGGCAAATTGCAAGCTGTCTGCGAATTGCATTTCAGAGCAATGTTCAATAACGTGCTCCAAGATCTGTTTAGGATGCATCCACCGTAGCTGCTTCTGAGGCAGTAGTCAATCATTTGAGGGGAAACATTGGTCCTCCATGTTATACTGTGGGATTACACATATTACACCATTAGTTATCACACGAAAAGAAGATCATTGAAGAGCTTTGATAATGGTCCAAAGTATCTTAGTAAATTTGAAGTGTGTTGATGATAGATTGTCTGGATTGGCATGTTTTGACTAATGTAACAAGTGTGGCCTATTCCTTTCAGGTTGTCTGCAACTAAATAAAGTCATGGAATTAGATTTTTTTGCAACAATGGCCAGAATTGGGACAATGTATTACACTGGGAGGTTTATACAGCTGATGAATATATTAGTTTTGGCAGCTATCCTTCACTTGCATCACAGCTTTGAATTCACCTTGAGAATTAAACCTTGGACTAACTTGCAGTGATCCTGGACCTTGCAAGGAACAAAAAAAATGACTTGGTGCCCCCCTTTGTAGTTATTAGCACATTAAGCACTAAGATTGAGGAAAACACATATCGAAACCCTTAGAACGGCATTCTTCGATAGCCTCAGGTGGGATAATACAAGCTTAGGCAGGTAAGGCAGTAAAATTCTGGTGTATATGTCTGAGACACAAACTCCGCTCTCAGCTGACCAAGAAAGATCCCATGCCGCAATGTTGATGCACAAAGGGAAGTATTTCCCAGTGTTCAACCAAATATTCATTCCTTAAACAAAACCATCAAAATAGATTATCAGATTGTTATCACATTGCTGTTTGTGGGATTTTGTTGTACTCACATATATTGCCACATTCCCTACATTACAACAGCATTAACATTTCAACAAAGAACTCTTTACTTGGCTCCTGAGATCGTGAAAGTTCTGATCTAAATGTAAGTTTCTTTTGTTGTATGTGTCAATGTTTCACATTCAATGATCATCCTATTTTGCGTTGAATGAAATTCCAATGTCCTTAGAGCATATACAATAGTATACATAATAGTATCATTCAAACAATATTAACAAATGGGCCCCAACTTGCAAATAAACAAAAATTGAGCTTTGTTCGATATGTGCTTTCCTCAATCTTAGTGCTTAATGTGCTAATAACTAAAAAGATGGCACCAAGTCATTTTTTTGTTTCCTACAAGGTCTAGGTTCACTGCAAGTTAGTCCAAGGTTTAATTCTCTAAGTGAATTCAAAGCTGCAATGGAAGTGGAGGGGAGCGACCGAGACTAATACCTTCACCAGCTGTACAAACCCCCCAGTGCAGTACATTAGATGTAATCAAGTGTTTCTCATTAAAGTTTTACTATTTGGAAAAGATGCCAAAGAAGGACTGGCTTTGTAGCAGGTGCACTTTAGAGCAGTACTTGTGAGAAAAAAACAATTCTCTACACTAATGGACCTCCTGTTGTTGTTCCCTTCATGGCTCAGTTGGAAAGAGATGTGTAATGATTTTAACTTCTCGTCCACCGGTAGTTGATGAGCAAAGCATCCATCAACTATCTTTTTCCTACTTCCATCCAACTGACTACAATTTCTAAGTTGCTGGTCACAAGTCACCTGTCTTTAGCTGGCCTGAAATTGCCCTCAAATCTAACCTAAATAATTTTGATGAGCTGCTAGTCCCTCTTGGGTCTCCACAGGCAGCTCACCCTCTGCATCATCGTATTGGGTTGCCAACTTACCCGGTGGCAGCCTCAGATATGTGATGGGATCAGAGGGAGGATAGTGGGAGCCAGATTGACTGTGGCTGGCATCAGACATCAGGAGTACTGCAAAGTCAGGAGGAATACTCCAGCAAAATTAACTCCAAATAATTTTCAAAGCACATTGCTAGGAAATACAATCTGGTCCGCTTATCTTCCCTGTTTTTGGAGTGTATAATATGTCTAGACGGTTGAATTAAGTCCTAAGCACTCGAGGAAAGGATGCATGTCCGATGCTTAATCTGACTTCTCATTGTAATGCTTCCTTGGGCTTTGGCAGCAGTAAGTGATTTGACTCATCACTCTCTCATTCCCATAGGTATTAATGTCATTTTACAGACTCACAAATGTAAGACCACACTCAGGATAATGCTCAGTAACCGGATGCCAGCTGAAGTTGTCAGCAAACAAATGTTGATGGTTATTTTGACTGTCAATGGAAGAAAGGAGAAAACTCACCTCATTAAATACTCAGTAGGGAGGCCATTTAATATGATTTTTATCACAGTGACCGCTCAGCAGGTTTGTACTTTCTCAGAATAATCCTACAATTGATATCACTCTGCAGTTTTCAACCATCGAAAAGCAATCTGTGTGACGCAAATTTACTATTGAGTTTTGTGCTTAACTTTGCATAGACACACACATCCTAGAAAGGGTGATTTATATGGAATGCCTAAATTTTCTTCTGAGGGAGGAAAAAAATGCATTGGAACCGTGACAACCAAGTGTAACTGAAGGATTTAGGGTTATTACAACCAATGAAAAGATCCATTTATTAGCTTCATCCATCATATATTATCAGCTTGTCAGCAATGGCACAATATTCAAGAGAGTCTAAGGCTTATAATCTGTCAATACAGAAGGCCTATTCAGCAGTATCGAGTGAAGAGGTGGGTTATCATTTAATTACATGAAATAATACAAAGAAGGTTGAAAACAAAAACAATCTAAATTGTGTGTATGGTGTTATCCAACTAGAGCTGAATTTTCTTCTATTTGATTGTTTTGGTGAAAAAATAGAGTCATACAAAAGAGAAATAGAGGGCAAGCTGAATCCAGTGCACTCACCAGGAAGATGTTAGGATCTTATGGAATGCTATTTAAAGTTAATTTATTAGTCACAAGTAAGATTTACGTTAATACTGCAATGATGTTACTGTGAAATTCCCCTAGTCACTACAATCTGGCACCAGTTCAGATCAATGCACCCAACCAGCACGTCTTTCAGAATGTGGGAGGAAACCGGAGCACCGGAAGAAATCCACAGAGATACAGGGATAACATGCAAACTCCACACAGACAGTTATCCAAGCCAGAAATTGAACTTGGGTCCCTGGCACTGTGAAGCAGCAATGCTAACCACTATGTCACCAATGCTGCTATATTAACATTCACTCTGATTTTGTTCTCAATTGAAGTCAGTGGACTATAATATTGACTGGAGGATAAACTAGCACTCCTCCTGATCCTGTGTATTTCCTGCTGAATGGACTGAGTTACAATTAGCGCCGTAATGTCAGTAGGGAGAATTGGTAGACCACGAAAAGCAAATTGGCTATTTGTCCTTGCTGCAAGTTGACATCGGCTGATATGTGTGCTACTGGAGACCAGAACACCTCATTCGCCTGACAAAGGCCATAGAGTCGAAAGCTTACAAGTTTACTATCAAATAAATCGATTGGATTTAAAACTAGTGTTGTCAGACTTCTTACTGTGTTTACCCCAGTCCAACGCCAGCATCTCTACATCATACAAGGAAGAGACAGAGGCTGGTACACCCCACCATCGCTGCCAGTGAGGACGGAGAATTTGGTGCTCAGCCAAATATCCATTCACTTCAGCGGGACCAGAGAATCCCAGCTGTGGACGAGATTGGAGAATCCGGCCCTTTGAGGAGCTTCTCAACCAAACAGAGGTTGTTTCCCTCTCGTTAGTGAGATGCAACTGAGTCGACCAGGAGCATACACGTCAGAGAAACAACCTATGATTGGAGGAATAGTAGGAGTGAATAGTGGCACATGAGCTGGAGTAGCTGTGGTGAGAAAGTTTGTGAAGGTCACTGGTGGAGAGAGAGAGAGAAAGAGACTGCAGAGGTCAGTGGTGGAGAGAGAGATTGAGGGAGTCAGCAATAAAGAGAGAGAAACTGCAAAGTCAGTGGTGGAGAAAGAAGCGGCAATGATGAAGAGACAGAGTGTAGGGTCAGTGACGAAGTGAGAGAGATTATGTGGGTTAGTGAGGAATTGAATGACTGAGGGGGCCTGTGTTGGAGAGAGAGAGAGATCACAGAGTTCAGAGGTGGCTGAAACGACTGCAGGCATCAGCCTCTTGCAAAAGCTCATACTAAATTATACTGGAGCATCCCTATTCCTCAAATGATCCACATATTTACAAATAATCTGCCCCTCCATGTTTATTAGGTACAACAGGGGTCTGGTCACAAAGAAAATAATTTAAGAGATATAACTTGATCCACAACCAAAGTTTCATATAATGACACCATGTACTTAATATGTTTTTTTTTGTTGCTCTGTGATGGTTCATTGATAAGGCCTTGAAGCATATTGTCCAAACATAATGGGGATGCTCCTGCCAGCCTGTTGCGTTGATTGAGTATTGCAGCAGGCTGGGAGGTATCGGCGGGAAACTTTTCATGGGCTTCCTGTTGGGCACCATGGCCCCCATGTATCTCCAGAACCAGGTTTCTCAGTGTCATTGTGGAACTGATTACAATATGGAAATTTGAATTTCCATTTGATTAGCAGGTCTGGGATTGAATTATCCAGGCCCATTTGTGTCCCCCTGCCAAAAGTGGTTCACCCCAGTGGGACTTACTCCTGCTCCCCACTAACAGGGAGCAGATGGTTTGACGCTGCTAGAGAGAAGAGAGGCCATTGATGCCATTCTAGGAGGGAAGAGGTACCCCTTGGGCAGTGCCAGCTTGCTAATGCTGTCCTGGCCCTTTGGCACTGCCCAAGGGGCAAACTGGCAATGCCCAAGGGGTACCTTAGAACAGCCCACCAAGCATTGGACGGTGCCAAGGGGTTGGGGCCACTGGGGTTAGGGTCTGTTAGTGGGTGGAGCCTGTTGTGGAATACCCACTGCCATCCTGCATTAGGATAACAGAGCTGGCCATCTGGATGGGGAGGTGGGATTGGGACTCTAGGGGAGGTGGGTTGAGGATGATTATTGGGGCAGAGTGTTGGAATTATTGGGTGAGGGTAAGATTGGGGCTGGTCATCGGCAGGGGACCGGGACTATGGGGAGTGGGGGATCAGGGAAATAGGGGATAGCTGGGTAGGGGTCGGGGAGGTCTAGGAAGCCAGCGAAAGAAGAAGGTTGTGGGGCAAGCCAGCGTTTGGGCTGATCAGTGATCTGAAAGCTGGCAATTGGGGAGGAGGGGGGGAGGGCTACTGTGCATGCGTGGAGGGGCAGGTTGATTGTAAATATGTGGATTTCTTGAGGAATGGAGAGATGCTCGAATATAACAAGCTTTTGCAAGAGGCGTATACATGACAGATTGACATATGCGCAGTGGCCTGCTCAGCATTATGCTGCCATTCTCTCAGTTGGGAATAAACCCTGCCCACAGATTTTCAGAGAAAATCCCACTAGAGCACTCTGCGATGCACTTAGTGTCAGAGATTCATTCTGGAAATAACACTGATAAAAACAGCAGGATTTTCCTGCACTTTGGCAACATAATTTTTTTTGGGGAGTATCCTAGCCAATCACTTCTATTGGCAGGCTTTAACTATGTGCACTTCCAAATATGAGCTGGTATTTTACCGGTCTGCTTGTCATGGGAATCCAACCCGGCGAGGGGCAGAGCCTGGGAAGATCCATTGACCTTGCGTGGGATTTTACGGTTTCAGAATGAACGAGGCTGTAACATTCCATCCATAGCCCTGCATGGAACTCTTCTACACAGGCTTACAGAATTACGTGAGCAATTTAGCAACCTTGGCTTGGCAAGTAATCTTAGTTTCCTTCTCTGTCTGGATTGCCGATTTTTCTTTATGTTCAATAATACTTAGTTTCTTTTAAGGTTTTTAATTATTGCATTTCTTCTGAGGTGAATCCATTATGTTCTTACTGGACATAGACATCTCACAAATGGAATGCTCACATCTACTTGTCTTAACTTCAGCTAAACCCTTTTTGGTTTCATTGTTGATTGAATCTATCTCCAGTGTATTCTTGTTTTTGTATTTTGAAATTCTCTCATGCTCTTAATTTGCTTATTTAGTGTCTTGCATTACCTTCCTTCTGGGGTCTATTGAAGCCCTCCATCCCAGGATCTTCTGTTGTTCTCTTTCCAGGGTCTCCTGTTGCTGCTTCCCTCAAGTCTCCTATTGCCTCCTCCTTGAGGTCTGGATGTTTTTGAGAATTGCCCTCTATCTGGGATCTTCTCCAAGTCTCTTGTCCATTATCCTCAGTTTATTCTTGTGGTTGCTACTTTAAATGTATTGCCACATTAGATGCATTACCTCTTTAAATGCATTACCACTTTAAGACTGTCACTTTTTTGTAAACTGTCAGCAACTGCCATTCTCTCTATATACCTTCCCTCATTTCTGAAGTCTTGGCGCAAATCTTGACTGCTCCTTTTTGAGCCTTTTTTTACTCTTAAAACTTCTCTTTTACTGTTAGAAAGTTCTTTCAGTGGTCTCTACAGCTTTTGTTTTCCCTTTGACTGTCTGGAGAGTCTTTTATTTTAAAAACTCTTTAATTCTTCCTTTCACACATATTGGGAACTTTTCTTCTCTCCAAAACCTCAGAACTCAGTTTCATGCTGTCTTTTAGTGCAGGGACCACTGTCTGAAACCCCACAGTCTTTGCTTGGGTTGGGAGCCCAGAGTCTTAGCCTTTTCATTTTCCTGCACTTCTGGAGGCCACATCGCAGTTCCTTGGGGCAATTTTTTCTTTTTCACTCAAAACGCTACTCTCTGAGCTCTCTTTGCTTCCCTTCTTTGAAAAAGACTCTGCAGCAACTGCCTTCTCTTTCTGAAGTTCAACTTTTCTTTGAACACTAAATCATAGCTCTTGCTTCTAAAGGTTATTTTCTCTTCAATTTTTTATATCTCTATTTCTAAACTTTTGACTACTCCGACTAATCCAGGTTTGCTCTGTCCCTCTGGTCGGGCAATATCTCAATATCTCACTGAGTCTATTCATCCAAAGACAGGCATTCAGGTGAGTATTTCCTTTCTTCTGATTTCAATTAACACAGGTGTTGGGCCACAGGCAGTGTTCTCATAATCCATCCCCTTCCTCCTTGCCAATGTAATGATGCATGATCACAGGTTTTGTCAGGAATGCTTATTAATCAAGAAAAACTGTACAGAAGCTGGTAACCCCGTGGCTGCCTTGGAGCAACCCATTGGCTGTCCTATTCTCTTCATGTCTTCTACATGCTTTCTAGACTATCTTTTGCCCAAGAGAAGACTCCATCCCTTGCACGATTTCACTGTCAGCCCCAACTGATCCCTCAAGCTAGGTGATCATCTTCTGCTGTGTTGCTTTTAAAAGTACAATCACCACAGTAGCCTCTCTGTTTCAATGCAGTTGAAAAGTGGGAAATGCCTGCTATATTTTGTGCATTTGCGATGAAGGCACATTAATTGTAACCTCACCCATCCACGGAAAGTGTATTTAGGGTGAAGCTTTTTGTGTATAAAAATGTGTCAGCAACTGTGAAAAAAATATATATGTCTGTTTTTCCATTTAAAACTATTTTCAGTTTAAATACTGCAGTCTGTAAAAAATTAACACTTCCTTCATTTGCTGTGACTTCAAGCTTAATGGAGATCTGATGAGTATTGATGAATTCTTCTAATCTAACCGGTTTGTGAGTCTAAATATGCTATATGTGATTGAAATATCGGTAATAACACATAAGAAGCCTGGCCCACTTTTTAAATGCATTCTCTTCCCACTCTCTCATGTATATCTTAACATAGACTAGAGCAAATTTTTCACCCATAGCTGTGCCTTTGATTTGAAGATAAATTTAATTAATAAATTAAAATTCATGTTTTGTTTAATCTGGGTGGTTTAACAGGATTATAGCTTCAGCTAGTCTGTCAGGCTGAATAAGTTTGATAAGTACATTTTGGACAGCCAACATATGTCTGTCTGTTTCTATATTTGTATACAGACTTTTAATGGCTGTTGTAAAAAATATGGCATCAGTGGAATATGATTAGTGAGTTAACCACTTCAATTAAGTGATAGTGTTTTTAGTGTCACACAAGTGTTTCTGTGCTAAGAGGTTCCAATCTATGGGTGTGACTTTTTTGGCCGCGCTCGTCCCAAAACCAGAAAATCCCACCCATAAATTGGAACTCCTTTGCAGAGGAATACCCACGTTACATTACAGGCACATTCCACTTAATACGACGGTTAACTCAGTAATCGTACCCCCAATGCCATACTTTTTACAATTGAGAACATGCATTCACCTGGAAAATAATTACTGAAATGTGAAATATATACAAATTAAACTATCCATTGCAGAATTAATTTGTACTTATTCCCTCGTTGCACTGTTCAACCTTTGAAAGTCAGTATCCTGACCTGTGTCAGCAAGCATCTTAAGCAGAAGTATTGAGGAGAAAGAAACCTGATATTAGTAAAAGAAAACTAAACAACGCTGAGAGAGCTAATGACTTGCAACTCACTTTGCAATTCAAAGTGTTGCAGATGTGGGACTCATTACGAATAAGTTAGTTTCTGCCAAATGGTTATAATTTTCTTTTTGGAATTGGAACATGGGAGATTTCCTTACAATAAATTAGCAAAAGCATCTTGGCTGGAATTCTCCAGCCACTCACGCCCCGCTGTCACTTCAGTCAAATTTCAGTTCACTGCAGCCGGATTAGAAAATCCCACCGGCCTGAATGACTGGAAAATTCTATCCCTTATTTATAGATTCCAATATATATTGTTATAAATCGCAGTATGGATTTTCTTATAATGTCAGGTGGTGATGTGGCTCCTATGAATCATGAAGGTGTCATAGTCATGCACAAAGTCTTAGAGAGGGCATCCACCAGCAGCAGAGGGCTCTTGCTGTGTGTTGAAAGAAAGTAACAAAAAGGATTAGTAAATATCTGAGAATGACACTGAATGCACGCCTGTACCAAACACTTATGCTGGGTGATGCTTAGTCATCAGCCAGAGCAGCTTGACTGGCCATCAGTGATCATATTGATGAAATTGTTCAGTGTGATCTGCCAAGAAACAGGGAGAGGGAATGACAGGTCAGGCTACGTTTAGACAAGTATGTGCTGAAAATTGCCACAGAGGGAAAACAGCACCTGAACGTAGCACAAATTGATTCTCACTCACATATTTGTGTTACCTTAAATATCTAAAGAAAAATAAATTCAAGACAATGGGCAGGAATTTCCAGTCGTGCTCGTCCCAAGGTCACAAAATCCCACCCAAGGTCAACAGACCTTTGCATGGTCCATGTTCCATCCGCTATGATTCCAGTGGCGGGCAGGACGAGAGGTTTCCACTCAGTGACAGAGATTCTCTAACCTCTCCACCCTGCCACGCTGCCAGCGAGAACGGAGAATTTGGAACCCGGTGAAAACGCTACTCACTGCAGCGGGGCTGGAAAATCCCAGCCACAGGCAAGATCAGAGAATTCTGGCCAATGACTGCATCTCTGCCACCAAAGATAGGCTAATGGGTTTCTAGAAAATCTGAGAAAATTAACAGGCTTTTTAAGACTATCCGTAATCATGCTGCATTTCTTTGTTGCGTATCAAATTAATAAGCAAATATTTTACTTGGTTTTAGGCTTAACAGTAATGAGCTTGATGAACAGGATGCGCTTAAACTATCAAGACAATATTGACAGAAATTAATAGATCTCAGCAATTTATTTCAACTCCTTAGTGCTCAGTTATTCTTCCCCAGGCTTCATTCATTGTCAAGATAACTTAGACTGTTTATTATCAGGTTGTTTTCTCAGTAGAAACCAAATATAGAATAAAATCAAGCAATTTTAAAATTAAGCAATAGAATAAAATTTAGCAACAAGTATTTCAATGTTGGACACATACTCCACATTGTTAGCAAAAATAAAATTGGCAATATTTATTTCATAATTAATGCACTTTTTCAGATACAAGTCTTTGTCACAAGTGGGAAATTTAGACTGGTTCATTTTAGTAATGTGTGTAAACAAATACCAGAAGTACGTTGCATTTCCACAAGAGTTAAAATGAGGGGAACTTATGTCGTCTGTGAGCTGTGTGCTTGTTTGATGTGAACCAAGTAAAAGATTTTGAAGAGTTACAGAAACAGAAAATAGCAACAGGCCATTTGACCCTTCCGGCCTGCTCCACCACCATTCATTATGATCATGGCTGATCATCCAACTCAATAGCCTTCCCCCTTATCCTTTGATCTCCTTTGCCTCAAGTGCTATGTCTAAGAATTGTGTGTTAAAGTATAAAAAAAATCACTTGGGATGGGTGTCAAATTCAGAAAAATTGCTTTCTTGTGTATTATTGGTTGGTAATATTTAGTTCTTAAATCTGTTAAAATTGTTTTATTCTTCAAAAGGATTAAATGGAAAGAAACATCTTGCATTTCTTTGTTTTTAACTACATTTGTTAGGAATAACAAACTCCACGAGGCTTGGAAATTGTTCTTGGAAATTCCAAAGTCGAGCTACTTTCAAAAGCTCCATTTTCTTTCAATGGCTTGTTTTTTTCAAAGCCTCCACTCTGCTTTCAGCTGCACACAGAGTCTAAAGCCAATTGTTTCTCAGAACTGCTTATTTGTGCATCTGTCCATAAGAAAATACAAAATAGGAACAGTATTAATTAAACCACTTGGCCTGCTATTCAATCAGATAATGGCTGATTTGAGTTTTGAATTCCACAATCCAATCTAAATTTAATTTATTGTCACAAGGCTTACAATGAAGTTGCTGTGAAAATCCTATAGTTGCCAAACTCCGACACCTGTTCGGGTACAATGAGTGGGAATTTACCGTGACCAATGCATCTAACCAGCATGTCTTTCAAACTGTGGGACAAAACCAGAGCCCACCCAGGAGAAACTTACGCAGACATAGGGAGAATGTGCAGACTCCATACAGACAGTGACCCAAGCTGGGAATCTAACACAGGTTCCTAATGCTGTGAGGCAGCAGTGCTAACTGCTGTGCCACCATGCCTTCCCACCAGTGTTGTTGAGGCGGGTGGGGGGAGTGGGGGATGAGCTGGCAGGATTGAATACATCCCTCACCTTATTTACATTGTTGAGCTTTCTTAGTGAATCCTCTGGAAATCCCTCAATAACGTAAAGGACCAAAGATCTAGTCTGCTGGTTTTCCACTCCTTTTATGTCCGTTTTGCAGCTTGGAATGGAATCTTTATACCGGTATAAGGCAAAGGCAAATCAACCCAAGATGAAGTGGAAATCCAATACAAGTTCCAGTAGGCAGTTTATCACAGAAATAACAAATGTATAGAGTATAGAGCTAATGGTAGGACTCTTAATAGTGTTGATGAACAGAGGGATCTAGGTGTATATGTGCATAGATCCCTGAAAGTTGGCAATCAAGTCGATAAGGTTGTTAAGAAGGCATACGGAGTCTTGGCTTTTATTGGTAGGGGGATTGAATTTCAGAGCCGCAGCGTCATGTTGCAACTGTACAAAACTCTGGTGCAGCCGTACTTGGAGTATTGTGTACAGTTCTGGTTGCCACATTATAAGAAAGATGTGGAGGCATTGGAGAGGGTGCAGAGGAGGTTTACCAGGATGTTGCCTGGTATGGTATGTTGCCTCCTCTTATGAGGAGAGGCTGAGGGATTTGAGGTTGTTTTCATTAGAAAGAAGGCGGCTAAGAGGAGACCTTATTGGGGCATGTAAGATGATCTGAGGATTAGATAGGGTGGACAGTGATAGCCTTTTCCCTCGGATGGAGAAAGCTAGCACGAGGGGACATAGCTTTAAATTAAGCGGTGGTAGTTATAGGACGGATGTCAGAGGTAGGTTCTTTACCCAGAGGGTGGTAAGGATATGGAATGCCCTGCCTGCTGCAGTTGTAGATGCGCCAAGTTTGGGGATGTTTAAGTGGTCAGTGGATAGGTTTATGGATGAAAAGGGAATGGTTTAGGTTAGAGGCTCATTGCTTTTTCTTAATTGGTAGGCGCAACATCGAGGGCCGAAGGGCCTGTTCTGCGCTGTAATGCTCTATGTTCTGTGGTAAATTATTTTTTTTTTACAGGGGAAAGGGGATAGATATGGCCTGCTTGCAGAAATTCTACTCAGGAGTATAACATATTAAAAATGCAAATTGTGGATATCTTCACCAAAACTATATTTGTTATTCCATCTTGTATGAATATATTTTTAAAAAATAAAGAAAAATAGATAGTAGTTTGCAGTGTAAACTACTTAATATTCTTGAGTTTGCTGCCAATCCCCAGCATTGCAATCTCCACTGTGGGTAGAGCAAGGAGACAAGTCCTAAATCCACAACTTGCCAGGACAGGGATTGAATCGTGTCCTGTTGGCAGCAATCTGACCCACAGCAGCTGTCTAGCCACTGAGCCAACCAGTCTGTATCATCCTTCTTCAGTGATGGAGAGCCAGATCTGCTTGGACCCAGAGCCTGGCAGAGAATTGAAAGTGGTTGTCTTTAAGATTTTTGACTGGCCCTCATATCACATAATGTGAGAACGGCTTATTAATTTAAAATTAAATTTAAATAATGCTAAAGACAAAAGGCATCATACGAACTACAGACATGAACATAATTATGGTCTGCAAATCACAGAGCACAGAATGAGGCCATTTACCTTGTATTTGTGTTGGCCGTTTAAAATTATTTCCACTCTGCTATTCTTTTCCTGTAGTCTTACATATTGTTCCTTTTCAGGTCTCTATCCAAATCTCTGTTGAAAGGTACTGTTTAATCTGCTTCCATTACCATTTCAGGAGCTGAAATTGTATACATAGAATCTGGAATCATAGAATCGTTATAGTACAGAAGAAGGCTATTTGGCCATTGGGTCTGCACTGACTCTCTGACAGAGCCTCTTACCCATGTCCTATCCCCATAACCCCACATACTTACTCCACTAATCCCCTTAATTTACACATCATGGGACATTCAGGGGAAACTTAGCATAGCTAATCCATCTACCCTACATACTTTTGGACTGTGGGAGAAAACCAGAATATCCAGAGGAAATTCACATAGTCATGGGGAGAATGTACAAACTCCACACAGTAATTCAAGGCCCGAGTTGAACTTAGATCCCTGGCGCTGTGAGGCAGCAGTGATAATGTGCCATCATTCTGCCTGTATGCAGATACACCAATATGCAGAGGCTCTGTCCAGTACATGAGTCCTCAAGCACAACCTAGAATCCAGCCAGGGACAGATGGAGAGTAGCTGGCCTGAGCATCTTTTGACCAACCCAGTAAAGAGGTGTCTGAAAGATGGTAGAGTGAGATAAGAAATTACAATTTCAATTGTCTGAGATTTTCTTTTGTGCTCGTGTGTGCATTGCACTAATTACTCACTTATGGCATTTTTGTCAATTATCTTGTATCTGCATCCTCTGCTTACAAACCTCCTTCATAAGAAATCTGACAACACCGGGTTTAAGTCCAACCGATTTATTTGATAATAAACTCACAAGCTTTTGAGGTTCCCTTCTTCGTTAGGTGAATGAGGTGTTCTGGTCTCAGACAGCACATATAACAGCACAGACAGTTTACAGATTATTGACTAGAATGCAAATCTTTACACCTAACCTGCTATTCAAGTCTTAAAGTGGCTGACAATGTGAGTGAAAAGAGCACTGAGCTCAGGTTAAAGAGATGTGTATTGTTTCCAGACAGCACAGTAAGTGAGGTTTTGCATACCCAGGCAAGTCATGGGGGTTACAGATAGTGCGACATGAACCCAAGATCCCTGTTGAGACCATCCTCATGTGTGCGGAGCTTGGCTATCAGTCTCTGCTCAGTGGCTCTGCGCAGTGGTGTGTCGTGAAGGCCATGATAGTGCACAGTCACTGAGCAGAGACTGATAGTGACGTTCTGCACACATGAGGATGGTCTCAACAGGGATCTTGGATTCATGTCACGCTATCTGTAACCCTCATGACTTGCCTGGGTTTGCAAAACCTCACTGTGCTGCCTGGAGACAATACACATCTCTTTAACCTGAGCTCAGTGCTCCTTTCATTAGTATACTTTAATGCAAGGAGTATTCGCAATAAGGGGGAGGAACTTGCAGCTTGGACCAGTACCTGGAACTTCGATGTTGTGGCCATTTCAGAGACTTGGGTAGAGCAGGGACAAGAATGGACATTGCAGGTTCCAGGGTTCAAATGCTTTAGTCGGAGTACAGAAGGAGGTAGAAGGGGGGGAGGAGTGGCATTATTAGTCAAAGACTGTATCACAGTGACAGAGAAGAAGTTTGATGAGGACTTGTCTGTTGAGGTAGTATGGGCTGAGATTAGAAACAGAAAAGGAGAGGTCACCCTGTTGGGAGTCTTTTATAGACCTCCTAAAAGTTCTAGAGAGGTTGAGGAAAGGATTGCAAAGTCAATTTTGGTCAGGAGTGAAAGTAATAGGGTAATTGTTATGGGGGACTTTAACTTTACTAATATTGATTGGAATAGCTATAGCTCTAGCTCGTTAGAGTGGTCAGTTTTCGTACAAAGTGTGCAGGAAGGTTTTTTGACTCAGTATGTAGATAGGCCAACTAGAGGTGAGGCTACATTGGATTTGGTGCTGGGCAATGAGCCAGACCAGGTGTTAAGCTTGGAAGTTAGTGAACATTTTGGTGATAGTGACCACAATTCGGTTACGTTAACCTTAGTGATGGACAGGGATAGGCATGAAGCTGGGGGCAGTAGTTATAGCTGGGGGAAGGGTAATTATGAGGCCATCAGGAGAGAATTAGGGTGCATAGATTGGACTAGGAAGCTACAGGGACTGGGAACATCTGGAATGTGGAGCTTATTCAAGGAGCAGCTGCTGCGAGTCCTTGATAAGTAGGTCCCTGTCAGGCAAGGAGGAAATGGTCGAGTAAGAGAACCTTGGTGTACGAAAAAAGTTGATTTGCTGGTTAAAAGGAAAAAGGAGGCTTATGTCAGGATGAGGCTTGAAGGCTCGGTTAATGCAATGGATAGCTATAGATTAGCCAGGAGGGAGCTAAAGAGTGAGTTGAGGAGAGCTAAGAGGGGACACGAGAAGACTTTGGCTGATAGGATTAAGGAGAATCCTAAAGCTGTCTTTAGATATGTTAAGAATAGAAGATTGGTTAGGGCAAGATTAGGGCCAGTCATAGACAGCAGTGGGAAGTTGTGCGTGGAGCTTGAGGAGATTGGAGAGGTACTGAATAAATATTTCTCTTCGGTATTCACGCAGGGTGATGTAAATGTAGTTATGGGGAACACTGAGGTACAGGGTAGCAAACTGGAAGGTATCGAAGTAGATAGGGAGGATGTGCTAGATATTCTCGAGGGTTTGAAGTGGGATAAGTCCCCTGGGCCAGACGGGATTTACCCTAGGATTCTCTGGGAGGCAAGAGAGGAGATTGCAGAGCCTCTGGCTCTGATCTTCAGGTTGTCGTTGGTTACGGGTGTGGTTCCGGAGGACTGGAGGATAGCGAATGTGGTCCCATTGTTCAAGAAGGCGAAGAGAGACCTTCCAGGGAATTATAGGCCAGTGAGTCTTACTTCTGTTGTGGGCAAAGTATTGGAGAGAATTATTAGGGATAGGATTTATACTTATTTAGAGAGTAATGAATTGATTGGAAATAGTCAGCATGGTTTTGTGAAGGGTAGGTCGTGCCTTACTAACCTCATTGAGTTTTTTGAAAAAGTGACTAAGGAAGTGGATGGGGGTAAGGCGGTTGATGTGGTCTATATGGACTTTAGTAAGGCGTTTGATAAGGTGGCTCATGGAAGACTTCTGCAGAAAATGCAGATGTATGGGATAGAGGGTGATTTAGCTAATTGGGTTAGGAATTGGCTAGCAGATAGAAGACAGAGAGTGGTGGTTGATGAGAGATATTCATCTTGGAGTTCGGTGACAAGTGGTGTACCTCAGGGGTCTGTTTTGGGGCCCCTGCTGTTTGTAATTTTTATAAATGATCTGGATGAGGGTATTGAAGGAGGGATTAGTAAATTTGCAGATGACACTAAAGTCGGTGGAGTGGTAGATAGTGAAGAGGGGTGTTATAGTTTGCAGAGGGACTTGGACAAGTGGCAGAGCTGGGCCGAGAGGTGGCAAATGGAGTTTAATGTGGAAAAGTGTGGGGTAATGCACTATGGCAGAAATAATAAAAGTGTAGAGTATAGGGCAAATGGTAGGATTCTTAGTAGTCTAGATGAACAGAGGGATCTTGGTGTGTATGTGCATAGATCCCTGAAAGTAGGCAGTCAGGTCGAGAAGGTTGTAGGAAGGCATATGGAGTCTTGGCTTTTATTGGTAGAGGGATTGAATTTCGGAGCCGCAACGTCATGTTGCAACTGTACAAAAACTCTAGTGCGGCCGCACTTGGAGTATTGTGTGCAGTTCTGGTCCCCACATTATAAGAAAGATGTGGAGGCATTGGAGAGGGTACAGAGGAGGTTTACCAGGATGTTGCATGGTATGGAGGGCAGGTCTTATGAGGAGAGGCTGAGGGATTTGAGGTTGTTTTCGTTAGAAAGGAGGAGGATAAGAGGGGACCTGATCGAAACATATAAGATGATTAGAGGTTTAGATAGGGTGGACAGTGATAGCCTTTTTCCTAGGATGGAGAAAGCTAGCACGAGGGGGACACAGCTTTAAATTAAGGGGTGATAGTTATAGGACGGATATCAGAGGTAGGTTCTTTACCCAAAGGGTGGTTCGGGAGTGGAATGCCCTGCCTGCAGTAGTTGTAGATGCGCCAAGTTTGGTGGCGTTTAAGAGGTTAGTTGATAAGTATATGGAAGAGAAGGGAATGTTTAGTTTGGAGGGGCATTGCTTTTTATATTGGTCGGCGCAACATCGAAGGCCGAAGGGCCTGTTCTGTGCTGTAATGTTCTATGTTCTATGTTCTATGTTCACTCACATTGTCAGCCACTTTAAGACTTGACTAGCAGGTTAGGTGTAAAGATTCGCATTCTAATCAGTAATCTGTAAACAGTCTGTGCTGTTATATGTGCTGTCTGAGACCAGAACATCTCATTCACCTGACGATGAGGGGAACCTCGAAAGCTTGTGAGTTTACTATCAGATAATTCGGTTGGACTTAAACCTGGTGTTGTCAGACTTCTTACTGTGTTTACCCCAGTCCAACACCGGCATCTCTACATCATTACAAACCTCCATGCCAGGGAGTCAGTTTCTCATGGGCAAATCATGATTACCTCAGTTTTCACAAAAATTGCGCATTTTGTATCTACATTAGTAAATGTTTCATTATTTGCATAGATCAAGATGAAGGCATGTAAAATCGCTGGTTCCAATGCACCCCCTCACCCCCACCTACAGATGATCTCAATGCATTCTACGACCATTTTGAGAAAAAAGTCAGCAAGAGCATGACCTCCGCCCTGGAAGCCCTGGATGAATCTGCATTTGGGGTCACTATTGTAGATGTCAGAGCAGCTTTCTCAAAGGTCAATCCATGGAAAGCGACTGGCCTGAATGAAGTACCCGAACGAACACTCAGATCCCACTGGGATCAGCTGGCAGGAGTATTCGCAGACATCTTCAGCCTCCCTTTACAACAATCTGAGATCCCTATTTGCTTCAAAAAGATGACTATCACCCAAGAAAAACCAAACAGCGTGCCTTAATGAGGAGGCTCTGGCATCCATCATTGTGAAATGCTTCGAAAGACTAGTCATGGCACAAATCAATTCCAGCCTCCCAGACAGCCTGGATCCACTACAGTTTGCCTACGGCCGCATTAGGTTCACCGTAGATGCCATTACCCTGGCTCTGCACTCAACCTGGGAATATTGAAATAACAAAGACACCTATGTCAAATTCCTATTTATAGACATCATTATTCTCATGGAACCCATCTCCCAAGTCCATAGCCTGGGCCTCAACATCTCCCTCTGCGACTGTATCTTGAACTTCCTAACCCACAGACCACAATCAGTAAGGATAAGTAAAAATACTTTCTCCACAATCATTCTCAACATTGGTGTCTCACAATGCTGTGTTCTCAGTCCCCTACAATATTCCTGATACATCTATGACTGTGTGGCCAAATTCCCTTCCAATTCGATTTTCAAGCATTACAGGAATGAGACAGAGAATTTGGTGAATTTGTGTGGCAGCAATAATCTCTCCCTGATTGTCAACAAAATGAAGGAGATTATCACCGACTTCAGGAATGTGAAGGAGAACATGCCCCTGTCTACATCAATGGGGCCAAAGTAGAAAGAGTCAAGAGCTTCAAGTTTTAAGGTGTTCAGATCACCAACAACCTGTCTTGGTCCTCCCATGCCATCACTGTAATTAAGCAAGCCCATCTATGCCTCTTTTTTCTCAGAAGACTAAGGAAATTTGGCATGTCAACTATGACTTTCACCAACTTTTACAGATGCACCATGGAAAGCATTCTTTCTGATTGTATCACAGCTTGATATGGCCCCTGCTCTGCCCAAGACACAAGAAATTACAAAAGGTTGTGAATGTAACCCAATCCATCATGAAAACCAGCCTCCCATTCATTGGCTCTGTCTTCATTTTCCTGCTGCTATCAGACTTTTGAATGACCCTACCTTGCATTAAGTTGATCTTTATCTACACCCTAACTATGGCTGTAACACTACATTCTGCCCTCTCTCATTTCCTTCTCTATGAATGGGTATGCTTTGTCTGTATAGCGCACAAGAAACAATTCTTCTCACTGTATGTTAATACATGTGACAATAATAAACCAAATCAAATCAAGTGGCTTGATAATGGCATTAGAAATGTTGAAACAAGGTATCACAATTGGTTTCTGACATTTCAATCCCATTATTGAAATGGCATTTGTTACGCAAATTGCAAAAGTGCATTGTGATTTTATTAGCAATCCGTTAATCATACTGAAATATTGGGGTTTCACCAATTTTACAGAAAAATAAGTAAAACATGATCTCAAGTATCTCGAACACTATAAGTATGTGAAGACTACTGGAACAATGAAAGGTACACAAGAGATGTTGGAATACCTTGTATAACTAGTGTAATGCACACACAAGCACAAAACACTAATTATGGCCATAGCTTTGTGAAGCTGAACATGTGTTCTATCTGCTTCACCAACTCTCTTGTTGAGATTAGTCATCTTATTTGTTCAAATGACATTTTTAGAGGATTCCATTTGTGTCTTTTCTCAATCTTTGTAGAAGCTAATATCATCAACGCTCTTTTCAAAAAAGGCCGGCATCTGGTGTGATTAAACATAAACCTCAACAGCATGCTTAAATTGACCAAAGAAACAGGACGTTTCTCATTCATCAAAAACCCTTGCATGCAGAGTACAGCCTAAATGATTCCATGACATGCCTATTTGCTCATGCATTCATGCAAGTGTTAATTTATTATATTGTCCTGTCTAGGGAAGGCCCATTAAGTGAAGCTCATTTGAAGCACAGATGGTTGAAAATAGCTTAATGCCTGCCTGGTGGCCACAAATAAGTGACTTCTGGAAAGCTTTAGCCTTTTGGAGAACAGAAATGTAGCCAGAGAGGAATGAAAGACATGTTTATCACTTTGATAAACAGCTATTCCATTGCTGCAGGATACTTTATGAAACACAACAGAAAAAAATCAACTTAATGTGCATCAGTGTCAGTAACCATAGTTATCTTTTCTGCTACCTGGGAGGGGGGAATACCTCAGTCAACACATTTATCCAACAGTCAAATTAAATATTAACATTGAAGGATTTCTTGATCTTATGCTAACAAAGCTTCTGCACTGCTTCTTAAAATTCTTTTTGCACATGCCGAATAGTTTTTTTTTAATATTCATTCATAGGATGTGGGCATCACTAGCTAGGCAGGCATTTATTGCTTATCTCTAATTGCCCTTGGGAGGGTGAGAGTAAGCTACCTTATCGAACAACTATAGTCCATGTGGTACACCTACAGTGCTGTTAGAAGGGAATTCCAAGATCCTGATCCTGCAATAGTAAAGGAACTGTGATGTAGTTCCAGGTCAGAATAGTGTGTGGCTCAGAGGAGAATATGCATATGATGGCATTCTCATGCTTATGCTGCTCTTGTCCTTTTAGGTTGTAGAGGTCACTGGTTTGAGAGGTGCTATGAAAGAAATGCTGAGTTCCTGCATTATATCTTGCAGATGGTATATTCTGCTGCTACTGTGTGTCAGTGATGGAGCTCTATTTGTTTAGAATAGTGGATGGGGCACAGTCAAGTGGGTTGCTTTATCCTCGATGATGTTAAATTTCCTGAATGTTGTTGGAGCTGCACTCATTCAGGAAAATGAAGTGTATTCAATCACATGCCTGACTTGTAATTTGTGGATGGTAGACTAGTTTTAGCAGGTGAGGAGGTGGATTACTCTCTGCAGAATTTCCTGTCATTGACTTATTCTTACAGACATGGTATTTTTTATAGCTGGTCTGGTTCAGTCCCTGGTTCATGGTGACCCTGATGATTTTTATTATATGAGATTAAATGATAGCAATTGAAAACTCCTCAGAGATCATCATCCCTTCATCAGATTCCCTTTATTTATAAATGTACTCCACTCCAAAGCATGCTTCTGGTGCAAAGTCAGTATCTGGAGTGTCAGTGGCCTTGACATTCATACACAAGTCAAGCTTCCTGATTGAGGTAAAGAGGGAACTTGTACTCCAAGAGACCAACCTCATATGCATTGCTAAAGTCATTACAGTCAGGTCATTAAATATTAAGGCAAATGGTCAGAATTCAACAATGCCACATGCACTTTGTGCGCTACATGGCTACCATGAAAATTAGTAACCAATATTACCATGAAAACTAGCACTGGTCTTTCTTTTTGATTAAAATGTATTTTCAAGCACAGATCACCATTTACAGTGTGTTGATAGTGACAGCAAAATTTACCATTGACTCAGGACATCTATGCCTCATGTGACATTTAGTGATTGACTCAGCTACATTATTGAAGGTGCATTCAAATTAGCTGATCATTTAATCGTATTTTCTGGTGACTTCCTACTTATAGGAATCACACTGTTCAAAATAGTACTTTCCAATTAAATTGTTATAGCACTAAAAACTGCATTGTTTTCATACATTATTAGCATGTACACAGAAATGTCATTCCTTTGTAGCCAGATAGTCAAGCACACTGCAATGTTGTTTGGGTTTTATAACATTTATTTGCTTTCACTATTTAAGTGCTTCTTTCTAACAATTACGTGACCATGTCTGGACCATTGGGTCCAGAAAAGGTCTGAGGTTTAAATCTTTTGTTCACGTGGCTGGCTTCTATAATCTCAAGATCCCTGGCTTCTAACAAATGAAACGTTTTTTGAAATAATTCAAATTTTGCAATAAATATAGATCAATACTATGCACTTTGTTTGACTCAAAGCTTATTGATTGTAAGAATCTTAGTTCAAGATCAAAGGGTTGCTAGGCACAGAGTATGAAGGTGAATGGAGATCTGACTATGTTCACACAATATGACCTAAATGTTGCCAAGGATAAATGTTGAACCTACAATCATTTTGGAATCAAAGCATTGGGAACAAAGGTTCTCTCACTCCAAATAGTTTTTGTGATGACTGAAGCTTCAGTATAAGCAACTCGAGAGGACACATTGAGAGAGAAGTTAATAAATCTTTCAGTATTCTCGACTTTATTAATAGGGTATACAGTACAAGAGCAAGGAGGTTTTGTTGAACTATCAGACCACTGGTCTAGCTCAGCTGGAATACTGTGTCCAGTGCTGGGTGTTGCACTTTTGGAAAGCTGTAAAGAAATTAGAGAACGTGCAGAAAATATTCAGGAGAATGGCCCATGGTTGAGGAACTTCAGTTACATGGGTCGATCAGAGAAATTGGGAGTGTTTTCCTTAGAGAAATATGAGAGGAAATTTGATAGAGGCATTCAAAATCATGACGGTAGACAGGAAAAAACTGATCCCATTTGTGAAAAGATTGACAATGAGAGGACACAGATTTAAAGTAAATGGCAAAAGGAGTACAAGGACATGAACAGCTTTTTCATTCAGTGAGTGGTTAATGTCTAGAATGCACTGCCTGAAGGTGTGGTGGAAGTATATTTAGTCAAGGCATTTAAAATGGAATGAGACTATTATCTGAAAAGAGAGAAAGTGCAGGGTTATGAGGAGAAGGGGAATGACGCAAGGTAAATTGTTAATTTGGAGAGTTGGAGCAGACTTGATGGACCAAATGGCTCCTTCTGTGTAGTAACAATTCTGAGATTCAAAACCTGAGAGCACAGTGTCAATTTCACTAATAATAACAGATTTCTACTGATATTTTACACCAGAACAATCAAGCCAAGCTATAGTGTTGGTTTGTAAACCTCATGCATGCTGGAATAGTAACAAATATAATTTGAGTTATGCAAACTGTTACAGTTATAAATAACAAAAAAGGAAAAAATACATTAAAGGATCTGATAACACTATATCAGAAGACTAGGTAATTACAAAACCCCCAGCACTATAGATCCATTTCCTCTGCAGACCCATCAACTTGCAAAGGTAATCAAATGACAGATCATTATAACCAATTTAAATTAGTAATCTAAACTACTCAATTTCTTACATTTATACATGACCTCGTACGACAATATCTGTGTAAATTCTAAAACTATTCCAATTAAGTTTTAAAAATGAGGATAAAAGAGAAAAGGCTCAGATATCAGAATGTTGGAATACTAATGCTCAGCACCATCAACTGAGAAGGTCTTAAGTTTAATCTCGTATTTCACTCGAAGTTGATGTCAGGTTCCTAAGCATTCAAAAAAACTAGCTTGTCTGGATAGTTTTTTATACTTTCTAATGCATTTTAAATTTGATTTGATTCGACTTGATTATTATTATCACATGTATTAACATACAGTGAAAAATATTGTTTCTTGCACGCTATACAAAGTATACTGTTCATAGAGAAGGAAACGAGAGAGTGCAGAACATAGTGTTACAGTCATAGCTAGGGTGTAGAGAAAGATTGTACCTTACTGCAAGGTACGTCCATTCAAAAATCTGATAGCAGCAGCAAGAAACTGTTCTTAAGTCAGTTGGTGTATGACCTCATACTTTTTTACCATTTTCCAATGGAAGAAAGTGGCAAAGTGAATGTCTAAGGTTGTGGGGTCCTTAATTATGCTGGTCTTTGCTGAGGCAGTGGGAAGTGTAGACAGAATCAATGGATGAGAGGCTGGTTGGCATGATGGATTGGGCAACTTTCACAATTTTTTGTAGTTCCTTGCAGTCTTGGGCAGAGCAGGAGCCATACCAAGCTGTGAAACAACAAGAAAAAATGCTTTCTATGGTGACCTGTAAAAGTCACCATAGAAAGATGACATGCCAAATTTCCTTAGGCATTGGTGGGCTTTCTGAACTATAGTGTCGGCATAGGGAGACCAAGACAGATTGTTGATGATCTGGACCCCATTAAAAACTTAAAGCTCTCGATCCTTTCTACTTTGACACCATTGATGTAGATAGAGGCATGTTCTCCTTTATGCTTCCTGAAATTGATGACGTTCTCCTTCATTTTGTTGACATTGAGGGAGAAATTATTATTGCTGCAGCAGTTCACCAGATTCTCTATCTCATCCTTGTATTCTACCCGTCATGTTTGAGACTATGTTTTGAGACCCACTACGGTGGTGTTGTCAACAAACTTGAAAATTGAATTGGAGGAGAATTTAGCCTCACATTCATAGGAGTATAAGGAGTATAGTAGGGGGCTGAGAACATTGCCTTGTGGGGCATTGTGTTGAAGGTGATGTGGAGGAGATGTTGCCTATCCTTACTGATTGTGACCTGTGAGTTAGGAAGTTCAGGACCAACCACAGAGAGAGGTGCCAAGGCCCAGGCCATGGAGTTTGGAAATAGTTTTCGTGGAAATAACAGTGCTGAAGGCTGAGCTGGAGTCAATAACTAGGAGTCTGACATAGATGTTCTTGTCATCCAGGTTTTCCAGGTTGAGTGCAGGCCCAGGGAAATGGTTGTGGACCTATTGCGGCAGTAAGCAAACTGTAGTGGATCTAAGCAGTCCGGGAACATGGAATTGATTCATGCCATGACTAGCCTTTGGAGGCAGTTCATACTGATGGATGTCAGAGCCACTGGTTGATAGTCATTAAGGCATGCTGCTTGGTTTTCTTAAGTACTGGGATGGTGGTCGATTTCTTGAAGTAGATAGGGACCCCAGATTGGTATAAAGAGAGGTTGAAGATGTCTGTGAATACCTCTGCCAACTGATCTGTGCGGGCAGAGTTGTTTTCTGTGGGTTGACCTTCAAGAAAGCTGCTCTGCCATCTACAATGGTGATGCCAGATATAGGTTCATTCAGGGCTTCCAGGGTGGAAGGCATGCTCTTGCTAATCTCTTGCTCAAAACAGGCATAAAATGCATTGAGCTCAATAGGAAAGGGTGCATTGCAGCAGCAATTTTACATGCCTTCATCTTATAGCTTGTTATGTGTTGCAGACCTTGCGATAGTCGGTAGGTTTCGGTGTGACTAACTTGGGACTATAGCGTGGTCTGGTATTGTCTTTTGGCATCTTTGATGGATCTCCTTAGGTCATATCTGGCTTTCTTGTATCGGTCAGTGTCACCTGACTTGAATGCTTCAGACCTGGTCTTTAGCAAGCAGTGGACATCCCTGTTCATCCATAGTTTCTAGTTGGGGAACACACGGATGAAGGAGTATTGGTGGAAGCGAGAGTACAAGTGCAGGCAAACAATAGATAAATAAAATGGTCAAAATTAACAAAGATCCAGATAAAATTACCATGTAATGCTAATAACTTGATATTTCTTTAAATGGCTATGTAAGTGTTTTAGACATTCTCCTTGGAAGCTTTTGTCATGGCTCAGTGCTCAGTCACAAGGTAAGATCTCATGGGGGATGGTATAATATATTAGCTTGGGTAGAGGACTGGCTAGCTAACAGAACAGGGTAGCGTGGTGGCACAGGGTTAGCACTGCTGACTCACAGCACCAGGGACCCAGATTCAGTTCTGGCCTCAGTCACTTTCTGTGTGGAGTTTGTACTTCCTCCCTGTGTGGGTTTGTGCCCGGATTTTTCCCACAATCCTAAGATCTTCGGGTTAGGTTAATTGGCCATGCTAAATTGACCCTAGTGTCAGGGTAAACGCGTGGGGTTACGGGAATAGAGCTTGGGTGGGATTGTGGACAGTACGGACTCGATGGGCTGAATAGCCTCCTTCTGTACTGCAGGGATTCTATGGAAGCAGAGAGTGGGCTTTTTTTGGGTGACAAGCTGTGACTTGTGATGAGTCACAGGGTTTGGGTCTTGGGGCCCAATTATTTCCAACCTACATTAATGACTTTGATGCAGGGATAGAATGTATCATAATTTACAGATGCCACTAAAATAGGTAGGAGAGCAAGTAGCAATGAGAAAATAAGTTTACTAATTGATATGGATAGAGTAGGTGAGTAGGCCACAATTTGGCAGATGGACTTTAACATGAAGAAGTATGAGGTTGTCTATTTTGGTCAGAGAAATAAAAAGGCGACTTAATATCTAAACAGAAAGTTAAAAATACTTCAGTGCAGAGGGATCTGGTTGTTATCATACTCGAATTGCAGAAGATTAGTACACAAGTGCAGTGGGCAATAAGAAAGCCAAATTGATTTTTGTCATTCATTGCTAATGAAATAAAATATAAACATAGGGGAGTGCTTATAGGTCCATAAAGGACTTTGGTGAGACTGCATTTGGAGTACTGCCCACAGTTTTGGTCCCCTTAATTGAGGAAGAATGTAAATGCATTTGAGGCAGTTCAGAGAAGGTTCACTAGGAGAATTTCCGAACTGAAGAACTGGTCTCGTGAAGAGTGATTAAACAGTTTAGGCTAATACTGGTTGGAGTTTAGAAGAATGAGAGGAGATCTAATTGAGGGATACAAGATGATAAATGGGATTGACACGGTAGAAATAGAGCAGGTGTTTCCCCTTGATGGACATCCTAGAATGTGAGGTCATATTTTTGACTAAGAATTGGCAGATTTAAAACAGAAATGAGAAGGAATTAATTCACTCAAAGGGTTGTGAATCTGAAATTCTTTACCCTAGACTACAGTGGACACCGGAACAATAAAGAAATTTAAGGAGGAGGTTGATAGGTTTTTATTAGTAGTGGGATGGAGGGTTATGGGGAATGGGCAGGAAGGTAGAGATGAGCCAAGATCAGCCATGGTTGTATTGAATGGCAGAGTAGGCTCCAGGGGCTGAATTTGCTAAGCCTTCTTCTAGTTCTCGTGTTCCGATGTAAATTCACTGTACATTATGCTGCCAAATCATACAAAAGATTCCAAGTTGGATCTCAGTTTGAGCTGGATTAAGCCACTATCAAGTAGGATGGTTCTATGGATAAATGGAAAATCCCACGAAGGGGAAGGATAAAAACAGATCATCCTCTTTATCATTATCAGATAGATTCTGCTAGATGTGTTTGTCTGAATGACACTTGACGTTTGGATTGAGTTTGACTAAAATTCTGCCTTAAATGATTCTTGCTATCCAGGTTTTTAAAAATTCATCGTCAAGTTATAGACAATGTTAGTAAGGCCAGCATTGATAGCCTATCCCTTATTGCCCTTGAGAGTTGGTAGTCAGGTATCTTTTTCAATACAACTGTTTGACTTGCCAGGCCATTTCAGAGGCCAGTTAAGAGTCAACCTGATTGCTGTAGATCAGACTGGTTAAGTATAGAGGATTTCCTTCCTTAAAGAATATCAGCGAACCAGGTAGATTGTTACGACAAACCAGTAGTTTCATTGTCATCAGAACAGGTATTAGCATTTAATTCTAAGTTGATTTAATTAAAATTATATTCCCCACTTGCCACTATGGGATTTGAACTCATGTCTCTGGATCATTAGTCCAGGTGGCTGGATTACTTGTCCAGTAACATAACCACTATGCTTCTGCAACCCAAATTAATTTTAATTAATTAAGGTTAATACCTGAGGAATAGCTATTTGCCTGCAGTAGCAGAGGGCTGCGATGCCGTAGTCATCAACATTAGTAAAGAAAGGGTCGGAGGGAATAATTAAAGAGGACTTTTATTATGTGTGCAGTCTATTAATTGCCTTAGTTTTAATAAGGACACAAGAGAAAGGAGCAGGAGTATGCTTTAAAGCCCCTCAAGCTTGCTCTGCCTTTCAATGTAATCATTAAGTTTAAAAGTTTATTTATTAGCGTGTCAAGTAAGCCACTGTGAAAATCCCCTAGCTATCACACTCTGGTATCTGTTTGGGGGCTGAGAAAGAATTTAGCATGGCCAATACACTTGACCAGCACATCTTTTGAAATGTGGCACAAAATTGGGGTACCCAGAGGGAACCCACACTGATACAGGGAGAATGTGCAGAATCTGCACAGTGACCTGAGCCAGAATTGGCTAATCTTCTACATTAATTTCACTTTCTCACCCAATCTCTTGATTCCCTTAATGTCCAAAATTATATCCACCACTGTCTTGAATGTTCAATGGAAAAATTACAATCCACCGTGTTCGAGGATTCAACAGATTTGCAAACATTCAAGTGAAGAAATTTCTCCTCACTCCTGTCCGTTTGGCAATTCTTTATCTTGATACTATGACTCCATCCTTCTGGACTCCCAGCCTCTGATCATCTTCTGTGTTGAGTTAAGTATTGTATAGGTTTCATGACATCATAATGGCTCGTATAAAGGCCATTTGAGTCATCAGTTCCATGCTGATGTTATCCCCGAAGATCTGCTTCAATCAAATCATCTCTTTTTCTTTCAAATTCAGAGAAATGTAGGCTTATTCAACTCAAACTCCCTTCATTGGAAAGCCCACTCATTCCAGGAAACAACCTATTAAACCTTTGTTATATGTTTTCAAATCAAGAATATCCTTCCTTTGAGAAGTACTCCAGTAAACTTGGCGGGAAGACTGGCTAGGGCTACTGGGGGGACTTTAAACTAGAAAGGTTAGGGGGAGGGAATAGTGATGTGGAGACTGGGAGCAAGGAAGTTAGCTCCCAGGTAGGGAAGGACTCTAGGCAGGATGAGAGGCAGGTTAGACGAGTGGGGGAGAAGGGAAATGTCCAGTCTGAGGGACTGAGCTGTGGTCTATTTTAATGCCAGGAGTGTAGTAAATAAGGTGGATGAACTTAGGGCGTGGATTGCTGCTTGGGATTGTGATGTGGTGGCCATTACAGAGACTTGGATGTCTCAGGGACAGGACTGGGTACTACAGGTCCCGGGATTCAGATCCTTCAGGAAGGACAGGGAGGGAGGCAAAAGAGGTGGTGGAGTGGCACTGTTGATCAGGGACAGTGTCATGGCTGCAGAGAAGGTGGATACCGAGGAGGGAATGTCTACGGAGTCTCTGTGGGTGGAAGTTAGGAATAGCAAAGCGTCAGTGACGTTGCTGGGTGTATTCTATAGGCTGCCCAATAGTGACAGGGAAGTTGAGGTGCAGATAGGGAAACAGATACTGGAGAGATGTAGAAATAACAGAGTTGTTGTGATGGGAAACTTCAATTTCCCAAACATCAACTGGAATATCCCAAGAGTAAGGGGTTTGGATGGGGAGGAGTTTGTTAGATGTGTTCAGGAGGGTTTCCTGACACAGCACGTGGACAAGCCTACGAGAGAAGAGGCTGTACTGGACCTGGTACTAGCTAATGAACCAGGACAGGTGATGGATCTCTCGGTAGGAGAGCATCTTGGGGATGGAGATCATAATTCTATCTCCTTCACCCTTGCATTGGAAAAGGATAGGATCAGGCAGGCTAGGAAGGTGTTGGTCTGGAATAAGGGGAAATATGAAGACATCAGGCAGATGTTGGGGCGAATAAACTGGAAGGAGGTGTTCTTGGGGAAAAGCACAGAAGGAAGGTGGCAGATATTCAAGGTATGCTTGTCTGGAGCTTTGCACGACAATGTTCCGGTGAGACAAGGAGGTTTTTGTAGGTCGAGGGAACCGTGGTGCACGAAGGCTGTGGTGAGCCTAGTCAGGAAGAAAAGAAAGGTGTATAAAAGGTTCAAAGAGCTAGGAGATGTTGGGGATCTAGAGAAGTATAAGGCTTATAGAAGAGAGCTAAAAAAGGAAATTAGGAGAGCCAGAAGGGGTCATGAGAAGGCCTTGGCTGGTAGGATTAAGGAGAATCCCAAGGCCTTCTACAAATATGTGAAAAGTAAAAGGATGAGAAGAGAAGGGATAGGACCTATAAAAGGTGAAGGGGGAAAAGTCTGAATGGAACCGGAAGAAATGGCAGAGGTGCTTAATGAGTACTTTGCCTCAGTATTCACGGTGGAAAGTGATCTGGGAGGATGCACTACAAGTTTGCGGCAGACTGAAAAGATTGAGTCTGTAGATATTAAGGAAGCGGATGTGTTAGAACTTTTAAATGCTATCAAGATAGACAAGTCTTCGGGACCAGATGGGATGTACCCCAGGTTATTGTGGGAGGTGAGGGATGTCATTGCAGAGCCCCTGGCGATGATCTTTGCATCGTCGATGGAGACAGGAGAGGTTCTGGAGGATTGGAGGATTGCGGATGTGGTCCCTATTTTCAAGAAAGGGAACAGGGATAGTCCTGGAAATTACCGACCGGTGAGTCTGACCTCAGTGGTTGATAAGCTGATGGAGAGGCTTCTGAGGGACAAGATTTACGAACATTTGGAGAAGTTTAGGTTGAATAGAAATAGTCAACATGGTTTTGTAAAAGGCAGGTTGTGCCTTACGAGCTTAATTGAGTTCTTCAAAAATGTGACTGAACACATTGACGAAGGAAGAGCAGTGGATGTGGTGTACATGGACTTCAGCAAGGCATTTGACAAGGTCCCACATGCAAGACTTCTTGAGAAGGTGAGAGGCCATGGGATCCAAGGGGCTTTGGCCGTGTGGATCCAGAACTGGCTTGCCTGCAGAAGGCAGAGGGTGGTTGTGGATGGCTCTTTTTCTGCATGGAGGTCAGGCACCAGTGGAGTGCCCCAGGGATCTGTTCTAGGACCCTTGCTGTTTGTCATTTTCATAAATGACCTGGATGAGGAAGTAGAGGGATGGGTGAGTAAGTTTGCCGATGACACGAAGGTCGGTGGTGTTGTGGATGGTCTGGAGGGATATCAGAAGTTGCAGCATGACATCAACAGGATGCAAGACTGGGCGGAGAAGTGGCAGATGGACTTCAACGCGGATAAATGTGTTGTGGTTCATTTTGGCAGATCCAACGGGATGAATGAGTACACTATCAAAGGTAGGAGTCTCAGCTGTGTGGAAGAGCAGAGGGATCTTGGGGTCCGGGTCCATAAGACTCTCAAATCGGCCTCCCAGGTGGAGGACGTGGTTAAGAAAGCTTACAGTGTACTGGCCTTCATTCATCGAGGGATTGAGTTCAGGAGTCAGGAGGAAATGCTGCAGCTTTATAGGACCCTTGTCAGACCACACTTGGAGTACTGTGCGCAGTTCTGGTCGCCTCACTATAGGAAGGACGTGGAAGCTATTGAAAGGGTGCAGAGGAGATTTACAAGGATGTTGCTGGATTGGGAGGCATGCCTTATGAAGACAGGTTGAGGGAGCTGGGACTGTTCTCCCTGGAGAGACGAAGGTTGACAGGCGACCTGATAGAGGTTTACAAGATGTTGAGAGGAATAGATAGGGTGGACTCTCAGAGACTATTTCCCAGGACTGAAATGGTCGCGACGAGAGGGCACAGATTTAAGGTGCAGGGAAGCAAGTACAGAGGGGATGCTAGGGGAAAGTTTTTCACTCAGAGGGTGGTGAGTGAATGGAATCGGCTGCCGTCGGTGGTGGTCGAGGCGAACTCGCTGGGGTCTTTTAAAAGACTTCTGGATGAGTATATGGGATCCAATGGGATTGGGGGTTATAGATAGGTCTATGGTTGGATAGGTTTTGATGTGTTCGGCGCAACTTGTGAGCCGAAGGGCCTGTTTGTGCTGTAGTGTTCTATGTTCTATGTTCTATGTTCTGAACAGTACTCCAGATGCAGGATTATCAAGGCCCTGTAGAATTGCAGCAAGATTTTTATACCCCAACTTCCTTGCAATAAAGGCTGGCATACCATTTGCCTTATTAATTGCTTGCTGTACCTGCATGTTAACTTTCTGTGTTCTGCATACTACAACAGCCAAATTCCTCAAAATACCAACATTTATTAGTCTTTCACTTTCTTACCAAAGTGCACAACTTTACATTTTCCCACACATACTCTATTTGCCATCTTCTCACCTAATCACTTAACCGACCTATCTTCCTTTGCAGCTCTTTTATATTCTCTGCCCTTCCAGTTGTACATCATCAGCAAAATTTGTCTCCTTATCTTGGTCATTGAGATAGAGATCCAAGCACTGATCATCTGAGCACTTTACCAGTTACAACTTCTCTATCCAAAAATAATCTGTTTATTTCTGCTTTTTGTTTTAACCAGTCTTCAACAGATGACACGGTGGCACAGTGATTAGCACTGCTCCCTCACAGCACCAGGGACGTGGGTTCAATTCCAAACTGCCTGTGTGGAGTTTGCATGTTCTCCCTGTGTCTTCATGGGTTTCCTCCAGGTGCTCCAGTTTTTTCTCACAGTCCAAAGATGTGCAAGTTAGGTGGATTAGCTATGCTAAATTGATCCTAATGTCAGGGGATTAGCGTAAATGTATGGGGTGATGGGAATAGGGCTAGTGGAATTGTCAGTACAGACTCAATGGGCCGAATGGCTTCCTTCTGTATTGTGGTGATTCTATGGTCATGCAAATATATTACGTGGAGCTAAATGAACCCTTCTGTAACAATCTCTTATATGGCACCTTCTGGAATATCTTCTAAGTTCTAAGAAATCCTAAATGATTACGTCCATTGGTTTCCTCTTATCTACCCCGTCAGTTGTACCCACAAAAAAATTTCAGATTTGTTAAATACAGTTTCCCACTCACTAAACCCCTTAAGAGAGCCCCCCCCCCCATCAAAACATTGGTTCTGCTTAGTTGTATTATCAATTTCTAGGTGATACCACTTCCCTACTAACAGATTCCAGGATTGGGATTTTCCAGAAGTTAGCTTTCAGTAACTTATAAGCAAGGACACCCAGGTCTCTTTGAACATCAAGACTTTCCAATCTCTCCCCATTTAAGAAATACTCTGCATTACTTCTCTTCCAACAAAAATAGATAACTTCACATTATTTTTCACATTATATTTCATCTGGCATGTTATTTCCAATTCACTTAATCTGTCTAAGTCCCTTAAAACTGCTTTGTATCCTCCTCATAACTCCTACTCCCACCAAGTTTTGTGTCACCAGCAAACTTGGAATTAGTACATTATGTCCCCACATCCAAGTTGTTGGTATAAACTGTGAATAGCTAGGACCCAAGCACTGATCATTATAGTTCCCCACTTGTCACAGCCTGCCATCATGAGAACTCCCACTCGTTTGTTCCTAGCCTCTGTTTTCTGTCTGTTAATCATCTGTCCATATGTACTCTCAATAAAGCCCTGTATAATTGTAGCAAGATTTCTTTATTTCTTTATTCCAGTCCTCTTGTAATAAAAGCTAACATGGCATTTGCCCTCCTAATTGCTTGCTGCTTCTGCATGCGACTTTTTGCATTCCTTGTATGAGCACATCCTAATCTCTTTGAACATCAAGACTTATCAATTTCACACCTTTTAAAAAATATTCTGCTTTTCTATTCTTATGATCAAAGTGAATAATTTCACAGTTCCCTACATTATCTCCATCTGCTACCCTGTTACTCACTTGCTTAACCTTTCTGTATCTCCTCCCCTGTGTGTCCTCCCCACAACTTAGCTTTCCACCAGCTTTATATTATCAGTCACTAATTCAGATGGCATAGTCAAGGCCCCA
The DNA here is from genome assembly GCA_024679065.1 of Sphyrna mokarran. Classification (NCBI taxonomy): domain Eukaryota; kingdom Metazoa; phylum Chordata; class Chondrichthyes; order Carcharhiniformes; family Carcharhinidae; genus Sphyrna; species Sphyrna mokarran. Next base: position 100,914,267 of record JAGIQG010000003.1, on the reverse strand, counting down.
GCACTAATTTTTGGAACACTTCACAAGTGATAGCTGCCAAGTTGAAAATGTCTCATTTATGCTCACTCTTTCTTGCCCACGAACCATCATGCTAATAAATTACCCTACTCCATAAGCCCTTATTATGTCTATTAACCTTTTACATGGTAACTTCTTGAATGTCTTTTGGAAATAAATGTATTCTTAATCTATTGGGTTCTTCTTTATCAACCCTCCTTGTTATATCCTCAAATAATCTCTTATACATTTGTCAAACAGGTTTTTCATTTTGTAAAACCATGCTGTCTGGTTCTCATTATACTATACTTTTCTATGTGCATTATTAAAACTTAAAAGTTTTTTTATTAGTGTCACAAATTGACTTAGGTTAACACTGAAAATCCTCAAATTGCCACACTCCAATGTCTGTTCGGGAAAATTGAAAGAGAATTTAGCATGGTTTAGTTAATTTAGCATGAATTTAGCACCTAACCAGTATGTCTTTTGGATTGTGGGTGGAAACTGGAGTACCTGGAGAAAACTCACACAGACACGGGGAGAATGTGCAGACTCTGCACAGACAGTTACCCAAGCTAGGAATCAAAGCAGGTTCTCTGGTGCTGTGAGGTGGCAGTGCTAAGCACTGTGCACAATGCTGTTGGCTTCTGTAATAATAGATTCTAGCAGTTTCCCAATAGCAGATGTTCATCTAACTGTTCTGTAGTTCCCTATTTTCTCTCTCTCTTCTTTCTTGGAAAGTGATGTAACATTTGCCAATTTCTAATCTGATGGCATCATTCCCAAATCTAATGAATTTGGGAACTCACAGCTTGCATAGAAACTATCTCTAGAACCACAGGGTGCAAGCCATAAGGTCCCAGGAATTTGTCAGATTTTAGCTCCTTCCAATTCACAGATTATTTTATCTGTGCTGATATTAATTATTTTAATTTCTTCACTTTTTTTAGCCTATGGATTACCATCTATTATATGCAACCTGTATATTCTACTGTGTAGACAGATACAGTGGCTGGAATTTTACCGGCACACCCTCCCAATGCTCGTAACGTAATTTCTGAGGCCAACAGAAAATGCGAGTTTTGCCCGCCCCGATTTCAGGACAGGTGTGCCAATAAAATCAGGGCCAATTTGTTCAATGCCCCTGCTATTTTCACATTCTCTGTGATATTTTCCACTGTCTCTTATTTTTTCCATAGGGTGCTTCACAGGAGTGTTGGAAAACATTATATGACTGAATCACATAAGGAGGTACCAAGTGATATGACTAAACGCTAAGCCAAAGAGGTAGATTTTAAGGAGTTTCTTAAAAGAGGAAAGCAAAATAGAAAGGAGACAAGATGTAGGAAGATAATTCCAGAACCTAGGGCTTAGGCAACTGAAGACATGGCCACGAATGATGGAGCAATTAAAATTGGAGATACTCAAGAGACCAGGTTAGTACTACACAGATAACTTGAAAAGCTCTGGAACTGGAGAGGTTACAGAGATAGGAAGCCCAAGGCTGTGGAGGAATTTCAAACCAAGGGTGAGAATTCTAAAATCAAGGTGACGCTTTACCACGAGTCAATGGAGCGGGTGCTGTAAAAGGGACAGCACCATTCAGTTCCCGTCAGAAGATACGAGACACAGCAAGCTCTGATCAGCTGGAAAGAGGATAGCAAGAATACAGAGATCTTTGTCAGGGCCCTAATATATTAGTATGCTTCACACTAATCCTGCTATCTCCAAGTCCTTCTCCTTGGTGAATATCAACTCAAAGCACTCATTTAGGATCACACTTTGGATATATAATATTGTCACCAGTTCTGTGGACCATCACCTCTCCACTGGCAACGGCATGTACTTATGCCATCCTGCCAATGTATGGTGGCAATGATGGCAATCCGTGTCCTAATCTCTGGCTCTTCCTGGAGCTGTAGGCTCACTTCATTTGCACTAAGGAGAGGCAAAGAATTCAGATTTAACTCATTGCTAAGGGTGAGGGGGTAAACGCTTGAGGAAAATGACTGTGAGGAGTGGGAGTGAGATGGTAATTGTGTAATGATGTCTATTGAGATGGAGATCTGAAGGGGAGGGTGGAGAGAAAGGAATGCGTGTGACAATAAGACTGATGGTTACCAGCTGAGAGTTGCCGGACATTCAACTTGTTAGGTTGAGTGAGGTTATGAAACCTTTTATAGCACCACACTTTGCAAATGACAGCTCATCAACTGGAAGCCAAGCTTGCTTAATAAGGATGACTAGATGCCTACTCCTGCCCCCAGGAAGAGGACTTCTCTCTGAGCCCTTACTGCTTGAATCATCCAGGGACGAATCCGTAAATCCCCAAACATCAGTAAAACTATGCTTTTTAAACTTGAAAATATTAGTGGCCTTTGGCATATTTTGCTTCAAACCATGAATGATTGAATCATTAGTCTTTAGCATAGCTAGAAATTCATTATGCAACTGTTTAATTATGTAATTCAAGCCTATTAAAAACATGAATTACAGAGCTTTACTAACAAGATATAGAGGAAAACTGGGTAAATCAGGTTAAGATATGGATCAGCCATAGTGGCAGAAAAAGCTCAAGGAACTGAATGACTTACTCTTGTTTGTATGTTCCTATCTAGATATCAAACATTCATGTATCAACCCCTTTCTCCAGTCAATTCTAGATTTCAAAAAATTATTAATCAGTGAAAGTAATGGCTTTCATATTATCTCACTGATTTTCTCCAGCATTTGAAGTTAAATATTACCAGGTTCAGAAATATGATCAATCTTTACTGCCTCAAACCAAAGAAAGGTCATTTATGCATTTACATTCAGTGATTCAATATCTGAAGCGTTTGTATCTACTACTGTATCATTTTCAATCATAAAAATGAATATAAAACATTTATATTTATATTTCATAGAAATATAGAAACGCAGAAAATAGGAGCAGGAGCAGGCCATTTGGCCCTTTGGGCCTGATCCATCATTCATTACATTCATTGCTGGTCATCCAACTCAGTAGCCTGTTCCCACCTTTTCATTATATCCTTTGATCCCTTTCGCCTCAAGAGCTGTATACACCTGTTTTGGCTGCAACTGCTTTCTGTGGTAAAGAGGTCCACAGGTTCACCAGACTCTTGGTGAAAACATCTCTCCTTATCTCAGTACTAAATGGCTTTTCCTGTATCCTTAGTTATGCCTGGTTCTGGACTCCCTACCGTTGGGAACATCCTTCCTGCATCTACCTTGCCTATATGGATGGGCGATGCAGCATGGATAACGCAGTCCTGAACATACGCAGAGCCGAGAACAGCAACAGAACAGATAAGTTCTGCCCCCTCATCTGTGATTGATTGGGAGCAATGATTGACTTTTCAATTGTGGGCAGGTATGAAGTATATGTGTGTATCTGATAGGTTGTGAGCAACATGAATCAGAGAACCTGCATTTCTGTATCCCTCCCCAAACCCCACTGCTTTTGGGGACCTCATGCTCAGGCATGATGTTTAATTTGAATCTCTCTCTGGGAGAAGCCCTTTCACATCGTCCATCCATATTTCTTCCCACTGTGATCCTTTTAAAGATCGCTGCTGCCTCACAGTGCAAGGGTCCTGAGTTCAATTCCAGCCCTGAATGACTGTGTGTGAGGGGTTTGCATGTTCCCCTTATGTTTGTGTGGCTTTCCTGAGGGTGCTCTGGTTTCCTTCCATAGTCTAAAAATGTATGATTGATTGGCCATGCTAAATTGTCCTTTAGAGTTGGGGGGGTGGGGGGTGAGGGTGGGTGGTGAGAGGAGGGAATGCTGAGCAGGTTAGATATGTGGGGTTACATGGATAGGGCTTCGTTGGGATTGTTGTCAGTGCAGGCTCGATGAATCAAATAGCCTCCTTCTGCACTGTAGGGATTGTATGATTCTATCATTCTATGATGCTAACAGTCATAATATTTCAATATCTGGCATGTCAAACTGCCTGACCTCCCTAATTGGAGATATGATGCTAGTTAGTTTGTTCTGGAGAGAAGCAAATCAGTGATTGAACTGAGCATGGAGCTGGAAGCATTGTCACCTTAGCTTCATGACTCTAAAATGACCCTGCCATTGTAGAAGGGACGAAATTCGCCTTCAGAAACTAAGGAGAAAATTCAACTGTATCAGATATTATTGAGATAGAAACACACAAGACACTCTTATAATGCAGTTCATTCTGTTTTTTTTTTGTTTTCTTTTGTTTAGTTATTTAAGTAGGATCTCGGTGTACTCTACCACCTTAACATCATTTTCTTCTTTCTGGCCCATGTTATTATATTGTTGAGTACTTGATATTCTTTTTTTTATTGAAGTAGCGACTGATCAAAATGCCTTGCATTAAGTTTTTGTATTAATCAAGAGTGACCCTTCTTAAACTCAAATAAATGCATCTTCATCCTCTAAGATCTTGCAATGATTGGTTGCAAGTGTTATCATAGAATCATAGAATCAGTGCAGAAGTAGGCCATTCAGCCTATCAACTCTGCACTGACCATAATCCCACCCACGCTTATTCTTGTAACCCCCTCACATTTACCCTGCCAATCCCCCTGACACTAGGATCAATTTACATGGCCAATCAACCTAACCCACACATCTTTGGACCATGGGAGGAAACCAGAGCACCTGAAGGAAACTCACGCAGGGTGAATGTGCAAACTCCATACAGACTCCAAATCCCTGAAGCCAAAATTTAACCCGGGTCCCTGGCACCAAGGGGCAACAGTGCTAACCACAGTGCTAAGTGTTGCACCTCTTACATTCAAGAAGTATTCAAAGTTTTAGAAGTGAAATTTACTAAGTCCCTTCACTGGTACAGATACTACTATCAACCACAATAGAGCAAATTGTAGAAAATAGTCCCTGATGATTTTGTATTGCACCTTCAAATATTCAAGTGGCGATAATTTTGATTTTTATGTCAGCATTTCCAGTTGGTTCAACACATGTGGTTCTTCACTTTAACTACTTCAGTGACTTTCTTCCAGCTGAAAAAAGCTCTAATTCACAAATTTCCATTGAAATAAGACAATGTGCTACTTCCGAATAATCTGCTCATTGAATGCATATAGCTGTTATGTTATCAATCATAATAATCAAATTCTGAATGCATCTCAGGCGATTTTGATTATGAGTTGAGGCAGAGTGTTTTGACCTTGTTTGACTACTTATTAAGTTGCATTTGGAATGCTAGGAGTAATTTAACAAGTTTGTGCTCTTAATGGGGAACATGGCATGCCAGGGGCGCATTGTCAGGACATTTGGTCCTGGAGTCCATTCATGTGAAACTTGTTAATCTTCTGAGCCTGAATTTATAACATGCTCTCAGTGGATGAAACTCAACATCCTTTTGTGTACAGGAATGGGTGCCCTCTCTTCAAAACTGATGATAATTCAGAGAAAGGATGATTCCACTAGACTACAAAATCTAATTCATTCAGTGTGCTTTTTTTTATTCTTTGATGGGATGTGTGTGTCACTGGCAAGGTCAGCAAATATTGCTTATCCCTAATTGTCCTTGAACTAAGTGGTTCTTTCAGAGTCAACAACATTACAAGTGGTCTGGAGTTACATTTAGGCCAGACCAGCTACAGTTGTTTGGGGGGGGGGGGTAGGAGGAAGAATGCAGATTTTAACCCACATCTTCTGGGAATATGCCTGGGAATTGAGATTACTAACATTACTACTATGACACCAGTGGGCAGAACCAGCGGGCTGGAGCATACGGGGAGCAGGGAGTCTTGGGGGAGCAATCGGTTAGGGAGGGATCACCGCAACTCAGTAAGAGAGGACGGCAGGAATGCAATCAGGACTGGTCATGGGGGAGGCGAGGGCAGGGGCAGGGCTGCTTATTGGGGTTGAGGTTTGTGGCTGGTTATCGGTGGTGGGCAGTCGATTGGGGCTGATCCATGAGGGGGACAGATCGGAGCGGGGTGAGGGGTGGGAGTGTTGTTAGTAAAATCAGGCTGGCCAAGCAGGAGGGTCTGGTAGGCCAGAGATGAAAGGTGTCAGAAGACCAGTGATCAGGAGGCCGGCAATGGGGGAGCTAGTACGCGTGCACCAATCTCCACACTAACAGATTGGAGCTTATGTAGTGGCCCACTCAACACCATATTGCTGACCTCTTGGGGCAAGATTAGGTCCCACCCACCACTTTTCAGAGTGAATCATGCTGTGGCAGTTTGCATTGCAGAGTATTGGAGATTCACTCTGCTCAGTATACCTAAAAAACAAACGGGAAATACTCCCTTTTTCTCATCCATTGAGCACTTAGTTTTGTTTTGGGAGAATTCCAGCCAGTATTTTGTTGTGATTGTCTCTTTAAAAGCAGTGCACCAGAGTAAGAGTCATCGGAACTCAAAATGGGAAAGCATCCCTGGGGAAGGAGTTCTCTTAGGCAAAGGTATACAGTTAGCATCATACATACTGCTGATCATGTAATTACAAAATAAACACCTCTTTGTTCACTAATGAAGCTTCTGAAAGTGCATTATTATAATAAAAGTATTATAAGTTGAAAAAAGAAGAGAGTTTCTCTCACTACTTTTCCACTGAGTGCTGGCAAAATAGAACCACTTAATATTTCATAACTATTTCATTAAAGTGTCAAACCTTCCATCTTTAAAGAGATTGAAAAAGTGCAAAAGGGCCACAATATTCACTTTATATAACAAATGGTCTTAATCTTATACCCACCAATCTGCATTGTTGTGCACCCAGCTATTGGACAGTAAATTCTTGGCTAAGAGTGATGAGGTTCTGTCTATTAAAGTGTTTGATAACAGTATCCTGAAAGAATATCCAAGGCACGATTAACATTTGTACTATTCCTTATTTCTATATGCTCATGCTGATTGGCCATGCTGCAGATACACCTCTTCCACTTGAGAACCTTGGAAATTCCTGGGCAACTAAATGGGTTGAAGAGCTGTTTTGCCTCCGTTGTGTGTTTGGGAATTATGCACTTCCTGAACAGGAAAGAGAGAAACATTCTTGATGTTTCAATATTTATATTCTTAAATGTGTATGTGTTTTTTAAAATTCATGTGTGGGACATGGGTGTCACTGACTGGCCAGTATTTGTTACCCATTCCTAGTTGCCCTTGAGAAGGTGGTAGGGCGAGCTGCCTTCTTGAATCACTGCAGTCCATGTTCTGTGGATTGGCACACAATGCCATTGGGAATTTCAGGATTTTGACCCAGTGACTGCAAAGGAATGGCAATATATTTCCAAGACAGAATGGTGAGTGGCTTGGAGGAGAATTTGCAGGTAGTGCTGTTCCCATTTATCTGCTGTCCTTGTCCTTCTAGATGAAAGTGGTTGTGGGTTTGGAAGGAGCTGTCTAAGGATCTTCAGTGAATTGCTGCAGTGCGTCTTATAGAGAGTATACACTACTGCTACTGAGTGTCAGTGATGGAGGGATTGAATGTTTGTAGATGTGGAGCCAATCAAGTGGGCTGCTTTTTCCTGGATAGTGTCAAGCTTCTCTAGTGTTCTAGGAGCTGCATCCATCGAGGCAAGTGTGGAGTATTCCATCACACTCCTGACTAGTGGATAGACTTTGGGGAATCAGGACGTGAGTTACTCACAGCAATATTTCTAGCCTCTGATCTGCTCTTGTCGCCATTGTGATATATGATGAGTCCAGTTGACTTTCTGGTCAATAGTAATCCCCAAGGTTGTTGACAGTGGGGGAATTCAGTGATAGTTACACGATTGAATATTAAGGAGCGGTGATTAGAGCGTCTCTTATTGGTGATGGTCATTGCCTGGCATTTGTGTGGCGTTAATGTTACTTTCCATTTGTCAGCCCAAATATGGATATTGTTGCGTTTGAATGTGGACTGTTTCAGTATCTGAAGAATCGCGAACATTGTGCAATCATCTGAGAATATCCCCACTTCTGACCTTATGATGATGGGAAGGTAATTGGTGAAGCAGCAGAAGATTATTGAACCTAGAACATCACCTTGAGGGATTCCCACAGAGATGTCCTGGAGCTGAGATAACTGACCTTCCACAACCACAACCATCTTCCTTTGAATCAACTATGACTCCAACCAGCGGAGAGTTTGCCCCCTGAGATCCATTGATTCTAGTTTTGCTAGTGCTTCTTGGTGCCACACTTGGTCAAATGCAGCCTTGGTCAAATGAAGCCTAGAATCATTGAATAGAATCAAAGAATCCCTACAGTGCAGAATGAGGCCATTCAGTCCATCGAGTCTGCACTGAGCACAATCCCACCCAGACCCTACCTCCGTATCTCCACATATTTACCCATTAACCTATGCATCTCAGGACACTAGCAGGCAATTTTAGCATGACCAATCAACCTAACCTGCACATCTTTGCACTGTGGGAGGAAACCAGCGCACTTAGAGGAAACCCATGCAGACTCAAGGGGAATGTGCAAACTCCACACAGACAGTGACCCAAGCCGGCACTCTAACCCAGCCCCTAGAGCTGTGAAGCAGCAGTGCTAACCACTGTGCTACCATGCCGCCTTGATGTCAAGGACAGTCAATCTCACCTCACTTCTGGAATTCAGCTTTTTTGTCCATGTTTGAACCAAGGCTGTAATGAGGTCAGGAGTTGACCTGACGAAACCAAACTGGACATCACTGAGCAGATATTGCTGAGCAGCTGCTGCTTGATAACACTGTTGATGACCCCTCCTATCACTTTACTGATGATGGAGAGTAAATTGATTAGGCGGTAGTTGACTGGGTTAATTTTGTTGGGTTTTTGTGTACAGGACATACCTGGGCAATTTTCCATATTGTTGGGTTAGATGCCAGTGTTGTAACTGTACTGGAGGAGCTTGGCTAGGGGAGCAGCAAGTTCTGGAGCACAAGTCTTCAATACTATTGCTGGGATGCTATCAAGACCCAGCGCCTTTGCAGTATTCAATGCCTCCAACCATTTCTTGATATCACATGGAGTGAATTGAATTGATTGGAGACTGGCATCTAAGATGCTGGGGACCACTGGAGGAGGCTGAGATGGATCATCTGCTTGGTACTTCTGGCTGAAGATCGTTGCAAATACTTCAGCCTTATCTTGTGCACTGATGTGCTGGACTTCTCCATCATTTAGGATGAGGTATTTGTGAGCCTCCTCCTCCGGTGAGTTGTTTAATTGTCCACCACCATTCTCAACTGGATGTGGATGCAGAACTTAGACCTCATCTGTTGGTTATGGGATTGCTTAATTCTGTCTATCACTTGTTGCTTTTGCCATTTAGCATGTAAATAATTTGTTTTGTAATGTAAGGGCCTTCATAATAAATAGATAGACTTACTTGCTTAAATGCTTCAAAACATATTGGATATAAATTTGATTAAGAATGGGATTGGAAGTTATAATTGTAAGGACCAAATATGGTGTTCAAGTACTGTGGAATACCATAATTCCCACTCTGTAGAATATAATTGGATATATGGGATATACATGTTAATAAAACAATGTCCTAGAACATTTATTAAACTTTGGGTGATCAATGGTAGTATTCATGCCACATAAATGCCAGATGACTATCTTCAACAAGGGAGGCGATGGCCTCGTAATACTATCATTGGACGGTTAATCCAGAAATGTTCTGGGACCTAAGTTTGAACCCTGCCATGGCAGATGGTGGAATTTGAATTCAATAAAAAAAATCTACAATTAAATATCTACCAATGACTAAGAAATCATTGTTGAATGTCAGAAAAACCCATCTGATTCATTAGTGTCCTTTAGGGAAGAAATCTGCCATCCTTACTCAGAAGGGCCTACATGTGACTCCAGAGCCACAGCAATGCAGTTGATACTGAACTACCTTCAGGCAACTGGGAGTGGGCAATAAATGCTGGCCAGCCAGCACCACTCGTATCCCATATATGAATTAGAAAAAAGAGAAAATCGAACCATTTCCCCTTGACATTCGATGGCTTTACCATGGCTGAATCCACTAGTATCTGTTATGTAAATGATGATAGCTATCGCTGAGAGAAAATGAGCAATTACCTCATTGAAGATGTTCTCTATATGATTTATTATTGTCACATGTATTAGTATACAATTAAAAATATTGCTTCTTGCATGCTATATAGACAAATGCTGTTCATAGAGAAGGAAAGGAGTGCAGAATGTAGCGTTACAGCCATAGTTAGGATGTCGAGAAAAATGAACTTATTGCCAGGTAGGTCTATGCAAAAGTCTGATGGCAGTAGGGAAGAAGCTACACATGACATTTTGGATATTGATATCCCTGACAATGGCCATAATTTGTCAACAAGTGTTTCCAACTCTTCACAGCATCATACAAGTTTGTGCATGTCACATGTTTGCTGAACTACCCTCAGTCTAATAGAGATACTGAGTGAGGGGTATGTGCTGTAAATGATGACTTTGAGCTTGGTGTGCTCAGTTATCCCTCTACAAAATTGGTTTTGTCCCATATGAGCTTCTGAGGGCTAAGACTCCAGCTTCCTTTCCTTCATCACAGCTTGCTACCCAAGGTCAAAGTGGAAAGACCACGATGGGGCTAGGAAAATCAGAAGGAACTTACCGAGCAAGTCAACCTCAGACTTTTAAAGAGAAACATAGGGATCAATACTTCTCCAATTTCAATAGGGGAGAGACAGTATGGGTTAGAGACTAGGGCAAAAACATAGTGTAATAAAGGAAAGCAACTGCAGTTGAGATCGTATCTGGTCAAGATTCGGTCAGGCATCGTGTGAAGGAATAGAATCGCTCTGATTTCAATGCACAGAAAACCATTAACAGGATGAAATGATTCTCTGGAGACAATCACAACAACAAGACAATAAATGATGGGAGCAAGGCATGAAACCCCCAGAAAGCAACCTTGGAGTAAACAGATTCTCAAATAAATAAAAAATTAACATCCCAGGAAAGGGAAATATTTCATCTAATTTTGTCTTGGAGTTATACCTAAGACAGTTTTTTTTTGCAAGGCTGGACACATTTCATGATGGTGATTGTTGTATAATGTCATTTGGGAAGAGCATTCTTTAAATATTTTCATGTACTCATGTATGATGTAATGATTAAATACAAAAGGTAAGAGATTTTAACCATTTCAGTATTGATTTTTTCAGTTAATAAAATTGATCATAGACTGGTTTGTGGCCACAGATTTTGATGCTTTAAGCTTTTCATCGGTAGAATTGCTCTCAAGAAGTGGGTCGCTTATTTCCATTTCACCTTCAGCCTCTTAAACTTTCAAACCCCTCATAATCTATTTGATTAGATCAATTATTGACAGTTGGAGCTGGGTTCACTGTTAAATTGACATTAAACTGACATTGATCATTGATCCAAATCATCAATTTATCTTTACACTTGCTATTTTCCAAAATGCATGAAAATTGGCAAAATTTAAACTTAGAATCCCCACAGTGGAGAAGAGGTCATTCGGCCTATTGAGTCTGCAGCAGTATCCCACTCAAGCTCTCTCACATATTCCATCCCTGCAATCCCATATATTTACCATGTGCATAATCCTATCTAACTTACACATGTTGGGATATTAAAGGACAATTTAGCATGCCCAATCTACCTAGCCTGCACATCTTTGAACTGTGGGAAGAAATCGGAGCATCCAGAGGAAACACTCACAGACATAGGGACAATATGTAAACTGCACATTCATAGGGCAGAATTTTACCGACACGTCTGCCTAAGTTTCACACGATCCTGCCCAAAGCCAATGGAGAATGCCATTCTCTGAGCCGAGCCTGTCCCCGGAATTGGGACTGGCATGCCGGTAAAATTCCGGCCATAGTCACTCAAGTCTGGAATTGAACATGGGTCGCTGAAGCTATGAGGCAACAGTACTAACCATGATGCCACCCTTTACAATCATAGTGTGTGAAACCTAAATACTCAGCTTGAAAGGGGAGGTCAGGAACTCTAGTTCCTGGTGGGTATCGGGGCTGTTGTGCATTTATTGGCCAGGAAATAGCTGCACATATGCAGCTTGGTTATTTTACCTTCTTCAGGCTGGGAACCGGTCCTGCGGATCTGCGTAGAAGTGAGGAAAGGCAAACAGCGCGAGAAACACATCAGGTGACCTGAGTAAAGTGCTGCATTTAGTAGAAGTGCTACTGGAAGACTGAATTTAGGGAACTTATTTTTTTACTCTACATTTAAAGCAACAGTAAGTTTACAGGCAGTTTTGTCTGTCTGAAGGAGTGAAAAAAGTTGTGAAAAGCACCAGGTGAATGCTGGGGAATTCACTGGAGGAATTCAGAGTTTAGAACTGTGCCAGTCCCAAGCTAGAAGCCTTTGTGTCAAACTAGTAGTGCCTCTCCACTGATTTATGTGGCTGTAAAGGTATTGCTAGAATGTAGGAATAATGTCAATTTGTTTTTATTGAGATCTTTCCAAGTTTGATAAAATATTGGTCATTTTTGTATATTTAATAAATATTTCATTCCTTTTGTTAAAGTTCATGAGCAAATTCCAGTTCCTCCACAGTGGGCCCTATTTTATCATTTTGATTCTAAGTGCTGGGCGGACTTGAAGCTGGGAATGTTTCAGATCCGACTTTTAGAACTGTTCTGAGATGTCCCCGTACACACTCTGCCTACAAAAATATCAGTGATTCTGAATCACACTGCACAAACCTGTGCCCGAAACCTTACAGTTCTGAACGGTACCTCCAACTGCACATGTGCAGAAAAATTTGATAGAATGCTGCACCCCTGCTGCATCCCTCCCGGGCTGGATAATGCCATGTCTTGGCCCCCACAGACATTGCCCACCCCCACAACATTACTGACCCCCTTAACCACCCACCACCCTGCCACCTAGACTGATCGCAGACCCATCCACTCCTTCCCTCCCCATCAATCTCAGGCAGAGTGGCAGCAGACTGCCTTTCCCCCACCCCTCCCACCTCCATAGATCGCAAGCAGAGTTGCAGTGCACTTGCCTTTTACCCCCCTCACTGATCTCAAGCAAAGAGCCGTCGGATGCTAGGCATGTACCTCCTCACTAACTGGAGCACCCGAATCGGACTTCTATGGAGCATGAGATGATAAAGGGGGAAGTGCTGGTAAAGTTGGGTGTGCAGCTCATTAAGTCCATTTAAATGCATGCAAATGCATTTAAATGGCTGTTGCATTCACAGTTGTGGCCATTTTTCACTCTTGATAAAGGGGGAACTGGCGCAGAGGCGGGCGCGAGTTGCACTACTCGCCTCATGCCCAACTTTACATGCTCAAAAATAGGCACAACATGATGGTAAAATCGGGCCCATTGTCTCAAAAAAATTAGAATCTATCAACTCTCTCAGGTTTCACTTTCAGTTCTGACATGTCCAGTATTAACATTAACTAAGATTCTAACAAATTGAGGGTTCATCCAGGGTCAAAAATTATTTAATTTAAGTGGGATTTGTGAATCCTTAAAGAAAGAAGTATGTGGGTGTCAGAATAGAATTTCCTGTGAAGTACATCATACCAGTTGGAAATTAAAAATTGCTTTGCCTGTTGCAAGGATTTTATTGTGGGAGTAAAAGATTTAACAGTGGATTATTTGACATCCTTGACTAAAGCTATACAAAGAGAGTTGGCAGATTAATTGAAGGTAGAAATAAAAGTAGAATTTCATCAGGATGATATGGCTATAGAAATTATCCAGCATGTAGAATTAAAAGAAAGAACCAGAAACTGATATCTCACAGCTAGTGTTAACTAAAATTCAATTACAAATGAAGCAACTTGAAATGGGAAAATACAAACTTGAAAAAGAGGAGAAAGAAAAAGAAAAACTGAAAGAAATTGAAATGTAAAAGCTTGAACTTGAACTCCAGAGAGAGAAGTTTATAGAAGTGGAGAAAGAAAAAATAGGAGCAACAGAATTGGAAATGTGAAAGCTAGATTTGAAAGAGAGAAAGACCATCAGATTGCATGAAATGACTGGATAAAAGCTCCAGCTATAGAGAAGAAGAGAGGCTAATAGTTCAGATGAGGAAATGAGTTTTGAAATAAGGAAGAGTCTTCATCCATTCTAAGTTTGCAAAGAATGGAGTTGGGAAATATTTCACCTAATTTGCAAAGATAGCTATGAAATTGAAGTGGTTAAATATGCTTGGACTTTGATGTTATTAAATGAATATATAGATACAGCTATGAATGTTTACACTAGGCTGTCAGAAGAGCAATCTGAAAACTATGAAACTGTTCAAAAGGGCAATTCTCAATGCTTATGAGCTGGCCCCTGAAGCTTATTGATTAAAGTTCAAAACCATAAGGAAATAGCCTAATCAGACATTTGTTGACTTTGCAAAGCAAAATGAAATGCAGTGGAGTCAATGATCTGCTCATTAAAGTTAGAACAGACTTTTATTAACATGACGGAGATTATAATTTGGAAGAAATATAAAATAGTAACCATTAAGACTTATTTAAATAAGCATCACGTGTCAATGATCTAAAAAGTGGCAGTTTTATTGATACCAATGGTATCTCGTACAGACAATTATATGTGAGAAAATGATCATTACAACAGGGAAATTGGAGGAATGCAAAATTTTTTTATGGAAAAGATACTAGATCAAGGAAGCTGACAGGATTCCAAAATAATAAAGGAAATGGTCTAGAACCTACAAGTGATGTGAAAAATAATATGCTTCCAATGCAATAAAATGGAACATATAGAAACTAATTGCTCAACATTAATTAGGAGACATATCTTAGTAATAGAGTCACCTAAAAGTATTTAGAATAAGAACTAACTTAGAGAAGGAGACAGTTAACAAACAGTAGCCATAGTGCAAATGCAAATTGAAGTCTCAGAGTCTACCAAAGGGGGAAGGGATAATCTTTCAGACTCGTGAAGTAAATTTGGAAAATCAAATTATGGAAGGGTTTATATAGAACATAGAACAGTACAGCACAAACAGACCCTTCGGCCCACAAGTTGCACCGATCATATCCCTACCTACCAGGCCTATCTATAACCCTCAATCCCATGTTCTTATCCAGAAGTCCACCACCACCAACGGCAGCCAATTCCACTCACTCACCACGCTCTGAGTGAAAAACTTACCCCTGACATCTCTTCTGTACCTACTCCCCAGCACCTTAAACCTGTGTCCTCTCGTAGTGACCATTTCAGACCTGGGAAATAGCTTTTGAGAATCCACCCCAACTATACCTCTCAACACTTTATAAATCTCTATCAGATCACCTCTCATCCTTCGTCTGTCCAGGGAGAAAAGACCTAATTCCCTCAACCTATCCTCATAAGGTATGCCACCCAATCCAGGCAACATCCTTGTAAAAGGCAACATCCTTGTAAATATAAAATATATTGTTTAATATATGGTTTAAATATATTGTTTGCAGAAGAGAAATATTCTCTTATTCTTCTACTCAAGGACATGAACCAATAAAAATTCTGGGAGACATCAGGGCACTTCAGTCATTAACGATAGCTAATGATGCAATTTGTAATCCATATGGTTTGATAAAGAGAAAAGTAATAATGGGATTTATGAACAAATTTCCTCATGTAAAGTTGAATGATGGAATGATTTAGTAAATTGAATTGTTACAGCGGAATTGTTTTTCGTTTACCTACGGAAGGGATAGATTTTGTTGCTGGGTAATGATTTGGCTAATGGAGCCAATAATAGCGACAATTATATCATAGCAGGTCCCTCATCATACCAACCTTAGTGAACACCTAAAAATGATTGTGGCCAAACAAGAGGAGCACGATCATTCCGTCCCACTAAGCTGGTCGAATTGCAAGACTGAAAATTTGAACGGGAGGCTAAAAATATGAATTGGCATTGGGCCATTCGCGATCCTCCTAGTCATTGGATATGACACTGATTTAAACATTTATAAGATCAATTAAGTTTTATTAGTGAGTCCGGAACATAATAGGTTGGCAAATTTAACTTTCTGACCTCGCTGGCAGAGATCCTGACCAGCGAGGATTACAGATGGTCCCCACTATGGGGGACCTGAGGTGATTCGATTTGATTTGTTTATCATTGTCACATGTGCTGGTATACAGTGAAAAGCATTATTTCTTGCACACATTTCAGGCAAAGCATACCATTCATAGAGAAGGGAAGGAGAGAATGCCAAATGTAGTGTTTTAATCATAGCTAGGGTACAGAGAAAGATCAACTTAATATAAAGTAGGTCCATTCAAAAGTCTAACGACAGCAGGGAAGAAGCTGTTCTTGAATTGATTGTGTGTCCTCAGATTTTCATATTTTTTTCCCAATGGAAGAAGGTGGAAGAGAGTATGTAGGGGTACCTGGGATCCTTAATTATGTTGGTTGCTTTTCTGATGTAGCAAGAAGTGTAGACATTGTCACTGGATGGGAGACTGCTTTGAGTAATGGACTGGGCTTCATTCATGACCTTTGTAGTTTCTTGCTGTCTTGGATAGAGCAGGAGCCATACCAAACTGTGATACAACCAAAAAGATTGCTTTCTATGGCATATCTGCAAAAATTGGTGAGAGTTGTAATGGATATACCAAATTTCTTAGTCTTCTGAGAAAGTAGAGGCATTGGTGGGTTTTCTTAATGTAATGTCAGCACTGAGTGTGTGAGGCGGCATCAGAACTGGTTGTTGGTGACCTGGACACCTAAGAACTTAAAGCTCTCGACCATTTCCACTTCATCTCCCTTGATGTAGACAAGGGGATGCCCTCTGTGATGGTCTCACCAGTGGGACCAGAGACATTGATGCCCTAAGGTGGTCAAGTGCAGAGTGGTTAGTGCTAGCCTGCCACTGCTAGCTTTGAACCCTTATATTCATTTCTGTTGGGGGGCTGGGGGAGACCACATCTGTGGTGGGGGTGTGGAGGGGGGTCTATAATAAACAGGATCTCCAGGTACACTGGAAGATTGATGCATATGCCTACCGGCACCTTGAATAATCTGCTGCCAGACTCTGCTAGAGGGTTGTTCCCCCTCCACAGATCCAGCATGAAGCTCCCAACTGCCAAGAAAATTTGATGAAGTGTGGGAAAAATGTGCAGGGTAGGTCACTGAAACACTACAATTATCAAACTTTCGTAACAAATAGAATTTTGGGGGGATGATTGCCTCCAAACTATTTATTGCTGATAACAAACAATTGAGGGAAATGTAGAGAAAAAAACTTTCACGCACGGAGGATGAGTTTGCAATGAAAAGTGAAAATTGATGAAAACAATTGAGTATCAGTCACAGGAAGTACAAACTACAATTGAATGAAGACTTGAAACAACTAAATGATAAACTTGCAAATTTAACAAAGGTAGATCTTCAAATAAAACTTGATGAACTTGAAGCAATGGAAGTTTCTATGAAGAATTGTGAAAAGAGTCTTGAACAAGAAAAGGAATTGTTGATGAATCAGATCAGTTGGTTGAATGTAAAATTAAAAACCAAAGTCAATGAACTCTTCGAAATTCATCATGAAAAGTGCAATGAGATTCTTGAACTCCAATATGATTTGGGGAACAAAAATAATGAAATGTGTGTTATAGAGGCTTTGGAGAGGGTACAGAAAAGATTTACCAGGATGTTGCCTGGTATGGAGGGCATCAGTTATGTGGAGAGGTTGGAGAAGCTTAACTTTTTCGCAATGGAATGACAGAGGTTGAAGGGCAGCCTAATAGAAATCTACAAAATGATGAGGGGCAGACAGATCGGATAATCAGAAATTTTTCCCTAGGGTGGAAGAATCAATTACTAGGGGGCATAGGTTTAAGGTGCGAGGGGCAATGTTTAAAGGAAATGTACAAGACAAGTTTTTTTACACAGTGGATAGTGGGTGTCTGGAACTTGCTGCTAGGGGATATAGTGGAAGCAAATGCAACAGTAACTTTTAAGTGGTCTCTTGACTAATACATGAATAGGATAGGAATAGAAGGAGATGATCTCTGGAAGAGTAGACATTTTACTTCAGTCGGGCAGCATGGTCAGTGCAGGCTTGGAGGGCCAAAGGGCCTGTTCCTCTGCTGTAATTTTCTTTGTTTCTTTGTTCTTTGGAATAGCAGATGCAGAATTTAGCAGACAAGGAAAATTTTAGGAGATAGATTGAAGATCTAATGAGTGTAACTGAAAGAGTCTAAAGAACAGTCAATAAAGATGGAAGAAAGATTCTGAAATAAAGTGAATGGCAATATGCAATTGTTAACATTCTTTCAGAGATGTTTGTGAAACCATTAAACAAAGACAACTGCTATCACAGGAGTTGTTACTGAACTGAATGAAAAGATTATCAAGCTTGACAAAGAATTTGAGAAGAAAAGAATAAATAAATGCTGAGATAAAATTGGGAAAGAAATAGAAATGAAGGTTCTATCTCTGAAATGTCAACGGGAAAAATATGAATGTGTTCAGAAGACTGTAGCATTTATCTTGGATGAATGAGAAAATTGTTTGAATAAAGAAAGAAGAAGTCCCTCAGTGTAAGCTTATTCATCTGGTATTGATCAAAACGATATAAGAAAAAAATATGTTATGGAATAAATGAGAGAGGACAATAATTTTGAAACTGGTTGCTCATCAGACTTACGTGATGTCTGTCAGAAATGTAAAGGACTCCTGAAGTCATGTTTCCACTAACAACTACTAAGAACAAACTTTGATAGACAGGCAATTGCGGCCAGATGCCCAGAAACTGCCTCCCTTGACAGGTTCACTTCTCCGAGCTCTATACTGACCAAAGGAAAAGGTATAAGGATGTGCTCAAGGCCACCCTAAGGCATGAAGGCATTAACACCACTGACATCAGACAAAGCTGCAGATCGCTCAGCATGGCTGCACTTTGTGTATCAAAGCTCAAGCGGCTTTATGGCTCAGCAACTTGACAGTGAGGCAAAATGTGGGTGAACAGGAAAACAAGAGAAACAAACCCACAGTGGCAATTTCCATTCTCCTGTGCAGTAAGATGCCCCCAAAGTGGAAGAACGTGTGGATCTAGAATGAGGCTCCTTAGTATCTGAAGATTCATCAACCATTTAAAAAATTTGTTCATGGAATGTGGATATCACTGGCGAAGCCAGCATTTATTGCCCATCCGTTACGCACTTTTTAACTGAATAGCTTACTAGACTACTCCAGATTTGTAGTGGATTCAAATTTCACCATCAACCACTGTGAGATTTGAACCCCCTGTCCCCAGACCATTACCCTGGATTTCTGGATTACTAGTCCAGTGTATATGGTAAATAGTTGAGGCCCCATCACCGAACCCTGGGGCACTCCACTAGTCACCAGCTGCCAACCCATTGATTCCTACTCTTTGCTTCCTATTAGATAACCAATCCTCTATCCAAGCTAATACTTTACCCCAACTCCTTGCAGCTTAACCTCTTGCAGCTACCTTTTGTGAGGCACCTTATTAATGTAGATATTATCATAATCTTTTGTGAGGCACCTTATCAATAAATATGGAGTCTGAGGTTGGGAAACTCCATCTCAATGAACCTCTGGCCATTTGTAGCCCAGGAAATGGCTGCAGATGCAAATGTGTTTATCTTACCCTCTTCAAGGTGGGAACTGGTCCTGCAGACCTGTGCAGAAGCAAGGAAGGGCAAACAGGTCAGATGGCCTGAATTGAAGCATCGTCATCATGTGGGTGTCTCAGGGAACAGGACAGAAGGAGTACAGGGAGGGGTGCCAGAAGGAAGCCCTTGGTAAGAAGAAAAAATGGGTATTAGGTATACGTCCCTTTAAAGTCAACTAAAAGAAAGGATCAGATAAAAAGGTTCTGAATTTTAAAAAGAGCTCCAGTGAGCAGAGTTAAAGCAAAGTGGATTTGAGAGAAACCATGAAGGTGGGAGAAGGCAACCAAACATTGGTGACTCTGCTTTGGGCCACTGGGACAAAGGATACCCTTTGAAATAGTGATGTTCTGTACAGCAAAGCTAATGGTCTGAAATGGTGCTTGGAAAATGGTGCTTCAACGTACTCAGCAATCCAAGGCAAAGAAATCTCAGAAGGTGAGATTGAAACACTACAAGGTGGGCCAATGTTGAAACTATCCAGGTGGATGGGACTTTGGAACAAATTGTGAGATAAGATAAATGTGGAGAATAGAAACTCTCATGAGCAAGTTGAAGTTTCAGTGAGCTTTGTTGGTAATATAACACCAGGTGACTTGTTAAGAAAGCCTTAGAATCTGCTTCTGCCACACCTGTTACTCAGTGGGGAGTGTGTCAGAAAGAGAAGATGGTGTACCAAATTCTCTTTCTCACTGGCAGTCATGGTGGGATGTAAATGGCCAGAGAATTCCAGCCTTAGTTTCGGATTGTCAATAAGTTTGCAGTTGGGATTGCATTAGATATATATTCCATGCCAACAGTAGTTGGTAAAAGTGAGGGAGACTCCTAGTCAGCCAGGTGATGGAATAAAAAGTCGGAATCTCTGTCTTTACTATTCAAACTCAAGACTACAGCACGTACGTAAAAAGTATATGTTGCCATGGCAACCCAGACACCCTGTAACACACCACTACCACTTACATATTCAGCGTATGGTGATGACACTTGAGCCAACAGCAGGAATATCTCACTCATTGCTGCATTGTCATTTGAGTAAAGATATGTATTAGCTAACAACGCAGAAGACCCTATACTCGTTCACCCTCTTAAAACATTGCACATAAAGTTTGAACAGCTTCCAAGTGCTCTACCCAAGACACTTTGAAAATGTGGCATTACACTAGCAAATGTTCCATGACCTCTTGCTAGAGTTTCTCACTGTGTAACTTTTGTGCACTCAGGCAATGGATCAGAATCTGACACTCAGGCCCATCTATTATTATTGCATTGATGCACACTCAACACCATTGTAATTGATGTGAATTGGGCAGCAGAGCTGCCGTTTAGTTTGTAGATTATCTAGTTGCTTCTTTTCTTCCAGAAACGCTTGATATATTTTTGGTATTGCTTCCCCTTCCTACTTAAAAAACAAACCCTCAGAACTTATTTCCTGCCACTTCTCTGAATTAAAATAATTTTAGACATTTTATTTGGAAGAATTAATTTCACTGGTTCTTAATTCTGGAAGTTGCATTCAGCAATCTATATAGATGCTTTATCCTACATGAAATAATTTCTGCAATTTCACTTGTGAAGGATCCTGTAACAACAGAACAGTTGTAAGGACTCATTAAAAGGATTGAAACAAGATTTTAGGTTATAAATTTTATTGGTTGAATTAATAGAATTTAATAATACGGGTTCTATATACGCAATCAATAATGTGAGAGTGGATAATTAGGATAAGAATCTTGAAACAGGAATTGAGAATGAAGAGCAAGTTTTTATAGTTTGCAATTATTGGCAAAGTGCAGTATTGAGAAACAACACAGTGGGATCCTTCAACATTAAATTATGAGTCAGAATTCAATTGAAAAAATGCTTCATGGGAGACCAGTCAAGAAACTGTGCTGTTACTATACTTGGGATTTAAAAGGCTTTGATTATAAGAGGCAGAGAAGAATGATGGAGTTACTGGGTTAAATTATTTCATGTCTTCGTTAATAATGCTTTGGAATAAGAAGACAAATCTTCAAGAGACTGAGAATGCACTAAGACAGGAGGTTTATTGTGCACTTACGATTCAGAAGCAACTAGAGAATGGTTTTCAAATGAGAAATTGTCATATCACTTTCAACAAAGTGAAGGAGGCAATGTTTGGAAGCCAGACAGAAATTTTGAAGGAGATTTTAACTTGGAAAGAAAATGGAAGGGGGTACAGGTGCATGTAGTTGTTTAAAGAAGGGAAAATATGGCAGCAAGCTGTGAACTAACATGAACCCTCCAATTTAACTGGTGTTTAGAAATCTCCACCCTCCATTTCTAACTGCTCTCCCTCCTCATCCCATCACACTCCAACTAATGATTTAATTTTGTAAAATAAAAATTGACATGAGGATCTAACCCAGCATTCTGGTTTGAATTAATTGTGCACAGCACTGCTGAACTTTGGCTAGGCTAGTATTTATTGCCCACTCACAATTTCCCTTACGCAAATGGTGGTAAGCCACCTTCTTAAACCTTGACAGTCCATGTGGTGTAGGTAATCACAGTTTTTGTAAAGAAGGGGCTTTCAGAATTTGACCCAGTGACACTGAAGGAACACCAATATAGTTCCAAGTCAGGATAGTGTGTGACTTGCAACTGGTTGTGTTCTCATGGGCTGTTGTCCTTGTCCTTCCAAAAGATAGAGGTTGTAGATTTGGAAGATACTGTTGAAGAAGCTTTGATGAGTTGCTGAAGTGCATCTTGTAAATTGTATATACTGTTGCCACTGTGCATTGGTGGTAAAGGGAGTAAATATTTAATATAATATATAGAGTGGCAGCAATGCAAACTACTTTGCTCTCAATGATCTAAAGCTCCTTGAATGCTTTTGGACAGCATTCATATAGGCAATTGGAGAGTATTCCATTGCACTGCTAACTTGTGACTGTAGATGATGGACAGGCCTTGAGAAGTCACAACATGAATTACCCTCTGCACATTTCCAGCTTTTGACATGCTTTTGTAGCCATCGTATTGATATGGTTAGTCTAGTTAAGTTACTGGTCAATGGTAAACTTAAGGATATTGATTCTGGGTAACTCAGTGATGGTAGAACTGTTAAACATCAGTAAGATGTGATTATATTCTCTTTTAGACGTGATCATTGCATGGCACTTGTGTGATATGATTGCTACTCATCCCTATCACTCCAAGCCTGAGAAATTTCCAGGTCTTGCTGTGTGCAGACACAAATTGCTTTTGCACCTGAGGAGTCGCATTGGTACAAAATACTGTGACATCATTAGCAAATATCCCCACTGCTGATGTTTGAATGACAGAAGGTCATTGATAAAGCAGCTGAAGATTGTTGGACACTCGGACACTATCCTGAGGAACACTTTGAGTGATGTCCTGAAACAGAGTTGATTAATTGCAATACTTGCATCCATCTTCTTTTGTGTCCAATATTACTCCATCAGAGGTGAGTTTTCCCCTGATTCCCATTGACATAGGTTTTGCTAGAGCTCTTTGATGCCTCGATCAAATGCTTCCTTGATTTCAAAGACAATGACTCTCGGCCCACTTTGGGATTCAGTTCTTTTATTCATGTACAAGGCTGTAATGAGGTCTAGAGATGAGTGGCCCTGGTAAAATGTAAATGGAGCATCATAGAGCAGGACATTACTGAGTAAGTTCTGTTTGATCGTAATGTTAACAACAATTTCACTGACTTCCTGAAACTTCAGGGTCATGGCACAGTTGGGATTAAGTTAGTTGTGAAATTGACAGGTTGGAAAGCCTTTAAATACTGAAACACGACAGATATGTCTTTGCCTAAGTTGAAAGGATTTTTGTCACAGCATTTGTTTGGAAAGTGAGCTTGTGCTGCTTATGGAGGTGTTTTCCAAAACTTTGGAGGTCATTTTTACAAGCTGGGACCTTTTTGACTTTGATTTGGATTTTTCAGCTGTTGACTCCAGAGTTGCGTGAGAGCGGCTTTATGCAGCTTGTCATTCAACTATGAAAGGATAGGGGGGTCAACTAACATGCAATTAATACTGACTATGAAGTTAAATGTTACTTTGGGTAAATTCACAATGAAACATAAGGTGTGATCTTACCTATCATTCACACCACGCTCCCGCTGTAACAAAGTTGGAGAAATTGGTGGCCAGCCAAATCTTCATTCACTGTAGCAGAATGGGAAAATCCTGCTGGTGAGAATGGCACTAAGACTCTAGCCACAGGGGTCAAAACCAACTTGCAAAAACAACAAGGTTGACTCCCTTTATAACAATTGAATTCATTAATGCGGGCACATATCTAAGAAACAGCATTCTATTTCCCTTGCTATTTACATTTAAAGTGCTACCCTTGATCATTAAAACTGCAAACCAATACAACAATGCTAGCCCTTAGTATCTTAGTACCACTGTCCTTGACCAAGCATAAATATCATACATAATATGATTTTTATGTAAGTTCAAGTTTAATTTTCAGTAATAAATTCAAAATAACCCTTCCTGGAAATTGAAATGGTCCTTCATTATAATAAGTGGCCCTTTCACCAAATACAGCATACTAATTAAAGATGATCCATTATTGATCAAATTAACATCTTCTGTGTAACCATTAATTATACAACCCCAGAATTGATTGTAGATACATCAACTCAAATTCACATTTTCAGATTTGTTAGATTCCCTGGGTTTTAAAACCTATTATGAACCTAGCGAACCTCACATATTTGAGGATTTAGATAATAATACTTTAATGTGTTGTGAACGCCCTTAATTTGTTTCGAAATGCTATATCTACAACAAGTATAAATCTAGGATTCTCTAATAAAAATCAGAACTCGCTGGGGCATAACTTCCTCGGAGTGGCAATCACCATTGGAATACCACTCTACGTCCAATTACTTGTATGATTTTTTCCACTGCAGTCTTGTCCAACCTTTCGAGACAGGCCAGGTGAGATTCAGGCTGTTCAGCTGTGCAGTCAAAGTTCAGTTCCATCTTAGTGAAGAAAGACATGGCACTTTTCCTATGGCACCGGCTGCTTTAAACCAGGTAAGTTAAAGGAGGGGAAGTGGTCAGGTCCTGTCAGACGTGGGGAGCAGGGCATTTGTGGGGGTCGGTGGGGGATTGTGGGTGTAGTGGGGGGGGAGAATGCAGTTGGGGGGAGCAGTAGTTAGGATTGGGAGCTGAGGGCATGCGATGAACATGGGGCAGCTGGGGAGTTGGGGAGGAATTTCCCGGAGGGCTCAGTCTGAGCTTGTGCGATTGTTACCCAGGAGTTGAAAGGTTTTAATTATCCTAAGTTATTTTCGAGTAACTATTGGTTGTTAACCATTGTGGAACTCCACAATGACCACAATCTTCAGCCCACGAGTACATCTCCCAGATGTTCGATGCTGTCTTTGTGATGACTGCCATTTTACGAGGGATAAGATCAATGAGAACAAGGGGACCCTCAGTATTGCTACTCTCCTTGGATTCTCATAGGTTTAGTGAGGCATTGGTTGTACCCATGTGACATTTAGGTGCTCTCAGATCATTGAGGAGATATTTGTCAATCAAAAGAGATTTCACTCAACTGAATTGAGATTCACCTGACATCTAACCACTGGATGATTATCAAGCCTGGCTATGTGACATGCTCATCACGCTCCCGTGCTGACTGACTTCACCGTGCAACAGTCAAGTCTACCACAGGTCTTCACATTTTGTGCAGATACAGTGGGGGTCTCCTAGGAACCAAAGGGTGCCCTCTTAGAATGTGTCTGATGACATGAATGTGTCTTATGCCTTCTCACTTTTTCAGTGGAAAGGCATAACAGAAGCCCCTTGATGTAAGAAGGGTCATTGAGCAAGCCAGTGGCTTGATCTGTGTGCATCCTTCATTACGTATCTGCAACCATTTCCAGGATGATGGTGGTGAGCAATACATTGCACCATGTAGCACAGCAAAGAAGGTTAGAATGGCAGGAGGAGGAAACTGATAACCTCCCTAAGGGTGAGGTTTTCCGACTGCGCTCAACCCAATGCCAGAAAATCCCACCCTTAGAACGGTCATCACTTCATAGTCTATATCCCAGCCCGCTACAATTCCCATGGCAGACTAGATGGGAAAATTCCACCCTAAATCTTTGAAGAAGCAGGAGAAGGAGCAAGTGAGGTGGAGGAAAGGTCTGATGTGACCAGGGTGCCTGCAGCCACACGCCCAGTTGCCAAAATTGTCTGAGGTGCCATTACAAAGGTATTATTTGGCAAGGCTCTGTAACTATCTGAAATATCATCACTCTTCCTCCTACTCCTGCCCTAAAACAGAGTATTTTCATAATCAGTAATACTTCCAGTTTATTAATATCCACTGCTCATCTTGGACTCGTGTTATACCATTCACACAAAGCTGATATACACTTGAACAGGCTATAGGCAACAACTAAGATGACTGGACATTTGAAATAAAGTTCATGGTGCATATACTTTTACAAGGAATTGGCTTATTAACATGCATTTAAAAGCCAAATGATTTCCTTTGTGTTATTGTAAAAGTTTTATTTTATCTTTTCCATTATTTATAAATAGTGCAAGTCCCAAGGTTTCAGCAAAGTTAAAAGGAACCTGCTCATTTTGCTGCTCTGACTGTACACATGGTCATGAACAATGTCCTCTGAATTTTGGAACCCCTTTGGACCAAGAACTGTCCTAACTGCACCTGTATAGGGGGGGGCAGGCTCAGCCGTCAGGACAGGAGGCAGCATGTGGAGCACTGCCGGAGGAGGGGACCAGGGACAAAAACAGAAAATGCTGGAAAGTCTCAGCAGATCTGACACCATCTGTGGAGAGAGAATAGAGCCAATGTTTGGAGTCTGGATCATGCTTCATTAGAGCTGGAGGCAAGGCAGCAACTTGAACACAATCCCCAATTCCATTTTCTGTCTCTTCACTCACCGACACTTTCCTCCTAGCCAAAACTAAGACAGCACTTTGCTCTCAAATCACCCAGGAGATATTCATCAATTGAAAGAGATTCCATTCAACTGAATTGACATGTAGTCTGATATCCAATCACTGGAATATTCCTATAATAACTTCACTGTGCAACATCAATTCTGCCAGAGATCTTTAGTAAGGTGCTGAATGGCTAAGACCATTCCTAAAGCACTGTATATGCATGGATATTAGTCTGAACCAGCATGCCACAGTTGCTTGCCACATCAGATGCTCCATAACATTCTTTCCATAGAGCTGGGCATCAATGCAAAAGTCTAAGACATCATGGCATTCAGTCTTTGTGCTCCAATCTTTCTTCAATGGAGTGCGCAGCACCTCTAGAAATGCTGTCAGAAACCTTTGCACTTTTTATTGCTTTCCAGGGTCAATGATTTCCCCCCAAGGTTCAGCACCTGTGTCCTGCTGATCTGAACTTTAAAGGTACTGAATACTCTGTCAGGAATTTTCCACTGCCATCCCTGTCTCCAACCCTGCTCATGCTCGTTTGGAGGTCCTGCTGAGGTTGCACATGCCTGAGCTGGTGAATGCTGTACCCTCAGAGTGTGCAGCCTCCTCTGAGAATTCCTCGGCCTAAGCCTGCAGATCTTTGGTGTTATGCTTGAAAGACCTGTGAAAGATGAAAGCCATGAATTAGAACTGACAAGGAGAAAGGGTTCGAAGACATCATTGTGCAAATGATTATATTTCAGTCAATAGTGGCATCAGTTCAACGTGATTAATTATTGTGGCTGCATGATGTGTAATTTTATCACAGGTAGCTGGGAGACCCTCATCTCTCAATCTGCAATGACTATGTGTTCCAAATCTGCTGATTTCTAATGCCACGTGATAATTACTGGAAGTTCACCCCATCTCTGTCTCTCCTGGGAGCTCTGGGGTAGACAAAGCAGAGTTATGAGAATTAGATTATGATGAGAGACTGGAAGGGCAATATTTGAGGAGAGTGGCTGTGAGTGATGGGTATGAGGTGGTTCTGAGATTAGGCTCAGGTTCCTATGGCTATTCAAACGGGACATCCAGAGGTACCTTGAGAATGAGGAATGAATGCAGCAGCAAACTGTGTTGGTCTTGCAGGAACAGGTTTATGAAGTTAGAGTAAGGATATTGTCACTTGGCTGTGGGATGCCACTCACATTTTCTGCATTCATGAGTTGCTTGAACCACTTTCAGTAATGTATCATTAGTGAGGAAGCATAGTTTTGTAGCTCATTTCCTCAGCCACCTTCAGCCATTCTTCATTATTTCAAAGACAGGCATCTTTCTCCTGTCCAGCGTCCAGCAGGAAGTATATCTCTCTCTGGCCTCTTATATCCAAAGTGTGACTTCCAGAGATGTGTCAGAAAACTGGGGAGCCATTTTCTCATGTAAAGACTCTACCCTTGAAAGTTGTTGTGCCTTGACAGTTGCTAAGTGTAGAAATGGCTTCCCTTTGATTTACTCTAAGAAACAGCAGAATTGAAACTATTTTTGAGGTGTAAAGAGGCAATTTTGGTGATAGATGCAATCTGGAGATTGAAGCTGTTATGTTTGTTGGGGCATAGCCCCTTTAAGGGAACGGGTCAGGTGACCCTAGGTGTTGGGCGATCGGCCTAGGGACTGTCCTGAGAGGGCTGTCGCCATTTGGAGTATGAAGCTAGTAAGGTCTACAATAAATACCTATATTCATTCCTGTCTGTAGAGTGAGTTCCTGAGGATACTCCTCAGTGGTAAAGAATTTAACACAAGCCTGTGAGATAGAGTTGCACGTACTCAACCTTAAGTGAGCCATCAGAAAAGTAAAGAGATCAGGAGCCCCTAGCCTAGAGCCAGCCAGTGAATACTATTCGTAGGCACCTCAGAATGTAGCCATAGCATTGGAATGCAATTGGTGATGTCTACTAAAATGTTGGAGCTAAGAAGAATTGTTGGCTTGATTGTTTCAGTATCAATTGATATTCAATTTATGAAGAAATGAGTGCCCACAAACTTTGCATTAAACTAATTATAACAAATAATAGTCATATTTAATGTTATTGTGAGAAAGAATGCAAACTGAATCATTGGACAAGGCCACCATGAAACGAATGCTGCTCCTGTGTCTGTTTCACTATCATACCCAAATAACTTAAAATTAAAAGTGTGTGAATATGCAAATAACACAATACAAGTGCCATTCCAGCAATATTTAGTATAAACAATACTTTTTTAAAAAGCAGTTATCACAACATATAATTGTGACTGCAAATCAGCCCTTTAATTGACATAAAAGTCAAATATACTAATGATAGCTACACCAGTTTTGCTGTTCTTTTATAGTTCTGTGCACTTTCTGTAAGTTGCAATCTATTATATTCTGCTTTGTATGAATTTTCCTGATATTGCGTGGCCAAGTTGTGGTGAAAACTTTTTTGAGAACCACAACTTCCACATAACATTGCAGCCACAATGGGAGAGTAAAGGGCCAGTATAACTCTAGGACAGATCTTTAAAAGTTTAAATTAGACAGCTGTGCATACAAAATTTACTTTTTTTTAGGTTGTCTATAATATTTCTTTGACGATATCGTGAGAAGATTCAATGAGTCACAATGCAGCATAATTAGCAGTTAATGGAATGTGCCAACATACGGCCCCACAAATAGTTATTGCCAAAATATTCTAAATCATCAGATCTCCCGGGCAACTGATATAGATCAGAAAATATGCTTCTGAGTCAAGATAACCTAAAACTTCTTCACAATAGATTTCTACAGGTTGAATTTGCAGCGTAGGAAATTGGCCCCAGATGAAACTTAAGAAAATAAGATGATTTCAAAACCTACATGACTTCTCAATGTCAAACTGGGTCCAACGTCACTGTCACACCAGAAGGCTTAGTGGGTGGGAAGGAGGAGTCCTGGGAACATTTGAGAAGGTGCTAGAATGTCTCATCTCAGGAACTCAGCCTCCATGTACACACAAGATCTAGTGGAAAGGAAGGTTGTATTGTGGGGGATAAGTCACAGATTAAGTCATTTTGAATTTTTATTCCAGGGTAAAACATTTGAAAAAAAGAACTGATTTGGAGATTTTAAAGCCAATATAGAGGTTTCTCTCAGAATATTTTCCTTGAATGTAGCTCTTTTATTGTGTGCACAATGTTGCTTTCTTATAAATCATTTGACTGAAGCCCATCAGAAGTACTTTTTGAACTTTTAATGATATGCTGATGTATGTTGATGGTAGCATTTTGTTATTTTGGAATTAACCCATTCAGTGTTGGTCTTGAATTTTACTGGAATACGGTATTTCCTTTCAAATAGATCAGTAAAACTCTTTCACGGAGAACATCGGAATTGTTTGAAGAGATGATAGGATCCATTGGTCATAGTTTTAATGATTGTTCTATCCATTGGTGTACATAGTTACATTTAAACATGGACCCAGAAATGACCAGAATGGCACAACTTGTAGCAAGCGACATGAATTAGATTCCTTTCCCTCACCTTTCAGATCGCATCATATTTAAAAGTTTAAAGTTTATTTATTAGTGTGATAAGTAGGCTAACATTAACACTGTAATGAAGTTACTGTGAAAATTCCCGAGAATAGTTCCACCATGTTAATATTGCATCTCGGACCT
Source organism: Sphyrna mokarran (assembly GCA_024679065.1). Classification (NCBI taxonomy): domain Eukaryota; kingdom Metazoa; phylum Chordata; class Chondrichthyes; order Carcharhiniformes; family Carcharhinidae; genus Sphyrna; species Sphyrna mokarran. Next base: position 100,884,128 of record JAGIQG010000003.1, on the reverse strand, counting down.
CAAGAATACTGGTTTCATCATTATATATTATCAAACAAGTAAATTTAAGGGCAGAGAAAAAAAAACAATGGAGAAGGTAAAAGGGTTAATCTGAGTCAAATTGGAAACTATCCAAGAAATAAAAAGAGGAAAAGAAGAACAGAGGATTAAAAGAGAGGAAAAAGAGAAAGAAATGCGATGAATGAAACAAGTTAAAACAAACAAGCAGAAGAATAGGATATTGTAATTTTTTTATGTTTCAAAGGTGAACATTGAATGGTCAGATATTGGCATGCAGAATGTACAAACATTTTTACCCACATATTATATCCCAACATTATATTGTGGAATAAATCTATCTAATTTGCAATTCTGAGTGTCAAAACAGCTTTTCACCCTGAAAATGATTTCCTTCCGACATGAACAGGAGTGTCAATAGCAAGACTGGCAGAAAAGTACTGCCAAAACAGATTATTTTGAAGAAAGTTTTCAAGACTCCAGAAATAATTTACTTCAGAAACCTCTCTTGCTTAATTTGTTTTATTTATAGGCCTCAAAAATTGAATTTTTTTTTGTCAGGATCATAACTCATTGCATTAGCAGGATCCTTATGACATGCATTAGAAGGCCCAAATGGCAGTGGCAAGATTAATTTGCATTTATAATGCAAATCTAGCAATCACATGACAGGCAATTGATTTCAATTGAGGAGCTTATGATAGTACTTTTTTTGGTTTTGTTGAGGACATGGGTAAAGTAATGCAAATCATCCAATTTGTGGTGAATTAGAACTAATATATATTATCTACTTCATAAATTGTTGGACGTTTTATGTACTAATAATGATGGGTGCAGTTAAATGGATTTTTTTAACCATTTTCAGGCTATTATTTTGTACATATTAGAAATGTTGGGAACATAGGCAGTATGATGGCATTGTGGTTAGCACTGCTAAATCAAGGTGCCTGGGACTTGGGTTCAATTCCAACCTTGGGTGACTATGTGGAGTTTCTCCCTGTATCTGCATGGGTTTTCTCTGGCTGCTCCGGTCTCCTCCCACCCTCTAGATGTGCAGGTTAGGTGGATTGGCCATGTTGAATTGCCCCTTAGTGTTCCAAGATGTTTAGATTAGGGGGATTAGTAGAGTAAATGCATGGGGTTACACGAGAAAGGGAGTGTTTGGGCTGGTTATGATCCTTTGTCGGAGAGTCAGGATAGACTCGATAGGCCAAATGGCTTTCTTCTGTAGGGATTCTGTGATACTATGATAGGAAAAGAAATCGACTATTTAGCCCCTCAATATTCTGCTGTTCAGCTGGATAATGGCTAATGTTCTACCTTAATGCCATATCCTTGCACCATCACTCTATTTCTTTATATCTTGAGCATCTAATAATCTCCATCTCGAACTTACTCAATGGCTGTGCATTCACCATCCACTTGAGTGAAAAGATTCTTCTTCACCTCAACCATAAGAGGTTTACCAATTTATTTATTCTGAGGCTGTGTCTTCTGGCTCTAGACACTCCAGCCTGAGGAAATATCCTTTCTGCATCTATTCTGCCAAATCCCTGTAAGAATTTTGTATCTTTCAATTAGTTTGCCACCTATTTTTCTAAACACTAGAAAATATAGGCCCAGTCTTCTCATAGGACAATAATGCCATCCTAGGAATTAGTCTGGTGAACCTTCATTGCATTCCCTGCAGGTATATCCTTCCTTAGGTAAGGAGACCAAAACTGTGCATAATACTCCATTGTGGTTTCATCTATACAACTGCAGCAAGAAACATTTACTCATGTACTCAAACCTCTTGCAATAAAGGCTAACATACCACTTGTCCTCTAATTGCTTGCTGGATATGCATTTAGCTTTCAGTGACTTAACAAGGAAACTCAGGTTCCTTTGGACATCAACAGTTTCTCCCATTTAAGAAATGCTCTGCATTTCTTTTGTTCTCCATTACAATGAATAACTTCATATTTTTCCATTTTATATTCCATTTGTCATGGAATTAAGACACTAAAGTGTTCTTTCCCACTCAGCTAACCTGTCTGACACCTCTAGAAGGCTCTTTGCACCTTCTTCACAATTCACATTCCCACATTGTTTTGTCTAACCCTCAAGTTTGGAAATATTACATTTGATTTTTGGTCCCCACATCAAAATCATTTGTATTCAACCAGTTCTCAATCCATGCCAGTATATTACCCTCAATCCCATGTTCTTTAATTTCTTTACCTATTTCTTTTGTGGGACTTTATCAAAAGCCTTCTGAAACTCCCTCATATACATTCTGGTCATTATATCATCAAGAAACTTCAATAGGTTTGTTAAACATAATATCTCTTTCATAAATCAATGTTGATTCTGTCAATCTTATCATTATTTTGTAAGTGGCCAGTTATCACAGCCTTAATAATAGATTCTACCATTTTCTCCATTACTGATATCAGGTTAACAGTTCCTTTTTTTCCCCCCTCCCTTTCTTAAATAGTGGGGTTACCTATTTGCTACCTTCCAATCTTTGTTTTAATTCATTTATGGGATGTAGGCATTGCTGGCTCGGCCTGCACTAATTGCTACTTAACCTTGAGAAGATGGTGCTCAGCCTCCTTCTTGAACCATGGCAGTCTGTGAGATGTAGGTATCCCACAGTAATATTAAGGAAGGAATTCAAGAATTTTGACCCAGCAACAGTGAAGGAATAGCAATGTATTTCAAGTCAGAATGCTGAGTGACTTGGAGAAAACCTCCAAGTGATGGTATTTCCAGGTATCTGCTACTCTTGTCCTTCCATCTGGTAGTGGTTGTGGGTTTAGGAGTAAGGAGCCTTGCCTGAGGAACTTCAGTGAGTTCTTGCAGTGCATGTTATGGTTGGTGCACATAGCTGCCACTGTGCATCGGTGGTGGAGGAATTGAATGATCATGGAAGGATAGCAATCAAGAGAGCTGCTTTGAGTATTCATGGAACTGCACTGATCCAGGCAAGTGGAGAGTATTCCATTACACTCCTGTCTTGCATCTTATACATAATGGGCAGACTTTGATATATCAGGAGACAAGTTACTTGCCACAGGATTCCTTGCATTCGATCTGCTCTTGTAGCCACAGTATTTATATGGCTCATAAGTTCTGTTTTAGGTCAATAGTAACCCCCAAAATGTTGATCATGGGGATTTCAATAATGGTAATGTCATTGAATATCAAGGGGCAATTGTTAGATCCTTTTTTGTTGGGGATAGTCATTTTCTAGCAATTGCCACTTGTTAGCTCAAGCCTGAATATTGTCCAAGTCTTGCTGCATTTGGACATGGATTGCTTCAGTGTCTGAAGAAGCATGAACGCAGTCATCAGTGAACATCCCTACTTCTGATTTTATGATGGAAAGAATGTTATTAATGAAGCAACAGAAGATAGTTGGACCTAGGAAAATACCCAGACTAACTCCTGCAGTGATGTCCTTGAATCAAGATGATTGACCTCCAACCACCACAACCTTTTGTTGTAGGTATGAGTGAGCATCAGTGAGCAGAAACTATGAATTTCGAAAGATGACCACCAAGGCATCCATTATCTCTACAGCTACCTCTTTAGCACTCTGGGATGCAGATAATCTGGTCCAGGGTATTTATCGACATTCAGTACCATTAATTTCTACATTTTAATTAGTCCAAATTCCTTTTAGTTTTCATTCTGAACAGTGCCTTAGTACTTTCGTATTCCTGGGAGGTTTTTGTATCTTCTGCCATGAAGGCAGACACGAAGAACAGGATTCTCTGATTATTCACTCCTGTGGGATTCCCTGATCCCACTTCCGTGAACGGAGGTTCGGCTGAGTGCCAAATTCTCCTTCCTGCGTGCAGCAAGGACAGAGTAAATGGCCAGTGAATTCTGGCCAGAGGATCTCTGCATTTCCTTATTCCTCACATAAATTCATCTTTTTCTGCCTGTAATAGGTCCACACTTGCCTTTGCTTTTTTTTTCATTTTTATATACCTGTAGAAGCTTTTATTTTCCTTTATCAGTGTTTTAGTTCTTGTTGCTAAATTCTAAATTGCTTCCAATCCTCAGGCTTGCTACTTTTGTAGCAACTTTATACACCTTTTCTTTTGACTGAATACAGTTTTTATGACTGAATACAGTTTTTAACTTCTCTTATTAGCCATTGTTGGATCCCTTTTGCTTCTCGGCTTGTGTGCCTATTTGTATTTGCAAACAATGTATTTATTCTTCGAATGATAGCTGTTGGCTATCTATCATCCCACCTTTTAATGTAGTTTCCCAATCTAATACAGTCATTTTATCCCTCATTCCTTTGTAGTTTCATGTTTAGATTTAAAACACTAATTTCAGATAACCATTTGCGAGTAATTTCTATCCCACGCTTCGCAATTTTCAATATAATGATTTTACATTTGCCAATCTCAATTTTCGAAATTGGCCTTGAAAGAGGATGTCAGCATCCTCACCTCAACTCTTTGGGAAACTTATTTAAATATTTAAATTAAGTTATAGGCCTCCACATACATTGCAAATGGCAATCAATATTGTGTGCACCACATGTATCCTGTCCAATGGAACTCAACATATAGCAGCCTATCAGTACTCATTAATCATAGAACAATGGAACGCTTAATCACAGCGCCAGGGACCTGAGTTCAATTCTGGCTTCGGGTGACTGTCTTGTTTGCACGTTCTCCCTATATCTGTGTAGGTTTCCTCCGGGTGTTCCAGTTTCTTCCCACAGCCCAGAGACATACAGGTTTGCTTGAATAGCCATGGTAAATTCTCCCAGGATGACTAGCAGGATAAATACTTGGGTTACAGGGATAAGGCCTGGGTGGTATTGTTGTCAGTGTAGCTTTAATAGACTGGATGGCTTCCTTCTGCACTGTATGGATTCTATGAATGGAACAATGGTCACAGCACAGAAGGAGGCCATTCAAGCAATCGTGTCCATGTCACTGCTTTGGAAGAGCAACCCACCAGGGACTTATTTTTTTTTCTCTTGAGATAAATATCCAATTCTCTTTTTGAGACTGTGATTGAATTTGCATTCCCCATAATCTCATATAGTACCTTCCAGACCTTAACCATTCACTGGAAAAAAATGTTTTTCATCATTTGCCTTTGCTTCTTTTGCAAATCACCTTAAATTAATGTCCTCTTCTCCTTAATCCTTTGGCTAACGGGAAAGGTTTCTCCTTTTCTATAATGCCCAGACTCCTCATGATTTTAAACATTGTTATCAAACTACCTTTCAACCTTCTCTTCTCTATGGAAAACAGTCCCACTTCCTCCAATCTACACATGCAACTGAAATTAGCCTGCCTTGGAATCATCTTGTGAATCTTTCCTGTAACCTCTCTAATACACTCACACCCTTCCAAAAGTGTAGTGCCCAGAAGTTGAAGTCAACCAAGTGTTTTATGCAGGTTCATCATAACTTCCTTCCTTAATATCCCAATTTATAAAGGCCTGTTAGTTAATAAATGCTTTCTTAACCTGCCCTGCCATTTTCAATGATTTCTGCTCATATGTCTCTAGATCTCTCAGCTCTAATGTCCCATTTAGAGTTGTACACTTTATGTTATATTGCCTATTTTCATTCATCCTACCAAAATTGGTCACTTCATGCTCCTATGCATTAAGTTTCATCTGTCACTTGTCTGCCCATTCCATAAACCTGTAATATTAAATTTAAAGATACACGAATGAAGGGCATTGATTGCTTAAGTACCTGGAGCACATATTTATAACGACCGCTGGGACATTGTGTATTGTTTGCGGAGGAGACAGACGTTTGTAATGTGTAAATCAATATTGTGTTAAATAGAAAAATTAGTGTCTGGTTTCCTACTTCACCATCTGGCATTTGAATGAAATAACATGGTGGCAGAGAATGGTTGCCAGAAGGTGAAAATCAGAAACTAACATTTCTTTTTCCAGACAAAATAGTGTAATCTGAGTTGTGAAGAATGGCTTAGAGAAAATGTAAATTGTAATGTATGATTACCCAATGTTCTCTGAATCGGAAGCTTATACCCAGTGGAATAATGAAGTAGCTATATGGACCAAGATCTTACCACAGAAAAACAAGATAGGGCCTTGACATTGTTTCTTCCTATGATTGGGAAAAGAAGCAGTGTATCTTGTGAGCAGAAAACCTAACAGTTGAATATTGAAGGAGGTTTGTATCTTCTATTAGCTTGAGATTTAAAAGAAAGATGATCTATTAGATGTCTAGTAGGCATGGTCTGACTTTTACAGATTTTCAAAGACAGACGGTCATTCCACAGAGGAATATTTCAGGATTTAAATAGACTATGAAAATTGAAAATATTCAATTTGGAAATTTTTTATTTGCTGCTCACATTTAAATTTCTGGATTGTGTTGAAATCTCATATATGGTTGGATTTTAACTAGCATTCTCAGAAAAAAGACACCCTTTTTGATCAAATATCTTTTGCTTTAAAAATATTATGAGAGATGCAATCATTCCCTGCAGCTTTAATAACACAAATCTGACATTCTGTGGTTTCAAAAGGGATAGAGGACTCAATGATCCCAGCCTTTTGAGTTCATTCCAGTACGAGGCAAATGGGTGTCAGTGGAACAGAAGGGTTACAGATAGAAGAAATGATGACAAAAACATTTTTAGCAGATCTGGCAGACAACAAGACTGGAATAATAATAGTAGATGAATGAACCCCAGGAATGCCCAGGGAATTGTTGATGGTTCATCTGAAGTCACAATGATTAGCACGACTGCCTCACAGTTCCAGGGACCTAGATTTGTTACCTGGCTTGGGTCACTGTCTGCACAGAGATTGTATGTTCTTCCTATGTCTGCATGGGTTTCCTTTGGGTGTTCTGGTTCCCTCCCACAGCCTGAAAAACGTGCTGGCTTGATGTATTGTACGTACCAAATTCTCCTTCAGTGTACCCGAATGGGTGCCAATGTGTGCCGACTAGGGAATTTTCACAGTAACTTCATTGCAGTGATAATGTAAGTCCACTTGTGACAAGAGTAAATAAACTTCAAACTCAGATGTGACTCAAAATAGCATTTTGTGATGAGCTGTCCAAAGCAGAAGAAGAGGGTTTACAAACGTGACAGAGAGGGCCCTATTTTACCATTTTGATTCTAAGTGCTGGGTGGCTTTGAATCTGGGAGTGTTTCAGATCCCACTTTTAGACCCATTCTCAGGCACCCCCATATACACTCTGCCTGAAAAAGAAATCAGCGATTCCGAATCGCGCTGCAGTAGTCTGTGGTTGGGGTTTAGCGCACCAAAATCCTGCAGCTCCAATCATTGCCTCCAACTGCACATGTGCAAGAAAAATAATGATAGATTCAGCTTCCCTGCCATATCCCTTCTGAGCTGGATAAAAAGGAATTTGCCTCCCGCTGGCCCCCACAGACATTGCCCCATCCCCACGACATTACAGACCTTTTATCCCCCCAACCGCCTGCCACCCAGACTGATGGTGGACTCCATCAGTCCACTGTCCAAGTGACCCAAGTCAGGAATTGAACCCAGGTCCCTAATGTGAAGCAGTAGTGCTAACCAGTGTACTACTGTGCCACCCCAGTTACCTTGGCAATTTGCTGATCCTTCGTGTCATTGATTAAAAATCCCACTGAAGAATGTAGGTTTGGTTGATGCTGATTATATCAGGTTCATGAAAACAACGAGTGAAATATATGCTAAATGTAAAATATATGCCAACATCACCTATTTTAAGCTCTGATTATCACATGATTTTAGTTAACTGGTAGCTGTGGATTTTAAGATAAGTGGACAAGGACAAAAACATTTTCACTTTACATTCGCTAATCATAGCAACTAGGTTCAGTCTTTCTATTGTAACACATGATAAGGAACAAAAGCTGATTATAGGTAAACTCATGGAAAAGTAGATTGGGATTGGACTTGGAGCACTGGCTCAATCTCTCACTGTTTGGGGAGGAATTTGCCAATGGCAAGTTTAGAGACGTGTATGAAAATGTAAACAACATGGCTGAGAGTCCTTCCAGCAATAAACTGTGTGAAATGAATCATGTGGTGTTCAATGAGATGTTCCATAAGATTTTAGCTTGTCAGCCAGACTGCAAGCTAACAATTGGACTGACATGGTCAGTCCAAGCAAAGAATTTGCTTCAAATGGTTGGGGGTTATAATCCTTATCAATTGGCCTGTGGAAGGACTTCAAAAATATCTCTGTTCCTTTTTTTCTATACACTTGAATACATAACATGAAAGGAGAAGGGAATTCACTGAAGCAGGGGAACATTTGAAGAGCTCTACAGCATCAAGTAACACTGTGCAAGATAAATTTTAATCATGAGGACTGAGTAATTGCGTTAAAGAGATCTTAGAAAGTGTAGAAAGGTCTGGGTAAAATGATACAGTGTGATGGTAAGACAGTGGTTCTTTGAACAATACCACAACTATTAAGGTCCATTTCAGTCCATTTGAATTACTACAAACCTTCAGAATCTGAGCAATTAATAGAAGGTGATGAGGCATCTTCCATCCCACATAGTCATGAGTTTGCCCATGAACAGAATACAATAGAAAAGCAACTGGATGGCAAAAGGCAGAATCGTTGAATCCCTGCAGTACAGAAAGAGGCCTACCCCCCAGGCCCTATTCCTGTAAACCCACACATGTACCCTGCTCAGGTCAATTTAGCATGGCAAATCAACCTAACCCACACATCATTGAACTGTGGGAGAAAACCAGAGTACCAAAGGAAACCAAACCCAGACAAGGGGAGAAAGTGCAAATTTCACACAGACAGTGACTCAAGCCGGGAATTGAACGCAGGTCCCTGATACTATGAGGAGCAGTGCTAGCCACCGTGCAACCTTGCCACCATGAATGATGCTGATGTACAGAAAAGGACTATTGTACCCAAAGGGAAACTGCCCAGAGTCTGCACTCAGGTAATGTATATTCCAGAAGGTCCCAGTAAATGTAGTGGTGTGACTATTGCTGGGAGAGCCGGAAAAGATATTATCAAGTTCAAACATCGGCTAAATTTCTAAGATAATGGACAAGAGGTAAATCTATGGGCTGGCAAAATGAGGTGAAGCAATTAGAAAATGCATTGTGTGTTTTTATAATGGATCTGGGATTGTCTCTGGCGCTAGGAAACAATCGCATACCAGGAATGGAACCTCTGAACATGGGAGTAAGTGAACCTGTAGCAGTAATCTAGAAAGGCATGCGGGGGACAAGTGGAGACCAAAGATTGACTGGGTTATGCAATAGAACAAGGACTAAAGAACAATCTAGCAAGAATTCTAGAAGTAGAATCCCTGATGACTGAATGTCTCAATGAATTCTGTAATGGTAGTTACCAGCAGCTTAGAAGCTAAATTAATAAACAAAAAAGAGTTGGATATTCAAAAGGAATTTGGTGTCTGCTCTTAGGTAGCAGATAGGGAATAGCCAGCCTTATCACATGATGGGATATTTATGGGAAAAAGTCCTCCATGATGGAAATTATGAGGCTGAGGTGTGACGAGTGGCTTAAGGCTTCAAAGAGAGACTTGTGGTGGAATTTTCTCATCCTGCCCACCACGGGAATCATAGCAGGCAGGACACGGGCCATTCAAATGTCTGTTGACCTCGGGTGGGACTTTTCAGTTTTTGGGGTGAGGGCAGCCTGAAAATCCTGCTCTTGGAGATCAAAATGTGGACTCCCTCACAGGGGGAAAGGTAATTGTGAAAAAATTCTTAGTTCTGTTATTCACATGCTTATGGAATGTAGATCATCGATATAAAAGCCTTACATTTACAGGGTGAAAATTTTCAGAGATTTCCTGAAACACTTGAGGCAAGCAATAGAAGGGAGATTACTGAAAGTAAACAGCGTGTTTGTGGATTGAATGTTGCATCGAAGGTCTAATAATTCTCGGTTATGTCTGCCAAGCTCCAAGTAAGCTGTACTCAACTGAAGGCAGGTCCAGCCAGGGAAACTTTCAAGCATCCTTTTGTTGCATGCTAATGATTTTTTATGGAGAGTGTGGTATTTTAAAGAATGGGTAGCAGTCCATGAAACTACAAGCAAACAAGAGCTTTATTAGAAAGGCCTTGAACCTACAGGCTGTTAGGAAAGATTGTCTGTTTGCCCACGCAAACAGCCAATGTTGTATTAATATGTCATATGATCAGACTCATATGTGGCCTTGTTCCAATCAGAAGCAAACATGAATACACACACTCCCCTATACATCAGAGGTTTCTGCAATGAAACACAATGGGTGGAATTTTACTAGCACATCCATCAATTGACAGATTGAGCCAGTAAAATTGTGCTAGAGCCAAAAAATCAGGATCATGCTCAATTTCTGATTCTCTCGATTTTACTAGACTCAGATTTCTGGCTGGTCAGCTTCTACACCGGCATCTCTACATCATGGTCAGCTTCTCACCAGAAATAGGTGAGAGGCTGATTAATGTATTTAAATTTATTTAAATAGTGCTTTATATGTGATTAGTGAGTCTGGCATTCTATTGTCCGGGCTCACTTGCCTTTATGGGCTTGCCAGGAGAGGTTCTGTCTGGCGAGGATAACACCTGCTCCCCCTGAATGGGGAACAGTCATGTTGGCATTGCTGGTGGAAAGAGAGACCATTGTGGTCCTCTCTCCCCCTCGAAGGCTGAAAGCAAGTTGGGGTGCCTCTTGGGCAGTGCCAGACTGGCAGTGCCACTTTGGTACTTGGGCAATGCCAACTGGGGAGTGCGCATGTGCAGCAGGCCAATGGGAGGAGTGAGCCAATGGAGGAAGGGGGCCCACTGCCACTCTGCATGCAATCAGTGGGGGGATTGCTTCTCTGCCTGCGATTGGTGGGAGAGGGACTAAGGGGCATAATCCATCTGGGTGACGGGGGCAACAGGTTAGCGGCGAGGGATGTATCTTGGACCGTGGGTCCCTGCAATTGTGAGGGAGGGGAGCTAGTTGAGGCTGCCTGCAGTAGCAGCTCTCTTCTCTGTCTGTCAGATAATGTGCATGAGCAGCATCAGACGCCTGCACATGTGCAATACCTCCCTTTATAGTGAGTTAAACCCCACCCATAGCCTTTCTGGCTAGAAATTGACTCATCTATCTTTTTAGAGACAAACAGCATACTATTCGGTGTGAAAAACCACCCAAAAAACAGATTTGCAACTCTCCCATTTTCAAACTTAGACACTTAGGAAAAAATCTTGTAAAGTACCACCCAATATAACATTAACAATCAAAATTTACAATGTGAACAATTAAGAAACACCGAAGTCAATAAGTTAATGTTTCAGAGGATGCAATTCCTGTATGGTTGTCAGCGAACCTCTGGCACATGCTTGGAGGTTGAAGTTTCCTCAGGTGAGGTTCTTTGTTCCACAGTTTTTTTCGGGCATTAACAGATTCTCGAGAATGTCAAGGTCTTTCCTTGCCACTGCCTGTTGCTCTTTTGGTTGACTCTGCCTCTGGCAAACTAGTTGCTAAAAGTTGATCAGCACGTCTTCTCCATACTACATTATCCTGAGTTTGAATGGTATGGGACACTGATCCAATCTGTACTAATGCCATCCAGGTATCCACTTACCACTGGTGGTGTAGTTTCTTGCTGATACATCCTGACCTTTCTGAAAAATGTAGCGTTTAGCCCTGTTCTTCTGTCACATAATCTGACTATCCTGTTGTTTCCCTTCAAAAATTTTTCTTGTCTTAAGCGTCTTCAGCAAATCAAAAGCTGTGCATATGTGATATTTTATCATGAGTAACACTGAAGAACTTTGGGTTGTCAAATGTGTTATTTTCTTGTATGTCATCAGGAATTGGCTCAGTCATTTAGACAATAATCCTTCCTCACAAATTACCTTTAGTGAATGCTTCGTTGTCTGAGCAAACCTTTCAGCAGTATGATAAAGAATGGATCAAATATGTTGGATTCCATTCTCTATTAGATAATTTGTGAATGAAATGGGACCTATTGTCACCAATAAGTTGTTCCAGGGGACTGAATCATGCAAAAATCTCACTCAGTCATTCTGTTGTTCTCTCTGAGGATGTTGTCTTCATAATGATGTCTTTGTGTCATTTCAAGTGTCTATCACAATGAAAAACATTCATCCTTTGAATCATTTAGCATAACCTGTAAGAACAAATTGCCATAGCCCTATTAGTATTCCCATGGGGGTAATGCACAAGTGATGACAAGTTTTGAATTTTTGCACATGCCGAACACACACACACGCCTTCTTGTTTTTGTTATCAAGCCCTGGCCATATCAAAAATAGGAAGGTATCTCCTTCATCCTTACTATATCCCATAATGACCTTCATGAAGTTGGTTTAAGACACATTTCTTTAACAGTGGTGGAATGATAATCTTGCCCTGGCTGCATGGATTTTTGATCCAGTGACAATACCCTCACACCTCATAGTTAGAACTACTGTGTCCGCTGCAATTTTGTTTACTTGGACAAGATATTCGAATCTTTCAGTGTATGAGTTCCACCACTCAGTGTTGCCATTGTATAATCCCACGGCATCGAAAGCTCTCGCCATTTTTACTGTAGGTAGGCATAAGCACGATGTGCTTAAGACACAATACTATATTGTATCTTTTTTCAAACCAGGTAACCCTGAGCTCGTCTGTTTCTTCCAGGTTTTTGCAATAGCCTCAGCTCTGAATTATTGTTATGGAGTTTTTTTTTAAAGTCACAATGCTTCCTGCACTACTTAAGAACTTTCTGGGCCGAAGACATCGTCATGTTGTTTTCTCCAAAATCTTTGTTTAAATTTTGGTTCCTTCAATGGCTGGTACCAATATTTGGCAGCCCATCATTGCCAGCTTTGGTGTCGCTATGTTCTTATCTTCGTAATCCTTTTTGGATGTCTACAGCACTGATCGACAATTCTTCTATTTTTTGTATTTCTCTGGGGAGCCAGACTAGTTCTGAACCTTCTTGTCACCAGTTATCTTTTGAGCTGTTTTAAAAGGATAGGTTTGCAGATCTTGAAGGTACAAACAAACAAAAGCTTCATGAGAAATGTGTTCATTCTACAGGCTGTTAGGATAGACAGCTTCTTTTCCCCATCATCAGCCAAAGACACCATCAATACTTCATTTGATCAGACTCTTAAAGATCCCTTGTTCCAGCCAGGAGCAAATAGGAATACACAACAGAGAGGTTATGTGGCATTTGCACAGTTTGTTATAAATGAGATTAAAGGAGAATTTAAGATTGGAAGTCAGGCTTGAGGAGGTTTTAAATATATAGACTTAGATATTAGGAGTAGGTCAGGAATAACCTTGAATTAACAGTCTTATCTAAAAGGTGTTTGTCATATCCGATAAATCATGCTAGATTGTCACAAAGGTGATCTTACATCTAAAGATGAGTCAAGCAGTCAAGAAGCTTGAGTTGACAGGTAAATAAGCTATGTACTCAAACAATACCCAATGCCAATTTTGATGCATTGGGACTAAGTGAAACATGCTAATAATTGAGGATGCCTTAAGGGCAAACAAAACGTGAAAAAAATTAAATGCAGATAAATGCTTATTCAAGTTTCCAGCCTTGGGTGACCCAAAAGATGTGAAATTATTAGTTTTTATTTATGCTTCTCATACCAAACTTATGGACAGGTATTTGAGTGACCTTGCTTTGTAATACCCTTGATGGGTGAAAATGGAAAATGTTGTTTCCTGGCCTAGGAAACTAAGAAAACTTTTAAAAATTAAAAATACCTAAGTTGCAGAAACATTGGCTGAATTCTACGGTTCTGCCTGCTATGGAAACAGAGTGGATGAGTGATGGACCATGGAAAGGTAAATTCCCACCCCTTGAATCTAAAAGCAATAGATATGGGATGAGATTTTATGGCCCTGCTTGCCCCCAAGCCAGAAAATCCTGCCTGAGATCAATGGACCTTTGCGTGGTCTATGTCCCGCCTACTATGATTCCCATTGTGGGTGGGATGGGAAAATTCTGCTCATGAAATTTTGCTTATCAAATATTTTAGGAGAAATTCTTTACAAGAGATATTCTGATAACAGTTTGCCCATTGAATACTACATAGATAACTGTTCCCTGTGGGAAAATGTACATTTGACCAAGTATGTGTCCAAGAAAGATTAAAGGATTGACCGTGCTAGTATAACAGGCATGTTGGAAAGAAAAGAGAGCTCCAAGATAAAATGGGTCAATGCAAGTCACTATTTGGCAGAATGCTTTACAAAAAGAAACATTTTCACAAATAAATTATTTGAAGCCATAGGAGAGGACGTTTTATATTATGATACAATATAAAGAATATGGCAAAGTATTTATTTTGAACTGCTGTTTAGGTATTATAATGATTTAGTTTAAAGCAAGGTGAACAATTTGTTAATTAAATGTTAATTGTATTATCAAGATTAAGAATATACATGTTTAGGGCATTGATTGATCAAGAATTTTGAGTATATATAAAGAGAAATGGCTGGGACCCTGGGGGTTGGTTAGGAAGAAAGCAAACATGTAATGTTGCACATTTTGTAAATAAATAGTCTTAAGTAAGAAAATTGACATTTGATTTCCTGCTTTCACCATTGCCTTTAGAGTGAATTAACACAATATTTGTACCATCTGTAAATTTAGAAATTGTGACCTGAGGGCACTGTGACTAATTAGAACATAGAACAATACAGCACAGAACAGGCCCTTCGGCCCTCGATGTTGTGCCGACCAAAATAAAAAGCAATGCCCCTCCTAACTAAACCATTCCCTTCTCATCCATATACTTATCAACTAACCTCTTAAACGCCACCAAACTTGGCGCATCTACAACAGCTGCAGGCAGGGCATTCCACTCCCTAATCACTCTTTGAGTAAAGAACCTACCTCTGATATCCGTCCTATAACTCATACCCCTTAATTTAAAGTTGTGTCCCCTCGTGCTAGCTTTTTCCATCCTAGGAAAAAGGCTATCACTGTCCACCCTATCCAAACCTCTAATTATCTTATATGTTTCAATAAGATCCCCCCTTAGCCGCCTCCTTTCTAACGAAAACAACCTCAAATCCTTCAACCTCTCTTCATAGGACCTGCCCTCCATACCAGGCAACATCCTGGTAAACCTCCTCTGTACCCTCTCCAATGCCTCCACATCTTTCTTATAATGTGGCGACCAGAACTGCACACAATACTCCAAGTGCGGCCGCACTAGAGTTTTGTACAGCTGCAACATGATGCTGCGGCTCCTAAATTCAATCCCCCTACCAATAAAAGCTAAGACTCCATAAGCCTTCTTAACAACTTTATCCACTTGACTGCCTACTTTCAGGGATCTATTGACACATACACCAAGATCCTTCTGTTCCTCAACACTATTAAGAGCCCTACCATTAGCCCTATACTCTACACATTTATTGTTCCTGCCAAAGTGCATTACCTCACACTTTTCCACATTAAACTCCATTTGCCACCTCTCGGCCCAGCTCTGCAACTTGTCCAAGTCACTCTGTAAACTAAAACACCCCTCTTCACTATCTACCACACCACCAACTTTAGTATCATCTGCAAATTTACTGATCCATCCCTCAATACCCTCATCCAGATCATTTATAAAAATTACAAACAGCAGGGGCCCCAAAACAGACCCCTGAGGCACACCACTCGTCACCGAACTCCACGATGAATATCTCCCATCAACCACCACCCTCTGTCTTCTATCTGCCAGCCAATTTCTAATCCAATTAGCTAAATCACCCTCTATTCCACACATCTGCATTTTCTGTAGAAGTCTTCCATGGGCCACCTTATCAAAAGCCTTACTAAAGTCCATATATAGTCCAAAGTCCAATTCATTAATCCATGTCAAGAAAAGCCAGGCTAACCCATGGAGCATCCCACTGCATACCTTCCTCAGGTCCATTAAAGGCTGCTCTGAAAATGAGCCAGAAATGATCACACCACAGACAATTATGGGAAGGAACACAAACACTCATCTTGATCTAAATCAATATTTCCACCATTGGCTGCTACTCAGTGGAGCCCATCCACAGGATTGCCTTCTCCCCCATTACCCCCTTGATTTTTAATTTCCAGATGAGCTCCATGAGGGAGCAGCTGTATTCTCCCCTTCCTACACCTTCCCGTGTGATTGTTATGCTTGGAGTGTCAGCACTTCTTGATCACTGCAACTCATTCATCCATTCCAATGAGGTCTAATGTGAAACTGGTTTAGCACTCTAGCCAGTACAAGTAAATGTCCAATTACACCATTCCTCCCTCCACTCTCCTTTACACACTTTAAATGAAATTCTACCCAGATTAACTTTGGCTAGCCAATGAGCAGATATATTTATGTATTCTAAAGCATGTCTGGATGACATGCTGTGCAAGTCCTCATCTTAAGCTTGGTATAAGCATGGATTTCTCAAAAGGAGTGAATATGGAAGAACAAGCAACAGCCTATAACTACCCTAATTGTTCATTACAGTCAAACTTCAGCAGCACAATGAAGGCAGACACCAGATAAGTTCTGCAACATCTAATAAAATCTCATTTTTAAATACAAAATTTTAACAAATTTGTCAAATCTACCTCATTCTAATTGTAAAGTTGCTGTAGATGTGTCATCCTCCCTATCCCAGTGTCTTCTAGAACCTTCAACGTTTTGGACAAAATCTTTTCCCCAACTGCTGAATTTGGAAGACTGAAAAACAATATTCAATATTCCAGGAATTCTCAATGTTTTTAATGTTTTTAAATAAAGAATTATTTACACCTAACTGAGTGTATTCTAATTTATTCAGAACACTTTCAATTATACGTGTAGATTTGTTCTTCACTGATGTTTCATTTTTTTTTATTCATTCAAGGGATGTGGGCTTTGTTGGCAGGGCCAGCATTTGTTGCTCATTCCTAATTGCCTTGGAAGATGCTGGTGAGGAGCCTTCTTGAACTATTGCAGTCTGTGTGGTGTAGGTACACCCCAGTTAGGGGAGGGGGTGGGGTGGAGTGTTCCAGGATTTTGACCCAGAGACAGTGAAATATTTCCAAGTCAGTATGATGAATGGCTCTGAGGGGAACTTCCTGATGGTAGTATTCCCATGTTTATGTGTCTTTGTCGCTCTCAATGCCATGTAGCTTCTAGATGGTATACACATTGCTGCTATTGTGCATTGACGGTGGAGGAAGTGAATATTTATGAAAGGGATACCAATAATGCAGACTGCTTTGTTCTAGGTGGTATCAAGCTCCTTGGTTGTTGTTGGAGCAGCACTCTTCCAGGGAAGGGGAAAGTATTCCATTACACTCCACTTTGCCTTGTATATAGATTTTGAGGAGTCAGGATATGTGTTACTTGCTGCAGGATTACTAGCTACTGAACTGCTCTTGTAGCCACTGTATTTATATACAAACATACAAAGAGCAGGAGTAGGCTATTCAATCTCTCGAGTCTGCTCCACTAATTAATAATATCACGGCTGATCTGATTGTAACCGCAAATCTGCATTCTGTCAAGCCCCCAAGAACCTATCACCCCCTTTCTTGCCAAGAATCAATCCACCTCTGCCTGAAACATATTCAAAGACTTTGCTTTCATGAGCTTTTCAGAAGAGAGTTCCAAAGATACTCCACTTGCTGTGTGAAAAAACATTGCTTCATCTCTGTCTTAAACAGTTTAAACTGTTTCATCTTTATTTTAAACAGTGGCCCCTAGTTCTGGATTCTCCCACAAGTGGAAACATCCTCTCCACCTTCTCAAGACCCTTAGGATCTTATATGCTTCAATTCAGTTGCCTCTTGCTCTTCTAAATACCTCATAATAAAACCCACCTATTCCAGATATTATGCTGGTAAACCTTCACTGAACTGTTTCCAATGCATTTGCATTATTCCTTAAATAAGATAGCTAATACTGTTCTCAGTACTCAAACTGTGGTCACACTAGTCCTCTGTACAACTATAGCATAACCTCTCTACTTTTGTATTCACTTCCGCTCACAATAATTAGTAGCACCATATTAGCTGCCTCAACTACTTGCTTACTTGCCTCGTAGTCTTTTGTGATTCATGCATTTGGGCATTCAGATCCTTTTTCACCTTAGTGTTTTACAATCTCTCACCATTTTGATGATATGCTTACTTTTAAATCTTCCTGTTAAAATGAACAGTTCCACATTTTATCACATTATACTCTATTTGCCAGAACTTTGTCCATTATCTTTTTGTGGTCTTGTTATGTCCCCTTCATAACTTACTTTTCTACCTATCTTTCTGTCATTAGAAATTTGCAACCATTCTTTCAATCTCCTCCCTCAAGTGATTTATATAAATTGTAAACAGTTGATGTCCCAGCACTGATCCCTAAGGCAAACCACTTGTTACATCTTACCAACCTGAAAAAGATCCATTTATGCCTACTCTCTGTCTTCTGCTAGCCAGCCAATCTTCTATGCATACAAATGTATCACTCCCTATGTCATGAGTTTTTATTTTCTGCAATAAACTATAACTAGTCCAGTTGAGTTTCTAACCAATGGTAACACTCAGACTGTTGATAATGGGGAGTTCAGTGATGGCAATGCCATTGATTGTCAAGGGGTGATGGTTAGCTTCTCTCTTGTTGGAGATGATAGTTGCCTGGTATAAATATTACCTGCCATTTGTCAGCCCAAGCCTAGATATTGTCCAGGTCTTGTTGTATTTGGACATGGACTGCTTCAGTATTTGAGGAATCATGAATAACGCTGAACATTGTGCAATCATCAGCAACAACTTCATTTCTGACCTTAGGGTGGAAGGAAGGTCATTGATGAAACAGCCAACGATGGTTGGGTGAGGACTCTACCCTTAGGAGCTCCTGCAGTTATGTCCTCCAAAAAGGTTAACCAACTTCCTTTGTGCTCATTATGACTTCAACCAATGGAGAATTCTCAACAAATTTCCATGGATTCCAGTTTTGCTTGGGCTCCTTGATGTTACAGTCAATCAAATGCAGCCTTGATGTGAAGGGCAAACATTCTCACCTTACTCTAGAGTTCCGCTCTTTTGTCTGTGTATATACCAAAGCTGTAATGTGGTCAGGAACTTGCAGAACCTTGCAGAACCCAAACTGAGTGCCGGTGAGCAGGCTATTGCTGAGCAAGTACTGCTTGTAAGAACTATTGGTGCCCATTTCCATTACTTTACTGATGATCAAGAACAGACTGATGAAGCAATAGTTGGCTAATTTTGATTTGTCCTGCTTTTTGTATACTGGATATATCTGGACAATCTTACACATTGCCAGTGCTTTAGTTGTATTGGAATAGCTTGGCTAAAGGTACAGCAAGTTTTGGAGTAAAATCTTCTGCACTATTACCAAAATATTGTTAGCATCCATAGTCTTTGCAGTAGCCAGTGCCTTTAACCATTTCTTGACATCATGTGGATTGAATTGAATTGGCTGAAGACTGGCATCTGTGATACTGGGGACTTGCATAATAGACTGAGATAGATCATCCACTTCACACTCCTGGCTGACAGTTGTGTACCTTTTGCACTGATGTTCTGGGCTTCCCGTCATTGAGGAATGGGATCATGATGGAGTCTCCTCCGCCACTGACTTGATAAATTGCCCAGCACCATTCATGGCTGGATTTGGCAGGACTGCATAGCTTAGATCTGATCCGTTGGCTATGGGATTGCTGAGCCCAGTCTGTTTGGCACATAAGTAGCCCTGTGTTGTAGCTTCACCAGGTTGATAGCTCATTTTTAGGTATGTCTGATACTGTTCCTAGCATATCCTCCTTCACGCTTCATTGAGCCAACGTTGGTGGTAATTGTAGAGTAGGGATATGCCAGAACATGAAGCGTTAGATTGTGGTTGAGTATAATTCTGCTGCTACTGCAGGTATCCTGTCTCAATTTGCTAGATTTGTTCAAAGTCTATCCCATTTAGCACAGTAGTGTTACTATACCATGATAGAGGGTATCCTCAATATGAAGATGGAACTTCATCTCCAAAAGGACTGTGTGGTGGTCACTCCTACCAATACTGTCATGGTCAGATGCTTCTGTGACAAGTAGATTGGTGAGGGTGACCATTGTTGGTTCCCTCACCACTTCCCACAGACCCAGGCTAGCAATGATGGACGGGATTTTCGGCACAACCTGCCACTTTGCCCTTGTTGATGTAGACAGGGGCATGTCCTCCACTACACTTCCTGAAGTCAATGACTATCCTTGCACTTGCCCTCAAAAAATTTGTATTGACCTTAAAGGAAGTTTATACCTCTTGTTCACCAGGCTTTTTAAGTTTTCCAAATCTCAAAAGTTGCAAACAAAGTTAGGGCCATTCTATCCAGATAATTTTTGTTTTTTTTTTAATAACCCATTTTCTGTAAGCCTCTTTAACATCAAAGTGGCTCTAAGCTGACATACCTGCTGGAGAATATTTGAAAATCCTTTAATCAATCTCACATCTGAATCAATAATGTGTGCATATCTCCAGGGCAGAGTTGATGATGACTAGTCATCCAGCTTCACCAATAGGGTGAGCTTACCAGCTTGTCATGCTGGTCGATCAATGTAGCAAAATCACAAGAGAGGCGAAAAACCACGTTCACTCCTGGTTGCTCGCTTCTTGCAATCTTACTGGCCCTGGATTGCCGGTGTAATCAAGCCTGCACTTAGGAAGGGCATGAGGCTGAATTTATTTATAATTATGAATAAGCCCGGGACGCATTGTCTGGCCTCACTTGCCTTAATGATCTCACCAGTGAAGGTCGTCACCAGAAAGGATCATGTATATTCAATGGAGACCAGGTGTGATGGTCTTGCCAATGGGACCAGAGGCCTTTGAGGCCTTATGATAGGTCAGGGAAAGAGGAGGCTGTGTCCCTTGGGCACTGCCATCCTGGCACTGCCATCCTGGAACTCTGGCACTGCCAGCCTGGCACTGGCCATGGACACAGAGCAGTGTCAAAGAGTGCGGTCTTTGCAGACAGGGTGTAAGGGGAAGCGGTGGTCTGTATACTCTTCAATAAGGAATTGGGGGGGGCAGTGATCATCCGGGGCAGAGGGATGTATTGGGCAGTGCTCGGTCAGGGTGGTCAGTGATGGGGGGGATGATGTCTGAAAGGTGGGTAATATTTGAGGGGGATGTAGGGTGATAGCCAGAAGGGTGGGGAGACTGAAAGATCTTCATGTTCTATGTAGACTTTATACAGAACACTGAAAGATCAGTGCATTGCAGTGGCTCCCTCTAACTGTGATCAGGTAGCTTTCCAGTGAGAATTGACTTTGTCCACTCCATGTACTGGTGTGAATCACATTTTGCCCCTTTCTTTGCATTAAGTGCCTGAAATTGTGTTTGAAATCTCACCAAAAAAATGGGCACAATTCTCTCCCACTCATCCGACACTTACAATCTCTTTTGTAAGATCACGTATTAGAAATTGCAGGCCTTGGTTTGTCAAGCAGTGGAAAGGTGCAATTCAATCTGACCGAACTACAACAATATCTCTGCACACACTAAGTAATTCACAATTAGGGAATTGAGCTTAAGAGGAATGTGCATACTTTGTACACAAGGCAAACAGAAGTTCTAGTTGTAAATTATTTAGTACTTTAGTTTGGATATTAGTTTTTAATACTTCATGGAATGTGGGCATTTCTAGCAATGTCATCTCTAATTACTATTGAGAATACTCCCTGTGTCTGCATGGGTTTCCTCCGGGTGCTCCAGTTTCCTCTCACAGTCTGAAAGACATGTTGGTTCAGTGCATTAGCCATGCTAAATTCTCTCTCGGTGTACGCGAACAAGTGCCAGAGTATGGCAACCAGGAGATTTTCACAATAAGCCTACTTGTTACAATAATAAATAAACTTTGAAAAAACTTATAAGAGTGTTGTCAGGGAGGAAGTTTCAGTGAACAAACGGTATTATAATAATATAGTTCCATGTTAGGATGCTGTGTGACTTGGAGGGGAACATGCAAGAGGTGATGTTTCCATGCAACTTGTACCCTTATCTTTCTCGGTGATTGAGATCCTGAGTTTGGAAGGATCTTTTAAAGGAGGCATGATGTTGCAGTAAATCCTATATTTCTCAGACACTGCTGCCACTGAGCGTCATTGGTGGAAGGGATTAAAAGTTAAGATGTTGATAGAATGCTAATCAATCAGGATGCTTTGTCCTAGATGATGCTGACGTTCTGGATTGTAGTTGGGATTGCACTCATCTAAGCAGGTGCTGACTTGCAGCTTTTAAATGGTAGACAGACTTAGGGAGACAGGGAGCAAGTTACTCATACAGATTTCCCAGACTTTGATCTAATTTTGTAACCATGGTATTTATCTAGCTGGTCCATTTCACTTCCTAGTCAATGGTAATCTGTAGAATGTTGATAGTGGGGGATTCAGCAATGGCAATGCCATTGAATGTCAAGGGATGATGGTTGAATTCTCTCTTGCTGAAAATGGTCTTTGCTTGGTATGGACGTTATTTGCCACTTATCAACCCAAACATAAATATTGTTACATATGGACATGAACTGTTTATAAGGAGCTATGTATGGTACTGAACACTGTGCAATCTTCAATGAACATCCCCACTTCTGATCTTATGATGAAGCAGTTGAAGGTTGGGCTTAGTTTTAGGGTCCCATATCAGTACTCCAAGTTACACTAAAATGCCAGACTAAACACCAACAATTTTTCTACATTGGCATAAATGTGAGGAAAGGATGCTTCACTTCAGGAGTAATTCCACTGACAAATTAGAGATCTGTTATAGTGAAACAAACTTTGTTTAATAACACAGTTTAACTGTAACAAATGAAGCAGCTTAATCATCAACAGTTGAACAATATTTAAAAATGAAAGGGAACAACTTTAATTTCTAATTATGCCTTAGTTCCAAGTAAACAATATTTTTTCCGATAGACTTATAATGTTAACTTGAATACAGTTAGCAACTATAAATGTTCTTGCTATAAGGGGTATAGCCAGTCTTGAAGCCTGTAGGGAGAGATTTTACATTTCAGAGCAGCTTGAAGACCTCTGTATTTAAACAAACCTGAGCTGTTTTTACTGTGCTAAATACCTAGCTCCTCCCAGTAACTACATTATCACATGACCCTTTAATCAACCTAATCAAAAACCCCAGGGGAAACTTTTATCTGTAAACAAAAATCTATTATCCCCTCCTAATTTAATTCTACATGGCTGAAATGAATAATTATCCGGTCCTCCCACCATCTGAGCTGTATTCCTTCTAGGCATGCTGACTACCTGTAGCATAAAGCTGAATTTTAAACATTCCCTTTAAATACACAATAAAACAATAAATATATTTATATCTATTGCATCTATTATTATTACACTAAGACTTTTGAAAAACTGTTATCTATTGTGTCAGATAGCTAACTAAATATTTTTCTTCACACTATCCTGTCTTCAATGCCAAACTGATCTTTCAACTTCTCACACAGGCCTTCGCATAACTTAATCCTTAATTTGCCCCTTCTTTTTATTTTCAGTTGTACTCAGTAATGTACTTTAGAAGGTTTAATACAGATGGGAAATATACAGTAAATGGCAGAAACCTTAAAAGTATTGATAGGCAGTGGAGGGGTCTGGGTGTACAGGTACACAGGTCATTGAAAGTGGCAACACAGGTGAAGAAGGCAGTCAAGAAAGCATACAGTAAGTTGTCTTCATCAGCTAAAGCACTGAGTTTAAAAATTGGCAAGTCATGTTGCAGCTTTATCAAACCTTAATTAGGTCATGCTTGGGATGTAGTGTTCAACTCTGGTCAGCACACTCCCTGAAAGATGAGGAGGCTTTGAGAGGATATAGAAAAGATTTGCGAGGATGTTGCCTGGTATGAAGGGTATTAGCTATGCAGAGAGGTTGGAGAAACTTGGTTTGTTCTCACTGGAACGATGGAGGTTTAGGGACAATCTGATAGAAGTCTACAAGATTATGAGGGGCATGGACAGAGTGGATAGTTAGAAGCTTTTTCCTAGGGCAGAAAAGTCAATTACTAGGGGGATAAGGTTCAAGGTGTGAGGAGCAAGGTTTAAGGGAGATGTATAAGGCAAGTTTTTTTACACACTATCCTGTCTTCAATGCCAAACTGATCTTTCAACTTCTCACACAGGCCTTTGCATAACTTAATCCTTAATTTGCCCCTTCTTTTTATTTTCAGCAAGGTTTAAGGGAGATGTATAAGGCAAGTTTTTTACACAAAGGGTGGTGGGTGCCTGGTAATGAAAGTGCAAATTATATTGATATTTAAGGGGTGTTGACAAAAACATGAATAGGATGAGAATAGAGGAATATGATCCCTGGAAGAGTAGGGGGTCTTAGTTCAGTCAGGCAGCATGGTTGATGCAGGCTTGGAGGACCGAAAGGCCTGTTCCTATGCTGTAATTTTCTTTGTTTTTTTTGTGCTTTGAGTCAACTCCATTCTCAGTGATAAGTTATTGATGTTTGGAGTCTTCTCCAGTTTTTCAATATTGTATGAAAACATTGTATATTTTTGTGGACTGAACAGTTGATATTAATGTTAAAATGCAGCATCATAATTCATAAAACAACCAAATGAAATAATAGATTAACTTTCTATTCTTGCTGTCACAGCCTAAAATTTCAATTTCATCTGGACAGTTAGATCCATAGAATGTGAATGGTGACCTTTGTGAAACCTGTTTGGCAGAATTTTGAAAAAGAGCCATTGAAACCGAATTTGGCTCTACTTTTGTCAAACAAAATTGAGTAAGATTATCTAAACCTTTCAGTCTTTCAAGCAGAAATGTGGAATCCTTTTAGTTGTCAAGATTGAAGTTGCCAGAAAAACTTATTTTATTCCCTTTTTATCTAACAATTTATTAACTTTGCTTTCACTTGGTTCATTTCTGACTTTTCCTTTTTCTTTCTTGAATTCTCTGTTTCTGTAAATAGCCTGTCAATTAATATCTGCTATAGGCATATTGATTTCTACAGTTACTTTGACTGCATTGCTTCCTACCCTACATCCTCTATTCCATCCTCTCAGTTTCCCCATTGAATCAGTTCTGATGAGACCATCGCTGATTTTGATATGTCTTCCTTTTTCTTCAACTGAAGATTCCCCTCCAATAGTGGTTAACTGGGTCCGTCCAATTTCCCACTTCGGTGGTCACCCTCCCCTTTCCTCCCAGAACTACCATAAGAGCTTCTCCTTGATCTCATCTTCTATCCACCAATGTCCACATTCAATGGATCATCCTTCGCAATTTCTATCACCTCAAGTCTGAGGCCATCACCAAACATATTTACCCCTGCCTTGGCCTTTCAATATTCAAAGCGATTATTCTCTCTGCAATACCCTGGTGTACTCACAATTGCCCCCAATATTGCTATTGTGTTACATGGCACTTTATGTGCAAACATTGGAGATGCAATATCTGCCCTTCCATCATCCAGGCTCCCAGACACTCTGTCCAGGTGAAACTGTGAATTACTTACTTCTTTCATTTTCCATCCTGTGTTTGCTGTTCACAATATAGTCTCCTCTGCGTTGGGGGATCAAATGAAGATTGAGTGGTTGCTTTGCAGAACATCTCTCAAGTCTGCCAGCATTATCCTGAGTTCCAGTTGCCTTGTCTTTTTAATTCCCTGCTCCAATTGCATTCTGATTTCCCTATCCTTAGCCTTCTATACCATTCAGGAACGATACCTTGACCTTTTACTGCCTTCCATTCTTAATATTGAGTTGAATAGTTCAGATCATAACCACTGTTCCAATCTTTTTCAGAAGGCATCTGCTGGTATTGACTCCCATTTACACCTCCTCTAGAGCCATTTTATTCTTCTTTACCATTTCATTTTGCCTCACATCATAATCCTTTTTGCCAATTATTTTCTCCGAATTTTCCACCCTTCTCCTTTGTTTTTTTTCTCTAATCCTACTCTTTCTCTGCAGCTTCTCATTTAAAATCTGTCTCATCTGCAACATTTTGCAATTCAAGTGAAAGGCATTCGACCTGAAACATTAACTCACTTTCTCTCTCCAGAGATGACACCAGACCTGTATTTCCAACAGTTTCTGCTTCTGTCCTTTCTTGCATTAAATGTCTGAGTGTGGCAGTAAACTAAGACTGTTCTTTAGAAACTGATGACTTTGAAACTTTTCCGCGCAACTAAGATTTTTATCGCTGCTTAATCCTTTATCAATGAAAAAATATAAATTGACTATCATCATACTGGCTCATTTAAACCGCTGAAGAAATCACAGTTGCTGTTTGGTGCATTAACCATGTTCTATCAGACCGTTGCTCATAATGTCGAACTGGTCCTGAAATTATGTCAATATTGAAACCGTTTTAGTTCATCAAACAGCTGTTAAAAGTCAGTTGTAAAAGTTTCCAATGCCATTGTGCATCTAGGTGGGAACATGCTATTGAAGTGCCAAGGAAATCAATTAAAGCCAATAGCATGAAAAAAAAAGATTGACTTGCCAGCTTAAGCAAATTGTGGCTTTTTATATGGTCCTTGAGTTTAGAAGTACTGATGTGCTACAAGGAGACCTGAATTTCACATCATGTAATTTTAGAATTATATCTCAATTCATTCAAAATTCTGCAGATTTATGTCACATGCAGTCTCCCTGGAATTGTTAACGATGTTTATAATGAAGGGCAACATATTGCACCAATGAAGTAAGAGTTAGTATAATATTTAAATGACAAAAGTCTGTAATAATGTTCGCATGTAATCCCACTGTCTCTGAAATCTCCAGATCTCCAACAGCGACATGCATCAAACCCTTAATCACCAACCTGCTTTGAGCTAAGATTAATGTTTCATATGACTGCACTTGGTTTGCTTTAGAAGCAGAGGTGTCAACTTGTTAAACAACAGGCAGAGAAATAAAATTTGAATACTTTCAATGATTGCACCTTGATATCAACAATAATTTGAAGAGTGCATTCCTAAAAGATAAATTAACAGTTTTGTTGTTTTTGTATGAGATATGAGCCTCAAAATACAATGACTAACTTTTCAACTATTTGGAAGCTAAACATGTAATGGCATTTTAACAAAATAGGATGTAGGAAATTCAGCTGAAACATTAAAGCTTGTCAACACTAAAAAGAAATTAATAAACTCTGTGCAATGCAATAAATCACAGCGCTTTTCTTTATGTTCAGACTCAATGGATGATTAGCTTGTTGACATATTAAGCATTGTTGTTGGCTTTGGAGTACATCCAAGGTTCCCCTTCATTGTGAAGTTAAATATGCAAACTGACTAATAATCAAGCCCAGTTTTGTAGAGTATACATGTAAACAGGAACTGTCTATTTACATTGCATAAAACAAAAAGAGAGACATTGATGGAGCACATGATTTCTGCAATTTTTTGAAATGATTTGCTTTCTATTTTCCATGCTTCAAATTTTGACAGCCTTATTCATAAATCACAGGCTGATAGTAATGGCTTTAGAATTAGCATACATGCTACAATTTCAAAACATTGCAATTTTTTAATAATCAGTTGCAATTTGGCGTATTACTATTTGAATTTATCTTTTGTCTTTATTGTACTCAATTAAGTAATGAGTCTTTTTCTTAACTTTAGTGAACAAAATTGTTTTTTTTAACTATTGACGGACACTGTAATTTATTTTTCTTCCCCTTTAGATGGAGGTACATGTGAAGTAATAGCAGCGCACAGATGCTGTAACAAGAATCGAATTGAAGAACGATCACAGACTGTAAAGTGTTCCTGTCTGCCTGGGAAAGTAGCTGGGACAACCAGAGCCAGACCATCTTGTGTTGATGGCAAGTAAATTAAATCAATAATAATTCAATTTAAAAATCGCAGACACAAATGTGTTAAATATAATGCTAGGCAGATTTCAGGAATGTAATCAGTTCAGTGGCATTTTTTGATTAAATTGCAAACTTATACTTAAATGAGTTAGCAACATAGATGAGTCGCCAGTCTTTGTAATTAATCAGATAAATACTGACCTCTGAAGGAGTAAACAATGAAACCTAATAAGAACATCCATTTATATTTTATAGCTTAAGAACAGTAACTTTATTCTAAGTTGTTTATTATCCTGTCTCCTTACAAGATGGAAGTCACTTTGAAGCTTCCTATGACCACAATATCTTGTAATCAAAATTCATTTCAATTTACAGGGAAATGAGTGCTTGATATAAAAATGGTCCAATTTTGTTACCTTGAGTTCTGACATATCTAATGGACAATATGTTAATTCAGGAGAGGTTTTGCTTACGTTTTGGGCCACATCTTGCTGGAACTATGTATTCTGCAGCCTAAACCACAATATAATGCAGCAGATATAATTTGTACCGTAACATGTCAGAAATACAAGCCAATAACAGCATAGCAAGATCAGTCAGGATGCTTGTGAACAGTGGGATCAATTGTCCACATAACCAATGATATTGAAGGATTAAGAAAGAAGAGTAATGGCCAAGGATGACAAATTAGTGCTGAATCAGATAGAGAAAGATAGATGAGTAGAGAGAAAAAAAAGACCAGATTAAGAGAGAGAAAATGAAATAAAACATTCTCCTAGATGAATTTTTTCCATCTAGAAATGCAGTTTAAATTGTTCACTCCCTGATTTGACTAGACTGAATGATCCTGATAACAAACATAAGACGTATTCAAAGTAAAGAGAGAGGTGCATGATCTGTGGTATTTTAATGAATCCACTTATTCTGGGACTGGCATCAAATGCATGACTCTGAGTGTGGTATGGACCTGCAAAACTAAATCTCAACTGGATTATTTTAAAGCATCAAAATTTGGAGTAAAAATGAGTTTGCACAAAGAGAGGGTGAAATTTCTCAATGGACTTATGATGTCAACGATTGTGATTCAGCTTCACTTGATACTCTGCTGGGTGCCGTCAGCAGTAAAGAAATAGTTTTTCTCAGCAAGTCCTGAAGCATTCTGTCACACAGCTGGATTCAGTACAGGAATGACCTAGCCAGATGTGAGTGTAGTTGGACATTTTCTGCATCTTACTGAACACATCAGGTGTACCCTTCTGGCTTATTCCATCACCCATTTACCTTGTAAAGGCACCAGCCTTTTCTCTCTTCGCACTTTCTCGCATTTCCATTTATCAGTCCTACTGACCCTCATCCTTACAGTTTTCTGTTTCTCACCAAGAGTACTACACCCTATGGGTGAACAATTATAATCAGCTGTAGGCCTATCTTGTGCAGTACGAGGGGAATCTGGAGCACAAGGGTGGGGGACAAAACTGGAAATGCTCCTCCACATATTTTGCAGTTTATGGCTACAGAGGAGGAAGTGTTGGAAATCAGTAGTGCTTTAACAACCCTGCCCATCAGATGTGTAGAGATTGCCACCTTGCAGTGACCTGCAAGTCTGCAGGAGATAGAATTAAATATCAGTAATCCACATGCCACACAGCATTCAGATCTGTAATAAACGTTATTTCACTGATGAGGCAAATTTTTATAATGTGGTAGCAATGTAACCTTGGCAGATAATTCAGCCTTTTCTCTGCACTCAATGTTCAAACATACAATTGCAATCAGTGGACTTCCCAGAATCGCAGGAGAACTGATTCCCTTTGAAGGTCAATCATTGGAAGACTCATGCTTACCGCACATCAGCACAGATCCTCACATTTTGATGAATCCAGTTAGGCAGCTAGTTGGAAGTGATCCTCTATTCACAAATGAGCAAGAGTGGACAGTTGTGATACAGGTTACTATGGAGGGTCTGTATCAAGGGCACAACTTTGCTTGCAAGACACAAGTGCTGTACTTCAGAATATGATGAAATGAATAACCACTGAGGGACAGGAGGAAATCTGTGATATGTTGACAGACCTTCCGAGCACATTGTCTATGATTGTGGAGAAAACTGAGGAATCTAGCTTGTATATTTGATGGATATCCATTTACCAAATCAGACTGCAGGTAACATATTCCGATTCACAACATTTTCTTATTATACTATATGTAATATACTTGAAAAAGTGATGATCATCAACCAGAATAATAGCAAAACTATTTGTTAGCTGTTATAGCTAGTGAGAATGAAGCCACGAAATGCTTTGACTCCAAATCCTAGACTACCTGGGAAAGCCCTTTGTGTAGACATCAATAAATTTGCTCCCTCACTACTGCAGTGAAGGCTCCAATGTCAATGTCCATTTTGAGTGGACAACCATTAACCATCAATACAATGTGATGGGAACCATTTTGTCCACCTTAATATTATTCAGTTTGTGTACCTTCCAGATTACTCTCTATGCTGTGCACTGCAGTCTGATTTATTTTTCCTTGAGCAATGGGCAAGTCTTGTTTAGCATTGCATTTGCTTCTTATCTACTCCTTTCTACTATAGGTGTATCACACAGCTTCCTTAATCCTACCCTTCACCTGGGTGTGAGCACCCTCACACTCATGGCATTCTTCACAATCCCTGGTTTGTAGATCGAATCTCCAGTACTTCTGCATTCTCTCTAGTTCTGTGCTTCTTTGTTCAATAAACTCTGTGCCTGCAAACGTGGCACTGCCTCTATTAGCAGTTTCCCTCCAAACTTGGTTGACCTTGTCAGCTTGCACACTTTGAAGTTCCATCGCACTTTTTTCTGAACTTTCTATAACACGGGCAAATTCTAAAGCCTTCTTCAGGGATAGTTCTATTTCTGTCAACAGTCTTTTCTATACGGTAGTATCATTCACCTCACATACGAACCAGTCTCTCAACATCTCATTACGGGCTGACAGTAATTCACAATGTCCAGCATATCCTCAGCATAAAAGCCACTATTGCCTCCATGGAGACTCTTATAATTAAATTAAATTTATATCTCTGAATAATAACTGAGGGCTTTGAATGGTAATGCCCTTCTACTAATTCTGTGAGTTTCTCAAAGGTTTTAGTGTTGAAGTGTCCAGAGAAGTCAAGTTTCTTATCAATTTATAGATTTAGACAGCACAGGCTGTTAACAAAATTTACCTTTGTGCCTTCTCCCCCCATTATTTTGTTTGTTTTGAAGAAGGGCTATAGGCATTCAGTGCAGTGAATCCAGTTTAAATTGAAAGGCTCAAGCTTCCCAACGAGAGGAATTTTGAAAATTCACTTAAATGCTGAACTGTAATGCATCCAATGATTTATACACAAGGTCTACTATGCTGTTTCCTGTGGCAAATTGGAAAGTGTGCTGCTGATCTTTGTTGCCATTGTAATATGATCAAAGCAGAGGGAACTACCATGTAGAATAGCAGTAAAACTATTTGTTAACTATAATAACTATCTACTGAGAGTCAAAATGATGTTACCAAATGCTTCAACTCCAAA
Organism: Sphyrna mokarran; assembly: GCA_024679065.1. Lineage (NCBI taxonomy): Eukaryota > Metazoa > Chordata > Chondrichthyes > Carcharhiniformes > Carcharhinidae > Sphyrna > Sphyrna mokarran. Next base: position 100,852,791 of record JAGIQG010000003.1, on the reverse strand, counting down.
TCCCAGACTTCCTGGGAGAGGCCAGGCTCAGGCCCAGAGTTCATGCGCTTTGGCTCAATTGGCCAAATGGGTCACATGACCTTCGCAAATCCATAAAGGATTTCCCTTAAAGGAAAATGCTACTACATGATAGTTCAATGCAAATATTAGTTTGCACTCTTCCCATCTGAATCCTCCGCTTGTCCAGAAACAATGAAAACCCATATTGGGAGAAAACTCAACTATTACCTACAAACTTCAATAACTTGGCCTGTTCTCAACTCACTTCGAAACTCATTCTTGTTTACTCTTAAAGGGACCTGCATTTATAACATTGTCACAGCTCGAGCATTCCATGGAAAAATTTGCTAATCTATCAACATCAATGATAACAATCAAATAAGTCCATGTGGACTTTGGCCATAACTATGCGAACTCTGATGTTGACATGACTAGACTCTAAAATAGGATAACAGATACTTTGAACAAAGAACAAAGAACAAAACAGCGCGGGAAATAGGCCCTTCGGCCCAACAAGCCCACGCCGCCACCCTGATGTTCCCATCTCTACCTGGGATCCCTGTCCATGTTTATAGATCTATGGATTAAAAACCAAATTTGAGACAATTTAGGGAGAATTTGTTTTGCCAATTAGCCTAAGAGCACATCTTTGGGATGTGGGAGGAAACCGGAGCACCCGGAGAAAACACACGCAAGCATGGGGAGAATGCGCAAACTCCCACAGACACAGGCCCAAATCCATGTATCTGCACAGCACAGCGATAGTCACTGAGCTGTCGTGTTGCCCATCAGATGGTCCAGGTCAAGCATACACTAACAATGTGAAGCAGTAGGATACTCTCGAAAAAGATCCAAGAGCAGTCCTCTCATGACCCATCGCGTGTATGCCCCTCGTTAGACAACAAGGTGGACCAAAGCTCCTGTAGGATAAAAATAAGTACATCAATATCATCATCTATTTACACACTTCCCAGGGACTCATGATCCCTATTTTAAATCAGTTTTCTATACGCCTCCATTCCCATTCTGATCATGTGCTCGTCTAAGTATTTCTTAAATAACTCCAGAGTACCTGCCTCTACCACTTTACTTGGCAGCGCATTCCATACCCCCACCACCCTCTGTGTGAAAAAACTCCCTCTCGCATCCAAATTATACCTTACCCCCCTCACCCTAAGCCCATGACCCCTCATGCTATTTGAGTCCATCCTAGGAAAAAGCTTAACCCTGTTTACTCTATCAATCCCCTTCAAAATCTTGTACACCTCTATCAGATCTCCCCTAAGTCTACGTCTTCCTAAAGAAAACAGTCCCAATTTGCCTAATCTCTCCTCATAACTCAGACCTTCCATACCAGCCAGCATCCTGGTAAACCTCCTCTGCACTCTCTCCAGAGTCTCCACGTCCTTCTGGTAGTAAGGCAACCAGAACTGGATGCAGTATTCCAAATGAGGTCTAACCAGTGTTTTATACAACTGCAACATTAAAGGCCAGCTCTTGTACTCTATACCCCTTCCTATAAAGGCTTGCATACTATATGCTTTCTTCACAACCTTCTCCACTTGCTCTGCCACCTTCAGAGACTTGTTCACCTGCACCCCCAGGTCCCTCTGATTTTCTATACTCTTAATAGGTCTACCCTTTATCATATACCTCCCCCTACATTCTTTCTCCTGAAATGCATCACCTCGTATTTATCAGGATTGATAAATTTGGTTTGGTTTGAGTTTTAGAGCTCATATTACCACCAGACTGTTCACCAGCAAAATGGCAGAAAGAAAATATTGTGGAGTGCCTTTCAGGACACTCTGCAATACTTAAAATGTGATGTAGTAGTATTAAAGTGAAGTCACTGTTGTAGCTTAGAAAACTGGCTATCAATTTGCACAGAGCAAGGTTGCACATACAGCAACAGATAATGAATAGATTATCTATTTTTGGTGGTTCTCCAAAACGGTGTCATCTGATCCAAGAGAACAGCTGGAGCCTTGGTTTAACATCTGATCTAACAGAAAGCATTTTCAACAATACCACTTTCCCTCAGCACTGCACTTCAGTTAGATTGCTGGATCAGGAACTGAACCCACTATCTTCTGACTAGAAGCAAGAGTATTACCAAATGAATGAATAGTAGGTAGCCCAGGAAAAGGATGATGATAAAAGGACAGAGGCAGGAACTCTACTCAAACCTTCCCACTTCTCACCCATTTCACACTCCCTACCCCAGTCCTCAGCCAGTACCCAACATGCTGCCTCCCCTCCCAAACACCAAGGTTGCTACTGCACAGGTACAAGCACAACAATTTTTGCCAGGATCCCCAGGGATGCGAACACGTGGAAGACATCGACAAACTGAATCTAAACAGTCCACATATTATCTTTGGGAGTCTGCATCTACTTCTGCTGTTTGCTTGTCCAACAATTGAAGTGGTTGGAAATGAAAAAGTAAAACTTTGCAGTTTCACAAGGGCATGCACATGGATGTTTGAACTAAACAGCTTAACGTAGCACATTGCAAATTAGGTAAACTGTATTACTTTACACCACTTTCCAATGTTGAACATACTTGACTACTGAATGGCATTTCACTTTTTCAGCTGCTTATTAATGAATGAGAAGACATGAATTGACAGACGTCACGGAGAGATGTGCAATACGTGGATGGTTGGTTACAGGGTTGTTTTGTGTCAGTGGGATTGAATGTGGGTGGAGTGGAGAAAAGTTGTTGGATGTGATTGTTACATTAGTCGAGAGGTAATGACTAATTGGCCTTACAACTGTAAAGAAATCCCTGATAATGATACGCGTGGCTGGTGTCGGGCACTATCTTTATCTTCCTCCTCTTAATTGGATTTATCTGCATAGTACCTTATTCATCCAAAAGCTCCAAACCTCGTTTCTGTACGTGATTGTTCAGAGGACTATCATTCTGGAGATTCTAGTAGATGATTACAAAAGGACACTTCCAAATCTAAAGCATACCTTGAGCATGCCGATTTCTTATGCAATGTACGCATCTGGTGATGATGTGGCTTTTATTACGCAGCTCTTGCACTTCATTGGTGAGATTGCCTTGTGGATATCATCATCTACATTGTGTCCTAGCAGCTGCTCCTTAATTCTGAAGATGTCAGGAAGCTTGGACTGCCACAGAAAAAACACAGCATGGCAGTTCCAATGAATTTGGCTCTGTCTTGCATAAATCATCCTTTAGTTACATACCAACTTAATGTTGATGGACAGAATCTTTTGCAGTTTACGAATACTCCTGGTTGATCCAACAATATGTGGATTACCATGTATTTGCAGTCAATGTCACTCTGCCTTTGTATGAAACCAGTCAGGAACACAAAGTCAAATGGTTGCTCATTCATACGTAACATGAGCAAAGTATACAAGTGCTGCCCCTACAAAACAATCCATCAGTAACCTCTTTGATGAATTTGTGCGCAGCTGACTGGGAGATCTGGGATATGTCTCTGGTAGTATTCTGAGGGGATCTAAAGGCATAAGTTTTGATTGAGGCAGTGAATTTAAAGCAATTAGTAACATTTGGCCATCACCACATCCAATAAGGAGCTGATATTGTTCTGGGAAGTTGTAGATGTCTGCCACTTGATCCTACCATTTCAACCTCTGGCAATTCTGCTTTCCTGGAAGCTGAGCCTCTGTTTGTACATCCTGTTATACCTTCTATGACCTTGACCGCTCTGTCGCTTCTTTCTTTGCTGTCCACTCGTAAGTCTCTCCAGAGCTGGCTGTCGCTGTTGCTGATGGCCACCTAATTCAAGATCTACACGAAGGCACTGATGGAATGGTCCATCCTGATCTTGAGATTCAATACCTCCAAGGTGCAAAAACTAGCCTCCAAATCCAAATGCTTTCAACAAACCCTGCTGCCCACTGGGAGGTAAAATGCACCCAAAGTGAACACTGAATATTTGTTGATATGAAAACAGAAAATGCTGGAAAATCTTCGCAGATCTAACAGCATCTGTGGACAGAGAATAGAGCAAACGTTTTGAGTTTGGATGATTCTTCATCAGAGCAGAGAATTTATTGATGTTGTGTTCCTAACTTTTATTGAATCCCATGAAATCCCTTTCATTCTTTCCACATTAATTTCAATTGTAAGTTTCAGCATGCCTGAGAAACATATGCAAATGTTGTGAAATTTAAACAGTGGTTAAAATATCTTTGGGATACAGGCATTTAAATATAATTGTTGACCTGCTTTTCCAAAGGAAACAATGTACGTGTAGCCAAAGGCGTCTGAGTGAAACCTAGAAATTGGCAGATAGGAAGCGGTTTCCAGTCATACTTCAATTTTCAGCTAACTTAAATCCCAGAACTGCATTTGTAGCCACACACCCTTCAATGTCAAAATACCCCTCAATGCATCTGTACGAAATGTGGCAGTCCGATTCTCTTTTACAATGTAACAGAAGGTATTAATTGTGTTTAGTCCATTAACCAGGGGAATATTTTACTGAGTTAATGTCCCAGTTAACTAAGTGGGAATCGACACTCATGGCCGAAATGTACATTTTATTAAGAGACCGAAGATTATCAATTCTCTATGGGAGAGAAATATAGGTGGCTGCATACAAATGATTACATTTTATCTGACATTATATCCCTAAATGGGACAGTTTGGAGATTTTTATGTGTTTTTTGAGCTTCGATTACCTCTGAACCAGCCTGCACTGCCAGCTGCTGCACTACTGCTGGTTTTGATTGGGAGCTAAGCATTATATGTTTCCTCAGATGCCACTTCAGAAAATTATGATGCTGCATGTCACTCTAGTCAGAGAGCCTCTTAATATAACTACAGAAAAGTGCTGGAAAATCTCAGCCAATCTGACAGCAACTGTGAATACAGTCATAGAGTTATAGAGATTTACAGCATAGAAACAGGCCCTTCAGCCCAACTTGTCCATGCTTCCCTTTTTTTTAAAATCGCTAAGCTAGTCCCAATTGCCCACATATGGCCCATATCTCTCTATACCCATCGTACCCATGTAACTATCTAAATGCTTTTTACAAGGCAAAATTGTGTCTGCCTCTACTACTACCTCTGGCAGCTTGTTCCACACACTCACCACCCTCGTGTGAAAAATTGCCTCTCTGGACACTTTTGTATCTCTCCCCTCTCACCTTAAACCTATGCCACCTAGTTTTAAACTTCCCTACCTTTTGAAAAAAAAATTGACGATCTAGCTGATCTATGCCCCTCATTATTTTATAGATCTTGATAAGATCACCCCTCAGCCTCCTACACTTTGGAGAAAAAACTCCCAGTCCATTCAGTTTCTCCTTTAACTCAATCCATCAAATCCCGGTAGCATCCTAGTAAATCTTTTCTGACCTCTTTTTAGTTTAATAATATCCTTTTTTTCTAATAATAGGGTGACCAGAACTGTACACAGTACTTCAAGTGTGGCCTTACCAATGTCTTGTACAACTTCAACAAGACATCCCAACTCCTGTATTCAATGTTCTGACCAATGAAACCAAGGATGCCAAATGCCTTCTTCACCACTCTATCCACCTATGACTCCACTTTCCAGGGACTACGAACATGTACCCCGAGATTTCTTTGTTCTGTAACTGTCCCCAGTGCCCTACCATTAACTGAGTAAGTCCTGCCCTAGTTCCAAATCTACCAAATCTACAAAAATGCATCATCTCACCGTAATCTAAATTAAACTCCATCTGCCATTTTGTCAGCCCACTGGCCCAATTGATCAAGATCCCATTGCAATCTGAGATAACGTTCTTCACTATCTACCATGCCACCAACCTTGGTATCGTCTGCAAACTTACTAACCATGCCTCCTATATTCTCATCCAAATCATTAATATAAATGACAACTAACACAAAACCCAGCACTGATCACTGAGGCACACGGCTGGTCACAGGCCTCCAGTTTGAGAAATAACCCACTGCAACCATCCTCTGTCTTCTGTCAAGAAGCCAATTTTGTATCCATTTAGATACCTCACCCTGGATCCATAAGATTTAACTTTATGCAACAACCTACCATACGGTACCTTGTCAAAGGCCTTGCTAAAATCCATGTATACAACATCAACTGCACTGCCCTCATCTATTCTCTTGGTTACCCTTTCAAAAACCTCAATAAAGTTTGTGAGATGTAATATTCCATTCACAAAATCATGCTGATTGTCCCTTATCAGTCCTTGTCTCTCTAAATGCCTATAGACCCCATCTCTCAAAATTCCTTCCAACAATTTACCCACCATAGATGTGAGATTCACTGGCCTGTCGTTCCCCGACTTTGCCTTGCAGCCCTTTTTAAACAAAAACACAACATTTACCATCCCCCCCATCTTCAGACACCTCACCCATGACTGTCAATGATTCAAGTACATCTGCCAAGGTCTTGGCAATTTCCTCCCTAGCCTCGGATACACTTCATCAGACCCTGGGGATTAATCTACCTTGAATTGCTTTAAGACTTCCAGCACCTTTTTCTCTGTAATAAGCAGACTCTTCAAACATCACTATTCATTTCTCCTAGTTCCCTAACATCCATGCTTTTCTCAACAGTAAATACTGATGAGTAATATTCTTTTAGGATCTTATCCATCTCTTGTGGATCCACACATAGATGACCTTATTGATCCTTAAGAGACTCTCCCTTGTTGCTCTTTTGCCCTTTGTGTATTTGTAGAAGTTCTTTGGATTCTGCTTTGCCTTATCTGCCAAAACAATCTCGTGTCCCCTTTATGTCCTCCTGATTTCTCTCTACTCCTCTACTCCTACACCCCCTATACTCTTCAAGGGATCCATTTGATCCCAGCTGCCTATGCATGTTTTGTGCCTCCTTCTTCTTCTTGACCAGGGCTTCAATACCCCGAATCATTCAGGGTCCCCTACTTCTAATAGCCTTGCCTTTCACTCTAAGAGGAATGTGCTTACCCTGAATCCCAGTTAACACACTTTTGAAAGCCACCCACTTACCAGATGTCCCTTTGCCTTCCAACAGATCCTCAAATTAACTTCTGACAGTTCCTGCCTAAAAACACCAAAATTGGCCTTGCTCCAATTTAGAATTTTAACTTTTGAGCCAGACCTGTCATTTTCCATAGCTTTCTTAAAACTAATGGAATTATGATCACTGGTCCCAAAGTGATCCCTCACTAACATTTCTGTCACCTGTCCTTATTTCCCAAGAGGATGTCAAGTTTTACCCCTTCTCCAATTGACCCATCCAAATGCTGAGTGAGAAATTCCTCCTGAACACATTCAACAAATTTCTCTCCATCCAACTCTCTAATACTATGGCTGTTCTTGTCAATGTTGGGAAAATTAAAATCCCCTATTATTACCACGATATTTTTCTTGAAGCTATCTGTAATCTCATTACATATTTACTCCTCAATTTCCCACCAATTATTTAGGGGCCAATAGTACAACCCTATCAAAATGATTTTCTCCTTCTTATTTCACAGTTCTACCCATATAGACTCAGTGGCCAAACCCTTGGATATATCCCCTCTCAGTACTGCCGTAATGTTTCCCCTCCTCTCTTACCTCTTGTTCCATTTTTCCTATAGCATCTGTATCCTGGAACTTTGAGCTGCTAGTCCTGTCCCTCCCCTAGCCATATTTCAATAATTGCTATAATATTCCAAACCCACATATCCATCAGTGCCCTGAGTTTATCTGCCTTGTCCATCAGGCCTCTTGCATTGAAATAAATGCAGTATAATCTGGACTTCCCTTCCTCTCTGTCTTGCTTTTGCCTGATCTGCCTGGTACCAGGATTACTGACACTGCCTTTACTACTTAATGTGCTCTCTTTAACTTCTGTGTTGTTCTTAACCTTCTCTTCTGTCTCCCTACTACTTTGGATCCCACCCCCCTACCAAACTAGTTTAAACCCTCCTGAGTGTTACAAATCTCCTCACCAGGATGTTCATTCCCCTCCAGTTTAGGTGTAACCCGTCCCTCTTGAACAGGTCACTCCTTTCCGAGGAAAGATCCTAATGATCCACAAATCTAATTTCCTGTCCCCACTTCATTTGCTTAATCCTCCTACTCCTACTCTCACTAGCACTACTTTCACTGGTAGTAATCCAGATTTTCTGTGGAAAATGCTGGAAAATCTCACATTTTTCAGCATTTTTGTGTATTTGTTTTCGATTCCAGCATCCACAGTATTTTGCATTTACCTTAATATAACTAAGCTGGTGACATTTACAACGCTGACACTGATATACAATTCTTGTTCAGGAACATCTCAAGAGAAATTTGGGCAGAAAAATGAAGGATTTGGTCAGGAAGCATCATACCATTTGATATGAAATATCAAAGGCCTGAAGTATTTCAGGAACTTATGATTCTCATTTCAGTAGGGGATTGATGGAATCAGCCGGGAAATGGCATAAATGGGTTTCCTGTGTTTCCTCTTTGGCTCCACAAACTAAATGCTCAAACTCCTCATGGAATTGCAAGACATACATATCATCTTCCCCTTGACTCAGGTTTGTGTTTCTGGATACATTTGATGTTTACTTTGGCATAGTAGAGGGCCTCCATGTAAAAGCATGGTTCTAAAAGACTGTTTTCCTTAGAAGGTTTTTGAAACTGCAATAGAATCTCTACAGTGCAGAAGAGGACCAACAACAATCCCACCCGGGCCCTAACTCTATTTATTTACACTGCTAATCCTTCTGATGCTAACAGGCAATTTACCACGGCCATTCAGCCTAACCTGCACATCTTTGGAGTGTGGGAGGAAACAGCAGCATCTGGAGCAAACCCACGCAGACACGGGGAGCAAACTTCACACAGTCACCCACGGCTGCAACTGAACCCGGGTTCCTGATGCTGTGAGGCACCTGTACCAATCACTGTGCCACTATGGCACTAGTCAAGGAGTGGTAAAGCAGCTCTCATCTCATTCTGCCCCTCAGTTAATCACAACAGGCACTTTTTAAAAGAATTTATTTATCAATCTCGTGGGTATTTAAATATTTAAGTGTTGCGACTTTGAAATACACACATGGACAGGTTTTCTTGTAAGTTTATAAAAGGAAATAATATTTTATTATCGTTAAAATTGGATAAGTAAAAATAATAAAAATATTTCAACTCACACTCACCCAAGAGATTCACACACAAAGTAGATTACAGGGAGGGAGGGTGGACAAATTGTTTAAGAGGATCCTAAAGAAAGTCAATCATATATGGATCATGTAGATTGATGAGCTGGAATATTTCAGGTTGTTTTTCAGATTCTGCGCAGAGTTGATTTAAAGTCTTGCTGGGCAATATCTGTCTTTTCTGTGAAGTCAGCAGCTGCTTGGGTTACATTCAAAATACTGCCTGTAGTGTTTGTTTGGTCAGATACAGACAGAGCTGAATGGCTGGAAAGAGCGAAAGGGACCATACGTTCTTCTCTCGCTGTTACCCATTCATGATCTACCTGCCTCTAACCCTGGAAAAAGTATTTATTTTTAACACAAACGGTTAGCATCCAATCAGAGGATCTCCAGCGCTTCAAAGGCTCATGATTCCAAATAAACCTGTTGGACTTTAACCTGGTGTTGCAAGATTTCTTATCATTGTTTAAATGATTAAATTGAGTGGTCAGTGAAACCTCTTCTCAGCCTGGGTCCATTGCCCAGAGTGCTTGGCTTAGTCTGTATCCATCTGAATAAACAGATTCGCCAAAATTTTACCGGCCTGCCTGCCACAGAAATCAGAGCAGGCGATAGATGGAGTATGGGAAGATCCGTTCACCTTGCCCGGATTTTAATGGTTCCAAGATGAACGAGGCTGTAAGGTCCCAACCATTACGTTCAAGGGACTTATGTAAGTTAATTGTCCGGCTGGGCTACTTTCAGACAGCCCAGCTCCTTTCTGTTAGTTTTATTATTTGCAAAGAGGAATTATGTAAATGTTCAGCCATTTTAAGAACTGCTCTTTGGGTCACTTAAAAACATTGCTGTCAGTCCTTGAAATAACTTTAACTGTGGGTTCAGCCCACTGAATAAATAAAGTCAATTTTGATATAAAACATAGTAACATATCTCAAACATCTGTTTCTGATAATGGCACGTCAGGACTAGGGAACAACTGATAAGCCAAAATTAATGAAATACAGGATATATTCTTGTATTTGCAGAAGGACAATTGATACAAATAGCAAGAAATAAGCCTTACAGCAAGCACTTTGTAGACAACAGTGAGAATTATGAAATTATCAAGAATGTTGGAGATGTTTGGAGACATTGGCATTGAGGTTATGTGAAAGAGATCATCAGGAAAGGAGTTCTGAATTCGCTGAAGTTGGTGAAAGGTGGAGGTAGACAGGCTGTGAGCAGCTTTTGAGAAATCAATCCTTGAAGTGCTGAAGGCATGGATTAGTGTTTCACCAGTAATGGGATATGTAAAGGTGTAAGCAGTCAGAGTACTAGAGATAATGCAACACAGTTTCAGGAACAGATCATATGTAAGGTAAAAATGCCCAGATAGCAAAAAAAAACCAACTTATTATAGATTAAGTTTAAATAGGTAGCAAAAATCGTTGGATTAAAGCCAAAGTGCACCACAGAAAGGACTATCCTTAAGCAGTTATGCACACATACTGAGTTGTTTGTGTTAGGGCCTCAGTGGCAGTTTTGCTCTTAATCTTTTCCCTATCTCCATAGTTTTACCACTGGTGCACAGTGTCCTTAATTAAGATTGCTTGTTCCTTAAACTGCTAAACAGAAATCCAAAGATAGAATTTTTTTTTTAAATTTACGAACAGAATGCTCTAGATTAGATTACTGCGACTTCAAACGCACATGGTGAGGATTTTACACTGTTCTGCATATCAGCAATGCCTCATAATAGACTGTATTTGGTGTGTAAGCGTGAGACTTGGGTTACTGTATTTATTTATCAGTGTTATGCTGTACACATCCAGGAATCAATTATACAGAACACTTTATATCTGCCAGTCTCCCCCTGAAGAAGAAAGCGAAGCTGATTCACTTAAACTTTGCCAGAGCATAGACACATAAACTAATGACTCTATCATATGCATTGACTTCAGAACTGGCGTTACAGTTCAATTCTGCTATTATTTTGCTAGATCCTGCCCTTCTTTCCAAAACATTCATATGGCTAAGTCTCTATTGTTTAGTTTGTAACAAAAAGGGTGCACATAATACATGGTCACAACTTGCATTGGAGCTGCAGAAAATGAGAAGGTGCATAAATGGCCTGTAGCAAAGAAAGTCAGTGTGTGAAAAGCAAGGAAGCTGAGGCAAATGCATAGCTTGACATAGGAAATGTACACAGGCTATCGTGATGAAAAGTGTTACATGGGCTGCAAGCATCTTGGAGTCAATGCCTTTGGGATTCTCCCACTAATCCATTATCATTTAGTTGGAAGAGTGGCAGAAATTAGGGATTCCGCTGCTGTTCCCCTGGATGAGCAAGAGGATACTCACAGAAATTCATTCTGCTATTTGGACCCAAGGGCGTACGCTATCATTGATATCAAGGTTTACAGTTATGTTCATCTGCTGAGACAAAGCAGAGCTGGAAACCAATGCTGGACTTCCATTAAAATATCATTGGTTTCCAGCTCTGCTTTGTCTCAAAATAAATTATCAATAAATATCAAATATATTTAATGTTGACTTTAGTTGTGGTTAAACTTTTCCATATTTAGCAGATGTCTATTTATGCTGATTGGCTTATTGGGAGTTGCAATTTTAGCTACCACAACCATAGTTTTCAAGATAGACAATCCTTCAAGATTCATTCTGTTTATTTTGGAAGAGTAAATGGATAACCTGAGCAGGAAAGTAGGTATACACATGAAGGCATCTTGCCTACCCATTGGCTGTAAAAGATGTATCTATTTAGATATGTCTGAAGATACATTTTCACTGTGCATTCTGCACTAGAGATGCGTCCATGGGAATATCAATCCTTTCAAACAATAAGTGTATCTGTAAGGGAGAAAGAATAATAAACAATGATATCAGCTTTAAGTTTGTTGAAGGCCTTCAACCTCTCCCAGAATTAGGAGTACAATCTATTCACATAGTGAATAAATACCAAATGGCAAGGTCCCTCTTGTGGCCCCATTTGTTCCTGTCAGTATAGGATGTGTTGAATTTGGAAGATCATAGATAATGCCAAAGATTCCCTTTAGCAATCCTTGCGCAGACTATTGAAGCTCACATCAGAAAATTCGACATTGTGTCTTATGTCACACAACACAATTGAGCCTACAATTCCTTGAATGCACAGCCTGCAAGTAGCTTGTGCTGAAAGCCTGCTACCTTTCATGATTTATGTATTGACATTAGGAACACACTTCCATGCCTGCCACAAAGTGTGCCCTGCAGCGACAAAGATATGCAAGTGTCAATTGGCTGAAAGCTTATCCAAATGCTTTCCACCCCACCTTAGTGAAACAGCACCAAGGTGAGAATGAATTCTTGTTGACATTCATCATAATGGCATACTCCAGAATCCAGAAAATTGTGCATCAATTCCAACAAGTTTTGAAAGATTGCACTGGCTTGCTCCGCTACCTCCACACAGGTATTCTTCCAGCGGTCTCTTATTAGTGGATGCATCCCCACCAACTCTAAAGAGGGCAATATGCCTTTCACAGAAGTATCTCCAGAACTGCTGAAAATTGTAGTACTGCTCTTACCATCCCTGCCCTCAGGCTGGAGTGTCATCAGCTAAAGTGAAATTTGTGCTGAATTTTATGTGGGCAATGGATAGTATACCCAGCCTCCAATATTAACATTGGCAGTGAGCTCGCCTCACATTAGTTTTACAGCCATCTGGCATTTAATCAGCTTGAGATGGACCTTTGCTTTCATCTGAGAAGAACTACTGGCCACCCATGCATCTGAAGAGGAGATGTCATGAAGCCTAGACTTGCAGGGGTCTCACTGGGGAAATGCCAGAGTTTGGGGGGAAATCTTAGGCACAGGGTAAAATTACTTAGATGCCTGACCTTTTAATTTGATTTGATTTGGTTTATTATTGTAAGATTGTATTCACATGCTGTGAAAAATATTGTTTCTTGCACAGAATACAGACAAAGCATACCTTTCATAGAGAAGAAAACGAGTGTGTAAATGTAGTGTTACAGTCATCGTTAGGGTGTAGAGACAGATCAACTTAATGCAAGATAGGTCCATTCAAAAGTCTGATGGCAGCAGGGAAGGAACTATTCTTGGGTCAGTTAGTACATGACCTCAGACTTTGTATCTTTTTCCTGATGGAAGAAGGTGGAAGAGAGAGAGTGTCCAGAGTGTGTGGGGTCCTTAATTATGCTGGCTGCTTTGTTAAGACAGCCGGAAGTGTAGGTGAAGTCAATAGATGGGAGGCTGGTTTGCTTGATAGATTGGACTACATTCCTTTTGAAGTTCCTTGTGGTCTTGGGCCATACCAAGCTGTAATATAACCAGAAAAAATGCGTTCTTTCATTTGGACCTTATTTGGACCTGAGGCAAACAGATCTCCTCAATTTTCCATGCTGCAGACAGTAGTGGGGCAGCCTGGGACAGGTGAACAATGGGTATCAGTGCTGCTGAAATTTTACACACCTTCCCACCTGCCACCCCACCATTGTATGTTAACACTGTATCCTCGTGCGTAATCCTGCATTAAATTCTCAAAGGCAACAGTAGGCATTGGCTTAATCACCTGGTCCAACTGCATTTTACTGAGTCCACGCTTTCTAATCATTTTCTAATGAAAATTTTCCCGTACCTTGGACGCATCGTTTGCAATTTTCTCCACACTGAAATTACTAGGTAGCACACCAGTTCTCGAGAAGACTGTTTGTTGTTTACTGGACCAGCACACAATTGCTCAAAGGAATTAATTCTGTTTCCTTTATGTTTGCCTCATATTAGTGGATCCAGTTAAATTAATTTTGCTTACTCGGGCTGTTCATTATCCAAGAGTAGCATTCCACTTTTCACTCCTAGTTTATTAAAATCCCCTAGGAATTGCCCTTCACAATCCAAAGAGGTTCTACTTCCAACTATTTCACCTTGTTACTTGCCAAGTCCGATTACAGTTAACTACTATGACAGGGTCCCCAGATCAGATGCACTCAGCCCTGGGTTACTCTCTCAATGATTTGGCTTGGCAAACACAATTGGGTATAGCAAGACTTCATTATAACATTAACAAAATCAATAACACACACAATATCCAAGCAGCAATTAATAGAATCAAGGTCAGTTTTCATTAATTCAAACTGATGAACAGTAGCGCAATTCAATAGATCTCATTCAAATCTGCTATGTTGTGTTCCATTCATTTATATCTCTTTCCTTATGGCTCAGTTATGCATGCACACTCATGCACCAAAATTTATCACACACCGCCTGATTGGCTCCATACAGTCTAACATCACAATCCATTGTGACAGACAGACTACCGTGTCTTGTTTGTGTAAAATTAGTCATTTTGTCCCTCTAGCTAACTGTCAAAACATACAGTGGCATAAAACTGGGGAAACTAATAAAAGGGCATTGACCTGAAACATTGTGCAAAATTTTATAGCCCAAAACCGTAAAATCCTGCCTGAGGTTAACAGGCAGGACAGTAAAATTCCAGCCTTTAACTTGTTTCTCTCTCCATAGATGATGTCAGACCGACTGAGCATTTCTAGTGTTTTCTGTTTTTATTTCAGATTTTCGACATCTATACATTCAATAGCGTGTAGATGCTGCACAATCCTGTTCCCTTCAGCAACGCCCACATCCCAGAAGTGAATTTTAAAAACCCAAAAGAAGTACTTTCGAAGTGTAGTTACTGCTTTAATGTAGGAAACACGACACATTTGCATACAACAAACGCCCACAAATAACAATTGGATAAAAACCAGATCATCTGTTTTTGTGGTGTTATTTGAGGGATAGACTATTGGCCAGAGCCTTGGTTGTAATCTGAGTGACAATTAGAGATTTAGTGACAAGTAGTAATATAGGTGCTGGCCTAGTCTCTCACCTTGAGCATTTTCCTACTTGATGGATTTGTCACTCAGCTCTCTCATTGCTCTGAAGCATGAATAGGCATTCTTCACTGCACATAATAAAGTGCAAGGACTTGCAAAGGCCAACTTGCTTCACGTCAGTCACCTTGATGACTTAGACATTCAAGCTCACTGCTACCTACTATGTTTACACATCACCAAATGCATAATCTTGGTCCTCACGGAAGAGGTTTTGGCAGGGATGTGCCCACTGTAAAGCAGTGTGTCAGATCAAGCAGATTGAAGCTCCCTTTCTCTGTCACAGCTTTCTCTTTTTGCCAGAAGTCTATCTGATACTTTAATTCTGGCTCTCACAGCCAGAATTTTCCAACTGCTCATGCCGGTGGGATTCTCCAGTCCTGCTGCAGTGAACAGAGATTTGGCTTAGTGCCTAAATTCTCCGTCCTTTCTGGCAGCGTGGTGATTAGATGTGAATGGCCAGAAAATGCCAGCCCACATGTAGTTTAAAAATAGCCAATCTGTTGTTCATCTAGGCATTTAAAGTTAAAGTTTATTTATTAGTGTCACAAGTAGGCTTACACTAACACTGCAATGAAGCTACTGTGAAAATTTCCCAGTAACCACATCCCCGCACCTGTTCAGCTACATTGAGGGTGAATTTTGCATGGCCAATTCACCTAACCAGCACATCTATCAGACTGTGGGAGGAAACTGGAGCACTCAGAGGAAACCCACGCTGACAAGACAAGAATGTATAGACTCCATGCAGTCAGTGACCCAAGCCAGGAATCGAACTTGAGTCCTTGGGGCTGTGAAGCAGCAGCGCCAATCACTGTGCCATCATGCCATCCTTAAGTCCTCAATTAACAAGAAAAGCTGAAATGTTCAGTATTTCCTCTTTGGAAAGTTTTGCTGTTATTGAAGGAAAAGAATATCCAAAGTGTATTCTTCTGTCCTCAGCAGAATTCCAATATCTGTATTTAGATTCAAGTAATAATTGGGATGTGTTGTTTTTTTCTTCTGTCTGTATGAAATAATGAACAAAATGTTTATGCTGCCCCTATAATTACTGATAACTCAACACAGTCAAAGATAAAACAAGAAAATTACCCAGATCGCACTGTACAGTGTACATTGCACATACGGATAGATTTTACTCTTTAGAAATTCTTTTGCCAGACAGAAGCTTAGTTTCTGGCTTCCCTGTAATTTTCCATCCAGTAAAGTGAATGGAAATTATTGGGCTGTGAAATGGGCACTTTCTTGAAATCTCAGTTTACATTTCCAGTGTACAGGTTTCTATGCCAGAAAGCATATCCATAATTGGAAATATGCCCACATTTGTTTAAGACTTCGAACCATGAGAGAGATTTATGCTAAAATTGAAATTTTCTTGTAAGAAATATTATTTTGAGTTCTGGATCTTCATGTGATTGTCCCAAATACCCTACATGCCTTTATCTTGGTATCATTGTTGGAACATTTCCACAGCTGATAAACTTATGAAGCAAACTCCATCTGAGTGTAATGTGTTCACATATCCAACACACACAATACAACCGAGAGGTTTGGTTCTGCAGTTGGTGGGGAACAAAAAACAGAATGATAATCTAAAAAAAACCAAGCAACTTTCATCAGCTGAGCATTAAGACTCCCAAAATCCCAGAAAGGTACAGCCGGTATTAGATTTTGGACAACTGTACTAGAACCAGTGCATTTACTTCTCGGAAGAGAGATATTAAGATTAGCCTTTTTAACTATATGCAGTGTTTCACACTGCTATGTGGAAGAGGGCAGATGAATCCGTTTTTGAGATCATCTTACAAGTTTCTCCACAAATCAACGAATATCACAGACAGGCAATAGTTCTGAATGGTCAGCAAAGAACAAAGATCATAGAAAATTACAGCACAGGAACAGTCCTTTCGGCACTCCAAGACTGCACCGACCATGTTGCTTGAATTAACTGAAACCCCCTACCCTTCCGCGGACCATATCCCTCTATTCCCATTCTATTCATGTATTTGTCAAGACGCTCCTTAATAGTCAGTAGCGTATCCACTTTCACTACCTTCCCCGGCACAAGTTCCAGGCACCTACCACCCTCTGTCTCATACATCTCATTTAAACCTTGTCCCTCGCATCTTAAACCTATGCCCCCTAGTAATTGACTCTTCCACCCTGGGAAAAAGCTTCTGAATATGCACTCTGCCCATACCTCTCATAATCTTTACACTTCTATCAGGTCGCCCCTCAACCTCCATTGTTCCAGAAGACCAAACCAACTTTCTCCAACCTCTCCTCATAGGTAATGCTCTCCATACCAAGCAACATCCTAGTAAATCTTTTCTGTACCCTCTCCGAAGCTTCCACATCTTTCTGGTAGTCTGGCAGAATTGAACACTATATTCCAAGTGAGGCCTAACTAAGGTTCTATAAAGCGTCAACATGACTTGCCAATTTTTAAACTCGAAGTCCCAGCCGATGAAGGCAAGCATGCTGTATATCTTCTCGATTACTTTCTCTACCTGCATTGCCACTTTCAGTGACCTGTGTATCTGTACACCCAAACCCCTTTGCCTATCAATAATCCTGCCATTTACTGTATGTTTCCTATCTGTATTAGACCTGCCAAAATGCATTAGCTCAAATTTGTCCGGATTAAACTCCATCTGCCATTTCTGCACCCATGTCTCCAACTGATCTATATCCTGTTGTATCCTCTAATGGTCTTCATCGTTATCCACAAATCCACCAACTTCTGTGTCGCCAACAAAGTTACTGATCAAACCAGTTACATTTTCCTCCAAATCATTGATAAATATTACAGATTGAAAAGGTCCCAGCACTGATCCCTGAGGAATGCCACTTGTCACAGCCCTCCATTCAGAAATGCACCCTTCCACTGCTACCCTCTATCTTTTTTGACTGAGCCAGTATCCACCTTGCCAGCTGATCGCATTCACCTTTTGCACCAGTCTGCCATGAGGGACCTTGTCATACTTGAATGCAGACAACAGGATCAATGTAAGGGTGCTGAGGAATGTGGTGGAAAAAAGAGATCTTGGGGTTCATGTCCATAGATCTCTGAAGGTTGCCACTCAAGTGGATAGAGCCGTGAAGAAGGCTTACAGTGTGTTAGTGTTTATTAACACTAAGAGTCCATGAAGTCCATGTAGACAACATTCACTGGCCTACCCTCATCAATCATCTTCATCATTTCCTTGAAAAACTTGATCAAGCTCGTGAAACACAACTTCCCCTTCACAAAACCATGTTGCCTCTCACTAATACGTCCAAAGAGAAGAGGCTGCATGACTTTGCGAGCCAAAACAGTTCGATGTGGAAGAGATAAAACTCTAATTGAAGAAACGTATCCTGCAATCATCTAAGGATTCTGGGAGATTAATCTTGGCATGGCCAAAGGAATAAAGACTCATCTTTATAGACCTCTTTAACTGGTGGAGTTAAAAAAAACTGCAAAAACTGTGGAATAGCTTGTAGGCAGGCACTCAAAGTTGGTACATGGTAAAACAGGAGAAAGGAAGCAGTTGGAAGCTGGGAGCACCTGAGAGCAACCACCTCCCCCCACCCCATCATCGTGGGCATCTCCTACTCTAACCCCACCTCCCCCACCATCATCACTGGCATTTCCCTTTCTCTCCACTTATCATGATTAGCATTTTCTCTTCCCTTCAAAGCACGTGGCCTCCTCCTCTCCCCAATACACATACATGAGGTGTCCAATAGGGTTCGCCCCTGTTATTGCCACCTGACACAGGTTGTCACTGCCAGGTCCAACCTGTTGCTGGCACTAACTGTGTGGGCAGAGCTTTGGGGGAAAGCAGTCTGATATTTGGGGTGGAAGAGGATTGTCTGCATTATGTGGGTGGGAGGAAGAGGTCTGTTGTTTTGTGGCAACGGAGGGGGTGGGGGCATGTGCTGTGCCGCTGGGACCTCTGCGGTAGGGTCATTGTTTGTTGTTATTGGGGCACCATGTTTAAAGCGTGCCCCGATTTCAGTGCAGCCAGTTTTTGCGAGTTGTCAAGGCACCCTCCACCCCTTCTCCCTATTTGATGGTGTGAAACATGCACACTTTTTTATGTCAGAGTGTGATAAAATCAGGGAGAGAAACAGGTCATTTTTCTTGCTGGAACGCTGCCATTTTGTGATAAGATTTTGTCCCTTATCTGAGTTTCTAAGCTAAACCAGGGTGATATGACATATTTACTTTCGATGTTTAGACAAGTTTAATAACTGATCTTTCTTTTTCACTTTCTCTTTAGTTCTTTCACTTTTTTGTGCATCTTTTGCTCTTTGTAATTGCTGTTTCCCATGTTAAAAACTTTGATTAGTCAGCACATTTTTCAATTAGGCTGCCTCACTGGAACTCTTGAAGTTACAGTAACATTAAAATGAAAGCACGATTTTTAAGTCATAGAGGTTTACAGCATGGAAACAGGCCCTTCAGCCCAACTTGTCCATGCTACTCAGTTTTTACCAATAAGCTAGTCCCAGTTTCCTGCAGTTGACTCATATCCTCTATACCCATGTAACTGTCTGAATGTGTTTTAAAAAACAAAATTGTACCCACCTCTACTATTGCCTCTGGCAGCTCATTCCAGATACTCACCACCCTCTGTGTGAAAATATTGCCCCTTTGGACCTCTTTCTATCTCTCTCCTCTCAACTTAAACCTATGCCCTCTAGTTTTAGACGCCCCTACCTTTGGGAAAAGATGTTGACTATCTACCTTATCTATGTCCCTCGTTATTTTATAGATCTCTATAAGATCACCCCTCAGGCTCCAAGGAGAAAAGTTTCTGTCTATCCAACCTCTCCTTACAGCTCAAACTATCAAGTCCAAAATGATGAGTTCATAAAATTTTCCAAAAATTTGATCAAAATAGAAGGTTTGACTGAAAAATATATCGAACCAGCACAGTAGCAATCAAGTTACTAATAATGGGAATGCAGTGCAGAGCAAGTAAACTTGGATTCCTGTAGCACGCAAGGAATTTATTGCTGTCACAAACTAGTTTGTAGAAATTTTAATTAACCATTTATGTATGATCATTAAAAGTTCAAGTATAAAAGGTTACATAGCATAAAATAATGCCTCAAGTGACTGTCATAATTAAACAAATGAGTTATGCAGAACTGGATATTTTAACAGATGATCTTAATGAGGACAGACGCAGAAGATTTTTTTAATTAAGCTATAGCACACTGCTTTCAGAAAGAATCAAAGAAAGATTTTAACGATTTTAATGAAATGTTACATTCTTTTGTGGTGTCCCCTGTGCATTACTCACATCTGAATTATAATAGGATTTTCAAAACCCCTTTCCAACTTTGGCAGTAATTTTTCTCAATTTTACACCTATATCCATAATTTAACAAGCACATGTACAATTGCTCAGTGTATACTATAAAACCTGATGTATTGTCATGGCAGGTATCCTACTTCCAGTTATATCTTCCCCGTTTGCTATTGTTAGCAAGATAAAAGTAAATGTGAGCCAAAGTTCACCAATGTTTACTGAAAAGAAAAGCAGAGAAAATACATTTCTGTGTTTTGTAATTCAATATTTAGTTCTGTTCCATTCACCTAGTAAAATGAGGGGATAAAATGCATACCAGAAAAAATCTTCCAAACTCCAGTCTTACATGAAACATGTTTCACTTTGAAACTGTGCCCTGTAGTTCTATGCTTACAGTTTAATTCACATTTACATAATTTCTATCTCTCGAGGTCTAGATCATATCACTCCCTAATCACCTATTCTGTACTGAAAGCAAATTCAGTTCATTGACCTAATTCTCATTTATATTGTTACAGTTTCCCTATGCTGTTAAGCGCTATTCCCAAAACATTCTGAGTTCAAACAGCTGAATTCAACAATAACTTGAAAAGTTTGCTGCACTTTCTGCCTGACCCTGCTGAGTGTTTCAGAATTGTCAGCTTTTATTTCAAGGTGTCATGTCTACTGCTTCAAATGCATCTAGTTTTGGAAATTGAATAAAGTAGCTCATTTAAATTCCCGTTTTTGATGTAATGATTCCTTGTTTGACAGATATGAGCATGCATATTTACAATGTTTATTAAGAAGATTATGAATGCACTTATTAATTCTAAATTATTCACATCACAAATCCAAGAAAATTTCAATTTATCGGTTTGAAAGTGTAAAAGTCAACTTCCATGATTAATCCTCAAAAGTGCTGTAATCAATTTATTTATTTCTTTGGGGTAAAAGAATGTGATTTTAAATCCAGTGCGTCAGTTCCTCATCCTTCTCATTTTTCCTCAGCCGAGATAACCAAAGATCTCTCGGCCTGATATTATTAATGTGCTGTCTATATGAGAAACGAGCGTGCTTTGCGAATTGTTTCACACTCCTGGGAATATGTATAGGCCCTGTCCTAGTGGAGCACCAGTAGAAACATTGAAAGAGATCCATATTTTTCAACTTTGTAGATCTGGATAACTCCATTTATTAAGCCCGTAGTGCTTTTTTTTTGTATGTTGTTACTCAAAATTCTCTGACTATCAAAGCTCAACAATGCATGTTTTTTTTATATTCAGACTTTTCTGAAGAACTCTATTCATTGCTGCATTGATTCGGCATGGCTATGACCATGGCTGGTAATTAATAAAAGTAATTTATAATTGATAGATAACAGAATTGTTTTTCCAACAAAATTGTTGGTGGGCTTCAAAATTATTGAACACTGAAAGTTTTCTTCATAATTCAGAAGAAGAACATATCATTCATTTAACATTCAATTTAGCGTAATATTTTATCTTTTGAAAATCATTTTTGATTTCAGTTAAGTTGTTAATAAAATAATTTCATTTACCATTCTAAACTGTTTTACTCCTGTGAGACTCTTTTGCTTATCCAATAAGTACATATGGTGCGTCTACATCGGATTAGTACAAGCTGATGGCTGCACATCTTGATAAATATTTGTAACTATGGAGATATTCATGCATCCCCCTACCCTTTTAATTAGAATATATTGGGCTAAATTTTACATTTGCGACACACCCATGGTAGATGCGGGCAGGAGCAGATGTGAAACATTGCATTCTTAATGTAAGGTTATATTTATTTTTGATTTAATTTATTATTGTCACATGTAATAAAAATACAGTGAAAGGTATTGTTTCTTGCAAGCTATACAGAAAAAAATACCCTCATAGAGTACATAGAGAAGAAAGAATAATGTGCAGAATATAATGTTACAGTCATAGCTAGAATGTAGAGAAAGATCAACTTAATATACAGTAGGTCCATTCAAAAGTCTGATGGCTGCAGGCAAGAAACTGTTCTTGAACAGATACGTGACCTTAGCTTTTTGTATCTTTTTCCCAAAGGAAGAAAGTGGGAAAGTGAGTATGTCCAGGGTAGATAGGGTCTTTGATTATGCTGGCTGTTTTCAGAAGCAGCGGGAAGCATAGAATGGACAGGAGGCTGGTTTATGTTATGGACTAGGCTATGTTCACAACTCTTTGTAGTTTCTTGCAGTTTTGGTCAGAGCATCAGCCATACCAAGCTGTGATATATCCGGAAAGGATGTTTCCTAAGGTGCATTTGTAGAAATTAGTGAGAGTTGTAGCAGACATGCTGATTTTCCTTAGCCTCCTGAGAAAGTAATGATGGGCCTTATTAACTATAACATTGGTATGGAAGGACCAGAACATGTTGTTGGTGATCTGAACACCTAGAAACTTGAAGCTCTCGACCATTTCTACTTCATTGCCATCGATGTGGACAGGGCCATTCTCTACTATGCTTCCTGAAGCCAATGACTATATCCTTCTTTAAGAATGGTGCACTAATTTCAGTACAGCCAAGTTTAGCTGGAACACTTAAGCCCTGCCCCTCAGCATGAAATATGCTCACCTGATTTTTTTTTAAATACTGTTACAAAATCTGGAGAGAAGACACTCCAGTTTCCAGTCAGACCCTGACACTTTGTCAAATTCTGGTAAGATCTGAGCAGCTGCCAGTACAGCAGATTTACAGCATTGTTGCATTGTTCTGATATGCTGGCTTACTGCCAATGAAAATCAATTCTCGATATGATTTTCCTACCTTCATGGAGTATCATGCAATGGATTTTCAGGAAATTGAGAATTAATCGTATGCCAAAACATGTCTCTTCTTTTAACTAATTATTAATTCATGAATGATTTAAGCAGTTATGATTTAAATTCCAAAACATTTAATACTAGTGAACAGGGAATACTAAGTCATTTTGGTTATGTCCTTATGAAGGAATATCAGAATGATAAAATGAACTGGGAGAGTGAAATTGATAGTGTTGCAAAATGGTCAATATCACATATGGGCAAGTTATATACTCCAGCTGATATCCAATTTACCAATGTCAATATCAGATGGGATGTATAAGTGGCAATAGATACAATATTATCCATTTTGCATCCCCCCTGTCCTCCCCTGCAAGTCACATTTTAATGTCCACCATAGCCTGCTATAGTACCACTGGAGAATTTATATATGGTCAACTAGCCGAGCAGTTTATTTCTACGGATGACAGGCTGGTTCACAGTTATTTGTTTCAAAAAAACCCTTGTTTTGGTGTTTGATTGATTTCCTTCTTTGTCCAAATGAAGCAGAAATTTGTTGAGTTTTTTTCAATCATAGAAGCAATATCATCAAAAGCATTTCAGAATGGGAGCTTATCATTAACTTCTCATCGAATCAGGAGTAGGCATGCAGTGTTGTCAAATGTTGGGAGTAAATTAATAAAGAAAGCAAAGTCAATGTTCCCTCGATTACAGAAGTGAGAAATGTTCACCTTTTCAATAAATTCAGATTTTTCAATTTTGCAATTCCATCCTTTGGAATGTTTAATTGACCTCCACCTCCCTCCTATCTGCTTCCCTTTGCTTTGCATGGGCATAATCCAGCAAAGTCATATTTATTGTTCAAATAGACTTCATTCTATTTTATACACACTGCCGGCACTAAATGCTGAACGGCTGAGGTCACTTTGGTCATTCGATTCAAGTGCGTTTGATACAAATGCAGTGGATGAGCAGACTGATGATGGTGAAGGATGCCATTCAAGTGAATGGAGCAGAGAGGATTGTGACAGTGACAGGAGACAGTATAGTCAGGGGATGGATACTGTTGCCTGTAGCCATAATAGGGAACTCTGGAAGTTGTGTTGTCACCCCAGTGCTAGGGTTAAGCATGACTTCTCTTGACTGGAGAAAAACTTGTAGTAGGAGGGGTAAGATTCAGTTGTCATGGTTCATGTGGGATTCAACAATGCAGAACCAGAAATGAAAATTTCCTAAGAGAATTCAAGAAACTGGGTCCAAATTAAAACATAGAACATCAAAGGCAATCATCTGTGTTGTTACCTGAACCACACACCGATAGACATAAGGTTAAACAGATTAGATAATTCAAAATATGGCTCAAAGAGTGATGTCAGAAAAGGGGTTTGAGATCATGGGCTACTAGCATGAGTTCTAAGGAAGGAAGGGAAGAGTGAACTATTCTGTTCTCTCGATTGCACTTGAACAGGTCTGGAGTTAGTGTCCTGGCCATGTGAGTGTTTAGGACTTTGGATAGGGTTTTGAACTAACATGGAGGGTTTTGGGTGGTGCGGGGGGAGTTTGGAGGTCGTTCTGGTAAAGGAATAATTAAAAATCCAAAGACAAAAATTGAGATATCGGAACAATATAATAATGTGGGTACAAATCAAGCAGAGACGAATAGGTAGGAGCAGAGCATTTAACGTAAAATGTCAAACATTGGGTCATCATATCGAATAAAAATTTAAAAACTAAATGAGAAGAGAATGCTCTTCACATGAACTTGAATTGATTTTAATATAATTAATCCATCCCTTAGCCAGATTTTGACCCCCTTGCTGTATATTGACACCACGCCGATGTCACGTTGGCACAGTTTACAACAGATTCACCTGGATATGAACCTGTCATGGAGGTCTACTTGGGACTGTAAAGGTATATGTAGGCACTGGGAGAGAGCCAAGGCCAGACATTGGTCTGGCAAGACTCCTGACAAATGTTGGCACTGCCAGGCTTGCACATTGCCAGTCTGGTAGTACTAATCTGTGCTAAGGGGCTGGGTCTAATGGGAGCCTCATGGGTAATTGGGGTCGGGGGAAGGGGGAGATACCGTGGGGAATTCATTAGATGTGGTGATGGCTGGGAGTGGACAGAAAAGTTGAGGTTGTTGAAGGCTGGAGTTGGCTGTTGACGAGTTGAGGGGGGCTGGAGTGGTTGTTGTGGTGGAGGTGGGGAGGCAAATGCCAGATCAGACTGTAGTGGGGGGAGGTGGGAAAGAAGGGACTGATGATCAATGGGGGGATAGGGAGGAAGGCAGGGAGGGGGGCCAATGATCAGGATGGAGAAAGGACCATTGGTTAAAGGGAGGTAGAAAAGTGCTGACTCTGATGGGGTGATGGAGGGGAGCCCCTGAGATCTCAATAGTGGGCTGGGGTGTAAGGGCAATTTACCCCTATTCCCCAGGTTACAATTGGGCCATTCTTTAAAGATGGTGCCCCTGATATCTGAGCAGTTGGGCTTTGCTGGCGTGTTGAGGCTCCACACTCTCCTGTATGATGATACAAAGCATGTCCCTTGATTTTTATTGACAGAGTCTCATAAGATTTGGAGAGAAAAAACAATTTGTTTTTCTAGAGAAACACTCTGGTTTTCTCACCAGAAACAGCACTGCCATTTTTTCGTAAGATTTCATTCACAATGTTAAACGCTGGGAAATAAACATTCCAGGATCATACAATATTTCAGAAAGACAAAATGGCAAAGAAAGAGGGGTAGCCCTGATAGGAAAAGGTGTAAGGACATTAATGAAAAAGAATCTGGCCTCTGAACATCATGAAGTAAAGTTTAAAGTTTATTTATATATTAGTGTCACAGGTAGTCTTGCATTAACACTGCAATGAATTCATCTCAAGTCACCATATTCTGGCACCTGTTCAGGCATACTGAGGGAGAATTTAGCACAGCCAATACTCCTAACCAGTACGTCTTTTGAACTGTGGGAGGAAATCGAAGCATCAGCAGGAAACCCATGCATCACAGGGAGTGTGTGCAGACTCCGCACAGATAGTCACCCAAGCCGGGAATCAAACCTTGGTCCCTAGCGCTGTGAGGCAGCAGTGCTAACCACTGTCGAATCAGTTTGTGTGTGGAAATTAGGAATAGCAAAAGTCAGAAAATACTGGTGGGAGTATTTTATAGTCCCCCAGATAGTAGTTATACTATTGGGCACAGCAATAAACAGAAATGATTGGAGTCTATAAAAAAAGAAATGCGGATTTAATCTTCATATAGTCTGGGGCACCCAAACTGACAACAATGCTCCATAAGATGAGTTTGTAGAATGCTTTTATGACAGTTTCTTGGAGAGATGTGTAGTGGGACCAACTGCTGATAAAGCTATCTTAAATCTAATATAGTGCAATGAGGCATGGTTAATTAGTAATGTCATCGTAAAAGATCCACTGAGAAATAGTGACCACAACACCATTCAGTTCCTTAAGCTTGACAATAAAATATTGCAAATGCAAACAAAAACTTTTAACTTAAAGCCAATTAAATAGGTATAAGGGCAGAATGGCTAAGGTTAATTGGGTAAATAGACTAAAGCATGTAGAGATAAACATAGTGGGAAACATTCAAAGAAACAATTCAAGGTGTTCAGCAAAAATGCATTCCATTGATGAACAAAAATTCAGCAAGGTCAGATTTGTGACTCACTCAGTAGTTTAAGGAATTTGTTAGGAAATTGAGATAGTTCTACATCTTGTGTATCTTAGGAAGAAGGTATAAAATTTAGAAAGCTGAACTTATGTTTCTATATTTCTGTGCTAAGAATTTAAACTTCAGTTAAGCTTCATGTGAAACAAAGGCGCCTGCAAGTGTGTAGGTTTTGTTTCACTTTGCCTGCTTTATAATGAGTTTTTACAACATAAAAGCAACTACGGGGTTTGGAAAAAAATAAGCCATTGCTTAACAAACAGACGTTTGCACAGGACAGCAAAAGCACTTGAGTTTCAGTTTTGAATCAGGTAGCCCAGAGTAAGCATTCCACACTCAGTACAGGCAGGACAATACAGAGAGATAGAAAGCAAGTCCCAGAAACTAAAGGAGAAAGTCCCAAAAATGAGGGAGCGGCAAATAGGAACTTGCCCAGGTATCTTTTCCCTTTGATAATGATAAATACACAATTATGAGTTGGCAGTGATTGTTGCTGCAGAGTCCTTTGTGAACAAAGTACCTCACAAACCAAGTGCTAAGTCAGAATTTGGTGCAAGTGATATCTGGTAAGTAGTTCTCAAACTGTAATTTAGATCAGCAATTGGAGTCTGACTTAGAACTTCAAAACGGCAAAAGAATGACAAGTTTGTTAAAATACTTAGCCAACAGAAAATACTGTCTAGCCAAGGCAGTTATGTCAATAAAGAATGGTTGCCTGAATAAGTGTAAATTACTATAGCAAGCTGACTAAGTCATTTTAATTTGGGTGGAGGTCATAAGTTGTCAATTTAAGTCAACAGTAGATACTGCTGCACAGAGTGGAGAAACAGCAAGTATTTTATGAACCAAGTGTAAAGGTTGAAAATCGATGCAAGTGGGAATTCAGTGCAGAGGATGAACAAAGTGAGCTTTTTATTTTTACTGTTTCTCTCCAATAACTGGTGTCTTTGTTTCTTTGTCTCCAAATTAGGAAAATGTTATTTGTTATTACTTTAACCAGTTAATTACACATTTAGTTAAATAATCAAATACATAATTGGGAAGTGATGTATGGTAACTAACACATTGGAACTTGTAGACTGTGTCACACGCTGGATATTATATCTGTGTGAGTGCTTGCAGCATGAGCAAACTTAACTCAGAGTTGCTGGTTGGCCTCTGAATTGCAGTCAATGTGAAATATCAGGGAGTTAGGAAAGTTAACTGGAAACTTTGTTCTGGAAAGTAGTCACATCCTTTCATTTAAGTAGAACTATATAGTTAGCCGTAGGACAGGAGCACAAGGACTAAGAATCAGGCTAGTGTGAAAATTAAGCGTGTAGTTATGGAGGAGTTTCAGTGTTGGCTTCAAACCACAGTTATGAGGTACTTATCATTTCTGTGGATGGGAGAAGGATTTCAGGTCAAATGAGTAAACTAATCATGGCACTATGGTGCAGGATTCCATTGAAATGAAGGAGATGGGATGAAAAGGAATGTAGTGGTGATCAGAAACATTATTGTCAGGCGAAGTGGGCATTGTTCTCTGCATATACGACCACATGTCCCAAAAATTGTGTTTCATGCCCTGTCCCAGGGTGAAAGATGCCTTGTTGTGGCTGGAAGGGGAGAATCTGGTTGTCGTCATCCAGATAAGGACCAATGACACAGGTAGAATTAGGAATAATGTTCTCCTGAGAGAATTTGAAGAACTTTAAAGGTACTACTGTGGATTGTTAGCCGAACCATGTACCCATTGTCATTGGGTCAAGCAGATTAGAGAAGTAACACATGGCACAAAGTGTGGTCTGGAAAGAAGGTGTTTGATTCATGGAACACTGACACTGGTACTCAATATCTTATTGAGAAAATCTGAACAATGCAGTTAGAAAATCATTTTATGATCAGTCAAAAACAACATGATTTTGAGAAACATACTTGAGTTTGTTGAGAATGTAATGATCAGGATAAATAAAAGGGAGCCAGTAAAGTTAGTAGATTGGATTTCCAAAAGATATTTGATAAGTAACACACAAAAGATTAATACATAAGATGAAGGTTCTTGGAACCAAAGGTAATATATTAGCGTGGATAGAGAATTGGTTAACGAACAGAAAAGCAGCAAGTAGGCTTATTTTCGAGTTGGCTGACTCTGATTTTTGGAATGTTGTGAGGATCAGTGTTAATGCCATAGCTATTTACAATCAATATTAAGTTCTTAGATTAAGTGACTAAAAATAACATGTTTAAGTTTGCTGATGATGCAAAGTTAGATGCATGCATAAGCTGGGAAGAGAACACAAAATGGTTGCAAAGAGGGCTCAATTTTACTATTAAATTGCACTCATTTTTGGGTGTGGAAACTTGGTAAAGTCGGGCATGAGGCAAGTATTGTGATCCGTGCCTACCTCTGTGCCAGTTCACTCTTTACCAAGGCCCAAAGATGGCCGCGATTGGGACCATGCCAAAATGGGCATGATAACAATTTAAATGCATTTGCATACATTTAAATGGACTTATTGGGCTGCACACCTAACCTTGCAGGCACTTCCCCTTTACTACCGCATTCGCCCATCCAGATTCGGTGCGAAACAGACATGCTCTACAAAAGTCTGCTTCGGGTGTTCCAGTCAATGAGGAAATAAGTGCCGAACACCTAATGGCTGTCTGCTTGAGATCGACAGGGACAGTCCACTGCTATGCCGCCTGTGATCAATGAGGGGCAAGAGGGATCCACTGCCACTCTGCCTGGTATCAGTGAGGGAGAAGGGAATGACTATTGCCATTCTGCCTGGGATCAGTGAGGAAAAAGGGAGGATCCACTGCCACTCTGCCTGAGATCAGTGGGGGTGAGGAAGGAAGGGCACGATCAGTTTGGGTGGTGAGGGGAGTGTAAGGAGATCAGTAATGTTGTGGGGGGTGGGGCAATGTCTGTGGGGGCCAGGGGGAGGCATTATCTGGCCCGGGAGCGATGTGGCATTCTATCTTTTTCTTTCTGCACACGCGCAGTTAAAGGTGCTGATCAGAGCTTCAGGGTTTCAGACATGTTAAGCCCCACTCACAGGCTTGCACAGCGCAATTCGGAAGCGCTAATAGCACTGTGCATATGAGAACAGGTCTAAAAATCAGATCTGAAACACTCCCAGTTTTAAGTCACTTAGAATCAAAATGGTAAAATAGGGCCCAGATAAGTCAACAAGTAAGCAATGGGCCTGAATTTTGTTGGCATTGTCTCTGTTGGCCTCGGGCAAGATATTATGAGCCTCACCCAAACGAGGTCGTAAAATCCCGGCCACAGAATATAATGTGGTGAAGTGCAAGGTTGTTCACTTTGGGAATGAGAATGTAAATGCATAATATTTTTTAAAAGGCACAAAGTTTCAAACTATCGCTGTCCAAAGAAGTTTAGGTGAGCCTGTACAAGAAACACAGAAAGTTAACATGTCTTTACAACAAACAACTAAAAAGGCAAATGGCATTGTAATTGTATTTTCTTTCTTAAGTGCATCTATTCTTTTGTGTGAGTCGTGTGAGTAAGACATCGCATTTAAACCTCTGGGGAAAGTGTGGGATAATGAGTAGCCTTTAATTTTAAACATCTCAAAAAAGCTTTCTGCTGAAGTATTTAAATTGGAACAAGATAAGAAAGTGCACAAACCTCACATCTAAATCATTTTGATCATAGACTGTAAGGAAACATATGCATTCTATATATGATGCAGAGAAGTCCAAATTTTAGCTCTTTGTTTTCTGGATAGTGTTCACTTCCATCTAAAAGTAGACACATGGGAACCATCACCTGCAAGTTCCCCTCCAAGCCACTCACCATCCTAACTTGGAAATATATCACCATTCCAGCTCAATTGCGGGATCAAAATCCTGGAATTCCCTCCCTAACAGCATTGTGGGTCAAGCCACAGCACATGGACTGCAGCGATTCAAAGAAGCAGCTCACCACCAACTTCTCAAGGGCAACTAGGAATGGGCAATAAATGCTGTCCCAGTCAGAAACGCTCATGCCCCATGAATAAATATTTCAAAGAACATTGTGATTTTAACCTAACCTGCTTGGTGAGACACGGGATTAGTGTTGGGTATCTGATTTACAACCAGCTCTGCATTAAAATCAATGGAACATTAAAACAGTGATGGTCTGAGTGGGCCATTCCAGTTAAATCTTTGCTAACTTGCCAAATGGATTGTGTTCAAATCAGAGCAATGTGAAGTGATTGAAATAATGATGCTCCCCTTAATGTTCAATGGTTTAATATTGTTGAACCCTCTATTGAATCCCCTCAACAATCTGAAGGTCACCATTGATCAAAAACTTAAGTAGATCAGCAATGCAGATACTGTGGCTGCAACTGCAGGTCAGAGGCTGGTAAATCTGTGCTGAGTAACTTACTTCCGGATTCACCAAAGCCTATTCACCATCTATAGACAGAAGTCAGAAATTTGATGGAGTACTTTCTATCTCCCTGATGAATAAAACTCCAATAATATTCAGCAATTTAACAACATTATCTTTTAAATCCATGACCACTATCACATAGAATGTAAAAGCAGCAGATGTATGGGAACAATCCCAGCTATCTTTTTCTGAGGCTTTATTTAATTTGTCTTAAGATGTCTGCCTCCAGACAGGGAACTATGGAAAGCCAGAGGTACTAATCAGACTGGTTATATTTCAAAACTGAAATATCCCTTTTTCATACTGTCCTTATACATGAACCACAAGTCACAACGATCCAGACAGGAAACTATTATCACTGCCCATCACTGTTGCTGAGTCAAAATTCTGTAATTCTCTCCTTAACAGCAGAGTGGGCGTACCTATGTCTGATGGACTGCATTGACTGAGGAAGATGGCTCATCAACACATTTTCAAGGGCAATTTGGGTTAGGTAACAAGTGTCCTTTCATAACATTCAGATCCCATAAATTAATATTGTATTTGCTGCATGGTGACAAAGTGGTTAGCACTGTTGCCTCTCAGCACCGGGCACTCAGGTTTGATTCCCGGCTTGGGTAACTGTCTGTGTTGAGCTTGCACATTCTCCTCGTGTCTGCCTGGGTTTCTTTTGGATGTTCTGGTTTCCTTCCACAGTCCAAAGATGTGTGGTTAAGTTGATTGCCTGTGCTAACTTGCCACTTAGTGTCAGGGGGATTAGTGGGGTAAATACAGAGGCTTACAACGATAGGGCCTGGATGGAATTGTGAGTGCAGGCTCAATGGGCCAAATGGCCTTCTTCTGCACTGTAGGGATTCTATGATTCTATTTTATGAATACATAAGAGTCCTGTTCTTCCCCTACAAAAAAAACATGATTTCTGATTTAATAATTTAGAGCTTACTGACTTAAGGATTGAGCAACATTTGGACTCATGCATTATAAAGTGTTGACTGAAATCAAATATTACAATATAATAAAGGTTTTCTCACTTAATGCTGTCAGTAGGTTTTCTGAATCTAATGATTACATCAGTGATTAGAACTCTAAGCTATTATAATTAAGTGACTGTATTTTACAAAGCCAGCTTGATGATGATAAGAATTATGCAAAAAAATTAAGTTCAGACAAAGAAGTCCTTCACCCTTTCTACATACCTTATAACACTGCATCTTCATTACAGATTTGATAGCTAACTAAACTAAGAGGATAAGACCTCAGTTTAAAATATAAAGATAACTCCCAGCTCCTTTTCTCCACTGCAGACTGTCTTCTTAAACCACTTTCTCCTGTCCTCTTCAACTTCACCTCCAACAAGTGTGAGGAGATCACAAACATCTTTGTTGCTAAGATCAAGACCTGTCAATCAGCTGCCTCTGTTGCAATATTTTTACCACAAACCCATTGAACCAAATTTCCCTTATAGCTTCCCTAGACTACACTCTCATTTTTCTCTGGTTTCTCTCCCTTATCCTTTCATGCCCTCTCTGAACTCATCTTGCCCATAAAACCCACCTCTTGCTTCCTCTATCCTATTTCCATCAAACTGCCAATCACCCAGCTTTCCCGTGTTAGTTGATATTCTCAATGATTCCCTTTTTTCAGATGCTGCCCGTCTCTCTTTTACATCTGTCACAATCATCCCTCACTTCAAATTACTGTCTATCTCCAATCTCCTTTTCCTCTTGAAAGTCTTGAATCTGTTGGCACCTCCCAATCTGTTCTACCGCTCCGAGAATTAATCACCCCCCCCAATCAGGTAACCACATCTACCACCATAACAGAATAGCTTTTATCAAAGTAACAAATGACATCCTATTTAACTACCCTGAGGAACTTGCATCCTTGTTTTCAAATCTTTATATGGCCTCAGCCCTCCCAATTTCTGTAATCTCTCTCAGCTCCACAACCATCTGGATTATCAACGCTCCTCTAATAAAGGCCTCTCAAATTGCTCCCTTGTTGCTGACCACACCTTCAGTTGCCTTGAGTCTAACCTCTGAAAATCCCTGCCTATGTCCATCTGCCTCGCCATCTCATTTTTCTATTTTAAGGCAAGGCAATAATGTGACAGGTGAAGTATCAGTGTGTGGATGTTTGAGGTTATTCATATTTCTGGTAAGAGTAGAAAAGTAGACTTCTGTTTAAAATTGCAAAACTAAGTTACCTTTACATTTTAAACTGAGGTCTTATCCTTGTTTAGTTGGCTATCAAATCTGGAATGAAGATGCAGTGTTACAAAATACGTAGAAAGGATGAAGGACCTCTTTGTCTGAACCATGTTGATGTTCATAAGGATTTGGGAATGTTCATACAAGGAGCACAGAAAGTTAGCTCACAGGATCAGGAAGCAATTAGGAAGACAAATAGCAGTTAGCCTTTAATGCAATGAGAATGTAGTACATGAATAGGAAGTTTTGCTACAATACTACAAGGCTTTGATGAGACCAAAGATGGAATACTGAGCACAATAGTATGGATCTGAGTGTTAAAGTCATACAAATGTAAGGTGTAGCGAATTAATGGACTAATATATTTGTCTGACTTTCAACTGCCTTCATCAAATCCCTCAAGTGCAGATTTCTGTCCATCTGGCACAGAAGAAGTTTAGCTTCCCTCATTGCATCTGAAATTAGAAGTCTCAGAATGCCTCACCTGACAAAGGAGCAGTGCTCTAAAAGCTCATGATTCCAAATAAACCTGTTGGACTTAACCCTGGTGTTGTGAGACTTATTACTGTGCCCACCCTATTCTAATGCCAGTATCTCCACATCATGAGTCTGACAGGAACACCTCAGACACTTTCAGACTTTCATTCCTCTGATCCATTTAGTGCTGTGCCAAGCTACGTCTGCCCACAAAAGCTGTCTCTGCTCTTTCAGAGAACTTATGTTTTCTTCTTTCTCAAAAGCAGGCATCAGTGACTTGCAAGATGCAGTGGTGTGCAGTTGTTTGCGAGATGCCACTAAAGTCTGCACCTGATGACATTGGATGGAGCCATAAGCAAAGATGTTCAAGGCCACAGTGATTTTGATGGCACTAGCTTGGT
Source organism: Sphyrna mokarran (assembly GCA_024679065.1). Classification (NCBI taxonomy): domain Eukaryota; kingdom Metazoa; phylum Chordata; class Chondrichthyes; order Carcharhiniformes; family Carcharhinidae; genus Sphyrna; species Sphyrna mokarran. Next base: position 100,818,508 of record JAGIQG010000003.1, on the reverse strand, counting down.
GACCAATGCTCTGAAGTGCATTGTCTTAAATGATGCTGCTTTAGAGGCCTATTTTCCTGTAGCATTGGGTCTCAGTCATCTTCAGGTAGCTCTGTCTTCAGCAGTAGATCTTGGATATGGCTTTTTCTGTCCTCCTGCCCTCCTTTCCTCTCCTGTGCCATTCTGCTACTTGGGTCCTACCTTCCCTGTGGATTATGTGCATCCTCATTGCCATTAAACCCAAAATAGACAGCTGCACCCCCAATGCCAGCTTCCTTTTTGACATGTGGCTGCTTATTGTGTGTATCAAGCTTTATCACCTCCCCCCACCCCCCCACTGCCCCACAATCCACCCTCGCATCCCCACAATTCTGGGTTGTCGATGACTTCATTCATTATTAAAGTGCTAGGTGGCTACTACTTATCCTACCACCTGGAGGAGAAGATGGTGAATACTCACCCTTGATATAGATAGAAGCATTATAAAGTTTTCAAACGATCCAAAACTTGACAAAACTAGTGATGATGATAATTATATAATGATATAGACAACGTGGTGACTAGACAGATGGAGGTGAACATGGATTATGAAGTAATGCTTATGACTAATCAATTAAACACTAGAAATGGTAAGTAGTTAAAAATTGTAGATGAACAGAAAGTGAAAATGTTGGAAATATACGTCAGATCTGGAAGCATCTGTGCAGAGAGAAACAAGCTTTCATCAAAACTAATTTAAAAAGATAAAGCTTATCTGATGAAAAGTCATTGAGCTGAAATATTTCCCAGAATTTTACCACTTCACCTGCCTGAGGTTTGTAAGGTCCTGCCCAAGGCCAACAGAGAATGCCATTCTGTGAGTCCCACCGGGGAGAGCATGCTTGTTAAATTCTGGAAATTAACTCAGTTTTTTCTTTTTTGACAAATGTCTAAGCTGTTGAGTTTTCAGGCTTTATTCATACATTTGGCATCTGCAGTATTTTGTCTCAGTTGAGCAGAAAGACCACGGTTCTCATATACACAAAAATCATAAGAGGACAGGACAAGTTAATAAGGTGATTACCAAAGCAGGTCAGCTGTTTGGTTTCTAACTAGATGAATAGAATACAAAAGATTATGCTAGCATTTTGTAAATCACTGGCTAGGCTACAGTTAGAGTATTGTGACCAAATCTTGGTAGCATCTATAGTTCAAGGGTGGGGGGGCAGGCAGTGCCAGGGACCAGTGCCTGAGCAGTTCTAGAGATGGGGGATGGTGGGGTGATGTGGTAGCTTTCTATGGGGAAAGGGAGTGAGTTGCAAGGGCACTGGTGGGGGGAGGGGGTGACATCAGGGTTCCATTTAAACTTTTGTGCACCTGATGGCTTTTAAAAAGGGCAGCTAAATCTTTTAAGAAAGCTAAATTGCTAGAGACTCGCCCCTTCAAGTTTTTTTGCACTATGATCCAAACAATGTGGCAGAGAAATATGCCATAAGCTGTTTCTTCAGAAGGGACTCTTCAAATGTAGACAATAAACATACAACAAAACTTATTCCAACTTAGAAATCAACAAAAGGGTTTAATAAAGAAACTTCATTATTCCAAATTTGGGGCTTTGCTATGGACCATTCCAAGCTTCCTCACAATTCCCAACACGTTCTTATTTATGGTGAGGCAGCTGGTCAGCTGACTATCACATCATTCTATAATTGGTTCCATGGTTTACTGGGTCAGCTGACCCTTACAGCTTTATACCATTGGTCACAATACAGCCAATACAAATGTAATTGCCTCCAATTACATTCCAACGCTGGCAGCCTCAATGACATCTTTGCAACCTGCTGTCTTACCTCTGTGAAAAAATGGTAAAATGCTGCCATTTATATTTTATGATGGTGGTAAGTTGTTTAACCATAACAGCAGATTGTTACATATTTCCAGGGCCTACAGAAACAATAAAACACGAGGAAGATAACTTTGATTCGGGACATAATTCCACAACAATAATACAAATCTATTGTATTTTCCAGGAAATTTCCATTCTATTTCAGTGGATACTTCCTTCCAAAATCCAGTCTGTTATTCGTATCTATTACTCTTCAATTTTTGAAACATTCCTGTAAGGACACCTTCTCCCTCTCATGTACTTTGCAATAGTGTGCCTCACAAAATATGTATGAAATATGTTGTGAAGTGTTATCAGTCGTTCACTGTTCAGTAAATGACACTGTGCTTCACCATTCAAGGGAGGCATTAATGTCTCAACGGGAATGAGGTGTTGACTTCATCTCTTATCTTTTGTTCAAAATGTATGGAGCTTTGTACTTATGACGGATTGATATGAAAGCATGTTTTTCAAAAAGGTGCATAAACCTTTCCACAAAAACCTCAAAGTTGCAGGTTAAAAATGAAGCTTTATTTTATCACCTTGTAACAATGCAAGTGATGTCATTTTCTTTTTCTGATGATTCTCAAAATTTCAGAAAGGGGCTCTAACAGAATGATGTAAAACACATTTGATAGACTCCATTAGATCTTTTTACACTAAATCTTGAAAGTAATGCTTTTCATGTTGAAATGTAAGGATATCAATATCTAGAAAATAGGGTACATCATAACAGCAGCACTTCTAGCCAAATATCTAGAATAATTTTTCAAATGTCTCCAAAATAATTGACACATTAGGATGAGGGCAGTGCGGTTGATGTAGTCTCCATGGACTTCAGTGAGGCTTTTGAATATGTGGAAGATAGATCAAGAAGTTAAAAGCTCAGAAGATCCAGGGCAATTTTCCAGGAGGCAGAGGCCAATAGCCTAAGGTTGTTTTTATGACTGGAAGCCTGTGTCCAGTATTGCACTGTAGGGATCACTGTTGGGTCCCTTGTCATTTGTTGTGTACATTACTGATCGGACATGAATGTGGAGGCTAAGTTCATGGAGGACACAAAAATTGGTGGTGTGGTAAATAACAAGGAGGAAAGCCTTAGATTACAGGATGAGATGGATGAGTTGGTCAAATGGACAAAACAGTGACAAAAGGAACTTAATCTAGAAAAGTGGGAAGTGATGAAATTTGGGAGGCCTAGCAAAGCACTAGGATCCTGGGAGGTATATAGAATCATAGGATCCCTACAGTGCTGAAGAAAGCCGTTTAACCCATAGCGTCTACACCAACCATGATCCCATGCAGGCCCTATCCCCATAACCCCATGTATTTACCCTAGCTAGATACTAAGGGGCAATTTAGCATGGCTAATCTGCCTAATCCTCATATCTTTGTACTACTGGAGGACAGTGGAGCACCCGAAGGAAACCCATGCAGATATGTGAAGCCTGTGCAAATTCCACACAGATAGTGACACAAGCCAGGAATTGAACCTGGGTCCATGGAGCTGTGAAGCAGCAATGCTAACCACTGTGCTGCCCTGCAGAGGACCAGAGGGACCTTGGGTGCATGTCCATAGATTTCTTAAGGGGAGGAATTCTCAGGCCTTTCAGCCACATGTTTCTCGGTGGCATAAGTTGCCGCACTATTCACTAGTGGAAGGATTCTCTGATCTTGCCGCTGTCAATGGGATTTCCCATTGATGTCACCTCTTATCATGGTGAAATGCATGGGATGGGAACGTACTGTCAGCAGGACCAGAGGATCCCACCAGAATGAATGACCAGAGAATTCCCCCAATACTTCCACTCCTTACTTAGGTGGAGGCTCATCTTAGAGATCCACCAGACTTTCAGTAGTGCCAGTTACAGCCCTGGTCAACATCGGGACCTTCAAGCAATCCGCAGCTTCAATACCATAAAGTCCAAGACCTGGCAGGATTAGGATCCAATGCTAGAGTGTGTGGGAAAGCTGGAGTTGGGGATAGGTCTGATGGTAGGCTGGACTCCCAGTGTGGGGAGTTATGGGGAGGTGGTCTCAATGTAGATGAGAGGTGTGTTTGCGGCAGGACAGACCTTAGGTGATGAATGCTCAATGTGGAAAGGATGGAGGAATCCCCAGTACTTCCAACCCAAGGCCCAAACCGGATGATCTCCCAAACTTCCCACCTACCTCTGAGCTCTTCCCACAAGATTCAAAATTGAGTCACTTAAGGATCTCAAATTCGGGCAAGGGTGGGCAGGCGATCCTATGAAATACCCAAAATGGTCAAATTAAAACATAAATCCGAACAGCTATTTCCTTTCCTGGCATCTGCCCCTGTCAACTCAGCACAGGAAACTTCACAATGTCCAGGTGAAATAGTAAATTATTATACTCTATATTCTCTTGATTTAGAAGAATGAGAGGCGATTGCAGTGAAATGTATAAGATTCTGAAGAAATCTGATAAGATGGATACCGAGAAACTGTTTCCGCTGGTCGGGGAATCTAAAATACATTCTCAGCATAAGTCGCTAATCATTTAAGATTGAGACAAGGACACAATACTTCACTCAGAAAGTTATGAAACTTTGGAATTCTCCATCCCAGAGAGTTGTGAATTCGGCATCGTTACATATATTTTAGGCAGAGATAAACTGATATTTTGGGTATTTTGTTGTGATCTCTTGGCTATTTCCAGGGTATTTCAGGCCTTCCACCCTGTTGCAGCGCTTGCTTTGGGCTTTCCTCCCCTCTCCCCTTTCACCGCCTCTGAACATGTCTAAAATCTGTCAGATCTGAAGGTTCATTGATCTGAAACGCTCTTTCTCCACAAATGTCCCTCAGCCTGTGAGAATTTCCAGGATTTTCTGTTTATATTTCATATTCTATTCATATATTCCCAGTATTTTACATTCTTTTATTTTGATGGCCAAATCAAAATGTTTGTTTAATGCACACGTCACCATAAAGGAAGAAAAGTAGTTCTAAAAATTCTACTCAGTTGGTGTTGCATTAGTTGCACTAAATGAGATATTTATCAAAATACAATGAGATGGAAAATGTCTTTATTGACTGCTTGCTGCAAAGACCATTCTACAGGAAGCACATTAGTATGTCAGCTACATTAAAAAAACTATTACCCACAATGACACATTGATTAGTTCTAATAGTAAAGCTGCAGTTAAAAAAACAAAGACTTTAAAGAGAATTGATTTCAGTTGTTAATTTGTATTACAATTAATCAACAGAGTACAATAGAAGGTACAATCATTACCAGATTTATTTTTTTTTAATGTCACAATGGCAAATAACTTATTTATACAGTTTATTTAATTGTTATGATCTTGGTAGAGACCAGCAATGTGTTTATTATTTTGTGCTTTTTTCAGAATCTGAAAACCCAGATATTTACTGTAAGAATGATGTTTATTGTTTAAATCAAAATTATTTTTACTGCTCAAGATCAAATAACATGAATACAAATAACTACAATCTATCTTAAGTAGCCAGTTACATTAAATATGTCACAAGTACAATGAACACAGATGCTTATATATTAAATCAAATTTCTTAATTCAATTTTTCTTCAACGCCTAATTGATTTACACTCCCAATGAACTTAAGTGAGCTATTTATCAGAAATTTGAAGATTGACCACTTCATCTGAATACTGCTTTAAAGATTTGGAAAACAGTTGAGAATTCTTGATCCTTCACTTATTTCTGGCAAGGTTGTCATCTTCAAGTTTCATCCAACTATCCTATGGTTGCCATCCCATTCTACACTGACAATGCTATTGCCTTAAGCATAGCCACCTTGGGTCAGAACTCTCCAAGATCAAGTATTCTTTAACTCAGGAGTCTTGCATCTAAAACTTCCTTTCTCCCTCCCTTTCCTCAATTTAGCAATCCCGGAATTTTAAATCACTGTTAGAAACTATTTAACACAATATTTAATCTCATTTTAGCTAACACACTGAATTTCAGTGGAAGGCTGCTGGGAAATTCCTCCGAACCACTCCGTGCCATCATATCCTTCCTCAAATAAGGAGACCGAAATTGGACATGATACTCCAGATGCAGTGTCATCCTATACAAGTAGTGAGGGCTTGGAATGCCCTGCCTGCAACAATAGTTCACTCACCAACATTAATGGCATTTAAATGGTCATTGGATAAACATATGAATGATATTGGAATAGTGCAGGTTAGATAGGCTTAAATTGGTTTTCACAGGTCGGCGCAACATCAAGGGCCGAAGGGCCTGTACTGTGCTGTGATGTTCTATGTTCTATGAAACAATATTCATTTCTCTACATCCAGGTTATGCTAAAACTAAAAGCTTTGCTTGTGACCACAGCCATGCCCACAATCTCTGTACCTTTATAATGGATCTCTCGTTGACCCTTTGCTATTCTATTGTTTATCTCCAAGGCAACATGGTTAGATGATCATTTACCAGAAGTCAGGTGCTTTACCAGAAATCAGCTCTTCTTATTCTGTCTCCCTCTCTCCCCAGATATCATGTCCGAAGAGGGCTTTGGTGACCATGGATCTCAAATTTAATCATACTCCAAAAGTATGGATCATTTTTATTGGTGGTGCATTCATCCAGTTTACAAGCCTCTTTAAAATTATTATTCTTTGTCCACCTCAATCTCTTTTACCATTAACCATTCCTATCAGCGTCAGAATTTCTAAATCATGATTTCTTATTACGTGCCTGTAGAAATTCCAGCTGTTGCTTCCTGATCTTGGTCAGCAGAATTATTGATCATGTGAGTTGACCAAGATATCTTCATTAATCACCTCAGAAAATGCAGTTCTGCTGTCTCAATTCTTCTCTGCATTGATTCACTGACCATCAATCACTTGCTTCCAAATGTCAAACTTGGTATGATGTAGGATTTCAGGACTCTCAGCTTTGTTTTAGTGGCTAATTTTGAGTTGATCATAATCCTTTTCATTTTCTGAAATGCATCACTGGACATTCCAATCTTTTGTCTTATTTCTTGGCCACATTTTCCACCCAGCGTTAACATACTTCTTTCTGAGGTAACAAGATTTGTCTACCTATGTGACCTTTTCATTCTTTACTGCAATCTTACATTCTGGTATGATTTTCATTTTTGACACTCTGAGACCTTTGTTTTCTTACAACTCCTGTTCACTCACTTTCACTTACTACTCTTTCCAAAATTGCTGACAGTTTCTTTTCAGAGTTGGCAAGAAGAACAATGTAATCAGTGTTCGTTATATTATTAAACTTTTTTGATGGGCCATCACAAATCAAACTGTTTGCATTCTTTTCTTAAAAGGAATTATTCCCACTTTAGGAATAATATTGGAGTCTGTCTGTTACCTAAATCTTTCTACCACTTTTAAAATAATAAAAGTATACATTCTAAAATGAATTTCTCAGAAGCTTGGGAATCAGAATAAATGAAGATGAAATTATCCCCCTTTGATTTATGTCTGTGAAGATTACTACCAACAAAAGGTGTAATTTCCAAAATTCAACAATGAATCGACTTCACTTCAAAAAACACTTCAATGACTGCGAGGAGCTTTGAGGCAGTTGACAATCATGATAAGCACTATATAAATGCAAGACTTCCTTCTTTCATTGCTTTACAATAGGTTGTGATTGTTTGTTCTCAGTACTCTTATATAATCATTGATATCATTTCGGCTGTCAAGGCTAGTGCCTAACCATTTGGCTCTGGTCTTGAGCGCATGAAACTAAGTTCCAAATTCTTCATGTACAATGCTGCTTGCCTCCTTCATTGCTGTAATCATTCTATGAGGAAAGCTGATCATGTTCACACATTTACTGGGAAAGGCAGTATATTTCGTTCCTGTGAGTAAGTGCTGAGATGTAAATTAAGTAAGCAGAGGTAGAAACAAGCTGTTGAGAATTCATTAATTGCTTGTTAATATCTGCAATGTTTACCAAAGTTGATATAAACATTTGGGCCAGAATTTTCCAGCTGGCCACATTGGTAGGATCTTGCCACTGATGACACACACCCACTGTGGTTTTCCTGATAGGGGGATGTGTGGGGGGGTGCAGTCATTCAACAGGAAACCCCATTTGGCACAGTGACACAGTGGTTAGAACTGCTCCCTCACCTGCACCATGGACCAGGGTTCAATTCCTGGCTTGGTAACTATCTGTATGTTCTCCTCATGTCTGCATGGGCTTCCTCCTGGTGCTCCAGTTTCCTCTCACAGACTGAAAAATGTGTAGGTTATGTGCATTGGCCATGCTAAATTCTCCCTCAGACCCGATTTTACCATTGCGCGGGTGTGAAAACATGGTAAAGTCGAGTCTGAGGCCATTAATATGATTGGAACCTGCATCCGTGCAGATTCCACTTTGCTAAAAACTGGGAATGATGATGAATCAATTTGAGCCCAAAACGAAGGTAACAGCAATTTAAATAGGGTGAGCAATGGGGAATGAGGCCAGATCATTGTCTGCAGTACAAATTACAAAGAACAAAGAACAAAACAGCACGGGAAACAGGCCCTTCGGCCCAACAAGCCCACACCCCACCTTGATGTTCCCACTTCTACACGTGATCCCTGTCCATGTTTATAGATCTATGGATTAAAAACCAAATTTGAGACAATTTAGGGAGAATTTGATTTGCCAATTAGCCAAAGAGCACATCTTTGGGATGTGGGAGGAAACCGGAGCTCCCGGAGAAAACCCACGCAAGCATGGGGAGAATGCGCAAACTCTCACAGACACAGGCCCAAATCCATGTATCTGCACAGCACAGCTATAGTCACTGCGCTGTCATGTTGTCCATCAGTAGTGGGAGGAGGGAAGTGGGTAAGATTATTTTTGGTGCGGGAAGGGTGGCAGTTTGTGGAGGGGGCAGAGGCCCAATCACTCACTGGTGGCGGGGGGGGATGCAGAAACATATCTGGATGGGGGGATTTGAGGATCTCTGGTGAGGGGGCGATGGATCTCTTGGAGAGTCATCTGGATCTCTGGTGGGGGACAGGAGACCTGCTGCCACTCTGAGGGCGATCAGTGGGAGGGAGGGGAGGCAGCAATGGCCTAGGCATGGAGGAGTGGACATGGGGAACAGTGGTGTATGTGGGTAGTGGGGAGGGTGGATAAGAGGGACAGTGATGTGTGTGGGTAATGGGGGGGGGTGGGGGGGGGGGGTGGGGGGGGGGGGGGGCGGTGGGGATAAGAAGGACAGTGATGTTTGGATAATGGAAGGGTGGATAAGGGGACAGCCATGTTTTGGGTAGCGGGGAGAGGGTTTGATAAGAGGAACAGCAATGTGTTTGGGTAGTGGGAGGGTGGATAAGGAGGACAGTAATATGTGTGGGTAATGGGAGGTGTATAAGGGGGACAACATTGTGTATGGGTAGTAGGGGAGGTGTGGATAAGAGGGACAGCAATGTGTGTGGGAACTGGGAAGGTGAATAAGGGGGACATAAGGGGATGTGTGTGGGGGCCATCGCTCTCACTTTTCATTCCTGAGCCACTTTCTCTGCTTTCTATGGCTCAGGAGCAATCTGACATGGGCGCGCTTTTTCAAATTTTTTTTCTAACCGCGCATGCGTGGTTCAGAGCTCTGATTGTTTCAGCCATGCTAAGCCCGCCCACAGTGTGAATGGCACTGGCGATTTTTTTTCAGCCTGAGTGCGTATGGGGACGTCTGAAAGCAAATTTCCAAGTCGGATCTAAATGACACCCTGATTCAGCATTTTGAATGAAAATGGTAAAATCAGGCCCTCAGTGTACCCAAACAGGTGCTGGAGTGTGGCGACTAGGGGATTTTTACAGTAACTTCATTGCAGTGTTATTGTAAGCCTATTTATGACTAATAAATAAACTTTAAAACTTTAGATGGTGGGATCTGAAGATACTGCGACCAGCTAATTGCTGTAGCCTCTGCTGTAGTGAGGCCCATGGCGGATTGCATGGAAATGCCCACCTTTAGAGATTATTGCCTCGGTTATCATCGCTTCCAGTCATGCACGGGCATTTCAAATCACAGCAAAAACAATGTAAAAAGCTTCAAGACTACTTTTGATGGAAGATAGCGATGAGCTTGCTATTGTTGCCAACAATCCCTTCACTCTCACATCCAATTTCTGATGGTCCACTCCACCAGAGTGAAGCAAACAGAGAGGAACTTTCCCTTTCACAAATCTCAGGGAAAGGTTGAAAGAATTGGGGACAGCACTTCCGCAGCACCTGCCCCAAATCCCTATCTGAAATGTTGTTGTAGTGCTGTGCTTGAAGGATGCCTAAGGAAGGCCCAAATAAAATCATCCCCTTCCCATCTTCTGCTCCAGTGGAGCAAGCAGGCCTCTCGGAAAGGTAATCAATCCTCTCCAAGATTGATTATGTTTCCCTAGTAACGGTTATGGACTTCATTTCCCATAACAGAAATAATGGCAGATCTCCGTTGATGTATTGCAAAATACAATTTCGCTCATTCTTTTTGATCCTTGATTACAGTTGATTTCCAGACAAGCAACATTAATTACCTGAGTTCTATAGTATTATTTCTTCATTTATCCCCTCATCATCTCCCACTTTTTCTAAAAGCTTTGCAACATAACGACAACTCCAAAATGCCTCTTCCTCAGTACGGGTTTGGACATAATGAATTGTAGAAAAAAACAATGATGCAAGATGTAAACTGTGAAGCTGGATACTCTGATGAATGTGGTTGTTCCAATTCCTGTTGTAGATCATTGCTTTTATTGTCTGTGAGAGAGATACTTGTGAGCACATAAACGCAATTTTACACTTCGTTTTTGCCTCTAAATGTAATTAGCCTGAAAAACTGTTAAAGCAAGAATGAGAAGATACAAGCATTAATGATACTTGTTCTGCAAATCAGGAGAAGATAGTATGAATTCATTTACCATCTGGTGAGCATCTCCATAACAACTCAGCAGAAAGAGATCTTTAGCTATCTCCATTCTAACACAGGCAAATAATCTTAATTCAAAAGCTGTGATGTATGTTAGCATGTCCCTCCATCCACCCATTAACTTTTTATCTGGCTTTGTTTTGTGATAGGACATTAAATAAAATATTGAGACAACATTATTCAATTGTATCCAATGCCAAAATAAGGAATTATTTAAGGTTTAAGCTATCACCATTAGGTTTTTGTAATTTTGTTCTGGCCTTCTTATTCCAGAGGGAACAATTCTTCCAAAAAAGTTCTAAGTTTAAAATTTGCATAAAAGCTGGAGTCAATCACGCTGTTTATTTCAGCGGGAGTTTCAAAATGAGTCTTCCACATTCTGTGCACGGATGAGTGGCCGTTCCCACTGGAGAGGTCAGCAGCATAGCTGTTGAAAGCAGCCCATGCATAGTGGTCCTTGTCTGCTGGCCTCCGGATTGCTGGCCAACTCAATCACAGGCCAGCCCCGCAACCACTACATTGCCAGCTGTATGACTCCACCTCGACCCAATCATTGGCCTTCAATACATGCCCCTGCCCCCCGCAACCCCAATTTCCCTATTCCCCCCACACTGGCAGCTTCTCCCCACCGGAGTCCTGACCCACCCCCCACAGCCAGACCCCTCCAGCAAGCTGCCCCCCCACCTCCATCCTGATAACCAGCCCCATTCGTTGGCCTCCCTCCATTTGACAGTCAGCCCAAATTGCAGAGTGAGAGCCCTATCCCCATAGATTGCCCCCCAGTTGCCCTACCCCATCAGGCCCAACTTCCTTTAGGCCATACTCCCTTGGCATAGCCCAATGCCCAATAGGTAGTGCCAAGATTCTGGGCATTGGCACTTTACCCTTTGGGCAGCACCAGGGAGCTCAGGCTGGCACTGTCAAGGGGCCGAACCCTCCACCCCCAGCACTCGACCCTCTTGATCCGTCGAGATCATAAGTTTTATACTTTGAATTTAGCTAGGGTAAGCATGGTATGCCTCACTTTTAGCTCCCCACTAAAAGCTGGGGAGCTTTCATCAAACAAAATTTATTTTAAAATAGAAAGAAAATTAACAATTTTTTCCAATTATAAACAAGAAAAAAATTATAATATTGTGTCAACCTTATTAGCTAAACATCATTGCAGAAAAGCAAATCCATAAATAAAACCTTTACCACAGGCATAACACAGTAAAGATTAATGATCAGGTGATATTAGAGCATTGTCCTTTGGTTGAATGCTGCAATTCTTTTGAGATGCACACAGATAAGCTTGGAGTCAGAAGAGCTTCAGTCCTTCAGTTATAGAATTGAAATCCTGACTTCTTACCCTTGTAAATTCTAGCAGCCCTCTGGATACATCCAGAACAATTTGAAGTCAGAACAGCTTTCAAGAACACCAGGAGGAGAATCTAGGCAAGGCAACCAACAACAGCAGATTTTGCACTCCAAGAAGGCAAGAAGCCTTGTTTTCAGCTAACCAGCAGAATTTCTAATACTAGGGAGAGAGAGAAACATTGCATTTAGTCTGATGTACACTCCCTTTTCAACTAAAATTGAAAAATGAATCCTTCGATTTTTTTCCATGGGAAGGAAATATCCAGCTTTGATTTGTCAATCAATCTTCCCCTTCACAATGCAAGATCATAAACAATCCCAGAATAAAAATAAACAAAACCCCATTTAAGCTATTAAAGTAGCAATAAAAGGAATCCTTCAGACAGCCTGTCAACAACGAATTAAGCTAAGACTGTGTGAGCTGCAAGAACGTGACTTTTAAAAAATCTTAAAGGTATACAATGTTATGTGGCAGTTATCAGATTTTATGATTATGGATAACTTCCAGTTGAATTTAAAAGGAGCAGTCAATCAAGCATGTTACTGAAGAAATTGTAAAGTATATTTTTTGTTTGAATTATGTAATTATGTAATCCTGCCTCAAAGGCAATGGGGTGAATTTTGCTGTTACGAGGAAAGTTGTACTGATGGGGCTAAAAGTGGGAGACGGTATCGTTTTGACTGTGAATGATCTGGTGCAGCGGAATGGCGACAGTAACCAAGTAAGAGGCCACTATCTGATTAAGGTTGATATCATGCCCCCAAGAGCTTCTGGCCCAATCAGAGAGGTGACATGTCAGCGGCTCAGCAGCACCAACACTAGAGCTGGCCGCTGCTAAAGCTGCAGGGGGAGGGTGTCTCAATGGTCAGATTCCCTCCGAGACAGGTAAATTGGGTTGGGGACACCCAGGCAGCCAGACCCAGGCAACTGGGCAGCTTGATGCTTAGCACTAACAGTTCAGTTGCCATGAGGGTAGTAATTGCCTCTGATGATCATGGAGGGCTGAAAAAGAAAGAATCCTCCCAGATACTGGCTTGTGGCATGGAGCCCTCCTGGACTGGATAAAATGTCCATGGATGTAAGAATCTGCCCTTCATTGGCCACTTAAGTGGCTCAATTTGTCTCCTGATTATTGTCCCTCTTTCCAACTTTCTCCCATTGGCAATATGGCACAATGGCAAAAAACATTGGTCTCCCCATCTTCACAGTTCATTTTGCCAGGCATCCCATTTCCCAACTTGTCCTCACCCGGAAGTTTCAGCCCAATCAAATAGAAGTCCTTATCATAATGTAGTTGATTTATCTGGGATATGACTTGATGCAGCAGGTTATAATTCCTCATCGATTTAGGCTAAGTTAAGAATACAATTAGCAATTATGATGAGACAAAAGGAACCCATAGTCAGAGCACATAAAATCCATTTTAAAACCTGCAGCATTTTCTTATGCATTTTTAGATTACTCTGTTATCCTCAAGTTATCCTCCTTGCTCTCCCAAAGTTACAATATTTCATATTAATTTATTCCCACAATCTTTAAGTCTCTGAGCCAGTTCTAATGCAGTTGATAACTCAAGTTAACCTACACTTGGCTATTTAGCTACTGTCCAACCCACCAGAAATCCTGCCTATCATGATGAAGCATGAAACAATGAAGTTGTGTGTCATATAGAATGATGTAAAATATAAAGCACAGAAGGAGTCCATTCAGGCTGTGCAGTGTGTGTCGACATTTATGTTCGATTTGAGTCTTCTAACTCCCCACATTGTCTCACCCTGTCAGCATAACCTTACATTCCTCTCTTTCTCATGTACTTTTCTCACTTGCTCTTAAACGCATCTTTTGTATTCACCTCAATTATTCTCTGTGCTCCACATTTTCGACACTCTCTAGATCAATGTTTCTTCTGAATTCCCCAATTCATTTCTCGGTGACTATCTTATACTGCAGATTCTGATTTTGTCCAATTGGATGTGTGCTCTTTGTGTTTACGCTATCAAAAACATTCACACTTTCACATTTCAAAAAATGCTGCATTCAAAAAAAAACAATGGTTTGTGAACAATTCCAGCAGCCATTATTTGATTGTTCTGATTTATTGACTGAACGTGCGTTTATGGCCCATTCAAAAGAAGTGGCGATTAAACAGTTCATTAGCTGCATGAAGTGTGAAAACGATCATTAGTATAAGTGCATGCTAATTGAGCCAGTTTCTGCTGAGTGAGGTTTGAAGAATGGTCAAATTTATAGACTTATGTCTTAGCTATAGAGACTTAAACCTCAAAATTTCCATTCAACTTCTTTTGAGATGTACTATGCAAAGGAACATTGGCATCAATATACAAGGAATGGATACAAACCCTGTGTATTTAGAAAGTACTTTTATAATTATTTAAATGATTTGGCATTGTTACTCATGTTGTACATAATCTCTCTGTCATAAAACCTCTTTCATTTATTCCTCTACACCTGAAAAACCATGCTAGTTCTATCCTAATTACCTTTCCATCTCCTTGTGAAAAATCATGACCTGTGAGACATGGAGCTTAAAAAAAATCAGTGTACGTAAGTTGTAGAATCCAGTCGACAGAAGTATGGTTTGATTTTTCAGAACTACTAGCCCGATTTTACAGGACCAGAAGTAATTTTTAAATAAAGTAATCAGCACTGAATTTAAATTCAAAATAGGAAGGAAGAACAGGTCATCTTTCCAAAGAATTTCAAATGGAATATTTTTTATGCTTTTGTGTGGGAAGTGTACTTGGCTTATAATCAAGCTCATGTAAATGTCACCTCCACAAAATATTTAGCCAAAAATGACATTCATTTTTCACATACCTTATGTATAAGTTGACCCCTGGTTTTTAACCAAAAAATCCAAACTCTTTGTACTTACCACCCACTTGTTGCTGAAGTCAAACTTGCTCTTGTGCAAACCTATTTGGCAGAATCATAGAATGGCACATCATTGGAGGTAGCTGTTCAGCTCCTTGTGGCTGTGCACATCAGCACATGATGTTAAGGCTAGTATTCACTGGAGGTGTTGTGTCCCACTCTGGCGTGGCACCATGGTGTTAAGAAAAAACGGTAGGTACACATCAGAGTTCAAACTTAAAGTCATTGAGATTACAAAGCAGATAAATAATTGCACAACTAGAGGCTTCAAGTTATTGGAGAAGAACATTAGAGATTGGGGGAAAGCCTCTAATAGTTTAGACAGATAACGAAGGGCCTGATTTTACCATTTTCATTCTAAGTGCTGAATCTAGGCATCATTCAGATCTGACTTGGAAATCTGCTTTCAGGTGCCCCCATATGCCTGAAAAAAATTGTAGTTCCCATGCGAGCTGTGGGTGGGGCTCATTCATGCCTTGGAGCTCTGAACTGGTCAACTGCGTATGCAGTTAGAAAAAATTTGAAAAAGCATGCTCTTTTCAGCTCGCTCACAGGCTGCAAAAAGCGGAGAAAGCGGCCTGGGAGCAAAAAGCAGGAGTGTTGGCTCTCATGGACATCAGTGTTCCGCTTACCCACCACCGCCCCCGCCCCCCCCCCCCTTACCCAGACTGATTATGACTCCCTGCGACTTCCCCCACCAATGACCCGCAGAGTGGGATAACCCTGCTCCCCCATTACCCTCCACCAGAGATCCATCTCCCGCCCCCCCCTCACCAGTGAGCCATCAGGCCTCTCCCCTCCCCCCCAACACTAGAGATACATTTTACCAACATCTATCTCCCTCTCCCCAGAAAATGAACTGGCCTCCCTATCTCCCCAGAGAACAATGTGTCACTCAACCCTCCCCTCCCCAAGAATGGTCTGGGCCTTACTCACCCCCGCTCAGAGAATGATCTGACTTCACTGCACCCCCCCCCCAAGAGATTAGTCTGGCCTCACTCACCCCTCCCCCTCCGACTCAGAGAACAATCTGGCCTAACTCACCTCCACCCTTATAAACGTCTCACCCACCTCTTCCTCCTTCCCCACCAGACAATGATCGGCCCTCCTCCACCCCCTTCACCAGACAATGATTGGCCCTCCCCGCCTCCCACCCCACTACAGACAGTGATTGGGCCTCTCTTCCAACCCACCCCTCTTCCCACCAGAGATACATCTGACCCACCTCATCCTCCTCCCCCCCCCACCAATCAAACAACGATTTGACCTCATTCCCCTCACCACCAGAAAATGATCTGACCCATGTCCCTCCTCCCCGCAACCACCAATCTTATTTAAAGAGCCATTGGGATCTCTGAACTTACTCTTCAGCAGCTGGAGGATCTGATTCAGACTTTTATTCAGCAGGCCAATTTTGGCATATTTCGGGATTGACAAACGCAGTAATAAAGGGGGAAGTGCTGATAAAGTTGGGTGGGCAATTCATTAATTCAAGTGTAATACATGCAAATACATTTAAATTGCCATTGCACCCGGGCACGAAGTGGATCGCAGCCATTCCCAGATTTCGATAAAGTGGCCAAGTGCGCAGACATGGGCGCAGATTGCGTTAATGGCCTCAACCCAACTTTACCACGCTTTCACACCCAAAAATGGGTGCAGCGCTATGGTAAAATAGGGCCCTGAGAATAAATGTGCAGATGGAAGAAAGCCCAGCATGTAGTTGCAGATCAAAGAAATTGCTGCAAAGTCCGCCGATGAAAATCGCCAGAATGGATTCAATTCCTTGAGGATCTATCCAAATCTTTGATTTGGAACAAGCAAGAAAATTAAGCATTTTAAGATTTCAAAGACAATCTGTACTAGGCTTATTCAATTTTGTACTATGACAGAAGATAAGATTGCAGAATGTCTCTCAGCAGAGCTTGATGACAGATTTATCGCATTTCAATGGCTTAAAATCAACTATTAACAAAAGAATGGATACTGGTTGGTCTGTTTTGGGAACAGAGATGAGACCCAGATTATTTTTGACAGGCCAGCCAGTCAAACAGTGAGCAAAGTTAGAGATAAAACAGTGTAAGTGAAGGCAGCTGGCCATGAAATGAATAGATCAAGAGTCATGCAGTCCAACAGGACAAAGCGTAAGCCAATGTAGGTAGGACATAGAACATAGAACATTACAGCACAGTACAGGCCCTTCGGCCCTCAATGTTGTGCTGAGCTCTGTTCAACCCGAGATCAAGCTGTCCCACTCCCTATAATTCTGGTGTGTTCATGTGCCTATCCAATAACCGCTTGAAAGTTCTTGAAGCGTCCAACTCCAGTATCATAGCAGGCTGTCTATTTCACATCCCAACCACTCTCTGAGTGAAGAATCTACCTTGGACATATTTCCTTAAAGGGGGGACCTTACAGTTATGCCCCCTAGTAACAACTACATCCACCCAAAGAAATAGTCACTGCAGGTCCACTCTATCAATCTTCCTAATCATCTTGTAAACCTGTATTAAGTCGCCTCTCATCCTCCTCCGTTCTAAAGAGAAAAGCCCTAGCTCCCTCAACCTTTCAAGGTTTTCAACCTTTCACAAAATTCAAGAGAAAAACCCTCTCTAAACAGCAAATCCCAAAATAAGTCCACAATTAGGATAAATGGATGAAGGTGGTTTGAAAATATGGCTGAAAAAAATTTGGAGTCTCTGACCAGGAAGATTACATAAACAGAAAGCCATCTCATCTGGGACATATTTAGATTCTATCTTGTTCAAGTTATGGGGCTGCATTTTAAGCGCCCCTCCCAGACTTGTTTTTTTGTGATGAAGGTGTCTAAAATAAGGTGGGTGCTCCCCTGACCACTTCCCCATCCATCCCCATCCTGCTGAAGCTAAAACTTTAGGATTAGGTATATGCTAAACAGAAATCTGAAGATGGTGCTCCAGGTCTAGCTGTTAACGAGATTGAATGAGTACAGTTGCAACACTCATTCATAAAAGTGTAAATGATTACCCAGATGTGTCCTGACCAAAAAAATACAGGACAAAATTCAACCCAGCCAATTATTAGCAGGATTGCTGGAGGCTTGAACTAAAAATGAGGTGGGCTGATTGAAGAACTCAACTACATCCTGACAAGGGGATGGTTCTTCAAGAGGATGCAGCCTCTCCTGCTAAGAGCCAGTTCTCCGTGAGCAGAGTGTGTCCAAACAAGATGGACTGACACCCACATCTGAGTTGCAGTCGGGCTGCCTGTGTATATCTAGTGGCCTCACTGTGTGGTGTAGCAGGATGTAACAACACACACATGATGCTGTTAGACAGAGAGTTCTTGGATTTTAACCCAGCAGCAATGAAGGAATTGTGACATACTTTTTAACCAGGATGGTGGATGGCTTGGAGGAAACTTATAGGTAGTGTTCCCATGCTTCTGTTCCCCTTACCCTACTAGGTGGTAGAGTTCGTGGGTTTAGTAGGTGTAGTCATGGTGAATTGCTGCTGCACAATTTGTATGTGATACACTCTGCTGCTATTGTATGTCAATGATGAAGGGAGTGAAGAGTTAAGATTGACGATGGTGCATCAATCGAGCAGGTTGCCATGTCCTGGATGGCATTGTGCTTCTTGAATATAGTTGGAACTGCACTCATCCAGGTAACAAGTATTCCATTATATTCCTGGTTTATGTCTTGATTTGGGGAGTCAGGAGGTGAATTACTTACTGCAGAATTCTCAGCCTCTGACCTAATGTTATAGCCATAGTATTTATATCACTGTTCCAGTCAGTTTCTGTTCAGTAGCCACCTCCAGCATGTTGATAGTGGGGTATTCAGCTATGATATGTCATTGAATGTGAAGGGAACGTGGTTAGATGTTGTCTTGTTTGATATGATAATTGTCTGGCACTTATGGGGCATGAATGTTACTTGCCACTTTTCAGCACAAGACTGAATACTGTCCAGTTCTTGCTGCATATGGATACAGACTGCTACAGTATCGAGTGCGTTCTGAATGGTGCTGAACATTGTGTAATCATCAGCAAACATCTCCTCTTTTGACCTTATGTTGGAAGAAAGATCATTGATGGAGCAGATGAAAATTGTCTACGATTCTTTCACAAAATAAATATATATATATGTATATACATATAGCTCAATTAAAATAGTTACTTGTATCCAATCAAAGACCAAGTTCAATATCATATTGGTGAAGGTTTTGAAAAATATTACACATCTAATTGCTGTTTTGTATTAGTGTTGAAGCAACATGATTTTTGGCTCTAATTTGAGGATCCTGTTTCACATCAATGCAGAATAGCTTCAGATGCACATCAATGTGAAAGTGGTAATTAACTCTGATATTAGAGATTAAGTATTTATGGTGATAGTGTGTTACAGTTCACGCAGGAACCTAAGTTGCTTTGGCAACATGCACTTTTTACAGGCATGTTGTATCTGGAGATATGGATAGTGATGATGAAAGCTCTAACTTTCTTTCCATCACATGGTTTACTAGGACTCTCTCCCAGTCCTACTACCTACCAGAGTCAAAAGATGTGCAGGTTAGGTGGATTTGCCATACTACATTGCCCCTTAGTGTCCAATAATATGTAGCTTAGATGGATTAGCCATGGAGAATGTGTGGAATTACGGACATAGGTGTGGGGAGAAACCCTGGATAAGATGCTCAGTCAAAGGATCAATGCAGACTTGATGGGCTGAAAGGCCTTTTCTGCACTGTAGAGTTTCTGTGATTCTATGATTGGTGAGCATTGGAAGAATTGATATTCAACCTTCCTTGGCCATCCAGTCCTTGGGTGGCAATCAAAACTGGAGCTTTTGTCTTAGATGCTGAAAGCTAGCCATTCCATCATGACCCCTTAATCATTTACTAGAAGTACTAAATCAATATAAAATGCCACCAACAGTTCTAATAATGAAATATTTTATCATCCCAGCTGATGTTGCTAACAGACAGTCAGGTACCAGAACAGAATTACTATTCGATAGATTGTAGATTCTTTTTAGAAATGTAGATGAACAGAGTTGCAGGATTGCCAATTAACTTTCAAAAAAATAATAAACCTTTATTAACAAGAAATTATTAAGTATAATACTCCTTCTTTATCCCACTTATCTTAACAGATATACACTGATTTGTAAGTGTAACACATGGTGCAAAATAAATCTTATACTCTAGTGTTCTCAGTAAGTACACAGTCTATATAAACTAATTGGCAAAATGTGGTCAGACGCACCATATTCTGAAATCAAATCTCAGATGTCACCCAATAAAACTGCTGTGGATTTCCCATCAAATCCTCCCAGATGCTTGTTATATTGTGAGGCAACTGGTCTCACTGAAACTCTGGCTTCCACACGAGTATTTCCATATTCCATTCTTGAAATACATACTTTGGAATCTTCTTTCAAAGAATGTTGTCACTTGGAAGCCTTCACCAAAGATTCATTCCCAGGATTTCAAGCCCTCCTTTTGGTATTCCTCTGCCTTGGATTGCCATGGCCGTTTAAGCTTCCAAATAATCTCCCTGGTATCCAGCCATGCCAACAGAACACTACTACTTCACAGACTGCATTAAGATGCCACAAAACTTTGGATTTACCTCAGATGGGTTTAGATCTGGTTTTTGCAGCCAACTCTTTAACTCAAAGCACAGTCTTTGCTTTTTACTTGAATTCTCTTGAGCAGGACATTGTTCAACTTTGACAGAATTGGAGGATTCATTTTAGTCTTAATTAACTTATGTGAAATTGAAATGGTAGATTAACCATTGTCATGATGAAGAAATAATATAAATTCAGATAATTTTATTTTACTTGGATAGTAAATACTAAACTACAGGATGTTACTATAAACTTAACAAATTTTCATGCTTAATAAAGTCTATCACACAGTACACAACATATTTTCAGCAAAATAGAAAATGATAGAAGATTATCAAGGTAAGTATAGATAGCAATTGCCAAATATATCATGGTACAAATTGGTATCCTGTTGCTAGGAAAGTATAAATCTTACCTGCAAGAAACAATCCACTAAACTTTAGTAATGTGCCCATAACAGAGTATAGCTCAAATATTTTTGATATCAAGAAAAAGCCTTGTGAATCTTTCTGTTGGGAGAATAAAGAGATGGTTGATTCAGTCCATGATGCAATGTCCATTATGGATAGAGTGGGATTAATGAGCTGATTGTATTGCATATACTCACGTTCAGTTTGGTACAATTACATTTTTTAATTCAAATCTGTTAATCTCATCATCATCTTCACAGACTTTGCAGTTCAATGAGGTGGAATAACAGCATTAGCTTGTTTGAACCTGTGACCCTGTCCAACTCTCAGTTTAATTTGAAGTGATAGTTCAGATATAACCTTTTCATGCACCACAGCAATTCACCAAAGCTTTTTAACAACACTATCCAAACCTATGACCTCTACTACCTAGGACAAGGCTAGCAGACACATGGAAACACCACCACTTACACATTTCTTTGCAAGTCGTATATTAGGGACAATATCACAGTATGTTTACAGTTGCTGGGTCAAAATTCTCCCTAACAGCACTGTAGGACTGCCTATATCATGTGGACTGTAACAGTTCAAGAAGATGTTTCACCATCACCTTTTCAAGGAAGGTTAGGGATTGGCAACAAATGCTGGTCTAGTCAGTTTCACCCACATCCCTTGAAAGATTAAATCCTGAAACTATCTTTTAACCTTGTCAAAGAATACCTCCCAGATGCTATCTTTCAAGATCAAGGAACCCAAATCTCTCCAGTTTTTCCTCAGAAACTGTACCTCTTCCACTGGGAATCAAACTGGAAGCTCTGCCATCTGTATCTCAAGTGACAGAAGTGGACACTAGTTTTTGTGACTACTGTGAACAAGGATGATGCAAGAAGGTATATAACTATTTACAGGTTGGCCACTTTCCTCTATAGAGGGGTGACCCAATAGAGGCCTTTAAAATGATGAAGGGCTGTATTGTGATATTTTTCAGGGAGACTGTTTAAAACTAGTGATCATAAATCTAAGCTGTTTACTTATAGGGAATCAAGAAAACTTCCTTAGTCAGAGAGTGTTGAAAAGGCAGAACTTCTGGAATGGTTTAGATCATAGAAATAGAAAATCATAGAAACCTTACAGTGCAGAAAGAGGTCATTTGGCCCATCAAGTCTGCACCAACCACAATCCCACCCAGGCCCTACCCCTTATCCATACATATTTACCCATTAATCTTTTAACCTACACATCTCAGGACACAAACGGACAATTTTTAAGCATGGCCAGTTAGCCTAACCCACACATCTTTGGATGTGGGAGGAAACCCACACAGGCACGAGAAGAATGTGCAAACTCCACACAGACAGTGACCCAAGCCAGGAATCAAACCCAGGTCCCTGGAACTCTGAAGCAGCAGTGCTAACTACTGTGCCACCCAGATGGACATCATAAATGCCTTTAAATGGAGAGTTCGGGAAGTTTTCTGTTCTTTTGTGGGAATGTGAGCATCACTGACAAGAGCAGCACTTTTTACACATTCTTAATTGTCTTTGAGGAATACTTAAGGGAGAAAGGAATAAAAGTTTATGCCAATAGATTGAGTTAACTAGGGGGAAAGAAAGCTGGAGTGAAGCATGAATGCTGGTTTGGACCAGTGGCACTGAATGGCCTGTTTCCATGTTGTAAATATCATGTAATGTTCACTTCAGGGGTATTGTTATGTTTTGTACAGAGAGGTGGGGAAAATTTCTCACTGACTCACATTGTTAGTCATACTGGCACCTCCTACTATAAATGATTCATGGGATGGTACACGGGATTACAGGTATGTCTTGAAATGGATAGGATGCTGGTTAGCAAATAGGAAGCAAAAAGTTGGCGGAAATGGGTCTTTTTCAGATTGGCAATTTTGCAACGATCTGTACTAGGACCCTAACTGTTCACATTATATATTAATGATTTGGAAGAAGAAAGAGGAAGAATGTATCATCTCCAAATTTGCAGATGGCATGGAATTGGGTGGGAAGGTAAACTGTGAGGAAGATGCAGAGATAGAACATAGAACATAGAACACTACAGCACAAACAGGCCCTTCAGCCCATGGGTTGCGCCGATCACTTCTATACCTACCAATCCACAGACCTATCTATAACCCCCTATCTCATTAGTTCCCATATACTCATCCAGAAGTCTTTTAAAAGACCCCAGCGAATTCGCCTCTACCACCTCCGACGGCAACCGATTCCATTCACTCACCACCCTCTGAATGAAAAACTTACCCCTAGCATCCCCTCTGTATTTGCTTCCCTGCACCTTAAATCTGTGTCCTCTCATAGTGACCATTTCAGCTCGGGGAAATAGCCTCTGAGAATCCACCCTATCTATTCCTCTCAACACTTTATAAACCTCTATAAGGTCGCCTCTCAACCTACGTCTCTCCAGGGAGAAGAGTCCCAGCTCCCTCAACCTATCTTCATAAGGCGTGCC
This sequence comes from Sphyrna mokarran, assembly GCA_024679065.1. NCBI lineage: Eukaryota > Metazoa > Chordata > Chondrichthyes > Carcharhiniformes > Carcharhinidae > Sphyrna > Sphyrna mokarran. The sequence continues at coordinate 100,795,008 of JAGIQG010000003.1, read as the reverse complement.
TCCCAATCCAGGCAGCATCCTTGTAAATCTCCTCTGCACTCTTTCAATAGCTTCTACATCCTTCCTATAATGAGGCGACCAGAACTGCACACAGTACTCCAAGATGCTTGAACATGTTTCGGACAGACTGAGTGCATGTACATAAGTATGATAGATGCAGTACAATGTGGATAAATGTGAGGTTGTGCACTTTGGTAGCAATAATAGGAAAACAAATTATTACTTGAATGGATGTAAATTGAGAGAGGTGGATACTCAGTGAGACCTTGGTGTCCTCATGCATCAGTTGCCTGAATTGCATAGGTACAGCAGGCAGTAAAAACAGCAAATGATATGTTGGCTTTCATAGCGAAAGCATTTGAGTATAGAGATAAGGATGTTTTGCAGCAAGTATATAGAGCATTTGTGAGGCCACAGCTGGACTATTGTGTGCAGTTTTGGTGTCTTTATCTGAAAGAAGGGTATCCTTGCTTTAAAAGGAGTAGAGCAAAGGTTTACCATGCTAATTCCTGGCATAGCAATCTGTTATTTGAAAAGAGACTAAGCAGATTATGATTATATTCTCTGGAGTTTAGAAGAATGAAAGAAAATCTCATAGTAATGCATAAAATTCTAATATTATTAGATATGATAGATTCAGAAAGAATGTTCCCAATGATGGAGGCATCCAGGACAAGGGGTCATAATCTGAGGATAAGGGGTAAATCTTATAGGACTGAGGTGAGGAGAAATTTCTTCACCCAGAGCAGTGAATATGTGGAATTCACTACTACAGGAAGTAGTTGAGGCCAAAACATTGTGTGATTTCAAGAAAAAAAATTAGATATAGCTCTTGGGGTTAAAGGGATCAAGGGATGTGAGGGAAAAGGGGGAATCAGGAAATTGAATTCAGTGGTCGACTATGATCAAAATGAATGGTGGAGCAGGTTTGAAGGGTCAAATGGCCTACTCCTGCTTCTAGTTTCTATATTTTGAATTTTTTTATCTTAAAATAATAAAAACAAAAATTGAACTATAAAATAAATCTTGAGTTCAAACCGATTCAGATTCTGTTTTGGGTAAACTTTTCCTGGCAGAATTTGAGGTTAGTTTATAGCACGGTTGTCGTGATTGCTCCAGAGTTAAACCTTCTGAGGAATCCCTATTAGAACCCTAGAAATCACAATGCATAAAAGTCTTTTTAGCCCAAGGTGCCTGTGGATCTGTTGGATATTCAATTGAAAATATTTATATTAATCCCATTTGTCTGAAGTTTTACAATTTCCTGTCATATTTTTCTTATCAAACACTTTTCTAATCCCATTTAAATGCTTGTGCGTCCCTTTGGGCCCTCTATATGAATATATATTTTAATTTTTTTGCCTAATACTCTAGCCATAATCCTCAGTCAATGCCACTGTCTTACCATTTTTTCCAACAGTGGAAAGGATCATTCATTGTTTATATTCTCAAAACTATTCATAATATTGAAATTTGCTATTCCTCCCCCTTTTAGTTTACTCTGTTGCAGTGGAAAAATATTTGATTATAAATACAAGTTGGTATTATTTGAGTGAATCTTCACTAGAGTTTCTTCCTAAATCTCTAATAATCTTCTTAAATACAGAGCTCCGAATTGCATATGATATCCTGACTGTTACTATAAAGAATTATTGTATAAATTCAATGAAAGCGATTCAGCACAATGGGCCAGGAGGCTCGAGCGGAGGTCATGTAGCGGACTTCCCGCTGAGTGTCACAGCCTCCACCTGTCTTTGGCTGACTGAAGTCTCTGGGCCCACTAAAGTCTACCCACCTTGCCAGGAGTGTTTCACTCCAGTGGGATTTACAGTAGCTTCCTACTAGCAGGAAACTGGCAAACCAACCATGCTGGAGTGAAGGGGGACCATCAAGGCCCTCAGAATTTGGAGTAAGCTGGCCCTCTGGTACTGCTCAAGGAGTAAAGTGGCTATGCCCAGGGAGCACCTTGCACTGCCCACGAGGCGTCAGGCAGTAGCAAGAAGGTAAGGCTACAGTAGGGACAGGGCTTACTACGGGCAGGTCGATGGGGGTGTTTTTCTACCAGTATCATTAGTTTTGACTGGCAACCCATCCATGTGCAAAAAGAAAAATAATCTCCCCTAGTGAGTTCTACTTCTAATGGTGACAGTAAACTAGACATGGCATCAGCATTCCAATGATCTTCCATTCACTTATAAGTACTGTTGAACTTATAAGCAGACAAAATCAAAGCACAACTCTGCATTTGGGTTGCAGCTGTTTGATTTGATTTATCATTGTCAGATGTACTAGTAAAAAGTGAAAAGTATTATTTCTTGCACACCGTGCATAGAAAAGGAAAGGAGAAGGTGCAGAACCCAGTGTTCCAGTTATAGCTTGGGTGTAGAGGAAGATCAGCTTAATCTGATGCAGGTCCATTCAAAAGTCTAATTGCAGCAGGGAAGAAGCTGGTCTTGAATCATTTGGTACAGGATCTCAGACTTTTCTATCTTTTTCCCAATGGAAGAAGGTGGAAGAGAGTATGTCGGGATGCATGGAATCCTAAAGATTATGCTGGCTGCTTTTCTGAGGCAGCAGGAGTGTAGACAAAGTCAATGGAGGGGAGGCAGGTTTGCATGATGGATTGGGTTTCGATCATGACTCTTTGTAGTTTCTTGCGGTCTTGGACCTAGCAATGGCCATATTAAGCTGTGATGCAACCAGAAAGAATGCTTTCTATTGTTCATCTGCAAAAAGTTAGTGAGAATTGTAAATCTCACTGCACCTATTTCATGCGAAAGATGTCATTGGAAAGAATTTACATGTTTTCTGATTGTGATCAATTCATTTTTGTACATGAGGTATGTATATTTTCTTAACCTCAGAGTGATTGTATCAATTTAGATAATTCCAGCTTTTTGTGATGCTTAAAATAAGGAAGGTTATTTATTATCCCTCACTTACCTTGGAGGTTTAACTGTGATGTTTTCACTCACTCGAGTCACTTATACTGTCACTTAAACAAAAATTAGATGCAGATGAAGATAAAAATACAATGTATAATTATCTCTGTCTCATTTTCATGGTAGGCCTGTGGTTTCTTAGATGAGCTGATGCTTTGAGTTGAAGTGAAGGTCTTGTGTGCAGAGGTTTCTCTGTAGGCAGCAAAGTCTCTTGTAATTGAATTTTCAGGAATTTGTTTCTTAGGTGAACTTGAGGTCAAAACAGATTGAGGAGAATTCTTTTCCTACTTCAAGTTATTGCTGTTTATTACTTTGGCTGCTTAGTTGACTGCAGCTAATTTGATAGGATTCTGACAGATGGCTGCCCAGAATAACATCATTGCTGGTTTAAAAGCAGGCTACAAACATGGCTGAGTCACCCATGTGACCTGTGACAAGTCCAAAGTCCTTTTCTATATGAAGTGAGTGATCATCCTGTGCTTGTCATTTGACACTTCGAAATTTACCCAGTCTAGGTTTAGATGACCATCAGAATACAATGGGAAGTTAAGACAGACCCATTCACATTGTCTGACAGATTAAGTTTTGCTGTGCCTTTTGTCCATGATCAACATGAAAACCAAATTGGTTGGAATTCTATAGTGTTTTGTTGATGTTCCATCCTTAAACAAAGGATAAATTAACTCTATGGATGTGAATTTCCATATTTGAATAGGTAATTCCTTTAGTCACTGGACCGTCTGGAGCTGATATTGCCAAATGTCAAAGTGGCTATTTAAGCAGTCTGTTTTTGTTCAAAATGTTGAAGTTTTGTTTGTAAACTCATAATATATTGGAACATGACCAAGGGCATCACAAGCTAGCTTGATGTCTTTGGACATATCATAATGTACAAGAAGCATACTCTCTATCAATTGACCTCTATATAAATTGAATGGCTTGTCACATGCCAGCCAATTTCACGGAACTCCCTTCCTTAAGAGTTCATTGAATGCATGCAATAAGGTTACCAAATTTGGTTTGAATTTACTGCAGTAATTCAATAGAACCAGGTCTGAGAAATGTTCTGAAGATGTAGTGCATTTCCTATTGCTTGATCCTTAGTGCTGATAGGATATAATTCATCTTTGTTTTCCCATCACCCAAATACCCTCCTGGATTTTGAAACAACTTAGATAGTGTACTTTCAGCCAAGCTCCATGCTTTTCAAAAGTTTCAGCATCTCTTTCAAGCTGACACCATGTACGGGATTTTACAATTTCACCCGGGCAAGATTGTAAAATCCTGTCCAAAGCCAGCGGAGATTTCTGTTCTGCGAGCCTCACCTGCTGTGATTCCAGGTGGGCAAGGCAATAAAATTCCGGTCATTATGGCTCTGCCTGTTTTGGAGTTGAAATAAATGTGTCATCCATTGTAGGCCACCAATTCCCAGCAAAATTTAAGTCATTACCTCTTGAAAAATTCTGAGGGATAAAGAGACATCAAATGGCAATCTATGAAATTAAAGTAGACCCTTATGTTGATTTATGATAAAATATGATTAAACTTATCAGGTGGGATTTTCAAGCCACACTCGTCCTGAAACTGGAAAATCCTGCTGGAGGTCAAGGGATCTTTCCATGGTCCTCCCCTCGCCCACTATGATTGGGAGGAATGGAATAATTCACCCCATATTCTAGCTCAAGTTGCAGACCAGAATATTCCAGATCCATCTTTGAAAACCTTTGTCTTCCTGACAACATGATAGACAGATCTTCCATGATTGGCAAATTATCAAATGGATGACGATCTAGTACCTGTTTCAGTGTTCCATTGTGCTCCCCACATATTTCACTCTAACATCTGACTTTAGTACTACCATCATAGGAGTACCCGTAATTGCTCTGTTCTGCTTTAGAGAGAATGCTATGAGACTTGAATTTTTCAGTTCTTCCTCTTTTCGAGTATAAGGTACTGGACATGGCTTGCGATAAACTGGTTTTTATATTTCTCCGAACATGTATGTTTGCCTTGTATCCTTGAATAGTTTTGTCAGTTTCACTAAATACCTGAGGGATCTTGTCAGTCTTGAGTTGTGAATCTCACTTCAGCATAAAAAAGCTCACTTCAATTTAACTTAAAAATTTCCAATTTAACTAGTGCTGTTAACCAGTTTCTTGCTATACTGATCATTTTTGTCACTACACAACAATAAATAGCAGTTTTGCACATTGCCCATTGTTTTTTAAGTTTATTTATTAGTGTCACAAGTAGGCTTAAATTAACATTACATTATATGAACCAAAGTTACTGTGAAAATCCTCTAGTTGCCACTCTGGTGTCTCTTCGGGTGCACTGACAGAAAATTTAGCACGGCCAATGCACCTAACGAGCATGTCTTTTGGACTGTGGGAGGAAACAGGAACACCCAGAGAAAACCCATGCAGACACAGGAAGAATGTGCAGACTCCCCGTAATCACCCAAGCCAGGAATTGAATCTACATCCCTGGCACTGAGACAGTAGTGCTAACCATTATGATGCTCTGTGAACGGAAGGGACACACTGGCAGTTATGGGAATTTTTTCTCCTCCATAACTGTGCAACTGTATTCCCAACTTTCCCAGCTGATATTGACTCAACTTTTCACAGTACAGCAATTCAGAAAATACGCTAACTGATCCTGATAAATGTGAGGTGATGCATTTCAGGAGAAAGAATGTAGGGGGGAGGTATATGATAAAGGGTAAACCTATTAAGAGTATAGAAACGCAGAGGGACCTGGGGGTGCAGGTGAACAAGTCTCTGAAGGTGCCAGAGCAAGTGGAGAAGGTTGTGAAGAAAGCATATAGTATGCTAGCCTTTATAGGAAGGGGTATAGAGTACAAGAGCTGGCCTTTAATGTTGCAGTTGTATAAAACGCTGGTTAGACCTCATTTGGAATACTGCGTCCAGTTCTGGTCGCCTTACTACCGGAAGGACGTGGAGACTCTGGAGAGAGTGTAGAGGAGGTTTACCAGGATGCTGCCTGGTATGGAAGGTCTGAGTTACGAGGAGAGATTAGGCAAACTGGGACTGTTTTCCTTAGAAAGACGTAGACTTAGAGGAGATCTGATAGAGGTGTACAAGATTATGAAGGGGATAGATAGAGTAAACAGGGTTAAGCTTTTTCCTAGGATGGACTCAAATAGCATGAGGGGTCACAGGCTTAGGGTGAGGGGGGTAAGGTATAATTTGGATGCTAGAGGGAGTTTTTTCACACAGAGGGTGGTGGGGGTATGGAATGCGCTGCCAAGTAAAGTGGTGGAGGCAGGTACTCTGGAGTTATTTAAGAAATACTTAGATGGGCACATGAACAGAATGGGAATGGAGGTGTATAGAAAACTGATTTAAAATAGGGATCATGAGCCTTGGGAGTCCCTGGGAAGTGTGTAAATAGATGATGATATTGATGTACTTGTTTTTATCCTACAGGTGCTTTGGTCCACCTTGTTGTCTAACGAGGGGCATACACGCGATGGGTCGTGAGAGGGCTGCTCTTGGATTTTTCGAGAGTATCCTAGTGCTTCACATCGTTAGTGTACGCTTGACCTGGACCATTTGATGGGCAACACGACAGCTCAGTGACTATCGCTGTGCTGTGCAGATACATGGATTTGGGCCTGTGTCTGTGGGAGTTTGCGCATTCTCCCCGTGCTTGCGTGGGTTTTCTCCGGGTGCTCCGGTTTCCTCCCACATCCCAAAGATGTGCTCTTAGGCTAATTGGCAAAACAAATTCTCCCTAAATTGTCTCAAATTTGGTTTTTAATCCATAGATCTATAAACATGGACAGGGATCGCGAGTAGAGGTGGGAACATCGGGGTGGCGGCGTGGGCTCGTTGGGCTGAAGGGCCTGTTTCCCGTGCTGTTTTGTTCTTTGTTCTTTGTTCTTTGATGTACCAGTATTAACTACAAGATCTACCTGAGCTCCATTGAATGCCACTTGGATTACAATGCCCTGCAAATTTCCATTAAACATCCTTGTGCATCTGATCACATGGATTGCAATTAACCCCTCATTTATCTGGTGATGTTTGAGAATGCTATGCAGCAATTGTCTTTATCTCCAGGCCACGTACCCTCTGTTGATCTGCTTGTGACGTGCTTTGGCGAGATGATTCTTTTCCTTGCGCTCTAATATTCTGCCTTCACAAAGGGATAATTCAGCATTTCAATTTTGGTCTAAGCATCAGTAATAGAACTTTGTTCTACCATTGTCGCTACCAGCTGCTGTCACCGGGGCTTTCCACTTGTTCATCTATCGCTTAATTAGTTCAGCAAATGACTGGTGATCGTTAATTCTAATTTATGTCTTTTATGTCAAAAGTTAACTTTGGTAATGTTATACTTTACTGCCACTATGTTCACGTTTTAGTGCCAAATTCACAATCCCACACTTCTTGCCTGGCTATGACAAGGTGCAATGTAAACTGAGTGTGTGTCTCTATATGCCTAGTTTGTGATCAGAATTCCCCACTCATTTGACGAACAGGCAGAGCCCTAAAAACTATTGGTGTGTGCTACCAAATAAAGCTGTTGATCTTTAACCCGGTGTTGTGATACTTCTTACTGTGTTTACCCCAGTCCAATGCCAGCATCTCCACATTATGGCAAGATGGCACAGTGATCAGCAGTGCTGCCTCACAGTACCAGGGTCTAATGTTCACTTCTGGCTTTGGGTCACTGTCTGGAGAGTTTGTATTTTCTCCCCATGTATGCGTCGGTTTTCTACTGGTGATCCGGCTTCCTCCCACAATCCAAAGATGTGCGGGTTAGGTTGATTGACCATGCTAAATTGACCCTAGTGTCAGGGAAATTAGCAGGATAAATGTGTAGAGTTACGGGAATAGGCCTGGGTGGGATTATCGTCAGTGCAGACTCAATGGGCCAAATTGCCTCCTTCTGCACTGTAGGAATGCTATGGTTCTATAATTCTATAAAGCAAAAACATATCTGTCCCTCAACGCTTTCTTTTGAAATTTACCAAAGTTGCAATGGACAGCTTTTTCAAGGCCACAAATAACTCACTAATATTCCTTGCTCCAAAAGCCTTAAGATTGCCAGCCCAGCCACCTCTAATCCCATGGCTGATAGAAAATTCCACCTATAATTTTGGACCAATTGGTTTCCAATAAATATTAAAGTTTCAAAGTGTTACTCAAGCTTATTTGAAATGTCTGACAGTAACGTGTCTTTTAGCTTTGCTGGAGTGAGCAATCTTTTGAAATCTCTTGCACTGCTGGGCTTGTGCCAATCAAAATTATTGCCCTTTTGCCTTTCTGCCCTGCCAGGTTGACAGCTGGGTTATCAGGATTTTTAGGATGTTGATGATAGTGAAAGCATCTCTAACCACTTCACATACCAATTAACAGAGTCTCAGCAATGGCTGCACTCCTCATTTTGTCCACATCTAGGCAGACATCTTTGATGGTCAGTATGCTGACATGTACCACAGCCTAGAAAGAGTTCTTTGGTTGATTAGCCGGAAGCTTCACTAATCCAAATTTGATGTGCAAGGAAATTCACAATTCCATACTTCTTGTCCAGCTGTGATATGCTTGCAAAACAAAAGCACTGATTTGTACAATATGGAGTCTGCTACAAAAGTGAACTAGTTTAATGTAATTAGATTTGTATACACGCATACACAACTGGCCATAAGAAGATGCTATTATTGCTCCCAAATACTAGAATTCCCCACTGTAGGAGAACATTGTAACCGCAAGACTGCAGCATTTAAAAAAAAGGTACACCATTCTCTTCTCAAGACAATGCAGGAATAGTAACATTCACCCACAACTCAAGATATTTTTGTAAAACTAACATCTTAGATAGTATCTCAACAAATAACTTCTGAAAGTTTACATATACAATAACATGATCTTTTCAGAACAATTCGTTCTGCCCAGAGGGATTGTCCCTCTCTGATCATAGCCAGGCAGCTTCAGGGCATCTTAATGTTGAGGCGATCTCTCTCTTTCTCCATTAAAAATCAGCATCTCCCCTCAGCGGGTGGCACTGCCAATTTGTTGATATTAGAGAGTCAACTATTGGCCTTCGGCCTTAGGAGTCTGCCTTCCAATCTTCTTAATTATAAGCCTGCTTCCTAACCATTAAAGAACAATACAGCACAGGAACAGGCCCTTTGGCCCTCCAAGCCTACACCGTTCATGCACCCAACTAAACTATTTGTTTATATCCCTCTATTCCCATCTGTTCATGTGGCTATCTAGATAAGTCTTAAACGATCCCAGCATGTCCATCTCAACCACCTTGCTTGGCAGTGCATTCCAGGCCCCCACCATCCTCTGTATAAAAGTCCCCCTGACATCTGTATTGAACCTTGCCCCCTCACCTCGACCTTGTGACCCCTTGTGTTTGTCACCTTCGACCTGGGAAAAAGCTTCCCACTGTTCACCCTATCTATGCCCTTCATAATTTTATACAACTCTACTAGGTCACCTCTCACCTTCCATCTTTCCAGGAAGAACAACCCCAGTTTACCCAATCTCTCCTCATAGCTAAGCCCTCCATACCAGGCAACATCCTGGTAAACCTTTTCTGTACTCCAAAGCCTCCATGTCCTTCTTATAGTGTGGCGACAAGAACTGAACGCAGTATTCCAAATGTGGCCTAACCTTTGCTCTATATAGCTGCAATATCATATGCCAACTTTTATACTCTATGCCCTATCCAGTAAAGGCAAGTATGCCATATGTCTTCTTCACCACCCTCGCCACCTGTGCTGCCAGCTTTAAGGATCTTGGAATTGCATACCCAGGTCCCTCTGTGTGTCTATACTCCTGATGATTCTGCCATTTATTGTATAGCTTCCCCCCTCATTAGATCTACCGAAATGCATCACATCGCATTTATCTGGATTAAATTCCATCTGCCATTTCTCTGCCCAATTTTGCAGCCTATCTTTATTCTGCTGTATTCTCTGACAATGTTCATCACTATCTGCAACTCCAGCAATTTCGTGTCATCCGCAAACTTACTGATCACACCAGCTACATCTTTTTCCAAATCATTTATACATATCACAAACAGCAGAGGTCCCAATACAGAGCCCTGCAGAACATGACTGGTCACCGACCTCCAACCGGAAAAAGACCCCTCCACTGAAACTGTCTGTCTTCTATGGCCAAGCCAGTTCTCCACCCATCTAGCTAGCTCACTTTTTATCCCATGAGATTTAACCTTTTGCACCAGCCTGCCCACAAGGGACCTTGTCAAACGCTTTACTAAAATCCATATAGACGACATCCACGGCCCTCCCCTCATCAATCGTTTTTGTCACCTCCTCAAAAAATTGAACCAAATTTGTGAGGCATGACCTCCCTTGTACAAAACCATGCTGTCTATCGCTAATGAGATTATTCAGTTTAATGGGCTGACACGCTAAAAAATCCAGATATGTTAGGAACATGCATTGCGTGGTCGGAACCCTGAACTGATCCCAAAATCAGGTTCCTAATCCTAGAATGTTATTTACATCCTCTGTCTTTAACTGTGAGATTCTGAAAACTAAGCCCACCTTCTGTCATATGTAACTGTTCCATAGAGTACATCTTGCTGTTGATTCAAATTGCACTAAGCACATGACCACAATGTTGATACCAACTAATCTTAAAGGTCACGGCCTCTGAAATTCCCAAGTTCAAAATCTCATTGGCAAGCAGCCAAACTCAGCCTAATGAAAAGAGGAAGTGCAGTGTCTCACTTTATTCAACACGAATGGGCTTCAAGCTAATAGGTAATCTAAGGGTCACATACCACATTCGCTGCACAGTTTCACATTTATTTTCTCTAGATGTAAAATTATTTAGTGCTGCATTGCCTCCTTTTGAATTCCTTAAGCCATCCCACAAGCATCTTAATGAGACTATGAGAATCGAGTCCCTTTAATTGAAGACACTGGTAAATTAATTATGTTTTGTTTTATCACAGAAGCATTGGAAAAATGATCCTGTCTCATAATCTTTTTATAAGCCATACTTACTGTCTCCCCACGACTGTCTAAAATTCTGGTTCTTTATTTACATTGTATTTCAGCATGGCAATTTTCTGTCACAGCAAGTGGAGCAAGACAATAAAAAAAGCTATTACAGACTGCGATTGCTGAACCAGGGAACTTCTGTTATAGAACAAATCAGGAATAAAATTACAATTTCTCTATTCTCATAGCTTATATAAGCCATATGTTAGATGCCAAGAGCATGTTTAAGCACATTTGTAAAGTCAAACATTGAACAATCCTCCCAGCTTTTGAGCACCATAACTGAATAATCCATGATGAATTATAACATTGTACTTAAAACATTGTGGAAAAACCAATTTTCAAACATTTTTAAGACTAATAAATGTTTACTGCATACTGAAATTAACTAAAATATATTTGCATTATGAATATCCTTTGGGTGTCATTTTGTTAGCATCATTCTCTTTAACGATGAATAATGGCTTATTCATATCCTCATGATAGATTTAACAACCCACTATTGATGGGCTATGTTTTTTCCATGTTATTATCTGTGATGATACATTAAGTGTTCAGGAGTAAGGAGGATCAAAATAAATCTTGTGTAAAAACTAACTCGGAAATACAGCCTTTTTGTTTTGCCCTCTTTTCCTTGATTCTGCACTATTAATAGGACAGACCTATTACATTGGGATGTATTTCATTCTTGTTTCATGGAATTTGTAATGACCTGAACAGAGCTATTTTGGCCATTGCAGCAGCTGCTCCCAACTGTTAAGTGCAGTGGCTTTACACCACCATCCTGGTGGACTCCATTTCCCAATGACATTTGAAGAAAATAGGCAATTGCAATTTTAATGTAGGTGCTGCTGGCTGAAAATAATTTCCCTTCCTCTTTCGAGCTCTACTCCTTTCATGTGCCAGCATGATCTTGAAAGTTATCATTTCCTATTCTCATTGCCATTTGGAGACAACTGATGACACGGAGACAGCCTTCAGCTATATCCCGGGCGTGTTGCTGAAGCTAGCAGATTATTAAGCTAACAGATACATTGCCATTTCCAAAGCAGATCACTAATATGAGCAGACGCAAGATCTGTAAAGGTCTTTGTACCCTGTTTTGTAAGGATGGAGGCTTTTAAAGTAAGCCTCCATTTCTGTCTGCTGTGGTTTATTCAAATGATGTGTCGGTGATGTTGGCTAATGGATCACAATCATCTGACAATAATTTATATACAGTAGAAGTACTTTTTAAATTAAAAATCCAATTAAAGCTCATTTCATTTGCCTTTTGACCAACATAAACTATCAGAAGATTATTACAATTTCTGCTGACTGATTTGCTTAAATCCAAGTATTTCTATAAATGCAATTTTTAATAGAAATAAGATTATTTTTTGATTTTTGCCTATTAACTGGGTTAAAACCAAATAACTTGAGTGTTCTGTCACAACATAGATTTATATGAAAGTGTGGACTTTACTATGCAAACTTTGGAGCAGTTTAAGGCTGGTGGTTTAAATATGAAGTGCCAGATTCTCCAATCTCACTGGCAGCCAGGATTCTCCTGTCCCATTGCTACGACTGGAGATTTGCTGAGTGCCAAATTCTGCATCCTTACTGGCAGCAGTGGTGGAGCATTAACAGCTGGAGAATTCCAGCCAAAATATTAGTCAAGGATGAATGAAAAATGTAAATAGAAATTTAGAATATTTCTCTAGTCTGTTAAGTAATCCAGGTTATCTATTATTATTCCAGATAAAGGCAAGGTATGTAACCTGGCAGCCTCATCATAATCTGCTATCAATATTGCTTACAATGGGGTGAGCAATCATGGCCTATGGTAAAACCTGCACTCCTCCACCACCTGCACACCCCCCGCAATCCAAACATCCCAATTCCATCACCCCTCCCCCACACATACGACTCTCCAACCTTGCTTTGTGTTTCTCTGGGAAAAAGCTCTTAACCAAAGTCGTGTACAAAACCATATTTTATCATTCAATTATATAACATGGAATCAATGCTCCATGCCAATTTACTTTCTTAGGAACTGATGTTCTACAATTCTGCCCAATATAAATTGAAGTTCTGTTGACTCACAACAAGTGAAAATAAGCTGAACTACTTTATGATAATAGATTTAAAATGTGAAAATGATTGTGACTGTTGGAATTGATTACATAGTGGATAGCGGAGACTGTCCATATGCATTCTGGTGACACGGTGGGAGTCTAGTGGGACCAGATTGAAATAAAGGCCAGAATTCTCCAAAGTAATTCACTCTGCCAGTCTTACGAACAAGAATGAAGAATTTGATGCTCAGGCAAATCTCCATTCACAGCATTGGGACCAGAGAATCCCAGCCTAGGATAAGGTTGGAAAATCTCAGCCAAAATGTATACATTGAATGCCTCTCTTTCCCTAGTAGTTTTATATCGTGATAATGATGAGTTATTCACGGTGCATAAAAAAAATTAGATGTGTTTACATTACATGTGTTTTAATGCTATCACAAAGATTTCCTTGAACAATGATTCATTAGCCATTTCTTTTATCTGTTCCATGACCTTCTAAAGCTTCCATTGTTATTGGAAAATGGTGGTGTGAGATGGACCCCTGCGTAGAGGGAGAGGAATGCAAGACATTACCAGATAATTCAGGATGGATGTGCGCCTCTGGCAATAGAGTTAAGACCACAAAGGTAAGAATGTACTTCAATGTATTTACATCACTTGGAAATTCCTCTGACATTTTAAAGACAAACTGTAAACCTTAAACAATTGAATAAAAAGATAAATAATTGAAGGTGCATGCATTTTTCCAATGCAGTCAGGTAATTTGGCTGTCATTTCTTTTTTAAAGCATCTAATGTTGAGTAAAAGTTCTGTCTCTCAAAGTCTCTTCTTGTCAGCTTGTTTCAATTTAGCCTTCTGCCAACACATCTCCAGTCTCACCACCAGGAGCAGTGGAATATGCTCATCACAGGAAACTAACAAAACATTGCTTGTTGTTGTGGGTGAATAAATATAATTGACTGATTAATATTGAGATTAGAAAAGAAATGGATTCAAAAGATTCCAATATTAGAAAGCAATCCTACTTTCATTTCCCATTGTCCCAACATAGTCACACCTCGTATGAGATATACATATTTGTTATGTGAGATTTGCCTTTTAACTAAGTCTGTAGATTGACATCTATCTCTATTTATGAGTTATGAAATAATTTAATCTCATGAAATTTAGGTGGTTTCACAGAGAAAAAAAGATTTTTAACACTTCATTCGCTGCATTTTCAGCAATTTCGAGTGGATGTAGTAATAAATAATAAATGCATTATGCTAACCAAGTGTGAAAAATAATGTACTGATTTCTTGACGTTAGTTTCAATTCACATTTATTGAATTGTTTCACTATGTTCTTTAGCAGTGACTGTCCAATCCCATTGCACTAATTTTTAGTGCAACAGGCCAGGAAAATTAGTTCCTGCGGAAGTTCACACCCTGCTTGCATCTCCCAGTGCTGAATTTTTGGTGCAGTCTGCTCCGCGCTGGAAATCAGTGAAGAGGCGGTGATATTTTAAAGATTTTAATATTATCTAAATGCTACTTGCAGGCCCGGCACTGAATTCTCCTACCTGCCAGCGTGCCTCACTTCAGCAGAATTCACAGTAGCTCTCCACTTTCAGGCAGTTAGCAACCCGAGCCTGCTAGAAGCGGGGGGGGGCTGCAATCAGGGCCCTCAAGGGGTTCAGTCTGGTATTTTGGCATGCCCATTGGGGCGGGGCCTAGGGGGCGATTGGTGAGGATGGGATTCCCGCTGCTACTCTGTATTGGGATCAGAGGACAAGAGGAGACCAGCAAACAGGGTGGGCTAAAGGTGGGGGGAGTCTGCTGGAGGGGAGAGAATATGTTGGGGTCAGGTCTGCACTGTGGAGGGGTTAGGGGGGATTGGAACTGCAGGGGGAGGGATGCGCAGGCCTGCCTGGAGATTGGAGCAGTCCGGAATGGTTGGGGGTAACTGGGAATGGTTGGGGAGGACCATGATCAGGTCATGAGGGAAGGTTGAGGGGACAGCACTGTGGGGTTCCCAGGATGGCCAGCGATTGAGCTGGCCAGCAAACAAGTGGCTGACAATTTGGGGCCATTGCACATGCACAAAGGTCCCCTGGTTTCAGTCTCCTGGATGGAAATAGGCCCCACCCCCTGAAATCTAATAATATTCATGCTTATGGCCTCTGTATTACACAGAGTGTGGATGATTCTAGTGTGAATTCCCACTGAATAAAACAGCATGAATTACTCCAAGTTCCCTGTGAATTAAACACAGAATTTTTTGGGGAGAATTTGCCCTTTGTCTCATCTTTTCTTTTGCACTTGAATTTAATTTCCTTTATTTTGGTCAGCTGCCCTGTTCCTATCCTCTTTAAACTCACTGACTCAGTTCATTTTTTGATATAATCAGCTTATTATTTACTTATGATGTGGAGATGCCGGTGTTGGACTGAGGTAGGCATAATAAGAAGTCTCACACACCAGGTTAAAATCCACATTATAAATGATGAATGGGCAGCTCACTTGGTGAAGGGGCAGTGCTCTGAAAGCTTTTGCTACCAAATAAACCTGTTGGACTTTAACTGGTATTGTGAGACATTTTACTGTACTTTTTTACTTAATCTACCATGTTTGTGATTGCCTCCTTAAGACCATAACTTTTAATTTCTTAGTCCATTATCCACATTCATTCATTGCCAAGCTGTGTATTTTTTCTTTCTAATTCATTTTTTTTAACTATCCATTTCTCAAAGATAAAAAGAATAGAGAATTGTAGTGAATAGCTTATCTTATAGCTGAAGAAGGTATATAGTGGAGCTCCCAAATTTCAGTATCACCATTGCTGCTTTGGATAGTTGTTAGTGACTTGGATTGGGGGTTCAGGGCACAATTTTGGAATTAGATTACATAAAATGTTGTAATGTTTTATATTTGTCCTTAGGATGTGAGCACTGCTTGCAAGTCAGCATTTATTGCCCATTTCTAATTACCCCTAAGAAGATAGTGCAGAGCTGTCTTCTTGAACTGGTACTGTTTATATGATATAGGTACATTCATAATTGTTTTGGAGAGGGAGCTCCAGGACTTTGATGCAATGAAAAAGCAGTGATATAATTTCACTTGGGAGGCTGTGTGACTTGAAGGACAACTTGAAAGTTCTTTCGTGCATCTTCTGCCCATATTATTTCAGGTCGTAGAGGTTACAGGTTTGGAAGGTGCTATTAGAGAAACCTTGGGTAATTGCATCAGCTAGCTGGTACAGACCCTTGCTACAGTATGCCCATGGTGGAGAAAATCAGTCTTTAAGGTGGTGGATAGGATTTTGATCAACTAGCTTGCTTCGAATGGAATAGTGTTGAGGTTCTTGAGTGTTGTTGGAGCTGCACACATTCAGATAAGGATTTCATCACCTGACTTGCACCTTGTTGAATAGTTACTCACTACAGAATTCCCAGCCTCTGACCTGATCTTTAGCCGCAGTACTTATATGGCTTATATATCCAGTTAAGTTTTTGATCTACAATTACTCCCAGGATATTGATGATGTGGGATTCAGCGATGGCAAAGACAGATGCTTTGATTTTCTTTTTTTGAAGATGGCTAGATCCCAACGCTGGTACAGTGTAAAAATGTTACTTGTCATTTATCAGTCCAAGCTTGAATTTTGTCCAAGCCTTGGTGCATATGGACATGGTTTGCTTCAGTATCTGAGGAATCATGAATGATACAGAACATTTCACAATCATCAATGAACCTTCCCATTTCTGATCTTATGTTGGGAAAAAGGTAATTGATGAAGCAAATAAAAATAGTTGAGCTGAGTACACTATCCTTAGGAACTCCTGCAGCAACATCTTGGAACTCAGATGACTGGTCTCCAATAACCACAACCATCCTCTTTTATGCTAGGTATGACTCTGACCAGTGGAGAGTTTTGTCCCTGATTCCCACTGACTTCCATTTTAAACAGTGAAAAGAATAGTAATGGACTTCATTGATAGGCTGGTTGCACTAATGGACATAAAGCAGGTGAAATTCAATAAAGGGAAGTATGAGGTAATACATTTTGGTGGAAATACTTCTTTTTGCAGAAATATACTTTATTCATATAAAATCTAAAAGAGACATTACAAAACATTTTGAATTGTTAAAACAGTGAGGTGCAATGTTAATCACACTTTATCCTGAGGTCAAGATGCACTCAAAGATGCTTCAGTTCAGTAATGAGAACATTACAAACATTTCAATATTTTCATTACAGAGAGAACAATTCTTTTCAAACTATGTAATCAATCATGTTGCACTCTGAAGTGCTTCAATGTAGTTACCTGCAGTTAAGATTAAGCACACATTCTGAGGGGCTTTATATGCTTACCAGCCTCTCAGTGTACAATAGCTGAAAGTAGCCTTTACCCATTGTGCTTTGGCAGCAGTTGTCACAAGCTTGAGTATGTCCCTCAGCATGTAGTACTTGGCTCTGGAATGTGCCAATCTACAACATTCAGTTGAGGACAATTTTTTTCACTTGAAGATCAAGAAGTTTTGGGCGGACCAAAGAGCATTTTTTACTCAGTTGGTAATCCTCCAGGAGCAGTTGATGTTTGTCTCAGAGTGCATCCCTGGCAACAACCTGAAAAGTATAGAGTCCTGTATTATGGAGCTGTGAATCTTGGCAAATATCACAGTGTCTTCTTCCAAACGTTCTTTGCAAAGGCACATTCCATAAAGATGTGATCGACTGTCTCTTCCAAGAAGTCAATCTTTATAAACTGGAGTATTATGTTCAATTCTGGACACCACACTTTAAGCTGGACACGAAGGGTTTGGATGTTTACAGAGCGATTTACTGGAAAAACTGGAGTTGCTCTCCATAGAGCCAGAACTGACTCAATAGTCAATTGGCCTCCTTTTGTGTGTACTTACCTATAACCATACAATAGAACAAGCTGCTTTGGGAGAATCCACAAACTGTACCATTGCTCCTAATTTTAATGGAAGGCAGAAATTGAGGGTGTGGGAGCTGAACAGATTGTGAACCCAAGAGATTTTAACCACAAGCCTTCATTTCCATGATCCAGCTGACACCCATCCAATATTAAAAGTGCCACATTCACAGAGCCACCTCACAAAATGAGACGTGGGGGAGAGATGGTCATGACTTGGAATTGAGAGTGTAATTTGGAATCCAGTCTGTAATTGAAAGTGAATGGAAGCCTGGTAAAGAGGAGGCATTAGATGTTCTTGTGGGACCTGCATCAGTAAGAGATCTTCTGCTTCACAAGAATTTTTTAAAATTAAGAAGTAAACCTCACTTATCTGCATCTCCAGAATGCTGGCTACCTGGCTTATGGCCTTAGATGGCATGAGCACCCAACGATGCCAGCTGGTCAATTCTTTGTCATTGAAATTAGGTTACCCCCGGTCCTATAGGGTAAGTTTTAAATTGTAAGCAGTGGAAATACCTTAGAAACTTGGTGCAGATTCCCTGTTATTTTAACTCCTGGCATCTTAAACCCCCTCAATTCACCCCCACTCTATACACCATTCCCAGAAAGCTGGCTGAATTAACATTGAACCTGTTGTGTTGCACACGCTACTTTGAACATTTCGTATCGAACACATGGAACAGTCATCCTTATAGCTCAGCAGCCTACTCCTTTGCTCTTGTGACAGTAGACTTGAATTGCCGGGGTATGGCAGATTAGCTGAGTTGAACAGAAGACAGCACTTGCAGCAAATAGCGGTAGGAAAATCTAAACTCAGTACATTGTTCATTTCTGTTGTTTTTTTACATCCACTTATCTTTCTTGTCTTACTATTTTTCTCTCTCATCCCTCTTTGCATTGTTCTGTTTTACCTCCCCTTGTAATGTCTTTACTGCTGTTTTCTCCTACGTGTATATATAACATTTCAGAATGCCTGTGCTGTTACATGATGAGATGCAAATAGAGAGAGAACAGATCACTAAATCTTCAATTTCTCTGGAACTAAGGAATCCACATTTTCCTCAAATAAATATTTTACCTTGATATTTTTGGTTAGCACTGCAACCTCACAGGGACCTGGGTTTGATTCTGGGCTTGGGTCACTGTCTGTGCAGAGTCTGCATGTTCTCCCCGCGTCTGCATGGGTTTTCTCTGAGCACTCCATTTCCTCCAACAGTCCAAAGATGTGCCAGTTAGATGCTAAATTCTCCCTCAGCATACCTGAACAGGCATAGGAGTATGTGACTATGGGATTTTCACAGTGACTTCATTGATGTAAGCCTACTTGTGACATTAATAAATAATCTTAAAACTTAAATTTAAAAGGAACTTTCATTTCGCAGATCGTCAAAATGAAGGCAGTTCCTCATAGGACATTAAACGCTGGGAGCATGAGTTGATTAGGAGTGAGCAGGACTGACACACATTGCAATCTTTCAGATTATAGCAGCAATGAAGTGCTGCCATTCAGAAAAATTAAAAATAAAGAAATATCAATTCTGACCCCTGTAGAATCCTATCCTTGCCCCACTTGGATAAAATTTGCACCAACCAGTGGAGCAGGCCTGACAGTAAGACAACCAATTAGACAATGAGATCACCTATTACCACATTGATACTCTTAGCCTCCTATAGTGCGCAATTTAATGTTTTAAAAAAATCCATTAATCAACACACCATTTACTAAATATAATCAGTCAGATTGGTTATCTATTAAATGCAATTGGCTACCACTCTCCATTTTCCCCCAAAATAATCACATATCAATTTGGCAAATGTAATCATTATGGAAAATATTGCCCTAAAATTAGATAATGGAAGAAGTGGTCCAGCTGCACTGTATTAGTGTTAGGGTGGCTGTGAGTTTTGGTTAAAGTCGATGCAGCATCAAACATGAAACTGCAATAATGTTCTGAGAGCAAATCATGAGGATGTGAAAGGCACAATATCAATGCATATTTTTTTTTATGTACCTGACATTTAATTTCTCTCTCCCACCCTTCTTAAATAATAAAGGGAAGCTGATTATTTTCCAATCCAAGGCGGGTATTCCTGCTGAATTAATGTTCCTGCAGATTCCTCACCTACTTATTTTATGAAGCTCGAGTGAAAACCATCAGGTTCTGGAGATTTGTGCAATGCGCAATGGAAAGAACGGCATCAAATTTATCTGTGTAGTGCATGAAAAGAATTGTCCCATTTATTGAGAATAACCATCTTGACAAAATAAGGCGTAAATTGGAGGGCTGATTTTTTTATTGATTTTTTTTTCTGAAATATCATAATAGTGCGGGAATAGTGAAACTCAAATTCTTCAGAAACTAGGCTCCCCTATTTGATAGTGAGGATATGAGCCAACTTGTGAAATAGTTATATATCACTGAAGCAGGATAACACAGTAATCTGAGGTAGACTTATAAACCAATTCCTAGATTCTTATTTTGAAGGAAGCAAGATTGTTATTGACAAATTGTTTTTAAAAGTGGTTTTGAATTGTAATGTTGGCATGAAAACTTTACAATATGATTTTTTGAATTTGGTATCCAAAAGACCATGTTGGGGATTGGAACACAAAAAACAGGGACATGTCATTCAACTCCTCAGGCTTGTCTGCTATTCATTCAATTGGATCATAACTAATCTGTACCTCAATTCTATTTACCTGTCTTAGCTCATCTTGGTCCAACAAAAATAATACTCTGGATTTAAATACTTAAGTTAGGATTGATTATCAGTGTTTGAATGCCAAAATGTATCATTTGTAAGATGTTTCATCTGAAACATCAATGTAGACCCATATTGAAATGAATGATTTATTGAAGAATTTATCATTGTAACTGAACCATGCTACAGCCACGATTGTAATATCAGGATAACCATCTCGCCACATAATATAAATGAGAATGGCCTTTCCTGTAAAGAAATATATTTGATGTAGTATTTCTTTTTAGTGTTATTTATTCATTCAATTTTAAAATATGCCCTGGAACATGGTCCAGTAGAACAACCAACAAAGGAAATATTTGCAAGTTGATTTAACATGACAAACATTTGGGCAAAGTTACTGGAAAAATGCAAACTTTGAAAGTCAGGCCAAAATCTCATCCTCCTCTTCCTTTAGTTACCGTGTCCATGTTCGTGACCACAGACTTCCATTGCATTGGTCCATGATTGTGCTCGGTTAAATAATGCAGGGATTGCCATTGTTTTCAGCAGTATGGCTCAGCAGGGAACACTCCTGCTCTAACCACCTGAAATCAGTTGTATTTATAGGCTGAATTCAACCTGTTTGGCCACATTATGAATGCACCTCCTCTGGTCACCAAGTCCTGAACTGGAACTTGAAAACAGTGGCAGCATGCTACACTGTATCACAAGTCTTCCTCTTCAATGGTTCATACAATAAGAAACTAATTCCTTAAAAAAACTAATCAAAAAGGCATAGTACAGGTGCCAGCCTCGCAATGCGAAATGTTCATTGGTTGTTCAGACAAAGTGATTCTTGCTCAGTAAGACTGGTCTTAAAGTGACAATCACCTTCTACTTTTAACTCCTTTTTCCATCCTTATTTATCAGATTACTTTTATGCAGGTGAATAGGAAATACTATCAAAATCTGAAAAATAATTGAATTTGTATTTAGTCCTGAATTCTAATTACATATGTGCACACAGTTTCAACAATTATAAATCAAGTTTTTGAGATCTTCTGATTCTGGCAGAATAGCATCATTCAATAGTTTGAGATGGTTCCATAGGATATCCTCTCTACATCTACTTTGTCAAGTCCTGTTAGAACTTTATAAGTCCCTATGAGAACCCCCCTCAATCATCTGAACTCCAGCAAAAACAACCCTAACCTAGTCAATCTCTACTCATATATTAGTCCCGCCATCCCCGGAATCAGCTTGGTAAACCTTTGCTGCACTCCCTCAAGAGCAAGAATGCCCTTCCTCAGAAAACGAGGTCAAAACTGCGCACAGTGCAATCGGTGTGGCTTTACCAAGACCCTATATAATTGCAACAACACACACCTATACTGAACTTGAAACCACTCACGATGAAGGCCAACACACTATTTGCCTTCTTTATTGCCTGCTGTATCTGCATGCTTACCTTTAGGGACAGGTGCACAAGGACGCCCAGGTCCCACTGCACACTCTCCTCCCCCAAATTACAGCCATTCAGGTAGTAATCTGCCTTCTTGTTTTTGCTTCCAAAGTGAATGTTCTCATATTTATCCAAATTATACTGCATCTGCCATTGATCTGCCCACTCACCCAACCTGTACAGATCTTTCTGAAGGATCTCTGCATCGTCATCACAGTTCACCCTCCCATCCAACTTGGTATCATCTGCAAACTTTGAGATGTTATATTTTGTTCCCTCATCCAAATCATTAATATATATTGTGATTAGCTGGGGTCCCATCACTGATTCCTGTGGCACTCCACCAGTTATTATCTGCTAATTTGAAAAGGATCTATAAATTCCTACTCTTTGTTTCCTCTCTGCCAACCAATTTTCTATCCATCTCAATACACTTCCCATAATTGCAAGCACTTTAATTTTGCATGTGAGACTTTGGATTCCAAGGTCTTCTTGATAGCTTCTTTAGGCTAAACTCAAAAATTTGGATGGCTTTCTCAGCTGGTACATTTGATGCTGGGTGATAAGATGCAGTTCAAATGTGTTTAATACTGTTCAAACTGATGAAATTCAGCACTTATGAATGTGGCTCCATTGTCTGATGCATTGACTCCGGGCCATCCATGAGTTGAAAAGCATTGGAGCAGCTTTTCAGTGGTGGAATACAATGTAGGTGACTTCACCTCAAAAATTTCCATTCATTTAGAGTGTGCAGTAACCACATTGTGCCCAGGAATGGCTAACATAATCAATATGGACCTTTACTCATAGCTGGTCAGGTTATTCCCAAAGGTGCAGAGAGCACCTTTATTTCAGTTGGCACTGTTGACAGTGTTTGACAAGCTTTTTATTATCAACTGTTGAGTATTTGCATCTTAGGTGGTAGGACGAATGCTGTATAATTCAGTTTGGGGCAGCTCTCTGCCTGATACAAGAATGAATAGATTTATAAACATAGACAGGAATCATGGGTAGAAGTGGGAACATCGAGATGGCGGCGCAGGCTTGTTGGGCCGAAGGGTCTATTTCCCGTGCTGTTTTGTTCTTTGTTCTTTGACTCTTGCTCCCTAGAGTGTGATGCCATCCTGATAACTCAATTCATTCTTGCTGGTGAAGAACGGTTTCATTTCCTGAGAAACTGACTCATTTACCCATCTTGTAAGTATCTTGTCGCTTATTTTGGACAGAAGGGGATCTCAATTGGTCCAGTTCCTGATCTGCTGTGTCTAAAAAAATTAATGCCAAGGCAGGCAATAAATTGAGGTAACTGTGCAAGGGTAGATAGCTAAGGGTGTCCATATTCATGATTTGTATCCCGATCCGTGTGTGTAACACGATCTGTGTTTCAAAATGTATTCATCGGTAGACAGAATTATTGTCCATCATTCAATTGTCAGTGAGACAGTCTTGTTCTCTGTGCAAAGGTTCAAAAACAGTTTGTGGTCAGAAACAATGGGTAAGTGTCTACCATGTAATCACAGGTAGAATTTCTTAATGTCAGAGATTATGGATAATCCTTCCTTGTCAATTTGCTCCGGCCACTGAATGATTTCTTGAAACTTACCTATCAGTTTTTCAGAGCTGTTGCCCATCTCATGGGATAACATTGTACCA
This sequence comes from Sphyrna mokarran, assembly GCA_024679065.1. Classification (NCBI taxonomy): domain Eukaryota; kingdom Metazoa; phylum Chordata; class Chondrichthyes; order Carcharhiniformes; family Carcharhinidae; genus Sphyrna; species Sphyrna mokarran. Next base: position 100,771,262 of record JAGIQG010000003.1, on the reverse strand, counting down.
GTGCCATAACACAGATCAATATCAGCTGTTTAGGTAGGTTGTAGCACACTACCAGCTTTGAGGAATGCAAAATTGCATTGAAAGCATCCCCTTCTTTAGCAAAATATGCAAGGGACCTGTACAATCAGTAGGTTGGGTAAAGATCATCCATTCCCAAAAATGATTTGAATTCAATTACATTTGTGGGGAAAGGCACTTCCTTTGTTGCCTTGGTTTTTTCTTCTATAGATGTAATCCTTGTACTTCCACATTGTGCCCCAGGTAGGTCACCTCAGTAGTTTGAAAGTTAATTCTCTATTGTAGATGGATTCCAAGTCTCCTGAAATCTCTTTAACATCTCTTCTAAGTTTGCTAGATGCTCAGTTTCTGTTGATCCAGTTATAAGGACATCATTAAGGGATACTACAACTCCTAGTAGACCCTGTAGCAGACTCTGAATTTTCCTTTGACATATTGCACATGTTGAAGACACATCAAAAGGCAGATGAATATACTGGAATAGGCCTTTGTGTGTATTCATTGTAACATACCTCCAGAAAGTAATATCTAATTCAAGTGAGTCAGATATAGATTTGTACATGTACATATGAGTCATATCTAGATTTGTCTAAGATTGATCTCCTGCCAGCTTCGCACAGTAGGTCTTCAATTCTCAGAATTTGGATACTTGTCTAGCTTGGCAGCCTGATTAACTGTAAGTTTATTATTGCTGCAAACGTGGATGGTCTTGTCCGTTTTCAATATGGAAATAATATGGAACTTATTCCAAAAACTGAAACAACTGGATGCCTTATGCTTCCAACCTGTTTAACTGGGCATCCATGTTTCCTCATAATGAATATGTGTTGGTCTTACATAAAAGAAATGGGGATTCGGCTTTGGATCAATGTTATCCTTAGCTTGCAAACTTTTGTTTTAGCCGAATTCATCACAGAAAACCTTGTTGTAGTTTCTTAACAATTTGGACAGATTCCCTTCCCTGCACTTGAAAAATCTTGGACCAATTCAACTTAATTTATTTTAAGTCAGTCACAGCCCAGATGCTTGGTCCTTTAACTATTATTATTATTGCCAAAAGTGGGCAGACTTCTGCCAGGTACTATTGTAGTGCTTTTTACGTTTATTGCTCCTTCTGTGTACATTTTCAACTTGGCAGAAGCGCTCTCCAAGTTCAATGTTTTGGTTCCCTCTCACAGGTACTAAAATGTGTGCTCACCCATCATAGTGATTGCTGCCCTGTACCCGCTTCCATACTTAGAGATTTCCCATTTATACAGTATTACACTAATAGGATCTAGCTTGATTGCTTTACAATTAAAATGAAAGTAAACATCAGAATCAAAGATGTCAGGCTCTTTTACATTGTGTACTTACAACTTCTTGACTGATCAGTTATACAGCAGTGTTGACTTAGCTCTGCACTGTTATATCAAATGTCCTCTTTTGCAATAATAATGTCATTCGGTCTCCTTAAACCTATATGATTCAGGGTACGGTAACATTTCCCCTTCAGAATCATTGCTTCCACTTCTTTGTTCTGTGGTTGATTGGTACAGTTTCCTTACTCTGGCTGCTTTGGTTGTTTTGCTGACATGGCTTGCTGTAGGTTCCTGTCCTCACAGATACACAGCACCATTTTAAGTCATCTGCAGCTCGAGTGAATCTTTCTCAATGTTTTTCATGTCCAGTACTATCTCCATTGCTCATTTAAAATCTCTACCAACTTCCGATAACAATCCGTTGGGGAGCCGCCCCTTTTACTTTGTCCTAATGTAATTTGAGTTTGTTTACCTAGTTTGACCTAAAAGAACCACCACCCCTGCCCCCGCCGCCCGATAACAATATGTGCTCTATGGCATTGTTGCTCATGCCACAAATTAACCTAGCTCATGGCATTTAATTTTTGGTCTGATAATTTCTTTAGTTGAGCAAGTCACGAACATTCACCTGGGGTTTTCACCCTCAAATTAGATTTGAATTTCTGAGTTATGCCTGATGATTTGGTTTGAAAATGACCCTTCATGAAATCCACAGCTTACAAAATGATTTGGACTTGGACACATTTGGGTTGATGAGACTGAGAGTAAGACTGTAGGTCTGACTTTCACAGATACACATGAGTACTTTGCCACCTCCCCTATTTCATTTATCTGGGAACAAAACTTGAAGTGCTCAACATATTGACTATATGGAGGAGCTGCGTGAGTTAATTCACTGAAGAGATGCAGTCTGATGTGTATTTGTTTTTCTTTCAGTCTTCAGTCAAAACGTGATATTCACAGGTATAGGGCTAGAAGCAGGGCCAGGCTTGTTTAGCATCATCAGTGGATGTGAAGATGGAGTCACAAAAGCTTCTTAAGTTGAATACCAAACTTTATTTACAGTTACTTCATTAGCTAGTATACAGTGCACTCTTCGTAATTAAGAAAATTCCTCCTCTTAGAGATTCCCTATGTTTGGTGTTGATTGGTTGTTTAGGTCATGTCATACTTGCTCACTAAAACTGGTTTCAAGCAACATTCACCAAAACATAACTCAACATGATTTAAACTAGTACCAAAGAAAACTCAGATTGATGTCGTGACAGATATTTGTCCCATGGCGTAGCTGCAACATGTCTCCATGGCTCTGAAGATAACTGTCAAACTGGACTTTGATGCTTCAGATTCTTTCCAATAGCTCAGCTGGAAACCTGGCTAGTTTATCCCAGTAAGAGTCTGGCAACACCAATTTTAAATCCAACCGATTTATTTGATAGTAAACCTGCTAGCTTTCGGCGTTTGTGCCTTTGAAAGATGAAGGGACAAATGCCGAAAGCTAGCAGGTTTACTATCAAATAAATCGGTTGGATTTAAAATTGGTGTTGCCAGACTCTTACTGAGTTTACCCCAGTCCAACGCCGGCATCTCTACATCATGACTAGTTTATCCCAGTCAGCAGCATTCAGGAAGTGACTAATCCCCTGTTTGCTCATAAGACAAAGAACAAAGAAAATTACAGCATAGGAACAGGCCCTTCGGCCCTTCAAGCCTGCACTGACTAGGTTACCCAATTGAACTAAAGCCCCTATCTTTCCAGGGACCATATTCCCCATTCCCATCCTATTCATGTATGTCCTAATGCCCCTTAAAAGTCATATGGGAAATACCTTTGTTTCATCATGGATCTTCAGTCTCAAACTCAAATTACAGGCTTCCTTCAGGGGTAGGGCATCATTGAATGCATTCATTTCAATGTGAAGATCCAACACCTTTGTGAACCACAAGTCATTTCATTCCATCAACATGCAAGCAGTTTGTGACCACAGTAAGGTGTTTATTGAAGTATATTCAAGATTCTCGGACAGTTACCAGAAGCTTTTTCATATTAAGGAATTCATAATGGTTTAATCCAGCCATGGAGATCTGAGAATGGCTCCTAAGCAACAAGGGCTGCCCCCTAAGAACTAGGCTACTGATCTCTTTTAGGCACTTGCAATCCTTGACAGAAACCACAGTAGCAGCCATGTCATCAGCAAAAGCATCATTGAGGAGGCTATTGGTATTTCAAAAATGAAAATCTGATGTCTCAATCATTCAGGGTGAGCTATGCAAAATGCCCTAGGATGTTTCATGAATAGGTAACAGTGAGGCCGTGGATAGAGCCCCAGCCTCTCAGGATGAAGAATAGGCAAAGAGGATTCAGGAGAAGGATTCAGCTTTGTACATTCAGAGCTTTCCATTAAGATCATTAACCATCCCTTAAAATCATATTTAGATGAAAACTGAAAGGTACAAGGACCATCTTAGTGCCTGAATCTTTGACCCCTGATCTCTTATGTGATGCAACAGAAACGGCAGAAGCTCTCATATGCCTTATTAATCAGGCTATTCATTGTTCCTGATGAAGCTATGTTGAGATGCAACTTAGCATGTATACTGGTAAAAAGCTAACTCACATTTTTATCATCCCCTTTGTGTTTGCTATTGTACACATACACATAGAGTCATGTGGAAGTGATCAGATATATATTGGACAATGTTCAAATGTAATATATACATAATGTGAATACAGCAATCACAGTGAACCCATTAGTGCCCTAAACAAGGTAGCAACTTGTGCTCATGCACATTCCCAAGGAGTGCTCCCTCCAGCCATATTGCCGCAGAGGAGCTGCTCACCTATCTGTCCTAAGGGCAATGAGGAAGCACGATGGCCTGCCCTACTGTGCAGACACACAGTCGAGGCCTCCCTCAGACTGTAACTTCTGCATTTCTGCATGGGCAATCACGGTCACTGGCACATGTGAAGCAGCCAAGAGTTGTGGCAGGAGGGCTGGGGATATGGCCCGAAGATGAGGATGCTAAGGAACTCTCAGAAGATTCCTTTCCCTCAGTGACCTCCACAGCCTCTGGTTAACTTTCAGGTGAGCTTGATGGTGATGGTTACTCATAAGCAGCAGTTGTCCACTCCAACAATTCTTTGGGCCAACAGTGCAATTATCCTGTTAAGGTATACAGTTCTTAAAGTACACAGCAAACCATCTGGTTCACTCATGTCCTTTTGGGAAAAAATGCACGTCTTTGCCTGGTCTGGTCAACATGTAACAATGTGAAGATGCTGGTGTTGGACTGGGGTAAACACGGTAAGAAGTCTCACAACTCCTGTGAGATTTTTTACTACATGTAACTCCAGAGGTTGATTCTCAACTGCCCTTTGAAATAGCCTAGTAAGCCACTCAGTTGTGTTTCAAGAAAGCAGATCATCATCACCTTCTCAGGAACATCCTGGGATGGGCAATAAATGCTGGCCAGCATTTTATTCATGAATGAATAAAAAAAAGTATTCCATGGATGATAGTACTCGCATTCTAAGGGTACTTCTCCAGGATATTGAGGTAGCCTTATATTCTTTCTTGAGTGAGATGTATCTCCTTTGAATATTGTTGCATGTGTCCCTCCACAAGATTGAACAATTTCCCCTGGTTAATGCTCACGCAGCTGTGGTTGCAAGTCAATGTGGAGTTCATGATCACAATAGACTTTTCAATTTACAGTCTAAGAGCTCCTCAGTGCCTCAAGGAATTCCACCAGATGTTCACACATCTGCTCCTGATTGGATAAATATTGTGCCTCAAAAGCTAATTCCTGAGCTCAGTGTTCCTGCCCGCTGGAGTATCGTTGTGACATTCCTCCCTCCTCTGAGAGAGAGTGTACACAGAAATCTCTGATTCAGACACTTCCTCCTGTACTCTTGTGCAGTGACTTTTATCCTGTTCCACTGATCTAAACACTCAGTGAAGTGCTCACTACGTTCATTTGATAAGCCTGTGTCTGAGTTATTGGTATGTGAGCTAGTATGATGTGATGCAGTTTCCTCAAATATCTGCTCCTACTGTTGTTGCCCAATGAATGAAAATAGATCTGCTGCCTGCAGGGGAGGTTGCAAAATAACATATTTAGGTATAGCCCTTCTCATTATGAAAGCACATTCTGATGCACACTAATGCCTTAACCATGTCTCCATTCCCCTTATGACACAATGTTATCATTGTGCTCTTTCTCATGCCAACATCCTATTTTGCTCAGCGGACTGACAATATGACATCCACCATTACCACTATGTCCCAAGGCAATCTCAACATTTCCTTTATCCGCTGCTCTTGAAGATTCACCATCACCAAAAGCCAGCAGCTCCAGCACTTGTTGGAAGTTGTGTATAGTTCTGTAAGTCTCATAAAAAAGTCTGTGTTTTGGATATTTTAATGGTAGTGTTTATTAACTATTTGTAATTATGTGCATATATACAAGTCTAAACTTGGCCCTGACTCCATTCTTGTCCTTTTGTCCAGTATAAGACTGCCCCCTAGACTTGGGTTCATATATTCCTTTACGTCATACTGTGGGTGGTACTGTACCCAGTCTCATGTTAACCCTTTCTATGTCAGATGGAAGAAGATTGTATCTGACATGTCTCGTACCTTATACGATGGCACTCTGGTGATTTCCAGGGCTGTTTGTTCCTTGGGACGTATGGACCTCAGGTAGGTTCTCGTACCAAAATCTAAGTTATCTCTCTGACCTTCTCTACCCTTTGCTTCTGCAACCACAACATGATTTTATAAACAGTGTGTAGAAATACAGCTCTTTAATTCATTTGTGTATCATATTATCGGTTCACAGCTGTTTGCATGAAACCATATGATTTGCTGACATAATCCTCTGCTTCAGCATAGAGGATTATATATGCTATGTCTCATACCTTATCTGCAGCATGCAAATATGGCCTGTCCCTTGGGCAACTGTGTCTACGATCTAGGTTGCTCACCTTGCCAAAACACAAAAGATCACTCAACCTTTTGTTGCGCTAAATGCATAACCTTCTGTGATCACTAATGCCCCTCACTGCCATCCCCAGTCTGCACCTGTGCCTTCTTGTTTATGGCAGGCAGTTTTTAGCTGGCTAAATGGTGTCCCTTCACTTTGTGCTTCCTCTAACATGATTGGAAATGTAGGGAACTGGCCTTATCATTTCAGACATGTCTGATCTGTGCAAAATTCTATTAATTAATCAGTTAATTAATGAAAATGTAAGGTGAGAAAGGCATGCGCAGCTCAAACTGCATTACTTTATTCACTTATATGGGCTTTCCTGCACTGACAACATCACTACACATCACAACACTTCTTCCAAGTTTTCAGATGTATTCCTTTCACCAAGAATGACAAATTCAAGGGGGTGCTTTATGTACTCCCAAGGTACCCAATCTGCACTGGGCCCACCTCCAAACCTTCTCCACATATAGTTACGCCCACTACAACTGGTATTTCAGCCAGTATCCCCAAGACTCAAGAACAAACCTACAGCCAGACATTTTTAAAGGTCAGGATTGCTGAACTGGGCAATCTCCGACTCTGCACACTTGACCTGCAGATGTAAATCTGAGCCTTAATGTTTCAGGACTGCTTCCATGCAATAAAAGAAATCCTGGAAAATCACAGCAGGTCTATCTGCAAGTAAAAGAAAAATCTTAGGCACAGATTAGGTGGAATGGCAATGCTAAATTGCCCCTTACTGTAACAAGGTGTGTAGGATTAGATGGATTAGTCATAATAAATGTGCAGGATTACGGGATGGGGTGGGGGAGAAGGCCAGGCAGAGTTGGAGAGTTCTTTCAGAGACTTGATAGGCCAAATGGCCTCTTTCTGCATAGCAGGGATTTTATGTTTCTATTAGTTATCATACAGAATTTTGCTAAATGAAGTGTTAACTGAAATATTTTCAGATACTGATAGTTCTATAATCATTTCCTCTGTCTGATTATGATTTCCAGCTTTATTTTCTTCCAATATTTTATGTGACTGTGGCTACATGATATGTGACAAATGGTCAATGTCGATCCCCAGAGAGTCCTCTCCACACAGCTTTTGTGTCCCATTCACTGAGAAAGCCTATAAGTGAATGTATCAAAGAATTGCGGAAATGTAATAGAACAGTTTCACAATCTTTAAATGTTACTTATAATAATTCAATGCATGGTTCAAGGCATGTCAGTTTTTGCTCAAGTTGTATTCTTTGAGGTACCCTACTCAGCATTGCTGCTCAAAAGTCATAGCCTTTCGGTGCATTGAACGTAACCAGGATCATGCCTAATCTCTCTTCTGGATCCTACAAGACCAACTGGTAAGGGATGAGGTATATTATCACTTTGTGGAGTCAGAAAGGCCATCTCTATATTCGTGAGTTACAAAGGAGCACTCTGATCCAATTTAGTGTCTAATGTCTGTCATGAATTTTGCATTTCAGTTGATTGCAAAGGACCACATTATGGAAAGAGTTGAGGAACTGTAACCGTGTGAGATGAGGTGGTTGGAGTGATTGGCATCATCACAGACATTAGTTTACCTATCATGATTTCATCTAATAGTATGCCGTGTTCCAATGGGAACTAAGGTACTGCCGGGTGAACAGAACATATATTTGTTAAAATTGCAAGTAGTATTTTATGTCATTCAACTGTTCGGGGGGAAAATATCTATTTGTGAAAATGTATATATTGGTTAATAGAGATTAAATTCATCGGTTTCCATTTTATAAACATTCCTATGTTTGCTTGCAATATTGTGTGAAATAACACTTTCAGATTTTCAGTACTTGCACTGCACATTTCAACAATTAATGAAGTATATCGAGTGTAGCAGGTATATTTTACAAGCTGCTGTGAGAATTTAAAGATAGCGCAGCAGAGAAAAAAAAACAATTTCTGAGCAACATGCAGCATAATTGGTATGCATTAAATATCTTGTATTACTTATGGTTGCTGCATTTAATTATTGAACTCCAGATGCCAGAACGCTCAGCTGAATTTTTCATTTTTAGCAACTGCTGGGGAACAGGTTAAATGAGTTGTCCTTTATATCCGATATACAAATTACTAATTAGGTTTTGGAGAATTAGATTTGATAAACTATTCTGAAGATCAATAGGATGCGAAAAACACAAATAAAGAATATTGGAATCTTGAGCGTCACATTGTCATTTTCCAAGCATCTGCTTGAGTGTTGCATCAATATAATTTCAAAATCATTCATCAGGGCATTTGTGCCAGTTTGTGCAAAATATTGATCATTGCGAAATATAATTTCGGGGGCTAAGCTGAGAGCTGCTGAACACAGGTACAGGCATTGTGATGAGTAATTAACCCACATCAACTGATTGCCATTCAGGAGAAAGGCCAACTTCGCCCTGCCAGCTCATCTCCATGATATCAGGCATCCAGCTGGCACAACGCTGCGCTGCTCATTGGCTGGACGCGTTGCCAAGATTGTGAGTGATTAGCATCACTAGCATAAAATAGAGAAAATGCTGAAAATACTCAGCTAGTCAGGCAGTATTTGTGGAGAAGGTAATAAAATTAATGTTACATTGAATCACGGAATCCCTGCAGTGCAGAAGTAGGCCCTGCAGTCTATTAAGGGTGCACGGATTCTCTGACAGAGCATCTTTACCCAGCACCCCCTCACCCCTCCGCCCTACTCCCATAAATCCATGCATTTATCCTGTTAATCGCTGAACATCTTGGAACACTAAGGGGCAAGTTAGCATGGCCGATCCACCTAACCAGGTCAATATCCTTTCCTCAGAACTCAGTATTTTGCAGTTAGAATTTCTTGTAGCATTTTACTTCCTGCTTTTATTCCACTTAAAGCTTGCCAACACCTCTTTGGAGCAAGTGCTGAGAATCATGGTTGAAGAGAACTTAACCTGGAGAAAATTTGGAGTGGCACAAAAAGGGAGAGAGCAGGTTCCCAGGATTCCCAGTGCTGCAGCTCAAGGTCTTAGTTGAGGAAGTAAATAAGTTGGCAAAATGTTCAGGAATTTGAGTCACCAACAGGGGCAAGAAGAGGAGCAGAAGCATTTTGAAAATAACTCTCCTCCCTGAAATGTCCAGATTTGAAAGTGAGAGCAGGTGGAGGAAGTCGGGAATATGCTCACCTTGAATTAACAGTCGGTTAAGTTCCTTAAAGAGCTCACTGGAGGAGGCAGGAAGGCTATTTTTAATGTCTAAATTGCTCAGTGTGAAGTGTCTATTGCACCTTAGTGCACAGCTGTCTGGCTCAATGTGGGCAGACGGTAAGAGCTTTTTTATGCTAAAAATTTAGGGACCTGAAGGATTTTGCTCTGTATGATGCACGTGATCTTTCATTTGGCTGTTTAGGTCACTGTTGTGCATGATGAGGCATCTGCCTTTCAAACTGCTTCCTCCTCTGCCAGGTAGCAGCAGACCCCAACTTGCAGCTGTCTGCAGTTGCTGCTCCTGCTCTGCAGGTAGTTATTGCCTCTTGGTAATGTATGGTGCTGCCAATTGACCATAGACTCCACCTCTGACCCAACCAGGATGTTTACATTTGAAGACAGCATTTCTAGTGGCACAGGTGAGGAATGTGGTGAGGATCTATAAATTTGCTGACCTCAAATTGAAAATCAAGTCCCTTCTGTAAGGAAGATGCAGGCCCTCCAGAAAAATAGTCAAAGGGCAGTGGAAGCAGATAATGATGGTGAGGTCAAGCACCAAGGACCTGGATGCACCAGAACCTCATATGAATGAGAGTGAACACATCTTCAAACCAGATCAATTACTACAGTGCTACCCTCAGTCACTGCTCAGATTAGCATATCCCTGTCAATCACTATCAACCCTCTCCATCAATCACGATTCATGCCTCAATTTGTATGTTTCACTTCATTGTCCTATACTTAACAGTAATAATAGCCTTATTCCAGCATAACGCACATGCGTGCATGTACACACACACACACACACACACACACACACACACACACACACACACACACACACACACACACACACCACCACACACACAGCCAGCTTTAAAACCATGGCAGCCACATTGTCCAAACATACTGGCACACATTCACAATCTGAGGCAGCTTGAGATAACCAGAGATGATGGGCAAAAGAGCATGTCCCAATCCTCTTGAAAAAAAGCCCATTACCAATCTTGTGGCTTTCATCAGATTTACAACTTAAAGAGGATGTAGTCACGTGCTTTTCACTTTTGACTTTTCCCTGCCTCCCTCCAACTCAACCTTATCCTGCTGTCTTTACCCTTTCAGATCCACAAGAAGTCCAAACTGACCAGGCAATTGTGGAACTCCAAAAGGGAGATGGAGGCACAGCACCATCACTTGATTTCACACTCACAGCAACCAATTTAGATATTGACACCGTGCTTCACTTTGAGGATAGCATAGTGGTAGGGTCTATACTGAGCAGGAGTAGCTTGCAGCAAGGGCAGGGAACATAGGTTGTGAGGTAGCAGCCTGCTGAAGGGAAAGGTTGCATACACTGTGGAGGACTCTGATGAGGACCTTGATGGAGCAGTGTACAGAAGCAGATGGTGGATATGCACAAGAAAATCTATTCGGAAGCCTGACACAAAGGCTTTGATTCAAGCACAGAGGCGTCCAGAATCAAAATAGCACAAGGCTTTGCTGAGAACTTGAAGTCCAAAGTGGAAGTGATGGCCAGCACCACTATGGATCCAGCATGATACAGTGCCTGATAGCCAATGTCACAGCTTCCATTGCAGCCCAAGCAGTCACCATAGTCGGAATTTTACTGCTGCATCCGACACGGGAATCAGAGAGGACAAGGGGGCAGAGGGTGGAAAGGTCCGTTGAACTCAGGCAGGATTTTACGGTTTTGGGATAAGTGAGGCTGTAAAGTCCTGCCCCAAATGTTTGATTATTGCTGTAGTAGCTCAGGCTCAGACTGTTGGCCTTTGCCAGTTTGTCGAGGGCGCATTTCCTCTACATGACGGTGTGAAACATGCCTACCTGTTTTTTTTGTGATAAAATGTAATAAGATCTAGAGAGAAAACTGGTGTGTTTCTCTGGAGAGAAACAAGCCATTTTAATCTCCGGAACCAACACTGCCACTTTTGGTAAGATTTCACCCCTTGTACCAGCTTCACACATAATAGAGAAAAAAACATTTTCCTAACTACGTATATCGTGCATATGATTGAATATAAAGAAGTCATGTGTTACTGGCATAAATGCATTTCCCAATTTGCAAGCAGCTTTTTAAGAAATGGGAATTAGTTCCTACAAATGAACTTGGACACCGAGAGCAGACCATCTTAACAGTTTGAGAGCAGGCAATCTTTAAAATGGTAACACCAATGCTGTTTTATAAGAGATGGTCTATTTTAACATATTGCTATGTTTTCTTACAGTTGTGTTTTTTCGCTTTTTTGAAATTTTAGCCAACCAAATGTAAGAATGACATATACATTTTATATCCAGTGTGGTCTGTTAGCCATTATAGAAATACGTTGCATTGTGCTCAAGAATGGGAATTAAATATTCCAAGGTTACATGGAATTCTTCAAGAATGCAGAATCGAAACAAACTGGTTGATTTGTTCTGGTAATTAAATATGACAGAAGCAGTGAGGAAGGATCTTGGCCTGGAAGGACAAATGTAGAGTTAATATGGATAGAAATTACTAAATAGCAAGAAGCAAAGTACATTGGTGGGAGTAATGTATAGGCTCCTTCACAGTAGCTATAATGTTGGTTGGAGTATTAATCAAGAACAAGAGGATTTGTGTCAAAGTTAATGCAAGAATTGTGGGGGACTTTAATCCCCATATAAATTCAACAAATCAAATTGGCAAAAGTAGTTTTGGGGGATTAGTTCCAGAAATGTGTTCAAGAGAGTTTTCTAGATTAGCATGTAACTGATTCCTGTGGAATGAGTAAGATTTAATTAGTAATCCAATAGTAAGGCATCCTCTAAGAAGGAATGACCATAATGTGTCTATCATATTAATTTCAAGAACAACATGTGCAAGTACCCTGAGTATTGAACTTAAATAGAACCAAGCATGGGACTGAATTAGTAAACATGGATTGGGAAATTAGATTAAAACACGTCACGAGTAATGGCAAACATTTGAAGACATACTTCATAGTTCTGGACAAGGATGCATTTCATTAAGAGATAAAAAAATTCAGACAAAATGTGATCCATCTGTGGCTAATTAAAGAGATTAAGAATATTATTAAAGAAAGTGGTTTCTAATATTGCCAAGAGCAATAGTAAGCCTGAGGATGGGAACTACCGAAGGGGCGATCAAAAAATTGATAAAGAGGAAGAAAATAGGATATGAATTTAAACTAGAAAGAAATATTAAAACAGTTTACAGCTGCTAAAGGTATGTAAATGGAAGAGAGGCAGGAGGAATTATAATGATGAATAAGAATTTGACAGGTTTTGATTGGTAAAGGGAATAAAGATTATAGGAAAAAGGTGGGAGATAGGGTTGAGAAACTTATCAGCCATGATTGAATGGCAGTGCAGTCAAATGCCCTAATTCTGCTCCTATATCTTATGGTCTCAAGAACAGAAACATGAAATAAATACTTTACATTGGCCTTCACAGTATCATACACAGAAAACATAACAACAATAATGGGAATTAAGTATCTTACTAGAGTAAGGAACTTAAAATATTTAATATCAGAAAGAAAAAGAACTGGAAAATTAATTAAAGCTGACAAATTCCTTAAACCTGATGGCCTATACCTCAGAGTTTTAAAGAGGTAGCAACAGTGAAAGTGAGCGTACTGATCTTCCAAAATTTCCTTTTTCTGGAATGCTGTCAATGGATTGTAAGGAGGCAAACATTACACTTTTATTCATGAAAAAAGTGAGAAAGAAAACAGGGCATAGGCCAATTTACCTGTCAATGGTGATCAGGAAAAAGAAGTGTTATTAAGCAAATGGTATTAGGTCACTCAGAAAATCATAAAACATCTGGGAGAGTGTCAACTGAGTCGGATTGTTGCTCCATTGGAATTACATACCTTGAAAATCAATGTACATTATCTGAACTTTCGACTCAGGCCAGATGAGATCTGTGCAGCAAACAATGGGTTCCCGAAGCATATAGTTGAAGGCAGCTCAGTTGTAGATAAATAAACCATGACCCTCTTTCGTAGCATTAGCTGCTGCAAAGCAGATAAGTTTAAAACTCCATCCACTGAAAAGCGAATAGTCAGGAGAACGTAAATTGGCAGGATTGGGGGGAATAGCCAGTTGTGGGGGGGAGGGGGAAGAGACTGGGGGGTGGCTGGAGAGTAGGGGGAAAGTTGTCTGTGGGAGGGGGACAGAGGGTGGCCAGTTACAGTAGGGAGGAATGGTTCAGGTAGTCAGCGGGAGGGAGGAGGGGTAGGTGGGCCAGGCGGCCCGGGTTCTAGGGGAGAGTCAGCAGAGTGTATTGAGGGCATAGTCAGGGATGGTGCATTCCGTAGTGGTGGGTGAATGATCAGAGAATTAGTGTGTCAGGGGGCCTAGCCAGTGAAATGGTGTGGTTCGAGGCAACCCTTGGGGGTTGGGGTAAGAGGTAGGGTAGTCAGGATTGTCCCACTGGAGAGTTGAAGATCCCAATGAGGGGATCAGTAGGATCAGGGGATTTTAAGAACTGACCGTCTGTCCTATGGGATGTTCAGGAAGTATGTTCAATAGTGATCCATGAATTAGAAATGGTTTTAATTCATCTAAAGTTTTCTGGGTGATTATTACTATAAGACAGTTGAAATCTCCCAAAATTTGCAATTAAAATCAAATTTTTCAATGATTCCCAGGGAAGGGTAATTATCTATCTGAAATTTGAACTTCCAGTGCAAATGCTGTAAAAATCTTACCTGGGAAGTTTAAGAGAAGATGTGAGTGGGTAGATGGGGTGGTCTCTGGGGCGATATACTGCCCTGGAGTTCAGACGTTTCAAGTCATTATGATTAGTCAGAGTCAACATAGTTTTATGGCAAATCTGCAGAGTTCTCTGAGGTGACAGCTCAAGGGGTAGTCGATGAGGAACCAGAGAATGTAGCATATTGCGGTTTTCAGACAAGATAAAGTGCAGAACATTAGGGCTCAGAGTTGGGAATAGTATATTAGCAATGGATAGAAGTCAGTTGAAAAAAAGAAAACAGAGTGGGTGAATCTTAAATTGGAAAGGTATTATTTTATCCATTTTCATTCTCAAAGAGCTCTAATAAATTTGTCAAACATGCTTTTCCTTTCACAAAACCATGTTGACCTTACTTGATTGTATTATGATTTCGTAAATGTCCTGTCATTACTTCTTCAATAATGGATTCATGCATTTCCCCAATGGCAGATGTTAAGCTAACTGGTCTATAATTTCTGCTTTCTGTCTCCCTCATTTCTGGAATAGGAGCATTGCATTTGGAGTTTTTCAATCCATGGGACCTTTCCAGAAGCTAAGGAAATTTGGAAAATTGCAACCGATGCACTCATTATCTCTGCAGCTACTTCTCTTAAGGTGCAGGCCATCGGGTTCAGGGAATTTCTCAGCCCCCAAAGTTTATCTTGTACATTATTTCTGGTGGTAATAATTGTCTTAAGATCCTCCCTCCCCTTTTCTCCATTTTTAATGATTACTGGGATGCACTTAGCATTTTCTACCATGAAGAGAGATATAAATTATTTGTTCAAATGTAAAAAGAGGTGATGAGGACAAAGGTTATTGATGATCTTTTTGAATGACGGAGTAGGCTCCAGGGAAAAAATGGCCTACTTCTTTTTGCTCCTACATTTTTATATATTTCAATGGATTTGTAACAGCACCAAGTGATATTAATCATCCAGTATTATAAAGTCAAAAGATGACAAAAAAAAACCCTTCCATTCCTGAAGGAACAAGTATCCTAAAAAAAAATCTGTCTTTTAGCCAAGAGAGTAATTTGGAATAAATATTATATAAAGAATTTGTTGCTGGGATCCGCTGGCACTCTACACGGCCATATCACTGCAGTGCTGCAGTCTCTGAATGCATTTGAAACTATATTGACACATCATTTAAATATTTATATAGTGCCTCACTGCAAAGTCATTTTTCACTGAAGCATAGAATGGTAAATTCTGCAGTAAAATTAGTGGAGTTTGCCATTTGTAGAAATTAGATATCGGAAATCCAAGATTCCCGAAACTTGTCTATGTAAGAAAGAATTATGTAATTGTATGAGAAAGAATAAATGAATCGTTCTTCATTCTAATGCCATATGGATTGATAGTGATTGATACTCTTTCTCAGAAAAGGCATATTAATAACATGTGTGTACCAACCACTCTGTTTACTGTTAGATATTGTCATTTGAAGAATGACACTTGTGTTCTTCTTCCACATGGAACCTCAATAAATGGTCAAAAAATATATTTTAATTCCCTATATTGATGTTCATACATCAGACAGTGTCCAGAAACATTACATGATAGAAAAAATGCCCGCCTTTATGAAATAAGGTATTATTTGAGGGTTTGGGATAATAAGATATTCAACAGCTACGAACCATCGGATATGAAAAAATTAGCGAGAAAATGAAACAGTGACATAACAATGTATTCTCAAAATTACATTAGCAATCTGCCTTTCTTCATTTGCTCTGTAAAAAGCTAATGGCTCTGATGTTGTCAGACATCTGCTACCCATCTGTTATTGTGGGTGAGAAGCATATAAAGCAAGGTAGATACTATTAAAGAAAATCCCTGAGTTCTAAGTCCTATTTAGTTTCCTGTCTGCAGCTTGAACTACTGTCACACCATCATCCAACAACAAAAGGTCACTATGCTAATTGTTCCTCTAAAAGTAGTTAATGGTGTTATGAAGTAAATGACAAACATCCATTTAAAACCTTGCTCCGCTATGTAGTTAAAATGTTGAAAAAAAGACGACTGCTCGAAATGAATATATTATATGCTGTTTGTAAGTTCTCTAAAGTTTTGTCGTTCATTTTCATTATTGCTTGCTGAGTGCTTCTGTTGAATATTCAATTCGGTTCATTTCATAAGATAAACTGTAATTTCTCCAAACTGCAAAGAGCTTCAACCAGTACTGACTGTTCTGAAGAGCTCTTCTTCTCAATCCAATCCCTCGGAGGGTCTTCACAGCTTTCAACACGATCTCCTGACCAGCAGTATATTCTGATAAGTTGTTTATTTGGATTTCCAACCTTAGACTTTATATCGAATGACAATTTGGGAGAGCTGATCACTGCCAAGTATCCTCATTAATACTCAGATCAGAGTTGTTGCTGACAAGACTTGTCAGTTCCCTGCTGTTCCTCACTTTCTACCAGGAGGAAATACTGTAATCAGGGGAGCCTTACTGCAGTTCTATCACAAACCCATGGTATTAGATTAATTAGTGGTGTCTGTGTCTCTGTGTCTCTGTGTAACTGTGTGTGCATGTCTACATACATGTGTAGGGAAAGGAGAGTACGTGATATGCTTTATATTCATCTACAATACGTTTTACTATTCTGACAACATCTTTATCCATCAATAAGATTGATGTACTTCAATTGAACTACTTACCCTGCAAGTTATAATTTTTCATTCCCTCATTCCTGTTATTAAGCTGTAGTTATTTATTTGCTTTTGAAAGTGGAACCACGTCTGTTTATAGATTAAGAACAAGTAATTGAAAAGAAGTTGCACATATTTTAATGTTTAAAACACCTGGCAAAGAAGTATTACTATTCTTGTGTTTAAATAGCAACTAAAATATTCATGCTGTTCTATATTCCATCCTATAGTCTTTAGCTGCAGGCATTGAAAAGCCTTTGTTCCACCCCTATCTCAGATCCACCTCCCTCATGGGAGCGGATTTGTAAAGGTTCAGGTACTCTGATGGTATTTTAGAATGCTATGTCCTGTCGCCCATATTAGTTTCTGTAGTATTATGTCTCTTTGGGGAATAGCCACAGCTTTTGGAATCTATTCATGGCTTATAGCACTTCAAAAATACTTCATTGGCTGCGAAGCATCCCAAGGTCATGAAAAGCATCAGATAAATGCAAGTTCTTTCTTCTTTCTTTCACTAAACATTTTAGCTAAAATATCACTATGTTCTATAGTCGAAAGGTCATACTTTAAAGCGTTTTTGCATTGCACTGAACTACTCAAATAGAAGCAATGCTGCATGTCTTTACTCTAGGTATTCTGCATTTACATTGGGGAAGTTTCAGACCATGAGAATCAAAAGATTTATATCACAGCTCTCAGTTCCTGCAACAACTGAAAGTATTATTTTTGGTATTTCCGGGACGTAGAGCATGAAATTGGGCTACGTGTCGGTGCCATGGATGCCAAAGACCCTCTGTGTGTGAAGCACAATGCCTACAATTCCACTCCTGACGACTCATGTGGGGTTCCATGTTGGGAAGAGTGTTCCCATGAGCATTCTGAGTGTGTGCCAGAAGTTCCCCCAACCATAACCCATGATTTTCAAACTGGGACCCCACAAATCCAAATAACATACCCATTTTAATGCACCAAATATAATCATACAACTACAAGAGGAACCTACCATCAGCCTTATTTAAAAGTCTAGGAATCCAACTTGCAGGTAAGGAGATTTAAATGAATTTCTGCCATTGCAAAAGATTGTGGAAGAGTGTGGAGTGTTTTTAGAAGTGTTGTGGTGAGTTATTGGATTTGATATAGAGTGTGCTGCATCCTCACAGAGAGGGCAGAGGAGTAGGTGACCTGTCCATGCAAAGACCATGGCAGGTATGGGGGCTAAAGGTGCAAGCCCTCCATGTATTCAGCACAAAGAGAGATGGACAGAATTTTATAGACACTGCTAGTGGATTTGCAGGTAATTAAATTGCCTGGGTAGCCTTCCTGTGACTTACCCATCACCTCCAACCTGTCAGGAATTTTACACAGAGCCACTGAGTTGAGGCTCTAATTGGCCACTCATGGGCCACTTTCTACCAGGCTATAATTTTGATGCTGGCAAGAAGAGACCAGTGATGAAGGGGAAGACTGGCAGATCAGCCTACTCAGGCCTCAGAATGGAGGGTTGCCCCACTCCATTTTGAGTTTTCCATATTTGCTTTGTCTTGGGCTCCCATCGTGTAGGCTTGTGGGACTAAATGACATCACTCCAAGCATTATTGCTACAACCAGCCAATCAGATTGGCCAACAGTTCTGTGAAGCAGAAGTCACTTTTCCAGCCAATTAAGAGTGTTTAAGGGCTATGGGGCAGCTAATATTGGAGGGAATGTGTTTCCCACTAGCTTTATTGGTGATTTGTTAAACCCCTCCAAATGAAACATCCTGCCAGGGAGTATAGGCTGCAGGAGCAGCAAGATCTGCAAAATAGGATCTCGACAGTGTAGAAGGAGGCCATTCAGTCCATTGAGTCCGCATGACCCTCCGGTAGAGCATTCTACTCATATCCACCCTCCCCAATCCACAATTGTACCTCGTAACCACACACATTTACCATGCCTAATCCATCTAACCTGCACATCTTGGGACACTAAGAGGCAATTTGGCCAATCAATCTAACCTGCACATCTTTGGAACGCAGGAGGAAACTGGAGCACCCGGAGGAAACCCATATAGACACAGGGAGAATGTGTAAATTTCACACAGACACTGGCAGGCACTGTGAGGCAACAGTGCTAACCACCGTATCATCCTTTGCTTTTTACCAATTCGTCTGTGTTCCTTCACAGGAACAGGTGTCTTTCTGGTAGGCCGGTGATCACATCCAGCACATCTGTGTATATCCTCATCAGTGTTCTCCTGTATGCCACACGAACAAAGTTCTCATCTGTGTCTTTTAGAGGAACTAATCTTCAAACTTTCCCTCTGTGAACTTGGGGCACAAACTATACTTTATCTTTGGCCTACTGCAGCCTATTGTTGCCTCCTCATATGCAGATCCCAACTCTGGGCCAGCCTGTATGATATATGCAGGGCCAGTATCTGAACAATTGGCTGCAAGTGTCAAATCAGATAATGGGTCATTGTCATCAGTCCTTTGGTGTTATTATCTCTCTCTCTCTCTCTCTCTCTCTTTCTCTGTCCCTCCCTGGATGGACAGATGGCATGTGTCTGAAAGCAGAAATTCCAAAATGTGAAGCTTGAAGTGAGTTATGCAGGGTGAGGCATGAAACAAGATATCCAAATTGACATCAGCTCTTCATGCCAAACAACAGAATGACGGTGGACTAGCAGTTGAGGAAAGATATAAGGTAGCAACAAACTATCAGCCTTAGTGTTCTCTGCACTACTTTGCATCCCAACAATAAAAGTTGCATCAATTTGTAGAAATAGGCAAATCCACAATCAACAGATTAGATCTAAGATCTGCAGTTCTATTACATGCAGTTATGAATGGTGGAGAACAATTAAACCATTAAACTGATGGAGGAGACTTCACAAATGTACTAATCCTCAATAACAGAGGAGCCCCGCCATTCAGTGCAAAAGACATGGCTTTATTAATTAGTGTTACAATTAGGTCTCACATTGATACTGCAATGAAGTTACTGTGAAAATCCCCTGGGCAACACCCTCCAGCACCTGTTCAGGTACACTGAGGGAGAATTTAGCACAGCCAACACATCTAACCAGCACAATTTTTGGACCGTGGGAGGAAACCGGAGCACACAGAGGAAACCTACACAGACACAGTAAGGACTTCCACATATAATGAAAAGACTCATGCCAGCACAGTTGCTAATGAGCCTTCATCTCAGAATCATATTTCCAAATTTGCCAGGGAGGATAGAGCCATCCAAAGCAGTCAGAAGGCAAACCATGATTCATGTAAATCAACGTAGACATTTTCAGTGGATGAAGCTGTGCATGTGAGGAATTTTGGAAATGGGTCAAGTTGAGTCCCTGTAGTCACTGTATTCAAAACTGGCTCATTGTCTTATCAAGTGGATGTAGAAGGAACGATTGTCTGGAAACACACAAATCATTTGAGAGAGCAAGAGTTGCCCCAGCAGTCAGTACTGCCATCGGGAGCTACATTACCATCTGGAAATGTTGTTGACTATCCAACCACTGAAGCATCTTGTCATCCTGTGGCTCACACAACTGATGTCTCTATGGACACAGATAGAACTGAAATGCCAGTGCCTGAAGGGGCACCTGTCAATGTGATTTCAGTGACAGCAATCCTTGGAAGTGCCCTAGACAGAGGAGTTACACCATTCCACAAGGAATCAGCAACCCCCTGAAAATCTTAATTGACTAAATTCATGCATTAAATGATTAATTATCTTGGACTGTGTAAATTGAGTATTGGTATTTGTATAATAGGACTTAGAGAGGAAGGGATATGGTGACTGACCCTTTAAGAATCCATCTGCAGAGAAAGGTTTACATAACCCATGCAACCAATCAGGGAGTAGGGTGAGGGATCAAGCTGGTTTGCTTGGATTTCTGTTCCAGAATCGTCTCAGGATCTGACTGGCACCCATGAGGCTGCAAGCCTCTGTATCATCATTGTTTGTAAGTAATGTTGTGATGTAAATTTTTTGCAGTTGTTACTTATCTAACTGATGAACTAGAATTAATACCACCACCCATATAAATACTGTTGCCACAAAAACAGGCCAGAGGCTGAGAATTCTGCACTGAATAACTTCTCTCTGACTCCCCAAAGCCTACCCACCATTTACAAGGCTCACAAGAGATGTGCGATGGAATACTTTCCATTTGCCTGAATGAGTGCAGCTCCTATGACACTCAGGAAGCTCCACATCAAAGCAGCCCACTGGACTGACACCCTATTCACCATCTGCAACATTCACTTTCCCACCACTGATATACAGTAGCAATTATGTGTTCCATCTACAAGACGCACTAGAACAACTCAACAAAGCTCCTTCAACTGCACCTTTCAAATCCACAACCTCACTATCTAGAAGGACAAGGCCAACAGATGCATGAGAACTACCTGCTGTGTCCCCTCCAAGGGAACACACCATACTGAGTTGGATCTACAGCATTGTTCCTTCACCATGGCTTGGTCAAAATCCTGGACCTTCCTTCCTAACAGCACTGTGGATAGACCTAAACCACATGGACTGCAGTGATTCAGGAAGATGGCTCACCACAACATTCTCATGGTCAAGTAGGAATGGGTAACAAATGCTAGCCTAGCCAGTGATACCAACATCCCATGTGAGAATTTTTTAAAGAATGTTATCTGGAATTTTTGAGTGTACTTAGCTGAATAAATCTCTTGCACTCTGTGCGTCAGAGTGCCTCTGAGGGATTCAGACCAGAAAGTGGGGGAGGGGGGTTTGTGGCTTCATTCAACTGGAGAGGCCAGAATCAATGTGCTGACTTGCATATGCTCCAATCACTCATTGGGGAGATGGGCACATGTGCACTGGTCCCCCCATTGCTGGCCTCCCGATTACCGGCCACTTGATTTCTTTTGTAGATTGCCGGCCTACCAGATCCTGCATACCCTCCCGATCACTGGCCTAACACCTCCCCCTTAGGCCAGCCTCAATTGCCAGCCCCAATATCTCCCCCACCCATGGCCAGCCCCAACAATCCCAAGCACCCATGACCAGCCCTGACCCCACTCCTTCCATGGCCAGCCCCAATTGCCCCTTTGCTCCCTCTCCCACAGATCCCATTGCAGAGTGCACAGTGGGCTCTCACCATCACCACCTCCGATTACCCCTCGAGTGGGCTCTGCCCCTATTAGGCTTCAACCCCCCGACACAGCCCACTTGGCACTGACTGTCCAGTGGGCAGTGCCAGGACATCAAGCTGGTGCTGCCAGGCTGGTACTGCCCAAGGGGTACCCACTTGCCCTCGGCCTCCCCGGGGCCTCAACATCTCAGGCCCACTAATCATTTCCAAATGGTAATCAGCTCTGGGAGTCTCGTGATTGTCAGAACCCCAGTCACAAGTCCCACTACAAGCCACTCATTGATGTTTCCCAACCTGCTGCACTGCACCGCAGGCTGGGAGAATCCCAGCAACTATATTTCACCAGTAATGGCTGTTATGGCAGCTATATCACAAATGGTGCAAGTAAAAAATATGTCAAGATCTTACTCCATGCATTCAGTGATTGTAGCTCTACTTCATTTACATTATACCATTGCCATTGAAGTTAGAACTGTCAACAGTCGCAGTTATATAAGGTAAATTCAGCACTAGGTGATTGCCTCTCTCATTGCTGACACAAGTTTTAGGAACAGTTGTTAAAAAAAAACATTAATCGTGCCCAGTATTTTAAGAAGAGCTCACTGGTAAACAAACTCAACTTTGCATGGGCAAAAAATAAATAACAAAAGATACAAGTGTCACCCTGTTACATCAGGAAAGTTACACATATCTACATTCACCAATGAAATAATGACTGCCATTCTAATGATTCACATTCTGCCTCTGAGACCAATAATACATTTGTGAAATGATGATTTGTGCCTGCCTCCAGAATTTTTATTGTCACAATCATGTTATCCTGTTCAACATGAAGGGGAAAGAAACATGAGCAAAGTGATGGCTATATAAATGTGTTTTACATTATTGCTATATTGAAAATAAAAAGTTAATGAACATTAAGGTCAGAATCATACCTCTGTTCACATTGGTGGGATTTTTCTATCCTGCTGCAGAGAGCAGAAATTTGGTTGGGTGCTAAATTCTCCAACCACACTGCAGCAGGAGTGAATGGCTGGAAGATTAGACTGTAAAAATGCATTTACTGTATTAGTCTATGTAAAGGATAAAAGCAATAGCAAAAAGTATGGACTTAAACAGAAAATGTGTGAACTACTCAGCAGGTCAGGCAGAGAGAAACTGAACTAATGGAGTAAACTATGTGAGGCACTGCTCGACCTCTTCCCCCATCTCACTCCTCGACCTTATATAAAAGTTTAGGGAAAGCCCATCCAGGTAAAGAAAAGTTGCCCTGCAGCCATTTAATGGTCACCTTGCTATTAACAGGCTGAATGCCGGATTACCACCCCTCAGGGGTGGGAAGTTCTGCCACAGAGAGCTCCCAGCCAATCAGATGACGTGTTTGTGTGTCAGGGAGGGCTGGATGGCAAGGTGGGATGGAGTCTAGGATTTGAGAGGCTATAGAGAGAGAGGCATCTTAAGGAGGGGGCTGTGGGTACGCCTTTGAGAGGCCATCCTGGAGCACAGGAGATCAGTTAAAGAGGAGCCAACCCCTACCAATCTGTGCAGAGAAACTTGTAGTCTGGCTGTGAGGTGTAGTTCTCTCCCACCACTGCTAAAGTTGCAGTGGAGGCTACAGCAGGGGAGTGGCCGTCAAGCAGACCACTCGTAGGATATAACTTATTCCGCTGTTTCAGACCTTCTGGCAGGTATGTTTTAAATCCAACCCAATGTTTCAGGTTAAAGCCCTTTCATCACACCTGTCTATTCTCATGACAGGTCTTGACCAAAACGCTACTCTTCCCTTCACAAATGCTGTCAATCCTGCTGTTTATTTATAACACATCCTGTTTTTACATTATACTACACACATACATCTTTAAATGTATTTATTAGTGTCACAAGTCAGCTTATGTTAACACTGCAACTAAATTACTCTAAAAAATCTCCTAGTCACCATCCTCTGGTGCCTCTTTGGGACACTGAGGGAGAATTTAGCATGGCCAATCCAATTAACTAGCATGTCTTTCAGACTGTAGAAGGAAACTGGAACAGCAGAAGAATGTGCAGCCTCAGCAGACAGCAACCTTGGCCAGGAATCGATCCTGGGTCCTTGGAGCTGTGAGAAACAGTACTAACCACTGTGCCACTGTGCTGCCCGCTGCTTCTAGTTGTCACAATTTTGTCAATCATTTTGTGACAAGTGAATTGTAGTGTTTGCAGTTATGGGTTTTTTGCCTGTGTAAACTCATCTCTCTGATCCAGCAATCTCCTGCCGCTAAACACTTAAAATGTTTCATACAAAGGTTATCATCTGTGATTTTTCACCACAGAAACTGGAATCTTTAAAATCTGAAATAAATGTTTAAACAAAATAAATATTTTAAAAATTCCTGGCAATGAAATTTAACAAGACATGACACAGGGGTAATTTTGAGTTTGTGCGATGCATAGAACAAGCAATATTGGATCAGCTACATATGACACATATCTCTCATTTTCTTTGCTTTCATTTGAGTGCAATGTCTAAAAGGATGAGGTTAGCAAGTTGAAGAGTGATTTTCAGAAATGTTCTGGATATTAATGTGAAAAGTAATATTTTTTATTTCTGGACTATGGGGAAACAGCTGAGAAAATTAAACAAATTGAATATGTAATAAATAGAGGGCACCTTGATGAGGCTTCAGAATACAAAGACTTTATTGCTAAAGCGGTGAATAACAATATATACAAACTGGGTGTGACTGAATAACTATGTCACTGTACACTACTCCTTAATGGCTCCCCTGATCCGCGAATACGTGCCCTCATATTCCATCGGCTCAGCTTCTCACCACGACACTAGGACAATCCACAGGGTCTGGCCCAGCCACGTGGCCCTCAGGAAACATCCCTTTAAAAGGGTCAGATTACAACATTCCTTCCCCCTGACTCCTGAAGTCACCTAAGGACAAGCAAAAAACATTGTTACATAAACAACAAATCACAAAGAAAAACATCAAAGAAGAAACCTCCATGACCACTTGTCATAAGTTTAATCGAACGGCTGACTTCCAAGCCCGCGTGGAACGTTTCAACTCTAGTCTAGGTTCATCTAGAAATGATAAGTCAAGTCAGGCCAAGGTGAAAGGCAAATTCGTCAAACCAGAGTGTAATTCATCCTCACTATTCTTCAACACTGCCACAGCTGGTTTCTCAGGGTCTACATCCATAACTGGGATCCTGACTCCCAATCTAGATGGATCTACCTGTACTGTTGGAGTCACCTGTTGATCCTTGTATCAGGTACTACTCTCCTCCTCAACTTCTTGATGCAACATTCTTGCGTCTCTACAATACAGGAGACTGGCCCTGTGCTTTCCACAATCTTCCCAGTCACCCATGCTGGTCCAGCTGCAAAATTTCCGACCATGATTAAATACACATCTCTGAAAACTCTGTCGCCTCTTCCTTGAGTTGTGACTCTCTTCCTGGGAGGTTTGTCTAGCCTCCACCTACCCTGTTAAATTTGGAAAATGTCGGGTGGGATTTTATGGCCTCACTTGTCCTGAAACTGTAAAATCCCGCCCCAAGGTCAGTGGACCTTCCTATTGTACTCCCCTCATCCACTCCAATTCCTATGGTGAGCAGGGCAGTAAAATTCCTGCCATTGTATCCAAGCGTATTCTTAAACAACTTCCCATTAGCAACTTGGCTGGTGTGACCTCCGTAGTCACATCTGGTGTGATGTTGTAGGTAGAGGCCTATTTGCTTGCTCCTTCATTGAGGCCTTAAAGATTTGCATGGCACCTTCTGTTAATTTGATGCTGGGTGGAAGATGCTGACCTAGCATGGCAAATGCCATTTGATTTTATAAATTTCTGAAATTTGTCATTTAGTCTTAATGGTCAGAGGCCTTTTTGCAAATAACGAAATGCTTGCTACCCTATGACTGTAGCTGTGGCCCCTATGTCAATTTCCCTTTTAGAAGTCTGACATTTACCACCAAGGTTATCTCTATAGCGGGCACTTTACCCTCTCAGACCTGGTTTAGAGTAAACGATTCAGGTCCCTTGTCAGGCCCTTCAGCCAATTTCTTCACAGGAGTTAACTAACTACTGTGGTTATTTTGCACGTTCTGTTCTGACAGCGTTAATCTGCACCACATTTGTAAATTATTCTTTCGTTGCATTGAAAACACACATTTTTTACATCGGCAGCCTACTTGGGAGTGATTGCTCCCAAAAAAACACAAAACAAAAAAATTACAGCACAGGGGAACAGGTCCTTTGGCCCTCCAAGCCTGCATCGACTACGCTGCCCATGTGAACTAAACACCCCTATTCTTCCAGGGGCCGTTACCTTCTATTCCCATCCTGTTCACATATTTGTTCAGACATCCCTTTAAAGTCACTATTGTATCCGCTTCCACTACCTCCCCCGGCAGCGAGTTCCAGGCATCCACCATCCTCTGGGTAAAAAATTTGCCTTGTACATCTCCTTTAAATTTTGTTGCTCACACTTTAATCCTATGCCCCCTAGTAAATGACTCTTCCACCCTGGGAGAAAGCTTCTGACTATCCACTCTGTCCATGTCCCTCATAATCTTGTAGACCAATATCCACATCAATAACAGGATTCTGCCCTTGATAAAATCTCCCTTCTTTTGAACTCCTTCAGTACCTGCATTCGGGTTGCCCCTCGCAACAGCCATTTCCCATCACGAGTGGTTTGCTTTGTTTGGCACACCTAGCAATTCATTTACACACTATTCTGCACATTTGGTCATTCAGGCTAGCTCTACTGCTCCATCTTGAGAAATTTTGTTCTCTGCCAACAATTTCTTCTACATAAGCAGGCTGTTTATATCGCAAACCAAACAGTCCCTGAATACTTCTCCTAATGTTGGGCTGAATTCGCAATGTTCTGCCAGTCCCCTCAGACTGGCAATGAAGCCTGAGATTGTCTCTCCCCGTTCTCAGACTACTGAGTGTAATTTTACCTCAACGTAATAATTGAAGTTTTGGAGTTAAAATGATTCCTAACTAGCTCAACTATCTGATACAAGGATTTGGTGTCTGGAGCCTCAAGTGATTTTAAACTCTCGATCAAACTGTAGGTCTGTGGGCCACAAACTGTAGGAGAATAACTTTCTGCTTTTTTTCAATTGTTTTCTCATTCACTACAAAAAAAGTTTCTCAACATAAAGGGCTCAGATTTTATTTTGAGGTCAAACTACTCTAATTTCCTAAGTGAAGGCATTTTAACACTGCGCATGTACCTTGCTTTATCTTAGCTTCGATACTTCAGTCTCTTCCCCCTTTAGCTATGCATTGCAATCCCCAAGGAACTTGGAAGATGTTTTCTCCTCGCCAGTGTATAAATCGAGGGTGACTCAATGAGGCTTCAGAATACAAAATCTTCATTGCTAAAGCATCAAATAATGATATATCCAAATAGGGTCTGACAGAATAATTATGCCATGTACACTATTTTCCCCTGGCCCCAACATCTGACCCAGAACATGCACCTTCGCATTCCATTGGGTCAGTTTCCCGTCTCAAATCTCCATATGGACCAGCCCATCTAGATGGCCCTCAGGGTATGCCCCTTTAAAGGGGCCATGCAACCACAAATAGCTCTTTCAAAGCTTTGGCAGAGATACAATCACCTGAATAGCTTCCTTCTGTGCAATGTGATTCTTTGGGCAGTATTTTACTTCAAGTAATAGGCAGCCATGTTGGGACAGTTCTTTGAGGCAATCCCTTTGCTGGGGCATCTCTCAATGATAGGACGTCGATGTGGAGTGACTGCCCATTCCAAGGAGATGGCAGATAATTTGCATACTTAAAGGCTAGATGGAATCATTTTATGGAGCTGATGGTGAAGTGTCCTCCTTCACCATACCCCCAGGCACCCTCTTCCTCTCCCACCCCACGATGTAAGAAGGCAAATAGCTTAAGGGATGCAACAGCCTTATATCTGTGTTCCAAAGAGCAGGCCAGAAACCAAGGAAGGCAGTCCCTGAGACTCTAGCAATCTCCGACAGACAGTTTTCGTCTCCAACCCTTACACCCATTTCATTTCTTCTCTTAACTGTTGGAGGCTGGAGGTTTCCTGCCTGACCCCCTCACCCCATCTTGCTCTACTGAAACCTACCATATAGTCCAATTCCATGATTCTGTAAATGTACATCAACTCTTTACAGCTTTTATAAAGTTGTAGACAAGAATTTCAATCCCGAAAGCATCATTATAAAATTTCAAATAACAACGGTATTTGGCTAATTCAGTCACTTTAAATTAGTAGTCCCAATGTTATACTCTACAATTCTGTAGTTATCAAACAACAAATCTTCTGACTCACTGCACGTAGTACCATGAGACCTCTCTGAGTAACATTAAAACATCTTCCATCTGTACACATTTCCAGTGTGAATTCCTGTGTCCACATTTATATTATATGCACATCACAATGTTATTAATGATAGCACTGTGGTATTTCTGTTTAACACCAACCAGCTGTTCAGCACAGACAACAGACAAACTCCTCAGTTTCCACTAACTATAACAGTTTGCTTCCCAAATTGCTGTAAATTTTTCTACCACACTATATAATGATAATTTGAAATGTCCCTGTTGTTCCACTACTGACAGTTGTTAACTCCCTGGTCACAATGTCAGATTCAGAATGGGACTATTCCATACCTCTTGTGCCTATCCACCCATTCCCTTTGTTACTGTCTGCCTTATATTTATTTTAATTTAAGAATAGGTGGGAGTCAGCAGCAAATCCATTCCTCCTGGCTACTACCCAGGTGGTGCACTGAAAACCAGCCCCCCTTGTCTCCACCACCACCACCATCACCATGTGCGCAATGTCATAATAAATATATTGTTTTTTTCTTTCTGCCCTTAATTTTTGTCCTCTTCCCATTCAGGGATTGCACAGTGGCACAGTGGTTAGTATTGCTGCCTCACAGTGCCAATGAACCCAGGTTTTTTTCCCAAGTTGGGTCATTGTCTGTGCAGAGTCTACACATTCTCCTATATCTGTGGGGGTTTCCTCCCACAGTCCTGGTTCAGTGCATTGGCCATGTTAAATTCCCCCTCAGCATACCCAAACAGGCACCGGAGTGTGGTGAATCAGGGTTTTTCACAATAATTTCATTGCAGTGTTAATGTAAGTCTACTTATGATAATAAAAAATGAAGTTATTACCAATCTTTTTTGAGTGCATTTGACTTCTATCACTCACTAAAAAGATGTAGCAATTGACTGTACATTTTAACCATCATTGCTTATAAACATATAGTCAACAAGTGACTACATGTATCAACAGTATGGAAAATATTCTGTGAAGACCTGGCTGCATAACTCTTGAGCTGGGAAACAATTGCATGTATTCACTGTGAGTTATATTGTGCATGTGATGACCACCTCCCAAATCCTCTTAATGCTGTGAGAGTGCTTTAAAACAGTTCCCTCATTTCAAGTTTACTTATTAGTTAGCCAGTTTCTTGAATGGACTTACTTCTGACAGCCTGATGCACTCGGTCAGATTGCACAACTTGTCATATTTAGTGGAAGCTTGTAGAAACACTTTCAAACAAAAGTATTGTTTAGGAATAATGTTTGATTGAAGTAGCAACTCAGGTTGATGAAACTGTTAATTTTATGGATTAATTATTTGTGATTCATTCCGAAATGCAAGCTGCAAAACAAATTGACAGTTTCTGTAGTGTGAGGTCCATGGCAGTTATTTAATATGGTTTATTCACCAAAATTATAATAGATTCCCAGCATAATACTGCGTTTTAGTCAATACTGGCCGTTGCACATTTTGTGAAGCTGTCAGTATAATCGATAAACTAATATATGCTCAGTGCCCGGGTGAAGTGCATGCTTCTTGGTCAATATAATACACATAGATAAGACATTGAAACTGTCTATTGTTATTAAGTAAGTGAAATTACCTCTCAGTCTTGTTTTCGATTCAGCACTCACTCACAGCATATACAGAATTAGAAATTCAATTGGAATTTAATTTGCCAGCCTTCACCCTCCAACTTGCTTTTAAGTGAACAGACATATTGCAAGATATTTGAAACCTTGTTAACAACAGTGATACACAGTTCTATACAGGGCTTTGTTTCACCTTCCAGTATATTTAGTATTCTTAAGAAAACATCTTTACCACTTTTCATGTTGGTAATTTTTGAGGTAATTTTTGAAGCATATTTCTTCTTTTCCTATAATTTAATGGCCTGTTTCCATCACATGCTGGAATGGTCTGATGGTGAGCATCTGGAGCCCTGATTCCTGGATAGTTTTGTGCATCTGACTTGCTGCCCATTACCACTTATTTATTTTCAGTGCAAGCTTCAAGTTCGGACCATGTACTGTGCAAAATAACATCAGTCATTGGAAACTGGCTGGCACAGAACAATTCCTCAATAAATATTGAGAGATCCGTCACCGGTCAAGTCTAACACAATGACCAGTATAAATAATTACTTTGTAAACTAGTTCATTTGTAAAAGACAACACAAGAGTTACAATTGACTGAATTACCCTAAAGTATCATTCTTCATGAAACCATCTTTGATGAATAAGGCAAAAAGCAATCCACTGATACTGGCATAGATATGAAGCTATAAACATACCCATCCTGATTCAAATGTTATAACTGGGCTTTCCATGCATTAATCCTCCTGCAAAAATTGGTACTTTCCATTTTCCTTATTGTTTGCGCAGATGACAGATTATTATTCCAAATGCAACTTATTTTGCTGCAAGCTTTTTTCACAAGAAATGGATTGCCTTTGCTTTCTTGACTCCATTCTAAAATGACAACTAACAGCAATAAATTATATGCAGCCTCTTCCCATGGTATGCTGCAGCTCCAAATGACAATGCACTAAATTGTACAATTGCCATAAGTCTATGAATGTATACTTCCAAGGAACGAATGCAAAATTCTTCAAATACAATATTTTTCTGCCATAATTTTCAAATTTGCTCTTCTCTTTATCACAATTAAAATTAAATATGATCAATTGTTTGTCCATTCAAAGGTTTCTGTACTTTAGCTTGTGTTTTGTCGCATTCATGAAATTTTTTTAAATCATCTGTCACAGCCCCGTTCTGGCTATGGAGATCTTGTGGTGCAGTGGGTAATGTTCCTGCCTTTGAGCCAGAGGCAACTAGAAGTTCATTCATAGAATCCCAACAGTACAGAAAAGACGATTTGGCCCAACGAGTCTGCACCTACTCTTCTACAGAGTATCTTCCCCAGGTCCATTCCTTGTAATTTCATGTATCTACCCCACTGATCTCTCTAACCCACACTTTTGGATAGTAAGAGGTGTTTTAGCACGGCCAGTCCAGTAACCTGCACATCTTTGGACTGTGGGAGGAGACCAGCACATTGAAGGAAACACACTCAGACACAGAGAATGTGCAAACTCAGTGGCCCAAGTGGGGATTGAACCTGGTCACTGATGCTGTGAGGCACCAGTGCTAACCGCTGAGTCACCATGCTGCCCTTTGCTAGCTAAGGACAATGCATTCATAACGTGGCCAAACAGGTTGATTATCAGTTTGTAAATCTGATGGTAAGAGTAAGAGTGAGAGAGTTTTCAGGTCAGTCATATTGCAAAAGGCAACGGCAAACCATTGCAGTAATTTGCATAATCATGGACTGGACTAGTGAAAGTCCATTGTTATCAATGCCCACTTCAGTCATGATACCTGAAGGAGGAGGTTACAGGCTGTCTCAAATAATATTTAATGTAACAATAAATGTTAATGGAATTTAGGCGACTCATGATAATGATGCCTGATTGTGAAAGGATCCCAATGTGCTAATGTTAGAAGGCTGTCTCACTGAGTTCTTCTTAAAGAAAATGGATTGCAAAGAAACATTTTGAATCCTTTCTACATGTGGAATAAATAATATTTGTTAATAACAACAGGGGAAATATGCATCCTGCAAAAACTTTCTATCATGAGGTTATTAGATGAGTAATCCAGAGATCCCTTGTGGGATTTTCTGGCCACATTCGTCCCAAGGCCGAAAATTCACACCCAAGATCAATGGACCTTTGCATGGTCCGTGTCCCACTGGCTATAATTCTCATGGTGGGTGGGATGGGAAAATTCCGCCCCTGGACTAATAACCCAGAGAAGGTGAGCTCAGGTCACACCAGTTTAAGAATTTGAATCAGTTTCAGAATCTGAAATTTAGAGAAGAACTGCTGACAGCAAAATTGACCAAGAAGTGGTTGGATTGTAGTAAGCACCCAGTAGGTTCAATGATGCACATTAAGGAAAGATTTCTACTATCTTTACCCTGGTCTAGCCTTTATGTACTCCAGACACATGCCAATTTGTTTGTTTAATTTTTAACTGCTATCTGAAGTGGCTAAGCATGACTCTTAGCTGTACGTATGGCTGGGTGGCACAGTGGTTAACACTGCTACCTCACAGTGTCAAAGACCTGGGTTCAATCCCCGGCTAGGGACACTGTCTGTGTGGAGTTTGCCCTTCCTCCCTGTGTCTGCATGAATTTCCCCTAGATGCTCCAGGTTCCTCCCACAATCTGAAGAATGTGCTGGTTAGGTGGATTGGCCATGCTAAATTTTCCTTTAATGTACCTGAACAGGCATCGAAGTGTGGGGACAAGGAGATTTTCACAGTAACTTCTTTACAGTGTTAATGTAAGCCTACTTCTGACAAATAACTAAACTTAAAAAAAACTCAATGAATGCCACACTTGCCAGCGACGCCCACATTCTAAGAATATATTTTTTAAATCTATCTCAGGAAGATTTTGTTCTTCTGTTGTTAGCAGAGCTGTAATTTAAGGTACAGTGCATGCTTGCTACATGGATTATATTCTAAAGCTCTTAATCTACTCAGACACAAGCACTGATCTTTTGCTTGGTAGCAATTCACCAAATATTCAGGTTTAGTGACCTTTCAAAATCAAATCCATGGATAGAGAAGCATGTTTGATGAGACACAGAGAAAAAAGTATACCTAATTTTTAATCCAGTCATTTTCTACCTGATAATATTTCATTTTGTCCTGCTGCTTTTGCAGGTTGAGTGCCGACCAGGCGGAAGATCATTCATTTAGGTCAAAAATAGATGGAAATACATATTTTAAGAAAAAAATCTGTTTCATACTAAATGAAATATGTTTGTTTGCATGTGTTAACCAATTCTTACTAATACAATAAAAGAACCAGACATTTATAATGGTGCAGGTTTTGCAGTCAGCAAATTCACCTTTCAGCTCAAATAAAGTTGCCCACAGGATTTAGCAATCTTGAGCATATATGCGTCCTCTTTTCTTGATGACATTTAAATTTGCTGCCATCTATAGAGAATGTGTTGGGCATATGAACAGAGGAGGCAGCAGAGAGATTGATCAACCAGTTAGATT
Source organism: Sphyrna mokarran (assembly GCA_024679065.1). Lineage (NCBI taxonomy): Eukaryota > Metazoa > Chordata > Chondrichthyes > Carcharhiniformes > Carcharhinidae > Sphyrna > Sphyrna mokarran. The sequence continues at coordinate 100,737,839 of JAGIQG010000003.1, read as the reverse complement.
GGCATCCCATGTACCACTCATAGTGGCAGCAGTGTACATCGTAGACAAGATGTGCTGCAACAATTCGACAAGATTCCTTTGACTGCACATCCCAAATTCATAACTTCTACCATTTAGAAGGACAAGGGCATCAGGCTCATGAGCACACCAGCACCTGCAATTATCCTGCCTAGTCACCGACTTAGTAATATATCATCTTCCCTTCACTGTTGCTGGATAAAAATCCTGGAGCTTGTAGCAGCATCCCGAATAGCACTGTGGGTGCATCTACAGCACACAGACCACAGCGGTTCAAGAAAACAGCTCACTAGTATCTTCTCAAGAACAATTAGGGAAGCTGATGTCTTACCAATGACACCTATATCCCTGAGCAAACAAGTACAAACTGAAAAATTCTGACAGTTGGCTAAAATGGGAGTTAAAATGTAAACTAAATTTAATTCAACTTACTGAAAACAAAATAAAATTTGAGACTTAAACTTTGAATATATATATTGTCATTTTCACTAATTTAAAACAAAATCTACTATACATTTTTAATTTCCTTCCAAGGGAATGAGACTCCATGTTTGTAAAAATAGTTTTACAGGGCTAGGAAGGTTGTTTATGCATAATTATCATTTAATGTGTGCAGTTAAATATTTGGTTACACCTGACTAAGCAAGGTTTCTCATTGGTATTTACAGGAAGCATAATGAGTAAATAATGTAAATGTAGCAAGAGTGAATCCCATTGCTTCCTCATAGTGCGAAGGACCGGAGTTCAATGCCAGCTTTGAATGACTGTGTGGAGTTTGCACATTTTCCCTATGTCTGCATGGGTTTCTGCTGGGTACTCCAGTTTCCTCTCATAGTCCAAAGGTATGCAGGTTAGGTGGATTGGCCATGCAAAAATGTCCCTTAGTGCCCCAAGATGTGTAGGTTAGGAGGATTAGTGAAGTAAATATGTGGGGTTACAGGGTAGGGCTGGGTAGGATGCTCCGTCAGAAAGCCTTAGCTTCTGCACTGTAGAAAGTCTATGAAATGTGGTTCATGAGTTGAATTTACCTCCTCTATGGTATAACAAAAATATTACTGATATATGGCTGGAGATAGATTTGGTGAGAGAAACAAAAATACATGGGGGCTGGCTTTCACGCTGGGGTATAAAAGTCAAAGGCAATCCACCTTTGCTTAGCCAGCTCCACTCACAACCACTTAACAGCCAGTAATTCCAGAACAGAGTCTGAAATCCAACCTCAGAGAGCTGCCAGACAATCAAATGACCAGCAGTTGTGAAGTTGGTGGCATACTGGTAAAATCACAGGACTAGTAATCCAGGCATATGCCCTGGGGACATGGGTTCAAATCCCAGCCAATGCAGCTGATTTGAACTTAAATTAATAAAAATCTGGGATTTAAGACTAGTATCCGTAATGCTGACCTTCAAACCATAGTCAATTGTTATAAAATTCCATCTATTTCATTGATGCCCCTTCTTTCGGGGAAGAAAATCTCCTGACCTTACCTGCAATGGCCTACACGTGACTCCAGATCCACAACAATGTGATTGACTCTGAAATGGTCTAGCAAGCCACTCAATTGTATCAAACCACTGCAATGTCAAAAAGGATTGACACCCAGCCAACAGTTTTCCATTGATTTAGGCACCACAAATGATAGGGACATACCCAGCCTTTTGGATCCTACAAAGTCCTCCTACCTAACGTCTGGGGGTTTATGCCAAAATCTGGACAGCTGTTCAGCAGCATAGTCCAGCAACAGGCTGACATTGTCACGCTTACTTTCCACAACGGAGCCTGGACTTGGGCAAGGGCAGTGCCAGTGTGCGAGGGAATTGGGAGGCCTGGGTGGATGATAGACGACAAGAGGGGGACATCCTTGGGGGTGGGGGATGTCCAATGATAGGCACAATGGATCTGTGGAGGAGACACCTCCCCACCTTTGGGCAGACACCTCTGACCAGTGAAACTTGTGGCACTTTTGACTAGCTCAGAGGCAGGCATGCATGCTTTCCAATACCTTCCCTTCTGCTGGTGTTTGTCGATTGGTGCCAGGAATAGCACCCATTCCATGGTACCCAATTTTCTGCACATCTTGTCCCTCATTTCTTCCATCCAGCCCCTGCTTCCCCCACACCATATACAGAAAATGAGACAAAATGAAGCAACACAATAGGCATCCTTATGTGGAGATCAGATGGGAACATTTCAAAGGCTTGCCCATGTTTTATTGTGTTCAAAGAAAGCCATCTGTACTGCTTGAACTTTGGTGTAGGCAGTAATTTGTTAGCTGGCCAACAATTTGTATTCCAAACAATTCTCATTCTGGTTTAACAGCAACTGAAAACAGCTGCATCATATTGCAGTTACTAAATTGGACCAGGCTTTAGTTTTCTGTCTTACTGTGCCATCTTGGTAACTTTACCAAGTAACTGTTTGGCTATGTATCCAATTTAAATATTTGTGCACAATCAAATACATATTCACATTTATTTTCAAATGGCCCCACCATTTGCAGCATTCTCTCTGTAAGCTGGAAATTGAATTTATGTAAAATGAACAGATTTTTTTGGTGCAGGAGTCACGTTTTGAGATCTGCCTGAGCCCATTCAGATTAAGGAATGCCAATCTGAGCAATGTTCCCCAGGCACCTGTTGTGTAGCAGGACGGCAAGGCAGTGTTGTGAGCAGGTAAAATGGGCCAACCACTTGCTCTTTATAAAGGCAGGCTGCATCTTAAAGGGGAACAACCAAAAAATTGTTGCAATATTTGTTAATGTTAAGGTGAGAGAGAGAGAGAGAGAGAGAGAGAGACATCATGTGTCAATAGCAGGAGTGGGAGATAATGGCCAGTAGGCCAGAAGGACAATGCTGAGAAGGCAGAGGGAACAACTGGCCAGGAAGGACAATTCGGAGTGTGGACTTGAGAACTGAATGATCTCACATCGGGATCAAGGTCAGTTAATGCATCTTCATATCTGCCACACGATCAACTTCTTACGTTACATAATGCACTACGCTCCCATCACTCACCCAGCAACACTCCCTAGCACTCAGCATTCATGCTCTTTGCCCTCGCACAGGCTACACGGCTCAAAACCCACCTCTCCCTTCCTTTATATAGCTCCTGCTATTCAGCAGCACTTCACACAAACAAGTGCTACACAACTACTGACATCCCTCCTTCTCTCTTGCAGGAGATGGTAGCACACAATAGAAGGAAGCTGAGCAGAACTGATGGGAGACAAAGACCTGTGTATCTCCTGAGCCATGTGAAGGAGATGGCTGTCAGCATCATGGGGCCAGGAGACCCTGGGGCCAATGACAACCATCATCGTTGAAAGCAATGAGGATGATGGTATGTTCCTTCCTTACGTCTCTTCTCAATCTCAACTCACCCTCATCCTGCTATGTAGCACGATGAGCAAGTTGATAATGTTGTGACCCTGGACCTCTTGCTTCCTACCCATACATCCCCGCCCTCCCCCTTTCCTCAGTTCATCCTTCAGAGTTCCTGTTTTCAGACAAACAAGAACTGCTGCCTGCCCAACCTAGGTACTCCAAGAAGAAAGGAAATACCATACTGATGAAGAGACCTCATTGTTTGATCTGACATTCACAGACAGCAACTCAGATACTGGCACTCCATATAACTTGGAGACTGGTATAAATTTCGAATCAGTACACTTTTTTTCGGGAGAAGTTGTAGGGATTGAAATCAACATCACAAGGTGAGTTACTGGACATGAGCAGGCTGCAGCAGACCAGCGCCAAAGGATATTTCATTTAGCATCTCATCTAAGGGCAAGGGGTGAATGAATAATGCTGCAGAGGACTCTGATGAGGACCTCAATTTGGCAGAATACAGGACATCTGAATGGATGCGAGGACTGATGTGTTGGGTACATTGGCTGCCTGCCAAACAGCCTTATGGTTCTGTCAAGAGATCTGGAGGAGTCTGGCTCCAACTTGGCAGAGGATTGGGCAGAGCTTGCTCTTCCCATTGTACCTGCTCCAACCCCTGCTACAGACACAGTGATATTGTTGCCCCCATACCTGTTCTGGGACATTTTTCTCAGCCCCTTGGGGATGGCTTTGGAGGCAATGGAAAAACAGCAGAAAATCCCACTGGAATAGCTCATTGATATGATCTACCCTGTGAGCAAGTGACTGAGGGGCCATCTATTACAGGAATCTGCAACCTGCTCAACAGAGGCAATACGAAATAAAGATAATTAAAGTCTCATTCAAGGGCTATTTTCTGAGACTGATATAAGTTTGCCTACATCACATTGTGTCAAAAACCCAGCAGTGCTTCAGAGGTGGTTTCTGAGCAGAAGGGTAAAGGAAAACAGAGGCTGTTGTAAATGTTGGTATTAGAAAATGTAGGGCTTGAAGAGGTGTAAATTGTAGCTAAATGCATTTTTGTGGAGGATCGACACGGTTCTGGACTTTGGTTGTAATTACAACAATCACTCTCTGGACTTTCCAAAAGTGTCTCCATTTTGAGGTCTCCAGTTTCCAACAGGATCCAAGTCTCCAGTTTTTCAGCAGTGTTCACCCCTCATTCAGACCCTCCCAATAGGCAACCTGCAGCCTTGTTCTGTCTGCATTCCTTAATTAGACACTAAACACAGAATCTGGCAGTAAACTTGCGTTGGCAAGCACATTACTGTGAAGCGCAAGCTCGGGACCCACAATTGTTCTTGACACCCAGAGGAAAGTTCTGATCATTTCGTGCACAGTTCAACTATCTGCTGCCACCTACCAACTACTCCCATTCTTTCATTGTGATGATGAGGCATAACTTTCTGTCAAATTTGGCAAAAACACTCCTGGATACTTCCAGTTCCAGTGCAAATGGAAAAATGCCAATAATTATCTTGCCTGCACAATGATTGGCAATTTAATAACATCACAGCAAGGTCCCTCTTGCTGTTTCATGCTTCTTTTCTCCTCTTGACTAAATTATGCAGACACTATCTGGACAGCTATTGCACAATTTTTCGACACTGGCATCTCATCAGCCAGTTGAGCTGTTTGAGTTCAGGGTAGCAGTGACCCCACAACTGGCGTGTGCAGGGTCACATCAGGCCTTATCCTCAAGAAAAGCCACGTGGGCTATTCAGGGAGCAGCCAAAGTCCCAAAGGCAACAAGTAAAATGGTGCATGGCCTCCACTACACCACAATAAACAGTACGCCAAGCATACTAAATGTGGATTCAATTCATTTTCATACATCTGCAAGTTATGAACTACAGCTGCAACTTCATTGTAATTAGGGGTGAAACCTTTCAAAATGTTTCATTCCATTAATAACCTCTTAAAAAGGAACTGAATGTAATAAAGCAGTTTGCTATCATCAACTCAGATCATGGAGTCTATTATTAAGTGCTGCAGTTCACTTTATGATATTGATACAGGAATAGGATTTAGAATAATGCGTACAAGACTAAAGTGATCTGTTGTTTAGAATTATGGCAGGTATATCAGGTAGTAAATGATGAGTAAAAACAGAAAATAGGTAATTGCTGGCGGTCATACAGGGTAGTTAGCTACAGGGCACATAAAATATTGATTCATCTTATTTTGATTTTATTTTTACAAAATTTGTCATGCTGTTATTGCTTCTTTAAATTGTAGTATTTTGTGCCAATAAAGCTGTGCTCCAGTTAATGTTGCAGTGTTTGGAGTGCAGAATGGAAATGACAAGCCTGTTTGCATCTTCATAATAAGCATAATGTTCATTGTTGTATAAAATCATACTCTATCAGTTTGTTTATCACAATGTTGAAAAAGCTCTGCATATTTCCCCGCAACATAAGGTCAGAAGAGGATATTTTCATTTGATTTGGTTTATTATTGTCACATGTATTAACATACAGTAAAAAGTATTGTTTATTTTACACACTATACAGACAAAGCATACCATACATAGAGAAGAAAAGGAGGGTGCAGAATGTAGTGTTACAGTCATAGCTAGAGTGTAGAGAAAAATCAGCTTAGTATAAGATAGATCCATTCAAATGTCTGATGGCATCAGGGAAGAAGCTTGTCTTAAGTTGGTTGGTACATGATCTCAGACTTTTGTATCATTTCCCTGACGGAAGAGCAAGGAAGAGAGTATGTCCGGGGTGCGTGGGTCCTTGATTACGCTGACTGCTTTTCTGAGGCAGCAGGAAGCGTCAACAAAGTCAATGGATAGGGGGCTGGTTTGCGTGTTGGACTGGGCTTCATTCACAACTCTTTGTAGTTTCTTACAGTCTTGGACAGAGCAGGAGCCATAACAAACTGTGATTCAATAAAAAAATGCTTTTCATAATGATTGCATAGAATGCATAATTGTTACTGAAGATACTGGAGCAGTCTATAGCCACATGAAGCAAGACTTGGACAATATTCATCCTTGGACTGATAAATGACAAGCAACATTCATGCCACACAAGTGCCAAGCAATGGTGATCCCAAAAGAGAAACTTAGTATCTCTTCTCAATTTACAATGGTATAACCATCACTGAATCCTCTACAATCAACATTGTGGAGGTTACTATTGACTAAAAATCTTAACCAAACCAGCCATATAAATACTGTGGTTGCAACAGCACATCGGAGGCTCTGGATTCTGTACTGAACAACTTACTTCCTGACTCCCATAAGCCTGTACATCATCTAGGAGGCACAGATCAGGAATGTGATGGAATACTTTCCACTTACCTAGATGACTACAGCTCCAAGAAGCTCAACCATCCAGGATAAAGCAACCCACTTTATGAGCACCCAAACTCCCACATCAGCATTCATTCCTTCCACTATCACTGCACAATGGCAGCAATGTGCACAATCCACAAGATGCACAACAGCAACTCACCAAAGCTCCTTGGTTAGCATCTTCCAAACATGACCTCCACCTCCTAATGATGAGGAATCCAGGTGCATGACAATTCTGTCACTTCCAAGTTTCCCTCAACGGCACACATTATCCTGACTTGGAAAATATATTATTGTGGTATTGTTGTCCCTTGGTCAAAATAATGAAACTGCCTCCCTGTATCAGCACTGTGGATTACCTACATGAACTTCAGTGGTTCAAGAAGGCAGTTTATCAACTGTCAAGGGCAATTAAGCATGGTTACTAAATGTTGACTTAGCCAGCAACATGCACATTGCGTAACAATGAACAAAAGAAAATAGCAAATTACTTTAAGCTTGCCTCTGTATCAAGGCAACTCTTACTCTGCCAACCATAAGGATCTTAACTGAAATGAGGTTGTGAACATAAGCGCATCAGACAAATCTGCCCCTAATTCAGCGTAAAGAAACACAATCTCATTCTGAATGGTTATAAGGATGGCTGGCTTGGGAAATAGTCTTCCAAAACAACATTAAAACTAAAGACATCTGCTCTGTTTTCTTAGTTTGATTTGAATAGTTCAATATCAAACAGTGAAAGCTAGTATGTAAAAAGCTATTATTTGGTTACTTCTTATTCTCAACCACTTTGACAAGATATTATTTGCAAAACCTGGGATTTGAGACATCCCAAGTAGGTCAAAGAGTTGATAATATTTTATGATTATAAATCATTTACAAATCTTTGATACGATTGTCTGTATTATTTGCAGTACTTTATCCACAATGAATAGTTAGTATTTATTATTCAAAAGTTGCAGTGAAATGAGATTATATCACACTATGATAGTAATTGCAATCACAATCGCTGGCTGAAATTTTTCTAGAAGTTGTTCACTAACATGGGGCTAAACTATACCATAGTCTTGGGGACCCTGACACTGGTAGCCGAAAGCTGGTCCCCAAGCCTATGCTACTAGCAGCAGGACTGGCTCCACCACTGTACTGCAGACAGCCTCCTAACTGGCTGCCTGCATCTCTGTAGCTTAATTAGGAATTGTGAGCAGGCACCTCAAAGCCACTGGACCAAACAGAGAACCAGCAATTCTGAAGTCTTGGCTACACCACCAGGAGAGAGAGATGTCGCTCTAAGTCAGGCAGGCAACCTCAAGTTACTCACTAATCAGTAAATTGAAAGGTAAAAAATTCAGATGATCAGTAGTCAGAGGGAGAATCCTACTCAGGATATTGTTGGGGCCATGAGGAATCCAACTCCACTAAGTTGATGAGCACCTCAATTAGTGGTGGTTCATCATTGGCAAAATGTAGACAGCTCCTTAAATAGTACTTAGTCAGGCCATTAAGTATGCAAATCTATAACCATTGGGAAATTCTGCCAATTGCAGGACTGCATTAGAGTGTCTTGGCTCCCTTTATTTTACCAGATCTCCCACCCACCAGCCTGCTGCTAGGGCCATTATAATTCTGCCCATAACTTTATTGAATAAATGTCAGAGACACCATTCTCCCCCTCACATAGGACTTCTGCCACATTTCTAATAAAGTTAGCAGTGGAATGGGAGCAGCTTCAAGGGACTTCCCAGCCATCAGTATCTTAGCATAGAGTTCTTTTGTCTATTACTTAATAAAAGATTGTATATTTTGTAAATAAGTTAGTACTTCCATTTGAATAGGGGGCAGAGGAATATTATACTGTTACTCATTGTCAGACAACGCAGCCTGAAGCATAACTCTAAGTGACATACCAACTACCTGAGCAGTAATTAATAATTTCAGCAAAACAACAATATACTTTTTAGTTTTCTCAAAATACCTCAGACCAGGATTTCTCACTAGCCTGTGGGGTTAATTTTCAACTTACCAGCATTGCTGCTCAGATGCCTGTTATAGAAACAGCCCAATTTCTCTTTCTATTGATTTGAATGGAAAGGGAGATCAGGTGGTTTTATAATGGCCACCCGACCCATATTACCAGTCTTATATTTCAGTGGTAAGTTGAAGATTATCCCTTGTGTATTCCATAAGTTTATTTTGGTAATCAATATCAGAAGTGTAGAGAAATGAAAGCAAGCATGCATACTGTAAAGCTAAAATCATATATGATGCACAAAGGGTTAAGAAAGCTTTCATTGACAAAGATCTACTCAACACAATAAAAATGCTAGGTGTCAAGCACATATTAATGGAAAAAGGACATTTCTGGAAAGCTCTAAATTCACTTAAAATCAACCCATTAACATGTGACGCACAATATTTTTTCTAACTGCAACTCAATTTCTATATTGCAATGGATTTAAGCTGACTAATGTTTACTATATTGAATAAAATAAATAACTGTGTTTACCCTTAATAGAAAGCTCATTTTTTTTCTCTATTTAATCATTTAGATCCATCCGAGAACTTAAAACCCAGACTCCGGACTATTCTCAATGATGGAAGACAGCCATTATGAAGGACAGTTAGTTGAAACACTGCAGTCATATCAGAACTTACAATATAAAGTGTTGTACCAACTGAAGCATTCCTGGACCAGCCAGATTTGGTACTTGTTCACTGACTGATCTTCACTCTTACTGCTGATGGTACATAGACAATGTAAAATCTACTGTTCTTCTTCAGTGAGAAACTGCAAGATCAAATATCCAATGGTCACAGATATTGATCTTTCACTCTGGAGTTCCACACTATGAAACAATTTTTACATCTATCATTAATGGTTTCTCTCTGATCTGCCATTGTTGTGGCATTATACACTCAAAAATACAAGTTGCCATGGAGTTGATACAGTTCCTCTCTTCAGCGGGTATATGTTGCTGACTGAATATATTAAATTCTGTTTCAAAAGATGTATCACAGAGAAGCAAGCTGAAAAGGGAAACAACATCCAACGCACTTGGAAAACAAATGCTTTATTTCTATAGAGATGTGGTTCGATTCTGCAATCAATTACAGCTATTTACATAACTCCCATATGGTTCAGTTCCATCAAGCACTAATAGCATGCTGGCTTTGCTCAATATACCCTGTCTGACCAATGTACAACAGTATGAATAACTACACGAAAATCACTTCTGGAATTCACATGGGATGTTACAAAGAACCTGTTCCAGCTTTTCCAGATATAGAGCAGCAGGGTTATAACCAAAAGATACTGATGTGCATTGACAGTACCAGTTACTTTGCGTGGTCATTGTAATCCATGGATTTCTCTCTTTGTATTCAAGGGAGCTGTACATATGTCTGATTACTTTGTATTATTAGTATGGTCTACAGTAAATTAAACTGTTTACTCTTACGGTGGTTGCTCATTTTTACTGGGAGATTCAAAAAGTAATTATCCTAAACTTGAAGCTTGAATGTGCAATAAATGATACACTACTCAATGAATCACATCAAAAGGGAGTCAATCTACATCGGACCAACTAGGGCATGATTGAAGTGATTCAAGTGGGAAGAGCTGATGGTGCTTTATTCACCCGATACATTCATCATCCAGAGTTATTTAGCTTAATAGAAAGGTGACGTCCCGTGTGACATTTGTATTGCGAAGCATCAGAAAGCATACTTGTTGAAACAGTATCCTTTCACAGTGATAAGAATTTCCATAGCGTTCTAGAAAAGTTAAATTCTTTTCATGCCCTTCAAGAGAGTTTTTTTTTCAGTTGAATGTTTGACATCATATTTATTAAAATACAAGAAGACCAATGTCACATCCTTGGCATTTGCTTCTTCCATCTATTAAATATTAAATTCTTAAATTCAATTGAAGTTAACTAACTGACACTTAATTGAAAATACTTGCAGTACTTGCTGTTTCTGTAGGGGGAGCAATGATAAGCATTTTCAATGTTTGATATGTGACGTGCGACATTTGACAACTGGTATTTTATAGTAAAGGAACAATCATCCCAAAATTGCATAATTGGGCCACCAGACTCTCACAAGTTGCTCAGAATGCTTTCTGAATATTTTTCATCCATAATTTTTCTCAGTAATAGAAATTTCTAGTGTCCAGAATAAATGATTAATAAAATACATGTATCACAATAGCATGATTACATTATTCATTGAATTGTCTTTTATGTCTTTTGATGACTTTATTAAAATTTTGACTTGAAGGTCTCTGCCTCTCCCAAAAGCCTGGGTTTGAACTTAATACTTTTGTGCACACTTGTTGCTCTGAATTGTCCAGTGTGAACATGCAGTGTGCCTAATTTTCATCACCAGCTTTCAGTTAGTTATGCTGATGGAATATCTTTAAATTCAGGCACTACTTTAAAAGAACACAATCCAAACATATGTTAAAAACACAAAGAAGCTGTGTGAGTGTGTTCGAAAATGAAAGAGGCACAAAAACACAAGGAATGCAGTTGGTAATACTTTCCTTTCTAATCAAATGCTAAACATAGCCAGACCATAATATGTGTTTCCTAAAAGTAAAGGACAGAAAGAGATTGGGAGAAACACAAAGAGGTTGAATCAGAAGCAGAAGAGATTTTTAGTACCTTTTTGACCAATAGCTTTTCTTCAAGTAAATTTGAGATATTGAGATTTATTTATAATTTATTATAATTTAAAAATATGATACAGTTGTCTGTGAGAAGAAAGCAAATACCAGTGTTCTGTTTGCACACGTTGTAACTTTGCTTTGAGTTCTTTAAACCTTAAGAGGTGTGTTAATCAAAAAGAGGCAGAGAAAACAGAGACTGGAATCAGAGAGTTAACGTGGACTTAATGAGCCAAACAGCCTCCTTCAATGCAGGGATGACAAGAGTTTACACCCACTATTATCCCATTTGATTAAATCCCCTTCCTATCTCTAGAAATGCCAAAAGAAATGTTCTGCCCTTAGACTCATAACAACACCGACGAGAGAGTCATGGATCTGAGACAGATTGGAGTCAAAAAGAGTCTGAGGGAAAGAAAGCGATTGAAATCAGAGATGGATAAATCAGAAAGAGGTGGATTTGAGAGAAAGCGAGACTGGAGTCCAAAGAAGATGAATCAGAGAGAGAAGAATTGTTCAGAGAAATGAGTGCGTGAGGGTAACAGAGGAGAGAGGTGAAAGAAAAATTATTTTGTTTATCTGATGTTGCTTTGATTTTTAATTAAAAAGTGGATTTTGAAGCTAACTAGTCATTCCTATGCTTTGTTGACAGAACTGTTCATTACTCGTCACATACACCTGTGAGATTCTAATTTATCTGAGACTGACAGGGAGAGCGAGAGAAACACAAAGGATTGTTTTTCTTTCCTTACTCTAATTTGGTTTCTTTCTTATAATTTTGCCAACAGAACTAAACCTCTTTGAGGTAAACAGGTAGGAATGGAAGGGAAGAAGAAAACTAGATGAGGATGAAGGGACCAATGTCCTGTCCCCTGACCTCTACCTCTCTCCCACCTGCTCAGGCAGAATGACTATGGAATCTCTAAGTGATGATGTAGAGTTGATGTGCACCCATATAATTTAGCTGTATTCAAAGGGATAAAAATTGAAGGTGTTCAGGATGGAGAGAGCAAAAGTTGAATCTAGGTATAATGATGCCTCACTGGAATTCACTGGAATTATTTCAGGGTGTAACTGGGGGAAATGTTTAAGTTTAATTATTAGTGACACAAATAGGCTTACATTAACACTGAATAAAATTACTGTGAAGGAACCAGCTGCACTCACCAAGATAGCATTGTTGGAGATGGGCAACAGCAGGATCATGCCATGTCTAAGATGCAATACAGCAAGCAGTCTCTTGATCTAATGAGATCAGGAAAAGTGAGTACATTTGCTGATTTTAGTATACCATCTGTCTCAAACACTGCTCCTTTCCATTCTCTCTTGCTTAATACTTGCCGTCACATCATTTCTCACTCACACACAACTTACAGCCATCTTCAATTTCTTTGCACTTTACCACCTTGCAATTTATCAATCCACCATTAACATTCACCCCAATCCTTATTCAATTAAATGCATGTGTCTCAGTCGCTTCTCCAAATGCATCGCGTCCATCAGGTAAATATCTCACCTTCACTCTTTTCCCCTGTAGGAGAAGAGAGTGTAACATACAAAGGAAAGAACAGGGATGGAATTTGACAGCTACTAATATTATAGTTACCAGTTCCAGAGGACAACCTGCTGATATACATTCCATATCTCTCAGTCAGAGCCAGAGAAAGGGAGCTCACAAAACCTGGTGGCTAGTTACAAATATCTCTAATGCACAAATGCTCATATCATTTCAATGACTGAACCATGAGGAAGACTGAGTATGATGATTGTCAACATTATGACTTTGCCCAGACAAATCAGATCCCTTTGTTTTGTCTTTCAGGGACTTCACGGCAAGACATTCCTGAGAATAATCTTTCACAAGACATCAAACACCAACACAGACTCTATAGCCGTGCACCATGCCTCACAGCACCAGGGACCCAGGTTCAACTCTAGCCTTGAGTGACTGTGTGGAGTTTGCACATTCTCCTTGTGTCTTGTAGGTTTCTTGCAGGTGCTCCAGTTTCTTCACACAGTCCAACAATGGGTAGGTTTAGGTGGATTGGCCATGATAGACTGTCCCTTAGTGTTCAAAGATATGTAGGTTGGATAGATTAGCCATGATAAATGTGCAGGGTTACAGGAATAGGGCAGAGAAGCAGGCCTGGGAACGACACTTTCAGAGAGTTGGTGCAGTTTTGATGGGCCAAGCAGCCTCCTTCTGCTCTGCAGGTATTCTATGATTCTATTCTGTCTCTGTACTAGAACAAATACACGATTCACTGGATTCAGCTAGAGAGTTGGTTGTATTTTCACCCGGTAATTCACACCTCATGCACAGACACGGGTGGCGGAGACAATGGTGGAGAATTTACACTAGGGCTGGGGGTAAGAGCGGCATACAAAAGATATAAAACATCAGGGCCTGTGTTCTAGCAAATTGCAGGTAAACTAAATTGACGATGTCAAAGAGAAAAGCAGAAAATCCCATGGGGGGTTGCTACGTATTTGACAGCAGACAATGATTCAGTGAAAGATTCATGTGCCAGGCAACTCACAGACGAGGACTGACAATGATGAGAGGGTCACTTGTTGGGCAGGAATAGAACAACAGTGGTATTCACATGTTGGAGTACTGTGGCTAGTGTGGTAGTGACAGGGTCATGGCTAAAGCTCTTCACAAGCAACAGTTGACATTTGGCCGATGCCACATGTTGGGCAGGATGAGGGTCTGCTGGAGTTTGAGGGAGGGGAGGCAGCCATAACGGATAAAGAGCAAGGAAGCTGGTAGTGGAAGAGATGGTAGAAATCAGACAATTAGTCATCCAAGCAGTACTGAAATGTGTGAACATATTCACAGTTCAGCTAGTCCCAGGATGGACTAGAATGGCAGTAGTTTCTATCCTGTAATGGTGTTAAAGGTGAGAAAGGATTAGTGAGCCCCCCCACCCCCTCCACAGCCCCATGCCAGGCATCAGCCTTCAAAGACCCCTCTTTCCAGGAGCTCCATGTTAAATCCCACCCACTTTCAACATTGCACAAAGTTGTTGCTAAGTCAGGGAGCCCTTTTTCTCTCATGATGCTTCATTTGGAGATTAAAGATCCCAAGGCCTCTGCTTGAAGAACATTTCCAAGGTGTAATAACCAACATCACTCCCTCCAGAATCACATCATTGCTCACTCTCCCCTTCACCTACCCTCAATAACTAACTGGGATATAAAGATCCCCAAATTAGGAGAAACGCCAAGACCTGTTTATCTCTCCCAGGCCTTGAGGGAGATTGTAGGGGGGGTAGTTGTTATGGTGGCATTCCTATCCAAGCTCTAGGCAGTTATCCACAGAGCACAAAGTCAGGGGTTATTGTTGAAAATAACCCAGAAGTAACTTAGCAAACTACTGAAATATATGCTAGGCGCACTGTAAACAAGAGTCAGGGTGTATCGAGCAGGAGTGGCGAGTTGGTGTGCGTGTGTGTGTGCGTGCGTGTGCATAAGACCAATGCAGTTGCTGATGGATTTGTGTTGCAGCAAATTGCAAGGATGTTTTCTATGGAGAGAGTATCTGTCTCCATGGATCTCCATGGATTTCCACGGTGGCAAAGTGGTAGGGCAGCGTGGAGCCAAGAACACAGGTCCAATTTCAGCCTTGGGTGGCTGTGTGGAATTTGCACATTCTCCCCATGCCTGTAAGGGTTTCCTCCGGGTGCTCCAGCCATGCCAGGAGCAGGGAGTTTGTTTGATTGGGAACGAGAGTGCTGCTTACCAACACCCTCTAATCAAGCTCCAAGCAGGAAGGGTGAAGAGTAGCCAGTTCTCCAACTGAAAGGCAAGACTCCCATCATAGTCACTAAATTCCCCTCCTTCTTTGTGGTCTATGGCATATTGATTGTGTTCATCGTGCTGTGCTCCAGCAGGGTATTGAGAAAGTATTGGTGCTGGATCAAGAGAAGGATGATGATGAAAGAGCTAGGAGTCGGGGTTCCACTCTATGTGTTCCACCTTCCTGGCCCATCGCCCTCTCTCCTTCAGCCTAAAAACTGAAAACTGGTAGCAGCATGCTACCAAGGGCCCCGACTTTACCATTTTCATTCTAAGTGCTGAATCCAGGTGTAATTCAGATCTGACTTGGAAAACCGTTGTCAGGTGCCCCCATACACACTAGGCCTGAAATAAAAATCTTGAATCTGAATGGTGCTATGGGTGGGGCTTACCGCGCCTGAAATGTTGCAGCTCCACCTGGAGCTTTAAACTATGCATACGAATTGAAAAATCGAAAAACACAACCCTGTCATATCGCTCCCAGACTGCTTTATCTGCTTTTTGCAGTCCAGGAGTAAAAAGCGGGAGTGATGATCCCCACAGACATTGCCTCACCCCCACAACATAACTGCTCCCTTATTCACCCACTCCTACCCAGACCAATCATGACTCTCTGCCCCCCTTCCCCCCACTGATCACCCACAGAGTGGAAGTCGTTCCCCCTTTCCTCCCCACCAATTGCCTGCAGAGTGGCAGCAGTTCCCTTTGCCCCCAACCAGAGATCTATCTTGCCTCCCTTCCCCACCCATCCGCCACCAGAGAAAGATTGGGCCTCCCTCCTCACTCTCCCTGCCAGCAAACCATCTAGATTCTGTTCCCCTCACACCATCCTCCAGAGATACATCTGACACACCTCCTTCCTTCCTCCCCCACCAGAGAACGATTGGGCCTCCCTTCACCCCCCTAACCAGAGAACGATCTGTCTCCCTTCCCCCATTCCCACCAGAGAATGATTGGGCCATTCCCACCAGAGATTGATTGCGCTAATCGCCTCAAGCCTGACTTTATCAAGATTTTGCTCCCGAAAATGGGCGCAACACAATGGTAAAATCAGGCCCCATATCTCCAATGGCCAAGTCTGTTGCTGCACAGAGGCAGGCAGAACAGTCATTATGGGAGGGCCTTCAGCAATTTCAAAACTGAGAAGACTTAGGCCTAGTATATCTCTACACACAGTGCAGGGATCTGAACGATCTGCCGCCACCTCAGCTGAAGCAACATGAATCTAGCATGTAGAAATTGGGAGAAATACATTGTGAAGAATTTGTAATGCACAAAGAAGTTTCTCTTTTTAATAATGTCACATAAAATTTAATGATTCATACCATGTCTAAATCTTTCCCACTATTGTGACCTGAGGGCCAACTCGCCCTTTCATTTGTTTTATGATGAATGTCAATATGTGCCAAAACACATTGGGTAGATGTGTGATGCATGGATGAACATTTAAAGAGCATTTTAATACAAAGGAGGGGGTAGGTGTGATGATGCTCGTGGGAGCAGACTGCATGTATTCATTTCTTATATTTCACACTTGGACATTTGCAATATTAATGCATCTGAGAAAAGAACATTAGCAGCTAGGCTGATGTTAGGTATCCTATCTCCTTTTTTTCCTCACCCTTCTAACAGTCCCTGCACTCAAGGGTGGATGATGATGAGCATTTGGTTCTCCTTCTGATATTATCCCTAAGGCACATCACTGCTTTTCTAGACATACTGGGGCATATATCCATATCTAGCTAGGCATCTTCAACTTTTCAATGACTTGCTCAATAGCATACCTAGTGGTCATGTTGTAATGATCCTACATTTCATTAGTGAATTCCACACAGGTAGTATCAACTAAGTTTGAAGTGAACATCCTTTGCTCCTATGAAACAGCCCTTAGGTCTGTATCCTGGAATGAAAAGATTTGAGATATTGGATTACTGAATTATAGAAGCATAAGAATGGCACAGTAGCACAGTGGTTAGTCCTGCTGCTTCGCAGCTCAAGGGACCTGGATTCAATTCCTGGCTTGGATCACTGTCAGTGTGGAATTTGCACACTCTCCCCTCGTGTCTATGTGGATTTTCTCTGGGTGCACGGCTTTCCTCCCACAGTCCAAAGATGTGCGGGTTAGGTTGATTGGCCATACTAAAATTGACCCTTATTCTCCTGATATTACTGGTGAGAGGCTGGCCTAAATGTATTGGTTAATGGGATTAGCGGATAAATATGTAGGCATATGGGGTAGGGCCTGGATGAGATTGTGGTTAGTCAGACTTGATGGGCTGAATGGCCTCTTTCTGCACCATAGGGTTTCTAAGAAGAACATAAAAAATAGGAGCAAGCAAAGGTGATTCAGCCCTTTGAACCTACTCTACTGTTCAGTAATATTGTGCATGATCTGATTGTGGCCTCAATGCCTCTTGCCATTTCTCTGTTAGTTCCCAAACCTTTACACTTCCACATAATTCAAAAATCTGTCTCTCTTGGTCATATTTATTGACTCAGCCTCCAATGCTCTTAGAGGTAGAAAATTCCTTAGATCACAATCTTCTGAGAGAAAAAATTATTCCTCATCTCCATCTTAAATGAGAGACCCCTTATTCTGAAATGATGTCCCCAATTCAAGATTCCCCAACAAGAGAACACATCCTCACAGCAACTATCCTATCAAACCCTTTCAGAATCTTATATGGTTCAATAAAAATCACCTCTTAATCTTCTAATCCCCAGTAAGTATAGTTCGACTTATTCAGCCTTACCTCATAAGACAACCCTTTCATCCCAGGAATCAATCTTGTGAAATTCTCTGAACTGTCTCTAATACAAGTATATCCCTCCTTAAATTAGGAAGTAAAATTATTCACGCTACTCAGCTATGGCCACACCAGTATCTGTCGAGTTGCAGCAAGACATCATTGTTCTTTTAATTATCCGTTCCCTTTGCAATAATGACTAGCATTCCATTTGCCTTCCTAATTAGTTGTTGTATCTACATTTTAACTTCTTGTGTTTTATATATGAGGGCACCCAGATCTCTCTGTACTGTAGCATTCTGAAGTATTTGTCCAACTAAATAATATTTTGTTTTCCTGTTCTTCATAACAAAGTGCATGACATCATTTTTTTCCCACATAATACTCCATCCACCAAATTTTTGTCTGTTTACTCAACCCATCCATATCCCTTTACAGACTCAATGTACCTGTTTCCCTGCTTACCTGCCCACCTATACTTGTGCCATCAGCAAATTTGGTTACAATATACTCAGTACTTCATCCATGTTATAACTAGTTACGGTTGAGTTCCCACCACTGATCCTTATGACAACCACCCAGTTCCAAATTATCAGCCAAAAATTATTAATTTATCCCAACTCTGTTTTCCTTTAATTAGCTGATAAAGTGATCATGTATCCAAGTTAGTATATTACCCCTAAGCACTTGTCTTGTGCATTAACCTTTTGTGAGCCACCTTATCAAATGCCTTTTGGAAATCCAAATATACCATGTCTATTTGCTTCCCTTTATCCATCTCATCATTACATCTTCAAAGAGCTTCATTACATTTGTCAACTGTTTCATAAATCCATGTTGACTCATTTTGATTGTATTATGATTTCCTGAATGTCCTGTTATACCTTTCAGCAATTTCTCAATGACAGATGTTAGGATAAATTTCCTATAGTTCCTGCTTTTTATCTTCCACCTTACTTGAATTTGTTGGTTTCTTATCCACTAGAACTTTTCTAGAATCTGGGAAATTTATGCAAGTTACAATACATTCACTATCTCTACAGTCACTTCTTATAAGTCTTGAGGACTTGTTAGACTTTAGTCCCATATGTTTGCCTATTACTTTTTCTCAAGTGATTGTTTTCAGTCCTAATTTTCCCTTTTGTCCCTATGTTTCCTACTATTATTGGAATACTTTTAGTGTATTCTACCATGAAGGCAGATACAAAATAGCTGTTTCTGCCTTTTATTTGTTTCCATTATTAATTCCTCAGTCTTGTCCTCTCAGGAACCATTACTTTAGCTATTATCTTCCTTTTTATATACTTGCAGAAGCTATTACTGTCCTGATATTACTCGTGAGAGGCTGGCCTAAATTTATTGGTTGGGTCTCATTATAATTCTGTCAGTGACTTACGCAAACATTTCACATAGACCACCAATCAAAATAAACCTAAAATACAGCAGCCCAACCATGAAGTCCAGCATTTTAGATAAATCAAGGGGAAGGGTGGTGGAGATAAACAATCCCAGAGAAGTACTGAGGAGAATCTGGCATCATGAGGGTTAATTTTTGGAAAAGCATATTCAGCTGGCTTAGGGTGTCCTTATGCACAATCACCTAAATGTAACATACAAGTCTAGCTTGAAACACCACACACTGAATGATTTGTTTTTGTTACCCAATAAGTGTGATAGTTATGACAAATCTCAACTTAACTTCACTTAATTTTTGGCTCTCTGCCTTGTAGAGAAAAAAATGAACCACATGAAACTGTTCCAGTTGGTGGATCAAATAACATTTCAGTAATTTATATCACCATATCAAACCAAGACATAACCAACAACCAATCACTGTCTTAGTAAGGTAAGCTAATCTCAGACATTACTTGTCACCCTCCACAGAACTGTCCAATTCACATTTAGCATGTGATTTTCTGTCCTATTATTCTGGAACATTCTGGAACACAATTTGAGAGCTAGGCCTCCTACTTCAATGTTGTCTGGAATTGATAATATACCCGACAATCAAAGCAGACCACAGACTCTGCACAATCCATCCAACCATCACTATCACCTCAGGTGGAAGCCTTGGGTAACTAACCTACTGTTTTAAAAATTGTTCAGGTTAATTTAATACAGTGAGCCTGGATGACTAAAGGAAAGATTTAATTGTCCTCAACATTTGCCCGGAAGACAGACTGAAAACAAATCAATTCCACACAGGTCCATTTAGCTTCGATGAACATTTACTCCCCGCCCTCCAGCTTCATGCTGAAGACAATATTTGTAAACTTACGTGAGCTCAATTTCAGTTAAAATTAACATTTCAATGTAATTCCTGTCTCTATCTCCCATAATAAAGGGATCTTAAAGAATGACATTTCCCCACAAGTGCAGTGACTAATAACTGAAAGATTCCAAACAAGATATTTGAAGACTCAATGCAAAAAAATGGCATGCTGCAGGGAAGTTAGCAAATCAGCATAGTAAGTGGTGAAATCCCGCATGATAGCACATGAAACTATAATGGTTCCTGAAGCCTGCCTGTCTGCTTTTGCCTCAGACGTATTCTTATTCAGTGGAGATGATAAGATTCTCAGATATAGGCAAGTTATTTATAATTAAATAGCAAGGGCTTGTCATGATTGGGATTTAATTGACTCCCATATTACTCACTTGAATGGAAGTCCAGACAGGGATTGCCAACTCTGGCTGGACATTTTCTGGAATATATTGGTGAAAGTGAAATCACGAAACCTAGTGGTGGCACGAGTGGATTCTAGGTTTATGAGGTGGCTATGAACCGAGATACATAAATCCTCTCGCATGCCCTCTTATTGCTGATAATGCACAATATTAAGTGGAGTGTAGGTTGGGTAGATTTATGGCGGGGGTGGGGGGGGGGGTAAGGTAAAGTCATGGAGATACAGTCAACATCAACAAGAAATCCCAATTTCAACTCAGCTATTTACCCTCTATCACAGCTATATCCAGACATTATTCTCACCCTGTGTCTCAGCTTTTGACATTTCACTTGACAAGTCACCTACCACTCTCTCACACCTCGCTATCTCCATGTTGTAACGTACTGGGTGTAGTCTGGTAGCTCTTGCCAAGATAGTTTTGGTAGTTCAGTAGTAAATAATTATTAATTACTAGAAACTATATACAGTAAAGGTCCAAGCTAAGAGCTATCTCCATGCTTGCTTCTACACATGGTCCTGTCCAACACTATACCGAATCCTAAGTGTGCGGCATGCATTCTTTTACCTCGTTGTGTGGACAGTAGTGTACTCAGTCCATATTAACTTTTTATGGGCCAGCCCTTCAGTCTACACTTCCACCCTGGGCTGCAGTGTTCTCAGGAAGTTGTAATCTGCTTGCTGCCCAGTTCCCTTCTCTCTTCCAGCTAATGTCACTGAAACTCTCATTCCTGGTTTGGGGAGGAGATAATGAAGAAAACTGTTCCAACATCCTCAATAGTGTCAACATAAAATAATGTTTTAAAATCTCTCGCAGGGATTTCTTGGCCACCTGGAGATTGATGCTAATTCCAGGAGACACCGAGTCATTCCAGTAGTGTTGGCAAGCACAAGTCCAGTGCTGGGGAGATCTAAATTTTTGTTGTTGTACACAGATGATCAATCCTGCTCCCCTTGGACTTACAAAGGCAAGAAAAATACTTTTGCTTTTTGACCTCTTCAGGGCTGTTCCTTTTCTGATGTCCTGCAGCAATTTCTCTGCTCAAATAAGAATTAAAACTGGATTCTGAAGAGATCAGTGGATTATAAGCTGCATAAAGAAAGACAGCTCCCACCAACTTTGGGCAGGTTTCCTTCACCTTGCTCAGGAGGGCAGGTTAATTTCATGGAGAGTGGGTCTTTGGTGATGACAGGGCATAGAAGTATCTCAGAGCAACTTAACCATCTAAACAGCTGGCTTTGCTTTTGATTTGAGAATGAAAGTTATGATATTCATGCTCAAATTATCAATTGTTTTGTTCACTGGGTCTTCCTAATATAATTATAGAATTAAGATTGTGGGAGTTTTGCAAGAAGCTACTCTTTTAGTGAAGTTCTTCAGACTGAAATGTTAAAGGAGATTTATTTTTCTCTAATTCCCTCAACAAATATTATAAATCTATTAAGAGTTATATAGTTTACTCAAGAGTTCTCAAATAATCTGGAAACTAATCTCTTCCTTTTCCTTTGGCTCTTACATTTGTTTATAATTACTGTCAATTTTGATTCATCAATCTGAATGGAGATTAAAGGCTGACAATAACATAATTTATACCTAGACAAAAGAATAATGTTACTTTATGCGCTAATGATTAAGGTTCACTTTAAAATCACTGAAGTTATAAATACAGTTTAAATCCATCATCCATTAGTAAAATGTAGCCAGCTTTTAAAGCAGACAATTACTTGTATTATTGTAGCTTTTTGAATAGTCAACAAAGATCAAAGAACGAAGAACAAAACAGCAAGGGAAACAGGCCCTTCAGCCCAATGAGCCCACACCGCCACCCCGATGTTCCCACTTCTACCCATTATCCCTGTCTATGTTTATAGATCTATGCATTGGAACCAAATTTGCGAGACAATTTAAGGAGAATCTGTTTTGCCAGTCAGCCTAAGAGCACATCTTTGGGGTGTGGGAGGAAACCGGAGCACCTGGAGAAAACCCACGCAAACATGAGGAGAATGTGCAAACTCCCACAGACACAGACCCCAATCCATGTATCTGCACAGCACAGCAATAGTCACTGAGCTGTCGTGTTGCCCATCAACTGGTCCAGCTCAAGCGTACACTAACGACGTGAAGCACTAGGCTACTCTCGAAAATCCAAGAGCAGCCATCTCACAACCATTGCGTGTATGCCCCTTGTTAGGCAACAAGGCGGACCGAAGTACCTGTAGGATAAAACAGAAATACATCAATATCATTGACAATTTACACACTTCCCAGGGAACTCCCAAGGCTCATGATCCCTATTTTAAATCAGTCTTCTATACCATTCCCATTCTGTTCATCTGTCCATCTAAGGATCTCTTAAATAACTCCAGACTGCCTGCCTCCACCACTTTACTTGGTAGTGCGTTCCATACCCCCACCACCCTCTGTGTGAAAAAACTCCCTCTAGCATCCAAATTATACCTTACCCCCTCACCCTAAGCCCTCATAATATTTGAGTCCATCCTAGGAAAAAGCTTACCAATGTTTACTCTATCTATATCCCTCATAATCTTGTACACCTCTATTAGATCTCCTCTCAGTCTATGTCTTTCTAAGGAAAACAGCCCCAATTTGCCTAACCTCTCCTCATAACTCAGACCTTCCATACCAGGCAGCATTCTGGTAAATCTCCTCTGCACTGTCTCCAGAGTCTCCACGTACTTCTGGTAGTAAGGCAACCAGAACTGGACACAGTATTCCAAATGAGGTCTAACCAACATTCTATACAACTGCAACATTAAAGGCCAGCTCTTGTACTTTATACCTCTTCCTATAAAGGCTAGCGTACTATATGCTTTCTTCACAACCTTCTCCACTTGCTCTGCCACCTTCAGAGACTTGTTCACCTGCACCCCTAGGTCCTTCTGCATTTCTATACTCTTAATAGGTCTACCCTTTATCATATACCTCCCCACTACATTCTTCTCCTGAAATGCAGGATTGAATTCCATCTGCCATCTATCTGCCCAAGCTACCAGCTTATCTATGTTCTGCTGTATCATCTGACAATGCTCCTCACTATCCGAAGTCCAGCCATCTTTGTATCGTCTGCAAACTTGCTGATCACTCCACGTACTCCCTCTCCCAAGTCATGTACGTATATTACAAATAGAAGAGGTCCCAGTGCCGAGCCCTGCAGCACACCACTAGTGACCGACCTCCAGCTAGAAAAACACCCTTCCACTATTACTCTCTGTCTCCTATTACCAAGCCAGTTACTTATCCATCTAGCTACCTGTCCTTGTATCCCATGAGCTTGACCTTTTCAACTAACCTCCCATGAGGGACTTTGTCAAACGCCTTACTGAAATCCATATAGACGACATCAACAGCTCATCCTTTGTCGACCGTTTTTGTCACCTCCTCAAAACATTCTACAAGATTCATAAGGCATGACCTCCCCTTAACAAAGCCATGCTGCGTATCCCTAATCAGATTGCAACGCTCTAAGATACATCCTATCTCTAAGAATCCCTTCTAACAGCTTCCCTACTACTGACGTCAAACTCACCGGCCTATAATTTCCAGGGTTATCCCAACTACCCTTTTTAAACAACAGTACAACATTAGCTATCCTCCAGTCCTCTGAGATCTCACCTGTGTCCAAAGAAGAGACAAAGATTTGCATCAGATGCCCAGCAATTTCACCTCGTGCCTCTCTAAGCAGCCTGGGATAAATGCCATCAGGCCCAGAAGATTTATCAGTTTTAATGCTACCTTGAAGTTCTAACACTTCCCTTAACTGGTCTACAGCTCCCTCAGAGATAGGACCAGTCAACAAGCCCCTCTCCTTCGTGAATACTGACGCAAAGTATTCATTCAGGATCTCCGCCATTCCCTCGGGCTCTAAGCACAGTTCCCCTCCTCTGTCCCTAAGAGGTCCGATTTTTCCTCTAACCACCCTAGGAGTAAAATGCCTTTGGATTTTCCTTAATCCTATCTGCCAAAACTATTTCATAAGCAAAAAAGTGTTCCCAAGCAGTTGATTACAGGTTTGGAAGTGTGACAGAGGCCAAACATGTTTACTAAATAGTTGCATCAAGCTTGTTTGCCAGCAGGTTCCCACCTTTGGTTGCTTTTTTCTGGAATGGGCTGGCTCTCAACCAGTGGTGGGCAACCTGTGGCCTGGGATACGCATGCAACCCACCAGTGTTTTGAATGCGGCAAACAAAACATTTTACTGACCGTGCAGGTTGCCACATTCTGCTGATTTCTGTCATATAATTTTTTTCCCTATAACGATGACGGGAGTGATATGCACATAAAGCAAGGGCAAGTGAGATGAGGTGCATGCTAGTTGCACACAACTGTGAGAGCCATGCACTCCCTCTGTGTCTAAAGTGGAAATATTTATTTTGTTTTACCATTTGAAGTTGATTGTAGTTTTATTAATATGTAAAAGATTAAGCATTTTATGTAAGTCATATATTTGGTGTTTATTCATGTATTCAATGTGGTTCACAGGATCATAATTAGTGAACAAGCCTGATTTCAATCTTGCAGCCCACTGAGATAAAGGAGGGTCACTCATACAACCCACTCAGTAGATTAGGTTGCCCATCACTACCCTAGACTGCCTGCAACCTTGCAGCGGCAAACCAATTAAATTGGTCAAGTGATGAATTTTCAGTGGTTTTCCAGCTCAAGGCAATTTTGTCTGTGGCACACAGGTTCCACTTTGCTAGGAACTCATCACTTCAAGTGGGCATTTGCATGGTAGGAGATCAGAGCTACATGAGATTTCAAAGCTTTTTAACATTTACCAGCAAGGTATTGCATGGACAATGCATTCCCATGAGTGAAGATTTCCTGCAGCCTGACATCTTCGATCATGCTGGGATTGATGCAGTATTACTGTTACTCCCTGGTACTCCCTCATTTTTGATGGCAGCTCCATTGCATTCTTGCCATTCCTGTTGCTTGCCCCTTAACAGCACTCTCACTGGTGATACTGTGAGAGCTGCCAATTGCTTTAGCAATGGGCCACCTGATGACCACTTTCCACCTCCAGAAGCCACACCACATCCACAATTGGAATGTGTTCATAGTGATGGGTTCTTAATGGGTTGGATCATATGCTGATATCTCCTGCAAACACAGTTGAGACACAAAAATGGTTCAGCCTCTCGAAAACTTTTAAGGTCCAGAAGATTCAGTCTATTGTATTCCAGTATATTGTCATCCCCTCTGTCACGATGCACAGCCTCAATACACTTCTTATTACAATTATCCAGGCATTTTTCATAAAGACTTGTTATAAGTTGGTTTTATCAACTTCAAGCTTTCAATCTGTTTTCTATCATTTGTCAGCTGAATTGCCAAGTTTGAACAATCACAGAAAAACTAACTGCCTGGCTGGGAGCACGGAAATAAGCCTCTTACTGGTTGATCCATTCATTATAGTGTCAGATGTCATTATAAACTACTCAGCCTGCTTGTCCGTGCTACGCTGTAGAGAGTAGCATAACTTGAGTAGTTATAACCTGCAAGAGAAAATTATAAATGGCACACAGCTCTCCAGAATGATAATATGGTTGACCCTGCCTGATCGTCAGATAAAGAACAAATGCAGGTGATTCAGAGGTTTCTTCCAGAAGAGTGAGTTGTCAGCAATGGAAGTTGTTTTTGAGGTTATCGCAATCTGTGTTACAGCAAAAGGCTGCTCACTGCTCTTGCAAATGCAATAATGAAAGGAGATTGGGGAGTGTTAAACAGGAAGCTACTCCAATATATATGGAAACAAAAGACTGCAAAATCTAGAAACCTGAACAAACAAAAAAAGCAACTAATAATGCTGAAAATATTTGGCAGGTCAGGCAGCATTAACACAGAAAAGAAACAAGTCACTGTTTCAAATTTAGATTATTCATCAGAACCGGAGGTTATTACAAATTGACAGTATTTAAATAGCAGCAGAATGGGGAGGGTCAGAGAAAACAGATACGCACAAAGAGAAACAAAATATATAACCTTTTATGTGGAAGCAAGGAATGGTTAAATGATCAAGGTCATATTAGCATGAAATGGCAACTGGCACAGAAGGGCATGATCCAACCACCTAAGACTTTAGGAGAAGATCAAAACAGGTCAATACCAAGAACACAGAGTATTCTGGTAGTTAGATGTTGCTTCAAAAGGCTCCAAGAACCTAAATAATTGGGAGGTGCTGACAAAGTAGTATTGTCACTGAATTAGTAATCCAAACTCCTGGGTAGTGACCCAAGTTTTAAACTCACTACGGAAAATCTGGAATGAAAAGTCTAATGAGGTTCATTAATGCCCCTCATGGAAGGAAACCCTCAGCTAGTCAGTACTGCATGTGACTCTGAAATGGCCTAGCAAGCCATGCAGTTAGACAGTTATAGATGGCAATAAATGCTGACCCTGCCAGCAATGCCTATGTGCCATGAATGAAAGAATTACCAGCATTTTCTCTCATAGACTTATAGAATCCCCACAAGTACATAAGGAAGCCATTCACCCCATCTAGCCCGCACTGACAACAATCCCATCCAGACCCTATCCCTGTAACCTCAACATATTTACCCTGTAATCTCCCTGACACTAAGGGCAATTTAACATGGCCAATCAACCGACACATCTCCAGAGTGCGGGAGTAAACCAGTGCACCCGGAAGAAACCCAAGCAGACATAGGGAGAATGTGCACATTATACACAGTTACTCCAGGCCAAATTAAACCTGGGTCTCTGTGAGGCAGTGGTGCTAACCATAATGCCGTCATGCCAACATTGTAGGCAGAGGCCTGACCTCAAGTGCCACTATACAATAAACACTCCTTCTAGGTAATACACCAATTTCATATTTCCTGAAACTTCATATACTGCTGTGGCTGCTTTTGAAATCTTACCTACAGTGAGGAGGCTAAACATAGAATAGATAACTACTTTACTTTTGATCTGTCCTCACATGTGATGCTTAGCTCCCTGTTTCTTGCCATTTCAATCTCTTACAATATTCACTTTGATCACTCTGACATTGTCAGTGTTTCAGTGAAGCTGGAGGTAAGTTTAAGGAATCATATAACTTCGAGAATTTTAACCCACCCTCATCCATTGGAAAGGGAGAAGCATACAGTGCAAATAGCTTGGAAAGGTCTTACTGCCCTATTTTTGCACAGTTCCTATATTTCACTGTTTTAGCTGGGCCCTGACTCAGGCCAGAGTCTCACTATAACAAGAAAATCAGGATCTCCACCTTCAAACCTACAAAACTGCTCTGATCTACCCACTCTACAACTTAGTTTAATAATGGCAAATGGTTTTCAGACCTTACAGTTGTGAATTGGCTGAAGCAGCTGCTTTTTTCTGTCCTATTACTTCCTGTATTTAGCCAGCAAAATGCAAATAAGTCTGAGGAGTTTAATAGCCCCCTGCTGCAAACTGATGAGTTTGCAGACTTGACTCTTGCTTCAACTCATTTTGGTGTAAAATACAGATCCATCTAACCACGCTCCCGCCTCCTTATTCTTCCATTTGGCATTTATGATCTTCTGGCTTTGATACTAACTTCAATAACCTCATATCAAACCACAGTTTCCACTTTCCATTTGGTAGGAGGTACTGGTGATGTCGGATCTATGTGCTGACGTTTCTGGGAAGGGCTGAGAGACAATGGTGCTTGAACTCAAGTCCCCCTGTCAGAGTGCCTGCTGATGACACGGTCTGAACATTTGGCTTTCACCTCCTCTCCTTCCCCTCCTGTTGTTATAGATATCTTGAGTTTATTTGTTTTCTGTTATTTTGTCTCCAGTTCCTCCTTTGTGGCATTGATTCTCCCATTTAGCTGCATCCTATTCTGCACCCAAGAACTTTGTAAATCTTTGTGTTGCTTCTCCCATGCATGTGTCTTTTTCTACACCATCCCTTTGCCGTGGTCCTTTCTTATTCCCGCCCAGCTGCAGTATGCTCCATTTTGAATGAATACAGTAAGAAGTCTCACAACACCAGGTCAAAGTCCAACTGATTTATTTAGTATCACGAGTTTTGAAGCGCTGCTCCTTCATCAGGTGCGTGGAGAGTTGGGTTCACAAATAGAGCATATTAGACAAAGACTCAATCGCAAGATAAAGATTGGAATTTGAGTCTTTACAGATACAGACAATGCAAATGGATTCAGGGATAGAGGCAGGACAGTTAGTAAGATTTTGCAAGCCCATGCCAAATGGTGGGGGTTACAGTAATGTGACATGAACCTAAGATCCCAGTTGAGGTTGTCCTCATGTGTGCAGAAATTGGATATCAGTTTCTGCTCGGTGATTCTGCATTATTTTGTGTCTTGGAGAATGCTTACCTGAAGATCAGAGCTTGAATGCCCTTGACTGCTGAAGTTTTCCTCAACAGGAAGGTAACAATCCTGCTTGATGATTGTCGAGCGGTGTCCGTTCATCTGTTGTTGTACCGTTAGCACGATCTCGCTGATGTACCATGCTTGGGACATCCTTCCCTGCAGTATATGACATAGACAATGTTGGCTGAGTTGCATGAGTATGTACCATGTAACTGGAGAATGGTGTTCTCACGTGTGACAAATGAAAGACAGCTCCACACATCAATCTGCCAGTATTTTGTTCACTGGTGCTGCCTGCTTGCTAAGTATTTCCAGCATTTTCTGCTTTTGTTTTAATTCTAGAAAAATGCCTTTGATTTAACAATTCTATAATTCAATACTCCACCAATATCAGCAAAGTGTTTCATCTTTGGTATTTTCAGCATTTTGCCAGTGCTATCTTAATTAAGATCCTAATGAGTATAGTCTCATTTCAGATAATAGTTTGTTCTAGTGCACATTGTTTCTATTAAGCTCTGTTAATCGCCTGATCAAGATATTACTATCTTAGTGAAATATGTGCTTTTTAAAATTGACTCATTCACTAGATGTGGGCATTGCTATTAAGGCCAGAATTTACTTGTATATCTCTGATTGCCCCTGAGAAGGCAGTGCTGAGTTCTTTTTGAACTGCTGCAGTGGGTGTGTATTGAGGATACTCCCGTAGTTCTGTTAGGAAGAGAATTCTAGCATTTTGAATCTGTGATGAGCAAGATTCAACAATATACTTCCAAGATGGTGTGTGACTTGGAAGTGGTGGTACTGCATTGTTGTCCTTATTTTTCTATCATTGGCATCTTCCATCACTTTGCTGATGATTTAGAGTAGGGCCTATAATTGGCCTGATTGGGTTTGTCCTGGTTTTTGTGGCCAAGGTAGGCCAAGGCAATTTTTCACATTGCCAGGTGAATGCCAGATTTGTTGTTCCACTGGAACAGTTTTGGTAGAGGCGCCACTGGTTCTGGACTGCAACAACTAAGATGTTGACAGAACCCATAGGCTATGCTGCATCAATTGGATTCAGCCACTTCTTGATATCAAATGAAGTGAATCAGTTGAAGTCTGACATCTGTGATGCCGAGAAGCTCAGGAGGAGCTTGAGATGGATCATCCACTCGGCAATTCTGGTTCAAGGTGGTTGTGAATCTGACAGTTTGCAGAGCTTTGAGCTGTGGAACCACTTAGCTTCAAATTATGCTGTTCCATTTTCAGCATCTATGTGCCCAGTTTTATAGTTCAACCGACTGACATTTTATTTTTGGCTATACCTGCTGCTAACATACTGTTCTACACTCTTATAGAATCAGACTTGTTCCCCTGACTCGATACTAATAGTAAGTTAAGGATCTGTCAGGCCGTGAGGTGACAATGTGTGGTAGAATACAGTTCTAGTGCCAATGGTTTATAATGCCTCATGGGTTCTCAATGTTGAGCTGCTTGTTCTGCTCTGAGCCTATCCCATTCAGCTATCCCATTTGTTGTGTGGTATCACACAACAAAATGGTTGGTGTCCTCAGTGTGTAGACTGTGGTTTGCCTCAACAAGGATATAGCAGCGGTCACTCCTACCTATGCTACCATGGATAGATGCATCTGCAGTTGGTAGTTTGGTCAGGGTGAGGTCAAATAGATTTTTTTGCTTGTGTTGGCTCACCTGCCACTGGCACATTCTGTCAGATATGTCCTTCAGAAGTAGACTAGTTCTGTCAGTAGTATTGCCAATGGATCACTCTTGGCCATGGACATTGAAGTATCCCACCAAGAGAATGTTCTGAGACGTTTCTACCCAAATTTCTCTCAAGTGCTGTTTAATATGGAGGATCACAAATTCATCAGCTGAGGGAGGGCTGTAGGTGGTAATCACCAGGAGTCCTCATGAGGGATCTAGGGTCAATGTTGACAACTTTAAAGGTCACTCCGCCCTCGTTGTATATTATGGTGGCATCACAACTTATGGGTCTGTCCTACCTGTGAGACTGGACATACTCAGGAAAGTTTTTACATGAGACTAAGACATTGGATGTGTGTGACTATGATTATGTCAAGCTGTGGCTTCACTTGTCTATGGGCCAATTCTCCAAACCTTGACCTAAGACTCTAGCCGATAGTGAAGAAAATATTTTAACATCAATTGAGATCAGGTCTAATTGCTATGTATGGATCATTACTGACTGGTCTGCCCAGTTTTAATACTCTAATCATTTTTCTGGCATGTTTGATGCATTTGAGTAACTTGTTTGATCATTTAAAAGTGCAATTCAAAATCAGCCATATTGCTGTGGGTCTGGAGTCACAAATAGGGTGGGCCAGTTAACGTTAGCAGGTTTCCTGTAAAATGTCCTGTAAAGGACATTTATAAAAGAGTTGGGTTTTTATTAAATCTGTACATGCATAGCAGTCTACTGACATCAGGAAGAAAAAATTATCTTAATGTTGGACATCACAGCAACTTGCAGTGCAGAAAAAAGTCATTAGGCCTATTGTGCCTGTACTAGTTCTCTGAAAAGGCAGTCACGTTTAGTTCTACACTCACTACCTACTCTGTCAGGACATTTTGACATCTTTTGCCCTCTTAAACTTCACCGTTCAAACAGTTCCAAATCTTCTAAAATCTTCTCTGAAGTAAATTCTCTTAACCCCAGTAACAGGTGGTAAATCTTTTCTCTAATCTTTCTAAAGCTTTTACATTGTTTCTGAATTGTGGAGCCTAGAATTGTCTCCAACTGATCTCTCACAAATTCTGTTCTGATAAACTTAGAGAATTTGTTCAGGAGTATAACATGGATTTCTCATAAATTAATGAAAACACCAGCAACATTAATTAACTGTTGATGCTTAGTTCTTCAGATTGAAATGATCTAAGGGATCACAAAGAGAATTTTCATCTGCCATTCACCTTGTCCATAATGAAAAATGAAATGGTTAGCAACTGTTTTTTTAAAATGTAACACCCGAAGTTTTCTGAACATCAATCCTGAATTTTTATTTTTCTACTGTGTGTTCTTGCTTTCACAATTTAATTCGAAGTAATTTTCCTGATTTATATTCTCCATATGGTTTTTCACATCACATATTTCTGTAATATCTCCCAACGCCTGTTTTTCAAAGCTGAAAAGCCTGAGGCTGCAAAATTTGGATCGATGGCAGAGCTTTTTTTTTGCTGCAGCAGTTTTTGGCACCAAAAATGTTGCCTGTTGTGCAGATACTTCCTGAACAAGCCACACTGGATGCCATTTTTACTGAGGACATTAGCACACATTGGGTATGTTTGGAGAATACACAGATTGTAATGTTCAATCAGCATGTAACACTGAAGTGATGTCAGCATAACCATTTTGGAACTCAAAGCATTTTCTTTACCTCACATACCTGAATTCGTGTTCAGTATGGCATTTGGAGTGTTACACTTCACTCAGTGAGTCTGAGTCTCCACCTGGTAGTGATGGTAGAGGACCCAACATTCTTCCTGCTAAATATTTGAAAGGGTTACAGGTTGCCTTAAGACTTGATTCATGATTGAATGGTGATGTTGTTAGGGTATTGTCACAAGCTGCTTCTTTATTTTCAGTTTGTATCACTGCGGAGCAGAGGGCATTTCTTTCAATAAAATCTGTTGCAGGTTAGTTTGAATCTATGTGTGAAAACCACATTATTTTCTTTCTATTAAAACCCATAGCCTCTAACCTCGTTAGAACAGGAATTTCTCCCATTCTTGCTACCTAATATTGGCATCAGATGGAAGAATTTATTGGTTCATAATCAATCTGTTTTTCTGTTTTATACATGTATTTTCATGTCCATCAAACCCTGGGATTCAAACTGAGAGTTTCCAGCTCAGGAACAGGGGCAATTAATGCACCACAAGTCCTACCTCCCACTATCACAGGCTCAAAAGATCATCAACTTATATCAGGTTTCTGATTGATTTTGTTGCTGCTGCAACTTTGGATATCTTTCTAGAGTTCTTTTAAGTTGCTAAATTCTGTAGAATATGGAATAGCAGCTGATAAAACCCTTTGTCTTCACTATAGGAATTTGGCATAAATTATTTGCTCCCAGAATGCACTTCCCTTGATCTACAACTTGACTGGAAGAATAAGTAAAAGCAACATAAAGCTGAACAAACTGCTTGAAGAAGAGGAAGAGGATGTTATTCTCAGCCTGAGGCCATATTAGCCCAGGGCATCCACAGAGTAATTCTACTCTAACCTATTCATTCTTAAAATGTGAACACCATTGGCAAGGCCAATATTCATTGTATATTTTTAATTATCCTCAGAAGGTACTGGTGAACTTCAGCAAAGAACAAAGTGAGGACTCGAAGTGTGGATCCAAGGAGCTACAGGCCTCATTGAAATGCCACTAGCACGCAACAGGTACCAGTCAATGAGAGGGGAAAATTAGCTGCTTGCTATACTAATTGGGTGAAGTAATCATAGGAGAGGCTTCAAACATGCTAACAATGGGCCATCACTATTTTTGGACCCCTGAAGAACCTTAGCCTGCAAAAATAATAACACTTCCAGGGCCCTTTTTTTAAGGAAACAGCCTGATTCTTCACATTCTCTCCATTTGCAATAAAATTTTAGCATCAGTTCCCAAATAACTGGCACAGAACCCCAAAATGCATACTTAACATCCATTTCAAATGAACATCCTGAATG
Organism: Sphyrna mokarran; assembly: GCA_024679065.1. Classification (NCBI taxonomy): domain Eukaryota; kingdom Metazoa; phylum Chordata; class Chondrichthyes; order Carcharhiniformes; family Carcharhinidae; genus Sphyrna; species Sphyrna mokarran. Next base: position 100,704,182 of record JAGIQG010000003.1, on the reverse strand, counting down.
ACTAAAAGTTGCCTAAAGCATGAAGCTCAGTGCTGATTTCATACTAACTGAATGGGCAGTCATTAATGGAATTTATTCCTATGCTAGTTAATTGATAAATGAATTTAGATATTGGTCTCAGCTTACGACTCACCTGTTGTTTTACCAGTTTATGTATTTTTATTAGTGTCACAAGTAGGCTTACATTAACACTCCAATGAAGTTATTGTGAAAATCCCCTAGATGCCATACTGCGAAGCCTGTTCAGGTATACTAAGGGAGAATTTAGTGTGGCCAATACACCTAACCAGCACATCTTTCAGATAGTAGGAGGAAACCTGCAGGAAACCCACGCAGACATGGGGAGAACATGCAGTCTCTTGCTCAGAGAGTGATGCAAGGCGGGAATCAAACCCGGGTCCCTGGTGCTGTGAGGCAGCGGTGCTAATCACATTGTCACCATGCAGCCCTTGCTGACCTTGGAATTATTTACATCCAAAATTCATCTCCCCAATCTCCGAAAGGGAATTTTTTGATTAAATGAATGCAGCACTTAGCTATGCTTGCTGTCTCAAAACCTATTGCAAAATGAGGAAAGAGAAAATCTCTCTGCTGCTTAGAAAAGGGAACTTTTAAAAATCTGGTGGCTGGATGAGGCCACACTCTGTAAATGCTTTCATGATTCTGAAAATGAAACGTAAGGGCACTAACTCTCATTTAGGATGTTGAAGATCTTGTCCTTTACCCAGTATTCAGTATCAGTACATTCCGGATGGGATGTATCCTAGGTTACTGTGGGAGGTGAGGGAAGTGATTGCAGAGCCCCTGGTAATGAGCTTTGCGTTGTCGATGGAGACGGGAGAGGTTCCAGAAGATTGAAGGATTGCGGATGTGGTGCCTATTTTCAAGAAGGGGAACAGGGATAGCCCGGGCGATTACCGACCAGTGAGTCTGACCTCAGTGGTCAGTAAGTTGATGGAGAGGATTCTGAGAGATAGGATTTATGAGCATTTGGAGAAATTCAATATGATCAGGAATAGTCAACACAGCTTTGTTAAAGGCAGATCATGCCTTACAAACCTAGTTGAATTCTTTGAAAATGTGACTGAACACATTGACGAAGGAAGAGCAGTGGACGTGGTTTACATGGATTTCAGCAAGGCGTTTGATAAGGTCCCCCATGCAAGACTTCTTGAGAAGGTGAGAGGGCATGAGATCCAAGGGGCTTTGGCCTTTGGCTTGCCTGCAGAAGGCATAGTAGTTGTGGATGGATCTTCTTCTGCATGGAGGTCAATCACCAGTGGAATGCCCCAGGGATCTGTTCTAGGAGCCTAGCTGTTTGTCATTTTCATAAATGATCTGGATGAGGAAGTGGAGGGATAGGTTAGTAAGTTCGTCGACAATACGAAGGTTGGTGGTGATGTGGATAGTCTGGAGGGATGTCTGAAGTTGCAGCGAGACATAGATAGGATGCATGACTGGGCAGAGAAGTGGCAGATGGACTTCAACGCGGATAAATGTGTGGTGGTCCATTTTAGCAGGACCAATAGGATGAAGCAGTATAATATCAAGTGTAGGAGTCTTGGCAGCATTGAGGAGCAGAAGGATCTTGGGGTCCGGGTCCATAGGACTCTTAAATCTGCCCCACAAGTGGAGGATGTGGTCAAGAAGGCAAATGGTGTACTGGCCTTCATTAATAGAGGAATTGAGTTTAGGAGTCGGGAGCTAATGCTGCAACTTTATAAGACCCTTGTCAGACCCCACTTGGAGTATTGTGTGCAGTCTGGTCGCCTCACTGTAGGAAGTATGTGAAAGCTATTGAGAGGATGCAGAGGAGATTTACAAGGATGTTGCCTGGATTGGGGGGGCATGCCTTATGAAGATAGGTTGAGAGAGCTAGATCTTTTCTCCCTGGAGAGACGAAGGTTGAGAGGCGACCTGATAGGTTTATAAGATGTTGGGGGGCATACCTTATGAAGATAGGTTGAGAGAGCTAGATCTTTTCTCCCTGGAGAGACGAAGGTTGAGAGGCGACCTGATAGGTTTATAAGATGTTGAGAGGAATAGATAGGGTGGATTCTCAGAGGCTATTTCCCAGGGCTGAAATGGTCGCTACAAGAGGACACAGGTTTAAGGTGCTGGGGGGCAAGTACAGAGAAGATGTTAGAGGTAAGTTTTTCACTCAGAGGGTTGTGAGTAAATGGAATCGGTTGCCATCAGTGGTAGTAGAGGCATACTCGCTGGGGTCTTTTAAGAGACTTCTAGATGAGTACGTGGGATTTAATGGGATTGGGAGTTACAGATAGTTCTGTGCCCTGGTAGATATAGATATGATTGGCACAACTTGTGGGCCGAATGACCTGTTTGTGCTGTAGTGTTCTATGTTTTATGTTCTATGTTCTATTCAAAGGTTCACATTGGCATCTTTTTAACCGAACCCTCCCCCTTGCTCCCAAACAGGTGTGTGCATCCTTTGCACTTGGACCCAGCTTCCTGATGGGATGTAGAGGAGGGCTTTCTCAAGTAGCTTCATCTCTCCTTTTCTCCTCTCCTTCACCAATCACCATCACTTTTATAATCACCACAGAAGTGGCTCAGAGTGCATCAAATTCTGGCACATCTTAAATAGGAATATTTTTAACCCTGTTTTGTAAGGTAACTTTGTAGTGCTGCAGAGGCAGAGATTAGTGAAACTCCATGTTAGAATAATAAGGCCTGCAGTTTATTGTGCCAGATTGCAAGGTTGCAGTCCCATTCAATTTTATGAATAGTAGTTCCATCAACCTGACGGGACAAAATTATGAGAGAGAAACAGAACAAAGCTGTAATTATTTCTTTAGTACTATATACCCCATTCAAGTATAATAGCATTAGTAGGTTTCATCATTTTTTCATATACAGCATAATTAATACTTTTAAGATCCATGAATACATGGCAAAGCTAATAGGTTCTGAAACAACAGAGGTAGAATTGGATTACATTTGTTTTGTGCTAGAGTTCAAAACCTTTTGGAATATGGTTTGCTTGTTATAATTCAGAGCCAATTTTCAGGGTATTGCAGAGGTGGGTGAGGTGGAATGACATTACTTCAAAAAACAAGAGAGCTTTCTTTAAGTTGTCAAATTATCAACAAGGTGTTTGAATTTTTGGTTTCCTACAAGTTTAGCTGAGCCAATCAGAATAATAGAGTCAAGGCCTTTACACCACAACCATGCCATTAACAAAGTTTTGCAGATTTCAAATCATTAGATGCATTGCAGGCACCTAGTGGCTCAATAACACCAATTTTGCATATGTTTCAACTGGATCTCCAGTTGTGTATCTGCTCCAACACAATCAAACTCACGCAGGTTCAACTGAATGAATATCACAACGTAGAATGAGAATTATATATTACGAAAGTAAGGGACCCATATTTAGTGTGCAAAGTGAAAGTTCTAGCAACTAGTCTTTATTTATAATCATCTTAAATGAATCTTCAGCACATTATGTGGCTGAAAAAGTTTATTTTATCCAAGTTCTTGATTAGATCTTATTTTTTTCCAAATCAAGCCGTTTGATTTTATACTTTTAATTACTCAAAAAGACTTCTTGATCTGCATTTTATCAATTCCACTGAGAGTAATAATGAGGTCAGTGGAAAACTTAAAAATAGAGATTGAAGGATTTTTATTAGGCAAGGGATACAGAATCAGGCATAAGGTGCAAATCAGCCATGATGTAATTGAATGGCAGAAAAGGCTCCAGAGGCTGAATAGTCCACCATGTTCCTCATTTCAAAACTCTACATGAAATCTTGTGCAGACAAACTGCTATAAATATATTCAATAATGAGACAAGTACTGGCTGCACTCCCAGCAGTGGTGGTGCAAGTGAATTTCCATTTCAGTAATGGGCTTTTGCAATGAAGAGATGAGAGTACTCAAACTTGAAGTTGCATTTATATTTTATAACAATGATCATTAAAATCCGTATTGCTGTAAACCCAAGTATTAGTTATTACCTCAGTTAACATAGATCTTGTTAGCAGGAGACAGGAATTTGCAATTAAACAGATTTCCATTTGGATAATCAGTCATGATGTTTAAACGTGCAGTTAATCTTGCAAATAAGATTTTAGGATGCACCTTGAGAATGAATACAGCATAAATTCTGGTAGATAATCTTCAGTTTACCATCAACATTGGTTTGCATTGGCTGTAGTAATGTGTGTTCTAAACCATAATAGAGACAAACTGGTTTAGGAGAGAGTACACAGGGCAGTCAAACAGGTACTACAGATTGTGCACCCGAAGGCATTGTTGTATCATATTAAAAAAAGTCTTAGAGGAGAATTAACCAAAGTTTCAAGATTCTAAATTGTATGGACTAAACCATAATATTATTGTTTGACACACCACAGTCTTGATAGCTAGAGGCCATGAATTCAAACTACTTAGCATCAAAATGAATGTGTCAAACTGCCTAGGCAACCAGTGAACATGGATAATATGAGCAAATTCAAAATGGAGCTGGACCATTTTTAATGGAATAAATTATTGAGGATTATTAGAAGCTGGAGGACAGAATTGTCATTTTTGAGCTTTGAGAGCACCCTGATGAATCTGCGATTGTCTTTTTCAGTCTTTCATATCTATACATTCCTAAGTTCTATCACAACACCTCAAATAATCAAATGAAAATACTTGAGGATCAGGTTGTAACTCAGTCATTACATCTATTTATATTTCCTTTCACTTTTTTGCTTATGCTGTGCATGAAATATTCACATTGCACCTATTTTCTGGAATAATTTGGGATGGCTATAATTCCTTGGACAATTGCAGCTTTTAACAGCACCACCAGGTCCACTACATAAGGGTTATACCATATTTCCAAGCCAGTTTATCCATATTAATGCACTGCCACCCAAAAAAGACAATAGGGCTTTAAAATTTGCACCTTCACATGAATAAAAATATTCATTCTTTTATTTGGCTGAGAACAGGATATTAGTATAGTACCAGAGACCCAAGTTTAATTCCCAGTTTGGGTCAATGGCTGTATGGAGTCTGCAAATTCTCCTCACATCTGCGTGTGTTCCCCCTGGGTGACCCAGTTTCCTCTCACAGTCCAAAGATATGAGAATTGGGAGGATTGTCTTTGCTAAATTCCCCCTTAGTTTGAGGGGAAATAGCTAGGGTAAATGCATAGGGTCATGGGGATAGAGTCTGGGTGGGATTGTTGTCAGTGCAGAATTGATGGACTGAATGGCTTCTTTTGGCATTGTAGGATTCTATGATTCTATGAAAAGTGATAGCACAGACTGCACAGTACTATGACTGTCAGCACTGCTGCCTCACAAGACCAGGGATCCGGATTCAATTCCAGCCATGGGTCACTTCTGTATGGATTCTGCATGTTCTCCCAGTGTCTGTGTGGGTTTACTCCAGGTGCTCTGATTTCCCCCCATAGTCTCCGGATCTGTGGACTATGTTCATTGACCAAGCTATATTGCCCCTTAAGTATGTGTAGATTAGGGAAATTGGTGGGATAAATCCATGGCATGGGGCTGAGTAAGATGCTCTGTCAGAGAATTGATACTGGCTCAATGGGCTGAACGACATCCTTCTGCACCATAGGGATTCTATGATATCTTACCTCCTGTTGGAAAAGTTAATAATTGAGTTTCTAAAAGTCCAGATTTTAACCTAGAAGTATACTTTGTAGAGTAAGTTGTGAGATCAGGAAGTACAGAATAAGAGATTTCCAGAATGCTCTGCAGGATTTAATTGCAAGGTTCCTCTAAATAGGGTTATAACTCACAGGTATCCTGATTAACAGCACTGAAGCATTCCAGCCAGGAAGCCTATTTCACAAAGCAGGAGTCTGGAAGGGCAGATAGGTAGGAGGGGTGAGAATGATCACAGGACTGAGGCCCAATCTCAGGGAGAATCCCAATTGTCAGGAAAATACCCAACAGTAGTTGAAGAGTAGCAGAGCAGATGTGGGAGTGGGTGGGGGTTGGATTATGGGGCGAATAGGAGAACAGCAGGCAGACTATGGCAGAGTTAGAATGGTGATCGCTGGGGTTGGATGATGGTTGGGAGAGATCAGATGATGGTTAAGTGGGAACAAATGATTGTCAAGTGTTTCAGTTGTTGTGAGGGGAAACATCTGATGGCTGGGGCTGATGCAAATGGATTATGGTGAGGTGAGGGAAGATTATTAAGCAATCTGTTAGGGCTGAAGGAATCACTGCTGTTTCTCCTGGCCCACAAGCAGTGCTATAAAAGTAATTAAGGGGATACAGCCCTTCTGCTTCCTTCAAGCCATTAAATTTCCAAAGATCCCAAAAAACACAGCTTAAAGTAGAACGACTATTGAAGTGAAGTGAAATATCATTGCAATATTTACATAACAAATTCACTTCCCGTGAATAGATTAGTCATCTTGCCTCATCTTGCCCCCAATAAAATTGTAAATGTGCAGGTTCATGGCAGGCATGTTCAGTTTCAAGATTTCTTACATTTTAACCTCTGATACATTTTTGGGAGTTACAATTTAGTCCAAAATATTCTCTTTATTCGAAGAGACCAATCCTCTGGAGAGGCAGATAGAAACATATAGAATCCTGATGGAACTGGGCAGGCTAGATGCAGGAAGAATGTTGCCGAAGTGCAAAACTGGGCATCATAGTCTAAGCATAACTGGTAAGCCATTCAGGACTAAGACGAGGAAGAACTTATTCACTTAGAGAGTTATAAATTTGTGTAATTTTCTACTACAGAACTATGGGAGGAAACTGGAGCATCTAGAGGAAACCCAAGCAGACAAGGGCAGAACATGCAAACCGCACACAGCTAGTGACCCAAGGCTGGAATTGAACTCTGATCCCTGATGCTGTGAGGCAGCAATGCTACCCACTGTACCACTGTGGTGCCCCATATCATGGAGTAGTTTCTGTCTTCCTTTTTGGACGTCAAATACATTATTGATGAATGATCAAGGTTTATTAGCTTCCAATTGGAAAAGTTGAATCTTGGAGATTTTCAATTTTGATCTGAGCTGTGGTCTATGTCTTAAAATTTCCATGCTATTTTTGGTAAAGTTTCAACCAATAATCAGGATGTGTTCCTTTTTGTGATAATGGAATGAGGTTAAAGCCATTCACACTTGCTTTCTGCCACAGAACAATCCCTAGTATCCTTTTATGCTTATATAACCTTTCCTTCAAACTATCAGTCCAGAATGACCTTATTAGAATAGATTTGAATGTGGATCAATGGTATTGTATCTCTGAGTTTCTGCAGCTGGAAACAACATTTTGCCATGATTTATTTTGCGTCTACTAAGACTTGTGTTTGCCACTCAGGGCTTCAGGGTTGGAATTTTTGAGACCTCCCAGTCGACTTCAGTTCCAGATTGGGAACCCAATGTGTAGGAAGTCAGTTATAATTGTTTCTCATGGGCCTATCAAGAAGCCTCCTATGGCAATTCTGTCCAATTAAGAGAGCTGGCACACCCTAAAGGAGGGTCCATAGCAATGTTCAGCTGGAGAGAGGTGGCACTGCTGATGTAATGAGAAGAACATGAGAGTAACTTAAGATGGAGCTAGCAGCCTATGAATATACTTTTCAATAGAAGCCAGGAACATACATTTCAAATGCAGACACTTTAAGCCACCTCCCCTACTCAGTACCACAGGAAATTGTTCTTTCCCTAAACTTTCTGACTACATTGCCCATGTCACCACAACAAGTCAAGTTTTGGACCTGGAAAGCTCGCATATTATGTTCAGTTCAACATACGGTCCTCTATAGCTAGCTTTATGATGACTGTTTTGAGAAATTAAGGCCTTTTTAGATTCAAAAAAACAAGTTAAGTTATGAGGAAGCAAGGATAGTCATTCCCACTCCTGTTAGAAAGTTATTGTTACAAGAGTTACATTTGGGATGACAAAGATGAAGATGCTCACAAGCAATAATATGTGATGGCCCAGGATGGATACTACATTAAGAATCTGGTCAAAAGCAACAAAGATTTCCATCAACAGCCCTAATGCACTCTTGAAAGTGACCTAGCCATCCATGGGTGTGACTACATGTCAATTTTGTGGGCCTTTTCAGGGCACCATGTTCCTGCCTGGAATACATATACGTGAATACATGTTCATGTATGTCCAACAATTTGGGGCATTCAACATAATTGAACTGCGTCCTTCCTCTCTGCTTCAAATGGACTGGCTGAGAGAACCATCCAACATTCAAAACTGCCACGAAGACACAGTCACCAGTCTCTCTACAAATCAAACTAGTCCATTTTCTGATCACTTACAGAACACCATAGATTCTACACTATTAGAGTTACTAATGGGCAGACATATTAGAAAAGTTGGATCTCCTTTTCCTAAATTTGATGAGGAGAGTGGAGGCAAACAGAACACATAGGAGAAGCATCACAACTCGACAAAAACGGAGAGGACATTTGAGGTGGATGACTCAGTATATGTAAAGAATTATGGTGCTGGTCCCAGTTGGATTTCTGGAACAGTCGTGGCCAAAACAAGTCCAGTGTCATATTTGTCCAAGGAAAAAGGGTAAAGAAACACCTGGACAATTTGAGAAGGAGAGAATCACACACCGAACCAATGGATCAGTCTTGTATGCCTATTGGTGATAACGCTCCAGATGAAAGGAATGCAACAGAAAGCTACCCCAAAGGAGAGCCAAATAATTTTCCAGCAGCTCCAGAAGTTATCTGCTTTGACGCACCTTCACAAGTCAAGATTCAACCCATTCAAACTGATACTGCCAGAGCACCTGTTAGTGGCTCCCAAAGGATCTTTCCCTAAACTTTCTGGACCAGTCTCTAGACTGGTGATTCATTTGTTGTACAATATGATGCATAGTTCAATTATTATTGAAATATGTTCATCAGGAACTTAAATTGGGAGGGATGTGGTAGCATGTGCCTTTAAAGGACAAGCTCTCAGAGGTTTTTTTTAATATTCATTCATGGGGGATGGGTGTCACTAGCTGAACGGCATTTATTGCCTATCCTTTGTTGCCCTCATTCAGAGGACAGTTGAGAATCAACTGTGTCTCTGGAATCACATGTCGCTAGAGCAGGGAAGGATGGCAGATTTCCATCCTTAAAGGACTTTAATGAACCAGGTAGGCTTTTGCAACAATCAACAATGGTTTCATAGATTCTTAATTCTAGTTATTTTTATCAAATTCAAATTCCAACATCTGCCATGGCAGGATTTGAATTCCAGTTCCCAGAATATTAGCTAAGTTTCCAGTTTAATTATCTGGCAATAATACCATCTCCTCTCCCATATGACCAGCTCTACCCAATCGGGCTACAGTACACAGATCTGGGAGCTGAGCTTGGGTTAGCCTTGCAGTTAGGAATCTGGAGTACAATAGGTTTTATATCACTCTCTGTATATAATTATTTACCTTAATAAACCATTCATTCATTAATCTAACTCATGGTCATCTGTCTTTGCAAGATATAGAACTACTAAAATCTGAGATCTATTGAGTTTTAGTGTTTTCAATATCATTCACTAAGAATTGAAGTTGCCTATCTTCTTTCTCCTTAACAGCAGCATTTACACTTGAACATATTAAATTGCACTCACCGCTACTCCGTAGCTTTGTATATTTTGTTTAGCTTAGTCAGTGGCTTCTAAACTGACTTCTCAAATTTAGTGCAATCTGAAATTTTGACCAATTTAAAATTGAGCATCAGAATTCAATTGTTAGTGTCAATAGATAGAGTACATATCTCAGATTGATCCCTGGGACATCCAGCGAACAGCACTTGCCTACCTGCCAACATACTTCCTCCAGGGAGTATCCACTACTTCCTATCACTTAGCCAGTTTTATTCACACTTACTCTGAATAACTGCTACTTTAAGCTTAACTAATCTTTCACATACAACTTTGCCAAAATCACTGTCAAAGAAGTGATAGAAAAAAGCAGTTATTTTTTGTTTATTTTTGTGATCTTGTTAACTTGGGCTGGGATTTTCTAGTCAACCTCACCTCCAAATATACCTAAGCAATGCAGTCCAACTGCATTCTGTATATTCAACTAAAGTTCAGAAAGGCAAATTGATACTGCAATTCTACACAATTACTGAGGAAAGCAGTTACGAATGCAACTTGATTTTACTGACTATTGTGACACACATTCATAGGAATAAGTGGGTTGATCTATCATCACTTCCAAGAACATTTTATTCTTTCAATTGCAGCACTTTGCCATTTACAGTACATCAGAAGAAAGTATTAACTTGGCATATGGCTGGCAAATGCCTCCAATACGACAAAATGCTCTGTCACTATTGTGTTATTTCTGCTTGAGCATCTGTGCTGCATTTCCATATTTCTTCTCCAACAGTCCCAAGATCCACTAATTTGACTCGGTATTATAATGACAGGAGGTGTGCTTGAGGCGATGCAAAAGAGAAAATGTCACTACTTTACTCCTCCCAAGGTGAAGCACTTCTCGATCTGGTGGCGTTTCATTTACAGTGGGTTTTGATTATCTTGTAAAAAACAGTCTGAGTTTTGAATGGAAAGGGTTTTGGTTGAGTTGCAATGTTTTGAGTGCCTCTGGAGTTCCTTAAACAAGACTGTAATGGGTTGACTTCACCTCACATTTATCTACAACAGTGCAGTGAAGCAAAAATTGTCAACAGAACTGTGCCTCCAAATTGTGATGAAATTGCATTACAATTTGACTATTGGAGCAATTATTGTGGTTAAAGTACCAAGATAATTCAGGGTGCCCGATATAACCAGAGAAAAGAGAGCATTTAACATGAAAATAGATCAATCAATATTTTGGAACCAAAACACCATCAGCCCTCAGCAGAACATCCTCTCATTTCCTGCTGAAAGTGTTGTGTGATATGAATGGTAATCACCCACCAGTAAAAGTCTCAAGTGTCTATCCTTCGCTCGTGTATCCAGACACATGGGATTTATTCATGGGATGTGGGCATCTCTGGCCAGACCAGCAAGGTCACCCCACTTATCTTGAACTCGGACCTCCATCACTGCTCCTGCTCAGGGAAAGTCTGCAGTGCAGGCAATGGCCACCATTCCCAGAATGCTACTGGAAATGGAGAATGTCCAGCGAAGCAGATGGCCAGCAGCTCTTGGAGGCAGAGTGCCCTCCCTCATTGGAGCAGAAACCATAAGTTCAGCTGACCAATTGCCTGAACCATGAAAGGTTTCATCATGACTTCTCAGTATAGTGGAGATAGGCTCACCTCTAACTGTTCAGCTAACAGGCGGACCAGCACCTTTGCATAAAATTCAGCCTTCGAGGTCAGGACCAGCTCATTGAATCATAGAATGCCAACAGTGCAGAAGGAGGCCATTTGATCCATTGGATCTGCAGTGACTCTTTGACAGAGCATCGTACTCAGGCTCTATCCCCATGTATTTTCTTCACTAACCCTAACTTACACATCTTGGGACACCAAGGCAATTTAGCATGATCAATCCACCTAACCTACACATCTTTGGACTGTGGGAGGAAACTGAAGCAACTGGAGAAATCCATACAAACATCGGGAGATGCTCATTCTCCACACAGGCAATGATGCAAGCTAGAAATCGAACCCAGTACCTGGTGTTGTGAGGCAGCAATGTCAAACACTATACCATACATTCACTGCAGTCTAGCAACTTTAAAGAATTCTAGAAGCCACCAAACACTAATATACAATCAACAGCCAACAAAAATCAATCAGCAATCAGTCAAAAAGTGGTTGATGATGCTTTAACATAGTACTCATGGCAGGTCCTGCATCCTACTGAATGTGTGCTTAGCTCAATGAGATTGAAAAAGGCCATTAGTTGATGTCCATGCATTAAGCTCCAAAATTGCAGGAATGGCATCAAATCAGCAATACCTGTTGGGTGATCTCATGATCTATTTCTTCTGCACACTTTCACCAGCCACTCCCTATGAATGCTAACCCTCTTACCAAAATGGTATCCAGAGTGCTTATCCTTAACAAGTCTACGCACATGCTGTGGATACCATTTTGGAAACAAAACAGCATCATAGAGCCACAAAAAAAAACTGAGCATTATGGAGCTAACTTTCACTAGCTGGGCAGCACAGTGACACAATGGGTTAGCACTGATATCTCACAGTTCCAGGGACCTGGGTTTGATTTCCAGCTTGGGTCATTGTCTGTGTGGAGTTTGCACATTTTCCCCATGGCTGCATGGGTTTGCTCCCACACTCCAAAGTTGTGCAAGTTAGGTCGATTGGCCATGCTAAATTGCCTTTTAATATCCTGGGATGTGTAGGTTAGAGGGATTAGTGGAGTAAATATGTGGGGTGTCAGTCATAGAGCCTGGGTGGGATTGTTGGCAGTGCAGACTCGATGGGCCAAATGGTCTCCTTTACTCTGTAGGGCTTCTATGATCTAACTGAGATTGTATAGCTCCTGTGCAATCCTATTCCTTCCACAGATTCATTATCTTCTGAGCAGAATAAAGCCTCTTGCTATTCAACCTCACTTTCTATTCCCTCTGTTTCCTTAGATGGCCCCAAGTTCTTCCCAAATCCAAAATACTATACATTTTGGTTCTGAAATTCTAGGTATCCATTTCCACTAGCAGGAATGCAGCAGAACAGAATTCCTGTTTGGCTACAGCAAAGGATGATAATGTGTCTCGAAACCTCAGGATGTGGTTATTTTAATAATTCGGGCAGGCAGCCTGAGGCTGCAGACTGAAGTGCAGAGGCACCAATTCGGAAGCAGTGCCTAATTAAATCAGAACACAAAGTATTTTGTCCTCCAGGACATTTATAGATGTGGCAAGTTTTTAAAGTTAAGCTCACAAATTACCAAAACTATGGAATTCAACTACAGAATTTAAACTTACGATTGCGACTTTGCTAATCTACTGTGTAACCATTAGATATGCTTCTGATAAACCAATGAAACATCAACATGAGGAAGGATATAGTTTGTGAGTTTAGGAGTTGGAAGGTTAAAACTGGCCAAATTAGCACTGTGATGTGAAGCTGCTCCCATTTAACTGCAATGTTATGTACTGTGGATAATTCCGTCGGAAAGAGCTATGCTTCCTATTTAATGTAAAATGAACACAGACTTCTCATTTTACCGCATGGCCCATGGGTTTCCCAGGCTTTCTGAAACCCATTGATGAAAGCAGAGCGAGAGCAGATTAGGAGATGAAGGGGATCAATCAATGTAGGATATACGGTCCTACATATTCAATATTCAATGCTGCTTTCTTACTTTCTAGTGAGCAAGGCAGCTCACTGCACTTTCTCTGAGAGTTTACTTTCTACATTTTGGAACTTTCTTCTACACTTTGAAGATCTGGTCTATCAGATAAGATGCGTGCAATTTATACCATCTTAGATTGGAGCTCATATGAGGACCAAGATGACTGGCAATAATAGCAGAAGCAGTGCCAGCATTGATTGACTACTAACAGACCTGTAGCTGCACAGGAGAGAGGAGAACAGCAGAGTGCAAAACATCAAGATAGAGAGGAAAAGAGGGGGAGCAGCAGAGAGAGAGAGAGAGAGCAGCCAAAGAGATAGAGGAGCATAGAGAGAGAAGCAAGGAATAGAAAGAGAGAGAGAGAGAGAGAGAACAGCAGCCAGGAAAGAGAGAGAGAACAGCAGCCAGGAAAGAGAGAGAGGAACAGAGAGAGATAGAAAGAAGGAAGCAGTGTGAGAGAGAGAGAGAGACAGAGACAGAGAGAGAGAGAGAAGAGAGCAGCAACAGATGAGCAGCCTGAGAGAGAAAGGGGACAAACTATTGAGAGAGGAGTAGTGAAGCCTGAAAGAGGAAAAAGCTCCGGGTGCAAAACCTTTTCAGAAAATTCCAAGAAGGAGGAGCAACATGGGAAGGAGGAAGGCGATGAGGGAGTTATCACCAAGTTAGCATTTTGCCACCCATTATATCAGAGTTGATTATTACCAGATTCATTTAGATGAGGTGGATTAACCATGCACAATTGTCACTTAGGGCCCGATTTTACCATTTTGATTCTAAGTGCTGAGCGGACTAGAAACTGAGAGAATTTCAGATCCAACTTTTAGATCCGTTCTCAGGTGTTCCCATACGCACTCTGCTTGAAAAAATATCAGCAATTCTGAAACGTGCTGTACAAGCCTGTGAATGGGGTTTAATGCACCCAAAATAGAATAGCTATAGCTTTAGCTCATTAGAGGGGTCAGTTTTTATACAAAGTGTGCAGGAAGGTTTTTTGACTCAGTATGTAGATAGGCCAACTAGAGGTGAGGCTACATTGGATTTGGTGCTGGGCAATGAGCCAGACCAGGTGTTAGGCTTGGAAGTTAGTGAACATTTTGGTGATAGTGACCACAATTCGGTTACGTTCACCTTAGTTATGGATAGGGATAGGCATGAAGCTGGGGGCAGTAGTTATAGCTGGGGGAAGGGTAATTATGAGGCCATCAGGAGAGAATTAGGGTGCATAGATTGGACTAGGAAACTACAAGGACTGGGAACATCTGGAATGTGGAGCTTATTCAAGGAGCAGCTGCTGCGAGTCCTTGATAAGTATGTCCCTGTCAGGCAAGGAGGAAATGGGCGAGTAAGGGAACCTTGGTGTACGAAAAAAGTTAATTCGCTGGTTAAAAGGAAAAAGGAGGCTTATGTCAGGATGAGGCTTAAAGGCTCAGTTAGTGCAATGGATAGCTATAGATTAGCCAGGAGGGAGCTAAAGAGTGAGTTGAGGAGAGCTAAAAGGGGACACGAGAAGACTTTGGCTGATAGGATCAAGGAGAATCCTAAAGCTTTCTTTAGCTATGTTAAGAATAGAAGATTGGTTAGGGCAAGATTAGGCCAGTCATAGACAGCAGTGGGAAGTTGTGCGTGGAGCCTGAAGAGATTGGAGAGGCACTGAACAAATATTTCTCTTCGGTATTCACACAGGGAGATGTAAATGTCGTTGTGGAGAACACTGGGATACAGGGTTGCAAACTGGAAAGTATTGAAGTAGATAGGGAGAATGTGCTAGATATTCTTGAGGGTTTGAAGTTAGATAAGTCCCCTGGGCCGGACGGGATTTACCCTAGGATTCTCTGGGAGGCGAGAGAGGAGATTGCAGGGCCTCTGGCTCTGATCTTCAGGTCGTCGTTGGTTACGGGTATAGTGCCGGAAGACTGGAGGATAGCGAATGTGGTCCCATTGTTCAAGAAGGGGAAGAGAGACTTTCCGGGGAATTATAGGCCGGTGAGTCTTACTACTGTTGTGGGCAAAGTATTGGAGAGAATTATTAGGGATAGGATTTATAGTTATTTAGAGAGAAATGAATTGATTGGGGATAGTCAGCATGGTTTTTGTGAAGGGTAGGTCGTGCCTTACTAACCTTATTGAGTTTTTTTGAAAAAGTGACCAAAGAGGTGGATGGGGGTAAGGCAGTTGATGTGGTATATATGGACTTTAGTAAGGCGTTCGATAAGGTGCCCCATGGAAGGCTTCTGCAGAAAATGCAGATGTATGGGATTGAGGATGATTTAGCTAATTGGATTAGGAATTGGCTAGCTGAAAGAAGACAGAGGATGGTGGTTGATGGAAATTATTCATCGTGGAGTTCGGTTACAAGTGGTGTACCTCAGGGATCTGTTTTGGGGCCCCTGCTGTTTGTAATTTTTATAAATGATCTGGATGAGGGTATTGAAGGATAGATTAGTAAATTTGCGGATGACACTAAAGTCGGAGGAGTGGTAGATAGTGAAGAGAGGTGTTATAGTTTGCAGAGAGACTTGGACAAGTTGCAGAGCTGGGCCGAGAGGTGGCAAATGGAGTTTAATGGGGAAAAGTGTGAGGTAATTCACTTTGGCAGGAATAACAAATGTGTAGAGTATAGGGCTAATGGTAGGACTCTTAATAGTGTTGATGAACAGAGGGATCTTGGTGTACATGTGCATAGATCCCTCAAAGTTGGCAATCAAGTCGATAAGGTTGTTAAGAAGGCATACGGAGTCTTAGCTTTTATTGGTAGGGGGATTGAATTTCGGAGCCGCAACGTCATGTTGCAACTGTACAAAACTCTAGTGTGGTCGCACTTGGAGTATTGTGTGCAGTTCTGGTCCCCACATTATAAGAAAGATGTGGAGGCATGGAGAGGGTACAGAGGAGGTTTACCAGGATGTTGCCTGGTATGGAGGGCAGGTCTTATGAAGAGAGGCTGAGGGATTTGAGGTTATTTTCGTTAGAAAGGAGGCGGCTAAGAGGGGACCTAATCGAAACATATAAGATGATTAGAGGTTTAGATAGGTTGGACAGTGATAGCCTTTTTCCTAGGATGGAGAAAGCTAGCACAAGGGGACATAGCTTTAAATTAAGGGGTGGTGGTTATAGGACGGATGTCAGAGGTAGGTTCTTTACCCAGAGAGTGGTAAGAGTATGGAATGCCCTGCCTGCTGCAGTTGTAAATGCGCCAAGTTTGGTGGCGTTTAAGAGGTTAGTAGATAAGATAATGGACGAAAAGGGGATGGTTTAGGTTAGAGGGTCATTGCTTTTTCTTAATTGGTAGGCGCAACGTCGAAGGCCGAAGGGCCTGTTCTGCACTGTAATATTCTATGTTCTATGTTCTATGTTCTAAAACTTTGCAGCTCCAATTGGTGCCTCCAACTGCACATGTGTAGAAAAAGATTTATAGAATGCTGCTCCCCTTACATCTCTCCTGACAACTCACCTGACAAAGGAGCACACTCCGAAAGCTAGTGGCTTTTGCTACTAAATAAACCTGTTGGACTTTAACCTGATGTTGTGAGACTTCTTGCTATGTTTATCCCAATCCAATGCTGGCATCTCCATATTATGACGTTCCTCCTGGGCCAGATAATGCCTCTCCCTGGTCCCCACAGACATTGCCCCACCCCCACATCATTAATGACCCTCCTATTGTCCTGCTATCCAGACTGATCATGGAACCCTCCCCCTTCCCCAACACTGATCTCAGGCAGAGAGATCCACCCTCCCTCTTCTATCCCACAGGTATCAGGTAGGGTGATCCCTCTCACCCCACCTCAGACTGCCCACAATACAACCTTCTCTTCCAGACTCCAATGGCTGTGTGTCATCTCTCCTGTCCCCAATCATTGAGGCACTGATACACCCACTGCCATCTCCCCCCCCACCAATCGCACTTCCCTTCCCATCTGCAAGTGCTCATTTGCCTTTCCCTCATTGTTAACAAGCAAACTGCATGGAACTTGCTGGAATGCTCTGCCAAACTGTCTACAGCTGATCCGCCTTAACAAGGGGCAGCTCCATTAAAAACTCAAGAATGGACAGGCAGGCAGGCATTCCTGCACAAAATGTGTGCGTGACCAGCCGACCCCCCCTCCCCTCCCCAATTTAGTGAGGGCGATTTGGGGAGGCTATTGGACCCAGTAGAAGCAAGGCAGGACACCCTCTTCCCCCTCAGAATGTCACAGACCAATGGGTTCTGATGGAAATGAGCCTGGGAGGAAGTCACTGCCTTGATCAGTGCCAGGATGCTGACCCCCTTCTGTTCTGAGGCGAGGACTCAGCTGGCTCCAAGTTAAATGCTGAACCTCTGAGATCACTTCTCCCTCAGCTGCTGGAGATGCAGCAACGGAGCCAGGGAATGCAGGACGGGCTAACGGTCACACTGGACCAACTGCAAGGCTGCTGGGAGGAGTCCCAGAGCTTTCAGGTGAACCAGCTATTGCCTGCCTTGCATGCTCCCTAGGCCAACACTGCAAGGGTGGCATTTGCAGTGGAAAGTCTGGGGCGGAGGATCCTCACCACGAATGGCAGGCTCCAAGAAATGGCTGATTCACAGAAGATCACAGCTTAGTCCAAGTAGGCCACAGCTGAGGGACTGAACAGGATTCTCGAGGTTCTGAGGCCCATGGCCGAGAGCCCAGAGAGCTTGCAAGAGATCCAGTGTGATGGTGCTGAGACACAGCAAGTTATGGCAGCAGCCCTTGAAAATGTGGCCAAGTCAATTAGGGCGGCACAGTAGCACAGTGGTTAGCGCTGCTGCTTCACAGTTCCAGGGATCTGGGTTCAATTCCGGCTTGGGTCACTGTCTATGTGGAGTTTGCACATTCTCCTCCTGTCTATGTAGGTTTCCTCCAGGCTGGGAGAATCCTAGCTCATGAAACTGTTGCTGCAATAATACGTATCTGCCAAAAGGATGGTGCATAGCAAAAATAATTACAATTTTGCAATTGAGCCTATGTCTATATATGCCCACTCATCTGATGAAGGAGCAGCACTCTGAAAGTTCGTGATACCAAATAAACCTGTTGAACTTTAACCTGGTGTTGTGAGATTTCTTACTGTGCCCACCTCAGTCCAATGCCGGCAACTCCACATCATGGCACAGCCAAAGGGTTTTGTAAAACATGCCCTAGTTGTGTTAGTTATTTAATGTAGAACTTTCTTTTCATAATATAACAGTATTGTTAAGTGCAGGAGGAGGCAGTCAGCCCTTCATGTCTGTATTGGCTCTTCGAATTAACATCATGACTCAGCATCATTCTCCTGCTTTTCCTCTGCCACCCTTTACATTGTTTCTATACAAAAAATCATTTAAAGTCTCAATGGAGACTGCCATCATTACATTTTGAGACACTGCTTTCCAGAACCAAACCTTTCGCTGTGTGAAAACATTTCTTTTTACATTTGTCACAAATCGACGGCAGCTCGATGTGGCTCAAAGTAACAATGGGATTACATTGCCAATGATAAATAAATATTTACAAACAAGTGTCAAACAGAATTAATTATACAACTGTACTCCAGTCCTCCCTGCCTCCAACTGAGGGTTTACTCTGACCCGGGATACACATCCTTGCACCTGATTGGCCCAGCTTTCCCCCTTGACACTCAGTAGGATCCGGCCTGTTCATATAGTCTTCAGGGATCGCCCTCTTAATAGACCCATGCTACTATATCCCTTCCCCCATAACTGCTGAATTCACCTAAGGATGGAACAAAATAAACAAAAATCAGAGTTCCCACTTCCCTGATGAAGGAGCACTGCCTCAAAAACTAGTGGCGTTTGCCACCAAATAAACCTGTTGGACTTTAACCTGGTGTTGTGAGACCTCTTACTGTGGAACAAAATGAACATTATTAGCATAGGCAGCGAATTACAGTAGATATCAGGAGTGTCCCAGGAAAATTCATTTTAAATTATTCGATCTGGGTTCTTCCAGAAACTTATAGAACATTTCAAGGCTCCTTTAGAAACATAGAAACCCTATAGTGCAGAAAGAAGCCATTTGGCCCATCGAGTCTGCACCGACGACAATCCCACCCAGGTCTTACCCCCATATCCCTACATATTTCACATGCTAATCTCTCTAACCTATGAATAAGAACATAAGAACATAAGAAATAGGAGCAGGAGTAGGCCATCCAGCCCCTCAAGCCTGCCCCGCCATTCAATACGATCATGGCTGATCTATAGTGGTTCAATACCACTTTCCCACTTTCTCCCCGTAACCCTTAATTCCCTTGTCAGTTAAAAACCTATCCACTCTTGACTTGAACATATTTAGTGAGGAAACCTCCACCACTTCATCAGGCAGAGAATTCCAAAGATTCACCACCCTTTGCGTGAAGAAACTCCTCCGGAACTCTGATCTAAACCTCCCCTCCCAATATTGAGGCTGTGCCCTCTAGTCCTGCTATCTTTGCTAAGCAGGAAGAGTCTCTCAACTTCTACCCTATCCATCCCCTTCATTATCTTATACGTCTCTATAAGAATCCCTCTCAGCCTTCTAAGCTCCAAAGAGTACAAACCTTGCCTATTCAGTCTCTCCTCATATTGCAACGCCCTCATCTCTGGTATCAGCCTAGTAAACCTTCTCTGCACCACCTCCAATGCCAATATATCCTTCTTCGAATGCGGCGACCAAAACTACACAGAGTATTCCAGCTGCGGCCTCATTCGCACCCTACATAGCTGCAACAGAACCTCCCTACTTTTACATTCTATTCCCCTAGCTATAAAGGCCAACAGTGCATTTGCCTTCTTAATCACCTGGTGCATCTGCATACTGTGTTTTTGCGAATCGTGCACAAGGACTCCCAGGTCCCTCTGCATCGTCGCATGCTGCAGCTTTTAACCATTTAAATAGTAATCCTTCCTACCATTATTCCTACCAAAGTGGACAACCTTACACTTGTTAACATTATACTCCATCTGCCAGGTCCTCACCCACTCACTCAACCTATCCAGATCCCTCTCAAAATCTCAGAACACTAAAGGGCAATTTTAGCATGGCTGATCAATCTAACATAGACTTCTTTGGTTGGATGTCACAAAAAGCAAACGCATCAATCCAGGGTTGAGATCCTCCTCTATCGCTGCATCTCATCAGTTACAGAAACTGCTGGTTGCTCCAGGTCCACACTTACAACTGGCCTCCCAGTAACCAATGCTAGTGAACCCAAATCCACTGCACGGATTGCTTGTTGTTCCCCTGTATATCATCAAATTGGAAAACTCCATCTTCTTTCCTTGAGATCTGATGTTTTTTTTCTGAGCAGCTTGTCTCGCCTCCACTTTTCGCACCAAGTCCTGGAAAATCACATCCAACCATGTCCATAAGCAGCATCCCATTAGTTCAGCTGATATGACCCATGTGGTCATATTTGGCATGGAAGAAACTGTCTATATAGAGAGATACATAGAGGCTGATTGACTTGTTTTTCCTATGATGATTTGAACATTTGTAAAGTAAATTTGCTAAGCCATTGGAGGCTGGGTAGTAAGGTGCTAATCTAACATGAAACTTCTCTGCTGTGAAGGATATGCCATATCTGACACCAAGGCCTCTGGGATGCTATAGAAAGATTTTCTCCTTTTGTCAATAGTGACAGTGGCCATTGTAGACCATATCAATTGGGCATTAACCACTTAGAATGTGCGTCCACTAATATAAATCACGATGTGGAGATGCTGGTATTGGACTGGGATAGGCATAGTTAAAAACTTTCACAACACCAGGTTAAAGTCCAACGGGTTTATAGAGCTTTTGGGTACACTGCTCCTTTGTCAGGTGAGTAGAGAGTTCACAAACAGGGCATATATAGACACACACTCAATTTACAGATAATGATTGGATTCGAGTCTTGACAGTAATCAAGTTATTATAGGTGCAGATAATGTGAGTGGAGAGAGAGTTAAGCACAGGTTAAAATGTTATGAATTGTCTCAAGCCAGGGGGTTAGTAAGATTTTGCAAGCACAGACTAAATGATCACAGGTACCCACACATATGGTAATATAAATCACTGCCAAGCTTTTTTTTATTTACCTGGGAGTAGTTTTTTTTGTATCTGATCATGTTCTCAATGTAAATGTAATTGGCTTTCTATTCCATCAGGCATCCTGTGGGAGAAAACTGCTCCAACTCCCCATATGGTGATGCATCGCAGGGAATGGCTAAGTTGGATTGTAGTGCACCAACAATACTGATGACTGCAAAGCCTGTTAATCCTTGTAAATGTTTCTTTTTCTTTTCCCCACTTCCAACTCTGATGTTTCTTTAACAGCTGGTGGAGTGGGGCTAAGGTAGTAGATATATTTCATAAAAAAGGCTCAGATAATAAATTTCAGCTGGCCTGTTACCAGGGGAACACATATTCAACAAGCTCCACAGGGAGGTCAATCAGTGATTCCCCATGGACTTTGTGTGGGTTATCATGCAAGGTCCGTGATGCTTTAATTATCAAGACAGATAGCTGCGCAGTTTGCTTCTTGTAAGATACAGTGACTGTTGCTGCCCTAGCGTCTGTGATGTCTCTGGGTATATATACATTATATAGCTTCTCACTTGCTCATTCTCAATGGTTGGAAGCCTTTATGAAGATAAAAGCTGCTGAGATTTTCCAGCATTTTCTCTTTTGGTAACCATTGTGGGGTTTTTTTGCACATTTTCTCCTGACTGCTTCACTCTGCACTACACTTGTAAATGGCCTTTCCTATTAACGCACATAATTTGTGCATCAGCAGGTCTCTTGGAAGTGATCTCCCCCACATCAGAAACAGGTTTCCTCCCTCAATGTTGCAATCCCTTTTTCAGGCTGCGCTGCGCCTGAACTCAGGCTGTTCTTTACAACAACGATTTCCTGCCACAAATGGTACACCTCGTAACTTAGTTACATCATGCTCAATACATTCAGCTGCCTGAGCTCTTTCTAAAAGGATTTTTGTCCCACCCAGCCAATAGCTTCTTGTGCATGATGGGGCTGTTTATACCACAGATCAAATGGTCTGTTAACAGAACTCGCAGTTCTCCGATAACCCTCTCAATGTAGCCATGAAGCTTGAGACTATCTCCCCTGGCTCCCGGACTACTGATTAAAAAATTGTATCAGACCATAATGAAGGGTTGGGGATTAAAATGATATTTTACCAGTTCAGCTACGTGGTCAAAAGTGTGCCTGGAATGACAGGCGATGTTAAACCTCTCATTAAGCTGTAAGTCTGCGGACCACAGACTGTGAGCAGTATAATGTTTCACTTTTGTCCAGCTGTTATTTCATTTGCTACAAAGGAGTAACGCAGCTTTCAATATACTGTCCCCAGTTTTCTACTTTTTCTTAATTCATTCATGGGACGTGGGCGTCTGGGTCAAATTTTGTTTTATTTTTGTCACATACATTAGTATACAGTGAAAAGAATTGTTTCTTGTGTGCTATACAAAAGTATACTATACATAGGGAAGGAAAAGAGTGCAGAACGTACTATTATAGTCATAGCTAGGTGTAGAGAAAGATCAAAAAATGTGCTAATCAGTATTTGAATGTGATTAGCAGGTAAGGGACTGAAGTCTTTAGACACATTAACATCTCTCCTCCTGCTAGGAGTGGTTCCCTCCAGTTTACAACCCCTCTAACAGCCTGACCTCGCTGGAATGAAGGAAGACCATGGAGGCCCCCTGGGGGTAGGAAGGATGCCTCCTGGGGATTGCCAGCCTGGAAGTCCAATCTGGTCCCTTGGCAATGCTGGGGGGCTCAGGGCTGCTGAGTAGGATTGGGATTACAGGTGAGGTGGTCAGGACTGCAGGGGGTGTTGGGACTGTGGCAGAGAGGTTGGGGTTGCGGGGAGGGGGAGGGTGGTCAGGGCTGGCGGTGGGAAGGGAGGGATTTGGGAGATTAGGACTGATGGGGCAGATGGGATTGAAACGGATCTGTCGGGGTGGGGGGGTGGGGGGGTAGTGGAGGGCTGCTGCTGTCCTGGCAAAGTCTGGGAGCCCAGCAATCAGGGAGTGGGGATGTCAGAATGGCAGCAAAGTGGGGTTGTGGTCAGTGATCGGGGGGTTGGGGGGTCGGATGGACAGTGTTGCGGGATTGCAGGGCTGGTCAATGATCAGGGTTGGAAGGGTAGGAGGAGCCGTGATGTAGGGTTGAAGGGCTGGCCAGTGATCGTGAGGCCAGCAGTGCTGGGCTGCTGCACGTGTGCCAATCTCAGCATTGATAGGCTTACAAATTCTGAGGCAAATTTCCTTGCTTCATGTAGTCCTTCAGATGCCCAGGCAATCTGATTTAAAAAAAACCTCAGGGATGGCGGGGGGTGGAATGGTGTTGCTGGGGTGGCGGGGAGAGCAACAATCATTGTGAACAGCAAGGAAAAGCTGCTTTCTGCTCGCTACCTGGCAGAATGATAATGAAATCTTGCCTTTTGACTAAAGAGAAGGAACCTCCAGAGATTTAAGATCACCTAAGTCTAGGAGGATGTACCATTTGCTAGAAGGCAGTTCTGAAATTCCCAAAAGATTAAGGGACAAGACCTTTGATGGATACTGGACATTATAACACAACAAAACAGGGAGAAAGTGAATCAATTAGATGCTGGATGTGAGCATTGACTGAGGTTCTGCAAAAAGTATTCTGTATGCAGTATGGGACTATCAGTCACGTTAAGACATTAGTAGAGTTATCTTTTCTGCAGTTTAGGGCATTAGTTGCCTACTCGGTAATATTTAGTCAATGTTCATTTTAGTTTGCAAACTAAAAGTCTTAAAATCTTGTCATGTTGGTCACTGGGAATTCAAATCTGTTTATAAAATTTATTTGTTTTGACTGTGATCAAAACAAGTTCAGTTATATCTCATACAGGTTCCAACAAAGTATGAGTATCTGAGGTGGCATTTAGTAAACACATGTGATAGTCAATGATTGAGTATCTCGGAGGAATCATTGCCCATGGCCTCTATCAATTCACTCTACCCAAATAACTGCTAGTGTGGCAGATAAAAGGCAAGAATGGGTGACAAGGCAAGAATGTCACGACTTCTCATTATGAACATGATATTATATATTGTTACCAAATATGTGCCGCATGGCATGTGGTTGTCTGAAATTTAATTATATCAGCAGGTATTTTGGAAATACTCATCTCTGAAGGCACACCAATAAACTTGTGAAATGTCTAGAGGGTCATCTCCAACACTTCACCTTAACTTGCTGTTCTGTGCACTCTTCCAACGTGAGGAAGCTAAAAATAAATAAACAAGGGAGTGTAATGGCATGTGCACATCTCAATGAGTGGATAATATTTCAGATAAGGATGAGGATGAGTGTCAGTAATCGATGAGAATGTGAGAAAATGCATGGAAAGAGAGCTATGGTGAGTTTGATGAGTAATGAGATTGAATAGTTTGAGAAGGCAGATTGAGGGAGTGGGGTAACACACACAACAAGATATAATGTACCACTGTATTCACCTTTGCTGACCTGGTTAGGTCATTAAAACACTTCCATCAATATGGTATTGCACTCCTGCTGTTGAAATTCTCAACACTCTTCAACCACAACTTCTTGGTCTCTGCTGCCTGTTTCTGCTTCCCATTGCTGAGAATAATACCCCAATCCAGTACCTCATAGCCCCAGCAGCAAATTCAGAGAGTCATCAATGAAATGGACTGCAGCTTTTGCAAATCTCACTTGCATTCCCCAAGTTTCTTCTCCTGCCTATTGAACTCCAAGATCACCAAATTGCATATTGGACCTGAAATCACATCATTAATTCCTGATGCTCATCTGAGAGCAAGCCCAGAAGTAAAATGATAATGAGATGGCTGTGTTAAAAAGCCAGTTGGTGGAAATTTCTGGCATTTCCCACCGAAAGGATCAACGAGAACTGCCAAAATTGACTCCTGCTGTGGGTTCACTGGCATTGGTGGTGGGACAGGCAAACCATGCGAATTGCCACTGACTTTGGCAGAACTGGAAGATCTCAGCGGCAGCCAATGGCAGATCGACTCTGCCGTGGGAAAACCACTAGGGGACTGGAAAATTCCAGCCACTAACAGTCACACTGGCTGAAACCTTATCACTGAGCAGGTGGTGTTCCCAGAACAGAAATCGCTGTTGGCCTCAGGTAGAATTTTACAATCTTGCCTGAGCGAGGCCGTAAAATCCCACTATTGGCCATGATCTTACCAGCCATTCATGCCACACTCCCACTGCAGCAATTTGGTGGCCAGCCAAATCTCTGTTCACTGCAGCAGGATGGGAAAATTCAGTCAGCACGAACGGTGGTAAGATACCAGCCACTGAGTATAAATTCAGGTTTCCCTGTGATCCTGGACATCCCACTCAGTAGTCCCATCCAGTACCATACCATTTCTAAAACCGTCCCCCACCCCCCAACCCTGATCCCACTGTACTTTCCAGATAAGATCAACGCCACTATGTAGTTTTAGTTAAGTGACTAAAATGACCATATAAGATGCCACAACGTGCACTTGTGATGCATTTTTATGACATAAATGGTACACATACTCCAATAAAGGCAAAATAATACAGGTGCTACAAAAGACCAGGATTTTACTCACCCCTCCTGCATGGCGGGATAGTTAAATGGCCATTGCATTCACCGGTGGGTAACACAATGTGGCAGGATCATAAAACTGAGCTGAAATAACAACAGAGGGGTGCTGGAAATGCACAGCATGTCTGGAGACAGTAGGAGTCAATGTTTCAACTCAGTTATGGCTCTTGAGAACATACTGTACACATACCATGTTCAGTATCACAGACCTAACAATGATAGCATAACCTAACAATGCTAGCATAACACACAGCATTATAAATATATCTTCTGCTTCTCCTAAGTTTGATAAGACCAAGTCATTGAATTCACATCAACTTAACAAACACAGGAACATTTTGACCAACGTACCAAGATATCATCTCATACAGAGGATCTGGCCTCATTGAAATGTAAAAGGTAAAGTGCAATGTTGCAGTTCAGGATCAATGGATTTTATCACATTTTTGGCACCAGCCTCGCCTGGGCAATCTGACAATGCGCAGGAACAGACTCAGAAGAGGACCAAGGAGTTAAGTTCAATTTTTATAATTTCCTTGAAGGCAAGAAAGAATAGGATGTTCCACTGACCAGATGTATGCTTCTCCCTTCACAATGATCACTAATTGACCCACCCCAACATGATCTCCCATCTCCCCATACACTCTCAATATAATTATCTGACCTATTGGATTTTGTTTCTTTTGTCTCTGTACACAGCCTTCTGCAGCATGTTTTTCCATTCTCACTCATCAATCTCTGTGTTATTATTGCTGAGCTCCAGCAGGAATCAATTTTAGGATATTGAAATAATGTCTAACATCAAGGCAGCAATGTGAGCTTGTGATTTGTCCTTCCCCACTATCCACACTGCACACATGGCCTGCGTTAAAACCCAGACTTCAGTCATATTGAAGATGGTACTCTGTCACAATGAACTATGTCACAGTGCAAATCCACTGAAATAGCATTGTTCTACATAAAATCAGTCTGAACCCGTCAGCATATTTCTTAACATAGCTGATATAAGCAATTTATCTGGCAATATAAAGGTATATCCAGGATAGTACACCATTAGACTCCTAAGAGACTGAGTTTAAGTCTAATTGGGTTTGACTTGCATAACCTGTTGTACAGTTGATTGCTCTCCACAGGGGAATCATTACTGGACAGGTCCAAAACACATGGAAGAACATGTCACACTGTGTGACACATCTGGGACAGCAAGGGATATTTTACTCCAGATAACAGATGTATAATAAAACCTGTAAAGTAACTCGAATTGGATTTCCATCTGCTCAATACAAGTTGAAGTATTATGGACACAGAGTAACATTTCCTCCAATCTTTGTTTCCAGTCATGACAGTTCTGCCTTTCTCTCATGTTCCTCCCAGGGAGTTGTTAATAGGGTCTGTGCTTGATTTGAAGACAGAAAGTGACAAGAAGTATGCCATAGATTTTATATTGTGTTTTTGCATCATTCATAAGAATAAATTTATCTGTGAGATGTGGCAGTGCAGAGAGACAAGAAACTTGGCAATTTGGCGAAGGGAGAAATTAAACTCTTAATGATGATTTTAAAATCAGGAATTATTTTACAGCTGACACTTTTACAGGATAGTATCATGCTATCTGCCTTCGCCCAATTTAATGAGCCATAATCAATGCCTAAAAGTTAGATTCTCTTTGAAAATGCAAGCCTCCTGCATTATCCAAATATAATTGATTTGAAGCTCTTTATGAATTTTATATCTAAAGGCTAGGCTTACTGTTTTATTAATTATGCTTTTCCTATGTAATGGTAAACGACTTAATAGCATTTTAATTAAGAGATTCCAGAGACATCAATGTGCCCACCCCCATTCTTACCATCCAAACCAGAACACTGTATGCAAAAAAAGCAAATTGAAATAATAAAATAGTGAATTTTATAACCAGTGTCCTTTTTTCCATATTTTCCAACACTTGATAGTAATGATGTTAATGAACCTGATCTGAACTTTGTGCATGTGGGAAGGAAGGTGAGAGAAAACAAGAGGAATAAAAGCAAAATTACAGACTTATAAAGTTTATTTATTAGTGTCACAAGTAAGCTTACATTAGCCATGCAATGAAGTTACTGTAAAAATCCCCCACTCACCACAGGCCAGCCCTTGTTCAGATTAACTGAAGGAGAATTTAGCATGGCCAATGCACCTGATCAGCATGTCTTCCAGACTGTGGGAGAAAACCGAAGCAATTGGAGGAAATTCATGCAGACACAAGGACAATGTGCAGACTTCACTCAGACAGTGATCCAGCCAGGAATCAAATCCAGGTCCCTGGCACTGTGAGGCAGCAGTTCTAATCACTATGCCACCATGTCTACTACAAATTAACAAATGCAGGTGTGAGGGCAGACCTCCATTTCACACTGATCAACAACATCATTAGTATTGAAATCAAATCCTAAACCTTGATTAAGACATGGTTTCGCAATGTAGACTTTTCCATTTATATTATTGGTGACATTTTATTTTAGAATTGAGGTGAAAAGTAATTGTAAATACACTGGAGTATTATGCTTTCTAATGGGTGTTCCTGGAATTTACCTTTCAGAGGTAATCTAATTCTGCTCTTTCCAATTTTCTTCATTTATCAAGGGAGGCTTATATTTTTAAATGGGCTTCTAGACAAGCAGGTTTCTTTTGCAATGAAAGTCTTATTTTGCTGAATGTCAATTTTATTGGCCAAATGGAATGATATGTTATGACTTCTTTAACAGGGCATTGGAAATCTTAGCTTTAAAATCAACATATTAATCTTAAAATGGGAAGTATCCTACGATAAATTTATAATTTTAAGATCCAACAATAATTGCACATTGTTTTCAGTGATTCTTATTGTGGAGAAAAGAAACACGCAAAATATCATCCAAGTTAGTTCTGGAGCAGTAGAACTCACTTTTACTGTAAATATTAAGGACATGCAGAAGAATATAATTAATGGACCCAACTTTTCTGTAGAAAGAACATTAAGCTCCCAACTCTAAGGAGCATCTTGGAAAGTAATTTCCAACAATTGCACATTGCAGTTAAGCAAAGAATTCAGAACATTGGAAAAACTCAGCATGTCTGGCAACATCTGTGGACAGAGGAACAGATGTTTTGAGTCCAACATGACTCTTCTTTGGAGCTGAAAAGGTAGAAATGTGATGGGTTTCGTGCTTTTGCAAAAAGGTAAGGTGAGCTTCAGGTAGAGCAAAAGAGAAAGTTGGAGGTAGACTAGAGCAGGGAGATAAAGTAACAAAGACGTTATGGAAGAAGAAACAAAGGGAGAAAAAAATGATACCAGTGAAGAAACAAAGCATTGATATAGAGTAGATGTTAATAGCAGATTAATGGTCTGCTCTGAAAACATAAACATAAAAACAAGATACAAAGTGACAATTGTGAGAATGTAAGAACATAAAAACATAAGAAATAGGAGCAGGAGTAGGCCATCTAGCCCCTCAAGCCTGCCCTGCCATTCAATAAGATCATGGCTGATCTGAAGTGGATCAGTTCCACTTTCCCACTTTCTCCCCATAACCCTTAATTCCCTTGTCTATCAGAAATCTTTCTACCCATGACTTAAATATATTTAGCGAGGTAGCCTCCACTACTTCAACAAGCAGAGAATTCCAAAGATTCACACCCTTTGAGTGAAGAAGTTCCTCCTCAACTCTGATCTAAACCACCACCACCCCCCCCCTTATTTTGAAGCTGTGCCCTCTAGTCCTGCTATTCTTTATAAGCAGGAAGAATCTCTCTATCTCTACCCTATCCATCCCTTTCATTATCTTATATGTCTCTATAAGATCCCCCCTCAGCCTTCTAAACTCCAACGAGTACAAACCTAGTCTACTCAGTCAATCCTCATAGGCTAATCCTCTCATCTCCGGTATCAGTGACAAGTGGTGTGCCTCAGGGGTCTGTTTTGGGGCCCCTGCTGTTTGTAATTTTTATAAATGATCTGGATGAGGGTATTGAGGGATGGATCAGTAAATTTGCAGATGACACTAAAGTCGGTGGAGTGGTAGATAGTGAAGAGGGGTGTTATAGTTTACAGAGTGACTTGGACAAGTTGCAGAGCTGGGCCGAGAGGTGGCAAATGGAGTTTAATGTGGAAAAGTGTGAGGTAATGCACTTTGGCAGGAACAATAAATGTGTAGAGTATAGGGCTAATGGTAGGGCTCTTAATAGTGTTGAGGAACAGAAGGATCTTGGTGTATGTGTCAATAGATCCCTGAAAGTAGGCAGTCAAGTGGATAAAGTTGTTAAGAAGGCATATGGAGTCTTAGCTTTTATTGGTAGGGGGATTGAATTTAGGAGCCGCAGCATCATGTTGCAACTGTACAAAACTCTAGTGCGGCCGCACTTGGAGTATTGTGTGCAGTTCTGGTCCCCACATTATAAGAAAGATGTGGAGGCATTGGAGAGGGTACAGAGGAGGTTTACCAGGATGTTGCCTGGTATGGAGGGCAGGTCCTATGAAGAGAGGTTGAAGGATTTGAGGTTGTTTTCGTTAGAAAGGAGGCGGCTAAGAGGGGATCTTATTGAAACATATAAGATGATTAGAGGTTTAGATAGGGTGGACAGTGATAGCCTTTTTCCTAGGATGGAGAAAGCTAGCACGAGGGGACACAGCTTTAAATTAAGGGGTATGAGTTATAGGACGGATATCAGAGGTAGGTTCTTTACTCAAAGAGTGATTAGGGAGTGGAATGCCCTGCCTGCAGCTGTTGTAGATGCGCCAAGTTTGGTGGCGTTTAAGAGGTTAATTGATAAGTATATGGAAGAGAAGGGAATGGTTTAGTTTGGAGGGGCATTGCTTTTTATTTTGGTCGGCACAACATCGAAGGCCGAAGGGCCTGTTCTGTGCTGTAATGTTCTATGTTCTATGTTCTATCAGCCTAGTGAACCTTCTCTGCACTTCCTCCAAGGCCAATATATCCTTTCACAAATGCAGCGATCAAAACTGCACACAGTACTCCAGCTGCGGCCTCATCAGCATTCTTTTCAGTTGCAACAAGACCTCCCTACTTTTATATTCTATCCCCTAGCTATAAAGGCCAACATCCCATTCGCCTTCTTGATCACCTGCTGCACCTGCAGACTGGGTTTTTGCAATTCCTACACAAGGACCCCCAGGTTCTCTGCACCATAATATGCTGCAGCTTTTCGCCTTTTAAATGATGTATAAATGATAGTTTTTCATCTCCTTTTTTCATGTATGAATGATAGTTTCAACACAGAATGAATTAAAGCAGGACAGATTTGAGTCATGGTCTGAAGTTCAGAGCTGACCTTTACTCTGCTGTTAACACCTACTCCAGATCAACAATTTGTTTTTTGACTATGACCATTTACCTCCCTTTACATTTTGTTCTTAGCATCTTTGTCATTTAATCATCCCCACCCTTTGACCTGTCTCTGATCTCTTTTGCTACAGCGGACCCTCTCTCCTTTTCTCAACAATATGAAATCCAGCATGTGGTGGCCTCCTCAGTTCCAAAGAAGAGTCATATTGGGCACAAAACATTAACTCTGTTTTTCCCTTCACATATGTTGCCAAAACTGCTGAGTTTTTCCAGCACTTCTATTTTTATTCCAGATTCCCAGAATTTGCAGCATTTTAATTTTATAGAATGCTATCATTAGAGTTACCCTGCTCCTTCAGAAGTTGCATTGTACTGGAATCTCTCTGAGAAAGTGGACACTGAAATTCATTCAACAGCATGAAGTCGCTTTGGTTACATGATAGATACTTATGAAACTAACAGTAAAAGGTGTGTCTTGTCCATTCCAGTGTGAGTTCTCTTTGACATTGTCATCAAAAAACTATAGCTTATCATTGTGCAAAATGTTCCAAAGCAATGCTGTCAAACAAAATTTGACACCAAGCTTTAGAAGGTAATATTAAGACAGTTGCAACCAAAAGGTTGGTCAAAAAATAGGTTTTAAGTAGTATTTCAGAGAATAAAAGAGGTTAAAAAAAATGAAGATGTTTAGGGAGGGACTTTCATGGCTTCAGGCCTGGAAAGCTGTCATCACATGAGGCATTCAAATTTGGGAATGCTCAAGAGGCCACAATTGGAGGAACTGAGGTATCTTGGAGGTTTGTAGAACTGAACGAGTTATAGAGATATGGAAGAGTGAGGCAATGGATAGATTTGAAAAGAACGGTGAGAAGCTTAAAATCAAGATGTTGC
Source organism: Sphyrna mokarran (assembly GCA_024679065.1). Lineage (NCBI taxonomy): Eukaryota > Metazoa > Chordata > Chondrichthyes > Carcharhiniformes > Carcharhinidae > Sphyrna > Sphyrna mokarran. The sequence continues at coordinate 100,672,127 of JAGIQG010000003.1, read as the reverse complement.
TGGACTGGTAGCCAATGTGGATGAGCAAGCACCCGGGGAATGGCTCTCAATCCAGTTTCTGGACAAAGCCCAGAATACCAGCAATGGAGATTTGCATGATCTCAATGTTAAAGAGGATAGAATGTGAAAGACTAGTGGAAGAGTGCACTGGAATAGTCAACACCAGAGTGGGGGGGATTTTCAGGCTCTTTGTGTGATGTGTTTTCCGGCAATGGACACGACCTGCCATTGACCATTTTGAACTGATTTGCTATTGTTGCATATATTGGGATATAGTGAAAAGTATTGTTTCTTACGAGCGGTGCAGGCAAATCATACTATTCAAAGAGGAGAAAAAAAGGACAGAGTGCAGAATATAGTGTTATAGTTACCAATAGGGCAAAACAAAAGATTAGCTTAGTATGTAATAGGACCATTCAAAAATCTGATAGCAGCTGAAGAGAAACTGTTCTTGAGTCAGTTGGTATGTGATCTCAGACTTTTGCATCTTTTTCCTGATCAAAAAAGGTGGAAAAGAGTATGTCTGGGTTGTGTGGGGTGCTTGATCATGCTTTCTGCTTTTCCGAGGCTGTAGGAAGTATAGATGGAATCAATGGACAGGAGGCCAGTTTGTGTGATGGACTGGGCTGGGTTCACAACTCTTTGTAATTTCTTGCAGTTTTGGTCAGAACAGGAGCTAAACCAAGCTATGAATTTTGTGTGGCCCTCACCTTCCAATCTTGGGAAATCTACCACTGGGATTCACTATCAGTGACCGAGAAAATCACATCGGTAGGAAGAGCTGAAAAATTCAACCCCAGAGTTATCAAAGTGAGGGTTCCAACAGTAAATGAACTAAGGCAGGGGAGATTCAAATGTTGTTTCAGAATTCTGTGTCTAGTGATGTTACTAAATCCAGCGATATTACAAAATAGTCTCAATGCTGGCATGAATATATGATCAGAAGCTTACTTCTGCATCAAATATGACATCAAGGCTATGAAAAACCTGATTCAGCAGAAGGCAATATCTAAGGAAAGAGATGAAGTCGGTGGCTTGGAAACAGATTTTGTTGCAATGACTTCTTTGCAACCATTTTAATGAAGTCTTAATTACTGGAAAGCACTGTTTCTACCACGGAAAATTATTTTTACAAGCGTGGAGCCTCATTCTTCCAGACGTTCAATATTACTGCCGATTTTAAAAAGATTGATTTTTATTTTATCTGTTTCTTTATTTCTGAGCTCAATCTCCTTTTGCATCACTTTATTTCACTTCTTATACTTGATTTGGTATTGAATGAAATATTCTAACTGGTACTTCTTGATCCAGTCCCTATATTGCTTATTAAGAATTTTTTTTTTTAAATTTGATTGATTTGAGAGACACACTGTAGCTTGTCCTATTTACACAGCTCCAATACACATATAGAGGGTGCTACACTTTGCCAAGGTTTGGCTGACAGAAATTCCTAATAGAAAATCCATAGAGAATGTTCCCGTCCCACCCGCCACAAGAATGGTAGTGGGTGGGGAGGCCAGACCATACAAAGGTCCACTGACGTTGGATGCGATTTTCCAATTTTAGAGAGAATGCGGTGGGAAAATTCTTCCCTCTGTTGGCAAATGCAAGTATAATGAATGGCTGCTCCAATCCATTCAACACAATGCAAAACCCTGTCCAATTTCTGAAAATGAAATAACAGACATAGAAGAAAAATAGAGTGATTCTTACAGTAAAACCGTTCAATCAAAGCAGAGTGAAAAATAAATATTTCCATTTATATATCAGTTTTCACAAACATTGGGCATCTCAAATTCTTTATAACCAACAAAATACACTTTGAAGTAGAGTCACTGATGTAATGAGAGAAACATGGCAACTAACCTGCACTCAGCAAACTCCTACAAACACAACAACCAGAAAATCTGATTTTTACTTATTCATCCTTGGAATGATGGTTAAGCCAACATTTATTGCCCATCCCTAATTGCTTTTGAGAAGGTGTTGATGAACTGTCTTCTTGAACTAGTGAGGTGCAGTGGTATAGATATACCCATGGTGCTCTTTGAGAGAGAGTTCCAGGATTTTGACCCAGCAACAGTGAAGGAATGGTGACATATTTCCAAGTCAGGATGGTGGGTAGCTTGAAGAGGAATTTCCAGATGGTGGTATTCTCATCCACTGCTGCCCTTGTCCTTTTAGATGTAATGGTCATAGGTTTTGAAGTAGCCTTGGTGAGTTCTTGCAATGCATCTTGTAGATGATATATATGGCTGACAGTGTGTGGTGCTTGTGGAGGGAGTGAATGTTTGTGGATGGGGCATTAATCAAATGGGCTATTCTGTCTAGAACGTGACTTGAAACCAGAATTTTGCAATTCATTAGTAAGTGCATCATTAACTGAACCATGACTAACAGGTCTGTCAGTGGAGAATGCTGATATTTGACCTCTGGTAACCATAACTATCTTTCTTTTTGGCAGCTGTGACTTCAGCTAAAGGAGCATTTCCCCTTTGAAGCCCATCATTAAGCAATTTTTGAAGAGGTAACAAGGAAGTTAGATAAAGAAGAACCCGTGGACATGATTTATTTAGATTTCCAGAAGGCCTTTGACAAGATGCCACATAGCAGACTGTTAAACAGGTTAAGAGCCCATGGTGTTATGGGGAACATCCTGGCATGGATAAAGGATTGGCTGATTGGCAAAAAGCAGAGAATGGGGATAAAGGGATCTTTTCCAGGATGGTAGTTGGTGACTAGTGGTATGCTGGGACCACAACTTTTCACAATATACATTAACAATTTGGAGGAAGGAACTGAAGGCACTCTTGCTAAGCTTGCAGTTGATACAGAGATATAAGAACATAAGAACTTAAGAAATAGAAACAGAAGTAGGCCATCCAACCCTTCGAGTATGCCCTGCCATTCAATAAGATCATGGCTGATCTGTAGTGGTTCAATACCACTTTCCCGCTTTCTCCCCGTAACCCTTAATTCCTTTGTCAATCAAAAACATATCCACTCTTGACTTGAACGTATTCAGCAAGGAAGCCTCCACCACCTCATCAGGCAGAGAATTCCAAAGATTCACCACCCTTTGCATGAAGAAATTCAACTCTGATTTGAACCACTTCTCCCCCCCCCCCCCCCCACCCCAATCTTGAGGCTGTGCCCTCTAGTCCTGTTATCTTTGCTAAGCGGGAAGAGTCTCTCAACCTCTACCCTATCCATCCCCTTCATTGTCTTACACATGTCTATAAGATTCCTTCTCAATCTTCTAAACTCAAAAGAGTACAAACCTAGCCTATTTAGTCTCTCCTCATAGCCCTCATCTCTGGTATCAACCCTTTGAACCTTCTCTGCACCCCCTCCAAGGCCAATATATCCTTCCTCGAATGCAGCGACCAAAACTGCACACAGTACTCCAGCTGCAGCCTCACCAGTACCCTATACAGCTACAAAAGTACCTCCCTACTTTTATATTCTATCCCCCTAGCTATAAAGGCCAACATTGCATTCGCCTTCTTAATCATATACTGCACCTGCATACTGTGTTCTTGCGATTCGTGCACAAGGAACCCCAGGTCCCTCTGCACCGTCACATGCTGCAGCTTTTCACCATTTAAATAGTAATTCTTCCTACCATTGTTCCTACCAAAATGGATGACTTCACACTTGCTAACATTATACTCCATCTACCAGGTCCTCGCCCACTCACTCAACCTATCCAGATCCCTCTGCAGACTTTCCACACCCTCCACGCAATTTAATTTTCCACTCAGCTTCGTGTCATCAGCAAATTTCGTCACCCTGCACTCAGCCCCTTCCTCCAGATCATCTATGTAAATGGTAAATAGTTGAGGCCACAGCACTGATGCCTGAGGCACTCCACTAGTCACCATCTGTCAATCAGAAAATCACCCATTAATACCTACCCTCTGCTTTCTATTAGATAATAGGGGGACAGATAATATTGAGGAATAGAACATAGAACATAGAACACTACAGCGCAGTACAGGCCCTTCGGCCCTCGATGTTGCACCGACCAATGGAGAAAAAGCAATGACCCTCTAACCTAAACCTAAATTGAGTGTAGAGGGACAGATAGTATTGAGGAAGTAGGGGGTCTCCAGAGGGACTTGGACATGTTAGGAGAATGGGCAAAGAAATGGCAGATGGAATACAATGTAGGAAAGTGTAAAGTTATGCACTTTGTGAGGAAAAGTGAAGGGATAGACTATTTTCTGAATGTGAAAATGCTTAAGAAATAAGCATCTGTATGGAGTTTGCACATTCTCCCTGTATCTGCATGGATTTCCTCCAGGTGCTCTGGTTTCCTCCCACAGTCCAAACATGTGCAGGTTAGGTGGATTGGCCATGCTAAATTACCACTTAGTGCACTTAGTGTCAGGGGGACTGGCTAGAGTAAATGCATGGGGTTATAGGTATAAGACCTGGGTGGAATCATGATCGGTGCAGACTCGATAGGCCAAATGGCTTCCTTCTGCACTGTAGCATTCTATGATTCTATGAAATCAGAAACACAAGGGAACTTGGGAGTCAGTGTTCAAGATTCTCTTAAGGTTAATGTGCAGGTTCAATCGACAGTTAAGAAGGCAAATGCAATGTTAGCATTCATGTCAAGAGGACTAGCATACAAGAGCAGGGATATACTTCTGAGGCTGAATAAGGCTGTGGTCAGACCCCATTGGGAGTATTGTGAGCAGTTTTGAGCCCCAAGGAAGGATGTGCAGATATTGAAAAGGGTCCAAAGGAGGTTCACAAGAATGATCCCTGGAATGAAGGACTTGTCGTATGAGGAACAGTTGAGGACTCTGGGTTTGTACTCACTGGAGTTTTAGAACATTGAGGCTTGATCCTTGGAATGAAGGACTTGTCGTATGAGGAACAATTGAGAACTCTGAGTCTGTACTCACTGGAGTTTTAGATGAGGGTTATCTTATTGAAACTTACAGGATTTTGTGAAGCCTGGATAGAGTGGACATGGACAGGATGTTTCCACTAATAGGAAAAACTAGAACCAGAGAGCATAACCACAGGCTAAAGGGACTATCCTTTAAAACACAGATGAGGAGAAATTTCTTCAGCCTGAGAGTAGTGAATATATGGAACTCTTTGCCATAGAAAGTTGTGGAGGCCAGGTCATTGGGTGTCTTTAAGACAGAAATAGATAGGTTCTTGATTAATAAGGGGATTAGTCATTTTATGGAAAAGGCAGGAGAATGGGGATGATAAAAATATCAGCCATGATTGAATGGTAGAGCAAATTCAATGGGCCGAGTGGTCTAATTCTGCTACTATGTCTCATGGTCTTATGGTCATAGTGTATTGAATGCTATTTTGATATTGAGGCAGCTACTTTCAACTCTTTTCTAGTAAGCAATATATTGGCAATCTTATGGGATAAAAGTAGCGATGAGGTCTAGAACTGGCTGGTTCTTACAGAATCTAAACTAAGTCTTTAATGGTGATGCCATTGATGACTCCTAATTATCATTCTACATTTGAATGGAAAATCATCAGCAAGGCAGTAATTTTTTATTTATATGTTCATGCATTGTAGGCATCGCTGGCCGGCCAGCATTTATTGCCCACTACTGGGGGCATTCAAGAATTAACCACATTGTTATGGATCTGGAGTCACATGTCGGCTAGACCAGGCAAGGATGATAGGTTTCCTTCCTTTAAGGACATTGGATGTCCATGTTAATTATTTATTTTGTGGTCAATGTACCCAATCCATGTTAAACCTTGCCCCTCGCACCTCACACCTTTGACTCCTCCACCCTGAGAAAAAGCTTGTGACTATCCACACTCATAATCTTGTAGACTTCTATCAAGTCACCCCTCAACATTCCTGGTTCCAATGAGAACGTCAGGAGAAGGCCGAAGAGGATTATCCACTTGGCACAAACGTTCTCACTTAGCTGCATAGGTGAGCAGTCCCATAACAAACTGAAAGGTTTTGTTCAAATCATAGAAACAGAAGGAGGCCATTTGGCCCATTGAACCTACACTGACAACAATTCCACTCAGGTCCTATCCATGTATTCATCCTGACACTAAGCAGCAATTTTATCATAGGCAATCAACCTAACCTGCATATCTTTGGAGTGTGAGAGGAAAGCGGACCATCAGGACAGAAATCACACAGACAAAGGGGAAATATGCAAGCCCCACACAGACAGTCCCCCAAGGCTGGAAATGAACCCAAGATCCTGGTGCTAGAAGGCAGCAGTGCCAAATACTTTGTCATGGTGCCAGCCATGAATATAAGGATTCACAGGAAAAAGCCTGAAGGATCCACACTTATGATAACAGGCTGCATGCAACAACTACATCATAAAGGGAATGCTTCTTGGTAGTTTCGGTTGAAGTTGCTTAAAAACATTTCCGTTTCTTGGTCTCAGATGCTGGTCTTTGTGGATGTGGATTTTTATAAAGCGTTCCCTACTATTTGCTTAGCTTTTCATCACAATCTTCGACTGGTCGTGGGAGAGTTACAGAACTTTAAACTGTCCCATTGGTTGCAGCTCTGCTCAGTTTAATCAATCAGTGGAATGCTGATGGATATTTAAAATGAATGCTTGTTCAAACAAATAATCACCATCCTTTTGAAAGCTATATGAAAGATTAACTAGGTAGATCAATGGACTCTCACATATGAGGGGTATTGAAACAGAATTCATAATATACCAGCCGTAAGCTGCTTACTCTACACCTGCACAATGATGCTAGGGTGCTCTTGAAGGTAATGCAGTGGAAACAACAGAGAAAATGCATTTAGCCACTTGATAATACGGAACTTTAAAAAAAAATGACAAGCAGTTCATCTTGCATTCCTCAGGACAGATACAAAAATACAATTTTCTGCCAAGAATTATAGTAACAACCAATTTAAGATTATCAACCAAGCTATCCGTATGGCTCACTTACACTTGATGGGAGCTATATCTATTCATACGTTAACCTGTCATCTGCAAGCAAAAGGAACATATCCAGGCATTACATTTGTATTGAATTTTTAAAAGTGTGAAGGGATAATAGGTCCTTGCTGAATTCACCATGGCAATACCTTGACCTAGCAGAATTGACTAGACACTATGGGCAGAATAATCCAGTCCCAACCGCCACAAGAATGGTAGAGGGTGTGGGGGAGAAGAGAAGACAGCAGCGGTGTTGAGGGGGAGGCAAGAAATGGACCATACAGAGTTTGTGAGCACGGCCAGAAGTTTCTGCCCTCTAGTTGGCAAATGCATGTGTAATGAATGGCCACCCCAATTCATTCAACACTGAACTCAAAAACCTGTCCAATTTCTGAAAATAAAATAATAGCCATAGAAGAAAAATAAAGGAATTATTGCAGTAAAAAAGTTTCCAATCAAATAGCAGGGTGAAAAAATAAATACTTTCATTTATATATTACTTTCCACAAACATTTAACATGTCTTTATCATCAACAAAATACGCTTTGAAGCATAGTCACTGCTATAATGGGAGAAACATGGCAACTAATCTGCATTCAGCAAACTCTCACAAATACAAATCTAACAATGACCAGAAAATCTGATTTTTGTTTATTCATTCATTGGATAGCTAGGCCAGTCTTTATTGCCCATCCCTAATTGCCCTTGAGGAGGTGCTTGTGAGCTGTCTTCTTGAATTGCTACAGTGCAGGTGGTGCAGATACACCCACAGCGCTCTTTGAGAGAGAGGTCCAGAATATTGACCTAGCAACAGTGAAGGAACAGTGATTTGTTTTCATGTTAGGATAGTGGGTGGCTTGAAAAGGAATTTCCAGATGGTGGTGCTCTCATATACTGCTGTCCTTGTCCTTTTAGATGTATTGGCTATGGGTTTTGAAAGTGCTATCTCAGGAGTCTTGGTGAGTTCCTGAAGTGAATCTTGTAGATGGTACACATGGCTGCCACATGCGGTGGTTGTAGAGGGAGTGAATGTTTGTGGATGGGGTGTAATCAAATGGGCTGTTTTGTCCTGGATGGTGTCTAGTAGGGGAATTAAACCCAGAATTTTGCAATTCAGAAGCAAGCGCATCATTAACTGAACCGTGACTAACGGGTGTGTGATGGAGGATGCTGGTATTCAACCTCCTATAATCACAACTTTCTTCCTTTTTGGCAGTTCCAACTTAAGCTAAAGGAGGGTTTCCCCTTTGACCCTCATTGATAATCAGTTTACCAGGGCTTCTTTTTCTCATACTGCATTGAATGCTACTTTGATATTGAGGAAGCAACTCTCACCTCTCCTCAAGCAAACAATACATTAGCAATCGCATCTTGCTGGGTAAGAGTAGTGATGAGATCTGGAAGTGATCAGTTCTTACAGAATCCAAACTAAGTCTTTAAAGGGTTTGCTATTGATGACCCCCAATTATCATTCTACATTTAAATGGGAAATCATCAGCAGCACAATAATTCTTTTTAAATTTGTTCATGCGACGTGGGTGTCGCTGGCTGTGCCAGCATTTGTTGCCACCGCCGAGGGCATTTAAGAATCGACCACATTGTTGTGGATCTGAAGTCACATGTCGATTAGACCAGGTAAGGATGACACATTTCCTTCCCTAAAGGACACTGGCTGATTCATGTTAATTATTTATTTTGTGATCAATATACCCAGTCCATCTTGCATACTGTTGGGGGATATTATTGTTGTACTGCAACTGCTTCTTGTAACATGAAATGAACTACCTTGTTGAACACTGGTATCATAATGATGCAACCTGAGAAGGAGGCCAAATAGGATTATCAGCTTGGCACCACTGTTCTCACTTAGCTGCATGAGCGTGGGTCCCATAATGGACTGAAAGTTTTTGTTTGAACTATAGAAACCATTTGGCCCATCCAAACAGCACTGACAACAATTCCACCCAGGTCCTGTCCTCGTATTCATCCTGACAGTAAGTGTAATTTTACCATGGCCAATTCACCTAACCTGCACATCTTTGAAGAGTTGGAGGAAACTGGAGCATCAGGAGGAAACTCACATAGACAAAGGGAGAACATGCAAGCTCCACGCAGATAGTCACCCCCAAGACTGGAAATGAATCCGAGCCCTGGTGCTGGGAGGCAGCAGTGCTAACCACTGTGCCATTGTGCCGCCACTTTTTCCATTAGAAGCAATGCATAAATAGGACCATAAATAAACCTGAAAGATCCACATTGAAGTTGTCAGGCTGAATACAACAATTGCATCTTAAAGGGAATGCTTCTTGGTACTTCTAGTTAAAGTTGCTTAAGAACAATTTTGTTTCTTGCTCTCAGGTGCTAGTCCATAATTTGTGGATGTGGATTTTAATAAGACCTTCCCTACTATTTGCTTAGCTTTTCATCACAACCTTTGATTTGTCATGGGACAGCTACAGAGTTTTAAACTGTCCCATTGGTTGCAGCACTGCTCTGTTTAGTCAATCAGTGGATCGCTGATGGGTATTTAAAATGAATATTTGTTCGAACAAATAATCACCATCCTTTTGAACGTTATATGAAAGATTAACTAGATAGATCAGTGGACTCTCACATATGAGGGGTATTGAAACAGAATTCATAAAAACCAGCCGTAGGCTGTGTACTCTGCACCTGAATGTTTTCTGAACAATGATGCTAAGGTGCTCTTGAAGGTAATGCCATGGAAACAGGGCAGAAAATGCATTTAGCCACTTGATAGTACAGAACTTTAAAAAAGAAACATGCTGTTCATCTTGCATTCCTCGAGACAGAGGTGGAAATCCAGAGTTTTTGTGCCAAGAATTATGCTAACAACCAATTTAAGATTGTCAGCCAGGCTATCAATGTGACTCACTTACACTTGCTGGGAGCTACATCTATTGATACACTGTAACCTGTCTTTGCAAGCAAAAAGAATATGACCAGGTATTGCATCTGCTTTGAATTAAACAAAAGTGTGAAGGGATAATAGGTCCCTGCTGAATTCACCAGAGCAATAAATTGACTATTCAGAGTTAACTAGAGACTATGGACAGAATGTTCCTATCCCAACTGCCAAAAGAATGGCAGAAGGAGTTTGGGGGGTGGGGGGTGGGTAGGGTTGTGGGGAGTAGATGGGGAGGTGAGGGTTGGGGGAAGAGACCTTAGAAAGGTCTGTTGGCCTTGGGCAGGATTTTCCAGTCTTTACATTAACACAGCCAGAAAATTCTGCTCTCCTGTTGGCAAATGCAAATGTAATAAACGGCTGCCCCAACTCATTCAACACCGAATGCAAAAACCTGTTCAATTTCTGAAAATAAAATGATAGACATAGAAGAAAAATAAAACAATTCTTGCAGTAAAAACTTTCAAAACAGCGGAGTGAAAAAAGAAATGCTTTCATTTATATATCACTTTTCACAATCATTGAACACGTCTTTATCACCAACAAAATACACTTTGAAGTATAGTTACTAGTGTAATGGGAGAAACATGGTAGCCAACTGCACTCAGCAAACTCCCACAAGCACAAATCTAATAATCAGAAAATCTGATTTTTGTTTATTCATTCATTGGATGGTTAGGCTAGCATTTATTGATCATCCCTAACTGCCCTTGAGGAGGTGTTGGTGAGCTGTCTTCTTGAACTGCTATGCTGCAGGTGGTGCAGATATACTCGCAGTGCTCATTGAGACGAAGTTCCAGGATATTAACCCAGCGAGGGTGAAGGAATGGCAATATGTTTCCAAGTCAGGACAGTGGGAAGCTTGAAGTGGAATTTCCAGGTGGTGGTATTCTCATGTTTGTGCTGGTCATGGGTTTTGCAAGTGCTACCTCAGGAGTCTTGGTGAGTTCCTGCAGTGCATCTTGAAGATGGTACACACGGCTGCCATGTGCAGAGGTTGTGGAGGGAGTGAATGTTTGTGGATGAGATGTTAATCAAATGGGCTGTTTTGTCCTGGATAGTGTCGAGAAGGAGAAGTAAACTCAGAACTTTGCAATTCAGAAGCAGTGCATCCTTAACTGAATCATGACTCTCAGGTCTGTGACTGGAGGCTGCTGGTATTCTCCTCCAATAATCACAACTATCTTCCTTTTTGCCAGTTACGTCTTAAGAGACAGGAGGCTTTCCCATTTTGACCCCCATTGATAATCAGTTTTACAAGGGGTCCTTTCTGTCATACTGCATTACATGCTACTTTGATATTGAGGCAACTACTCTCACCTCTCCTCAAGCAAGCAATACATTAGCAATCACATCTTGTGGGATAAAAATAGTGGTGATATCTGGAACTGGCCAGTTCTTACAGAATCTAAACTGACTCTTTAATGGTAATGTCATTGATGACTCCTTATTATCATTTTGATTTGAATGGGAAATTATTGGCAGGCAGTCATTTTTTTTTAAGTTTGTTCATGGGATGTGGGTGTCACTGGCTGGGTTAGCATTTATTGCCCAGTGCTGAGGCATTTAAGAATCAACCACATTGTTATGGAACAGGAGTCAAGTGTCGGCTAGACCAGGTAAAGATGACACATTTCCTTCCCTAAAGGATATTGGCTGGCTCACGTTAATTATTTATTTTGTGGTCAATGTATCCAGTCTATCTTGCATATTATTGGGTAGATGTCAGTTTTATTGTTGCACTGCAACTGGTTCTTGTTACATGAAAGGAACTATCCTGCTGGACATTGGTATTATAATAATGCAACCTCAGGAGAAGGCTGAGTAGGATTATCCACTTGGCACCAATGTTCTCACTTAGCTACTTGAGTGAACGACTGAAAGATTTTGCTCAAATCATAGAAACAGAAGGAAGCCATTTGGCCCATCCAAACTGCACTGACAACAATCCCACCCAGGCCCTATCCCCATATTCACCCTGATACAAAGTGGTGATTTTATCACAGCCAATCCACCTAACGGGCATATCTTCAGAGTGTTGGAGGAAGCCAGAGCACCAAGAAGAAACTCACGCAGACAAGAGAAGAACACACAAATTCCACAGTCACCCAAGGCTAGAATTGAACCTGGGTCCCTGTTGCTGGGACGCAGCAGTGCTAACCACAGTGTCAGTGTGCCAGCCACTTGTTTTGTTACAAGCAATGCATAAATGGATTCGTAGAAAAAACTCAGAGGATCCGCATTGAAAGTAACAGGCTACATACAACAATTACATCTTAAAGGTACTTCTTGGTACTTTTGGTTGAAATTGCTTAAAAACACTTCTACATCTTGCTCTCAGGTGCTGGTCTTTATCATGACTATAAATACAGATTTTTATAAAGTCTTTCCTTCTTTTTGCTTATCTTTTCACTACAATCCTTCGACTGGTCATAGGAGATTTAAAGTCTCTTTAAATTTAAAGATTTAAATTCTTTTAAATCTTTAAAAGATTTAAACTCTCCCATTGGTTGCAACTCTGCCCTGTTTAGTTAATCAGTAGAATGCTAATGGATATTTAAAATGAATGTTTGTTCAAATAAATAATCACCATCCTTTTGAAAGCTATATGAAAGATTAACTCAGTAGATCAATGGACTCTCACACATGAGAGGCATTGAAACAGAATGCATAATATATCAGCAATCAGCTGCTTACTCTGCACCTGAATGCTTTCTAAACAATGATGCGGGGGTGCTCTTGAAGGTAATACCATGGAAATAATGCAAAAAATGCATTTAGCCACTTGGTAATACCGAACTTTAAAAAAGAAACATGTTGTTCATCTTGCATTCCTCAGGACAGATGCAAGAATGCCAGAGTTTTTATGCCAAGAAATATGCAACAACCAATTTAAGATTATCAGCCAGGCTATCAGTGTCACTCAAGTACACTTGCTGGGGGCTACATCTATTCATACACTGTAACCTGTTCTCTGCAGACAAAAGGAATATGTCCAGGCATTGCATCTGTTTTGAACTAAACAAAAGTGTGATGGGATAACAGCTCCCTGCAATACCTTGAACGAGCAGAGTCGACTTGTCAAACAATTAGTACCCCATTCTCATACAGTATAAATTGTCTCTTATTTTGAAATTTGGCAGTCTTGCATCCACCTGAACAATGCAAGACAAAAAAACTTTCACAGCAGATCTCTTTTTCATCAATACAATGACTGCATTCTAAACTTTGCAAGCTAGTATACCAAAGAATGTCATAAATATTGCAAAGACTCTGATCAATTTTAGTAAATAAAACAGCCAAAGTCACTTCGCTCCAAGCCAACATGCAGGAAAGCTACTTCTCTACTTGCATTCCCCTTTATGATATTTTTATGGAGAATGCTGTAAATATTACAGTGCAGACTGATTCAGATACACAATGATTTCATTTTGTTTTGGAATGAAGCAAAGATAAATTCAAACCAACAATATCTTGATGCGTTTGATGGTAAGGATACCTACTTTGTTTACAGAAGATTCATAAATCGTGTAATTAGAATCGCAGCATCATACTGCAGAGAAGGAGACCATTTGACCCATCATATCTATGGTGACTCTTTGGTAGAGTTATCAAGTTAGTCACATTCCCCTGCAGTTTTCCACATGGACATGTGATATTTTTGGCTTCAAGTTTAATCCAATTCACTGTTGAAAATTGCAATGGAATCGGCTTCCATCGGTGGTGATAGAGGTGAACTCGCTGGGGTCTTTTAAGAGACTTCTGGATGAATACATGTGATTTAATGGGATTGAGGATTATAGATGGGTCTGGTAGGTAGAGAGATGATTAGTGCAGTTGTGGACCAAAGGGCCTGTTTGTGCTGTAGTATTCTATGTTATACGTTCAATGTTCTATCATTCTTTCACTTCAATTACAAATACTCATCGCCTTCCTTCTATTGCCTCTGGTTCTCTTGATAATCACTTTAAATCTATGTCCTCTGGTTACAGATCCCTCTGCCGCTCAAAATAATTTCTCCTTATTTATTGAATAAAAACTCTTCAATAACTTTAAATATCTCTATCAAGTCTTCTCTTAACTTAAAACCAATATCAGCACCTGCCATCTCTCCATGTAACCAAAGTACCTGATCCCTGGTAACATTCTAATAGATTTTGCTGCTCCCCTCCAACATCTTGATAGACTTTCTAAATTGGGTGGCCCTGAATTGGCCAGTTAAGGTTTTGCATAACATCCTTGGTGTTGTACTGCATCTATTAATAAAGCCAATGAACCAATTTTTAAACAGGCTCCATGGCCGGAATTTTCCAATCCCACTGCCACTAGTGTTTTAGCAGGTGGCTTGGGAACAATGTGAAAACCCATTGACAGTCAGGCAGGAATTTCTGGCTTTTAGTGCAGCTGAAGAATTCTGCTCCTTATATTGTCAACTTTAAATTTTCTGTGTACACACCACAAGGTTTCTTTGTTTTTGCACCTGTTTTCAAATTGTACCATTCAGAATATATTGTTCCTTCTCGTCTTCCTACCAAATTGCATCACTTCATAATCCTCTATGTAAAATTTCATCTGCCATGTCTCTCCCCATTGCATCAGTCTCTCTGCTTTCCTGAAGTCTGTTACTACCTTCTTCATTACTACATTTACAAGTCTCATGCTATTTGCAGGTTTTGGAATTTTGTCTTGTATACCAAGTCCAAGTCATTAATGCAAATAATAATTGCAATATATCTAACACCAGGCTCTGGAGAACAACACTGAAATTTCTCTTCAGCCCAGGAAACAAACATTCAGCATGGCTCTTTGTTTTTTGTCCATCGGCCAATTTTGCAATCATGCTGCCAATGTCTTTTTGATCTCATTGGCTTGCATCTTGTTGATAAGTCTATCAGGTGATACTTTATCAAGCATCTTTGGAAAGCCTACTGTCACAGTTAAGAAATGAAAGAAAATATATAAATAGTTGGACTACTTTGTCTTTTTAAACATGCTTTTCAAAATGGACAATTGTTGAGCTGACAACGTGGTTCCAATTGATCATAGCTGGCTTCCAGAAATTTCTGAGAAGTTTCAAAGTTTTCAAAGACTAATACCTCAAACATATGAGCTGGGATTCTCCCAAAGCAAAACTAAGTGCCCAATGGACAGAGAAACGGGAATATCTCCCATTGCTTTTAAGATGTGCTTAGCTGAAAGAATCTCTGACATTCCAAGCGATATAGTGTGTCATAGTGTGATTCACTCCAAAATGTGGGTGACCAACAGCATAGCATTAAATGGGCCACTGCGTGTGCATCGATCTATTAGTGCGGAGATTGGTGCATGCACACTGCCCCCCTCCCCCAGTCCCCCAGTTACCAGCCTGCCGATCACTGGCCTCCAATCACTGGCCTTTTCTGGAACCCACCTTGATCGCTGGCCTATTGGCATCCTGTTCCCACCACAGCCAGCTCCAATCTAATCTCATCTCGCTGCCATTCCCAATCTACCCTCTCCCCACTGGCAGCCCTGATTACCCCCCACACCAATGATCAGGCCTAACCCCACCCTCTGATGATCAGCTCCAATTGCCTTCCTTCTCTCCTTCTCCCACTGCAGAGTGGCAGCAGGTTCCTCCCTCACCAATCACACCTTCAATAGGCCCCAAGCTCTAGCATGCCCTGTCCCATTTGGCTCCACCTCCTTGGTACTTCCCAGAGCCTGGTAGGCAATGCTAAGGTGCTCCTTGAGCAGTGCCAGGGTGCTAAGCAGGCACTGCCAAGGGGCACACTCCTCCATTGACCTCCTGGAGAGCCTCTAATGGCCTTGGTCCCCACCAGCAGTGTGAGGACTCCTGTTCTCTATTAATGGGGAGCAGTTATAAAACCCGCTGGTGGGCACCAATCCCAGGTGAGGAGAAGCATGACCAGGTTCAGAGAATACAGCTCCAGTCTGCCATTCATATTGAAATGTCAATTTCCATGACATTTCCATACAGTAATCAGCTATGCACCAGTTGTCAGAACAGAGCTGATTGCGCTAAGAAAAAGTGCTTGGGAGGCACAAACCTCACGAAAGGTCTCCTGCAGTTGTCTCTCAGCCTGCTGCGCAGCTCAAGCCAGAAGAATCCCAGCCATGGAATGAAACACTCTTTGCATGGAACAGACATTTCAGCCAAGCTATCACAATGGCCCAGCAGATGGCCAGTCTATTCCAGCCAATTTCAAACAAAGATAATCCTTTGCGAATCCAAATCTCAGATAATAATGTTAATGGCCTACACATTAATTGTTACAACATGATGATTTCAACAAGAGGAGCTCATTCAATAAACTAAAATCAGTATTACATGACCAAGACTGAGGCCAGCTGACCTCCTTTAATTGTACAGCCCTGGGTCCTTATATTTACAATAAGAAATCTCACAACACCAAGTTAAAGTCCAACAGGTTTATTGGGTAACAAATCTACTAGCTTTCTGAGCGCTCACTGCTCCTTTGTCAGGCGGCGAGTAGGATTTCAGTTCATAAGCAGGGCATATATAATATATATACACACACATATATATGCACACACACACACACAATCTTATATTTAGTTACTGTTTGAACTCTAGTGAAAACAGCTTGTGCTATCTACCATCAAGCTGGTGGCAGCAAAAAAAAGATTGCTCTCATCAAAAGTGCCAACTGCTGGACCTGTGGAAGTCATTTTTCCAAGATTAACTCACTCTCTAATCCCATCATGGCAGTCTCACTCTAGAAAGACAGAACACCCTACAATCAATCAACCTTCCCTTCTATTAGGCATCTGGTTCTGCACTCTAGATACATGTAAAATCTAAATTGCATTTTACTGTAATTATGCCTTGAACCCTTTTCCTTTTACCTTATTTGACACTCACCTGATGAAGGGGCAGCACTCCAAAAGTTTGTGATTCTAAATAAACCTGTTGGACTTTAACCTGGTATTGTGAGACTTCTTACTATGCTCATCCCAGTCCAAAATCAGCATCTCCACATCATTTTTCTTTATTTTCCATTTATTGTGTGAGAAAGAGAAAAGTATGTTACAAAACCCCTCTTATGTGTGTGTGTGTGCGTGTGCGTGTGCGTGTGTATATATAGGTCTATGTGTGTATGTGTATGTATGATTTTATCTTACTTGTAGTTTATTGTGAGAGTTATTCATGGAAGATTAGAAACTTCAAATTTAATGGTTGGGGAAAATACACTACTATTTACAAAGCAAAAATTGAATAAAAAACACATTTCTGTTTACAGAGAGTGAGTGAGGAAATCAGAGCAGTTTAACTTAACCACCCTCCTGTCCAGCACACAATATATACAAATTCAACTAAACTACATTCAAAAATCACCTCTATGATGTGAATTTTTCATCCATTGGGTGCACACACTCAATGAGACCAGAAGCAGGTCCAACCCTGCTTCTGACCACGAGCAATCCAGGTAGAAAATTTATGAACAGCTGGTATAAAACATGCGCTGGGAAAGGCACAATGCTGCTGGGGAGGGAGGGAAGAGGATAGGCACTGAGAAAGGGAGGATGCGGGCTAGTGCTTTTAATGTTGCCTCCTCAAAGAGACAGTCATTGCAGTGCTGCCTTACAGAGCTGCAGACTAGTCAAAAATAAATTACAATGCAGAAATGCTGGATGCTTTTTCAAAGTAAGTCTCATAACACCAGGATAAAGTCCAAAAAGTTTATTTGATAACAAACACCATTAGCTTTTGGAGAACTGTTCCTTCGTCAGGTGAGTGGGGATTTCTGATCACAAATGGGACATATAAAAGCACACACTCAGTTTACAGAATACTGATTAGAATGCAACTATAAAGCTAACTGATTAGCTGTAAAAACTTTCATTCTAATCAACATTCTGTAAACTGAGTTTGTGCCTTTATATGTCCCATTTGTGATCAGAAATCCCCACTCACCTGACGAAGGAGCAGCGCTCTGAAAGCTAGTGGCACTTGCTACCAAATAAACTTGTTGGACTTCAACCTGGTGTTGTAAGACTACTTTACTGTGTTTACCCAGTCCAACACCAGCATCTCTACATCATGCTTTTTCAAACACAATTCTCAGTCCTTAGACATCTTTCAAAATTTTATTTCAGCCCAGATATTGGCAGTGGGTTGGGGTTTCAGTGAAAACACAAAGGCTGTCTGGGCAATCAGATTGCCCAATAGCTAAAAAAGCAAATGAGCAATGTAAAATTGCATCCAATTGACCCCTTTATGGGCTAAATGGCCTGTTTGATTGTCGGTGTGCGCACTTTCCATTCTCACCCACACACCGACAGAAATATTGTGTCAGTGCGCAGTGACATCGAAATTCGAGTCTGATGTTTTCTCATATGATTTCACACACTTCCAAGTGAAATTCCTAATGAATTTTGTCAAACTGACCCTAATTTTATTAGCCCGTGCTTTTCCAAGTGTCAATTGATTTTGTTCTGAATTATTATCTCTATACAAGTTCCTTCAGTTTGGTCAATTTAACTGTGTTGCTGTGGGTGATGCATTCTGAGCCTTGTTACTTCAAAGAACAGTGAAATCTCAAATTTTAAAAGCAGAGAGAGATTTTCAGTCAGTCAGATAAAAAGAAATCGATTCAGTATACGTTGCCACTTTTGCATCACTGAGAAGTAATTTTGGGTGCACATCAGTGTGGCAATGGGAACACTGGACACATTAAAGCTCTGAGACATGAGACCACATCAAGAGGCCTACTCATATCAGATTGAATTTTCACTGAGTTCAGTGTAGATCTAGCCTTAATAACCTTTTCTTCTTCCTCTGGCAAACCAAGTTACCCATGATCTTCACTCTCTCCTTCTTCTGGCAATCCAAATTATCCATGGTTTTCACAGCACCTTTAAGGGATAGGCTGTTCCATCTCTCTTCAGAAAAAAACCCTTCTGTCACGATAAAGATTTTTTTTTCCATTCTAAAAGCATTTCCAAATCACTAACACAGCCCTCAGCTCACTATACTTGTATAAGTAGGACATAAAAATTGGAGCAACACATATGTATTTATGCATGCATGATTAGCAATTCATCTATTAGTAGGAGCAGGACAATTAATGGAATTATGGTGGCAATTAGTTCCAAGTTAATAAAAGAAGAATCATAGCTTTGTTACTACCTCTACAAAAAGTGACATGGAAGCATTCCATGCCTACATTCATAGAGTAAAGATGCCGGCGTTGGACTGGAGTAGTAAGAACTCAGTAAGAATTTAGCAACACCAATTTTAAATCTCACACTGCATTTGCCTGACGAAGACCAGAGTGTTGAAAGCTCGCAATTTTACTATCAAATAAATCGGTTGGATTTAAAATTGGTGTTGCTAAATTCTTACTGAGTTCTTACATTCATAGAGTCAGTAAGAGTCTGGCAACACCAATTTTAAATCCAACCGATTTATTTGATATTAAACTTGCTAGCTTTTGGTGTTTGTGCCTTCGTCAGGTGAATGAGGTGTTCTGGTCTCCAAAATAGAATCCCTACAGTGCAAAAATAGGTCATTAGGCTCATCAAGCTTGCAACAACAGCAATCACACCCAGACCCTACTTCCACAACCTCTCATATTTACCCTGCTAATCCCCCTGACACTAAGGGGAATTTAGCATATCCAATCAACCTAACCTGCACATGTATGGACTGCAGGAAGAAACCATAGCACCCGAAGGAAATCCATGCAGAAATGGGAAGAATGTGCAAACTCCACACAGTCAGGCAAAAGAAGAATTGAATTTGGATCCCTATTACTGTGAGGCGGCGCTAGTCACTGTGCCACAGTGTCACCAATTGGGCACTAAAATATTTTAATGAGAAGGTAAAGTCACCATAGACCCAGATGACCATGGGCTGCTCTCCTCTTTGAGCAGGAGAGCTGACTGATGGTGATTTAACCTGTGGATCACCATACCTCAGGCAAGGGGCAAGGTTGAGAAGGCAGGCTTTCATGAATAACCTCAGCTGGTATAGAACTGAACTTGTGCTGTTGGCATTATTCTACATCACTAATTAGCTGTCCAGCCAACTGTGTTAAACCAAGCCCTTAATATGTTGCGTCTCAACAACAACCACGAAAACTCTTTTTAAAAAACAGATAGCAAGAATTGGTATGAACATGAGAAATAGGCCAGGTTAATTCTATGGTGCATCTCAAGATACTAAACCAAAGGACCAAGGAACCATATTTGTCTTAACTACGAAACCACAAGCAATGAAAAAAGTTCATATCGCAAGATCTAAATTTGTTATTAAGTGTTCAAATTTGTTATTAAGAATATTCTTTAATATTTCCAATTTATTATAAATGTAAATAAGTGTAAATTGAATATTCTTTGTGCCAACAGTTGAGAAATATGTACATTTGGCACAAGTCATTATTCAAAATTCACTGCCAACTGGCCAAAGGGACCTTAATCATAGCATGTCAACTTTAATTGACTAGTCTCTGGATCGGTTACTTAGGTCTTGGGAAACATACCTTATCTCATTAACATAATCCTTCAAGGAAAATTATACATCAGCTCATTTTGCATCTGTGTAAAACAATAATTGCTAAATTATATCCAGAGTTGAAGAATTGGATACATGTCACCAATGCAAATTTAATTACAGTCCTCAGTGAAACAAGCAATAATCCAAATTCTAACTGTCAGGCAGCTCATCCTGTTTGCACATAATTTTTATATTGCATCTTACCCTTTTTCCACTTTCTGCAGTAAATGTGTAACAAGATGCAAGATTTTTAAAGTCACGGGCACTTCCTGTATTGGATACAGTCAACCTATATAAATTAATTGTGAAAGAAACTATTTCGCAGTGAAATTGGATAAGAATCAATAACCTTGTGCTACCTGCTCAATCGAAAGATTGGAGCATGTAGATTGCACTCAGTGCAATGTTGAGCAGCTGCATGTTTGGGCTGGAGCAAGTGTTGGAAGTCATTGCAAAAGTGAGCTTGACCTGGAAAAGACACCAGAATAACACAACATGGTAAAGAGAGGGCTCCAAATGTTCCAGAAGACCCTTGGATGCAGAAAGTGAAGAGGGGAGGGAGATCATCTGTCCTGAGGGAGCCACCAGTCAAACTTTGGGAATGCGAATATGGTTAGATGATGGTCAAGGATAGAAATCAAGTTGTGAGGATCTGGATCCAGCATCACAAAATGTTCAATCATCTCATCCATTCACTAATCTCCTTTAAGAAAGAAAATCTGCCATCTTCACCTAGTCTGGCCTACATGTGACACTCGAGCCACAGCAACCTGAGTGACTCTTAAATGCCCTTAGCAACTAGAGATGGGCAATAAATGCTGGCCAGCCAATGATGCCCATGTTCTACAAATGAATAAAAAAAAACATGAGATTAGGTTCAGTGTATAAGATTATGAGGGGTATAGATAGAGTAAACAGGGTTAAGCTTTTTCCTAGGATGGACTCAAAAACCATGAGGGGTCACGGGCTTAGGGTGAGGGGGGTAAGACATAATTTGGTGCTAGAGGGAGTTTTTTCACACAGAGGGTGATGGGGTATGGAATGCGCTGCCAAGTAAAGTGGTGGAGGTAGGCACTCTGGAATTATTTAAGAAATACTTAGATGGGCACATGAACAGAATGGAAATGGAGGGGTATAGAAAACTGATTTAAAATAGGCATCATGAGCGTTGGGAGTCCCTGGTGTAAATAGATGATGATATTGATGTACTTGTTTTTATCCCACAGGTGCTTTGGTCCACCTTGTTGTCTAACAAGGGGCATACACGTGATGAGTCATGAGAGGGCTGCTCTTGGATTTTTTCGAGAGTATCCTAGTACTTCACGTCGTTAGTGTACGCTTGACCTGGACCATTTGATGGGCAACACGACAGCTCAGTGACTATCGCTGTGCTGTGCAGATACATGGATTTGGGCCTGTGTCTGTGGGAGTTTGCGCATTCTCCCCGTGCTTGCGTGGGTTTTCTCCGGGAGCTCCGGTTTCCTCCCACATCCCAAAGATGTGCTCTTAGGCTAATTGGCAAAACAAATTCTCCCTAAATTGTCTCAAATTTGGTTTTTAATCCATAGATTTATAAACATATACAGGGATCACAGGTAGAGGTGGCAACATCGGGGTGACAGCGCGGGCTCGTTGGACCAAAGAGCCTGTTTCCCATGCTGTTTTGTTCTTTGTTCTTTATTCTTTGAATACATCCACAAGCATCCCACCTACTGAACCACTCATCCCACATTCTGCTCAATTCATTCCATCGCTCACCCATCTATAGTTTCTAGCAATCACAACTCGTACTCACATTCATTAACTTCGCCCCACTCTCATGCATGAGCTCAGCTGTAAATTTCACACCTACATGTCATAGTTTGCATCTTTTGCTGGTTATTCAATCATGGCCATATCACCCAAATACCACAGTCCCTGACACACTTCCCTATCTGTCACAGATCAAGGCAGTGCATAACTGAAGACAGCCACACCCAACCAGCAGGGGCCAAGCATGACTGCAGCTCCTTACTCTAATGCAGGAGACATCATTGGAATAACCATCACTGAGGGCATAGCAGTGATGTGTCACAAAGATAATAGCGTGCTCATATCTTCCTTTTCATATCCCACTTGCCCCTCATCTCACAATTTCTTCTGGTTTACAAGCTGCGGATGATATGAGCATGAAATAAATGTTTGTTTGTTCCACCCCCATGTCAGCACGACCCTAAGTTCATGCCGTTCTCATTTCAGGCTTGGCTATCACAGTGGGAACTCAGAATGAAGTCATGCAAGTTTAGCTTGCTGCGGTGAAGGCTCAGAGTGTTGCCATCTTATGGCTGGAGATACCAGTGTTCAAAACTGTTCAGAATGTCAGATCACTCCTACAATCTGTCCTCCAAAACGTTGGCAGGATTGTTGAGATTCATGGTATATGAAACATAGACTAGCGTCCTGCTATGTCTCTCTGTCCCTATGCTCTTGCAGTGGCCTGTCAAACAACCTACGTATACTGCTGCTGCCTGTGATAGATGCTGCAGTGGATACCTTCTGGGTACAAAGTTGCCCAAGATTGTCCTGAAGGAGTACTGACAGTCTCCGTCACTGTTACAAATATTGCCTGCTCCAGCCCAAAAAGGTTTATGGCCACAGTCACCTGCATAACTGCAAGAAATGCCATCATTGCCCTACTCTGAAGTTGCAGTAGGCAGCAGATTTCGGCAAAGATTTCCTTAATGAAGTGATGACATCTAACGAATCGGGCAAGATGTTCCAATCACATCCATCCCAGGACTGGAAATTTCCAACCAAGCTCAACGGATGTTTTGTTTGCCTGAGAAAGTACAAATGCAAATTGTCAGACATTCTTGCCCAATTTTTATACCACAGGAAATGTTCAAGCATTCTAATAGTTGCATGATAGCACAGTGGCACAGTGGTTAGCACTGCCGTCTCACTGCCAGAGACCTAGGTTCAATTCCTGGCTTGGGTCCCAGTCTGTGTGGAGTTTGCACATTCTCCCTGTGTCAGAATGGATTTCCTCTAGTTGCTCCAGTTTCCTCCCACAGCGTAAAGATGTGGAGGTTAGGTAAATTGGCCATGCTAAATTGTCCCTTCGTGCCCCAAAATGTATAGGTTAAGGGGGCTTAGTGAGGTAAATACATGGGGTTACAGGGAAAGGATCTGGATAGAATGTCTGTCAGAGAGTCAATACAGATTCAATGGGCTGAATGGCCTTTCCCTGTAGAGTAGGGATTCTATGAATTCTCCAGCTCATCTGCAGTGATTCCTGCTGTGGGTGGGACAAGAAGATTTCTGTGATTGTTTCTCACTCAGGCTCAGATTAGAGAGTTGTTCCCTAAACAACCTGGATGGATATGACCTCCTGCTCTGAGAGACTTGCATTCCCACCCTTCTTCTTCCAGCAATGCAACTTGCTCTGTGTCACTTCTGTTCATTCTCACTCATGCATGAGTCAAAGGAAAATGCATACTATTCCATCCATGTCTAGAGCCAATTGTTTTGTGCAGAAGACTTCAGTTCAAGAAAAGATTCTTTAGTACCTGCCTTACTACTCCCTGTAGACTTAAGCAACTCTCAAGTACTCTAGAAACAACCAAACAATCATCGGAAAAGCTAGTCAAAATCAAACATAGAATTGTTACAGCACAGAAGAAGGCCCTGCAGCCCATCATGTCTGTTCCAGTCCTCCTAAGGAGCAATTCACTTACTGCTAATTCCACATCATTTCCCATATCCCTGCATATTTTTTCTTCCCAGATATTAAGGAAATGTAAAATAATTTAAGGCATAGAAGGAGGTCACTCTGCCCATCATGCCTGCACCAGCCAAAAACTATCCACTCAGCCTAATCCCATTTTTCAGTACTTGGTCCATAGCTCTGGAAGTTTACTCCATGAACAAATTCAGACGCTTTTAAAAGTGTTGAGGGTTTCACCTAGTGAGTTTTACACATCTGCAACCCTCTGGATCAAAATATTTTTCCTCATCTCCTCTCTATTCCTCCTACAAAACCCCTGGTCCTTAACTGTCTGTTAAGTGAAGTAGGTTCTTCACATCCATTCAAAGCAGCCTCGTCATAACCCTGTCCACCTTCCCCCAGCCAAGGAAAACAAGCCCAGCCTTTTCTAATGGCTGTAATTTTCTCGTCCTGGCAACATACTCATGAATCTCGTCTGTACCTTCTGTAATGCAATTAACTTCTTTTCTGTAAGGGGATAACCAGAATTTCATGCTGTGCTCATGTTGTGCCTGAGCTGGGGTTTGAGATAGCTCCAGCATAACCACTTTGATCTCCTCAGCAAAGAAGGGAAAGTGTTCCATATCTCTTCTTACCCACTTTATCAACCTGCCCTGCTATCTATAACTAATCCAAAGGTAATTGCTGATCAGTTTAAACAATGCTGGTGGTGGAGCCTCTCATGCTGCTGAATGTGTGTTCAGCTGTGCATTTGTCAGAAAAGGCATTTTCTGGAAAGTTGGTGTCAATTCAGCATTTAGTCCTGATTGTCATAATCTGCCTGCTCCACACACTTCCAATGGATACTCTTGAAAAGCGTTAATGTCCTCACCAAAATTCCATTGTAGTGGTTCACAAAACGGCACCAGCAGTGCCAGAAAACAGGCTCCATGCAACCAAATCTTGTAATCCTTGAATTTAATACGTATTATTCCAGATAAATTAATATTAATAGTAAAAAGAAGGAAATTTGCTTCAAGACAAAATGTCTGCCCTGTGAAGTTTATCAATTTGTTTACATTATCACCTGTCGATAACCAATTGTGTGACACAGCAGTGAAGTTCTGTGTTTCCCGGTCTAAGATCCTGTATGTAGTTTGTAGGAACAGCAGTTCTCTCTGTTGGACAATACCAAAAACTGACTTCAGAGGTGAAAAGCCTTTCAGCTCACACAGTTATAATTAGGGCTTAGCTTTCCTTTGAGACATACTCACCAATTTTCATGTAGACTTCCAATTAACGGGATTTCAATGAAAAACAACTGAAGTAAACTCCCTTAATTAAAATTTATGGAGCCATTATTAACACATTGACCACTGGATGTTTCAATTTCAAAGTGAAAAAAATCTTTAATTAAAATAAAATCTATTTATATTAACTTACAAAAAATACGTTCTACAAATGCAACCATTTCTTTCTTAACCATCTCATCAATATTAGTGTTACAACGAACATTCATTGATAATATTTTTAAAACAGAAACATTTGTGTTTGATAACCATAAATATAAGGTTGATGCATCAGTTATTTAATCAAATATTCTATATTATACCTACAATAGCATCTTCAAAACTCAATTTTGAAATATATGTGCTCAGAATTAAATATATTTATCATTGCCATTCAAAATAACTCTGCCAACAAAAGTTGCATATTGAACATTAAGTTGTCTTATCCCTTTTTGGTAAGACCAGCATTTATTGCTCAACAAGTGGTGGAAACTCACTTCTTGAAGCACTACAGCCCATGGAGTGATTGTGCTTGTTGCTGAAAAGTCTGGGATCTGGTAGGAGTTTTCAACAAACTTGTTTTTACTTCAGACTTCCACTTTACAGAGGCTTAATTTTCTAATTATATCACAAAATATTGGGCCTCAAGATGGTATCCAACAGTCATCTTCAACTTAAAATCAACTGAAAATTAAATTCACTAAATGGAAGCATCATCACAAAGCTTAAATATGTTTACTTGCAACTTTATGAGTGGCATAGTTGCACAATGATTAGCACAGCTGCCTCATAGCACCAGGGATACTGAATTGGTTATGGCCTTGGGCGACATGTCCTTGCATGTTCTCCCCATGTCTGTGTGGGTTCCTCCGGGTACTCCAGTTTCCTCCCACAGTTCAAAGGTATGCAGGTTTGGTGGACTGGTCATGGTAAATGCACAGGTAAGAGTGCACATGGTGAGCTTGGGTAAGATGCTCTGTCAGAAAGTCAATGCAGACTCAGTGGGCTGGATGGCCTCTTTCTACACTGCAAGGATTCTCAGGAGTTATTCACCTAGGTGATTCTGCTTGCCTGATGATCAATGCTTATACCAACTGAGGCAGTGAGGAACCAAGTGATGCAGAACAGGAAAGTCTGAGTGTCTATATGTTTTCCATGTTGAATTAGCTGATCTTGGACAGATCAGCATTATAAATACTACAAGTATCTTCAGTGCCTTGAAACCACAGTATATTAAAAAGCATCACACAGTTTGTCTGCTTCTGATTCAATTGCTTCAATCATATAGGATTCACCTAGAACAGAATTAGACTCTGTTATGATGGCTACCTATACAGCCAATGCTCACTGTCTCAGTGGAAGGTTTAATTGTAACCTTTGAAATGACATGATATATAAACTTATCAAATGAAAATGGCAAAATCTATCATGTTCTTTTCTATTACAATCATTTGAAACCAGTGTTCAATATTAATGTCATAATTGCATTTAATGATGGATTTATATTCATAGGTTGTTTTAGTCCATTTTTGGCATAGAGACCTCATCCTGGTTGAAGGACTATGACTCCTCACATGCCTATGGTTCCACTGCAAGTGCAGAGGGTGGCAGGGATCACATATGGTTGGTTGTTAGATTCCCTTTGATAGCCTACTGAGAGAGGGTGGCAACCATGGAACCAAGAGCTTGGGGTGCAAACCATGACACAAAATTAGTCCAGAGCTGAAGAGATGGCAACTGAAAAGCTGTGAGTAGTTCTTTGTAGCTGGGGTGCGAGAAGTCAAGGAGTATTGGTATCCCATTGTTGCTGAGGAGTTTTGGGTTCAAGAAGTCCAGGATCAGTTGATAGGCTAATGAAACTGAGGTGAAGTTGTCTTCTCCATGAAAGTGGCAGTTGAGACAAAGAGAAGCTCATGGTAGTCTATTCAGTGCAACTAGATAGTTGGGCTTGTACAGGTGGTTAGAAGTTTTTGTGCAGCCTGGTCAAACAAATGGGACACAATCACTTCAGATGAAGTGATTGAATAGTTGGCAGATGAGCAGTCGTATTTGCAGTCTGAGCTGGAGTCTGGTTGCCTGATAACACATTGTAGACAGAAGAAGCAAAAGGACCTCCAGGCTGAGTTTGAGCTGCTGTTGAGGGAAATCAGAGGCTATAACCTCAAAAGAGAAGAGCTGAAATTCTTCGTGAGGAAAACAAAGGTTATCAGATTTTTGTGAATTACACAAACCCCTGAAGTTCGGGTGGGTTTCTGAGAGAATTTAATGGAATTATCTTGGTTGTTGTCTGCCACATAACATTTCCCTTTAATTCTGAATAATAAGAGTGAATAATAAGGTAGATTTTATTGAGTGTTTGCTTTGTTGATTCTTGTATAGTAAAAATGGCTATGTTTGTTTAAACCCATTTAATCTTATAGCTTAATAAATTGTCCCTAAATTGTCTCTCCAAATTGGCTCCAATGCAGATTTCCGTAAACATAGACAAGGGTCATGGGTGGAAATGGGAATCTTAAAATGGCGATGCAGGCTCATTGGGTCGAAGAGCCTGTTTCCTGCGCTGTTTTGTTCTTTGTTCTTTGTTCTTAACTCTCTTAGTACGTAGTTGGAATTTTAAACTTCAGCCACTTCAAAAGTAAAATTACTGATCGCTAACCAAATTGTATCATTACTGGTATAATTTATGTAACATTCACAAGATCATTATATCCCCTTTGAAAAATGTGAAAACATTACATCAGGCTCAGTGTAGGCTTTCTAATTTTGTATTTGGTGGAATACTGGCAGCATCCAATTATCCAGTCATTATGTACATCACCTGATATTTATCTTCAGTGACTTAAATGACAAAAAAATTAGGTGACTTTATGACTATATGGTCACCACAATACGATATTCTGAAAGAAAAAGATATAGAATTTATGGCAGGAATTGGTCATAACAAGGAGACAAAAAATGACATTGGAATTGCAAGTGTAAATCAACTATATTCAACATTTTACACTAATAACATGAGCGTACATAGATAATCATATTTTATTGTAAATTCTGAGCATCATAACTATTAGAATAAATATAAAAGGCTTTTAGTATTTCAAAAAAGTTTTTATTTTTGCATCAATGTTCATTTTGTTTCTGTGTTATAACATCCAATTAGTACAAAATGATAGAAATATTACAATAAAAATGGAAATGCTGAGAAGACTTGCATGGGTAGTACTTTATATTTTGTAGTTTCCCAGTTCTTATTTTCTTCAAGCTTCATAGGTGACCAACTTTCTCCAATAAGCTTTGTATGCAGCATGAACAGTTCAATACTTTTTTTTATTTTCATTCATTTTAACAAGGGCAATGGAACAATTTATCAATTCCCTTGTCCAATTAATTCAATAACCTTTTCTCGTGATGAAATGCCTGCCTGCCTGCATATGTCTGAGTGTAACAGTTTTTGTCTCTTGTAGGAGAGCACCAATACTGGAATTGTTGAGACTTTGTCACACTCCAATGAATAATTCTAATACCTTATCGAAAGTTCATGCAGCCATCTTCAGCATCAGTCCACTGATTAATTGGGCTTGCGCTATGGTTCTGGGTAAATTCTCACACTGCTGTTTCTTATGGCATAGCACAACGTAACACTTGCAATACAAAAACATGTAAAAGTGAGTTTGAGTTGTGACCTTTTATGTAACAGAGACATCGGTATAAAAATACAACTCATATAAACCTAAGATGTTACATGACAAGATCAATAATGATGTAAGTTACAAATAACTTGACACGAAAGTGTTCAATATTAAGACTCAACTATTATTCAATCCCAATAAGTTTCTTGCTCAATGTCTTAATGAAGACCAAGATGTGTTTCTTGAAAATGTGCAATTAAAGACAAAGGTCGTAAGTGGTATAGTGTCAATTACCATGACATCTGTCTCAATTACTTTTCTGCTTTATCTAGAAAAAAATTATTCCAGAAACTACTGACCATTCTACAAAGGTCAACCCCTACTCTCCCTGACATTTAGAAAAGTCTTGCAGCAGAAGGATGTAAAACACAGCTCAAGCATGGGTAATACTCGCTTGGACAAGGCATTAAAGGGTGCATGATGCCCAAGGCACGATATTCCAACAGTATTGGTGTCTTTAGAAGGAGAAAATTAGAGATTATGAAAAGTTAACCATATCTGTTAATGTCAATGTCCAAAACTGCTGGAGGTAAAACTAAGAAATATCATTATATTTTCTTTCTAAATCTTCCCGGATATTATTTTTTGTATTTGATTGGGAGGTTGATAATAATTATTGGAATTTATCAGCTTTTTTATTTAAGAATATTCAGCAGAATGGGCTGATCTAAAAAGTGAAACATATTCCTATCTCAGTTACCATTAACCTCATTGTGTTAATTTTAAATAGTATACCACTGGTGTGACATAAAGACAAGGTGGGGTTACTCTGGTTGATATACTTGTCATAAACCAAGAGTTTGTTGGTTAATTTGCAGCCTAAAATAACTAATTTAAATTACTGTGGTTTCCGATCGACACTACATTAAACGGTTACAGTATCTTTGTATTAAATTTTACCACCTAAATGTTAAGATTTATTCATAAATAAATCGCCACCATATACATCAGTGCTAATGAAACACCTACAGTCTGATTTATCACACAATTAATTTCTTCACTACCTCTGCAAGAAGGCATATTTTCTTATTTTCATGAATCACATACTAAAGTATTTGGATTTCTTCTCAATTATGTTATAGTTTTTTTTAAGAGAACAAAATATTTAACAAATAAGGAAGGTCATTCGGCTAACTCATTTCATCCAGTCAGAACAACCCACATTGCCCTGATTTAAGCTATTCTAAGGCTTATCATCTCCAGTACTCTGTCTATAAATCCATTCCAAAAGCGTAGATCATTCTCCCTGCGAGGAACTGCTTAATCCCTAATCCTAAATGTATCCCTTGTTTGTTTAAACTTGTGCTTGTTGCCTTACTCCCACTGTTTAATTTAAAATAATGGTCTAAATCAGTCATTTTCACACACTTCACTATCTCAACTCCCTTTATAAGATTACCCCTCAGAAGCCTCCTTTCTGTGATGAAAAGCCCAAGTCTCTCCAATCTTTACTCAAAACCTGATTTACGGCTTCAGTCGTCCCAGAATTATAAAATCCCATCCAGGGTCGACAGATCACTCCATCATCCGCTCCTCGCCCTCTCCAGTTCCTGTTTTGGGCGGAATGGTTAAAATTTGGGCCTGTGGATCAATGTTATTGGTCTCCTCTGCACTGCCTCCAGTGCTTGAATACTTCAATTGCTCCTCAGTTATCACATTCAGACACAGTACAAAAGTAAGTTCTGACCAAAGCATTGTACTGTTTAGACTGTATTGTTCAACATTTAATTATCATTGTTGATTGCTGTTTCGCATTAGCTCAACAATGTTGAGCATTAGGTCTACTCCTTTAACTTCGTAAGTACTTTTTATAAAATATGTATATTATCTTTTCTTTATCCAGCTTGTTTGCATTAAGTTTCATATTAATTATTTGGTCCATTCACACATTTTGATTAGCTCACGTTATAATTTCTGATGTAGTCCAGTTTTGTAGCCTCTGAAATTTAACAAATTTGAATTGACTTTGAGAATTCCTTGAATTAATGGAAAGGAATATCAGGTGTTTTGCATAATGGGTAACCAATCAGCTACCACCCAGCCTACATCACCACCAAATAATAAAATTAGCCCCAAGTCTGTGATTTAAATTAGCAGCAGCGGTGGGCCTTGACATCAAGGTAGTTAATCAGCCAGGATCTTCTTTATTAAAAACTATGTTGACCACTGTTAGTTTGTCTATTATACCATTAATTGTACCATGAACAGAAGTGATGATCTTTGTCATTACCTGTGCCTGTTTGTCACTTCTTCCTATTTACTGGTTTTTTCTCAGCGTCCATTGATTCCCATATAATCAAAGAATCCCTTCTGTGCAAAAGAGGCCATTTGGCCCATCAAATCTACACTGACTGTCTGATAGAGTATTTTATCCAAGCTCTCTCCCCCGCCCTATCCCCGTAAGCCCACATATTTCCCATGACTAATCCATCGAACTTACATATCTTGAAACAGTAAGGAGCAATTTAGTAAGACCAATCCACCTAACCTGCACAACCTGGTTATTAATGCTTCCTCACTAATCTCTCTCAACAATGTGGGATAAATCCCATTTAACCAGATATTTGTCTAGGGATCAACTTACCTTAAATTTAATTCTCATTTATATTGAACCCTGAAACAATATCCATGTTACATATTTTCATCATGTAGTGTGTTGTGCATGACTTTGTCTGTGAATATTTTAAGGAAGTAGTATTTCACACTTAGGCCGCGATGCTCCCAACGTGATTCACAACTTTTCTGATAGATCGAGATGGGAGACGCATGTTGCTGGCCTTGTTCTGGGAATTGCGTGTGCACCAGGAATGCATGCGCATATCCCAGAGCCAATAAACAATCGCCATTCAGACCATGCTGGGAACTGGCGGGAAGGCAGGTAAGTCATTTGAATCTTTTTTAAATGTATTTCAAATATATTTAGCAAGTTATTATTGGGAACTTTCAGCTCCCGAACCTAATTCCCCACCCTTCCAGGAGTGGATTCAGATTAGCTCCCCACATTTGGGGAAGTAGTGGGAGATCCCGTCGGAATGAAGGGGGGCAATCGGGGCCCCCCAGGTTATTGGATGGTGGAGGGTGCCCCCTGGGCATGGACACCCTGACAATGTCAGTTCTGTATCCTCAGCACTATCCAAGGGCAAAATGTCCATGCCTAGGGGCACTTTGGCACTGCCCAAGTAGGCATTGGGCAGTGCCAAAGTGTGAGGGCTATTGTGGGTAGGACTGAGGGGCAATCTGTGGGGATGCAGGGGTCCTGCTGCCACTCTGCAAACAGGATCATGGTGGGATAGAGGGAGGGCAGTGATTGGGGCGGGCTGGGTAGTTAGTCTGCCAGGAGGTCTGCCTCTTGGAGGGGGTCAGCTGGGGGGAGAGGAGTCTGTTGGGGTGAGGAGATGGGGGCTGGACATCGGGCCAGTCCAGGGCTGGGTGGATAGTCAGAGCTGGCCTGGGAATTGTTGTTGGATTGCGATCACCCCATCGGGGGGTCTGGAGGGACAGCACTGGTGAACTGGTGCCAAGCTGGCCAGCGAGCAGGCTGGCCAACAAATGGGTATTCTGAAAGATTGGAATCGCTGCACATGCACAGATTTCCAGGGCTGTCAGACTCTGGGGCAAATAGGTCCCGCCCCTTGGATTTTTAGTGAGATTCACAACTGGAACCTCTGCAATGCACAGAGTGCGGAGATTCAGGTGAGAAGCTGAACTGCCAAAACAACTGGGATTTAGATCAGTTTTCCTGCCAATTCAGTACTTTTGGAAGAATTTTTAATGCTCATCATTGGTTTTAAGCCACTTTGCATTTTTCTCTGATAGAACTCCTTCACAAGGAAAACTTTCTTATTCTGCAGATATGTTTTTTCTGGTGTGCTCCCAGTCTTCCAATAATTTACGTGATCCCAATGATCCTTTTTACTTTCTGCAAGATTTGCAAAGATTGTTGTCATCCTTTATTTATCTTAACATCCATTTCTTGGATGTTGCGGTTTTTTTTTCCATTTGCCTTGAACTGAAATGTTGGCAAATATTCTCCTCCATCCATTTGTTTCAATTCTTTTCTCATCGCTTTGGAAGGTATAAATCTGGCTTTGTATGGTTTGGTTTTGGATCATGTTAAGCTTGATCATTCTGTGGTCACTGTCCCTAAGGAGTACTAGCAGTTCTATTTTCTGTACATTGTCTGACTCGTTTATGAACATCCAGTCAAGATGAACACTGCCTCATGTGGCTTCCCTTTAGTACTTAGTCATAACGCAGTCATGCATTATATCTATCAACTCTGACAGGTTTTCCCAGTATATATAGTTTGATTGAAATCGATAAAAATAACATTCCTAATTCCATGTGTCTTTTTTATCTCTTCGTAGAGTACATTTTCTTTTCTATGTTGATCTGGTGGGCATCATAAACTCATGGTGGTCATTTGCACAAAATAACATTATCCGCTCCCACAGAATCAGTTCCTCTCAGTTGTTATTAACTGACATATCTGATTACACAACTTCTTATCATTCCTTACATTTTTATATTTTGCCATTAGCCATGTATTTGATCATTAGAACAGAAAGCAATTAAATATAATAATTGAGAAAGCATTATCATGAAAAAAATTATATTTTCTTTGTCCAGGTTTGTTGACGTTATCCATGTGTGGCATTTTAACATGGACAAAATGCTCTCCTCCAATCTATTGTTCAGATTCTTCATCATTTCCCTTATATTACTATCCTCTGTGTAACTTTTCACATCACTACTAGTCACATTTCTATCTTTCTTTAAGTAGCAATATGTTCTGCTGCACACTCAACAGTTACTAATGCAGTTATAGGGCTGTGCATTGAAGAGCATGAAATACACATAAATTGAATAAGCAGACAGAACACCACGCTTTCTCCATGATGAGGCACCAGGACCAAGCAAACAGCTCAACCGAGAACTTCTCATCTCACATGAATAAAAAGGTGGAAAGGTGCATTTTTTTGCTTCTACTTGTCATCTACAGGATCTCTAGCCTGCGAGATCCATGGTTAAACATTAAAACCAGAAAAACCTGTGAGCTGTGATGCAAGGAGACTGCTGCAATCTGTGCACTCCAATGCAACCAGATTGAAAGCTTGTGAAGCAAACAGGAAGTCAAGCTTTGGCATAGCAGTTAACACCACTTCCAGTGTATCTTAGGCATCAATCTGCCTGATGCAATCATGTTCTTTATTCTTTGTTCTAAAACATACTGTGTGCTACCACTGGGGGAGAAATCCCATATTTTCCCAAGGCTTATCATATAGGATCATAGTCATACAGCTCAGTAATGCATCCTCCATTCATTAGCTACTGCTAAAGGCATTCTCAGCTCATTTTCCTGCACACCTTCGAATATTATGATGTTTCAAGTGTTCATCCAAATATTTTTTAAAAGTTGTAGAAGTTTCTGCCCTCCACAACTTTAAGAAGTCTGACAACACCAGGTTTAATTCCAACCAATTTATTTGATAGTAAACTCACAAGCTTTCGAGGTTATCCTCTTCATCGGGTGAATGAGGTGTTCTGGTTTCAAACAGCACATATAACAGCACAGGCAGTTTACAGATTACTGTTTACAGTTTATAGTAATCTGTAAACTGTCTGTGTTGTTTTATGTGCCGTTTGAGACCAGGACACCTCATTCACCTGACGAAGAGAATAACCTCGAAAGCTTGTGAGTTTACTATCAAATAAAGCCGTTGGACTTAAATCTGCTGCTGTCAGACTTCTTACTGTGTTTACCCCAGTCCAACGCTGGCATCTCTACCTCATCTCCATTACTTTCCCAGGCAAGACATTCCAGATTCCCATCGCCCTCTGAGTGAATTTTTTTCTCAAATCACCTCGGAATTTGCTGCCCCTTATCCTAAAACTATGTCCCCTTGTCATTGACCCCTTAATCAAGGGGAACAGCTGCTCCTCACTCAGCCCGACCATAGCCCTCATAATATTATACACCTCAATCATGTCCCCCCTCAGAATTCTCTGCTCTAAAGAGAATACAAGTCTATCTAGTCTCTCTTTGAAACTCAAATGTCCCATCCCAGACAATATCCTGGTTGATTTCCTCTGTACCCTCTCTAATGTTATCACATTCTTCCTACAGTGAGGTGACCAGAACTGCACACAATACTCCAGCCATGGCTTAACCAACACTCTGTATTACTCCACCATTACCTCCTTGTTCTTATACTGAACGCCACAATTGATAAAAGTCAGTGTCCCAAACACCTTCTCAACTATCCTATTCAGGTGCTCTACCGACTTGAGATCTGTGAATAAATATCATATCTCCTTAGTATTGCTTGCACAAAGAGACAATCTGTTTCTTTTTCCCAAGATCTAAGGTAACTTTGTCTTCAGCAGGGCCCCACCATGCATCATCTCACTTAGCATGTTAGACAATAACAACACAACGTGACTAAAGTCAAGGAAGCAGGAGCCCAGAGTTTAGGAGCATGTGTTTCCAGAACTGTCTCCCTAACAATATTAGCTTGGTAAAGGATAATCCGAGGATATAACACCTTATAAGAGTGACTGAAATACAGGGACCTGTAGTCTTCTGATGAGCCTTTACGTAGTCATAGTGGAATTCTGAGGAATTTCATGGCATGAATTAGGTTAGAATTAAGCTCCCCATGACTCAGGTAATGTGTACAATTACGGTTGTGCTGGTTACTCTCCAATTAGTTTGAGATCACTCACTGTCTAGCTGATAAATGGAAAATGGAGGGAAGAGACATGGAGAGGGAAGAGTTTGTATATCAGTGCACACGCATAATAAAAATTCAGCTTCACAACAGAGATTTAAAAAAACAAGAGTAGTGACATTAAAACTAAGGGTTTCTGTCTCTCTATTTGTTTAGCACTGTTTTTACAGTCACTTGTTGGTTTAATTGTATCACCAGGCTGGTAACAATATTGGACCTGGATGTATTGATGTATCCATAAATAATGAAAATTAAGTCTACCAATAAAAGATAGGCAATTCAATCTGGTAGCCATCTATCATCTTTTGTCCTTACATGCTTACAAATATGTCAAAAGGTTCCACAATTGAATGAACACCATCACTATTTCTTTCTCTGGTCTCTATTTAAGGAAACACTCTTTAACATCTGATACAACAAAGACCACTGGGACTGCAAAACCAGGATTGCATATCTTTCGCAAGTTAAACAATACTTCAAGGTTAATAAATCTGTGCATCAATCAGAAAACAGTCTTCTGACAGAAGGTACCATGAAACCACTTTATAAAATGGTTGAATGTATGTGGACGTAAGTGATTGCAAATTTACTTTTCTGGCGCTTGAAGTTAAAATCTCACAAATTTAGCCTGTGATTCCACATATAAACTCATTGGATGTAACATTTATGATAAATCATTGAGAATTTCCGTATTGTTCATCAAACACTCACAATTTCTAGTAATCTTGTTAAATGTGTGACAATTGTCAATGTTCTAAGATACACTATTCTGTTATAATAATAAAAAAAGAAAAACGATAGGAAATGTTCTTTGTTATGTCATACAAGTAAGGAATTGAAGTAAATTTAATAGAATTCCACTGAGCAAATATTGATTTAAAATGCACTTCTGCAGATTTTATTGTCCCCAGAGTAATGAGGGTTCTGGATACCAGAATTTGTGAAGTCTAATGGTTTCCATGATAAAAATATTTATACCATTGTGGAAGTAAAATATTGAACTATATTTTCATACTCAATCGTCTCCAAATTTATAATTTATTTAACTATTGAAATGGGGATACTTTGCTAAGCTGCATGCAATTTGTTGCACGAGTTCACTATATAAAATTTGAATAAATTGTAATTTTCTAAACGTGCATTCTGTTATCTATCCAACTCTATAACTCATAATAATAAGTGTTTACAAAATAGAATTTGGGAAACTTCAGTTACAGACAGTTCATGGTACCGCCATATGACAATAAATTTTCCTATAGTAATCTGAAGGTTGATGTGCAGTCAGCAAAATATATATTAGATGTTTAGACAGCTATCTGTTTACATTTTCAAGTATTTAATCCCTGCTAATGACTTTCTTAAAGTGGAAGTTGATATTTACTGGGAGAGGAATAACAGAAATTTTACAAGAAGCTTTATTCAATAAACAATACAGTTGTCATATCAACAACGGGTAAGGCATTCTCTGGTCAAGTTTACATGGATGTTTTCTGCCAATACATTTAAAATGTAAGTATTTAATGACTAGAGAAATGCTTATTCCAAATTTTCCTACATATTATTTCAAGCTGCAGTATAACAAGTTATTCACTACCAATTTACTGTTTGCAAAATTTATCTGTAGAATCTTCTCAACTCTTGTGCCTGCAGGAACAATAAGTTATTAATTCTCCTTCTCCTGTGAAATGAAAACTGTAGTGAATAGCTTCTCATCAAGCGTACTCAATTTGCTTCAAGGTAGCATTCATTTGTGTGCTGTTTGTAAATGACTTTCGTTCCGTAAGTTTGAACATGACTGGTCCCTCAGACAAATACAATTGTTTCATAGTTCCTCATTGTCAAATCCCCAAATATGACTATTATCAGTGTCATTTGACAAACAGATAATGGAAACTTGACTATTGATCATAATGGAAGTGTCTTCATCAATACACAATTGCAATTGATAATAATCTTGTTCCCAAATCTTGGTCTTGCTCAGACGCCTCAGCAAAACCTAATCCACAGGAGGGAAAATAAGTACATTAAAAATGATAAAAGTATTGGGTAGTTTCATTCAGGAGACAAAATGCAAATGACAAATGAAGCTGCAATGTGGCAATATTATGTTGAAAGGCTTTGTCCTGTAAAATTGCCCTGAATAAGCAGGATAGCAAATCACAGGAATAGATACTCAACATTAATCTGAAGCTGAAACTGTTATATTTAATTCCATTGAGAAAGCAATATATTTGTTTTTAATATTTCAGTTTGATTTAATTAAAATGAGCCACGTGAGCAAAAGAGTGGATTGCTGTAGTCCAATGGGAAACAAAACAATAATTAATTTCTGAACATGTAGAGTGCTTTCTTTCAATATAAGTCACTACTAACAATCTCTCCAGCTAATCCTGATGTTTTGAGACACCAGTCAATATCAATGTAATCTTTATAACCATATTTTGATATTTTCTCAGCAATAATCTTTTATGAAACATAAAAAATAATCATCCAAAGAGAAAGTCTTAGTTTTAAGCAACATGTAACAAAAAGAGACAACACAGGTACATTAGAAACACCTAACATCACTTGGCAGTTGGATGGAACAGTAATCTAATCTCTCACCTATACAATTGCTTAGTAGAATGTGAGCATGTGTTTTATTTTAGTACCATAAAAATAGACTAAATTTTGATCACGATGTTCAAAATCTGATGTAGAGACTGTGGTGTACAAAACTAATTAAATTAGCAACTACAACAGGTGTCTCGATTCAAAGATATTGTCACATCTGCAGCTTGCCAAGCTTTGCCTCAATTGTGTAAAACAAGAAAATGTGATGAGACAATTGATGTTGTAAGCACATTTCCATGTTGCAGTTTCCCTTACCATTAGAGCCCCTTGAAATGCATTCAAGCTACGGGGTGAGTACCGGTGTTGAGTACAATCATTTCCAACTCCCACACCTCACATTTCATGACCTTGGAAAGATTCCAGATGCAATCATATCTTGCGCAGTTTCTCAAACTGAAGTACATGGAAACCTATGGACCCTCACAAGACTTTTATGAGGATCCATGAAATAATCAAACAGAACATAAATGCAATTTGGGCTTATTGTAACTCAGAAAATGGAGGCTGGTTGCCAATGCCACATTGTCATTGCCACATATGGGGCACAAAGTGGGCTGACAATCTCACCTGGGAGGGAAGCACACATGGAGGAACGCAGCAGGGAAACCCTAAAATTATTGAGGTTGGTGGTGGGTGCCAGGTGAGTTCAGCCTCATTCAAGGGAGTAAGTGATTGAACTTAAACTCAAAGAAAGTGTGGTGTATGATAGCCACTCATAATACAGAATTAGGCTGGTCTCTATTCAGTGCTGCTATTGAAAATCTGTTCATATGAAGTAAATATCAGCAAAGCCAATAATGACAGAGTTGAAGCCCATCTGCTACCATTTTCCTCCAAACTTCTATCTCCCTCTCCTAAAAACATTAATCTATACTGGAGTATGACTTCCAACGACACTACATCCAAGTGATCATTTGCCACACATGGGTATCATCCAATTTACTTTGGTTGGATGCTGCCATTTCCAAACATACATTTTACAATAGGAGTCACTGAGCAGCAACTAAAAGCAATTTTCCTGTCTGATCTTTCTTCACCTGTCCAGGAATACTGAGAGAAATTGCAACAGCCTCCATCAATACCTCAGTTGTAACCATTTAATCTAGCACCTTGGATCAAATCATGTTTGATCTATATGTCTCAGTTTCACATTAGGCAAAAGGACATGCTTCAAATATTATTATAAATTGGCCAGTTTCCTAGTCCCTTCAATCTCTTGACTTAGCTTTCACCCCAAGACATTGTCACTTCTCCTAGTTTTCTTCAATTCTATCTTAGCATCCTTAAATGCCAATGACAATTCCTTTGCACTTTTACAACTTTATTGCTAAGGGATACCATCAAGTAAAGACATTACATTGGCTCAAATTTCACAGATAATGACAGCAAAACTACTAGCATTCATTGTCATTACTCCTTTGAAACTGACAGCAACTTGTGGAGCCACATATGCACAGTTAAAGACAGAAATTCCTGTCAATGATTCTATGCCTCCCCACTGTTGAAGTACCCACAAACTGTAATCAAATGGAAATTATTCAACTGACAATAAGTTTCTGTTAGTCATGCTGTTATAACTTTTAAAGAAAATTATACCATCATCAAATGAGGTATAATTGTGTTTTTAATGGTGTACTAAGTTCATAATTACTACTGAAAAGTTTTCCTGGCCCTAGAAATCCAATGTTATGTTTGTGACCTCTCAACTTTTTCTAATGAGATAAATAAAGGTCACATATGTTCAAAATATTATTTTAACCAGTTTCTGTACAATATTGTGTTATTACTTTAATTCCACGTGTATTCCCCAGTCACGTGTTTTTCTCTCTGTGACATTTAATTAGAAGTAAAGGATAATCAATGTATTTTGTTTTGCTGTTTGTGGGAATATGTAAATATGATTGGTTGCTTACATTGCTTTTGTGATCACTACTTCTGGATGCCTGGAGATCCCTTGTACTTTGTACCAGATTGAAAGCAATCCCGGGAAAAGGGAAATTAATGCCACAGAGCTCACTAGATTTTTATGCACCATTTCCTTTGGGGTGAATTGTGAATGCAGTCTTGCTGGAGCTGTGTATATATTGGCACAACAATCAGATAGATGACTAGCAGTTTTAATAGTGGATTGAATGTTTTGGCCTCCAACTAATTTTTATAGTCTTACTATACATTTATATTATTAGGAAATATTGTTTTATATATTTGATTAGCGATTTAATTTATTGAATTATTTACAGTACTTGTCAAACCTGGCAGTAACTTTTCAAACTATGCAAGGCATGATGGCACAGTAGCATGAGTAACATCGTAGCACAGTGGTTAACACTGCTGTCTCACAATTCCCGGCTTGCATCACTGTGTGGAGTCTGCACAATCTCCTTGTCTGCGTGCATTTCCTCCCATTTTCTGAAAGGCAGGCTGGTTAGGTGTATTAGCCATGTTAAATTCTCCTTCAGCATGTCCAAACAGATGCCAGAATGTGGTGACTAGGAGATATTCATAGTAACTTCATTGCAGTGTTAAAGTAAGCTTACTTGTGACACTAATACATAAACTTTAAACTTATATATAAATATATCCATCTCGGTAATAAAATGCTCATTTTCTTTAATGCTTTCAAAGGTAGGTGTCTGCTTTAGATACCTTGACCACCTTTAATGAGAACTGTAAGGTTAAAAATGAACATGACAGCATTCTTGCCACTTTGATCAATGCATATAATCTTCCAAAAAGATACATGAAATATTAAACATTTGCATCTACCTCCATTACACAGTTCAGCCTATACATGAAATTAAACTCATTTTAAATAAATAATTTCCTTTTGTGTTCACAAGTTGTTGCATTCAAATTATTTAAGTAGACATACAGATCGAACAGTGAATGATGCATGATACCAGTTACGTGGAATAGATCTTAACAGTAATGCATAGACAAACACATATTTGCTGAAGTGTGTAAAATTTTCATTTCTATCAACTACTTTCACATTTTGTTGTATATATTAAAAAAATAAAAAGTTAAGCCATAAAAAAATCATTAAACTACATGACAAACATGAAATGAAAGCATCTTGCAAAGTAATTTTCAACCTTAAGAAATTAAAGGAGCGTTGCCACCTCCATAGGGGTTTTCTGGGCATATTGCAGCCAAGCACAGCTCATTTTGAAATATTTCCAGTTGTGTTTACATAAATTTGAAGTAACATTGTAATATTTTTTAAAAAATCGTCACCAATTTTCTCCCCTCATTACTCATTCCCTCAGTTCCAAGGTCATTTTCCAATACCTGTGTACAAGTGTCTGTTATTCATGTTGAGTTCCAACTGCCTCGGTAGATTATTCATCATAGGGTGCAAGCCAGCTGAATCCAAATGTGTCGTCATCTGATGTCTACATATGCATTCAA
The DNA here is from genome assembly GCA_024679065.1 of Sphyrna mokarran. NCBI lineage: Eukaryota > Metazoa > Chordata > Chondrichthyes > Carcharhiniformes > Carcharhinidae > Sphyrna > Sphyrna mokarran. The sequence goes on along the minus strand of JAGIQG010000003.1, from coordinate 100,630,335 downwards.
TTTCCAGTAAAGACTATTAATAGTCAACATTCGCTGATCTTCCCCTCCATAGATCCTGGGTAAAAACTCATTGCCTTCAAAAATCAGTTCCGTAACAAAGAATGTGCAAGCGGATTCAACATCAAAGGATTTCCTTTTTGTGTACTGGGCAGTTTCACACCGGAAAATCTTGCTAAGCCGTTGCTGAATTTCAAAACTTGAAGACAGCTTTCATTCATCTTGACTTTAATTCTAAATAAGAAAGCTAGCAACATACACTGTTATGACATTAACTGAACATTATTTGCACTTGCATTACCTGAAGGAAGGTAAAGTGTTTTTCAATGCTTCACCTACACCATCCTTGAGGATTCCAGACACTCCAATTACTTTCATTGAGAATTAATCAGATGAATAAAGAGAACATTCATGGCACCTGCTGTTTGTTTAACTTTTGAATTTTGCCCTATGATATAAGAACAAAAGAACATAAGAAATAGGAGCAGGAGTAGGCCATCTAGCCCCTCGAGCCTGCCCCACTATTCAGTAAGATCATGGCTGATCTGATAGTTTTTCAGTTCCACTTACCCACCTGCTCCCCATAAATCTTAACTTCCTTATTGATCAGAAATCTATCTACCCTGTGACTTAAACATACTTAACTCCACTGCTTCAATGGGCAGAATATTCCAAAGATTCACTACCCTCTGAGAGAAGATGCTTCTCCTCAACTCTGTCCTAAATTGACTCCCCCTTATTTGAGGCTGTGTCTTCTAGTTATTGTTTCCTTTCTAAGTGGAAATAATCTCTTTGCTTCTATCCTGTCTAGCCCCTTCATTATCTTATATGTCTCTATAAGATCTCCCCTCAGCCTTCTAAACTCCAACGAGTACAGACCCAATCTACTCAATCTCTCCTCATAAGCCAACCTCCTCATCTCTGGTATCAACCTGGTGAACCTTCCTTGTACTCCTTCCAAAATTGCACACAGTACTCTAGTTGCGGCCTCACCAGTACTTTGTACAATTGCAGCAAGATCTCCCTACTTTAATACTCCATCTCCTTCGCGATAAAGGCCAATATTTCATTTGCCTTCTTGATCACCTGCTGCACCTGCAAATTGAGTTTTTGCGATTCATGGACAAGAACCCAGGTCCCTCTGCACAGTAGCATATTGTAATTTTTCACCATTTAAATAATAGTCCATTTTACTATTATTCTTTCCAAAGTGGATAACCTCACATTTGCCAACATTATACTCCATCTGCCAGATCTTCACCCACTTGCTTCGCCTATCCAAATCTCTGCAGAATTTTTGCATCCTCCATGCAATTTGCTTCCCCACTCATCTTTGTGTCATCAGTAAACTTTGTTACCCTACACTCGGTCCCATCCTCCAGATCATCTATGCATATGGTAGACAGTTGAGGCCCCAGCACCAATCCCTGCAGCACACAATTAGTCACCAACTGCCAACAAGAAAAACATCCATTTATTCCAACTCCCTATTAGAAAGCCAATCCTCAATCCACGCTAACACTTTATCCCCAACTCTGTGTACCTTAATCTTTTGCAGCAACCTTTTGTGAGGCACCTTATTGAACGCCTTCTGGAAATTGAAATCCACTACATCTACCGGTTCCCCTCTGTCAACTGCACCCATTACATCTTTATAAAAATCCAGTAAATTCATCAAACATGACTTTCCCTAATTTCTTTCTAAGATGTATGGATAACTGCTGCCACTGAGAAAGGTCATTCTTTCAGCAAGTTCTCTTACCTGTGAATTCAACTTTTCAATTTAAAGCTTTGCCAACCACAAATGATGAAATATGCTATGCTGAAGAAAAGGAACATTTTACTTTGGTGAAAGGAATACACACCAAATTTCTCTCCCCATGTGAAAGAAAGAGGTTTGACAAATTGTAAAGGCAATGCCTCTCTATATACATAGCTGCCTTATCTATGATAAAAATCAACTATGCCTTCATTTTAAACCTTCTTTTCAAAATCCTCCTTAGCCTGGGCCCTCCCTATGTCTATTATCTCTTCCAACTGCACAACCTTCCAAGATATCTGCATCGTTTAATTCTAGTTTTATGTATTCTCTATTATAATTGTTCCCCCATTGATGGCCATGCCTTCAATATTTAAGCCCTCGACTCTAGAATTCCTTCTCTACACCTCATTGCCTCTCTACCTCACCTTCCTTCTTTAAGACACTTCTTAAAGCAAAACTCTTTGAATAAGTTTTTGGTCACCTGACCTAATATCACTTTACGTTGCTTAGTGCCATATTTTGTTTTATAATGCTCCTGTGAAATGCTTTTGGATGCTTTATTGTGAAAAAAAATTGCTATATAAATGCATTTTTGTTGTTACTGTAGATTAATATGGAAATCTCAATGTTATATGGAGCAAAGCTGTAGAAGAAGCAAATGTTCCAAGAGGTTCCTGATGCCAATCTCATAGTTAACTGAATAGATTTTTCTTCCTCTTACACTGTTCATTTAAAGTTAAACAAGATGATTAATCACATCATATTTGAATAATTATTTTCAAATTTATCATCACATCACATTTGAATAATTGTTTCCAATTTATCATTTTTAATCCCTTGGTTTTCAAATCCTTTTTCAGAAGTTTGGTTAGTTCAGAAATTAGAAAATTTCTGAAGAATGAGACTTTATTTTTGGTCTTAGAATTGGGTAAGGTGAAAATATTTAGTGTAATTGCAAAATATCAGGAAACGATAACATCGTTTTCAGCAAACTTTCCAGAATGTCAATCAATGTGATTAGGCAAAGAACATTTAAGTTGAGTTACAATGACAGCATTACAAATTGACTTCTGGCTTTTCATTTAACAATAGGAAACTGCAAATGAGTGTATTAATGTACAAATCCAGTATTTTATGTTATGCCATGTTTTGCAACAGTTGCAAGTGCCCATAGTTCTATGGAGCTTTTAAGTTCCCTGCTATAGGACTAAGGCACTAACACTTCTCAAAGAATTCTGGCAAATTCTAGTAAATTGGAATATAATAATAACAATTGATTTTTTTCTTATAATTAATGACAGCTCAGTTACATATAAATTAAGCGCAGAAAATGTTGTAACTGCACAGCGGATCTATCCTCATTATTGAAGAAAGGTAACTTGATGTTACAGGTGTGACTTTTCAAAGTAATGGATTACTTTCAGGTTGTAACTAACATCTAGGGACTTGTGCCAAAGCATGGAGAATTGTCTCACATTCTGACATAGTTATGCTCCCAGAATCATTTAATTCGTACAATCAATATTTCAGATTCCTCCATCATCACTTCTGAGTACATCCTGTCCCAGCGGCATGATAGGCTCACCAGAGGTGGTGGCAGATGGAGTGATTCTGGGAATCCACCATAATTACACTGGTGGACGCTACAGTGTCTCATGGCAAAAGGCCAATCATGAGCAAAGAAACACCATCCTCCCTCAATTAATAAATTAGTCATGCTCCACACAGAACACAATTTGAAAGAAGCTCTGAGCCTCACACAAGCTCAGGATTAACTCTGAGTGGATGACTTGAATCTCAATGACCAAGCATGGTTCAGTAGCATCACTAGTAACGGAGCTGGAAGAGTCCTGAAGGATGTAGCTCCCATACCCATCTGTGATAGCTTCTGAGAGAAACAACATGACAGAAAAATCTACTTGATTTCTATCCAATGATAACACATCTATCCATGAAAGTACCGATAGGACCGACCTATGTACATTCCTTGTGGAGATGAAGTCAGCTCCTCAAACTAAGGAGATTCTCTGTTACATTGTGTAGCACTACCATTTTGCTAAATAGGATAGATTCAGAACAGAGCTATTATCCTAAAACTGGGCATCCAGGGGCACTGTGAACCATCAACAGAAGTAAAATTGAATGCTAGTACCATCTGTAAGATCAGCCTGATAAATCCCTCATGCTATCATTATCATCAAGCCGGGATATCAATTCTGGTTCAATAAGGAGTTCATGTCAGCAGCAGTACCAGATATATTCCCAGATGTATTGCCAATCGGTGAAGCTAGAATGCAAAACTACATACAGAAGCAGCATGCTCTTAGGCAGAACTAATTGACCCCCAACCAACGGATCAGATCAAAGTTGTGTATTCTTACCACATCCGGTCATGAATAGTGCTGGTTAATAAGACAACAAATAGGAGGAGAAAGCTCAGTAAACATCCCTGTCCTCAACTATAAGGTAATCTAGCACATAAATGCAAAAGAAGTCTGATGCATTTGCAACTATCTTCAGCCAGAATTGTTGATTTGGTGATCTACTTTGGCCTTTTCCTGAGTCGTTCCCATTATAGTTGTCAGACTTCAGCTAATTTGCTTCTTGGAACTTGAAATGAAGAAACAACAGAAAGCAAGCAAGTCTTTAAGGCCCCAACAATATCCCATCTGTATTGCTTAAGAATTATTTTCCAAAACCTGCCATCCTCTAGCCAATTTGCTGCAGTGCAGCTAAAATATTGGCAACAAGAAAAAAAATTGATGTGTCCTGTCTAAACAAAACAGGTAAATTCCAAACTGGTCACTTATTGCCCCATCACTCTCAATTATCACCAATGTGATGGAAGATGTCATCAACAATGCTATCAAGTAATAGCTGTCCACCCAAAACCTGCTTACTCATGCTTAGTTGATTCCACTATGACCATTCAGCTTCAGTCCTCATTAAAGACTTGGTCCAAGTATGGGTAAGGCAGTGATTCTATACGTGAAATAAGAATGACTGCTTTTGGCAGCATCAAAATAATGTTTGACAGAGTGCCACATCAAAGAGCCCTAGCACTGGAAACCAGCAAGAATCAAGGGGAAAACTTATCACCATCTCTAATTCTACCTAGCTTAAGGGAAAATGATAGCAGTTGTTGAAAGCCAACCATTAAGCTCTAGAACATCACTAGGGGAATTCTTCCATGGCCTCATTGACTTAAGCTGCTTTGTCAATGACATTCCTTCTTTCATAAGGCCAAAAGTGGGGATGTTCACTCATGATTGCACAATGTTTAATTTAATTTACAACTTCTTGGATAATGAAGCCATCTGTTTCTGCATGCAGGAATACCTAGACAATATTCAGACTTGAGCTTATAAATACGAAGTAATATCCAAACCACATAAGTGCTAAATTATGGCCATCTCCAACCAGGGAGAATCTAACCATTCCTCCTTGATGCTCAAAGGCATTGCCATCACTGAATTTCACCTCCCTCCCCAACCCTGCCATCTCCCATCCCATCAATGTCATAAGTCTTCACTGCATCAACTGCATTAATACTGTGGCTGCAAGAGCAAGTTAGAAGCTTGTTATTCTGTGGAAGTAACTCACCTCCCAACTTCCCAGTGCTTTTTCACCATCTTTATGGCACAAGTCAGAGTGTGATGGAATACTCTCCACTTGCCCTGATGAGCACAACTTCAATAAACTTTAGAAGCTTGGTAAACCCCAAGACAAAGTAGCTCATATGACTGACACCGCCTTAAGCATTCACTTTCTCCATCACAAGACATACTACAGTAACTTGTCAAGGCATCTGGAACAACATCTTACAAATCCACAACCTCCAAAACTTAGAAGGACAATGGTAGCAGGCACATGTGAACATTGCATCTGCAGGTTCCCCTCCAAGTCACACACTATCCTAACTTGGAAATACACTGTTGTTTATTTCATAGTCGCTGGGTGAAAATCTAGCAGCACTGTGAGTGCAGCGATTCAAGGTGGTGGCCCACGGCCATTTCCCAATGGCATTGATGATGGACAATAAATTCCATACTTTTTGGCAACACATCCCATGAATTAGTTAAAAAAGATGCTGAGTGATCAGCTATGCAGTTGCAGCAATTTCCATTATAATTTCAGACTTAACTAGCTTTCTTTTCATCTCTATTAATTGGTCTGCAATCTCATAATACAAAAAGGAAAAGAAGAAAGGCCGTTGGGCACTTATTACAAAACATCCTTATAATAATCCCTTGTTATGCTAGTCAAAATATGTTTCCCTATACAATAGTAGTGAATGAAAGAAGTCTTTTTGAGTGGCATCTTCAAGACTTCGAATTACAATTCAACGGTTTGTTGAAGGTTAATAAAGATTGCTGAATAGAAGGAGATTAAAACATAGGGAAAATAAGTAGTTATTATTTCAGTGTAATCCAGAACATTCAGTACAGATGTTACCAAATCTATAACATTCAGTGCTGGGAAATACTTTGCAATACATTCTGCTTGTTTTACAACAGATGTACAGTGTTTAAGCTGAAATCCCTGGTGTGCCAGTTCTCAGCCAGTGGAAAGATTGCCAGCATAGCATCATTGTTTCGAATCCGTCCCAGGCACCATTACCACACAGATGCAGCATTTATAGTGAGATATTTGGCATAGTGGAATTGTTCTGATTCCTACATATGTTGCAATGGGCTTGAAGGACTAATCTGTAAAACAGTGAAAAGGAAACAATGAAAGTGAGAGGAAGCATTTGAGTAGATCTTACAAAGGGCTAATTGTAAACTTCTTAAACCAAAGACAAATGAATAGCTCTTTCATTGTAATAACTAAGCTCCCAATGGAGACACTGCTTTACTAGTAGAGAAAGCCCACAAAAAGTGTCACTTAAATCAGCGGCAATAAACCAACTCTGGTACTTACTCTGATTTTCTCACAGCAGACTCTGACATGTATATTTTATGCAATTTATGTGATGGCTTGACACAATTTGATAGAACAAAAATTGTTCATTAATATACAGAAATCAGGTTATCACATCACTAAAGTCCAGGCAACATGCCATGCTGGAAACCATTTCAATAATATGCATAATTAAACCTGTTTCAGCAGGCTTCACCCTATAAACAATTAAACAAGGTAGTTTAAGGTGCATAACTGCTACACCACAATTGCTAAATAAGGATCCAGGATTACAGCCGTATCCTTTCCTTGCAATCTAATGCAAAGGAGCCTAACCAGGCCAGCAAAACCTTATACTAAATCCTGGCTGCAGTAGCAAAGAACAGGCTGATTGCCACATTGACAATTTACAGACCAATTTCAGAAGTCTTTAATGAATTTCCATTCACAGCAAAATTTCAGAAGTCAAGCCAATGCTCTTCTTCCCTATTTTGCCTCAAGCTCGCCACATGGTCCAGACTGGACTTGTCTGGAATTCCGAGCATTCAGGAATTAAACTCATGTAAAACACATCAGCGATTTCCGAAAGCTGTTTAAATATAATTCCTTAGCATCCTAACTATACCTATTGTAATGTAAACTTATCTACAAAACCCGTACGCTCAAAAATTAGTAATAGAGAAAAGGTACACAGAGAACTTGCAGATTCGATTTTCTTAATTCTAGCCAATATGCCTCCCCAAAGTTGTTGAGATCTAGATTCGCAGCAGAATAATGACAGTTAATATTATTGTTCATAAGCACTGCAAAAACCCCTTTCTATGCCCCTGTTTATACAGCCAGATTAGAGCCAGCTACAGTTGCACTGAGCTTCAGTGAAGCAATTTATTGTTCAGATTCACAAGCCAGGGGTGACCATTTAGCCTTTTCCTTTATGAATCCCTCCTTTCAGGGACTGTGAATCTCCATAAGGTGTAGTAAATGAAAATGGATATCGACACCTACCAGGTGGCAGGAACATCTGACAAACTCTTTACGCGTACGTGTTGAACCCCACTCTACTGGGATATGAACCTATGATCGGAAATGTGATCAGAGTCTATAAGCACCAAACTGCCTGTTTGTGATACAGTCCCTGAGAATGTACACCTGCTTTCCACAAAATATTAACTCTTTCCTATCATGTGATTCATCCCTGATTCCAAATGCACCACATTTTAACTGCTGGAGCCATCATTTTGAGTTTGAAACCTTTTAATCTGCGAAGGTGACATTTCCATCATGATAGCAGCAATGAACATTATCATTGTTTATTAATTTATCTAATAGCTTTTTTATTTATTCATGGTTCATGAGTGTCACTGGTTGGGTCAGCATTTACTGCTCATCCTGTAAGGAAAGCAGATTTTCTTCCCTAAAGGGACATTAATGAACCAGATGGGGAATATATATAATGCAGTAACTTTAGTTTTTAAAGATTAACTATTAGTCTCACAAGTAGGCTATGAAGTTATTGTGAAAATCCCTGAATCACCACATTCTGGCACATTCGGGTACTCTAAGGGAGAATTTAGCATAGCCAATGCAACATAGCGGTCTTTCAGACTGTGGGAGAAACCGGAGCATGTAAAAGAAACACTCGCAGACTTAATGAGAATGTGCCAAGTCACACAGACAGCAACCTGGCTCCCTTGTGCTGTGAGGCAGCAGTGCTAACCACTGTGCCACCGTGCCACCCCATTCAGATGCATCATCCTATGATTTCTAAAGCCCCTTACACTCAAGGAGTGTTATTTTTTGTTATTTTTATGTTTAAGCCAAAAAGAACAGAAAAGCGAATGACATAAGAACTAGCTGATGCTAAAGAGTTGATAATTTTCAAATAGGAAACAAGCTGCTCAATAAACAAATATTTATCTGGGCTTTTTCTTGTTCTTGTAATTCATTTTGTTATCTTTCACTCCAACTAAAATAACCTTTTAACCCAGTGTCGATGGGAAATCTGTTTTCTGTGCTCTATGAATTATTCAGCTGTTGCATTAAGTTGCCATGTTTCATCTATAACGCTTGACTGTTATGCTCTCAAATGGCAGATTACTCATGAAATGGAAGGCTCTAGTTAGGATGTAGGAAAGATATATTAAATTCAATGTCAGCCAATCAAGATTATATAATAAAAATGATCATTTCTGCTCTTCCTTCCCACTACCACTGAAATTGGAATATCTGTTTGTGCCTTTGTCCAATCTCAGTTTCCCCAATGGACTCCTTACCAGCCTCCTAAACACTATCCTACCACCAACTTGTCCAAAGAACAATATTTTTTGCAACCTATCCCATACTAAGTGTACTTACATTGCCTCAGATGGTGAAATGGAATTGTGGATAAGTTGGAATTTATAAAACTTTATGGAGCGTGGGAGATTGACAATGAAAGCATTAGAGAATTTGAAGCTGGTAAGGTTACCCGACCCCAGGGCAGTACATCGTTATCAACTTCAGGAAAAGTCCCTCCGCAGTGTCTCCCTCTTCTATCTCTGTAACTAACTCCAGGTCCTTTGCCCAGCTCTCACTTTCCGGTCTTCAGATTCTGGCTGTTCCAGATCCCTTTCCCTCACCAACTTTACCATCAGTGGCAGGATCTTAAAACATTTGTCCCTTCACTCATGAGTTATTTTATTGAACTTCATTCCTTGCTCCATCTTTATCCATCTTAAAAAAAAGAGGCCTCTCAAAACCTGTCTTCAATCATGTTTTTGGTCATCTCCTCTGAGTCCTTTGTCAATCTCTTACTTTTGGCATCTTCCCTAAGAAATGTCTTTCACTTTGATAAATTAAAAGTGAAGTTTAAGTGCAAATTATTGCTGCCATAACAAAATCTAAACTCAGAGATCACAAATCTATAAAGCTACTAATATAACAGTTTAAACAAATAATAGCAGAATAATAAGAAAAATAATTATTTAATAATTTGAATATTAATGGATAGAGAGACATGTTGCCAAAATATTTTGAAGCTATTCAATTTCAAAGATAGCAGGAGCAAAGGAGGAGCACTCATTAGGACAAACTCAAGAATGCTAAATTTCAAATGAAAGCAATAGGGACTCCTGGATAATTTTAAAAGCAAAAACTTTCCTTTACAATATGTGAAACATGTTCAGTTGTGCAACGAGCTCAAGCACTGATCTGTACAAAGAAATCATTTGGAGATTGCTATCTTCCTGGCTAGTTTCCTAAAAATATTTGTGTTAAATTCATTGCAAACACATTAAGACCCTTATTCAGAGATCCAATTAATTCAGATGGTATATTATCTGTTATATCTTTGTACACAATGGAAATATTCAACAATCGGACAACGACTAGCTGAACAAATTTCTTGGATGGAATTCTGCTGTCCTGCCCACTACAGGATCATAGCGGATGGGACAGAAAATTCAATGCACCATGCAAAGGTCCTTTGGTCTCGGGCAGAAATTTTCAGTTTTAGGGTGAGCGGGGTCGGAAAATATCACCTCTTGTGTTTCCTAAATGAAAAGCACAAGCTGGATCCTCTGTTTGAAGCTAAATGTTAATAGGTGCAGACTTCAAGATTCTCAGAACTCTATTAAATGAAAGAATGCCAATATCCTAGAGAACTGAATCTTGGCATTTATGCGCTAAATTCTGGTAAACAAGAATGACTGATGGCAAGACTTGTATTAGCATTCAGGTGAGTGAACAGCTTCATATCCTTGGCATCAAACCATTATTTTACTCCTCAATAGTGATATATTTAACTTCCAGTACAAACATGTAGCAAAATGTTCTCTTTTCCACATGCCAAGTGTGTTAACATTGAAAAGCTTGTTGTGTTAAAGTATCACTCTATTTATTTTCTATTTAAAGGTAGGTGATAAATATTCTTGCTAAATTTACATACAGAGCTGATAGAATTCAGAAGTAGTCTTTCTCAGACTAAGTAGACCTGGGGATTTTATGGTCAGAGTTCACTTCAGCAGATTTTATAACTCAAAACAACTTCTTGGCCTGAAATTATTCTGTTGATTTGAGAGCTGCAGCATTCCTGGCAATAGTATTTCCCCAGGCTACTCTTCCCATTTGTTTTCTCTACAAAGTGGAACACTGAGTTTTTAATTGAGCGAAGTCAACTGTGAGCAAATCCTTCAAATCCATGATTCAAAACAAAATTAGTAAGCATTTAGGGAAGGTTGGCCTACCTGTTTTTAACCAAAGACAAATGTTTGACAAATTTATGAGAATTTTTTGAAGGAGTGACCAATTTAATTCAGTCAAAGTGGTGAATGTAATGCGTAAGTGTCAAATATAGTGGGCAGAAAGCTGGCATCATGATGAGTTGAAAGAGCAGTACTGCCATGTTAGATCAGCCTTAGCATTTTGCTCCACATCACCTGCAAGAGTGATAAAAATACTGAATAAGGTATTCAAATTAAGATCCAGCACATAGAAAACTTTGTTATGATATTGGTATATCACAGTGCCTGGCCCACCACATGTCAAACTCACTTCACAACACTTGGTGCTGTCAGAAAGGAAATACTCTTCATCAGAGCTGTTCAAAGGGATCATTCCATACATACAAGTTAGTTGCTGGCTAACTTCCAGCTATTATTTGGTTGTTTTATCATAATTATAAAATTACATTTGACTGCTGAGAAGAACAAATTGGTGGTGTTGCATTATTGTTGACTATTAGATAAGTACATGATATTGATAAATGACTGTAGACATTGGACCTGCAATGACTATTGGCCTTGACAATATTCTTGTAAAAATGACTGCCCTTGATATCAAGACAGTATTTGACCAACTGCATCAAGAAGCCCGAGCAAATCTGGAGTCAATGGGTTGGAGTCATATCTGTAGAAAGAAAGATGGTTCTGGTGGTTGAAGGTCAATCTTTTCAGTTCCAGGATATCACATTCCTCAGGGTAGTGTCCCAGCCCAAACTATCTTCAGCTGCTTCATCACTGACCTTATTTCCATCACAAAGTCAGAAGTGGGGATGTTTGCTGATGATTGAGCAATGTTCAGCACCATTCATGACTCCTCAGGTGCTATACCAGTCCACCAAATGCAGCCAGACCTGGACAATACCAAGGCTTCAATTGATAATGCCAAGTATCATTTATGCCACACAAGTGCCAGGCAATGACTATGTCCAACAAGAGAGAATCTAATCATCGCTTCTTGATATTCAATGGCATTACCATTGCGGAATCCCCCACTATCAATATCCTGGGAGTTATCATTGACTAGAAACTGAACTGGATTAACTATACAAATACTGGAGCTGCAAGAGAGGCTCACACACCAGGAATCCTGCAGTGAATAACTCACCTTCTTACTCCGCAAGGCCTTAGGGTTGTGATGAAAAATGCACCACTGGCCTGTATGAGTGCATCTCCAACAACACTCAAGAGATCCAACACCATCCAAGATAAAGTAGTTTGCTTGATTGCTACCCCTTGCACAAATCTTTACTCCTTCCACCACCAATGAACCTTGACAGCAGGCTGTGCCATCCACAAGATCCACTGTAGGATCTTACCTGGAGACAGCTTCCAAACCCACAGTTGCTACCATCTGGAAATATAAGGGCAGCAGACACATGGGAACACCAACATCTGCCAATTCCTCTCTAAGTTGCTCACTATTCTGACTTATTTATCACCATTCCTTCACAGTCACTGTGTCAAAATCCTGAAATGCCCTCCCTGACAGCATTCTGGGTGTACTTACACTACATCAACTAAAGTGGTTCAAGAAGGCATCTCACTAGCACCTTCTCAAGGGCAAGTATGGACAATAAATGCTGTCCTAGTCTATAACACCCTCATCCATTGAATGAATTTTACAAATGAATAAAAATACTTGAATTGCAGTCACGTAATAATGTTGACTACAGAGTTAGAGGAGGAGGAAGACCAGCAAGGAAGATTACAGTGAGCTGCATCAGTTGAGGCAAGAGATGAAGGACAGGTGATATGCACAGTGAGTATTACAGGAACACTACTCCTACAAACCTTCATCAAATCGCAATGTAAGAGCTGTCTTTACTTCACAGAGGAGGCTATCTCCAAGTTATTTCACCTGCTGAAGTTTTGCACAACAACATGTGCTTCTTTCAGGCAACAGCAGGCGACATGTACAATTGCTCATAGGTTACACTACACTGAAACATAGAGGATGTCACCTCGGCTCGCTATCGCAAGAGAAACATTTAAGCTAGAACCTTAAATCCGTTCATGCTAGCGGTACTTTCCCTTCCCACTGCAGTGAATGGAGATGTGGCTGGCCGGCAAATGCTCTGATCTTGCTGGAGCGGGAGTGTGGCGTGAACGGCAGGTAGGATCACACCTTTACTTCTCATGCCTCATAGACAGAGAACACGAGGCATTGTCTCCATGGCAGGTTTCCCTGGAGTGCAGCGTGCCACAGAGAAGCCTGTCATAGATTGCCTTGTGTGTTTCCTCTTCCCAGTATGGTATCTTTATCAATGTCAACAGGGTCCACAATCAGAATTTTCCACCCATTCACAGCCCACCGCCACTGCAAGTGAGGATGGAGAATTTGGCACTCAGCCAAATCTCCATTTCAGTGCAGCAGGACCAAAGAATCCCACCAGCATGAACAGTCATAAAATTCGGGCTCACTTCTTAACATACACCTCCCATATCCTGCAGCTATGAATTTCTCAGCCTGCATGGATCTTCTGTAGCATCTCTATTCCAGCTAGGGAATTAAGTTAAAAACTGGCCCCTGGCTGACAAGGGATGGATCTCATGAGCCCCAAGGATCAAAGTACAGTTACAGGGATGATCTAAAATCATACTCAAGTCATCTCCACAAACAAGCAATCAATGTGCTCCAGCAACATTTCTGGTTCCTAGACTGTTCTGCAAGAGCTTTACTGTACATTCCTGAATGGGTAACTAGGTTTGTGATTGATAATCTGTTGCATACTGTATAGCTGGGCCATTATGATGGATCAGCCCATACCATCACCTGGGCACCAAAACATCAGAGGAACATTGGAAAAGCAGCATGAGGAGGCAGAAGAACAGGAGAGACATGAATCACTAGCATTCCTCACTATCAGAGTTCTGAGATCTGTTCATTGAATAGTGCTTCACCTCAACTATGCACCTTAGCTGAATATACCAACACACCCACAACCCTTACCATTGTACTTACTCCAACCATCCAATTACCATTAGTCTGTCTGTCTATCTATCTTCTCAGTCCTGGGTGAGACATGAAACCACATTACCATTGTTTAGTCCAGTCTAATAGATTCTGCCCTCATGACAGTACCAACATAAGCATCAATGTTGAATCAGGAAGAAAACACACATTTACCATCTGTATCTAGAAGTGACCAGAAATAAATATGAATCACCCTTGTGAAGACCTTTAGTGACTTCATGCTTGTTTACCTACCCTAGTGTTCTTATAAAGTGTCCCAAGTTGTTAAGAGCTACAAATTCTTGGGTTTTTTTTGAAGTGTTGTTCCCTGCAGCGACTGATAACTTTTAAAAAAATTTTTAAATTTGCAATAACTGACTGGAAGAATCAATCACAAGACAAGATTTCAATTGTTAAGTCTTTTTAATGTAACCAACAATCTAAAAATGTATTAATTAAATATCATTCTTTTAGCCTGCTTAACTTTGTCAAGAAGCACATACTTGCTGGCATCCCTGTAATTCTTGAATTCCATTAGATGCAATGTGTCTCCAATATGTCCTTTTGTTTTGCTTTAGAATCTAATGTTAAATTATCAAGACAGTATTAAATTTTGAATACAGTCTGAGAACGACTTTGTTGAGGTTTTAATTTTTAGTACCTATGCTCTTTCATGACTTTAGGGTTTTATTTAATTTTAGGCCCAGCCAACCAAACAACTGAATCATTGCTCCTGGTTAAATGTAGAATGACTTCTTCTATGCTGCTTTAAGAATTTCCTTAAGATCATGTCAATAATCAGTCCAAGAATCCTCATACATATTTTAGCCAGTTCATAAATTCTTTCAAAATCATTTTCCATACTTACCACAAACTTTGTTCAATTCTTCCCTCACAAAACCAAGAGTTTCACCTTTCTGAAGATTTAATTTAGATTCCAGAGCTTGAATTCTTTTCCATAGTTCCAGAGATCAGCATTGGTTAGGGTCAAGTAACTTTGTTTTAAAGCACCAACTTGCTTTGTTTCTTCAATAGCCTGGAGTGCTGCTGTTATATTCTGCTTTGCCACCTGTAACTTCGGATTTGCCCGCAGGCTTAATTCCGACAGTTTCAATTTCTTTCCATTGGTTTTAACCCTTTCCTGTCACACTGATATTTCAATGTCCATTTAACTTCAACAATCTCATCTTTTGACTTTTTGAACACATCTTTGGATGAAACTGTAACTTTCACAGTAGAAATAGGCATGGATTTCTGTATGTCACCTGATTATTTGATATATTTTCAACTTTTACCATTTTATTGGACTTGTCTAACATCACTGGAGACAATAGGATTTTATCTCCATTCAGATCATTCTCTAATATGGAATCAATGTTATCAATGACTGCATATAATATCAGAAGTTGAACCAAATTTAAATGTAATTGACCTGACCCTTTATCAGTTAGAATATCTATTTTTTCTCTACTTCAAACAAGGTAGGAGGATCTCCTGGTCCTGCCATTGTCAACGGAATGTCCTATAGAATGTACCGCTTGCTGTTGAGAAACCCAGAGCAAGGGTGTGCTGTTGACAGGACTAGAAGATTCTAGAACGAAGAACAAAGAAAAATGCAGCACAGGAACAGGCCCTTGGGCCTTCCAACTCTGCGCCAATCATGATACCCTGCCTAACTGAAAAAAACCTTCTGCCCTTATTCAGCCCATATCTCTCTATACCCATCCTATTCATGTATCAATCTAGATGTCTCTTTAATGGTCCTAATGTGCCTGCATCCACTACCTCCTCTGGGATGTGAGTTCTAGGCATCCATCACTCTCTGCATGAAAAACGTCCCCCACTCATCTCCCATCTCACCTTGAACCTATGCCCCCTTGTAATTGACACTTCCACCCTGAGAAAAAGCCTCTGACTATCCACCCTGTCTGTGCCTCTCATAAGTTTGTAGACATCTATCAGGTCTCCCCCTTAGCATAAGTCTTTCTGTCTTTCCATTCCTAACAGTATGAAAGGCCAGAAATTTCCAGCCAATGCCTTTGTCAGTCCAGTTCAAATTTTTTGGCTTCCTCTCACTGTTCACAGTAGAAAGCTTTCCTTTTCTTTTGCTCTTTGAATTTCAAATTCAATTTTCTCATTTGACTTTCTTTCTCCTATCTTTCAAAATCATTTTTTTCATTTCTCTCATTTCATTCCTCAATTCAAATGTTTGCTTCTCTCCAGTTCCTTCCAATCAGAGTTTTTTTCATTTGTAACTGAATCAGCTACCTTGGTTTTATCTGAATTACTTTTCTCTTTTCTCAAGATTCTTCCCTTGAGCCAACACTTCAACAATTTTTTTGCCTTTTTAGCATCCACTTAAATCTATTTTCAACTTCTCCGCTCTCGCTTTCAAATGAGCTCTTTTTAACTGCTGCAAGGCACTCACAAACAGGTCTTCCTTCTCTTGAGGAATGCTCCAGCAATAGACATAGCCATGCTAACTTTTCAATGAATATTATTTAAACTCTGGCAAATCCCAGTGTACTCCCAGCCTGTAGATTTGACTCATGCAAAGAGTCCCCAATTTACAATGATCCCCATAGAGACTGATAGCTTTATAAAATAAATTCGAACTTCCAATGACTGACTGAAAAGATCATACATACAGGAAGAATTCAGATTTTAAGGTTTTTGCGATAATAAAAAGCTGAAAACAACATTGGGATATGTTACTTAACAGTAGCTATCAGGGATAAAAACAGAAAATGCTGGAATATCTCAGAAGGTCTAACAGCATCTTGACTTTGGCTCTATTCTCTCTCCACCGATGTTGTCAGGCCTGCTGATATTTTCCAACATTTTCTGTTTTTGTTTCAGATTCTAACATCCACAGTATTTTGCTTTTACTTTAGCTGTCTGGGGTGTTTGTCCCATTTACTTTAAGAATACCTTCATTTGCAGACTTGCTGTCAAAGATGACCCAGTTAAATCAAATCAACAACATTGTCAAAAGTGCCAAGATTCTCCTCGGAGGACATTTTGATTATTGCTACCAATTATAGAGAGCTGGATGTCAGCAAGTACAAACAGCAGTTGCTGACACCATTTAGGATGAGTCCAGCATTCTATATCTGGCTATGGAGGGGCTGATCTCTTGATCGATATGGACTGGTCAGCAAAGAACCAACAGAATTGTTCAACCATATGGGCTTTCCCTAGGCATTCAGACTGGCAGTACTGACAATGTTTGAATTGGGCATAAACAATTGCTTTAAAGTCATGATCGAAAATCAGCCAATCTGCTGACTGTGATTGACAGGACTGTGTGATGCAAGATAGGGAGATGTTGTTAAGAAGGCAGCATGATGTTATTCCCAATTCCTGAGAAAAGAAGAAAATTATTATCGAGAATCTGGATCCTATTGTTCGTAATAATTCACAACATTAATGCAGGATTGTTATCACAATAAAAACAAATACCTGCAGGGTAGATTCTACCATATGAAAACCATGACATGTTACAGAGCCATTTCTAGCAGAATTATCTCTATTGTGTAAAAAGAGGTTTTAAATACAAATGTCATTCTATCAGATTTTACAATTCTGATAGAGACTTGAGTATTACTGTATACTTGAAATGACAAAAGATTATAAATCTTTAGATGACTGGTAAACAAAATATGACAAATTGCCACGGCCCAGTTTTACAATTGCCCCTTCTCCTCCACATGTTCTTCCTCTGTCAGCTCCTTTTGTCCCTTGCCTTTTTCATTACCTGTCTCCCTATAGATCGCTATACATTTCTTCCTCTTCTTCATTCCCTCTTTCACTACTGTTTTTCTGCAGTTAGAAGATCCTGACCAGTATGTCTCTCTCTCTCCCCTTCATCCTTTAACGTTACATATTCCCCTCTCTTTCTATATTCTTCTCACATTGTCCTTGCACAATGCCATTTTCTCCTCTTCTTTTCTAACTTGCTCCTTTTCTCTCCCTTCTTCTCTCAACCATTTCTCTTCTCTCTCTCTCTCTCTTTCTCTCTAGACCCCATGTTTTCAATAACACATGTGCCAGTTTGGGCTGAATACCGGATTTGGTCTTGATAAGAGAACAGGATACGGTTCTATAAACTCCAGCAGTTTTAGCATAGCAGCACTTTCCACAACTGAATACTCTTTGTACATTGAATGGCATATGTTAGCAGGGAATTTGAAAGTGGGTGTCCACTATAGTCAAACTCAGTCCTCAGTGAGTTAGGAATTTGGGAATGTAACCTCATCATCACCAGAACCAGATTTTTTTTTAACAAGATAAGCTCTTCGGATTCATATTCTGGAACTCCAGATGCCCTGCTACTGCAATTCCTATCTTTAATTTTTTGTGGGGGTATTATTAGGAGCTGGGGAGCTGAATGCAGCTGGGGAATAAATCTTCAATATCTAAGCAAATCCTGTCTTCTTGGAAAATAAGAAAAATTATGGCCTCAAATCTACCTACCAAAAGCGCAGCATTTAATCATTAAAGGGCAAGACAGGGTAAGGACAGTAATCTTAACTTAAATATGCTACATTTACTGCTGGTGATATTTAGGTGTTCAATTCCTGAAAATAATACGTTAAACCAGCAGAGATTCACAGAATGACATTTGGCTTCTCTGCCTTTTAGCTAAGATCAAGCGTCAGATCAAAGCCAGGGGAGGGTGCAATGCCTTATCTTGTCAGCTTGGATTTTGTTTGTTTCCCTTGTGGGAACCCTGAATGGGATTCAATTGGATTTTGAATTTGTTTCTTGGAGCAAGCAAAGGGTTTGCTCCAGTCCATTCTGAGCGTCGGCTTTGTAACTTTAAGAATGGAGTAAAAAAAAATTTTTTTAAATTAAAAGTAATTTAGCAACGTGGTAAATTTTACCAGGAAATCAGGAGCAGCCTCTTGCCTGTGGTCATGGAACCTGACTGAAGTTGAGTTCCACTGAATAAGGATGAGACTTTGAAGTTTATGAGGAGTTGGTTCTCAGAAAATATGTTACTCGAACGCTGTTAAGGGCAGCTTCAAGCTGCTTTATCATTTTTCCGCTCACTGCTACACTTCCCTGGGTTACATAACGACAAGCACTGAAGTACTAAGCCACCATGACTTGTTCAGCAATGCATTGTAAAATGCTGTACCATTGTAAAAGGTTGAGGGCAAACTGAAAATGAGATGTAAACAAATTACCCACCAGAAAAAGTAGATCACAAAGGTTGAAACTAGCACAAAAAAGTGTACTTTTTTTATCAATTAAAATCATTCCACAGAAGTTAAAAGACTGTCCAAAGATGAAAGTCACTCCAAGATGAATAAATCTAATACTACACTATGAAAGACTGAAAGAAGATTTCAGAAGGTTGAGAACCAACAATTGATTTTCTGTGCATTGAAGTTTATGAATACTGCTTTATGAATGCAATTTTTTTCTTCCTTTTGAAATTAATTTCTAATCATTTCAACAAAGGCCAAGGTGAAATCTAATACTTCCCAGAGAGAGGAAGGAGAGGGGATGCTGTTCAACTGGGTGGGAATGAGTGAAGTGGAGAGCCCGTTACCTTCCCGACTCCCTCAAACTAAAACAAGTGGGGAAGGGTGAAGTCAGTCTTCCCACCTTTGGGCCAATTGAACTTCTTAAGTGGCAAATTAGGACTTTCTTCTGCTACCTGTTGCTGCTGCTACAAGCAGTGCTGTGGGTCCATGCTATATGGTGCGGCCACCAGGTATACCCTGGCAGGCTGTCTGCAGACTAATGGTTCTTCTAAGCAGATATTCTCATCAATGGAGGGCCCAGCTGGTGACAAGAGCCTCCCCCACTGAAATCCACATCTTGTCCTCCATCTGCCCACCTTACAACCCCATCTACCTCTCCTGTGGGCTTCCAGCTCTGCTCCTGGTTTGAGACCTATTGCAATGCCAGCATTGGACATTACTGAGACTGAAAATCTGTTGACCCCATCATTGGCTGGTGTTGTATAAAATGTTAACAGTTGGAATATGTTAATATTCAACATAGATGATAATGTAACATTGACATTAACCTATTTAAAAGTAGCAGATGCCAGAGTATGGTCCACAGTCTTCAAAGACTAAGTGCCAAGCCCAGAGTCCAAGACAGAAAGGCTCAATTTCAGACATTGTGATAGTAATAGACAGTGATGCAAACAGACACATTTGTGTTATAGAACATAGAACATTACAGCGCAGAACAGGCCCTTCGGCCTTCGATGTTGCGCCGACCAATTAGGAAAAAGCAATGACCCTCTAACCTAAACCATTCCCTTTTCATCCATAAACTTATCTACTAACCCCTTAAACACCACCAAACTTGGCGCATCTACAACTGCAGCAGGCAGGGCATTCCATACCCTTACCACCCTCTGGGTAAAGAACCTACCTCTGACATCAGTCCTATAACTACCACCCCTTAATTTAAAGCTATGTCCCCTCGTGCTAGCTTTCTCCATCCTAGGAAAAAGGCTATCACTGTCCACCCTATCTAAACCTCTAATCATCATATGTTTCAATAAGGTCCCCTCTTAGCCGCCTCCTTTCTAACGAAAACAACCTCAAATCCCTCAGCCTCTCTTCATAAGACCTGCCCTCCATACCAGGCAACATCCTGGTAAACCTCCTCTGTACCTCTCCAATGCCTCCACATCTTTCTTATAATGTGGGGACCAGAACTGCACACAATACTCCAAGTGCGGCCGCACTAGAGCTTTGTACAGTTGCAACATGACATTGTGGCTCCGAAATTCAATCCCCCTACCAATAAAAGCTAAGACTCCGTATGCCTTCTTAACAACCTTATCGACTTGATTGCCAACTTCCAGGGATCTATGCACACATACACCAAGATCCCTCTGTTCATCAACACTATTAAGAGTCCTACCATTAGCCCTATACTCTACACATTTGGTATTCCTGCCAAAGTGAATTACCTCACACTTTTCCACATTAAACTCCATTTGCCACCTCTCGGCCCAGCTCTGCAACTTGTCCAAGTCTCTCTGCAAACTCTAACACCCCTCTTCACTATCTACCACTCCACCGACTTTAGTGTCATCTGCAAATTTACTAATCCATCCTTCAATACCCTCATCCAGATCATTTATAAAAATTACAAACAGCAGGGGCCCCAAAACAGACCCCTGAGGTACGCCACTTGTCACCGAACTCCAAGATGAATATCTCCCATCAACCCCCACCCTCTGTCTTCTATCTGCTAGCCAATTCCTAATCCAATTAGCTAAATCACCCTCTATCCCATACATCTGCATTTTCTGCAGAAGTCTTCCATGGGCCACCTTATCAAACGCCTTACTAAAGTCCATATATACCACATCAACCGCCTTACCCCCATCCACCTCTTTGGTCACTTTTTCAAAAAACTCAATAGGTTAGTAAGGCACGACCTACCCTTCACAAAACCATGCTGACTATCCCCAATCAATTCATTTCTCTCTAAATAACTATAAATCCTATCCCTAATAATTCTCTCCAATACTTTGCCCACAACAGAAGTAAGACTCACTGGCCTATAATTCCCTGGAAGGTCTCTCTTCCCCTTCCTGAACAACGGGACCACATTCGCTATCCTCCAGTCCTCCGGAACCACACCCGTAACCAACGACGACTTGAAGATCAGAGCCAGAGGCTCTGCAATCTCCTCTCTTGCCTCCCAGAGAATCCTAGGGTAAATCCCGTCCGGCCCAGGGGACTTATCCAACTTCAAACCCTCAAGAATATCTAGCACATCCTCCTTATCTACTTCAATACTTTCCAGTTTGCAACCATGTATCCCAGTGTTCTCCACAACTACATTTACATCTCCCTGCGTGAATACTGAAGAGAAATATTTGTTCAGTGCCTCTCCAATCTCTTCAGGCTCCACGCACAACTTCCCACTGCTGTCTCTGACTGGCCCTAATCTTGCCCTAAACAATCTTCTATTCTTAACATATCTAAAGAAAGCTTTAGGATTCTCCTTGATCCTATCAGCCAAAGTCTTCTCGTGTCCCCTTTTAGCTCCCTCCTGGCTAATCTATAGCTATCCATTGCACTAACTGAGCCTTCAAGCCTCATCCTGACATAAGCCTCCTTTTTCCTTTTAACCAGCAAATTAACTTTTTTTAGTACACCATGGTTCCCTTACTCGACCATTTCCTCCTTGCCTGACAGGGACATACTTATCAAGGACTCGCAGTAGCTGCTCCTTGAATAAGCTTCACATTTCAGATGTTCCCAGTCCCTGTAGTTTCCTAGTCCAACCTATGCACCCTAATTCCCTCCTTATGGCCTCATAATTACCATTCCCCCAGCTATAACTACTGCCCCCATCTTCATGCTTATCCCTATCCATCACTAAGGTGAACGTAACCGAATTGTGGTCACTATCACCAAAATGTTGAACAACTTCCAAGCCTAACACCTGGTCTGGCTCATTGCCCAGCACCAAATCCAATGTAGCCTCACCTCTAGTTGACCTATCTACATACTGAGTCAAAAAACCTTCCTGCACACCTTGTACAAAAACTGACCCCTCTAACATGCTAGGGCTATAGCTATTCCAATCAATATTAGTAAAGTTAAAGTCCCCCATGACAATTACTCTATTACTTTCACTCCTGTCCAGGATCGACTTTTCAATCCTTTCCTCTACCTCTCTAGAACTTTTAGGGGGTCTATAAAAGACTCCCAACAGGGTGACCTCTTCTCCCCTGTTTCTAATCTCAGCCCATACTACCTCAACAGACAAGTCCTCATCAAACTTCCTTTCTGACTCTGTGATACAGTCTTTGACTAATAATGCCACTCCTCCCCCCCTTCTACCTCCTTCTCTACTCCGACTGAAGCATGTGAACCCCGGAACCTGCAACAACCATTCCTGTCCCTGCTCTATCCATGTCTCTGAAATGGCCACAACATCGAAGTTCCAGGTATTGGTCCAAGCTGCAAGTTCCTCCACCTTATTGCGAATACTTCTTGCATTAAAGTATACGCATTTCAAACCATGCCCTACTCCACCCGTTCGCTGCTGTGTTTTACAGTTCTCATCTATGACCCCCCTGTTCTCGTCCCTCTTAACATCCAAACTACTCAGGATCCCACCCCCCCTCTGAATCAGTTTAAAGCCCCCTGCATAGCCTTTGCAAATTTTCCCCCCCAAGATATTGGTTCCCCTCTGGTTCAGGTATCATCCTGAACCAGAGTGTTATCCAGGTGTTATCACCAGTGATAACCAGGTGTTATCGAAGGAGCCACAGAGTGAAGAGACCTTTGAAAGTAGCTTGAGATATTTTGACCAAAAAAGGAGATACACTGGAGAGAAGTAATGATGATGGCCAATACCTAGTTAGCTAACAAGCAGTTCCTGCCCTTGCCCTTCTAATCTGACTGCTTTGAGGGCCAGAACAGAGACCAACAGTGGGAGCTATGAAAAGGATGCTTTCTCCAGTTCTGAACAGCATCAGATCTTCATGAAAAAGAGCCAAAGCTTCAAGTTAGTTCCTTTTTTTATGCAGGTCGGTAGCAGATAACATTCTGCCAAGGCAGTGTATGCAAGAAACAGCATTGATTTCATTAATAAAGCCTTTGACATCTTTTTTAGTAATTGGAGGTATATGTTTTAATCAGGTTTGACTGTCTACAGGAAATTTGTTTTCATTTCATAATTGTAATTCATCCCAGTGCAGACGATGGCTTGTCTCCACATCCTCAAAGTCTTCCCATTTCCCAGAATGGAACAGCTTCATAAATAGAGAAGTGTAGCTCTCTTACCATTGCTTATAGACTCATTAAGAAATTATCTCTTCTTCTTTTCCTGAAAGACTGACTAGACTTTTTTCAATTCGTTTTTCATTGCCCAAGTTCAATGAAATCTCAATCTTCAATGCCGTTCTCAGTCTTTAATATAGGAGCTGATGATTCAGCTGTAACATTCTTCAGAAACTTCTCCACACAATCCTTCACAGAGTAACAAGTTCCTCAGAGCATCCTGAGTACTTCCCTTCTAGTGCCAAAGGGTCCAAAGATCAATTCTATTTGGTTTTCTTTTTTGGTTCAGTTTTTCATCGAAATCTTTTCATTATCTTTGTAATTTAGTCATCCTGCAACTTACACTCTGCCTCCCAGCAATGCTGACAGCAATGCTGACAAAGACTTGTCCTATTCTGCAGATAGTGATGAATTACCAGACGCAGAAGAAAGTCTGTCATGTGTCCAAAACATCTTTCCTAAGTGCCAAGATTATTGAGATAAAAATCTCCCAGACTTGGACTTGGGGAGGGGAAGAACAAGAATTGGAGTTGAGAAGAATCTGTAATAAGGGAGTTACAGAAATGTAATGTAAATAGTTAAAGATACAGGACAGAATTGTTTCAAATATCGGCAAATGTCAGTAGTGGGCAGGAGAAACAGCTTTGAAGCCATTGGCAGCTTATTGAAAAAATGACAAAGGGGGGATTCCATGATGTCACAGTAATGGGAAGGGTTCTGATTGACAGCAACAACATTTTTTGAAGATCTGAGTGTCAGTTTTAAAGGCCAGCCTGGTGTAAAACAGTTAACCAGGAACATTCCCTCACCAAAAAATGCAACCCCTGGACAATGCGTCGGCACTACTCTGCCTGGGCTCAGGTGGGCAGTGTCAAATGAAAAAAGGCACAGTGCCCTAGTGCCAGGTGGCAATACCTGTCCAGGCAATGTCCAAGTAGTGCTCAGGCATGACTTTCCCTCCAAGCGATGCACTCACCTGAACTCCTATGGGAGGTTTGCTCACTAGTGCCTGCCTTGCGAGTCGAGCCATGATTGATGCCACTCTGCCCTCATATTGTCCGAATGAACTTTCTTACTGGGGATGGAGGTAGAAATGATGCAGCCATAAAGGTCTGATAATGAGATGTCAATATATGGGAATGCTGTTCCCGACATTTAACATTGAGAACTCCATTATGACATTTTGGGATGGGGCAGGGGAGAGGGATGAGAGGACAATCATGCTACATTGATTTGGGCCTCTTGTAGAATTTTGCACTCCCATTACCAAATCTGCCCAATAAAAATAAGAGCAGAAAATGCCAGCCTTAGTATCACATTGCTGTTAAAAAGCAGGATAGCATAATTAGGAGGCGATTAGTATAAAGGGTTAATAGATGGGAAATGCCTGTTATATGTGAATAATGTATGAAGTAGATGATGATGTACCACTGAACCTCATCAGTCCTGTATTAGACTCTGTCTGGAGAGAGAGAAAAAGTTTGGAATCCTGCACAAGAGCTATTTCCTTTTACAACTCAAAAAAGTGCCTTTGGCCACTTTTCTTTCTTAAAGGCGTTATGTCAATGTCATTTGTGGTTGTAATGACTACAGTTGGTCTCAGTGCCTGAGATGAGGGGTGAGACTATCAGCCTAGTTTACTATTCCCTAACTGCTGATCCTGACTGTTTCCCAGTGATCCTTATTGGAAATGAATATGAGCACGTCAGGTGAAAGCTTGGCTCTGACTGTCTAATTTCTTGATAATATTCACTGCCAAAGCTCAACGTGAATAATAATCTTTTGTATTACATTCTAGGAGTGACTATTGCCTGTGAAACTGTATCCCTGCAGAGAAATAGCATTTTCAGCAGATGAAACGCACCAGTTTGATTTGTGTACAGAATCTTCAATAATTTAGGACTTTATATAAAGCCTTGAAATTACAGTGTAAATATATCAGCACACAAATTCTTTTGACACAGCAGGTGATCCAAAGTGATGGTTATTAGACAAACACTTCCTTTTGCACTTTGTTTTATTTTTGAACCACACTTTTGCAGAATTACTAGAGGTTAAAGTCATATCATTAAACACTGAAGCAGGATATACAAACTACTTTAATGCAGAGAAATAATACATTGAAGAGCTTCACAGCATGTCAATATGACAAAGTTTTTCTTCAGTGTTGTAATACATTATGTGATTTTCATCTTCTTGTATGTATATGTTGCTGGAGAGCTAGAATTAGTATTCAAGTCTAGAAATGATTAAATAACAAGAGGTATATGTTGGCATACCTTTGACATTCATCAATTCTAGTGTTGTCCAGAGATGATAGAGTAAAAGAATTCAGTTTTGTGCCTTAATTGGAAGGCTCACCAAGGCGACTTCACTTCAGTGGGCGGTGGGTGGTGATTGCCAGCAGAGGTCAATTAGGAGGCAGTAAAATGAGTTGCAGCGATCAATAAATATGTGTTCAAAGCTATTCATCCTTCATTTTGATGTCAAGAGGTTTTACATTTACAATGTCTGGGGTTTGTTTTAAAAATGCTGATAGTTAGGGTCCTATTCTACCATTTTGATTCTAAGTGCTGGGCGTGAAACTTGGAGTGTTTCAAATCTGACTTTTAGAGCTGTTCTCAGGCACCCCTATATGCACTCTGCTTGCAAAAATATCACGAGTCTGAATCGCGCTGCACAAGCCTATGGGCTAGGCTTAACACGCCCAAAATCCTGCAGCTCCGATTGGCACCTCCAACTGCGCATGTGCAGAAAAAAATGATAGACTGCTATTCCCCTGCCTCATCTCTTGCTTGCCTCCCCCCAGCCCCCATAATCATTGCCCCTCCCGCACAACATTACTGATCCACTTATCCCCCCACCCTCTCACTACCCAGACCGACTGCAGCCTGCTCCCTCCCCCATCTACTGATTTCAAGCAGAGCAATAGCTCTGTTTCCCTCCCACTGATCTCAGGTATAGTAGGAACAGAGTCCCCCCTTCCCCTCACTGATCTCAGGCAGAGTGGCTGCAGACTCCCCTTCCCCTCTCCGCTGATCACAAGCAGAGTGGCTGTGGGCCCCTCTTTCACCTCTTCCATTGATCTCAAGCAAAGGGCTGTTGGATGCACAGCACTTACCTCCTCACTAACCCTCACTGACCGAGTGGCCATATCAGACTTATATGGAGCACGTCTGTTTCGCGCAACTTCCGGATGGATGCACATGGTGGTAAAGGGGGAGATGCCAGTAAGATTGAGCAGACAGCCCATTAAGTCAATTTAAATACATGCAAATATATTTAAATGGCCGTCGTGTTTGTTTCGGGCATGTTCCCGATCACGGCCATTTTCGAGCCTCAGTAAAGGATGAACCAGTGCAGAAGCAGGCACAGATCACACTTCTCACCTCCCATCTGACTTTACCAAGTGTTTGTGCATGGAAATGGGTGCAATATGATGATAGAATTGGGCCCTTAGGCTTAAATGTATTTGCAAGTTGTGAGAGATAGAGACAAACAAAGTTGATTAAGAACACTTGTCTTGTGAGGTGCAGAGAATTTTGCACTTATTTTTTGTCTATACACTTTCTCAGGTGGACTTTGGATGAATTTTCACACCTCATCCCCTGTTTATGGGCAGAGGGAACAGCAGAGAATCAGCCGTAAATGGTTTTTACCATGGCAGGGTTTCCTTGCTTGATTGCCCCTACATCCCCATTAATGATGCAACAAGAATCCCATCTTTAAAAGTTAAGTTGAATCACTGTCTCTTCATCTTCTGCCTGCAAGTTTGGCTCAATACGGCCCAACTTCTTCATCCTCAGTTAGATCAGTGGCTTTCAGTTTTAAAGGGAATCCTCACAAGTCACAGAACTGTTGTGCATAAAGTCACCAATCAACACATCATGTCAAAGAAAGTACAAAGAAAAGTAGAGCATAAAAACAGGCCCTTTGGCCCTCCAAGCCTGCATCATCATGATGTAGGCCTAAACTAAAACTGTATGCATCCATGGAATCCATATCCTTCCATTCCATTTCTATTCATGTATTCATCTAGATGCTCCTTAAATGCTATTATTGTACCAGCTTTCACCATCTCCCTGGGCAGCACGTTCCAGTCATTCACCACACTCTGTGCAAAAAAACTTGCCTCACACATTTCCTCTAAACTTTTCCTCACACACCTTAAACATATGTCCCCTGGTATTTGACTCCTCATAACTGATAGCATCCAGATGAGCCAACATCCTAGTTATATCCTGAAATAGGCTATTCAGCACATATTCGCTCAGATCTTGCTGCTATTCTCATCACTCTTTACAATTATATTGTCTGCATCATTTCACCATCAATGGCCTTTTCAAGTATCCTGAATAGGAACCTCACCATCACTCCCCATTCTTTTATTCTGTTAAGTTTATTCTTGCATTCCCGGGTAGCAGGGGCTGGGAATGAAAAATCCCGACAAGCATCAGGGGGTTTGCAGATGCGTTGGGGTTAGGGACCTGGGATGAATTGGAAAGGATCAAGAGCTTCAAGTTTTTAGGCACCTGAATCACCAACAACCTGTCCTAGTCCCCCTCCGCCAATATCACAATCAAAAAAGCTGACCAACGATTCCATATTCTCAGAAGACCGAGGAAACCCGTCACATCAGAGATGATTCCCACCAACCTCCACAGATGCACCACAGAAAGCATTCTCTCTAGTTGCATCACAGCTCGACACAGCCTCTGCTCCGACCAAGACTGCAAATCTGCACCAACTCTGCAAATAAGCGTTATGATTTAATGCCATTCTCTTGCCTTTTCCCAAAACCCCACACATTGTTTCTATTCAAATAATCATTTCATGCTCTCTTGAATGCCTTGATTGCACCTGCCTCTACCACATTTCCATTAAAGGAAATGCTTTGATTGGAAAAAATCTTATTTATTTAAAGGCTGTTTTTGATTCCATTCTATCTTCTTTGAGCAGATTTTGTCATATAAGACAAATAAAATAATGTTATGATTGTGTCAGTACTCAACAAGAATTTTCTTTAGAGGCATTTTCCCACTGAAAAATAAAATTGCAATACAAAACACCTTGCATCATCACTTAAAAATATTCAATACTTTCGTATCAGTTAATTGGCATGATTTAAAATCAATCTTAATTTGTAATATATAAAGTTGGACTCACTTACCCCATATTCTTGTTTTTTTTTGATTTGCAAGCTAAACAAAGCCACTGGATTACCAAATCTAATTTTAAAATAATCAAAATGTGCACTCACATGTCTTTGTTGAATTAACAAATTATGGCTACAGAATGAAATGGCTTTTAATTGAACAATGTTAGTTACTTTTCTCAGATCTACAATTTAATTTAAACTGAGAGGAAGAGAGATGGGGGAAAGTATTTTCGTTCGTTCAGTGCTTCATGCTGTTTAAACTTCAGGGCGTTACTCAAAAAGCTTGATCAAATGTAATCTGTGTAACCATTTCTGATTCATTATAACACAAAGACCAGAAAATGATAACTGAACTCATTTATTAAAATGTCTAACAAATCAATTCACTTACACTTAATCACATTTATTTCCTGTCTCTGGTGAAGACAAGACTATGTAGATAACCTACAGAAATCTTATTGTAGTTTCAATGAACTTTTGAACAGTTTAATGACTTCATTTATCTTTTCCACTCACCAACCTGAATTGCTATTATACAAAGCAAAAAGATTTTCAGTTGGTAACACAAGTCAGTGGCAGCAAAGGTTTGCATTACAACAAGCTTTGGAGCTAAATGCGATAACATAAGATAGTTTCCAAGCAATTGTAAACAGAGAAAAAGAAAGTGGAAGCTAAAGAGAAACGGCATGTTTGCTCTTCCACTTTTCCTGATACAGAATGCACCTATTTGTATCTTTTTATTTTTTCAGTCTTAAAGAGAAATATGCAATCAAAATGCATCTTGTTGTTCCCTCCATGGATATTGATTACATGGTTGAGTGTTTCCAGATTTTTCAAATTCTGGATGATTCAGAGAGGAAACATTTTACCATTAATACAGTTTAGCAATGTCCCAGGTTCTGTCTCTGATTGTATCTTTAACTAGTCTCAGCCAAGGCATCAGCTGTCACCGCGAATGATCACAGTACCACTGGGCATCAGAAATTAAATTGGCAAGTCTGACTTACAAGTCTGATTGCTAACTTGTAATCTCCACTAGAAAATGCATATGCATGGAATTTAGGGGAATCCTTCTGATTTCCTTCATGGTGAAGAGTCTTGTAGCACTCAATGTAGAGTACATCAGGGTATCAGAAGGTACCTAAGCCTACTAGAAAACAGAATAGTGCCTTCAACACAAGAGTTAAATATGCAGGCAACTAAATAAAGAACATGAAAATAATATTAGCCTACTTATAATGGAGCTGACAAAATTCGGCTTGAATTAACTGACTCCATCTATAACGAAATTCTTCAGTAGCTAAAACATATCTATTCTTGCACACATTTTCTTACCTCCTATAAAAATAAGCCTCAAGAGATTAAATGGAGATGTACATCAAAACAATAACATTAATTGCTTCTCATTTCATACCATTGAGGGCAATGTTAGGAGACCCCTCTGTAGGATGTGGCGATGGTTCATGAATAATTTAGATGTGAATCTGTAATTCTTTTACATATTAACAAAATTAACTGTATATATACTCAATATTTCCCCCATGATCCCTCTTTTATAATATCTGTGCATGTAGATGTTAATCTTGTCAGTAAATATGAGATGATGACTTCACTCCAATAGGAAGTTATTCATCATCATGTCACAGGGTATGACCTCTATGTAATATAACTTGTTTTACGATGTATGCAGTTTTCTCACCTTACCAATTTTCTCTCCTCCCTTGAAAGTATTGAGCGCTTGTGGGGGTAGAATTGCACAGTTGCTGTGTGCCCTCTGCTGCCCTGCCAGAGTGAGGATTATTCAAGTGTAAGCGTTGACAATGAGTCTTGGTAGCCTAATTGACCGTGGCAACTTAACCCAATTGTTCTTCATTAATATCTATGTGCAGGATATCATACAGGGAGTTAAACCACAAACTGATCTTCTCTGCCAGACCCAGAAACCCTTTTACCATATGCAGTGCTCCAGTGAAGTTAATAGGAATAAATCACAGGTGAGATGCAGCAAGCGGCTGCCAATTCATGATCACCAATTTCATACTATCACAAAAAGTCAAGATTTAGTCTGCAAAATGAAGCTGTTACTTAGAATTATTCTTGTAAGTGATTAACCCTTACAGCATCAAATTCTTATGGTTTTGCTAGATTAAATCATAAAAATTTCTGGAGGATATTCAATATTATTCTATACATTGATTACGTATTTAAAACATTAGTATTTGGATGGACATTTTTTGATCATGATTCTCAACCCAGAATACAGAAGGATGTGAAGTATGAGGAATAATAATATTTATTCAACAACACAAGCATTATCTAAAGAAACTATTCGAGATTTAAAGGACAAATTGGAGCACGCGTTATCCCAGGGCTGCTGCCACATGCCTTTTTGTAGCTGATTTTCAAAGGCAAGGATGTCAGCATGAATGTAAAGTTGCCATTCGCCTTAGGAAGTAGCATATGGTCTAGGTAGACCAGTGGGCCAGAAGGAAAATACAAAAACCAGCAATGAGGATTCTGGAGCCCAGTTGACTATCTGAACCTAAAGGGCAGCCTAGACTTTCCGAGGAGAAATTTTGAAAAATTTTTAAAGTGCTGTCCTTTGTAGCTAAACAAGTCAGAGATTTTTTGGAGATCCCAAAACTCCACTCACTTGACTGTATTTTGCAACATTCCCAGAAAGATAGATGGTCACAAAGTGCCTGCACTAGCATATGCACTTGGTGGGAATATTTGAATTGGATAAGCTTACCCGACCTCACATTTCTGACAGGGTTCGCAGCAGGTGTCACCAGAAGATGCAATCCTGGCTTAACTCCTGGGATACTGACTTGTGTCATTTTGGATCCAAAATCTTGTTGCTAGTTTTGATGATGGAAGTAAAGAAATGCAGAAGCAGGGCTTGCTCTTTTTGACAATACTGCTCGTACAAATGTTCAGCAAGACATCCTGCAGAGGTGGAAAACTGCTTTTTTGGAACTCAAGAGTACCTTCCAATTAGATGCATTGTAAGAAATGCTTGGATGGAGTGATGAAGAGAACCAATGAAGACTTCTGTGCCTGTCCATCACAGATGCCGATACAAAATATGTTTGTTAGATATAATAATGGTCTCCCACGATAAAAGCTCCTAATGGTCTATTTCAGCACATACATAATGCATACAAAGATCACTCTCGTCCACCACCACACCCACTCCAGCCCCACAGTAATCGTTTTCCAAGTTTGCAACTTACATAGAATATAGAACCCTACAGTGCAGAAACAGGCTCATCGAGTCTGCACCGACCACAATACCACCCAGGCCTTATCTCCATATCCCTACATATTTTACCCACTAATCCCTCTAACCTACACATCTCAGGACACTAAGGGGCAATTTTAGCATGGCCAATCAACTTAACCCATACATCTTTGGACTTGGGAGGAAACTGGAGCACCTGGAAGAAACCCACACAGACACGAGGAGAATGTGCAAAGTCCACACAGACAGTGACCCAAGCCAGGAATCAAACCCAGGTCCTGGAGCTGTGAAGCAGCAGTGCCGCCCTTAATTTTAACATTCCAGTAGTATGCTTGACCATAGGGATCCTGCTGGCTGAACATGCCTTATTATTTTGCTGTTCCTTTAATGGAGCTAAGGTTGAAAAGGTTACTTTTTCACTTAAAGGAGTTATTTGTCATGGTCGTCCCTTTATGATACCATAGATTACCATAAAGCAAACTTGTCATAATTGCTGCAAGATATTGAGTAGTGAGCTTTTAATTTTGTTCCTATGGTCACACTCCTGCTAATAGGCTTCAGCAGGTTTTTGCTCAAGATTGTGAAGTTAGGCTCTAGACAAATATGTCTGCGTATGTGCATTATTGTATTCCAATCTTTGACAAACCATAGAAATGGTGCAGTGAATTTTCATGTTATTTTCATGGAATAAGTGATGAAAAGGTTTGCTCTGGCAAATAAGGCATTAGCTATTTGCTTTATTTATTATCAACTTAGGAGGTGGTCATTTTGACATCCAATAACAGAGTTTTTTTTGGAATCTTATTAAAGATGTAGCTCGAACAAATGGGACAGTTCTTTAACTATCTACCTATTGTCAATATGTCAAGGTTGGTGAACCCATACCATCTCTCATGTAAGTATATATTGCTGTTATGCCATTATTCATCTTCTAGTTCCTTCCCCCAAATATGGAAATAGAATAGTATGAAGAGCTTATGTACAATTTACAGTTGGCTGCAAGTAATCCAGAGATAAAAACAATGATGCCAATAAGTATAAAATATGAAAAAGCTAGGTTTCAAATAAAAAGAGTATAAAATGCAAGAAAATCGAGACAAAAAGAAAACTGAATGAGTTAAGCAAACTACAGTAAAGCCATGTCCTTTAATGAGTAATAACACTTCTCTTTATGGATGCAATATCAAAATTGGTTGAATTAAATGTTCAACAACTTATTGTGCATTCCTGGCATTCATTGAAAATTAGAGAATTTCATTCTGGGCTAATTAGAATAATTCTGAACCATAAGCAGGGTGTTGTGTGAAAAGTGAAATTTCACTCCACACTAACAAACATACTCTGACTGAACACTGGATGAGAAATGAATATAGTAACTTGCCCAATACTTCATTCCTCCAACTACTTTCTGATCAGCACTGGCAGTGGCCAAATTTAATTAGCATGGAGAAAATTTTATAAATCATAGTTCAATCTGATGTGTAATTAATACAATAAATAAAATGTTGAGCCAAAGAAACAAACTCCCCATGTTTGTCATGGATACTACTTTTTTGCATTAAGAAGAGGTGGTACTACAGAATTTTAGCTTTTAATGCATGGATAACAGCTGAGGTTAGAATCATGTCTCTTGGCCTCTGCAGTCAAGTTTAGAAAACTTATTTTCATATTATAAGCAGACTTCCTGCAACATTGCTTCTTGGTGGTCTTGAGTGTAAAGCGGAGTTCTTAGCCATTTTAAAGTTTTAAAGATTATTTATTAGTATCATAAGTAGGCTTACGTTCACGCTGCAATGAAGTTACTGTGAAAATTGACCTGACCACTGGCTTTGTGTGAACAAATTCACATGACTTTAGTTAATTATGAATTCCTGAAGTTAATTGGTGCTTGTAACATTTGAGCTTTAGGTTATTGAGTGCATGACCTTTGCGAGGCAATCTTGAGCCCATTCCACTATCTGTGGGAATACCGCTGGAAACTGAAGATCCAAAGTTGCAGATCTGCCAGAGAGATCGTGACTTTGCATCTTTCCCACTCTCGCAGTGATGTCAATAATGGGCATGAAGTTGATTTACATATATTTCAATACACTTTAATATTATTAACATGCCCTTTTGCCACATCAGCATGGTTTACAACAGCTTGATGCAGATGTGAACCTATTGTAGAGATCACTCCAAGGACACAAAAGTATATGCCCCAGAGGAGAGAGCCAAAGCCAGGCAGTGGCCAAGCAATACTCCCTTTTGGCACAGGTGGGCACCATGCCCATTCCATGTAGGCACCAATCTGTGCCAAGACATGTGCCCAGTGGGAGGCTCATTGGGGAGAGGAGATTCATTTATATGTGGATTAGAATGGATGAAGAGCACGGGATGGCAGCATTGGCCTCTCAGGGTGGGGGAAGGTGGATACCAGCTCCAACTGTGGGGAGGAAGGGGGGTAGGCTCTATGATCAGTGAAGGAAGGACCACAAGCATGTTGGGGAATAGGCCAATGAATAGGAGTGGAGGGGAAGGAGCCAATGATGGGGGGGAAGGAGCAATGATCAGGCAGGAGGAAGCTGATGATCAGAGTTGACTGCCGGTTCCAGAGAGGGGGTTTGTGAGGAGAGGGGAGCCCCGGGTGGGGGGGCGGGGGGGTAGCTTATTGCTGTTCTGATCAGGGCACTCTGATCTTAGGCTTTGCTGACACGTGAAGGCCCCCCTCCAGCTCATCCCATGAATGATGGCATGAAACACTTCAACTTGATTTGTTTTGGCAGAATGTAGTAAGATCTGGAGGGATCTGCCAGTTTTGGCAAGATTTCACCCCATGTGTGTGACATACATATTCCAATTATCTTCCTGTGCCTCATAGTGCACTGAGGCAGACATTTGTCTGTTTCCATTGCTAGTAATTCACAGAACAGGTCTGTCGTCTGTCATCAGGGGCTTTGACGTTGAGGGGTGCCACTCCATATCAACATAGCATTTATTAAAGAAAGAAACAAAGACAGAAGATGGGAAATTCTCTGTACTTCTTCATATTCCTTTTGCAATTGTGACCTTGCAATCTGCTCTATTAGCAGAAAAGGCAGGTGCAATTTTTAAGAACGTCTTTTCCAGATGTAGGTGACACTGACAAGGTTGCATTTATTGCCCATGTCAAGTTGCCCTACAAAAGAGAGACCAGGAGCTTCTCCCACTCTCACTGTCAGCCATTGGAAGGATTTCAAGTTAACACATTCAACCTGCTGACCGCATTATGAATGTACCTTCTTTGGCCATTAATTACTGGGGTGTGACTCGAATGTGGAGCTTCTCGTTCAGAAGCAGGGATGTTATCCCACTGCATCACAAGTCCTCATCACAAGTGACACACTTCTGCTAGGTGCAAAACTTTATAAATAGATTATACTATCACATAGAAGATAAGTGCATTCAAGCTGCTCTTCAAGCCATTACCATGGTTACTACAACACAGGCAGAGTATGCTAGTGTCTTTGAAAGATTGATTTCAGCAATATTTCACTTTTGTAGAATGCAACAATAAAAAGTATTCAGGTACCCTGACAAAGTATCAAGATATTCTTTTCATGGACTGGCATGGACAAGGTGGGCTGAATGGTCTCCTTCTGTGCTGTAATATTTCTGTGGTTCTATCTGTCTTTCACTAACTTCTTTCACCATGCAGACATTCCACATCGGCAGTTCATGAGGCAGGATGATTGACATTGGACACCAATGGTGGTCGCTGTCTGTTTTTTCTCTGGAATTGTTATTCCCACTATGTCTTGTCATTATTGGTCCACAGGCAATGAAATCTTTTATCTCAATATTGTAAATATGTCATATTTCAATGTGTCATTCCCCCATCTGCTCTCTGACTGTCCATTATATCAGGAAAGCAGTCAACCAAGAACTCAAAGTTCATCTCTGAAAATGATGCAGTTTTCCTAACAGTTTCTGGGATTTTATTTTGCTCTCACAATCTGCAAGCAAGAAAACTTTGTTTAGACAATATTTTCAAATTTTAATGCGGCACTCCTTTTTTAAAGAAAAAAAAACAAAGATAGAAGATAGGAAATTCTCGGTACATCATCATATTCCTTTGTCTGACATATTCTGACCTTGCAATCTGCTTTGTAAGCAGAAAAAGCAGCTGCAATTTTTAAAAATGTCTTTTCCAGATGGAGGTGACACTGACAAGGCTGCATTTATTGCCCATGTCAAGTTGCCCTGCAAAAATAATAGTGAACTACCTGCTTGAACTACTGCAGCCTACGTAGTGATGGTTCTCATATAGTTCTTAGATAGGCAGGCATTGGTCACTTAGCTGCTGTTAAATGTGTTTCTTTGATGAACGTAATGGTCAGAAATGAGTGGTTCATTTAAATATTATGATGAGACTGCGTGCTTCAGATGTAACCACCATTTTAAATTGAAGCCTGGCCAGCCAAGCTATGCAGATCTCAGGGAACCAAACAGCGAAAGAGAAGTAAGAACTGCTAAAATCAGTTACCTGCTTAACCCATCCCTGATGATTGGGCAAACCTCCCACCCCAACTCCGCCCCCACCCCCCGCAACCGCCCGACTTTCTGATCTCCCATCTGTCGACGCTTCCTCATCCCAAAGCCCAGCCTTTCCGATTCTCCCCTCCGATCATTGCAGTCTGATGCCACAGGTTTCTCCAACTGTAACCGCTCAAACTCTCAATCTTCCTGCCAGTTCACAAGGAGCTGAGGGAAAGCTGATCTTCCATGTTTCTCAACTACAAAGGTGCATAGATAGGCAGGAATTAGGGGGGTACACACTACGTGGAAGCAAATGGTCTTTAGTTTAGAAAGTTGTGATGTGTCAGTGCAGGCTCGATAGACCAAAGGGTCTGTCTCTGTACAGTACTGTTGTTTGTTGTTTGTTCAAAATTGCCTCCTCCCCACTTCCTGCACCCCTCCCCACACCACAAACTGTACTCTCCCCGCTTCTGTCACCCCTATAATCAAGCTCTTCTGAAGCAAATTAACGAAGGTTAAGAATGGCAGGTAAGATTTTGATTTGATTTATTATTGTCACGTGTGTTAGTATATGGTGAAAAGTATTGCTTCTTGCAGGCTATACAGACAAAACATACTGTTCATCGAGAAGAAAATGAGAGAGTGCAGAATGTAGTGTTACAGTCATAGTTAGGGTACAGAGAAAGATCAACTTAATGCAAGGTCGGTCCATTCGAAAGTCTAATGGCAGCAGAGAAGAAGCTGTTCATAAGTTGGTGGCTACATGACTGAAGACTTTTGTATCTTTTTCCACAGAAGAAGGTGGAAGAGAGAATGTCATGAAGTCCTTAATTATGCTACCTACTTTGCCGAGGCAGCAGGAAGTGTAGACGGAGAAACTGGATGGGAGGCTGGTTTGTGTGATGGACTGGGCTACATTCACGACCTTTTGTAGTTTCTTGCAGTCTTGGGAAGAGCAGGAGCCATACCAAGCTGTGTTACAACCAGAAAGAATGCTCTCTATGGTGCTTCTGTAAAAGTTGATGAGAGTTGTAGCTGAGATGCCAAATTACCTTCACCTTCTGACAAAGTAGAGGGCTTTTTTAACCACAAAGCATGGAGGCACCAGGACAGATTGTAGGTGATCTGGGCACCTAGAAACTTGAAGCTCTTGACCCTTTCTACTACGTCCCCGTTGATACAGACAAGGACATGTTCTCTACTATGCTTCCTGAAACCGTTGACAATCTCTTTCATTTTGTTGACATTGAGGGAGACATTATTGTCACCATACCAGTTCACCAGATTCTCTATTGCTTTCTAATCAACACCCCATGATGCCTAGACGTAGGTAAGACATGTTGCAACAATATGAAATACGGGTGAAAAATCAATGACTTGGACATTGATTTGAAAGCTTCAGATGTATTTTATTTACTTGCACTCAGCAATGATTTCAAATTGATCAGTCTCCATGTGACAGGATAAAAATTCAACCCAGAGTCACTGTGAATGTTTTAGTCACATAGTTTGTTCACCGCTCACCCTAAATCAGTTTAATACATTGGCTGGTAGAAATCAGATGTTATCACTGAAAACCTTTCAAGCATCAGACATTACATGGCAAACAACAAATAGGTAAGGTTTCTTAAATATTTGCTGACAGCACCTTGGTACATATAATAGGGAGTGCAGTCCTAAGGCATGTTCAAACTCTCAGATGTAATCTATTCACTTTTCTATTTACTGTTTTATTGTTTAGTCTTTGCTATAGCCTCACTCTTTGTCCCAGGGTGATTTGATCTTTAGTTATGACGCCCTGTTTCTCTGTCTAGTTTCCTGCATATGCCTCGAGTTTTAAAGCAAAAACTGTTTACAGAATAGGGAGAAAAATTGTTGGGCGGAAATTTTTTTTACAAAGTGTCAGGTACTTACTGAAAATCTGCGTGTTTCTCCCCAGAAACACAGCCAGCTTTTCAATTGTCAAAAACATTCATGGGGCGCAGTTTTGCGCCATCATTCTGGCAGGTCAGGGCCTGATAAAGTCAGCAAGCCCAGTTTCACAGAGAGCAGGACACCCATTATCACTAAGTGAAAGTAAAAGCCCCTCCCTGACCATTCTCACTGGCATCAGGGCTTCAGTGCCCCACCACACCCCACTTCCATCACTAGCTCCCCAACATAAGGGGAACACCCCCTGCACCCACCTCACCCTCCCTCTGCAAAGAGAGGTTTCCTGGAGACCCTGTCCCTGGTTCCACTCTCTGCAACTACCTCCTGGTAGGTTTGCGGTACCATGTTGGTATTGCCAGGTAGCCAGGAAACAGTACCAAGGCACTGTCCAGCCATGTCCCTAATCACCCGAGGGAAATATTTACCTCCAGTGCAGAGCCTCTGGCTCTGATCTTCAGGTCATCGTTGGTTACAGGTATAGTGCTGGAAGACTGGAGGATAGCGAATGTGGTCCCATTGTTCAAGAAGGGGAATAGAGACTTTCCTGGGAATTATAGACCGGTGAGTCTTACTTCTGTTGTGGGCAAAGTATTGGAAAGAATTATTAGGGATAGGATTTATAGTTATTTAGAGAGAAACAAATTGATTGGGGATAGTCAGCATGGTTTTGTGAAGGGTAGGTCGTGCCTTACTAACCTTATTGAGTTTTTTGAAAAAGTGATCAAAGAGGTGGATGGGGGTAAGGCAGTTGATGTGGTATATATGGACTTTAGTAAGGCGTTCGATAAGGTGGCCCATGGAAGGCTTCTGCAGAAAATGCAGATGTATGGGATTGAGGGTGATTTAGCTAATTGGATTAGGAATTGGCTAGCTGATAGAAGACAGAGGGTGGTGGTTGATGGAAATTATTTATCATGGAGTTCAGTTACAAGTGGTGTACCTCAGGGATCTGTTTTGGGGCCCCTGCTGTTTGTAATTTTTATAAATGATCTGGATGAGGGTATTGAAGGATGGATTAGTAAATTTGCGGATGACACCAAAGTCGGAGGAGTGGTAGATAGTGAAGAGGGGTGTTATAGTTTGCAGAGAGACTTGGACAAATTGCAGAGCTGGGCCGAGAGGTGGCAAATGGAGTTTAATGCGGAAAAGTGTGAGGTAATTCACTTTGGCAGGAATAACAAATGTGTAGAGTATAGGGCTAATGGTAGGACTCTTAATAGTGTTGATGAACAGAGGGATCTTGGTGTATATGTGCATAGATCCCTGAAAGTTGGCAATCAAGTCGATAAGGTTGTTAAGAAAGCATACGGAGTCTTAGCTTTTATTGGTAGGGGGATTGAATTTCGGAGCCGCAACGTCATGTTGCAACTGTACAAAACTCTAGTGCGGCCGCACTTGGAGTATTGTGTACAGTTCTGGTCCCCGCATTATAAGAAAGATGTGGAGGCATTGGAGAGGGTACAGAGGAGGTTTACCAGGATGTTGCCTGGTATGGAGGGCAGGTCTTATGAAGAGAGGCTGAGGGATTTGAGATTGTTTTCGTTGGAAAGAAGGCGACTAAGAGGAGACCTTATTGAAACATATAAGATGATTAGAGGTTTAGATAGGGTGGACAGTGATAGCCTTTTTCCTAGGATGGAGAAAGCTAGCACGAGGGGACATAGCTTTAAATTAAGGGGTGGTAGTTATAGGACGGATGTCAGAGGTAGGTTCTTTACCCAGAGGGTGGTAAGGGTATGGAATGCCCTGCCTGCTGCAGTTGTAGATGCGCCAAGTTTGGTGGCGTTTAAGAGGTTAGTAGATAAGTTTATGGATGAAAAGGGAATGGTTTAGGTTAGAGGGTCATTGCTTTTTCTTAATTGGTCGGCGCAACATCGAGGGCCTAAGGGCCTGTTCTGCGCTGCAATGTTCTATGTTCTATGTTCCAAGCTTACATTTTTGGAAACTAACCATTATTCCTGGTGGCTTTGACAAAGATACATCTGGACTCAAAACACCCGTTCCTTTCTGTCTTTACAGATGCTGCCAGACTTGCTGAGATTTTTCCAGCATTTTCTCTTTTGGTTATTCCTGGTGGCGTTGTGTCACGCTGGTAGTGAGGAGCATCTGGTTACCCCAGAAGCAATGGTGTTAAGCCGTGTAAGCATATTTAAATTCATTTAAATCAATGGTGATCAGCCTCTTGCCCTCACTGGGCATCAACCTGATTATGTTGCCAGCAAGAGACGGAGAGGATCTTAAACTGAGAACTTACCAACGCAAATCCTGTTATGGCCCACTTGTGAGAGTTTTCAGCCACAACAGGATTCCCACCCACAGCGAACAGCCCAAGAAAGTTAAAGTCTTTGCTTTTTTTCTATAATTCTATAATTTTCTGGTATTTTGATTTGAATGTAAACTTTCTTCCTGACAACTCTACATTCAAGGGCAAATAATAAGGTTGTGCTATATTCATGTAGATATGCAATTCTATATAGTATGAAAATCTCTTATAGATACTAACATACAAATTAGGAGCTGCAGTAGGCTACTCGGCCCATTCCAGCCTCAATTAGTTCATGGCTGATCTGATTGTGGCCTCAACTCCACATTCCCACCTGCCCCTGATACTCTTTGATTCCTTGTTAGTCTAGAGTTCATCTACCTATGCCTTAATGGGAGTGTTAACAATCAATATTGATCACATAAGGAAATATCAAAACACTGTGTAAGAAAATATCATTTGGACCATCAGTTTTGATACTTCCGCAAGCTACAGTAATTTGGACTCTGTTCCCCATTTTAATCTCCTGAGGTAAAGACCTTCATAAATACTCTATTCACTTGAAGCTAAGTAATTAACCATCCAAACTATTCATCCATTCTTGTATTCTTACAATATGACAATCGTATATAGATCTTAGGGGGCAGTGGTGGTGTCCCTACTCCTCAGCCAAAAGCTCTGGTTTCAAGTCTCATTCCAGAACAAATTTTCTTATCTAAGGGTATTAGTGAACCAAATGGATTTTCTTTCAACGACAATTGAGGATAATTTCATGGTCACCATTGGACGAGGTTTATATTCCAGATTTTGGAATTTGAACCCAT
Source organism: Sphyrna mokarran (assembly GCA_024679065.1). Classification (NCBI taxonomy): domain Eukaryota; kingdom Metazoa; phylum Chordata; class Chondrichthyes; order Carcharhiniformes; family Carcharhinidae; genus Sphyrna; species Sphyrna mokarran. Next base: position 100,588,762 of record JAGIQG010000003.1, on the reverse strand, counting down.
GTTCCCAGTGTATTGGCCTGGATCTCTGGATGAGTAGACTAGCAACATCACTACTACACCATTGTCTCCTTCTCAAGCTAAAGCCAAGGCACACAGGTTTAATATGATGACCTTTACAGGACTATTCACTACCAAACAATTACGACCTTCTATAAACCTTATTTAGGCCTCAATTAAAATGTCAATTTTTGATCTCCTTACTTTTATGGGAGATATTGACGTTTAGGAAATAGTGCAGAGGAGAACCATAAAATTAGTTTCCTTTCTAAAATACCTCAGTTACCAAGATGAGCTTAAAGAGCTTGGAATATGTTTTAGAAAAGTGTGGATCAAGGACAATTTAATAGATAATAATTTAATAATCTAACAAAGATACTAGATTCTATTCAATTATTTTGTTTGAGTTATGAGGGAAATGGAATCATATTTTTAAGCTTTGCAAGGGCAGTACTAGATATTGTCTTAGGTGGTTTTCAGAGAGAATATTAATTCAAGGAACAGGCTTCTAGCTTGAATAGTGAATGCCAATTCACTGAATTCCTTGAACAGAGAGCTTGAGTACATTGCATTATAGATCAGGATCAATATGGTCTCTTAAGCTAGCTTCAATTGTCTAACAGTATTGAAAAGAAACATTACAGATTTTGTTCCCTAATTTCTGTTTTCTCACCTGTCTCAGTAATTTACATGGCTCCAGGTTGATAAGGTGCATCTTTATCCTGTGCGTTAAGCATTACATTTATATGGAGTGGAGCAGACTACGTTTTTTTGTAACTCTTTTCCTGTCCAACATTTTCTTATGTTCATATATTCAGGACTTTGTGCCATGTCTTTTGCTTTGCTGTTGCTTTTGTACATCTACAATCTTGAATCAATGAATTTGTCAAAGGGAATCTTGCTTCATTTATTTCTTTTGAAGAATGACGGAAAGGACATACTGTGCTGTTAATAAACTACATCCATTTGTTAATACCATCCCACCCATATTTAGCAGGAAACCTGCACTTGAAGGCCAATTACTGATTACAAAGGCTCTCAGAATGATGCAGAGCTGAGCTATAGGTTACAAAGTCACTTTCAAGTAACATCCATTTGAGAACCAGCACTCTCAATAACTGTAACAGATTTTCAGCACCAAGAGTTTAGAATTATAGAATTCCTACAGTGCTGAAGGAGGCCATTCAATCCTGCACCAACAATCCCATCCAGGCCCTCTCCTTGTAACCCTATGCATTTACCCTGCTGGTCCTCCTGACACTAAGGGGCAATTTAGCATGGCCAATCAACTTGACCTGCATATCTTTGGAGAATGAGAGGAAACCAGAGCACGCAGAGAAAACCCGTGAAGACATGGGGAGATTTGCAAACTCCACACAGACAGTGACCTGAGGCTGGAACTGGCACTGTGAGGCAGCAGTGCTCACCACTATGTCACCATGCTGCCCATTTTTTTATTATGTATTTTGCTTTTGTGTCAAAAGAAGAAAAAGAAATTATGCGATATGTTATAGATATACATACATTATATGTATTCCAAAACATTTTACAACTAATGAAATGTTTTCTGAAGTTTAGTTGTAATGTAAGAAATGCAGCAACCAATTTGTGAATAGCAAGATCCCATAAACAGCAAACTGATAATGGCCAGGTAATGTGTATTTTTTTTTGATTGAGGAATAAATGTTTGCTAGGTCACCAGGGATAACTCCCAGATCTTCTTCAAAATAGTGCTACGGAATTATTTATGTCCCCTTGAAGGGGCAGTAGGAACCTTGGGCTAATGCTTTAGCAACCCCAGCAGGATACAGCAGAATATAGATCAGTTGAAGACTTGGGCAGAGAGATGGCAGATGGAGTTTAATCTGGATAAGCATGATGTAATGCACATTGGAAGGTCTAATACAGGTAGAAAATATACAGTAAATGGCAGAACCCTATGCAGTATTGATAGACAAAGGGATCTTGGTGTACACAGGTCACTAAAAGTGGCAATGCAGGTGGAGAAGGTAGTCAGGAAAGCACGCATGCTTTCATTGGCCGGGGTATTGAGATTACAAATTGGCAAGTCTTGTTGCCACTTTATAAAACCTTAGTTAGGTCGCACTTGGAATATAGCATTCAATTCTGGTCGCCACACTACCAGAAGGATGTGGAGGCTTTAGAGAGGGTACAGAAAAGATTTACCAGGATATTGCCTGGAATGATGGGCATTAGCTATGAAGAGAAGTTGGAGAAACTTGGTTTGTTTTCATGGTGCAATGGAGATTGAGGGGAGACCTGATAGAAGTCTATAAGATTATGAGAGGCATGGACAGAGTGGATAGTCAGAAGCTTTTTCCCAGGGTGAAAGAGTCAATTAATTGGGGGCATAGGTTTAAGGTGTGAGGGGCAACTTTTAAAAGAGATGTACGGAGTTAGATATTTTAGAGTGGTGGGTGCCTGGAACTCATTGCCAGTGAAGATAGTGGAAACGGATACGATAGTGACTTTTAAGGGGTATCTCAACAGGTACGTGAATGAGATAGGAATAGAGGGATATGGTCCCCGGAAGCATAAGGGGTTTTAGTTATGTCCGGCAGCATGGTCGGTGCAGGCTTGGAGGACCGAAGAGCCTGTTCCTGTGCTGTATTTTTCTTTGTTCTTTGTTTTTTATGTGAAAGGTGGTACCCACGCCAACGCAGACTTCCTCAGTGCTGCACTGGAAGTCAGCCTAGCATTTTGTGGTCAAGTCTTTGGAGTAGAACTGGGCAGTTACTGTAACATTCAACTGTACCTTCATGTGCTCCTGCTTTTCCTCTTTCCAGGTACACAAAGCTGTCCTATTGATATATTAGAAAACAGACCAACATTCTCACTACCATCTCATTCTGCATCAGCTCCTCTTCTCCAGCCAATTTTTACACGACAAGATCCTCTAAATAACAAGCGAATGACACACTATTCAGCCTCTGGTGATCTCATGAATGGAGAAATTTAAGTTGGGGAAACAGGAGAAAATCCTGCTCATCTTTAGTGCCATTGGATTATCGATGTCCACTCAAGCAAGCCATTCCAGTTTTAATTACTCACTGGCAAGGCAATGAACAGGAATTTCCAGCAGCGGAGGTACTTCGCCAATATTCACCAGTGAGATCTTCCAGTCCCACAGATGTCTGTGGTATTTTGCATGGCTTGCCTGTCCCGTCGCCAGGGAGGCTCCTACTGGGGTGTCATTTTTGGTGAGACTGGAAGATCCCACCATTGAGAGAGACCAGAAAATCCAGCAAAAGCACTATTGATAGTATCTTGTAGTAGAGCTAACCCAGGGAATCTGGGCCGCAGCAGAAGAGGAATAAATGGAAAGGGTTAAACAGAAAATGCAGTGGTATCCACACTCACTGCAGACAGACAGGACAAAATACATCTCAGACAGCACTAAAACAGTCACACAAGTGGTATTGGTCCAAGCTATCATCAACCATAAGAGAATTGATATCAATTATCAAGGCTCCAAAAGATCCAGAGGAATCATTGTGCCTCTGAAAATATAATCAAATATCCAGAAGATGGGACAACTAACAATCCATCAAAATCAGTTTGACAAACATAACGCTTTGGTATTGTAAACAGGTGGACAGGAGATGTCCACAAAGTGATCAAAGTTGACCCACACAAGACAATGGAACTGAATAATGTAATCAAAAACTGAAGTGTAACCAATTCAAGGTAACAATCTGATGACCTAATCGAGATGTAACACATTCTAATGTAAAGAAAGGGGTATAAAGAAAGGGTAAGATCCAGTGATCAGTACAGTGGCTCAGGAACAAGGTGTAGTTACAGCCACAAGTTCTGCTCTTCCTCATGCAAGTTGAATAAAGCCATTTTGTTGAAGTTCTACATCGTCTCTGAAGACTGAGTTTGTTCATTCCCTCCTACATACCTCAGTAATATACTGAAATGTCAGGCTGGATCTGTATTGAATGACCAGCAAAAAGGAATATGTTATCAACTGAGGCAATTTGACACTATTATTGCAGTTTAAATTTTTAAATGTAAGCACTGTTGCTTTTTAATGGAAAACCCTTTTGTTTATGAGAAGGTTAAAGAATAGATTGTTTTATTTTTCCAAGAACTAACAAAATGACCTTTCCTGCCAAAGGAGGTCAGCAGCATTCTTTGAACTAAACTTCCAGCCTCAATGAAATGCATTCCACAGCTGAACCTATCAGCTGAAAATATTACTGTAAAAACAAACTGACTGCAATATGCTGTAGACTGTTAAGAGAGGTCTAAGAGTTCCATTAGTTGGTTATACACTGCCATCTAATCTTTAAAGTCATTTCCATGGGTTGCTAGACAGTATAGATTGCTGCAAGCATGAACTGATGACATAAGTTCCATGGAAAATCCTGAACTGCAATGGTTTAATTTTCCAGCTTAGAGCAGTGTTGCCAAAGTCCTCTATGAGAGGAATCAGGTTTCTTAAATAGAGCAACATGTAAACAAATTGGTGGTTGGGGGGGGGGGGGGGGGGGGGGGAGGAGCGCGGCGGAATATATGTGCATGTTTACCCCTTGGATCCAAGGGAAAATGTTTTTGATTTTCAAATTGGAAAATGGATTTGATAAGGTTTGTTAGTTTGCATTTTTACATGCCTCATTGTGGACGTGTTTCTTTTTGTTCCAAATTATGTAAATCTATTGAATTCTATTTTATCACTGAAGCTCACATTTGAACCTTTGGTGCTTTGTGCTTGCATAAGGATGCAGTCTTAATATTTCTGGTGGCTTGAACAATCATTCAGGTCAATAGAGCCTCCAGTAACTAATTACATCAGGGAGCCAATTTAGCCTGCCATCCTTTAGTGGTGAGCGTAAATACATAATGCATGTTCGACTGGCAACCAATCAAAAATAACAAAATGGAGCAACATAAGTCTGCCAAAAAGACAAATTAAAAGTAATCAGCTCCTAGTCTTTTTTTTATTTACAGTACCTTTTGGTGCATAAATTACAATTTCAAAAGTGTCCCTTGGATCCTCTAGAAACATGTTTAAAATAAGTTTAACAGATAATGGTAGAATTGAATTAGTTGCATTCGTTTGTAGGTGCTGTATTCGCTTGTACCTAATGATAAAATTACTTTCTCGCCTGTAAGCATTTGTATTTTTGGATTCAAGGTAAAGATCATTGCTACTGTTTAAAATGCTCACAATAAATGGATTTTTTTTACAATGAACTGGAGGAATCTTTATGAATTTTTTATAAAAACTCCAGGTTCTTTTCATCTTTCCAAATTCTGCTTCAAAGATCAGAATTATTTGAGTAAATTAAGGTGCACCTCCTCGCGAATAATTCATGAAAAGACATTTGTTACTTTGGATTTTAGCACGTCTGGTATGTTGACTAAAAACCAATCTGAATGCCTAAGATCTCTAAAATACTACAATGCAGTCGAATGCATACTTGCACACTTAATTAACATTGTTGTTATTTGCAGGTAGAATCTGCGACCTACACTTATTTAATCAGCCATTTTTCACACTTTGCGCAAATCCTGTTTTATATTTTTGTTGAAATTTAACTTGCTAATATAGAATTCAAGCAACCTGGTTTTGCAGCTTCACATTTTTAACCATTTTCATGTATTTAATAATCAGTTTTTGTCTTTGTCTGTGCAAATTAGACTTGCAAATCTGGCTACCTAGTTAGGAACACATTTCTTAGTCTTCGTGTGGTTGAATACTTGATTCAGCATTGCTTAAAAGAATGATTTTATGTCTTTGAACTCGCCACTCTAACTGCTACTTCAACTGCCATTCTGTTTCTGGATTACAAATTATGCAGTAGTTCAAAATGCAGAGGGTAGAACATTTCCCATTTAATTAAAGGCTGTTCTTAAATGCTCCACTGTGTAACGCACTAATGCACACAACATATGAAATCATTCTTGGGAAAATTAGTCAAAGCCTGTTAGTTCAGGCCACTGTTCACTTGATTCCATAACAGTTAACAAAGCTGTTTCACGTAAGATGGAACCTATTAACAAACAGGATATTTCCAGGATAATGTGGAAATATGTTGAAATGGTGATAAGTAAATTATTCAGATGTCTTGAAGCATTGATTTTGTCGTTGTTGGAAATTTTATTCTAACTCTCAAATGTCTAATGTGTTATGCACTAGAAATTCTTAGCCTGTGGTCCTCAAAAATTAGAATATTTATTTATCATTGATATATGTTAATGCAGGATGATATTCAAAAGCACTAGGTATATGTTCTGAACAAAACATAGTGTACAAATTTTATTGCAAGCACACCTCCAGCAGGTGCATTTTAAAACATTGTGCAGAACTTACTAATGTAAAAATTTAAATTCCAGCTATACAGCTCACTCCTACAGACATTTGGTTCCATTAAAATCTCTTTTCAAAAAAAAAGTAACAAGGCATGCATCACGGTGTTCTTATAAATTTCTAAATCCTCTCACCCAAAAAATAATTTTCTAAAAAAATGTACAAACGAAAAGAAGGTTCCATTTTGGTGGACAGCATTTTGGCAGAAAAGTGTGAGCTAAACTACAGATATGCCTGTCCTTGAAAATCTATGTTTCCTGAGCAGTTTCTAATGCTGAATATGACACTGCAATGAGGGAAGCCTGAAAAAAAACATCAAACTCAAGTTGATACTCATCTTGGACATTACTCAAAATGAGCTGCCTGACATTCAGTTCCATTAACTTCAATGATGAATTTTTAGCCCATTATTCCCTCTTTATGTGTTCAATCCATTTATCAAATTACATATTATTTTGGACTGGACTGATCCAGGCATTCTATGAGATGACTGCCTGGATTCTGGAAGTATTTTTATATTTACAAGACAGGTTATCCATTTTCAATTATTATACAATTCAAAGCATGTACTGTAGCTGTGTGCCTTTCCCTTGTTCACCTTCGTACCAGTCTGCACAAAGAAATTCCTTCAAATATTAGGAATCAGGGCACCATCTAAAATCCACATAGGAAATTAACACTTAACAAGTTACCTGCCATTTCAAAGGCAAACCTATAAAAAATTGCAAAGAGACATCACTGTCTCAGAAATTCTGTCATTGATTAAAGCCACTACTTTCTTGGGGCAATCTTAGATCTACCATCTCCCCCAAGACTCTAGTGTCAATGGTAATCTAAATTTGTGAGCCGAACCTGTCTGACTGTATCCAATAAACCAATGGCATCATCAGATGTTACGCACACTAACAGACAACTGCACTTTAAAGAGTGCCGTTTATTTGGAGAATAAACTATGGCATTAAATATTCTTATATCAAGTTTGCACATTTTAGGTTGTGACTGACCAGAACATACAAAACATCAAAATAATTTGCAGCATCCTTTCTAATTATAGGTTTAGATTGTTGTAAATTGAAAATTAACACAACATCCCAAAGACATTGCTGGTAAAAGGTCGCACTAATTCATGAATGGCAAGAAGATATCCAGCTTGGGTGAGTTTGCAAATCTTAAAAGAAAGGTTACAATTGGGTGGCAGAAGGGAGAAATCAACAGGCTTCCTTCTTCTGATCACTGCTAAATAATTCCTCATGGATACAGCAACTGTACTGATAACAAAAGAGGAGTGGATAACTGCTGTGCCCTTCACAGACAAATAGCTTGCTGACATTCACTGGTGAGACACACAGAAAGAATGGACACTTAGACGAGGTATCAAGGGCAGATAGAGTCAATGGTACACAGCTCGAGCATGAATAACACTTCCAAGAAAAGAAAGGAAAAGAGTTGGAGAGGAGAAAAAAGCTGCACAATAAAAAAAAACACAGGAAGCAATTTCAGGGAGAATTCCACAGTTTTAGGCAGTTACCACAAATAAAAAGAAAACTGTCTCCAACACAAATTCCTTTTCAATATGGATGGCCAATGACCAAAAATGTAATTCTTAGACGAGCAATAGCTTGGACTATTTCAGAAGAGGTAGAATGAAGAGAAAAAGGATTAATCTACTAATGATCTAATCTGTTCACTAATATAGTTGATGTAAGACAAGATATTCTCACTGCAATGCTTACTGTGTGTTTTTGTACACAGGTAAAAGTGGTAATTACAATGTTTGTCATTAAGGACAGTAATGTGTTCCTGAATCATGCTGCAGCACACTGCTTGTAATGAGAATTAACAATGAAGCAATGTTATTTTTCCTTCATAATCTTTTCTGGTCCTTAACTAGCTCTTCTAGAATGTGGACAGGAATCTTTTTATTTCATTGTGTATGATTTAATAAGCTGCTTAGACAGTGTGACCCACAAAAAGTAAACTGATTACCAGCACAAACTAGTAGGACAGTCTGCTAATTGAAGCATAAATCAAGATCATTTGGCAAGAGTTAATTGAAAGTTTTGAATGGACTGTAATTAATCAAAAATGTAATTTTTTTTACCTAAATACTGTAGAGAAATGATACCTTATCAACTGCAAAACTATATAATTACATTTTCAGCCCTCCTTTGTAAAAGTAAACTAATTGATTTGCATTTATTATCTTACAATCAAATTGTGTGTTTAAGTTAACCGAAATGATATCAAGTGAGGATTTGCAGGAGCAATCTGTAATATTGTAATAATAATCTCCATTTCCAGCATTAGCTGCATAGAATATATAATTTCCAAGAATAATTAGAGAGAAATAAGCAATGACGACAAAATTAAATTATCTTTACTTAGCTGTTCTTGTAATGTTCCTCCCATCGAAATCCGGCATAAATAATAGAATTAACTATCTCCAGCCGAGTGTACCCCAAGACCAGAAATTCCCATCCAAGTTCAATGGATCTTTGACTCTGCGAATTTTCTGTCTTGCCTGCTATGATTTCCATGGCAGGCGAGATGGGAAAACTTTGGCCTATACTTCCAACACAATCCATATCTTTTTGTATTGCTACTTAGCACCAATACAGGTTTCATTCTTTAAAGAGTTACAGTTCCCAACAGCAATTCTTAAAGAAAATAAAACAACAGCAAAAAATCAACGCTTCATTCAAAAGAGACTGGAGCACAACAATCTGCGCTGACATTCCAATGCAGTATTAAGAGAGTGTTGCATTGGTGGAAGATCCATCTTTCAGATGTGGTGTTAAATTGAGTATCTATCCTCTCAGGTAGACACAGTGGCACAGTAGTTAGCTGTGCCTGAGTGACTGTCTATGTGGAGTTTGCACATTCTACCCATGCCTGCATAGATTTCCTCCGGGTGCCCCATTTCCTTCCCACAGTCCAAAGATGTGTGCAGTTTAGGTTGATTGGCCATGCTGAATTCACTAGGTGAGTCAGGAGGATTAGCAGTATAAATACATGGGATTGTTCCCAGTTCAGGCTCAATGGGCTGAGCAGCCTCCTTTTGCACTGTAGGGATTCTATGATCCTAGATGGAAAATATCCCTGGATACCATTTCAAAGAGCTCCTCTGTTACTCCTGTGTCCTGTCGATATTTATACCTCAACCCACATCAGGAAAATAGGTTGTCTGGTCATTATCACATTGCTATTGTCGGAAACTAGCTGCCCATTTTTTCCCTTACAACAAGGATTATTCTTCAAAAGTACTTCACTGACTGTAAAGCACTTTGAGACTCTTTGAAAAGCGCTTATATGAATACGAGATTTTCTTTCTGTCTTTCATTTTTTGGTTATTGCTGCAGTATTTTTTTTAAATAACTGTGATGGCATCAAGGGGGAAGGGAGACCTGGTCTGGAGGCATTACTGAACCCAACTGTATGAGGAGATCAAATGAATATGAATGATTAAAGATGAAACACCCAATAATAATGACTGGGATCTTTACCAGTGTCAGTTTCACTCATCATTCTGTCAGACAGCAGCTCTTTAATTCCATTTCTTTTCAGTGTAGCCGCACAGAACTCACTATTTAAAACTCTTTGAAAAGCAACATCAATAGGAACAAACACAAGATATAAAAGAAAAGAATACAAGATGCCCTGATGATATCCCAGTATATCCCAGTTTGTGGGATCTGTGCACAAATTGGTTGCCACGTTTCCTACATTATAAAGTGATTACTCTTAAATATCTTCACTTACTGTAAAGTACTTTGAGAAGTCCTAAGGTTGAAAGGTGCCATATAAGTATAAGCTCATTCTTTTACTTTCTTCAGTACTGTATATAGTTAATGAATTCCTCTCTTTTCCAATAATACTAAACATTTTTTGCCTCAAATTTAAGATCATAGAAACCATGGAAGTGTAGAATCCCAAAAGTACAGAAGGGAGGCATTCAGCCCAACAAGTTTGCATGTTCGCCATGTGTCTGCTAAATTTCTGATACTAAGGGACAAGTTAGGTTGGTCAATCAACCTAACCAATACATCTTTGGTCTGTGGGAAGAAACCAGGCCAAAATTGCTTTGACAAAGGGTCTTCTGGAACTCGAAACATCAAGCTCTTTTCTTTTCTTACAGATGATGCCAGAAACGCTGAGATTTTCCAGCGTTTTCTCTTTAGGTTGTTCCATCAAGCCTGCTTTAGATAGGCACATTGATAAAGAAGCAGGAACAGCAAGATTAAACGGTCTGGGAATTTCAAGAGAACAGATGCTGGAGACTCACCATAGCCTATGGCAACTAGCTATCTGGGTATCAACTCTGTCACCAAAGCAACAAGCAATGTCGAGTGGAAGGGACAGTGACAGCTGTATTAAATTTTGATGCTACTGAATCATTGCAAGCGTCAATAAGAGGCATGATGGTCAGTCAATATTCAATTCATCACTGTGCCCAATCTCTCATGCATCGGTATACATGAAATACATCAATACTGAAGAGCGCCAGCTGGAAATACAATTCTGCATCTTTAAGGTGTGTGGCATACCTAGGATACAAGACACCATTCACTGTGCTCTCTTCACCATCAATGCATCTGTAGTCCATGACCCCCTTTTAATCAAATTAAACAGCTTGATGATATTTTTTGACACACACACACACACACACACATACACATAAATTGGCCTATTTTCAATGTTTGACCCACTTTGTGGGTGTTTGTTCCAATAATACAGTGAATTTGTTACAGTAATTGAAGCATTTTGCATAATTAAAAAGCAAATGTGTTCTTTCAAAAAGTTAAGGCCTAAGAAGAGAACGAGAGGGAATTGAGCACTGGCATGTGTGTGTGTGTCTATCATTCATCCAGGATTTATTTTCTTGAGTTCTGCATAGCTTGGGCTCTTTCTGTAGCCAAAGGGATAGATTTCGGAGCATTCCTGGCATATTTTTACTTTAAGCTGATCTCCATTCAGCATTCTTTTCAAACATTTTCTTTCTAGAGTTACTTCAATGTTAGTATTTGCATATTATAATACAGAAATATTACATATAATGTTGAGCATTTGCTTACATTTATGTAATTTGTATTTGTATTTGTCATGACTTGGATCTCTCCTTGCACTATTCAGAGTTTATCCTTTCTCATCTCTATTCCTAATTCACTAGCTGCTGAACTGAGTTGGCATGTCAACCATCTGAGAAGATTCTTGTGGACTTTTTTATGACTCCTCTAGCCACATGCAACTATAGGTGGAATTCTCCCGTCCACCCACCACAGGAATCATAGCAGGCAGGATAGAAAATTTGGTGGGTCATTTAAAGATCCCGTTGATTCAGATGGGAATTTTCAGTCTTGGGGCATGCATAGTTGGCAAATCCCATCATATAGGATATAGGTCAAGACCTGCTTATACAGCTGGAACAGGCTATCACATTTCAGCTTTATAAATCTGCATGATTTGGAGTCTTTCTCCTATCACATGGTAGTAGCTTAACAACCATCTGCTTTGTTCTTATGACTCAGCTCATGCTTAGACTGAACGCCCAATCTGTGAAAATTTAAGGAAAGCTGGAAGATTCACCTAACTTGGGCTAGGAGGAAGGAATCTCCAGTGTAAAACAGAAGTGAAAGCTAGATCTGGGATCAGAAAATACCCAACTGAGAATGTATAAGGGAAACATGCCACTGGGAACTGAGAATAATTTTAGACTGGTTCCTGGAGGATGAAGTATCTGTTTCAGGGGTATAATCTTATTGGGAGATTTTTAGCTGTGCTAAGATTTAAAGGAGGAATCTTTTTTCTGTGGTTCAAAGTATACATTGCCTATGGAAAAAATGTGTGAAGGCAAAAGTGAGCTTTAGTCATATGTTGTAGTGAAATTTTAACATGTGAAATCTTGATGGGTCACTCTTTCATGAATTACCTGGCATCTCAGATTTCTCTTTAAAAGTTATTGGAGCACGATCTTAACTGCCATTCTCGCCATGCTACTGCTGCAGTGACATTGGAAAATTTGGCAGCCAATTAAATCTCTGTTCACTGTGGTGGGTTGGGAAAATTCCACGGGTGTGAACAGTGATAAGAGTCCAGCTATTGGCCTCTACAGAGATCATAATGTATCCTCAAACCATTGAATACGTCTGAATTGGTAGCTACTTTCAATGGTGTTTGTGATACAAAGTGCAAAAATGAGCACTAGAATTCTGCAGTCCTTTTCCTCCTTCTCTTCTTATGATTTGCTTTGCATGTTGCTGCTGCACTGACAGAAATGTCCCGGCACGCCCATGCTGCTTTCAGCTTCTCGCAACTTCCAGCCTATCCCTGAGGGGCTGATCAAATCCAGTGCAAAGCCCCTCAGCCCCGCCCACCACTGATACAACTGAGCTTTCAAATGGTCTTTATCATATCTTGAATTTTGAATGACAAAATCACAACAGGCGCAATCCTGAGATTTTGTACAGCTGCGCTCATTAGCAGATTATTAAAGACTTAACAGCAGGACATTTAAAAATTATCTTTATATCAGGTAGAGTCAACATGGTTCATGAAAGTATTATGTTTGACAAATTTACTAGAGCTCTTTGAGGATGTAACCATCAAGGGAGGCTAAGAGAAAATAGTACAAAGAATCATAGAATCCCTATAGTGCAGAAAGAAGCTGTTCAGCCCATCAATCCTGCACCAACAACAACCCTACCCAGACCCTATCCCCATATCATCAGTGTGTTTAACCTGGCATTAAGGACAAGTTAGCATGGCAAATCCACCTAACATGCACATCTTTGGACTGTGGGAGGAAAGTAAAGCACCTGGAAGAAACCCATGCAGTCATGGGGAGACTGTGACCCAAGGCCTGGCTCTCTGATGCTGTGAGGCAGCAGTCTCACCATTGTACGACAATGTGAGGCAGGGAAAGTTCATCAACCCCATTCACCACTGGTGGGCATTCAGATATCTTGCTGAATGGGTAGTTGGGACTAAAACAGGATTCCTGATGGGCATCAAACCCATTGCCATTCACCCATCAGGTTCCCACCTGATTATGCAAAACTGCCAGTTTAAATTTAATTAGCAGGCTTGAAGCCTGATGCAAAGCCCTCCCACCATTCACTCGCCTCTCCAGCGGGATCTTCACCAGGCAGACATTGTTGCTTGCTGATCATAAGTATTGTGGATCTGGCATGGTGGACCCTGAGCGGTGTCAAGGAAGTAAGCGTAGTGGTCATGTGCCTCTCTGACACTGCCATGCTGCAGGACGAGGAACCCCCAAGGATCCTGGAGGTGAGGCAAGCTTGGGCTGAGGGCAAGAGGTTGACCTTGGCATTATCTCCCTATCTCCCATAGGGGTCTTATGGCCAGATTGCCCCTTCTATCCCTGGGAAACCAAAATCTCATGGTGATTTCAGGTATTTCTCTGATCAAAGTCTGTGGACTGTGAAAACTTTGAAGTGGGCTGGTCACTTTAGTATCCTAGCCTCCTGGACAACTTTGAAATGGTAGAAGCAATCCATTCTGCACAAGGGGTCCTCCTTTCTCTCTCTTAAAAGTTGCTAATATGAAGCAAATCCATTTCAAGTCTTCTGATCAACAGAAGACAGTCACCTTCACTAGAGTGGGGGGGAGAGGGCAGGAACTCCCTTCTCTGTAACTGCTCACTTAGCACCAATCTTTCAACACAGCATTTATTTAAAATCTCTGAGCCTTCATAGAAAGCACAAAGTCTTTGAAACTTCTTCAAACCCTTTAACAGCATTTGTTTCCATTCAATTTCAGTCCAGTCCTTTTAACTCACCTTTGATTGACAGCCTAATGGTTTTTATACAAAATGCAGTCAGTTTTGTTTGCTGATCTTTTCCTTCGCAGTTGAATGGATCTCAAGTAACCCCCATTGTTCCTAATGGCAATGTTTACACAAAAGGGGACCTGAATGCACTTAACTGCTTTTGAAGTTGCCTAAGCTGTGACCACAACTCAATTTCTCAACAGTTGGATGTATTCCATGATGTATAAATTTGCATTGATCAGGTAGGAGAAACCCACTCACAGCTGCTGTTAATGCCACTAGAAACACTCTGGTTTCCCGCTGGCGTGGAAACTTAAAGTCAATTCAGGACAATTGCAGCAGTAGTGCACTTGTGTTTCCAGAAAAACATTCAATAAGGTGCACATAAAATGTTAATAAACAAGATAAGTGCTTATAACTTTTGGGGCAATCCATTAGCATTGATAGAGGACTGATAACTAACAGGAAACAGAGAGACAGGATAAATGGGTGATTTTCAGGATGACAAACTGTAACCAGACTAATCATTACTGGGGCCTCAACTGTTTACACTCTCTATTGATGACTTGGATGAAGGGCCTGTCAATGTTATTGGCAAATTTGTTGATGATACAAAGATAGGTAGGAAAGTAAGTTATGAGAGGGTCACAAGAGTCTGCAAAAGAATATGGATAGATCAAGTGATTGGGCAAACAACTGACAGATGGAGTATAATGTGGGAAAATGTGAATTGCTCACTTTGACAGGAAGATTAGTAAAACAGATTTAAATAGAGAAAGATTATAGAATACTGCTGCTCAAAGAGATCTGGGTGTCCTTGTAAAGAATGTTAAAAAGTCAACACACAGGTACAGCAAGTAGGGCAAATGGAACATAAGCATTCATTGCAAAGGGCAATGGAGCATACAAATATGGAAGCCTTGCTACAACTATACAAAATATTTGTGAGTCTACACCTAGAATGTTGTGTATGATTTTGGTCACATTACTTAAGGAGGCACGTGCATGTATTTATTGGAAGCTTTTCAGAGAATATTACAAGCTGGTTCCAAGGATGAAGGTGCTGTCTTATGAAGAAAAGCTGAGCAGATTAGGCTTATACTCATTGCAGTTTAGAAGAATGAGAAATGATCTTGTTGAAAGATACAAGATTCTGAGGGGGCTTCACGGGGAACGTACTGAAAGAAAGTTACCTCTAGTGAGGAATCTAGAATTATAAGAATACATTTTCAAAATAAGAGCTCTCTTATTTTGGATGGAGATGAGAAGGAATATCTTCCCTGAAGGCCATCAGTGTTTGGAATTCTTTTCCCAGCAAACAGTGGAGGCTGATCATCGAATATATTCGAGGCTAAATTGATCAGATTTTTGATTGACAAGGGGGCAAAGGATTTTCGGGGCAGGCTGGAAGGTGGAATTAAGGACACAGTTCAGATCAACAATGATCTTATTGAATGGCAGAGCAGGCTCAAAGGACCAAATGGTTTACTCCTGTTCCTATTTTTTTGTTCTTTGCCCCAACGTTGCCGTATACCTTCAGTACAGCGATGGAGCATCAGCCTTCACTTTTGTGCTTAATCTTGGACCAGGTCTTAAACACACAACTTTCTGACCTAGATGTGTGTTGTGACACATTTCTGAGACTTCCTCTCTGGATATCATTAGTGTTGCTTGCAGAATGAATAACCACTACTCCACAGTAAGCATGTGTTGGGATGTAAGATTTTATGTTACTCAGGCTAGCTTACAGCCTGCTTTGCTGTAAAATCAGTATATATTCATGAACTATTGTGTGTTTTATAACTGGATACAAAAGATAGTGTCATGAATGAATTCAGCAGAGCAATGGCTAAACTGAACCTTCATTCAGCTGCAGTCTACTTTCCTTCACTTGTTAATCAGGACTCACTTGGTGTTCCATATTCAAACTTATTAGCCAAGATTTTCCAGCTATGTTGCACCCAGTGCAGACTGCATTGTGGTGAACTATGCTTGGAGAATCATGGATAATCTGGTTCCTGCACAATGAGCATTTCATAGAATCCTACAGTGCAGAAGAAGACTATTCATCCCATCGAGTCTGCACCAACTATACTCCCATCCAGGCCCTTTCTCCATAGCCTCATGCATTTACCCTAGCTGGTTATTCCCTGAAAATAAGAGGCAATTTAGTATGGCTAATTAACCTAATGTGCACAACTTTGGACTGTGTGAGGAAACGGGAGCTCTAGGAGGAAACCCACGCAGACACGGGAAGAATGTGCAAATTCCACACAGTCACCCAAACTGGGAATCAAACTCAGTCCCTGGCACTGTGAGACAGCAGTGCTAATTACTGTGCCACTGTGCCTAGACCATTTGAGGCTAGATTCTCCCTCCTTCCGGGATTCTCTGACCCATGGATGCATCAGGAAACCAGCGAGAATCACTGCTGGTTTCCACAAATGGAGACCAAGCATGGTGGCCACACTGGTAGGTGAGGGCTGCTTGGAGGCCATTGAATACCCCCAGGCAGTTGGGCATTGGGCAGTGCTCATCTGGCATTCCCAACAGCTGTTGGGGATTTGGAGCCTGAGAGTGATGCCTAAGAGGGGGCAGGAACAGGGTCATGAAGTAGGGGGCAAAAAGGGAACCAAGGGAGGGCCTTGAGCCCCGATGATGATGATCTAAGTTGGGGAGCGGGGTGGGTAACAATCCTTCGATGTAAAGAGGGGTTCCAATGTCCATAGGGGAATGAGGGAGGGGTCTTCAATTTCACCGCGATCGGGACGGCTTCTGTGATCTCCGTGAAGCCAGACTATCAGGCATGTCCCTTTTCAGAATCAGTGCAAATTTCATCCCTCTCCCAAAAAAAAATTATGCGGGAAAATTGCAATCAGATTCACAATGATTTTCTCACCCAAAATGTCACTGTAGGTGGGATTTTCTGGCAGTACGCACCATGGGAATTGTAGCAGATGGGACAAATAATTCGACAGACTATATAAAGGTCCATTGACCCTGAGAGGAAATTTCCAGTCTTGGGGCACGTGTAGCCAGAAAGTTCCACCCTTTATCATTTGTGAGAGAATTCCATCCTTTGACCTTTGTCTGAGCTGATGCACATTTTCAGTGGTTCTGACGACGCAAAGTACAAAATGGACACTAGAGTTCTGCAGTCCTCTTCCTCCTCTTCATCTTGTGCTTTGTTGCTGAATTTACAATAAATATCATTTTCCAGGCCAGCACAATATTGATTTTAACAAAATGAATTTCAAGATCTTTTCCACTATGAACCTAGGCAACTATCAGGAGATGTTGTCATCTCCATGAACTTTAGCAAAGTAGGTCACATGCTTATGATAATCATTGTAGCCAACTTGTGAAACGTTAAGGAGATTTATTTGTGGAGCTCTATCAATAGTGCTCACTCATTGTTGCTTGTTGAAGGCCACATTCCTCTGCCAGAAAATAGAGCAGTACATCTTACAGCAAGAAGGTAGAACTGCTACATAAGTGCCACACAGTTGAACCTTGAAGAGAAAACTGACTATGCAGCCCTATGTGTTACAACAAATTAATCTTGCTTATTCGCAAATTTGTGCATTTCTCTTTTCTAACCTGTTCTAATACTTCCGAAGCTCGTTGCTTCTATTTTTACTTCCATCACATGACAGGGTACATTGATACCGACAGGAAATTCTGAGACATGATTTGTGTAAACACATCTATCATCAGCAAATACTTTGGCAATCCCTATATGGAGTAACATAATCTCATTGAAAGTTATCCTTATTAATAATCATTAATTGCAAAATTTTTCTTTCTAAAAATTGGAGGTTGTTTTGCCAGATTGGAGACCTTCTTCTGTAGATCCTTCCCTGTATGATGCTTGTGAAATTATCTACCTTGTGTGACCTCTTTCTGTAACATCCAAATCCTCTTATTTATTTGAGGGCTGCCCCTCCACACTCAAGACAGCACTTCATCATTCCCTTATTCCTTCCATAATAATTTGCACAGTCCCATAAATAGAGAAGGATTTTATTCTTTGCTTCTGGAATTCTCAAATCTGCAGATTCATCTATGTATTCTGTTTAGCAAGCTAATAGGCAGCATGACTCCCAGTGAGGATTGACTCCTCAGTTATGTGTTATATGTAATGCACCTGCCATCAAAGCAAATACAATGAGTAAGCTTTTGCTTTCCTGTGAGATTGCAGAAAGAAAAGGCAAAAGAATGATTTCTCATTGAATGCTGTCTCTATAGGCATCAAAGAAAATCAGCCCAAAATTTTTGTTGCAGAATTAACAAAAACAATCATGAAGCTGATTTTTTAAAAAGGATTTTCTGCTTTATTTGGTTTTTGTTTGGAGGCAGTTATTGAAATCCACAAAACTACTTTCACTTGATACAGAGGCCCACAGGAATTAGGAATCCTTCCTTAATTCGCAGTCTCAATAATCCAACATTTTTCCACACAACGTTATTCCTCACATTTTCTTCTGTGGCGATAAAGCTATTTGAATGTCATAATAACTTACATATCATTTGTATCACAAGACGAGTTATTAATGCAATCCTGGCAGTTTTTCCATTTCAACTGTCTTTTTTGCAGTTGTAAAAAGCTTTTTATTGTTCTATTTTTTCTATAGATCATAATTCTTATTCTTGCGATTAAAGATAACAAATGTAATAGTTTTGGCCTACTAAATATGCAACGTGGTCAACTCTCTTTCCTTTTGTATTATCAAATGCACAAGTGTCTTCATCAGTATCTTGTCAACCAACACAAGAAGTGACAGCACAGAAGTGCCATTTCTCCAATCAAAAAATTCTTCAACCGGTAAATTAGAGTTCAAACCACATTGGAGCAGACGACAGCATTGACCTTGGTTCGTGCCTGTATAAAAAAAAGTCTCAGGATTTGTGCCCATGCTTCGTTTGTTCCAGGAATCAGGCATAAGCATGTCATCCAGGGAAATCTCTGACACTCAACAAGTCTTGTATCTGAAAGGAATGTGTCAGCAGCAGCTCTCATGCTACCGTGTAACCTGCAAAACAAAGCCAGGGCAATGTCTGTCAGTCTGAGGGAACTGAACTCTTCACTTTCACAGTATGTTTCAGAGCTCAATACGAAACGTAATTGAGCATTTCTATTCTGCACCTCTGTAAAGTTCAGAAAAGATCTTTGTAAGGTCAACCCAATTAGGAATGCTTGAAAGTGCTAAGCTGCTTTTAGATATATAAAAATAAACCCTTCTGATGGATAATGATTACGTGGGCCCCTTCAGGAAATTATCTATGCGAATCAGACCCTAATTATATTCTGGACCAGCAATGAATTGAACATAGTTGAACGTATATTTGTCTTCTTTTTGGTGTAAGAACATTAAGAAGCCTCTTTTTCAGGTTTATTAATTCAATGCTCTCTATGCAGAATCACAATTCCATTGAGAAAAATCACCACTTTAGTGTTAATTCCAGATATCTGAGCAATCCCCATTCACTTCTGATAATCCCCGTTTCACACTGTTCAAGTGGTTTAATGGGAATTAGCTAGTATTTGCATCAACTGCTGATATTAAGGCATCCACAGGAGCTATCCCTTTGGAGTTGCTGTGGTCAGGACTTTAACCTGAAGGCAAGTTTTGTGAAAGGAAATCCAGAAGAATAGCCTTCCAGTGTTCCATGCAGAATTTAATAGCTGCACCACATTGCAACTTTTTCCTATAGCTTTCTACATAGCTGATGGATAAGCTGAAGATATTTCAGGCCTATAATCTGCTTCACAGGGCCTATGCCTGCAAGAGGAGTTAGATACATTGGGGTAGTGAGAGAGTTTGGGTGGGTTCCAGTCCATGGAGTGGGGGAGAAGATGGGGACACTCTGAATCATGTGATGGTTCCTCAATATACAGAGAGTCAAATAGCCATGACAGGGCAAGTCATGGGGTTTACACACACTCCAGCTCCTCCCAGCAATGTATTGAGGTAAAGGTACTTATGGTTGAATAAGGTCTTGTCACCTCCAAGGCCTGGGAAAACTGCTGCCTGCAGTTAAAAATAAAATGCTTGTTAAAATGAAGGGTCTATGACTCAGCTATTCTTTGGGCAGTTCAGTTCAAACATAATTCTATTTGAATGTGCAGATGAGGTGCTGGGAGGGAGAGAGGCTTTCTTACAATAATAGACAACCCCTCCAAAAGCAAGGCATTAAAGTGCCTTGAACAAAGTTAATGATATTGCTGTGTAGATGAGCCGCACTACCTATACTGAGGTTAGAGAGAGATTTAATGTGTTGCACAAGGTACAATAAGACTGATTAAGATAGGAATAAATTTTCACTTAAATTGGGATGAGATTAAGCCTATCTATTTATAGATCATGTTTGACCTTGAGATTAGCTTCCAACCGCATATTCACGCCCTCACTAAGACCATCTATTTCCAACTCCATAACATCGTCAACCTTCTCCTGTTTCTCTTTCACCCAATCTTGATCTTCACCCCATCAGTAATTGTAATATTATATTCTGCACTCCATCCTTTCCTTCATCCCTATGTACTGTACAAACAGTATGTTTTGTCTGTTTAGTTTGCAAGAAACAATATCTTTTGCCATATCCTAATACATGTAATAACAATAAATCAATTAAATCAATTAAGATTTCACCCCTGTCTCAACACAACTGTTGCTGAAACCTCTAAACTTGACTATTGTAAACCATTCCAGGTTGGGCTCCTGCTTTCAGCCTCCACAAACTTGAGGCTATCTAAACTCTCCTGTTTGTGTTTTAACACACACCAAATCCATTCCTTTATTAATCATGCTCACTGTCTGCCATTGACTGCCAGTCAAGCAGAATTTTGATTTTAAAATTTTCATCTATATTTTCAAATTCCTCCATGGCCTTGCCCCTTCTTATCTCTGTAATATCCTCCAACCCCACATCCATCTATGAGATCTGTGCTCCTGTAGTTCTGCCCTCTTGTACATCCTCAATTTTAATTATTCCATCAGCAACAATCATGTTTCAGTTGCCTTTACCTACTACTACTACTACTACCCCCAAACTCTCCCTGCCTCTTTACTTGCTTTGCTCCTTTAACTCACTCCAACAAAATGCACCTCTTTGCCAGGCTTTTAATCTGTAATGACTCCAATCAGGCCATTGAGGTTGGCCTATTGGAATGTGAGCTCCCTGATTAAGGAGTCAATTGATGGACTAATCAGAATCTTTTCCTTGAGTTAACTGGGAGTACCTGTTCCTCTGACACTCCTGAAAGCAGACTGTTGGCAGATAGCACTCTGTGCACTGTTGTTGAAATTGTGCTTTTTAAAAAAAAAAGGATTTTGTTGAAGGGACTTCTGTCTCTGAAGATTTATTACTTGATCATCTGTCCTCATTTATCCTGTTTTGTCTTATTATGTTCCTGTGGAGTAGCTGAAAAAACATTATATGAATAGAGTTTGTTGATGTTGAAAATAAAGTGGGTTCTGAAGGGTGTGCAATTCAATCTGCCAGATTAGCATCCAGGAGGTGAAGGCAAAAAATCTACTCTGTGGTGTACAAGGAAAGCTTAGAGTCCAGTAAGATCAGGTGACTTATGGATGCAGTTTATTGAGAAAATATACATAAACAAATTGTTCTTCATGTTTGTATGTAACTATGCCAATTATTATTTGAATGCTTTATGGATGATTTAGCAGCGTGTAACATGAATGGCACATGTTCTGACATTCAGATTTATCATCTTCACCATCCATGCAGATAAAACAGAGTACATCTGTGCATCTTATTTTAGTAGCATCTTTTGAAACACAAATATTTTATTTGTTTTCTATCAAACTAATGAGCGATGTCATTGCCAGCAATGGAACTGGGGGACAAAATTCCAACGAAAGACGGCTGACCAAGAAGGAAAGTTGGCTTTCAATGTTGCCAGCAATCCTGTTTGAACAGTAAACCCAGTAAAAACCTGAAATGGTAAAACACGAACCTCTCACTCTTAGATTGCTCAAGGCTTCTGGCTGTCCTTCCCTTACTGTGCTATATGCCTTTGGCTGACCTAAGGCAGCAATCCAAACTGCATAATTTCCACACCTGACTTTCCCTGCCTTCACCAATCTATCTAACCACCTCCCAGTCATGCCTCTTTTCCCCTCACACCACCCCGTGCCTATTTCCATATTTCTTGTCAAGCATCCAGCTACCTTATTTGGGAATTTAATTGAAATGAGGGAGGGAAATGTAATTATTTTGTACTGCTACCTATTTTTCAGCTGTCTGTACTCCATCTATAATTTGTTAGATGGCAATGCACTTGAAAGCTGCAATAAGAAGAAAGAATTAGCAGCTTTAAAGGCATTTCCAAACTGTTTGTTCATTTTCTCAGAGCTGCCAAGTGAACTTTCCCAAGCACTTGTAGTAATTGCTCTGCTGTTTTTTTCTGATAGCTCCATTAGTGACACTAATGGGTTTCCAGTGGGAATCTCCCTATGTGTGAGGTTTCTGGAGAATGAGAAGCAAGATAAGCTTGGTTCCAGGCAGGACAGAGTTATACTGTGCCCAATTATTATTATATCTAACCCAAAGGAAAGGGTATACAGGCCTCATTTTGCTCAGGATTATATTTTATATTACACAGAAACAAGCCATTCAGCCCATCAGGTCTATGTCACTTTTTATGCAGCACATTAACCTCCTCCCACCTTACTTTATCCAACTCCATCAGAATACACCTCCATTTCCTTCACTGTCATGTACTTATCTAACTTTCACTTCAATGTATTTATGCTATTTACATCAACTACTCTACATGGTAGTTTCACATTCTAACCGCTTTCTGAATAAAAGTTTCTCGAGTTCCTTACTAGAGTTATTAGTGATTTTTTTTATGACTACTAATTAAAGTACGTGTTATGACAGGAGGTCCTCCGGAATGAGAAGATGTGAATAATTGTAATGGTTTGTCGGAAGCACTCCGAACTTCTTTTTAGTGAATTGTATGACTGAAGGCACATCAGATTAGCTGCAACGACTAAGATGGTTTGAACCCCACATGATCAATATATCATCTCACATCAGCCTGGCAACAAAGATAGGAAACTGTTTGGCTGGATGAACAGATAGGCAGGGTGTCTCTCCCATCTTTTGCAAGGATACAGTTACCACACATCAAAGTATTGGTGCAGCACATATCAGTAAGTCAAAACTGATCTCTAACATGACTTGTCCTCTTTGTCAGCAAACTATGTTACTAAACTATAGAGACAACTTGGCAGAGACAAACAGTCCCCTCATGCAATATAGCTGGCAAGTCTCCCACAAATGCTGAATTGTTGGGAAAACTGTTCTAAATCCTGTTCTAAATCTGACTGTTTTGTCAGTTCAGCTTCTCACCTGAATCTCCAGACTCTGTGCACTGCAGAGACTCCAGTTGTAATATTATTAAACCCGGGGGAGGCAGGGCCTATTCGTGCTGGAGTCTGACAGTTCTGGAACTCTGCCCATGCACAGTAGTCCCGAACTGTCAGACTCTCCATTTGCTGGCCAACTCAATCACTGACCAGCCTGGAACCTCCACAATGCTGCTCCTTCAGCCTCACCCCACTCAAAGGCCTGATTGCAGCTCACAAAATAATTCCAAGGCCAGCCCTGACTCCCCTCTCTCATCCCAAGCGCCCAAATGTGCGGCCCATCTTCCCAGCAGTGACAATCCCCTCACTACCCCTTCACCCTGGCAGACCCTCCTCCTGCTGACTCGCCCCTCAGTCAGACCCCCTGAAGGCAGGCAACCATTCCAGCAGACCACCCCCTCCAGCCTGCCCCAATCGCTGTGCTCCCTCCATCCCAGACCAATCCTGGCTGCAGAATGGCAGCAGGGCCCCCACAGCCCTCCCTGATCACCCCTAGGCCCTGCACACAATAGGCCGCGTCCCCTTTGCATGGGAGCACTTTGCCCTTTGGGCAGTGCCAGGGCCACAGGTTGGCACTGCCAGGATGTCCATGCCCAGAGTGCATGCCCGGAGGGCACCACTTTCCTGCCACCTCACTCCCTGGGGGGCTCCAATTGCCCCCCCCTTCATTCTGGGAGAGAGGTCTCCCACTAGTTCCCCGAACTGTTTTACAGGGTGCCAATATGATTGCAAAACAGGCTGCTCACATATTGAAAATGCAGGCTAATGATTAATTTTAGCCATGGATGTGTTTTTTTTAATGAGTTAATGCATTTTTTAATTCATTTTTTTCCCTTTGTTTTCAGATTAAGGTTTTAATTAGTTGGATTAATGAGTCATGTGTTTTTGGGGGAGGAACTAAGCTTACAGGGAAAAGGAAGCAGTTACTGCTGGGTTCTGAAAGAAGCAAGAGGTATCTTTCTCTCTCTGTCTCTGGGACCAGCTAGTACAAATAGGTCTCCATTGTTCTGTCTGTCTGTCTCTCTCTCTCCCCAGAGGTGTTCTGGAGGCTCGAGGACTGGCAGCCCAAACCCAAGCCCAAGACCATAAGCTTGTTTGTTGCTAACTGATTCTGAATAAGAATTTAAGTATATAAGAGGAACATTGCTTTTAACCTACTTATAGTGATAAGTTAGCAGTTAAAGATTGTATCTTGTCATGTTTAAATATTTCAATTGGTAAAAATTGAGTTAATTCATTTGTTATAGTTAAACTATATTGTTGCATAAAGTTTGTTTTGATAAAAGCATCCTAGAGTGTCAACAGGATCATTCCTGGAGGGAAGCAACTTATTCTGTCACAAATGTTAAAATAGAAAAACCTTGGGATCTAGTCAGGCTTCTTAATATGCTTTGGGGTTTCTGATCTGTACCTAAGGAACCATAAATTGGATGTCATTAATATATCACTATTCTGGCAGGATTCGACTTATTCGCAATCGTTTGAAACTGATTTCCTGAAGATTGGCCCCAATGTTCTTGATTATGCAATTTCATAAAACTTATTCAGATGATGTTGTTTTTTTCAGCTGAAATGATTCAATCCTTTCAATGCTACCAACTTTTTCCCCAGTATAGCATTCAAGTGTTTCTTATTTTTCCCATTCACTGCCTCAACAATGGTACCAAAAACAAAACCATTCAAACGAATGAATAATCCAAGATTTTGTTTGAAATATGCCCATAACACCTTTAAACCTGTGTCCTGTATCATTGAGCAAGGGCATATTTAGTGCCAATATATGTGATAGTATATTGACATGAATAGATCCTGTTTTCACTGAGTAGGTGTAGAGTCCACTCATTCCTTTGAGTAGAGGACAACACTGGTACAGAATTTAAATCAATTTCTTTATTGAACAGAACTTAAAGAAAATTAAATCATTATAGAAACAAAACAAAGCCCAAGACTAACTGTTATAATCAGACACTGAACTGAGCCTAAACAGCAGACCGCACAAGCATATACTCTGAAACCAAAACACTTCCAAATCCTATCGCTTATTGTAAATGGTTTCCACAAGCTGCCTCTGTCTGGCAAACACAGCTCTCACAGTTGTTGTTATCAAAACTTGTTTGCCTGCTATGTACCTTTCTGGAATGCAGTCAAATTTCAGCTAACCCAGCATGTCTTCTGAGTTTTAAGATGTAGTCAAGTGTTAGTTAACCCCTACATAGTTAACCGTATAGCATTTAAATGTAATTGCGTAAGCAGAAATATCTTAAAATTAAGTCTTTGCATAAATTAAGTCTTTGCATAGACTGAAGCAAAACAGAGCTAAGCATACATAGGATCTCTCAGTAGGAAACTCGTCTCCAAAACCCTATAGATTTCCACCATTTTTGATGCTAATTTCTATGTGAGATGGATGGAAAATTAACAAAACTAAGTTTACTCCTGTTTATACAATCAATTCATAAGACTTGATCACTTAAGGAGAAACATATATGTGCATGATGACCCTTAATTCTTGCTTTTTTAGATACTGTATTGTGGCATTTTGCAAAATAGGTGCATGAAATATGTAAAGGGATATTCAACTCAACAAAGCATACACTGGAAAGGTACACCTTTATAATACATTGGGGCCAAAAAAAGAGCAGATAGGATTTTATACTGATTACAAAAATGTTGAAGTTTAAATTATATCTCTAAGCTACAAGCATGACTGGAAGATCCTAACCAATCTCATCCCAGTAGAAGATGAGCAGTGTAAATGGAGCTTTATACTTCATGGCAAGTATGAAATCACTTTCATCTAAGGATGAGCCTTTCGGATTTAAGTTTCAACTTTAGCCATTTCAAACCAAGTGATGTTAAAGACTCAAATACGGCTCACTGCTTTCTTTACACAGGATACCCCGGTGCATTGTAATGAAGACTCACTCTCTGTACACTTCACATTACAGCAGGCTACACTCTTCCTGAGAAACATGGCACACAAGCAAGCAATAGCAGCAATCACCTACCTGCACTGTGATGCACCTGCATATCATGATACAAACTACTTTTCCACAAGAAAGCATCAGGATTAATGGGTGGCCCACAGTATGCCCGTTTCTCTCTCTGTTTTTTATATCAGTATCTGGGTGTTGATATGATTTATACTCTTTACTGAACTATGGCTTAGGTGAAATTTGATAACATAAGAAGTTGCAGAGTAAGCATGATGAGTCAGACCATAAAATAGCAAAAAGAAAGAACTTGCATTTATATAGCTCTTTTATTCTGTCCTCAGGACATCCCAAAGCACTTCATGACCAATGAGTTGTATTTAAATGCAGTCATTGTTGTTTTGTAGGCAAACACGGCAGTTAATTTGTCTGCAGCAGAGTCCCACAAAGAACAAATGAGATTAATGTCTTCATTCTGCCAGCCAAGACATGAGGAGAATTCCCAGCTCATCTTCAAATAGCGCTATGGGGTCTTTTATATCTAACCGAATAGGTAGATAGGACTTTGTCTGAAAGATGGCAGGTCTGACAATGTAACACTCTCAGTGCAGCATTGTCAGCCTGAATGATAAGTACATGAGGGAAAGAGGAATAGAAGGTTATGCTGATAGGGTTAGATAAAGAGTAGTAGAAGATTCATATGAAACATAAACACTGACATGGATTAATTCAGCTGAAAGGCTTATTTTTGTGTTGTCTATTTTATGCATTTCAATACAATTATGAGCTCAATTCCTGGAAAGACCTTCAACCACAATCTTTGGGGGAGGGTATTGAATATGATGGCCATCTCAACCAGGATATTTGAAGGTAGGTTGGGGAGGCACATAAAATAAAGTCAGTAGCCATCCCATTGCCTTCTCACCCACACCCAGCCTGTTCCCCATATTACAATATGCTGTCGGGCAACCTGCTACTTATGGCCCTTAAGTAAACAACAAACTGCCATTTAAGGATCTCACTCTGGCTCTGCTGTAATGTCTCCTGGGTGCGGCAGAAGCAAGGCAAACGGCCTGCTTACTGTTACATTATGGATTTGTTGCTGCGCCTGCCACACACACTGTTTTAACCCTTATACAGTGGACAAAGAATTGTGAGTAGACTTCTTGTTAATGCAACAATATTTATTTACACACAATTATTAATCACACACCCAATCAACAATAAGTTATCTTATAGAATACCAAACTTCAAGTCTAACTTTTGCGTGATTGGCAAGTACCCAGGCAGATATTAGCCTTTATATATGCTGGTCTCTGGTCTGGTCCCTTGGTTTGGTCTGGTACTCTGGCTCTGGTCTTCCTTCCTTCTTGGGTGGAGTGACTCTCCTCACGCTGGTTGTTGCTGGTGGTGGTCACCATTATTGTTGTTCATTGGAGAAGAGCAAGAGAGAGATTCTTCTATTGCACAGCACCCTTTATACCTTGTTGGTTTTTGCCCCCTTTTGGCCATTGCCAAACAATCAATCAGGATTTGATCACCCTAATCAATAAGGTCCAATCAGGTGCTATCATCCCAATTTCTGGGTGTGTACTCAACGGGCATGCCTGTAGGTGCTGGAGGCCCATAGATCACATACCTCCTCCCAAATAAAGGGTTAAGATGCCCTTATGTCTGGTAAACAACCCAGTTTGGCCAGAAAGTGTCCTTTGTCCTAGAGGTGGCCTATGTCCTGTGTATTCCAGCTCTTGCAGCTGCAGCGTGTTTCTCTCTGTTCAATTTCTTTCGAGGCTGCAGCCTGTCTATTTTGGCACTTGTCCAGTTACCTGAGCGTGCCCTTGCAAACAACCATCTTAGGTGGCCACAGACTGCTGATTGGTAGAAAAGGGGGGCATATCTCCTTTGGGAGTCCCCTAGCTGTGCCCATCAAGATCAACACCACACCACCCTCCCCTCCAAGATGGTACCTCTCTTTATTCCTTGCTCTCTTGGTTTCTCTAACCCAAACCCCACACCTCACTGGGTTCTCCAAACCATGCCTGCTCAAATTCCTGAGCTTGACCTGAAATCCAGGAGACCTCTTCACTTCTTCCTGAGGGAGAACTTTAGTGGCCATTGCAGTCTTCTCATACTGCTGGCAACTTTCCAGGGGAGGGCATCTTGCCTCTGAAGGCCAAAGTCCCACCCTGCAGTAATTAAGGCCACCCCGGCATAATATCATTATGGAGCGGCCTGATTTCACATGGTGATGTACCAACTGACTTTTAGGTTGGAGTCGGGGGTAATTCAACCCACCCTACAAAATCCACTTCTGGATGATGAAGGAAGAATACTGCCAAATAAATCAAGCTGATATTTAATAACCCACTTTCTTTTTGTATTTAAGTCAAAACGTACAGTTTTTTCATATTTTGTAATAGTGTGATGTGCTCAAACAGCACCACATGTGAAAGGTAGAAGACTTCTCTCCTAGAGGCTGTGCTGCATGCAGAGAGTTTAAGAAAGAATGATTCATCAGAGTGACACTTGTAGAATTCAGCTGAAATGGGTCACAGGGAAGAGTAATCTAGATTACTTGATACTTCTCCAGGTCTAAAAACAGTCTATTCATTCTGTTTGTGTATATATATCTTCACTGTTAGTAACAAAAGATTTGCAAGCCTCTACTATGTATGTGCTGGGAGACACTTCTGCTATTACAGGTCACATACTCAAAGGGGATAGGTCTGAGAGGTTTGCTAGGTTACTGCAGGTTTTTGTGGTGTCCAGGGAACTATCCAGAATATTTAGAGACAGGACTATTTGTAAAATGCATCATTGTCAGTATGGCTGATGTTTCTGTTCATAACAACACAAGAACTAGGAGCAGGATTAGACTATCCAGTCACTCGAGCCTGCTCCGCCATACTTCGTTGATGCCCTATTCTAAATGCCTTTATCACAAGTTATTCTCATCAATTGAGCCCAGACAACCAACAGAGTCAATTTAGCTCAGGTATTTTAACTCCATTTGTGCTTATGTTTGTAACTCATTGGTTTATCATGACTTAGAGAGCCGAGGATTCTGAAATGGTCTGCTTTTGCATTATTGCCTCTTAGGAATACATCCTAAATCAGAATATGAATATCTAGAAGCTCCATATTAATGAAAATTAATTAATAAGTTATAGGATAGACTTTGAAGTCTCCTACCCAGATGTCAAAATTTACAAACTTTGTAGCCTGTAGTTTGAAGAAATGCACCTAAATGCATAAAAACCAAATCTTCACATAATCCTGCCCTATCCCTTGTACATTTAAATCTACTATGGAAAATATAAATTGGAGTTTACAGTTCTGGCAGTTTAAGAAAGGGAAATCATCAGTAAGGTACAGGCTACTTCTCTGGTTGCAAATAACAGAATTACTATAGAGATTTGCAAGCCCCTGTTGATGTTTTCCATGAAGGGTTGAGTGTGTAACGAGAATAAAATAGCTTCTTGACATCGTGAGGAAAAGGAAAATTAACTATTGATTAAGGCTTATCATAGGTATTGGCTTATCAGAATACACAGAAGGATAGTACATATTTTTAATATGCTTACAAGTTACAGATTACAAATTATAAATATTGATTTCCTGGCATAAAGGGTGGTAAAACCACAAGTTACCTTAATCCTTTAGGCAGCTTTATGTGTCCCACTTTCTCCACATTATCATGTTGACAAACATGCCAACTTTGTGAACATACTTGCGCAAGACCAGAGACTGATGCATTGGCTATCAAACCACTACTGGCATTCAAATTAATGAATTTGCATTATTGTTGGGTTGCTAATTGATAGGGATACAAGGAAGTGCAGAGATAGAGATGGGTGCACCTGTAAAGTAAGGCAGTGTGGAAAGTAACATATATGTGTAGGCAGGAAAGATAAAATGAGGGGGTTACGGTGATACACACCTTAGTTGAATCTGTTATTCCATTCTTTCCTGGTTAGATCATTAAACCATTTGTATCAATGATGCCCTCACTCCTGCTGCTGATGTTCTCAGCAATCTCCAGCCAGAACTTCTTGCTCCCTGAGGTTTTACCCTTTAGCTAGCAAAGGATATCAAACTGCAAGTCCTTACACACTGCAGCATCAGGGCTATGGAAGAAATTGTAAACCAAGGCACAGCCTTGATTGAGAATCCTTTATTTGGTGTACATTATTTTGCTTGGGGAAAAGTGGGAAGCTGCTGAAAGAATCCCCAAGCTGATTATCATAAATAAGACTTAGTGTCCTGCAGGTAAGGATGCTAACACTGCACTACAAGACCTGCTAATCAGGAACTCATTAGTACAGCAGTTTCCTTTGCTCACTCACCTGCACAATCCTTCAACTGTCATCTTCTTCTTAAAGTATTTCAGCTGGAAATAGAATCCTGCAGGTCATCATCAGACCCACTCATGCTAATCTCTCAGGGAACCTGTTTATCAGATGTGACTGTAGTGGCTAGGTTAAAAAGCCACTGACAAAATGCTACAAATTCATCTAAGTTCTTTACCTGCTTGCAGGTTTCCCCATGCACAGCAAGTCAAACTGTATATGCTGCATTTAGTATCCTAGGGTGTCAACTACAGTTTAATTGGGCTGAAAAAATCTTCACAGTACAATGTAAGTTAACTGTAAAGCTTCATTAACTCATAAAAATATTTACAAATATACAGTAAAGGGTAGAATCAAAGAGTTATCTCGATGCTTCCTGGTAAACACAGCTCTGTCCAACACGAGATTGACAACAGCGGTTGAGGGTAGAGCGTTGGCACAGTGGTTAGCACTGTTGCCTCACAATACTAGGGTCCCAAGTTCAATTCCGACCTCGGGTCACTGGCTGTGTGAATTTTGCACATTCCCCCGTATCTGCATGGGTTTCCTCTGGGAGATCCGGTTTCCTCCCACAGTCCAAAGATGTGTGGGTCAGGTTGACTGGCCTTGCTAAATTTACCTTAGTGTCAGTAGGATTAGCAGGGTAAATGTGTGGGGTTACAGGAATAGAGCCTGGGTGGGATTGGCGAACAGTCTCCTTCTGCAATTTCGGGCTTCTATGAGATTGACCTGGGAGTGGGCCACATGCTCCCTTACATCACAAATAGCAGGACTGTACTAAGTCCCATATTAAATGTATGTGTGTCAGATCCTTATACAACACCTCCTTACCAGTCTTTATCTAATTCATTTATCATTCTTATAGATTATCTAATGTCTTATATTGTTACTATTATCAATAAATTTACTTTGTCATTTCTATATTATCACTGCTCCATGTCTCCTTTCAAGATCTTGATTTCATCATTTTCCTGGTGATCATAAGTGAGTAAGATAATTGCAAGACATTTCTTCTTTCACTTAATCTAATCACTGCCTTTTCTTTTCACAAATGGTGACTGGCATCTTTTTATATTTTTATTTGTTCAGGGGACGTGGGCATCGCTGGCTTGGCCAGCATTTATTGCCCATCCATATTTGCCCACGGACTGTGGAGAGTCAACATTGCTGAGATTCTGGAGTCACATGTAGGCCAGACCAGGTAAGGACGGCAGATAGAGGTCTATAAAATAATGAGGGGCATGATTAAGCTAGATAGTCGACATCTTTTCCCAAACGTAGGGGAGCCTACAACTAGAGGCATAGTTTTAAGGTGAGACGGGACAAATACAAAAGGATCCAGGGGAGCAATTTTTTCACACAGAGGGTGATGAGTGTCTGGAACCAGCTGCCAGAGATAGCAATAGAGGTGGGTACAATTTCTCTTTTAAAAAGCACTTAGGTAGTTACATGGGTAAGATGGCTATAGAGGGGTATGGGACAAACAATAGTTGTAGACCCCCCTATGTTTGGGAAAATATAGAACAAAAAACAAAGAACAAAACAGCACGGGAAACAAGCCCTTCGGCCCAACGAGCCCATGCCGCCACCCCAATGTTCCCACCTCTACCCGTGATCCCTATCTATGTTTATACATCTATGGATTAAAAGCCAAATTTGAGACAATTTAGGGAGAATTTGTCTTGCCAATTAGTCTAAGAGCACATCTTTGGGATGTGGGAGAAAACCGGAGCACCCGGAGAAAACCCACGCAAGCACAGGGAGAATGCGCAAACTCCCACAGACACAGGCCCAAATCCATGTATCTGCACAGCACAGCGATAGTCACTGGGCTGTCGTGTTGCCCATCAAATGGTCCAGGTCAAGTGTACACTAACGACGTGAAGCACTAGGATACTCTCGAAAAAGATCCAAGAGCAGTCCTCTCACGACCCATCGCGTGTATGCCCCTCGTTAGACAACAAGGTGGACCAAAGCACCTGTAGGATAAAAAACAAGTACATCAATATCATCATCTATTTACACACTTCCCAGGGACTCCCAAAGCTCATGATCCCTATTTTAAATCAGTTTTCTATACCCCTCCATTCCCATTCTGTTCATGTGCCCAATAAGTATCTCTTAAATAACTCCAGAGTGCCTGCCTCCACCACTTTACTTGGCAGCGCATTCCATACCGCCACCACCCTCTGTGTGAAAAAACTCACTCTAGTGTCCAAATTATACCTTACCCCCCTCACCCTAAGCCCGTGATCCCTCGTGCTATTTGAGTCCACCCTAGGAAAAAGCTTAATCCTGTTTACTCTATCTATACCCCTCATAATCTTGTACACCTGTATTAGATCTCCTCTAAGTCTACGTCTTTCTAAGGAAAATAGCCCCAATTTGCCTAACCTCTCCTCGTAACTCAAACCTTCCATACTAGGCAGCATCCTGGCAAACCTCCTCTGCACTCTCTCCAGAGTCTCCATGTCCTTCCGGTAGCAAGGCGACCAGAACTGGACGCAGTATTCCAAATGAGGTCTAACCAACATTTTATACAACTGCAACATTCAAGGCCAACTCTTGTACTCTATACCCCTTCCTATAAAGGCTAACATACCATATGCTTTCTTCACAACCTTCTCCACCTGCTCTGCCACCTTCAGAGACTTGTGCACCTGCACCCCCAGGTCCCTCTGCGTTTCTATACTCGTAATAGGTCTACCCTTTATCATATACCTCCCGCCCACATTCTTTCTCCCGAAATGCATCACCTCACATTTATCAGGATTGAATTCCATCTGCCATCTATCTGCCCAAGCTACCAGCCTATCTGCGTCCTGCTGCATCGCCTGACAATGCTCCTCACTATCCACAAGTCCAGCCATCTTTGTATCATCTGCAAACTTGCTAATCATTCCACTTACTCCCTCTTCCAAGTCATTTATATATATTACAAATAGAAGAGGCCCCAGTACCAAGCCCTGCAGCACATCACTAGTGACTGACCTCCGGCTAGAATAACACCCTTCCACTATTACTTTCTGTCTCCTATTACCAAGCCAGTTACTTATCCATCTAGCTCCCTGTCCTTGTATCCCATGAGCAGTGACTTTTTCAACTAACTTCCCATGAGGGACTTTGTCAAACGCCTTACTGAAATCCATGTAGACGACATCAAAGGCTCATTGATGTTGACTATCGAGCTTATTTATGCCCCTTATTATGTTGTAGATCTCTATCTGCCATCCTTACCTGGTCTGGTCTATACGTGACTCCAGAGCCACAGCAATATGCCAATTTGGACTAGTTTAGCAGTTTAAAAAAGGGTGCTGTGGACAAGAAGGGCCTGTTTCCATGCTGTAAGCCTCTATGACTCTATAACTCTACTTCCTTCCCTGAAGGATATTAATTCACTTACAGGATGTGGGTGTCACTGGCAAGTCTGCATTGATTGTCCACTTTCATTGTCCTGTGAAGTTGGTGATGGTCAGGAGGCCTTTTAACCTTTCCATATATTGCTTGCACTACTGTCAGGAGAGGTAATCTCTGTCGCTGCGAGTTCCTCCTTAGGTTGTTCTAGCATCTAGGTATGTTCCACAATATTTCTCCAATGCACAGTGGAGACAGGCAATCCAGAGATAAGGAAGAGACCCTGGCTATTCCCTCTGTGGTGCCAACCAGGTAGGAGCAAGATTAGTCCTTGCTCTTTCTAATGATGTTACCTTCTCTCCCTTAGGTCTTTCATCTAAACTTGTCACCTTCTTGTAATTGGGCAAAATGTCTAGTGCAAACTCTTCTGCTGAGGAGGAGGGTTTATTCTGCCTTTAAAACTGCTCCATTGTTTGATGGCCTGATAATCTTTGGTTACCAACCCTGAATTGAGTTTTATGGCAGGATTGGAAGTTGTGTGCGGACCTTCCTGGCCATCAGAACAAGCCACATTATAAAGGGGTGGACCTGTGTGTAAGTAGTGTTGCGGAGAAAATCCTATTTGTTTTAAGGAGAGCTTTTACTTTATCATAGAATCATAGACCCCTCTTTCAGCCTTCCTATTTGATTGTGGTCCATTTGTGCATCCACATGTGGGGGGGGGCGAGGGAGGGGGGGAATACATGAAGTATAATTTGAACGTTGCTAGCCAATATCAGACACAATCTCATCTGGATGTAGTAGCTAATGAACATTCAGTGCCTTAATTACTGCCTCTGTCATAGTCGTATATAGTTGTTTGACTTCAACTCACCCAGAGATACTGTTCACTATTATAAGGAATGATTTGCTATTGAAAATGAACAGGTCAGTGCCTATCTCCCCATGGCCTGGTTGGAAATTGTGTGGAGATGAGGGGGGTCTCTTGGTCCTGCCTGTGTAACATATACATGTAGCATTTTGCTATGGTGTCTTCAATTGTTCTGGAAATGGTTGGCCACTTACTAAGATTCAGGTGGCTTTGTTGTACTTTTTTCAAGGATCTCTGGTTACAGGGAGACTGGGATAACCAGGTGTTCATTGTAGACCAGTAGGTCATTTATTATCATAAAGTGCATTTTTTGTTTCAACCAGGTTTTCAGTCTTTCCGTTTGGTCTCTGCAGAAGCCATCCTTGTTGGCAATATCTGTCATTGCAGGCACACTCTTCATCACATATTTGTTCCTGATGAATCTTGGAGTTTATTTGTGATCCCTGGCAAGTTTTTCCTTCTCAGTTGAAAAAATGTTCCCAGTTGTTTGATGAGATTGACATCCTGTTTTGCAAGGAGGCCCACTGTGATCTTTGAAAGTGTGTCTGCTATTCTCTGCTTTTTAACCTGAACGTATACCATCTCAAAGACAAACTTCATGAGGCCTAGGTGAAACCTCTAGATTCTAGAATGCATCTTTGCCAGCTCCTTCTCATCCCATAAGGTGACTTGTGGTCCATTTCTGTTATAACCTTGAAGCTGACGATATAGTCTGAAAAGATTTCACATGTCCATGTGACCACAAGGGAATTTTTTGTTGTAATGGCTTATCTCATCTCATCCTAGAACAGTGCCACTCTGACATCTGTGGACAATGCATCTGCAGCAATAGTGGTGGGAAAGCCATGTTAGAATGGTCCTGAATGTCCGTGAAGAGGAGAACTCTTGGCGTGATTGAATGCCTGTACTTGATGTGAGTCCCAGCACGATGTTTCATCTTTCTTAAGTAGATACCTCAAAGGTTCCATAATATGTGTCAAATTCAATAGAAATTATGCCAGCCAGTTCACCATCCTGAAGAATTGCTGGAGATCTGGAATGGAGAATAGGGAAGGGAACTCGCTGATAGCCTTGGCTTTTTTTGGGGTCTACCGTTATGGATTTATTGCTGATGATGTGGGGGCAGAAATCAAACTGACATTTCAGAAAACTTGCATTTATCGTTCATCATCAGTCCTGCTTCCTGCAATCTGTGAATCTCTTGTCATGTTCCTCCATCGTTGCCCTGTGAACCATTAGATTGTCCATGTGACAAATGATCCCCCGAAGGTTCTGCAAAATGACCGACATCATACGTTGGAATAGTTCTGGAGCTGATGTGATTCCAAATGGCAGGCGATTAAAGTAGAATCTGCCGAAGGGGGTAATAAATGTTGACAGCAGCCTTGACTCTTTGTCAAAGGAGTGTTGCCAAAAGCCACTGTTTGCATTCAGTTTTAAAAATATTGTGATCTTTGAGAGTTTAGTCAGGTTTTTGCACTGAGGGCATGGAATGTACTTCTCTAGCTACAGTTTCTTTGAACTGTGTCAGGTCAATGCAGATGTGATAACTCACATGCTTGTCATCTCATTCAGCTGCTGGTGCACCTGGTTCTTGAGAGGGTATAGGATCTTGCATGGTCTGAATAGACACATGGGTTTAGCACCTTCTCTCTGGGCAATCCTGTATGTGATTTTCAGATGCTCCAGTCCTGTGGCAAATATGGGAGTATGTCAGAAGAAGTCTTTTTAGTTTCTAATTCTAGGAGCGGTACAGTGGCACATTATTGCTGCCTCACAACTCCAAGACCTGGATTCAATTCTGGCCTCGGATGACTCTGTGTGGAGTTTTCATATTCTCCCTGTACCTACATGGGTTTTCTCCAGGTGCTCCAGTTTCCTCCCACACTCCAAATATGTGTGCGTTAGCTGGAGTGGTCATGATAAATTGTCGCTTAGTGTCAGGGGGACTAGCATGGCAAAAATGTGATGTTACGGGGATAGGGCCTGGGTGGGATTGTTGTTGGTGCAAGCTCATTGGACCAAATAGTTTTCTTCTGCACTGCAGGGATTCTATAATTCTATGTAGGTTAACCATAAGACTCTATTAACTCTTAAAACTATTAACATGTATACAAAAAGTGTTCAGACTAGGAGCTGAATCGGTGCTTGCTGAAACACACTGCTCTGTTCAACACTGGACTGAACCTGGATGTGGATCATGTGATCTCTCACATCATTGTGTGAGTAGTAATATACACAGACCCATATTAACCCAACATGTGCCAAATCATTTTAATCTGATTAGTCAAGAAGGCAAACTGCTGCTTTCCCTGTTCGGGTAAGTCATACATAGCCTACGGAGAGTACAGGGCTGTTTTGGATTACTGATGACATTTAGTTACGGGCAATGGTCAATGTAAGTGTAAAGAAAAGCAAGAACTGTTTAGATGCTTCCGGCTGCATAATCTATGTCAATAGTTTTTGTGTGCATCTTTTAAATTAAAGACAGTTAATTGGGACAGTTTTTCCATTCCATTAATATTATTAGCATCATATTATCAGATACACCAATACCAGTTCCATTTATTCCATGAACTAGATGTAGAGATGGCAAATCTGGCTCAAACTGGATGTCAGAAAAGCAGTGGTCAGATTTTGTACTATTGAGCACAAGCAAAGAGAGGAGAACTGTATATTAGCCATGCTTTCTAATGTATGAAGAAAACCCTCTAAACTTCTTCAGTATTGTCCTTATTCTAATGTTGTGAAGGATGCCTCATTTATTTTATTGGACGGAATATACCACCCCAGAACATATACATATGTCGACAGCTTAAATTTGCGATCTTGTGTTAGATATTCTCATAGTTGAAAATGTCCACACAGGCTGCACGATGGCACAGTGGTTAGGGGCAGCACTGCTGCCTCACCATGCCAGGGACCTGGGTTTGATTCCTGGCTTGGGTCACTATCTGTGTACAGTTTGCACATTCTCTGTTTTCATGGGTTTCCTCTAGGTGCTTCGGTTTCCTCCCACAGTCCAAAGATGTGCAGGTTAGGTGGATTGGCCATGCTAAATTGCTCCTTGGCGTCAGGAGAACTAGCTAGGGTAAATACATGGGGTATTGAGGGTAGGGCCTGGGTAGGATTGTGGTCAGTGCAGACTCAATTAGGCCGAATGGTTTCTCTGATTCTATGCCAATAGCTGGAAAGATTCATTGCTTACCCACTATATGTAGGTTAAACAACCGAGTTCCCAATGTAGATCATGACCCCTCAAGCATCATGGGGGAAAGCCAACTCTTTAGGTGCCATTCAGAACCTCTGGAGTCAGTGGCACCATACACTTGTCTTACAGAACTAGAGAACCAGAGATGATATATTAAAGCAAATTGAGCATTGGTTAGCTCACCTGGAATGTCTATGATTTAATTTCCTTTTTTGTTTCAGGTTTATTCACTCTCAAATCATGAATTAATTTACAATATGTCAATCAACATTGAAAGTTACATCTGCATTGTCCAAATATATTAACCACTGTGTATGCATTGCTAATTAGGGATCCGGATGTGGTTGACTACATTTCTGATTATTGAATGTAAAACAAAAACGAATAGATATGATTGAAGATACTATATGATCTCAATACGTAGTTCATGTATGCATATGTAATTTAACATTCCTCGGATTTGTTAATAAATAGGAAAGTAAAGTTTGCAAGAGCCTTTTGATCAGTTAAATGCCTTACTTCTGAGTTGCTGAATGGGAAAGGTTTATTATATACATTTAATTGTATCAAGTGTGTGTGTAAAATGGATGTGTCTGCATCAGTGCCTCCATAATAATTCATATTGGACAATATTGACTTATATAAGGAACCAGAGACCAATCAGGATCATAAAGTGGTAGGAAAGTTATTGGACTCAGAAGCCAAATTTAATAATAATGAAACAAATTTATTAATAATGAGACAACATGGATTTCAAAAAAGGAAGTTCAGTTTGACCAATCTTAATAAGCATTGACAGAGAGAGTTAACAAGTGTAATGTATTAGATATAATTTATCAGATTTCTTAATGCTGCTGGGTATGGTGGCCACTAGCAGTACTCAGTAAGCCCATGGACAAGAATCATTCTTGTGAAGGTAAGAAGGCATGGGGGGCAATCAGTGAGGGGAATGGATGAATGGGAATCAGAGTAAAGGATAATGGGGCATCTCCCTCCAGGTCCCTCCCTTGGTATCAAGAAGTTCCTCAGTTGAGCACAGAATGCCCAAGATTGTTGAACTGTCTACCATTATACCCTCACATGACATCGCTCCCATCAATTAAGAGCTTAATTGGCCTCTGGAGATGAAGGCCATTCTTAATTGGAGAATGCCTTTTACCCAAAGACTACTGAGAATGTGGCACTTGCTACCACAGGGAATAATTGAAGGTAATTGTATAGGTATATTTAAGTGGAAATTGGATAAACATATGAGGGAGAATGGAATAGAGGTTATGCTGATAAAGTGAGAGAAGAAAAGGTTGAAGTACACGTAATGGAGCATAATTGTCAGCACAGATTGGTTGGCTTATACAGCTTTTTTCTGTGCTATCATTCTATATAATTTAATGAATTATAACTACTCAGTAAAATGGGCTGTACCAGTATCATGTCGTTGAAAAGGGCACTTTGTGATTCAAATATAACCTATCTAAATAGCAAATCAGATAAAATACTTGGTACAATAAAGGATTATTGCAAGATTTATAGTGGATACCACTATTTGTCACAAAATCATGAAGTATGAAAGACATTCTTGAAATTTTGTTACAAATTATGAACAGAAAATCTGCTGTCATTATTGTCTGATAATTTCTATTTAAACAACTTAGATATTAGGTGAGTTATCACTGATGATGTTTTGAAACAGATAATTTTTGTTACCATGATATTGACTTGAAAGCTTTTTCTAAAATGCATTAGAATCGTTTGAAATGATGTATTTAGAAAGCTTGTAATTACTGGAACTCAAACATATATTTCATTAAAGCATAATCTCTATAGTAAAGCCATTCATTGAGCAAAAAATAGCAGGAAGAATTTACAGCTTTGGAAGGAATGGCACAGTTTCATACTGCTTCCCAACATGAAAACCAGCAATTTCTGAATGGTTTGTTTAACTACAAGCGCTGGATTAATCACTAGTTCTGAAGTTGTTCAGACCTGGGTGTCTCTACGGTGTCTATGGACTCCCAGTTATTATCCCCAGAGGTGAGTCTTGCACATTGCATGATACAGTACATGCCTTATGTATGTGACAACATTACTAATTCAATTTTAATGCCAAATGCTGGAAATGAAAGCAAAGTAATTTGAGGTCAGGTCTTTTAAGCACTTAGAGTCTGGGAGTGGGTTTAAGTGATGTCTCTCGTCTGCTGCCAATGTGGAGGTGAAATCAAAGAGACATTGTGACAGCATTTAATATGCTCCCATATTTAATCAGTGAGTGCAGCACTGATCAACATACAAGAGACTCAATTAAGTAAAATAAGTATGATTCAAAACATGGATGCAACAAGACGGGAACAAAATAAAAGTAAAACACAGTAGCTGTGGGAAATTTAGAACGAAATGTTGAAAATGCTCAGCAGGTTCGGCAGTACCTCTGATAAAAACAGACAAGTTAATGTTTCCGCTGTGGACCTTTCATTGGAACTGATGTCTACCCTCCCCACGGATGCCGCATGGGCAAGTGTTTCTGTTTCACAAAGAAATAAAAATTCCTATCAAGATGTATGTCCATCAAGAGCTTTTACACCGTGGAGAAATGAGAGTCTGTGAAGCAAAATACTATCTATCTGAGAAGCCTTGATAATAACAACATCTATGTTAGCAACAAATTAGCATGTATCGCAAAAATAGATTTTAGCATGGACTATTTTGTATTTGTCAGGTTTTTTAACATATGTGTGCTTTCGAATACTGCAGTGATGTGATACTTTAACTAATCAGTCTGATCAAATGTGAAAGATATTATTAATGTTAACATAGTTTGACAATATTTTGCAACCTTAAAAGCATAATATTATGGAGTATAATTAAAACATAAATTGCACTTTGTGTGACTAAATGAAAATTGATTTATATTAATTTTCCTTGTTTTTGCTGATCTGCTCACAGCTTTTTGATGTTAGAGAAACTCAACTTCAAACCCCATCACATCATGTCAACACATCACTCACCAAAATTAAACTAACTTTGTAACTGGACACTAACATGTGTAAAGTCCTTATTTATAATATGCGGGCTGGAGATTGATTGATGTTGCTGATGTGCCCAGTGACAAACGGAAATGGTTCTGAGACAAAAATGCCGAGGATTGCAGTGACCTTTCAGCAATGGGCTGTGCCATGCCTGTTCTGGAGGCTAGCAACAGATCACCTGTCAGGAACAATCTCTACCGATGTTTTTACTGCTTTTCAGCCCATTTGTGTCAATTTCTGTTGCTAAGTTGGCAGTATGACTACCGAAACTAAAATTGATTCCATTGTTTTCCCATAGTTGTTCATCAATGTTAAAACTTCCAAATCACCACATCTGTAAATTTAAGTGGCTAATGCCTCTTAAATTGTGTCACAAGACCTGATTCCCTAAACATGCAACTGTGCAATTATGGGTATTTTTCATAATGAGAACTCATCACCTAATGGGAAAAGCTAAGCTATAATATTTTCCCTTTCCTATTGTCAGGAGACAAGTTACAAAAGCTAATATGTTTGGTGAATGGTCCATTTATCCACTTTTACTGTTGCATGTGTTTATTTATTATTGTTCAATAATTCATTGCTTCCCAGGAATTTATAGAACCAAATTTAAAAGAGATTATATGAAATTGGATTTGTAAGTAGTAAACATTAATCATCTCAAAATAAAAGCTGGACAATTTGTCTTTCTGACTTCTGCATGCAGCCATGACTGGGAGAGACCTGAAGATGTGAAACTGCTAAGGGTGTCCGAATCACAAAGACAATATTAAAGATATTAGGTGGGATTTTCTCCCCTTCTGTGGTGTGCTCGCAGCAACGGGAGGCAGCATGTCACTTGTGTGGCATGCTTCTATGGTCTTGCCATTGTCAATGGGGTTTCCCATTATATACACCCTTGCAGGGATATGCCATTAATAAGACTGCAAGATTCTGCTGGTGTAAACAGCAGCAAGATTTTAGCGATTATATGTTATGCACCTACGCCTACCTGTGTGACATACTCATTATTGATGTTTGATCCTTGCTTCAGTATGCTGCAATACTTTCTGATACCATGGTTAAAATGGGTGGAAAATATTCTGTTATGAAATTAACTTTCAATAAGCTGTAACTGTTATTCACTAGCAATTCAATATTAATTGAAATAATCTCTTGAATGCAAGGCATTCAAAATAAGAATGGTAGTCAGCAAAATTCAGGCTCGAGCACTCAGGTCAAGTAAGAGTTTCACATTATATTCGTAATGGATTATAATTACTTTTACAAAGTCAGATTGCAGCAACACTGCTTTTCATCAGGCTTTGGAGCCCAGTCAAAGTGTTCTGAACTCATTGATATCTTGCTGTTGCATGCTGTTATCTCCAGTAATTCTTTTCACGACTTTCACATTGTTAGCAAGTTATTGGTTTCATATACAGTGTGTCAGAGCCACTGTGTATTGATGCAGGCTGTTATATATGCCCTGCAGAAATCCATACTGCATTTTTGTGAACTAATTCGAAAACTGCAAAGTTAAATTAGAAAATCATTAACAAATCTCTAGCTTAATTGGACATGAAGTGCAAGTATATTGAGAATAGTTAAAACCAGCACTCAAGTATTCCTACTTAGGATACAAGTCTACATTAAGTGGTTAGGAGGGAGCAAAGTCAGTTCAAAACCCCTGTGTGCATGATAGAGCTTCAATAAAGTTTATGCGCAAAGTTTATGGGAATAAAGATAACTTTAAACAATCATTCTTCAATTCAGTTCAGGGAAGCAATGGATTGATATTCATAGCATTCCAGCCCCTATGGGACAGATGTTGTATGTTCAAAATACACACATCTATGCTGGCCTAGCTGCAGGCTTTTATGGGCATGCCACTGGTGAAGGCTTATCTCCTGGTAGGGTGTTTAAGCTGGCAAACAGTGGAGATGAAAAGGTCACAGTTCCAGCTGTGGTCACTGACCTTTGGGAGAGCAGCAACTTGAGGCCAAAGGGCCTAAAGATTTGGTGAGAGCAGGAATGAATGTTTCCGATCTCTGGGATACTCCCAAAAGCAATTACTGCCACATCCTCCCAAATCTTCCAACCACAGTGGACTTTAAAGTTAAGATAAAGTTTATTTATTCATCACAACTAAGATTTACATTAATACTCCAAGGAAGTTACTATGAAATTCCACTAGTGGCCATACCTTGGCACCTCTTCGGGTCAATGCATCTAACCAGCACATCTTTCAGACTGTGGAAGGAAAAAGTCCTACAGGGGCTTTGGTCCACCTTGTTGTCTAACAAGGGGCATACACACAATGGGTGGTGAGAGGGCTGCTCTTGGATCTTTTTCGAGAGTATCCTAGTGCTTCACGTCGTTAGTGTACGCTTGACCTGGACCATTTAATGGGCAACATGACAGTTCAGTGACTATCGCTGTGCTGTGCAGATACATGGATTGGGCCTGCGCATTCTCCCCGTGCTTGTGTGGGTTTTCTGTGGGCGCTCCGGTTTCTTCCCACATCCCAAAAATGTGCTCTTAGGCTAATTGGCAAAACAAATTCTCCCTAAATTGTCTCAAATTTGGTTTTTATTCCATAGATCTATAAACATAGACAGGGATCATGGGTAGAGGTGGAAACATCAGGGTGGCGGCGCGGGCTCGTTGGGCCGAAGGGCCTTTTTCCGTGCTGTTTTGTGCTTTGTTCTTTGAAACCGATGCAGACACAGGGAGAATGTGCAAACTCCACACAGACTGTGACCTAAGCTGGGAATTGAATCTGGGTCCCTGGCTCTGTGAGGCAGCAGTGCTAAGCACTGTGCCACTGGAGTAGGACATTATAAATGGCATTTTCGATGAGAAGAGGGCTAAGTTGAGAGATTGATGGTCCTCTCAGAGCTTTGAGAAGACTACATAATTGTTACAGCACAGAAGGAGACCATTTGGTCCATTGTGTCTGCACTGGCATTCCGAATGAGCATTAAAACTTAGTGCCATTCCCCTGCCTTTTCCCTGTCCCCATACTATTGTTTCCATTCAAATAATAACCTAACGCTTTCTGGAAAGCGTCAATTGAACTCCTGCCTCTACCACTCATATGAAAATACTTTTTCTCACAATCACATTTACTTCTTTTTCAAATCACCTTAAACCTGTGGGCTGTCACTCTTGATCCTTTTATGCACAGGAACAGTTTCTTCTTATCTACCTTGTTGAATCCTGTCATGCTTTCGACCATCTCTATCAAATCTCTCAATCTTTTCTCCAAGATGAGATCAACCATGGAAGCCTTGAGTTGGAAGAAGTGCAGGTTGTACAGTGAGCAAACCATAGAGCCATCTATCTCTTCATGGGGAGGGCCAAGGAAAAGACACAATGGCTGGGTCTTTAAGGCCCCTGTCTGTGCCTCTTATCCACATAGGAGTCTAACACCTT
This sequence comes from Sphyrna mokarran, assembly GCA_024679065.1. Classification (NCBI taxonomy): domain Eukaryota; kingdom Metazoa; phylum Chordata; class Chondrichthyes; order Carcharhiniformes; family Carcharhinidae; genus Sphyrna; species Sphyrna mokarran. The sequence continues at coordinate 100,544,083 of JAGIQG010000003.1, read as the reverse complement.
CCTAGCTTTCACCTAAAGGCTCTCTCTCTTAGCCGGACTCAGCATTTTCTTATAGAGTCAAATAAGACTGCATAGCTGATTCTAGACTCATCAGTCTATCATGTGACTTCCCATGGCCATCCTGGTACACGTTGTTTCACTCAGCAGCCGGACCAGAAGGACCGGAAAATCCCACCCAATGGCAACATTCCCATAGGAGGTACATCAAATTTGGGTGTTCAGTATCTAGATATCCATGGCTGCTTGGCTGAAGAGAAAATTGTCTCAAATCTCTTTCATATCAATTATAGGCTGTATCTAGCAGGAAACAGGCTGTATTCCATTCCTCTGGGGGAAAAACCTGGCTTTTCAGCATCACTATAAAGTGGGTGGAAACCCAACAAACTGAGGCTCCATTCCATTTTATGCAATACTAAGAGGTATCAGCTCCTTCAATAATCCCCTTCTATAATCATTGTGTTATCACAAGAGATAAAGTAACAATAAAGGCAGGGTTCCAAGATACAATGTAGATGTGCAGAAGTCCAAGTCCAAATCCAAGTCCAATTAATAAACAATTTATTAAGTAACCCACATGAGGGCACAGAACTAAGTTCATATTTGTTATAATGTGAAAGGTTCCATTTACCAAGATAGTTCTCATCCTGTCCTTAGACAAATTCCAAATCAGGTTCGGTGTTCACAAAGTATATGGTGAATTTACACACAGACAGTAACCCACACAAGAGTCTAGCACCCTCCTAGGCTCCACCCCAAGACTCCCTCTTTTAACAAGATTCTTCTTATACACTCTTGCAAAGGTGATCCTTGCTTCCACTGCTTCCTCATCAGTCTAAGATGTGACTTCCCATGGCCATCTCGGAAGGCATGTCTGCGCTCAGCAGCCATGTTGAATGTGGGGTGGATCTAATCTGGAAAATAGATGCGCGAGTGTTGGAAATACTTACCCTCCAACACCCAGCCCCTTGTACATCACACCATTTAAGGGGAAACGATGAAATGGCTGAGGCCTTAAACAAGTTTTTTGTGTCAGTCTTCACGGTAGAAGGCACAAATAGCTTACTGAATATTAATGGTCGTGGGACTGTAGGGGATGAGATCCTTAAAATGATTACTATTACTAAAGAGGTAGTGCTTGGTAAACTAATGGGACTAAAGGTAGACAAGTCCCTAGGCCTGGATGGAATGCATCCCAGAGTAATGAAAGAAATGGCAGAAGTAATAGCAGGTGCATTAGTAGTAATTTATCAAAATTCACTGGACTCCGGGCAAGTTCCGGCTTATTGGAAAACAGCTCCTGTTACACCGCTGTTTAAAAAAGGAAGTAGACAAAAGGCAGGTAACTACAGGCCGGTTACCTTAATGTCTGTAGTTAGGAAAATGCTGGAATCCATCATTAAAGAAGAAATAGCAGGACACATGGAAACGAATGGTTTGATCAAGCAGCCACAGCATGGATTCATGAAGGAAAAGTCGTGTTTGATGAATTTACTAGATTTTTATGAAGATGTAACGAGTGCAGTTGACAGAGGAGAACCGGTGAATGTAGTGTTTTTAGATTTCCAGAAGGTTGCTGCAGAAGATTAAGATATGCAGAGTTGGTGTAAAGTGTTAGTTTGGATTGAGGATTGGTTATCTAACAGGAAACAGAGAGTTGGAATAAATGGATGCTTTTCTGGTTGGCAGTTGGTGACTAGTGGAGTGCCGCAGAGATCAGTGCTGGGACCTCAACTGTCTACCATATGCATAGACAACCTGGAGGAGGAAACTGAGTGTAGGGTAACAAAGTTTGCTGATGACACAAAGATGAGTGGGAAAGCGAATTGCATGGAGGACGCGGAAAGTCTGCGGAGAGATTTGGATAGGCTGAGTGAATGGGCGAAGATCTGGCAGGTGGCATATAACGTTGGCAAGTGCAAGAATATCCACTTCAGAAGGAATAATAGTAAAATGGACTATTATTTAAATGGTGAAAAATTGCAACATGATATGGTGCAGAGGGACCTGGGGGTCCTTAACATAGAACATAGAACATAGAACAATACAGCACAAACAGGCCCTTCGACCCACGAGTTGCACCGTTCACATCTATATCTACCAATCCACAGACCTATCTATAACCCCCTATCCCATTCGTTTCCATATACTCATCCAGAAGTCTTTTAAAAGACCCCAGTGAGTTTGCCTCAACAACCTCCAATGGCAGCCGATTCCATTCACTCACCATCCTCTGAGTGAAAAACTTACCCCTAACATCCCCTCTGTATTTGCTTCCCTGCACCTTAAATCTGTGTCCTCTCATAGTGACCATTTCAGCTCGGGGAAATAGTCCCTGAGAGTCCACCCTATCTATTCCTCTCAACATTTTATAAACCTCTATCAGGTCGCCTCTCAACCTACATCTCTCCAGTGAGAAGAGTCCCAGCTCCCTCAACCTATCTTCATAAGGCCTGCCTCCCAATCCAGGCAGCATCCTCGTAAATCTTCTCTGCACTCTCAATAGCCTCTACATCCTTCCTATAGTGAGGCGACCAGATCTGCACACAATACTCCAAGTGGGGTCTGACAAGGGTCTTATAGAGCTGCATCATTACCTCCTGACTCCTAAACTCTATTCCTCAATTAATGAAGGCCAGTACACAGTACGCCTTCTTGATCACTTTCTCCACCTGCGAGGCCGATTTAAGAGTCCTATGGACCCGGACTCCGAGATCCTTCTGTTCTACAACACAGCTAAGACTCCTACCCCTTTATATTGTATTCCTTCATCCCATTATTCCTACCAAAATGGACACATTTATCCGCATTGAAGTCCATCTGCCACTCCTCTGCCCAGTCTTGCATCCTGTCCACGTCCAGCTGCAATTTTTGACATCCCTCCAGACCATCCACAACACCACCGACCTTTGTATCGTCGGCGAACTTACTAACCCATCCTTCCACTTCCTCATCCAGGTCATTTATGAAAATGACAAACAGCAGGGGTCCCAGAACAGATCCCTGGGGCACTCCACTGGTTACCGACCTCCATGCAGAACAAGACCCATCCACAACCACTCTCTGCCTTCTGCCGGCAAGCCAGTTCTGGATCCACGAGGCCAAAGCCCCTTGGATCCCATGCCCTCTCACCTTCTCCAGAAGCCTTGCATGAGGGACCTTATCAAACGCCTTGCTAAAGTCCATGTACACTACGTCCACCGCCCTTCCTTCGTCAATGTGTTCAGTCACATTTTCGAAGAACTCAACTAGGCTCGTAAGGCATGACCTGCCCTTGACAAAACCATGCTGACTATTTCTGATCAGTCTAAATTTCTCCAAATGTTCATAAATCTTATCCCTCAGAAACCTCTCCATCAGCTTACCAACGACTGAAGTCAGACTCACCAGTCGGTAATTTCCTGGACTATCCCTGTTCCTTTTCTTAAAGATAGGAACCACATCCGCAATCCTCCAATCCTCCGGAACCTCTCCTGTTTCCATGGATGACGCAAATATCATCGCCAGGGGCTCTGCAACCACTTCCCTCACCTCCCACAATAACCTGGGGTACATCCCATCCGGTCCCGGCGACTTGTCTATCTTGATAGAATTTAACAGGTCTAACACATCCTCTTTCCTAACATCCACATACTCAATCTTTTCCGTTTGCCTCAAACCTGCAGTACAACCTCCCAGTTCACTTTCCACCGTGAATACCGAGGCAAAGTACTCGTTAAGCACCTCTGCCATTTCTTCCAGATTCACACAGACTTTTCCCCCTTCACCTTTTATAGGTCCTATCCCTTCTCTTCTCATCCTTTTACTTTTCACATATTTGTAGAAGGCCTTGGAATTCTCCTTAATCTTACCTGCCAAGTCCTTCTCATGACCCCTTCTGGCTCTCCTAATTTCCTTTTTAAGTTCCCTTCTACACACCTTATACTCCTCTAGATCCCTAACATCTCCTAGCTCTCTGAATCTTTTATACACCTTTCTTTTCTTCCTAACTAGGTTCACCACAACCTTCGTGCACCACGGTTCCCGCGTCCTACCAAAACCTCCTTGTCTCCTCGGAACGTTATCTTGCAGAGCCCCAGACAAACATTCCTTGAATATCCGCCACTTTCCTTCTGTACTCTTCCCCAAGAACGCCTCCTTCCAGTTTATACGTCCAATTACCTGCCTAATGTTTTCATATTTCTCCTCACTTCAGACAAACACCTTCCTAGCCTGCCTGATCCTATCTCTTTCCATTGCTATCGTGAAAGAGATAGAATTATGATCTCCATTCCCAAGATGCTCACCTACCGTGAGATCCAACACCTGTCCTGGCTCATTAGCAAGCACCAGGTCAAGTACAGCCTCTCCTCTTGCAGGTTTTTCCTTGTCCTTGTGCATGAATTGCAAAAACTCTGTCTGCAGTGTTTTTAATCTATTTTAAACATGTATTTTTGTTAATTATCTGGACTTTACAAGTCGAATCTCCCGCCCTGCCAGGAGTACTACATTCCAGTGGGGTTCAGACCAGCTCCCCACGTTCGGGGAGCTAGCAAAAGACCCCGCCAGAATGAAGTGGGGGGCAATCAAGGATGCCAGGGGTTTAGGTGATGGGGGCGGTGCCACCCTGTGGCACCAGTACTGTCCAAGAGGCAAAGTGCCCATGCTCATCAGGCATCGGGCAGTGCCAAGGGGGTGGGTCCCATTGTGGGCTGTGCCTAGATGCGATTAGTGGGGATGGAGGGGGGGGCACACTGCCACTCTGCATTGGGATTGGTCTGGGATGGAGAGAGGGCAGTGATTGGGATGGGATGGGGGGGGGGGGGGTGGGTAGGGAGATCGCCTCTGCTTTGAGATGGGGCCAGAGTATAGGGGCACTCTGGGACAGGAATGGCTGGCCCTGGAATAGCTGTGGGGGCCACAATTAGCATGGGAGTCTGGAGGGGCAGCACTTGGGGTCCCAGCTGGCTCTGCCTACTGGGTTTTTAATGAGATTTCCAACTGGGACCTCTGCAGTGCACAAAGTGCAGAGATTCAAGTGAGAGGCTGAACTGTCAGAACTGACAAAATTTCGAAGAGTTTTCCTACCAATTCAACACCTTTGGGAGAATCGCCCCCGGGAAGAATGTGCAGACTCTTCACAGACAAGCTGGGAATTGAACCTGGGTCCCTGGCACTGTGAAGCAGCAATACTAAGCACTATGCCTTTGAACCATTGGCACTGGCAGCATCTGTCAGGTGGAATTCACCTACTTGAAAAATGCAACTGAATGCATCTTGGGAATCATGCTGGCTAGCACTGCTTTTCAGAGATCTTTTTAAAGATTCCCCTCGATCCTCACATTCACAGACAGAATGCCTCCCCCAGCTTTTCAGGAGGAATGGAGATTTAAGTGACCGGGGAATTTGAAGAGTTTTAGAGGACAAATGGGATGAAATGGGATGGGAGAAATCAGTATTTCTGGTACAATCCAAGAGTATCATGATGGTAATAAATGAAGCAGTATCACCCGTCAAGAGACTACAAGGAAGGATCGGGAAGAGCTTACCTTGATGACTTTGATTAGATCAATATACTTCTTCCTGACTGATAAGGAGGTTTAAAGGTTGTTCACTGTCATTGAAACTCTGTCAACAAAGTTCAGATGATGTGCTTCATGGACTTCTGTAGCCTGATTATGAACAGGCCATCCTTTCTCTTCTATGCCCCTTGTTAGTTTGAAATCCAGGTCAGACTCGCTACCACTTCCTTCTTTAATCCAGCTGCCATTTTTCTCCCATTACACTATTTACCCTTTTTATACTGCTGCTGCAACAGGCCACTGCTTCTTCCAACTCATCTCCCTTCCAGTATATTTAGCATGTATCTGAAATCTTTTTATCTTGCCAAATTTGGTAAGAGAGATAAAAGATAACTCCATCCAGAGGAAATGTTAAAACCTATCAAGGATACGAAAACTCACAACATGGAGATCGCATACAAATCTCTGTATCATTTTAGATCATTTATTATGGGGATTTCTTCAATTAATCCATTCTGTCATCTGCTAATAGAGTAATGAACAACTTAAGATACAATCTTCTCTAGATCTTGATAGAAAATGTTGCAGTCTCAGAAAATTAATCTCATATTAAAATCTAAATTTAGATATTTAATCTAAACCTGATTTCTATTTAACCAAATAATGCAAAAGATATCTCACAAATTCACAACTAATTACTTTTTATCTGCATCACATTTCATTGCCTCCTACAGAGATTTATTTCCCTGTTGCAAGTATGTTTATTAGCATTTCATACGTGCAATGAAATGCACAAGTTATCCAACCACTGTTCATTAGACAATTTTCCTTACTTTCAGTAAGGTGGCATTCACTTGCACAATAGAGTCAACTTTTTATTTAACTTCAGGACATTCCTAAATTCCAGCTAATTTGACTGAACTAATTTTCCAGATTATCACTATCGCTGCTTAAAGGCATCATTTGATGTGCTCTAATTTTAAGGCCTAATGGCTACAAGCAGATTATAATTCTGCCCTCTTCAATTGCATGCGACTGTGTTAATCATCAATGTTTCCTGTGTCCAAACTGCATTTAGGTAGTTTCTATAACCCACGTCACATAGGTTATCTGCTTGATAGCTGGACAAAGGCTGATCTTGTGATATTGAAGCAAATTAACATTAACATTATTTTGATTTATTTGAAAAACATAGAAATGAATTGAATTGTATTGCATTTTTATATCTCTGCTTTTTGCAGATATACAAAAGCACCGCAGTCACTTAGGGAAATACCATTACCTTGGCTCAGTTCAAATGCCCTCACCATCAGAGCTTGATTTCATAATCTTAAAATTTATTTATTAGTCACAAGTAAACTTACATTAACTCTGCAATAAGATTACTGTGCAAATCCCCTAGTTGTCATGCTCCGGCGCCTCTTCGGGCACACCAAGGGAGAATTTAGCATGGCCAATTCACCTAACGTGCACATATTTGGACTGCGGCTGGAAACTGAAGCACTTGGAGAAAACCCACGTAAACACAGAGAGAACGTGTAAACTCCACACAGTGGCCCAAGCTGGGAATCGAACCCAGGTCCCTGGCACTGTGAGATAGCAGTGATGACTATTGTGTTACTGTATGTCACTTCATGCAAACATAGGAGAGTACTGCTTTATCAAACTGGACTATATCTGTTTCCAGAAAGAAAACCAGGGTGTTTCTCAGTGGTTTTCTCCCCAGATCTTACAACACACTGTCAAAAAACCAAATCGGAGGCATGTTTCACACTGTCATATGAGGGGCAGGGCATCAACACACAAGGCAAAACACAGATGCACAGAGATCCAGGTGCCATTTTAAAGGATGCTCCAGTCATAACCTCAGGAAAACTCCTTCCCAACCCACCAACAAATGTCTTAGGGGGACCCCCTCCCTACCCTTGATCAAAGTCAGCATTTCTTTCCTCCTCCCACCCTGATTATCGACCCTTTCTCCCATTCCCACAGTCTGAGCCGAAATCCAGCTTCACCACACCCCACTCCTCCCATCCCGCCAACGGGTAAGACTGGCATCCCCAGTTCCTCCATCTTCTCCCAGCCATCGCCACATCAAAATGAACACTCCCCCAGTGAGGTCCCACTAATATTGCCAACCTCGGGGTCTGTGTCAAGGGTCAGCACCGAGGGCATTGTCAAGCCATTGTCTGGCTATGTCTGTCACCCCCGAGTGCTATGCTTATCTTTGCACCCCGAGCAAGACCCCCAGGATAGGTTCATATCTTTGTGAACCTGTTGTAAACCATGCCAGTATGATGCCACATCATTGCAATGTCAATATACAATGGTGGGGGGGACGGTGGGGTGGTCAGTATCTGTGGCAAGGGGCAGGTTAATAACATTTAAATACACTCAAATTCTCATATAAATACACTATAAATAAATGTATTCTCAAATACACTCAAATAAATCAGATTCATGCTAGTTATAGAATGTAGAACATTACAGCACAGTACAGGCCCTTCGGCCCTCGATGTGCCGACCAGTGAAATGAATCTTATGATCCTCTAACCTAAATTATTCCAATGTTATCCATATGCCTATCCACTGACCATATGAACGGTCTCAAAGTTGGCAAGTCCACAACTGCGGCAGGTATGGCATTCCACACCCTTACTACCCTCAGAGTAAAGAATCTATCTCTGACATCCATCCTATAACTACCACCCCTTAATTTAAAGCTATGTCCCCTCATGTTAGCCATTACCATCTGAGGAAAAAGGCTCTCACTGTCCGCCCCATCTAACCCTCTGACCATCTTATATGCCTCAAAGTTATGGGAGTGAACCTGATAATGTCACTGGCAACGGTGAATATCTGAAATCACGTTCTTACCAGTGAGAACTACAACTTCAGGATCTTGAGCCCCTGCTGGCATTCACACAGATGGCACACATGGGTTCAAAATCACCCCATTCCCCCTGCCATCCATTGGGTACAGTATTAAATCTAAAGCCATATCTTGTATTCAGCTTTATGGCAGTGATCCCTAAGGAATAGAGGATTGCCTTTATATCATAGCAAACATTCCTTCCACAAATACATTCTACTGAAAAAAGTCATTCATCTCATGTCAATAGCTCAATGCAAATGGTTTCAACATAATAGCAGCGTTGGCATTTCAAGTAAGAGAAGGCTGAAATTCTAAACTGACAGGTTACAACATGAATAGGCATTTTTTGTTAAAATAAATCTAGTGGTTAAAAAATCCAGAAAAGCTCACATTAGTAGTTGCCACAGTATTTTCACACAGGCATTATTATTCAAAATGGAGAGAGAGAGATTGAAAAAGAATGAATTTGGGGGTGCCAAAGGAGCACAGTTAAAAACAGGGAGTCAGCGGGAGGCAGACAGAATGAGCCTGAGAGAAAACAGTGCTGAAGACTAACAGATTAAAAGGGGAAGTCAGCAGGAGATAGAGAGAGAGTGAGAGAGGCCTGGAAGGAAAACAGTTCCAAGGACCCACAGGAGTCAGCAGGAGACAAGAAGGAGCCTGAGGAGAAAAAAATGTAGGGGGCTCACATATAAAAGATAGGAGTCGGCATGAAACAGAGAGAGCATGGTGAGAATAAATCGACAAAAAAAGCCAATGAGTGATGTGACAGGACAGAACCAGTCACATCAGGAGTGCAAACCTAAAGGAGACCAGGGACATTTCAATAGAGAGGATTTTGCATGAGAATCAGGGAGCAATGTAAAAAAGCTAAAATTAGCATCAGCATAAAAAAGGGTGCTGACCATTGAAGGTTCTTTTTCATAAGTCTTGCACAAGCCCTTAGTTTATTTCTATTAAGTTTAATTAGTCTAATAAAATGAAGCATGGCAGTGATTCTCAGTCCCACAGAATGCATATCCTGTAACATGTGGGACACCAGGATGCTTCACTTGGTTTGGTTAATCATCTGTGCAGAAATAGTAATCAGCTGGAGGTGCTCAACACCCAGTTTCACAGTTTTAGTAGCAGCTGGTATTACTGTGATACGTCCACAAGACTGGGGACTACGGGGACACCACATTTTTAGACATGGCCACCCTGCAGCTTAAGGATCTGTTGACAGAGAAGGAATTTCTGTTCTGTAACCATTTTATATTTCTATGAAGAGAATTGAGTCAAAATAAATTCTACCCATACTGGCATAAGAACAGCACATACAGGATGACTTTGCATATGATGTTCACTCATTTAAGTTTCTATTTTATTGCACCCCTTATTGTTTATGCAGCAGGCTGTTTCACAATTATATGCTATCTTCATGTCAACAGTCCACCTTTTGTGTAGACAGCTGGCAACCGTGAAGAAATTAATTCCTTCAAAGAGATATTTGATATTGCTTTACAAGAAGAGCAGTCAGGAACTGAAGGTATCTCTCAGGAGCTACTCACTATCATGAAACAAGTAGAAAATAAGCTAATGGGGACAGATCAAAATAAAGGCGAGATAGCAGGCTTTAAGTGAGAGTGGAACTCCGGTGAGAATGCAAATGACTTCTTATTTGACTCAAGCTGGATACAGCAATAACATCAATGATCGCAGGAGAGCTCTGAAGATTGGTATAGAAAGTCAACAAGACACACAATATATCATAATGATTTGATCTGTAATAGCTGAGGCAGATTTGGGTTGCTGTCAGAAGCTGATATACTAGGCATTAAAAGAGTCAAGGATTAGGTCCAGACACAACAGAGAGTAGAATAACTTGCATTCTGAAATGCTTATAAACTTCCCATCAATGTTGCAAAATTTAATCCTGTGCATGACTGTTTGGCTTTCAATTATATCATTGTATGTGATTCAGTTGTCAAGTTTGGGTTAAGTATAAAAGATTCAGAAGAGTTAGGAGACAATTCAAATAGTCAGAAAACCCATATAGCTGCTATTCTGTGAAAGTGTCAGGATTCACCCATCCGGGACCTCCAAGTGCTGACCAGGCTAACATTTTGAAAGTGTAAAGGGATTACTTGATGTAAATAGTAGTGGCATGTACCTGTACATGTAAATGTACTGGCATTGTTTGAAACTAGGAGTGGGTTGCCTTCACAGAAACTACCAACAGAAGTCAGGATCTGGGCTGAAAATCTGTAACTTTTCTGTTCTGTTCCCGTTAGTAACTTTGGCAGGAATCTGGTGAAATGATCAGAAACTAATCCTGAGCTCTGTTGGTTTGGATCTTTCAGGATTACAATAAAAAAAATTAAATATCACAAGCCTGATGTCATACAACTATCCTAGCATGTTCCCCAATAAAATGATGGAGGGTCATTGTAAGTTCATAAGCAATGGAAATATCTGTTTTGAAATATTAAACCTTAAAGATTTGAATTTGACATAAGGTCAGAGCAGGATAGGCAAATGCCCTTACTCATCGCATTCCCCCAGTACCACACAGAAAGACCAAGACTGAATGTAAATGGTAACACACTTTAAATTAAGGTTTCGCTTGCTCCACCGCAAGAACAAAATGGTAGATGAATTTCATTATTAATAAATGGATATATCCCTGGCTTTCAAAGAATAACTGGATAACAGGCAGCATGCGCCTCAGTACTCAAATGTCAAACAGCCTCATCAGGATAAAAAATAAACATCACAAAATCAGGATTATAATTACAAAGGGAGTAATTTAGGATGAATGATGAATTGCAGGATAATATAGCCATTCACGGAACTTGGAATAAACAAAGTCATGACAGGATTGTTGAGCAATATCAAAGATTCATGCATAGTTTCACCAAGACCTCTGCATCTCCATTGTGCAGTCACTCAGAAGCCCTGGCAGAGAGAGACCTAAACCCTGGCAGCCGGTGCGATACCATGGGTCCGCTGCCTCCAGTCTTCTCAATGAACTTAGAGGACAAGACAAGAAAAAACCAGCGATTGGAGTATGGAACGGCCGCAAATCACAATGACCAGATATAAAATGCCTTTTTAAACTTGAAATAATCAGCCTTCAAATCAAAATTATGAAGGCACGGCAAAAGTTCTCAAATTCAGCCAGAAATTTATCTCCAGCTCCCCTAGGGAGGTCAGAAGCTTGAACATTCTTCCTCTGTTCCATCTCCATGAATTAACCAAGATGCCATACAGAAGGCTTTCCAGTTCTGAAGGTGAGTCCCTACTGAGAAAACCGCCCTTTTAACTGACAGGAATCTTTCCTCCACTTTATCCATTTTCTTTTGGATATCTTTCAGTTCATCAATATGAGTGCCAATGACTTCTTGCCATCATCCACAACTTTCCTCCCAGTGGAAGCCATCATCTTGATGCCTTTAACATTGCCAGAGTGTGAGCCCACTCACAGTACTCTGAACGCAGCCCCACCCCTGCTTAATCTAACTAGGATATTCTTGACTTTGTTGAGCTCCCCATCATTCAAACTTAACCAGGATCCTCTAGGAACATTGCAATGGATTAGAGACTCCAGGAAAAGATAATTATGCATTGTGCATCAGGATAAATAAAAGAAATAAATAGAGTAGTGCCAGAGCTCACGAAAACACAGCCATTCCCATATTTATATCACATGACCCCCATAAATGCATTTTTACCACACCTTGTAAAGGCATTTGCAAATCAAGAGCCTAATGCCTGCTCCAGGCCCCCTCTCCAAGTTTAGTTTGTATGCAGCATTCACAAAGGGAAAGCAGCCAAGGGATTACATACCTACAAGAAGTAATTATCCCCAAAACCCCATCTCTTTGACTCCTGCTGAACTGGGTCCGTTATAATGAGTAATGAGGTCCAATATCTGGAGAGTTTTGGGTCTCAGAATTCAAGTGCAGTGAATCCTTTCTTGCAGTTCCAAAGATGAGCATATTTTAATTTCTGGCTCCATTAAGTAACTTGGATTTATATAATGTTCGAGTGAAGGAAAGTTCTAACTGTTTTTTAAATTCAGATCAATTTGCAATAAATCATTCCATCAGAGCCCCAAGTAAAATTTTAAGTTTTTAACAATCACAGTTGCCCCATTTCTCCCCCCTCATATCCACCTTCCAACTGTTATTTTCCAATGAGCTGCTTATGGTATTAATAATCTTTTTTCAATCTGTCCCAATTTCACTCTCTTCCACCTTCTTCCCTTTGGAAAAAGATACAAAAGTCTGAGGACACGTACCAACCAACTCAAGAACAGCTTCTTCCCTGCTGCCATCAGGCTTTTGAATGGATGTACCTTGCATTAAATTGATCTTTCTTTAACAACTTATCATATCCTAGCTGTGACCGTAACACTAAATTCTGTCCTCTCTCTTTTTCTTCTCTATGAATGGTATGTTTTATCTGTGCAGTGCAACAAGAAACAATTCTTTTCATTGCAATTCAATGCATGTGGTAATTATAAATCAAATCAAATAAAGCAAATAAAAAACAAGCTTTTTACATCCAAATTTATAAACAATATTCTTTACAAGACTTCCACATTAAAAATGCTCCATGGTAATTTCACTATTTTTTGATGAAAGTACACTTGCAGACTATTATTGTTCAACTACATCTAGGCCTGCAATGCTATTCTCACTGTTACTTTCTAAGGGTGCAAAAGCTGAAAAGTCAATTGTAATCTCTATTCCCAATTTATTTTTCTTCCTTCAAATTATGAATCATAGTAAACCAAAAAGTATCCAAAAGTTCTTCAAGAAGTGTCAAAAATCAACATTTGTGAGATGACTTCCAGAATAAAATCAGAATCTCTTTCAAACATTTCTAACTCCAATGCCAGAATTACATTTATTTTCCATACTATGATGTGCCAAATACTGGGTAAAGATTTGGCTTAAATCATGTTAAATTCATGCAATTATTTGCTGATGTACATCCGGCATGAAATACTAGGTTTCAATTTTCATGGAAAAATAAACTGAATTGGAGATTAAGACCTCAAAATACAAATAAAGATCATGAAATCAAGTGTAAAGGAAAGGAAGTCTCCTTGAAGCAGAGGTCATTTGTTTCATTTTGTTTGTTTTGTTATATGTTGTCACCTCCTTTGTTACTATTATGGCTAGACACACTTCAGTTTAGCCCTTTCAAGATTTTTGTTACTTCTAAGTTTAAATGAGCATTGAATGATTTTAAAACTTCATCAAATTTTGCAGATGATTCATTGATTGATTCGTTGTCTATGTCATATATGATTGGATATTAGTCTTTCTGAATGAATCAGTGTGTTAACTTGTGCAACTTCTGTCTTTCTATTCAGACTTGAAGCAATCATAAGAATCACAGAATCTCTACAGTGCATGAGAAAGCCATTCGGCCCGTTGAGCCTGCACCAACAATAGTCCTACCCAAGGCCTGTCCCCGTAAATCCATGTATTTACCCTGCCTATCCCCTGACACTAAGAGTCAATTTAACATGGCTGATCCACTGAACCGGAAATCGGAGCATCCAGAGGCTATCCAGCCAGTCACCCGAGAATGGAATTGAACTTGGGTCCCAGGTGCTGTGAGGCATCAGTCCTAACCACTGTGTCACTGTGCTGCCCATATATATATATCAAAGGAATATTTTTCAAATTTTGTCATTGACTTGAGCCTTGGATAAGTTCAAATTGATCTGACATGTTCTTTCTACTACTTTATTTTAAATATTTTAAATATTTAGCACTTGATTTAAATGTAATTAGTGAAGCTCGGCCTCATTGTCCTTATGTGCTCGTTAATCCAACCACGGACGACCTAATATAATGGACTGGCGAATGGGACCTAAGGCTATTGATGTCCACTAGGTGGTTGGAGTAGGGCTAGGAATGTCCCTTACGAAGTGTCAGAATGGCACTCTGGAACTGCCAGCTTAGTACCTTGATACAGTGTCAAGGGGGCTGGGCATAAAGGAGGGGCCTAAAAGGTGGGATGTAAAGAGGCAGTCTCATAACAGATTGTGCAGCAATGATAGAGAGATAGAGAGTGTGGAGCTCCATAAGGGGAGGGGGGGGTGATTTAGCACTGGAGATCAGCTAGGGTGGGTCAGGGCGGTGATTGGCCAGAAAGCGGGTGAAATCAGGTTTCAAGAGGCTGGGGGAGGGAGGGGGGGGTTCAGAACTACTCATTGGCCAGGTGGATTGGGACAGCAATTGGAATAGGGTATTGGGGCAGCAATGGCAGTGATCAGAGGGTACCATGACAACTTGGCACTGCCACCCAGAGGGCACAGAAGGCATTTCCTGGCCATGTCCTTCTCTCCTTTACTCACCTTTTGCCCTCAAGGGAATCCCCACAACAGGTTCACGTCTGGATGAAACTGTTGTGAACTTTGCCAATTTCACATCATGTCAGCAAGATTTGAAGTTACAGTGAGTGATCAATATTTGGCTAGGGCTGGTGTTTAATTGTTTTAGCATCTATTCAAATGTATTGAAATCAAGTTCATGTCCATTACATCACGGACAAGGGGCAGCAAAAATTGGAAATCGCAACCTCGCCAGTGAGATTCACGATTTCTGGTTTCTGCTAAATCTTAAACCCCCTCCATCAGAGCCACGGACAGAAAGAGTGATCTCAAGATCCTACCTGTAGAAAAGATAATCTACTTTATTGACATTGGTTGTGGGATAAATATTGATCAAGGCACAAGGAGAATTCTGTTATTCTTTTTCGAATAGAGCAATTGTCATTTACTCAAAAGCAGGGTCATGACAGAGGGTGCAGCATTGATAGGGAAGCAGAGGATGTGGAGCTCCATGGGGGGGGGGGGGGGGGGGTGACTTAGCACTGGGGATCAGCTAGCGTCTTAATTTAATGTCTCATCTAAAGAACAACAGTCCTAACAGCAAAGCATACCCTCAGTTTTACTGTACTGTAGAATCAGCCTAGTTACTCAAGTGGGACTTGAACCCACAACCTTCTCACTCAGCAACAAAGTAGCTACCACTGATCCCAGACTAACACCTTGGGAGCCCATCATAATTGCAGAAATGTCAGAACTTCCATTGCACTTTCTCTGGCTACTAGACCAGGAGTCAAATGTGCTACCATAGCTCTGATTGGAGTCCTGAACTCATTTCAGAGAGATTTCTGTGTGAATGAAGGTCAGTACCTGCAGTTCCCATGTCTTGTGCTTTTTTTCATCCCCTTTCCAGAGTTCCTTTATTAAACAGAGAACACTCGGTTGCTAAGAGCATCTCTTATTATAGGAGTGCACACAATCCAACGTGCAACAATCATTACAATGTACACATTCTACTGTAGTGCATAATGTGATTGACAATTTGTGCATTAACATTCTATGCACTGAGTATTATCTGAAGCAGATTAACCATAGCTTGTGGGCAACTCCACTGCCTAAGAGTCTTTAGAATTAGTATTAAGGCTCAAAGCACAGAAAACGATGAGCTACCTGGCATAGGATAAGAAAAACTTATTCCCTTGTGTTTCCTGCTGACTGATGCTACACTTGAATACAAAAGGCTACTGCTTAAGAACATAGTCTATCTTATTCATAACCTCCAATTTATTTCTAATTATACTAAGCTGAAGATAGGCTCTGGTATGATCAAGCACTCTTCATTTAAGGCAGATAGTCCTTTTGCATTAAACTACCCTTCAGTTTCTGAATAATACACTTCAATCACACCTTAGGAGAATATCATACTTGAACAGCATGGTGTGATTATTTCCGCACTGCTTTAAAAATGAATCATTCGGAATTGAGACTGCAGAACTGTCTTTCCTTATTGACCTTTCTCACCACTGAATCATTCCCTGCAATGGAAACTGTCCCCTCTGTTTTTACTGCTGAGAACAAAGAGATATTTGGAAAGAATTTCAGATATGCTTTAATTATTTTTGATTCAGTATCTCACATTCATCAATAAGATGTAGGTTTAATTTCCTTTTATTTTAATTTTTTTAAACAGTTGCAGCTTGTCACAGTACATTACATAAAGCATACACCATACATTGTTCGTCTTCAGCATTGATATAAATTTACCTCACTAGCAACCAAGGGCAGTGAATGAGACTGCTTCTATTCACCAATTTCCAAGAAAACTGCAGTATGTATTACTATTGGGTGAATGTTTTGAACATCATTTTGTATAGTGAGCATTTAAATATATTTTCAGGTTATCACAAGTATTTAATCAATAAAATTGTTATGATAAATAATCTGCCTAGATTTCAGGCATTGTAATGTACTTTGAAACATTGATCCAATTTATGGACAGTCAGCACTTTCTTTCTGGACAGTATATAGACCTGGATATTACCTGGGAGATGAGGCATAGGAGATCTGGAAGTATGTTCACTGCATCTATCAAGTGGCGTTTTTAACTCAGTCAGCTATTATAATTGCATTTCTGGGTTTGCCACAGCAGCAGGCATGACCCACATGATGCAATCTCAACTCCAGTATTTAAAGTGCCAGGGCAAAGATGCAGGTTGGAGTTTTAAAGAAAAGAGGAAGATGTTAGAGAATGGTTTTGAAGCATTTTAACATTGCACCCTAGGTTATTACATGACGCCTCAAGTCCCCAGCAACGTGTTAAAAACAAAATATTGCAGATGCTGGAAAATCAGAAACAAAAATAGAAAAAGCTGGAAAATCACAAAGTGAGCAAATGGAATAGCTTGAGAAGGCAGAATGACAGGTTAGTGTGATGTGTACAGCTGCATGTAAAGGAACGGCAACCTGATCTGGTTAGGTCATTAAACCACTTTGTGCATTATATTTGCATTGTATCTAGGGTTGTATCACTGGACAATACCTCTAATCTAATTTGTTTCCACCACTAGTTGACAAAGGGTCATCCAGACTCAAAATGTTGGCTATATTCTTTCTCTCCCCCAGTGTTGGGCCTTATGGGACAGGGCCTACGGGGGCAGGGCCTACAGGGCCAGGGCATATGGGAGTGGAGCATGAAGGGATGAACCAATTGGGGGAATGCTGAACAGTCTGCAATGGGATTGGGATGGGGGAAGGGAGTCAACGGGGTGTGGAGCATGAAGGGGGGCTGATTGGGGAAGGGGAGAACTGATGGGGGGATGGGGAAGGCTGCAGCCAAATTTTTGTCCATGCATGTAATATAGCTCTATCCTTTTCCAGACTTTTTGGGTTGAATTTTCACAGTCCCGATTGGCAGGTGAGAGAGAAAATGGCCAACATCTGGCTTTATCTGGGTGTCCCACCTCAGCAATTTTCACGTATGATTTGAAGAGAGTCAGTCACAAATCTGTCCCTCAATAAATAAAAAGCTAATTGCAAATCTGAGGGGTGGTAACAACTCAGGCCAATGCAGCAATAATTAGCTACTTATGGAGCATAATTGGGGAAAAAGCAGGCAGGCTTTCCTAGGCCTTGCTTGGCCCACATAAAATTGCAGACAGGTTGGAGTTGGGTGGGAGCTTCATTCTGTAAGTGGGAAAAAAAGCCACCTGTGAATATTTACACGCCCAATGTCTGCAAATCCACAGGTTTCTGCCCTTTGTAATTGCTTTTATTTAAGCTCAAAACACCACTGTCACGCCAAGTTTTTCACCTTTAAACTAAATGTGAAAGCTTCTTACACTATGATCACTCTATGCTATGGGACCATAAATTAATCCTGTCTCATTATACATCACAGATTTAAAATAGAATGCCCCCTGGTTTAAACATTGAACATTGGCATGAAGAAAGCCTCTGTGGTCTTGAAATTCCCTGGAATAACATAAGTTCTACTGAAATTTAGACCAGTTTCAATGTTGATCCTGCCAATTGTTATGTGCAGCAAAATATTAATTGGCTGATAACCACAGGGAATTAAAAATTGAAGTATGTGTTCTTTCTAGAACTGACTTGTTGATTAAAGCCCACAGAGATGATGTTTCATTAGAACTCAGCTGCATACCTGTTGCATCGTTGACATTAGAGTCATAGAAACCCCACAGGAATTGCAGTGGGTAGGGGAGGGGACAAACCATGCAAAGGTCCGTCAACTTTGGCCGGTATTTTCTGGTCTTGGAGTGAGCATAGCTGGAAAATGCCATCCTAAGAGTCAAGTTGCTGACAGGATTGTGAGCACAGATATATACTGTGCTACATTTTGTAAACAATTATTATTTATGATTCAAAGAGGGTTCGTTTCATTTTAGGGTGAGATTCATTTCCGACATCCACTATTTATGCAGTTTTAACAGATTTTATTTTTCCACAAAACAAAGCTACACAATTTGCAAAACTTCAAATTAAATATTGGCTGTTGCTATTTGGATAGCTTCATAAACTCTCCAAATTATGAATTTATCCTTTATCGGTGCTAATATTTTATTAAAGTTTATGCTCACACAATTTGTTTTATACAGTGTTCCTCAGCAATATCATAAATGAATCTGTGTAAATTATTCATAGTCGACAAATATAGCCATGAACATTCCGATGCTTAACTCTGCTATTTCCAGCAGATTGAAAATGACAGCATTGCTTTTTATTACTATTTTTATTATTTTAGTAATAGAGCAGAATCTTTAGGAGAATTGTTCTATAACCTCACCCTTACAATCCGTGTACAGTAAGACCATCTGCTATTTCAGATTACTTGCCTTGGTGGTTTTGACCTTGTTGCCACTGCTGCAGGACCATCCTGAAAGGTCTGGAAGGACCTTGCATTCCTCACCTTCCAGACAAGGATTCATATGGCACCACCACTTCTGCATCACCACAGAGGCTAGAAAAGAATTGAAAGAAACCAATTCCAGATTAGTGATGGGAGATTATGGATACAAACAGCATAAAATAAATGAAATGGCTTAGATTTCATTATTTCAGTATTAGATCAAACCTTGAACAGAATAACTATTAAGTTCATTTACTTCCTTGTTGGCTGCTAAGGTCAATTTATTTTTATGACTGGACTTTTGAGCTCCATTTGGTTGGGTTATAGTTCTAACCAACTTAAATGGATCATATTTATAAGATTACCTGAGTTACAAGGGGTTTTCCAATTACTAACTGTCAAATGAGAAGACTATCTTTGCAGAAAGACATTAATTTATATAATTTACATATCTTTGATTTTAAATTTGCATTCTTGCCTCATTCTTTCATTTACTCCCTCGCAACTGCTTATCTCTGCAGCATCTTTATTCAGCTTTGAAGCTGTGATTCTCCAATCCCAACCTGAACAGCTCAGTGAGAAGAAGATATTTGCCCACAATGGAAAACCCCTCCCCGCTGCCACCAATAGACAGTCTGGCTAATTGACTTAACATTAGTAAATATATCAGCAAATGGGTCACGGTATCATCTTTTGCTGGAACCTGAATTAATGCTTGTAGAACTGTTACATAAATGTACAAATAGTTTTTTTTAGTTACAGTATATGCAGACATGGAAAATTTTGAGGATGAGATAGGGACTGCTGCTGGGTAAAATATTGCAGAAGCAACCCTGCGTTTTATTTTTGTATGTCACTAAGAGTTATTTTTGCAGGTTGCAGAAGTGAGAGAATTCCTTTGAGACGTGGTTTATTCCATATGCCTTTTACCTAAGTGGATCCGATGCATCTGGTAACAATTGAGGAAGTATTGAACAGAAAGGGACACATTACTAAGTATTTTAACAGCAAAGGATTTGTTTAGTCTGGTGCCAAACCAAAGTGAAAGAGCCATTACCAGACCCCTTTAGAGTTCATCAGTGATAGTGTGTCAGATTTCAAATGCATTAATTAAGTAATTATCCTTTCCCCCTTGTATAACCATACTGATGGAAATGGAGCTTCACAATCACATAGTGGAAAATGAAACCTCACTGCTTGAAGGCATTACAAGATGAAAGCATACTGTGTGATTACCATTGTTTGTAGATTCTATTACAATTTCTACCAATTAGCACTGATCTTTGGATGCTAATAATTCAGTATTAAAAAGGAGAACTTTAACGGGGGGCGGGGGGGTCTGCTTTCCATCCTTGTCCTAAAAATTTGAGCTCCTGTATTTCAAATTATTGTAATAGATGGGTTTTAACTCATAATGTGTTGAAAATATCTTCAACAATCTTAATGAATAGGTGGACTTTTAAATAAAGTTCCTAAAATAACAAACAGAAATCCCTCCTTTAAACATTCTTTGGCTATTGAATCTATCTTATGCATAGGTATTTCCCACATCTTCAATTAGTCAGCCAGCATGGTAAAACAGTGGTTTGCATTTGCTGCCTCATAGCGCCAGGGACCCAAGTTCAATTTTGGCCTTGGATGACTGTGTAGAGTTTGTCACCCCATCTCTGCATTGGTTTCCTCCAGGTGCTTTGATTTCATCCCACACTCCAAAGATGCGAAGGTTAGGTGGATTGCTGTGCTAAATTGCCCCTTAGTGTCCCTAGATGTGTAGATTATGGAGATTGGCAAGGTAAATATGGGGGGATTATGGGGATAGGGCAGGGGGGAGAGCTTGGGTAAGATGTTCTGTTGGAGAGCTGGTGCAGACTCAATGGGCTGAAAGGCCATCTTCTGCACTGCAGGGATCCTATGAATCCAGTAGTAGAACATGAAACAATATCAATTCATGTTATTAAGCAACTTTACTGAACAACAAATGAATAAGCATTATGCATAGAATATATACAATGCAATAGACAATATACTGTAGATAGACTGAACAAGTTGCTTAAAAGGAAACTATTCTTCAAAGTCTAAGCTTAACTGTTATTTTAGTTAGCTTGCATATACAATGGATTGGGATGTACAGATATCAGATACAATTAAAAAATAGATTACAGGTGCTCATCGATCATAGTTAAAAATTCTCCCAGTCCAAATAGGTGCATCCTGAGGCAATAGAGATGGAGATAGCAGAAACCCTGACCATGATCTTTCAATGGTCTTTGGTTATGGATGTGGTGCGAGAGGATGTCAGAATTGCAAATATAAACTCCTAGTCAATAAAGGGGAGATGTGACAACTTGGTAGGTTAATGGTGGGAAAACTATAGCAATCTGATTGA
The DNA here is from genome assembly GCA_024679065.1 of Sphyrna mokarran. Lineage (NCBI taxonomy): Eukaryota > Metazoa > Chordata > Chondrichthyes > Carcharhiniformes > Carcharhinidae > Sphyrna > Sphyrna mokarran. The sequence continues at coordinate 100,522,627 of JAGIQG010000003.1, read as the reverse complement.
GCTTTTGATAAAGTAACAAAAAGGATTAATAAATTAGTATCGTGGATGTGTACATTTGGATTTTTAATGGGTATTTGATAAAATATCACACAGCAGGCCAGTTTGGAAAACAGAGACCCGTGGTAATAAGGTAGTTTGATATATAATCAGCTAATAGGAAACAAAGAGTGGCAGTGAGTGAATGAATGATTATCTGTCTGGATAGAAGGAGGCAGAGGAATCTCCTGAGGATTGGAATGGACCATTCCTTTTCTTGTTAGTCCTAGGCTCAGGTACTGGGAGTATAATTTCAAAGTTCAAGAATGATACAAGATTTGTCATTGTGGCAAATAGTTGGCAAACCTGAAGAGGATATGGATTGTTTAAATAGGCATGTACAATTTAATACAGATAAGTATGAAGTGATGCACTTTGGGAGAAAACTGAGAAAGATTGGATAATCTAAATGTACCATTTTGAACAAGGTGTAAAAGCAGTGGGATATGGAATTGCATTTTCACAACACTTAAAGGTGGCAGGGTAAATTAATGAGACAGTTAGGAATGCATATGGGCCACTTAACTTTGTAAATAGGGGCATTGAAACTAAATCTTCACAAATCACACACCTAGAGTATTGTATTCAAATCTCGGCACTATATTAAAAGTAGGATTTCAAGACCTTCTCAACAGTTCAAACAGCATAATTTACAAAGACTTCAGTTATGTTGAGAAATTGGAATTATTCTCCTTACTAACAGAGGAGGTGAAGAAGAGACCTAATAAAATGTTCAAATTATTAGGGATGTAGTAACGCAAATAAGGAAACAATTTTTTTCTGGCCAGTGGGTCAATAACAAGAGGCCACAGATTTAGAATAATTTGCAAGGAAACTAGAGGGGAAATTAGAAGAATTATTCTTTCATCGTCCAGAAAGCCCTACCTAAAAGGGTGATGCTATCAGGTTACATATAAACTTACATATGTACTTAAAGAGGACTAATGTGCAGGGTAATAGTGAAGCTGTGGGATTAAATAAGACATCTCTTTTGCCTGACAGACAAATAGATCTCTGATTTGTTGTAAAATTCCATGATTTAGGATTAGGATCATTATAACCCACTACAGGAATCTGTTGATCTGTTTAGAAAGAGTTTACAGTCATATGCATGTCAGTGATTGAATTATACGCCAGTGTTAATATTTGAATATTCCTCCTTCAAGCTTTCTACCTTTGATAATCTCAAAGTTTCACAAATGTGGCCAAGGATATCAATTTTTAATGTAACTCAATGGCAAAGAAATTACACATGCAGAAGGACATAGATCGAGTTATCAACTCCATCTCTAATCTGTTCACAGAATCAGACTGGACCTAACTGTTTTTAACCTTGGCATCTTGTTTGGTTTTAAATTGAACTTCTGACTCCATATCCTCTCTATCACCAAAGCCACTGACGTACATCTTCTTAATAACACCCATCTCTGCCCCATTCCATTGACTGCAGAAACTCTCATCTATGATTTGTTGCCTTCAGGCTCCAATACTGCTCAAACAAGCTTTCATCCTGTGTAAAATTGATCTATTCTGCTGTCCACATATTAACTCACACTGCGCCCTGTTCACCAACCTACATTTCCTTTCAATCCGTCAATGCCTTAAATTTAAAATGCTCATCCTGGTGTTCTGCTTCTAGTGGTACTATGCAGAGTTGTCAGTTCATTGGGACAGGTAGTGACATGAGCTTTCACATGCAAAACTCAGGTAACATTCTCCTTTTATATCCACCTCCAGGGAATCAATCGAGCTTTTAGTCATCCATCTACTATCTCTTCATGCGTTTTAGTGTCTAATTTTGTCTGATAATGCTTCTGAAGAGCCTTGAGACATTTTACTGCATTGATCAATGGAAGTCATGCACTGGGTGAGGCACAAAACACAAAGTTGCCAGCCAAGTCCAAGGTAAAATGGGATTTGACAATGTGAAGCACAGGATCAACAAAGTCCCTTCCGAGTTCTCGAGCCCTGTTAATTCTGGGGCTCCACTTTAATAAGAAAAGTGAATAAACATTACACTTATTGAGGACCTTTAGGAGGACCTAGGACAAATAATAGAGATAATAATAATGTCCAGTGACATTCTCAGTAGGTTCACTGTTGCAGCAGCAACGTAATCTTTGTGGAAACATCACAATGCAACACACAGGATCCAATTTTACCATTTTGATTCTAAGTGCTGAATCTGGGATTAATCCAGATCTGACTTGTTCTCAGGCACCCCCATATGCACTCTGCCTGAAAAAAAGCAGAATCATGTAGCTGAAGCCTGTGGGTGGGGATTATCGCACCTGAAACATTGATGTTCCAATCGGAGCCTTCAATTGCGCATGTGCAGTAAAAAAAATTAGAAAAGCACTCATGTGCCACATCTCTCCCAGGCAGGATAATACCTCCCTCCTGGCCCCCAAGACATTGCCCCACCCCACAACTGCATGTCCCTCTTATCCACCCATCCCCCTGCTACACAAACTGATCGCGGCCCTCTGCTCCACTTCTTCCCCACCAAGCGCAGGCGGAGTAGCAGCAGAACCTTCCCTTCAACCGCCTGCTCAACCAGAGAATGATCTGGCCTGCCTCCTTCCTCCTCCCCCCACCAGAGATTCTTCTGACCTGCCGCCCTCCTCCTGCCCCCACCACCAGAGAGCGATCTGATCTGCCTCCCTCCCCCCAACCAGAGAACGATCTGGTCTCCCTCCTTCTCCCCTCCCAATAAGAGAATGGTTTGGCGCATCTCCCTCCCCCCCACCACCGATCTGAGTTAGAGAGCCACTGGAAGCTCTGAACATACTTCCTCAAAAGCTGGAATGCCCAAAAGAGACTTTTACAGACCAAGTTTGTTTCATGTCAAATCTGAACAGGTGAACACGGTAGTAAAGGGGGAAATGCTGGTAAGTTTGGGCACCTAGCCCATTAAGTGAATTTAAATGCATGCAAATGCTTTTAAATTGACATTGCACCTGTTTCAGGTGTGGCATCGATCACGGCCATTCTAGCCACTTAGTAAAGGGGGATCAAGCATGGAGGCGGGCACAGATCACGCTACTCACCTCAAGCCCAACTTTATGAAGTTTGTGCACCTGAAAACAGGCACAGCTTGTTAGTAAAATCTGCTCCACCAAGTCAAAATATCGATGTGCACAATAATTAAGCAGAATGAAGTCACTATATCAAGAATTTGTACATACACACTTACTAAACTATGACAAGCAGACTGCATGTGCATAGCATACTGGATTATAATTTTTAAAATATATTTATTAATTTATGGGATGTGGATGTTGCTGGCTAGACCAACACTTATTGTGCATCCCTAATTGCCCTTGAGAAGGTGGTGATGAACTGCCTTCTTGAACTGCCTTCTTGAACTGCTGCAGTCCCTGAGATATAGGTATACAGTGCTGTTAGGGAGGAAGTTCCAGGATTTTTACCCAGCGACACTGAAGGAATGGTGATGTATTTCCAAGTCAGAATGACGAGTGGCTTGGAGGAGGTATTCTAGATGGCAGCATTCCCAGGTGTCTGCTGCTCTTGTCCTTCTAGATGGTCGAGTGGTCATGGGTTTGAGAGGTGCTGGCTAAGAAACCCTGGTGAGTTCCTGCAGTGCATCTTGTAGATTGTACACATGATTGCCACTGTTAGTGGTGGCAGGGATTGAATGTTTGCAGAAGCAGTAGCAATCAAAAAGGCTGCTCTGTTCTGGATGATATCAAGCTTCAACGTTGTTGGAGCTGCAGTCATCCAGGCAAGTGGAGAGTATTTCATTACACTCCTGACTTGTGCCTTGTAGACAGTGGACAGGCTTTGAGGACTCAGAAGGTAAGTTACTCGCTGCAGAATCCCTATTCTTTACCCTGCTCTGATAGCCACAGTATTTATATAGCTAGTCCAGATTAGTTTCTAGTCAATGTTAACCTCCAAAATGTTAATAATGTAATATTCAGTGATGGTAATGTCATCAAATGTCAAGGGGCAATGGTTGGAGATGGTCATTGCCTGGCAATTGAATGGCATGAATGTAATTTGTCAGTCCAAACATGGATATTATTCAGGTCTTGCTGCATTAGACAAATATCATTTCAGTATCTAAAGAGTTATCTTGGAACAGATTCATCTTGATTGAAATCTATAACCGGGATGTTCTCAGTGACACAGCCAAATGTCCATTAACTTCAGCAGGATCGGAAGATTCCACTGGTGGGACGGGTTAAAATTGAATGTAATTCTGGCAGACTGCAAGCCAATTTCCCCAGACTCTTCCTGAAATTTATCAGCAGTATTCAATCATATCTATTTTGCATTCTTTAAACCTGTAAAACTGTCTCATAGAATATTTCAAAAGATGACAGATTCACTCTCAATCCCACCGTGCACTGAATCTGAAGCTCCATTGAAAAATAATGATGTGAGACAATAAAAAGATTTGACCTTATCAAACTTTTACTGTACAATGCCATAAGCAATCATATTTTGGTAAGTGTAACATGATAAGTCAGATCATTTCCCAAACTTTTTGTTTTACCTGCAAAGTTTTAAACATGATATTACATTACAAACTTATCATATGAATAAAAAAAAGACATGTTCTTGGTTAGGATTCAAGCCATATCTTTAAAGGTAGTGCTCTAGCTCAAACCATCTTCTCTGTGCTTGATCAATGGTCTTCCCTCTACCATAAGATGAGAAACGGGAAAGTGTGCTGATGTGTGCACAAGTGCTGTTGCATTCACAATGTCACATATACTGAAGCAATTCAGTATCTCCACAAATGCTGTTTGACCTGTTGACTATTTCTAACATTTTCAGTTTTTTTATTTGACGTCAATATATATGTATTTTCTGTTTCCAGTAGGGTCAGCAAGGTTGGCACACTCATTAGCACAGCTGCCTCACAGCACCAAGGACCCGGGTTCAATTCCCGATTTGGGTCACTGTGCTGAGTCTCACCTCCCCCTTTGTCTGCGTGGGTTTTCTCCATGTGCTCCAATTTCTTTCCAAAATCCAAAAGACATACTGGTTAGGTGCACTGGCCACGCTCAATTCTCCCTCAATATACAAGAACAGGCACCAGAGTGAGGCGACTAGGGGATTTCACAGTAGCTTCATTGCAGGGTTAATGTAAGCCGGCTTACGACACTAATAAATAAACTTTACTGATGCTACAGAAACAAGAACATTGCTACATTTGCTTCAACCGTGCAAGGAATAGAGGGATATGGACCAAAGTCAAGCAGAACAGATTAATTTAGCATTATGTTAGGACCAATGGGTTTGTTTTTGTTCTATGTTCTAACTCACAGGGAGAAGAACTTGCCTCCAGGCCTCACAAGAAAATTGGCTTCCCTGTGCTCGCACACAATCCCTCCTCCCATTTTCAACAAACAACTCCATTCTGATTGGAATTCTTCTCCAGGAGTCAATCTTGTACTTAAGCAGTGCTTCTCAGTTCTTAGTCCTGGCCTCTTAGTGTCCAATCTTAATAGCTGAGCAACCACCACTCACCAACATCCTGCCTGTTTTGTTAAGAAATTGACAAGAGGTATGTTCACGAAACCTGGCTGTTGAAATTTTCTGGGCCTTGAAGCCACATTTCCAGGTGGAACCAATCCTTCACTTTACTACATTACTAACAATGAAATGTTCTAAAATATGATACCAAATTTAAGTTATTCCCCTATATCGTCTTATTTTTCTTGATACTCATCACACAAATTCTCCAAAAATCTGAATTTATGTTCCTGGCAACTCTTAATTCCATGTCAAATCTAATTGGTTAATAATGGGCAAGATTCTCCAGTCATTCACACTGACAGGATTATCCAGTCCCGCTGCAGTGAATGGAGATTTGGCTGAGCACCAAATTCTCCATCCTTGCTGGCAGCAGTGGCGGGGCGTAAATGGCCAGAGAATTCCAGCCTGTATCTTTTGTAACTGAATTTACATTTGATTACCACAAACAGTAATCAAATAAAATTGTTTGGTTGAGAATGTACAATGAAACATAATAACTAAACTTAAAAGAACTTTGAAAAGCTAATTTATAATTTTAATTTCCATTAATTATGAATCAAAGACCTTGGTTTAAATCCACCATGTGTGAAATGCCACATGCAATTTTCATACCATGTATTGGTCCTATCTTATAACTGCTGTAAAAAATGACTCCCTATATAAGTTAATGCAAAAATTGACAAGAGTTTGAAATAAACCTGAAGAACTGTCGAATTCAAACATACAACATTCTTAGATCATGCTCCAGGGAAAGTTTCCTGTTTGTTGTTTATGCCAAAGTTGTAAACATATTCTTTTTAAATGCATTGATGTTTTGCTACAAATAGCAAAAGTGAAAATCTTTTGATGCTGTAAATTTATTCATGGAAACTTTCTCTTTCCCTGATAGACAGAAAAGGAGACAGACCGCAGTAGAAACAGATTATTTCCAGCTGGTTCTCTGTTTAAACTCATTTGTTTTAGCTGTGAATGAACATTAATCCAAAGGCTACCTCATGATTTTGCTGTTCAATTAGTTCAAATTGGTTTATGCTTCACTTTCTTTGAATCCATAGAAATCACCTTAGAAACTTTACAGAGCAGAAGGAGGCCATTCGGCCCATTGAGTCTGCTCTGACAACAATCCCACCCAAGCCCTATTCCTGTAATCCCACATATTTATCCTGCTAATCCACTAACATACACATCCCAGGACACAAAGGGCCAATTCGGCATGGCCAATCCACCTAACCCACACACCTTTGGATAGTGGGAGGAAACCGGAGCACCCAGAGGAAACCCAATCAGACACAGGGAGAATGTGTAAACTCCAAACAGATAGAAGCCGGGAATCAAACCCAGGTCCCAAAAGCTGTGAGGCAGCAGTGCTAACTACTATGCTGCTTGATTTCACACCCGTTATCTTTTAACTCAAAGGGTAAGCAGGCAATGTTGTTTGAGCCCTGGTCAGTGCTACTGTATAATCTCAGGAAAGGAGCGATCCAGAACTGTCTGGAATTAAACACCTGACAAATTCTCCTTCTGGTGAGTTGCAGCTTTCTGACTGAATCAAACTGATTTATTGCCAGTTATGGTATATTGCCTCCATGGATCATTGCATGAGGATGGGGACATTCTCTGTCAGTCCACAAATAACTTAAATCAAATAATCAAAGCAGAGGGTGCTTATCAGCTGCATGGACAGAAAGGCAAATAAGTGGGTTACAACAAGAATCGAAGCTTTGGAGAAGACACATTTTAACGCACTGTATACATAGTTTGAGTTAGTTAATAAATTGTTGTTGTTGTTAATTTGGTGGTCGCCAACCAACACAAATATCACATTGATGGCAAAGAAAACGAAAGCACCTAAAATCACAGTAAAAATTACAAAGGAAACCTCGTTTGAAATAGTCCAGCATAAATTGTCTCAGTCCAAAGTGCAAAGAGAAAATTAATAACATGCTTATCTTCGGCAAATTTGAAACATTTAATGCAAATTCTGAAGACTGGGTACAGTATGTGGAGCATTTGCAATATTAATGAATAGATGGGGAAGATAACAAGAAGGTTATATTGCTTACTGCATGTGAAACCTGGTTATGTAATTTGATCAGAAGTTTAACATTCTTGGATGCTCCTGATAACAGAACTTCTGCTGAGTTAGTGGATTAAATTAAGGGGCATTATTATGTCCTTCAAAAATTGCAAAGGTATAAATTCAATTCAATTCAATGGAGAGAGCCCCAGGAGAACCAATAGCAGCCTTTGTACTAAGATTAAGACAAATCGTGAAGAAATGATAGTTTGGGTCAGCCCTCAATGACATGCTGTGAGAAAGATTAGTGTATTATGTAAATAATATTGCAATACAGAAGATGTAGGGACAGAGATAACCCTAAAAACAATAGTGGAATTGGCTGTAACAATGGAAAGTGCAGAGAAGGGTGCCCTACAGCTACAAAGTATGAAAAATGATGAGATCCATCAGGTTTGGCAGGAAACTGCTAGCATCAGTGGCACCAAGAATGAGGACACTGGTTTAAGTAAAGAGAAAAGCATTGAAGCTGAAAGAATTCAAGAGTATAGCAAGTGCAGTTAATAGCCTAGGAGTAATGCAGAGTGCCAGAAGGGGGAATCACTCCCAAGAGAACTGCTAATTAAGAGAAGCAGAATGCTTTGCATATGGGAGAAGAGAGCATATAAAGCACATGTGCAGAAATAAGCAGAGCCTGCCCAGTACAAGCAGGGTAAATAATTTAGCCTCAATACATAATATGGAGAGTTGTCCAGAAGGGAAACCAAACATTTTGTCAATAAATTACACAAAGATGGGCAACTTAGCCCCAATTACAGTGGCATTATTGGTGAATGGCCATCCCCTGAAGATGGAGGTATACACTATAGCTACAGTCATTGGAGAACATATCAATATCTCCAAGGAGGGATTTAACCCTTGAGGTTGAAAAACACTGCAGCCAAGTTATTTATATACATTGGTGAGGCTGTTCAAATTGTAGGAATGTCCATGGCTCCTGTAAGCTACTGACAGAACTCTGCTCAACTACTATTGATTGTGGTTTCAGACCAAGGATCATAACTGGGGCATAACTGACCCCAGAAGATCAAATTAAACAGTCTGGAATTTTTTAAGTAAATGAGACGAGCCTACATGAAATTTCAGAATATTTCAAAAAGAGTTGGTGAAGATCAAACTTTCAAAGAGGAAAATCCATATTGATCCTGAAGCTGCTGAAGATTTTAAAGGACTAGATCTGCACCCTACACATTACTTGAAAAGGTTGAAACAGAGACTAAATGTTTAGAAGACTGGGGCATGATTAAGCACACGCAATTCTCAGTGTGGGTAGTACCAATAATCAAATCAGGCAAGATGATCCATATATGTGGAAACTACAAGCTGATGGTAAACTAGGTGGCAAAGCTGGATAGGTGCCCCATGCCCAAAATAGAGGATCTGTATGCGAAGTTGGCTGGGGGTCTTATGTATACCAAGCTGGACATGAGCCATGCTTGCCAACAATTAGAACTGGACAATACATTGAGAGAGTTCATCACCATCAACATGTGCAAGAGGTTATATCAGTACGCATGTCTACATCTGGGGTTTTCCCGACTTGTGCTATTTTTTCAACATACTATAGAGAGTTTGCTGCAGGATTTATCTGGACAACATTTTGATAACATGATCCACTGAGGAACTGCAATTAGCCAATTTGGATGAAGTCTTGAAGAGAGTTCTAAAAGCAGGAATATATCTAAAAAGGCAAAAATGCACCTTCCAAGTGAATGAAGAGGCTTATCTAGGTTATGGAGTGAATGCGCAGAGATTACATCCTACAAAGGACAAAATGAGAGCCATTAAAGAAGCACTGGCTCCTAGGAGCACCTCAGAACTCAAGTCCTTTCTTGGCTAGTCAACTACTATGGGGTTTTCTCCCAAATCTATCAACATTGCTAGCAACTTTGCATGTACAATTGAAGAAATGACAGAGGTGGTGCTGGAAAAGATCATTAAAGGAGGTGTCCAACCAAGTAAAACAAGCACTTCAATCATTGTGCCTGTTGTACACTTTGACCCCACTAAAATATTGGTTCTCACTAGTGATGCACCCCATACATGTGGGAGCTGTGATATCCCGTAGAATCATAGAATTCCTATAGTACAGAAGACAGCCATTTGGCCCATCTAGTCTGCACCAATCACAATCCCACACAGGCTATATTACTATAACCCCACATATTTACATTACTAAACCCCCAACGTTAGAGTCAATTTATCATGGCCAGTCAACGTAATCTGCACATCTTTGAACTGTGGGAGGAAACTAGAGCACCTGGAGGAAACCCACACAGACACGGGGAGAATATGCAAATGGTACACAGACAGTGACCTGAGGCTAGAATTGAACCCAGGTCCCTGAGGCCATGAGGCAGCAGTCCTACTATAGTGCCATCGTGCTGCCTAGGTGGACAATGGATCAGAGGATGTGTATTATTGGATATGTATCAGACTCTTTCAGATGTGGGAAAAAGGTATTCTTGGATTGAAAAGGAAGGCTTAGACATGACTTACAATATTAGAAACTTTGTCAATAAATCTATGGGAGATATTTCACTGTCATAACTGACAACAAGTTTCTGTTAAGGCTTTATAAGGATTACATAGCAATTCCTCACAATTACTCCAATTGTGCCTGCCAATAGTGTTGTCAGTGGTCAAAAGAATGAAGAGGCAAGTCAGTCTGTTGCAGAAATAAGTGTTGACCACAGTGAAACCTAAGAATTAATAGAAAGTGCTGTACTGGGCAAGAAGAGAGTCATACTCAAGAAGGTCCAAGCCAGTATACATCTGCAGTTGAATCACAAATGGGCTGTGCCATTCCCAGAGAAAACAAAAGTTTCCTGATCGACTGAGTTTCCAATGAAATGTGTTAAAATATTTATTATTGTTTATGTTGTGTAAAGAGTTTAAATTTTCAAGACATTGTGTAATAGATAGGGGCAGGGATGCAGCAAACCCTTTAAGGAGCAAGTGCCAGGAGGGTTATGTGACATGATTATCCAATAGGGCCAGAGCACGTGGGCTGTGCTGGGGCTGGGCGCAGACTTTTACCATCAGAATTAATGCTAAAGCTAAATAGAGAACTCACATTGAAGCTTAATTTGAGCTGATTGATAAGTACTTGTAGATAACCTGGTGGTCACCAATCATTACAATTAACACAGTAATTTAGATTTAATGGCACAACCTTATTTCAACTCTTCTCCTCCATTTCATGGCCAGCAAACAGCCAGACAGAAATCTTGTCTATCTGTCAAGCCAGAGAGGTCTATGCTGGAGGTTTATTATTGCAGGGAAATGGTGGATGGTGGATATGGAAGGGGAGTAAGGGGAAGGTAAAATTGCAGGTGAGAGATTATGAGGAAGTTATGGATGGTGGTCAGAAGGTGACTGTGGATTGGGGAGCTGGGGGAGATCAAGAGTTGTCCAGCAGATTAGCTTTTGCAGGTTTGCTTGAGAGATTTCAACCTTCCAAGGAATAACAACTCTCAATGACTTGAGAATGAGCCAGGGGAGGATTGCCCACCTCTTCCACAAACCTGAGACACAGCTCAAACTGTGACTGCAGCAATGCAGGTCAGATCATTGTCCACATACAGAACCTCTACCCTGGGAAATCCAATCTTGGTGGCATCACAACATTCACATTGCTGAAGCCCACTAATTGATTATTAATATTGACATCAAATTGCAACTGCTTCCCCAATCAAATCTATAAATCAAAGCTTGGGAGACCGGGAGAAGCATTCTTGTTCTTCCAAGTCTGGAAGCTATGCTATAAGGGAACTTTAGTTGCTGGATTTGCCTGCTTTCACCTCTCTTCAGTTGCTAGGTTTTCTCATCTCATTAAATGTAAAAGATAATAAAATATGTAAAACATAGCCTCATTGGCATATAAAGATTACTGACCCGCTCTCGAAAGTAGATTGCTTATTCACCTGTACCCAACCAGCCCCAGATGTTAGATTTTTCAGAAATTAACCTAATGTCAGCATCCGATCCAGCATCACCACCTGCCCTTCTCTCACCTACCCTGGATGGTTAAGAGTCCCATTTTATTAATGCATTCTTTCATTCAAAATGCATCGGTGACTACATTAATAAAACAAACCCAATGTACAATTAACAGTGCTCTTGGTGGTGTTTCTATCAAAGTAACTTGTTTATGTAAGAGAAGGTGGATAGATAGAGGGAACAGAGGGTGAGTGCTTTCAGAAATGGTCTTTTGTGCTGAAATGCCTCAGTGATATTTTTGAAAAATGGGATGATTATATGTCAGACACTGTGGCATGTATTACACCACATTCTATTTGTTGTGAAGTGGTGTCAGTCACCACAAACTGAATTCATTCTATTTTCTATAACAGCAAGTCTGATATTCCTTAGTTTTCAGAATATTCCCTAGTGGATATATCCATCTTACACATCACTTTAATTTTAAAATATCAGTACATCCTCAAGAATAACCGAGACACAGACAACCATCTGGAGCATAATTCATGAAATGCTGAACTCTTAGCAAAGAAAATGAATTCAGCACTGATAAATTGCAGTCAATAGCAGAATGTATAAATTAGATTAAGATAACAATCCACTCCTCCCTAGGTGAAATGACAAATGATTTATCAGGATATCGAGTTACTTTCTATGTTAGTGCAACTTGCGAAGACAAAAAGGCCAAAAACTTAAATTAAAAACAAAATAGATGGATTGCTAGAAAGAGAAAGCACATTAACTGATTTTTTAAAAAAATATATATAAATCAGTATAGCCTCATATTCGGCACAAATGACTGCACATGTTTCAGGAAATATAGTACATCCCTTAGGAAAGGAGCCTGCCACACACTAATGAGCTCATTTGTCGAAATAAGCAAAATGCCATCAACTGCACACTGGACCCACACACCTGGATGTACAGTAGACATGTCCTCACTTGCATTGTATCAAGATTGACAACGAAGCACTCTATAAAAAAAATCTATTTGTGCTTGCAATAATGTTATGTTAAATGTAAACCTACAGAAGAATTTTGGAATTGGGTGGAATTTTACCAGCCTTCCTGCCACTGGGATCATCAAGTCTTGCCAAAGTCAATGGAGTTTTGAACCCACCGCATTTTCCAGTACTGCCCCAGAGGTGACAGGGGTATAAAATTCCACCAGGAAGTGTGTTGTACTGAAGGGAATAGGCAACTTAAAGCTTCCTTAGTTTTCTAAATGACACAGTAGAACTGTGAGAAAATATTTTTTCCAGAAAATATTAAATCCAAGAAATGCACTTCCAAACTTAAAAATGTATTTTAATGTGCAGTTATATTACTTACAGGAAATGGCTATTGCAGACCAAGTATGAATGTTAGACATTGAGCAGTTCAGCTCCAGGCCAGGATTGTATGTTCCCTCGCTGGTGCATTTTTAGCGGGAGGGTAGACCATGAAATTGAAGGAACATGATTTCCTCCAGCTTCCTGCCCATCAAGACCACAAATGAGACCTGCCCTTGCCCCAGTTGAAGTCCAAAAGTCACTAATTAATGGCCACTTAAAGGTCTTTTCCCACAGCCTCAATTTTAAATTCCTTAGGGGAAGGTCAAAATACAACAATGTGACATTTTGGGCAGGAAATGGGGAGATACCTCCATCAGAATCTCCCTCTGAAGTCGGTACTTCCCCCCACCCCTAAGGTCCGGTGACATCCAGACCTTCCTCCCCTCTCCCACCCAGTCTGAGCTTTTATTGGAAGGGGGATTGAATTTCGGAGCCGCAACGTCATATTGCAACTGTACAAAACTCTAGTGCGGCCGCACTTGGAGTATTGTGTGCAGTTCTGGTCCCCACATTATAAGAAAGATGTGGAGGCATTGGAGAGGGTACAGAGGAGGTTTACCAGGATGTTGCCTGGTATGGAGGGCAGGTCTTATGAAGAGAGGCTGAGGGATTTGAGGTTGTTTTCGTTAGAAAGAAGGCGGCTAAGAGGAGACCTTATTGAAACATATAAGATGATTAGAGGTTTAGATAGGGTGGACAGTGATAGCCTTTTTCCTAGGATGGAGAAAGCTAGCACGAGGGGACATAGCTTTAAATTAAGGGGTGGTAGTTATAGGACGGATGTCAGAGGTAGGTTCTTTACCCAGAGGGTGGTAAGGGTATGGAATGCCCTGCCTGCTGCAGTTGTAGATGCGCCAAGTTTGGTGGCGTTTAAGAGGTTAGTAGATAAGTTTATGGACGAAAAGGGAATGGTTTAGGTTAGAGGGTCATTGCTTTTTCTTAATTGGTCGGCGCAACATCGAAGGCCGAAGGGCCTGTTCTGCGCTGTAATGTTCTATGTTCTATAACTTTAATTCTCTTGTCTATCAAAAACCTATCTACCCGTGACTTAAATATATTCAGCGAGGTAGCCTCCACTACTTCAATGGGCAGAGAATTCCAAAGATTCACCACCCTTTGAGTGAAAAAGTTCCTCCTCAACTCCGATCTAAACTGCCCTCCCCTTATTTTGAGGCTGTGCCCTCTAATCCTGCTATCCTTTCTAAGCGGGAAGAATCTCTCTACCTCTACCCTATCCATCCTCTTCATTGTCTTATATGTTTCTATAAGATCCTTCCTCAACCTTCTAAACTCCAACAAGTACAAACGTAGTCTACTCAATCTGTTCTTATAGGCTAACCCCCTATCTCCAGTATCAGCCTAGTGAACCTTCTCTACACTCCCTCCAAGGCCAATATATCCTTCCGCAAATGCGGCGACCAAAACTGCACACAGTACTCCAGTTGTGGCCTCACCAGCATCCTGTACAGTTGCAACAAGACCTCCCTACTTTTATATTCTATCTCCCTACCTATAAAGGCCAACATCCCATTCACCTTTTTGATCACCTGCTACACCTGCAGACTGGGTTTTTGCGATTCGTGCACAAGGACCCCCAGGTCCCTCTGCACCATAGCATGCTGTAGCTTTTCACCTTTTAAATAATAATCCCTCCTATTATTATTTCTACCAAAGTAGATAACCTCACACTTGGTAACATTATACTCCATTTGCCAAGTCCTCGCCCACTCACTCAACCTATCCAGATCCCTCTGCAGGCTTTCCACACCCTCCACACAATTTGCTTTTCCACTCGTCTTCATGTCATCAGCAAATTTCGTTACCCTACACTCAGTCCTTTCCTCCAGATCAACTATATATATGGTAAACAGTTGAGGCCTCAGCACCGATCCCTGGGGCACTCCACTAATCACCAGCTGCCAACCAGAATTGTACCCATTGAGTTCTACTCCATGCTTCCTATTAGACAACCAATCCTCTATCCACGCTAATACCTTACCCCCAACTCCTTGCACCCTAATCTTTTGCAGCAAACTTTTGTTTATCAAATGCCTTTTGGAAATCTAAAAGCACCACATCCACCAGTTCCCCTCTATCTACCGCACTAGTCACATCCTCATAGAACTCCAATAAATTCGTCAAACACGACTTCCCCTTAATGAATCCGTGCTGCATCTGCTTGATCAAATCATTCATTTCTAGGTGTCTTGTTATTTCTTCTTTGATGACGACCTGAATCATAGAATCCCTGCAGTGCAGAAGGAGGCTATTCAGCCCATTAAGTCTGCACCAACTCGCCAAAAGTGAGAGCATCTGAATCATAGAATCCCTGCAGTGCAGAAGGAGGCTATTCAGCCCATTAAGTCTGCACCAACTCGCCAAAAGTGTATCTTATCCAGGCCAACCCCCTGCCCTATCCCCGTAATTGCATGCATTTATCCCACTAATCATCCTAACTTACACATCTTGGATCAATTTAGCATGGCCAATCCACCTAACCTACATATCTTTGGACTATGGGGGAGGAAATCAGTGCACCTGAAGGAAATCCACCCAGAGACAGGGAGAACATATAAACTCCACACAAATAGTAACCCAAGGCTGGAATTGAATCCAGGTCCTTGGTGCTATGAGGCAGCAGTAACCACTGAGTCACTTGTCACTGCCACATCTGGAGTACTGCAAGTAGTTTGGTCTCCTTATTAAAGGAAAAATATTGAGGTGAATTTTACTGTCCCACCCACCACGGGAATCTGAGCAGGCGAGGAGCAGACCATGGGAATGTCCGTTGACTTCAGATTTTCCAGTTTTGGGGTGAATAAGGATGGAAAATCTAACCTATTATTTTATTTCAGAGAAGGTTCACTCAGATAATCGGTGGGATAGAGGACTGTTTTATGAAGAAACATTAAACAGGATGGGACTCTACTCATTGAAGTTGAGAAGAATGAGAGGTGATCTCATTGAAACAGAATGTTTCGGGTGCTTGACAAGGTAAAAGTTGATAGGCTATCTCCCCTCATAGGAGAGTCTAGGACTAGGAGGAATTTCTTCTCTCAGAAGGTTGTAAGTCTTAGAACCTTGTTGCCACAGAGAGGTCTGGGGTTCTTGTGTATGCTTATGGCTGAGATAGATAGATTTTTGATCAGTAACTGTTACGGGGCAAAGGCAGGAAAGTGAATGTGAGGAATATTGAATCTTATGGTCTTAAGTGGACAACCAAGGGCTTTATCCAATTACAACAAGTATTCAACCAGCAATGAATAGGGGACACCCTATGCAAGAAATACAAACAGCAAATGCTACTGAGTTTGCTTGCAGACATCTAGTGTGGAGGAGTGAGGGAAGAGGTGTCCCTTACTGTCAGATACTCATTGCCTGGTCAAGGGACCCAGCAGCAGTAAGGGTGAGGGTGCTGCTGAGAATCACCCTTTACTGTCTTTAACCCTGACTCCCTCTCCTGCCCTTGCTCACGAGTGACTTTGGTTCCTCAGCAATCGTGGGCCTGTCCCTGAATGTGTTACTGGCATCAGCCACCATTCCTTAGACCAACATCAATGCATCAATCCCAATCTCTAATTAGCTAACAGCTCTTGGGGGCTGGAGGATTGGAATTTCTATCCCTAATGTCCTTGATTGATGACTAGCCCTGTTGTCGGCCATTTAAATGTATGATGAGATTTAATGAAATGTGCCTTCTCAAAAGGAAGCAGAATGGGGATCTCGCCAGCTCTCCAGCTGATAGGCAAGACTTCCATCGCCTGTATAAAATATTGCCCCTTATCTGTTCCTAAATCTCATCACAACAGTGTACAAAATGGTCATGAAATAGTAGTTATATTAATTAGATTCATTCTAGTAATTCTGGGATGTTCATTGCATTATAATTCACAACCAACATATAATACTCACAATATATTGTGTCTTATTTGATTTACATACTAAAATTTGATCTAACCCTTTGTTTCCTGTACATTATTAATGGCTATTTTGAACTTTATACATTTTTCAAATAGTAATGATCAGTCAGAAATTAAAAATAAAAATCAATGCTGAATTGCATTAAAGGGGAAATTTGATTTCATTATAAATACAGCGAAGAAATATACTTATTTTTATACCAATCCTGCGCTGGCTGTGGTTTTATTTTTACATTATATATTTAGATTTTTTTTCTTCTGCCTTATAGCTAATATGATCAAAAGATGAAACAAAGCAATCCTGGTATTATTCCTAACCATAAGCCGTAGTACAAAGCACACAGTCTGAAAAGAGAAAAGGAACTAAGTCGAGTTATAAAGTAATATGATAGCCAACTTGAGTCTTAATCACTTTTTGATTATGGGATGAAAGACTGACTGAGGGAGCTAATAAATTGTGTAGGCTCAATTCTTCCAAAAATTTTAAGTGTTGTCCTCAACAGGAAAACCAGTGAGATTCCCTTTGGAAGGGTCAGTATGATTCAATTCGTAGTTCAACCACACTTAGAAATTCTCTTGGAGCTTTGATGATTCTCATGAAATTCTACCACATTTAGAATTTTTTCTGGAGGCTGGTAAGACTGGTTCCTGATTGCAAGGTTAATTTAAAGGTCCCCATTGCCCCTGCCAAGAATCTGCCCATCCACTTCCCCCATCCATCTGTCCTCACCCCCAAGTAAGCAAAACCTAGCTATGGGGTCAGATGAGGCCCCATCCCCTTCAGGACCCATCACTTGCCAGTGCCACCCTGCTATTGCCATCCTGGCAGTGTCACCCTGATATCTTGGCAGTGCTACTCTAGTAGCACTAGCAGAAGCCAAAAAGTCAGACACCCACCAACCTAAAATCACTTGCAATTCTCCCAATGACAGGTTAATGGCAGGTTGGTCTTCCTCCTGGCTGGGGGAGATTGCTATTTACGCTCATTTGCATCTCACAAATGTTCATTAGAGCAGTTGGTTGCCAGCATCCCATCAGGCCTTCCAATCTTGCATCATGCCAGTGTAAAATTATGTTGGTCTAAAACCAATTGTTAAAGAGTGACATGCACAAGATAGTTCTTGTTCGCAAGAAACTTTGAAGTGAATAGAACAAAGTCTTTTTGCCACAGCACTGCTCTGCTCATGATGCGCTGTATACCAGCCTACCAGGGCAGATTCCCTTCTGCCCTCCATCCCCATGCTGAGTTGGTCTTTCTTGGTCAGCATGGTGCTGCTGGACCCATGGACTTACTTGTGTCACCAACTTGAATCAGTACAACACCTGGGTTTGAGGAGTACAAGGGTCTCCTTCTTCCTGATCCACACACAAATGTCTATCTTGGCAGCATTGTGTTGTGGGACTCAGACTCTCCTGAGACAAAGTCAGATCAGTACAGCACCTGCAGTTAGCAAAGAGAGGGATTTCCATCTCCCTTGGTGTCACACAGTAGTGTTTTTCTGGACAGGACTGTACTGTAGCAGTCATGCAGCCACTGCAACAATGAGCCAAAGTTTGACTGGAGGTGGAGTGAGAGATGAGGCTGGGCAGGGTGTGCCTGACAAAGACATGAGGGAAGTGTAGAAGGAGGCCTATGAAACATAGAAAGTATGGGCAGAAGTAGGCCATTCGGTCCTTTGAGCCTGCACCACCATTCAATATGATCATGGCTGATCCTGCACTTTCAGTATCCCACATTCCCACTTTCTTTCCATATCCCTTGATCCCTTTAGCCGCAAGGACCATGTCCACTCCCTCGTGAACATATCTAATGAACTAACCCCAATAACTTTCTGTGGGAGAGAATTCTACAGGTTCACAACTTTCTGAGTGAAAGTTATTCACTCAGAATATTTCTCATTTCAGTCCTGAATGGCTTACTCCTTATTCTTAGATTATGACCCCTTGTTCTGCACTTCCTCAACATCAGGAACATTCTTCCTGCATCTAGTCTGTCCAGTCCCATCCCCTCTCGTTCTTCTAAATTCCAGTGAGAACAAGCCCAGTTGATTCAATTTTTCATCATATGTCCATCCTGGTATGCCAGAAATCAGCCTGGTGAACCTACACTGGACTCCCTCAATAGCAAGAATATCTGTCTTCAGACTAAGAGACCAAAACTGCACACGATACTCAAGACCCTGTATAATTGCAGAAGACACCCTTACTTCTATACTCAAATCTTCTTGCAATCAAGGCCATGATCTTTCCTTGCCACCTGCTGTACTTGCATGCCAACCTTCAGCAACTGTTCCACCATGACACCAGGTCATGTTGCATCTTCTCTTTTCCTAAACTGACACCATTCAGGTAATAATCTTCCTTCCTGTTTTGCCAAATCATATTTGAGGGGTTATCCTCCCTGGATAACCGCACATTTATCCAAATTATATTGCATTTGTCAATTATTTGCCCACTCAGCCAGCCTGTCTTTTTAGCATCCTCCTCACAGCACGCACTACCACCTAGTTTATTGTCGTTTGCAAATTTGGAGATCTAATTCCTTTGTCCAAATCATTAATATGTTTTATAAATGGCTGAGGTCTTAGCATTGAACGCTATGGTACTCCACTAGTCACTACCTGCCAAACTGAAAAGGATCCGTTTATTCCCACTTGCTGCTTCTTGTCTGCCAATCAGTTCTCTATTCACATCAGCTTTAAGTACATCAGCTTTAAATTTACTAATCTCTTGTATGGGATCTTGTCAAAAACCTCTGACAGTCCAGATGCACAACATCCAATAGTTCACTCTTGTTCACTCTATTGGTCACATTCTCAAAAAATTCCAGAAGATTTGCCAAGCATGATTTCCCTTTATTGAATCCATGTTGACTTGGACCAATCTTGTCACAGCTTTCCAAAAGCTCAGTTATTACATTCTTAATAATTGACTCCAGCATTTTCCCCACCATTGATGTTAGGCTAACGGATCTACAATTCTACATTATCTCTCTCATTCCTTTTTTAAAAAATGGAATTACATTAGCAACCCTCCAATCCACCGAAACTCTTCCAAAGTCTATAGAATGCTGGAAAATGATCACCAATGATTCTACTATTTCTAGGGCCACTTCCTTGAGTACTCTGAGATGCAGAGCATCAGTTCCTGGGGATTTATCAAGTTTTAATCCTAGCAGTTTCCCCAATACAATTTCCTGACTAATAAGGATTTCCTTCAGTGCCTCCTTCATGCTAGACCCTTCGTCCCCTAGCATTTCTGGAAGGCTAGTTGTGTCCTCCTTAGTGAAGACAGATCCAAAGTATTTGTTCAGCAGTCTGCCATCTCTTTATTGCCCATTATGAATTCACCTGATTCTAATTGTAAGGTTATTTGTCTTCACCAGTCTTTTTCTCTTCACATATCTGTGGAAGCTTTTGCAGTCAGTTTTAATGTTTCCTACAAGCCAACTCTCATGTTCTATTTTGCTCTTCCAAATTAAACTCTTTATCCTTCTTTGCTGGATTTTAAATTTCTCCCAGTCCTCAGGTTTACTGCTTTTTTGCGCCAATTTGTATGCCTCCTCTTTGGCTTTAACACTATCCCTGATTTCATTTGTTAGTCGTAGATGAGCTTTCCCATTTTACTCTTACGCCAGACAGGGAATCGCAGTTGTTGAAGTTCATCCACGTGTTCTTTAAATGTCTGCCATTGCTTATCCACCGTCAACCCCTCAAATATCATTTGCCAGGTTATCCTGGTTAATGCATATCTCATGCCATCAAAATAAGCTTTCCTCAAATTCAGGGCCCTATTCTCAGATTTAACTGTGTCACTCTCCATCTTAATGAGGAATTCTACCATATTATGGTCACTCTTCTCCAAAGGATCTTGCACACAAGATTGTTAATTAATCCTCTCTCATTACACAATATCCAGTTCAGCATGGCCTGCTCTCTAGTTGGGAAAACTGTCCATTATACATTCCAAGAAACCTTCCTCCATCGCATTGCTGCCAGTTTGGTGAGCCCAATCAGTATTCAGATTGAAGCCACCCATGATAACTGCATCTCCTACATGCATCTCTAATTTTACTACTTGATGCTACCTCCAACCTCACTGCTACTATTTGCTGGTCTGTACACAACTCTCACTGCAGTTTTGTCCTTTGGTGTAGGAGGAGGGCAATGGCTCATGGTGAGTGGCAGATGGGTAAGGAGGTAGATGAAGAAGACGAACAATGGAAGATAGAGGAAGACTGAGGGAAGGGAAGGTGGTCCTTGACAAAGGCTGCATGTAAAGCTCACAAACATGGGAATCAAAGAGATACCATGTCGCTTACTGGAAGGGGGTATATGATGACTTCAGATGTGGTGGGTAGAAGTCCAAAAGTGGGACCTTAGGAGCTTCACAGGTGATTGACACAGGGGAAGGGTGGCTGAATTGAGGAACAGACTTCTCTTAGAGGTGGCTAACTTTGTCTCCCTGGGTTATTGATATCCTACCCAGTCCGGTGTTGAAAGCTGAGCTGGAGAGTGCTATGAGTGTGTTGTACTGGTATTTAAATATGGTGCCGGTAGGTGATGGTGGATGGACAAATCAGCTGCTAGCCCACCTATGCATAATTAATGAGATTTAAAGTGCAGAATCTGGTGCGGGATCTCACCGATCTGGCCAGTGGAATCCCCTGAAGTTCCAGTGTGGTGAATGTTCATTCATACAGGGAGGTTGCGGAACAATTAAGTACAAATGGGTTCTGGAGCATAACAAACATCAAATCAGGATGGCAGAGAGACACACTTGGCTTGGAATCTACTCTAAATATAACAAATCCTAATTTCGAGGGCAGACGGGTTTCCATCCCTGGCATCTTTGATCACTGGCTGATGGGGCCTTCCTTAAAGGTGACAATGCAGGGTCTCACTAGCTCTCCAGCCAGCAGGCAAGACCCCAACCTCCTGTGAGTGAACATGGAGTTGGAGAATGCAAGTTATGGAGACAATGTACAATCAACTAAATTAAATGCAGCACAACTGCATGTATTAATAAGATTCAACAGCAATAAACAGAGCATTATTTACTTTACTTATTTTTAGTTATCTCTGAATCATTGATATTGGGAGGTATACACCACATATAATGAATTTACCTCACCTCTACATCAATGTTTTAATGACAAGCACATATTAACACCTAAATATTTAGATACGGAAGGATAAATTCAGATTTAAGTTTGGAGAGCAGTTCACAATTGGAAAAAAGCCATCCATCAAAGAATTCAGAGCCAGATTATCAGTGAGCCTTAAAAAGCAAAACTACATGCTAACAGTGTAATGTAGTTAAACATCATGGATAAAAGCAAGGGGGGGCGTTGAGGTGGGGGGAAGGAAACAACTCTCCCAGCTTGCTGTGCTGTTCCAGCATTAAGCACTGGCTGTTTAGCGGGCACCCCACAGGGTGCCACGGCTTCCCTGCATCTCCGGCCACCAGATTTCTGGCATCATCAGCTCCACACCAAAAATCGGTGTGGAACTGATTTGAATATAGTCATCTTCATTACCATCCAATTAGCAGGTCTGGGACTGAAGTCTCTAGGCTGTAAGCCTCCCCACCTCCGCCAGGAGTGTTTCACTCCAGTGGGGTTTACAACAGCTCCTCATTAACAGGGGATCCTATTGGAGTGAATGGGAACCAAGGAGGCATCCCGTGAGGTTGGGAGTAAGAGTGGGTCCAAGGGGCATCTTGGAGAAGGGTACAGATCGGAGATCAGGGAAGGGGGATCGAGGTGGGCCAGGAGAAGGAATTGAGGCAGTTTACGGGGTCATACAGTCGGTGATGTTGGGGTGCAGGGCTAGCCAGCAATCGGGATACCAGCAGTATGGAGTCACTGCACGTGTGCCAATCTCCATTATGACAGCTCAGTGCATGTGCAGAGGCCCTTTCAGCTCCATACTGCCAACCTTCCAGTGGGAACAAGCCCTGTCTCCTGATTTTTATCACAATTCATGCTATGGCTCTCTGTGATACACAGAGTGTGGGAGATTCATATTGAAAATCCCACTAAAAAAAACTGCGGGACTTATTCCAGTTTTTAAGCAAATTCAGTGCTTAGAATTATTTGGGAGAATCCCAGCCAGAATGTTTCCAGTGATTAAGGACAATAGAACAGTGGTTGCAAATATAAGACTAAACATGAGAGATTTAGGATAAATATCAAGATAAACATTTTTACACAGTAGGTTGTAAGGCTGGAATGCATCACCAGTGTCAGTGTTTAAAGCAGAGATAACATCAACGTTTAAGAATCAGTGGTTGAAGGAAAGATAAATAAAGGGATAGGAGAATAATGCAGACACATGGGAATAATATTTTATGTAGAGGATTAAGACGAATAGGAACTAAACATTTGAATAGGTATAAATTGAGAGAGATGGATACTCAGTGAGACCTTGGTGTCCTTGTGTATCAGTCACTGAAAGTAAACACGCAGGTACAGCAGGCAGTAAAGAAGGCAAATGCTATGTTGGCCTTCATATCAAGAGGATTTAGTATCAGCTGTTCGTGGGGCTACACCTGGAGTATTGTGTGCAGTTTTGGTGTCCTTATCTGAGGAAGGATGTACTTGCTATAAAGGGAGAGCAGTGAAGGTTTACCAGACTGATCCCTGGAATGGCAAGTCTGTCATATGAGGAGAGAGTTAAGTTGGTTAGGATTGTATTCATTGGAGTTTAGAAGAGTGACAGGGGATCTCACAGAAACTTATGCAATTCTAACAGGATTAGATGCAGAAAGAATTGATCCCGGTGATGGGGAAGTCCAGAACTAGAAGTCATAGTTTGAGGATAAAACTTTTAGGACTGAGATGAAGAGAAATATCTTGATCCAGATTGTGGTGAATCTGTGGAATTCATCACCACAGAAAGTAGTTGAGGCTAAAACATTGTGTGATTTCAAGAAAATACTAGATATAGCTTTTGGAACTAAAGAGATCGAGGGATATTAGTGGTATGATGGAATCAAGATATTGAATTTGATAATCAGCCATGAGCAAAATGAATTGTGGAGCTGGCTTGAAGGGTCAAATGGCCAACTCCTGCTTCTATTTTGAGTCACTTCTCTTTACCACACTCCTTCCTTTAATATATTTATAAAAGCTCTTTCTTCCGATATTGCATAGGAGTGTTTTTCCATGTATCTTTTGTTATATTCCTTGCTATCTATTGTTGCTTTTTATAGCTTTCTCAGTTCACTTTTTTGCACTTTTCCTTGCATTTGCATGAGTCATTTCTTTTAGATTAGAACAATTCCCTTACCTCATTAAAAGCAAAATACTGCGGATGCCTGTATATCTGAAATATAAACAGAAAATGTTGGATAATCACAGCAGGTTTGAGAGCTTCTATGGAAAGAGAAACAGAATTGATATTTTGAGTCCATATGACTCTTCTACAGAACCGTTCTACTGAAGGGTCATATGGACTTGAGACATTAACTCTTGCCACAAATGCTGCCAGACCTATTGGGGGGAATATTCCTCTTCCAATGCCCCACAGGAATCATAGCAAGTGGGGGGAAGGCGGTGATGGTGCGTGCCATGCAAACATCCACTGACCTCAGATGGGATTTTCCAATTTTAGGGGGAGCATGGCCAGAAAATCCGGCCCACTGAGTTTATCCAGTACTTTGTGTTTTTGCCTCTTACCTCATTTGTTGTCTATAGTTGGTTAACCACGCAAGTGCAATCTTTGCTCGATAGAGCTTTGCAATGATTTTTGTGTCATATCTAATACTCATTTGAATACTTTCCACTAACCATTTAAATCTTAGCAATACAACTTAATAAGTAGAGAGAAACTCTAAACCATTTCACATTTTAAATGCAACTTAAAATATAATCCTCCTCCTGCTATGTCTGCTGCGCAGTGTCTGAAACTTTGCAAAGAGCAATGTGGGGAATAAAACATATATTGCAAACTTCCAATGGTTTGAAGTAGATATTATTGTCAGTAGACACAAACTGAAGGAATATGAGTGGTTCATTACATTCTTAATATGACAGTTGCCATCTAAATTAAACTCCCAGGTTGTTCTCAGCTTTGTATTGCCCTAAGAATAATTTCATCCCAGTAGTCCCACTGGAGCCATTTTATGCTTCCTTCCTTTTACTTTGCTAATGTTTTTCCCTTTGGCCCTACATGCCCTGCCATATGCAGTGGTACAGTTCTACGGATACCAATAGATCTCTAGGAGCTTGCTCGGTATATCATTTTTCACAGATTAGACGTTAAGTGTTGACAGGTTTCTTTATCAGCATGACAAGAATTATGATTGTGCTTCATCTTACACCAGTCCTTTTGCAGTAAATATTAACATTCCATTTGCCTTTTTTCGTACATGTTGCATATCCAGATCCTTCTATCCAGATGCATTTTGAATCTGCTTTCCACGTAGATAATAATTTGCCTATTTTTTCAGCCTAGACACACACACACTTATCCACATTATACTCCATCTGCCAAATTTTGGTACATTCTCCAAGCCTATCTAGTCTGTCCCCAAACTTCGAAGGTCAATTTCAGCTCCATGTTACCACCCAAACTAGATACAAAGTAATTGTGACCTTGGGAACCTGCCAAGCTGACTATTTGCCAGCTGAAACATCAGAGGTGCAATTTTTTTCTGACAATAATAATGAAATCTCGACAGGAGGGATGATCTCATTATTAACTTTAATATTGAAAAATCAATATTTTCACAGCCACACCATTTCTAAAAGCCTGATTGCATATTTGTTCATCAATGGCACAGTCATTTATTTCAGTATGTTGTTCCTCAGTTAATCTTCAAAAGTTACCTACATGAGCAAACAGAGTCATCAGTGCTGGCAAATGAAGTTCAGTTCAGCAAGGTGGATTGAATCGTTTTCCTTTATTGAACTTGAGTGGTTAATCATTTCTTTCTTGCTTGAAAACCATTAATGTTATTTTTCTTTCTGGGATTTTAATACAAAATAATAAACCATGATATGTGCAGTTACTGCCATACTGCATTGCACACTCCATCAAATAAGGGCTAATCTCCAAAACTAATTGTTATCTCAGGTAGTGACGAAGAGGAGTTAGGGACAGAATTTGCCCAAGAAAATGACAGTGGCAAGAAAACTGGAGCATTCTGCATCAGTCTGTCTGGCGTGAATTCGATCACAATCACCCCACATTTAGTGCATTAAATGAACCACTACGTGAAAGGTGCTAGTATGGAGTCCCCAGGCATGTGACTAATCCCAAACTGACTCATTGATGTGTGCTGTTAACTGCGTAAACTGCAATGAAATGCTCCCTCTGCATTCACAGCCAGTCTCGCCAGGAGGCAGACCTCAGCGGTTATGATTTAATTCACATGCATGTTGGAATGGATGGCTTCCATGAACCTATTCTGAACAAATTCATAAGATGTGGACCATCACTAACTGCCTTCCATTTCAGATGGCATTTAAGAGTCAACCACATTGCTGTGGATCTGGAGTCACAAGTAGGCCAAACCAGGTGAGGACAGCAGATTTCTTCCCTAATGGATATAATTGAACCAGATGGTTTCTATGACAATCGGCAATGATTGAGTAGTGGTTAGTTGTTGCAACCAGATGAGGTGGAATGAACTTCCTATTCAGTCCTTTACTTGATCATATCAAAGATTTTGCTTCAGAGTTGTTAGCACTGTTGCTTCTCAGCACCAAGGATTCGAGTTTGATTCCGGCCTTGGGTGACTGTATGGATTCTGCATGTTTTCCTCGTCTCTGCGTGAGTTTCCTCCAGGTGCTCCAGTTTCCTCCCACAAGCTGGTTAGGTGCATTGACCATGCTAAATTCTCCCTCAGCGTACCCAAACAGATGCCAGAGCATGATGACTAGAGGATTTTCACAGTAGCTTCATTGCACTGTTAATGTAAACTTATTTGTGACACTAAGAAATAAACTGTAATGGATATCTTTTTTCAATCCAATTTCATTTACTTTCTAATAAAGAACCAATCAGATGATGTTTTCTTGAGTCACAAAAAGAGTAAATTTATTATTAGTTTATTAGAAGAAATAAAAGATGCAAAGCATGCAAACGCAGATTAGAAATAAGGAAAATTAGAAGTCTGAATAAAAATTAAAATAGGTGAGTAAGCCTTTGGCTTGTCCATGAGGTGTATATGATAGTAAATGGCAACCGTCAGTTGGATGATTTTGGTTGAACGTTGGCGCTGACTTTGACAGTTTTGCAGTCTGCTGGGGCGGGGGGGGGGGGGGGGGGTGAACTTGCTGGATTGTTCCCAGAGGGAGATATGACCTGCTTGTCTCTGGAGGAGTGACTGAAGAGGCTGTCCTGTTCCTTCCTGCTTTCTGTCTGTCTGCTAGACAACTTGCTGCCAGCAAGAACGAGAGGGAGAGAGGGGAGCCTGCATGTCTGCTTGTCTCTGCAGGAGTGACTTCGAAGGTTGTTGATGCTTTTTGTTTCTGTCACCGCTTACACAGGTCTTCAGCAGTTTGAGCTTATTTCGCTATACATTCCCAGGAGGGTGAACAGGCAAGTCTTGCATCCAAAAGCAATTTTGCTTTCATCACGGAATCTTTTTAACATATTTTGCAACATAGATCAACAAGAGATGGGTTTTTGTATATCTGATGGAATGGAGCTAAATGGGGGACAGTTTCCATTGTCTTTACAAACACAGGAGATTAAAGTCCAACCATTTGCATTGCCCAGGCCTTCCTTTCGAGTGTCTACGTTTGAAGTTGACCTTGACAGCTCTGCAGATGTAAAATTCCATGATCCCTCAGACTGGACTGTCAGTGTAACACCCATAGGAACTTCCCAGAAGTGGTCACTTTACACTATCAGCCATCTATGATCAGTGTCTTGTATTTCTTTAAAAAAAGACACAAATTTTCTTTAAACAGTTCAAGATGAGGTTGCGGGTTATTGGTCACTCTCACTCTGATATCGAGTTGGTTTTCCTGACCAGTGGTGCAGTTGATAAGATGTACCATTTGAAGAATAACTCACTTTGGCAACTTTTATCAGGTTGTTAAACTTCATCCATCTTCCACCTCTTCCATTAAAAACTCTGGTGCAGCATCTGAAAACCTTTGTGTTCACCCTGTCACATGTTTAGCCACTTCTCAAAGTACCATAGCCTACTACTACTTGTAGCCACAATGCTTGTACTACTTGTAGCCACTCTTTTAAGAGTTGCAGGTTACCTTTGAACAATGCTAGCTACACATGATATTAAGCCCCTTGTCAAAGTGCGCAGCCAATGAAAGGGGCAGAGAGCATTACCTGCATACAGCAATCATTTCAAAGAGCAGTAGTACACATTTACCAACAGCCTAAAGCAAGGGCATGTCATATTTTCTATGCTGTTTTTCAATGATTGACCAATTTCTTCCCCCAATGCATTAACCAGTCCCCATCAGAATTTTAGAACTGAGTTCAAGTCCTGTAACTATATTTTAGTAAGAATTTAGCAACACCAATTATTAATCCAACCGATTTATTTGATAGTAAAAAAGCGAGCTTTCAACACTCTTGTGTCTTCCTCAGGCAAGTGCAGTGTTCTGGTCTGCAATAGCACACATCAGCACAGACAGTCAGAGATTGCTGATTAGAATGCGAATCCTTACATCTAAACTGCTATTCAAGTGTTAAAGTGGCTAACAATGTGTGTGAAGGGAATCCTAAGCATTGGTTAGAGAATTGTGTATTTTCTCCAGACAGCACAGTAAGTGAGGTTTTTTGCTAACCCAGGCAAGTTTACGGGGGTTACAGATAGTGTGTCATGAAGCCAAGATCCCTGTTAAGACCGTCCTCATGTGTGCGGAGCTTGGCTATCAGTCTCTGCTCAGCGACTCTGCGCTGTCGTGTATCACGAAAGCCCCCTTGAAGAACATTTACCCGCAGGTAGGAGGCCGAATGCCCATGACTGCTGAAGTGTTCGCCCACAGGAAGGGAACTGTTTTGCCTGGTGATTGTTGAGCGATGCTCATTCATCCGCTGTCGTAGTGTCTGCATGGTCTCCCCAAAATACCATGCTTCAGGACATCCTTTCTTGCAACGTATTAGGTAGACAATGTTGGCCGAGTTGCAAGAGTATGTACCGTGCACCTCATGAATGGTATCCTCACGCCAGCATCTTTACATCATGACTATATTTTAGCACATCCAGGAAGTTGCTGATTACCTTTGAAAGGTAGGGGAAACAGCAGGGGGACAGAAGTGTTAGTCAGAGATTTCCTGAATTGTTTACAAATCACTTTTCTCTTTTTTTTCTGGAGTAAGGAAGCAGGCAGGATCACAGTATGAGGTTGCATCCAATTACAAATGGTGCAACCCTGTTTCTCATTTTGAATGCAAAATGTAACAAAACCATTTTTATCTGCTCAGAAGTATTAATGCATTCATTTGCTAACTTGATTTTTTTTAACCAAATCCCACTCAGCAACTTGAGACATAACTCTAAAATATTACAGACGATAATATCTTGGATTTGTTTGGGACACATCCAGTTCAAAGGTAATGTTACCCAATTAGTAATCCAGAGGTATGAGTTCAAATATTACCTTGGCAGCTGAAAGAATTTAAATTCAATTAAATAATACATCAGAAATAAAATGCTTGTCTCAGTAAACTACCAGTTTTTTTTCAAAAGATTCATTAATGTCCTTCAGAGCAGGAAGTCTACCATTCTTACCCAGTCTGGACAATGAGGACGAGATTCTCCAGCCTCCAGCTGTGTGTTTCCCACTAGTGGGAGGTGACGCATTGATTGCTAATGATGGGATTCTCTGGTCCCACCTCTGAAATCACCTCACATCAGCAGGAAATCCACAGGCTGATGTGCACTGCCAGCTGTCCGGGAGAATGATGCCAGCGTGAACAGCTGGAGAATTTCAAACCATGGGGGCAATTTTCCCAAAAGTGCTGAATTGGCAGGAAAACTGGTCTAGATCACGACTATTTTCTCAGTGTAATTTCACACTCAAACCTCTCCACATTGTGCACGGAGAGGTCACAATCATGAATCTCATCAAAAACCAAGGAGGGCAAGGCCTATTCATGCCAGAGTCTGACAGCTCTGGAACTCTGCACATGTGCAGTGGTCCCGATCTGTTAGACTCCCCGTTTGCTGGCCAGCCCAGGACCCCCACAGTGCTGCCCCTCCAGCTACCCCCCAACCAACAGCCCTATTGTTGCCCCCACAACAATTCCTGGGCCAGTCCCAACCCCCACCCACCTCAGAATGCCCCAATGTCCAGCCTATATCCCCTCCCCAGCAGCAACAATCCCCCAGCATCCCCCACCACACAAAATTCTTCACTGACCCTCCCCAGCAGACCAAAATCCCTTCCCACCTGAGGCAGACCCCTCCAACAAGAGGCAGACACCCCCCCCAACAGTGGCAATTCCCTGTCCCCTTATCCCAGCAGCCCCCCCCACACTGATGCCCCCCAAATCCTCCCCAGGTGGCAGACCATCCCACCCCCCGCCATAGTAGACCACCACCTTCCCAGCCTCCCAGTCACTGGCCTCCCTTCAGCTCAGAATGATCCCCATGCGAGTGGCAGTGGGACTACCCACCCCTATCAATCGCTGCCTAGGCCCTGCCTCTTGGCACTACCTGATGCCCAATGGGCAGTGCCAAGGTATTCCCTGGGAATGGGCACTTAGCCCCTTGGGCAGTGCCAGGGACACAGACTGGCACTAACCAGGGTGCCCAGGTGGCACCACATCCCTGCTGCCCAGTCTCCAAGAGGCCCTGATTCCCCCCCTTAACTCCAGTGGGATCTTGCACTAGTTCCCAAATGTGGGGAGCAACTCTAAACCTCGCCAGAGTGAAGTACTCCTGGTGGGGTGGGAAATGCTATCGGACCTGGCAAGTTCCATACTGGACCTGATAATCACATCTAAAATACATTGAAAATATATTAAAAACAGATTTCAATTCCTTACCTCTCTTCCCTGCGACTGCTCCCTGGCTCTGGGAGACATACATGAGTTGGGAACACATGCATGAATCCCACAAAAAGGCCGACACGCAATTCTCCCAACTGACCCTCCAAAAAATTTGTGGGTCACAATGCAAGAATTAGCCCCATGTTTCTCTCGGCTTATACCAATTTGGTTTGCATTTAACTGCCTCAGAAATAGCTAGCAAGTCACTTAGGTGTGGGAGGCTCACCCCCACCTATCACGGGCAACAATTTCAATCATGTTTGTACTATTTGTGACTTCATTTTTAGCTAGTACATTTCCAATACAGATTTCTGAATGCAGTGCCATATGGAGCCAGGTTCTTTATAGTCTGAAGTGCAATATGGTTTCCTGGAGAGGCACTTAAACAAATACTTTGTCTTCTTCACCCACTGTAATAACATTTGTTTGACAGTTTTTTCTGCTGGATACTTTTGAAGAACTAGGCTGTTGAAATGTTTGACTTTTGAGAGCAGATGAAACTTTACTCACAATGAAACAGTAATAACTATGTCCGTGGTAGATTTGTCTCACTCTGTGGTGTTGAAAAAAATATGATGAGTTTCTGATCTTAATATCATTCCTTAAGACTCTAATTCTCAAAGAAATGGGATGGGATCTTCTGCCACCAACGCCTCCAGCCATACCCTTGTAGGTGTTTTCCAGTGACAGAGGCGGCTCACCATTGGCAGCCAGCCAAATCCTCCAGCCAGCCAATGTCAATGACATCTTGCATGGCTTGAACATCTTGCTGCCGGGAAACCTATTGTGGGGCGTGGCTTTCAGCGAGACTGGAAGATCCCACCAGCAGGAAGGGCTGGGGGGGGAAATCCTGCTCATTATCTTTTTGCTTTAAAGACAGAAACATTAATTAGTTAACTTTAAATGCAACAAGATAATACTAACAGGTAGAAAATGCAATTTAAATACAGTTCTGCATCTGCAGCATTCTGTTTTACAATTTATGCATTGCAAAGGTTCCCCAAGCATTTTCATATTAACCTTCTATAGTCTCTAACATCCTACCTTGTACTTACAGCTGTTACTTTTCAGAGTCAGCACAGCTGAGGGAAACTAAACCTTTGTCTTAAAACAAGAACCAATGCTGTTTTTTAAAATGGTATCTTAACACACAGCATATCTAACTGAGCAAGCCCATTGCACTTATACATTACTGAAAAGGGAAAAGGAGATCATCTTCAGTGATAATTGGCTTCAAAATTGGCATAACTCCACCCAGATCTCTGTAAATTAACTTTTTTAATGACTCTTATTCATGTAAACATTGTATTGCCCTGTTTCTTTTTCAATAAAAATAAATTGGCATGAAATATGGCAAGAAGGAGCAGATATTTGAAGGAGTATGCAAATACTGAAAAGCAATAAAGGGGTTCTATAAATTATCTCAGTTGTTGATCAAGCATAAGCTTTGAAGTTGCTGTTGGTGGAAGTAATTAATGAATACTTTTTCTTTATCGGTGCAGCTATTAAGAGAGAAAATAAAAGAAAAAAACTTGTGTTTATTTGTTAACTTTTATGTCCTCAGGACATCCCAAAGTGTTTTACAGCCAATAAATTATCTTTGAAGTGTTGTCACTGTCATGTGGATACATGCAGCACTGAGTTTACACACAGCAAGATTGCCATCAAATCCAATGAGATAAATATCCAGGCAATTTGTTGCTGTTGAATGAGGGATAATTGTATTCACCAAGAAATTCTGTTGTCCTCTATTAATACTTTTACATTGACCCACAAAGGCAAATTGTTTTATGTCTCAACTGAAAGACAACATACTATGCCTTTGGTACTCAAATCTTTTTTGTGAACTGATTTGAAATGGTTCTGTAGCTAGACACTAATGTTTGCCAAAGCAGGTTTGCTCATTCAACTTCCTTTCATAATTCTCCTCCAGGCTTTTTTACACTGGGGCAGTTGAAGTAGGGTAATAAAGACAGCAAAGGGAGTTCTACTCTCAGTAAACCGGTAGGTATGAGTTGAGTGGAAAATTAAACTTTTAAAAGCCAAATCCTGACTTCAATCTACTTCCAATCAAGTTCTGTTTTTTATTAAGGTGTCAGGCAGACAATCAACCAACTCACTCTCAGGAGATGAGTTGATAATTTGAATATTATAATGTGTGTCTATGTTTACCATTTAGAATTTACCCTAGTGAGATTTCTGGATGTAGGGAGACAAGGGTTATTGTTTCCACTAACCTAATGATCCAACCTCATCAAGCACTTCACATCTCCAATAACTGAATAATTACCCAATCTTTCCAATATTACTCTGTAGCCTCTGACTTCCCTCTGAACTCCTACCTCCTCTGAACCCTGAAGCCTCAATCTACAGTCCCACCCAAAATAAAACCTCTAACTAAACCGCAAGGATTCTGACCACTACCTAAATCTGGTTTCCAATTCCTGATCACCCCACCTATCAATGCCTGGCAGAAGCCAGGATTCAGCTGTCCCCAAGCCAGCTGCTGGGCCTCTGGGTGTGTTACTTCCAAGGCTGGTGAAGGTGCACCAGGAAGCCCAGGGAATTGCGGAAGGGCTGTTAGCAACCATGCTGTGACTGTGAAGTTGTTTACAGGAGTCCAACGGAGTGCTGTTGCAGGAGCTGGTGCTGACACAGCATGAGATCGAGACTAACACTGCAAGGGTGGAGACTGCAGTGGAAAGTCTGGCTCAGGGGTCTGTCTTCATGTGTGACGGGGTCCAAGCCGTCCTGGAGACATAAGGGTGAGTATGTTTCCAGCATCCAGGAGGCTCAAAGTTCAATAGGCATGAGTTGGGGGCATGTGGGAGACACTGCTGGCCATAGCTAGGACTCTTGCTGGCATTCTGGAGACACAGCAGGCTGCAGCTCGACAACTTAGCCCATGCTCAGAGGGCTAGTGCTGAGGGGCTCCAGAGCCTGGTTCGCTCACAGAATGCTGTAGCAGAGGGGCTCCAGAGCTTGGGCCAGTTTCAGAGGGCTAAGGCTGAGGGATCACAGATCATAGGGCAGATGCATCTAGGCAGAGCCAAGTGACGCCAGAGCTTCTGGAGCTTGGTTCAACTATCCTGGCATCCCATGGAGTGTCCCTGGGGCCTCTGTTCTCCCTAAGGGAGGAGGAAGGGCTTAAGGCCACGCTCCACGTGTCTTTCACCGAGGAGATCCCAGAAATCCCGAGACCTTCCAATTTCCCCCTTCCTCACACAGGGGCATTTCAGAGCCAGCAAGATGAACAGGGTGGCACCGAAATAGTGCCATCTGCAAGTCAGCCAGAGCTGTCCACGTCCCGGCCACTCAGGGGACATCCAAGTAACGGAGTATGCATCACAGCTGGACATCTCCACCTCCAATGTGTGTTCTGGAGTGGCATCAAAAAGGAGTAGAAAGTTGCAGTTCACTAAGACGGATGAAGGTCACCAGGGTTTACTAATCAATAATGTTGAGAACACAATAAACTGTTAATTACACCTTACAGCTATGACCAATATGTCTCTGATTTTCCCCCTTACCCCTCGTCATCCTGCAGGGCTGAGTGGCCTCCATTCCTGTGCATAGCGGTGCTGTCTGTTGTGCCTTGTGAGACTCAGCCGGCCCTACCTTCTCCAACATCCACCACATCCTTGGTGCAAGTGCACCAAGGCCTCAACACCGCCCGCCTTCTGTGCAGTCTCTCGGCAGCTGCTCAACCACTCCCTGGCCCTCAGTGGCAGCCCTCTGCTCTCCTTGACAGTGGCTGCTCCTTGGGTGGTCTCTCCACGCCCGCCTCATCCTAAGCCACCTCCTCCTCCTCCTCCTCCTCCTCCACCCCTGCTGCCACTATAATGACCAGCTCCAAATTGAGCAAATCAAGATCCAGCTGCACAACGGGGTTTGGAGAGAGCATAGAATGATGGATTATTATCATTGGCTGCATTCACCCAGCACCACTCCAATCCCTCACTAGGGCCAGCATCCCCACTTGTGGGTGCTGGCAACATCACATAATCCATGGTGCCCTGCATGATCCAATTAGGGTTGTGTGAGATTCCCATCATGACAAATGCTGGCACAGATTGTACAGGTTGTGTGCACCTTGGGCAATGCTCACCCTTGAGCCATTGCTATGTGCACAACTGCAGCATCTGTCACAGGCATGTGTTGCTGGTCCATGTCACAAGGCAGGGACAGACTGCAAATCAGTACCAGATGTGTGCCCAGTGATAGGAGATTCCATCAGTCCATATCTGAACCATTGCACCCCGGCCAGGAGCAACAGCTGCTTCATCTGGTTAGGTCTCTGTCAGCGCATGCTGCACTCCTCCCCCACCCCAAAACACCAGCCCTGACTACACTCTACGGCAAGATAATGCCATTGCAAAGTGCTCTAGAGGGGAAGTATGAGCAGGACTCCTTGAGAATACTTCTCACACTGAGCTACAGCACTGCCTTGGAGGGGAAGCAAAGCAGGACTCCTTGAAGGTGCTTCTCACACTGAGCTACAGTGCTGCCCTGGAGGGGAGGGCTGAGCAGGACTCCTTCACAGAACCTCTCCCAGAGAGGTCTGAGAAAATACAAGCCCCTCCAGACCCCACCCCAGATACCTCTTGTTCATGGGCCAGCACTTGAAGACAGCAGGAAACAGCCCACCAGGCATCTCCAGGGCCTGCCTGTAACATCCCCCGGACTCTGCTAGCACTGCTTACCTCGTCACACCATTTCAAGGCTGCCATGTCTTTTTTGAGACTTTTATATACTTACTCTGATTCGTGTCAAAATGACATCACACCAAAGAGGTGGAAGATACAAACATGGGCAGAGATTGCTGTATCAATCCCAAAAATGGCATGCTATGGTACAGGAAGTAATGCAAATCAGCAGCATGCCTGTTTTCTGCATGGTCCCGATAGCGCCATTCTTTTCTGGTTGGAAGATGTGCACTGGTCATAAAAGCTCACGGGAATCTGTAAAATGGCCAACATGCACATTTCCAACCCGACCTGCTAGAAAATTTATGGGTCGCAATGGGAAAACATTGTCTAGTTCAAACTGCTCAGCATACGTGGAAACCTGCCTTTCCACGATGACACAGTGGTTAACACTTCTACCTCACAGTACCAGGGACCTGCGTTTGATTCCCGGCTTGGGTCACTGTCTGTGCAGATGCTGGACATTCTCCTTGTGCTCTCCGGATGCTCTGGTTTCCTCCCACAATCCAAAAGACATGTTTGTAGGTTCATTGGCCATACTAAATTCTCCCTCAGTGTACCCAAACAGGCACTGGGGTGTGGTGACTGGGGAATTTTCACAGTGACTTCATTGCAGTGTTGATGTAAGCCCACTTGTAATACTAATAAATAAATTAAACTAAAGTGCTACTAAGACCTTCCCTGTCTGACAAGTCAGGAAGTTAAAATTTTCCCATTAGCTCCAAAATACTAAAATCCACTTCTCCTTTGATTAGTTTTGCTTTGGTTCTAATAACAATCTGATATATAACTAAAATTTTTAAAACTTGTGTCACCATCAATCTGTTCTTATATAACTATTGTTATGAGCTCCTAATTCAAATTAACACATTTCAGCACTTGTTCACTTAATAACAATTTAATGTTGGGTCAAGACTTTCTATTGATAAGTTTTCAGAAGTTCAAACATAAAAAAAATCACTAAAATGGGTAATGTGAAAATTGATCACTTTCTCAGCATGAATTCAGAATGATTTTCAAATAACAATGGGAGCAATCTCGAGTTTAAATGATACTGTAAAATGTACAATAAAAATGAAAATCAGCATGATGATAATGTGTGTCTGTGGCACTATCATGTATTTTACATTCTAGCCCAAAGTCAGTACTACCTCAAAATGTTTTCAGTGTATTACAATCGGTTGAATTGTCCAGCTGCATGTTCTTCATCTGTTCAAAGCATGCAATATATTCCTCATAAAGTTACATAATAACATATTGGAGTAATAACTAATCTACAGATTAGCTTACAATGTGTCTCAATTTTTAAACATTTATCTGCTTTGATTATAAAGAACAGGCAAGCAATACAGTAGATTTTTACCTTCATGTTGATCCAAGATGTACAGTGCAAATCACAAACTTTGCTTTATTAATTCTCAGGGATTCAGCAAAAACTGACAAGGTCACATGTATTATCCATCCACAGTTGTTGTAAAGTAATGGTAGTGACCTTTCTCCCCAAACTACTGCAGTCTTTATGGTACACCTGAAATGATGTTAGGTAGGGAATCCCAACAGAAAATAACTTACGTTCAAATGAGCGTGTTATGTGACTTGGAAGGAATGATGGTGTTTCCATGATCTCACTGCTCTTGATGGTAAGAGGGTGCAATGGGAAAAGGAATGTTGTTAAAACAGCCTTGAAATACTGCAGACTGTTGGATAAAAACATTTCCAACACTAGGAAAATAGAATTCAAGTACTGAAGTTTAATATGATTTAATTTTGACTTTGCACCAGATCCAGATATGCTGCAACTGGTATGAAACTCAAGATGGTTTCATTCCAATACAAGAAATCAATCTAATTGACCTGGGCCTCATCAAACTATTGCACATACATGCGCACTAGGTTCTCCCATGGTTATGGATGAGGATGTTTCTGCAATATTCTCTTCCTGTTTGTTGCCTAGGTGGCCACATTTTTGACTGCATGTTGTTGGGCTACAGAGCTTTCTTTGTATCCAGTAATTATAGGACCAATTAGGTCTGTCTATTGCCTTCCTCTTTTGATTTTGGTTTGTCCTGTGTAGTAGGATCACTAGATTTGTACCACAATAATGCAAGTGGGAGCAGGAGTAGTGCATAAGACCCATCAAGTTCACCTGCCATTCAATATGATTAGAGTTGATCTTGGACTTTATTTTTTCCATCTATTCCCAATATCCTTTAATTCCTTGTGAGACCAAAAGTCTGTCGATCCCAGCCTGAAATGTATTCAAGGGAACATTCACAACCCTCTGGGAGTGAGAATTCCAAAAATTCACAGCTCTTGGAGTGAAATAATTTCTCTACATCTCAGTCCTACCGTGATCCCATGTTTTAGATTTCCCAATCAGTGGAAATAATCTCTCCATAGACTCCAATGAAATCTCCTCTCATTCTTCTAAAATCCAGAGAATAAAAGCCCAATTTACTTACCCTCTCACCATAGGACAACCATCTAGGGACCAAGTTTTGAACCTTTATTGTACCACTTCTCATAAAGTCTATCTTTTCCTAAATGTGGAAATCAAAACTGCACACAGCATTCCAGACATTGGGCAGGATTTTACGATGTCACTTGTTCTGAACCGTAAAATCCTGCTCTAAGTCAACAGACTTTCTCATATTCCACCCTTCACCCATGCCTGTGGTGGGCAGGCCAGTAAAATTCCAGCCCATAGCCTCACCAAAACTTGTCGCAAGACTTATTTATTCATGTACTCCAATCCTCTTGCAATAACGGCCAACATTCTCAAGAAAGTTCCTTGCACTCCCATTTATACTCTGCATTGAAGCAAACTGACTCTCATGGTGGTCAAGACGTGGGGGTTTACCAAGCCAATGAAGTTACACACTGCTGTGATCTACAATTCCACTGATACTGATGGTGCACAGAAGTTCATCGATTTCCAGTTTAGCCCATTTTTGGGTGGTGTATTGGTATTCTGGTTAGCACTACTGCAGCACAATACCAGGGACCCAGGTTCAATTTCTAGCTTGGGTGACTGTCCGTGCGGAGTCTGCATGTTCTCCCCCTGTTTGCGTGGGTTTCCTCCAGTTTCTTCCCACCACCCAAAAAACATGCTGGTAACGTGCATTGACCATGCTAAATTCTCCCTCTGTATACTCGAACAGGCACCAAAGTGGAGGATTTTCACAGTAGCTTCATTGCAGTGTTAATGTAAGCCTACTTGTGGGACTAATAAAAAAACTTAAAACTTAAACTTAAGCTCAAAAAATTTTAGATGTCCTTAGTCTGTTCACTTAGCATGTTGCATTGTCACATTACTCAATAGATAATGTCCTCAAAGTTCATACAATGCTATGCCTTCAAAAAATTGTGATATTTTGATGCCTTCATGGGCAGATCATTTGCAAAAAATAAGTCAGTGAGACCAAAGTCTGTCAGATTGCTTTCTGGCATTGGTATGAAACCATATCAACTGCAGCTTATCTATATCTGATGCAAAATCAAAATGAAAGTGTCACTAAACTTCAATTCTCACCTTCCTAATATTCGCTATTAAGTGGGCTTGTTCGGAATAATAAAAATGTACCACTATTTACATGCTTGTCTTTGTTGGGAGTTTGATGTAAATAACCAAAAAGAAAGTGCTGCTTTGCTTGGATCACACGCATTTTAAAAAGAATACCAAATAATAGCAACATTTGTGAATGAAGTGCATACAATAAAAACAAATGTACTCTGATTCAAATCATGGCATTTTATTTATACATGAAGAAACATTACAAACCATGTCTGCAGAATTGATGATTTATAGAATCATAGAATCCCTCCAGTTCAAAAGGAGACCATTTGGCCCATCAAGCCAGCACCAACAACAACATCCAGGCTTTATCGCCATAACCCCAAGGATTTATCCTGATAATCCCCTTGACACTAAGGGGCAATTTAACATGGCTAATCAACCTAACCCATACATTTTTGGACTGTGGGAGGAAACCAAAGCACCTGGAGGAAACCCACACAGATACAAGGAGGACAAGTAAACTACAAACAGTCACCCAAGGCCAGAATTGAATCCAGGTCCTCGGCACTATGAGACAGCAATGCTAACCACTGCTGAAATCTGTTTATGCATTAAGAATATCTCAACACCATTCTTCTTCACTTTCAGAACTATTTTACTGGCCTGTTGGTATCAGAATAGTTCCAATTAAATCCATGGCTGAAAGGATTATAAGGTTAGAGAACGTATGCACCATTCTGGTAAATAAATTTTTGCTATGGTGAAATGCAATCCTCTTACAAACAGCAATGCAATGAGCTTTTACAAAGGACAGGATAAAGTCACATCAATTAACAATATCCTATAATACTTTTTTTCAGTGTCTACATA
Source organism: Sphyrna mokarran (assembly GCA_024679065.1). Lineage (NCBI taxonomy): Eukaryota > Metazoa > Chordata > Chondrichthyes > Carcharhiniformes > Carcharhinidae > Sphyrna > Sphyrna mokarran. The sequence continues at coordinate 100,482,696 of JAGIQG010000003.1, read as the reverse complement.
ATGGAACGTTATGGCTGAAATTAAATTATTACATTACATGTAGGACTTATAACTAAGCTGATGACAGTGGTTTGTGCTTCAGAATATGTTCCTAACATCAGATTTACCTCTTCAAATTTTATGTTCAATAAAATGGTATTTCAGTTCAGATTTATCCTCATGCCATGTTCAACGGGTAAATCATAAGCTATGGTTTAAAGGTATCTTCTCAGATGCTGGCAGAGTGCAACTATGGTTCAAATATATGTGTGAAATCACCATTTAACCTATAAATAAGAAGGGATACTGATATATCTAATCCAAACATAAAAACAGTCAGGATTTACTGCATGAGCTGAACAAACTGTGAAACAAAGAACTGTAACATGGGGTGGGATCCAAATTCTGACAGAATATATTGCTGCAATAGATTTATGGCGTGTGACTTTCATGTAATCCTATCCAGAATATGCCCTCGGTACAGGTATTTTCCAATCCAGTTTAAAAATATAACTCCCTGACTTATCTTTTATTTTGTATGGAAGCCAAGGTGCGTACGGCACATTGTTACAGCTGATAAGACAAAAATTGGTGCAGGTATATCGATTTCTGCATGCACAGTTGGTTGAGTCATAAGTGCAATTTCATTTCCAGCAGAGAAACCTTCACCATTAGCTGGTGAAGGTCAGTACAAGGCAACAATGTGCAAACTGCAGAGCCAGCCAGTGTGAAGTCTCAGGAAGAACTCACAGCACACATTACCAGTGGTAGATATTTACACTTAGCGGCAGAGCAATAGATTTCTATAAAAGAAGCCAAGCATACCTCTCAAAATATCTCCCATTCTCCCCAATAAAGCAACCCAGAAGCCCTACTTTGTTCATAATACACCAAAGTCAGTCTCAAAGGAAAATCCAAGGAGATTATATTTTTAACCATGTGCTTCAGTATGGTTTAGCTAATCCCAAATTAAACACGTCACTTCTCCACGTTGCTATGTGTTAAGACTGCTGTCAGAATATTGTACAAAACTCTATTTAGAGAATCACAAAGCTAATATATTCCGGATTGGAGCTTGTACTAATTGTGGAAAGCATTGAGAACATAGACTTCTGTTATTGAAAATAACAGTGAATCCACCAAATGCATTAGAAATGCAGGAATAAGTTGGAAAAGGGCAGATGAATTTTAACATGTTCTTAGCAACAAAGGAACCTGACAGAATGTCAAGACATGATCCAATGACAGCTAATGTCTTGTCAAGAAATGAAAAAAAATCACTTTCAACAATCAGGTTCATGGTCCCAGTGAAAGCAGACACACATCCTGATACCAGTTGTTTTCAGATAGCAACACTTTTCTCATCGAATCTTCCAGAAACAATGCCAGCTATAGAATTGATTAGTAATATAGTAATGTGTTTTTAATCTGTTATCCCACTGCTAGAATACCCTAAACCTCTCTACATAAGCCTACCAATGTGTAATTCCCAAAATATTAGTCTCTCTTCTCATAGATTTTAATTGCTCTAATGCTACAGACAACATTTTCTGTATTATTGCAAATTTTCGTCTTTCATGTTCATTGTTAAGAAGCCCATTGATTTTTTTAAAATTCATTCATAGGATGGGGGTGTCACTGGCTGGGGCAACATTTATGTCCATCCCTAATTGCCCTTAAATAGACAGTTTAGGGTCAACCACATTGCTATGAGTCTAGAGTCCCATGCAAGCCAGACCAGGTAGAGACAACATATTTCCTCCCCTAAAGGACATTAGTAAATCAAATGGGCTTTTGCAACAATCAACAATGATTTCATTGTCATCATTTGACTTTTAAATTCAGATTTTTTTATTAAATTCAAATTCCACAATCTATCAGGGTAGTATTTGAACCCAGGGCCCCAGAGCATTACTCTGGCTCTTTGGATTACTTGTCCAGTGATAACACTGCTACACCACTGCCTACCCCTAAAAGTAAGGTACAGTATAGTTGCCATTGTTCTGGAGGACCATAAGCTACTCTCCTCTTTGAGGGGGAGATCTGACTTGTGGTAATTTAGGCTTATGGTCACCTCATTTCAGGTGAGGGATAAGGTTGAAAAGGTGGGGTCTTCATGAATAACCTCAGCAGATACAGGAATTGACCCCTCGTTGTTGGCACCTCTTTGCATCACTAACTCGCTGTGCGTCCAACTGAGCTAAACCAATCCCTGCAAAAGTGTCTTAAAGCCCTGTCGGTTAACTAGAAACAATGGTTCTTTGTAGTGCATGTTTGTCAGGAATAACGTGAGGATCAATATAAAACCCAATGAAGAACCAACCCAGTCATCGTGTAAACTATTAATAAAGAATATTTATAAAGTAAAAGAAAAGAAAAACATAAGACAAGATTAATATAAACTTTGACACTAAAGTATATTAATACCTAAACACTGAAATAGCCTCTTCTTCCAAAATATACTTACATTCCCTGAATTCACTTTGCTCAAACAACATCCACTTTACTAATTCTGTGGCTGGAATTTCACCGTCCCACCTGCCACAGGAATCAGAGCACGTAAGAGGTGAACCATGGAAAGGCCTGTTGACCTCGGGCAGAGTTTAACGGTTTTGGGAATGAGTGAGATTGTAAATCCTGCCCTGTAAGTCAAATCCAGCTCATAGCTGTGACATTATACAGCCTGGCTGACTAAGGGAGAATATTCCTCTCTTACCCGCTTTGAGAATCATACCGGGCAGAGGCTGACTGTACAAAGGATTGTTGACCTTAGAGGGGATTTTCTAGTTTTGGGGTCAGAACATCCCACCACATGTCTGGAAAAACATCGTGGCCTGGTTCAGCAAAGGTACAAAACTACATCTGTTACAGGAGAATATTTGTAATCTGGCATGGCTCTATACGTTAGATATATAGACTCACAGATTACTGGTAATCAATGTTTCAGATGTGGCAATTCACACCTCACTTTCTCTAAACATCTTCTAATCTTGTTACTGGTGTAAATCACATCTCTGTATTCCTCTAGATGTCTGCTAATCCTATTACTTGTTTGTAATTTTGTTTTCAACCCAAATTCACGGTTAACTTTGTTAACTTCCAAATTCCTAACATCTTCTTCAACACTTTTTTTTTATCTTCTTGAAGTGTAAGATTCTATGTGGCTTGTTACTCTTCCAGAACTAACAGCCCTTTTCAACAACATATAATTCCTTTATGAAGTTCATCTCCTCTGTTTCACAGAATAGCTTTTGATTAGGGAAACAATTATTTAAACAGGTTGTAACGAACATTAGTGACAAACATTTGAATCTACTCATCTTGCGGTATCCAGATTTGGACCTTTTTGAAAAAACAATCTTGCACTCAATAGATTTTAATTTTATCATCAAACACTTGTGTTAACAAAAAATAGATTTTTTTCTGGAACTATCAGTATGTTAATTTTAACTCATGAAGCCAGAAAATTTAGCATCTTCCCCAATGAAGAGTTGCTCCAATAATTTGAAGCTATGTTTTGTTACGTTATTATTTCCTGTAGTTCTAATCTGGTTCACAATCTCATCTCTGCATCAAAATATCATAGGTTCAAACTCCATTTCAGGACTTCTGCGTACAACCAGAATAGCTGTAAGAAAGGAAGGCCATTCAGTCCATTACGCCTCTATGGTGCTAACCCATCTGCTGGAGATATTTTCAGCAACTCATTTCCCTGACTTCCTCCATGTCTTTTTTTTGGTTCTGTATTTTAAACTATTTTTCCAATTCCCCTTTAGAAAATGGAGTTGGCCAGGAATTTCCTCTGAGCTGTTTCTCAGTCAGGGATGCTGGTGTTGGGTGAGATTGATCAAGGTTATGGGGTGCTGTGAAACAGCCCTGGCAAACTGCTGCAATGCATCTTGTAGGTGGTACACACTTCATGTGATATATAACAGTGGATAAATTCCCTGAAATGTGTTAAAAGTTCTCAATGTACTGAATTGGAGCTAAATTACACTTAGTATGAATCATAACTGTGTCAGAGACTCATATTCTTTTGATTTAGTGCATTGATCTTCAGATGAGGATCTGGTACCTGAGTTATACTGTTGCTTTCATATTGATGTCAATCCAAAACTGCATCGCTCAGTGCAAAAGTGCAAGTAAAGCTTCAACCTATTTTCTGTCCTGGCCAGGGCTCACCTTTACATTAAACTACATTTGACAATCACCAGTAACAGGCTCTTAAAACGACACTTCTGTCATTTGGGACGTTCACTGTTTCAACCAATATATCTATATCCAGTGTAAGAATCTGCACAAAAGACATTTTCTTGCCAATTATGTAAGCCCAGCAGTTTAACAGTTACTCATTTTCCATCAAACTTAGAAATTACTATCTCCTATAAAAAAGATTGCAGTGCTTCTTCTTTTCCTTCAGCATCTTCCTTTCCAGGATTACCAACTGTTCTATTGCTCCAAATACATGGCCACAATACTCACCCGGTGACAAGCTAGGAACCCCATGCAGCGGAGGGTGAGGAAATTGGAAGACAGTTCAGCCCTCATTTGTCACCTTCATCCTCCACATATTCTTCCTACTCATCCTCATATTTATGCGAGGACATCTGAGCTCTTTGCCTTGTTCATCTGCGGGTCCAGCTTCTGCTGCTGTGTAATACTGCGCAGTCTGAAGACTCTGGCAGCTGCATTCTGAAAGGTGCTCACACAGTTGACGCATGTGGCATTCATTGTACCATTTTTAAGCCTCCTTGTTTGGGTTTCCACTGAACAACATCAGCAAGTTTGACGTCGTGCTCTCATACTTCCTTGCAACCATCTTTGCTTGTAGGCCTGAAAAATCAGCGAACTTGGACTGCCTCATGATGACAGCTCCTTAGCATTCTGGCACACACTGTGAGAAATACCCTTTTCTGTGTGCACATCAACTACATGTCATTGTAGCAGAAGTCCTTACAGTTGACAATACTCTAGGGTGACCTCATGGTGTCCATTTTGCCTTTGTGTGCAGGCGATTCTGCTCTGTACCTTTGGGAAGCCAGTCAGAGCTGGAGATCCAAGCATGCGTTCATTGACTGCTGTCCTTACAGGAAGAATGTATCTAATTGTTAGCCCAGGCAAACAAGTCACAGGTCATCTGTCATTTGAATTTATGTGCAGTCAACTGGGAGCCCCTGGATATGTCTCCTGTAGAGTCTTGGAAGCATCCAGAAACAAAAAGCAGTAGTGGATAGTGACACTTTTTGATGGCCAATGGGAATGTATTGGCATCTGGTTCAGCAGAAAGCATGTGTTGTTTTGGACATTGCAGTTGTCTGCTATCACCTGATGTGACAACCTGAAATTCCCGAGACATTGCTGTTCAGACATGTTAAGAAAACTCAGCATCTGCCTGTTACCATGACTCACAGGCAAATTGCAATCATCAGCTAAACCCCTCATTCCACTTCTCTATTCTCTTTCTCTCCTTCTGCCTCTTTCTCTCTTGCCCTCTGCTGCTCCATTCTCCCTCTCTCTCTCTCTCTCTTGTTCTCTGCTGCTCCATTCTCTCTGTTGCTCCCTCTCTGCTCTCCCTTCTCACTCTGCTGCTTCTCTCTCTCTCTTTCTCATTGCTGCTCTTCCCCTCTATTGCTGCTCTCACTTTCTCTCTGCTGCTGCCCTTCTCTCTCTGCTGCTTCCCCTCTCTGCTGCTGTTTTCTCTCTATTTCTCTTCTGCTGCCCCATCTGTCTCTCCGCTTCCTCCCTCACTAAAGTTAAAAAGTTAAAGTTAAAGTTTATATATTAATCACAAGTAAGGCTTACATTAATACTGCAAATGAGTTGCCACAATCTAGCACGTGTTGGAAACAATGCACCTCATCTCATGCACTTTATTCTGTGTTGTTCTCTCTCTCTCTCTCTCTCTGCTACTCCTCCTACCACGCACCCCCCCCCCCGCCACCTTTCTCTTTCATTCTGCTACTCCACTCTCTCTGCAAAAATATCACAAACAAACCTTTCCCACAGAGGGTAAGAAAGGAGCTATGAGAAATGAATTTTTATTCTATTATTTCTTTAAGTTTGATTCAACTCCATCAATTAACACAGTTTTTACTGGCAACTTTTAGGATGCCCAGGAAGCATGTAAATGCACTGTTACACTTGAAAGGGAACTGAAATATTGTTTTAATTGAATGATTAACATATGTTAATTGGCAGCCCAACTCTCTTGAAGATAGTGGTGAGCGAGCAGCTTAACCTGCTTAAATTATACCTGGAAATTGGAAGGTTTTAGTTTCCTGACATGTTGGTATTTTTGCCAGTTTTAACTCCTTTGTCTGTACCCACACCCACTTGCTCCTCCAAACTTAAATTTCACTTCATGTCTCATTTTCATCAGACATCAATATTTTATGCTGTGCACTGTTCATGGCATATTTTTATATACTTCTATTTATGTTCTCATTGGTATATCTTGTTCTGCCATGGACAAAATTGGTATTTTTGAACTTTCAGAGGTATATTTCTGGGAGCTTTGTCTAATGTTCCAGTAATTAAGGCCTAATAATGCTTAAACATACCACTCAGTGCCACTCTCCATCTCTCCAGGATGAATTGTGGCCACAAAGAGGAAGTCAAACTTAGGGAGAATAATTTCTATTCGAAATATTCCCCCACTATCTATTTGAAAAAAATAAATTCACAAATATACTTTTTACTTTTCCAAAAAAATCCTACAGATTTATTGTCCATCATTTTGGTACTCTTTCCATTGATCTTCTTCTTCTCTTTTGATGCCTCTGGCAGCCTATAGCTGCCTGTGATCTGGAGCAGCTCCATTCACTTAAAGAAGGCTATGACACAAATCAACCTGGGAGCCAGTTCAGACCCTTGAAAACATGCCAGCATTGTAAACAGCAAACAGCATTGCCAAACTCAAATAAAACTGATTTAGAGGAGCTACTAATTCCAAGAACATGAAGAAACTGAACCAATTAGAAAAACAGCAATTAAGTCAAGCCATTTCAGTATTTGAATGTATGCCCCCTCACAGCCGCAGTGATTTCTCAGAGTAAATATTCCTTTAATAACATCAGGTTTACTGATAAAACAACTTATGGAGCGGGATCTTGAATGGGCACCCTCCGTCTGCGAGATCGCTGGCAGAGCTTAAGATTCAGTGAACCCCGAAAATCACAGATCTCACTGGTGAAATGTTGGGTTAATCTGGGGAAGGGGGTCAATGCCAGAATGACCTGGGGAAGGCAGTCAATGCCAGGATGATTTTGGAAAAGGGGCCTGTGCCGGGGAGTGTGGAAGAAAGAAGCCGATGCCAGGATTGTCAAGGGGAAGCGGCCAAATACCAGGATTGTCAAGGGGAGGGGGCTGATGCCGGGATGTTCGGGGAAAATGGGGTGATGCCAGAATGATTGGGGAGAAGCGGATGATGCCTCGATGACTGAGGAGAAGAGGGTGATGCCAGGATGAACGGAAAGAAGCAGGTGATGCCTGGATTATCGAGGGAAAGAGAGCTATGCCAGAATGAGCAGGGAGAAGGGTGTAATGTCAGGATGATCTGGGGAAGGGGGTGCGATCCTTGGATGAGCAGGGAGAAAGGGGAAATGCTGGAATTATCGAGGGCAAGGGGGCAATTCCAGAATGAGAAGGAAGAAGGGAATGATGCTGGGATGAGCGAGGAGAAGGGGTCAATGCCAGAATGATCTGGGAAAGAAATGATTCCAGAGTAAGTGAGGGAAAGAGGTTGAAGCTGGGATGAGCAAGAGAAGAAAGGGACTGATACTGTGACGAGTGAGGGAAAGAGACTGATACTGGGATGAGTGAGGGAAAGGGACTGATACTGGAATGAGTGAGGGAAAGAGACTGATACTGGGATGAGTGAGGGAAAGGGACTGATACTGGGATGAGTGAGGGAAAGGGACTGATACTGGGATGAGTGAGGGAAAGGGACTGATACTGGAATGAGTGAGGGAAAGAGACTGATACTGGGATGAGTGAGGGAAAGGGACTGATACTGGGATGAGTGAGGGAAAGGGACTGATACTGGGATGAGTGAGGGAAAGGGACTGATGCTGGAATAAGTAATTCATGTTTTTCTGGTTTTTGGCACCCTGTAAAATGGCACCCCGATCTCAATAGAGCAGGTTCCTGGTTCTAAAACTCCTCGTCTCACCAGGTGGATGGAGAAATCCACACCCACTTTTTTGTCACAGTTTGAGTCAGATAGAACACTACAGCACAAACAGGCCCTTCAGCCCACAAGTTGCACTGATCATATCCATATCTACAAGGCCTATCTATAACTCTCAATCCCATTAAATCCCATGTACTCATCCAGAAGTCTCTTAAAAGACCCCAGTGAGTTTGCCTCTACCAGCACCGACGGCAGCCGATTCCACTCACTCATCAGCCTCTGAGTGAAAAATTTACCCCTGATATCTCCTCTGTATCTGCTCCCTAGCACCTTAAACCTGTGTCCTCTCGTAGCGACCATTTCAGCCCTAGGAAATAGCCTCCGAGAATCCACCCTATCTATACCTCTCAACATCTTATAAACCTCTATCAGGTCACCTCTCAATCTTCGTCTCTCCAGGAAGAAGATGTCTAGCTCCTTCAACTTTTCCACAATATCATGCTTGAATGCCTTCAATCGTGAAACAGCAATTCTCAAAGGAGTAAATGATATTTGAACTGACAATGATGGAGGTAAACTATTCCTCCTCACTCTCCTCAAAATCGCTTCAACCTTCGACACACTAAGCAACACCACCTTCCTCCAATGTTCTGCATCATTATCTAACTGCATGGGGCCACTCTCATTTAATTTCATTCCTCACCAACAAGTATCACCTGCAATGGCTTCCCTTTTCACTCCTAACATGGCTTTGTGAAAGGGAAATCATGTTTAACCAATTTATTGAAGGAGTATAAAGGGGACAAAGGAGAACTGAGAGCTGTATTGTACTCAGATTTCCAGAAGGCAAATTTGATAAGTTATCATACTAAAGGCTAGTGTGGAAAATAAAAGCTCATGGTGCAGTAAGTAACATATTGGCATGGGTAGAAAATTGGTAAACTAACAGGAAATGAAAAGTTGGCATAAATGGATCTTTTTCTGATTGGCAGGATGTAACAAATGGTGTGCAGCAAGAATTAGTGCTGGGATCTCAATGTTTTATAATTTGTTTTAATGACTTGGATGAAAGGACCAAAGTACGGTTGCCAAATTTGCTGATAGCATAAATATAAGCAACAAAGTTAGTTGTGTAGAGGATATAAGGAGTTTACAAAGGGACATGGGTTAAGTGAGTGGGCAAAGATCAGGCAAATGGAGTATAATGCTGAAAAATGTGAAATGGTCCATTTTGACAGGAAGAATAATAAAGAAACTTATTGTCTAAACGTTGAGAGATTGCTGAGCTCTGGGGTTCACAGAGATCTTGGTGTCCTTTGCGCACAAATTGTAGAAGGCCAGTATGCAGGTATAACAAGTAATTAGGAAAGTTAATAGCATGATATCATTTATTGAGAGGGGAATTGATTACAAAAATTGGGAGATTATGCTCCAGTCATGTAGAACTGTTGCACAGTGGTTAGCACTGCTCCCTCACAGCACAAGGGACTTGGTTTCAATTCCATCACTGTTTGTGTGGAGTTTGCACATTCTCCCCACATCTGCACAGATTTCCTCCGAATACTCCGGTTTCCACCCACAGTCCAAAAATGTGCGGGTCAGGTTGATTGGCCATGTTAAATTGATCCTCGTGTCAAGGGGATTAGCAGGGTAAATATGTATGGTTACAGGAATAGGGACAGCGTAGGATTTCAGTCTGTACAGATTCAATGGACCAAATGGTCCCCTTCTCTACTATAGGATTCTATGACACTGGTGAGACCATATCTGGAGATTGTGGAGTATTGTCTCGTATTTAAGGAAAGTTGCAAATGTGTTAGCAGTTTACTAGACTAATACATGAAATGAACAGGCTATCTCATAAGGAGAGTTTGGACAGGTTAGGCATATACGTGCTGGAGTTTAGAAGAGTAAGAGGTGATTTGACTGAAACTGTTCATATTCTGAGAGGTTGGGTGGATATGAAGAGGATATTTCCTTTTGTGGGAGAATCTAGAACTGGGGGGGTCACTGTTTAAAAATAAGAGGTCACTCACTTAAGACAGAAGGGAGGAGAACTTTTTTCTCTGGGTGTCGTAGGTCTTTGGGACTCTCTTCCTCAATAGGCAATGGAAGTAGAGCCTTTGAATGTTTTAAAGGCAGCTCTAGACAGATTTGTGATTCATAAGCAGGTGAAAGGTTATCGAGGTAAACAGAAATGTGAGTTCTGGTTACAATCAGGTCAACCATAATCATATTGAATGGCAGAGCAGGATCAAAGGGCCAAGTCGCCTATGCCTGCTTCTAATTCAAATGTGGCTCTAATGTTATTTCTGGTGAACTCCAAGGATATACTCTTGGCGTTCCTCCTATTTCTCATTTAGACACTGCCCTTCTGTGAATTCATCTGAAAACACAACAACAAATTCCAAATGTTACTACTCCAACTCTACCTCAGCACCACCTCACTCAACCAGACACCCTCACCCCCATTTTCTTAGATTTGCAATACATCATTTGACAGCCATTGGAGAATAAACAGAAACGTTCTCCAATTGAACAATAGGAAGACTGAAGCCAGTTTCTGGTCCCTGCCGCAAATTCCATTTTCTGGCCTGTAATTCCATTTCTTTCTCATCTGGTCACTGTCTGAATCATGAACTAGACTGTTAACAACACCGGAGTCTTATTTGTCCCCAAGGTGAGCTCTGAGTCCTTCACCATAGCAACATAGAAACTAGAAGGCAGGAGTAAGCCATTTGGCCCTTCAAGCCTACTCCACCATTCACTTTCATCATGACTGATCATCAAATTCAATATCCTGATTCCCCTTCCCTCATATTTCTTTAGCCTCAAGAACTACATCTAATTTGTTCTAGAAATTAGACAATGTTTTGGCCTCAACAACTTTCTGTGGTAATGAATTCCACACATTCACCATCCTTTTGGTGAAGAAATTTCTCCTCACTTCAATTCTAAAAGATCTACCCCTTATCCTTGAACTATGACCTCTAGTTCTGGACTACCCCACCATTGTGAACATTCTTTCTGAATTCACCTTGTCTGACCCTGTTAGAACTTTGTAAGTTTTTATGAGATACCTCTTGCTCTTCTGAACTCCAATGAATATAATCCTAACCAACTTAGTTTCTTTTCATATGACAGACCTGCCATCCTGGAAATCAGCTTGGTAAACTTTCACTATGCTCCCTCTCCAGCAAGAACATCCTTCCTCAGAAAAAGACACCAAAACTGCACACAATACTCCAGATGTGATCTCCATTGAATTGCACCAAGATCACCCACTTCTACCTAATTAACATTGTTCATCTTGGTCCATGCCTCAGTTTCTATGCTGCTGAAACTCCCATTCCTGTCTTTGGGGAAGTTAGGTCTTCTGGACAATTGGCGTATAATCCCTTATCTGGAAAACTTTGAGAGGGATTGTCCAGCGAATCTTAGGGATATCCCCCAAATCTGATACCAGGTATCCAAGAGGCTGTGGACCATTACTTTGCAAGTACATGGTGGCAAGAGGGAACCTGATATGAAGGTAGAACAAATACACCTTTCCACTTGACTAAGTTCTCTGCAATCAACACAAATGTAAGGCAATGATTTCAGGTCAAGGCAAGTGCTGGAAGGAGGGGTGAGGGAAGGTGTGGGGTGCATGGCTGAGGAAGGAGGTGTTCATACAATAGGCCAGTATGGGGACAGCATTATGGGGAGAGAATTGGAAGGCTGAGATAATGAAAATGTAAGGATTCCTTCCTGAATCTAAAGGAGCAATCATGTTCCTACTACACTCCAAGAAATCCATCTCCCAAACACAACCATACCCCTCCAACCCCAACTCTCAGCAAGATGAAACATCTTCTGACCACTCTGCTGTATCCAGTCAGTTTTCTCTAACAATTTTGCTACTGGCCTGCCCTCTTCCCTTGCTGAAGTTACTATAAAAATAGTACCACAGTTGAGATAATGACCAGAATTTTACTGCTCCACCCGCCACGGAATCAGAGCAGGCAAGGGGCAGACAATGGAAATGTCCATTGACCTTGGGCAGTTTTTACGGTTTGGGATGAGTGAGGTAGTAAAATCCTGCCCAATTTCATCATGTCCTGACTTTTATATTTCAATTAAAGACCTATCAGCTAGTCGTGGGTATGGCCAATTTAAAGTCTGGTGAAATTTACATGGTGCCAAGCAGCAATGGTGTGACTTCAGGTCAGTAGAACTAGTGTGCTAATTTTAACCTTCTCACACAAACTTCCCAAAGAGTAGGTTATGGTTAAATTCAATCCCATAATGGGTAGCCTAAAGGAACTTACAATGGAGTATTATAGGCTTACATCCTGTTGATTCTTATTTATATAAATATTCAGATGAAGAAATTTATTATAAACTCGATTAATTTTCAACATACACTAAAATAGGGCAAATAATTTTGGTGAAGGATGGAATTACCAACTTGAGAAAACAAAAAGAACATTTGCACGAGTGAGCACACAAATAGAAAATGAAGTTTAACAGCAAGAGATGTAAGGTATTGCATTTTCAGATGAAAACTGAATAGTTAAAATATGAAATAAATGGAATAAAATTAACCAGAGAAACCAAAAAAGGATCTGGATCTAATAACACACTCAGCTCAAACATTGGCTAGACTAGTAATTGTCATCTTGGCATTCACAGCCTACCTAGGGATCTGTGAGAAGCTTCTAAGCCACAAACATCCTATTGTTTCTCTCACCACCATCAATCATTTACTGATAAGGCTTTTACCAATTATTGATGAACAGCCATCATATGAGGCACCATCTGAGTCATATGACCGCTTGACCTCCCTTACAAGTCATTTACAGAGTTCAAAATTAAATGCTGACAAAATTTTAAAACATTTTTCATTGTTTAAATCCAAAAAAAACATTATTTTACATTTGCATGATGTTTGATTTGTTACAATTCTCTCCCAAATACAGTTCCCAACCTCACTCCCAAAGTCTTTCCAGATGGTGTAACTGAATGTCCTGTTTGAATTATCGATGCACCTAAGGATAGAGGTTTCACTAAAGCGAGGTCATTAGTATTGAAATCCTGAAGCAACAAACCCAGGACTAGTAGGCAAAAGGAAAATTCAGATGGGAATTATTTAAGCAGAAGCAGAAGAAACTCCAACAAAAAGAAAACAGGAGTTCGGAAGAGCCCGCAGAATCAATTCCTCTCAATAAAAACAACTTACATTCATATGTTGCATTTAATATGGCAAAATGTTCCTCTTGAAACAAAGCCTAGAAACCTAAAAATGTTCAGTAAAGCAAATGTCGCTGGAAGCAACGGAAGAAAGAAAATGTTCTCTGGAAATTTTGTGACTAAAAGCTATTTGTGACGGGAATTGTTATAATCTTGACAGAAATATGCAGAGGGAAGATGGCAAGAGCAGCCATAGAATCAGTCATAGAATATTAGAATGGTTACACTCAGAAGGAAATAATTCTGCTGCTTGTGTCCGTAACAGTGCTCTGCAGCAGCACCTCAGCTAGTCCCTTACCACATTTTCCCCCATTGTAAGTTCTCTCTTAAGTGCTTATTCACAATGTGGTGGTAGATGCTTGTTTATCGGTCTGCAGGATGATCATTAGTGCAGCACCCCAGAAGTTGGCATTAGGACCACTGCTTTTCTTGATATATATTACTGACCTGGTCTTGGGTATGCAGCCCCAATTTCAAAATTTGAGGATTATACAGAACTTGGAAATATCAGGAATTGTGTGGATAGTGATAGTCCACAAGAGAAAATAAGCTGGAGGACCTTGATATATCCTGGTCTGCTCACTATCAAGCATCTCACACTCTGCGTATCTTTGTCGTTCAACAGATAAGCACTGATATTGAGAAACTGCTTGAACTGCTTTGACCTGATAGAGATAATGAATGTTTGTGATCATGATTTGGTCTTTTGGATTTAAACCCAATTTACTGCCTCAAACCATGGTTCCTGTGCACCAGCTCTTTACTTATTTGCTTTTGCTTTACTTTGTTGCTTTGCAATTTCAGCTGGTTCTGCTCTGACATGCTCATCAACTAGTGGTAACAGCTCAGAATGGTCGGTGACCATTCATGAGTTCATAGATCATAGAATATTACAGCGCAGTACAGGCCCTTCGGCCCTTGATGTTGTGCCAACCAGTGGAACCAATCTAATGACCCTCCAATCTAAACTATTCCAATATTATCCATATACCTATCCAATGACCATTTGAATGCCCTTAAAGTTGGCGCATGCCCTTAAAGTTCAGCTGGTGTACTTTCTGTCGGAGGTTTGGGGTGGATTGACATGTACGAGGTAGTAGGTGAATGGATTAGTCAAATATTTTCCCACCTGACATGCTCTCAGGCTGTCCTTTCTCAGCCCGTTGAATCGCTCAACGCCATTGTTTGCTTGCAAATTGTCGCATGGTATTACATGGTGAGGAATTTTGTAACTTTCTCAAGCTCTAGGAGCTGACTGGAAACAAACTGTGATCCATTTTCCATAGCGATAGTCTCTCGCCAAACCCGTTGAGTAAATAATTTGTCTCGAATGTCAATAAGTGAGAGTGATGACTCTGCAATTTATTACAATCATTTCTAATCATTTACTACATGGATCATGCACAACAAGCAGGGACTGCTTGTGCTTCTCCAAAAATATTTACTTCTAGTTGTTGCCATGGTTTTGTTGGCCTTGGGATCAGTTGTTAAGGTAGGAGACAGAGTCGGACAGATTTCTCAATGAGAGTACAAGCTACAATTTCTAATGATACAAAAATCTATAACTGACCATCAGACTGCTCCAAGGATTCATTGTTTCATTCTAATAACACCCAGATGTCCTTCATGGGCAAGATACAATGCACAGTGCTGTGTAGTATTTTTGGGATAATTACTCACATTTTGCTTGCGATATAATTATCACCAAACAATGTGAGTTAATTGCACACTCTATGGTACAGGGTCAGTTCTTCCCCTATTTCACGGGGCCTCACAGTTGGTAGGCACTGCTTCACTTTATGTTGTTGAATCTGTGTCCAAGTTCTCCAATATAACAAGGTTCATGATCATGTACAAAATCACCACAATCACATAGTCTTCAATGGCACAAGGGCCTTCATAATCACTAACGTAGTCTGTGTTGGTAGCACAGCCCAGCATGTCAGCTACTCAATTGCGTGAACCTGCGAGGTACTCAACCTTAAAGTTATATTAAAAAGGACTTAGGAGAACTAGGAGGAGACATGAAACATCCTTGGCAGTTTGGATAAAGGAAAACCCCCTAGCTTTTTACCCTTACGTAAGAAATAAAAGAATGACCAGGGTGAGGTTAGGGGCAGTCAAGGATAGTAGTGGGAACTTGTGCATGGTGTCAGAAGAGATAGGTGAGGCATTGAATAAATTCTTTTCTTCAGTGTTCACTAAGGAGAGGGGCCATGTTTTTGAGGATGAGAGTGTGATACAGGCTGATAGGATGGAGGAGGTAGATATTCTGAGGGAAGACGTATTAGCAATTTGAAAAACCTGAGGGTTGATAAGTCCCCCGGCCAGATGGGATGCATCCTAGGATAATTTGGGAGGCAAGGTATGAGATTACAGAGCCTTTAGCTTTGATCTTTGGGTCCTTACTGTCCACGGGAATTGTACCAGAGGACTGGAGAGTGGCAAATATTGTTCCTCTTTTCAAGAAAGGAAATAGGAATGACCCTGGTAATTATAGGACAGTTAGTCTCACTTCAGTGGTCAGTAAGTTAATGGAAAAGATCCTGAGAGATAGGATTTATGACCATTTAAAAAGATGCAACTTAATCATACGGATTTTAGTAAGGCATTTGATAAGGTTCCCCATGATAGGCTCATAAAAAAAGTTAGGAGATGTGGGGAAGGAAATTTGGCCAATTGGATAAGTAACTGGCTACCTCATAAAGGCAGAGGATGGTGGTGGAGGGAAAGTTTTCAGACTGGAGGCCAGTTACCTGTGGTGTACCACAGGGATCAGTGCTAGGTCCTCTGCTATTTGTGATTTTTATCAATGACTTGATAAAGAGGGAGCGGAAGGATAGGTTAGTAAATTTGCTGATGACACTAAGGTTGGTGGAGAAGTGAATGAGGCGGAGGGCTCTTGTAAGCTGCAAAGAGACATTGATAGGATGCAGAGCTGGGCCAAAAAGTGGCAGGTGGAGGTTAACCATGATAAGTGCAAGGTGATACATTTTGGTAGGACAAACTTGAATGCAGATTACAGGATTAATGACAGAGTTCTGAGGAATGTGGAGGAACAGAGAGATCTTCGGGTTTATCTCCACAGATCTCTGAAGGTTGCCACTAAAGTGGATAGAGCCATGAAGAAGGCTTATAGTGTGTTAGTGTTATTAACAGGGAGTTTGAGTTTAAGAGTCGTGGGGTTATGCTGCAACTGTACAGGACTTTGATAAGACCGCATTTGGAATATTGAGTGCAGTTTTGGTCACCTCATTATAAAAAGAATGTGGAAGCATTGGAGAGAGTGCAGAGGAGATTTATCTGTGCTGGTTTGCAGGGAGTTGAGGAAGTTGGGATTTTTCTTTTTAGAGCAGAGGATGATGAGAGACAGCTTAATAGAGTTTTATAAGATGATGAGGGGGATTAATAGAGTGGACGTTCAGACTCTATTTCCTAAGATGAATGTAGCTGTTACTAGAGAGCATAGATATAAGGTTCGTAATGGGAGATATAGGAGGGATGTCTGAGGTAGATTATTTACTCAGACAGTAGTTGGGGTGTGGAATGCACTTCAATGCTGTCATAGTGGAATCAGACATTTTAGAAACTTTCAAACAGTCATTGGATAGGCACATGGAACAGACCAGAATGATAAAGAATGGGATAGCTTGATCTTGGGTTCGGACATAGCTCAGCACAACATCAAGGGCCTAAGGGCCTATACTGTGCTGTACTGTTCTGTGTTCTATGTTCTAAAATGATTTGACCACCAACAGATGTGTAAATGTTGTTGATCTTATCCTGACACAACTAACAATGTAGTCAGCATGTGATCAGTGTGAAGAATAAACTTCGTATCATAGAGGTGCTGATTTCATAAGTGTAGACTTTTTCTTTTTATTCTTTCATGGGATGTGAACACAGTGGGACAATGCTTAGCATTGCTGCCTCATAGCGCCAAGGACCCGGGCGCAGTTTCCAGCTTGAGTCATTGTCTGTGTGGAGTTTGCACATTCTCCCAGTGTCTGCATGGGTTTCTTCCAGGTGCTCCAGTTGCCTCCCACAGTCTGGTTATGTGCATTGATCTGAACAGGTGCCAAAGAGTGGTGACTAGAGGAATTTCATTGTAGTATTAATGTAACGTTACTTGTGACTAATAAATAAATTTTACTTTTAGCATCACTGGGAAGGCCAGCATTTTTGTCCATCCCTAATTGCCCTTGAATTGAGTGGCAGTTAAGTGTTAACCACATTGCTGTGGATCTGGAGTCACATGAAGGCCAGACCAGGTAATGAAGCCAGATTTTCTTCCACAGAAGACATTAATGAACCAGATGGGTTTTTTGGAACATTCAACAATGAGTTCATGGTTATCAATTAGACTTGTTTTTATTGAATTCAAATTTAACCATCTGCCATGGGGAGATTTGAACCTGCATCCTGAGAGCATTATCCTGGGTCTCTAGATTACTAGTCCAAACCAGATGCAAGATAATACTTCCTGCTCTTCAGCAGAGCATTTGTGGTCATTTTCTGACAATGGGTTGATGCATAAATGATTAATCCTCCATTTCCTTCAATATACTGTGAGGGTATAGCTCCAATTGCACTTCCAGATGCATTTATTGTGGCATATATTTTTAATTTGGGCTGAGATGTGTGAGGTTAGGCACAGATGTCTTTGCCTTGAATATTTTAAACATTGTTTTGCTGTGCAATTATCCATTTCCATGACATATATTCATGTAGTAGCTTCCAAAAAGTCTCCACGATATCTGTGTACTTAGGTATGTATTTGTGGTACAAGCTGGGAGGCACAATGCCAACCATTCATTGGGGTCTTCAAGTTTTAATCGAAGCCTATTGAAAGTCTTTACCCCACTAACTACATAGAAAGTGAAGCTGCCCACAGTGATGTTTTTGTAGTGTACTGGAACTGTGATCATTCCCTGAACTGGATTGATATAGTCATCATAAGTCTGAAGAGTGCTTGTTGCAGGAATGTGAGACAATTGTGAAAAATATTGATAGTAGAGTTTGTCACTCAAAATAGATAGATTTACACTAAGATCAATAAGAATTGACATACCAGTGCCCATGATCTCAACTAAGCACTCTTTAAAGTGACCTAGTACTTTACCTTTCATGACAGCACACACATAACGTACTTCACTCTCGGGAAACAACTCTTCCATACTTCAAACCAATGAGGTCTTATTAACCTGCAAACCTTTGCAAAATCGTGACACTTTTTTTCCCTCCAGCTGTTCATGCATTGTGACTCAAAGAGTATTTCCACAATTTATGCATTGTTTTGAATGTATCTGACTACAATGGGGTATGTGTTGATGAAACTGATGAGATCGTCTTGTCTATAACATTTGCAATTGAATGGGTTTGGCAAACACTGTTTGCCACCCTGGTTCCAAGAGGGAATTGTCACGTAACCTCTTTGAATCCAACATGGCAGGTTCTATTTGGCCAGCCAAGATTGTGACTTTTTCCAAGGTTAAATTAAAATCCTCCATGAGAACTTTCCTAATTCATGGGATTGAAGTGTTTTCAATTAATTTTTCAAAAATGAGGTTATATGCATATCAAACTTACATGCAAAAGCTAATTGCCAAATTGAGATGGAAAGTATATCATTTGATCAGCACACATTTTCTTGGCCCAATTTGCAAGAATGCTTATTGCCATATCAAATGTAGGGTATATCAGCTGTGAGTTACTCAAATATTCGCTGGCCTTCTACTCCAAGACAACATACAACCATCACCTTCTTACAGATTACTGCGATACCTGGACTGATTTTTCTTGTAGCAGGGAATTAGGCCTTGAATCCTGAAATCCAACTTTTCTCACCACATGGGAGGATTCCCAGCAATTAAGGTTCTGGAGCTGTAAAGTTAAACTTTTTTCAACCAACCTCTTTGTTACTTTTGTTACTTATTCGCCACTTTACTGTATCTGACATGTCTGATTTATCCCAGAGCAATACAGGGATGACATTAATTCCAAATCTACAACAGGTTTATTTTATATTACTTCAAAATATCTCCGAGCTCACATGATTTTCTATGCATGGTCTCAACTCAGTGTGGTATTCTGCATGGTGTCAGCTACTTAACTCCTTAGATGCAAACAAGTACAGTTATACAGATCAGAGAAAAAAACAAACAGAATCAAACAAAGATCAATCAAACTATTGAACACTACAGTTCCTCATTTACTTAATGTCTTAATTGAAAAAAAACTTTATGTTGAATGCTGAACTCAACTAAAATGCTGTTAATCAGTATAACAGCAAGGTTGCCTACATCCATCTTCAAAGCATCATCGACATAACTTTATCTCACTCTTGCTGGTGTCAAAGTTCTCATCCAAGCTAATACCAGGCTTCATTCATTCAAAGTTTTTCTCACTGGTCTCCTGATTTTTCGCTATCCAAACTTCAACTCATTCTGAATTTTTCATTCATCATATCCCAAGCTAAATCTCATACTGTTTTGCATCACTTTTGCGAATCACTTCCACTATGACGTATACCCACAACATCAAATTTAAAAACTTCAACCTTATTCTCAAATCCTTCCACAACCTTGCTCTTCCCTACCTGTGCAAAGGTCTTTAATCCAAGCTTCTAGTAGATTTTCTTTGCTACTTTGAGAATGATTCCTTGTATGTTTCTGCTCATTCTATTTCACCATGACATCAAATTTCTGAATCAAAGAATGAACATTTGACCATTAGCTTTCTACTTTGCTAACACTCTGCACAGCTCCACAAACCTACACAAAATGTTCATTTTTATGGTACTTTTGGCCATATCTTTAGATTTCTCTCTATTTACAGAGTTCCCCAACTTGTGTGAAGCATCTTAGAATACTTATTCCACAAAATAAAAGTTCATGTTGTTGTTATGCTGACACTTCAAATATGTATCATATACTTTCCACCCCTGATTATTTTTCACTGTCCCATTGTTGCTTCCTTATGTTTTTACTTTTCTCAAGAAGCAGTTAAGGGAATTAGCTGCAGCTTTACAACATTTTAGAATCATAGAATTACAGAATCCCTACAGTGCAGAAGGAGGCTGTTCAGCCCATTGAGCCTGCACCAACAACAATCCCACTCAGGCCCTATTCCCATTTTCCCACGAATTTACTTTATCAGTCCCTCTGGCACTAAGGGGCAATTTAGCATGGTCAGTCAACCTAATCTGTACATCTTTGGAATATGACAGAAAACCGGAGCACCCTCAGGAAATATACGTAGACACAGAGAGAATGTGCAAACTCCACACTGACAGTCACCTGAGACTGGAATCAAACTCAGCTAACCACTGTGCCATTGTGCCACCCACTCTTGTTACTATTAATTGCTGAGGTAAAGACCACCCACAAAGCCAAATAGTTGATTGTTGATCATTAGTGTTCCAACAATGTGGGAGAGGTTTAACATGAAACTCCTTACCTTCAACACATGAAGGCTGAGCCCGAGTTGTACCAGCCACCTGTCCTGGAAAACAAGAACATTTCACTGTTTGTGACCGTTCCTCAATCTTGTTCTTATTGCAGCACCGGTGGACAGCAACAACCTCACACGTGCCCTGTTTGACCTGATGACCTGCAAGAGACAGAAAGCAGAAACAGTATGTTAACTACTTTATTATGAAGAGCTCTGAGAGAGACAATTTATAACACCCTGCTGCAGCCATTGACACCACAGTGAAGCATCCCTACGAAGCGATAAGACTAGACAAGACTAAAATATCAACTCCACTTGTCTTTCTATCCCACCTTCAATTTCCCAAAATAGAATATGCAATCCACTATTGCTATTCAATGGCCATAGGCAGTTCAAATAGTACAATGTTACACAGAGACTAAAGTAACAAGGTAAACCTAGACAATAATTTGAAAACTTAGTTACAACCAATGACTCCTGATAAGCATAGAATCAAAGGGACTACTCATAACACAATTCTTAATAAATGCAAATTAAATTCCATGATGTACAGATTATAGAAGTTATATATAATTTGTCTTGCATATATTTTCACTCCTCCCTTTGGCTACTATTCTTTTCTATGTAGTATTCTTCACAAAGAATACTGCATTTGGAGCATTACATGCAATTCTGGGTGCCACACTACCAGAAGGCTGTGGAGACTTTGGACAGAGTGCAAACAAGGTTCACCAGGATGTTTCCTGATCTTGAGGGTGTTTGGTATGAGGAGAGGTTAAATAAGATGGAGGCTGAGGGGAGACCTGACGGAGGTCTACAAAATTATGAGAGGCATAAACAAGGTGGTTAGTCAGAGGCTTTTTCCTAAGGTGGAAATGTCAGTTACAAAGGGGCACAGGTTCAAGGTAAGAGGGGAAAGCTTAAGGGATTTTTTTTTATGCAGAGAGTGTTGGATGCGTGGAATGCACTGTGAGAGGAGATGGTAGAAGCAGGCACATTAGCAACCTATAAAAGGCATCTAGACAGGCACATGAATAGGGAGGAAATAGAGGGATATGAACTGAGTAAAGGTAGGTTTTTTTTCAATTTAGTTAGGACATCATGATTGGCACAGGCTTGAAGAGTATGTTCCTGTGCGATACTTTTCTTTGTTCTTTGTGCTTAGAAAGGGGATGGGGAGGTAGAAAGTGAGCAACTAGTTCCACAGCCTCTGCCATGAGCATAAGGAGGGTGAGAGTGGCCAAATATTCTTCTTTGGCATTGATGGCAGTGTGAAAAATTACAAAAGGGAGTCACGTATTCTGCCATATTGTGATAGAATTGGCTGGAATGCCAGCAAGGCTTCAGGGTAGGAAATACTTTTCAAAAAAGCCAACTAACTAATTTAATGAATGATTATTATTAATTTATGACTGAGTATTGCACAAAGAAAGACAAAAGCCTCCGAGGAGCACTGAGAAGTATATTCCCATTCAAACTGAACTGTCAGTGCAGTAAAAATGCTCTTTAATCCAAATGAATATTTATGAAATCCCAGTGAGAAAAGTTTTGTCTTCACAGAGACTTCCCTGAACTGGCTAATTCTAGAAAGTGTCAAGCTCATTCCCGAAGACACAATGCATGAATAATTATTCTAAATTTAAACCAAAGTAAACGAGGATGGTATAAACATCGATAGTTACTGGGAATGCTTTAAAGAAAGTTGAATTTTTAAAACAATTTTTGTCATAGAAGTGTCTGTCTGAAAACTCAGCTCCCACTTCCCCTGGTGAGTTTTTTGTTAACCATTTTTATGGAAACCCAGGCCGATAGCACAGGCATCTGCAAGGTGGGAAAGAATGGCAGAGGGGTCGAAGTAAATAAAGGAGTTATAGTTAACCAATTATAAGGTATGGTTTAAAAGCCTTAAAATCTTAAAGAGAAGCAAAGCATTAAAAGTGATAAGAGTAAAATGGTTTTGTTCTTCCAATAGTAACATATCAATTGCTTTAACATTAGGATTTCCTGAAAATGCAAGGTCAAAGACATTTGGAAAACGTAATTGTTCAAAAGAACAATTTTTCCATACCAAAGATCAAAGCTGAGCTTAAATGGAACATTATAGAAAAAAGTTCAGAGAATGATGCATGAATCATTTTTAAATCTACTCAGATACAAGATCTGGCTTGTTCTGTTTTATGTAACCAGATAATGCAACTATTATTTTCATGACATTCAGTTCTATTGCCAACAGTGTTTCCTTGTGGATTCATATCAGGATGTTGGCAAATGCCATTAATCCTGACCTCCATGATATCATCTGAAATAAATGTAACTTATATAAAAACAGAAATTTCCTCAGTTCTAACGAGTGTTGACCTGAAATATTGGATGAAATTTAATAGTCTGGGTGAAGGGATTACCCACCTACCAACTGTAAAACCAGTGATAGCCCGGCCAAGGTTAATTGCAGTAGGTCTGACACGATTAGGTCCTGATCAGGCATTTACCCTCCCATGTCAAGCTTCCTAGCTCCTGTAAGAGGAACTTATTCCCAGAAACCCTGGTGTAGAGCAGATGTCCCTCAATTGACAGCTACCAGCCAGAGGCCAGCAGTGCCATTAGAAGCAGTGGTCATTCCCCAATCTGCAGTGTCACCTACTCCATGGATCAATATTGGACCGCAAGTAAAAGATGAATGCTGTGGATTTGCCAGGGCTCGGTAGCCACAGCGTGGTTGGGAAGAGTGATCGATCTGAAGAGCAGAGGAGTTCTTACACTGGACTCTTCATTACTTTTGATGGTTGTGTCCAACAAGAGTTACTACATGAGAGAGATTGCAAATGGTACAGATATCATAAGCGGGTATTTGTTACAATGTAACCAGTGACAACTTTGTATTGGATGTAATGTGACCAATGGGAACAAGACGTAAGGGTCAGCTGACCCTGTAAACCATGGAACTAATTACAGAGTGATGCAATAGTCAGCTGACTAGCTGATTCACTATAAATAAGAAACTATATTGAATTATGGATAGCTTGGAGTGACCCTGGAGAGGTCCCAAGTTTGAAGTAATGATATTTCTTCATTAACCCCTTTCTTTGATTTATAATTTGGAGTAAGCTTTGTTGTATTTTTATTAGCTGCATTTTGAAGAGTTTCTTCTGAAGAAACAGTATTGACCCATTGTGAGAAGAGCGAGATTACATGGAGAGAGTTCTTTAAGGATAGGATCGGGGGAGCAGAGGGGTTGGAATTGGTAACACATGACCAATGACAGATTTAGAGAGATCATGCGGAAAGAGAGAACACAAGGAATAATTTGCAGGAAGAGATCTTGAAGGAATAGAGCAAAGGAAGGGAGATTGCAGGGGAAGAGAAAGCAGAGATACAGCACGAGGGTCAGATTGCAGGAAAGAACCATGGAGAAAAGATTGCAGAAGGTGTATGAAAATCATTGGGTGGGGAGATTAGACATCAAGCTGAGCTGGGGCAGAGATCACAGCAGAAGGTTTACACTGGGGGCTGCTCTCAGTCTACTATCTCAGCTGAATTCTGCTGGGATTAGAAGTTCCTATTTCTCTTCAGCTGCTGGTTTTCTTGAGCCCTGGGAAAAATGGCACAAAGCCCTTTAATCAATCACTATCACATTTAATTATTATAATCAATGGCCCATTTCTCCAGAGTAGGTTACTTGGATGTCCACAATTTCCAGGCTCCACAGTGTCAAAGTCTAAATGCTGACAGCTTAAATGACTTCCATAAATCTTTTCAAGCCCATTGTCTTTTCTAAAATAAAAATGTCATTCTTCTTTAGATTTGAAAACTGCCAGGTTATAACAAATTATTGACCCAAAAAGTTCCACAGCAGGCCAACAAATTTCACCCGCTGTTAACTGAACTTGCTGTTGCTCTGTCATTTCAACAACCGCAACTTGTATCGACTCAGTAAATTTAACATAAACAAAACAACTGGAACTGCTTTATAAAGCAGGATCTGACACCAAGCCATATAAAGAAACAATGGCCCAGATCTTCCTGCTAGCTGCAAAGCTGCACCATTCTCTGCTGAGTGAATGGGGGAAGGAGGGTGAGCAGAGCCAGGCAAGTGGATGGGTCTATGTGCCAAGCTGCGATGGCAGTGGGAATTGCTAGGGGTGTTAGGGCTGCTAATTTGGAGAAGACAGCAACATAGGGTAATGTCAGTGAACTAGTAATCCAGAGGCCACTGGATAATGCTCTGAGGACCCAGGTTCAAAACCCACCATTCCAGCTGGTGGAATTTAAATTCAATTAACAAAACTGCAATATTATGCTGGTCTCAGTAATGGTGACCATGACATGGTGGCACAGTGATTAGGGCTGCTGCCTCATAGAGCCAAGGACCCAAGTTCGATTCTGGTCTTAGATGACTGAACATGTGGAGTTTCCACCTTGTGCGTTGTGGGGGTTCTATGGACTATTTTTGATTGTTGTAAAAGTAAATCTATTTCATTAATGCCCTTTCAGGAAGGAAACCTGCCATTCTTGGCTGGTCTGGCCCTCGTGTGACTCCAGACCCACAAGCAATGTGGCTGATTGTCAACTGCAATCATAAAGATTTATAGCATGAAATAGGCCCTTTAGCCCAACTTGCCAGGGCCATCTTTTTTTTTTAAACCCCTAAACTAATTCCAAATTCCCTAAATTGCACTAAAATCATTCAGTTCAGGGGCAATTAGGGATGGAAAACAATGCTGCCAGTCATATCCACATGCCATGAAAGAATAAATAATAACTGAAACAAATTCAGAACCTAATGTGTGTGGCACAAATCTGGAGGGTGATGTGCGGGTTCACTGCTGGGTACCGTGGTCTCCTTGCATCTCCAGCAGCTGGATTTCCGACATCATCAGCTCTGCACAGAGCTGCATAATTTATTTAAATGTGAATTTAAATACTTTTTGCCTATCATTAGTGAACCCAAGACTGAAATATCCAAGCCCGCTAGCCTTACACCCACCACCATTTATTATAACTCCCCACTTGCGGGGAGCTGGCGGACCAAACCCACTGGAATGAAGGGGATAGGGGCAAGGGTTGGAGCTGCAGGAGGTTGAGGATTGGGACTGCAGAGAGGGGTCAGGGCTGCTGGTTGGGGGGAGATTGGCACTGCAGGCCATGGGAGGGGTGGTCGAGGCTGGCCCAGACATGGTCTATCAAGCTAACCAGCAATCAGGCGGCCGGCAGTGCAAGACTACTGCGCACGCATCGATCTCGATGCTGACAAATCGGTGCATGCGCAGTGGCTCACTCAGCACTAGGGTGCCAGCCTCTCCAGTGAGAATAGTCTCTGCCCCAGATTTTCAGTGCATTTGTCACTGAGGCACTCAATAGTGCACAGAATGTGGGAGATTCATTTTGAAATTCCCGCTGAAAAAATCAGCAGCATTTACTCCAGCAAATTCGATGCTTAGAATTTTTTTCAGGAGAATCGCACCCTCACCCCACCCTCCCCACCGATCATTCTGCATGATTTGCTTTTTAATTTTACCCCCTGTATCTAATGTTTCCCATATGAACAGTACAGTTTAACCTGCTCACAGGTAAGAGAGCATTGGATTCATCTGCGAATGCAGATAAAGCTGTCTTTGCTTTGTAGTTGTAGCACATCATTACATGCTATTTGCACTAGCTGTCAGCACCTGCTTCAGTCAGTGTCTACTGTGGACAGTTCTACACTTCCCTTTCATCTCCTTTCACGTTCACTCTTCCTCAAGCCACTTTTCATGATAAAGTGATTCAAGAAGATGATAAGAAGGTGGGCAGGTGTAGTTTAATCTCAGAAAAAAAGCGAAAATTTGATGGATCAAAATTCCAGATGTATCAGTTCCTAAAATTCCAGACTATTGGAGTGCAGGGTAACAAGATGATTGTTATCGACTTCAGGAAGCCTAGAGGAGAATATACCCCTGTCTACTTTGGGTGCGAAGTAGAAAGCTTCAAGTTTTTAGGTGCCCATATAACCAACAACCTATCCAGGCCCCTCCCCATGCCAACACTATTGTTAAGTAAGCTCGCTTTCTCAGAGGACGAAGGAAGTTAGGCATTTCAGCTGTAAGCCTCAAACATTTTTACAGATGCACCATAGAGATCATTCTTTCTGGTTGTATCATCGCTTAGTATGGCTCCTGCTCTCCCCAAAATCACACGGAAAGGTTGTGAATGTAGCCCAGTCCATCACACAAACCAGCCTCCCATTCAATGATTTGGTCTACACTTCCCACTGTCTTGGCAAAGCAGCCAGCGTAATTAAGGGCTCCACGCACACTAGATTCTCTCTTCTACCCGGAAAAAGTCTGAGGTCACGTCCCAAACGACTCAAGAACAGCTTCGTCCCTGTTGCCATCATTTTGCAGTAAATTGATCCTTCTCTACACCCTAGCTATGACTATAATGCTACATTCTGCACGCGCTCATTCCATTCTCTAGGAATAGTATGTTCTGTGTATATAGCATGCAATAGGCAATACTTTTCACTGTATATTAATATATTTGACAAAAATAAATCAAATCAGATAAATGATGAAGAAGCCTTAAATTACATCAGTAATTTATTGAAACATAGCTGAAACTACATACAAACAAGCTCAGTAAAGATACAGGTCTAATCCCTCTGACTCTCAGTCTCACACTGAATCTTCCCTTCCTACTAGTACCCATGCTCTAATGCCTGATGGGTGACAGTTCACATGCCTCTCCCTGATAGCCCTTATGTGACCCACAAACTACCACCTCTTAAAAAGGCCATGCCACCACACTGATCTTGTATAAATTTTTTTCTGTTGGAGAAGGGAGATAAACTGGAAGTGTTGCCATTATTGGCTTTATCTTAATCCCATCCCATATAGCCAGGAAGGGGAACTTTTAATCGTGAATAAACCCTGTCTCCTCTGAGATCAGTTGCCCCTCCCTGCCCGGGTTTTTCTTAGGCCATCAGTGGAATTCAGACCAGTTCTCAATGTTATGGGAACCACTGGACATAAGGATGGTGGGAACAAATCAACTCGGAACACTCTTCAAAGTACAGGCTGTATGTGGAGGTGGGAAATAGGTGAAAGGACCCTCACTCCAAGTTCAACATTTTTAAACTTCATCTAAAATGAGCAGAAACTCCAGGTAGACTCCAAGTTCCACACCTCCATGTGAGTTCAGTCCTGGTCGCTGAATTTGAAGTTTTCCATAGTTTAGTTTCTTTTTATCCAGCTTTCTTATATGGAAATGTTTGTCCTTCACTCCATTGCACATCCAGATTTCGGAGGTCAACTCAAGTCAATGAAGGTGCACATTGAATCACGGTTTACTATGGTTTAGGAACTTCAAGTAGTCAAGAAGTTAACACGCTTCTGATTCTACCATTTTTTTATTTATGCATGGGATGTGGGAGCTTCTGGCTGGGCTTGCGTTTGTTGCTGATACCTAATTGCCCTTAAGTTATTTATTAGATCATTTCAGAGAATATTTTAGAGTCAACATATTGCTGGAGCTGTAGAGTCACATGTAGGTCAGACCCTCAGGTAAGGATTTCCTATCCGAAAAAACATTAGGGAAGCAGGTAGGCTTTTACAAAAATCAGCAATGGTTTCATAATCATCATAAGACTTTTAATTCCAAGTTTTTATTTAATACAAATTTCAACACCGTGGGATTTGATTACTCTCTGCCTTACTAATCTGGTGACAACATCACCGCGCCATTACCTCCCAAATCATATGTGTACTTATACAACATACACACTATTTAATCGTGGGAAAATGCTACTTGTGCTATTTTTAGTTGTAAGATATGGAGTCACACCACTGACTTTCAGTATAACTGTAATTTAAAGTATCAAATTGTGGCCACCACAGGTTACAGGGAATTGCCAATGTTTTCAATTCCTGTTCATTGTCATTTTAACCATTAATTGTGGTTAGCACAAAAGCAACCAGAGTGATGTTCCACCAACAAATGTAAGCTTTACAGTTAAAACAAAATAGTGGCTTGATTCACAATTATTTTTTAAAAATCACAATTGTTACAAATGCAAGATTTTATAAGATGGTTATGTTTCAGGACTGTGTCTTTAATTTAAGGTATAAGGAAGGTATGAAAATGGTTGTATGACATACTGCTGGCAAACCTGAGCTGTTAAAGGTTAAACGACGCAAAGTTAGGTTTAGAAGGAAGAAGATGCAAGTTATTCTCAGCTGTATACAATGACTGGATATTCTGTGCTGGTTTATTTATTTGTTTATTAGTGTCACAAGTAGGCTTACATTAGCACTGCAATGAAGTTACTGTGAAAATCCCTTGATCGCCATATTCCAGCACATGTTTGGGTATATTGAGGGAAAATTCAGCATTGCTAATGCATATATTCAGCATGTCTTTCAGACTGTCAGAGGAAACTGGATCACCCAGAAGAAACCTACGCAGACATGGGGAGAAATGTGGACAGCCAATGACCTTGGCCGGGAGATGAACCTGGGTCCCTGGGTCACTGGCAACAGTGTTGGATTGATTCTGAGGACAGCATTTTCCAGTCTCACTGAAACCAGAAAATCCAAGGTCAACAGACCTGTCCATGGTCTGCCACACACTTGCTCCAGTTTCTGTGGTGGGCAGGACTGTAAAATTTGCCCCCTAGTTTCCAGTCACAGGGAGGTACTACGAATGTCAGGTTTTCTAAATGATCGTATTTTAAACCATCTGTTTAATTCCAAGATAATATAGAGTTGGCAGTCTAGAACTAGCTAATTATCATTTCTACCTTGATACATGGCATATGTGATTCATTTTGCCATTTTCGAGTGACAAGTATTCCAAAAAAAATG
The DNA here is from genome assembly GCA_024679065.1 of Sphyrna mokarran. Taxonomy (NCBI): domain Eukaryota; kingdom Metazoa; phylum Chordata; class Chondrichthyes; order Carcharhiniformes; family Carcharhinidae; genus Sphyrna; species Sphyrna mokarran. The sequence continues at coordinate 100,453,065 of JAGIQG010000003.1, read as the reverse complement.
ACGGAATCTCACAGAGTCAGTATGCAAAAATCAGAAAGAGAGAGAAAGAGAGGGGCAGAAAGTCTCTATTGTTCACCACACAAAATACAGTAAGAAATCGCACTTGTATTGAAGAGGACAAGGTTGTGAGCATTGAAGTGAAGATGGAAGATTCACTTAGTTTTGGCTAGAGGGAAGGATCTCCAGAGTAACTCATATCATAAAAGTTAGTTTGGAGATTAGGAATTATACAGCTGGGAAAGGAAAAAAGAAGCTTTGAAATCACTTTACATTGTTCTTGGAAAATGAAGTGTCTCTTAAGGGACACAATCAGGTATAACCATAGAGCAAGATTTGATCATGATAAAGAAGAATCTTTTATAACATAAACTGCCCACAAAATAGTGTTTAGTCATTTTGTGTTACAGTAAAAGTCTTAAAAATTTAAATCTTGTCGTCTGATCTTTTCAGCCATTCATTGAAAGTTTGAGTTTCTTTTCAAAAGTTATCAGGCTCAACAGGGATTGCAACACAACGATGAAGGCTTTAGCTTAGAAAATGAATAGCAGTCAGTAAATAAATCACAGAGCACTGAGAAAGAGAGAAATGGGTGTTTTGAAATTCAGTACTGGAAATATGTGATAATGAGCAGATTAATATCATGGCTCAGTAAGTTTAACCACTGCACAACAAAGTGAGACAGGTCAGAAAGGCCTGGCATTCAATTCCCATCTCTACTGAGTTAACAGATTTGCACTCGTGGATGCTGAGGGACAGGATGTTTTCCCTTGAGGGGGAAGCTAGAACCAGGAGACAGAGTTTAATTACAAAGGGTCTCTCATTTAAAAGGACGATGAGGATAATTTTCTTCTTTTGGTGCATTCATTGTTAGTCTTTGGAATTCTTTCGCCAGGGAGCAGTTGAGGCTGGGTCATTGGATATGTTCAAGACAGGGTTGGATATTGATCTACAAGAGATCTTTGGAAACAGTTGTGATTGAGGAGTCAGGAGGGAGGAGCGGTGATTGTGGTGAGAATAGCGGGAAAGTGGAGTTAAGGTCACAAACAGATCATCCATGATCTTACTGGGTGATCGTGCAGACTAAATCGGCCCAATGATCCAGCCATGCACATATTTTATTTTTGGTCTTATCTTATGTAGGGTGACACTATGGATTCTATAATTGGTCTAGGCTTAGGGGTGGAAACACATCTCTGGAGGACACTCTCCTAATCATTACACATTAACTCCCATCAGAGGGGCATAACTGCAGCTGTCTGGTAGGATAGGATTGGGCGTAACTATTGTTCTCCTGAAGTATACCAGCTGCTGACATCAAGCACTGAGTATGAAGAACAGCTATGAGCCATGGAACTGCCAGTGTACAAGCAGAGGGGAGAAAAACTCACGCACAACAATAATCATGATGAAGCAAGACAGTTTAAAAACTAAGTTTCCCTTTGTAGCAAGTGACCTTATAAATACATATTTTAATTCATATTTTACAGACTAATAAATCTACAAACCATGCCCGGCCAAACGCCGCTCTTATTTAATTTGCAATTTCCATACCACTCTGGAAGCACATCCTCCAACAAATCGGATACATATGACTAACTGCGCAAGAACATTGAAAAGGCAATACATATTTTATGAGCATGACAACATTTCACAGGCAATTGGAAAACAGACCACTGTTACTTCAACATTTATATTCTGACCACACTCTGAGGAGTGGAAAGATATGTATGTATAATGCAATAGCAACCTCCTCGCACTGCAGTCTGCATTTTTCAAGGGGTGGACTTGTAAAATAGGATTTTTCAAAGAAAAATGATGTCATCAAGCAAATCTGCTTGACTGTAATTTCATTATGCAAAGCTTTGATTTTTTTTTTCTAGGGGGGGCGCAAACAATCTCTCTTTGCATCACATGATCCATCAACTACATGATGCGTACGTGCCTTGTGAGCGGCTGCTAAATATTAAATGAAATCAAGTTGCATAGCTGCTATTCCTCAGTCCCAGAAGTAGAACTGTTGTGTGTTTGCTGTGGATGGTCTCAACCCTCTTTTAGGCATTTGTTATGGGAGACACAGAAGTCAATGTATCACAGTACGAAAGGAGAAACATTAAAGCAAGAATGAAGTCAGTATTTTAACCTCCAGGGATTCCTTGGCTGAACCTTTAAGCAGCATCTCCACTTCTAAGGAAAATTTCATGTGGGACATGAACTCAAAGCAATACATGTTGTACATTACAAATGTTGCACTTCACTAAGACATGGTAAAGGGACTAAATACATGCTTAGTGAATCTTGGGGCCTAATTCTATCCAGGGATTATCAAGTATATTTCAAAGTCCAACTTTCAACAGTCCCAACTCTTGAAAAAGGTACATGATATTTACATGTGTGCTGGCATGTGCTTGGGTATTGACCAGAATCTTACCAACATTCACGCCAGTGGGGTTTTCCCATTCTGCTGCAGGGAACGGAGATTTGGCTGGTCGCCAAATTCTCCGACCTCGCTGTAGCTGGAGCGTGGCGTGAATGGCAGGTAAGATTGTGGCCAGTTTGAGAAGATCATGCATCATTAACTTTCATGCAGGTTACACATGATACAATTTGAATCACAGCGATTATTAGATTTAAAACTCCAATATTTAGCCCAAAAAATCATATTCAGAAGTATTTTGAAAGAATAAAAATATTCTTAGTTCATTTCCTCTTTGACTTACTTGGCTTAATTTTTCAACCCAGGAAATGACTAAATGTTCTGACTTTAAAATCCTTCCCTGTACCACCCTGAAACAAGTGCCTCAGAGGCACACGTACACATTCAGTTCTGACTGATTTTAATTTGCTCTTCTTCCCAGAGGAAAAACAGCTTCTCTGGTTTATTAATGGTGAAAACATTTTTAAAAAGCAGATTTAGGTGTTTTCTGTTACACTGCCTCATATTAGCTATTTGCAAAGGTTGTTACAATCTCCGTAGAGTCCAATCACTTTAAATAAGAGATCTAAATTCCCATTGACCAACTTAAAGCAATTGCAGAACAAGATTTTCAAGTTTTGAGACTTTTGCTGTAACAAGCAACCTAAATCAAGGCACACAGGGTAGCACAGTGGTTAGCACTGCTGTCTCACAGTGCCCAGGACCCAGGTTCAATTCCTGGCTTGGGTCACTGTCTGTGTGGAGTTTGCACATTCTCCCCATGTCTGCGTGGATTCCTCTGGGTGCTCCAGTTGCCTCCCACAATGCAAAGGTGTGTGGGTTAGGTGGATTGACCATGATAAATTGTTCCTTTTGTCAGGGGGACTTGCTGGGATTATGGTCAGTGCAGACTCAATGGGCCAAATGACCTCCTTCTGTAAGTATGATTCTATGATCTAAAAGCAACACAACTAAACATTACTATTGGCCAATGAAAACTGTAACTCTACAGCATATACTTCACAACATGCTCTCCACAGGATTACAGTAATTATAGGAAACAGTCTATCGTCACTCCCAGCTCCAAATGGGTTCACAAATCTGTTTCAGTGAGTTTTAACACCCTCTGACAATTGAAAGTATTCTCATCAGTCTCCTGAGACTTTCTGAACTGACTTTCAGCAGCAAGACTCACTCCAGTGATTTCTTCTCCCAATCTCAGCAGAACGCATCTCTTCAACCAGATAGCGTCCTCCCTCCTGCATTCTGCCAGGTAGCTTGCAGAGAACCATGGCCTTCTCTTCTCAATTGAACACCCCAACTGCAGCCTTCTGTTTCTGTGAGATCTCTCCCTTTCTGTCAAAAAAACTCTGAGTCAAAAGGTCTGGCTACAGGCAGCCCAGCTATCCCTGGTTTTCTTTTCAGGTGTGAACATTTTGCTCCTTGCTCTTATTAAGTCTCAACCTAGACCCTCAGGCTCCATGGTAACCAAGCCACACAGACTTGTCATTGGGGAGAACTCATAGCACCTCCCATGACACTCTTCCTCTTCCACTCCTTTTCACTTACCTTGGTCTGGAGCTGGATATCTGTCACTGGAATTACACACACACACACACACACACATACACATACTGCCCACCAGCCTGGTGAGAAATGTGCAGGGCAGCAGCCCTGGACTCCTTTCTGTGCAGAGAGGAAGTGTGAGGGCAAATGAAGCTACATTCACTTTTTACTGCACTAGCTGCCATAAACCAGCTAGGGTTAAAGGTGCCAGCTATTTTGAGAAGCTATAAAGTGTTAGGATGGTCTGGAATGGGGGAACATTAGGATAATCAGACAAGTTGTGCAGTCAGGGAGTATCAGGTAGTCAAGAGAGGGGGTCCTGTTGTCAGGGCATGGGGATTGAGTGGTCAGGAGTTCAGAAAAATAGACAGGCGGTGGGGAGGATGTCAGGAGGGTAGTCGGGGTGGGGTGGAAGAGTGTGGGGGTATTCAGGGGCATTAGGAATGTAATCATCAGGGGGTGGTCATGATCATAGTTACCCAGTTGTTAGAAGTGACTTTTATTCTTTTAACTTTTCCTGGATAACTATTTGGATAACCGTAGCCAGAATCATCCAAAGTTCTCCAATGTGAAGTGGAGTAATAGATGATTCCCAGTGCAGGGTAATTGCCCATCAGAAGTTTAAACTTTCCAGGAGATTCCCATACATCCCTTGCCTGGATACCTCCGGGAGGCCCCTGCCCATCTTCTAGGGTGCCTCTACCATATGACACCCATGAGAGCAAAATGTCTGGCCCGATAATGTTACAAAATGTCGCTTTCATAATAAGATCTACATGAATATTCAGGTCAACATACCTGCACTGTTTTCTCAATCATTATTTATCTAACTGTGCCTCTTCAGGACTGCCTTTAATTATCTGTTCTGCTAAGACTTCCTCTCATGAGGACTATGTATTGAACATGTCAGCTGATCACACACAGAACACATTATTCACCTCTATACTTGTCATTCATCTCTACACGATGACTGAAGCAAAATTAATCTTATTTTCAGCTGTCCTGCAAATAAAAATACATCTGTGCATACTTGAGAAGTAGGTTATTTAGCATCAGGGTGCCCTGTATCAACAGAGGTGAGCCGCTGCTTGCTCTCGCAATGTCATAATTAGGCCACTAGGTGGTGAACTGTGAGGAAAGCTGACAGGATCGTGTAAATCTTGTAAACTGGATTTGCCCCACGTGCCCGTACCTGAACAAAATGCAGCAGAGTGTAACAACCAGATCCCACTTATATCCTACCAGCCAACTCCAAACAGGAAGTAAATCCAAAGCAGCAAAAATTATAATGGCTCAGAATCCACCCCATCATCTAGGTCAGGGTTGGAATTGGAGACACCATCTGGCACTGTCTGCCTCCATGCCAGTTCACTGTCACCATCCTGACCCTGAACCATTTTCAATAAGGGTGACTTGTGGGGTAGCCCAGGCAGCCCATGTTGGATCCAGGCCAACATAGTGAGCTCAGGGTGAGAGGGTGGAGGCGAACAAGGGCCAAAAAGAGTTAGTGAAGGAACCCCCCTCTCTGGATCCATATTGGCTGAACATAGTAAGAAGTCTCTCAACACCAGGTTAAAGTCCAACACGTTTATTTGTTAGCAAAAGCCACTAGCATTTGGAGTGTTGTTCCTCCGTCAGTTGAGTGGGAGTTCTGTTCAAAAACAGAGCATATAAAGACACAAACTCAATTTACAAAACAATGGTTGGAATGCGAGTCTTTACAGGTAAGCACCAAGTGGAGAAGTCTCCAAGAAGATTGCACATATTGACATAGACATCAAGTATCTCCACATCCATATTGGATGCCAATCAACGGCTGCAGCTGTGACTTTTTCGAAAAGTAAAATCAACTGTCCTTGTTCCTCGCAGTCTCTCTGCTCAGCTGGCGGGGATGATATGTGGCATCACAGTGGTTAGCACAGCTCAAAGCACAAGGGACGCAGGTTCAATTCCTAGCATGGGTCACTGTCTGTGCAGAGTATGTACGTTCTTCCCATGTCTGCGTGGCTTTCTTCAGGGTGCTCTGATTTTGTCCCACAGTCCGAAAGAAGTGCTGATTAGGTGCATTGACCATGCTAAATTCTCCCTCAGTGTACAGGTGCGAGAGTGTGGCAACTTGGGGATTTTCACAGTAACTTCATTGCATTAAGCCTATTTGTGACTAATAAATAAACTTCAAACTGGTAACTACCGAGTGCTGGGGTGCCTCCCATTGGTCTTCCAGTGTCAGATAGCCCACTCACTATCTCTGATTGGATGGTGAGTATATTCCCAGGCTTATCATTTGCTAGAGCATTGAAGATAGCAGTGGATGTGTTAAAAGCACACCACCAAAGACCAGGACCCAGAACTATGTTCCTGTTTCCAGTTCCTGACCCCTAATTGCAAATCGAGCCATAGGTTCAGGTGACCATACACCCCTGTTTTCCATTGACAATCCCCAGATGAGGTATTATGTCTCCAGCCAAACAATAGCCCCAAGAGAGTACCTGAAACTGTCTAGTTGTGGTCCTCTCTCCACAGATGCTTCCAGGTTTGCTGTGTACTTCTAGGATTTCTGTTCATATTTTGTATTTTTTGCATTGCAATATTATGATATTATGTTAAAAATATTATGGTCAGGCCCCAAGGACATCATCATGACCCTATATGCCTGAGTAAAGGAAAACCCTGCTGGCTCTGGATGGGTTCCATTACAGCCTTCTTGGGACAGCAATTCAAATTGGTAGATTCATGGGACTTTCCAATGGTCAATTTTAGCTACCCACCCTCCCACTTTCTGTCAGGTAAGAGTATAAAAATAATCCACATTGAGCTAAAGGCAAAATACTGTGGATTCCAGCAGCTCTGCTGAAGAGTCATCCTGACTCAAAACATTGGCTTTATTCTCTCTCAGTAAAGATTGACAATACCAATTTTAAATCCAACCGATTTATTTGATAGTAAATCCACGAGCTTTCGGCCTTTGTGGCTTTCCTCAGGCAAATGAGGTATTCTGGTCTCCAAAAGCACACATATCAGCACAGACAGTTTACAGATTGCTGATTAGAATGCAAATCCTTACACCTAACCTGCTATTCAAGTCTTAAAGTGGCTAACAGCAGAGGTTAGAGAAATGTGTTTTGTCTCCAGACAGCACAGTAAGTGAGGTTTTTCACTAAACCAGGCAAGTCATGGGGGTTACAGATAGTGTGACATGAAGCCAAGATCCCTGTTAAGATCGTCCTCATGTGTGTGGAACTTGGCTATCAGTCTCTACATCATGACTTCTATTCTCTCTCCACAGATGCTGTCAGGCCTGCTGAGATTTTCCAGAGTTTTCTATTTTAGATCCACATTGAGCTACATTTTTCTTTTGGCCAATCACAGATTCACTTGGCAAACAGCAGTGGAAAAGTTGTAATATTCTGGTTGAAGGAACAAAGTGAATTACAGTCAGGTCACAGTCACCAACTTATTCACGCAACAATCTCAGTCTATTCAGCCTGATTTAGAGATACTGCTTCACCAGCTCCAACTCATACACGGGTGCCAATATAATGCTTCAAGGTGAAAAAAATGTGTTCTGCACCTATCTGCTTGCTACATTATGAATCAAATAGCACATCTGTGAAAAATCTGAGAACAGAATGCATTTCAAGTAAATGGAACTTCGAGGAAAACACCACTGATTTTAAACAAATAAATATCCGAAAGCGTGCCACTCACAAGACAACTCTACCCAAAATAATGCTGTGAAACACATTTTATATTATCTGTATTAAGATCAATAACAGATTAGCAATTTAGTTTCAGGTCACTGCAATTTCTGTTTTTATCTTGTGAATTCAGATGGAACAAATCAATAGTACAAAATATTTCAATCAACTGTGTCTTTGTCGACCTGTGTGAGGTACCCATGATTCTGTGGTAAAACTAATATATAATGACCAATGTAGATAATCGGCTGTACGCATAACGAAAATTAACCTTTCCAATGTCAAACACCTCTCTTTGCTGGGTTTAGGAATTAAACAAAATACAAAAGAGAGGTATCTATTATGAGGTGAAACCTGATCTAGCAAAAAATCAACATCAGAAGTGGTTGTATACTGACATTAGGCTCACAAGATTCCAGATTGGTTAGCTGGTATTAGATGCATATATTACAGCAAAGTGTTAAAGCTGTCAAACTTTCAAAAAGTTGTCCCCATGTATAATATTTAATCCTAAACAGCAATCTGATTCTGTCAAAAGTTCCTTTGCTTGTGAACTGATTCAAATGTTATTTGGTGCAATTTTCCCTGCCCAAGGACATTAATGTTCCTACAATGGAGTTGGTAACATTTGGCAACAGCTCTGATGAAGAGTTATCCAGACTCAAAACATTGACTGTTCTCTCTCAACTGTGTTGTCAGACCTGCTTTCCAGCATCTTTTGTTTTTGTTGTGTTGGTAACATTTGCCCTTGTTAAGACTCGCATTATGGTTCGCTTTGTTAGTTAATGCCCTTAAAGTCTAAATTAATCCCATTTCTTTTTGAAATATTGCTGTGTCAGTGTTTCGCTGTGTCTTCTGTAAGCCTTTCTGTAGCCTGTAAATCAATCTAATTTTAGTCTGTACACATTGGTCTGATGACAATTTGCTTGTTTCAGAACGTTGGTAGCAATATGCATTTATCTATATGTCATTGGACTGGCAATATAATATTGTTCATTTTACACTTTCTGCATCAGTTAAAAAGATATCTCCAATCTACTTGTTTAGCAGCTTCATAATGTGAATGTGAATAAATTTTATTGTGGGAGGGATTTTCTGGCCCTTCCTACCGATCTTCCAAGATCTTTAAGTCCCGTCAATGGTGACTCCCCATGGAGTTTCCTGGTGGCAAGCCAGGTGAGCCACGCAAAATGCCAGACACATCAACAGGACTAGAAGATCCTGCAGCGGGCAATGCCAGCTACCTCTGCCCCCGCAAAACATGGGCCGGTGGCAGCTCAGAAAATCCCATCCTCTGCATTTGAAAGTGGACCGGAGGAATACAAGTGGATGGTTTTGAGAACTAATTTTGTACTGTGTAGAAAAGGGTCTGCAGAATAACATCAATGATTTTTGTCACTAATACTAATCATTTTCTAAAGTGCTTTTTGAAACAGAAGGATGCTTTTGCATTCAAACATTAGCAACTTATAGTAGAATCTATGATTAATGTGGCCCAAAATTCTACTAACCAATCTCTCTGTGACTGTCTTTTTATGTTTTTCAGATGATATTACCTATCCATTTCTTATATTTCTGCTTTGAAGAAAATCTACATTCAAAATGTCGAATTGCCTGCTCTTTTCACAGATATTTATCAGCCTGCTTTATGTTTCCAGCATTTTCTATTTCCATCCACATTTTCAATATCTGCAATATTTTTGTTTTTAAAAATCATTGCCTGGAAAAGTCAGTAACTGGGTGTTGAGAATCGGGTGATGAGATCTTGTGGTATCCATTCCCCTGCATGAATCGCCTTTCAGACTGGCATTTAAATGAGTGCCCTGTGCTCCTGTTCAAAAAGTTTACATTCATAAATCAGTGTTCTTTAACTACTGCAGAACCCCAGTTGTAACTTTCAATGAAGAATGGATTTTACTATCCATTGTAATCCTTAAAATCTGCTGGAGGCTTCTCCAAAAATAGTCACATTAGTTTTCTTCTAAAGATGCCCAGTTCTTGTTCCAAAGCTGTTCCAAAATCTCTACACCCCTGAAATTAGGCTGCTTAAAATAGCAGATAGTTTTCCACTGCAAAGAATTGGTGAACTCCAACGGGGCTCTCTTCCGTTTCTTTTCATATTTAACTTTTACTCCAACCAGAAAATTCAATTCAAATTGAATCCAACTGATCTTGTCAGTTTAGATCTTGTTTGTCCCTCACATGCTCCCCATGAGAAGATGAGAAGATCCTTGTCAACATCTTTGGGGTTACCATTGACTAGAAACTCAACTGGACTCACCACATAAACATAGTGGCTGCAAGAGCAGATCAGAGACTAGGAATACTGAAGTGAGCAACTGACCTCCTGACTTCCCAAAGCTCTGTCCACCAGCTACAAAGCACAAGTCAGGCGTGTGATGGAATACTCTGCATTTGCCTGAGTGTGTGCAGCCCCAACAACATTCAAGAAGCCTGACATCATTGGTGGCACATTGGTCAGGGAGCATCAGAGACCCAGGTTCAATTCCCTGTTTGAATCAATGTCTGTGTGGAATCTGCACATTCTCCCTGTGTCCACATGGGTTTCGTCCAGGTGTTCCAGTTTCCTCCCACAGTCTGAATGATATGCTGGTTAGGTGTATTGGCTATGCTAAATTCTCCCTCAGTATATTTGAATAGGCTGGCATGTGGCAGCTAGGGGATTTTAACAGTAACCTCATTGCAGTATTAATGTAAGCTACTTGTGACACTAATAAATAAATTTAAAACCATTCAGCCCACTTAATTGGATCACATCAATAAATATCCACCCTCTCCACTACCAATGCTCAGTGTGTATTATCTATAAGATACTCTGCAGCAATTCACCAAAGGTTCTTAGATAGCACTCTTCAAACCCACAAGACTTCCATCTAGAAGAACAAGGGCAGCAGATACATGGGAACACCACCGCCTACAAATTCCTGTCCAAGCCACCATCAGGACCCAGTTTGCCTAAGTAAAAGAAAGTTCCGGATTCAGAAATATAATGCCATTCCTTCACAGTTGCTAGATCAAAATCCTGGAATTTCCTCCCTAATGGCATTGTGGGTCACCCTATAGTATATGGACTGCAGCGATTCAAGAAGACAGTTCACCACCACTTTCTCAGGGACAACGAGAAATAGGCAACAAATGCTGGCCAGCAAGTGATGCCCATGTCCCAGGAATGAATTAAAGAAGATGAGGCATTGCATCCCATTCTGGGCTTGGTCTGACACTTCATCTTGGCCAAAAGGCCTAGGTTGTTTTGAAAATAGCAAAGCCTCAGTTTAACATCATTGGCTGCCCTGATTGCTTACTCTATTTGAGGCTGGACAAGCCACCATTGCAGGCGTCAGCACATGACAGCTGCAATGGGCTAGCCTTGTCACCTGCTTGACCATGGTTTCACCCTTGCCAGGTAAATTGGTGCCAACACTAACCAGCAAATTATTAATGAGGTCCAAAGCTGCAAGTTGTAAAGATGTCTCAATTGCTGAATTGAGTGGGTACCATGGGCACATTGAACATATGATGCACGTTCCACAGCCAAACTAAAATTCACCCCACTATGTGACTCAATGTTCAAATGGTGCCAAAGCAATCATTCAAATCTTGTGAGGTTGTTGTCATGCAGGCTCAAGGGGATCCTTCTATACTGTAGGGATCCTATGATTCTATGAATATATGTGAGTCCTGAGATTAAATTTGCTATGATCAGACAGAACTGTGATTTGGGAACAGTGGGTTATTTCACCAAATGTTCTTGTCATTCGTGTTGTTTTTGATTTTGAATATTGACTCATAAAATGTCAAACAAAAAGAGAAAAGCAGACAAAGAGAGAATATAATAAGAGATGCTCTAACTTTACTGAATTAATTTTGTTCAAATAAATCAGATAATATTTACATTTCTTCTCAAACTAATCCCATGATAAATTTCTCATGCCTGCCACCATTTGCAGGTAGGTTGAGCAAAGACTCTAGGAACTCTCTAACAATCATGCATCTCAGATGGAAATCAAAATCTCTTTTTATATTCAGCCTTCTCTTTAAAGGCATCGTTCATAGATATCCAACACAGCATGCAAACAGGGGACATAACCATGGTGTGATCAGATGTTTATATCTGAATATTTCAATCAATGATTTCCCCACAGAAGCACAGAGTTAAAATGTTAGCCTTATAGTCTTTCTAAATTGGCTTCTGAGTGTTGCTGACACCTCTGATTTTCTTTATTGTCTGTTAATGAGCTCCCCTAAAATAAACAGGTGGGAAAACAGATTTAGAACAAAAACCTTCACAGTAGCCTCTATTTTTAAAAGGCTTTGCAAAGTTTATATTGCAGCCGTTACATACTAGTCTACAGCTCCAATTTGTAATTGTTGCCAATACGGAGAAAAGGAAGTGATGTTTTGGATCAGTGCCTGACTTGGCCATTACCAGGAATTCATCTTAATTGCCCAGGAAGGTATTTGCGACAATTAAAATAAATGATTTTGTCCCCTCACAAGTCATAATACTATATACTTATTTGAAAAAACATGTCTCCTAAATGTCAAATTTCTGCTTAGGCGATGAGTAGACAAAATTCTGCATGAGATAAATATTTCATAAGTTCAGTTTATGATATAAATATAAGTTCAGCTTAAAATCGTACTGAGAACAGTTTCATTTTCCATTGTCACACAGCACAAAAGTGTCTAAATCTAGTATTGAATGCAAATCCTGGGCACAGGCATAACCCAGCAGCACATTTTCAAATCAAATTGACATCAAAGATATCTATCTGTTTAGTGGATTCAACCCTCAAAGCTAGCTTTTTGAGTAGACAGTTTTCTGATGGCAAAGACTGCTTCAGCACGTTTATGAAGACACAACGATCTCCAAGAAAATTGTCACACAGGCTACATTCAGTCAGCTGTTTATTACCCTGTACTTCTCATTTCCAATTGTACCTGTAAAGTTCTGGCTGGATATTTTGCAAGCAGTTAGGTGCATCTCCCTCGCTTTTCTGTTAAGACTTCATCTAGGGAAATCTTAACCTTAATGTTTGTGTCTAAAACGTACTCTAGCCAATGATTTGTTGGCCATTTTCTCTCTAACAGTTGTGCTGAGTTTGCTGACTGCTACTGGAATTTCTTCCTCGCCTTCTCTTTCTCCACCTCAGCAGTTCACTTTGATATCTCCCTAGCCAGACATAATGGTCATGGACTGCACTCCATCCTCACAATCCCCAAAGCTTAATCAAGATTGTTGAGCTGCTGAATGAAGAATCGCAGGTTTTGCCACATGAGGCCTCATCTGCTCATAGAGTTGGATTCTGGTGCAAGAAAAGACCACAGTTTTTATACTTTTAGATTTATGGAGTCGTCTGACTTCAATAGTAAGAGGGCCAAGAAAGGCAAGGTGTGCTGATAGCAGCACAGAAGGTAGACAACAGCCAAAAAAAGATGATAGATTACACTTCAAGTGCCAAGAAACAACAGCTCACCTTGCAGTCTCCTTGTGAGTAAGAAACTTGAGTATTTAACTTTTGTTCAAGATTGCATGCGCAGTCCAACAGCAGTTTGTCAATTTCCAGCATTAGCTTAACATTCCCCTTTTGAAACAACTGCATCTGTTGTAGATTACAAGAATAAGTCTTATCCTTCTGCTTTGTTCATGTCTTCTAGTCCCCAGACCGGTGGAGGCTGGACGCACAACTTAAATGTGCATCGAGACATTATGTAAGTCCTGGCATACTAACCTAAATTGCCTCGGAATTGCCTGAGAGTGAATGTCTCCAACTCTTGAGGTTTGTGATTAGGAACAGTTCTGCAGTTCTTAGCTGGATAGTTACTCAGGAAATGTTAGACGGATTAAAACTAACCCAACATCTGGGTAGCTACACAACTGATCACCACCCATCCCTACCCCCCACCAGCACCTCCCATAACTCACACTAAGCCCCACAACTACCAGCCTGTCCCAAACCAACTACACCCCCCAAGAACATGTTTGTTCCCCCGACTGTCCTGGGGTCCAACCCAGTTACCCATCAATGAAATCCTATTACCCCACTGATAACCTCTCCATCTTGACCACCCAATTACCACTCTGACCCAGTCCACATGACCTAACTACCAACCAGTCCTAACTACCACCTCAGCCAAATGCCACCTCAACCACATATCTATTGACCAACGTCATCACACTACCCACTCTCTCACTTACCCACCTATTCCCTACTTACTTACCATCCACCCATCTCACCATCCCACTCACCATACCCACCTGATCCACTTACCCACGCCATCCATCCTTGCTGCCTACCCACTTATCTCATCCAGCTACCTACCCAACTCATTCAGTCATTTATCCACACACTCATTCACCAAATCACCAACATTCATTCATTCATTACAGTCAAACTGGTTATTTAAAATTAGCACACAGGAGCTGGTGCCATATAAAGAGTGTGTCCCGTCTTCCTCCAAGCCTACTTCACTTCAACCCAGTTCCCTGATGGATGCTGCTGCGCATTTCCAAGCTCGGAAGACCTAGAATGAAATGCCAAGCAACATTGAGTAGGGAGAATCTTCAAGCAAAGTGGCATCCTGATGATAATTGCCATTCTTTGGAAGGTCCAGGCCACAGTATGTTATACTGAAGCTTTTGCTGAGGACCAAAATCCATTTCTGCTTTTTTTTAATCCCTTTATTTAGTTTTCGACATCCTTTTAATGGAAATTAAAGAATTATGTTAACGAGGTGGCACAATTGGGAAGCCAAATTAGAAAACAACAGGGGTAATTTTTTGACTTTGTGCTTCGTGGGGAATCAGTAACTTGGACACTCAGAAAAACATGTGCAGCAATTCCACCTAAATTCCAAATCACAGTGCAAATACAAAGTCAGAACTTTATCTCATACTACTTTACTGCGGTCAAGTTCAATCAGCTGCAACACAATTCACACCATCAGAATATATGAAGACATGAATTTTGGAACTAATAAGTTTACAGCACACTGGGGCAAAAACTATGCAATTTTCTGAATTTTTTTTAGAAGAAAGAACAAACTTCAATGTATGAAACACTTTTCATAACCTTAGATGTCCCAAAGTAATTCACAAGTAATGAATTACTTTTGAAATGTAATCAAATATGCACACAGCATGGTCCCATGATCAACAATATTCAATTCATCTGTTTAGGTGCTATTGGCTGAGAGATGGATAATAACAAGGATTAGGAGAGCTTCCTATTCTTTTTTTTACATAGATTCACTTGTAGAACATGGTCAGCATTTATCCCTAGTTGCTCTTGAGGGGCAGTTGATAGTCAACCACATTGTCATAGCTCTGGGGTCACATGTAGCCATGATATGGAGATGCCAGAGTTGGACTGGGGTAAACACAGTAAGAAATCTCATATGATCAGGTTAAAGTCCAACAAATTTATTTGGTAGAATAAGCCACTAGCTTTCAGAGCACTGTTCCTTCATTAGGAGCAGTGCTCCAAAAGCTTGTGCTACCAAATAAATCTGTTGGACTTTAACCTGGTGTTGTGAGACTGCTTAGTATGTCACATTAGATCATAGAATAGAATATATCATAGAACCCTACAGTGCAGAAGGAGACCCTTCAGCCCATCAAGTCTGCACTGACCACAATCCCACCCAGGCTCTACCCCCATACCCCGACATATTTTATCCACTAATCCCTCTAACATAAGGATCCCAGGATACTAAGGGGCAATTTTTTAGCATGGCCAATTAACCTAACCCATGCAACCAGAGCATCCAGAGCAAACCCACATAGACACGAAGAGAACATGCAAACTCCATACACTCAGTGACCCAAAACAGGAATTGAACCTAGGTCCCTGGAGTTGTGAAGCAGCAGTGCTACCCGTGTAGGCCAGACGAAGTATGGACAGGTGATTTCTTCCCTGAAGGATGTTAGTGAACCAGATGTATTATTGCAATAATGATTTCATGGTCATCAGTAGATTCTTAATTCCAGATTCTTTTTTATTGAATTCAAATTCCACCTTCTGCCGTGTCCCCAGAATATTAGCTGAGATTCTGGATTAATGATCTAGTGACAATACCACTAGGCTGTCATCTCCACAGATGTGCCCTGGGATATTTTACCACAAGTGCCAAGAGCGTAATCTATTTTGAGGACTGGATCTTGTTACTATCTCACAATAGATTACAGAGATCAATCAGCAAGGCATTCTGGTATTGATGCACTTAGCAACAAGTTAGGTCAGAAAAGGGTCTTGAGGGGCGGGATGTCGCAATCATGGAAGGGTTGGGGAGTTCAAGATGGCAGTATGTTCTGTGGAGTCTCGAGGAGTCCTCCAGCTCATCTTGGCCTTTCAAAAATAATTATAGCATTTATTTTCTTTATATGTCTTCTGCTGTCCCACTAGGTTTTAATGAGCAGAGCATCCAGGCCACAAGCTCTGCCAGGAGACTGTCGAAGTTACATTGGCGTTCCCTGTACATTGTAAGGACCTGAATTGCATAGATTAGTGAAGCTTCCATCTGATTTAGTAAAAAGGTAAGTAATTCTGCAGCATGTCCGTTACTTTCATTTTATCTCCATTGCTATCCCAATTCCCCATTGTATATAAAATCTCCCCCATTATATTTCACAAAACAAAAGTATTAATTGAGTCAAAATCTATTGGAAATGGATTAACAGTCCGAGCCTGCAAAAGGAGCTTTATTGATTGAGACACTAGTCTGCATCCTAACCATTTATATTTGGAAAAAGATATTTGATATATCATATTTGATTTGGCAAATAATTAAAGTCGATTTTATTTAAAACAGTTGTAGATCATTTAAGACCACAAGGGGTGGCTGTCCCTGCCCTTCTGTGAATCACTCCACGCCCAGGTATGAGATCCTTGCTTAGGGTTACGGGTTCTGACCAATAGTGAAACAAGCTGCTTTCAGTGGGTGACAGTGGAAAAGCTAAAATCCCGAGAGACATTGGAAAGGATCCTTCAGGAAGAGGGCTTGTGTTCTTTAAGCACACGTGAGGAAAGCAATGGAAAACATCTTGTGTTCTTTCCCTTGGTCTTACTGTTCATTGAAATTGAAAATGGAAGGTCCCTTCAACTAAAAGATGATAGCACAGGACTGGGGTTGGGGGGGGTGGTAAAGAGTGGGGTTGGGGTGCTCATTACTACAATTTTATTTAAAGTTGACATTTTAATTAGGTCTCCAAATTTATATGGAACAACCCAATAGGACATTGCAATTTCAGTAGTGTTTAAGATAAAGGCAAAATACTGAAATCTGAAACAAAAACAAAAAATGCTGGAGAAACTCAGCAAACCTAACAGTATCTGCGCAGAGAGAATAGAGTCAACATTTTGAGTCTGGGTGACCCTTTCTCAGTACTGGAGCAATAGTGCTCAGATGGTCAGCAAGTTTTTATAATGCACTATGTAATGGCACTAATGTGCAGCACTCAGTTGTTAGTGGGGTCACAGTTTGAATGCTGTGGGACAATAATAGAGACTGGGGTAGTGAGATAAGAGGGAGGGGAGCTGGAAGGAAGTTTGGCAGCTGACTTTGCACTTCTACTGACAGAATAATGGCATCACTGATAGAGCTCTGGGAGCAAGCCCTGACCCACACTGTCAACCTGTGAAGGTTGAAGAAAAGGTAAGTTCACGGAGCATAACAGAGAGTCATTTTTAGAGATGATACAGTAGAATGAATTGTCACCTCTTGATGTTAATGTGAACTGTAAAAATCACAGTGAGGAGTTTGGCATTGAATCAATTCTAATGTAGTATTTGGTGTGGTCAATGGTCAACGTGAATTAGCAAGTTTAATTAGTGAGGCCACAGAATGGTTGGGTCAGAATAGAAAATTTCTCACTGCCTTAGAGGTCTATTGTAGGTTCAAATAGGAAGGAACGTTACCATGTTCTTGGTGATTTGTTTTTAACGCTATGCACATAAAATTGTTCTGGCCTTTCAGTAATGCTCTGGTTACTCTCTAATCTCAATGAAATAAATACTGAATGTGAGGACAACACATATTTAATAATGGCAAGTTTGGATTAATACTGAAACACTGCTGCGTTGGAACACTGAATATTGACACTTAGTCACTTTTAATAACAATTAGTCTGCTGCTCAGTGAATAACTTCCAAATCTATAGTAGTACAATGCACAAAGGACAAGTTCCAGAGCTGAGTCAATGATCCAATCTACTCAACTAAACTTTCACGTTGTAATAAAATTGATCTAAATCAACCATCTTTAAATTATTATTGAAGATCATAAGATTTGCTATTGTAATAATGGTGAGGCAAATGGCATTCATTGTTACTAATATGCAAGTGTTACAGACTTCAGAAGAGGGACAAACACAATGTTAAATGTCAATATACAAAGATTGTCTAAGCTATTTCTCTTTCTGTGCCTGATTTGACATTGATTCACCCACTCAAATTTACACTTCCTTCTCTGCCCTTCCTCAATTTATTTTTCAATTCTTCACTCTGATTGCTTAAGGAGATACATGGTTGCTCGCCCTGTTCATTCACATCTCAGACGTCCTGTTTGCTTTTGTGCAATATTAGCTCCCACTTTAAACAATAACCTGCACAAAATAAATGTGAAAATCTAAACACGCACAAACAACTCTTATTAATGGTAAGCATCATTAGACATCGTGCTACAGCAAAATTTAGGGCAACAAATATATAATAAATCATATATAGAAGATTTTTATGAGACCGTAGACTACTTGAGTTTTAAGGAGGTCACAACCTAGAAAACTAAAGATGGAGATTTTATAAATGTGTCAAACTATATTGTGGCCTGCAAAATTTTTTCAGGCATTGTTTATATTGCACAATTAGCAGATCTCCTGTGTACTCTTGCTGATGAGTAGTTGAAGGATATATTACAACAAAATATATTGTCAAGAAAGTGTTACGAATGTACATTATTTTAAGACCCTTAAAATCTGGCTAATCACCTTTGGCACTGCATATGACAAATCAAAGGCTCTGTTATATTTTTGCATGCCTTTTATGTTTTAATAATCTCCCCTTATGCTTCGCTTTTTCACTTTTCAGTTCTCTCTCTCCTCTGAATTATATTTTCCTTCCCTCTTCATCCTCAGCTGATTTTTTTTTTCTTGACTTTCAGAAGGAAGCCAGTGGATAATGTCATGGAGAATGGAGTCATTAATAATGATGATGTGGAGATGCCGGTGTTGGACTGGGGTAAATGCAGTAAGAAGTCTCACAACACTAGTTAAAGTCCAACAGATTTATTTGGTAGCAAATACTTTTGGGGCTCTGCCCCTTTGTCAGGTAAGTGAGGAGTTCTGATAACAAGCAGGACATATAAAGGCACAAATGAACAATGTCATACCATCTGCAACACAAAAACTGCTATTTTAGAATGGCTGTGGTCAAATGAATAACGGCCAGAGAAATGAAACCCAACAAAAAATTGGACATTTTTAAGTTAATACAGCCAAGATCACTTCTACAAGGTTATCACAGGTCAAAAAACAACAAGGAGACGTACCAGAAACAGTCTCGCATATCAAACAAGGGTATTTCACCTTAACAATAGGAGTCATCATGACCTGAAATCAGAACCCAGACCTCTTACATATTGACTAGAGAGGCTCAAAACTTTACAATGGAAGAGCCTTAAAATCTAAAACCCATCAGAAGGCATCAGCCAGAAGACATTACAACAGTACATTGCCTGGTTTCTCAGCCAGCTTCCAGCTATTAACCATATCCTGAAAAGAGGTATATACAACTAAAGTGATCTGACCTAATCTCACTGGGTGTTGTGGCTTTCTGCCCTGTCAGCCCATTGGCCAAAAGCCAAGGAACATTCGAAGAAGGAAGGAGGGGGATAAAAACATTTCATCCCCCACATTTTCAAGACAAACTCCAGTGAAGATTCCACCAAACATTTTGTGACCTGGGGTGACGCAAGAGGACATGCGAGATCCCCCTTCATGCTCATAGGACCCTGAGTTCATCTGTCGCTGTGAGCTCAGTGAATTGAATCCAACAACCCAATCAATTTCACCAGACCAGGGAGCATCTATTTCTCAGGCAATTAGCCTGGTTGGGGAAAGTTTATGTAATCTATTATGATGGAATTGTTCCTTTAACCTGTGAGCGTTTTTAATAAAGTTAAGTTTGAACCACAGTCCTTTGTCTGCCTCATAAGGTAAAAGTGCTTGATGAAATGTGATAAACTGGTCAAAGAGTTTTAAAGAATATTTTACAGATAACATGTTATGTCATGCTGCGAATCCAAGTTGAGCCACCAAATTCCTACAAATTGCTCAAAATGTTTTCTAATTTTTTTTCCCTTTCAGTAACTGAAGTTTCTCATTTCCAAAGTAAAATAGATAAAACTTTCAGAAAGACATGGATCTACAGCACATAATATAGCTATTCAATAAGATCATGATTGATCCAATGTCTGATTAATCCTCTCTTGTCCCATTGTTACTGAGAATCCCATACCATTGTGTAGTAGCTTGGCCCTTTAAGGAGCAACTGTCAGAGGGTCACATGACCCATTAGGGCAATTGGGTCAGAATGTGCAAATTCTGGAACTGAGTGCGGGTTTTTCTTGACAGTTAGGAGTCTGCAGTTGTGGAGTGATTCATATCACTCACCATACATAGATTCTTACTTTAATAAACAATCCATCTGCAACTCAAGGGCAATGAGGAATAGGTAATAAATGCTGCCAGCCACCAAATTCCTACAAATTACTCAAAATGTTTTCTGATCTTTTTTTCCTTTCAGTAACTGAAGTTTCTTATGTCCAAAGTAAAATTGATAAAACTTTCAAAAATATATGGATCTATAGCACAAAATACAGCTATTCAATAAGATCATATCCCACAAATGAATGAAAAAGAAAACATTCATCTACTTGGTGGTCACGCGTCTTTGCAGAATATGACATTCTATAAAGTTTAATTTGTTTGTTTTTAGATTTCAAGGAAATTTGCTGAGTAGAAAATGCTAGGAAGGAAGAAAAATACCTTCTGAACAGCATCAATGCATTCCAGGAAGTTCAGTCCATTACACAATCTAAATTCAGTTCAAAAAATCCCAGCGCTGGAAATACGTTCTCACCCAAGATTTGGGAAGTGATTGAAGCCCTCAAATAAAAACTTCAAAGAAGGGAATAGAAGACACAAAAGATCATTTAATAGGGCAAACTTAATCATATGATTTCAAAATCCAAGCATTTCTGAAAACTTTATATATTTGGACATGAGAGAAAAAAAATTCTGGAAACATTTTGAGTGATTGGTGGTCCAACTCTGGAATCACAGTACAATATACCACTGTAAAATAACAGCTACAGTGTGACAAACAGTATGACATTATTCATTGTAAATAGTGTCCACAACACAAAATACAGAAGAAATGGGCGCTGCTGATACTTAGAATAAATTTAACTGAAGTTAATTTAAGATATAATAAATATAGTCATAGATAAGACCATAAGATGTAAGAACAGAAGTAGACCATTTGGCCCATTGAGTCTGCTCCATCATTCAGTGAGATCATGACTGATTAGATACATAATCCTCAGCTCCACTTCCTTGCCTTATCTCTATAACCCCTGATTCCCTTACTGATTAAAAATCTGTCTCTCTCAACCTTTAACATACTTAATGACCCAGCCTCTTCAGCCTTCCGTGATAAAGAAAGATATTCTGTTGTCTGAACGCAAGAAATTTTTCTAGGAGTCTTACGATGCTTATATTAATTACCGTTATGGCACTTTAACCAAGTCTTCACAAATCTTACATAAATGGAAAGCGTTGAAATATTTTACAAAACTGAGCTATTTTAAAAAGTAGATTACATAATTGGGAGAGGTTTATTGCAAAATAATGCACTGCAGGTAAGTAGGATTTTCGATAAGAGGATATAATGTAATTCCTGGGCATTCAGAGTGAAATCCTAAAGGATCCAACAGAGCAATGGCCAATATTAATGAAATAGTAAGGGTCCTTATTATAATTTGCATAAAATAGGCAAAAGTGGAAATAAAGGTAAAAGATTTGCAAAATTATCAACCAAAATGAATAAGAAACAAAAGCAGGAAATTACAAATTATTGTGAGCATTTGTGGCCATAAAAAAATTACTTGTCGAGAATTAAAGTAGACTTTTCTTCGATTTCAGGAATTTCTGCAGCAGATTAGCAGATGGCTCAGGGTTATCATAAATAAATGAGTGTGAGATGTAGGTTCAGCTCAAACGATGCAAAAGGTGAACTGGATTTGGTTGGCAGCTCTGTGAAATAACTGTACTGAGGAAAGCACTGACAGGAGACTTTTAGCGCGCACTTTCCCATTACTTTGTACCATTTAAAAAGTAGTCAGATGGCAAATAATCCATTCAGTTCTCTGGATGCATCCATCCTGTGCCTCTATGTTACCTAATACCTTTTTTATCGACTGCTGAAAGCTTTCTACATCCTGGTATGCATTAGTCCCTCAATTTACTACAAAGATAACAAATTTTGCATTTTCCCGCTCTTCGTGCCTGCTGAGAATACTGACTCAAAGCGGTCAATAATTCTGCACACGCCAGCGGCACATCTGTCCCTTGTCAAAGTGACCATCTTCATGTATGAGCTCAAACAGTGAATAGCAGCAGGCTATTTAAGCATATGGAACATTAAATCCAGCCTGTACAAGAAATCTGGCATCCAACTAGGATTATGCATTAAAGAGGGAACCCTGGAAGATTTCTCTTTGAGGATGATCCCCACCGCTGTCTGGACTCAGTGCAAGCATAGCCCAGGCAGCAAGCTTGCAACTTTCCCAGACTGTAATGTTCAGTTGTTACATTGGTGAATATGGTGCATTCACCCATCGAGACATCAGATGAAGCGGCCGTGTTCTGTTCAAAGATCCTTCCAGCCAAACTAGCTAAAAAAATGTTGATGACTCCTGACAAAAAAGAACTAAAAATGCTGAAACTTTAGAATGAAACAAAATGGGGAAGAGGAGCAGCAGTTCAAACAGAATCTGTAAAGAGGAAGGACAAGGTGATGTTTCTGCAGCAGACTAAAAACTGAAAGATAAAGAGGCATTTTAATAAGGTTGGAAACAGAGAACAGGAGATAAATAATGGAGAGAAGCAAGGCATTCTCCCAATTAAGGAGGCAGTTAATATCTCGAGAAACTTACAAACTGCTAAACAGAGAGAAAAAACATATTAAAAGCAAACAAAGTGAGGTTGTGGAAAGGCATTAAAACAAAATGTGAAAATAGATGAGGGGTGAAATATCATAAGGGGAACACGCATAAATAAAATGAGAGTTTAGGAAGTTTAAGGCCCCAAAATGATTGTTCAAAAGGTCTAATGGTTCCTGCACTCTCTGGATCATGGAAGTAATATGTTCATAGAATCATAGAATTCCTATAATGCAGAAGGAGACCCATCGAGTCTTGACTGCAATCCCTCGAGTCCTATTTCCGTAACCCCAGATATATATTCTGCTAATTCTCCAGACGCTAGGGTCAATTTAGCATGGCCAATCAACCTAACCTGCATATCATTGGACTGTGGGAGGAAACCAGATCCCCCGGAGAAAACCCATGCAGACGTGGAGGGAATATGCAAACTCCAGACAGACAGTGACCTGAGGCCAGAATTGAAGCCAGATCCCTGACACTTTGAGGCAGCAATGCTAACCATTGCGACCAACACTTTTCTCTGATTTATACTCTAACATTCCTGACATAGAAATTAAATCCCAGTAAAAAGCCAGTTGGCCCAACTAGACTAACAATTATGCTCCACATTAGTACCTTCCACTCTCCCCAAACAATTTATCTTTCTATCCCTTTGCCCCTTGGCTGATCTAGATTTTTGTAAGTACAGTTAGGTTATTCACTTCAACCCCTCCATGGGCTACATTTTACACCATCCACCATGCATGTTTTCAGCAGGGAAGGGCACGTACAATATGTTGGGTGGCTAGCTCACCATCTTATCATCCACCCCTAACTCAGTCCCCATAATACAAAGGAGTTAGGTAAGGTCCCACTAGGCTTCCCACTCTTAGGCCTATTAAGGCCCTTAAAATGGACAATCATTGCTCACTTAAGGCTCTGGATCCACCTCCACGGCAAGAGAAAGCTGGGCACTGGCAGGCGAGCAGGGGGCCACTTTTTAAATAACTTTTTTAAAAAGGCAGATAGGAAGAAGATGCATGTCCACAATAGGGGCAACCTTCCACCCCCGCCCCCCCACAAAGATGTTAACCCTCCCTCAGCCTCCCTCCAATCTGCCCCATCCTACAGTTCCTGATCTCTTCTCACCCTAAAGACCCATGATGTACCCATGTCTGAACACCATCAAGCATGGAGTCAGCTCCTAGCTTGATTATCTATATGTGTACATTCTTCCTGTAGTTAACAAATACATTCAGCTAACCTACTTAGAGCTAACCTACTGAAACATAGAAACAAGAAAATAGGAGCAGATTTACTAACAGGTCTAGCAGCATCTCACACTGAGTTCTGTCACCATATTTCACCATCAGAACCACAGGTCAATCAATCATAAAGGTGGGCCTTCCTCCTGTTGAGGAACAAATGTCTGACGCTCCACTTGTTTAGGCTGCGCCCAACATGCTATCATTGCAAAGCAGCCTTGTGAGATCATTTAAAAACTTATTTTTGTAGGTTTTCAAGATGTTAGATATACCTCTTGGGGCAAAGGGAATCAAAGAATGTGGGGAGAAAGCGGGATAAGGATTTTGAGTTGGCTGATCAACTACAATCATAATGAATGACACAGCAGGCTCAAAGGGCTGAATGGTCTTCTCCAGCTTCTATTTTCTTGTTTCTAAGTTTTACATTCCACATTCTCTGCATTCTTGAGCTAAATATGGCTTAAGACCATTACTTGTTGTTTTGGGGTGTTGTATCACATTTGGTAGGTCTTGGTAAAGTCTAGATTAGCTGTATGTACACATATAGATAGTCAAGCTAAGAGCTGTCTCCATGCTTGCTTGTACACATGGCTCTGTCTAACACTGACTCCATGTGTTCACTAACATCATTGTGGATGGTATTGTACTCAGTCTGCATTAATCCTAAATGTACTAGACCATTATACTTCACTTGTCTCTTTGTTCTTCCACCTACTGCTTGACACCACAGTGTTGTTCTTTTGCCAACTCCTTGAAAGACAGTACAGTGCCTCTTCCAATGTTATTGCCATCCAGTAACAATAGAACGTGACATTGAACACCTCAATTAAAATGAAGACCATAAGTATGCATATCACAGCTCTGGCAGACAAAAGTTAAATTAAAAACTTACCACAATTCATCAGAAGCTAGCACTATACAAATCTTGCCCCATTATCTTCTATGATTATGCTTGAGATATGTACGCTATTTTACTATCACACTAGTATAAGCAATGATGGTGATAATTTTCTTGTCAAGTTCCTTCATTCTTCAAGAATCTATTCTCTTCAGTATCTTTTCAGTTGTGATGAAGTGATCCTTACTTGATAAATCTCCAAATGGATGGCACCAGTTTACAAACTGGGTAGATTCAATTATAGTCAGCTCAAATAGTCTCTACATCATATGTCTTTTTACAGTTTCCTCCAGCCTCAAAACAATCTCCCATTAGAAAATACAACTTAGTAGGTGACTTTGCCAAGTTATTATTTTTCCAGTGTGCATTAACAGTTACAGAATACTATAAGTAATTACAAATCTGGCCTAGAAGTTCAGTCACGCACAAAAATATCTATTAGGTATGGGTCGGGTGGGTGAGTTACTGGAGGACAGTGAAAAATGGAATGCTTCTGTCCCTACGTAAAGGAAATCTGTGCTTCTTAAAGGCAAATAGACTGGCTGCAAACACAAGGAAATAACTCCAAAGAAGAGAAATGGCTGCAAGTTCCTGTCATGGTTTGGAGACCTTTCTACAGAGGAATGGATGGGTAGAGGCCCCTTTCTGGGAAACAAAATTCTAGTGAAATGAGACGGCTCAACAGGTCAATGTCCTTTACTGAACTTATCAGATTTGTCAAGGTAAAAATTTTTACTGTTTTATTTATTCTCTCCTTACATCGGCAGCCTTGCCCCACTCACTTACTTCACCTCCTGTCACTCTCCTATTTTCACTGCACCATTTCACCTCTTCTACTACCACTTATACATTCTCCACCTCCAAGTCTTACTGCTAAAGTAACTTTCACTTTCCATACCTCACACACGCACCATTCAGCTGGGGGAGCTCACTTCAATACAGTCTACTCAATAGCCACTAACAAGAGAAGGTTGTACATAACATGATCATGGCAGATGGTTAGCAGACAAACCAGAGGCTGTATGCACAACTTCTCTGCATTTCAGAAGAAAATTTTGGATTTTCCAGACAGAGCACAGGAAGAGACGTCCCACATTCATACAGGCTGTTCAGGCGGGATTCTCCAATCTCGACCATATCCATCTTGCTGCCAGCAACAATGGACGATTTGGCACTGAACTAAAACTCCATTCACTGCAGCGGGACTGGAAAATCTAACTGTAGACAAGGTCAGAGGTTTTCAGTGTCCATTTTCCTTTTCACACCTGTTGCCACACAGACTCAAAATGGCCAACTGCAAATGCTCTCCCTTCTGGGTAATAACTAACTCTTTCACATTTCTAATGATGAAAACATCAAGGCCCATCAGCACAATGAGGAGACCAGCCTGCCTGAAGATCACTCACTCTCTCTCCCTCATTCTTATTATGCTGCCCCCTTCACAGACATAGTACCATAGCATGTAAGGTGAAACATTTAAATTAAGATGAAGAATAAGTATATCACTGATATAGCATACAGAAATTAAATCAGAACTTATCACTGGCAACAAGAATACTTTAGAAAATAGGTTAAAGCAGGGCTGTCACCTGATAAATAACCACGTACATATGTGCAGGAGCTAGGGTAGAGGGACAATATGTCACAGCTGCCATCTCACCAGAAGGTAAGATCACATACTAATTCTGCTGCAGTGGGATCAAATTCTGACCTCGAGATCCCAAACTATAGCAGAAAGCTATTGACCATAAACCAGGAAGTGTAAGGTACATTCGAATCAGGAACTTGCAGTCAGTGTTTTACAGCATGTAGAAATCCAACTCTGATATCTGTCAAAGTTCCATTGGAACATGAATATCAAGCAGAGACCAAGAGGTCACATCCAAGAACATGACAGTGGAACTCACCATGTTAATGTTCTGACAGTTTCAGCTCAGATGCTGCCACCTTAACTTTGGCATCTAGCATTGCCAGAGACACTCATCATGCCTGCACTCTGCTCTTCCTCAGAGCCATAGGAGTGCAATGGCATGGTCCAGGAGTGTTCTCTTGCCTGAAAAGCCAAAGGCACCTGATGCCCTCTTTCAGGATCACAGCATACCTATCACTTCAGCAGACACTCCATTAGTGCGATCATCTGTACTACAAGACCAGATTTGCCACACTGTCCTGCAACACACCAAGATGCTGCTGTCGGTAATGGACCCACAAAGTCCAAAGCTGTTCAAGATCACCCACCAAGGCCATGTGAAGTGTGTTCTGTGAAATCTCAGCAGCTGTGCAGCACCAAAGCTGTAGTTATTCATGCTAAACCATGCAGGAACATTTGGAAAGGTAATCGAGTATACATGACAGGCACCAAGGGGTTTCACAAGGTGATTATTACTCATTTCTGTTAATTAACAACCTCCTCGGTGAAGCATAAATGTGTCATGAACTGCTCTTCAGTGAATAAGAGATATGAGAAGTGCTCCCTGAACACTAGCTGTGGGAATGTTCTCCTGCACAGTACCCTTCTCCTCCATCTTCTTCCAGCTGTTTCTGCTCTGTCTTCATTGTTTCACCTCCTCCTCCAGCCACAAAGACAGACCTCCCAGACTAGCTGTATCCGGAATAGACTGTTTCCAGAATAGCTAACAGTAATCAGTGCTATTAATGTTCCTATACACGGACTGCAGCAGTTCAAGGGGGCAGCTCATCACTATCTTCTCAAGGGCAATTAGGTTTGGGCTATAAGTGGTGGCCTAGATAGTGATGACCACATCGCGTGAACAAACTTTCAAAGAATCAAAAACCAGCACAAAGTTGTTCCCAGACGTCATATTTTATTATAGAACACAGAAAACAGCCTCCAAATTAGGTCAAGCAGATGTTTAAAAGCTCAAACTAGCCATTAAAGCTTATGGAGTAGATGGAACATTTACAGTGCACTCCTTCAGGTTTCATCTTGTCCATTAGCAGCATGAGATGCCGATCAGTTATGTAATCAGTCAAGTTCTATGGAAGACCAATTTCACAAAAAAGGATAAGATCATGGTAAGATATAGTTCCCTTTCCTCAAAGCCCCAGAAAAACCTTGTCTTACAATTATTCTCCAATTCCCTTTGAAAGTTAGTATTGAATCGACTTCCATGAGTTTACTAGGCAGTGCATCCCAGATCAAAACAATCCTATGCAGATAAAGCTTCCTTCACCTCTCCCCATGAATTATTTTGCCAAATATCATGGCACGTATTTTGGGGTCAATGCAAAAAAAGTGCTGCTCACCGCGTATCTCAAAGAAAGCTGTATACAAAGATCTAGCAGGCCCCATTGCACTGATCTCCCCTATGGGGGCTTAAATCTGCCACCCTTCCATCAGGATCTCTGATGTCTCAGGACAATGTTCTTTGCAAGCTGAAAGTGCAGCCAATCGTTTGAAGAATTCTCATATACAGCAAACCAAGAAAAAAAATGCATAGTTTATCCTTCGCCCTTTAACCACTCATATTCAGTGAAATAAAGATTGGGACAAACTTGTGGGATTAAAGAAGAAGCTGAAATACGATAAACCAAAAATATTGCTTTCAAGAAATGATGAAATGTTCAAGATGGAAAGGGAAGAATGACACTCCAGACTTCTGAAATACTTTTTCCAGGACAGAGAAGTTTTTCAGCAGTAACTATGATATAATGCATTATTAAATACTCAGTTATGCCTCATTCAACAGGGCTTAATTTTTTATGGTTTTTACAACATAAATACTGCTTAAAAATTTGAAGTTCACATCCTTCGACTAATTCAGCATCAACTGCATCTGTGAAGACAACAACAGCACATCCTGTGGAGGAGCAGTGTATCACTGGCAGGAACCTCCAAATTTCTGCATTTAGCTGTGCATGTGCAAGCACCAGAGGTTGCTGTCAGTTTTACACAATAATGATGATAAATGTTGACAGTTTTATAGTCATTAAGATTGCAAACTCCAGGCTGATAAATCTATTCTCTGGTTCCAATCTTTTACCCACTGGAAACAGTTTCTCCTTATTTACTACAACAAAACCACTCATGATTTTGGCAATCTGTATTAAATCTGCCCTTAACTTTCTCTATTTTGGGGAGATCATCAAAGCTTCTCTGGTGTCTCCAATTACTGAAGTCAGGTGTCGCTGGTACCATTCTAGTAAATTTCTTTTTTATTTTGTCTTAGTCCTAGACATTGTTTCTGAAGCGTGGTGCCCAGAATTTAACTGAAACTAGGTCCTAATCAGTAATTAATCAAAGTTTAGCATAACATCCTTACTTTGTATTCTACTCCTCCATTAATAAAGCCAAGAATTTTGTATGTTCTTTCTTTTTCTTGTCTGGCCACCTTCAAAGATTTATATTCGCGCACCCCAGGTTTCTATTCCTGCATTCTCTTTAAAATTGCATTATTTAGTTTATGCTCCCTCTCCTTTTCATCCCACCAAAATGTACCAGCTCATACTTTAAATAGTACCTTCCCATGGAGGTCATGTTTCTCAATGGGTAGCATCCCTTCTCTGAACCAGAAGCTCAGGGTTCAAGTCCTACTCAAGGTCTTAATGTTCAATGAAGGTGCGTTCATAACATGACCAAACAGGCTGATTATCAAAATCTTTCCAAGATGTCAACGGCAGGCGAGTAAGAGCCAAAGAGACTCCTAATCAGCCGTACTTGATGCAGAGTGCCACCCCTCAAGCTATAAGACTCTGGCAACAGGTTAGTGACCTGTTTCAGGAAAAATCTTGCAACGTACAGATGAAAATCTGCCTTGTGAATCACTAAATGTGGAGCGAAAGATAACAATACATTTCTCCCCGTCTGTTTAAGTCCTCCTACAGTCTGTTACTATCTTCATTGTTTATCACATTTCCGTGTTTCATATCGCCTGCAAATGCTGATGCAATCCTGTTATATCCATGCCCAGGTCATCAATATATATTAAAAAGAGCAGTGGTTCCAATACTAACCACTGGAGATCTCACTGAACACTTATCTCCAGTCTGAAAAATAAGCCAATGCAGCCATTACAACAAGTGTACATTTCTTGAATACAGTAATAACATGATATTAATGTAGTCAAAAGTGATAAGTGGCACATTTCCAGAATGAGACAAGGTTGCTCTTGCTACTCACCCAGGCACAGATGATCTAACTTTTGAGCCCACAACATTTCCTCAGTCTTATGCTTGCTAGGTCCAAAAATAACATACTACCTGTCACATTAAACCACCAAATCCACCAAACCACCAGCTGGAAACTGCCAGGCAGTTCTAACAAAAATCCCTGAGTGAATTCAAGTCTAAGATCCATCTTCTTCTTTGTGGACTGCCTATAGTTCCGGCAGCAGCCAATACTCAATCCTGGTATTGCGGGACTACAGTGTTCCTGGCCAGTCAGTAGTCTAGCAGCTCTCTAGAATGGGCCTTCCTCCCGGATGGTTATGAAAATTAATTTAATTTAATTTTTACCCCATTATTAAAGTTACAAAGCCAATGCTCAGAATGGATCAGGCAAACCTAAATCCATTCCTTCCTTGCTACAAAAACTAAATTCGAATTCCAATTGAATCCAATTCAAAGTCCCCACAAGAGAGACAAACAAGATCCAAGGTGACAAGATAAGGCAAGGTACCCCATGCTGGGGTTGATCTGATGCTTAATCTTAGCCAGAAGAGAATGGGGGTGGAAATCCCATTCTGAATCCATTAAGTCTATCCTTGACGTATTATTGTTGTAGAGCAGCTAGGTTTTTAGTCAGTGCAGTGCTAACAGACTTTTTGGTTGTGGGTGGCAGGTAAGCAATCCCTCCACAAAATCCACCCAACTGTGTTAATGGCTATCAAATTGACCATACAAATTCACAAATGTTTTAGATGCACATATTATTGCAGCCTGAGGAATTTTGTGCTAACAAATTAATACATTGATATAATAAAATCATCTTACACATATTCACCCCAACTGTCCATGGATCATACTAACCTGAGGGAAATTTGATACAGCTGGGACTTTCTTGCAGAATCTTTAGAACTAGGCTCAAGATATCTTAATCCAAGGTGTCATCTTAATTTTGGACATCTGTGGGAATGGTGTTGACAAGATCAGTGGAGCATTGCAGCAATTGGAACAGGAGCCATGCAGTATCATATAGCCAATGGAATGGTCCCCAACATAAGGTGAAAGCGGGGGGCGGGGGTGGGGGGAGAATGTAGCAGAGCTGATGTTCATAGAATCATAGAATCTACAGTGCAGAAGGAGGCCATTTGACCCATCAAAATTGCACCAACCACAATCCCACCCTGGCTCTACCCCTCCAATAACCCCACATATTTACCCCACTAATCCCTTTAATCTCTGCATCCCGGAATGTTGATCAAGACAGGAAAAGACAAGACTATGACAAGGTAAGTCAAAGAATTCCTTCCATGGTCCAGAAAGTTATCCCAAAAATTTTAAAAAAATAGCTTATCTTGGCCTCTTTAGACCAGGCTGCTATCTCATGCCTTGTTGCACTGGCTACTGACATTGTAAGGATCTGGCACGATTTGAAGTTGGAATTACAGTAGGATGCTGACAAAGTCACCAAGCCATGATTTTCATAATTTAATAAGGCCATCGCCAGTCTCCGAGCTGGTTGAATCTCAAGAGTTAAAATGACAAAGGGCTGCAAATGCATCGCTAGTAACTGCAAATTCCTCATTGGTCATTTTAACCACTCACTTATTCTAATTGCACCAGGTGGCCAGGGTTAATCACAGAATTGTTACAGTGCAGAAGGAGGCCATTTAGCCCATTGTGTCTGCAGCAGCTCTCCAAATGAGCAATTCACTAAGTGCCATTCTCCCGCCTTCTCCTGTAACCCTGCAATCTTCTTTTAAAGATAACAGTCTAATTCTCTTTTAAATGCTTTCAATTGAACCTGCTTCAGCCACACTTTCAGACACTGCATTCCAGATCCTAACCACTCGAGGTGTGAAGAAATGTTTTCTCATTTCACTTTTGTTTTTTTTGCCAATCATTTTAAATCTGTGCCCTCTCATTCCCAATCCTATCATGCGTTGGAATAGCTTTTCCCCATCGACTCTGAATTTAAAATCAGTCTGTTTTCTCGTATTCAGACTAAATGATTGGGACAAAAGTTCTCTTCCTTTTTTTTGACTGCTAAAATTCTGAATAGTTTCTATTTCGACAATAGAGCTGGTATTATCCTCAGTCAGATGAACAGGGCAATAGTTATGATCAGATTCAATTAGTTCAATTCACACAAAAAAGCTCCAAATAATAATGTAAATTTTCAGTAGATGCATTTCCTTGACTTAAAATAAGCTAACTCCACAACATTATTATTGACAGAATCTATCTCTTCTCTGGCACAGTGCTGCCTCACAGCACAAGGAACCTGGGTTCAATTCTGGCCTCGGGTCACTGTCTGTGTGGAGTTTGTACATTCTCCCCATGTCCAAAGGTGTGCAGGTTAGGTAGATTGGCCATGCTAAATGGCCCCTTTGTGTCAGGGGGATTAGCAGAGTAAATATGTGGCATTAAGGGGATAGAGCCTGGGTAGGATTGTTGTCGGTGTAGGTCCAATAGGCCAAATGACCTCCTTCTGTGCTGCAGAGATTCTATAACTCTTTTGCTTCAGTAGATTCCCTCCTCCAAATGCTTGTTTGTCTTTTAGCTGTCCATTTTTCTTACCTGATCCTATACTTTGTTATCAGACAGAGGTGATACATTTTGTAATACCATCAGTAAGAGTTGCTTTTTAATTTTCTGGACAAATTAATCAACTGCTCATTGATTAGTTTCTGTGAAATACGATTATCATACAAGAACCACCTTTCGTCTGAGAGCTTTTTCTTGAAGCAACAGTAATTAGAATCTTTCTACAGAGAAATTGTTTAAAGAATCCAAAGTATGACCCACAGAATGTGGATTCAAATTATGATTATCTACACAGAAAATTCCCAATTTCCATTCAGAATCATTAATGGAAAGTTTTAAATATCCCTATCTTGGCCAAAGAATTTTTTTTTAAAGCCAACATCTTAAAAATTCAAAACCAAAATAAATTACCTCAGTGACACAATGGTTAGTCACAGATCCAGATTTGATTCCCAGCTTGGGTCACTGTCTTTGCGGACTCTGCATGTTCTCCCCACGTCTGAGTGTGTTTCTCCAGATGCTGGTTTCCTCTCACAGTCCAAAGTTGTGTGGGTTAGGTGGATTGGTTTTGCTAAATTGCCCTTTAGTGTCAGGGAGACTAGCTAGGGTAAATGCATGGGGCTATGGGGATAGGATCTGGGTGAGGATGGTGTTTGGCACAGACCTGATGGGCTGAATGGCCTCCTTCTGCACTGTAGGGTTCCATGATCTCTTTCTTCCCATATCTGCATGCCTAGTTTCAGCAAGTTGTTACGGAGTACTACTGAGCTGAAGCCACATGACCTCCTTCTGTATTGAGAAAAGAACTAGGACAGGCTTATGCAAATTATTTGCTCAGGGTGGGGGTCATATTTAACATACGTTTCTCACTCAAGAAATTGATAAGTAAATTTTGGAGAGATATTGTTTGGCACAACAACAAACTGAATTTCTAAAGAAGGCTGCAGTTTTAACAAACGAAACTATTGCTGAACGAATGTCAAACAATTTCATAGCAATAAACTGTTGAGTTAAAAAAAGCGTAAGCAATAAAAATGGCCAAAATGTTGGAGGGCCAGTGCCTGTGGGTGGGAATGTGTGGCTACATGCGTGTGTTTGTGCTGGTGTGTGGTAGTGAAGATGAGTCAGAAATATGAGATTGGGTATAAAGCAGACTTGCACATATACCCCCACCCACTCATCCCATCACTCAATCCCACACACACAGTCAGTCATTCACTGCCATATACATTCATATTCAGTCATTCAGTCCCCCCCACACACAAACACATTCTCAATCACTTATTCCCACACAAACACACTCAGTCTCATATGAACAAGCACACTCACATACATACGAAACTCATTCCCAAACACACACTCTCAGTAATTCACTCACACTTGCATACATGTACAAGCACACACACACACACACACAAACATTCAGTTAATCGCTCATTCCCATATTCATTCACACTGAAATTTTCCCATCTCCCTTGCCACGGGAATCACATCGGGTGGGGGGAGGGGAGAGTGGAGGTGGGGTGAACCATGCAAAGGTCATTGAGCTCATGCAAGATTTTCTAGTTTGGGGTGAGCGTGGCCAGAAAATCCCACCTGGGTCATTCACTATCACACAAACACTCAGTCACTCATGCACTCACTCCCCCACACACTCACTCTTTCCCATTCACACAGACCCACTCACTCACTCACTCTTTCCCACATACAAGTCAAAAGTTTTTTAACATTTATTTATTAATCACATTAGGCTTACATTAACACTGCAATGA
Organism: Sphyrna mokarran; assembly: GCA_024679065.1. NCBI lineage: Eukaryota > Metazoa > Chordata > Chondrichthyes > Carcharhiniformes > Carcharhinidae > Sphyrna > Sphyrna mokarran. Next base: position 100,418,563 of record JAGIQG010000003.1, on the reverse strand, counting down.
GGTTACTGCAAAATTCACCTAGTTGTGGCGCCTGTTCGGGTCAATGCACCTAACTAGTACGTCTTTCAGAATGTGGGAGAAAACCAGAGCACCTGGAGGAAATCCACGCAGGTGCAGGGAGACGTGCAAATTCCACACATACAATGACCCAAGTCAGGAATCAAACCCAGGTCCCTGGCGCTGTGAGGCAGCAGTGCTAACCCCTCTGTCACCCCTACTCATTCACCCACTCAGTCAGTCAGTTACTCTCACTCCACACACACATTCAATCTTTCCCACTCAGTCTCCATCTCCTCCCCAGTCAAAATGATAAACTTCAACCTCGCTGAATCCAGTTTGATATTCCCTTCCCTGGTTTGCTTAATTACTACAAGGAAAAATCAATCGGAAGATGTTGCATTGTTCACTCTGAAAATGGAGGGTGAAGCCCTTTGAATCATGAGGATTTCATAACTTAATTAAACAACTTCCCTATCCACTGAACATTTTTAATAATATATTCTGCATTTAGGGAGTTGCAACAAGCAATAACTGGAAAGTAGCAATTAGATGTACATGACAGGACAACAAGAGAGGTTTTGATATCATCCAGTATTTAAGTATAATACCCTTTTGCCAAAATGTACACTTCTTGCGCTGCCAAGGCTGTGGGATGTTTTCTAAATGCTGCATACTGGTGACACTTTGTGGCTGCAAGTGGGAACTGTATCAACGCAATACAACTTAGTGAACAAAGGTTTTAATCTTCACTTTTACTCAACCTAACCTGAAACTGCATTTGCCACTGTTCATGAGAAATTAACATCATAAATAAGGTAATTAAATAAATAAATGTTTTGGCTCCACAAGGATTCATATCACAATATAACTCTCCTTGCCCCTTTCCTCCCCTATTTCTCTTGAATTGAAAGAACTAGAATCAAGCTTAACTGTCAGTGATAACATTATTGATTCCCATCATTGAAAATGCTAGCAGAGTTCACATCTCACAGTGTTCTTCTTTAGCATCAAGGTTTAAACTGTGGCTAATTCTTAGCACTGTGAAGATAGAGGGGCAATGGGCATGAGATGAGCAATTAATGTTCAGTGTAATTCAAGATGCAGGTAGCACACCAACTCACAGCTGCCCCTTGTTTTCATTGAATTCAGCATCCAGTCAGTGCTCACTGTGCTATTGATTGGTTGCATGTCTCACTGAGGGAGGCCAATATTATAAGTGACTATCAGCACTCAGGCTGGCTGGCACTGCTCAAAGGGAAGGTACATCGTCACTGAAGCGAGTGCTAAGTCAGTCATGCAAAAAGGAACCTGAAATTTTAAACATTGAATAATAGCACATGGGAGAGAGCGGGCTTCATTGTTTTTGGACATTGCACTGGATACTTTACTGAAGGAAGTGAAAGCAGGAGAAATATCCTGTATCCACAGAAGACCAAGAGCCTGTCCCAACTCATCCAAAAGCAGCGCAAGCAGATAGCCATGGAACTCAGCGCTAGAAGTCAAATCCTGAGGATTTTATGGTAATACTTCAAGAAGTTCTTTGGCCTCTCTTGAAAAGTCAAAATCCATCTTCAAATGTCATATGGCACCAACTGCACCACTAACCTTAGACTAGCAATTCATCCACCACCTTCCTACAACCCCCATCTTGTTCCTATTGCTCACCTATCTCTATCAGTCAGGACTTATACAGTGAGATGCTCCATCACACTATCATAAATTTATCACTGTTATAATCTTCACGCCCATATTTCACAGCCTGCACACTTTGCCAGTTACCCCAACATAAGTACAAAATAGATTACATAACACTCACTGATACACTTCCCACTCTCCTACAGAACAAATTGAGACACAACTTGACATAGCAGGGGTTAATCAGTGGGGCAGAAACATATTCACATGTTCTAACCCTTGTGGAGAAGATAACATTTACCATTTTTGAAGTAGGCGTTGCTGATATTGTGGTCAACATCAGGCGGAAACTTTTAAATCCAAAGAATTTATATAATCCCTAAAGCACAGAAGGAGGCCATTTTGACTCATTAAGTCTACAACAACTCTCTGAAAGAGAATCTTACCCAGCTCTCCTCTCCCTGCACTATCCCTGTAACCCTGTGTAGTTACCATGGCTAATCCACTCAACCTACACATCTTTGGACAATAAGGGGAAAGTTAGCAAAATCAATTCACCTAACCTGCAACAAGAAGACAAGATTCTTTTTTTCACATCCCACTTTCCTCTCATCCTGAATCTCCTCTGGTTTACAAGATGATGTAAGCACCTTTTACTTTCCTGCACACTGCCTCTTCCCACCCACTCCCTCCCTCCATGGCCCACATCACAACATTATCCTTGTACCTGTCTCTTTTAGGTACCCTGGGCAGACATTGGAGGAAAGACAAGAAGACACTCTTGAAGAAGAGGCATTGCCACTAGATAGCCAGGCTCCAGCCACTTACTAACAGATTGACATCATTTAGTAGAGACCCTTGAAGAAGTGGGAGCTGCACATGACGAGACACTGCAGACCACTGGAGTGAAGCCAGGATTGGGGACAATGATTTCACTGCTGCAAATTCACATGAGGGCAGGATCACACATGGATTCCGATGCTTAATGAAATGCTTAGTGCACTGCCAGAAAGTCTGCAGTCAATGTCAAGGAGCGTGAAGGTGTTAACACCAAATTAGCACAGTACTTGAAACCTCTCATTTCCATCGTAGAAATGGTGGCCAACTCCATTAGCACATTTGTGGACCCAAACAGAAGGAGCATCTATCTGTTGGCTGACACCTCAGCTCGAGCTGCAGAACACACACACTCCACCATGAGTCTGAGTGCTTAAGCTCAAATTGAAGTGATGCGAGGTCAGCTTGAAGCCACAGAGGCTCGGGACTGTTGTACTCATGATTCAATTTCAGTGGGGCTTAGGGAGTCTCATAGCAGATCCAACAGATTGTTCAGTTCACGGCAGCACCATTACAGGGAAGTAACTCTATGTGAGTACATGCTGTCACCCTCAGCCAGACAGTATTTGATCTCCCACTTTACCAGTGACTTTGCTGTTGCCGTCTCAGCCAGACTGCTGACACTTTATGTTAAGGTGGTGCAATCTACAGCCGAGGCATTTAGGCCAAGGTTGCTTGAGGTCATCCTCCGAGTTTATCTGAATACTGCCCACTGAAAGTTGGCAGCTTTTCGCCAGCAATGATGCAGTCCCTGGGGTAATGTATAATTATCTATAGGATAAGCAATGATCCACATAAGACTGGTATTAACGGAATACACAAGTTTGAGTATTTGACTTTTGTACACAATATATTATGATTAAATTCGTAAATTTGTTTTGTAGTAAATAAGGTGAGGGATTGAATGGGGAATTGGGTTTATGGCTTCTGATATCACACTGGGATTAGTTCTTTTCTCTGAATCAGACCTGAAAGGGGCTATCCAAGTTACATTCTCTCTTACACTTCCTTCTCTTCATCCTGCTAGTCCTCCTTTCCCATTCTCCTTTCTCTTCCTCCTCATGCTGTCAATCCTAAACTGCTCAACAGATAGTGGGTGGCAAGGGTTGTCTCCTCTTGATGATGAGGTTGTGCAGTATGAAATTGTCCATGTGGAATTTTGACAATCACACTCCTGAGTACTGCTGGGCCTCTCTAAAGTGGGGCAGGCAGTGAATCATTGTTCCAGCACACTATGGTCTACTCTATCACATTTCCTATAGCAGTATGACTTTTACTGGGCTATGCTGTGCACATATGTGTGGCTTGTGGAATGGAGTCACCAACTATATTGTCAGCTGATGGCCCTTGTTACCCAGTAGCCATTTGTTTGTTTGCTGCAGTGGCTCAAATACAGCTGACAAAGTGGATGGATGGAGACTGAAGACATCAAGATTGTTGCCATGATACTGGATATTGATCTGCATGACTGGCTGCCTATGGTCACACACCAACTGGACATTGAGGCAGAGAAATCCATTTCAGTTCCAGTATTGGGCAGAGTTGCTAAGGGCAAGAACCTGACTTACATGGATTTCAATAGATTTACTTGTGATTAAAGAATTCACCCACCCATCATTCTGTCAGAGATTGAGCCCCCGCCATATTTTCAAATCAGGCTAACATGACAACGGATTCACCTAAATGTAAACCTGTCATAGAGTAAAGGTGCATATAGTCCCCAGGGGAGAGAAACATAGCCAGGCAGTGGTCTGACACTGCTCCTTGGCATAGCTTCATACTGCCTGTTTGACACAGTGCCCATGTCAACCAGGCATTGCCAACTTGGAAGTGCCAAGTTGGTAAGTGCCAACCTGTGTCGGGGTCAGTGTGATGAGCAGACACTAGTGAGAACCCCAAGGGGGAAGTCATTCATATGTGGTGGTGTGTGGGAGCAGTCATAGGAGCTTGGGATGCCAACTGACTTTGTGGGTGAGGGGTTAGATGGGAGGGGTCCAATATTTGGGTGGAAGAGGGGAGTTGCTGGCACTGACTGTTGGGAGGAGGCGTCAGATGTTCGGGGGAGGGGATAATGCGGCACTGACCGTGGATGAGGGAAGGGGTCTGATGTTTGCTGGGAAAGAGTTGATAGCTCTGATCATCATGGGTGAATGCTTGCTCCCAGCTACAGGGGGTGGGGGAGTGTGAATGCTGGCTTTGATCAAGGGGTAGGGGGTGGTGGTACCCTCAGAGACCTCCATAGTGAGATGGGGGAAGGAATTGTTTGGTTTGATCAGGGCACCCTTGAGACATGGCGCCTTGATTGTAGTGCAGCTGGGCTTTGCTGGCATGTTGAGGCTCCACTCCCATTCATGACAGCGTGAAACATACCCAACTGCTTTTTGTGACAGGGTTTGGTAAGATCTGAAGAGAAAACTGGCCTGTTTCTCTTGAACATGCCATTTTTCTCACTAGAACCAACACTCTGCCGTTGCGTGGTAAAATCTCACCCTAAGATGCTATGACTGATTTCTGAAACAAAGATACTTCTGGTTTCTGGATGGCTGCTTCATATTTTCTCCGTTTTTGTTTGCTTATCCAACCTTCATAAATTGTAAAAGTTTTATACCCTCCTTTGAAATTTATCAGTTAAAAAGCCTATCTCCTAATGCAAATCTTTAAAACCCCATTATTATATGTATAATAAACTTCACCATGGTCTCTTACTACAACTGTACACATTTAGCACTTTACCCATTTTATCTCTCAACTCTCCCAGACAAGTTGTCTCTATTAACTTTTCTCCAGATTAATTAAATAGCATGCACTAACACACACACACTAGCACATACTCACAGAGTGTGAAAAAAGGAATTAGAGTAAAGAGAAAGATTTGGAAAAGAGCATAAGGAGGAAAAGCAAAAGATCAATGTGACAGACGCAATCTTCTATCTTTTGTCACATTTATGCTCCTGGCTTTCAGCAGCCAAAAGTGCCACAATTTGTTCACTATACAGAATGATTCATTGAATAATTCCAAATGAGTCGTGAATGCAACGCAGCTGGAACAGGTCTATCTGAAATCTGGGGATGAAATGAAATGAAGACAGTTCTGCCAGTGACTAAAGTTATTGCGGGCCTCTTGCAGTCCCTTACCTACTGAAGTCAGAATTACAATGTGAAAAAAAGAAAACTGCACAACTGACCTATGATAAGATTACACGGGTGAGAATTTTACATGCGACACAGGGCGGCATGGTGTCACAGTGATTAGTACTGCTGCCTCACAATGCCAGGGTCGCGGGTTCGATTCCCAGTTTGGGTGACTGTCTGCGTGGAGTTTGTACATTTTCTCCATGTCTGTGTGGATTACCTCAGGGTGCTCTGGTTTCCTCTAGCACTACAAAGTTGTGTGGGTTTGGTTGATTGGCTATGATAAATTGACCCTCGTTTCAGGGGGATTAGCAGGATAAATATGTGGGGTTTTGGGGATAGGGTGGGATTGATGGGCTGAATGGCTTCCTTCTGCACTACAGGATTCTATGATCCATCACACACAACTGACCCAAAGATTGTACAGGCAATATAATATTCAGGTCAATTGCCCTTTGAATCCCCTCAATGAGCTTCCTATTGTCGATGGACATGCATATGATTCACACTCTTGCCCATTGACCAAAATGTCGAAGGTGTGCACAACAATGCCCGACGCACGGCCAACGTCATCTCATGCAATTCCACACCTTCCAGTTCGAGTGCACACCCATCCCGGCAGTATAAAATTCTGTCCACCCCACCACGTTCATAGCCTTGTGAAAGGTAGTCACAATTTGATTATTTTATCATCTAACATCTTTTTTTTACTTAGATCTTCAGACTGTAAATCATCCTTATATGTTATTTTGATTTGAAAAAGAGAAAGCACTTCTGATGCAAAGGCACAAGCAGCCAGGCAACAATAGAGTGAGTGATGTCTTAAAAATGTGAAAATAGCCCGGTGAAAGCAATCAGCGAAACAAAGAACAAAATACAAGTGATGTTGGCACTCAAGAAATCCCAAAAGAGGTACTAGTCCTTAAACCTGATGAATTGAAATGGCAAATGCTTCTTGGGTTTCTGGAGCAGGTACAGCACAGCTGCATGTGTCAGAAATTAGCTCATTTATGGGCAAAGCTTACAATAAGTTTGATTTGATTCAATTTATTATTATCACATGTATGTAAAAAGTATTGTTTCTTTCGCACTAGACAGACAAAGCAAGTTGCATTTTACTAATAAGCTTACAATAAAACTGATTTTATATTAAATTATGTATTTAAATTATATTAAATTCTATTATATAGATTTTGTGTTTATCAAGGCGAGGGGTTTTTTTTTGGTTGAGAAAGAAGCATTTTTGAGTTCAATGCTGGGGTAATTGGGCCAGTGTCAAACTCATCTGGCCTGGCTGGAATGTGGTCCAGCTGAGTTAAACACCAAGGACAGAATTTTACATTACACAGGTTAACCAGCCATTCTAGAATAAATGCTGTTAGTGCACCTATCCAAGCTCTTTGGGGATATTTAATGCACAAAGGGACAAATCAGCTTGAGGTGGAACTTCCACTTCCAGCTAACAGAATTTTCCCGTCCTACCCACCACTGGAATTGTAGCAGGTGAGACACAAACCATGCAAAAGTCCATTGACTTCGGGCGAGAATTTCAAGCCTTGGGGCAAGCACAGCCAAATCCTGCCTCCTATAGCCGATAGCTCTCTGGTCCCAGGAACACCACCAAAAGTAGTGGTCATTGCAGAGACTGCATCCCATCCCAAAGGTGATCATCACTGGAGTTGGATGGGAAGTAAGTGGGTGTGGGGTACAGAGATGGGTTTTCAGAGCTAGGTTAGCAGGCTCTGGTGAGGAAGTGGTGGATGCAGGAAGGTATCCAGGGTGAACAGGCTAATAGAGGGAGAGAAGTCCTGGGGGGAATAAGACCTTCAGAGATCTCCAATGGACCCATCGGTGTCCATCTCCAGCCTGAGCAGTGTAAAGTGCCAGACTTCACATTTGGCACTGACCTCCACTCAACATAATAGCAAGAAGAGGAAGACAGTTCATCACCAGCATCCATGATATTACACAAAAATTTAAGCTCTACACTCATGTTTCATTGTGTGATTGGGATGTATGCAGAGGCATTGGAGATAGTCTGTACTCCCAAAGTATGCTGTTCGAATCTGTAGCTTCTGAAAGCCATTACTCTTTATCTACAGCAAATGTTTACACATTTAGATCTCTACACAGGATGGATCTGCACCTCCTTCCAAATGTGCCTTTATTTTCAATCATGTGATCTGACACTCTTATTATACCAAGGTCACATACGTTTCTGATATCACCAGTTCACTCCACATCTCTCTTCAAGTCTTTATCCCTATTATATTTACATTCTCCTACACCTCCCCCAACATCTCAAGCTTCACAAGATTATTACCTGAGAGCCTAAAACAATCCGCCTGACCTGATCTTATTCTGATCTGTTTTTGAGGCTGAGGATATTCCACCCCCTCTCTTTTGGTGGTGTGATTGTTTTTCTCTGAGGGATTGTAGGTCTTGTAGTAAATCTTTTTTTTATCTTCATCAGGGTCTGAATAATAAGCCCAAGTTCCTTTTGGCTTTCTCTCCAAGGCTACTGAGGTGCTGTGGTTTCTCCTTCTGATACCCTGGTCTGGGTTAATCCTGTATGATCTTGGTTTCAATTGTACCCTTCTTCTCTTAGTCTCTCAGGAGTCTTCAGCACTGGAATTCCCATGTTCTATTCTTGTGTTAAAATATTGAATCTAGTTGCTTTCTCCCTCTTCCACACTGTACATTTCATCCTTTTTGTTCTCCAGATTGCATCTGACATAGAGAGGTTCAAGGATTCCTCACTCTTTATGTTTCAGTTTTGGCATGAGTTGCTCTTTCACCTTTAAAGTTGTCCCACTAGGACCTCATAATTTATTGATGAGAATTGCAATGTAGTCCATTTTGACCTCATCTGATGAAATAGAGGCCTTGCTCCTGCATCCTGTTTAAGCTCTGTGGGGTATCACTGAGTTTAATATGCCAATATCTATTTTCACTATCAGTTAACCTCTCCCAGGGATGTTAGACCTTTTGCTTGTGGTTCTTCCATTTCTTGTATGTTGCCCTGTTATACAATTTTCTCCTTTTTCAAGTATGTTAGCATTTTTGAACAACAGTTTTGATATGAGCTTTTTTTCCACATAGCACACAGTCCACCCTGCTGCATATTCTTCTCACTAGTGTAGCTCACAGTCACCACACAGAAACATTTCATAATGGCAACTGGCACGGTTTTGCCCATTTTGGCGGGTTAGAGCTTTGATGTGCTTTTTCCTTGATGGCTTAAAAACTGAATCTTCTCTATGGGCCTTTCTTCCTAAGGAACTAATGTCCAGTTCTGTAGAAGAGTCATAGACTCAAAACATTAATTCCAGATCTGTTGAATTGATTCAGCATTTTTTTGTTTTCATTTTACATTAGCCCAATTCTGTTTCCAGAGTTTCTATTTGTGTGATAATCTGCACTGCTTTCACTAATGTTAAATCCTCTTCTGGCTGTAAGAGATCTGACAATGCTTTGTCTAGGATAGCGCCTACAATTCTGTGCAATTCTTCAGAAGTCCATCATCACAGTTCCCTGCTAACCTATAGAGATTTTTGTGCACAAATCCATGCCTTTGCGTGGTCTCTGCTTTCTTTATTATAATTATCCCCTTATTATTAAATTCTATGGAGCATTTAAATAAAGTCTCACTAATCCCTTGCTTTGCTGTCACTTAATCAGCAATAGATACAACCAATGAAGTATTGTACTGGTCTGGTCTTTTTGATCTTTCTTGTGTAATCCTGAAGTGATTCTGATTTTTCTCCAGTTGTCTCAGTTCTCGACCTGCAGTGAGCCTTCTGCACTTTGAAATTGTTTTGAGAATGTGGATTTCATTCTTCTGCCGAGACCTGGAATTGTTCCTGCTTCTGTGTTGCTGCTTGTTGCTTTGGGCTTGTTGTCACTGCTGTCCAGTCTCCAAGTTTACATCTCAGCTTGTTTCTGCTTCTCTCACAGTATTCAGACTTCTTGGAGCTTCATATTTTTTGTTCATCCTTCGAAGATCTCTCTTCTTGTCAGCCCTGTATCTTCTTTTAAAGGTCCTCTGGGTCTTTTATCTACTGCCACAATACATTGTTGTGTGGTTGGGATCAGGACGGGGATTAATTTTTCTCCCAAAGTGTGATGGACACGTAGATGCTTGAAAAATTACACTTTATTTACAGCAAGGATTTACAAATTTAGACCTCCATACGAGCTTCTCTTCTTTTCAAAACTTATTGCTCAGTCATGTGACCTGGCACCATTATAAATCAACACCTTGTATGCTTCTAAAGTTAACCCTTTACTCTAGGCCAGCTGCCTGTCCAGCCACACCTAGGAAAGGTAAAATTATTCCCAATGTGTCATTTTCATCTGCAAACTGAGCGTCCCAACCGATCTCTGCAGGAATTGATACCTGACTCTTACCCTCACCCCCCACCCCACCCCCTGGCGTCGGAGTAAGAGCTAGTGATGGGCTGTGTGTCAATGAAGTAGGCAAGTGCATTGTAGCAGGGGAGATGTTTGGAAACAATTACCATCAAAGGAGGGGGAGCCCAGGGCAAGAACGGTTTAAGCTTCCTTTGTCAGGTTCGGATGACCACTCCTTCTTGCAAGTATAAAAATCTTATCTTCTCAGCTTCTTTATGGAACCACTTTTGTCTGCTACCACTGACAGGCTCGGCATTCAACCCCATTGAATCTGCACCAACTCTCTCAAAAAGTATCTTACCCAGCTCCACCATCTCGTCCTATCCCTGTAACCCCACACATTTACCATGGCTAATCCACCAAAACTACACATTTTGGGACACCAAAGGACAATTTAGCATATCCAATCCACCTAACCTGCATGTCTTTGGACTGTAGGAGGAAACCTGCGAATCTGAAGGAAACCCATGCAGACACCAGGAAAATGTGCAGACTCCACATGGACAATCACCCAAGGCTGGAATTGAACCTGAGTACCGAGTGCTATGAGGCAGCAGTGCTAACCACCATGCCACCATGCTGCCCTAAGTTTGGGATTATAACATGACTCCTACATATCTAATAGGGCCCTTGCCTACTCGAGGCGATAGTCTCATAAATCACTCAAAACACACACAAGCAAGCATGCATACAGCACGAAGTGAAGCCAATTCTTTTTAAACTCATATGTGATCTAAATTCAGCAATTTTCTTTGTTCTTTAATGTCCTTTAGTTAAGTCGGGCAGCACGGTTGATGCAGGCTTGAAGGGCTGAAGGGCCTATACCTGTGCCGTAATTACTCTTTGTTCTTTGTGTGTATAAATCAACCACTAGGGAACATTTTCATTAATTTCAAAACAAATTCAACACTGTAATATTCTTCCAGTTTAGTACTGCTTGCCGGTCCAGCCACGCGCCCATCCCAACTGCAATCAAAATTATTGCTGCTGAGTTTGCACAAAATGAGCAGTGTTTGAAATGGAAAAGCACAGAAGGTTTGCAAGCTCCCAAAGGGTTAATTGGAAAGGGAACATCTGATCCGAGCTTCAAACATTAAGCAGGGAAGTCATTAGTCTATGAACAAATCCAGGTGAATTGTTCGGGTCAGCAGCTCATGACTTGGTTACAGAATGGGTCCCAGTTGAGATAAAATTCACTGCAATGTCATATGCCTTGTGGCATAGCTGAAATCCAGGAGAAATTTAACAGCTTTGCCCGTGTCATAATTAGGTCACTAGGGGCACAAGCCTTTGAAATGTTGGAGGCAGCAGCTACAGTCAAGGCAAAGGCACTGGCACACTGAGCATGACATGAATTTGCAACAAATCCAACTCGCGTCCCCCCACCATCCCACCCCCTACCCCCACCCCAGCTTTCAGATTTCACTAATAAGCAAACTATATCAATTCTCCAAGTGCCGAGATTTCCCTTTCCTTCCGTTTGTTGCTCAAGTGCGAACTAGTACCTCAGAAGCACATGAGAATAAACAGTTAAGGACAAACATTTTAACCTTCTCCTGGCAGCACTTTGATTACCTCATCAACACTAGGCTGTGTACATCAAGATGAAATATGGCCATGCTGAAGCGATTAAAAATAAAAGTCTTCGCTGTTCGGAGCAAGCGCCATCCATGTTGGCACCTGTGATGTGATAATGTACTTGCTATGTATATTCTTCCAGTGCATTAACCATGAGACATCTGCTTGGTCTGAACCATTAAAATGAAATGTGAAACCTTCCCTGAGGATAACAATACTGAACTCAATTTATCATTTAAACCTCTTAACCCCATACTTGCAAATATGTTTGCATTAGGAGGAGATTAGCATTGCATTCAATGTGAGTTCTCCTACTACTCCTCCTCCTCACATTTTCCTTGTACTTTGTTGAGATGCAGTGTCTTTTTTTTAATTTCCTTTGGGGCTGCAGCCAGCATCCCCCCTGCATTCATAATACAAATGCCACTGGTTGATGTTAACTGCTAAAAAAGGATTATTGATGGCTGTTGGTATTTATGTGACAAATTGCATGAATGTATTTTGCAAACTCCCTCATCCTGCACATCAAAAGAAGCAGAGGTCACGTAGCCTGGGCAATTACAAACCTACCCATTTGTATTGATTAATGCAGGCTCCATTCCCACCAAGTCACACCAGCTGGAACACCTCAAACCATCCGGACACACTGAATTTCACAGCAGGGTTGCTGGCAAAAACAATTCATAAACCCAGAAGAAAATTCATGCAACAGAACAGTACAAATTATCATGAGAATGTTTCTAAAAGAAAAAGTTTCAAAGATAACACTTCTTTAAACGTACCAGGTGGGGTACTATGACCGCACTCAAGCAAGACCAGAAATTCCCATCTGAAGTCAACAAATCTTCCCATTGTCCACCCCTCATCCATTCCAATTCCGCAGGTGGAGCAGTGGAATTCTAGCCGGTATCTTTTTTCCCCACCCTTGCTGTCCTGTCCTGAAGGTACAGGGTAATTGCACAAGTATTAACACAAGTGTTCAGTATCTCATTGTGGCAGCTATTATCCTTGAGAGAAGGCAGGATTTTACAGTCCCAAAATTGTAAAATCCCACCTAAGGTCAACTGACCTTTCCATTGTCCACTCCTTGCCCGCTCCAATTGACAGGGCAGTAAAATTCCAGCCAGTGTGTCAGTACTTGTCTTGTCCTCATTCAACCACTATGTGTGCATAGCACCAGCATTAGATGTTGAGCAATGATTTTGTAAGAGAGAAACCTGCTGATCCTACCCTCCCTAACCCAGGGGCGCTGAGCTATAATTACATTGTCACAGCTGAGATTAACTTATTCAGCATGGACCAGGGAATCAAACCAGGTCTGGAAATAAAAACAGAAAATGCTGGAGAAACTCAACAACAGTGGAGAAAGAATAAAGCCAACGTTTCGAGTCAGGATGACCCTTCATCAGAGCTGCTTTTGAATCTGCGATATTTTGCCCCTATCTCAGGTCTGGAAGTGCCTCGGAGACTTTCTTGCTGATCCATATTTATCTTTTGTGAATAATTGAATCATAGAATGGTTACAGCAGAAAGTAAAGCCATTTAGCTTCACTTAAGAAATCCAGTTAGTCTCGATTCTCTAAGATCAACTCAGCTTGTCCATCCCGTCCATCTTTTCCCATACAAATTTGAGAAAGAAATGACCTAAAAGTCGTGTTCAGTTCAAACAAAATTTGACTGACAAAAGTTGAGAGTTTTTTTTACACTGGATAATAAATGGAATCTGCTGCTCAAAGTTTGGGGAAATTGATACAGAACTAAATGGGTTAAATTGTGAGAGTTGCACAGGCTTATAATCCTTTGATACAGAAGATTAAGGGACAATATAATTGAGGTATTTAAAATATTGAGAGGATTTGATGGGATGGACGGGTTCTTCTGGTGGAAAGTCGAGAACATTGTGTCATAAACATTAAGAATGATCCAAAGAACTTCACACAAAGAGTCTTGGAAGTCTGGACAAAAAATGTTGAGGATAAATCAAATAAAAATTCCAAATTTGAGGTGAGTGGATTTTTATTAGGTAAAGGTGTTATGAACTATAGAACGAAGGCAGATAAAAACTTAAAATACAGATCAGCCAATGGTCTAATTAAATGACAGAATAGGTTTGAGGGGCTGAATGGTCTCAGCCTTTTCCGACATTACTAGGCATTGACTTTGTTAAATCACACTAAAACATAATTCTCCCTTTGCAGGTTGTCAGCCACAGTCACAAGTGAAAGCTTATTTAATACATTTTAATTAGTATGTTAGCAGAAATGTGCTTCAGATTACTGTTACAAATAGGCCACAGCTCCCCTGACACCCCGTTTGATAGAGTCTTTGGGACCTTCTGTGCATCGTCACCAAATTCCCATATAATTTCATATCTCCTCCAACAATTAACTAACTAAATTGTGCTAAAAGGAAACGTCTTTTAACTCTTCATGGAATTACACATTACAAATCACACTCCCAGTGGTGGGAATGTAATCCCATCTTGGGGATGAGGTCCAAAGTATGAGTATTCTTGAAACCAAAAGCAGAAATAACAGCACAATCTTAAATCTACACATGTAATGTTTAATTGATTGTCAGGAGACATGGATGAAGGATTGGTTCGCTCCTTTCCCACTCCCATAAACCCGGAGGCAACATTAAATCACAGCGAGCTGCTGGTGCTCCAACTCAACTTTGGCTCCTCCCTCCAACCCCATGAACTGTGGAAGTATTTAGTGATAACAAAGAAAATATGCCTATAGCTAAGTAGACTGTGGAACCTCAAGACAGCAGGAACTTTGTTCATCTGTAGCTATGTACCATCATTTTTCTGAAAGAACCAACCTACTCAAAATCTAAACTGGCAATGGGGTCAGGTATTTCCAGGTAAGTACAGAAAAATGCATGTTGTGTGAGACAACAGTTTGCATTCAATTTTAACAGTTACTAATAGTGTTATTTGAATTGAAGATAGCTGAGATTAAAACTAAAAGAATTACCCAAATCATTAAAAGGATATGCTTCTTACTTGAGCCAGCACTATAGGATTCAATAGAAACTTTACAAAACACTAATTTTACAGCTATTCAGTCAATGACCTTGCTTGCCTGTTGCCAGGCAACCCCATTTAAGCAACTGATGTATAGCAGAAATTTTTTTTATTGTATTTCTGAATTGATAATTACAACATTTACATAGCTTGTACACTGACCTATTTTGTTGTGTGACTCTTTTGGAGCCTGAAGATCTGCAGAGCAATTCTCCTTTGTCCATAAGAACTTGTTACCTTGCCACCTTCAAACCCAACATCACTCAGGCTGAGATGATGAAAGGCTGACACACAGGCATCTTTAACAGTGTCCGCTCATCTTCCGCTGCTGCCATGGCAACACTAGTAGTATATCCCACAATTGCTGTACTAATTGAAGAATTCAAATCTACTTCTTACGAAGGACAGTGTATGTAACTACAATATAACTTACACCCTGCAAATTTCAAAATTGTCCTAAAAGCCACACAGGATGTGAAAACTATCAGGCAATCAGAGCAGAATTGGACCATCAGGATATAGGAACATTTCTTGAACTTGATAATGTGTTGTGATAACAAAACCGGTGTATTCACATAAATAGACCTATTTGTCTCCATCCTCTTTCATCTCCCAGTCAATTAGATCATTTTCTTTCTCTCTTCTTTCTGTCTTCTTATCAGATCTTATGAGATCCGGTCTTCTGCAAATTATTTCAGTTGCTTCCTGAGCAAACCGTCGTGTCCTCCGTTTCTCATCAATCAGCGTGACATTATCACAGTTTAGCACCGTGAATTATTTAAGTCACAAAATGTATGCAAATCTAACAGGTAACTCGTACAGCCGACTGGCTCTGAATCATAGTCTGATTCAAACAGGAGTCTTGTTTTAAAAGATAAGCTTTCAGGGGGCATCTCAAGCGTGACATCTGATGATGGGAAAATCTTTTATCTGCAGCCATTCTTTAATTTTTTTAGTTTGCTTTGACACATACAGTAAAACAATATTAATAGCTAAATGCAGTGTCAAGGCAAGTGTGCACATTCTAATTTGGAGGAGGACTTCAGAATCTCCCTCCTTTTTTTTGCTAAAGAACGTAGTAAGTTCAGGCAGTGGATCATGTCTACAGACAATGGAAATCAGTAATCCTCTTCCAAGGGAAGATTTTACTTCATGTCAAATGTAAATCGATCCCCCCCAGCAAGAAGCAACAGTGTAATAGACCTGATCTGCATCCTCATACAAGAAACACTACAAATCTCTTCAGGAAGCAAGTCGAGACAATTCACTGACGTGCTTCTGGTTCTCACTATTTCTTTCAATCTTTTTCTTCCAATTTTTTTTCCCTTCCTCTTCTGAAGTCACTGATTCTTGAACAGGTACACTTCTAGGTATTTGTTTCCATAGGAAAAGAATGGTTACCAACAGGTTACCATGTTGTCCATTGTATGTCATTGCTGAAATGTGTTGTCAAGTTTAGAAAGAATTTAGCAACACCAATTTTAAATCCAACCGATTTATTTGATAGTAAATTTGCGAGCTTTCGACACTCTGTGTCTTTGTCAGGAACCTTTGTCGACACAGAGTGTCGAAAGCTCGCAAATTTACTATCAAATAAATCGGTTGGATTTAAAATTGGTGTTGCTAAATTCTTACTGAGTTCTTACTATCCCAGTCCAATGCCGGCATCTCTACATCTTGTCAAGTGTAGACAAAGCTGCAAAATATTCACTTAAAATTGTTGTACATTAGCATTTCTGCAAGTGTGCTACCCACTATATTGCAAAGAAAAGGCCTCTGAGGTTTACACCTGGAACATGCATAAGGCTCTTTACTTGTATGAAAAGCAGGCCTCATGTAGGCCCCATTTACAATCTGAGGAGTTGCATTTAGGGAAATGTTGTCCTATTTAGCTTACCCAAAATGCAATTCTTTATGTGAGCAAGTAGACATCAGCATCAGCAGCTTGTTTAACCGCAGAGGATATCACAACTGAACTCAGGCTTATCCTCACCTGACATCATATCTGCACGTACTGAGTTAACAGGAATCTTAGCCAACTTTCCCTTTACCCACTTGTAGCTCCCAAGACAATTGTAGAGCCGTTGTTTCTGCACATTTCAGGTCATGTACCTTAGCACAGATCAGAAGTAAACCTGAGACCTATATAGTTCAATGCCAATTCGGGCAGAAACTTCACCATCTGAGTCAAAGGGGAGAAACTGGCTTGCACTCGTTAAACATGAAGTGAAAAAGAAAAGAGAAAACTGGAGTCTGATAACAGATTGGATAGTTTTTAGATACAATGCCTTTGTGATGAGGGCAGCACAGGTCATTGACTCTTTTCTCACAGTCGCTTCCATTCTGCCTCAATAAAAGAGGTCTCACGATATCACAACCACCTGCATGTTTTACAGATAGATACAAACTCTCCTCAAATCTTCTATTTCACAAAAATAACTGGTCTGACATAACAATCTAGTGATGGTTCCTGTAGGACTGTTGCCCGAAACAGGTATAAATGGCCAGCAGACACACCTGATATTGATGTAAGAGCTGCAGATCTACACTGGACATCCCCAGGCAGTTTTATGGTATTGAGAATAGGTTTTAGACTGTTGTATTGCAGGTTGGTCCTGGGAGAAGGATCATGAGTGGTGGGAATGCAGAGTTGGGGATGTTGCACAAAGGGGAAAACAACTGCAAAAGTCTCAAGAAGGAGCCAGTAATGTTCTTTCGCACCCTTTCAGCACCCAACTTCACCTTCAAGTAAGAATTATTCAAAAAAGTTAGCTTTTCAGTACATGCTCCAGTCATCCCTTCAAATACCATTAGTCAGGCCACACGTATATCATGCTTCCCTGAACACATGTGGGTCATGGCCAGTACTACAAACAAGGCCTCAAACAGGCACATGCACTGGCCTAATGTCTATCTCAAGTGCAGGTCCTACCATCCCTTTTTCTTGCCTTTAGCAATAAGGTAGATAACACACTTCCAGTCTTGCCACCCTAAGTCACAAAGTAATTTCTAGATCAATGTGTTGCACTAACCGGGTAGCACATTCCAACAATAGCGTTGAATGCACAACATCCTCGGAATGTGAGAAACTTCTCTTTTCTATGGAAGTGAGTGAAAATACAAGTTAAATATTTGGACTTAAAATGTGTTTACATAACTCAGAAACCTCATAACAAAAGTAGTTTCACCAATCCCATATTCACAAGTAGGAGCCCCATTAAATCCGGTCAAAGATATTGGAGCCCTATTTACAACGAATGTTACCTGCAGCCTGACTCTGCAGTAAGTGTCGATGAATTTAGCTCATCACATATACATTTGTAGCAGATTACATTTTCCTGTTACAATCACAATAAATCTAATATCAATCTAACATCAGCTGCAAAAAAAGCATCAAAAACAAAACACCGTCACAGTAACAAACTCAAGTACGCTTCAACGTAAGCATACATAGACTGGCTGGTGTGTATATATTACAAAGGACATAAAGCATTTGGCAGAGATACAGGGCAGTAATTCAATGGTGGGGTTATGATGATGTTAAAAATATTGAGAGGGAAGCTCTTGTGATTTATGATTTCATCAACATTCCTCATTTCTATTAGGGCCTGTCTCTCCTTGCCAGCTATCCATCCCATTTGTATTTACCAGCATCACAGGTTATCTATAGAAGAATACAGAAAGAACTGGTTGTCTTTACAGTGTAAGTGAATTCTATACAGGCAAATTCATTTTCCCTACCACACTTCTCACTCACTATTACTAAAAAGAGAAATATTACTAAAGTTTTTTTATCTTGCAGTTATCAGGACACATAATAACACCAAATTTCAAACAATCATTACAATCTATAGTACAGGAGAGAAGGATAGTGCTTGGCTGACAAGTCAACTCCAATTAGCTGAGGCGTTGTTATGGGAAAACAAATGGTGGAGAATTGTTTCTCCAAGCTCCCAGGTAATTCACAAGGCTTGAACACATTCCTTCTTTTTTGGCAGAGAATGGGTCGCTCCATATGAATGTCTGCCACTTCTACAGAGCATAAATGAATGACATTATGCAATTGATAGATTACCTTAAATTGATTGTTAGTGTAGTGTTCAGCTACAATCTTGCTGGATTGTTCAGCAAGTGTTCTCCAATCACGGAATCATTTATAATGATGGACTTGTTTTTCTGGATTTTGCCAGCATGGATTGGTTGAGTACAGTCTGTATTCTGTCTATTATGAAAAAAACATAGGGACACACCTATGAGAATGGCACAGTGGTTAGCACAGCTGCTTCATAATGCCAGGGGCCTGGGTTCAATTCCGGCCTTGGGTGATTATATGGAGTTTGCATATTCTCCCTGTGTCTGCTTGTATTTCCTTCTGATGTTTCAGTCTCCTCCCACAGTCCCAAGATATGCAGGTTAAGCGCATTGGCCATGCTAAATTGCCCCTTAGTATCCCAAGATGTAACGATTAATGGGATTAACAGGGTAAATGTGTGAGGTTACAGGGATGGGGCAGAGGGTGGGCACATGTAAGATGCTCTGTTAGAGAGTCAGTGCAAACTTGATGAACTGAATGGCTACTGTAAGGATTCTACAATCTATGCTGTTTGATTCAACCAGCCAACTACTGAGACACAGGACCTACATACCTGGCACTATACTAGCACTGAAATTCATAACTAAAGTTGCTCAACTGCATGGTCGGCATCCTCATTGCATTCTCTATGGCAACACCTCGGTCAATAATGGTTCACTTGCCAACTAATCAGCACTGTCTTCCCCTGCAAAACAAACTGTTGTGATTGTTTGAAATTTGGCATTCTTGAGTTTGTCCTGTTGAGTGCAAAATGAAAAACATCAGAAACATGTCTATTTTCAGCAATATTCAATTCTGTTCTAGCAAGCAAGTCTTTCTCACTTATTACGTTCAATTGAAGGAGACAGAGCTGAGAGAGACTAGAATTTGAATTTATCTCTGATTTTTCTTTGCCATCTTGTCCGTAATCAGCTCACCAACAACTCAGCACCTTATCTGTGGGAATTAATGTGATAAGATATAACATTCCGTGAAGTATATCTCACATTCTCATATTAAGAAAGAAACAAAGAATTGCAATTCTATGGTGCTTTTAATAATTTAAGGACACTTTACAACCAATTTTAACTGCTTTTGGAGTGTAGTCTGTGAAATGTAGCAGTCCGTTTGAGCACTGCAGTCTCTCACAAACAGCAATGAAATAAATGACCAGCTCATTTGTTCCAGATGTTGCTGGAGGGCCAGAACACCAGGAAAAATTCATCTTTCTAATTAGTGCTTTGGGATCTCTTCTGTTCACCTGAGAGACCACACAGTTATATGTCTCTGTTCAACATTTCATCCAAAATGTTGGTACCTCTAACAGTACTGAGCTTTAGTTTCAATAAAATAGAATAAAACTAAGTGGACACATCTGTGCTGGTGAACCAACTTTCTATCAGATCAGCAGTTCATTTCTGATGTGGCAGGTCAATGATAGAGAGATGCAATTAACCTCTTCACAAAGCACCAAGAGCGCTGAAGTCAGATAGAGTGACAGAGAGAAGGTAGAAACACAGGGAGACAGCAATGCGGATCCAACGTATGATGAGGCAGACACAAATAAGAATCACAGAGAATGAGACAGAGCAGTAACACAACAAGAAAAATCAGAGTGAAACATACAGGCAGGCTGAGACCGAGAAACAAAGAACAAGATTATAAACGAGTGGATCATTCCCTTCAGTATTGTTATGGACTGGGAAGAGACAATAGGATCCTTTTTAACCTCTCAATGGACCAGAGCTAGATGTATTTTTAAAGGCAAAGAGTGTTTTAATCCGTGACTTTCCAAACAAAATCAGACAAAAGAGAGGTTTTCTTGTGAGCTTAGAAGAAGAATAAGGGCAAGATTCTTTGGCCTCCTGAACATGCGTTTCCCATTGGCAGGAGGTGGTCCATTGTTTGCCAGTGGTGAAATTCTCTGATCCCACAGTAACAATGGGAATTCCCACTGACGTCACCCCACGCTAACAGGAAACCCACAGGCAACGGTTCACTGCTGTTGGGAACGGAGAATCTTTTTGGTGTGAACAGCTGGAGAATTCCAGCCTAAATATTTATTCCTCAAATGTATTTTCAACAGCATTGATTCACAAGCATGCACAGGCAGCTCACATCCTTCTCTTCATTGCTAACTGCAACACTATATTCTGCACTTTCTCCTTTTCTTCTCCCCTGTGTACTCTATGAACAATAAGTTTTTCTCTATATAGTGCAAGAAACAATACTTTTCACTGTATCCCAATACATTTCACAATAATAAATCAAATCATTTCAAATCACAAAAAATGATAATAACATGAGAGGTAGCATGTACTTTTTGTTTAAGTCCAAATATTCACTGTTATACTTGAGATTTTGGAGATAAGAAGTGTTGCAGATCTGATGATTCTTTTGTGGTTCCCTGAAGAAATTGGGCGGGATTTCATGGCCTCGCTCAGTTGAGACTGGAAATCCCCGCCCGAGGTCAACGGAGATTTCCATTGTCAGATCTTTGTCCGCATCAATTCTGTAGAGGATGAAATGGTAGAGTTCCGAGCATTGAATTTTTAGTGACAGATTTGTAATGGCTTACTACTTGCCTTGCCTTGCATTGTATCAGTTTTCTGTCTTGTTCTGGTCATGGTACAATCCAGCCTTGGTAGCAAAGTGTCTGAGTGCAATTTGCATGTGTTCTCCATGTCTGCATGGGTTTCCTCTGGGTGTTTCAGTTTCGTCGCATACTCCAAAGATGGGCAACTTATGTTGATTGACCATGATAAATTGTCCCTTTGTTAGGGGGTTTGAAAGGTTAAAGGCATGGGGTTATGGGGATAGGGCCAGGGTGGGATTATGGTCAGTCAGGCTCAATGGGCCAAATGGCCTTCTTCTGCACTGTAGGGATTCTATGATTCTACGATATTTCCATGAAGATCACCGTAATGTGGCTTCCTTCAATAACAGCTTACATTTATAAAACATCTTTAATATACAAAACTGTTTCAAGGCACTTTATGGGAGCATTATTAAACAAAATATGACACCAAGCCATATTGAGAGATATCAGGACAGATGACCATATGCGTGGTTACAGAAGTAGACTTTAGGGAGTATTAAAAAGAAGGAAAGTGATGGAGTGAGGTGGAAAGCTATTAAGAGGGTATTCCAGAGATTGGAGCTTAGGCAGCTGAAAGTGCAGCCACCAATGATGGAATATTTAAAATCAAGGATGCACAATACGTCAGAATCAGAAGAGTTCAGATACCTTGAAAGGCTGTGGAGATGAAGAATATTACAGAGATCGGGGTAACCAAGTTCGTAGAAAGATTTCAAAACAAGATCAGAATTTTAAAATCAATACTTTGCTTGATCAGGAGCCAATAAAAGTCAGCAAGACAGAGATGGAAGGGGAACATGACTTAGTGGATGTTAAGACATGGGCAGCAGAGCTTTGGATGACCTCAAGACTATGAAGTGTAAAATGTGAGAGTCCAGACTGGACCATATTGGAATAATCAAGTCTATAAGGAACAAAAGCATGTATAAGGGAAAGCAGCAGATGATTTGGGATGGAGTAAAGTCGAGATATGCCTTGGAGGTGGAAATAGGCAGTGTTGTATATTTTATTCTTCAGAACTATGCAGAGATGAGACTAGTTTCTATGTGTGTAATATTTACAATGCTTTCAAATGTCTGCTTCATACTTCAGTTCTGGCTTCCAGCTCTTTCTGCAGTTTGTTTCCTTCTCCCTGAATCACACCCAGACTTAACTAATTGAACACTGTGAACATCAGTAGCACCAGATTAAAGTCCAACAGGTTTATTTGATAGCACAAGCCACTAGCTTTTGGAGCACTGCCCTCAAACCTGGTGTTGTGAGACTTCTTACTGTGTTTACCCAGTCCAATGCCAACATTTCCATATCATAGCATTAATAGCAAAAAGAAAGATAATCAAAACACAATTATTGAACACCACAGGCGGCCTTAATGGTGGTGAGAAAATAAGGTTGTAGCTCAACTTGGGATCAAAAGTGACACCAAGGTTGTGAACAGACTGATTTAATCTCAGACTGTTGCCAAGGAGAGGGATGGAGGCAGGAGGACTTAAGAAGAGAATTCTAGAGCTTAAGACCCAGTGGTTTAAGGTATGGCATCAATCATGGGATGTAGCAAGTGAGGGAGGCACAAAAGACCCGGGTTGGAAGAACACAGAGTTCCTGAGGATAAAAGGGCTGGAGGAGGTCACAGATTTGGGGAAAAGTGAGAGCATGGAGAAATTTGAACACAGGGATGGTGGTTTAAAATTGAGGCATGAGTGGACTAGAAATCAAAGCAGCCAGCAAACCCAGAGCTGATCAGTGATTGTTAATGGTGCAAATTAGGTTAGAAGCATCAAAATTTCAGATCAGATCATGTTTATGGACACAAGGTGGCCACGGCAGATATATGCTAAGACTTTTAATTATATATATTTTTATTGATTCTTCAACTTATGTCCCCTCTGAACCCCAGCATATAATAAAAATAAATGGGTCATAATACACAAAAATTCTGAATGTTATAAGAAATCACAGACAGGCAAAAAACATATATTTTTTCCATTATTTATTTTCAATTTCTTTCTTCTTTTGAATTGGTGCACTAATCACTCTTCAACAAATAAGTAGAGGTGAACTCAGGGGCATTCTCTAAAACCCATTTACTGTCAGAATGAAGTGAGTGAGGAATATTAATGTCTAAACTAGAAACAGTATCAGTGACACGAAAATACCAGTTAAACATGAAATAATTCACTAAAGCACCAATATAATTTATATGCCTGTGTTCACAAAAGTAATCCTGTGCTTAATATTTCAGCAAAGGCGATACAGGCTGGTTTGGATGAGATATCCATTAGGCGGCTGTGCTTCAAGTGAAATGAACAGCAACTGCCAGTTTCTCTGCATTACACAGGGCTCATATGGAGCTCCTGCAAAGGTCACATTGCTGATGTGGAAGAAAAAGGAGAGAATTTCAGCCATTTACTCTGGAGATTGATAATGTATGACTGGACCTATGGAGAAATAAAACTCAGCGATTCAGCACTAATGTCATTCATAGCAAAAATGTTATAGTGGTATTCAGGACAGAGCTGTACTAAAAAAGCACTTCAACTAATTGAACGTTCAACCTACCATACTAGATATACAGATACATACTTCAATCATGCAGTATACCAATTGAAGTATGCATATCCTAGTTAACTTCGCTTTACATGTACACAGATGTACACACACATAGTCCAAAGATGTGCAGGTTAGGTTGGTTGGCCGTGCCAAATTGTTACTTAGTGTCAGGGAGACTAGCAGAGTCAATACATGGGGTTACGGGGATAGGGGCTGGGTGGGATTGTGGTTGGCGCTGACGTAATGGGCTGAATGGTCTCATTTGCACTGCAGGGATTTTTATGATTCTTTCCACATAAATGTATTTTCCCATTGTTTATACATTAATTGCTAAAATAATTGGATCAGGAATGAAATCCAAAATCTTCTTTACTTCAGAGTTGAAAGAATGAATATATAAAATTGATTCATGGTTGTAAATAGAAAGCATCCTACAGATGCACCATAGAAAACATTCTTTCTGGATGTATCACAGCTTGGTATGCCTTCTGCTCTAACCAAGACAACAAGGAGTTACAAAGGGTCATGAACAAAGCCCAGTCCGTCACACAAGCCAGTCTCACAGCCACTGACACTGTTTACACTTCCCACTATCTCAGAAAAACAGCCAGCATAATCAAGGACCCCACACACCCTGGGCATACTCTCTTCCATCTTCTTTTATCAGGAAAAAGATTCAAAAGTCTGAGATCGTGTACCAATTGACTCAAGACCAACTTTTACCCTGCTGCCATCAGACTTTTGAATGAACCTATCTTATATTAAGTTGATTTTTCTCTACATCCTAACTATGACTCTAACACTACATTCTGAAGTCTCTCCTTTCCTTCTCTATGTACGGTATGCTTTGGCTGCATAGCATGCAAGAAACAATACTTTTCACTAATACATGTGACAATAATAAATCAAATTGAATAAATACATTGGTTAAGCTACGTACTTCACATTCTTTTTATGTACACACATTGGCTCAAGATTAGAACCTAGCTGGTTTTCATTCCATTTTCACCATTAACTGAAACTGGAACTTCATCGGAATGTTTGCTCTCTTCAAAATTTAAAGCAAGGTTCAAGGATTTCTACTGTGACAAATCCTCGATTTCCTGGTGTCATCTTGGTCACCATCCTTTCCACTTTTTCCCCAAAGAGCGAATGTCATCTTGCAGTTGGTCACCTTTATCCTTGGTGCGCCTGTCTCCCACTCACCTAGTCTCATCTTGAAGAAAAATGTCTCCTGTGGTCATAGTGAATGAGTTTTGTATATAAAGATACATTTACAGCATTCTCAACTTGAATTTTTTGAATAGAGACTCCTTTAAAGATTTCTCCTGCTATCTCGTAAATGCGGATTTCCTGGAACAATACACTGTTTTAAAATGGTCTAACTTTCCAAACCCATGGCATGCCCAATTTAGGCAAGGAATTCTTCCCACCACAGAAGCGACACTGGAAAATGGCAGTTAGCAGTTTATTGGAATTTTTTTTTTGGAATGCTATACTTACAGTTTTACAATCCACAAATTGAACAATTGACTTCATATCTCTGTCAAAAGCCCTTTTCACCTTTGCTATTCAGCCTATCTAGCCAGTTGTACACCTTTGCTCTAATTTAAATCTTCCTGAGATTTCAAAAATTCAGAGTGATCCTCATCTAAAATGCCAATGACCAGTCTATTTCTGAGCAGGTCACCTTTTAGTGTTCCACACTCATATTTTTCAGCCAAGCAGCATAATTTGTTGGTGCATAATTGAATTCCTTCACCCTGTTTTGAATGCACCAATTAAATTTTGCACACTCTGAGATAATATTCTTACAAAGACTGAAATATGAGTCAATGGTTTTTATGACATCCTTGTAGGCAGCTGTTTCTTTGTTCACCCACTGTCTGGGCAGCACATCTGTACATCATCTTATAATGAAGTACTAATTTGATCTCTATTCTCTTTACTCACAGAAGGGGTTGTGGTACAAGTGAAGAGCCTTCGCCCATTTTGCCATTGCACAGCCTGCTTAGGGTTCTCTTTTGTTTGAAATTATTCTGGTAAGGGCAAAGCAGTGGCTATTTCTCACTCTGGTTCAAGTCTGTCTTTTCCCATACTGCCTGCCTTACTGGTTGCTGGGCTGTCTTTGTTATTTAGTCAGATCCAGTGCGATTGCCAGGTTGGCTTTGAAGTCTTTCACCCACACATTG
This sequence comes from Sphyrna mokarran, assembly GCA_024679065.1. NCBI lineage: Eukaryota > Metazoa > Chordata > Chondrichthyes > Carcharhiniformes > Carcharhinidae > Sphyrna > Sphyrna mokarran. Next base: position 100,392,524 of record JAGIQG010000003.1, on the reverse strand, counting down.
TTGCTGGATTTCACTTGAGGTTTTCCCCACTGTTTTCCCTGTGTGGGTATCATAGACTGAGTGGTCACATGATGATACGATGATGTGGTTACATAAAAGGTCATGTGACAGAAATGCAGGAGTTCTTCCCAGAGCACAAGCAGAATACAAACTGCTCAGCTAGTGAATGTTGATTGTTATGAGGCCACGGTCACCAGTCTTTGGAAACCCAGCATTTCTACAAGTATGGAATCATAGAATCATACAGAGGGCCTTCAGCCCATTGAGTCTGCACCAAAGAAGCACCTGACCTCCCACCTAATCCCATTTACCAGCACTTACACAACACAACATTTAAGGCGATAGGCCAAGTATTTATCCAGGTACTTTTTAAAGGATGTGAGGCAAACTACCTCTGCCATTCTCCCAGGAAGTGCATTCCAGACCATCACTACTTTCTGGGTAAAAAAGTTTTTCTTCACATCCCCCCAAAATCCCCTGCCTCTCACCTTGAACCTATGTCTGCTCGTAACTAACCCTTCAACTAAGAGGAACAGCTTTTCCTTGTCCTAGCCTCTCATAATCCTGTACACCTTGATCAGTTTGCCCCTCAGTCTTCTCTGCTCCAATTAAAACAACCCAAGCAAACCAAACTCTCTTCATAATTGAAATATTCCATCTCAGGCAGTATCCAGTGAATCTCTCCTGCACCCTCACCACTGCGATCACATCATTCCAGTAATGTGGTGACACATTACAGTGTCACCACAGTATTCTAGCTGTGGCCTCACCAAAGTTTGATACAACTCCAACATGACTTCCCTGCTTGTTAATCTATGCCTCAATTGGTAAAGGCAAGTGTCCCTTTTTCACCACCCTACTAACATCTTTCCATCTTCGGAGATCTACGGACAAACATGTCAAGATCTTTATTTCGTAGAACTTCCCAGTGCCGTACCATTCTTTGAATGGTATAGTTACAATTGCCACCATCTGTTATTGCGGGTTTATCTTAGGATTTATTGGCTTCTTACTCTAGAAGAAATCTTGCTGGAGGTAATGGTCTTATGTTCAAAAATATTTACTTACATGGTAACTACTTTAAAAAGGTTAAATAAGACCAAGACAAAGCTGGAGCTGCTCACCCAGATGCTTCACACTCATCTCTTCTCAGTAAATGTCAACACTGTGACTTAGTACCTTAAATACAAGCTTAATTGTTAACATTAAAATTTACTTTACATGACTGTTCACTTTACAAACTTTGTAAATCTTTAAATCTTTGCAACATGATGAGAAAGTGCACATTTCTGCCTGTGTTTTCCAATCAATAAATTATCTACCATTGTTCCAAATAGTCATCCAAACACAAAAATGTAATATTACTTTATCACTCAACTTACTGGTTACAATAGTGATGGTCTAATTTGCTGAGATTTAACTCAACAGACACCAGTCTACAGTATAACTGTGGTCATAAAATAAACCACAGTTTATAGAAGTTCAAAGCTTGTTATTGTTTTGGGGTGGTAATTTGGCCTGCATATCCAGGACAAGAATTTTCCAGTTATTGATATGGTCAGGATTCAGATAGCATTAAATGAGAATTATCAAGTCAACTATATTAAATCATGATCTTCACGAGATTACAAGTACAAACATTAATGAGTATTCATGGGTATCTCTGTTAGAAGTCGAACTATTAAAATGACCAACTTTCAAAATCACCTTGCTGATCTCCATTGATTAATACAGGGGGCTTTCATTGAAACAATAAGCATCACTGCCATAATCAGGGCACTTGATCTGGAAGAGTTACCAAGGCTGACAGTATGATGGAGCCAAATTAATGCACATTAAAGTCGAACTGACAAGATCACTGAAGCATCCTCGATTAATGACTGTATCTCGGCTGATGTTAATTCCGCTCTCATTTTAACCCCTCATTAGCTCCCTCCTGAGCCACATACCAATCTTTGATGAAGAAAGGGCATCTAATCTGCCCCTCGGCTCCTGCCAGTGCTACTACGCAACCACCCGTGCAAAGTGCAGCGCAGCGTGTCACACCTCCCACCTCTCCCGGCAGCACCTCACCTTCATGTTGCCTCTGACAGTGAGGTCCAGATTGGAACTCACCATGTGGGCAATCACAGGCATTAACCCAAGCCCCACCAAACCACGATACGGTGTGCAGGAACACCAGTGTAGAACATTTAAGGCCACAAATAAAACAAAAGAGGAAAAGGGATCTTAAAATTAACATCTGCTCTCCATTCCTGTTTGTTTCTCCTTCAAAAGAGGTCCTGGCCGAAATAGGAGCAAAAAATAAAATCCCATTGACACAAAAATAGATGTTAAAATGTCAACAATTCTATTAAAGATAGGATGATTGATATTCAAAGAAAGATGAGGAAGGAGATAAGATATACACAAATTCCCAATTATGATTCTCAATCTGCCTCCATTGTTTTCTGTGGAACACTCACAAATTGTCATTATCTGATATCAGAATATTAAATCAGTATGACCCCTTTAGATGCCTACATAAAGCATCACTGGATGCTACAGGCAGGTTTATGCATATGATTTCCACGTATGATGAATCTTCCTTCATGTTCCAGCCAGCAGGGGAACAGTGACAAGAGGTTCAGGCATTATTCCCAAAGAAAGAAAATTAATGAATTCAAGATCAGTTCATAAATTCTTGACAAAGAGATCCAGGGAAGCCCAATTGGAGGCCATAGTAGTCACCTGGCCATGCACCTTCAGCACAATTCTTTAGAAAAGTAAAATATGTAAAGAGAATAAATATGAAGGGAAAAAGACACTCACAAGCTTCAAAAACCTTGCTGGTCTTTTCCGAAGTGTCTTTAACAGCAAATGTGGTATGTGATCATATTGGCTTTAATGCAATGTATTTGTAATCTTATGGTGCCCTCTGCTGGATCTTTGATACATTACAAGTTCATTTGAACAACAACCTTTTTCATAGAGAGCAATTCTAAATTTAGAAGTCAGCAGTGAATTCAAAAGGGAATTTTTAAAGCTTTTTTTTATAAAAAGGTCATCACTATAGTCAGACTTGAACAGGATTATTTTAAGCAGCCTCTTAAACCCTCAATGTAGCGCATTACTTGGCACAATAGCAAGGAAGGCATTGTGGCATTAAACAGGAAAGAGGTTTAACCCCTTAACTGTCGAAATGCATTCAACGGCAAACCGGTTAATTATGACCATAATCAATTCACATTGACGAGTCTGAGTGAGCTTTTCTCACAAATAAATAACAGGCTAATTAGATTTTTCATTTTTTCATTGAGCCATCTTAGCGATCTGATTTGATGCACAATTTATATATTGTAAACCTTTTCAATCAAAAATAGACGTAGATCATTCCAAATGAAGTAGTTTACAAAGGGCACATTTGATACATGTTCCTCACCAATACCCCTACCCAGTGTTCTGAACCATGTGTAATGGTAGTGAGGAAGCTTGTTGTATTAGTCACCAGCTGCTAGGAACAAACATAAAACAACCCCAACTGTACCAAGAAATAGCAACAATTTTAGGTAACTCAGGAAGCCATTAGACCAGCAGTGCCTCCTTCACGCTAAGCAGCAGCACTTCTCCAGCAGAAGGTTGAGAAACATTGGAATTCAATTGTATCCGCATTCATTTACAGAAGCAGAATGGAGTTACAAATAGAGAAATAAGCTTGGGCAGACAACTGTGAAGGGAGAACTTTCCAAATCAAAACTGACCATAAAATGTCTTAGTTCAGGGAGAAGTTGTATCAGTTCTCTCCAAGCTCTAGATGATACTCATTGTAATTTCAAATACTAAATGTACGGGTCCCCAAAACTGACTAATATTCAACTCAGATGAACCATTATGTGGAAAATACTCATTTTCAGTTTTTAAGACCACGAACTAAGTGCACACTTTGCAGTGTAGTCTGAGCAACATATGAGAATGATGTGGGTGTATGTAGTCAATAAAGTAGTTTTGCAGAGCAGCTACCGACACGTAAGCAAAAATGGTAGCTCGGTTGCACACAACAAGCTGCATAGTGATAATGGATTGATATAGCAATTGATATAGATTTTTTTAATGTTTAAAGTGAATGTTTAAAATTGAAGCTTTATTCTACAGGCAGTCAGTATGTCTGGAAGAGAATGCAACTCAGATACTAGGATAGTAGAATAATTACTCATTTTAGCCATGTAGTGTTTACTTAGGATAGCACCAATGGACTTTTGTTTATGAAAAGGAGGTTAGCTGGGGGGCAAGTGATTGATTAAAGGAATGGGATGTTGGGTTTAGGTAGGCAGGATGATGTGATGATGTGGATAATGGGAGGAACCACGTCTGTTGCAGAAAAACAGATTTTCAGTTCAGAATGGTTTGAAGACAGAGGCTTCTTTGTACAAGCGACTCCGAAACTAATTGTTTTACTGAAAGCTTCAGGACTGTCTACATTCATTATTACAAGAATATTTATGGTTGCCAGCTGTATTTGAAGTCGTATTGAAGTCAGTAAGAGAAATGTTGCTTCTTTGGAATTGAAACAGTGATAAGATAGAAATTAAAGTTGTTCCCTTTTCATTTTTAAATATTGTTCAACCATTAATAATTAAGATGCTTCATTTGTTAGAGCTATATTTAAACTGCATTATTAGGTGAAGTTTGTTTTACTATAAAAAAGTTCCTTAATTTGGAAGTGGAATTAATCCCTAACCAAAACATCCTATCCTCAAATGTATACTAAAATAAAAAAATTGTTGGGGTCTGATCTGGAGTTCCAACATAACTTGGGGTTCTGGTCCAGTACATCTTAAGCAGCAAATTAAATCGCTAAACTATAATATTAGTGTTGGTTGAGGAACAGCTTTTGGTCAGATCACCTGGAAAATCTTTGCTCTTTTTAGATTGGGGCTATTTGTAGGTTGATTTGTACTAATAGTCAAGCCCTTGATTTATCATACAAGCATACAAAATAGGATCTGAAATAGGTCATTTGGCCCCTCAAGCCTATTCACCATTCAATAAAATCATGGCTCATCAGTTTGCTTTTCAAATTCTACATTCCCATTTACCCCTGATAATCTTTGATTCCCTTGGCTAACAAGAATCTATCTACTTTCACCTCAGATGTATTCAATGACCCTGCCTTGTGAGGCAGAGTACAAAACTTGCACAACTCTCAGAGAAAACAATTCTCCTCATCTCTGTTCTAAAAGGACAACCACTAGTTTCCAAACAGTGACTCCTAGTGCTGGACTCATCCATAAGTAGATTACAGTCAGTGGGAAATCACACTCACCTTCATCCCTGCCCCCCACAATCTCACACCTCTTTCCAAACAAACACCCCATGGAATGCAAAGGCAGAAGCCACAAAATCATATGAATATGCACTGTTCAATACTTCAAACTTTTTCCGGTAACATGATTATTTGTCTTTTTTCCCAACTTTGTCTTCTTGCTTCACCTTCACTTTTCTTCATTTCTAACTGCCAGATTGACAGCATTGCTTCATAGTGCTAAAGAAACTGATCTTGATTTTAACAAAGTGTCTGAAAGAACAGCATTTGCACAAATCCACATTTAATTAGCTTCAATTCAAACTCTGCAAAAATCGGATTAATCTTTTGACTATTAAGCTGTGATTCTTGATTTCAAACAAGACCCATTCCCCCACTCACAAATTCATAAACTCTCCCTCCCCATGGACCCCCAACTCCATCGCAAACTCTTCTTCTTTTCAAAATGCAATCTGGTCCTCACTCGTTCTTCCTCCTTGTAAGTCTGAAAGCCTGGCTAGCCCTCTCACGCACTCTCCTCTCCCTACGCCTTCACACACTTCCTTCCCCTTCCACCCATCCCATTCACTCACACCTCCCCCATCCCCTGACACTCTCCCATTCTCGTTCACCACGCTCATCTGTAGTCATCAAGACAGCGTCCTGACTCATGTGTTGTCTCCTCATGGCTGAGGTTTGATTCAGGATAATGCGCCTTGCTGTTGCTGGCCTTGCCCTCGGTTGAGTCATAAAGCTGCTTGCCTCATCTGCTTGGCTGCTGACCTCACTTTGTGCTGGCTATTGGTGTCTCGCACCTCGCTATTTCTGATCTACCCCCAGCCCTGGGTCGAGTCACAAATTGCACACCTTTCCCAAAAACTGTAAAACCTCAACAGCCTCTGCCTCTCTCTCTTGCCTAGCTGTCTCTCTTCGTTCCTCACGCACCCTCAAGTTAACTATTCATACAGTTTGGACCGGTCTTTTCCCATGCTTTTAGATTCACCATTCAGATTATGATTTTGCTCTGCTTTGCCCGCTGATACGCAGAGCAATCAGGCTCTGATTGGATGCCCATGCATTGGCCAGCATGATGCCCCCTGTTGGATGGAGTCCCGTGCCTAGACATAGTGAGTTTCATTATAAATCCACCTCTGATTCTTTCCACAAATTATTTTTTCATTACTGTTCACGATCTTATATTCTTCCCCTCACTCTCCTAAACTCCATTGGAAACAAGCCCAGTCTTGTCTAACCTTTCCTCATTAAACTGCCTGTTCATACCCAGAATTATTGTAATAAACTTCCTCTGAACCAACACCAATATATATAGATGCTTCCTTAAATAAGGAGACCAAAATTGCACTCAGTATTTGAGATGAGATCTCACCAATGTCAAGTGTAAATGAAGCATAACATCTGCACTTTTATGTAATAAAGGAGGGCATTCCATTAGGACCCTTGATTACATGCTATACCTACATCTAACTTCTTGTGACGTATATATGTAAATACCTAGATCCCTCTGTACATTGGAATTCTACAAGCCTTTTCCATTTCAGTAATACTCCCCTACTTAGATATTTCATTCCCCTTGTAAGAAACACTAACATTCTATCTCTATTCCTATTTTAGCTGCTAATTCAAATGACTACAATTCACTCATCGGGAGGCCCAAAATTGTAAGAGTTTAGCACCACTTAATGCTAGTGTACACTACTTCATGCCAGCCTGCACATCTTAAAGATGAGGTGCACAGCATCTAGGCAAACTCAGATGGCAGTGGGACCACATATCCAAAGAAGTCAATGCCAGCAGTAATCTTAGGACCTGGACACTGTGTCATAAGAACTCCAATCATCTCACATAGGTGATAAAGCCCAATGAACACATCTTCAAATATCATATACCACCGAGTGTACCATTTGCCACTGACACCACTTAACGAACTACAATTAATGTTCAACTAGTTAAATCAATCACAGAATTGTTACAGCACAGAGGGAGGCCACAGGGTCCATTGTGTCAGCACCAGCTCCAAGACTGAATAATTCCTTACTGCAATTCTCCCGTTACCTTTCACATTTCCATTTTTCAGGTAACAGTCTAATTTCCTTTTAATAGCTTTGATCAAATGACCAGCCAGAAAATGATCAATCATGCAATCCAACATTTAATCCGATGTATATTGAAGGAATTTATCAACTTCCAAAACACATTGGGCAAGATTTTCTTTACAATCTTCTGTTCCCCTGATATCGACAGGATTTCCTGTTGAATGCACCCCTTGCCAACAAGAAACTCACGGCGGGTGTTTTGCCTTGGCAGAACTGTGTGATCTCATTAGCATGAACAGCTGGAAAGTTCCAGCCATCCTGTTATTTTAATTGTGTAAATTAAGAGGCAACTAATATACTTGCATGCAATGTCATTCAAGTCAAAGTTCACTTACCAATAAAATGTAATAGGCCAAAAAATGTGCAAAAATGGAATTGATATACTGTTAGACAAATCAATGCCCACACAATATAGATCAACCCTAGTTATCTGGTCATGGACATTTGGCTCATTCTGTATCTAAGCAAAACTGTCCTCACCAATTCCCTATCTCACAGATTAAAGATTAGAAAATCTAAGGCTCCAGACACCAATAAAATCTTATCTCAAGATACCAACTCAACTTCATCTCCAGATAGCAACACAATCTCTTCTCCAGATACAACACAATCTCTTCTCCTGAAACCAAAATAATCCCATCTCCAGATACCAACACAATCCCATTTCCAGATACCAACACAATCCCATCTTCAAATGCCACAACAATTTCATCTCCAGATAGCAATACAATCTCATCTCCTGATACCAACATAATCTTATCTTCAGATACCAATACATTCTCATCTCCAAATGCCACCACAATCTCATCTCCTGATACAAATACAACCTCATTTCCTGATACCAACATAATCTCATTTCCATTCACCATCACAACCTCATCTCCAGATACCAATACAACCTCATCTTTGGATATCAACATAATTTTTTCTCCACATACCAACACAATCTCACCTCCTGATACTAACACAATGTCAGTCCCTGATCAGTCAGCACCAGGTTCTTCTTTCACACCTGGCTAACAATTAGTGCCTCTAGTTAATTGGGGTGATATTTGCAATTTATGCACAAACAGATCTATATTGAAGTGCAGGCCTGTAGCAGAATAAACCATTGCATGTACATTCAGTTAGGCTTGATGATCTCTCTCATAATGCTGCTCATTGATGTGGTTTTTGACTGCACAAGTGTACATTGTGCATGTTGATGTACAGAATGCAATGTCACCTTATAACCTGAGAAGCACCATATCTCTGAGTTAATACCAGCCTCATTCACATTTGTCTCTTTATTCAGAGTGCTGTTGGAATGAATCATATCATAAATCATGACACTTCACATTTAACAGGTTTAAATAACACTTTTAACAAAGGAATGAAAGGACAATCATTGCTACACTCTCAGCTTCTTCAAAACCTGTATTAATTCTGAAGCATTTCATTTTACTCATTTAACAAATAATGAATTGTTATTATAGACATATATAGAGATTGAGAGAAAGAAAGAACAGGGACACCTTGGAATCTGAAAGGTACAATTATAGCAAAAATAGGGACATGCTTTTCTAACAAACTGCTGATGCATAATGGCATATAAAATATAAAACAATGCAACACCAATATATATATTCATTCCAGAGAGACCGGGAAGTTTGCCAACAATTCAAATTCTATCCAACAGCAATAATGAAACTTATGTCAATCAGTCAATAACAAACTGTAACTCAGTAAAACTTACCATTACCTGATATGCATACAAGTGGATTTAACTTTCTCTCCTTTGGTTTATTTTCTTTTGTTTTCGATATACTGTCCTTAAGTCCCAGGATTTTCTATCTTCTCCTTTCATAACTAGAAATACATCATTTTTTTAACTCTTCATTTCTCGAGATTTACAGGACATAAGATGGCCATTCCACCTTCACATGTGTGTTAATTCTTCACTAGAACAATACAAAACTAAACCCACTGGCCAATTCTCTCTCTATACTGTTCTACCTTCCCTTGCATCAAATATTTATCTATTTTCCCATTAAAATATACAATGGTCTAGGCTTCAGCTGAACCCTCTGGCAAAGCACTCCATGTTCCAACAATCTTACATATAAAGAGATCTTTAACAATATTAGTTTATGGGATGTGGGCATCATTGGCTGGGCCAGAGTTTATTGCTCATCCCTAATTACCTTGAGAAGGTGGTGGTGAGCTGCATTCTTGAACCATTGCAGACCATGTGGTTTGGAACATCCATTATGCTGTTAAGAAGAGAATTCCAGGATTGTGACCCAACTACAGTGAAGTAGTGGTAGTACATTTCCAAATTAAGTTGATGTGTGTTCCTCTTGGAAGGGACTTACAGGTGGTTGAGTTCCCATGTATCTGCTGCTCTTGTCCCACTAGGTGTCAGAAAATACAGGTTTGCACAAAGTCATTAGAAGAAAGTTGGTGAGTTGTGTAAGGGTCCCAGACCAGAAAGCCCTGAGTTTCATTAGGAAGCCAGACCAGACCCCAAAAATGTTTCTATTTTGGCATAAATGTGAAGATAGGATGGTTCATTCCAAAACTAATTCCACTGACAACTTAGAAATCTTTTTATAGTAAAACAAACTTTATTTAATAACACAGTTTAAATATAACGCTACCAAACTAAGCAAATTTTACAGCTGAACAATATTTTAAAATGAAAAGGAAACAACTTTAATTTCTAACTTCCAAATAAGCAACATTCCACTTACAAATTTAAATACCACTTTAAATGCAGTTAACAACTATAAGTATACTTGCTATCATCAGTGTAGAAAGGCTTAAAGCTTTCAGAGAGAAAATGTGTTTCAAAGCAGTCTGAAGAAGCATCTGCCTACAAACAATTCCCAATTAGAACTAACTACTTTCTGAAAACGCTTTTGACTTTCTGCTACAGATCCAGTTTTGCACATAAACCACATCATGACATGATCCTGCCAATCACTATAATCAGAAATCCCAGAGGAACCTAAATAAACAAAAATCCATTAACTCTACTCAAAATAACAACTTGCAAGATGAAGATCAATAATCTTGGTGGTGAATCTTGTAGATGATACAGATGGCTGTTCATTGGTAATGGAGGGAGTGAATGTTGAAAGGTGCCAATCTAATGGAGCGCTTTTTTTTGGATGTTGACGTTCTTGTATGTTGTCGAAGTTGCATTGATTCAGGCAATTGGAAAACTTTTCATTGCACTTCTGACTTGCGCCTTATAGATGGCGAACAGAGTTTGGGTGCTAAAGAGGTAAATTACTTGCCACACAATTCCCAGCCTTTGATGTGCTCCTATAACTACAGTATTTATATAGCTGGTCCAGTTCAGCTTCTGATCAATGGTATTCCCAGGACATTGACAGTGGGGGATTCAGAAATGGTAATGTTTTAAATATCTTGGCGCAGTAGTTAAATTCTCTCTTGTTGCAGATAGATATTGCCTGGCACTTGTCTGGCATGAATGTTACTTGCCACTTATCAGCCGAAGCCTGAATACTGTCCAGGTCTTTCTGCACATCGACATGAGCTACGCCAATATCCGTGGAGTTGTTAATGGTGCTGAACATTTTGCAAATACTCATGAACATGAATCGGCTGCCGTCGGTGGTGGAGGCAGACTCACTGGGGTCTTTTAAAAGACTTCTGGATGAGTACATGGGATTAAATGGGATTGGGGGTACATGGGATTAAATGGGATTGGGGGTACATGGGATTAAATGGGATTGGGAGTTACAGATATTTCTATGGCCCAGTAGGTATGGAAATGATCGGCGCAACTTGTGGGCCGAAGGGCCTATTTGTGCTGTAGTGTTCTATGTTCTATGAACATCTGTACTTTTGATCTTATGATGGAGGGAAGGTCATTGATGAAGCAATTGAAGATATTTGGGCCAAGGACACTGTCCTGAAGAACTCCTGCAGCAATGTCCCAGGGTTGAGATGATTGACCTCCAACAAATACAACCATATTCCTTTGTGTTAGATACGACTCCAATCAGTGGAGTATTTTCCCCAAAGCCCATTGACTTCAGTTTTGCCAGAGTTCCTTGAGCCATACTTGATTAAATGCTGCCTTGATGTCAAGGGCAGTAATTCTCACCTCACTTCAGGAGTTCAACTCTTCTCATTTACATTTGGATCAAGGCTGGAATGAGATCAGGTTAACAGCTGGATGGAACTTAAACTGAATGTTGGTAAGCAGGTTATTGCTGGGTAAGTACTGCTGGTGGCATTGTAGACAACATTTTCCTAAATCTTCTCCTCACTCTCATGGTCATTTTGAACTGATGATTCTCCACTTACCCACCCAAAGGAAATGGACTTCCTCTCTTCAGACCATCAACACCCTTCATAATTTTAAAAAGCCCCTATTAAATCTCTTTTTAGCCTTTTCTGTTCCTGTATGAATAATCCCTGCATTATTAATCTTTTCTTGTTGCTATGGTTTTCTATTCCTGATTAATCAATGGTCTGCATTCTCTAAGGCTTCATATCCTTTTGATGATGGGGATGCCCAGAACTACATAGAAAACTCAGCAGTAACCTAACAAATTTATTTTTTATAAGTTCTTCATAACTGTTTGACTTTTGTACTCTCTGCTCCTGGTTAATGAATCCTCACTATGTTGAAACCAGGTCCCATCACAAGGGCTGAGATGTTCTGCTTTCTGGTTACCAGCCTGCAATTTCAAAATGAATGAGCTGAAAGTGGAAAATCCCAGAAACAATCCCCATTTTAAATGTTTCTCCCCATGTTTCAGCACTGCAGAATTCCTTAGCTTTGATTCATTCATTATCTGTGCAGCTTTAAACCCTGAGCTTGGTGTCACCTAATTACGACATGATTTATCTCCTCGTCTTTTCAGCTCTTTTCAACATTGGCAATCCCATTTCTGCAGACCTTGGTGCTTGATCTAGGTTCCTCAATCAAAAAGCCGTTTTTTTTTGCACCACAGAGGTGTCGAGTTACAAGTATAAAAATTAAAAATCAATATAACCTGGAGAAATAGATTGATTGCTTTCATTTAACAGATGCAGACTGCAATGTTATCGAGTGCACATGACAGTTAATGAAGAATAAGAGCATTTTCAGATGTCTGATGGGTTATAATTTGTAGTCACATGAAGCTCAGTCGAAGTATTCAGTGTTGGGGAACTGCTTACCTGAGTGGCCCCGTGGGTGGTGGCTGGAGGCAGACAGCAACTTACAGCAAAGCATTAAAGCGGAGATGAGCAGCAGCCAGTGAGTGAGGAGCATCGATTTTGCACAGAATCGCATCCTGATAAAGAGAGTAAAAACATAAGCAGAGAAAGACAAGTTGTGGCTATGCGGAAACTGAGAAGCAGTATTTGAAACATCAGTGCAGACATCCAGAGTCCATTCACGGTCAATGCATGGCAAAACTCGGCAGCATTTTTCTCTCACTAATGTTCACCTCTTATGCAAATAATGAGTTACAAAAGGGTTAGCCAGTTCCCTGTTATTTATGTAAGTCTATTTTGTGTTCACCTGTGCTGAAAGATATAGGGCCACGTCCAGTCAGCACTAGACAAATTCCTGATCCTCTAGGACCATACTATCAGGAAAACTAGCTGCCTTCTGTTCTCCAGAATCTCAACAAGAAGGATGAAGAACTTTGTACTGAGCTAAAACAGAAAATGCTGGAAAATCTCAGCAGGACTGACAGCAGCTGTGGGGACAGAGTCAAACTAACATGTCAAGCTCTGACAAGGAATCATCTAAACTCAAAACATTGGCTCTATTCTCTCTCCACAGATGCTATCAGACCTGCTGAGATTTTCCAGCATTGGCTGTTTTCGTTTCAGGTTCCAGCATCCAGCAGTATTTTGCTTTTTTCACACTGAGCTATTCTGGCAGTTACAGAGCAGCATCATATTGGGAGCAGTGCACCCACCCGAAATAAAGCTAAAGAGGAGCAATGAAGGAGAAGAGTGTATCTCTGAGGGAATTTTAAAAGGAAAGGAACTATATAAATCAGCTTATGGAATGATGATATAAAAGATTTTGTTAAGTTTTAATGAATTACAAAAACCCATACACTTCCGTGACGATGCATTACCAATTACATTGTACCTACATTACATACATGAACATTCTGATTTAGTTTGTTAACATTACACATTAAAGATTAAGAGGGGGAAAGATAATTTCTTCCCAATCTTTATTCCAAGCAGGAAGAATATGTTGGGCCCAGCCAGATACTGAATGTGGGTGAGAAATTCAGGTCTTGGTGGGTGTTAATCTGGGCAATGGGAGCACTAGAAATGCTACCACTTCCAACAAATTGAATAAATGTGTATTTCTATTGATGGAAATTGGCAGTAACTTCATTCAAACACATAAAAACCTCTTCAGATATAGTTAAAGGACTTTGTTTTATAGATTTATGTGTGCAATTTGACACTTGAGCTAGTTAGTTATTGTTATAGTTGAAGGATGAACTCAAAATGAAGATACACAGGAGGGAATCCTAGACTTTAGCAGCAGAATTTTCGGTACAGCTGCATCTATTGGGTAGCTAGTCAAAGAACACTTCCATGGCCAATTAGGACATTCCTGAGAAGTGTCAATTTCCTCCTTGAATAGAGATCTAACCAATCCGTCGCCAATCTCCTCCAGTTGGTTTAATTTATTTCTGCATTAAACAATCCTTCAGCTCTGCTCACTTCCTCCAAATAAACCTCAAGCTGGCTCCAGATATGCCTGCCTTTGTGTGACTTATGTAGAATGTTCTTTGTTATAGTCCTGTTTGAGTCCCCTCCTTCATCACTTTATCAGGTATATTGATAACTGCTTTGGTGCTATTTCCTGCTCTCAGCCTGAACTGGAAAAATTCATTGATGTGAAACATTAGAGGGCAGCACAGTGGTACAATGGTTAGCACTGTTGCCTCACAGCACCAAGGACCCGGCTTCAATTCCCGGCTTGGGTCACTATCTCTGTGGAGTTTTCATGTTGTCTGCATAGATCTGCTCCAGCTACTCCGGCTTCCTCCCACAGTCTAAGGAAGTGTGGGTTAAGTGGATTGGCCATGCTAAATTGCTCCAATGTATCAGGGATACAAGCTAGGGTAAATGCATAGGTTTATGGGGATAGAGCCTGGGTGAGATTGTGATTGGTGCAGACTCAATGGACCAAATGGCCTCCTTTTGCAGTGTAGCATTCTTTGTTGCTTTCAATTTCTCACCTTCATGATTCATATCAAAGCCTTCTCTTCATTTCCTTGATATTTGCGTGTCTATTTCTGGCAAAAGGCTATCAATGAATATTCACTATAGTCCACTGATCCCCACAGGTGCCTAGACGACACTTCATCACACTGTGCTTCCTGCAAGGGATCCATTCCGATCCCACAGTCACCCCGTCACCAATGAATCTGTTTGGATAATGCATCTTTCCATGCTAGTCCCTCTGAGAGTATTTCTCAACCAGGAATTCTCCTCACCACGGTTGACAGCGCCATCAACCATAACATGCACTTCTGCTTTCACCTTTTTCCCTCCCACCCAGAACCATGATAGAGTTCCTCTTATCATCACTTTCTAACCCACTAGCCTCCATATTCAACAGATTATCATCTGCAACTTCCACTACCTCAAGCATGATAACACCACCCAGCATGTCTTCCCTTCTCCTCCTCTCTCAGCATTCAGATGGGACCAGTCTCTCCGTCACACCCTATTCCGCTCCTTAATCGTCCAAAGAAACCTGTTCTTCTCCTCTCTTACATTTCCATGCAAGCACAACAAAGGCAACCAGAAGTCTTTTTATCTCCTTCCTTCTCACCATCCAAACGCTCTTGAGATGAAACAGTGATTTATTGGAACTTCTTATCAATTTAATATGCTATATTCATTGCTCACAATGCTGTCTGCTTTACATTACAGAGGACAAGCACAGACTGAGTAACTGCTTTGTGAAACACTTCCATTCAGTCAGCAAACCTGACCCCAAGCTTCAGGTCACCTCCCATTTTAATCTACAGCTTGTTTCCATTCTGATCTTTCTATTTTTGGTCTCCTGCAGATCCTTAATGCAAGCTTGAGGAGCAGCACCTCATCTTTGACTGGACACTTTACAGCCTTTTGCACTTAATGGTGAGTTTAACAATTGGAGATTGTAACCTCTGCCTCAATTTTGTTGTATTTTTCTATGATGATTTGGAGTTTTTTCTCATGTTCTCTCTCTCATTTCTTGTTCTTTTCATTCAGATGATAGCGAATGGGATAGCAGTGGCATAGCAGTATTGTGGCTGGACTAATAATATAGAGAGAGACAGTAAATCTCTGAAGATTCAAGCTCAAATTCTACTATGGCAAATGATAAAAATTAAATTCCAAAAAAAAATCTGGAAATAAAATTTAATGACAGCCAAAAAAAAATTGTCAATTTGTGATAAAAACCCATCTGGTTCACTAATCTTCTTTTGGGGAGAAATCTGCCATCCTTACTTGGTCTGGTCTACGTGTGATTCCAGATCCACACACAGCAATGTGGTTGATCCCTAAATGCCCTCTAAATTGGGCGAATAAGCCATTCAGTTCAAGATCAGTCGGGGATGGGCAATAAATGCTGGCCTACATAGCAATGCTCACATCCTAGGAAAAAAGTTTTATGAAGAATCCTGGAAAATCAGGATACTCAAGACACATCCTTTTTGTTTCTTTACTTATCCCATCACCACTCCTGTTGGCCTTGTACCGTGCCTTCTACCTTATCGCCTACTTTTCCTTTTGTTCTTTTTCCTATTGCATTTATAACTTTCCTGATGAAAGACCACAGACCTCAAATGCCAACTCTGTAACCAGAATTTATTGCCTCGCCCAGCCCAGAATGGGGGTAGGTGAGGCTCAGAGATGGCATTCTCTGTTGGCCTCAGACAAGATCCTACAAACCTCAGGCAGGCAAGATCATAAAATACTGTCCTGTTTCATTCTACACAGAGCATTTCCAGTTATTCTCTGCTTTTATTTCACATAATACCAAGGTCTCCACTGTCTAAATCATTGCAGTAGTAGCTCCACATCTTAACAAAGGGGTACTCAATTCCACTTCCTCTCTTTTTCTTCCTCATTCTCCCTGACTTCTGCTTTGTGGATTGTGGAGCATGCCATCAAATGAATCTCTATCCAATCAGTCGTAAATTGTGCCTCACTGATTTTTGTTTATTAATTCATGAGTGTCACAGACTGGGCCAGCATTTATTGTTCATTCCTAATTGCCATTGAGAAGGTGGTGGCAGTGAGCTATCTTCTTAATCAATTGCATTCATGTGATGTAGGCACATTGATACTGCTGTGAGGGAGGGATTTCCAGGACTCTGACTCAGCGATGGTGCATATATTTTCAGATAGGATGTTGAATGACTTGGAGTAGAACTTCTAGATGTTCCCACATGTTTGCTGCTCTTGTCCTTGAGGCTTGGTGGCACTTAAGGGTTTGGAGGTAGTGTCTAAGAAACATTGGTGAGTTTCTGCATGTGCATTTTTTGGGTGGTACACAGTGTTGCCACTGTGCATTGGTTGTGGATGGGCTGCTTTGTCATGGATGGTGTCAAGCAACAGTGCCAAGATTTATCCAGATTAATGTAATATATTGTGCCAATGCAGACCTCCAAGGTTTCACAGCCATCACTGAGCTTCTTCAATGCCTCATGATACAGTCCAATCAGCATTAATCTAAGGAGATTGGGCAAGGACAGAGGAAGCAGCTGTTTGTTCAAGGTTGACTGTTAACTGTCTTTGCTGTCTGATTTGACCATTTGATGGGCAACATGACAGCTCAGTGACTATCGCTGTGCTGTGCAGATACATGGATTTGGGCCTGTGTCTGTGGGAGTTTGCGCATTCTCCCTGTGTTGCGTGGGTTTTCTCCGGGAGCTCCGGTTTCCTCCCACATCCCAAAGATGTGCTCTTAGGCTAATTGGCAAAACAAATTCTCCCTAAATTGAATCAAATTTGGTTTTTAATCCATAGATCTATAAACATGGACAGGGATCGCGGGTAGAGATGGGAACATTGGGGTGGCGGCGCGGGCTCGTTGGGCTGAAGGGCCTGTTTCCCGTGCTGTTTTTTGTTCTTTTTTAAGGGATTTAACCAGCTCACCTAGAAAACCAAAGGCTGTTTTTTGGATCTCCAGTTTTCTCCTTGTCTGAATGTATTGATTCATGCTGAAGTGTTGCCACAACAATCTAGTTGTTTGACACCTCACGTGACCATTCTTCATATGAGAAGTTAGATAGTGTAATTTCACTGTGGCATTTCACCATGAGGACAGCATAGCCATTCTGCAAACTTGACATCTATATCCACTGTGTGGAGGGTGTAACTGATCAGCATGGCACTTCATAAGTCAAAGATACAAAAATACAAAAGTGGCTAAAAACAGAAAATTTAGCACCGACTGAATCAGGCATCTCCCTAAGCTGTG
This sequence comes from Sphyrna mokarran, assembly GCA_024679065.1. Taxonomy (NCBI): domain Eukaryota; kingdom Metazoa; phylum Chordata; class Chondrichthyes; order Carcharhiniformes; family Carcharhinidae; genus Sphyrna; species Sphyrna mokarran. The sequence continues at coordinate 100,374,661 of JAGIQG010000003.1, read as the reverse complement.
GAAGGCCATATGATGCTAAATGGTGCTACCACCAGCTGAACTGTCTAGGGAGCTGTGCTGACATTCCTCTCCATTAAAAGCCTGAGGAAATAGAGTTGATAGTTTACTGAGGCCTTTCTTTAAAGAGTGTATAACAGATTACAAAATGCTATCAATCATTGAGTGTACCACTGGTTGTGCAGCCAGGCTCAATTATAGTTGATAAACGTGTTTTCTAATGATGAAAAGTGCTGGGAATTTACTAAACAGAGTTCAGAATTGCACTTGTCACCATGAAAGATACATAGCAATTGTACTTCTAGTGAAATTGTAAATCCATTCTGAAAGAACTCATTTATAATCTTGGTACAAATACTCAACAGAGGAAACCTAGATAAATGGATTTCTGATTTTGCTACATATGGTGAACCAGAGCAATTTGTAACCACTGGTTCCAAACAAATGGGTTTTCAGAAAAACTGTGGATTTAAAGTGGTTGTGGTTTGCTCTGGAAAATGTATATATTACCGTTTAATTAAAATCGCCAAAATAAGATGCTGGAGAGTTGCCTGCCTGCCCATGACAACCATTTTCTACAAATTCAAGGTAGAAGGCAGGCTGAGGCAAAATATGATATTTGCATCATATGCAGGCTATACTTTACCTTCTATAAAACAACTAGCAACACAATTTCAGTCTCTGTGAGGATATCATCACTAGGTTAGGAATTCCTTGGAAAATTTTTATTGCAAAGCAATATTCCACCTCACTAATAGTTTGTGTTCACTGTCCTTTCTTTCTATTCCCTCTCTGTTCAAACCACCATTCTCTCATCCCTTGTTCCACATTCCTCATTCTGTCCTCCTTTCTCAATTCCACCATACGTTCTTCCCACCCACTTTGTCTACATTGACATTACTCTGCCTCTGTCTCCTTTATTCAGACAGCTCTCTCAGAGCTCTTCTCCCTCCCACATTCAAAACTGACAACTTTATCCTGCTTCACTCCAAGTGACGTTGACATTGTCCTTCTCTTTCAGTTTCTTCCGAACATTCTCTCTTCCCTTTTTATCACCCATTGCTGTTATCTGAGGCTTATGCTCCTCTGGAGGTATGCGGGAATTCACAAGAATTATTGTCCAGGAACGTGGTAGAATTCCAGTGCCTGGGGCAGCAGCAGTATCAGGAATGAATCAGGAACAGTTGTAATTGACATCACAAATAGAATGAAGCACACACTGGCGTTACCCAAAACTCAATGGTTGGCATGTTTGTAATCTGCAACATATGTGCTCCGTTTGATTCACTTTCTGCTCAAGCTGCTTCAGGAGGAGATTAGACAGTGAAACAAGACCATGTTTAACATGAAGCAGCATAGATCCTGTGAAGCAAGTAGCTCAACAGCAATGGCAGGAAATAGCCTGGGCAGTGAATGCCAATATATATGAGAGCTGAGTGTCAAAGAGGATAAGGTCAGAGGAGCAACATCGTAGGATGGCAGAAAGTCAGTGGCAGTTACCATAAGACCATAAGAATTAGCAACAGGAGTGGGCCAATCAACCCTTCGAGCCTGCAATGCCATTCAATAGGGTCATGCTGCTCCTGAAATTCCTGATACCCACTTTCCTGCCCTTTCTCTGTATCCCTTGATTCTCTTAATGATCAAACATCTATCCATCCCAGCCTTAAATATACACAAGGGGCAGGATTTTCCAGCCATGTGCACCCAAAGACTGGAAAATCCACCCGAGCTCAATGGACCTTTACATGATCCGTGTCCCACCTACTATGACTCCATTAGTGGGATGGAAAAATTCCACTCAAGGACTCTGTCACCCAAGGAGTTCCAAAGGTCCAAATACATTCTTCCTCATCTCAGCATTAAATTGGTGCCTCTTTATTCTGAGACTATACCCTCTGGACTTTGACTCTCCCATGAAGGGAAATATCCTCTCAGCACTTACCCTGTCAAGCCCCCTAAAAATCCGATATATTCAATGGGATCACCTCTTTGATTTGATCTGATTTAATCTATTATTGTCAAATGTATTAGCATACAGTGAAAAATATTGTTTCTTGCACTGTATAGATTGTGCACATTGTTCATAGAGAAGGAAGCAAGAGAGTTCAGAATGTAGTGTTACAGTCATAGCTAGGGTGCGAAGAAGGATCAACTTAATGCAATGTAGGTCCATTCAAAAGCCTGACGGGAAGAAGCTGTTCTTGAGTCAGATGATATTTGATACCCAGATTTTTGTACCTTTTTTCCGACAGAAGAAGACGGAAGAGAAACTGTCCAGGGTGCATGGGGTCCGTAATTATGTTAGCTGCTTTGCTGAGGCAGTAAAAACTGTAGACAAAATCAATGGATGGAAGGCTAGTTTGCGTGATGGATTGGGCTACATTCTTGTGGTCTTGGGCAGATCAGGAGCCATATCAAGCTGTGATACAGCCAGAAAGAATGCTTCCTATAGTGCCTCTAAAAGTTGTTGAGAGTCGTAGCTGACATGCTGAATTTCCTTAGTCTTCTGAGAAGGTAAAGGTATTGTTGGGCTTTCTTAACTGTAGTGTCAGCATGGGGGGCAAGGATAGGCTGTTGGGGTGATCTGGACACCTACAAATTTAAAGTTCACAACACTTTCCACTTCATCCCTGTTGATGTAGACAGGGGCATGTTCTCCTCTATGCCTCCTGAAGTTGATGATAATCTCCCAACAAAGTTCCAATGTATTTAACCCTACCTCATAAGAAAATCCCTCCATACTGGGGATTATCTGAGTGAACCTTCTCTGAACTGACCCCAGTGAAATAATATATTTTCTTTAATCAGTAAATCAAACTGCTTACAGTACTCCAGATGTGGTCTCATCAGTTTTGTGCACATGTACCCCAAGCCCCTTTGTGTTGCAGCTTTCTGCAGTTTTTCTCCATTTAAATAATGCTATACCTGTTAAAGGACTTGAATTGTTTTCAAATATTACTGAGGGGGCAGTACACCCTTAATCTTAAACTGTAAGTGATCTGTTCATCACAGCTTTACAAGCAATCACCTTACTAAAAACCACAAAGGATAAAAATGGTGCCTCTCTTCATATCCATAGCAAGCTGCATGCTGACCCTGGGCTCTACCAAATCTCATGATAACTGAGGGTCATTTTCACTTTCTGCATTTGTTTTAAAGGGAAAGCCACCTCATGATAGCAGATAGAGAACGATAATTGATAATGGGGCTTCAAACCTCCACTATTATAAAAATTTCTGCCTTTCTTGTAGAAACCCAACAGGTTCATTAATGTCCTTTGGGACAAGGTAGCTGCCACTCCTTCCTAATAAGGGCTACACGATTGCAGTCCCATACTACAAAGTTGAATCTTAATGTCCTTAGAGCAACAAGGGGTAGGTAATAAATAGTGCCTCAAGAATGTTGTCAACATCACAAGAGCAAATAATAAAACATAATCTGGTGATGGGACAAAGAAGGACAATAAGGATCATTGCACAATTAAAGGTAGGCTAGATGCCAGAGATTTGTACTCACTGATGCAGATTTAGAGAGTGTGTAATCCAAGTATTTAAGATTATTAAAGTCATGAAAAACTTGCAAGTGGAAATGTGGTTGAGAGAGTGGATTCAGGTAGGACCTAGGAGCAACACATCTAAACTGTGGAAAAAAGGGTGAGTTTGGCTATCTGGAAGTGTCGCTTCTCGCAAAAGTTACTGAAGGTTGGAAAAGATGTCAGAAGGAGGTATTGAAGGCCAATGTTTTACAATCCTCCAAAGGAGATTGGATAGATTTTCAGTGGCAAAAGCACACTGAGAGAAAAATGAGAGGAGATTATTCTTGGAGCTCCTGGAACTTGTCTGGTCACTCATAAGGAAGGACAGAAGAAATAATTTTTGACCGAAGAACCCAAACTAGGAAAAAATCTCTGGTTATGGGCTTCTTGCAGAAAATGGAGGCAAGAGATAATCATTACACAGAGCTAAAATGAATGAGGACAAGCACTATGGAGCTGGTGACTTTTTCTCCAGCTGGATATATGACTGAAAATTCAAAGGATCACGTCGTCCAAGCAGTTCTACTCAAGTTGTAGCAGTAGAACAAAGAACAAAGAACAAAACAGCACGGGAAACAGGCCCTTCGGCCCAACGAGCCCGCGCCGCCACCCCGATGTTCCCACCTCTACCCGTGATCTCTGTCTATGTTTATAGATCTATGGATTAAAAACCAAATTTGAGACCATTTAGGGAGAATTTGTTTTGCCAATTAGCCTAAGAGCACATCTTTGGGATGTGGGAGGAAACTGGAGCTCCTGGAGAAAACCCACGCAAGCACAGGGAGAATGCGCAAACTCCCACAGACACAGACCCAAATCCATGTATCTGCACAGCACAGCGATAGTCACTGAGCTGTCGTGTTGCCTATCAAATGGTCCAGGTCAAGCATACACTAACGACGTGAAGCACTAGGATACTCTCGAAAAAGATCCAAGAGCAGCCCTCTCACGACCCATCGCGTGTATGCCCCTCGTTAGACAACAAGGTGGACAAAAGCACCTGTAGGATAAAAACAAGTACATCAATATCATCATCTATTTACACACTTCCCAGGGACTCCCAAGACTCATGATCCCTATTTTAAATCAGTTTTCTATACCCTCCATTCCCATTCTGTTCATGTGTCCATCTAAGTATTTCTTAAATAACTCCAGAGTACCTGCCTCCACCACTTTACTTGGCAACTGCAACATTAAAGGCCAGCTCTTGTACTCTATACCCCTTCCTATAAAGGCTAGCATACTATATGCTTTCTTCACAACCTTCTCCACTTGCTCTGCCACTTTCAGAGACTTGTTCACCTGCACCCCCAGGTCCCTCTGCGTTTCTATACTCTTAATAGGTCTACCCTTCATCATATACCTCCCCCCTACATTCTTTCTCCCGAAATGCATCACCTCACATTTATCAGGATTGAATTCCATCTGCCATCTGTCTGCCCAAGCTACCAGCCTATCAATGTCCTGCTGCATCGCCTGACAATGCTCCTCACTATCCGCAAGTCCAGCTATCTTTGTATCGTCTGCAAACTTGCTGATCACTCCACTTACTCCCTCTTCCAAGTCATTTATATATATTACAAATAGAAGAGGTCCCAGTACCGAGCCCTGCAGCACACCACTAGTGACCGACCTCCAGTAGGTCCAACTCAAAATATAACTACTGTGAATCAAGAGCCACATCAGTATAAAAGGCTCATGGTGAATGTTACACCTCAATCACCTTTCACACTGTTCAAGTAGGCTCTTGAAGAATCACAAGGATTAAGTTATGAACAGAAATAAAAGGCACTGTAACTGACCCCCAGGTAGTGAGTATTCACATGTATGATGTTTTGACATTGGTCATAACAGGTTGCAGATTGAGAGAGTGAGAGTTCATCTTAATGATACACATATGGCCACTGATGAAGGAAGAATACTTGGCCTTACCAGTCCTTGGAGAATTCTCATACCCTGTCAAATTGAAGTTCCAGTTTCTCCATGGAGAAAGTAATAAACCAATAGCTGTAAACAATGGTGTAGAGCTACTCACGTGCTGTGAATGCTATTCCAGAATTTTAGACAAAGGTCTGGGGTGCAAATGGGTTAAAACACCAGGGCCCAGGGCTTTAAATGTTTTCAGTGTTTTAAATGATATATTCATCATTCTCATTGAGCAGCCAGACTTAGGACCTGACAAATCAGCTTTAAAAAACAAACTGAGGTCTGATTTTTTGAAGTCAACCTGCCAAATCAATTTTATTCACTTCAGAGTTGCAGATTTTATACTGAAAGCACAATAAATGCACACACTGCAGCTCCACTGTTTGACGGTAATCTCTTACATGTTCTCTCTCAGAGAGACATGTACCTGCACTGTGCCATCACTGAACTATGTTTGCTTAGCAACAGGCTAGGCCCAGTGATGATGCAGCCATTTTGTTTCTATGCAGAGGAGCCAGTGGTTCATTACTGTGTGTTCAAGAGGAAATGACAACTACTGTTGGAGAACGATCAATACTTCTGAGCCAACAACACAGACTGTGACTGTACCTCTGTGAATCTGGGCAATATTAGTGACCTTAAAATAAAAATAACAGACATAAAGATGACAGATATCAGACAATAGATAACATATCAAAATTGCGAACGGGCCCATATCAAGTTGGCCAAATGACCATCCCCAGCTCCAAGACCTGGCATTGTAATCCCTGGCAGGGAAGTCAAGCAAGCTCTGGCAGCCATTCAGCCCTTCAAGCCTGACCCATCCATTCACTCAGATCATGACTGATCTGGGAGCTAAACAACATCCATCTGATTTGACTTCAAATGCACACCCTGGGGCACAAAAAATATTCCCATCTCATATTCACTATGCCAGTTTCTGCTCTTTTGTGTGGAAGGCTCCCTCCCAGGAGGGAGTTTCCCAATTCCACCATGATTCTTTGTCTGACTAGACTGCAGTACCAACTATAAAATAATCTGTATTTGTACAGAAGGTTGAGTTTGGAAGGAGGTTGCAGCTATATAGCCCAAAGTTTGAACCAGTTTCCTTATATTTTTGTCAGCTTTTTTCCCCAGTAATTTTACACTCTAGTTGGAGAATTACATGCACTTTGGGATTAGACTGAAAAAGTTTTTGGGAGTGCAGACTTGGCGAAATAATTTCACAGGAGTGGATTCAATCGAGCGGATGAAATAAATGAGCCTCACTCACCAGTTTTCAATGTTTAAAATTCAGGACATTCCTGAACAACTTTAATTGGAAACTTATTGTTTAATTTTAGAAATAGTGGCTTACTGGACTGTTTAATGATAGAAAAAATAATAACAATTTAGTGGACCTGTTTCACTTTCCCTCCTAACACCACCATCAAAGCAATGAATAATTGATGGGTAAACTGTGTTTGCAACAAAAACAAGGATTTACCCCTTTACTTCCTGGGTTTTGAGTCCTGTATTAAGACGAGCAAACTGCACTCATTGGGAAATGGGGATCACCTTTCATATCATGGCTTTCTTTCCATTTAAAATAATCTTTGAATTCCATATCCTGCTTTTGTCTGATCACTGAGGGAGTGTAAAGTAACTCAACAGATTTCCAGCACTGCTACGATCAGGCAGCGCCAGAGATCTGTTCAAGCACCATGTCCGTTCCTGGAACATTTTTATACTGAGATGTTTCCATTAAGCAGGGTTTACAGAAGCTTGACTTAGCCTGGCACTGATATGTCTTTAACTGTTGCAGCCCTCCAGTATTTTTCAATACTGCACTGAGGGAAGGTCATCGATCTGAAGCTGCTCTATTTCCTTCTGTACAAATGCTTTCAGATCTGCTGAGTGTTTTCTGTTTCTGAAAAACATTCAGAATTGCAACATCTATTTTGCATTTATATTCTCGTTATTATTAATTGTGAGCTGTAAGAGGAACAATTTGCACTGATCTGCTTGTACTTTGTTCATTCAACAAATGATGAAACCTATTATCTGAGGATTCACAAGGGCTCTTATTGGGTGACAGTCCCACAGCCCTCAGCCCTGACTGCACCCTTCCATTTAAATGTACCCTCCCAGAGGCTTCTTTCCACCCCTCAATCTGAAGGGAGTGGGTCAGAGTTCATCTCTTTGCTCCTTACCCTTAGCCATTTCTCTCCCACTCCCACCCTTCCTTCCTTCTTTATATTGTCCCCTCCCATTCAAATGCTCTGTACTGCTTCATCTTTCTCCAAATCCCTCTCACAGCCCACTTGTCCCTGTTCTAACTCCTACCCCACCCCACATTCTTCTACTTCCCTCTTCCATTACCCATTCTCCCTCTCCTCTCCCTAATTCCCTCACTCGTCCTTTCCCTACATTAAATTCCATCTGCTACATGACTGCTCATTCCATTGGGTTGTTTATATCTTCCTGAAGTCCATCATCACCCTCCTCACAGTTTATAATGCTTTCAAGTCTTGTATCAGCTTCAATTTTTGTGATTGCGCCCTGTATTCCCAGGTCTAGGTTATTAATATAAATCAAGGAAAGCAGTGTTCCCTCTACACACCATCCCTAGTCAGAAATAAGTAAGGTTTTCTGTAATTAATGTTTTTAATAGACTTGAATTAAATAATTAAACCGTTGCATAATGAAATTTAAGCAATATGAAGAATAGATCATAGAATCCCTATAGTGCCATTTGGCCCCGAAAACTCACAATGAATACAATCCCACCCAGGTCCTATCCCTATAACACCACATATTTCTCCTGCCACTAGGAGACAATTTAGCATGGTCAATCTTTGGATTGTGAAAGGAAATCAGAGGAAACCCATGCAAACACAGGGAGAATGTGCAAATCCCACATAAACAGTTGCCCAAGCGTGGAATTAAACCTAGGTCTCTGGGACTGTGGGGACAGCATTGATAACCAGTGTAAATTATTGATTCAAAATACCACCTGGTTTAAAACAAAATATCTATTAGCATCATTATTTTTCATTTAAAAAGCATAGTTTGACTGATACTGAGAAGTTCAAATGATTATTACATAGGGAAACAATATAATAATAGATGTAGAATGATATGGCCTACATATCTTCAAGAGATCCTGCATCTCAGAATTTCCCATTGCACCATGAGCTCTGAAGAAAAGTGTAACTGTGACTTGCAGTTTGCTGTAGCTGTGAACAACTGTTTCGCAAATGCTTTAGGTATGGTGCTTGGACAGTGACAACATAATCTAAACAGAGAAGAGAGACTGAGTAAACCGATAGCTTAAAGTAAAAGGACGGGTGATGAAGATAGCAAACTTGAAAACAGAGGACAGAGGAAAAGAAGGACAGGATTGAAACATGCTGACATGAAAGGAGAGAAGGAGAAAAAGAATCTCAGCAGGAATTAAGAGGTAGATTGGGCGAGGGGGGAGAAGAGTGAATTGGAGATGGGTTGCTGGCATGAACTGAGGAGAGGCCTGAGAGGAGACAGGAGGGAGAGGAATCACCATGAACTTTGGGGGAGGATACAGAAAGAGCAATGATGACAGTAATTGCGAGGAATAAGAGAAGAGTTCGAATAGGAACTGGTAGAAGATGGAGAAGAGTGCCCATGTGTTACTCTGACAAACATATATAAAAAATAAATTATCAGTTGAATAACTGAATGTGCTGATACATATCCACAAAGGAATACAATTTCTCCAGAAGAAATGAGCTGAAATTTGAACAATTTGCATCAAGTTTTCCACTATACGAGTAATGGCATATACTTGTAACTTAAGTTGTGACAAGCCCAGATCTCGCTGCACTGTCAGTGTAACTATTTGTCATAAGCATTTGCTCAGGGCTATTTATGAGTTGTCAATTTGTTTGAGGCTCTATCAGCTTTTAACAGTTGTTGATGAGTTTCTTTTTTCATTTTCTAGTTTAGCACATATTGTCCTTAAAAATGCAGCACTTTAAAATCTGTAGTTTGTTTGCCTGCCAACAGTTTTGGTATTCAATCATCTGTCAAGGTTACATAAAACTTTTTTTTTAATTTGTAAGCAAGTGGTGCTTTTAAATGGCTGCTTAATGTATTTAAGGTAATATTTAGATGCAAAATGATCATGTGTCTTACCTTGCTGATTATTATGTTCAGATAAAAATCTGTTTCAACACATTCTTCATGGGTTTAGATTCCCAGCTGATATAGACTAGAAGCATCCCTCTGTACCTCTCTGCTCAGCCTCTCTTCACTGGAAGCTGTCAAAGAAAAGAGCAGCATTTTAGTCTTTCCTATCGACCTCAAGGAATGCTGGAAACAAGAGGTGCATTCCTGAAATGCATCCAATGCATTGTTCAATCTTAAGTTCCAATAATATTACAAACAGGAAAGGACCACCTATTTCTGAAAGTTTGACAAGTGAATATTGTCCAAAAAAAAACAGAAAATGCTGGAATATCTCGCCAGGTCTGACAGAAGGGTCACCCTGACTCGAAACGTTGGCTCTGTCTCAGATTCCAGCATCTGCAGTATTTTGCCTTTATCTCAGTGGGCATTAACATTTGACTCCACCCATCTTGTCGACTTTGGATTTATTTATTTATATGAGTGGATAGTGCAATGGTGGAAAGAATACATTGCATCTCTGTAGAAACTTGATGTCTGTGTTCTGTGACGAAAGAATACATTCCAGGTAAAAAGGGGGGAAATTTTACAGGTAATTAAGTTAAATGGCATCTCCTGCCAGCCAAAGCTGAAACATATTTAATAGTGTGAGGACTGTTGACATGAACAATCAAGGTCTAACTTGTGGTAGCACAGCAATTGGCAACTTTGTTCATTTGCCTTTTGAACAAATAATACGTGCTTTGCTGTGCAATGAAGTAATTTCAGATTGAAAGACACAGTACAATATCCAGTGTGTTTTCCTGGTGCATTATCAATTGTGCTAGGCCAATCTTTCTGTGCTGGTTGGGATGTGCCCTACCATATCTAAGTCCTATCAGCGCCATTACATCAACACATATTTAAAAAATCATAAATATATAGAAAAAAAAGAAACCTCCTGTCACCCATCATTGTTTTTCACCAGGCAGATGAATTCATGTTCAGTCAGCAATTCTCTGAATCAGTCTTTGTCTAAAATAAACATGTAAAGCCAGTAGTTTCTTTGTCTTTCCAAACGTGCCAAAGCCAACTTTGCTTAAATCAGAGTTCTCAAACTAAGCCCCAGATCTTTAACTTTCTTCAGTCAACATTTCACTAAAGAATTTCACAACTTCTCATGCCCTCCAGCTAAGGATGTTTGTTTCAACAGTACTTATGTTCAGAGATGCTTCTCTCCTCGTCATTCACAAAGCAAACTGAGGGAAATTTATTTTCATTTCTACACATGGAAAACATTGCAATGCTTTCTCATTGATCGTGACATTACAGCATCCTACAGTGCAGAAGGAGGCCATTCAGCCCATCAAGTCGGCACTGACCACAATCCCACCCAAGCCCTATGCCCATGACCCCATGCATTTACCTGGAGAAGTGCCCCTGAGACTAAGGAGCAATTTAGCATGGCCAATCCACCTAACCCGCACATCTTTGGACTGAAGAGGAAACTCACGTAGACACGGACAGAATGTGCAAATTCCACACAGAGCCGGGAATCGAAGCCGGATTCCTGGCATCATGAGGAAGCAGTGCTAACCACTGTGCCATTGTGCCTTCTATAATTTCCCACCCCCTCTTTTCCCTTATTTATCTAGGATCTTTACTGACATGTGAGAATTATACAAAACTGGGCAATTGAGGAATAACATTCGGGGAGATGGTGGCACTGTGGTAATATCTCTGGGCTACTAATCCAGAGGCCCAGGATAGTGCTCTGGAGACACGAGCACCAAATCCAATCATGGCAGCTGGTGGAATTTAATTTGCAATTTGATATTCAGTGAAAGCCAGCCTCAACAATGGTGACCATTAAATTCCCATCAACTATTGTAAAAATCTATCTGTTTCATTAATGTCATTTGGGTACAGAAATCTGCCATTCTTGTTTGCTCTGACCTATATTTGACTTCAGACCCTGGACTATGTGCTTGACTCTTCACTGCCCTCTGAAATGACCTAATAAGCCACTCAGTTCAAGAGCAATGAGGGAGGGGCAAAAAAGAAATATGCTGGTCTCATCAGCACTAACCACATTTCATGAAAGAGTAAATATTTTTTAAAAATTATGCAATCAGAAAGAAGATGTGAGCAGGGTTCAGAAGCTGGCAGATGGCGTTGTGTTATTTATTGAGATGCAAGCTGCTGGAGGCACTTACTTAAACATGAACAGCTCGATGATAACAATCAGGAAATCTGTTTTACTGATGTTGAGTTGAGAGTTAAATATTAGTCAGACAAGGGAGAACTTCCTTCTTTTCTTTAAAATAGTGATTTTTTTTCAGGCATAAACCAAATGGGCGAGAAATCCACCTTATCTCAAATAACTTAATTTGGTTTGCAATTGGAGAAAAATAAATTCGGAAGATGATTGATGAATAATGGAAGTAAAGGAACAAAAGAGAAAAACAAATGTGTAAACACTTAACAGTGAAGAAGAAAATTAGCTGGTAGTTTAATGATCACGATATAGGTGACAGATTGAATACAAAGATAGATGAAATAAATTTTATTATAAAAATACGCATTCATTTGTTAAACCATTAGTGAGTCAGCTTCAAGGATGCTTGGAGCTTTGCCAGTACAAGCCAGTGTTCCCATTCCAGGTAACAGAGAGAATGAATCAATACCTGAATAAGTGTTTCTTTAACCAAAATCCCAATTAACACTGTCCATTGGAAGTAACTATATGAGGAGATTATAATTGTTAGCACTTTCAAATGATCCATTTTAATTAGGTTGTTCTGACATTCACGGCTGAGAAAATCAGAAGTTGCCCACAAGACACTCATATCAGTCAAATCAACTGATAGCCAAAATTTCACAGAAAATATTGCTGCAATCACTGAGACATAATTGAATAAAGGACAGGACTGGCAACTCAATATTCCAGGGTATAGAAGTTTCAGGTGTGAAAGGAGTGTGATGTGCAAGAGGAGGGAGCGTTACATTACTGATAAAAGACACCATCACTGTAGTATTGAGGGAAGAAGTCTCAGAAAGCTCTTCAAATGGATGGAGCTTAGAAATAAATAAGGGACAATCACTTTGCTGAGATTATACTACAGGCCTCTCAACTGTCAGAGGGAAATAGGGGAGCAGACATTTAGGCAAATCACAGAGAAGTGTGTCAGGAATAGGGTTAAAAAATAGGAGATTTCACCAATATTAACTCCAATTACATTAGTATGAAAGGATTAAACAGAATGGATTTTTTAAAGTATATCCAGCAGAGCTTTCTGTGTTAGTACATAAATAGTCCTAGATCTAGTACCGCCTCAACTGTAGTAAGGTGGGGCAGTGTGAGACATAATCCAAGGAAATGAAGCCAGGCAAGGGGTCGAAGTGTCAGTGTGCAAGCATATTGGAGATCATAACCATAACTCTGAGTTTTAAAGTTGTTGTGGAAAGGGAGAAGAATAGTCCAGAAATCAAATGCCTGAACTGGGGAAAAGCCAAATTCAATATCATTAGACAGTACCTGGCAAAAGTAAACTGGGAGAAGCTAATTGCAAGTAAATCTACATTTAGAAAGTGGAAGTCTTATAAAAGTGAAGCAACAAGAGTTCAGAGCCAATTTGTTCCTCTAAGAGTGAAGGGCAAGGGTGGAAAGTCCAAGGAACCCTGGATGTCAAGAGATATTGAGGATTTGATAAAAAGAGCAAAGGAAGCATAGAACTAAAAAATGGACTAAAAAATGGGGAGACTCTTCAGAAGTAAAGAAATTTTAGGGAGATGCTTATGAAAGAAGTTAGCAGGGCAAAGAAGGGCAGAAATTTCAATGGCAGACAAGATTAAGGAAAACCTCAAGGTATTTTACAGCATATATAAATTCACTAGTTTGATTAGTTTGTTATACCCATTGTCTTTCATTGTATACTTGGGGTAATATTCTCCAGCCTCCCAGCTGCATGTTTCCCACTGGTGGGAATTCCCATCGACGTCACTCCACACCAATGGGGAAACCCACAGGACTGAAAAATCCTGCTGGAATGAACAGCAGGAGCATTTCATCCCTGATGTTAAATATTTGAAGTGAAATAAAGTCCTTTAATTACACTTTGAGCCTATATTATGTCTTTGGCTGCAATGGAAATCTAGACTGGGTTTACACGTAATTTGTGCAGGTCAAATCTGATAGTTGGCTGACCCATTGCTTTTCTGCTACACAAAACCTATTCCCCATATTATAGTGGGAATGTAAGACACTCGCTAACTTGCTTGTTCTGAGGCCTTTTGAAACCCTTAACTACCCATTTAATCTATAATTAAAGGTCTAATTCTGCCCCTGCCACCACACTATGGTTGATGGTGAAAGGTGGAACAAAGAGGGCAGGTTACATTTTCACCAACTCTGGTGAAATCACAGGAAGGAAGGGAGAGTACTGTGTGCATCAGAGGCACTGCTCCCCATCCCATCTCCCCTTTGTGCCTCCCTCACAGTCTTCAAAACCCAAATCCCCACCCCGCGATGCCCGATTCCTCCCTGCCCCAAATTCAGGCTTTACCTGAGTCCAGTAGCCATGTTGTTTCGTTTGTGGAACTGCAGGTAGCCTTTTCTAAAGTTCACGTAACATTGTTTACTTTATCCAGAAGTTTAGGCAAACAAACCAGGAAACAGCACTAACTTTAGTGGATATTTAATCCAGTTGAAACATTCTCAAATGATAAGGATGGGATCCTATGTTGAGCTTTTATCTTTACATGTGCACACTGACCTGCTGTGTATTTACAACAATCTATTTTAAATCAATGTATACAATGTAATTTTAAAATTGTGGCTTAAGTCCTTCCCTGGAAAATTGAATGAGTTCGAAAGACTAGTAAGCCTTTGTCCTAAATGTAATCAGATACTAGATTCCCCAAAAAATAAGTAATTTTCATCTACAGATTCCATTTCAACCACAAAGACAAAGTTGTTTTCTCCATTGCAATCATGTGACAAAAGCTTTCTATTAGAAAGCTTTCTATTATGTGGAGAGACAAATGGGTGAATAAAATCATCCAAAGGTATAAGGAGTGACAGGGAGAGAGAGACAGACAGATTGGAGGAAAGAAAAAATATATGAGGGAAAAATAGAATGGAAGATCATGCAAGCAAGTCAAAGGACAGAGGGTAAGATTGAGTACAGCGCAAAGTCAGAGGGACAGAATTAAAAGTCACAAAGATCAGAGGTAGAAAGTTCACCAGGAATAATATCTCAGAAAATGGACTAAAATTATAATAAATATTTATGACAATGTTATAGTTACTTCCTGTAATTGTTCCTTGCATCCTGTAACCTTTTCCCTAGTTAAAATTTCTCCATTACACTTCATTAATTGGGGTTTGAAGGAAAACTAGAACATATCAGAAATGAAGAGATAGCAAGCACACAACAGAGAGGGAAAACAGCCAGAAGCAATTACCAATGAGAACCTGCTGAAATTTTACAAAAATAGCCAATTCTGAAAGGCCAATTGAGTAGCACATCAATAAAAGGAAGAAGGTAAACCTGCTTTTGTAAACAGTTTCATCTACTTTTCTCGGTTACTGAAGTTTCTAATGTCAAAGTAAGGTTCCTAACAAAAGAATAAACATCAAAAAAATCATAATATGATTAAATTTGCCCTTTGAATTTATTGTTCATTTTTAGCTTCATTGAGGTTTTCCTCTCAGCCCCCAGCCTGTCACAAAATCTGGGCTACAAGTTACTTATCCCTTGAGCTATTGAACAGAGTTGCCAATGCACTTGTGAATAAAGAGTGCGTGCAGTTTGAAAAATTTCCAAGCACGCAATTCTCCAGGATTCTCCAGGTGAAAGGAAAGGGTGTTCACTCTCACCCTGTAACTGTCTCCATTTCTTTTTCTTTCAAAAGACTTCAAGCAAATATAAGAAATCTCAAAACTTTTTACATCCAGCAATTTTCACATTTAAATGATTAATAACTGCTCATTTTCTCTCGTACGTGACTTATTTTCACTTCCAAATGTTCCTTGGATTAACAATACCTTAGTCCACATCCACAAAACTTACTCATGCCCCCTACCAACCACATCCTGACCCTGCAACACTTTGAATGTTCACAAACTTCTACATTACCCTCCCAATGCTGCTAGATCATGGGTATCTCCCTCTAATGCTTTCGGACTGTAGGACCCCACATCTCCTAAAATTCCTTAATATCCTGACCACTTTATTGCAGCACTTAAATTTGTGTTAGGCAGTAGTCTCTACAAACAGACAAGCTAAACTAAAACCTACATTTTATTCTCCTCTGTATCTAGACAAGTGTGCACAGCTTTAACAATTAACTACAAACTATATTGTTAACTGAGAAAAATATGTAGGTTTGCATCACATGTACTTCGTGAAGTTCTTGCAGGCAAAAAGCAGTGATATTCGGTAAAATACGTTCAGAATCAGAACTGTGCATGCTGTTAAAATGTGGATTCCTTTATTCCCCTTCTAGGCTCCCTCTGCTGGTGCATGTGTATATGGTAGCCTGAAGTGGACAAAGTGCATAATGCAATTTTCAATACTCCACTTCTTAACGAATAGCACATTTCAATGGTTTGTTTCCAATAATGTAAAAAAAACAAACTTAAGCATTACATGAATATTCAACTTCAACAGTAACATTATTTCATGTTCTAACTTTTCTCCTAATTTTATAATATACTTTATCATTGTCAGTGAAATAAAATATCTGTTCACAAACATCATAATTTCAGTCTGATTGATCGACATTTGCTCTCACAAGTAAGGTATCAAATGACATCAAGTGTGGTTTTGTTCATCTTATATTCCTCATCTGAGAGGTAGATGTTGGAATCAGATTCTATTATTCCAAATGACATTTTCAGTGCTTTGAAGAGCAATGTGTTTCATGTGATAGTTTGTGAACCGTACTTAACCGTGATCGTTCACCCTTTTGTATTGGTGACGACAAATAGCTGGATTTTACTTTCCAACTTGACCATCAGATTTTACAGTGCATTATCTCCTGACTTTAGTGATGTAGCTCTAGATTTCACGTTTCATTCTGCATTTACTTTCATTAGACGTTTCTCTTCTCAATTGCATTTGTACAAAATAGCCCATGAAGATATTTGTACCTGGGGGATGTGATTTTCCCAAGAAAATTCTAAGTGCCCAATGAGTTCCTGTTTTTTGGGCAACCTTAATTGAATGAATTTACAACATCTATGCCACACAGAGGTCATAGATGATTCATGCCAGTGGTGAATGGGGGGTGGGGGGGGGGGGGGGGGGGGGGGGGGGGGGCGGACTGTAAACCCACCAGAGAGGCCAGCAGCAGGCTGGACATGCATCAGTCTCCAGTATACTGTATACTGGAAGATCGATTGACAAACACCTACTACATCTACACCCCCCCAATTCTGATCACCTGCCTCTCGATTGCCAGCCTCTCTTTCCCACTCCAGACACCCCCCCCCATCACTGGTCATTGCCAGCCCCAACCTCTGATGATCAGCCCCAGCCTCACTAAAAGATACACATGATGTTATAAATATTTAAATCATTTCATAAACAATGGTCAAGCATTGAGATGATTGCTTCCATTGCACTTGATATAACTATTTCAACAACTGGTAATCTGCTGTAAATTGTCACTGACAAAAAGTAGGTGTCCACCAGTACGTGAACGTAAAAAATTAACACTAAATCAACCCATAGTAATTCAGACATCTTGAGAGGATCATGAAGATCTGATATTGCGGTTGTTTGACAAGGCAAACACCAAGTGACTTTGTGATCCAACATGTGGTCTATTTTTGGGAAACATACCTTTTGCCAATGGAATTTTGTGATTCCATACCTGAAGTGCATAGGTGCAAGAATTCATCTCATTTTGTTGCTTTGATCACAGCTAGTTTTAGCGACTTTGGCACTGAATTTAGGTTTACGTAGTTAAAATGTTGTTTAACAGTCTTCTCATTGGAACTAGTAGGAATCATTGACCCAGCAACAGATATCACTGGGTTGAGCTTGCCTGGCCTCCTTCAAATAGTACAACTTGAGTGTCTGAACTCTATTCAAATAGATGGTGCGTTGCATGGATCATTACTTACTTGTGGGTTATGATCGATTATTACTTCAAACTCATTTCTTTACAAGTTGAGATGTAAGTGTGAAGTACACCATGTGATTGAGAGCTCATCTCTCTGTTGGTGAATAATGCCGTTTCACATTAGCAATCTACTTGCTATCACAACGATTGATGCAGTGCTTGCCTTGCCTTTATGAATGAAAAATGCACCTAACCCAACTAAGCTTGCACTCATGACTAACTGGGGGGATGGCTTTTATGCAACTTATTAACAGCTGCTGAATAATCTGGTGTACAGCTTTTTTGTATAATAGTCCACTCGCACTTGATGATCTCTTTTTTTCAGATCTCACACAGGGCAGATAATATAGCAAGGTCAGAAGTAAAGCAATTATAGTATAATATGAATCCTAGGAGAATCCAAACTTCCTACATGTTCTGCAGCATTTGCAATAGTTTCAATGTTCTGTGGATCAGGTGATGTGCCTCCTCTGATTAAAAAAAAAATGATTGGCTCAATTCTCTGCATTCCAAATTTCATAGCTCATCAACACCATTCAAGAAAGTATCCATGCACCCAGTCTCCCCTTTGCCCCAGCCACCCATGCATTCCCCAGCCCCCACCTGCCATCCTCCCTCCATTACCAAGAATCTCCATCGCCCCACAGAATCAGCTGTTCCGTTTTATGACATTCACTCATAAATTTGCAGAAAATTACTTGCCTGACCCGTTAACAGCTTTTTTTAAAGAAGGTGAGTGATGGGAGCAGTGGGAGTTTATCCCTATCAACAAAAATCATAGAATCCCTACAGTGCAGTAGGAGACTATCTGGCCTATTGAGCCTGCACCGACACACATTTACCCTGCTGGTCACCTTGATGCTAAGGGGCAATTCAGCATGGCCAATCAACCTAACCCACACATGCTTAGATTTTGGGAGGAAACCGGAGCACCTGTAGGAAACCCACGCAGGCACAGGGAGGGTGTGTAAAGTCCACTCAGACAGTGACCCAAGGCCAGAATTGAAGTGTGGTTCCTGACACTGTGAAGCAACAGTGCTAACCACTGTCCCACCCTGAGAAATGGCTGCTCAACAGCTTTCTAGTGCTCAGTGTATCCTGGTGACAGCAAAGTGCTGAGAACGTAGTTGCTGAAAATGTAGTGCAGATTATTTATCATATTCTCAATCACTGTTGACACTCAAACTCTTAAAAGCTCCATAAACATGAAAGTAATCAGCCTTCTTCCATTATTTACCCTATCTATATGTGAAGTGCTTCATAAAGAATGCTGCTCCTTGCAGCACAGCCGTTTCATATTCAATCCCTTCGAGGAGAACTCCCAGAGTAATTTCCCTGCCATCTAACTTGTTTTTTTTTATTTTTGCTTGGGCTAAATAATTTATCAGGTGATAAAAGGTAAGTTGTTCATCACCTACTCTGCCCAAGTCTATGCTAAGTATTGCAAAGCTATTTGCTTTAATGAAGGTTTACATTAATGAAGTTCCTAGTACTTGGCACAATCATAATTTAGATGCAAAAGACAGAAGGCCACAGGATGTGGCTAGTTATTTGTAAAAGTGCATGTTGTTAAATGCTGTTGTAAGACTATAAAAGAAACATGAGTTGTAACTTTAATGGGGGTTCATTCACACAAGAAAATGTCTTTGAAATATTCAACCTTCTTTTCACCAGAAGAATTTCCAATTGTTAAGTGCCTTGGAATCAATTCAGCAATCAAATACAACACATTTAAATAGCAAATTACTGGGCATACCATGACCTGGTTCCCTGTTGTAATCTCTATTTAATTAACATCAGAAATAGAAGGAGACTTTACTGTTCGTCATTTGTCAGAATCCATAACATTCACCTATTTTTCTCTTGTTCGCTGATCATGGTGCTGTTCATTCCAAGAACTTTTTTATATAATTTTTCTTGGGGGGATTCATCACCTTATTTCACCTTATTTCATCACACAATACATGTGACAAAGAAATGACAGGAACAAAGGCAATCTGAAACAGAAAGCAATGAGAATACTCAACCTCAGAGCTTGTGTTTTACTTCAGTGAAGAAGGATTCTGATGAAAAGTCATCATCCACCATTTCTCTCTCCACAGAAGCCATCCCATCTGCTAAGTAGTTCCAGTATTATATGTGACACAGGAAAACCGATCCCATGTTCCCATGCTCCCAACAAGGAGTGGCATCATAGGGAATGTTTCACAAACACAAAGTTTGACATTTCATCCAGTAAAATAAATGAAGGCAAATCAGCAGCAGCGATTCCATGACTTCTTGCAAAGTATTCCCTTACAAGTGCTGCTTCCTAGAGGGTCATCAGCCCTGGGAAATCATCTACATCAAGTTATTGGAAATGTTTAATTTTTGTGCAGACCATATTTTTAAGTGCCTTTTAATACAATTTTAATTTCCTTTCATAGCAGTTGACACAATCCATCTGCAGTCATTTGCAAAGCCTGTTTTAATTTGATATGCATCCAGTATGAAGGATCTGACTATTACCTTTGAATTTATAATCTAAAATATCCTCTGACATTTATTGTAGAGAGTCAGGAATTGAATTCCTGCAAGACAGAGAGCCTGGAAAAGGATTTCACCTCTCCACTAAAATCATATAAAGAGACTTTGAACGAGATCCGTGATTTGTAATAAATAATTTCCTGCACATTTAATAAATGTTACATCAACAGAAATAAATCTCTGCCTGTAGTATATAATGAGGGATTTATTTTCTTGTCTGGGGAACAGGTTTGTTTCACAATGAATGCCAAAGAAACATAAAAAGATGACTTATTTGCATTTTACCTTCTTCTGCATTTACCAAAAAATTGTATTAAGAGTTATATATTATTTAGAGTCTTTCTACAAACTTGAATAGCATTACAGACCTTCTAGAATTTATTATTTATCTATACAGGATATAGCTTCTTTTTGAATTCTAAGTATAAACCTATATAAAAGAAAGTCTGTTGTTTTAATTATTTTAATTGCAATATTAAATGCAAAGAATTGCACCAATGGATTCTAATCTTGCTAATTTTGGATATTCAGCTGTATTTATTTATGTTTGATAGTCTGACAGGTACTTGCTAGTGATATTTGTGGGAGATCAGCTAGTATGTGGCATACAGCAATTTTGATTTTTAAACTATCTCACATTCTCCTCTTGTCTGCGTGGGTTTCTTCCAAGTGTTCCCGTTTCTTCCCACAGTCCAAAGATGTGCAGGTTATGTTGATTGGCCACGCTAAATTGACCCTAGTGTCAGGGGATTGGCAGGGTAAATATGTTGGCTTACGGGAATCGAGCCTGGGTGGGATTGTGGATGATGCAGACTCAATGGACCAAATGGCCCATTTCTGCACTGTAGGGATTCTATGAACACAAACTGAACATCTTGTTTTTGTATTTTACACAAAAAAATGCATGACAGGATGCTGCTATCAAAGGCACATTTGATAGCATTTTCCAAAACCACAACCTCAAACACCTAAAGAACAAAGGCAGCAGGTGCATATGGGGATGCAACTTTTCCTCCAAGCCATCACTGTAACTTGGAAATACATCATGTTCCTTCAATGTTGCCAGAGCTTCTTACCTGAGAACGCTACCTACACTACTTAGAATGTAATGTTCAAGAATTGAGTTGACCACTTCTCTAGGGCCGTTAGAGTTGGGTAATAAAGCAATGCTCACATTCCATGACCACTGAAAGAAACTCTACTACCTGTGATTCTTGCTACCTTGGAAGTTTTATTCCTGGTAATTTTCTTTCGGAAGGAACTGATCTGTTAAAAGTTTTCAGAGGTTACAGACAAAGGCATAGCTATAGGCTGCTATCCTGTTTATACTCTTCAGTTATCAGTAATATGCCAAGGTTCAGACTTCTCAAATAGATGGAGGTCTATAATGCAGAAAGTGCCAAAGACACATCCAATGCAGAAATGTTAATGTGTAGTTAAGTTTCATCATAACTTGAAAATGTTTTTTTCAATTCTTTATTCTGTTACAAACCTTTTTCCATTATTAAATATTCATCTTGCTGATTATGGGTGGCACTGCTGCCTCACAGTGCGAGGGACCCGGGTTCCAATCCTGGCTTGGGTCACTGTGTGGAGTTTGCACATTCTCCCTGTGTCTACATGGGTTTCCTCCAGGTACTCAGGTTTCCTCCCAATCTGAAAGAAGTGCTGATCAGGTGCATTGACCCAAACAGGCACTGTAGTGTGACAACGAGGGGAATTCCACAGTAACTTCATTGCAGTGTTAATGTCAGCCTTACTTGTGACTAATAAATAAACTTTAACGCAAGATTGCAGACAAATGCACTTCCACAAAATATTATGAATGGCTTCACTGGCTCACTTTTTCTGGTTGTTGCTGTTGACTGCCTATTTTGCCTGATTTTCAGATCATGTTGATCAGTTGCTGATTGATACATTGTGGCTCTCATCTGCTTATTTGTGATCTGCTGCTGTTTTAGTGAAGTGAAATCCTTAACAAAATCAGGTGCAAATAAGATAGTAAATTTGAAGTATGATGCAGAAAAATGGAAGAAAACACGCTATGCAAAGCAACTCGAATCTTAGCTACATAAATGCCTTTTAAGTGAATGGAGAGAAACAAAATGTGGAAAGGTTTAAAAGGAGAGAATTGTGGAGGGTATAGTTGAGGTTGCTGAACACTCTGCCACCAAATGGTGGCAGGATGCATAGAATAAGGATATAATATGCTTACAATTAGAGGCTGTATTCCCACTTTACCCAAAGATATTGGATGAGTACACCAGCTATCTGCTCTTACAACCCTTTCAGGTTAGAAAGGTAAAGAAGTTGGAACACAGATGATTCCTGCCTATTCCTTTTTCTAGCTGATCCCGAGGGACTGAAATTAGACTTTTTAAAATGACATGCTGCAGGGACACTGTCATTAAAATGTACATTTTACATCTGGATCTGTGCATTTTGATGAGTCTCTTAACATGAGTTATTGAACTACGGCAGAGGGTACGTCATGACATATTGATAATGTTACTGGACTTGTAAGCTAGAGACCTAAATTAACACTCTGGAAACATGAGTTCAAATCCCATCACAGCAATGGGGAGAATTGAAATCTAATAAATAAATATTAAACAGACTCACTGCAACTGAAAGTGATCTGATCTGGCCCATGTTGTGACTGGTCCAGTGTGGTTGACTCTTAACTGCTCTCTGAAATAATTGAGCAAGTCATTCAATCCGCAAGATAGATTGTCAATAAATATTTATCTTGCCAGTGATGCTCAGGTCCCAAGAACAAATTAAAAATCCTGTCATCAAATTTGGTCAAGAAGATGTTGGGGGTGATCTTACCGGCTCATCACACTTGTTGGTTAGTGCGGTGAGCCGGTACGATCATGAGAAGTGAAAAACTGGCTTTGTGGTCTGTTTCTTGTCTCTTGCAATCTGCCAACTCCGATCTGTCAGTGTAATCAGCCTTACACCCATGAAGGGAGCAAGGCTGATCTTAACATTCAAATTTGAGTGTTAATACCTTTACTGAGCCGGAGATGCAATTGTCTGAGCCTCACTTACCTTAATAGCCTTGTCAGTGGATGTCCTCATCGGTGAGGATCATGTATGATCTCCAACAATGGCGACCTGATGTGATGGCTTTGCCAGTGAGGGCAGAGGCCATTGAGCACTTGGGTGGTTGGGTCAATGCCAATGCCAGCCTGGGACCCTATCAGTGCCCTGGCACTACCCACTGGAGACCAGACAGTGTCATGGGGTGGGGTCTAAAGGGAAGGAAGGGGCCTAAAGAGAGGCAATGCATGGGAAGCTGCACACTCAGCAACATGGGATTGTTGGGGCAGCAATTGATGGGAGAAGCATGAATAGAGGGATGATCAACCAGAGAGGGAAGTAAACGGGGGGAGGTGGGGGGGAGATTAGCTGGGAGAGTTGAACGGGGGAAGCCTGATCACCAAATGGAGTGAACAGGGAGGTGATTGGCTGAGGGATGTTTAAGTGAACTCCTAATGGGATGGTAACATTTTCAAAACCAGTAGATAGTAAGGCACCACCAGAACTAGCAGCATTCGATTAAATGATTTTGAAAATAAATATGTGAGTTAACCAGAATCTTCAAACAAGCGATTATGATTATAAAATATATATATGGTGATATTTTGAATGTATTATTATTGATTTTAAGGGATATTGTTCACTTTAACCAAAAGGCATGTTACTGCAAAGCATCATGGTAGAAGTCATTGGGGCAAAGCCATATTTTGAGAGAATATTTGGGCCTTGGAAACAAGCAAGTTTTATCAGTAAAGTTCTGATGGGAGAACATTTAGAACACTTGATTATATTTCATTAATGGGGTTTATTCACTGTCCAGACATGACAGACTGGTGCCCAGGCATAGTGCCACAAGTTAGTCTGGCTAGATAGTGATTTTTAAGGGAATCCATGAGAATGCTCACTTGAATTCTGGAATGAGCGTCTTAGATTATGAGGCAACCAGGATATGGGGTCAGCCAAGACAGGAATCAGCTTCCGGATAACATGGACTAATAATAAACTATTGTGCTGAGGGATAGAATTCAATTGGCTAAAGTATTTGACATGTATTATTGTTGATTTGTGTATCATGAAGATGATTGATTTAAAGCTATTGAAAGGCATGAATGATTGATAAGAAAATACTATAATTGATCTGTTTTTGATTGTATATGTTAAATTCATTGGTGAGGTTTTGCTGCTCCAAGTCAAAGCTAATTAATCCTTTGATGAACATGGGCAGCTGCCAGTTTAAATAAAGTTATGTCTTTATGCAGAGATATCTACCTCATGAATCTTGTATTGTGTGATGTTTGGGCAGTACTGGTCACTTCAGGTACCGCACAACTGGGGGGATTGGCCAGAAGTGACGATCGGTTGGGAGGGGTAGCAATCAGTCACGAAGGCTGAACAGGGCAGGGTTGATCAACCAGAGATTGAATAGGTGCAATTGGCCAGGGGATGTGGGAGGATGAACGGGGACTCTATCGATGGAGGGAGGCCATGATCAGGGATGGGAGTGCAACATCCAACGGGTGCGGGGAGTATCTTATCTTCCTGTGTGCACCACCTGTTTATGCTTGTACACAGCACATTGGGAGATCAGGCACATGTACAATGACGCCCTCTAGCAGTCAGCAGCTGGCTTCTCAGAGTGAATAGATTTATCCATTCCCCATCTTGGTGGGAATCACACTTTGCCTCTTCTTTTTAAGTGGTACAAGATTTTAACTTTTCTACTGCTGAAAAAAATGGGTCTGAAATTCTCCTGTTTTCATGGCTTTCAGCAGTTAATTTTTATTGGTAAGATCACGGCCATTATTTTAATCATTATAATAGGTGCTCAGAGTAACGAATGCAGTATATTTCAATCCTATCTACAGGTGGATGGGAACGAACTGGTAATGTCAGTGAATCAAAGCTCTGATTCACACTTCAGGATATTGTCCATCATGTTGTGTGGTATTACCATCAATTTCTATCTTGCAGTTCAAACTTGGTATCCTTGAGGCACAGGGTGGCCATCAACTGCAACAGAAATGTATTTAACCACAATTTGTAACCCATGTCCTGGCATACCCTTCACTCAAGCATTACTATCATGCCAGGGAACCAATTCTGGTTCACTAAGGAGTGCAAGGAAGCATGCCAGTAGCAGCACTGAGCATATCTAAAAATTAGGTTCCAATGTGGCCAATTACAACTCAGGACTATATGCATGCCAAGCAATGGAAACAGTATGCGATAGCCAGAACTAAGCAATCCCATAGCTAACAGATCAGATCTAAGCTCCATAGACCTATTGCATCCAGTTGTGAATGGTGATGGACAATAAAACAGCAAATGGAGAACGAGGCTCCATAGATGTCTCCATCCTCCACACATCAGTGCAAAAGATAAGGCACAACATTTGGAAACCATCTTCAACAAAAGCACTGATAATCCATTTCAGCTTCTTCCAGAGATCCCCAGCATCACAGATGCCAGTCAAATCAGTTTGTGCCACATGATACCAAGAAGTGGTTGTAGGTATTAGATACCCAAAGGCTATGGGCCATGACCTAACAATATTCTGGCAATATATTGAAGATTTATGCTAACCATTTGCAACTTCTCAAGTATCAAAGCAGTCTACGTCCACATACAAAAGACACGGACAACACTCAGACTTGAGCTGATAAATGGCAAGTAACATTTACAGCACACGAGTACCAGACAATGTCCATCAACAAGGGAGAATCTAACCACCCCATTTGATATTCAATTACATTACCATTACTGAGTCTTCATTGTCCTGGGAGTCACTATTGAGCAGAAACTTAATGGGCCTATGCATAAAATATATGGTTATAAAAGCAAGTCAGAGGCTGAGAATTCTGCAGAAGGTAACTCACCTCCCAACTCTCCAAAGTCTAGCCACAATCCACAGATCAGGACTGCGATAGAATACTCTCCACTTGCCCAAATGAATGAACTCCATGAACACCCAAGGAGCTTGACACCATACAGGACAAAGCAACCCATTTGATCAGCATTCTACCTACCATCTTCACTCCTCTGCCATTGGTACACAATAGTAGAATAGTGCTCCATATACAAAATGCATGGCAGCAACTCACCAAATCTCATTCAATATCACCTTCCAAACACACAGCCTCTACCACCTAGAAAGACAAGGGTAGCAGATGAATGGGAAAAACATCACCTGCAAGTGGCTCTTCAAGTAAGACACTATTCTGAGTTGGAGTAATATCACTAGGCTAGAAATCTGAAACTCCCTTCCTAACAGCGCTGTGGGTGTCCCTACACCATATTGACTGCAACAGTTCAGGAAGGCAGCTCACTGCCACATTCTCAAGGGCCATTAGGAATGGGTAATAAATATTGACCTCACTAACAATGCTCATATCCCATGAACAAAAAAACAAAATTATAGGAACTGATAATATTCAACACTTCACAAAGCCCATGTGGTGATCACTGGTTACAGATAAAACATACTGCTATTTCTAGTGTCTATTTTATTAGTCACACCTAAAAACAAGATGGAATAAATATTGGTCTGGATAACTTCTTCACAAAAACTATTTATTGAATCAGAAGACATCGCATGCACTTAAGCACTCAATCATCTGAATTTGTGTTGATTTAATTTATAAGGGCTGAATCTTTGGTTTTTGAATGTCAACCCAAAACAGAAAATCCCATCCAAGGTTAACAGACCTTTGTATGGTCCACCCATCCTCTCTCCCCCATTCCCCCACCCTCCACCAGCTAGGATTCCCATCATGGGCAGGATGGTAAACCACCCCCCCCGACCCCCCCAGAGAGTTTTACAGCACAGAGAGGTTCTTTGGCCTATCGTGAGTGTGCCAGTTATCCAAGCACCTATCTGCTTGAACCCCATTTTTCAGTCCTCGGTCCTTATGCTAAGCATTTCAGTTGCTCTTTTAAATGCTTCTTAAATGCAGTAAGGGTTTCTGCCTCTATTATATCTTCAGGCAGCGAATTCCAGATTCCACCACACTGGGTGGCATGGTGACAAGCACTACTGCCTCACAGTGCCAGGGACTTGGGTTCCATTCCAGCGTTGGGTGATTGTGTAGAGTTTGCACATTCTTTCTGCATGGATTTCCTCCGCGCGCTCCCATTCCCTCCTACAGTCCAAAGGTGTGCAGATTAGGGGGTTGGCCATGGTAAATTGCCCTTTAGTGTCCAAAGGTCGGCCTGGGTAAGATGCTCTGACAGGGAGTTGGACAGATTCAATGGGCCGAATAGCCTCCTACTGCACTATAGGGATTCTATGATACACATTTTTTTGAACCGCTCATGAATATTTGTGATAACATGATTGCAGAGAGCCTTACATTGCCATGTTTCATTGAAAATATGTTTCTCTTGTACTGGTCATACAGCAAATCCCCAGGTTTTAAAGCACCATCTTAATCCTGGAATACCATTTGCACATTTATTATTTTTTCAGACCTCTTCTTTCTCTGGGTCGATGTAAATCCAATTATAGGTCACCACCCCTCCTTCCCCCCACCAATCATTTCAAGGGCTTCCCAGATAAAAGATGGAAGATTATGGATCTCACATCGACAGTGGCAAGATTGTTTACTTTAGAATCCACTTCTCAGGAAACAAGATCCTTTGGTAATGAGTTATTGAACCTTCCTCAAGAATTTCTTTCATGATCAAGAAGTGCAACTGTAATAATAGTTACTGAGGCGTGATCCGGGATTATAATTGACTCAGATGAGACGCACTGATGAGAGAATGTGAAATTCTTTAGCTGGTGATGTTTCTGTCAATCCACAAGTCCAGTTTGTGGTGGATGGAGGAATAAGCAGCAAATATGGCCCTTGCTTTCACAAAGTGTGGTTTGGGCAGGGGAACATCTATGTCCCTGTTTTTTGTGATCAATAGAGACTGCAGATGACTGGGTTCGACCTTCAGGGCCCATTGATTATTTAATTCAATACTGCTATATCACAGAATGCACTGACACTAAATATTATCAGAGCTAATTACTGCAGATGCTGAAATTGAAATAGAAATGCTGGAAAATGTCAGCAAGTCTAACAGTATCTGTGGAGAGCGAACAGAGCTAACATTTTGAGTCAGCATGAACCGTCATCAGAGCTAATATTAACTCTTGTCACCTTAAATTACTAAATTTGAAGCCCATGAAGGTATAAATGGTTCTGCCTGACTCATTGTGGGAGAGGGGGCGTGGCTTAAAGTTTATTTATTAGTGTCACAAGTAAGCTTACATTAACACTGCAATGAAGTTACTGTGAAAATTCCTTAGTCGCCACACTTCAGCACCTGATTGGGTACACTGAGGGAGAATTTATCCTGGCCAATCAGCCTAACCAGCACATCTTTCTGACTGTGGGAAGAAACTGGAGCGTTAGGGGAGAAACCCATGTAGATACAGGGGAAACATGCAGTCTCATATAGCTGGGAGTCAAACCTGGGTCCCTGGCACTGTAAGGCAGCAGTGCCACCATGCCACCCATTGGGAGAACCAGCTAGGGAATTGCACAAGATTTCTTCAGGCTTGATTTAGACGAGCAACACTAACCTCTTGCTGCACTCGTCCTTAAAATAAATGCAGCGTCCACTTCAATACATGGAACTTAAAAGCAGAGGAAAGGCAATTGGAGGTGCAGGGCTCTCAATGTTTTCCTTCGGAGGTTTAAAGTGAGGTGTGCCTTCAGTTCCCTGAGCCCCTGGAGTTCCCTTCATACTCCGTCTCTCCACCTGGCTGGCCTCCTGTAACACCCTCCTTAAATTCCACCTCTTCGGCTAAACTTTTGATCATTTGATCCAATATCTCCTTGTGTCTTTCAGTGTCATACGTTGTTGCATAATGTTCCCCTGAAGCACCTGAGACATTTCACTACCTTAATGGGGCTATATAAATATAAGTTGTTGGTATTATCCGCAGTAAAATCTCTTATTTTAGGTGCGTTTAGATCCGATGGATTGCAACAATGAAAATGAATCAACTGAAAGAAAGAGGCAAAATACTTCAGTTGCTGGAAATCCAAAATAAAAGACAGAAAATGCTGGAAATGGTATCTGTGGAGAGATAAACAGGGGCCGTGATTCTCCGGTCCCGCCAGTAGCATATCCCGCCCGCCGGTTTCCTGTGGGCGAGGGCGGACGTCAATGGGAATTCCCAGCCAATGGGAAACACGCCGGAGAATCTCACCCAGGTTTAATGTCTCAGGTGTGAGAGTGTGTGCGCGCGCGCGCGTGATTGTGGATGTGTGTGTTTGAGATGTGTGATTGTGGATGTGTGTGTGTGTGTGTGTGTGTATGATTATGAATGTGTGTGTGTGTGTGATTCTGGATGTGTGTATGAGTGTGCGTGTGTGTTTGTGTGTGATTGTGGATGTGTTTGTGTGTGTGTGTGTGTTTATGATTGTGAATGTGTGTGTGTGTGTGATTGTGGATGTGTGTATGAGTGTGTGTGTTTGTGTGTGATTGTGGATGTGTTTGTGTGTGATTGTGGATGTGTGTATGAGTGTGTGTGTGTTTGTGTGTGATTGTGGATGTGTTTGTGTGTGTGATTGTGGATGGTGTGTGTGTGTGTGTGATTGTGGATGTTTGTGTGATTGTGGATGTGTGGATGTGTGTGTGTTTGTGTATGATTGTGGATGTGTGTGTGTGATTGTGGATGTGTATGTGTGATTGTGGATGTATGTATGTGTGTCTGTGTGTGTGTGTGATTGTGGATGTGTGTGTGTGATTGTGAATGTGTGTGTGTGAGTGTATGATTGTGGATGTGTGTGTGATTGTGGATATGTGTGTGAGTGTGTGATTGTGGGATGTGTGTGTGATTGTGGATGTGTGTGGTGTGTGTGATTGTGGATGTGTGTGTGAGTGTATGATTGTGGATGTGTGTGTGTGAGTGTGTGATTGTGGATGTGTGTGTGATTGTGAATGTGTGCGTGTGAGTGTGTGATTGTGAATGTGTGCGTGTGAGTGTGTGATTATGGATGTGTGCGTGTGAGTGTGTGATTGTGAATGTGTGCGTGTGAGTGTGTGATTGTGGATGTGTGCGTGTGTGTGTGATTGTGGATGTGTGCGTGTGTGTGATTGTGAATGCGTGCGTGTGAGTGTGTGATTGTGAATGTGTGCGTGTGAGTGTGTGATTGTGGATGTGTGCGTGTGAGTGTGTGATTGTGAATGTGTGCGTGTGAGTGTGTGATTGTGGATATGTGTGTGTGTGTGATTGTGGATATGTGTGGATGTGTGTGTGATTGTGGATATGTGTGTGTGTGTGTGTGTGTGATTGTGGATATGTGTGGATGTGTGTGTGATTGTGGATATGTGTGTGTGTGTGTGTGGAGCAGGCTCTGATCAAAGGTCACTAATCCAAAATATTAATCTTTTTCAACAGGTTGCTGCCAGATCCGCTGGACCTCAATAGAAACGGATTGTGAGCAAATGATGACATTGTTTCAAAGGAAGAAACAGGATATTTGATGGGTGAGAAGTGAGTAGTGGTGAGCATTTGTTTTTAGATGGGAGGAAGGTACACAGCCTATGTTCCTCAGCGGTTGGTGACAATATCACTGGTTTTCTTGATCAATAGGGTTGACCTAGACCCCCATGTGCAAGGCACCAAAATTTACAAAACTCAGAATTCTTATCAACTGTGAAGAAGATAGTCATAGACTTCAAGAGGAAATAGAAAGACTGACAGATTGAATTTAATGTCTCGCTTGGGACGTGATATATTTTGATATGAAGAACAAGGAAAGACAATTAAAAAATAAAGAATGTAATTATTAAGAGGCTATAGGAGCCAGGGGAGCTGAGGATCTGTCTACATTTATTATGTGAAAGTGTCAAGGCAGGTTGAGAAAGTGGTTAATAAGGCAGAGGGCCTTTATACATGAGAGCACAACGCTCAAAGACACAAAGTTATGGTGACCGTTTTATGGGGCACAGGTCCAATTTGTGTCCAATGCTGAACATTACACCTCAGTAAGAAGTCTCACTACATCAGGTGTTGTGAGACTTCTTACTGTGCTTACCTCAATCCAACACCAGCATCTCCACATCATTCCGCCTCAGACGGGATGGGAAGGTGTTGGAGAGAATGCAAAAAAGATTCATGAGAATGGTTCCTGCGGTGATGAGGGATTGCAGTTACCCAAATAGTTTAGAGAGGATAGGGAAGAAACCCGTTCTTTTTGTGGAAAGGTCGAGGGCAATAACTTAAGGTGAATGGGGAAAGGTGGTAAGGAGAACCTTCTTCATGCAGCATGTGGTTAGAATGCATTGCCTGAGAGTGTGGTAGAGACACAGTCAGTCATGGCTTTCAAAAGAGAATCGGATCCTTATCTGAAGGAAAATACATTAAAAGACGATGGCAATGTAGGAATAGCACTTGTTGATCTGTCCTTGCATTAAGATAACTGACAGGGTGCCAATAGCCTCCCTCTAATCCGTAACCATTTTGATTCTACGGTTATTAATAATTCCCACTAAAGAAGACAGGACGAAGGGTCATGGCCCCGAAACATTAACTCTCTTTCTCTCTCCACAGTTGCTGCCTGCCCTGCTGAGTGTTTCCAGCGTGTTTCTCTTTCCAATTGAGATTAACACAGACCCATTCACCGGGACCACTGTGGGTCCGGTGTAACGTTGTCTCCCTCTAGTGGATTTATTGTTGCACTGCGCGACTCGAAGATCATCAGAAGGCAACATTGCCCCAACAAAACGAGAATATCAAACATTTCCGCAGAAATCACAGAGAATTAAAATGGCAGGAAGCGTGCAGAATATTGGACCACAAAATGAAACGTAAATGTACAAATTTAACTGCGCAGCACAAGGCCGGTTGTGTTTTTAGTTAACTATAACCATGATCTCAGCTGTTGCAGATACAGATGTACTATTTGCTGTTATGTTTCGACCCAAATATATAAATCGGATCCTAAGTTTCAGAATGTCAAAGCAGCGGATGTAAAGAGATAGTGAGCCAGCATGCATATTCTTGCCATGCCGGTATATCTTTTAAAGGATCCTCGCATTTGATCCTGGCTAATGGTGTGCCTTTGTACAAGTAACTTCCTTCCATAATTACTTCCGTTTACTGAAGTCCAGCAGATCGAGTCAAACTGATCACAAAATGACATGTGGGCCGAAAGCTTCGGCTTGCCAACACGTGGCTAATTTATTTCTGAAGTTGTCCAGTAAAAAAACACCGTGTCACCATTTTTAATGTTTGTGCAAAAATTAGGATTAGAATTTCCATCGGCCTTACAGAACTAAAGGGTATCTTTGAAGATAAAATAGTCACCGCTGTGATTATTGGGAGGTGGATTTTGCAGCATTAGAAGTCTATGAATTGACTGATAAATGTTGATATGCTGTCAGTAACTGCAGGAACTTTCATTCCTCCCAGGGGGTGAGGAAGGGGTGTGCTGAGGGTGGCCGGAGCACCGAGGCTGGATCGTATTGAAGGGCAATTAGCTGCAACACAAGAATAGCTTCTCCAGGTCGAAGCCTTTAGGGATTGCAATTACAATCCTGCCCCTTTTCTTTCTTTAAATCCCCAGTGAGATTTCCCTTGGACTTGCTGTTCAGTCATTACTCTCAGAACGATGGTAGCTAAACAACATCAGGGCCAGATGAATTCTCCGGCTCCTTGCCCTTAGACTTTGATTTGATCTGATTTATTATTGTCATGTCTCTTAGTATACAGTGAAAAGTATTGTTTCCTGCGCGCTATACAAAGAAAATACACACACACAGTGCTCCGATAACCTCGCAAGGTGGTGGGTGGAAAGTTTGATACTAAGATCCTGATTAAGACCGAACAGTTCTTTAACTTGATTAATTTACCTGTCTTTTTTTCCCCTCTAACAACTGTATTAGTGGAAAATGAAACTGCGTGTCCTGTGAATACAATTATTGAGTGACTGGCATGAATTATACACATGCGAGTGGATTGTTGTTTAGCTGTGTCTGCAGTCTATTGACACATGCATGTGGTGCACATGATTACAACACAAATCTGGAATGCATGAAGGTATGGCGCATACATCATGTGTCTCTCTAGCGGTAGTGGAAATGAGCGGAACTGTCGATTATATACAGCGTGTGTGATTGCAACGTGATGTATATGTGTGCGTGTTTCTCCCTCCTCTATAATACCGTGCGTGGGATAGACACATGTTCTATCTAAACTGGAATAAGAGCTCTAATTGTGTATGTGACACGTGTGACAATCTGTGTTGCCACCATAGTTACAGAAATGTGTGTGTGTGAGAGAGAATTACAGCTGAAAGCGCCCGGTAGCGAACAACGAAGCGATTTACAGTCGGGTGTCACGGATTTGGCGTTCCAGGTTGGCTACTTGGTCAAAACCGGAGGCAAAGGAGCTGTTTGCTTTGATTTGACACTGAGAGGCACCAATTTCTCCTCTCAACCGTGCACAGCAATGACTCGGCTTTAATTAAATCGGCTTACGGAGTTTCATTTCCATTCCTTTCCGAGGCTAAATCAATAGTGACCCGGCTTGCTCGAGTGTCTGAGCCTCGATTCAAGACGGTTAATCCGGTTCCCTGTTAAATCCCTTCGACCGTGTCCCGTAGTGAAAGGGGATGGGGGGAGCAATAAATACAGCCCAACGGGGCTACAATAAACCCCTGCTTCTGGAAGAGCCTGACATTCATTATCGAGCCACTTGTGAAGCTTAAATGAACATCACAGCGGGATGACTACTCGCTCTCCTGGATTTGCAAGTGTGTGTGTGTGTGTGTATACAGGGGTGGAGGAGGAATGAACTGGGAAACATGAATAATTGGAGAGGAGAATGGGAAGCGGGAGGGTGAAGCAGTGAAGCTCACAAGCTTGTGGGGTTATGAAATAATCCCACACGAATGCTAAACAGTGCGAAGAGATGTTACAGGAAATGGTGTGACATTTCCAAGCGGGAGAGCAAATCTTAAGACAGACGGATGTCGAAGTGAATCCGTGACACCTGGCCGGGGGAAAATCCAATAAAATAAACTGACTGATCCACAGAAAAAGCGAGGGATGAATCACCTACTGGGGAGCGAAAGGGAGAAGCGCTGGCTGATAGGATCCGCGAGAAAGTGCAGTTTGATGAAGTATTTGAAGGCGGGAGGCAATCTCGGTGCTGTAAAGCAGTTCTGATGGAGAGGTAATGCACTTGTCAATGAGAATTAAAGCGCCACAGACCCTCCTGTGAATCCCGCATGGCCACACAGCGCCCATTGAATGAGGAGCCACCCCCCCCCACACACACACACACACACACACACATACACACACCACACCCCCAGCCCTGCTCGCTCACATTTATATTTCAACACAGCAAGTAGCAAGACTCTGGGATTCTGTCCGCCACAAGCATTGTTTATACTAAAATACATCATCCTCCATAACTCCCCCCTTCCAGCAGAGTGAACGGTCTCTTTCCTTTGTGGAGTTCCCAGCTGTCCCCGTTTACTTTATGACTGGCCGGTACGCTGGGGAGTAAAGTGACATTTAAGCTGCGCTTTCTCCACATATTCGCACTGGGTCAGTGAAACTCGCGGATTTCCCAGTCCAGGGCACAGTGTGGTCGGAGTTCTTCAGAATTTCCGCCACACTCACCACACCTGAAAACATCTAGAACTGAGGTTCGTCTTTAATGAATGTAGATTGTTCAAACATCCTTAAAATTAATCCCCTTCCAAAATAAGTCCAGCCTAACAAGGATAAGGTTACATAGCCGGAAAGGAAACTGGCACTCACACACACATATACAGTCATAAAATAATGAAAGTATTAATAAATATGCACACGTAGTAATATTTTACGCAATCAGAGTGACAAACCAACAGACTAACAACGCACACTAACACACACTAATTCACCTCTAACACAGGCAATTACAGGCACACTAAAACGCGCAAACACAGGCACATACTAACACACGCGAACACAGGTACACACTACCACACGCTAACACAGGCACACACTAACACACGCTAACACACGCTATCACAGGCACATGCGAATCCACAATCACAAACTAACACAAGTTAACACACGTTAACACACAACGCACGAACTTACATACTAACACAATCACACACTGACACACACACACGCATTAGCACATACATCAACATAGGTATACACGAATCCACACACACACACATTAACATGGGCACACACTAATACACACAAATACAGTTAAATATTATTCCACACTGATGCGTATACAGATGCATACACTAACATAGACCTCGGTAACCTCAGTCATACGCTAACAAACAACATATACTGACACACAGCAAGACAGAAGCTGACGCAAACGTACTGACAAACAAACATTGACTTGTAAACCAACTCACTAATTATACACACGACACACTAATTCACAGATACATCCAGTAACATACACTAAAATCACATGCGATAACATTCACTCATTAACATAGACTAATGCACACACTAACACAAGTGACACACTAAGGCAGAGCCACGCTCACACGCACTCGATATCTCATGAAACTAATTTACCCAAAAAGTGATGGTGAGTGTAAACAAGCACTGATAACCGACTGTGAAATTTAGGTCATTGTTGTTAAAACGGGAACGGTCTGAGTGAGTATCGCAATATCTTCCTGATAAACCCGTGTTATTCACTCTAATACATAGGTGTGTGACTCTGGTTCTGCTTCGACGCCTCATCTCAACTTTCCCAAACACGGAGGGTGAATCAATAACACAAAACCCAACTCCAAATTCAATTTGCAGGCAGCTTAAAAAGTTGAAGCCCGCCAACTTCTAACCTTGTGAGTGTACCTCGTTGAATGAAAAGCAAACAGGTAGCGGATCTGGTGAAACGCTGCAATCCCGTTACAAACACTCCTTTCTCGGTAGGGAGTCACACCCAACAGAGTCCCGCCAGCCTTGCAGAGGGTCAGATCGGCGTTTCGCCTTCAGCAGCTCCTAGAGACTGGGAATGGAAGTGAATGCACTGGATGCTGTATCTCTCTCTCTAACCTCATCTGGAGAGTCTCATCGCAGCGTCCTGGCCCTGCTCTCTGCCACCCAGGGTCTCTCCGCTCAGAGTTTCTTCCCTCTGCACTCTCAGACCGTCACATGTAGATCTCTCCGCTCCATAGCTCCACTGAGGTTCAACCCCAGTTACGGGACAAGAATTGCCGCTCCCTATCCCGCCGGAGACCAGCCTTTCCCCCTTGGAAGTGGTGACAAATGGCTCCTGCCAGTTCCAGGGTGTGTTTTTCTCTCTCTCAGGTTTTAATTCTCCTCTTGATCTCTTTAAGAGACAGAGAGGGTGGCTAAATATCGTAAATCCATGGAGTTGTCTCCACCCCCCCCCCCCCGGATGTGCCGATTAAAGGATGCTCTTTACCGGTCCTTGCTTGGAGTCCGGAGTGACAAAAGTTGCAGGCATGTGATGCGATTCTCCTTGGTTAAACTGGCTCTTCTCCTCGGGATATTCCCCCTCCCTCTGAACCAGTTTGTAAAGTGCTGCCGCCTCCCTGGCTCTCGGCTCGGTAGATTGACGGGGCTTTGAGGTTGAGTGCAGCGGACACTGTTGCTGCTCTTGTCACCAGCAGCACCTCCGGCATGAACAGAACCAAGAAAGCTCCTGACATTCCCGCCCAAGTGA
This sequence comes from Sphyrna mokarran, assembly GCA_024679065.1. NCBI lineage: Eukaryota > Metazoa > Chordata > Chondrichthyes > Carcharhiniformes > Carcharhinidae > Sphyrna > Sphyrna mokarran. Next base: position 100,337,705 of record JAGIQG010000003.1, on the reverse strand, counting down.
CGTGTGCCCACAGCCGCGCCTCCCTGCCAGCTGATAGCCTCTGCAAGACCCTCGCTTTTTTTTAATTATTTCATTTGGGCTACTCTTTTAATAAGGCAAAAATAATAATAATCAGTGCCCGTCTGCTTCCGCCTCTGCAACTCGCCGGATTTCATTAGAAACAGACAAGAGGATTAGCAGAGTCTCAAATCTCTGGAGTATTTCTCACAACCTTATGCTGCATTGACCTCTGTGGCTAATAGGAGTGATATCCAGCCTGCGTTTCACACTAAGGGCTTTCATTTCATGTTTCCCTTGCTTCTATTCTTTATAAATCAATAAAATCATTTTCCTTTGTACCGTCCGGTACCCGCTTTGATTCCTGGTTAGGTTAAGCATGTAAAAGCTTGTTAAGTTGTTTGAAGCAGTGTGTGTGTGTATGTGTGAAGGGAAACGACCGCCAGCGCCTTTCACCTGGCTCTCTGAACCGGGACATTGCTGCCTCTCTGTCGGCTGAGATCATCTTCCCTCCGACTTTCCCTGGGAGATACTTGCTGTGTAACGCAGGAGCTGCTGGTGTCTGGGTGCTGAGTTCGCCGTGGCTGCATCCCAGGATCTCCAAAGCCACCTTAGCCTACTTGCAAGTCATTCATTCCTGCCTGCTGGCCTCAATGAATCGAACTACGACATTTTATATGATGTATATCTGATTCTTGTTCGACCTCCAAGTGTTTCGAGGCCAATCCTGTATCACTTCTCCATTTCATTCAATGGAGACATATCAAGTTTATAGGAAATATCCAAGTATTGCGGGTGCAAGTGTGTTACAAAGTGCACTTTTAGGCAACTTGACTCAGACCGTTGATTTATTGCCTTTATGGCCGACGAGTTCCATCTATTGGCGAATATCAAACCGGAACTACAAAGAATACTTTTAAACATCTATAACATTTAGGGACACATTTTTGGGCGACGTCGCACGGGACAAAGCCTGTCCAATACTAGAATATGCACATTCTTACAGTTAAGATATGGTTCAAGTTAAAGTTGCCGGACCTTAAGATCCCATTTTAATTCTCCAAATGCCACTTCTGTGACTTGCTTTCTGTTCTCCTGCAGGAACAAGGCAAGCGCCACGGAGCCTGTGGGCCGGATAGGTGGAACTGACCCTCAAGAGCCCAAACCCAGTCTTCCCAAGCAATGTTTCCATTTGGTTACATTACCACGCGATTCACCTTTAGCATCGAAGGACTGTTTTGCAATAAAATCTGAATTTAAACCAAAACAGACCAGTCATGGATTGCTTTTTTCCACACCATTTCGCTACTTACGAAAACGTATTCGGTAATGTGTCGGCAAAATTCAACAAATTGACTGCAATACAATATTAATAACTAGTTAAAAATACCAAACTGATCAATGTATGAACACCTATATCGCTGATGCATGAATTAGCTACCAAATGATAAAATTACACATATGTATATAGAATAAATGGCTTAAATCTATGGTCTTAATTTATCCTAACATTATATTCATGAACACCGATGACTGATTAAGAAGACTATACATCATGAGTGATTTACGATCCTGCATAACCAACTGGCAATATAGTGAAGCTGATTAACAATTTAATACAAGAGACTGACATATTTTACAATTGGCAATATAGTTTTAGTGACCGACAACACAGTAATACTGACTAACAATCTCGTAAAACTGATTGACAATTCAAAGCTCATGATTGATGATATAAGATTAATACCTGACAATGCAGCACTGAGGATCAATTGACAGTTCTGCATTAGTCACTAACAATATGGTTTGAATAACTGACTGACAACATTGTGGGATTGACTGATTGCCAGTGCAGTTTTGGTAACTGGCTGTCAATATGGTATCAATAACCGGCGGAGTACAGATTTCCAATACAGATTGATAACCAACAAAATGGTATTAGCGACTGATTGACGCTGCAGTATTTGTAGGCAGCACGGTGGCATGGTGATTAGCTCTGCTGCCTCACAGCGCCAGGGAACCCGGGCTCAATTCTGGCCTCGGGTGTGGAATTAACACATTCTCTCCGGTGTCTGCTGCGGTGGTTTCCTCCCGCACTCCGAAGATGTGCGGGTTAGGCAGATTGTCCATGCTAAAGTGCGTCTTGGTGTCACGGGATGTGTGCGTTAGAGGGGTAAATAAGTGGGATTGCAGGGATTGGGCCTGGGTGGACTCGACGGGCCAAGTGGCCTCCTTCTGCACTGTAGGAATTCAGTGATTTAAAACTGACTGCCAATACAACATTAGTGCCTAGCAGTGTAGTATTGGTGACTGATTGTCAATACATTGTTAAGAAACCGCATTATGATTGTTTGGACAGAATAGGATTGATAAACTAAACAGAGGAACGATGGCTTTCCTCATTGATAGTCATTGCAGGATTTAATCCATCTTTTTCAGAACGGCTTCCTGCCGTTTGCATGAACTGTTACAAATAGATACTGGATTGTGTTTTATGTTCCCACAATTAGTCCAAATATTGCGCTACGTTGTATGGATAATATTGATTCAAAAATATAGATTTCCTTTTTGTGCATATGTGGTACCATTATTTTGAAACTATGCCCCATTCAAGGGAAAATGATTAAAAGCTGGGGTGAACAGCCCGGACTTAAGGTGAACATAACTATCACTTCAATAGAATGTCCCTGAAACCATCGAGTTGTTCTTTTTCTCTCACTTTAAGGACCACTGCTACTTTAGCTTTCTTTTCACTCGCAAGCCCGTATCTCTTTCCTTTCCAATGCCGATGTGTAACTCACGAGACTTTCAGCTAATTAAATATTTATCATGCAAACCACACACACACACACACACATTGCCTGGTTGTTTTCATAAGCCATTTACTGCAGGGTTGATGTCTAAAGAATCATCATAAATCTAAGCTTCAAGAATCTGATAGCAGCTTACTGGAAAATACACTGGCTTGTGCGTGTGTGTGGATTAGTCGGCAGATTTATTTCTTAGCGGTAATGTTACGCTTTACCCATAGGCTACAGTTTTAAATGGACATCGCGTCGGCCGCTGCAGACAGCAGCCTGGAAATGCCGTGGCCAACGTGCACTTCCCAATTCAATATAAGCAACTTGCATTTGTATAGCGCCTGAACCTAAGTTAGGAGGAAAGCAAGCAGACTTTAGAAGCACGGTGGGGGGGCGGGGGATGCATTAAGATATCCTCTGCCCAGCCATCTATACCAACACTTTCCAGCAGGAGGTTTTTTTTAAAATGTGACCTCTAGTTGACCACCCCTCCCCCTCCAGCCAATGGTGTGTGAGATTCACGAAGCCAAAATCCCTTTGGAAATTGGGATCTTTGGCAGGCGCTTTAACTCTTTCGCTCAACCAGCAATACATTTTTTTAATTCAAATGACATAAATTGACCTCTTCTTGTTGATCTGATTTACACAACTTTGGGAACATTTGGAAAGATTGTTATGTGGTTGAAATCTCTTTTCTCTGAGGATGAATACTGTCCCGTTTAATAGAGCTGACATTTAAACCAAGCCCAGTTCTGATTGCCGCCTCTTCCCATTGTAATTGGCTGGTGTCATTTGACTGACCACTTCGATTCATCAGCTTTCCTACGAAAGTTCTTCAAGTTAGACCTCACTCATGGCGAGATATCCTCTATCCGAAACAGCAACCACCGAATTCTCAGCATGTGTTTCTCACAGAATGTTCCAATTACGCACAGATAAAACGATTATGGAAAACGATCGAAATAAGCAGTCTATCTAAGCCCTGCCCCTCCTCCTGGCTTGATGCAATTCAGTAGGGGATCATATGGACTCGAACCGTTAACTGCTTCTATCTCCACAGATGCTGCCAGACCTGCTGGGGCTTTCCAGCACTTTCTGATTTAATTTCAGATTTCCAGCATCCGCAGTATTTTGCTTTTATACGCTACCGCCACCCCTCATTCCTCCTCCTTCAAAAACAACTTCTTCCCTGTGCCATGAAATGTTGAATGGACCTATCTTATTAAAGTTTTCTCTGAAGTTTAATTATTAGTGTCACAAGTAAGCTTACATTAACACTGCAATGCAGTTACTATGAAAATCCTCTAGTCACCACACTCCAGTGCCTGTTTGGGTACACTGAAAGAGAATTTAGCATGACCTAACCAGCATGTCTTTTGGACTGTGGGAGGAAACCAGAGTGCCCAGAAGAAATCCACGTAGAGGCATGGACAGAATGTGCAGACTCCACACAGTGACCTAAGCCAGAATTGAACCAAGGTCTCTGACGCTGTGGTGCAGCAGTGTTAGCCATTGTGTCACTGTGCTGCCCATCTTTCTCTACACCCTAGCTATGGCATTACATTCTGCACCCCATCCTTCTCTATGAACAATATGCTTTGTCTGTATAGCATGCAAGAAACAATATTTTTTGCTGTATGTTCATGCATATGACAATAATAAATCAAATCAAATCTTCCTCCACTGCAAAGTAAACCTTGCCAGGCTGTCAATGGGTAGAATGAAGATGCAAAGCTTTAGCCTGAAGATATTTTAATGTTGACATCATCACCAAGTCCAAAACAGAAGTTGTGGGACGTTATTACAGGTGGAACCCACCTACTCATAATAAGGGGAGGAAACATAATCTCTCTTGTGTCATTACCCATACAAAATAAATATCATAGAATGTGAGGGTCAGCAGCAAAGCAATGGAAATCATAGCTGACCTTGAAGAAAGCTGCTCACAAAGAATGGCCAGTTCTGTGGATTCTCCCTTTCCTGTTATCTGTTTAAACCTGGTGTGAAGGCAAGGAGATATCATGAAGTGGTAACATCAGCAAGCTGGCAACCCACCTCTTATTAGCTTCCACTTTTAATTTAAATTGTAGCTAGGAAAACAGATGATTACAGTTGTATTAAATAGAAGCTGAAATAAAGACAAAGCTTTCAGAAATATTTTAAAAATATATGTGGAACTCTTTTATTGCTATGGAGAAATTTGACATTCCACATATATTAAATTGACATTTCAGGGCCAGAGAGGATGTTTAGCAGTAATTGTGAAGTTAGTGTACTGCTAAAAACAATTAGACCTCATGCAGTAAGATATATTTTTTTCAAGCTTTTTTGAGGTTAGAGAAACTAACCAAATGGAAGTTCTTGTTAATTGTGGTCTGAGGCTGTATCAACAGTGCACCACCTGCAGAAGCATTGAATCATTGAGAGCTGCCTCTCAATTTCCATTCCATTCTGCAACTTGCAGAATCCATAAGTTGCTTTTTGTTTTAGTGAAGTAATGACAACAAATGGTGCCAGTTTAGCCAACATTACTTCTATAATGTCTGGACTTATATATAGCAAAAATGGAATAATTGTGGAGAAGCCATTGAATCCTTCACTTGATTGCTGATTCATTGCTAATCATAATTCTAAAATCTAACTTAGTTGAATCTATATTCATGAACAGCGGCGGTAAGTGGAATAACTCATTAAATCGTATTACAGAAGGACATTGATTTGACAGAACAGAATTTAGAACATTACTCCATAAAGAGAGGAACACTTACATCAATGGCCTCTAGGAGATAATGTTTGATTATATCTAGAGGGCTTTGGAAGAGTGTGTTTTCTGGACAATCAATAAAACTGCATTACTTTTCTGTTGTAAAATTACACTTTTGAATCAAAGTAGTTAAAAGGCTACATTGCAAGAACTTTTGCAAATCAGTGAGGTCAAACCATTTTGTTTGGAATTACACATGGAGTTGTACTGCACCAATCCTTCACAGGTTGCTTTTAAGGACTAACATTTGTAAATTTTTTATGATCACATCTAAGCAATAACAGTAAAAAAAAACAAAAGTGGAGAAGACTAAGTCTTAATTATAGCCCAAAATACAGAACAGTGTCAGAGCACGAAGCAGCTGAAGAAAAGTTCATATTCTGATTTCTCTTTAAAGGTATAGAGACCCTTTCCCTGTACATTTCCAACATAATCTGTGTATATTTTTAGAAATAAAATGTGATTCAAAACTTCTAATGTTTAATATAGAAAAATGTTACAAGGCCCATTATAGAAATCTAATAATATAAGCATAACTTTTTGTTTGTTTGCTTTTATTGTATGCTGGAAGTATTAACTTTCTGCCTGGTTACAGCTCCATTGGCATCAATCACGTTCTGATGCGTTCCTTTTGCATTTGAGCTGTAAGAGAGAATGCCGGTTAGATATCATAAAGGATATTACAGTCAGCCATGTCTTCACTATGTTCAAGATTTGGTAGGCAGTGATCAAAAGTATAACCACTGGCCAACTTGTTTCTCCTTAACCCAGAGTATTAAAGCTAATTTCATTATCCTTTCCATCATCTTGGTTGAGATCAGTTAACTCAAAAAGAGGAAAGAATATATATTAATACAATGTGTTTCAGAACCTCTGAGTGTCAAAGTGCACTCACCGTCATTAGAAAACAAGACAGCCAAGTACCACAAACTGCAATTGAGATGAATGGCCAGATCATTTGTTCTTGACCCAGTTGGTTGAGGAATAAAAGTTAACCAGAATATCAGAAGAATCTCCTTGCCCTTCTTTATGTAATGTGAGGTTGTCGTTTACATTCACCTGAATAGACAGACAGAGCATCAGCTTAACAGCTCTTCCAAAAGATTGCACCTTCACCAACATGACTGCACTTTCTAACTATTTCACTGTCAGCAGAGAAGCCAAGATTATGTGCTGAAATCCTCAAAGGAGCCTTCAACAAAGAATCTTCTGACTTAAAAGTGGCAATGCTGCCATTGAGCTAATATGACACCAGTTCAGTACAGTAATGAAACCTAGAGCCATTCTAGTCTGTATAACTTAACTGCTGTTTGGATAAATTCAATGGATTATTAGACTTAATCTTTTAAAATCAGATATGTTGCAAGAAGCAAGGACTACAGAGCAAGGACAAGGTGTACACTACTGTTACACTGGACTTGGATGTGAGATGGGAAGGAAAATGATGGCTAGGATATCACCAGCATGTCCTGACAGCTTCAATTAAAGCAAAAATACTGCAAATATTAGAAATCTGAAATGAAAACAGAAAATGCTGGATAAACTCAGCAGTCTGGCATCATCTATGTAAAGAGAAAGAGACATAACATTTCGAATCCAATATGACTCTCCATACGATCTGTATAAGGGTCATATGGACTCAAAACATTTGCTTCTCTCTCCACACATGCTGCCAGATTTGCTGAGTTTATTAAGCATTTTCTGTTTTAATTTGTCTTGACAGCTTGTTATCTAGGAGCATGTGTTATGCTTACTCTCATGAATACACAAAGAAGGTGACATTATTGAAAAAAGGAGGATATTTATCTAAAACGTCACCAGAAAACTGTTACTTTAAAAATAACGTACTGTTTCTACTCAGAATCAAACCATTTAATTGGTTACTTGTTTATTACTGTGTCACAATAGTAACTGGCTAATGAATGGCAGTTGTGTATTAGTCATGTCTATTTTGTTTTTCAAAGTATTGTAGCAGTGATATTATTGCTATTGGCATTTTCAGTCACTGATCGCAGCAGACACATTGTGTGATACCTGTTCAAAGACACAGAGGGATTGTTGGAGATGAGAGGTGGAAGCTGGGGTTTTGTAATTTAATACTTGGAGTGTTTGAAGTTCAAAGGTGTGTTTCTTTTGCTGCAGGGGACGGACTAACAGGAGCAACTTTATTCTTACCAGTTCATGTGAAAGCAATCATTCTTCTTTATTTATTTTTGAGTTAACTGATCTCAACCAAGATGATGGAAAGGATAATGAATTTAACTTTAATACTCTGGGTTAAGGAGAAACAAGTTGGCCAGTGGTTATACTTTTGATCACTGTCTACCAAACCTTGAACATAGTGAAGACATGGCTGACTGTAATATCCTTTATGATATCTAACCAGCATTCTCTCTCACAGCTCAAATGCAAAAGGAACGCATCAGAACGTGATTGATGCCAATGGAGCTGTAACCAGGCAGAAAGTTAATACTTCCAGCATACAATAAAAACAAAAGCTGGTGCTGGATGGTGAGCTCTGTGACGCTTTTGAGTGAAACTGTTCGTTATCGAGAAGTTGTGCAGAAGACACCCATAACTCTTCACTGGAGATTCTATCCAGACATATATATATCTCTCTCTCCCATGTAGTTGAGGCCAAAATGATTTCAAGAAGAAATTAGATATAGCACTTAGGGCAAAAGAGATCAAGGGATATGGTGAGAAGAGAAGGATTAGAATATTGAATTTGGTATTCAGCCATGATCAAGATGAACGATTGAACAGGCTTGAAAGGCCGAATGGCCTATTCCTGCTTCCAGTTTCTAAGGATATCAGAATATAAAAGAACATAAAGACCAGCCCGTCATCTTTTCTGGGGTTCCTACTTTATATTTTTCTCACACCTCTCTGGCCTTTCTTGAATCACAAATTGACTTTTTTTTAACGTTTGCTTCGTTCATTTTAGCACTGTTTACTTCAATAACCGTGTGTACACATGAGTCCTTACTAAGAGCTGCTATAGTGAAGCTTACGATCTCACATTGCTGCTCATGTAGTTCAGCCATCAGACTGAAGTTGTACAAAGTAGTTGCCCAAGTAACAATAACAGTGGCCACGAGGGGATTGTAAGCCCCTGCATTGCGACTAATGTCTCAAAACTTGTGCCTCGGTTGTCGCTAATTCTTAGCAAAACATGGTCAGAAGCATTCATCTTCTCACTGCATACAAAGTTCGGATAGTTATCAAGTGCTTTCCATTCCCATACTTCTAAACATTTGTTAGTATTTGCTGCCTCTTGCTGGGGTCTCACATTTCTTCACTTCTGTACATTGGGGCTTTGGATCCAGATCTGATACTCGAGTTCAACTGTTACCTTTGTATTGATGTGCATTCATCATTATTTCCATCAAAATGAACTTGGCAGTGGAGTTGCAGTCTTACTACTGCAAAAACTTCCTTTGTAACTTTTCTAAACATTTAAATTTTATTTCAGACCATTTATAATGAATGAAGGACAATTCAGAAAATGCATCATCAAAAAGAGTTACTTCTACTGGCTCTTGAGTGTGAAAGTTTTATCCAGCCTCCAGAAAGAAATGTCTATAACTTCATGACCAAGCATCCCATGACAAATGAATTTTGTAAGGGCTGCAGAGAGGGATTGAATCACCCACAGTTTAGATTTGCATAATCTAAAATGCCTGTACACTAAATTGATTACATACTTAACATTTCTTTTTTTTTAAAACCTAATCTCAGTAATATGTATATGATCAGAGTTCATGTCTTTGAATAACCTGAAAACCGCATTCCCTTCCCCCCAAAATAATTGTCCGCCTATTAAAGTTTTCCAAAACGCAAAAAAAAGTTTAAATCTATTATCCAAATATTGCCTAATGCTAATGACTATTAATAATTTAGTGACGTTTCGATAAAAATCGACAGTCTGCAAAGAGGCGAAGCAATAATAGATTAATTTGCAGTTACTTCACTATAATGCTCTCCATGCTCTGGGTTGGGAGCTGTGTCGGGTATCTGATTATCCAAGGCCACATTACAATGAACAAACCATCATTGTGCAGTCTTCCGGCGCCATCTACTGACGGCGTTACAGTACACCTGCAGATAATCCTCACCTCCTTCCACTCCACATCTGCATCAAGTAGTTTCCCACCTCTTGTTTTCAAAGGTAACTTGTGCCGCTCATGTTACAGAGTGGTATTGCTGTGATATTCATTTCAGTCACTCAGCATTAGCTGTAATGCCTAAAGGCAGACCACAGTGTGGGATATTGTGGCTAATGAGCCTGCAATGCACAAGGTGACAATACACCTCCAGCGCTGAGTCTGTACACTTGTCCGCATGACCTCTTGCACCGTGCAAACATATCTGAATTAATGTTGTGTCCCATTGACAGTTGAGAGCACTCGAATCTGTGGATCTAGAGGTTCCAAACTAGCAACCAAATGGAGCATTCCCTGCCTCAAAAACATCCGATTGTTCTAAGTAGGGTAGGTGACTACGTTTCTAGTTCTCTGTACTTCTGTTGTGAGTGTAGGTATGTGTGTGTGAGAGCTCTTGCTGCATGCTTTCTTTTACTTTCCTCAATTAAATGATGTGCTTTTCACTTTGTCAAGAATTACAATCATCTATAATCCCATCAGTCATGTTAGACCAAACTTGTACATTCAGATACCTAATGCAGTGATGTCAGATATGGGAAGAGACCCTGTACCTTGTATTGTCTGATGTTCTAAAGTACTTTTCTTCTTCACATTAATCTTACTTGATCCAACCTGGAATAATCCAGGACCCAACGCACCCCGGATATATTCCGTTTCACCTTCTTCCATGGGAAAAAAATATAAAAGTCTGAGGACACCTACCAACTAGGAACAGCTTCTTCCCTGCTGCCATCACAGTTTTGAATGGACCTATCTGGTACTAAGTTGCTCTTTCTCTCCACACTTGCTGTAAGATTACATCTGGACATTTTTTCCTTCTCGATGAACAGTATGCTTTGTCAGTATAGCATGTAGAAACAATACTTTTCACTTTATACTAATACTTGTGACAATAATAAATCAAATCAAATCAAAAAAGATAGCTCATTATTTAATTGATTTGTTGCTTACATGCTTGATCTTTCTGTTTGATCTGTGCATTTCCCAGAGATGTTTTGTAATAATCTGGCTGGCTCTGTAGGTATCCAGGTAGATTTAATTGTTCAGCAGGGTCAGGAAATAGTCCCTGAACAAGGCCCAACAGACAAAATGCTGCAAATCTCAAATAGTGACTGCAAATACTTCTGGCAAACAGACTGAGATATCAGTCTCTGGAAACGGCTGATTGCCAGTATCACAGTAACAACACTCGCACCAGTCTATTTGAACATTTTTTTATTCATGGGATATGTGCATCACTAGCTGGCCGGCTTTTATTGCCCATCCTGAGCTATCCTTGAAGTGCTAAATCATGTCAGAGGACAGTTGAGAGTCAACCATATTGAAGTGGCTCTAGGGTCACATGTAAGCCAGACCAATTAGGGATAGCAGATTTCCTTCCCTAAAGGACACTAGTGAACCAGATGGGTTTTTCCTGATAATCGATGTTGGTTTCCTGATCACTGTTAGATTCTTAATTGCAGATTTTTTTATTCAATTCAAGCTCCACTATCTACCATATTGGGATTCGACTCTGGGTCTCCAGAACATCAGCTGAATTTCTGGATTCATAGTCTGGCAATAATAGCACAAGGCAATCACCTCCCCCGAAAATTAAATGCTCAGAGATTGCCACATACTTTTAATATCTAGATGTAGGCGCATGAAAGTGACCACTGACCCAAAGCATCCCCCTTGTCTGGCACAATGGATTCCCACTCCATGAATGTTTAACTGGACTGTAACCACTGAGCACAGAATCATGCTGGAAAATGCCTACCACCCCAATTACCTGAACCATTGTCACCTTTTTCCATACCTTTCCATTGTGCTCATATCCTGTCCTAACGCAACCTGGACATTAAAATTAGTGGCATTAAAATCAATTATTAACCATGACCATGTATCAGTGCATGCCTGCTCAATGCATCTCCCCAAGTAATACCCATAAGTCAAACTAGATGTCATATATCATCATATAAAAAAGGGTTCCAGTGGGTGAAGGGACATGGAGATCAACTGGAGGTGGACATTAACTGTATGTCACTGTCCATTTGTGGAGATAAAGATGGCTGGAATTCTCTTCTGCTGTGTAAATAGATGGCTCTCTCATGTACAGGTACTTTATTTCAGCAGCACAGCAGGATATTACAGATGTGGAATCATTAAGAGGCATATCCATCATTTGTGCCAGTCAGAATGTATTTCCTCTTATGTGCATTCATCCACAGTAAGCAGGTATAAAAAGGATTCTTTTCTTGTAAATGTAATTTGCTACTCATGTACCCATGATTCACATGTGCAAAAATATAGCACTCTGGTAGCTTCTGCTGACCCCATGAGTCCCAATGTTAATAAATCATTACAGTAATGCTACATTATGCTCTTGTACAAAATTAATGTAATTCTGTTTTAAAAAGTACATAGCTGGTGAAGTGGATTCGTTCGCTGTATGGGTCTGTACTCGTTAGAGTTTAGAAGGCTGAGGTGGGATCTTATTGAGACTTACAAGATAATGAAGGGGCTATATAGGGTAAAGGTAGAGAGATTCTTCCCACTTAGAAAAGACAGCAGAACTGGAGGGCACACAGCCTCAAAATAAGGGGAGAAGGCAGTTTAGAACGGATTTGAGAAGGAATTTCTTCACTCAAAGGGTGGTGAATCCGTAGAATTCTCTGCCCATTGAAGTGGTGGAGGCTACCTTGCTGAATATATTTAAATCACAGTTAAATAGATTTCTGATAGACAAGGGAATTAAGGGTTATACGGAGAAAGCGGGAAAGTGGAACTGATCCACTTCAGATCAGCCATGATCTTATTGAATGGCAGGGTAGGCTTAATGGGCTAGATGGCCTACTCCTGCTCTTATTTCTTATGTTCTTATGTTCAAGAGGAAGCCCAGCAAATTGCTGGAAAGGCATTTACCTTGCATTTCTGCAGTCCTCATCTCCCTTTACTACCCAGCTATCTTGAGGCCTTAGAAACTTGGCTGATCAGGTTAAAACCTAAAATTGGCTTTATTTTATAAATATAAAGAAAGTAGAAAAAACAAGAGGCATGCAGTCTCACCAAAGTAATTATTCTGAGCCATCCACTTCCTGGAAACAGATTGGCCATTACCACTACATCTCCATATCCCCATCTTTGGTAAAACAGGAAATAGGTTAGGTTGATTGGCCATGCTAAAATTGTCCCTTAGTGTCCTGAGATGCATAGGTTAAAGAGATTAGTGTGTAAAATATGCAGGGATATGGGAGTAAAGTCTGGGTGGGATTGTGGTCGGTGCAGACTCAATGGGCCTAATGGCCTCTTTCTGCACTGCGGGGTTTCTGTGAGATGGGATTTGATCATGTTTGTGATTCCTCCAATACTCTGGCTCACAGTGACAACCCAGTTTCCATTTTTTTTTATTTTTCAATCACTCCATTGGACAAAAAGATTTTTTATATATGATTTTAATTTTGAGGTTGCTTTATTTTCAGCTGCTTCACCAATCACCTTCTCTCTGTCATAAGGTCAGAAATGAAGATGTTTGCTGATGATTGCATAAAGTTCAGACTCATTCATAACTCCTGTGACACGGAATCAGTCTGTTTTCATATGCAGCAAATTCTGGACAATATTCAGGCAAGGGCTGATAAGTGGCAAATAACATTCATGCCATGCAAATGCCAAGCAATGAACATCTACAACGAGAAGACTCACAACACTAGATTATAGTCCAATAGGTTTATATGGAATCACAAGCTTTTGGAGCACTGAAAAGCTGTTGGATTTTAATCTGGTGCTGCGAGACTTCTTACTATGCTTGGCCCAGACTAATGCCAACATCTCCACATCATCTACAACAAGTGTTAGGATCCCACTTGATGTTACTACTGGGCAAGTCAGATCCCAGGATTGAATCCAGCTTGATAGGTCCTAAGTTTTATTTTTTGTTTGGATACGTGAAAGAACAAGAAAACACACCAGACAAGAAAAGATTAACTATCATACATTACTCCTTTTCCCCAGCTATAACTTCCAAGATTTATAAGGATAACATAAGTTACGGAATCCATCTTAAGCTTTAATGTTCTCAGCACATGCTCAGTCCATGTAAACAAATAGGCAAACTGTGGTCAGATACACCACATTTCGAAACAAAGTGATAGGTGCCACCCAAAACAAATTTAAATTTAAAGTTTATTTATTAATGCCACAAAAAGGCTTACATTAATGTTGCAATAAGGTTATTGTGAAAATCTCCTAGTCGCCACACTCCAGTGCCTGTGGGGTGCACTGAGGAAGAATTTAGCATGGCCAATGCACCTAACTGGCAAGTCTTTTGGATGGTGAGAGGAACTCAAAACATGTGAGGAAACTTATGCAGACATATGGAAAATGTGCAGACTCTACAAAGACAGTGACCCAAATTGGGAAGAGAACCCGAGTCCCTGGCTCTGTGAGGCAGCAGTGCTAACCACCGTGATGCCCCTATTTCTGTGAATTTCTCATCAACTCTCTCCAGATTCTTGTTACACTGTGAACCAACTGGTCTCACTGGTATTCTGACTTCCACACAAGGTTTTTTTAAAATTTCACTCATGAAGAACATAATTTGGAATCTTCTCCCACAAAATGTTTCCTCTCAAATGCCTTCACAAAGGATCCAAATCCACATTCAGGATTTCTACTTCTTCTAGTATTCCTCTGCTCTGGATGACCATGTGCATTCAAGGTTCCTCACTATCTCTTAGGGACACAGTCACAATAACAGAACACCACTGCTTCACAGGCTGAATAAGGTGTCAACAACTTAGGATCACCACAGTTGTCTGGCATCTTGCTCACCAATATCTCCTGGTCAGCACCTTGGAGACTTTTCTTTAACTAGGAGCCTCTCTTTGCCCATTATTTAAACTTCAGAGAACAGTACTTTGTTCAGATTCCAATTTTTTGTTTCTTTGAATTCAGTCTTCCTGATACTTTTTTTTTCATTCCTTAGTTTCTAGGACTTTTTCCTTTAGCTTCTGGGACTTGCTTTCTGTCCCTTTGTATTGTCCTGCCTGTACTGACTGTGGAATGATTCTTACCTCTGGGTTACCTGGTTCAAAACTGAACACAAGTGTTTCTGCTTCTCAATGTGAACTCTGGTTGCAAAGCAACAGCCTGTTTTTTTTATCCTCTACAATTTGTTTTATGTCATAAAATCATAATTACAATGCAGGCAAAGTTTAAAGTGAAATTCTACATAGACTTGCAGGCACCTGTCCATGAAACGAAACTGAAGTTTTAACCCATTCTTAGCTTATACAAATGCAAGTTTACTTAACCTTATTTCTAACACATAAAACTAAATATAAATTACTTCAAATATTGTTATTGACTAACACAAGAGAGTTGTAAGTGAATAACCTTTGACATTCAACAGAATTACTGTCACCAAAAATTCTAATATCATCCTCCAGGGGATTACCATTGACCAGACACCTAATTAAACCAACCACATAATTAATGTGACCACAAAAGCTGTTTAAAGTCTCGGAATTCTGCGGTAACACACTTCGGGATTCCCCAAAGACTGACCATTATCCATAACACACAAGTGAGAAAGAAGTGTGATCTACTTGGTCAGATGAGTGCAGCTTCAAATCAAGAGGTCAAGAGGCTCTACACCATTGAGAACAAATTATTCCACTTGATCTGTATTCCATACCTTAACTTAAATATTAATGCCTTCCAACAACAGTGCACGGTGGGCAGCCATGTGTACCATCTACAAGGAGCACTGCAACAATTTGGCAAGCCTTCTTCGACATCATATTCAAAACCTGTGACCTCCACCACCTCGAACAACAAGGGCATAAGGTGCATAGGAACTCCACTAACTGAAAGTTCCTCTCCAAGGCACATAGCACACTGACCTTGAAACATGTTGCCATTCCTTCACTGTCACTGAATCAAAGACTTGGATTTCTCTCCTGGATAACACTGCTGATGTATCTACACCATTATGAAGTACAATAGTTCTAGAAGATAGCTGACCGTCAATTTCACAAGGGCAGTTATTGCAATAAATGTTGGCCTTGCGATACGCATAAAATTAAAAAGAAAAAGAATATCGCTGGTGACAGAAATTTGAAAACATTCTGTGAATTGAAAATTCTTAGGTGTAAAGCAGGGCCAAATAATTTTGTAACTTGAATTGTAAAAAGATTTGGAGGCTTTTTATTTGTCTAATAACATCGCAAGGACAAGCTGAATTACCAAAAGTTGCAGGAATCTGATTATATATAAAGTTTTTTTTTGTATAAAGTCACAATTCGATTATCTATTAAGGATCAGGAGTAACTTTTGACATATTGTTGTTTTATAAATGTTTATAAATCTCCACAAAGTACTGAACAAATATTAACAATGTTTTTCAAAATGTCAAAATCAATAGAATTATGAATTAAGCTTCAAATTGTATTGGAATCATTCAAAAGAAAACACTGGTCATAATGATTGCATCCTTAACTCTTAGCTCAATATTTTGGTCATCTGGGATGTTTTAGTGTGTTAAAGTTTGTATATCAATGCAAATTGTTGTTATACCTAGAGAGCGTGTACTCTGCATGTTGTTGATATGGCTGTAATTGAATGCAAGTCCATATATCCTAAATAACATCATACAGATTAATCTGTGACACAATTTTCTCTTCCATTGTACCTTCAGTATCAGCTTGGCTTCCCTTATGTATCACATGGCATGTTACAGAGATTTAAGTATGGTACATTTAAAAATGAAACAGAATGATGAGAATCGGCTCAAAACCTTTAGGTTCCTGATATAGCAAGTAGTTTGAAAAGTCTATCAGAAATAAGAAGCACTAGCTTAGATTTTCAACTGGAAATTTGTTTTCCATTTGAAATTATCACTTGGTTGGACATTCTTAGTTTCCAAAAGGAAACTAGGCTAGGTGGATTGGCCACAGTAAATTATCCCTCAGTTTGTCAGTGTGTGTCCAGTGATGGACTGGGTCGCCCTCAGGCTATACCCTGTCTAGGTGTCTGTTGGGATAGACTCCAACTCCCCACAACCCTAACCCTGAATTGAAATAAGCAGTTAAGTGAAAGTGAGGAAGTTTCATAAAGGAAGATCCAATGTTATCCCAGTGCACTATTATATCAGTGAATTTACCGTTTCTGTTTACAGTATGTACCAACTGCAACTATGTCATGTGTAGTGCATGAGAAAACATTGGAGAAATCTTTGTAAGTTTTCAACTCTTCCCTCATTGAAGAGTTATCTTTGTACTATCAAAAACGCAGTCCAAAAGCAGTTTTTTTCTTTGTTTTATCAAATGCACAGTCCTAAAGCAACTTTGCATTTTAATTAATAAACAAGTTTCATGTAAATTCCCAAACCAGAACGGTACAGCAGCAAACTTTAAATAAGTAAAAATATTCATCTTTGGTGACACAAAGCAATGTTTATTATGTAGCATTTTAGAGCTTGGTTAAGTATCTCCTTGCATATGTTGCGTTTTGGATAAATATTTAAAAGTTTAGAGCTGAATAAAATTTTTACTATAGATTGGCCAGTGTTCAAATTTAGGCTATAGGATTAAGCGTATCTTGTGCTCAATTGATTTTGCCATATATCATCAGATTTGGCTGGATCACATTAAGTGCTGTCCTCCACCAAGATTGTCCACTATGCCAGGACGATTACGGAAGCCTTTTCCTAACCTCCATTTCTTTTCTCCCAATTTTTTGAAACTGTTTAAAGCCACTCCACCCTCACCAAGTGCAATGGATGCATGGGTACATCTTTGTCTCAAATCAATTGAGCACAAGATACTCCATTACCTCTGCTGTTGTCCTTACCTCATTTCCTCTGCCACCCCATCTCCTTGCCCACCACACAAAACCTCTTGAGTTACCCACTCTGCGCTTGCCAGAATTTCACATTTTTTGCTTATTTCTCTCCAATCTCCTTTCATGACCAGATTTCATCTGGTCACTAAGATCCACTTCCTGGTTCTAAATCCCTGCTTAGCTTTCCAACAACTCCTAACTGGAATCTCGCCAAACTGATCCACACTCCATTACAGTAGCAAAACAACCTTACTCAAACTCATAAATCACATTTTCTTGTTAAGACAATTGTGATGCCTTTCTGCAGCTATAGACGTAGTCAACCACAGCATACTACTCGATCTAAGATCTCTCCTTTAATGTCTAGCTGAGAAAAACATCCATCACTTAGGCCTGTTCTTACCTATCTAGCAATGGCTTCTTCTGTAACCAAGAAACAGTCATTTCTGGAAGTCCTCAAAAATCTATCCATAGTTCCTTCAACTTTCTTATCTTCATGCTATCCCTTGCTAATACCTTCCAAAAATGTATTTACGGTGGCTTCTAAGTGCACACTGATGACCCTCAGCTCCAGTTCTCTATCACCTCTCTTGACTTTTCCACTGCCTCCGTGCTACTAAATTGCTTGCCCAACATCTAATCTTGGAATGAACTAAATTAAACATTAGGAAAATAGAAGCAATCATCTACCTACACCACAAAGATGCACCAGAATTCTACCCCCTCACCCACTCTGATTCCGTGGTGAGCAAGGGGTGGACAACAGAAATGTCCATTGACTTCAGGCAGGAATTTCCAGTCTCACTTGAGCAAGGCAGTAAAAATCTGTCCCTGGTCTGTCATCAATTCTTGCTACCCTCCCAATGATATACAGTGACCACCCTTCCATATCTCCTACATCAGAGACCACTCATTTGCACCTCCATATCATCATCCACTTTTGATCCTCCCTCAACCAATTTCTTGCTGAAATTCTAATCTTTGCCTTTATCATATTTAGAATCAGCTACTCCAACACTCTCCTGGCCATCCGACATACTCTTAAATATTAGCTCATCCAAACTTCTATTGCTTGCATCCTATTGTGTAGCAAGTCTTGTTTGATTATTAATCCAATCGTTATTAATCTCCATAGGCTACCTGTTTCTCATCACTTCCAATTTAATATTCTCATCCTCATATTTAAATCCCTTCACAATCTTAAATAACCTAATCTTTTTAATCTGTTCACACACCCACACACCACACCCACTTTGCCCAATCACTTGCAGCTATACCTTTTGTTATTTTTCCTCACCCTCAGAAATTCCCTCTTTAAACCTATTTCTCTACCTCCCTCTTCCCCTTTAAGAGTCTCATTAAAAGCCACGTCTGAGGCTTTTTTTATTTCTCCTAATATCTCCTTATTTTGCCATTTTTGTCTAGTCACAGTGTTAAAGGCAATAGATAAATGCATCTGTTGTTGTAAACTCAACAGTTTGACAATTATATTCTAAAGTAAAGTTAAAGTTTTAAGTTTATTTATTAGTCACAAATAGGCTTACATTCACATTGCAATGAAGTGTGAATCCCCTAGTTGCCACATTCCAGCACCTGTTGGGATGCACTGAGGGAGAATTTAACAATGCCAATTCCTCTAACCTGCACACTTTTGGAGTGTGGGAGGAAACTGGAGCACCCAGAGGGAACTCATGCAGACACGGGGAGAACATGCAAACTCCACACAAACACTGAGCTAAGCAAGGAATTGAACCCAATGAGGCAGCAGTGCTAACAACTGTGCCACCATGCACCCCCTAATAATACCTAATTGCCTAATTTGAATCAATTTAAAGAATTTTTCTAGTTTTAAACATTTGATTTGCCTTGATTATGCCTGCTGAGAATAGCAAGTGCATAAAATGTACTCTGGATGGGGAACTTACATGTCCATAACCAAGAGCAGCTGTGTAGCACCACTGCTGACTAAACTGGTCAATCCATAAGGAATATCTGCCAAATTGGTCTGTAGCAGGTTGTGAGAGAGCCAATTTGATGGAAAAATTTACTTCACTTCTCCAATCTATCCATCACAGGCGCAACTGTCCATTTCAGTGTTGGTAGGGGTGATCAACCACACAGTCCTTACGGAGATAAAGTCCCTTCTTCAAATGAGGATACCATTCATTACATTGTATTGGCACTACCGACATGCTAAATGAGTTAGAACAGATTTAGCAGTTCAAAACTGGGCATCCATGAGGTGATGTGGGCTATTGACAGCAGCAGACTTTCATTCAGCCACAATCTGTTAACCTATTGGAATCCCTCACTCTACCATTAGCATCAAGCCAAGGAATTAATTTTGGCTCATTGAGTGTACGAGCACATGCAGCAAAATTGGTGCTAAACTAGTAGAGCTACAACATAGGACTGTTTGAATGCCAAACAGCAAAAGCAGTATTTTGTAGACAGAGCTAAGCAATCCCATAACCAGAGGATCAGATCAAAGCTTTGCAGTCCTGTCACATCTAGCCATGAATGGCAGTGGACAATGAAACACTAACCACAGGAGAGGGCTCCACAAACACACTCATCCTCAATTGTTTCCAATGACAGCAGAGTTCAGCACATCAGTGCAAAAGAAAAGGCTAAAGCATTTGCATCCATTTTGAGCCAGAGATGCCAAGTGGATGATCCACATGACCCTCCTTTTGAATTCCTCACCATCATTAATGCCAGTATAAAAACTATTCAATTCACTCCATGTGCTTTCAAGAAATGGCTGAAGGCTTGATACACACTAAATGCTATAGGCCTTGACAACATCCTGACTATGGGGATGAAGACTTGTGCTCCAGAACCACTTACGGTCCTAGCTAAGCTAATGCAGTATACAGCTACAACATAAGCATCTATCTGACAATGTGGAAAATTGCCTAAGTATGGTCAGGACAAATCCCATTCAACCAATTACCACCATATCAGTCTACTGTCAGTAATCAGCAAAGTGATGGAAGGTATCACTGACATGTCTATCAAGGAACATTTCCTCAGCAATAAGCCCCTGACCAATGTTCAATTTGGATTCTGCCAAGACCAATCAGCTCCTGACCTATTTCAACCTTGGTGCCAAAGAACTGAATAGAAGAGATGAGGTGGTTTTATGGAAATATCTGATCAAATGAAACATTTGGTTTTATGGAAACATCTAATCAAATACAGCATCAAGTAGCTCAAGAAAAATTGAAATGTAGAGGAAAACCTTCCACTGGCCAGAACCTACCCAGCATAATGGAAGATGGTGAACATCCTTGTCTGTTAAGTAGCTAGTAACATTTACACCACACAAGTTCCAGGCAATAACCATCTCTAACAAGAGATAACCTAAACATCTCGCCTTGACATTTAATGATATGATCATTTTTGAATTACCATACTATCAGTATCCTGGGGCTTTCACTGACCAGAAGCTTAACTGAACAAGCCATTTAAATGTTACAAGAGCAAGTCAGAGGCCAAGAATTCTGCAACACCTGAATCCTTTCCACCTACAAGTCACAAGTCAAGAGTGTGCTGAAATATTCTCCAGATGCCTGGATGAATGTAACTCTAACAGTATTTAGGACATGCAACACCATCCAAAAGAAAACAGCTTGTTTGGTCAGCAATATATCTACCTCCTTAGATAATCACTCCCTCCATTACCAATACATATCGGTGGTAATTTGTACCATCTATAAGATGGACTGTAGCAATTCCCCAAGCCTTCCTTGACATAACCTTGCAAACACAACCTCTACCATCAAGAACAAGAGTGGCTGATGCATAGGGACACCACCATGTGCAAGTTCCCATCCAAATCATACAACATTCTAATTTAGAAATAAATCTCCATTCCTTCATTGACACTGGATCAAAATGCTGGAATTCCCTTCCTAACAACACTGCTTGTGTATCAACAACATGTGGACTGCACTGACTCAAGAAGGCAGTTCACCTTCACTTTCTTAAGGGCGATTAGGATTGGGTACTAAACGTTTACCTTGCCAGTGCTCACAATCCAAGAACGAATAAAAGTAAAATCCAAAAATCTATTTTAAGAATGGTGCATTTAATATGGTACATGTAACATTTAAAAAGACAATCTTACTTGTGCTTACAGGAGTGTTAAAAAAGTGATCATTAGAGCTTTAAAATTCAACAGCAATATTTAAACAGACATATAAATTGAGCTTAAATAGGGTACATGTTGTCATAGTTCATCATGATATTGTGTAAACGGCCATTTTGGGTGCTGTGTTACTCTCTGTGCTGCAGACATCACAAGACGCATAAATTCAGTGACATCGAAAGAGTAGTTGGTAAACTTAGGATGGTCTCCAAGGGTTGGATGATGACCCTAGATGAATGAAATTGGAAAGAAAGATGAATTATTAAATCAAGAGCCCAATTTTACCATTTTCATTCCAAGTGCTGAGTCTCGCATAATTCAGATCTGATTTGGAAATCTGTACTCAGGTGCCCCCATATGCACTTAGCCCAAAAAAACTGCAAGTCTGAATTGCTCTGTGGGTGGGGCTTAGTGGGCCCGAAATGCTGCTCGTCTGATCAGAGCTTTGAACTGTGCATGCGCAAGGAGAAAAAATATTTGAAAAATGTGCCCTGTCACATCACTCACAGGGCACAAAAAAAATGGATAAAATGGCCCAGGAGCAGTGGCCCCAACAGATATACTCCATCTTCCTACAACATAACTGTCCCCCTTAAGCACCCATCTCTCTACTACCCAGGCTGATTGCAACCCTTCCTCCCCTCCCACCACCGATCGCCTGCAGAGTGGCAGTGGACACCTCTATGTTCCCCACCAGAGAATGATTGAGCCTCCCTCCTCGCCACCAAACAGAGAGCAATTTGACCTCCCTCTGCCCTTCCCCATCCCCACACCAGACAATGATCTCCTCCCCCCACCACCCTTCCTCCCTCCACCCCCCACCAGAGAATGATCTGGCCCACCTTCCTCCCCTTCCATCACTCTTCAGAAGCTGGAGCGCTCAAAACAGACCGTTGCCAAGCATGCCTGTTTTGCACTGAATCTAATCACGTAAATGCGATGTAAATGGGGAAATGCTGGTAAAGTTGGGCGAGCAGCCAGCCCATTAAGTCAATTGAAATGCATGCAAATGCATTAAGTGTCCGTTGTGCCCGTTTTGGGTGCGATTCAAATCACAGCCATTTTCGGGCCTTGGTAAAGTGAACATTTGCGGGGGCGCAGATCGCGTCAGTGGCTTCATGCCCGACTTTACCAAGCTTTCGCACCCAAAAACGGGCGCGACGCAATGGTAAAAATCAGGCCCCATATATTTCCATAAAATTCCAGAGATGAGGGAAATTAAAATAGTGTGGTAATTAAAAAAAGACAATGCTCTTCACTGTAGATATCCGACATTGACACAAGGTTAGTCTCAAGAGCAGTAGCAATAATTTATAATTACTTTTTGTATACTGTGATGGAATGGATACACTTCTAAAATATCTCTTCAGTAGCTGTAAACATCTGCATTAGTAACATTTGGTCCATGCAATATCCCAGACTGGATTCAATCACCTGAGAAGGATGGAGTCAAATTTTACAGATTCCTTTTTCCTTTACCGGATCTGTTCTTTGTTTCTCGTTATTTTGTCTCTCCCAGGAGATTATTTTGGGAGGAGCGAAAGAGGGTGACTGTTTGGTCATAAAGCTTCAGCTATAACTGCATATGGAGCAAAGAACCTTAAAGAACCAACCGGGCTTTTCCTGGTTGTCAACATAGTACCTGCGTATGGGCATGCTGTCTTTTTGGAAAGGGAGACAGATGAAATATTGGATTCCAGGGAGGAGTTTTAGAAATAGAATTTTATAAGCTGAAACTGCCAAACTCCCTTAGCAGCCCTCATCATACAGTGATCTTCTTTCTGCCTTAAACACATCATCCTAATGTTTACATCACTCTTTTTACTACTGAGAATAATGATAATAGAATATTTTATAATCAGGCCATAGTTGATGATTGCATAGCTCTACAAAACACAATCAGCAATGAGTTGCCGATATACCTCACTTTCTATTACAGTCTAGGCAGGTTGTTTGAGTCAAGTGCACAATTTAACAGGAACAATAATACAAGGTGATGACTGATCGATTAAGAGTGAGATTATGCTAAATAAAATTCAAACTTTGCAGATAGTTACATAATTGGTTCTCAATTAACACATTAAGTTGATCTTTCTCGACACCCAAGCTATAACTGTTACACTACATTCCGCACTCTCGTTTCCTTCTCTATGAACATCGCACGCAAGAAACTATACTTTTCACTGTAAACTAATACATGTGACAATAATAAATCAAATCAAATATTTCCATGTATATTAAATAGTGGCTGGATTTTTTGTAACATTACAAATTAATGTTTAAAAATCTACAGAATCCATTCTTGTCCTTTTGTGAGTTAATTTTTTGGAGTAAAAGAGATTGAGAGAAATTTGATAGAGGTGCACAAGGTATGACTATTTGGATAAGGTAGAAAAGAAAAGCTGCCCTTGTAGCTGCTGGTACAATGTCACGGGGTTATTTAAGGTTTTAGGTAAGACTGGGGATGTGAGGAAGGATGTTTTTTATATACAGTGAGTGATAATGAACTGGAACTTGCTACATGGATGTTAGAAGCAGCAATTTGAATGGGGGTTTGAGGGAAATTAAACTTGCAGGACAATAGGAATAGAATGGGGGAGTTGGATTGATTGGATTGCTCTATATAGAGCCAACATGCACTTAATATGCTGTGATGGTGAGGATTTCACTTCAGTTCAGATATCCTCATTGGAAATCAAAGTGACATAACTTACTGCTCTCTCCCACCATGATACATGAGCCAATTAGTAAATGCATTGTGCCATAAAGAAAAGGATAATTCAAACTCCATTTGGTGTAAGTTAGCCTCAGTCAGATGACTTGCTACAAAACAAATGTATCTC
Organism: Sphyrna mokarran; assembly: GCA_024679065.1. Taxonomy (NCBI): domain Eukaryota; kingdom Metazoa; phylum Chordata; class Chondrichthyes; order Carcharhiniformes; family Carcharhinidae; genus Sphyrna; species Sphyrna mokarran. The sequence continues at coordinate 100,313,157 of JAGIQG010000003.1, read as the reverse complement.
TAGACTGGGGAGATAAAAAAAAAGTTTATAACATCTGATAATTTTTCTCATGTACTATTAAACAAATTGATTTTTCTAAACGGTCATTGATTTATTACAGCACTACGGAAACAAAATTCTTAATTTTTACATATAGAAAAATACGACTTTTTGCCTCCTTGGTTTACTTTGGTTGATACATTTAGTTAAAGTTATTTTTATTTATTCTTTGATTGATTTAATTTGTGTGGCTTCACAAAAATCAATCTAATGTCACATTATTTCCTTCAGGTTAATTTATTCTCGATGATTTGAAGACCTGGTGGTGAAGCGCAAGGGATGATAAAATTAGTACAGACCTTATCCTGAGGTATGACTTTGTCACTTTTTTCCCAAGTCATATAATGAATGCCTCGAAGTCTGGCCAAATCCAAATAGCAGCGCTCATCTTCACAGTTATACCTCAAAATTAAAAGCACGTGCATTAATATAACACTTCAGCAAATCTCAAAATGTTTCATAACCAGTTCATTTATTTTGAAGTATAGTCACTTTCATGTTGACAAATGCAGCAGCCATTTGCATGCAGTTATATTCAACAAATAACGAGATAGTTGCTGATTTAGCCCATTTTGTGTGATGGTTGAGGGAGGAACATTAGCCAGGACACCACTCCTTACTGTTCCTTAGCAATTTTACTAGATTTTTGACAAGCATTTGTGCTACAAAAGCAGGACAAAGCCTTGTTTTATTACCCCTTCCTAAAATGGCACCTCTGTCAATGCAGCACTGCTTCAGCACTGTATGAACTATCAGCCCAGATTTTGTGCTCAAGTGCTGGCATGTGACTTGAATGCACAAATTTCTGACTCAGGTAAACAGATCACTAAGTTATAGAAGCTGGTACACTTGCAAAGCACTATCCATTTACAGTAATATCTGCTTTGTACTTTGTTTTGATCAAAAGAAAAAACTCACTATGACCTGTGCGCAAATGACTTGATTACAAATGGTTATCTCTATTCTAAATGGCATTAACAATAGAAGAAAGTGATCACAGTAACTTCATTGCAGCATTAATGTAAGCCTACTTATGACTAATAAATGATCTTAATTTAGAAAATTGCTGTAGCCATTACTTCACAAAGAAACAGCAAATTCAGCAAAAAAAATGAGAAATTACCAATGACTATATTGAACTTTCTAATCAAAATGTGCTCAACCTATCCATCCAATTTTTTGATTTACTTTGTGCAACATGTTGTTTTGCATCCAAGAGTGTTGTCAAGCAGGAAATCTTATCCAAGGAAGAGTTTTTGATAAAATATCTTACAGATATACTAAATTTGGCAAATGTAACCTGACCTTGCAATCACTTGCTACACTGTAATTATGTATTGCGTAATTAAACAGTTCAATTTTTAAACATATATCTCAATAAGAGATTAGTATTGCCAGTTAAGAAATAGTGCACTTAAATAAGATTACACAGAAAAGCCACATTAACAAATAATAAATGTTTATAAGAACACATTTAAAAAAGTAAAATACATACAACTCAAAAACGACAGCCCAGTCAGGTAGAAAAAGCAGGTGAGTCAATCCAGCTCCATGTATGGAGATAAAAATGTCCGAACTGTGTGTTATTTTCAGTTGTTCTAAAAATCTAATGTCTCTGAGAGAAATTAAAAAGGACAATACAAAGATTACATAGTACAATAAAATACATAGTTAACAGTAGCAACCAAAAAAAACCATTCAATTTCTTTCACTCATCACAATCCTTCACTTTTTTCAATGCATTAAACAATGAAATAAAACAGATTTAGTACCTATTTTGACTCAAGGTGTATCTAGTGTCAGTACTTAAAGCACAAACTAAGTGGTCGCATTTATTTGATGTCACCAGATGCTAACAGTTGCTAGCCAATGCGAAAGACTTTTCAAAGTTAATTTCAAGTAAAATAAAGTTATGGATTTTATTCAGCACAAAATCTTCTATAACAGTATACCATTTAGGTTCAAAGCAATTTACTCTTCTGATTTTATTTGGTTTTGTGTGAAACAAAGTCATTAGATCAGTATATGTTCGATAATTTCAATATACATCCAGATTCTTCAGAGTGCATGCCTGTTGAGAAGATTATGGTGAATGGAATGATAAATAAGATACTATATTTGGTGTGAAATTGCACTTGGTGAAGGTGAAGTTACACTAAAGAAAACATTACACATTCTATTCAAGAGATTCTGACTGAAAAGCTAATCATGATTCCTCTATGGGTAACATTTCTGGGATTTTCTGAAGAGTGAAAAATCACAAAGTATAACGCAATTAAATAAAACACAGCAAAACCACAATAAACTCCAAACAATTTGCAGCTGTGTTTGTCAATTTCATGTTTCATTTTTTAATTGAACAAGCTGATTTTTCAAAACTGAAAACAAACTGTTCTTAAAACTAGTTCTTAAAAATTCAACACAACTTCAGAAGACTGGCTCATCTAATTATGCAAACTTTATAGATAATATTGTATGATACATCCCAAAAAAAAATGTTGTGTTGTAAGCTTGCGGAGTTTCTCGGACAGATGTCATATCAAGGAAATATTGCTGTCATAAGAAATAGCCATTTGACTTTGCAGAACTGGTCTTGCTGAAAAAAAAAGGGACATGCTATCAAAGATTTTCAGGGCAGTTCACAAGATAAATCAACGGTAAAGGGAACAATAATTTATACCACCTGAAAAGATTATACTGTAAAAACTAAAAATGCCGGAAAGTCGCAGCAAGCCTAACAGTATATGTGGAGAGGGAACAGAACTAATATTTCTAGTCAGAGTTGCTGAAGATTATGCTGATTGGTTGACAAGTGGACTCTAGTTGGTAAAGACAGTGCCATGGATAATATAGCAGAGGACGATTAATTGCCAGGCTTTGTTCAAATTCAAACCAGTCAGGTCAACACTGATTAGTTTAGGCATTGCCATGGGGACTGAACCAGAGAATGGCTGTCTCCCAAGCTTTTCTTTAGTTGAAAAAGGCTCAATGTGTAGGTATGCACCTTCTGTCTGCAAAGAACAGGGCCTTGTGTGTGAATAAATGTTTCTACCATGTGTAAATGAGCCAAATGCAAGCCCAACTGATAAACTTAAATTGCTCTAATGTATTGCACAATTAGGAAGTAGAAACCCTACATTCAGTCAGATGGATAACTACAACATTACACAGTTGGCAAATTGGCCAGGCACAGTAATCTTAACTATGATTTGCTCTTTTGTCCTATGGTTCAAGGGTTGTAGTGCAGATTTGGAAAGAACAATGTTTGCTATTTGCAAGGCCCTTCCTAGAATGACGATCAAGGAACTGTCGGTAAGGAGGAAGGATGGGAAAGGTAGGATTAGAGAACCGTGGGTTACTAGGGATATTGAGGACTTGGTCAGGAAGAAGCGGGAGGCGTACATTAGATCTAGGCAACTGGGGACAGAGACAGCGCTGGAAGAGTATAGGAGAGTGTAGACGGGATCTTAAAAGAGTGTCAGAAAGGCAAAAAAGGGGCCACGAAATGGCTTTGGCAGGTAGGATTAAGGAAAATCCTAAGGCATTTTACTCCTATGTAAGGAGCAAAAGGATGGTTAGAGGGGAGATTGGACCTCTCAGGGACAGAGGAAGGGAACTATGCTTAGAGCCTGAGGGAATGGGGGAGATCCTGAATGAATACTTTGCATCGCTATTCACGCGGGAGAGGGGCCTGATGTCTGGTGCCGGCTTTGAGAAATTTGAGGACCCGTTAAAGGAAATAATCATTACGAGGTAAGAGGTGTTGGGGCTTTTAGGCAGCATAAAGACTTATAAAGCTCCGGGGCCTGATGGCATTTACCCCAGGCTGCTAAGGGAGGTGAGAGGTGACCTTGCTGGGCCTCTGACGCAAATCTTTGTCTCTTCTTTGGACACAGGTGAGGTCCCAGAGGACTGGAGGATAGCAATTGTAGTACCGTTGTTTAAAAAGGGTCAGAGGGATAACCCAGGGAACTATAGGCCGGTGAGCTTGATTTCACTTATAGGTAAGCTAATGGAGAGGATCCTCAGGGACAGGATGTATGAGCATCTGGAGCGCTGCAATCTGATCAGGGATACGCAGCATGGCTTCGTTAAGGGGAGGTCGTGCCTTACGAATCTAGTGGAATTTTTTGAAGAGGTGACAAAAACGGTTGATGAAGGACAAGCCGTTGATGTCGTCTACATGGATTTCAGTAAGGCGTTTGACAAGGTTCCTCATGGTAGGCTGATAGAAAAGGTGAAGGCGCATGGGATACAGGGCCAGGTATGTAGATGGGTTGAGAACTGGCTTGGGAGGAGGAGACAGCGGGTAGTAGTGGAAGGCTCATTTTCCAACTGGAGGTCAGTCACTAGTGGTGTGCCACAGGGCTCAGTACTAGGACCTCTTCTATTTGTGGTTTATATAAATGACTTGGAAGAGGGGGTAGGTGGTGTGATCAGCAAATTTGCTGATGACACTAAGATGCTTGGATTGGCGGGGACTGAGGAGCAGTGCCAGGCAATACAACAGGACATAGATAGGCTGGTAGATTGGGCAGATAGATGGCAAATGGAATTTAATCCGGATAAATGCGAGGTGATGCATTTTGGCCGGAATAATGTAGAGGGGAGTTATAGGATAAAAGGTAAAACTATCCGGAGTATAGAGACGCAGAGAGACCTGGGGGTGCAGGTTCACAAGTCTCTGAAGGTGTCAGTACAGGTGGAGAATGTGATAAAGAAAGCTATGGTATGTTAGCCTTCATAGGAAGGGGTATAGAATACAAGAGTAGGAGTCTGATGTTGCAAGTGTATAGAACGTTGGTTAGGCCTCACTTGGAGTACTGCGTCCAGTTCTGGTCGCCGTACTACGGAAGGATGTGGAGGCCTTGGAGAGAGTGCAGAGGAGATTTACCAGGATGCTGCCTGGTATGGAAGGGCTGTCTTACGAGGAAAGATTGAACACACTGGGGTTGTTTTCCCTTGAAAGACGTCGGCTGAGAGGGGATCTAATAGAGGTAATAAGATTATAAGGGGTATAGATAGAGTAAATGGTGGTAAGCTTTTTCCACCATTAGAAATGGATAGAACGAGGGGTCATGACCTTAGGGTGAGGAGGGCTATGTATAAGATGAATATTAGAGGGCATTTTTTCACACAAAGGGTAGTGGGGGTGTGGAATGCACTGCCGAGTAAGGTGGTGGGAGCAGGCATGCTCGGGTTGTTTAAGGGTCTCTTGGACAGCCACATGAGCGGTCTGCAGATAGAGGGATATAGCAGGACTGTCTAAATATCTTATTTGTTTCCACAGGCAATTCAGTCCACCTTGTTGACCAACAAGGTGAATGCATTCGGCAGGTCATGCGAGGGCTGCTCTTGGATGTTGCTTCAGGAGTGGCCTAGTGCTTCAAGTCGTTAGTGTATGCTTAAACTGGACCATCTGATGGGCAACATGACAGCTCAGAGACTATCGCTGTTGCTGTGCAGACACATGGATTTGGGCTTGTGTCTGCGAGAGTTTGCGCATTCTCCCCGTGGTTGCATGGGTTTTCTCCGGGTGCTCCGGTTTCCTCCCACATCCCAAAAATGTGCTCTTAGGCTGATTGGGTAACAAATTGTCCCTATATGTGAATCTTCCACAATAGGCTATGTCATTAAGACGTTAGGACGGTGGCACAGGCTCGTTGGGCCGAAGGGCCTGTTTCCCGTGCTGTGTTGCTCTTTGTTCTTTGTTGTTGTTCTAGATCAATTCTGGGCACTCTGGTTTGCTCCCACAGTCCAAAGATGTGCGAGTGAGGTTGATTGGCCATGCTAAATTGACCGTCATGTCAGGAATTTAACAGGGTAAATGTGTGGGGTTTGGGAATGAAGCCTGGGTGAGATTGTGGATATAGACTTAATGGGCTGAATGGCCTCCTTCTGTACTATAGGGATTCTATGTTTCTCTTCTATTCAATGAACTACATCTATCCCACTTTCTAAAATGACAGGATAATGTAAATAACAAAAGGAGGAAAGACCTAACTGAGGGAATGACATTCAGACATTGCAATTTAACTCCAGCACGTTTTAGTATTAGAATATAGTTTGAGTTAATTACCATAACACATTTGAAGTCTTAAATGGCCCTAACTTATGTACTTATGCAGATATTACTTCCTATAATGAGAAGTTACTAACCCTAATTCAAACTACTTAAAGATGGCACTTCTCCTTATCTGTATAACATACCTCTTGAGAAATTCTAGAACAGTGATGTAGATATCGTAGAAGTTATATATCACAATGTCAGCCTTATTGGGGAAAAAGCCATGTTTCAGTGATAACCACAGGATTGGATTTGCAGAAAGAGATGTGATCCTATCATCCAGACAGGTTAAATGAAAGTAGCAAAACTTCCCTTAAATTAAGATACAAAAGTGGACAATTCTGCACACCTAAGATTAATCCTAAGATTGGATTTTGTTAGCAATAATAGCAGCAGTAGGCAATCTGCGCTAACTATTCACATGGAGAATAGGTTGCCTCTCTAAGTCTGTGTAGAAATCAAAGGTTCTATTTGCTCGCTTAAGTTCTCTTTGCTATGTCTGCCCTTACTGACAGCTCATATTAAGACCAAGGAGTAAAATATGGAAAATAAAAGCAAATTATTACAGGTCCTGGAAATCTGAACTAAAAACAGAAAATACTGGATAAATGCAACTGATAGGTCTGTGGTAGGATCATTTGGTCAGTAATTCTGTTTATCTCCACAGATGTTGCCAGATCTGCTGAATTTATCCAAAGTTTTCTGTTTTTAGTTTAATAACATGTAGAGTTGGCTTATTAGGCTATGCCAGTCAGTTGCAAGCACAGGAAAGTATGAGAGCAGAGCACAGTAGTAAAAAACACAAGGTTAAGAACTCAGTGTAGCAGTGAAAAAGACGGGATTGAGAACAGAGCACATCATTAAGAAAGATGGAATAGATAATAGAGTACGTCAGTGAGAAAGGCAGGATCATGACAGAATACAGCAGTAAGAAAGATTGGAAAGCAAATAGAGCACAACAGTAAGAAAGACAGGATCTAGAACAAAGTATAGCAATGAGAAAGATGGGATAAAGAACAGTGCACAGAAATGAGAAAGATTAGATAGATAAAAAAGCACAACAGCGTGGAAGACAGGATCTAGAATAAAGTACAGCAGTGAGAAAGGTGGGATAGATAACAGAACGCCGCAGTGAAAAACATCTAGAACAGAGTACAACAGTGAAAATAGTGAGATCTAGAATGGAATACAGTGATGGGAAAGATCCGGAATAGATACAATAATAAGAATGGTGGGATCCAGAACAGAGCACAACAGTAAGAATGGTGGAATCTAAAATGGAGTATAGCAATGAGAAAGATTGGATAGAGAACAAAGCAGCAAAAAAGACAGGATCCAGAACAGAGTACGGCAGTGAGAAAGATGGAATAGAGAACAGTACACAGAAATGAGAAAGACAGGACTAAGAACAGAACACAGCGTTGAGAAAGGCATGGCTATGAGTGTGAATGGCATGTCAATAAAATCACAGCGACATCACAGCATGAGATGTCGCAGGTAAAACACAACTTAAACTGGAAGATGCGCAGTTTACAAACTAAACCTAAAACAAAACTAAGTCGATTAAATAATTAAATAAGATGATGTGCTGCAATGCAACATGTAGAAATTCATAAAGTGCATCGAAATCCCAGACAATCCCCTCTGCAATAATTGGTTAGCTTGAAAAATTCAACCTCCAATTCTGAGGTGGAGGGGTCAGGAATTCTGTTGCAAATAATTCATCTCCTGACTCCCCAGAGCATGTCCAAAATACACAAGGCAGAAATCAATGGAGTACTGAAATACTCTCCATTTGCCAGATGAGCGCAGCTCCAACAACAATGAAAAAGCTCTGGACATTAAGACAAAGCAGCCCTCTTGATCAATTCTCCATCTCACACCTTACGAATGATTAGGCCACAGTTGGAGAGTATTGTGCGAGCATTTCTAGTTACCATATTATAAAACTAATTTTGAGGGAGGATATAATGCAGAGAAGATCCACAGGGATGATATCAGAAATGCATTGGTATAGATATTAAGAAAGGATTGACAAGCTCATAAAAAGTGGCTGGATAGTGACCGTACAGAGCTTTTTAAGAATACTGAAAAGTTTGGAATGGAGTGGTTACAGTGAGAATGTTTCCTGTTGCGTAGATCATAACCAGGGACCACCAATATATGACAGTTTCCAAGAAATTCAATAAGGAATTCCAAAGAAACTGCTTTACCAATGAATGGTGATAATGTAGAAGACTCTAACCACAGGGAACAGCTGAATGAATAGTATAAATTCATGAAGAGGGTTCTTATTGTCAATTTAGGTGACAAAAAATAGAAGGATACTTGAGTAGAGCATAAACAAGAAATAAATTTAGCACTTCTACCCCTGTCCCAACCCCTTTCTATGGTGTTTTAACACTTACTTGTAATCCATCACTCTGACATCAAATATGGTTACCGTCTTCAGTGCCTTCACCAGCTGAGGACAAAGTTAAAATATTTGCAATGCATTCAGCAGTTTAATTTTATTGAGCTTTTAACACAACTCAAACTATTCAACAAAAAGCTTTTTTTATAATTTATGGACAGTAAAACATTTAATCAAGTCATACATTTTGCCCTTATACTTGTCTTTTCCATTACTATTGCTAGCAAAGCAACAGCAAGGAGCATAAAAGTTTTTGGATTGGAGCATAGAAGTTTCTGTATGGTACAGACTGGAAGGCTGCAAGTTGCCTGATTGTGACAACACTAGCAGAAAGATGTAATTACAGTATAACAAGTTTACATGGGCAGCTCCCATCATAAATGTGGATACTGAAATTTGAAACAGAAAGGTTGACAGATTAACGGATGCATACCGGAAAGGGTGTGTGGGGGGGGAAGGGATTTTCCACCCCTGTTTTCAATGGCAGGAATTGTGACAAGGACAGAGAATCGAGGGGGAGACCCAGAACAGCTTTCACGCCAGCAGAATTTCCTCATTCGATTGTTCCTGCACCCATCAGAGAAGTAATGAGCCTCTCACCTTACAATGATGGGAACCCCAATATAATGCTTTAATACATAGATGCTTGGTCTCCCTGTTGTATCATCTCCCCATGTAGGTAACTGCCCCCACCACCCCTCGCATAATGTCACACAGGTGGGATTTACAACAGGTTTCAAAAAAACAGAACCCACCAGGGGATGCATATTAGTACCGTTCTCTCCCCAGGGGAGAAAGGGTCATGCCCGGGCAATACCCTTGCAGTGCCCAGGGCATTCCTCCGGGGCGGGTGGTGGAGGAAGGGTCTCCGTTGGGGACAAATACTGGTGTCTGTGGTAGAGGGAGGCTTGATGGGAGCAAGGGTGTTCCCTTTTTTTAAATTGGGGTGCATTTTTCAAAGTTTCACTCAGAGCTCACCCTGACAGCATGACATCATGCCTTACTTTATTTTGCAAATTTTTTAGTAATACAACACAGTAGCGTGGTACTGTGCGGCACGGTAGCACAGTGGTTAGTACTGCTGCTTCACAGCTCCAGGGTCCTGGGTCCGATTCCCGGCTCAGGTCACTGTCTGTGTGGAGTTTTCACACTCTCCTCGTGTCTGCATGGGTTTTCTCCGGGTATTCCAGTTTCTTCCCACAGTCCAAAGATGTGCGGGTTAGGTTGATTGGCCATACTAAGAAATTGCCCCTTGATGTCCAGGGATGCATAGGTTAGAAGGATTAGTGGGTATAGTTTGTAGGGATATGGGGGTAGGATCTAGGTGGGATTGTGTTCAGTGCAGACTCGATGAGCCGAAGGGCCTCTTTCTGCACTGTAAGGTTCTATGATCTATGAACAAGAAAACCCTGCAAGGCAGCTGGCAAGCTGCCCTCTGCTTTTCCCTCTAGAGACAACATTTTCAAAAGAAAATCAGAAACTTACTCCCATTATTGATGTAATGCAAGTTGTGAAAGGAGTGAAATTTCCTTTTGTTTTTCTCAGTCTCTACTCAGGAGAGTCATGGTCGGTAATGTCCATAGATATTACAATCCTTTTGTACTTTGCTGACGTAAATATTCATCACATGGGTTTAGGCAATGTGTGTTTGCAAATTACTTAATTATAACTTCATCACTGTCAAGTCTACATTTTTCCTCACTTGACATCACATATTTTCCAACAATATTTGCAATGGGAGTGAGAAACTCACATTACTAAAACTCAAGGTACTGTCCCACCATGGTTCTATACAATCACAGCAAAACCTCTTAATGCTGTATTCAAATCATCCTGCAATCAAGGCCAACATACTATTTGCCTTCCTGATCATTTCCTGTATCTGGACGTTAGCATTCAGTGACTTATGAAGAAGGACACCCAGGTCTCTTCAGATAACAACACTCCTCAATCTCTCCCCATTTAAGAAATACACTGCCTGCTATTTTTCTTCCCAAAATGGATAAATTCTGATTTTTTTTTCCACATTATATTCCATCTGCCATGTGCTTCCCACTCTCGCATCTTGTCCAATTCCCCTGAACCTTTTTGCATCCTCCTCACCATCCCATTACCATTTAGTTTTGTATCATCAGCAAATTTGAAAATATTACATTTGGTCTCCTTATTGATATATATTGTGAGTAGCGGTGTACAAGTTCAACATTTTTAAAGTTTATTTATTAGTGTCACAAGTAGGCTTACATTAACACTGCAAAGAAGTTGCTGTGAAAATCTCACAGTCACCACACTCCAGTGCCTATTTGTCACTAAGAAAGAATTTAGCACAACCAATGCACTTAACCAGCATATCTTTTGGACCATGAGAAGAAATCAGAGCACCCAGAGAAAACTGATGCAGACACGAGGAGAACACGCAGACTCCATACAAACAGTGATCCAAGCCGGGAATTGAACCCGGGTCCCTGGTGCTGTGAGGCAGCAGTGCTAATCACTGGGCTATTAATTTTGCTCACTAATTATCCATTTGGGACCATATCAGAAGCTTTCTGAAAATCCAAATACACCTCTCACTGATTTCTCTGTTACATTCTCAAAAGATGCTGACAGGTTTGTCAAACATGACTTTCCTTTCATAAATCCGACCATTATTTTCTAAGTGCCCAGTTATCATGGCCTTTATTGTAGAATTTAGCATTTCTCCTGTTATTGATGTCAGACTAACAGGTCTGTAATTCCCCTCCTTTCTTAAATAGTGGGGTTACATTTGCTACCTTCCAACTGGTAGGAACCAACTATTAATAGATAACTACAGCAAAATTCTATACTCACTGTCATATATCTTAGATAACACAAAATAATTGTCCTTTTTTAGTACCTACCTCATCCTGATTTAAAATTCTGCGATATTGAGTGCTGCGAACCAGAAGTGTAACACGAATTCTCCCAACCTCGATAAAAGAATAATAGATTTATTAAGCATATACCAAGTTATACAAATATTAAAATATATCTTCTAAATTATCATTTAGAATTCCATAATCAAAATTATCAAAGGGCAATTCAAATCTAATTAATCATTCCAATGAATATTTCAATTCCCGATGAATTGGCTAGGCCATGTTATAGCTGAAAAGACAATGAGTTTATCTTGTATATGATAGCTAAACTCAAAGTTACAGATATTTCCATGCACTCAGGAGCTGTGACAGACTGTTTGAAGAAGCAATTTTCCTGTAGATGTGCATAGCATCCTAAGTAGTAGACAGATCCTTATATTTGAATAGCTGAGTTAGAGCTTAATCTTTAGCTAATCTTGAAGCTGCTTGAGAAGAAGAAAACAGTATTAGCCCTGTAGGGATCTTATTTATTGAGCCATTGTGATGCACATCAGCTTCTCTATTGCAGTTGCAAATATCTGGGTACATTTCAGTGGCCACTCTCAGGCACTCTGTCACTAGCATGAGGTACTGAGAGCATAATAACAATTGTCCCTCAATGGATCAGAATATCATCAAGGCACTTTATTATGGAGGGACAATCATAGCCAAGATCATTGTTCCCAAGCCCTTAGGGAGTGAGGCTGATCTCTCTTACCATCTTCCCAGCTGAGGTCAGTCACTGGAGGCATAGAGAATCAAGCTGCAACATCTGAAGGTTTTAGACTGTGAAAGCGTAGCTTTATAGGACTGGATTTCAATTTCAGCATAAGAAATTAGGCTGCATGGGCAGTGAGTTGATCTGGACATCGCAGATAGAGGCTTACTAGCTAAACAGGCAGCTATTGAAAAGTTATGAATTATTACATTGCAGTGAGTGGCTTATGCCTATTCCAAGGCTGCTGGTAGATGTTGTCAAATAGATAGGATTATCTATTGGAGCACTCTGCAATAGGACACTTACCTGTGGACTTTCTTGTGTGATATTTAATCTAAACAGAACATGCTGTGAAAATGCTCTAAACATCCCTGTTGTAAAGCAGTCAGGCACCTGTAATTTACAAGGGCATATGTAGCATTAGTACAGTATTGTATGTGGCCAATCATTTAATTGATAAATGCTAAACAAAGACAGAGAAAATATTCTCAATACATATTTAAGTTCTGATAAAAAAAATCATCAAACTGAGATATTAACTGTTCCTTTCCCCTCAGATGCTGCCAAACTTGCTGAGTGTTTCATTGATTTTTTGTTTTTTTCAAATTTCCAGCGTCCTCAATATTTTGTTTTCATATTTTATCCAACAGATTGAATGCTATTTACTTATTTTCTAATTTATTTACTACTGTAATGATGATATTTACTACTGTAATGATGATACACTGTTCCTCGGTGTACTCCCTTTCCTCGCTAATATATAAAATTAGAGTAACTAATTTAAATACAAAACTATGAAAAATATTTGTTACCTGGATTCATAGTAAAGGAAGCAAATTTCCCAGCTAACATGCATACAAAATGATCTCAGTAACAGAAAATCCCATGCCAGATTTCACAATGAAATCTTTTGATCTTTAGTTCTTTAGATCTTTTTGAAAACCATTGCAAGTTTGGTTGTTCGTTCCAACATCACAAATAAAAAACTCCAATTTTACAGCGAACATTTTTCAGAACAAACTTTTCATTAGGCCTGTTATAGACTGTGATTTGTACAGCTTGTGGCTCACAATGGACATTGGTATGTTGGGGCCTCTCTATTGTGTCCTGTTTATGACTACTGAAAAGATGGGCATTCCTCTCACAATCCATTTTATAAAACTGAACATAACTGAAAATCATCCTTACTAAATTCAAATGTATTTTATGTTCTGCAAAGCCTTCAGCAAAGGGGTTAAAAACTCAGCAATAATGTGTGGTCATTTCATTGTAAAATAAATATATTGGATGAGCATTGTTCTCAATTAACAAATCTATAGTTTTTTAATGCATGTGACACACTTACCAAAGGGGTATTGTAAAACAATCCATAGCGCATACGTGGGAGTAATGAAAAGACAACTTCCTTGAAGCATACCTAAATTGTCGCATTCAAAAGGAATAAAACAATGATGCATAAGCAGAATATTTCTGAATATGTACAAGTTATAGATATTAAATAGCAAGAATGTTCAATACCCTGTTAAAGTCAAATGTCTTTAGATGTATGATATTGTGATCAGAAAATGCTTTCCAGGTATCACTAAATAAATCACCGTATCCATAGGAACTCTGCAAGATAGAACAAGGGAGAGTGGTTGGGTTAGAACTGAGATTAAAAATAGCAACATATAAAAATGCAAACATATTATCCCTGTGTATCAAAAATACATATAATTCCAAACAACTGTAAGTGGCAACAGTTTGAGATACATATATTACTAACCACAACTGAGTCCATAAGGTTGTCAAAAGAGTTATTGATAATTTAGTTATTTTGAAGTTGATGGACAGGGTAGTATAGAATTCTTACTATGAAGCCCCTCATTTTAGTTTTACTGTAATAAATAGACCAAACTAAAGTAACTATAAAGTGCCTCTTATATATAGTGAGACTTCACAATGTGCCTGGAACAAAATACGCAAAGGTATTATAGACTGCAAAGATATACGTATTATGCCTTGGCCAACTTCGTTCTGAAAGCAGTATGGTGGGAAACATAATGGTAGACAGACCAAATTCTTTTAATACAATGGAGCACAGAAAGGCAGCTTCTATTATCTGTTTTTGGATACACAAAAACAAGTTCAATTATAGGCCTGCTATTTAAGGGAATAAATTCATTTATGGATAGCGAGGTTGGAGCAGTCTCTCATGCTGATAAGGGAGGCCCCAGTTCCAGCAATCTTTTCACCAATTAAAAACCATAGATATTGGTTACAGCCTTGGTTTCCTACATGGACAATAAGCCAATAATCTGTAATTCCTGTAACAGATAGTATGTTATTGGCTAAGATAATAATGTTGAATATTGTGATTGAGCCCTCCAGTTTTGATTGACAAGACTGGGTGTGATATTGAAATGTTCAGAATAATATATTAATTTAACCTTGTAATATTAGCTCAGAAACCACACTCAAACCTCATTGACTGTGTCTCTCTCCTGATGCATACACTACCAAATAAATTCCTTTTCATTCTATAACTATATACCGTCTTTCACAGTTTATGCATTAGTTGAGTGAGGATGCCTTCAGAAAATTCTTTTTACAAGTCATCCAAAACTTAGCTTCCAAAACTGAGAATAAAACCTGTTAAGATAACTCATGTACAAGCCAACTGAAAGGGACACATAAAAGTCACCAACATTAATGAAAGCAGAGAGACATTAAAAATACACAACTTTCCAAATCAACATATAAAGAGAGAACCTGGTTCTAAAATATTTTAATGATGTGACCAGAACCCAGACTACATCAAAGAGATAAAATCAGCATTTAGTTTATTTTCAAGTGTAGAATATGGAGACAGATAAGCAATCTGCATGGAAGCTGTGTAAAAAAAAGTTAAAAAAAGGAAATGGCTTAACTGGTATTGTCAAACAGTTTTCACAATGTCACTGATGCAAAACATATAACTGTGGCAGGAGTAAAGAGACTTGGTACTATTTGAGACACTTGTGATCAAGAATCAGCAATCTTTCTGTAAGTGGTGCTGTTTTGTTGCTCAAAAGTTTAACTGTAAATAAGCAATTTTGAAATAATCTGAATTGCAGCTTTTACAAGAGTTAAGACCCATACCTGCAGAGAGAGACACTAAGCTGAGATAGCAGTAGTAGACAAAATAAAATTAACTGTAACAAATGTGGAATTGTTTTTCAGAACAATTTAACACACTCTGAAGAACCAGACAAGCCTCAAAATTATCATTTTAATGAAACATTCAGGTTACTGATGACATGAAAAAAAGTGAAAGCACTGCTCAATTTACTTTGAAGTATGGGATATCAACATCACCAGAAAAACAAATGTCAGAGAAAAGATAAGCAAATCCAAATGAGAGTGGATTCAGCATTGAATATTATTATATGGTGTGTTTCGGAAAATACAGAAATACTACATCACATAGATAGGTTGTGATTAATGGCTACTTTCCCAAAGACCAGAATATTGATAATGAACTATATATACATTATTTGAGATACTTTTAGCTATTGATATAATTTCATATTCTCATTGATGTGTTTATTTTACAAATGCAGATTCTCATAGGATGTCTCTAAGTGAAGGAAGGCACTATATAAATGCATATTTTTGCATTTTAAGTTTTAAAATCTGATTCCAACCCCGCCATTTCCAGTTTTTACAGGGGTTGATCTGATGGCAGCCAACTAACCTGTTCTCAAAGGATGGATCAATTAGTAGAATGTTTAAGGGACCTGAATGCCACAATTTTTAATGGATTTTTACTTCTAACTCATGGGGGTTGGGATTCCTGAGATTCAAAAATCCCAACAGGTGAAAGGAGATGAGAAGGGTCAAATCAATGATGTTAGATGCTTTTATTGCACTGTTTGTGGGCCAGCAGGAGCAAGATTGTTTCCCTAAGCCTAACAAGCTTACCTGCATGCCATCAACCACTTCACCCCTCACTGTGACATCCAACCCCCTTCATGATGTCCAACTGTCAGGAGTGGGTAGCCTGGCTGGCTGATAGGTGGAAAATCTGTTGAAAATGTAAAATCCTGCAGTTAATTTCTGCAGAATATGCAGAGGTTCCTCACTTCTGGGATTCCTGCCTAAAAATCCAAACCCACCCACTCTAAACCCAACCTGAACTAGAGGTAGGAGTCCTAATATTTTTAATGCAGTTGACACCTGAAGACAATTCACTGAAGCAAAAATACATATAACATTTGAGAGGATTTAGAGAGGCAATTAAAGAATGGTGGAAAGGATAGGTCTATAGGAAACCTTGTCCTTCTAAGTGATAGAGGTCATGGGTTTGTAGGTTCTGTCACAGGAATTTAATTGCTGTGCTTCATTCTATAGAGGTACATACTGCTGCCACTGTAGTGGAAGGAGCAAATGTTTCAAATGGTTGAGGTGTGCCAGTCAGATGGGCTGCTTTGTCCTGGATGTCATTAAACTTCTCGAGTGTTATTGAAGCTGCAATTATTCTGACAAGTGGAAATTATTTCATTACACTCTTGATTTGTTTCTTGGCGATGCCTTAGGGAAGCCATGAGGAGCCAGCAGACGAGTAACTCTCTGCAGATGAGTAACTTTCTGCAGAATTCCCACCTTCGATCTGTTCTTGCACTTACAGTATTTACATGGTTAGTCCAATTCACTTTCTGGTCAATGGTAACCCAGGATGTGGATAGTGATGTTTCAGCAATGGTCATTGTCTGGCATTTAAGTGGCTTGAAATGTTACCTACCACTTACCAGCCCAAGCCTAAATATCATCAAAGTCTTGATACTAATGGACACAAATTGTCCCAGGAGTCAGATGTTATGTGATCTTCTGCGAAATCTGCACTTGTGATATTTATTATGGGGGAATATCATTAATGAAGCAGCTGAAGCTAGCTTAGGCCAGGACACTATCCTAAGGAACTCCTGCAGTGATGTCCTGGTACTGTGAGTGCAGCTTAATAACACTGTCGATGACATCTTCCATCACCCTGCTGATAATCGCAAGTTGACTAATGGGGCAGTAATTCATCAAATGGGTTTGCCCTGCTTTTTCTGGAGAGGGTATACCTGAGCAATTTTCCACATTGTCAGGTAGGTGACAGTATTGTAGCTGTACTGGAGTGGTGCGGCTAGGGAACCGTTAGTTCTGGTGCACAAATCTTCAGTCCGATTGCTGGAATGTTGTCACGGCTCATTAGTCTTTGCAGTGTCCAGTGTCTTCAGCTGTTTCTTGATATCATGTCAAGAAATTGAACTGGCTAAGACTGACATCTGCAATGCTGAGAACCTCCAAAGAAGGCCAAGATTGGATCATCCACTTGGCACTTCAGGCTGAAGATGGTTGCAAATGCTTCAGCTTTGTTTTCCTTACTGATGTACTGCATCCCCCATTATTGAGGATGGGGATCATTATGGAGCTTCTGCCTCCAGTGAGCTGTTTCAGTATCCATTATCACTTACAATTTAGTATGGCAGGACTGGTGGTTGTGGAATTGCTAAACCCCCTCTATATATGCTGCTTCTACTGTTTGGCATGCATGTTGTGTAACTGCTGGCAAGTTTGATTTGAGAGCAAGATCAAAATGAAACCATCTGTAGGTCTGGTGTGATTCATTATATTTTGCTCATCTGAACACCATTTTATTTAGACAATATGCTGCTACAGAATGGAAATGAAAGCTGGAAGCTGATAGAGCTGCTACTGAGATCACCCTCTGTTGTACCTTTCTTGTACATAGGATTTGTAATACTAAAGCTGAAAATTAAAGCAGGCTTTGCTACTGTATTTCTGTGCTTTCCTGAAGATAATCCTGCAGTCAAATGAAGCATTAGGACACAGATCATTTCATCATCTGTAACATCTAGCACAAGTGCAGTCATATACTTAGATAGTAGTGGGAAAACTACATTTCCCTCTCCACACAACACCCAGAAACACCAACATTTTTAGTTCTGGGTAAATCCACTTAAGAACAATATGGATGATGCTGCTGTTTAAAAATGCTAGCTACTTAAGGGTTCCAAGTTTTCAAGTTCACCATTCAGAAAGCTCCTGGGTGATCTCATGATTGTACAGGTTGAGTTTCTATGAGAGGTGTGGGTCTGGAATTCATAAATCTAGTGTGAGATGCAGAGGGAACATAGTGCTGCAGAAGTAGAACAATGCAAGGGCCAAGGACAGGTTGAGGATAATGACTACTTATTGGTTTGATCATTTTTAGTGACTGTTCAGAGTGTGACCATTTTACTGTGCTTATTTTCAAAAGTTAATGAGGTCAGAGAGGTTCCCCAGGACGGCGAATACTCTTGCACCAGCCCAGTGGAGAAGTAAAATGAGGTAAGGCTGGCAGCTGAGTGGGTATGATGGAAGGTCAGGTCGAGGCGGGTGTAGTGTGAGTGATTGGGAGGCTAGTTCTGGACCCAGTTAGGAATTAATAATTCTCTGTCTAAATTTTCCTGGGTAGAATTCAGGTAAGTAAAAGTCAGAAACTTTTGCAGAGTTCCAAGGGAGCAAGAGAAATGCTTGTTGAAAGTTCAAACTTCCCAGACAATTCCCACAGAGGTCAGCACATTAGGACTTCCACTGGATCCCAATGTGCATCTTGGAGGTACAGTTGGTCTCTGATGACCTGAAGACCAGAGAACGTAGGCCATGAACTCTCTTTCTCTACAATTGCTGCATGCTCTGCTGAGTATGTGTTACGTCTTCTGTCTTTATTACAGATTCCAACTCAAGTAATTTTACTTTGTATTCTCATTTCCTACTGTGAGTGAGTGTCTGGTTTTCTGTTCTGTAAGGTTAACTTATGATGCCCCAGATATTTGATCACAAGAGCAGCTATCAGAATAACAGGATTTGCTTCTAATACCATCACAGACCAGTTTTGGTTGCATGCTTCTCTCTGACTGCCTTGTCCACTAGGAGCGCCTATCGGTACTCTGCCTATGATTTTTCATTTTTATAATACTCATCAGCGAATGTACAAAAAATTGGAAGGAACACACTTGTGGAGGAAACAGAAGTAGAGCAATCACACTGTCAGAGTTGTACTAAGACCGCCCAAAAGCCACCTTGAAGTGGAGGATACGCCCGCAAATTATGGGAAGATGTAAAAACAACAGGTCTGTTGTGATGAGCAATTTTAATTTGCCCAGCACAGGCCAGAACTCTACCACTTTGCCCACCACGGCATCAGAGTGGGCGAGGGTCTAATAATAAAAATCTCTGTTGACCTCGGGCAGGAATTTCCGGTCCTGTCCGAGCAAGATTATAAAATGCCACCCATAAATTGGGATCCCTTTAGTGCCAGGTACTTGGATAGGGCAGGGTTTGTTCAATGTGTTCAAGAATGCTTCTTGAGGCGATATGTAGATAGCCCCTTCCTGAGTTGGACTATCTTAGACCTGGTCTTGGGAAATGAGCCTGGATAGATGAATGATGTTTCGGAGGGGGGGGGACCATTTTGAAACAGTGATCACAATTTTATAAATTTCAACATACTTTTAAAAAAGGATAGAAGTTGTCCCAGAGTGAAAGTACTAAGCAGGGGGATGGCTAACTACAGCCGTATTAAGCAGAATCTATGAATGTAGATGGGGGCAACTATTTGATGGTAAATCGATGGGAAATTTTAAAAAGTCACTTGTTAACAATTTAGGGCAAGTATGCCCATGTAAAAACGAAGGATAAAGATGGGAAGATTTGGGAACCCTAGATGATGAGAGATTGTGGTTTAGTGAAAAAGAAGAATGAGGTATACACGAATTTCAATACATGAAAACGGATAAGGCTCTTGATGAGTACAAAGATAACAGGTAAGAGTTTAAGCAGGAACATAGGAGGGTAAAAAGGGGCCAGGAAAAGTCCTTGACAGGGAAGATTAAGGAGATTCTCCGTTTATAAGGAGGGTAGCTAAGGAAAGGATAGGTCCACTCAAGCACAATGGAGGGAATTTGTGAGGTGGATGAGATTCTTAATGAGTATTTTGCGTCAGTATTCACAAAGGAGAATAATGTGTTGAATGTTGACATTCTAGGACATGTTGAGATAAAAAAGTATTGGAGCTTCTGAAAAACAGTCAGGTGAACAAGTCCCCAAGCCAGATAGGGTCTATCCCAGAATACTGAGAGAGGCAAGGGAAGAAATTGCTAAGGCCTTGGCCAAAATCTTTGTATCCTCTTTAGCTACAGGAAAAGGCCTGTGAACCTTACATCAGTGGTGGGGAAATTATTGGAGAAGGTTCTTAGGGACGGGAAGTACTCACATCTGGATCCTTGTGGAATACCAGTTGTCTTATTGGTGATAGGCAGCATGGTTTTGTGAAGTGGAAGTTGTATCTCACAAGTTTGATTAAGTTCTTTGAGGAAGTGATAAGAAAAAGTGACCAGAACAGGGCAGTGGATGTTATATACATGAACCTTGGTAAAGCCTTCAATAAGGTTCCTCATGGCAGACTGATACAGGAGGTGAAGTCATATGGGATTTGAGGTGAGCTGGTAAGATGGATACAAAACTAGCCTGTGCAAGTGTGGCAATACTTTTCTACTGGAGGTCAGTGACATCTGGTATTCCACAAGGATCAGTGCTGGGACCTCTGTTGTTTGTAGTATATATATGATTTGGAAAAAAATGTAGATGGTCTGATTAGTAAATTTGAAGTGATACAAAAATTAGGGGAATGGCAGATCATAAAAAAGATTGTCAGAGGATATAGCAGGATATAAATTTGCTGGATTCCTGGGCTGAAAAATGGCAAATGGAATTTAACCGGAACAAATGTGAAGTGATGTGACTTCAAAGGTCTACTGGAGAAGGGAAGTATACAATAGATAGTAGAGCCCTTAGAAATAATAGCATACAAAGACATCTAGGTGTGCAGATCCACAGTTTCCTGAAAGTGGCAACTCAGATGGATAGGGTGGTCAAGATGATGTATGGCATGTTGGCCTTCTTCGACTGGGGTGTATATGAATTCAAAAATCTTGTTGCAGCTGTATAGATTTTAGTTAGGCCACATTTGGAGTATTTGGACCATGTAGAAACAAGAAAATATTAAATTAGAGAGGTATCTAAGTCAGCACAGACCTCGTGTATTGAAATGCATTGGATCTGCAGTGCTTATAGAATGGTATCCATAGCTTCTGGCAAATAACTTCATCCACTCCAAATTGGACTTCCGAATATAAGTTAGCAAGTATTTTAATTTATAGTGTTCATATTGATCACTTTAGAAAATTAATCCAATTTTTACTTTTGCAAAACCATTTTTTAGAAAATGTAGTAACTTGAGTAGCAGAGTAAATTATGATCATCATCCTACTGCACAAGATAGCTACTATAAAGCAGCAAATTTACTTTTAATTGCTTTGGGTGGCAATCTTAAAGGCTACTGGAGTTCAGAGACAGTAATAAATAATTCACATTTAGATTCAGATTACCAGTAATAAATGTGACATAAATAAACTGCAGAGATGTAGGGTTCTTACCACGAATGCAATTACGTTTACAGTGTGTAAAATAATTGAACATTAGCTTCTTGCTCTGCATTCCAAAATAATTTAAATTAGAGTGTATAATCAGGTTATGTCCAATCGATTCTGCCTTTTGTTCTTGCATATATATATTTATTTTAAATTAGAACTTTGACAACCTAAAACTGAATTGGTATTAAAAAATAGCTGACAGAATAACTGCTTTAGGATTTCATTGTGGATGCTAAGACAACACGTTTATGCCCACAATTCCTGTGACAGATGTAATGGGAAAATTCCCTCCAAGATGTCAAGGCAAGTGAGGGAGAGGAAGAGTTGAGCATCATCAGCATATGAAAACTTATCCTTTACTCACAGATGATATTGGGCAAATGTAGATAAGAAAAATGAATACTGCTAGAGGATGGAGAAAAGTATTTTCTGGACCAGGCTGGACCATACAGGTTTCAACCTATGCAAGCGTGCCATCTTGGAGCTAAACAGTAAAGGAAAGGTGAGGTAGAAGAATAATATGCTCAGCAGAGTCAGAAAGTGATATGAGAAGTTAAAGAAGCAGAAAATTTTGGAAGGCAATTCCAGAGAAAAGGGCCCAGACATTGAAAACCAATGATAGACGGAAAGGAATGGGGATGCACCAGAAGCAAAAGTTGGAGGAAAGGTACCACATGGCAGAGAGAGAGGTGGGTAAGGCCAAGATTCAAACAAAAAGATGATCATTTTAACTTTGAGATATTAGAGGCTACAATAATGTAAATCAGCAAATATAAGGGTGACAGGTAAGCAGGAAAGGAATATGAGAAAGGGAGTTTTAGATCAGCTGAAATTTATGGAGGTGGAGGTTGGCAGACCAGCAGGAAAGCAGGGGAAGTGGTTGAGTTTGGAATTCATGAAAACATGCTAAATGCTTCAACAACTGAAGTGCTAATGCAGGCAATATCACTCAGATAGAAGTAAGCAATCTTTGTGATTCAGAGACTAGGGGTTGGAGCTAGTTAAGTAGGAATTCCAAAATCTGGCCAGTCTGATTCAGTCTGAAACGTGGGTGAAGGAAGAGATCTGAATTGATAGCATGATCATGGAGTTTGTGGCAGGGGTTGAAGACTATTCCTAATGTACAACCGGAGGTAATCACAATGCATCCAAAATTGGATGCCAGGTGAGCTGTTTGGCAACACAAAGGCAATGGAGCCTTCACAAAATGTGGCGGGCAGGTATGCTTGGATGACACCAGTATATATATATATGTCGTTGTGATGATAGAATCAAATGGTAGCATTGAATGTGGCCAAGATTAGATGCTAAGGGACATTAGAAGTAGCAATGCCTGGATGGATAACGGAGCCACTACTGAAGATGTTCTGGCTGCATAGGCAGAAGTGGAGCTAAGTAAGTGCAGTCCAACTGAGTTGGGCAATGGAGGAGAGGCACTGACAGAGCACTGCAGTTGGCCTCATCAAATGTTTCAGAAAAGTAGAGAAATAGAAACAATGATGGTGCATCAGGACCACAAAATGAACATATATAATTTATGACTTTAGTTAGGGCTGTTCTTGTTCTATGGCAGAGTGGGAACCTAATTTTAGAGAGCTGTCAGAAGGACGGGTCAAAGATTTATTGAAAGGATTCAAACAAGAAGCTTTGAGAGAAATGGAGAAGTTCAGAGGTAACTGTTGTAAATTTATTCCTTAACTCTACTCCCTCCTTCCAACTTCTCTTCAGTTAAGGCATTGGAAGATGCTACCAAACAAACTGTTGCTTCAATTTATATTACAGAAGAATATTTTGTGAAGACAGCCAATGGTCTGACAAGTATGTTCTTCCAAAACACCCCATCTGGTTCTTTACTATAATTCTGGATCTAATAGTCATGTATGCTATTTCCTAAAAGGAATCAATCTTATTCTTTCATAAAACTTACTACACAAGTTTGTTCCATCACCTTAGCACTAATTTGTTTCACAATTCTATCATTGCCCTACTACAAATTGTTGCTTAAGTTTCCTCTTTTCCTCTGATAATTTTGGCTTTGAACCATGTCTCTAATTTTTCCATTTGTGATTCAGAATATCCATACCCATAAAATGTTGAGGAACTCTGCTGAATACCCATTCCCAGGTTAGAGTACCTTTCCTCATTGTGCACGCTCAAAAATTCAGGAATATTCTATCTCACAGACCTCATCGGCATTATTTCCAATAATTCTACATTTTACCTATAATAAAATCAAAAAAAAAAACAGGACTTCAGAGGTCCAGGTGTGGTATTCCAACAGTCAAATACATCATCCAACACCTTTTGCTCGTTTGCATCTGTTAGATCATATAATGACACACACTTTCAGAAACTACTTTTAAAAGTTATCTTGTCAAAAAACAGGTTGCATTTATATAGTACCTTTTTTTGAAGAAAATATCCCAACACATTGCACAGAAGTGTAAAGGTCGAGAATGAACACTGGGCAAAAGTGGGAGGCGGAAATGTGAAATGCCAGCAGAAGGGAACCCCAGAGATTGAGTCCTGGGCAATTGAAGGCCACTATTGATGGAGAAAAGAGTGGGAAGTGCAAAAGTTGAAAGAAGAATGTTCTGTGAGTGCGTAGCACTGAAGGATGCACAGATGCAAGGCAGCGGAGGCAAAGCCACGAAAGGATTTAAGCATGAGGGTAAGTATTCTAAATTGGAGATTTTCCTTTCCTGTCCTTTACGTTTTGCTGCATAAATTGAAGGCAAATGGAAAATGCAAATATCTACTGCTTTCTAACTGGCCACAAAGAGATATACAACAATAATTCAGGGACCAGTTACTATTTTGCCATTCTTCTATGTTCCCATATCGCTTGTGGGATCTTGAACTTACCAGGTAGGGAATCTTGGGTGCCAATTCATTCTCTGCCACACTTGAGTTGATTCAGAATTTCTCTCGACTTTAACACATCTTCAACCTTATGAAGGATTTTCTTTTTGAAGTTTTGAAATGAATTATTATACTGTAGAGTAGTAGGAATCAGTTGCAGGAAGCATCTTCCTGCTTATCAGCACCAAGTACGAAACCAAACTTAATAAAATTCAGAATCTTTGGAAAAGATATTGACTCAGAAATGCTATACCAAATCTAATTCTTGACTTCCCAAGCCAAACAGATATGATTCATTCTAAAACAAGTGCAGCAAAATATAAAATGCAAGTAGGTTAACAACTATAAACCGATAAAGAAATGCAACCAAACTGGGATATCACATGTACGGTATAGAAATTAAAACTCGCTTGAAAGAACTTAATGCTTATTAACTTTTCCTATTATTTTCTCAGATTTCCCTCAAGAAAATAGAAGATGACTAATAAAGGTCCCTATTATTAGTGTTCCTTAATCTATAGCAAATCAATGGTGTACTCACCGTATCCCACATTACTATGTTCAAATCAGTATCAAATGAATTGTTGATATGTTGGGAAATATAAAGATTAACAAAGTCACAGAAATGGTGGTACATATTGACACCTGAAAGTTAAAAAAAAATTAATAAATTAGGGAAAATTTGTTTAGTTACAACTAACTGGTGAATGCTCAGCTTGTGTCACTTCCAAAGAGATCATCAAACTGTTAGCCTCTTGGTAGAATACATGCATCAATCACCAACATCTTCACCAAAAACCTCTGACCTAGTCTGCATCTGGGATTCTCTAGGGCCCTGCAGTGAATGGAGTTTCAGCTGAGTGCCAAAGTCTCCATTCTCGTTGGCAGCAAGGCAGATACAGATGAGATCAGAGAATCCCACCCCTTACCTCTTTATAGTGACATCTTCAGTGTTTGACAAAATCTTAACTTGAATAATTTCTGAAATGTTTAAAACAAAGGCTGTGAAAATACAAGTTTTGTAAGCATTGAACTGAGCTGCAAGGCTGTGATTAAGAACTCATAGATCTGTTAATAATTATGAATAAGGAATATGGATATTACATTCATGTTGAAGGAAAAGTTGAAAGCACTATATAAAATCTTTTAAGGTCAATATAATTATGCATATGCTTGGTTTAATGCTCGCAGCAACAGGAAATATAGTGAAGATTTAGAATTTTCTAGGATTTTAGTAGAGTGGTGTATGATTAATGACACTAAATATTGTCAAAACTGTGGATTTGCTTTGATGGTCCATCAAAGAATTTTGATTACCACTGTATTTATGATGCACTAGCTCCACTTGTATTAAATGGGCACTGCTATACTTGAACCAATCTGTTGGAAGCCCAATCAAAAAAAAAAGTCACACATAAATCATTTCCTCTTCCATTAAAAGATGCATCTTTTAATTCTAATAAACTAGATGTATCCTAGATCTGTTGTGGATTAGTATAAACTGCTCCACTATCAGAGAAGCTGTTAATGAAAGTGAATTCTGCAGAATCTTAAGGAGGGAGATTAGTGCACAGTTCTTGACAGGCAAATGAAAATTGCCACTGTGTATTGTAAGTTTACACTCAGCCATTTAAATTAATTGCTCTCTGAGATACACAAAGATGAGATAAAAACAGAATGTGCTGGGAAAATCTCTGAAGATCTGGTAGCATCTGTAGAGAAAGACAGAATTAACGGGTGTGATTCTCCCATTCTGCTGCACTAATTTTTTTAGCGCTGCCGGCAGGATATTGCAGTGGTGCCCAATGCACGGGAAATTGCTTCCAATATCTAACATTCTCTAACGTTCAAATGATCCATCTCCAACACTTGTCTTCCCCTCCTTGACTTCTCTGTTTCCATTTCCAGGAATAGACTGTCCACTAATAATCACTGCAAACCCATCAATTCCCACAGCTACACTGACCACACTTCCTCATACCCTACTTCTGATAAGGGATCCATTCCATTCTCCCAGTTTATCTGTCTAAGTCACACATGTTTCTCTTATGTTTTCCTTTTCCCTCAGCTGAGAATTCCACCCCACACCTCCCACCACTGCGGTTTACATTAGCCCTCTGATCCATTTCCTCTCTTGATCTTACCTCTACCCTTCGATCCCACAATCAGGATAGGTTCCCTTTGGCCTCACGTTCCACCACACCAGCCTCCAGATAGGGATTGTCCTCTACCACTCCACTATGATGACACCACCACACACATCTGCTTTTCCACTCTTCTGTTAGCATTCCAAAGGAATCATTTTGTCTGTGACAGCCTGGTCCACTCCTCTAACACATCCAACACCTCATTCCCTTTCCACAGCACCTTACCACACAATCACAGGATATACTACACAAGCCCTTTTAACTTTTTTCTCTTCATTGTCCAAAGTCCCAAACACTGCTAGCTGAAGCAGCGAGTTACTTGTACTTCTAATTCAATCTATCTATTTACTGTTCACAATGCAATCTCCTCTATACTGAGGGGAACAAACAGAAACTGGGTGAACAATATGTGGAACACCCCGATTTCCAGTTGCTCACATTTCTGTCCTTGGCCTATTGTGTCATTCCATTTTAAGAAACAGCACCTCATCTTCCAATTATGCACTGTACAGCCTTCTGGATCAACACTGAGTTCAACAAGTTCAAACCATGAACTCTATCATCCATTTTTACTTGTTTTCATGCTTCTATTTTCAGAAAGAGTTGTTCTTTATCCTACCATTAACACTCAGGTTGGCATTATGGCACAGTATTAGCACTGCTGCCTCACAGCACGAGGGACCTGGGTTTGATTCCTGACATAGGTCACTGTCCATGTGGAGTTTACACGTTCTCCCCATGGCTGTGTGGGTTTCCTCCAAGTGTTCTGGTTTCCTCCACAGTCCAAAGATGTGTGAATTAGGTGGATTGGTCATGCTAAATTGTAAGGAGCACTAGCAAGGGTAAATGCATGGAGTTATGAGGACAGAGTCTGGGTGAGATAGTGGTCAGTGCCGACTCAATGGGCTGAATAGCCTCCTTATGCACTGTAGGGATTCTATGAACACTCACTTCACACTAATGCTTTGTTTTTCACTACGAATGTTACCATTCGTTTTGCTCTTTGTTCTGATATCTTTGTCTTTTAATCTGGTCCACCCTCTAACTTATCCTAGAACTTTCCTTTTGTTCTACCTCCCCTTCCTCCACCTTTAAACAGTTTAAAACACATCACATTTCTACCTCCCTTCACTTTCAAAGAAGAGTCAAATTCAACTCAAAACATTAACTGTTTCTCTCTCCACAGATGCTGCCAAACTTGCTGAGTTTTTCCAGTTCTTTGTTTCTATTTTAGATTTCTAGAACCTGCAGTATTTTACTTTGATATAAAAATGAGAGCTGTTAAGAAGACAAGATCCCAGAGAATTTACAGTCCGCTTTTCAATCAATATTTCAGAATATTTTTACATTTACTTTCAATTGATACAATTTAAAATATAAACATAAAATTAAATTTCAAAAATAGGCAATATGAATAAAATAGTAGCTTACTTTAGACACAAGAGCTTGCCATTATGCAAGAGGCATCTAATGGAAAATTATTTGACTTTACCTGCATCTAGCTTCATGAAGTAGGTTGGCTTTTCAATAATGAGGTCACAATTTCCATCTTCTATCAGTTGAAAGTTCAGCTGAGAATATGATTGTAGTTCTGCAAACCTGTGCAAAGAATAGATTATAAATGGTACAAAACTATTGAATCAGTACAGCCTAAGGATAGCAACTATTTTGTAATTTAATCATTGTTCAATTTGCTCCAGTTTAAAATGTCAAAGAGTTTCCCAGTGTCATATGCAACCACTGCATCTTTCATGTTAACTGAATATGTTGAAATGTACCATGCGATAAGTAGGTGGTTTAGTTTCCCAGTGTTGACAAATTTTATTTTAACATTATAATGAAGGTAATTATGTGTCATTATAATGAAGGCAATTGAATGGAAATGCAAAACTAGCTTGTAAACATGATATTAATCAGGGAACATGAGAATCCCACTTTGCCGTTCATATCACTTGTTTCCATTTTTAAACATTATAGGCTGTAGCACTGAATTGCAAACTTAACTATTTTTGCTGTTAGGGTTAATACTTTTACAAAAAAAAGGTTAACAGTGGAACTGTTTTTCTACTTTTACCCCTCTTTTAGTGCTTCACCATTGTCAGCTATTGAGAGTTACAAGAAACCAGCCAAAGATAACTTTTCTTCTCTCTATATTGACTTCTGATAACACAGTCAAAACTGGAAACCTCCTAGCTGGGAAATCATTGAATAAATCCACTAATCTTTGATTCTAGAGATATATATTAACTATACTAAAGGTGTCAGTCACTGTAGATTTATTAACAAGTTAGAAGTTTTATGATAAATCATTAAACCATTCAGCACAGGACATCATTTAGTCCAGCCTGCTGTGCTAGCTCACTGAAATTCCCTGCTCCTCATACTCCAGATTTTCTTTCAATTATACTCCAATTCCTTTTTGAAAGTTAGGATTAAATCATATCTGATGTCAGACACTATATTCTGAATTTTGCAAGGACAGGTTGGTTGAATACAGGACTCTGTCTATTGCAAACAGCCAAAGGGAGATGTTTGATATGATCGTTGGGACATACTGCTGTGTCCCTGGTATTGTATCAAACTAAAATTAATTTATCACATTATTCCCTTTGTGTGGTAAAGGACGTCTCTTTGGCTTGAAGGCAGCATCCTATTAGTGGAAAATACCACACATATTACAACTGCATAGGAACAGCGTGGACAGGCTAGCTTTACCTGTTGCTTGAACTGTTTAAGTTAATTTATCCTTCAAAATTTTTGCGGTAGAATAGGCATTGTTCAAATCAGAAAGTGACACCCTTAGGCCCATTTGTGAGTATACTTGATTCACAGCAATTCTTACATCTATCCTGATGAGTGAATCAATAGCAGGAAAACTTTAACAACATGTCTCTTTTTTTCATCAATACTGAAGACCTGAACTAATTATACCTTCTCTTCTTTTCTGCAATCTTTGACATGGTTAACCACACTATTCTATTCTAACCCCTTTTCTCCATTTATCTAGGTCAGTGAGATTGCGTTCACTTGGTTCCACTCCTACCCACCTTAATGATAAGTATATCCAGCAATTCTTCTCTTGCAACTATTGTGGTGGTACTGCTGAAGCCCCATAAGGATCTATACTTTAATCTTCCTCTGACTCATCCACAGACATAAGGTCAGCTTTCACATTTATGCTGATGACATCCAACTTCTCTTACCATTGCTGACCTCCTCACTTGCTCCCAACCCCTCTCCACTATCTCAGTCAAACTGCATGTTAATATACAGTTTCCTAATATTTCCTCCAAAGAAAAATTTAAAAGACTAAAACCATCATCTTTCAGCCTCAACACAAAATGTTCCCTTGTCAACTTTAGCCCCTTCTGTGGTCAATATTCTAGGAGGATCCAGAGTGGCTGTATTCAGGCCGCGAGAAAACCTTTTTTCCCCATACGCTTTTCATCACAAAGATTGTCTGGTTGTGCCTCTGTAACATCTTGTTTTGTCCCTACCTCAGCTCATCTGCTTTGGCTACTTTCAACATTCCAACTCTCTCCCACCTTCCATCCTTAATAAACATTTGCTTATTCAAAGTTCTGTCAGCCATATTCTGTCCCGCTCATCCTCACCTAGTCCTGATCTCCCATGCCTCAAATTTAATATTCCCATCCTTGTGTTGAAATTCATGACATCAACCCTCCACCACCTTGTTACATGCTCAATAGCCTGTGGCTTCCCTCCAAACGCTCCACTTCTATGACTCTTCCTTCTTATGCAGCCTCTCCTCCCCTTTTGCACAGAATTTGTGGCCACACTTACATCTGCCACATGGTTTGAAGTAAGCCATTCTACCACTCTAATTCATTCTTTACCTTCAAGATCCTTCTTAAAACCTATTACTTTCACCAAGCTTTCGGTAAACCATTTAAAATCACTTTCTTTGGTTCAGCACCAACACATCTGAGAGGCATCTTGGGATTTTCCACATTTAATGTGATATATAAATGCAAGCTGTTATTTGTTGCCACAGTTGCAGAAAGTATGTTGCATGTACCAGTTAAAGGTACCAGTTCAGCCGCTATGACAGGCTGTTAGTCTCAGCCATGACTGGTAATCCACTGTTTTATATACAATTAAAATTCTGCAACAACAAAATGAATAATTCCAAATTTTGTATAATTCAAGATATATTTCAATTATAAATCATTATACACTGTCTTGAGAAGTGACAGAGACCACAATGCTTGCTGCAACTACTTGTTAGTTTATAACCATAGCATCCATGAGGGTAAACCAAGAATAGTATAATATAAACTGAAATCTTCTCATAATGATAACCATACAACAAATACAGAAATACAGAAAAAAAATGTTAATTTTCTCTAATAGTAATGCATTCTCCTATTTTATATTTATCAAAATTACAAATTATGTATTGTGCTTTTATTGCTAATACTTAATTACTCATACCAAAGTCACACAATATCAACTTCTTATATCATTCTAGCAACATTAAAAAGTTTGTTTTACATTTATACAATGTTTCTTTCAGCACTGATTTATTTCTGTTAAAATGTATGATTGGGTTTAAATCAAATTCGAAAATTCAAAATAATAAAATTTTACAGCCTCTTATGCTTTCTTCCACCATGATGCGGAGATGCTGGCGTTGGACTGGGGTAAGCAAAATAAAAAGTCTCACAACACCAGGTTAAAGTCCAACAGGTTTATTTCATAGGACAAGCTTTTGGAGTGTCATTCCTTCTTCAGGTGAGTGAGGAGTTGTGTTCACAAATAAGGCATATGTAAACACAAACTCAATTTACAAGATAATGGTCGGAATGCAAGTCTTTACAAGTAATCAAATCATCACTGCAACCTCCCCAAGCTCTACAATCCACAAGATCTTTGTGTCTGCCAATTCTGGCCTCTTGCACACTCCTAAATTTAATCACTGCACTCTTGGTACTCTTTAGCTACCTTGGCTCTAAGCCTCTTTTACTTTCTACCTTTCTCTCTCCTCTTTAAAACTCACCTTTAGGCCAACCAAAATGAGACAGCATAGTGGATAGTATTGAAGACAGCATAAAACTACAGCAGATAGATTGGGGGAATGAGCCAAGCTGTGGAAAATGGATTTTAATACAAATAAGTGAGAGGTTCTCCATTTCAGATCAAAAAAGGATAGATCAGGGTATTTTTTTAAGAAGGCACAAAGTTAAATTCAGCAGATGTTCAACAAGATCTGGGGGTTCAGGTGCATAGCTCTTTAAAATGCCACAACCAGATGCAGAAAATAGTCAATAAGGCCAACAGAATGCTGGCCTTCATATCTAAAGGTCTGTACTATAAGGATGCAGATGTTATACTACGGTAGTTGAAAATCCTTGTTAGATCCTACTTAGAGGACTGTGAGCAGTTACACCTTCGAAAAGATGTTCTGGCCCTGGAGAAAGTTCAACACAAGTTTACAAGAATGAGACTTGGACTTCAAAGGTTAAGTTATGAGGAGAGATTAGACAAAAATAGGCCTTTATTTTCTCAAAGTCAGAAGGTTGAGGAGTGATCTGATAGAAGTCTACAAAACATTGACAGGAAGGACAGAGTGGATAAAGTGGATAACTGTTTCCACTAGTTGAAGGCTCTAGAAGCCAGGATCATAATCTAAAAATTAGGGCCAAACTGTTCAGGAGAAATGTTAGAAAATACTTCTACATAAAGAATAGGTGGAGGGTTGAAACTCTCTTCCTCAAATGGCGGTGGATACTGGTTCAATTGTTAGGTTTAAATCTGGGAGAGACAAATTTTTATTGAGCAGGGGTAACAAGGGATATGGGCCTAAAGCATGCACATGGAGTTAGACTACAGGTCAACCATGATCTTATTAAATGGCACAGTGCACTCAAGTGGCAGACTGGCCTACTCCTGTTCCTATCCGTATGACCAATCTGTCCTAATATGTTGGAATGTGTTTCAATGTCTGGTTTTGATAATACTCCAATAAAGCAACTTTGGACCTTTCGCTAAATTAATGATGCTATATACATTGTTGTTGTTGTTATATCTTTTCATGAACTGTGTTTTTCAACACTCCAAACAATGTTTTTTCTCCCTCCCTTTAATGGGTCTCTGCACCAACCGAAACTGAAAGATGACTCATTCCAAATCTCCAGGAATAATGAAATCATTCATTCTGCAACATGCAGATGAGTCAATGAGAGAATGTCCTATTTGAGGATGCACTGAGATTTCATGTAACTGAGAGGTGCAGAAAGTTTTATATTTCTTACAAATATCAATGTGGATAATGCACACTCAGCAAACAACAATAAATCCACCCAAGATAAGATACAAGACAATTTGCAAAGAAAGTTTTAAAAAAAGTAATTAATGCTATTCCCCAGAGATGGACTGTTGAGTAGCAAACATTGCATATTCCAATACTGAACTTCAGTTAAGATTAAATTAAACTCTTAGAGTTGTTTTTGACTAGCAAATATGTGCAGAGGACACACCATAAAGTCTTTGTGGTAAATAAAGAATGAAAATAAACACAAGTTGTAGCTTTTCCAAACATCTTGAAACATGAATTATCATTCACTCACGATAAGTATTTGAATATTACAATACTGAAAAAGTACATAAACTTGCCAGGACTGGAGAGGACTCTTGTGTTCTCCTTCAGCCAAGAGTGCCTTTTTATCCAATTTACAATAGCCTCCAATTTCACCATCCTGAAGGAAATCTTCCTTGTATCTGTTGAGGGAAGATCCACACTCATGTTTTACAATTTCTAAAGATTATTAACGTTGAGGCCTCTATATTACTATTCTGCCATTGTTATAAATAAAATATAAAACACCAAGGATTTAACTTCTGGTATCCCTTAAGTTTTAAGTCTTACGTATTCTCAAAAATTGGTATTCCAAAATCATGTTGTGTTCGAAAAGGGCACTTATAATTTGATTAAAAGTAAACATACCTTTAGTGCGATCTAAATTTAACACTGAAAGTGCAGATAAGGCCAGGGACATGAAGGTTCAGCCAAACTTAACAGCAGGATCTCAATGTTAGGTTGAAAATAAAATTTTTAAAACATCAGCAGACCAAATTTATAGTGTGCCCAATTGCTGGACAGGCAAGACAACAGCAGCACAATGCTGTTGACACAATGGAAGTCCCTTGGGGATGGTCTCTGGTGATCAGGAGGAGGGGAAATCTTGGAAAATGATACAAAGAGACTGCTATTGGTAGAAGAAAAGCTAAAGGCTTCTCTGAGGGGTTGGATGAGCACTCCTGCTCCTCCTAGCCCATATGAAGTATTGTAAAAGCCATTCACTTTCATTGCCAGTTTCCCAGGAAACTCTGATGCCTGCAGTTTAATTTAAATATGGCTTCCATTGTACTGTGAGGGTCTTGTTTAAATATATTAATAAAGTGCCCTGTCTCTATAAGGTGCACTCTCATACAACAACCATTATAAAGAAGGTGACAGATAGATCATCGTCAGGATGTGGTTGTGATTTGCATATGTTAGCAAAATCCACCCCTCCACCCATCCATCCCAGCTTACACAACTTCCAACTTCCTTCCACCCATTGGTGGGGGAGCACTGCTCATTGTAGCTACATTAAAACTATAAGAAATTATCCAGTTCTTTTTGGAAGGATACTTCCTATTTTATTGCATTCTCATGTCCAGCATTCATTTACTTTGCCACATTAATATCCCAGTGAGTTAAGTCTCATCCAAAGTGTCTGCTTATTCCCATAAAGAAGACATTTGAAATCGGAGACCTATCTGTGCTTCTTCTTGGGTTTCTCAAATCAACGTAAAGATTTGTAGCTCTGCAATAGCGAGTATATTTGGAGCACACTAAAGATGAATCTCCCTGAAATAAAACCCCAGAGGAATGTAATTAGTTAAACCTGAGAAATAAAGTTTGGAAAACAACAGTGAATAGAAAGTTTGAGATTAATTTTAAAATAAGCAGATTAAAGATTGTTTTCAAAAACTTACTGGTTTGGCTGGTTCACACAGCGTTTTCATCTCACGAAGCATTTCTTTTACATATCCAAAGTCAGCTTGCTTCCAGAAAATATCCTGTGCTGCTTCTATTGTGTTGGCCCTGTGACAAAAAACATAAAATGAATCCTTTCATGTATGATTCACCCATTTACCAGTCAAGCAGCAAATTCCCCAAATCTTGAGGTCACTCATGACCTCATGAGCTGGATCAATCAAAGAACAGTGCAAGTGGAGATAAAAAGGCAGTGCCAATCTATACTCCTAACTGAGGGGTTGATCGTTTGATCGGCACTCCAGGGGGTAGTATTTTCCACTGACAAAATATGCTTAAAAATAGAGAATTTTAGGTTGAATAGATAGATCGTGTCTATTGCAATGACTTCAAAGGACACATAATGCTCAAGGAGTTATAAAATAAGAGTATTTCATAAAACATCATGGTGCACTTTGCACATTGACAGTTGTAGGATAGATTACCCTTACAGGATAAGTGGGTTGGTACAAGCATTGAGCATAATGGGATAGTTAGAATATAATGGAACCTAATTAAGCTAAATAAGCATGATTAAAATAATCTAACACAATTAAGGCCTAGGGACAATGAAAAATTACTAAGAGATAAGTAAATATGAGCTCCTCTGAACAAGGTAGGGAACTTTACCGTGCAGAGTATAGATACTAATTGGGGCCCTTTGTTCCCATGGTATCATAATTAGTCATGTGACATTGACTGAGACAATACCAGCAACAAAGAAGCAATTTCAAGAATATGAGGTGAAGTTCTTTGTCAGGTTAACAACTTCAATTGATCAACTCCTACCCACATGGGTCTCCTGAAGGGTAAGTAGGTAGATGCATCACTTGCTTGTATTAATTGCGGGCAATCCAATAAAATGTTTATTTATTAATGTCACAAGTAGGCTTACATTAACACTGCAACAAAGTTACTGTGAAAATCCCCTAATCACCACACTCCAGCACCTGTTTGGGTACACTGAGGGAGGATTTAGCATAGCCAATGCACCTAACCAGCACATCTTTCAGACTGTGGGAGGAAACCAGAGAACCTGAAGGAAACCACATAAACACAGAGAGAACATGCAAATTTTGCACAGGCAGTGATTCTAGCCGGAATCGCTGTGAGGCAGCAATGTGCCGCTATGCTGCCCCAAGTTGCCTGATGACTTTGTCTCTTGCATTTATTCAGAGTGTGAATCACACTGACACTAAAAAGAACACCTAAATCTGCGTAAAATTATGTCTCTGACATTTACTACTGTGGGATCTTGAGCAGAGGGGAGGAGTTATAGAATAGTTATGCAAGGCTCACTAGAAAAGACTATGCAGCATACTGGGTCCATGTAAGCTCTCTGTAAAAGCAATTCAACTAATTCCTCTTCCTTGCCTTTTTCCTATAGCTCTGTTTTACTTCTCTTTACATAACAATCCAATTCCCTTTTGAAAGCCATAACTATATGTGCCTCTACCATACCCTCAGACAGCCTATTCCAGATCCTGATACTCAAGGTTTATGGGGACTTTTCCTCATATCACCATGGCCTCTTTTGCCAATCACCTTTATTTTGAACACTTCTATCAAATTGCCCCTCAATCTCCTCTGAAGGGAATAGTTTTGCCAATATTTTCTCACAGACCAGTGCAGTGAGCTGGTAAGATTGTGTACAAGGCCAAAAGTCTGGTTTGTGTCAGATGCAACCCAGTTTGGCACTGCACACAATCTTCACAGCTCTATTTTGCCAGCAAGATCAACTGACTTGCATAGGATTGAATAAATTTCAATCCTATTAACATGCCTTGCATGCATCTCCAGCTTCCTGGAGTTTTTCCCATCACCGACATGCCGAAAGAGCAGTGAGAGTCATGCAGATCTCCACCAGCACAGACCAGGTGCCATGCAAGACCAGGGGTATCAAATGCCATTGAAGACCTGAGGTGTTCAAGAACACGGCTAGGCACCTGCGAAAGTGGGAGGCGTTCTGCAAAGGAGAGGGGGGATCTCTGCAAAGTAGGGTCTCTTTGGGTTACCCTAAGAGTAACCCAAAGGTTACACTATGAAAGGGAGCTCCACAAGACGGAGGCTCCACACGACAAGGACGAGGACGAGGGTTCTGTAAGTGGGCTGTGTAAGCAGAAGGACTCTATAATATCTTAAATTTGAGAGCACAATCCTTCCTCAAAAATGACAGTATATTTTTTGAGAAGCAGCTGCAGCGGCGATGGGGAAAATTGTATTCTACATTCTACAACTGCACAGACAACATCAGTGATGTTTACTGCTAATCCTTTAATCATCATTTAAAAAAGCAGAATTTTTCACCCAAGGATGTATCCCCAAAACTATACATTGTGCCCTTTCTTTGCTATGGGTCTTACCAGCCTGAAGTAGCATCAGTACACACAGGATAGCTGAATCTGTATTCTGGCCTGCAATTATTTTCATATCCCCAGCAGGATTGTAGCTTTGTCAGGTGTTTCTACCACAAAAGCAAATGTGCAATTAACTCAAATTTCTCAAGTTCAACAACATCTTATCCAACTTTCCAATCAAAATGCTCTACCCATTCTTTAAAAAGTCTGATAATATGGTAATACAATAGCTAATTGGATTAGGAATTGGCTAGCTGATAGAAGACAGAGGGTGGTGGTTGATGGAAATTGTTCATCGTGGAGTTCGGTTACAAGTGGTGTACCTCAGGGATCTGTTTTGGGGCCCCTGCTGTTTGTAATTTTTATAAATGATCTGGATGAGGGTACTGAAGGATGGATTAGTAAATTTGCGGATGACACCAAAGTCGGAGGAGTGGTAGATAGTGAAGAGGGGTGTTATAGTTTGCAGAGAGACTTGGACAAGTTGCAGAGCTGGGCCGAGAGGTGGCAAATGGAGTTTAATGCGGAAAAGTGTGAGGTAATTCACTTTGGCAGGAATAACAAATGTGTAGAGTATAGGGCTAATGGTAGGACTCTTAATAGTGTTGAAGAACAGAGGGATCTTGGTGTATATGTGCATAGATCCCTGAAAGTTGGCAATCAAGTCGATAAGGTTGTTAAGAAGGCATACGGAGTCTTAGCTTTTATTGGTAGGGGGATTGAATTTCGGAGCCGCAACGTCATGTTGCAACTGTACAAAACTCTAGTGCGGCCGCACTTGGAGTATTGTGTGCAGTTCTGGTCCCCACATTATAAGAAAGATGTGGAGGCATTGGAGAGGGTACAGAGGAGGTTTACCAGGATGTTGCCTGGTATGGAGGGCAGGTCTTATGAAGAGAGGCTGAGGGATTTGAGGTTGTTTTCGTTAGAAAGAAGGCGGCTAAGAGGAGACCTTATTGAAACATATAAGATGATTAGAGGTTTAGATAGGGTGGACAGTGATAGCCTTTTTCCTAGGATGGAGAAAGCTAGCACGAGGGGACATAGCTTTAAATTAAGGGGTGGTAGTTATAGGACGGATGTCAGAGGTAGGTTCTTTACCCAGAGGGTGGTAAGGGTATGGAATGCCCTGCCTGCTGCAGTTGTAGATGCATCAAGTTTGGTGGCGTTTAAGAGGTTAGTAGATAAGTTTGTGGATAAAAAGGGAATGGTTTAGGTTAGAGGGTCATTGCTTTTTCCTAATTGGTCAGTGCAACATCGAGGGCCGAAGGGCCTGTTCTGCACTGTAATGTTCTATGTTCTAATATGAAAAGAGCAAAATGGTAAAAGCAGCAATATAAGGAACAGAAAAAAATAATTTAATATTAAATTATTACTGTTATTCATTACCAAAATTCCTGCTTTACTTTGAGTGTTAAGTACAACTGAATAGTACCAAAGCTTAAGTAATTCATACTATTTATTGTCCAGTAATGATATAAATGACAGTACAGCCTTTTAAGTCACTGCTCTAGTGAGCTATAGGTTGACGCCACAATTCCAAATTCATTAAGTGATCAGGGTCAATGGTATTGCTGTTGAGAATACATTTCTCAAATTGAGAAAACAAAAGCTATTTCTCAACTTGGACAGATAATCAGATGGATAATTATCTCCCAACTACTTTTACAAAACAAGTAATGTCTGGTCCAATGCAACAAGAGACATGAATGTGAGTTGCCAATTTGCTTGTCTTCAGGCATTTTCCAAAGAGCTCTACATTTATTGTTTTATTTTAAAAAGCATGCACTTTAGGACTGATCAACTTTTTTTCAATGTAAAAATGCTAAAGCCATTAAATGCTAACTTTTGTTCTGCCATTAGTGGCTAGTAATCTTTTAGCATAAAAGCATAACTAAAAATTATTGCAAATGATTACACAAAACATCTAATAAAACATTATTGACAAACATTGCATTTTCTGATTCCCAAACATCTTTCAAAAAAAAAGTATGTCAAAGCTTGTAGAAGATTCATTTTTACACTGAACACAAAACCACAAGTCCCTTTTTGAATCTTACAGGCACTATTATCAATTGGTATTACACTTCTTTTGCAGTATTTGAAATAGAAGTCACTTAAAAGTATTAAGTACTATCCAAGCAGTCAAGTGTCAAATTCTATTCCAAACACCACATAAAATCCAAAATATTCTGCTTTGGCCGCTTGCAGTGAAAGTGTTGAAAGCTCACCCAGAGTTTCTTCAAGTATTATTAAAATATACACTCATTATCTCAAGAGTTCTTATATAAGGATATTCAATTGAGAATTATCAATGTACAATATTGGGTAAAGAGACAACTATTGGTGCAAATTTAAATGTATTCATTGTCTGAAATACTATTAAAACAACAAATTTTGCTCAGTTATTTTTATTTGTCGTTACCACATTTAATAATATTCCATTTCATTAATGCAGAATTTTTAAATTCTGCACTTCCAAGGTCCAGGAATCAATGTTTTGTTTCAGGAGTGCAAATTGCAATCTTGTTTAATGAAGGTATTTTGAACAGCAAGTCAAATTCTAGCAAGCATTATATTGCAAAGGTCTTCAATGATTCAACTGATTAAAGTAGTGAACATTATGCAGGCAGCTGGCCCTAAATTTGATCACCATTTTATGTTTATGGATCTCTATCAAGCAGCAAAACAGGCAATACATTTGACCTAATGCCCTTCTATTAGGCCAAGGCTCCTATTCCTGATGACAATACAATGACCCTTCTAGTGATTATATAGAAATCTAGGTTAAAAACATAATCGAACTCAGTTGAGATGTCTCTATTGAGTAAGTGTCTCTACAGGGTAGTAAATGCATAGGTTCACCCGTAAGAAGTGGCTATTTAAATAAGCCTTTATAATTCAGCAATGCAGTGATTTCAACTGCTTGAAATATCAAAAGGTTAATCCTTAATATTCCAGTCACTGATTAAAAGGGTTATGAATACAGACAAGGTTTGCTGTGTGAGCAAATATGTTAAAGTTTTTATTTCTGAAATTTAATTTCTGCCACACATGAACTGCTTTAATGTGTGTTACATTAATTTGAAAAAGTACTCCTTGGATTAAGGGGAAGAAGGCCAAGATTGTCATTTCTATTTTATAAACTATTGATGAGCAGAGGATTTATTTTTTGAGGACTGAACCATATCTCAGCACTGTCTTCCTCCACAACCAACAGTTCCAGTTAAATAAAGATTACAATGTTAGCTTCAAAATACATTATCTGTGGGCCAATCAATTGAGTTTTATTTAATTTATTTCAGTATCAAGAAGAAATTTTGCAAAGCTTTGTCTCAAGTTATTAAGGAAATTAGTAGTGTCTATGACTGAACTTATCTTCTGAAAGCACTGATCATGCTCGTGTTGACAATAATTTTTTATGAGAAGC
Organism: Sphyrna mokarran; assembly: GCA_024679065.1. NCBI lineage: Eukaryota > Metazoa > Chordata > Chondrichthyes > Carcharhiniformes > Carcharhinidae > Sphyrna > Sphyrna mokarran. The sequence goes on along the minus strand of JAGIQG010000003.1, from coordinate 100,272,698 downwards.
TGTCTGGACTTTTACCCAAAGAACCATTCTTTAAATCGAAGCCTAGATATTAGGTTTTCAAAATGGCAATCCCAGTCAATAAGGGGATGCTAATTGATCTGTGAACTCTCACATTTGTGTCAGTTATCAGATTTCCATATTTTCTATATCTGCTTAATAATAAACACGTAACAATAAAATATGTTTCTATTTCATCAGCAGATGCTGTTCTTTGCAGTTAGAGCAGGAGCTTGCTGGGACAGTGGTTGGCACTGCTGCCTCACAACTCCAGGGATCAGGGTTCAATTCTGACCTTGAGTGACTGTGTGAATTTGCATGTTTTTCTACGTGGGTTTCCTCTGGCTGAACCAGTTTCTTCTCACAGTCTAAAGATGTGTGGGTTAGGTTGATTGGTCATGCTAAGTTGACTTTTAGGGAGATTAGCAGGGTAAATACAAGAGTTACAGGGATAGGATCTGGGTAGAACTGTTGACAGTGCAGGCTTCATGGGCTGAATGGCTTCCTTCTGCATTATTGGGATTCTGTGAGCGGATTAGCAAACATTTTTATCTTCTGCCTTTTAACAACATCCTGCAGGTGTGGCTCTCCCACTGTTTACACTCAGTTAAGAACTAATCTCACCAGGCTTGCTGGGTTTCAGAGGCTCAAAGGAACAAATGGAACCAGGAGTTGTTGTGTTTACACAACTAAAATCAGCATTTTGATAGCAACATTACAGATCCATATGTTCATGGGTTTATCATACCACACTATTCCCTGGAATGAGGACTGGATCACATTATGAGTTGAGACTTGTGGAGCTGCATTTAATAAAATGCTGCGCAAAATCATATAATAATTGCAGGACGTCCTTGAACACCTTTGAACATTCGTAGGAAGTTTTTAAATGAAAAGTTTGAAAAACATGGGTCTTGACACCATGTGTAACTGGTTCAGCCAATACGTGAATGCTTATGAACAGTAACCCACATTATATTTATCTGTACCACAGATGTGTTATTCCTTATGAGAAACTTTTACATATTTATAAAATGTATCCACTCATTTCTTAAGGAATATACTTTTGTACATAGAATAAAACTTACCTTAAATGGACACGCAAGGTCTTTTTTGCAACTAGTAGCTATATGCATGTTATTGTGTAGAAAATAAGGAATGTGCTCGTTAGGCAATCTGATATTGTATAAAGGCACTACTTTCACAGCATCTGCATCATTTTCATCACTGACTTCCAGTCCAGAAACTCCAGCAGGCTTCATTGCAAATTGAACCACCATTAACATGATAAGTGAACAGATGGCAGACCTACAAAAGAAAAATGTAAACTTCTGGCAAATTTTCATTAGTGGCTTTGCAGCAGATAATAATCCAACTGTTCTTGTTTAAATAAGCAAGTGCCCTGAATACCACAAGCACTGCAATCTTCAAATAGTGCAGGTTTACTCAGCTTTAATGTAACATTATGTGTTTTGCTGGAAACATACTCTTGAACTACAAAAGACGCTTATATATATAACAGTAACACCACAACTTACTGTATCAATGACTCACTGACAGAATTTCCTTCTATGGTAACAAACTGAGTCACCTGTTTTAGATTACAATTTAATTTTATCTTTAAAATAAGACAAGAAAATAATAAAAAGGGATTAGAGACATCTGGCTCATTCAAATTTATGCTTAACCAACTAGACATAATAATTAATTTAATATCGATATGACTTGGAAAAGATTTAACTCCTAGAACAAAACTAGTGACTGCACATCTGTCTGAAATGTATTATTCAATTATTACCAAATATATTGCCATATTTTTTCATAATATTCTTCAGAAAAAACATACAATTTTAAACAAATGGACACCACAACCAGGCCTTTCACACACTGTCATTTTGTTTGGCTGTTACTAATAAGCTGTAGGTTTCTTGCTCTTCACAGTTGATGGTCTTTAAGAACCTCCTAGATACTGGGTGTTGTAGGTAAAATGATACCTCAAAGACTGTTAGTGAGTCAAAATATAGTGGGTTTTATTGCAAAGCTTTGGGAGAAACCACTGTATTTTGACTCACTAACAGTCTTCGAGGTGTTATTTTACGTACAACACTGGGCCAGAAACCAGACAACCATGGATAGAAATACAGAAAACTCAAGATGAAAATCATCTAGACTCTATTTCTTGCAGTTGTATCCAAGAATGTGTTTTATTCAATGCAATTGTCGAATTTTGCATGTGTGTTTTCTAACAAAGATGATAATAATGGTGACTTTATCTGAACATTTCAGAGCCTAGCCTTTTTTTTTGGAAGCTCATTTGCCATTAATAAACATCCAGTCGTAATCTTTAAACAAAACATTTTTTTCTCCTTTTTAATTGAACTCTCTGCTCTACTCTGCACTTAGGTTTCTATTTGATAAGATAAGGTCCTCTTACCTGTGCGAATATCCAAATTCATTTTCAATTATGATATTTACTTCCCCCTCTTTGATCCATTCATGTTCCTCTTCAGTTTCACTTTCCCGTTTTAATAAGCTAAAAGAATAAAAGTTCACTTCCTGAATTGAATTAGCAGCCATGTTTAACCACAGAATATTTCACTTTATTCAAGATGTTCCATGTCTCTCTGACTAGTTTTCCTAGTTTAAAAAAAAACCTGCTTTATCTTGAACATTCACATTCTGATGCCAATATTTCAGATTAACTTCAGTACTTTCAGAACTCCACCAAATTTAATCTTCGAATTTAGTTCTGTAAATAATGATTACTTTCATACGTGCAGAATATGTGAAATTGAATTTTAAGAACAGATTGTACAACTGATAGGCAATGTTTTTTATAGTCAACACGGGAAAAGATTAACAACATTGTTGCATTGATTTTCAAGTGTCCTCAGAAAGACTTTCTCTTGCAGGTTAGAATGCAATCTGAATCTCCTAATTATGTTATGGATATAATAATTAACTTCATATAACTTCCTGATGATGACCTGAATGTGATCTCAATAAATTTGCAACAGTTGCCTTAGAATCATTACTCCTTCATCACAATGTGTCAACATGTAGTGCACTGAAACGAAAAGAAATAAACTCACAAGTTAATAAAACCAACAAATAACACGGAGAGCTTACGAACCAGGAAATTAATTTTGGGTTTCAGATGAATTATGAACTACTCGAGCTTTTCATTCAGGGTTTATTATCTGAATCATAGGTTTTGATAAAAAGAAAAACTGCAAAACATACCATTTAAGAAATCATGATAACGGGTGAACACCCATAGTGCAGGGCAGCATCAAGCATAAAAATGGAAAATGAGAAGTTGAGGTTATTCAGAAATGAGTTATTAGAAGATGCCAAGTTTGTTTTTTTTAATCTAAAGCTTGCAGGAGAAAGGGAACACTGAACAAGTTGTTTCAGTTTTCAATATGGGAAAGAATTAAAGTCAGGAGACTGTGTAATGAGTATTGGTCATTGTACCTTGCATTCAATTATTGATTATAACACGGCTGGGAAGTCAGAAAAGGGAAATGCATGTACTGTAGTTTACTGAGAAATCAGAACAAAAAGAGGCTAACGTTATATTTCATTTGCTCAGTTGACTATGAAATAATGGCAATAACTGATAGTAAAAGTTTTTACAAGCGGATAAAAAGGAATAGCTAAAGTCAGTCTTTTACAGGAAGAAATTGGGGAACTAATAACGGGAAGGAAGGAAATGGTAGAAACTTTGAACAAGTTATCTTGGCATTGTCTTCATAGCATCCCAATAACGCAAAATCTAGAGACAAAAGGGAGGGAAGAACTTAAAACAATTACTATCACAGGAGAATAAATACTAGGAAAAGTACTAATGGGAATGAAGGCTGCCAGATCTCCTGGAGCTGGTTGCGTGTATTCTAGGAATTCAAAAAAAGTGGATGTGGATATAGTGGTTGGAATCTAGTTGAAATTTTCAAAGTTTTCCAGATTCTGGAAAGGTCCAACCAATTTAGAAGACTGTAAATGTAACACTGCCGGTCAAGAAAAGAGTGAGACAGAAAGCAGGAAACTGTAAGCCAGTTAGCCTAATCTTAGTCATTGTGAAGTTACTGGAATCCATCATTAAGGAAGTAAGAGGAGGACATATAGAAAATCATAATAAAACATTGTTGACTCTACCTGATCATATTTAACAAATTTGTTACAGTTTCTTGAGAATGTATAATGTAGGATGGATAAAGGGAAACCTGTAGATGTACATCAAAAAGCACAGAACACATCCACTACTGGGATTCTCCAGTGCCGCTGCAGTGAATGGAGTTTTGGCTGAGTGCCAAATTCTCTATTCCTGCTGGCAGCAAAACAGAAACAAACAAGATCACAGATTCTCATCCTTAGCATATTTGGATTTACCAAAGCATTTAATAAGATATGACAAAAAAGGTTACATCACAAGATAGGGGCATGTGGTATTGAGGGTAATATATTAGGGTGAACAGAAGTTTGGCTAACACAAAGTAGAGTTGGGTTTAAAAAATATCATTTGCAGATTGGCAAACTGTAAGCAGTGGAATGCCATTGGGATCTGTACTGCAGTGTTAAATATTTGCATTCAATATTAATGATTTGAATGAAGGGGCCCAAGTTTACTGTAGTCAAATTTGCCAATAGTACAAAGGTAACTAGAAAAGCAAGTTGTGAGGAAAGCAATTGTGAAGGGATAATGGGTAGGTTAAGTGATTGGGCAAAAATTCGATTGATGAATTTTAATATGAGATTGTCCATTTTGGTGAGAAGAATGGAAAAGCATGATATTATTTAAATGGAGACTGCAGATGCTGCAGTGCACAGGGTGTTAGGTGCCCTTGTATGTGAAACACAAAAGGTTAGAATGCAGGTACAGCAAATAATTAGGAAGTCAAAAAGAATGCTGGCCTTTATTGAAAGGGGGAAGAGTAGATAAGTCTTATTACAACTGTACAGACCATTAATGAGAACACAACCTAATTATCCAGTACAGTTTGACTCTCCATACTAGGGGTGACATACAGGTTAGCACTGCTGCCTCACAGCACCAGGGACTTGGGTTTGATTCCCAGCTTGGGTCACTATCTGTGTGAAGTTTGCATGTTCGCCCTGTGTCTGTGTGGGTTTCCACTGGGTGCTCCAGTTTACTCCCATAGTTCAAAGATGCACGGATTAGGTGGATTAGCCATGTCAAATTGCCCCTTAGTGTATGGGAGACTAGCTATGGTAAATTCATGGGATTATGGGGATAGAGCCTAGGTGGGAATATTGTCAGGCTCAGTGGGCCGAATTACCTCCTTCTGCAATGTAGGATTCCATGATTCTAGGATGGAGATAATTACATTAGAAGTTCAGAGAAGGTTTACTAGGCTTATTCCTGGGACAAAGTAGTTATCGTACCAGAAAAAAGTTGAGCAAATTGGGCCTACACTCATTGGATTTTAGAACAATGATAAGTGATCTTTAAGTGTGAAATATAAGATTCACAAGGAAATTCATAGGGTTCCCCCCGTGGGGAAATCCTAAACAAGAGGGCACCATTTCAAAATCACGGATCTCCCAATTAAGACAGAGATCAAAAGGAATTTTGGTAGTTAGCATTGGGAACCCTCTTCTCCAGTGAGCAATGGAGGCTGGGATATCACATACATTTAAAGCTAAATCAGACAGAATTTTAATTAACAAGGGACAAAAGGGTTAAGGGGGACAGAAAGGAAGGTGGACTTAAGGCCACAGTTAGATGAGCCATGACCTAATAAAGATATCCTCACTCAATCCTCTTTCTTATGATCAGACGCATATTTACTCCAGTGATATTAGTTAAGAAATGGCGCTATCATCAATTGCTATTTCTCAAACCTGGAGCTAGTTCAACACAAACCAGTGATAGAGCTTTAAGACCCTCCTATTCTGCATTGTTCAACCAACCGTTGGATCAGAAAAACTTTCATATATCTGTGCTATTAAGGGGAACACCAGACACCAGGTGAGTCTCATATTAAATTATAAATGAAAGCTCCTATTAATGTGGGTTTATTTCAAACTGCAGAAAATGAAATGTGGGGTGCTAATTCTGCATTTGTCCATTAATTAAGCAACAGCACTACGAACAACCTTCCCTCCCCCAATATAAAATGGAGTATGGAAATAGATAAGCAGCTTCCTGAGTTTATGCAGGTATTCAGTGGGTTGAAGTTTGGTTAGTGTTTGTTGCATTTTTAATGGACGCATCTCTTTTTATTCTGGCCCCTGCTTTTGGTTTCACTCGGAGGAAGGGTTGGGAACAGAAGCCCTATGCAGAGGTTTTTTCCATAATAAAGCTATTGTACTTGCTGATCCCAGGTGCTGGGTAAGTGACAAGCAATGGGTGGAAGCCTCGGGGTCACAGTGTATCCGCCGGCAGCCTCGGGGTCACAGTGTATCCGCCGGCAGCCTCGGGGTCACAGTGTATCCGCCGGCAGCCTCGGGGTCACAGTGTATCCGCCGGCAGCCTCGGGGTCACAGTGTATCCGCCGGCAGCCTCGGGGTCACAGTGTATCCGCCGGCAGCGTTCGATACCTGGGCCGACGTTCCAGAACGAAGCCAGCCAAGCGCGCCGCCATCACAGGTGCCACATGAGAAAGTTTCCCCGGACAGCACAGAGAGCAGAAGAGGGGCCTTCCCCTGACAAGAACATCAATATAACTTCACAACAGTAAAAAAAACAAACTTCTTCATTCGAAAGTCCAGAACGGATGACCAGAGGGGCCTCGGTTTGTGCTAAACCAGTTAAAGTTATACCCGCGCGGACGTCACCGTTTATCATTTTCTTTTAAGATCATCGTTGCAATGTTATTAATAGGGTTTCTTTTGCTGTAAAAGCTATTTTTTCAATGCGTCCCGAACTATACTATTAATGACCATTTTTGCACTTAGATAACTCAGCGGCAGCGTCTCTGAACTATACAATTTAGTCTTTTGCTTTTATTTTTCTCCAGAATTCAGTGAATTTTTCAAACACATCACCAATTGCCATTCGAAATATCCTATGGACTTTCATTCAGTCATCCTTTCAGATAACAACAATATAACTGATTTATGAAAATATCTTTCTCTTCATATAACAATTATTTTGAATCTAAAACCTTATTTACCATTCAAATTAAGTTGTTTATCTCTACTTGCTCCGTCAAAACCAAAAATCTGCTTTTAACGAAAACAAACAACCATAATGTCTCCAAACTCCACGTAATTCTTGGTAAACCTCCTCTGTGTTCTTTCCAAGTCATGGCATCTTTTCTAAAGACTGCCGTCCAAGTCTTCACAATATTCCAACTGAAGCCACCTATACAATAATTTGTACATTTTTTAATGCACTTTATCTGCCTTAATTATCAACTTAACCTGCCATCTTCAAAAGACTGTAAATAGTAAAAGGGAGCGTGATGCCAGTAAAAGCTGGAGGAGGGTCAATTAGGGACCAAAAAGGAGCCAGTGGCATAGCTGAAGTGTGAAATGAACACTTTACATCTGTGTTTATCAAGGAAGCAGGTGTCACCCAGGCCATAGTGACAGAGGAGGAAACTTAAAGTTTATTATTCTATCACTAGGAGGGTTCAAAACTGATGAGAAGACATTGGACAAACTGTCAGAACTTAACAAGGCATTGGATGAAAAGCATACAAGGATATTGAAAGAAGTGAGAATGAAAATTCAGCGGCACTGGCCATAATATTTCAGTTTTCCCTGAACTCAGGGAAATGCCAGATGTCTGTAGAATTGCAAACATTACAACAAAGATAGCCTAGCAATTACAAACCAGTCAGTTTAACTTTGGTGGTGGGGAAGCTTCCTTCCAGAAACAATACTATGGGATAGAACTAATAAATCACATGGAAAAATGTGGAATAGGAAGAGTCAGCATAGATTTCTTAAGGAAGAATTGTGTTTAACTATATTGCTGGTGTTTTTTGAAGAGACAATAGAGAGGGTTGATAAGGGTAATGCTATTGATGTGCATACCAAAAGGTATTAAGCACAATGCTACATCACAAGCTTGTGAAAAAAGTTATAGCTCAAGGATTAAAGAGGTCATTCAACATGTGGGTACAGAATTGGCTGAGTAGTCAGAAATGGAGTAATGGTTATTCTTTGGATTGCAGAAGAGTTTGCAATGGAATTCCCCAGGAATCAGTATTGGAACCCTTGCTTTTCCATATATATAATGATGTAGCCTTTGGCTAAAATTTGCAGATCATACAAAATTTGGAAGAAATGCAAACTGAAAGGATAGTACAGAACTTCAGAAGGACATAGACAAGTTGATAGATATGTGGCAGATGAGTGATTCATTTTGGTAGGAAAAACATGGAGGAACAGTTGGGTTACAACTCTAAAGGGTGCGCAGAAGCACATTAAATGAGAGGACAGGTATAGACAGCAGCTAATAAAGTACACAGTATCTGAAGTTTTATTAATAGTGGTATAGAGTACAAGATTAAGGAGATTATGCTAAACTTGTATAAGATATTATTTAGACCTCAGCTGGAGTATTGTGTACAGTTTTGGACACCACGCATAAGGAAGGAATGTGAATGCATTGGAGAAACTGCAGAAGAGGTTTACAGAAATAGTTCCAGGGATGAGAATTCAGTTATGAAGATAGATTGGATAAATTGGGACTGTTCTTGGAATAGAGAAGGCTAGAAGGATCTTTGATAAGAGATGTCCAAAGGCATAATACAACGTCACAATAGATAATGAAAAACTGCTCCCTTTTGTAAGATGATTGAGAAGGGGAGCGTATAGATTTAAATTGATTTGCAGAAGAAGCAAATACGATACAATAAGAATACATCTTTACACAGTGAGTAGTTCAGCTCTGGAATGCACTGTCTGCAAGTGCGTTGGAGGTAGGTATAAAGTTTAACCAAGGCATTAAATGATTATTTGAATAGAAACAACGTGCAGGATTATGGGGAAAAGGCCGGAGAATGGTTTCAAATTGTAATGCTCGTTTGGAGAGCCAGTGCAGACATGATGGGCCCTGTGGCTTCATTCTGCACCATACCAATTCTGTGATTCTGTTTGGCAAAATGCCCACCTTCCCAAAAAAAATCAACTATTTTTATAATGCTACCTTCACGTTGTTTCCCCCAAATTGCATAACTTGACATTTATTTGCATTAAATTGCATATCATGTGTCTGTCCATTTCATCAATCAATTTCCCATCTAGAAAAAGTATACATCATGATAAATTCTTCAAACAAGAAGCAGACTGAATACAATTAGTTGAGAGGGGAACGAAAGGGAAAATAAAAAATAGCAAAGATAGAATATGAGAATAAATAGGAAGTTAACATAAAAGGAACAGAAAAATCTGGCCTATAGAAGACAGTCAGGCATATTGGAGACAATGAAGGTGAACTGTGCTTATAGGTGCCAAAATGTAAGCATTTATATATTGTATCGGTATTCACTAAACGGTGATGACAAAAAAAATCAGTAGAAGGGGAAATGGTAGAGATAGTGTATAGGATGAAAATTGATAGACAGGATGTACATGAAGGCTGGTCGTGCTCATAGTGGATAAATCACCTGATTCAGATGGCTTGCATCCCGAAGTGCTAAAGGAACAGGCATGGGAATTGCAAAAAGAGCTTGCCATAATATTCCAATCTTCCAAACATACTGGGGAGATGCCAGAGGATTTGGAGGTGACAAGTATGACACCTTTACTCAAGCAGATGTAAGGACATTTGTAGTAACCAGACTAGTCAGTTTAATATCAGTGATGGGTAAGGTTTTAGAAACAATAATTAGAGGGAGTCAATAGGTACTTGAAGTGGTTTTAGCTAATGAATGTAAAAATCATATTTGACAAGGTATTAGAGAAAGTTGATAATGGAAATGTAGTGGATGGTGACTATATGGATTTTTAATTAAACATTTGATAAAATATGACATAGATGGGTTAATAAAATTGAGGCTTATGTAATAGAACAGAGAACAGTGAGTTGTAGTAAACTTTAAGAAGGATGTATGGGTTCTTGAGAGTGCTCAGGGGAGATTTACCAGAGTTCACCTTGAACAAGAGAGAATTTGGTAGAAGTGTGCTAGATAATAGGTTTATTAAGATAAACAAAGAAAAAATGCTCCCATACAAAGATTAGGGGACAGACTTAAGGTTTTAAGCAGCAATAATAGGAGAGATGCGAGGAAAAATCTTTTTGCATAGCTAGTGGTAATTATCTAAAACTGACTGCCTACGAAGGTGTGGATGCTGAGGTAACAATTACTTCAAAAGGAAATTGGATGGTGTTACAGTTAAGTTTTGTAAGATTTTTATGTTTGGGGACTTCTTAAATAAAAAAAAAATATTGCTCTGGGTATCTCTATAAGTCTTAGATTTGCCTATGTTGAACATTGTTCTATTTCTACTCAAAACACCTCCTCCCTTTCACTTCCTTTCCTGATATATTTGGTGACTGTATTGGTACACCTTCCTATCCTTAACCTGAGCTGGAAAGTTTCAGTGGCCACAATTCTTCCATCCCTCAGCACTAATTTTTAGAGCAGTGGGCAGGGAGATCGTCACATCAGCCTATTCGCAAGGTTCTTGTTCATACCTCGCTGGCATCTCCAAGCATTGAATTTTCATTGGTGTCTGATCCGCGCTGGAAATCAGTGAGGAGATACAAAGACCATATAAAGGGTAAATTTTAATACAATTTGAATGTAATTAGCAAACCCAAGACTGAAGTCTCCAGGCCCGCTAGCATCTTCTACCTCCGGGAGTATTTTACACCAGCAGGGTTTAGAGTAGTTCCCAATTTTCGGGGAGCTAGCAGCTCAATCTTGCTGGAATGAAGAGGGGAAAATTGAGGCGTCCCAGAGTATTAGGCAATGGGGATTGGTATCTTGGCAGTGCCGCCCTGTGCGCTTGGCATTACCTGTGGGGCAAAATATGAATACCCATGGGCACCTCTGCACTGTCCATTGGACATCAAGCAGTGCCAAGGGGCAGGACCTAATATGGGCAGGGCCTTGGGTCAGGGGTCCTACTGCTACTCTGCATAGGGATCAGTGGGAGAGGAATCCAGTGATTGAGGCAGGTGGGGGGGGAGTGAGGGGGGCTGGAGTTCGGGATGGCTCGGGGAACGGATTTGAGGCTGGGCCCGGGAACGGTCAGAAGGCCAACCATCAGACTGTGTGGGCGTGTGTGTGTGGGGGCGGGGGGATAGCCAGCATTGCCAGGGTCATGGGGCTGGCCAGTGATTGAGTTGGCCAGTAACCAGGAGACCATTAATGTGGGGCCACTGTGCATGCACCAATCAGGGCAGTGACAGATGACCTGACAAAGGGGCAGAGTCCCGAAAGCTAGTGGCATTTGCTATCAAATAAACCTGTTGGACTTTAACCTGGTGTTGAGACTTATTACTATGTTTACCCTAGTCCAACATCAGCAATCTCCACATCATGACATTGCAGCATAGCAGCTGAGACAATCCACGACATTCTAAAAAATCAACATGCTTTAAAAAAATGTCAATTCACTCCGTTTCCTAATTGCAACAGATCCTTTAGTCCAGGAATCCAGTCCTTCTTTGGGCCATACCTTATCTGTGTATCAGGTTTCGTTGAAATTCATCTGTTAAGTTTGTGAGGCATCTTATTTGCAAACAAACTAATAAGTGGGCAAAAACATTGCTTCTGCCTCTTCAACCAGGAACAGTTTGCCTACTGATTTGTAAATATGCATTATGACAAATTAATTTTGTTCCCATTTTAAAAACTATATTAGTAAGAACAGATTTATCTTCTTTAGGTTCTAACTTGATTGAAGAAATCTAGTTGATATTATTTCAGGTGTTATCTCAAGTGAAAAATCAAAAGTTCATCCATACCATACAGTAAATCAGTTAAGAGACTTTATTATCCCAAACCCTATCAGTGTTACACAAAGTATATTATTTACATTTTAAACTTACAATTGGAAAGTATAATAGCACAGATAATGGATTGAAGTTATAGAAAATTTTAAATAAAGCATTTTTAATTTACTTTCAATGCACAGAATATAGCACCAAGATTGCTCTATTAATGTGACTATGTGCTTGTTCTACACAGATTACAATGTAATTTTCAAATTGTGTGCTGAAATAAGTGCAACTATTAGCAAAAGTAGACCAAAATGCCATTTTTTTCTTTTAGCCACTTAACAATAGCAAGACAGCATCTTTCATTGTTATAAACTGCATTTTATTTAAATGCCCATACTGAGTATTTCTGAAATCTCCGTTTTTAAGAGTTTAACAACAACTAGAAGAACAAATAAAATGCAATATACTTTAGTCCAATTTTTTTTCAATTTACTTATGTAGAACATTTACCAGAGGGGAATATAGTGTCTGGGTAACTGATTTATTGAAATACTTCCATTTTTTAGCAGACAGTGTTCTGGGCAAGTGAAACACTACCCGCCTGGTCAATTGAGTTAGCCAATAACATTGCTCCATCTTGTATTGAGAAATACAATTCTGCCCAGAAAACTGCATTTTTCAAAAAGTTGTGTGTTCATCCCTAAAGGTCAGCTGTAAATCAGATTCACTCATAATATTGCACTTGAATCCTTCATATTATTACTTTTAATTACACCCTCAGTAATTTTTCCAATAGATATATCATACTGTACAACTTTTCCTTTAAGGCAACACAAATGATTAACAAAAAGCACTAAAGAATACAATATATATTTACAATCATATATTCACACTTGGTCAATATTTGTCAGCAGTACTGCATTTCACATTAAGGGAAACCTAGAAAAAATTAAAATGTCAAATTTACTTAGATAGAGCAAATCAGGTTAGCCGTTGTTTTAATAATTCATCTATCTGGGTTTTGTACATGTTTTTTACATCTTCCAAATCCAGTCGCAGTTCTTCGGCTTCCTCTGCTTTTTCACCATACATCTGGAGGATGGTGTTGTATCGTTGATCAATATCCTGAAAAGCAAATAACACCAGTTTGATCAGAAACCAGCACAATTACAGTATGAACAGTTATTCTGAATATTATAACTTGGTTTTCAAAAAAAATCGCAAGTATTTTAAAATGGTGGCACAGAATTGTCTGACTAGGTAAAAATCTTCCGTGTAACAGAATCCTAATTATAACCCAAGTTGAAAAAAAATACAATTTATAGGCTACATGACAATGTTATATAACTAGTTGTATAAAACATTGATATATAAAACACTGAATTTTACAATCCTAGAATTTAATATGAATACATACAGCTAACTGTAAACCATACAATTTTGTACAATTTTTAATAGATCTGTGAAATTCTAGTAGCTATCCATCAAAGTAGTTATTCTTCAAAAATGTTATTACAATTAAACAGCTTGCTGCTCTGATTAAGAGGACAAATGGGAACTGGTATGCAATTTAAACATAAATTAAAAGAATGTAGGTTATATACAAATTACAAAATTATTTCCTAATAATGGTAGATCAAATTTGTAGATTAATTTGCTCTTTCATTGCACAAGAGCAAAAACGTTTCTCCTTAGATTCAACAGATGTGGAGATGCCGGTGTTGGACTGGGATAGGCACAGTAAGAAATCTCACAACACCAGGTTAAAATCCAATAGGTTTATGTGGTAGCAAATAAACCTGTTGGACTTTAACCTGGTGTTGAGACTTCTTACTGTAAATTCAACAGGAGTAGTTTAGCTGATACCAATGAATAGCTTCATGGAACATGTTGATCAAAATCCATTACTGTTTTGGTTGTGAATGTTTCAAATCAGGAATCTTAAGTGCCGCTCAAATATTGCAGTTTTTGACTTGGATGCCTCCTGATAAGCACCCAGAAAAGGAAAAGAGAAGACTAGGAGGTAAATACAATGGAGGAAGGTCAACTGGCTCATTTTAGTTCACCATCCACAAAAACCTACACATTTGGGAAACATTTAACTGTTTCCCAAATAATCCAAAAATCCATTCTGTATATTCATCATTCTTCATAAGAATAATTTTCTGATATTAGAACCATTTTGTCTTGTACTAGTTTAAACCTGTGTCTTTTTGCTCAACTTCTCAATTTAGTGTGAAGCAAATTTCTGGATTTATATTTTGCTTAGTATTTTATCATTTCATATATCTCACAGGTTCTTTCTTTCTGGTATCTTTCCCCATTTCTTTATTCTTTCATTGGATAGGGACAACACTGGTTAGACTGATATTTATTGCCCTTCTGCCATTTTTGAATCTCTGCAGTGCAGTCCAGGTAGTGTAGGTACACTACGCATTGAAATTATGTATAAACTATAGAAAAAAAAATCATCCCTCCCACCCCGCCTCAACCCCAGCTTACATAACACAACCAAAACACTATACCGCAATTTCCATAGAGATGTAGTCTTGAGTATGTCATGTCTCACCAGCAGAAAAGATCCCGCAGAGATGGCGGCACACTGGTGTACAACCGGGAGGTGGTTATCCTGGGAGGCTTCAATATCAACTCTGGACCCCATTAAGTCTTATGGTACCAGGCCAAACACGGGCAAGGAAACCTCATGCTGATTACCACATGTGATCCACTCAGCTGATGAATCAAAACTCCATGTTGAACTCAACTTGGAGGAAGTTCTGAAGGTGACAAGGGAGCAGAATGTACTCTGGGTGAAAGACTTTAATGTCCATCACCAAGAGTGGCTCGGAAGTATTGCAGTAGACCAAGCTGGCCAGATCCTTAAGAGAATAACTACTGCCTTGTATTATAGCAAGTGGTGAAGGAACCAAAAAGAGGGAAAAATCGTAATTCACCTCATTCTCATCAAACTGCCTGCTGCAGATGTACTGGTCCATGACAGTATTGGTAGGAGTGATCACAGCATAGTCCTTGTAGGAGACAAAGTCTCATCTTCATATTGAGGATATCCTCCACTATGTGTGGCATTATCACTTACTAAATAGAATAACTTTTGAACAGATCTAGCAACTCAAGACTGTCCGTGAGGCACTGTGGATCATCAACAGCAGGAGAATTGTACTCATCCACAATCGTTAACTTCACGGCTCAACATAATTCCACTCTACCATTACCAACAAGCTAGGGGATCAACTCTGATTCAATGAAGAGTGCAGGAGGGATGCTAGGAGCAACACCAATCATATCTAAAAAATATTAGGTGTCAACCTGGTGAAGTTATAACACAGGATTACTTGCTTGCCTAACAGTATAAGCAGCAAGCAACAGACAGAGCTAAACAATTCTACAACCCACAGATCAGATCTAAGCTCTGCAGTCCTGCTGCATCCAGCTGTGAATCATGGTGGACAATTAAACAACTCTGGAGGAGGAGGTCCCACAAATATCCCCACCCTCAATAGTGGAAAAGTCTAGCACAGTAGTTCAAAAGATAAGACTGAAGCACATGCAACAATTTTCAACCAAAAATGCATACAATCCATCTTGACCTTCTCCAGAGGTTCTCAGCATCATAGATTTCAGTCTTTGGCCAATTCAATTCACTCCATGTGATATCAAGAATAGGCTAAAGGCACTGCCAACACCATTCACAGCTGAATGTGGCAGGACTGCAAAGGCTATGAGTTCTGACAATATTCTGGCAATAGTACTGAGAATTATAGAAGCCTTACAGTGCAGAAGGAGGCCATTTGGCCCATCAAGTCTGCACTAACCACAATCCCTAGGCCCTATTCCTGTAACCCAACTTATTTACCCTGCTGGGTCCCCTGATATCAAAAGGCAATTTTACAATGGTGAATCAATCTAACCCACATATCTTTGGACTTCAGGAGAAAATAGAACCACTCAGAGGAAACCCACACAGACACATGGAGAATGTGCAAAATCCACACAGTCACCCGAATCCAGAATTGAACAGGGGTGCCTGGCTCTGTGAGGCAGCTGCGCTAGCCACTGTGCCACCATGCTCCAGCACTTGCCACATCGCTAGCCAAGCTGTTCCATTACAGCTACAACACTGGCATCTGTGATGACTGACCTCCAGTAACCACAACAAATTTTCAACATATCCAACTAGTGGAGAATCTCTCCTTCCCCACCCCTCCCACCATTCCCATTGACTCCAGTTTTGCTAGGTTCTCTGATGCTATTGTCTTGATACCAAGGGCAGTCACTCTCAGTTCACCTCTACCACTCAGCTCTTCATCCACGTTACTGCTGAGTAAATGCTGTTTGACGGCCCTGTCGACGACTCCTTCCATCACTTCACTGATGATTGGGAGTAGACTAATGAGCTGGTAATTGTCATGTTGGATTTGTCCTAAACAGCTTGGCTAGGGGCACAGCTAGCTTTGAAGCACAACTCTTCAATGCTATGGCTGGAATTTTGACAGGGACCACAGACTTTGCAGTATCTTGTGCCTTCAGCTGTTTCTTGATCTCACATGGAGTGAATGGAATTGCCATCTAGAATGCTGGGGACCTCAGTTTTGAGTTTAATCAACATCTTTTAACCAACATCAACTTGCGTATAGTGTTTTTAATGAATTAAACATTTAATAGGCCCTTTCCAGGAGAATTATGAAACAAAGAAATGAAAAGAGGAAACAAAAGGAGCTGTTCCATAAGTAATCATTCCAACCCACAAATTCCCATTCAGGCCACACACAAGTTAACCTCTTTAATGTAGAATGTATGTGTGCAGCTGTTAAAAACATTTGAAGAGACTGTGTACTTAAATAGCTGAACTCAAGGAAGTGTTCATCTTCTGATTGTGAAGATGAAAATTGATAGGAATTGATAGGAACCAGAGGGTAAAATAAATTAAAATTTATACGTTCACCTAGAGATTAGAGTGGGTAGAAGGCATAATGCTTAATACTCTTACCTTCTTCCTTTAAGTGTACAGCATGAATCAAGTTCAAATTTCAAACAGAAAGCCTCTCTAATATTAAATGTCTATGGTTTGTCCCTCTACAAATTATATTTTTTTCTTTTGCCGATGCAGTCCTCCTTTCCTTTCATTTCCCACCACTGTGCCATAAGAATTAACTCCTTTAGTACAGGCTTTTCTAATATTGTAGCATGGGACAACCACATTTGCATGCTTTTCGCATTCAAGGAGCTGATGAGCAAATTTTGGAAAGATAAGGTTTGGCACAGCAATAAACTGATTTGCAAATAAAAGTTGAGGTTTTAAAAGAAAAAAAATTTCTGAGCAAAAGTACAGCAATAAATTCAGTTAAAAATGAGGAAGTAATAAAAACCCAGAGAATGTGTGGATGTGTGTATTTATCAATTTGTGGTAGTGAGTGAGTAGGAAAACTGAAATTGGACGAAAGGCAGACTCTCACTCATTCATGCATCTCACATTTCTGATCAATGCGTGCACACATGCACACACCAGCAATTTGTGTGCCACTCCTTCACCACCCAACAAGAAAGCCATTTTCAGCCCAGCCTAGAACTTGGTCTCTCCAACCTTCTCCCTCCCCCACCTACCGTTCTGTAGCCAGGACGCCCATCTAGGGCCAAATCTCCAATCTCCAAGCCTGCTCTGGTTCCAAACCCTCTTCCCACCCCTCCCCCATGGTTCTCAGGTTCCCACCCTCCCATGTTCCTTCCTGCCCAGCCCAGGTTCCCCAGCAACTCTGACCCACTCCCACTGAACCTGTTTTACTGCTCTGTGCTCCCCAAGCATAAACATATATTCAAAACTTACCTAGCAACTGATGACATTTTGTACATCCAGTCACAAGCTGCTTCACCCAGGCAGCCACTACTGAGCCTATCAGCAGCCAATGAGAGAAACCAGCCTGCGATTGGTTGAGCAAACTCTTGGGAATTTTAAAAAATTCTTTCTGGGAAGTTTGAAGTTGAACTACACTTGGAATACATGGCTGATCATTTAAAAGTGATTCTCAGGCCACATTCGGCCTGTGGGTTACTTCTTGGCTAGCCTGCTTTAGGGCAATACTCTCCAGAATACCAGGCTTGTTTCATGATTCTACCCAAGCAATTAATATTCATGAATGAGCCTTGACAATCCACATCAGAAAACTTTACATTGAGAAGTCAAACCCTGTTTTCACAAAGTTCTACGCAGATGCACTTCTACCCGGTATAGTGATCAGCAATGGAATCCAAGGCAATTTCACTTGTAAGAAGTCAAAACATATAAGATTATGATGGGAATAGATAAGATAGAAGAAGGGAAGTTGTTTCCATTGGCAGCTGAAACTCAAACTCAAACACACTTATCACAATTAGAACAATTTCACTTGTCACAGTGAAGGCCAGATTCACTCAACTACCATGATTGCGCCTACCACCATAACGCAAGAGCTGATTCAGTGGAAACTAGCAATTGAATTCAAGAACTTCTTATATGACTCAGCTAATCACTGAATATATTACATTGACTGCCAGTTAACATTTAAAAGAAAATACTATAAATAAATGACATGGACATACTCGAAGTTGTACACGTAACTTGGGAATTTCATTCAGCTTTTCTAGTAGTTCATCATTCTGTGTAGTTAACTTGACGAGTTCTTCAGCCATGATGGTTCGAGTTTTTTCAAGGTTAGAGATTTCAAGCTGCAAAAGAGGATTGAAGAAGTCTGACTTAGTTTATTTGTAATATTCTTCTTTGGGAGGATAAAAATCAATACATATTTATTTAACTATAAAATCAGGGTTGCACGTGAATCGTGCTCACCCACCAACAGATCGAAAATGCAGAATCCATTCAAGAATAATTTAGAAGCAAAATTACACAAGCAATTGGTATTTAAAAAGCTGTAACCCACAAAACAAAGAAAAAATTGATTTAAAAATTGGTCAATGCCAGTTTTCATTATTGGCACTGCTAAAACTCAGTGACACAGTAGTTAGCACTGCTGCCTTACAGTGCCAGGAATTCTGGGTTTGATTCCCGGTTGGGTCACAATCTATACAGAGTTGGCATGTTCTCCCTGTGTCTGTGTGGGTTTCCTCAGGATGCTCTGGTTTCTTCCCAGACCAAAAGACATGCTGGTTAGGTACATAGACCATGCTCAATCCACCTAACCTGCACATCATTGGATTGTGGGTAGAAACTGGAGCACCTGGAGGAAACCCATGTGGATACAGGAAAACATGCAAACTCCAAACAGTCACCCAAGACTGGAATTGAACCCAGGTCCCTGGTGCTGAGGCAACAGTGCCAACCACCCTGCCACCGTGCCGTCCTTCCATTTGGAAGATGTAGTAATATAAATTCTTAAAACTTCAATGGAGTCCTGAAGAAAGGTCATCAATCTGAAACATTAACTTTATTTCTTCTCCACAAATGCACTAGGCCTACCAGGGGCATAGAAAATGAAGTATTATTCATTAAAATCCATCAATATGAAAGTCTTCTTCTTCCCACTGTGACGAATGCAAAAAAATTAACATGCTGATTGAGAAGTCAAAGGAAGAGAGTGTGTTAGAAAGGTAACACAATAAAAGTGAGGTTCAAAGGGATTGAGGGAAAGAAAGAAGTTTTTTGGTTCGCTGTGGATAGGATGAGAGAGTTTGTGGAAAGTGAAAGGCTATTAAACATTGGTATTTCATTCTCAGATAGGAATGGCCTGAATTTACTGAAGCATTTTGGGTGCTGACCTCGCTAAGCAGATGCTAAACAGCATTAAAATAAATTTAAATACATTAACCTGCCTCTCGCCCATTTTCGGCTAGGCTGACCGCGCCAGAAATCCATTGGTCATAAAATGGCGCTGGTCGCAAAAACCAGCGCCAATCACAATAAGTGCTTTACACCCCCCCTTTATCCAATTACGGGCACAATGAGTTTCAAACACAAATAATTAATCAAAGGTTAACTGAAAGCACCTACCCAAGCACTGCATGCCAAAAGCTCCAATTCAACTTTTACTCCTTTGGCCCACCAAATTCACATGAACATTGCAGCACAGAAATACCATGCTGAGGAAAAAGTTCCACTGAAAGTTGTCTGTTCCATGCGCTGAGAAAGTATGAGATCAGTAGGCTGGTATGGTAGTAGAGTAATGCAATATGCTAGGTACCATTGCACAACTAACAGATAAGTTAGGGCAGATTTGGGAACACAATAAAGGTATGCATTGCAAACACAGACAGCCTCAAAGATAATGGGGAGGAGGCGATTTTACCATCTTTGTTTCAAGTTTGCCCAACATATAGGAAACAGAGTCTCTTGTGAGTACATTTTCAGCATCCCCAATCCCCAAAGCTCCCACCCACCCATGCACTCTAACTGCAAAATTTGGAGTAAGCCTGTTGTTTGCTGCAGAAGCCCATGGGTAGTGCTTAACATGCCTGAAACCTGCAGAGGGAGATAGTGTGCATTTGCAGGCCTCTGATGCTGCACATGCACATTAGCAGCAGCAGGAGTCTGACAGATAAGAGTTGTCAGGCCTTTGCTAATGCAAGCAGCCAGTAGCAGCTTCCTCCCCCACAATCGAGGTAAAGCCCCCACCTGCCACTCAGAACGATCGTGGGCCCCCCTCATCCAATCAGCCTCGCTGCCCTCCCCCATTAGCCCCACCGCTGGCATTGCCTTGGTGCCAGGGAAGCACTGCACCCCCTTGCCCATGATCACCCCGGGGGCCCTTGAGGGCCTTCGGTTCCACCAGCAAAGCCAAGTCAACCGCTCCCCATTCATGGGAAGCATGTCTATTCCTCATCGGCAAGAATCTTTCCCAACAAGGTCATAAAGGGGGCAGGCCCGCATAATTGAGCTCTGACCTCACTAAGCAAATGTCAAACAGTATTAAAATGAATTTAAATACATTAACCTGCCTTTGCCTATTTTTGGTGACCATGCTGGAAATCCAGTGCTTGTAAAATGGTACTGATTGTGAAAACCAGCGCCAATCACACTAAGCGTTTTACATTCCCTTTTACCCAAAAACAGGCACAACGCGATGGTAAAATTAGCCTCAAAATGTTTGCACTGGGAATTTCAAAAGTGTAGGACTGGGCAAGGTGCAGCTAATGGGAACTGCACATTTATTTTGATTCCTCTTCCCCCCCCACCAAAAATACTTCATTCGTAAAATTTGTAAAAGTACATTACAAAACATTTCAACTTGAAAGTCACAAAAAGTGCCATAAAGTTTGACTTGACTCCATACAATATGTACCTCTATACAATTGTAATTTTGATGATATTTGTAATATACATTCCATGTGAGGCATACATCCCAAGGACAAAAATATTTCAATACTGCAGTAAAAGTCAGCATAATCTTGCTAAAGAGCACAGTCAAAACATTGTCAATTTGGAGGCAAAGGTATGCTAATATATTTTACACGTCTTCACACGTTACTCACTTCACTATTACCCACCTGCAACTGTACAATTTCTCCTTCTCTTTGCTTCAGCTGAGACTGCAAATTTTCAAAGAAGCTTGATCCTGCTCCCATTCTAAGGGCTTCGTACAAGTTGTTACCACTAGCTGATGAAGTCATTGTTGCAAACGAATGTTCAAACAAATCATCCTGTAAAATGTACCTTACAAGTCAATATTCACATGTTTAATGTTCAATTATTTGTAACATATTGTTACTCAGTTAGATTTTCAGCGAGATTGTATTTTTTTAATAGTTCAGAAACAAAACATTTTGATTTTCACTTAGTTCTATTTCATCGCTGTTCAAAGCATAGATTTTTGATGAGCCTGTCTTTAGCACATCCTTGCACAAAATGAATGTTTAATCTACATGTAAATGGTTCTTACATTTTTAAGAAACGATGCATCTTTTATTTGCCGTGGAGTTTTGCCACCCTTAACATTTCTATCTCTCCTTTCTCTTTGCTCAAAACTAAAATAAAATTTTAGCTCACTATTTCTTTACTTTTTCTTTGATGATGTATTCATTTCCTTTCTTAATTTCAAACTGACTTAATCACATTTTTTCACTCTTTTATTTTTAGGTTTCTTTTTTCCTCCTTTTTTTCCTTTCATGTTTCAGTTTGCTTCAATGCTTCTGCTATTCTGATTTCCTCTCTATTTTTGTTCTATTCTGCATTTGTTTTCAGGATTTGTTTGATTTTTAGTGCAGCAAGAAATCCTACAGCCAGAAAAACATTTTACAATTTTAAACTAGAGAACTGTTTTTACTAATGAGAATCTACAAGTGCTGGTAAAAAAATAAGAGAAATATCATCTCAACACAGTGCAGCACTGGATAAGATAGTGACAATGATACCAGAATTTAAATTAAAGTTGAAATCTCTGGTAATTTTAATAGCTGGGTGACAAGTGAATGCCAACTTATGTGGCAGGAAGCTGCTGTTCGGTGCCCAAGAATATGGAACACAGCACAAATCCTCTCAGTCAAAAATCCTAGTTGGGGGAATCCTGGAACAGGGAAGAGCCAGAAAGAACAGAAGTTTTTTAAAAACAAATGTGCAAATTATTTTTCTGTCTGAGGCTGTTATTCCTAGCAGGTTTTACATGGTGGGGAAGCCAACACTGCTTTCCATATTCAGGCCCAGGTTAAAATGATAGATCAAGCCTTTATGATGTAACTGAAAGGGCTTTTCAGTGTTGCATCAAATATCCTTGCTGCCTGATCACACTGTAAAATAGTGGGAAATCCCCTGCTCCATTTTAATTGTGATGTGGAGATGCCAGTGTTGGACTGGGGTGAGCACAGTAAAAAGTCTCATAACACCAGGTTAAAATCCAATAGATGTATTTGATAGCCATCAAATAAAGCTGTTGGACTTTAACCTGAAGTTGAGAGACTTCTTACTGTCCATTTTAGTTGCATATCTACTTGGTTTCTGCTGGAAAAATTTTTAAAAATATACTTTATTTATAAAATTTGTAGAATTCCATTACAAGACATGTCAAACTGAATATTACAGAAAGTGCAATAAAATTTAATATTTTTCCTACATCATGTTCCATACTGAGCTGCCTCAATTTAATTGGAATACTCTTGATATTTACAATGTACACTTCGGGCACAATTTTATTATCAAGTTACCCCCTTTTTCGGGTGCAAAAACTTGGTAAAGTTGAGCATGAGGCAAGTAGCACAATCCACGACCACCTCTGCACCTGTTCCCCCTTTACCAAAGGCCTAAATGGTTGCCATCAGCACCATGCCCAAAAATGGGTGCAACTTCAATTTAATGTTGAGGGGAGGGAGGTGGATCAGTTGGCTCTCTGGTGTGAGAAGAGGGAGGGAGTGAGGCTGGTCAGATGGCTCTCTGGTGAGGGAGAAGGGAGGTAGGTCAGATAACTCTCTAGTGCGGGAGGGGTTCAGCTGGCTCTCTGGTGAGGGTGGGTGGAGGTGGGTCAGATGGCTTTCTAGTGGGGAGAGGGGGGAGGAGGAAGGCAGGTCAGATAGCTCTATGGTAAGGGCAAAGAGGGAGGTGGGTCAGGTGGCTTTGTGGTGTTGGGGTGGGTAGGCCAGTACAGGTGGTTGTCTGGTGGGGGAGGTAAGCAGGTCAGATGGCTCTCTGGAAGAGAAGAGGGAAGAGAGTCGAATCACTCTCTGGTAGATGGCTGTCCGGTGGAGGCAAGAGGGAGGCGGGTCAGATGACTGTCTGATGGAGGGAGGAGGGAGGCGGGTCAGATGGCTCTCTGCTTGGGGCGGGGGGGGGGGGGGGGGGGGGGGGGGGGGGGTTAAGGAGGACGTTATGTTGTGGGGTCTGGGGTGGGGTAATGTCTTGGGGGCCGGGCAGGGAGAGGCATTATCAGTCCCGGGTGCAACGTGGCAGGGGAGGATTATCTATATTATTTTTTTAACTGCACAAGCCAATTGGAGCTGCAGCGTTTCGTGCATGGTAAGTCCCACCCACAGGCTTTTGCAGCACAATTCAGAATTGCTTTTTTTTCAGGCAGAGTGCGTATGGGGACACCTGAGAACAGGTCTAAAATTCAGATCGGAAACACTCCCAGATTCAACACTTAAAATCAAAATAGTAAAATCAGGCTCTTCATATCAGACATACAGCCCTAGGACAAAACGTGATTACAGAAAGTGAAATAGAAATTAGTATTTCTCCATACTGCATGTTGCACTCTTGAGATGCCTCAAAACAATATTCTTGATGTTGGTTTCTGCTGGGTGGATAATTAAAATCAATCTTACTTGGGGGATTTTTCACACCCACCTTTGTTGAGCAGGATTAACAATAATGGCAGAAAATCCCACAAGAAATCCAAATCATATGTCACGTTGACATAAAGGCATGACAAGATTATCCCCCACATCCCCGCATGGTGCTATTCAGTTCTTAATTGGTTATATCAAGGCAGCCTTTAAAAAATGGCACGCCAATCTCTAAAAATTTAAGTGGCTGGTGGGGCACACCTCTTGTACTTTTTTTCTCCATCAGGCCAACAACATGATGGAAAAAACTGTCACTGGCGCCAATGCCTTCAGACCTGATTTCTGGCCTGCTGAGACACTCTGCAGAAAAATGGGAAAATCCCACCTAATATCTATGAAGTACACAAAGACAAAGGAAAATATCGTGTACTAAATGCACTCACATTCCTATTATTTAGAACTAGTGGGTGAACGTGGACTAATGAATCATCTTGCCACTGCATCAACGTCAACGCATGCATATTATTCTGGCATCACAACAATACCTGTTCCTATCAACATTGCAATAGCAATTTCAAACAGGCCGGAAATGTTTGTGAAGCTGAATTGTTGATGAAGAATTACAAGCATTGATACAACATTTTAATATTGAATATTAATGAGTGTCCGGGTATAGAGAAAGAGTGACTGTGTGTTTGTGTGTGTACGCACACGCGCATGTGTGTGTGCGCATTTATGCTGTTTCACTACCATAGTGACAGTGAGTGCTTTTCTCATTTAATGTTTTTATAGTAGAGGCCTGTGCTATACCACCTGTAAATATAACAAGCATTGCAGTTAAATATAGATATTTCAGTAATAGATTTGAGATTGAGTGTTTTCAATGTATTCTGAAATGGAATGCAATGACATGATTCAATGATTTTAGACATTAAAATATTGACTGTAAGCATGGATGCTTATAGTTCCTTTCCATCAACAAATCAGCTCATTATATTTTTCCAATTTCTAGGTTTCGAGCCACATTATAATCCAGCTGTACTATAACGCAACTATGTCATATGTTGAATGCCAATCCACCCACTTGTCAATTTGCCAAATGTGATATCAAAGTTCTGATTGTAGACACTAGGCCCTATTTTCCCCTTTTGATTCGAAGTGCTGAGCAGAGTTGAAACTGAGTTCTCAGATGCCCCCATACGCACTCTGCCAGAAAAAAATATCAGCAGTTTTGAATTCCGAGCTGCACAAGCCTGTAAGCGGGGCTTAAGGTGCCCAAAACCTGAATCTTCAATCGGCTCCTCCAACTGCACATGTGCAGAGAAAGAATAATAGAATAAGGTTTCCCTGCCACATCCTTCCCGGGTTTGGATAATGTATACCCATTCCTCCTACAGACACTGCCCCATTCCCACAACATTACTAACCTCTTTTCTCTTCACGCCCCCCTCCTCACTACCAACATCAGCCAGAGTGGCACTGGACCCTACTTCCACTAATCTATTGCTGAAGTATCCATATTTAACTGCAATGCTCATTATATTTGCAGGTGGTGGAGCACAGGCCTCCACAATAACAAACATTAAATAAGAAAAACACTTATTATTGCTATGGTAGTGAGACAGCATAAATGTATGAATGTGTGTGTGTATATATATATATATATATATATATACACACACATATACACACACACACACTCTCTCTAGCCAGAGACTCATTAATATCTAATATTAAAATGTTGCATTAATGCTTGTAATTCTTCATCAACAATGCAGCTTCACGTCTTTGGCTGCTATGATGCTGTTGTACATCAAATTGGGACAGTTGACTTATTTTTGATTTTATGTTAATAATAATCTGATCTCAGGCAGAGAAGCAGCAGACTCCCCCCAGCCCGCCTCCCTCCCACTGATCTCAGGCAGACTGGCAGCAGACTCCCCCCAGACCACACACACACACACACCCCTCGATGTCAGAGTGGAAGCAGAACCTCTGCTTTCCCCCACTGATCTCAAGCAGAGTGCCGCTCCCCCCCCACCCCTCCCCCACACCCACCCACAAAATGATCTCAGGCAGAATGGCAGTGGCCCCCCTCCCTCTCACCGACCTCGGACCCCTACCACCCCCCCCCAACTTCAAGCAGATGGCAATGAACGCTTGGCATCTACTTCCTCACTAACTGGAATGCCCGAATTGACTTTTATGCTTCACGCGTGGTGCTAATCACGTCATTTTCAAGCCTTGGTAAAGAGGGAACCAGTGCAGAGCAGGTGCGGACTGCGCTACTTGCCTCACATTCAACTTTACAAAGTTTTTGTGCTCAAAAATGGCCACAAGTTGATAGTAAAATTGGGCCCACCATGCCTGAGAATCTTTAGTTTAATTTTTGCACCCATCTCACCATTATTTGACAAACCGTTGAAGCAACAGAAATGGATGTAAAGTTCAAGGCCACCTGAAGTGGGTCCATAAATTTTGAATGTTGCTAATGCCCACAGCATAACACACAGACTAGAAGCTTCCCTCTTTATCCCAGGCAGAGGGGCCATTGCCACTCTGACAGCATTTCCTGGCCCCAATTGAGGGGGAGTTCAGAGGAAAAAAAATCCCTTGCCTACCAGATTAACATTCCAGTGAATCTGCATTGTACTTCTTCCAAGGTCAATGTAATCTTTTGTAAAACGTGGTACCCAGAACCATGTGTGGTCTAACCAGAGCTTTGTTTAGCTGTAACTAAATATCATCCTTTTTATATTTCAGCCCTTTAGTTATAAAGACTAGCATTGCATTGGCCTTCTTGTTTATTTATTAAACCTGGTCACTACACTACATTCATCTGTGTATAGGGACAACTAAAACTCTTTAAACTTCACTGTTCCTAGCTTTTCACCATTTCCAAAATTATTACAATATATATCCATTTATAACCTAAAATAGAAGACTTCAAAACAATCCACAATAAAATCCACCTGCTCCAACTTTGCCATCATTTAATCTATCAACGTCTCTGTGACTTTATGCTCCCATCCACACTATTCACTATACCACTCACCATTTAGACATCAACAAACTTGATATATGGCACTCTACTATTATCCAAGTCATTTATAAACTTAATGAATAGTTGAGGCCCAGGTTCAGATCCTTGTGAACATCAATAGTCACTTCTTTCCAATTCAAGTAGCTACCCATTATTCTTACCCTCTATTTCCTAATACCTAATCTCTTAAACAGGTCAAACATGGGCCAACAATTCCAGGTAGCTTCTCTTCTTTGCTTCCCATCCATATCCCATTTATCACAGCCCATCTTCCTGCAGAAACATTGCTATATGATTAGTTATACCCACCTGTGAATTAATGGAAGCCTGCAAAGATGCCATCTCAGCACCGCTGACAGAACTAGATCGAGAGAGTGTTGGGGTACTTGACACTGGTTCCAGCACCTGATTAGTAAACAACTTCCGTTCCTTTGGAAAAAACATAGGACTAGTGAGACTGCAATGAAATACACATGAAACTTGAAAAACAATGAATTTCAGTTATGGTCCAAGCTCTTCTAATTTATATCAATAATTGCTATTTCAAGTAAACACGCAGCATCCAATCATCAATTAGATATACCAAATGTTCATTCAGATCATGATTTAAAAGTTTCAATGAAATACCTTCTCTTTTAATGCATCTTGTGCAAGAATTGCTTTTTTCCTTTCCTGCTCAACTTTCAACTTCTCCATTTCTAACTGATTAGTCAAGGCAATCTAAAATGAGAAAAGGTATTATGAAGAAGATTGAGGGACTCTGATCCAGTTGAATAATCAAATCGATTCTTTTTTTTTTACCTTTTCTTTCTTTGCTTCTTCAAGGGCCTTAATATATTCAGTCTTCAGATTGTCAAATTCCACATGATGCCTAAAATTAATGAACAGGTTTTTGAGAAAGGCTAATTATTTTACTGTTTATGTGACTATAGAAAAAAAGCATGATTTATCTTATTAAATCTAGACTTTTCAAATGTACAAGATTTGAATTTTTTTAACTTGGAATCATAGCTATTTGTATCTTTATGTCACAGTAAAAGATCTTGCAAATTCATGTCATACTTTTGTGTCAACTTTGTACCTTTATTTGATTCTACAGCTTTATTTATATGCATTACATAACTATCAATCAGGTACCTTTACTCCACCAGTCATTCAAAACTTTCTCTAAAATAATTTTGATCAATTTCCAAAATGGAGGCTTAAAGAATTTTTATAAAAAGTGCTTACTCCACAGGAACACAATTAAATTTATCCACTAGATTGTCCTTTGGGTCTTCAATGCCTTAATTGAGTTTTAATCTCCAAGTCTTCAAAATACACAGACTTAAGAGTATTAGTTTTACCCAGAATTCTGATGACAGGAACTAAATCTGGATTGTGCAATCTGACTGTACACAAGTGGAATTTAATGCACATCTTGGGAACTAGCTGGGAGGCAAGTTTGGAGAGGCGGCATATAATGGGGCAGAAAGGTTAAAGGTCCAGAGCCTATAATCCTCCCAACTCATTTCAATTAGATCTCGGCCAGGAAGATTTGAGAATGGCCTACTGACCTGGAGGCTGCTTGAGGTCCTGAAGTAACCATGAAAGGGCCTCATCCTGCTGCCACTGGGGAAAGGAGTACACATCATGTGAGCAAACCTCCAGATAAACCCAGACGAGCACGCCTGTAGCCTAGTGGTGATGGTGGTAGTGGTGCTGGAGCAGGGGGTCCCTCCTTCCTGAGACTTGCTGACGACAACAGATGAATCCGGCATACATGGCCTTGCCATTAACACAGAATCCCCTTTCCTGCCTTGCTGGGCCCTTCACAACTGACCCCAATGGTTTTGCCCCACTTTCCTGTGTTTTAGGACTCAGGTGACAATTCTCATCCATAAGTCTATTGCAGTACTGCATATGACCACTGCTCCCGTTGGCACTGCTGATTGGCCAGCAGCTCTGAAAAGCAAGAAAACTACCCTGCAGGAGAAATTTCCCCCATGAGCTGGGATCTCTAATAATCCCAGAGCCCCTGACTGGGATTTAATCCTGAAGAAGCCATGGCATGACTACCACCAACTCTCCAGTCAATGGACAGATCCACTGTTGCAAGTATCAAATTCTACTCAGAGTAACTAATCTTATGAGATGCCAAATCAACATAACAATGGAATATTTTTCTTATGTTTCCAGCAATTTCTTCTCATTTAAAGGATACATTTCAAAAGCTTCATAATCGAGTTGCATTTATTTTAGGTAGAAAAATGATAATAACTTTTATTTGTATTGTGCAATCTTCAGAATGTATGTTAGTCTGAGGGAAAGAGCAAGTAATATTACGAGAAAGTGCAAAAACAGAAAATTCTGGAAAACCTCAACAGGTCTGTTGGCATCTGTGAAGAGAGGATACAGCTAACATTTCGAGTCAGAATGATTCTGTAGCAGTTTTTTAAAGTTTACTTTAGTGTCACAAGAAGGCTTACATTAACACCGCAATGAAGTTCCTATGAAAATTTCCTAAATTGTCCTAGCTCTGATGATCCCTTAGGTCAGCAGAGCTGAAGATAGTGGCAATGGATGAAGGACTACGAGTGAGGTGAGTTTCAAGCAGCAGCTAATGAGAGGGCGAGGAAGGAGATGGGAGATTTTGTAACTGAGACTCATATTTTATCCATAAATCCCAAATGCAGCCTGCATCTGCTTCTGGCTCTTTTCCCCAAATTAGGCAACTCCCCATTTTCCATTTGAAAAGAAAGAAATAAAAATAAACAGAAGTAGACAAACACAGTAAGTGTGACACAACGACAACAGTGACAGAGAGAAAAGTAACCAAATGCTTCAAATCACAAGAGATGAATTCATAACATATTGAATATTTTGTCTACATTAACATTGAATTTTTTTTTTAATTAATTTTTATTCCATCCAACAAACTAAAATTCAAATTGAATCGAATTCAAGGTCCCCACAAGAGGGGCAAACTGATGCAAGTTGACAAGACAAAACATTACACCCCAAGTTGGGGTGTAATCAATCAAACAAGATCCAAACTGACTAGCATTACAACTCATCTTGGGCTTGATATGATGCTTCATCTTAGTCAAAAGGCCAAGATAGTTTTGAAAAATTGCATCAGGCGACGCCTCAGTTTAACTTAATTGAATTATCCATTCTAAATTTTGTCAAAGTCCATGAAGTATAATAAAAGAATGTCCTTTTAAAAACATGCCATATGGTGCTTACACCTATCTTTTGTGTAAGTGTCTATATTTTGCATTTCCCAGCTGCTCAGCCCGTATTGCCCTGAACAGCTTCAACAACACCTCATCCAAAAGATGAGGCTTCCACTGAGGAAGCACCTTTGTACTGTGTTTAGATTGGGGCATCAAAGCTATGTCTTTCAACACTGCATAGCTGAACTACCAGGAAGCCTTGAAGACAACAGCTATAATTTATTGCTGGTCACACCCCAGCAGAGACTGATAGCCAAGTTCCGCACACGAGGACAGTCTTAACAGGGATCTTGGCTTCATGTCACACTATCTGTAATCCCCATGACTTGCCTGGGTTAGCAAAAAACCTCACTTACTGTGCTGTCTGGAGACAATACACATCTCTCTATCCTGTGCTCAGTGCTCTTTCCACTCACATTGTTAGCCACTTAAAGACTTGAATAGCAGGTTAGGTGTAAAGATTCGCATTCTAATCAGCAATCTGTAAACTGTCTGTGCTATGTGTGCTATTGCAGATCAGAACATCTCATTCACCTGACGAAGGCCATAAGGCCGAAAGCTTGCGCGTTTACTATCAAATAAATTGGTTGGATTTAAAACTTGAGTTGTCAGACCGCTTAATGTGTTCACCCAGCCATTGCCAGTGAGAACAGAGAATTTGGCGTTCAGCCAAATCTCTGTTCAGTGCATGGGATCGGAGAATCCCAGTCATAGGTGAGATTGGAAAATCTAGCCCTACACATGGAAGTTTAAATCTATGTTTCTATTAGCTTGTATTCATCTGATGTTGCAGATCTTGATTTCAGATGTAGGATTTATTTACCACTGTGATAGCATCACAGGCAGCCATTCCAATTTTCTAAGCCCACATAATTCAAATAAGAAAATTAGTGAATAAGCAAAGCAAGTTCAAAGAGAACAAAATTAGCTGGACGATAAAGATTAATTTTCTGGGAATTGTGTTGGTAGCAAAGCCACTGGTTTACATGCTTAAATCCTAAAGTTGAAGAGCTACCATAAATCCATCAAAATATATAAAATTACAGCTAAATGTCCATCATGTATAACCTCTTAAGATTATTGGAAACATCCCTGAGGATCAGCTTCCACATTTAAAATTATTCTGGGGAAAAAAAAAATCATCATTCTACTCCATGAGCAGGCTTGAAGAAGTATGAATTACCAAGGAAACCCAACAGATGGCTCCACTGAGGCTTTTTACGCAAGACTGAATTCAAGAGGTCAGTAAGTAGACCACAGAATCCCAACAATGCAGACAGGGGCCATTTGGTCCATCAAGTCAACTCTTCTAAAGAGCATCCTACTGCGACCCAGGTCCTATCCCTGCAAATCTGCGCATTTACCATGGCTAATCCACCTGACCTATACATCTTTTAACACTAAGGGGCAATTTATTACAGCCAATCCACCTAACCTATCATTGTTAGACTATGGAGGAAATCCATGCGGACAAGGAGAGAACATGCACGCTTCGTATAAACAGCCAC
Source organism: Sphyrna mokarran (assembly GCA_024679065.1). Lineage (NCBI taxonomy): Eukaryota > Metazoa > Chordata > Chondrichthyes > Carcharhiniformes > Carcharhinidae > Sphyrna > Sphyrna mokarran. The sequence continues at coordinate 100,240,847 of JAGIQG010000003.1, read as the reverse complement.
CCAAGCCTGAATTGAATGCAAGTCCTTGGCACTGACAGGCAGTAGTGCTAAACACTGCCACCAACTGTATGCAAGTTTGTTCAATATTATATAAATTCAGTTTATAACTGTTTTCTTTTATGGAACCATTACCAGTCATAACTGGGCAAAAATTTTCTGAAAAGATAATTTGTTTCTAAACAACATTTTGTTCCATATGCATCATCTAGCAATGCAATTATGAAATAAAAATTTTCGGAAGCCTTGTCAATTTTAGTCCTTCTAATCCAAGGTGACTGAAGTGCCTCAATACTACCCAGCTGAGATCAGCTAGTTCAGCACAAGTAATCACTGAGATCTAGGTGGATATATAATTTATCTATTCATCTGATAAATGCGGCACCATTGGGGAGCAAGAATAGAATTTTCATCAAAATCCATCTCTACAAACCACTGCATCGTAATTTGTAAAACGAAAAACATCCGCATATCTCTAAAGAGGAGTGGTCTGGCAATCTCCAGGCTAAAACATTTATTTATTATTAGTAATTCTTACTAGCGCCTGTATCTACTATGTATCAATGTTAGTAGTAGAATGTAATTCCAACTTAATTTTGGCCATGGACTCATAATAGTCCTATCAGTGTGCCTAATTTTGCTTCCCGAAAGTACTTTATTGTATACGTTCATTGCATAATAGGTCAAATTTGATATTACAAGTGTATTACAGTTTAATATTTTCATCATAGTATGTAGCACTAAGTGTAATCTGGCACCAAAATTATTATATATATTTTGCATTAAACAGCCTTGGGAATAAACAAGGGTGCCAGGCCCTTGGTGTACTATGGTGGCAGGGCCTTTGAGAGTGGCCTATCCCCATCAAGCTTTTGTGGTGACCAGGGCTCCACAGCCCTCTGTGGCAACGAGTTCCACAGATTCACCACCCTCTGGTTGAAGAAATTCTTCCTCATCTCAGTTTTAAAGGATTCTGATTGTAACCTCAACTCCTCTTTCCTCCCTATCCACAATTACCTTTCATCCCCTTGTTAATCATTAATCTATCTAGTTATGTCTTTAAAATATTCAAAGATTCTACTTCCACTGCCTTTGAGGAAAAAAGTTCCAAAAAGACTCAACCTTCAGAGAAAAACATCCTCTTCGTCTCTATCTTAAATGAGTGAACCCGTATTTTTAAATAGTGACCCCTAATTCTAGATTCCCACAACAGAAAACATCACCTGACCTCAACCTATCAAATATTCCACAGGATCCAAAATTTTCCAATCAACTTGCCTCATACTCTTCTAATCTCCAGTGGAAACAAGCCCAACCTATCCAACCTTTCCTCATGATATACCCACTCATTCTTATGTACTAGATTTCACTAAACTGCTTCTAAAGCATTTACGTATTTTCTTAAATCAGCAGACCAATATTGTACACAGTAATCCAAATGTGGCCTCTCCAATGCCCAACAGTAACTGAAGCATAATCTCCCTACTTTTGTATTGAAATTTCCTCACAATAAACAATAACATTCTATTAGCTTTTCTAATTACTTGTGATTAGACAAGTGTCACTAGGACACTCAGATTTCACCCCCCCTCCCCCCAAAAGCCCCCAACACCTCCCTTTCAGGCTCTGCAATCTTTCACCATTTAAATAATCTGCTTCTTTATTCATTCCTACTGCCAAAATAGACAATTTCACATTTGCCCTTGTTTGCCAGACCTTTGCCCACTCACTTAACCTATGACCCTTTGCAGACTCCTTACGTCCTCTCCACAACATAATTTCCTAGCTATCTTTTTGTCATCAGCAAATTTAACAACCATACTTTAGGTCCCTTCATCCAAGTCATTTATATGTTATGTCCCCAGCTGATGTTATTACTGGACAAGTCAAAATCCAGGATGCAACCTGACTTTTAGATCCTAATTTCTATTTTTTCCAAGTGTTCTGCTATTATCATCTTTAATGATAGTTCCCAATATTTTCTCTATGAGATGTTGAGTTAACTGGCCTGTGGTTTCCTGCTTTCTATTTCCCTCCTTTTTGATTTTTCAAATCTAATGGAGCCATCCCTGATCTAGGGAAATTAAAACCAATGCACCAACAATCTCACTAGCCATTTCTTTCAAGACCTGACAACGAAATCCATCAGGATTCAGAAATTTGTCAGCTTGCAGCTCCAACAATTTGCTTACTACCACTTCCCTGGTGATAGTAATTTTCCCAAGTCCCTCTCTCCATCCATTTCCTGATATAAGTTATTTTTGGAATGTTATTCATATCCTCTAAAGTGAGGACCAATACAAAATACAAGTCAAATGAAGAATGCAGCCTAGTTTTACTTGCATTTGTCTTACTCTTAACATAAAAGTAAAAAAATCTATTAATGGGATAGTTATTAAACTTATTACAATTGCAACACATTAATTCTTAAGAATGGAGGGACAGTGAATATAGCACTGAATATACATAGATACAAAATTGGGAACAGAGGTAGAAAAGATGAAAAGGGAATGGAAATATACAATGAATACATAGGAACATTGAATATATCACAAAATAAGTGGTTACACCACAGTTGGGAGCATTCAACGAATTATGGGCATTCAATTAGGGTATAGATTTTGGAGCCTTTTAAAGGTACAATTAAGAGTAATTAGAATGATGCCAGGAGTAAAAGCAAATTATGAAAGTTAATTCGGCATTTTGTAATCCCAACTGCATCAGCCATGACTTTGTTGATTAACAGTGTTGCCTTTGCATCAGCAGATTGTGGGTTCAAATTCTACTCTAGGATTTAAGCACGACAATCCAGACTAATAGTCCTCTGTGGTACTGAGAGATTGTTACACTGTCAAAGGTGACATCTTTCAGATTAGACATTACACTCAGACTTTGTCTTAGTTGGACATAAAAGATTCCATGACACTATTTTGAAGAACAGCAGAGTTATCCCCATTGTCCTGACCAGCATTTTTCCCTTTATTAACTCTAACTCTCAAAATAAATTGTTAAGCCATTATCACATCACTGCTTGGAGAAGTTTGCTGTGTGCAAATTAGCTGCCACGTTTCCTACATTATAACAATGGCTACAGTTCAAAAGTACTTAATTGGCTGTAAAGTACCTTCGTACTTTCAGTGATCATGAAAGTAAATAAATTCAAGTCTTTGGGCCAGAACTACTGAGCTCCAGAGAGTCTTATGGGAGGAGTACCCAAAGATAAGCTGAGGAACCCCTGGATGTTTCAAGGTAAGATTTGCATGACAATTGCCTAGGGAGTGCACATTTCCCAGGGCATTTCTGCTGCATTGGGACGTATTGAAAATATGGTACATCCGTAATTAGGCAGAAAAATGTTGAGAAAGTTAGCACCACCTCTAGTTTCTGCATAACTTTTGTACAGACATACAACTGCCTTCCCCAGAACACTCCCCTCAACTCTGTGCCCCTCCAGACACTTCCCTTTACTAGTCTCCCCAACTCCCCAGGAGAAACCCTCTCCAACCTCCACTTCCAAGGAAGTGAAAACACCCAACAGGAACTTCCCAACACGCAGTATTCCCCATATCCCCAAATGAGCACTCTCCCATCTTGCCAACCACCCCATCCTGACATCCGACAGCCTCCCAATCCCAACCCTAAGACTTGATCTGACTGCCACACCCTCCGCCCTCTTCAAAGCCGTATTAAAATTGCCCCTAAGGTCAATATTTAAGATGAATTTACTTTAAGTACAAAATGATTCAAGGTTAGTTTAGCAAATGATCTCTTTCTATGCTGCAATTTCTACAACTGTAAATTAGTCATGAAATTTTCAATTTGCTTACCTATTGCTTTCATCTTCAGTCTTCTCAAGCCTGACTCTTTCAGACTCCAGTTGAGCTTGTAGTCTGCTCTTCTCTTGACGCAACAAGCTGTTCTGTGAATCCAACGAGGAGACTTGGGTTCTAAGAGTAAGAAGCTCTTCCGAAACAGACCGTTCCTTTTCCACAGCAGCAGCAAGCTGGGCTTGACCATCAGCTAACATTGAAAAATTAAGACTTTTAGTGTGACGAACACCAATGGACAACCATGAATGAACACTTGGAAAGTGATCTGGGAGGATGCACTACAAGTTTGCGGCAGACTGAAAAGATTGAGTATGTAGATATTAAGGAAGCGGATGTGTTAGAACTTTTAAATGCTATCAAAATAGACAAGTCTTCGGGACCAGATGGGATGTACCCCAGGTTATTGTGGGAGGTGAAGGATGTCATTGCAGAGCCCCTGGCGATGATCTTTGTGTTGTCGATGGAGATGGGAGAGGTTCCGGAGGATTGAGGATGTGGTCCCTATTTTCAAGAAAGGGAACAGGGATAGTCCTGGAAATTACCGACCGGTGAGTCTGACCTCAGTGGTTGGTAAGCTGATGGAGAGGCTTCTGAGGGACAAGATTTACGAGCATTTGGAGAAGTTTAGGTTGATTAGGAATAGTCAGCATGGTTTTGTAAAAGGCAGGTCGTGCCTTACGAGCTTAATTGAGTTCTTTGAAAATGTGACTGAACACATTGACGAAGGAAGAGCAGTGGACGTGGTGTACATGGACTTCAGCAAGGCATGTGACAAGGTCCCACATGCAAGACTTCTTGAGAAGGTGAGAGGCCATGGGATCCAAGGGGCTTTGGCCTTGTGGATCCAGAACTGGCTTGCCTGCAGAAGGCAGAGGGTGGTTGTGGATGGCTATTTTTCTGCATGGAGGTCAGTCACCAGTGGAGTGCCCCAGGGATCTGTTCTAGGACCCTTGCTGTTTGTCATTTTCATAAATGACCTGGATGAGGAAGTGGAGGGATGGGTGAGTAAGTTCGCCGATGACACGAAGGTCGGTGGTGTTGTGGATGTCTGGAGGGATGTCAGAAGTTGCAGCATGACATCGACAGGATGCAAGACTGGGCGGAGAAGTGGCAGATGGACTTCAACGCGGATAAATGTGTTGTGGTCCATTTTGGCAGATCCAACGGGATGAATGAGTACACTATCAAAGGTAGGAGTCTTAGCGGTGTGGAAGAGCAGAGGGATCTTGGGGTCCGGGTCCATAAGACTTTCAAATCGGCCTCCCAGGTGGAGGATGTGGTTAAGAAAGCTTACGGTGTACTGGCCTTCATTCATCGAGGGATTGAGTTCAGGAGTCAGGAGGTAATGCTGCAGCTTTATAGGACCCTTGTCAGACCACACTTGGAGTACTGTGCGCAGTTCTGGTCGCCTCAATATAGGAAGGACGTGGAAGCTATTGAAAGGGTGCAGAGGAGATTTACAAGGATGTTGCCTGGATTGGGAGGCATGCCTTACGAAGACAGGTTGAGGGAGCTGGGACTGTTCTCCCTGGAGAGACGAAGGTTGAGAGGCGGCCTGATAGAGGTTTACAAGATGTTGAGAGGAATAGATAGGGTGGACTCTCAGAGACTATTTCCCAGGGCTGAAATGGTCACGATGAGAGGGCACAGATTTAAGGTGCAGGGAAGCAAGTACAGAGAGGATGCTAGGGGAAAGTTTTTCACTCAGAGGGTGGTGAGTGAATGGAATCGGCTGCCGTCGGTGGTGGTCGAGGCGAACTCGCTGGGGTCTTCTAAAAGACTTCTGGATGAGTATATGGGATCCAATGGGATTGGGGGTTATAGATAGGTCTATGGCTGGGTAGGTTTTGATGTGTTCGGCACAACTTGTGGGCCAAAGGGCCTGTTTGTGCTGTAGTGTTCTATGTTCTATGAACAGCTCTTGGGTTTCGTTTGGCTTCTCTTTTGATAACTAAGCACATGAGGGTTGGGGTGTGGTGTGGCATATTGGTGTTGTCACTGGACTAATAATCCAGAAACCCAGACTAATGTTCTAAGAAATCTCCACTGGAGCTTCAAATCCCACTGGCTGGTCGAATTTTAAATGTAATTAATAAATCTGGAATTGAAAGCTAGTCTCAGTAATTGTGATCATGAAACTATCATTGTCATAAAAACTCATCTAGTTTACTAATGTCTTTAAGGAAACTAGACTTCAGCCACTGAAGTTGTTTTGTGATGACCATCAAGATTTTTAATGGCATGAACAGTTTGAGAAACAAGCAGCACTGCATACTGAAAGTTATCAGTACTGCTGTGCTGCTTGAGACCAGAACATCTCATTCACCTGACGAAAAGCAGAGCCTCGAAAGTTTGCGTGAGTTTACTATCAAATAAATCGGTTGGACTGGTGTTGTCAGACTTCTTACTGTGTTCTAAATTTCCTATCAGTGCATAATAACTGTAATTAAAAATATATATTAAACATGCCAATTCAATCTATGAGCAACCCACAGGGCATATATTGTTATTCTACAAAATTTTCCTTCAGATATGTGTTCATAGTTTTGGGAAGTACTTCAAGTGTTTTGCTGATAAGCAAGCTTGGGATTCATACATGAGATGATTGCTGTAGCCAGCACTTCCCTAAATGTTTAATTTTTACCTAGTCGATTAGATAGGTTCTTCTCCAGTTTTTCCCAGGATGTTGACTGTGCCACAAGCGCCGCCTGCAAGTTTTCAATCTGTCGTAGCAGTGGTCTGCTTGCAGATGTAACACTTTGGCTTAGCTCCTGGTTGCGATTATCTGCTTCCTGAAGTCTCTGTTAAAAATTCATCCTGGTTAAAACTTTACATTGAATGGCATTTCTCCTCAAACTAAGTGTGGAATGATATGCATTTATATTTACAAGTAATCACAATTCCACTCATGAACTTATGAAAAGAATAAAAGCAGCATCAAAAATCTGTATTATTTCAGTCTTCCGCTGTTTTCAGATTGAAACTATTTTCAGGTTCATCGTGTATACAGCTAGATGTAATAGATATACAGTGCAAAAAGCTACTTCACTGTTTGCTTCCTATTTTTAATGTTACTTTGTTTCGTAATTTAAAATCAAACAACCACACAGCAGCACTGCTAGAAATTATGAGAAGTATTTTCATATTTGGTCTTTTCTCTAAGTGCTAGAACACAAAGAACATGGCATATGAATACTTGACATTTAAAATTAAAAGCTCCAAATTTGACAGAGGTATTTTATGTACTGCAACATAAAAATCCATTGAACAGTTCAGTACCTATTTCCCAAATACAGAAATATCAAGTGCTGTGTTTAACATGAACAAGAGTGTAGATGAAGCTTCTTTCTTCATCTATTCATTTAATTTGATTAGAACACAGTTGTGGTCAGATACAACTGAGACATGATTTACTGAAGATCATAACTTGAGCAGAATGCCTCATTTTTTTTTTTCATTCTTCATCGATACTGTCCCCCTCCTTTCCTGAAGGTACTGTGTCTTATAAGTTTTAGTTCAATGGGCATCATTCATCTTCAGTACATCACCCAAGTGACTATTATTCATGTATAAGTATTGGCCATGTGTATCAATGAATTATATGACAGTCAGTATTAGAGCAAAGCTTGTACCGATCACACTCAATGCTCGCATACATACACTTCCAACAGGGCTTGTCATAACAATTAGGAACTTAATGCTGGACAATTTCCCACTTTCCTAATCCAGAGATGCAGAGAACAAATACAGTGCCCCTCCCATCACCCAAGCTGATTGCATAAGTCAGACACTGAACTGGAGGCCTTTTTGTTTTGTACAGCTCAGCTAATCACAAAATCTTGTTGAGAGCCATTAAGTAGACCCACTTAATTAGGAAAGTACTTTCCAAATCTACATTTACTATTCTTGTTTTCTTATCATCAAAAGTCGCCAGCTCCAAAATTTGAAAACGCATACCTGCTGTAATTCACCAATTTCTTGACGTAAGTAGTCCTCTTTTCTGGCTTGTTGCTGTTCAGCCCGTTGAAGACCTAATCTAAGGTCTGCCACCTATACCACAACCAAACAAAAATACATCCATTACCACATGCAAAATATACACATCATTTCCTAGTACTTAATAATATTTAGACTTAATTCAGTTTTAGCATATTCATTTTAGCTACAAACCAAAATTTATAGAAATCTCATTTACAAATAGTCTTCTTTAGTCATGGCAATTAACAAATGTGTTTTTGTACGTGTTGTAACATATATTGATAATATTTTAGAATAGCTTTCATAAAAAGCAAAATATAAGCATATAATGCTCCTTTGAGGATATTTGCTCATTCTGCCTTCTCATATCCCCACACTAGATAACAACTGGGAAGAAATTACTCTCAAGCTCCATCAGCGTCATTCTAAATCTATAACATGCAGCTGCAACTTAGTTATTGTTAAGAGCAGAAGCTCGCCATTTTGGAAGACAAAAAAAATTATCTCCAGTTAACACTCCATTAACGATACTTGTAATCTAAATACAAAAATAAAAGTGAAAATATTTTTGAATGGCAGTTTCCAAAACTGATTTTATCATTCTGAAACCACCCCCATCTCTGAACATGAACAACATGATCAGGTGCATAGTAAAGCTGTGCCAGTTTCGACTGCTGCTCTCTACTGTTTTTTCCAACTACTTTCTCAATGTGCCCAGCCACCTTCAACAATTTGTACACAAATATCTCAGGTCACTTTGCTCTTGTGTCTGCTGTGGAATAGTCGCCTTTATTTTTTATTGCTGCTCTTTATTCTTCCTCTCACGCTTCTCTGCACTAAACGTCTTCGGTCAACCTCTGTCCTCTTCTCGATCTTCCTCACAGGTCACAATAACTTCGTATGGTACGAATGTACAAATCAAAAATGTATTTGTAGTATGTTCATAGTTGTTCTTAACAAAAGAAACCCTCTAAAATAATTATACTGACTTGAACAGCAAGAGCCTCCTGTTGCTGCCTTGCCTCTTCTTGAGCGCGTTCAAGTGCCACTGACAATGCTTCCTTTGTCTTGATTTCATGACTCAAAGCTGCCTCTTGGGCTTCACTGTCCTTAGCTGCATTTGCTTTATGTAGCTCAGCAAGCTCTCTGAAGATAAGAAAATTAAGTTAGGCAATGTGATTAAACAAATTATAAGGCACCTATATAGAACTGTTTTTCTCAAAAAAATACATTGGGGACTAAAAGCAAATTCTTATACACAAAGCCCGTTTATGAACAAAAGCAGGCACCTACAGAGGGACTGATGCTTTGTTGTCAAAATCATATTGTAGTAATTCTGCAATCCCGATGGGGTGCTGCATTTGGATATAAGCCCATCGTATTTTTCAACCTGAGCTCCCTCTGAAACAGCTCCCTGTTTGGAATGTTGAGCTGCAGGATAACCTGACACATGTCAAGACAGCACAGTACAATTTTTTTACCATGTTATATGAGCCAATGGTCTCAATCACATTCATTGCAATCTTTCAATATCAACTAGCAAGCAGAGGAAGAAAGTATGAAAATGGAAGAATTTTAGATATCTCCATTTCCATGTAACAGGTTCAAAGGAGCATGGAGAGAGCCTTAGAAAGAGGTTGCTTTTCTGTGTCTCAAAGGTGGGAAATACTGACATTTGGAAAATCTAAACACAGGAGAACAAGAGGAAACTGCTTCCAAACTTGGTGGAATAAGTAACTATTTACCATAATACATAATATGTATTTTATCCTTTATGGCATGTGGGCATCACTAGCAAACCCAGCATTTGTTTTAGTTACAATTAGTTTCTGAACATTTAATTTAAAAAAATGTAAGATTTAACTTTTGCTTCATGATTTGTAGGCCTAGTCCATAAATTCCATTCGTAGTGTATTCTCTTACTTGTAAGAGCTGTCAAGTGCAGATTGAAGGCTGCGATTGTTTTCCTGTAGCTCCTCTAAGGTCGTTTGCAGCTTGCTAATCTCTTTTTCCTGTCTCTCCACCACACCATTCAGCTTCTTGATGCTCTCCCGATGTTGTTTCTCCACTTCCTCTTTACCATCAAGCACCTGCAGCAAAACCACAAGTGTCAAGTGATTTATTATGTTTTAGTCTCCCTATCCACAAAATACAAAAATCACTAAATGTTACCTCATCAAAAATGTTATTTTTTTTTTATGTACAACAGGTAAGTATCCATTACTTCTGAAATATCCTACACTGTTTGTTTTATGTCCATGCACTATGCACATGCAAAAATTGAATACAAAGTTAGAAACAAACTTTATGTAGGACAATAGGACATTGACAGAAATATAGCATATAGACTTCACTATTAACCAACCTCCCTACTAAATCATTTGTGGTATTTGAGAAATGCTTAATTGCTCATTAACGATAGCAATATTTTATTATAGGTTCTCTGGTCTTGTCCCATTGTGGGACCAGTGCAAGCAAGGTTGGAGAATTTAACGTTCTAGTCAAAACTCTATGCATTCTCAGCAGCAGCAGAAAATCCCAGCCATGAACGAGAACAATAGATTTCAATCAGTGAATCATTTCTGTCAATAGCATGAATTTAATTCTCTGACCTGTTGCAGATGCTTAATTTCCTCCTCTTGCTCTTTGATTTTCTTGTTCTGTTTGGTGGCCAATGTCTCATTTTCTTTCTCCTTAGCCCTTAATTTCTTTATAATGTTTGAATTGTTCAGGAGCTGTTTAGAAAGTTTCTCTCCTGAAATCAATATCATTTAGTTTAAAAATAAAACTTACAGTTTTGTTTCATAATATCTACCTATCAGAAGACTTCCCAGAACAAAATGTTTACATAGTTGCAATTTGTTTTTGCTCAAAAATTGACACGCAAATATTAATTATTCCACTAAGCCAACTGGTACTGAAAAATGTATTTCGTTCATCTTATTCTTCAGCATCTTCCTCACATACACTCCTTAAATGGGGTTTCCAGGTTCACTGATCTGAGATAGTCTTTTTTTGGACCCAATGTTTCCATCAATGGATTGTAACAGTGAAAATGTGTTTGTAATATGGCACAATCCTTGCACAACTGACCATTATAACTTACTTTTGTGCACATCTAGGAAACAAACTAAGAAGCACTTCATTATTCCACCTAACCTTAAATCATATGTGTTTGTTCCTAAGAGGGGGGTCATCTAATTATTTTTTCAAAAATTGCTCTGAAACCACGGATCAAATTTTTCAGTCAACAGTGGACCATTATAATCCCACACTCACTCTTTTAAAAGAGTGGTGAGTTGCATGTCAGTACTGAGGGGGCAGCACCAAAACATGCCAGTGACCCAGCTGCAGAGAGATCAGGCACCGTTTTGCAAGAGTACCCCAAACTCTCAGTGCACTAGCAGACTCCTTCCCTTCATCCTCATTAAAACAACACCCACCCCCATCAATGGCACGTTCGGCGACCGTTCCCTGACACAACTCAACCACCAACCACCCCCCCCCCCCCCCCCCCCCCCCCCCCCCGCCCCCTCCCCCCCCCCGAACCCCCCAGCATGACTCTTTCATGATTCACCCTTACGCAACCTCCCCCATCCAGTTTTTGCCAGCAGAAAAGGGCCGCGATGATTGTAAACCATTTAGCACCAGACGCAGTACCAATTTTTGGGTCTGCCAACTATTTTCAGGGATTGGTGCGATCTGCAGCAGACATAGCAAAGTTGAAAAATCGCCCCCAAAAGGCAGCAACTGCTCTTCAATACACTTGAACCTGCTCACAAACACTCTTTGGGATTTTGCAGAGTGCCAAAATGCTTTTAACAGGGATCAGAGATTTCACTGAACAGAGCAAACAATGCTGCATCTTTTATCCAATCAGATTGAAAAATTAAAAGTGGCACAGAATCTGAACCAGAAAGTGTAGGATAAATACTTCATTGAAAGTCAAATTGGATACAGAAAGTGAAATAAAGTGAGAAAAAAAATCAGGCTGAGAGAGAGTGGATGAGACAGAAAGTACAAAAGTATCATTTTTAAAATCTTTAACAGTGGTTAAAACATTTTGACATAAGATGAATGAGACTCCACATTTGTAAAGCTTTTTAGTGCTAAATATCTTACTGTAATTAAGACTCAAATCACTGAATATTTATTTACTGTAGAATAGACAAGCCCTGACATTTTCTGCCAAATTTAGTGGGTTATTAGCTGTCGTTCAGTGGTAACAATAATGTCTGAATCACAAGATTCTGCATTCAAATCTTGCATCAGAATTTCAGCACAAGAAACAAGATGACACACTGAATGCTGCACTGTCAAAGGTGCATTTTTCAGCTGACATTCTGAACCGGCCCTATCTGTCTCTTCAGTTGGATGGAAAAGATCCCATGACACTATTTCAAAGAACAGGGGAGTTATCCTAGTTTTAAAGCAAAACATATCGGAAAAACTTAGCAGTTCTGTTAGCATCTGTGGAGAGAAAAATAAAATTATGGTTTCAAGTCCTAATGACTCTTCTTCAGAGCTGAAGAGAGATAGAAATGTGATGGGTTTTATATTATTGGAGCAGGGTGAGCAGAACAGAAAGTCAGGGATAGGTGGGATTTGACAAAGATGTCACTGGCACAAGAATTGCAAGAGTCAGCACTCTGATAGTAAAACATAAGAACAAGTTATAGACTGGCCCTGTTGCACAAGGGGTTTGGAAAAGAAAAATCAAAATGGAGGACAAAGTGCATAGGCTGAAATTGTTGAACTCAGTTCAGAAGGCTGTCAAGTGTCTAATTGGAAGATGAAGTGCTTTTCCTTCAGTTTGCATTAGGCTTCACTGCAACATTGTAGCAGGATAAGGGTAGAAATGTGGGCATGACAGCAAGATGGTGAACTGAAATAGCAAACAAGTGCAAGATCAGGGTCATGCTGCAGACTGAGCCTGGTGTGTCCTGGCCATTGATTCAATCAACATCATAAAAACAGACTATCTGGACTTAATCGCCTTGCTGTTTCCTACAGTATAACAAGTGGCTGTGCTTCATAAAGTATTTATTTGATTGTAAAGCACTTTAAGTCATCTGGTGCATGTCTTTCTTTTTCTCTGGTATGTACAAATAGCAACTCTATGTTGTTCCATGTATTTCAATATCAAGTCTTTCAGTCAGAACAGGGCAACTTTCCAAATTCACATTTTTTAAACTGGGCTTGTGCAGGCTATTAATGGTACATTAATTAACTACTTACTGCACTTATAAAAGAGATTGCTGAAACATTAGGTTGGCATGTGGGAAGCAGACATATACAATGCTGCATCCTGTAAATAAACGTATTATCAAGAAAGTTATGTCAGAGTAAAAATAAAATCTCCCAAGACATTTTAATTTGATTTCCTGTCTTAGAAGTTTTTTTTATTACTAGCAATTAAAGACAAAAGTGTTTCATAAGGTGTGAAGTACATTGAGATATCCTGAGGATGTGAACTGCTCAATATAAAATTGTATTTCTTTACCATTCTCTTAGATAGTGCAGTGATAGACTTCAAGATAACACTGATAGATTAGTGAGATGTGGCAGATGAAATTTAAGTGATGCACTTTGGTTAGCAAAACAAGGATAAGAAACATAAAATAAACATTTCTAAATGAAGCAGGAACAAAGAGATCCAGAGATATATGCAAATTATTGCAGGTGGCAGGATAGATTGAGAAAAACTGCTTAAAAGACATCTGTGATCTTGAGTTTTATAAATAGAGGCATAAAGTACAAAAGGAGAGAAGTTGTGATGAAGGACTGATTCGGCATTAACCAGTCATAACTTCCAACTCTGGGCACTTGAGGTAGGATATGAAGGCTTCCGAGAGGATTCAGGAAAATGTTTTGAGAATAGTTCCACTTATGAGAATCTTCAGTTACATGGATAGATTAGAAAAGTGAGAGATGTTCTCTTCAGAACAGAGAAGACAGAGATATTTGAATTAAGCATGGGGAGTTGAAACAGAGTACATGAAGAAAAACTGCTCCTACTGCCAGATTAAAGGTGCTTGGTTAAAGAACCAAAGGTAACATGAGATAAACTTTTTAATGCCGTGAATGGTTACAATCTGGAATACATTGCCTGGAACGGTGATGGATGAAAATTTATGCACTGTTTTCAAAAGCAAATTTAATGGGCAGCTGAAAGGAAAAATAAAAGTGTTATGAGGAAAGATCAGGGTTGTAGCACCCAAATTGCTCTCGTACAGAACCAGCATGTGTTTGATAGGCTGAAGGGCCTCCTCATGTGCTTAACTATTCTTATGATTCCATCTTATTGCTCAATAGTTAAATGCTCTCATGCACTTTTCTGTAGAATTGGAATATAAAATCCTATTTGTTGGTTTTCAAATGTAATTTGATTCAGAAAAATTAAAACTTTTGTACCTCAAAAAATATCTTGAGCCAAAGATTTTTATACACAGCTAGACTGAATGCTTTCAAACAGTTGTCAAAACAAAATTCACAGGTTTGTCAAGTACTGCATCATTAAGAATAGTGAGTTGGGTAGCCAGTGAGCTAATGACAACGTACTAACATATACCAGTACAACATTGAAAGCTACCATACAGTATGTTTTATTAGTAAAGATTTCAAAAAATCTGTGAGCTGGTCATTTTTTTTCAGTATTACTTGGTGAACTTTTTCTAAGTGCGGTATATCAATGCTGGGAAATATTAAAAACATTTAATGCAATTATGCTACAAATTACAAAGTGATTTCAATACTTTGATATTTATATCACATTCTTCCTACCTTCTTCCAGCAGTCCTCTAATCTGCTCTTCTTTCTCTCGGACTAGATCTGCTGTTTCATTACAGGTAAACCTAGTAGACAGTTCTGCCTTCACGGTGTTTAATTCCTAAAAGCTCACAAATGACACCGAAGAAAAATTATAACTTTAACAAAATGTCACATCTATTTATATCAATACATATAAAAATTAATGCATAAATATTTACATTTTCAAATATTACAACTTATTTCTATTCCAACTGTTGGTAGTCCAGCAAATATCTATTTAATAACTTGATTGGGAATTCCCTTTCCAAGCTGCTCCCTCACAACCCCAGTCTCCTAACCATGGTTAAAATGCAGGAAAAAGGATAGCTCAAAATTGTAATTGCTCAGTATTGTACACAGTTTAAGTTTTATTATTCACATGATTTTACAGAAAATTTTTGTTGTATGTGGTAGATTTGCACACAGGAAAATTCCAAGAAGGTTAACAAGTCTGCTTACCTTTTTAAGATTATCTCTTTCCTTGCAAGCAAACTGGACTTTCTTTTCAGACTCTGCGATACGTTGAGTGAACTCTTCTTTTATTGATGGGATGCTGTTGCTTTCTTCCTTCAGTCTAATCATCTCACTTCATGAACAAAAGCATTTGTTTTTAAACATGAGTTCAAGACCTTAAGTTTGTTAATAACCATTACTGATTGTATGCAAAATTACACTCTGATATTTAATTATTAAACAACAGGAAAACTAAATCAGTATTTTGGTGCTCAGGTATAAAACAAAATCTTATCAGAAATGACAATCTTACTTGCCAGACAAATCTAGAGTTTGTAAACAAAAATTCACTGAACATGTAGCTGGAAGACTACCTACAACTTGTCCCCTTCATTAAAAATTAAACTGGACTCAGGATCACAGAATCTGATTTTTCACTACATTTGCAGGACACCTTAACATATTAAACTGCTCTTAATATAAGAACATAAGAAGTAGAAGCAGGTGTAGGCCATCCAGCCCCTTGAGCCTGCCCCGCCACTCAATAAGATCATGGCTGATCTGTAGTGGTTCAGTACCACTTTCCTGCTTTCTCCCCGTAATTCTCTTGTCAATTAAAAACCTATCCACTTTTAACTTGAACATATTCAGTGAGGAAACCTCCACCACCTCATCAGGCAGAGAATTCCAAAGGTTCACCACCCTCTGTGCGAAGAAACCCCTCCGCAACTTCGATCTGAACCGCCCTCCGCCCTCAATCTTGAGGCTGTGCCCTCTAGTCCTGCTATCTATGTTAAGCCGGAAGAGTCTCTCAACCTCTACCTTATCCATCCCCTTCGTTATCTTCTACGTTTCTATAAGATCCCCTCAGCCTTCTAAACTCCAAAGAGTACAAACCTAGCCTATTCAGTCTCTCCTCATAAGCCAACACCCTCATCTCTGGTATCAGCCTAGTAAACCTTCTCTGCACCAGCTCCAAGGCCAATATATCCTTCCTCGAATGCAGAGACCAAAACTGCACACAGTACTCCAGCTGCAGCCTCACAAGCACCCTATTCAGCTGCAAAAGTACCTCCCTACTTTTATATTCTATCCCCCTAGCTATAAAGGCCAACATTGCATTCGCCTTCTTAATCATCTGCTGCACCTGCATACTGTGTTTTTGCGATTTGTGCACAAGGACCCCCAGGTCCCTCTGCATCGTCGCATACTGCAGCTTTTCTCCATTTAAATAGTAGTCCTTCCTACCATTATTCTTCCCATTATTTCTTCCTCTTATATTAGGTTGGATTGTACCTCGAATTATGAACCTGTACTATTAAAATACTATGCAGAAACAGGACCTAAAATTAACAATGAAGCTGTACAACATGACACACTTTGTTTTCTTACTGCAAAATATTCAATCTTTAATGTAACATCTAGATGAAGCTCTATATAGACAGAGAGAGAGAGAGAATATTATTAGCCCTGTGCTGTACTAGGACATTACTGAGGAGTAATACTGGACGTATTTTTTTTCCATATCCCAACTTCTTGAAATAAGAAATGTCCACCAGCGGAATTAAACATACTGTATTTCCAAACTTCAATTATATCTGCAAGGAACTATCAAATGTTTAATTAAAGTTCTGATCAGTCACTGAGAAATATGAGATAATGAATTAAACAAAGCACAATATTTCTTATAGTAACTGACACTGATATTTATTTTTAGAAACTGAAACTAACATTCTGAACACATTGGATGAATGCTAGATAAATGAAAGGCGTTAGTCATTTTGATATGAAAAACATGCTTTGGAATTATTTTAGAGCTAATAATATGACAGTGAAGAGTAAATACTAACAACAACCAAAAGAAAAGGAAATGCTTGCTGTTGGCTTCTACAGATGTGGGAATTTTACACAAATGAATGTATTAAATTAATTAATAGTTAAGCTATTTTTTGCAGAGTTTATGAAGAGTCACTCTGTTTTTCAAAGTATTATCGTCTGCAAGCCTCTTAAGTTCTTGGCCAAAATTGTCCAGCCATTACTGCTGGTGGGATCTGCCAATCCTGCCAACTGATTTCCGCCCCCCCCTCCACTGCAGGTTGCCCGGCAGTAGACGGTGTGAACAACAGAAAAGCCCATTAATAGTGGTGGGACCACAAAACACGCAGCAGGGGTGAGGGGTTGAACATCCGCCCAACATCTTATAAAGCTAAATTAAGAAGATTTTAGTAAAATTACTTACTCTTTTAGGTTATCAATTGCCTCCTCCAATGCTGCCTTATCTTTGCTAACAGACAACAACTGTGCTTCTCTTTTTTCCAACTTGTCTGTCAACTCATCAATTATCTGAAGACCATTAAAAGATAAATATGAATAATACTTAAGCTATGACCTCAGCTTTAAGAATATAAAGCAAGGAGCAAAAGATCTGTTTAGGATAATACAGAAAAAGTAAGCTCTACTGCCAAAACCTGGTAATGAGCCAACCAGGACATAAAGGTTCCTGATTCAAAATACAAACAACTGTCTTAACTGCTATCAGCCAGGAAAATGGTGGGAACACTACAATTAATGCCTCTTGGATTGGGAGAGGAAGGTAAATTAAGGTTCTGAAAGTCATTTGATAATTAACGATCCTCATTGCGATTCCATCTATGTGAAAATCAGAAGAAGACAAGATGGTACTTGGCTGTAATGTTTCATGTGGTTAAAAACCCTGCCAACTCTTCAGGATGAACAGTAAGGAGTCTCACAACACCAGGTTAAATTCCAACTGATTTATACGGCAGCACAAGCTTTCGGAGCACTGCCCATTCATCAGATGTGGATGAACAGCAACTAGAGCAAGATCAGGCAATCAGGAGCGTAAACTAGCAGAAAATATAAAAATAAATAACATGAAAGGAATGAAATGAAAATGCTGGCAATGTGCTTATACTGTAAAATCATTCTTTAGAATTGCAGTTTTGATAGTTTGACCCCATAATAACGTAATCTGTTTCAAAAAGAATTCCATATTCTGTAATTTTGTAAGGTATAATTTGTTGTTTCTCTATAAACCGGTTCACAGTTCTCTGGAGTTGCTGGTCATTTGGCCATAACTATCGGCTCCAGAGTTTTTTGTTCTGAAATCCTTTGCCCAGAAATCCTTTGAGCCTAAATTCTACAGGGAGATGAGCTCCAATAAACATTCATACTCTCTAGCATTTATCAATGAAAATAGGACATTATTTTCCCCCATGCTGGCATCACCTTTTCCTTCTTCTGGAATTTTACAGTATAATGTAAGGGGTAACAAATCCTACATATATTGCATACATAAAAAATTGGCAGAAGCAAAGAGTCAGCACATTCATTTCAGCAATGACATAAAAATTGTGTTTTTTCTGGTGTTAAAGGGGAGATGACAGGGAAATTTAAAAAAGGGGAGTGAGAATATTTTAGAGGTGTATTAGAATGCCTACAGAAAAAAATAGGTTGGATTCAGGGAAAAAATGGACATACATTGTAATCATTAAAAAAAAAGGTGATTTTATGCGCAGGATTGGCTTCATAATATCAGTGAGGACCACCACATAAATATATAACACTGTAAACAATTTTACCTCCTGTAATTGAAATTTTTCAAATTCACCACTGGGTTGACATTCAGCTTTAACAGTTCCTTCTGAAAGTCCATTAATTACTATACTTTCTGCATTGTGGTTCTCAATTACTGTTAGACCAAGTACAGGCAAGATCTCAGGTTGTTCACTATTCACAGGTGTTGCACTTCGACCGCTCTCCTCCATTTCATTTTCATCAAGTGCATTTTCTTTCTGATTATCGCTTATGCTCTCTTCAATGTTCTTTACCAGCTGGTCAGCTGGCAAAGTATTGCAGACAGACGGAGTTAGAGATATGGCTGTCACATTACATCCTCGGCCTGACATATCATCATCCGAATTAATTTCACTCACACTTTGGCTGTCTAATGATTGCACACTAAAAGTGTCAATTCTCTCAAAAGCATCTGAAGAACCACTACTCTCAGTAAGTTTTTGGTACTCATCCAGGCGATGATAATCAGTACAGGCCGATGTTGATAGCAGCTGAAAGGAAGTCTGCATCATCTTTGAATCTACAGCCTCTTGTCTTGAACTAGCCGAGCTCTCACTAATTACACTCTCATGGTCCAATACCTCAATGTCACTGGTGGTTGATGTTCCTGATGAAAATGTACTAATGGGTGGAGAAGGAGTATTGCTTTGTCTGTCCTCTGATTTTTGCTCTTTTGCCTCCAGAGCCAAATCTTTCCCCGGGGGAGTGTGGGATTTTGATGGGCTATCCGGTGGACTCACTAACTGTTCAGTTTTTGCTGAATTTTTATGCACCCTTTCAGTACTAAAAGCAACCAATCTATTTGGCTGTGTTACTTTAGAAGTCTCAGAGACGATCATATTTCCAGTCCCAATTAATTTTACTTCATCTTTATTCTGCAACTCTTTATTTCCAAAAGATTCTGAATACTCAGTCTCTGAAGGTTGCAACCGGCTATCATTTTGTTGATCTGGTGTATTAAATTCTGTGTTATTTATTTGGGGTCCCACTGTACATTTCTCTTCTATGTTTTCCTTTTCTGGCACAATTAATTCAACAGATTCTGTAAGATGAAGGGTTAAAGTGTCTTCCACTTCTTTGGGCAGCTGAGATTTGGTAGGAGGTTTAAAGACAACTGGAGTTTGTTCAATAGTTTGAGTATCTGTAGAGTTCAAAAAGGCATTGAAGAAGGTTTCAGATTCATCCACCACAGTCCGTGTAACTGGTGTCGTAATAGCTTTGGGTGAAGATGCAGAATGAGGTATCAGACTATCATCTGAAGGCGATCCCCATTGGGTGGAAACCCATCCTTCGCTAATGGAAGAGCTCTTTCCTGGCGGTGTTGCTGTAACATTTTTAAAAATTGATAAAATGTGAAGATAATGAACATTATTTAGCTTTCCATTTTATTGAACTTTAAGAGAAAATTACTTGTATATATTTTGACAGCTTGGGGAACTATTGATTGCATCTAGATATCTTGATCAATCACAAAATCATTCTCTTTTCAACTTACATTTATTTAGCATTTTTCACACAAAACACTATCTCAAAGCATTTAACCAGGAGAGAGATCAACATGACTATGAAGTGCAATATAAAAGCATGTTACATAGAAAAGTTTTTAAGGCAGTTTTTGAAAGCAGAAGAGCAGTAGCAAGGCAAAACATTTATGGACGAGAATGCCAGAGAGATAACAGCTAAAATATTAGCCTCCAAAATGTGTGAACAAAGTTGAAAATAACACATTTATGAAAATTATTCCTCAAGGTGATGAATGTATGGAACATGAAATTGGTTTAATTACAGAAGAGTTACGGGTTCAAAAAGATATGGACCTGGAAGAATTAAATCTTAGAGATGGTTTGGATTTGAGGTAAAATGTTCAGTGAAGGGTTAAAAACATGAAGGTAGACAGCACAATGGCTTTAGAACTTTACTAATACAATAACTGATATCCTCCATACAGGTATATTAATCCATAGTTCTTCTAAATATCAGTTAACTTCAATGCAGACGAAATTCTTTTTTACTCAATTTTTCTTAAAGCAATAGTTGGAGATAAAGTGGAAAGAATGCTACACAATGGTTCAGGATGATTTCCACAAGACAAAATATTGTTATATTTTGCTGACATTTTAAAATGTTTAAGAATATTAAAAGAAAGGTTCTTGACTTTGCAAAAATAATCATGCCATGATCTTTGAAGTGCCTAGTGCTCATCAGCACCATCACTGTATGCAGCCTTCAACAAACCTGGCATTCCAGAAACATATCAAAATTATCTTTTTCCCAAATATAATAAAATGTATTTTTAAAACTCCCTTCATTATGAGACTCCTGACAAATTTAAACCAAACAACCTCCTGACTCAGACACCCAGTAATTCACCCACACTTAACCCAGTTTCTATTCTTAAAACAAAAGGCCCCGATGATTGAATCCATCACTCCAGATATAATTCAGATATATATCCTTTTAAAGACTGACCCATATTTTCACAACAAGAATCGTTTCCTCATGAAAAAGCATTTTTATATAAAACTTTACCAACAGAATGTTGCTGTTGTTTAACTGTATGCCATGTTTTTGTCATGCTCTCTTGCTGCTGATTCCACATTGGGACAATTTCAACAGACACCAGCTTTCCTCTAGTGCCTCAAAAAACTATTATTGGTACGAGTCTTGACAGTAAAGAGGTAATTTTAGCCTAAACTACCTGGCTATTCCACCAGTGGTCACTGGATAATGATCAGGAAGAACTCTAATCAATCTTCCTCCCCTCTGTAACACTGCACTGTTCATGGAGTACTGTCATTACAACTGATATCAGGGATCAACAGGTCGATGTATTTTGCTAGACCATGTGGCTCAGCCATCAACTAAATAAACTGGCTGAGAAATTAGGCAGGAAAAGGAACAGCAGAACACTAATAATTTTAACCAGCATGACTGATGGCTAATATACTGACTAAACCTGAGGAAGCTGTGAGCATAAATTATTTCTGACAGCAACTGGTAAGTTAATAGGCCTGGATACTGCATTATTATAAAATATCCTCAACTTAGAGCAGCTTCTCAGGATGATATTTAAATTTTGATTACAACTGTTATCAAGCAGAATTCAAAAAAAATAACAAATTGCATTTTTCCATCAAGATTCTGGTTTCTAGTTTAGAATCTGTTATCTGACCTCACAATGGGAGCTATGTGGATCAGTATAAAGAGTTTACTTTCAGCGTTTAAAGTTTTTCCCTCACTGGGGCCATGTATTTTGGCAACCTTTAATGACACACACAAGTAGCAGTATTCAACAGTTTACAGGAATTTATTTACACCAGCTACTGGGCCTCATTTGTTTCTGGTGGAACAATACCAGTGTCTTGCTTATATTTTTCAAGATTCTAGAAACAAAAAATACATAATCTTTTTGGTTCAACTGTGTTTTCCTTATCATTTATTTATATTTCAATATCTGATGAATGTCAATGACATTGGCCACTGAAAGTGAGGACCACAAGAATTTTCTACAGTACATTAGGAATCCATCTAGTGGACTAAATGTATAGCTGCAGTTGTGTCTGTATGTCATAAATGATGATGCCTAAATAAAACCATATGATGTGCTCATAGGACATCCTGGACCTTTCATCCATAGAGGCACATAGAGTACAAAGGCAAGGAATGATAAACCTGTAAAAAACACCAGTTAATCCTCAATTGGAGTATCGTGTCCTGTTCTGTACACCATACTTCAAGAAGGATGTGAGGTCATTAGTGACAATGCAGAAAACTTTTGTGAAAATGGTTCCAGGGATGAGCAACTTCAACTAGGTATAAAGATTGGAGAAGTTAGGACTATTGTCTCTAGAAAAGATTGAGAAGTAAGAAGCATTCAAAATTACGAGGAGTCTGGACAGAGCAGGTAGGGAGAAACTGCTTTTTCTCATTGACAGAAAGCTCGAGAAATAGAGGACATCAATTTAAGTAACTGGTGAAAGACATGGTGACATGAGGGAAAGCTTTTTCATGTAGCGTGGTGGGATCTAGAATATACTGCCTGAATGTGATGGAAACAGAATCAACTGAAGCTTTTAAAAGGAAATTGGTCTTTATCTGTAAAAGACAAAGTTGTAAGGGTAAGGAGAAATGGCAGGAGAGTGGAACTAAGTGAATTGCTCCTTCAGAGGGACAGCATAGATACAATGGGCTGAACAGGCTCCTTCTCTGATGTAACCATTCTATGATGCAATATTCACAGTGAATTCAAAATAATTTCAATAATTGAAATATACATATTGCACATGATTGTACACCAGTCAGCTCAGACTGAATGATCTGAGTTTCAGTGATGTTCAGGTGCCAAAGGTACATAAATACTGTCAAAATTCAAAAGGATGACTTCAGCTTTGCTAATAGGGAATTGTGTGTGAGATTGACCAAGAGGTCGCGCTCCTTAGATTGTTTGCTCTGTTCTTGGTATTCCTATGACGTGCATCATTCATAGTCTGGCAGATCCATCCATAGCCAACGTTACTCTCTAATCTCTGTCAATGCAACAACAAGGTAGTTGTAAACTGTTATGACATTCCCCATCCTGCTGTGGGAGTATATATAGCAATTGATATCTTTGATCTACACAAAATTTGTTGGTCTACCAGTGTGAAGAATAGTCTCTGATCGAACATTCATACTGGCACATTCTAAAATCCAGGATTACATGCTGAGGGATGCACTGAAGCTTGGGGCAGAGGTGCAATGGGGAAGGATCACTATCTAAGACCTTTCAGTCACAGTGAATTGAGGAGAGTGAACTGTACTGAATGTCCTTGGGCTGTGTGACTCACATTGAATGTCTACAGTGACTATTACATACGTACAGCGCAACTGTAATAGAAGCACCTCAGAATGCAACTTGATCCACATTAAATACCAATATTTAAATACTACTGCACCATTTGTAATGACTATTTTGAAATATCTGTAATGTTTCTTTGACTGTATTGAAGCACCTCAGAGTGTAACAATGTATATAGAAAACCTGAATATCACTAGTCTATGTGATAACCACTTTGAAATATCTCTAATGTTCTTCTAATTATATTACAAATAAAGCATATTTTTGCAAAAAAAGTTTTCTACATGCATATTCCATTCTAGGGGCATCAGTACAGTCAATAAAGCATTAGACATTTCAAAATCATCATTACAAATGGTATTTAAATTGTCTGCACACAAAGATGCTTCAACACAATTATGATATATGTAATATTTACTGCATACATTCATTGAGTCATTCAGTCTGAAGGGGTTCTATACAATTCCCTTCCCTTCAGTTCACTATGGCTGAAACGTCTTCGCCTGCGACATTTTCCCATTGTGCCTTCACAGCAGCTGCCCTGAGCTTTAGTGAATTCCTCAGCAGTGTCGCCAATTTAAATACCATTGCACTCTGTGGTGACCATTTTGAAATATCTGTAATGTTCATTTGATTGTACTGAAGCACCTCAGAATGCAATTTGATTTATATAAAGAAAATGAATATTATTCTATTGTGATACCATTTTGAAACACTTGTAATATTCTTTCAGATATTTTATGAATAAAGAATTTTTTCCCAAAAATCTTCCTCACTATTCAGCATATGAACTGAGATTAGCACATAAACACGATAGGTGAATAATCAGAACAGGTCCCACCTCCCAGTAAGCTAAAAGTCAAAAAATGACAGGCGCTGGAATTCAGAAACAAAACCCAGAAAACTGCTGCAGCGATATACTTGTCTAAGCAACTTCTAACTTTTCAAAAGCGAACA
Organism: Sphyrna mokarran; assembly: GCA_024679065.1. NCBI lineage: Eukaryota > Metazoa > Chordata > Chondrichthyes > Carcharhiniformes > Carcharhinidae > Sphyrna > Sphyrna mokarran. Next base: position 100,216,388 of record JAGIQG010000003.1, on the reverse strand, counting down.
ACAGTGCAAAAGATGAAAATGAGTGGCTGAAAATAATGGCATTGCAGCATGCACGGGCAGGTTACATACCGTAAACAGCGCATTCATTGCAAGTATACTGAGGTAGGAACTTTTAATTCTTCTGTCTTCAACAGTCAAACTTACATTACCTTAACCACATATTATGTCAAACGTACTATAACACTAATTCTGACCTGAAGCATCTTTGAATAAACTTTCTTTCAGAATAGACATGCTAAAAGGCTCATTTTGATCTTGAACTTGTTCAGTGTGAGCCAATGCTTACAGCAAACATTAAACTTCAGGCATGTTTGTACAACTGTCCGTTCTTTTCTTAATTCCATCTCAATTTACCTATCCATTCACTTTAAAGACTGTTTATTTATAGATTATTTGGGGGCAGATACCCAAATTGTATAGATTTTTAAAATGCTGCACTTTCTCAACTGAAATTGCATGCATAACTAGTACAGAAGTAAAATATAGTGATTGCTTTGAAATTTGAAGTAATAACAGAAATTACTGAAAATGCAGGTGAAATGTAAAGTTAATGTTTCCGTTCAATGGCCTGTCATCAGATCAACTCTTATTTGTCTCTACAGATACAGCCAGATCCGTTCTGTATTTCTAGCCTTTTCTGTTTTTGTTTCTCAGATAATTCCTTTTAATTCATTGTTTATTCCTCAAAAACTTGTTTTTAAAATTTGATATTGCCTTGCTTACTGCTGCTGCTTTTCAGATAACGTTATTAGTTAATCTCTAATCCCTGGAGGTTTAACTGCTATTTTACGGATGGAACCTGACTAATAGTCAGATTTAGACGCGAATTATCTACAGTAGAATCCTTGTCACACAAGCGTCAAAAAGCAATCTTTTACCATCTAGTTCTAATTCACTGCCTTGCTTCCAATAATGAATTCCCAGTTTAAGGTGGCCTCATTAAAATCAAACATTATCCCAATATTAATTCTACTTCATTAGTTAATTGCCCATTGTATTGCTTACAGCCCACATCTTCATTTTTTGGGTTTTCCCTGGGATATTATTTCACACTCCTAAATCTCTCATTTTTTTCCTTAATGCATAACCCTGGTTTCTCTCATCTTTCCTTGATAACCAGGAACATCTAAAATACTCAATATTAAATTAATTTCTATTTTGTCAATTAAGTTCATAATATTTCTGATGCTGCATTTGCTCCAATTCAAGCACGTTGTCAGAAATATTTCTGGCATTTTAGATTAAAGTAGCACATTTATTTAGTCAGTATATAACTGCAATGAATGCACAGTTTACATTGCATAATACGCCCATGCGTGCTGCAGTGCCATTAGTTTCAGCCATCTCATTTTCATTAATTTTAAAGTTCAATTGCTCCATTTCACCAATCTTACAGTCAAAAAGAATAAAACTGGCATAGCTACACATGGATAGGAACTCTTAGTGTTTTGTCCCATTCTAATTTTGCTTGTGTATATATTTTTCTCCAAGTGTTAAAAAAGTACATAAAAAATTCAATTATAACATCATCATACATATTCCTATTCAGAGCAAATCCTGGAGGAAGTGGTTGGACACTTTTTAGATTGTGTTCTCAAAATAGAAAAGATCACTCAGTTTTTGGAACAGTGAAATTGCATTTCATGTATAGCATTAAAAACAATAGATGAAGCCTTCTTTTTGAAATGTTAATGTTCTATTTTACATTGGCTACATGTTTTAAAAATACATCTGCAATCGTCAACAGCATTTTCAAATGAACTTTCACAAAGAAATCCATGAATGAAACATTGAGAAAATGTCAAAGAAATCAGTTGCACAATTCTTTCCATGTGTGGGATTCTGATGATGTTACAAACCACAGGACCAAAACTTAAAATTTCATGTTAATGTTAAGCAGCGTTTAAACATCGAGTTCAAATTGTATCAGCTGAATACTGTCAGATCTTTATTAAAATTATCTTTTTTCCCTTTGTACAAAATAATCATGGAAGGTTAAAAGTGAATTTATTTGTAATGGTAACAGCCAAGTTACCCCAATGACAAAGCTCCATAACTAAAGTACTGAACAAGTTTTTGAAGTTTAATATTTATTAGTGTCACAAAGTAGGCTTACATTAACACTGCCACGCTCCTCTGCAGGAAAATTTTGCATGGCAAAGCACCTATTCAGCATGTCTTTCACAGCATCCAGAGAAAACCCACACAGACACAGGGAAAACATGCACAGCCAGCAACAGGAGTGGGAATTGAACCTGGGTCCCTGGCATTATGAGGCAGCAATGCTAACCACTGTGCCACCTTAGTACACATTCTGTCACAATACTGCCTGCAATACTTCATCAAAGTTTTAACTGTGCAACTGTTTTTGGTGATGCAAAATATAAATTACTTTTATATTATAGATGTTGACTTTTCCAATGACAAGTCATATTTATTATCATGCATTTAGGCTTTAGCTAGTATATAGAAATAATTTCCAAGAATGATTCCAAGACTGAAAGAGTAGTACATGGGTACGTGTTTGTACTTGTTAAAAAGGTTGAGATGAGATTTTAAGTGTGTTTAAAATCAAGAGGGGTCTAAATAGTGTTGGATACTACCAACTGGCAGGAGGGTCAAGAACCAAAAACAAAGATTTTTGACAGGAAAACCACAAAATCAGAAGCAGCACAGAAGGTCATTTGGCCTATCAATCCACGCTGACTCTGTATAGGACAATCCAATCAGTCCCATTACCCTGCTCTTCTTAAAGTTTAGTTCTGTCAAGTATCCATTCAATTTTATTTTTTCATTCTTCATTAATTTCACTTCCACCACCCTGGTAGGCAGCAAGGATGTAGGTGAGTGGCACTATAAAGGTACAGCAGCCAAAGTTCCTCCTTCTGTCTTATAACCACTCTACAATGCAACAATCGATTTTTAGGCATATTAACAGCCTATTGAAGATTCATGTGACTGAACAGTGAAAAGCAATCAATGGAGTGGGTTGAACTATTTACTTAATGCATGAGGATTAAAAATAATTCACAAAGTAACGAGACATCTATAATGTCAATTTAAGAGCCACTCCCTCTAATTATTGACCCAGGAAAGAACAGGAAGGAGGCAGTTATTAGCACTGCCACCTCTTAAAGCCAGGACTCAGGTTCAATTCCAGCCTGTCACACTCTGTGTGGAGTTTGCACATTCTCATTGTGTCTGTGTGGGTTTCCTCCTGGTGCTCTGCTGTCCAAAGATATGCGAGTTATGTTTATTTACCATGCTAAATTGCCCCTTAGTATCAGGGGGATTAGCTCGGGTAAATAAGTGGGATTACAGGGAAAGGGCTTGGATGGGATTGTGGTCGGTGCAGACTCGATGAGCCAAACAGCCTCCTTCTGCACAGTAGATATTTTATAATTCACCAAAAATATTCTGCTTGAATATTGTGAAGCAGTGAAGACAGAAAAATCATTAATAGAAGAAAAACAATATAGCTAACTACTCAGATTGTACTTGAGTGACCATAAACTCATAGTGCCTATTACACTTACGGTAACACTCTCCCAGTCTCATTTACCCTCACTCATCCCTCTGCCCCTCATTCCCTCCCCCTCATTCACACTCCTCCTGTACCCACTCCTCCCTCCTTCACTCCCCGCCCCTCACTACCTGCTGCCAATCACTGTACCTTGCTCATATCCCGGCGTTATGGTGTCAGCCCAGGCGACCCCCTCATCCTCCTGGATGTCTAACACTCTGTCGATGGATTTCTGAGCCTGGGACAGCGCCTGTTTGGCGAAGCTCGATAGATGTGAGGCATTGAACCAGCTCATCCTGGGGACAGGCGCCGAGGCCTTAGCAACACACAGGCCAGGCCACAGCCGATCGTCTCTCTGTAACGAACAGCCTCCGCCGCTCAATTAGAGCCTGGCCTGATGTTCCCTAACTCCCTGTTTAAGAGAAACGGCCGGGGCTCTGGCCTTTTTTCCCGATCTCTGTTCAGTCAGTCCGACACTTCCACGTAGCAGCAAACAGCCCACAGTGAGCTCACCTCCCAGCTCGCACCGCGCCCAGCCTCGCCCCGCACTCCCGGCAGGCACCGCGCCCAGCCTCGCCCCGCACTCCCGGCAGGCACCGCGCCCAGCCTCGCCCCGCACTCCCGGCAGGCACCGCGCCCAGCCAGCCCTTCACTCCCGGCAGGCTCCGCGCCCAGCCCGCCCCGCACTCCGGCAGCACCGCGCCCAGCTCGCCCCCGCACTCCCGGCAGGCACCGCGCCCAGCCTCGCCCCGCATCCCGGCAGGCACCGCGCCCAGCCTCCGCCCCGCACTCCCGGCAGGCACCGGCCAAGCCTCGCCCCGCACTCCCGGCAGGCATGCCGCCAGCCTCCTCGCCCCGCACCCCCGGCAGGCACCGCGCCCAGCCTCGCCCCGCACTCCCGGCAGGCACCGCGCCCAGCCTCGCCCCGCACTCCCGGCAGGCACCGCGCCCAGCCAGCCCTTCACTCCCGGCAGGCTCCGCGCCCAGCCCGCCCGGCATGCACTGTCCCCAACCTGCCCCGCACTCCCGGCATGCACTGTCCCCAGCCTGCCCCGCACTCCCGGCATGCACTGTGCCCAACCTGCCCTGCACTCCCGACAGGCATAGCGCCCAACTTGCCCCGCACTCCCGACAGGCATAGCGCCCAGCCTGCCCCCGAACTCCGGGCCTGAACCGCCCCTATGTGTAGGATTAATCCATCCCTTCACCTGGAGGAAGGGTTTATTCGATATTTAAGCAAAACACTGGATGCTGGAATCTGAAACAAGAACTGAAAATGCTGCAAAATCTCAGCAGGTCTGGCAGCATAGAATCCATGATGTGGAGATGCCCGCTTTGGACTGGGGTGGACACGGTTAGAAGTTTCATAACGCCAGGTTAAAGTTCAACAGGTTTATTTGGCAGCACTAGCTTTCGGAGCACTGTCCCTTCATCACTGAGTGAGGTCTTGTGTTCACAAACAGATCATATACAAACACAAACTCAATTTACAAAATAATAGTTGGAATGTGCAATAATCAAAATTTAAAGGTGCAGACAATGTGAATGGAAAGAGGACCAAGCATAGGTTAAAGAGGTATGTATTGTCTTCAGCCAGGACAGTTAGTGAGATTTTGCAAGCCCAGGCAAGTTGTGGGGGTTACAGATAGTGTGACATGAACCCAAGATCCAGGTTGAGGCCGTCCTCGTGTGTGGAACTTGGCTATCAGTTTCTGCTCAGTGACTATGCGTTGTCATGTGTCATGGCTGTATATGACCTGTTTGTGAACACAAGTCCTCATCATCTGACGAAGGAGCCTGAAACTCCAAAAGCTAGTGCTGCCAAATAAACCTGTTGGACTTTAACCTGGTGTTGTGAGACTTCTTACTGAGCGTAGAATCCTATAGTGCAGAAGGAAGCCATTCTGCCCATGGAGCTTGCATTGATCACAATCCCACGCAGGTCCTGTGCACATAACTATATGCATTTACCCTAGCTAATCTCTGTGACACTGAGGGGCAATTTAGCATAGCCAATCCACTTAACCTGCACATCTGTGGACTGGGAGGAAACAGAATACCTGAAGAAAACCCACATAGACATAGGGAGAATGTGCAAACTTCACACAAACAGTGACCCAAGCCATGGGCATTGAACCCAAGTCCCTGGCACTGTGAAGCAGCGGTGCTAGCTACCATGCTGCATCTGTGAAATGAAAGCAGAGCTAATGTTTCGGGTCCTTTTGACTCACTGTCAGAACTGTTACATATTAAAGTGTAGCTATGAGCGATTGCAAAAAATATTGTAACTTTAAAATAGAAAACAGATGGCTTTGTATGGGAAGAGTTCTTTGCATTGAGGTAATACATGTATTGAATAATTTAAAAAATGGATTTAAGATGGAGAAGAAAAGTCACAATCTAAAGCTGCCAAACTCAATGTTGAGTGCAGAGGCCTGTAATGTACCTGACTAGAAGATGAGATGCTGTTCTTCCAGCTTGCATTGGGCTTTACTGGAGCATTACAGCAGGCCAAGGGTGGATATGTGAGATGAGACCAAGGTAATAAATGAAAATGGCATTTGCTGTGAGAGATTGCTACAAAATATAGCAACTTTAAGACAAAAGACAGATAACCTGCTGTGAGAGTCCATGGCCTTCTATAATGCTCCAGTGAAGTCCAATGCACGCTGAAAAAGCAGCATTTCGTGTTCTGGTCGGTCATCTTGCAGCCCTCGTACTCAATATTGAGTTTGATAGCTTTCGATGATGATTTTTCTCCTCCATCTTAAATCTTTTTTTAAAATATCCCATACATATTTTTTCTCTATGCAAGCACTCCATTCTGCACCAAGCCATCTGTCTTTTATTGTTAAAGTTTCTATCTCTCTCAGTTCCATTTCTCTCTTCAGTTCTGACAAAGAACCAAAAGAATTTGAAATGTTAATTCTGTTTTCTCTCCTTACAGATGCTGTCAGACATGCTGAATTTTCCAATGCTCTTTGTTCTTGCTTCTTCAATGTTTGCCTTGTTCAAACTCATTTCAATCCTTCACAAACTTCAGTCACCCAAAATTGACAGTGGCACAGTGGTTAGCACTGCTTCCTCACAGAGCCAGGAACCTGCGTTCAATTCTAGTCTCGTGTGGTGTTTGCACTTTGTCTCTATATCTGCATGGGTTTCCGCCTGGTGCTCTGGTTTTCTCCCACAGCGCAGAGATGTGCAGGTTAGATGATTGGTCATGCTAAATTGCCCCTTAGTGTCCCAAGATGTGTCGGCTAGTTGGGATTAGCGGGGTAATTACATGGGGTTATGGGGATAGAATTTGACATAGTCTGCCGGAGAGCTGATGCAGACCTGATAAGCCAAATGGCCTCCTTTTGCCATCATTATCTTTGTGAATTGTCAACAAGAATTTCCCATCTTTTAAAATCACCTTTCTTATTTGGGTCTTACTTTTCTTCCAAAAATATACTTGGTTCAAAAAAATTTATTAAAGTATGTTAGGTGTCCATTCGAAGTTTATATTAAATGTAAAACTCCCAATGTTGTATGATATTCACTACAGTTATAATTAGTCAATATGTGTGTCCTTTACATGTTAAATACATTGACCATAAGGAGTCTTTCACAGTTTTCAGCTCCTCTGTTTTTTGTTGCAAAGATGTGCTTCATTAATACAATACCTGAAATATAGCAAAACATTTCAAATTGTCATAACAGTAAAGTGCAATGATAGTCACATTTTCCCCAGAGATAAGATGCACTCTGAGGTGCTTCAAGTTAATAATGAGAACAAACATTTCAATATTTTTGTCATAAAGAGTGTAATTCTGTCCAAATTATATACATTAGTCATGTTGCACTCTGCAGTGCTTAATACAGTTACATGCAGTTAGGGTTAAGTACAAAATCTGCAGAATTTTATAGTTACCAGCACTTCAAAGTATACTGGTGGAAAGGCCTTAGACTATGGCCTTTGCCCATTGTGTCTCAGTGATGGCTGACCCAAGCTTGAATGCAGCATAGCTGATATGTCCTGGGCTCTACCATCTATTTCTGACGATGGGTATCACTTGTTCCTTGTCACTTCTGCTACACTATCACTGTCATATCTTTACAAACTACTTGATACCTTTACCTTCCTTACATCATCAATGCCTTCGACCATTGCCTTCCTTCTCCCACTTACCTCTTTCATTTCCTCCTTCATGTCAACTTCTCTCTCCTACAAAGTGACCCTTTATGTGAGGAATACTATACAAGTACAAAGCATTTCTGTCTCTAAGCCTTGCAGATTCCTAAAGATGAAACAGTCTAATTTCTTGCAAAAGTAAGAAGTTGCCATGTATACTTATTGGCAAATTTGTGCTCCTATGTTATCCACTTCCTGAGAATTTTTTTTTTAAATACTGCAATAAACTCAACCAGTAATGTGCTATGTGCTATGTTGTTCATGGTGTATACACCTATTGACAGTAATGGAATGATAAAGATTAAATAACACAATGAATTACTTGTGAGGCGAGAAAGAAGATTGAAGTTAAATCTATGTAGATTGTGAAAACAATCCTATTAAGAGAGTTACAGGTTATATATGCCTAAGGATGTCCCAGATGTTTCATACCAACAAAATACATTTGAAGCTGTGGTCACTGTTGTAATATAAGTATAATGTGGAGATGCTGGCGACGGACTAGGGTAAGCACCAGTAAGAATTCTCACAACACCAGGTTAAAATCCAACAGGTTTATTTAGTAGTATAAACCATAAGCTTTCGGAGCACTGCTCCTTCACTAGGTGAGTGAGAGTTTTGTTCACAAACAGGGCTGTTTGTGTTATCATCCTGCTCTACTTATGAACACGACTCCCATTCACCTAATGAAGGGGCAGTGCTCCAAAAGCTTGTGGCTTGTGCTACCAAATAAACCTGTTGGACTTTAGCCTGGTGTTGTAAGACTTCTTACTGTAATATAAGTATACGTTGCAACCAATGCACACATAGCAAAGTCCCTAATTGAATAATTAAATAAATTAATATTGTACATCATTGCACTAGTATTTTAAATCATGGTTATCTTGGTTGAGTTTAGATGTTGATAAGACTCTTGAGACAGCTATTGTGATCTTCTAATATCGTGTTGAAGCAAAAAGGTCATGTAAACACCACAATTTACATGTTACTCCCTTACATGTTACTCAACATTCTGACCTGAACAAAGCTACCATTCCTTCATTATCATTAAATGGAAATCCAGGGATTCCCTATTTAACAATATTGTGGACACACATCATCTGCATAAAGTCTATAATAGTTCAAACAGAAATCAAAATGTCACCTTTAGAGGGCCATTTGGAATTGGCAAAATCTGTGCTCCTATTTTATTGTCCACTTCCTGAGAGCATTTTTAAAAAATATCTGCAATGAACCTATCTAGCAGCACTTTCTATGGGTTGAGTAGCTTTGAGTATGGATGCATTAAATCATTGATATGCAAACATCAAGCTTCTATCTGTGTCCACTGCCTCTTACTGGTCAGTTATCACTTACAGAAAGATCAGAGTAGATGGACATGGAAACTTAATGTGGAACTGTTGACCCCAGAGAACCTTGAGGAAGTTGAAAGGGATTACAAAGGTTGGAAACTGAGAAACCTCTCTTTGAGTCTCCATCACCCTGATGGGACATGAGCAAGATAAACATTTGGTTGGATTTATTATTGTCACATACATCGGGAAAAGTAGTGTTTCTTCTGTGCTACACAGACAAAACATACCATACATAGAATACATAGGGGAGAAGGAAAGGAGAGAGTGCAGAATGTAGTGTTACAGTCATAGCTAGGGTGTAGAGAAAGATCAGCTTAACATAAAGTAGGTCCATTCAAAAGTCTGATGACAGCAGGGAAGAAGCTGTTCTTGAATTGGTAGGTACGTAATCTCAGACTTGGTATCTTTTTCCTGATGGAAGAAGATGGAAGAGAGTATGTCCAGGATGCGTGGGATCCTTGATTAGGCTGGCTGGTTTTCTGAGACAAAGGGAAGTGTAGGCAAAGTCAATGGATGGGAGACTAGTTTGCGTGATTGACTGGGCTATTCACAACATCAAGAGGTACGCATCCTCAAAGGTGTTTAGAAGGCGATGGAGGGGTGGGGGGGTGGGGGGGCATACTCCGTCTGCAGTCAATGGGAGTTGATGTCAAGCAGGATCTACTGGAGGTGAAGAGAGCCAGTAAGCCTGGCTCTTTGCGTTGGAGGCCTTCAAGGTCATCTTCCTGTTTAGACTCCATGGAGCAGGATGGAATGTGATCAGCAGCCTGATGGAAGAAGTCATCACAGTCTGACATTCGAAGGATCAGTAAATCCTTTTATGCTTGACTGTATGACCTGAAACCCACACACAGAACCAGCTCCCTGTCCTTATTGGAGATATTAGACAACTAAGTGGGAAATTCTGGGCACAGCTGACAAAGGATGCCAAGTCCTTTCAGATGAGCAAAACTCCCAGAAACAGACTGATAGCAGAGTAAGTGCAACCTGTAACCTGTGTGGTGGGGCTGCCACTGCACAAACGAGGTTAAAAGCCTATCTCTCTTATGTCCAAAAGGGACATGAGGAAGGAATGGCAATGGGGACTTGACCCTCTCCCCACCAAGACCCCTGTATTAAAACAGGAGAAAGGACAGGGAGAGGGGGAAGGAGAAGGAGAAGGAAATAGATTGTGCAGCAAGCTGCCAGTTGTCAAAACTAATATTGCATCCTGAATTAGCTGGTCCACAGAATCCATGGAGGAAAAATAAGCAGAAGAAACACGAAGTGGGGTGGGGCGGAGGGGAGGGGAGAGAGATAGAAAGGGACAAACCACAGCCCAGGTAACAGGCAAGGTCGGGGGGAGGGGAGGAGACGGGGACGGCAGATGTCTTAAAGAAGCTGATACCTGTGGGTAAAGAAGACCAGTTGAGAAAGTCACCACCAACAAAAAAAAGGCAGCAAAACACAAAATGAGTTGAAGGAGACTCCAACATTGAAAATCTGTACAGAAACAGCGAAAAGATCCAGCCTTCATTCCTCTGGCAACAAAAAAGTTGTAACGTAATTACGGCATCAGAACTACCAGAGATGTATTGAAAAAGATGAAATTAGTTCAAGTGCAGATTTGGTTAAAAGAAAGTAAAAATAGGAAATAAAACGATACAAACTCCTGAAAGTTATCAACAGGCTGCATCTCACTGTGTCAATGTAACTGTGTTCAAAGTGTTTTTATGTTACAATTCACAAGTACTTTTAAAACAGCGTTAAATAGACATTGCTAGAGTTCGTTCCTATAACTTTCTGAACGCTCTCTAGGCGGAACTAAAACTCAACTCAACTCAGACAGAGGTCCACTTCCTTTAAGCCGGCGGCATAAATTATATTAGCATATTGACTACACCTATTAACATTTCAGCATTCTGGCTGACAAAATAATCATTAAACCTGCAGAATTACAAAGCAAATACTTTGACCATTGTGCAACTTAATTCCGGAGGATATTTTGCAAAACATTGATGGGGATTGATTTTAATCAGCACAACTATGAATGGTATGTATCTGATGGAGCATCATTCGATACAGTTAAGTTGATAGCTTTGCGCAGTGGCAGTATCGTAGCTGATGAGGTTTAACCGAGGCGCGATTATTGCTTATTGAAAACTTTTCCCAATACCCCGCTATGACGACTTGAAATATAGTCGGCAATGGCAATTTTTGATAGTCTCTGCGGAGACTGTGTAGACGTATAAAAATAGATCTGTCTTTCTCTTAAGTTTAACCTTATTGAACATAAGGAAGGCTGTATTACTGACAAATTTGCCGAGAAGGTGACTGAGGATGTAAATGTGGGTAGTGTGGTTAATATAATCTATACGGGCTTCAGTAACATTTTCGACAAGATCCCATATGAATAAAAAATGTAAGCAAGCACCAGTGGGATCCAGGAGGAGGGACGGGTTGGAGAAGGAAGAGGAGAAGAGAGGGAAGAGGGCTAACGAGGATGAGGGTAGTCTGACTGTCTGCCCCTCTATGGTACCTACATTCGGAGCTTGGTGTCCGAGGGCATTGTGAAGCACTGCAGCTCTGGGGTGTATTACCGGTTCCTTTAATCACATTTTACTTTGACGTTTTATGTTTTCTTTCTTCTTTACCTTTTGTTTCCGGCGCTTCACTTCTTTCTGGGGACTAACCCCTTTTGAATTGTCCCTCAGTTAATTTGATGTACTTTTTTTTAGATAAAACAATCAAAATCCCACCAAAATTCCTACCAGACAGACATTACATATCCAAGCTGACAAAACAGGCTCCCTACTTTCTGTTTTGGGCTCGATCTACGTGATCCAAGCTGATAGTAGCAGGCATTGCACCCACTCCAGTGCTTGATCTAATTTGCACCTGGGCCAAAAGACCAAGATTGCATTTTAAAAAATGCTTCACGTAAAGCCTCAGTGTAACCTCATCGACTTCCATCAAGTGCAAGCTCAAAAACTACTCTTGATCTTAGCCAAAAGTGCAGGAAGCTCAATTGTTTTGCCAAAAAGATTGGTGGAACTGCAATTCAGTTCAGTTCAGACAGAGGTCCACTTCTTCTAACCAGGGGCATAAGTAATATTAGCATATTGACAACACTTATTAATATTTCAATGTTCTGGCTGATAAAATAATCATTAAACCTGCAGAATTATAAAGCAAATATTTCGACTATTGTGCAATTTAATTCCGGAGGATATTTTGCAAAATATTGATGGGGATTGACTTTAATCAACACAACTATGAATGGTATGTATTTGATGGAGCATCATTCAACACAATTAAGCCGTCAGCTTTGCGCAGTGGTAGTATTGTAGCTAAATGAGATGTAACCCAGCGTGATTATTGCTTATTGAAAACTTTTCCCAATACCCCGCTATGACGACTTGAAATATAGTCGGCAATGGCAATTTTTGGTAGTCTCTGCGGAGACTGTGTTAATGTATAAAAATAGATCTATTCTTTGAAATTTAACTTTTTGTAAGCGATAAATTTGGTCCAATTTGCTGAGGAGGTGACGAACGATATAGATGTGGGCATGTAGTGAATAGGTCCCATTATGGGAGGCTGATGGAAAAAGTAAGCATTTATGGGGAGGGAGTGGGGGTGGGGGTGGAGTGGGGTAGGGTGGGGGTGGGGATGAGTGGGTGGGTGGGAGGGATGGGGATGGTGTGGGGTTGGGTGGGAGTGAGGCTAGGGTGGGGATGGGGATGGAGTGGGTTAGGGTGGAGTGGGGGTAGGGTGGGATGCAGTGGGGGTAGGGGTGGGATGTAGTGGGGTAGGGGTGGGATGGAGTGGGGGTAGGGGTGGGATGTAGTGGGGATAGGGGTGGGATGGAGTGGGGGTAGGGGTGGGGTGGAGTGGGGTTAGGGTGGGTGGATGGGGGTAGGGGTGGGGTGGAGTGGGGATAGGGTGGGGGGGTGGGAGTAAATGGGACGGGGAGTAGAGGGGGTGGGTGGGGTGGGGGGGTGAGAAGGGTGGGTGTGGGAGGGGAGTGGGAGGGGTGGGGGGTTAGGAGTGGAGGAAGGGTGGGAGTGGGATGGTGGAAGGAGGGTGGAGGGATAGGGGGAGGGGGAAGTGGAGGGGGAGGAGTGAGTGCAGGGGGAGGAGAAGAGAAGGAGGGAGTGGAGGGAGAAGGGGAGGAGAGGAAAGGGTGGATGGGGAGAGGGGGGGTGAACGGGACAGAAGAGAGGCAGGAGAGGAGATGGGCAGAGACAGAGGAAGGGGAAGGAGAGGGGTGGGAAGACATTAGGCCCATCGAATCTGCAACGACTCTTTGACAGATCATCTTACTTACGTTCAATCCCTGTAACCACACATATTTACCCTACTAATTCCCCTCACCTATACATCTTTTGAACGCTAAGGGACAATTTAGCATGGCCAATCCACCTAAACTGCACTTCTTTGAACTATGGGAGAAACCTGACCACCTGGGAGAAACCTACACAGACACAGAGAGAACATGCAAAGTCCACAGAATTGCCCAATGCTAGAATTGAACTCGGGTCCTGGTACTTTACCATTAATAGAAGATGTAAGGAAAAGCCGGAGTAGTGGGAATCTGGGAAGAAGGGTAGAGGTGGGAATCTTTTTGGCATTTAAGAAATACTTTTATGAGCATTTGAATATAGTATACAAAGCTACGGGCCAAATTTGTACTGTCCTTGAAGGCGATGTTCCAGTAAATAGCAGTTACCATAATGTGAATTAATTTTGCATTCAGTTTGAAGGACAGAGAAATGTGTCTGTGATTACATTTCTAAACTTAAATAAGGCCAATTGTGAGAGCATGAAAGCAGAGTTGCTAAAGTGAATTTGTTAAGGGATAGGTCAATAGAGATGCAGCAGCAAACGTTTAATGGCATGCTTCAGAATGCACAGAATAGATATCTTTCAACTAGTAAGAAAAGGTCCAAGGAAGAGACACACCATCCATAGTTAACTTAAAAAGTTAAAGATATTATCAAGTTTAAAGGAGTATATAATTATGCAAAGATAGATGAAAGGTTGGAACAGTGGACAGAATAAAAGGAATAGCAAAGGAAGACTAAAAGATTAATAAGGAGGGAAACTTCAGAGTACAAAAAGAATGCTAGCCAGAAATGTAAAAACAGATAGTATTTCTATCAATGTTTTAAAAATAAACAAATGAACAAAGTCAGCATTAGTTCTAGAGAAAGTGAGTCTTCAAAATTGATCATGGAAAACAAAGAAGTGGCAGATGAATTGGAAAAGTATTTTGCATCACTGTGGAGGATGCAAATTACATCCCAGGATGTAATTTGGGATTACATCCCAAATTAATGGGATTTAATTAATCCCATTTTTAATTATGGATTAAAAATCCATAATTTTTAAACCAGGAAATTGAAGGGAGAGAGGGAGGAACTCAGGAAAATTACAATCACCAGAGAAGTGGTACTGAGCAAATTGTTGGAGCTTCGGCCTAACACATGCCTAGATCCTGATGTATTTCATGCTAGGATCTTAAATGAAGTGAGATAAAACAGAATCATAAAATCTGCACAATACAAGAGGAGGCCATTTGGCGCATTGAATCAGCACCAACAACAACCCAACCAGGCTCTATTCCTATAACTCTCGTATTGACCCTGATAATCCTCCTGACAATAAGGTGCAATTTTTTTTAACAAGGTCAATTGACCTAACCCTCACATCTTTCGACTGTTAGATGAAACCAGAGCACCCGGAGGAAACCCATACAAGCGCATGGAGAACATGCAGCCTCCACACAGTCAACCAAGGCTGGAATTGAACCTGAGTCCCTGGTACTGTGAGATAGCAGTACCAGCTTGCCAACGCAATAGTTGATATTGATATGTTCATTTTAATACTCTAAAACTCCCCAGATTTGGGGAAGATTAGATTGGAAGATGGCAAATGTAACTTCATTACTCAAAAAGGGAGAAAAACCAAAAGCAGGAACCTATAGCCCAGTTAGCTTAGCATCTATCATAGACAAAATGGATTTTGAAACTTTGCAATTGATCGCAAAATGGATATGCTACTGTGACATTAGTGTATTTTTAGGAATTTTGTTTTTAAATCATGATCCTTGCAGCTCTCACAGTTTCAATATTTTCTCAGCTCACAGCTTTAGCTAATGTCATTTGCAACAAATTGTCGATGAGGAGTCCTTTTATTGCTCCTTAAGTGGCCTAAATGGGAGCCTCAGGTACTTTCTGGGATTAGTTTTATAATCTTGCATTGTTAGGAAGAAAACTAGTTGGCAGGTCAGATGACAGGACTTCTTTCATTTTCAATTCTGAGCAGTAGACTTTTAGAAGGGACAGCAAGCTGAAAAGAAGTACCTCTCCTTGTTTTATGTGGGAATTCTGCTAGATACATGAAAAATAGGTCTTGCCTTGATAAAGGGGAGAATCTGCTGTTGGTGGTTTGTCTAGTCTCCCTGGTGTGGTGGAAAATGGTTTTTGTCTGTTCTGACTTCAAACTGTTCTGAGTCTATCAAGAGGACTGCAGAACTCATTCAATTTCAGTATCATTTGACCATTAACCCTTGCTGTGTTGAACCCATTTAAAGGATTGATTATAGGATTGGCTTTTGATTGGAGCATCTTAGCTATTATTGTTAAGGGTTAGACATTATTGTGGTTATTTTGCTAGTTGTGCTTGTAAAAGTTATTGCTAATTTTCTTATTATACATGTTAGCTATATTCTTAAATAAACTTTGTTTGATGAAAGCCCCCTAGTGGTCATTTGAACCATATGTGAAGTGAAACATATCATGCTTACCTATGCAAAACCTATGATCCAGGTGGGCTACATAAAACACTTTGGAGTTTCTGACCTGAAATATAATGCTATATTTGTAGAGCAGCCAAGGGAATGCAGGAGAAAAAAATGAAAACAATTTACATTTATACAGCACCTTTAAATTAGTAAAATATCCAAGGTCTTCACTGATACTCAGAACAACAACTTACATTTAGATAGCACTTTCAACAGTGTACAATGTTTCAAGACATGTTACAGAAGTGCCAGCAAACAAAATTTGGGAACTAGCCACATTCTGAGACTTTGGAAATAAAACCCAAAAAACAGAGTTAACATTTCCGATTGATGACCTTTGATTAGAAGTAAAGCTAATGGGAAGATCAAGGGGAAGGATTTTGAAGATGATCTTAAAGCAGGGTTTAAAAGTCTAATGTTTATTAATATCACAAATAGGCTGATATTAACTTTGCAATGAAGTTCAACTTACTGTGAAGTTTCCTAGTTGCCACAGTCCGGTGCCTGTTCAGGTACATTAAGACAGAATTTAACCATAGCTAATGCACCTATCCAGCAGGCCTTTCAGATTGTAGGAAGAAACTGGTGCACACAGAGGGAACCCACATAGACACAGGGAGAATGTGCAGACTCTACACAGACAGTGATCTAAGCTGGGAATCGAATCCGGATCCCTGGCGCTGTGAGGTAGCAGTGCTAACCACTGTGTCACCGAAGGGCTGAAGAGATATAGGAAGAGGATTTCAGAACTAAAGCCCTAAGGAGCTGAAGGCATGGCTAGCAGTGATGCAACAATTAAAATCGAGGATGTTCTTGAACTCAGAATTTGAGGAGCACAGAGATCTCATTGTTGAATGACTGCAGATTGGCAGGGCTTAGGCCATGGAGCGATTTGTGAAGAAGAGTGAATATTTTAAAGTTGAAGTGTTATTTGATCAGAAGACACTATCAGTCAAAAACCGGAATTGGGGTGAGTTAGGTTATGGACAGCAGTGATTTGAATAAACTTAAATTTATGTTGAGGGTTAGATAGAAAGCTGGTCAGGAGTTCATTGGAATAGGCAAGTCTAGATACAAAAAAAGTCATAGATGAGGATCAACAAAGGCAGGGGTTGCTGCTGTCTCAATCCCTTTGTTAATCCCCTTTGTTTATCAATCCAGAGTCCACTCCATGCTCACAATTCTTCTTTCAAAAGGCACACCTGAAGGAAGCCGCTGCAACCTCATTGTACCCTAACATACCATGGATCAGCAAATTCTTTTACACTGGGTGCATGCATGAAGCCTACTACATCATTTGTGATTTTTATAAATGACCTGGATGAGAAAGTGAAGGGATGGGTTGGTAAGTTTGCCGATGACATAAAGGTCGGAGGTGTTATGGATAGTTTGGAGGGATGTCTGAAGTTGCAGCATAACATAGATAGGATGCAAGACTGGGCAGAGAAATGGCAGATGGACTTCAACCCAGATAAATGTGTAGTGGTAATTTTGGCAGGTCAAATGGGATGAAGGAATATAATGTTAAGGTAAGACTCTTAGCAGTGTGGAAGATCAGAAAGAGCTTGGGATCCGGGTTCATAGGATTCTCAAATCAGCTTTGCAGGTAGAGGATGTGGTTAGGAAGGCATGTGGTGTACTGGCCTTCATCAATTGAGTAATTGAGTTTAGGAGTCGGGAGATAATGCTGCAGCTTTATAGGACACTGGTCAGACCCCGCTTAGATACTGTGCTCAGTTCTGGTTGCCTCATTACATGAAGGATGTAGAAGCCATTAAAAGGCTGCAGAGGAGATTTTCAAGGATGTTGCCTGGATTGGGTGGCATGCCTTATGAGGATAGGTTGAGAGAGCTCTGTCTTTTCTCGTGACCTGACAGAGGTGTATAAGATGTATGAGAGATATTGGTTGAGTGGATTCTCAGAGGTTTTCTCCCAGGGCTAAAATGGATGCGAGAAGAGGACATAGGTTTAGGGTGCTGGGGAGTAAGTATAGAGGAGATGTTAGGGTAAGTTTTTCACTCAGATGGTGATGGGTGCATGGACTTGGCTACTGTCAGTGGTAGTGGAGGCAAATTCAATAGAGTCTTTTAAGAGATTTCTGAATGAGTACATGGGACTGAATAGGATTGAGGGTTATAGGTAAGCTTAGTAGGTAGAAATACAATTGGCACAACTTGTCGGCCAAAGGGCCTGTTTGTGCTTTAGTTTTTCTATGTTCTATGTTCTATCATGACCACCATGACTTTTTACTGCCTTCTCCCAAGGTAGTCCTGCGTAACAGCACATAAGAGAATCTGGACAAACAGCTAACTCTAGATAAGTTGATAAAGGCCAGAAGATCTTTAGAAGTGAATAAAACACCAGGACTAAGTGGTTTAATGGCTGAGTTGTCAACTCAGTAAGATTTGATCAGAGCAGACCTGACTGAATTGTTACATAACATACTTTTACAAATCTTATGAATACAGTATATTTTTGGCATTGCAGGTGAGCAAAATAATTAAAATGAAAACACTGGGATTTGTTTCTGCAGGCATAAAATTTAAAAAACAGTGAAACTAAATTAAACTTGTATAAAACTCTGGTCAGTGCTGCACTTTGAGCATCATGTAGAATTTTGGTCTTCATTCTGTCTGCTTTTTCTTACACACTTACTCAGAAATTAGGATGTTTTGCTTCCGTTCCAGTTCAACAGTTTCTGCCTGATAAATTCAATGCATAAGCTGCAGACACTACCACATGTGGAGCAGATGGTGCTTGAAGAATTGGGAGATGGGGGGTTGCTTGGAGTTGTCGATGCTTCCCCAAAACTTAGCAAAGCCTTTGTGTGTTCCTGATGAAGTCTCTTCATGTGTCCAATGCTGTCTAAGATGAGCCTTCTCCATTTTGATCAGTCACAAGTTATAAATCTCATGAGCTAGCAGAGAGATTTGACCTCTTCAGGGATGCTTTGAACAAAGAACAAAGAACAAAACAGCACAGGAAACAGACCCTTCAGCCCAACGAGCCCGCGCCGCCACCCCAATGTTCCCACCTCTACCCGCGATCCCTGTCCATGTTTATATGAAGACATCCCTAAAATATTTCTGCAGGCCTTCTGGGACTGAGCACCAAATGGAGCAGTTATTTTGCGATTCTGATATCAGGCATCAACCATAACCACTTATTCACTGTCTGGAAATTTAAATTAAAGGTGAGGGAAATAACTGCATTTGACTTCCTGTTTGCACTGTGTGAGTATTTCAATGTGATTGGCTGCTTATTTATTTGCTGACTTCATTACTACTATGCACCAAAGATCTTTCGCATCAAACTTAACAGGAAAGGGGAAAACCAGAGCACAGGGATTTTTAGGTCTTTGTGGGCAGGTTTCTTTGAGCTCAGTAGTTAATGCCCTCATTCTCTTGTTGACCACATAACCCAGCCCAATGTTCTCACTTGTGGGAGAATCTGGACTTGGGCCATAACTTCAGGATAGTTACAAAAAAAAATCCAAATAAAGAGAATCATCTTCTCTAAAGAATGGTTAGGAATATATTCCAACAACCTCAGGAAGTGGTTGAAGCATTGAGCTTAGACGTTTTTGAAAGGAACAGGTGAGTATAAGATATAATAGGATATGCTGAAAGGCTATAATTAAATAGAGGCAATTGCTGAGGACTTGTATAGCATAAGGCTAGCTGGGCTCAATGGTCTTCTTTTCTACTGTATTTTCCTATGTCTTCCTTTCTTAGGCAATCCCTCTTGACGGAGTTTGATGAGCTTCCACTCCTGTATGAGGGTTCTGAGGTGTCCAATTAGTTTTATTAGTCCTGCAGACTCTACCACATGGAGCAGGTCGTATATGAAGGATTGAGTAGATGGATTGTTTGGAAGATTATCCACTCCTTCCAACATGTTGATTTGCCTCTCCATGTGCTTTTAGCTTTCTTCTTGGGTGATCCCGCTCCATTTTGATCACGTCCAGGGACTCCCATGAGCTGGTTTGTATGTTTGACTGCTTCAAGGATAACTTGAGATCATCCCCTGGAGAATTTTGGCTGTTCTCCTGTATTCTCCTGCTGTGACTGAGTTCTGAGTGGAGCAGTTGCTTTGGAGATTGGAGTCACATATACGAACTATATATCCCTCCTAGTGGAACTTTTGATCCAAAACTGAAAGCACTCCAACCTCAGGTACAGAGCTTCAATATGCTGATGATACTTGTGTGTGCATCCACCTAGAAACTTAGCTCCAGGTCACTGTTGACTCCTACCCCAAAACATATGAGAAAAAAGGACCTTTCACTAAACACCTGGAAAGCTAAGATTCTCCAACCAACAACTTCCAAAGTAAAACACCTCTCCTCATCGACCAAGATTACCATCAAGGCCCTGGAAATTATATGAACCATTTTTGATATCTAGGGACCCTTCTGTCAACCAATTAAGGACGAAATAGACAATCAAATTCACTATTGTCGTCAAGCTGGCAATTCAGGTTTCAGCCAACTAAGGAAAAGAGTATGTAAGGACTAGGATCTCAAATCTATAACTATGATCATGGTTTATCTGTATGCTTTGTAGACTTGGACAACTTGGTTCTGAACATATTCTATGTAGTGTTGCGGTAACCATGTTGAGAAAGATGAGGAAGAATCAAGATGAGAATTAGGGATTAATTACCATTACTGCATTTGTGAGAAAGGTTAATATGTTGGAAGCCTCATATGAAGAAATATTAATACAGTTGACCAAGGATCTTTTTGAAGTGGTGGGCAAGGGGCATCTTAATGAAGATGATGGAGGTAGCGAAGCAGTTTTTCAGATCTTCAGAAGTGAAAACTGAGATGCCCTGAGATAATGACTGCAGGAACAGCAGCTCAGAGTGCAACTTGATCTAAGTAGACAACTTAAATCCATTGCATTTTTTGTAACAATCATCTTGCAATGTCTGTAATATTCTTTTGATTGTACTGAAGCATCTCAGAATGAAACACGATCTATGCAGAGAACTTGACTATCATTGAGTTGTCTGTGATGGATATTTTGCAATGTTTATAATATTTTTTGAGACATTTTATGCATATTTTTACAAGAAAAAGAACAGATTTGCTTGTGCTGATCCTCAGGTTCAGGCCCTTTTCCATCTTTATCATTACCTACCTGAAACTAATGAAATGGTTGTAAATTTATGCCATTTCTTCTCTTCAAAGTCCATTGATACCATCATACAAAATAGGAGCAGATATAGATTTTTTGGCCTTCTCGAGCCTAATCTGTCATTCAGTAGGATTATGGTTGATCTTATGGGGATTCACATTCCCCATCTACTTCCAATAACTTTTGATTCCTTTGTCTAACAAGAATCTATCTACCTCTACCTTAAAAAATATTTAATGATCCTGCTTCCACTGCCTTCAAAGCAAATCCCAAGGAAACCATACTTTGCAGATGTAAACAACTCAAGACAAGTAACAGCCTCCCATCTTACTGCCACCCATTTTCTGCCCCCTCGCCTGGTAGTGCTTTTCTCATGATGATCTGGAAATATAATGTTGTGCTGCAGGGCAACACTTATTGTGCTGATTGCACTGAGGCAACATAGCAGATCCTGTGAGAGTTTATTCACATGTGAGAGAATAAACTCTCACAAAATTTGTAATTAGGTATACTCTTACAAGAACTTGTAATCAAGGTCCGTATGATAAAATGCGATGAGATCAGCATATTAATCGATTAGAGCTAATGTGATCAAAGTATGTTGACCAATGTGATAGAATCAGTATGGTAATCACTTATAATCAATGGATGCAAGCAGTAACAGCCTCGGGAAGCAATGGTTATTGTTCAGTTATTCAGCTGAATGCGATTATGACTAAAAAGGAAAGAATGAAGTAAATATGTTCTCTTTATCATTCGGCTTAGGCTAGCTAAACCACGATTGTTATATAAGCAGAACTAATTGGGCAAGGACAAAGATTGTAACTATCATGGTTTCATGAAGAGAGTACTGCATCAATTAGTGACCAATCCGAAACGAAGCAGATAACCAGTAGGCTCAGCAACAATAGTGGTTAAAGAAATCCAACCTTGAGAATGAGATAAGGGGTCTCGGGGTATGTAACTACAGCAAATATAAAAAGACTGTAAGCGAGCAGTTCGTTGGATTGTTCCAGACATTCGGCTCTATTCTCTTGCACTGGAGAATAAAGTCTTTGTACCTGGAAGATCAAGGCTCAGACTCTCATTCGATCAGCTAAAAGTTCATTGTCGTCCTGGGGAACCACGACAATCCATGGATAATCTAAATTCAATTTGAACGCATTCTGTTCCAGTACAATAAATAAGTAAGTTGAAAACTGGGACATTCAAATAATTTTGAGGAAATTGATAGGACACCGGTACGTTCAACGACAATACCGAGTCTCCTGGAGCAGAGATATTTACTGGAGCAATTGCAGAGCTTTGAGTCTCTGCAGTTGAAGGAAAATATAGTGGAAATCAGGCGTTCACTGACTGCAATGGATAAAAAGAGCATAGTATTATAAATAAATAATAAAAATACACTAATGTTCGGAGAGATAAAACTGCATTTACCTACTCTTGATACCTGTATAATATTAATATTATTTACTCCCCTATCAATAGTCTTCGTATTTCAGGGAGGCCATGACATCAGATAGTGATTAGCATATTCTTATCCCATAATACTTTGCAATTATTTCAACAGTTTCTTGACAAAACCTTTTTCTGTCGATTATTTCCAATGCAAAATGTTGATTCTGGTTATAAATGTAACAGCTCTACCTGGTCGTGCGATATTTTCTAAAGGTGAATTTATTTCGTTTACAGCCACCACAACTGTAAATGGTCTGCGTCTCATAGACCTTAGCTCCTCGGTAAGTGTTGTTTAGCTTTGCGCAGTGGCAGTATCGTAGCCGATGAGGTTTAACCGAGGCGCGATTATTGCTTATTGAAAACTTTTCCCAATACCCCGCTTTGACGACTTGAAATATAGTCGGCAATGGCAATTTTTGACAGTCTCTGCGGAGACTGATATTCCAGTTGGAAAAAATAGATTTTGAGTGGGGAAAGTGGAAGGTATTTTTATCGTAGGTGCGATAACCGGAAATTGCAGCTGGGTGACAGAGTCTTCTTTAACTCGTGCTACGTAATTTGTATTCATGAGAACACCAGCTGTGGATTAAATTAAATCCAGTAAGAAGTCTCACAACACCAGGCTAAAGTCCGTTGGACTTATTTGTATCCAAGCAAATATTAAACTCTTAAAAAAAAGTAACGCCAAGCATTATATATTAAGTGTAACAATATACTACGATTCATAACTAAACGGCGTTAAACCAATGCCTTGTATTTCGCCACATGTATGCTGGAATTGTTGGAAAGGCTAAGCAGTTGATGAATTTCTTGGGTCTCAGAAAGAAAAGGCTTTGAATATCACGTCCATTATCGTGTATAACATAAAACTATTGCACAATATGTTTTGACTTTAAGTGTCTTAATAAGGATAAAGTTGATTTGTGGTACTCAGAGGAATGCGGGTTATTGTACTTTTCATTCAGAGGGTAATGGGTGCGTGGAATCGGCTGCCGACGGTGGTGGAGGCGGATTCAATAGGGTCTTTTAAGTGACTTTTGGTTAAGTACATGGGACTTAGTAGGATAGAGGGTTATAGGTAAGCCTAGTAGGTAGGGATAGGTTCAGTGCAACTTGTGGGCCAAAGGGCCTGTTTGTGCTGTAGTTTTTCTATGTTCTACTTCAGTAGCTACCGGCAATGAAGATCCGCTCAAATACTATTGGTTTTCCAGTGTAAAGATTTGTATCTGTCTGAATGAAGCAGACAGATACATCCCGCGATCCAGGACTATATGTTTAGGTAGAAGCTAGAGTTTAAGGCAGCTGCTACCGAGGCACCATAGGGAAAGGCCACCGGGCTTATACGCTAAATATTTGAAAGAATATTAAACATCATTTCATAAAAGCAAAATACCACGGATGCTGGAATCTGAAACAAAAACCGAAAAATGTTGGGAAATCTCAGCAGGTCAGATAGCATCTGTGGAGAAAGTGAGTAGAACTAATGCTTCAAATCTAGATGACTCTTAGATTCTAGATGACTCTTAGACTGCTGAGATTTTTCAGCATGTTTTTATAAAAATCGTTTCATAATGACCATCTCCACACCTTTTTTACAAAAGCACTTTCCACAAGGAAGTGGATCTCTTCTCCACCACAGTCATCTCAAGGGCAGCTTGTGGAGGGAGTGATCCGGTTCTGGCAATGAAGTATTCTACCAAATGACTTTGACAGGAAACTATTTAACAAGATCCACTATCTCCTTTTCCAGTAGGGTCCCTGATGGACCCGTGGTCAAAGTGTTTATCTGCATAAATTTTTCTATTTGGAATAGATGGGACAGCAGAGTCCAACTACTTGGAGCATTCCACAGCAGTGTGGCCAGACCCATTCTTCACATCAGAGGCAGGTAAATCACAGCATGTTGTGACATTTGTGTCTGAGTAAGGGGTCTATGCATAGCTTGAGGCAGTCACACACAAAGACAGCCATCAGAACGAGAGTTATGTTGGGCATCTCCACCACACCGCTCCCCCCCGCAACTCACCATTCCCTCCCCTTTATCTAGAGGTTTGTACATTGTGTCAGTGCTAACGTTGACTTCCAGATAAAGGGCTAAATAGCTCAGATGATTGCCATTGATCAGAAATGAATTGCCAGACCTGCATTGCATGCAGTAACACAGGAACGTCTCACACCAATGGCCAGGGCTGGCAACTGTGTAGAGCCCATCGGGCTATATATTAAAATCGTAGAGTTTTACAGCACAAAAAGAGGCCATTCAGTCCATCTGCACCAGCCTTCAAGCTCCTATCTCCCATTTTCTAGCAATTGATCTATAAGTTTGTATGCTATGAAGTTTCAATTGTTCATCTAAATTCTTCAAATGTTGTCACAGTTCATGCATCTACCACCCTTTCTGGCAGTGGATTCTAGATTCCCACCACTCTTGTTAGGAATAAAAGGGTGGTTAGAGGAAAAATCGGACCTCTTAGGGACAGAGGAGGAGAACTGTGCTTAGAGCTCGAGGGAATGGCAGAGATCCTGAATGAATACTTTGCATCGGTATTCATGAAGGAGAGTGCTTGTTGACAGCTCCTGTCTCTGAGGGAGCTGTGGACCAGTTGAGGGAAATATCCATACCGAGGGAGGAAGTGTTAGAGCTTCTAGGTAGCATTAAAACTGATAAATCTCCAGGGCCTGATGGCATTTATACCAGGCTGCTTGGGGAGGTGCAAGGTGAAATTGCTGGGCCTCTGACGCAAATCTTTGTCTCTTCTTTGGACACAGGTGAGGTCCCAGAGGACTGGAGAATAGCTAATGTTGTACCGTCATTCAAAAAGGGTAGTAGGGATAACCCTGGAAATTATAGGCCGGTGAGTTTGACGTCAGTGGTAGGGAAGCTGTTGGAGGGGATTCTTAGAGATAGAATATATAGGCACTTAGAGCGTTGTGATCTGATTAGGGATACGCAGCATGGATTTGTTAAGGGGAGGTCGTGCCTTACGAATCTGGTAGAAGTTTTGAGGAGGTGACAAAAACGGTTGACGAAGGGCGAGCCATTGATGTTGGCTATATGGATTTTAGTAAGGTGTTTGACAAAGTCCCTCATGGGAGCTTAGTGGAGAAGGTCAAGACTCATCGGATACAAGGACAGGTAGTTAGATGGATAAGTAACTGGCTTGGTAATAGGAGACAGGGAGTAATAGTGGAAGGGTGTTTTTCTAGCTGGAGGTCGGTCACTAGTGGTGTGCCGCAGGGCTCGGTACTGGGATCTCTTCTAATTGTAATATATATAACTGACTTGGAAGAGGGAGTAAGTGGAGTGATCAGCAAGTTTGCAGACGATACAAAGATGGCTGCACTTGCGGATAGTGTGGAGCATTGTCAGGCGATGCAGCAGGACATAGATAGGCTGGTAGCTTGGGCAGACAGATGGCAGATGGAATTCAATTCTGATAAATGTGAGGTGATGCATTTCGGGAGAAAGAATGTAAGGGGGAGGTATATGATAAAGGATAGACCTATTAAGAGTATAGAAACGCAGAGGGACCTGGGGGTGCAGGTGAACAAGTCTCTGAAGGTGGCAGAGCAAGTGGAGAAAGTTGTGAAGAAAACATATAGTATGCTAGCCTTTATAGGAAGGGGTATAGAGTACAAGAGCTGGCCTTTAATGTTGCAGTTGTATAAAACGCTGGTCAGACCTCATTTGGAATACGGTGTCCAGTTCTGGTCACCTTACTACCGGAAGGACGTGGAGACTCTGGAAAGAGTGCAGAGGAGGTTTACCAGGATGCTGCCTGGTATGGAAGGTCTGAGTTACGAGGAGAGGTTAGGCAAATTGGGACTCTTTTCCTTCGAAAGACGTAGACTTAGAGAAGATCTAATAGAGGTGTACAAGATTATGAGGGGTATAGATAGAGTAAACAGGGTTAAGCTTTTTCCTAGGATGGACTCGAATAGCACGAGGGGTCACAGGCTTAGGGTGAGGGGGTAAGGTATAATTTGGATGCTAGAGGGAGTTTTTCACACAGAGGGTGGTGGGGGTATGGAATGCACTGCCAAGTAAAGTGGTGGAGGCAGGTACTCTGGAGTTATTTAAGAAATACTTAGATGGGCACATGAACAGAATGGGAATGGAGGGGTATAGAAAACTGATTTAAAATAGGGATCATGAGTCTTGGGAGTCCTTGGGAAGTGTGTAAATAAATGATGATATTGATGTACTTGTTTTTATCCTACAGATGCTTTGGTCCACCTTGTTGTCTAACGAGGGGTATACACACGATGGGTCATGAGAGGGCTGCTCTTGGATTTTTGTTTTCGAGAGTATCCTAGTGCTTCATGTCAATAGTGTACTCTTGACCTGGACCATTTGATGGGCAACACGACAGCTCAGTGACTATCGCTGTACTGTGCAGATATGTGAATTTGGGCCTGTGTCTGTGGGAGTTTGCACATTCTCCCCGTGCTTGCGTGGGTTTTCTCTGGGTGCTCCGGTTTCCTCCCACATCCCAAAGATGTGCTCTTAGGCTAATTGGCAAAACAAATTCTCCCTAAATTGTCTCAAATTTGGTTTTTAATCCATAAATCTATAAACATGGACAGGGATCACAGGTAGACGTGGGAACATCGGGGTGGCGGCACGGGCTCGTTGGGCCGAAGGGCCTGTTTCCTATGCTGTTTTGTTCTTTGTTCTTTGGACGAAAATGTTTTTCCTCAAATACCCCCTAAATTTTCTGCCCCTTGCGTTAAATCTATATCCTCTGGTTCTTAACCCTCTACGAAAGGGAAAAATGACTTCCTATCTACCCTATCTATGTCTCTCATAATTTTGTATACCTCAGTCAGGTCCCTCTTAGCCTTCTGTGCTGGGGCAGCACTGCTGGCATCATAGCACCAGGAACCCATGTTCAATTCGGCTTCTGGTCACTATCTGTGTAGAGTATGCACATTCTTCCCTGTCAGCATGGTTTTCCTCTGGGTGCTCCGGTTTCCTTCCACAGTCCAATGATGTGCAACTTAGGTTGATTGGCTATGCTAAATTAACCCTAGTGTCAGGAGAATTAGCAGGGTAAATATGAGGGTTTACAGGAATAGGGCTTGGGTGGGATTATGGTTGGTGCAGATTTGATGGGCCAAATGCCCATCTTCTACTCAGTAGATTCTATGGTTCTAAGGAAAACAACCCGAGTGTATCAATCACCTCTTCATTGCCTGAGCTGATTCATTTCCTGGTGTATCACCTCTGTACCCTTTCTAGTCCAATCACATGCTTCCTATGGTGTGGCAACCAGAACCGCACATAGTACTCTAGCTATGGAATAACAAGTATTTTATACAGCTTGTTGCAGGCTTTGATGTTCAGCCTTTGAACTGATCACAACTTTACCCTTCAAGTAACCAGATCAAGTCACAAGAGTTCTCTTAAACTGTTGTTTTAATCAAACTATATAGTCAGGAACCTGGACAGTCACAGCTAAGTGCCAGAAATTAGCCAGAGTTCAAAATTCAGGAATACACGAGCAGTTATGGTTTTAAGTATGATTACAAGTAACTAGGATAAAGCAAACACATTATAGGAGCTCCCTATATCCACTCATAGTTTTGATTAAGGTTATATCATTCATAAGATACAAATATTAAAACCAATCACAACCACTTCATCCTTGCTTAAAAATTATAATGTCCGATCAACGTGAAGACTTAGTCATGTTAGCTAACCTAATCAATCTTTGGAAGAAGTTACCAGTAATATCCCAGTTTGTATCAGTCTCTGTTGGTATCATTCCCTTCTTCCAGTTCCAGATGTCTGATTTCATGAATTCTCTCAGACTAAAGAACTTGATGCTTATCTGTGAAGACTTTTATAAAAACCTTTTATTTTCTCATCTTTTTTATGTGATTTTTAAAATTGTGTGATTATTAACCCTTTCACAGCTCTATCATAAATCATCTTGCTCTTCTATTCTATGCCTTGGCTAGAATCTCATACACCTTTTCAGCCACTTTATTTATGTCTTCTGTTGCCTTTAGGGGTCTTTAGATATGTACCCAAATTCCCTCTGGTCCACTGTACTTCCTGGTTCCTACCATTCACTGTGTATTCCCTTGCCTCGTTACTCCTCTCAAAATGCATTGTCTCTCACTTTACAGGATAAAATTCCTGATTGACTTGAAATGTAGAGGTAGCAAGAGTTTTCAATTATATTGAAGGACCTCAAAGTGCAACATGCTGTATGGAAAAAATGAAATTTATTGTACTTTCTGTAATGTTTAGTTTGAAATGTCTATAGTATATTTATACAAATCTGATATTTAAGTATTTTTTGGAAAAAAATAGGGGTTCCATGAGGAATCAATCTTATCAGCATGAAACTATTGCTGTTCCTCTGACCTGAGTGTTCCAAAATTAAGGTGGTAGAAATAGTCAGCTATCTCCTCATAACAGAAGCACTGAACGGAAAAATTCTGCTCAAGTTAATCAATGTTAATCAGGGTTAACAATCCCACAACCAGCAAATCAGAACAATGCTCTGCAATCCTGCTACATCTAATTGTGATTAATTGTGGACAATTGAACAAATAACTGGCAGATGGGCTGAAAGGATGAGGCCTTGCCCTGGTATGCCAAAACTCCTCCAATGTCAGCTAGCATTAAGCATAGGTTAAAGAGATGTATGTTGTCTCCACACAGGACAGTAAGTGCGATATTGCAAGTTTAAGGGTTATAGATAGCGTGACATGAACCCAAGATCCAGGTTGAGGCCATCTGTCGTATGTCGTGAAGGCCATCTTGGAGAATGTTTACTCGAACACCAGAGGCCGAATGCTCGTGACCGCTGAAATGTTTGCTAATAGGAAGGGAACAGTCTTGCCTGGTGATTGCTGAGTGGTGTTCATTCATCCACTGTTGCAGCGTCTGCAGATCTCTCCAGCGTATCATGCCTCGGGACATCCTTTCCTGCAGCATATCAGGTGGACAATGTTGGCCGAGTTGCAAGAGTATGTACAATATACCTGGTGGATGGTGTTCTCACATGAGATGATAGCATCAGTTAATAGTCCAGAGAGGTTCTGCTTTTCAATTTAGTGTCTCATATTCCCTACTGCCCCTTATCTTACTAAAACTGTGGCAGTAACTATTCAAGAATTTTATTTTCACATATTATACTTTGGTGTCAAATTTTTCCCCTCAGCCATTGGCTTTTGTCAGAATTGTTTCACAAAGTTGAGCAAAATTCTGGTACCTAGCATTCTGCATTTCAGCCCAAATTATAATCTTGCCATGCTATCTGTAACACTGTTGAACATAGTCTTGACATCCATGTGTGCACCTATGTGCAGCAATAGCCACGAAGGAGTAATCAGAAGTTAGGGTCATCTTTCATTATTCTATTATCTGAAGAATTGCAAATGATGCATGAACACTGCACAATCATCAAAGAACATTCTGACTACTAACCTTATTATGGAAGTAAGGTATTGGTGAAGCGACTGAAGATAGTTGGGGCTAGAACACTACCCTAAGGCAGTCCTGCAGCAATGTGCTTGGCTGAGATAAAGAACAAAGAACAAAACAGCACGGGAAACAGGCCCTTCGGCCCAATGAGCCCGCGCCACCACCCCGATGTTCCCACCTCTACCCGCAATCCCTGTCCATGTTTATAGAACTATGGATTAAAAAACCAAATTTGAGACAATTTAGGGAGAATTTGTTTTGCCAATTAGCCTAAGAGCACATCTTTGGGATTGTGGGAGGAAACCGGAGCACCCGGAGAAAACCCACGCAAGCACGGGGAGAATGTGCAAACTCCCACAGACACAGGCCCAAATCCACATATCTGCACAGTTCAGCGATAGTCACTGATCTGATCAAATGGTCCAGGTCAAGCGTACACTAACAACATGAAGCACTAGGATACTCTCGAAAAAGATCCCCAAGGGCAGCCCTCTCACGACCCATCACGTGTATGCCCCTTGTTAGACAACAAGGTGGACCAAAGCACCTGTAGGATAAAAACAAGTACATCAATATCATCATCTATTTACACACTTCCCAGGGACTCCCAAGGCTCATGATCCCTATTTTAAATCAGTTTTCTATACTCCTCCATTCCCATTCTGTTCATGTGCCCATCTAAGTATTTCTTAAATAACTCCAGAGTACCTGCCTCCACCACTTTACTTGGCAGCGCATTCCATACCCCCACCACCCTCTGTGTGAAAAAACTCCCTCTAGCATCCAAATTATACCTTACCCCTCACCCTAAGCCCGTGACCCCTCGTGCTATTCGAGTCCATCCTAGGAAAAAGCTTAACCCTGTTTACTCTATCTATACCCCTCATAATCTTGTACACCTCTATCAGATCTCCTCTAAGTCTACGTCTTTCGAAGGAAAACAGTCCCAATTTGCCTAACCTCTCCTCATAACTCAGACCTTCCATACCAGGCAGCATCCTGGTAAACCTCCTCTGCACTCTCTCCAGAGTCTCCACGTCCTTCTGGTAGTAAGGCGACCAGAACTGGACGCAGTATTCCAAATGAGGTCTAACCAATGTTTTATACAACTGCAACATTAAAGGCCAGCTCTTGTACTCTATACCCCTTCCTATAAAGGCTAACATACTATATGCTTCCTTCACAACTTTCTCCACTTGCTCTGCCACCTTCAGAGACTTGTTCACCTGTACCCCCAGGTCCCTCTGTGTTTCTATACTCTTAATAGATCTATCCTTTATCATATACCTCCCCCCTACATTCTTTCTCCCAAAATGCATCACCTCACATTTATCAGGATTGAATTCCATCTGCCATCTGTCTGCCCAAGCTACTAGAATATCTATGTCCTGCTGCATCGCCTGACAATGCTCCTCACCAACCGCAAGTCCAGCCATCTTTGTATCATCTGCAAACTTGCTGATCACTCCACTTACTCCCTCTTCCAAGTCAGTTATATATATTACAAATAGAAGAGGTCCCAATACCGAGCCCTGCAGCACACTACTAATGACAGACCTCCAGCTAGAAAAACACCCTTCCACTATTACTCCCTGTCTCCTATTACCAAGCCAGTCACTTATCCATCTAGCTACCTGTCCTTGTATCCCATTAGCCTTGACCTTCTCAACTAAGCTCCCATGAGGGACTTTGTCAAACGCCTTACTGAAATCCATATAGACGACATCAATTGCTTGCCCTTCGTTTTCGTCACCTCCTCAAAAATTACCTCCCCTTAACAAATCCATGTTGCGTATCC
The DNA here is from genome assembly GCA_024679065.1 of Sphyrna mokarran. Classification (NCBI taxonomy): domain Eukaryota; kingdom Metazoa; phylum Chordata; class Chondrichthyes; order Carcharhiniformes; family Carcharhinidae; genus Sphyrna; species Sphyrna mokarran. The sequence goes on along the minus strand of JAGIQG010000003.1, from coordinate 100,184,711 downwards.
CTAATCAGATTGCAACGCTCTAAGTGCCTATACATCCTATCTCTAAGAATCCCCCCCAACAGCTTCCCTACCACTGACGTGAAACTCACCGGCCTATAATTTCCAGGGTTATCCCTACTACCCTTTTCAAACAATAGTACAACATTAGCTATTCTCCAGTCCTCTGGGACCTCACCTCTGTCCAAGGAAGAGACAAAGATTTGCGTCAGAGGCCCAGCAATTTCGTCTCGCACCTCTCTAAGCAGCCTGGGATAAATGCCATCAGGCCCGGAGATTTATCAATTTTAATGCTACCTAGAAGCTCTAACACTTCCTCCCTCGGTATGAATATTTTCCTCAACTGGTCCACAGCTCCCTCAGAGACAGGAGCTGTCAATAAGCCCCTCTCCTTTGTGAATACCGACGCAAAGTATTCATTCAGGATCTCCGCCATTCCCTCGGGCTCTAAGCACAGTTCCCCTCCTCAGTCCCTAAGATGTCCGATTTTTCCTCTAACCACCCTTTTATTCCTAACATAGGAGTAAAAAGCCTTTGGATTTTCCTTAATCCTATCCGCCAAAATCATTTCATGCCTCCTTTTTGCCTTTCTAACTCCCCATTTGAGCTCCCTCCTACTCTTTCTATATTCCTTCAATGCTGTCTTGGTTCCCAGCTGCTTTGACCTATCATAAGCCTCTCTTTTCTCCTTAACCAAGCCCTCAATATCCCTAGTAATCCATGGCTCTCTCATCCTACCTTTCCCATCTTTCCTCTTGGCCGGCACATATTTATCTTGCAACATTTTCAGTATTCCCTTGAAAGAGTCCCACGTGCCTAGCGTGGACTTACCCTCGAACAACCGTTCCCAATCAGTTTCCCTAAGTTCCTGCCTAATCCGACAGTAGTTAGCCTTCCCCCAATTCAGCACCCTACTCCTAGGGCAACAAGCATCCTTTTCCATCTGTATCCTAAAGTAAATAGAATTGTGGTCACTGTTAGCCACATGTTCCCCCACTACAACATCAACCACCTGCCCTGGCTCATTACTCAGAACTAAATCCAATATAGCCCCTTCTCTAGTTGGGCTAGCCACATACTGCTCCAACGATCCTTCCAGTACACATTTTACAAATTCCTGCCCGTCCAAACCCCCAGCTCTAGGTACTTTCCAATCCACCCTAGGGAAATTAAAATGTCCCACTATAACAACTCTGTTCTTTCTGCACCTATCCAAAATGTCTTTACATATGCCTTCTTCAACTACCCGCGGGCTGTTGGGTGGCCTATAATACACCCCTAGCATAGTAATCGCCCCCTTTCTATTCCTCAACTCCACCCACAGCGACTCCACTCCTAACTCCTCTGTATTGTCCTCCCTCTGCACCACCGTGATGCTCTCCTTAACTAACAATGCCACTCCTCCACCTCTTCTGGACCTTCCTCTACCACGCCTGAAATACTTATACCCAGGAATGTTCAGTTACCAATGCTCCCTTTCCTTTAACCATGTCTCCATCACCGCAACCACATCCAAGTTCCTCGCAAACATTAAGGCCCTAAGTTCATCCATTTTTCCCGTTACGCTCCTCGCATTGAAACAGACACACTCCAGACCTCCAAGCCCACTTGGAACCTCCTTCTCCCCGGTGCATCTCTTCTCATCCAAGCTTACTCTATCTCCCATCTCGCTCTCTACCGAGCTATCGGTCTCAGCCCTTCCCCCCCTCCATATTAGTTTAAATCCTGCCGAAACACTCCAGCTAACCTCCCAGCTAAGATATTCACACCCTTCCCATTCAAGTGTTCCCCATCTGTTCTATACAGGTGCCCTTCTTTCACAAAGACTTCCCAGTTATCCACAAATACGAAACCCTCTGCCCTACACCAGTCCTTCAGCCACGCATTCAGCTGTAGGATCTCATTTCTCCTGGCTCCGCTATTACCTGCGCCTGGAAGCAGCCCTGAGATCACTACCCTGGAGGCCCTGCTCTTCAGCCTACCCCCCAACTCCCTGAACTGCCTTTGTATATCCTCCCTGCACTTCCTTCCTATATCCTTCTCTCCTACGTGAATAAGCACATCCACCTGGGCCCCCTCACTCTTCAAAATGCCCTCTACCCTGTCCGACACATCTTGCATTCCTGCTCCAGGGAGGCAAACTACCATCCTGGAGTCCCGCCTTGGACCACAGAAGCACCTATCTATTCCTTTAACCCTCCCATCCCCCACCACTATCTCCCTTCTAGCCCCTTTCCTCCCCTTTGAGGTACTCTGGTTCTCGTGCCTTGCCTTTAACCCTCCGCCCTCGATATTTTGGGGGGCTGCCACTAGGGAAGTCTTTGGACTGTCTCCCCTCTCCTTTTTCCCCTTTCTGACAGTAATCCACCTGCAAGGGTCAGGTTCCCCCCCTTTAGGCTCTGGGTCCGCCACTTTATTCTGCCTCCCTTCCATGATTGCCTCGTTCTCCCTGACTAAAAATGCATCTTCCAATTGGCGCTGTAGTTGCTTGACCCGAGCCCTCAGACGCGGCAGCTCCAAACACTTGACGCATACGTGGACTTTCGGGAGAGGTCTTGCCTCCAGGAACTCCCACATATGACACCGTACACAGGTGAGGCTCTTCCCTTAATCCCTGCCATTGTCATGGACACCTTTGGGTGATGAGCAGTCTCCAACAGTAGAACCTCCACTTTGCCTAATACCACCTTTCATTGTGTTAGCTATGACTCTAATCAATGAAGAGTTCCCCCCTGATTCCTACAACTTCATTTTTGCCAGGGCTTCTTGATTTCTTTTAGGTACTAGGGCTCCTTGGTGTTACACTAAGTTAATGCTGCATTAATGTCAAGGGCAGTCAATCTCATCCCTCCTCTTGAGTTTTGCTCTTTTGTCCATGTTTGGAACAAGGCTGTGAAAATATCAACAGCTGAGTTGTCCTGGCACAATGCAAACTGAGCATAAATGCAGAAATTATTGCAATGCAAGTACTATCAATGAAACCTTCCATCACTTTACTGATGATCGAGAGTATTCTGGTGGGATTGTAAATTGGTGGGTTTGCATTTGTCCTGCTTTTTGTGTACAGAACATAGCTGGTGGTTCCCACAATATACGGTCGATCTTAGTGTTGAAAACTGCACTGGAACAGCTTGGAAGGAATACAGAAAGATCTGGAGAAAATATCTTCAGTATTATCACAGGATGTTGTCAGGGCCTATAGTCTTTGCAGTCTGCAAAGCCTTCAACCATTTCTTCATCTCACTTGGAGTGAACTGACCTGCTTGTAGACTCGCATCTGTAATGTTATCTGCATCTTTAAGATTTGAATAGCAGATTAACTGCAAAGACTCACATTCTGTAAACTTATGTGTCTTTATATGTCCTGTTTGTGATCAGAACTCTCCACTCACCTGATGAAGGAAAAGTGTTCCAAAAGCTAGTGGCATTTACTACCAAATAAATCTGTTGGACTTTAACTTGGTGTTGTGAGACTTCTTACTGCTATTACCTGAACCAATGCAAATTAGCACAGGGCACATTCAATTAAATAGATGAGTACATGGCTCAAAGACTGGTATGGGAGAAGTGGGTTCCAGTTTCTGGCGTATTGGCAACAGTATCAGGCAAAGTGGTTGTTCTACTGACGGGATAGTCTACACCTGAACCATGCTGGGACCAATGTTCTAGAGTAAGATTTTGATAATTCTAATATTTTCAGAATTCACAATATCTATGAATTTTATTCTGTAACCACACCTTAAAAACAAATGGCTCAGTTTTGACTTTTTATTGGGCAATTAACAACCAAAGTAATTGGAGATCAGGAAAAACAGATGTATGTGAAGAAGCAAACTTGTTTTATTGTTTTATGATGGAACTCATTTGAGAATTGAACTGAAGCTGTTTCAATAGCTGCAATATGTTTGCAATATGCAATAACTTGCAATATGCAAGTGTTTGTTTTTAAATCAGAATGAGGAAAAGCTAAAACAGCCTGAATTTAGGACAGCCTTATGTTTAAACAAGCAATCGATTTCTTTTATTGACCTGTCTCAGAGAGGAAATCTTTACTCTTTGATATTATGATAAGATGTGGTCTTAACTGTTGATTTTAATAGTTTGAGTGTGGGGCTTGTGATAAGATATATTCAAGAGAATGTGACTTTATTCATGGCTTCTCTGCAACCGAAAGGAGATACGCATTTGTTTGCGATGGAATATAAACTTCCGGACTTTATGACCCATAGGGCAAGGATTATTGCAAAGGCGGGATGACACAAGATGAATTGCATCCTATAGCCAATAGGAGGAGTGAATTTGGATCATCAGAAAAGTACAGTAAAAATCATGAAGATTTTAATCTACATAAAGATTAGGAAAATCAGATGTGCAAGAGTCATCTGGATGAGAAATTCATGTTTTTGGGATGGTTTTTTAGGACAGCACATTCTGACATCAATCAGAGAGCAGACAATACTAGACCTGGTATTGTGAAATGAGATAGGAATAATTAATGAGCTCATAGTGAAGGCAGCAATCATAATATGATTGAATTTTATATTTTGTTTGAGGGAGAAAAGCATGGGTTCAAGACTAATATTTTAAACTTAACTAAGGACAATGATGAGGGCAAGAAAGCAGAGCTAGCTAAAGTGAATTAGCAAATTAGGCCAATAGAGATGCAGACATTGAAGGGAATATTTCAGAATAGGCAGAATAGTTATGTTCCAACAAGAAGGAAAAATTCCAAGGGGAGGACCTACTATCTGTGGTTAACTAAGAAACAATAAAGATAGCATCAAACTTAAAGAAAAAGCATTTAATGGTGCGAAGATGGGTGACAGGTCAGGTATTGGACAGAAATGAAAAAAACAAGGCCATCCTAAGCTCAGACTGCTTTAACAATTCCATCATACTGATTTAAAAACAAACACTTAAACATACTGTGGCCATTAAAACATTTTCAGCTCAAGACTCAAATCATTGAACTCCATCATAAAATACTAAAACAAGTTTGCTTCTTCATATAATTTGTTTTTCATGTTCCCCCAATTACCTTGACTGTTAATTGCCCAAAAGAAAATCAAAACTGAGCCATTTAGTTTTAAAATGTGGTAATAAAATAAAATCCAGTGATGCTACAGATTCTGAAAATTAATAGAATAAAAGATTGATAAGGAAGGGAAAATTAGACCTACTTTCAAGTAGACATTTTTTTTTAACCTTTTGGTACTTTATTCCGAACCAAAAAATCCAATTAATTCCAATCAGAGTCCCATACGAGGGACAGACCAGATCCAAGCTGACAAGACAAGAATGTATATCCCATCTTGAACCTGCTCGAACAAGTTTCAAGCTGATAGAGTGAGGCACTACACACCCTTCTGCGCTTGATCTGAGCTTAAAGGCCCAGGTTGCTTTAAAAATTTGCATCAAATAAAGCCTAGATTTAACCTCATTGGCAAATCTGATCGCTTGCTCTATCCGAGCACAGGCAAAACCACTAACTTAGGCATCAGCACACCCCAAGTACAAATTATTGATAATATTAGCTATCTCCCTAAATATCATCATTTAGTTCTCCTTCCATCCTCCATCCTTATAGTGAGCCTCTTCTCATTCAGTAATATTCTAGCTTCTTGCCCCCTTCTCTCTGCAGTTTGAATAAGGTTGCCAGAAGAGTGGCTGCACAAGTTTGATACCTACATTATACATTTTTACTAACTCCTTACCATATCAACTGTTTTCGTTGAAGGTAGCAGTTCAATTTAGGCAGCAGGTTGCATTTATTGATAATTAAAATAATCTGATATGCCTTATCAAACTATTCTTTTCTCATTGTTTATTTTGAGGTTAGAGTCTTAAAATGAGTGCTGGGCGAAGTACCAAGAAATCTAAAACTTACTGCTTCCACAAGGAGTGTTAAGAGGAAGAATATTTTTGTACAATGACACATTCCAAATGTGTGTCTCTGATCTGCCACACAAGTATAGCCCTTGCCAAGAGCAGAAACATGGAGAGGCATTTCACAAGAGGTATGCCCTAAAAGTAAACTTTGAAAGAGAAAAATCAACAAATTCAAATCTTAGTTTACTAGCCAACAATTGATCTTTACAAGTCTCAATTCAAAATCAAAGGTAGCAACAATGGTATTGTTTCGGTTGAATTGTATATTTGCAGAATGCACAAAACGTTTTCAGGATGAGAGAGCTGCTAAGAAAGTTTTTAGAGGCAGCAGAGTTATTGTTTCAAAATTGTGGAAAGAAATCAGAAAAACGTGGCCGCTATTAAGGGAGTTTAGCTCTCCAGAAACACTTGATATGATGCTGTGAGGTAATGGCAAAAGATTTGGGCAAACAACTGAAAAAAGACATGCATGAGTGTGTTCTTTTCACTTCAACTTGACTGACTTACAGATTTGATCGACACTTCATAGTTATGCATTTTAATTAGAATGGTATTTGATAATGTGATTGCAAAAGAGGAAATGTTCAAAAATCATCTCTTGAAAAACACAAGGGAGAACATTTATCAGGCATTCAAGACTTCATTGACAATATGCAGTTGCTGATTCACAAACTTGTATCCATGACTACTGACGGAGCACCTGCTATGACTTGCCATATCAATGGGTTCACTGCTCTATGCAAAAATGACAACATGTTTTCTGATCACTGCATACTTCATTAGCAAGCTTTGTATGCTACAATGCTGAATATGAAGGATATCATATATATTATGTCCAAGATTTATATATGCTATTCAGGCCAAAAATTTGCAGAAGCACTTCTTTTGGTCTCAAACAGAGACCACACAAATCTCTTGTTGCACATTGATGTCGGATGGCTGAACAGAGATACATTTCTGCAGAGGTTTAGATACCTGTTAGCTGAAATTAAGGTAATTTAGGCCACAAAAGAGGTGGAATACAAGAAGTTAGAAGACAAAGACATGTTAGAAGACACGATGGTATAGTATTTCATAGCTCCAGGCAAGGTTCAGTTCCAGCCTCACGTCACCCTCTGTGTACAGTTTGCACATTCTCCTGTTGTCTGCATAAGTTTCCTCCAAGTGCTCAGATTTCTTCCAACAGTTCAAAGATGTGCAGGTTAGGTTGATTGGCTATGCTAAATTGACCCTAGTGTCAGGGGATTAGCAGGAGAAATATGTAGGATTATGGGATAGGGCCTGGGTGGGATTGTGGTTGGTGTACTCGAAAGGCCAAATGGCCCCCTTCTACATTGTAGGAATTCCTGCTGATTTAGAATCCTGCTGATTTCCATTGTAGGAAAGCCTGGCTGATAAATTCAGCTTTTTTTAAAATTGACATCTCAGCAATGTAAATTAACTACATCACTTGTCAGAACTACCTACCTTTGTGAGTCAGCTTTCTCACACGTGAAGATTATTAAATCGACACTCCAGTCTACTCTGAGAGGTGCCACTAAGAAGCCTGCTTGAGGTTAGCAATCAGTAGCTATTGTTTTGATTATATAAAGCTTGCTGACACCATGCAGTGCAAAGTGAGACATTATCGAGGTAAGGAACCATTCACAGGATAACTTTTTTTTTATCAAATCAAAAATAACATGCATAGGGATGCTAAGTCTCAATATAACTGCTTAAGATATACTTAAACAAAAATGAAAACCAAGGATATTTGTAATCAGATTTTGCATAATAGCGTCAAGAATGTTTCTGGTGCATTTTCGTTCCTTTTACTCAGACAGTATAAGGTCTTCATGTGCAATATGTTTGAATACACCTGCGACAGAGCAGGGGGAAGACTGCACTGGTAGATTGTGTTAGGATGACTGCTAATGACACAAAGATAACTGGATAGTAAAATGTGAAGTAGAAATAAGGCTGCTTCAAGGGGATGTAGATAAATTAAGTGAGTGGGTAAAGACCTCAGTCTTTTGGCTAAGGTCAAGTGTATTATCGACACTCACCGTCTCCGAAGTTAAGGAGGTGGCAGGAGAATGCCTCCTTGTAGTAGATGTCATCTACTACAAGAACTGCCTTCTCAGGCTGAATAATGTGAATGCCCCACCATCAAGAGCAAGTGGCTGGTGGTTTTTGAACTGCTGCTCACCACCTCCAGGCTGATCATTCTGGATGGGGATTTTAACTGCATCATAGATAAGGCCAGCCAATCCAGCAGGGCTGAAAACAAACAAGACACTATGTTCAGAGTCCTGCTGGAAACAGTCAAAGATGCCAAACTGCACGATGTCTTCAGCAACAGATGGAGCGCAACAAAGAAACAGAGATACACATTGTACTAATCTGAAAAACAAATCTGATGTATGTATATAGTTTGAAGTAATATATGAATGTAATGTCATGTAAATAAGCATCATATAGTAAATTAAAAATAACATTTTTTGCGCTGTTTGTAGTAATTTTGCAATAGTTTATTTGAGAGTTTTTTTTAAAATGAAAAACAGTGTAGTATCGACATGAATGAGTTGCAGTGCTATTTGTCAAGGTTCATCCCGAGCAACGCAGTGCTGCTGGACTCTGCTGTTTGGGCTGTTTCCAGGGACGCGCACCAAGACAAATATCAACTGCTGCTGGAGGGTCATCAACCCAGTGAGTTTTTTTTAATGAATAAAGTATATTTTTGAAATAAAAAAAGTGTAAGGGATTGATATGCTGTACTTGGTTGAAGTCATGAGGTTACATTTTAGTTTCAGTTGAAGCCATTTTTAAAAGTGGCATCTTGGCCTTTTGGCTAAGATACAAATGAGATCAAGCCTTGGAGGAGGTGCAGTGCCTACTTCAATCAGCTTGGATCATGTAGATCAAGCCCAAGACAGGAGGTGAGAGGTCTGTCTTGTCAGCTTGGATCGGGAATGTCTCAACTTGTTGAGACTCTAAATTGGACATGATTTGATTGAATTGGATTTAAAAAAGTGGGAAAATATGAAATTGTCAATTTTGCCAGGGAAAATAAATTGGTTTGAGATTACAGAATCCTGAGATGCATAGGAATCTAGATGTCCTCATACATTAATTACTAAAGATTAGAATGAAAGCTAATGAAATAATTTGTGATGGGAATTGAAATCAAAAATAATGAGGTTATGCTTCAGTTATCCAGGCATTAGTGAGACCATATCTGAAGCACTGCGTACAGTATTGGTCTTATTTAATGAAGATATAAATGGAAGCAGTTCAGAGGTTTACTAAACTAATATCTGGACTGAGTGGGTATTATTATGAGGAAAAGTTGGATAGGCCAGGTTTTTATCTGCTAGACTTCAGAAGAGTAAGAGGTGGCTTGATCGAAACACTTCAGATGCTGAGGGGTCTTGACAGGGTTGATATGAAAAGTATGCTTCCTTTTGTGGGAGAACCTTAAAAAAAAGGGGGTTGCTTATTTAGGACAGCAATGAACAGATTATTTTTGCTCAGGGGATTGAGGGTCTTTGGAACATTTCCTCAAAAGGAAGCAGTATCTTATTTTTAAGACATATAGATTCTTGATAAGCAAGGTTAATAGGAATAGGCTAGAATGTGGAATTAAAGTTACAATCAGATCAGCCATGATTTTATTGAATGGTGGAGCAGACTTGAAGGCCAAATGGTCTACTCTTGCTCCTAATCTATATGCTCATACGTATTCAACAATGCACTGTTTATACGTAATAATATTTACAACACTTTCATCTTGGAATTGGATGTTGTACATTACAAAAGCTAATCAATAATGTACATGCATTGAATTTTTATTAGATTTCCTTTCCAGTATAGTCAAACAAATGTGCTTCTTAAACAATTTCACTATCCCATACATCACCATTATTTTTTGTTCCTATTGCCACTGTTTTTTTTACATATATCTACAGAATGAAGGTATCATTGGCATCTTGGACTGCTGCAGTACATGAAGCTATTCTCATTCTGCAAGCATTTTTTTGTTAATGGACTTGGGTACTTTACTAGACCATTTGGAGGACAGTAAAGATTTTCTTCCTTGAAAGGACATTAATGAAGGTGTTGGATTTTGAAAACTACCACCTGGCAGCACCAGAGACTGTGATTTGTTGGCTTGAGACCACTGCCTGTGCGGAGTCTGTACATTCTCCCACGGCTGCACATTCTCCCATGTCTGCATTGGTTATTTTCAGGTGTTCCAATTTCTTCCCATAGTTTGAAAGAATTTAGCCTTGGCCACACTAAATTCTTCCTCAGTGTACCCAAATAGGCTTGGCAACATTGTTACTAGGGAATTTCCAAAATAACTATTACAGTGTCAACATAAGCCTACTTGTGACACTAATAAAGATAAATTTTAAAACAATCCAATCATTTCATTGATGCCATTATTGAATTACTGTTTAGTTTAATTGTTTTGTACAAAAGAGTTGGTCTAAACAAACTGAGGGACAAAAAGCCGCCTTAAAGGGGATATTGCCTTCAACTAAGTCATAAAATGAAACTTAAAACAAATTAAAATGTGATTAAATGAGGTCATGAAGACATCCAAGTTTGTGGTACCCAGCAGGCATGAAAAGCCTTAACAGTGCCAGTAGACACCACATGCTCCCTCGGGGCTCCCTAGCCACAAATACAGTCACAATATATTTATTTAATTAAATCAATTTTAATTCCCCAATTGCCAGTAGGATTTGAACACATCTCTGGTTTACTCATCTCATAACAATAATCAGTATGCCACCATACCTTATGATTCCCCCTCCCTGTCCTCTTGGTTCTGTCTGGTTCACCTAATTATTTTTGCGTTTTCTCTACTTCAGTAACCCAGTAGGTAAAAAAAAATCAAATCCAATTCTTTTCTGAAAAACCTCAGAAGTTTTGCATACATTCAAGTTTAGGGTGGGTGCAACCCCTGTTGTGATGAAAGGTCTTCAACTGAAATGTTAACTCTGCTTCTCTCTTCAGATGCTGTCTTGACATTCAATAGTTGCAAAATGTTGTTTTGTTCCTTTTTAAAAATATACGAAGAAAACTACTGCTTTTCAAGCATATTACGTGAGCCTGAATTAGGACAATGCCCTGAAGACAAATACTTACCCTTGTCCTTTACCAATAGAATTGTTCATTTGGCCCATCACATCTGCCTCGGATCGCCAAATAAGCATTATGACTTAGGGTTTTTCCCCATACCCCTCACCACCAACAAAAATAAAGACACTTTATTTGTAAAGACAAGATTCAAATAATCCAATTAGCTGCCTCTGTCATGTCCTTCCCTTCGACAAGCTCACCTTTTCTCAAGTTTCTCTCCCATCTCCCTTTGTGCCCTCTGAGAGCTCATTTTGTCAGAGATCCGTCTCTCATTCTCATGATTCTATTCCCATTAAGCTGATCACACAACTTCCCCTCTTGGCCCTCACATTAATCAATACTGGAAATAATTCTTGCCCCACTGTCTTTTAAATTAGGTGTTGGCACACCTCTTCTCAAAAACCTCAACCTCACTTTTCTTGCAAACTACCAGGCCATCTCCAATCTTCCTGGTCTCAAAAGTCCTTCAACAGTTTCCCATCTTTCCCAGAATTCTATACTTGAACGCTTCCTGTCAGTTTCCATGCCTGTAAGGTCACAAGAATATCCTATATAACTGTGCCAAATAAAAACTTCCCCTCTTCGTCCTTCTCAAACTCGCTGCTGCTTTTGCCAGAGTTTACCACAGTATTTTACTTCAATATCTCTTTACTGTTGGACAGCTGGGTCAGACTGATCTCTATTTAACCAGAACCTGGAAATAATATCAATGATTTCTCTTTCCACTCCCACACCATTACCGCCCCCCTCCCCATGAAGATTTACTGGCCCCTCCTATTCTTTATTTTTATGTTTCCTCTCAGTAACACCCAAATTTAATGTTAGTTTTCACATGTATACTAACACACCACCACCACTCAATTCCTTCACTGTTAGGAAGAACGATATCCAGTAATTGTTTGTCTGACGTCCAGTAATTGATGAGCACATAATTCCTCCAATTAAATATTGGAAAGATTCCAGCCACTGTTTTTGAACCTCACTCCAAACTCCATTTCTTAGCTACCGATTTCACACCTCTCGCTGAAAAGAGAGATTAAGCTAGGTTCTTCACAACCCACATTTAACCCCATGAGCTTCTGACCTCACATTCTGCCATAATTAAAACTGCTTCTTTCTTATCTTTATAACATTGCTTGACTTTGCCCTACCTCCGTTCATCTGTTGCTAAAGTCTCATCATGCCTTCATTATCTTTAGATTTGACTACTACAATATCCTCCTGGTTGATCTCCCACATTCTGTACTCCATTAATTTAGGGTCATTCAAAACCATAAATTGCAATTGATTTCTTGCAGCAAGTCCTGTTCCCTTATCATGCCTGTGCTCACCGTCACTAACTTCTATTGGTTCACAGTCAAACAAAATTTTCAACATTTTATGTTAAGGTGCTTTATAAACAAACTATTGTTGCAGACTGATGTAAAACTCCTAATTGCGTATTACTGTTCATTTTATTACAGTATTCACAACTTTGAGAATTTGCAAAAGAATGAAGGTTACTGTACATTTTAGAATTTAAAAAATCTCAGTTGTAACAGTTTTTGATATGGGGCTCCACTGTACAGCACAAGGAAAGAGTTGTTTTTGGTGTGAAGTAACATTTTTTGCAGCATTTAAAAACATTCATAGCCAAAAATGGTACTAAGTGGTAGGTAGATAACTTTCCATTGAAATGAGTCTAGTTTCCAGCCTAATTAAATATCATGTTTAAGGACATTAGTCAATGCAGGTTTAAATAAACTAGACGTGTTTGTTCGAGCTAATACCGCATTCAATAAATATAAAATCTAAATTGCAACACAGAACAAAAACATTTTGACAAATTCATAAAAACTCATTACATTTTTGAAACAATATGGTTCCTTGTTTTCTTATTGTAAATCAATCTTAACTCAATAATTAGAGGTTACAGTGCATGAAATCAAGAAGAGGAACAGCACATGCCCCAGTTTCCTATACACAATGCTACTACTATATCTTTAAATTGGCAACTTGGGTCATACCCCATTTTAAACATATGTACAATGCACCTTCAACTATTTTTGGCCGGATGTGGTACTAGCAAATATATCTAACTTCAAATCCAAGCCTGTTAGAAAGTGACAAAGTCTAGGACGCTGATGATAAACACCAATATTTTTCATAAATGTATTTTTTGTACAATTTGTTCAGAATGTCTTGAAAATCAGTCAAGTAGTAAAATGGAGTTTGAAAAGCACTGTTTGAGGCGTCGTTATATCAGCAACAGCTAGCTCCTGTCCGTTTGTAAGGCCCAACTCTAGAAAACAAAATAATTTCAATTCAAGGTTAAGACTATATTTTTTGTAAGAAATTGACAGACAATCATGTGCAAAAGTTTGCCAGGAAGAGATTAGTGTTTCTTTTACATTCCCAATGTAGTTTCCCATGAACTAATATTTTTTGCATTTTTTAAGAGATGTGTGTCACTGTCATGTCCAATATTTGTCACCCATTCATATTGCCCTTGAGAAGATGATTTCAGCCCACCTTGTTGAACTGCCTTTGTCCATGTGTTGAGTGTAAATCTAGTGAATGGAAGGGATGCTAATCAAACAGGCTGCTTTGTCCTGGATGATGTTGAGCTCGAGCATTGTGAAGCAGCACTCATTTAGACAAGTAGAGTATTCTATCAAACTCCTAACTTGTGCTCAGGAGGCAAGTTATTGGTCACAGAATTCTCAGCTTTTAATTTGCTCCTATATTTTTCTACAGCTGGTCCAGTTAGGCTTTTGTCAATAGAAACCACTCATTCCCTGCTATTGATGGTGGGGGAAATCAGTGATAGTAATGCCATTGAATGTCAAGAGGGAAATAATTCGGACACTTGCTTGCTAGAGATAGTCACTGCTCTAGCACTTGTATGGTGCAAATGTTACTTGACAATTGTCTAGCATTCATGTTGTCCATGTCCAATTGCATGCAGACCCAGCTGCTTCAGCATGAGGAGCTGTGAGGAGGAGTACTGAATACTTCAGAATCAGCAAACATTCTCATTTCTCATCTTATGCTGCTTTACAAAGCAGCTGAAGATAGCTAGGTCAAAGACAAAGCACTGAGGAACCCCTACAACAATCTTCTGAGGCTGAGATGATTGACCTCCAACAACCATACCTTCCTGTTTTTCACAACTCTTACCATGAGTGTTGCTGACAAGGCCAGCATTTGTTGTTGCTCACTGCCATTGTGCTGGGCATGTCTCCAATCAGTGGAGAATTTGCCCGGATTATCACTGACTTCAATTTTGCAAGGGCTCCACAGTATCACAATTGGTCAAATACTGCTTTGATATCCAAGATAACTCTCACTTCTGCAATTCAGCTCTTTTGTCCATGTTTGGGCCAAGGCTGTAATGAGCTCCCAAGCTGAGCATACATAAGTGGTGAAACAAACAATCGATGAGCAGGTTATTGCTGAGTACTTTGCATCAACACCTTTCATCGCTTTGCTGTTGATTGTGAATACAATGATTTGTCCTACTTTTTACAAAACCCCATAATTTTCCATATTGTATAGTAGATACTGGTATTGTAGCTATACTTGAGACAGCTTGGCTAAGGGCACAACTAATTTTAGAGCAGAGTGTTTACAGACTATAAGTCACGCTATTATCACGGCCCATTGAGTTTGCTGTATTCAGGGCCTCCAGTTGTTATTTGACAAAAGGAGTGAACTAAGCTTTCTGAATACTGACATCTGATGCTATGGACCTCAGTAGAAGATGGCGATGAATCATTCATTCTATGTACTTCTGGATAAAATGGTTGCAAATGCCTTTTTGCTAAAATGCTGGACCCTCAATCATCAATGACAGTGATGCTCATGGAGCCTTCACCTCAGGTTATCCTCAATTATCCATCACCATTTACACCAAAATGTGGCAAGACTATAGAGCTTTGATCTGGGCCATTGGTTCTGGGATTGCTCAACTCTATCTAGCTTGCTGGTAGTCGTAATGTAGCTTGACAAAATTGGCATCTGGTTTTTATGTATGACTGTGCTGCTCTGGGCATCTATTTATTGACTACAGCGCAGCCTTCAACACTATTATTCTCATGAAACTCATCTCCAAACTCTGTGGCCTAGGCTTTGGCATCCTTCCTCTGCAACTGAATCCTGAATTTTCTAACTCACAGACAACAAATCAGTAACAATAGGCAACAATTCCTCCTCAACACCAATGGCCCACAAGGCTGTGTTCTCAACCCACTACTATACTCCTTAGACATGCCATGACTGTCTGACCAAACTCCCCTCCAATTTGATTTTCAGGTTTTCTGACAACACTACTGCAGTGGGTCAGATCTCAAACAACGATGCGATAGAGAATCTGGTGAACTGATGCGATAACAACAATCTCTCCCTCAATGTCAACAAAACCAAGGAGATTGTCATCAACTTCAGGAAACGTAAAGAAGAACATGGCTACGTCAACGGGGACAAAGTAGAAAGAGTCAAGAGCTTTAAGTTTTTAGGTTCCAGATCATCAACAAACTGTTCTGGTCCCTCCATGCCAACATAGTTAAGAAAGCCCAATAAGGCCTCTACTTTCTCAGAAGATTGAGGAAATCTGGTGTGTCAGCTGCGACTCTCACCAACTTTTATAGATACACCATTCCAGCTGTATCACAGCTTAGTATGGCTCCTGCTCAGCCAAGACCGCAAGGAACTACAAAAAAATCACGAATATAGCCCAATCCATCGCGCAAACCAGACTCAGTCTACATTTTCCCCTGCCTCAGCAGAGCAGCCAGCATAATTAAAGACGCCACACGTCCCGGACATTTTCTCTTTCACCTTCTTCCTTCTGGAAAAAGGTGCAAAAGTCTGAAGTCATGTATCAATTGACTCAAGAACAGCTTCTTCCCTGCTGTCAGATTTTTGACTGGACTTACCTTGCATTAAGTTAATCCTTCTCTACACTCTGGTTATGACTGTAATGCTACATTCTGTATTCTCTATGAATAGTATGTTTTGTCTGTATAGCACACAAGAAACAATATTTTTCACTATGTTAATATATATGACAATAACATGTCAAAATCCAATCAAATGCTCTCTTTCCCTCCTCATTGATTCAGGATTGATCTCCTGGCTTGATGATAACAGTTGACTGAGGGATGTGTCAGATCATATGGTTACAGATGATGGCCAAATAAAATTCTATAGCAATGATGTTATGGACAAATCAATCAGATGATGGGGAATTAGATGAGGATGATATCAAGTAGGTTTTTCTCCCCCATGTTACTTCATGCGAGTTGCCACAGGGCTTGTCTGGCAGATAAATCTTACAGCAATGCCACTGAGCCAGTGATGGACACTGAAGTCTTTCACCCAGAGTACGATGTGCCTTGCTACCTCTGCTCCTTCCGGATGAAGTTCAACACAGAGGGATAATGATTCACCAGTACAAAACAAAGCACATCATTTTGTCTTTCTACAATTATCTGTCCAGTTTCAGTTCCCATGATGGTGGGTGATATATGTTTGGAAAAACTTCCAAGGGCCACAAGAACAATTCCTTGTTTAAACAACTTTAATTATTCTGGGTAAGAAAAAAGCAGGATCTACTCATTTTAAGAGAGGCATAATGTTGTGACTAGTGAGGGTATGTTCTACTCATTATCTCAAACATGGACTGTGTAGTCTGGAAACTTCTGGAATGTATTTTTAAATAAAATGGACATGATAAGGTGGCTACATGGGTGACAAGAATCACGTAATTTCTCCAAATTCAATTCAGACTACCTCAAGTTTCTGGAAAATTCCTAATTGAACCACCCTGGGAGGGGTCCTCTGCAGTGAACAGAGATATTCAGAAAGAGCCCCTCTGTAGAAGTCAGACCTACAATTGCTCGTGGGTTACTCTAAATTCAAAATTAATGGACTTCACGTCCCCATGTTTGCGATTTAACAAAATGGCAGAAAACCAATTAATCAATGGCACATATGAATGGCCACCATTTATCTCCATTGTACAATAATGGCTTTTGGCTTTAAATCATTCTTGATGAACAATAGCTGATGTGAACAAAACTGGCTTCTGATACCAAAAATCCTTTATCATCTCAGGAACGAAAGAGTAACAGGCAGTGTGCAAGAATACTGCTGCAACATATCAGCTGAAGACCAAGGCAGTAACATCAAAAACCTTTTTTACATTTGGAGGCTGCTCCATTCTAAAAGCTTCCTAGCCTAATCCCTAATCTAAGTCTACCTGCAAAGAAACTTGACCTCCTAATGATAAAATCTGAAAGTGACTAACTTAATAACCTGACCACCCATCTTTTCAAGGAAATCCTGCAAAAATTCTGACATACCTCTCCAGCTACTGAAACTGCTTAGACAGCTGTTCTGGAGTAAAACATGTCAATCATTTACCCTTCAATAAGCCAAACACATGAAATTATGAACTTTTTTTTATTCACAACTGGTAAAAGTGCTCTATTCTCTTTAGATGCATCATTCTTGTGTGACATAGTATTTATACATTCAGGGTACATATGATACCCTGAATGCAAGCGTGCACGCACATGCACACACTTCCCTGCATATCTTCTAAGATCCAAAAAAAGACAGATGAAATTCCAGATAAAACAAACATGGTCATTAGAGCCGTTTGGATTAGTTTCATTTACTTAAGAGGTTTAGAGAACTAATGAATCCCACCTGCACCTCCCTCACCCCACCAAATTGATAATGAATTTTTAAGCAGCTTCATAGAAGCAATTTACAATTGGAATTAGAAAACATGAAAGCAAAAATTTGACAAAAGGAATACAGCTTTACTTTATCTCCTATTCTCAGCTCTCCACACCCTTTCCATGAGTATTCTGTATGAATGTATTACTGAGATATTCAGCAATATTACAGCTTTGAAAAGAGGTTTTGATACACGTTCATGATTCTAGATTTTTATTTTTCTACAAGACAGAAAATTAGTAAAAGCAAGCATCTAGAACTGCAGAGAGTTGATGATTGCAACACTTGTGCCCAACTATTTAAAAAGATAGCTTATCAAGCTAAACACGCTAACATTTTAGCACATGGGAGAATTGCACAAAATCATAAGAACTATAAACATTTTGTACGTACCCTTCAGGGTTTTTGAAAGATTTGGTCTGGTCCTTTCTTCAATTGATGCTACAGTCTGTAAACAATATATGACATTAGCTTTTAATGCAGTAACCTTACTAACTTTGTGGCTAAGACAATAATTATTACACAGAATTAAACTCTTACTTGTAAATAAAGTGTTTTATTTTTTCCATCCAGAGTTGCAGTGATAGCTGGGGACTTCATTTGCCTGTGGACAAAAATGAGTATCTTCATCAACATTCATCCTCCCTTCATCAAGATCATTCACGATCAATTAAGGCTGCAGTGTCCTTGTTTGCTCTTGAAATATTATTTTTCTGCAGCTTATTTATTCCTATGCAAGATAATTTTAATGGAGAACCAACACTGACTGCCAATTAATGAAGTCCCTTTTCTGAATAAGCATTGCAGTGCTTTTTTGAAAAAGTGCAATGGTGGGGTTTCCATTTTGATATGCTAACTTAACTATCGCAACGTACTTCTGAATGCTTTGGCAATTAACATTAAGCACATTTTGCACAACTATTATCTATTACTTAGAATGGTTCAGAAAAAAGTTTTCAATCAATAAACCCCTCCAATTTCACACACATTCTTTTCATGCCCCAGTTAAATATGAACTAAAAAAATTCAATAGGCAAACTTTCCTCCCAGTATATTTTGTCGCAAACATCTGCCTTTCTTCCCTTGCTTTGTCATTAAATAGAGATCAAAACCACAAGGTAGCAAAATCAGCAGATACCTTAATTGTAAATAACAGTATGTTTTCACATTGGCAAAAATAAAGATACAGTAAAACATAAAAGACCTGAAAGAGGACGAAAATATTTAAAAGGAAGCTTACAGTGAAGCATTTTGAGTCAAGTAATCCAGGAGCTCCTGAAGTTTTGCTGATGGTGGAAACTGTAGATCTTGAGGTACCTGGCTGCAGGCAGGACAGTTTTCCTTTTAATAGAGAGAAAAAAAGATCAATGGAAAGTTCAGAACTTTTCCAGTTACTAGTTTTAGATCTTGTGATAGTTAGGAGATAAAAATAAGCATTCCAACAAGCAAAAATTACTGAGTCAAATTAGTAAATTTACATGGAGGTGCTTAAGATGGATCAGTTCCTTTTTTGCAAATGGGAAGGTTTCCTCATATGATTCAGGCAACAATAAATATCAAGATTTAGTGGAATCAAGTTACTATACTGCCAGTACTGGAAAAACTGACAAGGAATTGGCAGCCACTGCATCTCCAGATAAAGAAAATTAAATATGCACAAGAACCTCTCACCATTCAAATATCTTGTTTTTGTCTATTTCTGGAGTGTATCCAACCTGTACTTTTGATGAACACGTTTCTCAAATTGATTATTAGTTAAGCTTTCCATATTCTTTTCTATTTGGAGCTGGACATTTCATCACTGAAGTAGTAGCACATCTTATTTTTCAAGATTCAAGTCTCAAGAGGGTAACCCATGGTCATGGTCAATTTTTAAGAAGATTTACTTTTCAGGCTTCAGCAATCTTTTCTACTTTTCTTTAATGAGTCATGAACTCCTATCTACCCCTCCTATTCACACACGTTTCTTGTGTTGTTGATCATAAACCAGATTCTCCTTCATCTTTTTGCTATTATTACAGGGTTAGAATGCCAGGTAATTTTGGCAGAAGCACGAGATGGGATACAGGCATTGCAATGCATCCTGATCGAACAGAAATTCACACTGGTGCACATTTAGTTCTGACTGCTGCGCAATTCCAGTCATTCACACATTAAATATGCTATTCTATGCAGTGGTGACATCAAAAGTGATTTTTTTTTTTAAATGAAGGAAATTATGAATTGTACAGAATGTCCATCAATAGATGAACATTTGTCTCATCACTTTATAAACTAGCAGGTACTCACTCACCTTACGTTCTGCTTCAAATGTATAGGTGTAAAGACCGTCAACATCATTGAACACCAAGTAGTTATTCAGAGGAATATATGCGCTGAAAAAGTAACACTGTGCAATTTAAACTTTTATTTGAAAACAGACAAGAGTATGAAAATCACAACTAAGCAATTGTTTAAAAATAAAAAAAATTACCTTGATGCAATTTTGAATACTTCTGTTGCACATACAGCTGGAGAAGGAAACACTCCATTATTTGAAAATTAACTCAATGCATAACCAAAAAAGTTAATTTTTCAGTCAAGCATTTAATGATGTAAACAAATAATAGTGCTAAAGTGTCTTCTTAATTTTTAGACTTGGCATTTTAAGATTGCATCTGGACATAAATTTATTGCAATCTGGCAAACATTAGTTAATAATTCATCAGTATTGCTCTCCATGTACTCTACTGATCCAACTAATTCATTGTGCATGTAATTTCAAGGTTTTACTGCAAGGTATTACATGGTGAAAGAGCTACACTACCATCTGTTGTTACCTCCTGGTACTGCAATAATTCTGATATTCTACACATTCACTTTAGAGCATACTCACTGTCATTTAGAAATGAACGCCAAAGTCACGCCTCAAAGAGGAACCTCATACAATTCAAAGTATGCCAAAAGTGCAAGTGATTCTTTAATGGTGAAGATATTATGCAATCAATTGCACCATGATAATTAGTTATTTTTGAGACTTGGAATACTGAAAGATGTGTGGGTTAGTTGATCAGCCAAGCCAATTTGCCCCTTATTGTCAGGGGGACTAGTAAATACATGGGTTACGGAGCTAAGATTTGGGTGGGATTGTTGTTAGTGCAGACTCAAAGGACCAAATTGCCTCCTTCTGCACTGTAGGAGTCATGATTCTGTAATTCTAATTCAGCAATGACAGCTAAGTACTCACTGGCCACTCTGACTAAAAACTGCATCTATACTGAAATGGATTGTTCAATAACTGTCACTCAATACTTCTTTGCAAGTAGGAACATGTGATGTCTAAGTAAACGGAATATAACCTCTGCACTTCTAACCTGAAATACAATCATATTACAAATGTAAAATTTTCAAGCCTTGGAAACAGTTATATTGAAATTTATTTCACATATGGAGAGTGAAATACTTTAAAAATGTTTTGTGCCTTCATCTATCTCGAGGGATTAATTTCTCCTTGTTAGAAACCTTATCAACATAAAGTTGGTGCAGAAGGGATTGGATTACAGTGTAATTCTTTCCCCCATTGCCTTTTCATTCCTGAAACTTAAGTGTGAAACCAGCCCAAGGATTTTTGGGAAAATGACCCAGCTCTGCCTTTGGCTCTAGTAATTCTGTGTGAAATATGTTTCTGCAAATTGGTGATCAAATCAACACCTAGTATGAAAGTGATCAGTCCCACACAAGAATGCATTAGGCAAACAGACCATGAAATAAAGCTAAACAGAGAACTATTTGCACTCTATTCGCTACTCTCCACCAGAGGGTTTTACAATTACTTGTCAGAAACACACCATTGTAAAACTAACTATTATTGCTTTAAAATAGTTATGTAATTAGGTTACTGCTAGTTTACTCAAACAATGCTGTGATCTACGTTGGTTCACAGTCAAGCAACATCTTGATTTTCAAATTTTCCTGCTGGATTTCAAATCCCTTCATGGCCCTGCCTCTCTCCATCGCCTTAACCCCACTTCCCAAACCCTCATATCTGCACTCAACTAATTCTGGCTTCTGGTACATTCTTGGTTAAAAGTTGTTCCATCATTGGCATCCAAACATTCAGTTTCCTCGGCCCCAAGCTTTGGGATTCTCTATTGACTTCCCTCCTCTAAGACATTCTGAGACCTATTTTGATGATCAAGCTTTTTGGTCATCTGACCTAATAACTACTTATGTGGCTCAATGTCAAACTTCGTCTTATAATGTTTCTGTGAAGTGCTTTCATTATGTTAAGGTGCAATGCTAGTTGCTATAAGTAAAAAATGGCCCATCCATTCACTCAACCTTGGTAAGAATGAGTCACAGCATCATATAACATCCACAGCACTGGAGACTGGCTCTCTGCAAGGACAACTTCCACTCTTTCACCTTTTTCTTGTCACCTTGCAAATTTTCTCTCTTCCGATGCTTATTCAACATTTTTTTGAAACCAAGATTGAACCTGCCTCCACTATCCTCCCCAATAGTGCACTACCATAAACTGCGTGAAAAAACATTTTCTCACATCACCAATTGTTCTTTTGCCATTTACTTTAAATTGTTGGCCCTTTCACCAATGGAATTCATGACGGATAAACCGTTTTGACAGTTACAAAGCGCAGAAGCTCAAATGTTTCCAAATACTTCAAAACAATTTTCTACTCTTTAGCAGCAGTAAAATTAAACAGGATAACTGGTTCTGATGTACTTTTCCTGCTTCCATAGATTTTATAATTTTAATCCTCAAATCCACAACTTGATATTTTATTGCATTCAAAAAACTCAGCTCAAGTTACTTAACACTATCTTTACCTGCAATTACTGCATTGGTAGATGCTACTGCAGGGATAATTCTCTTGATAACTCCTGGAACAAATGGTAAAAAGTCCCATCAACATATATTTAGATTTACAGTCATATAAATGTAAAAAAAATGTATTCTAATTTTATAGGACATACCCTGTGTAAGTCTATACGAGATACCAGTTATGTTGAAATGAGCAGCTCTTTCAAGTGATTTCTGAAAAACCCACTGTATATGCTCTGGATCATCACCATCCAGTGCAACGCCCTCTGTAGGAAAAAACAAGACACTTCATTTTGGTAACATAGCCTGCTGCGTGCACACTGGTAATGACAACGAGGAAATCTCAAGTTAATCTGCAAGACTAAGATATTTTTGCTTTCTTTTGTTCAGATAAATCAATGCTGGGAAATAGAATATTTCAGCGTCAAGCACCAGATACTTGCAGAATAAAGCTCTTGACAAAACAGCCAAAATGTGCCAAAATGATCTTCAAAAGTCAATCACATTAACACTTGCGTGAATTCTTTTGTCCCAATACCAGTTAGCCTCGCTCTAGTGAAGTTTCCAATTTAGCTGCAATTTCTGAATTATGGACAATTAAAGCCTCAAATGTACACTCACCAGAAACTGAATGAGACCAATTAAACTTTGCAAATTTATTATAAGTGCAATTCTACAGAGTACTACTTTTGCAGTGTAGTAAACTTGGGGAATTTAGAAGGTGGGGGAATTTGAAGGATGTAGTGAGAGAACTGTTGTTTCACTAATCACAAAAAAAGGAACAATCCAAGAGGGTTGAAGAAATGGAGGACTGATAGTCAAAGCATTAATTAAAATTAATAGCTCAAGCAGAATGCCAACTAGATTTTAAAAGACAGCAACATGATTTATTCAATCATAACAGGCAGCTGAGAGGTGTTGCCTGCAATTCCTGTGCCACGTGGGAGCTTCATAACACTGCCTTAGGAAACCACAAGTGTGGGAAGGTTCTCCATCTGCTTCAGTTTGAGCACAGTTTCTGAGTTTGAAGAGCATTGGAGTCACTGAAGAGCATGAGGAGTGTTTGATGGATTGCACATTTTAGGAAGTGGCCATTGTACAGGTAGCATGTGTTCAGGACAAGATAGATGGCTAACCAGAGATGGAGCAGGATGCAGGGGTTCTTGATGTGCATATCACTATAACCTGGAACTTTGCATTGCAGACTCATGGTTGTGACAATGCCTTGAAGGTGTGCAATCCAGATCATGGCACCAACAGGCAAAGGAGTTTGCAGAGGAACAAAAAGCACTGAAGATTCTATATATAGGGAGATAGACTGGCATTTCTGTAGCTGTCCTTTTTGTGTGGTGCCAGGTTAAAGAATATCACAGAGAATACAAAATCTTCTGCAGGGGACAGCAGTGAGCCAAAGCTTTAACAGCTACAGTAGGTTTTGAGATCCTTTAGTCAGTCACGCCAAAGTAAAAGGCTAGATATCACTTCACACCACCTGCATACCAACAAGATGAAGCAAGGGGTGCCATGGCATGTCTCTGGAACAGCTGGCTGTGCTCGCAGGAGGGACCACAGATGTCTATGAAAGCTACTGAGAGAACAGGAGGGGAGAGAAGTGGGTTCAGTAGAGTTAGAGCTATCCAGCGGTAGAGGATAGGCTATTGTTTCAAAGCCACAGCGAGGTGCAGCGGCACTGCATATTTGTACTGTCAGTGATTTATCATGAGGTGCAGGATTAGGGCTGCATCAAGGTGTGGGGGAAGAACTGGAGAGTTTTACAGCAAGTAACGATTGGCATTTACAATTTACACATTAACAAAGATGTAACTGTTGACCAAGGCCACTGAGGGGATGCTCACCAATAATATTTAGTTGTCAGAGCATGCAAACAGAATGCATATTCAATATGCTAGGCAACTGTTTCAACTGCGAAGGTCATCATAGGTTGAAACTTTTGTAATAGAGTTGGCACACATAAACAAGATAACCGAGGGCTTTTAAAATATATTTTGAAATGGAATCTTGTAATTCATCCAGAAACCCACTTAAGAATTTTTGATTTTCACAACAAGGTCTAGGAGGTTATCTCAAATTATTGCATGATCTTTTTTACAAAAACCTTCAGTAGATCATGATCAAGGTACCAATTTGTTTGACAGAAGTTGCTTAAAGGTTATAAGGTTTGAAATACAACTGCGTATACATGCATTTCACAGACACCAGCAGTGAAGGAAATTCTCTCACATTTTTGGGTTGATCCAACATGAAGAAATCCTATACAGGTCTGAAACTGTCACATAAAGGGACAGAGACAAACCTGCTAGATCTCAGGTATCATGTGGCATCATGCTGTATAGAAGTTCAGAGTAATGCAACATCTTGACTTTAATCACGCAGGACTTAGAGTGATTCTTACCCAACACCCCTCAAAATTTATCACTCTCATTCAAGGCAACAATGTAGCTGATGAATTTTTCTGCTCAGAACTATGGATGCCAAATTTGAGAGAAAAATAGTCAAACAACTCAGGATTGAAGTCTGTTCTGAGGGGAGATGGTGATTAATGTGCACAGTGGCAAGTTTGAAGGGTACTCTGAAGACAGTACAGAGATGCATCTATCTGGGACATCTATTGCTGACCAATACAAACGTTCATGAGGTCTCAGAGTAGCCCCATGTTTTTGCAATGGGAATAGCACCCATGGGATGAACCTAAAACTCCTGGAAGAGTGACCAAACATGGCAGGGACAGTGCAGTCCCTCTCAGAAACATCACTTAGTTGCTCCCAGGGTGTTCTATCCAATCCCAATTCTTCTTCATGGTCAATCATACCTCCAATTCCTCA
The DNA here is from genome assembly GCA_024679065.1 of Sphyrna mokarran. Lineage (NCBI taxonomy): Eukaryota > Metazoa > Chordata > Chondrichthyes > Carcharhiniformes > Carcharhinidae > Sphyrna > Sphyrna mokarran. The sequence continues at coordinate 100,159,304 of JAGIQG010000003.1, read as the reverse complement.
CACGCAAGAACCAAAAAGTATGTTAAGAAACCCAATGTCTAAAGAATACTATCAATATTCATTGAGACTCAAGATTACATATAGTCTAGTTTGGTACCAAATTAACAAATACCTTTGAAGCAATATGGTTTAATATTGCTACTCATATTTCTAGTGCTACTGAACAGTGTCTGCATTGGACAACAAGTGCCCTGGATGAAATACCAGCTGCTTTGGTAACCACTGATAATGTTCATTATTTTGAACACCAGTAGTTAAAAAGTAAGAGACTTATGTTTAAGAGTATGAACTATTAGTCAACACTATTTGTTTGGTCATCATGAATCCAGTGGTTAGCACTGTTGCTTCACAGGGACCTGGGTTCGATTCCCGGTTTGGTTCACCATTTGTGTGGAGTCTGCATGAGTTTTCTCCGAGTACTCTGGTTTCCTCCCACAATCCGAAAGACATGCTGGTTAGGTAGATTGGCCATATTAAATTCTCCCTCAGTGTACCCAAACAGGCACCAGAATGTGTCAACCAGGGGATTTTCACAGTAACTTCATTGCAGTGTTAATTTAAGTCTACTTGTGACTAATAAATAAATTTTAAAATTAAGTTCAAGAGTTGAATAAGGGGGTTGCATTTTCAGGCAGATTTGGATATCATATACACAAATTATCAATGCAAGAGTCCCAAACAACAGCATTTAAAAGCTTTTACTTCTTCTGCTAAAACATTATCAAAGCAAACTTCAGAATATTAGATTTAATTAACATTACCTCCAAAAGGGTTTTCTTTCGGCCACTGCAAGATTCTGACATATTCAATACAGTGCTCTGGAAGCCTAGGCATAGAAGCAATGGTACACATAGGAAAATTGATCTGGAAAGCAAATGGCAAAATTATTTTCAGTTCATTTTATTTAAAAATTACTGTGTAAAATTCCAAGTCTATGCATACAAGGTAAAATATCTCATTTAAAATTTCTCAATGCATAAAATAGAAGCAAAAATGGATATAATTCCCCTAAAACTGGGCCCCAATTTTTTGGAAATCATTGAGGGAGAAGTCAAGAAAGAAGAAAATAATTTGACACCTCAACCCACACTCACAGGGACTAAAAGCAGAGCACAGATCGGTTTAAGAATCAGGCTACTACGTGCTTGACTGAAATAATGTTTACTGATCCAAGAAAATGTTACCATTGTAATTTATTTTTTATTCATTTGTGGAATATTTACATCCCACCCCTAGTTGCTCTTGAACAGCAGTTGAGAGTAAACCATATTGCTTTGGTTCTGGAGTTACATGTAAACTAGACCATGTAAGAATGGCAGATTTCCTTCCCTAAAGGATATTAGTGAATTAAATGGGTTTTCCCCAAAAATCAATGGTTTCATGGTCATCAATATTCTTAATTCCAGTTTTTTTTTTATTAAATTCAAATTCCACCAGTTCATGTAGTGGAATTCAAACCCAGGTCCCCAGAACATTAGCTGAGTTTCTGGATTAATACTACTAGATGATATCGCTAGACCACCCCCTTCACAAATATAGTATTTTAAAGCTGAAATAAAATAAGACATAGATAGACTTCATTAAATTTGAAAGGGGAAAATGAAAAAAAATTAAGTTGAAAAGCAAAATTAAGAAACAGACATAACTAATCAGAAAAACTACCTTAAAATATTGAATCAGAGATAGGGAATGGAAGTTGTTTCGAATATAAGGAAACTTTTTTTTTTAATAACTCCACCTTCTAACATATCGGGCCCCAAAAACTGAATCAGTAACATTTTTGTACACCTAGTTACCTGAGGAGGATATAGTTCCAGTGTACACTCTATACATGCTGTCATTCCTGGCAATATAACACGTGCATTACCCTTAAACCCTTCAGTGCCACCGTCAATCAATGGTATAATGGAGCTTGGATCTAGCGTTCCATCTTCAAAGTTCAGCAAGGATATCTATGAGAAACAAACATTTTATTTCAAAAAAAGAATTTTCAATTATATAAATCCTAAAAAGGATATTGAATTAACTTCACAAAGAAAGGACTAAAGTTAATTCAACAGCAGAAAATTAGGATTTTTCTTACACTCACAGGGAGAATGCTCATTATTAGTCAGTGCCTTGGAAGAGAAGTATAAGAAAAGTAATGTGGCTTGAGGCAGCAATTAAGTCTGCATTCATTTGGGACATAAAAAGGATACAAATTTTTCTTTACATATTTATCATGTTAAATCACTGTTTCCTAAATTGTGTCTTACTGAAATATCCTTTTAGTAATATATATTTGTGCTACCTCAGTGATTTTAAGTTCCTAGATCCATTGTTGGGAACACTCCATTTCCATTTGTAGAACTTCTCACAATGACTATTATAAATGTAGAGATAGCTTGATACTCATTAGTTGATGCATTGTCTCTATGTAATTGGTCTCACTTGGTATGTTTTTCTGTCCACTTTAAACCACTGACCAATATTGTTTACAGCAACAGCATATTTTAATTATCTGCTAATTATTACTCTAACACAGAGGAGACACAGATGGTCGAGTACCAGCATACAAATGTCTGGAGTACCTTGGTTATCTGATTTGGGGTGAACAAATGAAACAGAAAAGAGCTAACTTCATTAACAGATGCTAGGAAGATGCTATTTTGATAAAGGCCATTGATCTGAAAGGATAATTCTGTTTAACTCTTCACAAACACTGCCTGATCAGCTGAGGGTTTCCAGCATCTTCTGACTTAACCTCATCTAGTAAGCAAAGTGACAAATGTATATTGCCTGAGCTTTGGTCTTCTGGTTACATTATTCAAATTCCTTCCTTAAATTGTTACCATTCAATCATTTATTGTTATTCTACATGAATATATGTATTAAAATTCATACCAACATCCCATTGATCCACCTTCGGGCAATTATAGAATCTAATCCACTAATAACGATATGAAATTCTGAAACAGAAAAAATACTTTTAAGTGACTGATTTCCACATTCAAACTTTATAAGTAAAATTTGGTTCTATACAATCACATCAAGTCTCAAATTATCAAAATATTTTACATATTTAATTATATAGACTGCAAAATTACCATAGGTAAATATGACACCCATTTCATACACAGCAAAATTCCACAGAGATGAATAATCTATTAACTTATGCAAATGTTTGTTTGGAAAAGAAAGTTAGCCAGGACCAAAGAAAACTTGCTGTCCTTATTAATGTAGCAATCTTCAACACCAATTTGAACTGAACAACTCAGGATAGCCTTCCATTTTGAAGATTGTATTTTCAAAAATATTGCAAACTGTCAGTACTGTTAGCCTAAATAAAAACTGAGATCCTGATGTGTTTTATTTCCTTCTCTTCAGGCCACTCAACTTCTCAACATAAATTCTTCTTCATCAGCGGATTACTGAGTAGACAATTCCCAACGTTTTACCAGAGTAACAACTTTGAAATAGCAAGTGAGACGTGCACAGCTAGATTTGTCCTCAAATTTTCTCTCCCACTTAAATAATTAGCCTGACTAGCTTCCAAAGAACAGAGATGCAGGGAGACCTAACTAAGCATAGATGAAGCAGACTTAAAACTCAATTGTCCTTACACTTCATGTTAAAAGTCAGCGTAGGAACTACATTTCAAATTAAGATATAATTTGTACAACAGTTTATGCAGTCAGCCTGGCACACTTGGAATCAGTCCAAGTCTATATGGCAAACTGGTCACATGAAAGGATTGTGATGTTGGCTGCGTAAAATAACTGCAATAAACAGTTTCCTTAAAATTAGGGGGAAAATTGGAAGATTGAAATTTATGCAAAACCAATGCAGTTGAATTACAACAGGCAAGTGAAGAACACCCCACTTCAAACAAGTTTAAATGGTTTCTTATAAAAACATTTTTCTTTTTTGTTCAAAGACTCTGGTTTCTTCAGTGACACTACACTCAATCACCGAAATGTCTTTTAAATGTGTGTGAATTTCAACAGGAACTGCAGGGAGCCTGTGAAGGGGAAGGAAAAAAACTCAGCTGAATCCTATACCCATACACAAATGTCAGTAAAGGTCAATGTAAAGGTAAAGTCACCATAATCCCAGACAACCACTGGCTGCACTCCTCTGAGTGGGTGTAAGTGGTAATTTAACCTGAGGACCATCATACCTCAGGTGAGGGGCAAGTTTCAGAAGGTGGGCCTTTAGCTAGTATCGGAATTGTACCTGCATTGTTGCTGTCACTCTGTTGTCCAGCCAATTCAGCTAACCAATCCTCCCAATGTACAGTAACAACAGGTAGAAAGCAGGTATTCATTCCTCCTCTGAAATCAGTGTTGCTACAACCAATTTCAACACTGCTCTCCATCGGAACAATTAATTTGAAAACTTGGAGGACTGATACTAGTTTTAAGGATAAAAACCTATTTTATGTTCGGGTGATGTACCCTTTAAGATCCAAATTTCTTTAGGAAATTATTTCTGGAAAAAAACTTGCCACTAATAACAAATCATGTGACTAAGTTGTCTGGAAGATAAACAAACAGAAAAGGGGTTAACAAGTAGACTATAAGAGTAAACTGTGTATGTTATGCTGTGCTCAAGCACGTTAGTTTTAGAACGAGCTGAATGCAAGGAACATTTCTTCCAAATGGGATTCAATTGATATTCTGTATGCTGGCTAAAATCATTTAAAGTCTTATGAATACAGGACTCTTATAATAGTGAGTTGAAATTCCAGGAATAGCCAAGAGAAAGTTCTAGATGCAGGACTCCAGAGTTAATAACATTAGAACCAGGAGAGATCTGACTTGAAGTAGCTATCACTGTGTTAAATGGGGAATCTATAACCTTGGAACTGTGGGAGATTTGAAAGGTAACCTTGTCAAAGAGCCCAATAAATCAGAGCCCTTACGACAATCTTTGAAACTCACAGTAAGTGTTAAGTCTTCCAATTAAGTATCAGTTTTTGTGGGAGTGTGGGGGGGGCAGGGCGGTGAAAAGATGCAAGTCAGATGGCTGTAGAAGACAAGTGGAGTTAAAAGAAGACAGGAGTATAAGTATGATGAACATATTTACTTAATGTAACTGACCAAATTCATGTTCTTCAACTTTTGAAATGTCAAATTCTTTTGTTTTAAACAGGAAACTTGTGGTATCAATGCTTTAGTAAATACTTGGCTTTTTGAATATCCAGGAAAAAAAAGTTACTGTTCTCCATTGTGATCATAACATTAAGACTTAAACTGTTTTAGGTCAATTCCCTTGATAGATCGACTGTTTATAAATGAGAGTCGAGTCAGTTCAGAAAAACCACAGAATTAGTTCAACTGCCTTATTGAAATAGGAGACGTAAGAGTCCTGTAAATGAGCTCAGTGCAATGGGTTCTGGATATTTCCACCATCACAACTCAGATAGTAGCAAAGTCAAGTATTTTAAAATCACAACAGGTCATGAAATATTTTATTAAAGATTGAACTTTCAGCATGTACAATCCTGAATAGCATTTTGTAGATTTCAACATCTCAATGTATAAGCTTTTGTGGTATATTTGGATCTAGTGAGCTCTAAGAGCTGTAATAAGCAGTTCACTTAATAATCAAACAAATCCCAAGCACAGCTTTTCTTAAATTACTTCTCAAACAGAACACATCTATACCAAAGGCTGTAATGCATTTTGATCATTCACTTTAATCGGGTTGGAGCCTGTATAGTTTGCAGCTTTGCCAAGTTGTAAAATTACTATCAATGCTGAAAATAGCTAGATTTCAGCAGGAATCACTACTTACGTCTGTAAAAGGATTCAGTGAAATCTTGTATCTTTTTAAAATGTCTGAGTAAAGTTAAGGCTGGTTTGAACTGATTATATAATTGGCACTGTTACTTTGTAAATACATACATTCTTGTTTCAATTGTAGGAACATGAATACCTCAGACGAGAATTTTTGATAGTAAAAGTACATCACAGAACACAATATTACAATTCAGGTTTACTCCAACCACATACAAGGATTATGCATGCTATGAGCATAATAGCACACATGTTGAATTCTTATTAGTGTTAAAGAACAAACTTGTATTTATATTGGGCTTTTCATAATCTCAGCACATCTCAAAGCATTTTACAGCTAATTAAATGCTTTAATCTAAGAAACATAACAGCCAATTTAAAAGCAGCAAGAGCACAATGGTTAGCACTGTTGCGTCACAGTGCTAGGGCAAGATGCTCTTTGGTGCAGATTCCATTGACCAAATGACCTCCTTCTACACTGTAGGGATTCTATGATTTCAGAAACCATTGAGACAAATGGCCAGATAATCTGTTCTGGTGTAACTGCTGAGGGATAAACATTGACCAGGATTCCTCAGAGAACACAATTACTCATCAACAAAATAATGCTCTGGTATCTTTTCTACATCTATCCTCAAAGCAAATCAGATTTAATGCTTCACTTGAAATATATCAATCGAGCACTCCTACTGTATTTCAGTATATTGCTAGATGTTGGCACAAGTCTTAGATATAGGATTTGAACCTAAATGGATTTCTGTGTTTAATAGTGCACGTGATAAACATGGAGGCAGAGTCATCCTGCAGGATGTCAAGAAGCCAGAGCAGGATGAGGTGGGGCAATGGTCTGGAAGCAGTGCAGAGAGCTATGCAGATGGAGAAAAGTGTGACCAGAGACTGCTGGATCTGCACCCTCCTCTGACCCTCATGTGTGTGACTTCCTGGAGTCTCACTACTTGGATGAGCAGTGAAGATGATCAAGCTTAGCAATCACATCACCAACCTGAAGAAACTGGGAGCCCCTGAGAACGGATGGGAGTGTACCTGTTTGACAGGCTCACCCTCAACTGACTGGGATTCTAATGAAAATGTCAGTTTTGCTACATTTGGAAATAAAATCATTTTACCTATAACAAAAAAAACTGTACTCACATGGACTCCAGAAGTCACTGTTACTTTCGGAGTAACAATGGTGAAGACTGACAATTTCATCGCTATTGCTACTGCAAAATTTTACAAGTTCCAATCTTCATTTTGTTTTGTGTACAATGAGTTGAGTGCAAGGAATATTTCAGTATTTCCTGCTTTTTGCAATGGGAATTCTTCAATCTGACCGATTGAAGCGTTTCCCTGCTCAGACACCAGAGATTCCCTCTAGAGGTCATCATGTTGGATTGGACATCTGATTATTAGAAATCTCTGCTCACAAAAGCCAACAAATACCTCTGGACAATGGTAAGTGAGGTGCATGGTAAAACTGTTCTTCCTCCACTTGCAGAGAAATTCAATACAGTTCTCTATGGTTGGCTACTTTTATTTTGATTACTCTTTTGTAGATGCAATTTAATCCAAGGATTTAATACTGCCAGAAAGAGAATTGCAAATTACTCATTTGCAAAAAGCCAGTTGTTCTTTCTGAATTTAAAGAACTGCTGCATTTGGGAGCAATAACAAAACACAAGGATTGAGTGCCTGCAAATAAAACATTTATCTAAGTCTTGGTCCCTTCAAGTTCCTCTGTCCCAAAGACACCTGGAAATGAATAATTGCAGTTTTATGCCAATTAAACTAAACATTAGAAAAAGGACAATTAAGCATTATCAATAATAAATAAGGACAGGAAATTGTCAATCACATTAAAATTCTGTGTTTAGTGGTTACTGTATGTTTAGCACTGATTCTATATTAATCTTTGTAGTTCTAACTTGCAATGTAATGGCAGAATACAAGGTCTCAACTAATCAGAAAATACAATACTATGCCCAAAGGGGAAATAGTACTTACTCAAGCTTCAGAAAAACTCCTTCTCTAATCAACCAGCCCTGAATACTATGGAGGTTCATACACAGATTTTAACAGAAAAGAAATTAATTGATGAGACAAAAACAACTATAACAAAGGCAAACAAAATAACCTGACTGCTGCAGCAACACAAAATCACTATACTACAAGCACAAAATTCAGATTTCAAGTGTCTCAATCAAACAATAAAGTGTAGAGAATAAGGGCAACAAACAAGTGTAAGTTTTAGAAATACTGAGCTATCCCTGGAGGAAAAAAAAAACAATTTGGAACAAGATTTTAATAGTCTAATACCCAACTCTAGAGATAAGCATTCCACCAAATGGTTTTAGTTTATAACCATCTTGCTGAAAGTCAACCCCATTTTCAGATCAATTTCTTCTTACTGCAACAATGAAGTAATTTTCTGAACAAAGGATACGGAACTACTTTGCAACCAGGTACCCGGCAGTTAATGAAGTCAGCAGCTACTTCAGCTTTTGGCCTTCCTACATCTTTTGGTCTGTTTAAAACAAGTTAACATTGAAAGTAACATTTTGCTAATAGAAAATTATTAAACATCCACTAATCAAACTGCACTGAGAACATAACCAAAGCAAGAAGCCAACTTTAAAAATTTCACTAATATAAAAAGATTAGCATGTGAAGATAAATCAAGAAATCAATGTGAAAGCGGTCAGCTTTAAACTACATCCCACCCAGCTTTAGATATTATACTCCCCACATGGCCAATCACTATGAAGAAAACAAGCAAATATAGAACTTTTGCAATTGTTAAATATTTAACCGAGAGGCATTTTGAAATAAGTTAGGCAGAACATTTAAATTTTAAATTGCTGTTTTATAAACTAAGCTTTTGTAAACAACCATACAATGCTGCACTCACATATGTGCATCTTGGAACAAAATCTATTTCAATACATAAAATCAACAATAGTACATCTGTAATAGTAATTATACTGACTTGCTAAAAAAATTTAAAATCTTTGCAATTGTAGACTTAAAAGCATATTCTAAACAAACTACAATTCAGACATCATAATTCAGGAAATCAGTAACTGCAAAATTTACAATGCAACATTATATAACTACTTACCTAAATAAAAATTGCCTGTTCAGATTAGAAACATCTATTGTATCCATATCAATTACGTCAATTTGTCTGAAGCCCATTAGAGCCTGCGTTAAGAAAATGAAGTCAGTGGTAGCATACAATAGAGCTATTGATCAACATTTCTACACATGAATTTCAATTTGAAATTCTAAATGGTTCAGGAATATACCGTTGATTAACTGATAGCATTACAAATATCAGTAAGAACTACTTTAAGCTATAACAGTCTGACTAATGTTGGAGTGACTGTCCCATTTACAAAGGTCAATAGGCTACATTTGGACCAAGCAGCCCTACATGCAAGGTTACGAAAAGACCTAACTCAGTTTAAAGAAAGACATTTTTTGATATGGATACACTTTTCAATATATACCCAGTGAAACACAAATGCTTAGATCATTCTAGATCTTGAAATCAAGTTTATGGAAATTCCAAGACACCGTTTTTAAAAAATGTAACTCATTCTATCGAGTTTCTTATAGGCAATAAAAGATCATCCCTTCCTAGAAAACATTCAACCAAATTCCAACACAAATTCACTTGCCATTCATCTTATTGCTGTTTGTGGAATCTTAATGTGAAAAATGTTGTGTTTTTGCCTACTTAAAAAACTGTAATTCAAAATGATCATAAGTGTGATGATCCAAACATTTGAGATTTAAGATCCTTTACAAATGCAAAGCATGTCTTCAACTGTCAGTTCTAAGATGGTGGAATAAATTGCCTCAAGCATGAATGGAACAGATCACAAAATGACCCGAAGTTAGATACCAGAGTAGAGAATAAGGGAAAAACAATGCCACCTGGTTCAAAAGTTAAAGGGTGAAAAGAGGGACAAAGGTTGTAATAATACTGTCCCCTCTTTAGCTTTAAGGGACACACAAAAGCTGGTCAGAGGCTAGATATTCTGCAAGTGACTCCTCAAAGTCTTTTTACTATTTATAAAGCATAGCTCAGAAGTGTGATGAAACACTGTCCACTTACCTGAAGGAGTGAACTTTCAACTACATTTGAGAAGCTCAACACCATTTCAAATAAAGAAGCCCCTATAATTCACCATCACCACATTAAACATTCACTTCTGCCACCAGAGCACAGTCTACCATCTACAAGATCCACTGTTGCTACTTGCTAACCCTTTGAGAACAAAACCCACAATCTCAACTCAGGTCAAGGGTGGTAGGGTAAGGGGTACCGCTACTTTTAAGTTCTTCTCCAAGTTACATCACCCTGAATAAGATATTTATCATCATCCAGCATCATCAAAATTGTGGACTTTGAGTTTTGGGAACACCTTCACTACATGGACTGCAGTAATTTAAGGCAGAGACTCAGTTTTCAAGGGCAATTAGGGATACATTATAAATGCTGGCCTTGTCAGCAATAACCACATACTATGAATGAAAAGGAAAGCATTATTGACACCTGGATCACGGCATAGTGAATATTGCTGAAAGGTGGACTCTCAAAATATTGCTAGAGTCAGCCAGCATGGTGACTGGCAGCTCAAGTGATTTCCCATGCACTAATCCAGCTTCCTCTCTACATTTAAATTCTTGGAAGTTTAACAGTACTCTGATCATTCTTCAGTTAAATTCACACCGTGCTAACCATGCCTATTCCCTTATCAGCACAGAACTGCTCCAAATCCAAATGCTAACTGTTGATTGTAAACAAGTTTACAGTTTAGCAAGTATTGTCAAATTTTTGACTAAGTCATTGGAATCAGCATGAAATGATCGTGTTAATGCTCCAAAAAAAGGCAAAGTATGATGGCGGTGTGCCAGATTCAAAGCTTTACAGAAATGGCGTATGGCAAATCAGATACTGTGCAGTACTGAGGTCGTGAATGATAGCACGAACTGTGCAACTCTGCTGCCAAATGGGGCTTGTTCCTTTAAAGCCACAAAATCAATTGCTTTAAAGTAAACTCAAAATGAGATCAGACTTAAACAGTTATTGTTATTTCAGGCTTCAGGTCCAATGCTAGCCATTGAATGAACGTTCTGAACTTGGAATACTCTGCTACTATCTGGAGTGTGATGTATGTGCTGACGCAACAAATATTAATGTAACATTGATATTAGATAGATAAATGGATAACTTACATCGAAAAACCAGATGCGATAGGGTTGTCCTAAATTCAAACCGCAGCCCCATTTAATTTCAGAATATTTTTGAATAATCAGGAAACAAAGTTTAAAAAAAAATTACCAGATTTTTAAGAAGTTCACATCCTAAACCTCCTGCTCCAATAACGAGAACTTTGCAGGTCTCTAGAAGAAACTGGAGTGACTGCAGAAACAAATACTATAGCTCAGTCAACATCACAGAAAAAACAGAAAATTGTAAGGCTTTTAAACAGATTTGCAATAAATGTGTTTCAATTCAATTTAATTGTACATCCATAAATATCCAGTTTAAATTCATTACAGAGACATTAACAATACTCTACAAAGATGATTCTATGTAGGCAGGGATTGCTTTCAAAATATGCATCAACTTGGATCTTGTGGCTGGCAGCAAAGCAAAGATGTTTGCTGCTAACAAAAGCTGTCAATAAAAACCTCACTGAAATTTAGCAATCTCTGCAATATGAGCTTTACCTCTTTTGCAGTTGACTGGATTGTAACATTCTTTAGGGGATTGCCAGCATAGAGCTGTGCTAATGTAATCATATTAAAAACCCAATTACATTAACAAATTCTCAAAGATAGCCAAAAAACTAAAAGCAAACCATCTTTTAAAAAACTTTTACATACAGCAAAATAAAAGATTGGGATATAGACATTAGGTGAAGATAGAAGCTGAAACGTCATTAAAAGAAATTTAAAAAATTTTTAAAATATAGTTTAAATATCTATTCATTATGGAGATATTAACAGTACTCCAGAAAGAAGTTGTTATTCCTTCAGGGCCAGATCTACTGTTCAATAATAGATATTACGCCGACCATCATGAAAAAGTCAGTCACACTTGAAAATAGGAAAAATTCTTCTCATCAACCATTTGACTATTTGCTGGGTTGGAGGGCAGGGACAGAATGCAGCCTCTGCCAGAGCAGGAAGTAGGAGGATTTCTGCATTCATGCACAATCCTGAGATATTGCTAATTCTTAAAGCAATGTATTCTGTTCCCCAGCATAAATCTTTATCTGGTAGAGAAAAAAAAGTTTAAATTTGAAATCAAACATACGATCTCTCATTCAAACTTATCTAACTAAGTGAAAAATTAGCAGCGTACTTTCAGAATTTTCTGGAGTTTAGTTTGTATAGTGAATATTTAAATGTTAGTAATGAAGAACACAGAATACACCCACAAAAATACCTTATGTCAGCTTGGATCTTGTATGGACTATGAATTGCATTGGAGCAAGAAGATGGATTTGAGTCTGCCTGGTCCACTCTAGCACTGACTTCGTAATTTTAAAAATGGAGTAAAGATAAAAATATCCCAACAAACTTTGGGCCATCAACTTTTACAGGAGCAGCTCCTTTTTCCGAGCTTTGGCCTCCATTTCAGTCTCATACAAAAGATGGATAAGTTACACCACTCTTCTGGGTGTGTTGAGATTTGATATGAAAAAGTGGACCAGTACGTGAGAGAAGAGATCATGCAAGCTTTCACAACTGGTACTCTTTTAGGGTACCAACCAAATAAACAAAATCGAATTGGACTTTAATGGACTTTAGTAAGGCGTTTGATAAGGTGGCCCATGGAAGACTTCTACAGAAAATGCAGATGTGTGGAATAGAGGGTGATTTAGCTAATTGGATTAGAAATTGGCTGGCAGATAGAAGACAGAGGGTGGTGGTTGATGGGAGATATTCATCGTGGAGTTCGGTGACGAGTGGTGTGCCTCAGGGGTCTGTTTTGGGGCCCCTGCTGTTTGTAATTTTTATAAATGATCTGGATGAGGGTATTGAGGGATGGATCAGTAAATTTGCAGATGATACTAAAGTTGGTGGAGTGGTAGATAGTGAAGAGGGGTGTTTTAGTTTACAGAGTGACTTGGACAAGTTGCAGAGCTGGGCCGAGAGGTGGCAAATGGAGTTTAATGTGGAAAAGTGTGAGGTAATGCACTTTGGCAGGAACAATAAATGTGTAGAGTATAGGGCTAATGGTAGGGCTCTTAATAGTGTTGAGGAACAGAAGGATCTTGGTGTATGTGTCCATAGATCCCTGAAAGTAGGCAGTCAAGTGGATAAAGTTGTTAAGAAGGCATATGGAGTCTTAGCTTTTATTGGTAGGGGGATTGAATTTCGGAGCCGCAACGTCATGTTGCAACTGTACAAAACTCTAGTGCGGCCGCACTTGGAGTATTGTGTGCAGTTCTGGTCCCCACATTATAAGAAAGATGTGGAGGCATTGGAGAGGGTACAGAGGAGGTTTACCAGGATGTTGCCTGGTATGGAGGGCAGGTCCTATGAAGAGAGGTTGAAGGATTTGAGGTTGTTTTCGTTAGAAAGGAGGCGGCTAAGAGGGGATCTTATTGAAGCATATAAGATGATTAGAGGTTTAGATAGGGTGGACAGTGATAGCCTTTTTCCTAGGATGGAGAAAGCTAGCACGAGGGGACACAGCTTTAAATTAAGGGGTATGAGTTATAGGACGGATATCAGAGGTAGGTTCTTTACTCAAAGAGTGATTAGGGAGTGGAATGCCCTGCCTGCAGCTGTTGTAGATGCGCCAAGTTTGGTGGCGTTTAAGAGGTTAATTGATAAGTATATGGAAGAGAAGGGAATGGTTTAGTTTGGAGGGGCTTTGCTTTTTATTTTGGTCGGCACAACATCGAAGGCTGAAGGGCCTGTTCTGTGCTGTATTGTTCTATGTTCTATGTTCTATGAATTAACTTTGGGACAACTCAAAAAGGACAACTCCCTAAAAGGTTGGGAACTGCCTAAAAACAAAAAAAAAGCAGAAAGGAAACTTAAAACATTAAACTGTGATTAGAGGAATCAATAATACACCTCAGTTCCTGCGATACTCAGCAGGCATGGAAGGCATCAACTGTGCTCCTGGACACCCAAGATACAAACTAAACTCCAAAAAATTCTGAAAGTACACTGCTAATTTTTCACTTAGATAAGTTTGAATGAAAGATTGTATGTTTGATTTCAAATTTAAATGCTTTTTCCCTACTAGATAAAGATTTATGCTGAGGAATAGAATACTTTATATACAAAAATATACAAAATAGATTAAATATTCTGTGATGCAAGTTTATTTTGGTAGACTACTCAATGCTGCACCAAGGAGATAATTCCATTAAATCAAAGTAAATGCCAAACCAATTGTCAGCTATTTGCACTTTCTTCACATTGTGAATCTATGTCCTCAAGATCTAGTTTATGTTTTCCTCATAACAGTTCATTGTTGATAGAAGAAACCTTAATCCCATCAGTCTGCATTTGATTCAAAACCAAATCCTGTATGCAACAGGGCAAAGCATAATTCAGGGACTAAAAGCATAACTCAGGGACATCGCAAAAACACAGTATGCAGGTGCAGCAGGTGATTAAGAAGGCGAATGCAATGTTGGCCTTTATAGCTAGGGGGATAGAATATAAAAGTAGGGAGATTCTGTTGCAGCTGTATAGAGTGTTGGTGAGGCCGCAGCTGGAGTACTGTGTGCAGTTTTGGTTGCCGCATTCGAAGAAGGATATATTGGCCTTGGAGGGGATGCAGAGAAGGTTTACTAGGCTGATAGCAGAGATGAGGGCGTGGGATTATGAGGAGAGACTGAATAGGCTAGGTTTGTAGTCTTTGGAGTTTAGAAGGGTATAGAGACATATAAGATAATGAAAGCGATGGATAAGGTGGAAGTTGAGAGACTCTTCCCGCTTAGCAAAGATAGCAGGACTAGAGGGCACAGCCTCAAGATTGGGGGAGGGTTCAGATCGGAGTTGCGAAGGGGTTTCTTCACGCAAAGTGTGTTAAATCTTTGGAATTCTCTGCCTGATGAGGTGGTGGAGGCTTCCTCACTGAATACGTTCAAGTTGAGAGTGGATAAGTTTTTGATTGACAAGGGAATTAAGGGTTACGGGGAGAAAGCGGTACTGAACCACTATAGATCAGCCATGATCTTATTGAATGGCGGGGCAGGCTCGATGGCCTACTCCTGCTCCTATTTCTTATGTTCTTATGTTTTTGTTATTTCAGTAACTGATAACGATTCATTGCCAGTTAGTCATGAGTTACTTCCCCACAAAGATGGGAATTAAGAGGACAAGTAAATCTGTATGACTCGTGCATGCCCCAAAAGCTAATTACAAGCAGTGATGATAAAGATTTCACTATTTATTGATAAAGGAAACATAAAATCTATATAACATTAGATCTTCTAAAGGACTTTTGATAATTTGCCACGTGGCAGCTCATTGATAAGATGAAGGCACAAATGAAATGAAATAGTGTGTATGGGAAGTTATTTATAAAATAATAAATGGACAAATGTGGTCACAAAATGCGGGGGTATATCAGTTGATCTCCTATACCGTTACGCACTGGAAGTCAAGATAGTTTGTTTTATTTGTAAAGATTAAAGACTTGGATAAGGGGATCACAGCAGGCAGTTGTAATATGTGCACCCCATTTAAATCAAACAATAAATCACTACTTTTGTGATTCTTTGTTAATAAATTTCTAATTAAATACCAAAAGATGAGACAATTTGGGAATCCCCAAAGTACAGGATTTTACAAGTTTCTCTGCAGTTGACATGAAGCACAATATTGAGATTCTACAATGATACCACTAACGAGAAATTGAAAATACAGCCAGACAAATTTATATGGGTAGTTTCACAATTTTAAAGCATTCACAGCGCAGAAATGTGCAACTCAGCCTATATAGGTGTTAATGTTCCATGAGTCACCATCCACACTAATGCATCTCACCTTCAGGGCAATAACATGGATAGATTATATTGTTTTCTCTCTTTTTAAAATCTATGTCCTGCTTTAACGTATCAATGTTCGTCTCAACTACTCTCATATAGTAGCAACTTCCATATCCTAATTAAGCAAATATAAATTAATGCATTCACATTTATAAATAGTAGTAGGCTAAAATCCGACAAGAAAGATTTTGTAGACAGAAAGTGAATGCAGTTACAAAGAGGGTAATTTAACCTACTGGCAAGAATTTGACTGAATCCAACTAGTAACTCATGTTAATTCCTGTCACAAATAGGAGGAAGACTAGCTACGGGATGCAAACTTCAGGAGTGATCTAAATTACTGTGTTGAGTTAATAAA
Source organism: Sphyrna mokarran (assembly GCA_024679065.1). NCBI lineage: Eukaryota > Metazoa > Chordata > Chondrichthyes > Carcharhiniformes > Carcharhinidae > Sphyrna > Sphyrna mokarran. Next base: position 100,143,129 of record JAGIQG010000003.1, on the reverse strand, counting down.
GTAAATAAACAAAAACAGTAAAACTGATTGTTTCAGTTACAGAAGCTTGAGATTTTACAGCAGAGATAGTTTTCCCAATTTAATCAGCTATTTCATAAGACACTGGTTTGATTTTGTTGAGGTATACAAAAACATTCAACAAAACAAAAAAGAGCTGCAATCCAACACCAAACTTGATATGTAATGTTTCTCACTTCAGTACTTGGTTCAAAGTCAGGATGTGTGAATGGTCCTGAACGCTCAAGGAACTTCTTCACGTGATTCCAGCGACCTTCCCAGTCTCCAGTGTCCCCATACCCACCATCAACAGCCATTCTGCACAGAACACAATAAACTCAACTAGAATTTTAGTTTTCACAACACAGCATAATTGTTAGAAATATGAATGAAAACAACTATGCCTTAGGTATTTTCAACAATATTTTTTAAAAAGTAGATAAAACTGAATGAAACAAAAAGCTACATTTTTTAACTTTTAAATTAGAAGACCAGACCTAAAAAGTCACTCAAATTATACAAAACTGAAATATCTCTCAGTTGGGGAGTTTTCAACAATCTCATCTAAGATTAAAACAAAGTGAAAATAGAGCCTCTTGCTTATAAAATCACTAAATTTTATAAGCAACACTGACACCAGCCAAGATGTCAATTTTACACTGAATTTGCAAATCTTCCCATTTAACCAAGAATACTACTTATGTGTTGCAGAATTGGCAAGGGGAAAAGGAAAATTTTAAAAATAATTGACTGTAAGTCTACAGATAGTTCAGTAGTATAAAATATCAATAATCAAGGAACACATTATCATTGGATTCCAACACAACATAAAGGAGCAGGACAAATTAAGATGTTGATCTTCTCTAGCATGCAGGATGCTACATGATGTCAAAACTAGGCAATTAGCTCAAAGATTTAAAAATGAAGGATTGCTACCCTAAACATTTCACAGCGCTATTAGCAGGCATTTATGAAGTCTCCTCCTGACTTGCCCATTTCAAGCATAATACATAGGACAGATTTGTTTAAAAATAGAAGAGGAATACAGACTTTCCAGAGGAAATTATCTGGTGCTTAAATCAAACCACATGAAGCAATTTTAAAATAGAAATATATAAATTTAAACCAGAGCAATTTTAGAGAGTTGCAGCAAAACTTCTGAATCCAGATTTGTCCCAGTGTAATGTGCATAATGTTTCTAATAGAAATTGCGTAAACTTAATTGCGAACTTAGTTGACAATTTGCCTTACAAGATATTAAATTCAAACCACTTGTTTAATAACGCCATTTAACGTTTCAACGTTTATTGCGAAATAGATATATCCTGAATAAAAGTGCATTTAGCATTCCAATCAATTCCCCAGATTTCATTTCTTTATATATAAAGAAATTTCTATCCCTCCAAACAATTAACTCCCGGGTTTAGGACGAATAAGGATGCAGGTTGAGGCTCGATTGATCTCGCTGCTCGGAACTGCAGCTTATTATAACAAGCCCTCTGCCTCAAGAGCCCTGTACCGGCAGACAACCAGGGCCGCCGCTACGTTCATTCAACACTAACTTGTCAGTGTGCTCTTCTACTCTCCTTCTTTTCTTCTCCCTAAAAAAAAGAGAGAATAAAAGAAGGTTCAGACGTGCTCACCCAAGAGAAGTACGAGCGGAAGGAGTCAATGTGAAAGAGGCCTGACCGGCCGGAGTTCAGTCTGGGATACTCACGGCTCCGCCACATCCGCCATATTTTCCTGCTCCCAGAAGCCATCGGGCTCACCATGCCCGGGGAGGGGGGAGGCGGCCGGGGCTGTTGACCAATCAAAGCTTCCCACAGTACCGCGCAGCCGCGGTAGCTCCCCGGCGCCCCTCTGTGACGTCACCAGTTGCCACTGGGCAGCCGTCAGCTGCTGGAGAGGTGGTTCTTCTCTTCAACTTGAGTCAGGGGGGCAAGCGACAGCTGGGTTGTATTATGGCTGGACTAACATTAGTCCAGAAATTCAGCTAATGTTCTGGGGACCCGGGTTTCAGCCTCTTTTAAAGTCAAACCACATGAACAAGCTCAAGCTAAAATCAGGACAAAGGGGCAGCCCCCCCAAAGGGAGGGGGAACAGCCTGAACAAAATCAAGGAAACTTGAAAACATCAATTTAAAACATGATTATTAGGCTCGATAATGCACCCCAGCCCCTGCGATTCCTGAGAGGCGCAGACGGGACCCGGATTTTGGCAAGACGGTGGAATTTGAATGTCGTAAAAAGGATCAGTAAATTCAATTTAAAAAGTCCAAAAATGTGCAGGTTAGGTTGATTGGCGTTGCAAATTTCCTTGAGTGTTAGCAGGGTAAATGTGTGGGGTTGAGAGATAGGGGCAGCATGGGATTGTAGTTGGTGCAGGCTCGATGGCCAAGTGATTTTGTTTTGCACTGTAGGGATTCTATAAACTCATATAGAATCTACTGATTGTCAAAAAAAAAATCGCTAATAGAATTCACTAATGTCCTTTCAGGAAAATAAATCTGCTGTCCTTGTCAAGTCTACATGTGGCTCTAGAGCCACAGCAATTTGGTTGACTCTCAATTGCCCTCTGAAATGGCCTAGCAAACCACTCAATTATTTCAATCACTACTGCAGCATTTCAGGAAGACACCACCTTCTCAAGAGCAACTAGGGATGGGCAATAAATGCTGGCCGGCCAGCAACACTCATGTCCCACAAATGAATTTTAAAAAATCCAAGAGGTATGGGCATTTATTGTCTGTTGCTAATTGCCCTGTCAACTTGAACTGCAGCAGTCTATGTGTCCAGCCTTTCACAAATCTGTGCTGGCTGTCCCGTTAACCCATGTTTATCCACATTTCTAATGTTGTCAACCCACAGGGCTGTTAGGTAGGGACTATCAAGTTTTTGACAGAATCACTATAGTATGGAAGGAGGCCATTTGGCCCATCAAGCCTGCACTGACCATAATCCCACTCAGGTCCTATCCCCATAACCCCATATATTTAGTCTGCTTCCCCTGACACTAAGGGGCAATTTACCATGGCCAAACGACCTAACCCGCATATCTTTGGAGGCCAATTTAGCAATAAACAATAAATGCCCACATCCCTTGAAAGAATAAAGCTAAGGGAAAGATCTTGATCCAATGACCATAAAGGAACGGCAATATATTTCCAAATCAGGACGGTGAATGACTGAGACAGGAACTTGTGGACGGTGATGTTCCCATGCACCTGCCACTTTTGACTTGCTTTAATGGACTGATAAAATTGACAACTTTATTGACAACTGAAGGGTCATCTTAACTCAGAATGTTGCTCTATTCTCTCTCCACAGATGCTGTCAGTCGTGCTGAGATTTTCCAGCAGTTTCTGCTTTCTGTTTCAGATTTCAGCATCCATAGAATTTTGCTTTTATATAAGATTGACACTATGTTACCTCAGGATCAGCAAACAAAAATCATCACATATGTCCCCTTTAGAATGCTACTAATATTGCATGATTTCTAGTCATCAACTAGAAATAAACATTGAAGGCCACCACAAACAAATTTCCTACTAATAGGATATTAGTAGTGCAGACAAGACCTGCAATGCCTACCAGTCACAGAAGACATCACACAAGATAAAACTTCTTTGCCCTAAGGAGAATAATTCCAGCTTCTCCAATTTCTCCATTTAACTGACCTGTCTCAACCTTGCTATCATCCTAATAAAAGTCCACTATGTCCTATTCAGAGCCATGAAATATGTGCTGAAATGTGGTGCAGAATGTTGTGTATTATATTAAAGCTGAAGCCATGGGTGGCATGGTGGCACGGTGGTTAACACTGCTGCCTCCAGGGACCTGGATCACTGACTGTGCAGAATCTTCACATTCTCCCTATGTCTGCATGAGCTCCCTTGCGGTGATCTGGTTTCCTCCCACAGTCTGAAAAACATGCTGGTTAGATGCATTTACCATGCTAAAATTTCTCTCAACGAGTAGGCGCCGGAATGTGGCAGCTAGGAGATTTTCACAGTAACTTCATTGCAGTGTTAATGTAAGCTTACTTGTGACCCTAATACTTAATTAGTGATTTGTAAAGGTTTAGTATGACTTCCTCATTTTTGTATTTAATGCCGTGTTTATAAAGCCAATATCCCACGTGTTTTCCTAGCCAATTTTATCAACTTTTCCTGCCAATGTCAAAGACTTATGAATATGAATCCCCAGGTCCCTTTGAGGCTGGAGTTCTCTCCCCATCCCTCCCAAAATATTACCATTTATATTATACTGCCTCACTGTCATTTCTTTGTTCGTTACCTCACAATTGTTCACATTAAATTGCATCTGCTGTATGTTTACCCATTTTACCAATCACTAGTGCTCCTGAATTCTGTTAATATCATACTCATTATTTGTAACATTGTCAAGTTTGTCTCCTCTGTAAGCATCTAAATTGTACTTTTTATACCCTATTCAGGTTATTTACATAAAATATTACACATAATATAATAAAAGCAATTGTTCTAATACTGAAACCTTGGGGGGAGGTTTCACTACATACAGCCCACTACATACATCTCTCCAGTCAGAAAAATATCTGTTCACCCCTACTTTCTGCTCCTATCCCATTGCCGATTTTGCCCCCAAGTTACATTCATGCCTTGAATGCTATGCTGTTATTTTCTGAATATTCGACCTTGAGTTACTTCACCAGATGCTGCTGTACATATAATATCTAATGGCACATTTTTGGCAATCCTCTCTGTTAATACATCAAAGGATTGAAAACATGTTAGACAAGATTCGCCTTTACCAAATCAGTGCTGGCTGTCCATCATGAAAATTAATTTTGTTCTTGACAATAGTGCCTAGTAATTTCCTCACCATTGAAGTGATTCCGGGCAGTCTGTAGTTGCCATGATTATCCTTCTCTCCTTTTTCAGCACATCTCTCTTTTGCTTGACTATGCCACTGCTATAAGCCAGCCCTGTACTGAGCAGTTGGCTTAGTGAGCAATTTGTCTGTGGGAGGGCATGTGCCATCTGGCCTCCCACTTGGAATTCCAAAGGTCATGCTTCACTGGATTTTATAGGAGTCTATATAATGTGCATTCCCAATGGAATTTCTTGATTCAAAATTCAGAATTTGTAAAGCACAGCTTCCATGTTTAGACAAACAAAAGTGCTGACAATTCAAAGACTTAAAATATGCTTGTGGTGCAGTTATTTCCAAATCTGACCCCACTCCACTCAGACTGGCATATGTTAAAAACAAAAGATAAAAAGGTACATGATACCTAAATCCACCTGATCTGGAGGAATTGATTATGCTGTGTTTGTTTACTAAGTTAACACAAATGTGTTGTAACCATTGTCCACATCCACCACCCCATAGCCCCCTCTCCCTTTCCTTTCTCTTCCATCTCCCACTCATTCCCTCCTCTGCCCCCTCTCCACCCGTCCCCTGTCCCTCCCCTTCCTCTACCCCCTTCCCCTCACATCCCCCTAACCTCTCTCCCTCCCCATCCCCCAATCCCTCTCCCTCCTCATACCTTCTCCCATCCCTTCCCTGCCTCCTCTCCCTCCCCATCTTCTCCCTACCTCCTCCCCTCCCACCTCTCCTTCCCTCCTCTCCCATACCCTCCTCACCTCCTCTCCTCCTCCCTCCTGTACCCTATCTTCCTCCCCACCCCCTCCTCCCTCACCCCTGGCCTCCTGCACACCCCCTCCCCCATGCCCTCCCCTCCACTCCCTCCTTCTCTGCCCCTCCCCTCCTGCCCCCTCCTCTCCACTCCTCCACCCTATCCCTCCCGCCCACCTTACCACTCTCCACTCCTGTCTTCCCTCCCCTCCCCTCCAACCCCTCACTCCCTCTCCCCCCATCACTCTCCTTCCTGCCCCCACATCCTCCCCAATCCCATCCCCTCCCCTCCCCTCCCCTCCCCATTTTCCCTCCTCCCATCCTGTGCCATCCCCGACCCTCCTCCTGCCTGTCCTGCGCACCCTCTAATACCTCCCCCCTTCCCTCCCCCTCTCCCCCTCCAACTTCCCCCCCCACTCTACCTCTCACTCCCCACCCCTTCCCCTCCCCCCACTCTCACTCTCCTTTCCCTACCCCTCCACTCCCCCACACTCCCTCCCCTTATCTACCCCCCTTTGCCCCTCCACTCCTACCCCCATGCCTTCACCCCCTCTCCCCAGCCCCTTGCCCACCTCATCTGCTTCCCTCCCCATTCCTCCCCCCTCCCCCTCCCCCCTCCCCTCCCCCCTCCCCCCCCCCTTCCCCCCCCCCTCCCCACTCCCCCTTCCCCCTCCCCCCTCTCTCCCCCTCCCCCCCCCTTCCCCCCCTCCCCCCTCCCCCTCCCCCCCTCCCCCTCCCCTCCCCCTCCCCCCCCCCTCCCCTCCCCTCCTCCCCCTCCCCCTTCCCCCTCCCCCTCCCCCCCCCCTTCCCCCCTCCCTCCCCCCCCTTCCCCCCTTCCCCCCTCCCCCCTTCCCCCCTTCCCCCCTTCCCCCCCCCCCCCTTACCACCCCCCTCCCCCCCCCCTTCCCCCCTCCTTCCCTTCCCCCTTCCCCCCTTCCCCCCTTCCCCCCCTTCCCCCTCCCTCCCTCTCCCCCCCCTCTCCCCCTCCCTCTCCCCCCTCCCCCTTCCCTCTCCCCCCCTCCCCCTCCCCTTCTTCCCCCCTCCCCCTTCCCTCTCCCCCCTCCCCCCCTCCCTCCCCCCCTCCCCCCTCCCCTCCCTCCCCCCCCTCCCCCCCCCCCCCCCCCCTCCCCCCTCCCCCTCCCCCCTCCCTCCCCCCTCCCCCCCCCTCCCCTCTCCCCTCCCCCTCTCCCCCTCCCTCCCCCCTCCCCCTCCCCTCCCCCCTCCCCCCCCTCCCCCTCCCCCTCCCCCTCCCCCTCCCCTCTCCCCCTCCCCTCCCTCCCCCTCCCCCTCCACTTCCCCCCATTCCCTCCTCCCTCCTCCTCACTTCCCCACCCCCACTCCCTCTCCCTGTCACACCCTCCCCTCCCCCCACCGCCTCCTTTTCTCCCCAAAATAACTTCATTGCATTATTAATGTAAGCCTACATGACACTGATAAAAACAAATAAATATTAGTTTTCACTTAAAAGACACAGTTTTACTGACTTTTGGAGACTCAAATAATTAATACATAGGAAAACAATGTAATAGAATATTGACAAGTTATGTGATCAATTCAAGGTCCTGAACCTCAAAGTTTCCCACTACACCACTGGTGGTGGTTATGGCAGGGGAGGGAGGGAGGGAGGGGTGGGGGAAGAGAGAGTGACCCAAGCCAGAAATCGAATACTGCTCCCTGGAGCTGTGAGTCTAAAGTGCTTGCCTCCAACTTCCTTAGCTAAATGAAAATGTTGCATATAAGGAGTGTGAGAGATTTGGGAGCAGAGAGAGTGTGTGCGAGGGGTTGGTTTTGGCTTTCAGGCCCCGCTGGATGGGGGTGGGAGGACAAAATAAAGCTGATCACAGAGCTCCATGACCTGAAAATCTGCATCTGCCTACCTAACAGCATTGTTAGTGCACCTGCAGCAGTTCAAGAATTAAGCTCACCACCGGTGTGATGATGGGCAGTTAGAGATGAGCATTAACTACTGGCATTGCCAGCAGTGCCCACATTTTGAGAATGAACTTTTAAAAAGCAATTTTAAATATTTCTTCAATCTATGATTCAGAATAAATGAATGCTTGAGAAATTGTCAGTGTATATATTAGAAGGTGCACATTGTTTATTGTGCAAAGCAAGGAACATATAAATTTGTATTTATAATGTTAAATAGTTAGTTAGTAACCTTAACAAACTATACATTACTGTTGACCTGTAAATAATCACTAAAAGAAATTTAAAAGCTTACCTGATGTTACAAAAATATTAATCGAATACAATGCTTCAAAGTAAAACTGAGCTAAAGTCTTATATTTACACTACAGCTTTTGTTATGCATTTATTAAGATAAAATGTAGCAACTAAATAAAAGTAATGATGAATGGTGCTAATGCTTTACTGTTTAAATAGTAATAAAAAAGCATAATAAAATAGCTCACACAATCAATTTTTTTTTATAATTATGTTTGAAGTGGGTTTCCACTTTGTTTCATTTCTTCTTCCCTAGTTCGACTAGTATAGTAACTATCACTATTTACAGTGAGCTGGAAGATAGTAGAGAAGGTTATGAGTGGTTTGCAAACTTTTTTAATTGAATGACTCCATTTGAAATGGATTTGTAATCACAGGTCTCTTTTTTACGTTAAAATTTTATTTTTTTTTCAGAATTACAAAGCCAGTGCACAGAATGGATGGGGCAAGCCCCTAATCCATCTCCTTATGTGCTCCAGAAACCAATTCAAATTCACATTGAAGACAATTCATGATCCCCACAAACAAGACAGACTAAATCCTAGCTGACAGGAACAGGCATGATACCTGATCTTACACTTGATCCATGCTTGATCTTGAAGAATCATAGAAACCTTCAGTACAGACAGAGGCTATTTGGCCTCCCCCACCCAGGCCCTATCCCCGAAATCCCACATATTAATCCTGCTAATCCCTCTAACCTACACATCCTGGGACACGAAAGGTCAATTTTAGCATGGCCAATCAATCTAATCTGCACATCTTTGGACAGTGGCAGTAAACCAGAGCACCCAGAAGAAACCCACGCAGACACAGGGAGAACATGCAAACTCCACACAGACTGTGATCCAAGCCAGGAATCAAACCCAGGTCCCTGGAGCTGTGAGGCAGCATTGCTTGCCACTGTACCATCCTAAAGGCCTAGACTTCCTTATCTAAATGAAAGTGTTACATATAAAGAGTGTTTTAATAACATTTCAAAACAACACCTATCAGTGTGCCTGCTTCCCTTTGTAGAGTCCATCTGTCGTGCAATGTTTGCCAATGAGATCCATAAATCATTCTTTACTTCTAGATGGACCCTGTATTTTGTCTTCCCTTTAAGGAAAATGGTGTCTTGGACAAACTTGTATTTTGGTGAATTTTTTTTAAATTTCAGAATGTAGTAATTTTATATTTTAAAACCCTCCTCTTTCATACAAAACTGAGCTGGTGCCCACTGCCAATCTTGGTAACTGTGCATCTACCTGACAATTTATGTGGTGTTCCCAGGACTCCTTCTTGCATGTTCCCTCCTGGATAGGCCAGCCAGTGCACTTGGCTGCACATTTGGCAGCTGTACTTTGCTTCTGTTGCCTGGTTGCACCAAGCCTACCTCTAGCTGTCTTACGCACTCTTGACCACTGCAGCCCTGTCCACCTGTTAGGCCAACTATAGTTCACAAAACATTTTCACGTTATTTTGTTGATGCCTGTGAAGTCGCAGCAGACCCCCAGCAGTCAATGGACACCCAGTTTGAGAACCACTACAATAGACTTCTGTGACCACTGGGCACATGAGGGTCGGGGCTACTGTAAATATTATTGCAGTTTATAGAATGGTATCACAACAGTGTAGAAGGAGGCTGTTAACTCACTGAGTCTGCACTGACAGCAATTCCACCCAAGTCCTGTCCCCATAATCCCACATATTTATCTTGCCAATCCCTGACACTAAGGAGCAATTTATCATGGCCAAATAACACAAGTGTGCAACTTTGGAGGGTGGGAGGAAACCAGAGCACCCGAAGGAAACCTGTGCAGATATGGAGAGAATGTACAAACTTTACAGAGAGCCACCCAAGGCTGGAATTGAACCTGGTTCCTTGGTGGTGTGAGGCAGCATTGCCAACCGCAGTGCCGCCAAACATTTTAAAGCCTCTTTCTGGAATAGATAATGCTAATCGCCTTGGAGAAATCCACAATTATTGGATGCTGATGAGACGATCGTAGATGTAAATGCATTTAGTCATCACAAAATCCCTACATTGCAGAAAAGACCATTTGGCCCATTGAGTCTGCACGGTCTCTCTGACACCCATTCTAACCCAAGCCCTGTCTCCGTATATGCATCTTTTTTTTAAAAGAAAGAATTTTGTTCTTTATTTAGTGATCAATGTAATCAAGATGAAGGATTGGAGAAATATGTTTTTGACAAACTGGGGAAGCAACTCAGTCTTCTTATTGGTTACTGGGAAAGGCAGTGTGGCTGTATGCTCTCCCAGTTAAAACTTGCACATGATCCTGGGAGAAGGTGATCACACAGCCTCTGAACTGCTGCACAAATCCCCTGAGTGAGGCTGCAGCTGCCTTGGGTGGAGTTGAGTGACGCCTCTTTAAGCTGCGCGGCTGCTCTTCCTCTCACTGTTCTACGTTCAGTGCGGCAGCTGGCCACCATGGAAGTGCAGTTCGCTCCCTTAAGACCTTGGGATGATTTTATTTTGGGTTCGGCGCGTTTCGCCCAGCCGGATTTTCGAGATTTGGCCAAATGGAACAACCGAGTGATCAGCAACCTGCTGTATTACCAGAGTAACTACTTAATCATGGCTGTGTGCATCTTCCTACTGATCGGGTAAAGGAGCTCTTGAGGCTGGGCCCGCAGCCGCCTTGTTTCAAAGTTGTTGTAAAGGGGGGCAGTGTGTTTGGAGCAGCTGCTTGCTTTACGTTGATGCAGGCTCGTTTTGTTTAAACTAATTCGGCAAGGTGCTGTTTCTCACATGTGGACACGGGCGCATTTCTTTTAATATCGCAGTGGCTTGCACGACGTTTTATAATAGTTGAATCAGCAGCTTCTAATGTTTAGGTTGGAAGCCGGATAATTTCATGTTGTACCAAAATATGCTACGCTGCTTTTGAATTGATGGCATATATTAGCTTGATGTCTCTGCCTGAGTTAGTTGGCGAATTAGTTCGCAGACACTCTTCTCCCTCAGCAATGAGTGCATTCTGCTACCAAGGTCTAGGGTGACCAGTGTATTTATTTTATCTTCAACTCCGAATCGGTGGACTCGTGTAGATGGGTCATAGCCAAGTTTTGTTTTGACCGAGCATCCCTCTTGGAGAGAAGAGTAACGTTTCCTGGCTTTCCCTTTTTAAGTTGTCAGGCACACCAGGGAAATCATACAGTACAGAAGGAGGCCACTTGGCCCATCATGCCTACACTGACTCCCTTTCAGAGCATCTTACCCAGGCTTGCACCATCCTCTTAACCTAAGCATTTGTCTTGGCTAATTCCCCTAACCGATACATATTGGATACATACTAAAGGGCAATTGAGTATAGCCAGTCCACCTAACCTGTACATCTTTGGACTATGGGAGGAAATTGGAGCACCTGAAGAGGAAATGCACATGTGGGAAGAGGGGGAAAACTCCAAACAGCGCCTCAAAGCTGGAATTGAACCCAGATGCCTGGCACTGACTATCGTGACACAAACCTGGAAAAGTTTAGTAAAAATAAGGATTTAACCTAACCCCTTCCCTATCATAACACTTACTGAAATAAATTATAAATTAGCATTTTCTTTAGTTCTGATCATTTTTGAATGTTTAAAACTATACAAATTTTAAATCTATCTTAGCTATAAACATTTTTTTTGAACCATGGAATGGTATTCTGAATCTGAACTCCAGCAACTCCTATTCCTATATCATCTTAGATTCATTGTACTTGGTTGAAGACATTGATTTAAAATTTCCATCTTTAATTTCAAATTCCTCTTTGCCTTTGCTGTTTATCTTTAATTTCCTCTGGCATCTTTCTCTCTCTCCCCGATTCTGGTCTCTTGTCTGCTTTAACTGTTCCGCCACTGGTAGCTGTAACTTCAGTTGCCAATGCTCTAGCATACAGTCTGGATGTTTTTAGCCTGTTTACCTTTCATCTTTTAAGATACTACAGATAGGTTTTGAGTATGTAGTATCATTTTGGTTTGTTTCTGGGAGATTTCTTGGGCACTACGTTAGACCTGCATGTTTTCATTTGATCAAACAATGGTGATGTAATAGTGTATTGGCTGATATTGTAATATCTTAGTGACTTACTGCAAGATGCTGAAAGCATTCTGGAAATGATCCAGAGGCCACTTGAAGAAAAATTTCACATAATTGGAAATATTATTACCAATTACTGGTTAAATAGTCCATTACAATAACTGGCACAGCCTAACTTACTGGTTCTGATTTTAAATGACTGCTATTGCTCCAGATTTTATTTTACTGAACTCTGCTTGATGTTTGTTGTTTTTTTAAAAAAAAATCCTGAAGTACTTGTGCCAGCTAAGAAATAAGCTTTGTATTTTAGCCAGAAGTTTTTTTTCCAAATAAGCTGAAAATCTGCTCCCTACTCTTTAGTACTATACCCATAAGGAAATGATTGATGTGGTCCTAAATAGGAGTGTTTTGCAATGAAGTACTGGCCTGTTCTCACCTGATGGCCATGTGGACTTGTGTAACAGAGGTACAAGATAACCACTGAATTGATTGCTTATCCTTAAATCTAAGGCTAATTGAACAATTGTTCAACCCTTATTGCTGACCCAGCTGAGACTAACGATATTAGTTAACTCTGTACACTTGAGTATTGAATCTGGAACTTTGCATTGTATAGTCCAGTTCCACTTGATCAAACCAGTTACCACTTAATCTAATGAAGGCTCATCTTTATTGGTAGTCTAATAAAATGATATAGCCCATTACAAAAGTGAATTTTTTGAGTAAGTTTTAGATATCATGATCAGAAATGCACTTCTGCTAATGCCCTCTCCAATAAGCAGAGCTTGAATATCATCACTAATTCAAATGTTTGAAATATTTTGTAATTAGTGATTGGGCATAACAAGTAGACTTAATGTGATTGAACTTCCTGCATATGTAAGTGGAATAGAGTGTGTAGAACAATTATATTTTATACTAAAGAAGAAAACTAAAGCTAATTGAGCTTATGATAGATAAATCCCAAAATCTTGATCTTCAGCTCTCCATCTAGGGACAACATAATCAAGGAATGATTATAATTTTTCAGGGTTCTTTGAAAGAGAAATCATAGTGGCAAACATGATGATCTTTACAAAGGAGGCTGGGATTAGCCAGGAGATTGAGCCTGTTGTTGCTTCAGATTTTTGAGCTGATAGATTCTACAGTGTGAGAATTGCTCAGTACATGGAATCAACATGTATTTGAGATCATGTTTTCCCACTTCAAAGAATCATAATTGTGGCTGAGATGAAGGAAATGCAGTAGCTGATAGTTGAATGGTTTTTCCAAAAAAATACAGTTGATATGAGACCACCTGGGAGGCTTTCAACAAAGGTAAAGTGAAATTAAGGGGAAATACGGTTCCATCTATACAGATGGCAAAAAGATAAAATTTTCAAAACCGTTTAAATGTAATGAGGGGGCTATGCATGACACTATTTACTATTACTCTTATTTCTTTTATTTAAATTCTATATATTGGTCTGGATTTGGGGATTAACACATACCTCACTATTATATGGCAAGCATATTTAAAATTGTGATAGACTTTGAGAGTGAACAAATGGTGATACGTAATCATTCACAATGATTTGGAAAGCAAAACTGAAGAATACACTTCAAAAACTAAGTGACTTGAATTGTGTATCTCTTAAATAAGGTTGATTAAGAAGTTTGGCACTGAAATTATAACTATAAAATAAGTAAATTGAATCTTTGCTCTTGTCTAGAGGTTTTAAAAGGGTTAAAGATGGAAGGGTGTGGTGGTAATATTGAACCTATATAAAACTATCTAATTCTAGTTGGTTATATATAAAATTCTAGGCATTATAATCTAAGGATAGAAAAAAAGTCATTTGGCTTGTCTTCACTGGGGTGGTACAAATGATTAGGGCAGATGTGAGAAAATCAAGAAATGATAAATTGGGAGGTCTTCAAAATTATCAATGACATTAGTCCTACTGGTCAGAGTCGGTAACCAAAGGCCACAAATGTTTAAGATTTCAGCAAGGGAAGAATAGAATTTTTAAGGATATGGACAGTAGCAATCAACCATAGAATGTTATTGATGCAGATGCCATCTTTTTGAAGAGTTAGATGATTTGCTTGAATATGAGTTCCACATGTTATGGTGAGAGGATTTGGGCTAGTTGACTTGTGGAAAAGTGTACTGGTGCAGATATGGTAGTCAACTGGGTCCATTTCTATGTTGTAACATTCTGTGACTTTGAAGCATTGGGCTTAAACAATTTTGGCTTCAATCAAGAATGTCTTTTTGACAATACTCAAAGTATGCACCGCAGGACTTTTTAATGTTTCTTAGTCTGGTCACATTTTCACAACACCAGCCTAAATGACCTTGTCAAATGTTTTATTACATTAAGTGGTAGCTCTAATGGATATTGCTTGAATGATTTGAAATGAAACTGTTTAAGTGACTTCATATAGCACAGCAGAAGAGGTGTGACTAATTATCAGTACATGTCCTCCTTGCTATTTCCTTAAAGCATTTGTACCAATGCAGCATGGTCTTATGATGCCGAACATTAATGTTGCAAGTAACCTTGATATTTTGACTACATGTAGGTTGTGTAATATTGTAGCCTGTAAAATTGGAGCTGACTTTTCTAAATATGAATAATAAGGATAATAATGCGAGACTGTAGTAAACCAGGCACACCTCATTGTTTCCAGTGAATTTGAAAGTAGAAGATAGATGATGAGTTCAGTGCTGTGGAATGACTGGCACTGTCATTAGTTGACCAGTTTGCTTCACATGGGGGTAAGCATTTTTCCTGGATGAGTTCATGTTTCCTGTCCTTACGAGACCAGTTTTCCATGGTACATGGGGAAACTATGCATTTTTTTTCTTTTAATGCTAAGTTACTGGTACAACAGTGGTGTGAAGGAATACAATAAGGAACATGGGGATTTCTGGCATTTGTGCCCAGAGATGGATAATTCCTGGACACAATGCAACTACACCAGTTTTAAAAAAACAATCATGATGTGTGTTAAACACAACTACAATATGCCCCATGTCTTCATCAAACCTTCTGCCTATAGATGGCAGGTTGGGTAAATAATAGGATATGGTCTGCTCACTTTGTGCAGTGAAATATTCTGGTGTGGCAGGGAAGGATGTTTAAAGATGACTTTTTTAAAAAAAAAAATTATCCTCACTGAAGCATGTTATTTTGTTTCATTTAATGATGGAATAAGTGCAAGTCATATTAAAACATTTCCTCAGTAGGGCCTTAAAACATAGTTCATTGTAAATGCAGCAGTAATTTGCTGCTAGAAGCTGGATTTTGGAGTAGTATTCCACTGGTTAAATTTAGTTGTTCCTCGTGTTTAATGACATCTGAGGCAATTTCCTTGGGCCCCAGTTATTCACTCATTTTCATTGAATACATGTCTGGACATATTCTGAAGGAATATTGAAGATACTTGATGTCAACTGACATTTGGAAGATGAGATGTTGGGTCCATTTTGAGTCCAACTTGTAGGTTGTGCACATGGTTTGGTATCATCCTCTGTTTTACTTAGTATTTTGCCCCAAGAAGGGAAATAACTTGAGCACAGAACTTTCTTCATCTTTGTTTCCTCTTCCCCATTACTGTGCTGTTGTAGTACCTGACTGAGTGCCAAATGTGCCACAGCTGACTCCTGATGATACAGTTATCATCACACCAATTTGTGGCTGAAGTTTGTTGCAGCTGTAAAATATTTAAAATGCAGAGATTGAGTATTTATAAAGAATTGTGCAGACAAGTAATATTGTAAGAAGCATACCTCTGGTTTTCACATCCATTAATTTTAACTTCATCTACAACCCTTATGCTGAGAACTGCCTACTAAAAATGTATAAAACTGCTTCTTGTAATGGCAAAAGAGGGCTGTTGTGTCCTTGATGTGCTGGAAATGTTTTTGCAGACCAGAAGATGTGTTCTCCTCAAATTGTTTTCCAAGCATAATTAGGGGAAAGAAGATGGTTATCCAGTCAGTCCCAATGCTTAATTTAGCATCTATTTTAAATTTGCAAAAAAATTCTCATTTCATGGTGGCATTTTTTTGTTAAAGTCAAATTAGAAGATGGGCCTCTTAAGGAGCTCCTTTAAAAAAGAACAGTGCACAGTACAAGATCAGGCCCTTTGGCCCACCAAATATGTGTGGATGCAAATGCCATTCCAATCTAATATTTTCTTGCTTCTGTGGTCCATATCCTTCTATTCCCTGCCTATTCATATAACTATCCAGATGCCTCCTGAATGTTATAAAATTGGCTTCCACTTCCTCCAGCAGCACATTCCAGACATTCTAAACCTTCTGGGGAAAAATATGCCCCTTTACAATTCATTGTTTCTGTTGGAGTAGTGATTGAGTAAAAAGAGCTTGTAGGTGGGAGGGATTTTTACCTTTTTTCGGAGTCTTTTCTAAACGGAGCGTGTAAAACCAGCAGTGAGACTTGGGAAGGTATTTTCCCTTCAATACATTTAAATAGGGAGGCCTTTAATCATTGATGGCAACTTAGTGTTTTTATTCTGACTGAGCTTCCACAGCCCTTGGGGATTGAGAATCTTTGGAGTTCTCTATCTTTCCTCATTGGTTTCTTTTTTCCTTTGAAATTGTGCCTTTTTTTTTTTTCTAGCCTCTCCAACCAGAAGAAACATCTCACCTGCATCTACCCTGTCTATTAAGTTTTTGTACCTTTCAATGAGGTCACATTTCACTCTTCAAAACCTTTAAAGAACATAGACTCTGTTTGTCCAATCTCTCTTCATAAAACAGTTTCACCATTCCCAAAACCAGTTTGGTGAGCCTTTGTTGCATGCTCTCCATGGTAATATTCTTTGAGGTAAGGGGGTCAAAACTGCAAACAGTCTCCAGGTATAGTCTAACCAAGTTTTTATACAATTGAAACAAGACTTCACTACTCTTGTGTCATGTGATTAAAGGCTACCATTCCATTAGCCTCCTAATAGCTTGCTACACCTGCAGTTAGCCTTCAATGACTTATGGACAAGTATACCCAAATCCTTTGTACATCTAAACTTCTGATTTCTTACTATTTAGGAAATACTCTGCATGTGTGTTCCTTTGACAAAGTGGATTATCTCATTCCATATGTTCTTGCCCTCTCTCTTTCTGTCCAAATCTTCCTGTACCCTGCTTTGCACATTCCCACTTTGTCATCCTTGAACTTGGAGTTTACATTAGATCCCCACATCCAAATTATTCATGCGTGAACAGCTCAGGCCCCAAATTCTTGCAAACACCTGTCAGTACAGTCTTCCAACATGGATATCTAAGAAATATTAAAATGTACACAAACCTCCAATTTCATTCATCTCTTGAACTGAAATATTCAGTTTTACAAAGGATATTCCTTTTTCCTGCTGGCTTGTCCATCTTTAATCTATGCCAGTATGTTAATCATTATGAAACCAATGTGCTTTCATTTTGTTAATTAAGTCCCCCACAGGAGATTTATCAATAGCCTTCTGGAAATCCAAATATGTATTGAATCTCCTTTGATAGTTTTTGAGGATGTTACTAGCAAAACTATCATGCATGATTTGTCATTCATCAATCCATGCTATGACCACATTATCCAAGAATCCATTTATCATATCTATTTATAATTGATCAGAGTATTTTCCCTACTAATGTAAGGCTACAGATTTGTAGTTCCATTTTCTTCCCCTTGTAAATAGTGAGATGACATTTGTTACCTTTCAATCTTCAGGAACCATTCTAGTATTTTCTCATGATCACCAATGCATCCACTGTCTCCATAGCAAACTCTTTCAATGCTCCATGATGCATGATATCAGCTCTTGGATTTCATCAACTTTCAGATCCATTAATTTCACTGTTATAATCCTTTGTACTAATTTCCTTCAGCTCCTCATTCTCCCTAGTCCTTTGGATATCTATGCCTAGGAGACTATATTTATAAATAGAGGAAGAGGCCTAATGTTTTCCTGTATCAAAAGAATGTGAATGTCATTGTGTAGAGTATTCAGGCCACGTTTCCACCTTGGCTTTGATGTACAAATTCAGGGAGAAAAGTAGAATTTGCCTAATGGGCAGAACTACTTTTAATTCTTCCAACTATTTCACTGTTTATTTCAATGGGTACCAGCAGTTCTGTCTTGCCAGAGTATAATTAGCAATTTATGTGCATGCTGGATAATGAAGAGATGCACTGAAATATTTGATCTGATCTAATCTAATTAGATGAAGTGTTGAAAGAGGAGGCTGATTTATTCTGAGTGTTGGAATAAGTGTTTATAACTGCTTGGTTATGTTTTGGCATTATTAGCAGCTAGTCTGTGTACCTGACTCAGGCCAATGTAGATGAATGCAGAATATTTAACTGCAAAATTCTAGATTTTAATCCATGTTCTGCCTATTTGTAGTGTGTTCTGTGCAAAATGTTATGTAACTTTGCAACATGAGATTTAATGAACCTCTAATTGAAGCTTCTTATCTTAATCTTGTGTTACATTTGTCAACTATTGTAATATTATCAAAGCCACTATCTTTTTGCTTAAGCTTCCTTTTACTAACTACATTTGTTTCCTTTCCCCTCCCTCCTGCTCTGACCAAAGCACTTGTAAGATAAAGTACTATTTTGAATTTTGCAAATATAAAGTTGAGAATTGCTTCTAAACTGTGGATATCCAAGAAATATTAAAATGTATACTTAAACCTCCAATTTTGTCTCTTGAACTAAAATATTCAGTTTTACAAAGGATATTTTCTTTGAACTTCCCTGGGAAGCTTGGATTTCCTGGGCAGAATTGAACTTTGAACTGTTGCCAGCCTACATTACTAATTAACTTTTTTCTTTTGACAGGTTTATGAGTCCCCTGGAAATCATCCTAGGTGGAGCAGTGGTGGTACTGATGTTCATGGGTTCCATGTGGGCTTCTGAAAATAAGGCCGCTATCGGTCATTTCAAGCGTCGTTACCCAGTTGTGTTTGTCTTCACCATCTTGCTGATGAGCTACTTTTTAATTTCCATCATTGGTGGAGTGATGGTTTTCTTGTTTGGAATCACTTTACCCTTACTTTGTAAGTAATGTCTCCACCAAATGTGTAATTGATTAAACACAGGCTAAAACACATCTATGTGCAAAAAATAGATTGCAGCCCCTAATAACATTCTTAGTAAATGCACTACTTGCTGTGAGCTAGGAAGATGTTGCTTTGTGCTCTGCTGAATTAGCTGATCTTGAGCTTGGGCAGAAATGTGCTCAGGAACACCATTAATCATTGTGCATCCTTGGATGAAGAAAGGATGTAGGATTTGACGATGACTTTTTGTCTTATTTTCCTCCCTTTCTGACAATCAAATGGCTGAAAAGGAGGAAGTGTAATAAGATAAAGAAGAAAAATCTATTTCTAAATTGGGTAGGTTTGCCAGAAAATGAATTAATGTAGTATTACTTCATGTCCTTGGTTCATTCCAGTGATATATCATCACCAGTATTAGTAGAATATTGATATTTCAATATATACTCTTTAGAAGACTGAATATTATGGAGTGTAGAGGCCCAATAGATTTCAGAAATGGCTTCACTAAACCTGGCCTGCTATAATATTTTAGGGATGAAATCCCATATGGAGCAAATAGCAGATGGCTTCCTTTCTAGAATTCACTTTAAGTTTGCTTGGATGCAAGATATTTAATATGTAAAACACTTATCTAAGTTTTTAACTTAAATTGTAGATTCAAATTTAACCTTTTTAATAACATTATTTCAGTGATGTTTGTACATGCTTCTCTGCGGCTTCGTAACTTGAAAAACAAGCTTGAAAACAAGATGGAAGAAGTTGGACTGAAGAAGAGCCCTATGGGAATCTTTCTGAATGCACTTGGTCAAGAACAGGAACACCTCTCTAAATTTGCTGATATGTTGGCAGCTCAAAACAAAGACTAATGAGGAACTTATCAACTAATTTTGCACCATTAACTTGCGTTGTGCAGTATTCCTGGAGTAATATTTTGTGATCTATATACAACCTGATAGTGATATTCCATTGTCAAGTATTCCAAAGCACAAGTGGATGGTTTCTTGTAGAATAAAAATGTATTGTAGAAAACAAACAGCTTGATATAGTGCTGGACTATGCTTTTCTAGACTTCATGCATCTTGAGGATGTTTTGTTTAAAATAGCTGCTGACTAACATATCATTTACCTAGATGACATGTATACTTGAGCACTTTTTGTGGTGTTTAGTTATGTTGATTGTTCAGCTTTTGTTTTTGGGTTTAAGGATACAATATCGCATTTTGATTCATGGGTATCCAAGAATCAAAATACATGGATCTGGATCTTTGGTGTTACATAAAAACGTAGTTTGACATTTCCACAATCTTTTTCCAATTGCAGTTTTGAATGTAGAAAGTTTCATATTGTATTTGGTGTGATTATTTTGTCCACAAATGAATGTAACTTTTGTATTGATTTTTGATTTGATGGGGAAAAATGATCACTTTATACTTAATGTGTACCCAATTCTCTTTTGAAGAGATCCAGGTGAAAAAGGATTAATATTCTCTGAAATTAGGCTTGAAGAGGTTCAGTAAAATGTAACCAAAACATTAGGTCTCAAATTCTTAACACATTGTTGCAAAACTAGTTAAATCCTACATTAGAAAAAGTAGAAGGTACACGCCCAAATAGGATATGAAAAATGTGCAATTTCAACATTCATTTCTTATCAAATCTCAAAGCTCTGGAAAAGTGAGTTAAAAATTATGTTCTTGGGATTTTCAGTTCCTTTATTAATGAAATGATTGCAATTCTATTTTGAAACAGCTGCTAGGATACTTGATAGACAATTGTCTGACATTTAATTGTTTGCAGGTCCAAAGATATGCAACATCTCATGCATGCAATAAAAGCTACTTGATTGTGCATTTAAAAGATTTTAATATTGTTCACTAACCAGTTTAATCATGACTAATTGGAACTGTGTACAGGTATTTTGGTGACTTCCAAGCTTTTGCATTCCTTTCCTGAGCTTATTTTCCTCTCCCTTTTTAAGGTGTTCCTTGAAACTTGCCTGTTTGACTAAACTTTAGTCACCCATCCTGCCAAATGTGATCCCCCTGCAGCTCTGTCATATTTTAATCATCTATGAATGCTCCTGTGAACCTGTTTTACAATGTAAAAGGTGCAGTGTAAATGCAAGTTGTTGTAATGGGAGTGACTGCCTGTGAATGTGTTCATGTGGCTTAGTGAAGGATGCAATTGGCCTATACAAATTTAAAATGATATTCATAGCCACAGGGAGTACTGCCATTTGTCAGATCAGTAATAGTAGAATCTCAAATTATTGGTAAAATTCAGAATAGCTCCTGTTTGCTTTCAGGCTTAGTCTCCTTTTTGATCTTATTGGCCAAAAATTTATTTCAGATGAGGTAGTTTAGCTAGTGTTAATGATTCCAACAGCTTTGGTATACTGGTGATCTTTTGCATCTTAGAGTGATTTTGAATTTTGAAAATTTGATGTTGTAAGGTTTTAACATACTGGAGGTGTATTTACCCAGTCCATAAGATTGAAGTCCCTGGTTTTGGGCTTGATTCATCATGAATTTTGTGATCTAAAGTCCCACTCTAAAGACTTGCAGACTTTAAGTGTGCCCTCACCCTCCTCCAGTACTGGAGATATTGACTTTCAGATGAAATGTTAGAGGCAATATCTGACCAAAAGATGGAATGATGCTAATTTGAAGAACTTTGGAAACCTCTGACATATCCCCACCAACATTTAACCTTCAATCAACACAATCTGATTATTCTCATTGGGTGTGGGTCCTTGCTGTGCACAATTTGGCTCTAATTTCTATATTTACATTCAGGACTTCATCTCAAGTCCTGATTGTCACATTGGCTGTAAAACATTACAATGTTGTAAATGTCATTGTACAGGTATAAGTTTTAAAGTTAACCAAATCATAAAAGAATATGGTGCAAATCAACAGGATATAATGCAATTTGTTTAATCAAGCTCACTTGTGTATTCACAAATGCCTCTTGAGGAATTTAACACTTTAGTTTTTCACCCTATATCTCCCAAACAGTGTGGAAATTAATATACCAAGTAAACTCTAAATTTTAATTTTTCTGGATAGAAGTCCACAAATCTCTCCTTTTCAATTAATCTTAACTCTATCAATTCTATTTCTGTCCAATTAATGTCCAGAAATATCTGGTTAGTTCTTGAACTTGCCTGTAAGTTGACATAATGACTCATCTATTTGATCCATTTTTTTTTCCTTTATATCAATGCATTCTGCTGAGCTAATGGGCAAAATGAATAAAAGAAAGCTAGGTTTTCTGATATGAACTTTTCATTAGTTGCTTGTTTTGGTGCTTCCCTGTCAGAATTGGCCTGGTCTCTCTCCTGGCTTGTGATTATTGAAAGAGCTGTTTTGGCTTTGAATCAGCTGTAGACTAGAAAAACCTAATGAGACCAGGGGTAGAAGATCAGCTTGCTCTCTTGCTTTGTGTTGATTGCAGTATAACTGAGATGGGGGAGAAGTTTAAAATGGTCACAGCCAGTCAGTGGACTGCCCAATGAATTTTGGGAATTGTTCATATTTGGTGAATATATAGGAATATCTGTCTGTTCTGCCCTTTTACTATTGTTAATGATTTGATCAGAATATGGATACACACAAAGAACAAGGTTGCAAGTTGTGATTTAATTCAATAAATCTAGTCATTTGAAGATTGACCTCAAGATTTCATACTTTTTTGTTTCACTATTTTAAAATTGCTTTAATTTTATGAAACTGAAATTCAGACATCAATGGCTTTTTTGGACACTTTAATGCAATAAATTGCAAAATCTATGTTTGACCTTTGCGCACACAATTGAGTTATTTTAATGTTAAGTCTAAGGTAAACATTGTTATTTCAGTTCCATGTTACCTACTTAATGACTAAAGTATTGTGTAAGCTTATTCCACTACAGGGATGGTGCAGAAGAGAAGGATTTGGATATCTGGATAATTGGAGGGCATTCTGGGATAAGTGGGCCTTCTACAAATGGGATGGTCTACACCTGAACCAGAGTACCACCAATATCCTGGGGTGGGTGGGCAGGGAGTTGCTTTGAGGGTTCAAACTAATTCAGCAGAGGGATGGGAATCTGAATTGTAGGTTCAGTGTACAGGAGGTTAAGTGGTGAAGTCATAAATAAAGTTTCAAGGTTGCAGGCAGGAAGATAGTTTGAGGTATGTCTACTTCAATACCAGGAACATCTGGAATAAGGTGGGTGAATTTCCACATGGGTTTGTACCTGGGACTTCAATGTTGGGGCCATTTCAGAGACATGGATAGAGAAGGAACAGGAATGGTTTTGCATCTTTCAGTAAGATCAGGGAAGGTGGTAAAAGAGGGAGGTGTGGTATTAGTAAGGGACAATATGGTGGCAGAAAGGACTTGTTTGAGAATTTGACTACTGAGGTAGTATGGACTAATGTTACCCTGTTTGGAGTTTTCTATAGGTCTCAAAGTTCCAGAGATGTAGAGGAAAAGATAACAGTGCTTTTGGAATAAACTAGCCCATAAGGCTAGTTATGGGGGATTTTAACTTCACAAATATTGACTGGAAAAGCTATAGTTTGAATACTTGGGATAAAAACTGACCTATTTAATGTGTGCAGGAGGGTTTCCTGACAGGTATGTAGATAGTCCAACAAGAAGTGAGGCCACATTGGACTTTACTGGATAATGAATCAGGCCAGGAGTTAGATTTTGGAGGTAGGTGAGCACTCCAGTAATAGTGACCACAATTTGATTACATTTGTGTTAGTGATGGAAAGGGATGGGTATATGCTGCAGGGCAAGAGGTGGGGGAAAAGGAAATGATGATGCAATTAGGTGAGATTTAGGATGCATAGGATATGGAAGGAAACTGGGGGATGGACACAATTAAAACATAGAACTTGTTCAAGGAACAGTTACTGTGTGTCCTTGATAAGTATGTACCTGTCAGGTAGGAAGTGGTTGTGTGAGGGAACTGTGGTTTACTAAAGTTGAATCGCTTGTGAAGAGGAAGGAGATTTTTATGTCAAGATGCAACATGAAGGCTCAGTTAGGGTGCTTGAGAGTTACAAATTAGCAGGAAGGACCTAAAGAGAACTAAGCCAGGAAAGGACATGAGATGCATTTGGCAGGCACAAACAAGGAAAATCTTCAAGTTTTCCAAGTACAAAAGAATGACTGGCCCTCATCTTACCCTAGTCAATGACAATAGTGGGAAGTTGTACATGGAGCCCAAAGAGATAGGAGAGATACTAAATGAATTTTATCTTTTCCTGTGTGAATAGTAACATTGAGGAGAATACTGACATACAGGCTATTAGACTAGGTGGATTAAGGTTCATAAGGAAGTGTGAAAATAGGTAAGTCTCCTGGGCCAAAGGGGCTTTATCCTAGGATTCCCTGGAAGGCAAGGGAGGAGATTGCAGAGCCTTTGGCTTTGATCTTTAGGTTGTCATTGTCTGTTGGAATAATGCCAGAAGACCGGACATTAGCAAATGTTGTCCCCTTCAAGAAGGGGAGTAGAGATGACCCTTGTAATTATAAACCAGTGAGCAAACTTTTGGAAAGGATTATAAGAAGATTTATCATCTAAAAAGGAATAATTCGATTAGGGATAGTCAGCGTGGTTTTTGAAGAGTTGGTGGTGCCTCTCAAACCTTAGAGGCCTTTTGAGAAGGTGACCAAAGAGGTGGATGAGGGTAAAGCAGTTGATGTGGTGTACGTGGATTTAAGTGTTAGATAAGATTCCCCACTGTAAGCTTTTGCAGAAGATACAGAAGCAGGGATTGAGGGTAATTTAGTGGCATGGAGCAGAAATTGGCTAGCTACAAGAAGACACAAGGTAGTGGTTGATGGGAAATGTTCATTCTGGAGTTCAGTTGCTAATGTGTACCACAAGGATCTGTCTTGGGGCCATTCTGGTTGGTCATTTATGTAAAAATGACCTGGATGAGAGCAAATTTGCAGATGTGCTAAAGTCAGTGGAGAAGGATGTTGCAGGTTAAAGGGGCATAAGCTACAGAACTGAGCTGAGGGATGGCAATTGGAGTTTAATACAGGAAAGTGAAGTGATTCACTTTGCAAGGAGTAACAAGAATAGAGTACTGGGCTAATGGGAAGTGATTGGGCAGAGACATCTTGGTGTCCATGTACATGGATCCCTGGAAGCTGGCACTTGTATTGATAAGGTTGTTAAGGCATTTGGTGTTTTAACTTTTATTGATACAGGGATTGAGTTTAGGAGCCTTGAGATCATGTAGCTGTACAAAACTGAGTACAGGAGTATTGTGTACAGTTCTGGTCGCTGCATTATAGGAAGGATGTAGAAGCATTGGAAAGGGTGCAGAGGAGATTTACCAGGATGTTGCATGGTATGGTGGGCCTTATGAGGAAAGGCTGAGGAACATGAGGTTGTTTTCATTAGAAGATTGAGGTGACTTAGTAGAGGCATATAAGATGATCAGAATTAGATGGGGTGTAAGTGTGAACCTTTTTCCTCAGATGGAGATGGCTAGCACTAGCAGACATAGCTTTAAATTGAGGGGTGATAGATAAAAGATGTTAAAGGGTAGGTTCTTTTACTTGGACTAGTAAGGGCATGGAATGCCCTGCCTACACAGTAGTGGACTTGCCAATATTAAGGACATTTAAATGGTCATTGGATAAACATATGGTATGATATTGGAATAGTGTAGGTTAGATGAGCTTTAGATTGGTTTTCATAGGTTGGTGCAATATCAAGGACCTGTACTGTGCTGTAATGTTCTATGTTCTACTAGCAGTGATATCAAATTATGAATGATCTAACTTAAAATGTAACCAGGAGATTAGTTCCTTATGCCATGGGTCCATACAAAGTCAGTCAACCATGGAATTTCTTTTTTTTGATCAAAGTGCTCCTTTTAATGAATATAATTGTCTGCTTATTAACAGTGTCAGTGGGTGAAATGTGATACCAATAGACACTGTAATTTGGATCTGATTGTGGTACCTGTAGTATAGCAGCACCCTTTATCATTTTGACACCATGCTCCAAAAAATAAAGTAATGCTTTTGCATGACATCCAAGTTAGCTGAATGATGAAACTTGATTTTTGCACATCTCAAATGATTTTATAGAAGTAGTGAAAAGTCAGATTTGAATAAATGCCTAGAATAGAGCTCACTATCTAACTGGGGAAAGAAATTTATTTGTCTTTCACTGATGGACCAAGGAAGCAAAACTGCTGCTTTGACTTGGGCATTATAGGTCTGTTAGAGACTCACGTATAACGTTGACAGGGATTGTGCCTGGTCAATTGGACACTAATTTGTAGTGAGATCAGTAACTTTACAATGTGAAGGGGGAAACATAATCAAGTGAAAATAAAGATGAAACTAATGTTTCAATCATTTTATTTTATAATACATTGCAAATACAAATCAAAGTGAATAAATAACTTTCTAAGACAATAGACTTTTAATGCACATAGTTTGTTTAATTCAAAAAAAAACCCCCTTAATGTTCTGTAATTGTTCCCACACAGATATGCTAACAGTAGGGAACAGTCCACATGTTACTGTGATACTCCATCCCTATTGTTGCACAACTCTGAATTATTTTGTTAAACAGCTGGCAGACTGGCTCTCCACGTTGGACAAGACTAACTCAACAGCTTTGGAAGTGGAACCTGTGAACAAGACAAGAAAGTGTAAATTTCAGCATTTGGTTGAATTAATTACAAATTGCACAAAGATATTATATCCCCTTGAAATGTGTGTATTGTCTGATCATGACCTTATAACGTCCCAGAATGGTGTATGTCACCCAATGAATTATGGCTGAAGTGCAATCTGTAAGCAACTGCAACAGCCAATCTGTGTAGACTGATTTGACAAAGAACAATCTAGATGAAAGATCAGTTAATCTGTTTTGACTGGTGGTGGTCACAGAAGGAAGCATTGATTTTATTTGTCAAAAGAATGAAAAGGAAAGAAAGGCATATCCTGCTGGTTTCTTAGTGTCTGAACTTGGCTTGAACAATCTATTGCTGTGCATCATCTAAAGCAGCATGTAGTGAGTGACTGCTCGGTTGAGAGATTAGGGGCTGCTTAGTATTCCAGCCACGAGTCAGGAAGGCAAGAAGGAAACAAAATGGAATAGTGCAATGATCATTTTTAAATATTTCTTAGAAATAAAGAGTTGAAGTGGAACATACAATTCCTAATACTGAGTAACATATTTTGAAAAATTTATTAATTAAAATTTGGGTTACTTTAGTTGGGATTTGATATGTTGGTGTCAGTTCTCTAAATCTTTGGGTTCAGATGTTTGAGTAAATTTGCCAGTGTAATGTCTGGTCACCCATTTTTTTTTTTACATCTGTGTTTAAAGTTGAATTGACACAGGAAACAAATGCAACTTTTCATTAGACACCATCATCATTAATTTATTCCTTTAACTTATTAGTGATATCAATTGAAAACTTTAATTGCATTTAATATTTTTGCATTTGAAAGTTTAAATGAATTAATAGCTACTAAAATGTGTTAAGCATTACCAATAACAATGTGGCAGAAAATAACAGCATTCATCTTCATTGTTGTAGTAAAGATTTTGAATAAATAGCTCTGGTAAAATTGAATTGGGTAAAACAAAAAGCAGGTAAGGAGGAACTAGAAAGGTTGGAAGGGCGCAATTGATAATTCAGCTTGAGGCGAGTAAGGTTCGAAAAAATGAAAATGCTGGCTGGCTACAATTCAATCTTAAAATATGGGCACTAAGAGGACTGGAGTTGGAAAATGTGACACACTTTGACAAAATAAGGCAGGAATAATAAATCTGGCATGTACAGTTGCAGTGGGAAAGTTTTTACAAACAATTTGGAATAAAATTAAGTCAATTAGTCAAGTATTGTCTAATAAAGGAGAATCAGCATAGACACATTGAGAACAAAAATCATCACCAGCTGAGCATGCACTGCCCTTTGGCATAGAGTTCCTAAACTTCACAACTTTCTGATGTTTATTATCTCAGTCCTAAATGTGAGAGCATGTTGGGCTCAAGACTGTACTCTTCAGTCTGGGGGAAACAGTACCTTGGCACTACCTCAGTCAAAGCACAAATTAATTTTATATATCCTCCCTTCAATAAGAAGACCAAATTTGTAACAATACTAAAGATGTGGAATTAGTCCCATATTATTGCAGCAAGATTTTCTTACTCTTACAGTCTAGTCCACTTGTCAGAAAGGCAAAAGTTTTGTTAGCCTATCTAATTATGTGCAGTATCTGCATACTACCTTTCTGTGACTGTGTGCATAAATAGCCAAATTCCTGAGAATACCAACTCATCAAGATGGATAGGGTGGCATGGTGGTTAGTACAGCTTCCTCATAGCGCCAGGAACCTGGGTTCAATTCCCAGTTTGGGTCGCTATGTGAAGTTTGCACATTCTCCCTATGTCTGAGTGAGTTTCCTCTGAATGCCCTGTTTTCCTCCAACAGTCCAAAGATGTGCAAGTTAGGTGGATTGGCTATGCTAAATTGCCACTTAATGTCAGGGGGACTAGCTAGAGTAAATGCATGGGGTTGCGGGGATAGGGTCTGGTGGGATTGTGGTTGGTGCAGACTCAATCGGCTGACTGGCCTCCTGCATTGTATGATTCTAATTTCTCATATTTTTTTTTCAAACTGGGTAATTTCAAATTTCCCCATAGTATATTCCATCTGCCAGTTCTTGTCTAATCCTTTTCGGCCTCTTTGTATCCTCACAGCTTGCTTATCTACCTCAATTTTTTCCAACCAACTTGGATATATTACACTCAGTGCCCTCATCTAAATAATTGATAAAGCTTCTAAATAACTGATCCTTGTGGCACTTCATTAGTTACAGCTACCAACCTAAAAATGACCGATTTGTTCTTCTCTTCTATCTATTAACAAATCCCTGACCCATGCTAATATTGTCCTCCCAATCCTATGAATTCTCATCTAATGTAACAATGTCGGGTGTTGTGGATTATTGAATGATTTTAGAAAATTCATGTATGCTACATCTACTGGCATGCTATTGAAAAGCTTCAATAGATGTGAAAACCATTTTCCTTTCATAAAAGATACAAAATTATGGCAATGCAGCAGATCAAGCGGACCCCATGGAGAGAGAAACAGCTAACATTTCAGAACGGTGACACCCTGTTTGAGAACCAAAAAATTGGATATCATTTATTGATGCTGCAACAGTAGAGGGAGCATTTTCCACACATACTGATGCAATCTATGGAATCAACAGTATTTTATATTATTGAAGACATGTAAGAAGCATTTCACTATCATCATGAAAGTAGATTGTGATACCACTTTTTTTTGCAATCACAGTGAAATTCTACTCTCTGGATTCATACTTGCTAAAATTCCGAATTAGGTTCTTTCAGGGTTGTAAATTTTACTGAAATATATTTTCAAAAATATAGCATTTGGTTATTCAGTTCAAAGGCTATTAGGACAGGCTGCAAAAAAAAGTAAAAGTTTATTTATTCGTCACAAGTAAGACTTTTATTAACACTGTAAAAAAGTATTTAATTCAGTTCATTAGTGCCAATAATATATCTCCACACGCGTCACTACTTGGGAAAAGAAGCAGTTTTTTTTAACTTCTGCAAATTGTTTGAAGTGCCAAAACAAGAGAAAAGGCAAAATCTGCAAGATACAAAGGGAAAAAAACGGGGGCAGAGGTTGCAGTTTGAAATATTAATCTCAATGCGAGGTTCAGAAGTCTGTAAAATATCTGACAAATAAATGAGTTTCACATTGAGGTTCATTGAGACATTGCAGGTAGCCAGGGATTGAGAGATCGGCGTGAGGTCAAGGATGGGTTCCGAGTCATGTTTGTGGGCTGAACTGAGCTGTTCCTCAAAGTGGTCACCCAGTCTGCATTTGATGAACCTAATTTACAGCACAATTGTGAGCAATGAGATGGTACATTAAGTTGAAAGAAATACGCCTGTATTGTTGGTAAGCCTAGAGGAAGTGTAAGGGCAGTGAGGAGAGAGAGGAGGTGAAAAGGTTGCATCTCTTGCATGCAAAGCCATAACTGCAGCGTAAAAGGATGGCTCGCTGGAATTACAGAAGTTTAACGCGCACTTGCAAGCTTTCAGAAACTTTCTTCAAACTTCCGCTGGTCGGAGCTGTTGGCACTTGCAGTGAAGAGTCCCCGAAGATCAGAATGCAACAGCAAATTAAAGGAGGCCATGGCCCCTTCGATTTATTGTACTGGCTGCTGGAAAACAGGTAGACGGACCAGGACGGAGGTAAGTGTCCAGGTTAGTGGATGGAATTTGGCTGGTCAGATTCACTGAGAGGAGGTTAGGGCGGCATTATGTGTCTGAGTCTGCTATCCAACTCTGGGTCCTATTTGGTCGGCAAGTTGGGAGTGGGTTCTGATCAGAGGTTTTGGAGGGGCGTTGGGAATACTCTGGGATTGATAAATTGGGGGTCTGGATTGTGGAGGATGTCCAATGCGCAGCTTGTCTCGGTGTTCAAAACACTTAACGCTGAGAGTAACTATTAGCATAACGCTGGTTTGTGGATGGTTACCAGCACGTTGTAATTGTTCAGAGGAAATTAGTACTTCTGGATAATTGCCACCTAGTTCCTTACTTGGGAACTTCTGAGAGGGATGCCCCATTTACATCTCTGGGTTACTCCCCTCAAATCCGACGCTGGAAAGCGGGGAAAAGAGGCCCTTTCATAATGCCATCCCTTTTATAAAACCAGGTTCTATAAGTGTCCTGTTAGCATGTCCCCTACAGGCTTCATTTTGAAATTTGCGGATGAAACGAAACGTGGAAGTGCAGTAAACTGCGAGGATGATAGAAACATGTTATAGCCAGGCTGGTGGAATAAGCTGCTGAAATTCAATGCAGAAAAATGTGATATGTTACATTTTGCTGAGAAAAATAAGGAGAGCCAATACTAAATAGTACAATTTTAAAGGGGGTGCAGAATGTGAGAATCTTGGGGATGCTTGTGGACAAACCTTTGAAAATGGTTAAGAAATCAGTTAATAAAGCACATGGAATCAATACTTTATAAATAACAGTAGTCTTTGCAAAAGAAGCAAGTTATGCTGCACTTCATAAAACACTAGTTCAGTCCCAGCTGGAATATTGTGTCCAACTTTGGGCACCACACTTTGAGAGAGATGAAGAAGATACAACAGAGATTTATTCAGATACTTCCAATATGAAGAACAGCAGATAGACTGAAGATGTTGGGAATAGTTTTCTTAGAACAAGGAAAGGCTAAGAAGAGAGTTGCTAGAGCTGTAAAAAATAGTGGAGTGTTTAGATAGAGGAACTGCTTCCAATGGTTGAAAGGCCAACCATCAGAGAGAACAGAGATAAGCTGATTGACAAAAGGAACCAGATCCAACATGAAGAAAATCTTTTCATATAATGACTAGTTAGGATTCAGAATAGATTACTTGATAGGGTGTTGGAAGTAGATTCAATGGTGACTTACAAAAGCTATTTTGATAAATACTTGAAGGAAACAAATTGTAGGTGGATGAGGAAATTGGGCTAACTGGATTGCCCTTCGAGAAAGCTGGTACTAAATGGCCTCTTGCTGTGCTGCATTGTTTTTTGATTCTATGTAGTCAGTCTTATAATTTAGAGATTTGGATTTACATTGCTAGTAGCTTATTACATAATTGCCTGGTTTACAGTGCTATTGATCTTCCAGACTATGAAAGTTTCAGTCTGTGTTTGGCTAGCTTATCTCACCATGGAGAAGAGTACAGACATGACAATTGACCACAGCTGTCTTGTGTTTATGATATCTGCTCCAATCACAATTCAGTATTTCCCATTGAAAATTAAGTTGTGTAGAACTTGAAGTGAGTTCAGATGCTGGCATTTACTGTCCAGAGATTAGAAAGCTCACTCCTGTTAGGTATTGCAGATTTACAAGCGTATGTGAGAACTTAGTTCAATTTTTCTAAAGAAGGGTGATAAACTATTAGGTCCATCGATGCTTACCTGAGCATTAATTAATTTCCTCAAAAAAGGAAAGTAACTACCAGAAAGAGATTTTTTAAATTTCAGGTAATTATAACCCAATTTTTGTTGTTAATGAAAGACAAAATTCTCAAATTGAGATGAGCTACATACTGCTGAACTCTCATCTCATCCTCAATATTGTAAAGGATTTTTTAACTTTTTTTTTCATTTTCTTAATTAATTATATTTAAAACTGTCAACTAAGTTAAGAATGTATATTTTTTGTGGAACTTTCCTATGAGGTCTTACTTCAGAAACATCATGAATGGGAATAGATAGTAGGTGGTACTGGGCATAGTGATTAGCATTGCTGCTTCACAGTGCCAGGGACCCAGGTTCAATTCTGGCCTATGTCACTGTCATTGTGGAGTTTGCACATTCTCTCGGTGTCTGTATGGGTTTCCTCCAGGTGCTCTGATTTCCTCTCTCAATCCAAAAGTACATGGGTTAGGTTCATTGGCCATGCTAAATTGCCCTTTAGGTGGCAGGTGGCTTAGCAGAGTAAATGCATGGGGTCATTTGGGGCCTGGTGGGATTGTTGTTGCTGCAGACTCAATGGGCCAAATGGCCACTTTATGCACTAAAGGGATTCTATGATTCTAGATGTCCAATCTCCCTGTTCCAGTTTGATTCCTGGTTTGGGTCATTGTGTGGTGTTTGAACATTCTCCATGTGACTGCATGGGTTTCATCCAGTGTTCCAGTTTTCTTCCACAGTCCAAAAGACGTGCTATTCAGTGCATTGGCCATGCTAAGTTCTCCCTCACTGTCCCTGAACAGGCGTCAGAGTGTGGTGACTAGGGGATTTTCACAGTAACGTCGTTGCAGTGTTAATGTAAGCCTACTTGTGACATTAATAAATAAACTTAAATTTTTAAAAAGGTATTGCTAAAAGAATGCTACATGTGACCTTGATGAGCTTTCCATATAGCTCTGCCAAAATATTATAAAAGATATAAATAAATTAATGGAGCAACTAAGAGTTTCTGACAAATATATCGAGATCTCCTTTATATCTAGAATAAGGTGACAATTAAGTAGAATACCTTTTATGTTTAACATCTGTTCATTACTATTTATTAAAATCAACAAATTAAGTCCACGTACTCAATGTGTCTGCCTTTTGGTGAGTTCTTCGATCAAATATGGACAATGATTTAGTATGTGTTAGGAACGCTTTCTGAAATTTAATTTGATTTTTCAAGGTGCTGACAGGGTCTCACGCACAACAATTGAAAAACTGCAGCCTCAATGCATTTGATTTTCCATCTATTGGAATAAAAAGACTGACAATGACAGACTGTGTACAATAACTTTACAATAAGGGCATATATCAGGGAATAGGTGGCAAATAGTCTGAGAAATTTTCACTCTTAACATTTTGCTTACCGATCAACTTCATTCTGGTTTGGTATTTTTTTGGATGAGTCAAAATTTTTGAAGGGAGAGTTCATGTTAACATGTATGAAATATTATAGCATTGGGCAAGAATTGATTAGAATTTGCTGGTGATGCAAGTTTAAGGGTACAAGTTACCTCCGTTAGTATCACTGATATTTTTACACTGTGATAAAGTCATCAGCAGTCACGAACAAGTCTACTTCAACAGCAGTTTGTAATTTTTTGATCTCTCACATCTGTATTAATTCAGAGGTGAGTGAAGCAGTGCTGATCATGGTTTTCTCCCAGTCTGAAAAACATGCTAGTTAGATACATTGACCCGAACAGCTCCAGAGTGTAGCAGGTAGGGGAATTTTACAGTAACTTCATTGAAGTGTTAATGTAAGCCTTATTTGTGATTAATAAATAAACTTTTACTTTAATTCATGCATCTTCAATTTATGCAGATCTGAAGACATTCAATAACATTGAACACAGTACTTACACTATGAAATAGAAAGCATAACCAAAGTGAAGTTAGAAATGCATTTGAAGAATTTTCCCAATAACAAAGAAAATTGGATTGGACATATGAAGCTACATTTTTAGATTCAAAATAATGAATACTGGAGTATGAATTAAAGTAAAGAATAATAGATATATGGAAATGACTGTAAAGCAGTGCCTAATGAAGTTCGCATGATGCACCAAATAGATAAATGCATTATTAGATTTTTTGAAGAGGTGAGGGATGAGAGTTGGATTGGAAAAAGGAATGTTCAAAAAATCCTGAAATATAAAGACACATCTCAGTAATTATCCACAATACCTTCAGTTCTAACAAAATGCTAAAACATTAGTATTTTTCTTTTTTACAAAGCTGTCTGATATGCTGAATTTTTCCAGTATCAGTGTTTTTGTTTCAGATTTCCAGTTTCTGTAGGATTTTGATTCAAAATTTCCTGGATTGTTAAATGAAATAAATTAACCATAGAATCCCTGCAGTGCAGAAAGAGATCATCTGGCCCATGGGATCTGCACCGACTCCCTAAAAGAACACCGACCCAGGTCCACCCTTTGGCCTTGCCCCTGTAACCCAGCGCAATCACCGTGGCTAATTTACCTAACCCGTACATCTTTGGATATGGGAGAAAACTGGAGCACCAGAGGAAACCCATGCAGACACAAGGAGAACATGCAGATTCCGCATAGACAGTCTCCCAAGGTCAGAATCTAATCCATGTTCCTAGCACTGAGAGGCAGCTGTGCTAACCATTGTGTAGCCATGCCACCCTTTAATGTTTAAAGTTGAATGTTTGACTTTTTTTTAAAGTTATGAAAATTAATTTGATATTAACCAAAAATCTTGGATGTACAAGGAAAATTGATGCCAATTCTGATTGAAGGCAGCTGAATAGTGTTGCACGGAGAGAAGGGCAGTCCAAAGGTGTGTGGGTTAGGTCGATTAGGCATGATAAACGTGCAAGGTTCTGGAAATTGGGGGGGGTGGAGTGGACCTGGGTAAGATGCTGTTTTGCAGAGTAGGTGTAGACTCAGTGGACCAAATGGCCTCCTGCACTGTGGGGATCCTATGGTCGTATAAAACATCACATGGGAGCTTATGGAAATATTACTCACAGGTTTTAAATAAGCCACGTTGCTCTGACGAATATCATTTAACAACTGGTCTCGAGGAGTACTTTCAACTAAAGGTGCTTGTCGAGCTCTGGGAACTGGCTTTAGTGACCTTATCATTGCCTTGAGGTTTGGCTTGTCATTCCCATCTGTTCCCTCTTGTCCAGCTTTATTTTTACTCTGTTTTTTGGGAGCTTTTCTGAGTTGTATTCGTTGAATGTTGCTTTTTGGACGATTGTGTAAGGTGTTTGGTGGGAGACGAGGATCTTTATGGTAGGTGGAGAGATTGGGCACATATCCACTCAACAGCTCCAGCTGGTCAGGGGAGATTTTCTGACAGACATTCAGCATCGTTTCTTGTTCTTGCATAAACTGGTTTCTCTGCTGCTCCAACCTCCTTTGTCTCTGCTGATCGAGATTGCGAGTCAGTAAGTTGGTGACTACCATCCTGGGGCCTGGTAGCTCAAAGTGGTAACCCAACTTCAGAAGGGTGGTGTTGGCTTTGAGGAGTCTGGCGATCTCCATCTCGGCATGGTGACCCAACATATGCCTCTGGTTGTGAAACCTCAACTCAGTGAGAATCTCATTGAACTGCAGGCACCTCATGATAGCCACAATGCCCTTGCCTGTGATGAAGTTGGACTCGATATTGAGAGTTACAATTTTCTTGTTCTCTCTCAGCATGTTGGCTATGGCAAAAGCAATTTCGTCATCAGCACCCGTGTTAGTGATGCTGAATGTGGTGATGTGCTTATTCTTCTTCAAAGCTTCCACAAAGCTTTTCAGCATATCTTTAGGGATGTTTTCCACATTGTTCAGGTTGACCTCTGTAAGGTCAGATTTGTTTTTGCGAATATCCGCCAGTGTCTCATCTAAAAGTGTTGGGTTTCCTGAAGGTCTTGCAGTCAGTTTGAGGAAACTGCTATCCAATCCTAGCTTCTTTCCTACCTTTCCATTGTCTGTTTTCACCTCTGTAATTTCCTGGCTTTCTTTCGGAGGTGTAGAAATTTCTTGTTCGCTGCTTTTCTTGCTTTCCTTGTCTTCATGCTGCTCTTCAGTAGAGGGACCTGGCTTTTTCTTGTTGCATGAGGGAAAGGTGTCTTCAATCTTCCACTGTTTGATGTGTTGATCTGGGCTGTTCTCTGCTGTTCTCTCTGGCTGGTTACTGCCTGCAGCTTCTGGTTCAGGTTCAGTAACTGGCACATCTTTGTTTTGCTGTGACTTCATCACCTCTATAGTTTCTTTCTCTTTCTCTGATTTGTATTTGATCTCTTCACTCTCTGGTTTGTCATCTTCCACTTCTTGAATCCACTGACCATTTCTGTTCAGGTGTTTGCCACTTCCTTCTTCTTTCTTCTCTCTGTTTCTTGTTTCACTTTTATTTTTTTCTTCCTCGCACTCCTTTTCAACTTGTGATTCTTCTTCAGTTTTTCTTGCCAAACTTTGCTGTGGAGAAAACAGATTTTCAGTTTTGTGGGCGTTATTTTGCATTTAGTAATAGAGTTTCTTAATTCTAATGAAGCTTCGGTATAAAAGTTGCTGACTACTGAAGACAAATCTCTCATAGAAATTCAAATTGGTTCATTCAGAAATCTTTCTAAGCGCTTGACTAAGATTTCCATTGTTGCATGTCACAGGGCACAATGTAAACTCATTTGGGAGCTAACGAGGCAATGAATTAATAACATACCACGGTATAACCAGCTAACGCACACAACTAAGATGAACATGCTGATTTTCTGCTCTGTATCTAACTGTATACCTCACAGATACAGGGTTAGATTTCACAGGACGACAGAACGGAGCACATTCTAAAATTCCATCAAATAGAAGTAAAAGGAAAATGGTCCATTTATGTGACAGTCATAATATCTCAGAGTGAATATTGTATAATGGAAATAATATCATATTGCAAACATATGAACGTACAAATTAGGAGTAAATCACTCGGCCTCTTGACCCTTTTCAATATCATCATGGCTCATCTATTTGTAAGCTCAACCCCACATTCCTGCCTACCCCTTTCATAAGCTTCTTGATTAACACAGAAAGATTATCTAACTTTGCCTTAAAAATATTCAAAGACTCTGCTTCCAGTGCCTTTTGAGGAAGAGAGTTCCAGAGACTCACCCCACTTCGAGAGAAACGATTTCTTCTCATTTATGTCTTGAACAAGTGAACTTTTGTTTAAACAGCGACTTCTAACTTTAAATTCTCCGGCAAAAGGAAACAATCTCTCCATATTCATCCTGTCATCACCCCTCAGGATTTTAAAGATTTCCATCAAGTTGCCAATTACGCTTCTGAACTCTAGTGGATACAAACCTAACTTGGCCCCCATTTCTGGGATGAGTCTAGTAAACCTTTATTGACCTGCTTCTAGTGCCTTGCCATTTCCCCTATGGCGTTCACTGAGCCAGATTCATTCTCTGCTGCCTTGTCCCCAGGGAGGACTGGGAATGGGTTACATTTCCCTGCATGTGCCAGATCGCCAGCCCGTACAAAACTCACCTCACTATCGAGCAGAGTGGCCGGGACCCTTTCTTCCTCCAAGAGGCGGCTGGATTCTTTCTCCCAGTACAAATAGTCAATCAGGGACCTATGATCGAAGGAGCCCGTGGGTGCTCTATCTGTGTGATCTTTTTGCCTCTGCCCTAAGGGCACAAGTGGGTCAGGCTCCAGATCGTCCATCTCGTTTTGCAATTGTTTTAACTCTTCGGGAGACAGGGTGGCGAGGATTTCGTCCTCGTCCCCGCTGTTGTGTTCTGTATCATCGGGCTGGGGGCTGCAGTCTGACATGGTGCTTGCTGGAATGCAGCTAAGGAGTGCTGGGCAACTTTGGGCTTCAGCTGGAAGCTTTCCGTCCCTGTCCTGTGAAGTCCCTCGATCCTCTTAGAGAAAGTGTCCGCAGTGCAGCCTGAAGCAGGAATGCAGCAGCCCCTGGCTGCCGGAGATCTATATTCAGCACAGCCCTGTGCCAAAGTATTTCTGTGCACTACAGCCTCCTGAGCAGCTCCCTTTTCAGAAACTTCTGTCAGCTGCAGCAGTCACTCTCTGACATTTCACTACAACTGGAGTTCCTTCAGTCGGCAGGTCATAGGAGGTTTTCGAGAACATTCGCTTGGCAGCCTAACCCACAAACCTAAAACAGATGGGAACCCAGCATTTACAATGTAAATATTAGCCTAGCAAATGTGTTAATAGTGGAGGTGAAGGGGCATTAAGGTGCTGAGAACTCAGAGTTATTTATTGGGATTATTTGTTCGATCTGGGAAGAGATCTGATAACAGAAGGCTGAATCAGTGAATACTTTTAAATTGGCAGCTGAATTTGAAATACTGTACCCCTGAACTTCCGATGGTTCCTTCCAAGCAGTCAGGTGGCATGACACTCTGTCCTGCTTCATAACTATACTTCAATCACTTGTAACCCCCGCTGAGATACAGTTTATAATAGAGAACAAAATATTTACTGTTGGGAATTATGTGAATGGCAAACAGAGAGGAATGTACTATGCCTGATTTGATTTGATTTATTATTGTCAAATGTATTAGCATTCAATGAGACATATTGTTTCTTGTGTGCTATACAGATAAAGCATACCATTCACAGAGAAGGAAATAAGCAAGTGCAGAATGTAGTGTTACAGTCTTAGCTAGGGTGTAGAGAAAGATCAACTTAATGTAAAGTAGGTCCATGCAAAAGTCTAATGGCTGCAGGGAAGAAGCTGTTCTTGAGTTGATTGGTATGTGACTCTTGTGTCTTCTTCCCGATGGAAGAATGTCCAGAGTGTGTGGGGTCCTTAATTATGCTGGCTGTTTTGTCGAGGCAATGGGAAGTATAGACAGAGTCAATGGATGGGAGGCTGGAGTTTATTAGTAGAAAAAGTCATGGAATCCTTACAATATAGGAGGAAGCCATTTGGCTCACCAACAACAATCCCATTCAGGATGTATCCCGTAACCCATGTATTTACTCTGCTGGTGCTCTGACACTTACATGGAACATAGAACATAGAACATTACAGCACAGAACAGGCCCTTCGGCCTTCGATGTTGCGCCGACCAATTAGGAAAAAGCAATGACCCTCTAACCTAAACCATTCCCTTTTCGTCCACAAACTTATCTACTAACCTCTTAAACGCCACCAAACTTGGCGCATCTACAACTGCAGCAGGCAGGGCATTCCACTCCCTAACCACCCTCTGGGTAAAGAACCTACCTCTGATATCCGTCCTATAACTATCACCCCTTAATTTAAAGCTGTGTCCCCTCGTGCTAGCTTTCTCCATCCCAGGAAAAAGGCTATCACTGTCCACCCTATCTAAACCTCTAATCATCTTATATGCTTCAATAAGATCCCCTCTTAGCCGCCTCCTTTCTAATGAAAAAAACCTCAAATCCTTCAACCTCTCTTCATAGGACCTGCCCTCCATACCAGGCAACATCCTGGTAAACCTCCTCTGTACCTCTCCAATGCCTCCACATCTTTCTTATAATGTGGGGACCAGAACTGCACACAATACTCCAAGTGCGGCCGCACTAGAGTTTTGTACAGTTGCAACATGACGTTGAGGCTCCGAAATTCAATCCCCCTACCAATAAAAGCTAAGACTCCGTATGCCTTCTTAACAACCTTATCGACTTGATTGCCAACTTTCAGGGATCTATGCACATATACACCAAGATCCCTCTGTTCTTCAACAATATTAAGAGTCCTACCATTAGCCCTATACTCTACACATTTGTTATTCCTGCCAAAGTGAATTACCTCACACGTTTCCGCATTAAACTCCATTTGCCACCTCTCGGCCCAGCTCTGCAACTTGTCTAAGTCTCTGTGCAAACTATAACACCCCTCTTCACTATCTACCACTCCTCCGACTTTGGTGTCATCTGCAAATTTACTAATCCATCCTTCAATACCCTCATCCAGATCATT
Source organism: Sphyrna mokarran (assembly GCA_024679065.1). NCBI lineage: Eukaryota > Metazoa > Chordata > Chondrichthyes > Carcharhiniformes > Carcharhinidae > Sphyrna > Sphyrna mokarran. The sequence continues at coordinate 100,103,203 of JAGIQG010000003.1, read as the reverse complement.
TATAAAAATTACAAACAGCAGGGGCCCCAAAACAGATCCATGAGGTACACCACTTGTAACCGAACTCCACGATGAATATCTCCCATCAACCACCACCCTCTGTCTTCTATCCGCTAGCCAATTCCTAATCCAATTAACTAAATCACCCTCTATCCCATACATCTGCATTTTCTGCAGAAGCCTTCCATGGGACACCTTATCGAACGCCTTACTAAAGTCCATATATACCACATCAACCGCCTTACCCCCATCCACCTCTTTGGTCATTTTTTCAAAAAACTCAATAAGGTTAGTAAGGCACAACCTACCCTTCACAAAACCATGCTGACTATCCCCAATCAATTCATTTACGGGCAACTTAGTATGGCCAATCCAACTAACTGCATATCTTTGAACTGTGGGAGAAACCAGAATACCCAGAGGAAATTCATGCAGACACGAGAGAATGAGCAAATTCCACACAGACCAAGGCCGGAGTTGAACCCATGTCTCTGGCACTGCTAGTGTCCTAGCACAGCGGTGCTAACTACCCTATTAACCACCATGTTAAAGCTGTCTTTAAAACTGGATACCATTGCACGTACAGGATTTTGATGAAGTTGCTTTTAGACCTTAGCAAATAAAGATACAAAATGATTTACATAGAAGAAATGATTTTCTGGTTTGCTGAGGTCAGACCAAAGTTGAGAATGTGAGAAACACTGAAAGACATTGTCAATTGAACTAGTTAGGTTTTTTTTAATTTGGTGCAGGAGATCTTAGTTTCTCTCACCTTTGCTGCCTCATCAAAGATATGAGAAAGGAAGCAAAATTAGCTTGTGAGTCTCTCCTGTCATATTGATCCCAGCATTCGGTTCCAAGGCAGCATCAGGAACAAGTTGCCCCTAACTTTTCACTTCAATAATGGTCTGTGCCCAGGTTGAACTAAACAAGATACTCAGAGCCCTGGTCACTGTGAACTCCAGAACTGGTTTCAATACTCTAGTGGGAGTTAGAAAGGAACAGTCAACAGTTTTCAACTCCATTATTGCTTCCCTCAGTAGAATACAGGGTTCTTGATGGGTACAGAGTGTCTGAGTCCTGATGCACGAAGTGTTATGGCTATATAGGACAGACAGGGGGAACCAGTTGGTCTTTCTTGCTTGAAGTTTTTGAGGAAAGTATTTGGGAGCAAATTCCATCTCTGAATTCCATCTCTGGATAAGGTCTATGGATGCCACTTCTTTGCTGGGGTGAAGGGAAATGGGTGGGGTGATGGTGGGGGGGGGGGGGGGTATGCTGGCAGCCTCCAAAATTGAAGGCTATAATGGGTGAGGATAAAAAGCAGCAATTTTCCAAGAAGGATGGCAAGAAAGCACTGAAGAAGTCACCAACGAAGAGCAGCAAGAAGAGGAAGAAGTCCAGGGAGGACAGTTACTTCATCTCCACCTACAAATTAATGAAGCAGGTTCACCCCAATGCCAGCATCTCCTCCAAGATCAAGAGCACTATGAAGTCCTTCATCAACAACATCTTTGAGTGCATTGTGGGGGAGGCTTCCTGCTTGACCCATTGCAACAGGCGGCATAGCATTAGCACCCGGGAGATCCAGAACACTGTGCCTGCTGCCAATTGGCTTGGCCAGTTCCCTTGGCTTGGGGAACTGGCCAAACATGTCATATCAGAGGGGATAAAAGTGATGATCAAGTACACCAGCTCCAAGTAAAACTGTATTATGCACTGAAAAGCCCACTTCTGTCATGGCCTGCATAGCGTGCCATCTTGGGCAAAGTGCCCATGTGGCACATTAAATTGGTGTGACTCGGATATCACACAGCCTTACCTGCTGAAGTGACATACATTGCCCGAATTTGAGTCAAGCAGGTCGATTGGATGAATTTTCATGTTATTCTCAGAACATCAAGCCTTTCAGCTGCTCACATCGCTGAAAGGACTAGCCACCCATTTTGCAATCTGAAGAACCTCTGCTTTTGTAAAGTGAAAGTACTCACGTGCCTTGGAGGTATTATGATGAGTTCCTGTATTTTCTGGTTCTAATTTGTGCCAGTTCATTAGATAATGACTATTTTCCGGAGAGTATTGCTGCACTCTCACATGAAGGATAGAGGATTTGATGACCTGTCTATGCAAAAACTGCAGCCGATACTGTGACAGAATTGCAGTATATCAGGGTCAACTGATGTAGCAGAGACTGTTGAGGACAAACTTTGCATAATATGCTGTCTGCCAAGTTGGAACTGGGCTCTTCTCTGCTCCTTACCAGTGACAGGAGGCTGTATGGCAGGTCAGATAATTCACTTGGCATCTTGGTGTGCATGCCTATCAACATTCTGTGTTACTTCATTCAAGTTCTTATCTGCTGATGCCAGAACTTGTGACATCATTATCTAATGAACTGGTACAGACTATCTTTACTGTGTGAGTGAGGGTATGGTCCATGAGAGGTTGTGGTCTGATGGGTAGCAGGTGTCATGTGATGATTCACTGATGCAGTCCACTTGCCTTAGGTTATTAGACTTCTTGTGAGACTTATTACAATCCCCATAGACATCAAGAATTTTTGATAAGGAATTCAAACTTCCCTTTAATAGCTGAATGGATGGAATAATAAGATTTTATGCTTTAGGATGTTTCCTGAAGCCCAGTGTTTCCCAAACTGGGTTCTATGAAACCTTGGCTCTATGGGGCTTATCCAGGGGTTCTCACACTGCATTGACTTCTGATGGGCACACTCATGAGCATGTGTATGAAAGAAATGTGTGTTTGTGAGAGAGAGATGCAGGGGTGTGTGTGTGTGTGTATTTTTGAAAGGAGAATCAAGCTCTCCAGCAACACACCCAATGTACGTTCCATAGCAGCCCTTTTTTAACCAATGCAATTTGTTTTTAGGAGAGACTGCCTTTGAGAACAGAAGGTTGATTGCACTACGTGTTACCAAGAGAACACTGTTCAGCCCCCTGCTGTGTTCAAAGATAACTTTAGCATTGAACATGCTTAGTCCTATATTTCATTCATAGAATTGACATGGTAGCACCAAGTTTCCAGCAGGAGTGCAAAATTGATAAGGAAATTAACAAGGAACCAGGACTAAATGATATATATCTAAGGACATTGAAGAAAGTGCAAATGTAATTGCAGGGGTGCTGGCCATAATCTTCCAGTGTTTTTAGACTCAGGAGGTGCCAGAAGACCAGAGAACTACAAATGTTATGCACTTGTTCAAAAGAAAATTATAAGATAGCCCCAGTAACTATAGTCCAGTCTGTTTAGAATCAGCTGTGGGCAAGCTTCTAGAAACAATTATTTGGTATAGAATTAGCAGTCAAAGAAACAGTGTGTGGATACAAAACTGGTTGAATAATCGGAAGGAGAGAGTAATGGTCAATGGATATATTTTGGGCTGGAGGAAGGTTTGTATTTGTTATTGGAACGCTTGATTTTCCATAGAGTGCAATTTCAAAGTTACAGATACACAAACCTTGGAAACATTGTAAATTGTGAAGAGGACAGTATAGAGCTTCAAAAGTGCATAGACATATTGGTGGAGTGGACAGATAGGTGGCAGATGAAGTTCAAAGTAGGAAAGTGTGAGGTAATACATTTTTGTTGGAAAAACATGGAGAGACAATATAAAATAAGTTGTAAAATTCTTAATGGGATGCAATAGGAGAGGGATGTGGGTTTATATATGCATACATCATTAAAGGTAACAGTGCAAGTCGAGAGAGCAGTTAATAAAGCAGATAATATTTTGTACTTATTGATATAGATTACAAGAGCAAGGAGGTTTTGAACTTGTTCAAGACATTAATGTTATGATATGGAGATTGACCTCCTTTTGAGAAGTAATGCCGAATCTCCCAAAGAAGAATATCTTGCCTCATAATCTGTTAAAAATGTGTGGGAAGGTGAACTGTCTTTCAGTGATGTTTAGTGGTTAACTAACAGAAACACCTGACACTCACTTTAAAATGAACACATAACACTTAATTGTATTTAATCATCAGGCAATTTTAACTAAACATGGGTGGTACAGTGGCACAGTGGTTAACACTGCTGCCTCATAGTGCAAGGGACCCAGATTCAATTCCCAGCTTGGTCACTGTAACTGCGGAGTCTGCATGTTCTTCCCAAGTCTGCATGGGTTTCCTTTGGCTGCTCCAGTTTCCTCCCACAGTCTGAGAGATGCATTGGTTCGATGCATTGATCATATTAAATTCGCCCTCAGTGTACCTAAACAGGCACCAGACTTAGGGAGATTTTCACAGTAACTTCAGTGCAGTGTTAATGAAAACCTACTTGTGTGACAAATGTTAAACAAATAACATACCAAATAAGATTCTACTGATGTGGTGCTCAAATAAAGATAAGATCCATTCATTAACCAAAAAAAAAGAATTCAGCCACTCAAAAATAAAAAATCAGGTTTCATTCTTTCAGAACCTTTTTGGAGTTTGTCAGTTGATATCTCTATTTATAAGTTCTTCTTGATTTTGGTACCTTTCACTGGTTAAATGGCGGGTTCTCTTAAGTCGACAGAGTTGAGAGCTGAGAACTCTCAGCTCTTGGCAACTGGCATTTCTCCTCTCCCTCTCAAGGCTTGAGAGGTAGCAGTTGCTATTGCCTGTTTTTTCACTCTTGAATTCTATTTTATATCTGTGATGACCTATCAATTTTCCTTCAATAAGAATTGGTCTGATTTTTTCAACATCACCAAATTCAAATCTTATAGGTTCTTGGTAGCTGAGTGCCAGCTTTAAATTGGGCAAAATTCAAACAACACCAGGTTGTCTCTGTCAAGACTACTGTTTGACTTTTTGATACAAATATTTCAGCTTGGACTTTGGATGTACTTTGCATTTTAAACATCCGAGCACTGAAACAAAACCAGCTCTTAAAGGGATCATGCAATGTTTTTTCTTCTAGCATTCTTATAGTTTTTTACATCCTTATCAACATCACTTTCCAACTTCACAGCTCAACTTTGCAACACTAGTTAGTCCAGACCTCAGCTGGAATATTGTCTACAGTTCTGGACCCCAAACTATCGTAAGGATGTGAACACATTGGAGAGAGTGCAGAAGAGGCTTAGAAGAATGGTTTTAGGATTAGAAACTTCAGTTATGAAGATAGATTGCAGAGGGAAAACTGCTCTCCTTGGAGAGAAGAAGGCTAAGAGGTCATTTGACAGAAATGTCCAATATCAGAAGGGGGCTGTACAGAATAGATAGAGGGAAACTGTTTTCCTTTCTAAAAGAATCAAAAATGAGAAAACACAGATATAAATGATTTGCAAAAAAAGTAAATGTGATGTGAAAAAAAAAGTCAAGTCTGGAATGCACTGTCTGGAAATGTGGTTAGGGCTGGTTTGATCAAGACATTCAAAAGGGCAAAAAATGATTACCTGAGTAAAAGCACTGTGTAGGAGTATGGGGAAAAGGCAGGGGAATGGCACTAAGTCATGATGCTCATTTGGCGAGTTCTTACATACACAATGGACCAAATGTCGTCCTCCTGCACTGTAACAAATCTGTGATGTGTGAAGTTATCATGTAACTTGGTTATGCCATTGTATTCTGATTTCAGTGTTTGTTACCTCTTATTAAATAAAAAGTCATTTTAATTTTAAAATAAAATCTTGTTAATAATCATGTATTGCAGAAATTATTGGTAATATTCTTATTTATTTTTATTTATTAGTGTCACAAATAGGCATACATTAACAATTGCAATGAATTTACCCTAGGTGAAAATACCCTAGTTGCCACATTCCAGCACCTGTCTGGGTACACTGAGGGAGAATTTAACATGGCCAGTGTACCTAACCAGCACATCTTTTGGACTCTGGAAGGAAACCAGAGCACCTGGATGAAACCCAAACAGACATGGGGAGAACATGCAAACTTCACACAGATAGTGACCCAAGCTGGCAGTGGAACTCGGATCCCTGGCTCTTTGAAATAGCAGTGGTAACTACTGTGCCATCGTGCTGCCCTATATTCTAGTTAAGATAACACATTTGTATAACATTACCATCATCAAACCTCTATTTTTTCCTGGGAACTTTGGTGCTATAGATAATTATACAATATCCAACAGCATCAACTTCCCAGGAAAAGTAAAGAAGTTTGAAGATGATTTTTACACAACAAAAACGTCATCAAATTAAACTCATTAAATTGACAGTATGTCTAGTGCATTGACGCAAGGTACATTTATGAAACACACTATGAATAAGATTTATCAGTAAGATTACAATTAGCTGTCTCTGTCAGCATCATAATAAAGAGGACATTTGTTGATTGTATCCTTTTTGACCGAGCATTGTAATTCTATACCATGACTTTCCACTAGGTTGTGCCAAGAACACTGTTGTCATAGAAATGCTTACCACAGTGGTGTACAACTCTGCTCTCAGCTGTTTTAGCAGCAGTGATGACCGATTTATTTTCAATGGGATAATGCCTTTACTAAAATAGCAGAGAGTCAAATGACAGACTAACGCATTAGAGCATCTGCATTTTATATTTAAGGGCAATCTGTAAATATTTTATCACAGTTTTAATCAGATATTCAGATAGGAGGTCAACTATATAAGTGTTTGTTTTTGTAGTGAAAATAAGAGCAAATGGAAGCTATTACGGACAAATCAATATATACCAACAAAAATATTCCTTTTATTTACTTGGAGCAGTGACATATTTTCTAGATTACCAGCACTCACAGAAAATATTCCGTGTCACTCCTCAGCTGCTGTTTATTTACAAAGACAAATTGCACAATCAAAAATTGCTTTTGGAGATAGAAAAACTTTGCCTTTAATGCTGCAATTGATTTGGAAAGCAACATATTATTGTACATAAAGCATTTTATCAGAATATTATGTGTGGTATAATTATGATTGAGAAAAACATACTATAAGTTTAAAATACATTTTAAGGTCATAACACTTCAGTGATTGGAATGATAGTCTGAAAGAAAATCCTGACTGGGTGTTGCTCATGAACCAATCAGTTTCTAAAATAGTGTGCAACAAACTGGATGGACTCCCTTTCAGTGGATAATCCTCTCTGCCCAATTTCCCTCAATATTCTATTGCCAAACAATCTATTATCTCAGGAACATGGAATTCCGAAATTTGTGTTTATGTTGGGGCAAAGTGATTACAATTCAGTTTCACACCAACACAAAATACTTGCAGTTGAAATTGGATGTCATGGCCTGAGCTAACTTCAAAGGGAAGTGAAGAGAGGCACCCTTCACAGAGTTTCCACTTAATTGGGACCTGTTTCCAAATCTGGGTTGGTGATGTGAAGATTAATCTCAATGGCCATTTTCAATGGCTATAATTAGTGAAAGAATTCAGCGCCAATGCTAGGGTTGTAGTGTCATTGCAGAGATTTGTGATGATCTCATCTGGGATGGTAGTAAGAAGCCCAAATCTAGCCCCACTGGCTCTGCGTTTGCAAGAATGAAGTACGTCAAGATTCCTGTGTGCAGTCATATTCAGTAACCTGGCCCCTGTTGGAAGCACAAGTGTGTGTTAATATCAATTTAGGACAATTCTATTGGATTCAATTGTATACTCATCTTCCAATATCAATTACTAAATGGGACAAGATAACTAATATTGATCCAATCATGCTCAATAAGAAGCCAATGCCTTGAAGAGCAGAGTGAAGACAATAGGTGAGCTGATTAAAGAAACTTATACTGACCACGCTACTTATTGAGTTAGGCAGAACCAGCTAAACCTTCTCAGTTCCATAACCCACTAGTTAACTCATTAAGGGGGTATACAAGTACCCAGTTCCAGCCTCTGTTACTGTGTAAATATTAGGGTGTGTAACGAAATTCAAACACGAGTATTTATTCTAAACTATGAAGAAGATCTTGATTTCCATCCAACATTTAGTCTGTTAATCTGACTGAGATCAAGATCTCATCATGAGAGAATTAGATATGTACATCTGTATCTTGTCATATTTTGATTGTATTTACATGTGTTCTGTGTTATATTAAAATAAAATAGTCTACAGGTGAAAACCATTAGCATTCACCAACTGAAATGTAGTACAAGCTTAGCAATTAGATTACTAAATAATTTACAATTCTAATGTGCACGGAGCCTGAAAGTCACTTTACATAACGTGCAATTATGTCAAAACACAACTGCTATGATTCTAAGGTTGAGTTGAAAACCCATCTGACTTGTAAAACATTAAACACCACATGTTGTATTTATTCTGTCTATGCTCATTGGCTTGGTATGTGGGCAGAACGTTATCCAGCCCAGATGGTCTTGCAGTTGTTCGTTTTACTTAGAGGGACAACTGCCAGTACAAGTGTAAAACATCTTTAAAACATATGACAGGTGGATCAACTTATGCACAGAGATAAAGAAATAAATAATAATTGGAATAAAAGCGGACAATTCAATCACATGCAACTTCCTTCAGGTTTAGGTGTTGTCTGGAACCTGTGTCCATTGAGGATGCTGGGATGGATTGAGCAGTTTTTGTTTCTTCTTGCAAGGGGAATTGAGTTTAAAAATTGGGAGGTCTTGCTACAGCTGTATAGAGCCACTTGAATTAATTATATACTTTTGGTTTTCTTACGATAGGAGGTATATAGTCACATTAGGAAAAAAGTTCAGAGAAGGTCACAATGCTGATTCCTATGATGAAAGGCTTGGTTTAGGAGGGAAAGTTGAGCAGGCAAGATTTCTTATTTAATTAGAGTTCGGATTGGAAGAATGAGAAATTACTTTATTGAGGGTTTTTAATCTGGAATTTTCTACCCAGTAAGTAAAGGAGGCTGGATTTTTAATTCTATTCAATGCTGAGTTGGATAGATTTTTGAGAGACAAAAAAGTCACGGATTATGGGATGTGGGGCATATAGGAAAGTGAAGCTTACACCACAACCAAATCAGCCATGATCATACTGTATGGAGCAGGCTTGAAGGGCTAAATGGCCTACTCCTGCTCCTGTGGGCTATGTTTACACTGCTCTGTTATATATTACAATCTTAATTGAAAATGTACAGATTGGTTCCTGATAACTCTACCAATTCCTCAGTAAATCAGTTATGTAGTAGTTTGTTCTGAATACCTGTAAATTGAAATTAGCTCCATGTATTATACAAAACATCATGGTCTTACTGACATAAATATACCTGCAAATGTTCCATTTTGCATAACAGCCACTTTGCTTGAACGAGATTACCAATTCAGCTGCTATTCGAAACGGAGTCAAGTAAGTTCAGATTTTTTTCAATCACAAAACTTTGTTTTCTCCAATATAATCCTTCAATTTTCTCCCTTCCCTTTCTCTGATGAAGGCATTGATTTCCTCTCCCAATTTATCAATCCGTGGGAAACAGTGTAGTACGTCAATGAAGGTAGCCCATATATTAGTTTTCATAGTGATTGATGGCAGGAAGTCAAACTGTGGAGGAGTTTAGAGCTAAACCTGGTCCTGTTCTCATCAGTATCTACACACAATGAACAGGAACAGGAGCCCTGTATGATTGCCTAATATGGACTAAGTCACATAAGGCAATATTTGTGTAGATGGCCAATAGTTTAGAAGTGATAGGTTCTTTGTGGAGGGAGGCAGTTCAATGAGGGAATTCAAAAGCTTAAAGCCTTGACAGCTGAGGACACAACTGGCTCTGGTGAAATAGTTAAATAATTGACCCTTTATTCTAAAACTGTGATCCTGGTTCTGTTGTCCCTAACTAGGGGAAACATCATTCACTCTATGAAACCCTTTAAAAATTTTAAAAGTTTCAATGAGATCACCTCTTACCCTTTTAAACCCAAAGGGAATAAGATAGTCTACTCAATAGTCCAAACCTTCCAAGAATCACAGCAGTGAAATCTGTTCTTAAACTAGTGATATGCATCCGGACCCTGCAAAATCCTGATGAGTGCATAGATGCTGAAATTGCCCGTGAAACTTCTGAGGGGTTATTTCCCATCTGGGACACTACGCAAAGTCTCTGACACTTATTTCAGTGTTAGAAACTTTGGCTACACAAATTACTTAGCTGGATGTTGACACTGTAAATGTTAGGCTGTTTAATTTCTGGTGTAACTCCATGATTAACAGCATAACTCAAACCCCCACTCATCCACAAATACCCCTGCAAACCTCAACCACTTCCCAACCACATTAAACCCCGACAAGGCCGCTTGCAATATCCAATCCCTGAACAATTTAACAGAGATATAATCATCAGGCAAAGATTCACGGCCCAATTTTACCATCAAGTTGTGCCTGTTTTTGGGTGCAAAAACTTGATAAAGTTGGGCGTGAGGTGAATAGCACGATCCATGCCCGCCTCTGCGCCGATTTCCCCCTTTACCAAGGCCCGAAAATGGCTTTGATTAGAGCCATGCCTGAAACAGGTGCAACTATTATTTAAATGTATTTGCATGCATTTAAATTGACAGTGGGCTGCATGCCCAACCTTACCGGCACTTCCCCCTTTACTACTGCTTCGCCCATCCAGAATCAGGGTGAAACAGACATGCTCTACAGAAGTCCAATTTGGGCGCTCCAGCCAGTGAGGAGGTAAGTGGCGAGCATCTGACGGTTCTCTGCTTGAGATTGATGGGGTTGAGAGGGAGGAGGTAGGTCAAATGTCTCTCTGCTTGAGATTAGTGGGGGGGCAGAAGAGGGGAGTTTGCTGCCACTTTGCCTGCGATCAGTGAGTGGGAAGGAGGGATCTGTTGCCACTCTGCCTGTGATCAGTGAGAGGGAAGGGGGGATCTGTTGCCACTTTGCCTGTGATCAGAGAGGGGGAAGGGGGAATCTGTTGCTACTCTGCCTGTGATCAGAGAGGGGGAAGGGGAGTCTGCTGCTACTCTGCTTGTGATCCAGGTGGCAGAAGGAGAGCGGGGATAAGGGTGTCAGTAGTGTTATGGGCATGGGCAATGTCTGTGGGGGCCCTTGGGAGGCATTATCCTGCCCAGGAGCGATATGGCAGGAGAGCCACATTCTATCTTTTTTGTGCCTATGCAGTTGGAAGCGCTGATCGGAGCTGCAGGATTTTGTGTACATTAAGCTCTGCCCAGACTTCTGCAACACAATTTGGAATTGCTGATATTTTTTCAGGCAGAATTCATATGGGGGCATCTGAGAATAGGTCTAAAAGTTGGATCTGGAACACTCCCAGTTTCAAATCCACCCAGCACTTGGAATCAAAATGGTATTGGGCCCTCAGACTCTGAAGTGGCAAATAATGTCAATGATTATTGACTATAAGCAAGTACATTTTAAACAACAATTTGACTGTGCTGATCAAACATTCATGAACTTATCATTCAGACTAAAATATTAACTTTCTTAATGAGCTAAAACTTATCAATTAACAAGTAGAGGAAGGATAGAAGGATATAGGAAAAGTATATTTATCAATGAAATTCTACCAATTCCAAGCTTTCTCTTGGGTGATCAATCCAAGAGAAACACAATGACAACTTCAACTTCTCGCACCAACAGAGAAACTGTCAGTGACTCAAAGAAACACTACACCTTTCTGGGACTTTTACTGGTGGGGAAACCATCACTGAACAAATTCCAGCGCTTACACTCAAACTCCACACTGACAAGAGGAAGTTTGACTGCCCCTGAAGTAGATGAAAACAATCTTTCGTACTGATGGGAAGATGCTCAACTACCCTCAAAGATCTCTTCCACCTTAGACATGCATAAAGATATTTTCTGCAACCTCTTTTATTCTGAAGATGTTTTAGGCCCACCTTAGTCAATATTGTTGGAAATGACTAAGTGGTCTATAATATTATCAAGAATTGTAAGGGTTAATTTCTATTGGCTCTAACTAATTGGACAAATCACTTTAGAACCATGCCTTATTTTAAGCTATGTTTCATCTAATGTCGCTGCAGCAGTTTAACTACAGATCCTCGTGGCCCTGCACTAGTTAATGCCTGTCGTACTGAAAATATCCCATTTATACCTACTCTCTGTTTTATGTCCATTAACTAATATACATGTCCTTGCTAATGCACTACCCACAACACCACATGCCCTCATTTTGTGAAGTAACCTTTTATATATTATCTTATCAACTGTTTTTTGAAAATCTAAATATACATGCATTAGATGCACTGGTTGACCCTTATCCATATTGTGAAATACACCTTAAAAAAAACTCTTAACAGATTCATGAAATGTGACTTCCCTCTCATAAATTGGTACTTATTCTGCTTGATTATATTTAGATTTTCCAAATGCCCTATTATCATTTCCATAATAATAGATTCTATCTTTTTGCCTACTATTGATGTTAACTGGCTTGCAGTTCTTTTTTTTTCTCTCTTCCTGCTATCCTAAATATGGAGTTATGTTTGCTACACTTCAACCCTTGGGAACTGTTTTTAGAATTTAAGGAATTCTAGAAGGTCAAAATCAATGTAGTGACTATCTCTGGAGTCACCATTATCATCAGGTCCAGGGCATTTGCTGTCAGTTAGTTCCATTAAATTCTCAAGTGTTACTTCTCTATTTGTACTTATTTTTTCAAGTTCCTCATTCTTATTCGATTCTTAGTTCCCCGTTATTTCTGGAATTAAAGATAGTTACAAAGTATTTGTTTTATGTCTCTGCCATTAGCTTATTCCCTATTATAATTCTATTAGTCTGTCTTTAATGTACCCCCATACACTTTCACCAATCTTTTCCTATTTATATACCTACAGAAATGTTTATAGTTTGTTTTAATGTCTTGCTAGCTTGCACCCACTGCCGAAGATATTATGTGAGAGCAAGATGAAGTCGGGATGTGCGCCTAATGTTATCACAAGTTATTTTATGCACTTCTAGATCAGAAATATGCCTGTTTGGGATGAGTAAAATTCTGACTTCAAAGGTCCAATATCCAACACTAAATTTCACTGTCCATTCCTGACCTTTGCTTTAGAGCTGTGACTTTGCCAGTAATGTCTTGAGAAGAATAGAAAGCTAGTCAGTGGCTAGGAAGCAAAGAGTTGCTTAAGTAGTCTTTTTCTGATTGGCAGGCAGTGACAAGTGGGGTACTACATGGACCTGTGTTAGGACCTCAACTGTTCACACTATATAAATGATTTGGAAGAGGGAACTAAATGTATTATTATGGAATTTGCAGATGACACAAAGCTGGCTTAGAGGGTAAGCTGTAAGAAGGGGGCAGAGATGCTTCAACATGATTTTTATAGGCTGAGTATGTGGGCATATGCATGGCAGATGCAATATAATGTGGATAAATGTGAGGTTATTCACTTAGGTAGCAATAATAGAAAAACAGATTATTACTCAAATTGAAAGAGATGGATATACAGCTTGACTTTGGTGCCTCGTGCATCAGTCACTAAAAGTAAGCATACAGGTACAGTAGGCAGTCAAAAAGGCAAATGGTATGTTGGCCTTCAAATGAGAGGGATAGGAATGTTTTATTGCAATTGTATAGGGTGTTGGTGAAGCCACACCTGGGGTATTGTGTGCAGTTTTGGTGTCATTATCTGAGAATACAAAGGAAGGACAGTGAAGGTTTACCAGGTTGATTCCTGGGATGGCAGTTCTGTCATTTGAGGAGGGACCATGTCGATTAGGATTATTCACTGGAATTTAGAAGAGTGAGATGAGATCTCATTGAAACTTAGAATATTCTAACACGGTTAGATAGCGCAGATTCAGAAAGAAACTTCTCATTGTTTGGGGTGTCCAAAACTAGAGGTCATAGTTTGAAGATAAGAGCTAAACCTTTTAGAACTGAAGGGAGGAGAAATTTCTTCACCCTAGAAGTGGTGAATCTGTGGAATTCACTACTACAGAAAGTAGTCTGATTTCAAGAAATTAGAGATAGCTTCTTCCCCGCATATCTATTTAGTTCCAAGAGCTATCAGGTTATTGAATTTGATGATCAGCTATGACAATAATGAAGGCAGAGCAGGCTTTAAGAGCTGAATGCCATCCTCCTGCTTCTAGTTTTTATGTTTTCCTTGAATTTATAACCCCCCACCATCCCCTTATTAAATTAAAGCTTTTGTCCACTACCCCAGTTGTTTGATTTGCTGTTTAAGTGGAGCCTATCCCAACAGAAAAACAGCTTTTCTTTTTCACTGAGTACTGATGTAAAGCTGCATGATATGAATTAAACAGAATTACATAGACTAGATGAAGCTGTAACCCATCTCAGGATTCAGAAATGAAACACTGGAACTTCAATAACTGAAGTTATCATAGGAATGACCTAGACATGTTATTACCACTCAACACAGTGTATTATCAAATAGAAATTTTTAAAAATTGATGAGAAAAATTGTAAGCTCAGTTTTGGTTTACTTGGGTTTAATATTATAGATGAACTAATGTCTCAGCAATGCTTGAGTGCTTCTCTGCAGTATCTTCTCAATGTGAGTAATGCTGTATGCATCCAGTATCCAGATTAAGTTGGGCAATGACAATCCCACGTATCCTTCACAGCCAGTAAACACAAGTAACTTAATGCAATTGGTGACCGATATCCAGGGAGTAGCTGAAATAACTTGGCATTCGTGTTTGCCCCTGGAGGCCTTAGTGAAACATGGGCTGTTGTCACTACTTTATTAGTCATAGTAGGGGGGGCGCTCAGATTTATATTTGAAGAAATGTACTGGAAATCTATTTTTACCAAAAGGTCGGTGATGGGTTATGACCCCGTTTACATTCAGTATATGATTTTATGTATGTAGGTAACATGTTGGTAACATGATTTTCTTTGAGAATCATTTCCATGTCATCACTGTAAACAATGGGGATAGGGTCCATTATAGAAACCAATACAAATCAGGGAGTTTCACCCCTGAAGTTCTCCATGTTAGGACGTAACCATATCAGAGTAGTATTTAATTGACATAAAGTCATTTTAGAGATCCTCCCCAATGGCTTATATATTAAGAAATTTGCCCAGGGTTATACTAAGAAACCCAGAATATTGATTTACCTGTGCATTATGGCAAGATTTTTCACCTCGACTCCTGCATTGTGTGAGGCAGTCTGCCCACTATTGGCTGGCAGCAGGGATCTTCTGTTCCAACTGCTATGGTTTTCCCATTGTTTTCACCCTCTGCTACCAGGGAATCCATGACAAGGAATGTCGTCAGGGGGAACTGGAAGATCCCATCAGCAGGAATAGCCAAAAAATTTCAGTCTTTTTTTTGTGTTGCCTCTCATTCTGTTTGCCTTGGAATGAAACCAAGGGTGGGATTCTCTGGCCGCACTCGCCCCAAAACTGGAGAACTATTGCTGGAAGTCAGTGGACCTTTGCATGGTCACCATCACCACCATAACAACCTCCTCCCCCCCACTCTCACTACAATTCCCATGGCAAGGGATGGAAGAAATGATGCAATGTCACACTGTTTCCTGTAGGTGGATTGATAAAATTCTAAAAAAGATGTACTACTCTGAGATACACACTCTCACATTCTCACACACTACCTGTATCCATATGTCCGAGTATGAGCATCTCGGCCTTTTTGGCTAAGACCAAATATCAGATCAAGCCCAACATCGGGTGCAATGCCTAATTTTGTCAACTTGGATCTTGTTTGTCTCACTTGTAAGGACCACAAATTGGATTCAATTGAAATTTGTTTTTTGGAGCAAGCAAGGAATGGATTGGGTCTGCCCCATTCCATTCTGGGCATTAGCTTTGTAACTTTAAGAATAGAGAATACTATGAAAAACATATATTTCTACAATGCATTAGATTTTTAGAGAAACATCCAGTTCAAAGGAAAGCCATTCAGTCTATCATTTATGTTTGGTTGCAAGAGAGAACTACAGCAGGGCTATTTGGTTGACCAACCATTCAACACTGACATTCAATGGCATTACCATGGCTGAATCCCCCATTATCAACACCTGCAAGCTACCATCGAGTAGAAACTGAATTGGGCTAGCCATATAAATATTTGACTATAAGAATATTTCAGAGGCTAGGAATTCTGCAGCAGTTAATTACCCCCTGACCTTCCCCACCTCCAACTTCAAATCCTATCCACAATTTACAAGGCACAAGTTAGGAGTGTGGTGAAATACTCTTCACTTGTCTGATGAGTGCAACTCCAACAACACTTAAGATGTTTGGCACTATCCAAGATAATTCAGCCCAACTGACTACTATCCTTTCCAGAAACATTAATTCCCTCCACTGCCACTGAACAGTAGCAGCTGTGTGCACCATCTGCAAGATGTGCTGTAGGAATTCACCAAGTCTCCTTTGGCATCATTTTCCAATCGCGTGACCACTACTATCTAAAAAGACAAAGGCAGCAAACACATGGGAACACCTGGGCCTAATTGCCAACAATGCCCAAATCCCATTAATGATTTTTTTTTTAAAGCTTGCAGACAATGTGATTTAGATAGAACTACTATGGAGAGCTTTTGGATGAATTACAAAAGAACAAAGAGCAATACAGCTCAGGAAACAGGCCCTTTGGCCCTACAAGCCTGCACCGTCCATTTTAACACTGAGTGAGTGCCTTATTCAAGTCTTTCATCGATCGTTGACATTTTTTGTCAATCCCTAGTGGACTCCACAATAAAGGAGGTACAAATTTAGTGGATTATATGTGCGCCAGATTAAGGGAGATCCAATTCAGGGACAATTTATTGACACCAATCAGTATAAAAAGCATGTTTTTGGGATGTGGGAGGAAACCAGAGCACCTGGAGAAAACCCACGCAAGCACAGGGAGAATGTGCAAACTTCCACAGACGTTGATCTAAGCCGGAGATCTGACCCGGGTCCCGGTAACTGCATAGCAGACAGTGATAGTCACTGAGCTCTCGTGTTGCTTGTCAATTGGTCCAGGCGTGAAGCACTAGGCAACTCTCAAAGCAACATCCAAGAGCAACCCTTGCATGACCCACCGCACGTATGCCCTTTATTGGCCAACAAGGCGGACTGAATCGCCTGTGGATGTAAAAAGGGGACATCAATAAACATCAATAGACATACAACAGGCTACACAGACATGAATGGAAGATCCCCAATAGTTCCAATGTAAGTGACAAGGTGAGCCTTAAAATTTGTAGGAATCTATTAATTCCCAGGAATGTCCTGAGGCTCTTGATCTTCAACTAGAACATTTCTTTTATATTCCTCCATCTCCAGTCTGCTCATGTGCCTATCTAGGTAAGTCTTAAACATCCCTAGTGTGTCTGCCTCCTTGGCAGTGCATTCTAGGACACCACAACCCTCTGTGTAAAAAAAAAAATCCCTCTAACATCTGAGTTATACCTCACCCTGCTCACCTTGAGCCTGTGACCCCTCGTGATTTTCGCATCCATTCTGGGAAAAAAACTTCCCACTGTTCACTCCATCTATACCCTTCATAATCGTATACAGCTCTATTAGGTTTCCCCTCATTCTCTGTCTTTCCAGGGAGAACAAGCCCAGTTTGCCCAATCTCTCCTCATAGCTAAGACCCTCCATACCAGGCAGCATCCTGTAAACCTCCTCTGTGCTCTCTCTAAGGCCTCCATGTTCTTCCGGTAGTGCGACGACCAGAACTGGATGCAGTATTCTAAATGTGGTTTAACCAACGTTCTTTACAACTGCAACATCAGACCTCACTTTTTATACTCTATACTTCCAATAAAAGCAAGCATACCCTATGCCTTCTTCAACACCTTCTCCAACTATGCTGCCATCTTCAAGAAACCTGCATACCTAGGTTCCTCTGTGTTTCTATACTCTTAATGGTCCTACCATTTATTATATAAATCCCCCCTACATTATTTTTTCCAAAATGCATCATCTTGCATTTATTAAATTCCATCTGCCATTCCTCTACCCAGTTTACCAGCTTATCTATATCATGCTGTATTGTCCAACACTGTTCATCACTATTAGCAAATCCAGCCATTTTCGTGTCATCTACAACTTGCTGATCACACCAGTTACTCCCTCTTCCAAATCATTTATATATATCACAAATAGTACAGAGCCCTGTGGAACACTACTAGTCACAGACCTCCAGCTAGAAAAAGACCCTTCCACTGGTACCCTCTGTCTCCTGTGACCAAGCCAGTTCTCAACCCATCTAGCCACCTGTCCTTGTATCCCATGAGCCTTAATCTTTTTCACTAGCCTGCCATGAGGGACTTTGTCAAATGCCTTACTGAAATCCATGTAGATGACATCCAAGGCTCTTTTTTGCCAACCATTTGGTCAGCTCAAAAAATTCCACCACATTTATAAGGCACAACCTCGCTCTTACAAAATCATGTTGCCTGTCACTAGTGAGATTGTTCTGTTCTAAATGTGCATATATCCTATCTCTAAGAATCCACTCCAACAACTTTCCTACCACTGATGCCAAGCTCATTGTACTCCCCCACCTCTTTTAGACCCTCCACTGTCTTGCCTAAAACAATTATATCCCGGAATATTCAGCTGCCAGTCCTGTCTTTCTTTTAACCAAGTCTCTGTCACCGCAACCACATCCAAATTCCATGTAAGCATTAAGGCCTTAAGTTCATCTGTCTTACCCGTTACACTCCTCGCATTGAAGCAGATGCATTCCAGACCTCAGGCCACTCAAGTCCTCCTTCTCCAGAATGCTCCTGTAATTACCCGGGTTATCCTTGCTACCCTTTTTAAACAACGGTACCATATTTGCTATCTTCCAATCCTCTGGGACTTCACCTGTGTCCAAAGAAGAGACAAAGATTTCCACCAGAGGCTCAGCAATTTCATCTCTTGTCTTCCTGAGCAGTCTAAGATAAATGCCATCAGGCCCCGGGGATTTGTCAGTTTTAACGTTTCCTAAAAAACCTAACACTTCCTCTCTTGTAATGGAGATTTTCTCCAATGGGTCAACAACTCCCTCTAAGTCACTCCAAGACAACAAACCCCTCTCCTTTGTGAATACTGACACGAAGTATTCATTCAGGATCTCCCCTATTCCCTTGGGCTCTAAACATAATTCCCTTCCTTTGTCCCCGAGAGGTCCGATTTTTCTCTAACTCTTTTGTTCCTAACATATGAATAAAATGCCCTTGGATTATCCTTAATCTTGTCTGCCAAGACTATTTCATGACCTCTTTTTGCCCTTCTAACTCCCTGTTTGAGTTCTCTCCTATTCTCTCTGTATTCCTCCAGAGCTCTCTCCGTTCTCAGTTGTCTTGACCTAATGTATGCCTCTCTTTTCTTTCTGATCAAGTCCTCAATATCCCTGGTTATCCATGGCTCTCTAATCCTGCCTTTCCTATCCTTCCTTTTTACAGACGCATGTCTATCTGCAGCCTTATCAGATGTCCCTTTAAAAGATTCCCGCATACCAGACATGGACTTACCCTCTAACATCCTCTCCCAATCTATGGCCACTAATTTCTGCCTAATGCGGCTAAAGCTAGCTTTCCCTCAATTTACCACCATACTCTTAGGACAACACTCATCCTTTTCCATTAGTATCCTGAAGTAAACAGAATTGTCACATGTTCCCCTACTGAAACCTTGACCACCTGGCCAGGCTCATTCCCCAGAAATAGGTCCAGTATAGCCCCCTCTCTAGTTGAGCTTACTACGTACTGCTCCAAAGACCCTTCCAGTATGTATTTTACAAATTCCTCCCCGTCCAGATCCCCAGCGCTAAGCACCTTCCAATTCACACCAGGGAAATTAAAGTCTCCCACTATAACAACCCTATTTTTTCGGCACCTATCCAGAATTTCCTTACAGAACTGTTCTTCAATTTCCCATGGGCTATTGGGTGGCCTATAGTATACACCCAGCGTAGTGATTGCACCCTTCCTGTTCCTGAGCTCCACCCACAGCGACAATTACATGACTCCTCTAAATTGTCCACCATCTGCACTGCTGTAATACGCTCCTTAACTAATATCACTACTTCCCCACCTCTTTTAGACCCTCCTCTGTATTGCCTAAAACAATTATACCCTGGAATATTCAGCTGCCAGTCCTGTCCTTCTTTTAACACAAGTCTCTGTCACTGCAACCACATCCAAATTCTGTGTAAGCATTAAGGCCTTAAGTTCATCTGTCTTACCCGTTACGGTCCTCACATTGAAGCAGATGCACTCCAGATCTTCAAGTCTACTCAGGTTCTCCTCCAGAATGCTCCTCTTCTCATTTACCCTTACCCCGGCAACCAACTTATCCCCAGCCTCAGTGTCTACTGAGCTATTGTTTTCATCCCCACCACCTCCCTCCACATTACTTTAAACCCTGCTGAAACACTACAGCTAAATTCCCAGTCAAGATATTTGTACCCTTCCCATTTAGGTGTACCCCACCCTTCCTACACAGGTGCCTTCTCACGAAAACTTCCCAATGATCTACAAATATGAAATATGAATTGCAATGAGTTTTTGGATTTGGCAGGGAGTGTTGGTGCCTTTATCCTAGATGGGCTGCTGTAAGTGCCTGCTCTGACAACCTTTGCTTTTGGATGTCATCTCTTCATCACAATTGTTCAATTCACAATTGCTCCATTTTCAATCTATCTGCAACATTCCATCACAGCATCCTTTTGGCCAAAATCCTGCAATAAAAGCCATCAATAAAAAAAATTGATAAAAACTGCCAATGGATCAAATATCTTAGTGTGTATGTTCAAAAGAGTGCTCCTGTATGCCACCCCATTAAAGTCCTCAACTGTATCCCCTGCAATGGAACTCCTCCAATGCCTTACTTTTTGGTGCCTCTTTGCCTGTCTGCAGATCACTCATACCCGTTGACTTGCCTTTGCAGATCCTGACACTGTCTTAGCCTCTAAGTTATCCGCAGTGTCAATATTTGAGCTGGTAACGACAAGTTTACTGCAAGAGAAATAGAAAGATAATGGTTTAGGAAAATAATTCCAGAGATAAGGGTAACTGAATAATCAGCCTTTGATTGTGGAACTGAGGGAAAGGAAAATCACAAAAAATGTATCTAAAATAAATACAGAAGCATTCAGCAAGTATAACAAATTATGATAAAGCACACAACAATAGAATTAAATTGTCAATTACCATTTTTACCTGGTTTAAATGAAAATAAAGACTTGCACTCAGAACACTACTAAAAACCTCAAGACATATCAAAGCACTTTCCAGTCACAAGAATGTTTTGAACTCTAGGTACTGTTTTAATGTGAGGAGGATGGCAACTGAATTGCATACAACAAAGTTTGACAAACAGCAATGAGATAAATTATCTATAATTAGTGATCTTGTTTGGAATTAAATATTAACCATAACATCAGGGTCAATTCCAAAGATCATCTTTGAAATAGTGCTGAGGACTTTATTTACTTCCACCTGAGAAAAGCACAGTTTGACATTTCATCTGACGGATGACGTAAGTCATTTATGATGGGTTGGTTTGTGCGTGAAGATCAGATGATAAGTGGCTATCTGTTACTTCCAGTGTCAGTTGTAACTCCATCATGCAGCTTTTCTTGGTACTTGTTTTTATTGGCTTTACAGGTATTTGTCCATGTTTTTCTGGCATAGTACAACGTTTCTGACCTTATATACTGGGATCAACTGAAACATAAGCTGTAGTGTCAGTTGTCCTGTGCTGGAAGGACCATCTGCATCCTTAATGTGGATGGCCCTATTGCTGATCCAACAGCTAACAATGAAGTTGTAAGTCAAAAACTGTAGCTGGTGGAGTTGCAATATAAAACAATTGGTCGTTAGTGATGACATCTAAAATTATGACATCAGATTGCACATATCCATGGTCATGATGGAGTTGTCCAGAACTTTGGTAAGGCCGCAGTTGGAATACTGTGTGTAGTTCTGGTCGCCACATTATAGGAAGGATGTGAATGCACTGGAAGGGGTGCAGAGGAGATTCTTGTTGCCTGAAGTGGAACATTTAAGTTATAAAGAGAAATTGGATAGGCTTGGGTTGTTTTCTCTGGAGCAGAGAAGATTGAGAGTTGACCTAATTGAGGTGTTCAAGATAATGAGGGGCATGGACAGGATAGATGGCGAGCAGCTGTTCTCCTTTGCTGAAGGGTCAGTTACGAGGGGACACAAATTAAAAGTGAGGCATGGGAGGTTTTGGGGGTACTTGGGGAAAGGTTATTTACTCAGAGGGTGGTAATGGTCTGGAATGCACTGCCTGAGAAGTGGTGGAGACAGGATGCCTTACATTCCTTAAAAAATACCTGGATGAATACTTGGCACACCATAACATTCAAAGCTATGGGCCTAGTGTGGGCAAGTGGGATTCGGTGGGCAGGTCAGGGTCTTTCATGCGTTAGTGTAGACTCGATAGACCAACTTATCGAGGGCCTCTTCTGCTCTGTAGTATTCTGTGATGTACATTGATGACACCCAGCGATTCTTTATCACCAACTTTCTATACCCATTTATTGCTGGAATTATCATAGAAACAAAGAAAATAGAAGCAGGAGT
The DNA here is from genome assembly GCA_024679065.1 of Sphyrna mokarran. NCBI lineage: Eukaryota > Metazoa > Chordata > Chondrichthyes > Carcharhiniformes > Carcharhinidae > Sphyrna > Sphyrna mokarran. Next base: position 100,080,767 of record JAGIQG010000003.1, on the reverse strand, counting down.
TGGCTGTTCAGCCCTTTGAGCTTGCTCCACTATTCAATGTGATTATGATTCATTCTCTATCTCAATGCCATATTTGCATGCTCTCCCCATTTCCTTTGACAACTTTGTGTCTAAAAATCTGTCCATTTCCTCCTTAACTGTTGAGTTACTTGACCAACACAGCTTTCTATGGTAGAGAATTCCACAGATCCACCATCCTCTGAATCAAGAGGCTTCTCTTCATCTCAGTTCTCTTCATACTCAGTCCAGACCTGAGTATCTCAGTCAGGTACTCTGTATCCTGAGACTGTGACCCCGTGTTCAAGACCCTCCAGCCAGAGGATGATTGGGATTCTTCCAAAAACATGGGGGAAAATGGGGGTAAGTCACGTCAGTATGATAAATTTTTCACTATGCTGGTGTCAGACAGTATGGTCCCCACAATAAACCCATCAGCAGTGATGTCAGAGTTGGGGGGAGGGTGTTGCAGGCAGCCTTTGCTGCCATGTGGCCCCTCCAGGCCATGAAATGACCTTTAAGGCAAGTCAGCAGGAACCCCTGCCAGTTTGCCATAGTGGTGTTGTCACACAGTGGAGATACGTCCAAACACCTGTAAAATGTCAGCACCTGACCATTATTTAGCCAACCCCCAATTGGTCAATAGCCGTGTTGTTGATGGTCATTGGTACTATGCTCGGACAGAAGATCTCAGCTTTCATTTCAACAACATCCATCATCATTTGACACAACTTCCCGCCTCTGAGACCATCTCAAAAAGTTTTGTAAAATTCAGCGTCTTGTTACAATGACGATTCTTCTTTCTGCTTGACCTGTTCACAGAATCGTTCAGGGCATCATGCTGGATAAGACACTTGAGGGAGGGAAGAGGTGATTCTCTCTCCCTACTGTGCCAATTTTATGGTGCGATGAGGCGGAGAATCTCACGGCCAGGCATGCATAGGATTTGTGCATGCATTCTTGCCGCAAGCACATCTCCCAGTGCCAGACTTCTGGCGCCATTAGATATGTGCTGGAAACCAGTGGGAAAACCAGATAAGTCACTTTAATCTGTTTTTAATATAATTTAAATGTAATTAGTGGGCCAGAGACAGAACTCTATAGCCCTATCAACCTTTCCTACTCCGCCAGTGGGAGATGGTGCCCCAGGGCACAAGCACCTTGGAAGTGCCAGCCTGTGCCCCTAGCACTGCCCAAGAGGCAAGATGTCCATGTCAAGGGGGCACCTTCACATTACCTACTGGGCATGGGGCAGTGCAAAAGGGGCGTGGCCTGGGGCAATCAATTGGAGGGGTCTCGCTGGTACTCTGCCTAGGACCAGTCTGGACACTAGGGAGGAAAGCGATCGGGGGTGGGCTGAGGGTGGGTGTCTGCCTGCTGTGGGCTTGGCAGTGCATGGCAGGGACGGGCCAGGACTGCTGGGGGAGAACTGTGAGGTGGAAGGTGTGATGGGGAGGAAATCAGGGCCATCCGGCATGGGGACTTTGGTGGGGGGAAGGACTGGGCTGGCCCAGGAGTAGTTGGGGAGGACTGTGATCGGGTCTTGGGGGAGGTTACAGGGGCAGCCCTGTGGGAGTCCCGGGGGTCAGTAATTGAACTGACCAGCAAGTGGAGAGCTGATAGTTCGGGATCACTGCACATGTGACCCTCCTGGGGGGGAATAGGCCCCGCCCTGCCCCCTGAGATCTAGTGATATTCACACTGGTGGCCTCTGCAGTGCTCAAAGTGTGGGAGATTCTCGTTTGAACTCCCACTGAAAAAAAAATGAGTTACACCAATTAACCCACAAATTTGACACTTAGAATTTTTTGGAAGAACTCTGGCCTTGAAATGTAGAAATTTCTGCTGGCAAAAACCATCTCAGTGCAGATCCCTACAAGATGACAGGTGAGAGTGGCATCTTTGCCACTCGGCAAAATCTGGACTCAGCGATGATAGGATATATGTGGCAAATGCCTCTGGTTTTGTTTCAAGTCGAATTTTCTTGGACATTTGTGTATTTTAAAATTCAACAACAATTTTTTCTATCTCATGTGCAGTCAGTGCACAGATTTGTGACATAGAACTTACAGAAAATTTCATACTGGGCTTCATATAATTAATTTTGAATTTACAATGCAAATATTTTCTGCTATATTATGGAAATCCCTGAAGTTTATTTATTCGTCATAAGTAGGCTTACATTAACACTGCAATGAAGTTACTGTGAAAATCCCCTTGTCGCCACATTCCAGTGCCTGTTTGTTAACACTGCAGGAGAATTTAGCATGGCAAATCCACCTAATCAGCATGTCTTTCAGACTGTGGGAGGAAATCAGAGCACCCAGAGTAAACCTGTGTAGACACTACACAGACAGTAACCCAAGCCAGGAATCGAACCTGGGATCCTGGCACTGTGAGGTAGCAATGCTAACCACTATGCCATTGTGCCACCCTACAGAACATACACTAAAGACTACCATATGACATAAAACATAAGACCTTTTACCTATACACTGAACTGTCTCTTGAATTTAAACATTTATTGCTTGTCCTCAGTTGTTGGAGTGTACTCTGGTCCTGATACCAGACCAGGATATTTTGGTCTGGTATCTGCAGGCTCAACAGTGAAAGCAATATTCAAATACCTAAATTGATATCTGTCCTTCTATTTTTACCAAATTACATTGCAGAAAGCTTTGAAGTAATCTCTTGATTGATGGAGGATGGCTGATGTGTTTCTCTTTAATGATGTTTCCTGCCCTCATCAATACTTCAGTTTTAATGCAATTTTATTCTCTTTCTAGTCATCCTCATCCTGAAATTTGGCCCATGTTTGGGTTTGGTTCCAGTGTTCATGCATCCACTCCCATTGCAAATTGGGCTTACAGCTGGGTAGCTGGCAATCAGGGCTGGTGAGGGGCGGGGAGGAGAAAGAGGTCAATAACTGGGGCCAGTGGGGAAAAAAGTCAATACTCGGGGCTTGGGTTAGAGATTAGACTCGGTGAGGGAGGGGCTCCACCTGGTCTTTGGGAAGTGTTGAAGCTGCCATTTGCTTTGGCAAGCTGCCTGTTCCCTGACCCTTTCATTGCTGGGTTTCCTGATCCATGGAAAACCCATGCAGCAAACAGCAGCAAATTTTAAATGGAGCTCCCAGTTGCACCATGAAAGCCCCATTCAAGTCTGTTAATTAAGTGCCCCACCCCTCCAGCCAGGGCGTAGGGAAGCCCCAAAACTCACTACCATAAAGAGGCCAGTGGATGTGTGTGGTCACATTTCCCATATTTAATTTTTAAATCCCGTCCCCCTCCCTGCCTAACACTCTATATCACCCATTGTTAGAAAGATGGCATAGTGGCCACATGGAATTTGCACATTCTCCCTGTGTCTGTGTAGGTTTCCTCTGTTTCCTCCCACAGTTCAAGGACATGCAGGTTAGATGGACTGGCCATGCTAAATTGCCCCTGAGTGTCTAAAGTGTGTAGATTAGGTGGATTAACCATGCTAAATATGCATGGTGGGATGCCCTTTTAGAGAATTGGCGCAGATTCCATCTGCGCTGTAAAGATTCTATCAATTGGGGTTAATATCGAAGCTTGAGTGATCCTGACTGAAGCCAATAGTTCGCTGTGACATTCTTCAATTTGTAATCCAATGTTTGATATTGAATGCAGCAACCAGTCTGTTAGTTTGTGTATTAATCGCGCAGAAAAGCTATTCTAGCTTTAATAAAATACTGTAGCTTTGATAAAATTACAGAATAACGTAGAGCATGTTGAAAGTAACAAGGAAATGAAACAACTCAACAAGAAAATTAGAGAGAAAAGATCAAAAAATGACCACAGACCAGAACAAAGACAGCAATTAAACTAATCAAATATACAAAAAACCCCAACAGACTGAAGGAAAAATCTTCTGGTAAATAGAACCAGCAGGTGGATGTATAAAAATAGTTAGGTGAACCAGGACAGTATGAAAAGGACAAACCCTGAAGCAAAATGAATAAAGTCCAACCAGTAAAAATTATTATAATGTCACGAGGCAGAAATATATTTGTCGTTATTCCTTTTATAATAGTAGAGACCCGCAAAATATATGCTGCCAAATTTTATACTTAACCAATTCCATCGTCTCATCCAACACTCCTATGTCACTCTTCCCATGCCATCCCTTCCAATCATGCCATCTCCAACCCATACCACTCTTCCCATGCATGCCCAGCCCCTCCCAACCATGCCTGCTTGATCAGTACCCCATCGACCACCTTAAACATTCCCTCCACCACCAATGCACAGTGGTAGCAATGTGTATCATCTACCAGGTAGACTGCAGCTATTCGCCAAGCCTTCTTTGACAGCACTTTCCAAACGCAAACCTCTATTCCCTAGAAGGACAAGAGCAGCAGATGCATTTTAATACCAACATCTGAATATTTCCCTCTAGGCCACTCATCTTCATGACTTGGAACTATATTGCCATTCCTTTACTGTTGCTGGATCATAATTCTGGAACTTTGTTTCTAACAGCACAGTGGGTGTACCTACACTATATAGACTGCAACAGTTCACGAAGGCAGCTTCCCAAGGGCAAAATGGGATTGACAATAAATGTGGCTTTGCTTGCAATGCTCACATGCTATGAAACAATTAATACACAACTATCAATTCTTTCCAAAATCCTGAAACTCTCAATCAAAGCATCATTAAATTTTCTGTATTCTAAGAAATGCAAGCCCAGTTTAAGTCTTCTCTTATTATAATCTAATCCTTGGAGCTCTGGTAATTTTCTGGAAAATATACACATTTATAAATTTATTCTATTAATCTTATAAGACCATAAGACATCGGAGCAGAATTAGGCCACTCGGCCCATTGACTCTGTTCCGCCATTCAATTGTGGTTGATATTTTTGTCATCCCATTCTCTTGCCATTCCCCCATTACCCCGATCCCTTTATTAATCAAAAACCTATCTATCTCTGTCTTAAAGACGCTCAATGACCTGGCCTCCACAGCTTTCCGCGGCAAAGAGTTCCACAGATACCCTTTGGCTGAAGAAATTCCTCCTCATTTCTGTTTTAAAGGATCATCCATCTGGCTGTACCCTCTGGTTCTAGTTTTTCCTACTAGTGGAAATATCCTCTCCATATCCACTTTATCTAGGTCTCACAGTATCCTGTATGTTTCAGTAAGTTCCCCTTCATCCTTCTAAATTCTAATGTGTACAGACCGAGAATCCTCAACCGTTCCTCATACAACCAGCTCTTCATTCCAGGGATCATTTTTGTGAACCTCCTCTGGACCCTTTCAATGGGCAGCATATCCTTCCCTAAATATGGGGCCCAAAACTACTCACAATACTCCAAATGGGGTTTGACCAGAGCCTTATATAGCTTCAGAAGTACATCCCTGTTCTTGTATTCTAGCCCTCTTGACATGAATGCTAACATTGCATTTGCCTTCTTAACTGCTGACTGAACCTGCACGTTAACTTTAAGACAATCTTGAACAAGGATATTGAAGTCCCTTTGTGTTTTTGATTTCCTAAGCATTTTCCCATTTAGAAAATAGTCTATGCCTCCATTCCTTCCAAAGTGCATAACCTGACACTTTTCCACATTGTATTCCATATGCCACTTTGCCCATTCTCCTAACTTGTCCCAGTTGTTCTGCAGCACCCCCGCCCCTGCTTTCTCAATACTACCTGCCCCTCCACATATCTTTGTATCATCTGCAAACTTAGCAATGGAGCCTTCAGTTCCTTCCTCCAAATCGTTAGTCTATATTGTGAAAAGTTGGGTCCTAGCACTAACCCCAAGACACACCATTAGTCACCAGCTGCCATCCTGAGAAAGACTCCTTTATCTCCACTCATCTGCCAGTTAGCCAATCCTGTATCATGCCAGGATCTTATCCTTAACACCTTGGGCACTTATTTAACAGTGTCCTATGTGGCACCTTGTCAAAGGCTTTCTGGGAATGTAAATAAACTGGTTCTTCTTTATCTAACTTCCTTGTTACTTCCTCAAATAACTCTAACAGATTTATCAGACATGACCTCTCCTTGACAAAGCCGTGCTGACTCAATCTTATTTTATCATGCAGTTTCAAGTTCTCTGCAATCTCATTTTTAATAATGGATTTTAAAATCTTGCCAATGATTGAAGTTAGGCTAACCAGCCTTTAATTTCCAGCCTGCGGCCTCCCTCCCTTCTTAAACAGCAGTGTTACATTAGCTACTTTCTAGTATCCTTCCTGCCATGATGTGGAGATGCCGGCGTTGGATTAGAGTAAACACAGTAAGAAATTTCACAACAGCAGGTTAAAATCCAACAGGTTTATTTGGCAGCACAAGCTTCATCAGGTGAGTGGGAGTTCCAAAAGCATGTGCTGCCAAATAAATTTATTGGACTTTAACCTGGTATTGTGAGACTTCTTATTATCCTCCCTGCCTCCAATGATTCCTGAAAGATCATCACTAATGCCTCCACAATTTCCTCAGCCAACTCCTTTAGAACTCTGGAGTATAACCTATTTATCCACTTTCAGACCTCTCACTTTTCCCAGAATCTTCTCCTTATTGATGGCCACTACAGTCACCTGTGCCCCTTGATTCTCCTGGAGCTCTGGCGTCCCACTGGCATCTTCCACCATGAAGACTGATACAAAATAACTAATCAATTCCTCTACCATTTCTTTATTTCCTATTATTATTTCTCCAGCCTCATTTTCCAGCAGTCCAATGGTTATTTTTGCCTCCCTTTTACTTTTTATGTATTGAAAAAAGCTTTCCTATCTTCTTTCATATTCCTAACTAGGTTACACTTATATTTCATCTTCTCTCTCCCACCAGGCCTCCCTCCCCATTGCTTTTTTAGTTGTTTTGTGCTCGCATTTAAAGGCTTCCCACTAATCTTCGCCACTTTGTATGCTTTTACTTTTGCCTTTATGTTGTCCTTGATTTACCTCGTCAGCCATGGATGCCTTGTTCTCCCCTTAGCATGTTTCCTCCTTCTTGGGATGAATTTCTGTTGTGCCTCCTGATTAACTTTCAAAGACTGCTACCATTGCTGTTCTAACATCTTCCCTGCTAGGCTTCCTTTCCAATCAACTGTGGTCTACTCCTTCCTCATTGTCAGTGTAGTTACCTTTATTTATTTGTAACACTGTTACATCTGACTCCAGCTTCTCCCTCTTAAATTGCAGGGCAAGTTCTATCATATTGTGGTCACTGCTCCCTAAGAGTTTCTTCATCTTAAGTTCCCTAATCAAGTCTGCCTCATTATACATCACCAAATCCAGAATTGCCTGTTCCCTGGTAGACTCTGTCACAAACTGCTCCAAAGAAACATCACTTAGCCATTCCACAAATTTCTTTTCTTGGGATCCACTATCTACCTGATTTTCCCAGCCCACCTGCAAATTGAAGTCCCCCATAATTATTGTAATATTGCCTTTTTATATGTCTTTTCTATTTCCTGATTTATTTTCTGCCCATGTCCTGACTACTGCTAGAGGACTGTACATATCTCCCATCAGGCTCTTTTTACCTTTGCAATTCCTCAATTCTACCCACAGAGATTGTATGCCTTCTGATCCTTGTTATCTATATAAATTCATTCCTAAATAGCAACCCTACCCCCTTTGCCCCTCTCCCTATTTTTCAATAAGAAGTCTTACAACACCAGATTAAAGTCCAACAGGTTTATTTATCTCCAGCCAGAACAGTTAGTGAGATTTTGCAAGCCCAGACAACTCGTGGGGGTTACAGATAGTGTGACATGAACTGCGTCAACTGCCTCAGCACTCAATGCTGACAACTGCCAATCTCCAGATGCAATTTTACAACTCATCTGCTTCATCCTGGACCACAATGTCTTCAGCTTCAACAACCAATTGTTCATCCAGACATATGGAACAGCCATGGGGACCAAATTTGCACTTCAATATGACAACATCTTCATGCACAGGTTCAAACAAGACCTCTTTACTGCACAGGACCTTCAACTGATGCTATGTACCAGATACATCGATGACATCTTCTTCTTTTGGACTCATGGTGAACAATTACTGAAACAACTATATGATGACATCAACAAGTTCCATCCCACCATCAGACTCACCATGGACTACTTTCTGGAATTGGTTGCATTCTTGGACACACACATCTCCATCGAGGACGATCATCTCAGCACTTCACTGTACTGCAAGCCCACAGATAACCTCACAATGCTCCACTTCTCCAGTTTCCACTTTGAACATGTTAAAGAAATCATCCCCTACAGACAACCCCTTCGTATACATAGGATCTGCTCAAATAAAGACGGTCGCAATGGACACCTCCAGGCACTAACAGATGCTATCATAAGAACACGATATGGTACTCAACTCATCGATCGACAGTTGCGATGCGGCACAGCAAAAAAATGCACCGACTTCCTCAGAAGACAAACGTGGAACGCGGTGGACAAAGTACCCTTCGTCATCCAGTACTTCCCCAGAGTGGCGAAGCTACAATATCTTCTCCGGAGCCTTCAACATGTCATTGATGAAGATGAGCATCCCACCAAGGCAATCCCCACACCCCCACATCTTATCTTCAAACAATCACACAATCTCAAACAGACCATTGTCTGCAACAAACTAACCTTCAGGAGAACAGTGACCACAACATCACACAACGCTGCCACAGCAACTTCTGCAAGATGTGCCGGATCATCGACATGGATACCATCGTCTCATGTGAGAAAACCGCCCACCAGGTACACGGTACATACACTTGCAACTTGGCCAATCTTATCTACCTGATATGCTGCAGGAAAGGATGTCCTGAGGCATGGTGCATTGGCGAGACCATGCAGACGCTATGACAATGGATGAATGAACACTGCCTCACAATCACCAGGAAGAGTGTTGAAGTGGAAATTTTCCTGATTCTTGACTGTGGTGGAAAGACAACAAAGTTTGTTCCAACAAAATAACCTGTCTTTATTTCCAAAAGACTGCGTGCAGTATTGGCAAAAACTTGAGTTCAGAAAGCTGTCATTACGACTTGCTAATTCTTCCTGAAGTCTGTGTTAACGTAAAGAATCAGTTCAGTATTTATACATAATCATTATCAGTTTGCGTGACCAGAGCTTATTGAGGAATTAGATCAATAATAGCATCATAAACAATGTCATTAATCATGGTACAGCCTGCAGATATCCTAGAACTCTGTCTCATCAGTCATACCTTTATCTTGTCCTTTGATGGAACCAAAGAAGGTTGGTGACTCCTTCATTCCTAACCTTATCTTGAATCAACATGCTCATTTACCTTGTTCCATATACTAGGTGCATTTAGGTACAACACTCCTAATTCTGCCTTGATCAGCTGCCTTCTCATAATTGGCATCTTTTTTACTCTTCCTGACGTTAGATTTCTGCCACCTTCTATACTCTCTGCTTTATTACATGGTCTGGAAATTTTACTAACCACTTCTGAGCCCTCAGCTCCATTAATCTGCATTTCTAGCCTCTCCTTTAACTTCTACTTTCTCCAGACTACTAATTTTAATGTATTCTGTACAAGGACTCAAATTTATTTGGATGTCCATATTCACTGTTTAAAAGATACTCAGACCCTATGTTTCATAGAATCCCGTAAGAATTTAGCAACACCAATTTATAATCCAACCGATTTATTTGTAGAATCCCTACAGAGCAGAACGAGGCCATTTGGCTCATCAAGTCTGCACTGACAACAATCCCACCTAGGCCCTATCCCTGTAACCCTGTGTAATCCCTCTGTTACTAAAATGCAATCCCACCCAGACCTTTCCCTGCAATGCTAAGTATTTACCCCACTAATCCCCTTTACTTACATATCTTGTTTCATTAAAAGAGAATTTAGCATGGCCAATGCATGTAACCTGCACATTTTTGGACTGTTGGAGGAAACCAGAGCACCTGAAGAAAACCCATGCAGAAAAGGAGAGAATGTGCAAACTCCACACAGACAGTGACCCAAGCTAGGAATTGAACTTGAGTCCCTGGAGCTGTAAGGCAGCAGTGCTAACCACTGTGCACCATTGCCTCACAGACTTTGTATACAAATGAATCTTATCAGCCCAGAGCCAGCAACATCACCAATAGTTAACTGTGGATTGCTACATTTGGTTGGGGGTGAGGGGTTACGGTGGTGGTGACAAGAGGCCCTGATGTTATGAGCAAGGACGCCATTGTCTTTTCTCTGACTAAAGAATAGTAGGAGTAAACATGTGGCTGCACCAGGAAGCAGGATTCTCAGTTTTGCAGACAAGATGTTCTGCCAAACCCACATGTCAATGGAGAGATCTATGGGAAACACAAGGTCTACATTAGGTTGCAGTTGATGTCTGAATATGCATAGAACATCATGTCACTGAGTATCTGATCTCCTGGCAGCAAGAACCACAATGTTTTTATCCTGAGGCAGTCAGATCTACCCAACACCCTTGAGCAATCACAACAAACAAGTGGCTTGCTGTTTGGTAATGACAGATACCCATTGTGCACTTTTGATTTGATTTGATTTATTATTCACATGAATTAACAGTGAAAAGTATTGTTTCTTGCACGCTATACAGCCAAAACATACCATTCATAGAGAAGGAAATGAGAGAGTGCTGTTACAATTTACCTAGGTGTAGAGAAAGATCAACTTAATACAAGTTAAGTTCATTCAAAAATTTCACAGCACTAAGAAAAAGCTGTTCTCGAATCAGTTGCTGTATATCTTCAGACTTTTGTATCTTTTTCCCTGAAAGAAGAAGATGAAAGAGAGAATGTCTGAGGTGTATGTGGTCCTTAATTATGCTGAGGCAGCAGGAAATGTAGACAGAGTCAATGGATGGGAGGCTGGTTTGCGTGTGGCTCGGGCTACATTCATATCCTTTTGTAGTTCCTTGTGGTCTTGGGCAGAGCAGGAGCCATATCAACTTATGATACAACCAGAAAGAACGCTTTCTATGATGCATCTGTAATAGTGAGAGTCATAGCTGACGTACCAAATTTCCTTAGTCTTCTGCGAAAGTAGAGATATTGGTGGGCTTTCTTAACCATAGTGTCAGCATGGGGAGACCACAACAGATTGTTGGTGATCCGGACACCTGAAAACTTGAAGGTTTCAACTCTTTCTATATTGTCCCCATTGATGTAGTGAGTGGCATGTTCTCTTTTATGCTTCCTGAACTCAATGACAATCTCCTTCATTTTGTTGACATTGAGGGAGAAGTTACTGTTGTCACATAAGCTCACTAGATTCTCTATCTCATTCATGTACTCTATCTTGTCATTATTTGAGATCTGACCCACTACGGTGTGTCATCAGCAAACTTGAAAATCGAATTGGAGGAGAATTTGGTCACACAGTCATAGATGTATAAGGAGTAGAGTAGGGGGCTGAGAGCATAGCCTTATGGGGCACCAGTGTTGAGGATGATCGTGGAGGTTATTGTCTATCCTTATTGATTGTGGTCTGTGAGTTAGGAAGTTCAGGATCCAGTCACGGAGGGAGGTGCCAAGGTCATGGAGTTTGGAGATGAGTTTTGTGGGTGAGTTTCTAAAGCAGGGCTTGACATCCTCAATCTCGCTATACAAAGATACTGTACGTATAACAAGAATCATACAGCCACAAGGGACCTCATGCAGCAAACCATTTGTGTTCTGAAGCATAGCTTCACCATGGCTTCTGTGGGATGATTCATCTGAAAAACAGTAACATTACTTCAGCACAGATGAAGCAAGGCTGGCAATGCTGTAAGAATCATAGGACCTTCAGGGATAAGAAACATCCATGTTGCCTTAGTGTTTTTGTTAAGTATTTATAAAATTTTGTTAGATAAATTCTACTCGGTGAATAATTAGTATTTATGCATTGTTAGGTCAGGCACAACTGAGGACCCCAGTGGTTGCAGCTCCAAATTCAGAACTTTAGAGATTTTAATTAAGAGTTTTATATCTTGAAAGCCCTAAACTTTAGGAACTCTTAGTCCTTAAAGGTTTATGCCAGTATTATATTGAATTGAATCTTTTTTTTTTGAACATGTCCTTCTCTTCATCAGTTGTTTTATCCAATTAGGATTGGAAACATTACAAGATTTTCCACTCCCTATATCAAGGTGCTCAAACTAATTGAAACCAGTCCCTCTGCCTGAGATGAGCCAACTCAGGGCAGTGAGGTGACACAGTGGTTAGCATTGCTGTCTCACAGTGCCAGGGATCTGCGTTTGATCCCTACTTGGGTGACTGCCTGTCTGGAGTTTGTACATTCTCTCCATGTCTGCATGGGTTTCCTCCAGGTTCTCTCGTTTCCTCCCACAGTGCAAAAATGTGTAGATTAGATTGATTAGCCGTGCTAACTTGCTCCGTAATATTCAGGGGATTAATAGGGTAAATATGTAGTATTACGGAGATAGGGACAGGGTGGGATTGTTGTCGGTGCAGACTTGATGGGCCAGATAGCCTCCTCCTGCACTGTAGGTATTCTATGATTCCAGCTTAGATTCAGTGAACAAAACACAAGTGTGACATAGAACATAGAACATAGAACATTACAGCACAGAACAGGCCCTTCGGCCTTCGATGTTGTGCCGACCAAAATAAAAAGCAATGCCCCTCCAAACTAAACCATTCCCTTCTCTTCCATATACTTATCAATTAACCTCTTAAACGCCACCAAACTTGGCGCATCTACAACAGCTGCAGGCAGGGCATTCCACTCCCTAATCACTCTTTGAGTAAAGAACCTACCTCTGATATCCGTCCTATAACTCATACCCCTTAATTTAAAGCTGTGTCCCCTCGTGCTAGCTTTCTCCATCCTAGGAAAAAGGCTATCACTGTCCACCCTATCTAAACCTCTAATCATCTTATATGCTTCAATAAGATCCCCTCTTAGCCGCCTCCTTACTAACGAAAACAACCTCAAATCCTTCAACCTCTCTTCATAGGACCTGCTTGACTACAAAGTCCCTTTGCTATTCTCCAAATGTTGCTTAATCAAGAGATCTTTGATGCCTGCCCAACATGGAGGTTGCGAATAAGGGTTGGAAATATTCAGCATAGACATCCACATGAAGAGTTAACATTCCAAGTTGTGATGAAACATTAAATTCTGTTTCTCTCTTGACATATGCTACTAGGCCTACTGAGCATTTTCAATGTTTTCTGTCTTTCTAATCAGATTTCTAGCATCTCTAACGTTTTGCTTTTCTGACATGTGGAATTTTCAAACCACTCTCAGGTTCAGATCTTAACATTTTTTCAGTGTGTTGCAGATGCAAAATAGCAGCCTTGATGCAGATGCTGAGAAGAAACTTGCTGTTGGATAGCCAGTTAGGCCTATTGGCGAGGGCCAGCTGTCAGGAAAAGAGAGTAAACAAGCCAAGAGTAGGCCAGATAATGTTTGTTGGGCTTGGGGAAACATGCTTATTCTTGTCTTTAAAAAAAATGAAGAAACATACCTTTTGGGAATGGCCTTTAATGGCCACTTTAAAGGTTGCCTACCAGGTGCCTCAAGTCCTGAGGAAAGTATGATTAACTGTGTCAGGTAAGCTTTGTTCAATTCTGCTTGACACTTGGAGTCAAATAGAGGATTACAACTTACATATTTAAACTGCTTCCTGCCTCTTTTGGGCAGGAGTTCTCAGTACCTATTTAAGGTGATTCAGGTAAGCGTGATGCCCCTAGGACCCCAACCAGATTATCGATTGCCAGTTGCTTGTTTTTCAGACTGTTAAAAATCTTCCTCAATATCACATAGAACAATACTAAACTTTAAAACTAACCTTATGAGCTATTTGCATAAAAACATTCAACAAGCTTCTGCTAATGTTAGAACAGAAACCATTTGAACATTCCTAATAATGGTAACTCCACCACTAGTCTGGAGGTGGCACTGTTTTACAAGTTTTAGTATGTCTGTGTGAACAATATTTTTAGAACAAGCAACATTACTGTAAAGGCAGTAATAGTGCCACTTTAAAATTTGTTTGTAAATACTTAATATTGTGATCAGTGATGTCATGTTATATTTTGAAGTGCAGGAGTTCTAAGATAATGTGTTGACCGTACCATTTCTAAATATTATTTACATCAGTAAAACTATGTTTTTTAAAGGATAAATATTTGTATAGGTAAGTATTTTATTTCAAAATGTGAGGCACTTTGGATCAAATCTTTAGCATTGTTAGAATTGTATTATGCAACAGTTCAATTATTTAATTCAAACCTCTTAAAAACATGAATAACAGAAAAAGTTTATTTCTAACTGGGGAACAATATTTTTTACGAATTCATTGTGTGTGGGTATCGCTGGCTAGACCAGCGTTTATTGCCCATCCGTTGTTGCCGTGGAGAAGGTGGTGGTGAGTTGCCTTCTTGAACTGCTGCAGTCCCGGTGGTATAGGTACAGTCACAGTGCTGTAATGGACAGAGTTCCAGGATTTTGACCCGGTGACAGTGAAGGAACAATGATATAGTAGCAGATTCCACCATAAAAGTTCTAAATGTTGAAAACTGGTACAAATCATTGCTGGCCTTTGCAGCATGATCTCGGACAAGAATCTCCCACACTCTGTGCAATGCAGAGGTTACAATCGGGAATAACATTAAAAGCTTGGGGATGTGGGGCTTTTCACGCTGAAGGCAGACAGTACCGGCCTCTGCGCATGCACAGTGCCCATTCTCGGTCAGCCTGCAGTTTGATGGCCAGCTCAATTGCAATTCCCTGTCCATTTGTGGGCTAGCCCCAAACTCCCCAGTGCTGGACCACGTGATCTACAAACACCCCCCACACCCCACCACCCCACAACCCTCTCCAGTAGTGGTGAATCCCCTCGTTCCACCCCTCTGAAAGACAAACAACCCCCAGCAGCTCACTCTAATCACTGACCTCCTGCCAGCCTACAGTGACCCCAATGGCAAAGTTGCAGTGGGATTCCTCCCATCCCCACCAATCGTTCCTTAGGCCTTGCCCCCAGCGGGCCCTGCTCCCTTGGCACTGTCTGATGCTCAATGAGCAGTGCCAAAGTGCTCCCCTGCTGCCCAATCCACTGGGGGGGCCCTGATTCCCCCACTTCACTCTAGTGGGGTCAGGCCACTAGTTCCCCAGAAGTTGGGAGCTAGTCTGAGCCCCACCGGAGTGAGATACTCCTGACAGGGTTGGAGATGCCAGCAGGTCTGGAGAATTCAGTCCTGGGCCTGCTAATCTGTTTTTAATCTTATTTTGAAGTACTTACCTGGTGTTCCTGCTGGTTTCCAGCATGGTTCAGACAGCGCCAGATATCCAGCACTGGGAGATGCACGCGCAGCAGGAACACATGCGCAAATCCTGCGGATTAGCCGTCACACAATTCTCCCAGCCCGCCGCGCTAAAACGTTAGCACAGTGGGATAGGAGAATTGCCCCATATTTCCAAGTCAGGATGATGAATGACTTGGAGGGGAACTTCTGGGTCTTGGTGTTCCCGTGTGTTTGCTGCCTTTGTTCCCCTAGATGGTAATGATCACGGGTTTGGAAGGTGCAGTCTCAGGAGCCTTGGTGAGTTCCTGTTGCACATTTTACAGACGGTACACGTAGCTGCCGCTCTAGGTCGCTGGTGGAGGGAATGAATCAAGTGGGCTGTTTTGCTCTAAATGGTGTTGAGCTTTTTTTAAAAAATTCATTTGTAGAACATGGATGTTGCTGGCTGGCCAGCATTTATTGCCCATCCCTAGTTGCCCAAGGCAGTTGAGAGTCAACCACATTGCTGTGCCTCTGGAGTCCCATGTAGTAAGAAGTCTGACAACACCAATTTTAAATCCAACCGATTTATTTGATAGTAAACTTGCAAGCTTTTGGCCTTTGTAGCCTTCCTCAGGCGAATGAGGTGTTCTGGTTTGCAATAGCACACATACCAGCACAGATAGTTTACAGATTGCTGATTAGAATGCGAATCCTTACACCTAACCTGCTATTCAAGTCTTAAAGTGACTAACAATGTGAGTGGAAGGAGCACTGAGCACAGGTTAGAGAGATGTATATTGTCTCCAGACAGCACAGTAAGTGAGGTTTTTTGCTAAACCAGGCAAGTCATGGGGGTTACAGATAGTGTGACATGAAGCCAAGATCCCTGTTAAGACCGTCCTCATGTGTGCGGAACTTGGCTATCAGTCTCTGCTCAGCGGCTCTGCGCTGTCGTGTGTCGTGAAGGCCCCCTTGAAGAACGTTTACCCGAAGGTCGGAGGCCGAATGTAGGCCGACCAGGTAAGGATAGCAGATTTTCTTCCCTAATGCACATTAGTGCATCAGATGGGTTTTTCTGTCAATCGACAATGGTTCTTGAGTATTATTGGAGCTGCACTTATCCAGGCAATGATCCATCACAATCTAGACTTATGTCTTGTAGATGGTTACAGACTTTGTGGGGTCAGGAAGTGAGTTACTCGCTGCAAGATTCCTGGCTTCTGACCTATTCTTGTAGCCACAGCATTTAAATGATTAGCTGATAGCGAGGATTCAGTGATGGTAATGCCATTGACTGTGGTTAGATTCTCTTTTGTTGGAGACAGTTATTGCCCGGTACAAATGCTAACTGTCAGCCCATGCCTGGATATTATCCAGGGTGTTTTTTTTTTTGCATCTGCTTCAGAATCTGAAAAGTCACAAATAATGCTGAACATTGTGCAGTCATCTATGAACATCCCCACTTCTGACCTTATATGGAATGCCTACTACTTTTCTTGATTTATATTTATAACCCAAACCTGAGGACAAAGGGTACTATTTCAAAATATGAATACGATGCAAGACTTGGAATTATTGTGAACTGTGAGGAGGATAGTAATAGATTTTAAGAGGATAAAGGCAGATTGATAGAATGTGCAGGCACAAGGCAGATGAAATCTTACGTTTGGCAGTGTGAAATGATAAATATTGGTCAGAAGAATGAGATGCGATGACATAAAAGACATGGTGCAATTTTAAAGGGAATGCGGGGGCAGACGGAACTGGCTGTATATGTGAATGAGTCATTGAAGTTGGTAGGAGAGGTTGAGAAAGCAATTAGTAAATTAAACTGAACCTTGGGTTTGATAAATAGGGACCACAGAGTACAAAAGCAAGTTAGTTATGAACCCTCATAAAACATTGATTCAGCCTCAGCAGGGAGGGTGTTAAGGTCTTAAAAAGAGTGCTGAAAAGATTTCCAAGGATTGTTGCAAGGCTGAGACTTTGGTTATGTGGATAGATTGTTCAAGTTAGGGATGTTCTCTTTGGAAAAGGTTGAGACAAGATTTGTTCAAGGTTATGAAGGGTCTGGAGAACGTAAATGAGGAGGAATTGCTTCCATTCGCCTAAAGTCGAAGATCATATGTTGATTAACAAAAGAAACAGAGGTGACATAAGGAAAAACCTCCTCATGCAATAAGTAGTTTGGATCTGGAGTACACAGCCTGAGCATGTGGTGGAGACAGATTCAATTGCAGTTTTCAAAAGGGAACTGGATAATTATCTGAAGAGAAAATATTTCACTGGGCTACAGGCAAGAGGCGGGGGAGTGGAAATAGCTGAGTTGCTGTCACAAGGAACTGACTCAATGACAATGGGCTGGGTGGCCTCCTTCTGTGTTAGAATCATTCTATAATTCTAGTTAAAGGAATTTCATAAAAATATGAGGAAGAAAAATGCTGAAGCATACACTGATAGTGTGATAAGAAGGATGGGCGGAGACTTGTGTGGAGCATACACACTGACATAGAAGGGCTGGGTCAAATGGCCAGTTTCTGTGCTGCTGTATCTTCTGTGTAAAGTTGCAAACAGGGAATGCAAACATTAGACTGTGATTCACATTCTCAGGTCAAAGGACTAGTGTAAATAAATGTCTCTCCCCTCCCTCCTCTGCATCTCCTCACATTCGTCCTTCATCCCCCCACCCCCTCATGTGCTGTCTCTCTCTCTCTCTCTCTCTCTCTTTCCCCCCCCCCACCCTCTCACACACTTTCTTCCCCACTCCTCAAACTGTCTCTCACTCTCCCCACCCCTTTACTCTCCCCCACACCCCTCACACTTCCCCCCCACTTCCACTTTCTCTCCCACCAACCCCCTCACTCTCTCCCCCCAACCCCTCACACACTCTCTCTCCCCAATCCCTCACACTCTCTCTTCCCCCAGCTCCTCATATTCTTCCTCTCAGCCCCCCCTCCTCTCTCTCTCTCTCTCTCTCTGCTTCCCCAATCCCTCACCCACTTTCCCTTCCCCAATCCCTCACACTCTTTCTCCCTACCACCCCTTCACAGTCTGCCCCCCAACCCTACACTCTCTCTCTCCTACCCAACGCCCTCACACTCTCTTCCTGCCATCCCTTCACATTCTTTCTCTCTGCCCCCACCCCATCACAGTCTCTCTCCCCCACCCCTTATACTCTGCCATCAGCCCATTACAGTCTCCCCCCACCCCCTCATTCTCTCTCCTCCCCCACCCCCTCACACAGTCTCCTCCTCTCACCCCCTCACACTCTCTCTCTCTCCAACCCGTCATGCTCTCTCTCTCCCTCTATTCCATTACACTTGCCCATGAGCCTATCACACTCTCCCCCAACCCCTCACACTCTCCTCCTATCCCCTGACTCTCTCTCTCTCTCCCCCTCAAACTCTCACAGACTCTCTCCCTCCAGTCTCTTATGCTGTCCCTCTCCAACACCCTTCCTTTTACTCTCTCTCTTTCCCCACCCCTTCACACTCTCTCTCTTTCTCCCCAATCCCGCAAACTCTCTCCCCTCCCCCCAGACCTCTTTCTCTACCCCTTCACACCTTTTATCTCACCTCACGCCCTTCACGCTCTTTCTCTCTTTCCCTCACCCCTTCACACTCTCTTACTACCCACCCTTCAGACTTTCTCTCTACCCTCATGCCCGCACACTATCTCCCCTCCACTCCATCACACTCTGAATCCACGTCCCTTCACACTCTTCCCCCACCCCACTCACCTCTACTACCCCTCACATTCTGCCCCCACCCTTTCATTCTCTCCCACCACCTCCTCACTCTTCCCCCACCCCACTCACACCCTCCCCTACCCCTCACATTCTCTATCTCCCCACACCCTTTCTCCCCCACCCCTGACACTCTCCCCTCTCACAATCTCTCTCTTGCCACCTCCTTATTCATTCTCTCTCTCTCCCACACCCTCTCACTCACTCTGTCTCCCCCTACCCCCTCACTCATTCTCTCTCGCAACCTCCCTCACCCTCCCTTCCCTCAGTCCCTCACTCTCTCTCCAACCCCACACTCGCGCTCTCTCTCTCTCTCTTCCCCACTCCTCACACTCCTGTCTCCCAACCTCCTTACATGCTCTCTCCCCACCCCCTCATTCTTTCTTCCCCCACCCCATCACTCTCTTGCCCCGCTGCCTCCTCACTCATTCTCTCTTCCCCCACCCTATCTTTTCTTTCTCTCTCTCTCCACCCCCTTACACTTTCTCTCATTCTCTCCCCTCAGCCCTCACACTCTCTCTCCCCCCAACTCCTCACAATCTCCCTTGCATTCTTCCTCCCACCACCTCACACTCTTCCTCCTACCCTCTCACTCTCTTCCTCCCATTCCCTCATAATCACCCCTCTTCCCCTCACATTTTTCCCCCACCCCCTCACACTCTTCCCCTATTCCTCCCAGTCTTCCTTCCATCCCCTCACATTTTCCTGCTACCCCTCACTCTCTCTCCCCCCTCACTCTCTCTCCCCCCTCACCCCCCTCACTCTCTCTCCCCCCTCACTCCCCCTCACTCTCTCTCCCCCTCACCCCCCTCCTCTCTCTCCCCCCTCACTCCCCCTCACTCTCTCTCCCCTCACTCCCCACTCCTCTCCCCCCTCACTCCCCCTCACTCTCTCTCCCCCCTCACTCCCCTCACTCTCCTCCCCCTCACTCCCCCTCATCTCTCTCCCCCTCACTCCCTCACTCTCTCTCCCCCCTCACTCCCCCTCACTCTCTCTCCCCCCTCACTCCCCCTCACTCTCTCTCCCCCTCACTCCCCCTCACTCTCTCTCCCCCCTCACTCCCCCTCACTCTCTCTCCCCCTCACTCCCCTCACTCTCTCTCCCCCCTCACTCCCCCTCACTTCTCTCTCCCCCCTCACTCCCCTCACTCTCTCTCCCCCTCACTCCCCCTCACTTCTCTCCCCCCTCACTCCCCCTCACTCTCTTCTCTCCCCCCTCACTCCCCCTCACTCTCTCTCTCCACGCCCATCCTCTAATTCTCCCCCGATCCCCTCACTTTCTCTCTCTCTCTCTTTTCCCTCACCTCTCCCCTATGCTGTCTCCAGTCTCTTACTCAGACACTGGTGGGCTCCTACTGCTCCCACTGCTTCCCTGGGGCCCTCCTGCTGAGGCAGCTCTTCTTTGCCCCCCCCCCACCCCCGCACCCCTTTCCCACCATTCCCCTGCATCCGTGTACCCCACAGCCCCTTCCCACCACCCCCTGCACCTACACCTCCTTCCCACCAGCCCCTGCACTCCCACAGCCCGCACCCCTTCCACCACAGCCCACACCCTACGCCCCCTTCCCACCGTCCTGCCTTTGCTGTATTTTCCTCTCCTTGCTGCCCATTCAATTACAAGCTGACCCTCTATGTCTTTGCTGCTGATTGGCCACCAGTGAGAGTGAGCCTGTCAGCAGCAATGCAGGGGGAGATCCAGTCTGTGATTAGAGAGCAACTTTGCAGCATTGTTCATCTGAAAACATGGCAAAGTCTAAGTCACCTAAAAGTTCAGTGAGTTTGGCATTGGGCCTCATTGAATTGAATAAATCTGCTTTAAATAGGGGTCAGAGTGGCAGTCTGGTGCACTCCAGCAGCACAACACCACTGACTGTGATACTATTTGAATAATTATGATAGAAAGCTATCAGTGCAGAAGGAGGCCATTCAGCCCATTGAGTCTGAACCGCCCATAATCCTGCCCAGGCCCTCTCACCAAAACCCAAAGTAGTTCCCCTGACATTAAAGGGCAATTTAGCATAGTCAATCCACTTAGCCTGAACATCTTTGCATTGTGGGAGGAAACTAGAGCACTCGGAGGAAACGCACTTACAGGAATTCCAAGTATTTTTTGATTGATTTGTAAACACTAAGGCTGGAATATTACCATCATTCACACTAGTGGGATTTTCTCATCCCGTTACAGTGAATGGAAATTTGGCTGGTGGCCAAATACTCCGATCTTGCTGCAGCAAGAGTACGGCATGGATGACTGGTAAGATAATGTCCTAAGAATTTTCACTTCAAAGATACTTCATTGGCTGACTTTGGACCCGACTTTACCATTTTCATTCTAAGCGCTGAAACTGGGTGCAATTTGGATCCGACTTGGAAATCTTCTTTCAGGCGCACTTAGCTTGAAAAGGAATTGTGGGTCTGAATTGCAGCTCAACGTACCCGAATCAATCAGAGCTCTGAACTGTGCATGTGTAGTTAGAAAAAAAAAATGGAAAATTGCACCACTGTCACATCACTCCTGGGCTGCAAAAAGCTGGTAAAGCAGCCTGGGAGCGATCGCCACCATAGACATCACTCCTACCCCTATAACATAACTTTTTCCCTTATCCGCCCACCCCGCCCCCACTACCCAGACTGACCGCGTCTCCCTGCTCCCCTTCCCCCCCTGCCAATCGCCCGCAGAGTGGTAGCGGCCTCCCCTCCCCCTGCCACAAGATCTACTGGTCTCTCCACCCCCCCTGCTCAGATCCATCTGGCCTACCTCCCCCCCACCCTCCCAGAGATACATCTGACCCGCTCTCTCCTCCTCCCAAATGACAATCAGGCCTTCCCCTGTCTTTCCCTTCCCCATCAGAGAGTGATCTGTCCCCCCTACTCCCCCATCCACCAGAGATATATCTGATTTGCCTCCTCCTACCCTCCCAACACCACCCCCACCCCCACCAGAAAATGATTGGGCTTTCCTTCTCCGGATGTGGAGATGCCAGTGTTAGATTGGGATAAACACAGTAAGAAGTCTCACAACACCAGGTTGAAGTCCAACAAGTTTATTTGGTAGCAAAACCCTTTAGTTTTTGGAGTGCTGCCCCTCCGTCAGGTGAGTGGGAGTTCTATTCACAAACAAAGAACAAAGAACAAAGAGCAACACAGCATGGGAAACTGGCCCTTCGGCCCAACGAGCCCACGCCGCCGTCCTAACGTCTTAATGACATATCCCTGACTTTAGGCTATGCCTATTGTTGAAGATTCCCATATAGGGACCAATATAGGGACAATTTGTTACCCAATCAGCCTAAGAGCACATTTTTGGGATGTGGGAGGAAACCGGAGCACCCGGAGAAAACCCACGCAACCACGGGGAGAACGCGCAAACGCCCGCAGACACAGGCCCAAATCCATGTGTCTGCACAGCAACAGCGATAGTCTCTGAGCTGTCATGTTGCCCATCTGATGGTCCAGTTTAAGCATACACTAACGACGTGAAGCACTAGGCAACTCCTGAAGCAACCTCCAAGAGCAGCTCTCGCACAACATGCCGCATGCATGCTCCTTGTTGGTCAACAAGGTGGACCGAATTGCCCGCGGAAACAAATAAGACTTAATTAAACATGCTAAAAAAACTAAGACATTCCCGAGACAAAACTAAAAGATAGTCTACTACTATTTGGTCCTCCCGATATTCAAACAGTCCTGCTATATCCCTCTATCTGCAGACCGCTCATGTGGCTGTTCAAGAGACCCTTAAACAACCCTAGCGTGCCTGCTCCCACCACCTTACTCGGCAGTGCATTCCACACCCCCACTACCCTTGTGTGAAAAACTGGCCTCTAATATTCGTCTTATACATAGCCCCCCTCACCCTGAGCCCATGACCCCTCATTCTATCCATTTCTAATGGTGGAAAAAGCTTACCACCATTTACTCTATCTATACCCCTCATAATCTTATATACCTCTAAAAGATCCACTCTCAGCCAACGTCTTTCAAGGGAAAACAACCCCAGTGTTTTCAATCTTTCCTCGTAAGACAGCCCTTCCATACCAGGCAGCATCCTGGTAAATCTCCTCTGCACTCTCTCCAGGGCCTCTACATCCTTCCTGTCGTACGGCGACCAGAACTGGACGCAGTACTCCAGATGAGGCCTAACCAACGTTCTATACACCTGCAACATCAGACTCCTACTCTTGTATTCTATACCCCTTCCTATGAAGGCTAACATACCATACGCTTTCTTTACCACATTCTCCACCTGTACTGACACCTTCAGAGACTTGTGAACTTGCACCCCCAGGTCTCTCCGCATCTCTATACTCCGGATAGTTTCACGTTTTATCCTATAACTTCCCTCTACATTATTCCGGCCAAAATGCATCACCTCGCGTTTATCCAGATTAAATTCCATTTGCCATCTATCTGCCCAATCTACCAGCCTATCTATGTCATGTTGTATTGCCAGGCACTGCTCCTCAGTACCCGCCAATCCAATCATCTTAATGTCATCAGCAAATTTGCTGATCACACCACCTACCCCCTCTTCCAAGTCATTTATATACACCACAAATAGAAGGGGTCCTAACAGGGCATATTAAGACACAAACTCAATTTACAGAGTAATGGTTGGAATGTGAGTCTTTACAGGTAATTAAGTCTTAAAGTTACAGACAATGTGAGTGGAGAGAGCATCGAGCACAGGTTAAAGAGTCCCTTCTCCCACCAGAGAATGATCTGGCCCACCTCCCTACCCTGCCCTCCACCACCAATCTAAGTCAGAGAGCTGTTGGAAGCTCTGAACTTACCCTTTCACCAGCTGGAGTGCCCAAAACAGACCTTTTGCCAAACATGTCTATTTTGTGCCAAATCTGGATGTGTGAATGGGGAAATGCTGGTAAAGTTGGGCTTTTAAATACATGCAAATGCATTTAAATCACTGTTTCACCCATTCTGGCACGAATCGGATCGCAGCCATTCCCAGGCCTTGATAAAGTAGGCATCTACGCGGACGTGGGCGTGGATCACGTTATTGGCCTCACGCCCAACTTTACCATGTTTTTGTGCCCGAAAACAGGCACGATGCGATAGTAAAATTGGGCCCTTTGTTTTCTTTCTTCCTCTGTTTCTTTATATTTTAATTGTTGTGCATTATCTTTCTTCATCTTGCTACAGTTGGTCACACAGTCGATTACAGCATCCTCCTCCAACGTATTTCCACTGTTGTTCAGTTTAGTGTGACTGCCCCAGATTAATTTACACTTACTTATCTGATTGTAGCTAGGTGACCCTTACCAGAAAAAGAATGGAAAACTAGATTTATCACCTTCACTGCCCAGCAGCAACTCTGTATTCCTGCCAATGACTCTGGCTGGGATTCTCCGGCCATTCACGCTCCCAGGATTCTCTGGTCCTGCTGCGATGATTGGAAATTTGGTTGAGCACCAATTTCTCCATCCTCGCTGGCAGTGGGGTATGAACAGCCAGAGAATTCTGGCCTCTATCCTTTCTCTCAAACGTTTTACAAGACAGCGTCTGTTTGTAATCTCATCAGGCTGGTTTACTTCAATTCCAAACCCCATATTCTCTCTACTACGTTGTCCTTTTTTAAAATCTTTCCATGGTCTTACCTTTCTTTCTTTGTAACTTCCAATTAGCCCCTTAACTCACCCCACAACTTGTCCATTTCTCCAACGCATGAGCCTCTCGTCAGCCCATTGTTGGTGAATATGTTATTAGCCATTTTTTTTGAACCATGCTCTGGAATTCTTCACTGAATTCCCTCAACTTTGCTATCTCTATTTTTTAAGAACTTCTGTTCTTAAGAACGTCTTTAAAACCAATTCTAATCAGTTATGGTGGCCATGAAGGACACAGGGGATTGTCAATAGACCTCCCCTTGGGCTTCATTGAGTATGAATTCTATAAATAAAAGCAAATTACTGCAGATGCTGAAACGGAAAGAGAAAATGCTGGAAAATCTAAGCAGTTCTGGAAGCATCTGTAAGTAGCAGCCTGATAGGGGGCCCAAAGGATCGTCTGGACTTGAAACATTAATTCTTTTCTCTCCTGCTGCCAGATCTGCTGAGATTTTCCAGCATTTTCTCTTTTGGCATGAATTTTCCTATTGAACGAGTGGGATCTCGCCCAATGGGAAATGAGCAGTGGGATCTTAAAATCTGCTGCCTCAACTTGGATTGGTATTCTGTAGGCCCCTGGGCTCGTGTGCAGTAAGCTGCAGCTGTGGGTCTTCTCCACTTTCTATGCAAAGGATTATGGTGATTGAAGACTGGTCTTGATGAGATTATTACATTGGTGACAAGGAATCAAACAAGTCTTTTTCTCCAGGCAACCTTCATCATCAAGAACAAGCAAATCTACTGTAGTAAGAAAAAAAACTTCTTTAGTAAACTTGAAACCGATGCTGTGAGCGTAGAAGACTCTTCACTATCCACAGAACATACTCATTACTTCTTCTGAGATAATAATATTGAGGGAGATGAAAAAACAAAAAAAAATCTTATTTGCAGCATGCAGGGATTCAGCATTCAGCACGATAAAAATTCTGACCTAGCCAGGTGTCCCTGACTCAAAAACTTCTTTAAACAAACTAGTAGACCTGAAAGCTTTGATTATACATCAGCAATACCACTTTACTGCAGCAGGGAGAATTCCTGGGGAACTTGTCACTGAATTTTTGGTGTAGTTATAGAAACTGGCATGACATTGTGAATTCACACCACCCCAAACAAAATATTGCGTGTCAGATTGATATACAGAATTAACAACTTGAAGCTCAAACAAAGATATTAGCAGAATTTGGATTTTTTAAAAAATACCATTGAAGTAGCTCTATCGCTAGAAAACAGTGAAAAAGGGGCTCAGGAGTTACAGTGGGTGGCAGTTAACGATCTACTCTCATTAACAGCAGAGGCCATTCCTCTGCCAAGCCTGGTCACTCTGGCACCCACAGCTCGCCTCTCTGCCAACCACTGGAAGAGTGGATTCCTGAGCAGCAACTTCCGAACAACAGCTGCTCCTCCAAGATCTGCAGCATGAGGTGACTGTGTCCCAAACTTTGAGTAGGTCCTGGTAAAAGATGTGTAACATTTGCACAGAGTTACAAAGACCCCTAAAGTCTACTAACAGAAGCTGCACCTCATAATTCAGGTTGTGCACTTGGCAGAAGAAATATGTCGCCAAGGCATGCCATTGAAGCTCAATATTAAGGTATCGTTGCAGGGTCTGACGGTGGAAAACCACCACTTGGATATGAAGGCACACCAGTGTCTGACTGTCCTCCCTTAGAAGGAGATTTAGAACCGCAGCAATGACTCAGTGCAGTCTTTTGCCCCAGAAAAAAATGCATGGGTGTTCTCCAGCTGGTTGTGATAAAGTTATGGGGAGGGATTGAAATGGTACCACAACATGGAGGCAATCAGTTGGTTTATTATGATACCTTGACCTCTGTAAGTCAACACTCAAAGCAATCCTGTCCAATGATTCTGGCAAGCGGCATTCTGCTCCTACCAATTTGCCAGCCAGGATTCCTCACCCAGGCAAAGATGGACTCCCAAGTAGAGCAGGTTGTTCCTGCTCCAGGGGAAAGGCTTGAGATTCCTGATTGGGGGGGGAGGGATCCATCTGCCACAGATCAACCAGCAGTCTGGAACACTTTGCTCGGTTGATCCTGGCAGAGTACACAGCCTGGCATTCACGTATCTGCCGCAGCTCAGTGGATCTGTGAAAATGAGGAGCACATCAGCAGCAGAGGCTGACAGGATCATACTCATGCTCGACCTCTGCAAACCTGGCATTCTCCTCCACAAGAGGCAATGGTGATATTATCAGGGAGTTGTCACAAGCTGCTGTTTCACTTCCAGTTTTGTACTCTGTGAAGATCAGAAAACAGCTTTTTCAATAAAACTTGTTGTATATTAGATTGAATTGAAGCGTACAAACCAAATCTTTTATTTCTGTGTAAAACCCACAACCTCTAACGCGGTCAGGACATTACAATTTAATCCGTTTGTTAATTTGATATATTCAAAAGAGTATAAAAGAGAGGAAAATGGATGAAATTTTTCCATAATAGACTAGAATCAATAACTATTGACAAGAAGGTTGTAGGTTGTTGAGTTTACCCAACCTGTGACCATAATTATTCCTCTACATAAATACTGAATTGTACCCAAGATAG
This sequence comes from Sphyrna mokarran, assembly GCA_024679065.1. Lineage (NCBI taxonomy): Eukaryota > Metazoa > Chordata > Chondrichthyes > Carcharhiniformes > Carcharhinidae > Sphyrna > Sphyrna mokarran. The sequence continues at coordinate 100,053,616 of JAGIQG010000003.1, read as the reverse complement.
AGCAAATGTGAAATGATGATGCAAAAGTTGAAATTAGTACACCAATCATGAACAGAGTGATGAAGCATGAGAATAATTCAACAACAATTTACTCTAAATATTGAATCAAAGTCAGGCTTAAGAAATAAGGAAAATTACTGGAGATGACTTTGGGATTCTTGCCACAGCATAACTACATTTTGAAACCAAAAAAGGAATTTGTTGAGTCCTGTATAAACGTAAGGATATAAAATTGATGAGCAAACTGCCTCAATGTTTAATAGATTCCATATGTAACTTGAAGCATAATTTAAGTATATCAAGCATAGAAAGCCGGTGTCACCGTTGTTCTGTCAGTATGGATTATTCAAAAAAAACACCTCCATAATTACTGACGCATGGTTAAAACATTTGTCTGTAGGCACTCTTGTTACAAGTAGTTGCACGAAGATTGTTTTTATTGACATTAGTGCTAAGATTATGATATTGGTTGTGCCAAAGAGAACCACATTTAAATGGCAATCATTTTCAAAGAGACATTTGCATTTATGAAATAATGCATTGACACAGATTTTCTGAATTACAGATCATTCATAGGAATCCAATGGGGGGTTATCATATTTGCCAGCTACCTTCTATAAACGCAGATAAAAATCCATGGGGGAGGGACACAGGGACGGTGGGATATAGGTTATAGCTAGGGATGTTTATTTTTTATTGCGAGCCATATAGAAACTGACTGGTGGAGATGGTGCCATTGGATTAATGGGCCCGATAAAGCTGAAAAGGCCAGCTTCACACATATCAGAGCACTCTTTTTAAAAGGTGTTCCGATCTCAAATTTAAAGACCCTCTCCCCACGGATATTGAGAACCCCAGTGAAGAAGGAGAACCTCCTCAACTCTCACACGCAGAGAGGCAAAGCCCCAGCACCAATAAGGCATTGTCCCAACTCAAACCTCCCCGAACTTAGTCCCAATGCCCACTCCACAATGAGAATCTCTGCACCCCCCCTTCAACCCAATGCAGGCACAAACCCCCTCATCAACCATTGAGCCTCCCCCCCACATATAAGGGAAACCGCCAAATGGATCTTCCTGAAATGTCTGTCTTGGCAGTGCCAAATGCCAGGTTAGCATTGCCAGGTTGTCATGGGACAGGGTACGGCACAGCTATGTCAGTTACCAACCAGAGGCTATATTCACCTCCACACTCCTGATTTGGTCATCACAACTAGCTTCCGTTTTTTTAAAAACTAGCAGTGATTCCCACTGGCATGGGGGCAATAATCAGCTTTGCAGGGTGCAACACTGTAAAGCCTTTCAATGAGATCTAAATTCATGCTAATCAGCTTCATACCTTTTCTGGGGAAGATTGCATACTGAAATCTTGCAGGTGCAAATTCTGTTTTGGCCCCCTCACAAGATCTAACAGCCAAAATGAGATTAGCACCCATGGCGATTGAGCCTGTTAAATCTCATCCAATTGTTTCAGATATCTGACCCTGGGAAAAAGTTAAAAATTAATAAGTTTTGAGCAAAAGGCATGGGAAAGATGGGAAAAAGTAAATACAAGGGAAGGTCCATGACTGGTGGCAGGGTGACACAGTTGTAAGCACTGCCACCTCACAGCACCAGGGACCTAGGTTCGATTCCCAGCTTGGGTTACTTGCTATGAGAAGTTTACACATTCTCCCCATTTCTGTGTGGGGTTTCCTCTGGGTGTTCCAGTTTCCTCACAAAGATGTGCAAGTTAGATGGACTGGCCATCCTAAATTGCCCCTTAGTATCAGAGGCCTTGCTAGGGTAAATGTATGGCGAAGAGGCCTGAGTGGGATTGTGATCAGTGCAGACACAATGGGCCGAATGGCCTCCTTCTCCACTGGCGGGATTCTATGATTCTATTCTATGACTGGGTGTAGGGTAGGAGAGGTTAAATGATGAAAAGTTTCATGGTGAAAAGCTAAAAGAATGGGAATGGTGCAAGTAAAGAAACAAAATGTGTCTAGCATTGTAAATTCCAGGATCCTCAATAGTTGCCATTTGAAAGCAAAGAATGTGGTCTGACAAATTTTCCAGATTTCTTTCTACTCAAAAGTGGTTAGAATTTTTAAATCTGATTTTGTGTGGAAAGTTGAGCAAAAGACGGTATCATAATTGAATGGGATTGGCTGGATGGATCAGTAGATCTTTACAAGTCTCTCATTTCTTGCCTTACTATTTTTTGATAAGATTAAAACATTCTGATCAAGATCCCATAGTTGTCTTGAGAGCTGCATGAAGAACTTGAACACAAAGCAAAAAGTTCTCCTCTGACAGCGATGACAGTTAAAAATGACCTGTGCAAACCAATCTCATGGCACAGTGCCTAGCTCTGCTGCCTCATAGCGCCTGGAGCCTGGGTTCAATTCCGGCCTCAGGTGATTCTGTACGTGTGTGTGAAGTTTGCATATTCTCCCCATGTCTGCATGCATTTGCTCCCTGGTGCTCCTGTTTCCTCTCCCAGTCCAAAGATTTGCAGGTTAGATGGATTAGCTATGCTTAATTGCCCTTAATGTCAGGGATATTAGCAGAATACACATGTGGGGTTATGGGGATAGGGCCCAGGTGAGATTGTTGTCAGTGCATGCGCGATGGGTCAAATGGCCTCCTTCTGCACAAATGAGATTCTATTCCATAATACACTGCAAACCAACAAAACAGTGGTGGCGTTGAACCACCACTTGGGCAACTAGGTGTGGATTATACTGATGATATCTAATGTTATGAACATGTTATAAATTGTACAAATAAAATTAGTTATTTGATAAAGAGAACATTATTATTCAACCTACAATAGAAACCATTGTTTCTCTGGTATATTGAAACGAATTATTATAGCCTCTTATCTAAAGAGAGTCCTGTTTCAGAAGTTTGTGTTTCAATTTGAAAGAGAAACTCTTGTTCAACTTAACCTGAGAGATTCCTTTCAACTCAACCCCCACAATCTGAGTTAGCACGCTGAAGATTCAGTTCAAAGTGCACAATTATATAGCACCTTCAATATGTGAATTATAACATACTTAGATGTCATTGCAACATGCCACAAAATGTAAAATTTTGCATGACTTTGTTAAAACATTTGCTCGTGTCAAACTTTCAATACTGACTGCCAATTTTTATTTGACTTACAAATAGTGGGTAACTTGTGGCACCATTTGAATATATTTTCTTTAACAATTGTTTATTTTAAAATTGTGAGCCTTTTAAAGGTTTGACTATTATTACGATCTCACTCAAAACCAGTAACTTAAAAAAACCTGAAAAGAATGAAACCACAAGACTCCACAACATAAGCAAAATAATCTTTGCTATACAAATAGAATCAAAACACTAAACAGCAACTTAGCTAACGCCCTGTACTCTAAAACCAAGGATCAAAATAAGCATCAATTAACAGGGAAGTTGGGGTTAATTATAAACTATGAGCATTAAATTGCAGTTACAACTAGGACATGTCTTATAAATTGGTTCAGCAGTTCATCCATATTTATCGTCAATACAAGTCACAAAGCCTCTTTGTCCTCCTTATGAAGAATTTCAGCTCCTCTTCTAGTGAGCCAATTCTCTCAAATTGAGGCTGTGTCCACATTGGTTGGAAACTTAGAAAAAGTAGGTGTTGGAGTCAGCCATTTGGCCCCTCAAGTATGCACCACCATTCAATATGACTGAGGCAGATCATACACTTTCAGTATCGCATTCTCACTTTCTCTCCATACTCCTTGATCCTTTTAGCCACAAGAGCTATATCCAGTTCCCTCTTGAACATATCTAACAAACTGACCCCAATAGCTTTCTGTGGTAGAGAATTCCATAGCTTCACAACTCTGAGTGATAAAGTTCTTCCTCATTTCAGTTCTGAACGACTTATCTCTTTTTCTTAGATTGTGATCCTTAGTTCTGGACTTCCCCGACATTGGAAGCGTTCTTCCTGCATCAAGCTTCTTCAGGATTTTATGTTTCTATAAGATCCCCTCTCATTCTTCTAAATTCCAATCACCACAAGCTCAGTTGATCAGGTCTCCCTTCACATGTCAGTCGTGCCATTCCAGAGTCATTCTGGTGAACCTTTGCTGGACTCCCCCAAACCCTTAAAAGGAGCATAAGTGGGGGTCTGATGAGGGTTTAGGTTGGGTCATTCTCAAACTTGCAAAATGTGGAAGGGTGAGTGATGATGTGGAAAATGTCCCTCTTTGCTGGGGGTATTAGAGTTTGCATAATAATTGGGTTGCTATCTGTTTTGGGCAGGAACCCAATTGGGGTCATTGGGGCAAGTCGAGCGAATCCAGGTTGCCGTTGTGTCCGGGAGTCCTAATTTTTGGCCAACACCCCATTCAGCAGGCCATTGGGATTCCTGCTGGCTGTCTGGTAAATTTAGTGAATCCCTTCTAATCCTTCGCTTAAAGCAGTGTACAACCAACACAAGTTTCATGAGCATGGCCTTGACCAGAAATAGCACACATTTGCAGAGCCTCCTCAATTCTGCTTACCATAGTCTCAAGTAACAGAAGCAGCTGCAGCAACTATATATTGTTCTCAGTTTTTAGAACAAGCCTCTGTCTTCTTTAGCCTGTCTGTAATTCATCACTGGATGTATTGTTTACTGAGCCCTGATGACTCCTTCTATATTTTTCAACCAGAAGTTTTTGATTCCAATCTCAGTTTTATTTAGAAATTGATAGGAAAAATTTGAGAAAGGAAATTGACCCTTTTTTACTTAGAGTCTGTCTCAAAAAATAAGAGCCTTGAAACAATGGATTCCAATTTAAACTTGTAGTCTTCAACACCACATTGAGCTTGGAAGTTCATATCATTATATGCGTCATGATCAATAACATTTAAAAAAATTTGAATTTGAACTTACAGTTGAAAGCAGAAAGGATGAATAGACAATATTTCACATTTAAGACTGACTAGAATAAACAGACCAAAAACACTTTAAACATTTCTGTAGCCAATTTATACTTTAAACCACAGAATGAAACTTTCCCCTTTTGTTTCTAACACAAGAACCCACTTCAGTTATATACTGTCCCTTCAGTAAATTGTACAGTTTTTACAGACACAGTCCAAAGTGATTCTTAGCTCCTGAAAATTTACAGCTGTTCTGCTCCTTTCACAGCTCATAACTTTTAATTCCAGAACTTTCACATTGAAGTCGCTGCCTGAAAATTCTCCCTCTAACACTATCTTCCAGTCTTGCTCCAAATCCTCACAAATGCGATCGCTTCAATCCATACGAGTTTCTACCTGCAATCCTGTGCAGTGAACTGCAGAATTTCTGGCTGTGTTCAGTCCTGTAGAGGTGGGAACATCGGGATGGCAGCACAGGCTCGTTGGGCCAAAGGGTCTGTTTCCTGTGCTGTTTTGTTCTTTGTAGATCCTGGCAAACTTAGGAAGTTTCAGGGCTTTCTTTGAAGCCCATCTCATTTTAAACCCATCTGTGTGAGCAACATGAGCTGTATGGGCCTTGTATTCAAGTAAAAATGCTGATTAGCTATTCTTGTGATGCCAACTGGCTTTTGTATCTTTGTGTAAATAACTTACACCTTTTTTTCCAGCAAATAACCTGGCTCCCCCTTTAATCTTTAACAGTTAGGACACCTAGGGCTGTTGTTAAGTAGACTTCTTTAAGTTTATTTTATTAGTTTCATAAATAGGCATTCATGACACTGCAGTGAAGTTACTGTGAAAATCCCCTAGTTACCACACTCCAGTGCCTATTCAGATACACTTCAGAACAAGTCAGATGACCCTTTCACTTTATCCTAAGTAAAGACACAGTTGCAAAACAGTGTTATAAAATCTCATATCTGTAAAAGCAGATGGTAGTCACATCCAGCAGTGATGATTTGGCACTGGAATCTGTTTGTTGTACTGCAATTAGGCATGATGGAAAACATAGGGAAAATGGCTCTAAAATGTTAAGTCAGTGTAGGTTCATGCTCTGTTTTCAAATATTTTATGGGGGGAGGGTTGTGGGGGAGGCTGAAAATTAGCCTGGAAAATACAATGCTGGGAAGGATCTTATTTTCAACATATCTGTTCTTGTAATATATTGAAGATTAAAATAACCAAGTGTTAATTACCAATCTGTGCAACTGCCAGAAAGACCCTGTGGGTAAAGATACCACCCAATGTTTGCACTAAGCAATAGGGAGGTCACAGGTCCAAAGTTTGATTCCCAGCGTCTCTTGACTTTGTTGTTCTCAACAGCAGCTGGCAATCTACAAATGACGTCAGTGCAGCAAGGTGAAGAAAAGTCAGCCATGGTTTCAAATTCTGCTAATTATCCAGTGACCCAAGTGAAAACAGCACCATTAACACCGACTGTATTGACTCACACATCGAGGACTAGTCACTTGTCAGAGATACTGGAGTGTTGCTTGTTTAATTTCACAATAGCTACATTCTAGTTAAAAATAATTATGGCACTTAAAAGAGAAATCCCAGAACATTAACATAATCTCATGGGGTGAGCAAGTACTTTTTAAGTAAGATTCAACTATTGACCCTCCACATTTGCTCAGAAATTAATTTTTCAAAGAAGAAATGCTCTCTATTTCAATTGCCCTATTTTATGGAACATCACTGGGAATACAGATGCCATAAAGGAAAACCTGACAGCTTGTTTTCTGAAAATCATCCCAATCATTTCTTGCATCACAGGATGCTTTATCTCAGGATCTAAACATTAAGGCTTGAATTCAAAAGAGGGAATGAGAATACAAAGATGCAGGCTACAGACATTGTCAGGAACACAAAAGATATTTATTGACAAGGAAAGATCGTACAGAGGCTGGCAACCTCTTGACTGCCCCAAAATAACCCACTGGTTGCCCCTGTCATTACATGTCTTCAAAGTGTCTTCTGCCTAAGAGAGGATTTCACCCCTTGGGTGATTAACCACTCTTAGTCCCAGTTGGTCCCTCAAGCCTTCTTCTACTGTGCTGCCCTTAAAGGGACAATCACTCCACAGAGAGAATCCAAAAGGATAAGAGCAGAACTGAAACTAGGAGAGCAAAAGGAATGAAAAACAACCATGAAAACAAACAAAGCTGCCAGAAAAGGTAATCCAATTTAATGTTAAATTGGTAGCAAGGTACAAATCTGGATTAAAATCCCTGACTACAAACAGATTCATATTTATATCAATATGTAAATAAAACAATTAAAATGTCAGGAAAATCTGAGGGAATGGGAATTGATTTATGAAAAGATTTGAGCACTGGCTATAGAATTAATTAGAATAACAAAAAAATACACACAGAAGAATACATATGCTTTATTTATTTATCTCCTGTTTTAAAGCACATTTTTTAAAGTAGGAAGGAAGACAGGAGTATTATGTAAAGGCATACACAAAAGTTTTTCTCTGGGTAAAGCTGTACAAATATGCAAAAGAATAAGTTAAAAGCTTTGTTTCCAAAATTTCCACATGAATTGAAACTTTTTTCCTCACGGAATAAAAAAATGACTAAGAACCAGCTTACCAAATTAGTTTACTATATATTACATGCTTTGGAAAAATAATAAAAATGTTCACAAAAAGTGTCACTCAGAAACTTTACATAATAAACACAATTGTAACTTTTTCTTCCCCTTGTAAAAAAAAAGAAATGACAGCACCTTTCCTTGGATTCCAGCATGGGAATCACACATTCACCAGTTAGAACTTGGAACAAAATTGCCAGATCTTCATCACACCAACTTGTAAAATTCATATATTATTGTAAATGCCATAATAAAAACATCCTTGGGTCCCAACTGGCAATCATATGCATTTTCCAAGGAAATAGTGAGGTAGCGTGAGCCTCATGAGCACTTTTTTTTAAAAGAAAGGAAACATTTTGTTTGCAGGTTCATCCTATTGGCTGCAAAAGAAATCCCGTTTGGAGGCTTTCTATTTTGTTTCCACATTTCTTTTTGCACTGTTCTTTTGAGATGAATTTTAAAAACAATCCCTTTAAACCACACCATGGTAACTGTAACCTGAATGGCAGTCAGCATATGAAGGGCACAGAGCCAACTACTTTGAAGGTTTACTCCCCTTCTTTTCTGAAAGTGGTTACTCATACTTGGGTTACACTTCCATTGCTACTGGCACTCCTGGGTCCTAGTACCTACTCTTCGACATGTACACAGACAATGAGTCTATGGCAGGCTATTTAACAGTGGGGTAAATAACTGGAAACTCATACCTGTAAGTAGTTTACCTTTCCACATTCCAGAATAAGTCACTGTCCAATCTCAGGAGTCTGAACTATGGGCCGTCTCTCACCTTCTTCCTTCTGGGATTGGGACAGACGTTTTTGTAAACCCATTCATTCCCAGGCAGAGGCCAGCTAACTTCCCACAGATTAAGAGGTTGAATTCAAGAGCTTCTTGGGTCCGCATGCCTCAGTAATGATCTTCTAGTCCATTTACCTGGTGAGTCCTCTTGGCAGAGCTTGTCATGTTGCTTTCAGCAATTTATATGGATCATGGTCAAAAATATTTCAGATAGATTTATTAACTTGTTTCCAAAGGTAGATGGATCAGAAGAACAGTTTGTACCTGAGTTGTAGGAATTGCATCAATACTTGCTAGTCAAGATCTCAGAATTCAGGTAGGGCTAATAAACTGAACTGTTTTAATTAGTTTGTGCTATTACCTTGACAGCCATAACAATTAGAACTGTGCTTTTAGTTTTTATTTAATAAAGTATTTTTACATTTGTTTTTGTCTCTCAAACCATGTGCTTTTCTTCGATATTTGTTGTGATTCAGATATTTCTGATACATATTTTCATGATGTTACATGTGGCTTTCAATATGGTCCACTAATGATTGCCATTAACCTTAACTGATCCAATAACTCTCTTCCTCCACAAATTAAAAATCAATTTCAGAGCACTAATGTAAGGCTAAATTACCAAAGTGTTTGTAAAAACATGAATACATAAATTATTTGTGCTCCTTCTAGCTAGATCATTAAAAACCTCTAACAAAATGCATTTCTTATCTCTTTCTGGTCTTAATTCCAACTATTCATTTTTAAAAAACTCATAAGCCCACTAAACTCTATTCAAGTAATCAGAGTCGCCAGTTCGTTGCCATCAAAATACATGGCATCCTTCATTTTGCAGTATATAAAGTACTCTTAGACTTCCAAAGCATTAAGTTACTCACTACCCTGCTTTGTCCTTCCATCTTTTATGTCTATGCAAAAAGCATAGTTCCTTTTACTCCAAGTTCACTGAACAATGAAGAGCATCTACTTTCATTAGCTCAGTCTTTGAAAAGTGCATTCACAGTTTTAAAAAAATTCCCAAGTGCCATCCTTCCATTCAAACACAAGGTAATCCACTTAAAAAAGGTTTTATTTCCTCCTTTAGAATGCATGGTTATCAATTCAAACCAAACGTTTATTGAACTGTGACCTGTGAAATTTAAGCCTTCCCTTGTTCTGCACACGTTGACCAGGATGAACTTCCCAGCATTCAGGTACAGAAGCTTCGGCAAGTGCTAAAATATTCCAAGAATGATTCCCATTTTGTAGAAATAAACCATTTCGAATAGATTTGAGAAAGATGCAAGGCACAGAGTAATTTATCCATATATTGAACAATGAAGGCTGAAAGTCAACCAACAGTCACTTAAACCAGAGTCCCAGGTTTAGAATCTTCATGCCATAGCAACACCTGCTCATCAGCATACAAATCATCTTCCAGCTGGCTTGTGTCTCCACCATCTGAGTACGTTCGTTCTGGATAAGGTCTGGCAAATAGTTTGAAAGCAAAGTTAGGAGGAGGACTGCAATAACTGCACTTCTGAAAACAACAGTACAATTTAAAAGAATCAACACAACATTAATCACAATTTGCAAATTTTAGTTTTTGTTAAAAAAAAAATGTACTTGACTGAATCAAGTCAAGTCTATTGGCTGAAGGTCACAGGAATATAACTCTTTCATAGCTGGGTCAAGAAAGCCTATTGTCCAGTACACTGGGATAGTCTGCATCTGTTATCAATAAAAAAAAACTCTCTTTTATCTTTATCTATATTTATTTGCTGCAATAAGCATTTGTGAATTATTTAGTTCTTAAATGGGACTTTAACCTCTCAAACTCCTCCAAGCATTAAGATAACTATAAACAAAGCTGGAACTGTGGGTGGGCTGAAATGCCATTATCAGTATTACCCTATTAATAGTTCTGTCAGAAATGACTAATACTGACATTACCACAATTCTCCATTAGTCATTATTGGCATTCCAGGTGCAAGATGTGTTGAAACTAAATTTCTTGAATTTCTGGCAAAAAAATAATTTGATTGATACAGGAAGATACATGTTCATAATGTCAGGGAACCTTCAAATTTAGATAGAGGCGAGTTAAAATTATCTTTTACTGTTTCAGGATATTGCATATTTTAATTAAGGAAAGCTCAGATTTACAAACTGGATAATATAGTTAAATATCTGTCTGTTTTAATCTAGAAGCCCATCATTTTGAGTCTTCACAAATTGCCTGCAGCCACTTACAATATTTGACTCTCATTTATAAGCAGCAGCTCAAAGGTATGTTGTGTTGCTCGGTGTCTTTTTCAGTCTCTGTTAATTTTTAAAGGATTGAGTAATTGTTGGTGATTGCAAAAGCCATTTTAGTGGTACAGGCCATTAATGATTCATTTTCTTCCCAAGCTGACTAATGCTGCTGGTATTGCTCCAATGAATTTTAAACACACATAGAAAACAGAAGCAGGAGCCGTCGCGGATTTAGGCATGAGCTAAACAAGCTACAGCTTAGGGTCTCATAATCTGCAGGGTCCTCACAAAATTTCAGAAGGCATAATTATGTTTTCAATTTTTTTGTGGTGACCCAAGGTCCTGTTTTGATATGCACCTTTGTGAGAGCTTTTGGTGTAACTTTTTAACAAGAGGCCTCCAAGCTTTATATACATTAGGGCCACACCAAGTCTAAATCCACTGGGAGTAGGCCATTCAGCTCTTCGAGCCTGCTTTGCCATTCAGTGGGTCAGTGTGTGTGTGGAGTTTGCACATTCTCCCTGTGTCAGGGTGGGTTTCTTCTGGATGCTCTGACTTCCTCCCACGTTCCAGATTAGCTGGATTGGCCATGTTAAATTGCTCCTTTGTGGACTGTAGTGTAGTGTAGGAGAATTAGCAGTGTAAATAGGTTAGGTTACGGGGCTAGGGCCTGGTGAGATTGTTGTTGGTGCAGACTTGCCTTTTTGCACTGTAGGCAGTGATTTCTATCACGCCTGATCATTAAATTCAATACCATGATCTTGCCTCCCCTCCATATTCCTTGATTCCGAGAACTATATTGAATCCCTTCCTAAAATCATGCAACATTGTAGCCTCAACTAATTTATAATAGTAAATTCCATGCATTCATTATCATCTATGCGATGAAATTTCTCCTCACCTCAATCCTAAAAGGCTTACCCTTATTCTCAAACTATGCCCTAGTTCTGGAATCCCCTACAATAGGAATCTACCCTGTCTAATTCTGTTAGAATTTCCTAAGTTTCTATGAAATCCCCCTTCACTCTCTTAAAATCCAAAGAATATAATCCAACTTGTTTAGTCTCTCCTCATATGACAGTACTGCCATCCCAGAAATCAGTCTGGTAAACCTTTGCTGCAGTCTTTCTACAGCAAGAACATTCTTCCTCAGATAAGGATACCAAAACTGTGTACAATACTCTAGGTGTGTTCTCACCAATGCCCTATACACTTGCAGTAAAACATCCTTATTCCTATATTCAAATCCCTTTTCTATGAAGGCCAAAATACCAGTTACCTTCTTTAGTGCCTGCTTTATCTTTCAGTGATAGATGCACAAGGTCACAAAGGTCTCACCAAATATCCATGTCTTTCAATTTACACTCATAATAATCTGCCATCCTATTTTTGCTATCTCACACTTAACCACATTACATTGCATCAGGCATTTTTATGCTCACTCACTTAGCTTATCCAAATCATGCTGAAGCATCTTTGCACTCTTCTCACAGCTCACCCTCCCACCCAACTCTGTATCATCTGCGAATGTGAAGATAATACATTTAGTTCCCTCAACCAATTCATTAATATATAATGTGAATAGTTTGTGTCCTAGTATAGATCCTTGCAGTACCCAACTAATCACTGCCTGCCTATCAGAGAAAGACTCATTTGTTCCAACACTTTACCTCCTGTTTGCTAACCAGCTTTTTATCCTTTTCAAGACATTACCAGCAAACCCATGTGCTTCAACTTTATATAGTGAGATCTTGTTGAAAGCCTGCTGAAAGTCTAAATAAACCACAATTACTGGTTTTCCCTAATCAACTCTACTAGTTACATTCTCAAAGAATTCCACTAGATTTGTCAAGCATGATTTCTCTTTTGTAAATCCATGCTGACTTTATCTGATTATACCGCTGCTTTCCAAATATAGTATTATGATATCCTTGATAATGGACTCCAGCAACTTCCCCAGTACCGATGTTTGGCTCATTGGTCTACAGTCCCCTGTTTTCTCTCTATATCCCTTTTTGAATAACAGGCTTACATTAGCTATCCTTCAATCTATAGGAACCATTTCACAGTCCAAAGAATTTTGGAAAATGACCATCAATGGATCTACTATTTCTCAGTCTATTTCATTAAGTATTCTGGGAAGATGATGATCAGGCCCTGGAATTTATCTACTTTCAATCCCATCAATTTTCCCAAAATAATTTCTCTACTAGTACTGATTTCCTTCAGTTTCTCATTAAAACTCATGTTTCTCAGAATTTCTGGTAAGTCTTCTCTTGTAAAAACAGAAGTGATGAATAAAATACAAATTTAGTTCCTCAGCCATTTTTTTGTTGCCCATTATGAATTCCCCTGTTGCTGACTGTAGGGGGCCTATATTTGTTTTTGTTCATCTTTTTCCTCTTTACATATCTATAGAAATTTTTACAATCAGTTTTTATGTTTCCAGCGAGCTTACTTTTATACTGTTTTCCCCTTCTTCAGCAATCCCTTTGTCTGTCTTTGCTGAATTTTAAACTGCCCCCAATCCTCAGGTCTATTGCTTTTCCCTTTCACTAGGCTAAACACGTATGAATGAATAGAGCCTTTACGGACTGGAATACAGGGAGAGAAATACAGGAAATCTGTTAGGCGACACTTTTAAAAATTTAATGTTGGCAATCACCAGAGAAGACCTTGCTGCCAAATTACACACCAATAATTTAACATGAAGCAGAATTTGAAACTTCCAATTTGCTCTGCTATATTTATATGCAGATGTGGACATCACATAAAGATGGAAACATTTAGAATTCAATTGCAATGATGCTTAGGAGGAATCTTCAATCTTTAGTTTTGCTTAGATTCCAGCAGTTTTTGTTGGAGCAGTAAAGCAACATTAAAGGTTATTTTTATTCAATATTAAACATCACATTCAAAGAAACATAGTAAGCAGCCCAGCTAACGTCAAGCCTGGTTAACAAGCAAAAACATCAAGAGTCACCAACCATCACACACACAAACACTTGAGGATACTTACTACCGCTGACTACATTTTGCGTATGAGTATTTAATGAATATCTCATTTCTGTAGATACGATGTTGGCTGCAGTCAGTACACTTAGTGAAACACTCCTTTTCTTTGTAAGGAAAAGTGGAAGTGGATGAAGTGGATGAAAAAGAGGAGGAGGAAGAGGAAGAGGAGGAGGCAGATGAGTATCTGGTAGGATCAGTGCCAACAGCAGGGAAATGGTGGTACTCAGTAGAAAAAGGATCATCAAGAGACTGGAAGGAGCTACGCCTACAAGAAAATGACCGACAAGCAAAGTAAGAAGTGAATCTCGAGACTATTTTCCTCATTTCTTTTCCTCCTCTCTTGAGAGCATTAGTTTAGACAAGGGTACGGTATCACCAGCACCACTGGTCCAATGGTACCTCACCTACATGGCCATTTTCTGTCTCAAGGCCCATCACCACATATACAGTTCAATCCTCCACACTGCTGCATTACTAATCCAAGCTGTGTTTCTGAGTGAGGGAAGCACTGAGCAAAGGCCAAGTACTTTCCTGCAAAAGAAGGGACTGATGGAAATGAAGGCAGAAAGTTTACATACAGTGGAATTAAGGTGGGTCTAGACAGAATAGGTATCGAAAGAATAATTCAACCCATCTATAATTCAAAATCTGAAGTCTCTCCATTCAGCAAAATAGTATTTAACCAATTCATATCAGCAGGAGCAGTTTTCTTGAATGCCACAATTTCATAGTGCAGAACGAGGCCATATCGCCCATTGAGTCTGCACCAACCACAATTCCACCCTGGCCCTATTCCCATAACTCCACATATTTATCCTGCAAATCCCCCGACACGAGTCAATTTAGCAAGGCCAATCAACATAACCTGCACATCTTTGAACTGTAGGCGGAAACCGGAATAACCGGAAGAAGCCCACACAGACACGGAGAGAATGTGCAAACTCCACACAGACAATGACCCGAGGCCAGAATTGAACCCGGTTCGCTGGCGCTGTGAGACAGCAGTGCTAACCACTGTGTCACCGTGCTGTCCACATTTATGTCTATCACACAGGTGAAGGCTTTTAACAAAGCACCCTCTCCACGAGATTGTTCTAAAAACTTGATGAAGTTACTTAGAATGGTCCCCAGGTTTAAGGAGAAATCTCCTCTGCCCTTCAGTAACAAACGGCAATAAAACTTAATTAATTAAAAACTTAATTCACAGAGAACTAATTTTGTGGATGGGTTGGAGAAATGCTAATCATTAAAACTTGCGTTCATGGCAATATTCCATGTTAATCTGCACGTTTTACATCTGATGCATTCCTTTTCCTTCATGGCTCATACTTCTTCCCCCTCCTTAGCAAGTACCCATGGTTTAAAAATAAAATACTGCAGGAGTATACCTAAAATGAATACATAGGAAATCACCCGTTAAAATTGGTAGTATAATTTCTGGAAATGGGATCACAGTTTGAGAAATCTATAGTGATAAAAGAAACATTTCATCCTGCAAAGATTATATTTGAAACAGTTTCACTTTTAAGAAGCTAATGCAGATGAATCAAGACCTTTCTTCAGCTGTTACTGATACTCACCTGCTATGTAGCGTATTATTGCTGTAGGAGTTACTGAATGAACTTGTGTAAGGTATATGATCATAGTCCTGAAGGCCGACAGTCATCTGGCTCCGCCAGGTTCCTGTACTTGTTGCTGAAGAGACTGGGAATTAAAAAGAAAATTCAATTTAAGAAGCACTGCAGCAATACACTAACCACTAATGCGCCAAGTTCTTTTGAGTTTGAAGTATTTGATTCACTTAGTGATCGACTGCGCCTAAACATAATTACACCACTTGGTATCACAATTCACCTAGTACCAGAGAAGTTCAAGTCACCCAATCACTTCCTACCTTTACAAGCATTCAAATTCACATCAGATTTACATATCATGCAATCCCCAATCTGTCCCTAATACTATCTGTCTGGTTTACCATCAAAAACAGGTCTAGCTCTGTACAACACTTTTATCTCGTCTGACCTACATTGTGCAACTGAAATTTACTGAATTGCGGTTTACATCATAACAAAGAATGTTTAAGGTAATAATTTATTTAGATTAGAACACATCATCTAGCCACAACTATCCTAAACCAAATTTCTGAGTATGTCAGACTTTTCACCTTATAATTAAAGCAAGGATTTCTCCATCAGTGTAAGAACAACTCATTTCCTCCTCTGAGTAACAATGCAACAATGTGAAAGAGTGGGAAGTTAAATAAGAAATTTGTTAATCTTAATTTCATCTTGGTATTGTCACTTTTGGTCCTGTTCTTGCTAATTTAAGGTCACAGCGGCACTAATATTTGCTCAATAAATTGGACATGAATTATTGTACAATAGGATAGAACTCAAAATCCAAAAAGAAAATTTCTTAAAATATCATCCAGGCAAAAGGTGGAACCAACAAGCCCTTTCCTGTAGTACTGCTTTCGGAATTATTGAGTGAATTTGTATAAGGCTTCTTCAGGTCAAATCGAATTTCTAATAGAATTTGCTCCATGAAATTATTTTTCTTACCAAGTTTTAATTTTATAACACTGACATCATCCACAGTGCTGAAACTACATTTTTGTATACTTGAGTTCATAAAGACAAAGGATGGAATTTAATGGTCGTGGCGGTGATCCTGTCCGCCAGTTGGAGAGCAAGGTGAAATCCTGTGGCAGCCAGTTCTCGGGAGCCTGATGGGATTAAGTCCCAGTTGAGCAGCTTACAGGCCGTCACTGGGAATGGTGGTCAATGCTAGTACTGTGCAGGGCCTAAATGGAAGGAAGATTGTTGGAACCCTGAACCAAGGTGAATGGGGTAGGATTGCCAGGGCCAGTTAGGATGGCCTTTGAGAGGGAGGTAAAGCAAATGAGGGATGAGTTGGCAGTGAGGAGACTGTTATTATCAAGAACTGGCAGTGTAAGGGTTGTGATTTTCCAAACGTCTCCGTTTCAAATTATGGTTCCCTCCTTTGAGCTGAGGACACTGCTTTGCATAGTTTTGAGTGTAGTTTTGGCATACTGCACTTTGTTGAAGTTATGAGGTTACACAGAGGCCTCTTTTGAAGCAATCTCTTAAAGTGGCATCTAGGCCTTTGGCCAAGATGCAATGAAATCAAGCCTGAAAGGAAGTGCTCAAATCAGCTTGGATCATGGTCGATGAAGCCCAAGACAGGAAGTAGGAAACCTGTCTTGTCAACTTGCATCTGAAACTTCTCACTTGGTGAAACTTTGGATCGAATCAGATGTAAACAAAAAGAAAGAAATCAGAGGACACTGCTCCCTGACTACAGCTCAGACATTCCCATCAATGTTTACCGACAGGTTGACCTTATGGTTTGGCCCCAGTTCAATACCAGCGTCTGTAGGATGAGGCCCTTAAGTAGCCTCCAGGTGGCAAATATATTAGACTTGCATCACTAAATGTAAGCAAAATTCTTTTGACTTACAAATGATAATTTCTAGCCTACTGGTGTGGAACTTTCACATACCTGATGTAAAAGATGTAGCTCTACTGGTTGGAGAAAATGGGCCATGCATATAAGCAAATCCAAGACTTTGCTGTGAGCCCCTGTCAGAGTCCAAGCCTGCCTGCAGGCCATAATCCTTGTGAGTTGAGGCGCGCTCATACCAGCCACGCAAACTTTCTGCAACCAAGGCCTTCTGGATGTTTTTGGTTATTTGTTCACTTTTTGCACCTCTCCTACGGACATTTCTTAGTGTTGCATATGGGTTTTGAGACAAACTATCACTATCACCCGGGTAAAAACGATTGTAATCTCGATAGTGTTCAGCATTGTAAGAATGTGATGATCTGTATGGAGCTTTAACGTTATAGTGACCTTCAGTATCATTTTCAAATGTATATCCATAAGGCTCATAGTCACTGTATGGTGGATATCCTGGAATATAATAGTCAGATGAAGGCTGGGCATAAGAATTCTGATAAACCCCATTCCTTCCATCTTTTGGTGCTAAATTTGGCATGCTTCCTGAAGCCGCTGAGGAAATATTCGGTTTCTTGTGTCTTCGTCTTTCTCTCGACCGGCAACCCATTGTCATGGTGTTGTAGTACTGGGGAGGTTTACTTGGTGTGCCATAGTACTCTGCACTGGATTGACTGGTATAGGATGACCCATCATCCAGCAGCTCTGTACTGCAACTCCTTTGGGCTGCTGTGAGGGGGAATACTGTCCTCTCATTTGTACCTTCATCCAAGAGATGAGATTGGGATTCCAAGCTGCCGCTGCGCTGTCTGAAATGATTTGGGGAAATCTCAGGTCTGCATGTAACAAAAACAAATGAAAGGATCTAATACAATTTATATTTCAAACCTTTGAGGTGTCACAATGAAATGATCTGTACGGAATGCTGAAATCTATATTTTCCAAAATTTACACATCAATAATAAATTAATACCGAAGAGATTATAATCAGGAAACAGTTAAGGACATTGCAAACTATGTAGAAACAAAGTCCAGAAAAATAAATTTACAATGTACTGGCACTTTACACATCTCTTCAATATAATTGATTCATCGAATTTAATAGAACGATACAATGCAAAAAACTGCCCTTTCGTCCATTGTGTCCAATACTTAACAGTTATCCAACTGGTTCCACTCATCCTGCCCTTTCTCCATATCCTCCTGCTTAACCAGTTTCTTTTTGGAAGTTATTACTGAATCTGTATCCTTTCAGATATTAAGACTGTGGATTGTACAACTTAATGTAATAAATATTCTCATGTCATCTCTGGTTATTTTGCCAATTACTGGTATCTCTGGTTGCCAATGCTTATTGCCAATGGAAACATTCTCCTAACATCTATTCATGATTATCAGCAGCTCTATTTAATCTCCCTTTTTCCTTCTATTCTCTAATGAGAGAAACTCCAATTTTTCCAGTCTCTCCTTGCAACTAAAGTCACACAACTCTATGCTCTGTTGGTAAATTTCTGCAATTCTGCAGTTTCAAGACCTTAATATCGTTCCTAAAGTGTACTGCTTGAGATTGTACATATATTCCAGCTGAGGCCTAACCAATAGTCTACCTTGTGTACACCTTTTCATCATTAAGATATTCAAACATCCCAGAAGCTCTCTCATCAGCAGTTTCAATTTGTCCCGACACGTTCAAAGATTTTTGTTTATAAATCTTCAGGTCTCTTCATTCCTATTACCTCCTTTAAAAGTATACTATTTGGTTCATACCAGATCTCAATTTCCTACCAAAATATATCACTTGACACTTCTCTACATTAAATTTTATTCGCATGCAACTGCCTATTTCACCAATCTATGTCCTCCTGAAGTCCATATTGCCCTCCTCATTGTTTTTATTTTTTGTGTCCGCTACAGGAATATTTGTCCTGTATACCCGGCTCAATATTATTAACATACACATCAAAACGAGCAGTGATCCTAACATCAAATCTCCTGGGGCATCACTATGTACTCCCTTCCCATCAGAAAATGCCACTACTCTCTGCGTCCTATCGCTTAGCGCATTTCATACCAAAGCTATTACTGCTCCTTTAATCCAACGGATTTCAGTTCTGCTAATAGGTCTATTGTAGTCATTCATCAAATGCTTTCTGAAAGGCCAGTTAAACAACATCAGTTGTGCTACCTGCATCAATGCCTTCTGTTTCTTCAAAGAATTCAGTCAAGTCAGTTATACTATGGATGCCAGTTTTCAGAACACTTTCAATAACTTCGAGAACATACCGCAACTGACTGCTGCTGTAAGCATTACGAGTCAAAACTGGGGTAGCTGGCATACTTCTTCCTCCATGGCATTGTCTCCCGTGTGTTCTGTAAGGGCTGCTATGTGTTGAACTCAGTTCTCTTGGGCCATGCATAACGTCCTGCAGGTAGTAACCTTCATTACTGCTGTATCTGTAATACATTCCAGGTTTCAAATTAGTTGGAGCAGTCACTTTGACAATCATTTTTTTGATAATCCTAACGGCAAGAACATCGAATGTCGTTACAAGAGCAGAAATAAAAACCTGTCGTAACTATTTTTTTTTCCCAACCAAATGTTAAGGAAATGGATGGCTTTTTAGCTCAAGTGGCAGAAATAAACCAACTGGCAATTTTAATCTACGTTTAGGGAGGAACCTTAGCTTCAGAAGCTCACTTAGAAGCAGCTTAGTGTCCTCTTGCTGCTCCAATTGCCAGCCATTTCATCTATTAACAAACTAAAAATGCACCAACTTAATCAAATTAATCAACAGTAAGTGCAAATGACTGCTTCTGAGATCAGTACGTTTCTCATCAAACAAGGATAGAACCATGATAGAACCATTTCTTGATTCACCCCTGGGAAATGAAGTAGGGCAAATAACAGACTACAGCACAACTGGGAAATAGCTATCAAAGATAAGGCACCAGACTGGAAAAATACAAACTTTAATGAGACAAAAAGGGATCTGGTTCAAACTAACAGAGTGAATAAACTTTAAAACAGGTTGATGGATCAGCAGTGGGCACTCGTCGAATATGAGATGCATGGATTACAAAATAAATACATTTTGACAAGGTAAAAAAGGGAGTGCATCAAAGAACACATTCCCACGGCTAAAACCAGATCAAAGCTGAAGTGAAACTTAGAAAGGGAGGCAAGATAAAACTGAGGCCAATAATATAATTGATAATGAGCACAACAGAATAGGGAGGTGGAAAGAGAGATTAGAAGGGCTAAATGGGAATGTGAAAAACGTGAGAAAAATGGAAAAGCTTTTTATAAGCACACAAAAAGCCAAAATGAGTAGGACTACTTTGGGATGAAGAGGGAGTATAATTATAAAGAATTGCAGAATATTGAGATATCACAAAAGTATTTTTCACTTGATTTTACTAGTTCTGCTGGTTAAGAAGAATGTACAGATAGCCAAGGAAGATAAAATTAGAAGCGATAACAGTAAAAAAAAACACTTGTTTTGATAAAGTGAGCAGAGCTCCAGGTGGATAAGTCTCTGGGGCTCTGGAAGGAGATATGCTTGGCTGTTAAAAGAGGTCAGAGAGGATAAGGCAGATGTTCTGGGTACAAGCTTTCAATTCATTATAAATATTCAAATTGTGTCCTGGGACTGGATATTAGCTGATGTAACAACATTATCCAAGATGGATGATGTCCATGAAGCAGTTAGTTTAATGTCAGCAGTAGGCAAATTCTTACAATCCATAATTCCAGGAAAAAATTGAAAGCATTTCTGATTGCACTTGTTCATCAAGGACAGCCAACATGGCTTTATTCATTGCAAATTGATTATCTTTTTTGAAAGCAGGGATTGACTAAGTAAAGAGAATACAGATATAATATGCAGTTTTAGAAGGCACTCGATAATATGTCTCAATCGCTGGTTAATAGTAAATGAAAGGAAAGGGGTTTTGAAGCAATATGGAAGCAGAGTAGTTAAATGTCTCTAGAGCTATTTGCCTGCATGGTTGGAAAAGATAGAAAAAAATTGGGTGGATTGAATGAACTGTTTCTGTGGTTGCAACTTATAGTTAAAGTTGATGGGTTACTATAAGTGTTGGAGGTAGGACAATGGCTGGATTTGCTCTTGTGGTTTACAAACTTAATAAAATAGGGGCTTGGTTGTAGGGAACATTATTTCAAAATGTGATGACGTAGCCATAGGAGATTTAGCAAACAGCAAGGAGAATAGTAAAATGCTTCAGAAAGGCAGGTTAGCCTAATGAGCAAACAGGTAGCAGCTGCAATTTAATGTGAAAAGTGCACAAGTTAGGGAGGCAAAACAAGGAATGGCAAAGAAACTTATTGAAAAAATGCTGCCAGCCATATATTAGCAGAAACCAAGGAAATCAATGACAGTGTGATTGGATGCAGACATCAAAAAAGGTCAGGAGTATTTTGGGATTCATAAATAGTAGGGACAGAGAAGTAAATAATTACAATGTTGTAAAAGTAACAATGGTTAGACCACATTTATAGCACAGTGTGCAGTTTCAGGCATCCATCCTAAAAGGACATGAAAGCCACAGAATTTACACAGCAAAGATTAATCAGTATGAGACTGGCTACGTAAAATTACAGTTATGAGGATGAGTTAAGGTTTTGGAGCAATCTCAAGAAACAATAACTAAAAAGACGTTAACAAGAAGATTTGTAAGTTCTGGAGGATTTTGTTAAGGTGAATAGGGAAAGACAATTTTTATAGTGCATATTCAGTGACAAGGGATCATGAAGTTAAAATTATCAAGCAATGAAATGTTCGAGCACAGATTGCTTTGTCACAAGGAATGGTTGTGGCAGAGACTATTGCATCTTTTAAGGGAAAATTGAGTAAATATTTGAAGCGGAGTTGGATACAAGGCTACAGGAAGATAAGCACAGCAACGGGATCAGTAAGGAATTGCTCTCCTATATAGTCAATAGGCATGATTGTTTAATGACCTCCTTTGTGTTTTAATAGGTGACAAAACTTGACTCAAAAAAAAAAGCATGTGGACTCCTGCAGTTGTCTTAATTATCCAACTCTCACACACCAAGAATTATAATAGGGTGGCACAGTGGTTAGCATCACTGCCTCACAGCACCAGGGACCTGGATTTGATTCCTGGCTTGGGTCACTGTCTGTGTGGAGTAGGCACATTCTCCCTATGTCTACGTATGTTTCCTCAGAGTGCTGTGGTTTCCTTCCAGTTTGAAAGACATGTTGGTTAGGTACGTTGGCCATGCTAAATTCTCCCTGTGTATCCCAATAGGCGCCAGAGTATTGCAAATAGGGGACTTTCACAGTAACTTCATTGAAATGTTAATGTAAGCCTACTTGTGACACTAATGAAAAAACACACAAGACCAGCGTTAATCAAGCATACAGATTCTACTCTTTTTTTAGTTGTGAGAAATATTTACTCAATACTACCAGCAATAGCTTTAGTTGTTAACTAAAATCTTGCCCTTCAATGTGTGAGAAGTTGGGATTTGATATCAAATGAGCCAGTAATGCACATTTTTGTTGTCATAAACTTTTAATATGACTCACCTGTAACTTGTGCAGAATTCTGCAGCAATGCAAACTGTGCCATAACAAACAGAATATCCAACTCAGTTTACAAATTATTCCCAGATTATGCAGACAGGCTTTTTAATTGCTCCTTTCAGCTCTTTGCCTTATTTAGGCTTTACAGTCTTGTAAGTTTAGCTTTAGTAAAAGTACAAAAGTGTACAGCTAATAGGCAACACATGTTACATCACAATAACAAAATACAAATCATCTGGTTCTGACAAGGCATAAACAATAGGATTTAGCTCACAGATGTTCAGTATCAGGCAATTGGTAAAGCTTCAAGAACCGACCTTCAAAAAGCTTGCAGTTTCAAAAGATAGCATTTAACATGGTAAAAATGATCCACAGGACTTCCCAGAGGCATTATCAACAACTTTTGACAAAGCCCATAAGAGAATTAGGTTTTAAGGAGTCCCTGAAAGAAGAAGGGTGCGATAAACATTTAGGGGAGGGGAGAATCTCATTGCTTAGGGATTAGATACTTGGAGGCCCACTGTCAACGGTGGAACAATTAAAATTAGGGGATTGCAGGAGACCAGAACTGGAGGACAGCAGTGTTCTCAGAGGGTTTTAGGGCTGCAGGGGATAGGGAGAGGTGAGGCCACAGACAGATCTGAAGTCAAGAAAGCAATTTTTAAAAATCAAGACATTGTTGAATCAGAAGCCAATGCAGGTCAATGAACACAGGGCAGATGGATGATTGGGACGATACAAGTTGGAAGACCAAGTGGCTCAAGCTTAAGTTTACATATTCAATAGAATTGTGGCTTGGAACAATTCGGGTTACAGAATGCTTACTGAAATACAGGAGGATTTTTAAAAATATTACAATTCAGAAGCTAGGATAACTGTATACCATCTTCAATGTTTCTGAATCTGAACTATAGCTTTCTAAAGTGACAGATTGTTGTGCATTAGCAATTTAAGTGCAGAAAGGAGATCTCGTTTTCTTGCCTGTTTGCATCAGTAGCTGCAATAAAAAAAAACAGAATGTGCTGGAAACAATAGCAGATCTGCCAGCTTTTGTGGACAGGCAAACTGAGTTCATGTTTCGAGTCCTGTAGGATTTCTTTTTTGGGAAGAGTAATTTTTGACTCAAAACATTAACTCTTGATTCTTCCTTTGCAGATGCTGCCAGACCAGCTGGGGTTTTACAGCACTTTCAGCTCTTACTTTAGATTTCTAGCATCTGCGGTATTTTGCATTCATTATATTGCATCAGCAGTTGGTCTACATTATGGTTCTTTCAGTGCACCCTATGGGCTGCCATTTCCAAAGCACAGGCATGATTCCAACCATTGCCACTCACCTTTCTGTCTGCATCTGCTTCTGTGTGAAAATATCTTTTGTAAATGTGAGTTTGAAATTTTAAACAGCAATGCCTGGAATGTGGGGCTAGCCGATATCCCAACATAGCAGCTGAGATGACTCTTAATTTGGAGAATAGAACAGATCCCACACTACCCACCTACCCACCACCAACCCCCTACCTTCCCAATCCCCCCAACACTGCTCATTAACCTATTCATCTTGATTATGGAAGAAGGAACAATGAAAACATTGTCTACAACACGGGCTGGTATTGCACTGACCAATGCAGGAAACTTTGTTTGAGCCAGATTTTGGCTGTTTTGAGTCTGAAGAAGTCTCCACAACTCTGCAGATCCAGAGAAAAGTGAACTATGAAAAGTGCAGCAAATATTGAGAAAACAGGAGCATCAGTCAGTAAAATATTCTTTGCAAGGATACAGATAGCCATAGTTGCCTACAGATAATTAGTGAACTGGATTTACCTTGATTGTCCTAAATGGCCTTTATCGTGAAACTGTTCGCTTGCAGAGCTCCTCCTCTGTCGATTCTGTTTAAGCTCAAGAGACTGTGGTGGAAGTGGTCTCAGAGGTTGCTGACTAGAAAAAGATCGCTTTCTCTGCATAACACGCATATCATCTGAAGAAAAACAAACATTGGATAACTGAATAAGTGATAACCTATTCAAAATATCTTTCATTTGATTTGCATATTCTACTACCACCGTATATAGTGGTGGAATATTACATAATAGCTTGTATTTAGATAAGCGTGCCATGAGGTATGTTGCATACTTTTGACCATTCTATTAATTTTGCCTTTCAGTGCTAACACATGCATTCATTCAGCTCCAGGAATACTGGAACACCCCTTGGAATTGTGCATGAACAAGATTTTGGACTGCCTGCAAGCTATTTGACTAAGGGAACAATAATTCACTCTAATCTTCATCATCATATCTACATTAACAAATTATCCTACAAGGATCATGAGACAGTTATCAAGAGTTAGAACCACAGCCTATTTTTCTTACAACCAGTGTTTTCACTGGTATTTTAAAGATTGTTAAAAAGTCTCACAACACCAGGTTGAAGTCCAACAGGTTTATTTGGTAGCACAAGCTTTGAGAGCTGCCCCTTCATCAAGTGAGACTTCTTACTGTGCTTATCCCAGTCCAATGCTGGTATCTCCACATCAAAAGTTAAAGATTCACAGGATCATGACAAATTGCTTTGCCCCTAAAGGAATGTAAAATTCAGAAATTCCACATGCAACTGTGGAAGTATCTATGCAGGTCAGGAGCGAGAAACTTGTATTCTGACTTCCCAAAATCTTTCCACCATCTATAAGTAAGGAGCGTGATGGAATATTTGATTTGATTTGATTTACTATTGTCAAAGTTTATTTATCTGTCACAATCCAGTCACTTCATTCAGCTAGAATGAAGTTACTGTGAAATTCCCCTAGTTACAACAGTCCGGCACCTGTTCTGGTCAATGCATCTAACCAGCACATCTTTCAGAATATGGGAGGAAAACTGAGCGCCCAGAGAACGTGTAAACTTCACACAGACAGTGACCCCAAGCTGGAAATCCCACCTGAGTCCCTGGTGCTGTGAAGTAACAGTATCAACCACTGTGCTACTGTGCCACCCATCATGTACTGGAATACAGTGAAAAATATTCTTTCTTGCACACTATATAGATAAAACGTACCATTCATAGAATACATAAGGGAGAAGGATAGGAGAGAGTGTAGAATATGGTGTTGTTACAGTCATAGCAGGGGTGTAGAGGAAGATCAGCCTAATATATGGTAGGTCTATTCAAAAGTCTGATGGCAGCAGGCAAAAAGCTACACTTGTGTCAGTTGTTATGTGACCTCAGACTTTTGTATCTGTTTCATAGAATCATACAATGCAGATTTGCAGCAGCACACAAGAAACGTCTGAAATCCATGTAATCCCATTTACCAGCAAGTGGCCCATAGCCTTGAATGTTCTGATGTACCAACTGCTCATCCAGATACTTTTTACAGAATGTGAGGCAACTAGTCTCTACCACTCTCCCAGGTAGCACATTCCAGACCATCACCACCATCTGGATAAAACAGTTTTCCTCACATCCCTCTCTGAACATCCTGCCCTCATCTTGAACCTGTGTCCTCTCATGACTGACCTTTCAACTAAATTGTTCACTATCCATTATGTCCATGCTCCTCATAATCTTGTACACCTCAATCAGGTTGTCCCCTCAGTCTTCTCTGCTTCAATGAAAATAACCCAAGCTTATCTAACCTCTTTTCACAACTTAAATATTTCATCCAAGCAGCATCCTGGTGAATCTCCTCTGCACCCCCTCCACTAAAATCACATCCTTCCAATAACATAGCGACCAGAACTGCATACAGTACTCTAGTTATGGCCTCAAAGTTCTATACAACTCCAACATGACTTCCCTGCTTTTGTAATCCATGCCTCAATTGATAAAGGCAAATGTCCCATAAAGATGTCAGAGTGAGGCGACTAGGATATTTTAACATTGCAGTGTTGATGCAAGCCTACTTGTGACATTAATTAAAAAAAGCCTTTTTCACATGATACTAACATGCTCTTCTGACTTCAGAGATCTATGGACAAATAGACCAAGGCCCCTTTGCTCCACAGAATTTCCTAGTGTCATGCTGTTCATTAAATACTTCCTTGTCAAATTACTCTTTCTGAAGTGTATTGCCGCATGTTTTTCAGGATTAAATTCTATCTGCCACTCAACAGCCCATTTGACCATTCCATCTACACCTTCTTCTAGCCCAAGGAACTCAGCCTTACTGTTAATCATGCAGCGGATCTTTGTGTCATCTGCAAACTTACTAATCCTAATCCCCATATAGTATCTGCGTCGTTTATATTAGGTGATGAATAATAGGGGACGCAACACAAATCCCTGTGGTACACTACTGGATACTGGCTTCAAGTCACTAAAACAGCCTTTTGTCATCAACCTATTACCTATAACGGATCCAATTTTGAATCCACTTTATCAAATTATCCTGTATCCAAGTGCATTTACTTTCTTTACAAGTCTCCCATGTGGAACCTTGTCAAAGGCTTTGCTGAAATCAATGTAAACTACATCAACTGCACTACCCTCATCTACACAGTGTACTACCTTCATGTACTCTATTCTACCTTCTTTCATCGAGAAAATGTCAAGTTTGCGTGCGGTTCTTGATTATGCTGGCTACTTTTGTGCAACTCCAACAATACTCAACATCATCTGCAAACTCCCTCAAAATCACAATCATCCTGACTTGAAAGCACATCACCATTCCCTTCATCACTGCTATGTCAACATTTTGGAACTCCCAAATAAACAGTTTTTCAGGTTTACCTACACCACATGGTCAACAGCAATTCTATACTACATTCTCTCAGACAATTAGAGATGGACAATAAATGCATGCCTCATCAGCAATGCCTAAATCCTATGAATGTATAAAAATTAAAGTGACAACTGTTAAATTAGATCTCTGGAATTAAAGGATGCTAAGCACAACATGGTGGTACAGTTAAAGCCCATTAAAATCATAAGATGTAGGAGCAGAAATGAGCCATTTAGTCCACTGAGTCTGTTCCCGCCATTCAATGAAATCATGACTGATAATCTTCAACTCCTATTTCCTGTCTTTTCCTCTTGATCCCTTTACCGATTAAAAATCTGTCCATCTTAGCCTTGAACATACATAATCCAGTATCTACTGTCCTCTACGGTAAAGAATTCCACAGATTCGCGACCCTCAGAGAAGACATTTCTTCTCATTTCTACCTTACTGAGGCGACTCCTTACTGAGACTATGTCCTCTGATCTTAGACTCATCCACAAGGGAAAACAATCTCTCAGCATCCATCCTGTCAAGCCCCCTGATAATCCTCTATGTCTCGTATGTTGCCTCTTGCTCTTCAAAATTCCAGTAAGTACAGGCCCAACCTACTCAACCTCTTCTCATAAGAAAACCCCCCCACATTCAGGATCAACCTACTGAACCTTCTCCGAACCACCTCCAATGCCAGAATATCTTTACACTTTAACATAGATGCTTTCACAACTCACCATCATCTGTTGTATTTGTGTCAGATAAGGAACTGGTCTCGGAGGGAATGACTTCATCTAGGAAAAGAAATGACATGCTTCTCACAGCAAGTGTTGTAAATCAGTAGCAGCAAATGATTATTGAGAGGCAGACATGTTCTTTTTAATTCTGGATAATGTATGAATAAAAACATTTCACCAAGGGTAAAAAAATTTCAGCTAAACAAGTGTATAAATAAAGTTTCACAATTTAAACTGCAAACAATTGGTTTATTACCTTGAATGACAAGGGAGGTTCTCTGAGTAGGCTTTCTCCCACATTTTATTCTATATTCATTACTTAAATTCTCTATTGCTTGAAGTTTTTTTAGAGCATCAACATAGTCCTGTTTTCTCTTCTTTTTAACATTCTTGCATATTTCTTGGTCATTAGCTAGTTTTCTTGCAGCTTCCACTATCTTCTGTTGGATGACAAAATTATTCTCCAAATCTTGTAAGAATGGATCCTGAAAAGTTAAGTTGAAAAGTGACCAATTTATGCAATCAGCTCATCTTTAGCTGGACAAGTTTGCAAACCCTTTAGAAATAAATCACTTTATTGGCTGGGATTTACTGGTCTCATTAACCCCTTAAAAGGAGCAGCATTTCCAAAATGGGATTCACGTCAGGTGGCAAATCCAAGGCAGTATGTTCCCAGCCTGCTACACAGGTCCCGATGAGTCTCCCATCCAAAGCAGATAAATATTGAGCACATATGCTGAGCATATATTTAATCTTCCAAGTGGAAACCCAATTTATTGCCAGTGACGGTCCTCCAAGGTATCTGATGGTTGGAGAAACTTGGTTGTTCTCACTGGAATTGCAGAGGTTGAAGGGCGACCTGATATAAGTCTAAGATTACGAGGGCATGGACAGAGTGGAAGAGTCAATTACTCAGGAGCATGGGTTTAAGGTATGAGGGGCTAGGTTTAAAGGAAATATACAAGTCAAGTTTTTTTTTTTACACACAGAGGGTGATGGATACCTGGAACTCGCTGCTGGGGGAGGTAGTGGAAGCAGATATGATGGTGACTTTTAGGGGGCGTCTTGATAAAGACACGAATAGGGTGGGAATGGTGGGATATGGCCCCCAGAAAAGTAGTTGATTTTAGTTCAGACAAGCAGCATAGTTGTTGCAGGCTTGGAGGGCCAAAAAGACTATTCGTGTGCTGTGATTTTCTTGTGTGTGTGTGTGTGTGTGTGTGTGTGTGTGTGTGTGTGTGTGTGTGTGTGTGTGTGTGTGTGTGTGTGTGTGTAGTGTGGTGGTGGGAAGTGGAAGGGTCAGATTACCTTGGTGCCTGTGTGGTGGGGACCCATTCTTTCAATGGCGATGGTAGGTTCCCTCTTGGTGGTAAGGGATTGAGGGTGCTTCCCTTGTCAATGGGAGTCGGGAGATCTTTTATGGGATCGGGATCGGGGGCGGGAGAGGACAATAGCACCCCAATCTCTGTAAAGCTGGCTGGCTCACCTGTTAAAAGTTTTCAATATTTTTATTGCTAAAGGTGGGACAATCCCACCTGCTGGGTGCTGCTTCCGTCAGTAGGAAACACTTCAGTTCAACCACTGGTGGGAGAACTTAGATACAAATGGGAGAAAACCATTCTCTATCATTTTACTATTCTTTAAATACTGCACTTGCAAACATATCCATCTGGGCTCATTTGTAGTGTTTTTGTCAATGAAAATGAAGCTTGAAATATTATTATTCAAATTTGAAGTTTTAATTATTTAAATGTCACATAGGAATCTTATCAAGAAGGCAGAATGGTATGATGTGTTGAACCAGTGACGTGAAAGGAACATATAAAAATTCAATGTTGCAGCAAATTACTAAATAAAATGGAAGAAAAGGAAACAATAAAATATGCCAGAAAGTGAACAGCAAGTGAATGTATTCTGCATATATGCAAGAAATGCATTGTTCCAGATAGAATATAATGTCACAGTGGTTAACACTGCTGCCTCACAATGCCAGGAACTCAGGTTCAGTCCCAGCCTCCAGTCACTGTCTGTGCAGAGTTTGCATATTCTCTCCATGTCTGCAATGGATTTCCTCCAGTTTCCTCTCAGTTCAAAGATGTGCAGGTTAAGTGGACTGGCCATGCTAAATTACCCCTTAGTGTCAGGGAGACTAGCAAGGTAAATATGTGGGAATAGGGCTTGGGTAGGATTGTTGTCAGTGCAGACTTAATGGGTCGATGGCTTACTTCCACACTGTAGGGGTTTTTTGATTCTGCGGTTTGTGAGGTATGAAGACACACCCATAACAATGTGTCAATATAATTGCAACATAAGCATTCTTTACAGATGAAAGTTCTCTACTGGTATGCCAAGATATAAAGTTAGCACCACTAATGCCTCAGTAGGCTAATCATTACATGATTCACACAGACTAAGAAGCATAAAAGTTTGATTCCTGGTTTGTAGTGAGTTCATCCAGCTGGAATTAAGTGAAATAAAAGTACCTCAGATTACCTTGTGCTTGGGAAGAAAGAGAAAAATAAACTCCCAGCTCTAATGGCGTATCCACTAATCATTTCTGGTAAGTGAATTTTGGCGTGGGGGTTTTTGGACTAGACTGTAACTTCATAAATAAAGGCCGCTACTTGAGTTTTATACTGGAGGGTCACAGAGCCCTTGGAACAATATTAAAGCATAAGTCATCATCTGCTGAATGAGGGGAGGAAACAGAATGAGAAGAAAATAGTTCCAAAACCAGTTTCATAAGAAGAGTAGATATTAGATATGGCAATTTTTCTATTGTGTAACTTGTTTCACCGCTCCTCATTAGATCTGTTGCGCACGCAATACTTGCCTCTTCATTTTGAAGGAGGGTGTCATCCAATTTGAAAGTTGTGCCCACTCGACGTCTAATATGTGGAAGGTCTTCTCCTGATGCCTGTGGGTATTCTTTTGGTAGCTTGCCTGTTAATTCCTATAATGGAAATGCATGAATAATTATGAGGAGTCCAGTTACTGCTCTAATGTAGGAGGTGTGGCAAACAACTGCACATAACAAGCAATGTGATAATACCCAGATCAGCTGGTTTTAGGTACTGGTTGAGTGATAAATATTGACTAAGTGATAAATATTGACCACACACTGAGGAGAACATCCCCGTTAGTCATCTTTAAAATAGCGGCATGAAATTTTTAAAAATTGCTGAAAGCCTCACTTTAACATCTCTTCTGAAAAAAACATTCAACAATGCAGCACTCCCTCAGTGCTGCAATGGATTGCAGAGGAGGCAGTGGCATAGTGGTATTGTCGCTGCACTTATAATCCAGAGACCCAGGCTACTGCTCTGGGGACCGTGGTTCAAATTCAACGATGGCAGATGGAAAAATTGAAATCAATAAAAGTCTGGAATGATGATGATCATGAAACCATTACTGATTGTCATTAAAAACCCATCTGGTTCACTAATGTCCTTAAGGGAAGCAAACCTGTCATCCCTATTTTGGTCTGCATGTGACTCCATATCCACAGCAATGTGACTGACTCTTAAAAGTCCTCAGGGATGGGCAATGAATGTTGGCCCAGCCAAGGACGCCCACTTCCCATGGATAAATAAAAACACCCACAACCTTCTAGTGCAATATAGAATTATACCAACTGTGCCATCCAGCTGACACAAATTATTCAAAAGAAGGGCCAAGAAGATTGAACGTTTGCTATTTAAAACAATACAATAAGGAAACTTGCAATTTTAAGGTTATACTCACGGCTTCTCGTAAACAAATTTTCTTTAATTCCTCCACTTTTTGATTAAGAGTGTCTTGCAATGCACTCTGGCGTTGCTTCAACTCAATTAACTTTTCTTTCTTTTGCTCGTCACTGATTTCAGAGTCCTGAGATCCTAAATGGATGCACATTATAATTACTAGCAACATCTAAATAATAAAAAAACATGAAAATCATCATGTGCAGTACTGTGGTTCAAAACCACAAAATGCAGAATAGCTTTAGCAACAGATGCCCTCTCTGCAGGGTCTGTATAGGTCTCTGCAGTCAACAGAAGTAGAATGCAGAATCTGTTGAGAAGAATGCTCTCCGGCAGCTTGTAAGCAGACCACGTCCATGTGTTGTTTGGCAGTCTTTCACAAAGCTTTTGACACATGCCTCAATTGAAGAAATGAGTTTGTAGATTAAAACTCTTTACAACCAATTTTAGAGCTTTCACTTGATTTTAAAATCAAGGGAATCCCCTTTTTTTGTCCAATGGAACCATTCCAGAACAGGAAAATAATTCATTTCCAATTATTTTTCAGAAAACGTGCACAACGTCCATTACAAAATAAAACCAAACATGTGACAAACTGTATGTAATGGACACAATTTATATATATTTTTCCATATACTACTTAAATATCAAATTTAATTGTGTGTATTAGATGTAAATACTGAATCCATTTTAATATACATTTTTTCTAGTTCCTTACATCTAAAAAGATCCATTAACTGGAACTTGAAATCAATATAGCACATTATTATCTCCATATATTGATTTTCACAGATGGCTGAGCATCTGTGGGAGTGGGAACAGAGTTTCAAGTAATGCTCAGTTTTACTTGACCTCAACATAGTCACTGAACACTGTACGAATTTGCTTTAATGAAAGCGAATCCTTCAAAAGCCTGCTAAATCTCATTTTCTTTCGTGCAAGATTTATGTTGGTCTACAAACGTCAAACATATTTATTTGTTAGTATGTCAGGCGTGAAAATGGAATATTCAATTCAAACTTAAATATGATACAATGTAAAACTTAATATCTTTGATTTGTGTGGTTCACTAGACTTTCCAATCCTGTAAAGGATTTACAAGTACGAGTTGGAAAGAGTTGTTTTTTGACAAAGCAAGTTTTTGATCTACTATTTCCAGTATTGCTGTGATGAGATAAGCTAGGCTGACAGGTATGCACCAAGCAATGAATCCTCAGAAGAGACAGCAGCATACTTTACCCCTTTATCTTTGGAATTAGACGACATGGGCTTATTAATCTGTATTTCTGCAACTTCTCTTTTAGATGGGACAAAGAAGAGGACGATTGAGTAGATATGTCAAATTATTTGGTACTCTGAGGAATGCATTCAAATACAATTTATTTGAAGCTTGAAAACTGTCTCTGAATTCACAAAAACAATCGAACTTGCACAGAGTCTAAATTGTGCATAATCAGTAATAGCAAAACAAAAAGTAAATTGTATTGAATCAAAACAAGAACCTGCTAAACAGAACAAACAATTACTGTGAAACGAACAAGGAAGATTTCTGTAATATGTTCACTTAATGAGATCATTGCAAAACAAGTTAATTCAATTCATAATTCTAACATACCTTAAAGTTCAACAGATTTCACTTAAGTGCAAAATATTATTATTGCTAATTTGGAAATTTAAGAACAAGAGTTGATTCATCATGTGATAATATGCGGTTTGGTTGGAAGTAAATATGGTTTCGAAAATATGTAAATAATAAATAATCGTGCACTAATAATTCATTTCTACTTTATTTTCTTTGATGAAGATTTACATTAAAAAGGAAATTAGTTAGCACTAATCACTAAGGGTGAATTTTTTTGGCTCTGTCTGCGTCATCCAATCTTGACAAAAATCAATGGACTTCTGGCAGGACTGTCGAATCTCTTGCAGTGACTCCCATCACAACAGGACTGGAAAATCTCAAGCTAAGATATTAAATATTGAAAAGCTGAAGTAAAGTGAAGGACTGCATAAAAGTTTAATAGTGTCTATCTGCCCTCTTATATAACGGAACCACATATTTTTATGACATGTTGAAAAACGTAGAGCAAAGATTTTACCTGAGGAAATTAGACTGCCATTACTAGCTGTTATAATTGGATTTTTGCCATCCACGTTTGCCAGTTTAGAAGCTTTAGGCATTCCTGTATCGGTCAAATCCATTGCAATATCACTGAGACTTCTTGCTGATGGAATCTTTGCCTAAAAGAGCAAAAGAGAATTCTATATTAAAATTATTTTCTCCCCAATGCCAAAACAGGATCTTATTTGAGTTGGAGAGCCAATGAATTATATCCCAAATGGGTATTCAAGTTCTAATGTTCATCCACAAGTTTTAATCCATTTTCTGATCAATAACTTACTTTGCTTTGTTTTCTGTCCAAGTAGAATTGATGTTGACTTATTGCCATCACCCAAATGGATTTTATCAGGGAGGTACTTGCATACCACGTGTTTACCACCAGCCCAGTCTGCCCAAATGTTCTTCGTGACAATGGCACTCTGAATGAAAATAAAAAGGCATCCAATAGGATTTGTTACTGTTTTTAAGAGATTCCAAGGATCCAAGAGTAAGCTCACTTGAAATTTACATTTAGTACAACAAACCCAATGGCAGAAAATGGAGATCCATGGCGACAGCAAGTAGTTATCAAGCACTTTTAATGTGGTTAAAATGTTCACAAGAGCTTTATCTAAATAAAATTTGATAGAGAGACACCTAAGATGACATGAGGGCAGAAGGTCAAAAGCTTTGGCGAAGAAGTCAGCTTTAAGGATCTTCTTAAAAAAAAAGGGATAAAGAGGCAAAGGTAGTATCCCCACAGTGCAGAAAGGAGGCCACTTGGCCCATCGAGTCTACACGAATCACAGACCCACCCAGGTCCTATCCCCATAACCTCTAACTAGTCTCCCTGAAATGAGGGTCAGTTTAGCATGGGCAATCCACCTAACCCACAATCTTTGGACTGGAGGAGGAAATTGAAGCATCCAGTGGAAACCCACACAGACATAGGGTGAATGTGCAAATTCCACACAGACAGTGACCCAAGCCGGGAACTGAACGTAGATCCCTGGCACTGTGGGGCAGGAGTGTTAACCAGTGTGCCACCGTGCCGCCCCATGGGGAAAGGAATTTCAGAGATTAGGGCTTTGGCAGTTGAAGGTTCAATCATCAATGACAGAATGATTAAAATGGGACTGCTCATGAGGCCAGAATTAGAGACATGCTTCTATCTCAAATGGTTGTAAGGCTGAAAGAGATTAGAGGGCATGGGCATAGAAGGATTTAAAAACAAGGATGAAAATATTCAAACTGAGGTTTGACTTGGAGCCATTGCAAGGACAGGATAATGAATGAACAGGACTTAATTGTAAATTAGGATGAGAGCAACAAGATGATCTTAAATGGAAGATGGAAGATGGGAGGCTTGGCAGCATTGGAATATTAGACAGAGACAACAAAGGCATGAATTTAGGTTTCGGCAACAGAAGAGTTGAGGTAGGTGTAGATGTGAGATTGGGAGTTTATCTTGGGCTTAATCATAACACCAAGTTTGTGATAGTCCCATTCAGTCTCACACACTTGTCACACAGATGGTTGGAGTCAGTGGCCAGGGGAATGGAGTTGGTGTCAGGGAATGAAGACTATGTTCCTCCCAATCCTAAGGTGGGGGAAAATTCTGCCCATGTGTCAACCATTGGCTCCATTGGTAGTACTCTTTACTCTGAGTTGTGGGTTGTGTATTCGAGACACACAGCAGAGACTAAAACCTAGACTGTTGGTTCCCTGGAGTACTGAGGAATGCTGCACTGTTGGGAGTCTTTTGGATGAAATTTTAAACTGAGGAACTGTCTCCTTCTAAGATGGACGCAAAAGATTCCATACAAACTGACTGCTGCATTTCTAGTGCCACACTAGTGACTAGTGTCACTTCAAAATGACTGCAAAGTATCTAGAAATATTTAACATTGAGAACAGCTCTATATAAATGCAAGTCATACTATCTTTAGATAATTGGACAAGCAGTGGTGACAATTTAGAGAATGGCAGTTGAGACCATAGCTTCAATTAAACATTTGGAAAGAGAAGTGCCGGAATTAATTGCATGTTTTCCATTGTTCTGAAAATGACTGAAATGCATCTTTTATTTTGACAAACGAATTAGATTTCTCTTAAGCTGTTAACAACTCCTCTGCCAACTGAAAAGACCAGATGGCCTAGACCATGGACTTCTCCCTAGCTGCTTTCAATGTTATTTCAAGGACAAATGACATGAAGTGTGCTTTTACAGGTTAGGTGAAGGGCTAATGCTGGGCCAGTGACCAAGACTTATGAAATTTTAGACCAGAATTTCAGGAAAATGCACCAGCTGTGCCTCCTGTTTTTGTGCATTTTTTTTCATCCAAACAGCTGTTTCAAAAATATAAACGAAAGGAGCAAGGAATCCCCAATGCCTACATTCTACAATAATATTCAGATTTGATTTAAATTGTATGTAATCTCCTAAAGCTACAATATATAAATTAGACATTTGGAGCACATTAACTGTTCTTTGTCATTTTTAAGAGCACGAAGGATAGATGTATATATTTCACTGGATTTTCTCTATCTGTAGTTGGGACTGATAGTGGACAAATGAGTGCTTGCAAGCTAATGCCACTTTGAATTGTTAGGCAGAAGGCTATCAGTAGGACTCCTGTCCTTTCACTCACTGCACTGCAACAGGCAACATTCCAGATGAACTTGCGCCAGCCACCATCAAGCCAGAAACTGAATTTATCAACCATCTTAACACATGACCAATGCAACCTTTGCAAAATATTTAACATACCTACAGGTCATGAAGTACTCAAAAACCCAGACATAGAATGCAAACAATTAAAACTTCTTGTTTGTTTTTATTTCCTCCCATCCCCTACCCACTCCAATAATGGCTGAATAAATTACATTTTCCTGAAATTTATTAATTTCTTCAGGAGTAGGGCTTAAACTGGCCAGAAGCCAATAAATAGGAACATTTGTTATGCTACTCTCCCCAGAAATAAATCTGGCAATAGAAATGAAATGTAGAAAACAGATTGTAGCCGCTTAGGCAGCATAAAAATAACATTTATAAAGGAACTTAGTATACCATTGAAATACAAATGAAAACAATTATTAAAGTGCACACAAGTGGCTCCATACTAGAACTATCATTTCTAAAATTAACAAATGCTTTTACAAAAATAGTTTGCTCTGAAATTTCATCCAATCCATGGGAAAGGTGTTAAATTTTGCTGAGAATTTCTCAGTGGAAGGCTATTTGATTTATTATCATCACATGTTAGTATACAATGAAAAGTATTATTTCTTGCACACTATACAAAGCACACCATATATAGAAAAGAGAAGGAGCGGGTGCAGAATGTAGTGTTACAATCATAGAGAATAAAGTTTTAAAAGCATAGAATGAGAGTAAAAGGTAGAATTTGAGGATAAGCTGGGCACAGCTCACAAGAAGTCACACACTCTGGCACCTTCTTATAAGTAGTGTCCTCCACATTATCCTCAGGTACCCACATGCTCCCAGTGAATTAATACAGGCTCATTTTCTTTCAAATGCATGTAACAATTGTAGAGCTTGTTTCCTTGCTGCTGTCAGAGACAACAGCTAACATTTATAACATGTTTTTAATGGAGAAAATATCCAAAGATAATTCATTGAGACAAAAGACAAACTGACTCCAAGCCACAAATAAATTGATCATAGAGATCATATTCAAGGCAAAAAACAGGAAGTTAATTTTAAGAATGGTACACAGATAGCTGAAGGTAAAACCACTAGTTGATGCTGCGAGTGGAAGCAGAGGAGGGCTGGGTGCATCAAACAGCAGATAAGAGGACTGGGGAATTTAGAGAATGGTTGGAGGAGGTTAAAAAGAAGAAAGATAAGACCTGAATAAATATTAAGCACTTGGAGAAGAATTTTAAAGTTGAGCAGTTGGAGGGCAACCTAGGGCAAGTGCGTGTGACAGAAGCAAATGGAACTCTGTGCAGGATAAAATACGAGCATTTTAAATGAACTGAAGTCATTGGAACTTAAGAGCTTGAGAATGTTGTGCTTATGAACAATTAAGACACCAATTAGCAGCAGAGCAAATATTCAACCACTGTCATCTAGATAGTGCCTTTAAACTAAAGGATATCACAAAAGCCTGATGTGAAGATTATATTTTGAGGAGGCTTTTCCAGGAGGAGTGTACTAAAATGGCTAAAAATCAATTTATAGAACACTTTTAACAACATCAGAATGTCTGAAAAACATTACAACTAATTGAGTACTTTTTTTTGAAGTACTATTATAACATAGGAATGTTGCAGCCAATGCGGGAACAGCAATGTAATATTGGCCAATTCTGCTCTATGTTGTTGGTAGAGTGATGAATTGCAGCCAGAATAGGAGGGAGAGCTTCCCTTCTACTCTTCAAAGTAATGCTATGGAATCTTTCACATCCACTTGATGAGATTCCCACGGCCTTGGAAAGACAGCACCTCCAATAGTGCAGCCTTCCCTCAGTGGTGGTAAGGAAGGGCAGAGGGGTTGGGGCGGACACATAAAAGGGTAGCGTTAGAGAGGAACACAATTCCAGGGATGGGGCATAGACACACAGCTGGAGGTAAGAAAAAGAGTAAGGCAGAGCCATGGAGGGATTTAAAAGGTAAGCACAAGGATGCTTTGAATTTAACATGTTGGGAGACAGGGAGCCAATATTTGTCAGCAAAGAGGGAGATAAAGGGAACACCAGCAGCTATTAGTGTAAAAAAATGCAATAAACTAGCTAAAAAATACAGTAAAATGATATTGCTGTACTTCACAGCTCTCAAGCTGATGAAGTGAAATCAAATTTTAGATAATCCTCATTAATCCACATTAATCCTCAATTTCAAAACATTTAATTGTTTAAAAACTATTTCTTAATTGCTTGAATAAAGCATGTTGGATTCTGCAAACATGCTTGTAAGAAAACCTACATTAAAATATCATTTGTTAAAACCTGTCGCAACACATTCAGTAACTAAAAGGCAAATTTCAAGTTATGCTATCAAAGAAAACAACTTACCTACGAGGATCATGAACTTCAACCGCAAACTTCTTTTCACGGAAATATAAATTTTCAAGCTGTTTCCACTGGAATAGCTAAACACAAGCAGAACAGCAAGTATGAGTTATAACCTGCTCTCACAATCCCAGCAAATAAATGGTCTTGGAAAAAGGGTGCAGCATTTAAAATATATGAAGACTGGAAGTCCTAAAATAGAACTGACCATTATCATAACTCTCCATTCAATAAATTCTCTGTGTTACTGTAAAGATAGAGCATGTACAATGACTTCCTTTTCCCAACTGTTAGTATCTTCCCTTTTAAGGTGCTTCATTGTCAACACACGTTGCCAATTCACTCTTGCAGTGGTCCAGTTACCATTTAAATTAGCAATATGTGTTCCACTCGATCACTCAATTGCTTTACAAAGTGGCTTACTGTACAAAATCCTTAGTTGGATGATGAAAAAAAAAAAGATGTTTTGTGAAACCTTAAAAGTAACAAAATGAACTCTGAAGGGAAGAGAGCTTCCAACATGGTGATTTAATGTACATGTAGCTAAGTCACACACAAACTTTGAAATCTTTGCTGGATGTAGCAGCTCCCTATTACTTCCTGACATAAAAGTTTGACACTAAAATTGAAAACACACCATTGACTTCACAAAAAGCCCGAGGCACCACAGCCATTAATAAAAGTTTATTTGTACTCTCGCAAATCAACTCACCAGTTACAAAGGGTGAAGTGTAACATATATTTTCGTGTTCATGCTTTCTTGTCACAAGGCTCTTAAAAACCATTCGTTGCCTGTGCTTAAAACCATAGGAACCTTCCTCATACTGCATCTTAAGGCTAGGTTTCAACTTCCTCTAAGCAGGTTCCAAGCATTTGTACATTTTACTCCTCCCACCCCCTCTTCATGCCAACATCGTCATCTACTAAGTTACCTCTCAGAATCCGCCCCCTGCAACTAGTTAATATGAAGCAAACTAAGGGGAAAGGAATTCACCTGAGATTCACTTTTCTAGCACCTTAACAAGAGAAACAATTGGAGGTTTTAAGAGGCTATTCCAGTAGCAACACTGCAACTGTCACAGCAAAAAATTTACAGAACTCCCAGCTCCCACTGGAATGCTTTACCTTGTTCAATGCCTGCGTTCAAAAAATTCTAACTTGAGGCACTTTCAAGGTGGTGCCATTTCAAGTCAGCTGTCTGCAACAAAACCAGCCAAACTGGTTCTGCAGGATGCTCGGTAGAACACCAGTTTAATTATTACTTTCTTTGCAGCTACGTCAATATGCCGCTGTCAAAGGGGCAACAAGATTCACTGATAAGGGAGTCAGAGCTGCTGGGAACATATTGAGAGAACAAACAGATGAGAAAGCTGACACATGCTTGACCTTCTGATCAGGTCAGTTTCATGATGATGACATATGAAATTTTATTTTCAAAATAATCAATTGAAGCAATATGTCGTTGTCAGTTGCGCAGAATATGGATCAGTTTTAAACAGCATTGTAGCACACTGCCATACATATTTTTGTTTTAGCCAACTGATTGTCTGATATGGAATGTGTACTCTAAACCTGTAGGTGAACACATCAGAACGAACTTTTCCAGTCCAATGCAGATGAGTAGGAGTGCTGACAATACAGCAACTAGTGGTGTCAAGAGGAAAGCCCAACATCTCCCCATATCCTGCCACCATTTCACCTGCATTGGGACGGCCTATCAGTGCATGGAGAGGCTGCCAGGTAAATCATCGCAGCTTCCCAATGTGTTCCCCAGGGAAATGGAGGCCTCACAGAGCAGCTGGACCCAACTCTCACCTCACCTCCCCCCCAACCCACCCGCCAGCAATGGCTGCCCAAGGTGCCACTACTTCAATAACTACCCCAGCACTGGTTCCCCCAAAGAAATTTGCATGGTTTTGAGAGCATCTCAGCATTGAGATGCAATCTTCCACGTGACGTCACCTCAGCAATGGTTAACATTAATGGTGACATTGCAGAGTTGCTGGCTCTGATTGGGCTGCTGTCCTCACTTCTGTTGGCACTCTGTTAAATAGCCACTGCAAGCCAGGCAAAATGCCACCGCAGGGTCCCATGATCCACTGAGGGAGGTTTGGCTCCTGCTTTTTCACCCCAACAGCAGGGCTTCAGCCTCCACTGAAAAATTCAATCCATCGAACTCAGAGTGCTTAGGCATTGATTGACACATCATAGTTTACAGATCCGAAAGTGGTGTGTTCAAAGGCACAATGGGGACCTAATATATGTATATGCATCACTGACTGGTAAACTTCCTGATGTCTTATTCAGCCACAACCACTTTACAACATTAACATGCAGATTATCTGGTGTGAAATGTGAAGATTTCCAAACCCTTATTTGAAGGCTCTCCAAGTTATAACACTACTGACTCATTGCCAGGTATTTCTTGCTTAGCTTCCTTTACCCAAAGAGTGGTGAAAATATGGAATTCATTACTACAGGGAGTGGTTGAAGTGAGTTTAGATTTTAAATTATTCTTTAATAGGATGTGGGTATTGCTGGCAAGGCCAGCATTTGCTTCCCATCCCTAATTACCCTTGAACTGAGTGTCTTGCTCAGCCATTTCAGAGAGGCATTTGAAGAGCCAAACAAGAGGGAGCTGGACAAATATATCTGGGAGAAGGGAATAAATGGTTATGTTCACAGAATCCCTGCAGTGCAGAAGGAAGCCAATTGAGAATGCACAACTCTCTTAGAGTACCTTACCCAAGCCCTCTCCCCCATCCTATTCTTGTAGCCCCATACATTTACCATGATTAATCCATCTAATCTGGACACCAAAGACAAAGACAATTTGCTGTGGCCAATCTACCTAACTTGAACATCTTTGGACTGTGGAAGGAAATCAGAGCACCTGGAGGAAACTCATGTAGAGACACAGAGAACATATGAACTTCACACAGTCAACCAAGGCCATAATATTGAGGCAGTAGTGCTAACCACTGTGTCCCCTTAGGCTTGTTAGTAGATTTAGATGAGAAAAGATGGGAAGATACGCGAGTGAAGTAGAAACACTGGCATGTGCTGAATGTCCTATACAAGCCTATGCTATGAATCCCTGTTTATTTCCATCCTTCCCTTCCAGGATCCCAAATCAGAGCAATCTGCATTTGATGAAGGGCTATTCCTCTCACATTTGCTTTTTCTTTTAAAGGTGCTGTCTGAAATGCCAGGGCTTGGTTTGGAAAATCATTCAGATCAGCACTTGGGAAATTTTCCAATGCCTGGTATATCCCTGTCAGTGAGCATTAAGTTTACAGTGAGCATAGACACTCAGAGGGTTTACCCTTTTAAAAAAAATAAATGTAATAGAATTTTGCAAACTGTAGGAATCACAGGTTCAAGGAAAACATGCAACTCTATATTCCATAATGAATGGCATATTCAGCATAGAGAGTGAGGGAGTGGGAGGTGGGGAGACATTAGTAACAGCTATTTGAAGCCTGTTCAAAGTAGCTCATCTATTATGTATGTAATCTTGTGATATCAGGTGAAATCTTCTGGTCCTGCCGACAGCATCACCCCACCCCCTCTCGCCCGCCCACACCACAGCATAGGGTGCAAACAACAGGAAACCCCATTGACATGGCAGGATCAGAACATTCCATCCATGCTCAATGATGGGCTGCCTCTGCCACCATAAAATATACTGCGGTGGGGAGGGGGAAAAGAGGGGTAGAAAATCCCACCTATAATAGTAGATGTGGCTCATTAGTGACATCCCTACCCAAATCGGAAATTTGTGGGTTCAAGCCTTCAGCACAGTGTAGGCTGAAACTTCACTAAGGCAGTGAGGACACGCCGAATTGCTGGAAGAGTCGCCTTTTAGATGAGATGTCAAACTGAGCCTCATTCTGTTCTGTCAGGTGAAGGAACTAAGTCATTGGATCTTTTCCAAAGAAGAGTTGGGAGGTTACCCAGTGTCCTCAACCATTATCACAAACTGATTATCTGGTATTTATCTTCCTATTTGTGGGGCCTCGCTGCAACATTTCCCAACATTACAATAGGTGTGTTGCAGTTTATGTACTTAATTAACTGAGAAATATTTGGCATGCTGTGTGTGTGAAAAGCATTAATTAAAAACAAGTTCTTCCCATCCTTTTGCATCTTTTAGTCTTGTTATGCTTTCTATTCAAACCTTCGAAATCATCAGAAAGAAATGCATCATATAAATGTACATTTTGCAGATTTGACTCAATTTAGCTTCTTCCACTAGAAAATCTGGAGGAAGTTTTTGAAGCGTGCAAAATCATTTTGTTCAATTTAAAACTTTAAAGGAAAATTCTTAATTATTTATAAATATGGCAGCCAATATTTTCACAATTTTTAAAATAAAAGCCTTGCTTTGATTGTCACTTCCAATTCAGGTTATTTCTATTTACTTTAGATTGGAAAATAGATATGTCTGGGCAATAAATCTATGTATGATGTTTTATGGCTTACA
Organism: Sphyrna mokarran; assembly: GCA_024679065.1. Classification (NCBI taxonomy): domain Eukaryota; kingdom Metazoa; phylum Chordata; class Chondrichthyes; order Carcharhiniformes; family Carcharhinidae; genus Sphyrna; species Sphyrna mokarran. The sequence continues at coordinate 100,010,200 of JAGIQG010000003.1, read as the reverse complement.
GTTTTCATTTATGTTCCTTAATATCAGTATGTAAAGTAAATACTACCATGTTAACATTCAATAGTAGAATTTAAGAAACTAATTGAGAAAAATACATACATTGGGCAGGTTTCTCTGGTCCTGTTGATGGCAGGACACATTATGAGTGAGAATGGAAAACTTGACGTTCCAGCCAGAACTCCGTTCATTCTCAATGGCACAGGAAAATCCCAGCCCCAAATGAGAATGGAAATTTTCGGCCCTTATATTAAGCGAGAGATATTAATGACATGTAGGGATATGGGGATAGTGCAGAAAAGAGGCATGATCTGATTGGCAGAGCAGGCTAGATGGTTGGAATGGCCTATTCCTACTCCGATGCACAATCCTTTTCACACATGAAACCCAGTCATTCAGTGTCCTCTTAAAAGTTCTTGAATCAAAATAGTTGAAAAGATACAAAAATAAATAGAAGAGCTAAAGCTCTGTTCTAATTTCACTAGACGTGTGCCATGTCCCCACAGCCACGCAGAAACAGGTTAGCACTCAATCTCTAAACAAACAATGAGTCAGCCCTGTAATAACTCCTACCTCAAGCACAGTCACTTCTACTAGAACTTTAGTCATAACTGTTCCCCTGACGAAGATAAGAGACCTGCAGAATGAGTATAAAACTGAATTGGCCAGAAAATCAATTTATGCAGATTTGCTCATCAGCAAGTCCACTGGAATGAAAGCTTTTCTAATTAAAGAATTCCCAAAGAGAACAAGTTTCAACTCATTTAATCAGACAAAACATTGCAAACAGGTACGTATGAAGGTTGTTGCAGCATACCAGCTATGGTTAATGGAATCTCAGACTCTCAATAGTCTTGTTTTACTCAGTAGCATTGCATTATTAACAGCAAATGAATATTGATCAGAGAAGTGCAATGTTGAAGTAATACTCTATAAACATTAAAAAGACTATTGTGTGCATCTCAGACAATCAGCGTAATGTTAGGAGTCAGCTTTGGCTCAGTGGTACTCCTCTTAGAGTCAAAGGCTATTGGGTTTAAGCAGCATTCCAGAAATTTGAACACGTATTTCAGATTGAAGCTTCAACAAAGCACTGCATGCTACACTGTTGGATCAGCCATTAAGGAATAAAACGATTGCCCTCTTCCCATAAATTATCTCTAACACTATTTAAACAGTAGTAGTGCCATCCTGCAACTCCTGCACACCACCCCCCCCCCCCCCCCCCACCAATTAACTAGAAGAGATAATCTGGTCATTTATCTGGTAATGTTCTAGGAACCCAAGTTTGAATCCCATCATGGCAGAGAGTGGAATTTGAAATAAATAAAAATATTTGGGTTCAAGAACCTGCTGATAACCATTGTTGATTGTCAGAAAAGGCCACCTGGTTCACTAATGTCGTTTAGATAAGGAAATCTGCTGTCCTTACCTGGTGTGCCCCACATGTGATTTCAGAGCCACAGCAATATGGTTAACTCAACTGCCCTCAGGAAATTAGGGATGGGCAATAAATGCTGGTGAGCCAATGATGCCCATGTCTCACGAATGAATAAAAAAATAACTTTCAGAAGGCTGTGTGTGTAAACTAGCATTCCAACAATGACAAAGCTTTGAAAACATTTGGAGACATCCTGAGCATATGAATCGTGCTACGTAAATGCAAGATATTTCTTTTTAACTGTTGTATTGAGGTAATATTTTACTCAGAGGTCAACCAACAATTTAAATATGGATATATTCTCGCACATCCAAGAATGGTTTTGAAGGAAGTTATTTAGACCAGGGATTCCCACATTTTTGTCTTCATGGACTGGGTATCATGAAGGCTTGGCAGATACAATTTAAATCCATGATCCAAGTCACTTTTTTTTTGTTACACATCTTGTTCAGAATTCTGAAATAGAATTTATCTACCAAAATGACAATCTTGTGAAAAAAAAATAAACAGCTCTTTCCAAACTTCCAGACCGATAAGTTTTAGGCTGGACAAATGCCAAATAAGAAACAAATATACCAGCAAGTTTGAATTGCATGAGCTTGTGGGATGGAAAAGTCTATGACCTGGGTTGCCAGAATTTAGGTACCATAGGTGCCTTCAGGTTGAAAGGATTTCATTTAGGCTGTATTGCTGCTAACCGTGGCATTAGGCCAGACATGCAAGCTACAATGCAAATACTTTTGTTTATCAAAGTTTGTCCTTACAATTGTTACTCCCCATACTTATATTGTTAACTATATAAATTCTTATTTAGTTGTGCAATAATATTCTGACTCATCTGTATAATATATAGGAACTGCACCCCATCCATTTCTTACAACGGAGGTTAGCAGTAATAAAATCCCATTATATTTTCTCTCACACTTTTACTTTCCTCTCTCCTTTCTTTGCTCCCATCATTCTTTCCTTACTCCATCACTTCTCGGAAACCTGAAGCCACATTTGATTAGCCATTCTCCCGCGGGAGAAGATGCAGTTATTATGATTGTGGGCATATAGAAATGCCTCATGTCACAAATCAATAAGGAACCCTGGGCCATCTAGCACGTGCAAGATACAGAATGCAGTCTTCTTTGAATCTTATTATAGAGTGATGGCTCAATATTATTATTGGTGACACACTGAAAAGCATACATATTTTGTGATGATATGGTGCTTTTAAGAAACATTTTACTGTGCTTCTTAGAAGGGATGTGTTTGAAAGCCAGCTCTGTTTTGTATAATGCCAATTTGTCGGGGCAGCAGGCATCTCAAATGTTGAAAATGCAGGAGAATGACTGATCTTTGCTACGGATATGTTTGTTTCATGATTAATGCATTTTTGTTTTCTTAGTCTTCCCTTGGGTTTTCAGAGTAGGGTTTTGATTAGGTTGATTGATAGATTTATGTGATTAACAGGAGGAACTCAACTTGTAGGAAAGATAGTGTCTTATTTTCATTTTTAAAATCAAGAGCAGTTGCTAACCAAAGCTGTTTAAAAGAGGCGTCTCTCTCTCTCTCTCCAAAGGTGTTCAAAAAGCTCCAGGACTATTATTAAGTATAAACATGTGTGTTGTTTGTTAACTGATCTTGAAGAGGAGTTTTAAAGTCTGTAAGTGGAATATTGCTTGAATTGGAACTAATAGAGATAGCCTAGTAGTTAAGAACTGTATTTTGTCACGTTTAAGTATTATTGAAATGTTAATTGGTAATTTGATCTATTTTTAAGAGTTAAACTGTATTGTTAAATAAAGTTTGTTTTAATGAAAGTTCCCTAGTTTATCAATAGAATCACACCTTGAGTGAAATATCCTCACACAAATGCCAATAAAAGCAAATAGTTGGAGTCTAGTCTAATTTCATAATAAGCCCTAACAATACAGATTATATATCTGATTTTGTGCTGTTATAACAGCAGGGCTCTGGGATAGAGAATTCCAACATCCATCAACCTCTTAAATGAAGGAATTTGTCTTCACCTCAGTTTTAAATGGTCTACCACATATCCTGAGATTATGTCCACTGGTTTCAGATTCACCAGCTGGGGAACATCTGATCTACATTCACCCTGCCACGCCCTGTAAGAATACTTTAAGTTTCAATGAGGTCACACCTCATTCTTTGAAATCTAGGAATTGTGACTCAGGCGACAATCGAGTAGCCCCATTAGTCATGGGTACAAATCCTGTAATGGCAGCTAAATCTCATGAGCAGAGTTGCAGGCATGAATTTAATTTCCATAAATTTTAATAAATTAGAATCCAATTACTGGGCCTGACAAACATCTGCCCTCGACATCTTCCCCTCATCCCACAGTAGTGATGTCACATTGGCTCAACACTCTACTGATTTTCAAAGACTATTTTTGGAGGCAGTGGGTGTTCTTCTTCTGCGATTGGGAAGGTGGGATTTGATGTTTTACTTATTCCAATATCTGGGGATGGCCTTACATTTAACTTTGACAGTGCTTTTGTTTTCGATCTAGTTTTCTTAATTGGTTTCTTAGTTCTCTCCTACGGTGGGTTTGAAATTGCTTCTAATTCTCAGATTTAACACTGTTTCATGCATCCTTCAAAGCCATTTTCTTTGATTTAATGCAATTGTTTTGCATTAACCACAGTTGATTATCTTTCCTTTTGGGTGTCTGTGCCTTAAAGGAATGTATATCTATACTCATACCTTGCTGAGAGATTTGGCATTGAAACACCTGATGAACTTTAAATTTGAGTACTCAAAAAGGTTAGGACATCGGCGCAAAGTGACACAGCAATTAGTACTGCTGCCTCACAGGGTTAGGAACTTAGGTTCAACTCCATACATCACCATCTGCCCATCCCCCCTGATGTTGGAGCTCCAGAACTTCTCCTCCCCTGGCATAACTCCCAAAATTCCAGGAATTAATCCTAGGCAGAATATTGCAGTACCACTTCTGGCCACTAGAGAACTGTGCCTGACTGGGTTAAAGAACGGTTAGCTGGTCCCAGGCTTCCTTCCAAAACCTGGTCACCTGCCTATCACTGCTCAAATGAATGTTAAATGGCAGCAGGGAGTTCAAGAGTTTGCATCCTTAAAAATTCTACCACAATTATATTCTACTTAATGATGACATTCTATTCTTCCTTGATATCTGTGCCTCTTAGTGCAGTTGATTACTTCATTCTCCTCTACCAACAAATTCAATCCCTCCATACAAAATACTGCCACTGCATGGTCATCCGGGCTTCCAGAGGCCATAGCAATTAAGATAGAATAACTGGAGTCCATTTAAATAATGGGCTTGAACAGCAAGATTAATTAGTTTAAACAATGAAGAGTATGTATCCAGAAGTTAATGCTGAAAAATGTTATATGTAAAGCTACTAGAATGAAGTTCATAATCAAAACTCATTTTGAAATTGTATGGGAAAACCTACAGCACAAATCTACTAAACTTTTTCCTGTCTGCTTAGCTAAGCAGACAATTTTTCATTTTCATAATCATTCCTGTTGACATGATCAGTTTTGCAAAAGTGATATTAAACACCCTTAAGCAAATGATAAACAGTGCTATTAAGTATTATGTTTCCTGAACAGCATTTATCACACATGCTTTATCTCATTATGGTTTCCATCATGCTTAAGATACGATGCAGAGCAATGAATTCAACAGGAGCTTAGCACTTGTATTGGATACAATAATAAATTCTCCAAGTAAATATGCATGCATAAGCTTCTTGGAGATATCGCTCCCATTTGTTTAGAAAATTAATTAAGGAGTACTCCAAACCTAAAATGTACACTCTGAACGACACTTTAACTTCCAGTCAACAACATAATAGACAGCAAAGGCCGATAAGAGGATATTGTTTGTTTTAAATGGTAATTATCATGTAATTTAAAAAAACATTAGTTGGAATTTTGCCCAAGTTCAAATCACATTTGATATTGCGAAAATATACAATTTACCCAATATTTACTTAGAACAGCAAAATGCTCTTTCCAGAATTTTCAATTGTACTAAATGGCATTTTAGCAGGTCCCATTAGTTTGCTTACAGGAGAACATCTCTATATGTGGGTGTGTGTACACAAAGAGGGGGTGGAAAGAAGTGAGGGATTGGAAGAGAAAGCAGTTCAATTAACAAGTGCCACTATATAATTAGGAGGAAAATAAAATAGTCAAAGATCTCTTATTGATTGCATCTGTGCCTTTGTGAGAAAAGTGCAGACAGGTGCTTCCCTACAGGGAGGGAGGAAAACATTGCGAGCCAAGAAAAAAAAAAGACTGTTATGGTAGTGTGTTATTGTCTTTAGTCACTACAGCTCAAACAAAAGCAACGGCTGATGTCCTCACGAGGCAGACTCAGAGGCTTAGACGCTATTCTCAAATTGACTGACCTGCTGGGGGACCCACATAACCTTTGCACTGGGTGAACATATGGAGTTGGCAAGAGGATTGGCCCAAGGATTCTTACTGCAGCAACAATTCTGGAGCCATGCAAAAACAAAATGCAGCAGATGCTTGAAATCTGAAATAAAAACAACGTGCTGGAAAATCTCAGGTCTTGCAGCATCCGAGGGCACAGAGAAAGGCTGGAATTTTCCAACCCCTCCTGCTGGTGGCATCATCTAGTACCACCAAATTCAATGGATATTTGAATGGCTCATTGCGGAAGAACCTGCCAGTGTTTTGAGTCAAACATGACTCCTTCTGAACACGTGGTTTTCATAACCTCTGTAGTATTTGTAATACACCACATTTCCATCCTACTGTGTGGATTTTGCTGCCTGGGATGGACCTTAGCACCTGCTGGAAAATGCAATATTTCATTACTGCACGATAATTTCAGTGTAGTCCTTTGCATGACCTTCAAAGGAAATGTTTTAGATTTACTGGGAAGCTATTCAATCACAAAAAACTATATTTAATGCTTGATTTTACTACAGGACAAACTGAGGCTCAGCAGCTCATTGTTCAAGAGTTTTTAATCTGTTACCGATTAGTACCCTCCTCAGAAGAGAAATCCTAATGAACAGACAGGGTATGTATAAAAACATAGTTTAAATATTGCAGACAAGGATTTGATGTGTCTGCTCTTAACTGTTGTGGAGTAGCAGAGCTCAGACATAAATGACATGAAAACAATGGAAGAGTAGATCATTCAGTGCCACAAAACAGTTCTTAAAAAAAATCCGACTGAGACACGAAAATTTTTTGCCAACATCAGCCCTTGTCTATTTTAGGCCTAACAAGACTGTGCTTGATTTGGTTCCAGGAGCCTTTATACAAACTGTTTGTAATTTGCGCAAAGTGAGTGTTGGCAGGATATACAAGCTGGACAGCATAAAAGTTAACTCAAGCCTGTCCTCATCTGGCATCATATTAGTTTCCTGTGGGAGTTACTGGATAGTGATCAGAAATGTGAATACTTTTATAATTTTGTCCCCATTGCATAGGAATGCAACAATTATTATCCTGGTTAAGATCACATATCCCAGCTGAAGTTATGGTTGAATTAGTACACCACATGGCACAGTTAACTATAATGTGACTATTTTAATACAAATATAAATAAAATTTTGTATATCTGTATATACTTGAATAAAGTCACCATAGCCCAAGATGACCATTGGCTGACTGGTGGTGATTTAACCTGAGGATCACCACAATTCAGACGAGGAAGCAAGGTTTAGAAGGCAGGGCCTTTATGAATAACCTCAGCCTGCACAGGAACTGAACCTATGCTCTTGGCATTTTTCTGCATCATCAACCAGCCATCTAGCCAACTGAGCGAATCCTCCCATTGATCTTAACCAGGGTAACAATAGGTGGTCCTAGGCTAGGGAAATTTAAGTCAGTATTATTATAGGTTTAAGTTATTGAATAGAAGTTTATTTATCTGAAATAAAAGGTAAGCTTTTGTGATAATAACACTCAGTTTTTTTCTGTTTTGAATGGTCAGTTTAAAGGGGCTTGCCCCATCGGCGGGTTTGTTTGCTGGGCAGCACTTCCAAAAAAGATACATCAGAGCATTGGAATACACGGGGCACACATGGCCAGGAGTAGCTGGGTGGAGGAGATTGGTGAATAACAAAAACACAAAGAAAAGGAAGGCAAGGGAAAAAGAAACAAAATGAAGTTAAGACCCAAACTTGTTGAACTCCATGTTGAGTCATGAAGGCTGTAAATTGACGACGATGAGATACTATTCCTCAAGCTTACATTGAGCTTCACTGGAACACCTGATGAAGGGTCAGTGCTCCAAAAGCTTGTGCTGCCAACTAAACCTTTTGGGACTTCAACCTGATGCTGTGAAACTTCTTACTGTGCTGACCCCAGTCCAATGCTGGGCATCTCCACATCACAGTACAGCAAGCCAAAGATAGAGATGTCAGTGTGAGAGCGAGGTGGGAGAATTAAAATGACAGACTGCCAGGAGTATGTGGTTATGATCGCATACTGAATGCTGTTGGCAAGGCTGGAGAGATCGTTTCCACGAGCAATGAGATGGGATGGAATGATAGATCAAATGACGGTTTTGGTCAAATGAAGCAAAATGGTGAGGACAATTTAGTTGATACAACTTACCATTCATAAGTTGTGTGTGTTTTTAAGACACTCATTCATAGGATATGAACATCGTTGGCTAGGCCTGCAACTGTCTGTTCCCAATTGTTTTTATGGTGCTACTGGTGATGAGCTGCCTTCTTGAACCACAGCAGTCCCTATAGTACAGTACACCCACAGTGGATTCCATGATTTTAGCCCAGTAACAGTGAAAGAATGGCAACATAGTTCCAAATGTGTGACTCGAAAGAGAACTTGTAGGTAACATTGTTACTTTGATATTTGCAGCCCTTGTTCTTTTAATGGTAGAGGTTTGGAAGGTGCTGTTGAAGGAACCTTGGTGAGTTGTAGCAGCATATCTTGTATATGTCACACACTGTGTCAGTGGTGGAGGGAGTGAATGTTTTAAGTTGATGGATGGGGTGCCAATTAAATTGCTTTGTCCAGGATCATATGGAGCTTTTAATGGAGTTGCACTCATCTAGGCAAAAAAAAAAAAGAGTATTCCATCACACTGACTGGTGGACAGGTATCAGGAAGGTGAGCTACTCACCAGAATTTCCAGCCTCTGATCTGCTCTTGTAGTCACAGTATTTATATAACTAGTCCAGTTCAGTTTCTGGCTAATGGTAACCTAATGGTAAATAATGGCATGTTGATAGCAGGGGTTTCAATAGCGGTGCCACTCAGTATCGAGAAAAAAAAAGGTTAATTTTTGCTTGCTGCAGAATGTTGTGTTTCTGGCACCAGGGTAGCACAAATCTTATTTGCTACTTACGAGTCAAAGCCTGAGTGCTGTCCATGCCATGTTGCATAATGGATATGGACTACTCCTGTGCATACTGTGCAAAAAGAGGACTTACTAGATTTGAATGAAAGCCTTTTGAAAGGCTGTCAGCTAAATGAGAATACATCAGTATGGATTCTACTGATGAAGATTTTAACCATTCCCAATAAGAGAAAATCTGGCCGACTCCACTTAATATCCAACATCATAACGACTCTGACCATCAACATCCTGGAGATTACCATTGACCAGACACTGAACTGGACCAGCTATACACACAGAGGCTATAAGAGGCTGGGAATTCTGTGGCAAGAAAATCACCTTCCGACTCCCCAAAACCTGTCCAGCAACCACAAGTCAGCAGGGTGATGGAATACTTTCCACTGACCTGGTTGAGTGTAGTTCCAATAACACACAAGAAACTCCAAATCAACCAGGCAAAGCTTGATTGGCATGCCATTCACCATCTTAAACATCAACTCCTCCAACCACCAGCATATTGTGGCAACACTGTGTACTACATGCAAGATGTACTGTAGCAGCTCATCAAGGGTCCTTTGACCAACACCTTGCAAACCTGCAACCTCTGCCATCTAGGACAATGGCAGCAACTGCAAGGGGATATCACTATGTAATATCCAGACGTGGAACTGTACTATCATTCCTTTATTGTCACTGGGTCAAAAATCTGGAACTCCCTTCCTAGCAGCACCGTCAGTACCAAAAGGACTTCAGTGATTCAAGAGAGACAGAGGGGCGGGGTGTGGAGAGAGAGAGAGAGAGAGAGACAGACAGACAGACAGATAGACAGACACAGGGTTGGGGGGGGGGTGCACGGGGATGGAGGGGTAGGTGTGGAGAGAGAGACAGACAGAGTGGTGGGGTGTGGAGAGAGAGAGAGAGAGAGAGAGAGAGAGAGACACACAGACAGGGAGGGGGGTGGTATATGGGGATGGAGTGCAAGAGAGAGAGAAGTGATTCCACCCATCACCAAGGGAAATGAGCAATGGACAACAAGTGCTGTCTTGCCAGTGACCCCCCACATCCAATAAAAAGAATAAGTGTATACGTCATCAAAGAAAACACACTAAGTATTTCCTTTTGTTGCTCACACATGCTGCTGACTGTAATGAATTGGATGTGATTAGAGGATTTTTTTTTCAGTCGTAGTCCTGATTCATCAGAGGGGTATTATGAATAGATTTTGCTTCAAAACCACATCAAAATAATCAGGATCCAAATATTTATTGAAGACTTGCCATCAGTTTCCTTTTGACCAAATCTACCAACCCTTCGTCTATTGACAATTTCTTAGTTTATCTCCACTGATCTTTAATTAAACCTGGCTGTGTTCTCCAGTGCTAAATTTGATTCCAAGAAGCTTGATTTTCTCTTTTCCATCAACCAGTTTCCCTTCTTTTAATAAAGACCAAATTTGATTAAGAGTTGAACACTCTTCCTATACTTGGGGATATTTTTCTGAGTCTCTCAATCCTGGACAAGAGAAAATAAATCAACAGGCTATCCTGTTCTTGCAAACAGCTGCCAATCTATTTCTTTTTGTTTCAACTTGGCTTTTGCTCTATGTTTTTATAAGTATCATAAGGTGGTGACTTTCCCTTTGTACTTTTTGCTTGTGCATAGAACATGGAATGCCTATTATGCAGATGGAAGCTATTTGGCCCACTATGTTCCCTAATTCCAAAAATACTGCCCTCCATGATGATCCTCATCATCCATTTTTACTGTTGAAATTAAGATTTCTTCTTTGGGATGCTAAATTCCTTAATGTTTTCTTACTTTTTGTTTACACAACCCAGAAATGATGGGTGGGATTTTCTGGCCACGCTCAAAACTGTAAAACCCCACTCGAGATCATCGAGCTTTTCTATTCATAAATCTTACTTTCAAGTAACATTGCAAAAATCCTTTGTAAGAACAATCATTTCTGTTAATTGAAATAACTGGTTTGGTAATAGGAGACAGAGAGTAATAGTGGAAAGGTGTTTCTCTAGCTGGAGGTCGGTCACAAGTGGTGTGCCGCAGGGCTCGGTACTGGGACCTCTTCTATTTGTAATATATATATATTAGATGACTTGGAAGAGGGAGTAAGTGGAGTGATCAGCAAGTTGGCAGACGATACAAAGATGGCTGGACTTGCGGACAGTGAGGAGCATTGTCAGGCGATGCAGCAGGACATAGATAGGCTGGTAGCTTGGGCAGACAGATGGCAGATGGAATTCAATCCTGATAAATGTGAGGTGATGCATTTCGGGAGAAAGAATGTAGGGGGTAGGTATATGATAAAGGGTAGACCTATTAAGAGTATAGAAACGCAGAGGGACCTGGGGGTGCAGGTGAACAAGTCTCTGAAGGTGGCAGAGCAAGTGGAGAAGGTTGTGAAGAAAGCATATAGTATGCTAGCCTTTATAGGAAGGGGTATAGAGTACAGAGCTGGCCTTTAATGTTGCAGTTGTATAAAACGCTGGTTAGACCTCATTTGGAATACTGCATCCAGTTCTGGTCGCCTTACTACCGGAAGGACGTGGAGACTCTGGAGAGAGTGCAGAGGAGGTTTACCAGGATGCTGCCTGGTATGGAAGGTCTGAGTTACGAAGAGAGATTAGGCAAATTGGGACTGTTTTCCTTAGAAAGACGTAGACTTAGAGGAGATCTGATAGAGGTGTACAAGATTTTGAAGGGGATAGATAGAGTAAACAGGGTTAAGCTTTTTCCTAGGATGGACTCAAATAGCACAAAGGTCACGGGCTTAGGGTGAGGGGGGTAAGGTATAATTTGGATGCTAGGGGGAGTTTTTTTCCCCACACAGAGGGTGGTGGGGATATGGAAATGCACTGCCAAGTAAAGTGGTGGAGGCAGGTACTCTGGAGTTATTTAAGAAATACTTAGATGGGCACATGAACAGAATGGGAATGGAGGGGTATAGAAAACTGATTTAAAATAGGGATTGTGAGCCTTGGGAGTCCCTGGGAAGTGTGTAAATAGATGATGATATTGATGTACTTGTTTTTATCCTACAGGTGCTTTGGTCCACCTTGTTGTCTAACGAGGGGTATACACGCGATGGGTCGTGAGAGGGCTGCTCTTGGATTTTTCGAGAGTATCCTAGTGCTTCACGTCGTTAGTGTACGCTTGACCTGGACCATTTGATGGGCAACACGACAGCTCAGTGACTATCGCTGTGCTGTGCAGATACATGGATTTGGGCCTGTGTATGTGGGAGTTTGCGCATTCTCCCCGTGCTTGCGTGGGTTTTCTCCGGGTGCTCCGGTTTCCTCCCACATCCCAAAGATGTGCTCTTAGGCTAATTGGCAAAACAAATTCTCCCTAAATTGTCTCAAATTTGGTTTTTAATCCATAGATCTATAAACATGGACAGGGATTGCGGGTAGAGGTGGGAACATTGGGGTGGCGGCGTGGGCTCATTGGGCTGAAGGGCCTGTTTCCTGTGCTGTTTTGTTCTTTGTTCTTTGTAAAACTCAAATTTTCTTTTCTGATCAAAAGTAGTGAAATTATTTTAATTTAATTTCATTCAAAGCTTACTTTTCATCACAGATAATCATCCTTTCTCATTTAGAAACATGGTTCTCTGAACATTTCTATTTTCCACTTAACCTTGCACATCTTTGGACTATGAGAGGAAATTGGAGCACCCGAAGGAAACTCACGCAGACATGGGGAGACCATGCAGTTACCCAGTGGGGAGGATTTGATTCTGGGTCCCTGGCACTGTGGGGCAGCAATGCTAAACACTACCAGCTCCACAAAACAGGGCTTATGATGATACCAAACATGTAGGTCAGTGACGCCCACATCCCATGAATGAATAATAAAGTTCCAATGAGCTTGATAATTTATATTTTTGAGCACATTGATGCCTAATTTTAACAATTACAAAGAATACCTAACCTCCCCCAAAGGACACTTTATCTCCCACAAAGTTTCCCAGGACCTTCCCTTTCCAAAAGGCACTCAGCCTATCCAAACAAATATCTTAAAAGTTCAGACCCTTACCACATCTAATCTGTACACATTGGGCTTCTTGTTTCAAGGCTATCAAAATCCCACCCGAGTGGAGGCAGCTAATGATTTAAAATGCACAAGTGCAAAACCCCATTCCCACCCCTGCAAATATGGGAAATGCCAGGTTCAGGTACTCCAGGACACTAAATAAGACTTATGCTCATAACAAGCATGTCCAGAATGACAATTCAAGAAATAACACATTGAAGAAAGAAGCCTTCAGTTGCATTGTTCAAAACATCACCATTAACATCATTTTTCAAATCACAACTTTCCACGTGACAGCATGTGTTCACTCCTTTATTACACTGAACAATATGTGGTTCTTTGGGCACACTGTTGTATACTCAATTATATTGCTTCACATTTCTGAATTGATGAGCTTACATGAGAGCCTTGTCTCATTACTTTCAATTAACTATTCAAATAAAGATGAATGAGATTGCCCAAGGAGAGCTCACCAGATTGATTCCTGGATTGCCAAGGCAACAGTTTCTATACCCTCCTAATCCAGAGCCTGTCTTATTTTCATTTGAACAAACATTGTGAAAGCTCTCCATTGTTACAGCAGATTCCATAATTACGTTCTTGCTGATCTTTTGATCGGGAACCCAGTAATTTAATGTTGCTGCACTATGCACCCCATGCCTAAAAAGTCACTCAAAATGCTTCTTGTAACAGTGTAAATGTAGCAGTGTAAAAATGTTTAAGTAGCATTTTAAAATTCTAAGTAACAGCATGTAACATAACACCAGGGAAAAACTGCTGCCCACTTGTAAGGTGGAACCTTATATCAATGCAGAACTGATGATAAATCATGAATAGGACTAGTCTTCAAATGGAGGCAAACATTACAATGCTGCAGTTGGTGCATTATAAATACAAGCTCAACTAATCCTGAAAGCACAGGCAACAAAAGAAAGGGCTGACATCATCTACATGATTAGAGCTTCCATTCCTTTCTGTACAGTTCTGAAGTAGTTCTATTGCCACTCATTTGCACAGTGCTGTTTGAACATTAGAAAATAGTAATGAAAAGGAAAAAGATTTAAAATCTTTTCAAAACTACTGTGCACGTGAATGTTACTGTTATTTAGTAACATCATTCTTCTCTCCTGCTCCTCACCATTCCTTCAAAGAATAGTGTTCAATTATATGACTTTAAACATGGAAAAACGTCCCAAGGTTCTTCACAAAGACATAATCAGTAACGGACCTTGATCCAAAAGGGGTGAATTTAGGAGAGCCAACAAGCAACTTGACAAAGTGATGTTCTTTTTAAGGAAGTGCAGGGTTTAGGGCAGGCTTTACAGTGTAGGATTAAGAGGATAGAGTTGGCAGAACAGTGCGATTGAGATGTAGCATTGAAGGGCTGCAATGGATTACAAGGATAAGCAGGAGCAGTCCCTTTAAGTTGTTGAGATAAAGATGAAGGTGTAGTGTTACTGGGTTCCAATTGGTTCCAGGTTAGGTCACTGTTCTCTATGATCAGGAACAATGTTTCACTTTTCTCTTCCCATCCAGGTTTACAGGTCAAACAATGGCACAAACCATGTGATCTGGTTTTAGAGGAAACATATCTTCTATCCTGAATAAAAGCAAATTTCTGCAGATGCTGGAATCTGAAACCAAAAGAGAAAATGCTGGAAAATCTCAGCAGGTCTGGTAGCATCTGTAAGGAGAAAAAAAAATGATGACCCTTTGTCAAAGCTAAAAGAATTCAGTGCAAGATTCCAGCCTGCGCAATAATTTGCTTTTAACAAGTGTTTAACTTGTTGCCACTTCTCTTCCAGGAATGCCTACACTGAAGAAGTACTGCTTTTTTCTCCCCTTTAGCATTGATAAAGGGTCACCTGGACTTGAATTGTCAGCTCTTTTCTCTCCTTACAGATACTGTCAGAGCTGCTGAGGTTTTCCAGCATTTTTTCTTTTGATTTTATCTTCTATCCTGAGTTGAACATTACATCATTTCATTTCAAATTGTTGTCACAACAGACTACACATCATGTGTTTCATTGAAAAACAGTTTACCTGGCATTTTCACAGGCAGACAGTGTCCTTTTGAGATCCACCAAATGTTGAGGACAAAGGCTTTTAAAATTATTCAACTTTTAGTTAGATGTTTTTGGACTTCTTACTGTTATCAAATCATTTGTGCCACTGAGGGTGAAACAACTGTTTTTTTTACCTTTCTGGGTTTGACTTTATCATGGAAGTCGTATTGTCCAATTCCTTTACAACCAATTCCAAGCCACCAGGGAATTCCTTGCTTATCCTGGAAGATAAAAGTAAACAAATAATATCTTAAAATGTGGTTTGAAATTAAGCAACTATCTACATAACAGTAGTTTTTGCTTAGTCATAAACAGATGTTTTCCTTATAGTGATATACAGTTCTGAGGCTTGAATATAAAAGTTCATTCACATCAATAAAGCACAAAAAATGTTTTGCTTGCAAGGATATACATTACTCAGTATCCCCCCATCTTACGACAGTAAATTTTATTAAAAACATCTTCAATATTACTATTCAGCTGATCTGCCATCTACATTTGCACAGAACAGAAATGGTCCAATGGCTGGGTGCTGTGGTTTGATTATGACTTTTCATCTCTAGGTCAGAGTACCAAATCAAACTAGTGCAAGGAGATCAAACTCCCCTCTACAAGGGGTCTAAGTGAAATGGCTTTTGGCAGTTTTAACCAGTTGCTAACAGCCATGGACCTCGTCAAAGACACTGCTGTCGGGGCTGAGTGGACTCTCTGCATCTGGCTGGATTAAGCTTGAACTGAGAATACTTGACACAAACTCGGTACCTGAATTCCATCTCTCAATTTCAACCCATGTTCTGATATCCTTTATCTTGAGAAGACATTGAGATAAAATGAAATTATAGAGTGCTTCATGTGCACAATGTGGGCTTGCAGATGATACATGCCCCTGTAGTTAGTCACTTCCTGACAAATCACTGTTTTGTATTTACATGAAAACTCTAGTCACACTTCAATGTTTTTGTCAATACCTAGGAGAAATTTGGTACACCTGATCTTTTGGCTTTCATTTTCCCAGTACTCCAATTTTGAGTTGGCCATCAAAAAGTTGCATTTATAACTCGTTATACAACAAATATTTTCAAACTGAACTGAAACATTACAAAACGTTATGACTAATCTGTCTTATTTACTCAGATTCTTGGTAACTTTTACCCTCCCTAAGTTTGGGTGGTGGCATTCATTTACACAAGCAAGCTATTAAATGCAAGTGCATATTTAAATATTGATAATTAATGTTTTAAATCATGAGTCGTACAACACACCTGGGTCTGAATGCGATAGCAGATAAAGTTGAGCTCTAATGATCTCAGTTTTTACTTTCTACAAAAAGCCATTCAATAAATCCAAATATACACACAAGGAAACTCTTGGAGCATAAGCAAGTCCACAATTGATCTACAAATAGGCAGTTGAATTTCTTTCTTTTGGGCAAATATTTTGAGATTGGGTAGAGGTTAGTTCTAGTCAGAATAAACAAAAAAATAGAAGCAAAGAAAATGTTTTCATTCGTACAAAAGAGCAAACGCAAAATCGGACATGGTTATAATTTAAAACTGTTCAGGAAAATCTAACATCACTTGCTTGATATGTCTCAGTAAAGTCGCCATACTCCATAGATGACCACAGGCTGTGACTGGGGGTGACTTAACCTGCGGATCACAACACCTCAGGCAAGGGGCAAGGTTGAGAGAGCAGGGTCTTCCTGAATAGCCTCAGCCAGTCTGTCTCAGCATATCTCAGACTGCATTGCCATTTTAAAACCATCTTCGATATTTAGCCGATTATTAAGTTAATCAAATTAGAGTGAACAGTCAGAATGTAAAGTAAAAAGACATTGAAACATAGTGGACAATTCTACCCAAACAAAAGTGTCGAATTCATGTAAAAACTGGAGTAATCGCGCTGTTTTTTCACAGGAGTTTCAACATGGATCTCCCACACTCTGTGCACTGCTATACGCCTCAACGTGAGTCATGCTGAAATTCAGTGCGTGGGGCTTATTCTCACTTGAGGCGAGCAGCATAGTGGCAATCTACATATTTGCGGTGACTCCTGCTTGATGGCTGACCAGCCCTGCAACCCCTCGCAATGCTGTCCATGTAACCTTCCTCTTTCCCCCCACAATTGCTGGCCCCATGAACATCTCTGACCTCTATTACTCCCTGCATCCCAACTCCTACCACTAGCAGCCCCGACTACACCACCCCACCCCCACATGGCTAGCCCCAATTGCTGGCCTTCTTCCCTGTGGTACTCAGCCCAATTGCAGAGTGACAGCAGGACCTCCCATCTCCCAGAGCCCCTGGCCCCTTTGCAATACCTGATGCCTGGTCGGAAATGCTAAGATGTCCTTTAAGCATTGGTACTTTGCCTCTTTGACAGTGCCAGGGGCCAAGCTGCATCTCTCCCCCCCCCAACCGTCTTGTGGGGAGTCTCAATGCTCTCCCCTTCACTCCAGCAGGTGGACCACCAGCTCCCTCCAGATATAGTAAACCTCGCTGGAGTGAACCACTCCCGACAGGGGGAGGAAGGGGCACCAGTGGGCACAGAGACTTCAGTCTGCAAAATGGCCTCTGCTTGAGTCTCCCAGCCCAGTGTTATGAAAGTACCTCCAGAATGATTGCAGATCATGTTCTTTTAAATTAAAATATGGGACACTCACATCTGTCTTTCAATCAATGTGCAATAAAATATTTTGAGTATTTAATTTTATTGAGGATTTAGCATACTGTGATTCAGAATGCCTGAAAAAGTTGCATCAATTCATATCACCATTTCAATTACATCATCTTTCTTTTCATAATTACTACACTAGTTGAACTTTACATCAACTACAACTTTGACAGTAATTACCCTGCATTTGCTGCTACTCGAGGCAGAGTACACCTACATGCCACAGATTTCAGTAAATTGGTTAAAAAGAATAATAACCCTGCAGCAAAATCTACTTATTTTTAAACAGATCAGTTAATAACATCTCAGGGTGACTTTAAGTCCCACTTTACACATTCAACATGAGTAATATAAATAGAGTGCAGTAAGGAAACAATTTTGGTTATTTTTATGTGTTCGCATGAAGGAACATGGATTGTAGGAAGTTTATTAGTAGATTATGATCAGAGCTTTTTTTAAGAGACGCCTATTTTAGGAATTAGCCTGATTTTTTTCAAAACCAATGACTTGGGTTGCATGCCACCAAATCTTCAAAGAAAAAGTTACCAGCTTCAGCTCCTGATCTGCATGGAGATAGCTCATTTTCATCACAGCATCAGTGGCACTATTACTTTGAACCTCAACTTTCTGGGGCTGGCACTCCTGATCCCAAATACTGTCAATAACGATTGGTGTTGGTTCTTTTGGAAATATTGGACTTGCTATGATGCTTCATATATTCGGATAACTCACATACACATCTAGACTGGCTACTTTTATTTATTCTCATAGCAATTGAGACCACAAAGGGTCCATCACACAAAGCGGCCACCCATCCATTGTGTCTCTTTACACCTCCCACTGCCTTGGAAAGGTAGCCAGCATAATTGAGGACCCCATGTACGTGGGACATTCCCACTTCCACCTTCTTCCATTGGGAGAAAGATACAAAAGTCTGAAATCACATACAATCAGACTCAAGAATAGCTCTTCTCTGCTGCCATCAGACTTTTGAATGGACCCATCTCACACTAAATTGATCTTTCTCTACACCCAAGCTATGACTGTAACACTATATTCTGCACTCTCTCCTTTCCTTCTCTATGAACAGTATGCTTTGTCTGTACAGCACACAAGAAATAATACTTTTCATTTTATGCCAACATATGTGACAATAATAAATCAAATGGCATGCCAAGGTGCTAACAGACTATGTAAATGCTTACTTTTCTAAGGCATGAATGAACTACCAGTGCCTGTAGAGCTGTAATCCAATTTATGTTATTGCAGAAAGGAGAGGCGATAAGGGAGGAAAAAAAAAGAGAACTTGAGAAGAAAAAAACAAATGTTTCATGTGCAGAGGAATCAAATGAGGAAATACCATCTCGGGGTGGGGGGGCTGTAGGGGAAAGCTATAGAGCTATGGTGATGGAATGGAAGAAGCAGAAAACCACAGGTTCGCAATAAGAAATTATTAAATGAAAACAGCTTTCTTTAAAATAAAACCACTCTGTTGATGAGAAGCTGTGAACATAAAAGAGATCACAGTGCCAAACAATCACATCTAATGACGAACCTTTACTCCATAGTAGTGAATTCCATAGGTAGGAAGAGCTTCCACCACAGTCATATAACTGAAAAAGGAAGCATAGTTAGTTAAGTATAGTGCTAACATGTTTTTCTTGTAAGTACGTTTTGTTTACTCTAAAAGAAACCATGGACTCAATTAGTGACATTACAGCTTGCTAATTAGATGCCTCGATTTTAAAATTCAAACTTTGTTTTCAAATACCTCCATGGCCTTGCCCGTCCCTATCTCTGTAATCTCTTCCAGCCCCACAATCCTCCAAAATATCTATGCTCATCTGCTTCTGACCTCTTGGGCAACTCAATTTTAATTGCCGTACCTGTTGATTATGGCTTTAAATGTCTTGATCCTATATGCTAGGATTCTCTCCCTAAATCTTACAAGCGATTTCTTCCTTTAAGATGCTCCTTAAAACCTACCTCTTTGACCAAGCTTTTGGCCATCTGCTCTATTATTGCTTTATGTGGCTTGAGGTCTCGTTTATCAACTGAAGTGCTTTGGGACATATTATTCCTTTAAAGATTATTCCTTCTGGAGGAGGGAAAACTGACAGCTTAAAGTATCCCTTTACACAAAGAACACTCAAAGGTTTAGTTAGTGGAATGTGAATTTAGATACTTCATTTTCTAAATTGGTTGAACCTGTCCCACATTCGAGTCAAGAGTTTTGCATGTCTTAGAAATAATAGTTCTATTGAAACTGCAATAATAATTATTTACAAAACCAATCTTAACAACCTGCATTTGTTATGGATAAGAATTAAACGATAGACATTTCTGTTGTTTTATTTTGCTCTTTAAAAGCATAGATATGAAATTAGTTCATCTGATTTGTAATGTTGGGTAGGAGAAACAGGAATGCCACCCACAGTCTTATTCTGATTACGAGCTTGGCTGCAGTGCATTCATTTGGCAAACTTCTGAACCATTATACATTTTACTGGTAGGCATAAAGTGCAATTCTGTCAAATCTTGTGGTTCCACTGAGGTCGCCTTCAGCTTGAGTCAGGAGGATTCTGCCTCATCAGGTTTCTCTGCACAGTTTACTTCAAAAGATTTCTACATAAGATTCTCTGCCCAGGATCGATAAATAGTATGCAGAATGTAGGTGACGAGTTTCAATTTGTTGCGCTAGTTACTTACGCCAGTCAAGCAGCAAGACATTTTATCCTGAAGTCAGATTGCAAGAAGGTCGCACTGCATGGGTTTTGCCAGATGACTTACTGTAATTAGCAGCACGGAAATAAATGAGGAATTGCCTACCAAGCAAGGTGACCAGTGAACTGTAAAGCTTTGATTCGCCTGGTTCAGCTATGGAATTTATTATCCAGAAGGAAGTTTTATTTTATAATGTTGATACAGTCTTGTGATTTCAATGGTATGAAATCTTCCTGATAAATAGGAGCAGGACTAGACCATAAAGCACCTGAAAAATACTCTGCCATTCAATGTAATCATGACTGATTTCACTTAATTTCACTGACTTAAGTTCACTTCTCTGCTTGTTCCTCATGTACGCTGATTCCCAAAGACACCAAAATCCATCTCTCAGCTTTACAAATTTCAATGGTGAACCATCCACATTCCTCTGCAGTAGACAAATGCAACAATTGACAAACCTCTGAAAGAAGAAATCACTTCTCATCCCAGTCCTGAATGAGTGACCCTCATCCTGAGATTGTAACCGCAACCAGAGAAATCAACCTCAATGTCTATCCTGTCAAGTCCTCTCTGAGCCTTGTATGTTTCAATGAGATCCCCCCTCATTCTTCTAAACTCCAGAGATCATAGGCCCAATTACTTAGCTTCACATCATAGGACAAACGTCTTATCCAAGAGACTGATCTTGTGCACCTTTGCTATAAGATACTAGCATGGATAGAGGATTGGCTGTAGCCCCATGCATATACATATTCCTTCAGATAGAGGGACCAAATTTGCACACATTTTTTCAGGTGAAGATCCACCAAAACCCAATCCTGAAGCAAGATTTGCTTGTACTGTACTCTAAAGCCCTTTCAATAAAGGCCAACATGCCATTTTGCCTCCTAATTGCTTGTTGTTTCTATCTGCTAATTTTCTGTGCTACTTGTACCAGTCCACACAAGTCTGTCTGAACATCAACATTTACAAGTTTCATACCTTGGAAAAATATTCTGGTTTCTTGTTTTGACTAAACTAAATAATCTCACACTTTCTCCAAATTATTCTCCATTTCACATTTTCCCACATTATACTTCCTCTCACATTTGCCCAAATCATGCTCCTTGTCACCCAATCACTTAGCCAGTCTATACCTCTTTACGGCCTGTGTCCACCTTGTAGTTTCATATTCTCAGCAAACTTAGCTGCATTACTCTTTGTCTCTTCAGCCAAGTCAATGATATACATTGTTAAAAGCTGAGGCCCCAGTACAGATCTTTGCACAACTTCACTAATTTCAACCTGCCAATCTGAAAATATGTTTATCTTTACTCAGTGGCTCCCTGTCTATGCTGGAGGCCAATCCTTTATCCTTTTAAGTGGCGTATACATCACACCACTTCCCTGAGTCCTCATCTTTTTTTTTGTGGGGAGTCTTATTGAAATCTTTTGGAAATCAAAGGCTCCCATTTATGTATTTTCCATATATATACCCCCAAAACTGCTAAAAATGTTTTCCTTTCCATAAAGCTATGCTGCACTTGCCCCAAGGGTGGAAAATCCTGCCCATCAACAGACTATTGTATGGTCAGTGTCCCGCCCACTATGATTCCTGTGGTAGGCAGGATGGGAAAATTCCAAATGTTTGTTCAAAATCTCTGCCATATTCTCGTTTCCCTGAGATACTTTCTCCCTTTGCTACCTGTAAACAACTAACATTTATTTTAGCTACTCTCCTCTCTTTCACATACTTGTAAAAATTCTTCCAAACTGCTTTATATTTCTAGTTAGTTTACTCTTCATATTCCATTTCTCCCTATCAATTTTTTGGTCACATTTTGCTGGTTTCTAAAATTCTCCCAATCCTCAAGCTTTCTTCACAATAAGCCTCTTCATTGAATCTAATGAAGTACAATCCTTAAAATCTCCAGTAAGCTTTTGTCCTAACAATTGCAAGACAAAAAGCTTGGTCAACATTTTTGGAATTAGAGCTTGCCAACTTGTGTGCTTTCAATCATCCGTGTAACATAACACTCATTTTGAGTCAGTTAACACACATGCAAAAATCCTCTCTCCCTCCATCCCCAATGTCTCTCCCATTCTATTGGGAAGTGAAAACCTCAGCAGGTTAATCACATCAGCCTAAACAGAGTGTTAATAGGATATTCAAATGTGGTGGACATCACAAGTGAGCCTGGTTGCTACTCTTTCATTTGCCATCAGGGTCAGTGGTCAAAAGTATGAATCCTGTTTGCCATTTCCCCATCCTAGCTCAAGGAACACCAAGCCAGTTAAGGTCAGTAAGCTCAAAAAGAGTGAGAATGAGACTTGGGATTGTCTACACTGCATGGCTTGATCCATTATTGCTTCCTTTATCCACCAAGCAATTGGAGAGCTTTTACTGAAGTGTTATCTTATTAAGTTAATTATTTATTCTCCATGAGTTGTCAACAATCGGCGGACTGAGCAACAGGTATGTACTTACTTGACAATTGCTTGACCTCTGCTGCGACCTTTTAGTCTTTTGTAATGATTGATCACTCGATCTTCACTGCAAGCACAAACAAAACATTTTCGTTCAGTCCAAAAGTAAACTTCCAATCAACAGTTTGCTTAGCCATGGAGCCACTCATTATGTGCAGTTTGTCTAATTTGCTTAGTTAATGAAAACAACTCCTCTGCTCTGCTCATGGCTGCCCTACATAGCCATGCAGAAAATTCTGTCTGGTCCAGTGCCACAAATTTATCTGGTTTGCTCGCATGCATCTTTGATTCTGAAACCATCACAAAAGAGCTTTTCGTTACTGATTAACCAAGTTCACCCAAGTATAGTTTTACACACGATTAATCCAATGTACAATATTTGCTGCCTCTGAAATATTTTTAGACAAGCATTTCAATTGTAGCAATGTCAAAGAATGTGTAACTGTATGGGACCTCTCATGGCCCAAAGCTATTCCAAAAATGCTTTAAAGTCAATGAAATAGTTTTGAAGTGTAGTCACTGTTGTAAAGTAAGGGGATTTTAAGATTCAAACCAATAGTAAATGCTATTTTGGAATTGGAAAATTTGGATGATGACATTTTCAATTAAGAATAGCAAGGAATCTTGAATAAATAGCTACACAGAGTGGTAAATTTGTATACTACACCTGACTGCACTGGAACAATAGAGTTTATGTTACTAGTACTTTAGTTGAGCATTCCATTGAAGCAATGAATCAACTACCCTATTCATCAACCTAAAAGATCACCCATTAGTAGAAAAGCTAATTTATGCAGATACAACAGTTTGAATGTAAGGCATGGACAAGTTAAATTACCACCTTATTCTTCCCAATGGTCTGGGAAGTAAAGGTATATCAAGTGTAGGTCAAAAGCAAAAGCTCTTGTTCATGTCAGAGGTTTAAAGACAAGTGATAAAAAGTGTAATCTGCTAATTTAGTTGATCATAGCCTGATCAGCAGTTGCAACTCAATTATTGCCATGAATGCTGGAAGTATGAAGAGTAACTGAATAAACCAAGATTCACACACTGCACTGCTGTCTAATGACACCTCCCCCCACCCCTGATATTCACACATATACTACTATCCAGTGACACCCCTGCTGCCACCCACCCCCCCCCAGCCAGGATTCACACATCACACTGCTTCCAGTGACACCCCCCCAGGATTCACACACTGCACTGTTCTCCAGTGACACAGTTACGGCCTCCATCACAATATCATCAATTGTTAAATCAAGCCAGAAAAAAAATGCTTTGATCCCCACTTGGGGCACAGGGAAGCCGAATTAAAAAATTATGGATGGAATCTGATGGCCATTCACTTTAGCGAAAATTTTCTAGTCACACTGCAGTGAATGTGGATTTGGCTGAGCACCAAATTCTCCATCCTCACTTGCAGTAGTGTCGGGATGTGAACAGCTGAAAAATCCCAGCTATAGATCTGATAGAGACACAACGGGTCAAATAATCTGCTAACACATTCTCATGATAAAGTCACGCAAAGAATGCTGCTTGAATTATGTGATTGCAAGGATCTCGAGTATGCAACTCTTATCATCAGTGGAGGAAGTGATTTTTTTTCTCTGTTAGTGCAATAACCTTTACTAAAATGAGTAAGATTTGTGTGTCATCATGATCACTACATGTAGAAATTACTATAGATGGGTTGTCAAAGTCTGCTACTCAACACAGTCGGTTATGGGTTTAAAAAAAAATCTGTAAAACTACTTCAAAAAAAAAAAAATGAAAACTTTGGTACTGTTTGATCAAAGTTATCATTTCACCTTTCCATCTGAACAACTCAAAAAGGCCAGGGAAGAACACATCTAGTTCTGTGACTGACCACTCACCACAACCCAATAGCAAAATACCTTGGCATCATTGACCTACCAACAGCACATTTAAAAACACTGAGCCAAGGTCAAGGCAAGAATGAATCTCAATGAAACTACTGGGTACCATTTGGGGCAGCAGAGCCAACACTACTCACTGCTTCACTCACCCTGGTCTATGCAGCAGCAGAGTAGTGCTGCTCAATCTGACCCAGAAGCCACCAAATGTTTTAAGGCTTCACTTCCAGAAACCTATGAGGATTATTTCTGGGACGTTCAGACCAACATAGCAGGAGTCGCTTCCTGTGTTAGTGTACACAGAACCTCCTCATCTCTGCAGAGAACATCCTCTTCGAAGAGCACCACTGGTTTACAGCTAACGAAGATTTTCACTGATAAAAGGTTTCAAAATTTCTACAGAACTGTCTGAAAGCCCATTGGCTCTTCCAAAACACACTCCATACATGACTAACTGATGACATCCCCACCTCTCAACAGCGGGCATCATTGACTGCAAACATTACCGATTGGTAACAGATCCGAGTAAAGTCCCAGCTTTAAACCTTCCATGGATAATGTGGACAACTTCACACACTTGAGGAAAGGCGAGAGAAGGTGTGGCCACTTGCTCCACAAGTGGGACATGAAGAACTGCTCAAAATTGTGAACAAGGCCATCCAAATCAGACCATTGCCCACATTTTGAATGCTTACTCTGAGGAACCCATTTCTTTTCATATTGTGGCAGCTGTTGAATGACTTGTTAACTGCTTCCCCAACTGCATGAGTTTTTAAAATGGTGAAAAGACCCAAAATGAAACATGTAACCATTTGTATAAAACTATTGTCGTTTTGTCTTGAACACAGTTAAATTTTCTCATCCCATCTGCCTTGGAAATCGAGATCATGCAAAGGTCCATTAGCTTTAGGCAGGATTTTATGTTCTTAGACTAGTGAGGCCAGAAAATCCCACCCTTAATCTTTGATATCCCTACCTAGAAGTGTTAGCTACTGGGAATGCATCAAAAAGTATTCCATTCCCCATCATCACCTTTTTTGTGTATCTGTAACCTACTCACCAATATGCAAGTGATGGATGTTCCTGCAATGCACGAGTAGGAAGAGCTGGGAGTTTCTTTAGTTCTTCTCTTGCACTTTCATCACTAAGAAATAAGTAGATTAAAGTGCAGCAATTATTACTGGAATATGAATGAAATTCAAACAACATCATTCTCAAAATTTTTAGAGTAATTGTCAACATTTAAAGACTGCGACATGTCCAGAATATTTTGTGAAGCTTGTTCTGCACCTATTGTAGATATAAATGCAAAATGCCAAGTTAGAGAAAACAAAGCTTAAAGTGGAAACAGATGCTGCTCAAAGTGCATACTGCGTTGATGAGAATCTGAATAAGATAGATCAGTTTACATGTGGATCTGACATTTTAATCTGAATTTGATCACATTCTCAGCAAGATCTGCAGAATAGAGATCAGAACCTGGAACAGTGGTTAATATTTGAACCCAATGATATTGTGACCAGTTATAAAGTCACTCCCACCAGCTGTGATTAAAATATTCCTGCTTAGCACAAACTGGGGTTTGAAACAGAGATCCTTCTAGTTAAGCAACACACTGCTTAAATGCACTAATCCACTAACTCAACCACAAGAAGCTGAGTTTTCTTACATGCTTTCACATTTCTAGCATTCAATTCTATTCTTTTTGTTTTCAGCATCAGGATTCCTTTACTGACAAATATGTTTTTTTATTTAGTGTGTCAAATTTGGCAGAAGTGGTAATAGCAGATGTAGTGAAAATTTATGTTTATGGTAAACGAGGTGTTCCCTGGTGTTTAAACATGCTCTTTCCTTCAACACTATCTTCCTACCCATGCACTCAGGCTGGTATGGAAACTATACTGCAGTCCTGTACAAGTAGACAGCTTTTCACCAAGATCTATTAACCAGTGAAAAATGTAACTTCATAGACAACCTGGCACATGTTAGGTAGGAAGCCTCAAGGAAAATTACTCCTCGACCTCGCCATAGTTTTATTACTTCCAATGGTATGAGTGTTGTTTTTACTTGTATCATTGAAAACAATTACCTAACATTAAATAGAATGCAATATAATTCAATTTCTCTCAGTGCATGACACTGGAGGTACCTTACTATACTTGTATTGACAGATCATATTTGGAATATATATTTCACGTTAAACAGTACTGGTGTACCTATACCACACTGACTGCAATGATTCTAGAAGGCAGCTCACCAGCACCTCCTCATGGGCAATTAGGAATGGACAACAAATGCTGGCCTAGTCAGCAACTCTCAAAAAAAACTGGCATATCCAGCCCACAGGTTTTCAGCTCCTCAATGCCATAAGACTTTCTCCACTGAGTCTTTGTAGCAGTTGCACCAAGGTTCAATGTATCTTTCACCATATAGTGCTAGGTCTTCAAATGTGTCATTCAGTTGCTGATAGCTCTTTGCACTGGAAGACTAACAAATATGGGTCAGGTCCAATGGCATTCTCACTGTGTTGATGGTCTTCCAATAGCCATTTTTTTGATTGCCCAGATCTTATGAAACATCATAGCTGGGCCACACTTATTGCCCATCCGTAACTGTCCTTGAGGGGGCATTTAAGAGTCAATGGAGTCACATATAGACTTCGTTCTCTAAAGAGCATTAGTGATTTCCTTCTCCAAAGAGCATTAGTGAATCAGCTGGGTTTTTAAAAAAAAGACAATTGACAGTGATTTCATGGTCATTAGACTTTTTGTCCAGACCTTTAACTGAATTCAAACTTCACCTTCTGCCATGGTGGTATTTGATTCAGTTCCCCAGAGCATCATTCTGGGTCTCTGGATTATAAGTCCAGTGACAATACACTATACCACTGCCCTCTTATCAGTTGATGTTTACCTCAATGTGCATCATTAGGAATAACCCAAGAACACCGAGTCTGTGACACAGAGCTCCGTCACGAGGCTGCTCCAAACCAACCTCGGCAAAAACCATTGCATCTCTTTCCAGACATTCTTTGGAAATGTGGCTTAGCGAAGAAGGTGGTAACCGTCTCTTGGTTACTGCAGCTGCCTCAAGAATAGTGTTGAGACTTTGGGTGTGTACACAGGATATGATGAGGTAGCCTTCCTACCATCAGCCAAGCTAATCTTGACTCTTGTTCGGAAGTACTGGCAATGAGTCATTCTGTCAAATGTTGTAATTTATTGCTTGGGTGTTGCTAAGGTATAAAGGAACTCATTCATTTTCACAGGGCAAAGTGTAAAAATGAACAATATGCTTGGGCCTTATCAACACATCTTTGATCCTTGTTCACATCATATTCCCTTCATTTAAAATGTTTAATCCATGTTCATTCTCCACTATCTACTATAATTTATAATTTTTAACTAGTTCCAATATTTCTCCTTTCATGCTGAAAAATAACTCACTATTTGAAAAGGACAGCTATAAATAGTTTCATATCATTAATTGATTCCTAACTAATGATGAAAACTAGCAGCTGATTAATAATTTAAGTCTGCTTTATACTTATCCTAGCAACCCATTTTTAAAGATGGGAAAAACTACACAGCATGATCCAATGAGCTCACACAACTACTTACTTTAGAATCACAGAATCCTAGAACCCTATAGTGCAGAAAGAGGCCCTTCAGCCCATCAAGTCTGCACTGAACACAATCCCACCCAGGCTCTACCCCCATATCCCTGTATATTATACCCACTAATCCATCTAGCTTCGCATTCCTGGACACTAAGGGGCAATTTCTTAGCATGGCCAATTAACCTATTTGGACATCTTTAGATCATATCTCCATGTTGAAGATCAACATATATAAACAAGAGTGCAGAATACATACGCGCAAAAAAGAAATGGCAATTAAAAGACACTCCTTGTTTGAAACAGGGAAATGCTTAAGTTATGAACTGGAATCAACCACCCTTCCCATTCTGGGCCAATGCAAGAGTCTACTACAGGGATTGATCACAGTAATGTGGTTGCTGATATCTGAAATAAAAATGGAAAGCAGCGGAAAATCCTAACAGGTCTGACAGCATTTGTGAAGAGAGAACTGAGCCAAAGTTTCGAGTCTGTATGACTCTTGGTCAGAGGTGATGAAAAGATCAATGTAATCAGTATAAAAAAAATCTCAATGAGAGCAGCAAATGCTGCAAATATTTAGATCGTACTGATATCTAAGGGGAAAGAACACATTATAACACGAGGGGTGCACCTTTATTCAGACTGACCTGTTGTATATTTCCAGCATTTCTGTTTTTACTTCAGATTTCCACAAATTAGTGTTTCTTCACTGGGGAGGCTAACTAACATGCAGCTCATTTTGAGGAGGAGTAATTAACAAATCTGGGGAATTAGTGACCCATTAGTCTTTACTTCAATACCAAAACTATAAAAACTTTGGCTTTTAAATGTTGAAAAGAGGCAGTGAAAGCACAGAGTAAGACAATGGCTTGGATTTAACACTGATTGGTGGGATCAGGGAGACAGAAAAGGAAGCGTATGGTCCACTTGCTCCCCTCATTCCCCACCCTTGTTATTAATCATGCCAAATCAAGCATCAGCCAGCCTATTATTTGCTGGCCAATAGGAATATCGGTCTATCATCCTCTGTTAACCATGGGTCAAAATGGGAGAAGGGTCAGGCCATGAACCATAAGTCAGGCCTGGCCACGAATGTTAATGACCTCTGTTATCAGGTTGTTGGCAGCCTGAGCGGTCATTGACATTTTTTCATGTAGACTTTTTTTTAAAAATAAAAATAGAATCCAGAGGTGACATTAAAGCAGCAGAGTAGCTGCAGGGTCAGAGCAGTTTTTTTCCCCCCCCCAATCTGTTGCAACTGTGCTGGCATTGTCTCATTCAGGCTCCCATGCCTGGGAAAGAAATAACATTTGCTCAAGTCTGTCCCATTTGTCCCTCTTGCTCCGACCAAAATGGAGGATCCCAAAGCCTGGACAACATGGTGGTGTTGCCCACAATTTAATGACAGCTCCCTGCAAGTCTTCCCACAGACTGAGCAGTGGCAGGTTCTCATGCGGCAGGATGGCAAAAGGACACTTCCCCACCAGATGAAACAAGCCTCATGAACAAGATGACGGAGGCTGCCAGCAACTATAGGGTTGTCTCTAGGATGTGGTTGCAGTGCCATAAGATGCTAAATTACTATTGCTATTTGATGAAGGAGAGTGTCTAAACTGAGTATGGGGGAGGGGGTGGTGGTGTGTGTATTTATTTGGGAGAATGTGATGCATGTCAAGAATGGGGCTGCCTAATATCTAGTGGCCCTCCCCCGGCATCAAGCAGAGGATTCCTTTCAAGATTATCCAAGGCAGAGGAACGTCAAGTGAGACAATAACTTTATACTGTATGTATATAAATTTGTACAAATGAACAGTTGTCATGCAGCATAAATTTGTTGTCTCCTTTAGGTTTGTAATCTCGCAAAATATCCTGATTAGTGCAAGACAAAAACTTCAAAAATGTCTCTTTCAGCAATATTCCAATCTTTGCTTCTAA
The DNA here is from genome assembly GCA_024679065.1 of Sphyrna mokarran. Taxonomy (NCBI): domain Eukaryota; kingdom Metazoa; phylum Chordata; class Chondrichthyes; order Carcharhiniformes; family Carcharhinidae; genus Sphyrna; species Sphyrna mokarran. The sequence continues at coordinate 99,979,998 of JAGIQG010000003.1, read as the reverse complement.
CAGACTATCACAAGCACACATAGAATCATAAAATCCCTATAGTGCAGGAGATCATTTGACCCCATTGATACTGCTCCAAAAAAGCATCTTATCAAAGCATCTTAACCCCACATACTTACCCCACTAATTCCCCAGAGCTACACACCTTGAGACAATAAGGGGCAATTTAGCACGGCCAATCCACCTAATCTTTGACTGGATCTTTGAACTGAGAGGGGAAACCGGAGCACCTGGAGGAAACCCATGCAGACACGGGGAGAATGTTTGGAGCTTGCACAGTCACCCAAGGTCAAAATTGAACCCGGGTCCTTGGCTCTATGAGGCAGCAGAACTAACCATTGTGCCACTATACCATCCTAAAGTGATTACAACAGGATTTCTTGTTATCATTTATTCTGATATGAAGTAGTATATTTAAAAAACATTTAGATACATGCCATCACACAGCTGCAGAAAACATATACCATATGTTCAAAGATGTGGTTACACAAATTATGCAGGGTTACAGGGATAAAGTAGGCACTGGACTTTGGTATGGTGCTCTTTTGGAGAGTTGGTGCAGACTTGATGGGCCGAATGGCCTTTTTCAGCAATCTTGGGATTCTATCTCCACTTCTAAAGTTGGCACTAGCTACTGGGTGCTGCCCTTCAATGAAAGTTGTGGCTGTGGTGATCTGGAGTAGAACTTTTCTAAACCGGATACGTCAACAGTCAAGTTTGGTGCAACAGGATAAGAAATCATATTTTGGAAAAAGGGCTTGTGATTTGAGATTTTGGGTGTCATTGAATCCCTACAGTGCAGGAGGAGCCCATTCAGCCCGTTGACTCTGCATCGGCAACAATCCCACCTAGGCCTTATCCCTAAACCCCAAATTATTTACACTGCTAATCCCTCTTAACCTGCAGATCCTGGGAGATGCGTGACCCAAGAATGAAATCGAACCCAAGTCCCTGGAGCTGTGAGGCAGCAGTCCCAAACATTGTGCCACCGTGTTGTCCCATTTATCTTCGGTCCTTGACAGTACATTTACAAGAATGTTTCCATAAACTTATCACTGCTGCAAGTGTCCTCCATCTCACTTTTGCAACTTTTCAAAAACAATTGCAACATACAGACAATACAATTACTTTCAAAGCACGATGTTTCCGACTTTTACATCCTGATCTCTATTTTAATTACAATTGAGAAACCTATTTGACAATTAAACCAAACAGGAAAGTAATCTAATAATTAAATCATCAGTAATTGACACAGACTCTAACACAGAAGGTGATTTAATTGTTTTAAAATTCTGAAACCAATTATCACGTCAATCTTTTCAAAATGATCCAATCTCTGATTAGAAGGTTTGCTAATAGAACAACTTCGCGCCTTCTGAGTAGCAGACAACAGGCCAAGTTGTCATCCCTATCTGATGATTAGCAGCTCTTCAAATATTCCAAATGCCTCCTAAAACCACATAACCATTAAAAGCAGTTACTTTCCACAAACAAAGAACAAAGAACAACCAATCCAACCTCTACTACAGCTGGTTCTATTCAACACGGATCCCTTAATCAAAGATTTGTGGCAGTGACATTCAAATCACTGCCTCAGTAGTCTCCATTTAGATCTTCCTCCTGTATTCAATAAAAATACATCTTTTCAAATTACACTATATCCATGCAGAGGCTATGTTTGTCTTGGGATATATATCCATTGTGGAAGTTATGCATTATTAAGGCATCATTACTCAACAAACATGAAATCTATGAAAGGCATTTGGACATTTTTGTAAACACAAGGATAATTTGAATGTGGTTATATTTACTTAAACACCCCTCATTTAACACATTACTATCAGCAACATGGAGATTTCCTGTATCATTCATTTTGAGAGATTACCGGTCTCATAGCATCACTGCATGGTACAGCACTGAGGCTAAGCACTGGGATTCTGTCTCATGTAAACAAAGGCTACACGAAAGAAAAATATTCTGTCTCCTCCTGCTTGCATGACATATGACAAACTGGTCTAGAAACTCATTGGTCAATGCATGTTCTACTAAAAAGAACATTAATAAGTTAAAAAAAGAAAACATCTGCATCTTTCATGTCCTTACGATGTGATAAAACACATCACAAACAACTAAGTACTTATTGATGTGCAGTCATAGTAAGATTAACAAATCTGATAGTGAAATAGCACACAGTGAATTCTTACAAACAGCAAAGACATCGATGGCAGATATTTATCTTAGTGGAGAGAGAACGGAGCTAACTCTGTTGGATGACTCTTTATTTAAGTCTGGATAACTCTTTATCAGAGCCTAACTCATCCAGATTTGAAACTCCATTCTCTCTCCATAAATGCTGTCAGACAGGCTGAGACTTTCCAGTATTTTCTGTTTTTATTTCAGATCGAAGTATCTGCAATAATTTGCTTTCATTCATTTTAGTCATGTTGTTACTGAGGGAATACAACTGGCCATGATACTAAGAGTGGGAATGGGAGAATTCTAGGAGCTGTTGTACAAAATGACAGTTTTAATTTTTATTAATGTGATACTGATCAGAATAAAGTTTAAAGTTTATTTATTAACATCACAAGTAGGCTTACAATCAACACTGCAATGAGGTAAATGAAAATTCCCATGTCACCACACACCAGCACCTGTTTGAATACACCGAAGGAAAATTTAGCAGAGCCAATGCATCTAACTATCATGTCTTTCAGAGAGGAAACCGAAGCAGCTGCAGAAAACCCACACAGACATGGGGAGAACGTGCAGACAACACACAGACAATGGCCTATGCCAGAAATCAAACCTGGTGCTGTGAGGCAGCAGTGCTAGCCACTTTGCTACCGTGCTGCCCACGAATGTTTGCCTCTTGTTGAGACTTTTCCACATTCTGGTTGACAAAAAGATGCAAAAATATTATTTCTAATCACAAATAACATTTCACACGGGCACTGCAAATTTTGAATATGCTACAGCACAGGCTTCTGAAGCAGTCATGCAATATTATGGAGATGGTACAGGACTTGCTGAGGTACCAAGTTCAAGATCATTAGTTAGGTGTGGAATGGACATCTTGAAATAAATTCCTTACCAAGAGTTGCTCTTCTTTTTGTCGTGGATAGATTGATCTTAAGACTGCCTAAGCAAGCCAGCTTTCACTTTGGTAACTTATACATATCTTTTGGTTGTTTCACAGCTAGGCATGGCTCCTGCTCTGCCCAAGACCGCAAGGAACTACAAAAGGTTGTGAATGTAGCCCAATCCATCAAGCAAACAGTTTCCCATCCATTGACTCTGTCTATACTTACTGCTGCTTCAGCAAAGCAGCCAGCACAACTGAAGACCCCACACATCCCCGTCATTCTATCTTTCGTCTTCCTCCGTCAGGAAAAAGATGCAAGTCTGAGATCACATACCAACCAACTAAAGACTGGCTTCTTTCCTGCTGCCATTAGGCTTTTGAATGGGCTTATCTTGCATTAAGTTGATCTTTCTCTATACACTAGTTATGACTGTATCATTACATTCTGCACTCCCTCCTTTCCTTCTGTATGAATGCTACGTTTTGCTTGCATTGCATGCAAGAAACTGTACTTCTCACTGTATACTAATACATGTGTCATTAATAAATCATATCAAAATCAAATTTTATCTTCCTCCACAATGCAAGGTTGCAAATGTGCAATTGCTTCAAACTCAACTACAATTTTTTATAGCTGGGCATGCCTAAAATTGAACACTCAATGTAAATGGATGAATTCAATCATCTAGTTCAGTCTGGAATTATTCCACTAAAACGTGCTCAGCTATATAAATGCGACATCTGTTGAATACTACATCAATAGACTGCACTGAGCATAAAATGAGCTGAAAAAAAATGTAGTGAAGCCTGGAGCAAGTTATATGTAACAAGCAAATTATGGCTATGAAGTGTATGAGTCATTTTATATATTTTGCAGTTTGGCTGCAGGGTCAAATGGCTGTGTCATCATTTAATTACACTCCGTGTTTGCCTCTTACTTTCCTCTGAAGTATTAAACCTTAAAAAAATCACAACAGAAACAAACTGTTGATGATAAAAAAATTGCTAATGCATCTCAATATCGCAAACATATCAAGATTGAATTCATTCATGTTATTTTCATTCTGACAAGTGTAAGGAGGGTCATATACATACACCACAAAGAGCCAAGTAAACAGTAGTGTTCTCTTAAACTAGTACTACTTAAAAAGTAGTAAACAAGTGAAGCAAAATAGAATGCTGGAGATTTCTTCAAATGCTAAAGCATCATATGTGCATTTCCAATCTTCTGCTGTTTTTATATCCATAATTAAAACTGAATCACCACAATAGTTTGCTGTGCACATATCGTACATTGGAGGGATGGGGAACTTCAGTATCACTTTTAATTCAGACTCCCAGTGTAACTGGGGCATCGGATTTCAATAACTGCTTCTGGTTCTATATTCTAGGATTCTGAAAACCTGGCAGCAAAATGGAGAGGTTGGAAACAAATGCCAAGTGCTTTTTGTTTAAATTATAATACTCCTTGGTGGCCAGGAGGACCAGGAGCACATCTTCGACCCTATAAGGAAACCTTCAGCTTCTGTCGATCATAGTTTCTCTAGCCCCCGATATGAATAGCATGTGCCCGCCCCAATCTGCAGCCTGTGTTGTGATCTGCTGAACAGCCCCTGCCTTTTTAGCCTCTGATCTGCAGTGTGCCCTGTGATGAATTAGTTTTTTGTTGGGATTTCCCCCCCGCCTCAAATTATCATGTAGCCCCTCAGTAAAGAGAGGCCAACGTCGTCATGTTTCCGACAGTCCCCCATCCTGTAAATACTAAAGCCAATGTTCCCAAAGGATAGGTCAATACAGGAGAATGCTCCAGAGCACTGATTTGCCCTTTGTGTAATCAGGAAATTAAGGCTTCCGAATGTTGCCAAAGTTTACTCAATTTCTATATGCTCAAATACCAGGTCAAGCATGAAGCAGACATGGCTGTCTCTACTGGAAAAACTTTGCTGCTTTGTTTAAATGCTGCTTTCTGATATTTTCTCAAGCACATGCACAGAACAATGATGGGAACAAATCATTTTAACTCAGATTAAAAAATAACTCCACCAACAGGTGCATGGCTGTGAATGTAAAAAATAAATTGAAAAGCCAGATTGTTCCTAGATCAACACTACTGCCAATATTCCTGTCAGGCTTAATAAATGCAATGTTTTATTTAATAGCATGTTTAAAATTTCCTTGATGGCACATTTATGAAAAGCACCACAACAACTGCCATCTGTGATTGTCAGGGAGGAAGAGCAGTTGCTGCAATATCAACAAAACCACAACATCGGCTGGCATCCAAATTTATGAGGTCTAAACATTATACTGTGAAATTATTTTATAGAGCTGCTGCTCATGGTAGATGTAAGCGATTCACCCCACACCTCTGTGCTGCCAGAACCAATGTAACAACATGACCAGTGAGCACCAGCAGCAAGGGCAACTGACTGCACGCTCAACATGTTCAACCAATCTGCTTAACACATTATTGGCACAAAGTGATCTTCATCAGGCATTGTGCTGAGGCCAGAAATTGAAACTGTTTTGCTGTAGCTGCCGATCTTGCGAAATGTATCAGTGAAAATTTCGTAGCACCCAAAGCTCAGTCCTACAGAATTGCATCCACAAAATTACCTAGTGAACAGAATGCCATTTTGTCATTTGACTTTTTGTCGCCCTCTTCATATGGAGAGAAGTTCATAATGCTGTTAATAAACTGCAAATTGGAGCTGTTGTTACTAGATCTGTATTGTAGCAATTTGAGATTTGGCATTAGCAAATCACTAAACATTAGGTACTTATTGCATCTGACAAACTGATGACATAGGAGATTTGAAACGGATATTATCAAGGAGGCAAAGTTCAAAACAGATCCACCCATTTGCTTAATGGCTTGGCTGCTGTTAATTTAGTTGACTTTTGTTGGCCTGTGCAGTGAGCAGTGACTCTGACCCAATCAGGCATAGGTTCCAACATACTCTTTCAGCAAACATAAAAAGTGTTGAAGAGTAGAATGTCAGGTGCTTTTGGGTTAATTATGTGTTCTCTTCATTTCAACATTTGAGCTATTTTGACAAAATTTGTTCATGACAGCAAAGATATTTCAATCACTGAATAGGAATATAAACTACTTTTAATATGTTAGCAATATTTTAAAAGTTACCATCTTTTAGGAGGTGTGTGGCCATATCATCACTGCTAAGTAGCCATCTAAATAGTGGGTGGGACTGAACACCTCTCTCACTTCCCATTGTCATGTGGCAGAACACTGGTGTTTAAACATCTTGGGCCAGAAACTCAAATGTCGATGTGGCTGGTGGTAGTAGAGACAAAAAGGAAATTAAATAGATACATGAGGGACATGTACTTGCAAGGCTAAAGGGGCAGGGATGGGATTGCCTGGACTGCTTTATGATGTGGAGATGCTGGGTGTTGGACTGGGGTGGGCACAATAAGAAATCTCACAGGTGATGAAGGAGCAGTGCTCTGAAAGCTCATGATACCAAAGAAACCTGTTGGACTTTAACCTGGTGATGTCAAACTTCTTACTGGACTGTTTCGCAAAGAGCTGGCATGGATTCAATGGACCAAAGGGCCTCTTTCTGTCCTATAATAACCATGACTCAATGACATTTTAATATACTTTATTCAATTTTATTAAGGGATTACACGATCTACATAAAATTATGGTGTATTGGGAAGGGGAATGGTTTGGCATAAGATAATTGCACAATGTTCAGCACCATTCATGACTTCAAAGATACTAAAGCAATCCATGTCCAAATGCAGGAAGATCTGGACAATATTCACTCTTGAGCTAACAAGGGGCGATTAACAGTTGCACCACACAAAGTGCCAAGCAATGACCATCTCCAATAAGAAAGAAGCTAACCATTGCCCCATACACTCAATAGCATTATCATTGCTAAATCCCCTTCTATCAATATCCTGGGGATTACCATTGATCAGAAACTGAACTGGACTAGTTGTACAAATACGATGGCCACAGGAGCTATAAATCTTAAGCATGTAATTCATCTCAACTTCCCAAAGGCTGTCCATCATCTACAAGTCAGAGGTCAGGAGTGTGATGAAATACTTTTCACTTGCCTGGAAGATTGACACCTTCAGGGCAAAGCAGCCTGCTTGATTGGCACCCCATCCATAAACATTTACTGCCTCGGTCACCACTGCCCAGTGGCAGCATTGTGTACAAAATATACTGCAGGAGCTTGCCAAAGCTCCTTTGACAATGCCTTCCAAACCCATAACTGCTACCAGCTAGAAGGACAAGGGCAGTAGATACAGAAGAACATGATCACCTACAAGTTCCTCTCTAAGCCACTCAATATCCTGACTTGGAAATATATTGCCATTTGATCTTTGCCACTGGGTCAAAGTTCAGGAACTCCCTCTCTTACAGCACTATGGAAGAACCTACACCAAATGGAATGTCATAGTTCAAAAAGACAGTTCAGCATCACCTCCTCAAGAGCAATTAGGGATGGACAACAAATGCTGGCATAGCCAGTGACACCCAGATCCCCCATTCATGAATAAAAATAGATCAAGGTGCTTCACCTCTAGAAAGAAGGTATAAATTCAGAAGCTGGGATAGAAATCTGTTCTGTCTCCAATGCGCATTTAAGAAAAATGACAATTTGGTAAATCAGGTGGGAGAAAGAGAAAGGAACAAAGAGAAAGGAACAGTTCACCTTTCCAAAGGTTGTGAAGAGATAGCATATTTTGAATTCAGACAATAAATTGATACTCTCTCCAATGTGAAACTACTTGTATGTTTGAAAGTGAAATAGCCCACACTCAGTGTTTCACCTCCATTTTGGATGGCACAGTGGCACTGCTACATCACAGTGCCAGAGTCCCAAGTTCAATTCCGGCCTCGGCTGACTTGTCTACATGGAGTTTGCATGTTCTCCCTGTGTCTGTGTGGGTTTCCTCCGGATGCTCTAGTTTCCACCCACAGTCCAAAGGGTAAGTTGATTTACCATGCTAAATTGCCCCTTCATGTCAGGGGGATTAACAAGATAAATATGAGAGGTTAGAGATGGGATTATTGTTGGTGCAGGCTCAATAGACCAAATGGCCTCCTTTTGCACTGTAGTGATTCTGCTTTCTGCTGCAAAGCCACTGAATTTTAATTCGTAAATTCTCACATAAGCATTGAAACAGTGAGTATTGTTGGCCCACTTGATTATGGTATTTTGATAGTGAAGCCTGATTCTGTCCTTATCAACATATGCATATATTACCAATATGAGTCACCAGAGAGATCAAAAATAGCAATCTTGCTTTTTTCCCCTTTTTACTGAGCTCAAGGGCTATAAAAGCAACTGTAGTGACCCCATTTCTGGCATCTAGTCCTTTGCGATGTTACTTATAATGCCATGCCCTAATTCAGAGTAAGAGTGCTGTAAACTAAACGAGGAAACAGAATATTCAAAAAAAAACAGAATACTGCAGATGCTGGAAGTCTGAAGTAAAAACATAAAATGTTGGAAATACTCAGCAGGATATGGCAGCATGTCTGGAGAGAAACACTGTTAACATTTTAAATCTCTGTCCTCTCATCAGAGCTGGGAAAAGTTAAAGATGTAACAGGTATTGACCAAGGAGTGAGTGAGGCCAGGGTGGAAGGAAGGTTTGAGATCAGGTGAAAGCAGGTTGGAAGAGTTGGTTTTACAGGGCCAAAAGGATGGAGAAGAAAAGAAACAAAAGAACTGTCTGGAGAAGATATGCTACTGACTGAAAAATAAAAACAGAACAAGGAAAAAATAAAGCAGAGATTATGGTCTGAAATTGTTGAACTCCATGCCGAGTCTGGAAGCTTGTGATGTGTTTCATCGAAAGGGGAGGTGCCATTCCTCAAGCTTAGTGAGCCTCACTGTGACCCTTGTCCCATCCACTTCTTCCTCAAAACCTATTGAACATCCAACTTTCCCCAGTCCTGCTAAAATGTCAGTCCTGAAAGTTGAGCAGAACTCTCCAGCCCTTCCTGTTGAGTCATCTGGTCCCGCTGAAGTCAACCCCTGGTGACACGAGCAAAGAACGTAAATTACACTGATTTCAACGGGACTGGAAGAATTTGCTGGTGGCTGGCAATAGGCTGCCTCTGGTAATGGTGGTGGGGAGAGGATTGAATTCCATATTAATCTGGTTTGTGTCCACAGATGCTTCCATTGCCAGTATTTCTAGCATTTCCTGTTTTATTTGAGCTAACATGACTAACTGATAAGTTTTTTTCTTATTCCCCAAACTTGTCCTTTTTCTGGTTGGGTCAGACCTGCACAAGCCAGTGATGTTTCTTTCGAATCACTAACCTGCATGGAACTCCCACTGAAATTAAATTTCTAAAGATTCTGTATGTCTTGGGCTATTACTCTTGCTGCTATGGAACATCACCCTCACCTGCTGTGATTTGCAGTCAACTCTGATCACATCCAGCAGTCCCAACTTCCGAATTACAATATTAAATTTTAAAATGCTCTGGCAAATGCGCTATGAAGTTTTACTGCAAACTTTGTCTCGGAATTACAAGAAGTTCAAGGAGAAACAATGGCCTTGTGGTATTATCGCTAGACTATTAATCCAGAAAATTCAGCTAATGTTCTGCAGACCTGGGTTTGAATTTGAATTCAATTTAAGAAATCTGAAATTAAAAATCTTATGATGACCATGAAATCAGTGTTGGAAAAACCTATCTGGTACACTAATGCCCTTTAGAGAAGGAAATCTACCATTCTTACCTGGTCTGGCCTACATGCGACTCCAGAGCCACAGCAATGTGGCTGACTCTCAATTGCCCTCGGGCAACTAGGGATGGGCAATAAATGTTGGCCAACCAGTGATGCCCATATCCCATGAATGAATTTAAACACTGGTAGACAATGGAAGTCTAACTCGTTTTGTTCTCCCACAGTGCTGATGGAAGGATTAGCACTGTTGTACAAAGATTTCAATTCTGTAATTCCAACTTGAAACCACACTTCCAGTTCATACAGGTAAAACACTCAGGACTGCAATATGATAGAGTGGGGAAACAGAGTGGGGGTAGGGCTATGTTCTCTTCATATTTTATTGCTCTGTTTGATTTGATTAAAAGTATGAAACAAATTAGCCACATTCCAGATCAAAGCTTCATTAATCGGCATTTTTGCAATGCATTAAACTTCTGAGCAGCTTACTGCAGTACAATGTAAAACATTAAAATGATTTATTTTAATATCCACAGATCAAATGGAATGTCCTTGATTTTCAAGCTGAAAGATACGATATGGAAATTGTTCTGCTATATGAATAATTCAGGGTCTTCCCATATACTAGAAAGATGCAGTTACTTAATGATTTTAGACAAAGGACCAACCTTACAGTAACTGGAGCTTTCAAGACTGAAATTGCTGAGATAGGAGTAAGAATGGAAATGGAGTCAATGTGGATAAATGGAGTTATGAAACAAGATCAACCATGACCAAATTAAACGGCTGAGATTTTATAGTAGAATTAGCAACCCTGAAAGGAATTTCATTTCTCAAAGGGCAGTAAATCTATGGAATTCTTTACGCAGCCAGCTATAGAGGCTGGGTCATTATATACGTTCAAGGTGGGAATAGGTGGGTAAGGATGTTGAGGGTTATGGGGATAAGGTGGGAAAGTGGAGTTCAGGATTACAGAATCCTACAGTGCAGAAGGAGGTCTTTCTTCCCATCGACTCTGCACCAACCACAATCCCACCCATGCCATATTCCTGTAACTCCACATATTTACCTTGCTAATCCCCATAACAGGGTCAATTTAGCATGGTCAATCAACCTAACCCATACATCTTTGGGCTGTGGGTAAAAACTGGAGCATCCAGAGGAAACCCACGCAGACACAGGGAAATGTGCAAGTTCACACAGAAGGCCCAATTTTACCATTGCATTGCGCCTATTTTCGGATGCAAAAATGTGGTAAAGTTGGGTGTGAGGCCATTAACGCGATTAGTGCTTGCGTCTGCATAGATTGCCACTTTACCGAAACACAGGAATGGCGGCAATCTGATTCATGCGCAAGACAGACACAACAGCGATTTAAATACATTTGCACGCATTTGAATTGAATTAATGCTCTGCCTGTCAAACTTTATCAGCATTTCCTTCTTTACCACTGCATTTGCCAATATGGAACCGCACTGTAATGGATCTGCTAAATCTGAATTGGGTGCTCCAATTCTGCAGAGTGTGTTCAATGCTTCCAACTGCTCTCTGACTCAGATCGACAGTTCCGACGTGCCACAACGATAAACCGCACTGACCTCCTCAGAAGACGAACACGGGACACGGTGGACAGAGTACCCTTTGTTTTCCAGTACTTCCCCGGAGCGGAGAAGCTACGACATCTTCTCCGGAGTCTTCAACATATCATTGATGACGATGAACATCTCGCTAGGGCCATCCCCACCCCCCCACTTCTTGCTTTCAGACAACCGCACAACCTCAAACAGATCATTGTTCGCAGCAAACTACCCAACCTTCAGGAGAACAGTGACCACAATACCACACAACCCTGCCACAGCAACCTCTGCAAGACATGCCAGATCATAGACATGGACGACATCATCAAACGTGAGGATACCATTCACCAGGTACACGGTACATACACTTGCAACTCGGCCAACGTTGTCTACCTAATACGTTGCAAGAAAGGATGTCCCGAAGCATGGTATATTGGGGAGACCATGCAGACACTACGACAGCGGATGAATGAGCATCGCTCAACAATCACCAGGCAAAACAGTTCCCTTCCTGTGGGCGAACACTTCAGCAGTCATGGGCATTCGGCCTCCGACCTGCGGGTAAATGTTCTTCAAGGGGGCTTTCGTGATACACGACAGCGCAGAGTCGCTGAGCAGAGACTGATAGCCAAGCTCCGCACACATGAGGACGGTCTTAACAGGGATCTTGGCTTCATGACACACTATCTGTAACCCCCGTAACTTGCCTGGGTTAGCAAAAAACCTCACTTACTGTGCTGTCTGGAGAAAAGACACAATTCTCCAACAATGCTCAGGATTCCCTTCACACGCATTGTTCGCCACTTTAACACTTCAATAGCAGGTTAGATGTAAGGATTCGCATTCTAATCAGCAATCTGACTGTTTGTGCTGATGTGTGCTATTGCAGACCAGAACACTGCATTTGCCTGAGGAAGACACAGAGTGTTGAAAGCTCACGTTTTTACTATCAAATAAATCGGTTGGATTATAAATTGGTGTTGCTAAATTCTCACTGAGTTCTTACCACCCCAATCCAACGCCGGCATCTGTATATCAGATCAGTGGTAGCAGGGAGGAAGGAGACAGATCAAATCACTCCGTTTGGGGGACAGGGTTGATTGTTGTCCAGTGGGGAGGGAAGAAGAGGATGTTTTCCTGGAGTGGGGGCAGGGGGTGGGGGTGAGTGAGGCCAGAACATTGTCTGGGAGGGGGTGAGGTGGGGAGTGAAGCTGACCATTCTCTTGGGGGGGGGGAATGGTGAGTGAACAGACCATTCCGTGGCACGGGAGGGGGGGGGTGGTGGTGAGTCAGGGGTGATTGCTCACTGACGGGGGGAGGAGGCAGATGGACCTCTGGTTGGTGGGCAGGGATGGTGATCAGTCTAGGTAGCGGGGGGGGGGGGGAGTGGGTGGATAAGGAGAACATGATGTGTGTATAAGCCATTGCACCCGCTTTTCACTCCCAGGCCATTTTCTCGCTTTCTGCGGCCTGGAAGCAATCAGACACGGGCGCGCTTTTTCAAATTGCTTACTTGCAATTCGGAGCTCTGATCGGGCATGCTAAGCCCGGCCCAAAACAGTGTGAATGGGACTGGAGATGGCTGAGTGCGTATGGGGGCGTCTGAAAGCAGATCTCCAAGTTGGATCTGCATTACACCCAGATTCAGCACTTAGAATGGAAATGGTAAAAATCTGGCCCAGAGAGTAACCCAAGGCTGGAATTGAAGACCAACTGCAAAATACTGCCAAGCAAAGCTGGTGCTGCCAGATAAGCCTGTTGGATTTTAACCTGGTGTTGTGAAACTTCTTACTGTGCTTACCCCAGTCCAACGCCCACATCTCCACATCATGGTTGTAAGGTTAGTCTTGAATGATGGAGCAAACTCAATGGGCTAATTTTTGCTCCTCTGTCTTATGGTGTTAACCTGTCAAGTATTACAATTTGATCTTGTTCCATTTCCTCGTCAGCAGTTTTTAACAAATATGGGAAACAACTGACTACACCCACTAAGGAGTTATCCACATGGCAGCGGTATCATGACGCAACCTGTGAAGAAGTGAATGCCTAGTTATACAAACAATTCCCCAATGGGGGTCCCTAATAACTTAATGACTGTTAAGATTTTAAATGCAATTTCCTAAAAGTATTGCAAAGAAATTCCCATAGTCTTTCCACAGGCAGTCCTTAGACTTACAACACAATTGATTCCTGAAAACTAGAACAAGTCAAAAAATCATAATGGGGAACTGATTTTCCAAAACTGATAAGAATGGTATTATTATACTGGCTGACCCTTCTAAGAGGTGTCCACTGGGAGGGTCATGTGAAGAATGAGCATAGGGATCTTGGTGCAGAGTGAGGGCTTTTGCTGCCAGAATAGACCCTAGAACTGGATATGTTAAATGTATGAAAGTACTCTGTATATTTTTCTGCTTGTAGATAAACTATCATAATTTTTTTATATAGTAAGTGGTGATCACCAAATCCTTCTAATTACTATGGTTATAAATGGAGGATTGGTTCCTGAACCATGACCTGATACCCTATTTTTAACCAAATAACCCAGAATTTTGTATGCAATCAATTATAGATGACTAATATAGCAACATTATGTATTTATTAACAGAAAACATAGTAAAGTGTAATACTGCACATTATTTTTCAATGATCTGAAAAGCACAGACAAGTCTATTTTTCTTCATCATTTCTGGGCTCAGCAACTAAATGTCAATGCACACATATGAGCAGTACTGGCATGGCATTAGAACCAGCATGGGAAAGTCAAAATGATGTCAATTTATAAATAAGTGCCATTCACTGTAATTCAAATGTCACAAAGTTGACTCTGCCTGTATTTGTAAACTTGTCCTTAGATCTTTTTGTTTCTGGTAATGTTGTGTCATTTCAGGACCACAGGTATGATGCATAAAAGTTCAAAATGTTCTCCCCATTTAAAAAGAACAAGACACTGCACAATCCTCTGCCACAATTTCCATAATGCCACACAAACAGATTTGCACCATTTCATTTGATAACAACTTTTATTGTATATTTGTAAAACCTTATCTACTTATTATCATTCTTTAAATACATATTAATACAGAATAATATGACTGCGAGGAAGTATGTATGGTTTTAATCAGAAATAGGCAGAGCTACCTTTACCTTGAAAGTCATCTGCAAGACTGCAGGGAGACATTTTTTCCTCTTATGTTGCCATTCTATTTGCCTCTTTATCTGGCTTCTATAACTTCAAAGATCCATGAAATCAGAAGCTGAACCAAAGCATTTGACATCAACTGTTTAGGTGGGAAAAGGGAAATGTCATCACTAAGGGGAGCGAACGGTCAAATGGAAAGCTGGCTTAAGTAGGGTAGGAAAGAAAATAGCCAAGATCTCATCTCCTTGCAGTTTGTGCTGAATGGACAGAATTGAGGGCTGCTATCAAAATAGTTTAATTAAAATCATTATGGAATCAGAGATCAGGGAAATGATACAAACAGCTGCCGTTGCAGGAGGAAATTAGACAATTTGCCAAGCCTATACATCACAGCTTTCACAGACCAACACATCACTGGAGCTATGGAAATGTGGGCCAGATGACTTCAAGGGCAATAGATTTCTGAATTATAATTTTATATATATTAAAGAGACAAAACTCTGAAACACGTAAATCTGAAATAAATGTTATACAAAGTATACTATAAGATGAAGTTAGCTCATGCTAATAGATTGGAAACACAGGGCATCACAATAACTCAATTAGTGTAGAACAAAGTTTCAAATAAAGTTTATTTATTCGTGTCACAAGTAGGTTTACATTAACACTGCAATTAAGTTACTGAGAAAATCCTCTAGTTGCCACACTCTGGCTATTATTAGGATACACTGAGGGAGGATTTAGCATGGTCAATGCAGCAAACCAGCACATCTTTTGTACTGTGGGAGGAAACCAGAGCATCCAAGAAAACCCATGCAGACAAGGAGAGACCATGCAGACTCTGCACAGACGGTGACCCAAGTTGGGAATCGAACCTGAGTCCCTGGTGCTATGAGGCAGCTATGATGGCACTGTTGTGCCATCGTATATAAACATTATTCAAACAGAAGCTCAATGGCCTAGATTCAGTCAAGTAACCTACATAACAAGCAGCATTTACATAAGAGGTCATTTTAAACTAGGTCAGATTCAGAACTCCTCAAGTGGGCAAAGACTATTATTGAGTCTGCACAAGCCATTCTGCTTGTAGTCTGATAGGACGTCTTTAATACTGTATATATATTTTAAGAAAAACCAAAAATCTCCAAAGTGCGCTTTATATCTCCACAGAACATAAGAAACAGGGAGAGTTAGACTACTTACCTCTGAGAGTCTGCTCCACCATTCAATTTGAATGGCTATCTCAATTCTACTATCTTGCCCATTACCCAAATCCATTGATTCCGAGGCAGATTTTTGATCCCTCTATCTCAAGTGGAATAAGTTTATTTATTAGTGTCACAAGTGGGCTTATATTAACAGTGCAATGAAGTTACTGTGGATGTGAAAATCAGTAGAGATACTAATCATTTGGGAAAAGATGAGAAAATCTCTTCATTTTGAGTTGAGAGTTTTTGGGATTCTCTACCTGCCGGAGTTGTGGTTGCTCTTTTGTTATTAGGGATTCTTAGAGATGTGCAGGTTAGGTTGATTGGCCATGGTAAGCGTGTGGGAGTGCTGGGTGGGATACTGTTTTGGAGTATTGGTGCAGCCTTCTGCACTGTAGGGATTCATGGTAAGTTATCCTGAGGCTGGGTTCCCATATTCTAAATTCTAGATTTCCCTGGTTGAGGGGGGTGGGGAAACACCTCTCAATGCCTATCCTTCAGCATCTTGTACATTTCAAATGAGATCACCTTTCACAGAGTATAGACTCAACTTACTACAGCCTCTCATCACAGGACAACTTTCACCATAGAAATATTGTAATAAAAGAGGGAAAATGTTAAGGGTGTAATAATCAGCAACAGAGAGGCAACAAAGGACATTGTCACACTGCATCTATTTGAAACTTCTGTTTGTAGATTGCAACATTCTACACTGCAACACAAATGCATGTTGCAGCATTTGGCCACTGATCACAGTCATTAAATAATTCTGTATGGGCATCTTTTAAAAAAAGAGTTCCACTCTCCAGCTGAAAATTCACAATGATTTGGCACCAAGAAAGACATTCACACTGACACTAGAATTCCCTTGATAAGGGAACACGTGACAAGCTTTTAAAAGTCGCCTTCCATCAGGACTATTATATTGAGGTTACTGCTTCATATTTTGGGCCCAAAGGTACTAGGGTGTCAACCTACTAACCTGACCGATCAAATTACACTGCCAAATTTATGACAAAACAATAATGCTTGTAAAAATAATTCATGGTAATCATACACAGGATTCTTTCCGCCTTCAATGTTTGCAGCACTTAATTCTATCAATCCTCCTTGCAATCTGTGAAACTAATATCTGATTCACTTTATTGCAGTATAGCCACAGGCCATTCCAGCTCCACTGAAGAGCTTTGAACAGAAAACTGCACGCGCTGTGAGGGATGTACGAAACCTTGGAAAGAGTGATTTGCACAGCTGCCTCTGGGGGCAGTGCCTGTCCCGACAGCAACGTATAGATACTGCTGCCAGAGCAAGGAATGGTTTCTGTCAAATACTGCCAGAACTAGCTTTGTCTACTTATTGAGGCCATCAAATTGTTTTGCATCTGCCAGCCTGAATTTAAGTTCCCCAGGTATTGGGAAAGCAGCAGCAGCAAGAAACAAGGTTGAAAACTTTGACTGTAAAAGAATTATGTTTGCACAGTTTGCCATGGAGCATAAATTTCCCTAACACAGAAGCCCACCCTGAGGGTATATCATGGCACTACTTTCAAAAATAATTCCACAATCTAAATGTGGCATGGAACAAACTTGTGATCAATTAATGGAAACAGCGAACACAAACGTGAACATTTAGTTTTACTTAAACAAGAAACAGGTCCGAAGATTTTGCACCACAAGCATACAACTATGATTTGTTTACATTATGAACTGTAGATTATTTTTAAAATTCCTTTTACAGAATGTGGTCATCACAGGCTAGCCCAGCAATCATCACCCTTCTCTAATTGCCTTTCAGAAGGTGGCAGTGAGCTGCCTTTGTGAACCGCTTCAGTCCCTGAGGTGTAGGTACACCCACAATGCTGTTAGGGAGGGAGTTGCAGGATTTTGACCCAGCAAGGGATGGTGATATGTTTCTAAGTCATGATGGCAAGTGACTTGAAGGGATGATGTTTAAATCCTCTCTTGTCAGAGACAGACATTGCCTGGCATTTTGTGGTGCACATGTTACTTGCCACTTCTCAGCCCAAATCTGGATATTGCTGCACTTGGACAAGGACTCTCAAACATTTGGAGAACATCCTCACTTTTGACTTTACAATGTAAAGGAGGTCACTGATGAAGCAGCTGAAGATGGTTAGGTCCAGGATATCATCCTGAGGAACTCCAGCAATGATGATCAGGAGCTGAAATGCTTGGCTTCCAATCATCATAACCATCTTCCTTTGTGCCAGCTGTGACTTGAACCAGTGGAGAGTTTTGCCCGATTCCCATGAACTCAGTGCTCCTTGATGCCATTCTCGGTCAAATGCTATCACACTCACTTCACCTCATGTACAAGCTTTCTTCGGTCAAAAGCCCTCTGTAAATTCACATAAAAGGGACCAACAAAAACACTGATTTACTGTTCTAACATTAGGGTAACTTTGGAACCACTCCCAACTCAACTGTTTATGGGTTCAGCCTAAAGTCAAGCTTTTGTTCTCTTATCTTTGCCTCCTAGCCCACTTCTTTTGCCAAAATTATATCCCCCCTGATCCCTTCCCTTCATATGATGGCCCCTGTCCCCCCAATTCAGAGTTTCCATTCCACCTAGCCCCTCCCATTAAGTTCTTACTCTCTGTAGATTTTTTCCATTTACAGCCGCCAGTTCGACATTGGCGGTCCCAAATTCTCTGCGCTCCTTACTCACCCATCACGCTCTGAACTTGGAAGAACTCGTTCTCTCGTGTCCAAATGTATCATGGCACCAAACTTGTGACAAGGTCGCTGCTGTTGTTGCTTCATATGCCAGCCTCTATCTAATGGAGCTGAAAGTCAACTCTGATGCTACCACCTCTAAAGGAGTCACCACTAAACATCAAGCCATTGTTTTCAAGGACATCTGTAATCTAATCTCCTTTTCCTTACAGTCTCCTACTGTATAATTCCCAAATCTGAACAGCTCATTTTTATCTCTTTTTTAAGGATCATAAACAAGACTGCCCTAGTTGAATTCACTGTTCCACCTTGTCTTGCTCGACAGAACTGATTTCTCTCTGCCTACATTCCAACACCAACACCCTTGTCACTTTAACTGTTTCAGGTTATTGTCTTTATTGTCTCATTGTCTCTCTACACCACCATCTCCTGTCTGAATGGTTTCAGAGCTCTCCACTACTTCCTGGAATACAGGCTCAACCAGTCTGCATCCAAAGCTATTCTCCTCTGCCTGACTGAACTCTCTTACTATAAATCCCTGAGACCCTTAGATATTTTGATTATGTTTCCTCCTTCCCTGCTTTCTATAATGACTCAATTCCCAGATATTCTGTCATATTTGATCTGATTCTGCCACCTTCAATATCAGTGCTTCTGACATGTCTTTCTTTTTCCTCAAGCAAGGGGTACTCCCCTGTAGTTGACAGGGCCCTTGACTATTTCTTGCATGCCTGTTCCCATCTCTTCCACTCCATCCCTGGAATTTCTCCCTGTCCAAACCTTTCATCCCACCAGCCTCCACATTCAATAGATCCTTCAATATTTTTGCCACCTCCAGCGCTACCAAACATATCAACCCCATCAGCATTCAGAAAGATCTTTCTCTCCATGACTCACCAGTCCACTCCGCCATCACCTCTCCTCTTCCCATAATATTTCCCTTGCAAATGCAAGAGATGCAACCTGTCCTTTCACATCCTCCCTTCTCACAGTCCAAGGCCTCAAATAGAATTCTTCAAAGTCAAATAGCACTACACCTGGTGCTTCTTTTGATTTACCATACTGTTATTGCTGCTGAACATTCCGTAATGTGCACTATCTGCACTCATGATTAGATGAGAGTTCAGGTATTTCTAATGTGTCAGTGCGGACTTAATGGGCCAAATGACCTCTGTAGTATAATATGATTCTAAGATTTGGTCTACTTCAGATGAGGAGAAGACCACTTTGAGGAGCATCTCAATGGAGCTCAAAGTAAGCTCCAGGAACAGCACTTCATTTTTCAATTAGGCAATTCACAGCCTTCCAGACTCACTAAGTTCAGCCTTTTCAAGTTTTACTTTCCCCATTATTTGTTTATGCTTTACTTGCCCAATTATCATCTCCTATTGCCTTGCACCATCATCCCTTTCTTGCCTTTCACCCGATCACAGAACTTCCTCCGTACTTGCTTAAACCTGGGTCTCCATATTAATAGTGCAGCCCAGTTCATCAGCGAGGCTCATTCTTAATGTGGAGTGCAGTTAGAGTGCAACATGGAGGTCAGTTGCTGAAATATGATCTGATGTTGAAACAATGTAAAAAAATACTTGAAACTTTCCTCATGCATCTCTTTGCAGCTAGTTCTATAGCTGCATTGTTCAGAGGTTTGGGACCAGGCCACACAGCTGAGTGCAGATGGTGTACATTATGGAAAGTTTCAAGGAAGCAAGAGTGAGAAAATATTATTCAAAAAGAAATGGAATCTAGTTTTACAAAGAATAAGCAAGACATGAAAAAAATTTATAATGTAATCAGTCTTGTGGTTTTGCTTTTTTTCATTAATCATTCGGACTTTGATTTTTGTTGGCTTTGAAATGGATAAACTGTAAACAATTTGTTGACCAACATAACTTATTTCAGACATTCTCCACTGGACAAAAGAAAATACTCCTCTTTATTGCCCCCACTGGTAAATGGATTGACGTTGTAAGAATCTTACAACACCAGGTTAAAGTCCAACAGATTTACAGTCACAAAAACCACTAGCTGCCCCTTCGTCAGGTGAGTAGGAGTTCTATTCACAAACAGGGCATCTAAAGACACAAACTCAATTTACAAAATAATGATTGGAATGTGAGTCTTTACAGGTAATCAAGTCTTAAAAGGTATAGACAATTGGAGTGGACAGAGTGTTAAGCACACGTTAAAGAGACATGTATTGTTTCCAGACAGTTGCAGAAGATCAGAGGCCAAATGCCCATGACTGCTGAAGTGTTCCCCAACAAGAGGACAGTCTTGCCTGGTGATTTGAGCCGTTTTTATTAATTCATTGTCGTAGTGTACCTGCGTGGTCTCCGCAATGTACCATGCCTCAGGACATCCTTTCCAGCAGCTGTCTGGAAACAACATACATCTCTTTAACTTATGCTTAATGCTCTCTCCACTTACATTGTACCTTTAAGACTTGATTACCTGTAAAGGCTCGCATTCCAATCATTATTTTGTCAATTGAATGTGTCTTTATATGCTCTGTTTGTGAATAAAACTCCCACTCACCTGACGAAGGGGCAGTGCTCCGAAAGCTAGTGGCTTTTGCTACCAAATAAGCCTTTTAAATTTTTAAACTGGTGTTGAGAGACTTCTTACTGTATTTACCCCAGTCCAACGTTGGCATCTGCACAGAATGGAATTGACACAAGGGCCAGTATTACAAATATACACATGCATGACCCTCAGCTAAAATTAAATTTCAGCCAAACAAAGTTTAAAGAATTCTAAATAACCACACTTTCCCTCTATAAACATGGAAGCACACTACTCTGCCACTATGTTGTAGGTCAAGAATGTCAAGAGGCAAGCCTCAAAGACTCATCTTCCGGCATTTGCAATGTCACCACCATTGGCAAGTGAGTCTAAATCAACACAGCCCACTAATACACACATTGCCTTTCCACTGTTTGCCCAACCAGGTCCATCCTACTAGTTAGGGCATTAGTTTCTATGTTCTCTGAAACAAAACATTTTAGTTCCTGATCGCAGCTTTCCAAATATCATTAGCGAGCGATAGGCTGGTCAATGTTGAAAACAAAATATATCCTGATGTATTGTAGATTCACCTGGCTCAGTTATTGGATTATCCAACCTTTCAGAAAATTGTAAAATATGGTTTTACATCATCTGGTTTATTGTTGGTCCAAAAAAAGACCTCATTTCTATCCCAGAAGTTGGTCACTAAATAATAGTGAAAACATGAATTTGAAATCCTGCTAAGACAATCAACAGGAGCCAGGAATTGCTTAGTTCCATGCAGTTCATAAACTAGATATTAATGCATTTCTGACCACAGAATGGATAACAAAGATTTGGAAATTTAATTATTAGCGTCACAAAATAGGCTTACATTAATATATCAATGAAGTTACTGTAAAAATCTCCTACTTGCCACACTTTGGCATCTGTTTGGGTACACTGAGAGGTAATTTAGCATGGCCAACACTAACCAGTGCATGTTTCAGACTCTGGGAGGAAACTGGAGCACCTGGAGGAAACCCATGCAGACATGGGGAGAACATGCAGACTCCACTTGGACGTGACTCAGATCAGGAATTGTACCCAAGTCCCTGGCTTGTGTGTACATGTGTGTCATATATGGATGCAATTGCTGAATAAATGCTTATCTGGGAACCTCTCAGAAGGATGCTCTGGCATGTTTCTGAGGTAAGCCTCAAATCCAATAATAGGGAAACCAGAAAGTTATGGTTCTTCATAATAAAATGGCACAAATCAATACCTTCAAATTTTGCAAGTACAGCCCCTTTGCTACAAGTACATCTAATACCTTAAGTTTAAATCCAAAAATCTAAAAGAAGCTCTGCTGTGGCCCTGAGCAACAAGAGAGATGCTTCACACATTTTATATGTTACAGCTTTAATCTACGACAAATAATTACTGACAGTGGAACAAAACTGGTTGCATTTATTTGACTATATTTCTGTGTAGGAAATTGAAGAGCGAGCTGATCAAGGTTTGTGCAATATTAATAAGGAACTGAAAGAATGGCTACGCAGAATCCATTTCCTCTGGTAGAGAAATTCAAGAAGAAGACAAAAACAGGGAATTAGAGCTGGTTTATTCAGGAACAAAAGCAGGAAGCACTTCTTCCACACAAAAGTTGCTTCTCAACAGATAACTTGGATACTGGAACAAGTGTTTTCAAGATTTTTGTGAACTAAGGCAGATCCAGCATAACATTGGGAAAATGAAGCTGAGATGTCGATCATCCATGCTCTAATCGAAGGACAGTGCAAGGCAATTATCCCAAATTTCCTGACCAATAATTATGGCTCAACCTACATCCCTAAAGCTCATTATCTGGTGGCCATTTGTGGTACCTTGATGTCTGCAAATCGCCTGCAGTGTTTCTTCCATGACAACAGTGATTACAGTTCAAAAGCACTAAATTGACAGTATAATACTCTGGAATAAGAAAACAATGTTCCATCTTGCTTTCCTTCATTATGTTCCTATTTAATTACGAAATCGCTTTGTCTTTCATTTCAGTAAAGAAATATCCAACTCAAAAATGATCATTTTGATAATTTTCAGAAAATGAAGTGTAATAAGTACCAGTGTCAACAGTCAGCAACTTTGGACACGTGGCCAGGTGCACAACCTACATTTCACAAGGTTGCAGGATGCTCCGACACCCACCACTATTCGATTCATTTTTAAAGTTTTTTGAAAATATACTGGACACCACACTTTAGGAAGAATGGGATAGCTTTGCGGTGGTTACAAAAGATATTTACTTAAATACTTCAAGGATGAGGGATTACAGTTAGATGCATAGGTTGAAAAAGCAATGATTGTTCTCTTCAGAGCAGAGAAGGCTAAAGGAAATTTGAATTAATCATTAAGAGTGCAGATTTATGGGATTGACGAAAGAGACATGGAGAAAATCTTAATTGGTGCAACAATGTACTACCTGACAGAGTGATGGAAACAAGGCGTTGACAACAGATTCCATTGGCAGCTTTGAAGGGATATGGAGAAAGCAGCCAGAATGACATTAACTAGACTGTTCTTAAAAGAAGCTTGTTCAGAATTTGATGGGCCGAATGGCTGTGCATACTATTCAATGGTTTCTGTGTGCAATGATCACACCATGTTGCAATTTAAAGGACAAAGATTAGTCAAGAAATAAGCATTATGTTAGCACATATTCCCGAATGGTGACGTAGTAAAATGAATGAAACCATATAATTCATTAGCTGCCAGGCAGGTAGCATATAATTATTACAAAATGATAATTAATTCAATAATACATACATTAGATTTAGGCTTTCTGGAGTAGAAATAATTCAGGCAAATATCGTCTCAATGATTTCCTCTTCTACCCCCAATGATTTTGATGTGCCAGCAGTGGAAAAGAGGGCTCACACAGACCATTTACTATGATTTTGTCAGTGAGATCATTCTCTTTAGCATTCTCTAATGTAGTCTAAGATGGATGAATACATATAGGCACTGAAACTTGTAGCAGCAACAAAGGAAAATCTAACAACATTAACGACATGCACTACTCTCCCATAAATAAAACTAACAGAACATTGAGCCCGCATTGGATGGTGATATTAGTGTACAACGTCTATGAGCTCAGACTACCATAGGTAGTTGATTCAAAATGGCAGTAATAGTGATAGGCACTGAAGAATAGATCAGAAGCTTGTCTGTGTTTAAGATGTAGATGTAGAAATTAGGTTTGTAATTATCCCCTGATGAAACTATACTACACACAAACAAGAACTAATACAGGCAGATGGTATAAACTGCCAAACAATTTTAAAGATAATAAAAACCTGAAATATTTCAAACACATGTTGCCCAATCCAGGCTCACTTCTGTAGACTGTGTAGGCAGTCTAAAAGGCATTTTTAAAAAAGTTCAAAGGTGTGCAGGTTAGGGTGATTAGCCATGCTAAATTGACCCTAGTGTCAGGGAGATTAGCAGGATAAATGTGTAGGGTTACAGGAATAGGGTTAGGGTGGGATTATGGTCAGTACAGACTTAATGGACCAAATGGCCTCCTTCTGTACTATGATTCTATAAGGTTGCTTATATTTCCAAAATGTATTAATCTAACAAAAAAAACTTTACAAAGTTTACTGGCCTGTCAACAATGCTAAGTGAACTTGTGTTATGCCACAACTGAGATTATTTTTTCCTCTGACAAATTCACAAAATCCTATGTATTTGCTTCATACAGAGGAAGCTTTCTTCTCTCCAGTTACGTAGTATCCATCCCAGTATACTCGCAGATTAACATTCCAGCATCCTTAAAGTATGGTAGCTCCTTAAAGTGAATATTCTACAATCACTGATATATGGCACATTTTAATGGATCTTTCACAGGAAGTCTATAAAAATTATAAAGCACGTTTCTTCACTGCACAATGTTTCAAAGTGCTTTACAGTTATTTAGGTACTTTTTGAAGTGTAGTCACTGTGTAATGTAGGAAATATGGTGACCAATTTGCACACAGAAAACTACTTTAAACAGCAATATGATAATGACCAGTTAATCGGTTTAATTTTTTTTATTTGGACATCACTGGCACAATTAGCATTTATTGTCCATCTCTGACTGCCTTTGAGAAGGTAGGTGGTGAGCCACATGATGAAATTACTGCAATCCATGTGGGTGAAGGTGCTCCAGTGCTGTTAAAGAGATCTAGAATTTTTGACTTAGCAATGAAAAGGGAAAAGTAATATACTTCTCATGTCAGGATAGGGACTGTCTTTAAAGGGCTACTTGCAGATGGTGACATCCCTACGGATACACTTGTCCTTTTCTGCAGTAAAGATCATGCATATGACAATGAAGGACAGATGTTGGTCATGACACTGGGGACAACTCCTCTTTTTCAAAATAGCGTAGCGTCTTCAGATATTTTACTTTCTCAGATACTGATAGAGCAGTTTGTGCCTCAGTTTAATATCTCAGTTGAGAGCCAGCGACCTCCAACAGTACAGAACTCACTTAGGAATGCAATGGAATATTAGCTTAGGGTTTTCTGTTCAAACCTCTGGAACAGAGAATTGGCTGACACAAGATAGGTTACTACAAGCAAAGGCTCAAGTGGTAATGTAAACTGCTAACCTTTTGGACTTTACTCTGATTTCTTTCAGATTAATTGAAACTTAAAACTCTCAAATTCCAATATGCAGTTGCTTTGAATAACAGTCATTTTTAAATGATTCTTATGAGTACCACTTTGCTGTGTATAAACTCCATTGGAAAACCACTGCCAAGTACCAATAGGGTGTGACACTATTTGTATTTTCAAAAAAACAGTACAAATACCTTTTATTGTTTTCAAATAATGCCTTGTGTTTATTTAAGCAAAATGTGATTTTAAATGCTCAGAAAAATGACGCAAAGTAAGAGAATTATGATAGCAATATTATTTACTATTAGGCAGAGTGTTTTGCAATTAAATTCCAAGCATTAGATATTTGTGGGAAGGCAAAAAAAAAACACACACACTGGATTTAACAGGTCATTTTCAACAGGCACTGATTCAAATGGGTTAATCTCTTGCCAGTTTTTCTTCTCAGCCAAAGCTTGAGACATGTATAATTAGCTGTAAAATGATGGTTTTCTAAACACAGAACTATTATCGTGTAGGAATGTTTCTCAAAGATAAACGTGCCCACGTTCAGTGGCAGGCGGCTTGTTGGACTAGGCAGTTCCAATTCACATAGCAGCCTCCCAGTAACTGCGAGGTCAAGTGTATAAAGTGTGAGGCCCCAGCAGGGCAGCTGTGAGAGAAAGCTGCACATAAAGCTCAAAAAACCAAGCAGCTGACAAATGTGATCACTTTGCTGCATACATTACCCTTCTGAGGTTGTACTGTTACAGGTCTGACAAAAAGAAACAGGCTGAGCCTGTGACAACTTCAGCCTTACTTGCAGTTTACGTTAACTGAAAACAAAAGTCTGCTATAACTCTTATCCACGCTGCAGTGATCAAAGTGGAAAGTGGGCAAGCAATCACACAAAATTGTAATCCAATTCTACATGCCAAAGGAAGCTTATAACATTAGAAACACACACATACAGGAATCACAGTTAGATTTTCTTTGCATATCTTGTATTTGTAAATGCAATAAAACCAATGCAAATCTTTAGTCCTTACCTGATGTAATCACCTTTCGTTTCCTGGGGAATTGGAAAGGGGATAGTAGTCAGTGTTTGAACAGAAGGCACATATATTTTAACAAAAATCAGAAGTGCCAAGTGTCTCAGTTATTAATTTGACCATTAAAATGACAAAAGGAGTGTGAGTAAACCAAAATAGACTGGATGTCAGAGTCCAATATGGGACATTGACAACTCCTTTCCCCCAGCAAGAACGCACAAGGTGAGAGAGAAAGAGAGATGATGTGGTGCACAGCAGCTCAGAGAGCAGATCAGACTCAACACTAGTGTGTGCAATGTGAAGAAGCAACAGTATAACAGGCAGAGGGTGGGGAACAGGCAGAAGGGGGAAACAAGGTATACCAGGCAGAGTAGGGGAACAGGGGAGCAGGGAAAACAGGGTATAACAGGCAGAGTAGGGGAACAGGGGAAACAGGGTATAACACAAAAACAAAACAAAACAGGCAGAACAGGGGAACAGAGGAAACAGGGTAGAACAGGCAGAACAGGGGAACAGAGGAAACAGGGTAGAACAGGCAGAACAGGGGAACAGAGGAAACAGGGTAGAACAGGCAGAGTAGGGAAACAGAGGAAACATGATATAGCTGGCAGAGTAGGGGAACAGGGGAGCGGGGAAACAGGGTATAGCAGGCAGAGTGGGGAGGAACAGGCAGAGTAGGGAGGAACAGGCAGAGTAGGGGAACAGAGGAAACAGGGTATAGCAGGCAGAGTGGGGAGGAACAGGGCATAGCAAGCAGAGTAAGAAGTCTGACAACACCAGGTTTAAGTCCAACCGATTTATTTGATAGTAAACTCGCAAGCTTTCGGGATTTGTCCCTTCGGCAGGTGATACATAGTAAGCGGAGCAGGGAAAGGGAATATAGTGGGGGTACAACAGAGTACAGCGGGCAGAGCGTGGGAAATGAGGAGAGCGAGGCAACAGGGCAGAGAGCGAGGAATAGGGGCAGAGCGGGGGGGGAACAGCTCCTCACTGAATAGGAACTCTGCGGCTTAGCTGTGCGGCAGGAGAGGGGGGAGGGCGCTCACATCAGGGAAAGGAGCCCGCAGAGCCTCCTCTCTTACCTGCAGCACGTACGCCGCCAACTCGAACACCGTCTCGCTGTCCACCTCGATGTCGCCCTGCGGGAAAAGAGGAGACAGGACATCAGGCACCAAAATGCAGCCCTGAGCGGACCCTCCCCTCCAGGCCAAACCATACAGTGAGAGAGGGGGTGGTTTTAGAAACTCACCAAAAAAACAAAAAAACAACCGCTGCCAGCCCAGCACACTCACTCTGCTCACACAGATCTGACAGTGCAGGCTGTGCGGGGCTAGCTCAGCACTGAGACAAGTCTCTGCTGTGTGCACTGGCTGCACTCTGTGTCCAGCAGCCTCTCCCTCCTGCAGCGCTGTGGTTGTGGCTGAGTGAGCAGGTTGGGTCAGTCTCACACACAGACAAGCTGCAGGGCAAACTGGCTCTCTCTTAAATAAAAACACTTTGGGTGTATGGGTGGAGATTTTATGAGCTTTCCGC
Organism: Sphyrna mokarran; assembly: GCA_024679065.1. NCBI lineage: Eukaryota > Metazoa > Chordata > Chondrichthyes > Carcharhiniformes > Carcharhinidae > Sphyrna > Sphyrna mokarran. Next base: position 99,951,880 of record JAGIQG010000003.1, on the reverse strand, counting down.
TCACGCCTGATTCACACCCACATAAACAATGGGTTGTAAATAAAAAAAACTAGGGTCGAAAGGAAAGGGCAACTTTCTTGTTTGAGCAAATCGACTTCGGAAATGTATCGACATTTAAAGAAGGAACACTTATACTTCAGGACAAGTAGGCTCTCGGTGTTCAATAAACATTCAGATAATGCAGCCCCAGAGTCAAGTGTGCCAATAGTAATCGCAGACTTTTTTTTAGAGAATCCCGGTAACCAGGGAACTACCATTCGGCCCATTAAGCCTGTACTGGCTATAATCCCATCCAGACTTCTCACTATAACCCCACACATTTACCCCACCAGTTCTCTGACACCGCCCAAGGGGCAATCAACCTAACCCACAAATCGTTGGAGTGTGGGAGGAAAGCTGCACAGACACGGGGAGAATGTGCAAACTCCATGCAGTCCATCCGAGGCCGGAATTGGATCTGGTGCTGTGAGGCGGTAGTACTAACCACTGTACCATCTTTTAACCAGCCTCCAGTATTCTGCCCCCACCCGATCTCCTACCTTCTCTCCATCATTTCATTAAGAACGGCCAGCATGACATTGGCTCTCGATTTCTTTGCTCACCAACCTGTTCCCTGGGAAGATGCAGCACTCCCTTCTCAGCCCAAACCATAATATTATCACCAAACTCACTGATAAACATGCAGTTATTGGTCGAGATCCTCTGGTCTCATTTGCCCCCATCCAACCCCCATATTCACTGGCAATGATGAATTTGGCAATCAACCAAAACTTGGTGGAGGCAGGTACTCTGGAGTTATTTAAGAAATACTTAGATAGAACATAGAACATTACAGCACAGAACAGGCCCTTCGGCCTTCGATGTTGCGCCGACCAATATAAAAGCAATGCCCCTCCAAACTAAACCATTCCCTTCTCTTCCATATACTTATCAACTAACCTCTTAAACGCCACCAAACTTGGCGCATCTACAACTGCGGCAGGCAGGGCATTCCACTCCCTAATCACTCTTTGAGTAAAGAACCTACCTCTGATATCCGTCCTATAACTCATACCCCTTAATTTAAAGTGTGTCCCCTCGTGCTAGCTTTCTCCATCCTAGGAAAAAGGCTATCACTGTCCACCCTATCTAAACCTCTAATCATCTTATATGTTTCGATAAGGTCCCCTCTTAGCCGCCTCTTTCTAACGAAAACAACCTCAAATCCCTCAGCCTCTCTTCATAAGACCTGCCCTCCATACCAGGCAACATCCTGGTAACCTCCTCTGTACCCTCTCCAATGCCTCCACATCTTTCTTATAATGTGGGGACCAGAACTGCACACAATACTCCAATTGCGGCCGCACTAGAGTTTTGTACAGTTGCAACATGACGTTGCGGCTCCGAAATTCAATCCCCCTACCAATAAAAGCCAAGACTCCGTATGCCTTCTTAACAACCTTCTCGACTTGACTGCCTACTTTCAGGGGTACCTGATGGGCACATGAACAGAATGGGAATGGAGGGGTATAGAAAACTGATTTAAAATAGGGATCATGAGCCTTGGGAGTCGCTGGAAAGTGTGTAAATAGATGATGATATTGATGTACTTGTTTTTATCCTACAGGTACTTTGGTCCACCTTGTTGTCTAACGAGGAGCGTACACGCAATGGGTCGTGAGAGGACTGCTCTTGGATCTTTTTTGACAGTATCCTACTGCTTCACGTCATTAGTGTATGCTTGACCTGGACCATTTGATGGGCAACACGACAGCTTAGTGACTATCGCTGTGCTGTGCAGATACATGGATTTGGGCCTGTGTCTGTGGGAGTTTGCGCATTCTCCCCGTGCTTGCGTGGGTTTTCTCCGGGCGCTCTGGTTTCCTCCCACATCCCAAAGATGTGCTCTTAGGCTAACTGGCAAAATAAATTCTCTCTAAATTGTCTCAAATTTGGTTTTTAATCCATAGATCTGTAACATGGACAGGGATCGCGGGTAGAGGTGGGAACATCGGGGTGGCAGCGCGGGGTTGTTGGGCCGAAGGGCCTGTTTCCCGTGCTGTTTTTGCTGTTTGTTCTTTGTTCATTCACTGCTGAGGAACCAGGGGATCCCAGCCGGGGGCGAGCTTCGCAGAATCCCAGCCAGGGGCGAGCTTCGCAGAATCCCAGCCAGGGGCGAGCTTCGCAGAATCCCAGCCGGGGGCGAGCTTCGCAGAATCCCAGCCGGGGGCAAACTTCGCAGAATCCTAGCCGGGGGCGAGCTTCGCAGAATCCCAGCCGGGGGCGAGCTTCGCAGAATCCCAGCCGGGGGCGAGCTTCGCAGAATCCCAGCCGGGGGCGAACTTCGCAGAATTCCAGCCGGGGGCGAGCTTCGCAGAATCCCAGCCAGGTGGGGCGAGGTTCGCAGAATCCCAGCCTGGGGGGCGAGCTTCGCAGAATCCCAGCCGGGGGGGCGAGCTTCGCAGAATCCCAGCTGGGGGGGGGGGGCGAGCTTCGCAGAATCCCAGCGGGGGAGTGAGGTTCGCACAATCCCAGCCGGGGGGGGGGGGGGGGGGGGGGTGTGTGTGCGAGGTTCGCAGAATCCCAGCCGGGGGGGCGAGGTTCGCAGACTCCCGCCGGGGGGGGAGGTTCGCAGAATCCCAGCCGGGGGGGGGGGCGAGGTTCGCAGAATCCCAGCCAGGGGGGCGAGGTTCGCAGAATCCCAGCCGCGGGCGAGGCTTGGAGTACTCCAGTGAAGATTGGAAAATTTTGGCCACTGTCTTGAAAACTCACCTCTACTTACCAGAGACCAAATTTTAATTATCCTGTGATTTTCATCAATCTCGCCATAACCATGGCCATGTCATTGAATATCAAACCCAGGTGGAATTCTCCCCAGTACCATTTTCTCTGTGATGCCAGCAGGAGAACACGCTGATGTGAAACATGTTTAGAACAATGTGGCATGTATCAGCACTCATCTGAACAATGTCTCTGGCTGCTTTCAAAGTTCAGGATGGAAGCAATCCTGGAACATCACAGCGATGGTTGGGGGGAGCATCTGGAGGTGAACTTTCAGGTCAGATTTTGTGGAAAGTGGGGGGGGCATCATCATCCAGCCTCAGAATGTTCCTGGAGATCCATCTTCAATCTCTGGAGGTCCATCTGTCAGCCTCAGAATGTTCCCAATGTTCTACCTTCATTTTCAGGTTCTTTTTTGAATAGTGGGTCAGTGATACTGGGCTCTTTTTCAATATGGCACCCAGACACATTGATGGACTGCGTGCTATTCACGCTTGCCCAGCCACTGAATATAGCGTAAAACATCCAGACACGTAATTAATGAGGTCGGGGCCGGAAGGTTTGGATATTTTTCTGCCAGCACGAAACTCTCCACCTTCCCACACCCACCATGAGTTTCAAAATGGGAATATAGTGTGCAGTTTTGGTGTCTCTATCTGAGGAAGGATGTCCTTGCTATAGAGGGAGTACAGTGAAGCTTTACCAGGCTGTTTCCTGGGGTGGCAGGTCTGTCATATGAGGACAAAGTCAGTTAGGGTTATATTCACTGGAGTTTAGAAGAATGAGAGGGGATCTCATAGAAGCTTATAAAATTCTAACAGGGTTAGACAGGGTAGATTCAGAAAGAACATTCCCAATGGAGAGTGCAGAACTAGAGTCATAGTTTGAGGATAAGGGGTAAACTTTTAGAACTAAGTTGAAGTGAAATTTTTACACCCAGAAGGTAGTGAACATGTGGAATTCATTATTACAGAATGTAGTTCAAGCCAAAACGTTGTCTGATTTCAAGAAGAAATTAGATATAATTCTTGAGGCTAAAGGGATCAACGGATATGGGGAAAAGGGAGATCAGGATATTGAATTCGATGATCTGCCATGATCAAAACGAACAGCACAGCAGACTTGAAGAGCTAAATGGCCTACTTCTGCTCCTAGTTTCTATTGTCTTCATCTTTGTCACTGAGCTCATCTATCTGAAGATCTTCCTTTCCTGGCACCCAACATCATCATCATCCCCACAATTCTGAACAGTCCACTTCTTTCTCTTCCCAGATTCACAAACCAAACTGTCCTGGTAGAACTAACATGTTAGCCTGTTCCTGCCACACTGAACTGATTTCTTCTATCCACATCCATTTCTCCTTCAATGTCTCCATCATTTCACCAGTTTCCAATTTATTAGCTTTAATCAGCGCTTCACCATGAAAATCCAATCCCTCTACACCTCCATCTCCCTATCAGAGTGTTATGAGGGCTACCTGGATTGAGAATCAACCAGTCGCCATCCACTATCACTCTCCCCTGCCTGGCTGAACTTGTTCTCACTTTGAATAACTTCTCCTTTAATTTTACTTCAAATGAAAGGTGTTGGTTTGGATATTCACATGGGTCCTCGCTATGTCTGCCTGTTTGTGGAATATATGGAACATTCCCTCTTTCAGTTCTACTCAAGTTGCCACATCTCTTTTCCCAGTGCATTGATAACCAGATTTGTGCTAATTTGTGCTCTCACCTTAAATTTTATCATCTTTGTCATCCAATTCCATGTCTTTCCTCTTGGGTTCATCTCTGAGTCTTCCCTTCTGTTCCTAGATTTTTCTTGATCTCTATCTGGAAATATTCATGGTAAACGCACTAACCCACTAATGTCCCCCAGTCATTTCTGCCACCTCCAAACACACCTTCCCCTCCCCTTCTAACATTCTGAAGGGCCCATCTTCCCCACGAGAGCCTATCTCTCGCTCAAAATCCCCTCTCTTCGCATGGCATATTTCCATCCAAGTACAAGAACTGTAACACCTGTCCTTTTAGCTCCTTTCCACTCACCACCCAAAGTCCTGAATTAGAATTTAGTATGCAGTCTGCTCTATGTGGAGATGAAATGTAAATTGGTTAACAACTGTATGGACAGCTCTAGTCAGTTCACAAGCACGATCCCAAACTTCCAGTTTCTTGTCATTTTAATTCTTCTTGCTTCCAACACTGTCCTTGTTATCCTTGATCATTTGCAGTGTTGCAATGAAGCTCAAGGAACAGCTATTCATCCTTCGATTAGAGAATTTCCAGTCTTCCGAGCTCAACCCTACTAAACTCCCTAATCTTCATATGTTTGGACACTAAGAGGCATTTAGCATGGCCTTCTAACGTGCACACCTTTGGACTATGGGAGGAAAGCAGAGCACCCGGAGGAAATCCATGCTAACCCACGCTTTCTGCCATTCATATTTCCCCAAGACACTTTTGTTTCTTCACTTGCCCCATTAACACTCCCTTGGACCTACACCACCAACTCCTTTCTTATTTAATTTTTCTTCTCTTCTTCCCGTTCACAGAATTTCCTTCTGTTATTTTCACAGCCTCCCACCTTTACTTGCTTAAAACTTACTATATTTCTCACTTTTCCCAGTCTGGATGAAAGGTCATCAACCTGAAATGTTAACTCTGCTTCCCTCTCTGCAGATGCTGACTGACCCACAGAAGTCTCACAACTCCAGACAACATAAGTGGAGAGCTTGTCTGTACCTTTAAGACTTGATTACTTGTAAAGACTTGCATGCCAACCATTATCACGTAAATTGAGTTTGCGTCTGTACATGACTTGTTTGTGAACACAAATCCTCAGTCATCCTCCTGATGAAGGAGTAGTGCTCCAAAAGCTTGTGCTGCCAAATAAAACTGTTGGACTTTAACCTGGTGTTATGAGACTTCTTACTGTGCCCACCCCAGTGCAACACTGGCATCTCCACATCATGGCCACTGAATAGTTCCAGACTTTGCTGTTTTTATTACTGCCAGTAAGAAAATGATCTGAAGGAAGTGTACATTGAATTATTATATTGTAACTTTCCTCATAGTTTAAATATAGTCTTAGGGTGATGCATCTTTTTGGAATACCTCAATGGGTGTTTGTAATGATTGTGTGTGTTTTACCTATCCAAAAGTTCTTTGATCTTGTTTGTCTCACTGAGGATGCAGTACCCTTAAGGTGACCCCCCAAGGTAATGCTCATTTGCTAACTAGTGGCATTCATAGTTTTGGCAGTATTTTGGAAGCATTCAGAGTAGGAAAAGGCAGTAATTGTGGCAGTCTTCTGGTGAAAGAAACATCTTCTGAAACATTAACTCTACTTCCTTCCTTCACAGATGTTGCCAGACCTGCCGCGCACTTGTAGCATTATCTGTTTTTATTTCAGATTTCCAGCATTTGCAGAACTTTGCTTTTTGTGTTCCAAATATTAAAAGCATTCCAAAAGCAGCACACACAGAGAAAAATATTTAACCCACTTGGTTTTGCTCTGTGTTCTTTCTAACCAGGTTAAGGAATATCAGTGTCAGATGTGATGGTGAATCCATTGCATCATGCTGTGACATGAAAATAGGGTCGCGCTGTAGGGTGGGAATATGCAGCTGCAATCTGCTCAACCCGCCCACATTTTAAATGGCCCTCGAGCAGTTAGGATGCTTCTTTTTTACACTTTTATTTAATTGGCTGATTGTTAGTGCCACAATTACAGTATCATTCTAATAGCAGCAATGCCAATTAAGGAAACTATAGCTCCAGAGATTTGCCCTCGGTGACCATTTTAAAAATTAAAGGATTAAAATTACAGATGACAACCTCATTTTAAATGAGTTAATAATTTCAACTGAGGGAAAAAATTGTTAGAAATAAATTACGCATTCACACTGTAACAAAAGAACATTGGGCATTCTGACAGCAATATTAAATCTACTGCGCGCTAAGGGATTGTGATGTTTGCATGTTTAACATCAGTTAAGAGATGATTTGTCCACGAGACAATTTCAGGGTATGAGTAGTACAACATTCTTTCTTTTCAGTTGAGAAGAAATTATGTTTTTGCAGAGAATTTTTATTGGCATGCGACAACACAAATAACATGTTAGTGATTAAAATATGCAAAAAATACAAATATCTGATTATATTCCAGACCCCCAGATTAGAGTCCCATTATTGACTACCTTCGAGTGTGGCATCTTAGTTTGAAGAATATGTGCACTAAAAGTTCAGTATGATCTCTGAGGATTTGATCTCAACTAGTTTGGCAGTATAACTGAGTACAGCATTTGCTAACAGGGATTTTTAAGTTCTTTTGTCATGTTACCCATGGATTGTATTCTAAATTGACTTTTGTTGAAATATTGTGTGTTAAGGACACAATCAAGGGAGACTGCCCGAGGCTTGTTTGAGCCAGACAGCGTGAGGGAGTTAACTTTTCACCCTAGCTCCCATCCCTCATACTGTGCAAACCTCTAACTCCAGTTACTAATTATGCCATCAGCAATCCCTTTTGAAACCAAAATATTCAAAATACAGGGTATGCAATTGTATCATGTTTTATTGCCTTTTCTTAAACTGAATAATGACAACAATTTCAGTAGGGATTTCTTGAAGGAGCAAAATCTCTTGTAAAGAAAACATTTTTTGTTATCTGGACATCATTCAAGGTTATTTAGAAGGCTGGTTTTACATATGATTTGTATTCTTATAAAATACAAGGTATTAATAAGTCAGTAATAAACAGACTGAATACAGCACATTTAGAAACGATTAGCGGGTTTCCTTCCAGTGCTCCAGTTTCCTCCCACAGTCCAAAGATGTGTGGGTTAGATTGATTGGCCATGCTAAAATTGCCCCTTAGTGTCCTGGAATGTTAGAGGGATTAGCAGTTAAATGTGTAGGGATATGGGAATAGGGCCTGGATGGGATTGTGGTCAGTGCAGACTCAATGGGCCCAAGGTCCTGTTTCTGCATTGTAGGGTTCTATGGTTTCTATTAGTAGAATGCAACCTGAAATAAAAACATGTTGAAAATTTACTCGGATGTTTCCAAGTTAGTCCAACAATACACTTGGCTCTGTTGTTGAAATAGCTGAGGCCCAAGTTGAAAAATACACAGGATTACCTATAGATTCAATGCTAAAGAATATGTCCGACCAGGCCAAAAAGAATCAACAATGCCAACAAGGTATTAAACTGTACAGTTAAAACAATGAAATACAAGTCAGAGGAAGTCATGATCAAATTGTACAGTGCTCTGGTCAGAGGACAACTAAGTACCATGTCCAGTTCCGGTTATGGAGTCATGAGGGAAACATTCAAGCACTGGAAACAGTTCAGAGAAGTACCACAAGGTTGATCTGTAGTCTAAAAGCTCTAAATTATAAGGAAAGTTTGGAGGAACTTTGATTCGTGACTGAGAGGTATTAATACCAAATTATAAATTGTATGGAAAAAGTTAATCTCGTAAATCACTTACAAATTTGAAAATAGAGCAAGGAATCACAGATTTAAGCAGGTACAAGGCAAATTTTGGACTGATATCACACAAGTTTTCTTTACACTTGATGTTAACACAGAGAATGAATTCTAAATAGAATCGCAGAAGTGAAATGATTGGAATAATTTAAACAGCAGCAGGCACTTCAGCGGATCTTGCCAGTTGGAACAGTCTCCCTTGTCTGCTCCATTTTGTGATAAGTTGCCAGTTTTCTGGATGTCAATTGTTCAGTGCTCGACTTGCTTGCAGTTGCCAGCAATGTAGTTTACTCATAGCCAGTGTATGTGTCCCTCCCCAGCCAAAGGAAAAGTCAGGCAGTCAAAAATGAGGTCACAAGTCTCGCTATTCAAACAGTTGCATGTGTGCAACTGTTCCTCCCACCAAATTGTGGAATTTGCCCCACATTAACAGAGCAGTAGTGGAAGTGTATAGTGATCTAAACCATAAGTATCTCTAAGCACTTAAATCAATATAAGGTGAGCTTCAGCAGATAAAGGATAGAATCTACTCTCAATTTATTTTATTTGTCTCTCTCTCTCTGAGTTCACCAAGTGAAGACTTGCAGAACCTTTTTCTCTAATGGATGTCAAATATTAATTTTACCATGTGTTTTCCTTGTTTGAGATCCAGCTTACAACCTGTTATTGAGCAATAACTAGATTCATGTAGCTCACAAAGTTTCATGAATATCGCATGCAGCATACATGTCTGTTAAAAAATATTTATTGCACATCAGAAATACTTATTTTGTTTTCAGATTCCAAGAAGTCATAGGCCAAATACATCTCAGATAAGCTTTTAGGTTATAGCTATCTTAAATATAAATTAAGCGTTTTCTGTCTTTTAATATCTAAATATGGAATAAATACTAAAACTCTAAACAACAATTTTCAACATTTCAACATTATAGCACAACACACCTAGTGATAAACTTGTAAATTCAAAACAAACTGATATAAACACCAAAGAAAATAGCATGTTCTTTATTGCATGACATTTTTTATTCTCTCAGCCTGTAAGGTAAAGAACTTGATAAATGCATAATTCATATCTGTTATTGTAATTTATTTGAAATGCCTAGGTATTTGTACCAGTGGAAAAAAAGGAAAGTTCAGCAGTCTTTTAAAGACATAAGCCATTCTCAATTTCGCAATGCACACTGGCTTTGTAATGGACGTGAACATGATCTAAAACTATTGCATTTAACTTTCGACAAGGGGAATGGAAAATCAATTTATTATTAAACAGTGTTAAGGCTTTGATAAATGTCTCTTTAGGAATGCAGTGGAAAGTGCTTTGACCTCTCATTGTCATGTGCACTGACATATTACTCCTTAACAGTTACCTATGACATTCTCATGGTCAGGTTTTTATTGTCAAATAGACACCTGCACGCAAAGGAATCATTTTTAAGAGAAAAGAATCACATTCTTATCTACCTTTATGTTATCAGTTTCCTTTGATAGGAAGAAAAATTTGGAAAGCTTTTAGGATTTGGACAGCAATTGCTAATTTGACACTTTCCATTCATCTTTCAAATTGAACCAATAGGTTTGAACCCAAATTGAAGTGACAAGATGACAACAATTTTTATTTATCTTACACTTTCAATGTAATAAAACATCCCAATGTGTTTTTCAAAAATATGAAACAAAATCTGACATTGAGCCACATGGAGATATTAGGGCAATGGTCAAAAGCTTGGTCAGAAAAGTAGGTTTTTAGGAATGTCTTGAAGGAAGAAAGAGCAGTAGAGATGCACAATGATTACAAAGGGAATTCCAGAGCTTAGAGCGAGGGCAACTGAAAGCACAGTGCCAATGATGAAGCAACTGAATTGGAAATACTCAAGAGATTGGAATTGAAGGAGCACAGATGTGTCAGAAGGTGTAGGATGGAAGACTTTAAACAGAAAGGGTTGAGCAAGGTGTTTTCAGCAAGAACTGAAAACAAGTAGTAGAACATTAAAATCAGTGCTAAAACTGGAGACAACACTGGTCAGTAAATACAGTAATGATGGATGAACAGAGTCTAGTGTGCACTTGTTTACAGGCAGAGTTTTGGATAAGCTTAACTTTGTGAAAGCTGGAAGTTGGGAGACTAGATTGGGTTGAAATAGTTAAATCTATCTAATTTGATGTAATAAAATCATGAATCAGAATTTCAACAGCAGATGAGTTGAGACAGAATGAAGATGAGCAATATTCTGGAGGTACAAATAGAAAGTAATGTTGTAACAGACATGTGATTAGTAGCTCATTTTGGGTTCAAATACAACACAAACCTAATGATTCATCTCAAACAGTTGCCAACAAGAGATATGGGGTTGGTGGCTAGAGAATGGAGCTTGTGTTGGGATTGGAGATAATGGCTTTGGTCTTCCCACTAATGGTCTGGACAACAATTCTGCTGATTCATTTAGATGTCATTTTATTTGAATTCATTAAGTCAAATAACTTAGAGACATTAGAGAGATTGGGCGAGGTTGTGACAAGAGTTGGGTGACATCAGTATACATTTGGAAATTGACAAAGTCTTTATTGATGATGTCACTGAAGGGCAGTAAGTACAGAAGAAATAAGGGGTCAAAAACAGGTTCTTGGGGGATAAAGATATGTAATACTGTGGAACAGGAAGAGAAGGCATACAGGTGATTCTCTGGCTCCAATTAAATAAGAGTGGAATTAAATGCATGATATCCTGCCTAGTTGGACAATGGGGGAAGAGGTGTTTCAGGAGGATGATGTGGTCAATCATGTCAGAGTCTGCGGAGAAGTCAAGAAGAATGAGGAGGAATAATTTACCTTCGTTATAGTCACAATTGTGATTTTAACATGAATCACTTTGATACTGTGGCAGTTGTGAATATTTGATTGGAGAGATTAAAATGTGGAGTTCCAGGAGAAACAGGCAATAGACATGGATTTCAATTGTACGTGACACTGTCTGTGAATTGAACATGTAACACCTCTCGATAGTATTATTTCCAATTACTTTGAAAGACATGGTTACCAAACTGAATATTGTGCTCTGTTTCTGCACTTGGTAATACCTAAATTACTTTGTAAGATTTCAAGTCTTAAAACTCTTGGGAGTGTGTCTGTGTGGGTTTCCTCCAAGTGCTCTGGTTTCTTCCCACAGTCCAAAGATGTGCAGATTAGGTTGATTGGCCATGTTAAATTGATCATAATTTAAGGGGAAATTAGCAGGGAAAATACATGGAGTTATAGGAATAGGATCTGGATGGGATTGTGTTCAGTGGAGATTCAATGGGCAAACAGCTTCCTTCTGAACTGTTGGGATTCTATGATTCAAATGTTGACTATCCCCTAATGCAAAATTCTCTGATCTGCTTCCATTCCTTGTCTGACTTTTCAGCCTCTTTAATTTCACTCAATCTTTGTGCATTTGCTGATAACATATGTACTGTCATTATAGCAAACTCTTCTCCCACAAACTCAATGTCACATTTTTCTGAATTCTGTTTCAATGTGTAGTTATGCATTTGTTGTTGGTTCCCCTTGAACTTATACCATGTGAAAAATCTCATCAATCTTCATTTAAATATTTAAATTCTTGATGGTATCATCTGAATTCAACAAACATTTAATGTGTAGGCCTAAGATGTAGTCAGCAAATTTATTATATGCCCACATGTCTGTTAATATTTCCTTTTTGATTACTGTGTATCTTTTCTCTGAATCTGTTAATGAATGTGATACGTAACAGACTGGCCTGCATTTTCCTTGTTTTTGTACCTGATAAAGTACTTTCCCCAATACTATGAAGGATACTACACTGCTTTACTCTGGGTCATAATGTGCTAACATGTCTGATGACATCAACCTCGCCTTGAATTTTCTGAATGATTTTTGATGTACTTCTTCCCAACAACATTCATTGACGTGGTGCGGCAACTGTCATAGTGGCTTGTTGTGCACTGTCAGGTTTTTCAGAAATTTTGCCACTTGATTCAAGATTTGCATGAACTTTGGTCACTGTGTGATGTTCCTTGGAGCTGGAAATTCATTGATGACTCTGGTCTTCAGTGGATTTATTCTTGATGTACTCATCATGTGACCAAGAAAGCTGATTGTTGATTGTGACACTCACACTTACTGTTTGCTGTCAACCCTGTCTTTTGTAGTTTCTCAACACTGCTCTCACTTGCAATGACATGCTCAGTTTGAGTGGACCCATCTATCAACACATTACCATGTGAAAAACAACTCTACATGAGTGGAGAGAGAGAGAGAAAGAGACAGCCTAATCCTGAAGTAAGATGAATTTGACCAACATAAAAAAGAGAAAACAGAGAAAAGCAGATACAGGCAATATGAAAAGCAACTAATGGCGGCAACCCAGATCAGCTGGTGTGGAAGGGAAAGACATGTTAAAAATCTGCAATTTCAAAGATTTTACATTTTTTGTTTAAAAGTCTCCAGTGTTAATCTTCCAAACCGTATTCTGAAAGTCATCAGAAATTTGAATTTCTCTCTTCTTTGCTATTTGCCCTAATCCACTTGAAAATCTTGAACTGTTTCCCAGGCTTTTAAACTCTCACATCGGAAGGACTTCTCTTTTCACAGATTTATTGAGTTATGTGAAATCAACAGACATTCTTATGGAACCCTTCAGCTTTGGAACCAATACAGTCCCTGGGCACCAACTTATTGGCTTTTTAAGGGTGAAATGATTCCTTACTCTATCATTGATTCAATCTCTTTTTTTAAACTTTTGGAAATAGAAGCTTTCTAGGTGTATATAAGCGGATTGGTTTCGCTTCTGGGCTTACTGTTATAATGATGTGTTGTTTTTCACTATCCCAGTCCAGTAAATAACTTCAGAAATTCTGTCTGAAATCACCTGATTCACCATTACTATTCTATATTTCCTCTATTCTGTGGATTTGATACAATTTCATGCATGTCTTGCTGTTTCAGTGAGCAACTCTGATTTTGAATTACATACAGAACTTCAGTAATTATTTTCTTTTTGTGCAGTAAAGTAGCCTTTAAATCCCAGAACTTTCAGCTCTATTCCTCTTCATCCCTGCAGATTCTTGTGGGGTAGTTGTAGGATAGTACTGTGTCTGAAAGAGCTGAATTTGCTGCTGCAGTATCTAATTTAAAGTGTCCTGAAACTTTCTACCAGGATTTCTGCACTCTAGTAGTTTCCATGTTCTGCTTTGATCTCTCCTAGTAAAGTTTTACAACACCAATTTTAAATCCAACCAATTTATTTGATAGTAAATCAGCGAGCTTTCGACTTTCGTCTTCGTCAGGCAAAAGAGCTTTCGAAGACGAAAGTCGAAAGCTCGCTGATTTACTATCAAATAAATTGGTTGGATTTAAAATTGGTGTTGTAAAACTTTACTGAGTTTACCCCAGTCCAACGCCAGCATCTCTTGATCTCTCCTAAGCAGGGTACCTCAATGTCTCATAATCTTGAACTTCATGGACTCGGTTTCCTTTTAAAAACTTTCTCGTCTTATGTGTTCTGCTTTTTTCTCCACTGTCTGAAAATGACCCATCTCTTTGAATCAATAACATTGCAGTTCTTTGACATGCCTTTCCCTTCCACACCAGCTACTGCTGGTCTGGGTTGCTGCCATTAATTGCTCTTCGTGTTGCATGTATCTGCTTTTCTCTGTTTTCCCTTCTTTATGTTGGTCAAATTCAACTGTGTCTGGATTGGGCTGTCTCTCTCCCTTTCTTTCTTCTGGTTACTGAGTAATTCTGCTTCTTGATCTATGCTTGCCTACATAATTGAATTGGCCTTCACCAGCAATAAGCCTTCTCAGGACTGCAAATTATCTGATAACGTTTCATCCAACAACCATTCTGCTGCAAATGAGCTCCTCTTTCACATTAACAGAAAACTGAGTATGGTAATCAGTTCAACTCATGAATAGAAGTGCTGATGCGTTTGCCGCACCTCTTGGTACGTTTATTGAATTTTGCGCATTGCATGATAGTACTGAAATATGTCTCCAATACATTGTGGGCAGCGTGGAGGTTAGCACTGTTGCCTCACAGCGTCCGAGTTCAATTCTGGCCTCCGGTGACGTTGTGGAGTTTTCCCTATGTCTACATGGGTTTCCCTTGGGTGCTCCAGTTTTCTTCCCACATTCCAAAGATGTCCCCTTAGTATCAGGAGAACTATATAGGGTTACAAGAATCGGGTTTAAGTGTGATTGTGATCAGTGCAGGCTCGATGGGCCAACTGGCCTCCTTCTGCACTATAGGGACTCTATAATATGTGATGCTACCCTCATCCACCGCCAAGGTAACTAAAATGTAATCTGCACAGTGTGACCCATTGCAGTGCAAAACTGCACAAATCTTTTCAATCTCTTTGGTCACACTTCAGCCTCATTTCGGCTTGCAAATTTCTCATAACCTTCTGATAGAGCTAAATATTTTTCTGTCACCATCTTTTTACCGCCACCACCATATGTTATTGTGTTGTTAGGTTGGAGTGGATTCAGTAGTTTCCAGAGTGCTAGCTGCAGGGTCAAGGTTGGATGTTTATCTCCACCCATTTCAAACTTGGTTGCCAATAGTCATCATGACATAAAATTGCTAACTTCTATTATAAATTTATGTCAACACATTCTGAACTATATATGACTGAATAGTACCAGTCATGCTAATTATCTCTTGTATGTATAATGACAATATCTTACATTCATTTTGTACCTTTAATTATAGAATCCGGAATCCCTACAGTGTGGAAGGAGGCCTTTCAGTCCAATGAACCTGCACCGATAACAATCCCACCCAGATCCATCCCGTAATCTCACATTTTTATGCTGCTTAATTCCCCAACACTAAGAGTCAATTTAGTATGGCCAATCAACCCAATGCACACATTTTTGGAGTGTGGGAAGTAACTAAGTCCTGGAGTAAACCCTCATAGTCATCCGAGGTTGAACCTGGGTTCCTGACACTGAGACAGCAGTGCTAACCACTGTGTTTTGTATCACCCTAACCACTGTGCCACCGTGGAAAAATTCAGCAGGCAGTTCACAGTAGCATAATCAACACAAATTTATATTGAGCTTAAGGAAGGACGGGATGACAAAGTTTGATGAAAGAAGGGGATTTCATGGAGGATCTAAAAATGAGAGAAAGTGTGACGCAGCAGATTTGGCAAGGTTTAGACTCTAGGTCACCTATGGTGGGATGAGGACACTGGGGATGTGCTAGAATCCTCGGAATGCAGAATTCTGAAAGGGGTGTAGGAAGTTACAATGATGGGAAGGGACAAGGTTTACAATTGCTCTTGCTTTTTTTTACTGGAAAATCTCAGAAAATTTGTGTGATTCAGCATTTAGATTTTCCATTCGACATCTGTTAAAGCTCTGACAGGGAGGTAGAGAATCTCTAAGAAAATTCTGAGTGCCTGCAAGTGATACCATAGGAGTTCAAATGGTAGTAAGTTAAAAATTAAGCCCGCCCACACTTTGTATCCATGAAGTTTACCTCCGATTGTCACACGTTTATATCAACTCTTCCACTGTAAATTCATGTGCCGTATTTTGTTTTGTAGATACTAAATTACACCCTCCACCAGTGGTGATGCTGTAACATTTGAGTAACATGTCTCAATTCCTAAGCGTGGACTGTTAGAAGTTCCAAGCAGCAACACACTTTTGCCTCCCAAACTGGAATAAATTTTGCTATGTAATTATAAATATAAAATTGAAATATAGGACAAAATAGGTGACTTTAATTTGGGATTGAATACATGCTATGGATAAATTTCTCCTGACCTCTCCATTTGTAGTTGGCTGAGACTTTCCTGTCTCACCAGCAATGGGCACCGTCACTGGCAGGACATGAAAATTTGGAGAGCATTGATTCTTGGCTGCTCTTCAAAATTTTCTCATCTTGCCTGGGGCGATGGTCATCGTTGGTGGGACCAGAGACAACTTTGACAAGAGTTTACCTAGTATATGTAAATAATAATCATTGTTGAACTTATTTTTCCCAAAGCCAGCGATTTGATTAGCTAAAGGCAATTTATTTCACATTATTGTTGCCGTGAAAATATCATGTACACGACATCTTGCAGATGAAATTAATGAATGTTAAGGATATTTCTTAGGCACCCGAGTTCAAATTCCAGTTTCAAATGCACCACACTACAGCATTTGCTTGCTAGCAGATAACTTTATCAGTCTGCCATGGGTTGTGTGTGGGAGAGACAGAAGAACTGGGAAGGATCTGTACCCACATATCTTGATTACTTCCCAAAAGGTCAATCCGGTATCATTAATGGTATTTTTGGAGATCTCTCGGCCTAGACAAATCCTCTGAAGGTGACAGCACAGATTACGGTGCTAAGTTGGGAACATGAAGGGGAACAAAAAATAGAACTGTTTAATGAAGCTTTCTGATTCCCATTAAAGGAAGACAAATCCAGGAAACTGAAAACTAAAATTTGCAAAGGCGTAAAAAGTGAATCATTCACATTGTCACACTCATTAAGCTGCTGGGTAAATACATTGCAGCTTCCCATTGTTGGGCACCGTCTTGGTTTTGTTATCTCTACTGCAAAACCCACTTCAGATGCTGACTCACTTTTCATCATAGTAGTTCCAACTGTTTTATTTTAAACACAGAACAATGTCCTTAACTTTTGCTCCTTGATAGCTTCTTTCTCCTGGTGTTGTTATCGTGACTGCATTATTCTTGAAGAAGTCCTCATAAGTTACAGATTCTTTTGAAATGTGTAAGTTCTGACAGAAGCCTGTGTTTCAGAGTATTTTTAGAGCTGGAATGCAGCCAGATCTTTAGCTCTTATGGCTGTTCACATCTTAATGATTACTTGAATAACTGCCATATGAACAAAGCAGCCTCAGAACACCAACTGTCTAACGGCTCACATTCTTATTTCACTGAAATGGTCACAGGGAATCTCAGAATAAATCTGAGCAGAGGCTATATCACCTGACATTTTTTTAAAATGCAAGTGCAGGGTTGTAACTATTACATGAAATTTCATGCTAGCAAATCAAAACTCTGAATGGGTTGAAGTACACTTGGATGAGAGGAAGCTACTCAAAGCTACTCTTGTAACATTGTAAAACAAGCAACTTTTGCAGACTAAAACACACATGGGAAGGGCTATCCCTTTGTCACTTAATCTCTGCTGCTTTTGATAAGACCACAGACCTTTCCTCTTGATCCCCCCCACCACCTCCCTTTCCCTGCCTCTGTTGCATCTCCAGTTATGATGAATGTTAATCAAACTCAAATGTTAACTCTGTTTCTCTCTCCACAAGTGCTGCCTAACTTTTGCATTCACAGCATTTTTCTGTTTTTACTTCACGTTTCCAACATGTTGAATTTCTTTTGTTGAGAACTGTGCTCTTTTGAAATTGGTACGGTTGGCATTCTAGTCAATCAGTACCACATTTTGCTAATGATTTGTCACAAGGGGTGGAGTTGAGTAAATACACAAGTCAAAGTCTGAAGTGAGTCATCATATAAAAATACAGTACTGCTGGAGAAAGCTTGATGACGTGCAGAGCCTGTCAGCAATTTGAATTTGTACTTTTGTTCCTTGACTGTTTCCTTTAGTGTAGATTTTAAGCAATAATTGTTAAGTGTAGACAACTATTTTATCACAACCAAACTCATTTTTGCTTTTTGTTCTGAAACAGCGTGCTTTTCTATGATTTGTTAAATATTGAAGTGCTTGTATTACATTCAGGCTACACGTGCTGATAAATATTTTATGGTTATTTGCCATCCTCTTAAAGTTCAACCCTGAATACAAGCAGTTATTAAAAAATACTGCAGTTCAGATTTCTGTAACGGGCCTCCACTTTAAGTTTTATTGGTCCCTAGTTTAAGAGAAACTAACTAACATTAAAAGAGTGCTTTTGATTGGTTCAACCTGTACTTGATTGTCGGTCAGTTTTTGAGTTTGAAAGATTAGATAATCAAAATCTAGGAGATCTTGATAACCTGTTTATGGGATACAAGAAAGACAGTTGATCAAATCTGGGCAAGTTTGAAATTCTTTAAAGAAAGGTGGGATCAATGTGTCTTAAAGTACCTGAAACAGAGGAGTTTATTTCTTAGAGTTGCGATCTTTACATTATTTTTCTACTGGAGCAGTTGAGGTATAAAAATGTTCACTGTAATTTACAACTCCTATATGACTATTACCTTGAGCTCCCACCACCATTTCCATTGATGGCGAGCACAGACTCAAGATCACCTCCCACATCTCTAGTACTGTATTCCATTCTGGACACTGCACTCCTGGAAAGATATATTGACCTTAGGTCAGCTGCAGCAGGCAGCAAAATGGTATGCTGACTTTCATAGTGAGGGATGTCTTGCTGCAATTATATATATTCTTGATAAGGCCACACCTGGAATATTGTGTGCAGTTTTGGTCTCCTTATCCAAGGACTGTGTGCAGCAAAGATTTGCCAGACTGATTCCTGGGATGGTGAGACTGACTTTTGACAAGAGGTAAAGTAGTTATGATTATATTCACAAGAATTCTGAGGAATGAGGGAGGAATCTCATAAAAACCTATTTAATTCTAAAATGACGAGATAGAGTGGATGCTAAAAGGATGTTCACGATAGTGACAGTGTCCTGAACCAGGGATCAAAGTCTAAGGTTAAGGATATGCCATTTAAAAATGAGATGAGGAGAAATTTCTTCACTCAGAGAGTGTTAAGCCTGTGGAATTCGCTACCATAGAAAACATTCTATGTTTTCAGAAAGGAGTTATATATAATTATTGGGTTGAAAGCGGAAGGTGGGATCAGATTGTAGAACTGGATAGTGGAGCGGGCTCAAATGGCTGAATGGTCTATTCCTGCTCCCATTTTCTATGTTTCACCAGAATAATATCGGAGTGAACGGAGTTTTGCTGGACAAGGTTTCTATTTTCTTCAGTAGAGGTATTAAGGGATGCTCTAATTGAGGTGTTTAAAATGATTAAAGGGATTGATTGTTTAGATGGAGAGAAAGCATTCCCCTCAGTGAGAGAGTCAGAACATGGCAGCATAACCTTGAAGTGAGAATTAGGTCATTTAGGAATGATTTCTCCATACGAAGATTTGGGAAATCTGGAAAATCTTTCCTCCAACCACATAGTCACTAATTCTATGGGGGATGATCTTGATCCCATGTTCACCATCCGTGCGGCAGGGACTCAAGATTCCAAAGTCACAGCTCTCGCCGTGAGATTTTGAGATCTTTCTCGCTGGTGATATTATCAGATTCATGCCATAATAGGCATGAACCTGTTTTACATGAATTTACATAGAGGTTCACACCGACCTAAAGCTGTCGTGGGGATCCTGTCAGGGACACAGACGTAACAAAAGGGAGAAACACATGGTCAGATAGTGGCCTACCATAGGTTGGCACTGCCAGATTGGCATCAGTGGAGCCTCATGGGAGGCAGGATGTTCATTTATCATCCCAATAGTGCAGATGGAGGACATTCAGCCCATCCAGCCTGTTTGACAATAATTCACCCTATTCCCGTAACTTCACATATTTATCCTACTAATCCCCCTGAAACTAGGATCAATTTAGTATGGCCAATCCACCTAACACACACATCTTTGGACTGTGGGAGGAAACTGGAGCACATGGGGAAAATTCACACAAACATTGGGAGAATGAGCAAACTCCAAAAAGATAGTGGCTCAAGCCAGGATTCGAACCCAGAACACTGGCACAATGAGGCAGTAGTGCTCACCACTGTGTCACCATACCCCCTATTTAGATACCGTGGTGGCTGTAAGCAGACAGAGATCTTTGGGCCAGGGAGAGGAGGAGGGGGAGTTTGAGAATGGTGAGATGGAAATGAGTGCCCACTCTGACTGTGGGAGCGGGTATAATGATGATCGGGGATCAGGGAGGAGAGGGTGCTGATTATCTGGGAGGAGGGGCTGATGAATGGATTAAATGACGTTTTTCGCAGAGCATCATAAGATCTGGAGAGAAACACGCCAGTTTTCTCACCAAAAACAACACTCCTGCCATTTTTTGATAAGACATGGCCCTATGTTTTTTCCTTGCTGCTCTGACATAGTGCCAAGTGAAAAAAAAGACTGAGAAATTATTTTCAAATGGGAGAAAGATTTTTCTTTGAAAAAGAACTAGGCATTGTTAGATTATGCTAAAGGTTTTCCAAGATACATGGAAAATCAGAGAACACGGGCAGAAAAAAATCCTTTTCAAAAGTTGCCAGTCATTTTTTAGAAAGACTTAAAGCAGTGTAGCAAGATTTAATTTTAATTCTTTTAATGGCCTGACCAGTGTCAAAAAATAGCATTGACCAAAAATATTAACAGCCAGAGAGTAAGAATCAGCTATAATCTTCATTTCTTCATGAAACATCTGGTACCACACATTGTAAGATAATGTGCGAAACAGGAGGAACATGGGACCATTTTACAAGGCAGCAATTCCACACGGGGAAGTCAGATGACTGAGAACATCATTCAAAGTCCGAAATGAAATTACTGCCTTTTGTTCACTCCCACTCATTTTATGTAAACAAATTACATTTCTTTGCTATGGTTTCCCTCATTTTGGGTGGTAATTGTGCGGATATGATGGAAAATGTAGGACTTTCAGTTTACCTTATATAGAATGAGTGGGAGTGAATTAAATAAAGCAAATGCTTTATGTTTTTGGAAGTCAATCATTTTAGCTTCAGAACATGTCTGTAGGAGTTCCTCAGGGGAGTATCCTAGCTTCAACTAACTTCAGCTGTTTTATCAATAATCTTCCCTCCATCATAGGTCAGAAATTGGAGCTGTTTCTTGAAGATTTTGCTATGTTCAGATTTTTAAAGAATTCATTCATGGGACGTGGGCATTTCTTTCTGGATCAGCATTTATTGCCCATCCTGAGTTGCCTAAGGACAGTTCAGAGTCAACCATATTGCTGTGGCTCTTGAGTCACATGTAGGCCAGACCAGATAAGGATGGTAGATTTCCTTCCCTAAAGGACTTGAGTGAACCAGATGGGCTTTTCCCGACAGTCAGCAATGATTTTGTGATCATCAGTAGATTCTTAATTCCAGATTTCTTTTAAGTGAATTCAAGTTTCACCATCTGTCAATGCGGGATTCGAACCTGGGTTCCCAGAACATTAGCTGAGTTTTTGGATCAACAGTCTAGCGATAATACCACTAGGCCATCAACTCCCTCCATTCCCAATCACTCAAATTACAAAGCACTCCATTCCTGCAAGACCCAATAACATTCAGGCAGGGGCTGGTACTTAGAAGGTAATATTTGCATCACACAAGTGGCAAGCAATAATCATTTCAAATAAGAGCATGCTAACCACTCTTGATATTTAATGGCACTACCATCATCCAATAGCCCACCGTTCACATAACGAGGTTACCTTGAAACACAAATTCAACTGGACCAACTATATAAATACAATGGTTACTGTTGCAGGCCTCAAGCCTTTTGGCTCCCAAATTGGATAGCTGGAATCAGGAAATTTTCTGGTTTGCCACAGATATTTCAAATGACTGGATTTTTATTCTTGGGGGGATGCTGAAAGTTTGGTAAATAAGATTGGGGAGGTACAGGAGCAGATTGCCATGTGGAAATGTGGTGCTGTGACTATAACAGAGACCTGGCACAAAGAAGGGTGTTCGATATCTCTGGATACAAGATGTTCACAGAAGAAGATGCTATTGAGGCTGTGGTAATTCAAAGTCTAGAAAGGTGTAGAATTGATAAGGAGGAGGCATTGGATAGGAGCAGGTATTGAATAAGCACCAGAATTGGATGAGATGCTTCAGAGGATACTGCGGAAAGCGAGGCTGGAATTTACAGAAGCACTGGCCATAACATTCCACTTTTCCTTAGCCTCTGGGACCATCCCAGAGGACTGGAGAATTGTAAATGAGGGTGAAGATAAGCTCAGAACTACAGGGCAGTAAGTTTATGGTGGTGGGGAAACTTTTGAAACAAAATTAATTGTCACATGGGCAAATGTGGGTTAATTAGGGAAAGGCAGCAGGGATTTCTAAAGGGAAAATCATACTTAACTAACCTGTTGGAGAGATAAGAAAATTGGTTGATGAGTGCAATGCTGTTGATGTAGTGTACATGTTTGATATCATGTTGCACAACAGACTCATTGTCAAAGTTAGAGCTTGTGGAATAAAAGGGACAGTAGCAACATGGCTACAGAATTGAGTAAGTGACAGGAAGCAGAGTAGTGATTAATCGATGTTTTTCAGGCTGGAGAGAAGCTTGTATTGGGGTTCCTCAGAGGGTCAGTGTTGGGACACTTGCTTTACCTGATACATATTAATGACCTAGACTCTGGTGTACAGAAAACAGTTTAAAAAATTGCAGATTATTTGATTTGTCGCATGTATGATGTGGAGATGCCAGCGTTGGACTGGGGTAAGCACAGCAAGAAGTCTCACAACACCAGGTTAAAGTCCAATAGGTTTATTTGGCAGCACTAGCTTTTGGAGTCTCAGACTCCTTTATCAGGTGAGTGAGGACTTGTGTTCACAAACCAGGTCATATACAGACACAAACTCAATTTACAAGATAATGGTTGGAATGCGAGTCTTTGCAGGTAATCAAGTTTTAAAGGCACAGACAATGTGAGTGGAGAAAGGGCCACGCTGAGGTGAAAGAAGTGTGTATTTTCTCCAGCCAGGGCAGTTAGTGAGATTTTGCAAGCACAGGCAAGTCATAGTGTGACATGAACCAAGATCCCTGTTGAGGCTGTTCTCATGTGTGTGGAACTTGGCTATTAGTCTCTGCTCAGCAACTCTGCATTGTCATGTGTCGTGAAGGCGCCTTGGAGAATGCTCAACCGAAGATCAGAGACCAAATGCCTATGACCACTGAAGTATTTGCCAACAGGAAGACAACATTCCTGCCTGGTGATGGTCGAGCAGTGTTCATTCTCTGTTGAATATGGACAAAGTAGAAAGGCAGAAAATATTCCCTCCCATGAAAAGATTGAGAACAAGAGGGCAAAGATTTAAAATAATTAATAAAAGAAGCAAAAAAGTGAAATGAGGAGAAAATTTTTTATGCAGCAAATAGTTAGGATTTAGAATACACTACCCAAGAGTGTGGTGGAGACAGGTTCAACTGAAGCATTTGTAAGAGAATTAGACCATTATCTAAAAAGGAAGATTTTGTGGGGTTAAATGAGAAGATGGGGTAATGGTAGTAGGCGAGTTTGCATTTGGAGGATTCAATGGGCCAAATAGACTCCTTCTCCATCATTGCAATTCTGTGACTCTTAAAAAGCAAGGAATTCAGGAGGAGACCAGATTGTAAGGATTTCTCACACATTTAAGCATACGGATTCCTATCGCAATCTGACCAAGTCAGTGAGTGGAAGTTTTGCTTTTGCTGTTAAAGCTATGCTGCACACAGTAAGCACATTTACAACCCACTTCCAGCACAGATACAGCTCTGTCCATAACACTTATCCCATGGAATCAATCCAAACCCGTCATTGGAAATATCCGTAACACAAGCCAAGACGTTAGATCAAGCAAGTGACAGATGCATTGTTCTCTATTCTTAGCAATTTAATTAACTTTTGAATGGAGAATCAGTGGCAACATAAGAAGGCACTGCAATTCTACTGAGTAACAACTTCCCTCGAAGTCTGAGGAATCATGGGTCACTCCCATATTGCCCTAAATATTCCTTTTATCAACAACTATACATAAATCAATAAAAAGGTCACTCTCTCAATCTGCATTCCTTCAAGACCAACACCACACCATTGTACATCAATGCTAACTTTCGCAAAAGTTGCCAGATTTACTTTAAAGGGCTTCCATCAGCTTTAATTTTATATAAAGGCAAGTTTCTAATATGATCCTTCAACACCAAAACTAGACTTCATAAGCTCACCTGATAATATGTGTGCCACTATAACGTATGGCACTGTGG
This sequence comes from Sphyrna mokarran, assembly GCA_024679065.1. Taxonomy (NCBI): domain Eukaryota; kingdom Metazoa; phylum Chordata; class Chondrichthyes; order Carcharhiniformes; family Carcharhinidae; genus Sphyrna; species Sphyrna mokarran. Next base: position 99,927,645 of record JAGIQG010000003.1, on the reverse strand, counting down.
TTAGCACTGCTGCCTCACAGCACTAGGGACCCAGGTTCAATTTCAGTATTGGGTGATTGTCTGTGTGGCCTTTGCACATTCTCCCTGCGTCTGCATGGGTTTCCTCAGAGCCCTCTGGTTTTCTCCCACAGTCCGAAGATGTGCAAGCTAGGTGAATTGGCTAAATAGCCACTTAATGTTCAAAGATGTGTAGAACATGAGAATTTTGGGGAGGGGACGGGGAGGGGGAGGGGGAAGGTGGGTAAATATGTGGGATTATGGGTGGGATGCTCTGCCAGAGAGTTGAATAGTTTCCTTCTGCACTTTAGGGATTCTAAGATTCTATAAGGCCTAATGTCATATTGAGCAAGGACATTATGAAAGCTATCTATACGTCATGGTCATCTGAAAGTGCAACACAGCTAAGCTGAAGGTGTGCTTCAATGAATCTGGTGGTGTCCAGTCATATTGTCACGTGAAGAATTATGCTGGGGTAAAGCAAGCTGCACAAGCTTGTTGCACAAAGGCATCTCTCCATGAAGGTCTCCAAGGATGAAGTAACCATCAGAAGAACAGCAACCTTTTCTTGGTTACTCCATCTGGGGATTGTATGAATAGCCTTGTTTATGTATTCAACTTTCTGACCACATTACCTGAGAACCCACAGCTCTTTTTGGATCAACAAAAGTTGTGTTCTGCCAGTCGGCATTCCACGTAAACAGAAAATCTATGCCAGTGACTAGAGAATAATTAGCCAGTGTTAGATTTTATTCTGTGAATGGTGCAGTATCACTGCTGTTTGAGTGCGAGTGAGAGTGGTATCCTTGTATTTTGGTATTGATGCTATTAGCATCAAAAATGAATGCAGTATAACCAGATTCTGAATCCAAAGAGGTTTTGATGACCTTGAAGAACAGCATCTCATGAACTATATTGTTTACTGATGGTTACACCATTTTATACTATTATATAATTTCCCATCGTTTGAAGTATTTTAAAAGAATACAGTAGCAATGCTGAAAACAACTTACACAAGACATTAAGTAGTCTTAAGCTGATTTCAAGCATAATGAAGCTGCAACTAAATTATATACCACCACATTTGCTAGCAATTCAGTGGGAAAATAAATACTGTTCTTGACAAGCACATTTTGTTTTTGCAGTTTAATAAGTAGCTCAGAAAGGTTGCACTCTTATGCTTGTTAAGAGGATAACCTCATTCATGTAAACACACACAATTCATAATTCTAGTTTGGATTAATGTCATTCTACCACATCCATCAACTGGAAATGATGTGATTTTAGTGATTAGTGAACAACTGGAGGAAAGGGATAAGAACAATTGGACCTATTGGAAATTGCCGAAAACGACGGGAGGGGCCGGTAGACAGGGCCGAGAGCGACGGGAGGGGCCGGTGGACAGGGCCGAGAGCGACGGGAGGGGCCAGTGGACAGGGCCGAGAGCGACGGGAGGGGCCGGTGGACAGGGCCGAGAGCGACGGGAGGGGCCGGTGGACAGGGCCGAGAGCGACGGGAGGGGCCGGTGGACAGGGCCGAGAGCGACGGGAGGGGCTGGTGGACAGGGCCGAGAGCGACGGGAGGGGCCGGTGGACAGGGCCGAGAGCGACAGGAGGGGCTAAGAGCTAAGAGCTACACTAAGGGTGACAATAAGAGCAACATTAAGGGCGATGCTAAGAGCGATGCTAAGAGCGATATTAAGAGCGACGCTAAGGCTAACAGCAACGCTAAGGGCGACACTAACAGCGATGCTAAGGGCAACACTAACAGCGACGCTAAGGGCGACACTAACAGCGATGCTAAGGGCGATGCTAAGAGCGATGTTAAGAGCGATGCTAAGGGGTAAGAGCAATGCTAAGGGCCACGCTAAAGTCTCATGGTAAAAGCTAAGGGTGAGGGTAAAGACTGGTAGGCTTCTCTTCCCATTTTTCTACCAATTGACTTCATAATCATTGAATTTATAGTTCAACATGAATAACCAAAGTTAATTTGAATTCCCCACTTTCAAACAATTTATATTTCAACTCTAAAAATTGAAGAACTATTATCCTATCAATTTTATGGAATGGTTTTCTGTTCAAGAATGACAGTTTGTTAAAGGTTTGTTAAAACTGTCTGTTAAAGACAGTTTGTTAAACTTATAATAAGTATGCTTTCCAGATCCTGCCATGATCTGTATTTTTGCTCATATAATAAGGAATGGATGTTGCTGGAATTTAATAGCTTCATTAATGGGCAGATGAACATGCAGAAACTGCTCTCTGGAAATGAATGCCAAAGCCTGTGAACTGATTTCTAAAGGGTAATTCACTTTGTTACAAGATGCAGCGCTGTACTAATTGATCAAACAACAATTTAACTTCTCTTGCAAATCATAATTTTATTCTTTAAAAGTTAAAAGCATAAAAAGGACAGCTCTGTTTTCTCCAAATGCAGAAATGCTGAAATGCTTGTTAAACCAGTTGTCAGGAATGTTTAGAATGATCTCCAACAGCAGGTCAGTATCTCACATCACTCATCAATTGCACTCAAGCTTGTTGCTTGAATGTGATTGATTTTTCTTGAAATAAAATTCAGAAAGTTTTTTTTCCTCTTTCATTATGCCAAATCAAACTCACCATGTTTTGTGTGGTTATATAAAAGTCTATGGATTGTCATAGTTCAGGACACAAATCTGCTCTCAAACTTTTGCTAATGCCTTTTTACCAGAGCAAACAACTTGAAGATTTTTTCTTTCCTCTCACTAAGGGAACATTTTAAATATGCCAGTAGAGTCAAGTGCAAAATTCATGAGAGCTGAGTAAGGTCAGAATGCTTTTCTTTAATCCCATGGGATAGTGAATATGTGGAATAAATTCCAGAGAAGGTAATTAATTAAGAAAGGAGCTGCATTTATATTAGTTGACAAGTGGAATTGAGGGTCAGAGAAATGTTAACAACACCTGTTTCATTTTTAGTGTGACTGATAGCTTAATATTTCCAAACAGCACTCGTGTGATGGAAGGCCACAATAGATTATTAATAAACTGTTTCTAGGTGAAATGTGTTGATGCGTTTTCCTCACTTTTGACTTTTCTTGTGTAAATTAAATAGGATCTTATTTTGCATGGATATTCGCATTATTTTGTTTGGGTAAATTGTTAACCAAGATGAAAATCTGTCGTGATGCTCCAACCATATGAAATTAACAGCCAGTTTCAAACATTCGGTGTAAGTAATGAAACTTAATGTGGCTGCACTGCAGATTAGGATTGTAGAATGTTTGCAGCACAGGAGGCTATTTAGTCCATTGTGTCTGTGCTTGCAGAAGCAATAAGCTTTCTCCGTAGCCCTGCAGTTTTTCTCTTCAGATGCTTACCCCGTACCCCTGCATAAAGCCACAGTTGAATTTACCTCCACCTCGCCCTCGGGAAGTACATTCTAGATTCTAATCAATTATTGCTGTTTTGAAGATTATTTTGGAATATGAATATAAATAAAACTTCTTTCCAAAGAATATTTTGTTCTAAACAAGGGATACTGGCCTACAGCAGCAGCAAGTTGCACTTGTGAAGGCCACAAGCCATTTTATGGAGACACAAAGGGCAGCATTTTCCCGTCCCAATTGCCATGGGAATCGTAGCAGGCAGGTCATGGACCGCGCAAAAGTCTGTTGATCTCGGGCAGGAATTTCTGGTCATGGGGCAAGCATGGCCGGAAAATCCCACTCAGAATTTATGAAGCTCTCATAAACAATGGCTAAAAGTCCCAGATTGAAACCAGAGAGGGATACTGTGACTAAGTTCTTGGGTATAAAATACACAGGATTAAGCTAACAGACAGCAAAAGTCATAGAGACATGGGGCAACAGGCTCTCAACAAAGCTGAGACCAGTTTGTGGTTCGAAAATGTAATTACTGCAAACCAACAGTGCTTAGGGGATTCCAACTCAATACCTTGGAGTTAGCTCTTCATGTCACCTTCGGTTCTTTTGCCATCTACCTTCAATCGATGTCATTTGATTCTCAAACCTTCCATCCATGGGAACAATTTCTCCCCGTCTACACTCCAGGTCACTCATGAAATTTAAAATCTCTTTCAAATCTCCTCTCAAGCGTCCCTTCTCCAATATATGTGACTGAAACATTTTTGTAACATGTATTGCACTGTCTCTAATGCCTTCACAATAACCTGCCTAAACTCTGTTCCCAGATTTGGACACAATACTCCAACTGAGGTCAAAGCTTCATTGTAACTTTCAACAGCTGCAGTATTTTGCTTTTGTTTCACAATATTCATTGGCTTCTGTACTCTATTTCTTAATTTATAAAGTCCATATGCCTTGTTAACCACTTTTTAATTTTCTCTCATACCTTGAACAATTTGCTCATATATACTGCCAAGTCTCTCTGCTCTTGCACCTATTTTAGGATTGTGTCCATTATTTTTATTGTCTCTTCTGGCTCTTCCTACCAAAATCTGTCACTTCACGCTTATTCGCATTCAATGTCCTCTGCCCTGTGCTTGTCCATTCTACCAGTCTGTGTCCTCTTGAAGTTTATCACTATCCTCCCAGGTCACAATACATCAACGTCTTGTTTCATCTGCAAATTCTCAGATTGTGTCTTGCACACCTAAATCATTAATACAGATTAAGAAAAGAAGTGATCCATATACTAGGCCCTGGTTAATCCTGCTATCTTCTCCCCCAGTGCTGTGCGCGCACCCCCTGCCCCTTCCTACACAGAATGCTTTACGTTTTTCAACATTAGGAAATTTTAAAACCAATATGAGTGTAGGAGGATGCAGCTTTAAATTTGTAATTCTTACCGTAATAATTATAATCTATACTCACTACAATGAATAGCAAGATACTTTGAAAAATAAAACATTGGCTAAACATTCTTACCTTGTAAATGCTGGATTTTGCATTCAGATAGAATAGTTCCACAGTGGTAATGTCCTTTAAGAATGATATGTTCTCAATATAAAACCTAAAGCAAATGAATATATTTATCAAAGAACCAGCTTTAACTGACTGATTTCTGCATTTTACTGGCAACAAAATAATTAACATTCATTGTTACTAATTAAAAAAAAACACACACAACTTAGTTTTTAAAATGATAAGTAACCAATAGGCCTATGTTTGTACAGCTCCTTCAGTCAGCGAAAAGATAAATTTAAGCACTGGAAGGGAAGGTAGTGTTGAGATGTGCATGTGTACCCCCTAGTGGTTAGTTACAATCTCAGTCTGTTTCACAGAATCCCCAACATGGAGATGTTGGCGTCGGTCTGGGGTTAACACAATTCGAAGCCTCACCACACCAGGTTAAAGTCCAAAAGGTCTATTTGGTAATACAAGCTAATAGCTTTCAGAGCGCTGTTTCTTCATCAGTTAAATGGGAGTTCTGTTCACGAACAGGGCATATAAAAGGTACAAACTCAACTTACATAATAATTGTTGGAATGCAAGTCTTTACAGGCAACCAAGAATTAAAGGTACAGACATAGTGAGTGCAGAGAGGTTTAAGCACAGGTTAGAGAGATGTGTATGTTCAGCCAGGACAGTAAGTGAGATTTTGCAAGCCCAGGCAAGGCGTGGAGGTTACAGATACTGTGACGTGAACCCAAAATCCCGGATGAGGCCATCCTCATGTGCAGAACTTGGCTATCAGTCTCTGCTCAGCGACTTTGCATTGTCGTGTGTTGTGAAGGCCGCCTTGAAGAACGCTTATCCGAAGATTAAACGCTGAATACCCATGACTGCTGAAGTGTTCCCCAACAGGAAGAGAACACTCTTACCTGGTGATTGTCGAAAGGTGCTCATTCATTTATTGTCATAGTGTCTGCAATGTACCGTGCCTCAGGACGTCGTTTCCTGCAGTGTATCAAGAAGACAATGTTGGCCGAGTTGCAAGTGTACATACAGTTCTCATGCGAGATTATGGCATATCCGTATCTACGATCCAGCACATCTTGCAGAGGTTGCTGTGGCAGGGTTATGTGGTGTTGTGGTCACTGTTCTCCTGAAGGCTGGATAGCTTGCTATGGACAATAGTCTGTTTGAGCTTGTGCAGTTGTTTGAAAGCAAGAAGTGAGGGTGCAGGGATGGCTTTGGTGCAATGTTTGTCTTCATCAATGACATGTTGAAGGCTCCAGAGAAGATGCCGTAGCTTCTCCGCTCTGGGGAAGTACTGGACAAAGAAGAGTACTCTGTCCACTCATATCTTCTCAGGAAGTCAGTGTGGTTTTTCGCTGTGGTGTGTCAGAACTGTCGATTGATGAGTCAAGCCATACAATCAGCCATATCCTGTTCTTATGAGGGCATCTTTCAGTTCTGGAGGTGTTTGTTGAGATCCTCCTCATCTGAGCAGATCTTGTGTATATGGAGGCCCTATCCATAGGGGATGGTTTCTTTAACGTGTTTCGGGTGGAAACTAGAGAAGTGGAGCATCACGAGATTATCTATGGGCTTGTGGTACAGTGAAGTGCTGAGGTAACCATACTCGATGGAGATCCATGTGTCCAAGAATGCAACCAATTCTGAAGAGTAGTCCATGGTGCATCTGATGGTGGGATGGAACTTGTTGATGTCATCATATAGTTGTTTCAGTGATTATTCACCATGAGTCCAAAGGAAGAAAATGTCATCGATATATCTAGTGTATAGTATCGATTGAAGGTCCTGTACTATGAAGAAGTCTTGTTCGAACCTGTGCATAAAGATGTTGGCATATTGAGATGCAAATTTGGTCTCCGTGGCTGTTTTGTGTGTCTGGATGAAGAACTGGTTGTTGAAGGTGAAGACATTGTGGTCCAGGATGAAGAGGATGAGTTATAAAATTGCATCTGGAGATTGGCTGTTGTTGGCTTTGAGTACTGAAGTAGTTGCAGCAATGCCATCATCATAGAGGATGCTGGTGTAGAGTGCTGAGACATCCACTGTGACAAGGAGTGTGCCTGGTTCAAATGTTCCAAGTGTTCTGAGTTTCTGTAGGAAGTCCATAGTGTCACGACAAAAGCTGGGGGTTCTTTGTACAATGGGTTTCAAGATGCCTTCGACATAGCAGGAGAGGTTTTTGCACAGGGTCCCATTGCCCATTACAATGAAATGGCCAAGAGTGTTTGCCTTGTGTATCTTCAGGGGGCAATAGAGATCTCCAACACAGGGAGTACATGGGATAAGGGCACGAAGGGTGCTCTGAAGGTTTGGATCAAAGATCTTGATCAGTTGATGGGTGTGTTCTTTGGTCGGATCTGTGAGTAACTGTCTGTAGTGTTCCTTGTTTTTTTGTTGTCAGTACATTTCTTTGCAGTAATCCGCTCTGTTCAATATGACGATGGCTTCTCCTTTGTTTGCTGATTTGATGACAATGTTGCAGTTGGTCTTGAGAGCGTGGATGGTGTTGCATTGTGCTTGGGTGATGTTCAGGGCTGTCTTGTGAGTGCAGCTGATAAATCTGGTGCACCTCCTGATGGCTTGGGCATACATATCAAGTCGAGGGCAGTGGTCTTCTGGAGGAGTCCAGTTCGACTCTTTCCTCTTCAGTTACTGCACTGCGGGAGTCTCTGTTGGCTATTCCGGTTCATTGGCTGTGTCATTGTGCTCGCTGTTGGCCTCCTGGGGTTTGTGAAAGAATTCCCGCAGCCTTATTTGCCTGATGAATACCTCTGTGTTTGTTGCGAGATTGATCCATTGATTCTATTATTCACAGAATCCCTACTGTGCAGGTGGCCTTTTGGCCCATTGAGTCAGCATCAATAACACTTCCACCCAGGCCCTATTCCTGTAATCCCAGATATACCTGCCAATCCCTGAGGATTTTTCACAGTAACTTCATCGCAGTGTTAATGTAACATTCTTGTGGCACTAATAAATAGATTTTAGACTTAAAACCTTTAATTCCCCTGACACGAAGGCTGGAATTTTACCAACATGCCAGCCCCGATTCCAGGGGCAAGTGAGGCTTAGAGAACGGCATTCTCCTTTGGCCTTGGGCTGGATTGTACGAACCTCAGGCAGATGCCGATAACATTTCACCCTAAAGGTTAATTTAGCATAGCCAATCCACCTAACCTTGGCAGAAGAATGATGCAAGATTACAAGGTGACAAAAATAGCAGAGCAAGTATTTTTTCCAATGGTCAAACTGGATCTGTAATGTACAAAAATACTTCAAAAATTAAAAACTGCAATGCAAGAAATTAAAAATTCCCCAATTCTGATTACATGAGAGTATGTAAAATCTAACTTGGGAATTTAAAAGAAGAGCTTTTTTTTGTGATTTGAAATTATCTAATTTCATTGGTCCTATCTAAGATGACCATTTTCAATGCAGGACAAATAGGGAAGCCTCAGAAGGCTAAATTTATTTTCATCTCTCCTCCACTCTCTATTTGTTGCTGGAATGTGTTCCCACCCTTTGGTACCTTATGTAAGTGGCTGATGTTGCTGCATAATCAGTGTCGGCAGGCTGTCTAACCTTGGGGCATTAGGCTGAGAACAATCTGTTCTCACCTTATGCTCACATATATACATATCTATCAACCCATCGTCTGAGATCAGCTAAGTCGGCACAGCCGGGGATTGAACTTGGGACTTTATTTGTCCGCATGCCTCAATCAGTGAACACAGTAAGAAGTCTCACAATACCAGGTTAAAGTTCAACAGGTTTATTTGATAGCAAAAGCCACACGCTTCGGCAGTTCCGGCAGTCGATCATTTCCATCGACAGTTCCGATATGCGTGGCTTTTGCTACCAAATAAACCTGTTGGCCTTTAACCTGTTGTTGTGAGACTTCTTACTGTGTTTACCCCAGTCCAACGCCGCCATCTTCACATCATATTAATCGGTGAAACCATGGGGAGAGTGAGAGACTAGTATTATCTGTAGGAATAATCTACCTTGGTGTTCAATGAAGTTTTTTTCTAACCATTATTAAGCCACTGAGATAGATGAAAGGATTTGACTGTTTTGCTGCAGGCTTTTAATTATATGTGACTAACTGTCTTTGTTAATGTATAGAGGTGTCTAACCTGCAATTCTTATTTTCATGTGATTAAGCAACAGGGGGTTAAGCCAATGGACAACACCATTATTCAAAGAGAAGACTGACTTGCAGCTATAAATTGAAGATTGAGACTTGCTAGGCTGGAATTTTACCACCTGCCCGCCATGGGAATCAGAGTAGGAGAGGGGTGGCCAGTGGAAAGATCTGTTGACCTTGGGCAGGACTTTATGGTTTCAGGACAAGCAACGCCGCAAAATCCCACCCTAGGGAATTAATCAGGAAAGAGAAATCTGGGTAGCAAAGCAATAGAGCTGAACAGAAACAGTGTAAACAGTTAATGCACCATAAATAAGGAAGAGAAGATATAAAGTTCACAAAAAACAGACTTTGAGAAAAATCACTTACAAAGAATAAGATCTAAGAGTGAAATTTTGACACACATTTTGGAAGTAGGAAGAACTGTACTTACATTATCAGCCTCACTAGCTCTCCCCCATCATCCACCTACATACATACATACACACCCACCCACACACACATACATGCATAATACCTTCGGCTGTTGACGCCGGGTACACTGATTTTCAAATGCTCCGAAGGATACACAGTGCATTAGTGTAAATATTTTCAAATCCATGAACAGATTTTAAAAAAATGCTTGACTATGATTGGATTTCCTCCAGGTGTTCCGGTTTCCTCCCACACTCCAAAGATGTGCGAGTTAGATTGATTGGCTATGCTCAATTGCTTCTTAGTGTTACGGGGATTAGCAGGGTAAAAACGTGGGAGGGGATCAGGCCTGGGTGGAATTGCTGTCGGTGCGAGCTCGATGGGCTGAATGGTCTCTTTCTGCAGTGTAGGTATTCAATGATTCGGTGACATAATTCTATAAAGGGTTAAAAAGACTTAAGGAATACATCTGCTTAAAAATCTTACGACAGAGATCAAAATCTGAAAATTTAAGTGCCAAAGGATGGTATAATATGTCATGCCATTTCCATTTTTTTGAACATGGTCAAAATGTCAATTTTTCATTTTCTGAATGATATATTGGACTAAACATAGGAACATAGGAGCAGAAATAGGCAAATTCAACCCTTTGAACCTACTTCACCATTCAATCTGATCATGGCTGATTTCTCCATGATCTCAAATCCACCTCCCCCCATTCCCCTTAGCTCTTTTTTTTATTAGAAATATATATATTTCCTTTTTGAAGCAATTCAATGATTTAAAAAATGAATTTAACTCAAGTATGTTGAGCTAAAGATGTCTCATGTCACTATTTCATTGAACTGATTTGTAATTTGCTTTTTTCCCTGCAGAGGGCGTTATTAGTGAAGTTATTTGTAGCCATTTATTCCATTGAGAACTGAGCAGAGAAAATAGTCGCACAACCAAGATAAAGAAAGACTTTGAAAACATATTTTCTGAATTAATAATTCAGGCTGGTTTTGTCTTTCCTGTTGAAGTAATTGATTTACTTTGGACCATAAAGACTCCTGGCAGAATCAATGCGCCAAGAATAGCTAATAATGAAAACAAAACTTGAAGATAGTTCAAAAACATTGGAAAATATACTCATCATACCTTGAACTGAAGCATCAGATAACAAGTGAAAAATAACTGCAGATACCAGAATTTGTGGAACTATACTCGAGAGTTTGAAATTGTTGATATTTAGGATAAATTTACTGTAACTTGGAGTATTAATAATCTGATGCATTGTGTACTAAAAACGTCATTACAAAGGTATTTTCTGGTTCTGTATGATTCTTAATTTCACTGTTTAGATTCTGTATCTGTAATTTACAAGATATTTTCTGCAGCTGTATTTGTATTTGCTAATTTTACGAAGTACGTTGTGTGTTTAGGTGACATGCAAAGGAAGAATTCATTCTACTTGAACACAGGGACATGAGAAATAGGAACAGCATTGTGCCATTTGGCCTTTTGAGTCTGCATTGCCATTCAATAATATCATGGTTGATCTGATTGTGGCCTTAACTCCTCTTTCTGCCTGTCCTCCAGAACCCCTGCAGATGAAAACTCAGGGCTGAATGCATTCATAATGACAAGCCTCCTCTTCTCTCTGGTGTCAAGAATTTCAAAGATTATCAGCTCGCTGAGAGACAGATTTCCTCCTCATCTTCATCTTTACTAGGAGACACCTTATTTTTAATCTGTGCCCCCTAGTTCTGGTTCCCCTATGACAAGAAACATCCACTATATCAACCCTGTAAAGCCTCTTCAGAATCTTGCATGTTTCAATAAAATCAACTCTCATTCTTCTAATCTCCAATGAGTATAGGCCCAACTTGCTCAATCTTTCCACATAAAACAACTCCTTCATCCCAAGAAACTAGTGAACTCTCTCTGAACTGTCTCCAATGCAGTTTATTCCTTCTGAAGTAAGGAGACCGCAACTGTAGCCAGTACTTTAGCTGCGATCTTACTAATGCTCTCTATAGTTGTAGCAAGACTTTTCTACTCTTATACTTTATCCCCCTGCAATAAAGGCTAAAATTTCAATTAACTTCTGAATGAACTGCTATACCTGCAAGCTAACATTTTGTGGTTCATGTACAAGGGCATCCTGATCAGTCTGTACTGCACATTCTGCCGTCTCAATCATAAAATCTGTACAGTGCAGAAGAAGGCCATTCAGCACAATCCCACCTAGGCCCTATCCCGGCAACCCTGCTAATCTCCTAACACTAGGGTTAATTTATCATGGCCAATTAACTAACCGGCACATCTTTAGACTGTGGGGGGAAACCCATGCAGACAGGGGAGAATGTGCAAATTCCACACAGACAGTGACCTAAGGCCAGAACTGAACCCAGTCTCTGGAGCTGTGAGGCATCAGTGCTAACCTCTGTGCCACCCTTACAAATTTCTTTCCTTTAAATAATAAACAGTGCTTCATATTCTTTCCATCCCATAATTTGTGCGCTTTATAGGTTTGATCTATGATTACTCCTGTAAAACTGGCCCTTTATGTATAGACAATGTTACCAGGTACTTTATTTTCCGCACAGTTTTTCCATCCAATTTCTCACATTATCTCTCCACTCACAAAGGCGTTTTATCAGCTTTCAATGTGTGGGTAGCAGTCAGTGGCGTTCTAATGTGGCTGACGCAGTGGTGACAATAGTGCAGCATCAGCTTATGACTCAAATTTGCCACTGTTGTTGCTCCAGCATTTGTCTTGCCGATGAATTGCAATTCATCAGCATGTCAGGTTGTAACATTATCACATGTAGCCAAATAAGATGCACTTGGTCAAATGTGGAATTTTAGTTTCTGCAGTTTTTTTCCATGTTACCTGATGCTTCTATCTAATGATAAGTTTTCCAATGTTTTTGAACCATCTTCAAGTTTTCGTTTTACTTAGTCCAACCTCCTTTTGTGACAAGACACTTCTTTGAAATGGTAACATCTTTATTAGTGCCTATATCTTCAGCAGTAATTGCTGATTGCTCTTTTGTAATTGGGTGCACCCAGTAGATCAATGTGAACATGGAGGGATCGGTAAAGATAAATGACAAAGTGAAAGTAACTTATGTCATGACATAAACACACTTTCACGCATTGACTGGGGAAATGTGGGTAAGTATTGAACAATATCTGTTTGGTTATCATTGCCCCAAAAGTAAATCAAAATTTAGAGTTTTAAAGGTGACAGATTGTATGGAGGTCTATTATTGAAGCAGCTTTTGAACAGACAGATGGAGTGAGTTAAATTCAAGTATTCAATCCTCAAACCTCCTTTTCCTGGGATACCCCCTTTTATCTTGGGATAATCACATTATCCCAAGAGATATAATTTAGACCAAGTGAGGATAATTATCTTTCACCTTAACTCTGGCTGCTGCCATTTTTAAAAGGGGACACTGTAAGAAGTCCCACAACACCAGGTTAAAGTTCACTCACCTGATGAAGGAGCAGCACTCCAAAAGCTCATGATCCCAAGTAAACCTGTTGGATTTTAACCTGGTATTATGAGACTTCTTACTGTGTCCACCCCAGTCCAACGCCAGCATTGCTATCTTATTTTTAAAGGGACCTAAGGCCTTCGGCTGAACTACCAGTCAGTTTCAGGCACAGGCCCTTTTGATATGCAAATTAGGGCTCTATATACAGGCAGTGGGTGCACTATTCATGATCCAACTAGTTCTATAGTGGCAGAGCTAAAAGAGGTTCAATAAAACATGTGATTTTTAAATTATTTTTGATTAAGTGAGAATAACTCTAGCCCCAAGTAGCAGGTTAGTTTGCTGTCACCCTGTACTCCAGCTGGGAGCAATCTCCAGCACCACTGATATTGTGCCTGGATTTGGCAAACTGCGGTAGGACACTCATCTGGGGAAGAGAATTCATAGCATCATAGAAGGTATCAAACATGGAAAGAGGCCAACTAGCACAATGTTTCTGTGCCTATTGAGAAACAAGCCACCCAGACGAATCCCACTTTCCAGGGTTTGAACTGTAGCCCCACAGGTTACGATACTTGAATTCACCGATGTACTTAAATGAGATTGGGCTGGAATATTGATTGATTTATTAACAAACAATCTTCAGAATTTCAGCCAATTCTCTGAACTAGGAAAACCCTTCCCTCTTGGGTAATTCTCCACTCTGAATCCCCAGGCCAGTTGATCCTTACTCTACTGTGTTGTCCTTAAAGGGCAAATCGCCACAAGAATGTGCAATAGGATTAACAACTCCAGAGGGATATGTTAATTCTTATGTTACACTACTAATCTGGGACAAATTCTGGGCAATTGTAGCAGTATCATAACACAATGCTTGTTTTCTTCTCACTTGACAATTCTCATCTATCCCAAAACCACTGGGCTGTCTCATTTTGGTTTATTTCAAGAAAAATTAAAGAAGGAATATTTCTGTTCCAGTGAACTTGGTGTTGGAAGAAGATAGGAGGCATTTTGAAAATTCAGATGTTGCTGATTTGGCTCTTCTATCTACCATTCACCCCCGACTCCCAGTATATCGACACTGTTTGTAACAAGTTCACACAGATGTGAACCTGTTGTGAGGGTCTCCCTGGGAGCACAAGACTAAGTATAGCCAGCTGGAGAGGGGGATATTCCAAGACAGTGCCTGGCAATGTCCCTAGCACTGCCCTTTGGCACAGGTTGGCACTGCCAATTTGGCACACTGTGAACCTGCCAATCTGGCAGTGCCAACCTGTGCCAAGGGGCAGTCCCCAGTGGGAGCCTTATGATGGGGTGAATGGGGATTCATTTAGATATGCTGTTGCCCAATGTTCAATGGGAGGGCTAAAGATGTGCTGACTCCAATTGCGGGTGAGAAGGGTAGCCCCTGAAACCTCCATGGTGGCTTAGGAGGGTGATTTATTCAGGTTATGATCACACCCTTTAAAGATGCTGCCCCAATTTCTGAGCAGCCAGGTTTTGCCAGTATATTGAAACCCCTCTTCCCTACATGACTGTGTCATAAAATCTAGAGAGATCTCATATGATCTAGAGAGAAACACGGTGATTTTCTAGCCAGAAACAACACTCTTGCCATTTTTCGGTAAGATTTAGCTGATGGTGTCATTTTTACAGTGGTATCAGAAAACTGCACCTGGATCCAGAAAGCTCCTATTCAGAATTTTTATGAACACTCAACGTAGAAAATATTATCTTTACTTAACCTCCTTTATTTCACTCCAACTCTCCATTTGACGCTTTAATCAAGAATATCACCGACTTTCAAAGGTATTCTTGCTGTGTGATGCAAGTTCAATTCTATGCAAAATACCAATAAACTCACTTGACTGAGAAAAATAAGGCCACTGGTCCGGTTTTCTTAGGCAAATCATGATCCAGTACTCTGCGATCCAGTTGCAGCCAGTTACTCTGACCTCTGTCGGGGAAATAAAAAGAGTTGAGAGAATTTGGAGATTATAAATAATTATATCACGGTGTAGTTTTTTTTCAGATACCTTATATATGGCCATTTTATTACTGACTATTGCCTGATTGCAACAAAGTGATTATATTCTGTCTGCGTGCAGACATGTCTACTGGACTATAGGTTTTAATTTCAGGATAAAACTAAAATATTGTGAATATCTGAAATAAAAACAAAATGCTGGAATTGAAGAAGATTCTGAAGAATAAGTCATTTGCCGTTTAAAATGTTAACTCTGCGGGCAATTCTCTGACCTCGCCTCACCTTTAGCAGATCACGCCGGCCCAGGAGAGTAGCATGTGGGCCTAAAAATCAATTTCGTACCGGACAGTTTGCGATTCTCCCAGCCCTAATGAGCATGTTTAAAGTAGCATTTAACTGTAATAGCCCCATCCCAGTGCACAGAATTCTTTGAGCTTTGGGCACGACATCATAACATCAATAATCACTACTGGTCTCCACAGGTGGGTACTTGGCATGATGTTCATGCTGGGAGACTCTGGGGGACACTGAAGCACCTGGGTGGTCAGCGCATGGGCGGGCAGTTCCCATCAGGCAGTGCTCACCTGGAACGCTGACAGTGTTTGGCAGTGGCCGCTGGACAGTCCAGCAGTGGAGAGGGTTGCGCAAGGGTGGATCTTCTTGAAGGTGGTGCATGTCGGGGGATGGGCAGGGGGACTCCCAATGCTAACAGCCCATGTTGGTGAAGCGGGTAGGGCAACATGTCACTGACAAGTGGGATCCCTATGTTCATGGGGGAGGGAGGGTTTCTTTCCCTGCACTGTGAGATGGGGTGCCCTTGTGAAACGGTGCCTGAGCACTCTGAAGCCAGGATCATTGGTGGGATTAGGCTGTTGCCTTGCCCCCACCCGTACTGGCACAAAATTCCCAACTCTCCACAACAGTTACTGTGTGTGAGAGAGGATTGTGATGTGGAGCGTGTCTGAGAGACAAGCATGGATCCCACCATTATTCTTGCTGTTACGGCACTTACAAATTTTCTGGGAGAACTCTGCCAGATGCAGATGCTGCCAGAGTACTTCCAGCACTTTCTGTTCTTATTTCAAATTTCAGAATGCTGTTTTCAAAACACTGACTAACGCTCCAGTTCTGTTTGCATGAGCAATTTGTGGTTTCACGTACTTACTCAGTCCTGGTTTTATTGAATGGATTACCCTTGGAAATAAGTTACTCAGTGTTTCTCACAAGTAAAATAAACTCATTAAAGCAAATGATACATTTAAACAGTAACACCATTATACTATAATGTACCAGGAATAGTTCAGCTATTGTAAAGTTTTTGAAAACAAGCCCACTGAATGGAAATACTACAGTTTTGCTGGTTGGCATAGTAACGATGTTTCAAAAATGAGTCCTGCCACAGGTGGTCCTTTTGTTCTAAGGACATGAATTGGTTTATTGAAGAACGTGGCAAATGCACTGTGATTGAGCTGCTGTTGTCATTTTTCTTCAGTGGTGTGAGATAACAATGCTGGAGACAGCATAATTAAGCACACCCTTAGTCAAATAGCTGCCATTGAATTTGACAGATAGATTTCACAGCCGGGTAAGTTACCCTTTGCCCTGTCAGTTTTTTTAAATAACTTGGAGTTGGATTTGTTTCTTTGGCATAGAACCTATGTGACAATGCGCCTACATGTGAACAATGGATTGCTGTTCATTACAAGCTGAAGATTAGCAGATATTTAAACTTCCCAAAGATTTTCAAATAAAAATTAACAGTTCCTCTAATGGTATGTCCTTAAAATGGATTCCTATCACCCAAATACAAATTCCACCAGGTTTACAGTTTTCGGTATGGGTGTAATGTTTACAAATACCAGTAAGGGATGAACTTTCTGTTCCACCAGCCGTGGGAATTGGAATAGGTGAAGGGCAGACCGTGGAAAATCCGTTGACCTCAGATGGGATTTTCTGGTTTCAGGGCAAGCATGGCTGGAAAATCCCACCCGTAATGAGTTGCATAAATTTGATATTTTCATTTCAGCCAGTATTACTGAAATGCTCTGATGTGATATTTTAATAAATTTGTAGTCACGGGCATTCGGCCTCCGACCTTTGGGTAAATGTTCTTCAAGGGGGCCTTCACGACACACGACAGTACAGAGTCGCTGAGCAGAGACTGATAGCCAAGTTCCGCACATGAGGACGGTCTTAACACGGATCTTGGCTTCATGTCACACTATCTGTAACCCCCATGACTTGCCTGGGTTAGCAAAAAACCTCATTTACTGTGCTGTCTGGAGACAATACACATCCCTCTAACCTCTGCTGTTAGCCACTTTAAGACTTGAATGGCAGGTTAGGTGTAAGGATTTGCATTCTAATCAGCAATCTGTAAACTGTCTGTGCTGATATGTGTGCTATTGGAGACCAGAACACTTCATTCTCCTGACGAAGGCCACAAAGGCCGAAAGCTCGCAGATTTACTATCAAATAAATCAGTTGGATTTAAAATTGGCGTTGCCAGACTTTACTGAGTTTACCATATTTTAATAGAATCAGAGTACAGCACAGAAGAAGACCATTCAGCCCAATGAGCCTGCACCAAAAACAATCCTGCCCAGGCCCTATCCCCATAACCTCACGTATTTACGCCGTTAAGCCACTCATTCCTAGGACACTAAGAGGCAACTTAGCATGGAAAACCTACACATCTTTGGAGTGTGGGAGAAAACTGCAGCACCCGGAGGAAACCCACACAGACATGGGGAAAATGTGCAAAGTCCACAACTAGACAGTCACCCGAGGCCAGACCTGAACCCGGGTCCTTAGTCCTGTGAGGCAACAGTGCTAACCACTGTGCCGCTCCCAACTGTGTGTCTCGAGAATTTACTATGAATGTATTCACAATATTCAATTATTTTTGGATGGCAAAACAAGTTATTTTCATGCAGGAAACAGGTGCCTCAATATTCAAAAATTAGCATTCTCCTTCCTCCATAACTTGCAGCACCATGAGATGGTAAAATAATAATGGCGACAGCCATTACACATCGCTCAAAGTAATGTATTAATTTGTTCTCATTTTAATTGCAAAGTAGAATCATTATCCCCACAAGGGGCTCATTTTTGCAGACCATTTAAATAGTGCTATGATATATTTGAGAATGGAGTTACTCCCCAGCTATAATGATTAGCATATTACAGCAAAACATTTGTGATGGGGAGGGATGGTTTGCCAGCCAGCTGCAAGATGAGGGTCATTAACTTGTTCAGTTTTACAGGAAATTAGGGAATAATCTTCTACCTTTCAGAGTTTAAAACAGGATTCTCCCATGGTTCTTTGCCAAGATCAACAGGGCCAGGACAAAGGCTGTACTCAAACTAGCGGGAAAACCCATTGAACAAACAGAGCCAAACTGCAGCAAGTAGGTGCTAACAGAGCAAGTGTCTTTTCCCACAATGGGGGCTGATGTCTTGTATGACTTCACAGTTATTAAAATAGAAGGAGGAAACTTTTGAGTCTCAGCAGCTGTTATGAATGCACATTTACCAAGAATGCATTAACTCACTAGAAGTTCCCTTAAGTGAAATTAATTGTGTGCTTTGCATCATGTGAGCCTACAGAGGCAGCTATTTTAGGAACATTGCTAATCTCCTATGAGCCATCAGACCTGCACTATCATTGTCAAGGACAGCGCAGAGCTATCAAATTCCAGGAAAAACTTCGTTCAGCCCATACAGGAACGTAGAATCAATTGCTATCATTATGACAAACTTGTTGCGAATTTTGGTTGCCAAAATCACCTTTACAGGGAGGTCGTTGCAATAGAATCAATAAATACAATGTTTTGCAGTTATAAGTTTGCAAATGACAGCAAGGCTGGTGGCATAGTGGACATCTTGGATTGCAACGAGATCTTGATCAATTGGGCTAGTGGGCTGATGAATGGCAGATGGAGTTTAATTTAGATAAATGTGAGATGATGCATCAAACCAGGACTAATTCAGTTAATGGTAGGGTGTTGGGGAGAGTTATAGAACAAAGAGGTCTAGGGGTACAGATACATAGCTCCTTGAAAATGAAGTCACAGGTGAACAGAGTGGTGAAGAAGACATTCAGCATGTTTGGTTTCATTGGTCAGAACATTGAATACAGAAGTTGAGGCATCTTGTTGAAGTTGTACAAGATATTGGTGAAGCCACATTTAGAATACTGTGTACAGTTCTGGTCACCCTATTATAGAAATGATATTATTAAACTAGAAAGAGTGCAGAAAAGATTTACCAGGATGCTACCAGGACTTGATGGATTGAGTTATAAGGAGAAGCTGGATAGACTGGGACTTTTTTCTCTGGAGCATAGAAAGCTTAGAAGTGATCTAATAGAGCTCTATGAGGGGCACAGATTAGCTAGATAGTCAATATCATTTCCCAAAGGCAGGGGAGTCTAAAACTAAAGGGCATAGGTTTAAGGTGAGAGGAGAGAGATACAAAAGTATTCAGAAAGGCAATTTTTTCATACAGAGACTGGTGAGTGTCTAGAACAATCTGCCAGAGGTAGTAGAGAAGTGGATACAATTTTGTCTTTTAAAAAACATTTAGACAGTTATATGGGAAAGATAGGTATAGAGGGATATGAGCCAAGCACAGGAAAGTCGTTTAAAAAAATGGCGGCATGAACAAGTTGGGCCAAAGGGCCTGTTTTCCATGCTGTAAACCTCTATGACTCTATGATGGAACTTACAAGTGACTTTACCTTCAGAATACTGCACAAGCATTATGTTGGACTTTGTAAAGTATAATGTTGGAATTTGGGTATGTTTTGAATGGAATCACAAGAAATAAACTGAATGGTTGAATGGTTTCCAGAGACACTTGGCATTTCTAAGAGCAAAATGGTGTGCAAGATAACGTATGTACAATGTTAACATGGGGTACAGCCTATGCATGTTTATTTGCATCCTGTTTTTATTCCAAGTTGGTTCCAAGTTGGATTCCTCCCTTTTTTCAGCTTTTCACTCCCAACTGCTGAGAGAAATGGGTGCGTAGAATTTCACACTTTCCCACAGTGCCAGTTCCAGGATAAAGTATTATTGAGTCTTGGTCCTTGGCTTTTTTTTTTAACCTGAATATGAATCATGAAACTAACAACTGTTTAAAAATTCATTGTGTCACACTTGAGAGCAACAGAGTTACAGTCTTGACTAAGACCCAAAACCACTGCAATAGGGGATGGGCTGTTGATAAGGGTATTTCATCAAAACGTTCTTCAAGCAGATTAATTGACCCTTGCAGGAAAATGTGTCCAATTTAGTCTTATGTTTTATAACATCAGTGAAAATTAAATACTACAAGTCAAAATCTCATTAAATATCAGACCAATGGCCTATAAGGAATAGTCATTTTTCCAGTAAATTATTCTCTCAGGTCTGTGGAACATTGTTCAAGTTTGTATTTGTTATTCTGGTGAGCTCATATAGCACCAACATAAAAGAGGGTGTGCACTGCAAATACTCTCAAAGGAAATGCCCTAATGTTCAAATTCACCAGATCACTGCAGTATATCGCTACACTTCGTAAAAACCAATTATGTTAGTTGAGTCTCATGTTATTTTTAGATACAGAATAGTGAAATGATGTAACATAGAAGTGTTTGTGTGATTTTACTGTTTGCACATATGTAATAGTATTCTTTTTAGCAAATCTTTGCGCACACACTTTTTTCCCCTTTGTGGAATAGTGGGAGAGTGTCAGAAGAATTCTTGAGTTGACTATTAGCCTGTTGAACTGTGTTATGAGCACTCCTTCTGTGGCCAACAAATTGGATTGAGGTAGAAATGCTGTCACGGTACCACAGGATCTTCTCATAATAGCATAAGGCCAATCCAATCTAGCATATATGACAAAGAGCAATATGCCATCAATTGAATTTTGTCAAAATATTCACTGCTCAATTGCATGCAGCAAGCATGAGCTTTACTCATTAATCATCATGTTTAACAATGTTAAATGTAAAGTCATCAATGTTAAACATGATGACTTTACTCAGCAATTTCTAAATGATGCTGTTTCAGTTCAAGTACCAGTTTCTCTGGCGCTAACACAGACTATCTTATATGGTTGCATGCAATTTTCTAACTTGTATTTTGTGTAGTTAGAATCAAATCTGGCTAGTGAATGTATGGCATGTTGATACATTGGTTAACACTGCTGCCTCACAGCACCAAGGACCGAGGCTCGATTCCCGGCTTGGCTCACTGTCTGTGCAGAATCTGCACTTTCTCCTTGTGTCTGCGTGAATTTTCTCCTGGTGCTCCCATTCCCTTCCACAGTCTGAAAGATGTGCTAACTAGGTGCACTGACCATGGTAAACTCCCTCTCAGTGTACCCAAACAGGTGCCAGAGTGTGGCGCCAAGAAGATTTTCACAGTAACTTTATTGTAGTGTTGATGTAAGCCTACTCGTGACCAATAAATAAACTTTAAATATCTGAATGTGCACAAATACTAAATAGTTGATTTGCATTATCAAAGGCCTCAAACTAATATTTGCTATACAGGTGTATTCAGTCATCCTTCCTTTTGATTCAAAAGAAACCTTTCTCCAAACTTTTCTCCCTTGGAACCCTTGTCCCAAACAACGTAGAAATGGTCACATGTTTAATTGAACTAGTATTTATTTCCTTTGATTAAAAATGGAAGTTGTGCAACATATGAATTAATGCAAAACACTATGTGTAAACAAGTATACTTATAGCCTGCTTTTAATCAAGGTACAAAAACTGTTTTTTTTATTGTCATTTCATGAGAGGTTGGTGTCACTGGAAAGGCCAGCATTTGTTGGCTATTCTTAGTTGTTCTTGAGAAAATGGTGATAAACTGCCATCTTGAATCACTGCAGTCCGATTTTAATGTAATGGTTTGGTACCATTGAATGAAATGGTCTAATAAGCCAGAGGACAGTTCAGAGTCAACCACATTGCTATGAGTCTGGAATGATATGCCTGGCCAGGAAAGGTAAGGATGGAAGATTTCCTTTCCCAGATCAGTAAACCACATGGATTTTTGCAACAGTCAATGCTAGTTTCATGGTCATTAGTACCAAGACTAGTTTTCAATTCCAATTGAACTTTAAGTTGCTGTGGTGGGATTTGAGCTTGTGTTTTCAGATCAATAGCCTGGGGCCTCTGAATTTCGAACTCAGTGACTTAACAAATATGCTACCACCTCCCTAAAATTGTACCAGTGTCTATACCAGAAATAAAATAAGATTGTTTGGTACATATTGCATTATTAGCTCACCAAGTTGATGCATTTAATCAAAAGGACAAAGAACATTCTGGTTGAAGAGAATTCTTTAGAAATGAAGAATATTTTTAGCTGCTGTTAAATGTGACAGTCCTTACACAAACATGCTGATAAGATTAGAAGCTATTTTTATTCACATTTGTTCAAGTTAGACATGCCATTGTTCCTTGATACTTTGACACAGCTAGCAGTGTTGTCAATGAAACAACTACATAGTTTTCAGTGTAACATCAAAGCAGATTAACTAACTTGTTTCCAACTAGTAATATAGGTTAATAATAAACATAGTCTGTGGATGGATTCATTCCAAGACTTAGCTTCTAATATTTCCAGTTTAATCCTGATATTTTTCCCAGAAAGATCATAAGGATTTTGGTTGCACATACCAAATTCCTATCTGAACTAGTTCCGGCACCGAACTGCACCAAACAACCAAGCCATTTCAGTAACATGCCAATGTTTGCAACACTTCGTCAAAGCCGCAAATCTGACGAAGGATCAACCAGACTCGAAATGCTGGCTCTACTGCCTCTCTATAGATGCTGTTATCTGCTTAGTTTCTCTGGCATTTTCTATTATTTTGTTTCAGATTTCAGTATTTTGCAGTATCTTGCCTTTATCTGTAATGTGTTACTACTTCTGTATACTGTAGTAGTTTAGTATAGGAATGTTCTACTTACGTGTCATCAATAAATGTTATTCCAAAGTACTCCTTCTCTTTGAGGTTAAAATGAGATGCCACCAGATCCAGCAGTTCCCGAGACAAAAGCTTTGGCTACAATGTAACATAAATTTCGGTCAGCTTGGAATAAATTAAGAACATTTCATAAATGATTGTTTTGTAAACAGTGCATGAGACAGGTTTAAATTCATGATTGTTATTAACACAAATCTGCAAAAAGTACAATTCTGTTTCACTCCCTCCCCCATACAATGTACTTTCAGAAAACCATATGTTTCCTCATGGTTTTGCTCTCCTTTTCATTCTTTCAATCTATTTATCTTCTACTGCCACTCTCACCATTATATCATATTTCAATGTCAAGCTCAGTTAAATGGAGAAATGGGCTTCAAAGTGGGGTACAGCTTGGAATCATTATAGAATAAGATGAATGGATTAGTTAGGATGGGGTGATACTGCCTTCTCCATTTTATCTACCTTTGATTGTTGAACTAATACATAAAATATCACAATGCAATCTATAATACTCTAATCCTTTAGTTTTTGAACTGTTTGTGGAAACATCACTGGGGGATAGCCAGGAGGTGGGTTTAGACATTGGACACAGCCTGAAAACAGACATGGAGCCTTGTTGCATGATTCACCAACATGCTGACTTCTCAACTGAATGACAGTAATGACGTGACTAAGGAAATGAGAAACTGTGGAGACACTGAACAACTATTTTGTGTCTATCTTCACAATGAAAAACAAAAGCATTCCAATCAAAATCAAGAAAATCAAGAGACAAAAGGGAAGGAGGAATTTAAAGCAATCATGTTCACTGGAGAGAAATTAGAAATTAGGAGGAAAACTAGTCGGATTAAAAACTGACAAGTTCCCTGGGCCTGACGACCTGCATTCTTGGATTTTAAAAGAAGTGGCTGCAGCGGTATCAGATACATCGGTTGTAATCTTCTAGACAAATCAAGGTGGATAGGGTAACTATTAAAATTGCTAAATTACTTTAAAAATTAAAAATTACACTTCTATTTAAGAAAGCAGGGAGACAGAAAGCAGGAAACTATAGGCCACAAAATTTGTCATAAGGGAAATGCAAGAATCCATTATTCAGGAAGTCGTTAGAAAATCATAATTAAACCAAGCTGACTCTGCTTGACTGGATGAAAGGGAAAATGTTTTTTGACAAATTTATTAGAATTCTTCGAGGATGTAGTAACTAGGGTGAATAAAAGAGAAGCAGGAGATGTATTGTATTTGACTTTCCAAAAGGCATTTGATAAGGTTCATCATGAAAGGTGTTATGACTCAGGATAACATCTTCTGGTGTTGGTAATACAATAGCGCAGACAGAGGATTGACTGCCAGGAAAACAGCATTGGAATGAACAGATCTGTTTCAAGTTGACAATCTGTAACTAGTGGCATGTCACAGTGACCAATGCTGAGTCTTTCCTTGGTGAACGGACTGAGTATTGTACTTGCTGATGATTTGAAGATATGTAGGATGGCAAGTGGTGATAAGACACAAAAGACGGAATTCTGTTTTTGAGACTAAGGAAGGGATTCACTGGTCCTGTTTGCCATGGGTGGGAATCCCATTACCCTTGCTGAATGGGGCATCGGTCAAACAAAATCAGGATTCCCACTGTACATGAAGGCTATTTGGATTCACCTGACTTGCCTCACTGGCTCTCATCAAGTTCCTTTGTAGAACAGGCAATAAACCAATTATTATTCAAAACTCCTGTTTGAAATCTCAATAGTGGGCTTGAAGTCCAATTCAATGCCCTCTGGCCATTCACCCACCTCCCTTGTGGGAGCTGCATCAAGCAGGCTTTGTTGCTGGCAATGACAACAGCAGGTATTTGCCAGGCTGCAGACAGAGAGTCCACCAAGGACTCAGGCTAGGGGCAAGGAGTTGGTCTCAGCACTGTCCTGGGGATTAGGGTCCCGTGGCTGGACTGCCCTTTCCTAGCCACGGCAGACCTGAGGATCACTCCTGGCATGATGATTTCATGCAGCTCTCTGATCAACATTTTCATTCTTGCCTGTTATTTGCAAAAGATTTGAAGTGGCTAGGTCACTTTAATCTCCATGCTTCCTGGTCACCTGGCAGGCATTTCCATCATAGCAGCACTCCATTCTGCATTAAAGGTTTCTTTTCATTCTGTCAGAAGCTGCAGATATGAGCAGACCCCTTTGAAGTTCTATGACAGAGGAAAGATATCAATTTCATAGACGGGTACGGTTCCCTACTCCAAAACTGTTCACTCAACCCCAATATTTGCTCAGAGCTTTTATTTGAAGTCTCTGAGCCTTCCTAGAAAGCTCAAATGCTTTTGGAATCTTCTCTATTTCATTGAAAACCTTTGATCTCTTTCAATCCTATAGTGCAGTGGTTTGAAATAGACTTCAATAAATAGCTCAAAATGGATTTCTACTTAGCGTTCCATCAGTTACATTTCATTTACCTTTCCCTTCATGCTAGAATGCATCTCAAGCATCCCCATTGCTCCTAACCATAATGTTAAAAAGATTCTAAGCTTGATTGACAACTGTGGCTGCCTCAAATGGGTTAAATGGTTTCACTTCCTCTTTTGCAGACCAATATGAATAAAGGGTGCCCTAATTTCTGAACAGTCATACTAGCTGGTGTGAATCACGGGATGTATGAAATTGTTGGTGCTAAGACCTTCGAACCTGCCAACAGACTCTGGACAGATAAATCAGCTTCTGGACTACAGGAAATTCAAAGGGGAACATTTTAGAAATACATTCATGGGACATGGGTGTCACTGAGCCTTGATGGCCCATCCCAAGTTACCCTTGCTCAAAGGGCAGTTGAGAATCAATCACATTGCTGCAGCTCTGGAGCCACAGTATGTAAGGATGGCAGATTTCCTTTCCTAAAGGGTATTAGTGAACCAGATGTGTTTACCTGACAATTGACAATGGTTTCATGGTCATCGATAGATTCTTAATTCCAGATACTTTTTCCCTTGAGCTCAAATTCCACCACCTACCATGGTGAGATTCGAAGCTGGGTCCCCAGAACATTTGTTGAGTTCTGAATTAATAGTCTAGCAATAATACCGCTAGGCCATCATCTCCCTTTGGCCTGTACATAATTATTTGTGCATTCTGGTAAGGAGGAAGGGGCCATCAGAACCGCCCACTGCTGCACTAGGGTGGAATTCTCCCTTGTTCACTGTAGGTGCCTCCACTCATGTGAAAACCAGAGTTAATCCCTTCCTAAATGTGGAATTTTATCAATGCTTGCCTGCTGAAATATCTTATTTCTTTCAATTACTTAGTAAGTAGAATTTAGGCTCAAATCAGTACCTTTGCAACGCTAACTGTGAAATAATAAAACATTTTCAGATAGACATTTGGGCCGTGATACTCCCAAATACATTCTAAATGTTGAATACATGTAAAAACTGAAGTAAATCATGTTGGTTTTTTCAGTGGGAGTTTCAAAATGAATCTCCCACACTGTGCACTATAACATGCACTAGCGTAAATCTCACTGAAAATTAGTATTCCTGCTGAAGGGGCTGGCAGCATAGCGCTAAGTGGGCCAGTGTGTAAGTGCCAATCTGTCTGCGCCGAAATTGGTACATGTACAATAAGCTCATATTGCTGGCCTCCCGGTCGCTGGCCAGCTTTATTGTTGGCCAGCCCTGCAACCCCTTCCACTGCCAATCTTCCAATCCTCTTTAAAAAATATCTGGATGAGCAATTGGTACATCATAACATTCAGGACTATGAGCCAAGAGCTGGCAGATGGGATTAGGTGGGAGTTCAGGTGCGTGTTGATGTGGACTTGATGGGCTGAAGGGCCGCTTCTGTGTTGTGTGATTCTATGATTTATGTAACGTGTGTAGCTCTGTGCCGAAAATCCAGCTGCTGTAGGTGCGTGGAGGCCGCGGCACCCAGAGGGGAAACCTTGAAACAGTCTCCTGGCCTGCTGTATTACAAAAGCCTGCTGAGCTCCTCTGGGATGTCTGCATGCCAGACGCACACCTAGGAACTAGCTGTGATTCACATTCCTCCGCCATCATGCCTTGAGTGGACTTTCTTAAGGGAGAGGATGATTCAGCCACTGAGGCCTGATAATAAGATAATAATGAATGGAAATTATACTCCTGACATTGAATGCAGGGAAATGTGTCACATCACTGATGGCAGTGGGGGCGGCGGTGATGGGGGATGGGGGTGTGACAAATTACGTCTTGCTTTTATATCAATGTGAAATGCGAATTGAACATCTTGCGTGATTTTCCGCTCCAAGTGCTGAACCTGCCTAATGGAAACAGGACTGGAAAATCCTGGCCATTGTAATAACCAAAAAAAGGTTCACTGAGTACAAACTTGGGCTGAATTCTTTGATTTCTTTCATTATGTAGCCTAGTGGCACAGAATGAAATGCATTTATCCACTGTCTTTAGAGGGTTTAGGCCAAGCAAATTAATTTAAGCAAAACTTTCTACTGGATATGAATTGAAGTTATTTTGTGTTGCTGACCACTATTTTCCTGACTGGAGGTGTATATGTTAATGTATGCTGGTGTTTCATCCAGTGCTATTCTATAACTGGCTACTAGAAAAATGTGTATTAGTCTGGGTAGATTCATCAGATGACGCATTTCAGTTTTGCCTCAGTCTTCCTTTGAGAAAAGAAAACCATCATTCTTACTTGCTCAGTTAAATGTCTGACGAAAATGAAATAATGGAACTGTTGGAAATTTCAAATTAAACCCATATTTTTCCACATTGAATCATGCATTTACCTGACGTGATTCATAGAGGTCAGCATTTATTTACTTGTATATAGCATTCCAAGCACGCACGCACGCACGCACGCACGCACTCACACACACACACACACACACACACACGGGTGCACCAAAGATTGGGGCACAAAGATTCAATGGAAAAAGGCAACCATCTTCAACCTTCCTGTCATGAAGGGGCTGGAAATTGTGTAAAGCCCTTCAGGCTGAGTGCACCAAAGGATGCTTGACATGAAATGGAAATGCACACTGTATTTATAACCTGTAATGGGCAATGTAGTTGACTTTATTGTAGCGTTTTAAAAATGATCTGAAGTGCATTTTAAAAATGCCAATTCTGAACTATAATGCAACATATGTTAACAAATTTTCCAAATAAAGATATTGTTGTTAAAACGACAGATATACATAGATTATTAAAAACCGCAATTAAGCCGGCCATTTGAAAAAAGAAAAATAACAATTCTTTATGAATTGGAGTTGATTATTTTCTTATAAGGATTATTAAAGATCATATATAGCACAAGAACCTACACAAAAGTGAACAGCATTAAAACAACATGGGAATGTGTCTCACATAACAAAGATCATCTTAGAAATGAGAGGGAATGTTAAAAAACAACTTATGCCGTGCTGCTGTCAATTTACGACTGAACTCTGCCTGACTGTTTTGTAACTATTATCCCCTCTCCTACCTTTTGGCTACTTCATCTAATTTGTAAGATGTGATATATGAAGTGAATATGAGTGATTCTAGGTGAATATTCTTGATTGTAGGGTGGTGCTACTATTTTAAAAAATTGTGTTCAGAATTCCATTGAAATTGATGAGGATTTGTTGAAATATTAGCTACTTTGTCTGTTGCACGTGTTCATCTGGCAGATCTTACCTGAACCAGTAGTTCCAACTTTCTGCCATCTAGGAGGTTCACCTGACAGTGTCTGCCCTCTGTCATCTAAAAGGCAAAAAAGAATGTATCAGATAGACCAACAAACTGCATTATGTCGCAAATTATTGCAGCATACCTGAGAATGGACCATATCTTACCCAATTGTCTCCTAGCATGAATAAGATGATCCAATTTTAACACATTTCTAATAATAATCTTTTAAAATCTCCAAGCATAAATTAGTTATTAAGATGCATATGAAAAGATTACATATTTTAAGAATTCTTTTCCTTCTATGAAGGAAGATGCTCAATGTATCCTATCAGCTTCTTCATGCGTGTGTGTAGGACTGTACTTTTTAAAAATCTATTAGGTACAAACAGATGAGTAAACAGAATAAAGGCTACCTGTTCCATTGAAGGATAGCCAACTTAAAAACTGTTAATAATGCAGAAATTTTGGAACTGTGCATTCTGGAATTTCCCATGTCCATTCTGATGCACCTGTATCTTTGTGCTATTTTGCATTTTATTTGATGTTCACAAATGGTCTGAACTGCAGGCATTATTCAGTGAATTAATTACTTTGTACTGTCAAATGATATTGCCCTTGGATTCCATCTCCAAATATTCCTACATAAAATACACATAATTCTTTTATTAACTGCCAATCAACTTCAATCATATCAAGCTCAAGAGTGTACTACCAAGTTACCACCAACATGTCTCCTGTTCCACCAGAGGTCTAAACATCCTAGACCACTGCTGCACAAATATCAAATATGCCTACCACTCTATCACCTATGCACACTTTGGCAAATCAGACCACGAAGCTGTGCTCCTGCTCCCAGCTTACAAGCAAAAACTGAAGTGGGAGAATCCATCAAAGAAAGTTGTGCAATGTTGGTCTGAGGTATCAGATGATTTCTTACAGGGCTGCTTTGAGTCAATGGTCTAGTCAGTATTTAAAAACGCTGGGACCAGCCTGAACGAGTACGCCACTATAGAAGCTGACTTCATGAGTAAGTGTGTAGAAGACTGTGTGCCAAAGAAGCAAATTTGTGTGTTTCCCAACAAGAAATCATGGATGAACAGGGATATCCATTGTTTGCTGAAGTCCAGGTCTGCAGTGTTCAACTCAGGCAACACTGGCCCACACAAGGAATGATGTGGAGATGCCGGTGTTGGACTGAGGTAAACACAGTGAGAAGTCTCACAACATCAGGTTAAAGTCCAACAGGTTTATTTGGTCGCAAACGCCACTGGTTTCGGGGCTTTTCCTCTTCACCAGGTGAGTGGGGAGTTCTGATCACAAACAGACCATGTAAAGATGTACACTCAGTTTACAGAATACTGATTAGAATGCGAGCCTTTACAGCTTTACAGCACTGTCTGCACCTTTAAGACTTGAATAGCTGTAAAAACTCGCATTCTAATCAGCATTCTGTAAACTGAGTGTTGCCTTTATATGTTCTGTTTGTGATCAGAACTCCCCCCTCACCTGACAAAGGGGAAAAGCCCCGAAAGCTAGTGGTGTTGCTACCAAATAAACCTGTTGGAATTTAACCTGTTGTTGTGAGACTTCTTACTATATAAGAAAGCCAGATACAATATAAAGAACATAGAACATAACAGCACAGAACAGGCCCTTCGGCCTTCGATGTTGCGCCGACCAATATAAAAAGCAATGCCCCTCCAAACTAAACCATTCCCTTCTCTTCCATATAGATCTATCAAAGGTGCCAAAGGACAATACCAGACTAAGCTAGAGTCCCAGGCTAGCCACACCAGCTCCTGCTGACTATGGCAAGATCTGCAAGATATAACAGGCTACAAGATGAAGCCATGTAAAATCACTGGCTCCAACACAACCCTCCCTGATGAGCTCATTGCATTTCACCCCCATTTTGAGCAAGAGGTCAGTGACAGCATGCCTTCCATTCTGGAACCCCTGGATGAAGCTGTATCTGTGGTCACCATTGCAGATGTCAGAACAGCTTTCTCGAAGGTCAATGGAAAGTGACTGGCCCAGATGAGGTACTTAGACGAGCACTCAGATCCTGTGCGGATCAGCTGGCTGAAGTATTTGCAGATATCTTCAATCTGTCCTTTCAACAATCTGAGGTCCCTATCTGCTTCAAGAAGATGACCATCATCCCGGTACCTAAGAAAAGTCAAGCAGCGTGCCTTAATGACTGTCAGTCGGTGGCTCTGTCATCCATCATTATGAAGTACTTCAAAAGATTATTCATGGCACAAAACAATTCCAGCCTCCCAGGATCCACTACAGTTTGCCTATTGCCGCATCAGGTCCAGTGCAGATGCCATCTCCTTGGCCCTGCACTCTTACCCTGGAATACCTAGATAAAAAGGACACCTATATCAAACCCTTATTTAATGAGTACAGCTCAGCCTTCAACACTATTATTCGCATAAAACCCATATCCAAATTCCGTGGCCTGGTCCTCGGTACCTCCCTTCTGCAAATGGATCCTGAAATTCCTAACTCATACACCACAATCAGTAAGGATAGGCAACTACACCTTCTCCATGATCAAGCTCAAAACCATGCCCCACAAGGCTGTGTTCTCAGCCCCCTACTATATGATTGTGTAGCCAAATTCTCCTCCAATTTGATTTACAAGTTTGCTGATGACACCACTGCAGACATCCAGTTGCAGAGAGAGATGCCAAGGCCTAGGCTATGGAGTTTGGATAGGACTTTCATCAAGGAGATCATGCCCCGTCTACATCCTTTGAAATACAAAGGATCGAGAGCTTCAAGTTTTTAGGTGTCCCAATCACCAAAAACCTGTCCTTGCCCCCCGCCCCATCCCATCCTGACACCATAGTTAAGAAACCTCACCAATGCCTCCACTTTCTCAGAAGACTAAGGAAATTTGTTATGTCAGCTGCAACTCTCACCAACTTTTACAGATGCACCATAGGAAGCATTCTTTCCAGTTGTATCATAAGTTGGTATAGCTCCTGCTCTGCCCAAGACCACAAGGAACTACAGAAGGTTGTGAATGTAGTCCAATCCACCAAGCAAACCAGCCTCCCATCCATTGACTCTGTCTACACATCCTGCTGCCTCGGCAAAGAGGTCAGCATAATTAAGGACTCCATGCACCCCGGGCATTCTCTCTTCTACCTTCTTCCAATGGGAAAAAGATACAAAAGTCTGACGTCACGCACCAACCAACTCAAGAACAGATTCTGCTGTCAGGCTTTTGAATGGACTTACCTTGCCTTGCATTAAGTTGATCTCTCTCTATAACTAGCTATGACTGTAACACTACACTATGCACCTCTCACTTCCTTCTCTATGAATGGTATGTTTTGTCTACATTGCGCAGAAAAAAACAATACTTTTCACTGTGTGTTAATACATGTGACAATACTGAATCAAATCAAATAAAAGCGTGATTCAACCAGAATCCACAATTTGGGAATGAAACACTATGTTTATGGCTATCAATCAATGGTCATTTTATAACCCAACACTTACTATTTATATTTTTTTAAAAAAGCTCAAATGACCACAATGTACAGTGCAATTAAACTAACCCAGTCTGATGCTGATTCAGAAAAGATCCTCATATTTAATCTGTACTGAATTAGCAAATCTGTACCAGTGGGTGATATTGTGAGTACACAACAATTAACCTTAGTGCTCTGGATTAGGGAGAATTAAAAGAAAAAAAAATCAACATTGAAGTTTATTTATTAGTGTCACAAGTAGGTTTACATTAATACTGTAATTAAGTTACTGTGAAAATCCTCTACTTGGCTATACTGAGGGTGAATTTAACATGACAAATGCACTTAACCAGCATGTCTTTTGGACTACGGGAGGAAACTGGAATGCCCAGAGGAAACCCACACAGACATGGAGAGAATGAGCAGCATCCACATAGTGACCCAAGTTGGGAACTGAACCCGAGTCCCTGGCATCGTGAAGCAGCAGTGCTATCCATTGTGTGCCATCGTTTATTGATGTCATTGATTTCTATCTATTTACCCCAGGAGGCATGTTTGCTCCAACTATCTCATGAACTTGGGCAAATCTGTAGGAAGAAAACTGGTCAGGGAGACATTCTACCTGCTCATCAGTTGGCACTATTTTCAGAAATTCTTCCCAGAAGTTGCTGTTGAATGTGTCACTATGAATTCAACTATGAGTAAATATGGTCAAAGTAGGAGGTAACAATGCTGCAGCATTACTTGCCAAATTTTCCATCATTACAGAGAGTCATAGAGATATATAGCACAGAAAAAGACCCTTCTGTCCATTGTGTCTACGCCAGTCAAAGGCAAACCATCTATTTTAATCACATTTTCTAGCACTTGGTCCTTAGTATTGTATGCCTTGGTATCACAAGTGAAACACTTCTACAGTGATAAGATTCCAGAATGCACGACTTGAGTGTGTAATTATCATAGAATCCCCACAGTGCAAAAGGAAACCATTCAGCCCATTGACCTGCACTGGCAATAACCCCACCTAGGCCCATAATCCTATGTATTTAACCTGCTAATCCTCCTAACACCAAGCATCAATTTAGCATGGCCAACCAACCTAAACTATACATCTTTGGAGGCTGAGGGGAAACCGGAGCACTCGGGAGAAATCTACACAGACATGGGCAGAATGTGAAACTCCACACAATCATCTGAGGCCAGAATTGAACCCAGATCCCTGACACTGTGAAGTTGCAGTGCTGAACACTGTGCTAATGAAAACAAACAATCTGCAAGTTTACAGGGAGAAGATAGGAGAATGACACCATGTAAAATGCTCATTTGGAGAGCCAGTATGATACAATGGGCCAAATGGTCTCCTTCCACCATAACAATTCTATGATTCTTAATTATATCCCTCTGAAGTCTGCTGTTTTTCAACAACAACTTATATATATATATATGTAATCTTTAACATAGAAATATATCCTCAGGTGCTTCGCAGAGACATATCCAGAAATAATTCAACAGTATTTCAATGAAGGAGATGTTAGGAGGGATGAACATGGATGGTGAATATAAAATATAACAAGAGCCTTAAAAGAAGAGAGGAAGGCAGAAAGACTGGAGGGCTTAGAGCATTGAAGGGTGGAGTGAAGGGATGAGGAGAGTTTGGGGAAAAGTGAAGAATACTATGAAACTAAAGGACTCATAGAATCATTGAGATTTACAGCACGGAAGCAGGCCCTTTGGCCCAATTTGTCCATGCCACCCTTTTTTTTAAAACCCCTAAGCTAATCCCAATTGCTTGCATTTGGCCCATATCCCATATGGCTCAATATCGATTATACCCATGTAAGTATCTAAATACTTTTTAAAAAGCCAAAATTGTACACGCCTATAATACTACCTCTGGTACCTCGTTCCAGACACTCATCATGTGTGAAAAAAATGCCCCTCTGGACACGTTTGCATCTCTCCCCTCTCCTCTTAAACCTATGCCCTCTAGTTTTAGACTCTCCTACATTTGGGAAAAAATATTGACGATCTAGCTGCTCTATGCCCCTCATTATTTTATAGAACGCTATAAGATCACCCTTCAGCTCCTGAGAAAAAAGTGCCAGTCTATTCAGCCTCTCATAACCCAAACCATCAAGTCCTGGTAGCATCCTAGTAAATCTTTTCTGCACTCCTTCAGTTTAATAATATCCTTTCTATAATAGGGTGACCAGAATTGTACACAGTATTCCAAGATTTTAGGGAGGAGTAAAAGATGTGGTACCTGCAGGATTTTCCCACCCTGCCACACTGAACTCAGATTTGACTGACCACCAAATTCTCCGACCTCACTGCAGTGGGAGTACAGCATGGACAGCAGGTAAAATCACGCCCAAGGATTTTATATTGGATGCAAAGAAGGACAACTGTAAACTACTGCATTTTATCAGGAAGAACGAGGATTTCAACATAAACAAAATGGAACAATTTTAAAGGGGTTGCAGGGATAGGCTGTTTTTAAAAAAAGTATATTGTCCTTGGGGATGAAAAGCAAAGAAGTTATACTAAGCCTTTATAAGACACTACTTAGGCTTCAACTGGGTATTGGGAGAATTCAATGCCCATGTGGAAATGGTTTAGAGGAAGGTGGTCTGTATGATTGTGCCATGGAGTGCAAGGTGGACATTCCTGTGCCATCATGGCAATTTAATCCAGCGCGGGAGGACCTTAAGGAGCCACACCTAGCACCTCTGGCATTCAGGAGCTAGCACAGACATGATAGGATGAATAGCCTCCTTTTGACATATATGATTCAATTACCATCATCGTTTCTTGCCATGCCCAATATGGACATTTCATATTGTGAACATTTAGTCAATAGTTTAAAAACATGAACAAAACAAGCTGTTAAGAAAGCTGCTGCAAATTATGCGACTTTTGGCATTTGTACATCAGACAAGTCTCTGGCGAATACCCATTTAAATACGGACATAGGTGTGGGTACTTCACAGTCAACTGGGGAATTCACAAATCTCTGTTTAATTATGGGTCAACACTTAAAGACTATGGAGTTTCCTGACAGCCTATTTCTAATTTTCATAATGGGCAAAAGGAAAAATTCAATGGCCTATGTGAACTTCATTGTATCATAATAATCATCCCACCCAAACTAGACTTGGTGGGTCTCGGTGTTAACCCAGTGGCCACGTGATTGAAGCTGGCTCCTGGGACCCAGTAGATCATCAGAACCATCAGTTTGTCAGCCAATTGGAGAACCAAACTCTGCAACTAGCCGTATGTCACCAAGCCAAAGTACTTAACCAGTTCATTTCAAAATTTGCCTGAGAATCAACTCCCACTTATCTCACAATTGATTGTTAACCCTTTGCTTTACAAGACTCTAACTTCTACTTTAAATCATCAAATCGTCTAAAAAGACATAAGTTTACTTTGTGGGAGATCAGAAATTGTAAATCAGAGACTGAATTAACTTAATCTGTAAAAGTGCACTATCTTCATTTGCATTGTTTATATGTGTACACATGCTTGTATATAGGCGTGTGTGTGCATGGGATAGATTTTCTGGCTGGGGCTCATCCCAAAACCAGAGAATCCTGCTGGAGGTCAGTGGAGCTTTCCATGCTCTGTTTCTCGTCCACTACGATTCTTGTGGTGGGCTGAACGAGAAAATACACCACATCGGGACCGATTTTACCATTTTCATTCTAAGTGCTGAATCTGGGCAGAATGCAGATCCGACTTGAGATCTGCTTTCAGGCGCCCCCATACGCACTCAGCCCGAAGAAAAAACAACTCCAGTTCATTTGCACTGTGGGTGGGGCTCAGCGCGGCCAATACGGTCGGACTTCTGAAAGGCGCATGTGCAGTTGGAAAAAAATTTGAAAAAGCGCGCCCATATCAGATTGCTCTCAGACCACAGAAAGTGGAGAAAGCGGTCCGGGAGTGAAAAGTGGGAGTGATGGCCCCTACACACATCACTGACCCCCTTATCCCTGCTACCCACACGCAACACCATCCCTCTTATCCACCTCCCCTCCACCCCCGCTATCCAGAGAGATCGCCACTCCTGCCCCCTTCCCCCCACCGATTGCCCGCAGAGTGGCAACAGTCACCCCACCAGAGATCCATCTACCCACCCACCAGTGAGTGAGCAGGCCTCTTCCACCACCTCCCTCCCCCCCCACACACAAACACACACACAATGATCTGGCCTCACTTCCCCTTCCCCAGACGGTGGTGTTTTGTATAAAGGTCACAGAACTTCACAGTATGGAAACAGGCTGTTCAGCCCAACTTGTCCATGCCGCCCTTATTTTTGAAATACCTAAACTAATTGCCCGCATTTAGCCCATATCCCTCTATACTCATCACACCCAAGTAACTACCTAAATGCTTTTTAAAAGATAAAATTGTACTTGCCTCTACAACTACCTCTGACAGCTTGTTCCAGACACTCACCACCCTCTGTGTGAAAAAACTGCCTCTCTGGACGCTTCTGTATCTCTCTCCTCTCACCTTAAACCTATGCCTTCTAGTTTTAGACTCTCCAACCTTTGGGAAAAGATATTGACTATCTACATTATCTATGCCCCTCATTATTTTATATTAGGTCACCCCTCAGCCTCCTGTGCTCAAAGAAAAGTGTCCCAGTCTACTCAGCCTCTCCTTATAACTCCATCCGTCAAGTCCTAGTAGTATCATAGTAAATCTTTTCTGCACTCTTTCTAGTTGAATAATATCCTTGCTAAAATAGGGTGACCAGAACTGCACATAGCATTCCAACTGTGGCCTTACCAATTTCTTGTACAACTTTAACAAGACATTCCAACTCCTGTATTCAATGTTCTGACCAATGAAACCAAGCATGCCAAATGTCTTCTTCACCACCTTGTCCACCTGTGACTTCACTTTCAAGGAGCTATGAACACGTACCCCTAGATCTCTTTGTTTTGTAATTTTCCCCAATGCCCTACCATTAACTGAGCAAATCCTGCCTTGGTTCAGTCTACCAAAATGCATCACCTCACATTTGTCTAAATTAAACTCCATCTGCCAATCATTAGCCCTCTGGTGCTCCGGTTTCCTCCCATAGTCTGAAAGATGTGCTAGTTAGGTGCATTAGCCATGCTAAATTCTCCCTCAGTATGCCCGAAAAGGCACCAGAGTGTGGCACCGAAATGGTTTTCACAGTAAATTCATTGCAGTATTAATGTAAGCCTACTTGTGACACTAATAAATAAACTTTAAAATGTAAAAGCAGCTTTCACAAATGAGAAAAATAAATGCAAGAAATGGCAGTAACTAGCTACACATTGCACAGCAGTTTAATTTTCGTGTTCGTACTTTCTCACTATAATTGAGAAGAAGTGTCATAAAAGTGACAGCACAATGTGATTCATGGCTTTGACAAGTTGGAACGTTGTAAATTACATTTGCAGGTTTCAGCGGTGCCTTCCACGTGGCATTGTTGAAGGAATCCCCAGGCTAACAGCATATGGTTTCAATTTGACAGCTGGGTCCCTTAATAAAATCCAGTATTCAAAAGGTTTACTCCTGAATTTTTTGTTTGATTCCCCAAATAATAGAGCACTGTCCCCTCTTCTATAGTAGCTACCAGGTGCACGGTGTTACAAATTCAACAAAAAATGACTGTGAAATACACAGCCAAGATTAGGACCATATTACTAAAGAAGTGCTTCACTGAATGTTACGGCAGTACAATACAATCAGAGGCATTTTATGTATTTCTTTTTAATATCTCAAGTTGTTTTAATAAAATTTAAGCCATGTGCAGGGAAAATAAATAAAAGAAAAATTACGTGTGTGTTAATAAGATAGAAATTTTTAAAAATGTAACACTTCATTAATTCCTGTTCTGACTCAATTACTAACTGATCTTGTACTTGGTTCCTTATTCTGAAGTATTGTAGACTTCCCTTTCGCTCCCTACTTAAAAATTGCCATCAATTCTTTGTGTGTGTTTGTCTGTGTGTACGTGTGTGTGAACTTATTATAAACTCACGAAAGCTTGCCACTGCATTGTTTATTTGGTAAATATATTCCAAAGATAAGAAAAGACATATCTCTTCCCATGCAAAACATGGTGATTTCAAATAGTAAAAGAGTCACTGCACTACCAAAACCTCCTCAGCCAGGAAACTCAAAAGAAAACTCTCTAAAACACATACTAGCTTGACATCCATCCACCCGCTGGAAACATAACTGAAGTCCCCAACCTAATAGTCTTCTCCTCCTCCTAACACATACCATCTCAACAACCAGCTCTCTCCAATCACCTAAATTATGGTAGAACCCACACATCCACCACCTCTTCCTCCAGAGATCCCGACCAACATCCGCACCCCCACCTCCTCCCAAACAAGAAAAAAGAGCTAACATAAACAATAACAACAAAAAGGAAAAGGCCCAGGAAACAAGAATACAACAAACCACAATATAAGGGCAGGACATCACAAGGGGCAACAAGAATGAATATTTTGTGGGAATATTCACGAAGGAGAGGGACCTGTTAACCGGTCCTAACTCTGAGGGAACTGTAGACCAATTGAAGGAAATATCCATACCAAGGGAGGAAGTGTTAGAGCATTAAAACTGATAAATCTCTGGGGCCTGATGACATTTATCCCAGGCTGCTTAGGGAGGCACAAGGTGAAATTGCTGGGCCTCTGTCGCAAACCTTTGTCTCTTCTTTGGACACAGGTGAGGTCCCAGAGGACTGGAGAATAGCTAATGTTGTACCGTTGTTTAAAAAGGATAATAGGGATAACCCTGAAAAATATAGGCCGATGAGTTTGACGTCAGTAGTAGGGAAGCTGTTGGAGGGGATTCTTAGAGATAAGATGTATAGGCACTTAGAGCGTTGCAATCTGATAAGGGATACGCAGCATGGCTTTGTTAAAGGGAGGTCGTGCCTTACGAATCTGGTAGAATTTTTTGAGGAAGTGATGAAAACAATTGACAAAGGGCAAGCTATTAATGTCGTCTATATGGATTTCAGTAAGGCGTTTGACAAAGTCCCTCATGGGAGGTTAGTTGAAAAAGTCAAGGCTAATGGGATACAAGGACAGGTAGCTAGATGGATAAGTAACTGACTTGGTAATAGGAGACAGAGAGTAATAGTGCAAGGATGTTTTCTAGCTGGAGGTTGGTCACTAGTGGTGTGCTGCAGGGCTCAGTACTGGGACCTCTTCTATTTGTAATATATATAAATGACTTGGAAGAGGGAGTAAGTGGAGTGATCAGCAAGTTTGTAGATGATACAAAGACGGCTGGACTTGCAGATAGTGAGGAGCATTGTCAGGCGATGCAGCAGGACATAGATAGGTTGGTAGCTTGGGCAGATAGATGGCAGATGGAATTCAATCCTGATAAATGCGAGGTGATGCATTTCAGGAGAAAGAGTGTAGGGGGAGGTATGTGATAAAGGGTAGACATATTAAGAGTATAGAAACGCAGAGGGACCTAGGGGTGCAGGTGCACAAGTCTCTGAAGGTGGCAGAGCAGGTAGAGAAGGTTGTGAAGGAAGCATATGTATGCTAGCCTTTATAGGAAGGGGTATAGAGTACAAAAGCTAGCCTTTAATGTTGAAGTTGTATAAAACGCTGGTTAGATCTTATTTGGAATACTGTGTCCGTTCTGGTCACCTTACTATTGGAAGGACGTGTAGATTCTGGAGAGAGTGCAGAGGAGGTTTACCAGGATTCTGCCTGGTATGGAAGGTCTGAGTTACGAGGAGAGGTTAGGCAAATTGGGGCTGTTTTCCATAGAAAGACGTAGACTTCGAGGAGATCTAATAGAGGTGTACAAGATTATGAGGGGTATAGATAGAGTAAACAGGGTTAAGCTTTTTCCTAGGATGGACTCAAATAGCATGAGGGGTCACGGGCTTAGGGTGAGGGGGGTAAGGTATAATTTGGATGCTAGGGGGAGTTTTTTCACACAGAGGGTGGTGGGGGTATGGAATGCGCTGCCAAGTAAAGTGGTGGAGGCAGGTACTCTGGAGATATTTAAGAAATACTTAGATGGGCACATGAACAGAATGGGAATGGCGGGGTATATAAAACTGATTTAAAATAGGGATCATGAGCCTTGGGAGTCCCTGGGAAGGGTGTAAATAGATGATGATATTGATGTACTTGTTTTTATCCTACAGGTGCTTTGGTCCACCTTGTTGTCTAACGAGGGGCATACACGCGATGGGTCGTGAGAGGGCTGCTCTTGGATTTTTTTCCGAGAGTATCCTAGTGCTTCACGTCGTTAGTGTACGCTTGACCTGGACCATTTGATGGGCAACACGACAGCTCAGTGACTATCGCTGTGCTGTGCAGATACATGGATTTGGGCCTGTGTCTGTGGGAGTTTGCACATTCTCCCCGTGCTTGCATGGGTTTTCTTCGGGTGCTCCGGTTTCCTCCCACATCCCAAAGATGTGCTGTTA
The DNA here is from genome assembly GCA_024679065.1 of Sphyrna mokarran. Taxonomy (NCBI): domain Eukaryota; kingdom Metazoa; phylum Chordata; class Chondrichthyes; order Carcharhiniformes; family Carcharhinidae; genus Sphyrna; species Sphyrna mokarran. The sequence continues at coordinate 99,887,130 of JAGIQG010000003.1, read as the reverse complement.
GGCTGATTGGCAGAACAAATTCTCCCTAAACTGTCTCAAATTTGGTTTCAATGCATAGATCTATAAAAAATAGACAGGGATCACGAGTAGAAGTGGGAACATCGAGGTGGCAGCGCAGGCTCGTTGGGCTGAAGGGCCTGTTTCCCGTGCTGTTTTGTTCTTTGTTCTTAAGAAGGGTTGGACGAGAAGAGGCAGAGCATGAAGAAAAGCGGGGCGTGGGGGGAAGGGGGCATGTCCCCTCTCTCTGTCCAACACCAAAAATCTAACCTCTCTTCCTTCTCCAAAGACCTGGAACTTGTTACATGGCATCTTTCCACAATGTTTGGATCAAACTCTCCAATTATGTTTTTGAACTGGGACACTCTGAATTAAAGTTACAAATGACATCCTTTGAGTGTAACCATGGTGCACAATCTTTTCTCAGCCTTTTCTACCTCTCTTCATTCTTTGGCATGGCCACGACATGATCCTTAAGATGACTCCCCTCCATTGTCCAACACAGTGGAAGATCTCTTACCTTGTTCCAATCTTACCTGTATGATCACAGTCGGATGGTAATGGCTTCACTTTCTGAGCCCATACTGTAGCCTTTAGCATCCTGCAATGATCTAGCTCTGTACCCTTCCTCTTCTTCATCTCCGTGGTATCCCTTGCTTACATCATTTGTAAATATCAGGTAAAAATTGACAGGAACTCGGATGAGACCAGCTTTATCTCTCCAATGCCAGTCTTGGACTATCTTCTCCCAACCCCCATTGCAGCAAGAGATGGCAGTAACTAGCTACACATTGCACAGCAGTTTAATTTTCGTGTTATCAGACTCCATGTCCAACATCACATTTTGAAGATGCCACAGTTTCCTCCAGTTTTAATCAATCAGATCATGGCTGATCTCTCTTTGGGGAGGTGGACTTGAGACCAGAGAGAGATCAGCCATGATTTGATTGAATGACAGAGCGGGCCTGAAGGCCTGAATTTGCTAACTTCTGCTCCTAACTCCTATGTTCCTATCAAGCGCTAAACCATCATTTTTGTGCTGTACCAAAAGGCCTGTACCATTGTCACCAATTTCATCTCTGTCTCTAGCCACTATCTCAGTTTGAGGCAGATTCTTTACAGCCTTCGTGTTCCAGTGGGCTCCTAGTTTCTGGCTCTTTCCTCCACAAACATTACCTATTTCTATCATTGTGGCATTGCTTCTGTCTACCTCTGTCACAAACCAACAGCTATTGAAACTCTCATTTTTCACAAACTCAAATACAGCAATATTTTCTTGCCTGCCACCCTCCTTTCCCTTGCCCCAACATTCTCTGTAAATCTCAGCTTGATCCCTATTCAATCATTACATCTATGCTCATGGTGCTTATATTGGCTCCCAGTCCCCTGGTGTCTGCAGTTTAAAATTCTTGACATTATGTTTAAATGCTTTCCTTGCCTCACCACTCACATTGTGCAACTTCACCAAAAACAATAAAATGCCCAGAATCTCCATTCTTCTGATCTGGAGTCTTGTACATCATTTCTCTTCACCTCATCAATGACAGCCTTGCCTTCAGCCTTTTAGGACACACATTTTGCATTCTCTACTAAGCTCTGCTTTCTTTAAAATCGACGCTCAAAGCCATCTCTTTGATCAAATTTTTGCTCATCTTTGAATGTAAAGCTACCCTGTGAAAACAAGTGGCTGATAACTTATGTTGTGCTATAGCCAGTAGTGCTGATTTTGACTGCATGTGGAGGACAGATGGGTGATTAAAACTCTGTACCTACTGCTCACTTCCTCTTCAGTTTCGCTTGCATCAGGCCGTGCTTCATTTAAAGCCCACTGACAAGCTGCAGCATCAATTTGCACTTCAAATTTGTAATTAAGTACATAGCAGGATCCTGGATTTGCATTTTACAAGTAGCTTCTCACCTGAAATAAGCGAGCCGCTCAGCTTAAGCATCTGTCCCAAAAGAAGAACAGCTCGAGTGGCGTCATGAACAATGGGTGACTCACAATGACAATTTAGAGGCACAATTGCCCCATTTACATCTGGAGGATGTTAATCTGATGTTTCTTATCTTGTTCCTGGTCTCAAAAGTAAAAGAGGTCGAAGCTAGTATCAAATGTTATAATTGCAACATTTATTTGTAGAGGGGAGTACTGCAGGAGCACGCTAGAATTTTTTGACACTTCATTTGGTGCATTTTTCAATGTGCTAAAATTGATTATCTTTTGTTTATATAAAAATGAGACACACCAGGAATCAATTAGTTTTCTGCTCGTTTTAAAACGTGTTGGTAGCAGATAATCTGTCGCTGGGCGAAGAAGTTTTAAATTCATTTCCTTCTTGTTAATATTGAATCGCACTCTTTTCTTATTCATTCGTGGGACCCGGGCATTGCTGGCTGGCAAGTATTTATTGCCCATCCCTTGTTGTCCAAGGATATTTGAAAGTCAATCACATTACTGTGGCTCTGGAGTCGCATGTAAATCAGACTAGGTAAGGATGGCAGGTTTCCTTCCCTAAACGATATTAATGAACTAGATGAAGTTTTCCGAGAATCAGCAATGGTTTCATGGTCGTTCTCAATGCCAGATATTTTTTATTTGCCATGGCGGGATTCAAACCTGGGCCCCCAGAACATTAGCTGAGTTTCTGGTGATAATCTGATGAAAATACCACTCAGCCATTGCTGTTACTGCCCAGAGAATTATTCCAGTCCGATCTGTGGGCAGCAAATGCAGAATTGTAAAAATATCTTCCAAATGCTTTTCCTCCAAGGGTTAGTGAATTTGTACATTACAATTGCGCATTCTGGCTCATTCTAAAAATAACATTAAACTCAACAGTTGATGGATTTTTAATTTAGTAAAAGGAAAATCAATCAATGCTTATATTTTCAGAAGCCAAGCATTTCAGCTTCCACAAAAGACTCTTTCAGGAATCACTTTCTTTTCTCGAATTTACAATCCAGTTCAATGGAGACACCATCCCCATCCAGTGACCTCAGTTCATGTTAATCCTCTTCTGCCTCTTTTTCTCTTCAAGTCAACATGATCATTTTTCTCCTCAGTTGAAGCTGCCGCTCTTCGCCCCCTTTGAAAGGCTGAATTGATGTTAGTACTGTTCTCCTCTTCTCTCCTCAATTTGTGCAGTCTCCAGTCTGCCAGTTAATGTTGGCACTCTCCCTCCCCCCTTCAATCAATGTGACAATCTTCCTCCTGCCCAGGTTCTTGCTGGCATGTAGCCTCTATCAATGTTGTCAGTCACTTCCTCCTTCTCCTTCCTCAATTATTGCTTGTTCTTTTTTTTCCCCTCCTCCCTTAATTAATGCAGGCACTTCCTTTTATTCCCCCATCCAATTAATGCTGGCAGCTCCCCCCCACCACCACTATCTTTTGCCTCCCCCCACTGCTGCCCAGACAGCTGCCACCTCAGTGATCAGTGTTGGGAAAATTCAATTAGGTTTCCCGTTTCTGACTGCTGTCCAGTGATTATTTAGTGTGGTTGAATATCACTCACTGGTTTAGCCAGCAGGGAAAAAAAAGTGTTACTGGCATGGAGTTCGGGAGAGGAGACAATTTCTTCAGTCTTTTGACTAAGGTGAAGTATAAGGACATGTAGAAAATTATAATGAAAGGAAGTAGGGTTAATTTTACTGACGAAATTTACAAGGGCATAAAAACCTCAAGTTGAAACTGCCCTATAGTAAACTGTCCTAACTGCCCTATAGAAACTGCCCTCATTCCTTGCATGAGCGCTGACCTTGCACCTTATATCTAAATACTTCTTTTTGTCTGCCCTTAATTAGTGAGAGTTGGCAAACAATTTGACTGTTAGGGGCTTGACACAGCTAAACTCGCTCAATCTATTTTTGTGAGATCCTGCCCCATTTAGAAACTTCGGCAACCCAAGGTTTTGTTTTATTTTCAGCAGTTTCAGAAGGCAGTTTGAAAATAAATGTACCCAACTGATTTAAACCAAACAGATCAGACTACAAGGCAGTACTTGTGTAAGTTACCTCCGATTAAAAACATACCCTAGCACCAAATGTAAAAAATTATGTTGATCTTCGTGGATTCTGATATTCATTTGACAGGTTTCACTAGCATTGCAGTTAAAACATTTGCCTCCAGATATTTAGCACATCTTGTATAAACTCAGAACAATATTATGAAGAATCCAGTTATAAAACATCTAGAAACAAACTGTGATGCATACCAGCAGGAGAGAATGGTGAATAATACTAAGTTGTTTTAATATACTGACATTTAAAGAAATGTCTGTAATATCAATAACTAAGCGTATGATCCTTGCATCAAACTCTACAACTGAACAATGAATTGCAGAAAATTTGGCTGATTCCAAGGAGCAACACTATTTTCTGAAAAAGTTCATTTTTGACAAAACAGTTTCTTAAAGTAGGTATGGTTCAACAACCATTTACTGGGCCTAAGCCTATAAATATTAAATAAATAATTATAAGAAAGAAAAGCCTCTGATAACTTGCTTTAAGTATTATGCAAAAATTTCCAACTTCAGTCATGATGTTCCACATTGTGGTTTATTTCTGTCCATCTGGCTAAGACAAAATGGAAAATTTTATTCTGCAGAAGGTTGATTACTAAATATTACCAAAATTGAATCACCACTAGCAAAAGGAGATTTGACATCTGAACCTTAGGCATGATACAGTTATAGAAAAGAACCCAGGCATACATTTGACAAAGGAATTACTGTATTCGGGCCAAATATGAAATATAAATGCTGCAAACAGCTGGATTTAATTTGTCACCGAATCCTTTCCAATCTTAGAAGCCATTTTTAGTTGAGAAAACACATTCCACTTGAAGTGTGTATTTTGATTTCTTTTAAGTGCATTCTTTCTATGGATCTGAATATTTATGTTCATATTAATAACAACACAGCGGCTGAAACATGCAGATTTACTACACCTTTGGTTAAAGTATAAATATGGCTGTCCAGAGTACATTGATTGTCAGTGTGAGAGGTGCATCTGTTGATTGGTTTGTTGCTGGGCAATGCCTGGCTCATATGCAAAGGCACATGGGGCTCAAGCCCCAAGACCAGAAAATCCCACCTGAGATCAACGGACCTTCGTATGGTCTGCGTGCCGCTTGTTATGATTCCTATGGTGGGTGAGGTGGAAAAATTCCACCCTGTATCTGTGATGAATGGAATGAGATTGACGACAAGGGAAGGAGAGGGGCAACTGGGGGAGGAAGGGGGCAGCAAGGGGAGCAGAGGGGGGTGGCCGGGGAAGGGGGTGCGGAGGAGTGGATGAAATTAGGGAATAGGTTAAGTGTGGCAAAATGATGGGGACAATTATTTGATACAACCTATTGTTTGAAAGTTATTCTTTGCACTAAAATTTAGATTCACCAGCTTTGAATGAAACAGTTTTAGCAGAACTCTCACCTGAATGAAAAGAGTACATTGGCATTGATTCTTTAGACGAAGAAGATAACAATCTTTCTATTCACTCCAGCGTTTCCAAATCGTCTAACTCCACAGGGCAGGCCACCACTTAAACTTAGAATCAAGGATCGAGCAGTTATAATGTTGTTACAAAACATTTTTCCGGCACCCCGGCCATGTGTTTTGTGGCGGTGGAGAAGCTCGCTATTGGCTGCTGGATGTTCTGGCCCTGCCAGTGCCTGCAATGTTTTGTATGCCTTTCCCATCCCATCGCTGGGGAACCCGCCAGAGAGGTCGCCTTCGATGGGGCCAGAAGATCCCATCAGTGGGGAGGTGTGGAAAATCCCGCCCAAGGACTTGGTCATGGAACAAGATTTATATCGACTAAACTGTTTTATCTAATGATGGATGGTGAAATAACAACGTGCAGATTAAAAAAATAGAATGTTTATTCCTCAGATAATATCGATCCCATCAGATATAAACCTAGCTTTGTAACTGAGGGAGAAAACAATTTCCAATTAATTTTTCATATTCCATGACTATAAAGAAGTCATAAGGCCAAACACGTGATAAAATTTGTGTTTATATTCCTCAGCCTGTTCTTACACATGAACTACTTTTGTTATTGTTTCCAGATGAGAAGTTTTAGATTATGTTAAAGTCTTTGATGAAAGCGTGACAACAGATACTGTATCTAAAGAGATGGTGATATTAATCTGACTGCAAATGTTTTTCAGTTCTTCTATTGGCATTTTATAATAAACATTTTCTACTGTTTAGAGCTAGTCTCCATGGGACCAATACACACCTCTAGAAAGAACAACAGTTGTGGTAGAGTACGTTCACAACACAATTAAAAGCTTTAGATAATGGCTGGAATTCTCTGGTCTCATACACCCCACCGTAGCCGCCAGCGAGAAAGACGAATTTGGTGCTCAGCCAAATCTCCATTCGCTGCAGCGGGACTGGAGAATCCCTGCTGCAGGTGAGCTTCTGATCTTAAATTCTACAAATCAGTCTGTCAATTGCTCATATCCAGCCTGTTATGTCATTTCATTTATAGCAAAAATGCTCAACATTCGGTGTTTGACCTATAATGAATCAGAGTCTATTGTTATCTCCAAAAATACGGTATCTATTGTGACCTTTTAAGACATGAGGAAAGGGAACATTGCCAGTTAAGGCCAGTCCTATATAATAGCAGGTCAGCCTTAAAGAGCATTTTTTACTCCTGTTATACTCAGAAACTATGCAGTTTTTGCACAACATTTCACAATTCAGAGTGAAGCAAGGAATTCTGCTATTCCTGCCAACATCCCTCCCTGAGCCAAAAGCACCAGTAACAGCCCCGAATGACCGGTATTCATCTGATTTGATCATTATAGAAATTGTTATATCCTACATGGCTGTCGCATTTGCTTATATAATGTCAGTGAATTACTTACTTCAAAAGTAATTCATTAGATGTGAAACATCCAGAGGTCACGAAATCTTACTATATACATACAAGTTCTTTCCAATATAATTCCAATACGATACACCCTTTTCCTGCAAGAAAGAATAATTGGGAGAACAAGTTCCTGATCCCAGTCCTACACACTATTTGAATTTGTTCGTCTAAGTTTTGGTGAGTTTCATTAATTCTCTTTCAGGCAGCTAAATGGAGTACCACATGGAAAAGTGAAAAGCTTTATTTACAGTAGCCAAACAGGCAAACAAGAGCCAGCTGGGAGGGATTTTGAAATTCTGTCACTAGGACATTCTTGGCTACAATTGTAGCTTACGTTTGAAGATATGGCCAATGAGAGGGTTGGAGGAACTTGCTGCAGCCAAGAGAACAATGCAAAAACATGAACCGCAATGGCAAGTGATCCTTCAGCTCCACAGATGTGTGATTGGCACTGAATTCCTTTAGAAAAAATGCATAAACGTCTTCAAAGTTTATATATCTGACAGAATCACAGAAAATATATGATGAGCTCCTTGATTCATAGACATCTACAGCATAGGCAGAGGCCATTTGGCCGATCATGTTGACCGGCGTGGACAAAGATCTGACTTCACCAATCTCATTTTCCAGTGCTTGGTCCATGAGGTTATGGCAGCACAAGTGAATTTCTAAATATTTCTCAAGTGTTATGAGAGTTTCAGGCAGTGAGTTCCAGATTCCCTCTACTCCCTGGGTGAAAAAATTCTTCTCAACTCCCTTCTTAAGTCTTCGACCACTACCTTAAAATTTATGCTCTCTGGTTATTGGCCCTCTACTAATGGAAAAAGTTTCTTCCTATTTACCTTTCTGTGCTCCTCATAACTTAATACCTTTCTATTGGTTCCCCATCAATTTTTACTGCTCCAAGGGAAACAGCTCCAGACTATCCAAATTCAGATCCTGTAGCTCAGGCAACATCCTAGTAATTCCCCTCTACATCCTCTCCAGTGCAATCACATCCTTCCTATAATGTGGTGACCAGAACTGCACACAGTATTCCAATGGTGATCGAACTCGTGTTTTATGCAGTTCTAGCATGACCTTCCTGATCTCGTACTCTATGTCTCAGCTAATAAAGGCAAGTTTCTCACATGCCCTCTGAGCCACTTTATCAAGGATCTGTGAATATGCTCTCCAAATTCCCTCTGATCTTCAGTACCTTTCTGGGCCCTAACATTTACAGTGTACTCCTTTGCTTTGTTAATCCCCCCCAGGTTAATCCTCTTATACTTTTCTGGGTTGAATTCCATTTAACACTGCCCTGCCCACCTAACCAGTCCATTGACATTCTCCTACTATCTATGGCCATTCTTCTCACTGTTTACCATCCTATCAATTTCCATGTCATCCACAAACTTCCTGATCATGAGAGACCTTATCAAAAGCCTTGCTCAAGTCTATATAGACCCTTTTGGATCAAAGTAACTCAAGAGTGAAACATGGTGACAATATATTGCTGCTTGAAATGATTGGTTGTTCATAGTAATCACAATCTATTTTCCAAATCAAAATCCATCTAATTATAAGGATGCAATATTTTACCTAACCAGTCCATTGAAAACCTGATCATAGAATCCCTACAAGGATGCAATTCGACCATCGATTCTGCACTGACCACAAGCCCACCCAGGCCCTGTTCCCATGACCCCACATATTTACCCTGCTAATTCTCTGATGCTAGGGTCAGTTTGGCTTGGCTAAGAACCTAACCCGCACATCTTTGGACTGTGGTGTGAAACTGGAGCACCCGGAGCAAACCCACTCAGACACAGGGAGAATGTGCAAATTCCACACAGACAATGACCCGAGGCCGGAATTGGACCTGGGTCCTGGTAGCGTGAGACAGCAGTGCTAAGCATTGAGCCACCATGCTGCCCTAAGGATCAGAAGCAACACTGTTTTTACAATTTTATCCTCCTCTGAAGTCAGTAATATTGTGTGTGGTGTAACACCAACAGGATCTCTTGGTTTTCCATCCTGTGATTTAGGTTAAAATAATTCCCCAACTAATTTTATTGTATTTGTTTATAGCAATTTGATTTTATTGCTTACTTTAGCAGCCATTCTTATTGTTAAACTAATCGCCTCAATAGTAACACGTACATTGCCTAGCGTCCAAATGGGCTATAACATTACCAGCGTACAGTTCATTGTGTTGCACTGTCTTAAGTAGTTAATTTAAAAGATCCAATGACTGCATTGCTCAGCAAGTGCTGCACATTTTGTCTATCATAGGCAAGAATCCGGAGCATGAATTCTCTCCTTCTGATGAACCAGTTATAATGGTTACTTTAGTTATTGATCAAAAAAATTACTTTAAGATTATTCCATCACATTTATTATTTTCACAATAACTAAATATTTTGCATTTTTTACTGTATTTCATTTTGAAGGAATAGTCAAATTGACCATCCATTCAATCCCAATGAAAGCAAACTTTTATCAAATTGGAGTTTGCCATACTGTTGTGTTATTTTCAGCTGTGATATCATGTAATGTTTTTGTCCATGTTCCTGGTGTAATACTGTTACATAAGTCAAGAAGATTCGAGATGGTTGGTGTCAGCCAAGGCTGACATGAGAAGTATGGACAGGGTGAATAGGAAGTAGTTGTTCCCCTTGGACAAGGGGGCCTGGTTTTAGAATAAGGGGCAAGAGATTCAGAGAGGATTTGAGAAAAAAAAAAATCAGAAAGTAGTGAGAATCTGGAATGCACTGCATGGGAAAATAATGGAGGCCAGAAACATTACAACCTTTAAAAAGTTCTTGGATGAGCATTTGAAGCATTATAATATTCAAGAATATGGGACAAGTGATATGGGACAAGTTGCTGGAAAATGGGATTAGCATAATTTTAGTGATGGCTATTATTGGTGCAGACTTAATGGGCCAAAGGGCCTTTTCTGCATTCTACAACTCTATGACTCTAAGGCAGGTTAAAGGGATAAGCAGGGAAAGAAAGTCACCCAGAGTTCCCATTGTGGGGTGTTATGGAGATTCTCTGCTGGAAGATGAAATGTGCATAGAAATTATGCTGGGAGAGAATACTGGATTCAGTTGTGATTCCTTCTACGGTTTAATTCTCTCATGGCATGGGCTCACAAGTGATGAATGGTTAATTGGGTAAGGCAATCAAAGGATTTTTTTTGTTCTTGTAGAATTGTACGCAGCAGGAGTCGACACCTCTTGGAGAATGAATGAACATTGTAAAGAAATTGTATACTTTTTTTGTTCTTAAATAAATGTCATATCTGGATCCTATTGCATACATTACTGAGAAAAGGGCCATCTGCTTATTTATAACACAAGTGATAATGCTGTATACTGGAATTAATCGATTAAAGTTGCTCTTTATATCTCAAGTCAGACATGGAGCTGAATGATAAAGAGATCAATTTTAGCAAAATGCAGATTGATGACTCAAGCTATTGACCTGCATTTTCTGACTCTATACTATTTAAAGAACCAGAACTAATGCTGAAGAAAGATGACAGTCAGGCATTGTGAATATGACCACTTTTTTTTAAATGTAGTTAACTCCAGTTGTCAGTCTGTAATATTTTCATTCCAGATGGTGCCAAGGCAAAAATCTGGCAATACCTACCTGGAGAGAATAATTTTTTGTGACAATAGCAGGGCGTAGCAGATTTGATTAGCATCTTTTCAAATGACAAATTATGAGATTAAGCAATTTGTCATTATGCAAAGTATTTAACAAATGCTTTAGTGGTCTGTCATGAGGCTAATGATCATCTTTTGTTCTCATTCTAATGCTAAATGTCACCACCTTCTGCAAATAATTAGACTTCACTGACATATTTAGCTGTGGTCTATTTGTTTCTATTCAGGAGTCATGAGGTGTCAATTATTCATAAGAATGTTATAATTTCCAGCTATATATTTCACAACTGACGCAAAATACATTATTATTAGGAATGAGCGACATACAAAAGAGGATGAATTTTCTATAAGCTGCCTTTATATCATGACTATCTTCCTTTCAACACCATTCAAAGGTTTTCATGCAGTTAAATCCAATGGACCACAAGCCAGGTGCGCAATTATTGCTTGCAAATTTAAATTAGTTACTCTGATGGTGTAATCTCTGATGATCATTTATGTGTTATTTCTACCAATTTAGATAATGGGCTAAACCAGACAGAGTTGAGAAGAATCATGTGCCAACATCCAGTGAAATTTAATATTCTCTTAGCCCAGCACTCTTGTTAGCTTTGAGGATAAGCAAACAAATGATTTGGGCACCTAACCACAAGATATATGCTTCAAGAAATATGTTTCCTTGAATATAACTTGATTCTGTTGTATTCCCAACCTTGTAAAAATATTTTAATTTGTTGTAGTTTCACAGTCAGTTTGTGCAGGTATGTATCTTGGGTATTGTATTAACATTATATTGTTTTTCCCCGTTCTGCTTAGTTACTAATTTCTAAGTTGTTTCAAATATAGAGTACATAAATGGGAGACGGGTACCAACTAAAATTCTTCCCTCACACAGTGACGTGGAGCTGTCTCTGTAGTACGTGCCAGACTCATCAGTACAGCCAAATTGTAATATATCCTGGTATTCTATTACAAAGTAAGAAGTCTCACAGCACCAGGTTAAAATCCATTAGGTTTATTTGGTAGCAAAAGCCACTAGCTTTCGGAGCACTGCCTTTTTGTTAGATAAGTGGGAGTTTTGTTCACAAACAGGGCATATAAAGGCACAAACTCAATTTACAAAATAATGGTTGGAACCATTCCAATGGAACCATGGATACCTGATGAAGGGGCAGCGCTCTGAAAGCTAGTGGCTTTTCCTACCAAATAAACCTGCTGGACTTTAAATTGGTGTTGTGAAACTTCTTATCGTGTTTATCCCAGTCCAACATCGGCATCTCCACATCCTTCTATTACAGAACAGCATAGGGAAAGGCTGCAGAATAAATTGGAATCACTGTTTACCAATTATCATAGAAAAGAATATGATCTTTACAGTGCAGAAGGAGCCTGCACCGAAAATAAACACACCCAGGTCCTATCCTTGAAAACTCAAATATTTATCCTGCTAACTCCTTGACACTAAGAGTCAATCTAGCATTTCAATTAACCTAACCTGTGCATCTTTGGAGTGTGTGAGGAAACCAGAGCACTCAGAGGAAACCTCTGCAAAACACAGGGAGACTGTGCAAATATCACATAGATAATCACTTGAGGTTGGAACTGAACCCAGGTCCCTCGTGCTATGAGGCAGCAGAGCTAACTACTGTGCCACCATGCCTCCCAAAGAACAGAGAACGATAATAAGGTATAAGGTTTTTAAACAAGGAAATGAGAGTAATATAAAACAAAGCCTACAATCTGAATAAAGAAATAGAACAAAGAATAAAGAAAATTACAGCAAAGGAACAGGCCCTTCGGCTGTCCAAACCTGCACTCACTATGCTGCCTGAGTTAACTAATACCCCTACCCTTCCAGAGACCATATCCCTCAATTCCCATCTTATTTATGCAGTTGTCAAGATGCCTCTTAATAGTCATTATCATATCTGCTTCCACAACCTCCCCCAACAAATTCCAGGCATTCACCATTCTCTGTGTAAAAAATCTGTTCGTACCTCTCTTAAAGAACAAAGAAAATGCATCTCTTAAGGAACAAAGAAAAATAGTTCTCAGTCTTTTATATATGCATTCTACACTTTTACAAAGTTGGCATTATATATAATGTAGCTGTGGCAGTCTACGTGACATGAATAATAGTAAAGAGTTTTGCATTATTTCATACTTATTTAGCTTTCTTTTAAAATGCAGTTGTCAGATATATGAGTTTGTTGGTTTTAAATGTGGTTAAGTTAGAAATTCTTTTCGTTTTATTTATATGCCTGTAGGTACATTCCAACTTTTACAAGGCTGACTGTTATTCCTTGGTGATTTACAACATGGAATATGCATCCTCTGCTGATTCAGGACCCACTGCTGTCTCTTTGATCTCCATTGAAACCAGACAACAAGGTAAAGCATTGGATCTTGCAGCTGTATTTGATTCACAGGGTAGAATTTAATGCTCTCCCATGTGGTGAGTTTGGTGTTGGGAGGCATTTAATCAGGTACAAGAGTGGCAGATGGGAACACATGCTGCCTTCCCACCTTCATCCTGATTACCTCTGTGGCAGGAAGGCCTGTGGACAACTTTCCCACCCCACTGCCAATTGAGGCCCTTAAAAGGGCAATCAATGTCCATTTAAGGTCTTAATTTTGTCCCCACTGGTATTAATGCTGAATGGAGAGGGTTCAGCAGGTAAACTCCTGGGAAGGATTACCTGTAAGCTCCCAGGGAATCCATTGTTCAAAGGCATTCAGTGTCTGATCAGGGATCTGGCATCAGTAACACAAACTCCATTTTCCACCATTTATCTGAGGTCTGGGATCCAACAACAAATGCTTGCCCCTGGTTGAGTGTCTTATAACAGTTGCTGCCTTTTAATAGATTCACCAAACTCTGATTGGTCTTTGATTTTGGGGGAGGCCTGGCAATGACAAGTTAAGATCCTTTTATCATTGAACACTTTTATTTACTAGTTATAAAAGATATTGGAGACAGCAAAATAATCTTTTGGACTGGGTGGGTGAGGTCATGTGATGAAGCCTTTAGAAATATACCCACCCAATGATGGTAAATTTCAACATTTGAGACAAGAACTAGAATCAATTTAATTGTGCATCTTGATTGTTTTATGTTTGAATTCAAGAAGAAGCTGTTTGATGATTCGGTAGCTGATGCACGATGAGGTAACACCAGCCATTAAGCAAAACGTTAACACCATTTTTCAATGTGCAAATTTTGCATGGTGGATGATAATCCCAAACGTATTGTGTAGGAATTGCTCAGACTATTTCTTACTAGGCTTTCTTGAAAGTAGTTCTGAATGAAAACAGTTAACTTTATCTTGGGGCTGCCATCAGCTATGAAGATCCTCACTCAAGAAGCAGGTGTTTTGTCAAGAATTCCTGGTGGCTATCTTTGAAAGATAATAAGGAGCCTAAACCCTTTTCTGGGACCTCTCTCCTAAATTTGTTTGTTCTGCTCAGGAATATTCGATTGTCAGTGAGCCTAGTGGCTGGCAACAAAAATGTGAATATACCTTAAAAACAAAGGTTGATATGGAGTCAGGAGGAGCAGGAATGTGTCTGCCAACTCCACAGAACCTTCTGCAGGCTGCTACATGTCCGAGGTCGGTTTTCTTTCCATTGTTCCTCCAACCAGCAGGGTCACTGCTGACGACACAAAAGTTCTGAAATTCATCCTCTTGCAATGGGTTGCAGTGCTGGCAACTCACTCAACAGTCCAGTTGGAACCAAGGCCCAATTTCAGTTGCGCCTCAGACTCTCTAGTTGTGCCACCCAAAACTAGGCTTTGATCAATTCCTATCCGTGTGTTTCCAACTGCCTCATTCCTTACTTTGAATGAGAGTTCCACCTACTTACATTCTTCCCAGATTGTTTTCAATGAGCTTTCATTGAAGGGATTCCTTAATTACAAAGCATAATTAAGACTTTGTAAATCATTAGAGTCATAGAGGTTTACAGCATGGAAACAGGCCCTTTGGCACAATGTGTCTATGCCACAGTTTCTTTTAAATCCCTAAGCTAGTCCCAATTGCTCACATTTGGCCCATATCTTTCTATACCCATCTTACCCATGTAGCTGTCTAAGTGCTTTTTAAAAGACAAAATTGTATCTGCCCCATGACTATTTTAGCAGCTTGTTCCAGACACTCACACCCTCTGTGCGAAAAAGTTGCCCCTCTGGTCACTTTTGCAGCTGATCTATGCTTCTCATTATTTTATAGACCTCTATAAGATTATCCCTCGGCCTTCTACGCTCCCGGAGAAATGGTCCAAGTCTATCCAGCCTCTCCTCATAATTCAAACCAACAAGTCACAGTAGCATCCTAGTAAATCTTTTCTGTACTCTTTCTAGTTTAATAATATCCTTTCTACAATAGGATGAGCAGAATTGCATGAAGTATTTCAAGTGTGGAATGTCTTGTACAACTTCAACAAGATGTCCCAATTCCTGTATTGAATGTTTTGACCAATGAAATCAAGCATGCTGAATGCCTTCTTCACCATTCTTTCCATCTGTGACTTCACTTTCAAAGAGCTATGAACATGTACCCCAAGATCTCTTTGCTCTGTAACTCTCACCAATACCCTACAATTAACTGAGTAAGTCCTGCCCTAGTTCATCTACCAAAATGCATCACCTCACATTTGTCTAAATTAAACTTCACCTGCCATTTGGTAGCCCACTGGCCCAATTAATCAAGATCCCATTGCAGTGTGAGATAACCCGCTTCATTATCCATTATGTCACCAATCTTGATGTCATCTGCAAACATATTAACCATATCTTCTGTTTTCACATCCAGATCATTAATATAAATGACAAATAACAGTGGACCCAGTACTGATCCTCGGGGCATGCTGCTGGTTACAGGCCTTCAGTTTGAAAAATAACCCTCTATAACCATAACCACCCTCTGGTTTCTGTCACCAAGCCAAGTTGCGCACACATAAGGATGGCCTCAACCAGGATCTTGGGTTCATGCTGCACTATCTGTAACCCCCATCACTTGCCTGGGCTTGCAACATCTCACTTACTGTCCTATCCAGAGACAATACACATCTCTTTAACCTATGCTTAATGCTATCTCCACTCACATTGTCTGCGCCTTCAAGAATTGATTATAGCTGTAAAGATTAGCTGTAAATTCTAATCAGTATTCTGTAAATAGTGTGTGCCTTTATATGGTCTGTTTGAGATCAGAACTCTCCACTTACCTGACGAAGAGGTAAGCCCCAAAAGTTTATGGGTTTACTATCAAATAAACTTGTTGGACTTTGACCTAGTGTTTGAGACTTCTTATTCTGTCATCAAGCCAATTTTGTATCCATTTAGCTACCTCATCTAGGTCCCAAGAGACTTAACTTTATGCAACAACCTACCATTTGGTACCTTGTCAAAGGCCTAGCAAAAGTCCCTGTAGACAATATCAACTGCACTGCCCTTATCTACCTTCTTGGTTACTCCTTCAAAAAACTCAATCAAATTTGTGAGACATGATTTTCCACTCACAAAGCCATGCTGACTGTCTCTAATTAGTCCTTGCATCTCTAAATGCCTGTTGATCCTGTCTCTCAAAGTACCTTCCAACAACTTACCCACACAGATGTGAGGTTCACTGGCCTGTAGTTCCTAGGCTTTTCCCTGCAGCCTTTTTTAAACAAAGGCAGAATATTTGCCAACTTTCAATCTTCAGGCACGTCACCTGTGACTATTGATGAATCAAATATCTCTGCTAGGGAACCCACAATATTCTCCCTAGCTTCCCACAATGTCCTGGGATACATTTCACCAGGTCCCAGGTATTTATCTACCTTGATGTGCTTTAAGACTTCTAGCACTTCCTTCTCTGTAATATGTACACTCCTCAAGACATTGCTATTTATTTCCCCAAGTTCCCTAACATTCATGCTTTTCTTGACAGTAAGCACTGATGAGAAATATTCATTCAGGATCTCACCCATCTCTTGTGGATTCGCACATAGATGACCTCATTGACCCATTCACAGGTCTACAATTGAATATTATGGAACTAATTCCATTTCAAACCCTTTCAAACTCGCTTGGACGTCGTTATTAATCCCAAACTAATTAAAAAAAATTCCTGCAACATTTTAATTACACTGTGGATAATTTATGAGAGAGGTTTAGTTGCCATTGGTGCCATGAGATTAACTATGTTAAAAGGTCTCAATATATACATGTCATTTGTACACTTGAGAACCCCTCAATTTTTGGAATAAATTTGCTCCGTAGGTGAGGTTATGAAGTTATGCTTCATTCTGCTATGACTAGATGATGGGGGGAAGGTTTGCTGAATGACTCCATGATTTGCCCATCTCCTCGTCTGACTGCGAGTGATTTTGGTATCAGAGAACACAATTGCAATTCTCCATCCAAAAGCAATCAGATCCCACAACCAAAGCACCTTCTTTTCCATTCTGAAATAAAAAAGAAACCCCAATGCAACAAATCCAAGGCAGTTTTATTCAAACTATCCAATATTCTATACAACTATAGAATCTTTAAAGTGCAGGAGGATGCCATTCAGCCCATCAAATCTGCACCAACTCATTGACAGAGCATCTTATTCAGGCCTTATTGCCATTACTTCACATTTTTATGCCATTAACTCTCCTATCTGTACATCTTGGGTCACTAAGGGACAACTTAACATAATCTATCCACCTAACCTGAACACCTTTTGACTGTGGATGGAAACCGAAGCACCCAGAAGAAACCCACATGGTGAAAACCTGAAAACCTGAACACAATCATCCAAGATCTGAATTGAACCCAGGTCCTTGGCACTGTGAGGCAGCTGTGCTAATCATTGTGCCACCCAAAAAAATCATTTAATCACCCTTATGTATTTGTTTAGTACCTGTTTGTGGGTTCCTTTCTATGGTTTAGTGCGGCTCTGCAGGGTGACTGCAGTATGTCTATAGAAGGCTGCTGTCTTTCAGAAGAGAAGATTTTAGATGACCTTGCAGAATACCTTCGAGCAGCTCTAAGGCACAGTTGGAATGCAGCACCTCTGCAATGTACAGCAGTACTCCAGACTGGCTAGCTGACAGACACCAGATGGGTTACTGGCAGAGCATCAGTGGTTGGAGCCTGAATGTTACCATCATGAGAGAAGACATTGCGATCATTAAACTTCTTTCTGCACTGCATCCAAGTACTCAATTAGACTGCTGGCATTACTCCCACTACTTTTGTCATATCTGTGTGAAAAGTGTCCTGGCCCCGGGGTTGAATCCTCTCTACCTGTTCACTATCTTCACAAAGGCCTCCACTACTGCATCGTAAAACCTTTGATCGTCTGGGATTGTGGTGACTTTATCTTAACTAATCATTTGAGGAATCATGGAGTTTCCAGTTGGAAAGTTAGCTGCCTCCTCCCTTCCACCTATTGCTGTTCCTAAACAGTTTGTATTTCCCTGGCGACAAGAGCTGTGCCCACATGATGACCGGGTTAGGAAGGCATAGGAGACTGCTATGAACCGGGATATATCGCGAGTAATGTAGAGCTGCTCTGTAGTGGTATAGATAACAGAATCATTGCTTCAATACTCAATGGTCTGCTCTAAGGCGTTTCATGCTGCAGCAAAGCTCCCATTGTATGTTGGCTACATGTGATGCCTTTCAGAATTAATGCAGCCAGACTTTTGGAGAATGAATTGTCCTTTCAGGTGAAATGGATTAAGATCCCATGGCACCATCCACTGAAGTACAGAGGAATTATCTTTCCATCATGGCCAACGACGATCAAAAAACAGATATTCTGATCATTCGGCTGTTTGTGGAAGCTTACTAGGCACAATGTGGTTGCTTAATTTCCTACTTTATACCTTTGACAACACTTCAAAAGTACTTTACTGTCCCATAACATTCTGGGATATCCTGAGGCTGTGAAAAGTACTATAAGAATACAAGTCTATCTTTTATTGCATCTCTGCTGCTGGCTTTGGGTCTTCCTTTAATGGGGTGCGGCAACACTGTCAAGTAACTAGGCAGTTTATTAAGTTGTAATATCACTCCTCCAGCGACATGAACACAGAGCAGAGTCACAGATCACAAAGACACACAGATCACAGAGACATCCACCCAGAGAAACACATACGAAGGTGCACAGTGGCACAGATCACAAACACTCACGTGCGCACAGAATCATAGAGGCACACATTCAGAGACAAACATACATGCTCACACACAGTCACAGATCGTAGAGACACCTACCCAGAGATACACGCACACAGTCACACAATCAGTGTAAGGAAATCATGATAAAATGAAAAGCAAAGAACTCCAATAATTAGGAATTTGTTCTGGTGGTTGTGTGTTTTTTAAAAACGATTTAAAAATGAAACTGTAGTTACTGTACACAAATGTTTACCTAAAGCAAGTTGGTAATAATGAGATAGAATGTCAAGAGTTTAAGTAAGTATGCTAGCAGTTCAATGAAGTGATGAAGTGTGAATTTGACAGTTACATTCAAAAAAGTGAACTCACAAAATGAAGGTAATTAAGAATGACTTCTAAGGAAGTTAGTTCAGATAAAGGAAAATTGAAAGGGGAAAACAGTATATGGGGCTAAATTCCCTCTGTACAAGCTATTTTTTTTTAATATCATCCCATAACAGGGTGCTCTATCAACTCAAAACAAGCTGTACTTGGTAAAAACCTGTTTGAGAAACTAGTTTTAAGTCAGAAGCAAGACTAAAAGATACAAGTGCCTGGTGTGGTAACTATTATTAGATTTTGCCTAAAGTTTTAAAACCTATTGTTCAGGGAGGTTTATTTTTGAAGTTAGAAAAATAGAGGAATTTGGAACTGGGTAAATTTAAAAAATACTACGTAAAGCCATCATGATAGTTAACTAACTTGTCATGTGTTTTGTTGAAAAGATATTTATTTTGTTTAAAGCTGTCACAAAAACATCTGGGACATCCGTCACTGGTCTTCTCATTTTTCCTCACATTGTACCACATTGTAAACTAGAGCTGGAAGTAGGCATTTTAATCTTCCCTTCTGGGATTTGGAACACAGCATTTAACATGAGCTGTGCTGTTAACATCAGTGAGGTTTGCCTTATGGTAATCTCTGTTTAGATGTAGCTCCACAGCAGATGCCTAGAGGCAGCTCCAGACTGCAGTTTTGAAAAATGTGTGGAGCTCAGTCATCTCAAAATGCAGGTGCTCTCCCTTTCCTTGAGGTCATAGGCTGCAACTCTTACAGTGCTGGAGAGACACCTATTGACACTTTAGCTTTGAAAGTTCATCTATCATTCTTAATTGGGCCGTGAGCATGCCTGCTCACTACTAATTTGCAAATGTGGCAAAAATCAGTGTCGGGTTGGTGCTCCTGACACATTATGGGGTTGGACCTCTGGCACAATGATACATTGATTAGCACTGCTGCTTCACAGCCCCAGGGACCCAGGTTCAATTCTGGTCTCGGGTCACTGTCTATGTGGAGTTTACAAATTCTCCCAGTATCTGCATGGGTTTTCTCCAGGTGCTCCAGTTTCCTCCCACATCCAAAGGTTGTGTGGTTAAATTGATTGGACATGTTAAATTGCTCCTTAGTGTCAGGGGGACCAGCAGGGTAAATGTGTGGGGGCTTACGGAGAAAGACCTAAGTGGGGTTGTTGTCAGTGTGAGCTCGATGGGCCAAATGGTCTCCTTCTGCACTGTAGGGATTCTATGATACATGCAACTCAGAATGAAAAATCTTCCTCCTATGTGCTGTAACTGTTCTGTGATTCTAATGATGAGGCGATCCACTGGAGATCCTCCAGTGCATCTATTGGTATAGAACTCAGCCATATACACATTGCTTTGTGTCAAATTTGCAAGTTCCAGCCAATTTAAGGGAGTTATAATTGGTCACAGCATCCCTGGGTTGGTCATTGGAAACATCTGGTAGGATTTCAGTTCTTAGTTCCCATGTAATGAGCTAATTTCTCTAACCCTGGTGGATCTACTGCCAGACAAAGACAACATGAGCATGGCTGTGATATCCTCACCATCAAATAATCTGCCCGTGTGTGGTGGTACGGCGCTGTGGCACAGGACAGTAAGATACGGATGCTGTTGTGTAGGAGAGGCAATGGCCTTGTGGTATTATCGCCAGATTGTTAATTCAGAAATTTAGCTAATGTTCTGGACACCCAGTTCCAATCCTGCCATGGCAGATGGTAGAATTTGAATTCTAATTTTAAAAATCTGGAATTAGGAATCTCCTGATGACCACTGAACCATTATCAGAAAAATTTGGTTCACTGATATCCTTTAGGGAAGGAAATCTGCTGTCCTTACCTGGTCTGGCGTTTATGTGACTCCAGAGTTACAGCAATGTGGCTGACTCTCAACTGGCCTCTGAAATGATTTAGCAAGCCACTCAGTTTGAAGGGCAACTAGGGATGGGCAATAAATGCTGGCTAGCCTGTGATGCCCATATTCCATGAATAATAAAAAAAACTTGGATACATGATCCAGTTCCAGTGGCAATGCTTAAAAGCGGTGTCGAGCCAATGCATTAGCCTCGCCAATAAGATAGACATGACGCCGGACATTAAGTAATACCTCACAAGACATGTCTAATACTGCCAAGTGATTGCTCAGTAAACAAATGTTTATCTTCCTCTGTTAGCCTTTACTTTGAAAATTGTTTAAACACGTCAGAACAAATCAAAATTTGATTTGATTTAGCATTACACAGTTTTTAATTTTCTAAGCTCACCTTCTGAAACTGGCCACTCACCACAATTACAGCAGTGTTAGAAATTCTGCATTAATTAGGGGCGGCACAGTGGCCAGCACGGCTGCTTCACAGCACCAGAGACCCGAGTTCGATTCCCAGTTGGTTCACTCTCTGTGCAGAGTTTGCACATTTCTCCCTGTGTCTGCGTGGGTTTCCTCTGGGTGTTTTGGTTTCCTCTCACACTCCAAAGGTGTGCAGGTTAGATAGATTGGCCATGCTAAACTGCCTCATAATATCAGAAGAACTGGCTGGGATAAATGCATGGGTTTATGGGGGGTAGTCTTGGGTGGAATTATAATCGGTGTAGATTTGATGGGCCTAATGGACTGCAGTGTAGGACTTTACAATTTCTATGATTCCTAACCATTTTGTATATCTGGAGATATTTCACAATATTCTGACCTCAGAGTATCTACCTTCAGTGAGGGATTCCATCCTTATTTACAACTGGCAACACGAGATGATTTTCTTCTTTCTTTATGCAGGTTATACTAGGCCAATTTATTTTTCTTACTGTTGCTCCCAGCTGCCTCAACATAAAGGGATTGAATCATATTGTGCACAATAAAGTATGATACGAGACGAAATATTTTGACACAAGCCAAAAAGGGAGGTTGTCTTTTTTTCCATTAATGAAGTTCACCTCAGAGCAGTTTAGCCGTCAAATAGCCCAGCTGATCAACAATGTTACTGTGCACCACATTCCTTTGAGGTACTGTACTGAAGATTTGGGAAGCACAGAGGAAAAACTTTATTCATAGAGGATCGCACGTGATAAAAATGCAGATCTTTCCATAGCCTACGGGTGAACTAAGCTTTTTGATCACAGAGATATTTCCTCCCTCTTCAGCTTAATCTAATTAAACACAGATGGCGATATTCTTGACTGTGCTCATACTCACTAAAGTACTTTAGGAACTGTAGTTAGATAAGTAATTGCACAATTTTGCATGTCTATATACATGACATATTGACACCTTAGCAATTATATTTTAAGCCCAATAAGTCAGTGATATTGTTGCATGTGATATTGTTATAGAAATAGGAGTAGGCATTCAGTCCATCGAGTCTACTCTGCCATTCAATGTGACCATGACTGATCCTCTACCTCAACACTATACTCGCATTCTCTCCACATCCCCTTAGGGGCTTTAGTATGCAGAAACCTATTTATTTCTTAATTACATTCAACAACTTGGCTTCCACAATCTCCTGTGATAGAGAATTCCACCGGTTCACTATCTTCAGTAAAGAAATTTCTCCTCGCTGCAGTTCTAAATGGCCTACTCCATATCCTGAGACTGTAGTAACTTGTTTTAGCGCCACCGTCAGCCAGGGGTAACATCATCTCTGCATCTAGTCTGTCCAGCCCTGCGAATATTTTATACATTTCATTTAGATACCCTCTCATTCTTCTAATCTCCAATGAATACAGTCCTAGTTGAACCAACCTTTCATTATATTACAATTCTGTCATCCTAGAAATCAGTCTGGTGAACCTTGGCTGCACTCCCTCGATAGCAAGTATATCTTTTCTTAGGTAAGGAGACTAAAACTGCACACGATATTCCAGGTGTGGTCTCACCAAGGTCCTATACAGCTGTAGTAAGACATCCTTGCTCTAGTACTCAAACCTTCTTGCAATGAAGGCCAACATACATTTGCCTTCCTAACTGCATCTTCATGCTTGCTTTCAATGACGGGCAAATAAATATACCCAAGTCCCTTTCTATATCAATATTTGAATAATATTCTGACATTGTTTTTCCTACCAGTGGATCACTTCATACCTATCCACCTTATACTGCATCTGTTAATGTATTTGCACCCTCATTCAACTTGTGTATAATTTTATTGAACAAAGACAATTATGAATAAAATGTTAAGTTCAATACTATTTTGGTAAATTAGGCATCTCAGTTTAAATACATCAAAACTGGTGTTGGATCTTGTTTGAATACATGGCCAATTTACCTGTCCACTCAATCATCTTAACTGCTCTGTTCATCTTTGTGACAATCTAGCACGATTTATCAGGATATGACTAACACATTTTAGATATGCTACTGATTCAAGGTTACTCCTGACCTACTCTGTTTAATGTCTAAGCCTATGTATTTTAAATCCCCTGAAGCCTGACTTCCAATCTTAAATTCTCTTTTAATCTCATTTGTAACAAATTGCCACAAAACCTCCCTGTTGTGTATTCATGTTTGTTCCTTGTTAGAACAAGGTCACTTTAAGAATTGAGTCATGTAATGTGTGGATGACATCATTGGCCAGTTGCACAAGCAAATGAGCAGTCTATCCTATAAGCCTCTGGGGCAAACACTTGGCCAATAAAGCTCTTGTTGTTTGTACCTTCATAGTCTGGAAGCTTATTCTTTACAAATACCATAATTACCAGAAAACACTAGTAAGATAAATGCTTGCCCAGCTAAGACTACTTTATCCATTTTGGGCATTGATCTGTAGGGTTATCAGAAATGCAGACAGAAGTAACTCAGTGGTTAGCACTGCTACTTCATAGCATCGGAGACTGAGGTTTGTTTCCCAGCTTGGGTCACTTTCTGTGTGGAATTTGCATGTTCTCTCTGTGTCTGTATGGGTTTTCTCCCGGGTGCTCCAGTTTCCTCCCACATTCGTGCTGGTTAGATGCATTGACCTGAACAGCCGCCAGACTGTGGCAACTAGGGGAATTTTACAGTAACTTCATTGCAGTGTTAATGTAAGTCTACTTGTGACTAATAAATAAATTTTAATCCCTAATGATAGGTCTTTCCTCTCAAGTTGTATTAGTGAGCAACGTTAAATAGTCAATCAACAGCAAAATCCGACACTAAAGCAAAGCTGCTGGGTTTAGAAATCTGATTGAGTAGGCCACAAGTGGGTGATGTTGTTTTGTATGGCTCTTCATCAAGGCAGTACTTCAATTACAAAAGAAATCTGTGCTTTCTTGCCCACTAGGATAATTTCATCTTCAGCTCTTATACAAAGTATGACAATCATTCATACAGTTTATCACAGCTGTTATTGACCAAAATGGAAACTTCAGGGTGAACAAGTCTAATACATAATAAGCATTTATATTCATATAAAACAACTATAAATCCTACTGTGTGTCAACTTGGCACAATGATAAAGTTCTTACCTCTAAATCGGAAGGTCGTGGATTCAAAATCAAACCATACAAAGTGTCTTGAGCACAATCTAAACTGATGCTTGAGAAGGGATGTAACATTGAAAGTAGTGTTGAATTTAGGATTAGATGTGCAAATGAAGCTACGTTACATTGATGGAAAAGGAGTGATAAAGAGAGAAATTTATTCACCTTTTTGGACTTGGTCATAGTAGGTATTTGGGGCATACAGCAGAGATTTGAATCCACATCTGAATGGAATTGAAAGGGGAACTAAAATCAATCACTAGATGATTTCCAGTTCTCTTGTGCTCTGAGATGCTGCTAAACTATCCAAAAAGGTTCGTTTCTGAAGACCGTACCTTCCTAGGCCAGAGTGAGGCAGCACGAGATAGTTAAAGGACTCTATCCCTCAAAGTGTTAAAAATAGGCTAATATTAGTATTAGAGTTTCCGCCAAAACGTAGGAAAAGTGAAATTCAAAAGCTTGTGGCCTGAAATTTGGATTTTGAATCTGAGGAAACTGAAACAGACAAACTAACTGTAATGAAATCACAGTTAGAAAGTAATGTCCAGAGCTAGAATTCAAAGCTAGAGAAAGGAAAGTGGGAAGGAACAGAGGAAGGAGGAAAGGAACGGGAGGATACAGAGTAAGAAAGAGGGTTCCAAGCAGAGACACCAGAATAGGAGGTAAGGCTACTTGAAATGTGTAGGAAAAGGTCCAATGTTCCCAACGAGTCCACCCGTAGTTCAGGTCTGGAACATAAGAATTAGGAGCAGAAGTAGGTGAAATTCAGTAGACTCACTTTCAGTCTCTTTGCATGCCAATAATTTTCTTTTAAATGGCCTAGTATTACACACTGGAAACACCAGTCTATCCTCTGCGATTCACCTTTTAAATGTTGGGGACTCTCCAGCCCTTCCTTCAGTATTCCCCTTTCTCTCCATCCTGTGTCAACTTCATCCATCTCCCTTAAATCTCCCCTTTGTCTGTCAGCATTACCAGATCTCGGTTTACTTTGATTCAGTGGCCTATGGGTTAGCTCATAGTTACTGTCTAGCCCTTTCCAGTTTCCAATTTGATAGGGGGATGAATTTTTGATCCTTCATACTTGCTCTGCCTTGCAGTCAGATCATGGTTGATCTCTCCCTGGTCACAAATCTATCTCCTCACCTGTTTCCATACCCTTTCTTTAATATTAAAAATATATCTATATCCTTCTTGAAACCATTCAACAATTCAGACTTCACCGCTTTATGGGGCAGTGAGTTTCACCAATTCATCAATTATTGAAGTTTACCAATTTAATCTCCAAGTTTGCCGAGGAAAATGTTGAAGTCTTCTTCACTTCTTTTGAAAGTACAGCTCATCTAATGAAATAACCAGCAGAGAACTGCATCCTGCTTTTGCAAAGTGAAGTAACAGCCAAACCTCAAAGTTTACTCCCTGTTGCCTGATAGCCTCGAGTGTTCAACAAATTATGAAGCGGCATGAAGTGCTATTTTCAAGGCAATGATCTGGTGCTGGAGGCCTACCGTCAGAAATTCTGCATCCTCAGAGAACAGCAGGACGAAATGTACATTCAAGTTGAATGCCTTAAGCAGTTTGTTTTTGACCAATGGATACTGGTGCTTAAAATCAGGTCACATGCCAAAACCTTTAAGAAATACAAACTTCACTCCCTCTATTAAAACTCTTGTAGAGGAAGAGAAGCTGGAAAGGACCAGACAGGCAACTCTTATGGAAGTTAACTATAAGCTTACCCACAGGCCCTTGACGCAAAGTAAACCAAGATCTGGTAATGCTGATAGACAAGGGGGAGATTAAAGGGTGATGGATGAAGCCAAGACAGGATGGAGAGAAAAGGGGGAATACCGAAGGAAGAGCTGGATAGTCCCCAACATTTAAAAGGTGAATCCCAGAAGGTTAACTGGTGTTTCCAATGTGGGAAACCAGTCTATATATAAGAAAACTATTAGCTTGCAAAGAGATTCAAAGGGAGTCCTACCGGCATACTAGTATTCAGGACCATGGAAGTGGTTAATCTATGCATGTGCAAACATACCAAACAGGCTTGGGGGGGTGGGGGGGTGGTGTGTGTGTGTGTGTGTGTGTGTTGTATTCCAGGGGAAGATGACTCCTAACTATTGAAAAGAGCTGGGACAGGGGACATCACTATTTTCCGAGATACTGGCTGCTAGCAAACTTAAATTAAAGAATTCCCATTGGTGAATACGGTAAATTCCAGTGTGCGTGCTAGTTCAAGAGCTCACAGGAATGCAAGTTGAGGGGCTACTGATTAAAGTTTACTTGTAAAGCAAGCTCATTACAGGCCTTGTAACGGTAATGTACTTCAAAACTTTCCAATGCAAGGGATGCAGAAACTGCATTTCTGCATAATTGCAGAACAACCTTATTGTTTGAAGTTCGTTACTTGGAAAGTCAAGGATAATGCAGAGAAGCTGAAAAGACTGGAGAAAGCCAGCAGGGCCCTGCAGAAGTGCTGCTATCCAAGAGAGGTTCAGAGCCTCGACAGGAGGTGTTAGAACCCAGGAGAGTTGAAATGGCTGAAGAAAAGCCAATTGAATTTAAAAAGATCAAAGCTAGGACAATGCCAGATGTCAGAAAGGACCGGAACCTGAGGAAGTTAAACATTAAGCCAGTTGAAGTAAAAGTAAGGGTCCTTGAAAGTCAGAAAGCTGAAGGAAGACAGTAAACAATCTGGTTGACATTTCAGATTTACACTGTGACCAGGGAAGTTGCCAAATAGATCAAGACAAGCAAAGATGGTGCCTCACTTGACTGAACAGCCACAGGAAAGTTCAGCAGAAATTGAACGTGTGCTTGGGGCACTGGCATTCCAAGGGAAATGGAACAGGTTCAGGGAAAACCAAATATCAAAAGAAGAGAGAATGGGAAGGAAACTTAGCCAAAACTAACACTGGTTATAGAGACTGCAAGGGGGGATACCAGTGAGTCATAGAGTCATCGAAGTTTACAGCATGGAAACAGGGCCTTCAGCCGAATTTATTCATGCTGCCCTTTTCTTTTAAACCACCATGCTAGTCTCAAATCCCTTTTAGCCATCTTACCCATGTAACTGTCTAAATGCTTTTTAAAAAAGACAATTATATCCTTCTTTACTATTACCTCTGGCAGCTTGTTCCAGACATGCACCATCCTGTATGAAAAAATTACTCCTCTGGACACTTCTGTATCTCTCTCCTTTCAATTTAAACCAATGCCCTCTAGTTTTAGATTCCCCTGTCATTGTGAAAAGATATTGACTATCTAGCTGATTTATACCCCTGATTATTTTATAGTCTTCTATAAAAATCATCCTTCAGCCTCCTGAGCTCCAGGGAAAGAAGTCGCAGTCTATCCAGCCTCTCCTTATAACTCAAACCATTAAGTCCCTGTAACATCCTAGTAAATCTTTTCTGCACTCTCTCGAGTTTAATAATATCCTTAAATATAGGCTTAACCAATGGCAAACCAAAACTTTAACTAGAACAACAGTGTTTGTGCAGAATTAACCAAAAGTGAAGTGCCGTACAAGTCCAGAATCCCAACAGGAGGCTAACATCACTTTGCAATCCTCTGACTTCCTGGAGGTCAAATTTACTAAAGTACCTGGGACTGAACCACCAGTTCTAGAGGCTATCGAGCTGGACAGTGAAGGGTTAAAACTCAGCCAAGCAACTCAGGCCCTGCCAACTAGAAAAATTGCACAGTACCTGTGCTATCTCACCTTTAATCAGAAACACAATGGTGATCAAAGATCGGGGGAACAGAAGTTTAATACGAGTGCTAAACCCAAAGCCATGGGACAATACGTAATCAGGGATTTGTAAGAGAGGCACCAAGCAGCGAGTTCTAAAACCAAGAATCCTCATTAATGCCTGATCCTTTAGAGGGAACAAAGAGTATTGAGAAATAATGCAAGACTAACTGTTTCCTACAAAAATGGGTTTTCTCCATAGCAATCATCCAAAAGGGAAATGAGCAATATGACAGCATGCTCTCCAGAATCTAAGTCAGTTTAGGATTATCTGCTTGCCAACCCACCGATAGTGCATAGCTGTAAGATTAAGAGTGAATGAGCGTGTTTCCTTTTTTTGACACTTGGATGTCTTGCTCGTTATAATTTATTTTCCATTTTCCGTGAGGAGGAGTGCCATGATGATGCATGATGTGCAAGTGGAATTCAGCTAGTGTAATGTAAAAAGGAAAAGCAGCAGCCAGGACAGCAAATATATTTTGTTTAAAACGGCTGCAAAAGTCACCTGACCTACAAATTGGCCAAGCATCTAGAAATGGACTACCAAAGTACATGGCAAGACATTTCACCTAATTGACTTCAAACTTTTCATCGTCTAACCTCTTTTCAATAAAAAGGACAATACATAGGAAATTACAGCCAGTACAGGCCCTTTGGCATCAATGTTGCGCCAACCCGTGAAATCAATTTAACGTCCATCTAACCTACACTATTCCAATATTATCCATATGTTTATCCAATAACCATTTAAATGCCCTTAATGTTGGCGAATCCACTACTGTTGCAGGCAGGGCACTCCACGTCCTTACTACTATCTGAATAAAGAACCTAACTCTGACATCTGTCCTAAATCTATCATCCCTCAATTTAAAGCTATGTCACCTCGTGCTAGCCATCTCCATCCGAGGAAGGCGGCTTTCATTGTCCACCTTATCTAATCCTCTGATCATCTTATATGCCTCTATTAAGTCAGCTCTTAACCTTCTTCTCTCTAACGAAATCAGCCTCAAGTCTCTCAGCCTTTCCTCATAATACCTTCCCACCATACCAGACAACATCCTGGTAATAAGCCACTAGATTTCCTGACAACAGAAACAACTTGGGTCAAAGAAGGCCTAACAAAACTCATTGTGTCAGGATAGCGCCAAACATCCCACATCTATTAAAATTGCATCTTAATGGTTTGGCAATGGGAGATCAAAGCTCCTTTACTAATATGGATTGGCCACCATTGTGTGCCAGTAATCAGCTGTCACATGATTAGAATATCAATTATGAAAAGCTATGATTACAAGTTTGTATGTGTTTTTTTACAGTAAAAGAGGAGTTTACAGAAGGTAGCAGTAATATCCAAAGAAGGCTACCAAACGTAACAATCTCTCCTTGATATTTTCAAGTTTGGACCCAATATCTGGAACATCTTGTATATATGAGAATTGTAATTGAAAGGAATTTAAAGTACCATAGCATCTATTTGGGAAAAAGGCAGATTAGTTTAAATTAAACTTCTCCAGAAAAACAAATCAGCTTACATTGGTGGCAACAACCCAGCAATTTTAAGACAGCAAATGTCAGAACACATATTTCTCTTTTTTCTTATAGAATTTCACCTCCTCCATGCTGTAATTTGATGTGTTTTATAGGCTAGCGTGTGAACACATGTTGCAGAATTCTGGATGTGCTTTCATATTTTTAATAAGTCTAGTATCCAAGTGAGCTTTTAACAATAATACTAACTCCTTATTTGTGGACTCAAGTGATCTGGCTTATGTCGCTATTTAACTTTATGTACTATTAAGTGCATACTGAACTGAGAAATATCACAACTTTTAAAAATTCAAACTCTGTTATGATCAAGCTCAGGAGTGGAAGAGGAATTTATTCACCCCTCCAAACTTAATCATTGCAAAGTCCCGAAAGCATATGAGAGAGTGGGGATCGCTGCTGCCGCTTAAACCATGAATTTGGTTTCAGGTTTGAGTTCCAGTCCTCAAATATTCTTTACCTCAGTCATTCAGAGGCTAAGCTGGCACGTTGGAGGAATGAATTTCATGGTTAATGTTTTCCTTCATTGAGAGGAGACTCCCAAGATATGCAAAATAATCCACATTTTCCAGGATGTCACTGTTGACCTGAATTTATTGGAGGGTGAGGGAGGTACGTTTGCTTTGAGAGCTGGTTGGAAGGGGGCCGTTAGTTTTTTGGATCTCCCAGCCTATTTTCTCATATGCTTCAGAGAAGAAGTGAACAATGACAGGGAGCTTATCTTTGACTAACTGCAAAAAATTACTTAGTAGATTACTGCAGTTTTGAACTGTATTTTAGCTTTCCAAGTATCTGCACTGTAACTTCAAAACTTCAATTATTTTTTACACTTAGGTTTTAATTCTCTTTATGAAAAGTCACATCAACTCTTATCTAGCTTTGTTTTTCCATTTTTCTCATTCACTGACTGAAGGGGTTTATTCTTGCTGAAGTCTAGTCTATGGGTGCTAGAATGTGAACCTAGGATTTTCCGGTCTGCATTGGCACAGTAATACACTGCCTTGAATCCAAAATAATAAATTGCCCCTAACCTCATGTGACCTTACCTTATGTAATAACCCCCCGTGTGCAACTCACCATAGTCCAGATATACTAAATCTACAGGGTTTCCATTATCTACTTGGCTTGTTACATCTTTGAAGAACTCTAGCAAATTAATCAAACATGATTTACCCTTCATAAGACTTGGCTGATTTTGCTGGATTGCGTTTTGACTTTTCAAATGTCCTGTTATTACTTCCTTAATGATGGATTCTAACAACTTCCCAACACCAGATGTTAAACTAATTGGTCTACAGTTTCCTACTTTCTATCTTCCTCCCTTTTTGAATAAAGGCATTACATTGTCATTTTTCCAATCCACTGGAACCTTTCCCACATCCAGGGAATTTTGAAATATTATAATCAATGGATCCACTATCTTCACCACCCACTTCCTTTAATACACTGGGACGTAGGCCATCAGGTGCTGGGGACTTGGCTGCCTTCAAACCTAACAGCTTGTTGGGTACTATTTCCCTTTTGATTAATGATTATTCTAAGTTCCTTCCTTTCTATTACCTCTGCATTAACTATTACTCTTGGGATGACATTAGTATCTTCCACCATGAAAACTAAGGCAAAATATTGATTTAGCTACATTGACATTTCTGCATTCCACACTATTACCTCCTCAGCCTCAGTCTCCAAGGGACCAAAATTCACTTTAGCAACTCTCTTCCCTTTTATATACTTAGAGAAGCTTTTACTTTTTTTAAAATTCTGTGCTAGTTTTCTTTCATAACTTACTGTTGATTTTTTTTAGTAACCCTTTGTTGATCTCTTAAAGTTGTCCAATTTTCCAGCTTGTCACTAGCCTTTGCAATTAGTATGCATTAGTTTTTGTCATCTTTAACATCCTTATCCAGTCCACTGGGACCAAGTTTGTCCTCATGCCTGTGTAATTATTCCATAATACGAGTATAGAATTCCAATTTCTCGCTTTCAAACTGAATATTGAATTCTATAATATTATGATCACTCTACCCTACAGCATCCTTAACTTTGAGATCATTAATTAATCCCTGCTTATTATACAATACCATACCCAGAATAGCCGTGCTCTCTGGTTCCACATTATACTGCTCCACGAAACAACCTTTAATATATTGAATGAACTCTCCCTTGAGGCTACTCTTGCCAATTTAATTAACTGAGTCTATGTGTGGATTAAAACCACCCGCGATTATTCCATACCTTTCTTACAAGTCCCTAATATTTCCTGGTCTATACTATGTCCCACCATGGAACTACTGTTTGGGGGCCTATTTGTTACTCCCATCAGGAATATCTCTCCTTTGCTATTTCTTACTTCTACCCAGACTGATTCCAAATCTTGATTTCCAATGCTCATATGCCCACTTCACAGGAAATCATAGGATACTATGTTGTATCTTAGCTAAGTCTCCTTGTCTGACCATATGCGTTGAAACAAAATCTGCCACTAGGGAGGATTATATAATGAAGCAATTGATCTGCCCAGTAACAGCCATCCATGTGCAGTTGCATTAAAGGCTTCTTTATGAGGTAATCTCAAATCTTGTAATCTATTCTGGTAAACTGAGGTGAATTTTCCCATTTATGTTTTCAATTAGCTATTTCAATGTACATATTGCATGTGTAAAAGTGAGAGTAGAAAGATTGGTTGCAGATCAGAGCTGGTGGGAGGAGGGAGAGAACATGTGATGTGAAGCATCTTCTCTGCTACCAATTTATACTAATATGGATCTTGATCAGCATTGACTTGAGGCAGTTACTAGAGGTGAATTCAATTTAAAAAATTCAGGAAACATAACTGAAGTAATTTATAACAGTAAATATAAATTGAGCTAGTTTTATGAAAAATTTACTTCTCCCTACCTTTACGACTGTGATATCAGACAGCTCACTGGATTCTGTACTTAAAACAGCAGGGGCAGGATTTGGTTTTTGCATTGGGAACATGAAGTCAGGGCCAAATGGAGTCAGAACTGTGCAATGAGGGGAACAGTAACATGGCAGCGATTTTCCCCAAATTGGCTAATTAGTGGCCAGAGGATGGGCTCACTATCTTCAGGCTTTCAATGCTGGAGGGTGAATAGGAGAAAGCAACAGCAAGTATGGCATCTTAATATGAAGGTGCCTGCTTTCTAACTATTTAAACGTTAAAAAACAACACTGCAATCAGGCCTCCAGAGACTCTCCGCAGGCCAGCCTGTGACTGTCCGCCATTGATGTCAGGAAGGACAAGTTTCAAAACCAACTGGATGACTGATTCCCATCTACTGCAAGGTGTGTGGCGTGGGCGCCTCCAAGCAGCTTGCCTGGTCCCTGACATCTTTAGGGCCCCAAAACAGAGCTGGAAAATTCCCATCAGTCTCTGACAATTTAATGAACTTTAAGGGCAGCACAGTGACACAGTGATTAGCACTGTTGCCTTACAGTGTGAGGGATCCAGGTTCAATTCCAGTCTTGGGTGACTTTCAGTGTGGAATTTGCACGTTCTAACCAGGTTTCCTCCAGGTACTCTGGTTTCCTCTCACAGCCCAAAGATGTGCAGGTTAAATGGATTGACCACGCTAAATTGCCCTTTGTTGTCCAAAGATATGTAGGTTAGGTTGACTAGCCATGGTGAATACATGGGTTACAGAGGTGGGGTGGGAGAGAATAGATCTGGCTCTTTTGGAGAGTCAATATGGACTCAGTGGGCTGAATGGTCTCCTTCTGCACTATGAAGAATCTGTGGTTCTTAATTGTCTACCCACTGTTTGCAGGTGGGTATTCCTGCCATTCCCACATCTGGAATAAAGACCCAGGACATGATGTGTTGGTAAATTGGCAGGCCAACCAACAGCACGAAATTCCATGCCTGCCTATCTCCTTGCTTGCCCCCAGTGGGGCTAAAGCCACTGGACTAGTGCGAGGTTACTTCAACGGCATAGTGGAATAACTTTCCATTGTTTTTGTGATGCAGTGAGACTACCATATCCCATGACTGCAAATTCAAATCATCTGCTCATATGGAGACCTGCACATGATTTTATATTTTTGGCCATGCACCTTCCCTGATGTCAGGGAAAGTTATATGAAAACCAGAAAACATACAGCTGTGCTCAGGATGGGACAGTAATCCCAGCATTTAACAACAGTTGTGGTCAGTACATGTTGCTCACATTAATAAAAGAAACATTGAATTTTGAAAGCAAACAAAGTCTGAAAATTATAGGTGGAATGGTTAGATCTATCCACTACTGTATCCTGCAGTTTGCAAACCTTGCTCATCACAGAATAATTAAATTTGATTGCACTCAGTTTTAGACTTTACTTAAATAGGCAATAGAATAATATTTTGTCAATTACATAGCATAAAAGTTCCTGTCGTAAAAGCTATATACCATCTGGCTTCTTGAGAGGAAGTCATAGAATAACCTATTCAGTTTACAAATGTTTGGCTGAAGCTTGAAGACCCATGACAGGATTGCATTTGGTATGAAAAAGTTTGAATTGTAAACTGGATTTGTTTTTTTCTCCCTCACAGCGTCTTTACTTTGTTGCGTCCAATTAATTCCCTTTTCTGAACAATATTCAATTAGTGGTTCAACCTACGCACTGCAATTTATTTACAATCCAGAACAAGATGTGGTTTAGGACACCCGCTGATTGATAGCTGTGCGTGAAAACACTTTGTTCTTTCTGCACTCATAATCTGCTTTAGTCTGATTGCAATGCTGTGTTTTTGACATCTGTGACTTGCGTAACTGGTAGCAAAACCAAAGTTAACTTGCCACATTGACTGATTCGAGCAGGCAGAAAGATGAATATTCCTGCTGGTTAGCCCTAAGAACATTGATGGGAACCTAAAGCTTAATGGACCAGCAAAATGAAATAAAATTTAACAAAGTATTCAGTCATCTTTCATTGACAAAAGCACCATGAGCTTCACCAGAATTTCAGTTCTGCACAGAGAATAATATGATACTACACTCAATCTTCCACATCATTTAGTTTTGTACTCAGTATTTTTCCAGTTTGCTAACAGAGCAGATTGTCATCGACTTCAGGAAGTGTAGAGGAGATCATAGGAACAAGTAGAAAAGTAGAAAAGGTTGAGAGCTTCAAGTTTTTAGATGTGCAGATCACCAAGAATCTGTCCTGTTCCCCCCATGCTGACCCTATAATTAAGAAAGCCCACAAACACACTCAGAAGACTAAAGAAATTTGACATGTCAGCTTTGACTCTCACCAGTTTTTACAAATGCACCATAGAAAGCAAGTGTAATGACTGGCTATCAGTGTTTGCTACTGCTGAGAGCAAAACCCAACCAATTTGCTTATTTGTGTGGCATAATTGGAATGGGACTTTTAGAATCTTTTTTTCCTCCATTGAACCTAGATACTAATTTACAATATTGACAGAATTTTTGGATTTTTTTTGCCAAGTGGTGCAGCAAAATGGAAAACAGAGGGAAGCCACTGGCCCCAAGATCAGTTTGTGCAAAAAGGTTAAGAAGTGGCACCAATGATGTAATGCAAGGAGCCAAGATTTAAAAAGAAGAAAATCAAAATGCTTCCACCCACTAATCAATCTCTTCCACGATGGAACTTCCACCCCATCTCCTCCCTACTGTGGAAATCTCCCTCCACTCTCCCCATCTCAAACCCCTACCTTCTACCCCCCTGCTACACCCCCCACACATTCCTATCCCAGCGTTACCTGAATTGAAGCAATTAAAAAGCAAAGTACAAGACTCCAAAATGTGAAGAAACAAGCCTTCAGGCAGATCTCACAATTCCAGGAATGTTTTTGGTCAATGAAGACCCAAGATGTTGATGGGGAATGCAGCAATGATATTACCAGTGAAAAGCGAGGGCAGGTGCTTAGACTTTTCATTGCTGGAGATGTTCATTACTTGGCACTTCTGTGGTATGAATATTACCTGCCACTTCTCAGCCCAAGCCTGAATGTTGTTCAGGTCTTTCTGCTTGCACACAAGAAATGATTTGTCATCTCTGGAATTTCAAATAGAACCAAACATTGTGCCCTTATTATCAATGAGCATCTCCAATTGATCTTCTGATGAAGTGAAAGTCATTGAAGAAGCAGCTGAAGATTGTTGGACCTAACTGTCCTGAGGTATTCCTGCATCAATGTTCTGGAGTTGAGATGATTGGTCTCCAAAAATCATAGCCATCTTCCTTTGTCCTAGTAATGACTCCAAACAACATAGCACTTTGATTTTGAATTTACTGGTGTTTGAGAGCTCCCTGATGCTATTTCTAGTCAAATGCTGTCTTAATGTCAAGGATAGCCACTCTCACATTAGTGCCGAAATTGAGCTCTTTTGTCCATATTTGGACTAAGGCTGTAACGTGTTCTGGAATCAATGAGCTGAAGTGTTAAATATACTCTCACATCACTCATAAGCCAAACATATACACACTGCATTCTACCCAAATTGGGTAAGCTCTCCAAGATTCTATTGATACAGCAAAAACTCACGAAAGATAACAGCAGCACAAGCAGCATCAATATAATTTCCTGGTGTGAAGTGAACATTAGAGCTGTCTATAGTTTATGTCACTCAATAAAACTCACTAATTAACACAATGCGCCAACATTACTGCAATCAATGAACCAAAATGGTGCAGTGGTGCACAAGTATTAACATGAAATCATTGTTCAATGGCTTGTGATATAAATAAAACTACCTTCTGATGACAGCTAATGTCAAACTGCTATAGTACATATTTTTATATAAACTGATCAGAATTTAATATTGGTATTTAAATAATGAATTCTTTCATATAATAATTGAAATATCAAAATAGTAGCTAACAGCTTTAAATTGTGTTAGTGATTTGGTTTCATTTTGGATTTATGTAAAAACTCAATTGTCCGTTCCTTGAAAATTTTACTGGAATCTACACACAACCAGTCCAAATGTAAGCTGTCATAAAAATGCAGCTGAATTTATTGAGATTATAAATGGAGACTAAGCATGTTGACTAAGCTGAAATAACACAGTATCATAAATTATAAGCCAAAAGGTGTCAGTGACGCAAAACTTGACTGGTCATATTTATTTATTAGTGTGACACATTGACCACATCCAACATTTACTCGTCTTTAATGCAATAAGGCAGCACATCAAAGAAGGTCTGTATTGCTAATTAGTTACATGTGTGCCTTATAGTTTCATTGCTATGTGTAAATTGGATTCATAAGAACAGAGAGATCCCAATGTATGCAGTCATGCAAAAACAAAATTAGATCGTGAATTAATTTAATAGTCCCATGCATTATCAATGTTGACCTAAACAATTAGAAGACAAATTAACATATCCCTCATCATGTACAGGAAATTTCATGTGATTAACAAAACAGACACAGTTATTATTTTGTTCGGATAAAATAACAAGATGAAAAGTCAGTTTGGAAAATCATGGTTTAGAAGAGTGTAAAAATACATTCAACCAAGATTCCTGAGGACGAACAGACTTTCAACTTCTTTCAGGTATGTAGAAATATACTGAATGTTCCATCAGACTGCTGCAATTTAAATTTTATTGCTGGAGTGAAGATTGTTACCCTGAAACTACAATTCCTTTTCAAGTTAAACTGTTACAAGCCCTTTTTGCTGGAGTTATCTATTCATATTCAAGAAACAGTGAGTAATCCAGAAGGACACTCTGAATAAAATGAAAGGATATATGCTTTCAAATGGCATCTCAATAGCATACCTAACTTCTCATTAATTACTTCACGTAGTTTCCCAGCACTAGTGATTGTTAGTTCAAAGGACACAAAAATAGTGAAAGTTATTTTTGTCTATAGCATTACATTTCTGCTTAACTGTTTTGTATGTTGATAGTGGGGGTTCAGTTAACTCAGTTGGCTGGATGGCTGGTTCATGATGTGGAAACTATGCCAACAGTGGGCATCCAATTCCCATACCAGCTGAGGTTATTCATGAAGATCTACCATTTCAATCTTGCTCCTTGCCTAAGATGAAGTGGCACTCACCAGTCAGCTCCCTCTCAAAGCAGAGAGCTGCCTATGGTCCTCTAAGGGATTGATTGATCTTACTGACTGATCGTGCCTTGCTGCTGCTGCAGCGAGAACAGAGAATTTGATGCCCAGCCAATTTCCATTCACTGTGGCAGTACCAGAAAATCCCACTGGCAGGAACAGCCATAAGATTCCATCCCAGGACTTCATTATATCTGTATTTTTTCTAGATTGATAACATTAATAAAATTGGATATATTAATAAGAAGACATTGGGATTATTTGCAAAATATCTTGTACATAACTCCATCCTTCATTTCAGACATGGAAAGGGGAAAGAAATTTTTTGTAACTGCTTTGCTGACTATCTCTGGCACAGCCTAACAGGCTTTCAAAACCAGTAGACAGAAGTAGCAAGTCACAGGTATATATATCTTGAGAGCTTAATGAAGAAGCAGTTAATATCATCAATGATGTCTGTCATATCATGTGACAATTTCATATTTATAAATCATAGTGCAATAGTAGTCAGTTGAAGGATGGTGAATACTTCAGGATCATAGCAAGTATAATTCTTCCTGAATATGAGTAATATAAATGCTGAAACACATGCAGAAAATAACAACCACTGACCACTTCTCCATGTTTTACAATACAATATAAATGAGAAATTACTGTAATGGAACACAGATTGATTATACTTTTTACAGCTGATACTTAATCACAAGGAGAAACTCAAGGTGATGAGAAAATGCATAATTCAAATAATTGAATGTGCATTAATACATTTTAGGTCTAAAATAGGAATATGATCAGTTTTACTATTTTGAAGATTAAAAAGGATATGCACAATAAAAAGTTCATGTTTTTCTTTTTGAACTTCAGTAATGTGTTGCAGCAAATCAAAATGTCACAAATTTTATATAAGATATTAGGGGAAAGAATTCCATATGACCTATTTTGGCTCTGGGGTCAGTATGTACAATTACCGCATGCCCGGTCCTGTTGAGGAATACAGCATGTTTGCTTTGTGCTGTCTATTCATTTCAATAATTACACTGTGCAATCCAGCATGCCTACTTAGCAAGATGCACAGTTAACCTGGGCCTCTTAAAGGCATATACTCCAACTAAAAGCAAACAGCACTCATGCAATAGGAGCTGGTAAAGCTATCTCTTGAAGGCTTGGCTGGAAGAAAAAGATAAGCAATTGGAGCAACAGGCTAAGAGGGCTTCCAGGTTTTCTAATGTGGCACTGAAGACCTTAATGATTGAGGTGTAAGATGTCATGTTCTCACAGGAGGCCCTAAAGGCACTCCCTCGGAAGGGATTAAAGCAGATGATCAAGAAAGACAGTTTCTAGAGGATCTGGCTGTCATGGCAGAAAAAGTTCAATAACATCACATGGATGGTTAAGGTCACTGAATGCACCTTCACATGATATATTGTAACCATCAATCTCTCACATTCCACAATTCACTAGATACAATCATAGAATTCTATAATGCAGAAGGAGGCCATTCAGCCCAGAGAGTCTGCATCAACCACAATCCCACCCAGGCCCTATCCACATAACCCGATGCATTTACCCTAGCTTGTCCCCTGACACTAAGGGGCAAATTAGCATGGCCAATCAACCTAACCCGCACATCACTTGACTGTGGGAGGAAACTGGAGTACCAGGGGAAACCCATGCTGACACAGGTAGAATGTGCAAACTCCACTTAGACAATGACCCAAGCCAGGAACCAAACCCATACCCTTGAGGCTGTGCGGCTGCCGTGCTAACTACTGTGCCACTATTCCCCAATCACTAATCAGCTCTAAATGGCTAACATTCAGCTACTGTAATGCATCTTCCCAAATGTAGATATCCTGCTAGCCTCACACCCATTTCTTGCTGTTCCCACATATCTTCATTATACCAGCCACATCTCAATACACAATGATATTCTTCCCATACCTGTATTGATTAAACCCTCTTGTGAGATGGTGCTCCCCATCATGGGACCAGCAGATACTGACATTGTTGCATCTAGCTTTGCTGAGGACAGTGGTATGTTCCTGCCTTATGCCACTTCTGAAAGCCATCATATCTTCATTCTGCTATCAGGCAGGAAGTGAAAGCTGTAAATTACTTTTATTTATTCATTCAGGGGAATGAAGGACCTCTTGCCCAACACCCACCCACATCTGAACTCTATCGTCCCCGATCCTTCTGCATTTTCAATCAAATATAGCATTCTGCTTGTCATAAAGGGCCAGTTAGCCTTAATGCCAAGCTAACTGACCCTGATAAAAGGCTGCCCACCCCATAAAACATTTGGTGTGGGCAGTTGGACAGGAGTGAGCAACCTAATGTTTAAAATAACTTCTTCAAAGAGGGGGAAAATAAGATGGGAGGGAGGGAAACAGGATTATCTTTTGGGAGCTGACTATTGCCAATTCTTCCTACAGCTTGCATCCGTAAATCGACCCTCCTTCAAACCTGACTTGCCCAAACCCTTTCTACCAAAGACCCTGAACTAAACTGTTTCTGAGGATCCATGGGCCTTCTTCATCCTCCTTCTCTGGCAGTTCTGACATCACAAAGAAATCCCACAATACCAGTTTAAAATCCAAACAGGTTTATTTGTA
Source organism: Sphyrna mokarran (assembly GCA_024679065.1). Taxonomy (NCBI): domain Eukaryota; kingdom Metazoa; phylum Chordata; class Chondrichthyes; order Carcharhiniformes; family Carcharhinidae; genus Sphyrna; species Sphyrna mokarran. The sequence goes on along the minus strand of JAGIQG010000003.1, from coordinate 99,846,691 downwards.
GCAAAAGCCTCAAGCTTTCGGGACAGCCTGTCCCTTCGTCAAGTGGCTAGGAGCTTGAGACTTTTGCTACAAATAAACCTGTTTGGATTTTAAACTGGTGTTGTGGGATTCCTTTGTGTTTTACCCCTGTCCAACGCCGGCATCTCCACATCAGTTCTGACAGCACCCATCAACGCACCCTTAGTGGTGGCGGGACTGAGTTAACTACCGGCCAACTTCCTCCCCAGTGAGGGATGGAAGTTCTACTTAGCCCTTGTTATGGCTGAGGGCTGGGTTTTTGTGAAGCGCATCGTCTTTTCTTCCAGAAGGGGTAAGCTCTCCACTCCCCAGTGCTGTAATATTCAATCCCAGTTTTGTACAGCTCTTCGCACAGAGTTTGGAGCTGATCCCTTGAAGCATGGATGCCAGCATGCTTGAATCCACTTGTGACACAGCATTTGGCAGCTGATGCCTGTTTCCATTACAGCACAGACAGAAGCCAGCCAAAGTCTCAGTGCTGTAGTGGAAGCTCAGACTGGTTGTGAGATACGTACAGGCCAGCATGGTGCCCTTTGAATACAGACTGCTCCATCATGGCTGAAGATACCAGTGCCGAAAGAACAATACAGGCTCTCACAACAATCCAGCAATCTGCTCACCAGCAGATTATCAGGATTACTGGGATGATGCCTCAGAAGGGTGCCAGCAACTTCATGGAGCACGAACCTGCTCTCCTCTCTCAGGATGACAGCATTCCTGCTCCCACTCCATCACTGCCCTTTCTATTGTCCCTCAGCCAGGCTGGAACTGTCCACATTGAGGTGATGTTGTCTGAGATTTACAGCTACTTGGGAGCATTCTCCAAACTGGTGCATTCTCCTCCAGTGACTGTCAACTACAAGCCAGTCTGCTGCCACTTGGGGTAACACTGGGACAGGCTACGGTTCCGTTACCTGAATTGAACTGCACTCCAATAAAACAGAATCTTATAGAAGGAGGTAGTGTTTACACTGCATCAGAGAATGGAATAACATGTATTAAAACTGAAGCTGACAAAGATCCTGTATCATTAGTATAGAACCAGGATGTGTGAAGGCCCCATTCTCTGTGACTAGCCCCCTTGTGACTCAGAAAGCATTTGGCTACGAATGCTATCATTTACTCCTCCAAATTCTTCTTTCCTTTTCTCTGGGGATTATGTGGTATACCTAGCATGTGTTCTGAAAAATCTTTGCCTCTCTTTTCATTACTGTAGGATATGGTTACACCAATTCATACTGTTTATTGAGGATTATTATCATCTAGATGTAATGTACTATTAAATTGGGATTAATCTTGTCTTTTTGCCTGTAAATCCCCTTTTTGTTAATAGGCATGTGACAAACTAGTATATATATATATATATATATATATATACACACACATATGCCAGTATGCAAGTCACATTTTAGCTTGCTTTATTTCAAACTTCAAATGAGGCAAAGCTTAACCAACTCAAGAAAAATTTGGCAGGAAGTCAATATGTTCTTTGTTGCATTAGACAGCTTTCTTGAGGGAAAATCAGCCATCTGCCCTTTAAAAGACTCTTCACAAGATACAGTCACTGGGGAGAATGCACAGTTTTGAGGATGCTACCAAGCAGCTCTTAATTTTAGACATCATCAACTGAGTGTGGGTACTCTAGCCTGGCTGAGGGACAACAGGAAGGGCAGTCTTGCAGTGGGAGCAGGAATGCCATCATCCTGAGAGAGAACAGTTTCGTGCTCCATGGAGTTGCTGGCACTCTTCTGAAGCACCATCGCAGCAATCTGATAATCTGCTGGTGAACAGCCTGGACACAACAACAATGACAAGATAGCACAGTGGTTAGCACTGCTGCTTCACAGCTCCAGTGATCTGGCTTTGATTCCGACTTGAATCACTGTCTGTGTGGAGTTTGCACATTCTCCTTATGTCTACGCGGGTTTTCTCCGGTGTTCCGGTTTCCTCCCGCAGTCCAAAGATATGCAGGTTAGGTTGATTGGCCATGCTAAGATTGCCCAATGCTGTCCTGAGATGCGTAGGTTAGAGGGTTTAATGGGTAAAATATGCGGAGATATAAGGATAGGGCCTGGGTAAGATTGTGGTCGGTGCAGACTTGATGGTCTGAATGGCCTCTTTCTGTATTGTAGGGTTTCTAGAATTCTAAGAACAGTTGTTGAGAGAGCTTGCATTCTCTTTTGAAGATACCATCAAGAAGATGGTATCTTCAGCCATGATGGCAGCAATCTGTGTTAAAGGGCACTGTGCTGGGAATCTCACAACCAGTCGGAGCTTCCATTACAGCACTGAGACAATGGGAAATATGCACAATAGCATTTAATGCAGGTTAATAAGACAGACTAGCTCACCGGATCACTTCTTGTTTCATTCAGTATGATTCTGAGGCATATAGATCAGAATTCCCAGGATCAAGTTCACTGACTTCATCCAGGGTGGCAGTCCAGATGGACCACTTAAATGAGGTGAAAGAATTCCAGGGTCTGGCTTCTGATCACTGTCCAGCAGCCCACTCTGCAAGGTGCACATGTGAACATTGGATACAAGCTGATATGGGTGTGATTCCCCTCAAAAAGTGTGCTGATAGCCATTTGTGAAATGTGGCATGGTGAACCCCACTGAACATTACCCCAGCATGCGTCATTCCATTCAGAACAGGAGGGAAAGGCATGCAAACAAAATAATCTAACAAGTTGTAACGGTTCTCATTTATTGTGCAAATTAGTAGTTACTGGTATTATTTATTTTTGATCCAATTTTTCAATGTTGTTTTACATCTCTCTCTCTCTACTTTGATCTCCTTGGGATCATCCAGTCAAGAATTTGAAATGGATAACCTGTTCACAGTCTCTGTCAGCGCTACCATCCAATCAGCTGCTAAAAGATCCCTTTTGGCAGACTGGGAACTTCCTCACTTTTTTTTCTGTCCCCTCTTGCAGCGAATACCTACTGTATTAATATATAAAACTGAATCTTTACAAATAGTATGGAAATAATAAAAGTCTTCTGAAGTAATTTTCAATACCCATTGTGTGTTAGTGCGTTACTGAAAGAACATTTCAGCAACTTAACACACAAAAGCCATTCGATAAATATTCTTCTAATGTCTTTTTATTATGGTACGACTCATAAAGCCCACACACAACCTGTAATTGAAAGGGTTTTCATCAGGTATTAATTCATAGCTTTAGTCCTCCTCTAAATATGATAAACATTCAATTCAGCCATAGTTAAAGGACAAGAAAATTGTTCTTTCCATTTAATATCGTGGTGCAGTTCAGGTTTTCCTTCAAAGTTTCCAGAAGATCTAAATATGTTTTGTTATATTTTAAATCTCCTGAACGTTTCTGTCATTCCCTCCATCTCAGTTATTATTTTCTGAGCATTTTAATGTAGAGCTTTTATCCAACAGCTGAATGCTTGATCTCTTAATTGTGATTAACCTTTAATCCCTAAAAGATTAAAGAAAAATTACTCGTTTTAGTCAGATGGAAACATGTAATTATTGGTTGTAATTCCACCTAAAGTACTAAAACAATTTCTCAGCAAAACACATTTTAAAAATGCGTTAGACAAAAAAAATGTTAAAAGGAAAACAACGTGACATGCAACACCTTATTAACAATTTAAATACACATTACTTGCACTAGAATGTGATCTATTATTTTACCTGGTACACATCACGCAAGCCACACCATGTCCTTAGTATTTGCTGACAAGCCCTCAGCCTTTCAGTATACCACCTCCTCAAAGTTGTGATTGTTAAGTTCCATACAAACCGGCTGCCATTAAACAGCAAATCTTCCATTCCGCACATGAAGGTCGAAGCCATGTTTTTTTTTAAGTTATCCTCTTTCAAAATTAGAGACAGTTAATTAGCTAAAACTAGGTTGAGAAAAAAGTGTTGGTTTGTACAGCAGCAGAGTTACATCAACTTATTCTCTTGCTCTATGCAAAGGGCAGGGAGCTATAAAGAATCAGGTCAGATTCTAAACAAACTCCCCTTTCAGTGCACTTCCTGGGCAGACTCCAAGGCATACCCAGTGCTGCTTGAAGCCAGGCCAATGGTTTTCGTGGCAGAACCCTGACGAAAAACTCCTGCACCGTCCAGTCCCAAACTAACAGCGCAGACAAAACGCTACTATAACCTCACCAACCGCCAGTAGATGCTGTAATTGAATTCTCTGCTCGTTTCCTAATTTCCTGCCTGCTGTCAAAAAATTCATGATCTGAATAAAGCTGGAACACAACTGGCTTCAAAGGGAGAAAAAAATACTATGCAATCAGCTGTCTCTCTGACAGTCACACAGAAGTATGAAGATATTTTTTAACAATCCTTTTAGACCGCTTCTGTCAACAGTTCAGAATATTCACTGAAGGCCCACAGGAGAAAAATAAATTTTGCAATAAATACATAGCTCCAGGAGTAGTAGTGAATGTCACAAAATGAACTGAATGAAGCAATCTTCCAGATTTATTCAATTCATCACGAATTACTCAGGAAGCTTAAGAAGTCAGACTTTGCATGTGTTTTTTTTTGCTTCTGGATAAGCAGCAACTGGAAGCTCATCATTCACAACACAGCACATACTGGATAGAGGCTCTCTACCCACAGCAGCCAGTTAATGACTACTCCACAAACGTCTACATCCTAATATCCAAATCTGTTGCATAGTTCAGAGGTTAATTGCTGGCAGACCCCACCATGTTCCCGGACTGGAACTGGTCCCTGGTAGTTAACAGTTAAAAAGGGTAATTAATCTTTCTCTGCCTCTCTCCGGAGTTGAGTTTCCTGAGCCGAATAGAAAAAATAATAATAAACTGTTCTCCATGTCACCACCCGTGTTTCCCTGAAGAAAGCTGCACAGGGAACATTTCACAGAATGTGCGTTGCCCTTGGCTTGGAGCCTCCCCTCAGCTGCGAATCTGTTGTGGAAACCTTGGGAGGAAATGAGATATTTCTCGGAAGGCCAACCAGATTTGAAATTGTATTCAACTCCTCCCATAACAGGACTGAAAACTCCACCCAAAACAGAGAACCCAGCCGTTAACTAACCAACTTAATATTGGGAGGAACTTGAACTGTAATCTAACCAGTACAATTTCACACAGATTTTGGACTCAAACTCGCGATTGTGCCCAAAAAGAAATCCTTTCCCACCACTTCCTCTATTCACTAAAACTACAAACAATTCTATATATTCTTCTGTTGTAAATGAACCCTCTCGATTAAATGTCTGTGATTCAATGCTGCATAGGGTTCAATATTATTGGGTTAGTGGACATTTATAGTGTGTCTGGAATTAGCTCAAAAGCCATCTATTTATTCTATGCTGCGATTTTTTTTCTATGCTGTTATAATTAGCAGGATGAAATTCTCTTGCCCAATAATTTTGTCAGATATTGACCTGAGTACGAAATGGGAAATTCTATTTTGTGATCAGATGACTTTCTTTGCAAAACTGACCAGCACTGGAAATTTTGTCCCCAATGTTTCATGACTCCCTTCACTTGCAAAAATATCGTGCCTTATGAAAGCTACAGAAAAGTTTGAAAGGCAGTAGGAACAGAATCATCTTGGGAACACTAAACTCAAATCGAATAGAAACAGACTATGCTCTTGCCTCACTGTGCAAAGGACTGAGATCCTCTTGTTGTTAGTACTAACGATCACATTCTCTCATCCACTCTGCATTTGCTTGAATCTTGCATGTGCTCTCTATTCTCCCATTCCGAATCAGCACAGTACCTATTTTCTGTATTCTCTATTTCTTTCCAGGTTTCTTTTATACGTTCAGAGCTCCTGTTTTTCTTTCTGGCTTCCATTTGTTATAGATGGAGTATCTTCACTAATGCTGTGTTTCCAGTACAGGATTATATTTAAGAGAAGGCAGATCAAAGCATCAATGCTATTGTGTTAGGACTAGTTTTCCAACTCCCAACTCTATTGAGCATGGCTGCCCAGTGGGAATGCAGGATCAGTGAATTTATCCCTATCTGAAGCCTCTTCCAGTCCAAGATTTCTACCCACTATAAGTTCTGGTGATCTGATCCAGCAGGTCAATGCTCTGTCACTGGTGATCTAAAAGCATATCTCTTTATCCAATTACAGATATCACTGAAGCCAACAGAAGCCTCATACTCCAAGCTGCAGTAACTGCTTCCTAATTTGTTCGTTTTGTCATGTTTTGTGTGTAAACTTTGACAGTAAGTGTTGGTAAGATATTTGAAAATGATGGAGAAAAAATTAGAGAGTAGCCCAATTGTATTGACAACCAAACAGCCACACACGAACATTTTCTATCACTGTTTATTTATTAAGTTATTGAGGAAATTCATGTTTATTTTATACAATAAAATTTTGCATGAAGTTACCTCAAGAAGTGGGGGGAAACAGATTTAAGCTGCTCACAGTTATCTTCCACTGTGTAGGAATCTGTCAATATTTTGTTCACGATGTATTTGGTACAGCCACTCTGTTTCATATTGTAGCTGTCAAGTACAGCAGGAATTTAGCTTTTGAAGTAGTTAAGGTGCAAAGTAAAAAGACTAACCATCAGAAGCATTTTGAGTTCCTACCAATATTTGTAGTCTTCTGGAGACTAGGGTAAGACTCCATTTCCCTGTTGGAAAATTTTCACTCTAAATTTTCTCATTTATCCTTGGCTCGGAATTGGAAAATAATAAATAGTAAAAAACATGAATCAAAATGCTAAACTAAACTTGTTTTTCTCCCATTTTGGCTTTCAAATAGAAGCTGCATATTATTTTGTCATTCACACTTTCTCTGGATACGTCTTTTACTTCCTGCAGTGAAGTGTGGAATGAATTCAAAAAGATGTGACTGGATGGTAATGTTTTGAATTGAAATGGTTCTTTACAATAGTTTGTAATGAGTTCAGGTATGCAGTTTGGAGATTATTCTGGTTTCTCAGACAGTATTATAAATCCCCGAGTCATTTTTAGACACCATTTTTAAGTGGGGGGGGGGGGGGGGGGGGGGGGAGAAATCACCTAATTCTAAAATTAGATCACCTTAGAGCTCATTTTATGTGCCCTCACCGGGTGTTTTCGGTGGGGTGGCACATAACATAGTAGTTAGACCATAACCAAACATGACCCCCATAATACATTAGATAGGCAGGTGGCAAAATTAGAATGCCACAACTGTCAGTCCTCGGAGAGGATAGAGTAGAGAAGAGCAAAGTATTTAAAAATGATTGCAGCACATCATCATTACAATGTCCCCCTTTAATTGCAGGAAATGCAGGCACACAATACCAGAGAGCGAACAGGGATAGGAGGTAACATGCCATAATCTGGTCATATCGACTTCCAATGAGGAGGTAATTTAATTGGATTGGACCAAGGATTGGACCAGGGCCATTGATCAAGGCCAGATAGGAGGAAGGCATCATGGGCACAATTTCAAGGGAGTATTTTTATGTTTCCTCCAAACACTTGCTAAGCGGGATGAGGAAGGGAGGGTGCATGAGGCTTGGCAAGCTATCAGGAAGAAAGCATTGATGGTTTGTGACTTGAAAGGTCAACATGCCTTGGGAAGAAGTATGTGCCCAAATGTTGCATGTTGTAAGGTTGAGTCACATTTCCCAATGTTTCCACTGTTTACAATGAGATGTCTCACAGCACAATCAGCTCAAATATTTAAGACACCCCAACTCTTCTATTTGTTTCCTACACAGATGTAACAATGGCTGCTGCTCTCACTAACCCTGAGGAGTCAGCATTACCTCTGAGCATGAGGGCGATGCCTCAGATGGTACACTGTCACCCTTGCTCCGCACCCAGCATCAGCGTAGAAATAGGCACTTTTGTGGGTATGCGCACCTCAAATGTAAGGGATACTTACAATGGTAAAAACACATCACAGTTACATATTACTATAGGAGGCTGAGATGAAGAGGACTCTCAGAGGAGTGCTGATGCTGACCTAAATGTCCCCCCCCCCCCCCCCGGTCTGATGATGAGCCTCTGGAGCCACCAGTTAGGGGGCACATGCTGGATGTGTAACACAAGCTTCATGGAGATATGACAGAAATAAAAGGAGCTCATCCAGATGTGAGCACTGCAAGCACCCATTCTACAGAATACAGCTTCTTCCAGTGACTAGCTGTTGCCTGTCATGATGGGCCAAACTTAGCAGATCACTGAGAGTGTTCTGACCTGCAGCTTCAAAGCTTGAGAAGAGAGGTAGAGGAGTCCAGACTCGCATCCAATTCCTGATCCTTCTCAGGAAAGCAGGGCAGGCCAATTGACTACATGGCAGAGGGTGAACAGCAGCTGACATCATTGGTTGGGAGGGCGCACCCCACAGGGTACTTCAAATTAAGAGAGCCTCTTCTCCACCCCTCGACCATTGGGCAGACTCTTTGAGTGCTGCTGTGACCCATGAGCATCCTGCCATTCCACAAGGGACTCTCACCACATCAAGGTTCTTATAGCCTTAGGTGACCCGAGGGCAGTCACCTTTTATCCCAGACAAAGGGACATGAGGGTTAGTGGCATATCTCCACTGGTGAGGGGTGGGGACAGGGGAAACCATTCTGCAACATCCAGAAAAGAATCAAGAAATCCCCTCATCGTGTTTAGATTCACCGGGGAATCTTTTATATTTTTGAGGCTTGCACATGATCTTTTTGTGTACATAAATGAATATTAATATTTTTTTCTACAAATTATCCAGTTGCATTTGTTCATTGCATGTGACTCTATGGTTAAGAAGTGAAACGATGTTCAAATGAGACAAGAACACTAACTTTTAGGGCTGTCCTCAAGGGATAACGCCGATTATCATCAAATGTTCATGAAAAGCAAAAGACTCCAAAAGGAATGGCTGATAGCAGCCTCTCCGGCCAAAGTAAAGCATTAATCCACTTCCAGCCATATATCTGCTTTGTCAGGAAGCCCTGAAAAATAAAACTGTGTTTCCACTAGGTATGTTTCACACATACCTTTAAGAACTCTGTCAGCCAACACCTTGAGACGGACACACGAGAACAGAACTGACACTGTGGATTAGGCTCCTCATTGTTTTGCTTGACTGATTGGTTCTACTACCCTTTGCCCCCAACATGGGGGCACCAGGACTAGGCCCTTCTTGCTTCACTCCCCCATGCCTCTTTCTCTTCCCTTCAGTCCTAAAAGGTTTACCCCTTATCCTCAAACTGTGATGCCTAGTTCTGGACACCACACCATTGGGAACATTTTTTCTGATCTACCCTGTCTAACCCTGTTAGAATTGTAAAAGTTTCTATGAGATCTCCTCTCACTCTTCTAAACTCCTGTCCTGGATCCCTCTTCAATCATCCAGACCATTGACCTCATTCCACCATGACCCACAGGATCAGCTGGGATGCAGATTATCCAACACTACTCACTGTCATCAACACAAAGTAAATTCAAGTGGGGTGTGAAATACCTAATTTCACCAGTTTTCTGACAAGTGGGACAGGTTACAATTGCCTCCATTGAACATTGCACTAAATCAATTTTCTCCCTGATCTCGTGGGTTTCCAACCCAGAGAGTTAAAATGGCCCTGAAACTGTGTGAGTAAATGTTGTTTTAAGAGCATAGTAGATGCTGCACAATAGCATGGTGGCCGAGTGGCTAGCACTGCTGCCTCACAGCACGAGGGAGCTGGGTTCAATGCCAGCATCAGGTCACTGTCTGTGTGGAGCTGCACGTTCTCCCTATGTTGCATGGGTTTCCTCTGGGTGCTTCAGTTTCCTCCCACAGTCCAAAGATATGCGGATTACGTTGATTGATCATGCTAAACTGATGTTTAGTGTCAGGGCACCAGTAGTATAAATGCATGAAGCTATGGGGATATGACCTAGGTGGGATTGTTGTTGGTGCAGACTCGATGAGCTAAATGGGCTTCTTCTGCACTGTCGGAATTCTATGATTTCTAAATGGTTTATCTTTGTTTCCCTCTTGAGTCACTTGGTATAGATAATGAAAATTAACATTCAATCCTAAAAACACAGATGTTTTCTGACAATTTGATTTTTCTCTAAGGCAAAGGAATTTCTTCACAGAGGTGAAAAGCTGTATACATCTTCATCAGGTAACTGAACAACTCATTATATTGCCAGTAGGACATCAAAGTGAGCTCAATGCCTACCAAAAGGTGACCTCCAGCTGATAACACAGATGCTGCTTTATCTGCATTCTGTATTAAATTAATATAGCCCAGGTTGATTTGAAAGAGGTGTATTATAAATGATGACCTGATTTGTTGCTGAATTAACCATTATACATATTTGCGCTTGATGTTCTGACATCAGCATTCACATTTTCATAGGTGAAAAATAAACAGCAAGTGGTATGCATTTTTCATGTTATTGCATGGCAACAATTTTATCCTGAATCCTGATGGCTGAATCTTACATTGTGGATTCAAACGATGAGTTTGGATTAAGGAATTTGAACTCAAACCTGCAGCAGCAATAAAATGTTGGAAATTTTTAAAATGTATTTATTAGGGTCACAATTAAGCTTACATTAACACTTCAAGGAAGTTACTATGACAATCTCCTATTCGCCACATTCCGGCATCTTTTTGGATAGACTGAGGGTGAATTAAGCACAGCCAATGCACCTAACCTCTTTTGGACTTTGGGAAGAAACTGAAGTACCCAGAGGAAACCCACGCAGACACAGAGAGCATGTGCAGACTCCACACAGATAATGACCCAAGCCAGGAATTGAATCCTTGTCCTTGGCACTGCGAGGCAACAGTGCTAACCACTGTGCCACTGTGTCACCCTTCCCACCTTTAACGTAAAGGAAAGTGCAGAAAACTTGAGTTCAAGACTGCCGCAATCATGTATAATATGAAAAAGGCACCAATCAATCAAATGTGGTTTGTTAACATGTAGCGTTTTTATTTTTGCACGGAACCTATCCATTTAAACAGATCTAAATTAGGAGAAAATTCTTTTTCTAGAGAATGATAAGAATATGGAATGCACCAGCACAAGGAGTAGTTTGACAAATCACAGAGGGATTACAGAGAAGCCAAGCAAATACATGAGGGACATAGAACTAGAGTGAGATGCTTCTTAGGTTGGATGAAGAAGGCAAGATAAGGCTGTTGTGAAACATAAATGCGGTAGTAAATTACTTGGGCCTCATGACCAATTTCTGTGCTATAGACTTGAAGGAACACAACGGAAGATTGAATGTTCATATAAAAATAGGGCAAATTGGGGCTTTATTTTACAAACACGAAATATCATACATGTGGATATTTGGTGAGGTTTGTGAAATAACTCCTCTGAGGCCAGTGTCCTTTCACCAAATTTAGATTTATTTACATACTAATTAACACTCAGACACATATTTCCTCGTACAGAGTATAAACTTGGATTTCCAGGAATCCTGACAATCTATATTGTGTGCATATGTAGAGCTCCCTGATTGGACAAGCCTTACTCTGGGAGCACGTATTCTAAAAGGTCCGCATCTTGGGCCTCAGTAAAATCATTACAATTTGAAGTAGGCTCAACCCTGATGGCTTTCAAATCAGCTGATTAATATCTTTCTCTAGTTTCTCTCCCATGTATCCATTGACACTGTCTACACTCCCCGCTGCCTCAGAAAAGCAACCAGCATAATCAAGGACCCCACATACCCCGGACATACTCTTTTCCACTTTCTTCTACAGAAGTCTGAGATCACATACCAACTGACTCAAGTATGGCTCCTTCCCTGCTGCTATCAGACTTTTGAATGGACTTACCTTGCACTAAGTTGATCTTTCTCTACACCCTAGCTATGACTGTAATACTGTATTTTGCACCCTCAACTTTCCTTCTCCCCTATATACTCTATGAATGGTATTTTTTTTCTGTATAGTGCACAAGAAACCATACTAATACATGTGATAATAATACATTTATCTATCATGCGCTTTCCAACATCATCTTGTCCACGAGATCCACCAAATTTATGCAATGTCATTCAATCTCACGCATACACAGACATATGCGCCTACGCACACAGACACATGCACACAAATGCACACACACATGCACAAAAACAATACACTGGATATGGATGAAGAGGGTGCAGTTTCACAAATTCAGGCTCTAATTTACGATTTTCAGTCTTCCATGTGGCAGGAGTATAGTTTGTCAAATGGATTCAATGATTTTAAGCTGAAGGGAGGCTTGTTAGGTGAAGTTTTCACAGCAGGTTGCAAAGTTTCCAGTAGTCAAAATTTAGGAGGTTGGTTTTCATGTGAACTTCACACTGAAGCAGATTAAATAATTCGGCTGCTTGTTGAATTGTAGCTAATTGTAGAGTCTGATTCTCGGGACAGTCTGATTGCTGATGGTTGTAATGGTTTGTTGGGTCCTGGGATAATAATGGATTCAGTTACATGATGGTCAGAATTCTCTGACCATGCCTGCAGACAGGATTCTCCTGTCCCACTGCAGTAAATGGAGATTTTGCCGAGGGCCAAATTCTTCATTCTCAATGGCAGTAATACTAGGGCGAGTAAGACCGGAGAATTCTGGCCGATAGGTGGGTTAACACTTCTGAGGACCACCCAGTCCAGTTTGATTGAGTGAGGCATTCATGACACATTGGGAAGGTGATAGAAGCTATTGAGTTTCGATTTTCCCTTTTGTTCAGTTGATAACATGCTGTCAGGCAGTCTGAAAGTTCCATAATCTTTAGCTGATGGGTTTGTGGCCTATCCTTAGACTATAAGATATGTCAATTCCACAGATGGTGTGAGGTATCGTCAACTATCTTCATATTTAAGTAGGTATTTACCAGGGACTTAGTACAGTTTGTAGTCCAAATGCCAAAATCTGCATAATTTGTGGCTGTTACCTTAATAGCTTGTTTGCATTCAAATTTTAATAAGTATTTATTGAAAGTCCATAATATGACATGCCATTATGCGGCATGACAATCTTGAAAGTGCAATAAATACCAGCTACCATTGTTCATTATTTAACCTGGCAGTCCAATTTCAGGATTGTGGCAGGTATAAAAATTCAAAATGGGTATATTACAAATAAGGCCACATTTGTGCATGCTATCCTGGTAAAGCCACATTGCTTGCTCATCCTGCTCCTGCCGGATTAGTGAATGGCAACTAAACTCATTCACCTCGTGTCTGGCAGCAATCTCCTGGATGCAGCAATATACATACAATTGGGACATGTTTGCAATGATGCCTGTACTATTTGGCAGGATTTATTATCTCAAAGTTGATGATGACCTTGATGGCCATTGGCAGCATCATCCTCACTCTGCTGTGAGGCAGTATGCTTCATTGAAGGAAGTGACATTGTTCAGTAATCACTTCTTGGTGAATCTCGGGTACCTCGCGCGTTGCTCTTGGCTGAGGTGAAGATGGGAAAAATTCTCCCTGTAATCCACTGATAGGCAAAACCTTCTGTGGATAGCCCCCACCTCCTCCCTTGTGCAGAGCCACCCGCCTCTGCAATTTCAGCACCATTGCTATGCAGTGTTGCAGACATAAAGAGACTGAATTACAGTCTCTCTGTGGACAAGTCACAACATTCCTTTGACTTCCCTGCCATTATGCAACAAAACTGCCTTCCAAATCTAGCAGAACAATAGAACTCTCCCAAAACACCATTGTACTTCAATAAACTTTGCCAGAGAACCAGTAAGTGAAAAGGACTTCATCAGCAAGTTTGATAATTAATCTTTTATAACAGCGGGGAGGCTAGCATGTTCAGCTTTGTGTGGTTAGCACAAAGTGCCCAGTAGACCTGTGCAACCTAAATTTCCACAATGTGTATCGAATCAACCTGAAAAGTTGTTTGCCAACCCTGCTTGCTGCAAATTGGTATTTAAGTGCTGGCACGGTGACAAAGTGATTAGCATTGCTGCCTCACAGCGCCATGGACCCAGGTTCCATTTCAGCCTTGGGTCACCATCCATGTGGAGTTTACACATTCTCCCCATGTCTGCATAAATTTCCTTTGGGTGCTCTGGTTTCCTCCCACAGTTTAAGGATGTGTGGTTTAGATTGATTGGGCATGCTAAATTTACTCTCGTGTCAGGGGATTAACAGGGTAAATATATGGGGGTATGGGAATAGGACCTGGGTGAGATTGTGGTCAGTGCAAGACTCAATAGGCCGAATGGCCTCCTTCTGCACTGTAGGAATTCTATGATTCTATGAACTGCAAAGCTTATAATGTATGCACAGCATGGCCCTGCTAAATACCATTTCCAGCACAGGGTACCACACAGACCAGAGTGGAGGTGCTCTGCATACCTCCAGTTGCCAAAGCATCAAATCCAATGCTACAAAAATGGCAAATATTGTGGCCTTTAAGTTTAATTAAATGTCCCTACAGGAAGTGTTCAAGCTCTAGTGGTTAAATAGAAACTCTATCTGCCTGGATTTCCCAGTAGGTGTTTTTTGAGATTCTGAGATGTATTTCCACATCTGTTCAACACCTGGTTGATTCAAAAATAACATTCCAAATATTTTTGAAGTGAAGCTCAAAACTCTGCTATTGAGCAGTCTATGATGTGTGTTACAGTATCAGTGGGACTGCCAAAAACTTACATAAGCTGCTGCTGTTTGAGTGTTACTGGGCATCTTTCGGTGATGCACTCTATAATAGCCAACTCTGACACTTATTTGGCAAATCTCAGTCAGTTTCAACAGATTTAGGAGGAATAATATTTTACTTCTTCGTAAAAAGGAGATTGTGTTGCAGCATCAAAGCAAAAGCAGTTGATGTGGCATTAAATTGGCTAAACATGAATGTTTTGAGTTCGTGCTTGAGGCTGATAATTGGCATGAAGGAGGACACAACTGAATGTTCATATGCAAGAGTATGAATATAAAAATTGCATTCATAGGGTTAAAGAACAATACAGCAAACAGGCTTAACAAATGGTCTCAGTGCACATAAGCTTTACTGTGCATTCGGACAGGTCTACTTAATTGTAGCCAACAGCAACAATTAAGAAACATCTTATCAGCAGTTAGGGCATTAGTTTTTAATTGAAACTGAACATATATAAAAATGATTAAAAAGAAAGTAAAGTTATACAAAGACCATATGTTGCTCTACTGATTTTCCAAGTAGAGCGCTCATGTGTGAACAAAGAACAGTACAGAACAGGAACAGACCCTTCGGCTATTCAAGTCTGTGTCGATCACGTTTACCTATCTAGACATATCCATCCCTCTATTCCCCGTTTGTTCATATGCCTATCAAGATAAATCTTAAATATGGCTAATGTAACTGCCTCAATCACCTCACTTGGCATTGCATTCCAGGCTGCATCACCCTTTGTATAAAAAAAAACTTCCCACGCACATTTCCATTGAACATTTGCCCCCTTATCTTGAACTTATGCTCCCTTATAATTGTCATTTCTGCCCTGGGAAAAAGTTTCCAACTGTTCACCCTATCGATACTTCTCATAATTTTATAAACTTCTATCAGATGATTCCTCATCCTCCATCTTTCCGGGGAGAACAATTGCAGTTTGTTCAATCTCTCCTCACAGCTAGTACCCTCCACATCAGGCTTCCTGTTCAATGTTAAATCAACTGATTTAATCAAGACAGATAAATTCTGCTCAACATTCGCAATTCCAGTTGCAATTTTCACATGTGTACACAAGTGTCAAAACTGATACTCCTGATGCTGGATATTTGTCACACAATGGTCTAGGATGTCACATGAAAGATAATCACATGAGAATGAGGACAGACAAGATAGGGAGAAAATTCTACACTTCTCTGATTCTTGTACAACTCCCTTCCCTGCATCAACATTCAGCTAAGTATTCACCTGCCTGTGTGCTGCGTTCCAGCGTCCATCTCTTAAATTCCCTCTCTACCCTTCTCCTTCTGAAGACATTCCTTAAAATCCATCTCTTTGAGCAGGCCATCCAATCCCGACTTTTTGGTTCAGCATCTGTTGCTTTGACCAGCTCAGTCCTATACAAGCAAACATGGTCCAACCACACAGAAGGTGGCTCCTATTTGTTATATATCAACATGTGGCTGATAATGCTATGGGATAAAAACAGCAGCTGGTCCAACTTGTGAGCATGAATTCTGCACACATAACTCAAAAGTATTTCTTATTGTCCATTTCTAGCACAGCAATAACATCGAGCAACTAACTCAGCATGAAACAACTGAAACTCAAGAAACTCACTGTTATCATAATTCTCTCAGTATAAATAATTCAATTTAACATTTCTGCATCTTATCTAATAATGAGAGTCATTTTCATTCTAATATCTTAAAAGAAAAAGGAGTGGAGTGGGGAATCTGATCCCTCAAGATTGTTTTGTCATGGCTGATTGTCACATGATTCCCTTAATATCTTATAATCTATTGGTCTCGGCCCTGATATGCTTCAGTATTAACTTACTAGTAAATCAAATCCTTCCATCACTTGGATCTTGTTAAACAAACATTAAATCAAGGGAAATTCTCATGTTACATTAACTAGCCAGCTCTATTTTTACATATTCTCCAATTGCCATGTGCTAACCAATGATATGCAATGACTGCTATTCTTTTAAATATTGAAACCTTGGTGGCAGGACCAGTGTTATAGAGTGAAGGATACCTCCAAGGCTGAAACAAGCCAAAGAAAATGAATTCTATCAGGATAAAAGCTAGCACATAGGACAACAGCTCCAATCTGGGAAGTTTATCATAAGTTTCCTTCATCCTCCTGTTTTCTAAAAGATTTTGATTCCTAGTGAGGCAGCTCAGCTTGGCTCAGTGTTAACACCCTTGCCTCAGGGTCAGAGTTAAAAGTTGTATGTTGGAACCCGAACAAATAATTAAAATGATAACAACAGAAATCGTTGGAGAAACTCAGCAGGTCTGACAGCATTTGTGGAAACAGAATAGAGCCAATGTTTTGAGTCAGCATGACCCTTCGTTAGCAGCCACTTGTCCAATTTGTCTCCTTCCGAACTTACTGCACTTTGTGCTGTCAGTTCCAACCCTGATTCTGTTAAACTTGACAAGGGTAATGCTGTTGCCTTCTGGTGTGCTGACCTCTACCTCACAAAGGCTGAGCGCCAACTCTCAGATGCTTCTTCCGACCTCCTCCCAGACCATGACCCCACCACTGAACATCAAGCTGCTGTTTCCAGATCAGTCAATGATTTAATCTCCTTTGGAGGTTTTCCCTCCATAGCTTCCAACCTCAATATCCCAACCCTGACGGTACACTTCTACCTCTTTTCCAAATTCCACAAATAGGACTGTCCCTCTGGGCCCATTGTGTCAGCCGATTGCTGCCTCACTGAACTTATTTCTTCCTATCTTGACTCCATTCTCTCTCCTCTTGTCCAGTCCCTTCTCACCTACATCTGCAATTCCTCTCATGTGTTACGCCACATCAACAACTTCCAGTACCCTGGCCCAAACTGCTTCCTCCTCACGATGGATGTCCAGCCCTGACGAAGGGTCAACCTGATTCAAAACATTGGCTCTATTCTCTCTCCACAGGTGCTGTCAGAACTGTCCAGAATGTTGGATGAGGGTAGAATGTGCAATACTGGCCAAAATTACATTGGAATAATCAACTATCAAAGTCATGGATGGCAGTTTCAGCAGTAAATGAATGAGGCATGAGGCAGATGATGTTATTGTGGTGGAAGTGGGCAGTCCTGTTGTTGGCATGCATGCGTGGTTCGGAGTCAATTATAAGGCCTACGTTGTGAACAGTCTAATTGAGCTCAGACAGTTGCTAGGGAGAGGGACACAGTCAGTAACTAGGGAGAAAAATACTCAAATTTCCTGGCAGCCTTCTTAGCTGTAAACATAGCCCAGTCATTCACACAAACCAGCTTGCCATCCATACCTCACATTACCTTGGGAAAGTAGTCAGGATAATCAAGGACCCAACGCATCCCAGATATACTCTCTTTCACTTTCTTCCATTGGGAAAAAGATACAAAGGTCTGAAAACACATACCAACAGAACCTGCTGTCATCAGTCTTTTGAATGGTCTTTCTCTTCACCCTATCTGTAACTGCAACACGATATTTTGCACGCTATCTTTTTTCTCTATGTACTTTTTGAACAATATATTTTGCCTGTATATTGTGCAAGGAACAATACTTGTCAGTGCATCCCAGTGCATGTGACAATAATAAATCAAATCAAAACCAGTCCAGGAGATCAAATGGACCCAATTTTATCAAAAAGAATATTTGCATGTTCTTGTGTGTATTGAAGATTAGTAGCATGATTCTGAAGAAAATACATACCTCTTCCAGTGTTCAGGCCAACATTTTTTTGTTAACCAATATCACCACATTAAGCATACCTTAATTCCTTGGCATCTTGTTGTGCGTGAACTGGTTCCATATTTGCTTACACACAACTATGACAACACTTCAAAAGCAATTCATTGTGAAGCACTGGAGAGCATTCTGAAAGTGAGAAATGTGTTATGCATGTCTCTCTTTGGTTGAACCAAACTAATATTTTTCAGTATTTCAACCAGCCAGCCATATCCTGTGCATGACTGTTAGGCTATTATAGAACATAGAACAATACAGCACAAACAGGCTCTTCGTCCCACGAATTGCGTCGATCACATCTACCAATCCATAGACCTATCTATAACCCGCTATCCTATTCTTTTCCATATACTCATCCAGAAGTCTCTTAAAAGACCCCAGTGAGTTTGCCTCAACAACCTCCGACGGCAGTCGGTTCCATTCACTCACCACCCTCCTGAGTGAAAAACCTACCCCTGACATCTCCTTTGTATTTGCTTCCCTGCACCTTAAATCTGTCCTCTCGTAGTGACCATTTCAGCTCGGGGAAATAGTCTCTGAGAGTCCACCCTATCTATCCCTTTCAACATTTTATAAACCTCTATCAGGTCGCCTCTCAACCTACGTCTCTCCAGTGAGAAGAGTCCCAGCCCCCTCAACCTATCTTCATAAGGCCTGCCTCCCAATCCAGGCAGCATCCTTGTAAATCTCCTCTGAACTCTCTCAATAGCCTCTACATCCTTCCTATAATGAGGCAACCAGAACTGCGCACAATACTCCAAGTGGGGTCTGATAGAGCTTATAGAGTCTTATAGAGCTGCATCATTACCTCCTGACTCCTAAACTCTATTCCTCGATTAATGAAGGCCAGTACACCGTACGCCTTCTTGACCACTTCTTCCACCTGCGAGGCCGATTTAAGAGTCCTATGGACCCGGACCCCGAGATCCTTCTGCTCTACAACACAGCTAAGACTTCCACCCCTTATATTGTACTCCTTCATCCCATTATTCCTGCCAAAATGGACCACTATACATTTATCTGCGTTGAAGTCCATCTGCCACTTCTCCGTCCAGTCTTGCATCCTGTCTATGTCCCGCTGCAACTTTTGGCATCCCTCCAGACCATCCACAACACCACTGACCTTTGTATCGTCGGCGAACTTGCTAATTATGTCATTTAAGAAATCATAGCTAAGCTTCACTCTGTCCTCACTCAAACATTCATAAATAATCATTTTCGACTAGTATCAACCAATTGTCATCAGAAACAGGAATCCAGCTAACTTTATTTCCCTTTCTCATTTGACAATTGAGGTATCACGATTATCTGTGTGAAAGCAGGTAATGCAGCTTAATCTCAGAATCAAATTCTTACAATCTTGTCTAACAAGTCTATCATTATTGGCTTTTATATGCTCAACTAACTGAGCCTCAATTGCTTTTTGGGAAGAGAGTTCCAGATTAACACCACCCTCTTGTAGTGATAAGATGTACATGTTCCTTCAAAGGTGCATATCTTTTAAGAGCAACACAGCACGGGAAACAGGCCCTTCGGCCCAACGAGCCCGCGCCACCGTCATAACTATATAGTAGCAATTCCATTATCCTATTATAGATTTAGGTTATTCCTAATATGGGGTATTACTCTCCATAAGTAATGAAAGTCTCCATAAGACTCTCACTATAGGGACAATTTGTTTCCCAATCAGCCTAAGAGCGAATTTTTGGGTTGTGGGAGGAAACCGGAGTGCCCTGAGAAAACCCACGCAACCACGGGGAGAACGCGCAAACTCCCGCAGACACCGGCCCAATTCCAAGTGTCTGCACAGCCACATCGATAGTCTCTGAGCTGTCATGGTGCCCTTCAGATGGTCCACATAAAGCACTCATTTACGACATGAGGTACCAGGCAACCCATGAATCAACATCCAAGAGCTGTACTCGCACCACCTGCCAAATGCATGCTCATTGTTGGTCAAGTATGGACCGAATTACCTGTGGAAAAAAAAGCCGTAGTTAAACAGTCCTACTATATCCCTCTATCTGCATACCGCTCATGTGGCTGTCCAAGAGACCCTTAAACAGCCCTAGCGTGCCTGCTCCCACCACCTTACTCGGCAGTGCATTCCACACCCCCACTACCCTTTGTGTGAAAAACTGCCCTCTAATATTCGTCTTATACATAGCCCCCCTCACCCTATGGCCATGACCCCTCGTCCTATCCATTTCCAAAGGTGGAAAAAGTTTACCTCCATTTACTCTATCTATACCCCTTATAATCTTATACACCTCTATGAGATCCCCTCTAAGCCGACGTCTTTCAAGGGAAAACAACCCCAGTCTATTTAATCGTTCCTCATAAGACAGTCCTTCCATACCAGGCAGCATCCTGGTAAACCTCCTCTGCACTCTCTCCAAGGACTCCACATCCTTCCGATAGTACGGCGACCAGAACTGGACGCAGTATTCCAAGTGAGGCCTAACCAACATTCTATACAACTGCAATATCAAACTCCTACTCTTGTATTCTATACCCTTTTCTATGAAAGCTAACATACTATACGCCTTCTTTATCACCTTCTCCACCTGTGAGGACACCTTCAGAGACTTGTGAACCTGCACCCCAAGTCTCTCTGCGTCTCTATGCTCCGTATAGTTTTACCTTTTATCCTATAACTCTCTTCTACATTTTTCCGGCCAAAATGCATCACCTCGCATTTATCCGGATTAAATTCCATTTGCCATCTATCTGCCCAGTCTACCAACCTATCTATGTCCTGTTGTATTGCCTGACACTGCTCCTCTGTACCTGCCAATCCAAGCATCTTGGTGTCATCAGCAAATTTGCTGATCTCACCACCTACCCCAACTTCCAAGTCGTTTATGTAGACCACAACTGTGGATCACAACCATTTTAAACTGTACTCGGTATAGAGCAACAAGGCCTGTAGGGCAGATGTGCACACTCAACCTCCGAGTTAACATGTGGGCGGGAGTTTTCATCTATGCTCACCCCAATGCCTGAAGTCAATGGACCTTCGTATGGTTCCACCGGCTATGAATCCAGTGGCGAGCAGGGCAAGAAAATTCCACTCCTTCTGTATATAATCTCGTCCTCCAATAAAAAAACTCACATTATTGTTTTTCAATCTTTGTTGCATGATTGGTATGTTTTGGACGAATAGAAGAATGCCATGCTTTTTAAAGAAAAAAACTGATTTTGTTCTTCTCCCTTGTTTTGGATTCCATTATCAGAGGAAATAGTTACTCTCTGTACACTTTATAAATGTTCTTTCTTTCATGGAAATACAACATTGTCAATGCAATTTGTCTTCATAATTTAACCCTTTTAACCCAGGCATCTTTCTGCTAAATCAGTGCAGCACCCTTTCCCAGACAAATGTATCTTTTCTTGAGGATGACATTGCCAGAATTGAACCCCTTATCCCAGGGGATTTTACAGTAACTTCATTGAAGTGTTAATGTAAACCTACTGGTGACACTAATAAACTTTAAATGGGGACTAACCAAGACTTTATGTATCTCTAGCTTCCATCATTTTGTCTTCCAGCCTCCTTGAAATAAAAGCATTGAGACTCCTTGAGCCTTTTTTCATTGTTATGTTGTAGTCTGTCAGTTGGTGCATTTATCAACCAAGGCATGACTCGAACCTATTATATTTTATACTTTTATCAACATGTGAGACAAGTATGTACATGTGCAATTAAAAAGAAACTGCTCTAAGTTTTCCAATAAATGCACGATGTAGAGTGACGTGGGTATACAGAGCATCATGATGTCAGGGTCAAAGTAGCTGAAATGGCATTGATTTCCTGAAATTCAGATCATACAATATTTTGCATTAATCACAAATGGAAACTGAATGACAGATACTGTATTAGATGATGGCAAAGGTAGATAAAGTGAGGATGAATCTTGCACATTAAGATGGTTTTAATCTTACACATTAAGCAGCTCGGTGGCACAGTGGTTAGCACTGCTGCCTCACAATGCCAAGGACTGGGTCCAATTCTAGTCCTGAGTGATTGTCTGTTTGGAGTTTGCACATTCTCCCTGTGTCTTCGTGGGTTTCCTCCCATACTATAATAATGTGCAGGTTAGGTGGATTGGCCATGCTAAACTGCCTTTTAGTTTATGAGATGTGTAGGTTTGGGGGGTTTAGCACGGTAAATAGATGGGGTTACAGGTTATAGAGCCTGGATTAAATGTCGGAGATTTGGTGCCGACTCGATGGGCTTCCTTCTGCACTGTAGGTATTTTACAAGAGGATTCTATAACTTGGCAGTTAAGAACCAAATCATAGAACTCAGGATTGTTTGCTTGTCCCTGGTGTGAAAACATCACTTAAGCATAATCTGCAACTTTAGTTGATATTGATGTGCAACAATCCTCTCCACCCTGGGATTTTACAGATATGAAATTTGTTGCAGAGTTCAACATCGTGTCAAGGAACATGGCAATGGTTCCTGTGTGGGGATTTCAGAAAAAAACAGATGTCGTATTGGTTTGTTTTGAAATACTGAGTCTGGAAATGAAATGATTTGAAATCTCCACAGAATATTGATTTCCATGCAATATAGCTCCAAATCTGTTTACTGCAGAATCCCAGGAGGCCAGGTCTTAACCACTCAGCTCCTGCTTTATTCTGCTGAGGAGGAGGAGCAGTCCAATTAATCTGTGCTGATTAATTAATCATTCCATTCACCTCTGAAACCTACAAAGACAATTCTAACGAGTTTATTCATTATCACCCATACTTGTGTAATATCTAGATAATGCGGTGTGTCTATCTCTATTCGATTCATTTCTCAACATTTTAACCTTATTGTCCTGCTGAAAGACAGTTTCATAGCTGATGCGCATCTCCTATGAACTGAAATCTGCCTTCTTAAATGGTGATATTATGGGGGCAGTGTCTACCAAGACTAATGATTACATTTTTCTGTGATATTATGCACCAGAGTTTGTAGATTGCACACCCTAATCTTGTTTTTTTACATTTTTTTTCTGTAATACTAGTGGTGGGCTTTGAAATGAGAGTTTATCATACATTGTCACATATTTTTGGTGGCACAGTAGCTAGCACTGTTGACTCACAGCACACGGACCAGGATTTGATTCCCAGCTTGGGTCACTGTTTGTGCTGAGGCTGCATATTCTCCACGTGCGTTTCCCCTGGGCGCTGGTTAGGTGCATTGGCCACGCTCACTTCTCCCTCAGTATACCCGAACAGGCACCGGAGTGTGGCAATTAAGGGATTTTCACAGTAACTTCATTGCAGTATAATGTAGGTCTACTTGTGACACTAATAAATAAACTTAAAACTTTTTTTTTACATATGCAACATGCATTCAAAATAATTCCCACTTCATGCTATGATTTTTGTAGGACCGTACATAATAGATACTGGGTTAGTGGTTAAGGTGTATCTATAGGAAGCATGGGTGATCTGAGGAGCATAGGGTAGAGGGGGTTGAGGGATAGGCAGCCTTTAAGTGATATTGAAAGCTGGATTAGTGTGTCTGAGAACTGAGTCAACCTTTCACCCAACTTCCTCTGAATTCATGTTTCTTTCATCATAGCTTACGAACTACACTGCTTACCCCAAACACTAAAGAACAAAAAAAATACAGGCAAAGTCATACATTGTCTAGGTGTGCAGTTTGGAAGTCATAGATGTCTTCCATCCAAACTTGCAACCCCTAACACCTAGAAGACCAAGGTGCAGGTGCATGGGAACACCACTACTTTTAAGTACCCCTCCAAACCTTAGATCGTTCAAATTTGGAAATATATCACTGTTCCTCATGATTACTGGGTCAAAATCCTGGAATTCCCTCCCTAAGAACTCTGTGGGTGCACCTACACCACATGGACTTCAGTGGTTCAAGAATACAACTCACCACCACCTTCTCAAGGGCATTTAGGGTTAAGTATTGGCCTAACCAGCAAAACCCGCATCACATGAACAACTTAAAAAAAAAAGATTCGTAAATCACATTTTCCTAAATCTACACACAAAATCCAGGCCACAATCTTTTCCTTTGTTGAATGAGCTGCACCACATCTGGCTGGAATTTGAATGACTGGGAACAGGAGCAACTTGTAAAGGGCTGCAGCCCTTTGGAAAAGAGGCAATTATAATGAAAATGGAAAAGCTGCTTAATTATTTAGTGGAAACTTGGACACTTTGGTGGTGAATATTTGGAGTTCTGCAGCAGGAAGTATACTTAAGGAAGAGTGGTCCTACTTGGGACTGTATTCCTCTTGCAACAAAACAACAATGCTACTTCTAAGGAGGTAAGTCACTATCCAAATCAAGAAAGTCATCTACTGTTCGTAATCCTGGCTGAAACTGAGATTTGTCCATCTCGAGGACAGAGGCAAATGTAATCACATGCCTCACTCCAAGATGCATTGAGAAAGAAAAGATTGGAAATGGATGATGAATTGAAAGGATAGATGGGATCATATGTGCTTTTTGCAGATTTTGTCTTGTATAGGTAATGATGTGTTTTGGTCAGCCAAGCTTCTGATGTGTCTGAATCATGTTTTTATATCTCCAAAGCAAAACAACAGTGAAATCCAAATAAGTTATCATTTGAAAGGACTGCATGCTTTTTTTTTGATGGGACATAGGCGTCTTAGTTAAATAAGGTAGGCAAGGTTCCAGGAAATGGAACAGTGTATAAAAACAGCTAGAGTTTAATCACTCTGCACACATCATGGCATTGACTTGCAGGGTTATCTGAGGAAGATAAGAAAAATTCCAACCTTCTGTGATGGGTCAGCCTTTCCAAGTCCCATCAATAAGTTAGGCTGCCTGGCTAATCATCAAAAGCTCAAGTCCATCATAAGATAAAAGCAAAATGTGGCAGATGCTGGAATCTGAAACAAAAATAGAAAATGCTGAAAAATCTCAGCAGATCTGACAGCATCTGTGGAGACAGAATCGAGCCAATGTTGAGAGTCTGAATGACCCTTCGTCAGAGCTCTGGTTTTTAGCTCAAGTCTACCAAATGACCAACTTTGTTACAATCAGACATTCCCTGATATGCAGCTGATATCAACCATAAGGAGACAACATTGAATACTGGATGCATTGTATTCATAGCTGTCATCTTCATTTTGGAATTTCTGATATATCGGCTTTGTTTTTGCAGTCAATGGATGACATTGTTACACTTGCATTCACCCAATTAAAATAAATTAAAGAACACGTCCTCAAGAGTTATAATCTCAGGATTACTGCCCGAGCCATGTGCAAATTGGCAATAGGATTGAGAGAATAAGGGAAGTTAATACATGGCTAAAGGAGTGGTGCAGGGAAGAGGGGTTCCATTTCATGGGGCACTGGCATCAGTGTTGGAACAGGAGGGAAATGTGCTGTTCACCTGAACTGATCTGGGACCAATGTTGTAACGAATAGGATAAATAGGGTGCTCACAAGGACTTAAAACTAACAAGTTGCAGGGAAGGGGAGAGTAAAAGTATGGGAAATAAAACAGTTAATAGAAAGCAAAGCAGCAAGTTAGCATATCAGGGGGAGGTTCCAACTACATCAAAAATAAGAAAAAAAGTTAAATGGAAGGAGAATCAGGAGATGCTATTAATGGAGATATTGGAATTCAAAAAGAAGGTATAATAACTAGCAAAAGGGCACTTTATCTGAATACTCATAGCATTCAAAACAAGGTAAATGAGTTGACAGCACAAATGATCACGAATGAATATGATTTGGTGGCCATGGCAGAGACATGGTGGCAGGATGGTCACAACTGGGAGTTAAATATCCAGGAGTATCAGACTGTTCAGAAGGACAGAGAAGGTGGTAAGGGAGATGGTGTAGCTCTGATATTTAAGGATGACCTTAAAAAGGATGACATCAGGGCAGTTGTGAGAGATGATATAGGTTCTATGGAAAAAGAGGTTGAATCCATTTGGAGGAAATTAGAAATTGGAGAAAAAGTCACTCATAGGCAAAATCTATAGGCCACCAAATAATATCAAAGAGGGGATTTTAATTTCCATGTCAATTGATCAAAACAGCTTTGAGGAGGACTTCAAAGAATGTATCTGCAATAGCTTCTTTGAACAGTATATAATGGAAACGACGAGGGAGCAAGCTATCCTAGATTTGATCCAGTGTAATAAGACCGGAATAATTAGTGATCTTACAGCTAGGGATCCTCCTGGAAAAAGCGATCACAGTATGGTTGAACTTAATATACAGATGGAGCATGAGAAGGTAAAATACAATACCAGTGTCTTGTGATTAAACAAACGAGACTACAATGGGATGAGGGAGGAGTTGACTAAGATAGATTGGGAGCAAAAACTTTATGGTTGCACAATTGAGGAACAGAGGAGGACATTCAAACCGATTTCTCCCAGTGCTCTCAGCAAAGGTACATACCAGTGAAAAAGAAGGACTGTAGAAAAAGAGATAATTAGCCATGGATATCTAAGGAAATAAAAGAGGATATCAAATTGAAAGAAAATGCATACAAAATGGCAAAGGTTAGTGGGCAAGAAGAGGATTCGGAAATCATTAAAAGTCAACAGAAACCACAAAAAAAACTATAAAGAAAAGTAAGATGGATTATGAAGTACCTAGCTCAGAATACAAAAATGAAAACAGAATGAAAAAGAGTAGCTAAAGTAAACACTGGTTCTTTAGAGGATGAGGAGGGGGATGTAATAACTGGAAATGAGGAAATTCCTGAGGCACTGAACAGGTATTTTGTGTTGGTCTTCACAGTGGAAGACACAAATAACATGCCAAAAATTGATGACAAGACAGCATTGGCAAGTGAGGACCTAGAAACTATTATCACGAAAGAGATAATGTTGGACAGGCTAAATGGAACTGAAAGGTAGACAAGTTTTCTGGCCCTGATGGAATACATCCCAGGGCACTAAAATGGCAGGGGAAATAGCAAATGCACTACTGCATATTATTGCTAGCAAAATGAATGCCCTCACATTTATCAACATTGTACTCCACCTGCCAGACCCTTGCCCACTCACTTAGACTATCTATATCCGTTTGCAGACTTTCAATGTCATCTGCAAATTTTGACATACTACACTTGGTCCCCAACTCCAAATCATCTATGTAAATCGTAAACAATTGAGGCCCCAACACTGATCCCTAACATAGTTCCCGCAAATTGGAAAACAATAAGTGTGATGCCACTGTTTAAAAAGAGGTAGACAAAAGGCAGGTAACTGGTTAGCTTAACTTCTGTAGTAGGGAAAATGTTTGAATCTATCAGAAGAAATAGCGAGCCATCTGGATACAAACTGTTCCATTGGAAAGACACAGCATGGGTTCATGAAGGGAAGGTCGTGTTTAATTAATTTGGTGGAATTATTTGAGAACATTACATGCGCAGTGGACATTGGGGAAAACTGTGGATGTGATGTATCTGGATTTCCAGAGGGCATTTGACAAGGTGCTGCATCAAAGGCTAAAGATAAAGATGACAGTGTTATGGGTAATGTATTAACATGGATAGGGGATGGTTAACTAACAGAAAGCAAAGGGGCTAAATAGGTGTTTTTCTGATTGGCTAGTGGTGTGCCTTAGTGGTGTAGTATGTCAAAATTTGCAGATGACATTGAAAGTCTGCAAAGGGATATAGGTATCTAAGTGAGTGGGCAAGGGTCTAGCAGATGGTGTACAATGTTGGTAAATGTGAGAGCATTCATTTTGCTAGCAATAAATAGCAAAATGGACTATTCTTTTTAAATGGTAAAAATTTGCAACATGTTACTGTGTAGAGAGACCGAGGTGAATCACAAAAAGTTGATTTGCAGGTGCAGCAGGTAATTAAGAAGGCAAATAGAATTTTGTCCTTCTTGCTAGTGGGATGGAGTTTAAGAACATCAAGGTTAGGTTGCAGCTGTATAAGGTGCTGGAGAGACCATACGTAGAGATTGCCTACAGGTTTGGTTTTACTTGAGAAACGATATACTGGCACTGGAGAGGGAATAAAGGAGATTCACTAGGTTGATTCTACAGTTGAGAGGGTTGGCATATGAGGAGACACTGAGTAGACTGAGGCTATACTCATTGAAATTCAGAGCAATGAGGGAAGATCTGATAGAAACATGTAAAATTATGAAGGGAGTAGATAAAGTAGAAGCAAAAAAGTTGTTTCCACTACCAAGTGAAATCAGAACTAGGGGACACAGCCTCAAAATAAGGGGGAACAGATTTAGGACTGAGTTGAGGAGGAACTTCTTCACACAAAGAGTTGTGAATCTGTGGAATTCCCTGCTCAGTGAAGCAGTTCTGGCTATCTTACTGAATGTTTCTAAGGAAAGGATAGATAAATTTTTGAACACAGGAATTCTAGGTTATGGTGAGCAGGTGGGTAAGTGGAGCTGAGACGACAAAAAGATCAGCCATGATCTTATTGAATGGCGGAACAGGCTTGAGGGGCCAGATGGCCTACTCCTGCTCCTAGTTCTTATGTTCAATTCTTATGTTCAATGACTTTCTGTGGGCTTTTGCAGTGAAAATCCCCTTGTGTCCCTTGCGTGTAAACTCCTGTCGGCCAACTACAGTGGATTTGGGATGTGTGGGGACAGGGCATGCAATTGCATATTTCCTTAATCGATGAGTTTGAACCAGGACACTTAAGTTAGATTATTCATCAATGTTCAGCAGGCTCAGAAAAAAAATAGAGGGAAAGAAAGGAAGGATTAAGAAGAGAAAAAAGACAGGAGGAAAAAGATAATTTTTTAAAAAATCAATAATTAAAATCTGAAGGAAATAGATTCCCTACTTATAGAAGGTAACATTCAGTGTAAGGGAGCTTGTTTGTCAGCATTAAGACTTACCAATCATTATTATTCAACCCAACTTTAAAACTAATTAATTAGAATATATTGATTGCCAAGTTACTAAATAGCCACATTTTAGACTTGAGAAGATAATCACAATCTGGCCCTCACAGTAAAGAATTTTAAACTAATACCTGGTTCTGAACTCAATCCCTGTCATATCTGAGTAAGCGCTTACCATTAGAGGTTACTTCAAAAGAAATACAAGTGCTAACTGTATCATCAGTGACTGAGGCATCTATTAAAATGTTGTTTTTGACTATGGTTTTGAAGTAGCAGTAGTGATTTTACAGTTTCTGAATCTTGCGCACACACAACTATTTACATCATTGATTCTGTCATAGCACAAATGAGATCAGGTCAGCAATGAAGGAGATTATGTTTCGGAAAAACTCCCAATGTAATGTATTTTTAATTCAATCTGTTCCCTGTTGTCAAATCTCCCTACTGATTTGAGTGGCTTTAACTAATCACAGCCTTTGCCCACTGAGCAACTGGGGAATTTTGAATGTGCTTCTTACAATTGAAGTGGACGTGCAAAGAGCCAACGCTGTCCCTGTTTCAAATTACTGAAATATCTGCGAAGATGCTGCTTTAATTTCTAGAATTTTTTGTTTATTTTTAAATAGCTGTTAGTGAGTGCGTATTTGCATACTTGACTCAATGATCAGTTATCACATGTTTCCTTTTAAGCAGCACGTCTTGGGATAGGTTACATGTATTGTTCAGAGCCAACCATGTAAACACAAGAGGTAGTGAACCTTGAAAAAAGCTGCTGGTTTAATGAGTCACACATAATCAAATGGAGGCAGCATAACCAACAGTAGCAATCAGACACAACAGAAAAAACAAAATCAGGTCAATAGGATTAATAGGCAATTACGTAATACAAAATGGTTGGGCTTTGGATGGATTATGTCTATAATGCTTAAGATGCTTCTCTGATTCAGACAATGTTATGAAATTGAAAATTTTAAAAAATATACTTTTGACTCTTAATGCAAGCGATTTGTGAATTTAGATGTGTTTGATTTCAATGTTTTACCATGTTTCTTAAATTACTTCAACCCACACCATTCGTGGCAATTTTAACCCCCATTCAACAAAATAAGTGCAGTCTTCAATTGATTCACACCATCGGGCCTTATGCAGTCTTCCTGATTTCCTGTGGACCCTTGTTACGTGAAGAGATAATATTGATGAATGTTAGACAATAAATATAAACAAGTTACTGGTTTGTACAGTTTTCTGTGACAGTCAACAGTTTCTTCAACCTGAAATCTGTTCACTTCAGTTGAAGTTTTGCTTTTTTGCCCTTTCAGTCCGTTGAGTTTAATGTGATATTGAAAGAAGCTTTATTAGCCCTAACTCAGTATCCAAACCTTGAAGAGCTGCAGAACGATTTGCATATTTTGTTTTCCATGCAGTCTTTCAAACAGGAAGAAGGAAGTGCTTCATTTATGTACTTGGTGATTTTAAGATATCCCAAAGCACTTTGCCACCAATTATACACTTTTGCATTGAAATTATTGTTGCAGTCTAAAACAAATTTGCACAAAACAGAGTCCCAGAAGCAATGAGATAAATGACAAGATAATCTGTTTTAGATGCTGGTTGCAGGATAAATGTTAACAAGCACACTGGGAAAACTCGCTGCTCTCTTAGGGCAGACAGCACTGATAGGAAAAGGGTACAAACAGGAAGAAGAGATAGGATAATCAGATGAACACAGACAAACAACTGACAGGCAGTGTTGTTGAGGGTCATATGACAAATTTTGTGCATATGGATGAACTTTCAAAAAGCTACAGTAAAATACCTGATAATAAACTCATTAGTGAAATTGAAGCCTGTGTGATTAAAAAGAGCAATGGCTGTATGGATGTGAAAAGGGCTTCCCAACAGAAGGGAAGGATGCAGCGGTGTTCACAGGACTTGGTATTTGGTCCATTGTTTTATCTGTATTAAAAAGTTGAGTTGGCTGTACATGGTGCAATTTCAACATTTGCAGATGACATGAAACTCAGTAATGTAGCAGCGAAGAGGACGGGGACGGATTCAGCAGGACATAGGCCGGTGATGGGGAAGCGGCAGCCTGGGGGACATATCTGGGTCCTGAGTGCAGCCCATGAGACATTTTGATGACTGTTGCCCATGCGCAGGGTTGCCATATCCCGCTGATTTCTATCTGTAGAGTTCTTTCCTTACCGGTATAAATGAAGTGATATGCACGTAAAGCAAGGGAAGTGAAGTGAGGTGCTTGCACACAACATTGACTGAGAGAGACGTGGACTCATTCTGCATCCAAAGTATAAATATTTATTTTGTTTTTACCAACTGAAGCTCATATTTCTACTAAAAGATTAAGCATTTTCTATGTTTCATTATGAAATATTCAGCACAAATGAAAAAGGCACTTGACTGGAATTTTCATCAGGCAGGTTGTGAGGACAAGAGTTGAATCTTGGTTGTTCAATGTTCAATTCCGTGGGAGATTTTCCACTTTGAAGTGTTTATCCAACTCCCTTTTAAGACTCAATATTAAATCTGCTTCCATCATCCTTTTGGACAGTGCATTTCAAATCACAACAAAAACTGTAAACATTTCTCCTCATGTTACCTCTAGCGCGTTTTTCATTTAACTTAAATCTGTGTCCTCTGCTTTTTGATCCTTCTACAACTGGGGAAAATTTTTTCTTATTTTATCTTTTCTTTGAAAACATTTATCAAACTTCCCCTTAAGTTTTTCTGCTTACCCCAGTTTCTCTCGTCTCTCTGCACAATTGAAGTTTTTCATCTGAAATTAATCTCCTCCTAAAACCTTGATTTCTTTCCTAAAGTCTGGTGCCCCGGAATAGCCAGGGTACTCCGTATACTAGGGCAAAGTTTCCTTGTGTTTTATGCATCTGTTTGTAAAGTCAAGGATCCCAAGTGCCTTTTTAACAGCCTCCTCAACTTGTCCAGCTACCTTTAAAGGATTGTGTTGAACACCCCCAGGTCCTTCAGTTTGTGCACTTTCTTAAAGTTATATTCATTTAGATTGTATTGTCTCATAGCACCAGGGACCTGGGTTCTGTTCTGGCCTCAGGTAACTATCTGTGTGGAGTTTGCACTTTCTCCCTGTATCAGTGTGGGTTTCCTCCTGGTACTCCAGTTTCCTCCCACAGTACAAACGTGTGCAGATTAAGTTAATTGCCATGCTAAATTGCCCCTTGTCAGGGGGATAAGCAAGTAAATGCAAGGATAGTGCCTGGCTGGGATTGTTCTTGATGCAGGCTCAATCAGTCAAATGGCCTCCTTTTTCCCACTGTATTCTATGATTCTTCTCATTTGTTCTACCAAAATGAACAATTTCATACTTCTCTGCACTGAATTTTAAATGCCACATGTCTGCCCATTTCACCCATCCATCTACGTCAGTGATGGACAATCTAGGCTGGTGAGTGGGCTCCTTCATCACAATGGGACACAAGATTGAAATCAGGTTCGTTCAATAACCAAGATCCCATGGAGAGAAGATAGGGATGGAAAGTGAATTCAGGCTACAAGGATGCAGAATATTTTGGAGACTGAACAAAAGCTGAAGGATGTATTTTTGTGATGTATCCACCCATCTTTGGTGCACCATTGGCAGAAATGCTAGAGAAATGGAGCCATGCACTTTTGTCCGGACCATTCTGACAAAGTTATGGCAGGAGATCAGGGAAGTTGTGCAGAAATTCCAGCTGCCGGTCGTAGATATGAAATATTAGAGAACATCACAACAATTAGGGATGATTCATACTTTAAAAATAAACAGGGGGTGAAAATACTCTTTCTCCAGGTAAATCTGCTTTCACCCAGGTTCAGATCTGGAAAGTAGAAGAGGTTACTCAGAGTGAAGTAGAACCAGATCAATGTTTCATAAAGAACATATGATCAAATGTTCATTAATCATAAACATGACAGCAAAGGGGAGGCCTGGTCTAACTCTTAATGAGGTTCGTACTCCAAAACCCACTTTTTTTGTTGTAACCCTGTCCTAATGTTTGTCTGTCTAACACCCTTTAAAATCTCATAGAATCTCTACCGCGCAGGAGGAGACAATTCGGCCCATCAAGCCTGCACCGACAACAATCCTACTCAGGCCCTAACCCTGTAATCCCAGGTATTTACCCTGCTAGCTCTCTGACACCAAGGGACAATTTAGCATGGTCAATTCACATTTTTGGACCATGGGAGGAAACTGGAGCATTCGGAGGAAACCCATGCAGACACAGGGAGATTGTGCAAACTCCACACAGTCATCCGTGAGCGGAACTGACACTGTGATTCAGCAGTGCTAACTACTGTGCTACCTTGTCACCCCTACCCATCACCTTTGCAGGTAGATCATTTCAGATTCTGACAATTTTCTGAGTGAAAATGTTTCTTTTTTTTCCATCTCTGATGATTCTAATCGATTGAAACATCTCACAACCTTGAAAGCCTCAATTAGGTCATTCCTTAACCCACTTCATCTTAACTTTTTCCAACCTCTTCCCATAATTGAGATCCCCCATCACTGGTCACATCCTGGTAAAGCTTCTTTGTATCCTTTGTAAAGCCATGGCAACTTGCCTTAAGTGTCCATAATTCTACATCGGAGATTGAACCATTGATACATAGTTATAGCACAACAAGCACAATTGTTTCTTCCATTCCGTGCAACAGAAACCGAACTAATTCACATTGTTTTAACCATCTTGCGCTGCTACCTCTGGATTTGTGTCTGCTGATGTCATGATCTTTTTTCTCACATACACTTGTTATGCTATTTACAGTATGTCCACATTTGTTCTCCCAAAACGAATTGCTTCACACTTCTCTGCATTAAATTCTATCTGCCTTGTTGCTGCACATTTGACCATTTGGTTTGTCACCCTTAAAACTAGAACTATCCTCACCATTTTCTGCGATCACATCAGCTGCTAATTTCATAATTTTGCTTCCTGCACCAGAGTCCAATTTGTAAATTACAAAACCATCAAAGAACTCAAAACTGACCTTTGGGCAAGAAGCCACCTGCCAGTCTGAGGTATAACTGCTACTTGAATACACTATGTATAATTAAGGCAACTCCAAACAATATTGTCAACTATACTAACCACAAAAGAAAATTGACAGAAAGAGTCATAAATTTACACTTTGGGATATTCAGTTCTGTATTTTTTAAAATTATACTGTCATTTGTGGAAAAGAGCACTAGAGGGCAGACTGATAAAGCTGACTGATCCAGTTAACTATGTATTCAAAATTTAAGACACAGATCAAGTGGCAAAAATAGGTAATTTTACTATTATTTTACTGTTTTGCTTAATAGGTACAAACATCATTGATTTAAGTATCTTTAAATTGGCCATATTGAAAAGCCACTAGTCGCAGGGAAGGTTTACTAATTACAATGAAATATTACGATTGGGCGTGGTTGAACAGTACACGCAGCAGTGGCATTAATCAGCTTGAAGAAATGGTTGAAAGTGCCTACAGACTCATTATTTGCCTTAATAACTGCAAGATGTTAGAATTTTAAATGCTTTACTCCTTGTGTGTGCAACATTGGATGGATCTAACATCTACATGATGCCACTCACAGCCACTTAGCCCTTAACACTAATTTTAAGACTTAACATTCTGTGCATTAAGCAAGATACCAGTGAGAGACTAAGCCCCATGAATTAAGCATGTTGGCGAAATGCTTTTTGGTTGGTGATGAAACTAATGAAAATTAAATTCAATTTCCATAGCATTTAAAAAGAAAATTGAACAATAGGTCATTGTACAATTGGAAGTGTTATTATCACCATATAAAATTCTGAGGTCAAGTACCAACTGACTCAAGAACAGTTTCTTCCCTGTTGCAATCAGACTTTTGAATGGACCTACCAAATACCAAGCTAATCTTTCTCTTCACCCTATCTGAAACTGCAGCACTATATTCTACACCTTCTCCTTTAGCTCTTTCCCTATGTACTCTCTGAACAGTATGCTTTGTCTATATAGCACGCAAGAAACAATACTTTTCACTATATCCCAACACATTACAATAATAAATCAAATCACTTTTATTACTGATTATTTTGCACTTCCCCATTTCAATTCCGTAAATAAGCATTCAGATAATAAGCTTAGGCTTTTCCTCATTTTGGACAATGCTGGAACAGGATCTGTGTAAAAGGTCATATCTGATTACAAAGCAAAAGCTGCTGTGCTTTAAAAGTGCTTTGTCTGCTTTGGGATGTTTCTGTCAGGTGTAATATGATAACATTTAACTTTTCAGGCATCATTCCAACAAATTGGAGAACCTCTTACTGTGAACCTTTTAATTTTGTGAAGTTACCTTTTGTTTTATAGATTATATGTGATTAAATTAGGGGTGCAGCTTAGTCTGTTGCCTTCTCCTCTCTGAGGTAGAACACAGAAGACTGTCGCTGAAATCTTGCTGAGGTTTATGCCAGCAGGATCTTACAATCCTGCCGATGGTGCAGTCCTGGTGGATTTCCCAGCAGAGAGGGATATGTTCAACGGGAAACTCTGGAAAACAGCAGGACCATAAGGTCCCACCACCCTTGAGTGGTGAGCTGCCTTTCACTGCCATAGAACACACTGTGGAGGAAGAGGAAAATCTCACCCTGTAGGTTCAAACCCAACTCCATGACTTTAGCACATATTACGATCTCCATAGAGACCCTTAACTTTTATAATAGCTGAATGCGTGACACAACAAGATTTCATGGTTTAAGGTTTTACTTTAACAAAAGACTAAAAGTACTCTTGACTAAACACTTAAACTACAAAACAGAACATTTTCCCTTTCCTTTCAGCATAGTCAAAAATGTACTTTACAGATATACTTTACTCTGTCCTTTAAGGAGATCCAATTCTCCCAGAACCAATCCAAAGTGATTATTAGCTCCCAAGAGTTTACTTCTTTTTTTCTCTTTCTCAGCCAGTGAGATTTTTCGATTGAATATTCTTGCTCTTGTTCAAACAGGTGAATCTCCCAACCTAGTTTTAACTTCTCATGAATTTGATCTTTTCACTCTGAGCCAGTACTTACCTTCATTATTATCGAGCTACGATGTCTTACTGACTTGTCTGTAAAATTTTGTGGATATCTTAGCCTGATTCAAAAGCCACACTCATTGCAAAATGAATCACAGGGTCTTTGTATCCAGGTAGAAATGATGATTACCTATCCTGAAACCCCAACTCTTTTTTTTATTTTGAAAAAGAGTCGTTTGGGACTCAAAATATTAACTCAGTTTCTCTCTCCACATATGCGGCCAAACCTGCTGAGTTTTTCCAGCATTTACTGTTT
Organism: Sphyrna mokarran; assembly: GCA_024679065.1. Classification (NCBI taxonomy): domain Eukaryota; kingdom Metazoa; phylum Chordata; class Chondrichthyes; order Carcharhiniformes; family Carcharhinidae; genus Sphyrna; species Sphyrna mokarran. The sequence goes on along the minus strand of JAGIQG010000003.1, from coordinate 99,810,155 downwards.
TGAGTTTACATAATGGTTTGCATCCGCACAAACTTAACACTTCTTTGGGACACTGGAGATTTGCATTTGATGTACTGTTAGTGTACAGGCTACTGCCTTATCTCCAAGTTTGCACCTTCTTTGCACCTTCTTCCCAGTCAGACCAACTGGGCCCTTTAATGTATAATTATTAAACCGTCCCATTTTGCTGTCAGGCAGACTTCAGAACAGATCACATGACCCCTTTTATTTCACTTTAAATTAAAGGCACAGAACCCCAAAATATAACAATCTTATAAACTTCATAACGTAACAATAATCCAGGCATACTAATGCAAAATCACATGGTATTACAATACTGTCTTTCAAGCATGCTTTTAAATTGATGCCATGTCTGCTCTGGTGAGTCTTAAAGTTTCCATGACACTGTGTAAATATGATCAGAAAGGTATCCTAATGTCCTGACCACCAAAAATTCATTCATCTCTTTTTGCTATTTTATGGGATTTTTCTGTGGATGGTTGTGGGTTTATTGTGATGATGTGCACACAGGAAGTGATGTGTTGGTAGTTTGGGGGTTTACATTTTATTTATTAGTCTCGCAAGTTGGCTTACATTATCACTACAATTAAGTTACTGTGAAAATCCCCAAGTCGCTACACTCCAGCGTCTGTTCAGTTATACTGTGAGAGAATTTTAACATGGCCAATGCACCTAACCAGCATGTCTTTCAGAAAATGGGAGGGAACAGCAGCAGCCAAAGGAAACCCACGCAGACACAGGGGGAACACGTAGACTCCATGCAGGCATTAACCAAAGCCAGGACTCAAACCCAGGGCCCTACTGCTGTGAGGCAGAAATGCTAATCACTGTGCCATCGTGCCTGCCTATACCTGTGCTCTCCAGTGCTCTCTCTCAGCAAGTACAACTTGTAAGAGCTGCTAAGATCTCTCATTAAATGATTTAATCTTTTAGTCCTTTGTCATCATTTACATTTACCCATCAACATACATTTGTGACAAAAATGGATCCTGATGAGTTCAATAGTTGCTGTGAACCTGCAAGCATAATATGCAAACCAAATTATTCACCTGCGGCAGTCACTGGCTCAGGTACTAGCAGTAAGAAGTCTGACAACAGCAGGTTTAAATCTAACCGATTTATTTGATAGTAAACTCACAAACTTTCGAGTCTCTGGTCTTCGTCAGATAATTCAGTTGGATTTAAACCTGATGTTGTCAGACTTCTTACTGTGTTTACCCCAGTCCAACGCCGGCATCTCTACATCATGTCTACATCAGGTAGTAGCAGCAGAAGAAAATATTTTCTTTGGATTAGCTTCTGAAGTAATTATTTTGTTATGGTGCATTTTTTAATATAAATTGAGAGGCTGCACTGATCAGGAAAGGTTGAACAGGCAGGGGCTCTTTTCTTTCAGAAAGAAAAGGCTGATGGGTAACCTAAAGAAGATTCTGAAATTTGATTTGATTTACGATTGTCACGTATATTAACAGACAGTGAAAAGTATTGTTTCTTGCATGCTATACAGACAAAACATAGCACTCATAGAGAAGGAAACGAGACGGTGCAGAATATAGTATTAAGTCATAGCTGGGGTGTAGAGAAAGATCAATAGAAGGTAGGTCCATTCAAAAATTTGACAGTAGTAGGGAAGAAGCTGTTCTTGAGTTGGTATGTGATCTCAGACTTTCATATCTTTTTCCTGAAGGAAGAAAGTGGAAGCGAGAACGTCCGAGGGGCCTGCGGTCCTTAATTATGCTGATTGCTTTGCCAAGGCAGCAGGGAGTGTAGACACAGTCAATGGATGCGAGGCTGGTTTGTGTGATGGATTGGGCTACATTCACGACCTTTTGTAGTTCCTTGCAGAGCCTGAGCCATACTAAGCTGTGATCCAACCAGAAAGAAAGCTTTCTGTGGTGCATCTGTAAAAGTTGGCGCAAGTCATGGCTGACATGCCAAATTAGGAACGACTTTGGTTGGACCACCATGGCTGCAATTCTCCCATACCACCCACCACTGGAATTTTGGCAGGTGGGTTGCAGAGAATGTGAACTGTCATTGACAGTCGGGCAGGAATTTCTGGTTTTTAGACCAGTGTGGCCAGAGAATTCCAATCCATATTTCCATTTGTGGGGGAGCTCAAGTATGAGGAGGTAAATAAAAGGTAGTCACCAATAAGAAATTCAGGAAAAACATTTTTATCCAAAAAATTATTAAATGTGGAAATTGTTACCACATGAAGTAGCTGTAGTGGATTGTATAGATGCTTTAAAGGGAAACTGGATAAATACATAAGGGAGAAAGGGATGGAAGGATGTCCTGATTGTGTTATATGTCAAGTGTGGGGGTGGTGAGGTGGATCAGGTGGGAAGCATAAATTAGTGAGGTCAAAAAGTCTGTTTTTGTACTGTCAAGTCTTTCTAATTGTATGGAAATAACTTGACGGTTACACCTCCACCTGCAAGTCTCCCCTTCTCTCCCTCTTGCTCCTCCTCCTGCTTCCCCCACTCCATCCTCAAGCCACATGCCATTCCAGATTTGGAAATATATTACAATTCCTTCACTGTCACCGGGTCAAAATCCTGGAATTCTCTGCCTAACAGCACTGTGGGTATACTTGCACCACATGGACTGCAGTGGTTCAAGAAGGCAGCTCACCACCATCTCCTTGAGATGTAAACACCGGCATAGCTAGTGTTCTCCACATCCCATGAACGAACAAAATAAATGTGCACCAAGAGGCACTTTTCTGAACAAAAGCACAAAATCCAGGTGAATAAGCTAGGATTTGAATTACTGGGAACAATTAGGAAAGGGGAATAAATGCTGGCCTAGTTAATGACACCCATGCACCACGGATGAATAAAAAAAACCTGTTTCTTTGATCATCTACTTCTTCAGAAAGATATGGGTTACTTTTAACTTAAAGCACAAGTTCTGTTAAGGGACAACTATAAATACGTGAGTTATGGATATGGGATGGGCCTCGGTAAGATACTCTGTGGGATTGTTGTTGGCACAGACATGATGGGTCAAATGATCTCCTTCTGCACTGAAGGGATTCGATGATTTTGATATTGCTATAGGATCACCAGCTCAAGGTTCAGGGTCTATTTTGATGGGTTGCAGCAATAGAAAATGTAACATGATCGGCCAATAGGTATTCAAACTGAGGACTGTTGCTCATGACGTTACCTTCTCTGCTACTGCAGTCATACAAAAAGCAGATCCTGGATCAGTGACACTTACGTGATGCTGGTCAGCAATGTAGGCAACACTTGCAAAGACATTTCTGTTGCACCCTTCTTTCTGGTAAATCAAATGAACTAAAACAAACAAACAAAGCAAGAAGTGCAACCCTTAAAAAGAAGGGAACTGTGCCAAAATTAGAAACAACATAGGAAGGAAATGTAGAATATGAAATCAGAATGTAGTTAAAGGGGTCGATAATATATCCCAGTCCCTATGGTGCCCAACGAGCATGGAAGCATTTCTGCTCAACCAACTGCTCCCATCCTTGCCACTCAGGCAAAGTAATGTCTGTCTAGCCTGCTCAATGGGGGATCCTTCAATTGGCCAGGGGCTGACGGGCATACACTGTCCTGTCCTCTCAGTTAACAGCTAATCCCTCTAAATGCATTCTCCATACATGGGGGATTCAACATCTTTACAATCACAGCTGCAATTCCAACCTGATTAATACACATCAGCACAAGAACAGTGGATTCTTTATTCAGATGCCTCAGAAAGGTTTGCAACGGTTGTGTCTTTGTAGTGGACTAATTTCTTTAATAGTTTAGGATGAATGAAACGCTAAGAAATGAACAGAAGAGAGTCAGGACCAGCAATAAATTGGAAGTGACAGTTAGTGTTCTGAAATGTCTGACTCTGCAGGGGGTTGGTCTCAATGTAAAAAGAGAACTGAAGGTCATTAGGTTTTAATTGTCCTGGAGACGGAAATTTAAATTTTTACTACAAGTTGTATCTTTACAAATGCAAAATCTAAATAAGAAACCGTGAATAACTTAGTTTTCATATCATTACCTCCTGGTCTTGGAAAAGAATGTGAAGTGGCAACAGGATATACAGCTCGACAGATCATGACACAATCACTCCTGTTATAGTTAACCCACCTTAAAACAGACAGTAAGGTGATTAGCACTACATGACAGGAAAACTCCCACAACCCATACCATGAAGTGGAGGTGGGGAAAGGGTAGTAAGTGAGCACAGGGTGCCAAACCGGAAATCAGAGCTGAAGCTCTGATTAGGCATTTGGCCAGGGCTAGAGTGGAATGTGAACCCAGGATCTACTGACAGTAAAACTACTCTGCCAACAGCACACTGCAGAGTCAGAGACAATACTGTTCATTCCATTGTCTGCGGCATTGTTCAGTTCAGCTACACAAACCAATTCACCATTCTGATTAAAGATCGTAGCCCAATCCATCATGCAAACCAGCCTCCCATCCGTCAATTCCGTCTACACTTCCCACTGCCTCAGAAAAGTGGCCAGCATAATCAAGGACTCCAGGCACACCAGACATCCCAACTTGCACTTTCTTCCGTCAGGAAAAGATAAAAAATCTGAGATACGTACCAACCGACTCAAGAACACCTTCTTCCCTGCTGCCATTAAACTTTTGAATATGTTAAGCTAGTCTTTCACTACACTCTAACTGTGATTGTAACACTACATTCTGCATCCTCTCCTTTCCTTCCCCCCCATATACTCTCTGAACAGTCTGCTTTGTCTGAATAGTGTGCAAGAAACAATACTTTTCACTGTATACCAATACATGTGACAATAATAAATCAAATCAAATCACTGCTCTGAAACATTGACATTATTTTGCTCTTCACAGTTGTTCCCTGACCTAAGAATTTACAGAGCTTTCTGTTTTTATTTCAGATTTCCAGCGTCCACTGTATTTTGCTTTTGCAATAAAAATGACTATCTTGGTAAAGACCAAGAGGATAAGGATTACCTGCGTAATTCTAATTCTTTCTTCCCCCCAACTGCCATTGAATGTGCCAACAGAACCATGGCAGAATTCCACCCTTAGATGCAAAAAAATGGGACATTTTCTTGCATTTCTATCAACTTGTGATAGCACTGCATATCCAAGGATCTGGTATAACTCCAATGATTTATACTGTCATGCTCTCTACATTCAGCAACAAGAACGTCCCTTAATTCCAGCACAGAGAAGATCTCTCTTTTTCCATTTTCACTAGTTTGGCTTTCCAGAAGTTTACCTTTTGAACTCATGAACATATATCAGTAGGAAGGAAAATCACAAACCAATAGATACAAAGCAGAAATCACTAGCCATTTTCTGCATACCATATGACATCTACATTATTAGCTAGCACAAGAGCTGTTTATTGGATAGGGAGTCCTCCTCCCTCTTTCCACCTCAAAAGATATCTGCTTGCCTGTCTAGAATCAAGTCAAACATAGCCTGGCCAGAGTAAACAATACCTTCCTCTTCTGAGTAATGGACAGACTTTTTTTGTGGGCAAAGTTAAATGAAGCTTCCAAAATATTTAACAGTCTTCTTTACAGGACTTCAAATGGCATTATCAGATGAAGCTGTGGATTTCAGATCTATTACATGATTCAATAAAATCATGAGGTGATCATTATATGTTTGAAGCAGAAGTTCCTATTCCTTACTCTTGATTTTACAACTTGCATGTGATGCATAAGGAAGACATGAAAAGTTAAACATTCACCAAAGAAGAGCATTAAAGCTGTATCTATTATCCACTGACAATTGGTTGAGAATACAGCCTGTTAGATATCAATTTCTCCACTGGGTTATATGGTCTGTTCTGGAGTGCTATCTATCAGATACACTTCTATCATGATACTGATTAGGAGTGCCATGGAAATGCTGAACAAAAATAAAACCCTATATTCATATCGCGCTTTTCACAATCGCTGAACATTCCAAAGTACTTTGCAACCAATTACACACTTCTGAAGTTTAGTCACTGTTATAATGGAGGAAACACAACAGTTAACTTGCACACTGAAAACTCCCACATACCCACAGCAATGTGAAAATGTCTTGACAAGTTCGTTTTGTGAAGATGTTGAATTATTATTTCCCTGTTGTGCTCAGTGGCTTCCAATGAGATCAATAGGTCAGTCACATATAACCTCGTGCTCACCCAATTTCACCAACTTTTACTTTCAGTGTCCTTTGCAACTAATGATGACATTTCAGAATATTTTGTACAGCTGCTTATAAATAATCTGACTGAGAATCTTCTGATCACATTCATCTCCCTCAAGCACTTTAACAGCAAGTGCACAGAAATGGTATGGTCATATACAATGTAACATAAAAAGACATTCATCCAGCTCCTTCACTCACAATAGAAGCAGAGGTTGCAATGTCACATGCATTTATGAATTTTGAAAATCAAGAGAATGACACTGCTGTTAAGCTACCATTAAAGAGGCGCTGCCACTCTGCTCTCTGTTCTGAAGAAAAAAATGTGAATTTCTCATTTCTATTGTTTAGATCTGATTGGACAGGACCTGCATGTGGACATTCTCCATATTGTAGGTTGCAAATCCATCACTGCTTTATATTTGAAGATCAAACTAGAGGGCTAAATTTGCATGCGCCAAAGAACTATTTGAAGGCCACAGGGTAGCTTTTTAGGATGTTTGAGTGGCAATTCATTTGGATTAAAACCCCTTAAATCTCCACACCACATAATCCCTCTCTCCAGCCTCACTGGGCTGCTATCTACTCCTACTTAGTCACCCAGAACAATTTTATTCTCCAGTTTAACTGACCTTCATGTACCTCAACAGCCCTCACCACGCGCTTGCTTTCCAGAATCAACTTGTTTGATCTCCAGCGGATTAAAAAAAAAGGAAAGGAAAACTCTTCTGCTGCACAAAAATGAAGTAAATGCTTTTAGCTTTAATTTACATATATGCAAACCCTTAAGAAAAATCTACGCGTGTATTTCAAAGATTTCCACCTTGGAATGTCTCAATACTTATCAGTGGTCTGCAGCCAATTGTTTCCAAATCCAGCTAACTTCCCAAACAAGAAACAGGATGTTTGTGCAACTCTTAACAAATCTTAAACTGAATTGTAAAAATACAGAAATAGCAACATTATGCCTGTATGGTAAGAGTCCTCCTTTTTAAACAATTTCACATATAATGAAACATTCTGTCAATTGGATATAAATTTACTTCTGTTCAATAGAGAGTTATTAAGTGGCACTGGGCCTGACATGATAACATTATTAACGCAAACATTAGAACACTGTTATGAAGTCAGTTGCTGTGGAAACATAAGGCAGTAACACCTTTGAGAGATCAGCAAAAAAACATGCCAATAACTCCAAGCTTTGATAGCCACCCTGGATTAGCATCCTTTAGCCATATTAGTACTCGAATACAAGAGCTTCTATTGTTCCTACGTGAGGCAATGCTCTTCTTACATGTTAATTCTCCCCTAAGGGAGAAACTGTAAATTTAAGTTCACATCGAATGGAAGACAGCTGCTGTCACAGCAGTCAAAAACAGCGATTGCTCCTTTGGAATGTAAGGTCTGCATTTTATCAATAGTTTTGAATAAGATGCACTCCCATTTATACCATTATTGCTAATTTAACAATAGAAGTCAGGATTGAACAAATGGGGTTGTCATTTTCTGCCACTACAACAACAACCTTTATTTAGTAGCTCCATTATCATTGTAAAACGTTCCATGATAAATCACAGGAATGTTAGCCAACAAAAATTTGTAACAGCGACTCACAAAAGGGGTTATTAAAGACAGATGTGACAAAAGAGCTTGATCAAAGAGATAGATTTGAAGGAGTGTTTTAGATAAGCAAAGAGAAGCAGAAAGTACAGGAAAGGCACTTCACAGCTTCGGGTCTTGACAGTTGAAGTCACGCCATCAATAGTGGAGTGATTAAAATCAAGAATGGTTCAGGAGCTAAAACTGCAGGAATGTAGGTATATTACAGAGCTACAGGACAGAAGGTGATTACATAAATAAGTAATCATGCAGCCATGGAGGGATTTGAAAGCAAAGATGAGAATTTTAGGATTAATGTATTGCTAACTGAGAGTTACTGTATGTTAGCAAGCATAATGGTGATGGGTGGGTGGGATTTGGTGCAAGCTGGTACAATGGGCAGTAATGTTTTGGATGACATCAAGTTTACAGAGCACAAAGTGAGAGATTGGCCAAGAATGGGTTGGAATAGTCAAGTTTGGAGGTAACAAAGGCATGGTTGGGCGTTTCAATGGATGAACTGAAGATCAGGAGCAGGGAGGGGGGATGGAGTTGGACCATGTCAAAGACAATGGCTTATGAACGAAAGAATTCCTCATGTCTCACAGAAAATTAGTTAAGGGATGTGTTTTTATTAATGGAATGTATTTTTACCTAACCAGGAACATTTGTTTGCGCTAACAGCTTTTACAGTGACAACATAATCAGATTAATGTAAGCTGCGATATAAACCACAACAACTCGCATTATATTGGACCTTTAACAAGTGTCCCAGTCAGTTCACAGGAGAAACAGAGAATAAAATTCCACACGGCACCAGATATTTAGACAGGAGATCAATGATAATCTAGCACTATCAGTTGTATAACTAATAAGTATATTAGTGTAATTCTTAGTGCACCCAGGATAATAACCAGCTAATAATCATCAGCTTGGCTCATTTGTATTTGCTAAAATGTATGTATATTCATAGATAGGGACCTGTCTTCTGCAAACAAAAGGAATATGCCCAGGCATTGTGCTTTTTTGAATTGACAATGGTGGTGCATTCTCCATAGCAATGATTGACCAAAACTGACTTGCTAACTGAAAGAGTTACTAATCATGCAAGTTTAAAATCACAGAAGCTGCAAGCTCCATCTCAGTTACACAGGGAAAGCTATATGAAAATCAGAGATCTTGATTAAAGCAGTCCCAAATAAGAGTCAATGACCATTTAATTGAACAATGTGTAGCTGCAGCTCATGTTTACTGATCAGAATAAGGAAAGGGAGGTTGATATACAATTGGTCAGATATACAACTATCATTGCATGATGATATAATTAGGAAGATATGCACAAGTTACAATTGTAAGAAGTCTCACAATACCAGGTAAAAGTCCAACAGGTTTATTTGGGAACAAAATAAACTAGTTAAAATAAAATATAAAATAAATTTTGCTACAAAATAAACCTGTTGGACTTTAACCTGGTGTTGTGAGATTTCTTACTGTGTTTATCCCAGTCCAACGCCAGCATCTCCACATCGAGTTACATTTGGACAACTTGACTATATATATGCATAATGCAACCCTCATCAATAATCTTGAGTGAACAGAGAAAACTTCTATACTTTGGTATATGCTAATTGCTTGTAATCAAATTTGAAACTATAATTGGTTGTGTATTTCTGAATTTGGTACTCTGACTGGTTTTAAAGATTGGATCAGGATCCTGGAGCAATACAGTTGTCAAAAAATTCTTGAGTCACTCCATGACTTTGTCTGGCTACTTGAGAAGAATGATAGTTTTAACCAGAACAATAAGAAAAACATTATACTAGACCTGCAATACCAATCAATTAGCACTGTTTTCTCCCTTTGAAATTTGACATTCTTTCTTCAGTCCTGATGAGTGAAAGATTGTCTGAGGACCAAGATCTTATACACAATGTTTTTAGAAAATATACATAGATATCTTTATGGCTAATTTCTAAAATTTTAAAATTTTAACAAGACCTTTTTAAAATGACTGAAGCGATGTCTGTCTGTGACCCTTGAACAATAAGGGCTAACACACCAGTGTTGCAGAAGATTGCAGCTCATTATCTCTGGTGACACTAATGATACCTGTGGCGTGCAGAGATCAAATTCAAACAGAACCATACAAAGGTCATCTGCATTTCATAAGCCAGGTCTGGCCAACTGGAACCTGCCTGCTAGGAAAAAGAATCCTGTAACTTTCCTTTCACATTTAACCATCTTGTGAACCTTGGCACACCCTTTGTCAAAGACAGTTTGAAGAGATGGAGTCATGTGACATGAAATCCTCTAGCTTGTGTAAATAATAATATTGCTTTGCAGTACTGAAAAAGAAAACCTGTCAGTCATATCATCTGCAAGCAGCAGGCAGAAAAGGGATGCTGCCCACACTGAATATTTGTCCTCATCTGCACTGTTTCTACTGGAACTTCTGTGCCACCAGTTATAAAACTTCTCTATGTATCTATTTCCTTGTGAGAAGTTAACTCCACTGGAAAAGTGAATTACACAGCATTGGTTTTCAGTCTATCGACCTCCATAAGGGAACGTCTCATTGAACTTTAATTCTGCTCTGGACTCAGGTGAAGCAATAAGCCATGTCATTGTGGTCTCTGCCCTGTAAATTATTCTCTTTTCTATCCCTCTTTTGCTGTCTGAGTGCATAGGGGCTATCCCTTTCGTACTTTGATAGAGTGCAAATAATTTAACCCTTTTGCGTTCATCTTGTCTCAAGTTAATTGTAAAGTTAAGAGAAAATTGGACCACACTAAAAATGCAAGATTGGGAAATGCCCCACCACTTATAAAAGGGGGAAGCACATCAAAAAACCTTTCTGTTTACAGATGGGTGGCGAGAGGAGAAATCGGGTCTGTTTTATAATTAACTCCCCTCCGGCCTGTAACAGAGATGAAAATCTCCAACAGCATGTCTCTTTTCTCAGCAATACTAGAAGGGTTGTTTATCCTGCTTGAATTTACGCAGGTTCACTCCAATCAGAATTTGAAAAATAACACACACCTTTGAAATCTAGGGGTCAATTTTCCCATCCCATCAGCCATGAGAATCAGAGTGGGCAAGGAACGGTTGATGGAAAGGTCCGTTAACCTCAGGCAAGAATTTTCTGGTTTCAGTGCAAAAATGACTGAAAAATTCTGCCCCTGGTCTCAATTCCTGAATCTATCCTTGTTGGATAGAGACTCCTTCCTCTTCTCCCCAAACAAATGAAGTTGACTTGTCCTACAATAAATTAATATCAATTAAATTATTGCTTGGTGGGTTCTATAATTCAGGTTTTCCTCTAGCCTAGTTTTCAGATGAACAACAGATTGTTGCTGTATCTTCTCTAGGGATCCCATTGCACACTTTTTAGCTGGCATGGTTTGCTCAGATACATAAAAGATGCTTTACTTTCAAATGAGTGAGTGAGATTGAGCTCATTAATTAGTGTAGGTGAGATATGCATCATGATTCAGATTCCATTATTCATCAGGTACACTTGATATTTTGATGTTCTTAGTATTTTAATGTTCTTTCAGTGAGAAATTAAGTTGTCTGTCAGAAATTTCATTAAACAACATAATAACCGTAATTACTTTTAGCAAATGCTGTTTGTGTTTGCTCAACGCAGGCAATGTCCTCATCTTTGTGCATCTTCAGACTGCAGGATACCATTGTTGTTTCCTGCCAAATTCTCTCTTGCAAAACACCAGGAACAAGATTAACATATTCTTGGAACCAACCTGATAGAAAATTCAAATACATCTTCTGCCACTGATAAACACCATCACATACATCCCTCCACCCAACAGAGCCCAATTCAACTCCTGGGGGGGAGATCAGCAGGAGCAGCCAGCAATCCCAGACAAGCATTTGTGTCAGATACTCATCAAATTTAAACTACCACTGACTAAGGGAGTTTTGCAGCACAAAAACTGGCTTTTTGGCCCATCATGTCTGTGCCAGTCATCAAGCACCTTTCTATTCTAATTCCATTTTCCAGCACTAGGTCCATAGTCGTGTATGCTATGGTGCTTCAAATGCTAATCTAAATGTTTTTTAAATGTTTTATGGGTTCCTGCCTCTACTACCTTTTCAGTCAGAGTTCCAAATTCCCACCACTTTATGGATGAAATGATTTTTCCTCAAATCCCTTCTAAATCTCTTCAATACAATCAAGCGTATGCTAGCCTCAGTTCCTTTCCTGTGCCATTTCCCCATAGCCCTCTACTCTTCTATCTATTAAATAATTATCCACTTCCATTTTAAATACTTCTAATGATCCAGCCTCCATCACTCTTTGGGACAGAGAATTCCAGAGATCCCAAATTTGGAAATGTTACACTCTGTTCTTTCTCCAGGTCATCAATCTATATAGTGAACAATAACTAATCCTTGTGGTAGACCACCCAGCTACATCTTTCCATTCTGAAAATGACTCATTTATTTCAACACAGTTTTCTATGTGATAGCCAGTTTTCAAGCCATGCTAACACACTTCCTTCAATTCCATGGGCTTTTACTTTATGCACCAGCCGCTTCTGTGGCACTTTGTCAAATGCCTTTTGGAAACCTAAAAACATTACATCTACAGGTTCTTCTCTATCTATTCTCCCTGTTACATCCTCAAAGTATTTGGGCAAATTTGTCAGACATGATTTACCTTTTATAAAACCATATTGATTAGGTTTGATTCTATTCATCTTTCCTCAATGGTTTAGCTATTTCCTCTTTGATTATTGACTCCAGCAACTTGCCAATAATAGATAATAATAATGTTAAACAAGGTGGCCTATAGTTCCTTGCCTTCTGCCTTTCTCCCTTTTTGAACAAGGGAGTTACATTGACTCCTCAAATCTCTGGTATCTTCCCAGAATCTGGCAGATTACGAAAAATTTGAACCACTATCTTTGCAGCCGTTTCCATTAAAACCTGAGTGTGCAATTTAACAACTTATCTGCCTTTAGCCCCCGAATTTCTCTAATATTCTCTTTTTGTGATCGTGATTATTCTAAGCTCTACCATGTTATTTGACATCAGCCCATCAGATGTCTTAGGGATATTTTCAATGTCTTCCATAAACAAAAAAATTATTTAGCATTTCCACCATTTCCTTGTTTGCTGCTATCAATTCACCAGCCTAATTCAGTAGAGGTCCCACATATGCCTTACCCGCCTGCTTTCTATTTATTTGTCTGTGGAAATACTTACTGTTTGTTTTCATGCTGCATGCAAATTTTCTCTCAGAATTCATTTTCTCCCTCATGAGCTTTTCAGTCTTTTGTTGCTAGATCCTAAAAACTTCCCAGACCTCTGATCAACAAGAATGAAACAGGTATTAGGGCTGCCTCTGATTCTCCACACTTCCAGGAAAATTAAAATTGCTCAGTTTAATTTCTTGATTGGCACAGTTCTGTTTTGACCATAGCAATGCAGAATGACTCTCACACCTGCAAAGTAGCAACCACTGCAACATGTTAAAAATTAACCATTATGTTGCATAAATTGAATCAATGTCTTGTTTTTGAATGAAACATCTAACAGGAGGAACCTTTGAACTAAGTGTAACATTTAATGGACTCTTGCACAACATTATTCTTTACGTCTTGAAGGTTTTTCATCTGTTTTAGAGACATTTATGTCCATAGATTAAAATGCTGTGCATTGATTTGCGTCCCATTGGGATATTTTGACTCCAACAGTGGACACAGCAGTATTGATCCTGAAGCGCTGCTGGAATTCCTACAATAAATAGAAAGTAGTTTTATATGGCTATCTGTTGATTCATGAAAATCCCTATGATTCCAATCATTAGAAAAATCATCTCAAACTTGGCTGGTTTCTTTCACTGATCTTTTGTCTGTAAATGCTTTCCTGAAGTCATTTGATTTATTCCATCTTTTGTCAATTCAAAGCCAGACAACCGGTCGCCTCATGGTAAGTTGGGTTAACATAAAAGCTTCGATTAAAGTGTTTGTAATTTTTCTGATGAAAGCCCATGAAAAACCTTGTCAACTTTAATAACTAGCTTCAAAAATCAGAGGTCGGTGTATGGATGAAAGAAATTTCCACACATTCAGTTCAAGTTCAGATAGTCTGATCTGAGGTGAGACACAGAGTGATAGAGGTCGTAGAGTCAGAGGTTTGCAGTATGGAAACCAGCCCATTGGCCCAACCAATTCAAGCCGCCTTTTTTTTTTAAAAGCCCCTAAACTAGTCCCAGTTGCCTGCATTTGGCCTATATCCTTCCCTACCCAGCTTACCCATATAACTGTTTAACAGGTTAACCTGTGATATACTTAAGTGAGCAGCTTGGCTGAAGCTACACAAACATATTGAACACATGAAAAACAAAACTCTCTAACCGGAATTAAACCAGAACTGTGCAGATATAATCTGAAAAATGCAAGCTTCATAATGGCAGGAATGCTGGCGTCAGGACTTGATGCATTATTCACAATATAAACTCATATGCATGTTTATATGATAGCCATGATGTAGAGATGGTGGTTTTGAACTGGAGTACGAACAGTAAGAAGTCTCATAATACCAGGTTAAAGTCCAATAGGTTTATTTGGTAGAACAAGCCACTGCTTTTGGAATGTTGCCCCTTTGTCATGTGAGAGGTACAATGCCAGGAGTTGTTATTATAGTTTAACAGATGTGAGCATAGCATTCGTTCTGTAACATTTTAGGAATCTACTTTACCAAGGAGTATCAGTCGATGAAGGACTGATCAGCTTGAAGATGCAATTGTTGTAAACTAGCAATGTTTTACTTTATTTAGATAATACAACCTGCATTTTAAATGTAGAAAAATCCTCAGAGCATTTTCTGAAGGAAAAGAGTGAATGTTGAGCTTTGTGAGGGAAATAGAAGAAATCATTAAAGGGTTTTAAGAATGTCTAAAAGACAGTGAGGCAGATAAAAGGGTGAGCAGATTTACAGACATCTCTGTTCACCAGTTTTGCATGGAAATTTGGCATGTCAACTGCGGCTCTCACCAACTTTTACAAATGCACCATAGAAAACATTCTTTCTGTTGTATCACAACTTGGTATGGCTCCTGCTCTGCCCAAGACTGCAAGAAACTATAAAAGGTCATGAATTTAAACCAATCCATCAGAAACCTGGCCTCCCATTCACTGACTCTGTCTACAACTTCCCACTGCCTCGGCAAAGCAGCAAGCATAATTAAGGACCCCACACACCCTGGACATTCTCTCTTCCACCTTCTTCCATCAGGAAAAGGATACAAAAGTCTGAGATCGCATACCAAGCAGCTCAAGATAGCTTCTTTCCTGTTGCCATCAGACTTTTGAATGGACCTACCTTCCAGTAAGTTGACCTTTCCCTATATCCTAGCTATGACTGTAACTCGCTTCCTTTTCTATGAACGATATGCTTTATCTGTATAGCGTGCAAGAAACAATACTTTTCACTTTATACTAATATATACAACAATAATAAATCAAATCAAAGTCAGTCATGAGCCCTGTACTTGCCAATCTATATTGGAAGCCAACATAATGCCAAATGCATCTAATGCCACCTTTTGGCTAAAATTGAGTGTTGGATCAAGCCCAAGATGTAGTGCAATACTTTATCTTGTCAGCTTGAATCTTGGTTTTCTGATCAAGGAGCTAGTAACTGGGTAAATCTCTTTGGATTGTATGTTAAATTCTAACTGTGTGTAATTTTACTGAAGCACCACAGAGTGCAATATGACTGGCATAAGAGTACATTGCACAACGTGGTTTGATCTGAATGAATAGCCTAGGCTGGAGAGAGCAGTAAAGGTGCTGAATTTTTGACAGGAGTAAAATCTGAAACTTTCAACTTCTCCATTATTCATTGAAGAAAACATGAGATCATCCATCAGTGAATATCAGACTTGATGGCTTGGTAAGGAGGTGTCTGGGTAGGATTGAAGGAAGTGGTAGAGTGCCGTATCTCTATCTTATCAGCACACATGTGGAAGCTGGTTCCATGACAGTGGATGATATAATCAAGGGACAGCATATTAAAGGAGTAATAACAATAGGATAAGGATAGATCTGGGACCAAGAAGCAGCTGCAATGTAAAGCAGACATACAAACATACACAATTGAGAGCAGAAATAGGCCAGTCAGCTCATCAAGCTTGCTCTGCCATTCAATAAGATCATGGCTGATCTAACTGTAACCTCAACATCACATTTAGGGTAGTTTACTGTATTTCACAGAAATAGCTATGCATTCAGAATGAAAATATCAAAAATGTGTTGCAGCTAATCTCATAATCGCAGTGCTCAAAATGGACAGAAGGAGGAGGAATAGATAATTAGAGCAGAGCAGTGAATTTAAAGGATTAACTTGGATGGGACTGACTTTAATTTCTGCATGAGCAGTTTGGTTACACTGCATTCAAAGTAATAAAAGGAAAAGTAGATACCAAGCAGCATTATTGCAAGGACACAACATTGGTTCACTCGACTCAATATTGGGAACGATACAAATATTATTCCCCTGTAGATGATTTTTCTTCTGCAGTGTTCAGTAGTTTCAATGACCTATGTTTAATTATATTAGTGAGTTATCAAAGTTACTGTATTTAATTGTTTTAAGCCTATGAGTGGGGCTAGAGAACTAATTAAACAAGGAAGCTTCCAGAGAAAAACCTGGGGATTTCTTTGAGATCATGTGTGTGTTGAAGTCCTACACATTGAGATTTTTAAAATGTAAGTAAACTGCTGGAGATTTAGAACTAGTGTCATCTCTGTATTGCTCTGAGATCCAACATCTAAGATACACAAGCAAACCAATGAATACATAAAGCTTTCGTATTGCAGTGGAAAGACGTATTTCTCAGCTTCTTCTTGTATGCTTTCTGAGATAGAAAAACTTCAGGCAAAGAAAATTGCATAAGACCAGATGTTCAGCCTGACCAGATTGAGAACAAAGACCAGAACATGACATGTTCTGATAAATGAAATCCTGTTCGTTGATGATGCAGCATTTGTGACGTATTCAGTGAAAGAGCTACAGTCAATTCTAGATGCCTTCTCTACTTCTGCAGAGAAATCTAGGATCTCAATCAGTCTTCAAAGGCCAGTGAGTGACTAAAGATGTTCAGCTTGTAGCAGCAGCACAACTAAATGACACTTAATTGAGACATGTAGACAGATTCTGCTACCCAGATTCAACTGTCTGAAATGAAGCAAAGCTTGATGAGGAGATATCCATCAGCCTGAACAGGTACTGCTGTTGCAGCATTTAGAAATTTTCATGCAAGAACCTAGAAAAAGCTCAAATTCACAATTGCCATGTAACTAGGAATTTATAATGCCTCTGTATTATATAGACAGTTAGATGATGCTGAAACTTGGGACTATATCTCAGAAGCAGGAATACTACTTGAATTCATTTCATACTTATTGCTCAAGAAATATTCTTGGGTTCCATTGAAGAGTCAAAAGCATAGAAATACTGCAACTTCCTAACTCAGAGGAGCATAACAATGTTAAAGAAATGTTGACAATGATGGCTGGACCATATCATTAAACTGGATGATGGTCATCTACCTAAAAATGCACTGTATGGAGAGCTTAATGGTGCAAGTAGACTCATTGGGCAACTCAATGATATAAGGATTCATGCAAGCAAAACATCTTTTCTGAACAGATTAACTTTAGGAACACCTGCACATGACCATAACGCATGAAGCTAAAGACTTCACACTAGAATGTAGAAAATTGACTAACTACTTTTTCAGATTGCCGCAAGAAGGAGCAGCGGTAGTCATCCCTATTTCTGTGAACGATGACTTACGATGCCCCCATTGCAATCAGCAATGCTTTGCTCAAGTTGGATTGTACTCCTAGCTGAAAACTTACAGCAGATGTGAATCACTGGCAACAATGCAAAGCCAAAGAAGTAAAGGAAATTGGCATGTCAATGGAGGAACCCAATGTCCTGCAGCACACAAACATAAAAATAAAACACTACAGATGTTGAAAATTGGAAGTAAAAAGCAAAACATTGCAAATAGTTAGCAGGTCAGGCAGCATCTGTGGAGAGAACAGATTTAACGTTTCAGGTTGATAATCCTTTGAAAGATGTTTCCAGCATTTTATGTTTTTATTTTAGTCCATTAGCACACACCTGACAACCTTTTCGTAAAACTTTCTGGACTAGTTACCGAAACTAGCAATGACTACTACACACTTTCTTAATATAGTCACTACCCCGTCCTTATTTGAGTGTGGTCAAGCTTAGTTGGTGGCATTCCAATATCAGAGGCAAAATGATCATTGCAGGGAATCTCGGGCACAAAAATCTAGGCTTTCACTGCAGCACAGCAGTGAGGGAACTCTACATGTGATATGATGCAAAACTCAGATTCCATCTCTCCTCTCAGTTAGGTGCAAAAAACCTCATGACAGTATCTTGAAGAATCAAAGTGGTATTCGTACTCTAATCACGACCTTTGGAGATCTTGTTCTACATAAATTGACTGCAATAATTCCTATATTAAGAGCGACTGCACTTCTGTCAAAGGTATTCAATTGCTGGTAAAGAGCTTTGATGCATCCTGAGGTTGTAAAAGTCTGTATATAAATGCAGATTCTCCCCTTTTGCTTTCATGCATAGCTAGTTTCAAGCACTATATCTGTCCCTTTCTGAAACACTGAAAAGGCTAGGATATTAAATTAAGTTCACTGTTTCTCAGCCATGAATGATAGGATGAGAACACAGTGATATACTGATCCAATGGACATCTGCAGCAGATTATTCTAGCAGTTCACAGATGTTTGATTTGTATTGTGTGTTTTATAGGTCATGGTGTAACCATTTCAGTACAAGAATGCAACACATCTTGAAGAATTTTATCAGGTTGCATTTCAAGCACATTATTTTTTCTGAAAAAGAGAACATTTTGTCAAAGCGTTTAGTCCTGCAGTTTTTGGGATATTTGCAACGATACAATGCAAGAGAAAATCAACAAATTTATACCTTATGAGAAAACAGTGCTGATTGATTGGCGAGTGGACATTGATTTGTAGCAGTTTTGTGATAGAGAATGTACCAGTTGATGGTGACAGACAATTAGCTGCTAAGTATTGTTTGAATTTTAAATCTGGCAGCTTGACTGGTCAAGGCATTACCCTGAGAAATCAACCAGTGAATGACTATCATATATTTTGTTTAGCTGAAACAGACACAATGTGTACATGTTCTTTCTATCTTCAAAGAACAGGACCCCGTATATTAATGTATGTAGTTTTCAAGCAAATGTGGCACATTGTGAGCCCAACTGATAATCTAAAATTAGCTGTCAGCATAATTCTCAGTGTACCAAGCATTATTCAGCGAACGATGTCCCAATCATGGACTTGCATTTAATTTTGGATATAGTATTTTGTGTTTTGCAAGCATGGCTATTTGGATACGATCTGTTCTTTGCCTGTATTTTGCCAGGTTTGAGTTGCACGCCTGTGCACTTACAGCACCTTCCCCACCACTCAGGTCATCCTGTGGAGGCAGGGGGAGATGAACAAAAGGGGAAGCCTGTGATAGGGCGAAATATGGGTGAGACTTATTATTTCATAGCACAAAAGACAAAGGGAGTGAAAATAATTGTAATAAAGTAACAGGATTTACTCAGAGTGGCTCTGAATTGCAGAATAATGAACAGATGTCTCTTGCCATAAATGCTGCCAGAGTATTCCCAGCATTTTCTGTCTTTATATTAGATTTCCAGCATAAGCAGTTTTTTTAAACTTTTGTTATGATTTATTTTTCTTGCTCTGTTTTTCACAAGTCGTCAGCATTTTTATAACAAGCAAACACGAAGGAAATAGAGTTTTTGCTTCTTGAACAACATTGAGTTCACTGGATGGAACCTACATTCAACTCAGGAAAAAAAACAGTTCCAAATTAGACCTTCACATTGCAAGACTATAAACAAGTCACATGGTTAGACTTTTGACAAAAGTTGCATTTATATTCCCAAGGTCTATTATTACACACGGATAGCTTTGTGTAGCTTTGGCTAGAACAAGACATTTTGCTTCTGTTCAAGTCTTTGGTGAAAGTAGAATGAGAGATTCTGTGCTTAAAACAATTCTGTTGCAATAAAAATACAAATTACACTGCAAATGTTTATATAGATCTCTGTTCGTTTCTTTTATTTTGCATTCTATCTTTGCTCAACAACTGATTAAATAATTAGCTGAGCTAAAAACTTAAGACATAAGGGACATAGACAGGTTAAGTGAATGGTCAAACATTTGGCAAACAGAGAATAGTATGAGAAAATGTGAACTGGTCAACTCTGATGTGAAGAATAGAAAAGCAACACATTACTTTGTAAACCTATGAACCACATAACCTGGGCTTTGCAGCTGAGTCAGCAACACTTCTGCAAGCATGAAGCAGGAAACGGTTGTTTTCCTGAGTTTCCAGACATTATTCTGCATTCTAAATTTGTAATACAGTCTGAAGCTGCATTCATTGATAACACTCCAAGTGGACTGAATACTATCTGCAGCAACAATAAAGACAAACTGTCCTAGCCTGTTGTGCACATTAGGTTTGACTGAAGAGTAGGGCCTCAGAATAAGGTTTAACAGGGAGACAGTGACCAAGTCCTACTAGAAGACCTTGAAATTTGCAACTTAGGTAGCTTATCCACTGGCTATGAAGGTCATTACAGCCCATGAAACTTTTAATTTTCTACATGTGAATATCTGAATTAGAGGCAGGGATAGGCCACTCGACCCTTGAGCCTGCTCCGCCATTCAAGTAGATCATGACTGATATGATTGTAATCTCTACTCTATATTGCCTTGGATAACTTTTTACCCACTTGCTGAGCAAGTGTCCATCAAGCACTGCCTATGTTTCCATTGTCTTTTGATGAAGAGAGTTCCAAAGACTCAGATAATGCCTTTTCCTCATCTCTGTCTTAAATGGGTGACCCCTTATTTTAAACAATTACTCCTATTTTTGGATTCTTCCAAAAGGGGAAAGATCCATTTTACATCCAATGTGTCAAGACTCCTATGGAGCTTCAATATTTCTATTAAATTGCTTGTTCCCCATCTAAACTCCTGTGAATACAAGACTAGAACATAGAACATAGAACATTACAGCGCAGAACAGGCCCTTCGGCCTTCGTTGTTGCGCCGACCAACTATGAAAAAAAAGCAGTGACTCTCCAAACTAAACCGTTCCCTTCTCTTCCATAAACTTATCAACTAACCTCTTCAACGCCACCAAACTTGGCACATCTACAACTGCCACAGGCAGGGCATTCCACTCCCTAACCACCCTCTGGGTAAAGAACCTACCTCTGATATCCGTCCTATAACCATCACCCCTTAATTTAAAGCTGTGTCCCCTCGTGCTAGCTTTCTCCATCCTAGGAAAAAGGCTATCACTGTCCACCCTATCTAAACCTCTAATCATCTTATATGTTTCAATAAGGTCTCCTCTTAGCCGCCTCCTTTCTAACGAAAACAACCTCAAATCCCTCAGCCTCTCTTCATAAGACCTGCCCTCCATACCAGGCAACATCCTGGTAAACCTCCTCTGTACCCTCTCCAATGCCTCCACATCTTTCTTATACTGTGGGGACCAGAACTGCACACAATAAGACTAGACAAGCTTTCCTCATAAGTTAATTTGCCCATTCCAGTTATTAGTCTAGTACATCTTTTCTGAAGTGCTTCCAACACATTTACATTCTTCCTTAAATAAGATGACCTGTATTAAGCACAACACTCCAGATGTGCTCCCACAAATGCTCTATATGACTAAAGCATAACTTTCCCACTTTTGTATTCAATTACTCTCATAGTAAGCAATAGTATTCTATTAGCTTTCCTAATTATTTCCTATACCTTCCTACAAACATTTTGCAATTCGTACACGTGGACATCCAGTTCCCTCTACATCTCAGAACTCTGCAATCTAGTATTTTATTCCTGCTAAAATGAACAATACCACATTTTTCCTACAGACCCAATCTGCACACACCCCAAAGCCCACTCTGCACAACCCCCTTCCACTCACCAAGCGTGCACGTGTTCCAGAAGCCAGCCTCTGGAACATTAACCATGGACTTCTGTTTGGAAACCCTGCATTAAAAATGATATAACCCTACCCTGTTGTTCCAGACAAGTAATTCTAAAAGAATCCAAAGACTAATTACCATCTATGGTAAAGACAAAAGAACATAATGACTATCTTATCCAAAGACCCTGCGTATAATTGCCTTGACCGACGAGTGAACTCCATTTAAATACATAAAGACAGGGGTGAAAAGCTAGCTGAGAGAGCTATGTGGTGTCTGTCTGTTGGCTTGTGTGTTAGCTCAGAGGAAAGCAGCTGAAAGTTTGCCACACTGAAGTTGATACAGAAATCAGAGCAGGGTCCCAGCAAAATAACCAGCTCTGTCTTTGACCATGAAAGTTGATCAGCCAGTAGAAGAGTTGCAAGTAGAAAAGAAACTGAAATTTCCCTAATCATCTGAAAAAAAAATCAACTATTGGATTCAATCTCCATCAGTCACAAAGCATCATCTATTCCTCGTAGACAGATTATGTACATTTATTTACTGTTGGATTCACTTTTTTGCTTCTAATCCATACGAATGTAGATACATACATTTTACCAATTCTTCTTATCTTTTTAATTAGAGTTAATAAATTCACTCTAATAAGAAGGCCCAGTTAAATTGGCTACTTTTTAAACGTAAGTATTTTGAGTCTGGAAAAGGTGTCCAGGGAGAGGGAACTTGTTAGATTACACCTTGTTGCTTCTAGCAGAGGGTGGGGTGAATAATGGCATGGAGCCAGTCATCTCTCCTCACCCTGCTTGGTACAATTAGGGGATATCATAACTGGATAATGATAAATTGAAGAATCTCACTTGGATCAACAACTTTTGGAGAACCTCACCTGGGGTTGGTTGGTAATAGTACAACACTCCTTATAGCCCAGCACTTTGACCAAGATCACCTGTCCTAACATCCCCTTTGAGGTTCAACGTCACATTTGGTTTTATAATGGTCTTGTGATGCACCTTGGGATGTTTCATTATCTTAAAAGGTGCCATATAAATCAAGTTGCTGTTTACCGATTTAATATGGTGCCATTAGGTCACCAATTATTTCCTAGTTGAAGAAACATTCAAGATAAAATCCATAGAGTTTAAACTGTTGTTCTGAGAAAACATTCCCTAAATATATCAACTCTGGCAGAAGAGAATTCTTAGCTTTGACAAGATTTGAACGGATAAAGAACCTCTCCAAACCATGCCAGTACCCTCTTTAAATTATAATGTTGTTTGTACCATCTAAAGGTTGTGGAACAGGTTCATGCAGAAGTAGACAAATGTCTGTTCAAATTAATATCTATGCTAACCAGTTGAAAATTTGCATGAATAGTCACATGGGGCTTTGCATTTCTGATTTACATGGAAAACACAGAAACGATAAGACATCCAGCCTAACAGCACCCAGAGCTAAGCAGCTTCACAGGTCTTGGCAACAGACGGAGAGAAATGAATAATCCTTTTAGTGATAAGAAGAAAAACAAAACACAATTCCTGGTAATGAAATGAAAACAGTAAATGCTAGGAGGGGAAAAGCAGTATGGGAAAAGGTTAACATTTCAGACAAAGATCCAGTGTCAAATTCTGATTAAGACATTACATCCCTTAACCCATCTTCTTCATTCAGCATATTTCCAGCACTTGCTGCTTTTTGGAATTTGAACAGGATGAATTCCAAAATGATTTTATTACTTACGTACTTGTGTTGATTTTCCGAGCTGCACCCATTTCCTGCTCACTGCATTATGTCACTTATATGAAAGTAACCAAGTCAAATTCAGGATTCCTGCACATTAGCCACAAGTAAGCAAGCCTCTCAGAAAACTGTGAGACAATATGACATCAAAACATGATAGGCCCAAATGATTGCTCATCTGATGGCTCAACGAAGGAAAGCACATTTATCTGGTATCTAGCCGCACTGATCAGGAAGATCTCAGATTCATTTCATAATCTGTACCATATTATACAATCTTAGCTGTGGCGGCAGTTTAAGTGCAAAGTGTAGCCTTCGTGTCCTTAGGCTGCAGAGGAGAAAGATCAGCTAGGTTTTCTGCTCCTGATCACTACTCAATGTCAGTCACCCATCAACACATGCGTGTTAAAATAACTTTCAAATATTCACTGTTTGCATTTGCATTTGAAGAATAGTCAGTTTTGAGAGGTAGTGGAAGTTTGTAAATTGAGCAGTGTTGACAAGACAACTGATAGAATATTAACATTTGTTGTTGATAGCACTCTTGGTTGGGATGTTTGGCTTTATAGAGATGGACCATTTTCCGTTTGGCAGTCTCCCTGGCTATGTGAAGATAGGCCAATTTCTGAGGTTACTATTTAAGCTGGAGGGGGATAATCTAAAAGATAGATGATGGAGGGAAAACTGCACAATATCTTAGTATTTCCAATACTGGAGGGAGGGCAAAAATGAGCCCAAACTGAATGACAAACATCGTTGCCTAAAGGTCAATAAAATTATTAGGGAGAATATACATGGGGCTAAAATTCTGCAGCCTTTTCTGCACACTTCTGTAAGTTTTGGTAATATCAGTTCAAGAGATTTACACTGGGATGCATCATCTTGATAATCAATATTGCTTCAGCAAACTGAACATTGGTGAGTGAGTGTTGTTGTTTTGTGAAAATTAACAAAAAGAAGCATTTACCTGAAGAACATGGGAGTTGGTTAGCTTACAGGGTTAGGGTGTGGTGTAAAACTGAATCTACAGGGTAGGTTCAATTCCCAAACCAGCTGAAGTACTTCTTGGGGCTTACCTCATCGACTTGTCCCAGAATGATACGAGAACCCTTACACAAAGAGGGTGCCATAGAAGAGGAAAAATGTTATGATAGAAATTCATATTTTGTCCAGAAATTTCAAAATCATTTGTGTGATTTATAGGCTAAAGCAGAAATAATAATGCATGCATCCTGCTGACAGTGACAGACCTGCACTGTGCTATACTTGTGCAAATTTATATATCAATGAGAAAGGAATTATAGGCAAGTCTTATCTAGCTATAATAGTGCTGCTGGTGCATTGTGTGTTGCACCATAAGTTATTCTAAGAGAATAGCACGTTTCAAGTTTATTTATTAGTGTCACAGGTAGGCTTACGTTAAACACTGCAATGAAAATACTGTGAAAAAAACCCAAGTTGCCACATTGGTGCCTGTTTGGGTACACTGAAGGAGAATTTAACATGGCCAATACACCTAACCAGCACATGTTTCAGACTGTGAAAGGAAACCGGAGCATGTGGAGGAAACCCACGTGGACAAGGGGAGAACATGTAGATTCTGCACAGACAGTGACCTAAGCCATGAATCAAACCTGGATCCTTGGCACTGTGAGGCAGCAGTACTATGCACTGTGCCACCATGCTGCCCATAAGTTCTTGAAATGTCAGCCTTAAGTTTTTTGCCTTTGCTGCATTATACACAGTTTTCACTGTACTGCATCATGATGCAATTGGCCCAATATTACTCTCCACAGCACTGGGAAAATGTTCAGTCGTATTTGTTATGGAAAGGAACATATAGCGGAGACCTATTCAATTGGGCTGTTGCTCAAGAATATTGCCCTAAAATTTCTGGACTTGGGCCTTTGTTTCAACAACATAGTGGACATTGCAAAGACTATGTGCCCTAACAACATTCTAGCAATAGTACTGAAGAGTTGTGCTTCAGAATTAGCCACACCCCTAGCCAAATTGTTCCAATACTGGCATCTACCTGGCAATGCCGAAAACTGCCCAGGGGTACCTATCCACAAAAAGCTGGACAAATCCAACTTAGCCAATTCAAACCCCATTTCTCTCAACCATCAGCAAACTGATGGACGATGTCAGCAACAGTGCTAGCAAATGACACTTGCTTAACTATAACCTATTCACAGAACGCTCAGGTTGGGTTCTGTCAGGATCACTCAGATTATGACCTCATTACAATCTTAATCTAAATATGGACAAAATAGCTGAACTCAAGAAGTGAAGTAAGAGTAACTGCATTTGACATTAAGGCACCATTTGACTGAGTGTAGCATCAAGTAGCCTTAGCAAAACTGGAATCAATGAAAGTTAGGGAAAAGCTTTCCATGGGTTGGAAGTCAAACCTTGCACAAAATAAAATGGTTTTGGTTGTTGGAGGTTAGTCATTCCAGTCTCATGACATCACTGCCAGAGTTCTTGAACGTAGTGTTTTAGGTCCAACCATTGCCAGTGGCTTCATCTATGATCTTCCCATTAGATGGCTGAATGTTTGCTGATGATTGTACAATGTTCAGCAGTATATGTGACTCTTCAGATACTGACAAGATCTAAATTCAAATGCAGCAAGACCTGGACAACATTCAGGCTTGGGCTGATAAGTAGCAAGTAACATTCACATCACACAAGTGTCAGGCAGTGTCCATCTCCATCCAATGAGAGAGTGAATCTAAATATCTCCCCTTGACATTTAATGGGGATACCATCCTGACTTCCAGACTAACACCACCCTGGGAGTTTCCATTGACCAGAAATGGAATTGGATCCGCTATATAAATAGTTTGGCTACAAGAGCGTGTCAGAGGCTGGGAGTTCTCAAACAAAGAACTTATCTCCTGCCTTCCCAAAGCCTGTCTACTATCTACAAAGAGACAAGGACTGTGATGGAATATTCTCTTTCCAA
Source organism: Sphyrna mokarran (assembly GCA_024679065.1). Classification (NCBI taxonomy): domain Eukaryota; kingdom Metazoa; phylum Chordata; class Chondrichthyes; order Carcharhiniformes; family Carcharhinidae; genus Sphyrna; species Sphyrna mokarran. The sequence continues at coordinate 99,783,586 of JAGIQG010000003.1, read as the reverse complement.
ATCCATAACCTCTACCACCTAGAAGGGCAAGGGCAGCAAATATACGAGAATACCAAAATCTGCCCAGGCAGACACCAACCTGATTTGGATCTGTATAACTGGTCCTTCACTATTGCAGGATCAAAATCCTTGTACTTCTTTCTTAACTGCATATAGGTGTACCTACACCATATGGACTACTTATTTCAAGAAGGCAGCTCACAACTACCTCTTCATGAGCAATAGGGATGGCAATAAATGCTGGCCTAGCCATTGACGCCCACATCTTGTGAAATTTTTTTTTAGAAGAACGAACAGGCCATGCGTATAGATTAGCCTGGTGATGATATTCTTGTTCTTTTTTATAGAATAGAAAGTCTACAGTGCAGGAAGAGGCCATCTGGCCCATTGAGTCTGCACCAACCACAATCTCACCTAGGCCTTACCCCCACACATTTATCCACTAATCCCACTAATCTATGCATTTCAGGACCCTAAGGGGCAACTTTAGCATGGCCAATCAACCTAACCCGCACATCTTTGGACTGTGGGAGGAAACCAGAGCACCCAGAGGAAACCTACACAGACAGAGGGAGAATGTGCAAACTCCACACAGACAGTGACCCAAGCCAGGAATCGAACGCAGGTCCCTGGAGCTGTGAAGCAGCAGTGCTAACCACTGTGCTACTGTGCCACTCCAAACGCGAACACACAAAGAAAACCTACATAAGCATGGGGAGAACAGTGCCCAAGCCGGAATCAAATCCGGGTCCTTCACGTTGTGAAGTAGCAATGCTAACCACTGTGCCACCATGCCACACTTCTGTTCTCTCTTTCTTCCATTTATGATAAAAAAAACATCCACTTGGAGAGAAACACACAAAGGAAGCTGGCATTAAGCTGTGCAAGCACACCTATTACATCTGAAGGAGGTCGGCAGCAAAACTACGGGTCTAGAACAGGTAAGTGGGATTTTTCTTCATTCCCTGCCTTATTGGCTTCTGACTCAAAAGCTTCCAAGGCTGCCTCTCACCATCGACACCCCCCCCCCCCCCCACCAACCCCTAACTAAACCTACTATAGAAGCTGAGCTTAGGCCTGCAATTAGATCAAAAAAAAGGAAAACTTCCTACTAATACCATTTCTAAAAATGATTGTAACGAACATCTGTTTTTGTTTTTTCCTATGTTTTGACCATTGTTATTCAGTGAGTAGCTTTGGTGACATGATCAGGGGAATCAGCAAGGACAAGTTTTAAAAATATTTACTTCGTCTTCTTTCACCAATTCTTCTCGTCTCCCTTCCTTCCTCTGTCCCATGTTGCTTAAATCACTGGAGAAGTTTGAGCATCAACGAATTACTAGACTGAACTTTTCAAATATGTTTGGCAGGTTTCTGGGCATAAATCTGGTGAGTTTGGCTGGAAGTCTGTTATGTTGGATTGCCACTCTGTTTTACAGCTGTTTTAAATTTGCTTTGCAATTTTAAATGTACATTTTAAAAATATATTCGTTCATGGAATGTGGGCACCTCTGGCTCAGCCAGCAATTATTGTCCAATTCTAAATTGTCACAGGAAGGTGGTGGTGAGCTGCTTTCTTGAACGGTTGCAGTCCATATGATGTAGGTACACCCATGGTGTAGTTATGGAGGGAGTTCCAAGATTTTGACCAAGCGACCATAAAGGAATAGTGATATATTTCCAAGTCAGGATGATGTGTGGCTTGGAGGGGAACTTCTAGATGAGAGAAGTCATGGGTTTGGATGATGTTGTTGCAAGAATCTTGGTGAGTTGCTGGGAATAAACTATGATGTGGATTTAAATGAGGCCAATATATAGATGACATTCTTAAAGTTCTTAGCACTGCAGGCATTGCATGTCATCCTTTTAGATAAAAATGCATGAAAAAAGGTATAGCAGGATAACTAAGCAACACTGTCTGATTAGCCATATCATCAAAATGTTACCATAGGTTCTGGCACACTGACTGGCAATGATAATAATGTGCTGCAGTTCAGATGAAAACTGTGCTATGGACCATGGTAAGACTGGTAGAGTAATCGTGGCGAGTTAAAGCCGCAAACCTTCTCCACTTTCCCCTAGGCAACTGTAATGTTGGTAGATGGAAAGTATATTCTGGGGTAGTTAAGAGGGCCAGCTGCTTACAAACACTTCCCGCAGCACTATCTCCATTTCCTTCATGGCCCAGTGGCACAGTAGTTAGCACTGCTGCCTCATAGTGCCAGGGACCTGGGTTTGATTCCTGGCTTGGGTCACTGTCTATGTGGAGTCTGCTTCTCCCTGTATCTGTGTAGTTTCCTCCATGTGCTCTGGTTTCCTTCCGCAGCCCAAAAGACATTCTGGTTAATTGCACTGGCCATGTTAAATTCTCCCTCACTGTACACAAACAGGCCTAGAGTGTGGTGACTAGGAGATTTTCACAGTAACTTTATTGCAGTCTTTAATGTAAGTCTACTTGTGATATTAATAAACTTTAGCCACCCATTTCAATTCTGCACACTATTTTCATTTCACTTTGACTTTTTGCTGTCACTCATTCCCTCTTTTTCATTGGCCTTGCCAAAGGTTTTGAAAGAATATCAAGCTTTTCCAAAGAATGTAAGGACTTAACCCATTGTTTATCTTGAAGTATTAACATTCCTTCAATTCCTTTGGAAACAAAAAGCTGCAGTCCCCAAATAATTAGATGGGATTCCTCCTCACCTTTGGATCTTCCAGTCCCACCAAATGCGACTCTTCACAATGAGTTCCCTGGCAGTGGGGCGGGTGAACTGCACAAACCAACACGGGACTGTTGGAAAATCCTGCTCAATGTCTCCCTTTATCCAGAGTTGTTTGTATACTCAGTAGTTATGCTGAAAAATTACTACAGAATACATAGTATCATCAGCACAACTGCACTTTTGATCAGCATTCCGCTTATTTCTAGTACTCTGGAAGTAATTGCACAATACTGAATAATTTCATCAAATTGTTTAATTATTGTTACCGTCTTCAACTTTAAGACATCAGCTGATCTCCTGCAGCATTGCTCACAGATGTTTGGGAACATCAATTTGATGTTTCTCTGCTAAATGCCAGACTGTGGAAGCATAAATGGAAAGGGCTTACTAAGCACTTACTGAGATTAACTGGAGGTGAACTGTGGAAAGAAAAGGCCATTGACAGCCAGTTGTAAATCTTGGGTTGGGAAGTTTGGAAAACTTAGCAAATTTAATCAACAGTTTTAAATTCAAGATACGTGCAAAATGTAACATGGCTTTATGGCCAAAAAAGATAAGTATAACAATTCCCCATTTTATCATTTATGATCAAACATTAGTATCAAGATGCTAAAATGTTTTGGGAGCTCCCTTTTTTGTCAGAATCGCACTGTTATGAAAATCAGGTTCTAATTCTGTGAACAAAAAGTGCTGCAAAGATGCAACATATTTACTAAAGACAGCAGAAATCACAGTGGTTAGCATGGCTGTTTCACAGTGCCAGGGATCTGGGTTCGATTCCCAGCTTGTGTCACAACCTGTGTGGTGTCTGCACATTCTCCCTGTGTATTTTCTCTGGGTGCTCCAGTTTCCACACATAGTCTGGATGCATTGGCTGTGCTAAATTCTTCCTCAGTGTACCTGAACAGCTGCTGAAGTGTGGTGACTAAGGGATTTTCACAGAAACCTCACTACAGTGTTAATGCAAGCCTATTTATGACAATAACAAATAAACTTTACTTTTTTTTAAAAAAACTAGTTATAGAGAGGACCAGAGTTCATGTTTCAGATCAATGACCTTTCAGTGTTTTGATGAAAAGTCATTATCTGAAACAATAGGTGGGATATTTCACCCTACCACCACCTGTCCCTGCTCATCCAGCCCCAAAGACAAATTCATGAAGATTTATATTTCAGTTTTATACCTATTTCAAAGGGCACAACATTAGATTTAAATTATTGCTAATGATGCAGCTACACCAACAGACAATCACAATACACGTTTTCACTTTCATGTGAGCACACCCGGACATAATTGAGAATGTGCTTGACATATTTAGTGCCACAGAGTCTAATACTGCACTACTGTTCTCATCTTGTCGAGGAAACATTATTAAGTGAAAAAAGAGTCCTTGTGAAATTAATCATTTTCTTCAATATAACCCATATCTCATTGAATAGGATTGAGTTGAAGCTGCAGCACTGAATTGAAATTGAACTAGATTATTGCTTCTTGAGGCATTGTCTGCTTCAACTTCCCATCTAATGCAAGTCCCTGGCTGTATACACGTTACACGTTGGTCACATGCCAAATAAACTGATATTACCGATTTGCTTCCACTGGTTGACCACAGTGCATCACCTTATGCATCTATGGTAAGATCCTTTATGCCATTGTCCCAGAGATACAACAGCAAATTGCACGAAAACAAATACTGCTGGAAATCTGATCTCAGTCAGGGCTACAATTGATCTCTATTTAGTTAAGTTTGCAAGGGAAAAAAAACTCCTGATCAGAATCCAGTGATATTTGTCAGAAACAACGTTGTTTCTGCGCATTGTATCAAACTTGACTGTGATTTCCTGTGTAAGTGAATGGTTCATTTGTCAAGCAAAATCTTGTGTCCTCCCCTGGTGGTGTAGACATTCAATTGGGCAGGAGGTAGTGGGTAGGAAACTTACACCTTCCCACCTTTACCCTGATTAAGTCCATGATGGAAAGGTCCATGGATAGCCATTTTGCCATCAATGAGACATTCAGTTGGCTTTCCCATTGCTGCCTTTTAATCAAGACAGAAAACTGAAGAATAAGGTGGCATTTAATCGGGTGGAAACCCATCACCCTCCCACTCGATTAAATGCACTACCATTAAACCTTCACAGGAGAGCATTAAATTCTCTTGCTTAATTGTATATTCAATTCGGGCAAGAGTGGGCGGGCATCCCCAAGCCTTGCCTACACCCCCATAAAATTATGGATGACATTAGGAGTGGGAGGGACCTCAATGGGGAGGGGAATTTTACACGCCCGCATGTCTGCAAACCCACTTGCAGGGCACTATAAATTCTGCCCCAGTTACCAATGCCAGTTTCACATCCAATATATTCTCAGGACTAAACTGCTCCAATATCTGCTGAGATCCATATATGGTATATTACTCTTAACTCCTCCTGAACTCCCCAGTGGGAGACGAAGCCAATGCACATCACCAGCCTATTATTCTGGCTGAAAATCTATTTTCCATACCCAACAATCCATTTTGTGATGTCAAGTTTTGTTTGAAAATAGTCCCAGTTAGAGATTTTCTGTTTGGTGAATTTATTGCTCCTTTAATCAAAGTAATCCTGCTTGCAAGCTGAAAGTTTAGACAACCACATAGCACAGGCTTCAATATAGCTTCCATTTATATTTGACTTACTTTCCATCATTTAAAATTTTTTTAAAAATCTGATAAGGTAAAAGTTATCTGTAAACTATTTTAAGTGTGTCTATAATGTTCCTTTCTTGGTGACTTCTCAGAATCAGTCTTTGAAGATAATATTGAAGATAAAAAAAAGGAATCTTTGTTCTCTGCTAGTGCAAAATATGGGTAGCACAGTGGACCTGGGTTTGATTCTGGCTTGGGTCACTGTCTGTGTGCAGCCTGCATGTTCTCCCTGTGTCTTTGTGGGTTTTCTCCAGGTGCTCTAGTTTCTTCCCACAGTTGAAAAGATGTACTGGTTAGGTGCATTAGCCATGCAAAATTCTCCCTTAGTGTATCTGAATTGGTGCAGAAGTGTGGCAAGTAGGGAATTTTCACAGTAACTTCATTGTAGTGTTAGCCTACTTGTGACATGGACAAATAAACTTTAAACTAAACATTAAGATAAATTTTAAAACTTAAAAAAAGCACTAAAGTTCCTGTCAGTATAAGGAGAAGATGAGGAATGTTCTTTTCTGAACTTTTTGTTAAAAAAAACTCATCCTTGTCTTTTGAGATTAAGTGATTGCTTTTCTGTGCCATTGTGACTGTTTAATTTGCTAGAATTGAGATAAGAAAGGGTCTTACATAGTTTGTTGAGAAGTGATACATTGTGCTGTGTTTCAAATTAAGGAACCCTACAATATTTGAACATTGCCATGTGACATTTAAGATCAAAGTTGTCTTAAGTGGCTCCATGTTGATACACCTTCTTTGCAGATGGCGTTGAAATTAAAACTTTCATCAAATCTATTGTGCTCCTTCCAACCGCATGCTTTTAACACAATGGTGTAAAATTCTTCAATGTAATTGATATTTGAGTTTTTGGTCTTAAAACATCTGGTTGAACTTTTTTGGTGCTCAATGCAGATTAACACTGCACCTCCTCTGTTGACTAGCATCTCTTTGAGGACAGTTTGTCAACACCACAGCATTTCAAAGGCAACTCATTCAAAGTATGCAAATTTGTTTGCGGAAAATAAAAATCACAGTCAACAAATTTACAAATCTATTCTAGATCACAAAAAACAAATGACCACAAACTTCATCGTATTGCTGTGAGATGGTGGAAGTCAAAACCATAAAGAAAATACCTTCATTTGTTTTGTTGTGACACATGCTGAGAAATGAAGAGACCTATTCACAAATAAAAATTAGGTACAGGAATAAGACTTCTTTCTATTTAAAATCCCGGGGGCAACCTGAGTCCACTCCCCTCATTTGCAGGAATACCAGCAGTGGCTCAAGATAGAGAAATCATGGATCTCGCTGGTGAGACTGTAATTTTGGATTTCCCCCACCACTTCTTGGCAATGTTATCAGATTCATGCCCATAATGGACACTCATTCATATTCGAGGGTGGGCTAGCACAGACGTGTGAGCTCGGGATGCCAGCAATGGGGATGTTCTGAAACTGCCCTGGTGGGCTGTGGATACAAGATTAATGCTGTTCCGATCAGGGAGTCCCTTTAAAGTATCAGCCCGATTTCAGTGCAGCTGGATTTTGCTGGCTTTTGCTTTTCCTGAACAAACAGTGAGATGCAAAGCTACAGTTTTATTTGCTTTCATGCATTGAGCTCCAAACACTAGAGCCTACCACACAAATAGATTTTAGGACTGGATAGTGCTAAGGAGACATGTTAGTATCAGAGTCTCATAATGGAATGAAACACTCTTTGGAGAAGAATTCTATTAATGTAATTGGTTTCACAAATTCAGCCAGCTCACACAATTATTATAATTGCTATTTTTATTCATCATTGATCTTCAAGAAACTGAATAATAAACCATGGATTTAAGTAAGATGGCTTTGCATGCAAAGTTTCATGTTGAATAAGTTTCTGAACTATTGTAATATTAACAAACTAGTAGAGAGAGATATAAATTATCAAAATTTTGAGTTTTCAAAGCATTTGGTAACATAGGAATCGTCTGCACATCTACAGTAGATTATCGGTCATCATGGGTCGATCTGCATTCAAACTAACTCCAGTATTATTAATTTCTTGTTTCCAAAGCTTACTTGAATTAGTTTGCACTGAACTGGATTAAATTCATTCTTTTGTCTTGGGAACCATGGCACTGAGGCCTACGTAATAGTGTAAGAGATCCTGTGTCAGTATCCCATTGGCAGAACCTCCTCCAATTAAGTCAGATGACAGAAGGGGGCTGACAGGATTCCTAGCCACTGGGGGATGTTAATTAATAAGCCAATTGTCATCCATTTGTCTGAGGTCACCGCACATTGATGCTTCAAGGATTTGTGGGAACCGTATGGCTTTTCTATTGCACTCAAAGGTTGCCCTTCTGGAAAGGGAGGGTGGTGGGGCTCCCTCAATTTCAGGCACTCTGTACCCAATCGAGGAAATTGGCATTAAGACAGAAGTGGGGAGAGGGAGGTATGTGCTACAAAAAGACATCCAACTGTGCTTGATTTCAACCCCCTACCTCCACCCCTTTAGCTCAATCGCCACCCCATGACCCCACAACTGCCCTCACTCACTTTTGCTTTGGAGTCCTACAATGCTCTTCTTTCCCTGGTGCCAACAACCATCACCCCTGCTGATAGTAGTGGCAGATCTCGAATTAAGAACTACTTATGATCATGAAACTATTGTTGACTGTTGGAAAAACTCATCTGGTTCACTAATGTCCTTTAGAGAAGGAAATCTGGCCTACGTATGACTCCAGGCCACAGAAGAGGGGGTTGACTTTCAACTGCTCTCGGGCAACTAGGGATGGGCAATAATGCTGGCCAGCCAGCGATGCACATGTCCCATGAATGAATAAAAAATGGATAGCTGATGACTTCTGATTGGTGGACATGACTCCTGCTATTGACGACCTCAATTGTTGTAGAGTCCAATGGTGGTTGCTTAAGTGTCTGAACAACAATTGATTCCCTTACGTAGTCCCTCATGAAAATGACATGGGTTATCACCAGATCCTGACCAGCATGTGAGACCCATCGTTGGCCCCCACAAAGTACCCAGCCCATTGCAATTGTAATGGAATAAACAGCCTTTCATTGCTTCTGATATTGTGTGTTGAATTATCAAACTGTAATCTGCACACGTATTTTCAGAAATCACCCAGAATTTTATTCAGGTTCTTACATGGTTTGAAAAATATTAGACATTTGATTTGAATGAGCAGTTGATGTGACAATTGGAGTATACCAACTAGCCAAAAGGCTCAGGAGAGAACTTTAGATTTAACTCTCAAATATTACTCAATTTAATTTAAAAAAAATCTACCATAGATTTTACTTGCTTCTAGCACATGGATTCTAGTGCTTCAGCTCACAAATATTATGCATTGGAAAGGCATTTTTGAGCTTTGATCTTTTGCAGGAGTGTACTTTCAAATGTTTTTCTGCTGTTTTGAGAAATAACAGGTATGGTTAGACAGTGCTGGATGAAATGACCTAGAATTTGAAGAATGTTAACGGTTAATAGAGCAAAATGTTTGAAATTATTAACTCTTCGCTTCTCAATAGGGGACATTCAGAACGAGGAAACAAAATATATATTCTGTATATATATATAAAATATGTATTTCTGAAAAGGAACCATTATGTTTCGTATGAGAACATCACCACGTGTAAAAGAAGAAAAATACCTGAGGGGTTGTTAGCTTGTCTGTTTGGCAACATTAGGAACTCTTCAGTCATTGAAGGTATACAAAGTAACCTTTCAGAAACTTGCATTTCCAAGAACTCTGGATCAAAATGTTTTACGGCAGTTAATAGGGCAGATAACATTAGGTGGATTGGCCATGCTTAAATTACGCCCCAGTGTCCCAAGAAGTGTTGGTTAGGGGGAATAGTGGGGTAATTACGTAGGGTTGCAGCGTTGGGGCCTGTACAGAGTCGGATCCTCTGTAGAAGAGTCAATGCAGACTCAATGGGCCAAATGGCCTCCTTCTGCACTGCAGGGATTATATACTACACCAGATAGGAAGGGCAGAGATAGGTGTGGAAGTAGGGAAACTAGAAGTTGGTTCAAGAGCTGGTTCTACCAAGCATCTACTTCAATTTTAAAGTAAAAGAAATCCTGAGGCATGTGGCAGCAGGAGCTGACATGAGGAGAAGGATCAAGAATAGAGAAATGATGCTGTTGATTCCCATCCCTTACAAAAAAAAACACGCATGCACGCTGTTGCTATTTGCATGACAGCACAATGTACTGATGGAAGCAGGACCCACAGTGGAGGGCAATGAAAATTGCTCGTATGGCACTCAATTCACATTAGGGAACCAACTGATGCCCCATCCTGAGATATCACTTCAAAATTCCTAGCCCTGTTCAAGGGCTGGATGCCCAAACAATGCTGTAAAATGGCACATCCACTCGATAGTTCACTCAACTGACTCAAACACTATGATTTGGGCCTGGGCCAGGGACAGAGTAGATTGCCAATTGCAAGTCCCACTGTTCTGCATCATACATTAGATTTCCCATTTGGCTGAAAGTGTTAAAAATGAGAATGTTTCCAATATCACTACTTGACCTGAAAAGAAAACTGTGGGGAATGTTAATCCAACCCACCTGGTGGAAAATTGGTGTCATCAAACTAGGTGCCAGTTTACCTCCCGTTGAAATCCATGACTGTGACTGTGCCAGTTTCTGAATGGGTAGGTTAAGTTAAAATTATCTCCTGACTTGGCCTTCTCAAATTCAGGAATGGATTTGGTTTCTCTTCTCCGAGAAGTAGTGTAAATTAATAGAACACAAATGTACAATGCATACTATTCTTAATGATGTGATTGGAAATTGTATCATATTTCAAAAGTAATTTATAGGAATATGGATCATTTGTGTTACTGCATTTATTTGGTTAGAATTCAAACAAAAAGATTTGCTAAAATTTTTGAAAAAAAAGAGGCAGCATATGCTCTTCTTAGACATCTTTAAGTATCATTCAACCTGATACTATAAAGGCTTGTGTCCAAGGAGCTGAGAACAATGACTTATCCCCATGGATGAAATGGAAATGTCAATATCAGCACTGTTAGAAAACCTGACATTTAAAACGTGTGCAAGATTAAATGTACATTTCCTTCTGCCAGAAGATCTTATGTCAGGATGAAGCTTGAAGGCTCAGTTAGTGCACTGGATAGCTATAGATTAGCCAGGAGGGAGCTAAAGAGTGAGTTGAGAAGAGCTAAAAGGGGACACGAGAAGACTTTGGCTGACAGGATCAAGGAGAATCCTAAAGCTTTCTTTAGATATGTTAAGAATAGAAGATTGGTTAGGGCAAGATTAGGGCCAGTCAGAGACAGCAGTGGGAAGTTGTGCGTGGAGCCTGAAGAGATTGGAGAGGCACTGAACAAATATTTCTCTTCGGTATTCACGCAGGGAGATGTAAATGTAGTTGTGGAGAACACTGAGGTACAGGGTTGCAAACTGGAAAGTATTGAAGTAGATAGGGAGGATGTGCTAGATATTCTTGAGGGTTTGAAGTTAGATAAGTCCCCTGGGCCGGACGGGATTTACCCTAGGATTCTCTGGGAGGTGAGAGAGGCGATTGCAGAGCCTCTGGCTCTGATCTTCAGGTCGTCGTTGGTTACAGGTATAGTGCCGGAAGACTGGAGGATAGCGAATGTAGTCCCATTGTTCAACAAGGGGAATAGAGACTTTCCTGGGAATTATAGACCGGTGAGTCTTACTTCTGTTGTGGGCAAAGTATTGGAAAGAATTATTAGGGATAGGATTTATAGTTATTTAGAGAGAAATGAATTGATTGGGGATAGTCAGCATGGTTTTGTGAAGGGTAGGTCGTGCCTTACTAACCTTATTGAGTTTTTTGAAAAAGTGACCAAAGAGGTGGATGGGGCTAAGGCAGTTGATGTGGTATATATGGACTTTAGTAAGGCGTTCGATAAGGTGTCCCATGGAAGGCTTCTGCAGAAAATGCAGATGTATGGGATTGAGGGTGATTTAGCTAATTGGATTAGGAATTGGCTAGCTGATAGAAGACAGAGGGTGGTGGTTGAGGGAAATTTTTCATCATGGAGTTCGGTTACAAGTGGTGTACCTCAGGGATCTGTTTTGGGGCCCCTGCTGTTTGTAATTTTTATAAATGATCTGGATGAGGTTATTGAAGGATGGATTAGTAAATTTGCAGATGACACTAAAGTCGGTGGAGTGGTAGATAGTGAAGAGGGGTGTTATAGTTTGCAGAGAGACTTGGACAAGTTGCAGAGCTGGGCCGAGAGGTGGCAAATGGAGTTTAATGTGGAAAAGTGTGAGGTAATTCACTTTGGCAGGAATAACAAATGTGTAGAGTATAGGGCTAATGGTAGGACTCTTAATAGTGTTGATGAACAGAGGGATCTTGGTGTATATGTGCATAGATCCCTGAAAGTAGGCAGTCAAGTCGATAAGGTTGTTAAGAAGGCATATGGAGTCTTAGCTTTTATTGGTAGGGGGATTGAATTTCGGAGCCGCAACGTCATGTTGCAACTGTACAAAACTCTAGTGCGGCCGCACTTGGAGTATTGTGTACAGTTCTGGTCCCCGCATTATAAGAAAGATGTGGAGGCATTGGAGAGGGTACAGAGGAGGTTTACCAGGATGTTGCCTGGTATGGAGGGCAGGTCTTATGAAGAGAGGCTGAGGGATTTGAGGTTGTTTTCGTTAGAAAGAAGGCGGCTAAGAGGAGACCTTTTTGAAACATATAAGATGATTAGAGGTTTAGATAGGGTGGACAGTGATAGCCTTTTTCCTAGGATGGAGAAAGCTAGCACGAGGGGACATAGCTTTAAATTAAGGGTTGGTAGTTATAGGACGGATATCAGAGGTAGGTTCTTTACCCAGAGGGTGGTAAGGGTATGGAATGCCTTGCCTGCTGCAGTTGTAGATGCGCCAAGTTTGGTGGCGTTTAAGAGGTTAGTAGATAAGTTTATGGATGAAAAGGGAATGGTTTAGGTTAGAGGGTCATTGCTTTTTCTTAATTGGTCGGCGCAACATCGAAGGCCGAAGGGCCTGTTCTGCGCTGTAATGTTCTATGTTCTATGATCTTCCCAGTTGACAATTACAGGAATCAACATTGTAAGGAAGCAGTTGAGCCCTCATTGAATAACAAAAGAGTCATAGAAAGATAGAATAGTACAGCATTAATGGAGACCATTCATCCCATCGAATCTCTGCTCATTTTCTCAATGAGCAATCTGATTTGTCCCACTCTCCTGCTCCTTCACATACGAGTAGAGGAATAACTAATGCATAATAACTTGAAAAAACAAGTCGGTTGTGAATATATTTTCTTCTCCTACCTTTTCTATTCTCCTGTAAGAACTTCTAAGTTAAAATAGTGTAAAATTTAATAAAACAAACCCTTTCCATAAGAGATGTCTGAAATAGACATGCATCTGGGGTGTATTCCAGTTATATAATTCATAACACAAATGCTTTATTATTGCTTCAAAATGCTTAGGAAAGCATATTGAGTGAACAACTAGGCCTTTTATCGATAAGGGCCAATACATTATTGATGGATCAAGATATCAACCTGTCACTGATTCAAGGAACGTCCTTACCTCAGATTTATTTAATCAGATTACATCATGCAAAAATAACAATTAGTTCCTTCTCAAAGTTTGATGCCATTGCATTAAGCATTACAATCTCAACTCAATAAAAGAACATGCACCATAGGAAACCAATCCTTTATTTGACGTTTCTAAAGCTTGGTGTGTCACTTTTTCATTCAATCATTCAAGATGATAGTCTTTAACACTCAAGACTTTGCCACATAGTGCACTCTATGCCTACAATCACCATTACTTTCTGAATAATAATAAATAAAAAGCAAAGTTCTACTCAACTTGAACTGTCAAACTTTCACGTGTTAATGCGTATGACACCTCCTCCCTTCCATCCCACCCGTGCTGCTGTTCCATATTTCTCCCCTACAACGTATGTTACCACCTCTGTACAATATATCAGTTATGACTCCTCTCCTTTGGTGGATAGTGTACTAATCTCTTTTTACCTTTCCACAGCCTTTACCAATTCCACAGCCCCCATCCCATCTGCTCGTTACGCTATTTCAGTTGTAGAAGAGTCTGAAGGAGAGTCATATGCATTTGAAATGCAGATGCTAACAGACCAGCTGAGTTTTTCTGGTAGTTTCCCTTTTTATTTCAAGTGTAATGCCCATGCTTTCATCCCGATTGGTGAAGTGAAGCAACAAAGTTGCGTTATGTTTTGCTCAAGATTAAAAGGGGCTGACATGACTTTTTTGGCCAGTATTTTTGTTTTATAGATGTTCCCACAGTGGTAAAGGCTATGATTTCCCACCCTTTTCTGCTTTTATTTAAATATCTGCAGTATTTTTCACTTTATTACACTATTTCAGATTCATCAATTTAAGAACTGTTTTAATTGTTTTGACTCTTGGATTGCTTGCATCTTATTTACTTTGGGTTAATGAATTATTAGTTCGCACAGGTCAGATATTGTCCTTTCCTATTTCCTTGAATAGCTGTGAGGTGAATAGAAGGCCAGGAATTTTACAGCCCTCCTTCCAGCTTGAATGTTTGTTCACATAGGATTAACAGCGCTGGGACAGACCATTTAATCAGTGTTTATGCACGACATGAGCCTCTTCCCACCTTATTTCATTTAAATCTTTATCAATTTATCTGTTATTCCCTCACGTACATCTCTCACTTCCCCTAAAAAGCTCTTATGGTTTTTGCTTCAACTATTTCATCTTGTAGCAATACCCATTTTCGGGAAGTGTCTAATTGCTACAAGTTTCGGCAGACTTATATATGTTATAAATTTGCAACAAAGGAGAATTTTTGGGGGAAAACATGCTTTGTTTTCTCAAACGATATTTTGCTGTGACACTACTGCTGAATAGAATCCGGCTGAAGTTGCCAGCTTTTGAAAATTTATCTTTGAGTAGCTTTATCTTAGAAGATGCAGCATGCATTTTGTAAAATATTTTGTATTTTTAACAACAATATTGTAGAATTATGAAGGCAAATGGCTCAACATGTCATACTTTGAAAAGAATGTGCATGCATCGAAGTATGAATTTATTTTATGATTATATTTAATCTATATTTACATAGATGAAAAATGGCCTGAAGTTGAATTTGCCTACGCTCCAGGCTACTTCATAAAATATAGCGAGAAGCTCCTTCCACTATTACTTGGCAAGGCTAATAAATTAGATTATTATGGGAGATAATGCTGCAACTTATAAGACCCTTGTCAGACCCAACTTTGAGTACTGTGCGCAGTTCTGGTTGCCTCACTACAAGAAGGATGTGGAAGCTACTGAGAGGGTGCAGAGGAGATTTACAAGGATGTTGCCTGGATTGGGAGTCATGCGTTATGAAGATAGGTTGAGGGAGCTAGGTCTCTTCTCCTTGCAGAGACGAATGTTGAGAAGCGACCTGATAGAGGTTTATAAGATGTTGAGAGGTATAGAAAGGGTGGCTTCTCGGACACTATTTCCTAGGGCTGAAATGGTCGCTACGAGAGGACACAGGTTTAAGGTGCTGGCGAACAGGTACAGAGGAGATGTCAAGTTTTTAACTCAGAGCGTGGTGAGTCAGTGGAATCGGCTGCCGTTGATGATGGCAGAGGCGAACTCGCTGGGGTCTTTTAAGAAACTCTGGATGAGTACATGGGATTTAATGGGATTGAGAGTTATGAATAGGCCTGGTAGGTATGGATATGATCGGCACAACTTGTGGGCTGAAGGGCCTGTTTGTGCTGTAGTGTTCTATGTTCAATATTAATTCAGGCCCATCTTTGGCATGCAGATGGAATGATAAAACAAATGGATGTCAGCAATTAGCTAGCAAAAGAGGAATACATTATGTATAAACGGTAAAAAAAAGCCTTCAATACTGGGTGCAGTGATTGTTTATTTAAGCCATATTGTTTCTGGTCACAGCCATTAACAATGTGGTCCTCATTCTGTTTTTAGGTTCCAGATGTGGTTGCAACTGGTGGAAAGTTTCAGTGAGGACATCTGTGATGAAGCACAGATATCTAACATATTGCTCCTTGCAGTGCTAACTTTAGATGGGAGAACTGGTCCTTTAAAACTCTAGATATACACAGACTTATGTTGACAGCACCTCACATTATCCTCCTCCTTCCTCTTCTTGCAGTTTGTCCTGCTCATTTTCTCTGCTATCCTGGAATCCTAGGGGAATGCACATTATTGGGAGCATCTGGATTGTGTAGAAACCTTGAAGCCAAGACAAAATCCTTGAGCACCTGCTATGTACTCCCTGTAGGTTTTAACAGCTGTACTGTACTATGAAAAACAATAAACACTGCTACCATCAATCAGCAACTAGCCTGAAAGTAATGATCTTTTTATATAGCTTTGATTGGGGTTGGGGCGGGGGGGGGGGGAAGAGATGTTAACTGTATGTTAAATTTTGTTCAATTATTTGCAGGTGGAGGGCATTAACTGGGCATATATAAATATGCATTTATTTAAATTATGTTTTTTTTCCTTTTTTTCCCTCCATCCTTAAAATTACATAGCCTATGCTCAGAATGGAGCTGGCAGACCCAAATCCATTCCTTGTTGTTCCAAAAAACAAATTCAAATCCAACTGAATGCAATTCAAAAACCCCATTAGAGGGGCAGCAAGATGGCACCGTGCTGCCTCACAGTGCCAGGGACCTCGGTTCAATTGCAGCTTCAGGTGTTTGCCTGGAGTTTGAACATTCTCCCTGTGTCTGTGTGGGTTTCTTTCAGGAGCACTGGTTCCCCCCTCCACCCCACACTCCAAAGATATGCAGGTTAGTGGATTGGCCATGATAAATTGATCCTTTGTATCAGGGGGATTAGCGGGGTAAATACATGGGATTATAGAGATAGAGCCTGGATGGGATTGTTGTTGGTGCAGGCTCAATGGGCCAAGCAGCCTCCTGCACTGCAGAAACTCTATACTCTTCTAGGATCCAAGCTGACAAGATAAAGCATTGCACCCCATTCTGGACTTGATCTGACACCTGATCTTAACCAAAAGATCAGGCGTTGATGAATTAGGAGCTGTATGCTTGTAAATTTTAGATCTGTAAATAACTGTATGACTGAGTAAAGATTACCCCCTCTCCCCCAGTACTATCCTTCACCAATGAGCTAGCTAAAATATAACAAAGGGTCTTCCTGCTGCTGAGTGCATGTGGTCATACATAATTCAAAGATGATGTTAGCCATGGGTGAGATGATATCGTTACAGGGTGATTCAGAAGCAATAGAGTGGGCTGGACTCCCTGATTGGCGCCGTAGCCTCCGTGATTCTCCGGCACCATCAGTTCCACACCAGAAATCAGCTTGGAACTGCATAATAGATACAAATTCTAATTTGCATGCATTTTAAATCCCATTTGTGGGCATGGGACTGAAACCTCTCGGCCCACTAGCATCCCTCCCACCACCACCCTCCCTCCCCCCAGCCAGGAGTGGTTCACTCCTACAGGGTTTACTATAGCTCCCCACTTGCAGGGAGCTGGCAGCCAAGTATACTGGAATGAAGGGAAGTCATTGAAACCCCCCACCACGAGGGTCAGACATGGAGAGTGCTCCCTGGCATTGCTACCTTGGAGCCCCTGGCACTGCCAAAAGGGCAAACTGCCAATTGCCAGGGAACATCTTGGTATTGCCCAAGCATCAGGCAGTGCCAAGGTAGTGAGGCCTAATGAGAGTGGAGCTGCTGGGGGGGCGTGAATGGTGGGGGCGGGCAGTCCTGCTGCCACTCTGCAATTGTACCAAGTGACAGAGGAAAGGAGGCCAGCGATTGGGGCATCAGGGCTATTACGTTGAGGCAGGGGTGTTGTGGCTGGCCCCAGGATGTTCCAGGAGGCCACCCTGTTGGAGTGTCACACGGTTGGCAAGGGTCGCAGGGCTGACAAGCAATCGAGTTGGCCAGCAATTGGGATGCTGGCAGTCAGGGGCCACTGCACCTGTGATAGATTGGCACATGCACAGTGGCCTACTCATTACTATGCTGCTGGCCTCTTCAGCAGGATATAACCCACCCATTGGTTTCCAGTGTGATTCACGCTTGTAGAGAGTGGGAAATTCATTCTGAAACTCCTGCTGATAAAACCAACGTGTTTTAATCCAGTTTTTACTGGTCAAATTCGACACCTCAGAATTTATTTGGGAGAACCTCCCCTATATTTTGATTGACATTGTGATTGGTGTCTTTTCACATTTCTGTCTGGTACTCTCTGAGCATGTGTTAACATCCGAACCAGTGGAACAACTTGTATCCAAAGCGTGTGTGTGCATGAGCGTGAGAGAGAAAGAGGGTGAGTGTTTGTGCATGTTTGTGTCTGTCTCATTATGGACACCTGAGGCCACTCAAAATGCCCAGAAAATGAGTGGCACAGATTCAAACTTCGCAATGTGAATATTATTCAGTGAAATTTATGAAAAAAGCAAATTCCTGCACATAGTTTTATCCCTGTGTCATTACAGAATCCCTACAGTGCAGAAGGAGGCCTTTTGGCCCATCTAGTCTGCACCACAATCCCACCCAGGTCCTATCCCTGTAACTCCACTTATTTACCCTGTTAATCCCCCTGACACTAGGGTCAACTTAGTTTGACCAATCCACCGAACACGCACATCTTTGAACAGTGAGAAGAAACTGGAACACCTGGTGGAAACCCACGCAGACTTGGGCAGAATATCCACGCAGATCAAAACAGACTGGATCTCTGGCGCTGAGAGGCAGCAGCACTAACCACTTTGTACTGTGCCACCAGCAACAGTAACAGAATAAATAAAGTGCTGAAATATTCTTCATGAAATTGGATCGAATTTGGTTGACATAAAGATCGTCACTGAATGATGTTGACTGATTTGAAAGAACATGTTTTATTGTTTGCAACAGGCTTTTGGTGTCTTCACTTGTCAAGGGACTTAATTTTCCACTGGCTACATCATTTATAGACTTCACAGAAAAATACTACATGATTGAGGTACTGGAGTATGACCATTATCTGTTATGAACTGTATCTCTGCAGGTATCAACACATTTAGCAAACAAAGCAAGAACACTGGAGAGGTAACAGAATTTTACAATGTGCTTAATGATTCATGAAAAGATATGCCCATTTATCATGTAATAAATTCAAGTATTTGCAGTGATAGTAAAATTATTTTATTGGCTGTGTAAAAGAATCAAAAGTAATAGTATTGAACAATGCCAAATCCTCAGAGGGGTTGACATGTTGGATGCTGAGAGCTTGTCTCCAAGATTGGAGAGGGTGCAGCAAGGGGGTAGACTCTCAAAGAAGTGGTCAACATTTTGAAATGCGGATGAGGAAAGATTTCTTCACTTGCAATGTTGTGAATTTTGGAGATTTCTTTACCCGGGGGCTGTTGATGCTCTGCAATTGAATGTATTCAAGGCTGAGATCAATAAATTTTTAAAAGAGAATTAAGGGCTATGAGGATCAGAGAGGAACTTGGAGTTAAGATTGCCAACTTGCAATGATCAGCAAATGATGGAGCAAACTCGAGGGATCCAAGTTCTTTCCTCCTGCTCTTACTTCTTAGAGACTGTAGGCAATGTCTAAATCCTTTCAGTGTCAAAAACAGCTTATGTGAATATTATACAACTAAATATCTCCATTACGGGCTGGACAGCAACTGGATGCTGACTTCAGGATGTATTTGAAAGTCTTTAGTATAAACCCATTTGGCTCTCTCTTCCAGCTCTGTACATCAGAGTGAACGAACCACTGTAATCCACTGTAGTTTTTTGATAATACTTTGGTATGAGTTCAAATTTTCTGACAGCACCCCTTTATGTTCTGACCTAGTTGAACACTACTGTGAAAGAAATCTCCTTGAGGTAATTCAATGTCTGCTCAATTTTCTGATGTTCATCTCTACTCATTCTTTCAATCTCTTGGAGTCTTAATTGAGTGGCCTCATTCAATATCCTCCACTGTACATAACTCAACTCAGTCTAGAACTGGTCCATAATGTCTAGCCGTCAGAGGATTATTGACAAATCTAATTATTTTTTGTCAGCCACAGTGAGGATTGGAGCATTGGTTAGATTTCATATCAATACTACAACATTGCAATACTGTCAACTTCTAAGCACATCATTCAAGGTCTTGCTGAAAGGATTTATATTTCTTCAGGGCTCGCCCAATGCTCGAGGCCTAGAGGAACACAGGATGTAAGGTGAAGAGAGGCACTGTGCAACACTCAATTTAGGGAGTGAGTGAGCAAACACCATAGTGTTGGCAATCATACAGAGACAGATACTGGGCATATCAGAATCCCTGCAATGCAGATGCCATTTGGCCCATCAAGTCTGCACTGACTCCCTGACAGAGCATCTTACCCAGACCCTCGCCCCCACCCTATCACTATAACCCCACACACTTACCATGACTAACCTATCTAAGCCACAAAACTTTGGACATCAGGAGCAGGTTATCATAGCTAATCCACCTAATCCGCACATTTTAGCCCTGGCACCCAAAGTGACTTTTGTGCTGAGTTGTATCATGTAAATGTGATGTCTCCTATTGATCCTAAACACTCAAGTGGGGTTACTTTTTCATTGCACTGGCAGATATGGATAAGGATTAAGATGGAGGTAATTATTGGTCTTGTGTGGTTACCTGACAAAGACAGGCATGAATTTTGTGTTGCTATTAATTGCCAGGATCACACAAGATGTACGGCCACTCAGCTGAAAGCTGGCTTGTGTGGATTCCAGTACTGGATCATGAGATGACAGAACAAAACATAAGAAGCCGGAAAAAAATGGTTTACAGACCACAGAAGTTGATGGGTCACAGCTTCCTTGACAACGTTAGTGCTATTTCCCGTTAGTGTTCAGAATTTGAGAACAAAATGCCTGTGGCTCCTCAACCTCCACTCTTCCTGTACCATGTTAGGCTATTTCCTCCCTGGTACTGTCTCTGAATTTAGTACATTGCTGCCAATGTTTGTTACTTATGAAAATTAGGAATATTTTTGCCTGGTGTGGAATCGTGTGCCTTTCTGCCCAACAGGATCAGGTTTTTACATCATTGTATAAAGCAGGATATAGGTGCATTGCTATGAATAAAATTAAATCTATATTAGGAGGAAGGAAATGAGAGTGTGTGCAGATACTGGGGGCAGAAAAGACAATGGAAAAGCCAGCTGAGTATAATGTCAACAAATTACAGATCCCAAAGAGTATATTTGTAGTTGGTTAATTGTCCGCAGCAGTTTACTTTCAGTTGTTAATCATAGGATAGATCATAATCAAAGTCAATGTTCATTTTTGTTCAAATCAATGGGGCTACAGGTCAGTTTGACACAAGTTATTGATCTTTACGCAGGCCAATCATTGACATGGGGTGGAATTTTAGGCCCTCCTTCCTGTAGAAATGGACTGGGAGACGGGGAGGTGCAAAATCGGTGGCATTGCAGGGGTACAATGCATTCCAAACCCATAGCAATGAGGTTGACTTTTAACTGCCCATGGAAATGGAGCAGTGAGTTACTCGGCTGAATGGCAATTAGAGCTAGGTAACAAATGCTGGCTTTGCTAGTGATTCCAACACTACATGAAAGAATTAAAAAAAAATCTTCCTGAGACTCCGACGATAGCGAACACTGCAAATTGCAATGTTTTACATTAGAAAACATGATCAGTCGCCTTTCTAACCCTTTGAATTGCTGCCTTTTGTTAACTGGTGCCTGGTGTGGTGTTTACACTATAAGCAGCAGCAACTTGGTTGCGAAGGAATTTATCAGGTTATTTTGCAAGGCGGCCTTCACAGCATTACATTTACAATTTACTGGCTGCCGGACTCTCTTGAAGGAAGTCTACAGGAGCCAACAAATGAGAAATTTTCTTATTAGCTTGCACACTTGACCCATTTGGGCTTGGCATTTGGCCTTCAGCTAGGAACACATGGTGACTCACCATTTCAAAGACCAGACTTGCATTGCCATCATTCAAAGGTACACATTCACCATGAATACATAACCAGTACGCTGCATTGTGAGGTAATTTGTGATACATGAAGCGTCCTGAGCAGTTCCTGAGAGAGGCAACAAGATGCTATAAGAGTTGTTCCTTTGTATGCTTGCCAACATCCATTGCAATTAAAAGTAATGAGGACAAGGTAATAAAATCTCACATAACCTACATGTTTGAAGAGGTATGAAGCTTGCACTGATTACGTCTTACATTTTATTTATGCTATCATTTTAATTTGTGTTTACAGTGTGAAACCTTGGGTGATGACACCTTTCTGACAGTCTTGGCAAGAGTACAATCATGATGAGTTAATAGCAGTGAAAATCTAACCATGCTAGATTTAGTATCAAAGAACCATGTTTACAGTTTTTCTTGGAATAACTGGTCTAGTTGGGTTCAAAACTTAGGTTGAACCATGTTAAAACAGTGCTGACACAGAGGATAGATAATGAAATAGAAATGACAGCAAACTCTCAATGTCTAAGTACAGCATAGCATATCAAAACTCATTATATTACAATATTGCTGAAGGCATTTTTCTGTATTGATGTTGCATGCCATATACCTGCTCCCTTTTTAAAACTGAAGTTTATACACAACTCTGTTTGACATTTAACTTCTTAATGACAGCAATAAGCCTAAAAATCTAGCATCTCTTTTCTAACATAGTTCTGTCAGTTGGAGCCTTGCAAGCAGAGATTCTGTTCTTCCCCAACTCAGAATGAGCAAGCAGTATGGCTTCTATTGTGGACTTATCCAACCTCAAAATTAATGGATTTCCATTGGCAGCATAGTGGCACAGTTGTTAGTACACACATTGCAAGGCACCCAGGTTCAATTCCAGCCCTGGGGTGGTGTGTGGAGTTTGCACGTTCTCTTCATGTCTGTGTCGGTTTCCTCCTTGTGCTCTGGTTTCCTGCCTTGCAACATTACATCTATAGTGAAACAAAGAGAGCTGCTGCGGGTTTGGATGTTTGCCCTGGAGGCTTGTTGATGGGACCATGGCTGGAAAACTCCGACCAAGGTTTAGCAAGATACAGTGCAAGCACTGGCAGAAAATAAGCAGCAAACAGGTTGGCTTTACTTAAAACTACTTTTATGTCCTTGAGTGAAGAACAGATGCATTTAAAGCTGAGAACTGACTAATTTTCTTTGAAGGACAAAGTTGAAGATGTAGCTGGAAAAAATTGATAGGAACCTAGAAATGTGGTACATACTACAACCTAATCAAAGTGTTCAGAAGATGTCATTTAGTGTGTAATTTTGAGTATGTAATTTAAATAATATAACAGTCTTTTAATTCTTAGAATAAGGTTCCAATCTACACATCTACTCTCAGTTTTGAAAAAAATGTTTTAATTTGCATCCGGGCATTGCATTTTCTTTATAGACTTTGTTGTCAACTCAAAGGTCACAACATGATCAGCAAAATTCATAAAAAGTTATTGACGTAGCATTCAAAAAGAATATTAATGAATAATGGTCAATTCTATATTAACACGACTTATTGTCAGAAGATGTTATGTTGGAGTATAGAAAAATGAGAGAATTTCATGTCATTTGCAGTTTATGACCCCCATAATCTGATAGATTTATGGATCTTTTATGTACTTATTGGGGTTTCAAGATCTGGAGTCAAAGATTCAATTCATTTGCAAGTCCTATCTTTAAGCTCATTATTCATTCACATTCTACAATGTAAAGTCAATATACCCTTAAGTCATACATCTTCAAATGGCAACAATACTGAAGCATGGCATCCCAATATAGAGTAAGAGTCATAAAAATATATGGTTCCAAAACATTAAACACAATGGCACTCTGTAATTTTAAAATGGTGAACTAGTCTCAAGATTCACTGCTAGACACAAATTGTTCAGATGTCTCTTATTGTTTATGATATCTTTGAAACATCTGGGATTGTAAATTACCATTATGCTCAATTTTATTTAATCCATTGCTCTCCGGATGGTGTAATGTCACTGGCCGAAATGTTCCGACCACTCATGCTGGCTGGATTTTCTCATCTCACTGCAATGAACGGAGATTTGACTGGGTGCCAAATTCTCCGACTTCATTGCAGTAGGGGTGTGGCATAAATGGCCAGTAAGATTGTGCCTTTAATGTTTGTTGGACATTCCAATCATGTGTGTGAGCATCATTTGACTCTTTCCAACCACAAATAACATTCTCCTTGCAAATATTTGCTGGTCTTTGCAGTTTCTATCATTAGGAACTCCATGTAGAATCATAGGATCTACAGTGCAAAAAGAGGCCCTTTGGCCCACAAGTCTGCACCAAACACAATCCTACCCAGGCCCTATGCCCATATCCCTACACATTATACCCACTAATCTGTCTAACCTCCGCATCCCTGGATACTAAGGGGCAATTTCTTAGAAATCAATCTAACCAGCACATCTTTGGACTGTGGGAGAAAATCCACGCAGACATGAGGAGAACGTGCAAACTCCACACAGACAGTGACCCGAACCAAGAATTGAACCCAGGACCCTGGAGCTGTGAAGCAGCAGTGCTAACCACTGTGCTACTGTGCCGCCCAATAGAATAGCTACGTGGGAGCTATTCTATTGTTTCATTTAAACATTACACTTAGTATACACCATAAAAGAATAAGATATTAGATTTGGCCTTACAGAACTCAGACCTCCATCACTTTATGTCTAACAATCTCATGACTGTTTAAAAAAGAAAAATACTGAAGAACTTGACATTTGTATATGAGAAGGCATGCCTCCCTAGTTTAATTACTTATTTAGGATAACTTTATTGACAATGGTGAGAATCAGCAATATCATGCTAAAAATAATGAAATAGCTGTGTTATGAAGGTATTGGTGTGGCATAGTGGTTAGCACTGCTGCTCATAGCACCAGGGATCTGGGTTTGGATTCCTGGCTTGGGTCACTGACTGTGCTGGGTCTGCACGTTCTCCGTGTCTGTGTGGACTTCCTCTAGGTGCTCCGGTTTCCTCCCAAAGTCCAAAAATAGGAGCTGCATTGGGCATGCTAGATTTTCCCTTAGTTACCAAAACAGGCACCAGAGTGTAGCGACTCGGGAATTTTCATAGTAGCTTCATTGCAGTGTAAACGTAAGTCTACTTGCAACACTAATAAATAAACTTTAAACTGTTTCTAAGCCAGGTGGTAGTGAAACAGGATGTGGATGCTAACAGGAAACAATACGACTAAATCACTATCCAAAGCTGACCAGGACACGTTCCGATTTTTTACGGCTGTGTATTTCTGAGGACACTTTATTTCTCTCAGATTACTCAGTGAGCATAAAACTATTTTGTAATCTTAGTATTTTCAGTGTGTGCAGTTGATCTGCAAATACCTTAATAAAATGAAAACGTGCCAGGACTCATCACCACGGATGCTTTTTCTTTGGAAAATTACTCTTTTTTAATTAAAAATTGAAAAGTGGCTTTGCTCCTTAAACCCATTCTTATGAACTGCTAAAGGTTTAAAACATCACATTGTGAAACACAGAAGATTTGATAAGCAGCTGGAATACTACAATTTGCAGACATCAAAAACTGTCCAGTGCCTTGCTCAGGTGGCATTCCCTATGCTTGTATTTAGTCCATGATACCAGTAGGGAATTTAGAAACAAAATATGCCAATTCAAACCTGTTCTCTCCTAACATTCATAGGTGAATGATATCTTTCCCAGTAGGCATTGCCAGTGTTAGAGGGTGTGTGTGTGTCTGCCTGATATCAGCATCAAGCATTCCCCAGACAGGTGAAGCTCCCTTTGCTACTCCACGGCAACAATATAGATGACTGCCAATTTCAGAAGAACACACTGCACTGCATTGTAAATCTATCTATCTATCTCCCACATAAACCACTCTTGTGGTTCCGGAATGAGACTGACAGTTTGTACTGTGGCTTCAGAGTCTGGTCCCTCAGAGCTGGATTGCGCATACTCTAATTTCCACAATGGCCTCAATTATTAGGGATGTGAAGTGAGTGGCAGTAAAGGGGAAAGATTAGTAGATGGAAAACCTGTTTCTTAGTCATCCTAGAGAAATTAATTTTAGGTATTGCAGGTATCCAATTACATGGATATAAGGTTGTTCCTTGGAGAAACAGTCCTGCTACTTCTGGCCAACAAGCAGTGCAATAAAGGTAATTTACTTCTTAGATCTTGCCTTTCCTGCTGCTTTTTACTTTCAGAAATTCCAGAGGCTTTGGAAACCTGGCCATCATGATTTGTAAACAAAAATCCTGCCAAAATGAAGGCATACAACCTTACTGAAAAGATTTAACTGAACAAGCATGCCTTCCGGGACTGGGCAAGTCTTTCCATGCCAATTGCATCCCTATTCTATCTCTAATCCACCTCTGTAAAAACTGTAATCAAAATTGAATGTGAGTTTGATGATTTTCAAATGTTTGACTTCACACCCATCTCAGTCCACCCATCTGAAGGTTAAAATTCCTCTTAAAATATCTGCAATAATTTAAAAAATAATTTTCTGCTGTAGCACATTTGCAACTTTCTTTAAGGCTTAATGTACCAGGATGGCCTCGAGACTCAAGAGTACTTTATAAATCTTTTCCTCTTCATCTGAGGACATCAATTGAATTTGATATGACCTGCAGTTCTTCCGACAGCCTTCCCATCCACAGACACAGGCAGGCTACTCTACAATGGTTTTGAAAGGGTAATGCCTCCCCACAAAGGAAAAATACAATTGTTTGAGCTACTAGAAGGCATACTTCAAGATAAGTAACATTCAAACCACACAAATGCCTGGCAATGACTATCTCAAACAAGAGAGAATCAAACCATCTCCCCATGACATTCAATAGCATAACTGTCCCTGAATTTCCCTCTATCAATATCCTGAGGTTACAGAAACTGAACTGGATCAGCCAGTTAAAGACTGCAGCGACAACAGCAGATCAGAAGCTGACAATTCTGTGATAAGTAACTCACCTCCTGACTCCCCAAAGCTTGTCCACCATCTATGAAGTTCAAGTCAGGAGTGTAATACTCTCCACTTTCCTGGATAAGTGCAGCTTCAACAATACTCAAGAAACTTAATACCAATCAGGACAAAGCAGCCGGCATGACTGTTGCTCCATCCACCATTCTAAGCATAAACTCCCTCCACCAGCGATACACAGTAACAGCTACGTGTACCACATATAAGATGCACTGTAGCAACTGACTAAGAATCCTTCAACAGCCCCTTCCAAACTTGCAAACACTACCATCTTGAAGAACGAAGGAGCAGATGCATGGCAGCATCACATCTGCAGATTTTCCTCCAAGTCATACACCATCCTGATTTGGCACCATTCCTTCATCATAACTGGGTCAAAATCCTGGAATTCCCTTATTGCAGTCGTTCGAGGAAGAGACTCACTTTCACCTTGTCAAAGAAAATTAGGGATGGGCAACAACTGCTGACCTAGCCAGTGATGCACTCACCCTGAGACAGAACAGAGATAGGCTGCTGCTAAATAGGTCCTGCATTACAGGCCCTAACAGCCCCAACACTCAAAATGCTGATATTTATCCACTATTACAATTCTAAGGCCACCATTCAGGAGTTCATTCCGTTGCTTGTTTCTGTACCTTGTCCAGAATCATTGCACACATCATCTCATCACCAATAATTGAGACATCCCTTGGCAATTATTTTATTTCCCCTTTTAATATTAAACTTTTAATTGTGTTACATTGTCAAACAAAGAGAAGAATTTTGCATTTATAGAATATTTTGGGATCATTGAACAGTGCCAAGTGCCATAAAACCAATGAAGTATTTAAAAAAAACCCAGCAAATTATCCATTACATCAAGTCATCTCACAACATCAGGTTAAAGTCCAACAGGTTTATTTGGAATCACAAGGTTTTAGATGAAGGAACAGCACAGCAAAGATTTCAAATAAACCTGTTGGACTTTAACCTGCTGTTGACAGACTTCTTACTGTGTCCACTCCAATCCAACACCAGCATCTCCACCTCATATCTATGCACAGCAAGCTCTCACAAACGGCAGTGTGATAATGACCAGATAGTGCACTTTTGTGATATCACTTAGAGGGCGACATGTTATTACAGCGGTTGGTACCGCTGCCTCACAATGCCAGGGACCTGGATTCAATTCTGGTCACTGTCTGTGTGGAGTTTGCACATCCTCCCCATGTCTGTGTGGGTTTCCTCCGGGTGTTCCAGTTTTCTCCCACATTCCAAAGATATGCAGGTTAGTAGATTGATCATGCTTAATTGACCTAGTGTCTGGGGATTAGTAGAATAAACATTGGCCAGGGGAGCAGCGATAATTCACTCTTCAAGACACCACCATTACTTATATCCACCCAAGCCACTGAGATTATTTATATCCACTCAAGAGGACAAACTGGGCCTCAGTTTAATGTTGCCCCCAAAAGAGAACAGTGCAGCACTGCATGTCAGCCTTAACTTTTAAGCTTCTGACCCAGGAGGCACAAACGTAGAAGGAATGGATTGGACAGAACATGAACCCTGACTCAGAATCATAAGTCTATGCATTATAGATCTCCTCAGAATCTCTTATCCATCATTCTGGTCTCCATTTAAACCATGGCTCCATAGTTGAAAGGCAGGAAGCTGATCGACTGCAATACCTAGTCTTCCTGGAATGTCTAGAAAATTAGAAGTTCAGAAAGTTATTTTTACTGCACAGTGCCAGGCTGCATCGACACACACTTGATCCAACTCTGCTAAACTCCTGCATTCACTGAAAGAGAAAGTCAGCCCTGTAATTCTGTGGGATTCACTTTCCACAAAAATGAGTGAATCCACACCATAATGAGCTACTACTCATTATGTGGTGATGAAGCTCATCCTTCTTGTCTGCTGTGTGTTTGTCCAATTTAACAAATAGAAGTCCCAAAAATAATTACTAAAAATAGACTAGCTATTTTAATTGTAGACAGATAGAAACTATACTCATTAAATATCCTACATAGTAAAACTCTCCTTAAAAATAACCATGAAGAGAAAGGGATTGCAATTTTTTTCCTATGACAACTCACTGCTAACTATCCAACTTCCTCTCCAGGGGCCATGGTAGGAGACATTGCGGACTGCTCCCTCTATTTAGTTACCATGAACATCTCCCCACTTCTTTAAATCCCACTGTTGACCCTATGTCCATGTAAACCACTGTCTCATCTCCAACCCTTTTTTACTGCCTCTAAAAGAGTTATCTATCCATGCCAATCTTTCCCGTAGCTTCATGTTTGAAAATTTCCAATCATGTTTCTGTTTTTGCTACAGCACTGAAAACTCACTAAACAAAGTCACAAATGACACCCTCTGAAACTGAGACACTATTCTTTCTCATCCTTTCTGACCTCTCTGTGATTTTTGACAAGGTCAACCACAACCTCCTCCTCCAAAGCTCCTTCCCCCTGTTCCAATTGAGCCGACTATCTTCACTGCTTCTATTCTTAGCTATCCAGTAATCATTTACTTTCCCATCCTAATGATCCAATGCAATACTGAAGGAGTACTGCATGGTTAGCTGTCTTCTCAATGAAATGTTAAGCCAACACCCAATCTATTCTCTGAAATGGATACAAACGATCCCATACCATCATTTCAAAGAAGGGATTGAGGTGGAATTCTGGTCAAAATTTTTCCTTCAGTCAATATCAGAAAAACACATCATCATTACCATGTTGCAGTTTCTGGAAGCTTGCTGGATGCAAATTATCTGCCGCCTTTCCTACATTACAAAAGTGAGTATGTTGGAAAAATACTTCCGTAAAGTTTGACACTCATGGAAGGTATGACAAAAGTGCAAGTCTTTTTTTTCTTAATCAGTTATGAATTGCCTAGTCTCTTTGTCCCACTATTGGCAGTCTTCAGCCATATAGATCCTAAGAACTACATTCCCCTCCCTAAGCCACCCCAATTTTCTTTCTTCAGCTGAAACCCTTCTTAGACCCACTTCTTTGATAGAACATTTAGTCCCATATGTTATTAGTGACTCCACTTAAGGTATGTCATTGGCTGTAAAGAAATTGGGAAGTCACAAAAGGCGTAAGTTCTTTCTTTAATCTCTTTTTTTGGCTGTGAGCTTGTTTATTCTCCTCTGAATCCTGGAAATGTTAAAGGAGTTATATAATTGCAAGTTGATGTGTAGGAAATTCTTTTGCCTTAGTCTATTCATAGTTTGGTTCAGTTGGCAACTTTGCTCCCATTATTTTTGTTATTTTAGTCGCTGTATATAACTAGAAAATTGCCATGGTTGAAGAGTCGAGCAATTACCCAATTTTGGGCTGCTCATTCCATAAATAAGAAACAACACAAAATAAACAGCAATCCTGGGAAGAGCTGTCAAGGAAGACAAGCAAAATAACATGTTATCACATCTAATAGCCCGACTGATTTTCCAAGTATGACTGCTGAGGACCAGTGGAATTTTTGGTTAACTCCTTCTTTTCGCTTATCTTTGCTATAGTCCCACAATCAACCTCCACAACTACAATCTTTTCACATTGAGCATACCCTATCGGGACATTTCAAAACACCAGGATATGAGGTATTGTGAATGCAGACTGCAGTCCTGCGCAGGTTCATTGAATCTGACACAAACTTCTGTTTTATTATTCTTTATGAAATCACCTGGTATGGACATAAACTGCAATTAATAAAGTGGATTCCTAATCATGGGTACAATCTTCTGTTCCTTCCTATCTCCAGGCATAATGATGTACAACCAAGTACTATCAGGCAATGACAGTTTGCATATTACCAAGAAAATCAATACTTCTTAAGTTGCGAACAAGCAGGCTTACATTGCTAATATCAATTTCACATTCACAGGCTAAATGTGCACTGCATTGTCAGGAGTATTTATGCAGTTATTGTATTTGTTTTTTTAATCTTCCAAATCATTGCTGTCTTTGTTGTATAGGTACATCAATAGTTTACGGTGTGCTGGAGGAAGCTATTATGGCTCATCTGGCCTTTGAAGTGGACCCTTCATGCAACCCACTCCTTTCTGTACATTATGGAGACTTGCATTTTGCAATGTATTGTAAATAATTGCACAATTAAATATTCATAACCATACAATTCTTTAGTTACTTTGTACTTGTCTATAACTACATTATGAATTATGATTACTTGTATTGTGATCACAATTCAGTACCAGCTGCCATGATGCTTTTTAAAAACAATGGTCCACAACTTCCCGAGCTCCCCATCGTCAGCTTTGGGAGGGTACCCCAAAGATGCCCTGGGGAATACTGCTTGGAAGTTCCCAAGTAAAGATTTACCTAACAGTTGTTGAGAAAAGCCAACTTCCTCGAGACAATTGCTCTGGTCTGGAAACTATCTGACAAAAGCGATATAAATCACTAACTTCAGGTGCTTCTGCCAGCTTTACATTCAAAGAAAAAAAAAGGCACTTCTAGCTTCAGTGTAAAAATGGTAAAGATCCAGACCGAGCTTCGCATAGGACACCTTCATCCATGCACCCCGCCAGTCACGATATTCATCATCCTACACTCTTCCACTCGCAGGGATTCTGTCTCCCTATCCCTCCACTCGACCTGATCCTCCCCCTGCTGATCCGACCTCAAATGATCTGGCACTGGAAGCTGAATGAGAAGCCCCTGAACTGATCAATACCCACCTCCCCCCTTGATCAATACTTCTGATCCAAACAACTGCCTCGACCCCATGTATGACTCCTCCCAATATCTGACCTGACCTCACCGCAATCCAAATATACCCCCAACTCAAATGATCCTCCAACATATCTGACCCCTCCCAACATCTGTCCTGACCAACTCTCAATCCAAACAACCACTCCCTGACCTGACCTCTCCTGATGTTACACCCCTGACCTAAATAACTTTCCCTACCCAAATGATAGTCACTGACTCTGACTGCAGTCTGCTGATCTGAACTACACGCATACCAAATCAATCCCTGCTCCCATGTCCAACTCCCCCATGCACAATTTGACCCCTAACCATCTCCCCCAAACCCCCACCTGCCATATGCAAGGCAACGCACCCTCCCAGCCCCAATCTCTCTCCTTCATGTCCAATCCAACATCCCAATTCCGGACCACCCCCTCACCAATATCCAAACTCTTCTTATCTTCTCCATTTCAATGATCCCTTTAAACTTAATTGCATTACACAGCCGCTGCTGTAAAAAAAAGCGGTCGTATCCTCCTTGACTTTTTGCACTTTGCTGCTGAAGCCACTAACCTGCTTCGCTTTTTCACCCTCACCTGGTCTGCATCAGGAAGGTAGGGTGAGAAGGCACTTTGGAATCCAAGCGCAGGGAAGTCATTCTGAAGTGACAATCCACCGCCGATTATCACTCCAAGGAAGTCATGGGTCAATATTCTTTTACGGGATATGGGTGTTATTGGCTAAGCTAGCATTTCTTACTTATCCCCAATTGCCCTCGAAAAGGAAGTGGTGAAACAACTTCTTGAACCTCTGCAGTCCATGTGATGTAGATACAGCCACTAGGCTGTGAGGAAGGGTGTTTCAGGATTTTGACCCAGCAACATTGAATAAATCAATTATCAATCTATGGAATCTGTGATACAACACCACTGGGTGCCTCAAACTACACGTACAAGTTCTGTTTCTCCTTTTAGTTTTCGTACTCCTACCATTCCTCCTCTTCCTCTTGGCAGGATAGCTGGCTGATTACTGCAGGTGACATGCTTCAGCTCCACAACCCTGACAAAGGCTTTAGGCCTTGTTCTACCTCTTGCCAACCCATGACGTTCCCTTTATCAACTTCATAGTTTGCAATACTATTCTTTGCAGAATGATGGATTGTTCTTTGCAATGTGAAACACAGCTATAGTGCAAAAAATACCATGATTGTTTGCAGCTGCTGGGAGAGCAGATGAAGTTATTCCTTTCAAGGATCTAGCACTCAGATAGTTTCAGACCTTTTGTCTTTGTGCTGTACAGAGTGATTCTGGCAAACGTAAGCCAGACCACAGCACAACAGCAATGTAATCAGCAATCAATGAGACAAGCCTGCTAGCATATTCTTTGACTGAAAATGTAACTGTGCACAAGCAATCCGAGTCAATACCAGCCTTGTATACTTTTGGTACATGCTTTTTTTAAAAGAACATAGTGCTTCAAAAGCAGTTTTGACTATCTTCTTGGTGTCTGCTCCCTGCCAATTCCATGAATAAAATTCACAAATGAAAACCTTGTCACTCCTAAGCCATAAGGAGGATGAAACTCACACCTTTCAAGAGAATAAATATAATGAGACATGGTTAGAGCTGGGTCTTTCTGGCAGTCAGTGGTTTTATGATTGTGCAGCCATTGAGTGGTAATCCCATGCCCATAGGAACCAGCAATCAAAGCATAATATAAAGCCAGCTTAAAACAGGACTCTACTTATCAATATTGCTTTATTCAAGTGACTGCAAAGATATGTTCATCTTTGTATCAAATTTAGGTGGCAGGAATCCTATGTGGCATGCAGTAAAATTAGTTTACTGACTTAGTTAAAACCGAACTCTTGCATAATTCTTTTGGCAACATAGAATTAAACGCTATATCAAATATGTGAACAGTTTGGAAATGTAAAAACACTGGGCTGGATTTTCAATTGCTTGTGGGATTGGGAAGGAGTGTGTGGCGTGATTTGAAATTTACGTTTCCAAAAGGCATTTCTTGATCCTGACCCCTTGGGATCGTGCAGGAGGTGCGGGAAGGGAATCTAGAACAACTCCAATTGGCAGTCTGCTAAATTCCTTGAGAAGCTTGCTAAAAGGCATAAAGGCAAATTTCAATTTGGAAATCAGGAAACCCAAAGAATCTGATGCACATAAATGCATGGTAGGCCCTGTGGAGGTGGAAGTTAAAGGGTTTATTCGAAGGTGAAAAGTCTTGGGCTGTGGACAATATTGTGCCAAATTGCGTGCACTCTCATTTGACTATATGCCACTTTTTCACATTATGAACTGCCTGTCTTCTTTTACCTACAAAGTAGAGCCAGGCCCCATCATGACTTTGCTTTTGCTTTTTGTGCCCAAAATTACTAATTGAGAACCAATTAGAGCATTTTACATTTCAAGACAGCATTGCATGAGTGATGCAGTTGAAGCACTGGATCAGGACCTAGCCCTGATTTGAAGATCAAGCCCATTGTATTACGGGCTCCCAGCCATCGGCAAAGGTAGGTGAGTGAAAAGAAATTTGCAAATCATAACATCAGAATAGTTGAACATTCTCTGTTGTTCCTGTTTTTATGGAAGCTCCTCTAATAATGAGGCCATTTTCTGCAGCAGATCTGCAATACAAAATGCACAATTCTATTTTACATGTAAACAGTATTCTGGTTATTTTCCATATACCACTTTAAGCTAATGGTTTGCCAGCCAGGGAATGTTCCAAACAAGTTATGTGTTTTCATCAATACTGAGCCATTGATCCCAGATGTGACTGTGCCAGCACAAATGCAAAAGGTCATGACATGAAAAGATGCACACGCAACGTGGCACTTCTCCAGTCTTGCACTCTCCATAAACTTCACCTCATCCAGAACTATGCTGCTTATCCTTCAACACATCCTCATTGAACGAGTTGACTCCCAGTCCTCTTTGGTTTAAGATTAAAATTTATCTCCTTATGTTTTAAATGCCCCTCAGCTTCACTGCTACTAAATCATTAATTTCCTCCAGCCCACAAAATCCTAAAACTGTCTGTTTTTCTAATGCCAGACCGTTGTGCGGCCCTACACTTGGCATTTGTGCCTGCAGACACCAACTGATTACTCTCTTGGATTCCCTCAACAAATCCTCTCTCCATTTAAACCTTCCTTTCCTCTAATACAACTCTCACTGAAACCCACTCAATTTATGATTTGCCATCTATTCTTCTTTATTCCTCAGTGAGGCAGCTATATTGACTGTAAAACACATTACATCTTGAGGCTGTGAAAGTCCTATATAAACGCATGTTTTTCCCCCGTTCTTTCCATCTTAAAGGTCTTGCTTGAATGCAAGTTATTCAGAAATTTCTGGAACAAAACAGTATTGTATTCTTTCAGCTGAATGAATAAAACATCATAGCAAACATCTATTTTATAATTTCAAACTTGGAAAATGCACAGTGGTTAGCATTGCTGTTTCACAACCCAAAGACCCAGGTTCAATTCCTGGCTTGGGTCACTGTCTGTGCAGAGTCCACATGTTCTTCCCATGTCTGTGTGGGTTTCTTCCGGGTGTCCAGCTTCCTCCCACAGACTGAAAGACTTGCTGGTTAGGTGCATTGGCCATGCTAAATTCTCCCTCAGCATACCTGAACAGGCGCAAGAGTATGGCGACTAGGGCATTTTCACAGTAACTTCATTGCAGTGTTAATGTAAGCCTACTTCTGATACTAATAATTAAACTTTAAACTTGTGGAAATTTTATGGCAATGAGGAAAAAAGGCTCTATCAGGCGACAAACCACAATTATGATAATCTGTGTGGAACTTACATGGCTCATCTTTTCGGTTGTTTCTGAATCATATCCTGTATTGACAGGTAATGACTTACTGAGGCAATGGGATACAATAGTTCTGGGGCCTGAGGGATACAGTTGTGAGTTAGTATCAGGAAATCTCTCTGGGTGAACCAGGATGATTCTTTCCATGGAACTTCAGCTGGGTTGTGATTAAGAACTCGATCTGCAGTGTGGCAGACTGTATATCTGAACCTACCAGCATCATGCGTAGATACTTCAGTTGCCTGCACAACCATAATGTTCCTGATAAATTTATTTTCAGTGCCCATTGCTCTTCGTGCTACACTTCTAACAAACTTGCATAAATCGCTTCATTTATTATTTCTCTGACTAGCCTTTACATAGATTCTAATAACATAAAACAAAGTAAAAGAGGGATTTAAATGCATGAATACATTAGACTAGAAATTACTCTTGACGATATAAATGGATAAATATGTAATTTGTTCGAACATCATGACCCTATTTTATTAGCAGTACTAACCTATTTAAAATAAGCACTACTAAAATATTGGACCAAAGATTGTCTTTCAAACGTGTTAAACATTTGGTTGCCAACATCATTAGCAGAGTTTTTAGACTATTTTGTTACCTGCTGTCAGTGCCTTCCTATAGTCTCTGGTAAAGCTGTCCTGATCACTCCACTGTAAAATGATTAATGACCATATGCAAGCAGTAGGAGAATTTAAAAAAACCCAAAAATAAATAAACCATCAAACTCATTGTTATGCTGTGTGGGGTTTTAAGGCCATTGTTCATTAAAATTCATAGAGACAAAGCACACCAGGCCTCATTCTTGATTATTTTTATTTTTCTTATTGGTTGCAATAATTTTCAGTTAATGTTGGTTTAACGAATGTTTCATGTTATCCTTCTCATTTAATACAAATCTTTAAAATGGAGGAAATATGAAGAAAATTAATACATTAATGCTTGGCAGGATGAGGTTTCTCTACATTTTATTAACATTAGTCTAATTAGAGTTATACATCTGCACAAGAAGAGCTTGTCATTTAGATGGAGAACTGTGGATCTTCTAGACACACTCAATGGTAGGGTTAGAAAGGAGGTTCTTTTGAGTCTTATGAACACACATATTCCAATGATCATCCAAACCTACAGTAACCATGCACCACTCTTCAGCAGTGTAAAAAATAATATAAGTCCTCACTGCTTGGGCAGAAGTACAAATAGTGGGGAATAACTAATTGTTGATATAATTCAAATAATATGTGCCATATTTATGATAAAAACATACTCTGACTCCAGGTTACTGCAAAACTAGACTTCTGTTGCAGCACAGCCAATGCTTTGTTAAGATCTGACATGCATCCTCTGGTTAAAATCTGGATAGGAGCTGCATTTGGTGGTGCCTCAGGTAAACAGTACAAAACTCATTGAATGTAGTGATGCAATTAATCACAGAGGTGCTTGCAAAGAAAATGCAATCGCAAGTGCACAGTGCTTTTTTGAGACTGGCAATTAAAACAAAGAACTCGTTTAGCTGTCCCTGGAGTATTACCATAATAATCATACGGCTTTCCAATTTGAGAGCTAGACAGGGACCTGATTTTGCACAACACACATTGGGAACCTCTTCATGTTTGCTAAAAATCACTCCTTCAATGCACACCAGCAAGCATGTAAATAAGTAATGGCTTCACATTGTAAAGGGAATTCAAAATTTTCTCTAAATTATTAATAGGACTAATTTAAATAAATAAAATCAAGCAAAATTTAGATGATTTTAGTATGCTGGCCCTGTTTAAGTGGGAACATTAAACTACCTCCACCCCATGTTCAACTGTGTCTGTTTAATACACCACTATATTCCCACAGATGAGGCTGTATGGCTTTCCCTTTGCAGTCAGACGAATCACTCAAATCCTTCACTCAGACCAGAATCCTAAACAGTAAGACCAGCACGAGTATATTTGACATCAGCACGCCACAAGCTAAAATCAATCTGAATATTTTCCTGCAGAAGTATAGACTGATGTATGCGCTGAATTTGCATCACCAACACAAACACAAAAGAAAAAGTCTGCTATCATATAGCATACCAGGTTTCAATATATGTGATTCAATGGGCTGGCCCATTGTTAAGAACCCCCTTGTTTATCCACATAGAGATCCATAATCAAACGGAACTTTAAACCCATTGTTTCAGTTCTAAGGTTGGTGCTGACTAGACAGTTTAGTATCTCAGCCGGCTATAGCTGCAGAACTGAGTGGCTAATTGTCCGCAGCCCTGTCTATGACTATAATTCACACCGAAAACTCTCTATGTGCATTGTGTTTGCCATAGTTTTAAAATTTAGCAGAGGAACATCCGATGAAATATACAGTTAGAAATTAATCTTACCTTTCTCTGCGGACGCCTTGTTTACGGTGCAATCTTTCTTCGTTTTTTGTACCGTCTCTCCAGATAACACCCAGGACACTGGTTTCCCATACACAACAAAACCTGGTGTTAATTCTTCACTTTCTCTCTTTCTGTCCTCAGTCCTTCCCAACATGTGAGGCTCCAGCTTGTTTGCCTGCTCTGCTTTTTTAGCCAGGAAGCTGTCTCCGCATATCCAGGCTGTTTACACTCACACACCGCCCACCACGCCTCACAGCCTCGGCTTTCCCTTTACAACCACACAACCCCCTGCAGCTGCCACTGCCAGTGTGACATTACTGCCTTCTCGCAAGCTGATGCACAGCTCTGGCGGAATACAATGAGGCAAGGGAGGTCCCTAGTGGTAGTAAGGGCTCCCTCAGAACTCCTGCCATATCAAAGGCAAACCTTTCACCAGCCAGGGGTGTTTGAACGTGCATCAACTCCAATACACGTAATTAACTTGTGGTGAACCGATAGCAGCAAGTAACACCACCTCACTTACAGCACCTTTTGCCTGCATCCCATGCAAATAACTCACGTCTTTGTGCACATTAGGGCAGGTGATTGATGCAAATTTCTGTAACAAAATTCAGCTTTAGTTTGGTTAGGAGCACTCAGTCATAATTCTGAGACACGCCAAAAACATGCCTTGATGAATAGAGGTGGCACAGTAGTTGGCACTGCTGCTTCAACTCCAGGGAGCCGAGTTCAATTCCAGCCTTGGGTCACTGTCTGTGTGGAGTTTGCGTGTTTGCCCCGTGACTACATGGGTTTCCTCGGGGAGCTCCATTCTCCTCTTACATTCCAAAGATGTGGAGATGCTGGCGTTGGACTGGGGTGGGCACAATAAGAAGGCTCATAACTCCAGGTTAAGAGTTTATTTGGAATCACAAACTTTCGGAGTGCTGCTCCTACCTGATGAAGGAACGACACTCTGAAAGCTTGTGATTCCAAATAAACCTGCTGGACTTTAACCTGGTGCTATGAGAC
Organism: Sphyrna mokarran; assembly: GCA_024679065.1. Taxonomy (NCBI): domain Eukaryota; kingdom Metazoa; phylum Chordata; class Chondrichthyes; order Carcharhiniformes; family Carcharhinidae; genus Sphyrna; species Sphyrna mokarran. Next base: position 99,745,217 of record JAGIQG010000003.1, on the reverse strand, counting down.
TTCTTCCAAACTCCAAAAATGTGCAGGTCAGGTGGATTGGCCATGCTAAAATTGACTTTTAGTATCCCAAAAATGTATAGATTAGGGAGATTAGTGGGGTAAATATATGGGATCTTGGGGTGGGCCTTGATAGGATTCTCTGTCGGAGAGTCATTGTGAACTTGATGGGCTGAATGGCCATCTTCTACACTGTGGGGATTTATTCTATGAATAGAGGGAGAAATTGGAAAACAGGAGATTGAAGTTTTCAGATATGGATGAAAGTGAAGTGTGAATCAATGTGATTTATATCTCACTTGTGGACTGACCTGGAAACATATTGCAACACACAAATGAATAATGGCCAGCGTTATGAGTGGGACATATCTCATTACCTGCAGCATGAATATTCTATTGTTGATTAAAAAAATGAAATATAACTGTAATCTTGAAAACATAATGGTGGAGTGGTTTCATTCACATCATTTTTTCTTCAGTGTCATTGAGTTTTATGTGTGGCATCAACTCCCTAAACACAATAAGGGATGGGAGTCAACATATTCCACAAGACATAAGGTATCTGAAAACTCTCCGAATAAAGTAAGTTATACATTTTATTTGAACTCAGGAGTCATGTAACTACCTTTAAGTTTAATTTACATAAATAGTCAACTTAAACATGTATCTATACAAAACTGTGATACATCTACAAAAGAGTGCATTTTACACGTTAAAAATTAAAGCAGTGAACACATGCATATATTCTTGGAGATTTTATGAATGAATAGCTTATGAATAGTTCCACTATTCAATCCCCTCAAATGTGCAGTACCGAGGGCATGCTGCACTGTCAGAGATGCTGGGGGAAATCTTACCAAACAATGGCAGCTCTGATTCCAGTGAGAAAAATAGTTGTTTCTCCGCAGAAAATCAGGCCAGTTTTCTCTCCAGATTTTACCACACTCTATCACAAAAAGACAGTTGGGTGTGTTTCACATTGTGGAAGGATGGCAGAGACTCAACATACTGGCAAAGCCTGGCTGTATTGAGATCAGGGTGCCATGTTTAAAGAGCACCTGTCAGTGAGAAAGGTAACTCCCTTCCACTCCACCATGGAGATCTTGGGGCTCTTCCATCCCCTTCTCCAATCGGAACTGGCAATCATTCGCATGCCCACCCATCTGATTGAAGGTGGCATTTTTCTCCCCCACTTTCCCCCAAACATTGAACCTCTTTCCCATCTCTAACAGTCAGTGCCAGTACCCACTATACCTTCCAGCTGAAACATAAACCCTTTCCCCATCTCCAACAGTGAGTGCCAGTAATTCCCCTACCCTTCCTCCTAAACATAAACCTAATTCCAATCTCCAACAGCCAGTAACCCCTACCCCTCAAACATCAACCCTTTTGCCCTCTCCAGCAGTCAGTGTCAGCACTCATCTTCCTGCTGAACATCGAACCCCTTCCCCATCTTCATTAATTATGCAGGCAACACCCTTCTCCTCAAACATCAGACTTTTTTCCCTCTCCAGTATAGTCCCAGTACTCCCCTCCCCTAAATATTGGGCCTCTTCCCCATCTTCAACAGTCAAAGCTGGCACCGCCCAGTGCCAACTTCCTCTCCAAACTTCAGACTCCTTCCCCATCCCCAGTAATCAGTGCTGGTATTCCTCTCTCCCACCTCGAACATCAGGCTCCTGCACCCAATCTCCACCTAGACATGAATCATTGCCCTCTTGCCCCCTTAAATGGCCATTGCTGGCATCTCCAGCTCACACAACTGTTCCAGTCCACCATCCCATATCTCCTCCCCCTGCCCCTCCCATGAGGCTTCCCCTCTCCTGAGGCTTTCACTGGGGTCCACTTCTAGCACAGGCAATTGCCTGTTCATGACCCTCTCCCCTGGGGGCTATATACTCAAGCCCCGGGGGGGGGGGGGGGGGGGGTCCCAAAATAGGTTCACATCTGGGTGAACCTGTTGGTAAACAAGATGACATGACGATTTGAAAATCACTTGACTGACAGTGGGATCTTTTAAGCACAAATTGGCTTCTACTTTCTTACATAACAGTAGTAACTCTACTTAAAAAGTATTTCATTGGCTGGAAAGTGCTTGGAACATGTGAGGTCATGAAAAATATTCTCTCAATGCAAATCTTTCTAAATTTGCAAAAGAAGGTCACCTGGCTTGGGGGACCAATTGAGATTAAGAATGGCTAATCACCCCAGGGGATGGAGGCCTCTCTGAGGTGGAAGACTTGTAGAAGACATGCAGGGATTAGGGTAACCAATGGGCTGCTCTAGGGCAGCCAGGAGGGGGGATTGCTGCCAGCCCTCCTACACTTTCTCTTTATTAATAAATACCTATTGTGTTCCTGACAAAGACTGTCACTCTTTGGGTTATATTTATGCCTTTATAAACAAAACATGCTAAGACACAGCTAGCATCTGTAAAGACAGAAAATCAAATATTGATCTTTGAGTAATCCTTCCTTATAACAGGTTCCCCTTTATGCAGAACTGTTTCATTTTATTTGTAACACTTGCAAATGGCTTGTGATTTATTGCCCTCTGATTTGTCCTGAACTGCCTCAGATTCTTGTGATGCAACATTAAACTTGTCATTAAGTTCAGATTCGGTGTCTTCTCTTGCTTTCATGAGTTTACATGATTAAATCTGGCTGCATTGGGTTAGCTTCAAAATTGTAGATCTGACTGTTTTGTGGGACTCTGATTTTGCCCTCTGACAAAGAAGGCAGATTTACTCGTGTAACATGGGGAGCCAACTCACAGATCTCAGGCTCTTAGTTTGGAAATGAATCAGCAGCGTTGTAAAAGCAGCTTTTGAGAAGAAAGAAAAGCTTTTTCTACCATGTCGCCAGACCTTTGCAAGTGCTGCCAGCTCCTGATGTGGGAATGTTAAATCACTGGTGGCAAACCCAAATTAAACTTACTTGTTTCACTGCAGCTGTTGGATTAAAACAGGTATTCCTGACTGGCAAAAAGGTTTTCAACTTTTAAGAAATGCTTTATTCATAAAATCTATACAAGTACATTACAAAACAGTTCAAATTTGATGTTGCATACATGAGCCCAATCTTCTGTGGAGTGCCAATGATCATGAGATTGCCATTCTGTTACTTAGTTACCCCAGACTGGAGCTGCAGGTTTCTCCTAGACTTCAGACCCGGATCTTCCTGAGAAACGAGGAATGTAGCAATTCAACCACAGGAGAAGTGAAGCCAAGTCCCCTATTTATGATTCTGGCTGCTGCAAATTGCTCAGTTTCAAGACACCAGCTACTTTGACAGGTATAAATTAAGTGTGTAGAATAGGCCAAGGGCACATAGTGAGCTGGGAGAAATCAGAGTAGTTGGGGTCAAGAGGATAGTCATAGAGAGTGGGGTGGTGGTGGTCAGTATCACAGTTATCCAGAAGTTAGAAGTGGTTTTAACCCTTCTAACCTCTCCTTGGTCACCATTCTGCTCAAACTGTCAGAAGCATCCAAAGTTTCCAACTTAAATCAGAGTTTCAGAGGGATCAAGGTGCAGGGTGATGGCTCAATGGAAGTTTAAATTTCAATCAGATGAGGTGAGTGTGGCAGTTCGGATCAGGGAGGCGAGGGGTTGGGGGAGCCCCTGAGACCTCCATGGTGGAGCGGAAGGGAGATTACTTTTCCCATTGACAAGGTGTCCTTTAAACATGGCACCCCGATCTCAAAGCAGCCAAAGTGTTGAGTCCCTGCCATCCTTTCCCAATGTGAAACACACCCACCTGTCTTCTTGTGATAGAGTGTGGTAAAATCTGGAGAGAAAACTGGCCTGATTTTCTGCAGAGAAATACACTATTTTTCTCACTGGAACCAGAGCAGATTTCCAATTGATCCCTCAGGACATCTTCTGGGATAACTCCAGATAACATCTCCCCAGCAGATGAAAGATCTGCATAATAAAGTACAGTTCAATTTCTTTTAATACTGGATATTGCACTGTCAGGTACCTTACTACACTTAAAATTACTGGTTATGCTTGTCTTTTACCTTTATATTTCATGTCAAACATCCTTTGGTGCATATACCTGGAAGGTTTTACACAGGTTCTGGCTCTCTGTGTACTTTGGTTAGATTACGGTCTTTCTCTGTTGAGCCTTAGCAGCAGCTGCCCAATGCAGCCCACAGCACATAAATTTGGACTTGGAATGTACCAATCTATAACACTTGGTTATAGACAGTTCTTTGCACTGAAAAGCCAACAAGATTCATACACATTGTGAAAGAGTGTCTTTTACCAAATTGAAGATCATTGAAAATTGTCAAAACTGATCAACGATATTACCACCGTGCAAAGTGAGATTCTGCCTGAGGAGCAAGTGTGTGCCACCATCTTACTCTTCAATCAATAGAGAGTTAGCTTGAGAAATTTTATAAACCTCAATGACAACCCACAACCATAGAGATAGAAGGGGAACCACTTTCATGCGATCAGCAGGCCGCTCTTACAAGAACAAATCAAGGACCTATCTGAAAAATTTGCAATTGCAGCTTTAATTGGTTGTACAAGGGTCATGTGTCAGGATATGATAGCATAAGCAGATCACATAACATGATGGAAAAGCATCTATAATCCATTATAGGATTTCTTAGTAAGATATTGAATTATTCAGTAGTAAAAAGGACTGTTAACCTTCAAGACAGCCTTGATGAGATCAGTTGTCCCTTCCTGTACATCCGCTGATAGCCATTACTTTCTGGCTGTTTCTTGTGTCCCTTTCATACTTTTATGAGTCAATGTCATAGTAGTATTGCCATTGGACTGCCATTCCAGAGACCCAGGGTAATGTCCTGTGGAGCTGGGTTCAAATCCCATTGAAATATGCTAGCTCAAGGACAATTAGGGATAGGCAATAAATGCTGATTCAGCTACAATGCCAACATTCTATGGATGAATGAAACAAAAACTCTGCTTAATTTTGGACAAATCTATTATTTTCTAGGATCCAAATTGGGTAATGTGGAAGAGATGGACATAGATTTGGAAGTGTCAACTTATCCAAGGTTTTGAATGGAAAAAGAGGTTGACAGCAGGGTAGTAGTGAGTGAGGACAGAAGGGTTGAGGGTGGCTATTTTGATGATGGGGTAATTATGGGTGATTTGCGGGGCAAATGGACAGTGCTGAGGAGAAAGAATCATTTGCGATGTCACCTGGAGTAGGACCAGGAAGGGTGGTAAGGAGTTTAGAATAAATTGTGATGGAGGGAGCAGGAGAAAGGTTCTATGGATAAGATGACCTTGAAGAAGGCATAGGGGAGAATGAACAAGACAGGAATTCAGGATTGGGAAATGGGAACAGAGGACAACTTTGGATTTGTGGAAAAGGGAAACTGAGAAACAGTGAAGTTGCGAGTGAAAGGTGACCAGAGAGGTTGAGAGCCAGAGAGGAACAATTCAACCAAGTCATTTCAGAAAGAACTGGATAATTATCTGAAAAAGGATGAACAGGGGTTAGGGGGACAATGCAGGGCAATGGCACTGAGTGAAGAGCTGACACCGACAAACAGACTGAATGGCCTCCTTCTGTGCTGAATAAATTCTGTGATTCTGAAATACTTCAAGGATTGGGTAAAGAGAGAGAAAAGCAATAATTACCTTGGCTCTTAAGAGGCTGACAAAATTCGCACATGAATGAGCATGAGGGGAGTTTTGAGATGCATGGGAATAATTGTGATTAAATAAGCAGTGTATTTGCAGACAGAAGAGGAAAGGACAATATTAGATAGTTTGAGAATCACAGGATCAGCATATCATGAAGTCAACTCATAGTAAGCATGGAGTTGGTTAGGAGCAGCCACTCAATGTCCAGTTTCAGAGTCAACAATGGAGAGATGGTGGATTCACTGGTTCTTGGAAGAGTAGAGTATTAACTGACATGCTGATGGGGAATGTCCAGTCAATTCAGAGAGCTGAGAAAAAGTGGACAAATAACCAAAAGCCAGAAGAGAGTGACCCTTGGGTTCACACGCTCATGTGGATTTAGTGCACTAAAGAACATGGAGCTGTGGGAGTGAAACTCAAGAATCAAGAGCAACAAAGTGCATGGAGCAAATTTCTCTTCACTGCCAGTTCCTGAGAGCTCTGTCTCTGTATTTTACCTTTCCTGAGAAAGCAAGCAAATACATGTTAAGCCAACTCTGTCCAGGAGTTATTTTCCCAAAACCCACTCAAATTGCAATGTTGGTGTGCAAGTTGATGAAGTTACATCAGGTCTCTCTATAGTTCTTCTCAAGTATGGAATTTGTGCTGGTTTATTTTAAATTAAATGCCAGTAGTATTCTTGTCAGTAGGATATATAAAGGACTCACATGTTTCACATGAGACCCTATGAGCTGCAATCCTTCCATTCCGACCTGCAACTTTTCTGTCGGGTCACAATGGGAGATGCTCGTTGTCGGCCTTGTTCCAGGATTTGCGCTTGCCCTGAAAACGCATACACATCTCCCAGAGCCAGCGACCAGTCGCTGGTCAGACCATGATGGAAACCGGCAGGAAGGCAGATAAGTAATTTGAATTTTTTAAAATATGTTTTAAATGTCTTTCGAATATAATTATTGGGAACTTGCCAGGCCTGATTTAATCTCCCACCCTGCCGGGAGTACTTCATTCTGTTGGGGTTTAGAGTAGCACCCCACATTCGGGGAATTAGCGGGAGAACCCATTGGAATGAAGGGGGTGGCAATCGGAGCTCCCCAGAGGATCAGGTGGCCCGGGTGTGGTGTCCTGTGGGCACGGGCACCCTGGCAGTGCCAACTTGTGCCCCTGGCACTGCCCAGGAAGACAGTGTTCATGCCTAAGGGCACCTTGGCACTGCCCACCCAGCAGCAGGCACTGTCAAGGGGACGGGGCTAATGTGAGCAGGACTGAGGAGGGGTGACCGCTATCACTCTGCATTGGGATCGGTCTGGGATGGAAGGAGGGCAGTGATTGGCGCGGACTTGGGGGATTTTTGATCTGAGATTAGGAGGGCCAGCCTCTCGGCGGGGGGCGTGGGTCTGACTCAGAGGATGTGAGCGAGAGAGGATGTCTGCCAAGGTGAGGGAGTGGAGGGATCACCACAGATGGGGGGGGGGGGGGGGTAAGCTGGACATGGGGGCACTTCAGGGCAGGGATGGTCACGGTTGGCTCGAGAATTGTTATGGGGCCGTGACTGGGCCATGGAGGGCTAGAAGGGCAGAGTTGTGAGATCCCGGGCTAGCCAGCAAACAGGGAGACTGGCAGATCGGGGCCACTGTGCATGAGCAGAGTTCCAGAACTGTCGAACTCTGGCGCGAATAGGCCCAGCCCTCCAGGTTTTTAATAAGATTCACGATTGGGATTTCTGCACCACACAGCATGGGGTGATATGGGTGAGAAGTTGAGCTGAGAAAACAGTCAGGATTAGAACAATTTTCCTGCCAATTCAGCACTGCTGAAACAATCATGGCCATGGTTTCAAATTGTATACCATTAGCAAGGAGTAGTAGAGGGCTGAGCTTTTCTGATTTATGGTGTGAAATATGGCCTAGATCTTCTGAGCAGTGGCAACAATCATTAGATTGTTACTCCACTTGTTGCTTTCCACAACTTGACATGGCTGCTATGTGGCCAAATTCTGCTACAACTCCATTTTCAAGTTTGCTGATGACAACAATGTAGTGGTTTGATGAGATGGAGTACAGGAAAAAGATAGACAAAAATCTCTCCATTAATGTCAGTAAAACAAAAGGGAGAGTCATTGACTTCAGGAAGCATCGTGGAGAACATGTTGCTGTCTATATCAATGGAGGTGAAGTGAAAATCGTTGACAGTTAAAGATTTCTAGGTGTCTAGATCACCAACAAACTGTCCTAGTTACTCCACTCCAACACTACAGTTAAGAAAGCCTACCAACACCTCTATTTTCTCAGGAAGCTAAGGAAATACGGCATATCCAATATGACTCTCGTCAATTTTTATAGGTACGCCATAGAATGCAACCTTTTCGGATGTAAATAGCTCAACTACCCCTTTATTGACCCGAGTTACATTCTTGACCTGACTAACCTCCTAACCTGTTCCCGGCCAGCTCCCTGAACTGACTGACTCTCACCTCATATCATTATACACTTGAGGCGGTGTTGGATGATCAGGTGGTAGAAGGGCAGGGAGTAGTCAGATTGGGAAGATAGTTGGATCAGGTCAGGTTGAGAAGTCAGGATATTAGTCGGGTTGGGTCAGGTATGTCGTAAGGTAGAGTCAAGGGATAGTCAAGTTGCTAGGTTGGGATGGCAGTGGGGGAGTGTGGAGGAGGGTAAATCAAGTCATATCGGTAGATGGGAGGTTAGTTAGATAAGTGGGTGTAATTATGTTGCGGGGGAATGGGGGTTAGTTTGGGGAGGGAGGTGGTCATCTGGAGGTACATAGAACATAGAACATAGAACACTACAGCACAAACAGGCCCTTCGGCCCACAAGTTGTGCCGAACACATCAAAACCTACCCAGCCATAGACCTATCTATAACCCCCAATCCATTGGATCCCATATACTCATCCAGAAGTCTTTTAAAAGACCCCAGCGAGTTCGCCTCGACCACCACCGACGGCAGCCGATTCCATTCACTCACCACCCTCTGAGTGCAAAACTTTCCCCTAGCATCCCCTCTGTACTTGCTTCCCTGCACCTTAAATCTGTGCCCTCTCATCGTGACCATTTCAGCCCTGGGAAATAGGCTCTGAGAGTCCACCCTATCTATTCCTCTCAACTTCTTGTAAACCTCTATCAGGTTGCCTCTCAACCTTCGTCTCTCCAGGGAGAACAGTCCCAGCTCCCTCAACCTGTCTTCATAAGGCATGCCTCCCAATCCAGGCAACATCCTTGTAAATCTCCTCTGCACCCTTTCAATAGCTTCCACTTCCTTCCTATAGTGAGGCGACCAGAACTGCGCACAGTACTCCAAGTGTGGTCTGACAAGGGTCCTATAAAGCTGCAGCATTACCTCCTGACTCCTGAACTCATCCCTCGATGAATGAAGGCCAGTACACCGTAAGCTTTCTTAACCACATCCTCCACCTGAGAGGCCGATTTGAGAGTCTTATGGACCCGGACCCCAAGATCCCTCTGCTCTTCCACACAGCTAAGACTCCTACCTTTGATAGTGTACTCATTCATCCCGTTGGATCTGCCAAATGGACCACAACACATTTATCTGCATTGAACTCCAACTGCCACTTCTCCGCCCAGTCTTGCATCCTGTCGATGTCATGCTGCAACTTTTGACATCCCTCCAGACCATCCACAACACCACCGACCTTCATGTCATCGGCGAACTTACTCACCCATCCCTCCACTTCCTCATCCAGGTCATTTATGAAAATGACAAACAGCAAGGGTCCTAGAACAGATCCCTGGGGCACTCCACTGGTGACTGACCTCCAGGCAGAAAAAGAGCCATCCACAACCACCCTCTGCCTTCTGCAGGCAAGCCAGTTCTGGATCCACAAGGCCAAAGCCCCTTGGATCCCATGGCCTCTCACCTTCTCAAGAAGTCTTGCATGGGGGACCTTGTCAAATGCCTTGCTGAAGTCCATGTACACCACGTCCACTTCTCTTCCTTCGTCAATGTGTTCAGTCACATTTTCGAAGAACTCAATTAAGCTCGTAAGGCACGACCTGCCTTTTACAAAACCATGTTGACTATTTCTAATCAACCTAAACTTCTCCAAATGCTCGTAAATCTTGTCCCTCAGAAGCCTCTCCATCAGCTTACCAACCCCTGAGGTCAGACTCACCGGTCGGTAATTTCCAGGACTATCCCTGTTCCCTTTCTTGAAAATAGGGACCACATCCGCAATCCTCCAATCCTCCGGAATCTCTCCCGTCTCCATCGACGATGCAAAGATCATCGCCAGGGGCTCTGCAATGACATCCCTCACCTCCCACAATAACCTGGGGTACATCCCATCTGGTCCTGGAGACTTGTCTATCTTGATAGCATTTAAAGTTCTAACACATCTGCTTCCTTAATATCTACATACTCAATCTTTTCAGTCTGCCGCAAACTTGTAGTGCATCCTCCCAGATCACTTTCCACCGTGAGTACTGAGGCAAAGTACTCATTAAGCACCTCTGCCATTTCTTCCGGTTCCATACAGACTTTTCCCCCTTCACCTTTTATAGGTCCTATCCCTTCTCTTCTCATCCTTTTGGTGAGAGGTGTGGTGATTGTGGTTTGGAGTTGTTACCCAGATGTGAGACTGAGTTTTAAACTGTCTAATAATTACCCAGAAAGTACCAGGGAACTGTCTGAAATCTGTGAGTCTTGCATAAACAGTCAGAAACATTTGTGGAGGTTCCTGGGCAGCAGTGGAATTGCTCATCTGGACATTGAAAGTCCTTACATCAGGAATTCTACAAGGCCCCAACACACATCTTTAATTATTGGTGAAATTTTGCTGGGGCAAAACAAGAAATTCCATTGGAGGCCAATGGAAATTTCCATTGTCGGACCCTTATCCGCTCCAACTCTGGACAGGTGAGATAGTAAAGTTCCAGCCATGTATATGTCTGGTCTGTGTTGATCGGAGATTGGAAGGTATGATCCATTTTTGTAAAGAGTCCTGGAATACTGTAAATTGGTCTAGGAACTATATAACCTGAAGAAGGAGTCAAACGTATTTCTCAGGATGAATACCAGAACAAAGAGGTTAGACAGATTATGAAAGTTTAAACAGGTTGGGTTTTTGGCTCTCACGATGTGGACACTGAGGAATGACCTCATATAAATCTTTAAATTATGAAAAGGTTCAGATCAATGTAAAAAAAATGTTTCCATTTGTGGGCTGGGACATGAATATTAGATGTTCACTAATAAATCCAATTAGGATTACAGAAGGAAATTCTTTACCCAGTCATGGTTAAAATCTGGAGCTTGGAGTTGTTGAAACAATAAGCATTGATGCATTCAAGGGGAGACTAGATAAACACATGGGAGGGGGGGTGCGTGGAGGAACAGAAGAATATTTTGGTGGGGTTAGATAAAAAAGGATAGGAGGAGCATAAAGTCTGGCATCCACTTGTTGAGTAGAATAATGAATGATATGTAATACCAAGTAACTACAAAGAAAGGTCTGTGAGAGCTCAGGTAAAATGTATTAAATTCCACTTGCTTTTAAACATTAGTCTAATTCACTGGATTTTATGACTCTCTGATTTATGGATTTAATTGTTTCTGTTTATCTGACGTGAGCATTGGAGAGCAACATGAGTTGCACTTAATCCGTCCTGTAACTTGGATACTTGTTAAATAAACCAAGAATTCTGCAGGGACAGACACAGTGACAAGGGACATAATGTTATTAGGACACTGAAGAAAGAAACTCAGCAAAAGGACCCAAAGTCTGTAATTGTAAGTTACAGCCAAAGTAATATGAAGATATTGGGCCATAATTTCTAACCTGTGGGTGATGGGGGCGGTGATTAGGCGTGCAATTTGTTTGGGTGCAGTGGGGTGTGGTGATGTCTTTTGTGGGTATCAGTCTGGGTACTTAAAATAGTTATGCAGAAGTTAGAAGAGATTTTATTTCTTCTAACTTTTCCACAGTAACTATAAGTGTAACCCAGGCAGAAGAACCACAAATTAATGTTTTAAATTGGCTTTGTTGAATAGTTCTCAGCGCAGCACAATTGTCCGGAGAAAGTTGGTGCTTCTGAACAATTGCAGTGCAAATGCTTTCCCACGAACTTCTGAAAGGGATTTGCCAACGCATCTTTGAGGTTTTCACCCCCAAATCTGATACTGGAGACCTATGAAGTAATGGGCCAATAAATATAAATTTAGCATTAAAAACCCTAGTGTTTCCATTTATTATATTGAGGAGGCTGTTCTGTAAAATGTTTCATTTGATATTTCCTTATTGCGTTTTTCCTATGAAATGAAGTGAGTCAAGGACTGTGTTAGTTCCCATGGTGTTGAAGCTGCTTTTATTGATTTAATCAGTGGCAGGATTCCACTTTGTGGGGCACTGTGCTCGCCTTAGTTTCTGTGGCCCCACATGATGTCATGCCCTGCTCCCAATGATGTTATGCCACTCCCTCCCCCAGATGTCACAGTCCTTCTGACCCCACCCATACTCACCGCACAGAACGCAAAGCACAGGCCACAAAATTAAACAAATCACTCACTGCTTAACTGCTTTAGCATTTCTTACCTTATAAAAACATGCCTCTTATTGTCAAAATTAAATCCAAGCTGACCTCGTGTCAGAATGGTCAATATTGCAATCTGTATGTTTTGAGGCGAGCAAACATAGATATTGCTCCTGAGCAATAAAATGGAAATATTAGCCCATGACATGATTGACTGGCACCAGCCAGTGCAGGAAAGAATGAGTCAGTCCAGTGCAGGAGAGAATGAGTCAGTCCAGTGCAGGAGAGAATGAGCCAATCCAGTGCAGGAGAGAATGAGCCAGACCAGTGCAGGAGAGAATGAGCCAGACCAGTGCAGGAGAGAATGAGCCAGACAGTGCAGAGAGGAGAGCCGACCAGTGCAGGAGAGGATGAGCCAGACCAGTGCAGGAGAGATGAGCCAGTCCAGTGCAGGGAGAATGAGCCATCCAGTGCAGGAGAGATGAGCCAATCCAGTGCAGGAGAGAATGAGCAGTCCAGTGCAGGAGAGAATGAGCCAGTCCAGTGCAGGAGAGAATGAGCCAGTCCAGTGCAGGAGAGAATGAGCCAATCCAGTGCAGGAGAGAATGAGCCAATCCAGTGCAGGAGAGAATGAGCCAGTCCAGTGCAGGAGAGAATGAGCCAGACCAGTGCAGGAGAGAATGAGCCAGTCCAGTGCAGGAGAGAGAATGAGTCAGTCCAGTGCAGGAGAGAATGAGCCGGTCCAGTACAGAAGAGAATGAGCCAGTCCAGTGCAGGAGAGAATGAGTCAGTCCAGCGTTGGAGAGAATGAGCCAATGCAGTGTAGGAGAGAATGAGCCAGAACCAGTGCAGGAGAGAATGAGCCAGTCCAGTGCAGGAGAGAGAATGAGTCAGTCCAGTGCAGGAGAGAATGAGCCAGACCAGTGCAGGAGAGAATGAGTCAGTCCAGCGTTGGAGAGAATGAGTCAGTCCAAGTGCAGGAGAGAGAATGAGCCAGTCCAGTGCAGGAGAGAATGAGCCAGTCCAGTGCAGGAGAGAATGAGCCAGTCCAGTGCAGGAGAGAATGAGCCAATCCAGTGCAGGATAGAATGAGCCAATCCAGTGCAGGAGAGAATGAGCCAGTCCAGTGCAGGAGAGAATGAGCCAGTCCAGTGCAGGAGAGAATGAGCCAGTCCAGTGCAGGAGAGAATGAGCCAGTCCAGTGCAGGAGAGAATGAGCCAGTCCAGTGCAGGAGAGAATGAGCCAGTCCAGTGCAGGAGAGATGACATCCAGTGCAGGACAGAATGAGCCAGTCCAGTGCAGGAGAGAATGAGCCAGTCCGTGCAGGAGAGAATGAGCCAGTCCAGTGCAGGAGAGAATGAGCCAGTCCAGTGCAGGAGAGAATGAGCCAGTCCAGTGCAGGAGAGAATGAGCCAGTCCAGTGCAGGAGAGAATGAGCCAGTCCAGTGCAGGAGAGAATAGCCAGTCCAGTGCAGAAGATGAGCACCTAGAATGAGCCAGTCCAGTGCAGGAAGAATGAGCCAATCCAGTGCAGAGAGAATGAGCCAATCCAGTGCAGGAGATGAGCCAGTCCAGTGCAGGAGAGAATGAGCCATCCAGTGCAGGAGAGAATGAGCCAGTCCAGTGCAGGAGAGAATGAGCCAGACCATGCAGGAGAGAATGAGCTAGACCAGTGCAGGAGAGAATGAGCCAGTCCAGTGCAGGAGAGATGAGCTAGACCAGTGCAGGAGAGAATGAGCCAGTCCAGTGCAGGAGAGAATGAGCCAATCAGTGCAGGAGAGAATGAGCCAGTCCAGTGCAGGAGAGAATGAGCCAGTCCAGTGCAGGAGAGAATGAGCTAGACCAGCAAGAATGAGCCACCATGCAGAAGAATGCCGTCCAGTGCAGGAGAGAATGAGCCAATCCAGTGCAGGAGAGAATGAGCCAATCCAGTGCAGGAGAGAATGAGCCAGTCCAGTGCAGGAGAGAATAAGCCAGACCAGTGCAGGAGAGAATGGCAGACATGCAGGAGAAGAATGGCCAGTCCATGCAGGAGAGAATGAGCCAGTCCATGCAGAGAGAATGAGCCAGTCCAGTGCAGGAGAGAATGAGCCAGTCCAGTGCAGGAGAAAATGAGCCAGTCCAGTGCAGGAGAGAGAATGAGCCAGTCCAGTGCAGGAGAGAGAATGAGTCAGTCCAGTGCAGGAGAGAGAATGAGTCAGTCCAGTGTAGGAGAGAATGAGCCAGACCAGTGCAGAAGAATGAGTCGTCCAGTGCGAGAGAATGAGCCAGTCCAGTGCAGGAGAGAGAATAGCCAGTCCAGTGCAGAAGAACAATGAGCCAGTCCATTGCAGGAGAGAATGAGCCAGACCAGTGCAGGAGAGAATGAGCCAGTCCGTGCAGGAGAGAATGAGCCAGTCCAGTGCACGAGAGAGAGAGCCATCCAGTGCAGGAGAGAGAATGAGTCAGTCCAATGCGGAGAGAATGAGCCAGTATAGTGCAGGAGAGAATGAGCCAATCCAGTGCAGGAAGAATGACCAATCCAGTGCAGGAGAGAATGAGCCAATCCAGTGCAGGAGAGAATGAGCCAATCCAGTGCAGGAGAGAATGAGCCAATCCAGTGCAGGAGAGAATGAGCCAGACCAGTGCAGGAGAGAATGAGCCAGTCCAGTGCAGGAGAGAGAATGAGTCAGTCCAGTGCAGGAGAGAATGAGCCGGTCCAGTACAGAAGAGAATGAGCCAGTCCAGTGCAGGAGAGAATGAGTCAGTCCAGCGTTGGAGAGAATGAGCCAATGCAGTGTAGGAGAGAATGAGCCAGAACCAGTGCAGGAGAGAATGAGCCAGTCCAGTGCAGGAGAGAGAATGAGTCAGTCCAGTGCAGGAGAGAATGAGCCAGACCAGTGCAGGAGAGAATGAGTCAGTCCAGCGTTGGAGAGAATGAGCCAATGCAGTGTAGGAGAGAATGAGCCAGACCAGTGCAGGAGAGAATGAGCCAGTCCAGTGCAGGAGAGAGAATGAGTCAGTCCAGTGCAGGAGAGAATGAGCCGGTCCAGTACAGAAGAGAATGAGCCAGTCCAGTGCAGGAGAGAATGAGCCAATCCAGTGCAGGAGAGAATGAGCCATCCAGTGCAGGAGAGAGAGCCAATCCAGTGCAGGAGAGAATGAGCCAGACCAGTGCAGGAGAGAATGAGTCAGTCCAGCGTTGGAGAGAATGAGTCAGTCCAAGTGCAGGAGAGAGAATGAGCCAGTCCAGTGCAGGAGAGAATGAGCCAGTCCAGTGCAGGAGAGAATGAGCCAGTCCAGTGCAGGAGAGAATGAGCCAATCCAGTGCAGGATAGAATGAGCCAATCCAGTGCAGGAGAGAATGAGCCAGTCCAGTGCAGGAGAGAATGAGCCAGTCCAGTGCAGGAGAGAATGAGCCAGTCCAGTGCAGGAGAGAATGAATCAGTCCAGTGCGGACAGAATGAGCTAATCCAGTGTAGGAGATAATAAGTCAGCCCAGTGCAGGACAGAGTGAGCCAGTCCAGTGCAGGAAAGTATGAGCTATTCCATTGCAGAAGCAAATACTGCAATACACCAAATGTTTACGTTCACATTCTATATATTTTAGAGTCTAAGTTTCTGTTAACTTCTTTACATCTTTACATATTGTAAATTGAGTGAGTGGAATATTCAGTGAGTCCAAGTCCAATATTAATGGCTTTGTCGGCAGGATTCCACTTTTTGTCCCAGAAGAGACCTTCTGAAGGCCAGTCTTGAGAGTGATATGGAATGGTGGTTAGAACTATCTGCATGTGATCCGTAGCCATTATATCAGACCAGCAAATGGTCCCTTTTGAAAACCAGAATTTAAACAGGAGAATGCAGAAGACAGACAGATTTTTAAGATTTTTATTCTTTGTCCTCTGTTGGCATGGCAATTTAGAAAGCTTTCCTTCCACATCTTTTCTTTACAGCCTCATTGTTGGCTTAGGTTACCTGGTTATGGTGGCCTCTCCATCACGTGCCCAGTTCTGACCTGGGGGTCAAATCGTCCCTGCTGCTCCCTTGATAACCTTGGCTTGCCTCGCTGCTGATTTAGTTTGCCACCCTGGCTGTCTGGCCTCCGCAGCCCTGGCTCAGAAACCTGGCTGCTGCTTCTGTTAAAAACACATTTAGCAGATCTTCATCCCTGTTCCCTCTCCCTCCAAGTCATCTTCACATCTCAGTTGACTTTGGATGGTATTTTCCCAAACTAAGTGAATTCATTCAATCAGAGCCCAATGTTGATCTGCGTTGCCAGCTGATAGGTAAATTCTGAGCTATCAGGCTCTGATTGGTACCCCCACCGCTACTAGCCAGCATGGGACTCTCACTGGTGGGACTCTTTGCCTAGCAATTGTGTGTTTCATAGTAAGTCTAATTTTGGATTTAATGTCAAATTAGTGCTATTCATTGTTGTTGGTGTTCAGAACAGTTCAGTAGGTAAGCAGAAATCATCATAATAATATGTAGGTCAATTGTGAGTCTTTATTGCCTTTTCTAACTATTTATTTATATAGAGTAAGGGGTACCAGCTGGAGATCCTCAGCATCACAGATGCCAGTCTTCATCCATTTCGATTCATTTCATTTGATACCAAGAAACAACTGAAGGCATTGTATATTGCAAAGGCTATAAGCACTGACAACATCCTAGCAATAGTCCTGAAGTCTTGTGAACCAGAGTAGCTGTACCCTGAGCCAAACTGTTCCAGTACAGCTTCCACATTAGTATCTACCCAGCAATGTGGTATGTCCTGTACACAAAAAACAGGGCAAATCCAACCTGGCCAATTGTCTGCTCCATTGTGAGTAATGAGATGGAACAGTGTTGTAAAGTGGCTTTTGCTTACCACTAGCCTGCTCAGTTTGCATTCCGCCAGTGCCACTCAGTTCCTGATTTCATTACAGCTTTGGTTCAAACATGGATAAGTAAGCTGAAGTCCAGAGGTGAGGTGAGAGCGATTGGCCTTGACATCAAGGCAGCTTTTTACTGAATGTGGCATCAAGGATCCCTAGCAAAACTGAAGTCAGTGAGAATCAGGGGGAAAATTCCTCACTGGTTGCAGTCATATCTAGCTCAAAGGAAGATGGTTGTTTGAGATCAATCATCTCAGCTCCAGAGCATCACTGCAAGTGTTTTTCAGGATAATGTCCTAGCCCCAATCATCTTCATGATTGGGTATAAGACATAACCGACCTTGCTTCATTAATGGCCTTCTTTCCATCAAAAGATCAGAAGTGGGGGGTGTTTGCTGATGATTGCACAATATTCAGTTCCTTCTGATACTGAATCAGTCTAAAGCCAATACAGCAAAAACTAGACCATAACCTGGCCTGGAAAGTGCTAAGCCAGAGGTGAGGTGAGAGTGGCTGCCCTGAATCAAGGCAGCTTATTACTGAATGTGGCATCAAAGAGCCCTAGCAAAACTGAAATCAATGAAAATCAGGAGAAAAATACAAGCGCCAAGCAATGACCGTCTCCAAAAGAGAAAATCTAATCATTGCTCTTTGACATTGACCCACATCCTATGGATGAATTTAAAAAATGAATTTTAAAAACCCCTTAAACTACACTGATATCCAATACAAGGATTTCAGCCCATTAAATCTGTACTGATTCTCCAAAAGAGCATCCGACTCATCCCACTACTCTATTCTTGTAATCCCTCACACATTTACCATAGTTCATCCACCGAACCTACACATCTTGGGACACATGGGATAATTTAGCACGGCCAATCTCCCTAATCTGCACATTTGGGACTGAGGGAAGAAACCGAAGTCCCGAGGAAACCAACATAGATAATCACCCAAGATCGGAATTGAACCTGGGACCCTGGCACTATGAGGCAGCAGTGCTAACTATGGTGTCACTATATCACCAGGTGGCATGGGATCAACCTGGGTATTGCTTTAAAGACAGCATGTTCATTTCATTCTGCCTTCGGTTTTATATGATTGGTGTTTGCAGTCAGCGCTGTCCGTGCTGTTCACTGGCCGTGCGCATCATCAGGGGGCCTGATACTATTGGTGACCACTGCTACTTAAATGCAGCCTGCATCTTTTAGAGGTGTGATTACAAAAAATAATGGGAGTCCTTTGGGACTAGTAATATAATGTAGAAGGTTGAACATGCAACCGAGCATGCACAAGTTTACCTCATAATGCACTGGAGGTTTTCATGCAAGATGTGGTGAGAATGGGGAGTAAATTATATCTGCAGTGGGATAGGAGGCGCTCCATATATTTGCTCAGCAGACAGTGCGGAGAAATGATGGGGGAGATCAATGCAAGGTGAACAGATTCAAGAACTTGAATGATGTGCAGAAAGAATAATAATCTGATACAAGTTGTCAAGGTGGGTGAGTTCAATCTTCAAATGGCAAATCCAACAAAGTGCATCAGACCTCATCCATTACTACATACCTTTTACCACAACACCCACCAATCAATAATCTCTAGCTGTCTGAACTCAACCCTTCCATTCAAATGTTTAACTTCACATACTGTTGCCAGCCTCACATTCATAGCTCAGAGCTCACACACTGGTAGCTATTCAATGATGGCAGCCACATACTCAAAGCATTTTGCAGATCTATCACTGGTGGTATATAACAGAAGGCAGTAAGAATGAATGGTGCTTGCCTGATTTACCCCCATGAAGGAGGCAGTTCTTGTCATGATGGGAAGAGGCATTGCTATGGCTGTAGCCAGTGCCAGCAGGTGAGGGTCAATATGAGTGTCTCTACATACTTAATCTTCCTTCTTCACTCTTCCAGTTTCTCCTTCATCATCAGCAACTTGCATTGACATGGCTCTTATAATGCATTGAAATATCCCAAGGCACTTCACCAGAGCACTTTGTTGCAATAATTGTAAAAACTCGTCTGGTTCACCAATGTCCTTTAGAGAAGCAACCTACTGTCCTTACCTGGTCTGGTCTCCATGTGACTCCAGATCCATAGTACTGCTCACCACTAATGTTATTGACTCTTGACTGCCCTTTGAAATGCTTTAGCAAGCCACTCAGCTCAAGGGCATTTAGGGATGGGGAACAACCTCAGCAACCTCCAGATCTCCTGAAAAGAAGGTCAGGAAGCATAGAGGTGCTGGTACTTGGTACATTTAAGGACATGGGCAGCAGAGTTTTAATGATCTCCAGTTTATGGAGGATAGAGTATAAGGCTGGTCAGGAGTTTTTTGGAGAAGTCAAGCCTGAGGCAGGGGCACAGACATACAATGCTACAGAGGAGGAAATAATGGTCTTAATGGTGGTATAGAAACACGGGGTGAATCAAATATGACACAAATCAAATATGGTGGCAAAAATCTTGTTTTGCTTCACAAAGTTGGCAAATAGAGAGATGGAGTTTATGAATGGGGTTTATAATGGGTACCACAGAGACTGACTTCAGTCTTCCTGACTTGACTGAGGGGAAATTTCTGCTCATTGTTACTGAATGTTGGACAAGCTGACTGAAAATTAGCCACAATGGAGAATTCAAAAAGGGTAATGGGGAGGTAGAGTTGGGTTTTGTCAGCGTATGTGTAAAAATTAACGCTGAGTTTTTGGATGATGTCACTGAGAAACAGCATAGAGATGAGAAATCTCATAATCCCTTCTAACTAAGAATTTGTGTATGTTATAGGCATATACTTCTTACATCCTCCTCTCTTTTCTGCACAGCCTGGTACTTGGCCATTTTTTAATTTCACATACTCAGAACTGAAACCTTCCCAGTCAGCGGAGGAAGAGGAGGAAGGCAGGGAAGATAAAGAGACATCATCACTTGATCGTACATTCATCAGCTCCAATGCAAACAGTGTCAGTACTTTTGAGGCTTGGAAAGAGGAGGGATCTGAGCACAAATTTCAGAGACCAGGGTAGAGGAAAAGTATAGCACAGCACCAGCAAGCTGGGGGCTAGATTGCACACTGGTTCTGCTGTAGAGAAGGTAAATGAGGACTTTGATGGATCTAGTTGTAGAAGAAGGCTGATGGGTGTGCACAACCCAATAGTTAATTGGAATACTGGAAAGTCTAAAGGAATGCCTATGCACAATGTTAAGGAATCCTGAGGAGACCAGCTCCAACTTAGCATATGACTTGGTGCAGAGCTTGGAGATTATCATTTCAAACGATGGTCACCTCCATCATGACACCTGTGGACCTCATCATAATGCAATATCTGATGGCCAATGATAGTACAAAGAGTTACCTTCATATGTTAGTGCATTACAAATGATCTGCAAGTATAGACTGTTGTCACTGTAACTGCTGATACCAATGTTCAAAGGGGCTTTCAGGACATCACAACATTCATCAATCTGTTCTCTAATTTAAAGTCAATTTAATTTAGCGTGGCCAATAAATTTAGGGTCAATTTAGAATGGCCAATCAGCCTAACCAGCTTAGTGATGGTGTAATCAGCCTAATCAACTTAGTGATGGTGCAGAGATATGGGGTGGATCAAGTATGACACAAAGATGGCAACAGTCTGGTTTTGCTTGACACGGTTGGCAAGCAGAGGGATGGAGCTAGTGAAAGGGGTTTATAATGGGTACCATAGGGACTGACTTCAGTCTTCCCAACATTGGCTGAGGGGAGATGTCTGCTCATTGGTACTGAATATTGGACAAATTGTCTGAAAATTAGCCATAATGGAGGAGTTGAATGAGGTGGCGGGGAGGTAGAGCTGGGTTTTTTGAACTGTGGGAGGGAATGGGAGCACCAACACAGACACAGGGAAAATGTGTAAACTCCACACAGACAGTGACCCAAGGCTGGAATTGAGCCTAGGTCCCCAGCTTTGTGAGGCTGTAGTGCTAACCGCTGTGTAGTGTTGGACTATTGGTGAATAGCGAGATGTATTTAAGTTATTGGTATTGCTTACAAGTAATCTGATCATTTAGAACTCAGACAGAAAGGAGATGCCTATATAGTCGCTTCCTTTCCTGTTCCCTATTTCCTCTTGCACTTTCTTCTCCCCCTCTTCTTCCTCCCTGTCTTCTTTGTGCTTTTCAGCTTTTCCCTGGATTGATGGTGGCATGGACTGTTTCCTTGTTTTGGTTGCATTGTGCAGCATGCAGTATATTATCAGAAATCTTAAATACAGCAGAGTTCATTTTAGAGTGATCCAACAGTGGAAATGTTGCTGGAGGACACCAGTGGTGTTGTCCGTTATCGAAAAGCAGAATACTGTGGATGCTGAAAATACAAAATAAAAACAGAAAATGCTGACAATACTTAGCAATTTATAGCGACAGGGAGAAACAGAACGGACATTTTGTGGTCGATGATCTTTCATCGGAACTGAGAACAGACAGAAATGTAATAGGTTTTGACCAAGGGGTGGGTGGGACAAGGTCAAAAGGAACGTCTGTGATAGCCTGGAAGACAGGAGAGATCAAATGACGGAAGGGAATGGTGATGCAGCAAGAAAAAGCACAAAGAAATAAAAAGATGTGCCAAGAGAATCTGTGCTGCTGACTGCAAGCAAAACTAAGAAAAAAAATCATGCAAAGAACAGGAAACAGAATGGGCCCAGAGATCAGAGCTTGAAATTGTTGAACTCTGTGTTTGGTTTTGAGGTCTGTAAAGAGCCTAATTGAAAGAGAAGATGCTGTTCCTCAAGCTTGTATTGAGCTTCACTGGAAGAGTACAGCAGGCCAAAAATAGAGATGTCAGCGTGAGAGCAAGGTAGAGAATTGAGATGGCAGGTCACCAGAAGCTCAGCGTCATGCTTGCAGACTGAACGTAGGTACTCAGCAAAGCAATTACCGACACTGCTCAGAGGTGTCCCTTGTAGTAGCCTGGCTCTCATTTTGTACATATTTGCATGGGCTCCAGGCTAAAGGTATGAGCCACATCAAATAGCACGATGCTCCAACGGGCAGCAGGATGTTTTTCATTACAGTCCAGTCAGCTATTGGGCAGGATTTTCCAGCGGGATTCTCTGGGCCCGCTTCAGTGAACAGAGATTTGGCAACAGCGATGTGATGAGAATGTAGGAGAATTCCTGTCAGTGTTTTCATTGCGATCTGCAGAAGGGTCAAACAATTTTCCATTAATTTTTTGCTCCTTTGGGCATACTTGTTCAAATAAGATTGTTTAGATACTCGTGATTCTGACTGTGGAGATTCTGACTAAAAATCATCTTGTTCTTCTAATATTTGTATTATTTCTAGTCCTCTGTAAGTAAATTGCAAAATTGGTTGATAAGTACCTTGCTGCTGCAGTTCCTGCCTTTGATAACATCACATGGCAGCAGGAATATAATGGGCTTCCCTCTTGACTCTGCCTGACACCATTTTACCATCCTGATTTTGATTTGATTTGATTTATTATTGTCATTTGTATTAGTATGTGGTGAAAAGTATTGTCTCTTGCACACTATAAAGTCAAAGCATACTGTGCATAGAGAAGGAAAGGAGAGGTGCAGAATGTAGTACTACAGTCATAGCTAGAGTGAAGAGGAAGATCAACCTAATGTGAGCTAGGTCCACTCAAAAGTCTAATAACAACAGGGAAGAAGCTGTTCTTGAATATGCCCACCTTCCAGTCTGCCTGCAAAAGGTTGTATCTTAAAATTTGTGATTTTCAGACAAAGCTGAAAGTAATTCTGACTGCAACTTAAAGTAATAGGTAAAAGGTTAATATGAAAATCTAATGTGATACTGAGATTGAGTGCTAGATGAAATAGTTTGAAGTGAGGCTCAGTATATTCCTGTGATAAGATTTGGTGTGCACAGCAAATGTGCCTAGAAGAGGTATTAATGAGAACATTTTAAAAGGAGAGTTGTGCACGCCAGCTTTCGAAATAACTCACAATGATATGGGAAATGTCAGATTTGGATTTTTGAAGTGTTTGATCTA
Organism: Sphyrna mokarran; assembly: GCA_024679065.1. NCBI lineage: Eukaryota > Metazoa > Chordata > Chondrichthyes > Carcharhiniformes > Carcharhinidae > Sphyrna > Sphyrna mokarran. Next base: position 99,722,204 of record JAGIQG010000003.1, on the reverse strand, counting down.
ATTGTACGCTTGCAGTAGAAAATGAAATATAAGAGGTCTGAATAGCCCGCAGAGGAAACAGCCAAACAATAGACCCCATAAAGTCATCAGTTCCTTCCCTTATACGGAATTGTATGAGTCTCTTCCTCACAGTATCAACACGGGTAACAAGTTTAGCCAATAATCTAGAGTTACTTAATTAATGTCACTGAAATTGGAAAGCTTGATATATTGTGCTGTTAAGAATCCAGACAAAAACCACACTTCAAAATGTTGTAATACACTAATTTACATTCCTGTGCCTTGCTCTGGTGAACTTAGTGAAATAATATTCAATGATTATCATAAAAACAGCAGCAATATAATCAATAAGTTTACTCTTAAAATCCTTTAGCCTTTTAATCATCAAGCTATTTTAAGCAAAACTAACAAATATTAAAATGTGCTTTTTAACATTAATTAAACATTAAAATATGTCAATTTTCTAGATTGATTTCTGATACTGGTCTACTTTCCAGTTTAATGAACAAGGAACAATGGTGCTTGATAGCTGACACCCTTAACAATCACATTCAGCAGTAGGGCAGTGATTGGTTGACTTCAGGTTGTTGACATTGGCATGAAGCCCAATGTTTAATCTTGAAGAAATGAATAGGCTCCAACTCCGAGAATATTCCGGTATGTCTTCTGTCATTACAACAACTCATTAGGCCTGACCTAGAAAAAGCTGAACCAATTTTGGATCATGTAAAGTGATAATCACAAAACCAATTGAAAGGAATCTAATTTTAATATATCAATATATTTTGCATAAAAGTAAATGCTTCTAATCTTACAATGTAAATCACTATACTCCTTACATAGAAATGAGTGGCACGGTAGCATAGTGGTTAACACTGTTGCTTCACAGCACCAGGAACATGGTTCCTGGCTTGGGTCACTGTCTGTGTGGAGTTTGCATGTTCTCCTCGTATCTGTGTGGTTTTCTCCCACATTCCGAAAAACATGCTAGTTAAGTGCATTGACCCAAACAGACAGCGGACTGTGGCAACTAGGGGAATTACACATTAACTTCATTGCAATATTAATATAAGCCTTACTTGTGACTAATAAATAAACTTTATATCTGATGGTGGATCTATTCCTGTAGAAGGTCTATAATCTTTGGTGACACTATTTATTTACCTCATGATTAGTGACCCAAATTTAATCAGTCTAGTTGCTTGGAATTGAGGTTGAATCTTAGTTAAGATATTGCTGAAAAGTCCATGACAGATCTAGAATACCTTCCTCATGTATCTGTAAAGTGGCGTGTGACATTCTTCTATAGTAAAGGCTAAGTATAAATTAAAATTGTTACTGACAAGCAATGAGTGGGGATTTCTGACCTTGCCTCCTGCTGGGATTGTCTTATCCTGCTGAATTTCATGAATTTTGGGATGGTTTGCCACATCTCCCTTGGTGGGTCCTACCATGACGGAACTGAAAAATCCAGACCAATATCTTTGGACAGAATATCTCTAACTCCTAATGTAGAATATATCTTGATGTGTTGGTGGGTGAGAGAGGGAAATAAGGTGGTGGAGAGAGGATAGATGAAGAATGATCAGAAAAATGGGGTAATGGTTTCAACTGTTCAGTTAGAATCATAGAAACTAGAAGCAGGAATAGACCATTCAGCCCTTCAAACCTGGTCCAACATTCATTCATGGCTGATCATCGAATTCAATATCCTGATCCCCCTTTCATCCCATATTCCTTGATCCCTTTAGCTCAAAGAGCTATATCTAATTTCTTCTTGAAATCAGATAATGTTTTGGCCTCAATTACTTTCTGTAGTACATTTACCATCTTCTGCCTGAAGAAATTTCTCCTCATCTCAGTTCTAAAAGGTTACCCCTTATCTTCAAAATATGACCCCGAGTTCTGGACTCCCTCACCATTGGGAACATTCTTTCTGACTCTATCTTGTTGAACCCTGTTAGAATTTCATAAGTTTCTATAAAATCCCCTCTTACTCTTCTAAACATCAGTAAATATATTCCTAACTGACTTAGTCTCTCAAATATGATAAGGTCAATCTTCCTCAGACAAAACTCACACAATATTCCAGGTGTGACCTCACCAACACCCTATACAATTGCAACAAAACATCCGCAAATCCTCTCATTATGAAGGCCAACATACCTTTTGCCTTCTTTATTGCCTTCTGTACCTGTGTATTTACTTTCAGCGACTAATGACGAGGACACCAAGGTCTCATTGAGTATCCAGCTCACTCAGTTTAAATTCCTTTAAGTAATAATCTATCTTTCTATCATTGCTATTTAAGTTGATAACTTCACATTTATCCAAATTATACTGCATTTGCCATGTGTAAGCCCATACACTCAGCCTACCTAAATCGTGCTTGAAGCATTTCTGCATCTTCCTCACAGCTTACCCTCTGACCCAACTTTGTATCATTGGCAAATTTGGAGAGAATACATTTAGTTCCCTCTTCCAAATCATTAATATATAATGTGAACAGTTGGGGTCCCAGCACAGACCCCTGTAGAACCCCACTCGTCACTGATTTTTAATCAGTAAGGGAATTAAGGATTAATAGGATAAGGCGGGAAAGTGGAGTTGAGGATTATATCAGATCAGTCATGACCTTATTGGCCAAAATGGCCCACTTCTCTTCCATGGTCTAATGGTATTGAAGTTTACAGAAACACTTAATTCAAATGCCAATGTTGGACACACCTAGGGACACAGCTAAGATGCTCATCTATTTCCAAGTGGTGCAATTTTCCTGCTCTGGGGTGAATCTGCATTGAAATATTTATTATGCATTTGTCTTTAAGGTGTGGCAGAGAATTTGCCCTTCAACAGGTCCAAAAATGTTAAGGAGGAAATTATAGCACAGCATTAAGAAAATTAAAAATGATAAAGACACCAACACCATGCTGGGGTGATCATTGGTTCACAAATGTGATTCTTTATGTTCTTGAGTTCTAGGTTTCAGGAGGAAGAATTGACGGGTCAACCCAGAACAGCGAGTGGCACATTGTTTTATATGTTACCTTAACTTGCGACTTCTCTGGTTCTGTATAAACTATTAAAAAAAAATTATTTCACATGGTGTGAGTATCCCTGCCTAGGCAATATTTTTATTGCCCACTCCTAATTGTCCTTGACAAGGTGGTGGTGAGCAAATTCTTGAACCATTATAATTCGCATGGTGTGGGTATGCCTAGTTGGGCAGTATAATAACAAATTAGGATGTGAGTAACCTGAAGGGGAACTTGCAGGTGGTGATGTTCACAGACATCTGCTGCCCATTGTCTTTTTGCTGGTTGGGTTCTCTTGTTTGAAAGGTGAAAGGATCCTCAATGATTTGCCACAATGCACATTGTAAATCGTCAGCCTTCCAGTATCCATACTGCAGGCAGTGGGGAAGTATCCAAGGAGCGTTAGGAAAGGTAATAGTGCATTGCTGCCACTGAGTGTTGGAGTATGGAATGGATGTTGAAAATGGTGGATGGGGCAACAGTCAAGTAGGCTGCTTTATCCTGGCTAATGTTAAGCTTTTTGATTGTTGTGGAGCTGCACTCACCCAGGCAAGTGGAGACTATTCCATTACTTCCCCAACTTGTGCTTTATACATTGTGGACAGATTTTGGAGAGTCTTTCCAGAGAATTCCCACCCTCTGTGATGCTCTTGCAGCCACAGTATTTACTTAGCTGGTGCAATTCAGTTTCTGGTCAATGGTAACACCTGGAAAGTTGATATTGGGGGATTCAGTGATTGTAATGCCATTGAATGTCATGGAGAAGTAATTGGATTCTTTCTTGTTGGAGATGATCATTGCAGGCACTTGTGCAAGACAGATCTTACTTGTCACTTCTCAACCCAAGACTGAATGTGGTCCAAATCTTGCTGCGTATGGACATGACAGCTTCAATAATTGAAAAATTGCAAATGATGCAGAACAGTGTGCAAAAATCAGTAAACATCTCCACTTCTCTATATCATTAAACTGATTCATCCATTATTTTAAATGGATCCTGTCCCTATCATTTTCTTGCTTTTACCTGATGAGAATGGATTTTGCTTCCTCCGCTTTTCTTCACAGAATAAATTTAGTATCATCTTTGTTGTTTGTTCATTCTTATTGTGAGCCATAGGTAATGGGAATGTACCATGTAAACTCTTATGATCTCAGTTTGAGTGTCTTGACTGGCTGCAGCAGTCCTATGTTAAAGAGGAGAAAATTAGTCCAGATTTTTAGCGCCCGATTTTAATCCATCATCTGCTGTTGGAAAGGTCACTAATGTGTTTGTTAGATAAGGAAAGAATTGAGGGGAAAACTTTCTGCACAAATGATCACATTCTGAAATCATATGCTACCGATCACAAATTTGATAGTGATCTTCAGTTTACATCTTGTAAATGGGAAAGGAGTCAGTGTGCACTGCAGTTTCTTGTGGGCATTTCAGTGTTGCATTCTATTAATAGGACAACTGGTAATCCAATCAAGGTCAAACAGGATGGCAACTCAGAATACACATGGACAAAAAATTGGCATTTTAAAATTACTTTACAATGCACGTAATTTTATGTGAGCACCAAATAGAAAATGTGCTACGCAAAGATAAGTCACATCTGGTGGTTTATCAACAATTAAATGAAACTGTTTAGCATAACTGACAGTGTGGAAAGGCAGTTCAACGTCAGTGACTGGCAATAGCACCCCCCTCCTCATACATGATATTTTTATTCACAACGTGACTTACATCCCCACGGGACATTCAGTTACAATTGGTCCAATAAATTTCAGGGGAAAGTGAAATATCAAGAGCTACTTTACAGAATGCTGCAAGATCTACAGATTCACTGACTAACACTTCCATTAATTCTTGCAATAAAATCCTTATTACCATCTAAGGGAAGCTTGTTGTGCGCAGTATCTCTGCATACTTTGGTCAGTAATTAATTACAGTATCTAATAAACATTCCATATAGGGTTGCATCTTGGCATAAGGGAGTGATATTAATTGATTGTGAAGTACAGTGCTGTCATTTGTCATTGTTAGCGAAGCGGAACCCTCGAGAAGGTCACACAGGAATTCAAAATAAATGTACTTCGGAAGACGAGAAGTGGGTTGAGTTATCATAGGTCTAGAAAATGGATCAAAGACAGAAGGATGGATTAGAGGTTCCCATCTACAATGATTTAATTGAATGGCAGAATAGCCATAGTGAGCCACACCTGTTTACAATCCCCGTCACAACAACCAAAATGTTACACTTCTTTGGGTGTCCCAACGGTGTTGTCAACAATGATTCTGTTTTCCTTTTAGTCATACATTTAGGAAATTGCTATTTTGTGTTTTCGCCTAAGATATACCTTTTTTTTAATTTGCAGGAAATCAGGGGCGGTCCTGTGCAGAAGCTTTGGGTTTGAGCACCAATCCAGGACTTGATGGCCACAAAAGATGTGTTCATAACACTACCAAGCAAGTTCATTGTCAACTGGCAAATCTTTCCAATATATATATGGCAGGAGCTAAGAGTGGAAGACCACAATTGGTAAGGATGGGCAACAACACTTCCTCCATGATCATCCTCAACACTGGTGCCCTGCAGGGCTGGGTTCTCAGCCCCCTATTATGCTCCTCATACATCTATGATAGTGAGGCTAAATATCCCTCCAACTCGATTTTCAAGTTTGCTGATGACATGACCATAGTGGGTCAGATCTCAAACAGTGGTGAGACAGAATACAGGAATGAATAGAGAATCTGGTGAACTGGTGCGGTGGCAATAATTTCTCCGTCAAAGCCAATGAAACGAAGGAGATTGTCATCGACTCCAGGAAGCACAGAGGAAAACATGCCCCTGCTTACATCAATAAGGATGAAGTAGAAAGGAAAAAAAGCTTCAAGTTTTTAGGTGTCCAGATCACCAACAACCTGTCCTTGTCCCCCTATGCTGATACTATAATTAATAAAGGCCACCAAGGCTTCTACTTTCTCAGAAGACTAAGGAAATTTGGCATGTCAGCTACAACTCTCACTAACTTTTATAGATGCACCACAGGAAGCATTCTTTCTGGTTGTATGACAGCTTGGTATGGCTCCTGCTCTGCCCAAGGACAGAAGAAACTACAAAAGGTCATGAATGTGGTCCAATCCATCACACAAACCAGCCTCTCTATCTATTGACTCTGTCTACACTTCCCGCTGCCTCAGCCAAGTAGCCAGCGCAATTAAGGACCCCATGCATCCCGGACATTCTCTCTTTCACCTTTTGCTGTCCAGAGAAAGATACAAAAGTCTGAGGTCACTTACCAACTAATACAAGAGCAGCTTCTTCCCTACTGCTGTCAGATATTTGAATGGACCTACCTGCATTAAATTGATTTTTCTCTACACCCTAGCTATAACGGTAACACTACATTCTGCACTCTCTCATTTCCTTGTCTATGAACAGTATGCTTTGTCTATATAGCATGCAGAAAACAATACTTTTCACTATATGTTAATACATGTCACAATAATAAAACAAATGAAATCAAATCAGAGAGAGATTCTGATTCATTCTGTTTAATGGAGAGTGCCTTTTTCTCGTCTTTGACTTCAGGCTAATGACTTGTTGCAGGAAAACTAGCTGCAGAAAATAGACACAAGCATGCGTTTTGTCTGCTTCTTATGTTCCAGATGCAAGAAATCTTCTGAGTCTAATTCATTTGACAGCTATTGTTAAAATGGGGACGAGCAAAAGAATATGAGTTTCTTGTCAGATTCAGTTCAAAGCTCCTCTGCGGAACATATGCAGGGTTGACACAATTTGTCAGCCCAGTGCATTTATCATTCTTTCTAGTGGGACCCTAGAACCCAAATAGAAGTCTGATACAGGGAGGGTCACATATGTATAGGGGTTGAGCGGGGGAGGGAGTGGAAGAAAGGAGAAAATGTGCACAGATAGGGAATGAAATGTCAGCAATGATTGGTGGGGGGGAGTGGTGGAAGAGGGAGATTCCAATGATGAACACAGTTAGGGAGTTAAGAGGGAGATGCCCATGTTGATTGGGAGTGTGCGGATGCAGAGGGAGTTGCTGGCAATAACTGTTTGAGTAGTGGAGAGCCACTGATACCTCCATGCCAGTGTAGGGAGGAAGATTAATTTTTGCTCTGATTGGGGTGTCCCCGATCCTTGTGCTTTTTTAGTAATATTAGGCCCAGCTCTTCAAAATAATTGCATCCCATGCCCCCCCCCCCCCAACCCTTCCATCGTCAACTTATTTTTGAAGAAGTGCCAGAAGATCTGGTGAGAAAACCTCCCTGTTTTTCTGGAGAGAAACACACTGGTTTTCAGTCAGATCTTGATACTTCACCATTTTTTTGGCAAGATTCCACTCTCAATGTTTTGGTCTTAACTGTTTTCTGAGGTAGCAAATTCCACAGGCCTAACAACCAAGATGAAGACCTCAGTATGTGTAACTGAGAGTTCAGACAAGTTATTTTACTTAGTTTCTGAGTTTTAGAATTCCTAGTAATTACTGATTAACATTCTTTCTTAACTTCATATGACATCATGTCATCATCACAATACGCAAACAACTTCAATCTCTGCAATTAAGACACATACTGCTTTAACTTTCCTGGCGTAATTTAACTAATTTCCTTTGCTACTAAAAACAATATATATGCCCAGTCCTTCCTTTTCCTGCCAATTCCTTCCCTCCTCTCTTGAATTGGGTATGGGTGTCAGCTATCCCATGAACCTCACTCAAGATGCCAAACTCCTTATAAGCTTATATAATGAGTGAGTGCAGACAATTTGACATCTCACCTGATTTTATTGTCTCATGGTGCCCATGTGACTAATGATGTGAACATACCAGTGTTGGACTGGGGTAAACACAATAAGAAGTCTCACAACACCAGGTTAAAATCCAATACGTTTATTTGGTAGCAAACGCCACTAGCTTTCAGAACACTGCTCCTCTTGATGAACGAGCAGTGCTCCAAAAGTCAGTGGTGTTTGCTTCCACATAAACCTGTTGCCCATGTGAATACCCAGGAAGCATACTTGTATTGCAATGAGAAGCAGGATCCCTGGCCATTTCTTCTCTACCTAATGCAGGACCACTGAGACCAACAATATTGAGTTTCTACTTTGTTTAGTTACTTCAGCAAAATTGAAGATTGTTGAAAATAAAATTTGGTGGCATAATGGAAGACAGTGAAAGATCAAAGGAAAATAATTTGGTTGATTGCTTATTAGAAAGGCAAAAAGTGCGAGTTTCCTGTTACCAAATATTCCTGTGTTAGATCATATTCTTAGGTCTTGCATTGGATAACAGTTCTTCTCTGCTGCCATCAGACTTTTGAATGGAATTACCTTATATTAAGTTGATTCTTTTCTACACCCTAGCTATGTAATACTACATTCTGCACCCTTTCTTTCCTTCTCCCCTATGTACGCTATGAATGGTATGCTTTGACTGTATAATGAGGAAGCAACAATACTTTTCACTGTATTCTCATACCTGTGACAATAATAAATCAAATCAAATCATTATATTGCAGAGGCTGGAATTCGCTGGTCTTGCATGACCTGCTACCATTGTCAGTGAGAACAGAGAATTTGGCACTCGGCTAGATCTCCATTCACTGCGGCAGGACTGGAGAATTCCAGCTGCAGGTGGGGTCAGAGAATTCCCGAGCGTGTGGTAAACTGTCCAGTACATCATGACCAGCCTAAGGAAAGGAGGTTAGCTATTGGGTAATCAAATGAATTATGATATGGAGAAATGTGTGGTGGTATATTTTGGGAGGAAGAAAGGGAGAAACATATTTATTCAATAATTTGTATGAAAGAAAAATAGAAGTGGAGAGAGAATAAAGAGTTAAAAAAAACTGCTATTTGGAAGGGGGAGGACAAGGAGTAAAATATTGCATGAGATCATGGGTAGTATAAATAGAATCATAAAATACAATAGCAAAGAGGTAATGCCAAATCTATACAAATCATTCATTAAACCACAGATGGAATATGGTGTCCAGTTTTGCGTGCTTTGCTGCCAAATTACATTGGAAACCAGAGTTCATCGATTACTTACCCAAAAGTCAACCACTCTCAATATTTGTTAATTCCAGTTATTGTCTCTTAATTGATAAACTCACACGATAAACCTACTCTACAGTAATTCCAATTATTAATATATGTACGATACGTGTTGGATTTTGTTGCTAACATAGCAGCCGTTGCCAGTATCAAAAGCAAAAAGAAAATCCCCAGACGCATAGTTATAAGTAACTTCAAAATTGTTTGTGATATATAACGATCATCTGAAAGCTTTTTACTCGTAATCAGGCCCAGGTATGTGCTTTTCTCCACGTACTAGACTGCATTCTTATTTTAAAAAATGAAAGCTTCTCTGTTCTGCATTATGCTGTAATTTTCTACAGTAGAAATCTGTGATATGGCCCATCTATAATAATTCTGATTTGGTTCTTGCGGTCTTTTCTCATGATGATTAATCAAAATACAATTAGCATAGCATATATATGAACATAAGAGATAGAAGCAAGAATTTGACCCCACAAAATCCTGTTTTCTACTAGCCAGCCAGTCTTTTATCCATCAACTTTTATTTTCCACAATAACCTTTGATGTGGAACCTTATCAAATATTTTCTGATTATACAAGGGCAGCACATCTACAGGCTGCCCTTTATCCACAGTGCCTTCAAAGAACCCTAATAAATTTGTTAAACATGATTTACCTTTCTCAAAACCATGCTGACACTTACTGATTACCCTGAGTTTTTCTAAGTGCCCAACTATTACCTTCTTAATGATTGATTCGAACAACTTCTCCGTGACAGATGTCATGCTAACTTTCCAATTTTCTGCCTCTCTCCCTTCTTGCTTAGAGCACATGGAATTGAAGTCGTGCATTGAGATGGACAGAATATTCATTGGCAGACAGGAAGCAAAGGGTAGAAATAAGTGGGTCTTTTTCCAAATGGCAGACTGTGAATAGTGACCTCCTGCAGGGATCAATGCTAGGAGCCCAGTTATTCACTATATAAATGATTTAGGCGAGGGAACTAAATGTAGTATCTCCAAACGTGCAGATGGCACAAAGCTGGATGGGAGGCTGAGCTGTGAGGAGGATCTATTTGAACAAGTTGAGTGAGTGAGCAGATGTAGAGCAGATGCAGTATAATATGGATAAATGTATGGTTATCCACTTCAGTAGCAAAACCAGAGAGGCAGATAATTATCTGAATGGTTATAGATTGAGAGAGAAGAATGTGCAATGAGACCTAGATATCCTTGTACATAAATTACAGAAAGTAAGCCTGCAGGTACAGCAGGTGGTAAAGAAGGCAAAAGATATACCAAGACAATTTAAGTTTAGGAGCGGAGATATCTTACTGCAATTATGCAGGGCCTTGATGAGACCACACCTGGAATATTGTGTGCAGTTTTGGTCTCATTATCTGAGGAAGGATGTTCTTGCTATAGAAGAAATACAGTGAAGATTTACCACTCTGATTCTTGGGATAGTGGAACTGAAATATGAGGAGAGATTGAGTTGGTTTGGATTATATTTGCTGTAGTTTAGAAGAATGGGGGAAGTCACATAGAGTCATAGAGATTTACAGCATGGAAACAGGCCCTTCAGCCCAACTTGTCCATGGCATCCCTTTTTTAATGACTGAGTTAGTCCCAGTTGCCCGTATTTTGCCCATACCCTTCTATACCCATCATACCCATGTAACTGTCTGAATGCTTTTTAAAAGATAAAAATATACCCATCTCTACTACTACTTCTGGTAGCTTGTTCCAGACACCCAATACCCTCTGTGTAAAATAATTGCCCCTCTAGGCCCTTTTTTATCTCTCCCCACTCACCTCAAATCTATGTCCTCTAGTTTTAGACTCCTCTATCTTTGGGAAAAGATTTTGACTATCTAGTTGATCTAAATCCCTCATTATTTTACAGACCTCTGTAAGATCACCCCTACGCATCCTCCATTCCAGGAAAAAGAGTTCCATTCCATTCAACCTCTTTTTCTAACTCCAAACATCAAGTCCCAGTAGCATCCTAGTAAACCTTTTCTGCACTCTTTCTAATTTAAAAATATCCTTTTTATAACAAAATATATACCAAAACTGTACACAGCATACCTAGTGGGGCCTTACCAATTGTATAACTTCAATAAGACATCCTGACTCCTGACTTAATGTTCTGACTAATGAAAACAAGCATGCCAAATGCCTCCTTTAGCACTCTGTCCACCTGTGACTCCACTTTCAAGGAGTTATGAACAGATACTCCTAGATCTCTTTGCTCTGTAACTCTCCTACCGTTAACTGAGTAAGTCCTGCCGTGGTCCAATCAACTAAAATGCATCACCTCACATTTGTCTAAATTAAACTCCATCTACCATTTGTCAACCCACTGGCCCAATTAATCAATGTCCCATTGCAATCCTAGAGAACCTTCTTTAATGTCCAATCTTGGTGTCATCTGCATATGTACTAATTATGCTTCCTAAATTCTCACCCAAATCATTAATATAAATGACAGATAACAGTGGACCAGGCATCAGATCCCAAGGCACACCCCTGCTCACAGGCCTCCAGTTTGAAAAACAACATTCTATAACCACCTTCAAAACATTTAAAATTCTAACAGGGCTACATAAGATTGACTCAGAAAGGATATTCACGGTGTCCAGAACTAGGGTTTGCAGTCTAAGGATACATGGAAAATCATTAAGGACTGAAATGAGAAGACACTTCTTCATCCAGAGAGTGATAAGCCTATGGAATTCACCACCACAGAAAGCAGTTGATCCAAAATATTGTTTGTTTTCAAAAAGGAGATAGATACACCTCTTAAAGTGAAAGGGATCAAAGGATATAGGAAGGAAAATGGGAGCACGTCACTAATTTGGTTGATAGCCACGATCATAACGAATTAATGGAGCAGGTTCAAAGGGCCAAATGGCCTATTCCTGCTCCCAATTTCTGTATTTCTATTTAGAGGGGCTATATTTACCATGTTCCAGCTAGATAGAGCCTTTTCAGAACCTAGGGAATTTTGGAAAATGAATACCTGTGCATTTATTATCCTAGCCACCTCTTGAAGGACACTTAGAATGAAGTCCATCAGGACCTAAAGACTTGTCAATCCACAGTTCTATCATTTTGCTCACTACTACTGCTTCCCCAGAGATTGCAATTTCACTGAGTTCCTCACTCCTTTCCAGCTCCCGGCTTACAGCTATTACTGGAAAGCTTTCTGTATCCTCTACCATGAATACTGAAGTAAATTTTTTGTTGATTTCATCTGCCAATATAATCAAAGGAACATTACAGACATTTTAAAATAGTCATTACAGAATGTGCAATGGTGCTTAAATTATCTACACAGGTCAAGTTCCTTGGTAAATAACTACAAAAATTTTTGATATCTGTTCTTACATTTCTAGCTAGGTTCCTCTTGTACCCTATTTCCCCGATTAACCTTTTAGTCATTCTCTGCCTTTCTTCGTATTTTGACCAATCATTTGCCCAGCCACTCATCTTTGTGCAGTTATATGTTTTTTTTCCCTTAAGTTCTACATTTTCCTTAGCTTCTTTAGTGATGGGTGATGGGTCCTCCTCTTAGAATTTTTCTTTATAATAATATACTTATTTTGAATATACTGAAATATCCCTTTCAATGTCTGCCACTGCTTCACTGTTTACCTATCTGAAAAAAACTAACACAAAATATCCTCATTGAATCAATGTGTGAGCAACCATACCTTTGATAAAAATATACACAAGCAAAATAAAAGGGGTCATTGTCACCCAATCCTCCTAACAAGGCTCAGGTCAGCAGTCCACTTTACACCTTGTTGAAATTAGCTTCCCATTGATGCCAACAGGGAATAAAATCAAGATTGGAATAAAACAGATGGACAATCTGACCCTGTCAGATTCTTACCAGATGGGTTGGTTGAAATAAACCCCAATATGCTGTTTAGAAAGGTTCCATAATGAAAGTCTGCCCAGGCTAAGGGGTTCCCTGTGATGTTATGTAAATAGGTAATGTCAATTTAACATAAGTTTTATTCTATCCATACTTCACAGATGTTAGCTATTACCTGATATTTTTTAGATGTGCCTTTCCTTAAAGTATGAGTCTGAATATGGAATGTTGACAGTCTATTTAATTATGGGGGTGTGGAGTATCAGAGCCAAGCTTCATTCCTATCTCCTGGCTTCCACATGTAGATATTTTAGAACATTTTGCAGAGGAATTGTAACCAAAACCAAAAATCTTAGTTAATTTCCCCTTCCTAACCCAGAAGCACTGAAGCCAAGTGTTGTGACGTTATATTGGTTAAGATTAGTTAACTCGGCACAGACTTAACTTTGTACCTTTAACTTTAGTGTGTACCAAATGAACCATTAGAGAAGTTTTACTGTCATGTTAAATACTGTTTCAGTCACGTCTCTCTGTTCTTTGAGACACATCCATTACAACTCAACACATATATTTAACTGCTAACTTCTTTGAATCACTAATTAAAGCTTCCAGAATTTCCTTCATCTTCCCTGGAAGAGAGGCAGCTGTTGTGAGTTTGTATATCAGCTAGCTTCACTTACAGCTGCAGGAACAACTCCTTACATTTGCTCCTTTTAAGTCTTTCCCTGAGGTCACAGGAACACCTAGAGCCACATCCGGAGAGAAATGAGAAGCGAGTAGCCTGTGATATGGGTTTCCCACTGTGTTATACTCTGGAAACACAGGATGAAGGAACAGGAATCCCTCACATTTAGAGGATCAAAAACAGATGCTTATTGTAAGCAGCAGATGTCACAGCTTGGAACCACTATCGCAACTTCTAAGGCGATATATTTAGTTGTCAGCTATCTGACTAGACAAAGGTCTTGGCTTAAAATGTACCTCCCTGCAGCTTGTTTTTTTCTCCTCCCACTGCCTAATTTTATGTTTTGGATGATATTTTGTGCTTCTTAAAGTCAGAGATGTCAGTGCAAAGAAATGAAGCATTTTCCTATTTTGAATGCCTAATGCCAGAATCAAGGCTTTCCAATGCAAAGCAACATTTGCTTTACTTTATAATTGTTATATGTCTTAACCTAAATCCTCAGTAGACTACACTCCAATGCATTTGTGTGACATTTTCATCTCGTGCCTCAGCTGTTGTCGTAGCCTTTCTGACAGATGCTATGAATTCAGTTTCTCAGGCTGCCAAACGGCAGACAATTCTGTTCTGTGGATATGTGTTCATGATGAAAAGCTTTGGGAGTGACTCAGTCTGCCTTCATGTCAGCATCTGAGCTGGAATGAAACTGGGTGAAACGGGGGCTCAATTAAAGCTACTTTATAGGTTTGCTTTAGTGTATCGTATTATTGTTTCTTTTCAACTCTTGTTTTCCTTTTGTCCATATTTGATAGTATTTCTCCTTGCTTGAGTCTATTTTCTCCAGCTTGGCTTCCTTCCTATTATATCTTTCCTTCCTGTTCTACCTCCGCAGTTTGCATGAATGTGTGAGGCCATTAATGGACTTTATTGTAATATTCATCATAGTTAACTCACCTCCCAACACTTGCTGCTATGCCAAAGTGGGAAAACAACTCTGCCCATAAAACTACATTCCAGCAATAGTCAGCATTTTCAGGAGAACATAGCATTTAGGAGAGGGGAGTTGAGGATAAAGTTATATGCATTAAAACATTTACTCTTTTTCTCTCCACAAATGCTGCCAGATCTGCTGAGTTTATCCAGTGTTTTCTGTTTTAGTTTATTCCTGTGATTGATATGTGGATGTCATTACCAGCAACCTATTATTGTTTGGCTGTAAAACATGACCTGAGGTGGTAAAAGGTGCTATATAAATGCTTTTATCTCAAAATTCCTTCTTCCTTCTTCAAATATCATGCTAAGCTATGACTATGATAACTGGCCTGGCTGTAGACAATGGTCGAGTTAGATTGCCATCTTTGGTTGTGTATCAACAAGTAAATGATAGTATAACTCAGGATTTAGACTCCAACTTGCAATGGCATTTTAATACCTCAGGAGGAATTGGAGAAGTTTAGAATTGTTTTAATATTAGAATAACCACATATTCTCTTCAAACATTAAAATAATTATCCAGAGAGCATCATTCTGTTTTTTTCACAAAGCACAGGAAGTTGTAACTCATACTCTCCCACCCAATATAGCCCACTTCCAGCTCCTTCCCAAAATAGACAAGCAGGGCTGCTCTAGTTGACCTATCATATCAGTCTTTTCCTACCCAACTGAGCTAATTTCTTCCTACTTTGACTACATTCTCACTGCCCTTGATCAGTCCCATCCAACCTACATTCACAATTCCTCTGATGCCCTATATCACATCCAAAATTTGCTAGACACAGGAAAAGTTCCAAAGGATTGGAAAAATATTAATGTAACATCTTATTCAAAGAGGGAGGGAGACAAAATGTGGGAAGTACAGACCAGTTAGTTTAACATTGTTGTTGGGAAAATGTTAAAATCAATTATCAAGGGAGCTGTATCAGGACCTTTGGAAAGTCAAACCAGCATCCATCAGAGTCAGCATGGTTTTATGAAATGCAAATCACGTTTGACTAATTTACTAGAGTTATTTGAGAATGTAACAAGAAATGTGGATAATGGGGATCCTGCAGATATAGTATATCTGGACTTCGGAAGGCATTTGATAAGTGCCACACAAAAGGTTAACTCACAACGTCAGCTCATATGGGATTCGACATAACTTATTAGCTTGGATAGGTGACTGGCTGATGGACAGAAGACAGAGAGTCGGGATAAATGTTTCTTTTTCTGGATGCCAGGAAATAATTAGTAGGGTGCCAAAGGGTTCTGTCCTTGGGGCCTTAGTTATTTACAATCTATATTAAGGACTACGATACAGGGATAAAATGCTGTATAGCCAAATTTGCAGATGATACAAAAATAGAAGGGACGCGAGTTGCATTGAGAAAATAAGAACCTTACAAATGGATACAGATAGGTTGGGAGAGTGGGCCAAAGCGTGGCAGATGAAGTTTAACGTGGATAAGTGTGAATTCATGCATTTTGTTTGGAAAAATGGGAAAGCGACTTATTCTTTTAAATCCAGTGCAAAGGGATCTGGGTATCCTCATTTTAAAACTAGCATGTAGATACAGCAGATAATAAAGAAAACAAAAGGAATGTTGGCATTTATAGCTAAAGGAATAGAATATAAAGGTAAGGAACTATTGTTGCAACTATACAAGGGATTGGTGAGGTCACACTTGGAGTATTGTACTCAGTTTTGGTCCCCTTATTTGAGATAAGGTGTAGTGGCATTGGAGGCAGTTCAGAGGAAGTCACTAGATTAATTCCAGAGATGAGGGGTTTGTCATATGATGAGAGATTGAACAATTTAAGCCTATACTCTCTGGAATTTATAGGAATGAGGAGAGATCAAATTGAGGTATAAAAGATGATAAAAGGTATAGATAAATAAGTTGTGGAGTGAGGTATTCTAGGACGAGAAATCATAGTCTTATGATAAGGAGTAGCAAATTTAAAACAGAGTTGAGGAGAAACTATTTCTCCCAAAGGGTTGTGAATCTATGGAATTCACCACTCCAAAGTGCAGTGGATGCTGGAACAGTAGTAAATTTAAGGATAAGTTAGATAGATTTTTAATTGTAATTGGTTGAAGGACTAGGAGGAGAAACAGGAAAATGGGGATGAGGGGCATATCAGCCATGATCGGATGGCAGAGTGGACCTGAGGGGCCAAATGGCCTACTTCTGCTCCTATATCTTGTGATCTTCTAATTTCCAGTTTTTCAGTCTTTCTCTTCACTATGGACATTCAATCCCTCTACACCTCCACCCCCATCCGGAGCATAGAGGAATCTTCACTTCTTCCTCGAACAGTAGCCTGAACAATCCCTGTCCACCACCATTCTTCTCTGCCTGTCTAAACTTGTCCTGTCACTAAATAATTTCCCCTTTAACTTGTCTTACTTCCTGCAAATAAATGGTGTAGCCGCAGATACCTGCATGAGCAGCACATCACTTGCACCAGCTTCAAATTGGTCTACAATATTTGCTGCTCTCAACGCAAACTTCTCTACACTGGGGAGATGAAGCGCAGATTGGATGGCTGTTTTGCAGAACACCTTCGCTCTATCCACAAGCAAGATCACAGCCTTCCAGCCTCTTACCATTTCAACTCAATATCTTGCTCTCATACCCACATCTGCCCTTGGCCTGTTGTAAAGTTCCAGCGAAACCCAATGTAAATTGGAGGACTAACACCCTTATCTTCCGATTAGGTACTTTACAGTCTTCCGGACTCAAAATTGAATTCAACAATTCAGACTGTGAACTTGCCCTTCCATCCTGACCCTTTTCTTGATTCTATGCTTTGTCCCAATGTAAACACTATCCCTCACCCCCATGCTTCCCCAGAGACCCAACTGCGACTTTTTTTTGTTTTTCTTTAACTGAGCACTAACCTTTGTTCTCCTATTAACACATTCTGCCATTATCAACATTTTCTTTAGTCTTTAGTGCTACCATTAACACTCTTGCCTTGTGACCTTGACATCTTTGTCAATCTCTCCTTAGCTCTGACCTATCCTTGACCTTCTATTCTGCCCCAGATCCTCCACCCCCTTTCCAACTATATAATCCATCACATTTCTACATCTCTTCTGTTCTGTAGAAGGGTCGCATGGAAAGAAAAAGTTAACTCTATTTCTCTCTCCACAGATGCTGCTGGACCTGCTGAGTTTATCCAGCTTTTTCTGTTCTTAATTCAGATTTCCAACATTCGTGGCATTTTGCTTTAGTTTGAGAAGTTTTAACTCTAGTTTGCTGACAAGGCATCGCACTAACAGATAATGGTCTGACATCAGTACTAACAGTCTAATTGCAGCCTGATTAAATAAATCACAATACAGGCAGAGGTGCTCAGAAATTTCAGGAAAAAAAATGAAAAGAGTTGGCACCAAATTAAATGCTTCAATATTACCAGGGGCCATTGGCAAGAACTTTCTTGGATGAGTCATATGTGTATGACCTGTGCAATTTCAAACAGAAACAAGGGACTCACTGATTGAAATCATTTAAGTGACAACACCTCTGGGTGACAAATCAGTGACTGCCTCTGGCACCATCGGCGGAAACTGCTATTATTTTCTTTGAGAATCCACTCTGCAATTATTCTGCTAACTTTTGGATAAGTACAACTGAAATATCAGTTTTAATCAAGCTTAGCTCTTAAATATATGCTCTTTTGCTTACTAAAATTTCATTTTTCTGCTTCAAAATCAGGAACATATTTAGTCGAAGGACAGATTTAGTGTAGACTTCTGTAATGTGTTATTCATATAAACGTGTATGAAGTTTGATGAGAGTTTAAGATTATGCCAAGAGGTAGAGGAACAGAATAAACAAGTGTGACCTTGGTGAATGTCAGTATAGTCATGAAAGAAAGCTATTGGTTTGGCTACAGTTTCTTCTTTAATTGCAGGTGGCATGGAGAATCTGCATGGTCAGGGAGTGGAGGGACTGCCATCCGATGCGAGAGTGTTATGTCTCCTTGTTCCCAGGAATTTTGAAGCATCACACTTTGACTCAGGGCTTCATCGGGAGCAGTTCTCCATATGGCTGATGGACTGAAAAATTGTTCCTTGGCACCTGACTATAGTGCAGCAGTAAATATGGCACCCCAGATGTACATTCATATAACACTTAGTTCCCAACTATTTACAAATAATATGATAGTGTAAGTAGAAGAGTAGTTGTTACAGGCTCAGGAAAAGACAAGATGGATTACTTTAGCAGCTAACAAGTTTGTGGCATAGTGACACAGTGGCAAGTACTGCTTCCTCACAGCTCCAGGCACCTGGGCTCGATTCCTGGCTTGGGTGACTGTCCGTGTAAAATTTGCACATTCTCACCATGTCTGTGTGGGTTTCCTCCAGTGCTCCAGTTTCCTCCCCCAGTCCAATGATGTGTGGGTTAGGCGCATTAGCCATGCTAAATTGTCCCTTAGTGTCCTAGGATTCATAGGTTAGAGGGATCAGCAGGGTAAATACGTGGGGTGGGGGGCGGAAGGTGGTAGAGCCTAAGAGGGGTTGTTGTCAGTGCAGACTCAATGGGCTGAATGGCCTACTCCTCTACTGTACAGATTCTATGATTTCTATAATGATTCTAATGTTTCCATATTTCTCACTCCAAATAAATCTTATCGTGAAACATGGGGGGCTGTCACAACAGTTCTGATTTTGGCTTCTAGTGTTGTCCAGATTTTACAGTCAGTAACTAACAAAGCTCACTGTTCACTATTCACTGTTCACTTTTCTTGCCCACATAATATTTTTGGAGTTTTTGCACTGAAAGTTGCAATAAGTAGAGATGCAAACAGTGTAGCACCAGGGTATTTAGGACCATTATGAACAGGGCAGAGGTGATATGTTTCCTTATTCAATCTGATTTAAAAAGTATCACTGAGGTGTGCAGAGTCCAAAACAAAAATTGTGTGATAAAATATTTAATTCAATGGCAAATAATATACCGAAAACAAAATAGAGGGAAAGGAAGATGAGATTATTGAAGAGAGAGACAAAAGTAAAAAAAAAAAATTCCAATTTTAATTCAAATAGGAAGGAATACATTTATTAGGCTGTTAAAAAATCACATTGACTGGAGTGAATAAACCCTAACCTTTTCTATTGTATTTCGTATGTATCTATCACGAAACTTCACACTATTTCAAATGTTTCAATAGAAAATCTCTCACTGAAATATGCAACTTTCACAAATAACTTCCTCATTTCCACTTTTAACTGCGTATCTGAGGTCACCAGGAGTGGCTGTTCAATTTAGTCCTCAGTAATGGTGAACACTGATAAATCAGAATTACCTAATTTTCACAGAAGTTACACATCTTATAACTGGATTTTAATGAACTTTTCATCATTCGCAATGGTTAAGTAGCTTGATAACTACTCTAGGAGTCTTGAACTATGATTATAGAGTAGAATTTTATTAAAATTGCAGTGATAGCATTTTCTGGAGTTATGTTAAGTACATACAGCAAGCCATGAAATGTCTCTGCCTTAAACTATTTTTTGTAACTTGCTGGCACAATTGATTTCATAGTAATTTAAAGGATGGGTGCAAGAATGTCAACAGAACATTCACATGCCAAATTGTTCATATGGGAGAAAAGACAAATAGAAAATTATAATTCAACTGGAAGCTGACCTTGTTGAGCCCTATTCAAAGGATGTTTATCACCACCAGTCAGCTCTCCCTCCTTAAAGGGGGAAGCAGTCAGTGGTCATCTGGGTTTGTAGTGACTTTATGCTTATTTGACTATTTTGGCACAGAATTTGATATTCTATTAGTTATTATGGCCTGTTAGTTAGGCTTTATCTCTCACATTTCAGCTTGAAAATGTTTGCCCTGCAAGTTGCTGAACAACAATGGGACATTTGCACCTTGATGAATATCATAGCAGGAATATAAATCTTTTTCTTTTATTCATTCATGGAACATGAATGTTGCTGCTTGGCCTGCAATTTTGCTCATGTTCAGAGGACAGTTGAGAGTCAACCATATTGTTGTGGCTCTGGAGTCACATGTAGGCCAGACCAGGTAGGCTTGGCAGATTGCCTTCACTAAAGGACATTAGTGAATCAGATAGTTTTTTCTAACAATTAGCAATGGTTTTATGGTCATCAGTAGATTCTTAATTTCAAATATTTTTATTGAATTCAAATGTCACCATCTGCCATGGTGGGATTCGAACCCAGGTTCCCGGGACATTTCTGGATTAAAAATCTAGCATTAATACCACTCGGCCGTTGCCTCCCCATTGTTATTGATAAATTGTTTAGATTGTTCAATAACGGCTTTAAATTTCTGTGATGAGCTTAATTGGCAACTAATAAATCAATGCAGCAATTTTTTAAAACTTACAGAGGTGCAAAGTGACTTGCTGTTTTTGCATGGCCAATAGTGAAGAGTGCAGCAACTTGTGGTGAATCACAGTTTACAATAGGCTGGAACTCTAGCACCTTGCCCATCACAGAATCAGAGTAGGCAAGGATCCGACAACGGAAATCTCTGTTGATGTCAGATGGGAATTTAAAGTCATATCCAAATGAGGTTGTAAAATCTTGCCCTACATCTCTTCCTCATCATTATCAATGATTTATACATTGATAATGGCGTTCAATTTACTGTAATTTAGCAGCAAAATTCGGGCCTAAAAATGCATGTAAGATGTACATTCATTGACAAATTAATTGCTTGAGGATTTCAAAAGTAAGTAGGACCAGAATCATCCAGTCCTGCCATGACAGGGTGGGGCTGGAAGATGTAGCGAGCGAGCAAAAAAGTCCATTGACATTGGAGGATACCACGCTACAGCTGGAAATCTCCGGCCTCGCACACCCCACTACCACTGCCAGTGAGAACAGAGAACTTTGTACTCGGCCAAATCTCTGTTCACAACAGTGGGATTGGATAATGCCAGCCACGAGCGAGGTCACAGAATTCTGACCAAGATCTCTTTGGGCAAGTGCCTTATGCTTATCAACCTCACAAAGAGAGCATAATCATGATTAGAAACATCCAATGCTAAGGACAAAATGTTTTGTACAACACATCATGAGCTAATATTACTAAGTTCCAAAAATAATCCCACACAAATGAGAAAGAGTCCTCCCCTATGTGGTCTGAAGGGAGCATTCCTCCAAGTTTTGTTTCACTAAACAATTTTTAAAATTCCTTTTTTTAAAAGAATGTTGAAGAAATAACTTTAAGTAAGCTCTTCCAGAGATCAAATTAGATCTATGAAGCTTCTATGGGATCCAGGTTTAAAATAAAAATGTGTAAAACTTTGTGGAATATATAGCCCCAAAGGTATCATCAGAACTTTGTGTATATGGCAACTTCGCTGACTCTCTGATTCTGTTTCGTTCTGTTTCTCTCTGTTTACTCATAGAGTTCAGATTTCTTTCCTCGCTGTATATTTTTCCCACAGACAACTCAACCTAGGAGTTCTGTTCTCATTTGGAAGCTTTTCCTAACAGTCAATCAGTAATAAACCAGTACACAAGTGATTTCCCTCAATTCACTAATTAATCCCTGCATACGTTCTGAGAGCAGGGTTTTCAGTCGTAGGTAAATCTCAAATGGTGTAAATTGAAACACAAACTAAGAAGTTAAACTCATCCCAATCCTGACATAGCAATTACTCTGGTAGTTACACACTTAGGTGTTTAAAACTCTGTCAAATCATTAGTTTTTACAGAACCATTGTATGCTTACAGTGAAGGAGGTCATTCAGCGTATTGTATCGACACCAGCTCTCCAAATGGGCATTATGACTTAACATCGTTCTTCTGCTTTTTCCCATAACATTGCACATTGTTTCTAATTAAATAATTTTTGAATGTCCTTTTGAATATCTCAAAAGAACCTGCCACCATCACATTTCCAGGTAGTGCATTCCTGACTCAAGTTACTCCTAGTGTGATAAAGCTTTTTTCTTACAGTGCGTTTGCTTCTTTTATAAATGACTCTAAATCTGTAACCTTCCATTCCTGATCCTTAAAGAAGCAGGGACAGTTTTCCCCTATCTGCTCTGTCCAGGTCTTTCAAACACCTCTCTCAAATCTTTTCTTAGCTTTCTCCTTTCCAAGAATATTAATCACAACTTATTTTATGTTTAGTATTTAGAAGTCGTGAACTTTATTTCAAAACTTCATTGCCTCATCTTCCCCATTTGTTGTCTGTCATCTGCCAAGTGGCTTTTAGCCTCAAGGAAATGCTGCAATAAGAGGTCTAATATAAGATCTTATTCTAGATGAATGCAAACAAAGGCATAAAGATCGAATGCAGATTTTTAATGGAGCTTTTTCTTACTACTGCAACTTAATGCTGCTCACTGTGCAGACCTATTAACTAAGACAGTTGCTGCTTCACAAGTTTACATCACTTCTGTTGATGACATAATTATTTACATGATCATTTATTTAAATGAGCATACTTTACATATTAGCAAGCATTCAATTATAACAAAGTAAGTAGTCTCATAACACCAGGTTAAAGTCCAACAGATTCATTTGGTAACACAAGCTTTTGGAGTGCTTCTCCTTCATCAAGTGAGTGCATAACACTCATAAGAAAGAACCATTACAAAGATGAGTATTAGGCATCAGTGAAAGGGGATGGATTGTTGACTATGACGATGCTTTGTGCTGGGGGCTGGGGCCTTTTGTGTGTCAGATGGTGTACTGCCTTTGATTTTGTTGAGATTCATCCTGATCAGTTCCATGGTGCATAACTCTTGTGTTCTGCAAGCCATTCCCAGGAACGCACAACGAGACAAACTTCAACAGCAGTTGAAGGATCATCTGCTTGGCGAAAGATGCTGTTTATCAGACCAAACGTTGCCCCCAGTTAAGCATTGCGAACTGGTATATTCCAAATTCCAGGAGTAGGTACTGAGGGACGTACTAAAGCTTGGGGTTGCTGCCACAGAGACACAATGAAGAGAAAAGCTCAATGTGAGCCCGGGCCACTAGGGCCAGGGGGCCAAGTAAAGAAGCGTTTCAATTTAGATTTCTGACCTTGGAATGATTGGATTTTCCACAGTCCATCACAGGCAGCAGGGAAGACAGAGAAGAGTGCAACACCGACACCAGGCCCCGATGTGCAAGCGGCAGCAGGCCCCTCTGATTCCAGAGGATGAAGCTCCCAGATCTGTGGAAGGTGGGTGTCTTGTAAAACTGAGGCTATGGGGAGGATGCATGTCATCCCTCCAAATGAGCAAGAATGACCCAGTGTCATTGATGCCACCTTATGTTATAGAATCCCTACAGTACTGAAGGCCATTTGGCCCTTCGGGTCTGTACCGACCACACTCCTACCCAGGCTCTATTCTCGTAACCCCACACTTTACCCTGCTAATCCCCTTTACACTAAGGGTCAATTTAGCATGGCTAATCAATCTAACCTCCACATCTTTGGATTGCAGGAGGAAAGAAACCCACGCAGACATGCAAACTCCACACAGGCAGTGACCTGAGGCTGGAATTGAATCTGGGTCCCTGATGCTGTGATACAGCAATGCTAACCGCTGTGCCACAATGCTGCTATCACCCTCCCCCCCCCAATCCCCAGAGACATAAAGGTTAATATTGATCACATTCTTTAGGAGTTGATGCCACAAGAACTGGGAAGACATCAACCGCCAATGGCTCTCAAAGTCACCACAGCTCTTAACTTTTATACGAGTGGCTCCTCCTTGTGTTCCACAGAGGACATCTGCAGCATCTCTCAAGCTTCCACTCACAAGCATGTCACTAAACATAGAGGCTACAGTCTTCTTCTCTTTGGGGGCTTTTGTCTGTTGCTGTGCTCACAGCTGGGTGGATAATCGCAGGTTGCCCTCCTGTGATATGGTGTGCTTTCTGTTGATGCATATTTAATGAGAAAGGTGTGAAAACCCACCATTGAGGCTGGCATGCAAAACATCACTTATCTCACCCTCCAGCACACTGAGTCCATGGAGTGGAAAACCTCACCCCCATTACAGCAATTCTGTCCCATTATAAGTAAAGGAAAGCAGTGATTTGTAACGCACTCACATAGTTAGATTGAAATGGCATTCAAAACCCACTTGAATGGTGCTGTTGTCTGAGATAATGAGACCTTCTTGTTGTCATTCAGTAATATATCATTACTCTTAATCACCAAAAATGTGCTGTCAATGAATTAGAATTGCAATCAATCTATATTGTTTCAGAAGATGGTGCATACATATCACCGCCTTGTTATAAACCAAATTTGCCTCTCTGCTATTGTGGGCATTTATACTTCTGAACATTTTGTCAGGACACAGGGAGAGGGGAACAGGTATTGTAATTCATGGCTTGGTGAAATATTCACACCAAACACCTTTTGGAACTAATACAGTTTTAGTTTGTCTATATTGGCCCAGCCAGCCCAGCCCATTTTGATTGTTCTCTATTTCATATAATCAGATTCTACCATATTGAAAAAGAATAAACCAGTAATTTGTTGAGATTATTTAATTTAAAGAGAATTTACATTTTTATGGCCCATTCCATAACTGTAGGATGTCTGAATGGATCCATTGAATTTTTTTTTATTCATTTGTTAGACATGGGTATTGCTGGCTGGGCCAGTATTTATTGGACATCCTTAGTTGCCCAAGAATCAACTACATTGCCATGGCTCTGTAGTCACATATAGGCCAGGCTGGATAAGGAAGGTATTAGTGAACCAGATGCAATTTTCCAACTATCAGTAATGGTTTCATGGTCATTAGTAGATTCTTAATTCCTGATTTTTTAAATTAAATTCAAATTCCACTATCTGCTGTGATGGGATTCGAACCTTGTCCCCAGAACATTAGCTGAGTTTCTGGACTAATAGTCTAGCAATAATACCACTAGGCTATCACCTTCCCTATGGAGACGTTAATGAAGTGTTGGAAAAATAACAGCAAAATTGTGCATAGCAATATCCCTCAGAGAGTAATGTGATCATAACAAGCGAATCTGTTTCAATAATGCTGATGAAGGAATAAAAATTGGCTAGAACAGTGGGGATAACTCCCCTGCTTCATCTTCAGAATAATACCATAAGATAATTTACATCCACCTAAGAATCCAGACAGGGCCTTGCATTAACTTATTTCTCTTTCTGTCATATTTTCTGTCATTATAATTTTTGGGAGGAAACCAGCTATGTACACTTTGGCTGAGGTAAGATTTGATTTTGAGAATGCACTTTGAACCTGTTAGCAATAATCCTAATGAATGTTGTCAGCCAGGCTGCTGGGGAGGTTCAATTTTGATATATGCATGTAAGAGTTTTTTTTTTAATTTGTGCTCATGGCCTTAGAATCTCCATTGCTGGGAGGAGGAGGGAAAAAAAGCTATGGGCAGGCCAGGTGATAGAGATTTCATTTTCAGTATCAGTTTGGAGCTTTGAGTTTTTAGTTTTAGAAGGGACAGCAAGCTAAAAAGAAGTGTTTTCCCTCTCTCACAGTTGTTTTAAAAATTCTGTTGGTTAGCTGAAAACAAGATTTTGTTTTCCTGAAGGGTGAAATCCTGCTGTTGTTGGAGGCTGGACTAGAATTTTTCTAGTATTTTGGGGAGCTGTCTTATCTTCAAGCTGTTCTGAGTCTTAAGAGCATTTGACTGCAGAATTCAACTAATGACCTCATTCGCAGTATCATGTGAGCATTAGTTTGTGCTGCATTAAATCTGTAAAAAGAGTTCTTCTTCTATGGGATTGGTTTGATTAAATTGTAGAGCTCTTACATTAAGGCTTACATTATCATGATTGTTTATTTCTTGTTTGTAATTGATAGAAATTCTTGCTAATTTTCTTACTATAACTATATTCTTAAATAATGATAAAATCTCCTTAGTGGGTCACTTGCATCATACCTGAATTGAAACATCTCATGCTTATCATAGCCAAATTCAAAATGCAAAACTTATGATTTGGACAGGCTTCATTAAACATTTTGGAGACTCTAACTTGAACCATGAAGTGTACAACTTTGTATCTTGATATCGGGATAATCCTGGGGACCTCCATGTGCTAACATTCACATTGAGCAATAACAGTACAAAAAAAGAGGCAAGAATATAAAGCTAGAATAGGTTTAAATAGTAGTAAGGATACAATATATTGAAGGAGATGTTGGTTCTGAAAAATATCTTCCAAGAAGCATTCAGCAGGAAACAAGTGAGAAAACAGGTTTGAATTACAAGGCATATATAATAATGAATTTGTCAATAAAGTGGCTGTCGAAAGTAGTCGATTGATGAGCACTGAGTACAATAATTGAGTAGATAAAGTACTTTGAGATTGAAAAACTTGACAATATTTTCTCCACATAATATTAAAATAGGCAAGTTTGGTCCACGTCTTTGAATCATAAACAAGAAGCAATGCGTTTCTATGGTATTAAACTCAAACAGGTCAGTTAGGAGCTCCAGGGCTTATAGCAAGTGTCAGGATGCTTGCCAGAATCTGATTAAAGTCAGATTGATGCAGTGTGTGCAAGAAAAAGAAAACATGAATCACTTACATGTCAAGATTTTAACTGAAATGGTTTATTGTTATACTGATTATGTGCAATCTACATACATTGTGGAGACCCAGAAGTACATATTTCACATTTGACTGGTGTAGAGACATCTTTTTCCCAGAAAATTGTAATGATGTGCTCCTTATTTCATTAGTTTGACACATTAAACGGATCTCCTAGATTACCTGTCAGTCTCTGTCCTCTGTTGCTAAGGGCATTGTTATACTATAGGTACAAGAGTGACATAGCAATTGGCACTCTTTAATTAATGAAAACACACAGCCAGATTGCTTCTCACTGGTGGAATCAAAGATCAGATGATCCTGAGAGAAATATGGAAAATAGAAGCAGCAGTAGGCCATTCAGCCTTTTGAGCCTCCTCTGCCATTCATTATGATCATGGCTGATCATCAAATTCAATATCCTGATCCGGCTTTCCCTCCATATCTTTTGATCCCTTTTGCCTCGATATCTAATTTCTTCTTGAAATTACACAATGTTTTGGCCTCAACTATATTCTGTGGTAGTGAATTCCACAGATTCATCACTCTCTGGTGAAGAAATTTCTTCTCACTTCAGTTCGAAAATCATCCTCAAAATATGACTCCGACTTCTGGACTCCCCACCATTAGGAACATTCTTTCTGAATCTACCCTGGCGGTTCCTATTAGAATTTTATAACTTTCTATGAGATTCCCTCGCATTTTTCTGAACTTTAATATTGATAATCCAAACCGATTTAATCTCTCCTCATATGACAGACCTGCCATTCCAGGAATCAAACTGAGGCCAACAGAGAATTTGGAAACAGAGGGGCTAAAATTTTAAAGTTTATTTATTAGTCACAAGTAAGACTTCCATTAACAGTGCCATGAAGTTACTGTGAAATTCCCCTAGTTAGCACACTCTGGCACATGTTCAGGTCAATTCGCCTAACCAGCAAGTTTTTCAGACTGTGGGAGGAAACTGGAGCACCCAGAGAAAATCCACACATGAGAACATGCAAACTCCACACAGAGAGTGACTCAAGCCAGGAATCGAACATGGGTCCCTGGTGCTGTGAGGCAGCAGTGCTAGCCACTGTGCTACTATGCCACCCCATGTTGGAGTAGGGTGGGAATGTGCAAATATCATGCCAGGATAGAAGAATACAAAGTCAGAGAACTGATGATGATTAAAGGAATCATCTCTGAGTGATATGCGGATAGCTGGGGAATGAAATGGAGCTGAAGGCAAGAGAACAAAGATCAACTTTGGGTGGGAGCAGAGAAATACAGTATTGGAGGATGGGGAAGGAACAAAAGCACCACTGAGAAGGTGCGAGATGCGTGAGGTAAGTGAAATGGAAATTATTGGATATCAATCCATCATCAATATTCTGGGGGTCACCATTGACCAGAAGTTTAATTGAATCAGCGGAATAACTAATGTGGCTATAAGAGAACAAGGCAGAGGCAGGGAATTCCATGGCAAGTGACTCACTTCATAACTCCCCAAGCTTCTCTATCATCTACAAGGCACATGTCAGAATTGTGACACAATGCCCTTCATTTGCTTGGATGAGTGGAACTCTAAGAGCACTCATAATGCTTGACACCATCCAGGGAAAGAAAATGTCTGACTACAGAATAACTGATCGTAAATGTAGCACAGATTTATAGTCATGTTATGCTATTACTGAATTGCTGTCGTGAAAGCAATGTATCAGTGAGTGCAAACAATTGGCACTTTACTACAAAGTAATGTTTTATTGGTTCAGGAAGAGAGGGTGTGTCCCACATATTTTTGGTGTAATGATACCGGGCTTTTCACCTTGTTACTTTCTGGAAGTTTATTCAGCACACTTCGTTTTTCAAAACTATATTCTTAAAGTATGTAAAAAATACATTCCAAAACATTTCAAGTTAAATTTTACATAAAGTGCAGTCAAATCCACCTCTTCTCCATTTAGCACGTTCCACTAAGTTGTCTCAATGCAATTTCAAAGCTCTTGGGGTGGAATTTTCTGCCTAACCACCACGGAAATCATAGTGGACAGGACATGGACTATGGAAAGGTCCGCTGACTTTGGGTGGGATTTTCCATTTTTGGCAGCTGGAAAGTCCTGTCCATTATATTCACAATGTACAATCCATGTCAAAATCCTGGAACTCACTATTTAACACTAATGTAAATGTACCTATATTAGATGACTACAGCAGTTGAAAACAGCTGTCCACCACCACCTTTTCAAGGGCAAATTAGGGTTGGGCAATAAATGCTGATCTTGCCAATGACGTTCACATCCCATGAGCAAATAAAAAAGGATGCAGAATAATTCCTTTCAATATGTCAATATAGAGTGATGATAGGTTCAGTAAGGCAAAGATTACCATATTGAATTATGGATGCCTTTGATATCCATATCTTGAAAGTTATCCAAGCGTATAATGACACTTGTAATTATTATGATGGCACCTAACTCTGTAGGTCAGGCTTACTGTATCTGACTTAAACAAGAGCTGAAACAAAAAGCAATTACTAGCAGTTATATTTGCTTTTCTTGCAGAGTGCATGCTCTCCCATTTATGCTAACTCCATGATCATGCATGCAGACATTCCAGGTATTGCATTTTGTGGTGAGGCTACTCTTTAGGAAGACAACATGCTGAAATATGGGATATTTAGTTTATATCCTGCAATCTTCCAATTACATCTTGCTCCATATATAGCCCTTGCTTGGTATTTGTTTGCATGTACAGAGAAATAATAACCTTAAAACAGTACTCAGGGAAGTCACAATTGTATAGTGTCTGAGCAAAGCACCAATTAAATTGCAAGAAAAATGTAAAGCATTATGTGAGAATCTTTTATTTTTTTCTGTTGTACTTTTCAGTGTTTTGTATTTGAGGCCAGAGTAAAGCTGGAGGAGATAAAGAGGATTCACATGTATTGAACGGAGTTGAGTAATTTAGAACAATGATGTTTGAAACTCTGTCATCTGAGTTTTAGTCAATTTTAGGAGAAGAAAAATCTATTAGTTTTGACAGTTGCTCTTCTGCTGAAAATGGTGGAGACTTAGTGGAATTCAGTTCATCCATGCAGCTATCCTCCAGTACTCTTCCAAGTGAGCATTGATGAGTTTAGTCAATGCCAGACTAACTGGAAGCACTATCAAGAGTCTAATATTGTTCTTATTTGATACCCTAAATGCAACTGGTATCACTCATTCACTGGAAACTCAGTTGTAGGAGCACCACTCTGATTAAGAATTGTTGGCTCCGCACATGATAAGTTTTGAACCTGAGACTTTCCTGCTCTGTATGGCTCAGTGATTTGCTGGATAAATGTGTAACACAAAATTCCTTGCCTGATGGTGTTGATTATTTTCTTCAGATACCCTTGAGTATATCACATAAGTGACTATTTTTCATAACTCCAGACAGTGAGCATCAACAGGCTATATGACCATGGGACTGTACTGTAGTAACAAGGACGGTAAAGTTAGTGTGGGACTGGAGAAATAGTACTGCCCATATTATGATGTAGAGAGCCACATGGGAGCAGTCGAGTGTCGGAGTGAGTCTGATAGAAGTCGACATGAAAACAGCACATAGTCAGGGTTGTATCTAGTACACATGTATATAGTTAGGTGTTGGTAATAAACAGATATTGCCCAATCATAAAGACCTCTTCATGAGACTATCATAATCATCCAACATGTTTCAGCTGAAATTCCAGTCCCTTTCCAGAGTCTGCACAAATGTACTTTCCAGCAGAGATTACAGGATGGAAATTAGAAGGGAGAATATTCTGGAGGGACAATCAGAAGGCAGGGCAGGGTGGCACAATAGTTAGTACTGCTGCTTCACAGTGCCAGGGACCTGCATTTGATTCCCAGCTTTGATTAGTGCCTGTGTGAAGTCTGCATGTTCTCCCTGTGTCTGCATGGGGTTTCCTCCGGGTGCTCCAGTTTTCTCCCACAGTCTCTAAGACATGCTGGTTAGGCACATTGGCCATGAGAAATTCTCCCTCAGTGTATCTGAACAGATGCCAAAGTGTGACAAGTGGGGGATTTTCATAGTAACTTTATTGCAGTATTAATGGAAGCCTACTTTTGACTAATACATAAACTTAAAATCTTTTCCTTCTCTCCAGATCATACTGTTAAATTTTTCTGTGGAATTTTTTCCTGCAGGTTGTGAATAGATTCAAAGAAACCAGTCTGGGGAAGATTCCATTTCTCAACTTGACTACTGGTAGACCCAATGATTTCATACCCATCTCATGTTAGTGAAGCCATACTCATGTCATGTTGATGAAGTCATGATTTAAGGTGTTAAAAGCTAGATAATGAGAGCCTCATTAATGATCTCTTGAAGTGGTGATCTGTCTGTGAGCTCTCTCCAGAGAGGGTTTAAATGATTTACGAAAGTTCCCACATCTGAGAAGGTTTAAAGGCCACTGGTGAACAAGGGAAGATTATGAATTAAATTAAAGTAAAAGAGGGAGAGTTCAGTTCAAAATTTTGGTTCAAAGTATGTGCTGATGAGGTATTGGCCCACATTTTCCAATTATTATTGGAACAGTTCTGATCCGTAAAGTTGCTGGGTTGTATTGAAACAATGACAAAGGACTAGCAAGTTAAACCATTTACTGATAGATCTTAGCAGCTCTTACATGTGGTGTGTCTGCCCATGTCGGGGAAGAACTTCCATACCACTTCCTGTGTGCACATCATCATGATGTACCTATGACAACTCAGTCTACATCTTCCCAATTAGTTGGGACAAACAGTACTACAGGCATGTGACAACATTGGATGGCGCTAACAAGTCATTAACTATTTACAATGTACAGAGCAGAAACTTGGGCTGCTTCATCTGGTACAAAACCCATCGTGTCTCTTCCACACGCCTTTTCAAAAAAAAGGCAGCAGTACTAACTACTGTATCACCATGCCACCCCTTCTGATTGTCCCTTCAGAAGGTTCTCCCTTCTGATTTCTATCCTGTAATCTCTATTGGAAAATGCATTTGTTCAGAGCTTGTGTAGGTTCAGGAATTTCAGCTGAGCCATGTTGGATGATTATGATATTCTCATGAAGACGTTTAGAAGTCTTTATGATTGGACAACATCTGTTTATTACCAATATCCAACTATATACATAGGCTAAATCTGTGCATAGTCCATGAGTTTGGGATTTGGTGTACTCGGGTGCCCAGAGATGTAAATGTGCCAGTAGCTGTGCTTGGACTTCTAGGGCTGTTGCCCACTGGATGAATGGCCTCGGGCATTCCTGATGTGTGCACAGTGGCTGCAGGAATTGTTGCATTGATATTTGAAGGGGTCTCCATCTCTGGTGGTGCAGGAGGCACAGATTGTGGACTTAGTGTGTTGAACTTTGTGGCAGTTGGTAGTGCTGTTTTAGGTACCAGTGATAGGTGATGCCAGTTTCTAATGCAGAGAAAACCATCTGAGGCAATCACATAGTTGTTTAGTTTGGAGGGGGAGGCGCATGGCTGTGGACTACTGACAGTTTGTCATGACTAGTAGTGCAGAATGTGGTCTGCTGCTTCCCATTCCATTTGAATATATCCGCTACCATGGGTGATCATGGAAAGTCTGAGATTTCATGGAGGCAAAATGGTTCTTTGGTTTCATGAAGTCTGAACATGTTGCATAATGCACATCTGCACATTTTCCTCTCTATCTCCATGTACATTGAGTGCCATTACATGGTTTCCTTTGCTCTACATTTTGTTACTTCCCCCTTGGTGGAGATGCTGGGTGTAATACCCTTATAGAGAGGTCAGGATGATGAATCTCTGCCCGTGCAATATCAATCTTTCTCACATGGTTAACTCCTCTCTCATGATGTAGGAGGTGCAGAACTCATAAGGAAGCTTTGACGACACTGGCCAGTCTTTCATGATGATGTCATGGAGCTGTCTCCACATGTGATCCTCCTGTAGGTAGCTTTGAGTTAATCAATTCTATGGGATGACAATACTTGAAAAGTCCCTCCTCACCAATCCACCTGGTGAGTGGTGGGTAGATAAGTCCTGGAGAGAGCATTAGCAAGTATAGCTCCTGACTGGGCTTGTAGTGTTGTACCTTGAGCATCATTCGCTGCAGGTGTGGTGATTCTCAAGGAGGATGATACATGGAGGAGCTTTATAAATATAGTTATGAAGGCTGATAATGTATTTCAACATTGATAGGATGGCCATAGATGGAGTCAAGAAATTCCTGACATGAGAAGGCTAAGGCAAGGAGTTCCTTCTTGATCTGGGCAAAATGGATTTTTAGTATCAGTAAGAGCCCTTGTTGCGAAGGATATTAGTCTGCCATTCTGGATACAGTGCAAATCCATGCTGGAAGGATCTACTGATACATGATAGGTGCTCGAAAGCCAAAGTATTGTAGCATCGGAGGGGCTAAGAATGGATGCTTGAGTTTGTTGAATGCAGCAATGTATCGTCTATCAGTAGATATCTCCTAGCACACTGTCTATCTCTTATCAATTCATGGTTGATATCTTCATCTTGATTTGCCCAGGAATTGTGGGCAGCATGGTAGCACAGTGGGTAGCACTGTTGCCTCACAGCGTCAAGAACCCGAGTTAATTTCCCAGCCTGGATCACTGTCTGTGTGGAGTTTGCACATTCTCCCTGTGTATGCGTAGATTTCTCCTGGGCACTCCGGTTTTCTCCCACCTTCTGAAGGACGTGCTGGTTAGGTGCAATGAAGCGAACAGGTACTGCACTGTGGCAACTAGGGGAATTTCACAGTAAATTCATTACAATGTTAATGTAAACCTTACTTGTGACTAATAAATAAACTTTAAAGAACTTTACTGTGCAACTCCCAGAGGAGTGGTTGTCATTCTGGGAGGATATTATTGCTCAGTTCCCCCACAACAGTATCCTTTCTTTGCAGTGGATTTCATCTCTACATTGCAAATAGGGCTGGACTTGTTTGGATTTGTCAAATTGCCAGCCTGTCAAAACCATCGTCTTCACTTTTGAAAGGACTGGGTTCATGTGAGTCTATGTCTTGATGAAATGGGTAGGATATCCAGGAAATTCAAAGCAATGACTATCTCCTATGGAAAAATATCACCTGAGGATCTGGAGCTGACTTCGAGCAATGGCATTTTGTGCTATTTGTGGCCCCTGCTGAAATGTATAGCTGTCCACAGCTAACATCTTTGACCTCGGGCTGATGTAATTGGCAGGACTGGTGCATCTTTCCAGAACAGTCCAAGCAACAGGTTATGATCCGGAACAATAGTGAAATGGCTGTTAACACAAACTGATGACACTTCTTGACAGCAAAGATAACTGCTAATCTCTCCTTATCAATCTATGAATATGTCCTATCAGCATCTGACTAAGTCCAGAAACAAGAGCAACAGGCCATTCTATGCCATTTTCCATCTTATGGGAAAGTACAACCCCTGTGTCAATAGGTGATGCATCGAACGTCAATCTGCTTGTCTGGATTAAAATGAAAATGCAAGGTAATGATTGTAAGGTCTGTTTTGCTTAGTCAAAGGCGTTTCTCTGGAATCAAGTTTTTTGATGTCTGGCTTACCAACAACCTGTCCTGGTCCTCCCATGCTGACACTATAATTAAGAAAGTCATCAATGCCTCTATTTTCTCAGAAGATTAAGGAAATTTAGCATTTTAACTGTGATTGTTACCAACTTTTACAGATGCACCGCAGAAAGCATTTTTCTAGTTGTACCACAACTTGGCACGGCTCTTGCTCTGTCCAAGATCGGAAAGAACTATAAAAGGTCATGAATGTAGCCCAATCCATCATGCAATCAGCCTTCTGTCCATTTCCTCTGTCTACACTTACTGCTGTCTTGACAAAGCAGCCCCATAATAAAGGATCCCATGTGCCCCACACATTCTGTCATCAACCTTCATCTGTCAGGAAAAAGATACAAT
Organism: Sphyrna mokarran; assembly: GCA_024679065.1. Classification (NCBI taxonomy): domain Eukaryota; kingdom Metazoa; phylum Chordata; class Chondrichthyes; order Carcharhiniformes; family Carcharhinidae; genus Sphyrna; species Sphyrna mokarran. The sequence goes on along the minus strand of JAGIQG010000003.1, from coordinate 99,687,090 downwards.
AGTCTGAGGTCATGTTCCAACTGACCTCAAGAGCAGTTTCTTCCCTGCTGCCATCAGACTTTTGAATGAACCTAGCTCGCATTAAGTTGATCTTTCTCTATACTGTAGCTATGATTGGAACATTACATTCAGCATTCTCTTGTTTCCTTCTCTATGAGCAGAATGTTTTGTCTGTATAGCACGCAAGAAACAATACTTTTCACTCTATGTTAATACATGTGACAATAATAAATAAAACCAAATCAAAATCTTCCAATTGCCAACATTGATTTTTTTTTTAGAAGACAGGGTAAGGGTACCAAAATAGTGGACAAGTTGGGTAAAAATTGGCCATAATAGTTGATCATCCCTAGAAAGACTGCAACGCTTACGTTCTTTGATGCATTTTCATTCAATGTTACATTCTCAGCCACCATTCAGATACTGACACTACACTTATTTTAAAGAAAATTAGAATGGAGGAAGGATCTGCATGCAGTAAGGTGGTTAGGCACAAGTTCACAGGATGGTGAGAATGGGTAGCTCGGATGCTAGCTCACTAAAGGGCGAGATTGAATGTTGTGGAAGAATCAGATGGAGATTTTGAGGAGTTGGACTATAGGCAAAGTTTGATGGGTGTAGATAACCAAATACCTGTTGCACTGGAAAGCCTGTCAAAAAGCCTGTACAAAATGTCACGTAACATGGTGGAATCTGGCACTAACTTGATACATGGCTTAGTGCAGCCCATTCTCTAAAACGTGTGTCTTTAAAATTGGTGATATATGTAGTAGTGTGTCCATTTCAGAGGGTCATGTGACCTAATCAGTCTGTCAGAATCCTGGTGCTGAGTGTGGCCCTCCCAGGCAGTGTTGAAGCTGGAGTCAAGCTAATTGGTAGCATCAATCTCATTCTCTGTACATAGTTTTATAACATTAATAAATAGTTCTTTTGTTGTTGCACTTGGTGGTTGCCATTCCTTCCAAGATATTACAATATACAAGTATATCTTCATTTGTTGAATAGCTGCTACCCCTTAAAATAGGTAATAACCATTATACTTCTTGCTCATTTAAATCTTACTGGAAACTCAACAAAGATCTTATTTTGCAGTTCATTTGTGGACTTCTCAAAAGGATTCTCTCAACACTATTGTAGCAGCTTTCTGAACAGATGGTTCATATTATTTAACTGCATTTGTTTGTCGTCATATAGACATTTGGAAGGCTGCAGTCAGAATGTAAAATATTTGAGCTGCCAGACTGTTTCATCTGAATTGCTGCAATGGCTCTCTCAGTAGAAATGGCCCAGTAATCACAAGGCTGTGTTTTCTTGCCAGTATATCCAGAAGATGCGTAAAATTGGCGCTGAAGTGAGGCTTGGAAAATAAAGTGAAGCCACTCCACCCTCAGCCAACCCCACCCTCCCATAGAGCAATTTCTAAAAAATTAATAGCTATTTCAAAGCCTCATTGATGGGTACTCTTCACAGGCAGGGAAGGCAGTCAAGGAGTCATGCTTTTCATCCATTATGTAAATACAAACAGCAGTATAGATTCTGAGTAGCAGCAGAATGTGTAACTGCATGAGTTTGCGTACAGCCTCATCTTCAGCAGATTCCTTTGTTCTACAAGATTTCCTTTTCCATTATTGATAAGCTTTTTTACAACAAAAATCACCATTGTTCCCTATTTTAATTCTCAAACCTTTATGGTCACAGAATTTCATAATGCACAATGTGAGCCTAAAGCATCAACAGTAGGTTGGTCAATATTCTTAAATACTGAGCGTAAGTCAGATCTAACTTCTGAAATAGGGCCTGACAGATTTAGATTTGTATTATTTCCATATTTAATTTTCACAAATAACACTTTCTCCATGGTCAATTTCACTTTGAATGATTATATAAAGTGCAAAGTACCATTAAATATTCATGTAGAATTGTAAAAAAGCAAGGCCATAGTTTTCAGAATAAAAATAAATCAAATATATATGTGACCTTGGATGAGCTTTCAGTTTATAGAAATAAGTTAACACCATGGAAAATGTGTTTACCTATGATCTATTTCCATTAGTGGCTATAATCATTAGCGATGAAGAGCTATTTGCCTGAAAGTGTCAGGAACAGAATGTGATATAACTTGGAGTGACTGTTCCCATAGAATTATGCATCCACAATTGTTTTTCATTTACAGCCAACTTCAAATATTGTGTCACTTCCCTATGTAAATGGGGTGAATTCAGAAGCCAGCAACTTAAATGTGCTATAATCAAACATATTTTACAAAAATTTATTTGGAACAGAAGTGGGTTGTCAAATAAATGAAATGGTTACCTGTTCATGTTGAGGGTAGAACTGATGAGGTGACAGATGAGGTTTTAAAATAACATTTTGCTTTGGGGCTCCAGATTGCTCTATGATCACATGTTAGAGTTACACCTCCTGAGCATAAAATGCATACAAAATGAGGGCACTCTTATCAGTCTTTTTTGGTTCCTGTGGCAATGCCTTTAACTTTAAGCTTTCATCGAGCTGCAAAAATATTATTGCACCACAGAGAATAATAATTAAATGACATTAATGTGTTCGTATGAAATTCCTAAATTCACTAATTTAACAGTACTAATCTATTTACTATTAACACCTCCTCTTCCTCCTTCAAGTCCCATGTCTTAAGAGGATGTTGGAGGCTATGGACTTCCATTTGATTGGTGCATGGTTATGCTTGGCAAAGTATTCCAGTGATGTTCTTTTGACTTCTTCTGTATAGCTGTCCAGGAAACTCTCCCACTCTTACACCTGTCATCAGGAGCACTGGAAGGATTTATAAACTAATTTAATATCTGTTTGGCCATATTAGGATTGCAGTCTCAAGTGGGACTCAAACTCAGAACTTCTGGCCTAGAGACGGGGATGTTATCCAATTTTGTCACAAGATCTCCCCTATCATTAACACCATAGGAGCTGATTTCAATAGCTTGGAGTTTTTTCCGATTGGCTGTTTGAAAATGGAATACTGGAAGCATAATCAGTATGTAAGTAATGTTCCGATCCCTGGACAGACTGTTAACTTTTAACATAGAAGAATCCCCATGAAGCCAACCAAAGGGAATCTGATGGACAAGGTTGCACTTTTAAAAACATTTGCTGTAACAAATAAACTAAAATTAACAAAATGCGTTTAAATTGTCTGGTACAATAAAACAAAAAATGCAGGAAAATCTCAGCAAGTCTGGCAGCTTCTGTGGAGAAATTAATGTTTTGAGTCTGTAATGGTGTGGTGGGTTCTGGTACCACCTAAACAGCAACAACATTGATCCTTTATTCTTCCCAACGTCAGTATTCTGTTCTTTACAACTATACAGCACATACTGTAACAAAGTCACTGCTTTATTTTCATAACCCTACTTCAACATGATGATGTGTTCAAAGACTGCCAAACAGTTTGTTCTGTATTCAAGGACTTTGGACTATACCAAAAAGGGGATACACGCTGAGCATTGAATTACATTCAGACAGTTTGGACTAACAGCTGTATTCTGTGCTGCAGAATAATGAATTAAGAAGCAAGAAATTAAAGTTGGAGAAACAGAATAAGTAAATTTCATTTCAGTCTGACACTTCTGTCTTCCTGGTTGAGAAACATGCAGATTCTTGGCCATTAAGTATGTTTGTCAATATTTATCCAAATTACAAGATTGGATGACATAATTGGCAGATGCTACGGTTAGTCTCACCACTCAATCCCCATGTGGTATCAGAACTGGGGGAAAGATATCTTAAATTACAACACGTGAAAAGTGAGATACAAGAAAAGTTCATTAATCTTTGAAACTCACCCCCTCACCATCCCACTGTATGTTAAATGCAAAGAAAGCCATCTGATCAAATGACAGTACAGAATACAGAAGCTTGACAATAACTGATGTTGCGACTTTCAATCAGAAATATTAGTGCTATTTTCTGTCAATTAAAAATCGGGAAAAGTTGAACATATAGCTATTCATTTCGTGCCTGAAAAAATGTGTAGTTGGCATTTGAGACTCTTCCTGTGCTACTCTTTGCTGCCCAATGCTTGCCTGATGCAATTCTGATGTAGACCTGTAAATCAGTAAACAGTCCTTCCTGCCTGAAATAGATGTTATGCTAAAAGATGCAATTTTGTGAAACTGTTGAACTATTGCTCCATAAGTGTGTCACTAAGGAAGAGATACATGCTGTCATTTCTCAGGATTACAGCACACGTTCTGGCTGGTGGATAATAGTTATTGACAGTATAAAGATAATTGTAAATTATATAGAACTTGTATGGCACAGGAGATTATTTGACACGTTTTGGCTGTACTAGTCAGAAAGGAATATGATGAGGATTTCTGCCGCAACCACCCTTTCAGGCAATGATTTCCAAATCTCCACATCCTCTGCCTGAAAAAAATACTCCTCAACTCTCCTCTAATCCTCTGCCATTTACTTTAAATCCAAGCTCACTAGTTATTCGCTTGTCAGATAAGGGAATTAGGTCCTTCCCATCTACGTTATCTTGGATCCTCAATTAAATCTCTCCTCAATCTCCTCTGTTCCACTGAAAGTATTTCTAACCTATCCAAACTTTCCTCACCATTAACATTTTCTGTTCCTGTTAACACCTTCAGCAAGCAGCTCTGTACTCTCTCTAGGGCAATCATGTTCTTCCTGCAATGCAGTGACCAGCACACAGTACTCTGACTGCAGATATATCTAGCATTTTATACTGTTCTGGATAACCTGCATAACCTCTGGCAATATGTTTCAGCCAAATAAAAGGAATGTAATAGTGTATTTCTTCTTAAACACCTTACCTACTTGACAAGCTTCCTTCAGAGATCTGAAGGTGTGTTCCTCTACACTTGGCATTTTTACTCTTGTTCAGATTTCAAGGATGGATACTTTGGCCCCAGTGTCTATCCTTGAAATTTGAACAAGAATAAAAATGCCAAGTGTAGAGGAACATGTCTTCAGATCTGTGAAGGAAGCTTGTCAAGTAGGTAAGGTGGTTAAGAAGAAATACACTATTACATTCCTTTCATTGGCTGAAACATATTGCCAGAGGTTATGGCAGGTTGTTCAAATTTCAAGGATGGACACTGGGGCCAAAATCTTATTGCAGTTCAAATTAACTAAAATCAACATTTTTCAGGAGAAGGGCATTTCAAATAGGATAGATAAATTACACTCTAAATACATAATCCAACAAAAATATGCCCCAACAAAAATGTGGAACGTAATGCAAGAATCACAAGCTCTTGCATTACTTGCCATATAAAGAGGTGCAGTTTTTCCAACTAGGCCTCCATCTTCTGGATTTCCTACTTCCCATTTCAATTGCTTCAGCTCAAGTTGTATTCACCAGGAACTGTATTCTATCCAAGGATCCTGGACACACTTACCACCAACATACGTCAGCAAAATATCTCTCACTCATCTTATGTCTGGCTTGAGGAACTGAGTTTTTAGTGACTCAATTGTTTGATGGAACAGAACAGAAAATGCTGAGAAAACTCGGCAGTTCTGGCTTCTGAAATTTCCCATTCTGCTGCAGTGGATGGAGATTTGGCTGTTTGCCAAATTTTCTGGCCTCACTGCAGCAGGAACATAGCATGAATGACAGGCAGGATGGCACCCTGGATGTCTAAAAGAAGTCTCCAGTTCAATTGAAGAGGGGGAAATCTGTGTGCAAATCAGGCATGGAAGATCAGGATCTGACTTTCTGAGTCTTGGTTCTCATTTTGTGGAGGTAAAATGCATGTTTCCAAGGTGAATATCCCATAAGAATAATCTATAACACTGCAATGTGAGGCCTATTCATTTGATTCTGGGTTGCAAAACATGATTTATGAAAAATTATTGTGATCCAAGAAAAATCAAGAACTTTCCTTTTCTCCATCATTTGGGCAAAGATTATAATTTGTCAATGATAGTAAATTTGGTATCCAATTGAAATGCCATCGAAAACTGTTAATAGAATCTTTTCAGAGTGGAATATACTATTGATTTTTGTAGTTCTGTACTATCATTTGCTGAATGTGTTTGGACATTTCCTTCACACAGGTTCAAGTTACAGCTGGGGGCAGAGAGTGGCAATCAATCCAGGCAATTAATCAGTGTGCAATTTATTGCTACGAAGTCCATTGACTGTGTGGATCACTGAGCAGGGAAACACTAAAGCCATCACACCTGTGGAATGTTGTGTCTTCTATTGGTTGAGTAATTTTTAACAAATGAAAAATATAACCCACTCATAAGATATAGGAGCAGAATTAGGACAATCAGCCCATTGAGTCTGCTTTGCCATTTAACTATAGTAATATACTCCTCAACCCCTTTCTCCCACTCTTACCTTGTAATCTCTGATTCCCTTACCAATGAAAAATTTATCTATCTCTGTCTTTAAATATATTCAATGATTTGGCCTCCATAGTCACTGTGGCAATAAATTCCATTGATTCACCACCCTCTTGCTGAAGAAATTCCTCCTAAACTCAGTTGTAAAGGGTCATCCTTCACTCTGAGGCTATACCCTCAGCTCTTAGTCTCTCCAACTATTGGAAACACTTTCCCCATGTCTACTCTATACAGGCTTTTCTGTATTCTGTAAGTTTCAATAAGATTCCCTCTCATTCTTCTAAAGTCCATCGGGTATAAACCCAGAGTCCCCAAACGCTCCTCATATGTCAAACTTTTCATTCCCAGGGTTATTCTCATGAGTTTCCTCTGGCAGAGGAAACCAGGCATTAATAAATGTGTCAATTCCAAAGTATGTTTTCACAAAAAGCAATATTTTCACACCATGTCATTCAATGCATTAGTTTGAAAAATCTTAATCTGCTTTTTCAAAAAAGGTTTCATGCAGCTGTTTAAAGTGGGTTTAACTATGAACATTTGTAGATAATTTGCAACTTTGCTGTGTTAGGGGTAACTTGACAGAGCAAATCACTGACCCCTTGGAGAATATTATCATTAGAGGCTGTGGAAATTTATTCCATTGAAACTACTCAAGAAAATTTGTGTTTTCTATCAGGTTTGATGTGATCAGACTGGGATTGCATGAGGTAGGGTTCTCTCAGTTCAATAATTTGCAGTTGTCCAGATATGATATAAAAAGTGAATGTTTATTTGCAGTGTGTTCAGACCTAATCAAAACAGAGAAAAAAAATGAAATAAATACCTAGGTTGGACTTTACATGCATTTCTGCTCACAGTGAATCCTTCCTTCTCAAAGGCAGCTTCCTTTTATTCACAAATTGGTGACTCAGTCACCAGGTCCCAGGTCCAATTCTGGCTTTGGGAGTTTGCACTTTCTCCTTGTGTCTGTGCAGGTTTACTCTGGGTGCTCTGGTTTAATCCCACAGTCCAAAGATGTGTGTTAGGTTGATTGACCATCCAAATTTGATCCTAGTGTCCCGGGGATTAACGGGGTAAATATGTGGGGTTACGGGAATAGGGCATGTATAGGATTGTGGTTGGTACAGACTCAATGAGCTGAATGGCTTCCTTTCATACTGCAGGGATTCTGTGAAGTGGGCTTCTTCCTTGTCAGAATCCTGCTTATCTAGTCTGATAAGTAGGCATAGCTAAAGTGCAATATAGCATAGCCAATTCACATAACCTGTGTATTTTTGGTGGAAACTGGAGCACCTGGAAGAACTGCTCTCAGATACAGGGAGAACATGAAAACTCTACAAGACAGTCACTGAAGGCTGGAATTGAACCCATGTCCTTGGCACTGTGAGGCCACTAAATGTGTTACCCCTCAAGTCAGTAACTCTGAGTCAAAGTGCCTCAAGCCACAGTCGCTTACAAAAGATATGTTTTCCCTGGATCACACTGGTGTCCAGGAGCTCTCACATTCTCCAATCATAACACATCACCTATCCTGCCATCATTAGCATAGTAAGAGGTCTGACAACACCAATTTTAAATCTAACCGATTTATTTGATAGTAAACTTGCTAGCTTTTGGCCTTTGTGCCTTCGTCAGGTGAAGGCACAAAGGCCGAAAGCTAGCAAGTTTACTATCAAATAAATCGGTTGGATTTAAAATTGGTGTTGTCAAACCTCTTACTGAGTTTACCCCAGTCCAACGCCGGCATCTCTACATCATCATTAACATACTCATAGCATTGATTCCTCATTGGTGCACTATGTGACTTCCTGTGGCCACCTTGGTAGGAAAACTGTTATCCAAAATCTGGGGGATGTTAAGAGGTAAATGCTGTCCTTTCAGCCCATAGTCCCTAGTGACACTAAACAGGACAGTGATCTGCTTCAGTGGATTGACTCATTATAGTCTGTTTAACACATTAGAAAAATTGTATGTTTCCAGCAGTGTCGCATCAATTGTCCAGACTGTTGTTCTCTCAATGTGACTCTTCATTGGAAGCACAGGATATAGAGTGAGCCTGAAGTTCCTGTTCTTGCAAAAAAAGTATTGTCTGATTTAGCACAGACAGCACCATGGGATTTTACTACATAGAATATACAGCACAGGAAACAAGAATATTTGACAGCTTTGTTTTTTTAAAGAAAGCAAGTAACTGCTCATTGCGATTCCAGCTCTTTGGTACAAATGGGTGGTTGTGCTATGGGAGCATTTGTAGAAGCCAAGCAAAGGAACCCAAACCATTGTTTGATGAATAAAAGTGCACTGCATTCCCTTTTTAGAAACTGTGTTAGAGTTAGTCAGAAAACTCATAACATGCATAATTTGTCCAATGTTTATCAATTCAACATTTTGCAATGGAAAGCTCAGGACAGAATTGAATAGGATACTGAAATTGCAATTTGCTTTAGCTTGAGAGAGTGAGTAGGGACTGAGATGGAATAGTGCTGCTTTAACTGGATGACACTACTGTTCATTTCAGACTGGATCTCAGACAAGGATAGTGGTTACACAGAGAGAGTGGAAGCTAGTGAGATTTGGTATTGAGGGGAGAGTTGAGTGAGCTAAATCAACACACATGTGGAAGCTTGCATATACTGGGTAAGAAAGGAAGCCATTATTGGAGAAGTTCTGGCAATGATCAAATAGGTAAACTGGGACCAGTGAGGAGAATCTCACTGAGCTAGATGGCATTGAAAAACTGAGAGAAAGAATGCATGGTGGGATCATATCAATAGCTACAGAAAAATTGAGTCCAGATATATACCTTGGTCACAGTTACAGAGAATGTCATTGAGACTAGGTTAGGAACTGTTTAAGTGTGGTGATAGTGGTAGAATCCTGATTTGCAAGATTCGAAAACAGACTTGCAGGAAGGGTGGGCACTGAAGGTAACAACATGTCCAGACCAAAAGGACATTGGAAATAGAGCATTCATTTCCTAGGACAATCAGAGTGAGAATTGTTTTCTTTGGGCAAAGAATTTTGAATGTGGAAGGAATAGTACCTGAGGATGACAAGCTTTTTAAACCACTTCAGCTAGCATGGGGACCAGGAAAGGGAGTTGAGTGGTCAGCAGTTCATTGTAAAAGGTAGGACACTATTCTAAATCTATATAAAGCATCAATTTACACCAGGTGGCGTGTTCCATTCTATTCTGGGCACCTCACGTCAGGATGGATGTAAAAGTATTAGGGAGACTATAATTGAGATTTACTAGAATGGTTGTAGTGATGAGGGGTTACAGAAACAGAAGCTGGATTGTTCTTTTTAGAGCAGAAAAGGTTAAATGAAGATTTGGTAGAAGTATTTGAAATTTAGATAGAAAACAAAAGAGAAACTGTTTCCAGTGACTGAAAGATCAAGAACCAGCAAAGCAATACAGAAGGGGGCTATTCAGCTCATTGAATCTGTACTGACAACAATCCCAACCAGGTCCTATTCCTGCACCCCACACATTAACCCCGCCAATCCCCCTGACACTAGGGTCAATTTATCATGGCCAATCAACCTAACCCACACATCTTTGGACAGTGGGAGGAAACAAGAGCACCCAGAGGAAATCCATGTAAGGAGAAAGTACAAACTCCAAACAAACAATGACCTGACTCTGGAATTGAAACTGGGTCCCTGGTGCTGTGAGGCAGCATTGCTAATCACTGTGCCACCATGCTGCCTACAGAATGGAGGTGATATGAGGAAAAGCTTTTTGCTGCAATAAATGGTTGGAACAATCTGCCTGACAAGGTGGTGGAAACCAATTCAATAGAATTTTTCAAAAGGGAATTTGATAAATAATTAGCAGGAGTTAAACTTGACAGAGACATTAGGAAAAGAGTGAGGCTAACTGAATTGCTCTCTGGGGGAGATTTTTAGTCTGCAGGATTGGCAATGCATGCTGAAAATCTGGAGGGTGCATTTTGCATCTTTGAGTTTCTGAGGTCAGATTTTACCAGCCCGTGGCCGGAGGAGTAGTTTGAAACATGCTGTGTAACCAAAGAAAACTCATTTTATTTCATTAGAATGTCATTAACAAGCAGAGTCTCTGGGACTTCCCTCCTGACCGGATATTCAGCGTCATGACATCATGCCAACACCATTTACAACAGGTCTACATTAGCATGAACGTGGCGTCTTCACTTCTGACAGAGGATTTCAGAGGTGTGTTCAGGCAGCCAGCACACACCATGGTGTTCACTGCTCAGGGGCACCAAAGAGGATGTGGAGGAAACAGATAAGTTCAACTTGGACAAGGCGTGAGGGTTCCTAGAGTAGCCATATTGGGGGAGAAGGATCAAAGGGGTCAATTGCAGGCCTTACCTTCCCTTCATGTCAGAGTGTCCCTTGCTTTGAAGGAGTTGTGCAGGCTGGTCTGCAGGCACTACTCCCAGGTTCTCCTTCCTGGACTTCTGTGGGTGAACAATGTGAAATCGCTTCAAACATTCAAAACAAAATGGCAATCTATCTACAGTAATGACAATATTTAACTGCACCCACTATATGCCTACAGTTTCTTAATTTTCCTGACCCTCCAACTACCCCTATGTGTATGCCCAGATTCAGGACTGAGATTGAGATAACCTTTTCCATACCCTTTTGCCTAAGATAACCTTGGCAGCCTTCTCCTTGTGGAGAGGTCCGGGAACTTCAGGATCCGGGCTTACTTTGAGGCAGCATGCGTGTTTGGCTGCTTCCCTCCTTGGTGTCTGGAGTGTCTGGTATCACTCACAGAGAGGGGGCTGTCATATAGGTTGGAGGCACCCAGTATCCCTTGGCTGGAGGCCCCAAAGCTGTATACCTATTAATCCTCTTCCCTTCAGATTCTGGGGACCGTGTGCTCCTCCATGGGATGGAAGGGCAGCTGGATGAGGTCCAGAAACACCACCATCTTCTGGCGCTGAGACGCATGGACATAAAAATTATTGCTGGTGAGGCATAAGATTGGGCCCAAAAACACGCTGCCACCATCAGCAGGAATCACTTTGTTTTTCGTACCTGGACCGACTGCCATTTTATGGTAAGATTTTGTCATTTGAAAGAGCCTTCCCAGACTCAACAGTCAAATGGCCTCCTTCTGTTCTCTACTATTCTATTCACATTTTAGATTCTATTGTGTGTAGTTCTCTGTGTGGAAGAATGATTCTTGACTCCAAATTACAAAGGCAAATGACAGACAGGTTGCCATCATCTGAGTCAAAGGATACGAAATGAAAAATTTCATTGTTGAAATGATTTCCAAAAAGACTTAAATAGAGCATGAAAAATAATAGCTGAAGTATGTTTTGATTAGCTAATTGTTCAATTGTTGCCATTTAATATATCTCTGTATAGTTTAACATGGATTAATCAATTGTATTAAAATTGGCGTTGTGCGCAAAGAAATTGAAATCCCAGAACAAACAGAATTGTCAAACTCATTAAAATCCAATCATTTAAAATTGTTACGTGAGATGGGGCTGGAAACAAAAGAAGCATTAGGACCCAGGAACCACCCCCTCCCCCATCTCTCCCCCCACCTCCAGAGTGAAACCTCTATTCAACAGTACCTATTATTTGAGGAAAGCAATTGAAAGCTTGGGAATGAAAAAATGAACAAGTTTGCAAGCAGCATTTCACTGTGAGCATTACCAAGAACAATATATTTTGTTCCTGTAGTTTTTACTCAGGTGGCACAGTAGCATAGTGGTTAGTACTGCTGCCTCACATCACCAGGAAGAGATCTGACAACACCAATTTTAAATCCAACCAATTTATTTGATAATAAACTTGCTAGCTTTCGGCCTTTGTAGCCTTCGTCAGATCTCTTACTGAGTTTACCCCAGTCCAACGCCGGCATCTCTACATCATCACATCACCAGGAACCAGAAGTCAATCCTGACTTCTGTGTGGAGTTTGTACATTTTCCATGTGTCTGTATGGGTTTTCTCCACGTGCTTTGGTTTCCTCCCATAGTCCAAAGATGTGCAGATTAGGTTGATTGGCCGAGTTAAATAGCCAGGGAGAGTAACAGAGTGAATATGTTTAGGGGAATAGAGCCTGGGTGAGATTGTTATCAATGCTAGAGAGTCTAGAGACTCTAGAGAGTCTATGAATAATATTGGAGGTACACTTACTTGTATTTTTTAAGCTTTCTTCACTGTTATCCCCCCTACCCTCCTCACAGACTTCAATTTCAAATTTATTTGGGAAGGCAGAATACTGAGTCACATCTGGCAATACAATGAAGACATTCTGTGATCGGTAGAGAGAACACTTTAAGCCGCATTGAAGGATCAGATAGTATTTCTTCCCGTGCAGATAAGTTCTGCATCTCTGCAGAATGCACCATTTAATGGCTTGATGAAAAATTGGGACAAGTTACCACATGATCTAAGTGGCTTCCAATTGCCTGAATTGGGAACCCTGAGTCATGAGTGCTGCCAGGCATATAATTTTGAATAACTTTAAATGTGTTTTGAACAGTCCATATTTTTAAAATCTTTCAATAAAGCGAATAACCATGTAGAATTCTGCTAACTCCTCACACATATAGCCTTAGGTTGTATGTTTCATTGAATACTTTCAGGAAAATAAAGTCCAATTTTTTGTTTGTTTAGTGACAATCATGTCAAAAGTGATTGTGTCCAACAACCTTAAAAAATGATTACAGAGCAGGCTTACTCTTTCTTCCTCCTCAGTTCATTGACAGGCTGTCTGAATGTGCTATACATATCCAGCAGTAAGAAGTAGGTCAAAACAAGCGTCGACCAACAGAACAAAATGGCAGTAATCAAATATATAAACTGGAAATTACTGCTTTAGGCTATATCTAACAAAGGCTGTTGTTGAAACTCAGAATGTATATAACTTACATAGAATCTGAGATGTCCTGCATGTTTTAAAGTTCCTTCATTAACTTTTGCCTAATGAAACCATCACAATTGAGATTTTTGTGAAAGAATTTGTGTATCTATTCAATTAGTTTTTTTAAAATGGCATATATGCAGGAAAGTTTGAAACATTAAGGATGTACATTACCCAAGTATTATAACTCTAAGTTCCTGAATTTTGTGTTTATTAAAATGATAGTTTTGAATATTTTTCATTATGGATACTATGTATCAAGTACTAGGTCAGATATACTCAGTTTTGATGTAAACTAAGACTCTTCCTATTTATACCTTAACCTTGACCTCTCAACAGCACATATTATAGTATTGAAAAGCTAATTTGCCCCCATCAGTCTTTCTGTGGGCTCTCTGATTCAGTTTGCCAGGCTAATGTAAATTACTGCCAATTTTGCATTGTGAATCAATATGCACTAGGAATTGGTTTTAAACTTCCCACTCTCATTTCAAAAAAAAATCTGATATGTGAACACACTCACTTTAGGTCCTGACCTGTAGACATGCAAGTTACTAATCATCACACAAAGACATAAGAAATGATAAATAGAAATACATTTCTCACAATGGAAGCATTCATTTTTTTTATTCATTTGTGGGATATTGGCATTGCTGGCTGGCCAGCATTTATTGCCTATCCTTTGTTATCTAAAGGGCAGCTGAGAGTCAATCACATTGATGTGGCTCTGGAAGCACACGTAGGCCAGACCAGGTAAGAATGGCGGATTTCTTTCCCTAAAGGACACTAGTGAATCAGATGGGTCTTTTTGACAATTGACAATGGTCTTATGGCCTTCTGGAGATTTTCAATTCCAGATACTTTTTATTCAAGTTCCCCTATCTGCTGTGGTGGGATTCGAATTCAGGTCTCCAGAACATTAGCTGAGTTTCTAGATTAATAGTCTCGCAATTATACCACTAGGCCGTTGCCTTCCCATAGCATATTCATTTATATGATTATTCATGGAATATAACCTCAAATACAAATATTAAAAACTACAAATACTGAGTCTGAAAACAATAGATAGATATAGGAAATAGATGGTAAGTCAGTCAGCACCTGGAAGGAAATAAAAATAACCCAATACCCTGGAGATGAATTGTGTTTTGAGGTAAAATCAATACCTAAAGTATCAGTCTGGAAGGAAAAAGAAAGACAAGTTGACATCTGAAGTGGAGACTGTCAAAACATAGCATGTTAATCATTTTTTTGCCTCTTTATTGAGCTGATTTCCAGCATTTGTATTTTATTTTCCCATTTTCTTATTTCCTTCATTTAACTCTTTCCTTCATTTAACTCTTTCATTTTGAGGTGGAAGGAAATCTGGCAGTGTGTCCAGTTTATGTACCTTGCTTGGAAAATGGAGAAATCCATCAAATCTACGAGTGCTGTGATCAGTAACCATGGCTTCCTCTACTGAAAAATTGGTGATTCTTCTGGTAACCCAAACCCAGCAGGTCATTTAGCGGATGCCAGAGATGCACAGACCTGAAACATTTCTTCATTTATCAGTTCTTTTTTGTAGGGTCAAGGTGGGAGGTTAAGCAGATGCCCCCCAGTTCTTCTTCCTTCTCATGTCAACACAGTAAGAAGTCTGACAGGTTAAAGTTCAACAGGTTTATTTGGTATCACAAGCTTCCAGAGCATTATTTCTTCATCAGCTAAGTCAAGTCAGCAGCAGGAGGTACCAGCATTTCATGCAAAGGAGGAAGGAGTGTGACCAGTAGCATAGGAATTAAGGGCCGCAGTAACCTGGTGTGACCACCAATGCCAATGGACCTCAATTTTCCTCCATTTTGGCACAGAATCTATGACACCCTCTCTGGATAGGCTCAATCTTCATTGAGACTGCTGCTTTGATATCTGGACGCTGTTCATCTAGTTTGTGCGCCCTTAATTATGAGCTAACTTCTCCATGCAGATACTGTTCATGGTCCCTCCACGCCCATCTACTGCTTTCCCATCTCAAAGTTTCCCTTAAGGCCATGAGGTTGCTACTGCCTGGATCCCTGTGGCTTCTTTTCTCATGTCCTCCTTGTCACCGCAGGAACTGTTTCCTGAGTGGAGGATGCTCATGGAAAGTGGAAACTGTTAGTCTGAAGGGGCAATTAGCCAGCTGTTTCCTCCACACACCCCGGCTACCCGCTGTCAGAACTCTCTCAGTGCAACCACATGCCACTAGCCAGATGACACTATGGAAAGTCAACACCAAATCTGACAGCTGAAATCTCCTTTTTGAAGCAAGTTATTCTGGCTGCACTAACCCAGCCTTCCTATAAAAGCATACTGTCTGAATGAATGTAGAAATGCCCTTAGCAGCCACCCTATTGTCACCTTGATACATTTCCTAGGGCTCTTACACACCATGAACTTGGTGCAAATTCAAATTGGCCTGTGAAATACAATTCCAGGGGCTGTTGGATACGACGAGAGCTGTGGTGCTTGGGTGGGGTGTGTGTGAGGAGTCCCTTGGAGGAATCAGAGGGTATGGGGGTTGTACCATACAGAACTTGGTCTGGGTGTTTAAGATAGTTGCTTCAAAATTGGAAGTGCTTATTTTCCTTCTAACCTTCAGTTACATGTAACACTGGCAGAGCCATCCACAGTTAGTGATTTAAATCACTGTCAGATAGTTCCCAGCTCAGCGCAATTATCCAGGAGAATTGTCCAGTGCTTCTGGACAATTGCCGGGTAAACCTTTACGTGGGAACTTCCCAGAGGAATTTCTCTGTGCATCTTTGGAGTAACCCGCACCCCCAAATCTAATACTGAGAAGTTCAGGAAGTTCTGAATCATTATTTAATACTCAGTGATATATCTTGCTTTACCAGCCATCTTATTTACTTGTAATGAGTGAAATGTGCACATTATAAATTGTGCATAATGCACAAGTGTGTAATTCATCATTCTCATCACCACAAAACCTACAGCAGCATCCCATATTTATCTGGCTGGCTATTGGTCTTTGTGGCTTGCTGATTGGTTTCCCAAGAAGAGTTCATTCACATCAGCAAGTGGTTAATGAAGTGAGTTACTTCCTACAACTTTGCAGTCAATTTTATGTCAATAAAGCACTATTGCATCATTATTACAGGCATCATAGATATTAACAGGTAAGAAGTAAGATGTGTGTGTGTGTGTGTGTGTTTGATTTGATAAATGAAGAAACTTATCATTTATAGGTTATAACTAGCCTAAGCTTAATAATGTGTTGTAATTAAGCCCAAGCCAATAATACTTTGACATATCAGAAAACTGAAAATATCTGAACTCCAAAATGCAATCGACCCTAAGAGTTTTGGATAAAGAATATTTGACCTGTAGTAGGAATGTGCTGGGGAAATGCTGAATTATAGCAGTGTAGACAAGGGGAAGTGCAAAGGAGAAATAGACTTCAAATGCATTATTTTGTTACATATTTCCTTTTGCAGTACAGTGTTTCTGTTCATACTTGACATTCTGGGGGAAATTGAAGTTCTCCATGGAGCAGTGTGACTATTGTGAGGCGTAAGTGTAAAAGGAAAGACTATGTCAACTGACGGCACCATTTTCCTCCAGAGACCACAGTTATGGTATAAACAATTAAAACTGACTTGAATGGAATAGATCTGACTGTTTTACAGTGTGAGAGGCAAGAGGCACCAGAGAAAAAGTTCTATGTATATATATAAGGAATCTGCTCACATCAATGTTTTTTAGTATGGATTGGGCTGCATGTTTGGTTTTAAGTTTTGAAAGCTGCACTGAATGCTTAAAATAACTTTGTCAAACTGATTAGAGAAAGCAACCTGTCTATTGCAGACAAAACGATTGACTGCAAGAAATCCTGCTTTCTGTTGGGTGTTTGGAATAATGGCTTTGGCTGCCCTCTGCTGTGCAACTTTGCATTATTTACAGTCAGAGCATAGTTGCCAAGGTAACAGCCTAAGAGATCAAGGCTGTTTTAATTTTGATCCCTCCTTCTCCATAATGACAACTTGCCTTTGAATGCTGGACATTCAATGCAGCTTAAAATATATATCTTAGCATAGAATTTCCTGTGTCTGTCTCTCACAATAAAACTACTGAGTTCTTCTATAAAGTTGTACTGTGATTATTTTAGTGTGCATGTCAGTTTTCTTCCTTAGTGATTGATCATCATGATTTTCTCTTTTCTGTTTTGTCCATTTGGGTATCTTAATCAACCAGGTAACACAAAATTCATTCTATAACCTTTAATTTTATTTAAATTGTTTTCTCCATCTACAGCTGATCAACACCTGCACAGTTTGCACATACTTTAACACAGTATCAACCTTGCTCTAAGCCTATTGTTTTTATTTATTTCCTTTCCACAACTGGGGCTGCATGGTAGTACAATGGTTAGCCCTGCTGCTTCACAGCACTAGGGACCCGGATTCAATTCCAGCTTGGATCACTGTCTGTGTGGAGTTTGCACTTTTTCCCCATATTTGTGTGGATTTCCTCTGCTCCAGTTTCCTCCCACGTTCTGAGGAATGTGCTGGTTAGACACATTGGCTCAAACAGGTGCTGGACTGTGGCAACTAGGGAATTTCATAGAAACTTCATTGCAGTGTTAATGTAAACCTTACTTGTGATTAATAAATAAACTTTGCAGCAAGTGCTGTAATGGCAGAGCGCAACGCGTTATGTTTGCATAGAGTCATAGAACCCTTGCAGTGCAGAAGAAAGCCATTTGGCCCATCGAACGTGCACCAACAGCAGTCCCCCCAGGCCCTATCCCTGTAACCACACGTATTTACCCTGCTAATCCCTATGACACTAAGTGGCAATTTAGCATAGCCAATCAATCTCACTTACACATCTTTGGATTGTGGGAGGAAACCAGGGTGCCCGGAGGAAACCCATGCAGACGCGAGGAGGATGTGCAAATTCCCTGCAGACAGTTCCCGAGGCTGGAATTGAATCTGGGTTCCTGGCCCTGTGAGGCTGCAGTGCTAACCATTATACCACCGTGCCGCCCACTGGCATGGAATCAGTCTGGTCATTGCTTTGTAGGCAGCATATTTGTTTCAAGCTGTCTTCAGTTTTACATAATGCTGTTTGCAGCCAGAATGGTCCATGCTGTTTGCTGCGATGAACATCATCAGTGGCCTGATATTATTGTTACCACCGCTACTTAAATGCAGCCTGGACCTCTTAAAGAAGAGATATAGTAGGGATATGTGCTATATATGCATAAATGTATGAATGTATGTATACATGAAATATTCATTTTTTAAACTAAAGACTGTATGATTATATGTTATATAGGAGGACATGCCAAAGACGAATCTCCACTTTTGTATGGACAATGATATTCTATTCTATTCTATTCTACTCTATTGATGCATCCATTAT
This sequence comes from Sphyrna mokarran, assembly GCA_024679065.1. Lineage (NCBI taxonomy): Eukaryota > Metazoa > Chordata > Chondrichthyes > Carcharhiniformes > Carcharhinidae > Sphyrna > Sphyrna mokarran. Next base: position 99,668,448 of record JAGIQG010000003.1, on the reverse strand, counting down.
TCATCCAAAACAGCCTTCCCAGTCCTTGTACACATACAATCTAACTTTCGTTCCTGTCCTTGAGAAATGATATAGGAATTCATATTATGTAAGAAATCATTTACCAAACATTCTTATTGTTAGAATTCTAGAAATTTTCTCAACTGTAGGCATTTGTAAGGGTTTTCTTTGAAAAAAAAGTGACCAAATTCATTATTCTCTATGGATGTGATATGCTTAAATCTTCCTGTAAAGGGTTAACTAGTTTTATCTATCTTGCCTTTGCCAATACTGAATGGTGACGCAGGCAACCTCGAGCTATTATTATGTCTCAGAAATGGGACTAATTTATAAATTGGGAATATTTTTGTTATAAATCTGCAGTGGTTGTGATTTCAAGTATATATGATATATAAATGTGTGTGTTATTTTGTCAAATTCAATATTAACAGATTCATTGCAATCTGAGTCATCATAAAAAAAGTAACATTACAGATAAAATTGTTTTTCTTCCTATTATTACAGTAAATTTCTAAGGTACAGATAATTTTATACTTTTGAAATTGAAAACAGCATTTTCTTTGAGGTGAAGAGTAGGATATGTCCAATTTTGTGATGGGGAAATGATATTGATCACCAGATTAGGTTTGCAGTAGATTCCTTGAATGTTTGATACATATGTTTTGGCAACATTGTATCAGTGCCCACTATATCCAAATGGTCACACCAAACTTTATCCGATGAATTGCTCAGAGAGGCTAGAAAATGTAAAGAATATTCAACCACTCTTGAGGCAAAAAGTGTCTGTAGTTCTACAGAATCTTTCAAGCAAGTTCCATTCCTTTTAGTTTTCTACTTCTCTTGAATTAACTTTGGAATTGACAATACAAAGTTTTATCACTTCTTTTCACCTTGTTGGTAAATTCACAGAGTCGAAGTTTGTTCGCCAGAAAAATGTTTGTTCAATACATTTAACAATTGTTAAATTAACATTGCTCCATCAGCCTTTCTCCATAAAATTTCCAAAAACTAATGCATATGATCAAACTTGCAAACACGTCTGCGCATGCGCGCACGCGCGCACGCACACACACACACACACACACACACACACACACACAAGTTATGTTATATCAATATTAACGCTTCTATACCTTCACTGCGGTCTTAAACGAAATGAATATTTAAGCAGGATCTACTGGGTTTCTATCATACTGACTTCATACATTTTATAATAGAGGAATGAAATTCACACCAGCTTTTCTTGTCCAATGAATGATTACTTTGCTAAGGCAATATTTATAAAGCCATTAATTGAAATAATCTCACAGCATACTGAGTGAAACCTTTGAGAATGATGAGGAAATTTGACTTGTATTAAAATTAATTTTCATTTCAAGGTACTCTTTTAGAGGGGTGAGTTTTATTTAATCATGTGATTATACAATGATGGTGAATTTAGTAGTATTGAGTGGAGCCAGAGGGATATGGGCTTTAACATATTGATATGAATTTACAGGAAGATATATCATGCAAGAATAATGATTGACCTGCTCAGTGAGATCTCAGGAGATGCTCCAAGGTGCAGTTATCTTAACTATTAATGCTTCGAGTGAATACACCTTATAGGATAGGAAAACAAAGGAATCAGAGACAAAGAATAAATATAGAAGATAAATGTTAGACACAGACAATTACTTGTACAATTCTTCATCGAAAAATAAATATGGCTAGACTTAAGGCCTAAAATTTGTATGCATCCATATGTATTTCTGGTGAAATGGTTGGGAAGTAAAGCATTTTTGTGAATACCACAAAACTTCCATATCATTTGCTTAGCACTTGGCTAGTCTCCAGTATCTATTTGACTTTATTGAATTCTATCCAATAAAGTGCCCTTCAATAGCTTATGCATCGGCATAACCTGAGGATATATATTTTTGGTGGTCGGCATTAATTTGCTGATAAAATAAAACAAATTTAAACAAAAAAAAACTGAATGCTTGCATTCACTTAATAATTCCATAACAATTGAAAAGTTTAATTTGTACAAAGCAGCAAGATAATTATTAAAAATTAACAAGATGTTTTCCTAATTTTGACACTATAGAATCATAGAATGCAGAAGGAAGCCATTGGACCCATCAAGTCGGTACCAACCACAATTCCACCTGGCCCCTAACCCTGTAACCCATGCATTTACCTTAGCTAGTTCCCTCTGATACTAAGGGCAATTTAGCATGGCCAATCCACCTAACCCACACATCTTTGGAAATGACTGAGAAAATGTTGTATTTCCAAGGCAAGATGTAGGAATACTTGTGCATCTCGTCGCCACATGTAAAGTTTTAACGTTGAATGCTATTAGATTCACGGTAGTGGTCATACGTTTTTGGGGGGGATATAGGTGACAAAGGCAAGGCTGTCTTTGTTTGCTGCCCCTAGTTATTAAATCAAAATCAATTATGTACATTACAAATTGTAGTGGTTCCAACACGGAGCTCGCTGCTCAGTATTTTCAAACGTATTGCCTTACAACGCCTGCCCCCATACATACACATCTGTGCATGCTCATTATTTTCTATCCTTTAGTCGTTTCTTCTCAGTTCTCAATAATTATGGTGACTTGATCATTACTTACCATTACTTGACTGTTACCAGTAGCCTTTTATGTTAAACTTGATCAAATTACTTTGGGAATTCGGAAATCCGAAATACTTGAATTGTTACTTTCTTGGAACCAAGATGCTTTATCATGTAGAGTCTAATTGTTTTGAAACATAGAAACAGGAGTAGGCTATTTGGCCTTTTGAGCCAGCTCCACCATTCATTATAATCATGGCTAATCATCGAATATCTTGATTCCCCCTTTCCCCCATATCCTTTGATGCCTTTAGCCCTAGAACTTTAGAAACTGGAAGCAGGAATAGAAACACCTTTAATAATTCAGGGGACAATCATTGACATACTGAACATATGTAATTAACATAGCACAGGCCTTATGATTACAGTCTGTGCAAACATGTGTTATTCATGCCTGATGTCCTTGCATGCAACATAATGGGTGAGTGTTGAGTGTACTTCTATTTAACCACAATTTCCCTCTGTCTTTCTCCTTTAGACTCTGAATAGAACTACAGTTCACATGTGCGGGACACTTCTGGCATCTGATTCTTCATGAACAGGTCGAGGAAGAAGGCTATGCAACATTGGAATTAATATAACTGAACTGCAGCTACCCTGAGTGAGATCAGCTTACTGTTCAGACTGCAGAATGAATGTAAAACCTTGAATCCAACCTTCCTGCTAAACCATATGCTTCATCTGCTCAAGGCTCCACCATAGAGCAGTAGTGTTGTATTAATTCATATTTAAGTTTTATTCAATTACTTGCTATTTCTAATATGTTGTCATTTAAAATCCGCAGTAAAACCTAAGAAGGGTTAGCCGTTAAAAATAAATTATTGATATTGGTAGGTTTGGTTAATGTTACAGTAATTACAGAAGAAATTGAACCCACTGTTGTCATTTTCATTTGATTATTCACACTAACAATATTTATGTGCTTACATGCTGTGGAAAAAATCAAATTTTCATGCTTTTCAATAAATGTAATTATGTGCTGTTGATGCTGTGAACTCCATGTTTCATGTTCACAATGGGAGATTTGCCCATTTGCATTTTGTCAGTAACAGCATTTTTGACAGAATCTCCTGATTTGTAAACCTTCCCAAAAAATGACATAGTGTTGTTTCTGGCAAGAGAAACCAATGTATTTCTCTCCAGAGAAACTGGTTGGTTTTCTCTCCACACAAACCGTTTGGTTTTCTCTCCAGGTTCTATGACATTCTGCCAAAGAAAATCAAGAGGCATGATTCAGACCTCATACAGGAGGGCAGGGCCTAAACACATTGGCAAAATCCAGCTAGTCAGAAAACAAGCACCATCTTGAAAGGATCAGAACTGCAATAAGCTCTCCCCACTCCACCATGGAGGCCTCAGGGTTTCCCTTCCCTACCACCCAGTTGGAGCTAGTATTCACTCCAGCTTTTCCCCCACTCTCCCCACAATCACTGGTCTTTTCTCTCTTCCCTCCCTCCCCATATAACCATCGCCTGCTTGTTGGGTCATTCCTGGCCCATATCCACTTCTGCATTAATCCTCCGCCCACCCCTTGAGGCTCCCATGGGACCTGTTCCTTGGCATAGATTGGCACTGCCAGGGTGGCATTGCCAAGGTATCATGGTGCCACCTGGGTAGTGCCAACCTATGCCAAGGGCATTGCCAGGGCACTGCCTGGCCATGTCCCTTGTCCTCCAGGGGCTGTAATCACCTTTGCACCAATAATGAGAAGTTTACGTCTGCGTGAACCTGTTGTCCACATCAGCACGATTCGAACATATGATGAGGCACCAAGATATGGCAGGGGGATGGGTTAATAATATTGAAATGAATAGAAATCCATGTAAATCAGGTTCATGTCCAACATGGTCGTGAACCTGATGATGTTGCTGGCAAGGTGTGGGGAATATTTGAAGTTGTGTTCTCACCAGCGAGAACTGTGACTTCCAGATATTGGGCCCTGCCAGCAACTTCACAGACAGTGAATGCGGGCTTACGATAGTGCCCGGAGTTGACCTTTATTATAGAGCCATAGAATAGTATAGCAGAAGAAGACCATTAAGCCCATTTTGCCAGTGCTGGCTCTTTCAAAGAACAATCACTAATCCTACATCCCACATTTGCCCATATGCCTCCAAGATTTTTAAGTATTTATCCAATTCTCCTCTGAATACAGTTCCAGAATCTGTATCTGCTGTGGTATCAGGTAGTGCATTCCAAACTACACCCATTTTTGCATAAAGATCTCATGTTGCCTCTGATTCTTTGGCAATCATCTTAAATCTGTTTCCATTGGTTATCAATCATTCAGCCATTGAAAATAGTTCTCTACATGAATTCAACGTTTTAGACAACTCCAGCAATCTCCTCTTAGCCTTCTCAGCAGAGCAAGCTCAACTTCTCCTGTTCATCTATGTAACTATAATCCATGATCCTTGAAAGCGTTTGAGTTAGTCTCTTCTGTACGCTCTCCAAAGCATTCATGCCTTCCTAAATTGTGGACGCAATACTCTGGCCAGGGCTGAACTAATAATTTACGTAAGCTAAGCACATCCTCTGGCTTTTGTACTCCATGCCACTATTTATAAAGCACAGGATCATAAAATCGAAGCCCCAAACTGAATAAAGTTATCTGGGATTTTAAAGAGTTTATTTTATAGAACGTCGCTGGCAAGACCTGCATTTACTGCCCATCCTTAATTCCTCTTGAATTGAGTGGCTTTCAGGTGCCATTTCAGAATACATTTGAACGACAGAACCAGAAAATGCTGGAAAATCTCAGCCAGTCTGACGGCATTTGTGGAGGAAATTAACTATACTGCTGGACTGCCAAAGATGGTCAGATATTCTTTAAATGTTCATTGTTGCATTCTTACACAGGGTATCAAGTGGGGTGGGGGGAAGGTGGGGGCAGGTTGTTGAAGTATAGTGCCTCTGGAGAAGGTGGAACAAGGATGCTTCTTTCTCACAGATACATAGCCTGCTTCTTGCTGCTGGAGTTGCTGCCAACATAGGCCAGGTGGTGTGTAAGATACACAGGCTGCAGTATGAATGTGGCAACAGCCCCATGCTAATGTGATACCATTGAAGTTGCCCTTCCCACAGTCTGCAGTGGGATTGTTCCTGCTGTGATTGCTGGAACATTTACCCCTGTGTTCCAGAAAGCAGAAAGACAAGAGTTAATCAGTAAATGGTCTGTGCACTTCAGCCAGAATTGCTATCTACCAGAATGTTACCATTTATATTCCAATGACATTTTTCTGAGGAATGACGATAATGCCCAGAATAGAACTTTTCTCATTTAAGGATTTAGGTTCATTTTTAATCCCTTGTTTTAACAGTTAGTGCCATTGGTTTGTTGTTCTTATCCTGCAATGCCCCCTACTGTTAGAGAAAGTTTTTGCTGTGTTCCTTTGTTATCAAAGCAGAAAAGGCAGAACATTCATTTATTGCACAACCTTGGGATGTCCCAAATACTTCCATAGCCAGAGATGCAATTTTGAGATACAGGCAGGGATTCTCCCAAAACAAAACTAAGTGCCCAGCGGGCAGGAAAGCTGGAGCACCTCCTGCACTCTGTGCCATGCAGAATGTTTCAGTGTAATTCACTCTGGAAAGTGGTGGGTGGGACCTCATCACATCCTAGAGGCTGACAGCATAGTGCTGAGACTTACTTACAATATAAATATTAAATTTACACTTCTGTTTAAAATTAAATTGATCAATTAAATTGTGCATGCGCCAATTTGTCAGCACAGAGATCAGTCATGCACACTGGTCCTCCTAATCACTGGCTCTCTAATTGCTGGCCTTCCTAATCTCCCTGATCACTGGCCTCCTGACAACCACCCCCCCAAGCCTCTTGACATGCCCCCCCCCTCCCCCCCCCTTCAACAAGCCCCGTTTAGCCCCCCTTCTTGTTGGTCCCCTTGGCATTCCTCCCCTCCGATCACTGGCCAACTGGACTCACCCCCAGGTTAGCCCCAATCTCCCACCCCTGGACCATCTGCAATCTACGTGCTCCCCTCCACTGCTGCCCCTCTCCACTCCCACTGCTGTCCCCCTTTGCCAACCTCCCAACGGCCAGTCGTGATCCCACTTCCCACAGCCAGCCCAATCGCCTCCTCCCTCCCTCTCCCACTGATCCCAGTGCAGAGTGACGACAGATTCCCCTCCCATTAATCGCACCCCTACCCCCCCTCAAATAGGCCCATTCACCAGAATGTCTGCCTCCCTCTGGTCCTGTCCCCTAGACACTGCCCAGTAGGGAATCACAAGCAGGCCTGGAGAATACCATCCTGGGCCCACTAATCAGATGGAAATGTCAAATTCAAAGACGTTTCCATATGATAATCAGTTCCATGCCGATTTTCAACACAGAGCTGATTGAGCTAATAAACAGTGCTTGGGAGACTCGTGACCAGTGTCCTTCACGAAATGCCTCCTGCTGATGTCTTCTGGCCTGCTGTGCTGCTTGAGCAGTGGGCAGGGAGAATTCCTGATATAAACTTTGCAGGAATATAGGGAAGTGAATGCTTACAGCAAGGCTCCTCAAATAGCAATGAGATAATGAGCAGTTAGTATCTTTTCAGTGTTGGCTGAAGGGGGAAAATACTGGCGAAGACGCAGGGAGTAATACCCTGGCCTTCCTTGAACAGTACCACCTGATCTTTGAAATGGAACTGAGAGGTCAAATGAGATTGTACTTTTCATGTGTCACCCAGATGCTAACACCTTTGACAATGCAGCATACCATCAGCACTGCACTGATGTGTCAGTCGAACTTTGTGCTCAAATCTCTGGAGAGGGATTTGAAACCAAAACTTGCTGAATCAGAGACAGGAATATGATCATCTCCTGTATTACAGTTAAGAAAATTAATTTAAACTTTCAAAGAAAGCAGATTGAGGAACAGATCAGTCTAGTAGATTTATTGGGTGATGCTGATTAGCAAGACACTAAATTTAACATCTGTGCTTTGTTAGCTAATCTCAGCTGGAGTGGCAGTGAAATGTTAAAATGTGCAGAACAAGCATCAGATTAAGTCCAAGATGGGGTGCAATGCCTCAACTTGCCAGTTTGGATCTTGTCTGTCACCCTTGTGGGGGACTTGACTTGGACTCAATTGGATTTTGAATTTGGTTTTTGAAGTAAGTAATGAATGGATTTGGGTTTGCCTGATCCACTCTGAGCATTGGCTTTGTAACTTTAAGGATAGAGTAAAAAACTGAAAATAAAAAAAAGTCTGTTTAAAAAAAAGAGGGAAACTGCCTTGGATTTTAGCTCCTAATTATTCTTTTGTCATCTGTGCTGGAAAATGTGAGTGTGACCAGTGCCAGATTTAGACTTGGTGAAGCCCTAAACTATTTAAAGCTTGGAGGCCCTTTAGTAAAAAGTTACACCAAAAGGTCTCACAAAGGTCTCACAAAATTGACCTACATCATTGAGTTTCATAAATTTTGCTGTTTCAACTGTGGATATTTGCTCTGTAACGCTCAGATTTGCCTCACTTCCAGTGTTCTCCTCAGCTAAGATTCCAGACTCTGTTGTCTCAGTAGCAGAGGTGCTAGACTGTGGTTGTTTTGGACTTTGCTGATCACTTTGGGTTTATGGATCCTTATCTGTTTCTGGAGTAAAGTAACTGCTAACTTTTGGTAATTTTTTGAGTTGCTCTTTAAGCTGGTGCTTTCTTTTTCTTTTCTGGTATCCGCTCTTAAATGTTCTCTTCATTGTAAACCTCCTGAAATTTTGTGAGGCCCCTGTGGATTGTGAGGCCCTAAGCTGCAGCTTATGCCTAAATCTGGCATTGAGTGTGATGATGTCAGGTGAAACAAGGTTCAAGCAGCTCTACAAGCCTCTGAAATATACCCATTCCTCCAATTTTGGTCTTTTGCTGTCGCTAACTTTAATTGCTTGACCATTGATGGTTTTTGGCTTCAGCTATCAAGATGCTCAGTTCAAAAAGGGAACTGCTTTAAAACTTTTCACTTCCCTTTCTTCCTTTAAGACACTCCTTAAAACCGACTTCTTTGACCAAGCTTTTGGTTACCTGCCTTAATATCTCTGTTTGTGATTTTGTTGTCACATTTTATTGTGAAATGCCTTGGAATGCTTTACTACATTAAAGGCATGATATAAAAACAAATTGTTTTTATTGAGGCTATTAGCACTCACCATTAATTAACATCTGGGGTAGACACATGAGCAGTTCAGCCTGGCAATTGTATGATTGCTATTGGTTTTATCTTGCTCCTCCACTTGATACACTTTAATAGTCCTTACCAATAGATTTACAACCGGGATCACTAATAATAACATGAATAATAACATGGGATTCTTGCACAGTAGTTTCCCAGCAGTGATGCCAGGAAAAGGTAGAGCTAGTGCATTCAGGAGTAATTTTCTTTGAACAGGATGGTGAGTTATCGTTATTGCCAAATAACCTCTCTGAATGGGGTTTTCCAGCCCTGCTGTAGCGTGACTGACTATGAAGGAGGCAGTGGGCCAGCTGAAGGTCCATTAACTTTCAGCAGTACTGGAAAATCCTGACTGCAGATGGAAAATTCCATCCTCTGAATTTAAAATTGGATTTTAAAAGTTGGAGTCAGATTCCTTCAGAAACTACGGGGCAGCACAGTGGCACGGTGGTTAGCACTGCTGCCTCACAGCGATAGGGACCAGATTCAATTCTGGCCTCAGGTCATTGTCCTGTGCAGAGTTTGCACTTTCTCCCCGTGCCTGCATGGATATCCTCAGGATACTGTGGTTTCCTTCCACAGTCCAAAGATATGTGGGATAGGTTGATTAGCTATGCTGAATTGACACTTGTGTCAGGGGATTAGCAAGCTAAATGTGTAGGGTTACACGAATGGGGCCTTGGTGGGATTGTGGTTGGTAGAGACTTGATGGGCCAAATGGCCTCCTTCTGTACTGTAGGGATTCTATGATGAAGTAAGTAGTGTCGAATATATGAGAAAAGGTTTCAAAAACATTTTTCTGTGCCTGTTGTTATCTCACTTTTAATTTATTCTGTCTAATTTGTCTTTCCCAGTATTTATTCCACTTTCTGTATATATAAATCTCCCACTTTAAATACTGTGGGAGTGATTTTCCTTGGATATTTTCCGTGTTACAGGAGTGTCTACAGTGTCCTGGGTGGGGTCTTAAGGTGAAATGTTAGTTTTGCCTGTGTTTAACTCAAGCCATAATCTTAGTAATGTGTTCATGCATGTTCTAGGAATAGCTGCCTGAAGGATTGTTAAACAGCTGATTTACACTTCCACGTTTATTCTGGAAACTCTCTGAGGACTTTGGTTGGAATTTTCCAGCAGTTCACGCTCCACCACTGCTGCCAGCAAAAATAGAGAATCCAGCCCTTTATCTAAAAATAGTAGGCGCTGAATTACAACTATCTTATTAGAGTCACCAGGGAGAGTTAAATGCTTGACCATTGGTACCTCCCCAGGGTTGCCCGTGGTTTGCAGATGGAAACAGAGAAGGACATGAGGGGAGGCAAATAAGGAGGAGCTGCTGTTTGGAAAGGGACAGGAAAATGAGGTAAACTCTTTTCTGCTGTAACTGCAGGATATCCCTCCTCTTCAAAGATCTCATTTGCAACTTCACACAATTCTTGAGCCACATGCAACTAATCAGTGCTTGAGTGCAAAACCTGCAAATTCTTCTGTGTTAACACCTCCATCAAGTTCAAGTTTAAGTAATCAATGATTAACACAATATTGCATGCTAAAACCAGGCTTTCAGACAGGTGTGTATATGAGCATAATGTCTATTTAGCAGCTATTTTCATCCTTTCATCAATTTCCTACCTGATAAGTTCAGTGAGGATTCACGTGTTGTGTGATTGAATGTTTCACTGTCCTGCCCGGCTTGCAGATACCAAGAAATGCCTATAGATGGTGTCATGCTGGGCCAAATGCTGATTCATTGCAAAGGTTTAGAAAAGTTCTTTCACCCCTGACAGCAAACTCCAGATCATCATCTGAGTTCACACATGAACACTGTCATTAGTGAGTTTAATAGCTGGTGACCAGCAATCAGTACTTTAATGAGAGCATGGGAAAGGTTGGGGAAGTAACAACAGGAACAATGTTTTCTCTGGATGTTATTGTTCAGCTTATTTTTAGTGTCATTAGAAGACTTACATTAATACTGCAGTAAAGTTACTGTGAAAAGCCCCTTGTTGCCATACTCTGGTGTCTGCTTGGGTACACTGAGGGAAAATTTAGCATGGCTAATGCATACAGAGCAGAAAGAAGCCATTCTGCCCATCGAGACTGCACTGACAATAATCACATCCAAGCCCTATTTCCATAACACCTTATTTATCCTGTTAATCTCCCTGACACAAAGGGGAAATTTAGCATTGCCAATTCACCCAACCTGCACATCTTTCAGACTGTGGGAGGAAACCAGAGCACCTGGAGGAAACCCACACAGAAACAGGGAGAATGTGCAAACTCCACATAGACAGTGACCCACTGCCAGAATTGAACCTGGCGCTGTGAGGCAGAAGTGCTAACCACTATGGTTAAACCAATGAAAGCACTAACATTGCAGTTTGTGTTATAGAACTGTTATTCTTCACCAGAATAAAGGAATCCAATAGCTGGCACCCTTAGAATGTGATATTCTCAAATGCCAATAGTGTGTCTACTAAATTGAAACTTGCAAGAGCCAGTAGCAGAAGCACAAGTGCTGACTTTAGTCAGTTCCATTAGGTTGTTAGTGCTAATATATAATGGCAGCTCCAGTGGATTAATCTCATCTCTGCCAGTAAAAGTGAAACGGGTTCTAATTCTGGAAAGGATCATAGTGAGCAGTATGATTCAATACGCTTCTATGCTGCTGCTCCCTGCTTGCTATGCCGAATTTAAAATATAATGAAATGGCAAGTATAATTTAAGTATCTAAACTGAGCATCGTATCAAAGTAATAGAAAGGGCAGTGGAAGCAGGAAGGATGTGGTCCCAAAATACGTTAACAAAAGCTGGAAGAGAATAATGTTTTTTTTAAAAAATATAAGAAATTGGAGCAGAGTTAGACTAATCAATCTTCACCACCATTCAATATGAGCAAGGTTGGTCTTCTATCTTAACTTTCCAGATGCTCCCTATATCCTTTGATAACCTGAGAGCAGGAATATATTGCTGTCAGTTTTAGATATATCCAATGCTGGATTATCCACAACTCTCTGGGGTAGAGAGCTCCAAACATTCATAACCCTCTGATGAAGAGATTTTTCCTTATTCAATTCAGTCCAAATTGATTCATTGCTTATCCCTCATATATGTACCCTCATATTGTGGATTCCCCAGTCAGAAGAATGACCTCTCAGTTTCTCTTCAATCCAGCATCAAGCTTCAAGTTTTTAGGTGTCCAGGTCACTAATAATCTGTCCTGGTCCCCCCATGCCAACAGTATAGTTAAAAAAGGCAATGCCCCTACTTTCTCAGAAGATGAAGTGGAGGTGCTGGCGTTGGACTGGGGTAGGCACAGTAAATATCTTACAACACCAGGTTAAAGTCCAACAGGTTTATTTGGTAGCAAGAGCTTTTGGAGCACTGCTCCTTCATCAGGTAAATGCAGGATTTGTTTCACAAATAGGGCATACATTGACACAGACTCAATTTATAAGATAATGGTTAGAATGCGAGCATTGACAGATAATCAAGTCTTTGCAGATGCAAACAATGTGAGTGGAGAGGGGGCTAAGCACAGGTTATTTGATTACCTGTTAACACTTGCATTCCAACCATTATCTTGTAACTGAATTTGTGTCTGTGTATGCCCTGTTTGTGAAACAAATCATGCACTCGCCTGATGAAGGAGTAGCATTCCAAAAACTTGTGCTATCAAATAAACCTGTTAGACTTCAACCTGGTGTTGTGAGATTACTTACTGTTTCTCAGAAGACTAAAGAAGCTTGGCATGTCAACTAGGACTCTGACCAATTTTTGCAGTGCCACCATAGAAAGCACCCTTTCTGGTTGTATCACAGCTTGGTATGACTCCTGCTCTGTCCAAGATCACAAGAAACTACAAAACATTCAATGTAGCCCAATCCATCACGCAAAACAGCCTCCCATCCATTGACTCTGTCTACACTTCCTGCTGCCTCAACAGAGTAGCCGGTATAATTAAGGACTCCATGCACTTCAGGCATTCTCTTTTCCACCTTCTTCCATTGGGAAAAGGATACAAAAGTCTGAGGTCATGTACCAACCGAGTGAAGAACAGTTTCTTCCCTTCAGCAATCAGACTTTTGAATGGACTTACTTCACATTAAGTTGATCTTTCACTGCACCTTAGCTATGACTGTAACACTACATTCTACACTCTATCATTTCCTTTTCTACGAATGATATGCTTTGTCTGTATAGTGCATAAGAAACAATACTTTTCACTATATACTAATGCATGTAACCATAATAAATAAAATCAAATAAAATCAAGCCATCTTTAGTATCATGTGTAATTCAAAGAGATCACTTCTCATACTTCTGAATTTCAGAGAGTATGTTTAGTCAACTTCGCATCATAGGATAAATTTCTCATCTCAGGAACCAAGATAGTGAACTTTTGCTGTACCCTCTCCTGTGCAAGTATATCCTCCCTTTGGTGGCAGTTAAAACCGTGCACAGTACTCCAAGTTGGTCTCATCAAAGTGTGAAACAAATTGTTGCAAGGCTTCTTTATACTTGTACTCCAAACTCTTTGCAATAGAACCAAACTGCTTTTAGCCTTCTAACTGTTTTCTGTTAGTATATGCTCGCTTTCTATGCACCTTGCACAAGTACATACAACTTTCCCTGACCATTTACGTTCATCAGTTTGACTCCATTTAGATTTTTTTATTCTTACTGCCAAAGCAAATAACATTTAATTTCTCTTTTATACTCCATCTGTCACCTTGATGCCCAGTCAATCAATTTATCAAAGGACAGGGTTTTTCAATCTGGTCTGTTCCCAGCCCACTGCCAGTGTCAATTTGGTGCTCAGCCAACACTCCATTCACTGCAGCGTGCTGGAGAATCCCAGCAGCGGATGAGGTCGTAGATTTCTAACGAATATCTTTTTGAGGCTTCGTAGAGTCGTAGAGTTTTACTATAGAAAAAGAGGCTCTTTGCCATATGCCACCTTAACCAGATTATCTATCTGCTGCCTTCAGGAATCTATGGACATGTACTTCAAGATTCCTCTGCTTCTCTGTATTTCCTAGTGTCACAGGAAATTCTCCTGCTTCTCTGTATTTCCTGGTGTCACATTGTTCATTGTGCATTCCCTTGCTTGATAGTTCTTCCAAAATGCATTGCTGAACACTTCTCAGGGATAAATTTCATTTGTTACTGTTCTGCCATCTGACCAGCCTCTATATTGTCCTAAAATCTAAGGCTCTCCTTCTCACTATTTACTAAACCATCAATTTTCATGTCATCTACAAACTTCCTGATCATACCTCCCACTTTCATTGTTTAAATCATTAGTGTACGTTACAAACAGCATGGAACCCAGCACTGATTCTTACAGTTCACCATGGGATACTGGCTTCCAGTCATAAAAACAACACTTTACTATTCCTTGCTGCCCTGCCATGCTGCGCCCTTGCCATTGTCGCCTGTTCTCCATCCTCCTCCAATCCTCATACGGCATCTCCACCACATCCTGCAGTTAGTGATCCTCCTCCTTTTCCTTCAAGTGGTCTCCCTGCTGCTGTGCACACAATGATGAAATGGGAGGCCCACACAGGGCACTGGGTATTCAAGGGCACTCCCAGAGCAGTCCTGTCACTGGAACTGCATTTTAAGCAGGCCTCTGCATCACTCCACAACGGGCCAGGTAATAGCGTGGGCTTCATTGTAGCGGGCCTCCACTTTGGTCTTGGGCCTTCACACTGGTGTTATCAGTCAGGACCTCAATGGATAGCTTTTGTTCCCCATGAGCCATTATAGTTTTCAAATAGCCCAGGGATGTCCGAACACCTTAGGACATAGTTGTCATGGATACTCCCTGGTTGCCGTGCACACACCTGCGTAATTATCAGTCTACGATCACAATGGAAGGCCTTTCTGTTGATAAATGATTGCCTCTCACCTCGTGGGGACCACAGGACAATACGTGCCTCATCACTGCCCCTTGCAGATGTGACATGGCAGCGATGGTGGCGAAACCTGTAACCCAAGTTTCCTATTGCGCCAAGCCAATATCAAAGCTGATGCATTGGCCTGCCCGGGCACACAAAACATCAGTAACCTGGTGCGCGCACCTGTACATAGATGCCCCTAATATGCCACAGATGTCCCATTGGAATGATCCAGTGGCATAGAAATTCAGTGCTGCTGTCACCTCCACTTCCACCGAGTGTGCCAGGACCTGATACGTGCTGCACCGTTTCCTTTGCCAGAAGACAGCTTCAGCCCTCAAAGGATCTCCCCGTCTTGCACAATCTCTGTCTCCGCATCCTCCTTCCCCTGGTCCCCACTTTGGGAGACTGCTTCCCCACTTGCTGCCTCACTGGCAGCACCTTGTCCTCCTTCTGCATTTTCTGCCACAGGCAATGGCCATGCAACTCTCTACACTTACTGAGCCACCACCTCCTCAAGAGCTGCCACCATGATGGCCAGCTCAATACCTAGCAATCTAAGATCCAGCAGCGTGTTAGGGGTTACAGAAAGAGAGAAGTAGATACACATCTTTGCTTTTTATTATCCCAACAGCTCCCAATCTCTCACTGGGACCAATACTTTCATTTGTGGATGCTGGCAATCTGATTAGGTTGCCTTCCACTAGCATTGTGGCGATGGCTGGCAGGGAGAGAATGTAGATTGGTGTGCAGGTGTGGCCATTGCGCACCCTTAAGCCAAAACTATGGGCTGCTACAGCATTCTCTCCAGTTATGTTGTAGACCAGGCACATGGGGCAAGGGCAGCCTCCTGATTATCACAATATGGAGGTTCCCATTCACTGCAGAATAGATACAGTTTTAGTGATCATGTTAACATGAGCGCCCCTGCTTGCAGCACCAGCTGCCTGAACTACAAACTCAAGCAGCACCTAGTGCCCTCCAGCCCCTACCCTCCCTCCCAGTGCAGTGCAGTCCTTCACCACACCCCACAGCCAGAGCAATGGAAGAGCCTTGTGCTAGAAAACAGCAGCCCCACCAGCACTCAGTGCAGTCCTTCACCACACCCCACTCCACAGAGAGACCAACAGAACATCCCTGGACCTGGGGACGGCACTTCCAGCACTCAATGAACTCCTGTACCTCACCGAGAAACTTTGCTGTCCCTGACTCCACTCTCCCCTGCACTTGGGGGGGGCTGCAGCTCCATGACACTTACCTACTTGCTCCTCTTCAGCACTGCTATACTAGCTCCTGATCTTTATAGAACAGTTGTTAATGCTGCCAGCGTGACATCATGCTGCAGAGTGGGGAGATTGTAGCAGGGGGATTCAGTCACGAACCTATTACTTATTCTGTTCATCCTGATAAACACAGACAGGGAGATGCGTGAAGGCCTGGCTGCCCAGCAGGAAGCCTTGAAATGGCCACCACTGATGTCTCCCGGCCAATTGCGCTACTTGAGCAGTGCAGCGGTCTGGGAGATTGTCCCCACATTGACTACATCAACTCACACACCTAGTTACCTCCTCGAAAAATTCAATCAAATTTGTTAGACTTGATCTCCCCCGCCAAAGCCATGTTGACTATCCTTAATTAATCTTTGAGTCTCCAAGTGGAGATTAATTCCATTACTCAGAATTTTCTCCTATAATTTCCCAAGCACTACAACTATTTCGGTTTTTACCCTACTTCCCTTTCAAATAATGGTACCACATTAGTTGTCCTCCAGTCCTCTGACACCTCTCCTGATGCCAATGAAGGATTTGAAAATTAGTGTCAGAGCCCCTGCAGTCTCCTCCCTGGACTCCCACAGCAGTCTAGGTTACATCTCATCTGAGCCTGGGGGTTTATCTATTTTTAAGTCAGCTAAAACCACCTCCCCCTAATTTGCTAATTTGTTCAATTATAATACAGTCTCCTGCCTGATTTCTATACCCAAAAGACCCTTCTCCAAAGTGAATACAGTTGCAAAAACACATCTTCCAGTTCTCTGGACAGATTGACACTTTGGTCCCTAACAGGCCCTACTCTCTTTCCCTGGTTACCCCTTTGCCTTTATAAAAACAGCTCGAGGTTTTCCATTATTTTGTCTGCCACTATTTTTTCTTGCCACCACTCTGCTCTCCTAATTTCTTATTCCATGAACTTTCTGTACTCCTTTAGGTTTTCTGTTGTTTTGAACTGTCTGTATCTGCCAAATGCCTCATTTTTTTTTCCTGTGCACTCCACTCAGTTTAAGTTGCCAACAGCTTTGCAGGATGCAACAAATTTAGATACATTACTCTCTGCCTAAGTCATTAATATCAATTATAAATAGCCGAGGCCCCAGCACTTGGTACCACTGCACCAATTACAGTCTGCCAGCTTGAAAATATCCTGTTCATCCCTTCTCTCTGCTTCCTGTCCATTAACCAATCCTCTATCCATCCTAATGTATTAACCCTAACTCTATCAACCCTTATGCTTCCCAAATGTCATTTCAAAATCAGGTATGCATCATATACTTATTTCCCCTTTATCTAGCCTATTTGGTATATTTTCAAAAAATTCTAACAAATATGTTAAATATGATTTCCCTTTCATAAAACCATATTGACGCTGCCTGATCATGTTATGATCCCCTTAGTGCAATGTTAATTTCCAGCAGTTTCCTGATGATAGATGATACAGATTTCTGTAATTTTATACTTTGTTGCCCCCTCCTTTCTTGAATACTGGTGTTGTATTTACTAACTTCGAATCCATTAAAACTTTCCTAAATTCAGAAAACTTTGGGAAATCATAACCAATGCATCATCTATCTCTGCATTAACCCTAAATGTACATCATCAGGTCTTAATGGTGTTCAGTCACGTAAGTTTCTTCAATAATTTTCTCTGCTGATTTTAATTATTTTAGGCTCCTCACCCTTATTAGCTCCTTAGATATCCTCTATTTCTGATATGTAATTTGTCTATTTTACGCTGAAGAAAAAGACAAAATATTTGCTCAGCATCTCTGCCATTTTCTTATTTGCCATGAAAGTTTCTTCTGCTCTGCCACTAGACGGATCAAAATTTATTCTAATTACTCTCCTTTTATATATCTGTTAAAGCTTTGCAATCTGTTCTATATTTCTGGCTCGTTTACTCTCATATTCTATTTTTCCCCTTTTATCAATGTTTTGGTTACCCTTTACAGGTTTCTAAAACATTTCCAATCCTCACGCTTACTATTATTAACTGTGGGCAGAATTCTCTGGCTGAGCTGGTCTAAATGCCAGAAATTCCCACCTGATTGTCGATAATGTTTTACGTTCTCCACAACCTGCCCACTAAAATTCAAGTGGCGGGTGGGATGGGAGAATTTTGAACTGTATTGCTGAAAAAAGGGGCACACTATTGAAGTTTTTTGTCTTGCAGTCATCAGGACATCTATACAAGTTAAACCAATAATAAAGGATACAATTTATATTACAGGCGAAGAGAGTGCTGATTGGTTGGCAATTGGATTCTGATTGGCAGAGTATTGCCATGCAAAATAAAGCAGAGAACATTTAATTGTCAGCTGCCAAACTTCCCCTCCAAGTTGGAACCAGGTACATCAACTCTTGTTGGTTGAAGCATTGCTATGGAGAATGAATCAAGGAAATACTGTCCCCCAATCTTTTATATAATTGGAAAAGGCATGATGCATTGATACATTCCTTCTGTCTGCAAAGGACAGGGCTGTGTATATGAATGTGGTTTCCAGCATGCATAAATGAGCCACACTGCAAGTCCAACCCATGAACATAAATTGTTTTTTAATGTAATTCTTAGCAGAATCAGGACAGTTTAGCAAATGTTGCCCAATTGTGGAATCACATCACATGTTGGACACAGTGGTTGGAATGTTTCAGCACCCATGTGATGTTGGCAAACTACTGAAATCTCTGTTCACATCTACAGGACTGGGAGATCCTGCAGTTGTGAAGGGCTGGATAATTCCAGCCTGTGTTTTGAGTTTTGTAAGTATGAGCTGATTGGTTACAGTCTGTACTTTGCCTGCTGTAAATAGCCAGAGATATATTGTTTGATAGAATCCAGCAGTCATTGGGACATATAGTCCACATATCTGGTATTAAACCAGCATTGAAATTTATGTAACACATTACTCATTTGAGTAATAGGCAAAACATCTTTTGGCTTGATGGCAGCATCCTGTTGTGGAGGACAGATCTTGTGTTGCTATTGCATAGTAACAACATTTAACATATAGCTTCACCTGTTTCCCAGATTTTTGAGACACCCTATCTTTCCTGGGTAATCAGAGGTAAATCAGGCATTTTTCTGAAGGAAAAGATAAACAACCAGGGGTTGTTGTCCATATCATTACCGATGACATAGTTAAAAAGAGGGATGAGGTCCTGAAAGCAGAATATAGTGAGTCTGAACCTCAAAGGTTTTAGGATTGCACCCAGCACATCACACTAATGAGATCAGGAATAAGAGAATAGATTAAACGAATGCATGGCTGGAAAGATGGTGGAGGAGGATGGGATTTTGATTCCTGCGGCATTGAACCAATTCTGGAGCAGATAGAACCTGTACAAGATAGGCAGGTTGCATCGCACTGGGATTCAGATGTATTCGCTGGTAATGCGGGTTGGGGGGAGTTGAAACTAGAGCGTCAGGAGGATAATAACCTGAGCAGGGAAACGCAAAAGAGGACAACAAAGATAGAAATGAGAGATAGAAAAATAAAAAGCAAAAGAGGAAGACAGAAGATACTAACGGCAAATAGGGTCATCGTACAAAAAGACTGTGTGAAAATGCTAAAACAAAAAGAATAAAACTATCGTACCTAAATGCATGGAAAATTCACAATAAGGTAGATGAATTAATAGCACAAATAGATGTAAATGGGTATGAAATAATTGCTATAATGGAGACATTGCTGAAGATTGACCAAGGCTGGAAACTGAATGTCCAAAGATATTCGATATTTAGGAAGGACAGGCAAAAAAGGGAAAGGAGGTAGATGACATTGTTAGTAAAGGGTAAAATCAGTGCCACAATCAGAAAGGGTATTGGAAATATTAGTGAGAGTTGTCCTTAGGCATGCAAAGAATAACAGATTAGTAGGGGATTGCATATTCAGGAAACTGGAGATGCATGGAGCACGAATCTTACAGTAATCATGGGTGACTTTAATCTACATATAGATTGGGTAAACCAAATTAACAATAATACTGTGATGGATGAATTTCTGGAGTGTGTATGAAATTTTCTTTAGATCATGTGTCAATGAACCAACTAGGGAATAGGCTATCCTAGATCTGGTAATGTAATGACAAGGGATTACTTAATACTTGTTTTGTGGGCTTCATTAGGAAAAGTAACCATCACATAATGGAAAGTAAAGTTGACCGAATTGGCAATGAGCAACCAGATTTTACTCACTGGAAATAACAATACTGAACCATTTATTAGTTTTGGTAGTGCATACTGGTCAGTTACTTAGTAAATGAAATATGCATTGAGATTGAAAAATACTTAAAATTTGCCTGTGTGTCTAAAAAAGGCTCCCGCTTGAAAGGCCTCCTTAAATAGCCACACAAGAATTTAGCCATGCTCATTATTTCAGTTTGGGTTGTATCCAGATTTAAGGACAGTATCAATTTCCAGCAAAGTGTTTTTTAAACTAGTGTTAAAGATTGGGGAATGTTATAATAATGACGTAAAATGACATAACTAGCATTTAAAACTGCAATCATACACACAGGTTTGGTTATCAATGCAATTTCGTGGAAACTATTGGCCTTTGTATTTTTGTTTCCCTCTCTTGTTTATGCTATCACTCTGATTGCAATAACTTAATGGAAAAAAATACCTGAGATTAAACCTAGAAAGAAAAAAAGCAGCTTTTGATTGGGACTCCTCCTTTAAGAACATAGTAAGCACATAAGAACTAGGAGTAGGAATAGGCAAAGTGGCCCCTCGAACCTGCTCCGCCATTCAGTAAGATGCAGCTCCACTTAACCACTCACTCACTATAACCCTTAATTCCTTTATTGTTCAAAAATTTATCTATCCTTGCCCTAAATATATTCAATGAGTAGCCTCAGTTGCTTCACTGGGCAGGGAAGTCCACAGATTCACAACCCTTTATGTGAAGTAGTTCCTCCTCAACTCAGTCCGAAATCTGTTTCTCCTTATTTTGAAGCTATGTCCATAGTTCTAGTTTCACCTGCCAACTTTCCTGCTTCTATCTTATCTGTGCCCTTCATAATCTTATATGTCTCTATAAGATCTCTGCTCAAGTAAGGAGTGCTGCATCTTGATTGCTTCATGACTGTGTGCTTTGGAGCTGATGAGTAAAAGAAGGATTAGCCTTTATGGCACTCACAGGATCCCAGTCATTGATGCAGCCAGGCTTTTACTGAGTTAAACAAAGAGAAAATCTGAGGCTGAATATCAAAGTAGATGCTGTCTCACTTTTCTACTACCGGAGAAATACTGAATGAGGACTTGGGTCAGGCTGTTTACTTAACCTCCAATCTGAGAATGTTGGAATAGCCTTGGGAGAGGAAGGTAAAGCTGTGTAAAAGTAGGACAAAAATGCAATTTTTAAAAATATACACGGCAGAATCATGAATGAAATGCACAGATAACTTATAAGAAGAAGATGAGTTAAACTGTATATTACTGTTGCAAATGCTGTATAGTGAACTTCTTTCACTCTCGCAAGATTGAAAGTTCAACATGAGGAAGGAAGGCTATTTAGATCATCTCAGCTCATCCACACAGAAGTGATCGAAAATTATGTTCCCATAACTCTAAGCATAACATTCGCAGTTTCTTAAATTATTCAGTGGTTTAATTGGCTTTACTGATATTACCCAGAAATTCTTTCCTTGCGCTGATCAATCTTTTTGTGTGGAATAACTTCCTGATGTGAATCCTTGACCTTTAACCCCTGCAGTGACAGTTTAACCCAAAATAATATTCTGGGTTTATCTTTTACCATAGATTGCAGCATATAAGTCGACCTTTGAAGCCTCGAAAAATCTTTTCAAAAACAGGGGTCGACTTATACATTGAATATAAGATGTGAACTATATGTGTTGGTGTGGGTGGTTACCATTTCAGAGAATGAACAAAAAGCATAACAAAGAATAATTCAGGTTAAGTCGTCATGACACATTTTATTGAATGAATTCATTCTACAAAAATATCTTTAACCAGAATCAAAGGGTGGAATTCTCCAGCTGGTCTAAAAGCAAGAAAATCTCACCCAACCATGGCATTTCACATTCTCCACAACCTGCCCACTAAAATTCCAGTGGTAGGCGGGATGGAAAAATCCCAATCTAAGTGTTCCAAAAGCTATCAGATTCGTTGGGGAGCCAGGGAGAGGGATGCATTTTTGGGCCTCCCTGTTGTGTGTTTCTTGTGGTGGGAGGCAGTGCAACATTTGTTATCTGTGGAATTATCTGGTCCTGCTGTCAATGAAGTTTCCTGTTGACTGCACCCCATACCTTACAGGGTTGTGCAGTTGGCAGAATCAAAAGATTCTGCCAGCACGAATAGTTTGAAAATTATGGCCACTGTCTTCAGCATGTGATGTGGAGTTCATCAAACCCATTCTGAATCATTTTGGCTGTGATATTGTCAGTAGGATCCCACAATGGATCAGATTAGGCACTTCAATTTCAGAATCTTTCCCCAATAACAAATCATCTTTTGCTCCATCCATGGAATCGGATATTCTACACTTTTTGAAAGATGAAGTTTGTGCATTAATAGCACACCACAATTTGATGATAAAACAACACAGAACATCATCTTGGTGAAGGTTTCTTTTTCTCTATCAACAATCCACCTATTCCATATAGTGCAAAAAACTTCCTTGAATAGCTTGTTCAAGACAAAGTTTGTCCCTCTGGGATAATTGCGATGTGGGTATTATTTCTTTGCATGAACCAGGAGGATACTTATGTCATATGTTACCCATCCATATCTTTGCTCCATCTTCATCCATTCAACCACTGACATAAGAATGTAAGAACATAAGGAATTAGAGAAGGCCCATCAAGCTTGCTCTGCCATTCAATATGAGCATTGCTGATCTTCACTTTCCCACCTGGTCCGCATATTTATAGATTCTCTGAAAGACCAAAAATCTGTTTATCTCAGCCTTAAATATGTTCAATGATGGAGCATTCTCGGGTAGAGAGTTACAAAGATTCACAACCTTTTGAATAAAGAAATTTCTACTTATCTCAGTCCAAAGTGACTGCCTCTTATCCTGGAATTGTGCCCCTTGCTCTAGATCCCTCAATTAGAGGACACAAGCTGTCAGTATCTATCCCGTCAAACCCCTTTATAATCTTGAATGTTTCAATGAGATCGCTCCACATTCTTCTAAACTCCAGAGAATATTATCTCACTCTGTGGGCATTGATGCTCCTGACACACACACACATGCGCTAAAATTGCCTGGCAAGTTTAAAATTCCAATGAACTGGTTTCTAGTGCTGGGTACCCTCTGCAAGAACCTCTGACATTTAGTTCAATATCAAGGACATGGGCCAGATACGTGGGACCTACTTAGATATTTAACCTGAAAGTGTTACCCTCATTAATACTTGGTCTACTACACTCCAACATAACACAATTACCCTTCAATCCATCGACTCCTCGTGGATCTGACCTGACTATCCATCCCCACCTGCCTACCAACCTCATCTGACAACTGGTCTGATGCAACACAACAACTCCTCTCCTCATTCCAAAACAATCCGACATTCTGACCAGACATGATGACACTCGAACCAACCTGGAAACCACCCTCGTCACCCTCCACCCCTCGACCTGACCAAACCACACCTTCCTCTCAACTGTTCCCTGTGCCTGACTACCTCCTTGGTGACTTGACCCAACTAGACCACCTATCTAGCCTCGAATCAAGCCAAATGCACCCTAGATACAACCTGACTCTTCATTCATCCACTTATACACCCATTCACTCATCACCCGCTCATCTAACTATTCACTAATTCACTCACTATCCCACCGAGAAGGGCATGCATTGCTGCTGCCTTTCTCCCCCATGAGGATTTCTGCAATCGACCTTTTTACACACTTTTGATGAGGACTTCCAATCCTGACTGCAACAGTGCAGACATCTCTACAGTAGACTGTCAAGTATAGAGGAGATGAGTGAAGAGAGGATGTGTCCCATTCTACAGCATTAGTCGCCGTGTTCAGGTAATATTCTAAAGTTCTCAAGTTTCTCGGTGGGATAGTGAGTGAATTAGTGAATAGTTAGATGAGCGGGTGATGAGTGAATGGGTGTATAAGTGGATGAATGAAGAGTCAGGTTGTATCTAGGGTGCATTTGGCTTGATTCGAGGCTAGATAGGTGGTCTAGTTGGGTCAAGTCACCAAGGAGGTAGTCAGGCACAGGGAACAGTTGAGAGGAAGGTGTGGTTTGGTCAGGTCGAGGGGTGGAAGGTGACGAGGGTGGTTTCCAGGTTGGTTCGAGTGTCATCATGTCTGGTCAGAATGTCGGATTGTTTTGGAATGAGGAGAGGAGTTGTTGTGTTGCATCAGACCAGTTGTCAGATGAGGTTGGTAGGCAGGTGGGGATGGATAGTCAGGTCAGATCCACGAGGAGTCAATGGATTGAAGGGTAATTGTGTTATGTTGGAGTGTAGTAGACCAAGTATTGCCTGGCAAAATTGCCAGGCAATTTTAGTGCATGTGTGTGTGTGTCAGGAGCTCTGCAGAGTATCACATGCTTCTTCCAACTTAACCCCAGATTTTGACAGTATGTATATTAGAAGATTTGGGCTATAGAATTAACTTACCCAGCCTCCCTCCATCCCAATCATCGGATAACCCGCCTGTCAACCTATGGACCAATCTTATGAACCTAGTCATGAACACACACTGAAACTTCTGCAGGGAACTTGATTTTCAACATTACTTAGCTTTTGAAGATTACCATAGGCTTTGATTTTGCTCAATAAACCATGCTGATTTGCACCACTTGCAGGCTTGATTTCTCTTCTCCATTGGTTTTCACTGGAACTGTGTCAAATATTTCTACTGTACAGTTTGGCTGCTGGGAATATTGAAACTCAAGGGTATTTCAACCCTTTTGTCCAGTTGCTAAAATTGGCACTGGTGTTTTTTATTGCTGTCTGACAATAAATCATTGGAACCTGGTCTTTTACTAGATTCTGGACTTCTGCTGCAATGCTAGACACTGTTTGTTCCATGAAGCAGCTTCACCAACTAATTATTGCTCTGATATCTTTGATGGGTTCAGGGTTTAATTTGGCACATTTATATGTGCATTGCTTTTCTGGTGACAATGGCCAGGATTTTCTTGTTCACCCTACCACGAATATTAGAGGGCAGTTTTTCACACAAAGGGTAGTGGGGGTGTGGAATGCACTGCCAAGTAAGGTGGTGGGAGCGGGCACGCTAGGGCTATTTAAGGGTCTCTTGGACAGCCGCATGAGCTGTATGCAGATAAAGGGATATAGTAGGAGTATTTAACTATGACTTTTTTTTTCCCACAGGTAATTCGATCCAACTTGACCAACAAGGAGCATGCATTCGGCAGGTGGTGCGAGGACAGCTCTTGGATGTTGATTCATGGGTTGCCTGTTGCTTCATGTCGTAAATGAGTGCTTTATCTGGACCATCTGAAGGGCACCATGACAGCTCAGTGACTATAGCTGTAGCTGTGCAGACACTTGGAATTGGGCCGGTGTCTGCGGGAGTTTGCGCGTTCTCCCCGTGGTTGCGTGGGTTTTCTCCGGGTGCTCCGGTTTCCTCCCACGTCCCAAAAATTCGCTCTTAGGCTGATTGGGAAACAAATTTACCCTATATTGAGATTCTTCCATATTAGGAATAACCTAAAATTAGAATAAGAAAATGGAATTGTTATTATAAAGTTATGACGGTGGCGCGGGCTCGTTGGGCCGAAGGGCCTGTTTCCCGTGCTGTGTTGCTCTTTGACTCTTTGACACTGCTGCCAGTGAGAATGGAAAATTTGGCACTCAGCCAAAACTCCATTCACTAAAGTGGGATAGGAGAATCCCAGCCATGGGTAAGGTCGGACAATGTGCAGACTCCGCACAGACTACCTCACAGAGCACTGGGGTCAAACACAGTGGTGTCATTGTACTAACCCTTTTCTTCCGCTTACTCAATGCACTACTGCACTTCAGCTCCAGCAAATTACTCACAGGCCTGAAGATTACAGATTAACTTTATAGATACCATGGACAGGAAAGTGAGACAACTGAACAGCTTTATCCTCTCACTGTCCATAAGCAGAGGTGTTTTTAATTGTTTAAAAAACTAGGTTGTGGTGTGTTTCCCCAAAACCTCAGTTTATATGATCCAATTTTCATAAGTAACTTGTTTGTTCATACATTCAAACTAAACATTACTTCATCAGCAACTAAGACATGTTACTTTAGTTTGTTTGTTACTATAAATGACTTAAAACATGAAATCCTGTGATGTGATTCTTTCAGTCCGTCACTGGGAAGTTCATATCTCTTTTTAAAAGTTATTGTTCTCTATATGGATCTTAACACTAGGTAGATTATAAAATTAGACATTGTCATAAATTGTAAGTAAGTTAAGTAAGTAAAGCACCATTTCTTAAATATTCCCTCGAGCAGATATTCACAACCTTGCTCTCTCATGCGTACACACACACACACACACACACCACACACAATAAGGGGTATAACTATGGATGACAACAGTAAAATAATCCTCTAAATCTCCAAAGAAACAGCAGCATCTTCTCCCAGGCAGACAAATTCAGCAACAAGGTGCGAACCACCCAAAACCAACTCTCCATGTCATGTCATTCATATGTGTGACATCTGATTCCCATGAGTCAGAAGGATTTGGAGGACTTTGTGAAGGCACCATTACCGATATTTATCCAGTACTTTGAGATGTTTGCTGTAAATTGTCCAAATCTCCGAAGCATATAGGAACATCGGAATCACTGCAGCCTGTAAATTCTGACCATAGTTTTGGGTTTGTGATCCAAATCCTCAAATATTATTTTCCTCAGTCGTTCAAAGGCTGAGCTTGGAGGCAGTGATGAATTTTGTTGTCTAAGTTTGCTCTACTTCGAACTCGGTCATAGTGGATGTTTTCCAGGAAGACAATTTTAACACTTTAGGGGTGTCAAAGGATTATTGGAGAGGTCAAACATGACCCCTGACACGTGGGAGTTCCTCTGCCTTGTGAATGACAAAAGTAGAGAAGGTTCATTTGGGGGAAAGCGTCAAATAGACTTTGAGACTTTTACCAGGAACACAGGCGCCAAACAACTTGTTTACCTGATACTCCAAACACTACGGGCCCCACATGTGGCAGAATCTGCAGATCAAACACTGGGCTTATCAGTCATCTCAAAATCTTCAAAGCAGAGTGGAAGCAAGTTATCCACCATCCTGCGAGGCTGCGAAAGAAGAAAAGAAGGAATTACCTCTATGATGATGTCTCTTAGTAACTTAATCTCAAGGCTGAAATGTTTTCCAGCCTTTCACTCAACCTCAATTTAATCACTGGTGATCAGCTCCTAATTTTTCCTTGTCTCAATTCCAAGATTTCAATACCTCTAAATGATCAATATTTGAAGTGCAGTGTGACTGAAACTCTGTTGTAACTTCATCCCTCCTTACCTCCGTAACTTGCTCAATCTCTACATTCCCCCAGATACTGCATCCTCAAACTTTCTGTTCTGAGATTGTAACCTCTTACATTCCCCCCCCCATCTCTGCCACTTTCTCTACCATCGGTAACCATGACTTCAGTCACCTAAGTTCACCGTTTGGAAATCCCTTCCTAAGCTGTTTCACCTCTCCATCTTCTTCTCCTTAAAACTAAATCATCCTGAAAGATCATTCTTAAAACTTATCTTTAAACTGTGCTAATGTCTCTGACTTTGGCTTATTATGCCTTTATTTCCTATCCGACCTGTATGAAGTGCCTTGGAATATTTTTCCGTCTTAAAGGCAGTATCTAATCTAAGAATGATAATACCAAACAGTTCAGCATTCTATTTGCTATGCTAATCGCTATCTTACAGTACTGAATAGATATGCACCATATCTACTATTACCCCAGGTCCTTTACAAATTCATAGTAACAATCTCTGATGTGGAATTTCATTGGAGGTTATTTTGGTTTTGGGAGAATTCTGCATTCTGAAGCTTTCTGCAGGTGGGAACATGGAATTTTTAAATTCCAAAATGGTTACAAATCAACTTCTGTTGTGATTCACTTGACATGCTTGATGAACAGGTATAAAAAATAGAAAAGATGAAGGAATTTGAGGGACAATAATGTTACTTATTTTTAGGCGAATGTGAAGGCATTGGGGTGGGGAGAGGGGGATGGAAGGTGAACTGGTTTGTGACTTACAAACCAATGGAAAATGTTATAATTTATAGCAGAGATGAGCAATTAAATATTCCTGTCGTAGAGTTACAGGGGGAGATTTTCCAGGCCACTGGATCCCAGCAAGAATCACAATGGCCCAGAAAATCGAGTGTTAGGTGAAAAATGCATTTGGTGCTGACATCAAACCTATCGCGATGCTCCCAGCTTGCTGCATAGGCCCCAACTGGGTCCCTGGCCAGACTGAGGAGGAACATGATAATCATATAAATTGTGTAATTATGTTTTGCATTTTATTAGCGGAGAAGAAACACGATTCAATTCTTTCCTGCTATTCACCCATCTCACCAATGGGACCTGCACTTTGCAGGTTTCCTGACAATCAGGGATCTGGCATGTGAGACACTGAGACCAATCAAAGAGTTAAGTCCATTGGCCATTTGCCTCTCCTATACTGCCAGGCTGCAAAGGAAGTGTCCCGAGAAGGATCCTGGGGGTTGAGTTGGCTCAGGCTGGGGACAAGGAGTTGACCTTGCCACTCCCCCCTGGGATGGGGGCCTCATGGCTGGACTGCTGCTTCTAGCCCTTCCAGATTTGAAGATCATCTATGGGATCAACATCTTCATTCCTTTTTGTTATTTGTGAAAATCAGAAGTGGCCAGGTCACTTTAATTTCCATGTCCCAGTCATCTGACAAGTTTTTGAATCACTTCAGCATTCCATTCTGCAGCAGATTTCCCTTTATCTCTGTCAGAAGCTGCAGGTGTGAGTAGACCTCTTGAGATCCTTTGACAGAGAAGAGATGTAAACTTCAGCTGGGGGGGAGTGGCAGCGGAAGGGGAAAGACCCATCTAGACTGCTGTTCACTAAGCCACTAAACTTCAACATATTCATGCAGCTTTTATCTGAGGTCTCAGAGCTTTCCCAGGTAGTTGAAACCTTTTCTATTCCATTAAAAACACTCGAGGGGCAATTCTCCTACCCAAAGCACTAACTTCTTTGCGTGTCGGACAGGGAAAATCAGCGTGTGGGCTGATTCACAAGATTCACGCATACATTCCCAACATGCACGCATTCCCAGCACCAGATATCTGGCATGGTCAGGATAATGCTGGAAAGCAGCGGGACCAGCAGGTAAGTAAATTTAATCTTATTTTAATGACATTATCAGGCCAGGGACTATCAACCACATTGCTGTGGCTCTGGAACAACATATAGGCCAGACCAGGTAAGGATGGCAAATTTCCTTCCCTAAAGGACATTAGTATACCAGTTGGGTTTTCCTGACAATCGGCAATGGTCTCATGGTTGTCAGTAGATTCTTAATTCCAGATATTTTTTATTGAATTCAAATTCTGCCATCTACCATGGTGGGAACCTATGTTCCCAGAACATTAGCTAAGTTTCTGGATTAAGAGTCTAGCAATAATGCCGCTAGGCCATCACCTCCCCATGATTTGAATCATATTTTCTAGTACTTGGTCCATAGTCTTGTATGCTATGGCATTTTAAGTGCTTATCTAATTGCTTCTTAAATATTGTGATGGTTCCCACCTCTAGCACCCTTTCAGACAGGGAGTTCCAGATAAAGTTTTTTCTCAAATCCCCTCCTGCCCCTTCCTTAAATCTATTGACCCATGTACTAAGGGAAAAGTTTTCTTCTTTCTACCCTATCTATGTCCCTCAAATTTTGTACACCTTGATCAGGTCCTCCTTGGCCCTTTCCGCTCTAGGGAAAACAATCGTGGCCTAACCAGCCTCTCTTCATAGCTGAAATGCTCCATCCTAGGCAACGCCATGGTGAATCTCCTCTACACATGAGGAATAATTGCAGCGTATTAAGAGTAAATTAATGAAAGAAACCAAGGTCACAACTGTCCTGCATTGCAACAATGCCAGATTGAAAAAGATTGATGTGCTGCTTAAAGCCAAAACATTAGTGTAGACTAAGGTATTGTGAGTGACAAGCAGCTTAATTTAAGAGTAGGCCAATTAACTAAAATAACAAATCAACGATAAAAATGAAATCAAAACATGTCACCATGTTATTTGTATTTGACATCATTACAATGCAAATAACGTAAACTCATCTCCCTATACAAGTAAAAATTCTCACTCTTTTAATGAACCTACCGTTCCTTTATTAAATACTTTCTTTATCCTCATTCTAGAATGGAATTTGTTCTGTTTTTTGCTTGTCTTCTATTTTTATCACCCTGATAATTTTCTGCATTGTGTTTTACTATGCTTTTTTTCTCAAAATATTAAAAGCTTTTGTTTTTTTTGTTTTAATCTTCCTATTGCCTCAATGTCATGAGCTGTTCCTCTGAGACTGGTGGGCTGAACCTAAGCAGGAATTTATGTGAAATACTTGACTAACTGTTTAGTTAGATGAAAAGTTACTGTTTGACATTGTGTAAGACTTAATGTCTACCGTTCATGTTGAATAAAGGTCAATATGACATCTCTGCATAAATTTCAGGTTATTGACAGATTTGAGAATTCCCTAGCATCGACATTATACAGATTGAATATATACAAGGGGATGGTGACAAAAAAAAACTTAATAGCGCTATTCATTTAATGAATCAGATTTTACTGAAGCATCTAGGACATTCCACATTTTCCAGTTTCATGCTTGAATATATTTCAGACTTTGATGTCAGTGAATAAAATTACAACATTTCAGCCAGTTTTACACACTTCTACCACAAGAATGCACTGCAGTGCTGATAAATATTCACTAAGTCCATCTGTTTGATCTGATTGGGTTAGGTTATGTAGTGGTGCATTTCCAAATGAGGACATCATCCTCAGGGCTAAGCATTGATTAGAAGGGCTTGGGGCCTGGAGTGAAATGTCTCCTCTATGCCACATCAGTGAAAGCTCTCCTCTATGCCACATTGCTGATTCATCAGGCAATTATGGATCTTTCCTTAGAATTTCTTAATTTAAAATTGCTGTGAAAAGTATTAAAGATCTTGGGTGGGTTTTGCTGACCGCACTCAACCCAGTGCCAGAAAATCCCACCCAAGGTCAATGGACGTTTACATGGTCCGTGTCCCACCCGTCACAATTCCCGTGGTGGGTGGGAAGGGAAAATTCCACCCTTTGAATCAGAAGAGGATTTTAGTCTAAGAAGCTAAAAATTATTTGTGGTATAAAATTTCCATTACTTTGTGGTATTATAATCCCTCAACACCGGAAATACCAATTATTTAAAACTATTCTGAAACACTTTGGCTGCTATTCTGTAGTTGATTCTCTGGTCCTGCTGCAGTGAACAGATATTTGGCTGAGCGCCAAATTCTCCGTCCTTGCTTGCGGCAACAGTGGAGCATGAATGTCCAGAGAATTCCAGCCTTCATTAAAGTCTTCTTTAATTATTTATTTGGTAATTGATTAGTTGTGTTAGGGATAACACAATCTGGATTTTACATTGGTTTCTATGTTAAATGCAAAATTGATCATAATCAATTCTTATAAAATAGAAACTTCAGTGATTAAAACTGCCTCTAAAGTTCTTTCCATGTCAGATTGTTCATGTTCTCACTTAATATCTTTCTTTTGTGCTAAATATTACATACTTCTTGATGGCACGGAACAGCGGATGTGCTGCATTAAAGGTGACATGGTGGGATTGCACTCAGCTGGTCCCATTCTTATCCATCTGGTCATAGTCAGAGAATCATCTGCAATGGCTTTATATTCCTTCACTGTTACTTCTGATATTTTCAAGGATCTATCCTTGGTCACCTCCTATTTTCTACCTGGATAATTCAAAAGCACCTCAGGGTCCACATGTATGCAAATGATACTCAGCTTGAGCTCACAATGGCAGCAACACTGCTATAAAATTGTTTGTCTGCTTTCTTGACATCCAGTATTGGATGAGCAGAAATATCATTTAACTAAATATTGGGAAGACTGAATCATTTCTTTGGTGCCCACCATGTTTTTCATTTGCCAGCTTCTAGCTCTATTCCTGCCCTTGGCAACTATCTGAGGCTGAATTGGAATGTTTAATGAGCATTTACTAACCATGTTTCCACACCATAAAGTTTAAAGTTTATTTATCAGTGTCACAAGGAGGTTTACATTAACGCTTGCAATAAAGTTACTATGAAAATCCCCTAGTTGCCAAACTCCAATTGTTCGGGTACACTGTGGAAGAATTTGGCATGGCCAATGTATCTAATCAGCACATCTTTTGGACTGTGGGAAGAAGTCAGAGCACTTGGAAGAAACCCATGCAGATTTGGGGAAAATATGCAGATTCTGCACAGTGACCCAAGCCAGGAATCAAACCTAGGTCCCTGGTGTTTTGAGGCAGAAGTGCCAACCACTCTGCTACTGTGTCGTCCACTAAGATTGCCTACTTCCATTTCCACAACATCATCGAACTTTGCCCTGCCTTAGTTCATCAGCTGTGCCTTTGTCACCTCAAGACTTGACTATTTCAATGCGCTCTTATTTGGTCTCCTACTTTCTTCCCTACATAAATTTAGCTCATCCAAAGTTCTGATTTCCATATCAGAACTTGCAGCAAATCCTGTTTTCTTATCACCCATGAGCTTGCTGACTTACTTTGGCTCCTGGTTAAGTTGATTTTAAAATTCCCATCCTTGTTTTCAAACCCCTCCTTGGTTCTCCCCACTCCTTATCACTATAATCTCCTGCAGAACCACAGACTTCGAAGTATCTACTTTCTTCCAGTTCTGGTCTCTTGCACACTCCTGATTTTAATCGCTGTACAATTGGTGATGGTGTCTTTAACTGAGAGGCCCAGTGCTATGGAATTACTGACCCTTCCACATCTCTTCATTTCTTTTCTCCTCCAAGACATTCCTTAAAATAGACCTTTCTTCAAGCAAGCTTTTAATGATTTGCCCTAATATTCTGTACATGGCTTGGTGTCAAATTCTGTTTGACAACTATGCTGTGAAGCACCTTGGCAAGTTTTACTTGACTAAAGGTGCTATATAAATAAAAGT
Source organism: Sphyrna mokarran (assembly GCA_024679065.1). Lineage (NCBI taxonomy): Eukaryota > Metazoa > Chordata > Chondrichthyes > Carcharhiniformes > Carcharhinidae > Sphyrna > Sphyrna mokarran. Next base: position 99,635,299 of record JAGIQG010000003.1, on the reverse strand, counting down.
TGTTGTTGTTATATTATTCATTGATGTGTGGAGAATTGGGACATTGAGTTTGGGTGGTGTGTGGTATCCTGGTGTTCAGAAAGACTGAGAGATGCTTTTCCCATTAGTCCATCTGAAGCTTTCTTCATTTGTTGGTAAAGGAACTTAGGAACAAAAATGAAAAGTGTAGAAACTAAACTTGAGCAATATTTGTAGAAAAAATAGAAGTATTCTCTTGAATTCAATTAATTATTTAATTTAAATATTAACATCTGTATCCCTCACCGAACTAATGTCAAGCTGGCTACTTACCAATGATTTAAAATTACAACCATGAGTTGCTGAACTATTTGGAAATTACACTATCAATGTTTGAAGGCTCACACAAAAGGCTTTAGTCATACGAAAATTGTTTCTCACTGCAAAAGTTCACTCTGCCCTCTCCATGGTAAAACTGTGTGATAATGAATCAGGTAAGATTTTCTCCTTCATTGCCCCTGGGAAAAGTTCAGTTCTCTGAGCCACACAGAGGAAAATAAAGCAGAAGTGGGTTGCATCAGATTTCAGACCCAGTGGAATAGGCCTTAGATACAGTGGAACAGACCTCAGGCCTAAGAGGGACAGATCTCAGGCTCAGTGGAACAGATCTCAGACCCAGTGGAATCGGTCTCAGACCCAGTGGGATCGGTCTCAAAGCCAATGGAACAAATCTCAGGACCAGTGGAACAGATCTCAGGACCAGTGGAAGAGATCTCAGGCCCAGCGGGATGGACTTCAAACCCAATAAATTAGGCTTCAGACCCAGTGGAATAGGCCTCAGAACCTGTGGAACAGATCTCAGACCCAGTGAGACAGACCTCAGATCTCATGGACTAGATCTCAGATCCAGTGGAACAGGCCTCAGATCCAGTGGCACAGACCACAGTCCCAGTGGAACAGTCCTCAGACCTAGTGGAATAGATCTCAGGCCCAGTGGAATAGATCTCAGATGCTGTGGACCAGATCTCAAACCCAGTGGAACAGACGTCAGACCTCGTGGAACAGATTTAAATCCTCATTACTCAGCCCTTGATTTTTGAGCATTTCCTCCATATCCTGTAGCAGAAGTAGTTGCAAACCCAACATAAGCATGGTCTGAGATGGAAGGAGTTTTTGTTTGCTGCTGACTTGCATTCCGTCAAGTTGGTTTATCATGAGCCCCAGTGGGAAGCATTAGGACTTGTTTGAGCACTGTCTGTGGCCCAGAGGGTCTTCCAGTATTCTGGAAACAGCTGGAAGAAAGAATAATTACGTGAAGGGTTAAGGTCTTTGTGACCCCCTCTACTCACTGAGCCTAGCAAATCCTGCTCTTAATGTAATATCAATGATCTTTAGGCTTAAGGACTGCACTTCAATAAAAGCTAAAAGGTTTTGATGTTAAGTGAGTAGCCCTTCTCAGCCTCTAGTTCTGCTTCTGTCACTGTCTCATGACTCTAATGCAAGGCCCAGCTTGGACACAGACTAGAAAAGGTTTACCTGTCTGAATTATGCAAATATTCTGAAAATGAAAAATTTCAGTTGTCTCTCCAATCAAAGCCGGATTAGGCAAAATAAAATCAACCCTAAAATGCAGCAAGACACTATAAGGGAACATTAAATAGTCCTTTAAATCTTGAGTTAGAGTTTACATGTCCCCACTGGATGTATTTTTGGTGGAGGGCTTGGGAGGGTGAATACATAAAATTGCAGAAGGTGGTGGTACAGAGGAATCTGAGTGACCTGGTACATGAATCACATAAAATTAGTATTCAGATAAAGCAAGTGACTATGAAGACAAATATAGTATGTTGGCATTTATTGTGAGAGAAATGGAATATAAAAGTAGGGATGTTTTGCTGCAGCTGTACAAGGCCTTTGTGAGACCACATCTGTGTGCAGTTTTGGTCTCCTTATTTGACAAATACATATAATTGTTCCAGAGAACACTGGATTTCAGAAAATTGAGAAAATGTAAGGTTGGGAACTGGAGATTGGTTAAGGTGGGTATTGGGAGAATGGTTCCTTTTGGGAGAAATTAGAACTCAAGGACACAGTTTAAGAATAAGAATAATCTCTTTTAAGATAGACAAGAAGAGATTTCTTTTTCTCTCAGAGGGTCATTAGAGTGTGGAATTCTCTTCCTCAGAAGATGGAGGAAGCTGGGTCTTTCAATTTATTCAAGATTGAATTAGACAGATAGTTTTGACAAGGGAGTCAAGGGCTATGGGGTGTCAACAGCTAAGTGCAGCTGAGACCACTTCCAGATCAACCATGGTTTTAGTGAATGGTGGAGTAGGTTAGAAGGGTCCAATAGCCTATTCTTGCTGCTAAATGCTAAGTTTCTATCCTAAAGGACTATGAGACTTGTCAGTAAGCCTATTGACCTGAATAACTTACTGTCCATAATACAACTATCTTGGACAGGCAACTGGGAGTGCCTGTCTGGTTATTATAGATTACATGAAAAATAGGTGGGAAGGAAAGAGGGGGGGCATCTCTTTCAGGAGGGTGACCTTCGAGCTTCAGGGGAATCCATGATGTCAACCAACCTTTCCTTCTGCTCTCTATGACCCTGCCCCATAATCCCCTCTCCCTCCCTCTGGTCTTCAGGGTCTCTCTCCACTCTAAAATCTGGGACTTTTCTTCTGCAGGCTTTTTATCTTCTTTGTGCTCTTCCTTGCAGTCCTTAAAGCACCCACTGTTGAGTTTTGACATGATCAGGACATCTAGAGCTGCCAGTCAGTCAGATTAGCCACCAGCTCCTAAGGCAGGACTTCCGCCCTTTGAGGGGTATAAGGACACAAGAACTAGGAGCAGAAGTAGACCATCTGGCCCCTTGAGCCTGCTCCACCATTCAATAAGATCATGGCTGATCTTTTCGTGAACTCAGCTCTACTTACCTGCCCGCTCCCCGTAATCTTCAATTCCTTTACCGTTCAAAAATGTATCTATCCTTGCCTTAAAGTTATATAATGAAGTAGCCTATACGGCTTCATTGGGCAGGAAATTCCACAGATTCACCAACCCTTTGAGAATTTGGGCAGAAGTTCTACTCTGGACCTGTTCACAATACGTTATGACTGTGGGGCAGATTTCTGGCTAACTTTGTTTCCAGTGAAGTTGGGCGGGGGTAGTGTGCGGGGTGCTGCTATCAAACTTGATGAGTTGATAGGGTCAGACACAGACATTTATAAATCGACATTCAAAAATCATTTTAAACATGCTTGTTGGTAATCTTGCCCTTCATTCTTCCAAAAAATTCTAAGTGTCAACTTCATGGGAAAACTGGAGTAATTCATGTTTTTTTCTCAATGGGAGTTTAGATTAGACTCTCCCTCTCTGCACTGCAGAGGTTGCCAGCGTGATTATCATTAAATTTCCTATTCTCACCTGGGAGACTGAAACCCTGAGCAGGCCTCTGCACATCTGCAGTGATCCTAAATTGTTACCCCCCCCCCCCCCCCCCCCCCCATTTGCTGGCAGCCCAGGACCCCCATAGTACTGCCACCATAACTCCCATGGCCCAATCACGGTACAGTTGACCATTCCAGGCCAGCCCCAACCCCTCCACCCACATCCTGGAACACACTGATCCAGTTCCCCCTGACAATGAGGACACCCTCTGACTCATCCCAAGCCTTCCCCAGCTGACCCCCACCTGTCTGACTTCACCCTTCAGTGGGCCATTGCCCCAACCCACCCCAATCACTGCTCTCCCTCCTTACCCCGATCCCTAAGCAGAATGACAGCAGGATCCCAACCCCCACAATTGCACCCTAGGTCCCACCTTCAATAGGCCCAATCCGTAGGCCCTACCCAAATAGACCCTGCCCTCTTGACAATGTCCCACTTTGGATGGGCAGTGCCAAGGTCCCCCTAGGCAATGGGCACTTTGCTCCTTGGGCAGTGCCAGAGGCACAGTATGGCCATGCCCAGGGGGCACTATTCCTTACCGTTCAACCCTCTGAGGGATCCCAGTTGCCTCCTTCCTCCTCCAGGGGGGGACATCCCAATGGTTCCCTAGAAGTGGGAATCTACTATAAACCCTTTTAGAGTGAAACACTCTGGTGGGGTGGGAGAAGCTATCGGACCCGGAGAATTTAGTCCCGGCTCCGCTACTTAAAAACAGATGACCTTGCCATCCTTCCAGTTTTCAGGGCAAATATGACGGCACCAGAAATCCAGTGCTGGGAGATACATTTGCAGCAAATCCTGCACAGGCCTAGCTGCGAGATTCTCCCACCCTGCTGTGCCAGAAAATTAGTGTGGCAGGGTGGGCAAATTGCTCCCCACTTGTGTCTAAGGGAACTAGCTTAGTTTTTCAAGCCTCCTCAAAGGCCCAAATATGCACATGATTTGCAAAAACTCCCAATGGTGACTAAAATCATCCTGGGGTCATGGCCAACTTAATAGGTGACACTGGCTTTTAAAGTAAGACTTTTGAAAATAGCGCAAAACATTGTGAAAACTCAATTTGCTCTGAATGTAATTTGCAGATAAAATTCCATGATGTTTTGCATTGGTTATTGATATTAGGGCAATTTTAGCTAACACTCCCCTCATTTGTTTAGTCATTAGGAACAAATATTTAACTCCTCAGCAATCAAATTTATTTATGCACATTATGACATGACTTCAAGAAGATCAGTGATTTGAATGTGAGTATGCAGTATGTATCGATTAAAGAAAAGACTTATAGTCATAAATTCATCCCATAATAAAATTAATCAGAAAGAAGAAACCAACAAATAATAATTTGCAAAATATTTGTAAACAGTAAATATGAAATGCATTTAATCAATTTCTGGTTCAGAGGAAATTTGCTTAATTGCAAATTAATGTACTGGTTAAAAGTGAAACAGCAGGTGAAGAAAATTCTAAAATGGGAATAATTAGATAAGAACAAGACAGGATGTACGCAAGAGCTGAGTAACTTGTAAAAACACATTTAATTTGGACTCTGCAATGATGAAACTCTTGGGACATTCTTCTGCTAATTCCCAGTACATCTGTTTAATCTGCCATTTGGAATTAGCACATTGCTTAATGACAGGAAGATGGTAAAATCACATCAGAGATGTGAACATTTACTGCAGTGAGATAGTGCATCGTGTCCCCTACTAGAAAGCCACATCTGAGGAATTAACCGAACATTTGGATTTGAGACTCATCATTTTGGAGCATTTTGAATGCAGGAAATGAGCTTTAGATACAAAATATTATCAACATTAGAAAATAACATCAAATGGAACAATAATAACTTGATTTCCAAATAGGTATTCTCATATCTACAATTGATAAAATATTACGTTCTAGATTTTTAAGTGTATTTGGTGAAATCATGTCATTCATCATTTGCATTATGGCGCAACCAAGTAGGATTAAGTAATGACTTCATAGTTAATAATATGATTGAATTTCACATCCAGTTTGAGGGAGAGAAGAGTGGATCTAAGACTATTATTTTAAACTTAATTAAGAGCAATTGCGAGGGCATAATAGCATAGCTAGCAAAAGTGAATTGACAAATTAGGTTAAGGGCTCGGTCAACAGAGATGCAATGGGGTCATTTAAGGGGATATTTCAGAATATACAGAATTGATACACTTCAACAAGAAGGAAAAATTTCAAAGGAAGGATCCATCATTCTTGGTTAAGTAAAGCAGTCAAAGACAGTATCAAGCTTAAAGCAAAAGCATACAACAGCACAAAGGTAGGTGGCAGATTAGAAAACTGGGTAGAATATAAAAAACAGCAAAAAATGACCAAGTGATTAACAAGGAAGGAAAAATAAGAATACAAGGGGAAGCTAGCTAACATAAATGATAGATATTAAATATTTCTATAGGTTAAAAAAATCATGAACAAAGTGAATGTTGTTCTGATAGAAAATGAGTCTGGAGAATTAATAATGGAAAACAAACAGGTAGCAGATAAATTGAAGCAGATTAATTTTGCATCAGTCTCCACTGTAGAGGATACAAGTATCATTCCAGAAATAGCTGCAAGTCAGAAAATTGAGGTGAGGAGGAATTTGGAATATTATAATCACAAGGGAAATTACAAGCCAGTTAGATTAATATCTGCCATTGGTTAAATGTTAGAAGCAATTACTAATGGTCTTATAGCAGGGCATTTGGCCAAAAAAAAACAGAGGAATCAAGCACAGTCAACATGATTTTTTGAAAGGGAAATTATATTTAACTGATTGATTGGAGCTCTTTGAAGAAGAGCTGTGGATAAAGGGGAATTGGAGGATGCACTATATTTAGATTTCCAGAAAGCATTTGATCAGGTGCCACATTAAAACTTATTGTGAAAAATAAAGGCTCATGAAATAGAAGGGAACATATTGGCACAGACAGAAGATTTAGCTCACTAACAGAAAGCAGAAGTTCAGCATAGATGGTCTTTTTCTGGTTGGCAATATGTAATGAGAGGTTTGCCACAGTGATCAGTGTTAGGTCTTCAACTTTCTACAATTTATTTCAATTACTTGAATGAGGGGATTGAAGGTTTGATTACTAAATTGTTGATGATACAACATTGGCAGGATAATAAGATGAGCAGATGACACAAGAAGACTACAAAGGTTTTTAGATGGACTAATCCAGTAGGCAAGACCTGAAAAATAGAGTCTCATTTGGGAAAGAGTGAACTTGTCCATTTTGGCAGGAAAAATAAAAAAAGAAGCATATAATCTAAATGGTGAGAGATTGCAGAGCTTTGACATGTAGAGGAATTTGGATGTCCTTGTGCACGAATCTCAAACGGCAGGTACAGCAAATAATTAGGAAAGCTAATAGAATGTTATCATTTATTGCAAAGGGAATTGAATACAAAAGTAGAGAGGTAATGCTTCAGTTATAGAGGCATTGGTAAGATCATATCTGGGGTATAGTTTAAATCTCCTTATTTAAGGAAGAATTTAGATACATTAGAAGCTGCTCAGAGAAGGTTGACTCAACCAGTACCTGAAATAGGCAGGTTATCTTATGAGAAGAGGTTTGACAGAATAGATTTGTTCCCTCTAGTATTTAGAAGAGATGACTTGATTGAAATGACTTGATTGAAACATACATGATCTTGAGGGGTCTTGACAGGGTAAATGTGGAAAGGATACTTTTTCTAGTGGGTGAATCTAGATGTAGGGGTCAACATTTAAAATAAGGGATCGACCATTAAGAGCAAAGATGAGCCTTTGGAACTCTTGTCCTCAAATGGCGGTGGGAATAGGGTCTTTGAAATTTTTAAGGCAGAATTGGTTAGATTCTTAGTAAATGAGAGGGTGAAAGGTTATCTGGGAATAGACAAGAATATGAAGTTCAAGTTAAAATCAGATCAGCTATGATCTTACTGAATGGCGGAGCAGTCTCAAAGGGCCAAGCAATCTATTTTTACTCCATTCGTATGTTTGTATGTATTTAAATCATTTCACTTTTCATCATCTGTCTTTAGTGGTTTCAATCAGTCTGGGTCTTGAGAGAAGCAGAGTCTTTTCCAAAATGCTTAATTAGAATCATAGAATCCTTACAGAGCAGAAAGAAGCTATTTTGCCCATCGAGCCTGCAATGATAATAATTGCAGCTAAGCCCTCCCTCCATAACCCTTTATTTACCCTGCTAATTTCCCTGACAGTAAAGGGCAAATTGTCATGGCCAATCCACCTAATCTATACAACTCTGGAATGTAGGAGGAAACCAAAGCACCCAGAGAAAATCTACACAGAGTGAGAATGTGCAAACTCCACACAGTCACCCAAAACTAGAATTGAACCCGTATTCTTAATGCTGTGAGGCAGCAGTGCTAACCATTGTACCACCTTCCATCCCCATTCTTATTGTACTCTTGATTTTACTTAAATGACCTTGCATTACTTATAGCAAACGCGTTTAACTGGAATAAGGAAATTGTAATTTATTATGAGGCCATAATCCATGGAAGTATCAAACATTATCTTGTGCACTTCCTGTTGACGGGATTAACTTGATGAAATTGATCTGTACATTTACGAAACAGATGTTCTGTGCAACTCAGCACAAATGAAATTTTCTGTTGAACTTGGAAAAGCATTAGAGAAAGGATTTTAGAAACATGTACCTTTGGAGTAAAGGTAACAACATTTACAATGGTAGCTGCTTCTGAGTTAGAAGGTTCTGTTTCAGGTTTATCTTCCACACTAGTGTCCACTATGAACTGGCATAATATTAAGCATGACCATTGGAGTTAAGGCTAACTTTCACTTATCATCATCTCCACAAACTCTAACTATTATATAAAAGTTTCAACAACAAGGATCTATTTTACCTTAGAACAAAGTTTCGGTGAATTTTGGTATTTTGATAAATAGCCCAGTTCAAATCCAAATTGTTTTTTCAGGTCAATATTCCATTCCTCATTTTGTTTTTCTTTTAACTCTCAATTCTCTTACTATTCAAAAATCTATCTATCTTTGCCTTAAAAACATTCAACGAGGTGGCCTCAACTGTTTCATTGGGCAGGGAAATCCACAGATTCACAAACTTCTGGGTGAAGAGATTCCTCTTCAATTCAGTCCTAAATCTACTCCCCCTTATTTTGAGGCTATGCCCTTCGTTCTGGTTTCACCCACCAATGAAAATATTACATATTAAATCTCCTTCAATAATTTTTTATGGATTTTAAGGGATAAATATTCTTAACAGAATTTTTGCTTGAGTGAGTTGTACTTTGAAAAGTTAAACCGGAAAGTTTCTTTGGAGAAGTTGTTTAAGATTCTTTTTACAAAGTAGACAGTAGCAAATACAGTTTGATCGACAGAAATGCAAGTACGTGTGTAACAAAATTTAAATTGAGCGTTGGTAATAATTCCACGATTCAGAACATGATAATTGGCTCCAGTGATAAACAATAAAGCAGTTACAGTTCATTATCACTTAAACATCCACAGCATTACAGAATTTATTCGAAAAGTTGCCTATAAATAAACAGAACCTTATGTTGCTGACGAAAAATAACATAAATTCTTCTGTGAAAGATTGTCAGTTAGGGGTCCTTTTAAGTGCCTCACCATTGATGCAAATAAGAATTTTCATATCTTCTCACATACCCTATCAGAGAGAGCAAAGTTATGTGCTGCTTAATTAAGGGCATGTGTAGAGTTATTCTCACTGGTCTCCAAATGCTGGAACAAAAACTGAAGTTGGCAAAGAGCTGACGTCCCAACCACTTTGAATGCAAAATTTAAAAATAAAACACTGACTGCTAATATCCTTATTTCAGCTGGATAGGAAAAGAGATACATCAAAATGCAACTTTGAAATAGGTCTCATTTGTAAACAGTCTTGGGAAGACACCACCTAATTATAAGAGAAAAACAAGTAAATGATCTGATTTTCAGAAATAAAACTCCTAATGTGGTGACTAGCTTTGTATTTGAGGAACAGCCATTCAGAACTGTGTGATGAAGAGGCACTGGGAGATTGACATCTCCATGCTTGGTCTCATTAATGCTTGACTTCAGTCGAGCAGTGAGGAAAATGTACTGTGATTAAATTTAAGTGGAGAAAGGCTGCCAGAATCCTTGGAAGTAGAAATAGCTTTCCACAACTGACTATTCAAATGTTAATAAATGGAGTTTCACTATCTGCAGTGTTGAAACAAGACACTCTCTGCTATATAATTCTACAGGCAACTCGACTTTCTGAACTGTTATTTGATTTTAAACACAACGATGTGTATAGTCAACTGTCCAAAACTGGGTCAACTGTCATGAAATATGTACATTCATGACATTGCACTATCTTGCTGTTGTAATTTCTGCTAGCCCCATGTTTCCTCCTGAATGCCCTGTACTCAAATTCAGGTCTTCTCTGTATAATCCCCTCCACTGCCTTGTCATTGTGCGGCAGAACATTTAGCTACCATTACTTTTCTTCCTGGAACTCATCCCCATCTCTCTTCACTTTTGTAAGCCTCCCCATAATTCATTTCTTTAATTTAGCTTTAATTAAGCTCAATGGACATGCACAAATTTGACAACAATGTACTTCCCACTGTTTTAAAGATGGTGCTGAGAACCATACATGCACACAATGTGAATTTAAAAAATAAAAACCCTTCTTGTTCGTAACTTAGAAAAGCCAATCTGTTTTAAAGCATCTGCACTTGCAAGACATTTATGTATTTATCATCCACAGATATTTTGCATTCAGCAAACTTTGCATGTATTGAAGGCCCTGGGATTATCTTTCCAAACATAAAGGAAAACTTATACAAGCAAAATGGGAAATATTCATTTACTTATTACATAGTGATCAACCTGGGCTAAAATGCTGTGACAGCACAAAAATCTGCATCACACAGGTAGGATATTTCGGAACTGAAAAGTCTACTAACAGATTCCTTGAGGTGTATATATAAATAGTTAAATTTACAAAATTAGGTCAACTGTCACACTGTTATGGTTGCTAACTAGCTAAGCATCTGGAGAAATATAGTACTTTATGGATCAAACAATACCTGAGTCACTTTACCAGATTCATTATTTTGTGATCCCACATTATTTTATTATTTCATTTGTAATGTCACAGATCAGTAATGGTTGGTGACATTTTTGATAGGTGAGTTAGCTATAAAAGTCTAATCAAGCCAGTGTATTACCAGGACAATTAGTGACTTTTAGCTTTGTGGTTGTTTTCAAATCCTGTTCTAAATAGACACACTCAATGGAGACTGGAATTTAGGCTTTGAATTATAGGCTGCCATTCAGCTTGTATCCAATGGTTGTATATATCCACCCCCTTCCACCCACCCCACAGTCAATGTATGGGTTGTAGGAACCCATAAAACCCACCCTTCTTTTTGAACTAATCACTCTATTAAATGGCATAAATATAGTTATAGCCATATAAAGAGCTGTGAGGCTGTTAATCTGTCTGTGAATCCTCCCATATCTTTCTTCAAAAAGGACACTGTCACGTATGCTCCTTTATTTTTGAAAATATGACTTAAATGTTCAACTGATTGAACATGTTTCAATTTGAGATGAGACAGAACCAGCTACGTAAAAAAGCAAGGCCATTTTCCAAAATGAAGTTGAAAAAGCAAACAGATTGGCCTCGGGGGAGTGCAAAACGAAAAACATTTTTTATCATTTAGACAGCCATCGAAACTCACCACACTCTAAGGAAGAGATTTTAAAATGCAAAGTGCTAGATATTGAAACAATGGCTGCCATAGACTGATCCACCGAAAACCTCTTGGAAATGTACAATGGATGAAGTATAATAGGTTAGGCCGCAGCCACTGCAGAGATTGCAAGAATGTTTTCAACAGAGGAAACAGGCTAAAAACTTGGTGCTCTCTCTTTTTGAATAAGTGTATAGGTTTGGAAGTCAATATTACTAAAAATCCACCAGAGAACTAAGATCTTATAATTGCAACATCTTTTACATTTGACTGCATTCACAAAACCAACTAATCCAAATCGGTGTAACATTTAAAATCTACATGTCAAGGACAATCAAAGGACACTTCACCAGACATTCTTTCAATGTTTTTTTATTGAACTCTAACTTCCTTTATCCCTGATACCTGTGTGTGACAACACATTTTTATTATTCTTGTTCTCGGATTTATTGTTTAATAGATTTACTCTTTTTTTAATTCAAGAAAACATTGTTTGCTTGTCTCTTTATTGCTCACAGCTGAAATAGTTAAATTTGAATTGGAAAAGGCATTTCCTCATGAAATTTTTGATGTGACCAACCAAGGAGACTGAGTGAAAGTGAGCCAGTTCACTCCTTCTCAGCTGGTCGTTACAACAAGAAAACACCAAATTATGACAATGGATCCTTTTGGTGAAATTCCACCAACAATATTTTTTATGATGACTATGTTTGAAAGAGCCCAGTTAAGTGCATTACTTAAAGATTGAAGTGATCTTTGTTCGATCATATTGTCTTAATTATACTTAAAGGCAGCATTATGTGCAGAAAGTCATAAGTTGATAAAGTGGTCAGAACAGTGATACTGTATTTTGGAGTGGACAATGGCACAGTAGTTAGTACTGCTGCCTCACAGCTCCATTGAACTAAGTTCGATTCCAGCCTTGGGTGATTGTCTGACTGGAATTTGCACGTTCTCCTTGTGTCTGCATGGGTTTCCTCTGGGTGCTCCAGTTTCCTCCCACAGTCCAAAGATATGCAAGTTAGATGGATTGGCCATGCTAAGCTGCTCCTTAGTGTCCCAAGATGTGTGGGTTAGATGGATTCATCATGGGAAGTATGCGGGGTTATCTGAATACAGCAGGGGAGAGGTTCTGGAGAAGATACTCTGTCAGAGAATTGGTGCAGACCTGATGTGCCAAAAAACTTCTTCTGCGGATTAGAGATACAATATTTTTATGATTCTAACAGCAAATTCTCAGCCAAATTGATCAATCTAATACTGTGACTCAATTTTTGACAATGACTCGTAAATGTGCAGTGCAAAGAGCAAATCTTCAGATCTGTGTTCTGATAGCAAAATCAACTCCTCACTTGTGCGAGCAGACACAAACCTGCATCACTGAGGTGACACGTTTTCCGGTCCCACCCACCACAGGAATCGTAGCAGATAGGACATAGCCATGCAATGATCTGTTGACTTCAGGAGGGATTTTCTTGTCTTGGGCCGAGTGCAGCCAGAAGATCCCATGTCCCACCTCTGACATAAATCATCCCTTAGACTTAGGTGGTGGTGCACAGTGGAAGAATTTGTCATCACTTGGTCCTACTAGCCTCTCTAATACTATCTTTCTTACTAATACTATTTTTCTAAAGATCCTCCTTCTTGTAAGACTCTTGGTTCTTCATTAACTCAAGAATTTATTGTATAAATGCATAGTGTAAGTGTGAGTTTAGACTAACTTGGGACTAAAAGATGAACAAATCAAAGTAGAACATATTTTATAAGGTACAGTTTGCATAGAAACACATATAACCACTGTTAGAGAGGAGCAAGGTGGGTCAAATCATTCTCTGGTTGGGGGGAGGAGGGAAGTGAGTCCAGATCATTGTCTGATTGGGTGGGAGAGGAGGAGGCAACTGGGGAGGGGGTAAGGGGGAGGGAGGCCCGATTGTTGTCTGGAGGCGGTGGGGGGAGGGGTGGAGGGCCGATCATTGTCTGGTGGGGAGGGGAGGAGGCGGATCAGATGTTCCTCTGGGCTGGGGGGAGTGAGGCCAGATCATTCTCTGAGGGGGTGGAAGGTGAATGAGACCAGGATCATTTTCGGGGGCAGGGAGGCAGGGAAGAGGGAGGCTGGTAAGATGTATCTTCTGGTGGGGGGGGGAGGGGGGGAAGGCCTGATCACTCACTGGAGGGGGGGATACGGATAGGTATCTGGTGGAAGGGGATTGCAAGCAGGTCCATTGCCACTCTGCGGGTGATCAGTGGGGGTGGAGGGAAGAGGGCAGGGAATTGCAATCAGTTTGGGTAGCAGGGAGGTGGATAAGAGGGACAGTAATGTGCTTGGGGGCCATCGCTTCCACTTTTCATTCCTGAGACACTTTCTCCAGTATCTGCGGCCCAAGAATGTTGTGACACGGGTGCGTGTTTTCAAATTTTTTTCTAACAGCGTATGTGCAGCTCAGAGCTCTGATTGTTTTGGACCTGCTAAGCCCGCCCACAGTGCGAATGGGACCCGCAATTTCTTTTCAGGCTAAGTGCCTTTGCGGGTGCTTGAAAGCAGATTTCTAAGTCAGATCTGAATTATGCCCAGATTCAGCACTTAGAATGAACATGGTAAAATTGGGCCCTATGACTGCCTAAATCTACTCTCCCTTGTGCATTAGACAAAACTTGGGAAATAAAAATCTTTATCCAGAATACTGTTTACATGAACTTTTATGTTCACTGAGAAAGTAGCATAACACATGGTCTCTGAAAAAAGCTCCTACACATCATATGTTTATTTTATCTATTATTTCTATATTACAACTTTCAAATTTCACCTCTTTCTAACTCAAATAGATCCACAATTATTTTCATTAATCTCTTTCTAGTTACATATCCACAGGAAGTTTTGCAATCTATTTGTCACTCTTACTTCATTTTTGCATTGGTTGCTTGCTCCTCCTTTGCTGAATTCTAAAATTCTCCCAAACCTCAAACTTATTACCAATTTAAGTCTCTTCCTTCAATCTAATACCATTTTTAACGCCTCTTGTTAGCCGTGTTGGACAACATTTTCTGTGTGGGTTTTGTGCCTTAGATAAATACACATTTGTTCAAATTATGTATTTTTTTAAAATCCTAAGCATTGCTCATTCACCATCATATTCTTTAATGCAGTTTTCTTTTTACTTTAACCAACTCACCCTTCATACCTTCATCATTTGCTGTGTTCAAATTTAACAATCTTCTTTTTAACTTAACTAAATCACTTTCAAACTCACCTTAAAATTTTATAGTATCCTTGTCACTCTTCCCTTTTTACCATAGGCTTATTAATACTTAACAGTGAATGTCCACTTACAGGAAATTCCCAACTTATTAATAAAGCATAATTTCACAATTATTCAAATGGTAGCAAATACTGTTTACTTGTAGAGAACCTCTGACTCAAGTCAAAACTGTTGAATCAGCTTCCCATGATAGTAATTAAAAAGTATTCAGCCAATGACTTTCAGCTAATTGACAGCAGGCAGTTTCTGGAACTAGGTATCTTAACTCACTTGCAGTTTATTTTTCAACGTTTCAAGTCCTAAGTCTCAAGGTCCTATTCTAAATTTTAAACTATATTTCAACTTTAGAAAACTATCAGAAAATTCTTGATTAGTTCTCTGTTAATGAAGCACACATTTAGGAACACTATGCTCTGCTCATGTATACATAGTTAACTATGAAGTTAATAATTAGGCTGATAAAGCCAGTTTAGGCGTACTATATTCAATTTCAGCTGGCTTTGCTGATGACAAGTTGACATGAAACTCAGTGTCCAAATTGACATAACATTGGCCATGCCAATTTATGGTTAAAATTTGATACAGCTGATAAGTTGTGGCCGCATGGCAGCACAGAGGTTAGCGCTGCGGCCTCACAGCATCAGGGACCCGGATTCGACTCCCAACTTGGGTCATTGTCTGCGTGGAGTTTGTACATTCTCTCTGTGTTTGTGTGGGGTTTCCTCGGGTGCTCCAGTTTCCCATCATAGTCCAAAGATCTGAGAGACAGTCGATTGACCCTGTTAAGTTGTCTCTTGGTGTCAGGGGATTAGCTGGGGTAAGTGCATTGGGTTATGGAAACAGGGCCTGGGTGGTATTACATTCGGTGCAGACTCAATGAGCCAAATGGCCTCCTTCTGCACTGTGGGATTCTGTTAGTCTATCATTGTAACTGTTTTGGAATAACCAGTATAGTTGGCTTAACATTTGCTGATGAGCTTATAGCTTTAGAAATGGTTCTTGGATTTTAGACAATCCCATTACTAGCTGGCTTGATTTTCCCTTTTCCTGAAATGTCTATATTGGTTTATAATGATATCACACCAATAAACTTTTGAACATGTGGTATCTTCTTAGAACTACTCCTGTATTTTTTTCCTCAATGTTAGAAACATAAGGGCAGTTTTTTAATGGCTGATTTTTTGTTGGAATGGATTACCCCCATTATATAACTGATCACATTTTCATTCTATAAGGACAAAGGAACAAAATTGAATTCACTCTTCAATGGGCAGATGATCTACTTCTTCAGGTTACCTCTCAGGTGGTAATGATTGTTATCTTTCATACCACTTACTTATCACAAAGCAAAGCACTCTTCTAATATTAGTCCACATCGAAGTGATGCATATATCTTTTAAATGTCAATCATCTTAAATGGATAGCTGTCTGAAAATTATGATGTCTCAATTTTAACAATAAAACAACTATCTAGAGACTCTCCATTATTTTTCAGCTTTCAGTAGACAGCTGAACAACATTAAATTAAAATGACATTCTTCAGAATCAATTCCAGCTATTGCTTCCTCTCAGTTTGTGGTCTTAACAACCAAGGCACATGAGCACTGGTTGTGAAAGGCTCTTTGTCACATAGTACTATATTTAAGTATCCATGATTTTCAGCTTATTTCTGTTTTTCCAAAGCTCAACAAAGTTTCCGAAAATTCAATTTTTAGGGCAATTTATTTACACCTGTCGCTGTTCCATGGGAAGTCAATGGTGTAAATACAAATAGAAGGCAGGTGGAAACATAAGGCTGGACTTTGCGATGCTCACCTACAATAAAAGCAACTCCTTCCCTTGAGCAACCTGCATCGTGGTTGTACATTAAGTACAATAAGTAGTTTCATTTGTTTTTGAAATGTGTAATTTAATTGTAATAGCAATTTAATAGTGAATGATTCCAAAAGCAACAACCGTAATTGAAGAACATCATCATCTTTCCATCAAACTCCATTAAAAAGAAACTCTGGAACCAAGAGGAAAATTTGACCAAATTACTTTCTTTCTGTACACACATCTGCATTTCTACTTTTTGACTTTTTTTCATTAATCTTTCTTTCCTCTCCCGTGACCACTGAAATCATGCTGGCTTCATGTATGGGTCTATAATAAATGATGAGAATATATAGAGAGTAGACTGCGCAAATTTGAGTTTAATCAAGATGTTTCATTAAGGTTAGATAAGAGGAATCCATAGATGTCATATATTTGGATTATCAAAAGGGTTTTGATGAGGTATAGCATTGCCAATTCATGACTAAGGTTTGAGCACATATTGGCTGGCACCCACCACAGGAATCAAAGTGGGTGAGGGGCAGAAGGTCTGTTGACTTTGGGCAGGTTTTTACTGTTTTGGGACAAGCGAGGCAGAAAAATCATGCCCATAATGTCAAGGAACAAATAACAGGATGGTCAGCAAGCTGAAGTTACTTATTCTGGCAAAATTTGGGAAGTGATTTCACAAGGATTGGTGCTGGGAGCACTGTTGTTCACTGTTTATATAAATGACTCACACTCAGGAATCACAGTAAAATTTCAAAATGTGCAGATATACATAATACTGAGAAAGACTGCAAGAAAAAGCAAGAAGGCATTAAAACCTTGCAGAACAGGCATGCAACTGATAAATGAATTTCAATTCAATTCAGCTCAATTCAAAAGTGTGAAGTGGTGCATTTTTATTGGAAGATTAAGGAAACCATGTACTCATTGGAAAATGAAAACTATGGAATAGATGAACAAAGGGATCTAGGGGTACAGATACGCTAATGACTGAAATTTGCTGCACAGGTAAATAAAATAGTTTGTAAAGAAACAAAGCAATGCACTTAATTTCTAGGAGAACAGAGATAAAAAGCAGAGAATTACATAAAATTTACATTGAACTTTGGTCAAACCAGACTTTGGAGTACTGTGAACAGTCTTGATTTCTATATTTTCGAAATGGATAGAGAGGCACCAAAAAAGGTGCAAAAATGATTTCCTAAAATTATTTCAAAATTTAGACATTATATCTATCAGGAAAAATTGAACAGGCTTAGTGGTGAGTTGATAAAGGCCTTTAAGATTATAAAAAGGTTTATGGGTAGAAATAGAGAGTATATTTTCGCTTGTACAGGAAACCAGAAAAATGGGTCATAAATATAAAACACACATAATAAAACCAATAGAAAATTCAGATGAATATTTTGCACAAGGAATCGTTAGAATATGGAATTCTCAAAAGGAGTAGTCCAAGCAAACAATGGCCCATAACTTCTGATTAGCAGCGGAAAGCCATTGGCTGCCAAAGCTAGAAGATTGTTTTGCCCACTTATTTGGGAGAAAAATTGTGTGCCAACTGCCTATGGGAGCAGCGGTCTTTGGTCTTCACTGGGACAATCTCTGCAGGCATAGGTGTGACACAGGGGAGTCTAGACATGCCCCTCCTAATGATGGGGCCAGAGTGGGAATGCCCATAAAGGTCTAGCTTTGAAACAACAGTTTCAAAGTGAAGACAGAGACATCAAAAAGAGTTCCTTGCTATCATTAAGTTATTTTAAATTTTTGTTTGCTTTTTCACTAATTATTTTAAGCAGTTGTTATTGGCTCATTTAATATTCAATTTTTAATTTTGTTTTATGATTTAACATGTGTATTATTCAATATGTAAAATGAACATAAATTTTGTTACTTGTGTTAAATCTGTAAAATTAATATTTAAATCTGCATTCTATTATATAACTTTACATGTGGCAAGCATATAAGTGTTTGTCTGTTTTAATTTAGAATGTGGAAATTGAAGATCTGATTGCAAAGAAGTCAGAACATCTCAGACAATGATTTGGATACTTTATTGCATGAAGTGAGCAAAGGAGAGTTGAAATTTTGGGCCATGGAAAACCCATCTGTTTATTATTAGTATTATTCTGCCTTGATAACTTCATTTATAATTATCTCATATTTAACAGTTCTGTTTTGATGTCTCAATAAAGCATTTGTATAATTTCATGTTTAAATGTTTTGTATTAATATTTCAAAAAAATTAGTAGAAATTTGTAAAGTTTAATGGAAAATATTTATTAGCAAAAATAATGTTATAAAGATGGAAGTTTGATACCACTTTAACATTTAACTAAACTAAATGCATTATGAAATTTTGTTCAATTGACTCGTCATTTCAAATCTCTTACAAGAATTTTTTTCTCCTTAATGTAGTAAATGAATAAAATATTTTTATACATTAACACAACAGTTTTGTTGTCTCTGCAAACAAGGAGATAAGAGAGGCAGGGATATGAGAAAGGGTATGAAGGGGAGGGATGGGAAAGGAGGGAGGGCAGAGGGAGAGAGAGGAGGAGGTTTGTACATAAACATTGTACATTTTACATGTAGCTTGACTTTTCTGCATCAACATCGAAGCCTCAAAAGAACTTCAGTGATTTTAAAAAGCCAGGCTAAAAGTATGTACCAGTGGTGATAGAACACGACCCCAGATTTCCAATTTGCACTGGGTTTTGCAATTCTTATCAGAGAGATAATTCACATCAGCTTGCAGGAGACTTACATATGTTATCTTAAGGAATATACTTTTCTAAAGATTTGAAATAACCAAGTTGCATCCTTCCCATTGTAAATGTAGAATTCATTTCACCAAGATTTTTCTAAGGATTAACATTGCATCAGGGAGACCCTTAATATTGGGATAATATTAAAATTTATAGCAAAATTTACAGCAAAATCCAAATGGACTTTAGCTGAAACTTAACAACTGAAATCCATCTTGTTATAGTTTTTTTTTTACTGGAATCAGAATGTCATGACAAAGTTGTAAAACATTAAAAAAAATTATTCCACTTTTTGTGCATTACATATAAACACCTTTTAAAATTATTTACAAAAAAAATTCACTCAAAGAATGTCTTACTGCAGCTAGACCAAAAAAACTGTGCAAATAAATAAGTGAAAATACTTACCTATCACTGGAGCAAGCAAAAGAAATTAGGAGTGACTGCAATGCATAGCATCAATACCGGCAACTTTACAAAACAGAATCAGAGGTTTAAACTTGACACACTTTCAGCAAGTTTGTCCAGGCATGGGACTTCCATATTGCCCCACACACATGCCCCTTGATGTATTTAAGAATTGTAGCATGATGCAGTTTGATTATTATAGTTGAAAATGAATTTATCACAGAAGTTAAAAACTTTTAAATCACAATATTGATCCATCATATGTGAGTATCCAGATTGCAAATAACTGAAAATTACTTCTCAAAAATAGGCAGAACTATTCCCAAGTTGTACTGGAGAATAGTAAATCCCTATAGGTTGGGTTTTGAGCTGTATGTTATGGGCTATTATTAATACAGTTAATGAGAAGATAGATAAACATGGCATAGAAAGTTATATTTTGGTTCAAAAGGGTAGCAGGAGACTCATGTAGAGCTAAATAACCTGCCATGAGCTCTACATGAGTTTTGGTAGGCTATTTAGGCGCAGACATCATAGCTGAGCTCAATCCTGCCATCTTCTACTGGACACAGACTAGATTTCAAAGGGCAAATTAACCAGAATTTGCTCTCTTAACTTTATCCATAATGCCCTGCTGGGGCTGCGCATACATGGACACAAGGTGAGAACAAATATTTCCAGAAATCACAGAAAATGATTAACAGGTCACTCAGAAATTGTGCCTATGCCAGTTGATAGAGAGCCACCCAGAGCAATTCTGCCTTCCTGTACCAGGTCCATAGCTCAGTAGGTCAAGTCATCATCCAAGTAGTGGTTCCATGTATTATGCCACCTGTCATTGAATAACCTCGAAAACACTATGGCCAGGGTTCTTTGATCTTGGACCCGCATTTACCACTGCCAGCAAAAATGGGGACTGTGACACTCAGACAAATTCCATTTACTGCAGCAAGATTGGAATCCCTCCTCTGGTGAGACTGACAAACACCAATCATTATCTGACTGCCAGGCAATGTGACTCCAAGCGACATTTCAGGTGAATCGTAAACTTATTGGGTGATAAAAACTCTCATAAGGTCTAATTGACAGCCTCAGAAGGGAAGAAACATTGGCCTAAAACAAGAGTAATAAATAATAAATCTGGAATTTTTGCTTGAATGTCCTGTTTTCCTGACTGTAATTTTGCCAACTGCAGTAAGCAGTACAAAGCACAGTGTTTTTGTGAGTTTTTACACTAATTTAAAAATACACTGCACCAGAGCATGTCTCACCCAAAAAACTGGTCCACTTCTCCCAATGATATAATGTACCAATAGGAGCTTCTATGAATGGTCGTTTGTAGATGCTTGTGGATGTTCAAAAAAGCAAGTTCAAATTACTATCATAAGTACGCCAATAGGATGTCTTAAAAGCTTTTGAATGTAATTTAAAAAACATTTATGACTAAGTTGACTCCAGTAAAACTTGGGAATAGTTCTGCCTATTTCTGAGAAGTAATTTTCAGTTAAAGGTTTTAGTCTCTGTAATAAATTCATTTTCAACTGTAATAATCAAATTGCATCATGGTACAATTCTTAAACACATCAAGGGATATTTACCTGAATGTGCTGGTGCACCCAGACTTTGCATTGGCAACATGCAAATAAGTCTGAGCAAAAACTATAGACTATAAACCGATCTTCCAAAATGGGCACGATTTTGGAAGACATGCCATTTGCGCCAATTTCACTCATTGCACCCAAGCCGGAATTCAATCGAAAGGTGAAGAAACAATAGTATAGAATTGTTTTTAAAGTCTATATTAAGTTGATTAATTTGAAGGTGGACTAGATTTTAATTTGCATTTATAATTTTGTGCTATTTTTATGACATTTTGATTTTCCTACATGTGGGAAACATCTTGAAGAAACTGGAGCAGGAAACCATCCATCTCCTTACTGTCTGAACAACCAGATCTATTTTTGAATTGCTAGCTCAGTTGCTGACTCTTGCGCTTTCAGCTATCTACTGTTATGCTGATATTGCTCATTTTTCTACTTTGCATCACCAGCTGTTTGTGAACTAAAACTAGAAACACACCATTTTTTGCTTCAAAATATTGTGCCTCAAAGTGATAACAATTTTTTTGCATCCAAAATTTGGATTACTTGTTCACATCATCCTTCCTTTGGAAACTGTGTTTTATGTTTGTCTGAGTGTGCAAGTAGAGTTTCAATTTAATATTTCATTCAAAAGACCACACTTGCATTAGTGGAGTGCTCTCTCAAGACTGCATTGAAGAAATAAAAATATAGTTTGAAATGCCTTTCAGGGAACTTTGATGGACAAAAGGCCATTTGGTTTTATTCTTGGTGTTTGGTCGAATTTCATTGTAATCAAATTGAAAGTGATTATAAAAGGAATAAAAATTAATGGCAAAAAACATTTCTTTCTATCAATAATGCTTTGTTGCACAAAGTATTGATAATGCTTGTTGTCTTATAGTCATGTTAAAATAAATCATTTGCAGGGTGATATCTCTGTTCATATCTGGTCCATTCATGGATAGCAGTACATTCAGACTGTTTTGAAGGTTTTCATATTGCAGCATTGAATCTTTAGATATTTAACAGTTTGCAATTTGTTAGCATTATTACAGCTAGCAAGTCTTGCCTAATCCATGCTTCTTTTAATGTTATTATTTTCCCATTTGGTGCTATCAGAAAGGCAACATGCCAATTGCGAAAAGTTTGAAATTGAAATAATCTGGAGTTATTCTGCTATTGAGAAGATTGTGTTCAGGTATTAATATTCATTCATCAGACACCTATCTATATGTCACATTCATAGCATTGTGCTTAATATCTTACATTCCGTGAGCTTCAATTGGTATGAGGCTGGTTTATCTGGCTCAATAATTTTAAACTGAAGTACAAGAAAACATAGCTGCATACTAATTTAGCTGCCTACAAGAATTATTCCTCTATGCTTGCAATTTGTACACTACCATTAAATTAATAAGTTGGGAGGACTGAACTAAAACCAGCTAATTGCTCTGAGTGACATTTTCTGTGCAACATTTCCTGGACAAGTATTCAGGTAAGTAAGTTGGAATTGTCCAAATTCTTCAACATTTTTGGAGATTGTAGGGAAGCCAGGGAATAATTCCCAGAATGTTCAGACTTCTGAGGGGTCATGAAGAGCAATTTGTGAGATATTATGGTCTCTGACATCTGAAGACCAAAAAATCTAGATCATTCTCTCACTATCCACTCTATCAAAATCTTACATGATTTAACAGTCTTGTATTAGGTCACCCTTCAAACTTTTTCACAAGAGAAGAGAGAACTAACTTGTCAATCCTTTTCTGATGTGTATAGTACTTATTTTTGGTGGCATACTTAAAAATCTTCTGTGCAATTTCCGCAATGTGTCTGCATCTTTTTTTATAATGTGCTGACCCAGAACTGAATGCAGTTTTCTAAGTGTGGTCTAATAAATATTCAATACAGTTTAGAATAATTTGCCTATGTTTCAATTCTATCCATCTAGAATTATATCCTGGTGCTTCGAATCTATTGAATCTCCACTGTGCAGAAGGAGACCATTTGGCCCATTGAGTCACCACTGACCACAATCCCACCCAGGCCCTAATCCCATAACTCCATGTATTTACCCTAGCTAATCCTCCTGACACTAAGGGGCAATTTAGCATGTCCAATCCACCTAACCCGCACATCTTTGGACTAGGAGACTGGAACACCTGGACAAAACCCACACAGACGTGTGGAGAAACTGTAAACTCCACACAAATATTGACCGAAGGTCAAATCAAACCCAGGTCCTTAGTGCCGTGAGGCAGCAGTGCTAATCACTGTCTTGCTTTTTTAATGGCCTTGCTAATCAGAAGTACAACTCATAATAATTGATGTATTTGTACTCCGAGCTCCCTTTGTTCCTCTTACCCACCTAAACTTGCACCTTCCACATAATTAGTGACCTCCTTATTCTTTCGATCAAAATGTACAACCTCATTTTTATCTGTGTTGGACTTCATTTGCCAATTATATCTCTGTTCTGCAAATTTATTAATGTCCTGTAATTTGTTGCAATTCTCAATACTGGCAAATCTCTCAATTTAAAATTGAAGAAAAGGTTGTTTCAGGGATAGTGATCATGAATCTATTGCCAAGTGTTGGAAAAATAAAAAACCCACTTGTTTGTAATTGTCTTTTGGGGAAGGAAATCTGCCATTCTTATCTAGTTTGACCGAAATGTGACTCCAAACTTATAGCAATTTGGTTAATTCTTAAAGCCCCCTGAAATGGCCTAGCAATTGTCACTCAGCTTTACCAAACCAAAATAGAAAAACCAAAAGGATTAAAACCATATGGCCCACCTGGCATCAACCTAGGCCCTAGAAACTACTATGCCAAACCCAACCTCATCAACACTGCATATTAACATTTGACCCTCAGATTAATTAAGCAACATAGTCATACTCATCGATTCATACCTTACAGACAATATCTCAGGTATCACCATTACCATTCCTGTGGTATGTCCTGTTCCTCCTCCATAGATGCTTCCAGGGTGGAGGCAGGGTGGTATACATTTGGGAGAGAGTTGCTCTGGGAGACCTCACATTGACTCTGGACCCAATGAAATCTCATGACATCACATTAAACATGGACAAGGAAACCTCCTGCTGATTATCACCTACAGCAACCCCCTCCCCATTGTTGGCCCATTGAGTCACCACTGACCACAATCCCACCCAAGCTAATGAATAAGTACTCCTCCATCTTGAATACCATTTGAAAGAAGTATGGCAGGTGGCAAAAGCACAGAATTTACCCTTGTTAGGAACTTCAATGTCCATCACCTAGAGGAGTTGGTAGTACCACTACTGACTGAGCTGAATGAGTCCTGAAGGACATGACTGCTAGAATAAGCCTACAGCAGGAGATGAGGGAACTAACAAGAGGGAAGAATCTACTTGAACTTGTCCTCATAATTTATGCATCACAGATGCATCTATCTGAAATAACATTGATGGGAGTGACTATTACAGTGCCGCTGTGGAGAAAAAGTCCCTTCTTCATACTGAGGATACCCTCCATTGTGTGGTGTCATGCCACTATGCTAAATGGGATAGATTGAGAATAGAATTAAAAATTATTGAGTTAAATGCAGAAAAGACTCAGCAGATCTGGCAGCATCTATGGAGGAGGAACAGAGTTAATCTTCCATATCAAATTAACTCTTCTTTGGAGCTAAAGAGAGGAAGAAATGTGATGGATTATATACTGAATAAGAGAAGGTGGAGCAGGTGGATCAAAGTAGAAAGTCAGTAATGGCTGGGAGCTGAAGAGATTGCAACAAAGATGTGTCAGGCACAAGACAAAGGAAATCTTAATGCCAATGTGAAGAACTATGGAATGCACTAGTAGTGGCGTTGAGTAAGAGCAGAATGTGTTAATAGGAAAAGAAAAGTCAGTGCTCATTGAAAGCTAAACTTCAGAACAAATGGCAGATAGTTGAGTGGGGGAGATGAGTACTGTCAGATGAGACAAAGAATAAAGTGGAACTGGGGACAAGGACAGCTTTGAGATAACCTGAGTTGGTGCTGCTGGTGAGGGAAGTTGAGTGTGCACATATGGTCGTGCATGGCATGGTCTGTGTGGATCTCAGAATATAACAGAACAGCAATTCAAGGGATCTTTGGGTGGATTCAAAACATAAGGGATGGAACTTCACTTGGAATCCACATGAGGTGAGTTGGAGATGGAGACAAAGTTGCTAAGGAAGGAAATGGGCTGTGAAAGTGAATTTTTGCAAATACCTTGTCAAACTCCAAGAAGGAACTGGAAAGCAATGAAGGTGAACATGGTAAAAGAGATGTATGCAAATCCATCAGAGAGATGAACAGTACTTCTTCAGGGTAGGCATTCCTAAAGAGAAATAGCAATGAATTAAATATTAAAATAAAAGCAAAATGCTGCGGATGCTGAAACAAAGTTAACTTTTCAAGTCTGTATGACTCTTCTTCAGAGCTAAAGAGAGTATCATCTGTCCACAGATGCTACCAGTCCTGCTGAGTCTTCAGAATCTCTAACCTAATGGTCTAGTTTATCCCTCATTCTCCCATTACCACAAGCTGGGAATCAACACAGGTCCAATGAAGAGTATCGGAGCATGCCATGAGCATTATTAGGCATATCAAAAAATAATATCCTAATCTGGTAAAGCTACAACACAAGACTACTGGCAAACAGTAGAAGCAGCATTGTGATAGACAGAGCTAAATGATCCTACAGGTAGTGCGTCAGATCAAAGCTCTGTAGTTCTGCCCCATCCAATCCTAATGAGTGGAGGACAATGAAATAATTAACTGGGGGATGAGGTTCCACAATTATCCCCATATTTAAAGATAAGGAAGGCCAGCACATTAGTGCAAAACATAAGGCTGAAACATTTCTAACTATCTTCAGGCAGAAGTGCCAAGCGGATGATCCATTTCCATCTTCTCCTGAGGTCTTCAGCCTCACGGATACTATTCATGTAATTTCAGGAAACAGTTGGAGGCATTGGCTACTGCAAAGGTTATTGCCCCTGACAACGTTCCAGCAATACTACTGAAGACTTGTACTCCAGAACTTACAGCGCCCCCTAACCAAGCTGATCTATGCATCACAGAAAGGAAAATGGTTTAATTTACTGCAGCCAATCATCTCAGTTCCAGGAAATTGCTTCAGATGTTCCTCAGAGTGTCCCAGGCCCAAACATCCTCAATTGCTTCATCAGTGACTTTCCCTCCACCTTAAGGCCAGACATGGAGATATTTGCTGATGGTTGCACAATATTTAGAACCATTTACAGCTTCTCAGATAGTGAAGGAGTCTGGGTCCATATGCAGCAACACCTGGACAACATTCTGACTTCAGCTGATAAGTGGCAAGTAACATTTGTGTCAGGCAATGGCCATCTCTAACCACAAAAAAAGTACTCATTATATCTTGACATTCATTGGCATTACCATCACCAATATCAACATCCTAAAGGGTTACCATTGACCAGAAACTGAACTGGATCAAGTATATAGATGCTACAAGCACAGGTCAGAGGCCGGGAATTATGCAGTGAATAACTAACCTCGATTCCCCAAAGCGTGTCCACCATCTGTAAGATACATGTCACGGGTTCATTTGTGCTGGAGGAGTACAGTTCCAACAAGATTCAAACTTGAAACGATCCAGGACAAAGCAGAAGTGTGATTGACATCCCATGCATCAACTTAAACATTAATTCCTATCATCATCAATGCATAGTGGCATTAATATGTACCATCTATCAAATGCATTGCAGCAAATCACCAAGATTCCTTCAACAGTACCTTCCAAACATGCAACCTCTGCACCTAGAAGGACAAGTGCAGCAGGTACATGGAGACATCACCATCAGCAAGATCCCCTCCAAGCAAATACCATTCTGATTTCGAAATATATCTCCCGCTGTTCCTTCACTGTCACTGGTTCAAAATCCTGGAGCTCATCATATAAAAGAATAAATTTTAAAAATTGGTGCCATCCTCAAATATAGAAACTATTCTTGATTCAAAATTGTTAATACAATTTGTGAGTTGCAGTGGCCACAGTGCTAACCCTTGTCCAATACCACAGTGGCATAGTGATCAGCACTGCTGCCTCATAGTGCCAGGGACCCAGGTTTGATTCTTGGCTTGTGTGGAGTTTGCACATTCTCCTCATATCTACATGAGTTTTCTCCGGGTGCTCTGGTTTCCTCTGAAAGACGTGCTAGTTAGGTGCATTGGCCATGCTAAGTTCTCCCTCAGTGCACCAGAACAGATGCCAGAGTGTGGCAACTAGGGGATTTTCACAGAAACTTCATTACAGTGAAAATGTGAGCCTATTTGTGACTAATAAAAAAAAACTTTTCCCACCCTGCAATGTGAGTAATCTGCCTTTTATACCACTCCTTTGTTCCTTCATCAGTTATTTTAATACAAATATTGACCCATTTAAAGTATTCAGAATAATCCCTACATTAAAATATGGGAATATCTTAAAAATGCATTAAGTATATGTTCACCAGTACTATCAGCAGTAACTTCTTGGCCAGGATCAAGCATCACATTCCAATATGATTGCATAAAAGTTTCTTTTCTCTGCAGATATCAAGTGTCCTCCATAAGATGGGTTACACTCTATCAGCTGAAAAGTACATCACACACCATTGATAAAATGATTTTTTTTATTAAAATGGATTCTTATTCAAAATGGCCATAGGATTGCTTCATCATTTATACACTTAACCTTGCAGAGCAAAAATGCAGGCATAAAAATGAAAAATACAATCATTTGGATGAACAAGTCACAACTTCAAAATTTGCAGATGACATGAATCTTGAAAGAATACTAATCAGAAGAAGGTCATAATAGGCTTTGGGAGGACGTACATAGACTAATGGAATCGGTAGACACGTGACAGGTTAAATTTAGCATAGATTGGTGTGGTATGACATATTTTGGTCAGAAAATTAAGCAAAGATGACACCAATTATACAGCATGATTTTAAAGGGGGTGTAAGCACAGGGAGATCTGTGGGTACTTGTGTGCAATTCTTTGAAAGTGAAAAGATAGTTTTAAAAAACTGAGATTAATGTAGGATATGATATCCTGGTTTTTATAAACAGAAGCAAAGAATACAAAATGTAATACAAAGAATACAAAGTCATGTTCGACTGTGGCTGGAGTATTGTCCCCAACTTGAGGCAATATACTTTATAAAGGATGTAAAGGCTATGGAAAGAGAACAGAAAACATTTCATAGAATGGTTCCAGAGTGAGGGATTACTCTCAGCCATGGTTCCATAGGTAGTACACTTGTCTGCACATTGGAATATTGTGGGTTCAGGTCCCGCTCTAGAGACTTGATCTTACTGTTGTAGGTCTGCGTTTCATTTGGTTCACAGAAGGCAAAGGAAATTGGAGTTTTCTAGCTTTGGTAGTCAAAATTGTGGTCAGGCTCCTGTTGTGATTATTTTAATCCTGCAGGTAAAATAAATCCTCTTCACTGCCTGAAGTGATTTTCTTTTTGAGGCAATTTTTGAGGTGATTTCTTTTGCTTGGGTGAGATTCTCCCTGAGATATTATCTCAGACTGACTCACTAGACTATTCTTGAGGGTTAACCAGGCAATTCCTATCACAAATCAGTTTCTGTCAAGTGACAATAGTATCAATATTTCCCATTATTTTTGATCTGATTTAATTTGATTTATTGTTGTATCATATATCAACATACAATGAAAAATATTTTATCTTGCACACTATACAAAGCATACCGTTCATAGTGAAGGAAACAAGAATGCAAGAGAGGATTCTTAGAGATAGGATGTATAGGCACTTAGAGCGTTGCGATCTGATTAGGGATACGCAGCATGGATTTGTTAAGGGGAGGTCATGCCTTACAAATCTGGTAGAATTTTTTGAGGAGGTGACGAAAACGGTGGACGAAGGGCGAGCCGTTAATGTCGTCTATATGGATTTTAGTAAGGCATTTGACAAAGTCCCTCACGGGAGGTTAGTGGAGAAGGTCAAGGCTCATGGGATACAAGGACAGGTAGCTAGATGGATAAGTAACTGGTTTAGTAATAGGAGACAGAAAGTAGTAGTGGAAGGGTGTTTTTCTAGCTGGAGGTCGGTCAGTAGTGGTGTGCCACAGGGCTTGGTACTGGGACCTCTTCTATTTGTAATATATATAAATGACTTGGAAGAGGGAGTAAGTGGAGTGGTCAGCAAGTTTGCAGACAATACAAAGATGGCTGGACTTGCGGATAGTGAGGAACATTGT
Source organism: Sphyrna mokarran (assembly GCA_024679065.1). Classification (NCBI taxonomy): domain Eukaryota; kingdom Metazoa; phylum Chordata; class Chondrichthyes; order Carcharhiniformes; family Carcharhinidae; genus Sphyrna; species Sphyrna mokarran. The sequence goes on along the minus strand of JAGIQG010000003.1, from coordinate 99,606,025 downwards.
CAGGTGATGCAGCAGGACATAGATAGGCTGGTAGCTTGGCAGATAGATGGCAGATGGAATTCAATCCTGATAAATGTGAGGTGATGCATTTCGGGAGAAAGAATGTAGGGGGGAGGTATATGATAAAGGGAAGACCTATCAGGAGAATAGAAATGCAAACAAATGTGAACAAATCTCTGAAGGTGGCAGAACAAGTGGAGAAGGTTGTGAAGAAAGCATATAGTATGCAAGCCTTTATAGGAAGGGGTACAGAGTACAAGAGCTGGCCTTTAATGTTGCAGTTGTATAAAACGTTGGTTAGACCTCATTTGGAATACTGCGTCCAGTTCTGGTCGCCTTACTACCGGAAGGACGTGGAGACTCTGGAGAGAGTGCAGAGGAGGTTTACCAGGATGCTGCCTGGTATGGAAGGTCTGAGTTACAAGGAGAGATTAGGCAAATTGGGACTGTTTTCCTTAGAAAGACGTAGACTTAGAGGAGATCTAATAGAGGCTTACAAGATTATGAAGGGTACAGATAGAGTAAACAGGGCTAAGCTTTTTCCTAGGATGGACTCAAATAGCACGAGGGGTCACGGGCTTAGGGTGAGGGGGGTAAGATATAATTTGGATGCTAGAGGGAGTTTTTTCGCACAGAGGGTGGTGGGGGTATGGAATGCGCTGCCAAGTAAAGTGGTGGAGGCAGGTACTCTGGATTTATTTAAGAAATACTTAGATGGGCACAAGAACACAATAGTAATGGAGGGGTATAGAAAACTGATTTAAAATAGGAATCATGAGCCTTAGGAGTCCCTGGGAAGTGCGTAAATAGATGATGATATTGATGTACTTGTTTTTTATCCTACAGGTGCTTTGGTCCACCTTGTTGCGATGGGTCGTGAGAGGGCTTCTCTTGGATTTTTTTTCGAGAGTATCCTAGTGCTTCACGTCGTTAGTGTACACTTGACCTGGACCATTTGATGGGCAACACGACAGCTCAGTGACTATCGCTGTGCTGTGCAGGTACATGGATTTGGGCCTGTGTCTGTGGGAGTTTGCGCATTCTCCCCGTGCTTGCGTGGGTTTTCTCCGGGTGCTCCGGTTTCCTCCCACATCCCAAAGATGTGCTCTTAGGCTAATTGGCAAAACAAATTCTCCCTAAATTGTCTCAAATTTGGTTTTTAATCCATAGATCTATAAACATGGACAGGGATCGCGGGTAGAGGTGGGAACATTGGGGTGGCGGTGTGGGCTCGTTGGGCTGAAGGGCCTGTTTCCTGTGCTGTTTTGTTCTTTGTTCTTTGTTACAGTCATAGCTAGGTTGTACACATTGTGCACATAATGGGTTGACATTTAAGCAATTTGTCCCACAATGGGGGATGTTTTCTATCTCACCAGGATTCCAACTGTGATCAGCCTCTGAAATATCTTTATTTAAAATTCCATCTTCATGAGTCCAGTAAGTGTGGCAGCCATTATCATTTTAAATCTTCCTTATTGATGAGGGTAGTCACTACCACTTGGAAGGACCATTTGTACTTTATGGAACTTCTCAGGGACACTTTCAGATATGTCCATCTCGGTTTGTACGGAAGCCATTAAGGAGATTATTTGGCCCCCTGGATCTGTTATGATAAGGTATGCTCTAAAACAAAGTGTAAATCTTCCTCATAAATGTTAGTGGCATATGACATGACTATGACCGAGGATGATGCATCTCAGATGAGGTATGGCTTTGTCTGCCTGCCCAGGTGAACATGAACAAAAAATACATGGCACTATATTGAAAAAGAGCAGGATGTTCTCCTTGGTATCCTGGACAATAATTATCCCATCAACATTACTGAAATAGATTTTCTGGTCATTATTACATCTCTGGTGGTGGAAGCTTGCTGTGTGCAAATTGGCTGCTATCCTTCCTATATTATAACAGCAACTACACTTCAAAAAAATTACTTGTAAAGTGCTTTAGAATATTCTGGACTTGCAAAAAGTGCAATTATTTTATTTTAAAGTTGCCTGGACAGGCAAGAGAAGCTGGGAATTTGTTTCTCCTTGCAGTGAAAAATGTTAAGAGAAGATTAAATAGAGGCAGTTCAAATCATAAACAAAAATTAATAAGGTGAAACTGGCTTAAGATTTAAATTAATTGGCAAATAAACAGGCATTATAGTGTTTATTGCCTTATATGGTGGTGGAAACCATTTCAATATTAACTTTCAAGGACACATTTGATAAATATTTCCAGGGGAAAATAACAGGGATCTGGGGGAAGGGGAGTAGGACAAATAAGATTGCTGTTTAAAAGTGCCCAATCAACCCTTAATGTCCACTTCCATGCAGCACTATTCTATGATTCTATGTGCATCTATACTTTATATGGAATGAAGTCCCAGGGCAATTGACATTGGAGCAATGAGATAAAACAAGTACTGAATCATGGTAGAAGAGATTAGAAGAGGCAAACAAAAGCTTTGTCCAAATATGTGGTTTCAAGGCAGGCATTAAAGGGGTATTTGGGGGGGTAGTTGGAAAGATTCAGGAGATAATTCTAGAACACAATGTCCAGGCATCAATGGTGAAGCAAAAAGAGGGGGAACATACAAAACAGCATAAAGAAAATGTTTAGCAATTGGATAAGCAAGGTCACAATTTTTTTCTGGGTCAGCTCCTGATTATTTTTATTGATTTATTCAATCATTGGCCTTTTTTTGCCTGTACAATTGTCTCTTTCATAATTCAAACACTTCTACACTGTCAGAGACTTTTCCAGTTCTCCTATCCAACCCTTTTTTTTCAAGAAATGTTGGGTCTGTTTTCTTTCCACACGTCTAGGGATACATGTTCATAGCTCCTTGAAAGTGGAGTCACAGGTGGACAGAGTGGTGAACAAGACATTTGGCATGCTTAGTTTCATCAGTTAGAATATTGAATACAGGAGTTGGGACATCTTGTTAAAGTTGTGCAAGGCATTGGTAAGGCCACACTTGGAATACTGTGTGCAATTCTGGCCACGCTATTATAGAAAGGATATTATTAAACCAGAAACAGTGCAGAAAAGATTTACTAAGATGCCACCGGGACTTGATGGATTGAGTTACAAGGAGAGGCTGAATAAATGGGACTTTTTTCTCTAGAATGTAGGAGGCTCAGGTCAATAAAATAGTGAGGGGCATAGACAAGGTAAATAGTCAATATCTTTTCCCAAAGGTAGGGAAGTCTAAAACTAGAGGGCATAGGTTTAAGGTCAGAGGGGGAGATACAAAAGTGTCCACAGGGGCAATTTTTTCACACAGAATGGTGAGTGTCTGCAACAAGCTGCCAGAGGTGATAGTAGAAGCGGATACGATTTTATCTTTTAAAAAGCATTTAGATAGTTACATGGGTATGATGAGTATAGAGGGATATGGGCCAAATGTGAGCAATTGGGATTAGTTTAGGGGTTTTTAAAAAAAGCAGCATGGACAAGTTGGGCCAAAAAGCCTGTTTCCGTGCTGTAAACCTCTGTGACACAATGAGATGCTGTCAGACCTGCTGAGATTTTCCAGCATTTTCTGTTCTTGTTTCAGATTCCAGCATCCCCGCATTATTTTGTCTTTAACTTAGTTTCTCTCTCGCTCGCATTGCACCTGGTGGAAACTTAAACCTCTAATTCTTCCTGTTCTGATGAAAGATCATCACCTGAAACGTTAACTCCGTTTGGAGGTGATGCCTGACCAGCTGTTTCCAGCATTTTCTCTTAATTTCGTCAACTATCGTATCTTTCCTCCCGAGAAAGCGTTAGATCATCAAAGGTTATTTCATTTTAAAGGATTGCGCATAATCAAAGTCAGTGAACAATTGTGTGAAAATATGCTCCATCATAAGTTTGCTGAGGGTCAGCTAGGGTTCCTGCAACATGAAAGTAGAATGTCTGTGAAATGCACCAGTGAAACATACCCCCGGAATGCTGTCCCCCTGCATTTGTGTGAAATGTTCTGCTACCTGCAGTGTCCCCGGGTAGGTGAAGGGAAAAGAACAAAACTCTGGTCTTTTAACCCCCTTTGCAAGATCATCTCGAGTTTACAATATGTTTGCTGACGCATCAAAGCGCATTGGGAATAAATAAATACACACACACGCTGGGGTGAGATACAATTCGGATGACAGTCAGATTTCCAGGCTTGCTTGCACAGGCGAGAAATTGAGGAGTGAGAGAAAAAAAGCAACGCCACTTAGATTGGGAATGAACCTTTAATGCCAACTCGCTCAACGAACCCCACCCCCAGCATTTTCCAGTTGTTTACCCTTTGGCCGGCTTGATGCAAACAAATGAAAGTAGAATTTACTGTGGTGTTTTGCTTGCAGCAGCCAATAAAACCTGCTGACATTACACTGTATATGGAGAGCAGCAGCAGCAGAGAAAGAGACAGAGAGAGCCGGTCAGCCAAGGGCACATGCTCCAGCAAGTCAGCCCAACCGCGGGGGCTCCTGGGAGTTGTAGTCCCCCGGCTCGAGGGCCGCAGCGGAAGTGAAGGGAACGCCGGCGCGGCGGCGAACTACAACTCCCGGCGGGCTGCGCGGCCACCCAGCCGGCAGGAGGAGGTGGCCAAGCTCGGGGGCTCGGCTGCGAGAGACAGCGTCTGTCAGTCACTCAACTCGGAGAAACTTTGTATCTGTCTTGTTGACATTTATCTCTGCCGTTACTTTGTAATTATTTTTAATAACCTTTTCTCAGTTTTATTTGTAGCACCTCTATATTATAACTCTCTCCTCCCAGTATAAACACACGTACAGTCCCACTCCTCTGTATCTCCGGCCCCATGCAGTCTGAGTCAGGAATCGTTCCGGATTTTGAAGTCGGAGAGGAATTTCATGAAGAAGCGAAAACGTTTTACGAGCTGAAGAGTCAACCACTGAGCCGCAGGTTAGTCAGTGGGCTGGGGCGGGGGGGGAAGGGTGCTTGAAGAGGGTCTTGGTGCTGAGCTGGACATTGCGGACACAGGTCACTGCCGCCCTCTGCCAAACGCACAGAAGAGGGGGTTGTCCAGCGCTGCCCGGGGGGAGGCGACCATCCACTGACACCCTCCCTCTCTCCACACACACATTCTCAAATGTCTCTTTAAACTCGTCGCAAATGTCAACACATTCACCACTACGCGGACCAATACTTATGGTCCCTCTCTCTCTAAAAATTGTGTGAAACAACGTGTTAATACTGAAGTGTCCTCCTTTAAAAAAAACAGATGTCATCTTTGCACTGGCGTGAGTGTGTGTATGTGCGCCAAGTGGACATTCTGCATTCGGCTGAAGTTGTAAGGTTAAGCCAAGGAGGCAGCCCGGTGCATTGCTTGTTCAAGCAGAAACTCGCTTCGTCCTTTGCAGCGACAACAATTTACCAAGGCTCTCTCCAATCATTTTTGAGAAAATCTCCGTCCATCGGCTTGTGGAAGCGTGTTGTTGTTGTTGTCCAGATGTAAACAGGGAAGTCATATCTGACAGCTCGAATAATTGGTTGATATTTATCAGATTTTGACTTGTGGAACTGGGACACGTTGCATATTTGCAAGGGTGTATGTTTATTTTGTAAACTTGAACTGCTACACGTTTGGGTGTTATAGTAAAGACTTCGGATGGACTGAATTTTTTTAGAGGGCACTTCTTGTAAACAGTTTGCACAATTTATTTTTATATTCATGCCTTAACGCTACCGAAATATTCATCTGGGTGCACCAACAATTAAACCATATGGTAAGCACAGATGCTGTGACTAGCCCTCTCGGGGTTAATGTATGTATAGTCAGGGTGTTTCCAGGAGCTACTTTATTTGTTTAAGTGACATAACAGAAAATAAGTACATTTTGGAGGATTTGAACACACTCTTGTTTCATGACTTATTGCAGTACTAATTGAGGACTGGCTAGCTTTTATATTTGATATCACTGATCCCATATTATTCGATCCCTGAACATGTGATGTTCAAAGATGTACGAGCTAGATTGATTGGCCATTCTAAATTGACCATAGTCTCAGGGAATTAGCAGGATAAATATGTGGCGGTTACAAGGTTAGGGCCTGGGTGGGATTGTGTCAGTGCACTCAATGGGCCATGTGGCCTCCTGCACTGTAGGAATTCAATGATCATAACCATACAAAAGTATGATATGAGGGATGATTTAGTATTATGGCTTGTCCCAAATAGTGCTAAGTGATTCCATAACCACTATCTCTGCAGTTCTACCACATTGAGCTTGAATGGAAGTGAATAATTAAACAACAAGAGGAAGAGGAGGTTCTGCAAGTATCCTCATCCTCTGACGGGAATGTCCTGCACAGCATTGCAAAAGAAAAGCTAAAGCATTTGTAACTGTCGGCTAGAAGTACAGTGTGGATAATTAATTTTAGCCTCTTCCTGCAGCCCCTAGTGTCAGAGGTGCCAGTCTCCAACCAATTCAATTCATTCCATGTATCCCCAAAAAGGAGCTGAAAGTGTTGGATACTGCAAAAGCTTGGGGCCCTGATAACGTTCCAGCATTAGTACTGTATTCCAGAATCACCTGTGCCCTTAGCCAACACTGGCATTACCTGAGCAATTTTCCACTTTGTCAGGTATATTCTGTCCAAAAAAGTGGAACAAATCCAATTCAACCAATTACCATGCCTCTTCTAGATCATCAGCAAAATGATGGAAGGTGTTCTTGATGCGCTGTTAAGCGACAATACAGCAATAGCCTGCTCACTGACGCAGTTTGGGTTCCATCAGGGGTACGTAGTTTGGAACAATGAGCTTCTGACCTCCTAGAGGCTTGGTCAAAACTTGCACAAAAGAGCTGAACGCAAAGGGAGGTGAGTAACTGCTCTTGACATTTGCCTGAGTGTGGTACCTTAAACATCAAAGCGGCATTTGACTGAGTCTGATATCAAGGAGTGCAAACAAAATTGAAGTCAGTGGGAATGGGAAAAGCTCCAATTGCTGCTGTCTTAGCTAGCACAAAGAAAGATGTTTGACATTGTTGGAGGGCAATCATTTCAGTCCCATGACATTACTATTGGGATTAAACAGGTGGTATGCAAGGACCAACTATATTCAGCTATAATATCAATGAACCCCCCCCCCCCCGCCCCCAATAATAGCAGCAGAAGTAGGGATGCACCCTGATGATTTCATAGTGTTTGGTAATGTTTGCAGCTCCTAAGATAATAAAGCAGTCTGTGTCCTTATGGAGCAAAATCTGGACAACATTTAGGCTTTGGCTGACAAGAGGCAAGTAACATTTACACTACACAATTGCCAGGCAATGATCATCTCCAAAAAGAGAGAATCTTATTAATTCCCTGTGATATTCAATGGTGTGACAATTGCTGAATCTGTCACTATCAACATCTTTGGGTTACCACTAACCAGAACTGAGATTGGGCATTCTGAATGAATAACACACCACTTTGACTTCCTATACCTGTTTGCCATCTACAATGCACAAGTCAGAAGTATGATGGAATACTCTGGATGTATGCCACTCCAACAATGCTCAAGAAGCTTGATACCATCCAGGACCACTCACTGGCACCCCATTCACCAATTTAAACATTCACCCCTCCATTACTGATGCACAGTTGCAGCGCGTACCATGTACTGGATGTACTGCAGCAATTCATTAAAACATTTACTTCAGCATCTTCCAGACTTATGACCTGGACCATCTAGAAGGACGAGGCCAGAAGATGCATGGAAAGACCACCAACGAGTTTCCCTTCATACCACACCTACATCACCATTTAGAACTACATCACCATTTCTTCACAGTCACTGGGTCAAAATCCTGGAACTCCTTTCCAGCTCTGTGGGTGCATCTACACTATTTGGACAGCAGCATTTCAAGAAGGTGGCACAACATCACCTATTTCTCAAGGACAATTGGAGTGAGCAACAAATGTTTACCTTGCTGGCAATGCCCATATGCCATGAAAGAATTAAAAAAAAGAACGTATTTGATGAAGTATCTGTTCTCCCAATCACCGCTATAGAAAATAACAATACATGTTCTTTTCATCCCTTCATTAGTTATCAGTAACTCATTCTGATTTGTTTATTTATGAAGAGAGTTTTTGCAAGAAACATTATCTCCTGTCCTTTCAATATCATCCAGCTTTATTCTGAAGCAGATTGTAGCCAAATCTTGTGAAGATCAGAACCAAATCCATGATCTACTCTTGGCCTTACTCAGTATAATAATCTATCCGATTCAGATTGGATCACATTGAATTTTAAAGCACCATGCTGTTTCATTTGTGAAATTTTGCCTTCGGATCTGTTCATCTGACACTTTCAGTTATTTCTAGGGCAGATGTGATTAATTAACACAAGTGATTGTTTTCCTCTACCTGTCCCCAGAGACAGGTGTACTTTTCCAGATTATTTCTACACCTGCTTCTGGTAGCTTAATCTTCAGGTGGCAACAATTTGTTGTTCTTGAAGCAAAACTTTCCTACAATGCTATATTTTATATCATTATAATGTACCCAAGCAAATTATTATGTGAACTAAAATGATTTGCTGCAATAGAGTTGTTTAAGTTTGGTGCAGGAAAAAGTGAAAAATTTTAGAAATTTTTAAAAAGTCCAGTTTAATTAAGACCTTTTTAATTCACTCAATAAGTTTGTGGAGCATAGGAATGTGAGTTGGCCATTTAGCCTTGAAATACCTTCACCAACAATAAAGTTGTACTTCTATAATAATCCTGAGTAACAAATGTCATTGTAAGCAATTAGTTCAATCTTACCAGGGTGGAAGAATCAATTAGTAGGGGGCATAGGTTCAAGGTGAAAGGAGCAAGGTTTAAAGGAAATGTATAAGGCAAGTTTACACAGAGGTGGTGAATGCCTGGAACTCACTGCTGAGGAGATAGTGGAAGTCGATATGATAGTAACTTTTAGGGGGCATCTTGACAAATACATGAATAGGATGGCAATAGAGGGATATGGTTCCTGGAAACGTAGAGGGTTTTAGTTCAGACAGGCCGCACGGTCAGTGCAGACTTGGAGGACTGAGGGGCCTGTTTCTGTTCTGTAATTTTCTTTGTTCATACTTCTAAACATTAGTTTTTGGGTTTAAATTTTCTTCACTTTTGTTGGCTGCCTGATCTCTATTTCCTCTTTGACATTTAATTTGCTGTTGAAATCACCTTCTTTCATTTCCCCAACATTACCTGATTTCATCCCTACTTCTGTTCCTCTTTGGTTATAGCCCCAATTCCTGTTTCAATTGCCTGATTAGAGTTTTCCAGAGCTCTCCATTCCAATCTTCCCACTTCCATCATTCAGAATACTGTTTTACCCATCACCCATGTCTATTCTAACCACTTGAAAATCTTACTTTAAATCTACAATCTCATTGGAAAATTACTGCATCATCATACCTTTCCACCAGTCTATTCTTCTCCACTCCACCACAATTGCTTACTCCTTCCTCAGCCTTTGTTGTCTTCACCTTTTGAAAATTCTGTTGTTATCTCCCTCCTTGCTTCAGAAATTTCTTTTTGCCCCTTTCCATGTGCTTTTGTTACCTGCCTTGTAAAGCTTTTTTTTTTGTACATATTGACCATAATAGAACAGTAAGTAGCTGCTGTTTTAGTAGAATTAGTTAAGTTATTGAATGCTGGAAAGGAAGAGTGTTGCAGTTGTGTGAAATGGCCACTGTGTGGCTTTTTCTTTAGCCTAGGCAAATTCATTCGGGTCTGAACAGATATAAAGTTGTGTAATTTAAGTTGGTGAAAATTTAGGGTTTGGGCCAAATCCATGCAGTTCTTCTCCTTTTAGAATATGATATTTAAATTTATCTAAGGCAGTATACCTGCTCTTCAATATATATAGGTTTGCTTTCTGGTAAGCAGCACATGCCAAAGTTACATATTCCAGACCTTCCTATGTTAAGACTGTGTCATTATTTGATGAAACTATTGTGGATTAAGCATTAAATATTGTAATCTATGTTGTTTAAGCAGTTTCTAATATAATTAATTAGAAATTAGTGCAAGTTAGCAAAAAATCGTCTGATTTACCGTTGTTTATGGATAATCTTTTATATATTACTAGATCTTGAGTGATTTTTATGATGCACAGTTATCCAGAAGTTATAATCAGTGTACATTTAGTGTGCTTACTAAATAAAACATTGGGGATTAACGTGAATAATGTAACATCTATTACTAAATTAAGATTGAAGGCTACCTGGATTTATTGTCAGTCTCTAGGCAGTCAAGCAGCACAAAATTAGTTTACAAAATGCCTGCCACTTGCTCTGACGTATGAAGTGAAGTGCTGTGGCAATTTACAAGGCCTATGTTATTACTTTCTTGTACTGTAATAAAATGCAGAAAATTGTCTGCAAAATTTTCAGTACAAGCATTCAGTTAAGGCCCCCCCCAATGTGTAACCGAACATATACGTTGAAATAAATATCTAGATTGTACAACCTGATCAGGGTTAATTTGAAATTTTTGTGTACTGTGTTTTATAGATAGTTATTCTTGGATATCAAATGCACTGCAGTTTGACAATGATGGCAAATTATAATAATACACATTTTTGAGGATAGTCTTAGAAAATGGGTGGGAATCTTGAGTGCTCTCTATAATTTCCATTGTATTTAATTATGGTAAAGTAACATTTTTGAATATATTAATTTTTTTGTTAGCTTCTCCCAGAGTAGGATGTGTGCAGAGAGCACATTGGAATTATTTGTTTGCATTTGGACTTAGTTTTGTATCTAAAATACTAAAAAAAATGTCAGAAAGCATCTGAAAACATATATCAACCTTTCTAAATTTACAATTTACTTAAGATGCTGTCAAGGATAGAACAATAAAACTTAGCATCATAGATCACAGAAGGAGGGCATTCAGCCCACTGTGCCTTTTTTGCTTTCATAAGAGCTACCCAATTAGTCCCAAACTTGCTCTTTCCCCATAGCCCTGCATATTTTTCAGTCTCAAGTATTTATCCCTTTGTTGAAAATAACTGTTAAGTATGCTTTCATTACTGCATTCCAAATCATGACAACCTGTGAATGATTGAGTTTGTTTTAAAGCAATTACTATTCTGTATTGATCGTTGCAACATAAAATGTTATCAACATATATTTGCAGCAATATTTGTTTCAATTGAGCCTCTGTATAGTTTGTTGTTGAGCATTTGGACTGGAACATGTAGGACCATTTCTCAATATTAAGAAGACTGTTTCAGGATACTGGAACAACTAAATGTACCTGCTAGCAAGAATATTTAATCTGCAATTTCATTCTCTTTGAGAATTATAATGTTGTCTAATACTGCAGTTTTCTTTAGGTATGGCAATCTTCTGAAAGCTAAATCATTAAACCAAAACATATCTTTGTTTACAATCTGTTGAACAAAAGCTACCAGAGCAGACTCTTGAAATGTATCCATTGGATGGTCAAAGTTGCTTTTACGAATCAAAGCAAGTTTTGCATCAAATGATGCCAAATTAGTAGTTTGAAGTTTAATTGCTGCCTTGTAAATTAAATTAGCAAATGTAGTTTTGAAATTTTAATTATGATTGATCAAAAATCAGAGAACAGAAGGGAAATAATGGTTTTTCTTTGCTCAGCATTTGGGCTTTTCTCTGTGTATTGTAATTTTACTTTAGTATCTGTATTCAGATACTGCAATTGTGGGTAGTCTGCTGACATTGTACTTTGCTTCAGAATAAATATCTAGGCCTAGGCATTGCACTGAGAATGTACAATGCATATTTTCACATTGCACATGTAACACATTCATAAAATTAGTATTTTTTTAAAGGATGTTACTGTCTGTAGGGTGAATGATGTAGGTTTTCTCATCTGGTGGTGGTGTCAGGATGATATGCAGCTTGGTTTAGAACTTGCTGCTCATGTTGTGTCAGAGGTGTGAATGTTTGTGCTGGGTTGGAGTGCTGAACTATCAGGTTGCTTTCTCTTGGTGTCGAGCTTCTTGAGAGTTATTAGAACTGTATTCATCCAAGCAAATGAAGAACATCCTGTCATATCCCTGACTTGTGCCTTGTGGATGGTGGACAGGTTTTGCAAAGGTAGGAGTTGAGTTACTTTCTGCAGAATTCCCAGCCTTTGAACGTATCCTTTTTATGGTATTTATGTGGTTAGTTCCTTTAGTTTTCTGGTCAATGGTTACACCCAAAATTTTGAATGTGAAAATTCAGTCATTGTAATTCTTTTGAATATCAAGAGCAGATGGTTAGATTCTCTGTTGTTGGGAATGATAACTGCCTGGCATTTTAGTGCTGTGGGTTTTATTTGCCAACTATCAATCAACATTGAATGTTGTCCAGATTATGCTATTTGAGGCCCGGGCAGTTTCATTATCTTAAGAGTTGCAAATTGTATGAACATGATGAAATCATCAGCAAACTTTCCCACTTCTGACCTAATAATGGAAAGAATTAATGAAGCAACTAACATGGTTGGGATAGGACACTACGCTGTGGGACACATGCAGTGATGTCCTAGTACTAAGATAATTGACTTCAAACAACTACAGGTGTCTTCCTTTGACTCTTGATACTTTCCATTATTTTACTGATGATGGAGAGTACACTGTGGTTATTGGCTGAATTGCATTTGCCCTGCTTTTTGTGGACTGTACAAACCTGGGCAATTTTCCATATTACTGGGTAGATGTCTGTGTGATAACAGTACAGGAACATCTCCTCTTACCATCCTCTGTCAACTATAACTGCTAAAATTGTATCCCACATTTATGTCTTGCCCTTTCTTTATCCTTGGCTTCTTCACTTAGCTCTGGTTTTTCAACACCTGAACTAAAAATTTTCACCCTTATGTTTAAATCCTTTAATGCTCTCACCCTATCCTTTATCTGTACTTTTTTCTAGCCCTGTAATCCACACTTTAAACTCTGCCTTTCTTATCCTGGCCTCTTGTGAATCCTGTACTCCCTTTATAACACAGTTGGTGGACTTTCTTTTCTGTGCCTGGGCATCAAACTCTAGCAATACCTCCTGAATCCTTGATGAGATTACAGTCACTAGAGAGGTGGTGCTTGATAGGCTAACAGGGCTGAGGGCAGATAAGTCCCCGGGACCAGATGGAATGAATCCCAGGGTCCTCAAGGAAATGGCAGAGGTGATAGTGGATGCCCTGGTAATTATCTTTCAGAATTTGCTGGACTCTGGGAAAGTGCTGGAAGATTGGAAAATGGCTAATGTTACGCCGCTGTTTAAAAAAGGTAGCAGACAGAAGGCGGGGAATTATAGGCTGGTTAGTTTAACATCTGTAGTAGGAAAAATGCTTGAATCTGCCGTCAAAGCAGAAATAACGAGGCACCTGGATACAAACTATTTGATCAAGCAAACGCAGCACAGTTTCGTTAAGGGGAAGTCGTGCTTGACGAATGTATTGGAGTTCTATGAGGAAGTGACTAGTGCGGTAGGTAGAGGGGAATGGGTGGTTGTGGTGTTTTTGGATTTCCAAAAAGCGTTTGATAAGGTGCCCCACAAAAGATTGCTGCAGAAGGTTAAGGTGCAGAGAGTTGAGGGTAGGGTGTTAGACTGGATAGAGAATTGGTTGTCTAATAGGAAGCAGAGGATAGGTATTAATGGGTGCTATTCTGATTGGCAGCTGGTGACTAGTTGAGTGCCCCAGGGATCGGTGCTGGGGCCTCAACTATTTACCATTTACAAAGATGATCTGGAGGAAGGGGCTGAGTGCAGGGTGATAAAATTTACTGATGACACGAAGATGAGTGGAAAAGCAAATTGCGTGGAGGGTGTGGAAAGTGTGCAGAGAGATCTGGATAGGTTGAGTGAGTGGGCGAGGACCTGGCAGATGTAGTATAATGTTAGCAAGTGTGAGGTTATTCACTGTGGTAGGAATAATGGTAGGAAGGATTACTATTTAAATGGCGAAAAGCTGCAGCATGCGACGGTGCAGAGGGACCTGGAGGTCCTTGTGCACGAATCACAAAAACACAGTATGCAGGTGCAGCAGGTGATTAAGAAGGTGAATGCAATGTTGGCCTTTATAGCTAGAGGGATAGAATATAAAAGTAGGGAGATTCTGTTGCAGCTGTATAGGGTGCTGGTGAGGCCGCAGCTGGAGTACTGTGTGCAGTTTTGGTCGCCACATTCGAGGAAGGATATATTGGCCTTGGAAGGGGTGCAGAGAAGGTTTACTAGGCTGATACCAGAAATGAGGGCATTGGATTATGAGGAGAGACTGAATAGGCTAGGTTTGTACTCTTTGGAGTTTAGAAGGCTGAGAGGGGATCTTATAGAGATTTATAAGATAATGAAGGGGATGGATAGGGTAGAGGTTGAGAGACTTCCTGCTTAGCAAAGATAGCAGGACTAGAGGGCACAGCCCCAAGATTGGGGGGGTGGTTTCAGATCAGAGTTGCGGAGGGGTTTCTTCATGCAAAGGGTGGTGAATCTTTGGAATTCTCTGCCTGATGAGGTGGTGGAGGCTTCCTCGCTGAATATGTTCAAGTCAAGAGTGGATAGGTTTTTGATTGACAAGGGAATTAAGGGTTACGGGGAGAAAGCGGGAAAGTGATACTGAACCACGACAGATCAGCCATGATTTTATTGAATGACAGGGCGGGCTCGAGGGGCTGTATGGCCTACTCCTGCTCCTATTTCTCATGTTCTTATGAAGCCTTTCTGGCTCTATACCATTCTCTCCTTGATTAAGGCACATCTTGAAATGCCCCTTTGGCTAAGCATTTGGTCACCCTTTATAATGTTTCATACTGCAGAGTTAGGAGATGAGTGCAAATTAAGAGGATGGTAACTTTGCACATTAACTATCCAGTAGTCTTTTCGATTCAACATCCACCTTTATGGCAAATTATATTGAATTATGATGTTTTGTGCAATCAGTCTTTCAGAAACTTTGGACTACCTAATCCATGCTGTGTTGAAGCCTCTGTTGATATCCACAGAGACTTTTATCCCATCAGTTTGGGTATGATAAGAATTTGGCCCAGGTCTAACAGTTTTTTTTGGCTCAAAGTCAATGTTTAAACATGTTAATGATATTTATCTTCTTTTAAGGTCAGCATTAAACAGGTTATTTAAAATAAATTCTTGTTAAAATAATGAAGAAAGAAATGTCCTATAAACATATTAAGAATTTGTCTGTTGGGATTGCTAGCAATACTTCTAGGTGTTAAAAGATGCTAACCTACTGTATCATTTTGTGCCTGACTTTACATTGCTTTCTATATGGTGATGAGTGAAACTGTGACGAAAAAAATTGAAATACTACATTATCCTGATGTCCCATGACTGAACTGAAGGAATAATATATTATAAGCTGTATTGTATTTTAGATAAGCCTTAATTTAATGTCTATCTGTATGTTCCACAGCATGTCAAAGATCCCAGATTTTTCAGTTATGGTGAATGAGGAGTTCTTAGTGTATTGACCAACATTTCTCCTTTAACCACCAACCAGACACAACTGGCCATTCATTTTCCTGCTGAGTATGGAATCTTGTGCAAAAATGGCTGCTGTGTTTGTCCACATGGTATTTTTGGGGTATCACTGATACATTAATTATTCAGTACAATCTAAGACCAAGATTGTTTCCCTTTCTTCTAACTTGAGAAATACATAATTGTATGTGCCTGAGATGATGTTGGAATTTGTAGTTAGTTGGTTTTTATTTGTGCTTCTGATTGGGTATATTTCCTTAATGTTGGGGCAGCCATGTTTTTGGCCATCAGTAAATTAGTCATCCTGTTTGTACAGGCTGGTAAGCAATTTTGTGCACTTGTAAACTTTGGGGAAAGTAGATCTGATACAACAATGGTGCAGTTGATTCTTAGATTTTTTTTTTGACTGTTGAGGAATTGATTGATTTCTGCTATGACTCAAGAAGCCCAGTTGGTAAGGAACCTAATTTATTACAGATTGGAAAGTAAAACCACTATTCTGGGCTACACATCCTAGTCTTGCATGGGACTACGGTTCAGCAGGCCCAGTCCTGGGCCTGTCTTTCAAAAGGCTTAGATAATCAATTCCAGCTGAGCAGGCCATTGCCTCTTAACTGGGGAACTCGTACTCAATGAGCTCACCGAGAGATCACTCAGCGATTTCCCCATGGACCTTGCAGGGTTTATCACAATTTCTATTTTGTGTAGACCTCTGAAGTATTGTACATCTTGGCTACTCTGTTTTACTCTTGTTTGAGTACCCTGATTTAAAATTATATTAATTAAAGGTTGTGTTTGATATTTCATATGCATAGTTTATGCATTCTTGTACCAACACTGAAAATGAATTACATAGAAAAAAATAAAACAGCAAGTGGGATTTTCCCAAAGTGCCGAATTCACATTAAAACTGGACCAAATCCCGCTGCTTTTTTTTTTTCAGTAGGATTTTCAAAAGGAATCTCCTACACTCTACATCATAGAGAACCCTATCGTGAATCATATTAATAATCAGTAGATGGGGCTTATTCCTTGAGAGGCCGGCAGCATAATGCTAAGTGGGCTGCTGTGCATGCACCAATCTATCGGCACCAGGAGTGGTGCATGAACAGTAGCTTCGCACTTCCAGTCTCCCGATTGCTGGCCAACTCAATCGTTGTTTCCCCATGCCCCCAGCAGTCCTGATCACCCAATCCCACCAACCCACCTCGTCTTGATGGCCAGCTGCAATCTTTAGCCTTCCACTCTCTGTCACTGATCCCAGTGCAGAGTGGCAGTAGAATACCCCTCCATCCCACTGATCTCCCCTCTGCCCCTCTTTTTGCATGGCCTGGTGCCTGATGGGAAATGCCAAAGTGACAATGCTAGGAATCTGTGGCCAGATCTGCACGGAGGCCATGGCACCCAGTGGGAAGCCTACTACGTGACCTCTGCTGATATCTCCCTGGGACAACTGGCCCCATTATTTATTCTTCAGACATCTTCCTCGACAATAGGTCGTGCATTGACTCAACTGTGCTTGTGCTAGTTGTACATTTTTACATATTAAGCCTGGCAATAAATTAAACTTGCTGCACATTAAAACATACAGTAAGTTACCTTTCCAAACAAACAAAATTACAGCACAGGAACATGCACTTTGGCCGTCCAAGTCAGCACCAACCATGCTGCCTGAATTAACTAAAACCTTCTACCCTTCTGGGGATCATATCCCTTTATTCTCATCTTATTCATTTATCAAGGTGACCCTTAAAAGCCACTATCGTATCTGTTTCCATTATCTCTCCTGGCAACAAATTCCAGATACCCACTACTCTCTGTAAAAAAAAAAAATCTGCCGTGTACATTTCCTTTAAACCTTGCCCCTCGCACTTTAAACTGTGCCCCCTCGAATTGATGATTCCACTCTGGGAGAAAAAGCTTTGACTATCCACTCTGTCCACGCCTTTCATAATCTTGTAAATTTCTATCAAGTCGCCCATCAACTCCATCGTTCCAGTGAAAACAAACCAAGTTCCTTCAACTTCTCCTCATAGATAATGCCCTTCATACCATGCTTACCTGGTAAATCTTTTCTGTACCCTCTCTAAAGCTTCCACATTCTTCTGGTAGTGTGGCAACCAGAATTGAACACTATATTCCAAGTGCGGTCTAACTAAGGTTCTATAAAACTGCAACATGACTTGCCAATTTTTAAACTCAATTCCCTAACCGATGAAGGCAAACATGTCACATGCCTCCTTGTCTACCTTCTCCACCTGCATTATCACTTTCAGTGACCTGCATATCTGTACACTTAGATCTCTTTGTCTATCAATACTCTGAAGGGTTCTGCCATTTACTGTATAAATCCATTACCAGTTGACATTGGGAGAGAGCTCATCAGAGTATAATAATAAAATGATTGCTGTATTAAAAGAGTGGCTAAGATCGAACTCCATCGGAATCAAAAATATAGGCAAAAGTTTGAGCTAAGTGTGTTTGCTGTCAGGCCAGCCATAATTGCTTTTATTGAAAATTTGGTAATAAAACTTAATAAAATTTTTAATGCACTTAGGAAGTTTTATTATTTGTACAGATTTTTATAATTATTTATATGGTATGCATTTTAACTGAGGATATTTTAATATTATTTAATTTCAAAGATTTTTTTGTAGATGTTTACCATTCTAAGATGAATATAATGCATTATAGGATTTTTGGAAAGATGTACATGTAGTCATGAATAAAAATAAGTTGTTCAATTAGTTCGCCAATATGTAAAGGTCTTGCTATTTACAATGATGATGATATGGGGTGTACAGTAGTGATGGGGAAACCCAGAGATCTGAGCATGAGATGTGGGGGTGGGGGGCTGTGGAAGCCCTGCCGGTATTGACAACAGGATCTCTTTATCATTTCTGTTCTTTGGACTTCTGCCTCACAGCCAGCCAGACAAACTAGCTGGCTATTAGATGGGATAATCAGAGACTGAAGGCAGTCATTGTAGATCACTGGGTATGGTTCTAGAAAGGGGGAGAGATTGAAGCTTGGTGGGATGATGGTGGTGATGGTTGGGAGGCAAGGTGGGGGATGGTGTAAGGGGGCTGCTGGATTAAAGGGTTGGAGGAGATGGATTCAGCGATCACAGCAATGAGAAGAGGCTCGAGAAGGAGCATTGCAATTCTCTCTGGTGGATAGGTGTTTCTCTAAAAGCATACACCTGCTGGACCAATTTCATTCTTGGGCTCCCTGAATCTTGGGAAACTTGAACTGCAACAGTTAAATTTAATTGCAGCTCACTGCTCCCAATCCAATGCTGTGAGAATAGTGGCCGATACCTATGCTGTGGTTAGAGGTTGAATCCTCTGATTTTTTTTTTTAAATTTTTGACCTCCCATTTGGAGTCCAGTCTATTGCTTTTTGGAGCAGGGCCATGGTATATTTTGTAATATATTCTTTGATATACTTCTGTGGATAAATATGATAGTGCAGTTCTGTCTAACTGGAAAGGAGATTTGATATAGTCTTTACTGCTAATAATGTTTGGGTTTTATGAATCTTATGGCTTCAAAGCCTGGATAGTGGAAATAGCTCACTTAGTTAGATTTGGTTTTATATATACAGTAAATGAATAGGATTTAACTAACCAAAAGAATGGTGGCGGAAATAACTGTTGCTAAAGCTCTGCTCTCTATTTGGGCCACATGCATCTTCTTCATGCATTCCTGATGACAGCATGCTGTACATCTATGAAAGTCCTCAGGATTGAGTTTGTCCTGTACTGAGCTACACCCTGAAATGGCACAGCTACTTCACAGATTTCTGTTGTTCCATCATTTGTGCCATTAGCTGCCTGTGCCCTACACTCTGAAATTTCTGCTCTATTCTTCTCTGCCTTTCAATATCTTTATCCTTCTTTTGTGTTGCAGTCTTTCTCTTTGACCTGCTTTTGGTCATCTGTCTTAATATCCCCAACATGACTTGGTTTTTGCATGATATCACAAATATGTAGATTCAAGTTGGTGTGGCTGACGCGATGAGAACCCTTCAGATATGACTTTGAACAGAATGAGTCATTTGTTATCATGCTTCAATTGTATGTTTTGTTGCCAATCAGTGTCTAAATAGGGTGAGAAGATGCAGCAGGGGAAAACTATCTTCAGAATTTTCTTACCAGAAACATTTGATACTTCCAGCAAACCAGAGAAGAGGGATAATGTTCTGTGAATGACCTAACTGCAACAAACCACATTTCTAAGCACTAATGTGGAATGTCTTTGATATTCCATGGTCACCCCTGCACTTTTTAATATCTCTCGTGTCATTGACAGAGTCAAACATTCTTGCAGCTTGATTTGCCATCTGACTTCAGTGAAATAACAACTTTTATTCATAATTTCCATTTTCACTTCATTTTTGAAAGCTGGTTTGAACATTTGTGTGGAATAATATACATCATTAACTATTATTTATCGCGTTCCTTTCCCCATTTTATTCCCATGTGTGAGAATTCTATCCCATCCCATTCAAATTTCCTTCCCTATTTTTGTATGTTTCCTACACTACAAAAGTGACTATACTTAGATAAAGCACATCACTGGCTCCAAAGGGTTTTGGGAATATGAAAGATGCTATATTAAATGCATACCCTTTTAAATTTGGTAAGTAATTCCCCAGGCATTGATTTTCTACCACTGCCTTAGACCGTAGCCATTCTTCAAGTTTGAGCCTATGCAGTCAGCATGCTGTTCTACTCTGAAGCGTGCCATGATGAAGTCATGTGATTTCTTTGCAGAACAAAAATACTGTGCAGCATGGGGTCTTGTATCCAAGTTAAAATTAGTTTAATCTGGTTTGATATATACACACATATGTACATACGTACACAAGTGGCTACATAAGGCTACTACTACATTCCTCTTCCTTTAATGAAAATGTTACACAGTGCTCAAGTTCCATACAACTTGTATACATTTCTTGTTGCAAACCAAATTTAACCACTGATTTCCTATACCTAGGAGAATATGTTCTTTCTTGTCCCAAATTTTCAGAACTTGAGAAAGGTCCTTGATCTATCTTGCCCTGAGTCTGAGAAGTCTTTTTCCAATGAAGACTAATGTTGAACTTGACTCTTAATTGAATTTTCCACTTTATCAGACAAATCAAATTCAAACTTGAATCAGAACTGGTTTCAGGTATGACTTCTGTTGGAGAAACTATTGGTACAGTACTTGTATCCAAGTCACCTGATTCATCAGACTCATTCGATCCTTTTGAAATTCCACCTCCTTTATGAACCTCACATGATCTATGTAGACAAACCTAAACTTTCCTCTACAAAACAGATGATCAAATATGTGTGAAAATCATATTTTCATGTTTCATTGTGACAGTGGCTTCAGCCACTTATGATGATGATGATGATGATGATGATGATGATCTTTCACCTAAACCTTTTGGTTCAACTTCAGACATCCTCCTCTCACTCTATTCCATCATGATTCATTCTTTTTGCCTGGATGGTTTCTTTTTTTACTAACTTTGCTAAATGTGGTTTCAGAAGTAAAGTCTTCAAAAATACAACTCAGCTGTCATCTGTTGATAGTATTGGGAGATATATGAAATAAACAAAAAAAAATTGGCAGTTTGTAATTCAATGACAACTGATATTTCTTCTATATTTTTTACTATGTTTTTAATGGACATTTGATACCCTGGCCACCGACCACTTGATGGCCATCCTGGCCATCAAGTGTTGATAAGGTAAATCATATGGCAACTTTGATCTGCAACATTCAGGAATTACAGCTGTGGCTTGCCACAAAACACAAGCTTTATCAAATGGTAGTTCATTTTTGCACATCCAAATTGGCATCATTTCTAAATTCAGTACTAGTTATCCACCCATTTGCTAAACAGACACACAGCCTTGCCTACAAGTTGTTCTACTAGTCTAGCAGGTCCCTATGAGTTGTTTTAACATTGCCATCTGTGATGTGCAAAAAGAAAAATACTTCCCTGACTGGGATGGTAATCTAGACATTACGTTGCTGTTACACTGATCTTCTGAACATCTGTACTTAATGCTGTACTGGTAGAAAAACCCATTGCTGCATTTGGATTGCAGCTAAAGGGGATACTGGAGACTTTGGATTCAAATTGGCCTTCAGTGGCTTATGATTAGCAATAACCATGTAGGTATTTATAAAATCTTCTTACTTCAAAAACCATGAACAATGCTTCATGTTCTATCTGAGAATAATTTTGCTCATTGGTACTATATGTAAGGCAGTCAATCTCTTTTCATTATTACTAATGAATGACAGATTAGAACACCTATTCCAAATGGAAAGACATTACATGCTCGCTTAATCTTTTTAAACACATTCTAATGTGCAAGCATTGTACCGTCTACCAGTTGTCTTCTACACAGCTTGAATGCTTTGATGCATTCCACTTGTCTAATTCCACAAAACAACCTTTTCCATGATTTATTCAGTGAATACAATAAGGTTTCAAAATTTGTATGAGTTTACCATCATAATTTGCTAGGCCTTAAAAATGAACTGAGCTTAAGGATGTGACACATTTCTTATAGATTGAACCTTGTGCTTGGTGGGAAGTAAACCATCTTTGTTAACTCTGTGACTCTTCACAGAGTTTTGAAACATTTGACATTCATGTACTTTGCCCATTGTTCATGCTTTTCCAAATGTATTTTTCATTCTGGCTGGATGAGTCTGTTTGGAGCTGAATTAAGTATGTCACCCAAGTAGTATATTGCTCAAGAAATTCCTTGCAAAATTTCATTCATTACCCATTGGAAAATTCCAGGGGCTGAAGAAACGCCAAATGGCAGTTTATGAAACTGAAATAAACCAATGTTTGTATTAATAGTCCAACATGATTTAGACTCATCATCTAACTCATGTTACAGATAGGCATTTGTGAGATCTGACTTTGGGAAAAAAAACCTGGTCTCCTGACAATCTTATGAACAGATCTTCCACATTCACCAAAGTGTCAGGTGGATTACATTCTAGTACCTGGTTTACCGTAACGTTATAATCCCACCATCTGACTTTGATACTATCACTGTGGGAGTATCCCACTTTGTTCTACTTTAAAGATAATGTTCTCAGACTGAAATCTTTTCAATTCTTGTTCTATTTTCTCTCTCTTAGAACATAGTGTAAAGATTGAGACCTGCAATAAACTGGTCTTGTATTCCTCTCAATAGGCAGGCCAGTCTTGTATCCTTGAATCTGTTTGCCAGTTTCACTAATTACCTGAGGGTACTTATCAATCATGTCAGCTTGTGAATTTTGCTTTATCACAATAAAGCATGTTCCAGTGTTGTAAATCAGTTGCTTCCTAACAAAGCTGGTTTCTCACCCCTCACCGCTGTGATGGGCACTTTTGCACATTACTCTTTTTACGTAAGTGAAACCAACACTTCCAAATTGTGGGAATTTCGTCATCTGCTTAACCACATACCTCTATTTACGATCCCTCCAGCTAACGTTGACTCAACTTTTCACAATGCATTGATTTCAGAAATAACGCTAATTGACCCATGTCTATTCAAACTCTATCCAATACTACTTAGTCTACTGTACCCTGCAAGTTTCCAAAAACATGCTTATGTTTTGGATTGTGTGGATCTCAACCGACTTTTCATCGATCTGCTACTGTTTGAGTACTGTATGCAGTTACTACTATATCTGCCAATTAATGTTTTCCCTGTTTGCATTCCTGTGATGATCCTCCTTGCAACTGTAGCACTCTCTTCCCAATGGACAGTTCTGTGCCCTATGCTGTACCATTGCAACTATTAACTGCTGTCATTGGGATTTTCTATGGACAATATTGTCTGGCAAGCTATGTGGAAATTTAACTTGGGCAATTTCATCAATTTATGTGTTTTAAATTGCACACAAATCTGTCTCACAATGTTCTCCATTTTGCAATCTCCAGTGACTTGAGACAGTAATACTGCTCAAGATTACACAAAATGTGTAACAGCCACATTATTTTCACTTTGTAGGAGAAAGCAAACTCTCGAGCACTTCGTACACTTTTGAGCCTGTTTTAGTTAGCAATATTGCCCTTTCCTTTCCCTCGCTGCTTGATTAGCAGTTGGATTATCAGGATTTTCGCAGATAATATTAGAAGTGAAAAATATCTCTAGCCATTCTACTCACGCACTGAAAGACACTTGTTTGTGGCCGTACTTTCTTAGTTACCCAGTAATAGCTGTTGACACAGCCATTTTGAAGGTCAGTCCACTCATTATGTCCACCTGCTTATTCAATAAAATTGGGTTTTAAACTTGCATGTTAGTCTGCTGGTTTGCTGGAAGTTTCACCAAGACAAGTTTATTTGGCATGGGAATCTGCAATCCCACCTCACCATCAGGCTGCAGCATCTTGGCAGGACAAAAACACTATCTATAGAATGGAGCCCATTGCCCAAATAAAAACTGGTTTAATCTGGTTTGGTTTAGTTACGCACAGACACAAATGGCTAGAAGACGATACTTGATTCGAATACAGCTCTGCTACACATGAAGTTTTCAGCTGGAGGTCAGTGAATGGCCAAGAAGGCTAGTTGTTTCCTTCTCCTTTTCGGTGCGGTGGGACAGTGGTTAACAGTGCTGCCTTACAGAGCCAGGGTACCAGGTTCATTTCCAGCCTGGGACAACTGCCTATGTGGAGTTTGCATGTTCTCCCTGATCTGAATTTTATTATTCTGCCTACCATGGAAATCGGAGGAGTTGAGGGGTGGACCGTGGAAGGATCTGTGGACCTTGGGTGGGACTTTTCATTTTTGGGGCAAGCGCTGCTAGAAAATCCGGCCCTTCATGTTTGTGTGTTTCTTCCCACAGTCCAAAGATGTGCAGGTTGGGTGGATTGGTCATGCTAAATTGCCCCTTACTGTGGGTTAGGAGAATTAGCGGAGTAAATGCATGGTGTTATGGGGATAAGATCGAGGGGTGCTTTGTCAGAGGGTTGGTGCAGACTTGATGGGCGGGTTGCCTGCTGCTTCTGCATTGTAGACATTCTATGATTCTGTCATCCCAGCCCAGTGGTGCCGAAGTGTAATAATTATGATCATGTAAAGCAAGTAAACTTGGAACAGACCAACTGCTTTCTGGTTTTTGATATCATTCTATACAAGTCAGCAATGTTTTGGAAATCTGTACTTGATCATTTGTCATGATCTTGGTTTCATGTCACACTATCTGTAGCCTCCATAACTTGCCTGGGTTTGCTAAACCTCACTTACTGTACTGTCTGGAGACAATACACATCTCTTTAACCTGGGGCTTAATGCTCCTTCCACTCACATTGTTGGCCACTTGAAGACTTGAATAGCAGGTCAGGTGTAAAGACTCACATTCTAATCAGTAATCTGTAAACTGTCTGAGCTGTTATATGCTCTGTCTGAGGTCAGAACTCTCCATTTGCCTGACAAACGGACGAACTCTGAAAGCTTGCAAGTTTACTATCAAAAAAATCGGTTGGACTTAAACCTGGTGTAGTCAGACTTCTTATTGTCTTGACCATTTGGTCATGCTTGTACGTGAGTGTATGGACACCCTGAGCACCAAGTTACCTAACCATTGCTAAAATTAAAGTAGGAGCTCAGTAGTCATTTGTATTGGAAACTTTTTCCTTGTTTTACATTCCTCTACTTGTGCACTGGTGTCATACCATACTTGTGCAACAGAATCTGATGAGATTGTCTCAAATAAGGCACTTAACTGCATGACTTAAGTACTGCTGGGTTCTTTTTATCCAAACGAGTCTGAGATGTCGGTTGTCTGAAATTCAATTTAAAATGTTGAAAAGAGGATATTTTCAAACCGCATAGTATACTAATTAGATTATGTGCTCCAAATAAAAGGAGTGTAATTCAGTAATGATAGATGAATGGAAAATCCACTTGAATGGATTAGTTTGAGCATGCATTCTAATGGTGAAGCATGACCCAATTTAGGACAAAATTCAATGTCAGTGTTTAAAAATTAATTACCATGAGTATAAGTAAATATAAATCAATGTTCTCTGTCAGTGGCACTCCGTTCAATATACAATCAAAATATCCCATAAGTTTTAAAGAAAATATATAGAAAAAACAACTATAATAATTCACGATTTCTCCTGCAAAAAACAGATCACTTTTTTTTAACTAGCTTGTTCTAATTCAGATTGTCACGGCCAGCGTCATTTAGCTTAGGCAGTAGCATCTGTGTCTGTCTGTCTCTGTGTCTGTCTGTCTCTGTGTCTGTCTGTCTCTGTGTCTGTCTGTCTGTCTCTGTGTCTGTCTGTCTCTGTGTCTGTCTGTCTCTGTGTCTGTCTGACTCTCTTTTATCTCTCTTTGTCCCTCCCCACTCCTTGCTTTCCCTCCCTTTCCTCCTTGAGTTTCTTCATGTCACTGTCAGCCTCAATAAGAAGGAAGTCTGGCAGTTTTTCATTGAATTTTTATTTCTTTACCAATTTTGATCATTAAACCTCAGGTTAGTTCTGAGATTGTGGATCCGTCCAGTCAAGTGAAAGAAGGAGAATAGGGCAGATGAATGCATAGCTGGAGAACTGGTACAGGAGCGTGTTCTGGCAAGGACTTATAATGTTTTTCTGGGATGGTTTGCTGGTGCTGTCAGGCAGGCATTAATCTGGTTTGCCCAGGAAATGGGAATGTAAAATTAAAAGGGAGAAGCAAGGTGCACAAAAAGATTGGAAGAAAAGATGGAGTTGGAGTCAGATTGAATGAACGTGGCCTGAATTAGGTACATAGTGCATGTAAGTTAATGCACCAAGTATGATAATTAAGGTTAGTGAGCTCCTGCCACAGACAGTCAGTTGGAAAAGTGATGTTGTGGCAAAACTGACCTTGCTTAGGAAAGGGCTGGATTGGGTACTAAATATTCTTGGATACAAGGGCGTGGATTTTCACATTAGGCGTGCGAAATGCAAGTTCCTTTCTCAACTTCCAGAATGCGCACCCATTTGTGACTGACTTTGTCCAAGATTTTCATTTTTTTCACACAGGTTTCGGGTTGGTGGTTCAGTTTGTGGGCTACAGTGGCGCGTGGGTGCAGAGGCAAGCTGGTTGTGAAACTGAGCTGGTTTTTGGACCCTATTCCTAATGTTGTTCCTTCAGATCCTCACCCACCATGAAGCCTCTATCGTTATTCACCCACTATTCACCCTGTATGGTCCTCGCACCCCATGCAATAGCAATGGAAATTATTTTAAATACCTGTTTTAAAAAATTAAATTCTAGCTCTCTAATAAAATTCTCAAACAAACATTTCTCAATGATAGTGCAAAGAAAAGAACTGTACTCCAGAAAGTTTAATCTTCTAAGTAATCCTTAAGTTCCCTAAGTAGTCCTTACATCGTCTAAACAATTATGGGATCAGAAACCAAATCAAAGTCACATTGTTATTACAGCTTCTTAAAATAATCAGTCATTCCTCTGAGCAGCTGTGTCGATAGAGCACCTACTGAATGAGGTGAGCTACAAGTTTTTGGAACTCAGCCAAACATTTGTTATGGCCACAGATGTCAAAACATTAGCTTGCTGCTTCAAAATTTGGAACTGAAAGAATATATGTATTATATTTCCATTTCAAAGCATTTTGTCTGTCTATCAACGGAGCACAAGATTTTTTTTGAGTCAGAGCACTCTGTATATTTAAATCAAACCACAACACCAAACATTACGGAAGAGCTTTCAGAATATTTTTCTAGAATATTGAATGCATTGGGAAAATTCTGGCATGGAAAAGTGCACATCAACTCTTGCACAATGCTAGCCAATATAATGGTCAACTTACCTTTCATTAACACAGCAACAGTGGCATTTGAAGACGTCAGAACATTAAAATCTTGCCTGTCAAAGTTTCACCCTCTCCTGAGTGGGTATCCCCCTGTTATCATGAGCATTCTTTAAATCTTCCAAAACATATACCAGGATGTATAAACAGGGGTGTGGAGAGAAGTATAATTTTCCTGTGATCCTCACAATGGAGACCTGATCTCCTGGTACTTGTGAACTTTACACTGATGACCTCCTCAACGCACAACCAATAGGACACGCTAAGATGGCACAAGGAAGATGGAGGAAAATAGTTTCACCTGTGAAATGAAATTATGTCCTGCATTTTGATAACCTGTTCCGCCTCCATTTGCATTGCATGGAGAAAGGATGACAATATTGATTACGGAGACTATTGCGGAACTGGAAAGGGTGCCCTGGAGGGGTTAAAGTAAGAATTGTTTTTTTAACAACTAAATACAGTTGGATTACCATACACCACTAACGGAGTAAAAACTAACGGAGGTGAATAGCAAATAAACCAATCGTGCCACAAGGAAAAACCACAGTGAGTAGTTACAATATAGAATGTGCTGCCTGAGTGTTGGTAGAGGCAGATTCAGTTATGACTTTCAAAAGAAAGAAATTGCTGGGCTATTTGGGAAGGCTAGTGCATGGAACTAAGAGCTGCTCTTTCCATGAGTTGACACAGACACAAAGTGAGGAAGGGATTTTTTTTTTGTTGTTGTCCCTCCCCCACCCCCCCACCTCACCTCAGTGAGGTCTTCCTATCATGCCAGACTCAACGGACATTTGGAAGGCTCGCTATATCACTGTGAGGGAAGTTGCTACAGCGGGGCCAGAAGTTCCTGGCTGATGAGGGGAATAGCCTTCTCCTATGCTGTGCAGCCATTCTGATGATGCTGTATTTTGGCTGAAGGATTACAATTAAATCTGTTGTATATAACTGCAAGCTTGACAGGAATCCATCTTCAATGCATAATACTTTGCTGAGTCGAAAAAGGGATTTAATGAGCTACCTCATTTTGAGAGGAGCCATTCTCATTCGTAAACATAATTTGCTCTTAAGTTGACCATGTGATTTGTAGGGTGAGAGAGAGTTTATTTTTGAATTTGACTGAGATAATTTGATGTGTAGTTGTGAGTATACGTGACATTTTCAATTTTAAAATTTAATTTTGAAATACTAGATATACTCATTGATATTTGTCTGGTTAGCTTGAGTGTCTAATGTGTTACAAATCTTTTTTCTCTGTTAATTAGTTTAATTGGAAAGATAATTGCTGCATCATACAATGGAAAGCAGAAATGGATTATTTGTCTCCGAGACCTGCTAAATTTATCTGACTGTGCTCATGAAATTAGTGAAAAAAATATTTGTGCTCATTCAGACCTTTTTCTAAAAAGTCAACTAAGGCAACTTGTGCAAAACTATCCTGGCAATGAGGTTGTATCAACAGGAGTGTCTGAACCTTCTATCAAAACCATTGTGAATCAGGCGAAGGAGAATGTTTGGCAGTATTATAGAAACATTGATAAGTATCCGTGAAATTTTAACTGTGCAGCAAAGGTGGGTTACACATGACTGGGATGCCTCTTGTGGAGTAGGCAAAAATGGGGCTATTAAGTGCATTTTCTCATTATTTATTAAGCAAGCAAATGTATTGTGACAGGATATTATGAAAATATAGTCCTGTGAGCAATAAACACTATTGTTGCAGTAATATTTTTGTTTTGCTGCTATTAGTTAATGTATAATAAATGTCTGTTTAAGCAAAAGAGATGGTGGTTGAAAATGAAAGTAAACTATAATTAAGATTTTACTTTACTTCTGAAGTATTTAAGTTAAACAGATTGGTAATAAAACATTACAGAAACAAAAGGAAAATAAATATCAACATTTTATATGCGTGTTGTATTTTATACAAATATTTATGAAAGTGGTCCCATATCACACCTCGTAATGCTTCCTTGTTGATGTGTATAGTCTCTTCAAGTTGTTTCTTTCCAAGTTGAGCAAGCCACATGGCTAGTTAACTTTGAAGCAGCCAGTTTGGATATTTGAATTGTGTGTAAATTGTAACTGTACGTGGGGCAACCTTGACCAGTGACTAAATGCTTTTGCTGAACCCGTAATTAAGTACAAAAGAGTTCTAAGTAATCGTTCTTTTTTTAAATTTTGAAGCAATTAACTTCTTTCAAACAAAGTTTTGAACCTTACCAAAAATTTAACATGGGCTGCACTTAGTGATGCTTAACAAGTTTCATAGAAACAGAAATGTAGAACATAAGTGCCCAAGTATACAATTCAGCCCTTTGAGCGTAATTTGATCATGGCTGATCATGCACTTTAGTATTCCATTTCCATTTTCCCTCCATACCCCTTGATCCCTTTAGCCACAAGGGCCATGTCCAACTCCCTCTTGAACATATCTAATAAACCGGCCCCAACAATTTTCTTTGGCAGTGAATTCCACAGATTCATAATTCTCTGAGTGAAGTTCTTCCTCTTCAGTCCTGAAAGGCTTACCCCTGATTCTTACTCTGTGACCCCCTACGTCCGGACTTCCTTTTCGTTTTCCTATTTTAGTTCAATTATTTTTAATAACATGTAACTATTTTCTTTGAATAGCTGCAGTAGTTATTTGCCTTGCGAGCTGAATCTAGTGCTGCCATGGAAAGTGAATTGTTAATGTTTAAACTCTGAAACCCCAAGCTTCTGTCTACTTCAAGTCATTGCCCTCAGTGAAGTGCCTGTGTTTGATTAGCTGTCAATACACCAGAGTTTGTGCAGGTCACACAGGCCTGAACAGGATGTTCCTCACCAGCTATTAACAAATGCAAGCCACAAATATCTTGGATGTGAAATGGATCGTATTTACTTTTTGGGCTCTGCTCAGTTTCTGTATGATGTGAATAGTGTATGACAGGCTTTCATAACAATATTTGTGATTCTACTATAAACAGTGATGGGGGAGGGGGGTGGATGGTAAAATGTGTGGAATAATGTAATTTCTCCACAGATGGGGAGTAGTTATCAATTGTGTTAATCAGCACAAAAATAGCTGCCAGGTTTACTTGCACTCTTTGATACAGCTGGTAAATTGGTGGCAGTTAAAAAAAACACATGCTGACAAATGCTATTTTTAGTTTATATGCTCCTGTTTATATATAAAGGTCGCTTGTTTAATTAAAAAAAAGACATATAGTCCAGTACCTGACAATTTCAGCAAAAGCACTGATACTTTTTTCTCGTTTTGGCTGTATCAACAAAATCTTGGCATTGAAGTGGCTATGAATAAATAGCAGAGATGTTTGATAGGTTTTTGATTTTTTTTCTGACCACGTGTTGCACTCGCTTCTTAATCTAGACTATTTTAAGATTTCAAACATGTCTTTGAAGATATAGCAATAGCACAACTTAACCTTACAAAGGATATTGATTCATACTTCAATTTAGGGATGATGTGGAGATGCCAGCGATCCTGATATTCATCTGATGAAGGAGTAAACCTATTGGACTTTAACCTTGTGTCATGAGACTTCTTACTAAGCTCAATTTCGGGGAGGCAGTGGTCAGAGTTCAGACTCGGTTCACATTTGGTTCACCTCAGAGATGGGTAATAATGTTGGCTCAGCCAGTCCATAACACATGAATGAATAAATGCAATAATTGGAATCTTTTACTTTCCTATTTCATTTCAATGGACCTGTTCTTTTTTTTCCTAATGTATTTTAATTATTTTTAAATTAACTACAGATTAAAATGGAAATATACACGATAGGTTGGCAGGATTACAGGGTCTGAGTATGAACAATAACAACAGAGGAAGAAGCCATTTGGCCCATAATGGCCTATGATACTCTTTACAAGAGCTACCAATGAGTTTCACTCACCTCTTTTCCCAAAATTCTTCCCTTAAGTATTTGTTCAATTTCTTTTGAAAGTTATTTTTGAACCTGCTTCTACCATCCTTTTTAGGCAACGAATTTCAGAGTATAAGAATTTATTGCATTTAAGTTTCTTTAAATCCAGTCTTTGGCTCTTTTTGTCAACTGCCTTAAATCAGTATCCTCTGGTTACTGATTCCAGTATTTATTGACCATCTCTATTTGCCCTTCAGAAGGTAGTGGTAAGTTGCCTGGTTGAACCACCGCAGTCCCTTTGGTGTAAGTACATCCACAGTGCTGTTCAGGAGGTAATCCCAAGATTTTGACCCAGCAACAATGAAGGACCAGTGGTATGTTTCCAAATTGGGATGGTGAGTGACTTAAATGGGAATCTCTAGGTAGTGGTATTCTCAGGTATCTGCTAGTCTTGGCCTTCTAGATGGTAGTGGTTGTGGGTTTGAAAAATGCCTCACAAGGAAATTTGGTGTGCTCCTGAGTGCATCTTGTAGATGACACACAAGGCTGTCAATGTTTGTCAGTGATAATAGGATTGAATGTTTGTGGAAGGGTAGCAATCAAGTGGGCTGCTTTGACCTGGATGGCATTGAGCCTTTTGAGTACTGTTGGACCTGCATCCATCCAGTCAAGTGGAGAGAATTCCACTATGCTCTTGATTTGTGCCTTGCAGATGGTGGACAGGCTTTGGGAGGTCAGAAGGTGAGTTACTTGTGGCAAGATTCCTGGCCTCTGACCTGTTCTGGTAGCCACAGTATTTATATGGCTGGTACAGTTCAGCTTCTGGTTAATGGTAACCCTCAAGGTGTTGATATGGGGGATTAAGTAGTGGTAATACCAAGTGAATTGTTAGAAATTCTCAGATTGGATATGGTCATTAAGTGATACTTGTGCCACATGTTTGTTATTTGCCACTTGTCAGGTTTTGCTGCATTTGGACCCAAACAATTTTAATTTCTGAGGAATTGCTAATGGCACTGAACATTGTGCGGTTATCAGCGATCATCCCCATCTCTAACCTTATTGCTGGAAAGATGATCATTGATGAAGTAGCTGGATATGGTTAGGCCTCGGGTAATACCTTGAAATACTCCTGCAGAGATGTTCTATATCTGAGATTACTGATCACTAACCATCACAACTGTTTTTCTTTGTGCCAGATATAATTCCAAACAGTGGAAAATTTTCCCCCTGATCTCTTGATTCCAGTTTTACTAGAGCCCCTTGATACCGCACTGTCAAATGCTTCCTTGATGTCAAAGGTAGTGACTCTTATCTCATGATAACATCTACTGCCTCACAGCACCAGGAACCCGAGTTCAATTCCTGCCTTCGGTCATGCCTAGAGTCTGCATGTTCTTCTTGTGTCTGCGTGGGTTTCCTCCTGGTTGTCCGATTTCCTCCCACAGTTTGAGAGGCGAGCTGATCTGTTGCATTGGTCATGCTAAATTTTCCCCCAGTGTACCCAAACAGGCACCAGAGTGCGGTGACCAACTGATTTTAACAGAAACTTCCTTGCAGTAGGTGTGTTTGTGACACTAATAATTAAACTTTAAACATCTTCGTTATCAGAGCATTAAAAAGTGATAAAAGAGATGGTGATATTGATGTCGAAAGTGTGAATTTGTCTTATCCTGTGTCACCTTGACATTTTTTTTTGATGCTTCCTTGTGTGGTCCACCATGCACTTTATTCCATATCCCCATATAGAAACAAATTACAATAAAGGCGCTCATTGTTCCTATCAGTAAACATGAAACCTAACATTCAAAGTATTTTTTTCTATCTGTACTCTAGAATAAGGTCTAGTTAAAGTGCCTTTGATTGAGATGTGTTTTACTTTCACCATATAGCTTTTATCTGTTGGCTGTCTGTTTTTGGCATATATTGCAGTCAAGTGGTGTTTTCCAAAATAGTTTTTAGATGGCTCTTCTTCAGTTAATCACTCAGGATCAGCAAGCAGTTTAAAATGTGTTGCAAAAGCCTTTCTGAAAATGATGATTGCCAGTTCTAATATGAGCTTCATATATGTTAGCAGGAGCTGGTGAATCCAGATATTTGCGTCATTGTGTTTCTGTCAAAATAGATTGTTTTGCAATTCTATTTTTTTGGGAATCACTCTGTTTGTTTGATTTGAATAAGCATATGTTTTAACCTTTATGCAGTTTAATTCTCAATGCTTCTGAACTGAGGGGGAAGGTAGATGAAAAAGGGAATGTAATGGTAAGGTGTACAAGTCATTAGAAACTGATAAACATAATTAAAAAAAAAGGCTGAGGAATTTGTGTTTCTTGTCAAGAAATAGAATTACTTCTTTACTTCAAAACCTAATTCAGTTTTGGGCAGGCTGCTTAGGAAGGATACAATATAGCTATCATTTAGTGGAGTAGTATCTGGGATGTGATGAGAAATGAGTAGGGTTATATTGCCTAGAGATGAAATAAATGTGATTAAAGATTTTGGACTGTAGTGTCGGTGCACTGGCTGTTGTTTTGATACTGAAATGACATCCACACGACATGTGCTTACTTCT
The DNA here is from genome assembly GCA_024679065.1 of Sphyrna mokarran. Lineage (NCBI taxonomy): Eukaryota > Metazoa > Chordata > Chondrichthyes > Carcharhiniformes > Carcharhinidae > Sphyrna > Sphyrna mokarran. Next base: position 99,572,331 of record JAGIQG010000003.1, on the reverse strand, counting down.
GGGATAGCATGTGCTACATGCCAACTCACAAATGGGTATTGATACAGGCTTTGGGAGCATGTGCAGAAGTATGTGGAGTATGTAGATCATGGGTTGGTCAGCATATTGCCAGTGCTGCCATTTTAGATCTTGCTACTTTAGCTAACACACGCCCTTTTATACAACTGAGCATGTATTCAGTAGTAAGGAGGACCCATTAATAGCATTATTCAAAGGAATTGTCAGATACTTGTAGGTTAGTTGCTAATTATTTTTTACTGGCTGTCTTTGAGTATTAGGTGTTTTGAGGAGTTTTGTTTCATTTGGTGATGTATACTGGGAATGGTACTGTATGTCGAATGTTTGTTACTTCAAGGACAATGGGTATATCAGTTACACACTGTTGTTGGTATTATGGTTGCAATTCATGGTCTACAGCATGAGAGGAAGACTTGCTAGAGCTAGTGCCCTGATTCATGGTGCTCTGTTCCATTATTCATAACCTGTTAACATATGGGCACAGCCCTTTCCACTGGGATTTGGTCTACATTTCTGCATGAGAAGGGAGGAGGCATTTTTGGTTGGGTTAGAACATAGAACACTACAGCACAAACAGGCCCTTCAGCCCACAAGTTGCACTGATGATACCCATATCTACCAGGCCTATCTATAACTCTCAATCCCATTAAATCCCATGTACTTATCCAGAAGTCTTTTAAAAGACCCCAATGAGTTCGCCTCTACCACCATGACGGCAGCTGATTCCATTCACTTCCCACTCTAAGTGAAAAACTCTGTACCTGCTCCCCAGCATCTTAAACCTGTGTCATCTCATAGCTACCATTTTAGCCCTCGAAAATAGCCTTCAAGAATCTACTCTTATCTATACCTCTCAACATCTTCTAAACCTCTATCAGGTTGCCTCTCAACTTTCGTCTCTCCAGGGAGGAAAGACCTAGCCAGCTTCCTTAACCTATCCTCACAAGGCATGCCTCCCAATCCAGGCAACATCCTTGTAAATCTCCTCTGCACCCTTTCAATAGCTTCCACATCCTTCTTGTAATGAGGTGACCAGAACTGCGCACAATACTCCAAGTGGGGTCTGACAAGGGTCTTATAAAGTTGCAGCATTACCTTCCGACTCCTAAACTCAATCCTTGATTAATGAACGCTAGTACACCATACGCCGCCTTGACCACATTCTCCACCTGCGAGGCCAATTTAAGAATCCTATGGACCTGGACCCGGACCCCAAGGTCCTTCTGCTCCTCAATACTGCTAAGAGTCCTATCCTTGATATTGTACTCCTTCATCCCAGTGGACCTTAGCTTAGCAAATACAAAGGAGATGTCAGGGCTAGGTTTTTCACTCAGAGGATGGTGAGTGAATGGAACCGACTGCCGTCAGAGGTTGTTGAGGCAAACTCACTGGGGTCTTTTAAGAGACTTCTGGATGAGTATATGGAAAATAATAGGATATGGGGTTATAGATAGGTCTGTGGATTGGTAGATGTGATCGGCGCAACCCGTGGGCCGAAGGGCCTGTTTGTGCTGTATTGTTCTATGACTCTATGATTTATGACCTGTCAAAATGGGCCACTACGCATTTATCCGCTTTGAAGTCCATCTGCCATTTCTCCACCCAGTCTTGCGTCCTGTCTACATCTCGCTGCAACTTCTGACATCCCTCCACAACACGTTTGTGTTGTCAGCAAACTTACTAACCCATCCCTCCACTTCCCCATCCAGGTCATTTATGAAAATGACAAACAGCAAGGGTCCTAGAACAGATCCCTGGGGCACTCCACTGGTGACTGACCTCCATGCAGAAAAAGACCCATCCACACCCACTCTCTGCCTTCTGCAGGCAAGGCAATTCTGGATCCACAAGGCAACAGCCCGTTAGATCCCATGCCCTCTTACCTTTTCAAGAAGTCTTGCATGGGGGACCTCATCAAATGCCTTGCTGAAGTCCATGTAAACCACATACACTGCTCTTCCTTCGTCAATGTTTCAGTCATATTTTCAAAGCACTCAACTAGGCTTGTAAGGTATGACCTGCCCTTGACAAAGCCATGCTGACTATTTCTGATCATACTAAGCTTCTCTAAATGTTCATAAATCCTGTCTCTCATTATCCTCTCCGTCAACTTATCAACCACTGAGGTCAGATTCACCGATTGGTAATTTCTTGGGCTATCCCTGTTCCCACATCCACAACCTTCCAATCCTCCGGAACCTCAAAGACCATCGCCAGGGGCTGTGCAATCTCTTCCCTTTCCTCCCACAGTAACCTGTCCCGGCGACTTATCTATCTTGATAGAATTTAAAAGTTCTAATACATCCCCTTTCTTAACGTCCACATACTCAATCTTTTCAGTCTGTTGCAAACCTGCAGTACAACCTCCCGGATCATTTTCCACCATGAGTACTGAGGCAAAGTATTCATTAAGCACCTCTGCCATTTCTACTGGTTTCATGCAGACTTTTTCCCCCTTCACCTTTTATAGGTTGTCCGTGAAACCTCATTCAATACGGAGTCTCATGGGTGCAACCCCAAATCTGCTTTTATCAACAATTCTTTACCATCCCTCCATTAGGGGGTATCTCAGAATCCTGTTGGCTACAATGTTGAAATAAAAGCTACCATAAAATAACTATTTCATACCACCCTTATAGAATATTGGACATTTTAGTGGATACAGTAATCAACTGTTCAACTTTCTGCATTCACTGTATCTTGGTTGCGGATGCTTTTGTCTGGCCTCTTTCTTCTATTAACTGCAGCTTCGGTGATGCAGTTTGGCTGCTGATGTTTACAGGAACAGATAATAAGTGCCCTTGCAGGGCTGCTCTTGTGCAGCTGTGGGCCTAGAAGGCCCGACTTTGGACTACACCATTTGAGCATGGAAGGCAGCAGACTAGAAAAGTTGGTGGTAGAAATCCTAGTGGACTAACAGCGGTGGGAGTACAAATGTTGTCATCCATAGAGAGGACAGCAAGCTTGTGCTGCAGTGTTGCTGCTGCTCCCCCATGGCCAGTGCTTCAGCAATCCTAACATCCGCTGGAGCATAGATTGTGAGACATTTGTGAGACTTGAAAACCTTTTAGGACCAACACCTGCGGCATTGATGACAGCAGTTTGAGCATGTACAGCAGCAAGCTGAGATTTCATGACCTCAGCCTAAGCTTCCAATGCAGCATTCAGATATTGGGTGGCTTCTACTGAGACACTAGCCATCAGATGCCACAGCTTGCTCAGATCTGTAAGTGTTCACAAGGCATTGGACACCAGTTACTTGGTGGAAAGAATGAATTTCTTTGTATGTGCAAAACCCCATACAAAGTTGAAGCCGGACTCCTCCATGTTCCTTGACAGTGATAGAAAACTTATTGGTAGGACAGTCAATGCACCAAACAGTTCCTTGCCAGCTGTTTAATTGGCACTCCATCTGCAAACATTCACTTCCTCCAGTATTAGTGCACAGCAGCAGCATTGTGTACCATTTGCAATATGCAGTGCAAGAGCACACCTTCTCCTTAGAGGCTTCTTTGATGGCACCTTCCAAACCAACCACCAGTATAATTTTAAAAGGACAATGGCAGCAGACATATGGGAACATATCACCTAGAAGTTCCCCTCCAAGCTACGCATCTTCCTGACTGGAAATATATGCCATTCCTTCAATGTCATTGGATCAAAATCCTGGAATTCCCTCCTTAACAGCAGTGTGTGTGCAGCAACTCAAAAAGGCATCACCTCTTCCAGGGCAATTAGAAATGGACAGTAAATGTTGACCTAACCAGTAATGTCCACTTTCCATGAATGAACAAAAAGTGGCCGAATAGCCCTCTTTACACCGTTCTATCAATGTCCTCTCCAGCAGAACTGTTGTGAGACCATTCCCTTTTGGGAGCTGACCTTCCACTCCTTTTCCTCCTGTCTGTTTTCAGACCACTCATGTCCACCACATGCAGCGTCAATATCTGAACTGGTGATTACAAGTGTGAGAACAAGTGACAGTCTTTTTTCATCATTAGTGACGTGCTGTGCTTAGCTTTCCCACTACTGCACTCATGCCTGACTGGGTGGCAGCTCTTCAGTATCTGAAATGAGAAAGGCACAAGAGTAGGGTTGGTGTGAGGGAAAGGGGGAAGTCAAGTGACTTAATACTGTTGGCACCTATAATGGGAAGAGATTGAGTTTGCGGAATCTGGATTTGTGAAGATCGATTTGATATGTTCTCAATCCTGCTGGCCTTGGCTTCAGTGACAGTTGAGTATGTTTACCATTGCCTCATATTTGGCCAACAGGGCATAAAGTTGTGCTTGTTTACTGTTCAAAGCTGATTTTGTGCCACCTTGTCCTGCAAAAGAGACTGCCAATGAACATGTTTCACACATCAATGTGATTGGGTAATGTGGTTGTCATGGTTGAGTGCCTTTTGCAAGTTATGATCTGGATGTGAAGCTTGCAGCTGCGCTGTGAGGCTGACATGCAGCTGTGATTGTGGGGTGTGAGTCACGTTTGATTGAGATTATTGGTAGACGATTGGAAACGTAATGCATTGAATAGTGTATGATTCTAACATGAGGATATGGCATTTGCAGATAAGTTCACTGGTTTTGTCCCTTGAGATTATTAAAAATCCAAGTGCTCAAAGACACTATTCATATTGATCTTTTTATTCTTGGGACGTGGGCTTTGCTGGCTGGCCAGCATTTATTACCCATCTTTAGCTGCCCATGGACAATTGGGAGTCAACCAAATTACTGTGATTCTGGAGTCATGTGTAGGCCAGACCAGATTGCAGATTTCCTTCCCTAAAGGACATTAGTGGACTAGATGGATCTTTTCACTAATTGACAATAATTTCATGGTCATCAGTAGATTCTTAATTCCAGATGTATGTTTTATTGAAATTAAATTTCACTTTCTACCATGGCGGGATTTGGACCTGGGACCCCAAAACATTAGCTAAATTTCTGGATTAATATCGAACAGCAATATCACTAAGCCATCACCCCCCCATATCTGTGCCTCTCTGCTCATGTCCCTGACAAGTGCCTAACTGCAGTTCAGCACTGGAAATTCTGGTTAGCAGCTGGGTGTACTTCTTTGGCAGTAAAGTGCTTTGAGACCTCCAATGGTCGTGAAAAGTGCAATATAAATGCAAATCTTACTGCCTTTTAGCTCTCTGTCATGTCGCACTGTCTTCAGTCTTTGTAGACCATATATGCTTTTCTAATAACTTCACCTGTTGCAGTATGAATTAGGCTCCCCTTTGAAAGGTACAGATTAGCTGGGGAAACTTACAAGCTCATTTAGACCTGGTCTGCAAACAGTTATCATTAAATAAGCAGACTGCACATAACCTTCATTACTTTGAGCACAGATTAAATACTTGATGCATTTCTAACACGTTTTTTGGACCGATTGAAGTTTTAGGCTTTTAATATAAAACATAATGCCTTGTTTACAAATGCAGAATGAGCTATGTTGAGATCTGTTTGACTTTTTATACTAAAACTTTTGCAGTAAAACAATTTGTGAACCAGCCAGGGTTAGGGAAGGTGATTTATAAGACACTGGCAGTGATATGCTTATAAAATTTAGTTCATATCCATGTATTACACCAATAGACAGTGCACTGCCTGCAAACAATTATTGAATAATTTGAACGAGGGGAAAATATGAATTCTTGAGGTTAAAATAAAGATTTTGTTTTGCATCCTACCTAAAACATAAACAAAATATGACATTAAGTATAAAGCAATCCTGGAAGTAGAAATACTGCATATTAAGGGAAGAATCACAAGGAAAATGAGACGAGAATAAATAAAGAAGTACTTGCAGCAGGAAACGGGAAATTGAGCACTGTATATTCTGAAATAAAAACATTTCAGTCATTTCAGCTAACCGAGCTTAGTGAGTTTTAAACTGATAGTTAATTGAGTAAAGCCCAAAGTGCTTTAAAACTTTGGAATGTTGTGCTTTAATTTTTATGACGCATACTTTGGAGATTCCCTGCTACTGGGAGAATTCTACTGCTGAATCCGTGTATATTTGATTTCTTTGCATGGTGCTGAGATTTGCAGGTGATTGATATTGTGACATATTGAGCCAATTACACACTTCATTAACTGCCTTTACAATCTCCTTTCAGGGCATTTTGTAATGGACTTCTTAAAAAGGGTAATGTACAAGACTTTTGGTGTTTATGAGAAATATTATTTGATAACCATGAATTTTAGAAGTCAGGCAAGGAAAGGAAAAATCAAAGACTTCGCGCGGATGGCTTAATATTATCAGTGTGAAGTAATAAGTAGGTTCTGAAACAGAGCAACATGTTCTCTCACTCAATCTTTTGTAGGGATATCTGTTGGTGCCTAGAGGAGCTTAAGGAATCTTGACTGGTGGCGTCAACTGAGGAATAAATAAAATGAGCATATGATGCAAAGAGAGCTTGACATCTTGAACTGACATTTAAGAATGTCAATTGACAATTTTATTGAACGTAATGGCCTGTGAAGAATGCTAGGCAATAGTGCAGTTGCACTTGCTACTGTAGTTTATTATCTTTGGGATTATTTATCAGAATATAAAAAAATTACCTTAATTGACAGAAATATTTCCATTGAGATTTGATTCAAATGTTCCTTCAAAAGTAGAAAGTTGCCAAATTCATCAAATCTTTGATCTCTGATTTTAACTTGGGGTAGATGAGGGTGCAGAAGGGTGTGGCATGCAGTGGAGAGGAGTTCCAAGATAGCATGATTGTGTCACAAGAAGTTGGAATTATCTTAGTACCCAATCTCATTTCAATTGTTTAATTCAACCAATTATTCAAACGTGGCATGAACTGTAGACATGGACAGATGGGGCAGGAAATTGTGTGGCTACAGGTTATCACTGAGGATCCAAACAACTATTCCCAAAAAATTGTAATAAAGAGGGGGAGAGGATTTGACTTTTTGTTGTATGAAGAGAAAGTGAAACCCCGGGCCAGAGGAATACTTTTGTTTCCCCTTTTATTATAAAAAAAATTTATAATATTTATATTATAAATAGTATAATACTATTAACTATTCCTTAAATAGTAAAAATGTTTACTTATTCTGGGCCTCTTCTGGTACTGAAAAATCTCCAGGCATTGTCCACACTGTGTGTGACTTGTTTGACCTAAGTTTCAAATAGTATTAGGTCAAAATTACATTACTAAACTCTATTTTTGAATATTTATGAGGCCTTTGTTTCCCAAATCATACCTGGTAAAATGGGGCAAAATACCAGCAAGGTGAGTAGCAAGACATCTTAGTTTTAACTCCTTGCCTGTTTCTCTGGTCATAGAGGATGGGGAGAGGTTGAAGTTGAGGATTTAGGATCAAATGTATCAAATGCAACTTTTTTTACATTAACTGGAAGATATTTTGAAGAATTTTGGGTTGATTTCTCACGTGTAGTTGCAATCTTTTATTTTTGGAAAAAAACCAAGTAATTTAAAGTTTAGAAAGTGAAAAGAATTGGCTGGAATATGAACAATATCGTCATTTTACTAATGGCCATAATTTCACTTTGAATGTGATGGGAAGATAAGATATAGTTCTGAAGCTTGGGTTGAAATACATTTCAGCAAACAGCAGATTTTCAGCACTCATTCATTTATTCATAAAGTGTGATTCTATATACTGTTTAAAACATAGGATAAACACATTACCAGTGGTACAGCTGCGATTTACACATTGCCAGTAAACAATAAACTTAAACTGAAAATAAAAGTTTAAACTAAGCAGAGACCCTGATGATCACAGACCATAATTGACATATTTACTAATTTTCACGGCCTGTCCTTTTATCTTAAAATTTGAGTAATCCCTAGCAATCAAACACAAACTAATTGCCTCAAATAAGACAACTATTGCTTTCGGTGCAACCTTTGGTCAAGAAACCTGAGTGTTTTGGTGAACTTCTCCCAAGGGCAGCATGCAATTAAAATATATAATGGCTTCATAAAGTATAGATTTAAATTTACATTTTGGTGACAACAATATATAAAAAAAAAGCAAGACATGCACTGTTCATTCTACCTGTATACTCTTTGTACTCTTGTGAAAGTTATTGCAATTTTGATGGTTCTTAATCCAATGACAATTGGCAGCATTGCAGTAAAACCTTTTGCCATTTAGTTTTTATGAGTTGCCATGTAACATTTAATGCAAAATGGTATCATAAAATACTTTGTAAATGAACACCTTTCGGCATGTTTTACATCTGTCCATAAGCATTGGAGAAACCTAATGAAAAGTGTCACAAGAGAATTAATGATGTATTCTGGCCTACATTTATATGGCAATTACCCAAGAACCTTTTAAGTGAGCAGCAAGACAATCATTTATCTTGTTATTACATCGTGAAAATAACTTTCTTTTGAATTCTATATATTACAATTTTTCTGCTGTATGAATTCTTATGAAATGCAATATTCTTAGCAGTTTGGGGAGGAATATAGTAATTCCATAATTGTGCTCTAATTTTTAAATTGTAGCAGTTGGCATTTCAAAAAAATAAATGTTTACATAGACTGTGGTAGAGTTTTGCCCTCTGTGTTGATTTTTTAAAAAAATATGACATGGTGACCTCTTTCATACTGGCAATGCAATTGCCATTGTGAAAGAAATACCAGTTACAATTCAAGTAATCTTTAGGTGTAAATGTCTGGATTTACTAATAACCACAAATGCCTAGAGATCCAACTCTCAATGTCTAGAGGAGCAAATCTACTTGTATTCATTGTTTTTACTAGGCGTTATTTTTATACATTCACTCCACATATTCCTAGTGAAATTGATGTATAGTGTGATCAAATTTTAATCTTGTAATGCTATTCTCTACAGGTACAAGAAAAGGTGGGCAAATAGAGAGAACATAAGTCTCCTGTAATTAACATCTCCTCTTCATGTAACTAACCTGTATAAAGGTCTGCACTTTAATAGAAAATGAAATTGTGTGCAGTCTGTTTTAAAAAGTAAGTGATTCTACCAGAGCATGAGCTGAACACGATTAAATAATTAATGTTCATGAAGAATTATGGTTGAATCATCCCGTCTGTCATTTAGCATGTTCAGCACTCTTGCAAAACTGTTGTTTCAGCTTTAAACCTGCTTTCATTAGTGCTGTCATAGCTTATTTTGTGCTATTAATGCCAAGAGTAAAGCATTTCTATCTTGATAGCTTACATTTAAACCAATAATTAAGGAACAGAACTGACTAGAATATACCAACAATTTTGTGACACCTGATTGTGGTTATTTACAATTAGGCACATTAAAAGTAGAGCTTAATAATTGCATTCCATCTGTCATGTGATTCATAGAATTGTTGACATTCAATTCTATGACTGACTACTGATTTGCAAGAAATATTATACTTGAAAAGAACAGTATTACATAGTTGAGCGAAGTGCCATGTGCAACTATTTTACTAAATTAATTGACAACAAAGCCTATCATTTAATATATGTGAATACATCTAAAGATGAAAGTAAATATGGCAAGTTCTTTTCGTATAAAGCATTCCATGCTTCTAAAACTGGATACAGTTAAAGAAAAATCATTTGACAATCTTCCTTGAGCCAGAAGCTCAAAGTTATGTTTGTGGACTGAATGGAGATGCTCAGCAAAATGATCACTGAATAAATGTTGGCCTTGCCAATTATGCTGTATTCTGAGAATGAATTAAAGAATAAGGTTCAACTATAGAATCTCTGTTTATCATGATTAATGATAGAGTAATGTTGACATTGCCTGCTTTGTTTGCATATATTAATAGAATGCCTTGGAGTATGTTTTGAGCATTAAATTTGTTAAAGTTCATTTTTGAATGAATCATCTGGACAAGATGCATTTTCCCATTTGCTGAGATGAAATATATGACAATAACATGAGCCACAGGTCAATTTTAGAATTCTATCACGAGAAATCAATTTCTTTGAGTTCGTTGTGATTTCCAAGATTTCAGCGATGACAAGTCTTACTCTCTTACTTCATAGTAGGGTATTTCCAAACCATTTAATTATAACATTTTTCTCAGTATTAAAGATGAAGCTGTAGTTTGAATTCGTTACTTAGTGGAAGTGCTGTATGGTATTTTTGACATGTCACAAAGAGCCTTCAGGAAGTTTGTGTCATGTGCTATAGTATACAAGACTGTGAATCAAGTGGTTAAAAAATGGGATTAGAATAAATAGGTGTTTAGCTAACACAGACACAGGTGCTTGATGGCTGGTACACATTGTGGTTAGTGAGAGGAAGTAGTGGTTCTGGCAGTGTGATGCAAGGAGTAGGAGAAGACTGATTGCAGGTGGGGGACTGAGTATGGGGGAGGCACAGATTTACTGGGTAACCTGTTGGATCTGGACCTTTGCACCTTCTGGCCCAAAAACAATACTATAAAGACACTTATTAATTAAGCTTTCTTGTTTCTTCCTGAATCTGACCTGAGTTATAAATAGAGTGACGGTTTAAGACAAACTGTGTCATTACAGTATCAAAAAGATCATCTCACTTCCTGTGAACAGATTTATTCCCCACCCCTCATTCTGCCTTTGTTAAAACTGGAAGTGTGTGGGTTTGTGGTAGGGGTTCTGTTTTAGATTTTGTTTGAATTTTAACTGTGACCTAACAGCAACCCACCTGTCTTGGGAGTTAATGTTCAGCCCTTACTGTCTAGCAGATGCATGATGTAATTAACCTTACTGAAATAATTCACCAGTCACAAACATAACGTTATAAAAATAACATTATAAAACTTCTCCCATTTTACAGCTTTCTCAATCCTGTACTTTGGATTGTCAGCAGTAGAATTGGTTGAGCAGTCTGTATGCTAGCAATCATTGGCTTGCACAACAGTGACTAAGGATCAAAATTGCTATGCAACTTCTCTGTAAAACTATTTTGGATACTTTCTTTCCTGGAGAATTTCAGTGATTATTTTGGTGCAGTACAAGTTACATTAACCTGCCAGCTGAATGGACACTGGACACTGATTTTGGTAGCGGAACTAAGAATCAAAATGATATAAATGGTGTGAAACTAAAAGTAGCCCATTCTAAAATGTAGCAAAAAAGATAATTCTGTATAATGTTGCAAATCATTGGAAAGGGAACGAGAAAAAGAGAAGTGAATTTTATGTGCCTATCAAAAAAAAATGACAGCTTGAGTTTCCATGACCATATAGTGAATGAAATGATCACATGATTTAAAGTGGATACTGAAGTATTGCATTCAATCAACATTATACACTATAGCTGCAAATAATTAAACAGCAGGAGATGAAGGTTAAAGTGACTGGATATATGAAAAGGAATTACTAGTGAAGGGAAGGTGTGCTATCAATGTCAAAAAAAACCCATTTCAGCTGCCCTGCTAAAAGGTGTGTAGCTACTTTAGCTTACCAAAACTTGAGTAAATTAATCTATTAGAAAAAATGTATTCACAGCAAGGTGCAAAATGACAGAGGGTATGGGCACTTAAATGAGAATGCAAGAATATATTTCAAGAATTTGATTCTTTTTCCAGTATAACACCACATTGCAATTAAAAATCATCTAACTATCCCAGTAATACACTAATCAAGAAAATAACTTTGCAATATGTAATGAAAAGAGATGTGTTGTTCAGATAGAATGGAGATTGTAAAAGTCTTAATGAAAATATAGGAATGAATTAGAAAGCTCAGTCATAACTATATCCACAAAGCAGTGAATTGTACATTTGTTGGGGGTCTCAAACTTAAATAGGGTTATTGACAGGAAATTGAGGTTTTCAATTTGTCCGGAAGTTATGATAGTTTGATAATGAAAAATATTTTATATAAGTTAGCTCCTTCCTCTAGTTTCTGATAACTTAGAAAAAATAAAATGCTGCAGATCCTGGAAAGATGAAATAAAGAAAATGCAAGAGATACTCAGCAGGCCCAGTACAGCATCTGTGGGGAGAAATGAAAGGTCACAGACCTGAAATGTCAGCTGTTCTTCTCTTTTCACAGACATTGCTAAATCTGCTGAGTATTTATTTCTGGGCACGAAAATTGAATATTGAAGGCTCCACAGTATAATAGGATGTACAGATTTTCAAAGATTCCATTTGGCTCTAGAAATGCATCATTAAACTAACTGTAGGAGATATGGGCAAATAGATAGTGTCAACCTCCTTTTTGACATAAATGTACCACTGATAACACAAGGCTAGGTGAAACCATAATGAGGCTTCTTTAATTGATATAAAGATACTGTTCAGTAGCAGGCTAAATATAATACATCTAATCTCTACTCTGCTACTTGTCAACTGCCTATGAGTTATGATTTTTAATGATTGACAACAGTTTCAGATACACTCCCTTCACGGTACATTTCATCATATTGTAACATGACTGGATGAAATGAAATTTTGCATTAAGAGGAACATGATGATAGACTTGAAAAAGTAGTTGAAATTACTTCAAGAACAAATCTGAAGCTAAATAAAGCAAGTTTTTTGTTCATGGATTGCAGTACTGGGTGCTGAGAGCAGAAAAGTATGGGACTATTAAGGAATGTGTTTGTGCAGAGTAGAAAGTTTGTATATTTGGAATCAGTGAGTTGAAATTTGTAGGCAGCACCATCTCTGGTGAAGGCATGAACGTTTGGCATGAAAGCCTCTGCTGTAGATCACATCTTATGTTCACAGTACAAGGAAAATCCATACACACCTTCCCTATATGTTTGAATTTGAAAGATTCTTCTTTCAAATCTTTTGGAAAAACTTTAGTAGAAGGGGGAGTATCCAAGCTAACCTGCCTGAATGACAAAGGAAATAAAAATTGTAATAAAACAGAAAAAGGCAGCTTACAACAAATGTCAGAAGCAAGGTTCAGTTAAGTTTATGGTAAGTACAAGAGGAAATGAAAAAGTTTAGTGTGGGAAGCCAGAGAGGTTGTGAGAAAAGATTAGCAGCAACATTAAATTGAAACTTAAAACATTTAGAATGCATACTGTAGCTAGTGAAGGAGTTGGGCCTTTTAAACTAGAATCAGGGGACATGACCATCTATCTTCATGAAAGAAGAGCTTGATGTGAAGGCCATACTAAAAGTCGAGAGGGAATTATGGACAGGCTATTGGTTGATGAGAGAAAATGTATTTAAAAAGATTAACATGACTGAAAATCACATCTTGATTTATGATGGAATGAATCCTAGGTTGCTGAAAGAAGCAACATTGCAAAAGCGTTAAGTTGAGCTTTCAAAGAGTCACAATGGGCTGAATGGCCCCCTTCTGTACTGTAGCTTTCTATGATTCAATAAAATATATTGTCTCTTAACAGTTAGAAAAGATTTCTGGATGGAGCTATAATTACAAATAAAATTTAGAGAGTTTATGCACATATCTTAATGTGCCCTCTTACTTTAGCTCTGAACTTGCAGCTTTCTCTAGTTTCACTTCTATCTCTCCTCATGCTCTCTCTGGGCACATCTTGACTATGAAACCCACCTCCTGTTCCCACTAAACTGTTGATCATCCAATTTCCCCTTCTGGCCCCTATATTAGCCAATATTATACATTGTTTCCTTTCTTCAGGTCTTATTGTTCTCTTTCTAAATCTGCTGTTGTTACTCTTTTCAAAAAAAAGCCCTTAAACTCAGCATCGTTGCAAAATACCATCTCATTTCAAACTTTCTTTTCCTCCAAAAGCCCTTGGGAATGTTGCTGCCTTCCAAATTAATTCTATCTTCTTCAGAACTCAATGTTTAAATCCCTCTAATCAGGTTTCCAGCCCAGCTTCAGTACCAAAGTAGCTCATTCAGAAGTCGCAAATAAAATCCTATGTGACTGTGACAAAGATGAACTTATTTCCCTTACCTTTCTTGATCTGCTTGTAGCCTTTGACCTTCTTGTAGCCATTATCATCCAGCTGTGTGAGATTGCTGTCACTGAGTTCTATTCTTATCTGTCTGACTGTAGCCAGAGAATCTCTTAAAATGGCTTTTCCTACTATCTCTGATATTCCCCCAATGCCACTGCCCAAAAATCTATCCTTAGCCCTCTCCTGTTTCTCATCTGCATTCTGCCTTCCATTGACATAATGCAAAAATACAGCCTTAGTTTTCATCTTTGAACTGTCTACCTCATTATCACCTCTCAACTTCTCCCCATTGCTAAATTATCAGACCGTTAAATAACATCTAGTACTAGATGAGCAGAACATTCCACCCATTAAATAATGATAATACTTAAGCCTTTGTTTTCAATCTTCTTACATGGTTCAGTAAAATATTGGTGGGAGTTTTTGGCTTTACTCACCCCAAAGTCAGAAAATTACGCTTGAGGTCAATGGCCCTTTCAATGGTCTGCCTCTTACTCGCTACGATTCCTGTGGTGGGCATGCAAGCTGTGGCTTTAGAATTGTCTTAAAATTTTCTTTTTCCATTGTGAATGTTTTCTGTCTGTCTGCACTGACCTTGGGTCAACAAAATCTGATGGCTTCACATAATTAATCATAAAGACCTTGAAACAAATGCATATATTGCTTTCAGGATGGAATGTGTACAGCATATAAATGATATTGACAAAATGCAATTATTGAAAATTGTAACAACCTTGCAGAATTCAAAAATAGCCTTTGTTAGGAACTGCGCATTGGTGTGAATTGCTCCTGTAAATGAATCAATGTATGACAAAGTGTTTAAGGTCATTAGATTTTAGCTAAATATTGAAACAATTCTTGTCATCAGCATTAAGTTCCTTTTGGAAATTTTTCTTGTGTCTAAATGACCATAAGCAATAAATAAATAAAATTTTACTTTAATAATAGATAACAAATCATAATTGGTGCAATCAGTGCTTTTATCAGAACTAATATTTTGGCATTGCTGCTCAATTTGTAGTTAATGTGCAAATCATTGTTCGCTCCACTGCTGCCATTTTTGCTCTCTATTCACAGAAAAGAATCAGACTGTAATATTTGTTTGTCACACACTGACCACAAAGTTTTCTAACTCTATTTGATAGCAATGACATGATAGCAAATATTGTGGCATTGATCAATTGCTGATTAAATCCTTCATAATCAGTAGGAAGGGGTGGAGGAACAGTTGGCTCAGTTGACTAGATCGCAAGTATATGAATTAGATTTTTATAGATTAAATATCTATAAGGACTTTTGCCTAAAGGAGTGTTTATTTATGAGTCTAACCTGATAATGATCTTCAACATCAATTTAAATTATTTAAATGTAATCTGGTGTGTTTCAAATTTTCTTTTCTTTTGTTAATAAATGTTTTAATTTTATGTTTTAAATCTCCAAAATTGTTAATGGAAATTGTGGCTCTGAACTTCAGTCCACACACCTTCTTGTAGTAAAATACAAGTAGAAAATATTTGAGATAGCTTGCCAAATTTTCTTTTGGGAGTTGGTTTGCCTGACACTTATCACCTGCCAGATCATAACATCTGGTTTAACTGCACATTTTCCAAGCCCCTTTTGATCAACATGCAACTACAACTGTAGCAGCTTTACAAACTTTCATTGCACCATTTTGTAATTAGAATTAGATAAGATAGACTATTTTGTAAACTTGGAGGCAATGCAAGAGCAATTCCTTATGTCGTCAAGTATTTCAAACATGGTCTATGCAGGACCTCACAGAAGCAGGAGGTTCATACAGAAGCAGGAGGTTCATACAGAATTGGATTCCGGATTGTGCATCATATATTTTGTAATGTGATGTCATTTGTTTGTTAGTGTATGATATTGAGCTCTAAATGTCACTGGTCAGAATTGGTTGACCACTACATTACGGAAGGATGAGTCCCAGCCTGTCCTCTGCCATGGGCCAAACTGGAGACTAAGGTGGAGTGGCCACATAACTCTAGGGGAAATGTCCCCTCTCTGAAAGCTATGGAGTTTCCCACTTTTCCCTTGATCAATGTCAGCACTCATCAAGGGAAGGAGTCTCAAATAGTCCTGCTTTCTCTCCCTTGGTCAAGTTCTGCTAGTGCCTGTTATATGCGCTCTTGTCCTGAGTGAAAGTGATTGTGAATCTGTGTTGCCAAGTATTTTCTGCATGTCGTATCTCATGTGGTTGAAGACTGTGAGATGAGTCAGACACGTACATTGCTTATGAAGGTTGCAATAATACATTCCTGTAAATGTTAGTGTATAGTTAGTTGGTAGGTGAAATGTGTTTAGGTTGCATTGTTAGTGGTGATACAGTTATTGCTAAGTGTATTTATGAAATGTGATATTATTTTGACACTTGTACGAAAATGTTAATTTTTTTTCCCCTGGGATGTGAGCTATGTGCTGAGTGCAGAGAACCTGACTATGATCTCTTTAAAGATCTTCTCCAGCTTACATATATTTTTTGATTTTTATGGTCTCTCTTTCGTCTGTACATCACTCCTTGAAATTACAGGAGATAACTGCTCTTCAGTGGACTGCCAGAACTGTGTTTGATCTCTGTGAACCTTCTTTTGATCCCTGAACCATCCAGATGTGTGCCATTGACTGCCAGTTAGCACATTTCATACCATCCGTGGATTTATTTCAAGGTTAAATATATTGCTCCAGCAAAATTGTTGCTAATCAGTGCTTGAGTTTTAAACATGCAAGTTGTCAGTTTAGCAACTCCAGGAAATTGCAATTAGTTCCAAAATTGCAGGCTAAAACCAGACTTTAAACAAGCAAGTCTTATTTGCACAGCACCAATTAATGCCTTTTCTCAAAATAACTCTCCAAGATGCCGTTTTTTTTTTCCAAGTCAAATTTAAATAGCATAACATTTGATTCAGATGAAATACTTTCTTCAGTGGTGTATGAAGTCTTGCTGAACTAAGACTGAAGACTTTTTAGCCAAAATGTCTGTTTTCTCTCGAATGTGCATTTTGCTGTTGGCTGACCATCAAAGTTGCTGTGCAGTAACTAACTTAGTTTCTGTTATTCATTTAGGAGTGTTGGCTGCGTCTGAAATCTGAAAGCTTGACCTTTTGAAATAGGTTAGAAAACTTGGTGAAATAAGCATGGCATTTGTGTTCTGTGAAATATATTTTAAAAATGCACCACCTTCTGACGGACTGAATCCCACTCATTCCATTCAATTGGGCAGATATGTGGCAATTTCTCTGTAAAATGATTTCTAATGTAATGTAGGATTCAACTGTTCTATATTGTAGTTGTGTCATCATTGTGGTTTGGCAAGGGTGGAATAGCTACAGTAGAGAAATGGGTTAACAATTTAATAACAAGCCTTGGACTTCGAGTAATTTATCATCACATCAAGTACAGCAATCGCTGCAATCCGTGTGAAATAAAGATGACCACTATATAAAAACATAGAAAAAAGTTGTTTTTTCAAGTGATTCTATAATCCAATGTGTGGTGCACTGATATCCACAAAAATCATATGTCCCTGGTTCATTTGCGAACTGTTAACTTTCTGCCTGTCTCTACTTGGCAACAGTGTGAGCCTGAACTATTTGGTTTGCAAATTTGGTGTCATTTTTGATCCTGACATGAGCTACTCACTGTACACATGCACATGATCAACAGGACCAGCTCCATGATATTGCCTGACTCTGCCATTACCTCAACTCATCTTTTGCTGAAACTCTTATCCATGCCTGTATTAGCACTAGACTTGACTACTTCAGTGCACTATGGGTTAACCTACCATTTTTACCCTCCAAAAACTTGTTCATCCAAAATTCTGCTGCTCGTAACTGAGTTTGCACCATGTCCTGTTCATCCGTCAGCTTTGTGCTTCCTGACCTACGTTGATTCCTAGTGTCCGGCATGGCTTATTTTAAAACATTATAATCATTGTTTTCAAATTCGTCAAGGGCCTCATCCTTCCCTGCTACTGTAACCTCTTCTAGCGTTATCTTGCGCAACACTTATGTTGATTACCCCCCCCTTTGGCAGCTGTGTTTTCAATTGCCTAGCCTCCTGAACTCTGTAGTTTCCTCCCTAAACTTCTACGCATCCCTCTCATTTTAAAACAATATGGAAATCCTACCTATCTGATGAAGCTTTTGGTGATTTGCCCATTATCACCCCGTACAAGATTTGTTTGATAACCCTTTTCTGGCAAAATGCCCTGGGTGCTTTACAATTTTAAGGCTCTTCATAAAGGCATTTTGTTATTGCTGCAATATCATTTATCTTAACACTCTTGGTTTTAAAATGTGCATTGGAATGTTTCCTGCAGATTATGACTTGATCAATATTTCTCCAGTTTCCAGATGACTTGCATTCTCAGCTTTAAGTTTATTTTTGAAATATTTGCTCTGACTCCTGTTGTTTTTATTGTAATGAACATTTGTAGAATATAACTTTGCAGAAGTGTTGAACTGCTCTGTAGATGACATGCCTGACTCACGAGTGATGATGCAATGATTCAGTTATAGTTTTTGATAGTCACTTGGCTGCATCCACTACTTTGGTATTTGTCATTCTATCTGCCACTTGATTTTCATGAGGATTCTCGATGTCTCTTTTGGAATCTTTCTCACTTCATTGTGTGATATTGTAAGTAGTATAGAATTTGTAGTCACATAAAATTGTAGTAAAGATGTAAAATAATCCGTGACATTTAACTTTGTGCCCACTGCTTTGATTTTAGATTTGATAGATGGTTGATTTGATTTTCCTTAGGTTGAACTTCAGTGCAAGGCCATTCCTGCAAATTATATTATAGATCAGGTTCAGAAAAGGCACAAAGTACTATGTTTGTGAAAATAGAAAAAAAAAATTAGCTTGAACAGTGAGGATTTGCTTGTTGTAAAATTGTAAATTGAATGTATATTTGTGTTGAACTTCTAATTTTAGTATAAAAACAGAAAATCTCAGGCCTGACAGCATCTGTTGATCGAGCACAGAACTAATGTTTCAAGTCTGGATGACTTTTTTTTCCAGATTTCAGCATCTGTAGTAATTTGCTTTTATTCTAATTTTAGTAACTATTTTTGTCATTCAGCACATTATTCTGCGTGAGTCTGATTGAGAGATGAGCTTTTCTCCAGCATTCCCAAGTATTACTGGGGAAGAAGAGGTTGGGATAACTCCATCTTCAGACAATGCATTTTCCACTTCCTCCTTTCTTCTTTACTATCAACTTTTCATTACAATGGTTTCATATGAAGCATTTACATACTGCACACATGATTTCTGTGATTATGATGTTAAATTGGAATGATGTGTTGTTCAATTTCTCATTCATTAGAATTGGTTTATATATCTTCTGTTTCAATTGGTCTTGAATGCTAACCCCTTTTTTGGGTGTGTATTGTGAAGTTTTGAAATAGTTGCATTTAAGTGTGGTTTTTTTTGTATTAAATATTATTGATAATGAACATCTTTCTGGTTTTGTGAATGTTTCCAGTAAATTTGATTTTTATTTACTGCTTTTTGGAATCTGAGATGAAAATGGTGGAGTAGCAATGATAGTCATTCTGCTCTTGGTTACTTGGCCTGAGATGCAGTTGCACCTTTTTTGCCCAATCCTGAGACTCAGCTAAGGTAAAGAAAATGCAGTGGGTTCCTGAGGCCTTGTCTTGAGGGCAGCTGGATGGAAGGTAGGAAATCCACACCCCATCTCTTAGAGCATTAGCTGCTATAATGCAGGTCAATTTAAAGATCCACTCTGAGAAACCAGGGAGAAGGTATAGGTGGATAGGATGATTTATTATTGTCACATGTATTAGTATACAGTGAAAAGTATTGTTTCTTGGACTCAAAACAGGCAAGGCATATGGTGTCATCAGCAAATTTGAAAATTGAATTGGAGGGGAATTTTGCCACATTGTCATAGATGTATAAGAAGTATAGTAGAAGGCTGAGAACATAGCTTTGTGGGCATCTTTATTGAGGATGATCGTGGAAGTGATTTTGTTGCCTATCGTTACTGATTGTGGTCTGTGGGTTAGGAAGTTCAGGATCCAGTTGCAGAGGGAGGAGCCGAGACCCTGGCTATGGAGTTTGGAGATGAGTTTTGTGGGAATAATGGTGTTGAAAGCTGAGCTGGATTCAGACATAGGTGTTGTTGTTATCTAAATGTTCCAGGGTTGATTGTAGGGTCAGGATGATGGCGTCTGCTATGGACCTGTTTATGGCAATAGGCAAACTGTAGTGGATCCAAGCAATAGAGAAGGCTGGAATTGATTCGTGCCAATTGATTCGACTAATCTTTTGAAGCACTTCATAATGATAGAATGATGGTTTTACCTCCTACCCCACCCACCCTCCATTTCATAATTATGATTGGAGATGGATTAGGGTGGGAGGGATGGGTGGTCAGTTTGGGTGGGGGGGGGCAGGAGGGATTGTGTGGTCAGTGGGAGAGGACAGTCAATGGAGGAGTGGAGAGATGGGCTTGTGGTTGGGAGGGCAGGTCAGAAGGTGGGGAGGGCATTTGGGGCTCGTGGAGAGGGCTGCTGATGTGTGGGTATGTACGTATTACATTTGGTTTTAGTTCTTCTCACTGTTTTTGGGTAACAATTGCTATTTGACAGTAGGATCCATCCAAAGTTTGAAATTTAAATTAGAGCTTTCGATGGCAATCAGCATAGAGCAAATGCCCAAAGAAGTTTGAACTTCCTCGGCAATTGCCATGATGTCATTATTTGCAGTGATTTTGGGTGGAGAGGTGTTCCCCAGCACATCTTGAATGTATCTCTCCTCTCTCAGGCACAACATCCTGGAGCTCAGTAATTATAGGTCTTCATATTCATTTTTCACTTAAATGAGTTGCTGTGTAGTACATACACTCTGGTGCCTGACATTGTGATTTCAAGGGTTATTTCCCATTTTCTTTTTGGAAATTGAAATTTTCAGTTTCCAAGCCCATACATGATCAGACCTCTCCAGAGTGAGTGTTAATGCAATCTACTCCTATCTTCTGGTCAGTGCTGCTTCTTAGTTTGCCCTTCACTGCAGCGCAACACTCAAGCTAACTTAGAACTGAAAAAATACCCTTATAGAACATAGAACATAGAACAATACAGCACAGAACAGGCCCTTCGGCCTTCGATGTTGTGCCGACCAAAATAAAAAGCAATGCCCCTCCTAACTAAACCATTCCCTTCTCTTCCATATACTTATCAACTAACCTCTTAAACGCCACCAAACTTGGCGCATCTACAACAGCTGCAGGCAGGGCATTCCACTCCCTAATCACTCTTTGAGTAAAGAACCTACCTCTGATATCCGTCCTATAACTCATACCCCTTAATTTAAAGCTGTGTCCCCTCGTGCTAGCTTTCTCCATCCTAGGAAAAAGGCTATCACTGTCCACCCTATCTAAACCTCTAATCATCTTATATGCTTCAATAAGATCCCCTCTTAGCCGCCTCCTTTCTAACGAAAACAACCTCAAATCCTTCAACCTCTCTTCATAGGACCTGCCCTCCATACCAGGCAACATCCTGGTAAACCTCCTCTGTACCCTCTCCAATGCCTCCACATCTTTCTTATAATGTGGGGACCAGAACTGCACACAATACTCCAAGTGCGGCCGCACTAGAGTTTTGTACAGCTGCAACATGATGCTGCGGCTCCTAAATTCAAAATTATGATTCTAATTAGATAAAAACTGTTGCTTATGTGAACAAGGACAAGTCTCAGTTAGGACAAATAGCTTAGTTTGTAGCTGTACTGTGGTAAACTAATCCAGATGCCAGGAGAAAAATCTGAGCTACTTAGCGTAATCTGCCATCACCAGCAGGTAACTGAGGTCATGAGCACAATACTAAACAGGCAAGTTGCAAGTGTAGAAAAAACTTCTTACAGACAAGAGAGACAGGCAAACTGTAAGTCTTTCCTCTCACTGATTGTAAGCAGAAAGTATTATTTTTGAAGTATGATTTGGAATGTTTTTCCAAACCCTCAGTTTCTGTGACTCAATTTACTAATAACTCGCAGTAGTCTAGTATTATGATTAACTCAGAAGGTTAGTTTATTTCAATGTTGGAGAATGAGTGCACTCAACGCTCTACATCACTGCACGTGCACAAACAGTAAGAGGGGATAGAAAAAATAAAGTTTTGCACTTATGAATGGTAACAGTAAATGGACCACAGAAATTAATGTAATTTACAAGGTCTGAGAAGTTGCAAGTCCAGAGGGTGTTTCCTTTGTGGTGGAATATAGTCCTGGAGTATATGGTTGGAGACAACAATACGAAAATCCTTGAAGTAAATGATGCTGTTGCATGAAGGGCCAAGATCACCTGACAGGTCTTGACTAGAGAGGAGGCTTCAATAAGTTGAGAGATGGAAACCAGCTGCTTGCTCAGTTATGCTGATGGAGCACTTGCCAGTCGGTGTGAAAGCAACAAACTGAGGATTTATCAGTTCTTAAAGGAATATAGAGATTTTGAAAGGGTTACGTGAACTTCTTTCATCATGATGCTTCAAAAGGAACAGTTATCCAATGTTTGGAATTGATTTTCATTTAATGACTAGTAATGTCTTAGTTATTAACTTTTGAAATAATTACCATCCATATTTAGGGTCTGTGTCAGAAACTAATTGTCTAGGCAGACCCTTTGACTCCGCTGGAGGGATGAGTTTATCAAGCTGCAAATTAGGTCCGTTGTCCCTTCAGTTATCCTCTTTTGAAATGGACAGTTCTAGGTACAAGATAATTCTGCAGGCATGCTGAGTTTTGATGCCTTGGTTTCCTGACTATAGTGTCCATATAGTTGTCTGGGAGATTCCATGATGTTGAGTGGAGGATATCTTTGTTTTTGTAACTCCTGGTATCATCCAGAACAACAGGCCAACCCTTTCATTATGTGACTTATATCAGCCATCTTTTTTGACACAACAATAAGTCCATTTTTAAAACACCAAAAGGAGTAAAATTTTGATGCATACTGGTTTGGATTTATTTTCATGTCATTTTGACCTAACAGACCTTTAAATATAAACGTGTGTTACCATAGTGTTTAGTGAAACACCAGTGAATATGCTTAAATGATAGTTAGAAAGCAGCACGAGATCAGATATGTTAAATGTAAAATGTTATATGGAGAGAGAGAGAATGACTAACTTCGGGGAGTGATTTGTGTGACATTCTGAGTATGCAATTCTCTGGTGCCGTACTCATTACTTGAAAAGGTTGAAACAGAGGTTAAATACAACACTGTGATTCAAATTTGATCAGTGTGACATGTTTTATTCAATGAATTATTTCTACAAGGTCACCTTTAACCACAATTGAAACATCATTAAAATCATCGAACTGTCAAGATCCTTGGGAGTTACTGTTCATTAGAAATGTACCTGGACTAGGCATACAAAAAACTGTGTTTCCAAGAACAGGCCAGAGGCTAGGAATGCTGTAGTCAGTAACTCACCACCTGAGTTAGCAAAACCAATCCGCTATTTGCAATGCATAAGTCTGGAACGGGATAGAATACTCTCCACTTGGATGAGGTGCAGCTCCAACACACACATTCAAGAAATGGACAAAGCACCCCACTTTCAACAAACATTCACTCCCTCCCCCACCAACACACAGTAGTATCTTGTACATGGTACATACTGATTCACCAAGGAATTCATCAGGTTTCCTTAGACAGCATCTTTCCATAACCAGTTCCACCCAGAAAGATAAGGGCAGCAGATACATAGGAACATCACCATTATTTGGAAGTTCGCCCCAAGTCACTCACCACCCTGACTTGCAATTAGAAATGGGCAATAAATGCTAGCCTACCCATTGACGCAAACATACCATTAATACATTTTTTAAAAAGAAGTGTTTTAAACATCAGATGCAAAGTGTCATTGAATTCTGAGCCATTTGGTTGTGGCATCATCAGTTAATACATTCTGGCTGGACCAGATTTGGCACCTACGATTTCCAGTTATTCCTCGGAGCAAATCATTATCTGTTGACTATTTGTACATTAATAACAGGGATCTCTTGATCTCTATGTTTAAATGAGATCTGAGCATGTACCACACTGAAGTTGTGTTCATTACGTTGGCCACTATATTGCCTATTCTGCACATTACCAATCAGCAACTTCATTCCACTTTCATCCATCCAGTTGCAGTCATGGACATGCACAAACTGCTGTAGGGAACTTAGGATGGTGTTACTCTTGATAGTTTCCATAAACTGTTGGGCATATTGAAATCCATGGTGTTTCATCCATGACAGCGTCTAATGATAAATTACTTAAAAACTGGTAATCCAGACATCAAGGTCCTTTGTTAGGCTATGAGCGGCCTTGAATTTCTGCCAGAACACGAGACATTTTTGTTTCATTAAGTGGCTACAACAACTAGTTGTTGATCTGAAATCTTTCCTGAACTCAGGATTTGATTTGGTCCACTGAAGTGTGTATATAAATATGTTGCATTTCTGGTGCAGATGCAACCACTCAAATGATTCTGGAGGATCCATCTAATAGAGGCTTCTCAAGATCAGGCCAGTGGCTGGACGCTGTTCTCATGGTACATTTGGTTTTGGACATCATGTTCAGGGTAGATTTTTTCTTCTTTCCATTCGTATTTGAGACTGATTTCCCCCGCTCCCTGGCTTGCTATTGATTTCTATTTTGTTAGGGTTGCTTGATGCCACATTTAGTCAAAAGTTGCCCTGATGTCAAGGTCAGTTATTATCACTCCACTTTTTGAATTCAGCTCTTTTGTTCAGTTTTGGACCGAGGCTATAATGAAGTCAGGAGATGAGTGGCACAGACAAGCTAAGCATCAATGAATTTATTACTGCTGAATAAGTGTTGCTTGATAGCACTGTTGATGACCCCTTCCATCATGTTGCTAATGATCAGGGGTGGACTGATGGCGTGGCACTTTATCTAAAATAGATTTGTCCTGCTTTCATAGACTGGAAGTACCTGGGCAACTTTCCACAATGCAGGTTAACTGCCAAAGTTTAGCTATACTGGAACACCCTGTCTCGAAGTGTGGCTTGTTCAGGAGCACATGTCCTCAGGACATATTGGCAGACATTTAGCCCTGGATAAATATCAGGGACCTTCTGATGAATGAAGACATACGAGAGTCAAGAATTGATATTTTACATCTGAGGCAGCGTTAAATTTCTATCCTTTCTTTAATCTATATGCCCATTTACTTGTGTGATTTTTGTTTTGATAATTTTCTCCAGTCCCTTCCCCTTCTTCCTCCCTTGAAAGTCTTGAATCCTTTCTGACATTGAGCTTGATGAGCACTGATTCAATGTGATATCTTACTCAAGTTGTCATTATTAATATGTGAATCTAGACATTGAATATTGGCATTCTTTTCAATTATGGGTTGAAAATTAATACAATCTTGTTCTTGTCCACAGTTCATGCGTCCAAGAGGGGTACCAGTTACTGTCAGTAACCGGCACCAACCAACCTGACTTTCCTCTGCTGCATTAGTGCTGAGGCAACTCCAGATTTTTTTCCCCAAATCCCCAAAGTAATCAGTGAACTTGACACAGGATGCAGATTGAGTTATTTCAACTGCATAGTCCAGCCATTCACTTTCACACTAGTTTAATATGGAAAGGCATTTTCTGACTAAGATGACACCCATCTTGCCATCAAATAAAGGTCACTTGAATATAAAAAATTGGGTAATTGTATGGTGGCAGTTTTTTTTCTTGAATGACTGGAATTATATTTTTAATAAATATTTCTAGGTAATTTACTGAATCTTTTCCATGACTTAATTAAATCCACTTGAAAAGATTTCCTTACCCTGGATTTCATCATCAATTTGTTGTATAATTGTGGTGCAGTTAATGACTCTTCCTACTTGAGTTAAATTGTTGTAAGCATGATTTGCTATGCTTCCTCCCTGTGAGAGAGTCATTCCCATCAGGTTACAATTGGCTAAGAATATAAGAACTGGGAGCAGGAGTAGGCCATCTGGCCCCTCGAGCCCACTCTACCATTCAATAAAATCATGGCTTATCTTTTTATGGATTCAGCTCCACTTACCCGCCCGCTCACCATAACTCTTAATTCTAAAGAGTAGGTCGTGCCTCACAAACCTTATTGAGTTCTTTGAGCAGATGACCAAAGAGGTTAATAAGGGTAAAGCAGTTGATATGGTATATATGGATTTGAGTAAAACGTTTGGTAAGTTTCCCCATGGTAAGCTATTGTAGAAGATACGGAGGCATGGGATTGAGTGTGATTTAGCACATTGGATCAGAAATTGGCTAGCTGTAAGAAGACAGAGGGTGGTGATTGATGGGAAATGTTCATCCTGGAGTTCAGTTAGTAGTGGTGTACTGCAAGGATCTGTTTTGTCATTTTGCTGTTTGTCATTTTTATAAATAACCTGGATGAGGATGGGTTAGTAAATTTGTGGATAACAGTGAAGTTGATGGAGTTGTGGACCGTGTAGAAGGATGTTGCAGGTTACAGAGGGACATAGGTAAGCTGCAGAACTGGGCTGAGAGGTGGCAAATGGAATTTGATATGGAAAAGTGTGAAGTGATTCACTTTGGAAGGAGTAACAGGAATACAGAGTACTGGACTATTGGTAAGATACTTACTACTGTGGATGAGTGGACAGATCTCGGTGTTCATGCTCATGGATTCTTGACAGTTGGTACCCAAGTTGATAGGGTTGTTAAGAAGGAATACAGTGTGTTTGCTTTTATTGGTAGAGAGATTGAGTTTCAGAACCATGATGTCACGTACAGCTGTACAAAACTCCGGTGCGGCCGCACTTGGAGTATTGCGTACAGTTCTGGTCACCACATTATAGGAAGGATGTGGAAGCATTGGAAAGGGTGCAGAGGAGATTTACTAGGATGTTGCATGGTATGGTGGGAAGGTCTTATGAGGAAAGGCTGAGGAACTTGAAGCTGTTTTCGTTAGAGAGGAGAACGTTAAGAGACGACTTAATAGAGGCATATAAAATGGTCAGAGGATTAGATAGGGTAGATAGTGACAGTCTTTTTCCTTGGATGGAGATGGCTAGCAGGAAGGGATATAGCTTTAAATTGAGGGGTGATAGATATAGGACAGATGTCAGAGGTAGGTTCTTTACTCAGACTAGTAAGGGCATGGAATGCTCTGCCTGCAACAGTAATGGACTTGCCAACATTAAGGGCATTTAAATGGTTAGTGGATAAACATATGGATGATATTGAAATAGTGTAGGTTAGATGGGCTTTAGATTGGTTTTCACAGGTCAATGCAACATTGAGGGCCAAAGGGCCTGTACTGCGCTGTAATGTTCTATGTTTTACATATGCTGCCAGACTGGCTGAATTCTTCCAGAACTTTGTTTTCATTTCAGATCTTCAACATCTGCAGTACATTTCAAATATCCATCGTTCTAAATGTGAAAACCTAACATATTTGAAAGCACACATCTTTTGGTCCACATTGACTTTGAGTGCAGGAAGTCTATGACTCCAGCTAGCATGAACGTTACTGCACTTGATCTTTAATGTGTGAAATTTAGTCGTTTGCTTGCACAGTTTACCATGTATTTTGTTTGAAATGAACGTGTCTGGGTTTCAGTCATTGTAGTGTAAAAATGATCTGAAATGTAATTGTCCTGAAGATTTCAGATAAAAGATACTTGACCAATATTTAATGTTGGAGTAGATTTTGGCTTTATTCAAACAGGAGAGATGAAAAATCACTGATTTGCAATTGATCAATGTGCACAACTGCGTAATAGATTGCAAAGGAGGTAAGAAAGTGTTCTAATAATCTTTGTAATCACCTGCATTGCCAGTACATGTGTTAGAGAGTCATAAAGGTTAACAGCATGGAAACAGGCCCTTCGGCCCAAGTTGTCCATGCTGCTCCTTTTTTTTAACTCCTCAGATAACCCCAATTGACTGTGTTTGACCCGTATCCCTCTGTACCCATCCTACCCATGTAACTGTCTGAATGCTTTTTAAAAGATAAAATTGCATCCGCCTCCACTATTACCTCTGGCAGTTTATTCTAGACTCTTATCACCTTCTGTGTGAAAGAATTGCTGCTTTGGACCTTTTTGTATCTCTCCCCTCTCACCTTAAACTTATGCCCTCTAGTTTTAGACTCCCCTACCTTTGAGAAAAGATATTGACTACCTATCTGATCTGTGCCCTTCATTGTTTTATAGATATATAATAGATATATATATAGATCACCTCTAAGCCGCCTCTGCTCCAGAGAAAAAAGTCACATCTATCCAGCCTCTCCTTATAACTGAAACCATTGAATCCTGGTAGCATCCTAGTAAATCTTTTCTGTACTTTTTCTAATTTAATAATATCCTTTCTATAATAGGTGACCAGAACTGTACAGGGTATTCCAAATGTGGCCTTACCAATGTCTTGTACAACTTCAACATGACTTCCCAACTCCTGTATTCAATGTTCTGATCTATGAAACCAAGCATGCCCGAATGCTTTCTTCACCACTCTGTCCACCTGTGACTCCACTTTCAAGGAGCTATGAACTGTACCTCGATATCTCTTTGTTCTATAACTTTCCCCAATGCCCTACCATTAATTGTGTGAGTCCTGTCCTCATTTGATCTATCAAAATGCAGTGTGTCACATAACTGCCTAAATACATTTTTTCTTTTAAATATTTGTATAATTGTTAGTTTATTGCATTGTTTCAGTTACAGCTATTAACTGTATGAATTAATAAGAAGTTGCAGCTTTTAAAATAGTTATGACTTGTTCTAATGCTTGTTTTAATAATAAGTAATGGCAAAACACTGGAATCTGTCCTCAAACATATAAAGGATTGATAAAATTGCTCTTGTGCATAGCATCATTTTTCAAAATATAGAATTGATTAATTTTCCACTAGATTGTTACGTAAGAAAGGAGTAAATCTTTCAGAGCTCCACTATTTCCACACTGTTCTCAAGTTCCTTTTTTAAGTTTAGGTTTTAGTGTGCTTGAAGAATTTTATAAGTAGGCAGATGAATAAATTACATGGACTATTTTAAAAGCAAAGGGATTATGCTTGGAAGGTTTTGTTGAGAAAAAGTTTTAATATGTAATACCTTTTGTGGTCAGTGAGTTTCAGCAAAGTTGTATTTGGACATATAAACTTGTGTAAACATCCTGGGAGTTATAATTTATCTCCATGTAAGATACAGAGTTTTCAACCCATTCCTCTCAAACAACAACAACCTGCAATTATATAATCCATTCAATATAATAAATTATTCAAAGGTGCTTCACAAAATCAGTGTCAAGAAATAGAAATTTTGACACTGGAGCAAAATCAAGAAAGATGACCAAAAGCTTGATCAAAGAGGGTTTCTTTAAAGAGGATTTTAAAGGAGTAAAGATTGGTCGTGAGGGTTAGGGATAGAATTCCAGAGTTTAGAGTCAAGGCATCACAGCCCACAGTGGAATGATTAAAATCAGGGATGCACCAGAGGCCAGAACTAAAGTAATACATAGATTGCAGAGGCTTGTGGGGCTGATGGAGGTGGGTGAAGTACTGTGGGTGGAATCTCTACAATGAGATTTTTCAGAGGTTGAGGTATCATTTGACAGGGAACAAGTAAAGGATTAGTGGATGAATGAGATTTGGGTTGAATGGGTGACAGAGTTTTGGTTGATCACAGTTTATGTAGGGTGGAAGATAAGATGGCCAGTTAGACATTAAAATCTATCATAGAGTTGAGAAAGACATGGGTGAGGTTTCAGCAACAGATGAGCTGAAGAAAGTGGTACATCAGGGAGGAATTGGAATAATCCCCCCTTTTTTCCAACTCTTAGTTGATCACGAGAAGTGTTTTTAAAAGAATTTGCTTCCCAATTCAGTGAATGTTTAACTGAGTACCGTGACTGGCATGCACAAGTAGGTTTTCTTGGCTGTTTTAAAAGGAAAGGAGGTAGTATTTATTGTATTTCACACCCTTTTATTTTTAAGAAAAACACCAACTCTCACTCATTCATGCATTGAAGAGAAATGCGTACATACTCAAATAAGTTGCAAGGATGGAATATAGGCTAAATTGTTTAAGAGCATCCAAAAAGGAAGTCAATCACATACAAATCCTGTAGATTGATGGGTTACATAATTTCAGGCTGTCTTTGATGCCTTTATCTGGATTTTGAGTTAAACATTTGATGGATGATCTGTCTTTCCTCTGGAATCAGCATGTGCTTGGTTTACTTTGAACTCATTGTCTATAGTGCTTGGTTCGTTAAATACAGGTAAGACATACACTTGCAGAATAGCTGGAGAGAGAGAGAGAGAGAGGGACTGCAAGTTCTCTTATCATTCTTATCAACTCATTGTTTTTCTGTCCTGTTTTCTTGACCGTGGAAATTAGTGCCTTTAAACACAAAGGTTAAATTTCTCATCACATGATCTCCATTCACAAGTTGGAGAGTTAACTCTCCAAGTTACAACAATCTGGGGAACGTTCATTCCAGGTCCCGAGGGATTAGATTACCTGGTGGGTGGAATCTCCTTCTCAGCCAGGGTCCATTGCCCAAAGCTATTCTAAAGGTTTGAACAAAGTCCATCTGAATAATGAATTATGCCTGGATGTCAAGTCAATAATCTGGTGGATTCAAGGGATGAATATTTGTTTACGTTGATTGTCTCTGTCTCTAGTGGATTACTTCCAGGCACTCCATCTCCATTCTGATAGCTTTGAATTTTGCAAGTTGGAGTTATATAAACATTCAGCCATTTTAAAAGCTGTTATGAAGGTCACTCAGAAGACTATTCCTAATTTTCTTAAACTTGATCAAGGGTTTCAGCCCACTCAATAAGAACAAAGGATGCTGGAAAAACCCAGCAGGTCAGCTATTATTTTTCAGGAAAGAAACAGAGTTAATGTTTTGAGTTACAGACTCTTCATTGGAACTGAAAGGAGAGAGAGTATGTTGCAATAAAAAGTGCAACAAAAATTTTCAAGAACAAATGACAGATGGCCTGGAATGACAGGGCTAGAGGTATTTTGTATTGAGGCAATAGATGTATAGTATTTTTTAAACTAAGAAGGGGGAGGGGGTTGAGATAAAGCAGAAAGGTCAAAATCTAAATTTGCTGAATGCAATGCGAATCATGAGCGCTGCAATGTGCCACAGTGGAAGATGAGATG
Source organism: Sphyrna mokarran (assembly GCA_024679065.1). Classification (NCBI taxonomy): domain Eukaryota; kingdom Metazoa; phylum Chordata; class Chondrichthyes; order Carcharhiniformes; family Carcharhinidae; genus Sphyrna; species Sphyrna mokarran. The sequence goes on along the minus strand of JAGIQG010000003.1, from coordinate 99,541,251 downwards.
CCCTTTCTTCAGCTTGTGTCCAATTTCACTGGAGCATTGCTGCAGGCCAAGGATGGACACTCAATGGACATCCTTGTTTCTGTGCCCACATGTCCATCCTTGGCCTGCAGAAATGCACCAGTGAAATTGGGCACAAGCTGAACAAATGGCATCTCATCTTCCACTTGGGCACGTTGCAATTCTCGGAACTCAGCGTTGAGTTAGACAACTTTAGATTTTGACCTTTCTCCTCCACCAAACACAGTACCAATGTTGAGAACTGTCTTAGTTTTCTTAAGACAGTTACCAGAGATGGAAATGGGGGAAAAGGAAAGGGCCAAAGGCAATGGCTTAATTCTCTACAGTATTTATTTAAAGGAAAATCTCTGCTCATTCAATACTGGATGCCAATCAGCATGATAAATTGGAGACAATTGTGAGGTACAAGAAGGTAGTAGGGAGATGGAGTTGTGTTGCTGACATACATCCAGACCCTAACGTTGCATTTTCAGATAATATCACCAAGAGGTAGTGTAGATATGAAAACTAAAAGGGACCCTAAAATAAACCCTCATGGAATTCTAGATTTGACAATGAGAGTGGGAAGGGGAGCCAATGCAGTTATTCTTTGAGAATTAGAAATCTAAGACTGGAACCAAAACCAAGGCAGTTCTGCCCATCTGGACAATAGAGAAGAGACATTGGAGGAGGGTAGTGTAGTCAACTGTGTCAAAAGCTGCAAACAGTTGGAGAAATGACAGTTTATCATGGTCACCGTGATTAAGAATTAATTTGTAACTTTATTAATGGCCATTCCTCTACTGTGGCTGGTCCAGAAACCTGATTAAAAGGATTCAAACATGGAATTGTGGGAATGTTGTGCTGAAATTTTAGAAGTGATGGAACAGAAACAAATATTTCTCATTCCAATATCAGAAATTGGAATTGTGCAACATTTCACACAGGACAGAAAAGGAGCATTTTTTTTGTAGTAGTAGGAAGAAAATTCAGTGGCTTTTCTAATCTTTATAAAGAAAAGTTGGTATACATTTGGTTTGATTTATTATTGTCACATGTATTAACATACAGAGAAAAGTATCATTTCTTGCATGCTATACAGACAAAGCGTACCACTTCTAGAGAAGGAAACGAGAGAGTGCGGAATGTAGTGTTCCAGCCCGTAGCTAGGGTGTAGAGAAAGATCAACTTAATGGAAGGTAAACCCATTCAAAAGTCTGATAGCAGCAGTGAAGAAGCTGTTCTTTTGTTCGTTGGTACGTGACCTCAGATTTTTGTAACTTTTTTCTTCCACCTTCTTCCTTTGGGAAAATGTCTGGGGTGCATGGCTGTTTTAGCTGGCTGTTTTGCCAAGGCAGCAGGAAGTGCAGACAGAGTCAATGGATGGGAGGCTGATTTGCACGATGGATTGGGCTACATTCATGACCTTTTGTATTTCCCTGGGGCCTTGGGCAAAGCAGGAACCATACTAAGCTGTGATACAACTAGAAAGAATACTTTCTATGGTGCATCTGTAAAAGTTGGTGAGAGTTGTAGCTGACGTGCCAAATTTCTTTAGTCTTCTAAGGAAGTAGAGGCATTTAATATGGTTTCCCTTTAGCATGTTATTAAAAAGTGAATATAGGTTTTCTACTCAAATAATTATGATCAAAAAGGCAGGTGGCATATTTTAAATATTAAAAGAGAGCTTTGTAATCTGTCTTTACCAAGAAAAAAAGATGCTACCTTTCTACAAGAAGATAGCTGAGACAATTGGCGGGTTTAAAATTGATAAGGAGGAGGTATTAGAGATACTGGCTGTACTTAATTTTGGTAAATCACCAGGACTGGATGGGATATACCTGGGGTTTCCATGGGAAGTAAGGGTGGAAATTGTGGTGGTTCTAATCATAATTTTCCAATCCTCCTCAAATACAGGTGGTGGTGAAGCTTTCAGAAACATTAATATGGGACTAAATTTAATGTCACTTGGGAAAATATGGATTTTTTTTGGTAAGTAACAGATGGTCAATGAAGGTAAAATAGTTGATGTAGTGTACATGATCTTCCAAAATACATTTGGTAAAGTGTGACACAATGGACCTGTGAGCAAAGTAAGAGCTCATGGAATGAAAAGAACAGTACCAACTTGGATACAAAATTGGTTGAGTGATAGGGAACAAAGAGTAGTGATGAACAATTGTTTTTCTGAGTAGCTGAAAGTTTATAGCAGGATTCCCTGGGAGCTAGTGTTTGGACCCTTGTCTTTTTGGTCTACATTCATGACCTTGACTTTGGTGTGCAAGGCACTGTTTCAAAATGTGCAAATACTACAACATTTGGAAGTATTGTGAACTGAAGGGCGATAGTGTTAAACTTCAAAACAACACAATGAGTATTGGTACAATGAGTGGTCAAGTGGCAGATAAAGTTTAATTTGGAGAAGTGTGAAGCAGTGCACTTTGGTAGGAGGAGTAATAAGAGGCAATATAAAATAAAGGGTACAATTTTGAAAGGGGCAGAGGGATCATTGAAGGTGAGAAAACAGGTTAAGAGAGAATTTAAAAAAAAAGATATGATCCTGGACTTTACAAATAGGGCCACAAAAGTACAAAAAGGAAGTTGTGTTAAGCCTGTATAAAATATTGGTTCATTCTGAACTGGAGTAATACTCATGGTTTTGGATGAAGTAGTCATGGGCTCCACAATATTGGATAGTTGTGACGGGAAAGAAACTATTTATGAGAATGGAACCAGGATTGAGAAACTACAAACACATGGCTAAATTAGATAAGCTGGCATTGCTCTCAGAAAAGAGAGAGAGAGATGCTCAAAATAATGAAGGGTCTGTACAAAATGAGAAGGAACTATTCCCATTTACAGAAGGATTGATAACTACAGGTTGCTGGGAAAAGAAGCAATGGCAACTGGAATAAAAGATTTTGAAGTAGCAAGTAGTTAGGATCTAGAAAGCACTGCCTGAGATGGTGGTGAAAGCAGATTCAATTATGGCTTTCAAAAGGAATTTGGATCATTACCTGAAAAAGAAAAGGTTGCATTACTACGAGGAAAAGACAGCGGATGGCACTAGCTGAAAGATAGTACAGATGTGATGGATGGAGTAGTCTCCTTCTGTCCTTAATGATTGTATGATTCCAAAGTACTTCTGTATTCTGAATTTTGTTAAGACATGTTCTCTTCTTGCCTCTCCCAGGCCATTGTACCACTGTGGGTGTATGCTTGGAGGAGTGAAAAGGTTTAGTCAAGATTTTGTGATCGTCATGGTAAGGGGCAGAATCAGTAAGACAAGCTGGTCTTTCCTGCTTGTCAATTTTGTACGTTTGAAACCATCATTTTTGTCTTATAGAAATATTTTATTTGTATGGCAATAGGGAGAAACAGTCAATATGCCGTGTAGCGTAAGAGTTCTTTTAAGAAAAATTGTTGAGTGATAAACTTCTGGCATGAACACTTCTGCAACGTTGTGTGCAGAAAAAAATATGTAGCTTTTTTATCTCTTTTGCACTTTAGTCAAAGCAACTGCTTTCTCTACCCTGTAGATTAGTTGTGAGCAAGAAAGCATTTTCACATTATTTGCCAGATTATGATGACGATTCCATCATCTTGGAGAACTGCCCAGTCTACTGTCTGGTGAGTGTGGGGGAATAGAAATGAAGGGTAAACTAAAATCATCTTTGTGAATATTTTTGCGAGATCATACTATTTTAATTGAAAATTTCCTTTTGTAATTACTTGTAGATGTAATAAAATACCTCACAGTAAAATTTACTTTTCATTCTTTGGTCATTGTGTAAACTTTGCCCTCAATTCCTCTGTGGTTACTACCAATTAAAATAATATTTATGCCGATACAAATGAAGTTTGCTGCTGGTGGTAGCAAGAAAAAATATGAAGTCTTATTTGTGTTGACCTTTCAGTGACTTCCATAAGAGGGGATGAACTGGAGCATGTAGAGTCATGTTTGCATCTTGAACAACGAGTTATCCAAAGTCCTCTAGTTGTTTGCTGTAACATGTCCCATGAATGAAAGTCTGCAAAAGTAGAAAATATGATGAAAGAACAGTCAGATGTCTACAGTCAGCAATGTGGCGATTTTTGCTTGCTGCCGTTCACAAAGATCTAGTGATCCGTGACTATCCTGGTGCTAATTTCATTCTGGAGACTGCTCAAATGGATCGCTAGCAGTAGTGATGGCATGTATTAGCTAAGTAACCAATTCTCACCTACAGCAAACCAGTTGGTAAAAGCACTGTTTATCCTTCACCTTTTTAATCATTTTACAGACAATAAAATAAAGATTGGTCATGTACATGGAATTAAGACAAAAGCTGAAATATCATAAACTTAAATAATTATTTTGAAATCCATGCAGTTATTTAAAAAATGAAAATGTTTGACATTCCACAGATGGAAAATTACTATTTCATAGAATCCCGACAGTGCAGAAGGAAGCTGTTCAGCCCATTGAAACTGCACCAGCCAGAAGTTATCAATTTCACTTTTGAACACTGACAATTCTCACCAATATGAGCATGAAAAATCTATAGGCCAATATTAATTTGTAGTTGGAGGTTACTTATCTTTTCTAAAAGTTTGCTTAAAATATAATTGAGATTGTTAATGAATGAATAGAACAGTGCTGACCTAATGCCATATACCTGATATGGAAAGTGACTTCATTAAACTCTTCTTCACCATGATAAACTGAGACTTGCTAGTCTGTCTGTTTTGAATTGCTGTCCCATTTGAAAAGTAATATTGTAATATTCAGTACGGTATTCCAACACCAAATCACAAACAAATTTTTAAAATCCTCAGTGTCAAAAAAGAGACAATGTTAAATCGAGAGTAGTATCGACATGCTGTGCTTGGTTGGAGTCATTAGGTTACGTTTCAGTTTCATTTGAAGCAATTTTTAAAAGCAACATCTCAGCCTTTTGACTAAGAAGCAAATGAGGTCAAGCCTTGGAGGAGGAGCTATGTCTACTCCAATCAATTTGCATAATGTAGATCAAGTTCAAGACAGGAGGTGAGAGACTTGTCTTGTCAGCTTGAATCGGGAATGATTCACCTTGTTGAGACTCTGAATTGGACTTAATTTAATTGAATTAGAATAAAAGCAAAAAACAAAAAAAAAAACCACTCTCATTGACAGAATTCAGTTGAAATTGCAATCGTTCTTGGTGTTCTAATTTGATATTTCTATCTTAGTCAGTTCTTGTCTGGCTCAAGAATTGCTGCACTTCATGGTGAACTGAAGTCTTTCTTAAGAAGAAAATTGATTCATAGTCTGTAAAGCTATTATCCACCTTGCATTATTTCATTCTTTGCTTCAAATGGGATTGATTGTGTATTACCGAGAAACTGATTGTAATGATGTGACCGGTTAAATTTTTTTTAAGTGCACACAACTTGTTAATTAAGTATTGAGAGTAAGATGTTCCTTTCTTTTTTTATTGACCACGAACAATTTGCATGAGAACAGACTGGGAACTAGCTTTATGGAATGCTGTTTTAAGAGGCAAAGTGCACTATGATTACAATGTCCACCCGCTTGGCCCTTTACCACCTGATTAAACAGTCAAGATTCAGACCACACATGGCCATGACAAATTGGCAGTGGTACACTGCCATGCCCCACAGGCAAATAATTATGAGGTAGCCTCAAACAGTAGACATTATATACAGAACTGGCATCACCTACTATAGGTAACAGAATCAGCACCAGAACATGCTACAATACTCCGGTTATTTCAACTACACCAGCCTGTGGTACGGTGGCACCTCCAGAAGCTTACACTGTGAGGCCTGCATCTACAGGATACATTGACCGAAAGTCCCTGACCATCCACACCAGACTGAGAACATTCACTGGACAGTCACTTGGCATAATAGTTGCTCAGAACAGGTGATTCAAATCAAACACTATTTCAGAGCAATATAACAAACCAGTCTACAACTGGCTTTCATGTTTCTTTACACAATAAAAAAGATGAAGAGGGGAAAGGAGATGTGATGGGCTATGCACCAGCTGCAACAGTTTAATCTGTGTTTCACCCAGTGTAATTAGTTGTGTTGTTAGCCAGTTCAATTTGTACGTTATAAAATGGTTCACACACTTACATCTCGGGACCACCAGTTGCCTGAACTTAAACACACAAGATGTAGACCAAGTGATCAAGTGATGATGCAGCTACTAAAGGGTTGCATGATAGCGCTGGAGTTCACTATGGACTGCAGGCAGAGTAAAAGCATGTAAAACTGTTCAGCATACTGAATAAACTCTTGTTGTTTCAAGTTCTTGATTGTCAGTTATTTGAACTCAGTGCATCTCCAAGAGTGGTGATAAACAAATTGAAGTTTCATCTTGATCTTAATGTCTTCAAACGTGTCCTCTCTCAGCTTCTTGCATTTTGTCTTTCTCAAGACACTGCTCCAAAAGAATCATATATTGCCATGTTGTTTTGATTTTCTGTTTTGTTCAGTGAGCGCATTCTTCTGCTACAATTTGAAAATAATACTTAACCAATATTCTGCTCACTTTACAGGCAGCATTTGTAAGCCATGAAAAATAATTTTGCCTGTTGTATTGTCAAAAAATAAAGAAAAAAACAATTTCGATAGTTTATGTTAATGATTTTACATTTAAATATAGGGGACATATTAAAGAAGTTTACAGATGATACAAAAATTGACAATTTGGTTGACAGCGAGGAGGAAAACTTTAGAACATAGGATGGCCTGGTCTGAGGGTAAAAAAGTGGAAAATGGAATTCAGACTGAAGAAGTGTGAGATGATGCATTTTGAAATTTGTAACAAGGCAAAGGAATATGCAGTAAATGGATGGATATTGAATAGTATGGAGGAGCAAGGGAACCTTTGGAGTGAGGTATCCACAGGATCTTAAAGATAGCAGGACAGACCACTAAGGTGGTTATGAAGACATATTGGCATGTTTTTCTTATTTGCTGAGGCATAGAATATAAAAACAGAAAGTCTATAATTGATCACCAGGCAAAAGTTTAAGTATTGTGTACTGTTCTGGTCACCTGCATCACAAGAAAGATGCGGAGGCATTAGAGAGAGTGCAGAGAAGATTTCTGAGGATGTTGCTACTTACGAAAATATTTTAACTGAAGAAAATTGGATATGCTGAGGGTGATTTCAAGGAGGCTAGGGGACCAGAACACTGCCTAAAAGGGTGGTGAAATTAGAAACTCGCACCACATTTAGAATGTATTTGGATGTCTATTTGAAAAACTGATACCTGCAGAACTGCAGGCCTAGAGCAGGAAAGTGGGTGTACGCTGAGCTTTTTGTTGCCCGCCAAGGACATGATATCCAACTGTGTTGCAAATTTTCTAATTTGTTGCCAGTACGAAAAGCACTTAAAGAGTAAAAAAGACAACAGACAACAGGCATTTTCTGTTTTTATTTTTATTTCCAGTATTTGTAATATTTTGCTTTTACTTAAATTTCTCATGCTGTTTTTCAAATTATTCATGGTTATGGCCAACTATCTCTGTTGTATTCTTCAGCAAAGTTTCACAACACCAATTTTAAATCCAACCAATTTATTTGATAGTAAATTCACGAGCTTTCGACACTATGGCCTTCGTCAGGCAAATGCAGTCTGACGAAGGCCATAGTGTCGAAAGCTCATGAATTTACTATCAAATAAATTGGTTGGATTTAAAATTGGTGTTGTGAAACTTTACTGAGTTTACCCCAGTCCAATGCCGGCATCTCTACATCACGTATTCTTCAGCTCCATAACTCTCCAAGATGCATTTCTCCAATCCTGGCTCTTGTCAGTATGGCCACAAATTGGTGCTCATGCCTTGAGCTAGTTAGCCCCTAAGCTCTGGAATTCCCTTTCTAAACCTCTGTTTCTCTATCTCTCTTTCTTTCATTCTCTAAGACACTCCTTAAATCCTAGCTTTCTGATTTTTTTTTTTGGCCACCTACCCAAGGCATATCCTTATATGCCTTGGCATTAAATCTTTCTTGATGAAACTCCTGTGAAAGTTTTACAGTGTTAAAGTTGCTAGATAATAATTATACTTTGTATGACTGATGTTGTACAACTGACAGTGGTGTACTGTATGTTCAAGTTACTGTAACTGCAAATTTAAATGTGTTTATGTTCAGACGATTATAGGATTGCCTTGATTGATATAGATCATGTGGGCTTAACTTGGTTCTTCAGTAATTATAAGGAAGAGCTTGCATTTTTATTGCATCTTATTTATCTTCACTCATCCCAAATGCTTTATAACAACTGAATTATTTTTTCAGTTATTAATGCCACTGAGCAAATATGGGAACCATTTTGTGTTAATAAGACTCTACAAACCACTCAATGACTGGCTATTGCTGTGAATATCTAGTTCATAGATCATGTATTTTGGTGTGTCATTTTCAGTTTTGGGAATTAAAGTTTAAATGTAAAAAAATGAGAAATACAATTAAAACCCACTTGGAACCTATTACATTTAAAAGGTGGGGTCATGTTGCCTTAAGTGGATTAGCAATGAGAAAGGTAAGATCATTAAAATGCTGAGCTTTAGAGTTTGCCAGAATACCTCTAGAAATGATAGTTTGGCAGTAATCATCTTTTGAAAGGTGATAAATTGCATTCAGTAAAGTCAGAATAGAGAAGTTAGAAATGTAAAAGAGCAGGTGGCTTGCTTAGTTCAAAAAATAATTGGAGGTATGATTCAGTAGTGCATTCCAGAAACATGTTTTTGTTCTAGTCATTAGAGCTAGCTTAGTTTAAGAGCAGTCAGTGAACCATGAAATGTTGTAAAACCTTTTTATTTTATCAGGTCAAAGAAAAAAATGTAAATGAGGCATAATTAGTCTAATTTAACAGTTGGTTTGAGAACAGCCCAGAGCAGACAATATCATTGGGATGGGTGGAGCTTAGAAACGTTCTCTAGTTGGAATTTAGCTGGGTGTTTGATGGAAGGCATGGTCAGTTTGGAACTTGTGTGGTTTGCAGCTCACTGAAAGAAGATAGTCCAATTAAATGGCAGATCTACATCAGAAGTAATGTGAAAACCTAATTTCCTCATTGACTGTCTGGAACATGGATACATCTCATTTGTCTTTGACTTTTGTAAGAAAACAAAAAAATGGAAGATTGCTTAATTGAAGCTAGTGGAAGAATTTACAATGGAACTCAGTGCTTTATACAAAACAAAGTAATGCATTGAATGGCATGGAAGTGGGGGATGATGGGCTGGATAAGATACTCTATCAAAGAGTCGGTGCAGACTTGATAGGTTGAATGGCCTCATTCTACTCTGTAGGGATGCTATGATTCTATGCATGCAAAAAAGAAATGATGGTCTAACAAAAGAAATTGAGGGGATTGCTCAGAAGGTAGGGTGGTCATTGAAGTATTTTAAAAGGACTCCGTGCCTTCATTTTTATTGCACTTCTATTTTTATCCGTTGAAGTCTGTTTTCCTGAGTTTGGAAAACCGCAGATTGGAAACTTGCCCCTCCATAACTAGCTCTTCTGCAATGCTCCCCCTGCAGATGCGCCTCCCTCCCCCCCCAGCCCCAAATGAATACACAGCCTTGTAAATTTGCCTTTCAATGTGTGTTCCAAACAGGAATTTCTCACAGTAAAGTATCTGCTGCATGGTCTATAGCAAGTTATCATGTGTTGAATATGGAATTAATTTTTCAATAACATAGAAATTGCTGCATAAAAATCACATTTAACCTACTATAATTTTGAAAAGGCCACAGAAATCTTCAGACCTTTTGAGTTTGTCTATATTACCGTGATTTAACTTAAGCTATTGTAAACTGTCATAATTTAAGAAATTATTTTACTTAATTCTCTGGTAAACCTCACCAGAAAATGAACAATTTACAGTTGTAAGCAACTCAGTCTCAGTTTAACAAACTGGAAGTTGGAAGAGAAAACCTAGTGAGATTGCAAGTGAAGGAATCTTCGCAAACTTTTGAAGGCAGGGAGAGAAATTGCAATATACAGTAATGAGGGGGTAAATCTAACTTACAGAATAAATAGGCTTAGTTTTTGTTTTATTCATTTGTGGGACATGGGTGTCTCTGACTGGCCAGCATTTATTGCCCATTCCTAGTTGCCCGAAGGCAGTTGAGAGTCAACTTTGTAGCTGTGACAATGAAGTCACATTTGGGTAACACCATGTAAGGATAGCACATTTCCTTCCATAAAGGAAATTAGTGAACCAAATGGGTTTTTCTGACAATTGACAATGGTTTCATGGTCATCAGTAAATTCTTAATTCCTGATTTTTTTTTTTTTTTTTGAAATTTTGAATTCAAATTCCACTACGTGCCATAGCAAGATTTGAACCTGGGTCCCCAGAACATTAGTTGAATTTCTGGATTAATTGTCTAGTGATAATACCACTAGACCATCATCTCTCCTTAGTATGGAAGATTTGTGGAAAGTGTGGAAAGTTTGTTGCAGCCTTTTAAGGAACCTATATATTACTTTAACAGAACTTGTTTGAGGCATGTTGTTTACCTTTCTTGGGCTTTGGGAAAACTTATCAAGTAAAAGACTTTGAGAAAGTCTGGGTCCATTTGGTAACTGCCTTTATACTGCTTGTGGAACCAGAGGAGTACCCGTCCTAGCAACAAACTGACTCTCTGAACATCCCATACTACCACAACGTCCCTTTGACCTTTGTGCTCCATGGTCAGTCAAGCTCATTCTTCTTCTTTCCTCTACACAATTCCTCTCATCTGCTTTTAAATTTCCTCCCAGTGATTATTGTAATCATTGTGATTGATCAACCTCTGATGATGGAAATCTTTGACACTGTGTGTAAGTAATCAAAAGATTATGTGAATGTGAAGATGGGTATATCCTTAGAGAGGAATTGCCTAACTTGAGAATGAAAGATGATGGAATTTGTACGTTAGATGCACAGGTTGTGACCCGAACTTGACCAGGTCAGAATCGGTAAGTGTTTTTTGTTTGTGAGACAAGATATGGACCATGTATTTTTGGATTGGTGGGAACTGTGAAAGCAAGAAAAGTTGATGATAACATCATTGGAGAATTCAGTTGGTGAGTTGACAAAGGCATGGATTAAGATTCCTAGGAATAATGGGAGAAGGGCGTGTGTAAAAAGATATATGTTATGGAGATGGAAGATTATGATCTTAGTGACTGAGTGAATATGAGATAGGGAGATCAAGTAAGTGTTAAGCAAGTTATGGTTGCGCACCAGCAGGATTTAGCTCAAGAATATGGTTGTTGATGCTGATAGATTTGGACTAGATCCATGTAGGTGCTGGCACAAGGTGACAAGGAATGGTTTGTTTTTGATAATAAGCTGGAGGGGATTTTGATTTATCCAGGGTTAGCTGTTGAGAAGGCTACTAAAAGATATGGGGAAAACTTTAGTATCGATTTTGGAAGATGAATGGTAATATTGTATCCATGTGGAATTTAACTTCTTGCTTCTGGAGAATATCACTGAGGGATAATATATAAATTTTGAGAGAATGGGTCCTGAAGAATGTTGGTAGTAATAGCATATATAGATAAGAAATCCATAATAAAAAATGTGGTTACTGCATTGGGATAGGTTAAGTATGAAACTGGAAAGGATGATACTGTAGTAAGAGAAAATTGGACAGCATTTGCAAATGAATGGTGTGAAAAACTTGACCGGCAAAAGTTGAGAAGGATAAGGGGATACAGCATGCTATATTCTGAATCAAATAGAATGTTGTTAGTTGATGGCCCTGCTAAATAGAGGCTAGAATTAATTAACACCTTAAGTATTTGTGCAACATTCAAATTTGATTATGTACAATCTTTGTTAAAAGACTGGAAATTTTTTTTGAACTCTTCAAAATTAAAAGTATAAAGGGTTAATTTCCTTCAGAGTGCTGCAGTTTTTCAGTGAAATGTTCATATTCTAATGTTTTCAAATACCATGGCTTTTGCAAAGTGGCAATAAGCACTGATAGAAAAGAGAAACAATTCATCTCATTGACTTGTTATCATTACATCTTTTGCAGCACAACTTACATCCCACCACTGCTGAAAAATGCAATAAGATGGTTGCTGACTAAACACTTCTGACCTCCCTAAATTGCACAATAAATCAAGGTTAAGGCTGTGGCTTTGGTTTCACTTCATTTCTGATTATGCCATTGTGATTTCAAGTAAGAAATATGAATGTGACAATATCTGACTCTTTCTGTAATTGATCAATAAAAACAATTGGAAAATGTTTTGAGGATATTTAACATCTATCTGGGTGAGGGAGATGGGTGATCGCATCTCAGCAGTTTCTCCTTTGATTATTTCTAGGCCCTTTTGGATCATGCAACTCAAAAAAAACTGAGTGAACAAATAGCTGCCCTGCTTTCTGACCACTGTCAAGCTCCATGCAGAAATATCTATTTCCTAACTGTTTGCAAGGGCCTTGCACTCTAGAGAGGCCATACGATTTATGTTGTAAAAATGAAATATATGAATGAATAATTGAATTTCACTATCTACTGACGCTTCTCATAACATCAAAAATCATTTATGCAAGTTCTGCATGCAGCCTTATGTAAGTATTATTGACTGCTTGGCACAGTATTTTTTCAGTAAACGTGCCTTAACCTCCAGTCAATTGTAGCCATCAAAAAGTGAGATGTTCTTTCCTTGGCTGTTCTATATTCCAGACACCCGAGAGAGAAAGACAGACAAAGAGACAGGGAAGTCAAAAGTGTAATCTCTGATCTTGCCATCTGAGTCATTCCAGCGAGGACCATGTCTCCTTCCTTATTTCTCACCAGTGGGGGAGTCACTCTTTTTCTTTCATGGGGTGTAGGTGTCACTGTCAAAGTCCACATTTGTTGCAACAGTAGCTTGCTTGGCCATTTCATAATGGAATTAAGAATCAATGTCGGTGGGGAATTATATGTAGACCAGACTGGGTAAGGATGACAGAATCCCTTGCCTGAATAGTTTCAGTGTCACCATTATTGAGACAAGCTTTATATTTCATATATATGTATTTATGAATTGAACTTAAGTTCCATTATCTGTCATAGTGGGATTTGGAACCATGTCCCCAAAGCATGGGCCTCTGGATTCTTAGTCCAGTGACATTACCACTAGAAACCCGGGTTCAGTTACGACCTTAGGTGACTGTGTGCCATTTGCACATTCTTCCCACGTCTGTGTGAGTTTCCTCTGGATGCTCCAGTTTATTCCCACAATGCAAACGTGCAGGTTAGGTTGATTGGCCATGCTAAATTGACCCTTGTTTCAGGAGATTAGCAGAGTAAATACGTGGGGTTACGGGGATAGGGCTTGTGTGGAATTATTCTTGGTGTAGGATCAATGGGCTGAGTGGCTTCCTTTTGCACTGTAGGGATTCTATGATTCTATGCCACCAACTCCCCGTATAATTAAATCTTCATGGAGTTGACCTGCTGCTGTTCTCAATGCATGAAATGGGTATGATATGAAATATGCCTATCACCCACTTCATTGACTTACAATGTGTCAAGAAACTTAGTGGGGGGGCATGTGTGGATTTGGTGAGAAATTCACATAAATTGTTTTGGCTGGCATCTGCCACTTGGTTTGAGTGTGGAAAGTCCACATTTTGTCTATTGGTCTACAAAGATTGCGTACTTAGAACACTGCTGTTAAGATTTATTTTATAACCTGGGTTATCCCTATAAATCTATGTATAGTACTACTGGAATGACAGAGTAGTGTATTACAGACAACCTTCTCTTGTCAAATAAATGCTTTATTCTTTTGTTAAATTGTTTTCAGCATATCTGATGATTGCACCAATCACAATATCAACAAGGGATATTAGTTCATGATCTAATGTAAAGTAAATCTAGGATTTTTTTTTCTCAGGATTTACTGGTAAGGTAAAAATGTATATTTGGGTCTGTCACCATCCTAGAAGTTTTGCTTCTAAAATTTTAGTGAAACCAATTGCACATAATTCAAACTTAAGAGCACTGATGCTGTATTAAAATATATTGAAATCAAAGCAAAGATGGGTTTGTAGTTGTATGAAAGTTTCACGTTCAGTTTTAGTGCTGTATTGAATCTGAACATGCAGAATCCAGCAAAAATTGAATTCTTTTATACAGTAAGTTTGGATTAGTGGTTTCCGTTTTTAATTCATGTCTGCTACTTATCAATAAGTATCTTTCTGAATTACTTATTTGTTTCAAAATCACTTTTGATGCCTGACTCCTGCAAGAATGGATTATATGCATTGTGGTCTTTTATCAAGAGTCCTGGGGACTGGGAGGTTTGGGTACTTCCAGTGCGAGGCTCAGTCTGAGTCTTTAAAATGTTTACTCTGAAACTAGAAATGTTTTCTTCTGAATTATTTCAGAGTAACTAAGTGTAAAACACAGTTTGATGTTAGTGATTTAAATTGCTTTGTTACAGCCAAGTGCAATTGTCAGGGAAGTTACCACTTATGAATGATTGCCGATAAACTCTTACAAGGGAACTTCCTAGATTGATTTCCCCAGCGCATCATTAGATTAGCCCCCCAAATGTGATGCTGGGGAGCAGCAAGCTATGGCCCACTGTCTACAACATTCCTCTGTGTGTTGTGTAAAAGTTGTTCCCAGATCTTACTGCAGATAATTTACCATGTCTCCCTTTTTCAGCAATTTAATTTGTTAATTAAATTTACATAGAGCACCTAATATCTTTAACTGCACATAATTATGGAGATGTTCAATAAACATTTTGTAATGAGCTAACTGTTTTCGCAGCAAACACTTTTTTATCGAGTTGTAAAACACTATAAGAAAGAGGAAGTCCAACCATTCTGCATAAATCTTTTGGTTAAGCGTAAAATTGTCCTTGAACTTAAAATGAACTTCCCTTCTCCTGTTCCTTCTCTTTGAGCTTATGTAAATTATTACTTTCTGCATTAGGGTTGCAAAAAATGATGTGCAGTTAACATTATCCTATACCTTGTTTTATGGAAATTGAAATGTTCATCTGCCAGGGATAAAAATGCTTTGGCTTTATGATGTGCATATTCACAAGTGCATAACATAACAGGACTAAAAAACACTTTCTTCTCAAAATTGAATGCAATTAACACTAACCCACTAGTAGAAGTTGCAAAATGTAGGCTTGATGAAAGGTAGATTCAAAAGTGAATAAAACATGAAACATGAAATTTAATTTTGATTTTACATTTTTGAACCAATACAAATTTGCTAATTTTATTCTTGTGTTATGCTAATTATTTAATGGTAATTTTGAATAGCAGACCTGATCTAACATTTTGTTGAAGCATTCTTTAAAACAACACATTATTTGAGAGGCCTGTTTTTACCTGCTATCAAGTAGTTTCATTTCAATTCTCTTTCCACACCTAATAGTGCACTAAGGCAGACATTTGTCTGTTTCCATAGCTAGTAATTCCCCGAACAGGTCACTAGTCTGTCGTCAGGGGCTTATGGCTTCAGGAATGTCACTCCATATCAAGCATTGCTGACCAGGAATCTCTCTTGCTCTTACCACCAGCCATTGGCATGTTTGGAAGGATTTGAAGGTTGACACACTTAAATTGTTTGACCGTGTTATGAATGCATATTTCTTGGTCATCAAGTTCTGGGGTGGAATTCGAACCAGGAGCTTCTGGCTTAGAGAAAGGATGCCACAAGATCTCCCTTTATTCAATAATTTGTGCGTGGTTTTCACTTGGGAGATCCCTAGATCTGATCTGAAACTTCATTAAGACCCCCCTGCCCCGCAGACAGATTCTATCTTTCAGTTGGTGGTGTAGGCTTGGAGTGCAATAACATGAATGTTGTATCATCTGGCCTTACTGTTCTGGACAAGCTGGAGCAGTTTCTCATGGCTTTAAATTATCCAGACTTCTTAGAATCTGAAAAATCACAATTGCTCCGAAGGTGCAGGAGATCAGTTTGTACATGAAATAAAAGTTATCAACAATTGAAAATATTATGCATGCAAAATCTACATCAAACTTTCACAGGTTGGCTTAAGTATCACATTTATAAAACATCAAATCACAACTGAAAAATATTTAAAAATACCAGTACTTGTACCTGTATTTCCTGTTCATTTTCAATAATCTGATCACTTGGCCTTCATCCAAGGGAGTAGCTGGGGATTTAAATACAGTTGCCAGTCTGGTGATAAACATTTTCAAGCAACAACAGGTAGTATCTAATTGACTTTGGGTGCATTTGTCTTGAGCGTTCCCCATATCCAATAATTGGGCAGTGGCTTTAAAACGAACAGTCAAGGTTAAAAACAAATTGATGTTCAGATTTGGACTGCACACTCAACAATGCTATCAGCTAGTGTATTTCTGAATTGTTTTGATTTTGCTGCCGCATTTTGATTTTTGGAAATTGTGGCACAGCTTCTAACATTGCTTCAAAATACAACTGCGTATCAGTTTAACATCATGAATTAACAAGACTTTATTTACTGTTCCCCATTTAATAAATGTTACCTGCCCCAGCCAGGTCTGAAGCAGTAGGTCAAGAACGTTTTGTGTTGTCATCAAAAGACAATAAATATGGAATGTGTCAATGATGATGCAATAGAGTTTGAACTGTATTGTAATATTAGCAAATATTACTTTTGGTAATATTAAACATGTATGTACAGTATATTTGAAAACTCATTCACCTAACATCTATACAAAGTACCTGTTGTACTCACAATAATGACCAAGCTAATAGAATCGTTTAACAGTGCATTGTTTTATAACAAACTGGCTCAATTTGTTAGATGCTTTTGTTACTGTCTGTGGGAAAAATGTAAACATTTTCATGCTGTACAGCTGGCTAAAAGGGGTGCTTTCAAGAAGAATTTCAAGAAAGACAAAGGCTTCATCTGTGCAAACAGTGGATCTTTTGTAGATTTTGATTCTCAGAACCTATGTCGATGGGATCTTAGGCATTTTCTTTCTGAAGAAGGCCATTACTATTTAATGTTCTGGAAATGTAGTTGAATATGTTTTTACTTTTTTGATAAATTCACATAAATTAGTGAAAGTAAATGAGATCCTGATTCCACAGATTAAAATGATGAAGTGATGCTTTCCATTAGCTGTCCTTAATTTAAATTTACTATTTTGGTTTTAATTCAGTAAAGCTATTCTAAAATGTAATACAGTGATCATTTAATTGGGTTACAGTGAAGGCCCATACTAACATAAAAGCAAACTGTTGCAGATGCTGAAAGAAAAGCAGGAATATTTTAAAAAACAGATCTGGTCAAAGAGTATCAGTTCTGATGAAGAGTCATTGCTGTGGAGTGTTAACAGTGTTTCCCTCCAAGGATGTTGCCCGACATTCTGACTGTTTCCAATGTTTTATTTTACTGAGAATATTGTGTATATGAACTGCACAGTTTTGTGTATTTGTGCCCAAAAGAATATCAAATTAATTCAGTGTATTGGAGCATGTTGTGTTCACTGAAGAAATATCACATCACATTTCTTCCCCTTTCACAGCTCTTTCTCTTCCCCTGCCCCCAAAATTTGCATCTCTCTTGAGGATGCTGGTACATCTCGGCATGTATAATGTATGTCTATGGGCCTGGCTATCCTCACATATTGTATCCATGTTGCCTTTCTTCGTTATTTTTAACAGGATGCTGACAAGGGCACATTTGTTGCTCAAATGTAGTCTCGTTAAGAAGCTGAGTATTGAGCACTGCTTCCTCTAAGCTGCATGAATGCAGCTGTGCAGCAATAATAAAGGTACCATGCAGGCTGCTCTTGCACGTCTTCTTTGTGTGCCTTCTTTAAAGTGCAGTGTGTGCACCTGAGGTCATGCAAAAAGGAATTAAGGACATCCAACATTAAAATAAACCATTTCTCTGACACTAGTGTCCCATTTCTGCAAGGTGGTATTGTTGAAAATTCAATCCTAAATGTGCTCTCTGGTTTATTTGAATATGTTTGACTTGCTGCAGCCAATTGACAAAATTTTGGTTACAAGATTGAGGGTGCTCCTGTCAAACGAGGCTCCACTCGGAAGTCGGAGTCTCTTAAAATTAAAACTTCTTCCTTCAGAGATAATCTGTTATTAAATTAGTCACAGACTAAATCCATATACCTTATACTGTATTACAAGTTTCAACATGAAGTGCCCATTAAGTTCAGAACCACCTGCTCCTACAATGCTGGTGTTTCCAGCATTTTCTGTTTTTAAAATCCAACTGGTCTGGCAACATCTGTGGAGAGACAAATAGAGTTAACGGCTGGAATTTTACCATTCTGCCTGTCATGGGAATCTGAGCAGGTGAGGGTTAAACCATGGGAAGATTTTTTGACTTCAGGTGGAATTTTACAGTTTTGGGATGATTTAGTATCCCACCCAGTGTCTCAAGACAGTGACCCTTGGCCAGAATAAAGGTTGAGGTGCAGTGGATTTCGTAAGCTGTTGTTTACTTTTAATAAGTATATTAATCTTAAAATATTTGCAGCAGTTCACTGGGCTGATAATGTCCTCAAGTCACTCGTATATTCACTGTACTTGTATCCAGAACTGGTGAAGTGTTTTATTCAATGGTTTGTTAATCTCAAGTACAGAGGCCATGTTGAATTGGCTGTGGACTTAATATGTGAAAACATTTCACTTAAATGAAAAAGGGCTATACATAATTATTTGCAGTTATAATCTTTAAACTGCAGTAATCTTGAGTGTTGTAGCTTCTAAACTTGCATTTTTTCTGGAAGTGAAAGAAATTTGCTGAATGTAAAGAATTAGCTTAATGATCCCAAAATTTGCCATTTCTAAACATGGGACAAAGAGTTTCATTACTTATTTGCATTAGTTCCACTGTTTGTTGCTATGCCAATTTCTTCTGCCAAACAATTATCTCTTTATTGCCCCGTTTTTAAATATTTGAGTCTAATCAAGTAAGAATTCATAACATTTTGGTCTCTAGTCATTGATTTTATCTATTTGCTTGGAAACCAGTAGGGATTTGAACAAGTTCTGCATATACTTTGCATTATGAATACACAGGAAACAAAATAACTGAATAATTACAATAGCTAACTACTTTATGCTTAAAAATTAATCGGGCTAATTGTTTTTTTATGTAAGGACATAAAAATGGGGATTAAATCTTATTCCAACCTTCAAAAGGAGAAAGCTGGACAACTTTTCCTGTGTATGAAAGAAAAATTGTTTTCAGAAACCAATTGTCATCTGTAGAACCAGAAATAATTTTTTGCCAGCTAATGATCCTTAGTCATTCACATGCATTGACTGACACGTCTAAAGTCTTATTTAAAGCTGCTATCATTTGGCATTTTTGATATAGGGATTTCATCATTAATAATCTGACAATTACAATGTTTAAAAACAAACAAACTAGAATGAAGTCTGCATTTCAGAGCTGGGGTCTGCTTAAGCAGCAGCTGTGTCTTCCTACCCGCCTGAAGCTTGATCCTATTTATCCAGCCAGCAATGAATCAGTGACAGATACGATAGGCTCACCATGTCATCTGTCTCTCCAGCTGAATGAAAACTTGAGTGGAAGCAGCAAGAACCAGCTGCATTAAAAAGTCTGGATCTTGATGCTTTTTACACTTTCTTTTATTTTAAAATAAAACTGATCCATTTGCCTTTTTTATGGTAAACAATTCATTTGAAATCATATTCCAAAATTCCTCCAGAGCATGTTTATAGTTCCAGGCCAGTGCAGCAAACTGTTCAGGCTGTTTATTGCACGTTATAAACACTTTAAATGTATTTATTTTTCAATGGTTTTATGTCCTTCATGTTAGGAGATGGAGTGTGGAGCTTCTGCTCATTCAAAAGAAACCACATAGAGAGTAGAGCTTCACATATATCCAGGCATGCATGCCCAATGTCAAAAGTAGTTGACAGTATATCTTTATTCTGCCAGCAGCACATTACACCCAACTGGTACAAGTCTGACAACATCTCCAGTTTAACTCTATTTGAAAATACTTCTAAAGTTGGGGGTTGTATTAGAAAACGTTTCTGGCAGTACGTTTTATCTGTTGATATAAAATTTAGTAATATTACTACACTCCTAGAAGTCTTCATGTTATATCAAGATTTGATAAAACAATTGCTTGTCAAAATATATTTGTTTTAATGATTTGCGGTATTATGCTTGTTATTCAAATATTTTTCCACATTTAACAAATATTTTAGCCTTTCCAGACGTAAGATAAACAATTTTTTGTTTGAATAGTAGTGAATGAAGGTTTCATATGAAAATTAAGTTTTTCTAAAGTTCTTTATTTCTTTGCTACTGATACCAACACTGGAGAGTGTTTACAACAATTGCCTGGATAGCTGTTTGGCAGAATGACAGCTAGCTAGACTTTGCTGCAAGTTGTAATAAACATACAAATATTATGCTTTAAACTAAAACCTAATTTGTTTTTCAGTGTAAGGTTTCTGTGCACATGAACATTTTATTAAAGAATTGATATAGAGTGTCTGATGCAGCATTCCTTTGTGGAAAAATTGAGAAAAATGCAAGAAATTAGAGTGTCTAACTTTGGGGTTTACATTGAAGTTTGAAGTGCATATTGAGGAATGTTAGGGATAGTTTTACATTTCATTCTATGTAATTTGTTGTAATAGAATGAAACATTCTTGTATTTAATGCAGAAAGTGGGAAGATATTTAAATTCTGGTGATGACTGTAGTTGAATTCAACTCCATTCTACTTATTTGAACATGCCTCGTTAACAACTGTTTTGAAAAAGTTCATAACACCCTTGCTGTTTACGAGACAAATTAACCTTTCCTTTTGTTATATTGAGTCTGATTTAGAAGCAGTAATAAGTGACATAAACAATATCAAAACAATGCTACCAAGAAAACTTCATTATAGTTTAATGTCTGCATTATTATGAATTCCTCATTTCTTATTTTCCAGACAACAAAATTGTCAAGGATTGGAGAAGGAAATTATGAAGGAGATTTTTGACTTGGAACCCAAAATATAGCACGGCATCATTGAGTTTACACTAACTACGCAAGGCCACAACTGGAAGTCCTGATTATTTTCAGGTTTGGCCTTCATTTTGTTCTTATAGTCAAATTGCAGTTGCCAAGCAGTGCACTGCTGTGACTCACTAGTTAGGTGTGGCAGAGATCATTCACTTGCTTCGTAAAGGGAGACAGAAGAAGGAAAGCAAGCAGATACATTTTATAACATCTTTCATGACCTCAAAACATCCTAAACCATCTTGCAATCAATTATTTACTTTTTCAGAACTCCCACAACCCTCGTTGAAAACAGGTGATCTGGTTATGTTTGTAAATGTTGAAAGATAACTATTAGGCAGGGCAAAAGGAAAAATTTTCCTGCTGTTCTTTGCCTGTAAGGTAGCAATTCTGACAGTACAGAACTCTTTTTGATTATGTGCTCAATCTTCAGGAGTGTGGCTTACCTATATACTTCTGAATTGGAAGACGAGTGTGTTGTCCTGAGCTAAGGCTGATGTCTAATTGCATTTTTGAACACCTATATATGGTGGATTTGATTGGCATTGTTGTGTCTAATGGAATATTGATTATTTTAGACAGTCTAAGGTATCATATGTTTATGGAACCAGTTGCTTTCGTATAGAGGCTTCTTACTGACGAGTCTTGTGTGAGATATAAATTGGACAAGAATTTCAAAATTATTGTATGGATTTAGTGCAGGTGGCATGTTCTGTACCAGCCGTATCATCCATACGCTTGGCCACCAAATGATTATTTTGTGGTCATTTTAATTGAGGAAAAAGTACCTTATAATTATTGTATTGTGCTTTCTTTTGTATCCTTTGCAGACATAACTTAGTTTATGATACAAGAGGAATAGTTTTAATCCTGACCTTTTAAATGAATAATGGTAAGACAGCTATGTAAAGTGACTGAGATATTTGAGTTCTGCTAACCAAATTTCATTGTTGTATATTGTCATTTTCTTCGGTCTATCTGATTCTGCAGATAATTGTTCATACCTTGTTTCTGCAAATTTGGTTTTGTGTAAAAGATCTGCTATTCCTTGACCCTATTTATATTGCCATACTTAGCAGAGACACAGCTATGGTCAGAAATATTTGTTCAGTAAAGCAATGCATGTGAATTTAAAACTCAGCCTGCCTTATAGGGGGCCTGGAATGTGCTGCCAAGCAAGCTGTTTGAAGAAGACACGCTGAATCATTTAAGACTTACCTAGATAGCCACATGAGCAGACTGGGAATAGCAGGATCCAAATGAATGGTCTAGTTAGGAACACATAATTGGTACAGGCTTGGAGTGCCGAAGGGCCTGTTCCTGCACTGTATTGTTCTTTGTTCTTCTATGGTAAATGCTGAGTATCACCACAGTTATGTATTTTATTATTGAGGATACGACAATGTGAGTTAGAAATGCAAAATTTTACTGGTTTGTAATTGTTCCTCAGAAAAGAGATTAGTTTTCAAACAACCCCAAAGGGTAAAGCTATTCACCTGTTTATGACAGGTCAGTGTAATACATCATGAAATTTTAGGGGAATCTTTTTGGGAAAATTGCCCTGCTGAGAATGTGCTGAACTAGTGGGAAATATTCTGCATAATTAAAGTATCTGGCTTCCCTTTGCTGACATAAACTTAAGCAATAAAAATGAATTGGTTGTGCAGTAATGGGTGTTGTCAGGCATCATTTACAAGTCATGACCTTGGATTTAACAAAATCTAAATCCACTTCTCAAAGCTTATTTTTCAAGGACTTGAGAAACTTAGAAATAATGATGCAGCAAAGATCTTTCCTTGTGCAAAACATTCCCTGTTGGAGTTTGTTTTTAGCAGGAGAAGGTTACCATCCAGAGTGTTTTTGGGATTTGGATTGTTTTGGGGAACATCGTTTTTTAAATGGGTTCTTTTTACATTTTGTGCAAACAAGTTTGTTTGGAAAGCGATGCTTTTTTTTAAAATATTCAGCAACTTAAGTTTTTAATTTTCATTGTGCCCTTTGAACATGGGAAGCCAACTTCATACCAGTAATATTTTCTGATGGGGAATTGTGATGGGCAGTTGACAAAGTAATTAACTAGATAATACACAAAGATTAAAGAAAGAAAAATTCCGTTTAATAGTCTGAACAGGAGCCAAGACTAGAATTGATGTGAATGTCATGATTTAAAATAATAAAATGCTGATCAACATTCCTTCAAAGGAAAGTTATTCAGTTTTAAGACTTCATTTGTGTGAAAGTCATATCTTCAGGATGGTGCTTACTTAATGATTAGTATTACAAGTAGTTACTTTGCAGTCTTCCATCCAACAGTTCTTCCTGGTATTTATGCTCCTCATGAGTCAGCTCTCAACATATCCATCTTGCGCTCTCTCTCTTTCTCCCTTGCATATTTATCTAGCTTCCCATAAATGCAGGTGATGGATTTAAGTTTTTTTTGTCTTGCGTCATAGAATTGTCTAAATTTTACATTTCAGGCAAATGAGTGACAGGCAGCTATTCACCTTGCTGATGGCTGCACACAATTTTCTCAGCTTTTGAGCACAGATCTGCTTTGCTCTGGCATCTGATTCTAGTGCAGCACCCTCTACAGGGCATCTGAAAATAGGCCAAGACACACCACGGTTCCTCAATCAATAAAATTGAAAAATTCTCATTAAGACAGGCAGGTTGGAATTTTACTGAAATAGATCAGTTTGTTGTGGGACATGTGAGGTGGGGTGGGTTAGGGTTGAGGCCAGCAGCATAGTGCCAGCTCACACTTCATTGGAGACTCTATCAGAGATAGCTAGATTGTCAGTTGGTGACCGCATGTCACATTTGAGCAGCTGCTAGAGAAGGGACAGCAGTGAAGGGTCTCGATCAGAAGCCTCAGGACACACCAAACTCTGCTCAGCTGCAGTTAAATGCAGAGTCTTGAGAATGATTATTAAAGAGGAGACTTCTGCATCAGCAACGGGAAATACATCTGGAGCTATTAAAATTTCAGGAAGCTATACGCACCCTTGGTGAGAAATTGGAGTGGTCGTCTCCATTGTGATTGCTATGATGACTCAACCTTTTGTGCTCATGTCCATCTTTTAAGGACCTTTACTACATCTTCATGTAGTCACCTTGGGAGAATCAGACCTGACAGATAACCGAGTGTATTCTTGCCCTGACAAATGGCCTACAACTCAGTTTGTCATTTTACACCAAATAATTGGCTCAGTGGTTAGCATTGCTGCCTCACGGGTCTAGGGACCCAGGTTCGATTCCTGGATTTGGTCACTGTGTTGAGTTTGCACATTCTCCTTGTGTCTGTGTGGGTTTCCTCCCACAGTCCAATAATGTGCAGGTTAGGTTGATTGCCAAGGTAAATTGCCCCTTAGTGGCCCAGGACGTGTAGGTTAGAGGGATTAGTGGAATAAATTTGTGGGGTTAGCACCTGGGATAGAATTGTCAGTGCAGACTCAATGGCCCGAAAGGTGTCCTTCTGCAGTGTAGGGTTTCTATGATTCTATGAATGGTAAGTCTCATCTTTGCCATTCAACACCTGATTGGAATGCAGCTATGTGCTCGCTAGTGTAGGTGGGCTGTGAGAGCAAAGATTAAAGAAGGGGACATGGGAGTGGAAACTCTTCTCACTTATCTCTTGCACACCAGCACACTAGCCTTTTTTTACCGTACTTTCCAGCACTGAGGAAAAAAAATTGCTGGAGGCGTGTCCCGTGCAGTCACGCTGCTAGGGCCCTGTCGGCAACGTCGGCTGTCCAGTCAGTGCACCTTGATCTCTAGCACTAAATATTATACTGACACGGTCCCCATAGTGGACACCATCCCAACCCCCCTGCACTGCCAGGGGACAGTGCCAGGATACTGCTCGAGCATGTCCCTGTCCCACTGGGGGTGTATACTTGTGTGCCCCCACCCCCACCTCTGATCTCTTCACTTAGGTCCATTTGCTCCAGATTGGTTGTAAGCCTCACAAATATGACATCATGTTGGCGAAGCGGAGAATTCCCAATGTTGTGGAGGGGGAGGGGACAGCATAGTGGGGAAGCCCACTGATATGATTCAGATGTATTTAGATTGGGTTGCTAGTCTTCCTGGGCAAGATTTCTGTTTTCCCAATTGAGTGCAAAATCCTGGCCTGAGAGTTCCATTGAACAGTGGCTCCTGCTCTGTTCTTACCCTGTTGATCTTTGTAAATTCCAGATGGCTTGAGAAATCTATGTGCTAGCTGTTAAAGTTAGAATCCTGGACTAAATCCATTATTAATTGACTATTTAAGTTTGAAATTACTAACCAGACAGCTCCACTGAGGATATGTTGCTCACCTCCTTGTGTCCCAGTTAAATCCAGAAGCGGACGGGATCATGAGAAACCCCTTGTGGGGCTGCAGAGACTAAGCTTGAAGTAAAAACAGGAATTATAAATTATACTTCAATCATATACAGAAAAGCTAAATAAATGTTAGAAAAAACTAAGTTTATGTATTGGTTTCACAAGTGGGCTTACTTTAACACTGCAATGAAGCTACTGAGAAAATCCCCTAGTCACCACACTCCAGCGCCTGTTCGGGCACACTGGGGAGAATTTAGCATGGCCAATGCACCTAACCAGACTAATGGGGTTGAGAGAGAGAGAAAAAAAGACAGGCAATTTTTTAAAAGAAGCATAAACTGTAATGAGCTTCTGAAGGACTGAGACTCCACATTTGTAAAATTAATATTTTGGCAGCAAATATCACATATCATGTCCACAAACTCTGACTTCTGAGTGCAATATCTCTTATCTTTTCTGTTATCTGTAAAGGGTGACTTCACATCATTGTGTTGAGTCTATTGGTGAGGGCTACTACAGTGATCCCTGTGGAGGAGCGCAGTATTTTTGATAGAAGCTTCCAGATTTCCACATTTAATGCGTATGAGTCGGCGACAGATGTTTTTGTCTGATTTACTGACAGCCGCATTGCAATTCTTATCACAAAACCCAGCCCAGTAAATTATGTTCCCAAAGGGACAGTGATATTTTTTAATGTGGAATATGTAAAATGGATTCTATTCGTACTTTAAACCATTGTGGAGAAATTGGATGTCTCTCTCCCAGAATCAGGAAAGTGGGTAGCCATAACTTTATATTGCGCTATCAATGTTCCAATCTCCTGTTCAGCAATTCTTCATTGCAGTTCTCGGGTGAAAAAAAATGATGGTGCAGTATTAAAGGAAGCTTGTGTTGATTGATGGAGTCCACATGATTTATATTAGATTTGATTTGTTAACAGGATGATAAAGGTTCAAGCCAAAGAAGGGTCAAAGTGAGGTTGGTGAATTTTACTGTACTGTGCAGATCTCAAACTTTTGCAAGATAAAGACAGTTTTAAAAAAGCTGGCTAATAACTTTATTATGTAGAGAGAAAACAGCAACACTGAAAGGCATTTGTATGACATTTTGCAGAACTGACTATTTGATTTCACGGGTTCCAGTGATACACGATGCATCACTGAATGTTTCCTGGTAGTTGTTGAGCAGCATATAATTAATACGGACAGTGCAATAATTGGTTTTTGCGTTGGTTCAACCAACAACATGCAACACAAATATGTCACAGAAAAGAAAGATACAGGCAGATGGAAAGTAAATAACTTGGATCTTAATCATTTGTCAGGGATGCTTGTGAAATCGTGTTTTTTTGCCTCTCAAGTCATGTTTACAAATTCATCCATAATTTACCTACAGTGAATAAGGAAAATTACACCTCAGCTCAGACCTTCCAAATCTGCATCGACCGTGCAGCTCGACTTAACTAAAACCCCCTATTCTTCCAGGGACCATATCCCTCTATTCCCATCTTATTCATGTATTTGTCACGGCGTCCCTTTAAAAGTCACTGCTCTGTCTGCTCCTACTACCTCCCCTGGCAACAAGTTCCAAGCATCCACCACCCTCTGTGTAAAAAGAAAATCTGCCTCATACATCTTCTTTAAACTTTGCTACTCATATCTTAAATCTGTGCCCTTAGCAGAACCATTCCACCCTGAGAAAAAGCTTCTGACTATCCACTCAGTCCATGCCTCTCATAATCTTGTAGACTTCTATCAGGTCACCCCTCAACCTCTGTTGTTTCAGTGAGAATAAACCATATTTCTCCAACTCTCTTCATAGCTATATGTCCTCCATACCAGGCAACATCCTGGTAAATCTTTTCTGTATCTATCCAAGTCTCCAGATCCTTCTGGTAGTGTGGCGACCAGAATTGAACACTATATTCCAAGTGTGGCCCAACTAAGGTTCTATAAAGCTGCAATATAACTTGTGAATTTTTAAACTCGATGCTCTAGCCGATGAATGCAAGCATGCCTATACCTTCTTGACTACCTCCTCTATCTGCATTGCCACTTTCAGTGACCTGTGTACTCAGATCCCTCTGCCTATTGATACTCTTAAGGGTTCTGCCATTTACTGTATATTTCTTATCTACTTTAGATCTTGCAAAATGCATTACCTCACATTTGTCTGAACTGAACTCCATCTGCCATCTCTCCACCCAGGTCACCAACTGATCTCCATCCTGCTATATCCTCTGACGGTCGTTGTCACTGTCTGCAAATCCATCAACCTTTGTGTCATCTGCAAACTTACTAATCAAAACAATTACGTGTTTCTCCAAATCATTTATATATTACAAACAGCAAAGGTCCCAGCACTGATCCCTGAGGAATGCCATTTGTCACAGCCCTGCATTCAAAAACGCTATTGTGGGAGTAGAATACTCAAACCTTTTCTCTGTTTTTTTTTCTTCTCAATATATAGTGATCAAAATCTTTGTTGACCAGGAAAAGGATTGCTAAAGGTAAAAAACGTGAAACTTAAGGCAAATGAGATCTACTAATTGGAGTGTTGTCTCCCCATTTGAAACAGCACCAGCTGTCATGTCCTAAAAGGGAGAAGAAATTGAGGAATAAAGGCATTTTGCAGTCATCAGCGAACATCTCCACTTCTGATTTTATAATGGAAGGAACGTTATTGATGAAGGAGCTGAATATGGTTCAGTCTAGGCTACTATCCTGAAAAGGCTGCTGTAGGGATAGCCTGGAACTGTGAGATAATTGACTTCCAACAATTACAATCATCTTACTTGTGCTAGGTATGACTTCAGTCAGTGGGGAGCTCCCTTCTGCTTCTCAATGACTTCAGTTTTACTAGGTTTCCTGCTGCCGTACACAGTCAAATGCTGCCTTGATGTCAAGGGCAGTCACATTCACCTCACCACTGGAGTTTAGCTCTTTTGTCTGTGCTTGAGCCAAGGCAACAATGAAATGAGAAGTTGAATTATCTTGGCAGAATCCAGACCAAGTATCAGACATCAGGTTATTGCTAAGTAAGTGCCACTGGATGGCACTGTTGATGACCCCATTTATCACTTTACAGACAGTGGAGTGATGGGGCAGTAATTGACTGGGTTGGATTTGTCTTGCTTTTTGTGTACGTGATATACCTGCGCAAACTCCATATTACTGGGTAGATGTCAGTGTTGTAGCTGTACTAGAACAACTTGGCTAGAGGAGCAGCAAGTTCTGAGCACAAATCTTGAGTATTATTGCCAGGATGTTGTTAGGGCCCTTAGACTTTGCAGTATCTAGTGTCCTCACCATTTGTTAATATCACATGGGACTAATCAAATTGGCTGAAGATTGGCATCTATGATGCTGGGGACCGAGTCTGGAGTAAGTGATCGAAATGAATCATTCATTTGACACTTCCTGTAAATGCTTCAGCCTTATCTTTTTCACTGATGTGCCAGGCTCTCCCATCATTGAGGATCAGATAGTTGTGGAGCTTCCTTCTCTAGTGAGTGATTTAATTGTCTGCCGCATCCACAATTGGATGTGGCAAGACTGTAGTGCCTAGATCTTATTTGTTGGTTATGGGATCACTTCATTTTGTCTGTCATATGCTGCTTATACTGATTAGCACACAAATAGTCCATTGTAGTAGATTCTCTAGGTTAAAACCTCATTTTTACATATGTTTGGTGTCCTCCTGCACTTTTCATTGAACTCTATATGTATCGTATTTATTTTTGGACACAACATAATTGTACACAAAATTGATTTGACAGTGACCTGCAGCCCTCTGCACAGGCATTAGATCTGCTCTTAAGTTTTAGGCATCACAGGCAATTTTAAGATGGAAATTAGGCTGTTGACTATGTTAAACGTTCAAATGTCTTTTGAATGGCCTGTTTTTTGAAATTAGTTCCTCCGAGTGTGTCAATGATAATGGGTCCTAATCGATTGCTACTTCTTAGATTGGAGTACATCTGAACTCGGAAATCAGCAATTGCTTAAAAATCTGGAAATCTTTGAAATTTTTGCTTGAACTTTCAACCTATCGTTTTTGTTCCTCAAGACTGAGAGCATTGCCATTGTTGGAGTATTAGGGTAGGGAAAACTTGCTGCAACTATACAAGGTACTAGCGAGATCATAATTGAGAGGGTGGTGGGGATATGGAACGTGCTGCCAAGTGAAGTGGTGGAGGCAGGCACTCTGGAGTTATTTAAGAGGTACTTAGATGGGCACATGAACAGAATGGGAATGGAGGGATATAGAAAACTGATTTAAAATAGGCATCATGAGCCTTGGAAGTTCCCTGGGAAGTGTGTAAATTGTCGATGACATTGATGTATTTGTTTTATCTACAGGTACTTCAGTCCGCCTTGTCTAACAAGGGGCATACACGCGATGGGTCGTGAGAGGGCTGCTCTTGGATTTTTCGAGAGTAGCCTAGTGCTTCACATCACTAGTGTACGCTTGACCTGGACCAGTTGATGGGCAACACGACAGTTTAGTGACTATTGCTGTGCTGTGCAGATACATGGATTTGGGCCTGTGTCTGTGGGAGTTTGCACATTCTCCCCATGCTTGTGTGGGTTTTCTCCGGGTGCTCTGGTTTCCTCCCACATCCCAAAGATGTGTTCTTAGGCTGATGGGGAGAATTTGTTCTGCCAAAATTGTCTCAAATTTGGTTCTAATGCATAGATCTATAAACATAGACAGGAATGACAGGGATTATGGATAGAAGTGGGAACATTGAGGTGGCGGCATGGCCTCGTTGGGCCGAAGGGCCTGTTTCCCATGCTGTTTTGTTTTTTGTTCTTTGTACTGTGAATACTTTTGGTCCCCTTATTTAAAGAGGCAGAGAAGGTTCACTAAGATGATCCCTGGAGGGATTGTCTTATGAGGAAATTAGGACTCTTTGGAATTTAGAAGAATCAAAGGTGATCTAATTTGAAGATATAAGATAAGATTCTTAAGGGGCTTGGCAGAATAAATGTTGAGAGGAAATTTCCCCTCATGTGAGAGTCTAGAACCAGAGGACTTAGTCTCAGAATAAAGAGGTGTCAATTTAAGACTGAGATGAGGAGGAATTTCTTCTCTGAGAATTGAAAGTCTTTGGAACTCCTTGCCACAGAGAGCTATGGGGCAGAATCTTTGTGTATATTTAAGACTGAAATAGATCTTTGATCAGTAGGGGAATCAAAAGTTACAGGGAAAGGACAGGAAGACGAACATGAGAAATGTTGCATAATCCTATTGAATGGCAGATCAGACTCGAGGGGCCAAACACCCTACTCCTGTTCCTTCTTATGGTCTTGTGGATTTATTTTTAAAGAAACTTAGCAGTCAGATGCAGG
Organism: Sphyrna mokarran; assembly: GCA_024679065.1. NCBI lineage: Eukaryota > Metazoa > Chordata > Chondrichthyes > Carcharhiniformes > Carcharhinidae > Sphyrna > Sphyrna mokarran. The sequence goes on along the minus strand of JAGIQG010000003.1, from coordinate 99,510,565 downwards.
GTTATTTTGTTTAATATATTGCTACAGCTTTTGTCACAATTTCCTCTCTGCCTGAACTTATTGGGGGATTTTAGTATTAGTCTGTAACTATTGGGATGTGACTTGCAGATCTCCACTCAGGTAAGACAATTCTGCTTCGGATGGATTCAGAACACCAGATACCACCATGAACATCCTGCTTCCAGTGCTGGTAGCTTTTCTGGTGGTTTTGCAAGAAGTATTTGGTATTCACGTGTCTTGATTCCTTTTACCCGACTAAGCACTATATCTGAAATGATGTTTGCACCTTTGATTTTGGATGACTGAGCAACAGAAGTATTCAACAGTCTTGCCCAGTCCAAGATGTGTCACTGATGCAAATATTGTAAACGTATCCACTTGGAGTAAGACTGACATTTTGTGGGAGATTGGAGTACAGTTCCTGGTGAAGCTTAACAGTTCTAGTGGGGCTGTGTTTGATTATCTGCTACTGTGGAGCAGAAGTGCATACAAGATAGTTGTGGATAGTTTCCTCAGCAAAGAACTAAGAAGTTATTGAATCATTTGTTTGATTTCACGCTTCTGCCAGCAGGATATTAACGTTAACAGTAATGTAGAAAGTGAGTGTTGCTGTCCTCTGCATCGGCAAAGCCCAGCTTGTTTGTAAACAGCATCTGCACAGCCAGCAACAGCTGCTTATTTGATATAAATGATGAGTCTTTGAAACCACTTTGCCAGCAGATTCTTTTGGACATTTCCCATCTCATGTTTCTTTCATCTCTTACCACCCAAAAACACTTCGGCCATTTTAAGTTTTGAAATGCCCGTATTGTATCCTCCACCATTACTAATATTGTTGATCAGGGATACTAATTGCAAATGGCTTGTATAGCTATTATTTAAAAGGTTTTCTCCTATAATGCAGCTTGCAATTTTCATTATTGTTCCAAATTACATTATAAAATTTTGTTAATCACAGTTTTGTATTAATTTCAATACTTAGTTTATTTGCTTTTATTTAGCATGGCTCATTCAAGACATATTGTGCATTAAGGAGCCCCAGGAATCCTAAAAATAATAATCAGTCTTGATGAATGTTGTCCTGCTCATGATGAGGAGAAATGGGGACAAGAGCACAAGGCAGAGTGGCACCATTCCAAGACATAGTTTATGAGATGTTGCTGCTGCAATAATGTTCCAAATTTTGCAGTCCCCAATCTTGTTCATCCATCATTCCTTTGCTCACTGATCTGTGCAAGCTGGTCCTCCAAACCCTTAGTTTTAAAATTTCTAATGCTTGTTCACAAATCCCCCACTTAGCTTCATTCTTACCTATATCTGTAACCTACTCCAGATCTGAACCACTACCCTCACCCTCTCTCTATCTCCTCCACCCCAAGACTCTCTAACTTATTATCATCTGTATCATCCCAAGCTCATGCCAGAAATTACACATTCATTGTCAGTGATGCCATATGTCTCAAACTAGAATGTTATGAAACATTGTTTACAATTTGAGCCTGAGCTGGATATTGAATGCTTACTCTCTCAAGTTTGTTGACTTGTAGTTCCAAAACGTTGCTCACCATTTGTTCCTACTTCCATCAATCAATAGCTACAATCCCCATCTATAGATTTGTCACAGACTTAGCTTTTCCAATGCTCCCCAGCTCAATCTCCCATTCTTTGTAAATTTCCCATTCAAAATTCTTAACCTATCTCTCACTAACTTGTTATTTTGTTTTCTCTTGCCTTTATCGTTCTTAGTTAGCCATTCAACAGCCCTGTTTCTAGACTTCTATCTACAGTAACCTATTCTGAGGAAGTTTACACTGATGTTATTTTAGCACATGTAATGGAAAATATTTGCTCTTCAGTATTAAACTTGGCTTGTGGAACTGTTCAATAGTCACATGATCTTTACCAATGTGCCTATTAAAGCATGTACTGAAACAGAAGTTAGGTCAGATGTATCTATTATAGTAAATTCAGATATTGTTAAATACAAGCAATAAATGTTTTATGAAGTGACAATCTCAAAACTACTCTTTGACAGTATTACAAAGATCTTCCTTAGTGCTTACCAACTTTCAGCTAGGATGCACTCTTTTTTCAATCTTCCTCCCTCCATGTATGGAAGTACCAGTCCTGCATTCTGTTGCAACAAAGTTATTCAGATTAATAGCTCAGTGTATGGGAACTCATTGCTTTGCCATTTCCTGTCATGTCACAGTGTTGCCTCTTAATATCTTATCAGGACATTCCTGAAGTTTGATTAGTCAATCTTGGTGCATTTTTTCTTATCTCCCATCAATATGCAAAACACATTGGCCAGCAGAGTTGAGTTTCAATCATTCGATTTTTGCTGTTTGAATTTATCAAATTTTGGTGATCAATATTTTGGCTTCAAAATTAAATCTTTCGAGCCCAATTTTTAACTTGCTGAAAACCCAGTCTTTTAAACAGTTATGATTAGGCCTATTATTTCAGATTATAATCTACTTTTGAAATATCCAGTTCAACATCTGAAATACAAATACTGAATCACATTGATCTGATTGGTTTGTAATTGCTTGGCCCTGCTTTGTAGCATGCTGCTTTTGCTGTTTTACATTCATGTCATCCTGTGTTGTAGTTTCATCAGTTGACATCTCATTTTTAGATATGCTGATGGTGCGTCTGGCGTTCACTCCATCCAGCATGCCTCATTGAACCAAGTGTGGTCTCTGGCTTTCTAGTAATGTTAGAATAAGTGATATCGTGGCCCATGAGGTTACAGAATGTAATAAGATACAATTCTGCTCTTTGAATCATAGCATCTGATAAATCTATTCTGAATCTACCACATCAAGCATGATGGTAGTGCTACACAACACACGTGTTCTTGATCTGGAGGTGGAATTCATCTCCGCAAGGATGTTGTACTGGTCACTTCTACTGTAATAATTTTATCAAAGCTGGTCTTTCCTCACCAGTTACCCTTTATTTACATTGTAGCATTCGGAACACAATGTACAAAGTGCAGATCAGCCCCAAGTATTTCGAGTGCCAACCTAAATGGAGTCAGCTGATTTCTTCCTTTCCTAATGCATGAGCCTCCACTGTCTAACAGAGGAGCTCATATTCTGAGAGCCTGCTGGGAAATCCATCAACTATCTCCTGTGGCCATCATTATACCTATCTGTACTATCATGGATGGATACATATATTGCAGTTTACTGACGATGAGGATCATTAAGTTTAATTGGTTCTCTCACCCTCTGCCCGAGGGCAACTTTGGCAGATATTCTCTTCAGGACTTATTAGCTCAGGAGTCTGAACTGGCTGAAGGCCATGGACATTAAAGCCCCCACCTAGATAGCATCTGTATACTTGCTACACTCAGTGCTTCTTCCAAGGTTGTACCTCTCACCTGAAGTACAGCTCTCCAAATTTTGGTACCAGTTCCCAGATCTTAGTGAGGAAGGCTTGCAAGGTCAGTTTGGAAGAGTGCGTTGTTTTTCCTTCTCATGTTATGCTGATGCTGGGAGGTTTGTCTGGTTTTATTCTTCTTTAATTTTCCTGTAGTGACTTGATACAACAGAATGGTTTGATAGGCCATTTCAGAGGCTGGTTAAGGATCAACCATGATGTGGAAATGCCAGCGTTGCACTGGGGTAAACACAGTAAGAATTCTCAGAACGTCAGGTTAAAATCCAACAGATTTATTTGGTAGCAAAAGCCACTAGCTTTCGAAGCGCTGCCCCTTCATCAGGTAACTGGGAGTTCTCTTCACAAACAGGGGCACATAAAGACATGCATTCAATTTGAGTTTGTGTCTTTGTATGCCCTGTTTGTGAACAGAAATCCCACTTACCAGATGAAGGAGCAGTGCTCTGAAAGCTAGTGGCTTTTGCTACGAAATAAATCTGTTGGATTTTTAACTTGGTGTTCTGAGAATTCTTACAAGGGTCAACCCCACAGCTGAGAGTTTGAAATCTCATGCAGGCCACACCTGGTGGCAGATTTCCTTATCTGAAGGATGCTTGCGAACCAGATTTATTTTAATGACAGTGTGGTAATATTATGATTGTCATTACTGATATAAGCTGTTTATTTCAGATTTATCCAGCCCTCTAGATTAATCATCCAGTAACATTTGCTACTGTTTCCCAAATCAGACATTCTATTTTGCTGAAGGTGAAACAAAGGTGATACTGACACTTCATTATAAATTTTAAAATATAGCACCCTCTAGTGCAGAGATAGCAGTTTGTTAGTGATTATACAGATTGAGAGAAGTATACTTTGCTCTTTAGAGATTTAGTGGCAAAATTGGGCAGAGTCTGGAAAAGAATGCAGGGATCATGATGCAAGATTACTGCACCCACGTTGTTCCTAATGCAGGCACAATGCAAATTCAGTGGTGCCTGCTAATTTAAATTATTTCAGCTTGTAATCGATGTTAACCGGGGCGTTGAGAAGCTAAACACCTGATCAGGGTGAAAAAACAGCATAAGCTAAACGTAGCTTTCAATTCTTAAAGCCAACCTGAACCTCTTAAAGTGGTAGTGCATTGTGGGACAGGTTCTGGGAGTCAATCTAGAAGTGTTTTATAATGTGTGGCACTTAATGGCACAACATAGCAGCACTTTTTGGTCTTTTGGCTAAGATCAAGTGCAGTTTGCTAATCTTATACTTGATAGAAATTACTGCAGTTACACTGAGGCTTCATTTGAAGGAATTTTTTAAAATGCCATCTAGGCCTTTTGGCTAAGATGAAGCTCCTATCAAGCAGTGGAGAAGATGTAATGCCTGCTCCAATCAGTTTGAATCTTGTTGATCGAGCCCAAGACAGGAAGAATGGGCCCTGTTTTGTCAGCTTGATCTGTAATGTCTCTCTTGCAGAGACTTTGACTGGAACAATTTGGTTTTTGATTGGATAATTTTTTTTTAAAAAAGTAGCAATTCTCAGCCTTTCGGCTATTGTCAAGTGTCAGATCAAACCCAAGATGGTATACAATGCTTCAAAGTTTGTTTATTTGTCATAAATGGCTAACATTAACACTGCGATGAAATTACTATGCAAATCCCCTAGTCGCCAGATTTCAGTGGTTGCTCAGGTGCACTGAGGAAGAATTTAATATGGCCAATGCGTATCTTTTGGACTGTGGGAGAAAACCAGAGGACCTGGGGGAAACCCACACAGATACAGGGAGAAGGTGCAAACTTTGTACAGACAGTCACTCAAGCCGGGAATTGAATTCGGGTCCCTGGTGCTGTGAGGCACCAGTGCTAACCACTGTGTCATTGTGCTGCCCTAACAGTTGTGTCTGTTTGGATTTTGTTTGTCTCTCTTGTGAAGACCATGAACTGGATCCAGTTTGAATTTGGAGCAAGTAAAAAATAGACTATGGTTTGCCTTGTCCATTCTAAATATTGGGTTTGTAACTTTAAGAATGGAATAAAAAATTCTGACAGAAAGAAAAACAAACAAAACAACACTTATAGTCCATCCTTCATTGCATTTGAGAAGGGCAATATATCTTGAATAATTCACATGTGAAATTCTGGTTAGACCAATCAAAAAAGGGCACAGTGTCACCATACATAGTCTGCCCATGGATGTCTGGAAATTGCTAGTAAGGTACTGTGATATGTGTGTGTGGGGCAGGGGGCAATTAAATTTGCTTATTTAATTAGACTCCCATTGGAAACGGGCCGATGTTCTGCATATTCATTTCTTTGGACAGTTATCTAGCATCAGTTGGGTGGCCAATGGCTCTGGCAATGCTCAGACTACATGTATATTCCAACTGTAGTCTAACCAATATCTTATACAACTCACCATCAATTCCTTGATTTTTTCTTTGACATTCAGCACTCTGTTATTAGAATTCAGAAATCCATTCACTTGTACATTTTCTCATCTCTTACTTAAATATCATTTTTATTGCAGTTGGAACTTCCTGTTCATCTACAATATTGTGCTTCTTACTGTTTAATATATATTTTTCATTGTAATTTTATGTAAAATGTGTAACTCTGTCTTTATGTGGGACTATCTCAGCCATCTATCAGTCCCCGTTGTTAACCAACTTGTCTCCCCACAGTCTCCTGCATTCTTCCTCAGGTTCTAATAGTCTTAATTTAGTAGCATCAACAGACTGCAAAGTCATTCTTGTACACATATTCGTAAGCATGGAAAATAAGAGATCTGAAGGCATATTCCTGGGGCATACTACTGCCCACATCCTGCATCTCTAAAGAATCCATTTACTCTGACTGATTCCTTTTTGATATCAAACCATTTCTCTGTACCTCTCTTTGTTTCAATACCATGTGCTTCACTTGTCATTATAAGTCATTGATATGGCAACTTTTCAAATGCTGCAAATAGCACCCATGATTGTTTCTGTAACTCCTCAGTTATTTCCCAAATACGTCATTTCTATTAGTCAAGCACAAACTTTTTGCAGATTAATGCTGTCTGTCTTTGATTAATCCAGCTGATGTGCTTTTGGTCTGCAAGTTTGTTTAATATATCTGAAGATTATTGCAGACGATTTGACTGGGAAGGAACATTTCAGTAGAACCAATATTTCTTAGCTGATGTCCACACTGCATAGCACTGGATATTGATCTGGAAGGAAAATCCGTTTAATAATTTAGAAAACAGTGTCCCACTTATTTTTAACCTGTGAATGCTAAAGGTAATGTTAGTGATTCTCATTCTATTTGCAGTGTTATGCAATTAATAAACTTTAATTTTGTAATCTTATGGGCTGACATTTTAGTTTCACTTTTGTTATTACTTATAGTTTATTACTTATACTTTAGTTGATAAGTGTATGGAAGAGAAGGGAATGGTTTAGTTTGGAGGGGCATTGCTTTTTATATTGGTCGGCGCAACATCGAAGGCCGAAGGGCCTGTTCTGTGCTGTAATGTTCTATGTTCTATTATGTATTTTTTTAATTTTAAAAACCCTCATGTTGTGTTATCCATTAATAAGTGCTCAAAACCATGCATTCCTCTCTGAACAGACATTTTAAAAGTGCACGATTTTACTAGCCATCTGACTCATGCTCCCATTGCAGCGAGATTGGAGAACATAGCACTCTGCCAAATCTTTGTTCACTGCAGTGGGATGGGAAAATCCCACTGGTGTGAATGATAGGAACATTAATTATCTCTTTTGATTGGATGCCTGCTATTTAAAGGGCATCACAACTGAGAAGAGAAGATTGCTTCAGTTGTAGTCATTTTCATAACATTTTAAAAGGACAAGGAAATCTAGTGAGATTTGTAAGGAGTCAACAGCCACAAGAGTCTTCAATCCTCTTCTGAACTCCACCTACACATGCCTTAAGGTGCAAAGCTCCCCAAAGACTTGGTGCACTAAAAATATTTTGTACGCTATGCAGTCAGGCCTACAACAGATGTATATTGACGTTGAGAGGCTTGCATCATAATATGCAGATTGGCCAGGCACAGTGCTGCTCCTTGACTACAATATTCAGCAATTAGCAACTCCTACAGTTGCCAGTCAGTATTTCCTTCATGTCCTCTGACAACCAGCATTAAAGGAGTATCTGGAAAATCTTGGTTGATATCAATGCTGGGTTGATATCAATGCTGGAATTTCTCACTTTGACTGCATGTCAAACAGACCAGTGTCTCCATCAATGAAAATATTGTATTGCATCTTCCTACAATTTGAAAAATTGTAGTTCTCTGAGAATTTATTTCAGATGATTCTTCAATGCTATTCAGGCTCAATGCAGATTACTGTTTCAAATTAAACATTCTTTTTTAAAAGATAGACTGTTGGAATTACTGCTAGTGGCTTTATACTGTGCCATCCCATTTTTCTGGTGATTTCTGCATATAAGAGTTTATGGTTCACAACATCATTATTCCACTGTATAATAAAGTATTTGCATTACAGAATCTGTGTTAATGTTCCACACGAGCCTTTTCCCCTCTTCAACTAATCGCATCAATATATCTGAGGAATGGAATATTATACATATAGTACTCCCATAGAAGTTGGTGCATTGTAATGTCTACTGGTTCTTTTAAATTATAACACATAACGTAATTATTGCAGACTTTTCTTTCAAATCTCATTGATAATTATGTTAATCACAACAGTTCTATAAGCAGTATATCCTATTGCCTCTTAAAGGCAAGTTTCACTAAACGATTGCTGAAGTGGTAAATCCCATAAAATGAATACTAGGGCATGCAGCAGGATCCAGAGTGATGGATGCATTAGTACCGCAGGTGGTCAGGAGGAGATACTTCATGGTCCTGCATGGGACAGAAGACCCTCAAACACCATTCGCAGAGAGGATGGGGGCCAGCTCCTCCTGTCTGAAGCCAAAGACTTGGTTGCAGTGCAGCAAGCTGTTTAATGACTTCCTGCTGATCGTCAAGGTCAGTGAATACATCTGCACATGACATCCCTTATCCACCACAATGTTTTACATTGCTTATTGTACCACAGTCGCATCACTCACCCAGCGGCACTTGAGTCTAACACCCAGATATTTTCATCTCATCGTGGTGCACTTACAGTGCTGCCAGCCTCTTTTCTACCTCTGGCTGCCTACACTTCGGGCTATTCAGCTGTGGCAGGTATCATTGAAATACAGTGTTACATAATCAGAGGCATTCTACCCTTTGTCTAGCAGGATAAGATGGTAATGATAGCAGAGAAGAACTGGTGACACCAGGATGTCTACATCTCCTGACTGTGGAGAAGATGGTTGTCTGCATTGATGCCAACATTGAGGATGATGGCATCTTCTTGCCTCGGTTCTTTTCAACTCCCAGCATGTCATCATATTGCTACCAAGCACTATGAGCAAAACGCTGGCGGTGTGACTATTGGCTTCTTGCTTAACACCCCTATCCCTTACGCCTCCCAAAATTTCCTCTTCTGAGCTTCTGCTTTCACATACTAAGAACTGTTGCTTGCCCAGCCTTAGCAGTTCGAGGCGGAAGTGGAAAATCAGCAATAGCATAGCACTAATGATGTAGTCCCATTACTTGATCCGACACTTACAGACACTGCACATTTAGTAGTAAGAAGTTGGAATCAGCATATCTTTAGTCTTCCAGGCACAAATCAATAGCAACAAGCCAGGAGTAAGACATGTTTCATTTGCTTGCTCTCAGAAGGACGAGTTCTCAGATAAATACTGCTGCGATGTATCCTGAAGACCTTTATATGGCAGTGCACCAGAAAACATTGATCAATCTGCACACTGAGATGCTAGATGCATTGGGTTACTTGACAGAGAGCCTGCTGACTGTCAAGGAGCATGAAGGAGTCTGCTTCCAGATTGGTAGAGACCGTAACTGTGAAGCTTGTCACTTTTACATTCTCTGCTTCATCCTGCCCTGTTGCGGATCCAAAGGCACTTACCTGTCACAACCTTTGACAACACAGGCGACTTCCTCACTGAGAAAGCAACAACAGGCAAATATATTTTTAAAAAAACTCCAAAAGCAATACTTGCAGACACTTCCCAATGGGCAAAGTAAAATAAATTCTACATGCTTGTAATCAGAGTGCCTGCTTCTTTACATTTTGGCCTATCTTGCTGCTTCATAGTTTTTTTAAGGAATAAGATGGCACAGATGTTGCCAGGCTCTGTGTATTAATCAATTCTGGTATCCAGGTGTCACATCAGCTCATTGGGCTGTGTGATGTCAGTATTGCATTATTTTCACATGCTTGGCACACGTGCTTGATGCAGCTGGCTGCAGCATATTGATAATGGATGCTGTGGTCGTTATGCAGTGCCTCTGCCTGGCCTTTGTAAAAGAGAGAAAGGTTAACTGTGGCACAAGACTAAACAAATGAAAGTACAAACACAGTATTTTCAAGTCTCCTTTAGTTGCAGTTAAAGGTTCATTAGTAACATTTCTCAAAATTGTAATTGATGTCAGAAATAATAACTTAACTTTGGAATGAGCTCCATAATCGGCAAAGGATGACACTAAACTTTCAGACTGCCACAGACTCCTTTGCTAAACTAATGAACTGTATTTGTATCCTATTTCATGAAGCCTTTGGCTACAGGATTATCAGTCAAATTATAACATCTAAGATACCTGTGAAGCCTGCATTACCCTGATCAATTTCCAGGATTATTGACCACTTAGTCATGTGGTGACGTGTTTGGAGCGCAGGTGGATGGAAGCAAGTTAGAGCTGCTCAGAGTACTCAGTAAACTGTTGTTGTTATAAGTTCTTGGTCGCCAGTCGTTTGAAACCCAGTTGTTCTACATTGTGGCAGGAGTTGGCTGTATCACATAGGGATTTGGCTGCGTCGATCTGCTTGTGTTCGATGAAAATTTTGTGGGCAGCTGGGCAAAGTTTGAAGAGTGGCATACGTAATGCAGCGCTGGTTCATCAGATAAATGCAAAAAGGTACAGGCATACACTTTACTAAACTTAGTGGGCCTTGAGGTCATTTAGAAATTTGTGCCTTTTGTTTTCCAAATGGAGGAGGAAAATGACGACCCTTTCTTAAACAGATAATGTTTAAGAAAGTATGAGAACATGTGCTTGCCAGTGAGGAATATAGTATTACATAAGCATGTGTTTAGCAATGCAAACCAAAGATCTGGTGAATTACAGCCCTATGCTGCAATTTTTAAAAAAATCTTTGCAAAATAATGTGCTTTTAGCACCCTTACTAATGGATTGTGCAGAGATTGCCGTGTGAGGGGATCCATAGTAATCTTGTCTGCACGCAGCCTTTCAAATGAAAGGATTAATATTGCAATCAGGCACTTTTCATTTGCATGTTAAATATGCAGTTAGAAATAAAAAGCAAAGGGATAAGGCAATAAACAGAAGTTTTTCCGGTGCAGGGCATATCCTGCCCTAACTGCACCAACATCAGAACTGAATATTTGGAAAATGCTGCAATGAACATGGCAAATTGAAGCATTTTACCAAAAGTTGCAGATCTAAACCACCATCACTCTGTACTCCGAGAAGAGTACCCTTAGCCAAGAAACAGGAATTAGTCAATAAGTTGCACTGGATGATGATACTAGATGTCGTAACTGCCAAAGATGAGGCTGTGGACTGGAATTCAGCAATAGTGGCTGTGGTAAATTAAGACGGCGTGGTCAAGATTTGTATCAACCCAGTCCATTCAAAGGCACTGCTCAGATGGTAAAGACGATTAAATACGCCATAGCTAACTTGCCAATGGAAGATTTTCAGCATTCTGGATGTGAAATGTGGGTTCTGGCACATTTGGCTCAAAGAAGGATCCTTAAAACTCACTATGTTCATGTCTGCAGTAGATATCATTTCATCTGCATCTCCAACAGCATTGAGTTTTTCCAACAATGTACAAGCAACTATTTGCAGCCCAACCCCATGAAATTGTCACCAATGATACCCTGCTTTGAGTTTGTATAATGTAAGAAAATGATGCATGTCTTTAATAAAGTAAAGAATAAAATTTATTGATAGTAAGAAGTAGGCTTACATTAACATGTAATGTTACTGTAAAAATTCCTTAGCCAGCACGCACTCTGGCACCTGTTCGAGGACACTAAGGGAGAATTTAGCATGGCCAGTGCACTTAAACCAGCACATCTTTTGGACTGTGGGATGAAATCAGAACATGCAGAGGAAACCCACGTTGACACGGAAACTATGGACCAAACTGGGAATTGAACCCGAGTCCCTGGCACTGTGAGGCAGCAGTGCTAACTACTGTGCTGCCATGCTGCTATCTTTGTCTCATCTTGGATAGAATTAGGACCACACAGTTCAAGCTTAATTCTGCTAAATGCAGATTTAGGGTCAACAGATTCCCTATGTGGGCCACAAACTCTCAGCAGATGGTGTGGAGCCAGATCCAGACAAGAAAATGACCATATGACAGATGGCCATTCTTGTGGACAAGTACACTTTGCAGTGTTTCCTTTGTATGACAAATTATCTTTAAATTCTTTAAAGTCACTGGATCTCTTTGTCAGCTCCTCTACCAAGATTTCAAATGGTGTTGACAGGAGCATCGCACAGCCTCACTTGGTGCCACAATACTTTGACATTTGTGTGCCTTTGTTCCTATTAGCGGAAACCTTCCAGCATGGACTTTGTGCAGCCTACATTCAGAATGCCTCTTTTCATCAGGTGCTCTCAGTGATACTGAGACTCATTATACCCAGATGAGGATGATTTCCCATGAGCTCTGCACATTCTTCACCATCAAAGATGACTTACCTGTACAGGACAGACTGATACTACATGTTCAGCAATTTGTCATCCTCATCTCCCTCTCCAAACGTTTTATACCAGTAACTCTGCAAGGGCATCCAGGGTGAAGGCAACCAGATAGAGGGCAAAGGAATCATTATACTGAGCCACCAAGTATGCAGGCATGGAGAGGCATGTATCCAGATATGCACCATGCAATGCACTTGAGCCACATCAATCCAAAGATCCAGATCCACTCTACATGAGGTCCCTTACAGCAGCTGACATCTTTGCATGGAATAGTAAATAGCATTTGGTTTTAGCCTTGCATTCCAAGTGGTTTGAACTTGACTATCTGCCAATCTCAAGAGATACTTTGCCACGTTCTTCAGAGGATGATGATGGATGCCTCCAGTGAGTTCAGGAACTTGGAACACACAAGACTTTGAGCATGTCACATATAGCCCCCAGTACCCAATGGCCTTACAGAATAGGTGGTGTGCTCAGTCAAGCATCTTCTAGAGATTACAGTTTACTGTACTGCACTCGTTATGCTGAGACTCATCAACAAGGTGAATGTTCCCCAGGCATACTTGGGTCAAATTCCCCAGAACACGGGCAGAGTGGAAACATGTAAGAACTGCTCAGAATTCTTAATTATTGTTGTTATAAGTCCTTGTTCATTAGCTATTGGGAATACAGTCCTCCCACAAGGATGATGTCTATTAGTCTCCTAATTATTTCTGTTATCTGGGTGGGCATTCAGCCTTCCCTTATCTGTGAAATATAGGATGAGAGAACTTTTGATTCACACAGATGGATAAATCTTTGAACAGACTGAAAAGTATAGCAAAGGATTCCATGCAGTACTATTTAAATAGTAATGATCCACAGAAGATCCAGATCCAGACAATATAAATATCTTATCGAGACTGGTTAGGCCCAGACAAGCTGTAAACCATTGCAGTACAGTACAAAGGGAGTGCTGAGCTTTTAGAAGCCTTGGATAACATGTTAAACCAAAGCCACAATTGTCTTCCTTGGGTCGATATGACAGACCCCTTTCCAGTATTTTGAAGAAGAGGAAATGAGTTTTGCCTAGTATTCTGTCTAATATTAATCACCCATCTAACATTACTAAAACAAATTATCTGGCCATTATCACTTAGCATTTGTGTGAATTTGCTATGTGGTGACTGGCAGCTGCATTTTCTACCCTGTAACAATGATGAAAAAGCAAAACCACTTAGTTGCTTGTAAAGTGTTTTGTGATGTCCTGAGTGGTGAAAGGTAATTTACAAATATGAATCTTTCATTTTTTTTATTCAAAGTTGTTATGATGTTGTAAAGCTATAAATTCCCAGAAGCTCTGCTTTTATATTGTTTTATGGAATAAGAGTTCAAATTTAAAGAAAAATGGATTGACAGATGTCAAAATAATAAAAACGTAAGGATGTAGTAATTTTTAGAGTAATGTAGCCAAAGGCCTAGTTGCATATTTTTGCCTTTTTCTAAATAAACAACATACTTTTAGATTGGCATTTTATGGGTCAGGAAGTTCTGGTGAAATTGTGCACATTTAACTTATTTTTATGCAGGGAAAAAGGTTGTGCATTATTTTTGTCACAGTGATATCTCTGACGAGTGACACCGTGGTATGCTTCAGTGTATATAACACCATTTTGAAATCAAAAATCATTTCAGTCAAAATTTTTGTCATGAAACGGCTACTTTTGCTTTAGCAGTTAGTATTGAAATTAAAAATAAAGAGCATTTGTATAATAGGCTGTTCAAACATGCGAACTGTTGAGTAAATTGATAATAGGCGAAATTTTATTGATGTTTTTATAAAATTTCAGTTCAAATAATTTTTTATCACCTGTGATAACATTTTCTTCAATTTCGTTTTGAAATATTTCTAAATTTATGTTTGAATATCCTGTAAAATTAAGTGCTGTTATAGATTGTTAAGAGATTTTTAATTACTGCTAAACTGGATACAGTTGTGGGATTTTGTTCTGCACTAAGCAGAAGGCTGATTCTGAGAAAGGGGTGGAATAGAAGTGGGGCAAAACTGGTGTTTCATCGCTGGTTTGTACAGGTCATTGGCTATCATGGTTCAATGCTCTAGAAGTGGTTTTCAAATGCTTGAGTGACTGAATGGACAACCATGGCAGTAATTAACTCTATAAAGTCAATGAAAGACTTTTCTTTTGTTTGAAACCAATCTGCAATAAAACTTGAGTAGCAATTTTCAATAATGTTTGTATTTATTTACTTTACCCTTTCTAAACTTCTTTCAGAAAAACGTTTTCTTTAAAATTTTTGAACAGTAAGAAATGATTACAATATATCTTAGGATGTTTGTCATGTTAAATGTGTCATTTAGCGTTTTTAAATGACAGTGTACCCTCATATTCTGGAAAGTACTTGAAAAGAAATATTTAATTTACTACTACTATTTACAGGTCATAGCACCCTATGCCATTGACAGAGAAAGAGAAAATCTGCCATGGAGCCTTTGACTATTATAGTTTGAAATAACTATATATTTTCCGATCATGGAAGATCCGCACTGCTTGAAATCTCTGTTTGAATGAGATATTTTTGGTTATTGTTATGGCTGCTGCAGGTTCACAGCATTGATGTTTCTGGTGCTAATAACATAATACTCATTAAAAGCTGGGAAAATAACATGAATTTTTAATTCAAATAATTATTATACATCTTGAAGTGAAGATTAAGTTTTGACATTTCCTAGATAAAATGACGTTGAAACTATGAATTATGATCTTCAAATTCATTTGTAATCTTTTTTTAAAAATGCAACTGTTGGTGTTTTTTCTGATGAGTAGTTGCACCTTACTTTGATGTATTATCTGACCACAACAGAGATGGTAATCAAATAATATAAATTGGGGGTCGTTTTCTAAATTGTGGGATGTGGGTGTTGCTGGCTGAACGAGCATTTATTGCCCATCACTAATTGCCCTTAGAGGTCATTTAAAAGCCAACCACACTGCTGTGAATTTGGAGTCACATTTGGTCAGACCAGGTAAAGATGGCAGATTTCCTTCCCTAAAGGATGTTGGCAAACCAGATGGGTTTTTCTGACAAATAACAATCATTTCATGGTCATCACTAGATTTTAAATTCCTGATTTTTTTTAAAAATTAAATTCAAATTTCACCATCTGCTGTAGTGTGATTCGAACCCAGGCAGTGTTAGGCTGAGATAATATCATTATGCCATTGCCTCCCTTAAATGTCAGAAATGTCACTTCCTTAGCATGTGCCATTTAGTTGAATGCAGTTCATTATGTGATATATATTGCATGTGGATGAAGCTCTCTAATAGCAACATGTGCTCAGAAAATTACCCAGTGGTCCCAACATTCTTGCGTTAGACATGATGAAAATTGGCCAAATCCTAGCACAGAAACTGCTTGAAGATCATGTCTTATGAATGCTGAAGGGGGACAAGAGAGAATGAATTGCAGACTGCCCCTTCTGTCAATCCCCCTTTTATGAGGGGAGGAACCCATGCCAGATTATTTGGACAAAAATTAGTTTCTTCAATAGTATCCTCTTCTACTAGAAGTGGGATGCTAGTGATTCTATTATTGTCCTGTCTCAGTTAAATTAGCACAGATTTGGGACTTTACTGATCTTGATGTCTCAAGAGCTGAATACATCATTCACCTATGATTCATCAAGTTCAGTTGGATAAATTATTCTTTGCATAGTATAAACACTGGGTGAGTTTCAACAATATGAATGCATTGGCGCTAATCTAAAGTTACTTACAAGATGGAACCAGTCAACTTGTTCAGATAATATTTGAAAATCATTAGAAGTTTAGAACCTTATTCTTGTGGACTAACCTCCAGCCTACATTATTATCTGTACGTATATTTGCTTTCTCTGGATGCTCACCTTTTTAATGACAAAGTTTATATCTACTGTACTGGCGTCATTGCTTATCTATTTCCAGATAAAAAGTAAGTGGCAATCTTATACACAGATATTTCAATTCCACTTATACTACCACTTTACCTCCTTTTGTTTTTTAAAACAAACTTTTGATTTTTGATGTATGTGAACTTGGCTAAGGTTCCCAAGTAACGTATGTTAGCTTCTGTTATCACAGTTTATTGATGGAAATGAAACAGTGTTGACATTTTATGAACATTTAACACACAACTCAACTTACAGATAAGGTGCACGGCTTGGCCTTTCTGTATAAATTTGTGTGACTTCAAGTACAGTATTTGGGTGTTTGGTGGCATCCAGTAACTGTTCACAGCAAATAGCATGGAATTTAGAAGTGCAGCTGCAGTGGGGATTGTATCTCTTGATGTGGTTAAAAAAGGTAACAAATTTGAACACAATTAAGTGCAAGAAAACATGTATCTTTGGACATGAGAGTAACTTACAATCAGTTGCACCTGATAAGCATGTGTAAAGTGGATCTCTGATCGGTATGCTGAATCATTCACAACTTGTTGCCCTGCTTAATTTTCTGTTCAGACAGCCTTACTGCCATTTTGTCAACCTTTTAAAAGGTGGTTCAGAAATTGTGATGTCTGTCCCGACCACATTGACCCATGAGGCTTGCCGCCATTTTTGTTACCTTTAACTGCCATAAATGGCTGTATGGAGGCTATCAACATATCTAATAACTTTTGAATGGCTATTTTCTTTAAATTCTTTTAAACAGCTGTCACAGACCTTTTACATCCAATTTCCAACCTCACACTGCTGAACTCCAAACATCAGGCCTAGTAATGTCTTCGGCCTTATTCAGATCATGTAAATGAATCTGACCTGCTAAATAAGTCACCAGATGCATGCTATCAGAAAATCAACTGAAGAAAATATAGGTCCATTAAAGTCAAAAAGCTAGATTTGCAAGTATTGTTTTAACAAACATAAATCATCAACAATCCTTTGTTAATTTAAATTTTTTTAAAATAAAAGTTTCATATCAACATCCTGGGCGTTTCTATTGACCAGAAACAGAACTAGACTAGCCATATAAATAGTATTGCCAAAAAAGCAGGTCAGAGGCAAGGACTACTGCAACAAGTAACTCTCCGTCTGACTTCCTAAAGCATTTCCAGAAATCTACAAGGCACGAGTGAGGTGAAATACTTTCTCCTTGCCTGGATGAGTGCAACTCCAATAATGCTCAAGTACCTTGCCATCCAGGACAAAGCAGCCCACTTCATTCACACCCCTTCAGAAAACACTCACTCCATCCATCTCCGATGAACAATGGCAGCCATGTGTACCGTTTACAGAATGCACTGCTGAAATTCACCAAAGCACCTTAGGCAGCACCGTCCAAACCCTTAACTACTGCCATCTCAAAGGATAAGGATAGTACACGAAATGGGAAATTCCACTCCAAGTCACTCACCATCTTGACTTTGAAACATGTTGCCATTCCTTCACTGTCACAACATCCTTGAGCTCCCACCTTAATACGATAGTGATGTACTTACACCATATAGACTGCAGCAGTTCAAGATAACAGCTCACCATCACCTTCTGAAAGGCAATTAGGGATGAGCAGTAAATACCCGCCTCGCCAGCAATGCACAAATCCCATGAATGAAGTTGGGAAAAAAAACATCTTCTTTGGAACTGTATTGTTTCTGTTTGTATGCAGCAATATATTTTCTGGAGGCCAATATTTTACTGTTTTACTAAGTATATGATAATGGGACATTTTTGTTTAATTTGGTAAGTTAAATGTAAATTAATCAGATAACATAATTTAACCTGTTTTCAGGTGGTCTAAATTGCCCTGTCAATTGTTGCTAAGAGTTGTTGTCAATTAGAGTTGTGATCTTAGTTGAAGTGACTGATTAGAAAGACATCAAGGTCTTGCTGAGTATCCATCTCTCTGTTTATACTCATTCAAGTAATAATCTGCCTTCCTATATTTGCTACTGAAGTGGATAACTTCACATTTATCCACATTGTGCTGCATCTGACCAGCCCACTTAGTCACCCTGTCCAAATTATGCTGAAGCATCCTTCTCACAGTTCACTCTCCCACTCAAGTTTGTATCATACACAAATTTGGAGATTTAGCTTCCTCATCCAAATCATTAACATATGATGTGCAGTGCAATTTAAATTAATTTCTTGTAATTGTTTCAGCCTGTTAACTGCTAACTATTGCAGCATTATTAGGAAGAAGTAATAAAGTTAAGTGTGTTCTGGAGTTGAAAAATATTAACTTCAGCAGTAAACTGATGATAAATGATTATTTGAACATCTGATTTGTTTGAATAGATACAATTCAATCAAATATAGGAAGAAACAAACAAGATCAAATGAAAAACTGCAAATACTGGAAATTTCAGACAAAAATAAGTGCTGAAAATGCAGGAAGGTATATTAGCACCTGAAGTAAAGGAGAAAGGTGAACCAATGATTCATTACACTTACTTAAGCATTAAAATGCAGCTGTGGATATGTTTCTATTAAAGTTTTAGATTCTGTAATATTGAATCTTTTTTTTCCCACTAACAGTACAAAGCTGAAATTCCTTTTTTCCTACTAACGTACAGTGGCTGAAATCTTATTGAAAATAACGCCAAATTAAATAGTGTACCATTTGCATTTTATGATAAAGAACTGAAGTAAAGAAATCTTAGTCAAGTCAGAAGAACTGTCTTTTTCCGACCCCATGTATGGGGGCAATAGTAGAATTCAGGTGGTTCAATTGATGCTTGTTATAATCGTATAAATATAGATTACTTTGGGTAAAGGTTTGTAATATTTACCATCTTGATGGTTTACAAATATTTCAGTGTTACTGAACTTGATTACATTAGTGTGGATGGATTTATATAATATCGCCAGCATTAATTAACAAGCCATAAGGGTATGTATTAAGTGGTGAAGGTCTGTAAAATTATTCTTTAGATGATATTGCGAATGTAAATATACACTCTGGTAGAGCCGGCCCATTGTGTCACATGCAGGTGCTGGATTGAACAGGTTGAGTGCTGCAGACAGACAGTAGGCACCACTTAGACATAGAGCTGTGCTAGGATTGGAGTTGCCAGGGCCTTATCTGGAGCCACCCCCAGTGACACATATACTGCCGTACAGTTTGACTTTCACTGTTCTCCAAGGGCTTGCAGAACACCTTTCAGGGAAAAAATGGAGGCTGTTGGAGTGCAAATGTTCAGACCATGTTCATTCCAGAGCTTTTACATGTAAGTACTTTTGTAACTTTTAAGAAGTTTCTAACTGAGAAGTTGAAAACAATTTTTTCTACTCGTAAATATGTTAAGGCAAGAGCTCTACAGGGGGAAAAACAGGTTGTGAGAGTTTAAGGATCACTCAGAATCTGCTTCATGATTATTTCCATTCCCAATTTGCCAATATATTGCGAACGGATTTTTAAAAAATTTTAAACCCCTTCGTAGTTTAGTGTTTTACTTGACTCTGATTATTTACGATTACTTCTTGTTCTCAAATCTTTTAGATTGTCCAGTGAATGTGTCTGTACACAACACATTACATTCGTCAGTGAGAACACAGCTAAATATAAATATTTAAATACATTGGTGTGAGCTCAAAAATCTCAAACATTTCAACTAGCTGTATAGTAATGTCTGCAAACTTGCTTCAACCTTTTGTGTTGCATCAGATGGTAAAATAGTAAAGATATAAAAACTGGACATTTCTGGCAGGTAAAATGTGAAGATGTATCAATTGGATCTGAGGATACCTTGTCAAGCACGTGCTCATTTTGGAACATGAAAATTTGCAGCATTTTTTTAATATTTTGCCATGCTGGGTACGAGAAATTCCAAGTATTTGTCTTTAAATAAGAAAAGTACTGAAGCGAATCATCATTGTGGCTGTTTATTAAGTTCAAACTGAAGCAAATATCCAGCAGTTCAACTTATTAATTATTTACTGAGTAGTCATGGGTCAAAAGAGAAGGTTTTCTTGAACAAAATTAACATCACCTTGTGGTGGTAAGGTTCCAGTAATTGTGTTGGGTTTTGTCCCAAAAAGTAGCGCAAAACAGAAGTATGTCATTACTATCAAGATTTTTTTTCATTGTTGTGGCACTTATCAGAAAGCAAGATATGATGTTTGAAGTTTTTAGTAAATAAGTAGTTGTTTAAAAAGAAGCTTAAACGTGAATTATAGTTGAACCAGAAGTGTCATTGTGAAGGAAAGTGTCACATGCTGCCATGTGTAATTGGAGTATTAGAATGTAAAAAAAATTAAAATGTAACATTTATACAGCTGTTTCCTCCAGAATAAACCAAATTGCTATGTTAATATTTGTACTCATGGACCTTTTTTATGGGCAAAAACAACACTTTTAATAAAAGCCTCCAAGTTTTAGTCTCATGCTTGGTAGTGGTTTGCTAAACTAAAGGCATTGATGTAAAGGTGAGTTGTTTCAATCTTGAATTATTAGGAAAAGGCTCTAAGTCCTCACCTGTGGTTATTATGCACTTCATCCACCTCTAATGTGTTGTCTGCAATTTCCACTAGGGTTTATTGGCAAAGATATAGATATTTTACCTTAAATGTGTTAAACTAAATGTTTCTTATTAATGCTGCAGCAAGCTCTTTTTGAACAATGAAATGTATGTCCAAACACATAACGCAGGACTGCAGAAATGATCTAAACGCCATTTATTGCTGACAGCAATTTTAAATGTTGCACTGCCACAGTCAGTCTGAACAGTTTGTATCTATTGCGGTAATTTATAAATACCTATCTGCTGTTGATTTTTGGTCTGTCTAGAAATTGAAACCTAGAAAGCTGTTTGCTGAAGTAACTAGATATTTTCATTGTGTTTCAGCAGTTGTTAGTTTAACATCCAGTAATTGATCTGATATGGTGAGATATCAGAAGGTGACTTTAAAACAAATTGGTAACGTTAAGTAGTCTAATATTCTTTGGGTGATTCTCCAATCTCATTGTGCCTGGCGCTGGTCCCAGAGCATGGGTCTAAAAATCAGTTTTGCATTCAGTGCCAAACAGTTTGCGATTCTCCCTTCTAATGGCACGAACCGGATTGAACCCAGAAAGGCTGCAAGGCGGATTTACGTGAGATTTGACTGGATGTTGATCTCATTAGCTTCTTCCTTCCCAGAACGTTCTCACCTCTGCGGCGAGTGGACATACCAGTGTCAATCACTACTAGTCTCGACTAGTGGAGAGGTGGTATGATGGTCACGCTGGAGGACCTGGAGGCATGGTCAGGCAGTGCTCACCTGGCACACTGGGAATGCTCATCAGACAGTCTGGTAGTGGGGCAGTTCGAGAGCGTGGGACATGAGTCGTGGGCATGATGGGGGTTGTGCAGGTGTGGGTCCGACCAGGGTTTGTACTGAGCTAGATCATGAAATAGTCGTGAAAGCGGGTGGGTCAAGAGTAAGGCAGGCTGATCATCAGGATGACTCTGGTGGCCAATGACCCATGTCAGGGAGGGGTTGGTGAAATGTAGTGCTGATGGGGTGGGGTGGGGAGGGAGTTCTGATGTCTGTGGAAGGGACGGGGTCTCCCAATGCACTGAAATCTGGCCTTGCAGACTGGTACTCAGAATACAGGATCATGATGTATTTAGCCCCCTCTCCAGTAGCAGCATGCAATCTCCAACTTTCCAGAAAAGTGACTGAGTGTGGTAGGATTGCAATTTGGAGTGCCCTAAGAGACCACTGCAGATTCCTCCGTTATTTTCACCATTAAGATGTTTGGGAGATTCTGCTCCTTTTTTCTCAGATAATCTCTGTTCTGTATCAAGATGAGGGTTATCAATCCAGGAGAATTGACTACTTTTCTCTAACTCCGTCATCAGACATTCTTAACTTTCCATTTCCCATTGCAGCTGGGGCTCCTTTTGCGACATTGGCAATTGGTGCTATGATATGAGCACTTTTTTGTTGTGACCTTGGGTGTATTTTTAAATGATTTAACGGAAACTACATAATTTTTCTTTGCAAGTTTTTAAACCTTAATGCTTTGATTAAGTTTCATATTACTTTCAGCTTCAAAACTGCATATTTTCCAGACGAACAACAGGCAATTAATTTCATGCAAATAGGTGGCAGTAAATATTGAGATATAGATGTAGTAGAAATGTTTTTCAGTGTATTGTTAAGAATGATACACATCTTGTCCCTTGCAGCTTTCTAATCTGAAGGCTAGGTCCAGTGGTACCGTGTGCCCGCTGGTTTGCAATGGGTGGAGGGGAGTTACAGAACTGAAGTGTAGGTACAGCCCCCATTTCCTACTGGGTATAGTTTGGTTGTTTTCTACATTCGATGAATTGATGTACTTACAGTCATAAACCTACTGTAATTAGCTTCATGCCATTCTTAATGCTTTCCTTCCTTCAAATTGAAGCAAAAGACTTCAAGCTTTTAGATTGCTGGAGGATTTATCTTTTATTGGAAGTTTTCTTTTTCTGTCAACGTTTTAGTTAAAAATGACTTCATATCCTATTGTTTTATGGAAGGGGAATCAAAACCAAGTATTGTCTTTAAGTGTGGCACGGTTATGGGGAATAATTGGACTAGAGTATGAAAGGTGCAATGCCTTTACCATTTTGAAGTCGTATAGTCTGCCTTTCCTTAGTTGATCTGCAGCAACAACATTTAGAGCCAACATTTAACATGAGATTACTACTTCTAGCGATTTGATAAGGTCATCACTGCCACCAACCATTGACCCAATTTCGGCTACCATCTCAAAGCTAATTCATGTACTATCTGCACCAAACAGATGATCGATATTTGATTGTCAGTGTGTGCTACCGTCTTTCTCACTGAAATATAGAATGTAGCTGCTGCATTTCCAACAGTATGGGAAGGAGCTAAGTGGAAGATCATTGAGGATTGTCGTTTTCATAACTTGACGTTCATCCAGCATTACAGTCGGTGATCATATTTGTATTAACATAGTTTGATATGCAAAGTTGTGGAATATGTGTCTGGTTAGGTACATTGCATTGTAACAGTGAGCTGTGCTGAGCCCTTAATTTGCATCATAGAAAAGGAAGTTTGCATACAAAATTATGTATAGCTTAGTCAACAGTGCTTTACTGTTGTAGAATTTTGGGCTAACTACCATCCACACTATTAATTACCAAATTCCTTCAATATATTATCTTGTTTTATATCTGTTCTCAGATTTGAACTCAGTGGGCCCTTTACTGAATCTAGTTATTATTTCCTGACAGGCATGGCGCTAATTGCTGCAGAATGTTTCAATAAGGGGAACTTTCTTGCAGTCACAAGTTCATTTTGCCAAATACTGTGCTGCACCATGAGTTTCCCATAGATTATTTTGTGCCATGGTAGATTTATTTCTTATTGATCTCACCCAATACTACTACTTTTGGATTTGATTACTTTTTGTTTCCTAAGAAGTACCAACCATTTTAAGGGGCTGCATCCCTTTACATTTGAAAGGACTGTGTGCTTATAATAGACTGTTATGCTAAGTTACATTCCCTGTTCAAGTTCTAAGTATCACAGCATGTGATTGGATGTGAATTAGCCTTATAGTGTCTGGTAAAACCTGTTCCATTGACATTGAACTTGGAACTCTGATTTCTAGATCTTGATTAAAGCCTTGGAAGCAAATTTTCTTTAGGTACCAAGATTATGTGTAAAATGATTAATTGGCAAGTATTAAGCAATTTGATTTTGAATTGTGGATGTAGTTGTAGG
Source organism: Sphyrna mokarran (assembly GCA_024679065.1). Lineage (NCBI taxonomy): Eukaryota > Metazoa > Chordata > Chondrichthyes > Carcharhiniformes > Carcharhinidae > Sphyrna > Sphyrna mokarran. The sequence goes on along the minus strand of JAGIQG010000003.1, from coordinate 99,486,640 downwards.
GAGGATATGGATAGTTTTCTGTTTGAGCAGTAGGGTAAAATGAGCAGTACTATATAAGAACATAAGAACCAGGAGCAGGAGTAGGCCATCTGGCCCTTGAGCCTACTCTGCTATGCAGTAAGATCATGGCTGATCTTTTTGTGGACTCAGCTCCACTTACTCACCCGCTCACCATAACCCTTGATTTCTTTACTGTTCAAAAATTTATCTATCCTTGCCTTAAAAACATTCAATGAGGTAGCCTCAACTGTTTCACTGGGCAGGGAATTCCACAGATGCACAACCCTTTGTATGAAGAAGTTCCTCCTCAACTCAGTCCTAAATCTGCTTCCCCTTATCCTGAGGCTAGTTCTAGTTTCACTTGCCAGTGGAAATGATTTCCCTGCTTCTATCTTATCAATTCCCTTCATAATTTTCTATGTTTCTATAAGATCTCTCTTCATTCTTCTGAATTCTAATGAGTATAGCCCCAGTTTACTCAGTCTCTCCTCATAAGCCAACCCTCTTAAATCCAGAATCAACCTAGTGAATCTCCTCTGCAATCCCTCTATAGTGCCAGTATATCCTTTCTCAAGTAAGAAGACCAAACCTGCAGACAATACTCCAGGTGTGGCCTCACCAGCACCTTATACAACTGCAACACAATCTCACTGTTTTTAAACTCCATCCCTCCAGCAATGAAGGACAAAATTCCATTTGCCGTCTTAATTACCTGCTGAATCTGCAAACCAATTCCTTGAAATTCCTGCACAGGGTTCCTCTGCACTATAGCATGGTGCAATTTTTTACCATTTAAATAATAGTCCATTTTACTGTTATTCTACCAAAATGGATGACCTCACATTTACCAACATTATATTCCATCTGCCAGACACTTGTCCACTCCCTTAGATTATCTACATCCCTTTGCAAATGTTCAGTGTCCTTTGCACACTTTGTTCTTTCACCCATCTTAATGTCATCTGTGAATTTTGACATACTACACTTAGTACCCATCTCCAAATCGTCTATGTAAATCGTAAACAATTGCGGTCCCAACACTGATCCTTGAGGCACACCATGGTTGCTGATTGCCAACCAGAAAAATACCCATTTACCCCCCCCACCCCCCGCCACCTTTGCTTTCTGTTAGTTAACCAATCTTCTATCTTTGCAAATACACTACCCGAAACACTGTGCACCTTTATCTAATGTAGCAGTCTTTGGTGCGGCACCTTGTTAAATGCCTTCTGGAAATCCAGATGTGCCACGTCCACAAGTTCCTCATCGCACATGTAATACTCTCAAAGAATTCCATCAAATTAGTCAAACGTGACCTGCCCTTCATGAACTCATGCTGCGTCTTACCAATGAGACGATTTATATCCAGATGTCTCGCTATTCCTTTGTTGATAGATTCAAGCATTTTCCATATTGCAGAAGTTAAGCTAACCTCCCTATATCTATCTTTTTTAAATAGTGGTGTCACATTTGCTGTTTTCCAATCTCGGGAGCCACCCCAGAGTCCAGCAAATTTTGGTAAATTACCATTAGTGCATTTGCTATTTATCCTGCCATCTTTTTTACTACCTTGGGATGCATTCCATCAGGACCAGGAGACTTGTCTACCTTTAGCCCCATTAACTTATTTCATAGTCTTATACGCCTCGCTCACTTAAGTCACTTTTCAGGCAACTTCTTAAGACCTATATCAAGTGATGTGAAATTATCGCAGTGTATTAGTGCCAAAAGTTAAAATTTCTCAACTTTAAATTGATTTAAAATGTTTATGCTCCCTGAACAGGCAGTTTTATTTGATAACACTGATAAAACAGTATGAGAAATAGGATCTAAAAATATTCACACGTTTTGCCTGTCATGTATCCATTTTTCATGCTAATTAGTGACGACTATAGCTATCTAAAATAAAACTATTATTTTACTGATATGTAACAGTGATACAAAATTAATGCTTAATCAGCAAATCACACACAAACTGCCAACCTGAAGATAAAATAACTATGGTGTCCATTTTTTGCATCAAATTTTAATTTGACCTTGTGCTAATGTCAATACAGAAAGCAGTGATATTACAGCAGAATTAGACTCATAGCTAAAACAAGAACCAATAATAGAAATAACTTTGATCCACAACTGTGTCTTTCTCTTCATTGCATTGTTCCCCAATCAATTTTGGCTTTAATATTGAAAGTTTGTGTGAAATACATTTTGATTAACTGGTTGATCTCATTTGACATTGTTCATGAATATTTTGGGATTTGGACACAGGTTTGTGATGTCTGTTGCAGTTCTGTTCCTGACCAGAGAGGGTAATAAAGTGCAGCATCCAGGGTTGGAATGCAGTGTGGCTGGAGAGCAGCGTATACATTTTGAAATTAAAACTAATAATATTAAAAGAGTCAGGAGCTACCTATTTCACTACAACAAATATTAAACCAGTGCTGATTTAGACAATATCTTTGATAAACTAATGGACCTAATCATTTAGGCAGAAATATGGGACATGATTTGTACATTCTTAGAGAAGCAGGAATAGGAGGGAAACAAGTTTAAAAACTTGCTGATTAAACTAGTCTCTATATTCATAGCTGTTCTATTTTAGTATGAACCGACTGCTGAGTATGTCATCAGTTACTTCTAGGATCTGTCCTGCAACCAAGTATAATGCAATTTGTACAGTGGTCATGGGTCTAATGTTGTGGCAAACTATTGGTGCATGTATATCGTAAATCTACTTTAAATGCGAACATTTGGCTGTCAAAATGACAATGAAGATGCTAACTATTGTTGTTTTTAACCTTCACATTTTGGAACAAATTGCAAGGCTATTTACCAAAGGAATAGGCTGTCAACAATGAAAAGAACATTTGATTAAATCCCACAAAATGTATCAAACTTGTTTTATTTTAACGATCTGGCCTGCTGTTCCTCTTGAAAAAACAGGCTTACTGGTATCAGTGCTACTCAAAGGGTATCCCCTATTTTACCTTAAAAATGCTGGTTTTAGTCAAACACTTGTTTTACACTCAGTTAAAGACAAGGAATCATAAAATCAGGGATGGGAGGGGGCTGGGTGGGTGGTACAAATTGGGTCTGACCCATTTCAAGGATTTGAAACCAGATGTTTTCACCATATATAATTGTGCAAATAATTGTCGATTGGCAGAAGCAGAAACCCGAGCCTCATTTAATTTCTGAGTAAACACAGTCTTCTGTGCAGCAAATAAAAATCATGCCATTGGTCATGTATGAGATATTCACCAAACATTAATGAGCAGGATATGCTCTTCTTTTACAACTTCCAATGTTCATAATGCCAAGTTGTCTTGTTTCTTTTTCTGGTTATCTTTTTAAATTTTTATCTGTGCAGCAAGTTTATCTGCTTTTCTTTCTGATATATTTACAAAGATATAAATACACCATGCAGTTTAAAATTGTTGCACGACCCATTGCACTGATGCATATCGGGCACTAGTTCTATGTGTTTTTGGGTGAAGAAATTCAAAGCCACCTTGTTAACTCATGCTTTTAGTGCTTAACAATATAGCATGTACACAGACCGAACCTCCTGAGATTCTTCATTTTATTTTAGAAATAAAGTTTATTTATTAGTGACAAGTGGACTTACATTCACACTGTAATGAAGTAACTGTGAAAACCCTCTGGTTACCAAACTCCAGTGTTTGTTCAGGTACACTGAAGCAGAATTTAGCATGGCCAATGCACCTAATCTGCACATCTTTGGACTGTGGGAGGAAACCGGAGCACCTGGAGGAAACCCACATGAACACAGGGAGAATGTGCAAACTCCACACAGACAGTGACCCCAGTGGCAATCAAACCTAGGATCCTTGGTGCTGTAAGACAGTAGTGCTAACCACTGTGCCACCGTGCTGTGAAGGATCTTCCTAATATCTGCAGAAATCTGCCGTCTTTACCTATTCTGGCCTACATGTGACTCCAGATCCCCACCAATGTGGTTGACTCTCAACTGCCCTCTAAAATGGCTTAGCAATCCACCTTGTAAGGGCAACTTTGGATACTAAATAAATGCTGGCCTGCCAATGATGCCCATGTCCCACGAACAAATAAAAAAAAATTCAGCAGCCTGTTTGCTGGTTGGTGGCTCCTGATCTCTTAACCTCAGCCTATAGTGATGTCATCGCATCATACTTAATGAAATAATGAAATGAGCTGCCCTTCCCTTCAAGCTTTTCCACACAGCTAGCATTGGATTATTGTTCGCCATATGCACAAGGAGTGTCAACATCTGCTAATCCAGCCAAGTAACGTTCCTCTTCACAGAAGTTCTTTGATTAATACAGCTATTGATAGTTTGAAAACTGACTTTCTGATTATTACATAAGATCTAAAAATGATGGAAGATTGCTGCAAAATATGAATCAGTTAATTTGGTGAAAACTTTCCCACATAAAAGCAGCAATAGGCCAGTTGGCTCCTTGAGCCTGCTCCTCCATTCATCTAGATCTTGGCTGATCTTCTATCAGAGTGCCATTTTCCTGTAATATTTTTATCCTATATTTAGGATAAAAAGATCTCTAAATATCTTTAAGATCTAGAAATCTATTCATTCTGTCCTGAATGTACTTGATATGCAAGTATAGTCCTCTGGAGTAGAAAATTCTGAATATTCATCATCTTAATTGAAGAAATATTACCTGTTACTGTGAGACTTTGTTCCTAACTTTTAAACCTCAGCCAGGGAAAGCATATTTCCTGCATCTACTCTATAGAGCCCTGTAAGAATTTTGTGTGCTTCAATGAGATCATCTCTCATTCTTCTAAACTGTTGTGAATATAGGCCCCATTTTCTCAATCTCTCCTCATAAAATAAGGCCACCATCTCGGGGATCAGTCTAGTGAATCTTCACTGAACTCCCTCTATGGCAAGTGTAATGTTCTTGAGGTAAGGAGACAGAAACTGTACCTGAAATCTTGGCACTGTGTCTCTAAGGCTCTATATACTTGCAAAAAGACTTCTTTATACCTGTATTCAAATCTTCTTACAATCAAGACCAACATACAATTTTCCTTCATATTACTTGCTGCACCTACGTGTTAGCTTTCAATGACTTATAAACAAGGACCTCCAGGTCCCTTTGGACATCAGCACTTTCCAATCCCTCAGAAGTTAAAAAATACTCTTTATTTGTCCCATCAAAGTGGAGCATTTCACTTTTTTCCATGTTATATTTCAGCTGCCATGTTTTTGCCCACTCACTTAGCTTGTACTAAAACTCTTAAAACTTTTTTGCATCCTCCTCACAACTCTCATTCCCACCCAGTTTTTGTATCATAGGCAAACTTGGAAATATTACATTTGGCATCTATAGCCAAAAGATTGATATTGACTGTGAATAACTTACGAACTGATCCTTGCAATAACCCACTAATCACAGCCTATCAACCTGGCAATAGCCCATTTATTCCTACTGTCTCTTTTCTCTCTGTTAACCAATCCTCAGTCCATGCCAGATCACCCCTTGTCCGATGTACTCTAATTTTGCTTACTGACCTGTTTGAAAACTTTTTGAAAGCCTTCTGGAAACCCAAATGCATCTCATTCACTGATTCCCCCTTCTGCTAGTTACATTCTCAAAAAAAACTGAAACAAGTTTGTCGAATATGATTTTCCTTTTGTCCAAGTTGACTCTGGCCTGCCCTACTATTATTTTCTAAACATCCAGTTATCACAACTTTTATAATAGATTCTAGCTTTGTCCTTATTGCTGATATCAGGCTAAACAGGTTTATAGTTCCCCACTTTCTCTTTCTCCCCTTTCTTAAAAAGTGGGGTTACCTTCCAGTTTGCAGAACAATTCCAGAATCTACAGATATTTGGCAGGTGACCACCAACACATCCACTATCTCCACAACTAACTCTTCCATCACTCCGTGATGTAGATCATCAGGTCCAGGAAGTTTATCAATTTAAATTACCATTAATTTCTCCAGTAATATTTCAGCTCCTCATTCTCCTAATCCTCTGTTTCTATAGTATACTAGGAAGGTTTTCTATTTCTTCTCCCTGAAGACAGACACAGAGGGAGGAATTTTCTGGCCCTTTCCGCTAGCTAGCTCTTCTAGTTGTGTCATAATCAACTCTCTGTTGCAGATTATCCAATGGTAGGGCTGGTGATCCATGCTGAAGTCCCTCAGCTTTAGTGGGACCAAAAGATTTTGCTGGTGGCTAATGGCTCTGTAGTCACCAGAGGAAATACTGGCCAAAGTATTTGTTTACTTTCAACTGCTTCCCTTTCCCTATTATACATTCGGGTATCTCTGATTGTAATGGGCTCAGGTTTGAGACCCCATGAAAAGTTATAATTAATGCAATCAGTTATGACTGAGCCTTTAACAATCTAATATTAGATATTGTTGACAGTAGATCTAGCCCAGAAAAAATGTTTTGTTTGTACATTATTGTTAAGTATCTCTTATGATGAACTATGAAAATTTTTAAGCTAATTGTTTTTAAATCTGATTGCATGCCTATACTTCTGCTCTGTTTTAAAAAAAAGTTTATCTGATTATTAATACTTTGCTGCTTGGCTAGCTGTGAGAATTCTTTAGTGTGATAGGCTCCTTTGACTGCTTGATATTGTCATTCTCAGCACCATGCTGGGAATCTCCAACAATAGACCACACTGTGATCCATTGCATGGCGTGAGATGCAAAATCTTTCAGCAAGGCTTGCTTCAAGGTCAGCAGCACACACCCTTGCTTTGCCATTTGGAAAATCCAGATCATCATCTCACTTAATGTGAAAAATTATATAAAAGAGACACAGGGATTTTATATGCTGCATTTATTTTGTTGGAATACATTGATTTTATTTGAATGTAACATTCAAGTTGATTAGTAGAAGCTGTTAACAGATTAACAGTTCTGGCGCTCCATTTCAAGTTATCCTGCTTGTAGCCAAAAACAACTGTTGTTATGGGTCTGAACACATGGAGCCTGTAGCTATGTTGGCTTTGCCTTAATTGTTATTTAGCCCTATGCTACTGCAATTTTGCACACCAGTGCTGGATAATGAACTTACTGACATTTCCTACTAGTTATGTGACTCCTCATGAAGGGGAAGGACATTATTTCAAGCAAATATTATTTGACTGTTATTCTTGTTATAAATAAAGTGGCATTCACGGGTAGTGTTAGCAATTTGAAGCTTATTGCAATACTTTCTAATTGCAGGCAGTTGAAGGAAACACTGCCAAACTCTGTGTTGGATTGTCTCATTTATGCAGTTTTTGGATAAATGAAAATGCTTTCTAAGAATTTAAAAGCTATCTTGCTATCTCAAGCATTTCCATTCTATACTGTTCCTTTTTGCCACTGAAACCCATTTTGGTTCATTAATATCCTTTAGGGAAAGAAATCTGCTGTCCTTGCTTGGTCCTGCCTACACATGACTCCAATCCACAGTAATATAGTTGACTCTTACATGTCCTCTGAAATGGCCTAGCAAGCCACTCTGTTGTGTCCAACCACTATGAAGAAAACACAAAGGAATGAAACCGGATGGACAACACGGCATCAACCTAGGCACTGGAAATGTTAATGGCAAACCAGCTCTGTCAACCCTTAAGTCTTCCTTCCTAACATCTGAAGGCTGGTGTAAAAGTTCGGAGAACTATCTCTCAGACTAGTCAAGCAACAGATTGACATAGTCATACTCATGGAATCATATCCTACAGATAATGTCCCAGATGCCATCATCATTATTTCTGGGCATGTCCTGCCCCTCCATTAGGACAGACCCAGCAGAGGGTGGCAGCACAGTGGTGTACAGTCAGGAGGGACTTCTACTGGCATTCCTCAAGATCAACTCTGGACTCTGAAGTTTCATGGCACTTGATCAAAAATGGACAAGGAGACATCCTGCTGATTACTACATATCGTGCCCCTCAGCTGATGAATCAGTATTCCTCTGCATTGAACACCACTTGAAGGAAATATTAAGAGTGGCAAGGCCACAATGTTTTCTGGGTGGAGGATTTCAACTTCCATTACTGCCACCACAGACTGAGCTGGCCAGATACCAAAGGACATAGCTGCTAGACTGGAACTTACAGCAAGTGCTGAGAGAACCAACAAGAGGGAAAAAAACATACTTGATCTCATTCTCACAAGCTTTCTGCCATAGATGCATCTGGCATTATTGGTAGGAGTGACCACCACACAGGTCTTCTGGAAGTGAAATTCCATCTTCACGTTGAGGATATCCTCCACTGTGTTTTGTGTGGCACTGTTACTATGCTGAAGAATAGACTTCAAATAGATCCAGCAACTCAAGGCTGGACATCCATGAGACACTGTGGGCCACCAGCAGTAGCAGAATTGTTCTTGACCGCAATCTCTGATCTCATGGCCTGGCATATCCCCTACTCGAACATTACTGCCAAGCTCAGGGATCAATACTGGTTCAATGTAGAGTGCAAGAGGGCATGCCAGGAGTAATACTTAAGGGGATTACTCCCCTTAAGTATCCAGGGGATACTTAAAAATCAGGTGACAACCTTTGAAGCTACAACACAGGAATACTTGTGCGCCAAACAGCATAGGTAGCAACTGATAGGGCTAAACAATCCCACAACCAATGGATGAGATCCAAGTTCTGAAGTCCTGCCACATTCAGCCATGAATATTGAATGAACAGTTAAACAACTCTCTGGAGAAGGCTCCACGAATAGCCCCATCTTCAATGAAAGAGGACTCCGGCCATATCTGTGCAAAAGATAAGGCTGAAACATTTCACATTGAAGTTCAGACAAGTAGATGGTCCATCTTGGCCACCTCTGGAAGTCCAAGTCTCACAATGTCAGTTTTCAACCAGTTCAGTTCATTCCATGGCTCTGATTTTACCAGCACAGCCACTTGAGGTTCTTAAGATCATGCCCGAAGCCAATGGGGAATGCCGTTCTGCGAGCCTGGATTTTCGGGGTGGCTGTGCCAGTATAATCAGGGCCCACATGTTATCAAACAGCTGAAGGCACTGGATACTGAAAGACTATATGGACCTTGACAATAATCCAGCAATAGTCCTGAAGACTTGTGCTCCAGAACTTGACATGCCCTTAGCTAAGCTGTTCCAGGACAGCTACAACACTGAGGGAATCATGGCTATCCATGCTGGCTTCTTAATTGCTCATGTTTCTGTTTTTTGTCCCTTTTAATATTGCAATCCTGATTCTTTTGATTACTCCCATTTTGTGCCTACTTTGAGTCTCTGCTTTACACATATATTTCTCTCAACTCCCTTTGAAAAGGCTTTTGGTATTCTGCCAATAGTGGGGCATAAATGGTATTGTGAAACAGTTGAAGTGGCAGTAAAGGTTGATAACATCTGGTTAATGTCAACTGGAGCTTGTGTATCCAAGTTGCTTCACTATAAAGGCTAAAACCAAGTGGAGGTCAAATCATATAAAATTGAAACAAAACTCTGCGCTTTGCTCCGCTTAGCTTTCTGCTGCTGTTTTTATTGTTTTGTATTAACTTAATTACGTTGATAGATTAGAATCCAGGGTGGTAGTGAGAGGACAGTGATGACAATGCTGAGCCTTTGCAGATACATAAAAATATTGTACATTACTAGTGTAGCAGTTAATAATTCAAGTATCATGTTACATTTCGAGTTTGAATCAGTGCAGACTGCTGTGTTATTAGGACAACTAATAAAAAAATTAACTGAAATAGTGTGGGGTCAGTAAAAGTAATTCGGATGCTGCAAAGTCCTTGAAATTATTGTTATAGTGAGTATAACAACCATGGAGAGCTGAAAGTTATCTAAAGCTGTTTATGGCAGAGTTGCAATTTATCTGAAATATTTGACTTTTTCAAAGTACTTAATGGATAAAACATTTAGAATCATTTTAGAACTAGTTACAACACAGAAGGAAACCATTTGACCAGTTGAGGGCAATTTGGCTTGTTTCGCACCCCTGACTTTTCCTCATTGCCTTGTGAAATGAGGAACGCTGATAGTTTTGCTACACAGCTTCAGTGCTAATTTTAACTACAAGTTCAGTAACTCTGACTGTGGGTCAATTTTTGTGTAATCCACAGTGATGCACTTACATTTGTTTTGTGTTATACAACAAGATGATGTAAATTTTATACAAAGATGTACCAGGGTTTAAAACAAGAGGTAGCTGAAGCAATGACTATATTGTTTTTAATTTTTAGCTCTTTCTAATTTGCAGCAATATTTCCAGAAGTTTACATTATTCCTAATTTAATTTTAACTGAACTTTACAAAAAAAAATTTGCAAATCCCCTCAATTTTCAACAAACCCCATGCTTTTTCCATGCACATAAAGATTTGATTGCATGTGATGGGACCTGTTGTGTTTACCTTTGTGTCTTTAAGTATGCTTACCAAATGATAAGTCCAATTAAATTTCAAAATGATAACTCTTCAATTACTTTGTGGGTGGCACGGTGGCACAGTGGTTAGCAATACTGCCTCACAACACCAGGGACATGGTTCAATTTCTGGTTTGGGTGACTGTGTGGTGTCTGCATGTTTTTCCTGTGTCTGCATGGGTTTCCTCCAGATGCTCCAGTTTCCTCCCACAGTCCAAAGTTAGGTGCATTGGCCATGCTAAATTTTCTCTCGGTTTACTCGAACAGACACTGGCATGTAGTGACTAGGAGATTTTCACATTACAGTGTTAATATGAGTCTGCTTGTGACAATAATAAACTTGAAACTTTAATGTTTAGCAATCAGGTTCCTTCATTCCTCCTGATTTTGACTTATTTCTTTACTATGTCCAGATGTACTCTATCAACCACTCAAACTGATTCAAAGCAACTGCTGTGGAGAAAGAAATTTGGAATAGATTGCTGGCAGGTTCTTTCACCCAAAGAATGTCAGAGAGCCTGGTTTTAGATTTCCTCGCTGATGTCAAGGGACATGATAAACTTTTAAAAAAAAAGGTTATACAGTAGTAAAATAATAAAACATTCTAAGTAAAATCAGATTGGAAAATTTAAATTGCAGAGTCAGTGGAAAAATAACTCTATGTATTTGTTCCTGTTGTGAATTTTATGACGTGGTAATTTTCCCTGATTTTCACATGGAAGATCTCTCTCTCTCTCATTTCCCTGCCTCAACTTTTACTTTTGTAGGCACCTGCAAAATTTAAGGGTAAATTGGGGTTAAAACAGAAAATCTTGTATTATGTAACACCTTAAGGCATATCCCTCCAGACGTTTTTTTTTCTTGGAAAAAGTATAAATTATATTTTCATAATTTGCTCCCTTGATTTATACTTGGGTGTAAAAATTCATTAGTCATTAAAAATGGCAGGGAGATTGAGAGAGCGCAGGTTAATAAAGTATTCAGCATCCTTAGCTTTATCAACAGGCATTCAGAAGCAAGGAAATTATGTTAAACTTAGGGAAAACACTGGTTCCGCCTCAAGTGGTATATGTTATATCCAGTTCTGCATGTCACAGTTAGGAATAATGCAAAGGAACAGAGCAGGTGCAGAAAAGATTCACAAAGAATGCTTCCAGCTCCGAGAAACTTCAGTACTGTTACTAGATTGGAGAAGTTGGGATTGTTTTCTTTGGAGAAGACAAAGTTGAGAGGAGATTTAAGAGGTGTTCAAACAGAGTGGAATAGCCATTCAAAAGCATGGCATGAGACCCATTGAGTCATTGTATTTCATCTTCCTGATTTTAGAGACAATTTTCTGAGGACTTGGTACAGATTTAAGATAAATCTGTACCAAGATTTAAGATAAATCTTGGTACAGATTTGTCATGAGAAATATGAGAAGCAGTTAAGTACTCGCTGCATAAAATAATTTTTTCTTAAGATCTGCAATGCACAGCCTGATGGTGTGGTGGAGGCGGGTTCAATTGAGACATTTAAGAGGGAATTAGATAATCATCTGAAAGGGAAGAATGTGCAGATTAATGTGGAAAAAGCAGACAAATGATACTAGTTGAATTTCTCAGAGAGCCAGTGCGGAATGGTATCCTTCTGTGCTTTAATCATTCTGTGATCTTCAGATAGAAGATTGTAGACAAGTAGGTCATGTATGTGAAGAGGGAATGCCAACAATTGTAAATGTAGCTTTAATCATTTGGAACATTCTTCAACCAAAGATGCTCCCTCAAAACTGTTGCATTGTCATGATAATTGTAGGTTTAGTGGATACCTTGCTCTGTCGGTCTGGACGTCAGAATGTCTGAGCACTCTTTGCATAAATAACAGGAAACACTAAGACTATGAATGATCTCCTTAATCTCTTTTACGTACATGCCCCTAATAAAATTCCTTCGTAGCTATTTTCAAATAAAATAGTGAGAACTTGTACAAGCCATAAATCTTCCCATATGTGTGCATGTGCAACTGCATTATTGTTAAAAGAGCTGAAATGAATCATTTTATAGCACCCAAATTGTAATGACGCAAACTGTTATATGTAAGATATCGCATTTAAAATCTACATTCCTATCAATTTGAGTAAACTTTAAATGTTCCATTGGAGAAAGAGTTGGAAGTTTTGTTACCTGACAAAGATAGAGTTCCAGTGCTGATTCACTTTAGAAGAGCTATTTATGAATTGGGAATGGCAATCGGAAACAACAATGCAGTCTGCATGCATATGGTATTGACCTTTGTTGTGCCAAAGGAACTGCCAGAAATTAGTGGAGCAAAGCAGAGGTCAGATTCTTCTGTTAACACAATGCACGTTTTTCATTCTTTCCAAAAATATCTTAAAAACATATCTTGCTTGAAATGCAAATTTTGACTATTGAATTGCATTATGGAGCCCCAGCTCTTTGGGGAGAGGGGAGGGGAAGTCTGTGGCATGGGAAGGTGGTGATATGAAATTAAAAGAAGTATGCTACTTCAGATGAAATATTTTCATATATTTTGAAGAATGGAGTTCCATCCCTATTGCAACATTATCCTTGGCAACGACAGGTTCTTGTTATACTTATGGTTTTACGGCGGAGGAGGGATGGGTAGTTGTGGTTGTAGTGTATGTTCTACTATTTTTGCTAATGGAAGTAGTAACATGGCCAGCACAGTTTTTCAGACTCCTGCTACATAAGTGCACTTTACCTTCTGATCTATGCTGTCAGAAATTTTATTTTCATGTTTGTGTGATAGTAATAAGTACCTCTAGAAATGTAATACTTTTGTAACCATACCTAAGCGGCACTATTTGTATTTAGAGTAGGACCCCAGCTTGTTTTATTGAGCTATGTGTAAACATTTCATGGCAGTTATAGTGTTTTGCATTATCAAGTTAGACCTTCATATTGGCTGCTGTGTAAACACTGTAAATATTAGAAGCTGCAACTTCAGAACAATGTGACCTTCAGCAAAAGCTTTTTGTACTCTGTGAATTCTGCAAGTCTAGTTGTGCTTGAGATTTGCCCTTGAAGACGGCGTGTAAGACATTGGTGGTCTGAAAAAATATTGGCAGATTCAATCTGGTTCAACTTGGATTGCTCTACTAAATCTTTAAAAATGCATATGCTTTGGAAAGGCTATATTGTACTTGTTCCACTCATAGACACATTTGCTTTTCTTAAAAATGGACCTCTAATATTAATGATATGAAATCTGGCTCTTTAAGATTATACTCTATTTCTTCTGTATTAGCCTGTGGGACATGCACAGTTGTTTTGCTCGCTGTGCTATTCTATGACAGCAATGGTTCGAGAAATCACCATAGATATTTGTACACTGCCTTCACGTTGCTCTCATTAGTGTGAAGATAATAGCTTGTGTTTCTTTTTAACTTTGCACGTTGTATTTATTCTTTTGACTGCAGGAATTAGAAAATAAATTTCTATGTCCTCTTAAGCTGAGATTGTGCAGCTGTCCCATGGCTACTCTAGTTGTTTGGAAGTTTGTAAGGCCAGCCCAGTGTTTATTTGCAGTTATTCTGGGGATCAGATGGTATCATTGGCAAAGACAGCATTTATTGTCCATCTGTAATTGCACTGCAGAAAGTGTGGTAAGCTGTATTTTTAAACCATTGTGATCCATGTGATAAAGGGAATACTTGTTAGTAAGGAATTTGAGGATTTAACTGAATGATGATGAGAGAATATTTTAGTATTCAAATTTAGGATGTTGTGTGACTTGGAAGCAAATATGGAGATACTTGTATCCTCATCTGTCTTCTGCCCTTGCATTATTAAGTGGTAGAGATTGAGGGTTTGGGAAGTATGATTTGGCTTCATATTATTCCATGCCCTTTTCCTTACTTCCTAGCTGAAAAAGTGTGGAAATGGATTAGGAAAGGTTTGGAAAAGAGTGTAGCATTCATTCCAGGCCTCCAATGTCAAGGGAGTGTTTTTGGATGTTAGACTGAGGCATGCTTGAATGCCTCAGGACGTCTGAAAATGCTTTACAACCATGAAGTAGTTTTGAAGTGTTGTTCACAGTTGTAGTGAAAGAAACACAACAGCCAATGGCACGCAACAAGTGCTTGATAGTTATACAATGATGAACAGTACTATTTGACTTTCTTAAAGTGAAAGGAAGGAAGAACTTATTTTCAAAATTAAGAGATTATCAGAGTTGGGTAAATGCTATGCTAAATAGGCAGTGTGGAGACCACTTTAAAATATTGCAATTTTAAGTGTGATACTTGGGAAGACACAGGTATTGACAGACTATAATAATGAACTTGGGATTGCGAGATTTAGCTGCCAAGAGTCTGGCGCATGAGACTGTGACTCCCCTATCATTCAGTAAGATCATGGCTGATCTCACTGTGACCTTAACCTTGCGGCATCTACCAAACCCATTCTCCTTAATTCCCCTGTGGATCAAAAATCTGCCTAATTCTCCTTTGCCTGATTCTTCCAGATCCTGATTTCCTGCTGCTCTTGAATCTTGTCTTCTAGGAATCTGATTGCTGATATTGTTTATGGCCAGACATGTGCATTTTGAATTATTGCTCAAGAGTAACTTTAAAGCCAGGTCCTCAGTGTGATCTACCCCAAATGGTCGTAGTGGTGCTTATGGTACTGGTAACCCAAACTTATATCTTTAATCCCATTTTACTTTACATTCATTCATTTGTTCTTAAATTGCTTCTCTCAGTTTCTATTTCTCTGATTTATTTTAGTCCTTTCTATGTGCCCTTTCCTTTTTACAATGGTTCATTCTATTACTACAACAAGAAGATATTTACATCGCTTTCCCAGGACAGATTTCTGGCTATTCCACTATAGCTCACCCTCTGGCTAAGTTGCAGACTTACTGTCTGATTCCAGTTTCCTCAGGTTAGACTGAGCCTCGGCTTCTCTGGCGCCCTCTCCAGGTCCTAATAGTATATTGAATGGCTTCAATTACTCTATGGAGATGCTCAGTGAAACGGAGTATATATATTTTCTATTGAGTACAACTCTCTTCCTGACCAGTAAGAGATTGGACAGGTTATATCAGATCATCATTTCTTCATCTGGGAAGAGGAAAGATTTTAAAGTGATTTATATAATATGTGTTATTTGTCAACCAGTTATCAGATGCAAACTATCCTTATCGGAACACATTCGGCAATGCCTTTGGCCTCTACTGGCCAACTTTGGTTTACGGTCTCCTAATGAATCTTATTTAAAGTTCTCATTCTTGTACTTTATGACTGCACTTCCTTATGCCTATAAGCTCTTATAGCTTACAATCTCCTCCTCCTCCTCTCTGCCCCCCAACCCAGCCCAAAGAAAGAATAAAATAGCTGGTCTGAAGGCACTTGATTCAGATGCACTCACAAAGTAATACAGGAAAATTGTCCAGCTGCTGTCTGAGTCCAAGAAATCTATCCAGCAACAGAGTCTATATTGAAATATCAATCATGACATCAACATTAATAGGCATTATTAGATGAAAGTTTCCTATGTGGATCATGATCCAGATCAGAAATTGGAGTCATAAGCTATGGCTATGGCATCTGTGTAACTGAGACTGAATTTTGACAGCTGGAAGACT
This sequence comes from Sphyrna mokarran, assembly GCA_024679065.1. Classification (NCBI taxonomy): domain Eukaryota; kingdom Metazoa; phylum Chordata; class Chondrichthyes; order Carcharhiniformes; family Carcharhinidae; genus Sphyrna; species Sphyrna mokarran. The sequence goes on along the minus strand of JAGIQG010000003.1, from coordinate 99,470,644 downwards.
CCTTTAACATTTTTTTCATTTTTTTTGATAGCAGGCATGACTTGATAATCTGATCTCTAAGGCACAATTGCTGATCCAACCACAGCCTGTAAATTGGTGGGTCTTTTTTTTGTGTATACCCTGCTTTTTCAAAATCTCTGCCCTTGGTCAATAACTCCCCTTGCCCTGCTCAACAATCTTAAGCACCCTTCTATCCCTTAACAATCCCCAAGGTTTTACTATGAGGCCACACAAAATCTGTAACATTCAAATGGGGTTTCATTGGGAAAATGTTTGGGAAGCACTATTACAGAGTATCTGTTAGTGGAAGGAAACTGTCTTGAGGTGCATCATGGAGGTAGGAGTTATATTTAAGCAAATCTAGAACATAGAACATAGAACATAGAACATAGAACAATACAGCACAGAACAGGCCCTTCGGCCTTCGATGTTGTGCCGACCAAAATAAAAGCAATGCCCCTCCTAACTAAACCATTCCCTTCTCTTCCATATACTTATCAACTAACCTCTTAAACGCCACCAAACTTGGCGCATCTACAACAGCTGCAGGCAGGGCATTCCACTCCCTAATCACTCTTTGAGTAAAGAACCTACCTCTGATATCCGTCCTATAACTCATACCCCTTAATTTAAAGTTGTGTCCCCTCGTGCTAGCTTTCTCCATCCTAGGAAAAAGGCTATCACTGTCCACCCTATCCAAACCTCTAATTATCTTATATGCTTCAATAAGATCCCCCCTTAGCCGCCTCCTTTCTAACGAAAACAACCTCAAATCCTTCAACCTCTCTTCATAGGACCTGCCCTCCATACCAGGCAACATCCTAGTAAACCTCCTCTGTACCCTCTCCAATGCCTCCACATCTTTCTTATAATGTGGCGACCAGAACTGCACACAATACTCCAAGTGCGGCCGCACTAGAGTTTTGTACAGCTGCAACATGATGCTGCAAACAGGTTAGAGATCATTTGCTTGTCAAATGCTTGTTCAAAGAGGTAGTCCTGATAAAGAAGCCGGATGATGGAAAGGCAGAGGAGTTCAGGGGAGGCAGTTAACTTCCTTGGTCCTGGATAGTTGAAGGTGTAACTGTTTGCAGCATGATAAAAAGAAACATAGATGCATAGACTGGACTCAAAATAAGTGAAGATTTGGGTGTGGTGAGAAGGATTGTAGGCTAGAAGAGGTTATAGACATAAGGAGGTGAAGTCGTAAAGTACAAGAAAGAGAACTTTAAATATGAGATATGAGGAGACCGTGAACCAAGGTTGCTCAATAGAGGCCAGAACACAGCCGAATGTGTTCCAATAAGGATAGTTTGCATCTCATAACTGGTTGACAAATAACACATACAAATCACTTTAAAATCTTTGAACTAAGCGAAGTTAATGGATAGTGGTGGATGGGAGGATGACCAAGAGCATTTTGCAGTATAATCATAGTCTTGATGTAATAAAAGCATCAGTGAAGTGTTGTCAGAAAGGCAGCTTTAGATCTTTGAGGCTTGTATTGGTTGCTGATGGGTGTGAGGATTATCTATTAGCGTTCTGGCTGGTGGGGGAAAACGTCTTTGCTTGTCCTATAGTAATCCCCCCAAGGCCCTTTGGGCGTAATTTACTCCTTGTTCCTGAATGGTGGTACCCAGCAAGCATTGTAGATGGAAATTTGGGAAGAGGATGCATTCAGATGTCTCAGCCTGTTCCAGTTGCCTGTGCACGTAGCTGCTAGAAGCTTAGATCCATGATTCCATTAAGGAATTTTCAAACATTCCAAAGATGTATAAAAGAAAGGGAGAGATGAATAAGTTTGGCTCCTTTTTTACTTGACATTTGATCCCAGTGTTAGAAAGTAACACAATATGTGTGTATTTCTATAGTGTCTTTCACGTACTAAAACGTCCTAAGGCATGTCACAGGAAAGTTTAAAAGGAAAGCAATGTTTGATATAGATACATAAGGCACAATACAAAGATGACCAAAATCTAAATTGAGAGAGGGAGGATTTAAGGAACAACTTTGAGTGGTTGAGTGAGATGGAGAATTTTAATTAAGTTAAGAAAAATGCCACTTTTGCCTTGAGTGGCCGTAATTTATTCTGGTGTTTAGCTTTGGTGGTGGATGTGGAAGTGCGAGTGATTTCTGTTGTGAGGTAGCAAAGCTGATTATGTACAATCTTGCGCTGTTCAGTTTATTACATATGCATCCTCAAGTACTAGGAGGGTGGTCTGGGCTGCAATTGAGAACCTGGGTCACGGACTCCCTCGACTTACTTCCCAGGTATGACTGCAGAGGTCATTAGTGCATGGCAAGGCTTAGGAAACAGGTGATAAGACACACAGCATGGTAGCCTAATGGAGCTGCAGTGCTGGATCCTCATTCGGTTCAGTTCTGCTGAATTGCTCTCTCCTCGGAATTTATGAGGACCTTCAATTCTGGCATCCCTCCATGTATTTGGGATCTCTCCCTCTTGTGTGCCAGTTTGTCCTGCATGAAGACAGATGGAGGTATGTAAGTAGGACGCTAGTAGGGCAGATGATAAGAATGTCTAGCACGTGTGTATGGAGAGTGAGAGCAGTGAGGTGATGAGGACACAACTCACACCGGAGATGAAGATGCATCCGGGAAAGTTAGCTATGGTGTGTCTTAAACTGGCATTGAGTGAGATCCCTGTGTGATGAATCTGTGAGTTTGAGAATTGAGTGATGAGAATGGAACATAAGAATTAAGAGCAGGAGTTGGCCATCTGAGCCCTCAAGCCTGCTCTGCTATTCAGTAAGATCATGATACATTCTTAACCTGGTGGAACAGAAACAATAATTCACCCTCTTGTGGCAATGGACAGCTGTTCACTTCTGCAGGGCATTGGCAGTGACTGCCACTGCCTCCCATGTTGGATTTGACACCTTGGTTGCAGATCTTTGCCTAAATTGTGGTGTGAGGAATTGTGATGGGTCTCCACTGTGTCTGTAAAATTGGGTGTAGAAGGTTTAGTGCTTTTGGCAGCCATGACTGCCATCAAACTCAAAAGTGTGATAGCTGTGTGCAGGGGTGACCTTTTAAATATGGCACCCAAAACATTGAACTGTTGAATTGATGGTTGGCCAGGCAAATCAGAGGCTGCCTGCCACCAATACAGTGTGGAATCTGTATCTGGAAAGTTGTTTCACCAAGTGCCACACTAAATGGCAGAAAATGCTGCCATTGCTCTTGGCGGGCTAAGTGCTACTTTCCCTGCCCAAAATTGCACTATGCCAAGTTCTGAAATGATTTTGCCCTAAGAATTTTAAAAATTATTTTGAGACATGTTTCTAAAATCTATATAACAGCTAATAAACAGCAGTTACATCTATCTCAAGAATGTTTCTTCTTGAACTGCATCTGTTTTTCAAATTTTAAGTTGTTGTTTTTGTTCAGCAAGTAAGCACCCAAGGAAACAATACAAATTGAGTTCATGTATGGTGTTGAAATAATAAACTGTTGGGTTTAAATGGGGAAAAAAAATGATGAGATTTGTCAGGTTCTCCTGCCAGCAGAATCTTATGCAAGGAGCTATTCTGTTGAATCTTCTTGCTGAGAATGTTTGCTGCATGGTATTACTTACCATTATTGGAAAAGGAGAAAAAAAACTGAAAGTCAACCATGAACAATTTGTGTTATGGTGTATTCTGAGGAATCTATTCTAACTTTATTAGGCCATCATTGGAAATATTCTGTTAGTATTCCATTTAGAATTGTGGTTTAATGCATTTCTGGCTTAGCCGCAAGCCGGATGTGCCTAATTGGAAATCCTGATATTGTAAATTGCATTTCTGATCAGTAATGGACATGTGATCTCATATTAACAGCATGTATGTGTGTGTACTTAGCTTTATTTGAATGTTTGTCGGTAAAATTGTGAGAATGAAAAAATATTCCAGTCCCATCCTAAATGCAGACTCCTGTTTGTAAGAGGTGGACAATAGTACTGTGACTTTGCATCATAGAAATGAAGAATTAAACTGTGCTCTTGATCTAGTAAAAGAGCAGGATGTTTCCAGCATAGCATTCATTTTGCCAGCATCAAAGTTAGTATTCCTGATCACCATATATTATCATTATCACCCCTAGCAGTGAGGAGAAAGCCTGTTTCAGAGTACAAGTTGTGGCAAGACGTCGTCCGTGGAGTTTGATCATATGGTCAACCCAGGAGGCTGACCAAAGGACTCTCCAATTTTTAGTACTGGCAGTTGATGTATTAAAAGGATTTGTAGTTTGACACCCTGTTTAGTCTGCTATGTTTTGTGGTTTTTGGCTTCAAGTCAGGGGTACTATCCACCGCACCACAACACCTCCAATTACCATACGTGTTTTATTGATTGTTAAGGATGTTATTGTTCAGGCATAATATTATTAGAATTATAAATGATGGTACGCTGCTGTTGCATGATACAGTATTAGTATTGCCAGCAACTATGGTTTGATTTTGTGACAATCTTTGACCCAAAAGCAGTAATAATGATCAATAACAGAAGTAACAGAAAACAGCAACAATCTCTGGGAAATCTGTAATTGTTTCAAAATGATTGGAAAAGAAATTTAAAAGTTTGTGTAAATTGCGAAGGGGTCAACAATAGAGTCCCTATAATGCAGCAGGAAGCCATTTCGCCCGTCGAGTTCGCACTTACTTTCTGAAAGAGCATTTTACCCATACTGCCATTCCACACAGATAATTCCCAAGGTTGGAATTGAACCCATTGTGAGGCTGCAACACTAACCACTGTGCCCTGTTGCTGCCTTCCTCCTCTTGCTACTGCCAGAGCTCAGAGCTTGTGCAGCTTCTGGAGCTGAGGGAGATCATTTGGCCGCTTCGATATGGGAGAGCCCACCTTTCAGACAGTTCATCCATTGTCTGATGTCAGTGAGCTTTGTGTGTGTTTATTGAAGAGTCGTTAACAATGTGCAGATTCACACAGACTCTATCTATATTACTGGGTCACCAATGTTGCTGATCTTCCCCTTTAGCTGGGACACTCACAGGTAAAGAAACAGCCTCCTCACCCTAAATACTAGGTTCATGTGACCTTGTGACTTCGACCTGGAAACAGTACCAAATGAAGTCGAGGTATGGAAGCCAAGTGGCCAGACACAAAGGAGAGTTGGAAGACAGGAGAGCTAGAGGCAGAAGGTGATCAGCACACAGGTGTACAGAAAATGAAGTGAAATAGAGGCAAAAACACTGGAGAAGAGTTGAGTTTTGAAAGCAGGTGTGCCATACTGGGGAGAATGCAAGGGCAGAACCTTGTTTGCATAGAAACTGCAACCTGTGGAGAATTGACTAAGTTCTTGAAAGAAATGGATTGGAATTCTGCTTGGATGAACTGTGTGGCTGAAATTGGGTCCCTACCCTATCTACAGTTGGAGTGAGCTCTAACAATTCAGTGAGATTTGTATTTTATCTGTTATCTCTGTTGAAATGCAATTTGTCAGTGCTTGTTTTCAAAAATGCAGTGGATTTTAGAGAACTGTTTGGGGAAGAATGAAGATGTTCATGTAAACAATTTTTAAAAAAAATCCAGCAGCTCCTGCAATAACTTACCATTCCTGCAAAAGCCAAAAAAAATACAGTGTTGGCTTTGTTCACAAGTTGAAATTGGTTCACGTCCCTTGAAATCTGCCTGAATACATAGAAAGCTTATTGTGTGGGATTCATCGACTATTTTTATGCAATGAAAATTTACTGGGGGGGGTGATTGGATTTTCTCTGGAAAAAATTGGATACTAAAGAGTCTCTGAAGGTGGTCAAGTTAGGAAATGAAGCTGAAGCATAAGGTTTCATCCATATTTTTGCACAAGATTCTTGCATAAGGGCAGCATGGTGGGCTTTCAGTGCCAGGGACCCCTGTTCAGTTCTGTCTTAGGTAGATGTCTGTGTGGAGTTTGCATGTTCTTCCTGTGCTTACACGGGTTTCCTCCGGGTGCTCTGGTTTCCTCTTATTGTTGAAAGACATACAGATTAGATGGATTATCCATGGTAAATGTGTGGGGTTGCTGAGGAAGAGTATCTGGGAGGATTTTTGCTGATTTCAAGAGGACTTTTGCTGGTTTAAAGACAACTTTTGAAATACACTAAAAGACTTAGGCAAGACTGTACCACCATTCTGTCGAAGTTATTCTGGACTATCTGAGGATCTCGCCTAAAAATATGTAATTGCTATGCTCCTTTATTCAATATTTTAAGCAGTCACTCAGAGAAAGGTATTAGCACCTTGCTAGGGGCTCTCCTCAGTCTGCGTGAGAAGGACGTGAGATCAAGTAGAGCAACACTGGCTACTGCAAAACAGCGGGGGCGGGGGGGACATGTGGAAAGATGGATACTCCCTGGCACAGGACAGAACTTCTCCAAACCAAATGCCCCATCCGAGAAGTGCATGCCCTCTTGGTCTTTATAAGTCACCCTGAAATGTGATACTGTATATCAGCCTATTTTAGGCAAATCAAATAACCAATTAACATACATAAAGGATACTGCCTTAAACAAAAATCATAAATGAAGTTTAAAACATCAAACCAAAATGTGATTCTGTGCCCAATTGGCACCAAGTTCCTGCAGTGCCCATTGGGCACAAAAGGCATTGTATATAAACCAATATGCTGACAGTGGAAGTAAGTGTAGCCTACATATAATGCCCAAAGCAAATTGCATCTAATTAGTGCTTGAGGTGTCAAATCTTTGGATGTCTCTGTTTTAGCATCTCCAAGCAAGTTCTAATGATAATCAATGATTCAAGGCCATACTTTGACTTTCAAACAGGTACGCTTTATTAACATGACACTCATTTAGCAAATTTTCACCCATTAACCGAAAATAATTTTTATGGTGCCTTGTAAGAGTTAAGCCCATTTTTCAGATTTCAATAGTTGAATGGGCAGTGAACCTTGACAGTGGCTATCCTGTATGAATGTTTTCCCGCAGTAAAAATTTGGAAACTTTTAGAATATTACATTGATTGATTGTTTTCTTCTGGAGAATGTGTTCTATATCCGGATACTAGTTATAGGGCCAAGTTTTCCAAGTGCACACTTTTTGGAGCCTTAATAACCAGGAGGGCATGTTGAAAATTTAGGTAAATATTAAGAGAGAAGTTTCATTTGTGCTACAGTGATAATGTTAGACTTTTGTCTCTGGGGGTATGAGTTTCAAATAGATATGTGAAAATATTAATCTGATAGATATTAAAATTGTGAATTAAAGAGTCAGAAAGTTGTTAGAAAAGAAATCAATGATGGAGCCATTAATTATTTTAAATGTTAACCACATAGAGTTCAATGGAAGTTAATATCATTAATGAAAAGGAGATCATTTCAAGATGATCATTTCAGTGAGGTTAAGTAGGGATATACATTGGCATAAAAGATTACTGTAAGATAATCGAGCGATATACAAAAGGTCAAAGTTTATTAAGATGAGAATTAGGAGATAAAAAGAATAACTTGAAAACAATTTATCATTGACAATGTAGGGATATTGAAAATAGCACAGTAGACCAACCAGTTTAAAAAGAAAGGTTTTGGTACTGTACTCAAGATGCATCCAAAATATTAATTCGTCCTTCAACTTGTCAGATTTCTAGCAGTCTCAATATTTTTATTTTTGTACTATTGCTAAGAAATATTGAATTGGAACTTCCTCTCAGTGGTAATCACCACTGGGTTGCCACTCCATTCCTTTTGACTTACCTAAGTCAGGAGCTGCACATTTTTCACTTGATCTTCCATTATCTGGTAATAAATGTTTCAACCATTAGTCTGCAACTATTCCAGTGCTGCACAGCAATGTCAGGGGAGATTAAGTTATGTCCTCTTCTTGTGGCACTAGTGTTGGGAGATGGGTGTCAGGGGTGGAGGGGTTGGAGTTGGGTGGACACAGAGGAGGGGCCCAGGAGGATAGTGAAAAATTTGGGGATAAGGGATAGCATTCAATCTTGTAGTTACCAGGAGTTAGAAGTGGTTTTAATCCTTCCAATTGTTAATTATTCTGTTAAGAGAGTTGGAACCATCTGATATCTTCAATTTAAATCATTGGATGGCGTCAAGTGCAGTATAATTGCCCAATAGAAATTCTAACTTCCTGAGCAATTTCTGTGCAGCCCAGGTGGTGGACTTCCAGTTAGTCCCCCTGCATATTTTCTCGGGTATGTCCAGGGTACAAACCTCATGGAGATGGAAAGTTCTGGGCCAATTTGCATTTTACAGGACAAACGTAAAAATCATACACTGAAGTGAAAGATCCTACTGTAACCCATTGCTGAAGGTTATGAAAAATAAAGAAAAATAATCTTTATTCATAAGATAATAAACAAATACCATTAAATGCCTGGAAAGTAACCTAAATTTATAAGATTAAGACAGACATTTTTAATGTTACTATTCATAGTACGTGGCAATGTTCTAGTTAATTCTCCTTTAGACTAATTTTATAACCTACCCACAATATAGCTTTATCGAGCAGCCTGTTGGGTAATGCTGCTGTTTTAACAGATACAAAGAGTTGGATGCATGGAGCATGCAAGGCACACTTGAGCATTTGAAAGGTACAAAGAGTTCACATTAACTCTCCAACTCAAATATTATTTTACACTTAAATACAAAATAGCCAAGATCCTTTTTTAGTTCAATTGTGCAAATCCTTACATATTATTCCAATCTTCAGTGATCTTAAACTGTCCTTTCTTTGGGTTCATATGTGCTTCAGAAAATGAACTGGATTCAAACTTTCCTACATCAGTTCATTCAAAACATTTGTTCTGTCTTATTTTAACACTTTACAGATTGTTTTGCTATTCTTAACATATTTTGAAAAAGATGGTTGTAATCTATCCTTTTTACTTATGTGATCTTTGTCTTATCCCATTTTAATCACACCAAAAAATTGTCCTTTTGTGCGCATGACTTGAGCACTACAGAAACTGCTAAGGTCAGAGTTGTTTGGGTGATGTTTAATCCTCTTTATCACAATTGATTGCTTTGCAAAATTAATATTGATTTAAAGTAGGAGGACTATGTAGTAAAGTAACATGTTGTAGATTTGACTGGGTACATTGTTTATTTGTTCTGATGCTGCTAGAGAAAAGCATTTTTAAATGTGACTTCATTTTTCTGGAATATTTTAAGCAGAATTTTAAGTAGTATTTTGAAAATTCTTTCTCCATAGCCTGATAGAAAATAACTCCATCAAGAATTTGAAATGTTAGGTTTATTGCATGTTATGGAATGCCTATGACGTAACTTTGCAGTTTGCTGCAACCTTTAGAGGCATTTTTATTTAAAAGCACAACTGCATATAATATCTTTACTAAAATCTCTATTAAATTGTTTAGTGTCCAGTTTTAAACTAGTAATGTTGAAGATAACTTTGGTTTGTTTGACAACCTTAAATACTAGCATCAGGCTGCACTTTAAGACTATAATAATTTATGCACTGACTTAGGAACTAATTAGTCTGATTATACACTAGCCGCATTTGTTGTGGCGCAGAAGTATTCCATTCACTTCATGTAAAGGATTAGTGGCTCTGGGAATGTTTCAAACTGACAGATCTTGAGTAGAAAGAGAGCTTTTATTTTTGTATGTAGTGTGCACAAAAAAATCAAGTGTTTGTTGCTATTGGATTATCTGTTATATAAGAAAACATTTTTAAAAGCTACTTTTGCTTCCTTTAATGTAAAAAAGAACGTGTAACTCATGGTTTAATTGCATAAATTGTAAACAAATAATTTGCAAGTGACAACAGAATAGAGGATTATTATCAGAACAAAGTAAACTTTCTGATTCCCCTCAGCAGTGTAGAGATACCTGACTAAAATAAGCACATGGCTGTTGATATGGCATTTAGACATCCAACACGTGCTTTATGATCACCAGTAGGAAAATATTGTTCCTTGATTTCCCTCTGAGCCACTCAATATTCTTCCTTAAAATGCTGGCTGATTGGAACATTCTGACCTAGTGATGATCAAAGAACATCAAAGTACATAAGTGACAGTCTTTCTTTCCATGCTTTCCTTTCTCCTCACTCTCACTGTCTTCTCTTCCATTCATAATGGTCCTCTCTTCTTCAACTGAGCTTCTGCCCCACCCATCGCTCGCCATGTCGTTTCAGCACTTTGTGCTGATGGCTGTCCATAGCAGTCTCCTTTTGCTGTTTTTCCAGTTGCTGAGCAGGTTGTCTCCCTCTCTGGGTTCTTCAGCTATTCTCACCTCTTCACATCATCTCTACTTCCTTGGACATATTGAATCCTGTGCGTGTAAACAAGATTGTCCCATTGTATAAACATATAAAGTCAACAATTTTACATTTTGATCTGGACATTTTCATCTAATTTCAAGGTGCTGTATAGAAGTATTTTAAAATAGATTCTACATAATGCAACAATGTCATTTCCTGAATGACCTATAAAAATGAATGTGTTTGAAACATTAGCGTATCGGTTTGTACATTCACTTTACTGCCTTAGAATGCAGGTTTTCTTTTAAAACTTTCCATGTGGTAATTGACCACAAGAGAATACTTTTAATTGTTTTGCTGTCATCTGTAAAATTAGAAATGTCGAGCACTGTTCAATGTCTATAAGGATGACTGTGGCATCTGAAGGAAATGATTTATGTGAAACAATGCTGTAGATGACACATCATCTGGCCTGTCAAAATTTGTGATTTTTGTGAATGAATCAGCAAATATAAAAAAGGAAACAGAATTCTCAATTTGTAATGCTTGAACATAGTGTAGGATTATACCAGAAAATAGCTCAAGTATAATATTGCCCATGTTAATGATGATCAAATACTTTATGCATGCAGATCTTTGAGTTTATAGCTTAATAACTGAAGACAGATCAGGACTGAATGTCTCACAATGGTTATGTTTTAATTGGACCTCTGCACTAAAGCCAATATGCTACTGGTATACATAGTAAAATGCATTCCATCTCAAACTCTTGGTGGGTAGTTTAATTCACACCATAAACATCAGCTTCTCTGCTGGAGATTTGTTTGGAAATTTCCATTTGGTGAGTATTGATCCTTCTGATGAATGCATTTACAGGCGAACCTGTGTTTGGAATATATGCCTGATATCCTAAATGTTTTTCTAAAAATATCTTGAAAAAATATTTATCAAAAATAATTAATGGTTCAATCAAAAGAATATGATGTACTTTACCTTTATTCCACTTCCCACCGTATATATGTTTTAAAATATCTTCCGCTTGTTCGAGCCATGCAAGATTACTCGGTTGCAGGGGTGAATAGATAACATTGCCCCACTCAATGATCCATTTTTCTTATTCGTTCATGGGATCTAAGCATCACTGGCAATGCCAGCATTTGCTGCCCATCCTTAATTGCTTTAGAGAATGTGGTGGTGAGCCAATTTTTTGAACTGCTGCAGTCTGCGTACTGTAGATGTAACTACAGTGCTGTTGGGGAAGGCATTCCAGAATTGTGACCCAGTGATAATCAAAAGTTTGCGATATAGTTCCAAGTCAGGACAGTGTGTGGCTTAGAGAAGAAATTGCAAGTGGTATTGTTCCCCATGCTATCTTGTTCTTCGAGATGGAAGAATTTGCTGGTTTAGAATGTACTGTTGAGGGTGCCTTGGTGAGAGGCTGCAGTGCATTTTGTAGATGTGCATCTTGTAGATGTTTCAACACTGCTGTCATTTTGTGCTGATGAGAGCATTGATCAAGCAGACTGCTCTATTCTCAATGTATCTGAGCTTGTTGAGTGCTGGAGCAGCCTTAAACCCCCTTTTTGGAAAATTATTTGTGGTGGGCAAGCTTTGAGGTGTTGCAAATTAATCACAAAGTTAATTGTGTGAAAACTGGAATAAATCAGGGTATTTTTTCAGTGGAAGTTCAGAAAAGAATCTCCCACATGTTGTGCACTGCACTGACTAGTGCACTAGTGTAAATCCTGCTAAAAATCAAGAGGTGGGGCCTATTTCCACCAGAGATGCCAACAGCATAGTGCTGAGCGGTCCACTGCGCATGCACCAATCTGTCAGCACTGAGATGGGCGCATGCACAATAGCTCCTATCTGCTGGTCTCCTGATCGCTGGCCAACCCTGTGAGCTGCCTCCCCACCCCTCCCCAAGGCCTGATTGCTAGTCCCCAGGCATGCCCAGGTCCAGTCCCACCCCACTCTGTCCCCGTACACCTAGCCTCGATCATTATCCCCCACCTCATGGCAGTGTGATTGCTGGACTCTCTCTCCCTTTGCTTGTGATCCCAAATGCAGAATGGCAGCAGGTTCCCCCCTACCCCATCGATTGCCCCATAGGCCCTTCCCTCATCAAGCACTGCTCTCTTGACACTGCTCATAGCCCAGTGGGAAGTGCCAAGGTGCCCCCGGGGCAATATCAGTGTGCCCAGTCTTGTCCTGCCAAAGTGCCAATGCCCGGAGGCAACCGCCTTGCCAACTGACCCTCTGGTGATGCCCCTTATTGCCCCCCTTTCACTTCAGCAAGATGTGTAGTATCACACCTTGCCAACACATCCACCCCTAACCAATCCCTAAAACCCTACCATTCCCTACTTATCGTGCTAGCGTCCTTCCCTTGCAGTACCTTCCAGACAAACAATTTTAGTACTGGAGAAGTTCCTCTTGGCCTGTTTGGTTGATGTTAGCATATTATTGAGACCTGACTGTTAAAATGATATTTCTTGCTGTCAGACCTCATGGAAGTCAAAATTGCCCTATGTATCTGTAATGTTTTGGATTGTCGATAGCCACGCCTGTGCAGAATAATAACTTGCCTTATCTAGCTTTAATGTGAGGTTTGTAACTGAACTTAATATCTGTTCTCTGTTAGCAGTATTTGTAGCACATAATTGACAGAGGTTAACCTGACTATCGGATTACTGTGGCCTACAGAATTGTTTTGATACTTAGTTTAACTGTTTCAGAACAGAATATTTCCATTCATACTGAGTGAAGCTGAGAATATTGTATGTTCATAAATTCATAACATCATACAGTGCAGAAGGAGGCTATTCGGCCCATCAAATCTACACTGACCACGATCCCACCTCGGCCATATTCCATTAACCCCATGTATTTATCCTACTAATTTCTCTGACACTGAGGGGCAATTTAGTATGACCAATCCAACTAACCTACACACCTTTGGACTGTGGAAGGAAACTGGAGCACCTGGAGGAAGCCCATGCAGACAATGGGAAGAATGTGCAAACTCCACACAGACAGTGACCCAAGCTGGGAATTGAACCCGGGTTCTGAGCGCTGAGGCAGCAGTGCTGACCACTGTGCACCCTGCTGCCCATGTTCATGTAATCAAAATGGTCATTGCTCCAGTATAATTTTTGAAACGGTCCTTCAAAGGTTGTGTAGTCTGCTACTTCCTCTTTGAATTTGTACTGAGCACTTTGCAGCTTTTAAAGTTCATGCTCTCTTCTAGAGAAGGCAGTTGTCATCATTTAAACGATCCATAAATATTTATGGCTTTTGCCCTTTAGTGTATTTATGGGCTTTTTTAATTCTTTTATCTTAAGTTTTTTAATTTCAGGAGGCTTCTCAAGTTTGAAACATAAGTCATCAATAAAATATTAGGTTAGAAGGCAACATTGAATACTTCTTGTTTTGTGTTAAAGATTAGCTGCTCTACAGGAATACATTGTGATATTTTGGATGGTCTGTCTATTGTAGAATGATGCAGCACTGAAGGAGGTCAGTCAGCCCCCTAGCCTGTGCCAGCTCCTTGAAAAAATTAACCAAATTAGTCCCACTCAGCTCACTCTTTCCCCAATCTTAACTTTAATTCAAGGGATGAAAGAGAAGGAAAATCTGATTTGCTTTGACTAGGCTCAACTTTGTATTGTACTTTATATAATGTTTTAAAGAGCCATATGAAGGGATTCTGTTTGGTTTATTGGGTAAGACAATCGCAGATATCAATGCAAATGGATCCCAGAGCAGAAAACACACATTTGTCATTCATTGCAATTCCCCGAGAACAAGTTAAAACACATTCAGCTTTTACATTTAACCATGTGAAGACTTCTTTTGACTCTGAGCAGCTATTCAACTTCTTATGGTTTAAGTGTTAAAAAATTACCTTGGAAGTGTGTGTGCTGCATATTGTCAAACTGTGTGTGCCAGCTCTTAACTTTGTGTCAATAATAATCTCAATCACTAACACACTGAATCGTGTTCTGTAGCTAATAAGCATATTTTTTGCTGCTCATCTGTTGTCAGAATCTAATAGAAGCCTGTTTTTTCCATTATTGGTTTCCACCACAGCAATTCATCAGAGCCGCAAGGATCAGCTAAACCCCCATTAACCTCCTCCAATATGACATCACGAATACTGCTACGACAGCAGCTCATGCGCGAGCAAATGCAAGAGCAAGAACGACGAGAACAGCAGCAGCAGCAGCAGGCAGCACAGTTCATTCAGCAGCGAGTGCCAGTCAGCCAGACACAGGCCATCAACGTCAGTGTCCCCACCAGCCTACCCACAAATACCCAGGTGCCAATGGAAGTCCTCAAGGTATAGCTTAATCCTTTACATCTATATTCCTGATCAGACTGTGTATTACCCAAGATATCAGACTTTTTGAAAAGATGTTCATTAAGCTAACAAAGAGAATAACATTCTCCCTATTTTAGATTAACCAGATGAATAGCAGGAGAATTATGTATAGTATAAATATTTTTCAATCCTAACAGTTAATGATTCGTTGAAATTAAAAGCATATATATATTTGCTACAGTGCATTGTCCTTGAAAATGATAACAGGGCAAATTTGATTCCAATACAGCTGTTGCATTTTCAAAGTTATTTTTCGGCAAATACTTTTTATCAGCTGCCCTGAATTAAAGCTCTTCACAGAAACAACTGCACTATCTAATACATGCTGGGCTCGCAACTCTTTGCCAGTGGTCACATTTAATCCAATTTCCTCCAATGAGTTGACATCTTCTAATCAACCTGATTCTTCATCAGACAAGGAACTACAGGAGCTTGTTAGTATCTCCCTATTATAGGGGATAGAGTAAATACCTTCCTAATGACCACAGGACTTCCATTTGTGTAATACAAGAATTTTGATTGTTCTTCTTGTTGTGAATCTGCATCTTGATTCAAATATTCAAACTCGAAATGTTTGGATTTTGATCATTTGTTTCGCTTAGAAAACAAAAGCACAAATTAAAAACAATTGTCCAACAAGGTTAATTTCACAGTGGCTGAATACTGTTATACATAACTCTGTTATTTATCTGCTTTGTGTATTAGGTCTTTGATCAATTTTAGGATTGCTGAAGCTCGTCCAAAAAAAATTCCAGAAATATTCCATCCTGATCTCTACCTCTGTTTAATATTCTTATTTTGAAGGGATTTTTTTTCATTGAATGCTTCAAATGATGCACAGTTTCACCTTTAAACAATAAGATTTATGTTGTTCTGTTTCCATTTGATCTGAAACCTGTAATCAGCTTTGTAAAATCAGACATGACAAGTTTCACTTGAATGAGGGAAACAGAAACAGCAAGGTAAAGCACCTTGACACGTTTTGAATTTTATTCTGCTGTTATTTCCATTTTGTTCCTTAGCAAAAGGACTTGTAAGTAAGAATTGTATGAACTGAGCAATACTTAAAACCAGAATTCTCAAACAAGTGTGTGCTATTTTTGTTTCAACTGAAGTTGGTCACAGGTTTTGAATGTTTTGTTCATCCTAATTACCACTACCATCCTGTCTGTTGGTAGTAAAACCTCAAAATTCTGCAGCTGGAACTCTATAGTAAAACTACAGTGGAATCCCAATAAATTATTTTGATGTTTGTGTCAAAAGGGTTGTAAGGGTATCTGTGTGTGTGGGATGGGGAGGGTGGGGTTGGAGAAGCTTTTGGTGACAAAAAATGACAAAAGTATTTACAATTGAGTTTCAAAGCTTTAATATTGGGAAGGCTGAATTTTCTTTCTGGAGAAAGGAAAGAGGAGTTGGAATTACAAGGACTCACCTTGAGGTCCAAACAGTCACTCTTAAAGGTTTTCACAGAGGCAACCACTTATAAAGACAAATGCCTTATCCAATTAAGCATCGTAGCATCTTTCAACATGACAGGAGCAGCAGGTTGCAGTGGATTGCAAGTAACTAAGAGGGCCCTTCAACATGGAAATGTTCTCACACCAACTTTTTTAAAAAGTTCAATAAAAACAAGTACAATATCCAGTCTGCTTTTAACTAAGCCTTTAATGAGTCCACTTGGCTGCAGGCCTCATGGGGACAGCTAACCCTGCTGATTCTGACTCCGCTTCAACAAAAGTTGCTTGTGCCAGGAATGGATTTGGGAAATGGCATGCCAGCTAGCACTGGTACATTTGGGCTCCATTTTCCTCTTCCACGTGGTTCCATGATGCCTGAAAAGCCACCCCAGCATGCTGAGCAAATTCCTGGTATGAAGCTTCTGTGTGTTAGATGGTTCAGACAACACATCGCTTCTCCACATAGACTAAGACAGTTCCAGATCCAATTTTTGGCCTATTCCAAGTTAGCTTGACTGAGCCCGGGTGGTAGTATAGCTGGAAGAAGTCAAGAGCTGCTCATTCATGTCCAGCACCTCCTGTTTGAAGTATACATGTTGAAATGGCAGGTGAGAAAGAGATCCTGGTTGAATTCATGGTCAAGTAGCTGATTGATAGACTGTCTATATTTTGGATATTGGTTACATGGCCAAGTTATCAGAGAGCATCTAGATTGTACATTTTATAAAAAAAAGGAATGTGAAAACTTAACTTAAAAAAGAGGTAGCACTATATGAAAGTTTAGTCAGAACTTTCAGGTTGAGTAGAAACCTTATAGAATATTGTATAGCATGAATAGTTTTCAAATATGTAATGGAAAAGGATGTATATGAAAGGATTGAGGAGGTATTTATGATATCTTACCTGGTGGTACATAGTTTTGCATGATGAGCACAATTTTTTTTTTTGAACAGTGGTTTACAAACAAAGTAATAGACATTATTGTGCTTTGTTCACTAAAAATAAATTTACTTGTCTGGATACACTTTTTTTTCACGGACGGATTTCTGGCAATTATATCTAAAGCTGCTTCTTGTGTTTTTTTTATATATGTCGAGCAATGACCTGTTTGCACTCTGGTCATTTGTTAATTTGTACAGATTACTATTAAAGTGGCCAATCAAAGGTCAATTTCTTAGTTAATTTCTTAACTGGTCCCTTTATTTTCAGTGGTCAAAAGACTTGTCTGACTCAGGCAGGAGGCCTCACTATTATATGATGATTAGGTGAGATGTCAAAAACTTTCCATTGTGTGGCTAGGAGCAGAATTATTTTTCCAGGCCCCACAAGGAAAGGTGTCTTTGTGCGCTGTGTCTTGCCATTGTCATATGACCTCTCATCATTTTGTGCATAAAAGCTTGAGAGTAGAAGTCTACTATTATGGAATGTGCAGTTGAAATTGAGTAGATTTTGATAGCTGGAAGAAAGTCAGTCACTGTAAGAAACAGCAGAAGAATCAAATTTCAGTATCCAACTTTGTACAGGACATTGACTGTTGGGTGTGTCTGTGTGGCTTTAAATATTTCCAGTATCAGTTCTATCAAGATGAAGGGAGATTTGAAAATAAATTATAAATTCTTTCAGTGTCCATGAAAGAACTATGAGAAACTATGATAACAAGATATCTGAACAAAGAAAAAGTAGAAATATAGAATCTCTACATCCAATTGAGTCTGCACTGATTCTCTGAAAGAACATCCCACCCAGGTCCTCCCCTCTGCACTATCTCTGTAACCCCAAGCACATTTATCATGTTTAATCCACCTAACCTACACACCTTTGGATGCTAAGGGGAATTTTAGCATGGCTAATCCACTTATCCTGCACAACCTTGTTGTCAGTGCTCGAGAAATTGCACTTTAGACCTCAGTGAGGAGCAGAAAATTCTGTCTTTTGAAATTTTGGAAGCCTTGACCCACTTTGAGCACTCTACTGATGTTACTCATGAATACCAGTGGTTCAACACCAGCGCTCAGGGAGAGGGGGAATATTTTGATCAGTACATGACTCCCATTGAGACCTTCCGTTGAATTTGGTGAGTGAACCACTGAAAGATGATTTGCTTAGAGATAGGATTGTCTTGCGAGCAAGAGATCCTATTGTGAGAATGTGTCTACTGAGAGATGAGAAACTTACTCTCAAAAAAGCTATTGACATGTGCAGAACTCCAAAGTGGAGAATCATCAGATGAAGAATATTGATGGGAGAACTGACATGGCCCTGTTCTGTGATGGGAGGCAGTTCAGGTCTCCCGAGCACAAGACAATGGAGATAAGGAAGAGCTATTTACAGAAAGGTTCAGGACAGAGAACCGGATGTAAATATTGGAGAGGACACTCATACAAGAAAAGGAAACATCTTCAATGTAGAGAATTCAGTGGCCTACCTACAAGAAACTAACTCACTTTGCACACAAGTTTTTCATTGGAAAGAATTAAAACGTAAAGATGGTTGCTGAAGAGATGTTGGACAATATTCCTGCTGAATTACTCTGCATCTTAGAGTAGGTTGGCATCCTCCAATCTCAAAAAAATGGTTTGTGACTATTGCAAAGATTACTATTAAAGAATGCATTGTTTTGCATGGATGAGGTATAGCAGACTGCACTAGTTCCAGTGTTCCCTGCTCTGACTCTTATTTCAGCCCATCCTAATCACTAACCCCTCCTCCTCCTGCCCCCCGTCCAGCCTGCAGATGGATGTTTTAATGTTGAGCCAAGAAACCTCTACAAACCCAACCCTGGATCAAAATTCTGGGCCTATTTGTGCAATGTGTATGTTGGAACGGACATAAGTGGCACAGATGCGAATGAACGGACAGTTTTCTGTACATACTTCTGTACAAGTTGCCGGGACCGGATGGGATGTACCCCAGGTTATTGTGGGAGGTGAGGGAAGTGGTTGCAGAGCCCCTTGCGATGATCTTTGCGTCGTCCATGGAAATGGGAGAGGTTCCAGAGGATTGGAGGATTGCGGATGTGGTCTCTATCTTTAAGAAAGGGAACAGGGATAGTCCAAGAAATTACCGACTGGTGAGTTTGACTTCAGTGGTTGGTAAGCTGATGGAGAGGCTTCTGAGGGATAAAATATATGAACATTTGGAGAAGTTTGGACTGATTAGAAATAGTCAGCATGGTTTTGTCAAGGGCAGGTCATGTTTTACGAGCCTAGTTGAGTTCTTCGAAAATGTGACTGACGAAGGAAGGGCGGTGGACGTAGTGTACATGGACTTTAGTAAGGCGTTTGATAAGGTCCCACATTGCAAGGCTTCTAGAGAAGGTGAGAGGGCATGGGATCCAAGGGGCTTTGGCCTCGTGGATCCAGAACTGGCTTGCCGGCAGAAGGCAGAGAGTGGTTGTGGATGGGTCTTGTTCTGCATGGAGGTCGGTAACCAGTGGAGTGCCCCAGGGATCTGTTCTGGGACCCTTGCTGTTTGTCATTTTCATAAATGACTTGGATGAGGAAGTGGAGGGATGGGTTAGCAAGTTCACCGACGATACAAAGATCGGTGGTGTTGTGGATGGTCTGGAGGGATGCCAAAAGTTGCAGCGGGACATAGACAGGATGCAAGACTGGGCGGAGAAGTGGCAGATGGACTTCAATGCAGATAAATGTGTAGTAGTCCATTTTGGCAGGAATAATGGGATGAAGGAGTACAATATAAGGGGTAGGAGTCTTAGCTGTGTTGTAGAGCAGAATGATCTCTGGGTCCGGGTCCATAGGACTCTTAAATCGGCCTCGCAGGTGGAGGAAGTGGTCAAGAAGGCGTACGATATACTGGCCTTTGTTAATCGAGGAATAGAGTTCAGGAGTCAGGAGGTAATGATGCAGCTCTATAAGACTCTTGTCAGACCCCAGTTGGAGTATTGTGCGCAGTTCTGGTAGCCTCATTATAGGAAGGATGTAGAGGCTATTGAGAGGGTTCAGAGGAGATTTACAAGGATGCTGCCTGGATTGGGAGGCAGGCCTTGTGAAGATAGGTTGAGGGAGCTGGGACTCTTCTCACTGGAGAGACGTAGGTTGAGAGGTGACCTGATAGAGGTTTATAAAATGGTGAGAGGGATAGATAGGGTGGACTCTCAGACTATTTCCCCGAGCTGAAATGGTCACTATGAGAGGACACAGATTTAAGGTGCAGGGAAGCAAATACAAAGGAGATGTCAGGGGTAGGTTTTTCACTCTTAGGGTGGTGAGTGAATGGAACCGACTGCCGTCGGAGGTTGTTGAGGCAAACTCACTGGGGTCTTTTAAGAGACTTCTGGATGAGTATATGGAAACGAATAGGATAGGGGGTTACAGATAGATCTGTGGATTAGTAGATGTGATTGGCGCAATTCGTGGGCCGAAGGGCCTGTTTGTGCTGTATTGTTCTATGTTCTATACTTGATTATTTTCTTCGTAGACCATGTATGTACCTGACTTAAAACTGTAAATAGTTGTGTAATCTCTGTTGTTTCTGATGAAAAGGGGCTTGTTTGGAGAAGTTTCTTTGTGGATTGCATGGGCTTGTTATATCCATGTGACCTCTAATGTCATTTTATGTGCATTAAGGCTCGAGAGCAGAAGCTATTTTATCTATCGCTTGGAACAGAAAGCAAGGGTTTCTGTTGCACGAAGTTCTTATCTTCCATAACCATGAAATGGCCGACCTTTACAAGTCCCCATCTTTCTTCACTTTTTAGACATGCTCACAGTTGTTAATTCACTACATCATTTAAACCATGCTTGGTTTCAAATTGATTGAGTGCAGTGCCTTGTTGAGATTTTTAAAAATAGACAGTTGCACATATTGGCAAGTTCATAGTTATCACAATCATATCTTGTGCTTTTTTTTCTTAAAATGCACTTTAGGAAACTCATCTTTGTAATATGATTATTGGAGTATGTTGGATTACTTTCTGTCCGAAATACTATTTTTAATTAAACCTCTGGACCAAAAGTTGTTACACGATTAGCTGCATTGCATTCACATATCGGAAAGCTCTTTTGTTCACTGATGTTGCCAACCAATCACATTCTGTGATGATCAGCTGAGCATTTCTTCTTCCTCTTGTTCTATTCTGAAGCCATCTTGAATCTGTTTGCTATAACACTCGTATTAAACGACTTTCTTTCCTTTTTTCCTTCCATCTTTAAAAGCTTTGTCTAATCCTGCCTCTCCATGTGTGATAACCAGTGCATTCTCAGGACATTAGTTGCATTCAGCATTGCTATAGCAGGATTTACGGAATTGTAATGCATGATGCCCAGCTACTATTGCACCACACATGTTAACATCTGGCAGAACGTCTCAGTGATTTAACAGAGCAGGGACAATGGTTCCTCAAATGATTTCACATCCTCAACTGCTCAAATACAGTTCTAGAATACAATGGAGAATCCTACCTGCTGTCTTTCCAAAGATTTATGCTGATATAGCCACATGTTTAGTCAGTTTGAATCAATGGTTCACTCCATGGAAACCTCAAAAAAATTTGATTTGCCAAATGTAATTGTGCTGTTTTGTTGGCAAAATTGGCAAACAGGACTCTAAATTGTGCTTGTTTAAGACTACGTACAGCAGAAGTTCCCAACCTGGGTGCCATAACAATTGGTGTGTCATGGAATAAGATTCAAAAATGATGTGAATAATGTAAATCTAATCTTCGTTTTTCAGCTCCATAGTTGGCATCTCTAAGTCCTTATGAACCTTAGGCTTTCCATGCCACATGTGCATGCTTCAGATCTTCTTACATTGGTCAGGCACATGCACAAAAAACGCAAACACAAAAGGGATGCAAAAATCTGGAAAAAGTGAGGGAGAGGTTAAAAAAAAACAGGATAAAAGAGAAGTAAAAAACAACATTTTTAGAAAGGGAAGAACATCGGGCTAAGAGATAGGAAGGAATAAAGTTAAGAACAGGAAAAACAGGCACCAATTGGAGCAAGGACTATAAAGAGCAGTGAGGTAGGCTTGGGAGAAACTCTTGTAGTCAAAAGGACACCAAAAAATACTGCAAAAATCCGTGAAGGCAACTGAAAGCTGGTAATTCTGTGTTGCATGACATTGGGACAAGGATACACTTTGGTATGGTCAAAGAAATGAGCTTGAGGGACTTCACCTTATTGTATGTTTGATCATAGTTTGCAATGGATAAGTTCCAGAAAAGAAGTGAAGTATCCTGCTCTGAATCAGATTTGGCCAAAAGAACAGAATCTCAGTAGGAAAAAAAAGGATTTATATACAGACAATACTGTGACATCTACCTGGCCTTTAGATTTTTGTAGACTAGCGATGCTTCTTTCCCTATGCCAGAATTCCTAATTTACTATGTGTGACATAAAATCAAAATGGTACAATATGGCCACAAGTGCTGAGCAAACTTGAAAGTGGGAGTGTTTCAGATCTGACTTTTAGACCCGTTCTGAGGCACCCCATTTACACTTTGCCTGAAAAAATATCAGTGATTCCGAATTGTGCTGTAGAAGTCTGTGGGCGAGGCATAACGCACCCGAAATCCCATAGCTCCAGTCGGTGCCCCCAACTGCACATGCGCAGAAAAGAAATGATAGAATGCTTCTCCTCTGCTATATCCCTCCTGGGCTGGATAATGTACCCCCTGACCCCCACAGACATTGCCCCATCTCCACAGTATTATTGACCCCTGCCACAGAGACTGATCGAATGCCCTCCCCCTCCCCACAATCTCAGGCAGAGTGGCAGTGACCCTTCCCCCCTCCCCTCCCACTTATTTCAAGCAGAATGGTAGAGGACAACACCCTGTCTCCCTGAAGCAGAGAGCCATAGGATGCCCAGCACTTACTTCCTTATTAACTCTCGCTGATGGATGCCTGAATTAGATTTGTGTGGAGCCGATTCTGGATGGGTGAACGCAATGGTAAAGAGGGAAGTGCTGGTAAAGTTGGGTATGCAGCCCATTAAGACAGATTAAATGCATGCAAATATATTTAAATAACCATCGCACCCATTTCAGGCGCAGTCCCAATCGTGGCCATTTTCAGGCCTTGGTCAAGGGGGAACTGGTGTAGAGGCTGGGGCAGATTGTGCCACTTGGCTCATGCCTGACTTTACCAAGTTTTTTGCAAAGCAGTGGTAAAATCGGGCCGTTGGTGTCAAATCCTGATTTGTAATGGTTCTGTGAAGTTTTGTGGAACATTTTCTTATGTTAAGTACAAATTGTTGTTGCATTACCTGTTTGATTTCTTGGTGTCTATCTTATGTTGATGGTCTCCAGTTTTGTTCTTCCCCACAAGTACTTTGTACCTACTTGATAGATACATGCATAATTTTAAAGATCCCTTTCAGGCATCTCCTCAGTCGTCTTTGTTCAAGAGAAAGTAAGTGCAGCCAGCTCGATTTTTGCTGATTCACTTGCCAATCATGTGCCTATTTAGCAAGTTTATTATTGTCATCTTGTAATTAATTGCAGTCCCTCCCACTTCCATTGGATCAGGAATTGGCTAGCCGAAAGAAGACAGAGGGTGGTGGTTGATGGAAATTATTCATCATGGAGTTCGGTTACAAGTGGTGTACCTCAGGGATCTGCTTTGGGGCCCCTGCTGTTTGTAATTTTTATAAATGATCTGGATGAGGGTATAGAAGGATGGACTAGTAAATTTGCGGATGACACCAAAGTCGGAGGAGTGGTAGATCGTGAAGAGGGGTGTTATAGTTTGCAGAGAGACTTGGACAAGTTGCAGAGCTGGGCCGAGAGGTAGCAAATGGAGTTTAATGTGGAAAAGTGTGAGGTAATTCACTTTGGCAGGAATAACAAATGTGTAGAGTATAGGGCTAATGGTAGGACTCTTAATAGTGTTGATGAACAGAGGGATCTTGGTGTATATGTGCATAGATCCCTGAAAGTTGGCAATCAAGTCGATAAGGTTGTTAAGAAGGCATACGGAGTCTTAGCTTTTATTGGTAGGGGGATTGAATTTCGGAGCCGCAACGTCATGTTGCAACTGTACAAAACTCTAGTGCGGCCGCACTTGGAGTATTGTGTGCAGTTCTGGTCCCCACATTATAAGAAAGATGTGGAGGCATTGGAGAGGGTACAGAGGAGGTTTACCAGGATGTTGCCTGGTATGGAGGGCAGGTCTTATGAAGAGAGGCTGAGGGATTTGAGGTTGTTTTCGTTAGAAAGAAGGCGGCTAAGAGGAGACCTTATTGAAACATATAAGATGATTAGAGGTTTAGATAGGGTGGACAGTGATAGCCTTTTTCCTAGGATGGAGAAAGCTAGCACGAGGGGACACAGCTTTAAATTAAGGGGTGGTAGTTATAGGACGGATGTCAGAGGTAGGTTCTTTATCCAGAGGGTGGTAAGGATATGGAATGCCCTTCCTGCTGTAGTTGTAGATGCGCCAAGTTTGGTGGCGTTTAAGAGGTTAGTAGATAAGTTTATGGTTGAAAAGGGAATGGTTTAGGTTAGAGGGTCATTGCTTTTTCTTAATTGGTCGGCACAACATCGAAGGCCGAAGGGCCTGTTCTGCGCTGTAATGTTCTATGTTCTTTGTCATCCACCAATTTAGTAATTGTGTCTTTGATTCCAAAGCCTGAACCATTAATATAAATTGTGAACAAGACTAGCCTCTGCACTTCATCTGCGAGATCCCACTCCCACCTTCTGTCAATCTAAATAGCTACCCTTTACCTAATCCAGCCAGCTATCCATTCTGTTACTTGTCTCCAGACTCCATGTGCTGATCTCATTCATTGCTCTATTATGTGATGCTTTAGTAAAAGCCTTTTGGAAAACTAGATTTGTTAATTCTAATGGCTTTTATGTTTGTGTTCAACTTTATCTGTTGCAATTGAGCTTTATAAAATGATAATGTTTTGGAAGTTAAAATGAAAGGAGTTGTGTGACGATTCTAAATTCTGGTTTATTTGAAGGACTGGCTGAACAATATCCAACGTTGTCATCTAGGAACAAAGGGAAAAGGCAACTGTACTGATAGTAAATAGACTTACTGGCCCCAATTTTTGAGGCAGAAGGGAAAGAGAGGTAGGAAAAGATCAATCGTTTGTTTGAGCATGAGAGAGGAGAGGCTTCAGGGTCTTTGCAAGCTACTGAAGCTGGATACGGATGGGAGACAATCTTTAGCTAGGACATTCCACAGCTACCAAAAGATTCCGGGAGATTCATCTTGATATGTTCAGAGAGGAAAGGTCAGATGAAAGGACTTTACTGCTGTTAGTGGTATGGGAAACCTCAAAAGCTGAGGGAAGCACCTGGAGATAATCATTTAAAGTTATGACGCAATGAAATAAGGAAAAATTGAGCCCAATAAAGGCTAGAAGCAACGTCTGTCCACAGAGTTCCAATTCATCCAGCAATGTGTAATAAGTATAAAAGAGGACTGTCCCTTTGTGTAGTTTGAAGTATAAGTCACCTACAATAATACTTAGACAATAATATTTTAGTCATTTGTTATTTGTCACATTATCCTTTTCGGCTATTAATTGGAAATAGCAATTTCTTTTTAAAATGTTATCTGCTTCTACGGGAATCTAAACATATCCAATATTTATGTATGGACTTGGAGCCAGATTCATGTAGCTATTGGGCTCTACTGTTTGCCCACTTGATTTTTTAACATTGAATAAAGGTTCATTCACTAAGAAGATATTTTGATAGCATTAATGAAGCATTTTGGAAAATAGTTTAACTATATTAGTTTAAACTGTAACTATATTAGTTTATTACAACTATAAAGACAGGTGACTGTGATTTCATACCAGTCTGAAAACAATCTGGGGTTCACCCTGGAAAACCACATTATAAACTATCAATGCAAATCCTCCAGAGTCTAATGAGATTTCGAGTTTCACTACTGCTTTCTCTGCAGTGGTCCTATTCAGAATACACGGTATTTCTCTGTAGTTGGCATCATTAGAATGACCTGTCAGTAAAGATGACACTTCCTGAGAGTCTTCATGTCTGCCTTAAGATAGAACTTGGTTAAATATCAATCAAGTTCATTCGTTCTTGATATATAAAGTGGGAGTATTTTGCACAACAAGCACTTTTCTGGCTCTTGTGCCATTTAAGGTGGATTTTGCTTTGTGAATGAATCCACAGTTAATAAGAATTGACTTATTTAAGCAGCTCCTTGCCAGAAATTAGAAGTCAGAAAAGAGCACTTCCATCACTTCTAAGGAATTCATTTTAAGATGTGAAAGTAAAAACAGTGTTCTAGCTTGGAATGAAATATTTATATTATAAACTGTTTAAGATTAATTTTGTTTTAGAGTAATTCAGGAATTGTGATCTGTATTTGGTTTCAAGTTTTAATTAAGTGATTATTAATTTTTAAAAATAGAAATATCTTGAACAACTAAATACTTTTGTAAACAAGTGATAAAATATACAATTCATTAAGCTTTTTCATCATATTTGCAATTTACAACTATTAGTTCAATTCAGAAACAAGTGGTGCTAATCTGTTAAGATAATGTTAGCGGAATGTAGTAAATTGTTTCTAATGCAATACAAATCGTAACTGATATCACAGCATTAGAAGGTAACTGATTGTAATATATATCCAAACTGCAGACTTTATAAACATTAATCTGAAAAGATAAGTAGTTTAGATTAGTTATATATATATATAGATATCATTGACATTTCTGCATTTTATATTACCAAAACATATGATGGCTTGTTCAATGTTTTATGCCAGTACTGATGCCTTTGTATATGATTTTGTTAATCCAAAATGAAAGTCATTGATAAATGTAAAAGCTTCTATTTGTTTCTGTTTTGCTGGCCAGGCCAGCAATTGTTGCCCATTTCAAATTACCCTTGAGAAGGTGGTGGTGAGCTGTTGCCTTGAATCATGTGGTGGAGGTACATCAACAGTGCTTTTAGGAAGGGACGTCCAGGTTTTTGATCCAGTGACAGTGAAAGATCAATAATATATTTCCAACTTCAGATGGTGAGAGGCTTGGAGGGAAATTTGCAGAAGTTGGTGTTTCCATGTATCTGCTGCTTTGGTTCTTTAGATGGTAGTGGTTGCGGGTTTGGAAGATGTTAGCTGTGATTCTCGAATTCTGCTACACTAATTTTTAATGCAGTGGGTTGAGAGATTTTTGCCTCAGCCAATTTGCGGGGTTCATGTGTGCGTTCCATCGCAATAACATCTCCCAGCTTTGTGCTGGAAATTGTCAGAGAGGCATGGAAATCATCTTGATGGTCATTTGGGTCTCATTTAAATGAGATTAGCTAGCCTGGGACTGAAATGTGAGACTGCTGACTTCTCTCTCTCTCTCTCTCTCTCTCTCTCTCTCTCTCTCTCTTTCCCCCCCCCCCCCCCCCCCACTCCTTTTCAGAGTGGTTCACAGCAGGGTTTATAGAGCCAGAGTGAAGAGGGAGCAATTGGGATCCCCCAGAGGGTTGAGCAGTTGGAGTGCCTCCTGGGCATTGACACCTTAGCAGTGCCAGCCTGGGCCTCCTGCACTGCCCAAGGAGCAAAGTGCCAATGTCCAGGGGTAAGGGCAGTGCCTAAAGGACAGGGCCTGATGTGGCCTCAAGGGGCGATCAGTGGAGTTGGGGATCCAGCTGCCACACAGCATCGGTGAGAGAAGGAGGGAGGCCAGTGATTAGGATAGAGGGAGGGGCATTAATCTGGTTGGGGGGTGTTAGCACTGCAAGGATATTTGTCTGAGAAGGCTGGGCTGGAAATCAGGGTGGGCCAGGCAGCAGGGTTCCGGGGCTGGCTTGGGAATGGGTGACAGGGCTAACGATCAGGGTGTGGGATGGCTCGGAGATCTGGCAATGCAGGGATCGGGGGGGTTGGGCAGCAATCAGGAGGCATACACTGACCTCGGCACTGAGAGATCAGCGCATGTGCTGTGCCCCATTCAGCACTATGCCGCCGGCTTCTTCAGCGGAAATGGATGCAGCCCCCAGCTTTACAATATGTGTGGTAGTGACCTCAGTAGTGCACAAAGTGTGGGAGATTCTTTTCTGAAATCCCACTGGAAAAAACAGCGTGAATTACTCCGGTTTTTGTGCAAATTCGACACTTGGAATTTTTTTGGGAGAATTCTGGTCATTGTTTGAAGAGCATTGGGGGTTTGTCCTTAAGTTTCTACTAAGCTGCTACACAGTATCGGTGGTGAGAGCATAAGTATTTGTGGGTGGAGTGCCAGTCGGGTCAGCTGTTTTATCCTGGATGGTTTCAAGCTTGTTGAATGTTGTTGGAGCCACATTCATCCAGGCAACTGGATATTCCGTCACGCTCCTAACTTATGCCTTATAGATTCTGGATGATTTTTGGGGCGTTAGAAGGTGAGTTACTTGTCACAGAATTTCTAGCCTCTGACCTGCTGTTGTAGCTGTAGTATTTATATGGCTGCTCCAGTTCAGTTTCTGGTACATGGTATCCCTCAGGATGTTGATTGTGGGTGATTCAGCGATGGTAATGCCATTGAATGTGAAGGAGCAATGGATGGATTCTCTATTGCTGGGGATGGTTATTGCCTGGCACTTGTGGGGTGTGAATGTTACTTGTCCCTTATCAACTGAAGCCTGGGGCCACTAACTCTCTTATTTGTGACCTGTGCGACAATTCTTGAGTGAATAAATATTTTTCAATAAATCAGATGAAATAACTGACACAATTTGCTAACTTCAGTATGATTTTTCAATACTACTAAATAAAAGCTTAATAATCTTTAAGTTAATGTATTAATGGCTGAAATCATCTATGCAGTGGAGTTATAACCAGGGGATGATTTAAAATGATAATTGTGTAACCAATATCAAATAATTGGTTACACTTAATAATGGAAAGATCATAGTTATATTTTTAGCTTATTGGTAATTTTCCATTACTTATACAGCAATGTTAAATGTGACCCTGCCATTCCCTGTGTTGGAGAGTACACCATCCTTGAGCTATACTTTAGAACTTCTTACCATACTGTCAGCAGGAGTCTCTGGCTTTTTGCCAGTCAGTGGAAAAGTACTGTGAATAAGTGAAGTTTGTTGTTTTATGCAGTTTTAAGTAACTTTCCTGTGGAATTTTTTTGCATTGTGACAGTTCAAAGTCATTAACTGAAATTTAAGGACAACTTACAATTTAGAATAGCTTTTGGACCCCCATTGTTGCCTCAAGTACTCAATTTCTTAGGCAATGTACTCAATCTGTGTGTACAGATTGTTACAGCATTGAGGAAAAAATGATTAGATGGCCAATCACTAGTCAGCTGTTAATCATTTTTTGGGAGAATCAAAGCCTCATTTTACAAACTTCATGACTGTCACAGTAATACCCTCATGTTACTACTTATGTCAACTTCAGGCTATTCCTTCATTTTTGAAGTAGCCCCTACCTATCTTTGACAGGATCTGAATAACATGTTGATTTAGGATACAAATGGCAGTCAACATTTGTGCCAATTAAGTGCCAAATAATGACCATCTCAAACAAGAGAAAATCAAGTCACCTCATTATAACCTTTAATAGTAATACTGAATCATTCACCCATCATTAACATCCTGCAGGTCACCTTTGACTAGGACTGTACCAACAATATGGTACAAAATTGGAGACAAACTGTGTAGTTTGCCACATGTGGCTCACTTTCTGATCCCTGAAAATCTCGTCACCATCTACAAAGGT
The DNA here is from genome assembly GCA_024679065.1 of Sphyrna mokarran. Classification (NCBI taxonomy): domain Eukaryota; kingdom Metazoa; phylum Chordata; class Chondrichthyes; order Carcharhiniformes; family Carcharhinidae; genus Sphyrna; species Sphyrna mokarran. The sequence goes on along the minus strand of JAGIQG010000003.1, from coordinate 99,440,935 downwards.
TCAAATCAACTGCATGATGGATTGCTCTCCACATGCCTGGCCAGGAGTAGCCACAAATAAATTCAAGAAACTTTACACCATTCAGGACAGAGCAGTTAACTTGATTAATTGCCTTGTTATTGGAATCCATATTCACCCTCTCGGCAATCGTATGCTGTGGTTACTGTATGTATGATTTACAGAAATCAGCCATTCACTAAAGTTAATTGACAGCATTTTTTTTCTTTTGACCATCAAAGGAACAAGAGCAGCAATATTTTGGGAACATAGTCAGCCCCAAATCTTTCACTACCTTTGCCATTGTCCATTGCTTAATCACTGCTGGAGAAGAATCTTGGAACTCCTGATCAAACAGCACTGTTGCACAAGTGGCTCAAGGAGAAACCCAGCTGTCACCATCTTTGGGCAACTAGAAATGGGCAATAAATGTGCCTTGTCCATATCCCCCATGTTCATAGATGAAAAGAAATGACAGAAGTATTTAGATCTTCCTGCTTTTTATGAAATATTAATATTTCTATATTGGAGAATATTGGAACCGTTAGTGGAACAGGGACTGTGTGCCTTATAATAATGAGATTTATATGATTATGTTTTCGGACTTTTTAATTTAGAAGTCTGCCTGATAGACTTGGGTGAGAAGCTTGTTAAAGATTCATAGGAGGCCCATGTTGTCTTGCTGAGGAGAAGGTATAAGGAGTTCACACTTGGATCAATGGCAGCAATATCTGTGTGTAGAACAGTTTAACTGGTAGTCTCCAAAATTCCAGGGAAGTGTTGAGAATGTCAGTTTGTAAACAGCCATTCTGTACACTGTCCACTTAGTTCCATGATTGGAAAAGAGCAAATGTGATGCCACTGTTTAAAAAAAATGAGCTAGACCATAGATGGTTAACTATAACCATAATTGGTTAGCTTATCTTTTATAGCGAGGAAAATGCTTGAATCTAACATCAAAGAAGAAATAGCAGGACATCTGGATAGAAATTGTTCCATTCGGCAGATACAGCATGGGTTCATGAAGGGCAAGTCATGTTTAACTAATTTACAGGAATTGTTTGAGGACTTTACCAGCATGGTAGACAACAGGGAACTGGTGGATGTGACTTATCTGGATTTCCAGAAGGTATTCAACAAGGTGCCACATAGAAACTGCTGCATAAGGTGCAGGAGTTCTGGGTAATCTATTATTATCAATAGAGGATTGGTTAATTAACAGAAAGCAAAGACTGGGAACAAATTTTTGTTTTTCTGGTTCAGTGACTAATGGCGTGCCTCAGATCAGTGTTGGGACTGCAATTGTTTACAATTTACATAGATGATTTGGAGTTAGGGACCAAATGTAGTGTGTCAAAGTTTGCAGGTGACACTAAAATGAATGGTAGAGCAAAGTGTGCAGAGGACACTGGAAGTCTGCGGAGAAGTATAGATAATTTAAGTGAGTGAATAAGGGTCTGGCTGATGGGATACAATGTTGGTAAGTGTGAGGTCATTCATTTCAATAGGAATAATAGCATAATAGACTGTTGTTTAAATTGTAGCATGTTGCTATGCAGAGGGGGCTTGGGTGTCCTTGTGCATAAATCACAAAAAGTTGGTTTGCAGGTAATTAAGAAGGCAAATGGATTTTATTCTTTATTGCTAGAAGGATGGAGCTTAAAAGCAGGGAGGTTGTGTTGCAGCTGTAGAAGGTGCTGGGGAGATCACACTTGGAGTACTCTGTACAGTTTTGGTCTGCTTATTTGAGAAAGGATACAGTCATAGAATTCCTATGGTGTAGAAGGAGACTATTAGGCCCATCAAGTCTGCACCGACCACAATCCTATCCAAGCCATATTCCTGTAACCCCCAAAAAATGAACTGCTACAGAAAAGAAAACCACACAGTAGCTGAATCTCCCCACAGAGTAGATAAGCTGTGAACCCCCTGCACATCGACAGCAGCATCGTATAAGGCAGAAAGCATCAGGAAGATGACCATCAAATTCCCCAGCATAAATTGGAAGGATGCCCAAATTCAGGCCTTTTAAAGAAAAGACAGAGATATTTTTAGATTTATCTGAAATGGGATGGATAAACAAATCTTGAAAATCAAGATATTACTGAAAATGAGAGGTGTGCAAAGTAAACACTTTGGGCCTATCTGACAAAGATCAGAAGGATTCTGCCAAGCTGTGGAATATTCTGGAGGATCACCTTGGTAGAAAGACTAAATTTTAAATGCACCATTTGGAGCTGATGGCTTATAGAAAATATCTCCAAGAAGCAATTGATCAATTCATCATCAGATACTTTAAAGATAAGTGGTGTGATTTCTTGAAAGCCAAGCTATCTGAATGAATCATAAAGCAATGGAGTTGGTGATAGCTTCAATACCAATTGAAGCTTTCCAAAAATGTCTTTTGCAGTGAAAGAAAGTTCATGATATTGACATAAAAGTTGGCAAAACGTTATAGATGGAAAATAATTTCTGGAAGCATTACGTGCAACTATCAGTATCAATGTGATGGTAAGGATGTAGAAAGCTTGCAGATCATATGGGAAATGCAGTTCACTGCACCCACTGTGAAGCTGCTCTGCATTCCAAGATCTTTAAGTTAAGTGGTGTAAAAGGATATAGGGCTCATCTGTTGCTGGAAATTAGATTCCAAAAGTAAGATGCAACAAAACAAAAAGTACATACAGCCTGTTTGTCACAACAATGGAGAGATCCACTTAAGCCCTAGCACATATGCAAGATTAGTGGCAAGTCAGAGCAGGGTGAAGAAGTAGATCAAAAATATCAACTGGAAAATGAACAGGCTTTTACACATTGATTTTATTCACAAGTTGTGAACGTTTGTAAACAGTTGAAACCTTTGCTACTATCAACATCATATGCTCAATAGCATCAAATGGTTCATAAACAGAATTGACACAGGTGCAAATGCAAATATTTTACCAGTTGGAATCATGAAGAATATGTATATGGATCACTGGAACCTATGATTAACAAACTAATTGCATACAATGAGTTACTCTTTCACTGCATTCGTACATTAACACTGAAATGCAGCAACGGCAAGTCTGCATGGAAACCACTAGTATTCTATCCTGTGGACATGAGCAGACCAGCTGTAGCCAGCTTATCAACATGTTTAGAATTCAACATTGTGACCATACATAAGATTGCCAAGTTACCAATCACAGCAGAAGATGCTGAGAAGAATCTCACTGAATCAATCCATGACTTACAACAGATATATCCAGACACCTTCAATGTCATAGGGAACTTCAGAGGTATAATTATGTTACACCTCAGAAGTGCAGTCCATAAGTCAACCCTTCTCAAAAGTATAGTTTGTAGGTACAGAAAGAACTAAAGAGTGAGCTGAATGACATGGCACATTTGGTATTATATGTCTTACTGAGTGAATGGCTTGCATAGTTAAGTCATTAACCATGAAATGCAGGGGAACAAAACAAAATCTCTGTATTGCCATGTTACATTTGGACATCATCAGCAGAAATTGCATTTGGAAAGTTAGCAGGGACAACCTTTCCAAGTCATTACCTGTCCAATTTCTCAGAAGGATTGGAAAAACTTCTTGACAAGCAAGGGAGAATGAAGACAGTGAATGACTGACTTGCATTTGGAGAACTGCCTAGTCTGTATATAGGACGAAAGATTCAAGCCATATATCCTACCCAGGAAATTTGGTTATCGGCATAAGTATCTAAAGCCCAGATCCAGTGAAGTCAAAACATTTCATGTCATTCCATCCATATGGAACAGAAGCCCAACTAAGAGAATTATAAAACTGGATAAAGCCTTGCAGTCTAACGATGTCTAAAACACTTCCAAAGATGGACCCTGAGTGGAATTGCGTAGTGGAGGTGGATAAATATTTTATAGAGAGGGCTATCAGGAACTGGCACAAAAAAGGAGTTGGAGCCAACACAGATCAGCCATGATTGTATTGAATAGTGGGCCAGGCTTGAAGGGCCTGGTAGCATATTCCCATTTCTATTCCTTCTGTTTACACCTGCCCTGCCTGTTGTAATATATATTAATTGTGTACATACTAATGAGTCTGTAGCCAGGATGTAAACTGGGTGACCAGCACCCAGTTCAGAAAGGTTTTAATTTAGTTTGTAGCGTCCTTTGTGAAAGAATTGCACTTATACTTTCCTATTAACAACAGTTGTTGAACCTTTATAGTTAATCAGTTTGCTGAATATTCCTGTACCGTATCTTTAAATAAACTGAACGTATGTTTAGTTGCCAGTCCTTTGGTAAGTTTGTGTTCAGCAAACATAGAAATTAATCAAGGACAATAAATAATAAAAATGACTGATGGATGTTAGTGGTAAAATTGGTCAATGACAGCAGTGTAATGGACTCATAGTGACTCATCATTTCCAGTCTTCTTTCCACTGAAGTCTGTAGAGCAATAGTTCAAACTCTTTGGTGACTTGCTTCCTAATCTCACTTGTCATTTTTACTTGGTTTCGAATTAAAAATCTTAGCAATATTTTCCAAGTCAGTGGTGAATAAAAACTGCTATACTGAAATATTGTTTCCTGATTTGCTTCAACCTCATTTTGCACAACTGATTTTTGACGAATCTCACTCTTTGTTTTGAGTTTTAGCAGTGTTACAATTGTTAAATATAGCCAATAATTTTTGATATTTGTTCGTCAGGCTTTTCACTTTACTGCACAGGCACGATTGCTGGATTCCTGCCTCAATTCTTCCAATGTGGCAGTCAGTGATCTTTTCCCTGAATCTGAAATACCTGACACTATCCCCTTGCAAAGAGATTGCTGCTGATTCTATGACCAATTCATTGCCAGTTACTTCCAAATCTAGATGACATCAACCACATTTCCCAATTGTACACAGGTGGATCAATTCTACAAATGTATGCAATCGTTTAGAAGCACACATGCAATAGGTACACATATGACTAAATAACTATATCATGTTCATAAAATTATTTCTAGCTGGCCTGTTTTATGAATCTGGCAAATCTCACATCTACACCACTATTCCCAGGAGCAATCATGAGAGATTTATAAAGATAAAGCCTTGACAGTTGAAAAGATTTTCCTGTCAGAAAATAGGCATCCTGACAAGATTCTTCTCACACAAATGGGGAAAAGACTCAGGAGGAGGGAATATACGAAACAGAGCAAAAAATGTTTTGTTTAAACTATCACTCTACCTGGAGCTATGAATCCAACACCATTGTCCACTATTGTGCTTGAAACTAATTTACATTTACTTTCCTAATCCATCAGTATTGAACTTCAGATTGAATAAAAGGAAGAAAGTTGGTCCAAAGGAAGCCCACCAATGTAATTAATAGTATCCCAGGGTATTGCTCAGAAATAAAATATGCACATTCTTTTACATCTTTTGTAGTTTTTATTTCCCATTTGATTGCCTTTTGTCTGATTATTTTTGCATTTTTGTTTTGCTTGAGTTTTGTACAAAAAAAATTATTTTGTGCTAGATAATGAGATATTCTTTAGCAAATAATACTTCAGTAGTCTGTAGGAATCATTGACTCCAAGTGCAACAATCACCACAAAAATTACAGTATTTAATGTTAATAATGTGTTAATAATAACAATGTGAATAAAAACTTCAATTTATCCTCCTTTTTTATTCTTTTGAATGTAGACGTCTGTTCTTTTACAGAAAGCAGACAAATATTAGTTGCAGAATTTCTAAACCCTATCGTTAAAAAATATTCAGGCCGCATAATGCATTTTGTTAAAAACAATATCACTGGCCTCTCCAAAAAATGGTGACTACATCACTTGCTGTTGGGAATTTACCATTTAATGCGCAACATCTCGATATATCATGGCATGATCTTAGGATTGTAACATGATCCCTTATTATGTGCATGCTGTAATCTTGCATGCAATTCTCTTATCTTATAGAAAGCAACATATACAGCATAAACACCCTAGATAGATATGATCATTTGTAAACTGGTAAATTCTACACACAAGACTGAAAAGATTAATGTTTTCAGTGAAATTTAGTCCATTTCCTATCTCCCTTGCAACCTGGAAACATAGCAGATTATGCTATTGGAATTTAGTTCAATTTCTATTCAGTTCTCTAGTAGTCTCTACATATGACAAATTAATGCTTCAAACACCTCTTCCTTTCTAACTTTTTCCCAGTTTTCTTTTTCTTTCATGGAATGCGGGCATCACTGGCTAGGCCAGCATTTGTCATCCATTCCCAATTGCCCTTCAAATCATTGCAGAGGGTAGTTAAGAATCAGCCACATTGCTGTGCAGAAAGAACGATGTGGCCCTGCAGCCAGAATTGAGAGAGCTAGGTAAGAAATTATCAAGCAGGACTTAAACAGTAGTTATCTCCAAATTACTCCCAGTACAGTGTGCTGGTGAGTATAGAAATAGAAAGATTAATTGTAGCTGGAAAGATGGTGCAAGAGGAAGGACTTTAGATTGTTGGGACATTGGGAGAGGCTTACAAGGTGATGAGACCTGTACAAGCTTGATGGGTTGTACTTAAGCAGAGCTGGTATATTTTGTTTGCGCAATTGGAAAGGCTTTACATTAACTTGGCAGGGATGCAGGAACCGAGAGCAAAGGTCAAAGAGGAATACCAATGTGAAAAAACTGGAAGAATAGCTAGCACAAGAATAAGGAACAGTTAATTAATAGGTAGGGTAAAAGTAAGAAAGCAAGTGTAAATCAGTGTTATTGTACATGTATTTGAATGCACAGAGTGGGGTAAACATTGGTGAGTTACAGGTACATGTGGAAATACAATGTTGTGACTATAACAGACGTAGCTGATGAGGGCAGGACTGGGTATTAAATATTCTTGGATGCAAGATGTTCAGGAAAGACAGGAAGCGAGAAGTGGGATGGCTTGTGGTATTAAGTGGGATGGCTTGTGCTGAGATTAGAAACAGGAAAGGAGAGGTCACCCTGTTGGGAGTCTTTTATAGACCTCCTAAAAGTTCTAGAGAGGTTGAGGAAAGGATTGCCAAGTCAATTCTGGTCAGGAGTGAAAGTAATAGAGTAATTGTTATGGGGGACTTTAACTTTACTAATATTGATTGGAATAGCTATAGCTCTAGCTCGTTAGAGGGGTCAGTTTTTGTACAAAGTGTGCAGGAAGGTTTTTGACTCAGTATGTAGATAGGCCAACTAGAGGTGAGGCTACATTGGATTTGGTGCTGGGCAATGAGACAGACCAGGTGTTAGGCTTGGAAGTTAGTGAACATTTTGGTGATAGTGACCACAATTCGGTTACGTTCACCTTAGTGATGGACAGGGATAGGCATGACGCTGGGGGCAGTAGTTATAGCTGGGGGAAGGGTAATTATGAGGCCATCAGGAGAGAATTAGGGTGCATAGATTGGACTAGGAAACTACAGGGACTGGGAACATCTGGAATGTGGAGATTATTCAAGGAGCAGCTGCTGCGAGTCCTTGATAAGTATGTCCCTGTCAGGCAGGGAGGAAAAGGTCGAGTAAGAGAGCCTTGGTGTACGAAAAAAGTTGATTTGCTGGTTAAGAAGAAAAAGGAGGCTTATGTCAGGATGAGGCTTGAAGGCTCAGTTAGTGCAATGGATAGCTATAGATTAGCCAGGAAGGAGGTAAAAAGTGAATTGAGGAGAGATAAGAGGGGACACGAGAAGATGTTGGCTGATAGGATTAAGGAGAATCCTAAAGCTTTCTTTCGATATGTTAAGAATAGAAGATTGGTTAGGGCAAGATTAGGGCCAGTCATAGACAGCAGTGGGAAGTTGTGCGTGGAGCCTGAGGAGATTGGAGAGGTAATGAATAAATATTTCTCTTCGGTATTCACGCAGGGTGATGTAAATGTAGTTATGGAGAACAATGAGGTACAGGGTAGCAAACTGGAAAGTATCGAAGTAGATAGGGAGGATGTGCTAGATATTCTCGAGGGTTTGAAGTTGGATAAGTCCCCTGGGCCGGACGGGATTTACCTCTGGGAGGCAAGAGAGGAGATTGCAGAGCCTCTGGCTCTGATCTTTAGGTCGTCGTTGGTTACGGGTGTGGTTCCGGAGGACTGGAGGATAGCGAATGTGGTCCCGTTGTTCAAGAAAGGGAAGAGAGACCTTCCAGGGAATTATAGGCCAGTGAGTCTTACTTCTGTTGTGGGCAAAGTATTGGAGAGAATTATTAGGGATAGGATTTATAGTTATTAGAGAGAAATGAATTGATTGGGGATAGTCAGCATGGTTTTGTGAAGGGTAGGTCGTGCCTTACTAACCTTATTGAGTTTTTTGAAAAAGTGACCAAAGCGGTGGATGGGGGTAAGGCGGTTGATGTGGTATATATGGACTTTAGTAAGGCGTTTGATAAGGTGGCCCATGGAAGACTTCTGCAGAAAATGCAGATGTATGGGATAGAGGGTGATTTAGCTAATTGGGTTAGGAATGGCTAGCAGATAGAAGACAGAGGGTGGTGGTTGATGGGAGATATTCATCGTGGAGTTCGGTGACAAGTGGTGTACCTCAGGGGTCTGTTTTGGGGCCCCTGCTGTTTGTAATTTTTATAAATGATCTGGATGAGGGTATTGAAGGATGGATTAGTAAATGTGCAGATGACACCAAAGTCGGAGGAGTGGTAGATAGTGAAGAGGGGTGTTATAGTTTGCAGAGAGACTTGGACAAGTTGCAGAGCTGGCCGAGAGGTGGCAAATGGAGTTTAATGTGGAAAAGTGTGAGGTAATGCACTATGGCAGAAATAATAAATGTGTAGTGTATAGGGCAAATGGTAGGATTCTTAGTAGTCTAGATGAACAGAGGGATCTTGGTGTGTATGTGCATAGATCCATGAAAGTAGGCAGTCAGGTCGAGAAGGTTGTTAGGAAGGCATATGGAGTCTTGGCTTTCATTGGTAGAGGGATTGAATTTCGGAGCCGCAACGTCATGTTGCAACTGTACAAAACTCTAGTGCGGCCGCACTTGGAGTATTGTGTACAGTTCTGGTCCCCACATTATAAGAAGATGTGGAGGCATTGGAGAGGGTACAGAGGAGGTTTACCAGGATGTTGCCTGGTATGGAGGGCAGGTCCTATGAAGAGAGGTTGAAGGATTTGAGGTTGTTTCGTTAGAAAGGAGGCGGCTAAGAGGGGATCTTATTGAAGCATATAAGATGATTAGAGGTTTAGATAGGGTGGACAGTGATAGCCTTTTTCCTAGGATGGAGAAAGCTAGCACGAGGGGACACAGCTTTAAATTAAGGGGTGATAGTTATAGGACGGATATCAGAGGTAGGTTCGTTACCCAAAGGGTGGTTCGGGAGTGGAATGCCCTGCCTGCAGCAGTTGTAGATGCGCCAAGTTTGGTGGCGTTTAAGACGTTAGTTGATAAGTATATGGAAGAGAAGGGAATGGTTTAGTTTGGAGGGGCATTGCTTTTTATATTGGTCGGCGCAACATCGAAGGCCGAAGGGCCTGTTCTGTGCTGTAATGTTCTATGTTCTACGTTCTATTGATCAAGAAGAGCATTGCAGTGCAGAGGGGTTGAGGACAGAATCCATTTGGCTAGAGGTAAGGAATAAAAAAAAATGTAATTACATTATTTGGTATTGTCTCCAAGCCATCAACTAGTGGAAAGGGTGTAGAATAACAAATTTGGTAGGAACTTAGAGAAGTGCAAAAATTATAGGGTAGCTACAAACAGAGTTTCGGATTATACAAATCTATGGTAGTACGTAGTGTGGAGAAGAGTGAGGGGCAAGAAGTTCCTAACGTGTTCAAGAAAATTTTCTACAACAGTATATTTCCAGTCCAATGATAAAAGGGGCACTGTTAGCCCTTGTCCATGGGAATGAGGTGGACCAAGAGGATCAAGTGTCAATGGGAGAACCTTCAAGGAACAGTGATCATTGCTTCATAAAGTTTAGGATAACTTTGGAAAAGGACAAAGAACAACCCAAAAAATAATTAGCGGGAAGCTAACTTCAATGGGATAAAAATGAATCTGGGATGGATCAATTGGACCCAAAGGTCGAAAGGAAAAATGGTTCCTAAACAATGGGCTATTTTCAAAGAAGTGTATTTCAAGACATATTTCCTCAAAGTGGAAAGCTAGGATAAACAAAGCCAGAACACCCTGGATGCCAAAAGCAATATAAATTGAGATAACTAAGAAAGTGCTGATGACATATGTCAGTTAGAAAATAAGTTGAAAATCAGGTACAAAAGTAAGCCCAGCAGTCAGGGGCCAGTCAATTTAGATTCAGCGGTGGCAAAACTTCTAGAAACAATAATTCAGAACAAATGCAGTTTAACCAATGAAAGTTAACATGGATTTCCTAATTTGCCGGATTTCCTTAAAGAGCTAACAGGCTAGATGAGGGAAATGCGGTTGATGTGGTATACGAAAAACATTTGATAAAGTGGCATACAACAGTTTTTGTGAGCAAAGAAATAAAACGGACAGTGGCAAAATCGATACAAAATTGGCTGAGTGACATGGAGGATGGTTTGCATTGTGGGGTTTCCAGGAATAGGACCCTTGCTTTTCCTGATTCTATTATTTCATGGGATATGGGCCAACATTTATTGCCCATTCCTAATTGCCCTTGAACTTAAGCTAGACCGTTTCAGAGGGCTTTTTTTAAAGAGTCAACTTCTTTGGAGTCACACTTAGGCCAAACCATGTAAGGATGGCAGATTTTTTTTTTCCCTAAAGGACATGGTTATCAGTAGACTTTTAATTCCAGATTTTTATTGAATTCAATTACACCATATTCCATGGATCCCCGGAGTATAACCTGGGTTTCTGGAGTCCAGATCTAATGACAATACTACCATGCCACTGCCTTCACAATGACCTCGACCTTGGTGAACAGGGCACAAATTCAAGATTTGTAGATTATATGAAACTTGGAAGCATTGTGAACTGTGAGGAAGATCATAAAACTTCAAAAGGATATTGACGTGTTGATGGAATAAGTGGACAGATTGTGAATAATGTACAGATTTGCAGTATTTGATAAAACATGTAAAAACAACTTGAGGAAAAGCTTATGCAGTGAGTGGTTAAGTTCTGGAATGCACTGCCTGAGGTGGGGGGTGGGGGGAGGGGGGCATTGGGGGTTGCAGGTTGCAGGCTCAATTGAAGCATCAAAGGGAAATTGGACTGTTACCTGAAGAGGACAGATGCAGTGTTATAGGGAGAAGGCATTAATTGAATTGCTCATTCTGAGAGACAGTACAGACATAATGGGCTGAATGGCTTCTTTTTGTGCAAAGCAGATCTGTGCTTCTTTGAGGAAAGAATTGAAAGGGAGGATATGATCTGTTTCTTGTATTCACATAATTTTAAGAATTGGTGGGCGGAGTGGTGGGGAGCAGGTAGGAAAAAATCACTTGATGACTTTTCCTACCTCTGTAAACCATTACTTAAGAGAGGCAATACATCACAACAAAAATATGTTTCGGTGGAGTGTTGTTTCTGTGTGAGAGGTAGATATATTTCTGAGAACCTGATGAGTGGAACTCTACTTCTCAGACTGTATTATGTCAGTAGATGTATGGAACAGTTAGTGTTTTGTTCCAATTCCATTTGATCAGCATTCAGTGAAGCAAGTGTTTAATTTGCAGCTCTGATAAAGGGCCACACACCAAAAATATTAACCCTCCCTTCCTTTCTCAGCACACATTCCCTGATTTACTCTACATTTCCTGTTTGTATTACATTTACTTTGATACATAAATTTTAAAAGATTTAATAATTTTTGATAAAGATCAATAAAATGTACGCAATGTTTATATAGCATGTAGGGTAGAATTCTTAAAATGACAAAGTTAATGGTGACAGATCATGGAAATTCTTGTCATTCACTCTCGGATTTGGAAATTCTTGATTGAATTTTCTTAATGGTCATAAAAGAGAAACAACTAATCACAATTGTTCTAGATGGCATGGTGTGTCTGCGATTAGATTAGCAGATGGTTAGCAGCGTTATAAAAGAATCAAAATTAGATTAAGGTACGATGCTGAGCTTTTAAACCCTAAAAGTGAAAACATTTATCTTGGGTGATTCTGTTTTTACTGTGATTGGTGCTTTAATTAGCTAAATGACCTCTAACCTCTCAGGAGTAAGTACGGGATAATTTTAGGGATCAAGACAAAGCCTCCCGGAGATTTAGTGCACAACACACACTAATACATGAAGGAATGCTGATAATTAGCTTTGCTCCTTTCATTCTTTTGGCTTTCTTTTAAACTGGTTGCTTTGAAATAATACCTACAGGTTCATTATCCACAGGTTTAAAGCTGAAACGTGGCTGTTAAACAAAAGCATACTGTGTAATGAAAAGTGGTTTCCATGTATTGTACATAATGTGCAGACATGGACAAAAGTAGTTGTGCACTCCCTTTGTTTATTGAGGTACTGTATGATGTTTTTCGCTATGAATCATTTGTAATTGATCAGTAATGCAAGACATTAATGTTAATTTGAAGACCCTAGCTACCCTGTTAAATCTGAGCTCTACAAAGTAAAAGTAGTTACATTTTGTTGAAGTGGAGTATAAAATCTTATAAAACAGGAACCAAATTGTTTTATAATTTTATTAAATGTATTCTATTTAGGGTGTGAATATTTTATAGTAAGGCTTAAAAGATTTCACAACGAAGCTGCTTTTTAGTAATTAATCTATGGACATGTATATATTTAGTACAGTGCTAACTAAATTTTAAAAACCTTGTTTCTTAATTCCAATGAAGGTAAAGGAAAACAAGTCTTCTCATTTTAATGATCTCAGTTGCTTTTAATGCATATAGTGTTTAAAATAAAAATCAAGTACAGGCTGTCTAGTAACTTGTTATGCGAATTGGCATAATGCATATACCAGGGAAGGTCTAGGTTTAGTCTTTGGGCTTGGTTAACTTAGTTGACCTCCGTCAAGGCAATAAAACAATGCTGTAATTGAACTTGAGTGTCTTTGGAGTAGATCAGAAAATTTGAGCAGAATTCCTTTTCCTGTTTGCTAATCACTAAGCCTTACTGGAAAATGCACATGCGAGGGCTTCAGATGAGGATAATATCAAGTTCAGTTACAATACCCCTGCAGTCAAGTAGTCTGCTAATGCTCAAAGTTCATGCATGAAAACTGGAAACTTGGGCAAGGTGCTGCACGACTATTTGTACCAAAACATGAGTGACTGTCTCAGAAGAGGATAAGAAAAAAGTTTTAATTCTAGGTTAAATAGCAGTATATTGGCAGGGTGAGCGGAACCACACAATGTGTTGTCGCAGTGAGAAAGATATATTTATATGTGTTTAAATTGGTATATCGGGTTTGGGAAGACCACTACAACAGGACAAAAAGAATTTGTAAATTTAAGTTATTTCTGTAAAAAAAAGGTGAAAATTTATGGGGGAATTTATTGACAAGTGTCAGATTTTCCCTTCGTTTATGGGTCAACTTTTATTCTAATTATGTTCATTTGATCAAATTTTTATGCTTTTACATTTTTTTGAGAGTGTGTTTGTTGAAAAATGAAGTTGCAGTTAATATCAATCAAGTGATTGTAGTCTGTTATTCCCTGTGTTACATTGAATGCAGTCTCATAGCTTGTTTTGCCTGCTAACTATTATTTCCAAACCCTTCCTCATACTTGGTGTGTTATTTATATGCAATCAGGACATTTACAGAATGGTGCAATCCGCAACAACAAACAAGCTAGGTCCAGGAGTTAGACTACTAATGAAAAATATTAAATCCTATATTTTAGTGAAATGAAGTGCAAGACAGATCAATTATCTCCATTGTCAATCTTGGATGAAATGTAAAAAAACTCAAATATAATCATTATAAGCAATGATTGCAATTCAGTATGGTCCTTGATTTCCTCACTATTGATGAAGATTGAAACCATTCTTGAGCACAGCAATCACACATTTTAAGAAAAATGTTTTGAAAATAGTATGAAGTACACAACCTATGTTTTACATCGATGAGGGAAATTTGGGCCAGATTTGATGACATCCACTACTGTTTAGATCTGCACCTGTAAACAGTTCATATATTCACCTCCATCAGGGAATTAACTAAAAGCTCTTAGGAATTAAGAGCTTAATTAAGTATATAAGTCGACTTGGCATTTGCATTTCACTATACTGGAGAAAGTTTGTGCTTGTTGATCATAACATACTGAAATAGTTTCTACTGCACAGCACCCCCTCCCTCTCCCTGGCCTTCCCCAAATCCTTGGTTTCTTGTCCCCGGCTCACGTTTCTCTCTGATTCAGTTTTGCTGCACTGCTAGGAGAATGCACTGAACAGCAGCTGATCGCTGCTGTCTCAATGAGGATTCCGATGATAAAAGTGAAGTTGTTTATCAGGTTATCTCAGCTGTGAGCAGTATTATTCTTTAAAATTCTGATCCAGTCCAGCATACCTGCAGTCCTTGAATTCATGAGTTTGCATTGATTCATTTCTTATGCTGAGAGGTAATAACATATTATTCCGCAGTAAATTCAGATTTTTGAAATACGATACAGTATAGCACCACGCAGCCTGAACTGCATTGACAATTGGTTTTATTTCACTGAACTTTGCCAGAGAGTAGCAGATTAGCAAAGACAACTGAATTCTGAAAACCTTTTTTTTTTCAGAATTAAGACTAGTTCAGCATTTTCAAGATTTTTTGGGGTGTGGAGCATAATTGTCTTATCTTTGCAAAAATGACAATTTCAGCAGGCACTAATTTAATATTTTTCAAATCACCTGTTTTTGAGAACACATTATGGAATGTAGGCTGCATTATGCTTGCCAATTATTTTAGTGATTACATAGTTAAGTGTATGGAGGATAATGGCTTTCTGTAAATAATTGAAATCAATTTACACAAGTTGGAACTGCATGTTGAACACTGTCCACAATTTAAAAGAAATTGTATGTTTTCATTCAGTTGAAATCTTGCTTGAGATTCTCACTTGAGGTTAAGAAATTAGTGTTACAAGTTGGGTCGTGTTGAACCTGTAAATCTCAGGTTTCTTTTACCATAACTGGAACTTTGAAAATCATGGCCAAAGAATAGGAGGTGCTAGGAATGGATTAATTGCATTTGTAAATTTGTAATTTGCAAGGTTTGCTAAAATTAAACTTTTGGATACTACTGATCAGAAACTTAACAGAATCAGCCATGTACTTACTTTGGCTATAAAAGTAATTCAGAAGGTGAGAATAATTCACCCCTTGAATTTCCAAAGTTTGCCACCATTTGTAAGGCACAAGTTGTCTGGAATACTCTCCACTTGCCTGGATGGATGGAGCTCCAGAAACACTCAAGAATCTCAACAACAACAAGGAAAAAAGCAGCCTGCATGATTAATACCACATTCACTGCCTCTATGACTCACTAGTATAAAGTGGCAGCATCGTGTACCATCTATAAAACAAGCTGTAGCAACCCAATAAGGCTCCTTTGCTAGAATCTTCTAAAATTATGTCCTCTACCACTTGAAGGACAAGAGCAGCAGATGAATAGGAGCACCATCACCTGCAAGATCCCCTCCAAGCCACACACCATCTGACTTGGAAATATATTGCCATTTCTTCACTGTCACTGGGTTAAAATCCTGGAACTCCCTTTACATATACCTGCATCACATAGGCAACAATGGTTCAAGAAGGTAGCTGACCACCACCTTCTCCAGAGCAAAAAATGCTGCCATAGCCAAGATGTTCGTAGAACATGGGCAAATAAAAACAAAGAACATTGGCAGCTATCAGTTTGTGCTGGTTACTCAGAAGTCAATATTACAGCAACAAATTTGATACGTTATTGTGTTTATTTTGTCTTTAAGCACCTATTGCTTTCTCTGAACATAAAGTGGATGTTGCTCAGCACCTCCTTTCATTTTCAGAGATGGTCTTTTGGTTGTTGAGTCATTGCACTTCATTTGTTGGTAGACTTTGGCATGTCATTCAATTCACTGTATTTGGAACATTTAGCCCTGTTTAGTTCTTTCACTTTGATATGTTTGACATTTTTCAGATGTGTTCACAGTGTGAGTGGTGATGGCATGTACAAAAGAAAATGTTTTTAAAAGCTTAAGAAAAATGGCAGAAGTCATAGACAGTGACTGCATAGATGTCCCTAAATTCGCAGAGAAGGGAATAGTAAAATGCTTTGAACTATTTAAATGTGGGAGAGCGTAAAGTAACAATGTAAAGAATCAGAATGATTCCTTGTAGTATATTTAAGACATTGTCAAAGTTGTTTTAACCATACTGTAAACAATGTTAATATTTGGTGTGAAAATGGTTTCAGTTTGCTGACATTTCATTGGTGACAGAAAAGGCTGTTTGATTCATTCTGACAGAAAATTGAATGTTTCTAAAAGCTGGTTGGATCCCTTTAGGACATACTAAATGAAAGGTAGGTGCGCATTGAGGACAATATTTTATTCAGAATTAGCGATTATAATTCACAGCATGGTCTAGACTTCTGACATAACATTCAATGGGAACAGACTTCCACGACAATTTGTTCAATCGCTGCACCAGTGACCTAGATGGAGCCTTTTTGGGAAGAAAGAAATTAAAGTTGAAACTTGAGAGAGGTACAAATTGGCTATCGGTTATATACTACTGGAGTCAATAGAAAGGAGAGTCATCTATGGTTTACAATGAGCTGAACCAATACACTGTTACTTGTTTTGAACTCTGCTGAAATTATATTTCGCCTCCAAAACTTCAAAGATTTTGTTGTTTCCCATAATCTTTTCTGCTTTATCTAATGTCTAAGCTCTCTCACTTTGCAAGTCTCCAAATTTTGAGTAATTGGGATACTAAGCTTTTATTCATTGACCTTTCCCAACTTGGCAGGAAGTTTGCTGCCTGAAGTGCCTTTCTCAGGGATCTGTAAACTTGAAGTGAAACCATCTAGTGTTTCAGCTACCGACAAATTTTTTTATTGAGACTATAATGCCAGAACTTTATTGAATCGTGTTGATCCATTCAAAGTGCAATTCGGATGTTATTAAGTTTTAGATTTGATTTTTGCAGTCCCATTACAGGAACATTATAACTATAGTCTTTAGTTGATTACTTCTCTGCTCTTGACCTAATGAACTTTCTGAGCTTCCAATAGATTTTTTACTTCAGTTGATGCTTGAAGAATTGTGCTTTCCAATTCTCTTTTTTTTAAAAGAAGCGAAACAGTCTCTCACTTTGGTCAGAAGTACGCCTTCCACAGGTTTCACTTCTGCTTAATAAAGCAAACAAAAGTGATATTTTTAGATAAGCTGTTCCCACACTCAACCTTCATTTAAAATTTGTTGACCTTGAAGTTTCTCTTAAATTGCTGATTCATTCTGGATTTAGTTCTCCATCTGTAATGGATAAGAATCTGTCCTTAATCCCCACTACCTACTATTTCTTATCTACAAGCTAGCCTTGGGAAACATAAGAATAGAAGGAGGCTATTCAGCATGTGAAGCCTACACCACCATTCATTACAATCATGGCAGATTGGGCACCTCAATACCTTTTACACCCCATTCCACAATCCTTTATGTTACTGTTGATCAGAAATCCATCAATCTCTGCTTTAAACTTACACAATGACACAGTCCTCTGAAGTAAAGAATTACAAAGGTTCACAATCCTCGTTTCTCTTCATCTCAGTTGTAAGTGGCATTGTCCTTATTTTGAAACTGTATTCCCTGGTTCTAGTCCCAGGGTTTTCCCGATCAAGGGAAACATCATACCTACACAGTGGATGCCAAATGTGTATATATACAGTGCACCCAGTTGCATCTCAGCACCACCTTGCTTGATTTGTTGAGTGGATTTCTCCCATTCTAGGACTATGTCTGGTAGGAATTTCCTTCCACAGAGGCTGTTGGGAAAACACATCAAACTTTCCAGCCCTGATCTCATTGATAATGCAACTGGTGTTTTGCACCATATTCCATGGCGGAACAGGGCAGCTGGCACAATGTCCACGATTTTATCTGGTCACCGAACACACTATTGAAGAAAGAAAGCTGTTCTCTTGAAAATGAACATGAATCTCCAGGAACATTGAGGCTGATAGCCAAACCTCTCCAGGACACCAAATCTGGAAGGTCTGCCTTCAGATGCTCTGCTGAACCACTATTATGGTGTTCCAGGGCTTAGGGTTGCAACCTGCCTTCCATTCCGAGGTAGCCCCAAGTATTGTTCAGATGTGTTCTGACATTTGCATGCAACATTGTTCCAAATATGTTTGCTGCTGTTGTGATTTTCCACTCATGTTGCAGAGAAACGGGATTGATGGAAGATTCTGGTTGGCCTCCAGTGGATTTTTGGAGTTCCCACTGGTATGAATTTCACACTAGTTCTGATGTGAAATTCATGCTGGTATGGAACAGATTTCTGGACCTCCAACCATATTACCACCTGTCTTGTCCCGCTGTTGCCAGCTGGATTTCCCATCGACTGCATCCGATGCTACCATGAAACACATAGTGGGGGTGTGCCGTGTGCTGGACTGGATGACCCTGCTGGCATGAATGGCCTGAAAGTTCTGTCAGGCTTTTGTCTGACATTGGGTGAGCAGAAATTTTCTCCAGTTCAATACTGGGGATTTGAAAGCCACAAACTCCATTTTCCAGTCACTAGTGCCATCCCCTCCCTGACCAATGTCTGAGGCAGAACAAGACATTTTGCTGTCTTGGTGTCCTATGTGACCCTGAGCTGAGCTTAAGTTCTGATATCCTTTTCATTCATAGATTGCCTACCTCCAGATCCGTAGTTTATTTATTAGCCACAAGTAGGTTTACGTTAACACTGCAATAAAGTAACTGTGAAAATCCCCAAGTCGCTACATTCCAGCACCTGTTCAGGCACACAGAGAGAATTTACCATGGCCACTGCATCTAATCAGCACATCTTTCGGACTGTGGGAAGAAGTTAGAGCACCCAGAGGTTACACGTGCAGACATGAGGAGTATGTGCAGACTCTGCACAGACAGTGACCCATGCTGGGAATCGAACCTGGATTCCTGGCATTGTGGGCCATCAGTAGTTGCCATTGTGCTACCCATCACTCATTTCAACACTTGCCTCATTCCATTCACTGCTAAACCTTCTCAATGACTTTTTGTCACCTCCAGGTTCAGCTATTCCATGTCCTTGCTGCAGCACCTGTAAAGCTTAGGTCCCCTGAAAATTCTGCTGTCACATCCTAATTCACGTCAGTCTTGTTGACCCATCATCTCTGCACTCATTGACCTATATTGGTTCCTGATAGATGCATACTAAAGTTAAAATTTTACCAAAGCTTCATGCTCACTCTCTCTCCCTGTCTTTAACTTCATCCAACCCTACACCTCTCCCAAGATTCTCGTATTCCTCTAATTCTGGTCTATTGAGCATACCTGACTTATTGGCCTTGACGGTGGTGTTTCCAGCTGCCTAAACCTCAATGCTTTGGAGTTCCCTCTCTAATCCTCTCTGCATCTCTATCTGAGTGTCCACCTAGAAGATATGCCTTAAAAGCTTACTCCTTTAACCAAGCTTTTTGTTACTTGTCCTTACGTTACCTTTTGTGTGTTTGTCAATTTTTTATGGGATTATAGAACACTATAGCACAAACAAGCCCTTCAGCCCACAAGTTGTGCTGATCGTACCCATACCTATTAGGCCATAGAACTATCTGTAACTCCCAATCCCATTTAATCCCATGTACTCATCCAGAAGTTTTTAAAAAGACCCCAGCGAATTTGCATCCACCACCACCGACAGCAGCCGATTCTATTCACTCACCAACTTCTGAGTGAAAAACTTACCCTTAACATCTCCTCTGTACTTGCTGCCCAGCACCTTAAACCTGTGTCCTCTCGTAGCGACCATTTCAGCTCTGGGAAATAGCCCCCAAGAATCCACCCTGTCTATTCCTCTCAACATTTTATAAACCTCTATCAGGTCATCTCTCAACCTTTGTCTCTCCAGGGAGAGGAGCTCTACCTCTCTCAACCTATCTTCATAGGGCATTGCCTCCCAATCCAGGCAACATCCTTGTAAATCTCCTCTGCACCCTCTCAATAGCTTTCACTTCCACATTTTGTCTGCTAGTGCTCCAAAAAGGTTCCTAAGGAGCTATATAAATACATGTTATTGTTGTTTTTTGTGAACATAGGCATTTGATTATGGCATACCACCTTTCCTACCAGATTAAAGGTCTGATCTAGGATCATCTTATTGTGATTTAGTTCCATTAGGAGATACATTGCCTCATAGACTTGTTTCTTTTTTTTATGTCTGTACTTTACTCTTCATATCTAATTTAAGTT
Organism: Sphyrna mokarran; assembly: GCA_024679065.1. NCBI lineage: Eukaryota > Metazoa > Chordata > Chondrichthyes > Carcharhiniformes > Carcharhinidae > Sphyrna > Sphyrna mokarran. The sequence continues at coordinate 99,420,621 of JAGIQG010000003.1, read as the reverse complement.
CCTAACAAAAGAAAAAAAATCCCAAAATGTTTGTTCTCTGTTAACATACAGACATCTTGTAAACTGTGGATAGTCTACACATCTATACAGTTCTTTGCAATTTTAGACTGGGAACATACAGCCATTTTTTCATCAATGTAAAGAGACAAACTTGACAAACCAAATCTGTGAGCTTTTTAAAAGCTAGTACGGAATGTTTGTAAGACAAAAAAGATCGACATGACAGATGCATACCTGTTCACATGGAAACATGTGCATAGAGCATGGTCCTGCCTGGGAGAGCCTGCATGGAAACTAACCAAAATCAGGTGTGCGAGAGGAATACTGTGATTAAACTGTCATCAAACTGAAATTAATCCTAATTCAAACTTTTTTACCCATTTGGAATGTCATTGCAGGAAACCACTCCCACGCCATAATACTTCTATGCTTTTGGGTACTAAAACCTAACATTTAATTTGAAAAACGCATTATTCATGAGTCTTGATGAAGTTGATCATAACCTTGCAGAAAGTCAATATTCTGAATGGCTCGGGTGCTTCTCATTTCTCTGGGAAATTGCTTTCCTTTACCTCAGTTGGTAGGGTGTGACAGTGCTCTGATAAACTGAAGCTTTGGGCAGGTCCAGGCTGATGGTGCAACACAGCGCTGAGTACAGCCTCTCTTCTAGCTTGAGCTCAATCCCAACTTGGACTACTTGCTCATTGACAGTGGCCACCAAATCAGAGCCAGCTGCCAACTCAACTTCCAGCTCGGCCCTCCTTTCAGTTGCAGGTAGTTCAGCTCCTGGGCTGCTGCTGTCTTACGCTTGCCACTCTCCAAGTCATGGATCAGCACTGAACCTGGCAGGTAGAAACCCAAGCACCAGCAACACCACGACTGGAGGCAGAAGGGAAGCTGCCCAATCCAAATGGATCCATGTAATAAGTTAAAATACTTATTACATTTCTTCAGATTATCCTCATAATGTGTTGAATTGTGTGGTTTATAAAATTATTTTGCAATTGTGTCATTAAATTTAGAATCATAGAATCCTACAGTATAGAAGGAGACCATTTGGCCCATCGACTGCACCAACAACATTCCCACCCTACCCCTGTCACCCCACGTATTTACCCTGCTAATCTCCCCAAAACTAGGGTCAATTTAACGTGGCCAGTCAACCAAACCCACATACCTTTGGACTGTTGGAGGAAATTGGAGCATCCAGAGGAAACCCACACAGACACGGGGAGAATGTGCAAACTCCACATGGACAGTGACCAAAGCCAGGAATTGAATCTGGGTCACTGGAACTGTGAGGTAGCAGTGCTAACCATTGTGCCACCATGCCACCCCATGGTCATGTGATTTGCTGTGAAGCCTGTCTGTTGGTAAGTTTGGGTAGATTGATTGTTAGAGATCACAGGAAGTCTTGCATTGTTTTATTGCGAAAGAAGATGCAAAGCTTTTTAAGCTTGAAGACAATAGCAGCAGTCTTTGAGTTCACAATAGGTAGACTCTGCATCTTCCAAAATCCATAAAACTGGTGTTGGTGTTTGTAAACAATTGTTTAAACAATCCATTTACTTTCCAGATGAAAGAGAGTTGAGAACAAGAGTTCAATAGAATTTTTACCTAAAAGCAAGGTTAATGTATTTCCCATGTATACCATAGGGAAAAGGGCAGTGAAAGCTATTTTTAAGATCAGGTTACAGGCTTCCCTACAAATCAGACTGGTAGCTATTCTGTGTGGTCAATATAAAGAAGAAACTTTAAGCTTTGCGAGCTAGCAGAGCCAGTTGCAGTCTCTAGTCCAGGAGGCTCATCCTGCAGTATTTTAAAGAACCAGGACAAATCTCCTGGAGTCGCCTGAGGAAGGAAAATCTTTGGAATAGACTTTACTGCTGGTTCTAAGAAACACTCTCTAGAAACTGAGAGAAGTATCTGTAGGTGGTCACTTGAAGTTACTACTTGACAAAATGGGAATGTGGCAACTCAGAGGATACTGGGAGAAACTTCCATGATAAGTGCAATGTGTTAATTATAAAAGGGGAATGTTCCTTGCTATAGTTTAAAGAATTAATTGTCCACAGAAAGAAAATAGTATTTAGCCAATAGTATTTATTTGAATCATTGGTTAGAATAAAAATTTTAAAATTTGAATTCCTGTTGTTCTTGCAGCTGGTAGCCAGAAGTTCACATCTTTTTAAAAGTTATCTGTCTGTAAGGAGATTGTAACAGCAATAACATGAAGATATGCATTTAAAGGAAGCATTTAAAAAGATAAGGCCTTCAAAAGTAAATCAGAAACCATATCGGTTCCAATCAATTGTTAACTCATACTTTAAGGTGGAGGAAATTTGCACTATTTTAAGAACTTTTCAGAGTATTAGGAGATACTCATGAGACTAGTTCAAGTGAAGAAGTTACAAAGAGCAAGTTTAGCTTTGAAGTTTCATTCGGATTAGTGGGCCATGCCCTGGGAAAAGAATTCTTGTGCAAATCAAGGAACGTGTATATAATTCCTAAATGGAAAATAAATTATCAAAACCAATTGGTTTTTTGGTCTCTAATCTAAAAGCAATTTTCTCAGTTGAATTGATTTACCAAGTTTGCCTGTACTTTGCAGAGACTTTTTTAACTCTTAAGTTTCCTATGTTTGTTAAATAATTCTTTTGGCTATTATCCCATGACTTTTTTTGTTAGTAGCATTTGGTGTAGAAGTGTCATTGACATTTTCACTCTAGAAATGTGGGGTTGACAATTTTTTTTTATTTTTGAGTAATGACCTTGCCTCTTAAAGAACGCTGAACTAATGCAGGTATTCCCATGTAAGAGTATTTGTTTAGCAAGTTTTTAAAACAAATGTTCTTATAATGTGTTTGACAAATATCTCTGTTGACCCGTGGGAGACCCTGTCTTGGGTTGGATCAAAATGGAGGAGATTCAATTGAGGATCTGCTGATTGTATTGAGAGATTTTATTGGAAATGTGCAGAGGCAAAATTGAGGAGTGGGAAGAAGTGCAGAAGCCTTTGAACAACTCATCTGCCCAACCCTTCCAGCAGTACCTACTCTATATGTGGGAAAGTACTTCCATAGTGTTACAGATAGAGAGAGAATTATTCTTAATTGGTCAGCTATTATGCTGTGGCACATACTCTAGTTGTGTTTGATTTCAAATCTATTAAATTTACACATACTGAAGAAAACCTAAATCTGGGTTTTGAACAAAGACTTTTGTTAAAATTTCTTCATTTTGATATCTATTTCTTCTTTACCTTTCTGCATTAAAGCTTAGACCTTTAAGCATCTGAAGATCAACAATCTTAACAGCCTCACCAAGGCATGCAACATGTCCAAATATGAATAAATTAAACTTCACATAATCCAAACAGACAGTAATTTGTCATGGGTTTTGATAAAAATTGAGACTTAGAGGTCAGAGCTCCCTGAGGCAATGGATAGTTTGTGAACTCTGAATTAGATAACCTGTATAATTCTTATTTTACTTTTCATGCTGGTTTTGGCAAATTACATTAAACTGTTAATGTAACCAATTTGCCAGCCATTTAATACTGTATTTGGCTAACTTAAAAATGAAGTGAGAAAATTATGCTTATTGAAATGAAACAGAAACAGGGAAGTAAAATCAAGTGAAAAAGTGCAATGGAAATGTGATGATTTGTTAAGGTAATTAATTCATAGAATTATTGGCAAGAAGGTTCACACAGAAGTTAGAAAATGAAAAATCCGGCATGTTTTGATAAAATTATGGTTAAGGCAAATGAGTCATGATAAAATACACATACTCATGTAGAACCTGATCAGAAAAAAATTGGTATATTGAAATAATACAACAATTTTGTGGGTTTTAACCTTACCACACAGAGAAAATTGATGAATGGACATTTGAGTTTTATCCCTTTTACACAGTGGGAACCATTCAACAGGATCCACCATTTCTTCCTGCAGGACCTAATGGACTTGTAATCAATAGTGTTTGTTGAATGAATTTTTCCATGAGGCAGAGGTGGTGTGCCACAGTACAACTGAATGGAGCATTCTGTGACCATGTGATCAGATCCAACCTTCACAGTGAAGAATCTCAGCAAACTTAACAGTGGGATTTTCTGCACGGCCTTGCGGTGTGTTTTGAGGAGGTGGCCCACCTTTAGCAAGCAGTGGGAGCTGTCAACAAGGTTTCCTGTTCTATCTACTCTCATCGCCAGGAAACCTGTGGTGGCGGTCCACACTTAGTGGGACCAGAAGATGCTGCCGGTGACTATAGCTGGAAAATTCTGGCCAATGTTTTGCGTTTGCATACAGTTTGATGCACCTAGTTCAAAGGTGGCCATCAGGATGAAGGCTGTGGCGGGTATGCATTTCCTGTCATTTGCCAAGAGATTTATGCATTTCATCCAATGAGAAGGAGAATTACTCAATCATTTGGCGGTTACCCCAGTTCCCATTACTTGCATACAAAACCATGTCAGTTAGAATGGTATCTGATTCTATGTGATTAGCATAAGCAAAATCCATCTCAGTAGGATCTTGATTGTATTTTAATGTAAGGGAAGTAGCTGTGGCTGTCAATTGAAATCATGTTGAAGGTTGCCAGGATGGAAGAGGCCAAAATAATCAACAGCTGCTTTGCACTTTATTCTTCTCATCGAAGTGAGAACTGGTGGCTAAATTGGTGCTGTCTTGCTATATTACTTTTATGACATTTTAACCACTCTCCTGGATTTCCAAAACCTCCACATTGAAGGCATTTCTTGGTGTTGCAGTTAAACAGTAGGTGATTTTATTGAGACCTATCAAAAGCAATCTGTATCAGAATAGGTTATAAAGTTTATATTTGATTGGTGTTGATAATACAACCCTAAATCACACCAGCAAACTAGCTTGTTTTATGGGAATGGGGCAGAGTACGCCATTTTTTTGAGTAAAACTTGCCAAGTTCAATAATCCGGATCTTCTGAGAATCCTTGGACCAACTTCCCTCAGCGAGCCTCCCAGCTATGTTGAGGCTATACTGGAATCTTCCAGTTTCATTAAATTTCCAAAAATCCTGTATCTTCGAGAGAATGAACTTCCAGCAGCCAATCATTTCCTCTGCAATTTGCAGAAGCTTCTGTTTTTAATTTCTGTGTGTGGGATTTTACAGTCTAGCTCATCCCAAAATCGTAAAATCCTGCCCGAGTTCAATAGACCTTCCCATTGTCCACCCCTTGCTCACTCTGTTTCCTGTGTTGGGTGGGGCATTAAAATTCTGGCCCCTGTCTCCCTTATTCTGTCTTTTTCCAAGATCTCTGAGTCAGTAAGTGTGAGAGTATGTAAATTTATGCACAGAAATGCAAAGTGTTCCTTTCTTTATGTTCAGGTATGAAAGCTGACAAGTTTCAATAGGACTTGTCCTAGGCCCTGATCCCATGGCAACCAGATCTCACAGGCTCATTGCCAGGAAGAGGTAGTGGGAAGTTACATGTTCCTCTCCGCTCTTCCATTTTACTTTGATTAAAAATTGCAGTTTAAAGCACATTCATAATAGTAAGCAAAAGGTTTCTTGCAAATGGAAATTGAAAAAGCAAATATCTGAGTGTGCTTGTGTAAGAGTTTTTCTACTCCCAAATTCCGGTATTTCAATATCACATATTTAGAATTTCAACCTCGTAACATAAAGATTGGCAATCCTCACTTATGTTGGAAATAAAATATACTGGTGTGCTCAGTCCTTTCTGTTCAAGAACAGCTGCTTTTATTTAGCTCAGAACTTTCTCAAACCTGAAGTGATAGTTGATTTGGAATTTCTGTGACAAAAATTAAATGAGCACTTGATGTAAGGAAGTTGTTTTATTAAGATCACTATCATGAAGCTCAAGATGTGGTACTATACTGTCACCAATGAGGAGGTGAAATGTATGATCTTTGTTGTTCACTTGCACTATCAGATCACAGTTTGACGTGAGTGCCTTCAGCTTCGTGCTAACGCTCACTGGACTAGGAGTTTCTGATGCACAAGAAGTGAAAGCTTCTTTGAAAGTTCTCAAGCATTTCTGGTGTTTCGCATTTTTGTGACGTTAAGTGTCGAGACTGCTCTAAGATGGTGTTCAGTGGTACCAAACTGAAAGATAAGCTTCGCTGTTGAATGAAAGATCTTTTGTCTAGCATTTTCTCACAGCCTCTTTGTGCACCATTGCATAATATTTAGAAAATAATTTGCACTATTTTATTGGGCACATGATTTAATTGAAGACTTTTTTTGAAGTTGAAATATGTCCCAGTCAAAGAACTTCACTTGCCCATTTTATATTAATTTTTCCTTGGTGAATGAGTGTTTCACTTATCAAGAAAAAAAAATTCCACATAAAATCACAGACGTTGTTTTAACCAAATATTATATTTTCCAATGGATATTGGAAACAAAAGGTGTCCTGAAAATTACCATACCTACCGTGCAATTTGACACGCAGTCAACATAGTAATTAGTGATGCAACTAGGAAACTAGAAGATACATGCCAAACTTAAATCCTGATTTGAGAGGTTGGATATATCTGTAGGAGCCCTGAATGTGCGACCTGGAAATAATTCTAGAACACAGAAGCTATTGGTCTGACACTAACACTTCAAAAAGCTGTCAGGTTAGCCTCTGGAAGTATTGTATCTTGGTGCATCCTAAATAATATAATTGGTCAGAAAGCATTGCAATACCCTGAAACTTAAGGGAATAATGATGCAGAATATGGGAATGTTCCACCAATCCTGTGAAAGGAGGATGCAAAGGAAAAAGAGGAGGAACAGAAACAAACATTGAACCGCACCCTTTCAAAGGAATTTTATTGATATTTTTTCAGTCAAATTTGCCCTGAATAAACAGTGAGGAAAAAGCAGTGCACACTATCTTAGTGCATACTGACAGGAAGAAGTTCATCCCCACTTCTAATACACTAATTAAGAGGAAAATCCAATCTATTCTGCATCTTCTAGTGCTCTAGTTTCTTCCCACAGTCCAAAGAAGCGAAGGTTAGGTGGATTAGCCATGGTAAATGTGTGGAGATGTGGGGGTAGGATAGAGTGGAGAGTTTGGGTGGGATGCTCTTTCAGAGTTGGTGCAGACTCAATGGGCCAGATGGCTTCTTTCTGCACTGTAGGGATTCTATGTTTCTAAGTTCAAACAGCTTGCAGTTTGATGACTGAGCTTAGAACTGAAGCATTCATTGGCCAACTTGCACTCCATTCAAATCTAACTTATCAACCCGTAGGAAAGCCACACAGACACAGGGAGAACATGTAAACTCCACACAATGACCTAAAGCTGGAATTGAACTCCGGTTCCGGGCACTGTGAAGCAGCAGTGCCAGCCTCTGTGCCACTCATGTTTGGAGCATGGAATCGTTGAAATTATTCTATAATATGGAGGACCACCTTGTTCATTAACCTTACAAGAAATCGCCTCAAAAAGAGAAATTCTTCGCTTCATCTGCGAATTCTATGCTTCAGTTTGCTGTTTCTAATGCAGATCACATATACCAGGTACATTGGTCACATCTGCAAAGTAAAATTCAAGCCGTTAGCACCATGCAAGTTCATATACATTAGGATGGTGAAAAGTATTTATATATTATTAAAAAGGGTCAATCTACGTAAAATACTTCAGAATGGAAGACAAGTAGTGTAGCTTATCACATTGTTTGGAGATTGACCTTTCATTTAGAAGATATGGAAGAGCTTACCTCTAACCTAGACTACTAGAATGAAAAGTTTCCGTCTCTGGTTGCTGCAAAGGTCCAAACTAAAAAAGATTTGGCCAGAATCACAACGCAGTTCCTGTGATAGTTGGAGTGGAGGCTGGATTGGGAATGCATAATGTAGCATATTAGATCTTTGTTTTTTATCTAATTGTGATATTATATACCAATAAATTCATCATGCTAACATTCCATTTGGACTGTTGAAAAGTTTTTCCACTGCAATGGTTTGACGTTTCACTGCAATCCATCTCTCACACTTGCGGTGATATTTGTACTGGTTTCCTTCACATCTTGCCTACTCGTAGACCACCCACAATTAAATTATGTCCTTAGCTCCACCTTTCCATGTTAATGGGCTGTGTAACAACCATTTTACTTTTAACCTTGGACACTATCCTTTAAAGCTATATTGTACTAGTATGCATAGATGCCTCTTCCAGCTGCTGGGTACAATTCAGAAGTGAAATAGAGAAAAATAATAATCTTAATAAGAAGAAATTATCTTTTCTGTTTGTATGACCAATATCAGAAGAGATCACTCCTTTGTGTGTCAATCATTCCCAAAAGCATGGATAACCAAACAAGTCAGCTTCAACTTTACTACAACAATCTTTTCTTCTTATCTTAACAACATTATTAGGCACCAACACAGGTGTGAAAAGTTATGACTTGTTTATGATTCACTAAGTACCTTCCTTTGATCTCAGCCAAGCCTAATGAATTTACAACATAATTGCTTAAAAATTTGCGTTAAAAGTTTGGAAAGCTGTATTCACTTCATTTGAAACAATGAATGAACTCCATAATAGATGGGCATCCTTGCAGGGCATTTAGTGTATGAATCTCAAAGATACTTTACGGAACCCTCTTCCTTTGAAAGTATTTCTTGTCCTGTTGGAGAGTGACTGCTAGATGAAGTCAGCAATGTTTCATGAATAACTGATTAAGTAGGTTATGCATATGCTTGCTGTTTGCACATCCTTAATTTATAATTTTACCCTATATCTGTTGATGTTTAATTGATGCAGTATTGTTTTTTGCAGCAGTGTAATTGATTTTGGTTGTATCTTTATATATATAGATTTTGGAACTGTGAGATGTTTGATGCATGAAACTAACCACTAGAAATTTACTAAGAGTTTAAGAGTAAGTGCACCTGCTCCTGATATACAAAATGATGTTTTTAAAAAAATAGTGCCAGAGATGTGAAAGCAATCTCAGAATAGTGCAAAGGCTGTTGTGCATTTAGAAGGCTGAGACACAAAAAAAGGTTGAAATGACACTGTGAATTGTGAAATAGGAGCTTAAGTAGTCTTGCAACACGATGTCTATTCTGTATAGCATATGGAAAATTTTAAAAAATATGTTTTTGGTTTTCCACTTCCACTTTTAGCTTTGTTATTTAGAATGACCTAATGGATTGATTATAGTGGTGAGTCAAGTGATCTTTTCCAGAACTTTGCACAAGTGGCCTCTGTGCCTCCACATGGTTGACAGAAATTATAAGAATTTATTGTGTTTAATCTGTGATGGGATTTGACTGTGGAATAGAGAGGGAACTTGGTTAACGCCAAGTTTCTGATGTGTTATGTGCCCTTTATGGTAATATCAACATTCACAGAGGTATTATCAGTTTGTAACATCAATGCTGCAGAAATATTGAGCATAATCTTCAGAGAGCATTAGGAAATTCTGTGTCCAGTATATATTATAATGGTTTTAATTTCAGATGGGATCTCCTTCAGGCCAAAGTTCCGGAGATCTCCTATTGTGAGGAGTAAATCTCCATGAGAATGGTGCAAGAATTGAGAGACTCAAGCCACAGTTGGGTGAATCCTCCATGAAGCTGGAGGATTACAACAAATGGTGAGATGGGCCCCCTTTTTGCAGCGACTGATTTAGCTGAGGTTTACTATGAGTATTGACAAATATTAAAGACCTAAATTTTAAAACAAAATTACCATATATTTTTGGGCTGGTAAGTTACATTTGTGCCTCACAAAGTGCCAACAAAGACCATCTCCAACAAGAGAGAATCTAACCATTTCCACTAGACATTCAATGTCATTACTGTTACTGAAACCCCCCCAGGGGATTACCATTGATCAGAACCTGAACTGGACTAGCGTTATAAGTACTACGGCAACAAGATCAGGTTGAAGACTGGGAATTCTGTAGTGACTAACTCACCTCCTGTCCACCATAAGTCAGGAGTATAATGAAATACCTTCCATTTGCTTGAATGAGTGAAGCTCCAACAACACTGAAGAGGCTTAAAACCATCCAGAACAAAGCAGCCATTTGATTGGCACCCATTCCATCACCTTCAACATTCTCTCTATCACCTATGCACAATGGTAGCAGTGCATACTAATTACAAGATGCATTTCAACAACTCACGAACCCTCTTTGAATAAAGTGCGCAGGAAGGCATGCCAGGAACTGATCAGGAATAGCTAAAAATGAGGAATCAACCTGGCGAAGCCACAACATAGGACTACTTGCTTAACAAACAGACTATACCTTGACAAATAAATAGTGATTTTTGATCACTATCTATCAAAAGTGATAGAAAAGCTAAGCTATCCCACAATCAATGCATCAGCAAGTTTAAGCTCTGCCATCATGAATGGTGGTGAACAATTAAACAGCTAACTGGAGGAGAAGGCTGCACAAATTTCCCATCTTTAAATGAAAGGAGCACATCAGTGCAAAAGGCAATTCTGAAACACTTGCAACGATCATAAGCAAGAAGTGCTGAGTGGATGATCCACCTCAACCTCCTCTGGGTATCTCCAACGTTATGAATGCCAGTCTTCAGCCAATTCTATCCATACCATGCAAAATCAAGAAATGACAGAAGGCACTGAATACTGCAAAAGCTATGCATGCTGACAATACTCCAGCAATAGTACAGAAACCTTGTGCTCCAGAACTTGCCACGTTGTTGGCCAAGCTGTTCCAGTATAGCCACAACACTGTCATCACTCAAACAATCACCCAGATATGTCCTGTACAAAAAAAGCAGGAAAAATCCAACCCAACCAATTACCATCCCATCAGTCATCTATGATTATTAGAAAAAAGATGAAAAAGGTCATCAACGGTGCTATCAAGTGGCATTAACTCAACAATAATCTGTTCACTGATGTTCACTTCCACTTTCATCAAACCCACTCAGCCCATGACTTCATTGCAGCCTAACCAGTGATACCCTCATCTTGTGAAAGAATGAATAAAGATCAATTGAAATAAAGAAGGAGCTATAAAGAAATGGAAGAAAATATTGAATTAAGAGAGGAAAAAAAGTAACTGAAAGGAAAAGTACAAATAACATTTTAAATTTCATATTTTTTACCTCTGTAACAACATGCAGGAATGAAATTGAGCACTTTAAATTGGTCTTATTCTTGACACTGACATGATATTGTGTCGCAATCATTCTAAAACAAAGCATCATGTGACTTAATTTGCGCAACATTTCATTGGATCTGTCTGTATGTTTAAACTTATTAAATTACTGCACATGAAACTAGAATTTCCAGTATTGCAACTCCTTTTCATGAGTGTGCTAGTTTACTGAATGCCATGCTAATTTATTCAAGTTTCTTTGATATACCTCCACTCTAGACTTAATTTAGTAAGATAGACAGAATTACTATGTAGCCTGCGAAAGCATTTAAGCTTGAAAGCATTTAAGTTGGTTACAAGGTAATAAATGATGTTAATTGTTTCATAGCCAAGCAATTATAATTCACCATTAAACAACAGATTCAGGAAACAGGTCAGGACAGTTCGGGTTATAAATTCCAGCATTTGTGCTTTGACTTGTGGAGATGCACATGAATACAGCAAATTAATAGACCTGAGCCATGGTACACATTTGTTCCTGTATTTTTAGTTATGCCCTGTTTTTGACAATACATTAAAAGAATACTAAGCAGGATATCATAATTAATGCTTGCACAATGTAAAACATAAGAGTATGTTTCTTCCACAAAAAAGCACAATTTAGAAGAGTCCCTTCTTTATATTGCAGTTTCATTTTCAGTGCGAATTATGATAGCTTGGTTGTATTTGCCCACATCTTTTGCATAATACGTTTCTCAGGGCAATGTTTCATCCATTTCTAGTTCTACTGTAATGATCCAAAATATTATTACCAAGTCTAAAAGGCCACCAGTGCTTGAACTGATGTTCCAAGATAATCATGGGCGCACAGCAAATGTGACTTTTCTACTTATTAAATGAATTTAGGAAAATAACAAGTCATACTTCCATCTAAATATTGCTGACTGCCAAGGTCTGGGAATTGGCCTTAATATGTTTGTACTACTCAAATGTTCCATTTCCACAAAACTGGATTATGTTTAGTGAATTCTTCTTGCTGGCTGCCCTAGTCTTTCTGTAATGTCCATACACTGTAAAGTTCACTCATCTTAGATTTGGAAAACTTAATTGTCATAATAATGAGTAGGGAATGAAGATTTGCCACAATTTGTTCAGTGAGAAGACTCTTAAAGTGGATTTTGCATTAGAAAAACAGTCGTCATGCCTTAAGAAACTGGGAGCATGATCAGAGATTTTGCTTGCAGATTCAAGTGATTGTATATTGTTGCAACTTCACTTTCATGGTTTATGACCCTGGGCTCTGTTGCATGTGACACATATCCAGTCATCATTTTGTGAGAAAAGGAGGGGATCACCTTCTAGTTAACACAGCCCATCTGTTATATTCATAAATGCTTTTCTTTAAGTTTCCCACATGTAAGAGATAGCTGGCATAGTAAAAATACTTAATCTGTGATTAAAACTCTTAAAATGTTTTTTTTTAAAATAGCTAGAATTTGAACTACTCAGACTTTTGAGTTTTTAAAATAGGAGTAGGATTGAATATGATATTTTCACCCCTCTTTTTCATGTAAAGGATTTCCCCTTTTTTGTACCTGTATTTGAATCACTTTGCAGGTTATCGTGATCATGTGTAATAGAAAGCAAAGCTCTTTTGCCTAATACTTGCCATAGCTTTAATCTCTGAACCATCATTCTGTGGTCTTCCTAAACTAAGGTTTTCAAATTATTGCCGATTAGAGATGGACAAAGGCAGATTTGCCTCTTGTGTCTGTACTCAGTAAGGACTGTACATGTTCACCTGATATAAATACTCCTAATATTCAATAGATTAAATTGATTTTAATTCCATGAATTATTTTTGAAGGGATGTTCTCACTTATTTCTCAAGATCGGCACTAAAGTGGAGCATTTTCCAGATTTTGAAATTAAAAATCTGACCTCAGAAAGTTGCTTTCTCAAATTTTCAAGAATCACAAATGCAAACTAATTAAAATATCAAATATATTATGTTAACTATAGAGGTTGTTCCACACTTAAAGCCACTGGTTCATGCTAAGTAATATTCTAATGCAGTATCATTGTTGTAAATGATTAATAATATACCATTTTATTATATAGTCAGTTAAATTAGTGAAACATTAGTTTTTGCCTGTTAGGGTCAAAAAAAGTGCAGCAATTAATATTTGTGCATCAATAGCCTATTATACTCAGCATTTAAAATGCTATATTGTATGTACTGTTAAGAAAGATGTGTTACACCATTGCATGGACAAAGCTATCTTGTTGCATATATCTATAGCCATACTCAAACTGAACAGCTTAAATAGCTCAACCTTGGAGCAGAAGATCATTGCCAGTGATGATGACCTCTAATCTAATACCTCTGAACTTTCTCCTTCCAGTTGCACTATGATCATGTTGCAATCTTATATATTGTTTTCTCTAAATGCATGCTAAACTGAGAAATTGAGATATTATCATCCAGAAATTCTAAATGTTATGCAATTAATGTCTCCCAAGCAAAACAAAGGCTTGGTTCATCAAGAAAATCCCAGTCCATAGCTGTTATATTCTTTAAGAATACAAGAAATGGGAGCAAGAGTTGGCCACTCAACCAATTGAACCCGCTTCATCATTCAGTGAGATCATGGCTGATCTACTTTCAGTACTGTTTTCCTGTACGATCCCCTTATCTTTCATTTTTAATATGTAGAAACCCAGTGATGTTAGTCTTGAATTCAATGACTAAACCTTCACAGACCTCTGGGGCAGAGAGTTCCAAAGATTAATCACCTCAATGATGAAATTCCTCATCCCAGTCCTCAGTGCTCTGTTATTTATTCTGACTTGCATCCCAAGTTTCTAAACCTGCTGGCCAGAGGAAAAGTCCTTTCTGCATCTACTCTGTTGATCCCTTAAGAATTTTGTAGCTTTGAATGAGATCGCTTCTCATTCTTCAGGCCCAGTCTATTTAATCTTTCTCATAGGACAATCCCTCTATCCCAGAAGTTGTTTGATGAACCTTCAGAAGACGGATCAGCGTGGTCAGAGGAGACATGCCTCCACAGTTTCGATCTCTCTCTGTCTTTCATTTCCACTTGTGTTTTCCTTCTTCTAAGAATGGTATAAGCAGTTTTTTATTGTTCTATTTATTCACAAAGCAGGAAAATTTCATTGACCTTTGGTTTGAAAAAGAATTTCCATTTTCAACAGACACCGTTCACAATTGCCTAGAAATTCTGTTGGGTGTAAATTCAGCATATGATCGGGGCAAATAACATTTTGGCAACAAATTACGGCAGAAATCATTTATATTGATTTTTCTTCCCTGTTATCAGTCGCCCCATTTCCCCAGCTCACCTCTCTTTGAGCGAGCAAATTTATCACTATTATAAGGACCAGTGGTACTGAAGCTCCCAAGTTCCCTGCTTCCATGCTTCTGGGGCATTTGGGGTAATTTAGATGTAGAATGGTGAGATGTAAGCTGAACACAATTCTGGATAGAGAATTCACAAGGGGCAAAATCACAATCAATCACAGGCATGAAAGAACCATTCAAGATTAGATGGAGGAGGAGAGAGCTGTGTTGAGTGATCTTCAGGCAAAGCTATTCGTATCTCAATCTGACAGCAGAGCACTTCACCGAAGAGGCTGTAATAAGTTCTGCTATTTGCTGCAGCAACATCTGCAGCCCCAAACTAGAATATAGTCAACCCCATCTGCGGTTCATTTTCTGGAATGAGTGGGATGTCTTGGTCAAACTGGGAGGGATTTTCTGACCCTTCTCACCAGCAGACCTTCTGGTCGTACTGAAGGTGATCTCTGGTGATGGGATGGGTGAATCATGAAAAATGCCATAGTTTCGGCGGGACCAGACACCACTGTTGCCCAATGGAAAGCAACCTCTACCACCAGAAACACATGACAAAGGAGCCAGAAAATGCTGTTAACTGTCCACTGGGGTTTATAGAAAAATAAAGGGTGAATTGATTGAAGGACATAAGATCCCGAATGGTATTGACAAGGTGGACATAGAAAGAATTTTCCTTCTTGTGCATTAGTCCAGAACTAGGGGACACTTCCAAAATTAGAGCTTACCCTTTTAGGACAGAGATAAGTAGAATTTTTTTCGGAAGGTTGTGTGACTTTGGAACACTCTGCCCCAAAAGACAATGGAAGCAGGGTTCTGGATATTTTTAAGCTGAGACAGATTCTTGTTAGACAATGGAATCAAAGATCAGATGGGGAATGTGGAATTCGAAACATAAATAGATCAGCCATGATCTTATTGAATGCCAGAGCATGCTGGAGGATCCAAATGGCTCACTGCTGCTCTTATATAATATTTTCATATGTAAGGAAATTTCTATGTCAGAGGCTCACTCCAGATTGCAACAAGTGACATCAGCAACATTTTCCTGGTTGCTGCCACACCAGGAAGGTAAATGAGATGTTCTCCCCAGGTAAAGATGGAAAATATTTATTTGTGGGGAACAATTGTATCGTCTTAATGAACTAAGCAAAGTGAGACAAGTGAGCAAAAGCTTTGTATACGTTGCAAAGACTGGAAGCGGCAATTGACCATCCTTTCCACTGATCTGCATGCTTCCCATTAGCAGCCTTATATACCAGCGCCTCAAATGTAATTTGTTTACATCCACAGGCAACGAACTTTGTAGGTATGTTCAATGGTTTCCTGTCAGTCCCTATAGTAGTCGTGATATGGAGAACTCCCATCCACCTGACGAAGGAACAGCCAGTTTCAAAAGCTAGTGGTGTTTGCTACAAATAAACCTGTTGGACTCTAACCTGGTGTTGTGAGACTTCTTGCAGCCTCTGAGGAGGGATATTCCCAGCAGACACATCTTATGATTCCTATCAGATATTTCAGCACAAATGCAGAGCTAACTTACAATGAAACCCAGAAATCTTATATTGGACCATTGGTTTGCTCAAGCAACAGTATACTGAACAAAAATAAATCTAGATTTGGTGTTGATTGTTAATGTTTTTAGTAAGTAACATATGAAGGCAACATTTGTGAAGTTCTGTTGTGTTTGGATTTTCTGATTGCAGTAGAGAAGACTACAGAAATATGTTTGATTGGGGAGGGGACAGATTGGTTCAGGGGAAGCATTCTTTTACACAGTTTATTTCTTCCTCCTACATTTTCATTACTATGGCTATGACATCCCTTCCAACTCCCTTGCCAGGTCTGCTCCTCTGATGGCAACAGGATGTGAAAGCAATCTTGTCCTCCTCCAGTTGATGCTTAGTCTGTCATGATATGTGTACTACTTTTTCACAAGGAAGAGTGGTAGATTTGGTGCAATGATGTGATGTTGTAATGCATAGCAAGCGTGACTAGGAGGTGCCAAATGTATGAATTGCAGCAATAAAGTGTGATTAAATGATTTTAGGAAGTGGAGGTGAGAGGGGATGATTGTTAGTGGAGCCTAATTGAGCTGAGAACTTGCCAATCGTAAGTTTGTTGATCTTGTTTCAGGTTTGCAGCTGAGCGAAACATCTGATATTGATTATCTAAGCCATCTCTTTGCTCTGGATGCATTTGTTGCCTGGAGGGCTTTCTCTTTCTCTCTTTCTCAAGGGAGCAGGTCTTCCTGATCCTGCCAGCTTCCTGAATAAAGGTCTTTGGTGCTCAGTCCAAGAATTGGATGCCTGGAGATAGACATTCTTTGCAACTGCTCCAGCCAGGTCACTAAGATTCAAACATTTTTTTCTTGCAGTGATAGTGCACCACTCCTGCAAGAAGTATTGACTGCCACAAGCAGCTTTTGAGTCACCATTAACCTCCATCATACCCTCTGCCAAGACATGTATAATAGCACAGACAATGTTGGCTGCACTAAGATTGTGTCAGTATAATGGATTCTAGTATGATAAATTCTACAAAAGATTCTCTCAGCATGTTTTCACTCCAAAAATCAGAATAATGTCCCATAGACATGCACATTGAATATCCTTATATTCTGAATCTTTTATGAAAGGATTGTCATCATGTGGTATTTGAAACGCAGCTGATCAAAAATATGTCTGAAAAGGTTTATTGAAGTAATCGTCTAGCACACTGATATCACATGCTTAAATCTTTATGACCTTTAGTATTAAACTTTATATAAAGATAATAAAAGGCAGCTATTTATGCTGCCCTCTAAAATTGATCTGAATATCAATTGAAATAGTTAAACTTTTCATTTGTGGCAACATTTTGTTTTGTTTGAATTTGGGTGTTACAGTAATGTTAGGGATTAGATCAGAAACTCCAAGGCATATTACAAAGCTAGCCTTGACCTGGATTTTACTTTTGATTTTGGCATTAGGGACAGCGTAAGGTGTTTTGCTCCAAGTATGATTCAATTCATAGAACAGAATTGTTGAATGCCTACAGTGCAAAAGGAGGCTATTTGGCCTATCAAATCTGCGTTAACAACAATCCCACCCAGGCCCTATCCCCATAACACCAAGCATTTACCCTGCTAGTTCCCCTGACACTAACAGGCAATTTAGCATGCTCAATCAACCTGTGGGAGGAAACCAGAGAAAACCCCCACAGACATTGAGAAAATATGCAAGTTCCACAGTTGCCAAAGGCTGGAATTGAACTCGGGTCCCTGTTGCTGTATGACAGTAGTGCTAACCACTGTGCTGTCATACTGCCATTTACCCATTCAGAAACTTTTATCAAAACAAACTTTATTTAAGAACACAGTTAGAATATAATAAAAAAGTAATTAGCATAATTTTACCAATTAGCGCACAAAATATAGCTTTTAATAGTTATCTATCTCTATTGTTCCAATTTTGTATCCTCCATTGACATAAACTTCAGAACCAATTTAAGACCAAAAGCATTTATGCTTATGTGGAAGTTAGATTTCTAGGCTTTTAAAACCTCTGGATGGAGATCCAGACAGACACCTCATCCAGCAGACTCCTTAAGCTACAGAACTTCAGAGAAACAAATCTAGTCTCTGACAGATTTCACATTTCAGAAATGAGGAACTTTTTTTTTTCCTATAGCTCCCCAAAATGCAACTAAGCTTGAGTTCTCTACATAGGCTTAGCTTCACCCCGTCACCTGACATTACTGTCAATGAACCCAATCAAGTCTAACTCCAGAAAACCCCAGGGGCGTTCACTAAAATCAGCATGCCAGCATTAATTCAGATTAAAACAAATACTCTAGCAAGTAGGAGCAATTATGCTGCTGCAGTAACAATAGAGTGTCCCGTTTATAGACCCAGTGGCATCAATTAGAACAGACAGTTGAGGAAACAATCCTGCACAAGGCACATCACTCAAATACATTTCTTAAAGGCACATTACCATCACAGTTAGAAAGTTGGAATTTGGGAAGCTTGCCAGACTGTTGTATACAAGAAAACGTTGTGTTAAATGTTCTGAAGAAGGGCAATCACCTGTCAGTTTGCCGCTCCAGTCCTATTTTAATACTATGTTGGAGCTTCACAATTCTGGAACAAACTAGGCCACTTCAGAAATGCTTCTTCCAGAATCTGTTCTGGGATTCCTTCCTCATAGGAAAGGATGTTGGAGGAAACCAAGCCATGCACCCTCTTCAACACATGATCTGTGGTATTTTGGTTTGTTTTTATTCAATTGGCAATGAAAAACTTTAAGGTTTCAATTTAAATAGTTTTTCATTGTGGTAGTGGATGAGTGAAGTGGGTAGAGTTGACATGATGGTTAGGTGGCAGGTGGCGAAAGAGTCAGCAGGGGAGGATGGTGAGATGGTAGAATGGGAAGGCTAACAGTGAGGAGAGTGATAGGGCAGGGATGATGGTGAGATCGGGTTGCAGGTGGGGGGGTGTGGAGAGAGTCAGAGGGATGGGAGTAGAGTGGTAGGACTAGGGGTTTGGGTGATAGGTGTGGTGTAAGGGAGAGGGGCCAGTGGAGAAGTCAGAGAGATTGGGCCAGAATAGAGCTGGAGGTTGAAGGGAGGTAGTGGGCTGAAAGAGATAGGGAGTAGGGGGTTTGGGAAGTTGGAAGTAGAGGGGGGGAAGTCAGCTGGTCAGAGTGTTGGGGTTCAGAGGGTGATTAGGTGGCACTGGAGAGTCAGTGTGTTGGGGAAGTCAAGAAGGAGTTGGTGGGTTGGAAGGGTAGGGGGAATGGATCAGAGCATTGAGGAGAGTCAGAAGGGAACTGAGGATTTGGATGGGAGTTAAAGGGTCAGTGGGGGATTGTATAGAGTCAGTTTTGGATTGGGGAGGATTTGTTGTATAATTAGGAGTTGGATACTTTTTATTTCAAACTAACTTTTTCTTGGTAGCTATCCAACTCTTATTCAGAGATGGAGACTCAGGGGGTTCCGGAGACAGGATTGAAATTTCCTGGGCAATTCCAAGCATTGGGCATTCTGAATGTTCTCCGGTGCAATTACCTTCAAGGTATAAGACCAGAAAGTTTGAGCCTTTTATTTTTGCCATGGTCACAGAGTGCTTTTAAAAAGTTTGGTGATGAGGAAAAGGAGGCACTCCTTTTTTGCATGCAGGACTTGCAGTGGTTCATGGTAGTTTTTAGAAGTAAATATTTAAAATATTTGCCCATTGTTTAAAGGATAGATGCAATTTTGTTTGGAGAAATAAAGCCTTGCAGCAAGCAAGGCAATAGATTTAAATAATATAAATGTTCAGTTTAAGATATGCAGTGTAGGTTAGTACAGGCTATGTATTTGGAACACAATATTTATGATACCGGTAAAGGGAAGGTAAAATCATCATAGACCCAGATGACAACAGGTTGCTCTCCCCTTTGAGGGAGAGAGCTGACTGGCAGTGGTTTAATCTGAGGATTGCTACACCTCAGGTGAGGGGCAAGGTTGAAAAGCAGACCTTCGTAAATAACCTCAGCCATTACAAAAATTGAATCCACACTATCACTGTCACTCTGCATCACTAACCAGTCATCCAACCAATTGAGCTAAACCAATCTCCTGACAGTGGAACAGGAAGTTGAAGAGCATGGAATTTAAGATAAATTTCTGACCTGGTTGAGAAATTGGCTAAGCAGCAAAATACTGAGAGATAATGAGTAGGTACTCTAATTGGTACAGTGCGACTAGTGGCGTCCTGCAAGGACCTGAAGTTGGGGCCTCAATTATTTACTATGTATTTATTACTTTAAGTGATGTAATTGAAAATCATATTTCCAAGTTTGCCAGCGATAGAAAGAAAGATGATATTGTAAGCAATGAAAGCATAAAATTAAACAGGCATGTTAATCGCTTAAATGAATGGGCAAAACTATGACAGATGGGTTTCAAACTGGGCAAATGTGAAGTTATTTCCTTAGACTTGAAAAAGATAGAACAAAGTGTTTTCTAAATGGTACAAAGACACTTGGAAATCTATTCAAATAGATCATTAAAATGTCCTGAACAGGTAGAAAAAATAATGAAACAGTCTGATGGAATGCAGGTCTTAATATCGAAAGGATTAGATTGCACCAAGGTGGAACCAGTGTTCCAGCTCCACAAAGCTTAGATCAGACCACCTTGAAGTATTGTGAGCAGTTCTGAACACCACATTCTAAGAAGGAAATACCAGCCATGTAGTGAGTTGAAATTAAGGTTTGCCAGAATGATAGCTTGTCTCCAAGGTCAGATTATGAGAAGAGACTATATGGAAATCATAAGGTTACAGATGATTTGATTGAAGTGTTCAAGATTTTAAGGGGAACAGTTGGGGAAATATTAGAACAACTCCTTTCATGATAGAAATTAGGAAATACTTCACACAAAGGTAGTAGAAGTTTGTCTTCACAAATGGCATTAGTGCTTAATCAAGTGTTCATTTTGAATCTGAGATTGATTGATGTTTGCTAACTGAAGACCAAGGGAGGCAAAAATAAGTTATGGAGTTAAGTTGTAAAAAGCAGCCATGATCTCATTGAATGGTGGAACCATCAGGATAGATCTGCAATTATTTTCCTTTCATTCTTCAGCACTTCCACAAGGCAGATAACTAGTATAAATCTTCGCAACTTCAACAATGCAATGCCTATGAGGATCAATCGACAAAACCCCATCTCCCCATCTATTTTGGCACATTAAGTAGTTTCACAACACCAGGTTAAAGTCCAACAGGTTTATTTGGTAGTTTGAGCTTTCAGAGCATTGCCCCTTCATCATGTGAGGAATCCACATAATTTGTTTTGGAGAAGGGCAGGGTGACGTCTGACCAGTACTTAGTTAACCAACAGCAGTAGTAAATTATCCGGTTGTTATCACACTGCCACTCACACATTGACTATTTGCACTGCATCATTCACACACCGGGCAATGGTCAAGATCTCTATCAGCCGTTTCATGTGCTCAAGAATACTTTAAAATGGACATTCAGTTTAGAATTTTGAGTCTACTCCTGGACAACATGCCAAGTGTTTGGTCCACACCAGTACAGCAGATGGCACACTTCTGGCACTGGAGGCTTAATGAAAGTTTTGTGAAAAACAGATGCTTCCCAACCAAAGTTCTCAGTCATTGCTTGGTTATACCAGTGGTCAAACTAGTTGATTAGAAATATTTTAATGATTTTTGTTTGAAGTTGCTGTGTGATCAGATCTCCAAGTCTATTGAAGATTCTGAATTTGTCTCAAATCTTTGTCAAGAATTTATATTAAAAGGAATATTGTTTGGATAAGACGTTAAGATAGTCCATTTTAATTGTGGAGAACATGTCTTCGATTCTCCAATGAGCACTTCCACTTAGCAAAATGCCAAGGCAGGAGCATACACTTTGTATATTTAGTTTCATATTAGTGTGACAACATTTAAACTAAATACTGTATTGAAATTACCTTCTTTGTAATATAACAAAGCTGATGCCATCATGAAAATACTGCAATGAGATCAAATCTGCACACATTACACCAGTTGTGGTTTCACGAAGGCTGTATATAAGACTTCACTTTTATCCTCTAATCCCTTTGTAATAAAGGCTAATGTACAATTTGCTTTCCAAATTGCTTGCTTTAACTGTATCTTAACTTGTTTCTGATTTAGGAACATCTAAGTTCAACATTTCACATCTTTTAAAAAAACATCGAATTTCAATTTTTCCCCATTAATGCGGAGAGTTGGATAACTTTTCATTTCTCCATATTACACTCTATGTCTTGTATTTGCCCACTCACTTAACCCATTTATTTCATGTTGCAGCCTCTTTGCATCCTCTTCACTGCTCATTTTCCCACCTAGCTTTGTGGCAAATTTGGATATATTACACTCGGCCCCCTCATTCAAATCATTGACATAGATTATGAGTAACTGGGCTCCAAGTTACTTGCAATGTAACTTGCATTAACCCATGAGTTGTAGCCTGCCAACTGGGGTTCTTGATCCAATTGTATTTAAGCTTTTTTTTAACTCAGTAACCACTAAATATTTAAGATGATTTCAGTCAGGCGAATGAGGTTGGCCTGCTAGAATATTAATTGATGATCAAATCACGAAGCCTCATGTTCCCTATTGAAAGCAGGTATGTCAGTCTCTCTGCCTGTTAAAACAGGAAGCAACAGAGAGTGCTCTGTTGCATAGCTTGTACTGTAATAAAGGAACTTACGGTGATGGGTCCTTCACCTCTGTGGAGTTATTACAATATTTTATTCTGAATCCGTGAGCTCTTAAATGCTTTATGATAATCTTTTGTATGACGCCTGATTGAATATTCTTTGAACATCCAAATACTCTACATCTGCTGATTTTCCCATATCTAGCCTACCAGTTACATCCTCAAAAAAGTCTTCCTTTCATAGTTCCATGTTCAAAGTGTCTTATATCACGGCTGGAATTCTCCCATCCCGCCTGCCACTGGAATTTTAGCAGGCATTTTGTAGAGAATATGAAACACATTGACGGTCGGGTGGGAATTTCTGGCTTTTAGACCAGTGCAGCCAGATAACGCCATCCCATGTCCCTAATAATAGATCCTGAAATAGAAATTTTAATTTCAAAGTAAATCCGAATAAATTTTTAATTTAAAACTTCTAAAACCAAGCATTTATATGAAAGTGCAGAAGTTTTACTGTAAACTCTTTGGAGCATAATCTTTGATTAAAATGAACATGTTTTTAACTACATTTAGGTTTTCATGACAGCTCCAGGTATCTTAATCATACAAATTTTATTTTCTCGAATCAACTGAAAATATTGAATCCCTTATATTTTGATTAACTTAAATGTGCTACATTTTGTATTACAATACAAAATGTGAACTATTAATTGTTCAAATAATTTACATGGATAGTTTGCAAAAATAGCCATGTATAGAAAAGCAGTATCAATAATTTTGCCGGAAAATCAGTCTGAAGCTCAGGTTCTAGATGCAAAAATAGAACGATTCATTAGCATAAAAATAAAAATAAAATTTGTTTGATGATACAGAAGAAACAACCAATTACATTCATGAAAAAGACAATGGTTACAATGCTTACATTGGTTGGAAGATCAATGCTAGGAACTGCAGGGAGTTAAATTGCTTCTAGGTATGTGAACAGCTGTGACACGAAATAGCACAAAGGGTACATGTTTAAAGAGACAGAACATAAAAAAAATTAAGTTGTAGCTTTTTGCTTCTGTATTTTTCTTGCAACAACTTTCATTTCCGCTGTTTGCTATAGACTTCTGATTCATTTTTCTTCCTTATCTTTTCTTACTTTTCTAATTTAGCAAAGGAATTTCTTAATCTAACAAAGGAATTACTGCATGACAGTTTCCAGCCATTTTGTATTTTGAAATACTGGATCCCTGCACAATTTCTTGCCACTTACACTTTGAGAGTGAGGAAGATGACACTGATCAAAAGTAAATTTCTCAGTTGCTAAATCATTACAGCTGCTGGTCCAGATCCTGCAATTTCAAGACCAGTTTGACATCTTTCATGTCTCTCTCTTTCTCAGTTTTGAGACCGCTCCCTTCCACAATTAATCAGTATTTCTGAACGAATGACTTATTAGTCAACAATCTTCAAATTGCTGGATTTCATTCTCTTAAATTTCAATTTCTGCAATAATATTCTGCTTCACCTCTTGTTCAACATTTCGTTCTGTCACAAATGACTTTGGTCCCAGCTTCATGTTCAGAATGTTCTCAGTTTTGTCATTTTTATGGAGCTTCATTATTTCACTCAGAGAATCAGTTTAACCCGCAAGGTCTCCAATCTTTAGAGGTCAGTCATCATGCAGAGCAGTATATTGGCTGCTGTGTTTTCCTAACGGTCCCATCATTTAAATATGAGAACTGAAATGATTTATTCCAACTACTAATATGAGTCTGAGCTCGCTATTCCTGGATTTGACCTTCAAACAACTACTAGCCTTGGTAATCACCAGCAGTTGCCAAAATGGGGATTTGTTTCCTTTAAACAGAATTGTCAAGTAATGACACATCTGAGAATGAATTTATATAACTTCAAAACATTTACCATAAAATTTCACATGAAATAAGACGGTGGACAACCATCAATCTAGAGTTTGATGCTTGATTTAATTTGATTTATTGTCACATGCATTAACATCAGTGAAAAGTATTGTTTCTTGCACGCTATACAGACAAAGCATATCATCCATAGAGAAGAAAACAAGAGAGTGTGGAATGTAGTGTTACTATCATATCTAGGGTGTAGAGAAAGATCAACTTAATGCAAAGTAGGTCCATTCAAAAGTCTGATGACAGCAGGGAAGAAGCTGTTCTTGAGTTGGTTGGTATATCACCTCAGATTTTTGCATCTCTTTTCCTATGGAAGAAAGGGATGCATAGGATCCTTAATTATTGCTTTGCCGAGGCAGCAGGAAGTGTAGATAGAATCAATGGATGTGAGGCTGGTTTGTGTGATGGATTGATCTACATTCACGACCTTTTGTAGTTTTTTGTGGTCTTGGGCAAAGCAGGAACCATACCAAACTGTGGTACAGCCAGAAAGAATGCTTTCTATAATGCATCTGTAAAATTGCTGAGAGTCATAGCTGACATGCCCAATTTTCTTAGCCTTCTGAAAAAATGAGGGCGTTGTGGGCTTTCTTAACTGTAGAGTAGCTAGTGGGAATCTTGAACATGACTGATGAGGCTGTTCCTGCTGCTGCAACTTGAAGACAATATGTAAAACTTTGCATTTTTCTTTACTTTCCTCATGGTTTAAATCTTGTTGGATTCCATTTTACTGGGTATTTTATGATCATTAAGTCTTTGAATAGATTTCTGAATAAGGTTGAGGATTTTATGTCCTGTTGATTGTACCTTTTTCTTCTTGCCTTTTTCTTCTCGCCTTTTTCTTCTCAAATAATAGGCTTTGTTGCAGAAGCCTTTGACATCTCATCCCTCGCAATTTTGCCAGTATTCCTGTATTTATGCTGCAATCATTTCTTTCTTTTAGATTAGCCTGCTATGTGGTAAGGTGATTGTTTTAAAAGCCTCTGTTCTAACTGGAGAATCCCTTTAGCCTTATATTGCATCATTAATGCACATTGATTTATTTAATAATCTATTCTGGTCATGGAAATTCCTATTTCTATATTGTCAGTACAGACTTTAAACCAATACTGTGTATGCTAGCTGTTCTGTCTTTTGTATTGGAAAACGTATACCATATCTGTTTATGTATTTATATATACTTAGATTTGTGTATTTGGATGGTGTCACTGAGAAAGAGCATACAATTGAGGAATTAAAGAAGTCCAAGGATAGATTTAATCTTGTTTAAGATGCGCCACTTAATAGTTTAGTCAATTATATTATTTTCTTTCTTCTGATTCTCCTCCAGTCAGTTGCCCCTGGTTTACTTTTGAGAACTGGTAGAATAATATCAATGAAGTGATTTGAACTGTTTATATTTTGATTACTACAATGGGCAGGTTTTGCATTCTGAGCTGGATCGTATGTATGTCTTGAGCTCTGTGCCATGATCCCACTGCTTATTTTTATTTAATTTAAAAGCAAAGAAACTGAAG
Organism: Sphyrna mokarran; assembly: GCA_024679065.1. Lineage (NCBI taxonomy): Eukaryota > Metazoa > Chordata > Chondrichthyes > Carcharhiniformes > Carcharhinidae > Sphyrna > Sphyrna mokarran. Next base: position 99,394,549 of record JAGIQG010000003.1, on the reverse strand, counting down.
AGAATAGTTTAATAAAAACATCTTTTATTTTCATTTTAATGAAATTTTTCCATTTGCATGGCATCCACTTCTCCCCCATGATTCTCTCGTTCTATCCATCAAATTTGTCTCCAAGCAGGTAATACAGAACAATACATAACCTCTCAAAGATAGTTGTCTTGCATTAATGAATAAGGAGCCCCTGCTACCCCCCTCTTCCAACATCAGATAGATATAGATGTTGACCTTGTAAAACTTAAGTTGCCTTCTCTCACTAAATTATCTCTCCAAATAATAAAATGGGAGCTTGGAGAGTCTCTCCACCCCAGTTGAGTCATGGAATTGCACCTGACATAGTTCAACAACTCTCATCCCCCCATCCCACACAGCAGCATAATGACATTTAGTGTAGCAGTCTCCTACACATAGCAATGGAGTGCCATTCTGCTAAACAACTAAGTAGGATTTCTACATCGTCCCTCCATGCCCTTTTCTTCTTCCTCACTCTTCCCTCCCATCTTCTTACTGCTTCCTCTTCATTACTCACCCATCAGGGCTAAATTGTCCTCCAGCTTCAAAGCCCCCAGCACATAATGACTCATGGCAACATGTTGTCGTCTTGTGCAATGGTTTGTGGGATCATTAGAACTTTTAACACATGCAAAACACCAACAACAAGCTATATGTAAGTTTATACGTACATTTTTCACGGTGATTGAAACTTCTTTTAATAAATAGCAATAGTGACTACAACATTTGTGACACAGCTTCCTGCCCACCAAGAATAATTCTTGTAATTGAAGCTTCCTGTCCTCCGCATGATATTACAACTTAAAAATAGCACAAGTGGCCTAGCTATCAACATCTGAAGAGCTTTGTTTATTTTAAGCAATATCATATTTTCCAATTAATGTTAACTTAGAATTGTGAGAAAGCTTTCAGTTTATCTATAACTGTGCTTTCTACTTGAAAAATCAGTGATTGGCATTCTAAACTTGAGTATTTCTGAAGCATATAGAAACAAAGATAATGACAAGGCGTTACTTTGTCAAGTCACCACCTGAATTGAATTGTCTGACGCAAATACAGTATTGTGCAGAGATGCATGCTTTTTAAAGTAAATTAAAGACAGATGATTCTATCCTGGTAAATTTTAGAATAGATTTTTCTCTACTCATAGCACAGCTGTCTCAAAGAAAAGAAATGTTAAACTTATATTTTGGGTAGCTTAAACAAGTTGTTTCTCTCAAATGTTTATTGATCAAAGTACTTTTATGGCTGCACCTAACTAAATAGGGTTGATATATAATGAGGAGTTCTAAAATTCACAGTCCTTTAAACATGCACCCCCTGCAATATGGGAGTTTGTGGAACTGCCTGTTGGGATTGAGTGTCTGCCTGCTCTGGACAAGGCCATAAAAACAGGAGATAGTGGAGACTCCCAGTATTGTGTGCTGCTATGTCTTCAACCCATACTTGATTTAATTGATAAACTAATGCACAGAATTGGGTCCTACCAGGAGTGCCGGGAACATGATTTTTGTCTAGATCCTTGCAGATGAGATTATTTCGTTCTTACAGATAAGTTAAACGTGTGCTTCTTATTACGTGGGCTGTTGTGGACAATCTAGATTCCCTCCAGTGACATCAATGAACCACCTCCTTCACAAGTTGGTACCGACAAGATACTACTTACTGACTGTTTAGCTGATAGACACTTCAGTAGCTTGGAAGCTGCCAGTAGGATTTCTGATTCCAGGACTGTCACTGATCTCGTTCATCTCCTCTGGTGATCCTCCCTTCACATCCTCCAACCTCGTTGTTTCCTAACCCCAGACACACTTCTTCTACCTCCCCCACAAAATCTACAAACAGGACTCCCCCAGTTGGCCAATCGTGTCAGCTTGTTCCTGCCTCACTGAACTAATTTCTTCCTATCTTGATTCCATCCTCTCTCCTTTTGTTCAATCCTTTCCCACCTATATTCAGAATTTCTCTGATGCCTTATGTCATTTCAACAATTTACAGTTCCCTGGCCCAAGCTGCTGCCTCTTTGCCATGAATGCCCAATCCCTCTATACTTCTATTCCCTGCTAGGATGGCTGAGAATGCTCTACTTCTCCCTCGAAGAGGCCCGAACAATCCTCATCCACCATGACTCTCCTCTGTCTGGTTGAACTTGTTCTCTCATTCAACAATTTCTTCTTTAACTTGTCTCACTTCCTCCAAATAAAAGATGTGGCTATGGGTACCAGTATGGGTCCTGATTATGCTTGTCTCTTGATGTGAAAATTCCTTATTCCAGTTCTATTCAGGTCACCTCCCACAACTCTTATCAGTATATTGACAACTGTTTTGGCACCATTTCATTCCCTCCAATTTCCATTCCTCTATTACCTTCACATAGTCCATTTCTGACACTTCCATTCCTTGATGCCTGTGACTCAATTTCTGATGATAGACTGTCCACTGGTGTACATTACAAGCCTACTGACTCTCACCACTACCTTGACTGCAGCTCTTCACACCTGTAAGGACGCCATTCCATTCTCAGTTCCTTCGCCTACATCTCATCTGTTTTAGTGGTGCCACTTTCCAAAATGGCACTGCTGATATGACTTGCTTCTTCCTTAATCACAATTTCCCATCCACTGTGCCATTACTCTCATCCCTTCCCGTCCCTCCCAAACCAGTATAGGGTCCCTCTTATCCACGCTTGTCATTTCACCAGACTCTGAATTCAAAGGAACATCCTCTACCATTTCCACCAACTCAGCATAATGCCACCCACCAAACCCATCTTCCCCTCAGTTGCTGCATACCAAAGGGACTGTTCTCTCCAGGAAACCCTGGTCCACCCCTCTATCACCCCTTTAAACACCCCACTCCCTTTCCAAAGCACCTTCCCATGCAATCACAGGAGCTGAAACACTTGTACCTTTAACTCCTCCCTACTCACCATCCAAGGGCCCAAACATTCTTCAGGTGAAGCAATACTGCATATGCACCTGTTTTAATCTGCTGTATTGCAATTGCTGCTCCCAATATAGTCTACATTGGAGAGACCAAATGTGTGGGTAAACACTTTGCAGAATATCTTCTGTCCATCTGCAAGCAGGACCCAGATCTTCCTGCCACTTGCTATTTCAACACACCATCCTACTCTCATGTCCACATGTCCATCCTTAGTCTGTTGCAATGTCCCAGTGAAGCCCAACACAAATTGGAGGATAGTCCAAATATTAACTTTACACCTTCTGGACTAACATTGAGTTCAACAACTTCAAACTGTGAACTATCTCCTTCACCTTCACTCCATTTCCATCAATTTATTTATTTATTTTTTTGATGTTTTAAATCATTTTATTTATCATTACGTTTATTTTCATTTCTTCCATCACTTTTCTACCCACTTATTTTATCCCAATTTCCATTTTTTTTTTCACTTTTATCACTGTCTTTCCACTTCTCAACTCATGAGGGACATGTCTCAAGTTGTCTTTTAGCACACTATTTACCTTTGGTTCTGCCATTTAACATTCTGATCTCTTGCCACCATCAGCACCCATCTTAGTCATGACCACCTCCATTTACATTCCCTTGTCTTTTTGCCTATGACATCTTTGTCAATCTGCCCCTTGTCTCCACTTATTGTGTGCCCTATATCCAGCCCCTAGACCATCTACCTCCCCATCAGAATAGTATAAAATTCATCCTATTTTCTATTCTTTTCCACTCTGACAAAGTGTTGTCCAGACTCGAAATGCTATGCTCATTCTCCACAGATGCTGTCAGACTGCTTACATTTCCCTGAATTTTCAGTTTTGATTTCAGATTCCAGTATCAATGGTAATTTGCTGTTATCATTATGATTGGAAGGGTTAGCAATAGAATATCTGGTGTTCAAGCCAGGATGTCCCTCTTCCATCCATACAAATGTTTGATTTACAGACTCGCTGGAGCATCAGCATTGATCAAACAATTAGTGATGCACAAACTCCTTGTCAATTATTCACCCAACTCACATTAGTGTAATTCAGAAACCACCTCTTCAGTGCAAAGTATTCATGCACTGTTGATTTAGTGCAACCAGTAAAGCCTCAAATAAATGCCATCTGATGTTATTCCTTAGTACAGTTCACCAAGGATGCACTGAAGTCATTGAATAGTTGTTCAATAAAAACATATCCATATTTTAGACATTTCCATTTGGAATTTATTATTAGCAATGCAATTCCCTTTGCAATGGCATTTGTTGACTGTGTATGTATTTTCATATGACATTTGCTGCTGGTTTTGCTGTGCTATTATTTTTGAGTCTTTTGATATTAATTGCCACTCCCTATTTTGTATCTGTGAATTGTTACCAGCTGCGGATGAATTTGCCACAGCTACATTTCTGAGGATTGGCATCCTTCTGGAATTTCCTCTCTTTATAGTTACAAAGAAGAAAATTTTAATAAAATTATATATAAAATGATTTAAAATATTAAGTCATTACGGAATGATTACAGAAAGGCAGATTTTTCACTCAGATGGTCTTTTGGCACCTGGTTTTTGCAACCACCCACGTCGTGTGTACAACTTAATGAAATCCAACCTAAACATATCTGAGAAGACCTGTCGTTTACCATCTGCAATTCTCAAGGGGACAGTCACAGGCTTAGACTGTTTCCTTGCAACAAATCTTTAAATACGTTTCAAGACAAGGATATCTTTCTTGCTGGCTGTCAAGATCACAAATATCAAACAATGCAGAAAATACATGCAAAGCTTCACTAGCAGTGCACCATTGCATAAAGTAGATGATGGATACCTTTTTGCCAGGACTAATGTCTTTTTCCTATTTTCGGTCAAGAGGACCCAACAGTATTAGAATACAATGCACTTTTCCCCTATTTGGAAGGAAACATATGCTTGTGGCTACTTGAAAACGTTCTATTTGTTAATATTGCCATTTCTGCTTCCATTTGACCTTCATGATGACATAGTTATCCTCTTGGAATTTCTCATATTTGGTGTTAAATTGCACACTGCCTTAGCTCTGATATTGGGCAAAATTCTCCCATGTCCCCGCCAGTGGGATCACTGGGGGAGAGGGGAGTGAGAGGGATTCAGTGTGAGGTCCAAAAATTGGTTTCATGCTGGCATAAAATGACAGCAGCATTTTTTGATGTTGCCCTGCAATGTGCCAGAGCAGGCATTAAAATGATTTGCATCCCATTGTTGGGATGCAGTTGAAGGCCTGACTGGAATTCTCTGTAATGCAAGCCAGAAATCACGTCAGTTCAGAACATGTCTGGACAATGTGGCTTGCAGAAGTTGGCATTTACCTAACAGCTCAGCTCAGATTGTGATGATGGATGCTGACAGTTATTGGACCCTGGAGCAACACGTGGTGGGTAGAGTCTCATCCACATGGCTCCTTCCCAAAGCAAATTTCGGAAGATGGGAGTTCTCCATGCAGCAGCTTTGATTTTGCTGAGGCTTTTGACCGTTTTCCAGGAACTTCACCATTTGGGATGAAATCCTCAAGCTGCAGGAAGGAACTAGCGGGAGGCAAAGGAACGGGGAGGAATGACTAAGTCAGAAACGTGGGGGTAAATGTGTGCAAAGGGAGGGGTCAACGGAATCAATACTTGATGCCTGGGGATTGGACTCAGGAATGAAATGAGAGTATCAGCAAGGAGGCAGAGGAAACTGGTATGGTTCAGGGCACTCACAAAGCCTTTACAAGGATGCCACAAAATAAATAGTTGACAACTTGTGACAACTATTTGGTCACCTGTGCAACCAGTTGTCATCATTTTTTTAACATTTTTCTTGGCCTACCATTTCTTCTAGATGCTGCCTTGACATCTGCAGCAGAGGTGGAAGCAGCCTGCTGACACATATGCCCTGTCCCTTTTGATAACTTTGACAGTCATTCTTGGGCTTCCTTTGGTTGTCCTCCTATGGACTAGTTGCATTCTCTGTAATAACAAGTTGAAGGGATGATAGACAAAGTGGGTTGTGATGGTGCAGACAATCTCTGGGAGCTCTGAATAGATGATCCAGAAGTGTCCAGCTGCTGTTTGCCCATCCCTTGGGTGTGCAGGGGCTCCAACCTGACTCTGGAAAAAAAGGAGCACCTGATAGGAGATTGTGCTTCTCCATAACCTTCTTGTATAGTTACTGCAAGACCTCACCCATGGCTGCTGTAGTGGAGTGTAGGTCTGTGCACATCTCCAGCAGAAACTGGATGTTCTGCTAGACCAGGTTCTCTGTGGCATCCTCCCTGTGGTGACCTCAATGTGGGCAACTCTTCATCAAAAGAAAGCAGATGGACCTGTCACACTTACATGTCACTATTTTGCAGACTTCTATCACCTCTGCCTGATGTTGCTAAGAGTCTTGTTGACTCTTCACCATGAATTGGAAGGCTGATTACAAAAGTTTTCCACCAGACTCTGACCTCTCAGCAGCTCTCGCAGTTTTTGGTGGGGGGAGGGGGTGCAATCAGCTAAAACTGCCTCCTCCTGTTGTGTCCATGCTGTGACCTCCAGATAGTGAGAGACCCTCCCTAACTTAGCACCAATACCCACCAAGGTGTATGTTCCTGAGCTGGTGGAGGGTATAGATTTTTGCTGTGATGCTTCTACAGTTGTGCAGTTTTTTTCTCATTCTCTCTGCTAGTTCCTCTTTCAGCTGGAGTGGTGCAGATGCCTGAGAAAGCAGTCCTTTGTTCAGTGCTTGGTCTCTTCCTAAAAGCGTTTGTCAGTAAGATAAGAAAGTGCAAATGACAGCAACAGTTGCCTTCAATTTGACACTTACTTTTATTCGGTGGAAGGATCCTTACTAGGTTGGTCCCCTGTTGCCAATGGCACAGCCCTGCTCCATTCCTGCAAGCTCAGGTGCCTTTTAAATTTGGTGAGAGGTCTCAGATGTGCACTCCCACCCCCCCATCCCATCTCAATCTTCTGCCATTCAAAGACAAGCAACACATGGATTTGCGAGGGACTGCATTTGAACATTGCAATTTGACTCATTTCTCACCTAAATTGCAATTTGACAGAACATCACTGGTATTAATTGTGCAGCGGAGTTGTAAGTCAGCTCACCATTGCCACCGCCACCACATTGCTGAGCCCATCCAAATACAAGGTAGCGGCTCAGACAGGCATCTGATGAGTGGAAGTGTACTGCATAATTAAGGAGGCCAGGGATGAAAATACCAAGGAATTTCCCAAGCCATGGGGCTTAGTCCTTGATAGGAGAATTCTGCCTATTATCTCTGGTGATATGGATCATCAAAACTTAGAGTTTATAAATAGCTAAAATTTGAATTTGGATTCCTGCAATATGGAATTCAGTAAGACTGGACTCCTGGAATGGAACCACAATAGACTGCTATATAACACTGATTATTGGACAGCACCATTGTGTTAATTTGAATTGCCTTGTATAGCATCCCTCAGCCGGATAGTCACCTGTTTCAGTTCATACTGCAAATGGTACATTGGGCATTCTTGTCAAAGGTTTGAGCAAAGGATTATTTGATGTACTAATTCACGAATAAGTAGCCTTTCTTCATCTACTCAACTCATTAACAGTACTGTGAAGGGGGCATCTATGCACACACAAAGCCAGAGGAAGAATAGAATAAATAAGCTCTTTAAGAGTGGAATTGAACTGTGAATGAACTGATGTTATCAATCTTTTCTTTATTTGTCAGTAGTTAACCTTTTGTTCTTTTAGTACGGTTTGTGTTCTTTATGTTTCTGTGGTTCTTCTATGGTTTGGTTTCTACATGAGACCGTTCACTGTTCATTAGTGGAGGTATGTAGGCATCATGTTCAGTCTGGCATGGAATTATGAGGAATGGTCAACATCTGAAAAATGAAATTCTCTATTCCATTGACATATACTGCCTATCCTATTGTGTCCAGAATTTTCTGTTCAGCCTAGATTTTTAACATCTGCAATTTTTTCCCCCCTGTAGAGTGATTATTCCTTAAAGCTTAGATTTTCAATTTTAGATCTACATGGGGATCTGAAGAAGTCAACCAGGTAATTGGTAAAACAAATTGTGCATAGCAAGCACAGATTCTTGAGAATTTTGTTTTCTATGCCTTTTGACTTCCCACCTTATTATTTCTGTTGTTATGTAGTTAAGAAATAAACAAATGCTGCAACAACAGTGTTATTTTCCCTTGGATTGCTGGCACAAAGTCTCACCACTCAGGGTGAGGAATCTCACATACAGAAAGCTTCTGAGAATGGCCAAGCAGTATGACATCTAATCGAGGGCTGTTAACTTGAATTTAAGTTGGAATATTATTCTGTTTATACTTTAATAATTAGCTTGAAAGGTAGATAACTATTTGAAAATTGATCAGGATCCAGGATATGAAGTGTTGATAAGCATAGCACATATAAAATCATGAGAAAAATGCAAAACAGTGAAGGTGAATGGGGTGGGGGAGATATACGGAAAACTGTTGGAGAGAAGAGCAGTATTTCTTCAGGGTGGGCATTCCTGGAAGAGAACTGGCAGTGAGTTAAACACTGGATGAAAGCAAATTACTGCAGATGCTGGAATCAAACCAAAAGAGAAGATGCTGGAAAATCTCAGCAGGTCCGGCAGCATTTGTAAGGAGAGAAAAGAGCTGATATTTTGAGTCCAGATGACTCTATTTCAAACATACATATAAAATTAGGTTTGGAGAGCTACTCTTTGGAAACCTTCGAAGTCAACAGCCACATTATTGATTCCATCGTATCTCATTCAACTGAAGTATCCCCCTATTAAGTTGCTTCTTGGCCTTTTGGTTAAGATCCAGCATTGGTCAGATCAAGACCAAGAAGTGAAGCAATGCCTTATCTTGTCAGTGTGAATCTTGTTTGCTTCTCCTGTGAGGACCAAGAATTGGATTAAATTGGAATTTGAATTTGGGGCGCAAGGAATTGATTCTGATCTGCCCATTCCACTCTGAGCATTGGTTTTGTAACTTTAAAAATGGAGTAAAAATTATTTTAAAAATTTCCTCATTAAGTCACTGATATTTTACAATAACAAAGTCAACAGCTAAAGGTAACATTGGAGGGTGGAGACTACTGTGTTTGGAGAATTTATAGGCCACTAGCATTCAACCCAGCAACCTATTCTCATCTTGGCAGATGTACTAAAATGTTAAATTCTGACCTCTTTGACAGTGATTTACCTATAATGACAAAGGTTATCTCAACTAATTTTCTAAGATAATATAGGCAGACTTTACCAGAATCTTATAGTTCCACATATCCAATTGGATTGAGATGCATTAGCATTGCACTGATACTGAAACTTTCCAGCAATCTTTTAAATATGAGAGACAATAAATCATAGAATCCCTACAGTGCAGAAGGAGGCCATTGGCCTTTTGAGTCTACATCAACTCTCTGAAAGTGTATCTTACCCAGGCCCACCCGTCCACCCTATCCCTGTAACCTTGCAAATTTAGATTGGCTAATCCATCTAACTTACATATCTTTGAACACTAAGATGCAATTTAGTATGGTTAATCCACCTCACTCATCTCTTGAAACTGGAGCAGCCGACGGAAATAGCCATACAACAAGTTACATTAGTTTCTTTTGACAAATGAGAAGATACGCATATTGTTACAAGAAGTATTCCATTTGCAGACTTGAATCTCTAGATGTACTGAATGAGGCAAATTAAGTCAGCTGTTTTCTTTGGTACATAAGTGTGTATTTCAGTAGGATTGACCCTATCATTTTGATCAAACATCAGTTTGTTTCAGACATCTGCTTTTAAACCTGAGTGTCAGAAACAGCCCACCTCTATGTAGTTATCCTCAATTATAAAAAATAGTAACTTTCATGACCTCAGGACATCCCAAAATGACAAATGAAGTACTTTTGAAATGTACTTGCTATTGTGATGTGGAAGACCTGGTATTTAATTTGCGCATAGGACATTCCCACAGCAGCAATAACTAGGTAGTTTGTTATAATGGTGTTGATTAAGAGATTAATATTGAACAGCACACCAGGGAAAACCACCCACAGATCTTTTTCTAAATAGTGCCATAGGTTTTACTTCTACCACTGAGGAGCTTCGATTTAACATCACATCTGAAAGATTCAAAAACACCTTGCAGAATTAACAATAGAAAACAGATGCTTGCATTAATTAATCACCAAAATCCCCACAATTTAATTAAACAACTCTTTTCACTTCAAAGGGACAATAATGCTAATTAAGTGAAGGAAATCCGATTTATCTTTTGATCAAAAAGACAACTTGATCTTTATGTAAACAAAACATGCAATTAAAATCTAATTTTTATATAAGCGTTGTGATATAAAAACAGTTATTCAGCCTTGATGTAGTTGAAGAGTTTTGATTATGGACCAAGCAGTTTCAGCAACCATGTCATGGAGATAATATAAGGGACCTCGGCGAGAACTTAATTCAGGAATATATTTTTATATTCTACTTAATTTGAGGACTGAAAGTGTCCTGAATTGCAAGGGAAGAACACTAACACAGATAACTAAGAATGTCAAATGAAGATATTTATAAATGAAAAGTTAAATGGAATTTGCACTCCATGGAAATGTGCTGGCAGTATCAGACTACAAGAGCAAATGGAGGTAATTAGCATCATCAGCAGAGCCTTTCCAAGAAGTAAAAAAAGCAAATAAGGTGTGGTACTGCATAGCAAAGGATAAAAGTTACAAACTGAAAGTGTAAGTTATTGTGATTCACATTGACAGTCATTACTTCTGGAAGGCTGAAATGTGGGTTAATATTTGTTGATCGAGCAATGGCTAAATTGGGCTTTTCTGGTCTCTGGAGAAATGTCAATGGACTCGAAGCATTAACTCTGTTTCTACAGATCCATAGATGCAGCCAGACCCACCGAGTTTCTCCAGCATTTTCTGTTTTCATTATTAGATTTCCAGCATCTTCCAGTATTTTGCTTTGATTCTGTAACTGAGCTGCTCTTTCTTCAGTACCAGTTTTGCCTGTGATGGAAAAGGTTTCAGTCTCTTTACAGTGCATCTAGGAAATCTTATGAAGATAGGAATTCCAAATGAAAGCTAGAGCAGACAAAGTCTTTGTTCAAAGACAAAGAATTGCAGCGACGCTCGGACGCAACATCAAGGAGAGGAGGAAAGACAGAGAAGGATCAAAAATGGAGAAGGAAAGGGAAGAACTCAGTCACAGTGTTGGAGAATTGGGAGAAGAGTTCTCACATCAGCAGAAGAGTAGAGAAGGTCCTGGCATTATGTAGTGGGAATTTTAACTAAGTGGAAAGGTGAAAGGCAGGGGCAGAGTGAAATATTAACTGAGAGTGGGGGAAAGAACCCACTAACCCATTAACTGGTAGTGTAATCCAAATGAATAAAGAAAGGGAAGGTTTAGTCAAATTAAACTGAGTGTTATGGTCTTGAACTATAATACAGGTGATCAAATGTTAAGTTGAATTGAGTACAGAATGGGTGAAGAGTGTCAGAATGAACTGGATGGAGTTTAGAAGAGTGGAGAATGTTTGAAAGGGTTAGTTATTTGCAGGGGTCCAGTCTATCTTGAGACGGGGTTGAACTGGAAAGATTAACTGATTAGTTGGTTTCATATCCCTATTCTCTTAGCCTGAATCCCATTTCATTACAAGTTCAAATGGGCGTGCTTGAGTAAATCGTAAGCTTTAAAACTGTGCATAAAAGTAAGTTAACTATTAATACTGCAGACCAGAACACATTTTGATTTGTGACGTAACAACTGTTAAGAGTGAATTCTTTTTGTTTAAATGCAGAAAATACCATTTTCACAATTAGCAGTTATTGTTGATAGAGCCGTTACAATATCACTCAAACCTAAATTTAGATGAAATGATAGATCATATGTAATTAGAATCTCACCAATGTTTATTTCTAAGAATTACAACTGCAATAAAGGTAGAATTTTTTAAATAGTTGTTAATTTGAGAAGGTTCTCAATTGCTTTTTCTTTGTCTTTATTATCCTGTTATGATCCCAGCTGATGTTACCATTGGAAAAGTTAAGATGGAATCTGTCTTGATATCTTTTAGATATATGAATGAACAAACTAGTAACAAAATAACAAACATTTATTAAGGAAGAAAAGATTAACTATAATACACTACTGCTTCATCTCAGCTAAACCTTTATAGATTTATAAGCTTAATGCAAGTTACAAAATCTATCTTGTATTCTAATATTCTCAGTTAGCACGTAGTTCGTGTAAACCAATAAGTAACTTGTGGTCAGATACTCCCGCAGGTGTAAATGCCACACAAACAGTCTTTGTGTTTCCCATTAATTCTCAACAAGGATCCACCTCCATGATTCAGCTTCTCCTTTTGGTGTTCATATGCATTCAAGCTTCCCCTTTCATAGATTCACTCAATTATCCAGTCATGCCAACAGAACACTATTGTTTCACAGGCCAGTAATAAGGAAAAAAAAACCTTCTGATTACTTCAGATGGCTTCTCACAAGTTGATTTTAAAGTCTGCTTCTTGCAGCTGTCTTTACTTCAGAGCTCGCTCTTTGTTTGTTGCTTTAACTTCACTGAACAGGACTTTGCTCAGATTCCTGTCTTTGACTTCACAGTCTTTCTGGAACTCTCTTTTGTCCCATTCCCTAGTTTCCAGAGAACTTCCTGTTCTTAGGTTGGAACTTCTCCTTTTTTCCAGTTTAGGATGGATGTTTAAGATGAGTTGATAGAGAGAAACAAGGTTTTTTTAAAGACAGAAAGTAAAATTGATGTTGTTGAGCTCACTATTATTAAGCCATAGCAATGAGTTCTAGCAAAATTCACACCTTGGACTATACTGTTCGCCCACCAACAGAGAACTTGTCATGGAAGATAAATGAGGTAAATTGGGCTTAACAGAGTAAAAGAGATATAAATGACTTCATAAAGATATTTGCATATCTATTTGTACATTTCTCATAACATTTAGATCTTGCCACAATGTACTCCATGACAGCACTTTCTCTCTCTGAAAAGGCTTCATTGTGAACTTTGTTCACTTTTCTACTTATAATGTTGGGACTGGAACGAAAAAATGAATTAGCCTTGGAGCAATTATCAGTCAAAAAATCATGGTCTTCCCATGAAAGAACCTATTTTGTGCTTAAAAAACAGTGACGTCAAAGCTTTGTAGAAACAGCTAATGGCAAATAATTTTTAATTTATGTGGCTAACTACCATAGCATCTTGAAAGCTTCTTCTGTATGCTGTTGATATCTTTATATGCATAACTAATTAAGGGAACTTGTTTTATAAAACCAAAGGTTTTGATGCCACTTTATTTAGGCCACTAGTAAACCATACTTGAATCATAGTCGACAGCTACCAATTTCCTTGTGCGGAGTAATCAGAGTTGCACTTCTGACACATATCGGTTAATCTACTTAAAAATACTAGTAAATGTTTTATCATACTTGAGATGTTGGAGCTTAATCATTATAAGGTAAGTTTTACTGTAATGTACTATGATTGGTCAGTATTTGATTTTTTTTGGTTGTTTGTTAAAGCAAGACTTCATTTTCTCTAGTTGCAAAAACAAATTTGATGTTCTTGACATGATTATCTTCTGAATATATTTATTGGGTGGCATCCGTTGCAGACTTCACCATTTCTGAAATCACGGTTAAGACTTCCAAAAGTTATAAATAGTCTGCAAAAATCTGAAAGAACTGCTTATCAATGCTAAACAGCTGCTGGCAAGTGAATTATCAGCAAATATGCTTTTGATTGAATTATAGTATAAATTAATTTTATAACTTAATATGTGGAAATTGGCTTCACGCTTGTGAAAATTGTGTGCTGCCATAGTTTAAAGGCTGCTTGTTATGCTATCTAGAGAAAGATTAGGAAAATCATAGATCTACAACACAGATTTGAAGTCTTACTTATAGCTCAACTTCAGTAAGCACAAGTGTGATGTCCTCCTCGAGTCCTACATAAAAGAGAACGCTTTGTATCTTCTTCGTTTAATATTTTTCTAGGGGAAATGATTTTGTATTTCTGCTGTTTTGTGAATGTTTTCGATTATTTTACTTGTTCACGAGAGAGCTTTGCTGCTTTGCCAGAAACAACTTCTCAATGATACTCAGGCTTTCGTTACACTGTGCATTATGTTATGCTTTAATTATAGCAATGAATAAAAAACATAAGATTGACATTGTTTTTAAATTCTGTTCTACATATAGGTGCAAACTCACCTTGAAAATCCAACCAAATACCACATTCAGCAAGCCCAAAGGCAGCAGGTAAAGCAGTATCTGTCAACCACCTTGGGCAACAAGTTGACAAACCAAGCCTTAAGCATGCCCTGTTCTAATCAACCAAGTGATCATGCCATGCCTCCAGGAACTGGAAGCAGTGCACCTAATAGCCCAATGGCCATGCTAAACATCAGTTCAAACTGTGAAAAAGAGGTAATCGTAAAATTCTTTTGTATGGATAATATTGGGTTAGAAGTTTAAAAAGTAAATCATTTCACCAAATATGATCAGTTGTTTCTTTTCAATTCAGGTTTTAAAATCTTTATGCATTTTGTGTCTTTTTTGCAGTTTGATAAAATGGTTGTGACTTTTCTGTTAATTAATTGTATTTTGCCTCTTTGGACTACAAAGATGTGAAATTTGTGAAAGGTTAAAATCAAATGTGTGCACTTGTGGAGACACAAAAGTGAAAATGTCTCTTATGGCATAACATATCTCGATATATTTCAGAGAAAATAGCATAATAAGTGCCACCAAATAGATTAGTCAGCATAACAGAAAAGGAACAGCGTTCCTCTTTTAGTTTAACTATCAAAAAATAATGATTGAATCTGTCTTAGGATTTTAGGCATCAGTAAACATTGTGTTCCTTATGAGTCTGTTATCTGCATTGCAAATCTCAGTGTTACATATGATATATCTATTAATATACCAGGACTGGTATCATTGGCTGTCTGAAGGTGTTGCCTTATATTTTATTTATTTCATTTGTTTATTAGTGGCACAGGTAAGCTTACATTAACACTGCAATGAAGTTACTGTAAAAATCCCCTTGTCACCACACTTTGGCACCTGTTCGGGTACATTCAAAGAGAATTTAGCATGGCCAATGCCTCTAACCAGTACACCTTTCAGACAGTGGGAGGAAACAGAGGATCTGTAGGAAACCCACATAAGCATGAAGAGAATGTGCAGACTCTGTGCAATGACCTAAACTGAGTATCGAACCCGTGTCCCTGGCACTGTGAGGCAGTAGTGCTAAGCACTGTGCATGGCATAATAATTTACACTGTTAAAAAATCTACTGTGAAGAAGTGTAAAAGTATAATATAATTACTCTTTGCATTCTACTGTATGATTAACAGTTACCTGACCAAATCATTCCAAGCAGTTTGACATAAGAAGTGAGAAAGTATCAGGGATTTTGATGGGTTTAAAAATGGACTACTCCCAGGCCTGGATGAGTTGCATCCCAGGCTGCTGTGGGAGGCAACACAGAGAATTACAGAGTTCGGATGCAAATTTTCAATTCCTATCTAGCCACAGGATAAGTATCTGGAGGACAACTAATGTAGTTCCACTTTTCAAGGAGGGTACTAGAGATGAACCAGGGAAATATACACTGGTGACTGTCTTGGCAGTGCTCGAGTAACTATTGGAGAAAATTCTGAAGGAGAAAATTAATCTCTACTTGGAAAGGCATTGGTTAATTAGGGATAGTCAGCATGGTTTTGTCAGAGGCAAATCTTGCCTGTCAAATATGATGGAATGTTTTGAAAAATTGATGAAGTGTGTGGATGAGCAAAGTGCAGTTGTGGTTTATGTTGTGGATTTTAGCAAAGCTTTTGGCAAAGTCCCAAATGGAAGACTGATTGAGGAGGATGAAGCACATGGAATTCAAGGTAACTTGATGAGAGGGACTTGAAACTGGTTTTGTAATGGACACAAAGCATGATGGTATAAAGGTGTTTGAGTGACTGAAGGCCAGTATTCATTGGCATACCACAAGATTCAGTGCTCGGTCCCTTATTGTTTGGTACATACGTACATGATATAAATTATAATGTTGGGGGAATGTTGGTGGTAAATAGTGAAGAAGTTTGTTATAGGTTACAGGAAGATATAGATGAGTTGGTCAAATGAGCAAAGCAATCGCAGATGGTATTTAACTCTGATAAGTGTAAGGTGATGTATTCTGGAAGAAGTAACTGGACATGGAAGTATTCGATGAATGGCAGAACACTAGGAATCTCAGAGGAATGGATGGATTTTAGTCTACTTATTTACAGATCCATAAAGGCAATAGAGCTGGTGAATAGGGTAGTTAAGAAAGCATATATTGTCTTTACCAGTCATTGCAGGGAGGTTATGTTGGAGCTATACAGAGCATTGGTTAGGCCATACTGGAATACTATATTGCAGTTCTGCTCACTACACTATAAGAAGGATGTGATAGCACTAAAAGGGGTGCAGAGGAGGTTCACCAGGATGTTGCCTGGGATGGAACGTTTAAATTATAAGGAGAGACTATTTGTTTTCGTTACAACAGAAAAGACTGAGGGGGGAACATCAACTGATTTGAGATATATAAGATTTGAGGGCATAGACAGGATGAGTAGGAAGTAGCTGCATCCTTTGATTGATGGGCCAATCATGAGGAGCAGGAGATTCAGAGAGGATTTGAGGGAAAAAAATCTGAGTATGGTGAGTATGGAATACACTGCCTGGGATGGTAGTGGAGGCTGGAAACCTTGCAACTATTAAAAATTACTTGGATGAGCACTTGAAATATCATAACATTTAAGAATATGGGGCAAGTCTGGAAAATGGGATTTAGCACATCTTTAGTGGTAGTTATTATTTGTGCAGACTCAATTGGCCGAAAGGCCTTTACTGCGCTATGTAACATTATGAATCTAAGTAATGGAGTGTGCTTTTGCATGTGGAGAGCCCAAGTTGACTTGTGCAATTCAGTATATGTATTCTGTGAACCATAGGTACAAACCCAATACAATAATTTTGCAGAATGTTTGCCTGTGGAGTTTATCTATTGCGAGATGAAAGTGGTATATTTAGAAGCCTAACTTTTTACACAACTTAAATCAAAAAATAGAATGTTTAAAATCTTTTAAAAGAAGAACATCAATGCATAATATCACACCTGGCTGGCTTGAAAATCAAGAATAAATGTTTGCTGCAATTCATTGGATGCTATTGTACTTTAAATTTAACATATTAATTTAAAAAAATGCTCATGAGCACAGACTGTTGCTGTCATTTGTGAAATATTTTTCCTTAAGCGAGGACTTCGAACTTGTGTAGCATTTTGTTTGAAGAGGGGAAGTGATATAAAAGCATTAATTTAGAGATTTAATTGAGAGAATTTAAACCACTGCTAACTTTGCTAAAATGCAAAATGACTTCATGCATCAGAACAAAAGAAGCAAAAAGGACTGTTTTGTGAAACAACTGCAAGGCAACATGAAAGATACAAACCAGAATAAACACATTAAAATGTGGTGAAGTTCTTTTTCTTACGGATTGTCACTCTAGCTATTTCTGCACAGAGATGGTAGTGTCAGAAGATTTCTCCTGCGCTATTTGTGATAGCGAGTGGACTGTTAATTTTCAATTTGTTATTGCTGTACATTTATACTTAACGATATGTTGTACTTATAGCTCACTATATATTGTAGGCATGGGTGCAGTCAGTGATCCATATGCAAATTGCACCCAAAATTGCACTGATTTTGTGAAGTATTCTGCTCAATTTACCCTCAAGCAATTTGAATAATGTTAGACATAGATATCTGCATAAACCAGCAGAATCAGGCAAAATATTAGAACAAATGTACATTTTTGCTTTTTAACAAAATGTGTACCTTGATCTATTACATCTGTATACAATAAATATTTGATTGGTAACTTTGATTTCTGCAGCTGAAAATGGGTTTAATCACAAAAAAATAAGCACTTTTTGTCAGCATATAGTCCACTATCTGTAAATATCCAGATTGAAAATAGCAGAAAATAGCTTCAAAATTGGACAGAACTTGCTCATTAATTTGGTTAGTCATCAGTTTCTTGTGAAATTAAATAAAATCTTCAAATGTTTGTAAAACTTGCCTATTAATGTCCTTGTCTCTAAAAAAGTAAATTTAATTTCAAGAATCTCTTTGAAGGTCAACAAAGGGTGGGGGGCAGACAATTAGTAGCAGGTCGACTAGTTTTGTGAGAAGGACCAATTTCTGGCACAAAAGCTAGCAGAAACTTGATTATTGCGAGATATGATTTGCTCCTGAAATTTCTCAATTTTTTTGTGTGCTGGTTTGGCCAATTTCAGGTAAATTCCATTGAAGAAAACAGCACAACCTAGTGGAAACTCAAGACCTTGGCGTTCTCTGTTTATAGCACCATGGTTTTGCAGCATACAGAATAATTCTGCATCTCAACTCTTCAGCTGAAATCTTACTAACGTTCATGCTAGTGGGATTTTCCTATCCTGCAACAGTGAACAGAAATTTGGCTGGCCGTTAAATTCTCCAATTTTGCTCCAGTAGAAGCGTGGCATGAATGGCCGATAAGGTCATACCCTTGGTCTTTTTCCTCTATGTACCAAATGTCGCAATTTTATAATTAATCATGACAACATCTTATGAAGTGACATATTCAAAAGTACTGGCCACTTAATTTTAAAAAAAGTAATTTAGTGCACTTTTTCAGTTCCTCCGTCCGAGTCTTTTTGTAGTTATCCCCAGCTTAATTGTATCGAGCTTTATTTCTTGAGATGTCTGCTCAAGACAGTTAAACATTAATTGAATTAATTTGTGTTTTAATTGAAATATACATAATTCATGCAAATAGTTTAGGGAGTTTTTGTGGAATACTCTAATATTTTTCTTCTTTCTTTCTTTTGCAGGCCTGGTTACCTGAAATGAAAATGGTAATAAAAAGAAACCTACAAATGCTCATGTTTCACTGAAATCTACTGAATGTATTTCACTGTATTAATTGTTCAAATCAGTAATTATTTCACGTTTGCCACCACTTCATATCACAAAATAAATTTCAGGTCAATGATCTTTCATCAGAACTGGCGATTATTTTAATTCGGGCTAATTTTGGTTTGGCAATGTATATTGACTGACAGTGTGTGGGGCGTTTTTTTACCCCTACCTGATAATGTTATCAGAAAGCCTGATTCATTTTCATGATCAGGTCACATTAATAAAATTATTATCCTTTTTTTATAACCCCTCTGAGGCCTTATCCCTTCCTGTACTGACAGCTTCTTTGCATTATCTGTCCCAAACATTCTGATGTCATACCTTCACATTTTGCACATTCCTTAACTTACCTCTAGAATTTTCCATTCTATCTGACCATCCTCTTTTTCTTATTTAAAATCCTTAGCAAAATTCATTTCTTTCATGAAAATTTGGCCACCTTCTGAATCTTTCTTTTTGCTTAATACCAGTTCCCCTCACCCCTCTGTGAAGCAACTTTGGCGTAATATCAATACCTGTCAGCACAATTCATATTATCTGCCATCAGCTTGACTGTTTTTGGTAAACCTGGGGTGATCGTGAAATTGAGAAAATCTTTAGCTAATTTTTGAAAATGTAATGAGTGGGAAAATCTGAGTTTTCATTATATTTTGGTGAGATTCGGGTAATGTGCTTTCTCAGTTGTGTGGTGACACAGAGCTGTCTGTTGATCAGATGTATCTTGCTGAGTTGGAAGAAATGGTGTGGAGATGCCGGGGTAAACACAGTAAGAAACCTCACAACACCAGGTTAAAGTCCACTTTAACCTGGCGTTGTGAGACTTCTTACTGTGGAAGAAATGGGACAGGGGTTACTCATGACTAGATAGGATGTAGGGTATGGGTGGG
Source organism: Sphyrna mokarran (assembly GCA_024679065.1). Classification (NCBI taxonomy): domain Eukaryota; kingdom Metazoa; phylum Chordata; class Chondrichthyes; order Carcharhiniformes; family Carcharhinidae; genus Sphyrna; species Sphyrna mokarran. The sequence continues at coordinate 99,374,646 of JAGIQG010000003.1, read as the reverse complement.
GTAGAAATCAAGGCAGCTCCTCAGTGAGGTTGTGCTAAAGGCTTAGGCTCCATTGACTCCTGGTTATTCAAACAACAGCTTTCAAATACTTTTAATATAACAAAGCACTTAACTGGAGTACTAAAATTTGACTGAGTTGCGTAATGCAATATTCAACCAGATGGCTAAAAACATAGTCAAAGAGTTTGATTTTAGGAGCATCATAAGTGTGGAAAACAAGTAGAGAGGTGAGTGTGTTTAGAGAGAGAATTTAAGAGCCAAGGAACTAGTGGAGTGATTTAAAATGGGAGTTCTCAAGATGCAAGAATTAGAGTGTAGGTATGTCTGAAATTGTTGGGCTGTAGTAGATTACCAAGACTGGGACGGATGAGGCCATGGAGGGATTTGAGAACAAGGATAAAAAATTTAAAAATGAGCTGTCGCTCACCTGGCGCTGGAAGTAGGTTAGCAGGCACAAACAGAATGAATGAACAAGACCCAATGTGAGTAAGGACGTGACCTCAAATTTATGAAAGGTAGAATTTTTAAAAAAATTATTATCCTTGTTTTTTAATCCCTCTGTGGCCTTATCCTTTCCTGTCCCAACGACCTCTTTGCTTTGTCTGTTCCAATCATTCTGATGTCATGCCTTTACCTTTTGCCCATTGCTTGACTCATCCCACACTCTAGAATTTCCCATTCCACTTGAGCATCCTCTTTTAAAATCCTCCGCTTTCATGAAAATTTGGCGACCTTCTGAATCTCTGTTTTTGCTTAATTCCAATTTCCCTTGCCCCTCTGTGTAGCAACTTGTGGTGTAATGCAACTTATTGTATAAAAGGAGATCATGTGGTACAATATCTTTTTGGACAAATTGACATATTCTTAGCTGTTATCACACAGAGCCCCTCTACTCTTTGAGCTTTGTAGTTCTGATTCGAAAACTACCGCTGAAACCTGCCTTTCACCTTTGAATCCAGCTCAGACAGAAACTTAAATTCTCTGCCATTTGAAAATTAATGGAATGAAAATTGGTTAAGTTATATAAAACTTAATGGCACACATTAATGCAGCAAAAGTAAAGAAGTCTATTATATTGTATTTGAAACTGATTTCTGCTGGCAAAAACCTGTGATGATGAAAACCAGCATTTTAATGGGAATGGTGAACAATAATGATTTTTCAAGTCCCAATGACTGATAACCAATGTTAAAATTAGATTTATAATCTTCCCTTCATGAAAAGAACACTGATGTAACAGATGGCTGTGATGGTGATAATTTTAACAAGTTCTAAGATGAGAGAAGGAGGCTTAGTGTGATCTCGCATTTTTCTTCCAAAGCTAAAAATGAATCAGCTTGAAAACTTATATTACTATGAATAGGTCAAAGGATTTTAAAATTAAAAATCACTACATCCAGGCAGATGTGATCCGAGGCCTTTTGTTTCTGATTTGTTTCTTACACTTCCCCTCCTGCCCCCAACCCTACTCTTTTTGACAGATGGACGAAGTCATTGATGACATAATTAGCTTGGAGTCAAGTTATAATGATGATATCCTTGGACTGATAGACCCAGGAATTCCAATGGCTAATACGGTAATTCTATATCTCTATCAATTTTGATTCTTTTTCCTCCTATCCTTTCTGTAATTTTTCCCAAAAATTCCCTCTTTCTCTAACTCTCTGCTTCAAGATGAGTGGAATCAGATGGGTCAGTCTAGATAAAGAAAATTGTGGTGCAGTCAGAACATTCTTTTACACAGCTTTATGTGTGGAATGCTTTAAGTTAATATTGGGCCTGTTGTTTGGTTTTGTCGGTTTGTATATGTAACACATGTAATATTGTGAAGAAATATACTTCATTGCAGCTACAATGGGCACAGCCTGTCTTTCAAAAGCAGTAAAGGATAACAGCAATGAATCAGGGAGTTACAAACTGGTGACTGCCGTGTCAGTGGTAGAGAAACCTTTGGAGAAAACTCTGAAGGAGAGAATTAATATTCACTTGGAAAGGCATGAGTTAATTAGGGACAGTCAACATGGTTTTGTCAGTGGGAGGTCAGGCCTAACAAATTTATTTTGTTATTTCTAGTTTTTTGAAAATATAGTCGTGTGTGTGGATGAGTGAAGTTCAGCTGATGTAGTTTATCTGGATTTTAGCTAAGTTTTGGCAAGGTGTCACATGGGAGACTGAGAAGTTTAAAGCACATACAATTCAGGAAATTTTGGTGAGATGGATCCAAAACTGGCTTAGTAATACGGCACAAAGGGCAGTGGGATGCTTGTTGTTTATTATATATATAAATAATATATTTATGTACATAAATTATATAGATGGAAATATGGAGGGAATGTTAAGCAAGTTTGCAGATCATACCAGAATTGGTAGGGAGGTTAATAGTGAAGAAGATTGTTGTGGTTTACAGGAAGATATTGATGGGTTGATAAGATGGGCAGAACAGTGGCAAATGGTATTTAATCCTGAAAAGTGGGAGGTTGTACATTGGAAGAAAAAACAAGATAAAAGAATATTTAATGAGTGCAGGACACTGGGAAGCTCAAAGAGATCTTGGGTAACTCTACGGAGCATGTGAATGGGATGGTTAAGAATGCAAATGGGATGCTTGCTTTCGTCAGTCATGGCATAGAATATAAGAGCAAGAAGGTGATGTTGGGGATGTACAGAGGTTTGATTAGGCCTCAGCTGGAGTACTATGTACAGTTCTGATCATCGCACTACAGGAAAGATGTGATAGCATTGTGGGGGTGGGGGGGGAGGGGTTGAGGGGTGGTGGTGCAGAGGAGCTTCATCATGATGTTGCCTGGGATGGAGCATTTGAACTGTAAGGAGACACTGGATAGGCTTGGATTGTTTCCTTTAGAAGAAAAGGCTGAGGGCAAGAACATGATTGAGGGGTATGGACAGGTTGAGTAGAGAGCAATTGTTCCTCCTGGTTGAGGGGTCAATCATGAAAGGTATAACTTTAGAGTAAGAGGCAGAAGATTTGAGAAAAATCCTTTTCACTCAGAGGATTGTGGGAATCTGGAATGTGCTGCCTGGGAGATGTTGGAAGGATGGATATCTAAAAAAAATATTTGGAACATCGCTTGAAATATCATAACATTCAATGACATGGGACAAGTGGAGGAAAATGGGATTAGTATGCCTTTAGTTATTGTTGGTGCAGACTTGATGGGCCAAAGGGCCTTTTCTGCACTGTATGAGTGAGTTTAAAAATGACAACTTGATGAACTTATATCCAAAATTAAATTATCTGTATGTTTATCTTTAATTCTGTTTGTGGGTTATTACTGTTTGCAAAATGGCTACTGCTAACACCTATATTGTGGCAGTGAATGGACCTTACAACAATTTCTGGTATCTGAAATGTTCTTGGGCATTCTGAAGAGATATGTGCAAATAAAAGTTTGTGTTTGCATTTTTTATGTTCTTATGTTCTTACTGAGCATGGTTTGTCCGTATATAGTTGTTAAGCAATTTTTTGAAATCATTAAGTTTGGGAATTACTTATACATTATACTTACACATGGAAAGCCAGCCTTATCATTACACGAATGTTCACTTAATCAAAACCATCTTTGAGGTTTGTCTGTCTGTTGAAAGCAACCCCTTTATAATATGAGGTTGATTAACTCCGAGGTATCAGTCAAAGTAGGTGGCCAGGAACAACAGCCTGCCCCACAATTCACCTGAAGATCTACAAAGAAAGCATGAGACACTACGTACTGACAAACCTACAGCTGATGTGAAAGGAGCAGAGCAGCCTGAGACACTTAGGCTATTGGTGCCCGCGCCATTTTGGCTGCCATTATTGATTTGTAGACATGGAAAAATGAAATTGGGAACAATTTGGAGTGCCTCGAATGCAGAAATGATTACAAACAGATTATCAAGTTCATATTATTTCCAGAAACTTTATATCAATGCAAAACACATAAGGCAAAATAACATTCTGGAAATTCAAGCTATTAGACATGCAGCATATGTATAAATTGGATACAAATTCAGGTTTTAATGAAATATAAATTATTTGATATTTTCTTCTTATAACTCTGCTCATCTTGTGTGTTGTGGTCTGTGGTTTAAATCACTAACTACCATTGGAGTTTCCCTTTATTCCACTTAGTTACCCAAAAGAGCAAATATTGGCGCTGATGTCAGAACATAACCAGCTACCTTATTCATTTCTTTGCATCCATAGGTTACCTAGTCAAAGCTAGAAGTAAATATGGACCACCTCGGCCAACAGCTCAAAGCTGAAATTGTATTTTTTCTACTTCCATTGAAAATTGCTCTGAATCAAATTTTTCTTTTAATAGTAATCTTTCTACATTTGCTTTTATCATTCAGATGTTACCAACTTAAGCCACTGGTTTTTCTACTTGTCAGACTTGTAGATTCATAGTTGTTGTAAGAATAGAATTGTGAATCATTTGAAATATTGTTGAAACTCACAATTAAGCACAATTTGGCTTTGCCGGAGTATCAGAAACATACAGATAGAAATGTAAAATAAATTATAAAGCAAATTACAGCAATGGGTGATTTGGATGAGCTTATAGGAAGCATGGTTAGTAACTTTGCGGATGACACTAAGATTGGTGGCATAATAGAAAGTGAAGAAATTTATCTCCAATTGCAATGGAAACTTGATCAGTTGGACCAGTGGGCTGACGAATGGCAGATGGAGTTTAATTTAAACAAATGCGAGATGATGCATTTTGGTAGACTGAACCAGGCCAGTATTTACTCAGTTAATGGTAGAGCATTGGGGAGACTTACAGAATAAAGAGATCTAAAGATACATATTCGTAGCTCCTTGAAAGTGAAGTGGTGAAGAAGGCATTTGGCATGCTTGGTTTCATCGCTCAGACCATTGAATACAGGAGTTGGGACATCTTGTTGAAGTTGTACAAGACATTGGTAAGGCCACCCTTGGAATACTTGTGCAATTCTGGTCACCCTATTATAGAAAGGGTATTATTAAATTAGAAAGAGTGCAAAAAAGATTTACTACCATGGATGCTACTAAGACTTGATGGATTGAGTTATAAGGAGAGGCTGGATAGACTGGGACCTTTTTCTCTGGAGTGTAGAAGGCTGAGGGATGGTCTTATAGGGGTCTTTAAAATAATGAAGGGCATATATCAGCTAGATTGTCAATATCTTTTCCCAAAGGTAGGGGAGTCTAAAACTAAAGGACATAGGTTTAAGATGGCAGGGGAGAGATACAATTTTTTCACACAGAGGGTGGTGAGTGTCTGGAACAAGCTGCCAGAAATAGTAGTAGAGGTGGATACAGTTTTGTCTTTTAAAAAGCACTTAGATAGTTACATGGATACAATTGAGATGGAGGCATATGGGTCAAATGCAGGCAATTGGGATTAGCTTAGGGATTTTTAAAAAAAGGGAGGCATGGACACATTGGGCCTAAGGGCCTGTTTCCATGCTGTAAACCTCTATGAATCTGAGGCCAGTAGTCTAAAACAGAACTCAGATATATCTATTTGTTTCTCCATTGATTTTTATCCAATTTGACTGTTGACTAAAGAATTCCTAACTCATGTTGTTATTTAATTTTTCAGTTACCGGTGCCGGGTAACATGTTAGATGTCTACAACAATCCAGGAATGGCAGCTCCTGCTATTACTATCAGCAACTCCTGTCCAGCAAACCTGCCGAACATTAAAAGGGAACTCACAGGTACAATGAAGCAAGTTGTCAACAAAAAAAATGTTGATTTTCTTATTAAGTGCACGTGACAATGGGGATTAAATGCTGTCAGAGCATTTAGGCAAATAAAATTGAACCAGCAACAAAACTCATTGGCCTAAAGGATCAAGATCAGCATGAATGAAAACTTAAAATGTCAGGAATGGTTTTACCAGTGCAAATGTGTTTCAGAGTTCAAGAAACTTTGCCCTAAGTAATATTCACTTCCTGGTATAATTTTACAGAAACAGGGCAGCGGAGTGGTTGGAAGTAGAATTTAAAGTATTGCTTGAAATGTTGTAAAAGTGGATTCCACATTTTCATGCTGTAGAGTAGCGAAAAGCCACTGCTAATCTCGTGCAGCACTTCCAATATCATTCCAATGTCTCCAAATATGTTCGTGAGCATTACCCGGAAGACCAAACGTGTACTGGTTTTCTCAATAAAAACATACATCAGAATACTTTCGTGTGAGAATAGGTCCTTTATTTGAAACTGTGTAGGGATTGAAAAAAACATAATAGGCTTAAAATGTCCTTCCTTATCTTTTACTTGACTGAATAACATTGGATTTGATATTTATCAGATGATTTGCAAGAGGGTTGTGGCAGTGAGAGATAAAAGTTTCAAATTATGTAGGTAATGCCATTTCTTCATCGACTATATTTCTCAATAATTGAGTATTAGAGAATATCCATATCCATGCTTTTATTACCTCTGGTTCCAATGCTTTTCTATCCAACCTTCCATCTTCAATCCTCCTTAAACCTAAACAAATTCAGAACTCTGCTGCCATATGCTAACTTATTTGAAGTGCTGTACGTCCAACACCTCTTTGCTCACTGACCTACATTGCAGCCTAGTCTGGCAGTGCATCAACATTAGAATTTTCAACCTTCTTTTCAAATTCCTTTGTGACTTTGCAACTCTCTGTCTCTGTGACCTTGGCTAGCCCAACAAGATAGCTGCAGTCCTCCAATTGTAGCCTTTTGTGAGTTTCTGCTATTAATTGCACCGCAATAGGTGGTCATGCCTTCAATCTTTCAGTTTAGCACTGGTCACCAAATCCATTCCAAACCTCCCAGGCTGTGCCGCCACCCCTTAACAGTTCCCAGCCAGAACGAATGGGAAACCCATAAATATTCAAATAGCCTTCTTAGTATCTCATTAGAGGGCTAGCAGGCTGATTCAGTCGCTGTCCGAGATGCTCCCACCCCTTCAGCGGGAAGTAGACATGAAGGAGAGCAAGGAAGTGAGTCGCCGCTTGAAAGTTATACTGAGTTGTACAAGGGATTTCACGAAGCACCTGTGGACAATGGTGCCCATGCTGATGGCGAGGGGGTGACCTCAGGACATGCAAGCCTCATATCCTGAGCATTCTGATGATATATTGTCGGTTGCATATCTCACCTGTGATGTTCCTTCTCCAATGATAATGTCATGCACTATGTCCATCTGTAAGCCTGCATTACTGTCAAAGGAATCTACTGGTACACTGGACAGGCCCAGGGTTCTGTCATTGACCTTGACCTGTTGGCACATCTATTAACTGCCCCTACTCACTGGGTTCATCAGGTGCATTTGAGATTTTGGCCACAGTCATTCCTGAAAGGGCAATGTACAAACACACTCAATCATAGCTAAAGATCTGATGAAGGAGCAGGTTAGCTAAGGAGAACTGTGTAAACGAGCACATCACCCGGTACCAACTGAATTAGGTAACCTATGTGACACTGAGGAATTGCTTGTTGAATCAATCACTCAAGGTTCCATTAAAGATCATTGTCTCAGTCCTGCAGCTGCTCAATCTGGCCACATCTACAGGTGAGCGGATAGGATTTCTAACCTGCAGCACTAGCACCCGTGATCTGAATTGCTGAATGACAGACCATTACTCTTCAGCAGTGGCTTCACTTCCCAGCACATGGGTTCCTGACACAGCTCATATAGGTTCCTTCATGAGCCACCCTCTATTTGCACTCCCAGGGAAACAGCAGAGTCCATCATAGGCACCTCGATGTTGCGAACATGGGCTCCCCATGAGCGTTAGTGTTGTTTAGGTTTCAAGCACCAGGTCAACCAGGTGGGGAGTGGTTATTAAGTGATATTGAAGCTGGAGGATGGGAATGACGTGGGATTCTTCTGGGGAGCTGATCGAATATCAGCCAGGCATGAGTGGAAAAGTTGCCTGCTCTTTGTGTGGCCACATTGCAGTTTGGAGTGTGATTATGTCCAATGAGGTTAGGGATTATCTGGCTCAGAGACCAGGGGTGAGTCTGAGGGCACAGGGCAAGCGTCTTTGGCCCTTCCACTTCGTTCTTGGGAGAAGCAGCTCCTGAAAGCTGTGTTGGCCAGCTGCAATGGAGAGGGTTCATCAGTCTTCAAACACAATGTGACTTGGAATTAGGGAGACCTTGAGTGCAATAGGTTATCTCTCTCTCTCTCTCCCTCTCCCTCTCCCTCTCTGTCTATGTGTGTCTCTCTTTTCTCCTTTCCTTTCTCCATTCTCCCCACAAAGAAAAGATGAATTTTGGCTTGTGGCCAGGCCAGCTAGTACATGCAGTACTGCCTGCTGCTGAGGCAAATAGATGTTGGCGCCACCGGTGCCAGGGCCATCCTGTGCCTGATCCAGTACCACAGCAGCCAGACTCCAAACATCAGGGAACTGCTGCAGGGGCTTGGGTGTCAGTCTCCCCTCAGGTAGTAAAGAGGGAATGGCTCAATAAGCCATGGCTGTGCAGGAGGCACTGGTCATTCAATGAACTTTTAGACAATGTATGTGACCAATGACTTCATAGGGAGATGCTGCAGCATCTATGCCACATTTAAGCCCAACTGGCACCTACCGGAGGAAAAGGACACCTGCTTGCGGTGGCCATGAAAGTCACAGCAGCCTTGATTCTTTTTAATGTGCATCAGCTGGTTCCAAGTCTAGATCAGGAACCGGAGTAGAATTTCCCAAACCTCTGTGCACAGGTGCATCTGTGTGGATGTCCGGACATCTAACTACATCACCTTCCACCTTGGCTGAAAGATTCCCTACCATTGCCAATATGCCCTAAATCAAGGGGGCACCCATGTTGCCCTTTTGAGCTCCATCTAGACATGCATTAACAGGAAGGGATACCGCTCCATAAAGATCCAGCTGGCTTGCCAAGAGACAAGTGAGATTAGGGAAACCCTTATTTCTTGTAGGAACATTGCTGTCTGGCAGATCAATCCCCACTATCCCTGATCCTCATACCCTGCCCTGGCTACTCCTTGGCCCCCTCCTCCCTCCTCCCTCATTCTGGTCTCCTTCCCACTTCCCTTCCCCAAATCCTTCTGCTCTATATTACCCCCTTTCCCACTCTTACAATATCGTCTCTCTCTCTCTCTCTCTCCCCTCCTCCCTCCCTCCTTTCTCTCACTCCCCCCGCCACCCACCGTCTCTGAAGTTACTGATTTTCTGTTTGTGTATTTACTCACAAAAGAAATGTCATTGCACAGTTTGTCAGCAAACATCTTTCTGCAGCTTTCAGATAATGAACTAATTTGCACCTTTCTAGCCAATTTGCAATTTCACTTTTAGTAACACCCTAATTGTGGTATGATCTTCATTGAATTAATTTCTGACCATTTGTGCGAAATGGTGGCACAGTGGTTAGCACTGCTGCCTCTCAGTGCCAAGTACCCGGGTTTGATTCCTGGCTTGGGTCACTGTCTATGTGTAGTTTGCACATTCTCCTCATGTCTGCGTAGGTTTCCTCTGGGTGCTCCAGTTCCCACCCACAATCTGAAAGATATACTGGTTAGGTGCATTGACCTGAACAGGCTCTGGAGTTTGCAACTAGGGGAATTTCACAATAACTTCATTGCACAGATAATGTAAGCCTTACTTGTAACTAATAAATAAGCTTACTCTTATTGCCATCATAATTCAAAATTAGCGTTTTTTGACAAGAACTCATTCTGCGTAAAATGCTCGTTTTGTTCGTTCTGAATTTTTCTCTACTGAGAATATCAGATGTATCTATCAAAATGTGGCTTTTGCTCCTCAACAGCCATTATACAACACAGATTTTTCACTTAGCATATCAAACGTTGGCCAACTTTTATGGAATGCAAGGGTTAAAGTTGAAGTCAGGCTCAGAGATGTCATCAGAGCCATATACATTAAGGGGTGATTTCCAGTAAGTGTTTGTCTCACCGGTTCAGTAGGCAGTGGGATTAGTAAGAGTTGTTCAGTTAGTTATTTTAACATCCCACCTGTCCAGTTTCCACCAAGCAGGCAGTGTTAAAATCTAACTTCATTGTGTGTTTGGTTAAATCAGATGATGAAGACAGCTGAATACAGACCAGGAACAGATGTTATCAAAATCACAAGAACATGCTGAATATTAAATATTGCCAATTAGCAACTTTTTCTACATTTGCTGTTTCATTTTAGCTCAAATAAAAGATGCGGGAAAAAGATCTATATTTAATCAGTAAGTGGATAAGTGTGGAAGTGGCCAATGGAATTTTTTGTACGTTTTGATCGTCAATTGTAGCAAACCAGTCATTCGAGGTCATATTATGCACAGAATTTCTGGTCATGTCCTGCAGATTATTTGCTTACACATGCAAAGCAACAACACAGCAAAACATACCTTGATGAATGTTCCTGCTGTAATATAGAACACTAAGATTTTCAGTCAGATAGCAAAGTTTTCTGGCGCTTTGTTGAATGGTGCTGTCTTTCAGTCAAAATATCAAACCAAGTTCCAGATTGACTTCCCAGAATGGATGTATAAGATCCCATGGTGACATTCCTTTTCTCCATCTCCTCCACCATGACCTCCAGCACAATGTCAGAAAACTGCAGAGCCCAAACTCTCCCTGTTTGGTCACTTCTCACTCTTTCCCAGGACAGATTATCTTCATTTATTGTCAGAACCTGCTCTTATCATAATTCACTACCTTCTTGTATCTTCATAGCCACTCTCAATGATGCCCCCCCCCACCCCCACACACACACACACACAGCTGATGCATTCAGCCTATGAACAACACAGTTAGCGCTGGCTAGATGGTGAGATCATTAAAATAAGCAGGTAGCACTAACCTGACATACTGCTTGCATTGCAAACAGAGTGTAAGTTAATTGTGCGTCATGATCCCAGCACCTATGTAAGGGCTATCTAATTTACTTACCTTTGTATTCAGAAATGTATGCTTTATGGTTATTTTCTCTTCGTAAATGAAGGAATGGTCCAGGGAACTATAACCGTTTCAATAAGTGCTAATGTTTCCTTAATTTTTTTTTACATGTAACATTTTCACCTCACAGTAGATTAGAATAATTGTACAATTTATTATTACATTCCAAGTGACCTTAAATTAGAAGCCTTCAAGGTTGTGGAAATTGGCATTACACTACAATTTATTTGTCAAAAAAGCCATTACAAAGATTACAAGCTAATGAGAATCAACCATGTTAGGGAATTGGCAGCAGTACTGTCTAATAATGTTACTATAGTGTCCCATTTCATTCTTCAATCAGTATAGGTTGCTAAAATAACCCTCTATTATTTAGAAAAAAGCAAAATGTTATTTGTAGTATAAATTGTTTTCTATATAATTCACAGAATCAATGGTTGCAGGCATGGAACTCCATTTTAAAAGTCCCTCTATGAAAATGCATAATGCTCTATTACCAGGCAAGTTCTAATACACGGAATTTATTTCAATCATTCAGCACTTCAACAACCATTATTGTTTGTGTGTGACCAGGAAGCACTGCTGATAACATTTTAACTCAGTAGTACTGTTCTTTTAACCTTAAAAAAATATTTATTTTGCTGTGTAGTCCAGAATTATTTGATGCTGGTGCAAATTGAATGTTGCTATAATTTAAAGCAACAGCATTGGCTTCCCTTGCATAGGCTATCAGCTCCATTCTAAACTTGAAGTTTTTATTTTCAGAAGCTGAAGCCAGAGCACTTGCCAAGGAAAGGCAGAAGAAGGACAATCATAATTTGAGTAAGCGTTCAATTAGTTCCATTTTACCAGTAAAATTGTGAACTCGTCATAAATGATCCAATTAAAAAACATCTTTGAAAAAGAAATTTGAGGATTTGTAGCCTTTCATTTTCCTCCCTTGCGGAGAGGTCAAGGAGAAATTGGACACGTGCTTGTGATGACCTGCCTGAGAACTGTGCTATATAATTCTCATCTTTTTTTTCTTTATTCTTTCATGGGATGTGTGTGTCACTAGAAAGACCAGTATTTGTTGCTCATCCTCAGTTGCCCTTGAATTGAATGGCAGATGCTGTGGAGGATCTGGACCATGTGGGCCAAACCAATTAAGGACAGCAGATTTCCTTCCCTAAAGAAAGACATTAGTGAACTGAATAGGTTAATTTTTTTTGTTTTCTTTTTATCGAATGTTTAAATTTCACCATCTGCCGTGATGGGATTTGAACCAGGCTCTCTGGTTTACTAAATCTAATGACAATACCACCATGCCACTCCTTCCCCTGAGAGCATTATATTGATGTCCAAAGTTATTCATAAAAACAGCCATTTTTACTATTTCCAAACAACTAATAAATTGCACTAATGAATAAGCTTTATTTTTCTCCAAGTTGAAAGAAGGAGGAGGTTCAACATTAACGATCGTATCAAGGAACTGGGCACATTAATTCCAAAGTCCAATGACCCGTAAGTACAACTTTAGTTATATTTTTAGAATTTTGTTCTTCTTGTTACCTATTGACTTCCTTGGATAGTTATTTTATAAACTGATATCTGTCTTCAATCTCACAGGTACATTTTCCTTTCAAATAAAGGAATTCATTTTTGGAGTAATGCAACTTTGCCACTAAATAATTGGGTTTTCCTTTATAACTATTGAATCCCTTGCTTTTCAAAACAAATCGAAGTTGAAATTGAGAGTCAATCTATGACAATGTGCAAAAATTTAGGAGAAACTTAGGGGACCAAGTAACACAATCATTTGTGTGGAAGCAGTTTCAGCAGGACTTTTTAATCTCATTACTGTGATATTTATATTGACACCACAGGGGAAATGTGAAATAAACATTTCCAAAAAAATGCTCTATAACTACCTGTTCAAATTTCTCAATTTAGACAGCCAGCAATCTCATTACAAATAGACGTGGGCCTAATTAATATACTTACTTGCATGTTTTAACCAAAATCACTACAACCAGAATTTCTTTATCTCACATTCCTTACTGGATGTAATTCATGCTTACATTAAGCAGGTAATAAATGTCATTCTATCATGGTTCCCTTGCTCAGCTGCAGATACCCGCTGTGCATTGTTTCCAGCCTTTTCATCTCCAGTGCTGCTTGTCTATCGCCACCAATGATGTCAGTGGAGCCAAAGTTTGTAAAGTAGCAGAAGACCACCTGTTCTTGAAGTTTTCCTCTGATTGTGTGTCTGTTTGCTTTCAAGAGTAGGAGTAGGCGTTTGTCCTTTTGTAGTTTTGTAAAGATGTGTAAGACTACTTAGCAGCATTTAGATGGTGAGGAAAAGAAGCAGAAAGTCTGGCATGAATGGTAAATAACTGGTGGGCAGTAACAGGTGCATCGAGTTAAGTCCAAGCAGAAAGAATTGCATTGAAGCAATCAGTTATGCTTGGAGGAGAGGCTTGTGAAGCTATAGAGTGGAACTTGGTGCAAGTAAGGATCCATCAACAGAGTACTAAATGATCTCTAGTTTCTGGTGAACGAATATGGGAGAGCAACAGGATTGCTTTTGAATAGTTTAGAAAGTAAATGGTACAAGACTGTGTTATGTTGGAATGGAATAAAGATGTTATAGTAATATTGTATTTGTTAATGATAGTAACTATGATGATGTTAACAGCAATGATAAGTGCAGGGTGACTATGACTTCAGTGTGTATGGTTTGTTCACTATATGCAACATGGTTTATTTTGTTGGAAGAATCTAGCGCAACACAGTGGCACAGTGGTCAGCACTGCTGCCTCACAACATCAGTTACCCAGGTTCGATTCCCAACTTGGGTCACTGTCTGTGTGGAGTTTACACATTCTTTCCCTGTTTGGTTTCTCTGAGTGCTCCGATTTTCTTCTACAGTCCAAAGATGTGCTGGTTAGGTAGACTGGCTATGCTCAACTTCCAGTTAGTGTCAAGGAGACTAGCTAGGGTAAATGCATGGGATTATTTGGATAGAACCTGGGTGGGATTGTGGTTGGTGCAGACTCGATAGGCTGAAGGACTTCTTTCTGTACCATAGGATTCTATGAACACGGCTTGATTTTCCTCAGAAGCAGCTTTGACAAAAAATTACATTTGGCTTCGGTGGCAATTTTGACCTTTAGTTTTGTATTGTTGTGAGCAATGTAAAGTGTTGTAAATATTTCACCCTTCTCAGTGATGAAGTCAACACTTTTTCAGTAAAGTGCATTTGGAGTATTTGTTTTGATTTATCTCAAGCTCATTCATTTTGCTTGTATGCTGAGCCTTGGAAGGATAGCTGGCTTCAACTTATCTTGTGGTAGTGGCCAGTTGAGATGGTTTTGATCTGCAATAGTTGGCAGTGATTCGATTTGCCACGGATATTGCAATGCTTGTTGCATGTAAAGCACGTGCTTCCTTTTCGTGGATGCTGACTGATGCAGCTCAGGCAGGGTGTATTCTGTTCTGAGAACACTTCAGTCTCTCTTAATTCATTAGTGCTCCTCTTGGACTGTTTATTCAGCAACTGCTTCAACACAGCAACTGGCTGAGATGTCACGGCGAATCCCATGGACCAAACAATTTCTTACAAGCTTATCAGTGAGAATACCAAAAACACTCTTTTTGCCATAATTTTCAGCAGTGGGCCTACAACTGCGTTGATTCAATGGATTTCCAATGAGCAGTGTTGAAAACGTGTCGATCCACAATGAAAGATTTTACAGGCGCATATATTTTTTCTATTCTTTTAAGTGGTATGTTGGGGTACTCTTGGACTCCACTCTCCTGAAATTCAAATGATTTTACAGCCTCTCAGCTTACCAGCTTCAGCAATGTGTAGGTTTGGACCTTCTTTGATTTGTTGGACAAATCGACACAGTGGTACAAGAGTAATTCCTTCTTGAACCTTTTCCAATTGTCAGCAATGTTCTCATCAAAAATGAGCAGGTTGATGTGCCAATGCCCTTTTGCCATCTCAACCAGCTCCTGATACCATGTGGGACTGTGTAGGAAGGACTACAACTTAAGCTGTAAGGATCTTAAACAGCTCTAACATACCCTATCTTTAGCTATTCTGATGAAAACTCCCACTCAACCCCCAAATGGCTTCTAGTGCAGATGTCATGGCAATATATATATGAATATACATTCTCTAACCATCAAATGTTAATGCCCTTTCTTGTTACTAACAGCTAACAACATCGCAGACCCCACCACTTATATTGTCCACATTTAAAATCAGTCAAAAAATATTAAGCATTTCCCTTCCATTATAGTCAATTACTACGTTGTGTTTACAGTGCCTTAAGCACAGTGAGTATCTTAGGCAAAAATGTGTGTTCGTATACTTTGCATCTCATGTAGATGCAGTTATCTTGTACACTTCTGCTCTAACTGTGTCAAGTTGCACTTTGGAAGAGACGGTGCTGATTGCCATAACAATGTAAATTACACACTATTAAGAGGAGTGCAAGTATCCAACAGATACCTTTCATCTTGGCTGTTTCACTTTCATAACTGCCTATCCTTACAACTGGTTTCCATACTTTATTTTTCAGTTTTCTGATTGCACATTAATGAGGAATATTCCAAAACATGATTGTTTCTGAAAGAAATGGCTGAATCCTGATCAACAAAAGATGCTTTGGATAGCCATTGACATTTTAGCACTAAAGTATTTCTTTGAGGTTAAATCATCTAATGCACATATAGGCAAATGTTACTAGACAACACACCCTTAGTAAAATGGGGGCGGTGCTGGTAACAATGTGGAAGCTACTATACAACCTTTCATTTTCTTAAGCTATTGTAGTTATTTTATCTGTCTTGGAATAATGGAAAATTTAATGAACTTGCTAACATCTCAACTCAAAGATTCCCAGTTTTCAATCCACATTTAATTCATTGAGTTATAAGATGTTCTAATTCTTTATGAAAAGGGTTTTGATTTTGTTTTATACCTTACATATGTATGATGTAACTTTGAATCAACATGTTGTTGGATATAATCCTCTACCCGGAACATCCTTATTTATAATGTTTATCGGCCATCTCTGCTGGACAGAGCATGAGTTGTTTCACAGTGCAGCCCTGCCAAAAACAAATTCTGGCCTGTGACACAAATATTTATTGGGCTAATGCTGGATAAATCATGTTTGATAGGATAAAAAATTAATTTAATTACTACAGATACTGAGGGTATGATCTCTTCACCTAAGCAGATAGGAATTGAAAACCAGAAAATGGCCAACTCAGCGAGCCTGTCATCTTCTACATTATTGAATGTATTAGTTCATTTATCATGAAATTAACACTTTGGAAACATATCCTTATTAAGAACATAAGAACTGGGAAAGGGAGGAAATCATTATGATTCTCGAGCCTGGCCCACCATTAGTATGATCATAATTAACCTTCGACTTTAACTCCGCTTTCCCCTCTGCTTTTTGTTTCTTTTGATTTCTTAACAGACCAAAGATTTGTCTATCTCAACGTTAATATGTTCAACAATTGGGCATCTGCTGTCTTTTGAGATGGACAACGCCAAAGAAATTTGAGTCCTAAATGATAAACCTTCTTATCCTGAGACTGCATTCCTTTGTTTTAGATCCCCCCCACCCCCAGCGAGGAGAAGCAATCTGTGTCTACCCTTGAAACTCCTTCAAAACTGTGTATGCTTCATTGAGATCATCTCTCATTCTTCTCAGCTCTAGAAAATATATGTCCAATTTACTCACTTTTCATCCAAGGTGCAAATTTGGTGAAGATTCACAATACTGTTTCCAATGCAAGTTTATCCTTCCTTGAGTATGGAAACCAAAACTGTACACAGAACTCCGGATGTAGTTTTACTGAAGTTGTATAAAAATTGTAACATACTCTTATACACAAATTCCCTTGCAATAAAGGCCAACATGTTGCTTGCCTTTCTAACTGGTTGCTGTAGCAGCATGTTAACTTCCTGTGTCCCTTGTATGAATACACTCATTCTTTCTGAACAGATGTTTCAGGTCTTTTTTTAATTTATTTTTCTATTTTTACTACCAAAGTGAATAACCTCACACTTCACCACATATCCTCCATCTGCCACCTTGTTGCCCACTCACTGAACCTGCCTGTGTCTCTTCACAGCCTCCTTGTATCTCCCTCACAGCTTATATTCTCACCTAGTTTTGCATCATCAGCAAATTTGGACACGTTACCCCTGATGTCTTTGTTGAAGTCATTTAAATAGATTGTAATTAGCTGAGTTCCCAGCACTGATGCTTGTGGCACTACACGAGTTAAAATCTACAAGCTTGAAAATGCCCATTTATTTCTCTGCTTCCTGTTCATTAGCCAGTCCTCTATATTCACACATTATCCCTACATCCATAAATCCTAGTGTATTGATCTTTTGTTTGAATACCATTTGGAAATCTACATCTACTGTCTCCCCTTATTCACTCTATGAATTACATTCTTAAACATCTTCCTTCATAAAGTAGATTCCAGTGATTTCTTGACAATTAAATCGGCTGGCAGGCCTTTAGCTCCTTGGTTTCTCTCCCTCTCTGTTCATTATTGAAATTAACTATTACATTTGCTAAATTCAGATCTACTGGGACTGTAAAACATTCTAGGGAATTTTGATAAACATTGATGAAATACTGGATATTTTTCTGTATTTTATGGAAAACAAATAAGAAATAAATGTGACACACCAGAGAAGTTTACATGAATTAAAAAAACTATGGGCAGCATTTTATGGCCTCACTCGTCCTGAAACCATAAAATCCTGACTGAGGTCAATGGACTTTTCCACGGTCTGCCCCTCACCCACTCCAATTCCTGTTGCATGCGGCATGGTAAAATTCCTGTATATTTTAAGTCACACGCCAGTAGCCTTTTCTCTATAGTTTGCTGGCGATTACATTACTTTAATACACTTGGATTTAAACCCAAAAGTTTTTTTTTGCATGTAATAGTTCAATAGAAATGTGCATGTTTATGTTTTTTTTCTTTTTGATGGTAGTGTTGTTTACAGTTAGTAAAATCTAGTACAACTTACTGATGCCAAATTTTGTAGTGCTCTAAATTTGCCTTGAGCATCTTTGCTTAAATTCTTTTGATCATTCTAACAGGGATATGCGCTGGAACAAAGGCACTATTCTGAAGGCATCTGTGGATTATATTCGAAGGCTTCAAAAAGAACAGCACAGAGCAAAAGACTTTGAGTCACGACAGAAGAAATTAGAGCATGCTAACAGACACTTACTACTGAGGATACAGGTTGATTAAGACAACTTATCAAACTTTTCTACCTTACCCCATTTATTTCCAACTGCCTACTCTAGTTGCCTCTCACAATCAAGAACGTTGAAACCCTCTATACTTGTGCTTCCCACTTTGCTGCAACGTGTATATTTATACTTGTATGTTGACGTTGATTTTGATCATTGAATGTTACAGCACAGAAACTGACCATTCAATCCAACAAGTTTTTTTCTCTATGTCCTTGAGTGTTCCTCTTTCCCAAGTCATTTTCTAATTCCCTTGTTTAAAAAAAAATGGACATTGCTTAAATAATTGTTTCTGTCAGATAATGAGATAGAGTAATCTCTGTGTAAGTAATCATTTTCCAAGTTATGCTCTCTTATTGGCATTCACTAAACAGTGGAAATAATCTATCACAATGGTTTCCTTATCATATTTTTTCATAAACATGAGGGTGTGCATGAGATCATCCTTAATTTTCTTAGCATTTGTGTTAATTGTCCTAGCTTCTCAAATCTCTCTTCATAATTATAACTCCTCACAATTATAATATCTGAACGATAGTGTGCTGCGACCATTACATTGTTTTTGTATAAAAGGCATAAGGTACTTAAAAGTGCATACAGTACTCTACCCTGACTAAGATCTCATGTGAATCCAACATTTCATCTTTGTGTTTCTCAGGGTTAAGATTTGGTTTATAATTATTAAGGCCTTATCCACTTGTATCACTTGAATACCAAGATTCCACTATGTCAGGAACTGAAATTTATGACCCATGTTCTTCAGGTGCCGCTGAGAAAAAAACAGCAGTATTCAGTGTTGGCTGTGAGCTAACAAAAGGGAACTTGCTGAAGTGGAGAGAGCAAATGCTGTCCTGCTCCAAGACGAATACATGTCCATGTTCCAAGGAGCTGATGTGACCAGTATTCCACTAGCTTTTATCATGAGCAGTCCTAAAAGAAAGCCCCTGTAGAACTCCAGTCATCATGGTTTCAGTTAAGGATTTCCCATTAATCTCTTCATTTTTTTTTGTTTTTCCCATTCAAATACTATCTATCCATGTGTCCCTTAATTCCATGTGCCATGATCCTTAGCATGCCAGCCTTCTTTCAGTGTTAGTATTCTCTTCCTTGCCTCAAAGTATTCAGCTACACTTCAGAGAGTTGAACAAATTATCTGAACTGACACAGCAGACCTGCACTGACCACACAATTCTAAGGTGAAGTATTAATTATTACAATAGCAAATCAGTGAGAGAATTTGCATAATGAAGTAAGAACAGAAATCAAGGAACGCCGGAAATTTTAAGTCGAATAAGAAAAAGAAAACTACTTCATCAGAACCAGTTTATTTTTGAACTTGATTATTCTGTTTAATTCTCAGGAACTTGAAATGCAAGCCCGTGCACATGGATTGCCACTTGTCAACCCTTCTGGCCTCTGCTCACCTGATCTGACTGGACGGAACATTAAACTAGAGCCAGTAACTGATGAATGCCACAATGATAGTCTACAGCAGCACTCGGAGCTTTCTCGCACTACTACATTGAATCTTGCTGATGGAACTCTTACCTTCAATGATAGCCTTGGACATGCTGGCACCTACAACGCTCCCACAAAAATGGGTTCCAAGTTAGATGATATTCTGATGGACGATACTCTCTCCCCTGTGGAAGCTACTGACCCACTCCTATCATCTGTATCACCTGGTGCTTCAAAGACAAGCAGTCGGCGAAGTAGTATGAGCATGGAAGATAGTGAAAATGGGTGTTAGCAAGAAAAATGTGTTTTTTAAAAATCTCCATCTGATACTTCACTTTTCCTTAAAGTTCTCTTTGTGTTTTTTATTTAGCTTTAAAAAATCCTGTGTTGCAATGATAAATCTATTTATCAATCCAATTAAGTTGGCAGAATAGAGAGAAATAAGCGGAAGCGTTGAAAGAGCAGAAGTGTATCTGTCAGCAGAAAGTAAGCAAACTTAAACTGACAGACAGAGCAGACAATGATGACACCCAGAAGGTAGAAGACAAAGTAGCCCTTTGGGAGTTTAGGTGGTTGATTTCATTCTCTGAAGTCACTTAAGGCCTTTAATTAAATGTAGGGAAAAAAAAATCAATGTACCTTTTAATTTGGGCAAATATTTTCTATTGTCTGTATCTTAACTTTTACATATATATTAATTCATTTTTACAGCTGGTTTCGGTTTTGCATGACCTGTACTCATTGATTTGTTTTCACTGCTTGTCCTTTTACATTTTTATTTTTTATTTCTGAGTATTTAGTTGTACGAATGTGCATATACTGAAGAGTACTGGTATTCAGTAGAATATTTCTTCAGTATATTTTTAGTGGTGGGTTTGGTGCATTGGCTACAGATATTTAAGGAAGTCAGGACAAGACATTTTTAGTGAAATGTCAGTGTATTTTGTATATCAAAATTCAATCTTATTTAGACATGTTTTTAAATTAACTTTGAAAGTAAGAGCATTACTTGTTCGAAAACATGATTGTAGTTCAGTATATCTAAAGTGATGCTTTAGCAGCTAACATGATGTGCTATTTATTTTATTTTTAAACAGTAAGAGTGTAATTATTAGAAGAAAATGTGCCGTGTGTAGTTGGAATTCAATCTTTTTATCCTTTAATGATACCTCTTCTGGTAGTAGATCTACATGTTGAGTCCTTTAGCACTGCAGCATGCTAAAAAAAGAAAATGGCTTTCTGCTTTTTGAAGTTATTACTTGATGATAATGTACATGCTCTTGAGGAGGTTACTCGGATAATCTTACTGATTGTTTGATGATGTCTGTCAAGGTGATAGCGGTTCAGGGTATTTATCAGCTGCATTGATCATAGTGAGGGAAGTGGAGTAGGTAAAGTGTGTTGCATTGTGAGACCAGATGAGAGTGAAGACGGAATTAAGATGAGACAAACAGTTTGTTTGCGAAAATTAATTTACAGTTCACAAGCAAATATGCCAAAAATAGATATAGATGGTCTTAGTCTTGAGCAAGATAAATTGTGTGTCCTGCAATAAATTCCTTTACATCTCGTTCACAATTTTGAAGTTGTATAATTTGCAGTACATAATCTAATGTATGGAAATGTTTGGTGAGAATGATTATTTACCACTGTGTATTGTGATGTACTCCACATACCCCTCCTTCAATAGATTTATAGTGATGATCCAGAAAGTACTTGCATTCTGTCAAGACAAATCAATCAACTGATCATCACAATTATTGGAATAACCCTGTTTTAACTACAACAGTGTTGTAAGAGTAGAAATATGATGCTACATCATCTACTTTGTTGTAGATCTATGCAATTTCAGTAGATGTATTTGTATTGAACTGTGCCTAGGTAATTATGTTACACTCATACCATTAGCTGTGTGAAAGGTGTGAAGAAGAGAACATTTTTTAAATAGGTATAAATTTACGATGTACTGTATGTGGCAGCGGAACATGATGAATTCAGAATGAAGTGCCTTAAAATCGATTGCTAAGTCTTTTGGAAATGCACTGACTGAAGGGGGTAATACATGATGGTTTGGCCTGTGTACAAGTGTATATGACTTTGCTTGCTGCCTGAATTCAGAATGTGAGCTTCCAATTTCTTTGATGATATGATTCAAAGTTTTATTGACATTGTGCTACCCTTCTGTGTAACTAACCTCAAGAGACTGCTTTTAAGTTTAATCTGAAGGGAATTGACTACACAGCCTAGTTCTGCCAAAATCCTGGGACAGGAAAACGTATGCAATATTATAATGTTAAGTTGAAAGCAATAATTCTCGTTAAACCTTTCAAAACAGCAAGTGAAGAAGAATGGGTAAAATAATGAAAGATAAGCACAATAGCCATGCACTTATGGAGATGTGATTTGAAATAAAAGATGCACTTGATTATTTGGATACTGTTGTTTTAGCTGTTAACAAATTATAAAACCTGTGTTTCTTGAAAAAATAGCTTAAAATACTGCCTTTTAATGAGCTAATTGATACTGTAATGTGATATTCATTTGCTGCCCAGATGCAGCATGTTTTGTGTGTGGTCTACTGGAATGTAAATCACAGACCATAGTTTATTTTCTGTTTTAACCCTAGCCTCACATAATAGAAGATACACAATTATTGGCTGTAGTTTATCTTTTATGCTACAAGGGAACACCATTGCTTATTCATTGGAGTGGCCCAGCTTTATATGTGGTGAATATACACACACCATCAAATGAAGATGATTGTTGGGTGGACAATCATCTCAGCCCCAGGGTACTGCAGGAGCTCTTCAGGTTAGTGTCTTAGGTGCAATCACCTTCAGCTGCTATAAGGTCAGTGTGAAGATGTTCACTTATATTTAGATAGTGCTCAGTTCAATTGGCAACTCCTTAGATATGGAAGCAGTTCCTGTCCACCTGCAACAAGACCTAAACAACATACAGAATCAGGCTGTTAAGTTGCAAGTAGTATTCATGCCACACAAGTGTAGGTCAATGGACATCTTCAACCAGAGGGAATCTTATCAACCCCTTTGATATTCAATAGCTTTACTATCACTGAATCCACCTTCAATTAGAATCAACATCCTGAGGGTTATAATTGACAAGAAAGTAGTTACTCATTTCCTAACTCCACAAAGCCTGTCCACACTGTAGGCACAAGTCAGGAGAGTGATTGAATACTTTCCACTTTCCTGGATGCCTATATATCCAACAATACCCAAGAAGCTTGACATAGTTCAGGATGTAGCAGCCCACTTGATTGGCACCCACCAGCCATCTTAAACATTCACTTCTCACCATCAGTGCACCATGGCAGTAGTGTGTATCTTTACCAAATGCACTATGGCAACCCACCAAGACTCTTTCAATAGCATGTTCCAAATCCATGATTTCTCCCAGCTGAAAGAACAAGACAACAGGCATATGGGAACAACATCATCTGCAAGTTGCCCTCCCAGGACACCTTGACTTTGAAATCTACTGCCATTCATTTATTATTACTGGTATAAAAGCCTCCTCTAAAAGCACAATGAATGTACCTACACCACATGGAGTTAGATGGTTCAATAATTTAGCTCACCATCACACTTTCAAGGGTAAGTAGGGAGGGTAATAACTGCTGGCCTTAGCAGCTATCTCCATATTCCCATGAATACTTAAAAAGTAATACACCTAATAGTTATGTGTCTTCTATATATTTTGGCTAATTTTCATACTTATGCCACAATTATTGTGCCATGAAAAGAACCGTGTGAATCTTTAAATGATATGCATTCAATACAATTATACACTGGCTATCGTGCAACGTAATGATTCATAGAGAAACACAAAATGTGATACCCAGATTTACATGGGGCCTAAGCCACAGCAACAAAAAATGTCTGATTCAATTACTCAGTATTTTTGCATTGGCTTGTCTCGCACAAAATCATGACTAAATTAAAATAAATCAACATTTGCCCAAAAAATGGTCTGAGGTACTATTTTTTGCCTGGACTTTAATGTCATGGAGAAAGCACAGTGTGTTTGTGAAGAATGCAAACTCATTTTATTTTACAATTTGTTGCTTGTGGGTTAGGAAATCAAACCACTTGAGTACTATTTTCCTGGGATGCCTCTATACCGTCAGAAGCCAGCGCTAAAATATAAATGATGACTCTTGTGGACTTATTAGTGTCTTCCTGTCCAGAATATCACTCTCTCTTTCTACATTGTGGTTTCCATCTGGAATTAACTCTAAGTCTAAAAAATATTAAATATTGTGTTAGTTTTCAAATTGCACAAACTAGGGTAAAACAAAGCACAGTAAATAAAAAAGATGAGAGTTGCATTTATGAAGAAAAGTTTGAAAGGTTTCTTTATAGCTTCAGCACTTCTATATAGATTCCAGGTTCAGAGATTATTCTCTGAGATTCTTCTGTTACATAAATTATAAGCAACATATTGTGACTACATTTAATGAACCTGAAACTGCAGCTTCTGATTGTTACTTTTGTAAATATATTTGTAAGTACACTTGATGGAATAGTACCTGTGGTTAGTTTTTAAGTTTCAAGATTTTTACTTTTTGCCAAAAAGATTTTACATTCTTATTGTATAGAATCAGTTAATAACATAGCTACCAACACACTTAAATAAAGGGTATCAGAAGTTTGCCTTCCTGTTTTTGTTTCTGTCATTGTGCATTCAAATATTTTTAACATTGTGGAAGATTAAGACTTTCTGTTATGAGGACAGTTCATTTTTGTTCTAATTGCATGTCTTAATTCAGGATTAATTTGAGCTCCACTTATCAAAATTCCATTTCCACACTCATGGCTGTGTCACTGGCCCAGTCAAAATAGAACCTCTACCCAACACAAGGCTTCATAGCTATTCATTGTAGATTTCCCCTATGGCACAGATGAACTTTAGAAAATTAATTTTACATTCCTCAACAAGGTGAGGGGGCCAGATGGAAACTGAGAGCTTACCTTGCTCTTAGCCCTGCCATCTGTGCTCGTTCGATCAAGGGTTGATCACTGTTGAGCAGGTAGGGGGCCAATTATGGGTGCAAAGAAGTGCTGTGCACCCAACTGACACCACAGGTAGGATGTCATGTGGCATAAGTCTATTGTGAGCAGGGAGTCAATCACTGCTGGAATGCAGAGGCTTCTAGCTCTGCCACTCTATTTTGTATTGAAGTCACAAAACATCAAACATGCCAATAAAAATCATACAGATGCTGCCACTTTTCTGTCAGAATCTAGGAATCTGCTGTTACGTTTAACCATGGCTTCAGGGGCAGTCCTTTATTTCTGCATTTGTGCCATCATGTTATAGCTACTGTGAAAGGTTCCCAAACTGTTTGTCCAACACCTTTTAAAATCAGCTGCTAGTAATAAATTGCATACAATTGGGTTGTGAGCACGTTTTCTAGCTTGTTAATTCGTAATTTGAAAATGGCGGGTGGGTGTCTGATTTCCATCATTTTTAGAGAGTGGTGAGATTTGCTCATATTTCTGACATAATATCATCACACCAGTTAGTCAGATGGTAGGGGCAACACACCTGATTTGGACTTGTGCAAAATCCAGCCCTGATTCTTCCAATTATATTTGCAGCTCTCTTAACACCAATATCGTGTGCAAAATAAACAAAACTGGAATATTCTTGATTTAGGCTACTGGTTTATTTTTCATGGCAAGTTATCTTCTGCATCATCCACAACAACATAGTGGCACGTAGTTAACGCTGCTGCTTCACAATGCCAGGGACCCTGGATTGGGTCACTCTCTGTGTGGAGTTTGCACATCCCCCCCATGTCTGCATGGGTTTCCTCTGGGTGCTCCGGTTTCCCCTGTCAGTCCGAAAGATGTGCTGGTTAGGTGAATGGCCATGCTAAATTCTCCATCAGTGTAATCAAACAGGTGCCGGAGCATGGCAACTAGGGGATTTTCACAGTAACTTCATTGCAATGTTAATGTAAGCCCACTTGTGACACTAATAAAATAAATAAAAAGCTTGATAGGTAAAAACTTTTAATTCTTGAAAGGCAGGGGAGTCTAAAATATTTTCTCAAAGGTAGGGGAGTCTAAAACTAGAGGGCATAAGGTGAAAGGGGAGAAATACAAAAGGGTCCAGAGGGGTCACTTTATCCACACAGAGGTTGATGAGGGTCTGGAATGAGCTGACAGAGGTAGTAGTATAGGTTGGGGTACAATTATTTTCTTTTAAAAAGCATTTAGAGAGTTACATAGGTAAGATGGGTATCGAGGGATATGGGCCAAATGAGGGCAGATGGGATTAGTTTAGTGGTAGTAACTGAGTGGCATGGACAAGTTGGGCTGAGGGGCCTGTTTCCAAACTGTAAATCTAATTTCCATTATCCAGTGGAATGATCACCCTTACTATTGTAAACAAAAAGTATTCTGCTGTGTTTAATGTTCCATTGTTAGATCACTTCGTAAACAATGTTCAACTAATGTAGGGGTCTTACAGGCCAGACCCAACTAAAGTTCTGGCACGTAGCCTCCAACAAACTTCCGGCTTCTGGTAAGCCTTTTGAGATTTGAGTAGAACTTAAGAGCTGATTAATTTGTACATTGTGCATCCCTGGATAAATATTTCTCCACATGTCTTTTTCAAAATCATTTTGTTCCCTCTATGATGATCTGGTGAGGAAAGTCTTATATTTGCTTTAAATTGGTGCCACTGAATGAGTGCATACATACGCACGCACACAATTCTCAAGTTGTTTGAAGAAGTTTTGCTCACGATGGACTCGCAGGAATGATGGTGAATTCAATTTTACTTTTGGCAAGATAATTTATCACCTCAAGGGAAATTTCTTAATCTGTCATGGATGTGCCCCTGAATCAACCAGACTATTGTGAGCATCTGTGAATAATTAAAGAGGAAATTGAACAGTGTTAAAGAGCTAATCAGTCACTCTGGTTGTTGAAGTCACAGTTCATCTTACTTTTTCTGCATAGCACATTAGCACAATATTTCTTAATCGTTTGGTGTAATCAGCTTTGACATGGATGTAATCAGGAGAAACAAGTAATTTCTTCCAAAGATCCGTGAAATCTATAATTTTTTTAACAATGTTTTAACACAACTTTTAAGAGTTTGCATCCATCATAAAGGGATCAGTGAGGTTTCCTTGGATAAGAAATATTGGTCCCAAAAGAGAAAGTGCTGGAAAATCTCAGCAGGTCGGGGAGCATCTGTAACATCAGCTCTTGTATGTTTCAGATCCAGATGACCTTTTGTCAAAGCTTTTTATTAAGAAATATTGGTCCATGTAATTTTGTAGCTTGGATACAGGCAACAGGTAGTAAGTTAAGAAAGAAACCATGTGGCTGCCAGAACATGAGAGAGCTGTGGGCACAAAGGAGAGCTATCAGCATACAGATGTAGACAGAAAGATAGGCACAGGAAACTCTTGAGGAGAGAAAGCAAACCACTGTCAGGAAAAGGTAAGTTGTTTCTGTTTCGCATATAAGGGTACAAGTCTCCAGAATGAACTGTATGAGTTGGCTTAAAACATTGCATGATGTTAGTATAAAACATTGAGGTTCAGAGATGCTAATGAGCTGGACATTTTACCCAGAAGTGGCCAAACTGTGAATATGAATATTATTGATTGGTTGGTTGAAAATGAATTCTGGAAAGCTATACCATCAGGTCTGTCATGACCCAAGGGAAGAAGGGGGTAGAGGAGATGTCTTGAGTATTACTGAAAAGAAGTACTTTCTGTTGAATCTTTTCATCTTGCATTCATCAGGATAGACACAAGAATGCCAAATTTCAAATGCAGCAACAATTTATACTGCATCATATTGGTCAAGATACTGCCTTGGAGAATGCACAAGGATCTGAAACAAAAACAGAAAATGTTGAAAAATCTCAGCAGTTCTGACAGCATCTGTGGAAAAAGAATAGAGCCAATGTTTTGAGCTTGGATGACCCTTCATCAAAGCCAGGAGTAAAGTATTCTCTGATGAAGGGACATCCAGACCCGAAAAGTTGGGCCTATTCTCTTTCCATGGATGCTACCAGACCTGCTGAGATTTTCCAATGTTTTCTATTTTTGTTCCGATTCTAGCATCTGTAGTATTTTGCTTTTGTACATCGAAGAGCTGTTGTTTTCAGTCCATTTTTTTTAATTCAAAAAAGTTGGACGGCAAAGTGGCACATAGCAGTGCTGCATCACAGCTCCAGGGATACTTCTGGCTTGGGTTACTGTCTGTGTGGAGTTTGCACATTCTCCTTGTGTCTGCATGAGTTTCCTCTGGGTACTCCAGTTTCTTCCCACAGTCCAAAAATGTGCAGGTTAGATTGATTGGCTATACCAAAATTGCCCCTTAGTGTCCTGAGATGCGTAGATTAGAAGGATTAGTGGATAAAATATGTAGGGATAGTGGGGTAGGACACGGAATTTACAGTGAATTTACAGTGCAGGTGTGCTGCAGGCAAGAATTATTATGATGCCGTCATCTATTGAACTAATATAGTAGCACAAACAGATCAAGATGAAAGAAATTTGCACACCTCAGACCAAGTGTAGCATGAGGGACAACATTGATTCATAATCCTACAGTCAATCTGTTCAATCTCATCCTGCATAAATGCTAGCTCAATTATGGGACTGTATCACACCTTATCATCAATCACTTGGAAATTAACATTGGTATGACCTTAGCCTAATGCATACATTGTGAAATTCAATTAATAGATTACCTGTTCTTAATTTACCTGAGTCAAACTATGTTGCTTTTATCCCAAGGTCTTTGTTTTATCTCTGTCTCAGGTGCACAAATAGTCAACGTGTGTCTTGCTGATGATAATTGTGCTTGTGAAAGCTGCTGTTAGATAGGACCCCTGACCTACCCTGGTGATTAAAGAATGGCATGTTGTGGAACTCTGTAGCTGTGTAGTGCCGCTGTAAGAGTCTGATTTGCATATGTTAATGAAATTTATTCCACCTCTGCAAGTAATAATAGTGGCTGGTGAGTACGCAATGGGTTGGGGTACAAGTTTTCCAACTGTTAGAATTTAATCCTGCTCCCCTCACATTTTCCTGCCCATTGTATGATAGATACTGAGTTCCATGTTACATAATGGAGATGAAAAAAACGAAAAATACTGCACATGGTGGAAAACTGAAACAAAAACAGAAAATGCTGCAAAGACTCAGCAGGTCTGGTAGCAACCCATGGAGAGAGAAACAAGAGTTAATGTTTTGTGTTCATAAGACTCTTCAGAAATGAAGACTGGTAGAAATAGATAGTTGGATTGGATAATTGGAGAAATGGATGGGGAAGATGGCACAGAATAATAGTTCTGGGATACCAGCAAAAGGAGTGTTAATTGTAATGTTAAAGACTAAAGAAGGTGGCAGAATATGTTAATAGTAGAACAATAATAGCTCTGTGAAAGCAAAACAAGCCGCAGATGACCCTTTGGGGGAGGGGGATAGGAAGAAGAAACAAAATTGATCTGAAGTTGATGAACTCCATGTGAAGTCCAAAAGGCTGCAAAGTGCCTAATTGGAAGATGAGGTATTGATCCTTCAGTTTTCATTGGCAAAGGACAGAAATGTGGCCATGGGAACAAGATGACAAGTTACAATAACAAGTGACAGGAAGATTAGGATTATGTTTGCAGACTGAGTGAACTAGTTCTACAAATTGGTCACCCAGTAAACATTTAATTCTCCCCACTGTAGAGACCACATTATGAGCAATTAATACAGTTGACTAAATTGAAGGAGGTGCAAGTGAGATGTTGCTTCACCTGGAGGTACCATGGACTATGAGGAGATAAAAGGACAGATGTTACCCCTGAAATTACATGGGAAGATGATGTGAGAAGAGGATGGATGTAGTGTTGAAGGTGATAGAGGAGTGGACTGGAACATCACGGAGAGAATGATACCTATGGCCTGCTGACCATTGAAGGGAAGATGTGTTTGGTGGTGGTATTAATGCTGAAGTTGGTGGAAATGGCAGACGGTGGTCCTTTCAATGTCAAACCTGGTGCAGATGAAGTGATGACAGTGAGAACAAAGAGCACCCTATCATTCTTCTGGGAGCAAGAGGAAGAGGGATCAGATATGGTGAGGACTCGGTCATCACAGTGGAGAGCGGGGGACATATCAGTTCAGAAACAAGGAAAACGTGTCAGAAGCTCCATTTTGGAAGGTAACATTGTCGGAACGGAGGCGGAGAAACTGGAAGAATGTGATGGAGTCCTTACAGGGAGCAGGTGTGAGGAGCTGTAGCCAAGGTAGCTGTGGGAGCCCATCAGCTTGAAATGAAAATCATTGAGAAGTGGAGAGCAAGAAGTTGAGAAAAAGAAGAGAAATATTGGAGATCGACTATGTGAAGCTGAGAGATGTGTGGAAATAGGAAGCAAAATTGAAATATTTTTCCCAATCCAGATGAGAGCATGGAGTGATAGTGATTATATTGATTGATTGGAAAAATAATTGTGGGAAAGGGCCGAGTAGAACTGGAACAAAAAATATTCCACACATCCCAAAACAGACAGGCGTGACTGGGGCCCCTGCAAGTTCCCATTGGCTGCACCTTTTATTTGCAGAGGTGAGGCATTGGGAAGTAA
The DNA here is from genome assembly GCA_024679065.1 of Sphyrna mokarran. Taxonomy (NCBI): domain Eukaryota; kingdom Metazoa; phylum Chordata; class Chondrichthyes; order Carcharhiniformes; family Carcharhinidae; genus Sphyrna; species Sphyrna mokarran. The sequence goes on along the minus strand of JAGIQG010000003.1, from coordinate 99,344,365 downwards.
GGGAAAAGGTTCAGCCAGAAAGAGGGGAATAGTGGAGGCCTGGGAGTGTTCAGGTCTTTGCTTGAGGAAGGAGTGTAGAAACCTTAGGCCATCCTGGTGGGGGATGGAGGTGTAGGGGATTGGATTGCCAGAGTAGACAGGATGGTGCCATGGGCTGGACGCTGTTGATGGAACATCAGAGATGAAAGGAGATGAAATGCCTGCTAGATGTACTAATATTTATGTTAATCTCATCGATATCAATTTCTACACTAATTACAAATAATTAGATATTATTTGAGCATAAATGAAAGTATCTTGTTTCTTGAGGTATTTTTCATGTAATCTCCCTTCAATAATCATTGTGCGCCCTCTGGAGGATAGAGATCAATCTTCTTTTTCAATGAAACGCTGATCAAGAACAGTAACTTCGTGATTTCTTCTCTGTTCCAAAGCTCATCTTTAAGAATATTAACTAAAAACAATTTTATAAAAAAACTGTATAAAAAAAACCCTTTATGTGAATTCACATTTGTACTACAAAGGCTTCACCATATGACATAAAAACGAGAAAGGTTTTCACCTGAAATTAGATGAGAATTCAATATTGACTAATTAGTAATTTTGTTTAATTAGATCATGGCGATTCTGCCATCCCGCTGCACTAACGTTTTAGTGCAGTGAGCCAGGAAATTTAGCCGGCGCCCGATCCACGGGACCCGCACTGGATATTCGGCTTTAAGTATGCCTCCCAGCGCTGGAATTCTGCTGCTTTCAGCTGCACGCCAGGAATTGGTGCAGAGCTGCATAATGCGTGTGCATAGTAATTTCAATAGATCTTAAATTCCATTAGCGGGCCCAGGACTGAAATCTCCAAGCCTGCTAGCGCCCACATCCCCCCAAGCTACGAACGGTTCATCCCAGTGGGGTTTACAGTAGCTCCCCACTTTTGGGGAGCTGGCAGCCTGACTCTGCTGGAGTAAAGGGAGTGCAATTGGGATCAGGTGGCGAGAGTGCCCCTGGGCATTGGTACCTTGGCAGTACCAACCTGAGACTCCTGATACTGCTCAGGGTCAAAGTGCCAATGCCCAGGGGGCACCTTGATGCTTTCATTGGGTATGGGACAGTGCCACAGGGGTGAGATCAATGGGATGGGGGATGGGGGGGTGGGGGGGGTGGTGTGGGGGGGGGTGGAGCTGGACCTAGTAGGTGGGGCATGCTATAGGCAGGTCTTGATGTGGCGATCAATGAGATGGGGAGGGTGGTCCAGTTACCACTTTGCTGTTGGAATCAATAAGGAGGGAAGAAAGCAGCAATTGCGGCTGGCCAATGACTTGGGGCAAGGAGAAATGTTGGCAGTGGTGGTGGATCATAGGCAGCACTGCTGGTGGGGGGTGTTAATTAGAAGTCAGTCAATGGGTGGGGGGAGGGAGATTGAGGTCAGCCAGGAGGGTTTGGGAGGAGGGGAGGGCAAGGTGGGGTGGGGGGGAAGGGCCAGTGTCCAGGGATTGCGAGGATGGCCAACAATTGAGCTAGCCGGCAATCGGGAGGTCAGCAGACAGCAGCTACTGTGCACGCACTGATCTCGGTACTGACAGATCAGTGCATGTGCAATGGCCCACTCAGCACTATGCTGCTGGCATCTCCAGTGGGAATAGGTCCCGCCACCTGAAATTTAATGATATTCACTCTGGTAGCCTCTGCAGTGCTCAGAGCGTGGAAGATTCTTCACTGAACTCCCACTGAATTATTCCAGTTTTCACACAGGTTCAACGCCTTTTTTTAAGGAGAATTTCAGCCCATGTGCGCAATATTTAACAAGAAATTAAATAGTAGATTTATTAAAGACAAGTTGTGTGTAACATATTTGACTAGTTAGTTTAACGTCAGTGTTGGATACATTTTTATAACCCATAATTTGAGGTAAAATTAATGAGCATCATAAGATGCATGAGTTACTCAGAGCTAAAGAACAAGATTTGCTAAAGGCAAAATGAAAATACTGTGTATACTGAAATTCTGAAATAAAGTCTCTCATTCTCTCTCACCACAAATGATGCTAAATCTGTGGATTGATAGACTCGTGTTGTATAGAAGAGGTCCTTTGGCCCACATGAGGTGTTACCAACTAAACTACACTCAATGTAAATTAATCCCACCTTCAAGCACTTGGCCCTTTGCATTTAATGTCAATACATTTCAAGCGTTCATCCACATACTTTTTTTAAAGGTTGTTTCCCACATACACTCCGCTCCCAGACATTACATTCTCCTACCACCTTCCTCAAATCCCCTGTGAACCTCTTGCCCTCACACCTTCAAATTATACCCCCTTTGTTTTTGACCTTTAAACTTTAAAATCCTATCCACTCCATCCACACCCCTCAGAACTTCAAATACCTCAATCAGGTAACCCTCAATCTTCACTGCTCTAAAGAAAACAACCAAAACCTATCAGGCCTCTCTCGATAGCTCAAATGCTCCTTCCCAGGCAATGTTCTTTTGAAACAAATGCTGGAAAATCTCAGTGCCATAGAAACCCTACAGTGCAGAAAGAGGCTATTTGGTCCATCAAGTCTGCACCGACTACAATCCCACCTAGGCCCTATTCCCATGTCCCTACATATTTACCCACTCATCCCTCCAACCTATACGTGTTTACATATACAATTTTAGCATGACCAATCAACCTAACCCATACATCTTTAGATTGTGGGAGGAAACTGTGGAGTACCCAGAGGAAACCCATGGAAACACAAGAAGAACATGCAGACTCCACGCAGACAGTGACCTAAGCCAGGAATCGAATCTAGGTCCCCGGAGCTGTGAAGTAATTGTGCTAACCACTGTTCTTCTGTGCCTCTCAGTAGGTTTGATAGCATCCAGGGAGAGAGAGTAGAGCCAATGTTCTGAGTCAGCATTTTTATTTTAGTTTAAGATTCTAGCACCTGCAGCATTTTGCTTTTGACATTCTTTTGAATCTCTCCTGCATCCTCTCCAGTGTAATCACATCTTTGCTACAGGGAGGTGACTGGATCTGCACCCAGTACTCCAGATGTGGCCTAACCAAAGTTTTGTGCAGCTCTAACATAACTTCCCTGCTTTTATAGTCTATGCCATGATTGAAAAGGACAAGTGAACAATATGCCTTTTTAGTCATAGCTAGGCTGTAGAGAAAGATAAACCTAATGCAAGATAGGTCCATTCAAAAGTCTTACGGTAGCAGGGAAGAAGCTGTTCTTGAGTCAGTTGGTATGTGACCTCAGACTTTTGTATCTTTTTCCTGACGGAAGACGGTGGAAGAGAGAATGGTCAGAGTGCGTGGGGCCCTTAATTATGCTGGCTGCTTTTCAGAGGCAGCAAGAAATATAGACAGAGCCAGTGAATGGGAGGTTGGTTCGTGTGATGAATTGGGCTACATTCACAACCTTTTGTACTTTCTTGCTGTCTTGAGCTGAGCAACGAGAAAGAATGCTCTCTATGGTGCATCTGTAAACATGAGTCATAGCTGATGTGCTAAGTTTCCTGAGAAAATAGAGGCATTGGTGGCTTTCTTAACTATAGTGTTGGCATGGAGGGACCAGGACAGGTTATTGGTGATCCAGACACCTAAAAGCTTGAAGATTTCAACCTTTTCTATTTTGTCCCCATTGATGTAAACAGGGGCATGTTGTCCACTATACCTCCTGAAGTCGATGACGATGTCTTTCATTTTGTTGACATTGAAGAAGAGATTATTGTCATTGCGCCCGTTCACCAGATTCTCTATCTGAAGTTCCTGATGATAGAAGTTGAAGTCTCATTTATACATTAGAACTGATAGACCTCCAGTAAGTAGTAAATGTTTTTCTCAATAGCAACTCGTCAACAGGCTTTTTAAGGTTTATTTATGGGATAAAGCTGTCACTGGCTGGGTTTCTTGTGCATCTCTAATTGACCTCCATTTCAGATTCAACACATTGTTGTGAATCTGGAGTCAAATGATACCAGGCCAGGTAAGGACAGCAGATTTCCTTCCCTAAATGACATTGGTGAACCAGATATGTTTTTATGACAATCAATAATTTATAGTCATCATTAGACTTTTTAAGTCATAGATTATTATTGAATTCAAATTTCACCATCTGCCATGGTGAAATTTGAACCTGGATCCCCAGAGCATTACTCTGGGCTTCTGGACTCCTGGACCAATGACAATACATTGTTGCCTTTGCAATAAATGATTGTAGTGAGATTAAATTTATCCCAGAGTAATAAGTGAATAAAAATACTTTAAAACTGATTTCCTGGGATGCTTTGTTCACGTAAGATAGGATTTCTAGCTGCTCAAAAACAGCAAACTCATGACTTTGTTCTCACCATTTTGCCCCTCCCACCCTCTCTCTCCTCCATCTGTTCTCTTGCGTTCACACTGATCTATCTCACACTATGAATTTAATTACACCACTGAGGAACCTGACATCTGCCAACAAAACTGGTGACGCCCTCCCCATTCACCCAATCTCCAGGATCTCTGGGAGAATTAAGTCCCCAGTTGTTGGTAGGACCCTGCAGCTGAAGCTCTCAGCTTCACGGGGAAACATTTAATTGCAGGACTTTCCGCCGGTGAGGTAGAATTCCTGCCCTGAAGCACTGCTTGCCAATCAGAGACCACCATGCCACTAGGGTCAGTGGCTTCACTTAAACCCACACCAAGAGTCTCTGGACAAAGGTGGGATGGCATCATATGCAGAGGGTGCTGGGTAGGGGGAATTGAAGGAAAGGCATGGTGATGGCTCTCAGTGCCCCCCCCACCCCCACCCCACCTCGTTCCTGATGTTGGGTGTCTCAAAGTGGCACAAGTGCCTGTAAATGAGAGAACTCTCATGAAGTCGACAAGCAACCCGATAGGGTTTGCTTGTCAGTCTCCCTGCATGGCGAATGCTCTGCCTACTTTGTTGGTTAAATACCAGTAGTGGCACAATGAGGCCCTTAAGTGAGCATTAAATGTCCAGTCCAAAGCTTCAATTGGCATCCAAGAAGAAAGTCTTCCTGCCCTGGACTTAACTGGGGGTAAGGGGGGGGGGGGGGGGGGGGGGGGGGGGGAGTGGAGTGGGGGGCAGGAGGGTTGCACCCTGTACATTCCAATTCAATCAAATGGCTTCCACTCGCAGAAAGCATTAAATTCCATGTGCTAACTTGCTCTAACTGTTTCCACGTAGGATCAAGTTTTTTCAATTGTCTTGTTCAATCTTAAAATCAAACATTTGAAAGAATAAAATGTCCTTTCTTGAGTGAGTTCTGATAAAATACTTCTGCCACAACTTCGAAAGGTTTCCCCAATATTAGATTTTTCCCATTTCTCAATCATTCACTCCTAAAACTTCTCAAAATGAAAACGCTAATTTAATGTGAGTTAGTCCATCATTATATGCATATGCTCACTGGGATTTACATTATGATTTCCCTATATTGGTCTAGACTCTTTATACCCAGCAGAATAAGGTGACCTCCATAACATTAGCTTGGGATAGATTTAAACACAACTTCCAGAAGACAGAAAGCTTAATTCAAATCTACTGTGCTTGTTCGTTCAGTTGTCTTGTTTAAAAGATGGTTATTCCACAAAGCTAGTGACCCTGAGTCCAATATACTGCAGCAGTTGTTTCAAATTTCTTTGAACTGACTGCACTGGAATGAATATTCACTTATATTGCAGTATAATTCTAACACCAATATGATAATGCCACGGAGATCTTAAATATTGCGTGATCTCAGCAAAAATATTAACGGAGTAAAGGGATAATGGGATTGTAGGATACTGGAAGCGAGCTCACATCAAACAAATTAGTTCTGGTACATAAAACAAAGCATTAACGATGATTTGAAACCAAAAAGAATTAAAAGGCCATGCATAATTTTCCTCTTTTGCACCAAAGTAAGAAACATACTCTCTTCCTTAGTCCCTGCCCAAAAGCATTCCTGTAAAACTGATGAAATGTGAGCATCCATCTTCATACAATTGTCAAGGGTATGTGGAACATTAACACATCTTTTCTCATTCTGACTCAAATCTTATAATGGACGGCCACTATTGTGGTCATTAAAACTAATTCTATTGGTGACTTGCTTGCATTACATTTCAGCCTTAGCTCAGTGGGAGCACTCTTCACTGAGAGTCACAAGATCAAAGGTTCAAGTCCCACTCAAGATTTGAAGTACATAATCTAGGGCTGAAATTTCAGTGTAATGCTGAGCTGCATCATCTGACATTTTCTCCTTCAGCAAGTACAAATACACTTGGTTACCTATTCCATTGCTATTTGTTGCACAATGCTGCTTTTAAATCAATTGCCATATTTGTCTACATTTTAAAAATATTATGGGGAAATTTTCCCATCCTGCCTGCCACAGCAGTGGGCATGGGGTGGGGGGACCATGCAAAGGTCCGTTGACCACACAGGCATGATTTTCTTGCTTTTTGGGGTGAGCGCAGCGATATTTTGAAGTCACTTTGATTTACTCCCATCCCATCATTTATTTCATGTTTGGATTCTTTATCAGTCCGAAGGCTCTTTCTAATAGGGAATACTATTTTTGAACCTAGACAGCAAGTGTTGGAGATCTATTCAATTGCCCTGCAACCATGTCTATCCAGTTTTCACTCACTGACCACACAGTCAGGGTTGATCACTCTCAGCGTGAAAGGACTAAACGTAATAACTTTCGGAAATTCTTTATTGTGGAAAAAAACAATAAAACTTTAGCAATGTAAAGGTAATATATGGTAAAGTTGTAAGTTGTGTAACCTTATGTTATAAACTGGCAAGTCAATAACAAGCATGTAAGTTGCAATAACCTTGGGACAAAACTAAGGCCTCTCTAAGTCTTTATTGAATTCTTAGCTGGCTATATGCGCACTTTTAATTTAAGATACACATTTTGTGTATTGACTTCAAAACTCAAACAGTGGTGAACCTACAATTAATGTCGGCAGTATTTTGATTTTAAACAATATAATTGATAGTTGAAGAGGGTTGGATGCATCAGGCATGGATTGTTGGCAACGGGATTTATGGCAAAAAATGTGTTAGGATTTGGTGGAGGGCCTGATGCATGGAATAAGTCAGAATTGTACAGGAAATTTAAACTTCCAATGGGGTTGATTCTCTGTTTCCTGGGACCTTCCACAAATAACTCCAACCCTGAACTCAGAGCCAGACACACACAATTTACTGGATACTGATCCAGAAAATTATAGACAGTTTAAAACTTGGTCTTGCAGTTGGGTAACACTGCAGCTACATATGAAATAGGAACAGATATAGATCATTTGCCCTCTTGAGCCTGCTCCCTTATTCAATATGATCATGGCTGATCTGTTTGTGTTTTATATTCTACATTTCCATATTCCCCCAATAGCCTTAGATTTTTGTTAGTCAACAGAATCAATCTATCTAAAAATGTTAAGTGATCCTGTCTCCAGTGTATGCTATGGCACCGACTTCCAAAGTTGCGCAAGCTTCTGGGAGAGAAACATTCTCCTCATCTCCATCCCAAAAGTGCAACCGCTCATTGTGAAACAGCGCCCTTTCATTGTGAATGCACCCAGAAAAGGAAACACCCCTTTTCATTTCTATCTTGTCAAGACCACTTCAGATCTTATATATTTTAATTCCTCTCTCCTCTCAATTCTAGTGGAAACAAGTCCAGTCTGTCCAACCTTTCCTTATGAGCCAACCTATTCATTTCAGGCATCAATCTTGTAAACCTCCTCTGAGTCACCTCCAACATGTTTACATTCTTCCTTGGTGTTGTACAAGGGAAACCATGTTTAATTAAATTATTGGATTTTTTTTTTGAGGAAGTAACATGCGCTATGGATAAAGGGGAATCAGTGGATGTACTGTCCTTAGGTTTTCAGAGGGCAGTCGACAAACTGCCATCAAAGGTTATTTGGAAAAATAAAGTTCACGTAATGGGGGTAACATTTTGGCATGGATAGAAGATTAGCTGGCTAATCGGAAACAGAGAGCACTCATAGACGGGTCTTTTTCAGGTTTGAAGATGAAACAAGTGGTGTGCCACAATGGTCAATGCTGGGACTTAAGTTGTTTACAATTTTTGTAAATGAGTCAAATGAGAGGATGAATGATTATCAAGGTTACTGATCATGCAATGATCAGTAGAAAAGCAAGTTGTGAAGAAAACATAAGAAGGCTGCAAAGAAATATAAATAGATTAATTAAATGGACAAAGATCTGGCAAGTGATGTATAACGAAGGAAAATGTGACATTAACCATTTTGGCAGAGAGAATAAAAAAATATATTGTCCAACTGATGGGAGATTGCAGAGCTCTAAGATGCAGAGGGATCTGGGTGTCCTAGACATCCTATCATGTGTCTATTGGACAGTGGATTGCCTCTGGGTGCTCTGGTTTCCTCCCACTGTCTGATAGACATGCTAATTAGGTACATTGAGGGAGAATTTAGCATGGGCAATGTACCGAAACAGGCACAGGAGCGTAGCGACTCGGGAATTTTCACAATAACTTCATTGCAGTGTTACTGTTAGCCTACTTGTGATACTAATAAATAAACTTCTTCAGTTTCACTGATCAAAGGCTTTTAGCTTGTCAATTCACTGAAGAATCAATCCCTGCTATATAATCAATCTGTCTCACAGCAGAGGGACCTGAGTTTAATTCCTGTCTTTGCTCCCTATCTGTGCGGACTTTGCATGTTCTCTTTGTCTCTGCGTGGATTTCCTCTGGGTGCTCCGGTTTCCTCCCACTGTCTAACATGTTTGCTAGGTGCATTGATGCAAACAGGCACTGGAGTGTGGCAACTAGAAGATTTTCACAGTAACTTCATTGCAGTGTGAATGTAAGCCTACTTGTGACCAATAACTAAACTTAACTTAAAGTAGTTTATCTTCATTTACTCTGTCAAAGTTCTTCATGATGATTTTACTCTCTCGAATCTCTCTGCTCTAAGGAAAATAGCCCCAGTGCTCTTGACTCTCCAATTAGCTGAAGTCCCACTTATACATTCGTAAAGCTCATCTGCACACTCTCCAAAGCCTTGACATCCTTCCTGAAGTGTGGTGTTCAGAATTGAGCACCATATTTCAGCTAAAACCTCACTGGTGCTTTATTTTGCTTTTGTACTCTATGGGAGGAGGGGGAATTTAAAAGGGCAGACAGAGATGTGTTCAGGTGTGTGTGGAGAGCTAAATTCCCTCAGTGATGTCAGGTTAGGTCATGTCAGGTTTCTTGCTTTACCCGGGCAGGATGCATTTGAGTGGGGAAACCCCTCTGGGGTTACTGAATAAGCATATGTAATCTGCAACCAATACATTAAGTGCTATTTTAGCCAATAAAGCAGTGCACCTACTTTTAGCTGTCAGCAACTGTCCAAGGTCAAGCAAGAGATTGATTATATAGCAGAGATTGATTCTTCAGTGAAACTGACAAGCTAGGAGCTTTTGATCAGTGAAACTGAGAAATGTATTTATTAGTGTCACAAATAGGCTTACATTAATACTGCAATGAAGTTATTGTAAAATCCCCTAGTAAGTGCACTCTTGTTTGGGTACACTGAGGAAGAATTTAGCATGGCTGATACACCTAACCAGCATGTCTGGTTATAGTAGGAGGAAACTGGTGCACCCAGAGGAGATCCACTCAGACACAGGGAGAACATGCAGACTCTGTATAGACAGTGAAAAAAGCCAGGAATCAAACTCAGGTCCCTGGTGCTGTGAGAGGGTGCTAACCACTATCTCACCATGCTGCCCATCATCATGTGAAAAATTACTATTTGCAGCATTCCTTCCAGAACCATACTCTCCTTGCTTGACAGGTGACTCCCAACTTGAAAATCCCTTCACCTGTACCACATTTCATTCACCGTGTGCTGCACATTTCTGCCGTAAGGTGGCTTGGGAGCAGCTTTTGAAGCCCTGCATTGCACCCCTGATGGGGAGTGCCTGGATCACCATCACCAGTTGCATCCTACAAAAGCAAAAACACCAGATGCTGAAATTCTGAAGAAAAAAAATGCTGGAAATATTCAGCAGATCAGGCAGCATCTATGGAAAGAGTCAAAATTAACATTTCCGCTCAACAATCTTCCAGCAGAACTCACTCCTTCCAATGTTGAGCCCTCAGAACCATATCGCCAATCCCCAAAGCCTGATCTGATGCCGAAGGGGCAAATGATTGGTTGACCCAATTCCTAAAGAACATGGTCCCCTGTGATTAATTTGGCTCCTGAGGAATGTTCAATTGGTCACAAGTACTCATCAACCCATGCGGTATGAGACGGCAGATCCCAACAGAAGATAGTTTCAGTATACAAGGAGGCTATAACCAGAGTGCCTGGGATCATCGTCCCTCTTATGTCCACATCCTTCCTAATGGAACGAGGTTTGATACAGCATACAGACAAGATAGGGAGAGAGAACAGCCCTGCCTGGTTCTAGATTTGATTAGAAAGCTTTCTGATTTCTGCCTATTGATCAAAACTGTGAAATTAGCCGTCTACCTAACCTGCACATCTTTGAATTGTGGGAGGAAACCAGAGCACCCAGAGCAAATCCACACAGACATGGGGAGAATGTACAACTCCTCACAGTGACCCAAAGCTGGAATTGAACTCAGGACCCTAGTTTCGTTTTTCAAAAAAATAGACTTTATTCATAAAAATCTCAAATAAACCATGGAATTTACATGTCTTTGAATTGTAAACACGCAGAATTAAAAGTTTTTCAACTTACAATCATAACATTTCAACATTTTGAGGCATATACACGCCTCAAAAATTTCTGTGTGCTGTTGTTGCTTAGATTGGCACACAGTTACGCAGATCGAGGGTGTTCTGCAGTTCCTGGGCTCTCAATCTTCCTCTGTTAAAGGCTTTATAGTGTAGCCTTTCCCCATTGTGACCCAAAGCTGGAACTTCTTAACCACATCCTCCACCTGCGAGGCCAATTTAAGCGTCCTATGGACCTGGACCCCAAGGTCCTTCTGCTCCTCAATACTGCTAAGACTCCTATCCTTGAAATTGTATTCCTTTATCCCATTGGTCCTGCCAAAATGGACCACTCCACATTTATCCATGTTGAAGTCCATCTGCCACTTCTCTGCCCAGTCTTGCATCCTATCTATGTCACGCTACAACTTCACACATCCCTCCAGACTATCCACAATACCACCAACCTTTGTATTGTTGGTGAACTTACTAACCCATCCCTCCACTTCCTCATCCAGGTCATTTATGAAAATGACAAACAGCGAAGGTCCTAGAACAGATCCCTGGGGCACTCCACTGGTGACCGACCTCCATGCCCATCCACAACCAGTCTCTGCCTTCTGCAGGCAAGCCAGTTCCGGATCCATAAGGCCAAAGCCCCTTGGATTCCATGCCCTCTCACCATTTCAAGAAGTCTTGGAGGGGGAACCTTATCAAACGCCTTGCTGAAGTCCATGTAAACCACATCCACCACTCTTCCTTTGTCAATGTGTTCAGTCACATTTTCAAAGAACTCAACTAGGCTCATAAGGCATGACCTGCCCTTGTCAAAGCCATGTTGACTATTTCTGATCGTACTAAACTTCTCTATATGCTCATAGATCCTGTCCCTCAGAAACCTCTCCATACCTCCAGTTAGAAATGATTCCTTTGACCATTCTTCTTGCCCTCTCTGATTGGTTGGAGAAGCCGCAAGTGTTGTGCTAATCCCATTGTTCAGTCAAATAACCTCAGAAAAGCCTCATCCTGCATCAGTTGAATTCCTGACCCACGACAGATCCTGTCAGCTTAGAATTCTTACCTTTGCCTCTAAAGAATAGGATTCTGTATACCTCTTAAATAGTCTTCTCAAATTCTTTTGCTGTCTTCAAAGATTTGATCTCCCTTGTCCCAGCACCAAGTTTAACAGTGTGTCATTCACATTATAATGCTTCTCCATAATCCTTTCTATTAAAATGAATGACAACAGGGTCTAGAGGCTTTCTTATTTCTCCCTTGTGATCATAGTCCTCCAGTGACTGGTTGAAATTATTTATTTAAGTATCCCCTATGGGCACCAGTATGATTGTCAGCTTTGCCTGTCTTTTGTAGAACACATTTTGTACTTGGTTCCATTCCTGTTTTGGTCCCCTTCCCTGTATTGACAATCAGGAAGTCAAGATGTGGCATCTTTTACGATACTTGGAACTGCCGTTGGGACCTGGAGGTGCAGGTGAACAAGTCTCTGAAGGTAGAGCAAGTGGAGAAGGTTGTAAAGAAAGCATATAGTATGCTAGCCTTTATAGGAAGGGGTATAGAGCACAAGAGCTGGCCTTTAATGTTGCAGTTGTATAAAACATTGGTTAGGCCTCATTTGGAATACTGTGTCCAGTTCTGGTCGCCTTACTACCGGAAGGACGTGGAGACTCTGGAAAGAGTGCAGAGGAGGTTTACCAAGATGCTGCCTGGTATGGAAGGTCTGAGTTACGAGGAGAGGTTAGGCAAATTGGGACTGTTTTCCTTAGAAAGACGTAGACTTAGAGGAGATCTAATAGAGGTGTACAAGATTATGAGGGTATAGATAGAGTAAACAGGGTTAAGCTTTTTCCTAGGATGGACTCAAATAGCACGAGGGGTCACGGGCTTAGGGTGAGGGGGGTAAGGTATAATTTGGATGCTAGAAGGAGTTTTTTCACACAGAGGGTGGTGGGGGTATGGAATGCGCTGCCAAGTAAAGTGGTGGAGGCAGGTACTCTGGAGATATTTAAGAAATACTTAGATGGGCATATGAACAGAATGGGAATGGAGGGGTATAGAAAACTGATTTAAAATAGGGATCATGAGCCTTGGGAGTCCCTGGGAAGTGTGTAAATAGATGATGATATTGATGCTTTTATCCTACAGGTGCTTTGGTCCACCTTGTTGTCTAACAAGGGGTATACACACGATGGGTCGTGAGAGGGCTCCTCTTGGATCTTTTTTGAGAGTATCCTAGTGCTTCACATCGTTAGTGTACGCTTGACCTGGACCATTTGATAGGCAACACAACAGCTCAGTGACTATCACTGTGCTGTGCAGATACATGGATTTGGGCCTGTGTCTGTGGGAGTTTGCACATTCTCCCTGTGCTTGCGTGGGTTTTCTCTGGGTGCTCCGGTTTCCTCCACATCCCAAAGATGTGCTCTTAGGCTAATTGGCAAAACAAATTCTCCCTAAATTGTCTCAAATTTGTTTTTTAATCCATAGATCTATAAACATGGACAGGGATCGCGGGTAGAGGTAGGAACATCGGGGTGGCGGGCCTGTTGGGCTGCAGGGCCTGTTTCCCGTGCTGTTTTGTTCTTTGTTTTTTGTTCTTTGAATGTTCTAAGCAACATCAACAAATCTCACAGGGTGCAGAAACTGAAAGTAAGTTCATGATTAGAATCACAATTTTTTTCCTCCAATTTCATAGAATCTTTAAAATGTAGAAGGGAACAAGTCTCATAGGAGTGCTTGCTTCATACAGATATTCAGTCTGCTAAATGTCGTTCTTACAGGCTGGTAATATTGTGGAGAAAAATCTCATTAACATAAACTTTGATGAAATAAGGGAGTAAACCGTCATCTTCATTGCAAAGCAGTAACGTGTTGAGATAGTTTACCCTCTTGTATTGTAGAATGCACAAAATTTCTATTTCACATAATCTCCCCCATGTTAAACCTTGGCTGGTGAGATGAAAAATCTAGTCAGACAAATCTTTTGCATTGTCTGTGAGCAAGTCCATGTTGTGTCTCATCATCACATTATAAAATATCAGAGATAACATCTGGAGTTGAGACCTCAGAGATGCATAAAATGGCGAGTGGGTAGGCGTCAACACACTCGGCATTAATAATTTCATCATTGTTCCACATGTCAGGGCGTTGACCTGAACTCAGACAGTCGGGAAGGGACATTGCAGTGATTGTGCCTTTGTGCAATTAATTTTGAAAGATGAAGGATGGAGAGAGAGTTAGGTTTTGATCCATTTCTTTTGTCCATTTCCCATACTGCATTTAACATGGATACAAATTTCTCATCTTTGCCTTCCAATCAATTATACAACATTGTTAGCACTGAACTGAGTGCAACTCTAATGAGCAACAGATACTAATATTCATGTGTATGTTTAGGATTTTAGTGAGTGAATATTGAGGCATTTCTGAAGCAAACATTTATACACAAATTAATAAAATAAAATATTCGCATGCAGGATAAATTCACGTTGACATATTTTAGGTGTATAATATGGATTCTGCAGAAGATTATCAATTAGTTTATAAAATTCAGATTATCCAATTAGGTAATCAATTATCCAGATTAGTCAATTATCCAATTAATTTCCTGCTTTGATGACAGTGAACTGTACCATGAAACTGTTTCTAATTGAACTTTCAGTGCATCACTCTATTGAAATTTTGATGCAGATATCTTTATTGTTAACGAGCTGTGAGGATTTAATTTAAACTGGAAGAACCCTCTGTTTTGATGCATCATCAAATCAAAGTACAATGTAATTATTTTTAAGTGACTTCAGTGAACTGCTTTCGACTGAAAGCTTAATGAAAATAGCTTTTACTGTTAATTAAGTATGACAGTTTGATTTAAACTCACTGTTATGACTACACCACTATATTTTGCCAGAATTCCTGGATCTAGTGGGCAAAGCATTTGTTTCATTAAGTCACCATTCTTTCCTCTGATATCACAGAATCCTTACAGTGCAGAAGGAGGCTATTTGGCCCATCAGACCTGTACTGACAACAATCCCCCCCGGCCCTATGCCACCAACCCCACATATTCGCCCTGCTAATTTCCCTGATACTAAGAGGTAATTTAGCATGGCCAATCAACCTAACCTGCAAACCTCTGGAGTGTGGGAGGAAACCAGAGCACCCGGAGGTAACCCATGCAGACTCCACACAGTTAGTCAAGGCCACAATAGGGTAATCCATTAAAATCTTGGAATCTTAATTTAACTTTACAATTTCCCAATACAATTCTATACTTGCCAAATTTCACTGATCTAGTGCTATTGATAACCATTTTAATTCTTACATATCCATTTTTAAAAATAAAGGCAGTTCTGTATCTTGAACTAGATTTGTGATCAGTCTCTTTGATTCTCACTCTTAATATTACCATGCCTTGACAGTTGTGCAGCCCACACTTAAAACCGTGACCTACCACGTTCCAGTTGACGGGTTTGTAATCGCAATAATCAGTGTATCAACGTGTTCCAAAGATCATTCTGTTACCTGTGTGCCTGTTTAGTCTGTAAATTTTCACACCATTTTTTAAATTGGTATTTACTGATCTCTTTGTTCAAGGAATTAATTGCTCCATTACAACTTTTGCTGAGCAATTGCTACACATTCACATGCTGTGTGCAGATAGAAGCTCATCTAATGTCTTGTATCGGGATTGTTCATTTTGTACTCATTTTGAATGGTTGTATGATCAGCCCTCAACTTACATAACTTAATAACATCCACCTGACGTGTGCTTCACACCATAAGACTTCAATCAGTTCTCCCTTGATCTTTTTCCCAATTAAACTATTCTATTTTGTGCATACGTCATAATTTAAATCCCTAAGCCCTGGAAATATCCATTCCCTGTGGTATGCACTCTTTTCAGATGACCAATACCCCTTAGAAAGTGGTTTCCACAAAATCTGTACTTAATTGGTAAGAATTCTTATCATGTTTAGCAACATCAGTAATGATCCCAAACCATGGATGCGATCCGGTTGGAAAAATGTTGATGAGAGATTCTAAGCTTTTCTGCAGCAATTATAAATTAGCAGTTGCTGGCAGTTGGAGGCCTGTACAAACCATTTGATGACTAATATTCCAACCTAACTTACTGTTTTGAAACATATTGGCCTGGAGGTTTGAAAATTGCTTTTGTTAACAGTGATATCTTATTAACGATAAATATGAAATCAGAGCATTGAGCAATGTTAATTGTTGCTTGTAGTGTACCCAAATTAATGGGATATTGATTTAATCTTTAAATATGCCCCACAAAGGCTGAAATCCCAAAGTGATCACAAGGACAGAAAGAATGTGCAACAGACTAAAAGTGAAGTAGTGGGAGAAGTTGATTGTGAGAGAAGCAAGTAAATAAAATCATGAAGAATAAAATGACGACACGTTAAACATGCAAGAATGAACAGGTCTGGATAAGGGTAAATAAGCCAATGTGACTTGGGCCAAGTATCCAGATCTAGGCACTATCTGGTCTGCTTTTTTGTTTCTTTCTCTTCAATCCAAACCTACATTACTCTGTTACCTGGTGTTCCACGTATGATTCTGTTCCCTCCTGAACACTTCAGCAAGTTGATATCTACTGCAATGGATAGCAATCTAATATTTATCAGTGATTAACAGAACCAGAATATTTGAAGCTGTAATTATTTAAAATCTTTATACTGTACCCTACTTAGGATGGCAGAGATGTAAAATTGGATTTGGCACATTTCAAGTCTATAAGAAAAGTTGCAGTGAAGCTTCATCTGCAGAATAGTTACCTATTAAGGGCTTTCTGGAAGCAATCTTGGAATTATCCCTTCACACTTTTATCTTCACATACTGTGAAATATGTCTTATTATAAAGAAGTTTCCACTGTAAAATCAATGCTCATTTTATGCAATTGCCTTTATAGTTCTTTTTTATATTTTAAATAAGCTAAATAGCTTGTTGAATTAAACTTGACAGAACAGAATTATCCCTGTCTAAAGCTTGGCTTACTTGGCTGCTGCTCCGCCCATAAGTGACCCTTTGCACCCTGAGATTTCTGTGCACTGGGCATAGTGGTATGGCTCATTAAATCCTCATGTTAATGAAAGAGCAAGCATTTTGTCTGCAGTTATTCAGCTTTTATACATTCATTTATTTGTATATACATTATAGAAAGCACAATTCAAGGAAACAGGAGTTTAGTGCTGGAATAAGAGATATCAATTATCCTTTGAGTCATGTGTAAAATTAGATACTTCAGGTCAGATACAAATGACCAAGTGAAAGATGTATTCATATGTTTGTCTGAACAGATAAACTAGGATATTGGGTTTAATAAACCACAGTAAATGAAACTGTCAGTAATAAGAATTGCTGATGTTTTTACTAGTTGTTTCTTGCTGTAATCATTGTTGGTCTGAGAGATGTTATATGTTTGCAAGTAGTGAACTTTTGTGCTTTAACCAGCAATTTACTTTCCAAACTTCTTTCTTTACACTGTAGGGCTAAATGGAACTTCCTAACAGCTTAGTTTCTGAGATAAACCTGAATCTAATCTGTCTGCTGCTAATGTCTTAAAAACCTTGGGTCTCTCAAGCTAATCTCTGGAAATATAAACCACAGGCTAAGCACAGCAACTCCAATTCTGGTCGTAAAATACAGAACGCAAATGGGCTATTTGATCTATTGAGCATGACTTCTATTGGACAGTGTACAATTTAAAATAACATAAAACCTCCTCAATCTAGCTAATTACTGTGGGAAGTGAATAAGGACAAGTGAAATCCAAGGGAATTCTGTGAAATGTTCTGCCTGGCTAGCAAAGATGTCATTCAGCAAGAGCTTCAGATGTGCAGGTGACATATTAATTTCCACTGTTTCCAAGATGCCAAAGAATTGATATTGTTTCATGCATTATTTGGCTATTGATGTCTCTGTTTACCCTGTTTCAAGAAAGGATTGAGATGGGGAAAGTTTGAAGGAGATATGCAGGGGAAATTTTTCATGCAGAGAGTGGTGAGTGCCTAGAACGTGCTGACAGAGGAGGTGGTGGAAGCATTAGCTTTAGCATTGACCCTTCTGATAACTGCCTAGTTTTGCTAATTTTGTATTCTTCTCTTCTAATGCAGGGCCAAGAATTAAAAAATGAATTATCATCTAAATTACAAGGAGATAGTTTTCATCAACATTACCAATGTTTGATAAACGTTTTAAGAACCTAACGTGCTCTTCAACCATTTTTTCTCTCCCCAACAAGAATGAGACCGAAGTATGTTCAGTGAATTTATCTTCATAACGTAGCCCAGTTCATGGAAGTTCTCCGTGCTTTACTTGAGATTAAAGATAGAAAGCACAGACTCCTGGATTCAAAAATCATTACTGTGCCCCATGCTGAATAGAAATGGGAGAAGTGCTGTCTGGAACAAGGTGGCACTGCCATTAAAATGTACTTCTCTTACCCCCCAGTTTATAAAACTGTGCACCAAATAGTTCAATGAGCTGAACAGGGTGACCATTGGACACAGTGATGACATTCTCCAGTCTTTCTTTCACAGCCTATTCTTCATCTTTTAAAATAAAGTATACACAATTTCACATCCTCACTGCACCCTGGTTAAGGAGATTGTAACAAGTGATTGAGCAATAATTCATTGCCTGCTGGATTTAAGAAGATTCCCCTTGGATACATCGTGACTAACACACATGATCACAGAGTCTATTGCTCTTCTTTGTAAGGACATCACTGAAGCTTTGAATTCCTTGCGTTCACCAATGAGCAAGTGATAGCTGCATTCATCTGCTCAGCACAGGCCCTGAGAAATGAGGCAGCTGGCATCCAGCTGTTGCCTCCACTTCCATATACGGACTGCAAGTTGGTACTAGTGGAGGGCCACATGGATCAGTGCTGGGTCTTCACTATTTACACTCTATATCAATGACTTGGATAAAGGGACTGAATGTCTGGCAGCTAAGTTTACTGATGACACAAAGGTAAGTAGGGAAGTACATTGCTAAAGGACAAATAGTTTGCAGAGGGATTTAGAAAGGCCAAGTGAGGGAGGGCGGAATTGGCAGATAGTTTGTAATGTGAGAAAATGCGAACTTAATCCACTGTGGCAGGAAGAACAGAAAAGCAGCATATGATTTGAATGGGGAAGAGTTCAGAAATCTACGGTACAGAGGGATCTAGGTGTCCTGGTACATGAATCACAAATGCTGGTATGAAGATACAGCAATGTGATTAGGAAGTCAAATGGAATGTTGTTCACTCAAGGCGATTGGGATATAAAAGTAGGGAAGTAATGCTACTGTTGCTGAGACCTCACCTGAAGTACAGTGTACAGTTTTCATCTTCATACCTGAAAAAGAATATCATTGTATTAGAAGCAATTCCATGATGATTCACACAACTGATTCCTGGGATGAATGGAGTTACTTTACCCGATACCCAATGGACTTTTGAGGAATGAGAATTGATCCGATTAAAACACATACGATCCTGAGAGGACTTGACAGAGTGGATGCTGAAAGAATGTGGTCACCCATTTAAAATTGTTTTTTTTTCTCTCCAAGTGTGGTTTTTCTGTGGAATTCTCTTTACCAGAGAGCAGTGGAGGCTGGGTCAGATCAGCAAGGCAGTGGATGGTCATGGGGGCAGACAAGTAAGTGGTGTTGAGGCCACAATCAGAATAACGGTGATCATACTGAATGGCAGAGCAGGCTCGAGAGGCTGGGTGACCTATTCCTGCTCCTAATTCTTGTTTAGGGAGCAGGTTGGAGCACACATGCATCATGGTTTCTTGACCATGCAACTGCAGTGTTACAGTGCTTCCCAAGATTTGACAGTTGCCATGAGATCAGACATCCCGTTGATCAGTGAGGCTACAATGAACAGCTTACAACTGGATCCTTCTACCTCATTCTGTCATAAATCAGGGCAATAGCATTCGATCTTTGTCCTCCCTCAACATACCATGCTCATGGTTTGTGATACAAGGCTTCGCGTGGACACCCTACAGAGATGCAACTAGTGCCACCTCCTTGCCAGGTGCCAGCTGTCAAGAGATGAAGGCTGCCTTCATTGTACAATCTTTATGTACAGTCAGTCACCTGCTGTAATCCTGGCCCTTGGGTGACACTTAAAGAAGAGCTAGAATAGTAGGTAGTTTGGCACTGGAGATGCACTCTGTTAGATGAGATGAACATAAATACTGATTTGCGCTTTTCAATTAATGAGCTATCAGAGGATGTATGTTTATATTCAAAGAGATTACAGTTATGCAGAAAAGGAGGATCTCATTTGTTGCAAACATTCACTTAGCTAATGACTATTAGCTAAGCCGTGCAGTCACAGAGAGGCCTGAGGTGTTTTCATTTGGTAGGTTGACTAATCATGGGGAAAATTTAATTGAACTGTGGTGTGCTTGTAGTTTAAATCATGAAGAGAAGACCTGTGGGAGCCTTTCAAACCCTTTGCATCTTTTTGTGAGGACCTCTAGATGGATATTTTCCTGAGCTTTAGTGAAGTTCAGGATTTTATAGGTATTGGGCCTTCTGTAAATTCTTTTATATACTGTGGGCTGATTCTGTCTCCTGCCTTTGCTGATCTTGCCCCTCAATGATAACAAAAAAAACTCATGCAAAGCAGGCAGTGCCAGCAAGGCCAGTATTAAAATATTAGAATCATAGAATCCCTATAGTCCAAAGGTGGCCATTTGGCCCACTGAGTCTGCACTGACAACAACCCCACCCAGGCCCTATCCCCGTAACTCCATGTATTTACTCTGTTAATTTCCTTGATACTAATGGTCAATTTAGCATTGCCAATTAGACTAACCCATTAACAAACAAAGCCATTTCCTTGCAAAGGTAAGATTACATAGATCTCAATTGTGACCTTATCAAATATTGTGAAAAAAATAAAAGTTAAAAGCTTTGACTTATAATTAGCTGTGCTCCACGACATGTCATCCCCCAGATGTGAAACATTAGCTGTATTCTTTTTCCATAGATGTTGTCAGATCTGCTGAGATTTTCCAGCAATCTCTGGAGTACTTGTTTTGCTATCTAGTTCCTCTTAACTAAAGATATTCCAATTGATCAACAAGAGCTTCCAAACACCTTTCTTCCTGGGGAATGCCTGTTTCCTGCTTTCTGCACATTTGGTACTACATTTAGGAATATAATATTAATACAATAATGGGCAGCACGGTGGTTAGCACTGCTACCTCACACCCAGATATCCAGATTCGAATCTGGCCATGGGTGCTTGTGTAGAATTTGCACATTTTCCCTGTCTGCATGGGTTTTCTCTGGGTGCTCTGGTTTCCTTCCACACTCCAAAGGTGAGCAGGTTAGGTGGATTAGCCATGCTAAATTACTCCTCAGTGTCAGGGGGATTAACAGGACAAAATACTTAGGGTTACGGGAAGAGGGCCTGGGTGAAATTGCTGTTGGTGCAGGTTGGATGGGCTGTGAATGCCCTCCCTCTGTACTGTAGGGATTTAATGATTTTTTTTCATTTCTTGTTGCAGGTTACATATCATCCACACGATGGTGCTGCTCACACAGTTGATACAACATTTGTGTTCTGGAGGTGAGTGCCATTATTTTAACTGGAATGGTCAGGGTTATGGAGTCTTGTGATATGCACATAGACATTCGAAACTCCGTTCTTTTACCAGATGTCTCTTTTTGAATTGTATAATAAATGACGTTTACCACTCCGACTCTCCTTTCTAACTGCGGTAATAGCAGTGTGAAGGAGCAGAGCACAGTGATTCTAAATGATATCATTAGGGTCGGATCCATGTTCCTGCATGGTTTGCTTTCAGTTAATTAGATGAATTTTTTTTTCTCTCTTTTAAGACTGGGTTGGGGGCAGAAAAATGTTACCGTATCATCGTCATGTAACCAAATATTACATTTTGAACTTGTCTTCTGCCCACATTATGTTCACTTGTAAGAGTTAGATTTCTATGGAACACTCTTTACAAATAGATGATTATTTTTTAACAAAGACAAAATTGCACTGAAGGTACAAATTAATATCCAAGCAAACTCAGATCAAAGGAATAAAACTATAGATTCAAAAAATAGCTTTATCTTGTCATTGCTTTTTGACAGCTTTAATTATATTTTACGGCCTGGTTTTAACACGAATAAAAGAAAACATTATTTACAAGGATTATTAAGAACTTGCAAGTTTCTTGTGCTGAATCTTCAATAGCCATTAACATGTTTCAGAGATTAATAGTGATTTTGCTTAGCGTGTCTGAGATAAACACAATTGTTTGCTGATGCTCTGGGGAGATTGATTCACATTTGATAACTGAGCCTTCAATCATTGTGACAGTTTAACAATACTGAGCTTGTTTTGACTTTTCAATCATATTCTTTTTTCATGAACTCCTAGTTATCTTTTATATATATGTATAGAGACTTTACTTGGTGTGCAATGTTTGGCTATTGTGAATGCATATCTGAACATTTAAACTTTCTAAATAAAAGCAAAAGTGGAACTTGGGCATATATTATATAGAGTCTCTCTTTTTTAAAGGCATTGAAGGCCACTTGAGGACAATTTAATCCTAAATCTAGTTCCAGAGAAAGCATACTCTTTGTATCCTGTATCATAAAGCTGCCTATTGTTGGAATTTAAAGCAAGGGAGATTATGGCATTCTCTCATATATATACATTCAAAGTGTTAATCCATTCCATATATAGTTTTGGATGTCTTTAGTCCGGAGTTGTAGCTTGCACAGACTTCGAATATGCTGTGTGCATATTAAAATGATCAGGAGGTTGATAGAAGCAAAAGCTGAAAAACTGAAACAAACTTAAAGGATTAAATGGGGATTTTTTTTAAAAAAAGAATGCTACAAATTAAGAAAGCTAAAATAATATTTTACAAGGTATGATTAATAATAAAAGCCCTATTGTCCATCTTTGGTGAAATATATATTAGCCTGGCCTTCTTAGGTAAATACCATTTTACGGCCAAATCAGCATGGGTTATGAGGTTACATTACACAGCCCAGACTTGTATTCTCTTGGCTGGAAGGACTGCCAGTAAAATCCACCTTGACAAAGTCAAGGACTTTGTGTTGTGTGTTGAACAGTGCGAATAAATTATGCATGAAATTGCACTGCTGTCTCTTGTGTGCAGAATTGCTCCTTTGATATGAAAGGTTAATTCTGAAAGGAGTCAGAAATTGCTGGAAATTGCTGGGATAAGTAGGTAGTATTCTCTGCTATGAGCCGTTATTACCAGAAATTGCATTTCCTTTCAAGTCTCTCCTGGGATTCAATTCAAGCGATGCATATAAACTGTATTCAATAGAATGGTGTTTGTAAGTATGAAGAGTTTCTGTCCACGAGCTCCTGGAAAGTGCTTGGAGTGTGGAACAAAATGTTCGAGTGACCATCCTGTGTACATATACTTGTCACACTGTGCAAATATCTGGATGCAGTCGGAAACAATCAAACAGCAATTTTTCTTCTCAGGGGAATGATACAGTCCTAAATCGTCTTAATTTGTTCAACATTTTTACAAGTGTAACTTCCGAAACACGCATGTCAATAACAGCGTTTGAGGTATCTGCCTTTTTAAAGTTGCATGCTTTCCTATCATTTATATTTTTCTACTCTGACATTTTACAAAACAAACAATGGATTTAATTTTGAAAATAGAAGTTTAACTTGTAAATTGGATTATGATTGAGGAGGCATGTGCCCGGGGGTTAACAAGCTTCAACTGAACATGTCTCATCTTCAATCAACTCTCTTTTCCATGTAAATGGTGTAGGTAAAATTTCTTGTGTGTGATTATACACTGTCCTAGCCAATCAACATATAAATAAACCATAATCGTGTTTTATCATCTTGTTATATAATGAAAATGACCCTTTAACACCAGAGCAATGTGATGTTTTATAAAGCTGCAATCTTCAAAATGTAGCATAAATTATGATTGTATCTGGGCATGTTTCCATGGTATTACTGCATACCATCCCATTTCACAGGGATGGGATGTACTTTTGATTGTTTGGCAAAAGTACTCAAAAGAAAACTCTTGAATAAGTGTTGGAAACTTGGATTCTCTGTTTTTATTATACAAAGAAGCTAGCAAACACATTGTCAAACGGAGAGTAGGTTTTAATCCTGCTGATTTAATATCTCTGAGTTGTTATCCAATTTGGTCTTTGGAAAGCTGGACAAGTCCTTGCACAATGAAAACTCCAAGATTGTTCACTAATTCAACTATCCCCCAGGCATTGTGTTGCTAGTACTAGTTCATAGTCATGTAAGTCATAGATGTCACTTTCATCATGCAGAGCTATAGGAAGTACTTCCTAGTGCTGGGAAATTGAAACCAATGGAAGATATTGGCCCTCAAATGTTTTCATCAGGCCTACAGTTCAGGTGATATTAACAGAAACATGGGTGGAAAGAAAGGCCATCAAGTCTACTCCTATTCAACGTGCTGTTACAAAGCAATATGACTCCCAATCAAACCCATCTACTAGTAACCTCAGAAAAGAGCCAACGAAATAGAATTGTCATAGTTCTTCAGAGTAAAATATTTAACATATTATGGGCATATTTTTTGTTGCATACCAATTTCGGAAGGTACTTGGTATTTTAATTTCATTTTAGCTTACCAACTTTCATCATCTTCCTGATCTGTGCCCAGATATGCCAAGTTCAACAGGTGGCATATATTATCACATCATTTAATTTTCCAGCCTATGACAAAACAAAATACCAGAATTTACTATAAGAAAGCAGAGAGGAAAGAGCATTTAATGTTATTTGTGCAGTAAGTGACAGAAACTTCAGGCTAATCCAGATGTGTAGTTAAATGAAGAAATGCCAGAAATTGGCATTAGGGATTGCACTGCACCTTCATAATCTGCACAAACAGCATCTCGCCATCTACATTGCCATTTCAATGTTTCAAATAGTCTGCAGTGCTACACTTGCATTGTAATTATGGATTTAACTTGCCACTGAAATTAGGATTTGTCCATTTGAGTTGAAGCATCCTTTTCAGCAGCGTGATCTTCATCACTGTCAAACAACCTGTCTGGCAGTGATAATTAACATTTAAACATTGACACAGAAACTTTGAAAATGGGAGTAGGGGTAGGCCGATCATCCATTTGAGCTTACTCTGCCATTCAATACGATCAATGCTGATCTTCTATCTCAGTGCCACATTCCTGCGCTCTCCCCATATCCCTTGACATCTTTACAGTCCAGAAATCTTAAATATTTCCTCCTTAAATATGTTCAGTGACTTGACTTCAGCTTTCTTTGGTAAAGAATTCACAGATTCACAATCCTCTCAGTCCAACCCTCTCATCCATCTCGGTTCTAAGTGGCCTATCCTATATCCTTTTTCTAGACCTCCCAGCCAGAGGAAACAACACCCCTGCATCCAGTCTGTCCAACCATGTCAGAATTTTAAATATTTCAATTAGATTCCCTCTGATTCTTCTAAATTCCAGTGAATACAGATTCAGCCAACCCAATCTCTCCTCATGCAACAATCCTACCAAACCAGGAAACAGTCTAGTGAATGTTTGCTGCACTCCCTCTTTGGCCAGTATATCCATTCTTAGGTAAGGAGACAAAAACTGCACATGTTACCCCAGGTATGGTCTCACCCAGGCCTTGTACAGCTGTGGTAAGATATCCTTTCTCCTGTCCTCAAAGCTTCTTGCAATGTAAATCAACATATCATTCACCTTCCTAACTGCTTGTGGTGATTGCATGCAGTGACTGGAATAGTCAGACACCCAAGTCCCTTCATACATCAGCATCCCTCATCACCATTTAAAATATACTTTGCCATTCTGTTTCTCTATCTTAAAGTGGATAACTTCACATTTATCCACATTATACTGCATCTGCCATGTTTGCTCATTGTCTAAATTACCTTGAAGCTTCTTAACATTATCTTCACATTCCCACCAACTTTCATGTCATCAGCAAACTTATAAATGGTTTCAAATCATTGATGTATGTTGTGAATAGTTGCTATCCAAACACTTGATCCCTACAGAAGTCCATTAGTCACTACTTGCCACTTTGAAAAAAATCTATTTATTCCAATTCTGTTTCCAGTCTGCTAACCAATTCTCAATCCATATTACCCCCAATACTGTGTGTATTTTTTTACGGGTGGAACAGTGGTTAGTACTGCTGCCTCATAGTGCCAGAGGCCTGTATTTGATTCCTGACTTAGGTCACTGTCTGTGTGCAGTCTGCACATTCTCTCCTGTGTCTGAGTGGTTACCTCTGGTTTCCTTCCATAGTCTGAAAGACGTGCTGGTTAGGTGCATTGGCCAGACTAAAGGCTCCTTCAGTGTCCCTAAACAGGTGACCGAGTGTGGCAACTAGGGAATTTTCACAGTAACCTGACTGCAGTATTAATGTAAGTCTACTTGTGACACTAATAATGAACTTAAAACTAATGTTATTCACTAACCTAAAACTATGCAGCATAATCAGTTCTTCAGTTTTAAATTGTTGGAGAATGAAAAATTCTTTTACTTTCTCTTTTTATCTTTTTTGCCATTGTCTTACCTTAGAATCCTCTTGTTGTCGGACACCAATGTAGATTGTAACATTCATTAACAGTTCTTCAGTCTTGTTCATGTTGATCTTTAGAAAGCATTGCACTTTTAAAATCTCAAATTATAGCAACTTACAGTGTGATAGATCTCCAAAGCTGAACAACCGAATGTAGATCCAATTAATGATGGTTGCCATTTGTTCAATGGTTACAAAAAGACTCATCCCAAGAGCATTTCCTTGAAATGTCTGCATAGTTTTGAAAGACTCAGTTTAAAATGGTAACTATTACTTTCTCTATCTATTAAAATACCAACCGTGTGACAATCCAAAAAAATGCAGTTTTTTTAAAAATATCAGAATCATGAAGTATTCAGATGTTATCAGAGGGTGTGTCCACTTGAACTACTGGTTTATGGTGGTGTATAGTTTTGTTTTTGGAATGGAGTTAAAAGTAACATGAAAGTAACCAGTGAGAATAGCCAGCCCAGTCATTGTGTGATGATTATTAAGACTATTTATTAAACTGAAGAAGAGACAGATACACATAAATAGGACAATAGCACTCTAAGGCAAATATATGAATTTCTAAACATACCCACAGTTTATATAGAAATCACCCCACATTCCAAAATATATATCTGTAATCCCTGAACTCTTTAAGGCTTTTTTTCCCCAAACAGCATGTCAAATCCAGTTTATAGTTACCACACAATACAAGGTAGATGATCAAGTCCAGTAAAGGTCTTTTCCTGGTCCAGCAAAGGTATCTAAACAACCTTTATGAAGGTTTCTGCACCATCATGGCTCTATGACTTTGTAGATGTTAAAATGGCCTCTCAGTGGGGAGATGTTATTGGCTCTTAAATGTTATAATGCCTCTTGGCTTTTAGAAGTTAAACTGGCCTGCTGCTTCTGCAGGGGGATTTTATCCAGGTTCCTCTTTAATTCTCCCTTTGATGTATTTGGGCTGTCTGCATCTCTCCCATTCTATGATTCTTAAAATTAGATTAGAATCAGTGTGTTCCTCACTAATCTCCTATTTGTCCAGGTAATCTATTTCCTGACAATAGCCATTTACAACTGATTCTGTCAAGGTGCCTGCTAATCCTATTACTGGGAAAGGACACGTCTCATCATCCCTTTTGAACATTGGCTAAAAGCATGCTGTCCTTAGGCATGTTCTTACCTGTTGCTGGGCACATTGTATTCTATCATTCCTTGCTAAATTCTTGTTCTTTCTGTTATGACAATCAGGAATCAATTAGGGAAATGGCTTACTCTGGGTCAGTACACCAGGTTTATTGTTATTCGTGATATTTCCTTGTTGTGGGGGAGGGGGGCTGCTGGTGGGAACAGAATGGTGTCACAGTATTTTATAACCTTTAAATTGAGATGGAAACTTTATGAGCATGGTTTTTGCTCCAAGTAAGATGTGCTGTAGTCTGCATTGGCTGTTTGGTCCTCTCCAAACCTGCTTACTAGTTCTCATATTTTTGTAAATAAGAGCTAGTGACATTGGTATCTCAAAATATTAGATAGTAATCATTGTGAACCTGGGGTAACCTAAAGTAGAAGAGGTAGACTGTATTTACCACCAGAATTAGTTGCAAATGGCAGATGTGGAGCTTTTGAGCTAGAGACTTGCAAAAACTCCGAGGAGCAGTCACCTTGCTAGAATTTAACTTTCTGTCCGCAAGGATTTGCAAGATACCACCTGTGTGGAGAGGTTGTGAAGATGAGATATGAGATTCCCAGTGGACAGTACTTGGCATTTTAATAAAGGAGGGAAAGTAACAGGACAGGATGGAAAAAAGGAAATTGAAGCCAAATATGAAGAAGGTGTGATTTTGAAGATTTTAATCTTTCCATAAAGAATTTACAGCTCATCTAGATGATTCAAAGATCTTAGTTAAGAGAGCAGAGTTAGAAATGTGTGCTTCATCAAAGATTCAGTCAGAGTGTTGTCCGACCCAATATGCGTCAATACAAACAGAAGAAGAAATCCAGCAGAGGCAGCAGAGAGACATCACCGAGGAGAATTCCGGGTAAAGTTGCAGTAGTCACTCTGACTGCATCATGCGTAGAGAAAGAATCCCTCCAGAGATAAACAGGAAAAGAACATGGCACAGTGGCAAGCACTAGGGACCCAGGTTCTATCCCCAGCTTGGGTCATTGTTTGTGTATCTATTTGGGTTTCCTTTGGGTTTCCAGTGCTCTGGTTTCCTCCCACTGTGCAAAGATGTGAGGGTTATGTGGATTGGCTGTGCTAAATTGCTCCTTGGTATCAGGTGGACTAGCTATGGTAAATGCATAGGGATATGGGGATAATTTCTGGATGGAACTGTTGTTGGTGCAGACACAATGGGCCGAATGGCATCCTTCTGCACTGTAAGGTTCTATGATCCAGCAAAGACGGCAGAAAGACACTTCTGGGGAGACTTCACCGAGGAACATTCTGGGAGAAGTTGCTGTATCCTGACTGCCTAGTAGGTAGAGGAAGAAAGGGACAAATTTGGAACTACTATGAAGAACATCTTGAGGGAAAATGTCCAGTGACAACAGAATCATCCCCCGTCTTATCTCATTCAGGTGAATAGCTCGGCTAAACTTTATAAATTATATTGTTGCATTTGCAAAGTTCCATTCAACCATTTGCACAGATCTGTTTCTCTCATTTTGTATTTTAATCTCAGGAAGCTATGGCAAAAGTCTACATTGTTGGTACCAAATAGTCTGACACTTTGTTGTTCAATTTAATCAGGTTTGAGAGACCATCCCACCTTGAAAGTAAAAGAGCTGTCCCAAAATGCAGCGAGCTGTGTTCCTTTACAGTCTGAGGATATAAGAATGAAGAAGATCCAAATTAAAGCTCTGATGTAAGAATATCTTTTTCTTTGAAGATGGAATTGCGTGTTAGACTGATTAAGTTGAATCGAAAAGCAACAATGCAATTCTACAGACTCTCATAAATATGGTAATTACCAACCCTGGGCTATACAACCTAAAACCCAGATAACAAGATGTGCAGCTTAGTTGTGGGAATCTTTTATAATCTTTGAATGAGAATAAGGGTTAAACTCCGGTGAGCTGCCTTTGGGAGCTAAAATAGGGCAGGGTAGGGTGAGATTTTCTAGCTTCCCACTAGTTGCATCCCCAGTCCCATCCTCAGTTTGTTGCATCAACATTATTTGCATGGACCAAGCCGATGTCTGCAATTTAACAGATGCAATGAGCCCCCATATTTACCTTGAGTTTAGATCAGGAGTTCAGGAATCACAGTTCTCAATGAGCCTCTGCAATTCTGCGCATGCATTGGCTTGGAAAATGCTACATGCATGTAGTTTGTCTATTTTTACGTTCTTTGGCTGGGAACTGGCCTTGTACACATATGCAGCAGGAAAAGAAGTAAAATGAAACAGCGCAAAACTAAAGTTAGGTGAACTCAATACAAGGAAGGTGTCACAGTGAACGGGGCAAAAGGAAGGAAAAGACAGAAGTCCTAAATCAAAAGGAAGATTCCCAAACCAGGCCGTACGGACAGAAAACAGTCCTACATAAAGGACAAGGATGGAAATCAGGAGAAGATTCTATTAAACAAGGTTCAAAGACAGGACCAGAGCAATTGACTCTGAATTAAAGAGAGAGAGCTGAAGGGAGAAAACTTGAAGAAAAGCAGATTGAGAGAAGCCCTGAAGATCAGAGAGGAAAGCTGTTGGTTGGTGATTCCATGTTGTTGTTTATAAGGGTGAAGACACCCTTTGGAACAGTGTTGTTCTGCTTGGCATAACCAAAGGTCTGCAAGTATGCTTGGAAGGTGAAGTTTGAATGTATGCTGAAATCTGACAAAAGGAATCTTATAAGGCAAGATTAAAACCCTGGAGGTGGACTCTTGTTGAAGTTGTTTAAATGAGAGTGACTTTGGGGAGAGAATTCCAAGGTGAGTTATTCAAATGTGGAGATTGGAAATCCTCACGTGAAATAAAGTTGACTCACATTGTGACTACCTTCTGGGTGGATTGTTTTAAAAAATTCATAAAATTTGCATTGGTCACATCTGTCATTTACTTTGGAGTACAAAAAATGATTCAAATGTTTACAATTCCTGGTGTGTCTATCCACCGTTCACCAGTTGATTCACATGTAGTCTTTACCTGCCATGACTATTAGGGTGTAATATAGATATGGTAAATTGTTTTATTTTTCCAAATTTGTATATGTCAAGAAATAACTGGGATAAAGGAATTGTGAATATTTGAATCATTTTCTTATGTTTGCATTGACATCTTTCACAGAAAATCCCACCCATGGAAACTTATAGTACAGAAGAAGGTCATTTGGCCTGTTCAAATTTTGTATTGTATTTCTCAATTTATTAACTCTCACAATTTGAATGCCTGGTAACTAGGAATATTAGAACCTATTTCTGTCTTTGTTTGAGTCAGATCTCTGCTAATGTAACATCTCCATAATCCCATATAGCAATCTGTGCACAGTTTATGAATCTTACTACTTCACTATGGATGAACATTGACACACATGCAATTTAATATATATTTTGCCACTATGCTATTTACCTCAATCTGGTCCCTACAATTTTTTTGTGGAAAGAGTTTATTGCTCTATATATTGAATTAATTTTATTTATTATTGCCATATGTATTGGTAAAAGTGAAAAGTATTGTTTTTTGTGTGCTGTGCAGAAAAAGCATACCATTCATAAAGTACGTAGGGAGTAGGAAAAGAGAAGATTCAGAACGTAGTGTTACAATCATACCTAGGGTGTAGAGAAAGATCATCTTAATTTAAGTTAGGTCCTTTCAAAAGACTGATGGCAGCAGGGAAGAAACTGTACTGGAGACAGTTAATACATGACCTCAAACTTTTGTATATTTTCCCTGATGGAAGAAAGTGGAAGAGAGCATCTCTCTGTCTGTGCTCTTCTCTGCCTTTTCAGATTTTGTTCTTCAGCCAAAATGGCCTGAACCTTCCCAACAGAATGAGCTAACTTCTCAGTTAAATTATTGGTCCCAGCTCTGCTTAGGTGCCAACTATCCATCTCGCATAGACTCTCTTTCCCCAGAACTAGTTCTACTATGCCAAGAATCTGAAACTCTCTCTCCTGCATTACTCCCTAAGCATAAATTCACTAGCACTTGGAAATGGGAATAATTCTGAGACTACTCATTGTTAAGTCTTTCTTCGAGCTCCTGAAGCTCTTCCTAAAGGTCCCAACACATTTTCACCTATGTCACTGACTCCAATATGGACCACAACTTCTGACTCACAGAAAATTTGACACTTACTGGATGATATCTTCTGGCCTGGCAACTGGGAGGCAACAATACATTTGCGAATGGTATGTTTGAACCCTAACCCTAATATTAATATAGTGTGCACAGCACAGTGGCACAGCAGTTAGCACTGTTGCCTCGCAGTGCCAGGGATCTGGGTTTGATTCCCAGCTTGAATCACTATCTGTGTATGGAGTTTGTGTTTTCTCCCCGTGCCTGCATGGGTTTCCTCCGGGTGCTCCAGTTTCCTCCCAGTCTGGGAGACATACTGGTTAGGCACATTGACCCAAATCGCTATTGAAGTGTGGCGAATAGGAGGATTTCATAGTAACTTCATTGCAGTATTTTAATGTAAACCTTACTTGTGACTAATAAATACACTTTAACCTTGATCGCACCAATAAACTTCTTGAGTTAATTTTGTTTTGCTTAAAAATGTTCAGTTCATGAATAAATTGTAAAAAGTGTCGTGGAGCACATCAAATGTTTACGATCCATTGAAAGTTTTTAAAATTTCATTGCAAATAATTTAGAGGGCACAATTTTGCCGAGCTGTGGTGTTTGCGAATTATTATTATTAAGTTAGATTTTGAAAAGTAACCTTATTCTAGCTGTCTGACTGCGTGGACCTGAGACACTGAGGTTGAATATTTATGATTTGTAGTAATAATTTCAAGCATTATTGAGCCAAATGTGTTGAAGTAGCATTTTTGCAGCTTTTGTTTGCTGCAAAAATGAATGCGTGAATACTGCTGAACCTTGTATTAAACCAACACATCGATATTGACTGCTTCTCATTCTGCATCTTTATGTTGCCACTTTATTAATAATCTTCAAAACTGCTGCTTTGATTGTGTATCTTCCTGTATTTTTTGTTCCTGTTTTGTAATCATTCCCCAGAATGCTGAAGCAGTAAAGAATTCCTGTGGATAGGAAAGCTTATAAATAGAGCTCTGATACTTCCAGAATATCTTGGTAAACTTGTGAAGTGTCATCCTTTGTGTTGTTGCAGAGGATTAAGATATTACAGTATATTGTAAGTACAATAATGTGAAACATTGCTGTCTTAATCTTTGAGACCCACTTTTGTGACTGAGTCACATTGATGGGATGAACTTCTCTATTTGCTTGCTATAAAATCAATTAATCCGGGCATATTTGTTCTAGTTCCCTGTGTCTGTTTGTTGGAATACTAGAAGGATAAATTTAATTGAGCTTTCTTTTTAGCTCCTGTTTCTTTAATGTCTGCATCTCTCATTTATTTATTAGTGTGACATGTAGACTCTACATTAACACTGCAGTTAAGCTATGAGAAAATCCCCTAGCTGTCACATTCCGGTGCCTGTTCATGTACTTTTAGGGAGAGTTTAACCTAGCCAATGCTCCTAACCAGAATGTCTTTTGGGCTGTGGGAGGAAACTGGAGCAATTGGAAGAAACCCACACAGACATGGGGAAAATGTACAAAGTCCACACAGACTGTGACCCAAGGCGGGAATCAAACCTAGGTCCTAGCACTGTGAGGCAGCAGTGCTAACCACTGTGCCACCATGCATCTTATGCGTGGAGATCCCAAGCAAGGCCCCTTAGGTTCTTATAACAGCAAACCGTTTGCTCCATTGCAAGTGCATCAATTCAGCTGAAGTTCCTACTTTTCACAGGCAAGCCATTTGTTTTCAAATTAAAAGCAGTTGAAACCTTTGACTCACAATCAATAGTCATTTGCTTTCAGTATTGCAATATTATTTTCAACGGATCTCCCACTCTTAGTTGGACCTGATTGAGAGCATTATTAATTAAAATGATCATGCAAAAAAAATGATGAGCATTTTAAACAGTGCATTTAATCTAGCTCACAGAAGAGTTCCAACCCCGGTGAGAGCAGCAGGAAGGGTTTTATTGGAAGCTGTACTTTACAAAGAGCATTTATTTGTTAATGGTTAATTAAGGGAACAGCTGTCCTGCTGAGAATTATAATCCAGTGCAGTAATCTGAGTGGATGTACTGTGTCATTAAAAATCGCTGTTGGCGTTATTACCTGACAAATGCTGGAAGTGTTCATGTAACATTCCTTTGTCTGCTATTTTAGCGTGCACGTCAACCAATTTAAAATAAATAGCACGATGGCCAGCATTAAAGTAGGGGAGAAACAATTGAGGTATGAATGCATGAAGTATCAGTGCATTAATATTGTCAACAGTCATTTCTAGGCTAACATCCTCCATTTACTGGAGGAGAGAATCCTTTCCTCTTTGCAGGGGGAGGTTATTACCCTGTGGATCCAGCTCCTTTATGATCCGTGGAGGACAATGAGTTGTTGTTATTTAATTAAAAGCTACATTGTTGTAATTAGTTGTTTGGATCTCAAAAGTAATTAAAAATAATAGCTGATCTCTGTTGCACCAGATTGTACGAGCCTGTCATATTGCTTTACTCTTGACCTATGCATGCGTTAGTGCAGTATAATTTGCACCTACTTTTAGTCAGCAAAAATAACTGTTTTTGTATCAAAAGCAATGAAGAAGTGTACTTTTTTCCAATTTTTAGGAAGAGACTGTCATCATTCCCTCCCAACTTAGAGGCATTTATTTTTTCAGTTTTAAAAAACTATAAACACAACTCAATTGCGTCTTGGTTGTCATTAGCTAGTGAGTTGGCATTGCAATATTCTTACCAACATAGTTACCCTATCTTTCAGAAACAAATGGGTCCTCAACAAGTAATGAGAGTCAGAATCTCACTGACACTATCCTGAAATCAAAACATTTTTACATGCTACCTAGAGGTGCTGAGTTTCATTGCTGGTCACAATCCAAAGTATTACAATTTGTAACTATTATTTGTTTCTAGAAGTAGGTATAAAAGCCTTGGCTGGAATTCTCTGGCTGTTCATGCTGGCAGGATTCTCCAGTCCTGTAGGCAGTGCACCCCTGTCCGTGGGTTTCCAGCTGGCGTGGGGTGATGTCACTGGGAATTCCCATTAACAGCAGCAGGACCAGAGAATCCTGCCGCTAGCAAACAAGCAGCCACCTCCCGCCTGCAGGAATCACGTGGTTGGGAGGCTGGAGAATCTGGCCCTTTATAGCACCTTTCATGACTACAATGTGCCCCAAAATGTTTTATAGCCAATGAAGTACTTCTGAAGTAATTTCACTGAGGTAATATAGGAAATGCACAGCCAACTTGTACATAAGAAGTATTGAGATAAGGCCCAGACAGTCGTTATTTTTGCTAATGTTGATTGAAGGATAAATTTTGGCCAGGAAACCAGGAATAGCTCCTCTGTACATCTTTGAATAATCCCATAATATCTTTTATGTTCACCTGAGAGCGCAGATGGGACCTCGGGTCAGCCAGATTATTATACTTTTGCAATATTTTAATTTATGGCAGCAGTTTTGACTCTGGCCATGAGAGTCTTCTGTAGCATCTCATCAAATACGTAACATCTATCCAGTCTGTGGCATTCTTAAACACATTCAATACATCTGTGAGGTATGACCTGCCTTTCCGAAGCCCATTTTGGCTTAGAACTCTTGCCTTTGCTCATATTAAGTAGAGTCCCATTATAACAGACACTAATGTTATTCCTATAATAGATGTCAAGCAAAGTCCTATAAATTTGCAGAATCATGCTTCTGACCTTATATAAAAAAAAACAGACATTAGCTATTTTCTAATCCTCTGGTGACACACTTGTACTTAATGAGCTGCAAAAAAAATCTTGTCCGTATAGTTTCCTCTATTGCTTCCACATTATGAATATTCAAGCAATCTAGTTAATTAGTCATTGTTTCTTCACTGATAACTATTTTGTCAATAAACCCAAGTGCATCGCCTTCTCTTTAACAAATGAGAAGTGCACACCACCTGTATCCTGAAAATTAGAATAAAACTTACCATAAAAGATATAAAATTTCCATCATGGGTGTTCTTCCTTCCATCCTCTGATATTTTGTCTTCACAAACATTCTTCAAAGTCCTGTTATTCCCTTGACAGGAAACAAACAATCATTATTAATGATAGTACTTCATATTGACTGCTGGGAAGTACCACAAGAATTAGCCTTGGCACCCTCTGTTAGCACAATATTTATAAATTGTGTAAAAAATGTCCAAATGTTTGGATGATATTTTGTAAAGAAAGTGAAAAGAAATAAAAATCAAAGCTACCGAGACATGACACTTTATCAAAGTGTTTGAAATGCGGCTAATCGGGAATATCAAGCCATGTGCCTCAGTCTGTAGGATTCTCACCTGATTATCAGAAAATCATGGATGCAAGTCTCACTCTTGACACTAGATTGCAAGTATCTAGGCTGGCTCTATATTCGGTACTGATGATATGCTGCACTGGGCGGAATTTTCTGCATCCCCGTGGCGTATTTTGTGGAGGCAGCCTGCCATTGACTAGTGGTAGGATCTTATGATCGCACCAGTCAATGAGGTTTCCTGTTGTTTGCACTCCCCACTACCAGGGAATCCGCAGCAGCAAGGCTCCATCTGTGGGATCAGAAGATCTCTGGCAGGAACGGTTGGAAAATTCTGGCCACTGCCTTTTGAATGAAATGTTAAAATTGGACCCTGTCTGCTATGTAGTTAAAAGATCCAATGTCACTATTTTGAAGAAGAATAGAAGAGTTCTCCTTGGTTTCCAAGTCAAAGTTTAATCCTCAATTAACATCATTAAAACAGATTGATTCATTGCCATTTCTGGAACTTCGTAATCCACACAATGGCTGCTGCATTTCCTCCAGCCCAACAATGATTGCATTTCAAATGTACTTCATTGGCTATAAAGTCCTAATATAATGACAGGTGCTATAAAAATGCAAGTCTTTTTTCCATTTTAGTGCTATTTATAGTAATTCTTTAAGATTCTTGACTCGCTTTCCTGCAGCCTGTTAGGTGGTGACCATTTTCTTTATGTTATCTTAAGTTTGCTCTTCAGTGGATGAAATGTGATGAGTCACTTTAGTACTTAGTTTTACTCATTTTCAGCAGTTGTCTACTCTCGTTATTCTCTATCCTGGTTTGAAACATTGTCAAAGTTATGAATGGGAACTTGGGTAGGCCACAAATGACCAAAGCTCTGATGTTACAGCAAATCACTTTCATTCTGTTGTAGAAGTCTTTTAAGTCTTTTTTTCCATCGAAATATTGCTCATTCCCAGGGTTGAAATATTTTAGAGACTGGGTTACCTCCTTCATATGTTATTCTGATCACCATTCCAAGTCATCGATTGGCACGAAATTCTTAAGACTGGACGTTGACAATCTTCTCTGCTTTCAAACTTGGGAAATCTCTTCAGCTGTAGCTCCATTCCTTTGACTGGTATTCACACGGGCTTAGATTTGGGTATGTCCAGGTATAAGAGTGGGGAGACAGTGACATAGTGGTTATGTCACTGGATGAGCAATCCAGGCTAATAGTTGAGGGAACTGGCTTCAAATCCCATCATGGCAGCTCATGGAATTTGAGTTCAATTAATTAATAAAAATCTGAAATTGAAAGCTAGCCTCAGTACTGGTGCCATGAAAATATCATGGCCTAGTGGTTTTATCACTAGACTATCAATCCAGAAACTCAGCCAATGTTCCGGGGACCACAATAGATGGTGGAATTTGATTAAAAAATCTGGAATTAATGATCTACTGATGATCATGAAACCATTGCCAACTGTTGGAAAAACCCACCTGGTTCACTAATGTCCCTTAGGGAAAGAAATCTGCCATCCTTGCAGATCTGGTCTACATGTGACTCCAGAACTACTGCAATGTGGTTGACTCTCAGCTGCCTTCCAAAGACAATTAGGATGGCCAGCTAATGACACTCATGTCCCATGAATGAATTTTTACAAAAATGTCATAAAAACCTATCTGGTTCATTAATGTCCTTTAGAAAAGGGAATTTGCTGTTTTTAACAGGTTTGGCCAACAGGTGACTGCAGAGCAACAGCAATGTTGTTGACTCTGAAATGGCCCAACAGTTTGGTTCAAGGGCAATAAATGCTGGCTTTGCCAGTGATGAGCACATCCCATCTGAAAAATTTTTAGAAATGGTTTAAAATCCAAACCTTGAGAGCAAAAATCCTGATTATAAACTTTGTCCCAAGCTTAGTGATAAAATAGCATATCGAGGCTAAAATAAAAGCTGATGTTGTTAAGGAACAGGCATCAAATGCATGGGATCATAACACTATACATTTCATTGCATAATTATTTACATTATTTTCTCTGATTAAAAATTCTTATATGAAGTTTAATGTTCTCAATGAAGAATTAAACATTTATGTACCCCATGTGGATGCTAATGTTTTGCAGAATGATTTTGCTTCATTTATCTTCAAAGGAATCATGTATTTTTGGGAAATGGTTTGACAAGAGTACCAATGATGCTGAGGAGGTAGCTACATCAGGTATTACAAGTTCATCATTGACAGCAATCTCAGTGGCTTTATCTGCATGAGCAAATC
Source organism: Sphyrna mokarran (assembly GCA_024679065.1). Lineage (NCBI taxonomy): Eukaryota > Metazoa > Chordata > Chondrichthyes > Carcharhiniformes > Carcharhinidae > Sphyrna > Sphyrna mokarran. Next base: position 99,306,274 of record JAGIQG010000003.1, on the reverse strand, counting down.
TATCTTCAGAGCACTGATGAAAATGGGCAAGCACTGAGCAAATGTGATGATTGCTTCTGCATGATTCACGTATAGAACAGGTAAGGTATAATAATGAGGAGGTATGACATTCCTCCTGTTCCCCAATTCAGACATTACTGTAATTTAACTGATTTTTACTTTAAGCAGACTTAAAATCAGAAAACATCATGTAATCAAGTTTTGAATAAATGCCATTCTTGAACAATTGAACTGTGTAATTGAACGAACAGATTAATTTGCACCATTAGGGCAATGTCATTGTGAGCCCTAGCTGCAAAATGCTTTCCTAATGGGAACAATGAGGCAGCACATAGAACGTTCAAGGCAGAATAATGACAAACAATTTACTTTACTATGCTTTTGGCTGCATCATAATTTAAGAACTAAATCAAGAGAAAATACCATGAGGAACTGCACAGTGCAATTTCAGTGTAGCAATACTTAACATGCTTGTTTGAAAATTCCTCCTCCGTTACTAATAAAGAGGTATTTGTCCATTTATTTTAGTTCTTTTCATGCCCATACTCGTATAGCAAGGAGGGGAAGGAACTTCATCCAAATGGGAATGAGTATTTGTGCCCTTTTAACTCCCAGGTGGCAAGCTGGGAGGATCTGACAGGCTCCCCATCCAGACCTTCCTTGAGAAGCCTTGGTTGATGTATTGGCCAAGCTTCATTTAGATCACTCTCTTGGGAAGGCAAATGGAATCTTGTCATTTATTGCGAAGGGTCTAGAGTATAAAAATAGAGAATGTGTAAGGCGTTAGTGAGACCACACTTGGAATATTGTGCTCAGTTTTGGCCACCTTCTTTGAGGAAGGATGTAGTGGCACTGGAGGCAGCTCAGAAGAGTTTCACTAGAATGATTCCAGGTTTGAAGAGGCTGTCGTATGAGGAGCGGTTGAGTAGGTCGGGATTGCACTTGCTGGAGTACAGAAGAATGAGGGAGGGATTTAATTAAGGTACAAAAAGTACTCAACGGGATTGATAAAGTAAATGTTAATCAAATGTTCCCCCTTCTAGAACAGTCTAGGGCAAGAGGTTATAGTTATACAGTAAGAGGGGGCAGGTTCAACTTGGAGATAAGGAGAAGTTACTTCCCACAGAAGTTGTGAATCTATGGAAATCACTATCCCAATGTACATTTGATGTAGAATGGTTTCAAGAAAGAGATATATAAATATTTGATCAAAAGTGGGATAGAAGGCTATGGGGAAATGGCAGCAATGTGGAGTTAAGATGAGATCAAGATGAATTGAAGTCTTGTAGAATGGAGAAGTGAATCAAGGGTTGAATTTCCTATTCTCACTCCTAATTCTTATGTTCCTCACACAAGGGATCTATAAAGATTTTGCCTACTTTTGAAACAGCCTCGAAATGATTTACACAGATCATGATCCCACATCCAGATAAGTGACCAAATAATTTGTTTTAACGATGTTCGTAAAAGACTGGTCATAACATCAGGGGGACACACTCTCCTTCTCATTGTGAAAAATTGCCATGGGAATTTTTACATCCATCTGAGAAGGCAGTTAGGATCTGTGTTTTATATCTCATTGAAATGACAGTACATCAGATGGCGCAGCATTTCGTAGCTACTGTACTGAATTGTCAGCCTCAATTATGCACTCAGATCTGAGTAGAGGAGCTTGAACCACCAGTGCTGTGGCTCACAGGTAAGAGGGCTGTGATTGAGCCAATATTTACTAGTAATGTCCCTTAATTTTCACAAACTCAACATAGACTGTGTTTTGGAATGTAATCATTCTGATGCCACATCTGGCTTTCCATAGTTATGCCTCTAAGTCATGAGGCTGTTTCTCTGGAGATAGGCATCTCAACTAACACTGTATTCTGCACCCTCTCCTTTCCTTTTCTATGAACTGTATGCTTTGTCTGTAGAGCATGCAAGAAACAATGCTTTTCATTATTTAGTAATAAATGTGATAATAATAAATCAAACCAAATCGATCAACTCAAGAACAGTTTCTTCTCTATCGCCATCAGTCTCTTGAATGGACCTACCTCGTATTAAGTTGATCTTTCTCTACACCCCAGCTATGACTATAATACTCCATTCTGCGCCCTCTCCTTTTCTTCTCTATGAATGGTATGCTTTGGGTATGTAGCCATTATATCCAGGTGCCATAATGAAGAAAGAAGATGGACCTCCAGGAGCACTCTGAGGCAGGAAGATGGGCCTCTTCATTGATACTGAACCTGAAAGATGCCCCCCATGTTATGGTGTTCAGGGTGGATAGTGGCCTACATCCCAAATTTCAGAAGTGGCTCAGGCATTAGAACTAAGAACAAAGAAAATTACAGCACAGGAATAGGCTCTTCACTTCAGGTAAACCCTAACTTCTGCATGCCATGATGCTCCACTTGTGTTCTGGGCCAGTGTGTTTTCCCACTGGCAGCACAAAAAATTATGCAAGGTGGAAGATTCTGGTTAGATCTTCAAGTGCATCTATTAACAAGATGCAAATCAGTTTCATGCTGGTCTCCAGTAGTTTGCTGATTCACCATGGTGGGCACCAGCAGAAGATCCAGTGAGAAATTCACGTTTTGAACTTCCATCGACCTCTCCCCACCTCTCTGCCTATTTGACTTGCCATTGAACATATCAATGGGGCAATGAGAGAATTTTATTAAAATATGTCAGAGTATCAGTCTTTGGTTGAAAACTGATGGTATCCCTGCAAATACAAAGCCGAATTTTTGGATCGGATTTTCTGGCACTCGGTGCACAGAGAATCTCGGGGTGTGGTTTGCCCTGTCACTCTGGTGGGGTGGGGCTGGCCCTAGGTCGGGGTGCTATCTTTAAAGGGCAACTTGATTTGTACTGGTATTAAACTACCCCCCCAACAGACAGTGAGGACACCCCCTCCTGCGCAACAATCATCGGGACAACCCCACACCATTGAGATATCGTGAAGCTCTCTCTCTCTCCCCTACAACCACATAAATATTGGGGGCTTGCTTTCTCTTCCCTCACCACACAAGTATTAGGGAGCACTCATTACCCCCTCCTCCCTTTGCCCCCCTCTCACCCACCTGTTTCATGGATACTGTTCCCTCTTCACAGGGTTGCCCCCAACCCCCATCTTCAGAGGCATGGCCCCCCATTCACAGACAGTCAAAAAATGTGCAGACTAGGTGCATTGGCCATGCTAAATTCTCGCTCAGTGTATCCAAATAGGGACCGGAGTGGGCAATTGTGGGATTTTCACAGTAACTTCATTGCAGTATTAATGTAAGCCTACTTGTGACTAATAAATAAGCTTTGATTTTTACCCTTCACAGGCAAAGTCCCTCCCACTCTCACCATACATAACGGGAAACCCCCAATGGGGCTCCCCACAAGGTCTGCCCCTGGCACTGTCCCCAGCACAGGTTGGCATTGCCAGGTCAGACTGCCAGGAACTGTCAGTTTGGTACTATCAGGTTATCACAACCAAACTGTGCCATTGGAAGTGCCAGGGCACTGACAAGGTGAAGTTCTGGGCACTATCCAGGCATGTCCTTCTCCCCAATGCTTATCTTGGCATCCCTGGTGGGTTCTTTTTGATTGATTCCCATTCTTATGTAACTGTAATAAACCTCACTGACCTGAATATTTTTGAGGGGGAAGTCCTTCAATAATATGTTAATATAATAAAATATATGGAAACAAAATTCACGCCTTGCATGAGTGGGAACCTCATTATGTCATTGGCGTGAGGCAGGGAAAATGGGGAAACAAAGTAACCTTGGTGAGAAGCTTGTTTCCCAACTTTCTCAGGATATTGCACCCACGTTACTGTTGCACTCATAGCAAATGTGGGCACAAAATCCCCTTTATGTGTGCAATGCATATTCAGTGATTAACCACTAAAAGAAATAGTTGTTAATGTATAAGTACAATAGGTGTATCATGGATAACTTGGATAACTTACAGTCACACGGGATCGTGCATAAAAAAGATGCTTGCATTTTGAAATGTAATCAGTCTGATGTCACATCTGACTTTCTGTAGTCATGTAACAATGCCATGAGGCACACTCTCTTTCTCCTTCCTTCTCTCTGTGGGCATACATCTTAAGGCAGTTTAATAAAGATCACCCACTGAGAAGGTTCTGATGAAGTGCCACAGTCTTTAAACACAAAACATAGACAGCCAACAATTCAACATTGTTTAATCTCTAACACTTATTCGAAAACTAAATGTAAAAGATAATGTGTAAAAATTTTTATTAATCATGTAAATTTGTCACAGTTCTTCCCGTTTCAGTTAATAGTGGTCCAGAAAATTGACATTTATTCTTCTACTAAAAGAAGGGTTGGCATTGGATGATATATTTTGTGCTCTGCATTCTCATCTGAGAGCTAGTGGAGAAACATTCAAAGTGACATGAGGGCCCAGGAAACCAGAAGAGCTTTTTCACAACCTCAGAGAAACTAAAACAAGAATCACTACCGTAGATTTGGCACTGAAAAGCCATACTGTCACATGGGGGCTTCAGTCAAAAGGGATTTGTCGCTTTTACTCCAAGCTTGTCAAAGTAAACATATAACGAATACATTTAATTTAGACACTAGGTTTTTTTTTAAAAGGTTTTTGTATCTGCAGGGCTAATTGAAATGAACTAATTCACGTATACCTCACTTACACGATAATTGCCTCCCAAAGCAATTATTATGCTCTGATCATTATTACCATACCACCTGAGAGAATGTTACCCTTGTGTTGTGGAATTGTTAATCATTTCATCTTATTAACTTGCAAATTCTGAACCATTCAGATCTTCATTTCTCATTGATATTTGCTGTGTGATTTTTGAAAAACGCTTTGGTTTTAAGACAGAAACATCAATCCATTTATGGTAAAAAGTGAAGAGCAATGGGGAAAATTCTTTCGCTTGCATGTTATGAAGAAGTGTAACAAAGATGTAAATGGGGTGAGAATGTCAGTATTTTATTCATTAGTTTACACATCAATAAGCAGTCTATCGGGGAATTGATCATAGCATAAGAAACTGTTAGCCCTGCTACACACAGTGGAAGAAGCTAATCAGTACGATTACCTCGAAGAATAATCTTCAAAAGAGTGCCTTGAAGCTTCACTAGTTAGATCAGACTGAAGAAGCGATGCTTTGAATGAAGTACTCACACTTCATTGGCTCTGGCCTTGGTGCAAACAAGGCTAAAACTTCCGTATTCAAGGGTGAGGTTTGAATGACTGCGCTTGACGTCAAGGCAGCATTTGACTAGGAGTGGCATCAGGCAGCCCTAATGAGATTGATGTCTACAGGATTAAGAGGGAAACTCACCAATACCTGGGTTTGTGTCAAGCAGAAAGAGAGCTGTCTGCATCTGTAGGAGGCCAATTATCTCAGCCTCAGAACATTGCTACAAGAGTTTCTCAGGGCAATGCACAAGGTCCAACCATCTTCAACTTTTTCATCGGTGACCTTTCCTATGTCGTAAGGTCAGAATTGTGAATCCTTATGAATCATTGCAAACTATTCAGCTCTATTCACAACTTGGCAGATAATGAAGCAGCCCTTACGTATAAGCAATAAGACATGGACAACATTCAGTCTTGGGACAATAAATCGCAAGTAACATTAGTGCCTCACACACAACTGCCAGACAGTGATCATCTCCAATAAGAATCTAATCCCGCCACTCCCCAGCACCACCGCCCTCCCCCCTCAACCTATTGATATTCAAGAGCATTACCATCATTAAATCCCCAACCATCAACACCCTGGGTGTTACTATTGATCAAAACTGATGGATGAGTGATATAAATACTGTGGCTGCAAGAGTTGGGCAGAGACTGGGGAGTCAGAAGGTGAGTTATTTATGGCAAAATTCCCAAAATCTTCCCACAATTTCCATGCACAAGTCAGGAAGTGATGAAGTACTCTCCACTTTCCTGTTTGAGTTCAGCTCTACAACATGAGGAAGCTATACACCATTCAGGACAAAGCAATCCACTTGATATGCACTCTTCACTATGTTAAAAAAATTATCTCCCTCCACCAGTGACAGACTTTCATCACCATGTAAAACAATTAACAAGATGCACTGCAATAACTTGCAAAGGTTCCTTCAACAACACCTTCCAAACCTGTGACCTCTACCGCTCAGATGAACAGGGTAGCAGGCACTGGATATCACCACCCTCAAATACTCCTCTGAATCGCGCACCATCCAAACTTGGGAATACTTTGCTCTTTCTTCTTAGTGATTGTCTGGGTCAAAGTTCTGGAACACCCTTTGTACCACTACTTATGAATGTAGCTACATCATAGGAATCACGTAAGTTTAAGAAGATGATTCACCATCAGTGATAGTTAGAGATGAGCAATAAATGCTGGCCTTGCCACCAGTACTTATATCCTATCATTATAATGATGCTTAAAACTGTCAAGAATGTAGTTTCTCCAGCTGCAAAAACTGTCTTCCTAAAGCTCAAAAGTGTGACCCAGTATTCTGAACTTAATACATTATCATTGAAGAAACACAGCCAATATGGATTATGGAGTGGTAAACCCAATTCCTTCCCAGAAACAAAAGGTGTTGGGAATACACCAAAGGGAATGACCCCATGCATTCACCATATAGTCATAGAATTATAGAATTTCTCCAGTGCAGAAGAGGCCATACAGCCCATTAGGTCTACACCCAGTCTCTGACAGAATATCTTAGCCAGGCCCTCTCCCCTGTCCTATCTCTGTAATCTGACAATTTCCCATGGCTAATCCTATCTAAACCACACATTTTGGGACATTAAGGATATTTTTGCATCTTGAATCCACCTAACCCACACAACTTTGGACTCTAGTGGGGAAACTGGAGCACCTGCAAGAAACCCACACAGACACAGAGAGAATGTACAAACCCCACACAGTCACCCAAGACTGGAATTGAACTCAGGTCCCTGGTGCTGTAAAGCATCAGTGTTAACCATTGTGCCACCAGGCCATCCCTAGTGTTTTGCCTTAGCTGTTAAAATTGTAAGGTGAACTTATTTAAGAGGGACAATTAATAAACAATTTTAGAGAGTGGAGCACACATCTCTTTTATATATTTGCTCATGGTATATGGGGATCGCTGGCAAGATCAGCATTTATTATTCATTCCTAATTGCTTTTGAGAAGATGGTGGTGAACCCAGTGATTCCTGAACTTCCATATAAAATTCTCATCACCTGCTGAGTGGAAGTTTACCCAATGGCATTCCTTCTCAATAGCAGCTTATTTCTGACAACAGGCATCATGTAGGTCTCTGCATGCTTTCCCTATAATAGCCACAATTCAATCACCATGCACCAATACTCCATGCTGTCTTTATGTCAACCAGGCAAAGCTACAGCTGACTACTGGATCACATGGAATATCTTCCTTCAATGTGGAGGCACCAATGCCAGAAGGAGGTGCCAACTCAAGAACTAACCCAGTTGATGTTCAGCCTTCTCCCCTACACAAGTTCAATTCTCTCCCAACCTAAAAAATAAGGAACTTACATGCCTCAGTTGGGGCAGGCTTTTCATTTGAGGCCTTGTCTGCCCCAAGCTGAGGTTGGGGCAGGTGGGAATCCAGAAAGAATCCCATTCCTTCAATTTCACGTTCCTAAAGTCCCACTAATGGGGGAAAATAAATGCTGGCCATGGTTTGTGGCTCTTTTCAGAAGCCCAAAAATGCATATAGTGTTGGCATAAAGGAGAGTCTATCCTGTTTGGAAAAGGGGACCTTGTGACTCAGAGACAGGAGTGTGACCAACTGAGTCAAGACTGACATAGTTATGGTTCGATTGAGTGATGCTGCAACTTCAAGAGTGCTGGCTTTCTCTTCCTCAATAATCTCAGCACCTGAAATGTGGGAGAAGTGCGAGAAGTAGCCAGCTTTCTTTGTGAAGAACTGAAAGAGGTAAATGATTGCTGAAGGTTTTTACAGTTAGGCATGTCTAGTGTGTTGGATGAGATAGAAGAGAAATAGACAATGGGTATGAAGAGACTCAGCACAATGCTCTCACCAGCCTTGCCAGTCACCACAGCCCACGCCAATCATCTTCAGTGTGACTTTCTACAATGATGAGAGGACATGCACTTGGGAATGTTTTCCCCTAGTTTGGCACCAATTGCTTCATGTTGTGAACAATCTTCTCAGACAAAAAAGGGATGAGTGTGACTGACAATTTTGTGATCTATTTTGAGTGTGCCATAGATGAATAGTGCAGATGTCGTGCCCATGATGCGAGATGTGAGGGAGTGAGAGTTAATTTACTGAGAGTTAGAAGGAAAGAGCGAGTAATAGGAGGGGTAAGTAACATGTGGCACAGATGAGAATAAAGGGAGACTTGAGCCTAAGTATTACAAGTAGTGTAGCAGCAGATATTTGGAGAGACTGTGTCAACCCTGCGGTAGTTATTAAACTACTTTCATTATTGCAACCTGGCAAGTAAACTCCCAATACGTGATCTCAGCCACTGGTGCTGGAGGGATTGCCTGAAATCCTTTCTGCCCTTAGCTGTACCACTCCGCCTCTGCTCCTCTAAGAAGAGTAAGAAGTCTCACAACACCAAGTTAAAGTCCAACCAGTTTATTTGATAGTAAAGCCACAAGCTTTCAGAAATGGTGTTCCTTCATCAGATGTGTGGAACCTTTCACATACCTGACGAAGGAACAGTGTTTCCGTAAGCTTGTGGGATTACTATCCAAAGAATTGGAGATTCACCAGGATGCTGCCTATGATGGAATATTTAAGTCACGAAGAGAGTTTGGATAGGTTGAGGTTTTTGCCGGAGTAGAGGAGACTGAGGGATGACCTGGTCGAGGTGTACTCCATTATGAGGGACGTGAACAGAGTGGATAAGGACCAACTGTTTCCCTTAGTTGAAGGGACAGTCATGAGGGGACTCAAGTTCAAGGTGAGGGGCAGGAAGTTTGGGGGGGAGGGGAAATGAGGAGAAACTTCTTTACATAGAGGGTGGTGACAGTCTGGAATGCAATGCCTGAAAGGGTGGTAGGGACAAATTTCCTCACATCCTTTAAAAACTATCTGGATAAGCTCTTGATATGTCATAACATTCAGGGATATGGGGCAAGAGCCGACAGATGGGATTAGGTGGGGGTTCAAGTGTTTATAATACATCAGTGCAGACTTACATAGAACATAGAACATTACAGCACAGAACAGGCCCTTCGGCCTTCGATGTTGTGCCGACCAAAATAAAAAGCAATGCCCCTCCAAACTAAACCATTCCCTTCTCTTCCATATACTTATCAATTAACCTCTTAAACGCCACCAAACTTGGCGCATCTACAACAGCTGCAGGCAGGGCATTCCACTCCCTAATCACTCTTTGAGTAAAGAACCTACCTCTGATATCCGTCCTATAACTCATACCCCTTAATTTAAAGCTGTGTCCCCTCGTGCTAGCTTTCTCCATCCTAGGAAAAAGGCTATCACTGTCCACCCTATCTAAACCTCTAATCATCTTATATGTTTCGATAAGGTCCCCTCTTAGCCGCCTCCTTTCTAACGAAAACAACCTCAAATCCCTCAGCCTCTCTTCATAAGACCTGCCCTCCATACCAGGCAACATCCTGGTAAACCTCCTCTGTACCCTCTCCAATGCCTCCACATCTTTCTTATAATGTGGGGACCAGAACTGCACACAATACTCCAAGTGCGGCCGCACTAGAGTTTTGTACAGTTGCAACATGATGCTGCGGCTCCTAAATTCAATCCCCCTACCAATAAAAGCTAAGACTCCATATGCCTTCTTAACAACTTTATCCACTTGACTGCCTACTTTCAGGGATCTATTGACACATACACCAAGATCCTTCTGTTCCTCAACACTATTAAGAGCCCTACCATTAGCCCTATACTCTACACATTTATTGTTCCTGCCAAAGTGCATTACCTCACACTTTTCCACATTAAACTCCATTTGCCACCTCTCGGCCCAGCTCTGCAACTTGTCCAAGTCTCTCTGCAAACTATAACACCCCTCTTCACTATCTACCACTCCACCGACTTTAGTGTCATCTGCAAATTTACTAATCCATCCTTCAATACCCTCATCCAGATCATTTATAAAAATTACAAACAGCAGGGGCCCCAAAACAGACCCCTGAGGTACACCACTTGTCACCGAACTCCACGATGAATATCTCCCATCAACCACCACCCTCTGTCTTCTATCTGCTAGCCAATTCCTAACCCAATTAGCTAAATCACCCTCTATCCCATACATCTGCATTTTCTGCAGAAGTCTTCCATGGGCCACCTTATCAAACGCCTTACTAAAGTCCATATATACTACATCAACCGCCTTACCCCCATCCACCTCTCTGGTCACTTTCTCAAAAAACTCAATGAGGTTAGTAAGGCATGACCTACCCTTCACGAAACCATGCTGACTATCCCCAATCAATTCATTTCTCTCTAAATAACTATAAATCCTATCCCTAATAATTCTCTCCAATACCTTGCCCACAACAGAAGTAAGACTCACTGGCCTATAATTCCCTGGAAGGTCTCTCTTCCCCTTCTTAAACAATGGGACCACATTCGCTATCCTCCAGTCCTCCGGAACCACACCCGTAACCAACGAAGACCTGAAGATCAGAGCCAGAGGCTCTGCAATCTCCTCTCTTGCCTCTCAGAGAATCCTAGGGTAAATCCCGTCCGGCCCAGGGGACTTATCCAACTTCAAACCCTCGAGAATTTCTAGCACATCCTCCCTATCTACTACAATACTTCCCAATTTGCAACCCTGTACCTCAGTGTTCTCCATAGCTACATTTCCAGCACTCTGCGTGAATACCGAAGAGAAATATTTATTCAGTGCCTCTCCAATCTCTTCAGGCTCCACGCACAACTTCCCACTGCTGTCTATGACTGGCCCTAATCTTGCCCTAACCAATCTTCTATTCTTAACATATCTAAAGAAAGCTTTAGGATTCTCCTTAATCCTATCAGCCAAAGTCTTCTCGTGTCCCCTCTTAGCTCTCCTCAACTCACTCTTTAGCTCCCTCCTGGCTAATCTATAGCTATCCATTGCACTAACCGAGCCTTCAAGCCTCATCCTGACATAAGCCTCCTTTTTCCTTTTAACCAGCAAATCAACTTTTTTCGTACACCAAGGTTCTCTTACTCGACCATTTCCTCCTTGCCTGACAGGGACATACTTATCAAGGACTCGCAGCAGCTGCTCCTTGAATAAGCTCCACATTCCAGATGTTCCCAGTCCCTGTAGTTTCCTAGTCCAATCTATGCACCCTAATTCTCTCCTGATGGCCTCATAATTACCCTTCCCCCAGCTATAACTACTGCCCCCAGCTTCATGCCTATCCCTATCCATCACTAAGGTGAACGTAACCGAATTGTGGTCACTATCACCAAAATGTTCACCAACTTCCAAGCCTAACACCTGGTCTGGCTCATTGCCCAGCACCAATCCAATGTAGCCTCACCTCTAGTTGGCCTATCTACATACTGAGTCAAAAAACCTTCCTGCACACTCTGTACGAAAACTGACCCCTCTAACGAGCTAGAGCTATAGCTATTCCAATCAATATTAGCAAAGTTAAAGTCCCCCATCACAATTACCCTACTACTTTCACTCCTAATCAGAATTGACTTCGCAATCCTTTCCTCAACCTCTCTAGAACTATTAGGAGGTCTGTAAAAGACTCCCAACAGGGTGACCTCTCCTCTCCTGTTTCTAATCTCAGCCCATACTACCTCAACAGACAAGTCCTCATCAAACTTCTTTTCTATCACCGTGATACAGTCTTTGACCAATAACGCCACTCCTCCCCCCCTTCTACCTCCTTCTCTACTCCGACTAAAGCATTTGTACCCCGGAACCTGCAACATCCATTCCTGTCCCTGCTCTACCCAAGTCTCTGAAATGGCCACAACATCGAAGTTCCAGGTACTGGTCCAAGCTGCAAGTTCCTCCCCCTTATTGCGAATACTCCTTGCATTAAAGTATACGCAATTCAAACCATGCCCCACCCCACCCGTACGCCGCTGTGTTTTACAACTCTCTTCTATAACCCCCTTACTCTCATCCCTCTCAGTACCCCAACTACTTAGGATCCCACTTGATGGGCCTAAGGGCCTATTTTGTGCTGTATAATTCTATGATTCCATTATTCTATGGCAATCAAATTGCTAGGCCATTAATTGTTATCTTTTAATGGAAGATGCCTTTAATTGTCATGACAAAATCTAAGAATCATAAAATTATCTTACCATAACTTTACTGCTTAATGTTTGTATTGTGAATTGTCACAAATCTTTCTAGTGCTAAGTTCATTATGGTTCCAGAAGTTTGTAAAGAAAAGTATTAAAAATGTTTGGAGGAATTTTGCTTAAAGTACAATAGCATTCAAATTCCCGTTTAATTTATTGAGGTCTTGTCACATAGATTTTGTTAAATAGTCAATTATAAGGCTAAAAGAAATGTCCAAACCAGACAAAAATGTTGGCCAATTAGTACAATATCCCTTCATGTTGTTGCTGTCATACCTTATCACTATCATTGAGGACTTGTAAGTTGGGTGAGTTACATGAAAAGAAATGCTCCCTAGATGTTTACTGATTACAGCTTTTGGATGGCCTGATAAATGATCGGCTTCTCTTCAAACTGAGCTGAGACTGTTAGGAATTTGACATTGTGAACTGTCCTGGTAGTGAACCATAAAACCTTTTAGTATTCTAATTGTAACTCTGTTTGGCTACATCAAATGCCTATTGAGGCCTGTAACAAGTGATGTCTAAGTGAATGTGGTTAGCAAAAAGTCACTGGATCAAAATAAGAAAAAAAATCCATCACAACGCACAGACAATGGAAACACCAAGAGATAAAATGTCATGTTCATCCTTTTTTCAGAAGATTTTAAATGCAAGTTTTCTTGTTTAGGTCTGTACTACTCAATTAAATGATAAATATAGTTAGTTAAGAAAGAAGTGTCATTATACTCAGAGCTTTATAATGTGTAGTTACATTTGCCTTTCTGCAGGGCTCAAGATTACATTTGTTTATATGCCAGTGCTTTGCACTTTTCCCCCCTCCACTTTCCTGAAGGCACTTATTACTCACTGGTTTACCGTTCATGCAATGTAGCTTCCTCTTTGGTACCTTATCCAAGCAGCTATTCTTTATATGCGAGCCTAAAGGGTGAGAGTTGTCAGACAGTTGAACTGATAAGAGTATCTTAGCTCAGTCTGATTCTGTCTCCAGTTTAGACAAAACATGTAGTTTACTTCTCCTTTGTTATTGGCCCAAAGTAGAGCATATTGACACAACGAAAACCGAGAGTAGGTATTCGCAGCGGTACTTTGCAGGTGTTCAGTTATGGTGCGTCAGTATCCAGTTACTCCTGACTAGAAGAGGAAATGGTACATCAGAAGGTAATAATGAAAGTCTCAGACAGGAGGCTTTTACATATGCATTGTAGGAATGATTTTACTGTGACAGAAATGACTGCCGAAACAAATGTATCTCTTATTAACATCAGTATTATGGGTTTTTATTTTAAACTGTCTCTTGCCCTTTTATCTTTGGAAGAGAATGACCACAAAATTCGTAATATGGCATCTAAGGCAACTTTCTCCTTAATCTCTGTAAAGAATTCCATTTGCAAGAAGTGCTTTTAAGCAGCATCATTAATGTTTATTTGACAGCACAAAATAGGAGACAAATCAAATGGGCAAAATTATGTTCTGAGACATTGCATGGCATAATGAATCGTGAAGAATAAAAAAATAATTATTTTCTTTTCTGAAGTCACTTAATGTCAGCCCAAGAATAAATGAACAATGGAGATATGAGCCTCCAGAAAAGGCCGAACCTCTTGATCACAATCAATGAAGAGGGAAAGTATTTAGATTTACATAGCATCTTAACACATCCCTGGGATGTGACTCAATGATTTATTTTAAAAAATGATTTTTTTTTAATTGTAGTGCAATGCAGCATCTAAGTTATATAAAGCAAGCTCTCACAAAACAGCAAAAGAATAAGTGGATGATCTGTTGAAGAAGGATGACTGAAAAGAAACCACAAGTGCTCCCTGTTTTTTGAATAATCCTTGGGGTTTTTTTGTATCAAGCTATGCTGTTGGGAAAGCACCTCAGTTTCATGTCATTTTGTTATGAATGCAGCTGATGTTATTGCTGAGAAATGCAAACCCCGGAGTGAAGTCTGTCTCACTAATCATAAACCATTTTGTTATTATGAAAATGAGGAGAAAGAACTACTGACCTCAAAAGCATTGAACATCAGCAACAACTTTTATAATTAAAAAAATTAAACAATTTATTAAAAAGAAACTTACACACACAAGGGGTGAAATTCTCCAGCCATGTGCTTCCCAAGACTGGAAATTCTTGCTTGAGCTTACTAGAGCTTTACATAGTCTGCCAAATTTTCTGCCTCATTCATTATGATTCGTTCCTGTGGCAGGCAGGATGGGAGAATTTCGGCCAAGAGTTACATGGTTAAAACAGTCTTACAGAGCAAACCCTATGCTTCATCAAAACTACACAATTAAACTATCTTTATAGCAAAACTTCTTATATAGTTTAACCATAAATATCAAGTCAAGAAATTGTTGTCACTTTAATGAAAGTACACCTAAACAAAAGCTCAATGTCAACAAAATGAAACAGATAGTCATTGAATTCAGGAAACGTAGTGGAGGGCATGCCCATGTTTACATCAGTGAGATAGAGTAGAAATGGTTGAGAGCTTCAAGTTTCTAGATGTCCAGATCATCAACAACCAGTCTTGGTCTCTTGATGTGGACACTACGGTGCTTTCCCAACTGCATAGCTTGATACAACAAACCCCAATTCATCAACGCCCTTATTTTCTCAGGAAACTAAGGAAATTTGGCTTGTTCGCTATAAAAGTCAACAACTTCTACAGGTGCACCATAGAAAGCATTCTTTCCGGTTGTATCACAGCTTGGTATGGCTCCTGCTCTCTCTCACAATAAATTACAAAGGATCGAGAATGAAACCCAGTCCATCACTTAAACCAGCCGCCCATCCATCGACACTGTCTACACTTGCCGCTGCCTCAGAAAAGCAGGCAGCATAATCAAGGACCCCACACACCCTGGACATACTCTCTTCCATCTTCTTTCAACGAGAAAAAGATACAAAAGTCTGAGGACGCGCACAAACCAACTCAAAAACAGCTTCTTCCCTACTGCTATCAGACATTTGAATGGACCTACCTTGTATTAAGTTGAGCTTTTGCTACACCCTAGCTATGACTGTAACACTTCATTCTGCACTCTCTCCTTCTCTATGTGCAGTATGCTTTGTCTGTATAACGTGCAAGAAACAATACTTTTCACTGTATACTAATACATGTGACAATAATAAATCAAACCAAAACTTCACAACTTCTGATATTTCCACTCTGATGTGGAATTTGAAAACGATGTTGACAAACAAACTGTTTCCTAAAACAAAGACTCTTCTGGCTTAACATTGAGTAGCTGCCTCCAACGAAAACCTCCACAGCTTTGCAGCATCCCACACAAAGGAACTGATCCTTAGGGCATTGCCCCAAAGCCACCTAATTCAGTTAAATATTCCAGTCCTTAATTATCTTTCCCTCCTTTTACCTCAGATTCTATTATCTGTAAACACCTCTTTGAACTCAACTTTTCTGAACATAAAAACCTTTTGTGTTTTTTACTTCTACTTTTGGGTCCATAAAATTTAATATACCTTTGCCTGTTTACTCATGGAACCCATGTAAGATGTAGATGTTCCTTAGCACCTCTGAACTCCATTTGACAGTCAATAATGAAAAAATCAATTTTCTATCTTACTTCAAAATGCGAATTTTAAATCCAACTTTTTAAATTGTAACTCAAACCCATCTTTCATTCCAAATTTCAAAGTCTAACACCTTTAACTTTTCATTTCATAGATCTCACAAACAACATGTCTCTAGTCACTTTAACTTGTTCAATAAAGCCTGCACATGCGCACATGCACGTACACAGATACACACACACACTCTTTCACAACTCATTCTCACACACTCACACTGACACACTCTCACACTCATACGCTCTCACATTCACTCGCTCTCACACACACGCACACTTAGATGCATTCACACACCTCTGCTCACACACCCCTGCTCTTACACACTCACACACACCTTCTCATACACAAAAACACAAACATACATACTGCTGCTTTCTCTCACACACACACACGTACACACACATAGCCCTGCTCTCACACAAACATGCACACATGTCCCTGCTCACACACACACGCACGCATACACACACACTCCTGTTCTCTGTCTCACACACACATCCTTGCTTGTACATACATAGCCCTGCTCACGCTTACACACATATATATAAACACATCCCTGTTCTCACACACACATCCCTGCTCTCACACACACACACACACACACACACACTTACACACACACACACACACACTGCTGGTTACATATACACACATACACACACACCCTTGCTCACATATACACACATACTCCTGCTTTCTGTCTCTTCCTCACACATACGCACATACCTCTGCTCACATACACTCACACCCCTGCTCTCTCTCTCTTTCACATGCACACACACCCTTCTACTCCCACACATGTACACACTCCTGCTCACGTACACACACATACTCCTGCTCTTTCTCTCTTTCTCATATACATGCACGTACCTCTGCTCACACACACACCTGCTGTCTCTCTCTTTCACGCACACACGCACACACCCTCCTGTCTCTCTCTCTCTCTCTCTCTCTCAACACACAACAACACAACACACACAACACACACACACACACACACACACACACACACCACAACAACACACACACACCACACACACACACACACACACACACACACACACACACACACACACACACCCTACTCATACACAGGATTTTTAAAATCTACACATAAAACATAATCATTAAAATATAAAAATACTGGGATCACATCATCAAAAACCCAGAACCTCTGAGAATGGAATTCTTTATGCAATGTAGGTTCTATGATTCTGTGATTCAAAAGTAATGGTTATTGCCAAAACGTTGAATGTATTCAAAAGGCAGCTAGATGTTGCACTTGGGGTGAATGAGATCAAGAAGTATGGGAAAGTGCAGGATTAGATTATTGAGTTGGATTATCAGCTATGATCGTAATGAATGGTGGAGCAAGCTCGAAGGGCCAAATGTTCTATGTTTCATCAACATAACAAATGGGGTCTGAGTCACTACCATCAACAACAGCCAATTACATTTATGTAGTTCTTTATTGTTGAGAAAGATTCCTAGGAACTTCACAGGCATAATTAAAAATATGGATGTCAATCTCTCAGTTTCAGGGATAAAATTGCTACAGTTAAATTAGTTTGCACTCATAGTAGAGTGCTTTAGATGTAATTAAGATTTCTTCTAATTTAAGAAAGAGCAATATTGTCTTGATTTCATGAAACAAACAGAAATATGTCACTAGGGAAAATCCTTGACAATCCAACCATGTTACTTAAGTATCTCTGCTTCCCTTGTACATGAGACAAAGACAATACATGGTGAGCAGCCGTGGAATTAAAACATCTTCTGTTACAACTGATCGTATTGTTTGTACTCGGAAATTTATTTCTGCCTCTACAAATACTCAGCATAGGTAAAACTTTTGTGTTTAAACGTTTACCTTGGTAATTCTTTAATTCTATCCTTTTTTCAATCTGTGAAATCTAGAAAAAACCAAAAACACCATAATATTTATCAAAAAATATTGGCATAATATTGGAGATCATCATGATAGAACCTACTACAGATCCAGGTTTGTCTTGTCAAATTTCTAATGTGCTCACTAACCCTGTGTTCAACTTCTAGAATGACAGTATTTTGCATGTGAAATCATTGTGTTTGGAATTGCACATGTTGCACACACAAAATGATTGTATTTGGCATTATGGCAATTGATAATGTTATGAACATAGCAGGGGTGAAATTCAATTGGACAATGTTCTGTGAATACAATTCTGTAGACCCCGGCCTGGTCCCAGTTTGAAATTAGGCTTTGGGTCTCGGTTGCATCAAACCAGTGAGCTATGGATCCCAGGTGCCTCTCAGCAGCTGGGGGTTTGGGAATACTGCTGGCTCTGTCACTATGTTGTGGAAGTGAGGTGGAGAGGGGATGGGTGAGATGCCCGATCTGCAGACATACCTCCAGAGAAATAAAACTTAAACTGTTTACTTGTCCCTTTGTGCCTTCCAGCAAACAATTTGTTCAGGCAGAAGGCCCAGTCTGAAGCATGAGATGATGCATATTCTGCTTATTGGCTTACTCACTTTTCCAGAAACCAAATTTCCAATGATAAACAAATAAATGTATAAAAGTTTTGGATAGGATTAAACAGCCGGCCCTTACAAGCCCACACGCTTCAGAGGTGCTAAGGAACATTTACATCTTACATCAGTTCCATGAATAAAGAGGAGAAGGTATATTAAATTTTATTGACCCAAAAGTAGAAGTAAAGTAAAAAACATAAAAGGTTTTTATATTTAGAAAAGTTGAGTTTAAAGAGGTGTTCAAGGACAGTAGAATCTGACATGAATGAGGGAAAGATACTTACGGACAGGAATGTTCAACTGAATTAAGTGTCAGTGGGACAATGCCCTGACGACCAGTTCCTTTGTGTGGATCGGTATGACTAGAATTTACTAACCATAGTGCATGTTTTCCCATGGCGGAGACAGCTCATCATTGGCTGCTGATCTTTACAGCATGGAAACAGGCCCTTCAGCCTAACTTGTCCATGCTGCTCAGTTTTTACCGATAAGCAAGTTCCAATTGCCAACATTTGGTCTATATCCCTGTATACTTGACTTAACTGTGTAACTGTCCAAATGCTTTTTAAAAGACAATATTGTACCCACCTCTACAAGCTACCTCTGGCAGCTTGTTCCAGACACTCACCACCTTCTGTGTGAAATAATTGCCCCTGTGGACACTTTTGTATCTCTCCCTTCTCACCTTAAGCCTATGCCCTCTAGTTTTAGATTCCCTGCCTTTGGAAAAAGATGTTGACTATCTCGCTGATCTATGCCCCTTATTATTTTATGGGCTGCTCTAAGATCACCTTTCAGCCTCCTATGCTCCAGGAGAAAAAAAGGTCCCATTTTATCCAGCCTTTCCTTTAACTCAAACCATCAAGTCCTAATAGCATCCTAGTAAATTTTTTCTGTGCTCTTTTTAGTTTAATAATACCTTCTCCCAACAACATCTACTTGGCTTGCCCATGCAACCACTGGAGAACTCACAGCCAGGGTGGGGGAAGATCACCTTAGGTCAGATCCAGGGGTTCGAAAAGCCTGGCCTATGTCTTTAGCTTCATGATCTCTTTTACACAGAAAGATATATTCCGCCATCAGAAAACAAGTCCTTTTTAATTTACAAATTTGAATACAGATCTGCTACCATTTTATGCCATTTGGAATTTGTGAATGATTTTCACAGTCTTCTCTATCACCATCATTCACAAGGGCACTCTTCAAATTCACAGTTTATGTTTTAGTTAATTTTAATTGAGAAAATTGAATTTGAAATTTTGGGGTGGAATAGATAAAATTTGATAACTGAATGTACATTCAAACTTTACCACAAGGTGGTGCTCCACTCATAGTGTTTTAATGTTGCCAGCAATAGTCAATGTGAATGAAAATATCTTTTAATTGTGCAACTTCTTTTGTCAATTGCATGCTTTGTTCATAGAAAATAGCACAAAAGATCGGTCATTTGGTAAGTGCTGAAAGAGATCCTCAGATCTAGTTAGCTAAGGCACTGTCATGCTCATGTACATCTGGCTGGAATTTTACCAGCACACTCATCACAATTCCGGGATCGACGAGGTTTGGAGAATGGCATTCTCCATCGGACTCAGGCGAGATCATATAAACCTCGTGCAGATATGACAGTAAAATTCCGACCTATCTTTAAAAAAAATTATAGATGCTACAATAAGTTAATAAATATTGTAGATCTGATTAGGAAATGGTAAATCTGATAAATAACGTGCACATTTTTCACTTTTCCTTATGTTGAAAACATAACAGAAGTCACCATACAGGACACTATGGTCGAGTAATGTTTCAGTGCTGATCTCTAAGATGAGGCTAAAACATTTAACTAACAACACAAAACATTCTATATATTATAGAAATCAACACTACAAAAAAAAACTACAATTGCTCAACATCTGAAGTGAGGCATGCAAATGTTGAAAATGCACAGAAAGTCAGTCAGCACCTGATAACAAAATAGAGTAGGACATTTCATCAGAATTGTTACTAATCCAAAGTTTATAGAAATACTGTAGTTTTACCAATTATTGAATAAATTCTCCCTAAATTGTCTCAAATTTGGTTTCAATTCATAGATCTATAAACACAGACAAGGATCACAGGTAGAAGTAGGAATGTCAAGGTGGCGCCGCGGGCTCGTTGGGCCGAAGGGCCTGTTTCCCATGCTGTTTTGTTCTTTTGTTCTTTGTTCTTTATTTAATTATCACAAGCAGGCTTACATTAATACTGCAATGAAGTTACTGTGAAAATCCCCTAGATGCCACACTCTGGCGCATATTCAGGTCAATGCGCCTAACTAGTATATTATTCAACTATGGGAGGAAACCCACGCTGACAAGAGGAGAATGTGAATACTCTGCACAGATAACGACCCAAGCCATGAATTGAACCTGGGCCCCTACCGCTGTGAGACAGCAATGCTAACCACTGTGCCACTGTGCTGGAATAATAAAAATTATTGTTTTATATTCAAATATTTTATTGATATGGTAAACTGTAGATGAGGTTTTCTTTCATTTATGTTTTAAGTGGTGTGAAATTACTCCTGAGTAACAAGTCCTAGGTGCTGCAGAACTAAATCTAGTTCGTACTTGCTGGACAAGGATAAATCAGAATAACTGATCTTTGTTGTTGACCAACACTATTTTCACAGTAACAGTGGAAGCTGCCAGATCTGCTGAGTAGCACGGTGGCACAATGCTTAGCATTACTGTCTCATAACTCCAGAGATCCAGGATCGATTCCAGCCTTGGGTGACTGTCTGTGCAGAATCTGCATGTTCTTCCTGCATTTGTGTGAGTTTTCTCCGGTTGCTCTGGTTTCCTCCCACACTCCAAAGACGTGCAGGTTAGGTGCATTGGCCACGGAAAAAATGGCCTTTAGTTTCACAAGATGTGTAGGTCAAAGGGATTAGCAAGATAAATACATGGGGTTACAGGGATAGTCTGTAGGTATGATGCACTGTCAGCACAGAATCGATGGGTTAAATGGCTTCAGGCACTGTAGGAATTCTAATCTTTCCCAGTATCATCTGTTTTTCTTTCAGATTCCAGCTGTTTTGCTTATTTTTGATTATTTTCACAGTCATGGCAACAGTTTTTATACTCCAGATGTAATTACTCATAGTTCATCAATATTTGTGTTGAATAAATTAGTTGCTTCAACATTTTGGATGAGTACACAAAAATATGACTAGAAGTTAAAAAGTGAAAGTGTCATCTGTTCTTTTACTGAATAAAACCGAAATAAGGTTTTCAACAGGAAAACATTTCACCTTATGTGACTCCTCTTGCTTGATTAGGCCCTCATACCTAAACCATTTATAATGAAGAAGACCCTACAGAATAGACCTTGGGTCCATACAGATCAGTTAACTGAAAATATTTGCATATTCTGAAATGCTGCCTCCTTCGTTTCCAAATTCCCCATTAGACTAGCAATTAATTTTAATCCTAATTGCAGGTATACTGTCTGTGGCAGTTGCAGCAGATGTAGTCAGGCCTGAGGACGTGAGAAAGATGGTTGATACGGCTGTGGTTAAATGGGGCACACTTCACATAGCTTGCAACAATGCAGGAATAAACATGAACTCAGCGAGGGAAGAGACGCTGTCGGCAGAGTGGGGCAAGACTTTTGATGTCAATCCATAAGGAGTAATTATGGGCTGCCAGGTGTGTACAATGCATTAGCCTTTTGTGTGGGCTAAAGGTGAAAGCTTTTTTTTGCCCCAGGCACCGCACCTGTGGAAAAGTACAACTGAATTTACTAAACTTCATTTTTTGTTATGTTCAAAACTTAATTGGATTACAATTCAAGTTATTACAAGAAATGGTAAATGAGATGAGCCGTTTTTAAAAAACTCGGGAATTTGAAAAAGTAAGATTTATAGTGAAATGGTACTCACAGGTTATTACAGAACATTATTCAGTGCTTGCCTCTGAATGCCTGCGGTGTACTAGACCTTGAAATTTCAGCTGTCCAACATCACCTTATGGTAAGGCTGTCAATTTTATGTGACAAATTCTTTGGCCTCATCCAAGTGGAAGTGTTGTTAGGAAACAGCAAGGATGAGCACTTTTTAACAATCAAGAAGCACATCGTGAAGCTGCCCATGTTTTGCCTCGGCATTTTAAGGCCAGCTTCTAGAAATGCACTTACACTGTGCGAGCCTGACATTTCCAAAAGCCTCATTGCACACATCTCGTTCCATGTTAAATCTCATTCATTCATCATTCTCATCCTCACTGACCTGTATTAGGTCCCCATCCCCATTGGAACTAAATTCAAAAGCCTTGTCCTCATTTATAAATGGCCTTGACCCACCCAGTTTCCTCAAGCTCTACATCCTTTCCTAAATTCTTCATTCATCTGAGTGACTTCTGTGTATCTTGTTTCCTTTTTTTTGGCTTGCCACTTGTGGCCGACCTCTTAGTTTGCCTTGCTTCTACTTTCCAGAGCACCTGCCTGAACCCTTCTGCTTCTTTCCCCACATTTAAACAAAAACCTCCTCAGTTCCCATCCATTTGACTGAGCATTTTGTGACTTCCCCCCTCCCCCAACCTTCTCCTTAATCTCTTCCTTCCTGCCTCAGCATCAGCTTTCATGAAAACTATTTGTGAATTGCCTTGGGGCAGTTTATTGATATGAAATGCTGTTGTTGCAAGAGTATTTTGAAAACCAATGACTTTTTTCTCTAATAGAATGCTTGCTGCCAACTATGTAGTCAAACAAACTACACTTTTCATTAAGCCTCTGTAAATAAATTTGCAAACCTAGTACTGTTTATCCCAAAATTCATGACACATCCGTAATGAAGGACCTGACCGATTATGGTAATCATTGCTTTTTTTATTGGGGATGCCAGACATGCTTTTGACACACTGGAAGATTAATTGAGAAATGGGTGATACAGGATAAAATTCAACTGCGGTGAGGTCAGGCACTGAGTGCCCATCATACACCGTGCCTGAATTTCATCTCTATTGACTGATAATGCACTGGGAATATGTCCAGGGTGTTTAATAGAACATAGAACATTACAGTGCAGTACAGGCCCTTCGGCCCTTGATGTTGTGCTGACCAGTGGAACCAATCTAATGACCCTCTAACCTAACCTATTCCAATGTTATCCATATGCCTATCCACTGACCATTTGAACGCCCTTAAAGTTGGCGAGTCCACAACTGCTGCAGGCGGGGCATTCCATGCCCTTACTAACCTCTGAGTAAAGAATCTACCTCTGACATCCGTCCTATAATTACCACGCCTTAATTTAAAGCTATGTCCCCTTGCGTTAGCCATCTCCATCCGAGGAGATGGGTCATAGATTGCTCTCACCAAAGCTGAATTCCATTCCGATGGTCTTGCTCAGTGTAACCGAATGCTAAATATTGCAGATTGGAAAAGCCCATGTTTTAATATTCAATTGAATCTGAGTACATCTTAGAAAGATAGGTCAAGATAAATAGCAAGAAGCTGGGAACTCTGGAGAAGCAGTTACATTTAGAGTTCCGAGTATTGAAAATCATTAAAACCAGTGGGCAGGAACATAAAAAAAATTAAGAAAGCTAATGGCCATTGGTATTCACCTCAAGATGAATCAAGGGGAAGTCGCATGGTAGCACAATGGATAGCACTGTTACCTCACAGCGCCAAGGACCTGGGTTCAATTCTAGCCTCTGGTCAATGTCTGTGCAATAGGGAGAATTTAGCATGTCTTAACTAGCACGTCTTTCAGGGAAAACAGAGCACCTGGAGGAAACCCACAGAGATACAGGGAGAAATGCAGACTGTGTACCATACAGGTGCTGGGCTGTGGCCACAGGGGATTTTCATAGTAATTTCATTGCAGTGTTAATGTAAGCCGACTTGTGACTAATAAATAAACTTTAAAAAAAAAGGCCAGAATACAACAGGTTAAAATTTATGTTACATGGTTCAGGTCGGAACCCAACTGAAGCAATGCATTCAGTCCTGAAAACCACACCTCAGGAAGCATATTTGGCTTTGGAGTAGGCACAAGACAGATTCACTATCTGAGGCTAACAAGGGTTAGAGTATGAGGGACAGACAGGGTTGTTGTATTCTCTTGGCAATGTAAGACCAGGGGGGATTTAATTAATGTGTTAAATATGATTAAAGAGGTTGGTAGTGTGTACAGAGAGTAAGTATTTAATGTAGTGTAGAAAGTCCAGATCAAGTGACATAGCCTTAAAAGTAGAGTTAGGCCATCCAGAGATAATGTCAGTTGCTCTTCATACAGAAGATAGTGGAAATTTGAAAGTCCTTTCTGCAAAAAGTTGTTGAGACTAGCTCAAATGAGAATGTAAAAACAGCCATTTTGTTTTAGATATTGAGGTACAAGTAACCATGGAAAAATAAATGGAATTAAGAAATAAATCAGCGATAATCTAACTGAGTGGAGATTAGGCTTATGGGGCTGTGTACCTACGGCCATGAAGAACTGCATTCTATCCTAATATTGACGAAATATGTTCTGCACCCTGATTGCTATGTCTTAGTGAAACTAATTCTGCTGAACTATATACAGCAATTATTAAAATATGCATAGTTAGTGGGACATCTTGTACTTAAAATCTTACTGAAATAATTAGATCAATGATGGAACTATACTATTAATCAACTCTATTGCCTGAACCATATCAAAAGAAAAGGCCTTTTTGTATTTCAGCTTAACTGTGTCAACAGAAATTCCTTGCCTCCAACAACATTCCAGATACAGCCATCCATTGCATTATAATCTATGGTCAAGAAATCTCTTAGAGACAGATTAATTTTAACGTTTCAAAGATAAATAAGCCCTACCTTTCTATCATGCCACACTCCAATGATTTGATTTGATTTGATTTGATTTATTATTGTCACATGTATTAACATATAATAAAAAGTATTGTTTCTTGCATACGATACAGACAAAAGCATGCTGTTCATAGAGAAGGAAACGAGAGATTGCAGAATGTAGTGTCATAGCTAGGGTGCAGAGAAAGATCAACTTAATGCAAAGTAAGTCCATTCAAAAATCTGACAGTAGATTCTTAAGTTGGTTGGTATGTGACTTCAGACTTTTGTATCTTTTTTCCAAATGGAGAAGACGGAAGAGAGAATGTTCGGGGTGTGTGGGGTCCTTAATTATGTTGGCTGCTTTGCTGAGGCAGCAGGAAGTGTAGACAGAGTCAAAGGATGGTAAGCTGGTGTATGTGATGGATTGGGTTACATTCATAACCTTTTAGAGTTCCTTGCAGTCTTGGGCAGAGCAAGAGCCATACCAAGCTATGATACAACCAGGAAGAATACTTTCTATGATGTATCTGTAAAAGTTGGTGAGAGCTGTGAGAATCAAGGTGCTGAAGAACTCACAAAACTTTTCATTGTAACAAATAACTCAGGGTTTGAATTGCAGTCCAATACATTATAAAGTTAATATTTCAACACGAGGCTAATTGGGCACCAGGTGTGTTTGGCTTTACTTTGCCTGAATCATTATCAAATGGATGTAACAAAAATGGATAAACATAAGGAGAGCAGCATAAAAGTATGAATGTAGAGATGGAGGGAAAATGATAAAAGGTTATTTACAGTTTTACCTGGAAGAAATTAATTGTTAAGAGCCAGCAACATGATGCTTGTGTCTGTATTTGACAGAAAGACTGAAGGGTATGTTGTACTACAGTAGGTGCTTTCCTTCCACAAGAGTATAACCCACCTGAAGAGGGTGGACTGTAATTTGTTATCCTGTCAATATTGGTGTGTTCGTGAAGCAGTAATTTGTCTTTGCAAAACTTCTGTCAGAGACTGCGGGACATGTATTGCTGAAGCAAGGATATGGAAAGATAATTAACCCTGCATCTTTGGCAAGTTTAATAGGTGGGCGATGAGAAACTGTTCTACATAATTTACCTTCTTGACTTAATATTAATTACTGCTGAGTATTCAAATTTTTCAAAATCAAGCATAGATATTGTAGTTTATCGCAGAGACATGAGGCATCATGACTCTTTTTGAATACTTTCTAGCTGCGGACACCTGTTGTAACAATCTACAAATGCCTATTTTCATAAAAAGCTGAAAGGTAGTTTAAAAACAGGTAAGAATTTGGAGACAGCTTTGACTCACTCATTGCACTAGTTCTGCCATTGGTTTTGAACCGACTCAATTTTATTCTCCTCTGAAGTCAATATTGGATCAAGTGTAAAACCAGCATTCTGTCTAATTCTGTAGATTAACTGCTGACTGGTTAAGTTAGAATGATCCCTATTACGCCAAACAAATATCTGGCTATATTTGAATTACTGGTGATTTGGTGACAAGATTTACAAAAGCACTATAATTTTTAGATAAGATTAATACTTATTCTTCTCTGTGCGATCAATAATGCTGCTATAATGTAAAATTATACTCTGAACTAGTTTACACACAAAGTATAATTTGTGTGAAAGAAATTGTGAAATCATAGAATCACTTGACCCATTGAGCCTACACCGACAACAATCCCATCCAGGATCTGTCCTGTGACCCCACATATTTATCCTGCTCACCCCCTTGACACTAAAGGGCAATTTATCGTGGCCAATCAACCTAACCGGCACATCTTTGGTGTGTGGGAGGAGACCGAAGCATCTGGTGGAAACTCATATAGAGAAGAGAGGAGCATACAAACTCCACACAGTCAGTCACCCAAGGCCTGAGTTGAACCCAAGTTGCTGGTGCTGTAGGGCAGCAGTATTAACCACTGTGCCACCTGTCTAGGCAATGGGAGACCTGGACAACTGCAGTCTAACAGTTACAATTGTTCTATAATTTGTGGCTGAGAGTTCAGAGTCCGAATTGACATTGTGTGGCACTGTGGCTCAGGTGAATTAACTGTTAATGTGGGTAAGATCCATCAACTTCCTTCTGATATTCTCTGCAAGAGAAGTACAAAAATGGAAAAAAATGGATAAAACTAATGAACAGACGTGAGAATCCTGATACATGATTAACCCGTAAAAATGTTCTGTCTTACCTTAATGATGCTCGTAATGCACTCATCTGCAGGGAGCCCAAGTATGTGCAAGGCTAGAATCACCTAAATCTACAATAAGAGCAGATAATGCTGGAAATACTCAGTAGGTCTGGCAACATCTGTGGAGAGAGAAACGGAACCCTTACCAGTTCTGATGAATGGTCATATCTTGAAATGTTACTCTCTTTCTGCTTCTCTCTCCACGTATGCTGCCTCACCTGCAGAATGTTTCAGCATTTTTTACTTTTATTTCAGGTTTCCAACATCTACAGTATTTTGCTTTTGGATTACTGCATAATACTTGTCTGCACTACTTAACGGTAAAGGCATTATGACTAGAACAACTGCTGAGACTGACTAAAGTGGAGTTGACAAACAGGGAAGGTAATGATATGGTGCGGTGTGCCAGAGACCATGCCTTAAGATTCTCTAATGCAATGCTGGAGGCCTTGGTGCAAGACATAGCCTCAAGGAAGGGATTCCTCTTTCCTCTGATGACCAAGAGGCATCCAGAAAGACATTACAAAGACAGATTGTTATCATGGTTAATGCCAGCAGTCTCGCTCCAAAGACCTGGTGCTGCAAGAAGTTCAATGAGCTAACAGAGTGTCAGTGTCTGAATGCATCTTCATGTGCCATAGTTTCACGACTTAGCCACTACACTCTCTCACTTTTCCATTCACTACACCACACTCCTTCATTCATCTTCACCCTTCTTTCACCCCACTTTACCATTTTCCTTATAGACATCCATGAATTGCCACCTGATCAGAAACTGGTTTGGGAGTCTGACATGCAGGAGGACCAAGAAATTAATGAAGAAAAAGCACCCTTGCCCAGTCTATCACTCAGTCTTTACTGGAATTTGGTATCAACATGGAAGCCATCCTTTCCAGTCAACTGCGTAGGAACGCTTGAGAACCTGTCTGTGAAACACTATTTGATGGCCAATGTCTCAGCTTATGTTGGAGAATGAATGAAAGCCATCCAACATCTGAGTTTGAAATTGGACCTCAAAATAAGGTCATGAAACCTCATCTTATTTCAAGCAAGCATAGCGTTCTGCCATGTAGTCTCAAACCGTTACTATCATGTCTGTAGATACCAGTGCTCAAGGGGGTTAGTGTCTCAGAACAAGCTATCTCTAACAGATTACTCAGGTTGCTGAGGTACCATTCCATGAGCCTATTGTTCATTCAGGCTGACATTTGTCTTCTCTCTAATTCCATCTGCCTGTTTCCATGGGCCCAAACCACTGCCACCAATGCTGAGACAGTGTGGCTCAAAGCCAGGCCTCTAGGCTTGGAGCTGTTTGAGGATGTCCCTCAAGGCCATCTGCAGTCTCCCCCACTGAAAAACCTGCAAGATAGCAGAATAGGGTTTACAGAAGCATGGTAGTTGACTTTCATGTGGAATTCAGAATGTTTTGTTGGATACATTTTCTATGAAATGGTTGTTTTGTGGTGGTTTTTATTACTGTATTATGGTGAAGCGGATGCTGCTATGGACCATAACAGTGGGAGGATAAAATGTATGAGTACACCTTAGGTACAATGGAGGTCTTGGGTTTTGTTCATGGGAAACGTCATCGAATGAGATGATCAGAGACAGCCAGGCTAGGATGGGGATGTTCCTGCTGTCTTCTCCTTTCCTAATCCTTATCCTGAACTGCATACCCTATCTCTGTTGGCAAAAACTATGCTCTCATTATGGCTATATTGTGGAAGGTACAGCAGACAAATCGGAACATATCATTGCAAATATATATTTCATAATTCATATTTTTGGAATATGACTTTGAGTTCTGGGACTTAAAGTTTTAACTGGAGAAAAATATCTGATTGAGAAACTGATAAGCAGCTCTGAAGTAAATGCAATTCAAATAAGCTTGGAATTATTTACAGTTGAAATGTAGTTTTCAAAGTCAGAGTTAAATGTGTAAACATTGAAGAATGGGCGACTCATTTTTCAATCCATAATGCCAATCATTATTTCCATAGAAGAAGCTAAAAGAGGGCTGTAAAACTACTTGAGATTGAAATTATTCATATGGGTTACAAAACCAAAGAATTGCATTGAAGGTAAAATCACCAATTCACATTTCAGTTTGAAGACATCCCAGACATGCCACATTGTCATTGTAATGGGGTATAGGAGGCTTTCTCATTTAAATTATGTGAGTGTCTTTTTTTCAGAAAGCAGTCAGTTGCAGTTTTGGTGTAGAATGTAGCTCACTGAGTTGAAAGGGCCATAGGAAATGATTCTTGCTAAATCTGAAACCTGGCAATCGCAACAAAGCTTAAAGAGCATCAGCCGACTGCAAGCAAAGCCATGAGACCAGCCAGTCCGGAAAAAAGAAACCAGCTGTGAGAATAATCAAAATGCAGTCCTGGACGTAACTGAGAGCTGAAACAGTCACAGCAGAATCCAACCTATAATTTTTAAGCAGAGAAAATACCACATCATTCATTGTGTAAATGCAAACAGGCTCAAGCTTAGATTGTAGTTTGTGAGGGGAAAAATAGCTGAAAGAATTACCCAGTCTAAGGTAGAGGAAGAAAGCTACAGTCTCTCTCACAGAGCCAAGAGGCAGAAGACAATTTTTTGTTACCTTAGAAGCAGTCAGCTTGGAACAGGCAGAGGGAAGCAATCTGCCAGGATCTTGGAATCAGTAATGGGGCCGGCAGCTGTATAGAAGCTGTGGGAACATAGTGGGCCACTAGGAATCTGGCGAGTACTTGATGTTTAAAACTCTAAGCAAGAAGGCAGTGAACACTGAATTCAAGTTGAGAAGTTACATGAGGCTTTGAAGAGCATCTGGAGGGCTATTTAGCAAGTAACTAATGGAAGGCTCCCCATGAAATTAATATCTCAGAAGTTAGCTAGAACACCGAGGGGAAATCGAAGTGACTTCTGGGGGCTGTGGCATAACTTTGTGTTGGTAGCAGGAAAAGCGAATGATGGAATCATCGATGCTTACAGCATAGAAATAGATCCTTTGACTCAACTTGTCCAATTTTTCCTCGGATGGAGAAAGCTAGCACGAAGGGACATAGCTTTAAATTAAGGGGTGGTAGTTATAGGATGGATGTCAGAGATAGGTTCTTTACCCAGAGGGTGGTAAGTGTATGGAATGCCCTGCCTGCTGCAGTTGTAGATGTGCCAAGTTTGGGGGCTTTTAAGAGGTCCGTGGATAGGTTTATGGATGAAAAGGGAATGGTTTAGGTTAGAGGGTCATTGCTTTTTCTTAATTGGTGCAACATCGAGGGCCGAAGGGCCTGTTCTGCGCTGTAATGTTCTATGTTCTATGTTCTATGCCACCTTTTTTTTAAACCTCTAAGCTAATCCCAATTGCCCACATTTGGCCTGTGTACCTACATGCCTATCAAACCATCATAACTATCTAAATGCTTTTTAAAAGATAAAATTGTACCTGTCTCGACTACTATCTTTGGCAGCTTGTTCCAGACATTTACTGCCCTCTGTGTGAAAAAAAAGTCTCTCTGGACACTTTTTTATCTCTCACCTTAAACCTCTGCCCTCCAGTTTTAGACTTCCCTACCATTGGGAAAAGATATTGACTATCTAGCTGATCTGTACCCTCATTATTTTGTAGACCTCTATAAGATCACGCCTCAGCCTCCTATGCTCCAGAGAAAAAAGTCCGAATCTATCTAGCCTCTCCTTATAACTCAAAACATCAATTCCAGTACCATTCTAGTAAATCTTTTCTGCACTCTTTCTAGGTTAATAATATCCTTTCTATAATAGGATGACCAGAATTGTACACAGTATTCCAAGTGTAGACTTACCAATGTCTTGTACAACTTCAACAAGACATCCCAACTCCTGTATTCAATGTTCTGACCGGTGAAATCAAGCATTCCGAATGCCTTCTTCACCATTCTGTCTACCTATGATTCCACTTTCAAGGAGTTAACTTAGGATGTACCCCTAGGTCTCTTTGTTCTGTAACTCTCCCCAACACTCTACCATTAACTGAGTAAGTCCTGCCCTCATTCATTCTACCAAAATGCATCACCTTGCATTTGTCTAAATTAAACTATGTCTGCCATTCATCAGCCCACTAGCCCAATTGGTCAAGATCTCGTTGCAATCGGAGATAACTTTCTTCACCATCACTATGTTATCTACATGGATTATAGCTAGCCTTTGACAAGGTACTGCATGGTAGGTTGTTGTATAAGGTTAAACCTAACAAGATCCTGGGTGAGGTATTTAAATGAATACAAAATTGGCTTTTTGACAAAAGCCAATCATGGTGTCATCTGCAAACTTACTAACCATGCCTCCTATATTCTCATCCAAATCACCAATATAAATGAAAAATAACAGTGGACCTAGCACTCATCCCTGAGGCATACCACTAGTCACAAGCCTCTAGTCTGAAAAACAACCCTCTACAACCACCCTCTGGATTTTGTCAAAAAGCCAATTTTGTATCCATTTAGATACCTCACCCAGGATCTCATTAGATTCAACCTTATGCAACAACTTACCATGCGGTACCTTGTCAAAGGCCTTGCTATAATCCATGTAGATAACATCGACTGCATTGCCCTCATCTACCTTCTTGGTTACCCCTTCAAAACACTCAATCAAATTTGTGACACATGATTTTCCACTCACAAAACCATTCAATATCCTTGAAATATATTAGGGAATTTTTGGAGGGAGGTAAAAAGTAGATCTGAGTTCATAAAAATTATAAACTATAGTGTTAAGTGGATAGTGCTGTTTTGTTAAATTCTTATGTTCAGTTAAGTTTGTTTCAGCTTAACAATGTGAAACCCAGTGACTTAGTTCTGTCAGATAACCTCGGAGTGTTAATGTTAATGGTATCTAACAGGATGGTATGAATATGCTCCAGTGAGCACTGGAGGGCATCTCCAGAGCAGTCCAGGCAGTGGAACTACTGTCCTATTGTCTCATAGTCCACTCCATATAGTTTCTCATTGTAGCATGGCCCTCACTTCACCCTATGTTGGCCATATATGATTGGGTTGTGGAGCAAAATCATGCGTCAGATTTCAAATAAATAGTCTTTGTTGCCAAGCAGCCACCCTTCTGTTTGACATGATAGCTGGAAGACTGAGGGAATAGCAGACTGGAGCAGAACTAAAGTATCAGGACTGCTGCCAGGACACTGATGTTCACCAGCATGATATGCTGAACCTGGTCACATGCTAGCTGCATTTTCAAGGAGTGGAACCCATAGTAGTTGCCGGATATCTCTGAATTTAGACACAGTGTGCATAAAGCCACGTGTGTACGGTGGATAACATCCTTCCTCTTGGCGAAGCCTGTTACTCTCGAGAAGCCAAAAGCATTGGTTTTCTTTAGAGGATATAATGCACACTCCTCTCTTGACATAAATAATGCCAGTCATCTCTCTGACACAGCAGTGGAAGGTAAAATGGAAGATGTTACACATTTCACTTCCTCCAACCTTGAAGGATCACAAGGTGCCCAGAACACAGGTGGTGATGCTGCAATAAACTGCCAGTCACTCTCAGCTTTAACACTTGGAGTATGGAACTGGTAAAAGCAGATATCTGTGAGGAACTAACGTTACTTTCAAACCAATCCAATAAAGTCAAGCAAGTACCATGAAAGAACTGAGTTCTTTATAAAGGAATTCAATCAGAGAAACGTCTCTCTCCAGCTAAGCAATGCTAGGGTCTCTGAAGTGGATTACAGATTCATCATACTCTTGAGATCCTGAGTAGATAAAGATGGTGCAGAACTAATTAAGAAATTCAGGGCTATGGACACTGACAGTCCTTGTCCTGTTCTGAGGTGGCAGGTTTGGTTGCAAGAGGTGACAGAATTCTGTGATTACCTCCTTCATAAAGCTCAGATGATGTGTACGCTGCTTCTGGCTTAGGTGAAGGTAAGGGAAGTATCCCTCGAAAACTTTAGAAAGATAATGCCTCCAACTGGAGTGAGTAATGTGAGTGACTTGCCATTTTCTCTATCTATTCCAGCTCCCTTCCATGCTGCTGCACAAGAGAGATTTCATTTACAATATAATAAGACTGAGAGCAGAGCTGATGAAGTCACTGCTAAGGCCTTTTCCACATGCAGCATCATGCGAAATCAAACTCACCAACATATTTTAATCAGCAATTAATCTGCAAATTGTTGATATCTTTAAGCAGCACTGATGCAATGGTGATGAGGGAAGTTCATTCTGCTGCTGAATGCAATATTCAGCTGTACATGTCTAAGAGTTTAAAGTTTAAGGTTTATTTATTAGTGTCATAAGTAGGCTTACATTAACACAGCAATGAAGTACCTGTTCAGGTACACCTGAGAGAGAATTTAGAATGGCCAATGCACCTGACCAGCACATCTTTCAGACTTGTGAGAGGAAGCTGGAGCACCCGGAGGAAACCCACGCAGATACAGGGAGAATATGCGGATTCCGCACAGGCAGTGACCCAAGCTGGAAATTGAAGCTATGGTCCCTGGCACTGTGCCACCGTGCCACCATAGAGAGAGCAATGGGGTTAAAAATGGCAGAGCTGATGTTATTAGAATTGCTCGCTGACTTAATGATGATCTTCTTATACCACATTCTTATGGTGCAATCTCCTTTCCCCTGTGCTAACACCCTCACCCAGATGGTGTTTGGTGTGAATCATGTTGAAAATGTGTACATGTGATGCAAACACCATTTTGATACCAAAATGACCCATGAAGCTTAGTTTTACAGCCAGAGAGTCTTCCTGTGATCACTCAAACACTAAAGCATGGGCATTAATAGTAGAAACCATGCTTCAAGAATTCTACATCTTTATTATTGCATTTATCGTGTGGTGCCCATGTACCAAATTTATTAAAATCAAACAATAAGCTTGACTGCAGCTTGATGTTTGTTCACTTCCTGAGGCTTTTGAATATAGAGGAAAGAAGTCTCTCTTTGACAATTTTCTATTTTATCTACATGATCCAAGCTGATTAGAGTAGGCATAGCTCCTCCTCCAAGACTTGATCTCATTTGCATCTTCGCCAAAAGGCCAAGATGCTGCTTTTAAAAATTGCTTCAGATGAAGCTAAAATGTAACCTAATAACTTCAGCCAAGTACAGCATGTCAATATTACATTTGACCTTAGCCAAAAGACTGAGAAGCGATCATGGTTTTTCTCTGAGCCTTTCAGCTTTTGCTGTAACTTTTAAAAGCAGGCAGAAGCATGGCTGCCTTATGTGATCTATGCAAAACTAAAAACTTTTCTCAAATGAGGTCATGGGATTGGATTGATACACATCCAGCATTGAGGCTTACCACACTTTGTGTTTTGAGACGAGGGGCCACTACAATACAATGAAGTGTCGATGTGACTCATTTCAAGTTTGTCTAACATCCGTTGAGTTTCAACATCTGGATTGTCAATTGTGAGGAATGAAGATGAATCAACCGCTATCATTGTCGTTTTGCTTAGAGTTCATTCTTACAAAAGGACATGGGATTTTTCACAAGTGGCTGGGATTGTTCAAATTATAAAGAGAAATTTGCTTGGGTTTTGGATCTTGCCTGGAGCTGATCTTGCCAAAGTCTCAAGGTGTGTCACCAACCATCTTAAAACCCGTTGTGTCCATTTTAAAAATAGCTTTAAATCTGTAACATCGTTATGCCTGTACTGGGCATGACAGTCACTTTTCTCGGATTTTAATGCAACTTACAAGGTTTTCTAAAAGTATTCTCACTGAGACGCATGCCGTGTTTTCTATATCTTTGAATGCATTTTTATGGCATGAGTCGCATTCAAATTTAAATTTTCCAATTGTAGGTTCTTAAACATGCTGCTCGCGATGTGCTAAATGAATTGAAACTTACATTTTCATACTTTATTATAATAAGAATTATACTGTTGTTGGTTCTGCACTTTCCTTGAGCCCTGATTGTTTAAGCTGATTTCCGCCGTTTATGTCCATTTTACATTCAGGCCTGTGCCAAGCCAGATAACAAAGTAGCTTAGCCCTAATCTTAGAAGAGCCCTCACAGAAAGAGGAATTTTTCATTCCATCATTTGCACTGGATTTAAACACGGGTTCCAGAGGTAAATTCACAATGTGCTAACTCACTGCATGTGGCCAGCCCCTGCTGTGACCGCTGTTAATAGGGAGAAGGTATCGGTTGATGTGATAACTTGCACACATTGTATAGAAATTATCTTTCGTTTTTATGCTTAGTTGAACCTGAAAAATAAAACTAAGAGACTGAAAGATGAAGATGCTGTAGTAATAAAGACTGAGGCTAAGATATTTAATTTATTTAATCAGATTGGACTCCTATTCTGTAAAAGAATAATAATGACATATTTATATGAATAATTATCCTCCAGAAAAATATTTTAATTTTCATCCCATGGTAAAGTATTCTTTTCAAACTGCACTTGGGCCTGTCATCTCATTTTACATCAAAATGTCAGGCTCAGCAGATAGTTGATGCTTTGGTAAAAAAGACATTATCTACATTCAGAGAATACCTGCCATTATACTGTGTAACTGTAGACTATGATTGGTATTGTTGACTTCGTACAACAACACAAGAAACTCCTTGATCCAGTTTCTATTTGTTTCTATGCCAACTTGAGTAAACAGCCACAAAGGCCTATGCAGCCAGTCTATTTTTTGGCTGGATAAAAATCTAAGCTGTTTGATCTAGCTCACAATCAAGGTTTTGAAGTTATTTAAGAAGAGCCTATTTGGATACTGTTACGACCTGAAGCAACTCCAACATAAAGAGTGATAACAATGAAACTATTATCTATTCTCTATTGTCCACTTACAGCAGTGCAGCAGATGGAAAAATGAAATCTCTGATAAGTATCTCAGAGCAGATTGTCAGAAAAATGATGATTTGAGAGCACAGTCTAATCTGAAGAAAGGTACCCAACGGAACACAGAGATACTAGTGTTAGTGTATTAGATGTTAAGCAATAATTTCATTGTATGTTGCTGCATGGTTTGTATGGCTGTATTATGTGTAGTATCCTGCACCAGGACA
The DNA here is from genome assembly GCA_024679065.1 of Sphyrna mokarran. Taxonomy (NCBI): domain Eukaryota; kingdom Metazoa; phylum Chordata; class Chondrichthyes; order Carcharhiniformes; family Carcharhinidae; genus Sphyrna; species Sphyrna mokarran. The sequence goes on along the minus strand of JAGIQG010000003.1, from coordinate 99,269,802 downwards.
ATTATACTTTTGTCCACGCATTAGATATGGTTCCAAAAATATTAGCACAAAAAGCAGTAAGCAAAGAAAGAACTTTTTTCTATCAATTATTCTCTTTTTAAAACAATATGCTTCTTTTCTAGACTGATTTTTGTGTAACTGGTGGCATTGACTCATTTCCTTCTGAGGAAATTTGAATATTACTAATCTAATTTGACACAGAAATGTCAATTTCAGCAATTTTTTTTTTGATATTGCAACCCCAAGATTGTTCCCTGAAAACCTCCTGCTACTTTTTTGCATAGTTTCATCAAGTTTCCTTGATTTATGCAAATAATTTGCTGGGAGCGAGGAGGCAGTGGCGCAGTGGTATTGTCACTGGACTCTGAGCTAGAGACCTAGGATAATGCGCTGGGGACCATGGTTTGAATCCCACCGCGGCAGATGGTAAAATTTGAATTCAATAAGAAATCTGCTGGAATTATAAGTCCAACAGTGACCATTGTCAATTGTTAATGGGCACAAGTGGTTAGCACTGCTGTCGCACAGCACCAGGTGCCTGGGTTTAATTCTGGTCTTGGGTGACTGTGTGGAGTTTGCACGTTTTCCCTGTGTCTGTGTGGGTTTCCTTTGGGTGCACCGGTTTCCTCCCATGGTCCAAAGCTGTGCAGTTTAGGTTTATTGAACATGATAAATTGTTCCTTGATGTCAGGGGATTAGCAGGGTAAATACGTGGGTTGACGGCAATAAGGTCTGGGTGTGATTTTTGTTGGTGCAGTCTTGATAGTCTGAATGATCTTCTGGACTGTAGATATTCCATTCTAAATTTACAATCAAGAATATAGAAGCAGCACAGATCAAACTCCAACTGATATTGATGTAACTGAGATTTGTGGAGTTGGATAGAAATTTATTTCATCACATAACATACAATTCTTACTGTGACTCTCACAGTGCTTAAATAAAGTGACACATAGTTCAGTGTACATGAAATCTTTCAGAAATAAAATAAATGCTGGAAAAAAAACCTGAAGAGATCAGGTAGAATCTGTGGTCAGAGTTAATGGGCCTGATTCTCCAGATGGCTGGAAGGGAATCCCAAAGTCCTGGTAAATGGGGTATCGGTCAGAAATCAGGAATCCTGATGGGTGTGAAGGCCCTCAGGATTCATCTGATCCGCTCTCCCAGCCCGGAGCAGGCAGCAAACTGATAATTATGTAAGTTGCTAATTTTAAATTCATTGGCTGTTCGACAGCCAATTCACCAGCCTCCCACCATTCATCTGGCCTGCCAGTGGGAACAGCACCAACCGAATTTACAGTTGCTACCCACAGGCAGCGATCTGGTGTGCTGGGTGTCAAGCACCAGCAACCACTCAGCAAAGAGGGGCATCCTTCCATTCCCCCCCCCCACCACTCAAATCACGGGTCATTCCCCTCACACACCATGCAGCATGAAAATAACCTGACCTGACCAATACACCAACCAATAAGACCCCTCTCTCCCCACAGAAACCGCACGCCCCCCACTATTCAGCCCACTCTTTATTCCCCACTCCCTCCACTCATCGACCTTTTTTGAAAATGACACCCCATATGCCTCTCTCGAACTCTGCCCTCCACTCACCCTCTCTTGACACCACCTCTCCCCTCCCTTCATGGCCTGTTTATGACAACTCCCAAACTGGTCTCTTCTAAATCTGCCCCCACCTTCTTTTGAACCTCACTCCTACCAGCTTGTGTCGCCCCATCTCCCTCTCCACACCCCCTGGCCTCTCTCACTCCATCTCTCCCTCCCCCACCAACCTCTTTCTCTACCCCACCCAGTCTCTATTTATTTCCTCACCGCCACCCTATCCCCAGTCTCTCCCTGTCTCCTCCCCCCACCCCTGGTATCTTCTCCCCCTTCCCCCTACCTCTCTCAGCCGGCAGTCCCAGCCTTACTTGACATCTCTTCCAGCATCACTAAAACCCCCTGAATTGACCATCCTGCAATCCCGACCTTCCTCCAACATTGTCCCCCATGCTGAGGTCTCCAAGCCCAACCCCTACCCGAGCTTGGTAGCCTTGACTTTGACTGTCCCCCCTCCTCCCCCCACTGCCGTTCCCCTGGTCCCACTGCCTCTGACTTCAAATCCCTCACAATCAGGACCATTCCCTCACAGTCTCATACCCCCACACTCTCCCCACACACTCTGCCAGCCTCCTCATACTTCATTTGTTCCAACAGTCCTTGCTGCTCCCTCACCACCTTCAATATGCAATAGGGCCAACTGAAAAATGGTAATGAGAGGATGGGATGGAGAAGAAATGGGTAATGAGGGGGTTGGGGTGGTGGTGGGATGGGTAATGAGGGCACTGGGGTGGAAAGAGCTTGGGTAATGAGAGGAGTGGGATGAAGATGGGATGGGTAATATGAGGGTAGGGCAGAAACGGGATAGGTAATGAGGGTGGAGGGGAATGGGTAATGTGGGGTGGGGGTGGAAAGGGGATGGGTAATGAGGGGATTGGGGTGGAAAGGAGATGGGTAATGTGGGGCTGGGGGCAGAAAGGGAATGGGTAATGAGGGGGGTAGGGTGGAGGAGGATGGGTAATGTGGGGTGTAGGTGGAAAGGGGATGGGTAATGTCGGGGTGGGTTGGAGGCAGGATGGGTAATAAGGGGAGTGGAGTGGAGAGGGAATGGGTAACATTGGGGGTGGGGTCAGATAATGAGGAGGTGGGGGCGGATAATGAATGAGAGGGGAATATGGGTGTGGAGAGGGGAATGGGGGGGGCACTAAGGAAGAAAATAGCTTTAGTTGAGAGACAGGGGTTGCTATGCAGGAATGGCTGGAGAAAATAGTTCCAGGAATGTTGGGGGCGGTGTTTGTTGATGGGGAGAGAACTGCTGCCATTGGGTTGGGGAGGCAGTTAGGTGGGCATGATGGGGAGGGGGGTGGCGGGGGAGGCAATGGCGGCTTTATGCTTTGTTGTCGGTCATTAAAAAAAAGTACCTCATTAAAACAGTGTCCGTTTTTCCTAAGGTTAATTCAGGTTTGTGTTTGTAGCTATTAAAATCAGAAAAATCAGAAACATGGAAAATTATCTCTACAATCATTTCCGAATGGTGTCCGAATGCTTCAGTGATGTTACCAAATGCAAATGTTTGAGCATCAGGATTTAGGATATTTGATAACATTGATTTTAGTCTTTACAATGTCAAATGACAATTACATGATGGCTTCTGAGCACGATTAATAACAAACCAGTGCAAGTGAATGCTATTGAAGATAATGATGTCAAATTTTCCAAGTAAGTTCCCAGATAATAAGCTCAAAGCTCTGTGTAAATGAACCACATTGTGAAGTCTCAATCAGATGAGTCAATGAAGTAACTTTAAATTGTATTATGTATATTAATGATACATTATCATGGAGAGTTTGTTGAACTATTCTGTGTGCATATATTTAGAGGTGGAATCTTGCTTCACTTTGCAATCCACAGCCAAATCTGTTCCAAATTGTGCCATTCAACACATCACCAAACTCACAATATTCTCCAAGTTTTTATTTAGCACTGCTGTGAATTGACTCTCCCTCTTCTTGATTTATTTATTTTGACCCATGGCCACTTGGAGAAAGGGTCAGGGAAAGTCTGAGATGAAGGAGATAGACTACTCTAAGGAAAAGTGACTATACAGTTCAAAACAGATTAATTGTAGTTTTTCTAATCAATTACTCCCCCCTTTTATTAGTTTTAAATAAACCATCTTCAATACACATACATCAACAATAATATCTGTCTTATACCTTAGTCAATTGCATAGAAATCATAGAAACCCTACAGTACAGAAAGAGGCCATTCGGCCCATTGAGTCTGCACCAACCACAATCCCACCCAGGCCCTACCCACATATTCATACATATTTTACCCACTAATTCTCTAACCTATGCATCCACGCTCAATTTAGCATGGCCAATCAACCTAACCTACACATCTTTGGATTGTGGGAGGAAACCAATGCACCTGAAAGAAATCCAGGCAGACATGAGGAGAATGTGCAAACTCCACACAGACAGTGACCCGAGCCGGGAATTGAACCTGGAACTGTGATGCAGCAGTGCTAACCACTGTGCTACAGTGCTGCCCCTAACCACTGTGCTATGGTGCCGCCTCTCTTGCATAATGGCATTTCCTTAGCCCTTAGAATCCAGATATTTCCTACTCTTTTGCCTAACCCAACTTCCAGTATCCATTAGTAACCAGATACCAGCCCCAAAGTTCAAAGTGTACTTTCCCAAAAGGTCACTACCAAACCAGATTAACACATGATTCCATGCCTGGGCTTGTATCCATCTTATCTGGACAGTGAATAAACCTTATTCATAAAGTTTGATCAAGTGTTCTGACTGTTCTCTCCATTAGAAACTCTACTGATAAAACTTGCATATTCTCAAGGCCTTAATATTCCCTTAGGCTTAGAATATGGCATTGCTCTAATACCCTTTACAGTGATGTTTTGTAGCAAACTGCCTTAGGCAAAAGTGAACAATGATTTTTAAAAATATATTAATTAATATTGCATGTATGTTTTTAAATCATTATCACTTGTTAATATCTCTTACTGCATTTCATATGTAAACTGCTTTCTTGTTAGCTTATAAATCTGTATCGAAATCATTTAACGTAATATTGGTAGTTCTGTCAGTGTCTTAATGACTATTTAAGAATTATAGAATCCATACAGTACAGATGAGGCCATTCAGCCCATTGAGCCTGTACCAACTACAAACTCACCCAGACCCTATTCCCATGACTTCACATATTTATCCTGTTTATCCCTTGACTCGGAGGTCAATTTAACATGGCCAATCAACCTAACTCGCACATCTTTGGACCGTGAGAGGAAATCTATGCTGACACAAGGAAAACATACAAATTCCACACAGACAGTCACTTGAAGGGCAGAAATGAACCTGAGTCCCTAGTGCTGTGAGGCAGCAGTGTTACCCACTGTGCCACTATGTTGCCCCAGAATCATAGAATCCTACATTGCAGAAGGAGGCCACTTAATCCATCAAGACTGCACTGACCACAATCCCACCCAGGCCCGGTCCCCATTTATCCTAGCTAGTCCTTCTGATACTAAGGGGCAATTTAGCATGACCAATCAACCTAACCCATACATCTTTGTACTGTGGGAGGAAACTAGAGCATCTGGAGGAAACGCAGACACAGGGAGAATGTGCAAGCGCCACAGAGACAGTGACTTATTCAGGAATAAAAGCTGGGTCCCTGGTGCTGGGAGGCAGCAGTACTAACAGCTGTGCCACCATGCCGCCCTTTAATATATGAACCCATTAGGATTTTTCTCCTTACAGATGGGCATTGCTTTTGCCTGCACATACTTATACCATCAAGTCTCGACAATGAAGTCTATATTGTAATGCAAATGAACTTCCAAAATTACCAATGTTAAGTACTTCGCCAACTAGTAGTTCATCAAAATACTCAAGTGGAAGTATCTTCTACTTTGAACAGATAGACAGTACACCAATCACTTCTGGACAAGTGGGGAAGCACACTCGGAGAATTCAGAAGCGATAGACATGGCATTATGAGGGAAGACCTTAGAACTAATACCTGACTTGAAACGTACTCTAGAACGTGCAGAGTTGGTGGTGCAGTCAGGGTGTCTTCTCTGGGGACTCAGAGTGATCATTGAAAGGATGAATGTTAGACAAGCTACATGAGAGCCATTACTGAATTGTTTGCATGAAAGAAACAGGCAGGAGTTACATCTGGTAGCCTGGATAGATCACAGAAATTGAAGAGAATGCTGGACATGTTTTTCATGTGTGAAGGTAAGAAATTTGCCACCCTTAACACTGCTGTATCTATGGAAAAGGCCAGAAGAACTTTGGCAATGGGGGCATGTAGCCCTTTATGGGACCTTTTAAGGACACAAGTTCTTCACCAAGGTTGATGCTCACCCAAAGTGGCTAGAAGTTGCTACAATGAAATCTACTTCTTCAGAAAAGACTACTAAGAGGCTGAGAGCGGTCATTAGTAGATTTGGATTCCTTGAACAACGGAAAGCAACAATGGACCTCAATTTGTTGCTGGAAAATTAAAGCTTTATTGAAAGTGAATGAAATTCAACATATTGGCCGGAATTTTACCAGCATGCCCACCTGAAGTTTGTAAGATCAGACCCGAAGCCAAAGGGGAATGCCGGTTTGTGAGTCTTGAAGCAGGCATGCCGATAAAATTAAGATCATTTGGTCTGTCCATACCATCCTGCTATGAACAGACTAGCAGAACATGTTTAAACATGAAACACACCTTGAGAGTAACCATGGAACAAGATTCACTGATCAAACATCTTAACCAATCCCTACTAATGTATAGGAATACCACTCATTCTCTGATTAAAATCTTTCCTGCTTTATTCATGGTGAAGAAACAACTGCATTCAGCATTCGACTTGTTGAAACCTCTGGAAATAGAAGAAATCATTCACTATAAACAGCAATGACAGATAGAATAGCGGGAAAGCAAAGCAGAACATTGTGTCGTCCACCAAGAATAAGGACTTTGTTTAGGAATTACTGTACAGCAAAGAAATAGGTTCCTGCCATGATTCGTGCACAGACTGGACCTCTGTCATACACCATCCAAGCCAGAGATAATGTTATCCGGAAGAGGAATGCAGGCCAATTATTGGCCGAGGATCCAATCTACCAAAAATGGAACCTGCTAAAATACAGGTTCAGCTAGATAAAGTCCTGACCTCAACCTTCCTGAAAGCTTGACACTGACAGACACTGCTGAGGAAGATAACACCTCACTGTCAGAACAAGCATAGAGTCAACTTCCAGCTACAGCATCGACGTTGGTCAAACCAGTCACTGATGATGTTCGTGCAAAGATAAAAAAGGCAGAGAATATAGCAATTACAAAAAAGTCACTAGATGCTTGCCATTTACCATTCTGAGAGTACCAACTGCCAGACTGTCTGATTTATTGATGATTGTTTGTTGATCATTGGTCATGTTGAATTTGAGTGGGGATATTCAATTTAAAGAGGGAGGAAATGTTCTTTCTTCATGAAGATTCTTGATTGCTGCATATGTATGTAAGCACCATGTATTAATATATTCATACATTCACTGGAAGTGACGTCACAGGATGTTAGCACGGGGAAACTGCCAGAATAAAGAAGCAATCAATTAGTGAAAACCACCCTGTAAATAAAACTCCATTATTTTTAACCCTCCAGCTTCCTAGCATTAATTCTCCATTGTATAACAGTACCAGATCCAAGTAAAAGTCGCAATAGTGAAATTTATCTTGGCAGTTAGATAAAATGGGCAGTAGTAAATTGGCAGCTGTTTTACAAGCAGATACTTGTGTCCATCTGTGTCAATAAAAATAAAGAAAACTCCTAATTAACAGTGAAGCGAATAAAACTATAAAGTCAATTGCAGTGACTTGGGAGTTGTACCGCCAAAAGCAGAGACATAACAAGCCTATGACTTAGGTCCGTCCAGAAATTACAAATCTCCGAAATTTTGGCCATCCCTGAAAGGGAAAAGCTGGAGTTAATGCTACCTTGACAGTTTTTAGGATTGAAGTTGGAAGCACTGTGTGTAGGATCCATTCATTCATTTGAATAGACGAGGGATCAGCATTTGATATGATGAATTTATTTTATTGAGCAAAATTTGAAATTAACATGACAGAAGCGAAAAGAAGAAGTTGGAGACTGGCTTTTCGTATGAGCTCATGTGCAAAAAAACATATGGTGAGATGAGTGAAACTGAGAACTCAACTGGGCTCGAACAGGATTTTGAAAATTGAACACACAGTTCCAAATGATATTTTAATTTTTATCTCATTATTGTGAGTGTCCTTCAAAGTCTATTTCTGTCTAGAGAAAACAGGTCTTGTATCTATTGTTATCAAAACTTGTTTGCCTGCTGCATACTCTTCAGGAATGTGATCAATTTTCAGCTAACCCAGCATGTCTTCTAGTTTTAAAATATAGTCAAATGCTAGTTAACCCTTACATTCTAGCATTTAAATGTCCTTGCATAGACAGAAATATCTCAAAATGAAGTCTTTGCATGGATGAAGCCTTTGCATAGACTGAAATAAACAGGGCAAAGCATATATAGGAATTCTCACTGTATAAACCAAAATTGATTTGGGATCCAGAAGCTTGAATTCAACATTGCCCATGGCTCTGATTTAAGTAGAAAGTGTGACAGTGAGTCTTGGCTGAACAAGTAAGAAGGAATGAGAGCATTCAGATGTCATGAATCCAAATGCCATGCTAGCTACAAATGCTTTCAACCATAAATACAATTTACCATTTAAAGAGTTAATTATTGGGATTAGTGTCCTATTTTAGTCAGAAACCCTAATCTTAAAATAAAATTATTTTCTGCCCTTTGGTAAAGCCCAGTTACTTACCTGCGGAATTTTAATTCAATTATAATTCTGAATATGACCAACAGGTGTCTCTGTTTTAACAGTGAACTTGGTCAGACTTTAGCAGTGCGTTTAAGGAGCAGATGGACAATTGTGACATATGGGCTGGATTCCCAACCGCTGAGATAATCTGGAAACTAGTAGCATGCTGGTAAACCTCATAGAAAGGCCAGTGTAAAATTGATCAATTACCCACATAAAACATACTCCTTGAGGACCTCATGTATCAGCCAGGACATCTGTTACTATAATACAGGTTGCAAAATCAAGTGATGCCTTATTTAGTTTGAAGACATTAATTTTCGAGATAGTTAAGTCGAATGTTTTGAAGCTATAAAATGATATCTATCTCAAACTGTACGATAGCAGTTCCACATCCATCTGTTAAATATTACGGCACTTTTATTACCCTTTGAGTGGGCTGTTAATTTGTGTTCAGCAGTGTTTGTATATTTTATTCCTCATTATTTGGAGTGATCAAGAAACGCTATTTTATGTGAAGTATACACTTGCTTTTCTCGTTTATATTTCCATCTGCCTTGTGATTTTACTTTGATTTTGTTGATAGAAAATTAAACTCCACATATGTTTACTTAATTTATATTACAGGAATGTCTTTTATTGTGTTAATATTCACTTATATGATCAATAGTTTTGGTACAGTAATTAGAAAGGGAGTTTGTTTCAGCACTATTGTGATGCTTTTAAATGAATACTTTTCATCCACACAATAGGTTTGACTCATGTATCACTGAGAGGATTTAATGCGTCAATTTACTGCACCCGTCTTCACTGGTTTAAAAATGATTCACTCTTGTGTCATTTTATTTGTACAAGTCTGTTCCTTCAGCAGTTTTGACTACAAAGCTGCGCTAATTTAAAAGTTCAGCAGCTACTGAACTGCTTGCTTGATGGCATAAATTTCAAAAGTGTACAATGCAGTTATCAATTCCAGTAGCACTAGGAAAAGAATTATTTTGCTGAATTGTGGGGTTTGTTGCTTACAGGAATCAGAAAGAAAATGATAGTTTTACCAGAGCAGTAAAAGAAAACATCTTTAAACCGATCATTGGAAGAAAGGAGGAAATGGCGACATCTTTTAGTCAGAGATAGAAAAATATCTATGGATTATGAGGGTAAACAAATTCAGAATATAAAAACAGATAGCAAAAGTTTTTACAGAAATATAAAGTAAAAAAGAGTGGCTAAAGTAAACATTAGTCTTATAGAGGACGAGAAAGGGGATGAAACAACTAGAAGTGAGAAAATGTCTGAGGCACTGAACAGTATTTTGTGTCAGTCTACACAGTGGAAGACACAAATAACACACCAAAAAATGATGACAGGAAGACTATGGCAGGTGAGGACCTAGAAACTATCGTTATCATGAAAGAGGTATTGTTGGGCAAGTTTTGGGGCTAAAGATAGGCTCCTTGTAATAGTGATTTCAATTGTTTGCTGGCTTTGAGTTGGCCCAGTTTCATTCCATTGATCAATTTGAAACATTCCTGTACAACTTGTTCTGTGGAATTTCTTCCTTACTAACCACTGATCCTTTGTAATTGTCCAGATGTTTAATTAAGATTTTTAAAGTCGTATTTATTCATTTTCATCGGTATTTGGATTGTGGATTTTCTCATTTAAAGTGAGCATGTCAGTCAGAATATTACTCAAATCAAATAAAGATAAATGATAACAGTTAACGTAGAATGCAGTTTCTTCCAGCTTTTAATTTGTGATGGAATGTGGTGAATGAAGGAAGCAGTTTTAATTTTCCTCAGTTTAATTTATACTTAATGAGATTCATTAAACGTGAGGGAGGGTACTTTAAATTGCAAACTTCTAATAAGTAGATGTTATGTTGGCAGCAATTGTCCTGTGAGTTTATAAATAATTCAGTCTGAGATCTGTTGGTTCTCAATGCTATAAATTCTCAACTCCCTCTGCTGCTCTATCTCTAATTTAACTCACCCTCAAGCTGCAAGGATTCATTTTGCAAACTAGCTCTGCTGTCTCTAGAGGCCAAGGATGCAGTCTAAAGAATCCTTTGCAATTTTGAGCAATTCAGTGACATATGCATCATTGCTCCATCTTCACAATGTGACGCAATGTACAATTCCTAATTTTAGAAAACTTGAGAACGCTGAGTTTTCCTGTTTTCACGGAATGCTGATCAAAGCGATAAGCGATGAAAAGAAAATGGAATACTGCAACTGGCGTATTATTCTGCTTGAAGTTCTGCTATGCAACTGGTAAGAAGACTCACATCACATGTCCTGTGTAAAGGGCACATTTTATAATCCTTCAATATCTGGTGTTAATGTATTCAGACTTGTGCTCAAATCACGCCAAAATTGATTAACGCACGGTGTAGTCTGAGGGGATGATTTTGTGCTTACATTCACTGTGAGAACTTGAACTTGGGGATGGGCCCTTTTGAGAAAGAGACCAACGATGAAGGCTCCTCCCCCAACTTCCCATCTGAAGGCCTGGGCAGACTAACCAGATAGGCCTCCCATTGGCCTCACCATCAACTGCGCTCCCCCAACCTTCCCCCTATCTCTCCTCTCCCACCAAATCCATCAGTGACCTCCTCTCACTGGCCGCAACATTAAGACCAGAGCGAATGGGGTCTTTGCACGGCCACATATTTGACACTTATGGTCCTCAGTTAGGGACAGGGCAGATGGACTGCCCTAGCCCTCATTCAATCCTGTAAACCTGAAGATATATTGAGAAGCAGCTGAGAATGTGGCAGGAAGATCACCCAAGAAATCCTATTGGCATCCTATGGATGCCTATAAAATTCTGCCCTTTAACAATAAGCAGTCAAACAAATTAATCATCAATTTTAAATAAAATTAAGAAGGGGTACTTTACTTCACCTTCATCCTTTTGCCTCCTCCATTGCATCTCTCTCCTACTTTAATTTGGGTTTTTAAAATCTCTTTACCATAACCCCTTTATGAAAATAATTAACTGGAAACTAGATGACTTAGATAATTTGATTTCTTTCTGTCTCAATGTTGTAAGTGGTTTCACTTTGTGACAATGTTGGTGTAGGGCAATGTCTAGTAACCCAGAGACAAAAAGATTTGAGGGCTCGAGTTCAAAATCCAACTGTAGCATCTGGCGGAATTTAAATTCAATTAATAAAATCTGGAATTGAAAGCTGGTCTCAGTAATGGTGACCATGGGCAAAAATCCCCAAAGCCGCCTCCCCACCCTCATTCCCCAGCTTGCCATTGGCTGTTCGCAGGATCTTCTGGTCCTTTTGAAGTCTACAGCATGTGTGTCACCCACCAATCCTGTCCCACTTGTCCAGAAGATCCTACCAGGGCAAACAGCTGGAAAATCCAACCCCCATAAAAGGATCATCAATCATCATCAAAAACCTATCTGGTTCACTTATTTGGGTTCCTTCCCAGGGAAGAAAATCTGCCATTCTTCACCTGGTGTAGCCCACATGTGACTCGGCAGCCGTAGCAACATAGCTGAATCTTAACTGCCCTCTGAGACATCCTTGTTAGCTACTCAGTTCACGGGCAATTAGGGATTGGCAGACCTCGCTACCGATGCCCATGTCCCATCAAAAAATATAAAAACTTACAAAAGTTGTAATTCACTTGTTATTGATTTGCACACATTAAAAAAAATTGTGCATTTAATGTGGGAACATGCACAATTCAACTGCTGTAATTAAACATAGCCATTCCAGTGCTTCATAGTGGAAAATGAAGAGATGTGAAAAAGCTATGTTAGAATAGTGCCTTATGCTGATGGCACAACAGTAAGGGTTTGTAACTAATGATGCCCTTGAAGATGTTTTAAAGAAATTTTAATTTTATAAAATAAAAGCACGATAAGCTTGTAACTCATAATTCTAACCAAATAATGAAATCGAAATAGAGCCTTAATATTGGAATCTTGATTCTGTTCAATAGCATTCTGATCCTGGCATAGCCTGGGTAGAGTTCTGCAAGTACTCTCACCTCTATGTTTTGAGTAATCAGCAGACTGAATATTGAGACTGTGAAAAGATGTTCATATGTTAAATATCTAATTGTTCAGCCATTATAATACTTTCATAAATTAAATCATTAACCAAATATTATTTCCATAACCTTGCAATACTGATATTCCAACTGTTAATCTTCTCATGTGTAACACATTGTCATGAGTTACAGAATTGTTTCCCGAAATTGCTCTTTGCAAATTAATAACAGACACACCTCTTATATTTTCAGATGAATTTCCTTTATGCATTATTGTGTTTGTATGGAAATTTTGACCATTTTAAAATAAACAGTTCAATCAATGCCTCTGATAAAGCACTGTACGAATTTTCTTTCAGATCAATACAATAAGGATTTTAACATGTTAATATTCACACTCCAGAATTTCATGGCCTACATGATAGCTGATATCAGCATTTTCTAGAACTGACCAGTAAAGAAGCCACAAAAGCTCATAATCTGATTGTGTCAAACATAAGTTTTGTACTTTTTAAAAAGTGCAACGTGGTACCTGATAGAAGGTAAAATAAATGCCAACATTCTTATACTGGAGGAATCAGGGAAATATACCCTGGAAATATATTTGGGAAAGTACATGTATCTTCTGTCTTAGTGATAGTGTGCATCCTATAGGATCTCAAAAAACATTCTAAATGCAGCTGAAAGAATTATTACTGGAAATATGTATGCATGATATAAAATAATTACTTTAAATGAGTACATATAATTCAACAATTTGCTTTATAGAGAATGGACTATTCTCCTGGTGTGAAATAAGTATATGTTTGAACTGCACTCTAACAATCCGTGACACCATTTGAATTCTTCAGTGAGTTATAACTTTTTTGATAATACCAAATATTTTTTGTTCTGTATCATTTTGCTTCGGAAAAATGCTGTATTTGTAAAGTAATAAAAATTGTCAAGCGGTTGACAGTGGGTACAGGATACCTACTTAAATATGGTGTGCAAGAACAAGGCAAATGCAGATTTTAAATTGTGGCATTGAATTTACAGTGACACTGGATTTCATTTTGCACTGCATATGTCATTATGGCAGCTTTAAATGATTTTCACAACCTTTTTCATCGACATCTTTCGTGGTGAGGGGGGATTAATATCGTCCAGATTCCTAGTTTAGTGGTTGAATTAATGCACGCACGGGCTGAGGAAAATTATTGCAAATTTTTCATTTTTATGTACAGCCCATATAAATCTTGATCCAAGCATGATACTGATCTAAGCATAACATTTCTTTGAAAACTAGTTATGCATTTATCAGCATTCAATAGTGTATTGTATTGGATACAAAAAGCTTAAGTGTTTAAACCTAAGAGATAAGCATGCATAATCTTTACTGATTTAAATAAAACGAATATCTTGCAAGGTACCTCATGTTAAATTTAAATCGGAGATTTTAAGCATTTTGTTGTGAGTTGTAGCTTGTAACATTGATGTACTGCTGAATTATGCAAACCATATTAAACGCTTCTTGCTGTTTGCGGAGACATATAAAATAATCTGTACATAGTACATAAAAACAAAATTAAAATTTCATCACCTGTTTTACATTTGCCTCTTCAGGAAAACATTCAAGAAGACAGCTTACTGTATAAACAAGCATTGTGGTGAAGAATACAAGACACTTTCTTTTATTTTCCCAGAAGCGTGTAGTGCTCATAAACCCCTGCTGATGTGAGAGCATAAATTTACAGTTTACTTTGGAAAATAAATGGGGGCTAAATTAAATCCACGAACAAAGCTACATTCAAATGCTTTGTTCATTTGTATTTATCAGTGGCTTGTTTGCCTATTTTCATTAGCAAAAGCAATTCTTCTGCTAACTGGGTGCCTCTATGGGCTGGTGATTTCTTTGAAGTGACAGTCTGTAAATATGCATAAAACTGGATGCAATTAGCTACTCTGTGGTTCATTGCAGTCTGATTTCCATTGGCAAGTTTACATACAGTGTTGATAAGCCACATTATCTAGGAAATTGGCTGCTGAAAACACCACCTCTGATTGCCAGCAAAGGTTCAAGATAACACGGTGCTGAAGGGAAATATAATTGAGGTTGAATATGTTAACCAAGGTGTCACATGCTTCTTGAAATGCTAATTTATCAAAAAGTTAGAATTTTTATTAATGCTTAGAATGTATTTATGCCACCTTAATGAACAGGATTTGGCAGCTTGAGTCTCTGTCATTGTCATGCCTATGAATTTTAAGGTAATTCCTCATTAGGCACAGTTGTGTGAATATGTTTGTTCAGGGATTGAAATAAAAGATGCAATTTATGAATTACAAATTGCATAAAATGCAGAACTATTCCTGCTGTCAAGCACAACAATGACATATCAATAATGGGAAAGGTTTTGAAAATGCTGTTAAATTAAGAGCAACATCTGGGTGCTTTTTGCTTTTTAACAGAATACGTGGGATTGTGAAAGCGGCCATCCAGTGTTCATCATGCATGCAGTTACCCCAATATACATCATCGTGACGCTGTAGTATGGCCTGATTTATCAAATAATCTCCTTTTGAAAATATATTCAAAATGTAACCATATGCTCAGGTTGCAATTCCTTCTCAATTGTCTTCTATCTAAACTGGAGGCATAGGCAAATCAGTGATTAATGTAATTATTGCCCCATTTCTGATCCAAATCTCAGTTGGAACAGAATTTGCAGTTACTTGCAAACAAGAGGGACATGAATGCCAAGGGCTATCCAGAAGAGAAAGGCCAAGAACCTCCTCAATTGGCCCTTGGGCCTCTTAATTATAGTTGCAGTGAGCTGCAGATATTAACTGGGAAGCTCAGTGCAGATTGTCTATCAGATTCTGACCAATACCAGCCAGCTTCGATGCCAGCCGAGGCCCACAGGTAAGTGTGGGAGCTGGGAAGGTGATCAGGGGGAGGAGAAGTGATTGAGAAGCAGACAGGTGTGGACCTGTAATCTTACTAGTGGACTCCTGCTCCATCCGGCTCCACATCAAGGAAAGACTCAAATTGTACAACATGAGCTCTGATTAGTTGAAACAACTTTTTGATATTTGTCCAGAAATGGGCACAGGAACCTCAATTCAATATTGAAATGAGGCCTGTGCTTATTTTAAATGACTAACTTGGCTGTCTCACAAAACATACTGCCTTGCCGAATTTTGCAGTAGCTGGCTGCTACTTGCAGACCATCCTCAGGCATGGGTACTGGGCCAAATGTGAATGAAAATTGCATTCTCTGTTGAAATTATTTCAATACCAGCCTTGCTGCCTATTGCATAAATCAAATAGAATCCATTCTAAGCAAGGAGATTGGTTTTCTCTGCTTTGTTTTCCTACCTATATATTCTTGAAGATGTTCATTCATATAGACAGCACATAGTAATGATTATCTGTTATGAATCACAGCCAAGCTTTACATTTTCTTCAGTCGACATTCAGGTTTGGAATGCGCTGCTTGGGAAAAGTTTATTTATTAGTTACAAGTAAAGCTTACGTTAACACTGCAGTGCAGTTACTGTGAAATTCCCCTAGTCACCACAGTCTGGCACCTGTTTTGGTCAATGCACCTAACCAGCATGTCGTTCGGAATGTGGGAGGAAACCGGAGCACTCGGAGAAAACACGCGCAGACACGAGGAGAACTCCTTGCAGACAGTGACCCAAGGTGGGACTTGAAACCAGGTCCCTGGCGCTGTGAAGCTGCAGTGCTAACAACTGCACTAGTTCAGAATATAAAAATAGATAGCAAACGTTTCTACAGAAATATAAAATAAAAAAGAGTGACTAAAGTAAACATTGGTCTTTTAGAAGACGAGAAGCAAGATATAATAACTGGAAATGAGAAAATGGCTGAGGCCAGTTATTCTGTGACGGTCTTCACAGTGGAAGACACAAATAACACGCCAAAAATTGATGACGGAAAGACTATGGCAGGTGAGCACCTAGAAACTATCATTATCATGAAGGAGGCATTGTGCCATCCATGGTGATGGTGGAGATGGGATGCCTCACATCCTTTAAAAAGTACCAGGATGAGTACTTGGCATGCCATAACATTCAAGGTTATGGGCCAAATGCTGGAAAGTAGGATTAGGTGGGCAGGTCAGGGTCTTTCATACCTTGTGCAGACTCGATGGGCTGAACGGCCTCTTCTGCACTCTCGTATTCTGTGATTCTGTGACTTCCATCCGCGTGCACTATTTAACTGGGATAATCAGGGACAGATATCTTGGCTGGAGTTTTGTTTATTTGTTGGTCGAGGGCATTCAGATTTATTATATTGCCCATACTCTCACCCTGTCTGAAATCACTTGGATCTTTTTCAGCAGATTCCATTCATTGAGTCTGGGAGCTCTCTGTTTTGCGTGTCTCAGTGATAGAATGGGCAACAGGTTTATCAAATGAGCCCATCAGTGTAACTGGATTAATTTTGAAATTTATTTTGTGCCAACATTCGTGTTTCAAAGTCAGTTGTAAAATGAAAATGGTAGTACTAAGGACTTGCTTTTATACAGAAACATTTATCAAAATAATGTATTCCAAGGCTATCGAGGGGGCAGTATTGGCCATCACTGGGATGTCCACTGCTGTCACCAATGGCAGAGCTGAAACTCTCTAAGATGATATCTTCATGGCTAATCCTGTCTTTTACATCCCACTTCACCTTTATTCCACAGACCCTTTTGATGTACAAGCAACACTCCTTATTTTCTCCACCATAATATCTCAATCTGACTCTACCTTTTGCATAGCCAAGAAGTGCATCTCGGCCGGGCATTGTGGTCTTCTTGTTGTAACAACCAATGATGAAACACACTATCACTCATTTTCATATTTGCAGCTTAGATACTGTCACGTGATGTGACATGTGCTGGGGCAGAGCCTACACACAGGAAGACATCAACCAGCAATGTCCTGCAGCCAAGATAGTGGTAAGGATAATGTAGGTGCTCACTGTAAAGTATGGACGCAGCCGAGTTCTGAATGAACATGTTGCTATTTGTGCATTGGGAAGCCTGCAATTAATGTCGAGGCACATGGAGATATCCAGCATCAATTGAGCACAAGGATTTGGAAAGAGCTTGGAGTTCATTTCTCCTGCATGGAAATGGTGGCTGATTCCGTTCACACACTGAAGGACCATACCATGATTCAAGTAGAGTCAGAATGCCAGTGTTGTAGTTTCCATTGGGCATACTTACCAGAACAAATCTCCAACACTCTGTGCATTGCACTCAGCATAGTTCATACTGATAAATAGGGATGGGGCCTATTCCCACCTGAGAAGCCAGCAGCATGGTGTCACCTAACAATGTAGACTGCACCTATTGCCAGTCTTCCAATTGCTGGCCAGAATCCCAATCGCTCACTCTCAAAACCCTCCACCCCAAGATCGCTGGCTTCCTGCAAACACCCCCCAATCTTATCAGTCCCAATCTCTCCCTGTGGCCAGACCTGATTCTTCCCTCATGGTCAACCATGGAAACCTTGCCCTACTCTCCCATCCACTCCTTGATAAGCAGGCCCAATCCTTCTCCTGCTCCCTTGCTAACCCACTGCTCCAAGTGCAGACTGGCAGCAGGTCCTCCCCCATCGATAGCACCCTCTTCCCCATTAGGCTCTGCCCCTATCCTGACCAACCCCTTCTGACCCAATTCCTTTGGCACTGCCTATAGGCAATGCCAAGGTGCCTAGTGGACAGTGCTGGGTTTCCTCTTGGACAGTGCCAGCATGCTAGTCTGGTATTGCCAGAGGCGCTAGCGGGTCCACTGTCCTGGGCCCACTAATCATGTTGAAATTCTAATTTCAATATGATAATCAGCTTCACATCAATTTCTGCACCCGAGCAATGGGCCAGGAGAGTGTCATCCTATGTTTGGGTGCTACAATGGAAGCTCAGGCTGCTGCCCATTCTGACTGTGGAATAGAATGTGGAAGGGAGCTTGTAGAGTGCAATACATCCCATGAGTCTGTCTTCCAATCTGAAAGGGTATTAGAAGCAGAAACCTTCATGATATTTTTAAAAAAGTAGGGGATATACAGAGGGCCACAGAGGAAGTGAGTTTGGGTTGTTTAGCCCTTTTTAGCCTGGCATAGGCATGATGGACCAAATGGCCTCTGACTATGCTGTAAATTTTCTACATTTTAATTACTAGGATTACTTCCCCAGGGGAGCGGCAGTTGCTTCATTGTTGTCCTGTCTTAGGAAGGAAGCAAACGGTAGCACACAATCATGCTGATCGATATCTGTCAGTGTGCCCAGATAGTTGCTGCCCAGGTTGAGTTGGTACAGTTTGCAGCTGGATCTCTTCAGCCCAAAGCTCTTGAAGTCGTCATCCAAGACTGTCCCACAATCCCTCCATTGAAATTCAGCAGCTTCCTGCCAGTCATGCTGCAGCCACTAGGGGTAGTACAGCATAGAAGACTAGGATAGACAAGACACTAAGTGAATGCACAAATTACTTGTTTATTGTAAGCGATTTGATAGGATTCTATTGATAAATTTGGTTTGAAATATTTGTTTTGTGGCAGCTTTTACAGCATTTGACACTCTGACCAAGCAGGTGTTGTAATTATCAGGATTTGGGGTCAATGAAGTGTGTGACTGACAGTGAATGTGGAACTGGAGTTGCAATTACTTGTATTGCACATGGATGAGTTCTTCAGCCAAATGTTTGGAACAAGATTGACTAGGTTGCTTCCTTCCTATCACTTATTCCACTTCCTCCTCCTCACGATTCCTCTCCTCAGCTACTTGCCATATAACTGATAAGAAATAAGAGCAACAGTAGGCCATCCAGCCCCTTGAGCCTGCCCCACCATTCAATAAGGTCATGGCTGATCTGATACCGGTTCAGTTCCACTTATCCACTTGCTCCCCATGACCCTTGATTCCTTATTGATCAGAAATCTATCTACCTATGACTTAAACACATTTAACGAGGTAGCCTCCATTGCTTCAATGGGCAGAGAATTCCAAAGATTCACTATCCTCCGGGAAAAGTTCCTCCTCAACTCTGCCTTAAACTGACTCCCCCTTATTTTGAGGCTGTGTCCTCTAGCTCTTATTTCCTTTCTAAGTGGAAAGAATCTCTACCTCTACCCTATCTAGCCCCTTCATTATCTTATACATCTCTATAAGATCCCCCCTTATCCTTCTAAACTCTGAGTACAGGCCCAATCTAGTCAATCTCTCCTCATAAGCTAACCCCCTCATCTCTGATATCAACCTGGTGAACCTTCTCTGTACTCCCTCCAAGGCCAAGTAATGTGTGGTAAACTGATGGCAAAGTCTATCACCTCATGATGCTGCGGTTGTGCAGCAGGCCACATGCTTCCTAGCACATGCTCTGCTAAGCCCCGATGGGCTCCTCTATAATGGTCCATGCAACAGAATTGTTTATTCAGCACATCAACGGCTTCTGCTCTATTGTGTTTCATGTAGCAATATGACTTGTATTATGCACATATATAAATTGTGCAATGGAGCCATCAGACATATTGTCAGTGGGTAGCCCTTGTTGCTAATAGTTACCCTTGCATTTCATGAGGTGGTTCAAATGTAGCTGGCACTGGAATGCTGCAGATGAAGGCACCACAACTGCAATTAGGATACTGGCCATTAACCTGGACAATTCATTGTCTAGAAGCACACACTAGCCTGATATTGAGGGCGTAGAATCTGTTTTTTATTCCAGTGCAGGATGATATTTCTATCTATTTCCATCTGGCATCCAAAAGGTGATATGTGTGTACCATGCAGAAGCTTGCAATTTTAACAAAGCCATACATTCACATCAATTTCCCTCTGCTAAGAGAGAATGAAACACAGTTAGTTCTTTTTGAACAGAAAACATTGGTGACTTGCTTGGTGCAACAACAGTTGGCAAACTGTGAGATGCAGCAAATATAACCTCTTCAGCCTGAAAGATGTCAGACATATTTATCACTACAGCCACCATCCTCACATATTATTCCTCACTGAGCTTCAGTTGGAGGATTGCTCCTTGAACACCCTGGGCAGATATGACCTCCTACTGAGATCTCCTTTTTCTCCACCTCCACCCTCCCTCTTCCAGTAGCTTCTCCTATTCTATGTGACTTTTGTCCATTGTCCAGATATGAGCTACAAATCAACCAATAAGTAACCATAACTAATTCATTATGTTTCTAAAATAGAGTTGTTGGGGGAATTTGCTGAATGCATGTTCAATTGTGTATAATTAAAAGAGACTGTTAGCTGGATTGGTGATCTCCAAAACTACACTTGCACCAAATCATGCTTTGTGCATGCTGAATGACATGATTTGCCTGCTTGGCATACTTCTAGTGGGTATTTATTCCGCCTTCACCATTTGATGTCCAGTGTGATTCACCACAGAAGTGTGTGTGTATGCGTGTGTGTGTGTGTGTTTGTGTAAGTGAGTGTCATTTGCAACTTCTAAGGATATTTCCAAATAATGCATACACATGATGGCAATTTATTGCCCATGGTCATTTATATAAGATGTAAAAACTGCAATTTGCCTATCATCTCAAATGGACATAAATGATCCCATACCATTATTTGAAGGTTAGCATGGGCAATCTCTCAGTGTCCTGGCTCATATTTATTTCTCAGCCTACGTCATTAAAACGGATTGTCTAGTTCACGTTTGCATTGCTGTTTGAAGAAGCTTAATGTGCATAAATTTGATACCACAATTCCTTACACCGTGACTTACAAAGTATCTAATTATTCTGAAGCACTCTGAGATGTCCCCAGATGGTGAAGGGTGCCAAATAACTGCACATTGTGTTATGTTCATTTTGGTGGGTGACCTAAAAAAGTTCATCCATTTGTAGAAAAGACTATTGCAGGTATCCGGTTTGCAAGAAAGATTAACTTACTACAGTCTGGATTTTATGGTCAGCAGCCATTAAGTACAATTCTTCACAGGTTTTCCAGGCTTGCCAGGAAACATCCTTCCAAATATTTAGTTCTACCAAATTGGGTACAGAAATTGAAATAAAGTGAGAGGAAGAAAACGACAATCAAGAGAGAATAAGGAGAATGAAAAGGTTTTTAAAATCTCCAATGATCCTCTGGTGCATCCAGCCTGTCTGCATGGAATGAAAGCTTTGGGCATCACAACATATTGTCACGGACAGTATGTATGTAGTATCTGTAACCAGTATGTTTTGTGTGTCTTTATTTACCCTTGGAGTGTGCATTCTAATTAAATGATTAATGAATTTGATGTAATGAAGATTATTTATTGTCACACACTTGCCCCAAATTAACGCAACATATTCAATCTCATGCACATACATAAAAAGATTGATACAGGTATAGATAGTGAATCTCCGCCAATTACAGTTAATTCAGTCTCTGGTTTATGATTTCCATCTCCCACAGGGCAGGCCTATGATTTCCTGGATAGATTTGATGATTTAAAAAAGTGAGAGTCCTGTAAATTGAGGCTTCTTGTAGTTGAATATCTAAGAGGTTGGTTCTCAGGTCAATTTTGAAATGTGGGGCAGCACGGTAGCACAGTGGTTATCACTGCTGCCTCACAGTACCAGGAACCCAGATTCCCTTCTGGCCTCGCGTCATTGTCTGTCTGGAGTTTGCACATTTTCTCTGTGTCTGCGTAGATTTTCTCTGGGTGCTCCGATTTCCTCCCACAGTCCAAAAATGTGTGGGTTAGGTTGATTGGCCATGCTAAATTAAGTCTAGTGTCGGGGGAATTAGCAGGGTAACTATGAGGGGTTACGGGAATAGGGTCTGGGTGGGATTGTGTTTGGTGCAGACTCAAATGGCCTTCCTTAGCACTGCAGGGATTATATGATGACATTCTATGATTCTTCTGCAAACATTTTAAATGCTTTGACTGTTTGACAATTTACAATTAGTTTCAGAGCTTTGTTCTCAGGCTGGCTCCGATAATCTGTAGGTCCTGGATAAATAATGGTGCAGTCCCTGAAATTAACTTTGATTACATGACCACTGGATTAACACTTCTGAAGTTCACCCAGTCCAGTTTTAATTGGGGGAAGCCATTGTGATATAATGGGAACTTGATAGTATCCATTGAACTTTGTGCTTCCCTTTTGTTCATTATGAATCATGGAGGCAGACAGTGTGAAAATTCCACAGTCTTTACTTGTTAGTCCATCTTTAAGCAATTAATATGTAAACCCTGCAGGTGCTTGTGGGATGCTCTCACCTATGTCCATATATACTTATATATTCACTGGAGCCTGTTTGGAGTTAAAATGCAAAAGTTATATGGTTTGCTGCAGCCATCTTAACAGGTTATTAGTGTGCAATTTCAAAGTATTGACTGAAGTTCATAATATAACATGCCTGTACTGGGCAAGGTCAGGCCAAATGTTGTAAGATCGCCGAGAAAGCTGAGAAACCAAAAAAAATCCATATCACTTTGAGAAAATTTATCTGGAAAACTTCTCTCTGATCCCTCTTAGCCACTTTGCAGTACCTGTGGAAAAGATCTCGGCCCTGACCAGAAACAAATAATTGCTCATTGGAAGGAATTGAATGAATTAGCCTTCATCCCTGGATCAATAATTCTCTTGGGAAAGAACCACCTCCTGATATTTTACCTAATGTTGCCCTTACAAAATTTGAGATTGTGATGGAGGGGAATAATACATTCCTCTCCCATCAAAAAGCTTTGATACTTTTGCTAAAACCTTTAGCCAAGAACTACCAAATCTATTTGTTATGTTACTGAACTCTCTGACACATCAGGCATGGTAATCGTTTGTGTGAAAACCTTTTCAGATTATTTTTAACAGGGCTACACAATAATAGGTAAACCATAAGACATAAGAGCAGAATTAGGCCACTTGGGCCATTTAGTCGCCTCCACTATTCAATCATGGCTGGTATCTTTTGCATCTCTATTCTCCTGCCTCTTCCCCATAACCTTACTAATCAAGAACCTAGCTACCTCTGTTTTAAAGACACTCAATGACCTGGCTTCCACAGCCTTCTGTGCCAAAGAGTTCCACAAATTCACCATCCTCTGCCTGAAGAGATTCTTCCTCATCTCAGTTTTAAAGGATCATCCCTTTAGCCTGAGGTTATGCCTTCTGGTTCTAGTTTTTCCTACTAGTGGAAACATCCGCTCCACACTCACTCTCTCTTGGCCTTGCAGTATCTGTAAGTTTCAAGAAGGCCCATCCTTCTAAATGCCAATGAGTTCAGACCTAAAGTCCTCAACTGTTCCTGATATAATAAGGTCTTCATTCCAGGGATCATTCTTGTGAACCTCTTCTGGATCCTTTCCAAGGCCAGCACATCCTCCCTTAGCTACTGGATCCAAAACTGCTCACAATACTTCAAATAGGGTCTGATCACATTTTATAAAGCCTCAAAGATACATCCTTACTTTTATATTCTCTCTTGACATGAATGCTAACATTGTATTTGCCTTCCTAACTTCAGACTGAACCTGCACTTAACATAAAAAAAATCTTGAACAAGGACTCCCAAGTCCCTTTGCGCTTCTAATTTCCTATGTATTTTCCTATTTAAAAAATAGTCTATGCCTCCAGTTCTTCTTTCAAAGTGCATAACCTCACACTTTTCCACATTATATTCCATCTATCCACGCTCCTAACCTGCCCAAGTCTTTCTGCAGCCCCCTGTCTCCTCAATACTATCTCACTGAATCATAGAATCATACCAACCCTACAGTGCAGGGAGGCCATCTGGCCCATCGAGTCTGCACTGGCTACAGTTCCATCCATGCCCTAACCTATATCCCTATACATTTACCTGCTAATTCCTCTAACCTACGCATTTCAGGACATTAAGGGGCAATTTTAGCATAGCCAATCAACCTAACCCACATATCTTTGGATTGTGGGAGGAAACCAGAGTCCTGGTGGAAACCATGCAGACACAGGGAGAATGTGCAAACTCCACACCGACAGTGACCCAAGCCAGGAATCAAACCCAGGTCACTGGAGCTGTGAAGCAGCAGTGCTAACTATTGTGCTATCGTGCCGCCCCTACGCTATCCTTACAAAATTTGAAATTGTGATGGAGGGGAATAAAACACTCCTGTCCCAGAAAAAAGCTTTGATACTTTTGTTAAAATTTTTAGCCAAGAACTGTCAAATCTATTTGTTATGTTACCATCTGTCCCTTTACCTATCTTTGTATCATCTGCAAACTTAGCAACAGTGCCTTCAATTCCTTCTTCCAAATTGTTAATATACATTGTGAAAAACTGTGGTCCCAGCACTGACTCCTGAGGCACATCACTCGTCACTGGCTGCTATTCTCAAAACAACTGCTTTATCCCCACTCTCTGCCTTCTGCCAGTCAATGAAACCTCTATCCATTACCTTTAATACCATGAGTTCTTAATTTATTTAACAGTCTCCGATGCGGCATCTTGTTGAAGACCTTTTGGAAATCTAAATAAATTACGTCCACTTGTTTTACTCAACAAGCCCTTTGAGCTGAGCTTCCATGGATAGAATTGGAAGGTATCTTTAGTCTAAACTCGTATTCTGATAAAATATGAATAGTTAGATACACTGGTTACTAAATCTCATAGAAAATGTTATTTTTAATATTTTTTAAACAGAACTACAGATAGAAATCCTTAATGAAAATATTGAAATTCTTTAGTGGTCAAATACTCATTGTGACCATATGTCTCTTATGGATGAAATTGCTCTGTATTATTTGCAACAAATGCGTTGTCACGTTCATACATAATTTGTCTGTCTATTATTATAATTGATTTGCTAGCAAATTTAAGATAACATGTGTGTTTCAGATGTTGCTTGATCCCTTTAAACAACTGTCAAAAGCTAAATGCAGTCACCCTGCATTTCTTTGTGAAACATTTTAAGCCAAATTTGGTTAACACATGTTTAACAATTGTTTAGTCAGAATGCATTTAAGGTTCAAATGCATGATTGGAAAATATCCCTTTTGAAATCTTTATTTCAGCCTGAAAATTCATAGGATCACAACATTCTTACGGTACAAAGGAGACTATTTGACTTGTTGAGCTCCTGTCAGCTGTCCAAAAAGGCAATTTGGCTAGCGCCCCACTTTCCCTGTATAGTCCTGCTCAAGACCATTCTCCTGAACGCAGTTCCGGAACTCTTCTCCCTCTCAGCCCATTAAACCATTGTTATTCTAGAATGTATTAGGATAATTAGTGTCCCTGTTCTCTATACTCAATATTTCTTGAACTCCTCTGTAATTTTCCTGAAAATTCGCTTCTCTGTATTTTTACAAATAGTTGGTGATTTGTAGAATGCAACTGACATACAATGGTATGGGTAAGTGGTGTAATGGCGTCTACTATTTCTTAACTTTAACCAACTGGATTTTGTTGTTGACTTCTCTGGAAACAAGATTGTCTGTCACTTTGGCAGTAATGCTATTGGAATAGTCAAATAAATATCCATCTTTTCTGGCTCAAAAAGTTGAGAAAATAATATTAAAATGTTTGTATGCTAACTGATCCTATTTGTGCTCTAAGTCATATGACAGGATTAAGATTATACCGGTGATAGTGGAGGTGTCTCAGTTTATTATTCAAGATAGTCACTGATGCAACCAAGGCATATAACAGTGAATACCATTGTATGTCAGTCTTGAGGAGTAACAACACCCAATCTTTTAAAGAAAGGATTAAGAATCCCAAAATAAAACTGACAAATTTTCAGTAGCATCCTTAGCACGCCAACTGTTCGGTATTTGAACAAGATTTAATTTAATTTATCTGTTTGTGTTGTTGCATTTTTGAATTTTTTTCACTTTGTTTTAGGTGAATCTATTAGCAAATATTGTTCCTAATAATGTTTTTCTGCCATGACATACCATCTTTCTCTAGGGAAAGGTGTTATTGTCAAGGGCCAATGTCAAAATCAAATTGATGACCATATGCTAAGTCCTTGGAAAATGTTTACAATAATGGTGTTTCAAATACATCTCAGATTTATACTTCTGGCAAGTGAATGGGATGACTTTGTTGTATCAGCATGAAAATATCATTGCCTGCTACACTTCCAAATTGTTACTCCAGCAACTAATAAAGCATGTTGAAAGAAAACTCAGTTCTCAGATGACAGCGGAGTGTGGTGACTTCTTGTGAGCTGTACACAGCATATCCCCTAATTCAATCTTTTACTCTAGTTCTATGCTTATAAAACTCTATTCTCTTTTAAACTCTCTCCCTCAGGGAAACAATACAAAAGCTTGAGGTCACGGGAGGGGAGACATTAGCCTAACAGTATTATCGTTAGACTATTAATCCAGAAACTCAGCTCATATTCTGGAAATCTGCGTTTGAATCCTGAGGAATTTGAATTCAATAAAAAAAATCTGGATGTAAGAATCTAATGATGACCATAAAACCATTGTC
The DNA here is from genome assembly GCA_024679065.1 of Sphyrna mokarran. NCBI lineage: Eukaryota > Metazoa > Chordata > Chondrichthyes > Carcharhiniformes > Carcharhinidae > Sphyrna > Sphyrna mokarran. The sequence goes on along the minus strand of JAGIQG010000003.1, from coordinate 99,242,927 downwards.
AATTGTCCAAAAAATCCTTCTGGTTCACTAATGTTCTTTAAGGAAGGAAATCTGCCATTCTTACCTAATCTGGCCTACATGTGACTCCAGAGCCACAACAATGTGGTTGACTCTTAAATGCCCTTAAGTGGCCTAGCAAGCTGTTCAGTTCAAGGGCAACGAGGAATGGGCAATTAAGTGCTGACCAGCCAGCGATGCCCATATCCTATGGATGAATAAGGGGAAAAACAACTCAAGAATAATTTCTTCCCTACTGCCATCAGATTTTGAATGGACTGACCTGGTATTAAGTTAATCTTTCCCTATTACATTCTGCACCCTCCACTTCTTTATGTACGGTATAGCATGCAAGAAACAATACTTTTCATTGTATACTAATACATGTGACAGTAATAAATCAAATCAAATCCTAACTAGTTTAACAGATTCTTTCTTAAGCCAGGAGAGTCAATTGATGCTATTTGGATATGATGTAGTGTCTTCTGATTGGTAGCCAGTCTAAGAAAAAATAAATCCAGCTTGAGACTGCTCCAGGTGTTCTTTTCAAAGAAATGCTGGAACAGGTATTCATTTCAGAAAAACTTGGACGCTGCCCAGCTGGCAATCAAATGTGCCTCTGGTACTTCCAGGTGATTCAAAGTCCAAATGGAAATTACAACTGGTAAAGAGAGTGAACTAAGTGAGTGAAGCCATTAGCAACTACAAAGGAAGATGTAATGCAAGAATTTTTTATTTAACATTGTTGTTGCCAAATGCTGCAAAGGCAAAGGAAATTGCCAATTAGCAGGATAATGCTCCTAAGTGCAGATGATCATATTCAGCCCTATTATCTGACAAAAAAAGTGAATATCTTTAAGAGATAGTGAAAATTACAGTTGTCAAATGGGTCACTCAATTGCTTATTGTCCAACAAGGAATCCAAAATTATAGGTTCTGCAGGGCACAAAATATATCTTATAAAGCAATTGCAGATCAGCACAAAAGCTTAGGAGATACATTGAAAGTAATTATTAAGTAGAAGGTAGGTAGGCTGGCCAGAGTTCCATGCATGTGATGTATCTGTATCTGATACTTGCGCATTGTTGATTGAACAAAGATGGCCCTGTGACAGAAGTGAGCAAATTTTATAGATCACTCTCCAAACTCTCCCTTATACAGCTTCAGTTATCCTTTGATAGAATATTTTAGAAGCTTCAACTTTAGCTACCAGTTATTGGTATAACATTTTGAGTGCTGTTTTGGACTGAGCATTTGCAATAAGAATAAAGGGGACAATGCATAGAGATTGAATAACAGAAATATTAAGAAAGTCGTCTGGCTCGTTCGTGATTTGTTTATTCTCTGTGGACATCATAGGAATTAGGGTTTTGAGTTATAAAACCTTTCTAATTAAAAAAAACTTTTTAAGATTCAAATTTTTAATTTTGAACACTAAAATTCTCAGTTGTGAATGACCTATGAGGTAGGAGTAATTAGTATTTACATTCAAGTAGAATTTAATAAGATTTTACATATACTTAACAAGAAGTTTCTCATTTTACACGATAAAGCAACTCTTGGTGTTGTCAGCACAATCAATGTCTCTCTCTCCTTTGTCTTTGAAATGATGTTGAATTGTGTCCAAAAGAATCATACGCAAGAAACCATGGTATCACTGTGCCAACAAAGACCATAGGGCAAAATCTTACAGCCATTCATGTTGGTGGGATTTTCTAGTCCTGCTGAAGTGAACGGAGATTTGGTGGGAGCCAAATTCTCCGCCTTCAATGTAGCAGCAGCAAGACATGAATAGCCAATAAGATTGCGTCCATTAATTCTCCAACATAGGTTCCTCAAGTCTGCCATTCCTCTTTCCTTCTTTGGAAATGACACTCCTCCTACTAGTGATAATGTGCAAATCATCTTGTGTCACTCCCACCTTTGGAAAAACCTGGCTTATGGTTTGTAATCTGAGACATTTCTTACTTCTTCGTAGTTTACATTTCATTACAAATAAATGCACATTTCCTTCCTGATACAGAGAAGCCATCCTTGGTCACATTCTCTTGTCAACCTATTTTAACCAAAACCACACAGAAAATAAAGGTTTCCTTTGATACAGGTCACTTAAAGCAATTCATGGATAATTTAAATATAATGGCATCTTAAATTCACAATGTTTTTAGTAATTCCTTCAAACATGTAGCAAAACATTTAATTGTATTGTGACCATTAAGAAGGCATACAGCTTCTTCAGCTCAGGGTCTAAAGGAACTCCATCGTAAAATAATTTTGCTTCTTCACAGGCAACAGCTTTCCTGTTCCCCAACTAGAATAGTAATTTTAAAAGCAAGACGTGCTTGTCTGGGACCATTGTTGGACTTTGAACACAGGATTCATAGGGAATGGGGACATTCTGCAGGTTCAAATATGGATAGCAGAGTTTTGTAGGACCTCAATTTTACAGAGGGTTGAAAGTAGGATATCAGGCAGGAGCGCACTGGAATAGGTGAATCAAGGCTATAGAAAATCAACGCAAGAATAAGGGTTTCAGCAGCACATATGCTGAGCCAGGCAAAGTTGGTGAAAATGGGCAGTCTTAGTGATGGCACGAAGATGAGGTTAGTAGCTTATCATGGGATCAAATATAATTTCAGTCTGGCCAGGGAAAGCGATAATATTAGTAGCTGGGGAACAGAGTTTGGTGGAGGAAGTTTTGAGTGGGGGTGTGGAGGAGACAACAACAGAATCAAAAACAATGGTTTCAGTATTCCCAGTATATAATTGGAGAAAATTTCTTCTCGTTTGATTTGATTTGAATAATTATTGTCACATACACTAGTATACAGTGAAAAGTATTATTTCTTGCATGCTATACAAAGCATACTGTTCACAGAAAAGAGAAGGAAAGGTTGCAGAAGGAGTGGTTACAGTCATAGCTAGGGTGCAGAGAAAGGTCAACTTAATGCGAGGTAGGTTCATTCAAAAGTTTGATGGCATCAGGGAAGAAACTGTTCTTGAGTTGATTGGTATGTAACCTCAGACTTTTGTATCTTTTTCCAGAACGAAGGAGGTAGATGAGGGAATGTCCAAGGTGCCTGGGGTCCTTGGTTATGTTGGCTGCTTTTCCGAAGCAGCGGCAAGTGTAGACAGAATCAATGGCTGGGAGGTTGGTTTGTGTGATGAACTGGGCTTCGTTCATCACCCTCTATACTTTCTTGCAGTCTTGGACAGAGAAGGGGCCATACCAAGCTGTGATACAGCTGGAAAGGATGCTTTCTATGGTGCAAATGTAAAAGTTGGTGAGAGTCGTAGCAGACATGCCAAATTTCCTTAGCCTCCTGAGAAAGTAGCTGCTTCGATGGGCTTTCTTAACCATAAAGTCAACATGAAGGGACCAGGACAGGTTGTTGGTGATATAGACACATAAAAATTTAAAACTGTTGACCATTTCCATTTCATTCCCTTTGATGTAGACAGTGGCAAGTTCTTCACTGCGCTTCCTGAAGTCGAATACTTGATACTGGATTAGCAGCATGGGTGAAGATAAATTAATCTTTATTAGAAATCTCGAAGTAGCACTTGGCATGCAGACTGCTTTTAACCATGACAGCAAATTACATGCTCTAGAATTCAACATTAAACTTAATTATGCAAAAATTTTGGCAGTGTGGTAAAATAATTATCATCTTGCAGTCTGATATTCTCATGAGAAAGTTAAATGCCGAAACTACTATTAGGTAATTTAGCAAAATGTCAGCAGCCAGTAGGTTAAGTCTCAACTCATTTCCAAGGTTCCAACTTCCCTGTCTGGTTCTTAGAGTAAAAATGTTTAAGAGACCATAGGATTTCTTGGCTTCAGGTATTTTGAGCTTCTCCTAAAGAACTAGAAAGACATTAGGTCCTAACTTTCACAGGCAGTTTGCTGGGCAGAGCAACACTTACTGCATATCTTAAAACAACTAAAGTTTTAGAGTTGAAGTTTATTTATTAATGTCACAAGTAGGCTTACATTAATACTGCAATGAAGTTACTGTGAAGATCCCTTAGTTGCCACACTCCGGTGTCTGAGTGATACACTGAGGGAAAATTCAGCATGGCCAATCACCTAACTAATGATCTTCTTCCCAAGAATTGGCTCAGCATACCTGTGGCTGATTGCTGCAGCCAATTTGTAGGATGACAGATTCTGCAGTAAGTTACTTCCATCAAATCCAAACCCAATAATTACTGCCACGTACATGTTAAACAAAGACAATTTCTGAATAAATGCCATGCACAGTAACCACAGCCTCCTCCCTACAATTATAGCAGTTGTTTGAGAGGGTAGGGTTGGAGGGGATGGGGTGAATAGCATTTGGGAGCCAGATGAGCGAACTGGATCTGATTTGAAAGGGGTTCTTTTCCCCAGTTTTCAGAGCACGTAGTAATTGATCCCTTTTCCTAAAGCCAAGAAGGCAATTCACCAGTGAAATGTCACTATTTGGGAACAAAGGAAACTGTTCTTTCTCCATTCCCACTTGTTTCACTAGCCTCATGGATGGGCAGGTCTGGGGGAATTGGGAGTGGGAATAGTACTGAAATTACCTTACAAGTTTTTCACTGAAATTTTAGTTTTTAAACCGACCTTCCCTGTCAGAAATTGAACATCTAATTCTCCTAGGTTAGGAGGTTTGCAATTTGAGAGGAGGGGCCTTGATTCTTCTATTGCGACCTGCAACTTTTCTGGTGGGTCAGGTTGGGAGATGCGGGTGTCGGCTATTTCGCAGGCTCCCCATGAATAATTAGGACCCACGCACATTTCCCAAATGGAAGAAAATGGCACTGCCGGGAACGTGCAGAAATCCGGCGGGAAATGAGGTAGTGAGGTAAGTAATTTGAATATGTTTTACTTGTAATTTAAATGTCATTTCAATGTGATTATCTGTTCCGTTCCGGCCCCAATATCATCTCCCAGGAGTATTTCATTCCGGCAGGTTTACAGTAGCTTCCCACATTCAGGAAACTACAGTAGACATTCCTAGAATAAAGGGGGGGTGCAACTGGGGCTTCCAGGGGGTCAGGTAGCGGGGGTGGTACCCCCCCCCCTCCCCCGAGCATGGGCATGATTGTATTGCCAACCTGTGCCCCCAACACTGCCCAAGAGGCAAAGTGCTTGTGCCCAGGGAGCTCCTTGATACTGCCTACTGGACCTCAGGCAATGCCAAGGGGGCAAGGCCTACTGTGGTCAGGGCCTTGGGGCAATTGGTGGGGATGGAAGTTCTCAGTCTGCAAGGAGATCGATCTGGGCTGGAGGGGGGCCAGTGATTGGGGCGGGCTGGGGGGGGGGCGTGGTTTGCCAGAGAATGTTTGCCTCCCAGGTGGAGTCTGACCCGGGAACGGGTGCAGAATCAGTGGAGAGGCCTTTCAGGGTGAGGGAGGCTGGAGGGAGTGGGGACATTGGGGTGCTCTGAAGTGATGAGGGCAGAGTTCCAGAACTGTCAGATTCTCCAGCATGAATAGGCCCCACCTCCCCCTCAGGTTTTAATGATATTCCCGATTTTGACCTGTACAATGAACAGAGGGAGATTCGAGTGAAAAATTGCACTGAACAAACACTGTTCCCACCCATTCAGCACTTTTGGGAAAATCGCCCCCGAAATTTCTGGTCTTCTGTAAGATAACAGAGAAGTAGTTACCCATCAAATAGTCAATGCACACGTAGCTTTAAAGCATGGTGCAATTGAAATGATTATAGTATTCTAAAATAATAAGCTGAACAATATATAGCAGCATCTGGGAACATTCCAATAACAATACAGGGACAAAACCAAACATAGCATGGTAGTGATTAGCATTGCTGCCTCACAGAGCCAGGGACCCCGGTTTGATTCCTGACTTGGGTCATTGTCTGCGTGGGTTTCTCCCCATGTCTGTGTGTGTCTGCATGGGTTTCTCCCCATGTCTGTGTGGGTTCCTCTGGGTACTCTGTTTCCTCCCACATTCTGAGAGACCTGAACAGGTGCTGGATTGGGGCAACTAGAGAATTTCACAGTAACTTCATTACAGTATTAATGGGGTTGCAGGGAACATTTAATTCTGAGATCTCCCCAGCACAAATCCATTATTGCTCTCTCACGAGAGTTGCACCCATGATGAACTGGCTCAGAAAATCAAAGCCCAAATATAGTCCGGTGTCAGGAATTTACACTGTTCAGACCTGCAGTATACCCCACAAAAAAAACCTCTTCTAGCCTCACACTGTTCAGGAATGTGTGCAGGCAGGGGGTTGGATTTGTCTCATTGACTTAGACCAGAAGAAGACCTTTAACACAAAATTACATAACAATATGATGGATATGCTCTCCAAAATTATTCTGGGAAGGAATCCACGGTTGGATTCAATTGCTGTCCAAAAACATTAGCATGGTTTCAATCAATTTTGATCTTGCTTTCTGATTTAATATGGGGAAATATCCTCATTGGTATAATGAATCAGCAAGAAGATGCACATGCCCCAACTTCTAACAGCAGCATCTGGGACACAGCATTCTAAGTGTAATTCCTTATCTGCAAAGTAGACACATAGATTAACTTATACAACACTAACCAAACATTACTCCTTGCACTTCACTGCTGTGGTACAGTTTAAGGTGATGAGCAGTTTTGCTGAGCCACTTCATCCTCCTGATGCCATTTATAATGAGCTGACTTTCTTTTCACCATGTTCATGAAATGGTTTTCATTGGTCTCAGATATACAGTAAATGAGAAACAGTGTGGATCACAAATTTGGCAATTATGCTTTATAGAGTGCAGTTATAGGATCAGTCTTTCTAAAACCTCGTGTTAATGTCAGGTCTATGAGACATGACAAAGATGTCTTAGGACTGTGGTACCTATGGGCATTAACACACTTTTGGAGATTTAAATGGGGTGGCGCAGTGGTTAGCACTGCTGCCTCACAGCACCAGGGACCTGGGGTTGATTTTGACTTTGTTTGACTATCTGTGTGGAGTTTGCACGTTCTCCATGAGTCAGTGTAGGTTTCCTCTGGGTATTCCAGTTTACTTCCACAGTCCAAAAATGTGCAGGTTGGATGGATTAGCCTTGATAAATTGTTCCTTAGTATCCAAGAATGTGTAGGTTAGGTGGATTAGCCATGGTAAATGCGTGGGTTATAGGGGTAGCGAGGAGGGAAGGGCCTAGGTGAATTATCTTCTGGAGATTCAGTGTGGACTCGATGGGCTGACTGGCCTCTTTCAGCACAGTAGGGATCCTACAGTATGGCATTTAAACAAAGTTGAAAAATCCTATTGTATGCTATCTAAAAGTTAGCAAATGCATAAAATTGGATGATTATAAATACCATTGTTAAGAGTTAACAGCTTTGTTTCTGCTGTTACGTACAGACCTGTCTTGGTAACACCTGTGTTACAATGTATGTGAAAATGCTGCCAACAGTTTTCAATTTGCATTGATATGGGATTGTTGAGATTACAATTAGGTGGTATTCGGGGATGCTGAGGCATGCACTGTGCCTTTTTAAATTAAGTTGAAGTGTCTGAAGTTTTACAAGCCATCTGTATCGATGTTTTTGTACTTCGTGACATTGACAGGTTAAACTACTTTGTATAAACAATTCTGCTTTTTTCCCACCAGTGGTACATCCACAGCATGCTGGCTTTGGCATTATGCCTCCTTTAGTAAAGCAAATCATGTGACAGATTCTTGATTTGCATCTTAATATTATGCATGTTTAAAATTTGCGTGCACAAAATACATTTAAGTCCAATTATAAACATGTTGCAGGTGTGGAACTGTGATAAAATTGTTACGGTTAGTGTCACTTTATTGGAGAATGCTAGACATTGGGCAACAGTTCATTCTACAAGTAGAAAATAAATCATAACATATGAGTGCAAAATATATGAATAGCTTATGTAGATCTTTATGACAAGTGGAATAAATTGTATGTTTCATCGTTTCCCATTTATACTTTGATTATATCCTGATTATATGCTAGACACAAATGATTAAAATTATGTATGTATCAAATCTCAAAGCAACTATTCAGCACAGAGGGCAATTTAATATTTCTGGTGCTATTATGAAACCCCTGACCCCTACCCCCCACTCCCTGCCGCCGTGATGGTTTTATTGAGACAACAGCAGAATAACTGTGGAAAGACCTATTTACTCTACAGCAGTAAATTCAATGTGAATCATGTCAAGCCAAACTTAATTCACTAACTCTGAATTACTTGCTGTTTACAATCAAACCTGGTACTCTGGCTAAATTGAACTTGGCAGCAACACTGCACGCCTATTCCACTGATGCAGCTCTGAGCTCAACACATGGTAGACCTGAAAATTTCTATTTCAAGTATATATGTTTGATTCCTCAAGTAAATGAATTTGCTTGTATTATTGAGAAAGCAATATTATTTATTTTACCTCTGTATAATTTTTTTTATTATGAGAGAATATTGCTAAATGGAGTACATGGAACATTCTGCAACGTTCAGTCAATTGTAACCTTTCAATATTTATAATTGCTGCTGGGGCCCTAAATGTCCATTAATTTGTATGTCCAAAAAGAATGGCTCCAAACCTCCAACCTCCAGATGGTTATACCCTGGAGGCGCCCGGAAGTCCTCATACACTGACTACATGGGCATTGTTTGCAAAGTTTTGACTACCAATGGGCAATTCTCTTGTACTTCGTATCCTCTGAAAAATAGAATTAGAGTTGGAGATTTCGGACTAATTACCAAGGAAAGGTTAGAAGGATTCAAAGAAGTTTTAATTTCTGGGTAACTACTGACCCTCCCCCAGATCTGCAAGTGGATCCTTTTGACTATCCCAACCCGACTACTTCTATCCCCTCCAATTATCTCTGCAACTTAACTATCCCAATTATCCTTTCCGATTACTATTCGACTACTCACTGACAATCCCTTCCAACTAGTCCTTGAGCAGAATACCCCCTGACTAGCCCTCTGAATAGGCCTGCCCCAACTTGACTGGCCCCTGATTATTCTCTGAGACTATTCCAGGTCTGACTCTCCCCCAACCATGTGACCACCTCAACTACTCTAAATCCGTACCCCATCCTCCACCCACATACCACTCTATCCCTCTCACTCACATTTTACTCTACCCTCTCACCCACATACCACTCTGCCCCCTCCTCACCCACATACCACTCTGCCCCCTCCTCACCCACATACCACTCTACCCCCTCTCCTACGCACATATTACTCTATCAGCCCACCCACATATCACCCTACCACCTCCCCTCCCACATACCACAACACCCCTTCCTTACCCATATACCACTCTATCCCACATGCCATGCTATGTTCTCACCCACTCAGATATCACTCTATCTCCTCGCTCACCCACCTTATACACTTAACCATCTCTTTGTAGTTTTTCAAAGTGGCTTTAGAACATTTAAATTTACTGAATAGTGCTTTAAAATGGATAAGCCTCTTTGCTTTTTCCAATAATCCTGCACTGCTAGGTAGGATTCACAGAAAAAATATGCTCCACATTTCTGAGAAAGCCTGGTTTGGAAGCCTGGACAAGAAAATGTGGAGCTCCCATGCAAGGTAAGCAAATAGGAGTGGAATGATATCTGATGGTGACTGCAATTCCTCAGAAGAATTTCCCCAGAAATGGATGGCATGTAGGAAACTTTCAAAAGGCAGTTGACTGAAGTGCAGGACAGGCATGTCCCTGCAAAAATGAAGCACAAAAATAGTAGAATTCGGGAGCCACGGATGAGAAGGGAAATTGTAAGCTTAGTCAAAGCGAAAAAAGAAACATGATAGGTCTAGGTATCTATAAAGACCCTTGAGGAGAACAGTGAAATTAGGAAGGAACTTAAATGTGGAATTAGGAGGTCTAAAAGGGGCCATGAAGTGTCTTCAGCAAACAGGTCAAGTCGAATCCCAAGGCAAGAGGGTAGCAAGGAAAACAGTAGGCCCACTCAAGGACAATGGAGAGAAGTTACGCATGGGGCCAGAAGGTGGTGAGATCCTTAGTGAGTACTTTGTATCAGTATTCACCAAGGAGAAGGACATGGTTGTTGGGGACAGGAATAGATGCGTGAACACTACAGAATGTCAGTATATCGAAGGAGGAAGTTGCATTAAGGTAGACAAGTTCTTGGGGCCAAATGGGATTTATCCTAGGTTACTACGGGAAGCAAGGGGAGAAACAGCTGGAGCCTTAATAGATATCTTTATATCTTATTTGACCACAGGCAAGGCTCCAGAGGATTAGAGAATAGCCAATCTTGTTTCTTGTTTAAAAAAGGAAGCAGGCATAATCCAGGAAATTTTAGGTCTTTGAGTCTGACATCAGTGGTGGAGAAGATTTTGAAGAAGATACTGAGGGACAAGATATATGTATATTTGGAAGAAAATGGACTAGTTAGTGACAGGCAGCATGATTTTGCATAGGGCAAGTCATGCCTCACCAACTTAATTGAGTTTTTTGAAGAGGTGACAAAGATAATTGATGAGGGAAGGACCAATGGATATATTTATATGAACTTTAGTAAGGTGTTTGACAAGTTCCCATATGGTAGACTGATACAAAAACGAAGATCGTGTGATTTGGGGTGGGTTGGCTGGCTAGATGGATTTAGAACTGATTTGGTCATAGAAGATAGAAAGTAGAGGTGGAAGAGTGGTTTTCAAATGGAGATCTGCAGGTAGTGCTGTTCCACAGGGATTACTGTTGGGATCTCTGTTCTTTGCAGCATATGTTAATGATCTGGAGGAAAATGTGAGTGGTCTGATTAGTAAGTTTGTGGATGACACAAAGATTGGTGGAGTTGTTGATAGTGCCAGGGATTGTCAGAGGACACAACAAGATAGATTGGAGACTTGGATACAGAAATGGCAGATGAAACTTAATCCAGACAAATGCGAGATGATGCATTTTGGAGAGTTAAAGTTAGGTGTGAATTATACTGTAAGTGACAGAACCCATAGGAAAATTAACATACAGAGGAATCTGGACATGCCTTAGAAGTGGCAACAAGGTGGCCAAGCTGATTAAGAAAGCATATGGCATGTTTGCCTTCACCAGCCGGGGCATTGAGTACAAGCATTGGGAAATTATGTTGCAGCTATATATAAGCTATGGTGGTGGAGGCAGGCACACTGGAGTTATTGAAGGGATACTTAGATAGGCACATGAGCAGAATAAAGATGGAGGGATATAGAAGACTGTTTTAGATAGGGATCAAGAGCCTTGGGACATTGCTAGGAATTACATGTTCCTGGTTATTGATGTTTTGGTCTGCCTTGTTGTCCAACAAGGGGCATACACACGATGGGATATGCAAAGGCTGTTCTTGGATTTTTTGAGAGGAGCCAAGTGCTTCATGTCGTTAGTGTACGCTTGAACTGGACCAGTTGATGAGCAACACAACAGCTCAGTGACGATCACTGTTTGCTGTGCAGATACATGGATTTATGCCAGTGTCTGTGGGAGTTTGCGCATTCTCCCCGTGTTTATGTGGGTTTTCTCCGAGTATTCCGGTTTCCTCCCACACCCTAAAGATGTGCTGTTAGGCTGACTGGTGAACCAAATTGTTCCTAAATTGTCTCTCCAATCTGTTTTCCAATGTGGATTTCCATAAACATAGACAAGGGTCATGGGTAGAAGTGGGAACTCACGCTGTTAAAATGGTGGCGCAGGCTCGTTGGGCCAAAGGGCCTGTTTCCCGTGCTGCATTGTTCTTTGTTCTTTGTTCTAACCTTGGTTAGGCCACATTTGAGCATTGCATGCTGTTCTGGTCACCACACTAATTGAAGGACGTAGGATCTTTGGAGAGAGTGCAAAGAAGATTTACCAGGATATTGTCTGGTCTCGATGGTGTTGGCTATGAGGAGAGGTTGAATAAACTAGGATTGTTTTCACTGGAAAATGGAACTTGAGGGAGGATCTAATAGAGATCTACAAAACTACAAGAGGCACAGACAGGGTAGATAGTCAGGGGCTTTTCCAGGGGTGCAAGTATCAATTACAAAAGGGCACAAGCTCAAGGTGAAAAGGGGAAAATTTAAGGGATATGTACGGCAAAGGTTTTCAGGCACACACTGGTGGGTGTCTGGAATACACTGCCAGAGGAGGTAGCAGAAGCAGGCACATTAGCAACATTTAAGAGGCATCTGGATGGGTAAATGGATAGAGGGATGTGGACCGAGTAAGAGCAGAAGGTTTTTCTTTAGTTTACTTAAGACATCATGATCAGCCCAGGCTTGGAGGGCCAAAGGCCCTGTCCAGTGCTGTAATTTTCTTTGGTCTTTGTTTTGTTCTTTGTTATGATGTATGTTTTCAAATTAGTTGGGAGGAATGTGATGTTAAATATACTTTCTGAGACTCCACAAACATAGAACAGCATATTTTTAGTCGTTAGCACTGCTGCCTCACAGTGCCAGGGACCCAGGTCCAATTCTGGCCTTGGATAACTGTCTGTGTTGAGTTTGCATGTTCTCCTCATTTCTGCGTGGGTTTCCTCCAGATGCTCTGGTTTTTTTCTACAGCGTAAAGATGTGCAGATTAGGTGGATTGGCCATATTAAATTACCTCTTAGTGTTGGAGGGATTAGCAGGGTGAATATGTGAGATTAGGGGGATAGGGTCTGGATGAGATTGTTTTTGGTGCAATGGGCCAAATGTTTTCCTTCCGCACTGTGGGGATTCTATGATTTTTGTACGACTTAATAATTCATGAAATATTGAATGATAATCACAATATAGTTAGGGCTTCATGAAATTTGGCTTCACATTTCAGTGACTAAGCACTAGACTAGATGACATTGTTCACAGAATCTCTTCAGAACATACCTGTTTCATGTGAGTGCAAGCAATCCATTTATTAAATCATTTATTTTTTGAGGTTCTGCCAAGCATTTGATATAGTTTAGACTCTCAAACGTTGGAGAGTTAATGGACCTGCTAGAGGGAATGGTAATGTCAATGATCAAGGCAAATTTTAAGATTGGTTTTACTACAATGGTGTCAAAGATTTGGCAGAAGCTTCCTTGCTTGCCTTCTTATCATATAAACAAACTAATGAAGAAATTGTTCTTCAGTGCAGAATTAGAACTTTCACCTTTTTAAAGAATTAAAAAGGCTGAAAACTTTCTAAGCAGTTCTACTGCCTGATGACACTCTGGAGGTTAGAAGAACTATCAGTGGGTCTGTCTGAATTATTTTATCAACAACTCAATATGCTGATGACTTGAGTTGATAAACATAGTTGAGTGAAATTACCTGATCCCTGGCGAGAGAAATCAACATTATTTGTATCTGCAATCAAGCAACAAAAGACAAAATTAAAACAGAAAACACTGGAGTCAGTAACTCCAGCAGTGTCTGTGCAGATAAAAGCAAGTTAATATTTCAGGTTGATGACCTTTCATCAGAACTATTAAAGTGCACTGCCCCCAGTGTCACGGTCACAAAGCGGCTTCGCAAGTAACTGAGCTTCTCTTACACAGCACCGCATTGTTCAGTTCATGTCTTCCATTTCATCATCAAACATTCAAACACAAGGCATATTCCAGCCAGCACAACAGGAAAGTAGGTACAAAGTAATAATAATATTTATGTGGCTTATAATAAAGCAAAAAGTCAACATTTAACCAAAGTCAACATGTAACACATGCTTGCGCATACTCTTCTGCAACTACAATTCCTTACTGTTATTTCCCCTAATACTCATGTGGCTTCAGCAGAAGCTGAACCAGGCTATTCAGATCACTTCTTTGACAATCTTGGACCCTATGAGGGTCTCACCTGAACTTCTGCAGGGTCAAATGTTGGATGATGATGGGGGGTGCCCCAGGTGAGAAGTGGAGCCAAGTCTGTTCTTCCATGATCCTTTCAAATCATTCCTTCCATATTCACTAGATTATAGAGTCATTGAGAGTCATCGTGTCATAGAGTTTTACAGCATAGAATGAGGCCCTTTGGCCTTTCATGGGTCTTCCCTGTTAGCAATAAGCTGGAGAGCAGTTTTCTGTAGGTCAATGATGTACTGAGAAGCCAAGGTTAGGATATCATAAATCCTATTTAAAGCGATAGTCTTAGTTGGCAAAGCATTTTGATTTGATTTGATTGTTTTTGATTTGATTTATTATTGTCACAGGTATTAGCATACAGTGAAAAGTATTGTCTCTTGCACACAAAACAGACAAAGCACACTGTTCATAGAGAAGGAAAGGAGACAGTGCAAAATGTATTCATAGCTTGGGTGTAGAGAAAGATGAATTTAATGTAAAGTAGGTCCATTCAAAAGTCTGATGGCAGCAAGGAAGAAGCTGTTCATTAGTTGGTTGGTCTGTGATCTCAGACTATTGTATATTTTTCCTGCTGCAAGAAGGTAGAGGAGAGTATGTTGGGGTATGTGGGGTCCTTAATTACGCTGGCTGCTTTGCTGAGGCAGAGGAAGTATAGACAGAGTCAACAGATGGGAGGCTAGTATGCGTGATGGACTGCATTACATTCATAACCTTTTGTAGTTCCTTGTGGTCTTGGGCAGAGCAGGAGACATACAAATTGTAATATAACCAGAAAGAATGCTTCCTATGGTGCATCTGTAAAGGTTGGGGAGAGTCATAATCCTTAGTCTTCTGAGAACGTTGAGGCCATTGGTGGGCTTTCTTAACTATAGTGTTAGCATGGGGGGACCAGAAGACAGGTTGTTGGTAATCTGGACACCCAAAAACTTGAAGTATTCGACCATTTCTACTGTGTCCCTGTTGATGTAGGCAGGCATTTTTTCCACTATGTTTCCTGAAGTTGATGACAATGTCCTTCATTTTTTTAACATTGAGGGTGAGATTACTATCGTTGCACCAGTTCATCAAATTCTCTATCTCATTCTTGTAATCTGTCTCATCATTGTTTGAGATCCAACCCACTACGGTGGTGTCATCAGCAAACTTGAAAATTGAGTTGAAGGGGAATTTGGCCACACAAGCATAGGTGTGTAAGGAGTATAGTAGGGGGCTGAGAACACAGCCTTGAGAGGCAATAGTGTTGAGAATGATCATGGAGGAAGAGTTGTTGCCTAATATTATGGATTGTGAGCTGTGGTTAGGAAGTTCCGGATCCTGTTGCAGAGAGAGATGCCAAGGGTCAGGCTATGGAGATTGGAGATAAGTTTTATAGGAATAATAGTGTTGAAGGCTGAGCTGTAGTCAATAAACAGAAGTCTGACATAGGTGTTCCAGAGTTGAGTGCAGGGCCAGAGAGGTGGAGTCTGTTGTGGATCTGCTGCGGCAATAGGCAAACTGTAGTGGATCCAGGCAATTCAGGAGGCTGGAATTGATTTGTGCTATGACTAACCTTTGAAAGCACTTCATAATGATGGAGGTCAGAGACACTGGATAGTTATTAAGACATCTGCTTGGCTTTTCTTTGTACTGGGATGATGGTTGTCTTTTTGAAGCAGATAGGGACCTCAGATTTGTAAAGAGAGGCTGAAGATATCTGTGAATGCCTTCGCTAGCTGATCCCTGCAGGATTTGATGGAACGTTGGGTGAAAGCTTGCATATCCTTGTGTGGTTACTGCGTTTAATAATCCTTACAGGTAACCATTCTTTCTATGAGCAAAGACATCATCGTAAAGGTTTGCAGCATCATGCCAATCATACTTGAGATGGCCTCTTGTAGAAACTCACTGCAAGTCTGCATATTGTCTGCCTTCCATTCTCTATCACTGCTCCAGAAATATCCTGTTCATCAACAATCCCCAGCACCCTATAAAACCCTTTCAGAATTTTGCAGGTTTCAATGAGATTGCCCCTCCAGTGATTGGTGGCATAATTTATTCAGAAATAGGACAATATGATTTGAAACCGTCTTAATGTGTTGCGAATACTCCAAATATGCCTTTGTTTTCCACGACTTTATTCCAGCAAGAACCCCAGCAATTACTTAATAGAAACTAACAATAACTATTGTGTGTGTGTGTGTGTGTGTGTGTGTGTGTGTGTGGGTGTGTGTGTGTGTGTGTGTGTGTGTGTGTGTGTGTGTGTGTGTGTGTGTGTATGTGGTGGGGGTGGGGGTGGTAGTGGATGGAGGCTTTATGATGGGGCCTCATCATGTCGGAGTAGGATATGCCTATCTCTGCAATAGAACCAGATAGGTCAAGAATGTCAGGTGTGGGCTTTTAATTCCAACTACCATTTCCATACGATTAGTGGATCCGAACTGGAATTCTCCAGACCCACTAACATCTTCACCTCCACCCCCTCCTCCCATGGATGGTGGTTCCTTCCAACTGCATTTAGAACTGCTCCGCACTAATGGGGAACAGGCATCCGGCCCCATTGGAAGGAATAAAGACCATTGAGGCCTTTCCTGGGAGGCCAGGAGTAAGGGGCAAACTGGCACTGCCCAGGGTGCACTGTGGAACTGCCCACTGGGCAATGGTGCCTTACAGAGAGCAGGCC
Organism: Sphyrna mokarran; assembly: GCA_024679065.1. Classification (NCBI taxonomy): domain Eukaryota; kingdom Metazoa; phylum Chordata; class Chondrichthyes; order Carcharhiniformes; family Carcharhinidae; genus Sphyrna; species Sphyrna mokarran. The sequence continues at coordinate 99,226,480 of JAGIQG010000003.1, read as the reverse complement.
CACTTGGGTTATTGGGCACTATTGGTGTGGGGGGTGCCCACTGCCACTCTGCAGAATGATCAGTGGGGGAAGGGAGGGAGTGAGGGTAATCGGGGCTGGCCATCGGGGTGATGGAAGAGGTTTAGTGCTTCTGGGAGCTGATCTTTGGGGGATGGGACTTCAGGACTGTTGGGATTGGCTGTGGGGGTCATCAGAGCTGGTCATCGTGATGGGGAAGTGTCGATTATGTTGGGGGCATGTCGGGAAGATCAAACCTGGCCTGGGATGGGAGGGGGGTGCGGCTGACATTGGGGTTGGCTCATGGAGGTTCGGGATACCAGCAATCTGAGGGTGGGGTTGGGGGTTTGGAGGGCCAGCAACAGGGGTTGCAGGATTGGCCAATGATCAGGAAGGCCAGCGATTGGGAGGTCTGCAGTGGGATAGCCACTGTGTGCGTGCTGATCTCTGCACTGTGAGAACATGCATGTGCAGTGGTCTGCTCAGTGCAATGTTGTTGGCCTCTTGGGCAGGAATAGGTTCCAATCCGTTGTTAACAGAGGGAACCACGGTAGAGCATTCCATGATGCACAAAGCGTCGGAGATTTACTCAGGTAAGTACCCTAAAGAAAAGACACGCTTTACTCCTATCTTCCCACATGTTGGGAACTTTGCAATCTTTTAGGAGACTCCCAGCCAAGATATTAGAATGAACAGAAAACGTGCATGATTTTAAACCTTTCAATGATTAGGTATCATATCTTGAATATTGTGAATCTTCATTATTCTATTATATGATAATATTCCCCAAAAGTTAGAGTACCATTGATGGCTCTCACTAGGTGGTAGTAGAGTAATACCTGGTAATGTTACCCCTTAACTGCAGCAATGCGGCATGAAAAGTATTGCTCACATTAACCCATTTACTCTTGACAATGCCTGTCTCTGATCCCACCTTGATTCAGGATGGATCCTTGGGAACATGTATCTCCAAACATGTGATTTCAGGGAGAAGTTTCCTGTTCATTCTGTTCTGGCAGATATTTCTATTGATATATCTCAGATGTCTGTTATTGTTAAAGAGGGGTGTGATGTTCTATGAATTAATGCTCAGAACCATCTTCCGATGAAGCCTGTGCCACTGCCAGAGGCCAAGGCAGCGAACCAGGAGACATCAGCGAAGGCCATTTAGCAGGCTCCCTGCTGGGCATCACGGTTTCGCAGATTTTGGGACCAGGATTTCTGGCACCTTCAGCTCTGCGCTGGATATTGGCGTGGAGCTGATTTAAATATTAAAATTTAAATTTGCATCCTATTCGTGGACCCAGGACTGAAGTCTCCAGGTCCACTAGCATCTCCCACCTACCAGAATGGTTCACTCCTGCACAATATACAATAGCTCCCTATTGATTGGGAACAGGCAGCCCAACTCTGCTGGAGGGAACAGAAGTTTTGGAGGCCCCTCCCCGGAGGTCAGGGTTAAGGGGGGGGTGCCCCGTGGGCAGTGCCAGCCTGGCTCCTGGCACTGACCAAGGGGCACATTGGCACTGCCCACTGGCAAGGGCGTGAGGCCAGAGGGGTGGGGTTTATGGTGGGGCAATCGGTAGGGTGGGGATGGGAGGGAACTCACTGTCACTCTACAGATGGGATCAGTGGCAGAGAGAGGAAAGGGGCTGTTCGGGGTTGCTCATTGAGATTATTGGTGGGGGCTGCTAGGGGATTCGTTTTTACACAAATTTAATGTTGAGAATTTTTCTGGGAGTATCTTGGCTCACATTTTCCAACTTGGCATTTTTTTTTGAATTACTGGGTGCTAGGGGATCAGGGTTGTGGGCCGGGACTGTCGGTGGGGAGAGGCGTGGAATGCTGAGGAAAGTGGGACTGCAAGGGGAGGGCCTCATGGATATCGAGGCAAGCTGGGCTGGAGGAGGAGGGTGTAGTTAGGGAGATTGGGATTGCAAGGGGGGGTGGTTTGGAGAGATACAGACGGGCTGGGCAGGGGGCACATTGAGGCTCACCAGCAGAATCTGGAAGGCCAGTTATTGGGGGTGGATGAGGGGTTCTGCAAATCAGTGATTGAGTTGGCCAGCGAATGGAAGGCTGGCAGTGTGGGGCTTTTGCATATGCGCTGATCTCCGCTCTGACACATTGGCGCATGAGTAGTGACCTGCTCAGTGTTATGCTGCTAGCTTCTCCAGTGGATCCCCAGATTTTCAGTGTGAATCTCCCTGAGGCACTCTGTATGGGAGATTCATTTTGAAAATCCCGCTAGAAGAACAACAGGACTTACTCCTGTTTTTACACAAATTTAATGTTGAGAATTTTTCTGGGAGTCTCCTGGCTCACGTTTTCCAACTTGGCACTTTTTTTGAATTACTGGGGGCTTGGGGAACATAATGTTCCCTGCAAGTTTCTCCATGCTCATGCCTTGGCCAATCAGAGTCATCTTGGCAACCAATCCTGCCCTTTCCTCCTTAAGTATAACTTGTAATTTGTTTGAAATTTGGCTTTCTTGCATTTGTTCAGGTGAACACAAAACAAAAAGACTTTGGTAACGTGTCCCTCTTTCCAAAAATGTTCAAATTCTGAATGACCAATCAAACACTTTAGATGCTTATGTTGAATAGGAGAGAAATAATTCAAGTGCCCAGCATTGAAAACCATTCTCATCATTCTCTGTCACACCCACTGATTAACTCTTTTCATGTAAATAAAAAATCTCATCTAGATCTATGCTGGATTAACTGGATTGAATTATCACCAGTAACAAATCTCCCAGCTCCCACGCCCGAATCAATTTGAGATGCATACAGGAATCAATTTGTTAACATTGACCAGTCATAGCCTGCAGATGTTTTTGACTGTAGTGTTAAGGATGGGAGTCTGCCTCCCCTTAGTGTTACTTAATAGTATTTTGAATTGATATTTTCCTCCTGTCTGGTACATATATGGCTGAAGCAAACTGATCTTCTTTTAATTGAAAATGCAATCCTTTAATGGTGACAATTCATGTTCCGAGTTTGTCTATTTCATTGACCTCAATGTAATCCCTGGTAGTCCAAAATGATAACTGAAATATGAGTTGTAATATATTGTGTATATCGTTCAGATATTTTCATAATTTGAATAATTAGGAGATATTTAATTGATTATTTTCAATTCATTGTGATATTCCAGGGAACAATAATATGAGGAGGTATTTGGTAAAAATGGGGCTTTGTATATGAGAAGGTAATTATTAGATGGATATTGTATATACTTCATCTGCATGTTTCATTAAAACTGCAAAACCATTTTCTGTATCCCATCCATGAAAAAAAAAATGCCAAGTTGGAAAATGTGAGCCAGGATACTCCCAGAAAAAGATACATAACATAATTAGGGATGAGTGGTTAACTCAGTGGTTCAATTCTGGTCTTTGGTGTGGAGTTTTCACATTGTTCCCTGGCTGCATGGGTTTCTGCCAGGTGCTCTGGTTTCCTCCCGGTCCAAAGATATGTAGGTTAGATGGATTGGCCATGCTAATTTGTCCTTTAGTATCCCAAGATGTGTAGGTTAGATAGATTAGCCACGGTAAATATGTGGAGTTACGGGGATAGGGTGGAGGAGAGGGGCAGGATAAGATATGTATCAGAGAGTTGGTGTGGGCTTGATGCCCTCCTTCTGTACTGTAGGGATTCAATAACTATTCTTTCTCTTCTGATGTTAGATATGCTGGTGCAAGGGAAGGAAGATGGGACAAAGACTCATCTCATAGGATTATAATGAGCCATCTCATTGGTGGTTCAGTCTTGCCTTGGTAGAGATCAGGCTGTTTCCTCTTAACTGCAGGTAATGGGAGTCAGGAGAGATCAAGGGATTAAGGAAGGTATAAAGTGATTAATACTGTGGCCAAAACAAATATGCCTACACAATCCATCAGGATCTTTTAAAGTCTCATTATAAGTGTGTATATTTATAAGATCCCCAAATCTAGTTCAACTCTAAGTGAGATAATTTTTGAGAAAATTAGTCATAGTGACATGTTCAAAACTCTTGGCAGTCTCTTCCCTCATCAGAGGCATGGAGTGCGACCTAAATGCACTCTATTCCAAGCTGGAGACTCCAATCCAAATCCTGGCAGTGAGATGATTTGTATAATTGACATCTTGTTCCTGATTCAGGATGCTTTAGCACATTTTCCACAAAAACTGTTTTACTCGCGGGAGCTCAGAAATTCAAGAGAAAATATAATCCTTGCTTCCAGCGGATCGTTTGTCACTTCAGGGCGAGATAATTGATCCTGATGATTGAGTCTGAGCATTATCGATCATCTCATTCCAGTGAAGGTTCGGGGATTCTTTAAAGCCTCACTGGTGAAGTTTATTTATTAGTGTCACAGTAGGCCGATATTAATCCCCTAGTCACCACATTCCGGCACCTGTTCAGGTACACTGAGGTAGAATTCAGCATAGCCAATGCATCTAACCAGCATGTTTTTGAGACTGTGGGAGGAAACTGGGGCACCATGGGAAACCCACACAGACACAGGGAGAACGTGCTGACTCTGCACAGACAGTGACTCAAGCCAGGAATTGAATTTGGATCCCTGGCACTATGAGGCAGTAGTGCTAACCACAGTGCCAGCATGCCGCACACAGTATTATACCAAGTGAGTGAAGAAATTCTCTACGTTCTCCCAAATGTGACTCTTTGAAGCGAGCAGGTGAACATCTGTGTGCAAAACCTACAGCAGAATTTAAAATTAAAAGAGAACATCAAGTGGGTTGGAATTCCAATAGAAAAAAAAAGTAGTACTCCAAATTCCTTCGGTTTTGGAATGGAAATCAGGTTTTGTACTCCTTCTGGCTCCTGGGAGTTTAGAATTTGTGCCTTCATGAAGAAAACTTTTAATAATTAAAAGATTCCTTCTTTGGAAACTTTTAGTAAAAAAAGATTACATAAGTGCCAGTGATGTTGAATTGGAGCTTGCTTAAGTGGTTGAAAGTGAAGAGAATGGGGTGAGTATGAGGGAGTGGAACAAGTTTTCAGGTGAAGTCTAAATGATTTGGTTTGCTCTGTTTCCGTGTTCTATTTTCAATCTAATTCTCTGGAAGTAAATTGTATAAACAATCACTATTAAGGTCAAATCTATTTGGTTAATAAGGGGAACAATCTAATTTAAGTCAACTTGTCCTAGTTAATTTTTGCAGAAATACAGCTCAGTGATATGTAGATCAATACGATCTGAGGTAGGTTAGGTGTAGCAAGCTCTAAATAAATCCATGTGATAACGAGTTAAATAAATTAAAGCGTTCCTTGTGGAAGTGGCCTCATAACACAAAGCTGCCCCTAATTTAGCATTGATCTGGCTGTCTCACGTTGAGAGGTCACAGGACTGGTGTGGGAAATGAAAAAGCCACGCTACCACAGCGAGCATCGTTCTGAGGTTCGACTGAGACATATTTCTGGGACTGCATACAGGGATTTCACTTTTCAGCTAATTATTAGATATTTGACCTTGAAATGCTTAATGTTGACAATGAGTGCCCAAAATAGAAAGTGCTCTATTTCCCAAACAGTGCCATTTCTCGCCTTTTGAGCAGGAAATTCATACCAAATAAGTTTTGAAATAAAAACTTGATGCTACAGTGAGCTGAATAAAAGGAAAGTGCAGCATTTTATCATAGTCAATTATTTAGAACTGCAACTGTTGCCTTTTCCACTCAGATCTCTAGATTGCATTTTACTGGGAGGGGAAACGTCTTGTAATTTTATGCATGATGTGCTAATCTAACATCTTTAACATAGCAGGAAAACCATGGGCTGAATTTTGTGCATATGGTTTGTACCTGATCAGCGGGCCCAGAGGTGACCATGATTTCCACCTCTGATCATGATCTGAACCTGAAGGTGATTTCCCGCTGGCTGACAAATGAAGAGCTGGCCAGCATGAAATGTCTGTGGGCATCAGTGGGGGAATTTAAATTCAACAGAGGCAGCTCCTTGAAGACTGCAGGGGTGGGTGAGGAGCCTCAGGGAGCTATCCCTGAAGGAATATAAAAGTTAACATCAGTTATAGTCTCAGTGCTCCACTGGGCATGTCACTGGTGGGAGGGCAATATCATTTGGCACTGTGCCCCCTCCTTTTCAGGCACAATTTAAGGGAAACAGTGACCTGGACATGGAAAGGGGAGGCCCCACACAAGGCAAAGAAAGTCTGACAAGAGGTAGCAAGATGTTGTGTGTCACATCTGGATCTACTCCCACAGAATGTTAAATGATTTCTTATTTGGGTAGGGTGGGCATTGAGTTTGCACAGTTCTGTGTAGAGATACAGACCCTTCATGGTGCTCAGAGATGTAAGTTTCTGAGTTACAAAAGGCACACATAGCTGTGATAGCCAAGGCTGGGTGATCTGTCCGTAGCCTTGGCAAGGTGTACCTCAACCTGATTTGTCAGGGCTGGTGGGGGCTGGCAGTGAATGGTATGTGGAGATGCCAGGGCATCAAGGCCAGAACAATAGCAGAGGTAGCAGGCTGCCACCAATCCCAATGCCAGCGAAGGGAGGTGAAGGGAGGCAAGACACAGCACTTGCAAGCTTAAGGCACCACGAACACAAGAGAGTGTTTTTACAGGTGACATTCTTTCATTTCATCAGGGCAATATATCGTTTCTGTGTAACTGTGGCAACCATTTCACATTTTGTTCCTTGCTTGCATTTCTGTAAAAATATGAATTAATATTTTGTTTCAATGCCCTGAGTATCCTTCATTTTTCCATTGGTGCAGGCCTCATCGCTGCCTTATGATCGACAGCAGGGGCAAAAACATTTATTACAGAGATTGTGAAGTGGGATTCGGTCAATGCATTGTACTGTCAGAAATGTCTGGGAAGGAGGCATTGGTCTTGCACTGAGATGAAAGGCAAACCTTGGCAGCCTCCTTCAGCTAGTGGTGGGGTACAGCGTAATAATGTAGATCTAGTATAACTCCATCATTTGACCTGGGCTCGCAAAATCATATTAAATGTCCCCTAGCTTGAGACAATTCTCTTTAACCTGTGATTAGTCCTCTCTCCAGTTGCATTGTTCTGTACCTGTGAAGACTTGATTACCTGTAAAGACTTGCATTCCAACTATTATCTTGCAATTGAGTCTTTCTCTATATATGTCCTATTTGTGAATAGGAATCTCTTTACTCACCTGATGAAGGGGCAGCGCTCTGGAAGCTTGCGATACCAAATAAACCTGTTGGACATTAACCTGGTGTTGTGAGACTTCTTACTGTGCCTGCCCTTATTCACAAGTTCCTATTCATAGAAGTGTCTGACCCACTGGTAGTTTGATGGTCACATGGGTGTAGTCTATGATACTCTAGATGTGGGGGAGACCCTGGTGCTGCAAAGCCTCTGGCTCACTCAGCCTGGCTGGCTTGGTGCATCTGGAAATGGATGAATGCACAGGACCGTCTAATCAGAGCATCAATTATGAGATTGACGTATTTATAGACCTACCCATGATAGACAAACACTGCCTGTTTCAGTTCCCTTCAATATTTCTCATTCTCATCATCCATTCCTATTCTTTCCTTCTTTGTTGTTACTATTTACTTTCATTCTACATTTGAAAGAGTCAGAAATTTTTTGACAGCGAATAATGAATTACTTATAAAGAATGTCACTTCTTCAGCTTGGATTTTAAGTTCTCTTCCCAAACTTCATGTTTCTAGTTCAGGAATGTTTAAGGAAAAAAACATTCAAAATTCCACTGGCACATCACAGTAAGAAGACTAAGTTCACTGTTTCTGCCTTAGAGAAATGGCTTGATAGGAAGCACGAGCACAAATTATACACTTCACCAATATCCATTCAGAAAGAAGTACAAGTTCCTTGTACATAAAAACATAAGACCACAAGAACTAGGAGCAGGAGTAGGCCATCTGGCCCCTCAAACCTGCTCCTCAGTTCAATAAGATCATGGTTGATCTTTTTGTGGACCCAGTTCCACTTATCCACCCGCTCACCATAACCCTTAATTTCTTTACTGTTCAAAAATTTATCTATTCTTGCCTGAAAAACATTCAAATGAGGTAGCTTCAACTGCTTCACTGGGCAGAGAATTTCACAGATTCTACCGATTTGGGTGAACAAATCTGTTATCTGCTTTGTTTCATGAACATCCTTCATCTTTAATCTTGTAGAATTTGAGACGTTGCTGTATCATTTCCATTTGATTTGATTTGATCTATTATTGTCACACGTATTAGAATATAGTGAAAAGTATTGTTTCTTGCGCGCCATACATACTGTTCATAGAGAAGAAAATGAAAGAGTGCAGGATGTAGTGTTACAGTCATAGTTAGGGTGTAGATAAAATTCAACTTAATGGAAGGTAAGTCCAGCAGCAGAGAAGAAGCTGTTCTTGAGTCGGTTGTTATGCGACCTCAGACTTTTGTAACTTTTTTCCGAAAGAAGGTAGAAGAGAAAATGTCCGGGGTGCATGGGATCCTTAATTATGCTGGCTGCTTTGCTGAGGCAGTGGGGAGTGTGGACAGAATCAATGGATGCGAGATTGGTTTGCGCGATGGATTGGGCTACATTCACAACCTTTTGTAGTTCCTTGCAGTCTTGGACAGAGCAGGAGCCATACCAAGCTGTGATGCAATGAGAAAGAATGCTTTTTATGGTGTATCTGTGAAAGTTGGTGAGAGTCATAGCTGACACACCAAATTTCCTCAGTCTTCTGAGAAAATAGAAGCATTGCTGGACAATGAATTAAGAGTTAAAGGGGCCAAATGTATGATGAAGGGACCAAAGGGATGGTTACTAAATTTGTTGATGACACAAAGGTAAGTATGAAAGTAAATTCTGAACAGAAAATAAGGAAGTTATAAATGGACACAGATAGGTTCAGTGAGCTGATTGAGACAAGCCATACAAATCCCCCACTGATCCCTAGAATGATCTGATGCATAAAAATTATAGACTGTTGTGACCTTCAGAGCCACTTGCATTGGATGCCTACCTACAAAGTTGGAAATGATTTCAAATCCATTCATTTGGCAAATGATGTCATGGTGTCCTTAGAGAAGTGGAGTCTCCTGCCACATTGGACCTTGGGCATGTTGAGGCAACTGGATCACTACTTGTGCAGTCTGGCGCAGGATTTGGCATCTCCTGTGGTGACATCTGCCTAGGTCTTCTTGCTGGATCTGCATGCCCTCTCTCTCTATCTCTCGTCCCACACATCTCTCCCTGCAGATACGTAGTCTCCTCTCCCTTCAGACCCCCTCTTATAGCTCAGAGGATGTTCCCCGACTTCAAAGAAGAAAAAAACAATTTGGATCAGTATTCTTATTTCCTGATTTTTCTGTTTCAGTTCCTTCTGAGCAGTAGACTGCGCAATCCTCATCTGCTGAAATGCAGATGGCAGTGTCCCATGCACTGAAGGTTACAATGAGCAGAAAGCTCCAACAGTGTTGACAAAACAAAAGAGTCCACAGAACGGTACTGACAAAAGCAAATACTTCAGAAGGAACAGAGGAAAAGGTCTGAAACCTCAAGGCCAAAGCAGTTACAAACTCTCGCATGAATTCCTCATAACTTAGTCATGCTTTTATCCTGGCCTTGAATGAGAAAAGTGAAAAATGGGGATGCTTGCCCATATTGACTATACACTAATGTTAAAAATTTCAGATACAATGCAAATTCCAGTCAATTGTCCTTTTAATTGTCTTAACTGGCTGATTAATTGTCAGCGGTGCTGCCAATTCCCACATGTGTGCGCTGACCAAAGTATTGCATAATGAATTCTGAACACCCATCCAATTTCTTCTTGTGCAATATCACATTCTTCTGGGTTAGCCACCAATTAGAAAAAAAATGTAAAATTCTAGCCCATATTATTTTTATTGTCAATGCAATATTATTGGATATCAACAATTGCTTTGTATTTAGATTTGTACTTGCTTTTAAAGTTAAATGTTATTTGAGAGCTCAGGGCAAAGAGTATAATGAAATATCATGATGTGCATTGGTTTGAAAAGTGTGCCATAACTGGGCAATATTGTCTTCTCTGGTGTGATATGGAAAGGCTTCGTGTCCATTATTTATTTATCCACACTACGTGTTCCTTTGACATTTCTCAGATGCCTTCGATAAATTTATTTTGGGAGCATGGAATTTTTGATAGTGGTTACCTTGTATTAATATTAGCTATCTTATATCACTGTCAAATGCCCTGTAGCAACTGGTTTGAATGTTACATTGTCAACAACATGAAAGCAGTTCATCTTTTTAAAGTAAAAGTAAGGTTTATTTATTAGTCATAAATAACACTGCTATGAAATTACTGTGAAATCCCCTTACTTGCCACACTCCAGCACCTATTTGGGCAACCCACCTAACCAGCATGTCTTACAGACTGTGAAACTGGAGCACTCAGAGGAAACCCACACTGACACGGGGAGAACATACAAACTCCACATAGACAGTGACCCAAGCCAGGATTGAAGCTGGGTCTCTGGTGCTATGAGGCAGTGGTGCTAACAACTGTACTACTGTGCCGCCCCCAATCTGAGGTGAAATGATGGGACTAAGAGTTAGAGAAGGCAGGGATAGAGGGAAAAGAACATTTTCAAAAAAATAGACTTCGTTAAGGCGGCGTTTGAGAAAAAAATATCTTGATATAAAATGTGTCACTGCTACATATGTTTAGCATACAACATTTAAAGTGTATTTTCTCTGTGGTAATTTGGTAATTATATAATTGCAAGTTTATGCCAGGAAATCAATAGCTTTTTAACTTTCTCCCCCATAACATGGTGAGGTTGCACATACTTTCAAAGCTAGAAATATTTTGCAGCATGGATGTGCAACAGTAACTTTATTGTTCAGCATCACTAAACATGATCTGCAGACAAGTCTGAACCTCATCCCCCCCGGCACCCCGTGATAGGTAAACACTGCCTGCTTCAGTTCACTTCAATATTTTTCATTCTCATCATCCATTCCTATTCTTTCCTTCTTTGTTGTTGCTATTTACTTTCATTCTATATTTGAAAGAGTTGGAATCTTTTTGACAGCGAATAATGCATTAATTATAAAGAATATCACTTTTTCAGCTTGGATTTTAAGTTCTCTTCCCAAACTTCACCTTCTTAGTTCAGGAGCATTAAAGAAAAAAAACATTCAAAATTCCAGTGGCACATCACAGTGAGAAGACTGTGTTCAGTGTTTCTGCTTTAGAGAAACAGCTTGATAGGAAGCATGAGCACAACTTATATGCTTCACCAATATCCATTCAGAGAGAAATACAAGTTACTTGTGGCAAATCTGTCATCAGAAGAACTGCCTTGTTTCATGAACATTTTTCATTTTTAATCTTGGGAAATTCAAGACATTGCTGTTTTCATTTCCAGCTGGGCAACAAATTAGGAGTTAAAGGGGTAAAAATTATGATGAAGGGGCTGAAGGGATAATTACTAAATTTGGCGATGATGCAAAGATGGTTAGGAAAGTAAGTTGTGAAAAGGAAATAAGGAGACTGCAGAGGGACACAAATAGGTTCAGTGAGTGGGCAAATGCACTATAATGAGGGCAAATGTGAAATACTCCATGTTGGCAGGAAGAATAAACAAAAGATTATTTTCTAAATGGTAAGAGATTGCAGAAGTTTGCGATTCAGAAGTATTTGGGCACCCTAGTGCATGAATCACACAAGTTACAGGTACAGCAAGTAATTAGAAAAACTAATAAATAGAATGTTATCATTTATTATGAAGGGAATTGATTACAAAAGTAGAATGATTATGCTTCAGTTGTAGAGGGTATTGGTGAGACAATACCTAGTGTATTGTGTACAGTATTAGTTTCCTTAAGGAACGATGTAAATGCAATTGAAACAGTTCACAGAATGTTTGCTAGGCTAATATCAGGAATGGATAGGTTATCTTATGAGGAGAAGGTGGATAGGTTAGGATTGTATCCACTGGGCCTTGGAAGAGTATGAGGTGACTTGACCAGAACATCTGGAGAGGATATCTCCCCTTGTAGGAGAATCTAGAACTAGAGGTTGTTTTTTAAAAATAAGGGATCACCGCTTATTTAAAACAGAGATGAGGAGAAATATTTTCCCTCAGACAGCTGTGCGTTTTTAGAGCTCTTCCTTAAAAGGCAGTGGAAGCATGTCTTTGGATGTTTTTGAGGCAGAACGAGATAGCTTCTTGATTAACAACAGGGTGAAAGATAATTGCGCATAGGCAGGAATGAGAGGTTGAAGTTGACAGAATCTTACATAATGTAAAGTGCGAAGACCGGATCCCCTGAAAGTAACAAAACTTCCAGCAGTTGTCAGGTGTATTATGAGACTGCCTTTTAATATACTGTACATGTTGTTAATCATAGAATTCTACACTGCAAAAGGAAGCCGTTTAGCCCATCAAGTCTGCAACAACCACAATCCCACCCAGGCCCTATACCCGTGCATTTACCTTAGCTAGCCCCCTGACACTCAGGGGCAATTTAGCATGGCTTAAACCACACATCTTTGGACTATGGGAAGAAACCTGAGCACCTGGAAGAAACCCACACAGACGCAGTGAGAATGTGCAAATTCCACACAGACAGTGGCCTAAATCAAAACCAAGTCCTTGGTGCTGTGAGACCACAATGCTAACCACTGTGCCACCATGCCACTCTAACTGAACAGTATTGTGCTTACTGTTGACTCCTCCCCTGAACCACACTGATACCTACAGCTTGATATAGACTTCATTGCCTACACATACACTTAATGGACAGAATCTCCAACTTCAGCAGAGGATTAGTTGGTAATGGGTCAGCCATCTGTCAAACACTTCCCCCGATGATTCTTTCCATTTACCTCATTAATTGCAGCACACATTGGGCTGTTAGCTAAATCATTTCATTTTAATGGAGGCCTTGCCCATTTGTACTGGCACAAGAGGGTTAAAATCCATCTCCTGAGGGCTTTGTTTGTAACCAAGATCCCCTGGTGTAAAGACTATGCCATTCCGATATGGGTGTGTAACGGTACCTTTAGCACTCCATTCCTTCACATGCATCAATGGTCACCAAATGCAGAAATAGATCTTTCTATCACTTTGAAGGCCACTCTAATATTAATATTCTATAGGACAGGTTATTGATTCCCTTCTGATGCTAATCTTATTTTCCATACAGCTAACCTATTAGTGTAGGATGTAGAATGGTCACATCTTTGTTTGTTTTCCTCTCCCCCTTCATTTGTTCCCATTCACTTGTGACTTGTCATTCTTGTCAAGGCCTGTAATTAATTCTTTACGTTGTGAGTTTTTGAATTGCTAATTAGATTACCTTAAATTGTAGACCCATCATGCTGAGAAAAATAGCATGGGTAGCACTTTGCCCTCATCTGTGGAAGAACCTAAATGGCAAGAACAGGAGTAAAGTTGGCATTCCATTTTTCAAATAGTTTTCAAAACATCTAAGATCATAAGACTTACTTGCCATGCAACAACTTTACAAGTGTAAACGTGCTGTGAGGAATTAGAAGAAGACTGGTATTTAAGGATGTTAAAAATATAGTACATCTGCTGGATGATGACACCATGCTTCAAAGTTTTGCCTTCAACTTCGTCTTAATCTTCACGTTCAAAGGGAAAAAGACCAGGTCCCCAAATTCTGAAAACTGTTTTGGCTTGGCTTACACACAAGTATCCCATCTCTCTTCATTTTATCTTTCTTTATTCATGGGATGGCTAGGCCAACATATATTGCCCATCTCTACTTGCTCTTAAGAAGGTGGTGATGATCTTCTTGAACTGCTACAATTCACAGGGAATAGGTAACCCACAGTGCTGTTCAAGAGTTCCAGGATTTTGACCCAGCGTCAGTGAAGAAACAGTGACATATTTTCAAGTCTGGATGGTGAGTAACTTGAAGGGTAACTTCCATGTGATGGTGTCTCCATGTGTCAGCTGCCCTTGTTACTCTATGTGGTGGTAGGGTGGAAGATGCTGTCTAAAGAGCCTTGGTGAGTTCCTGCAGAGCATCTTGAAGATGGTACACATGGATGGCGCTGTTTATCAGTGCGAGAGGGATTGAATGTTTGTGGATGGCGTGCCAGTCAAGCAGGCTGTTATGTTTTGGATGGTGCTAAACTTCTTGAGTGTTGTAAGAGCTTCACTCATTCAAGCAAGTAGCGAATATTCTATCACATTCCTGACTTGTGGTTTGTAGGTTGTGTACAGGTTTTGAGGAGTCAAGAAGTAAATTATTTGCCACAGGACTTCTAGCCCTTGATCTGTTCTTATTGCTATAGTATTTATATGGCTAGTTCAGTTCAGTTCCTGGTCGATGGTAACCACCAGGAATGTTGATAGTTGGGGATTCAGAGATGATAGTGCCATTGAATTTCAAGAGATGATGACTAGATTCTCTGTTGGTGGAAATAGTGTTGTCTGGCATTTGTGTTGCACAAATGTTAATTGCCACTTGTCAGCCCAAGCCTAGGTATTGTCCAAGTCTTGCTTTGGACATGGACTGCTTCAGTATCTGAAGTATCCCGAATAGTATTGAACATTGTGAATTCATCAGTGAACATCCTCACCCCTGACCTTATGATGGAAGGAAGGTTGTTGATGAAGCAACTGAAGGTGGTTGGGCCTATGACACTATCCTGAGGAACTCCTGCAATGATATCCTGGAGCTGAGATGACAGACCTCCAAAACCACGACTACCTTCCTTTCTGTCAGGTATGATTCTAACCATTCAAAAGTTTTTCCCGTTTCCCATTTGCTCCAGTTTTGCCTGGTTCCCACTGGCTCCAGTTTTGCTAGGGTCTCTTGATGTCATACTTGGTCAATTGCAGCCTTGATGTCAAATGCAGAAAATCTTACCTCACCTGATAGTCATAAACAAGCTTGTAAGTAGCATCCATTAATAAAGATATTAGCAGATAAAGGAACAGTTATGTCCTGATTATTGCTCTCCCTGTGATAAGTCTTTTCACACTAACCTGCGTAGTTGATCTACCATTACTCTTTTCTGGCTTGTCTGTGAAATGCAATGTGAAAGGTATGGTTACCACTGGTGTAAGTATACAGCTTCTATTGACTAAAGAAATGTTTTAAAGAAAGAGTCAAGTATACAGAAAGTGAAATTTTACATTAAATTTTTACTTTGTATGTGGGAAACATGTGTATGTCAATAAAGGTTCTGACGTTTTTCAAACTTGTAGCCAACCAGCTTCTAGGCCTGGTTCCCTGTCTGATTTCTTATGCCGAGGGAGTCAATTTAAACAAAGGAGGTGGCTATCCTTCTTAACATTGTTGACATCAACTTGCTTGCCAGCAGTGTTGGTGTGTCCTTGCCACGGGTGAACGTAGCCCTATTTTGCCAGGTTTAGAAGGTCAAAGCTGTGCTGTAAAACCATCAGCTGCTTCCATCTGCTGTCTCCCCCGTTCAACAGCAGTAAAATAGAGGCGGGGGAGGGAAGAGAATTGAGACTGATGATCCAACTGGGCAGAAAATAGTAACATAATTACTAAATTGTAAGGAGGATCCACTGGGAATGTGGTTTAAAAAAATAATTGGTGAAGTGTTTCTGTTTTTAAACTCTAATCAAACATCATCTGCTTAATTTACAGCATATTTATTGGTATGTAGAATGGTCCATTTACTTTACAGATTGAATATCTGAATTATCCAATTTGGACCATTTTCAGTGCTGACAGTTAACAATTTATGTTCAAGTGTAACAGTCAATGTTATTATATCTACAATATAATTCATTCAAAATGATCAAAATAGTAAGTATAGCACAATGGTGTGTTCTCTTTTAATTAACTTTAGTGTTATTCCCTCTCCTGTTTTAATCCCTATGTCACAAACTATTCCTGTGCCATTTAAGAACATTGGCTGACAACCTGCTCTCAAGCTCCTCACTCCCAAGCCTCTCATTCTCTGCCTAGCTGGACCTTGGGACCTTGTATGAAAGCAGCTCGAGTAACTCTCTAATTTTCCTCTCCAACCATCAGCTATTCTCAAAGCCTCTTGCTCAATGCTCCCTCTTGATCGGTCAATCAACGTCAACAAATTGGTAATTGTGGAATCCCCGACACCAACTCTCAACCTATTACTCACCAAATAGCTTGTTGCTGAATTGCACCTATACACATCACACTGCACAGACGGAAAGATTTCCTCTCAGAAACTGTTTGTTAGTTTTATCTTATTTTAATAAAACAGGCAACTGTGGGGCTGAACAAAAGTAATCATGAAATTTCTCAGTGAGTAATTTTGGTATTCATTTATTTATGTAGGGTGGCACAGTGGTAAGCATTGCTGCCTCACAGCTTCAGGGATCCAGGTTTGATTTCCGACTTAGGTCACTGTCTGTATGGAGTCTGCATCTTCTCCCCATGTCTGCGTGGATTTCTTTGAATGTTCTGATTTCCTCCCACAGTTCGAAAGACATACTGGTTAGATGCATTGGCCATGCTAAATTCTCCCACAGTGTAACCAAACAGACGCTAGAGTGTGGTGACTAGGGGATTTTTACATAACTTTATTGCAGTGTTCATGTAAGTCCAAGTATGACACCAATAAATCAAAATTATCTGTGTTTTAGTCCTAAGTCCAACCTCTAAACTCTCCACCTATTAATGGTTTTTGAAGGTGATGTATGAAGGAGAATAGTTTTTGTTCATTTCATGTAGTACCATTTTTCTTCCAATAGATCTCACTAGAGCACTTTAGTGACAGAAAACCAATACTAAACAAATCATTTCTCCTTCTGTGCCGAGCTACCTAAAGATTGCTGACAGCAGAAATCATACACAGTTCATGTCAGTACGTCACCTAGTTAAAATCCTGTGAAAATAGTCAGTTTTAAAACAACTAAAAAATCTGATTTGTAATGAAAACCTCTTAAACCTACCCAGTTCAAACATGTAAATATTGCAACATTATGTTGGGCCAAAATATCCATTGTCATAATCACCATTTAGAACAAAGAAACTATATGCACTTTAAAATACTTACGGCATATTTTCTATACGGACTAATTCATTGATGCTCGAATTAGAAAGGTTTGGAGTGATAATTATTAATCAGAGGATTAATATGTACCACAACAAGATTTAAAAACTACCTTTCTCAATGTTATATTTTTACACTCTGAATAAATTCAAACTTGTAAATGAAGAAAATCCTATATAGCAATTTCTGATTATACCTATGCTATTCTTCTTCTTGGCGTGGTTTCAGCATTTGATACCCTATGAAAGATGTAAACCCTGTAATAAATACTAATGCAACAACGGCACATCAAGCATCTGTACTACCAACTCTTTGATATAAGTCTGCAGGGTTTTTGACATTTGTTTGCCAGTCACAGGTTTATTTTCTTTCATGAGGGGAGCTCAGACTTGACACATCAAAGTACTTATCTGTACAATATGCCACTGAGCAATGCTTCAAATATTCAAAGGGATGGAGCTTCAAGCAGAACTTTTTATATTAGACCACATTGGCTGTGGTGAATAAGCCCCTCTAATGTGGAAAAATGAACAGCTGCTAGTTTTTGAGATTTTATTCCTGCAAATTGAACACTGTACCAACAAGAGGAGCTTTGCTGAGGAGTCAAATGAAATAAGGATATACTGAAGCTGAGAATAGATTGTCATGTATTAGTAATGTCGGTGAGCATTGGTTGTCAAGGTTTCTCTGAGTGGATATAATGCACAGTATGCTATTGTCCTCTGTGGATAATCCACTAGTGCTGAGGAAGTGTGCATCAGGCATGTACTACCCTCATTAAAGCCCTGAAAATTATATACATGATCCAATGTACCTGTCGTGAGTTTGTTGCAGCTAAGCAGCAGCACAGATGACCAAAACTCGCATGGTGGCCCCAGTCACCCATATTTGAATGCTCGTTCTTAAAAGTGAGTCTCTTTTGCTTGAGGCTGTGGTCATGGCAAATGGCTGTATGTCGAACTTTTTTTTACTGGGCTCTTTTGTTTTAGGCATTGAAGTTATCCTAACTTTATAGCTGTAATCTCTTGCTCATTGCAATTTTTTTTGTTAAAAGAGCTGTAATGGTGTACAGGCCTATAAATACCATCCCGAGCATATCTTCCTATCTGCAGGTTCTGAAAGTGGAAGGTCAGGAGACCGCTGATTCAAAGCATTATAATCGTACTATCAATAGGATCAAATCTTTTAATCTGCATTTTACAGTGGCACTGTGCTGGTAAAAATATAAAAGATCTTGGATTTACATGGCCTTTTCTACAACCATTTTGACAATCCTAGTGGACCACTTAAAGGAATAACCAACAGCCCTATTAATATATGCTAGCTTTGGTGCCCCTGTATTTTGACTCAGGGATCAATTCAATGCACAATAAGAGCAGGATGTCTGCACCATGAGTACACAATCGGCCCATGATGTAACTTGAGATATAAAATTTGTAACATATCGATAGCCTCAGCAGATAACTCACAAGAGACAATTGTAAGGGTGTTTGATCAACATGGATAATGATTTAAACTGTTACCAAAGTTCATTCATAATCTTTTCTAGAAGATAAAACATGAGGAAAATATTCATTCATATAGATGGGTTGTACCAGAAGGTAGGACCGTGAGTAGAGAGACAAGCATCAACCCATTTTGTTGCAGCAACATTATTGGGTAATCTTGATAACCTTTCCAGGATTGATCTCTGTAGACATAGCATCAACATTCACTCATGGTAGCACAGCGGTTAGCACAGCTCTCTCACAGTGCAGACACCTGGGTTCAATTCTGGCTTTGAGTGCCTGTCTGCATGGAGTTTGCACATTCTCCCCATGTCTGCGTGGGTTTTCTCCAGGTGTTCTGATTTCCTCCCACCATCTAAAGATGTACAGGTTAGGTGGACTGGCCATAGAAAATGTGTGGGGTTACAGAGGTAGGGTGGGGAGAGGGCCTGGGTAAGATATACTATCAGAGTCAGTGCAGACGTGATGGGCCAAATGGTTTCTTCTGCTCTGTAGAGGTTCTGTGGTTAAGCAAATATACTTAGAAGTAATGAACTTAGGTCAAATTGGAAAATCAAGAGTTAAAGTTAATCATAATTCATTGCATTGTTCTTCACTTATACACCTGTAAAGAGGCTAACAAAAGGGTACAGTTGTTTGAATACTTATACCTAATGTTTTTAGTTTTTAAAAATGTGAACATTATGTAATTCCTTCCACAAACAATTTTCAAAAATGGCTATTAAAGAGCACTGAACATATGTGGCAAGTTTTTGTTTATAGACTCCCTTGAATGAGTGGGAAATTCAATTGTTCTATTATTCTCTTATGACACTGCCATCCATGATTACCATAATGGAAGAAATTAACTTTTGGCAGATAAGCAGATAGCTCCAGTTGAATTAATATTCCAAATGTTTGACTTAAATCTTAGTTTATATTGGCATTTAGACAATGTTATAAAGCATTAGGTTGATTGACTCATGGTAGTACATGGTCCACTGAAAGGAAGGGCAAATCAGTGGGAGATGACAGTTCCACCATAGAATAGAATTCCCTTCCTTTTTTGGAAACAATAAAACAGCAGTCATGGGAATTTCTCCAACCCAATGTGCAGCGCCATTTTCAGGAAGATAGTGACATAGGATTGAAAAGAACCAATTATCTTTACAAACTGTGAATTCGTTTTGATTTGAAGGGAACAAGAGAGAAAAAAACTTTAGCAGAAAAGGTTGCGATTTATAAACAGTAATGTTGATGACATTTTGAAATATTATTGTGATTTCACTTTGTTCCCTCCATTACCATTTATTTCTTTAGTCTATTGTGTAGTCGGGTTTTTGATAAAAACAACTTCTTGTCTAAGAACACTTAACCTTTACTCTGAGTTTCTGTTTTCTCCAACTTGCAAGGCAAACCAATCTAATTGTACCTGTCTGGTGACAAAAATAAATTAAAGCAGGTTCTTTATTTCAAACGAATTCCTTCGTGGCATTTATATGATTTGCTTTGATGTATTATTGTCACGTGTATTAGTATACAGTGAAAAGTATTGCTTCTTGTGCACTATACAGACAAGCATATTGTACATAGAGAAGGAAAGGAGAGGGTACGGAATGAAGTGTTACTGTCACAGCCAGGGTGTAGACAGAGATCAACTTAATGTGATGTAAGTCCATTCAAAAGTCTGATGGCAACAAGAAAAAAGCTGTTCTTGATTCAGTTTATATATGTACTCAGATTTTTAAATCTGTTTCCCGACAGAAGAAGGTGAAAGAGAGTATGCCCCAGATGCACAGGGTCCTCGATTATGTTGGGTGATTTTCTGAGGCAGTGGGAAGTGTAGACAAAGCCAATGGATGGAAGGCTGGTCTGTGTGATGGACTGGGCTTCATTCATAATCCTTTGTAGTTTATTGCAGTCTTGGACAGAGCAGGATCTCTACCAAGCTGTGACATAACCAAAAAAGATGCTTTCTATGGCCATTTGTAAAAGTTGATACATCAAACGTTGGACACAAACTATTTTAGAACATATAAAATAGAACATAGAACAGTACAACACAGTACAAGCCCTTCGGCCCTCAATGTTGTGCCAAGCTATGTCTGAACCCTAGATTAAGCAATCCCATTCCCTATCATTCTGGTGTGCTCCATTTGCCTATCCAATAACCGCTTGAAAGTTCCTAAAGTGTCCGACTCCACTATCACAGCAGGCAATGCATTTCACACCCCAACCATTCTCCGAGCAAAGAATCTATCCCGAACATCCCTCCTATATCTCCCTTCCTGGACTTTATAGTTATGTCCCCTAGTAACAACTACATCCACCCAAGGAAATAGTCTCTGAATGTCCATTCTATCTAGCCCCCTCATCATTTTAGAAACCTCTATTAAGTTGCCTCTGATCCTTCTCTGATCCTCCTCTGCTCTAAACAGAAAAGCCCCAGCTCCCTCAACCTTTCCTCATAATCCTATTCTCCAAACCAAGCAGCATCCTGCTAAATCTGCATCTTCTCCAAAGCTTCCACATCCTTCTCATAGTAAGGAGAACAGAACTGCACACAATATTCCAAATGTGGTCTCATCAAAGTCCTGTATAGTTGCAGCATAACCCCATGGCTCTTAAACTCAAATCCCCTGTTAATAAATGCTAATACACTATAAGCCTTCTTCATGGCTCTATCTATTTAAGTGGCAACTTTCACAGATCTGTGGATAGGAACTTCAAAATCTCTCTGTTCCTCAACATTCCTCAGAACTCTGCTGTTGACCCTGTAATCTGCATTCAAGTTTGTCCTACCTAAATGAATCACCTCGCACTTATCAGGATTAAACTCCATCTGCACTTTTCGGCCCAGCTCTGTATCCTATCAATGTCTCTTTACAATCTGCAAGAGCCCTCCACCTCATCCACTACCCTACCAATCTTGGTGTCACCAGCAAATTTACTAACCCAGCCTTCAGCTCCTTCTTCCAAGTCATTGATAAAAATCACAAATAGCAGAGGACCCAGCACTGAACCATGTGGTACACCACAGGTAACTGGCTTCCAGTCTAAAAAATTTCCCTCCACCACCACCCTCTGTCTTCTATGAGACAGCCAGTTACTTATCCAATAGACCAAATTTCCTTCTTATCCACATCTCCTTACTTCCTTGATGAGTCTACCATGGGGAACCTTATCAAACAACTTACTAAAATCCAGGTACATGACATCAACTGCTCTACCTTCATTTACACACTTAGTTATCTCCTCAAAGATTCAATCAAATTTGTGAGGCAAGACTTATCCTTCATGAAACTGTGCTGACCATCCCGGATTAAACTGCATCTTTCCAAATGGTCATAAATCCTATCCCTCAGGACCTTTTCCATTAACTTACCAACCACCAAAGTAAGACTACCAGGATCATTCCTATTTCCTTTCTCCCATGTTACTACATCAGATGACTATTTAAAAACATTCAATATTTGAAGGGTTAACATAACTAAAATAAATATAAAATCTGTATGCATGAATTTCAGAAAAGAAGTTATAATTAGCACTTATGCCATCATCCTGCTCTTGAAACAGCCTTTCATTTCCAAATATGGCATATTCAAAGTCTGTATAAAATTCTTGTACGATTGTACAGTTCACTACTTTTGGATGTGTACATGTTGGAAGCAAACTGCAAACAACATATGAAAGCATAATCTATGATATTTAATGTTATTGTTGCTAATATTGCTTACAATAATGTGTTAATGATGCTGAAAAAAATGGAAAATGCAACAGTGGAAGAAATAGCAGATCACAATGCAAAAGATGCTGAAACCTAAAAATTTGAACCATATTTGTCTTAAAAGTTATATTAAAGTTTAGAGTTACACACTAACTTTCTGATCATGATTTAGATTGCACTAAAATTAGGTCTAAAATAAAGAGGCCTGGGCCCCTTATGAAGGAACATGTTTCTAGATGAGACCAATTCTGTTGTAGCTGTGATATTTGTGTGGTTTCGGTTTTCCGCAACCCATTTCCAAACAGCTGCTTATCATTGAACAGTAGCTCAGTGCTAAGGCTTAGATATGACAACACAAGCATGCACAATTAAATATTACTGCAAAAGGAGACTTCATAGGATGAGATTCCTTACATGGGGCAAGTATTGAATAGGAAATATTTTGAGAATTAGCACAACCATCCTATTCATTTTGCTAAATGTGACTGGAAGTTTATAATATGGGTGAATCGTTGCAGTTGTGTGGTTTACAAATTCTTTGGCACTTTTGCGTTGCCAGAAAATGAGCATTTTTAATTTCTTGATCTGGAATGAAAATTGTGAGAAATGAGTGACATTTTATATAATTATTTAATCAGCTCTAAAAACCAATTCCTGTGAAACAAATAGACTATTGAAGGTAGCTTCCAGTGTGTTTGATGGCATTTGCTAACTTGTCTACAAATGGCATCAAAAGTCAATTCCAGTCAATGTACTTCACTTAGATAGCTAGAGGTTACCATCTCACAGAAATGGTGTACTGTGGATGGAGGACCAGAGATAGGTGGGGGCAGTACATTGTGGAGGGCAACCAAAGTCAAAGGGAGATGGCTGCAGAAAGTCCATTGTCTTTTGTTATGTCAGATTCCAAATATTACAACTAATACATTAATCACAGAGTAAATTAGTAAATTGCTATATTCCAATTAAAGTTTGAAGTTTTATTTAAGTTTATTTTTTCATGTCACAAGTGGGCTCACATTAACACTGTAATGAAGTTACTGTGAAAATTTCCCAGTCACCACACTCCAGTGCCTGTTCAGATACACTGAGGTCAATGCACTTAACCAGCATGTCTTTCAGAAAACGCGAGTAAACCGGAGTACCCAGAGGAAACCCACACAGACACAGGAAGTAACCCGAGGATTACTTCAAACCCAGATCCCTGGCACTGTGAGGCAGCAGTGCTAACCACTGTGTCACCAAGCTACCCAAGTATCCAATCTAGCATTATTCGCATTTAAACATGTAGAAATATGATTATAGTGAAACAATTGAGACTATGAGCAGAAATACTACTGTGGGTATCAGAATATACATGTTAGTATAATTCTACACTTATGAGGAAATCGATAAAACTAAAATTTTTTTCCACTGCATTAAGAAACAAGAAAAATAAACAAAAAGTTGCATTTCACACTTAAGATAAACAGTATAAGTAGTAGCTACTTGTTTATTTTTAACATTTGTAATGGAATCCATATGTGGATCACAATTATACAGCGAATAGACCTACATTAGATTAAATCAAGCTGAACATGGCAAGCAAAAGTAACAAAATATTCCTTAGTCATCTGTTCATTGTACATTTCAGTAAGCAAACCAGAAACAATCTAACTGGGTTATAAATAATGGTAAGAAAAATAATTGGGATCAGGTCCCAAATAGTCTCTAGGTTGATTAAAGTGCTTAGTTCCATTTTTCAAAAAAAGTCTGTTTTCTTTAAAATTTCTGGGAGAAGCTTATCTGAAAACTTATGAAGATGATAGCATACAATAAACAAATGTATCTGTTTAGGATGATACTTACTGCCAGAATAGTTGACTCTGACAGGAATCAGGAATACAGTCATAAGAAATCAAACAATTGTTTACATTTATATTTGTTATTTCTAGAACTGAATTTTTATGAGGTAATCAGCTCCAATCAGATGTGGTTATTTTTATGGGTAAGTTCCATTGCTAATTCTAGCAGACTGGAAAATGGAGAAGAATTAGATTCATCTTCTGGTTCTCTTTAGATCACTAAGATGTTGTTAATAAACAATCACATATTTGCAATATTTTCAGAATATGCATTGGAGATGGGACTTGCATCATTTCTTGCTATTGCAAAGGCTGCAAAATTGACTCGAACTTTGCTGTTGAAATATAGCATAAGGAGCAAAAATTATCCTACAATTTGTTGATGCTATTGCTTCCAGACCATAGTTATAGTCCAGGTTATAGTTTTAGAGCTTATTTCCATCTGATGAAATGAGAACATATCAAATACAGAAACCACTGACTCTACAAAACCTGTCCACCATTTCCAAGGCAAAAATCAGAAGTGTAATGGAATTCTCTCCACTTGTTTGAATGAGCTTCAATAATTCTTAAGAAGCTCAACACCATCCAGGACAAAGCAGTCCGCTTGATTGCTCTCCCTTCCACAAACATTTATTCCTTCCACCACTGCAAAATAGTAGCAGCCATGTGTACCATCTACAAGATGCAGTGCAGGAACTACTGACCAAGGTTTCTTAGGCAGCACTTTTGAGACCTTCGACTGCTATCATCTTGAACGACAAGAACAGCAGATACCTGGAAACATCATCACCTGGAACTTTTGCTCCAAGTCACTCTCTATCCTAACTTTGAAAAATATTGTAATTTCTTCACTGTTGCTGGGTCAAAATCCTGGAATTCCTTCTCTCACAGCACTGTGGGTGCACCTATATCTTAAGGACTGCAGCAGTACAAGAAAGCAGCTCACCACTATTTTCCCAGAGGCAACTAGGGATGGGCAATAAATGCTGGCCAGTCAGCTACACCCACTTGCTGTAAATAAATAAAGAATGTAACAAAAATTGTGCCCAAGTGAAGAGGACAAAGGCAAGTTGTCCCCAACTCAGCTGAAGCCCTTGGGTAAATTTTGGTGAAGCATGTGGGGGAGATGGCAGGATTAAGTCAGGTCAGTGGTGCACCTTAGTTACGCTAGTAAATCGAAACATTTATTTTTTTAAATAAATAGTTAAAATAGTTTTCATACTGAAGAAACTGGCAAGAAACAGATCCAATATATTGCCTATTCACCACCAAAAACAATGATGTCCAAGAAAAAACAGTGGGATCCAAATTTACATACTTATGGGTCAAATTCTTAAATATTACGATCAATAGCAAGTTGTGCCTGTTGCAAAATTGGAAGGCTCTGTTCTCATTTTAGATCCGAGAAACAGACACAACACATAAAAATTTCTCTCTACGTCTCTGTTCCTTAGGTGACACTGAGGCCCTACGTCGCTATGTTGGGTTACAGATGATAAACGTCCCATGTCACAAATTACAAAGAGTAGGGAATAACCCTGTTGCCCTCAGAAAAGTGTTTAATTCAGAAGACAGATGCTAATTCATCTTATTTGTTGTAATTTATATTACTGCACTTTAGAGAGAATGATCATGACAAAATGTCCCTGTTGTTAAGTGCCCTGATAACCCTCCCTCCCCCAAATGTTATCCCAATGGGGGCTCAGAGTAAATGAGACAGCATTGTGTGCTCAAATACTCTGAAATACTCTCAGTCTCATCCACCTGTCAGAAACATTTACAACCAATGGTTTTCATTCTAATAATATACATTTCATAAATGAACCCTGTAGCGGTAATTATGACTGAATAACCTCTCCCAGTTTTCATTTCTATTGAATATACCTTGTTGAATAAATTAGTAATTGTACAGCGAAAGCTCAATTTGCTCACCGTCACCAGCATTTCAAAGTTAAAGCTATTGTGTATTCAAAACAAAATAATTGTTATTGATTTAAAACAAAAGTCATCAATCCATTAAAACACAATCTAAAAGCCCCTTCAGCAAAAAAATAATCAATGGCTCTATTGTGTAAAATAGATTGTGCATTACGATTAAATACATTTGCATTGGAGAAGCTAGTCTGTTCTGGAGAATAAATGGCTGGAGGAGGTTAACATATTGGCCGGAACTCTACCACCTCGTTCATCCAGAATCAGAATGGCGAGGGCATGACAACGGAAATCTCAGTTGATCTCAAATGGGAATTTCTGGTCTCCCCCAACCAAGGCCATAAAATCCCATCCATTAGATGTAATAGATTTCACTGTGAAAAAGAATTGTGTATACAAAAACAGATCATAACATGTTTCTAGCCCAATATAGAATAAGAGCTTTTGGAAATACAGATAAAGGTTTCAATGGCAAAAGATCTTTAATGGGGCAGATACAGGCTGTTCAGTTACAGGTAAGAATAATAATGGGAGGATACAAGATTTAACGCTAAACTTAGAATTAAATGGAACTTCTGGTCTGAATGAGTGGCTGTTGGAAAGAAAGACTTACATTTATTAAAAGCTTTTTATGATCATCGAACATCTGGAAGCACTTTGAAGACAATGAGGTGCTTTAGAAGCGTAGCGATTGTTGGAATGTCGGAAATGCAGAGTCCAATTTGCACACAGCTAGATCCCATAAACAGTAATGGGATAATGACCAGATAATCTGTTTTCATTATATTGATTGAGGAATAAGTATTGCTCAGTACACTAGGGATAACTCCCCTTCTCTTCTTTGAAACAATGCCATCGGGATCTTTGACTTGTATCTGAACAAGCACTTGGAGCCTCAGTTCAATGTCTCATCTGAAAGATGGCACTTCTGACAGTGTAGTGCACATTCAGCACTGCACCGTTAAGAGGGTGTAATTAATGGCAGGGCAGTGGAGATCAGTGGTAAGATGCAATGACTTTGAACGTACAGATGTCAAGCTGGAGGAAATTAGGACTCCATATGATATGGCTTGATGTTCAATTTGTAGTCTGACAGGAATAGTCATAGCACCAAAGAAAATGGTGGAGGGGTGGACTTTTGCATTAAGGAAAAGAAGTTTGACAATCTTGGTTTGAGGCATGATATAGGCAATGTGACTGATACACTTACCTAAACCAGGGGGGCGGGGAGTCAGTGTTAGCACAAACGAGAGATCGGAACAGGAGTAGAACATATGACCAACTGAGCTTGATCCAACATTCGTTATGATTATGGTTCATCTTGGGCTTCAACTCCACTTTTCCACTCACTTCCCATATCCCTGAGATTTCAAAAATCTGTGGATCCCAGCTTTGAATATAGTAATCATAGAGCAACCACAACACTCTGGGATAGAGTGTTCCAAAGATTCACAACCCTCTGGGTGAAGAAGTATCTCCTCATCTCAGTTCTAAATGATGCCCCTGTGCTAGATTCCCAATGGAATAATCTCTCAGTATCTAGCCTATCAAGCCACTTTTGAGTCTTGTATATTTCAATGAGGTCACCTCCCATTCTAAACTCCAGAGAATATACACCTAATTTATTCAGCCTCTCATCACAGGACAATCGTCTTATCCCAGGATTGCTCGATGAAGGGTCATCCAGATTCAAAACTTTCGCTCTATTCTCTCTCCATAGATGCTGTCAGACCTACTGAGATTTTCCAGCACTTTCTGCTTTTATTTCAGATTCCAGCATCCACTGTATTTTGTTTTTACCAATCCTGTGACTCTTTGCTGTAAAATCTCCAACATATGAGAATCCTTCCTTAAAGATGAAAACCAATGGCATATGGTATTCCTGGTATGCTGTCAGCAAAACCCTGAACAATCGCAGCAAGGTTTCTTTATTCCTATACTCCAATCCCCTTGCAATAAAAGTAGTCATGCCATTTACTTTTCTAAATGATTGCTGTACTTTCATGTTAATTTACTGAGTTCCTTTTATGGGTACACTAAAATCTCTCAACATTTATAAGCCCAACGTCTTGTAAAAACATTTTAAAAGGAATGAAACCCAATGGATGTCCTGGCATTGACCCTGCAATGTCCTCCTTCCTAACTTTTGGGGGCTCATGTCACTTAGCGAGAACTATCTCACAGACTAATCTAACAACAACCTGACATGGACATACTCATACCTTACAGGCAATGTTCTACCATCATCACCATCCCTGGGTATGTCTGTGGGACAGAGATGGCGATGACACAGTGCTATACAGTAAACAAGGAGTTGCCCTTGAGGTCCTCAATATTTAATCTGGACCCCATGAAGTCTCGTCATGACAAACATAGGCAACAAACCTTCCCACTGATCAGCAAATACCACCACCTCCACAACATACGTTGATGATTCAGTATCCTTCCATGCTGAGCACCATTTGGAGGAAGCACTGAGGTTAGCAGAGATGCAGAATGTACTCTGCGAAGGGGGCTTCAATGTCTATCATTGAATGTGGCTCAGTAGCATTATTACTGACTGAACTTGCTGGGTCCTAAAGGACATATCTGCCAGAGTGGTCTGTGGCAAGTGCCGAGGGGACCAACAAGAGGAAAAAACATACTTGACCTCATCCTCACCAACCTATCTGTAACAGATACATCTGACCATGACAGTGTCAGCAGGAGACCTTATCATCACACAGTGGAGATTAAATACCATCTGCACATTGAGGATATCCTCCATCATGTTGTGTGGCATTACCAATGTGCTAAATGAAATAGATTTTAAACAGGTTTAACAACTCAAAACTGAACATCTATGAGGTGTTATGGGCCATCAATAGTTGCAGAATTGTACTCAGCTACAGTCTGTAACCTCATGGTCCGGCATATCCACCACTCTGCCATTACCATCAAGCCAGGGGATCAGCTTAATGCAATGAAGTATACAGGCAGGCACGCCAAGAGCAAAACTAGGCATACCTAAAAATAATGCGTCAACCTAGTGCAGCTACAACACAGGACTGCTTGCATGCCAACCAGCAGCAAGTGATCGAGCTAAATGATTCCACAATCAATGAATTAGATCCAAGCTCTGCAGTGCTGCCACATCCAGCTGTGAATGGTGTTGGAATCAAACAACTAACAGGAGGAGACTCCACACATGTCTCATCCTCAATGTAGTGCAAAAGATAAGGCTGAAGCATTCACACAATTTTCAGCCAGAGGTGCTGAGTGAATGATCCATCTTAGCCTCCTTCGGTGGTCTCCAGCATCACAGATGCTAGTCTTCAACTAAATCAATCCACTCCTCATGATGTTAAGAAGCAACTGAAAGCATAGGATACTGCAAAAAGCTATGGGCTCTGACAATATTCTGGCAATAGTATTGGAGACGAGTGCTCCAGAACATGCTGCTCACTTAGTCAAGCTGTTCCAATACAGCTACAACATAGACATCTACCTGACAATGTGGAAAATTGCCAAGGTATGTCCAGTACTCAAAAAGCAGGATAAATCCAACCTGGCCAATTTCCACCGCAGTCTACTCTTGATCATTAATAAGGTGATGGAAGGGGTCCTTAACAGTGCTGTCAAGTGGCACTTGTTTAACAATAACCTGCTCAGTGATACATGGTTTTGATTCTGCAAAGACACTCAGCTCCTGATCTATTTCAGTTTTGGATCTAACATGAACAAAAGAGTTGAAGTCCACAGGAGAGGTGAGAGTGACTGTTTTTGGCAAAAGCAGCATTTAACTGAGTATACATACCATCAAGAATCCCTTGCAAAACTGGAGTCAGTGGGAATCGGTGGGAAAACTCTTCACTGATTGAGTCATATCTAGCACAAAGGAAAATGGTCATGGTTGTTGGAGGTCAGTCATCTGTCTTGGGACATCGTTGCAGGAATTCCTCAGGTTCCTGAGCACATTGCTTCATCAAAGATCTCTCCTCCATCACAAGGCCAGAAGTGGAGATGTTTGCTGATGGTTGTACAATGTTCAACATTATTCGTGATTCCTCAGGCATTGAAACAATTTATATCCAAATGCTGCAAGATCGGGACAATATAGAAGTTTCGACTGACGAGTGGCAAGTAATATTTCCACCTCCCAAGTGCCAGATAATGATCATCACCAACAGGAGGAAATCTAATCATCACCCCTTGACACTCAATGGCATTACTCATTGACTGAACTTCTCCATGATCAACATCCTGGAGTTACCACTGACCAGAAACTGAACTGGACTAATACTCTGGCTACAAGAGTAGGTCATAGGCTAGAAATCCTGCGGTAAGTAATTTGATTCCTGACTTCCCATTTAAAACACACAAATCAGGACTGAGATGGAATACTCTTCATTTACTTGGATGAGTGCAGCTCCAACAACACTCAATAAGCCTGACACCAACTAGGACAAAGCAGAATACTTGATCGGCACCCCATCTACAAACATTCACTCCTTCCACCATCAGTGTACTGCAATATCAGTGTGTGTCATCTACAAGACACACTGCAGAAATATAAGTCTCCTTAGACTGCACCTTCCAAATCTATGATCATTACAATCTAGAGGACAAGGACTGAAGACTCATGGGAACATCACAACAAGGAAGTTCTCCTCGGAGTCATCCACCATCCTGATTTGGCAATAGATCGCTGTTCCTTCACTATCACTGGGTCAAAATCCTGTGCTGCATCTGTCCAATTCAGATACTTCAACCAGCTTCTTAAATAAAGTTTAGCCAGGTGCCTTTATTTATAAGAAGAACAAAGTACAAACACAGATATAATGCAACAAAGTTTATAAATGACCCACTATGTATACAAGAAAACACCCAGGATTCGGTTGTAATACCCGTAGGGATTGCTTGGTAGTCTCTAGATTCCGTCCGTGAGTCCCTCTGGTTCATTTTGTGAAGATGATTCTCACTGTTTCTTCTTTGATTGCTTCTTTCCTTTCTTTCTTGATCTGGTCTCAGTTGTCTCCCATCTTAAGACTTCACTCCCAAGTTGTCTAGAATGCCTAATTTATCCTGCTGTGACCACATGCTTTTGTTCCACTTGTCCTTGGCCTTCTGCTGATGGGATCTTGGGAAATGGGGTCTCAGCACCCAATGGTTTAGTTGATGTCTGTTAAAGGGTATCTGAGCCTGTCCCGAGCACCTTGGACCCTGACCTCATTTCGGCTGCAGACAGTAGGCCCATGCATATCAAGTAGCAACAATGATCATTTGATGGGTTATCAGGGGTTGATCCATTCCATGCCCCAGCAGCCCGTCTGAGTTCTGTATATTCGAACATTGGCCAGGTCTGACATTCTGCAAGCTAATTGCTGGAATGGACTGTTGCTTTATTTAGAATGCCCAATTCTTCAATTTCAAATGTCCAATTTTATTTTGGGCTCAGCAGGACACCGGGATCTCCCTCTCTAACAGCATGGTGAATGTACCTACACCATGTGGAACGCAGTGATTCATGAAGCCAGCTCACCACACCTTCTCAATGACATTTATGGATGGACAATAAATGTTGGCCTTGCCAACAATGGCCACATCCCGTGTATGAGTAACAAAAACTGTCATGAGAATATTGTACAAATTCATATAAAACATTGTTGCCAATTTGATTAGTCCATACTTTTATTTATTATATTGCCTTTGTTGCACATTCCAATAATCTCACAATTGGCACTCAGGTCTCATCTTAATAATTGGAATGAGATACTGAGATCCATCAGACCGCCACAGGCAGCTGACCCAACTGATCCTCAGGTAAGTGGCAGCATAAGAACCATAAGATACAGGAGCAGAATTAGGTCCATCGAGTCTGCACCGCCATTCAATCATGGCTGATATTTTTCTCATCCCCATTCTCCAGCCTTTTCCCCAATCCCCTTATCAATCAAGAATCTATCTATCTTTGCGTTAAAGACACTCAATGCCCTCACCTCCACAGCTTCTGCAGCAAAGAGTTTCACAGATTCACCATTCTGTGACACAAGAAATTCCTTCTCATCTCCGTTTTAAAGGATTGTCCCTTTAGCCTGACTTGGTGCCCTCTGGTTCTAGTTTTTTCCTACTGGTGGGAACATCCTCTCTACAGCCATTCTATCCAGGCCTCACGGTATCCTATAAGTTTCAATAAGATCCACCCTTATCTTTCTAAACTCCAATGTGCATAGACCGAGAGTCCTCAATCATTCCTTATACAACACGCTCTTCATTCCAGGGATCATTCTTGTAAGCCTCCTCTGGGCCCTTTTGAAGACCAGCATATCCTTCCTTAGATACAGGATCCAAAACTACTCACAATACTCCAAATGGTGCCTGACCAGAGCCTTATAAAGCCTCAGAAGTACATCCCTGCTCTTGTATTCTAACCTAATGAATGCTAGCTTTGTATTTGTCTTCCTAACTGCCAACTGAACTTGCACATTAACTTTAAGAGAACCTTGAATAAGGGCTTCCAAGCTCCTTTGTGTTTCTGATTTCCTAAGCATTTCCCCATTTCAAAAATTGTCTATGCATCCATTCCTCCTTCCAAAGTGCATAATCTCACAGCAGTGGTAGGGATGTATCCCGCTCCTTCTGGTTTTCCACAAATGTACAACTTGAACTTCTTTGATTTTGGCTCATTTCTGAGAACACCTATGTCAAGGGGAGGCAGTCAGGCACATCTGGATACAAATTTCCAAACTAGTCCCTAATACAACCATTAGGTTACTCATTTAATATATACAAGAGATATAACCTTAGGGTGAGGGGGGTACAGTATAATTTGGATGCTAGAGGGAGTTTTTTCACACAGAGGGTGGTGGAGGTATGGAATGTGCTGCCAAGTAAAGTGGTGGAGGCAGGCACTCTGGAGTTATTTAAGAAATACTTAGATGGGCACATGAACAGAATGGGAATGGAGGGGTATAGAAAACTGATTTAAAATAGGGATCATGAGCCTTGGGAGTCCCTGGGAAGTGTGTACATAGATGATGTATTGATGTACTTGTTTTTATCCTACAGGTGCTTTGGTCCACCTTGTTGTCTAACAAGGGGCATACACGCGATGGGTCGTGAGAGGGCTGCTCTTGGATTTTTTTTTCTCAAGAGTATCTTAATGCTTCACGTCGTTAGTGTACGCTTGACCTTGATCATTTGATGGGCAACACGACAGCTCAGTGACTATCGCTGTGCTGTGCAGATACATGGATTTGGGCCTGTATCTGTGGGAGTTTGCACATTCTCCTCGTGCTTGCGTGGGTTTTCTCTGTGTGCTCTGGTTTCCTCCCACATCTCAAAGATGTGCTCTTAGGCTAATTGGCAAAACAAATTCTCCCTAAATTGTCTCAAATTTGATTTTTAATCCATAGGTCTATAAACATAGACAGGTATCACGGGTCGAGGTGGAAACATCGGGGTGGCGGCACAAGCTCGTTGGGCCGAAGGGCCTGTTTCCCGTGCCATTTTGTTCTTTAGTCTTTAGTCTTTATAAACCTGCTGGATGATCCAGGACATTGAATATACACCTCCTCGGTGATACTGGACATTGAATATACAGCTCATGGGTGATACTGGACATTGAATATACACCTCGTGGGTGATACTGGACATTGAAGATGAACCTCCTGGATGATCCAAGACATGATCCAAAAGCCTTTTGGAAATCCAAGTTCAGTACATCAAATGACTAACCATAGTCCATCATAGAAGGTGAAGAACATGGTGTAAGCAGTATCCTCCCTTTCTGAATCATGTTTTCTAGATTGTTACTGTATAGATGACCTTCAAGTTTATTCCTGTTAATAGATTCCATTAACTTACATAGACTGGAACCAAGGCATTTGGCTTTCTCACATGGGCCCATTTTATTACTTGTTTTGAATATGGCACCATATATGATATTGCCTGAAGTGCAATATATGTATTAACTAGGTCAGTTGATCCAATAAACTAATTATATCCGAATGCTCCAGTTTTCCTCCCACAGTCCAAAGAGGTGTGGGTTAGATTGATTGGCCATGCTAAAGTTGCTTCTAGGTGTCCTGAGATGTGCAGATTAGAGGGATTAGTGGGTAAAATATGTAGGGGTGTGGAGGTAGGGTCTGGGTGGGATTGTAATCGCTGCAGGCTCCATTGGCTAAAAGGCCTCTTTCTGCACTGTAGGGATTCTATGATCTGCGATCTACGTACTGCTGGCAGTCTCTCTATCTTAAGGTCTGAGGTTATATATTAAAAATGACGGCACAGTAACACAGTGGTTAGCACTGCTACTTCACAGCTCCAGAGACCTGGGTTCAAATCTCGGCTTGGGTTCACTGTCGCTGTGGAACTTGCACGTTTTCCCTGTGTCTGTGTGGGTTTCCTCCAGGTGCTCCAGTTTCCTCCCACAGTCCAAAGTTGTGCGGGTTAGGCTGATTGGCCTTTCTAAATTGTCCCTTAGTGTCGCGGGATGCATAGGTTAGACAGATTAGTGGGTAAATATATGAGGATTGGGCTTGGATGGGATTGTGCTTAGTGCAGACTTGATGGGCCAAATGGCCTCTTTCTGCACTGTAGGATTCTATGATAAAGAACTAACTGAATCAGTTCTTTATGCCACTGGGAATTTCTGTTAGCCAAAGACATGTAAATGAATGAAGTAATCTACTTCAATACCAAAAACACTATTATATGAAGCTGAAAGATGAGTAAGTAAACCAAACAAAATAAAAACAAAATTCTGGAAAAAAGATAGCAGCCCTGGCAGCATCTGTGGAGAAAGAAACAGACATCAGATGCTCCTTCAAAGCAATTATACAGATTATATGCAGCAGATTTCTGCAATGGTTTTCCCAGTTATCTGCCGTAACTTTGATAGAACTGCAGCAATCCCAGAAAATTAGCATATACAGCATTTCTATCACTTTCCTGGCATTTCCATGAATCTCTTACTCAAATCACTGAAGACAGCAGGGAAAATCTCTTCAGCAAGAGTTGTAGTTACAATGAGACAAAACAAATATTCAAACTTTAACATTTCAAGT
This sequence comes from Sphyrna mokarran, assembly GCA_024679065.1. Classification (NCBI taxonomy): domain Eukaryota; kingdom Metazoa; phylum Chordata; class Chondrichthyes; order Carcharhiniformes; family Carcharhinidae; genus Sphyrna; species Sphyrna mokarran. The sequence continues at coordinate 99,191,441 of JAGIQG010000003.1, read as the reverse complement.
GATTACCAGCATTGTGACTAATCCAAGAAACAACATTAAGAAGCCACTGCTTTCCCAGTAAGTCTGCTGGCTTCAACCTGATTCCATTATTCTATAACTAAGGTTTTATAAACGTGCAACTAAGCAATAATTTAATTGCTTTTACATTTTCTATGCACAGACTCATATGTGCATAAATGAAGCAGAAAAGTCATCAGATTGATTTATGGTCGTCAGTGGACAATTACTGTTTGATTGATTATGGTTTAATCTCCCCATTTAATTGAGGTATATTCTATATTTTAAATCTGTGCATCAACTTCCTTTGTAATGTGTAAAGAAAATATTTTCCTGTGATTTAAAGCAATAAAGTATCCAACCAGCACTTTAGGAGTGACCTGGGACAGAGAGGTTTACAAAAATGGCATCATTTTGGATGATACTTTCACATTTCAGTCATTAAGCAGAAGCTAATTCAGTGTCTTTTAAAGTTAATCGTCGATCCTTTGCAAATTGAAATAGAAATGGTGGTTTATTTTACTAATGCTTATTTTTTACTGTTTCTGCTCTATTTTGTAACATGGATTGTAAATATATGTCTGAAAAAAATATTTGCAGGGAGGGACTTAATGCATTTATTTCACCCATTAAAACATACGAGAAAGGGAAATCAGCAAAATTAAAGATTCGCATGGAAGTGAAATGCTACATAAGCAAGTGCAGCAAGAAAGGGGAAATTACTATTCCCAGACAGAGCAGCGATTGAAGTTAATAGGGCACGATAAGAAAAGTAACTTCATCCTTTTGAGACCTTGCTTCAGTAAGTGAGTCTTCTGAAATGTGGCATGTGGAGGGAGAACATAGGCACCTGCTAATTGTTCTTGAAAAGACGTGAATGTGCTGGGTGAGAGGATGAGACTGAGCAGATCCCTGTAGGATACAGATGATCCCCAAGATGCATAAGATCAATACAGATGCTTAAGTAGATTCAAAATATAAAATAAAGCAAGGGAAGGTAAAAAATAAAGCTAGCGAGGTTATTTTTGACATTTCTTTGTGCCTTTAAGAACAAAGACATAAAAAAATTGCCTGAAACTTTTATGGGAAATTGTATATTTATAAAAAAAAGCATGCAATTTATTTGGAACTGTTGGTAGCACAATTTTCTTTTTTGATTAACACATCTGATGTGTTGATGCTGCCCTGGATGGGGAATAAGTTATATTTTCACCAGATGTTCTACAGCCGGGCTTTACAAAGACGACAACAAAGGCTTTATGTTTTGAATTTATTTTACACAGATTGCTCTTGTGGGTGGCTTGTCATAAACAAACAATTGAGAATGCTTACCTTGCCAGAATGCATAAATTGCTCACATGGTTTCACTTTAAAGAAGGCCTCAAGCCGCTGGAAGGACTGCAAGGAGAAGCTGTATATTTTTGGCATTGCACACAATGTGCAAGTGTATTTAATATTGATGCGGGGGGGCGGGGGGGTGGTGGTGGAGGGTATGAATTTACTACTCTTAGGTGGGTGAGATTTAAAAATAACTTAATGATTTCTGAAATTGCATTGATTCTTCAAAATGTAGAGGATTGAAATACATTCAAATATTGCTAAATGTTTTAATGAGATTGCATTTTGCTTTCAAAGCCTATCAAAAGAAATTGCACAGGATGATAGAGATGCACTCCTTTACATGTATAGTATTAGTTGTAAAAGTTGTGCAAACTCAGGCCAACAAATGCCATTCTTTCAATGAACTATTGTCACATTTAATTTATGTAAGGATATTTTTGACCCTTAAATGACTACTAATGAAGAAAAGTACCTGTAGCAGCAGCATTTTCCTTTTTTTTGGCCTTGCTCCCCATAGCACTTTCTTTAAAGTGTCCCAATTTAATACTAGCAGAACTACACTCATTTTAAATCAATAAAACATGCTGGTGCTCAAACATTACCCTAGGGTACTCCTCTCATTGTCTCTGCATGCTTTAGAAGCTTATTTTCCAGATACTATGCAATGTAAAACTGTGGACTTTACCTTAGTGTTTATTTAGACTCTGTCGGCAGCGAGCCAATAGCCTCGGGCTTCTGGCAGTTGCTGCAGTTTATACTTTAAACCAAATTGAAGGAAGAAGTAAGTCTGCATTCTTGCCGAGCTTAACAAAAGTGATATTTGCAGTTCCTTTGCTGGAGGTTTTCACTTGCATACAATTTTACTCTCCCAATTCATACCATATTACGTTTTTATGAGTTTTAAAGACAGAAAATCTGCACATTCCTGTTTTCTGAAGACACGGATGGCCCCAGGCCTAACAGTCTGCTTAGTCTGGGTTTCTCGTTCCAGTCAAGTAGGGTGTTCCATTTCTGCATTTTTTTCACAAAACAATAATTAAAAGCTTACAATTACTAGTACCGATCTATCAGAACTCACAGGAATAAATTCAGTTTGATTTGCTGAAGGATATCTGTGATGCAATCCGTTAAAACTGTGTCAAAATTCAATTTTCCCTCATCATCTGCACTCTGTAAGTTGCAAAGGGCGATGAAGTGTTTATTTGTGTGGATGGCTGTGAGCACAATAGGAGAGATTTTGACTTTTGAGTGATCAAATAGTGGCTCATTCCAGTGGCAGGGAGGACCAGGTTTCATTCAATACAATGTAAGGACTATGGAACCCAAATGTGCTCACTGGGGCAACCTACTCATCTGAGTTCCATTGCAAAACCTCTGACCAGTTCTATTCTACATATCATCCCAATTTGCATTTTAAAGAGCTTACCATCTCTGGCTGAGTCAGTAGTTGTGATACATATCTGTCAAGACTCCTTCGACAGCCCCTCCCACATCTCTCCCACCTAGGACAAGGGCAGCAGATGCATAGGAAGACCACCACTTGCATCTTCCCCTTCAAGTCACTCACCATCTGGACTTGGAAATATAACAATGTTTCTTAAGCTGAGGCATTACTATTGTCAAAATCCAGGAACTCACCCTTTATGAGTACTGTGGGTTATCTACAGCACATGGACTGCAGTGGTTCAAGAAGAGGTCTGACAACACCAATTTTAAATCCAACCGATTTATTTGATAGTAAACTTGCTAGCTTTCGCCCTTTGTAGCCTTCTTCAGGCGAATGAGGTGTTCTGGTCTGCAATAGCACACATATCAGCACAGACAGTTTACAGATTGCTGTAAACAGATTGCAAAAAAACCTCACTTACTGTGCGACTGGAGACAATACACATCTCTCTAACCTGTGCTCAGTGCTCCTTCCACTCACATTATTAGCCACTTTAAGACTTGAATAGCAGGTTAGGTGTAAGGATTCGCATTCTAATCAGCAATCTGTAAACTATCTGTGCTGATATGTGTGCTATTGCAGACCAGAACACCTCATTCGCCTGACGAAGGCTACAAAGGCCGAAAGCTAGCAAGTTTACTATCAAATAAATCAGTTGGATTTAAAATTGGTGTTGTCAGACCTCTTACTGAGTTTACCCCAGTCCAACGCTGGATCTCTACATCGTGGTTCAAGAAGGCAGCTCACCACCACCTTCACAAAGGCAAAAAACACTGGCCTTTTTGTGATGCTCAGATCCCATTCACAAAAGCCACACTAGGTTAATCATGGGGGTTAATGTGGCGGTAAAGATACAAATTCCATTTTGAGGCTATTAGCGGTTGGTGTCAAATTTGGCAGATTAGAGTTAGTTGTTATGGCATGAAAACAATTTATTTTTCAACAAGCGAGAAGTATAATTAATGAGAATCTAACTGCCTAGGACTTAGCTGGCTCAATTAACAAAGTAAACTTGTAATTCAGTCACAGAACCATAGAATCCCTACAGTGCAGAAGGAGGCCATTTGGCCTATCGAGTCTGAACCAACCATAGTGCTACCCAGTACTATTCCAGTTACACCACATATTTATTCTGTTAATCCCCCTGATACTAGGCTTAATTTAGCATGATCAATCAACCTAACCTCCACCCTAATACCCTAGAAAGTGCCCACAATTCTCACTGAAGTAACTGACTCCAGAGTAGAATAGGATCCTGTTTCCTATTGCAATCTGGTGACCACTGTAGAAAGTTCAGATATGTGGGCATTAGAAAGAGGACGAGAGCAGGCTTGGTTGGAATGCCCCCCTTTGTGGAATAGGCTTCAACTTAAGCAAGACATATAGGCACTTGCGTGAGGCACAGAGTGCACTGTAACCCCATAGGAGAACATAAATGGAAAATGAAAGGATTGGGGTTACAGGGAGGTTACTGCAAAAGGAAAAAACCTCCAATCCTTTTTAATTTCCTAACATCACGTCACTCAACTTCCATCAAATGGCGAGTTAAAAGTGGATTGACATGACAAAGACAATTTCTGCTAATGCCACATACCAGTTAGAAACTTTACAAGCAATGAGGCCTTTTACAGAAATCTAATTTAGCAAGTAATCCTAAAGATAAGCCTGTATTCTAAAATGGTGATGATTTTTAACATATTACTACTTCTATTTGCAAATTTCAAAGCCATTCAATAGCTGAATATATAGGTCCAGTAAATTATAATATAATGCATCAATTCAATAGGCTTTTGTTTGATTATGAAAAATAATCTTGCATTCCTCTTCTACCATTATTGTGACCTTGATAACAGCAACCTTCATTCACTGATTTATTAGCATTATTACGACATTTGCAGCATTGAGTGTTTTTTTTATGTTTTACCATTTTCAACAAGAAAAAATTGCTTTGTGCTTTACATTAAGCTTGGTGATTGGTAAATAAAGACCTTCGTTAAAATAATACCTTTTATGTCCTCAGGACATCACAAAGTGACTCATAGCCAATTAATTAATTTTGAAGCTGTAGTCCCTTTTACAATGTCGGCAAACACAGCAGCCAATTTGTGCACCACAAGGTCCCAAAAGCAGTAATGAGATAATTGCCCAGCTAAATTGTTTTTGGTGGTGCTGGTTGAGTGATAAATGTTGCTCAGGAAACTAGTTGAGTGACCCTGATCTCCGTCAAATCGGGCCACTGGCTCCCCAATGGACGCTTGAGGAGACAAACAGGACCTGAATTTAACACTTCATCTGAACAGCACCTCCTCCAACAGTATAGCACCTCCATCAGTACTACCGTGACGTGTCGGTCTGGATTCAAATCCTGAACTGGGGGTTGAATTATAACCTCCTGAGAGAAGCCATGATAACAGAGCTTCTTCCCTTTGTCAACACATCCAACGCGTAGGCCAAGAAAGCTTCGGGACTGTTTATCTGATGCTGAAGAGTGGTGCCAGTTAGCCTAAACAATAAGCTGGTGATTTCTTTATTCCTCAATTCAAATATTTTTGGGTTGTTATTCATCTTTTTCTGTGCACTGCAAGAAAGTGTTTGTGAAATGTATTTATTTATTTTAAAGGAGGTAGACAGAAAAGATGAGCACTAAAGGTGGTGTTAATTCCCACAAATAGTTTCATGAAAATCTAGAGATTCTTTGGTCTTTGATCATGGATTACCATACACCACTAGATGGCATTGTTTATGCACAGTTATTGAAAAGTCACACGTAACACGTAACTTCCGATGATTTATTTCTAAATCAATGCTGTATTACTACCAGCAGCGACATGTGGGACTGCTGGATTTCTCTATTTCCTAGAGATGTTACATCAAGAAAAGCAAATTACTTTATCTTCTATGGAAATGTTCAAAATTGTAATCTTTGCATTCAGAGGTGTAAGCTTCTTGGAATGCTGCATGCCCTGTTTGCTTCATGTCCAATATTGGGTGGGAAGGAAACCTAGTTGTGTGCTTGGCCTTGTAACAAAACCAAAAGAATTCTTGTGGTGAACTGATTAATATCCCTGGTTCTGAGGCAGAAGCTTCAGGTTTCAAGTCTCACCTCCGATCTTGTTGGCCAATGTGTTCAAACACAATCGCAGGTGTTAAAGGTGAGAGATTTCTGATCAGCCAGTGATTGGAAAGAAATTGCAGCCTCTACCATCATAATTGTAGCACCAGGCCACAACATGTATGTTGCCACAGCAACTCTGACTCCTTGTGTGTGTGTGTGTGTGTGTGTGTGTGTGTGTGTGTGGGTGGGGGGGGGGGGGGGGGGGGGGGGGGCGGGGGGGGGGGGAGGATGGTAGCTGAATGGCTGGTCTGGATCAGATTGGTACTAACATCATGGGGTTTGATCCCCATTCTGGCTGGGATGGGCTTTGGGACCTGCCGCTTGTGTGCAGATTGCAGTGCTGTCAGATATCGCTGCCTATGGGCAGAGAACCAAGGAAGGAGGATAAAATAAAATCAATGTGGTCTTACAGAATATGTAGCAATAGGAATGAACATAATCTTTAGTTAGAAAGCCGCTTTACTCAACAGCATTGGATAAATGTGTACCAGAAAAGCCTGATCTAAGTATTGCTCTGGTAATTTGGGATTAGAAAGGGCACCTGGATGTCAATGGGCTGGCATAGAAAAGTTGGGTCAAATGGCCTCCTTCTGTACTGTAATTTTTCTGTGGTTCTATGGAATTTGGAAGTTAAATAGCATCAAAGTATTCAAAATAAACGGTTGGCAAACACTTCGCCAGTCAATCAAATAAAGCTTAAGTCTGTACTAGATTCATCTGTAGACGTACTTTACAATGCTGGAGTTCCCAGGGGAGAAGGGACCATTTATTTCATGGGCAACTAATAGCTCGACTCAGCCTAGAAGCTGTACGAACCTTACTGAACAGACTGGTACTATTGCATACTTGGTTTTTCAGACAAGTTCACTTACAGTAAGCAATTCCAAAAGTTGTCCATGTTTTTCCAGGGTTCATGACTCACTATACTTACTATCAGTTAAAGTATATTTGCTCTCATCATGTTGAAGGACATTGACAGATTCACTGATGGCTCTCCCAAATTTCTTTCAGTAATTCCCTTCAAATGTAACATGCCAAACAATTCCAATCCTAGTATCAGGTTCTTAGGCCCAACTTATCTCATACTAAACCAATTTTTGTTTTGTTGTTCATTTCATATGGAAGATTTTCTGATTATTCTGCCAATTCCTATGGATTGCAGCCAAGGATCTCCTGTTGATGGTGTCTCAAATTTATTCCCTAGTCTTTAAAAACAAACCCTGGGATCTGTGTTAAAAGCTGCACAATATTAATTGACTTGTAAAGTTTCTTTAGTAGGCACACATTAACACTGCAATGAAGTTACTGTGAAAATCTCCTAGTCGCCACACTCTGGCAGCTGTTCGGGTACACTGAGGGAGAATTTAGCATAGCCAATGCACCGAACCATGTCTTTCAGACTGTGGGAGGAAACTGGAGCACCCAGGGGAAACCCATGCAGGGAGGATGTGCAAACTTTGCATAGACAGTGATCCACACAAGAATCAAACCCAGATCTCTGGTGCTGTGAGGCAGCAGCGCTGACTACTAAGCCACCATGCTTTATGTGCGAAGCTCTGAACCATTTCCAGATTTTTGATGACATTGCTGAATTTGTGGAATAAATACCCACAGACAAATTCCGTGATATGAATACAGAAACATCCTAAAAAACCATGTTCTACTCAATTGAACATTATTTTCCATGGAAACAATAGAATAATTAGTTCTGTAGGCTCTTCGTGTAGTGTTGTTCCACTCTAAAGATGTAAGTAAGAATGTGATTGCTTCTCAAAACTAAGGAAGGTAGGTTTTGAGGGGCATATGAGTTCAAGATTATCCAATCAATCATTAGTGATGTCCTGTAACAACCAACCAAAGAGCAGCAAGGAGAGTTCTTTCACTATCTAGGCGAAAGGTTAATTAAATAGGAGAATTCAACAACTCCCTTGGAGCCTGCCTGCCTGCTTGTTATTGCAGTTTGGTTTAGTTTGATATAAGTGGGTGTTTAGAATTGCTTCTGTTGAGAGGTACAGCTCCCATTTGTGTTCTGGCTTCAGAACTGGCGCAGAGCAGCCTTGGAAATGTCACTCGTTCTCATTCCTGGGAGAAAATAACATTTTATACAATATCTACGAGCCTGGTTTTCAAGGGTACAGAGGGCTAGCGGGATTTATTTCTCCTTTGAAAATCACTTTGGAGGGCAGGCATCATCCTCGGTTAATAAAACTGAGGAGAGACATATTGCTTATGAAAGACAGGAAGCAGCAACATAGAATGAACCAATTAGGTCAGGCTGCCAACGAAAAATATCTTCAAAAAACATTCAGATCATTATCTTGGCAATCGTGTCCCCTCCTCTCCTCAAACTCCAGATCTGCTCCAAAGGTAAAATTGCTGTACCTCATATCCTATAATATCTTGTTCACGTCTTTACCAATCGGCCTTAAGCCTAGAGGAATCTCTAGAATTAATATTTTTTGGTTGTGCCTCAATTGTGCCTATGTTTTGGGTGAAATTAATGTGGAAAAAAAACTGATTGAAGCTCAACTCTTAGATCTAAAAGTAGCAGCACATTTGGAAAAGGTGATGAGGAAAGCATATGGCATGCTTGCTTTCATCGCAATGGGTATCGAGTATAAAAGTTGTCAAATTATGTTACAGTTACATAAAACTTTGGTTAGGCCACATTTGGAATACTGTGTCCAATTCTTGGCAGAAGGACATAGAAGCTTTGGAGAGAGTGCTGAAAAGGTTTACCAGGATGTTGTCTGGTATGGAGGCTTTTAGTTATGAATAAACTGGGATTGTTATAAATAGTGGTTAATAAACTGGGATTGTTCTTCTTAGAAAGACGAAGGTTGAGGAGGCGATTTGATAGAAGTTTACAAAATTATGAAAAGTATAGATAGGGTGAACAGTTGGAAGCTTTTTCTCAGGGCAGAAATGACAAGTACAAAGGGACACAACTTCAAGGTAAGGGGAAAAACTCAGTAGAGATGTGCCCTGAATGTGTTGCACATAAACTTTCTCTCTGAGTGCCTGGAGAAGAGCTACCATTTCCATTTCAGTTAAATAACTGGTTTCATTCTAATCTCTGACCACTATTCTTCCATTTCTACGCTTCAGAAGGCAGGCTCTTCATACAAACTAATTCAGGCAATTACATGTTTGGACTGGTGGCTGCATTATTTAAAATGAGGCTGCAATTTTAGGGTTGATTTTGCTCGTTTGGTAACTGGACATTACTACTGTTCTTGTGCGCAGTGTATCTCTCTATTAGTGGTCTGTGTGGGAGTATGCTGTACAATGGATGGTTTTGTGTCTGGGTAGCTGTTTCCATTGGGGCTCTGCAGGACACAATATTCCTTGCTCATCGTAATGTATATCAATGATTTAAACTTAAATGTAGAGGCAAGCTTAAGTGGCTTGCAGAAAAAACAAAATTGGCTGTGCGCTTTACAATGGGGAAGAAAACTGTAAACTGAAAGAAGTTATCAATGAACTGGTCAGTTTTGCAGAAAAACAGTAACTGGAATCCAACCTGGAGAACCTTAGAATCCTTAGGGTGTGGATGGATGCCGTTTAGCCCATTGAGTGCTTTCTGAAAGAACACTTTTCCTAGGCCCACTCCTCCCACCTGTCCTCCTAACTCTGCACATTTACCATAACCAATCCACCTAACCTGCATATCTATAGACACTAAGGGACAATTTAGCATGGCCACTCAACCTAAGATCCATATCTTTGGACCATGGGAGGAAACCGGAGCATCAGGCCAAGAGACAATAAATGACGGAATAATGAGAAGAGGAACAGATGTTGGAGTGAATGTACAAAGATCCATGAAGGTGGCAGGACAGATGGATAAGATGGCTTAGAAGGCATGTTGAATCTATTAGTTGAGTTAAATACTATAGGAGAAGGGAGGAAATGCAAGAACTACTTAAAAACATGAGTTAGACTGCAGCGTCTAGGAACTCTCTTCCTGGCTATTATCCTTATCAGAGAGGCTGATCAGGACCACAGATTTAATGTAATTGATTGAAGAATTAGAAGGCATTGAGAGAAATGTTCTTCTCATCTATTCGATGGCAGCGGGTTTGGGACTCACAGGCTAAAAGGCCGAATCCCTTGTTGCATTTAAAAAGTTCACTTGGGATAGAATTTTATGGGCCTCTGCTGAATGTTTGCAGGTGACGAAGCATGTAAAATTCCCAGATTGCCCATTCTATTGCTTGCCGAAAACTATCGACTTGTTCACAATTTCCTTCAGGGCTGAGCAAAGTCAAGGGTGGTTCATCTTGTAGAGACTCTCAAGGCCAGTTAATAGCCACTTAAGGACTACTTCCCACCCTGACTGTCATTTTGAGGTTGATGAGAGGGGTTCAGGGATGATAGGGAAGGCTGTTTGGGTCTTAGGATTGGGAAAAATGTGCCTCTATTACTGGCCCCTTTTTGAAATCAGATGCCACCCCCCCCACCACCACCACCAAGGTTTATATAGTACAGATGTTCCTGCCCAGTGCCCTCAACTCCTACCCTATAGATGAAGGGCATGGCATTCCATCTTGCCTAATATGTGCTCTGACCAAACAGCCGCTGTCATCTCTAGCTGCACTGAGGCACCTCCACAGTCATCAATGTTCTCATTAATACCTTCTTGTGTTTCCCACAGAGCCATGTGCGGAGAAGGAATAAGACTTAGTAGCCCAGTGCTTTCTGGCTTTCTCAACAGGATGTGGAGAAGCCCTGAAGGAAATTGTGAACAAGTCGATAGTTTTCGGCAAGCAATAGAATGGGCAATCTGGGAATTTTACATGCTTCGTCAACTGCAAACATTCAGCAGAGACCCATAAAATTCTGTCCCAAGTGAACTTTTTAAATGCAACAAGGGATTCGGCCTTTTAGCCTGTGAGTCCCAAACCCGCTGCCATCGAATAGATGAGAAGAACATTTCTCTCAATGCCTTCTAATTCTTCAATCAATTACATTAAATCTGTGGTCCTGATCAGCCTCTCTGATAAAGAAAATAGCCAGGAAGAGAGTTCCTAGATGCTGCAGTCTAACTCATGTTTTTAAGTAGTTCTAGCATAACCTCCCTTCTCCTATATTATTTAACTCAACTAATAGATTCAACATGCCTTCTAAGCCATCTTATCCATCTGTCCTGCCACCTTCATGGATCTTTGGAGGACTGGGGTAACCTCAGTAAGAAGTCTCATAACACCAAGTTAAAGTTCAACAGGTTGATTTGGTAGCACAAGCTTTTGGACTGTCACTCCTTTTTCACCTGAAGAAAGAATGATACACTGAAAGCTTGTGTTACCAAATAAACCTGTTCCTCAGCAGGGACATATGTCCGTGAGGTATCATCATTGAATCATTTCTCGGCGCCTTCATCAGTTCAGTTGGGCCTCAATTCAGCTTACAATGAGGAGCACTGTGTGAGTCACACCTCACAAGTAAACAGGAGGAGACAAGTGAGGCAGATTTGGCTGAGGATAGTGTCCCTCAAACATCAGAGGACAGACACAGCCTGCTCCACAGGGCAAAAATGCTGAGCTTCAGGAGTCACACACATGGAGGGTCTTCGTGGAATATGAGAGGCAGATGGCTTCCAAAAGTCCAAGATCTCTGGAGCATTGTTAAACCATGGACAGACAATGAGAAACCAAGCAATACGTTCACACAGTTACCACTCAGAGTTTTGAGTGCATGAGCTCCTTCGTTGAGAAAGTAGCCTTCCTCATGGACAGCCATATACAGCAGCCTGGTATGAATGCAGGAGCAATGTGCTAACTGTGGAATAACTGTGGTTAATGGTTATGTTAATCAGATAATGATGTTACTGATTATGTAAGCATAATCAGTAACAACTATCAATGGTGACAAAGCCCATTGCCCTCTCTGCTTGCATTGGCCCATCTGTCTCACAAAGGATGTATTCACTTGCCCTCAGAAACAGGGCATCAATGAGCTACTGATCACATGATGAACTGCCAACAGTGAGATGCCACCCAAGTCTGCAACTGATCCCAGGAATAACCTGAATGCATATAAATTCAGGGTGATGGTGAACTTAACAGTTGCATAATTATTTATTCTTTAATGGGATGTGGCTGTCATGGGCTCTGCAACTTATTGTCCATTCCTAATTGCACTTGAGAAAGTAGTGACAAGTTGCCTTTTTGAATCATTGCAGTCTGTGTTATGGGAAATCCACAGTGCTGTTAGAGCTCCATTATTTGACCCAGTAATAATGAAGGAACAGGAATATAGTTCCTAATCTGGATGGTATGTGACTTGGAAGGGGACATGCAGACAGTGGTTTTCCCCATGCATTTCTTGCCCTTGTTATTCTAAATGATAAAGGTCACAGGTTTGGAAGTGAATGTTGCAGGAGCTTTGGTGAGCTTTGGCATCTCATAGATGGCACACAATGCTGCCACTTATTGTCAGTGGCAGAGAGAGCAATGTCGCAAATGGGGAACGGGGTGCCAATCAAGTGAGCTGCTTTGTCTTGGATGGTGTCAAGCTTCTTAAGTGTTGTTGGAGCTGTACTCATCCAAGCAAGTGAGGAGTATTCCATCACACTTCTTACTTGTGCCTTTTTGATTGTAGCTGGGCTTTGAGGAGTCAGGAAGTGAGTTACTCACCCCAGAATTCCCAGACTCTGACTTGTTCTTGTAGCAGCAGTATTAATCTGGCTGGTCCAGTATGGGTTTTGGCCAATGGTAACCTCCAGGATCATGGAGGATAGGCAATGGTAATGCATTAAATTTCTTGGGAAATGTTTAGATTCTGTCTTGTTGGAGATGGTCATTGCCTGATATTTGGGTGGAGTACATGTAACTTGCCACTAGTCAGCATAAGCCTGAATGCTGCCAGTTCTTTCCGCTAATGGACATGGACTGCTTCAGTATCTGAGGCGCTTAAAATTGTGCAGTGAACAATCCCACTTCTGATTTTATGATGGAGGGAAGGTCATTGATGAAGCAACTGTAGATGGTTGGCCCAAGCACACTACCCTGAGGAATTCCTACAGTGATATTCTGAGACCAAGCTGATTTGACCTCCAGCAACCACAACCATTTTCCTTTGTGTTAGACTCCAATCAGTAGGGAGCTCCCCCCCCCCCCGATTACTGTTGACTCTAGTTTTGCTCGGCCTCCTTGATGCCATGCACGTGCTGCTTCATTCTAAAGGCAATGCAGGTGAATGCGTGAAGACTGCAAGGCATCAAATCATTGTGGCACCAGAGCACAAATCTCCATGCTCTTCCATACTGTACTTTCCAATATCAGAGGAGGCTGTGCCATCTCCATTCCCTCAGATATCACTTGTTGGTTCATCAGGTCTTCCTCTATCCAACCTGATGCAATTGATGCCAGCAATTTCATATCCCTTTCAACAGTCCAACTACTCACTGTTCACACAGACAAATCTCTCAGCACCCGCAATAGCAGCTCTGTTTCACTGATTGAGCAGCTGACTTTATCTCTCATCTGTCACATCTGTTAACCATTATGACTCATGTCTCCCCACTGTGTACACAACAGCTGCTCCCTAACATCGCCCAGACCCTTCCTTTTCCTCACACCTTTGAATTGAAGATTGAAAACTGCTGTTCCGATGATTGTTACTGAGTTCCACAATGAACTCAGCAGTCTGTTATTTCAGATGGTGTGATTTGACACTTCTCCCCTTTCCGCCCTCCCTTTGCAAATCACTTTGCATTCCATAGTGGCCAGATTTAGTGACGCTATCTAAAATCACTACTTTCAAAGCATGCTCACATCTGACTCAGGCTGTTGAAGAGCCAGCCTTAGGCCTGTTAACTCCAGACAAGTGTACAGTAGCATAAAAACTTTTTGCACTGGGCTCTTTTCAGGGAGACAACTGGAGGTAACTTAGTAATCTGTCACAGCAATCAGTAATAATTCACGTAATAATCGGAAGAGCCAGTCATTACGTAATTTCCTCTGGACCTCAAGTAGAACAAGATGAAATTGTGGACTTCTCCGAATGGGTAGAATTTCCCAAAGTTCAAGTTGATGTCAGTAACACTTATGTAGTCTTTAACATTCTTACAAAAGGAAGCCTTTGAACTGTCTTAAACTCTGTAGTGTTGGAATTCTAGGAATAGTACCCAATGACAATATAGGAATGGCAGTACATGTCCAAGTCAGGGCGCTGTGTGATGAGGAGGCAAATTATAAAGTGATAGCATTTCCATGATATTGCTCCTCCTGTCTGTCTTGCTTGCAGATCTCATGGGGCTAGGAACTATGAAAGTAATCTTGGTGCTGTAGATACTGTATCTACTGAGGTTCTGGGATATAGGGGATGCACTCTCAGTTCAAAGGCACGGATGCAGATCGTGTGAACGGTTTTATCTAATATGGTGATAAGTTCCTGAAATGTATAAGTCCCACCAGTCCAATTTCATTCCAATTGCAAAAGTAACATTGCACAGCTAGGGAAGAACTAGAGCAGCAATGTTAATGAAAAAAGTACTGATACTTGGGGCAGAAATTTCCATTTTGGAGTGGTGATGGGAAGATTGCTGTGATTCATCCAATTTTGTTCCTTTCAGCTCATTAACTGTGCATCAACAAGGGTTTTTTTAAATCTCTTCTGTAGACAGTGATTCCTGCTCTTATCTAAAGGGATCAAAAGTGCTATATGTAAACAGCAGCACACAGGCATTCTTTCTGGTTATATCACAGCTTAGTATGGCTCCTGCTCTGCTCAAGACAGCAAGGAACTACAAAAGATCGTGAACGTAGCCCAATCCATCACGCAAATCAGTCTCTCATTCATTGACATTGTCTACACTTCCCACTGCCTCAGCAAAGCAGCCAGTACAATTAAGGACCCCACACACCCCAGATATTCTCTCTTCCACCTCTTTCTGTCAGGAAAAAGATACTAAAGTCTGAAGTCACATACCAACAACTTAAGAACAGCTTCTTCCCTGCTGCTATCAGACTTTTGAATGGACTTACTTTGCATTAAGTTGATCTTTCTCTACACACTAGCTATGATACTACATTCTGCACTCTCTTGTTTCCTTCTCCATGAATGGTATGCTTTGCCTATACAAAATGCAAGAAACAATACTTTTCACTGTATACTAATACATGTGACAATAATAAATCAAATCAAATGATTCAAATCCTCTCTGCCATCAACTCCAGCTGGCCAGACCGAGGACAGTGCCCTTGAGTAAGCAACTCTTAGCAAATAGGAGTGTTCCACGTCTCAGGCTATAAGCAGATGCCCGCCAAAGTCATCTTTAGACAACAGTGTATTGCAGTCAGCAAGCTGTCTCCATCTCTTTGGCAGATGTTAAGTTTGTGTCTAGACATAACAGTCAATTTAAATCAATTAACTCATTTTAAATGTACAATGATGACACAAGTATACATTCATTGTATACAATCTGCATTATTGTAAGTATATTCATATTTATCCCTCTCCAACTCTCAGACATTAAATGGCTAAACAATATGATGCAAGGTCCTGCGTTCATTTAAGGGTACAAAATAAACCACCATCCCAATTATTTCCCATCCTGTCCTTCAGTTCCATGAAGTCTCAGTCACACAGAAATAAATTGTCTTTAGTTGCATACTTGCAACATGAACAAAGACTACTCTAAGAAACTGATGGTTGGACAATACACATGTAACTTTGCTGACATTATTTAACCTCATCACAATTGTTAATCAAGGTTAGTGATTATACTGGTGATAACATACTGAATTCTGTAGTTTGTGGATGTTTCAGTTATTTATTGCAACCAACATTGGAGTCTCTTCTCACAAGTGCACTTTGCAATGGCATTTATTTTATAACTGTGAGTTTTAGAGTAGTATTGATCATCAAGCACGATACCCTTTTCTGCCTCCCTGCAACATGCTTTCATTTCATGCCTCCACATTTAAGGCTGAATGTTATTTCTTTCTTAGTTCACTCTCCCCCCATGTATGATGGTGAACAAAAGAAGTTGATTCTATTTGATGATATTGGAAGTGTCTATTAGATGGGAATAAGTCTGATGATAGAGGCATG
This sequence comes from Sphyrna mokarran, assembly GCA_024679065.1. Taxonomy (NCBI): domain Eukaryota; kingdom Metazoa; phylum Chordata; class Chondrichthyes; order Carcharhiniformes; family Carcharhinidae; genus Sphyrna; species Sphyrna mokarran. The sequence goes on along the minus strand of JAGIQG010000003.1, from coordinate 99,175,482 downwards.
TGCTTATTCTGATGAAACTGTCCACTAACCTGTTAGCATCTTACTTTTCTCCTGAACAACTGCCTAGCAATTCTTTACGGAATCCTCTGTAAAATCACAGAATATGAGTTGGTATGGAATTCATTGCTTGACTCTGTACTGAATTGATTTAGGATAGATGGAAAGGATTGTCCTTTGTAAAGTAAACAATGTCAAGGATTGTAATGCAATAAAAGCAACGCTCTGAAACGTCTCCTGAGTGTTTGTCAGGAACTATGAAAAGATATCATTGACTGCCATGTGAAAACTAACTGGACCATGTCTCTCCCAGCTGCCAAGGCAATGCAGGATGTGAGCTTGGTAGGCTTCTTGTGAGTGTAAGGTAATGAGTGTCAATAATCTGCTGAACTATATGTTCTGTGAGGAAACATAACTTGCAACTTTGGGTGCAAGCTGTCAGGTAACAGATCATTGTGCCTGGAGGCTCAATGAGACCTTGGAGCTCAGTAATAAGATAACAACGTCTGCATCAGAACTGGTCTTTGGAGGGATGTTGTCCCTCCTGTGAGTATCCGTGCTAACCATTGACAAATGTTTTACTTGTTTAGGCTGCCTTGCTAAGCTGCTGTCATGCTGGCATGTGTGCAACCATGTGTGCAATGTAATTTCAGCCTCTTGAATACTGCTATGGGCATTGACGTGTTGCCGCCACCATTGAAAGGCTGGCACTATATGTAGTTGGTTAAGGATATATATAATAGTGGAGTGCTTATCTCATTATAGCCATGTCCTATAGGCTACTGCACCTTTCAGTAATGAGCTATCAGTAAGGCTGAAGGAGACTTATGTTTGCAATAACTTCTGAAGTTTGCAATGTTGACAAGACCAGTGGGAAGGTGCTAACCAAACTTGGGCAGCCAGTTAATCAATTTTGTTTGCATTTCTAGAGAGTCAGTAACAATGAACATTGTTCAAAGTATGTGCAGTCTTCAATTGCTTGGAAATGGTGCATTCTCAAAGGTATTTAGATGGGAAAGGAAATAAGGAGGAACTAAATACAGTGTTGTGGTGTAACACAATTCTTGTCCTTCCAACCTTCTCACATTATATGTTGTTCAGGTGATCAGGATTCTACAGACTTTTCTCTTTAGTTAGACGGTGCCATTGGCTTAATCCTGGTAACTAACTAGAGTTCTGAAGTAGTGGCACATATCACAATGATAAGAGTATTAAGAAACATGAAGCTAAGAGAAGTACATAGCATTGAGGTATTGAGCAATAGGCAAGAAATGAATAGCATTGAGACACTGTATTATAGGTATGGCCCAATTCAATGAAAATGAAATAGCCGTCTTCTCTTTCTACTCGGCTGCACAATGATACTTGATGCAAATCTTGCTGTTAAACAGCACCAAAATCAGTATTGTCTTGTTTAGGAAAGATATGGTAAGCTGAATAAGTGTATTTTGATAATGTTTCGGGGGAAAAGATAAATGTCACTCGAACTTTCTACTCCAAATTTAATAGACAGTTGCTTTGCATTCTATGGTCCACTGATGCAGTAAATCTAAAACGATTAAAGGCTAAAAAAATGAATTTCTTTTTGAAAGCATTCATACAAATTGATACTAGCATTTAATTGTGAAGAATGCAAAGAACACTTCTTGTTCATTCGTAAACAATTATTTCAGAAAGATGAGGTAGGTGGTTTAATTTTAAAAACAGAATTGATTTTTTAAACATTGTATTCCATCCATGCAGATGAGGTATTCTGTTGGATCAGGCATAGTACAGTGGAGTAATGATATGCCCCTATACCCATCTGAACTGATCCAATATGTGACTTATAAAGCTTCAGGGAACATCATTTTTAACACAAACAAATCTATACATACTTCCACTGTAGATGTGGCAAGGCTGCTTTCAACATCTTTGAATCTTAAATTTCCAGAAACATCAAACATTTTAGTTGTGAGAATAGAGTTGAGTCACATTTTCGTTGTTGTTGAGATGTTAGTTTTCAAATCAAATTGGAAATGGTTGCTGGATAATGGGCATTGCAACATGGATCAAGGCCATCTCCTATGGTCAACAGGATCATAGAAGAACAGAATCATTCAGTGCAGAAGGGGGCCATTCGCCCCATTGAGTCTGCATCAACCATAATCCTATCCAGTCCTTATCCCCATAACTCTATGCATTTACCCTATCTAGCATACCCCCACCTCCCCTGACACTAAAGGGCAATTTAGCCTATCCATCTAACCCGCCAATCCATCTAACTTGCACACCTTTGGACTGTGGGAGGAAAGAGGTTAACTTGAATGTTCTGAATTCTGAAAGATTTGCTGGGAATGATTTAACAATAAACAAGCAACGTGACACAATTTGCATGGAGTTTACAATAAAAATGGATTGTGTTTTAAATTACAGCTTGTTGATGTATAAGGAAGATGGCTGATTTATTTAACAAAAGTGAAAACATTTCAAAAATCAACCTTTTTTTTGGAATTGGAATTATTCATGCTATTGCAGTCTTTGAATTATAACTTTGTGTAGATATGGAATGTTATTTGAATTCTTTCTGTGAAAAACAATTATTAATTTAAGCGATGAAAGTAATTACAGGATTGTTTTCATTTAATGATTGCAGACGGCAAAAATGTTGTTTTGTCACCAAGAATGCCTCTTTGGTTTGGATCGGAAGGAATTATGGAAAATTAAATTGTGGAAATAAATCAAGTCAGTCACTTGACTGCCAGAAAACTGTAGGGCAATGATGTAAGAATCTTTCCTGTGAAGCAAGTTCCTATCACAGAGGATCCATGTCATTAAGTAAAAGTGGATCTGGCTTATTCTACGGCCATTTTATAAAATCCAAGTGCTGTATCGTCTGAGCTATCTGAAATAATCTCATCTACATTTTCTATATCTTTTATAGCTTGAACTTCCCAAAGTATAGACCTGCCCATAGACAAGCAGGAAAGTCAACTGCTGCTAGTGAGTGACAGACCTGCAGTAAACTGCTGCAGCGGGCATTCTTACTACTGTGCAGAAACAGCCACTAAAACCTCTCTCATGAGGCAGAATTTTCCAGCCACACTTGCCCCCAGACTGGAAAATCCCACTTGAAGTCAACAGTTCTTTGCATGGTCCGTTTACCCCTCCGCGCTTCCCACCCTATCCTTCTCATTACGATTCTGTGACGGGTGGTATGTAAAAATTCCACCTTCTATCTCCAATGTATCGCCTATTCATCCAGTAAAATGTAGGGACTATCTTTTGTGAAACATTGCATCCTGAGCTTCCAAAACATTTTTCCATTGTTTTGCATATGGCAATACACATTTCTTGACACAGAGGGAAGTTTTGTCTCACATGATTCTTTCCATGGCTTATTTTTTTGCCTCCTGTCTCATAACTTCAAGGTTAATGCTATGTTTACTGAAACAATCAGTCCACAAGTCGCAGGGACTATTGTGCCAATATATCTGCTCTTAAAGACCAATTGACTGGCTTTTATGTTTTAATATTGGTTAATAGACGAAGCCACTTGCCAATAGCTGCTGACTTTGATCTGCGAATAATCCATTAAACAATATTGTAATATGCTGAAAAAGTGGCTTTAAATATTTTTAAATGTGTGTGCTGCCCTTTGGGAACCTTGTCACGTCACCAATAAGGAACAGAGAAAATCTCAAAATAGATGATCTCGCTGATGGGATTCCTGTTTCCAGGATCTGATGTATTTTCTGCTGGTGCCGCCATTTTATACTATGGCAAAAGCGGGCTGAAAAGCAAGCCCATCCCCTTCTTCTGTGAATGAAATGCATTCACTCACACTAAACCCCCATACCCTTAACTCTTGCCCTGGTCTTTTTAATAGTTGGTTGTCTTAACTAAGCAAATGAATGCTATGAAATTACTTACGCTCAGAATTTGTTTTCTTAATTCCTCATCTATTTTTTGAAATTCAGTTTATTGTTGTGCTGAATATTATCCTTCTGAAAGGTGTTCATTGGCCATTAGAAATGCTAATGTGCTGTCTGAGTGTAAAGTTTGGACAAGCCTGGCCCAGGCTATTCTTATGAATGGTCTAGATCATGGGGGAAACAATTTGGAATTGTATATTTCTGCTAATAATGCAAGAAAGCATAGAAAAGTCAGAAAAGGTGGAAAAAGTATAAGACCACAAACGTTAGCTCTTCCAGACATAGCACAACCTTGCATATCCTTGATTTACCCTCTAATAATGCAACTTCTTCAGGCAGGCTCAAGAAATCTGTGGCCAATTCTGAAAAATTGGTGAGATTCTTCTGGAACTCCCCAAAGGTAACCAAGCAGAGCTCCACAAATCCTCATAATTATAACCTCCAGTAACTTATCCACAGGTTACTGGAAATGTTTGCTTCATTCAGAATTCCATTTGAAGGAAAGCAGTATGTCATGTCCAGATAGTTTGTTCTAGAGAATATTGTCTCACTTGAAAACAAAATGCTTTGCGCATGTAGCCTAACTCTTTGATTAAATATTTTATAAGATTGTCCTCTAGTACATATGTCTATATCTGTCTCAAATAAGTTATCCATTCTAACTGAATATTATTTTAAAAAACCATACCCCCGTTACCCTATCACTAGAAGTCCTTAAACTGGTCATCCTTGTCTGCTCCTACAATGAGGCCTCAATACCCTTCACCAGGTACAGAGGGGAAAAGGTGGATACCATACTCAGTTTAAATATGCCAGTTTTTATATGGTCTAAATTTGTTTCATATTTAATGGGCCGAAATACACAGCCACATGATACTTGCTGTGGATTTCTAAGAAGCTATCAAAAATTACCCTCATGTCCCATTCCTATTCTGGACATATCATGGACTCTCACTTCTTTTTTTTGCAATCTCCATAAGCTTCTACCCAACGTTTCCATATCCAATAGATAAACCTAATAAATCCGAAATTACTGACTCATGTATGATATGCCCATTTTCTTTAGCATTCTGGGATCAAGGGAACTGTACATATAGAAGCCTAGAACCCCACAGTGCAGAAAGAGGCCATTCAGTCCATCGCGTCTGCACTGACTGTCAGGAAGAGCATCGACTCAGACTTGGCATCCCCAACCTGAATCGCTGCAAACTTGCATATATATCATGGCTAATCCACTTAACCTGCACATCTTTGGACTGTGTGAGGAAACTGGAACACCAGGAGGAAACCCATGGAGAACATGCAAACTCCACAGGGACTGTAAGTCAAGGCCAAAATTGAACCAAGTGCCTGACACTGTGAGGCAGCAGTACTAACCACTATGCCACTGTGTCACCCTAACTGGGTCAGATTACCCTCTTAAGCATTGTAATTTTAGCTATGACCATTTTAATGATAATTTCTATCGCAGCAATGTGAGAAAGAATAAAAATCCAAAGAAGAGCTGGCCTTAATGAAGCTTGTTTCACAACCACAGGACATCCCAAGCACTTCACAGCCAATTAATTATTTTTTGAACTGTTGTAACATCAAGAAATGCAGCAATTAATTTGTGCACAGTAGGGTCCCGCAAACAGCAATGAGATAAATAACCAATTAAATTATTTTTAATGGTGCTGAATTGAGGAAAGATGTTGTTTCGAACACCAGGAGAACTCCTCTGCTCTTTAAATAGTGCAATGGAATATTTTACTTCAATCTGAAAAAGCAGACAGGACTTCAACTCAACTAAAAGGTGGATTCCCTGCACCTTATAGCCATGTTTAAGGAGCAAAATGGGACTTTTGTTTGTTACATAATGTTGTACAATATCTTGATTATGCTTCAAAAATTGTTTTTGTAAAGAAGATAAACTGTATAAAAAACTTAGAAACAATTGGTGCATTTTTTGTTTGGGGTGTAATGTGGTAATGTCAGTGAATAGCCTCGTGTCAGCAAGTGGGTAGAGGCTGAAGGAGATTGTAGAGAAAGCAGAAATGGGAGTCCATGATGGGTTCAGAACTGGAATGCGACTGGCAGATAATTTCTGAGAATATCAGACATTGAATAGGCAATACATATTCTATCATGTATATCTTTATTTATTTATAGAGTTGAGATTAATAACAGAAAAAAAGTGCTTAACTGGAGAGTAACACTATTATGAAGATATTTCACTACTTAAGGTTTTGAATAGTAATACATTAACATAGTTTTACAATGTATTATTGTTGTACCTTTGAAAACTATAGTATGTCTCATGCTACAATTTAATCAAATCACTTCTAAATTCTCAACGATTCCAACAAACAATTTTAATCAGAATATGTATTTTATAGCAGTCCTTAAATTCATATGTTTGTATTTTACTTTGTTAACTTATTTAATATTTTCACTAAAAGTCTGTATACTTGAGCATTTACAAACCAAGACAGGGATCATGCACATTAGATCAAGGCATATATTCAAATTATGTAGAGAGCACTATTTTACTGTTCGATTGTGTTGAGGTTTTAAGAGATTTGTGTTGTAATCTACTTCTCTTTTATGCATCATGAAAGTATTGTTTTCTCACTTTCCATAAATGTGCCACAAGAACTCAAAATTCAAGCATTTTGACCAAGGACAAAGGTTTGCCCTTCAGTGGTCACGATGGAAAACAAAGGCCGCAGCACTCAGAACAAATCCCCATGCAAATGGAATTCATGCAACTTTCTTCTGGATCCTCGCAGCCTGTGCAGCAAAGCAGACTGAGGTCTTCAACATCTTCGCAACAGCAACTGTACATATTGAATCCAGCACATGACGCAGCATCAGAGAAGGATTTGAACAGGAACAGCATTTCACAAAACAGGCAGGCTAGCAGGCATTGGACACAGTGGTCTTCTTAAGGATATAAGGAAAGTAAAAGGTGAAAATGTGATCCAACATTATATTTTTTAAAAAAATTATATATAACATAGATGAACAAAATATGACATCCAGCTTCACAACTGGAGCTACACTCTGGGTTTATTTTGGAAACTTTCAGAAAATAATGCCTGAATTCTGCAGTCATTAAATGCACATATATAATCACAAAACAGCCTGTCTTTACTTGCTCAAAGAGAAACTGTGTAATTATGTATCTAGACTATGATTATTAGTTTTATTGTAACATTGCCATCATATCCATAAGGAAGCTTAATGGTAGCAAATTTCAGAAATTTCTAAAGCTAGTTCCAAACACTCACTGGTTTCCTGACAAGAGTCAAATATACCACAGTCAAACTCACACGTGCAGTTGCAATCATGATAGCTGTGGCTCACATCGGAATTATATTTATGGCAACGATAACCACATGTTCGGTTCCATTGATTTGCACATGTGTGAGGTAGCATGATCAGAAAATCGTAGAACTGGCAGAACAAACAGTTCAGAATGAGGGACGCACATTCATCTGATAAGAAAGATGGGGCGATAAAGAGACAGGATAAAGTTAGTGATTGTGAAATAAGAATGGTGGAAGCATCAACATCTAGAAAGTATATTTGAACATGTAATACATGCAACATAGGTAGCAACACAAAGTAGCAATAAAACACAAATAAAGTTTCAGTTGAATATAAATTAATATTAAACACCTAATTTAATTTTTTTTACTATAAAATCCAGCATTTTGCAAATTTGACAGCAAGTGGATAAAATTTGGAGAATGATTTCAAGTGCAAATTCACAAATTTCATAAATTTAAGGCACATTGCATTAGCTGAGGCATTTTTTGTTCTGTGTAAGTACTTACTGCAGCACTAAGGCAAGTGCAGAGTTAGCTCCAAATTACATTTTGTATATTCAATCACAGCTATCAATCATTTTGCACAATCACTTTCTAAATACATAATACACATGTCAGAAAGGGCTCAGTTGTATTTCTGAGACATCCAGCAATGCTGTATGATTTACATGGCTGTTTACAATATCGTAGCAATATTTTAATAATTGTGCAGATTGCAAATGGCCTTAAATGACAAGCTAACACTTAAGGGAACATAACTTAGACAATGCATTTTTTTGTTGTTCCATCCCAGTTGATCAAGAGGAGTTTTAGTTTGTATGAGAAGACTTTTGCTTTTTGTGACACATGGAAAAACATTGGTAATTAGTGCTGTAAAATTACTGAACTCAATTAAGTCTGATTGAGTTTTTCCCTCAATGATTCAGTGAGTTTAGCCACTGAGTCGTTGAACAATAAAAGCCTGAGAAACCTCAAATGGATTCCTGATTGTGGCACAGTTACTACAATTGGCCTCTGCACCATTGGGTTAAGAAGTGCAAAACTAGTCATAGTTTTTATTCCTGATCACCATAGCACATGTTTGCATAACAAATTTGACTGAATATTTTGACGAACAGAATAAGTAGACGGTAGAAAGTCTATGGAGCCGATTTTTTCAAAAAAATTCCAAGTGTCAAATTCACATAAAAACTGGGGTAAATCCTGCTGTTTCCTTTTCCCCAGCGAGAGGTTTAAAATGAATCTCTCTCACTCTGTGCACTGCTGAGTGCACTCGCTTGAAGGAGTTCAAAATGCCAGAGGCCTATTCCCACTGGAGAGGCCAGCAGCATAGCACTGAGGAGGCCAAAGTGCAGGCACTGATTTGTCAAAGTGGAGATCAGCACATGCACAGTGGCCCCTGTCTACCAGCCTCCCGAATGCTGGCCAACTCGATTGCTGACCAGCCCCGTGACGCTCATGTGCAAACCCCTCAAGGCCCGATCCATACACGCCCAGGCCAATGTCAACCACCCCCACCCCCTCCCTCCCCCAGCCCCAAATGGTGGAGCAGGCTTGAAGGGCAGAATGGCCTATACCTGCTCCTATTTTTTATGTTTCTATATTTCCAGAAGGCATTTGATAAAGGGGGTGATTTTGAGCTCACTTAGCCATCTGTGGGGTTGTCAAACAGGCAGAAAATCGGGAAAGAATCAGAGGGTCTTAGCAATGCAGACATGTGCCAGGGGAAGTGCCGGGGTGGGTTCACTGAGCTGTCCCATGGAAGACATTTCCCTTATGTGTGTTGATGAGGGCTGATGTATATGAGGGGATGACTGTGTTCTCAAGATTGCAATGGTGATGCAGGGTGCGGGGAGAGGGGGTTTTTGGGAGGGAGTTGGAAGGATGGGAGATAGGTATTAAGACATAAGTTGGCATATGGAGTATAAAGGGCCAAGAAGATGGCTAATAAAGTACTAGTTGGTGTAGAGGGTTTAAAGGGCATGGAGGGGGTAATAAGACAATTTGGTATGGGGGTATAAAGGACCATGGGAGTGGTGGAGGGGCACAATTTGTAAGGGAGCATGGGTGAATGATTGGAAGGACATAAGTTAGTAGAAGGAGCCATGACAGTGTGTATGAAGTAGCATGGGTTGGCATGGTTGGAGCATGGAGAGTGTTTGGGAGTGAGGGGGTGTGATGGGTGAAAGCTGTTTTTTATTGCATTCTTTTTTTTAGTACCTTCAACAAGGTGCTGGGTCACTGAGGTCAGTCTTTCGCCTAGCCCACCACTGTACTGCTGCCCTGCTCTGCTTCGAAACACTTTCTGGGGCTACCTTCTATGCTCTCATTTCATCCTATCTTTGGACCAAAAATTTCTGGAGCATTTTTTCCCAGGTTGGCTTTGTGAAGGCAGGAATTGTCTGATCCTGCACATCTATGCTGGAATGAAAATTCATGCCATGAAATCTAGACAGATAGGTAATTAAAATGTCATGATCTCATACAGAAAACAATCAATAGAATAATAGAATGGTTGAAGGGGATTGATGTAATGCTTTGGCTCTCCAAAACCCTGGTTTCCCCACACCCAGAGTATTGTGAGCAATTATGAACGCACATCTTTGAACGTTTTACCTTTAGAGAGAGCGCAGCATGTATTTAACAGAATGATACTTTAATTCCAAAGGTCAAATTCTAAGGAGAGGTTATATAAACTAGGATTGTATTCCTGGAATTTTGACAATTACTTGGTGACTTGATTAAAATTTTCAAGATATTAAGGGGAACAGACAGGATAAATGGAGAGAAATTATTTGCGCAGGTTGGAGAGTCTAGGACTGAAAAATTGGAGTCAGATATTTCAAGAGTGCAATTAGGAAATATTTCTACACACAAAAAATGGTCAAAGTTTGGAATTCTCTTCTGCAAACAGTAATTGATGCAAGATCAGTTTTTTTTTAAATTTGAGGCTGATAGATATTCGTTAACAAGGGATATGGGCCGAAGACATATGGAGTTAAACCACAGATCAAACATGATCTCTCACTGACTTGAGGTTTGAGGGGCTAAATAGCTTCATCCTGCCCCTATGTTTTAATCTAATGGCTATAGGTATCAGATATAATGCATACTGAGTTCAGGTTTGCATCTACCATGTTTGAATAGCTTGCCAATGCTCATTGTTGGGGCTCACGTATGCGTGACAGCTTCTTGCATGAGCTGCTGGAGAGTAGCTAGGGATGCCAAAATCAAACTTGGCCACCAGTCAATGACTTTGGTAGATGGGGATTGTTATTCAGAAGCAAGCCATCAAAGAGGCTGAAGGAACCTCTTCATTTGAATCCATCTTTCAAAGTGTGATCTCATTTACTATTATAGTTTAACCTAATTTCTGTGCACAACCAAGATGTGGCTGGAACATGTTGCATTAAACAGTGTATAAAATAAACACACATCGAGCAATAATTCAATTCATGATATATCCATTAGATAATTTATTTAAGTTTTTGAAAAGTGTTTTGCTATTAAATTTTGGTACATAATTGAACATTTTTGTGTACTAATAGGCCAGAATTTACATTTCAGTTTCAAGATACAACAATACTGATACAGAAGAAGTATGTATACTTCCTAAGAAATGTTTGATTATTTTAGGTACTCTACTATCTTACCCCAGTGTTATGCTACAAGAGATAAAGCTAACAGTTAGTTAACCAGAGAGGCTAATCTAGCTATAAATACTTAGAAAATGAAGGAGGAGTGGCTCATTTGGCCCTTTGAGTCTGCTCCGCCATTCATTATGATCATAAATGATCATCAAATTCAATATCTTGATTCTGCCTTCTCCTCTTATCTCTTGATCCACTTAGCTCCAAGAGCTGTATGTAATTTCTTCTTGAAATCAGACAATGTTTTGGTATCAACTACATTCTGCGCTAGTGAACTCTACACATTCACCAGCCTCTGGATGATGTTTCTTCTCAACTCAGTTCTAAAATTTTTACCTCTTATCCTCAAACTACGACATTCTTTTTCAATCTATTCTGTCTAATGTTAGCCTATCCCAAATACGTATAGGATTTTGGCTCAGGGATTTGGGTTGGTGGTTCTTTGGCTGAGGTTTTGGTTTATATCTCTAGAACTTCTGTTTAATTTGAATGTAATTTCCAACGTTATTGCAAACTAGTCAACATTTTAGTGGTCAATAAACCTACCTTCAGTGTTTTTATTATGAATTTGTGAACTTGCTGACTGGTATCCAAATTTACTTTTCTTATTCTCCGTAGAGCACAGTGACGGAGTTGAATTCATCCATGAATCTTCAGTTTGCATTTCTTTTGAAGGTGACAGTGAACATTCTATGCACTCTGTAGCACCTTTTCTGTGTTCTGGTATGGGACTAGTAACTTCACATATCCCATCATTTGAAGACTGATCATTTGGTGGAGGGAAGGTATCAGCTAGAACAATACAAAAAAATTGTACCTATTGAACTACCACAAGTCAAACGGCAAACTGAACTAAACAAGAAGCAATATGCATGAATTCCAAAAGAGAACAATGTCAGTTGTTTCAATTTTTTTTAGGCATTTTTTTCAATAAATCATTGGTAGGGGGACTTAAACCTGATCTTGTCAAACTTCTTATTGTGTTTACCCCAGTCCAACGCCTGGCATCTCCACATCAGGGGGAAAGGATCATACATGTAAAACCAGATATTTGTAAAGCACAAGAGAAAGAGAATTCCATCCCCATACAGGGTGAATGTTTAGAATTGCTGGAATTTGTAGCAAATCCTATACTATTCTGAATTGTCTTTGGTGAGTTAATAATATCAAAATCTATAACCATTTGTTTCACACTGGTGCAGTACAGATACATAGAGCAGGATGTTCTGGCCATGTCTGCCCCAAGAATGGAAAATTCCACTCGAGATCAACAGACCTTTGCATGGTCCTGTCCCACCCACTGCGATTCCCGTGGCAGGCGGGACGGGAAAATTCTGCCCACTGACCAAAATGATATCAGGTGCAAAACTCAAATTATGAGAAAAGGTTGCATTTATTTGATATATATTTCACTGAATTTGGAAGGTTGAAGTGTGATCCAAGCAAGATTTTTTAAAAATGATGATGAAGGATTGTGATTATGGTCTGCACAATTCATAACTGTTGGATAGAATCTGAGCAATATAAAAAACTTGGGGAAAAAAAGCCTTTTAACTGACATACAAACAGGTATCACATTGAAGAACTGATCCAGCTTGACACAACACAATTTTAGGAGCAGAAACCCTAATCTGCTTCTTGAGAAAAACTAGCCAACACATTGCATAGATACTGGAGCTTTCCAGAACAAGGAAGTAGAAGACCAAAAGCAATATTTCCTACAGCTGAAATCAAGACCACATTTGTTTATTAATATTAAGTCATGTCATTTTTCCAAAGTCAATCAAGCTCGGCTTAACTCCTACATTGTGTGAAGCATGTCAAATGAAGGAGAATAATGTTTTTTAACCTTGATGCTATTTATGCAATCTTATTTTCATCCTAATACATAAAGGTCAGGCCAAAACCTATTTTTTTAAATGACATCAATCATATTCACTCAAGTGCGTGTTGAACTTATATGTGTGATTTCATATGCATACAGAATTAGCTATATAGAGACTGACAGTCCATCTGTAATAGCTCATTAGCAAATGCATGAAATGAATGTTTTACTTTATAAATTACAGGACAGTAGTGAATACAAGACAGTAAGTACTATTAACTTCTAAAACTTCACTATTTTATGTTTGGACACAATTCCAAACATTACATTTAAAAAGCTATCTAATGGCATATTAAGATATACATATTTGCTATTAATGTTAATATCCTATCTCTGAGTGGTGAGTGGCATTAGTTAAGAAATACAGAGAAAGAGTAAAAGCAGACATACTCAGAAAAGTACGTAAAATAAACAAGACCCAACTGGAACAAGATCAGGTCATCTTTTTGGTAATTCTTAATTTAAAGATGAGTGAACTATCATTTTATTGTATTTTACATAGCATCCCTACAGTGCAGAAGAGGGCCATTTAGCCCATCAAGTCTGTGCCGACTCTCCAAAATCACCCCCCCACCCCCCCAATCCCGGCATCCCGCCCTATCCCCGTGGCCTCACACACTTGGCATGGCTAATCCACCAACCATGCACATCTTTGGAGATCATTTAACAATTATGACGACAAAACGTGATGCATGCCCAGCACATAAAGTATGAAATCAGTTGAAATGTTTCATCATCTGTCTTATGAATAAATGAAAAAATGACAATAAATGACACCTATAATTTTCTTCAGACAAGAATAGCATCAAATCATAAATGTTCCCTTTAAGAAATGCAAGGAACAGATACAATTATCACAAATGGTCTTAAGTTTATACATTAGAGAACCTGATCTATTGATAGCTGTAAATCCTAGTAAACCACCAAACACAAGGGAAACATTTTCAAAATGCAGCTGAAACTATTTCAATACGTCTGACTCTCAGCACATCAAGATTTTATTTCAATGCCAGATATCAACTGATATATGCAATTCTTGATCACAAAAATGACTGAGAAAGCTCTGAACATTTTCTGCTTGTTATTTTTTTCTTACAACAGAATCACAATTTACCCTTTCTTATGAGGGATATGGTTCACAGCAATTTTAACAAAATCTAGAGAAAAAAGTTGACCTCTGAAGTCTGTTCCATTGACTTGGCCTTCTGCTTTTCTGTTACAGAGTAAAGATGAGTGGGTTTTTAAATGCTTAAAAATACAAAAAGCTCTTTTTTGCCATTTCTTTCTTGTTTTTAATGAATTTCTATTTTTCAATGCTATATTTTTAAAGAAATTGGCTTGCTAATCATACATTCCTGCTACCATTATGTAGGGCTTTTGATACTTCAGACATTTGAAAACTTCTCTCACATCATGTTACTCATGACTAAAGATTTATGTGGAATTCACTAAAAATGTAAGAATAAACAATGGAAAAAGTATCGCGCTGTCCAGTATGCATAGTCATCGTGAATATATGACAAGGGTGGAATTTTACAGCCCTGTTGCAGTAGTGACTGGGCTATAAAATGCGATGAGCCGCTCAAAATTCCATTAACTTTGTTAGGAATGGAAATTCCCGCTGGTGGGAGGGACCGTAACATTCTGCCAGAAGAATATTTAATAATTTTTAAACCTGGCAGCCCTTCACGATTGATATTCAAACACTGATTTTAACTCTAAGTACAATTGGATATGCTGTGAAAAGTCAGCATTAAGCGCTCAACATTTCAACATGCTCTGGGCCACTGATAGCACTGACAGACTGCTCTGCCAGAACCCCAATAATTGAACAGAATCGTAAAATCCCTACAATGCAGAAGGAGGCCATTTGACCCATTAAGTTTGCACTGATTCTCTGACAGAACATTTTGCCCTGACACACCCCATACCCTGGAACTCTATGCATTTACCTTGCCACTCCCGCAACCTACATTTCTTGGAACACTAAAGAGCAATTTATCATGGCCAATTCACCTCATCTTCACACTTTGAAAAGTGAGAGGAAACCAGAATACATGGAGGAAACCTACACACACAGGGGGAGAACGTGCAAACTCCACACAATCACTCCAGGTTGGAACTGAACCTGAGTTCCAGGCGCTGTGAGGCAGAAGTGCTCACCACTGTGCCACTGTGCAGCCATCAATAGGAACAAATACAAGCAGCATCTCCAAAAAAAGCTTTTATTATGAAGTAATTGTGATCTCAGAGGAAGTGTTCTCAATGCATGCTGGAGGTAGTGCTACAATATTGTTGTGAGGATTGTCTGATCTATGTTCCATGGAAACATTGCATTAAACCTTGATTGCAATGTGTTTTCTAAGTATCTTCTCATGAAGAAGAAAGCAATACATAACAATAGCAAGGTGGTACTAGCCCTGAGATTGAACTTTCTGCAATAGATTGGCGATGTACTCAAAGGGAAGTTAATTATTTTTAACTTTTGGGTCATCCTCTAGTTTGGTTTTTGTTTCTTTATATTAAGTGCCATTTTGTGATGTACTCATCGACATAGTTTCTATATATATTTAAAATGATGTGGCGATGCCAGAACTGGGTCAGGCATGGTAAGAAGTCTCACAACACCAGGTTAAAGTCCAATGAGTTTACATGGAATCACAAGATTTCAGAGTGCTGCTCCTTCATCAGGTAACTGGTTGTGAATAGTTGACTCACCTGATGAAGAAGCAGCACTCCAAAAGTTCGTGATTCCAAATAAACCTGTTGGACCTTAACCTTATGTTGTGAGACTTCTTACTGTATTTAAGAAGCACATGCACAAAGATTCACTTTGCAAAGCTCACTTCGTTATTCAACATCATTGTCTGTACTGACCATATATCATGCTAATTGGTTGAGGTACAATTTGATGAAACCCTTGAAACAGATGAATAGCAAAGTACTCAGCTCCATAATGCAACCCCAGAATATGCCACAAAGGTGCATAGATGCAAGGATAGCTATTTAAGTTTGATATGCTGAGCACTAAATACGGAATAGGTCGACTGGCATATATGAAACATTGATTATATTGTTCAATTGACTTGCCTCATGATATTTTTCAGTTGTTTTCCAGTGCTTATTCCTGGGTTCCAGGGCTGCATAATCATTAAGCATGACAGCTAATTCCTACCAGGTATGATGTACTGCTGTTGTTCTGAGATTGCTAAGCAGAATACTCCCTGGCACCAATAATATGCGACAAAAAAATACAAACATACAAATTAGGCCATTTGGCTCCTTGAGCCCGCTCCACCATTTGACAAGATCATGGTTAATTGTGGTATCAATTACACTTTCCTATCTGTCCTCTATACTCATTAACTCCCTTGTTAGTCCAGAATCTATCCAGCTTTGCCTTAAAAATATTAAATGATCCTGTATTCATGCTTTCCAGAGAAGAGAATTCCACAGGCTCACTGCCCTCTGAGAGAATGCCTCCTTATGTCTGTCGTGAGTGTCAGACCATCTTATTTTTAAACTGCATCCCCTAATTCTATTCTCTCCCAAAAGGGGAAGCATTCTTTCAGCATCCATCCTGTCAAGTCCCCTCAGGACCTTATAGGCAGGATTTGCCAATCTCATCCATACCCACACCACTGCCAGCGAGAATGGAAAATTTGGTGCTCAGCCAAAACTCCATTCACTGCAGCAGCACCAGAGAATCCCAGCCGCAGGTCGGGTCAAAGGTTTTCAGCACATATGTTTCAATAAAATTGTCAATTCTAATACAAACCCAAGCTGTCCAGCTGTTCCTTCTAAGACAATCGCCTTACCCAAGAATTTACAGCATGGAAACAGGGCCTTCGGTTCAACTTGTCCATGCCACTCTTTTTTTTTAAACCCCTAAGCTAATCCCAATTGCCCGTATTTGGCCCATATCCCTCTATGCACATCATACCCATGTAACTGACTAAATGCTTTTTAAAAGACAAAATTGTACCCGCCTCTTCTACTACTTATGGCAGCTTGTTCCAGACACTCACCACCCTCTGTGTGTAAAAAAACTGTACCTCTGGACACTTTTGTATCTCTCCCCTCTCACTATAAACCTATGCCCTCTAGTTTTAGACTTGGGAAAATATATTGACTACCTAGCTGATTTATGCCCCTCATTATTTTATAGACCTCTATAAGATCACCCCTCAGCCTCCTACGCACCAGAGGAAAAAAAAGTCTCAGTCTAGCCAATCTCTCATTATACTGCAAACAATCAAATTCCAACAGCAACCCAATAAATCTCTTCTGCACTCTTTCTAGTTTAATAATATCCTTTCTATAATAGGGTGATGAAAACTGTACACAGTATTCCAAGTATGGCCTTAACAATGTCTTCTACAACTTCAGCAAGACGTTCTAACTCCTGTAT
Source organism: Sphyrna mokarran (assembly GCA_024679065.1). Classification (NCBI taxonomy): domain Eukaryota; kingdom Metazoa; phylum Chordata; class Chondrichthyes; order Carcharhiniformes; family Carcharhinidae; genus Sphyrna; species Sphyrna mokarran. The sequence goes on along the minus strand of JAGIQG010000003.1, from coordinate 99,158,311 downwards.
TCAATGTTCTGACTGATGAAACCAAGCATGCTGAATGCCTTCTTCACCACTCTGTCTGCCTGTGACTATTTTCAATGAACTATGAACATATATCACCAGATCTCTTTGTTCAGCAAACAAGTGAAGTCAACTGAACATTTTTCAACAGCTTCTAATGCAATTACATCATTTCTTAAATAAGGAGAGCAAAACTCCAAACAATGCCCCTCATGTGGTCACACCAATGCCCTGTACAACTATAACAAAATATTCCTCTCCTTACATTCTATTTCCCTGACAGTAAGCAACAACATTTCAGTTGTCTTCCTATTCACTTGCTTTATCTACAAATGAAATTTTTGTGATTCACATGGTAGAACACCCAGATCCCTCTATACCACAGAGTTAAAATAATGTAACATGTTTCTTTCTATTCTTTTTGCCAAAGTGGACATATTCACATTTTCCCACATTTGCCAGATTTTTGCTGACTCATCTATCTATCTATATGCGTCAGCAGTCTCCTTATGCCCTCTTCACAACATACTTTCCTATATACCTTTGTGTCATCTGCAAATTTAGCTAACATGACTTTGCACCCCTCATTTATTTAATGGATATTGGTTGTAAATAGTTGAGGCCCCAGCATTGATCCCCGCAGTACTCTACTTGCATTAAATCTTGCCAACCCTGAAAATGAAGCATTTATGCATCTGGCTAACCAATTCTCAATCAATGCTAATATGTTGCCACCTACACCATTTTGTATAATAAATAGGAGGTGATTCTCACAAAAGAACTCTAAATGCCAAAACTGGAGGAACTCATGCCAATTTTTTTAGTGGGATTTTCAGAATGAATCTCCCACACTCTGAGGACTGCATTCTGAAAATATGGGAGCAGAGTCTACTTGTACTGGAGAGGCCGGCAGCATGTTGCTGAGCAGGCCACTGCACATGCACTGATCTGTCAGAGCGGAGGTTAACATCTGCGCAGTGACCCCGCACTGCCGGCCTCCCGTTTACTGACCAGCTTGATTGCTGGCCAGCCCTGCGCTCCTGCATCACTGTCCTCTGACCCCATCGATCACTGGCCTCCTAGAACTCTTTGGGCCAGCCCTGATGTCTTCCCTCCCACAACATCACCACCCACCAGACCCAATCTCCAAAACTCATCCCAGCTGTCCTGATCCCACCCTCTCAGCAGTCCTGACCCCACTTGAATGGCCAGCCCCAACCCCAATCTGCCCCCCTCCCACTTCCCCCCCAAAATGGCCAGCCCTGATCACCCCCTTCCCTCCCTCTGCCATAGATCCTGAATACAGTTAGGCAGTGCGATCCTCTACTGCCAACAATCAGCACCACCCACAGGCCTCATCCCAATCGGCCCTGCCCATCCGGCCCCAGTCCCAGCCTGATGCCTGGGCATTACCAGTTTGCTGCACTGGGCAGCGCCAAGGGGCCAGGCCAGCACTGCCAGGCTGGCACTGCCCAGGGGGCACCTCCACTTACCTCTGAGTTCCTGTGGGGGGGGGGGGGCTCAGTGGCTTCTGTTCACTCCAGCAGGGTTGGTCACCTGTCGTGGGGAGCTGTTGTAAACCCTGTTGCAGTGAACCAGTCCTGACAAAGGTGGAAAATGCTAGTGGGCCTGGAGACTTCAGTTCTGGGCCTACTAATGATAGGGAAATTAAAATTTAAATATTTAAATCAGCTTTGCATCAATTCCTGGTGTGGAGCTAATGACTTTAAAAAACTTGGAACTGGAGACATGTGGAGGCCATGGTCAGCAGGAGACTCTCTTGGCTCAGCGAGCTGGAAGAACTCCCTCTCATAACCTTTGATGCGGCACCTTGTCAGCTGTCTCTTGGAAATCCAAGTACACCACATCTACAGGTTCCCTTTTATCGACTTTATGTGTTACTTCCTCAAATAGCTCTAATAAATTAGCCAAACCTGCTTTATTTTTCAAGAAACCATTGACATTTTCGAAGTGCCCTGTTCTTACTTCCTTCATCACAGAGTCCATTTTCCATTATCATTCACTTTTCCAAATGTTATGCCATGAAGATGTGGATATGACGGTTGGAATAGGTTCAAATGTTGTGTTACTCCATCACCTGTCCTTAGATTCCATTTCATGCCTTTACAATGAGTTTTTCTTTTTTTATTATTGCATGCCTCCACCCAAAAGCTGCTAATTGTTTTAAATCCATTTTGAACCTTTATAGAAGCTTTAATAAAAATGTAGCACCAAACTGATCTGGAAGTCTTGGACTCTTTTGAAAATCTACCTATGCAGCAGCATGGTGGCACAGTGGTTAGCACTGCTGCCTCACAGTGACGGGGACCTGGGTTCAATTCCGGCCTTGGATTACTGTCTGTGTGGACTTTGATCGTTCCCCCTGTGTCTGTGGGTTTCCTTCCATACTCCAAAAATGTGCGGGTTAGGTTGATTGATTCTGCTAAATTCCATTCGTGTCAGGGATTAGCAGGGTAAGTATGTGGGTTATGGGAATACGACCTGGGTGGGATTGTGGTTAGTATCGGCTTGATGGGCTGAATGGCTTTCTTCTTCTGTACTGTAGCAATTCTATGTCAATTCCCTTGGCTCCATTCTGGAAAAAGCAAGTTAGTGTCCAGCTCAGTCCTGATTTAAAAAAAATGCCGATTTTAGGAAAATGTACCACAATTTTTAAATGAGACTTTGTCTCCTTTTCCAAAACATCCTGCTAGATCATTCTAAAAGGTTTGCTGGCAAATCCCGCTTGATGGGTAAGTGATACAAATCTAGCAATGGATCTTAGCCAAATGTTTGCTTGCACAGCACCTGCTGGCTCCTGTAGTACCAGCTTTAGGGACTGGGAAATGTAACCAGTATATTTCCTGAAGAACTGCTAAGTATTCTCCACAGGAGCAATTCCACAATCTGACATTCCCAGTGGGCAGCATTGCTCACAAGGGAGATTGTGGGGGTGCAGCCTGCGATTTTCCACATATTTCCTCAGTGGGATCACTGGACTGCAGGTCAGCGACTGGATTGAATCACTCATTATTTACACTCCCATTATTTGTTTCTTAATTTCCTGCTTCTCGAGGGGAGGAGAGGGGGACAAATCATTTCATTTTATTCTAACTGAAAGTAAGAATGTAAATATATTCAAGCCATGAAGTCCTCAAGAAATCAAATCTTAAGTCATCATTTAAAATTCAATTGTGGGTCCAATTGCTATATAAAATTTAATGAGATTCATTGATTTGTTATTTTTGTATATAAATCTGATGCTGGTTTATTTCTAAGCTTCACAAGCTTCTACAATTAGCGAGGTAGACAGTGTCTAGACAGATTCCTGCATGCATTATGTTTCCACTCATTTGCTGAATCTATTATGTATTTTAATGTGCCTTACTCCACAAAATCTCATAGTTCTCAATTCAGATATGCTGAAAATTATTTCACATTAAAACAAATATAATTTACACATTACATTCTGCTTCCTGCAAAAAGCACAGAAATAACTAATAATATGTTTGTTGGCAAGCTCATATGTTTACTGAAGGTTTTCAAAAATCAACATAATTGGTTCAGTATGTTTGGAAAGAGAATGGACAACTAGAACACAACAGAATGTACTATAAATTGTAATGGTTTTTTTTAGCAAAAATGCATGTCTTGAACATTTTTATAATTCTTGTTGCAGTACAGAGCATGCATGGACAAGCAATTGTGAAATAGAAGGGCACCAATAGTTTGACCACTGTGAACCACATTTTTCAGAATGTATATTTTTAACAATTCATGCTGTTTCCATTTGCAGCCCCAATCAACCTTGACTGCCACACTAATTAGGAGTCTATTCCCCCATGTCAGTGACTTATCACAGCAATCATAAAACATTGAGGCTTCTTCACAAACATTTCTGGAAGATAATTGGTTAGTGTTCCAAAGTCAAGCCAATTATCCTTTGTATCAATTATGATAAAATACATAAATTTTCTTTAACAATGTAGGATTTTAGCGTCAAATGACAACCAGCTTTATTGTTAACTGGCAGCAATAGCGAGACAAGAGCCAGCAACATTAGAAGCATGGTGTAGTATTCATTTATTGCCTGCTTTCTTCCTATTAAAGAAAAATGAATGAGGTTATTCATTCATTCATAGGCCAAATAACCTTAAAAATACTACTGCAAACTTAATAGTGATATGTCCATTTTACTGTACTAATGCATAACACAATTGACTGTTCAAATGGGACAGTCATTGCTAGTAAAGATGGTGCTATGCTGGAGTCTTCATTTTAAGATGTGCTACAGAGACTGCATTCAATGGCGCTAGTTTTATTAAAGTATATTATCTTTCTCCTCCTCTATTAGAGTCTTGCATTTTGTGCAAAGCATTGGCCTAGATTTTAAATGGCAGTGAAGTGACAGTATGTGCTGATGACCTTGAAGAAAAAAACTAACACTAAGGCATGGATTTCCCCGTTCCTGCTCTCAATTTGAATGGGTGCCTTGTCAAAGGGATTTCCAGCCATCCACCAACAGCAATGTGATCAAGCAGGGAAATTAGCCAATTGCTTTGAAGTATTCTTACAAACAGAAAAGTGGGAAGTAAAATTGACCAATCATCTTTCACTTTTAGTTCAATTTTACAGACAATGGTACTGATGATTTGTGGTCACATGAGATTAAGCTAGAAGCTGAAATATCATAAATGAATGTTTAAAATGTCTGGAATTGTTTCTCTCGAAATAGAGAGATTTGGCTCACCACAAAAAGAAAATTAGTTTTTCGGGGCCAGAAAGGTACTGATTATGAACTTAATTTGTGATTACAACACAATTATACCTCATTCAAAAAGGTGTGGCCTTTATAACCTTTTTCCAGTGATATCATGGGCGGAAATGTATATTTTTTCACTGAGTGATAGTTCAGGAGGAAAAAAGTGGGTTGTAATCCATCAGTTTCATTGCTGGCTTTTCCTGCCTTTTTTTGAGATTTGGTCAAAAAACCCTGCTGGTGGTTCCCACAACACCACACTGACAGGAGAGCCTTTGAATCAGCCTGACCCACCAGCAACCACATCTTCCAAGAGGAAAAATATAAAATAAAAAAAGGAACCACCCACAGACATAGGACCTTTGGCCCCATCCCATGGACATGGACCACTCCTGCCATTGATATACTACACTCCCAGCCTCCCTGGGAAACCCTCAGGGACCACAAATCTCCCCAGAACCTACACCCAGTACTGCCTCCTGGACCGGGAAAAATCCCAATGTGGAGGGATAACACAGCAGGAAAGCCCACTATTGATATTTAAATCCATAGTTATGGTGTTCCCAATCTTTTAAACTGAACAAGAGTTCCCACTGGCACAGAAGTATTTAGGAACTCCTGTTGGGTTTCTACTGGCTTTCTCGCCTGTCAAAAACAATGCCAGAAAATCCCATCCTCAGAGCATAGCATTGGAAGTCCTTATCAGTTCATAGATTTTCAATTGATTGAAGTCTGAGGGGACATGTTCTCTGAGCATTCTCTAGAGAAACATAAAATCACAGGCACTAACCTCTGGATTTCCTTGTTTAACTATGCACTCGAAATTTCTGTCAGTTTCAGAGGCATAAGGATTGAGAATCGTTTGGTGTCATTGCAATTACAAAATCTGGACCATTAATACTACTCTCTGCCAGCTCCTGGGGACACTTTACCTTTTTGGCTGAAAAGATGAAAATCCTCCATACCTATCTCAAGCATCCATCTGGCAGGAACCTGGATCCTGTGCTGTTCTACTTCTTGCTCCTTTTTGACTGCAACTTTACATTTACTTTCACTTCTTTATGGTCTGCCACTTCCAACCCATTTAAGCCCCCTCCTCCACCCCCACTGCCATACTCTTCCAATAGAGCCTTTGGAAAAAGCACGCATACGGAAGAAATGTTTTTAGCCATTCTGAAGGCAGGAAATAATTCCCTCCCGGTGCACCACTATTCTTTCTATCAGAAATCACTTAGCTTTACCTCCCGATACATTTTCCTGTTGCCCCTTCCATCCGTACATATCCTCAGACAACATGCTAGACAAATGGCACCATGCCAACAATGAAGAGCTGCCATTGCAGCAAGACTGCAAATTAAGCTCTTACATCTCCTTCAAGGTCATTGTAAATGTTTATTTCTCCACTTAATCACCAACTTCACCCACAATATCCCCAAAGCCCCATCAATGTGTGCTAAATTGTGACAGAATAACAACTCCGAAGAATACTTGGCTGAGTGGACCAATGTTCTCCACTGAGTATCTATTACCAAATACCCCTGGAAACCATTGGAAAACTCTAGGTGTAAAATAGACACAAAGGACACAATAGCTTTTGTTATCAACTTAATATGGCACAGCTGATAGAAATATTTAACTAAGCTTTGCATAATGGTTCTTGGTTTCCCAAGCAAAGCTCAGGCAGCATAATAACACTGACATATACTGCTATCTTGCTGAAAAGAACAGTACTGAAAGGAGAAATTCTACTTTAAATTGAAACTACCTGCCTATTATTTTATGAAGCAACATTTAAATAAACAGGCCAACAACAGAATAACTGCTGCTATCGACAGGGATAACCCATCACAGACTCGACAGTTAGTGCTCTCTGGAGCCACTTTAATAGGACACACTGCCATGAACCAGATAATTTTCATCAGGGTCTATTGCATTACAGTCAGAAAAAAATGTTTCAATGGTTATTTTAGTAGCACTTGGGGTAAAATAAAGAGGGCATATGACCATGACTCTTCTGACTAAGTGAATCTTGATCGTAGGACTTTACGGGAGGCTCCACCTTCCTCATTACATTGTAAGCTTTTCACATCTCTACATTGCCTTTTACAGACCGGGATCTCATGCAGTTGGAAACTATGGACAGAGAAAGTACACACATTATTCACATTATATTAGTAAGACACAGGGAAGGGCTGACTTATCTATCAGTCAACAGAAAAAGTGAAAAAGACTGAGGAGCATAAAGAAGGGGGTGAAATAAACAAGGGCCTAAAACCTCTATTCTAAGTTCTGAGGAACTACCTCAGCACAGGAATCCTCACAGACCACAGCAAAGTGCAAAAAGCCTTTTTATGGCACTTGCTGCTGTGTTCATGTATAAAGATCCCTACATTTCTCAGTGAGTGAGCAAATGGGTGAGTGAATGGGTGTGTGATTGGGTAGGTTGGTAAGTGGGTGAGTTAAGTGAGTCATAGAGCAAAAGGTGGGTGAGGTGGTAGGCGCATCATGTGGCAACTGGGTAAGTTAAGTGAGTAGAGCAGTAGATGGGCAGGACAGCTGTGTTGGGTGGTAGATAAGGATGTTCGGCGGGTAAGGTGTTAACTGCGCAGGATGGTCAGAGGATAGGATGGTAACTGTTAGGGAGTGGCAATGGTAGGTGGGTAAAATGTTAGTTGTTTAGGATGGTAGAAGGTAGGGTGGTAAATGGGTAGGGTTACAGCTTATTACAATAGTAGGTGAGTAGGGTGACAACTGGGTAGGATGGTAGGTATGTGAAATGGCTAGTATGGGTAAGTGGGTAGCTGATCACCAGGGTGTAGTAAGTGGGCAAGAGAGGGAAATCAGGATTTCAGGGCAAGCACTGCAGCAATATCTTTAGGTCAAAAAGTTGTTGATGGGGCAACATAAGCATCTACAGTTTTTAAGAAGTTTCTAGTTCAAAATATTGAAACCTAGAAACGTAGAAAATAGGAGCAAGAGGAGGCCATTTAATCCTTCAAGCCTGCTCGGCCATTCATAGAATCAGTACAGTACAGAAGGAGGTCATTTGGCTCATCGAGTCTGCATCAAATCTCCAACAGAGTATCTTACCCATGACCTATCGCTGTAAGCCATGTATTTACCCTGCTGATCTCCCGAACCATCTTGGGACACTAAGGGGTTACTCAGCATGGCCAATCTATCTAACCTGTACATCTTTGGAATGTGGAAAGAAATGGCAACTCAGGCAGATATGGGCAGAATGTGCAAACTCCACTCCGATTGTTACGCATGACCGGAATCGAACCCTAGTTCCTGGCATTGTGAGGCAGCTAACCACTGCGCCACCTTCCTTCCTTTATTCATTTTGATCATGGCTGATCATCCAACTCAGAAACCTGTTCCCATTTTCCTCCATAACCTTTGACCCCTTTAGTCCCAACTCAAAGAGCAAAAAAACAAAGACAATTACAGCACAGGAACAGGGCCTACAGCCTTTCAAGCCTGCACTGATCATGCTGCCTGACTGGACTAAAGCCCCCTACCCTTCCCGGAACCCATATCCCTCTGTTCCCAGCTATTCATGTATCTATCAAGACGTCCTTCAAAAGTCACTAAGCGACATCCTTCTTGAAAAAATACATTTTGACCTCAACTGTTTTTTATGGTAGTGAATTCCACAGGTTTACCATTCTCTTGGTGAAGAAATTTATCCTCACTTTGGTCCTAAAACATTTACCCCGTATCCTTAGACTGTGACCCCTGGTTCCTCTGCCATCGGGAACATCCTTCCTGTATCTATTTTGTCTATTCCTGTTGGAATTTTTTATGTTTTTATGAGATTTCCCCCTCATTCTTCTGAACTCCAGTGTACATAGTCATAACTGATTCAATTTCTCTTCAGGTTTAAGGTGCTGGAGGGCAAGTACAGAGGAGATGTTAGAGGTAAGTTTTTCACTCAGAGGGTGGTGAGTGAATGGAATTGGCTGCCATCAGTGGTAGTAGAGGCGAACTCGCTGGGGTCTTTTAAGAGACTTCTGGATGAGTATATGGGATTTAATGGGATTGGGAGTTACAGATCGTTCTATGGCCTGGTAGGTACTGATATGATCGGCACAACTTGTGGGCCGAAGGGCCTGTTTGTGCTGTAGTGTTCTATGTTCATATAACAGTCCTGCCATCCATGGAGTCCATATGGAAAACCTTTGCTGCACTCCCTTCCTTCCTCAGATAGGGAGATCAAAACTGCACGTAGTTATTCCAGACATGATCTCACCAAGGCCCTTTATAATTGCAGCAAGACATCCCTGTTCCTAAACGCAACTCCTATTGCTATGAAGTCCAATGTACTATTTGCTTTCTTTATCACCTGCTGCACCAGCATACTTACTTTCAGTGACTGTTGTGCAAGGACACAATGTGTTGCCATTTCCAATAGATCTTAAACATGTGGAAAAAACATTTCAGAATTGGATTAGTACAGACATCTTTCATATCTTAATGTCAAATTGCAGCTGTGTTGTAGGATGAGTCTAGTCATTTGGTGATACATTATCATGCACAATCCCAATATACACACCTTACTTTGGCTGGTTTAGCAATTGTTCTCCACTTTCTCTATTTTATCTAAAGCTTCTTTTTCAGTCATTTGCTTCTGATATTCTGAGGCCTCCCACAATTGCTTCAATTTTTTTTCCTATCTCCCTCGGGATGGACAATAAATGCTGTGATGTGGAGATGCCGGCGTTGGACTGGAGTAAGCACAGTTAGAAGGCTCACGACACCAGGTTAAAGTAAAACAGGTTTATTTGATAGCAAAAGCCACAAACTTGTGGAGTGCAGTCCCTTCATCAGGTGAGTGGGAGTTCTGTTCACAAGCAGGGCATATAAAGACACAAAGTCACTTTACAAAATAATGGTTGGAATGCACATTTTACAGGGAATGAAGTCTTAAAGGGACAGAAAATTGAGTGGAGGGTTAAGCGCAGGTTAAAGAGATGTATATTGTCTCCAACAGAACAGTTCGTGAGATTTTGCAAGCCCAGGCAAGTCGTGGGAGTTACAGATAGTGTGACATGAACTCAAGATCCCGGTTGAGACCGTCCTCATATGGGCGGAACTTGGCGATCAGTCTCTGCTCAATGACTCTGTGGGGTTGTCGCGTGTCGTGAAGGCTGCGTTGGAGAATGCTTACCCAAAGATCAGAGGCCAAAATGCCCGCAACTGCTGAAGTGTTCCTCAACAGAAAGAGAACACTCTTGCCTGGTGATTGTCGAGCAGTGTTCATTCATCCGTTGCCATAGCATCTGCATGGTCTCCCCAGTGTACCATGACTTGGGACATCCCCCTACTTCTTGCCTTCAAACAACTGCACAACATCAAACAGACCATTATCCACAGCAAACCACCCAGCCTTCAGAGAACTGTGACCACAACACCATACAATCTACAGCAACCTTGAAACAGATGCCATCATCTCACATGAGAACACCATCCACTAGGTACACGGTATGTACTCTTGCAACTTGGCCAACGTTGTCGACCTGATACGCTGCAGGAAAGGATGTCCTGAGGCTTGGTACATTGGGGAGACCATGCAGATGCTACGACAACGGATGAATGAACACTGTTCGACAATCACTAGGCAAGATTATTCCTTTTCTTTTGGTGAACACTTCAGTGGTCACAGGCATTCAGCCTCTGATCTTTGGCAAACGTTCTCCAAGACGGCCTTCATGACATATGACAGTGCAGCGTCGCTGAGCAAAGACTGATAACCAAGTTTGTTCACAAGGACGGCCTCAACTGGGATCTTGGGTTCATGTCACACTGTCTGTAACCCCTACGATCTGCCTGGGTTTGCAAAATCTCACTAATTATCCCGTCTGGAGATAATACACATCTCTTTAATTGTGCTTAACTCTCTCTCCACTTACATTGTCTGCACCTTTAAGACTTGATTACATGTAAAGACTCGCATTCCACTCATTATTTTGTAAACGGAATTTGTGTCTTTATATGGCCTGTTGTGAACAAAGCTCCCACTCACCTGATGAAGGGGCAGCGCTCTGAAAGCTTGTGGCTTGTGCTATCAAACAAACCTGTTGGACTTTAACCAACAGGTTTGAGATTTCTTCTTGTGTTGTGAGATTTCTTACAATAAATGCTGGCCAACCAGCAATGCCCATCCCATGAATGAATAATAAATAATCCCTATTTATCTTCAAAAACCTCCTCAAAACAGTATCCTTTTAAATGTATTTGACTAACTCTTCTGAACATTTCTCCTGCTCAGTTTTTTCGCTGACTAGGAGAATATTCAGAACTGTTTAAATGCTATGGAAATGTTATTAGTTACTAGTAGGCACTAGATACTACTGAGGAACAGAAAATCTGAAGTCTATCAAAGATGACTAGAGTCTTCAGGGAACATTTTATTTATTGATGAATTTTTGGTTAAGAATTTGAAACAAGTTGAGGGGTATTAGAAAATGAACCCTTTTCAACTCTAGGTAAATGCAAGGTTCAGCCATTCCAGGTAGTACAAAGTATAGGCTAAATATAAAGAACAATAGCTCTTCAGCCTTGGGAGGTCAGTTCAGGAGCTAGGAAAGTTGCAGAAAAGGACATTTCTTGCGCTTCCCCTGGGGCAGTTTATGATTTTGAGAGGGAGCCCCCCCATGGGATTGATTGGTAATCATTTCAAAGTTATTGAGATTTTTGAGAAGTCATTTACCACTCAATCCTGGATTTTCCAGCCACTGAAGTTATTTTCCAACCAGTTGACAACTAACCAAGGTTTGCCACAGAATCACAGAATGATTACAGAATGGAGGAGGCTATTTGGCCCATTACATCCACGCCGACCTTCTGCAAAAGCAATTCAGTCAGTCCTATGCTAGCCATTTCCCTACAGCCATGCAATTCTTCTCAGTAATTATCCATTTTTTCTTTGAATGTAATGATTGAATCTGTCTCCAACACACTTCAGACAACATATTCAAGATCCCAACCATTTGCTGTGTAAAAAAAAAATCCTCATATTGCGTTTACTTCTTTTGTCATTCACCTTAAATCTGTGTTCTCTTAAACTCTCTACCAAACGGAATAATTTCTCTATGTCTACTCTGTCCATTCTCCTCATGATTTTGAACACCTCTATCAAATCTCTCTCACCCTTCTCTAAGCAAAGTCCCAGCTTCTCCTGTGGGCACATTAAACCCAGAAGTGGGACAAAGATAAGAAGTCAGCTGACCTCTCCTAACCAGAGTGTAATACCATGTATAAACACATTTCTCTCATATCGCTTTTGCATCTTTTACCACACACCTTAAATGACTATCTTCTGATTCTTCGTCCTTTGTCAATGGGAACAATTTCTCCTTGCCTACATTTCAGACCTCTCCTGATTTTTAAAACCTTTATCAAATCTCCACTTACCTTTCTTGCCCTTAAGAAGAAACAGCTCACATTCTCCAATCTATCCACACTAACAGAAGTCCCTCATCCCTGGAACTATTTTTTATAAAGCTTTTCTGGATCTTTAATAATCACATCCTTCCTAAAGCTCAGTGTTTAGAATTGGACAATTGGGAACGGTTTTATCAAAAGTGCTGAATTGGTGGGAAAATTGTTCTAGATCACAACTGTTTCCTCAGTGCAGCTTCAGGCTCAAATCTCCCCACTCTGTGCAATGCAGAGCTCACAATCGGGAATCTCATTTAAAACCCGGGGGTGGAGGGTGGATGGGGAATATTTACTCCGCACTCTAACACTTCTGGAATCTGCGCATGCACAATGGCCCCAATTTTCAGTCTCCTCATTTGCTGGCCCGACAGATGGCTGGCCAGCCCGGGACCACTGCAGTGCTGCCCCTCCAGCCTCTCCCTATGGCCCAATCATATCCCCCACAACAATTCCTGGGCCAACCCTGATTCCCCCTTCCTGGATCACCCCGAAGTCCAGCACCCCACCACCACCACCCTTCCCCCCACCCCGCCCCCGTGCACACCTCTCACCCCAGAAGACATCTCTCACCCTGCAGACCCCTCTCTCACTGAACCCCCCCCGGGGTCAGATCCACTTGGGAGACAGGCACCGCCCCCTGGGCAGACCACCACTGCCCTCTGCCCACTCCGATTGTTGGCCTCCCTCCAGCGAGACCAATCCCAATACAAAGTAGCACTGGGACTTCTCACTAATTGCTGCCCACAATAGACTCCACTCCCTTGGCACTGCCTGATGTCCGATGGGCAGTGTCAAGGTACCCCTGGACATGGGCACTTTACCATGTTTGCAGTGCCAAGGGCAAGGACTGGTGTTACCAAGGTGCCCATGCCCAGGGGGTGTCCCTTCCACCACATGCTCACCTGAAGGATCCCGACTGCCCCCTTTCACTCTGGTGGGGTCTCCTGCTAGTTCCCTGAACATGGGGAGCTATTTTAAACCCCACCAGAATGATGTACTCCTGGCAGGTTGGGAGATGTTATTGCCGGGCTTGATAATCACATTTAAACCACATTTAAAATATATTTAAAACAGATTAAAATGATTTACCTGTCTTCCCACTGGTTTCCAGTGCGGTCCCAACAGCAACTGTTCCCTGGCTCTGGGAAATGTATGCACAAATCCCATGAAACGGCCGACATGTGATTCCCCGACTGGACCGCCAGAAAATTTGTGGTTGCAATGGAAGAATCTTCCCCAGTACTTCATCTGGCACTAAACCAGTGTTTATCAATGTTCACCATAATCTCCTTGCTTTTGAACTCTGTACCTATGTTTATAAAGCCCAGGTTCTTGTACACCGACTTAGCCATTTTTTTAACCTACCCAGCCGCTTTCAATAATTTCTGCACATATACTCCCAGGTCCCTCTATTCCTGTACCCCTTTATTTTATATTGCTTCTCCTCATTCTTCCTACCATTCTTCACATTTGGGCGTCACAGTGGCGCAGTGGTTAGCACTGATGCCTCACAATGCCAGAGATGCTGGTTCCATTCTGGTTTTGGGTGACTGCTTGTGTGGAGTTTGTATGTTTGCCCAGTGTCCGCGTGGGTTTCCTTTGGGTGCTCCCATTTCCTTCCATCTTTCAAAGATGTGCAGGTTACATGGATTGGCCAGGTTAAATTGCCTCTTAGTGCCCCAAGGATAAAGTAATTAGCATGGTAAATATGTGGGGTTACAGGAATATGGCCTGGAAAAATAAAAAGTTGGTTCAGTGCAGACTCAATGCACTGATTGGCTTCTTCTGTACTGTAGGAATTCTATGATTCTATGCAATTCTTTGCGCTTCCTGCAAGTGTAAGGAGCAAAATGAATACAGAATGCAGGCAATCAAGCACTTAATCACCCCTGCTCCATTTTAGCATAATCAATTCATTTGACTTCAATGACAAACAATATATATGCATACACATATTCTCTTCTATGGTCAATGACTTTTGAATGATGGCATTTTCAATGTCCTGGAAGTGCTACAGTGGGAACATGTGAAACCAAGAAAATACTGTCAGAACCATCTCCCCCCCCCCGCCCCAGTCAATGCCTTGTACTTCATTTGTCCACTCACAAAGCATATTATGTTCTCAAGAGTCAAAAAACTGGAGAAATTAGCTTCGAGCTAATTAAGGAAATACCTTTCTCACTGAATGAGGAGATTGCAATCATCCATGACTCCTCCTCATCACCACCATAAACTTATCCTGATTGTTAGAAATAACAGGAAACTGTGTTCTCTACTGAAGAGCTGTGGTGGTCTCTTTGTTACGTGAATTGTGAAAAAGTATATAGTTATCTTTCAACGAGATGATAGGGGACAGAGAAGGAGGGATTGCTTCCTCTAACTCAGTGATTATGGTGGCAATGCTAGGCTTTGCAAAAGTATTCTGATTTTAAATTGGCATTATTAAAAAAAAAACTATTGCCTTCGAGGTGAAACAATAAATTTGGGTTTCATCTATCTGCACCACAGCACATTTACAAATTTCTACAAAGTTAAATAATAATGTGGTATAAATTCCTGCAGAACTGTCATCTGCATATTACTATAATCTGTAATGTTTGGTTTAAGTATTATTGTGATTCGAGCAGTTCCCAGCAAAAGCTTTCCAGCCAGTTAAATTAGTTATTCTCAGCAATGCTTTTGCAATTTGAATTGAATTTCAAAAAAATATTTTAAGACTGTAATTGCCTGTTCTAATTTAAAACCTCAAAGCAGTCTGCACACTGCATATAAGTGGAGCAGACTTGTTAGCCAATCAAATTGAACTTTGATCCCCGTGAATTGAAGGAGACAATAGGGAGGTAATTGCTTAGATTAAATTGTTGGATGCTTACAGTTGTACTGCAGAAAATTGACAGCAACAAGTTGATTTGTAAAATTATTAGGTTAAACATTTTTCTGCTTTGCTGTGTTGAAGGTAGCAAAGAAAACCTCACAATATAAAAATTCAATGCCCTCATATCAAGGCAGGCACAGTATTTGAACTTTAGGACTTGTGTGTCCTACATATTGACATATTGCCAAACTAAAATTACTTCAAAGCATACTGAAACTCCAATTACCTTTAAAATTAAAACAAAGGGATTCAATTGTTCTTACACCCTGGTTTACTGTCTGTGAGAATATTGCAATGTGATTGGCAGCTTATCTTGCCTGATAGCATCACTGCTCTTGAACACATGGGATAGAATTTCACACTCCCCCAAGGGTGAGTGCTGAAGCTGAGAACGTAAAAATGAGTGGACAGAATTCTTCCCAGGAAGCTACCAACCCAAATGTAATTAATTTCATGCTTGAGTGTGGCCAGGGTCCTGGGCGGGATGCCCACTTTTTCACCTATTAAGTCCCTTAAGTGGCCATTTAATGCCCATGGCCTTATCCCATCAGCCTCAATTTTGAGGCTGGTGGGTGGGAAAAAGACATTTGCATTTTTCTATCTCGGGCAGGAAGTTAGCTAGGGAGGTACCTCACTCTGAAGGCCTTCTTAGAATTGCCCCCGCACCGGGACATTAGAGCTCTAGGACCCCATCCACCTCTATCTACCCCGATGCCCCAATCCACCCAATAGCCACCCCCTACTGCCCCATTCCATTGGAGTCCCCTACTCTCCAGCCTCTAGGAATCTTAGACTTATTTTTTCGACGATACCAGGCTAAGTGCAGCAGTACCACTTCTGGCCACTGCAGTGTTGTGCCTGGCTTGGTTGAAGAATTGTCAGCCAATCTGATGGTGGGACTTCCTTCCAAGAGCAGATGGAGGTACCACCCACTACTAATCATTGCTGAAGTGAGTGTTAAATGGCAATGGAACTTAGAGAGTCAGTGTTAAGTACCAAGCCTGGTGATAGTGAACACCAATTGTTTGGCATCCTTCAAATTCTACCCCAGGTAACTCTTTTGACTTGACACCAGACTCAGGTGGACATTAAGAAAGGGGAAGCCCATGCCATAGTGATTGCAAAATCTGTGTGTGCAACATTCTGTAAAGTCAATAATGAGTACCATTGCTTCACTTCTGATAGAAAATGTAGGCCTATGTTAGTCCATTTTCTTATTTCTTTGTGGCAATTTTCCTCTTTTCTTAGTTTAAAAAAAAAGATGCATCAGTCAACATACAAAAAAGGTAAGCTTGAACTAGTTATGTGACTGTTTGGCTCATTGTTAGCAACTCAGTCCTGAATTGCTCTGTTGCTTCCGTAATGAAAGATTGTTGCGTACTTGGGCCAGAAATTTACCATCTCACGTGCCACAGGATTTGGAATGTGCGGGATACAGACCATGTAAAGCATCCTTGAGTGGGATTTTTTGGCCTTCAGGGGAACATGGCTGGAAAATCCCACTCTTGGTCTTCATTTTGTCTGAAACTTTAAATAAAGTCCCTTCTTGACTGTTTAACACGTTGCATTGACTTCTCCATGACTTTGAAACTTTCAATCAGCATTTTCTACATTGTAAGTGATATATAAATGCCATTTGCCCTGTGTTCTGCCTGCATTTAGATCAAATCTCTGCATCTGTAAGCAATAAGCCACTCTTATAAATCTCTCACACTGTTAATTTTTTTATTTCTTTCGAGTTTTAGAATGCCAATTTAAATGCAGGACCAATTTGGTTGTATTTATCTGCCTTAGGGTCCCTGAAGCGAATAACGTGAAATACTGAAATTTGGACTTTTTAAAAATTCATTCTGGGATGTAAGCATTGCAGGCTGACTCAACATTTATTGCCTATCACTAATTGCCCTCAAACTGTCTGGCTTGTTAAACCACTTCAGAGGGTATTTTAAGAGTTAACTTCATCGCTGTGATTCTGGAGTCACACGTTGCCAGACCAGGTAGATCAGCAGATTTCCTCCCCTAAAGGACATTATCAGACCAGATGGGCTTTTACAACAATAGTTTCATGATCATCATTAAACTTTTAATCTTAGATTTCTATTCAATTCAAATTCCACCATCTTCTCAGGTGGGATTCGAACCTAGGTTCCCAGATCCTGGATCTCTGGATTAAAAGTCCAGTGACAACACCACATCTTCCCACTACCACCCCTCCCCCCCCCCCCCCCCCCCCCCCCCCCCCCCCCCCGTCCCCCACCACCCCACGATATATCACAATTATCTGTGGTTTTCTATGTGTGAGAATTCCCATAAATGATCAGTAAGCCCATGTTTCAAGAAGCGAATGTTATCCTTGCCTCCATTGTTGCTCCTACCATCTCTTGTACCCATGTAAAGCATTTTTATACATCATAATTTGTTCCCAGCTTTTCGTCCTTTTAAATTATTCTTTGCTACTGTGTTTTCAACCTGGAGTTTCTTCTTTTCGATCTCTCCTATGTTAAAAATAATTCTTAGCTTTTTGTGTTTTAAGATCTGAATCTCTCTTGTGGAGAAGTCTGAAGGATTGAAATCCAAACAGCAACCTGTCAAGTAGTCCTAGATTTAGACTTTCAACAAATCGAAGATGACAGATGGAGCCAGTGTGAGGTAGCTGTTTAGAAAGGCCAAAACTGTGACTTTAACAATGTATCTACAGCATCACACTATTTAGAGGCTGAATCACATTTCTCTATTGAAAAAAGAATGTTCAGTGTGCGTATCATTTTGTTATTCTATTATATGTATATCTTTGAAAAATGCAACACTTATAATTACTAGGAAACTTATAATCAGACTGTGCTGAGTTTATTACACCAATTGATTTAGTATATTTTTTAAATATAAGGCTTTTCAAAAATTAAAAGAATTACCAAACAGAAAGCTTATTACAGTGATGTTTCTTCAAATGTAAACTTATAAGAGGATTGGCAAGTGTCAGTCAGGCTTAATGGGTAGCAAACTTGCCTTTGAGTCAGAAGATTGGGATTTAAAATGGAGTACAAAGTGCAGGCTGAAACAATGCGAGGTCCTGTGGGAGCACTGCACCATCGGAACTGCTGCCTTTCAAAAGAAACATTAAACTGAATCCCTACCTGTATAGATTTTTGTAAATGTTCCATATTATTATTGACCCTTAGTCAAAAAAGGAGCAAGACATAAAAGAAGAAATCTGGGAAAATCTTGGGATCCATAATTAAGGAAGCAGTTGCAGGATATTTAGAAAATCATAATACAATCAAGCAGAACCAACATTGTTTTATGAAAGGAAAACCATGATTGCCAAATCTATTAAAGTTATATGAGAAGGGTGGATAAAGGGGAATCAGTAGATGTAGAGTATAAAATTGCCAAACAGCATTTTATAAGAATGCACATAAAATATTACTGCACAAGCGGTCACAGAGTTTGGCTAATAATACAATAGGAATTATATATTTAATATATTAGGATTGATTAACAGAAAACATGTGTTTTTCTTTTAAGAGTCATTTTCAAGTTAGAAAACTAACTAGTAGCAAGTCATAGAGATCAGTGCTGTGACCTGCATAATGCATACTAATGAAGGTACAGAGTTACTGTTCCAAATTTGCTGGTAATGCAAAAATAAATGGGAAAGCAGGTTGTGAAGAGGATGTAATGAGTCTGCAAAGGGATGTGGATAGGTTAAGTGAGTAGACAAAAGAATTGGCAAATGGAGATATAATGTGGGAAAATAGGAGATTATCCACTTTGGTAGGAAAAATAGAACATGAAGGGCAGAATTTTCCTCTCACAATCACCATGGAAATTGTATTAAGTGGGACAGAAGCAGGCAAAGGTCCGTTGACGCAGGTGGGATTTTCCGGTCTCAGGTCAAGCGAGGCCGTAAAATCCCACCCATACAATTCTGAGGGATCTTTACGGGGTAGTTGCTGAATGGATATTTCTCTTGATTGCAGAATCTACAAGCAGGAGGCTTAGTTTCAGAATATGTGCTTGTCCATATAAGATGGAGGCAAGGAGAAATTTCTTCTCTGAGTAGGTGTTGATTCTTCAGAATTCTGTAGGCAGAGAGCAGTGGTGATTGAGTCACTGAATATATTGAAGGCTGATTTAGATTGGCTTTTGATGTACAAGGGAGCCAAGGGTTATTGCAGAAAAATGGAGCTGAGGCCAATCACGCCAACCATGATCTTATCAAATGGCAAAGCTTGAAGGCCTGTATGGCCAACTCGTGCTCCTATTTTTTTTATGATCCTTTACAAAAAGCTTTAACAAAATGCAGCAAGTATATTTTATCCTGCTTGACGAATTTAAAACCGGCTTGACAGCCTGACAAAGATTCAACCAGCTTATCAAAAGTATAGGCAGCTAAACTGCCATTGAAAAATTCAGCTACAACTGTAAGAGCAAAGAAGCTTTTAATGATCAATGTCAGAATGTTGAATATGGGAATAAAAGATTGACAGAAAAGTAGAGTGAATCTGACATAAAACAGCAAGCAAGAGGTAAGGATGTTTGAGGGAGGGGTAGGAGATAGCATGAAGAAAGACATTTAGCGTGGTTGTGGTGTACAAATGCTCACCATGGAGACGAGTAAGCTTCTTTATATCAATACATTTAAAAGCTTTAATTCTACTGGAGTATTGCAGCATTTTGATTTCCAACTCGATATGCTCAAACATTAATTAAACAACCTATTAATCTGGATCCTCTCAACGGGAAGAAACTAATTCCACAATTAATATTTACACTCTTTTCAAATTTTTGTTGGTACCCATATGTGAAATAAACATCAAGTAGTCACATAATGTAAGCCTTTAAAAAGAGAAACAAATCAAGGGAAGAATTATTTATGGAAATGATACAGCGACACTGCATGTACCAGAATAATTCGTCGAGTAAAAGTGAATATGTATGAAAATAAACAAAAACAAATTGTGAAGCTTAGAAAAAAAGAGAAAGGGGAACTCTAGAAAAAGAGCTATGAGCATGATTTGTAAGCAGAAGTAAATTGAAACACAATAACTCCCCCGTTTTCAATAACTAGCATCCAATAACTAGATCCAATAATATCACTTATTGATATTAAAGTGGGTTAAACAGTACATTATTGAGCTTTCCTATACAACACCAAGTCAATGAGACAGCAAGATCAGCTTTGCATTTTATAAATCTACAAGTTCTAATGAAGGGTCATCAAGGCTTGAGATGATGACTATGTGCCCAACAGGCAGGGAAACGAGAGTATGTCCAGCCCATTTTTTGGGTGTACTTCCCAGAACGAATCTCTGACACTCTGAGCAATAGGATTCACTCTGGGAAGTGGTGGGTGGGACCATTCCCACACGGGAATGCTCCGCACTGGAGGCCGGCACCATAGTGCCCGAGCAGACCATGGTGCATGCGCCAATCTGTCAGTGCGGAGATTGGTGCATGCACACTCCCCCCCATCGCTGTCCTCCCAATTGTTGGCCTTTCGACGACCCCCCCCCCCCCACTTGATCGTTAGTCTTCCTGACCAACCGACACCACCACCCCAATTGCTGGCTTACCAGACATCTCCATGGTCAGCCCTGACACACCCCCCTCAAGCCCAATGTCCAGCCTGACCACACCTCCCCCCCCCCCCCCCCCAACAATGGCCAGCCTCAATCACCTCCTCTCAGCCTCTTTTACCGATCCCTCCAGCAGAGTGGCATTATGTTCACATCTCCCGCCCCCACTGGTCATCCCACAATAGACTTGCCCCAGTATACCCCATCCCCTCTGGTCCTGTGTAGTGCTAGGGTATCAGACTGGTACTGTCAGACTGGCATTGCCCAAGGGGCACCCCTTCTTGCTACTGAACACCCAAGGGATCCAAATGGTCTCTGTCCTCATCAGCCGGTGAGGATGCCTGTTTTCCGTTAGTGGCAGGCATTTGTAAACCCTGCCAGTGTGACTACTCCTGGCAGGGGGATGGGGGTGATGATCGCACACCTAGAGAACTGTAATTTCCAAATTGTAATCAACTTCGTGTTCAGCTGGTTACACTACAAAAAAACCATCTCGTCAACTCAGAATTGGTAAGGCCTCCCATTGTTGTCTCCTGGCCATTACCTTTGTTTCTCTCCTCAGATGCTGTCTGATTTTTTTCTTTCCCTGATTTCCAGCTGCAGAATTTTGCTTTGGTATTTTACTCAATCTTTTTCCAGCATTCTTATTTTTAAATAGAATGCAAACTATTTCTCTTCATAAAACTGAGGAATTGTAACATAGGGTTTTGAGTTCCATCATTTCCTACATCTATGAGAGCTCTTTCAGAATTGGTTCACTCTTCCCTCTCTGTTTGTCTCCTTTAAGTGAGAAGGACATGAATTTTTCACGGTTTCTTATTAAAGCATCAATAACATTCAAGGTGCAGTGATAAGCATGTTTGACTAATGTGGCAAAGATAACCCAAAATTGCCTGGAGGAAACCAGACACAAAGAAATTTAAGGCAGAGGTGATCTTGACTTACACAAGTAACGGTGTTCCTCTAGTGAGAGTACGCAACTGCTCTGTCCACGACTGCAAGAAACTACAAAAGGTCGCAAATGTAGCCCAATCTATCACACAAACCAGTCTGCCATCTATTGACTCTGTCTACACTTCTTGCTACCCCGAAAAAGCAGCCAGCATAATCAAGGATCCTATGCATCATGGGCATTCTCTCTTGCACTTTCTTCCATTGGGAAAAAGATATAAAAGTCTGAGCTGACATACCAGTCAACAACAGTTTCTTCCCTGCTGACATCGGACTTCTGAATGGACCTACCTTGCATTAAGTTGATCTTTCTCTACACTTTAGTTATGACTCCAACATTAAATTCTGCACTCTCTCGTTTCCTTCTCTCTGAACAGTATGCTTTGTATAGCATGCAAGAAAAATACTTTTCATTGAATGTTAATACATGTGATAATAATAAATCAAATCAAGCCAAATCAACAGGTTTCGTGCTGGCTGTTGGACATATTTCCCAAGTAACTTCCAAAAGGGAAGAGCTGTAGAACAGTGGTGGGGAATTAGTTGCCCATGGACCCCATGCAGTCTGTCAGGCTTCTGAATGCAGCCCACAAGACACTTTGTTCATCACTGCCCATCTGAAGGTTTGCCAGATTCTGTTGGTTTCCATCCACATAAGTTTTTTCCTACTGTATGACTAAAATGATACACACACAAAGCAAAGGCAAGTGAAGTGTTAATTGCACACAAATTGATGTGAGAGCTGCACTCTCCCTCTGTGTCTAATCAAAGTGTAAATATTTATTTTGTTTATACCATTTGAAGTTGATAGTTCAATTAACACATAAATGATTTAAGCATTTTCTATATTTTGTTATGAAAGATTTGGCATGTGTGAAATGTACTCATGGGGTCATGGTTATGTGACCCACTCATTAGCCTAGGTTGCCTTTCACCAATGTAGAAGAAATACCATAAATCAGGCTGAATGTTGAGAAAGGATAAAGTGTGAGGTTATATAAACAAACACATCTTATTAACAATAGAAAACAAACCAGCAAGACTACCAGCCCACACACGATTTATTAATGAGGACATAAAAATTCCCTGCTATAACTGAAACTTTTTGTGTCTATTTTGTTAGCCACGGCCTACAAAATTGAGGAGCAAATGAGTAACCTAGCTTAATGAAGTGAAAGTTCGTTGTTGATTCAGAGGTCATCAGAGGTATTAATTGGGTTGGATGAAGTGATTGGCCTCAAAAGGCACTGCACCCAGCAGAAATGAAGCATTAGTAACCCAAAAACGGTCAGGAATGGCTTATCCTGCTCCCAGTGGAGCTGTGGGCATTGCCATCTTCCCCCAGGCCAATGTGGAGATCTCCATATCCTGCTGTGAGTCAATCGGGAGGCCTGCTCAAGATACAATTTGGAATGCTATAACATATAAAGGACCTCTAATATCAATTTTTAAGGAGATTTTGTTGCAGAGCTTTACAGCATAGATGCCATCCAAAGATGTCCTATCTTCAATGCCTGTGTCTATTTTTGTGAGGCTGGGAGAAGCAGTTCTTCTCTGAGCCTCACAAAAATCCTGCCTAGTCCCCCTTACTAATCCTGGCTTTTGGATCCACCTGCAGCTGCCTCCAGTATCCCAGCTGGCTGACATTCCTATCAACCGGAACGGGATCACTGCGTCTGAACATCCATGTGTCAAAATCAATGAATCGTTTTTGCTGTCAGAATTGACAACTGACTGGTCTAATCAGCAGCTCAGGTCCAGAAGTCAAATTTTCCCCAATGCTTTAAACAGTGAAGCTCAGCTTTCCGTCTGTAATCTGTATGACTGATTGAACAAACTAATTGAACAAATATAGTCTTTTAAAACCAAACGTTAACTATTTTATTTATATTCAGTACGGAATTATTTACGTCAACATTTCCCATATTGAATTATGAAAGGGTATAATTTTTCTTGGTCAAAACCTAGTTTTGGACATAATTTTTTTTCATTTAAATGATCATTAAAATGAAGTAACTATGTTATAGCAAACTCTGTCTGCACCCTAAATGCAAAAGGTTTCTGAAATGAATCCCTTTGTCTTTGAGCAATACAAAACAACAGGAGTAGAATTTCACATGCACATTCTCCTAATACAATTAGGTATTAGGGCTCTCACAGCCTGTTCACTTAAAAGCCCCAGACTTGCTAAGTGTAATGATCTTTAAGGTATACTGTTATCTGTCACTCTAAGTCTTACTAAGAGGCTTTAGTCAAAAGCTGATGTAGTTCTGAAGATTACCATTTTCTTGCCAATTATGTAAGGTTATCTTTGTATCAGTTCCCTCCTGACTCATCTTTAGTACATAAAAGCTTTCTCGATGATTGCAGATTGACATATGTATCACTGTTCCTTTCCTGTATTTTTATAGTATACCTAAATTGGAATTGAGATGTGACCTACTAATTGGTTTCTAGTTATCAATAATATAAAGATCAGATTAATCCAAATGTAATTTTGATCCAACCAAATAATTGCTCAGCAAATAGCCTTCAGGATTCAAAACAGGTCCAAATATGCACTTTTCACAATCTGGGGAACATAGCTCCTTTTATAATGTTGAAGAGTTCCATGCCAAGTTTAAAAAGTGTTCTTTTTTTCACATACCATTTCGCTGGACTAGAAGTGTTTGAAATCATCATATTCACAATGATTACTAAAGATGAGCACACACCTCCCAGCTTCATTGCGACTAGATTAGGTCTTGACCCCCTAATTATACTGCTGTCCTTGCATCATTGCAAACGTATGAGGAGACCACAAGGAAGAAGAATTGTATAAAGGCAAAATACTGGGAGGTTGAAAATCTGAACTAAAAACAGAACATGCTGGAAATACTCAGTGGAGAAAAACAGAGGTAACTTTTCAGCTCAATGACCTTCTCTCAGGATCTGCTGAAGCAGTATTCTAGTTATGATGTGGTTGTAATGTTCTGTAACTATTGAATAATCTATACTAGCATAAAAGAAGGCAAATACTGACATTGGTAAAAAAAGAGATCATACCAGATTTACAGGAAAGCAAAATACTGTGGATGTTATCTAAATAGTCATTTTAATTCTCCAACTTGCCCCCACTCTTGCCTTTCTCTTTAGTGTCCTACAGCATTCCTTTGAAACTCAATGTAAGCTCAAGCAATAGCATCTCACCTTTAGATTGGGAATTTTTTTTTGAGACTTTCTGGACCTAACACTGAGCTTGAAAATTTGAGAACATGGGTGAGATTCTCTGGCCGCATGTTTCTTGCCAGTGGGAGGTGGTGTTTGTTTGCCGCGGTGGGATTCTCTGGCCCTGCCACTGTCAATGGAAATTCCCACTGACGTCACCTCACACCGGTGAGAAACTGGAGAATCCCACTGGCATGAACGGCTTGCGAATTCTGGTCCATATTCTCTTCCCCCATTTTGACTCCTGTTTCTTTGCTGGTTTGCTATGTTCTCTCTATTCTTTTAAGGTTTGTTTTTTGTTTTTAGATACGTGCTATTAATAATCCTGTCATTCACTCCTCCTTCAGTCACATCTTTGGCGTTTTAGTTGTTCCATTGCCACTCTGTTTGGCCTTGTACCATTAACCCTTTTGTCATTTAACCTCTTATATCTTCCAACTCTATCCCAGACCTTCCCTTTTATTCCTTTTTTGCATTTTCCACCTTTTCACTTGCTCAAAAGCTATTGTATTTCTATTTTTTTCTCTTTCTTACAAAATGTCACAGACCTGAAATGTTAATTCTGTTTCTATCTACACATACAGAGAAACATAGAAACTGGAATCAGGAGTAGGCCATTTGGCCCTTCAAAGCCTGCTCTGCCATTCATTTTGATCACAGCTGATCATTGAATTTAATATCCTGATCTCCCTTCCCCCCAAATCCCTTATGCCTTTAGCCCTAAGAGCTATATTAAATTTCTTTTTGAGATTAGACACTGTCTTGGCTTCAACTACATTCTGTGGTAGTGAATTCCAAACATTTACCACCCTCTGGGTGAAGAAATTTCTCCTCACCTCAGTTCTTAAAGGTTTATCCCTTATCCTCAAACTATGACCCCTAGTTCTGGACTCTCTCACCATTGAGAACATTCTTTCTGAATGCACCGTGTCCAATCCTATTAGAGTTCTATAAGTTTCTATGAGAACGCCTCTCACTTTTCTAAACTCCAGTGAATATATTCCTAACTGATTTAGTGTCTCCTCATATGCAACCTGCCACCCCAGGAATCAGCATGATACTGCCAGACAATTTTTCCATTCTGTTTTTATTTCAAATCAGACACAGTTATATCAGCATTCCGGCCTCATAACAAAGGGCGTATTTTGCACCTGAGATGAATCATTAGAAAACAGCAATACAGTTTCTGAAGTTGCACTGCTTGTGAAGGAAAAATTGATGAGTTCACATTTGTTGGACTAAGACAGACACTTATTGGCTAATGAAGTTTTGCAATGCAGGAAGTGAGTTTGACATTTATTCATTAAAATAAGGTTCCAAAATAAATTGCAAATTAGAGATTCAAACCATGAAATCTAGAAATGCTAATAACTCAGCTGATTGATGTCAAATTACGGTGAGCACATTATTGCTCTGAAATCATTGCATATTGTGCAAATTCTGTTCAGCCCTGTTTCTTTGGACAATCAAGCAATGTGATAACAGAAACTTGATTGGAGAAGCTACAAGAAAATTCAAATCTATGGCCTGAATATTCAGGATGGTGATATTGTTGTAAAAACCGTTCCATTCATAACTTTTCTTCAGGTAAGGGCCATTCTGTTTGGTCTATATGCTGGCTCCTGATACTTTCCAAGGTGGCTTAGTAAGCCAGTCAGACATTAGGGTAATTAAGGATGGGGAATAAGTATAGCCTTCCCAGCATTATATTTATATTGCAAGCCAACAAAAAAGGTCAACCATGTCCTATCACTTTGCAGCACATGCAACCTACTGACTACACAAGATGCAGGCAAAACTTTGTGTTGGGTTTTGCAGGAGGCTTTTTCTGGCCTCCTCCTCTTTGTTTCTTGTGATGGGGTGTGATACACCGTTCATTGGCAGCAGGATCTTCTGGTCCTACCTACCAGTCATTGGTTGCACCACATGTCACCGGGAAAGCCATGGCAGGGCTGCGCCATTAGCGGGAACAAGAGATTATCGTGGGTTTCCTCTGGGTGCTCCAGTTTCCTTCCACGCTCCAAAGATGGCAGTGGGATTAGGAGAGCAAATATGTGGGGTTACGGGACAGGACCTGGATGAGATAATTGTCAGTGCAGGCTAGATGGGCCAAATGGCCTCCTTCTGCATTGTACATTCTATAATTTTATTCTATAAGGTCCCACCAGTGTGAACAGCCTACAATGGGTTTGCTCATAGACCAGAATTGGATTCAACACTTTCAACTTAACTGTCTACTGGTGGTTGCTGAGGTTGCTTATATATGAGGTGGGTCAAAGGGAAGTTAATTTGTTTCTCAGGCATTCTAAGGCTGTGAAATACATTCATATAAATTCAAGCTCTTTCTCTTTCATACTGTTAAGAGCAAATCCTAATTCTACATGTTTCAGGTGTACTTGTATTGCATTTACAATCAATATAGAAACAATTTAGATAGGAACATATTTGTTAGCACAGAAGCTGTTCTTGATAATTTATTCAGTGAGATGTTAATCACAAAGTAACTACACCTAGTGTAGTCAAACCTCAGAATATTTAAGGACTCCTTGAAATAATGATCTGCTATATAGTTATCTGCAACTACTCCATACCGACTGAAATAAAACATTAAGTCATGCCATTTACAGTGTAGTACACTGAAATATAGCAACTGAGGAAAATTCAATTGCATTACATGCGCAAAATTATCAAGCAGATACAAAAACTTCATATGCAGCTTGAGATTGATAAACTAAGGATCAGACTTTGACGTACATATCACTTCTCTGGAATAATTTTCTTAACAATAAAGAGAGGCTCTGAGAATGTTACACATTCTGACAACTGGAGTGACACATTTGAATTATATGATCTGACGGTAAATTGTACCAACTCAACTTTCATGCATGGCTTTGATTTGCTTTCACAGAGACTATGCAATAAATTGGCACAAAACCAGATACCAAGGCATTGAGGATTTGGTTCAAAATCTGAAGAATCCATACATTCTGAGAAATTAGAAATTGTGGAAGCAGCTATTCTGCATAGTACACTTTGCATTCCAAATCCTTTTGAGACAATAAAGTGTATTAACAGATTTCCACATTGAAAGATGATGACTGAATTGACTGACAGCCTGGCTGATCAATCTTAGACAAGGAGAACTGGGGGAGATTCAGACAATAAAGAGGGTGGGGGCAATTCTCCCAAAATAGTACTAAGTGCTGAATTTGCAGAAAAACTAATGTAAATCATGATTGTTTTTTCAGTGGGAGCTCACACTCGAATCTCTTGCACTCTGTGCAATGCAGAAGTCACAATCACGAATGTCATTAAAAACTCAGGGGACGGGACATATCCAAGCTGGAGGCTGACAGTTCTGGATCTCTGCACATACACAGTGGCCCTATCTGTCAGCTTGCAGTTTGTTGGCCAGCTCGATCACTGGGAAATGCTGAGGGGGTTGGGCCTGAAGGGGTAGGGCCTGGAGGAGGTGGGCCCATGACAGGGTGCTGTGCCATGACAGGGGACATCTCTGTAAGGGAGAACAGGTGGGGATTCTGCTTTGGGGAGTGAGTAGTGACTGGTGCAGCAATCGGGATGTGGAGATTGGGATCAGCAAGATTAGTGATTTGGGAGGATTGGGATGGGGGAGTGGGTAGGAATGCTTGATGTCTGAGGCAGTGTTCAAATAAGAGGGGAAACGATGTCTGGGGCAGTGATCAGGACGATGTAAGAGTGGGGGCAATGCTCATGGTGGGTGGGGGGGGAGATGGAGTGGGACCAACAGGTCCCAGTGCACTGGGAGATCAAGGCACCTGCGCAATGGCACCCCTAGAACTCAGCAGCTGGCCTTCCAGTGAGATGAGGCTCTGTCCCTGTTGGCAAGAATCATATGATTGCGACTGGGAGTTCGCCCAAAAAATTGCTGTGATTCTCTCGCATTTTCACACTCGTTCAGAGTAACAAATTTTTGATAATATTGCCCCTTAATCTTTCTTTCCTATTTGAAGAAGGTCTTCCAAAACTACGGGGATGGGATTGACTAACCCCGATTACCTCTAGCGAGAATTCCGATGTCTCAATGAATCGGACTTTGGGGATAAAGAGGATTCCCATTGGGTGGCAAATCCGGGGAGTCGGGGGGGGTGGGTCCTGAGGGGACCTTATATTGGAATCTTTGTCTATTGCTGGGGTGTGTGGGGTGGGGAGGTTCAGGTCACCCTCATGCCTGCATGGCTGAGGGGGGGTTGCAAGGAAGTGAGGGTAACCCATTCTCTCAGTGTTGGTAGAGAGACGGTCTCCCCCACTGTGCTGAGGGGTTGGGGCGCTCCCAGGTCCATCACCTATTCTATTATGACGGCAGAGGGGTGCAGGGGGACCTGTGTCTGACCGCTGAGATCGACTGATTTCAGAGCAGTGGTGCATAAATTTATATCAATTGAGTGAGTGAATCCCTCCTGACAGATGCTGCTAACACCAAGGGGAAACACTCCAATTTTCCCATTGGCCTGGGCACTTTGAGCCAATTCGGGTGAATCGCAGACCGTGTGGGGATTCAACTTGCTGAGCTGCTCTAGAAGTGCAATGGGCCAGGAGTCATCAGCAAAGGCTGTTTCGAAGGCTCTCTGCTGAGCGCCATGGCATCTGCCAGCCTAAGATTTCGAACATCATCAACTTACTGCTGGAAACAGGCATGGAGCTGATTTCAATCTTTAAACTGCAATTTCCACCTGATTAGTGCAGCAATGGCCTGAATTCTCTGGGCCTGCTAACGTCTCCCCACCCGCCAGGTAGCCAACCCTGCTGGAATGGCGATTGAGCCACCTCCCCCCCTCCTCTCCATTCCCTCCAGGACATCAGGCGTAAGGAGCTTGTGTCCCCTGGGCAGTGCCAGCTTGCCCCCCTGGTACAGCCCAAGGGGTAAACTCACAATGCCCAAGGTGTACCTTGGCACTTCACACTGGGCATTGGGTAGTGCCAAGCGGGTGGGGTCAGAGGAGGCAGGGCCTATCCGGAGGGGTGGGAGGTGCTTTCACCAGGATATTGGGACTCCTGCTGGCAGCGTGCAGAGGTCATAGAATGAAGTCCATAAGATCCTGGGGCACTTGATCTTGGTGAATGTTTCTTTATGACTGGATCAAGGGGGGTAGAGTTTAAGAAACGGGGGTCTCCCTTTAAAACTGGGATGAGGTGAGTTTGTGTCTCTCAGCAGGCCGTTAGTTTGTGGAATTCTCTTCCCAGGGAACAAGAGAGCAGTGGAGGCTGAGTGATTGAATTTGAGTTAGATGGAGGAGGGTTGATAGACAAGAAAGTCAAAGATTTGGGGAGGGACAGACAGGAAACTGAAGTTGAGACCACAACCAGAGCAGCCATGATGTTATGGAACAGTAGAGCAGGCTCAACAGGCTGAATGGCCTACTCCTGCTCCGAATTCGTGTGATCCAATGGACTGATTTGTCCTCATGCTCCTTTCCCTGAAATGTGTCTACAAATTATTCAAACTGTGGCAAATCGAAATAAAAAGGGGGAAGCAGCAGCCAGTGAAACAAAGACGTGGGAGGCTGCAGAGGGAAGTCAAAAGTAGAAGGGCGGCTATCAAAAACAATCTACTCAATCAAGCAACAAAAAAATGCAAAACAGAGTCCATAGGGACAAGAAAAAGATTGAAGAGTCAGCAAGAAAGATAAGGTGATGGGTAAAGCTAATGATAAGTCAGATTTGACATAAAGGCAGCAAGAATTGATTTTTAAAATGCAGCAGAATAAATTGTTATCTCCTTGACAGATATGGAAGATCTAGGTTTGAATCTACCCCTGACTGATGGGAAGAAAATATCTACTTTTTGATAAAGATACTGTGTACAATTCCCAGTGGGTGTGAATCCACAAGGCAAAATAGATCATTCCCTGGCATTATACTGGCAACTACTTTCTGACAGGTCATAAGGACGATTGACGTAGGGAACAAGAATGTCACACTGATGCAATTGGAGGAACTTAACACTAGGATTAAGGCACATTATTGATACATAGCATAGAGAACTTAACCTGCCATCTGAATCAGCCTTGACTTACACTTATTTCTTCAAAGTCAATTCACAAGTTACAATAATAACGTAGTAAAAACAGAAAATGCTGGATAAACTCAGCAGGTCTGACAACAACTATGGAATTAAACAGAGTTAATGACCACTATTTTACAACCTTCGGAGAGGCTTGTAAAATCCTGCTAATGGGGAATTCCGTTCTGTGAGCCTCGCCTGCCCCAGAATCAGATGGTAAAATTCCAGCTAATGTTTCAAGTCTAAATGACCTTCCTACAGTACAGAAAATAAAGAGTATGCATAAATGGGTCTTTGCATGACTGATTCAATGTAATGAGTGAATTCCTGCAAGGGTCTGAGCTGGCCCCTCGACTTTTTACAATTTACATCAATGTAAACACATGGGAGGAATGAAGACGTCAGCTGGAATTTTACTGTTTCACCTGCCATGGGAATCAGAGCAGGCCAGACCATGGAAAGTCCATTGATCTTGGACAGGATTTTACAGTTTTGGGATGAACAAGGCTGTAAAATCCTGCCCATCAAGTCTAATTTTGTAGCTGACACAGAGATAGTTAGGAATAAGATATAATGAGGCAAATTTTCCTTTTCTGTCCATCATGGGAATCATAGTAGGCGAGGGGCAGACCATGGAAAGATCTGTTGACCTTGGGTGAGATTTTCCAAATTTAGGGTGATTATGGTCGGAAAATCCCACCCAATGAGTTTGCAGGTATATATAGATAGGTTGCATGAATGGGCAAAATTCTGGTAGATGGATTATAATGTGGGAAAATATGAAGTTATTCATTTTGCAAGAAGAATAAAAAGAATCAACCACATTACTTGGGTGTGGAGTCCCATCTACGCCTGGCCCAGTAAAGAAAAAAGAATTTCTTCCCTAAAGGGCATTAATGAACCAAATGGGTTTTAAATACAATGAATGATAATTGTACAGGAACTGAAACTAAGCTTCATAATTCTAATGGAATTGAAATTGCAGCAATTTCTGTGGAGGGATTTGAATTCACAGCCTGGGCCCCTAGATTGCGAGTCCAGTGACATTACCATTACACCATCATCTCTATCACAATATGAAGATTTCATAGAAATGAAGAAGAAAATAAGAAATGCCAAAAGAGAGCAGGAGAAGAGACTGACAGCTAAAATAATAGGGAATCTAAAAATTTTATAGAACATAGAACATAGAACATAGAACATTACAGCACAGAACAGGCCCTTCGGCCTTTGATGTTGTGCCGACCAAAATAAAAAGCAATGCCCCTCCAAACTAAACCATTCCCTTCTCTTCCATATACTTATCAATTAACCTCTTAAACGCCACCAAACTTGGCGCATCTACAACAGCTGCAGGCAGGGCATTCCACTCCCTAATCACTCTTTGAGTAAAGAACCTACCTCTGATATCCGTCCTATAACTCATACCCCTTAATTTAAAGCTGTGTCCCCTCGTGCTAGCTTTCTCCATCCTAGGAAAAAGGCTATCACTGTCCACCCTATCTAAACCTCTAATCATCTTATATGCTTCAATAAGAACCCCTCTTAGCCGCCTCCTTTCTAACGAAAACAACCTCAAATCCTTCAACCTCTCTTCATAGGACCTGCCCTCCATACCAGGCAACATCCTGGTAAACCTCCTCTGTACCCTCTCCAATGCCTCCACATCTTTCTTATAATGTGGGGACCAGAACTGCACACAATACTCCAAGTGCGGCCGCACTAGAGTTTTGTACAGTTGCAACATGATGCTGCGGCTCCTAAATTCAACCCCCCTGCCAATAAAAGCTAAGACTCCATATGCCTTCTTAACAACTTTATATAGGCACATAAATAATAAGTGTATTAATATGAGAGATGGAGCAAATTAGGAACCAAAAAGGGGATTTACGCATATATGCAGATAGCATTGCTGTGGTACTAAATGAGTACTTAGCATCTGTCTTTACCAAGGAGGAAGAAGATGCTGCCACTGTGAAATAGCAGGCAGTTGGATGAGATACTGGAAGGACTAAAGGTTAATAAAGGTGATGAATTGCAAAAATGGTCTGCACTTACAGTTGCTAGCTCGTCAGGAACAAATGGGATACGTCTTAGAATACTAAATGAAGTGAGGGTAGAAATTGTGGAAATATTAGTCATAACATTCCAATCCTCGTTAGATTGGAATTGGAGGAATACAAATGATATATCCATGTTCATAAAGGTGTCAGATAAATCCAGGAACTACAGACCAGTTGCTGATGGGAAAACTTTTAGAAATGACAACCTAGAATATAATTAACAGATAGCTGGACAAATATGGATTGATTAAGGAAAGCCAGCATGGACTTGTTAAGAGGAACTCATATTTAGTACACAATTGAGTTTTTTGATGTGATAATGGAGAGAATAAATGAGGATAATGTGGTTGATGGTGTAGGAACTTGCAAAAGATGTTTCTAACATGTCATATAATAGGTTTGTCTGCAAAGTTGAAGCCGTGGAATGAAAGGCAAGTGACAGAATGGATATCAATTTGACAGAGAAGATATAGAACAGGAGTGCTTTTCAGACTGGAGAAAGGTATACAGTGAAGGGAAACAAGAATCACTGCTTTTCCTGTGTTATCTTAATGGTTAGTCTTGTGTGTACAGATTACAATTTCAAAATTTGTTGTTGTGAACCAATTGACCTTAAAAAAAGGCTGCCCCTCAGCAATAATGCACTGCTGGCCAATCTAATTGGTCAGCACCTAAAGTAGTGGAAGTGAGCACTGGGTTTTGGAGCTGGGGGAGGGAAGGTACTAACCGTAGCTTACCATCTTGTGGGCAGGATCCTGGCAATGTACACTGGGTGCTTCCCCAGGAGGCATACCCCCTCTCCTTCTCACTTTTTACAATAGTTGGTGAAAAGCAGCCAGCCTATTCATGTCTATCTTAAGCCATCAATTGTATTGTATTGTGAGGCAGAATTAGGCCTTTAATTTTCTCTTAATTGGACAATTAAGGACCTTAACAGGCCTAAGACTGGCAAGCTAATAGTCATCTTACCCACCAATCTTATGGTGAGCAAGTCAGTGAGGGCAAGTAGTAGGTCAGCGATTTATTCGTGCTCCCTGCTCCTCACCACCAAAAACATGACTGTTCAGGGCCATAAAATTCATCCCATATAATACAAAAGCAAGAAAGTTATGCTGAACATTCATAAAGTACTGGTTTTGTCTCAACAGGCAGGCGTCTTTAGGGAGGAGGAGAGGGCTTTAGGAAGGAGGAGAGGTGATGAGAATAATTCCAAGTATGAGGGATTTCAATTACCTAGATAGATTGGACAAGTTGGGTTGCTCTTCTTAGACAGGAGTCTGAGATGACATTTAACAGAGATGGTCAAATTATGGAGTGGCATGGTGGTGCACAATTTAGCACAGCGTCACTGACCTGGGTTCGATTCTGGCTTGGAATCTGTCAGTATGGGGTTTGCACGTTCTCTCTGAGTCTGTGTGGGGTTCCTCCAAGTGGTCCAGCTTCCTCCCACACTCCAAAAATGTGCAGATTAGGTGGATTGGTCATGATAATTTATCCAATAATTTGCCAGTAACCTCATGTGTGAGACTGTGTGTATGAGTTTGTGTGTGTGTGAGTGTGTTTGTGTGCGTGAGTATATTGTGTGACACTGTGTGTATGAGTTTGTGTGTGTGAGTGCGTTTGTGTGCGTGAGTATATTGTGTGAGACTGTGTATATGAGTTTGTGTGTGTGTGAGTGTATTTGTGTGTGTGAGTATAGTGCATTAGACTGTGTGTGTTGTGTGAGTGTGTGTGCGCATCTGTGCGACTGTGTGTGTCCGCGTGTATGCCTATGCTTGATCTTGTGTGGTTCCCTTTCAGGTATAAGCCCTTGGGACAGTTAGCAAGCTTTCCAGTAATAATTACCTTGAGAAACAGGGACAAGTCTGAGCTATGCATCATCAGATTGCAAAATGTTTGAGAGAGAATTCAAAATCACAATGGGTCTTGACAGATGAGATAGACAGAAACCATTTCCATTGACTTGAGAAGTAGGGAACACAGATTGATGATGAATGGCAAAATATCCAAATCAAGATGAGTAAGAACAGCACGGTGGCACAATAGTTAGCACGGCTGCCTCTCAGTGCCAAGGACCCAGGTCCAATTCTCAGCTTGGGTCACTGTCTGTGTGGAGTTTGCACATTCTCCCCATGTCTTGTGGATTTCCTCTGGGAGCTTCAGTTCCCTCTCACAATCCAAAGATGTACGGGTTTGGCAGATTGGCTTTCTAAATTGCCCTTTATTGTCAGGGGAGCTAGCTAGGGTAAAAGCACAGAGTTCTGGAGATAGGGCCTTGGTAGGATTGTGATCGGTGCAGACTCAATGGACTGAATGGCCGCCTTCTGAACTGTATGATTCAATGAAATTTATTCTATCTAATTACAAACTGGACCGCTGTTCTTCAAGAGGCAGATTAAATAGTGGTTTTTCAGAAGGAAATTAAGAAAACTAAAGCATCTGAAGGGAAAGAAAATTAGACAATAACCAGGAAAATGAGAAGAGCTGGGTTATTCTTAGAGTCGGCATGATTTGCCAGGCCAAATGGCCTCCTTCTGTGCTGAAACCACTCTATGATTCTAATTCTTCACTATATTTCTGGTACACATTGAAGAAAATGTTTAATGGCTTACTCCTGAGATGTAGCTGTATGCACACACAATAGTACAATTGTGTTGAAAGTTGATTAAAATACAAATATGGCAAGTGCAGATTTTATTTTTTTGTCTGTCTTTAAAAGAATCCCATTTATAAATGAATGATGGATTAACGGTTGGAAAGGTAAAAACAAGGCCATTAATCTACTTAATTGTATACAGTGTGGATGGACTGCACAATTATACAAAAATTACTATTATTATTTGCCTCGAGGAACAAGACTTCACTAAAATTAATGGTGGAAGATCTAGCTATTACAATCTTATTTTAAGTAGACTGTAATATGAAGTTTATGTGAATTGATTAGTTGTCTGATTCCAAAGCAAAATTTGTTAAAATGCATTACTGTTGTACAAAGGTACTGCAGGACAAAATCAATAATATGTAGAATCCACTATCTAAATAGAAAGCATCCAGAAAGAAATTGATCAAAATAGCCTAAAATATATTTAACACAAAAAGGCTTAATGGGAATATAATTCTGTATCTTTTTTGTAAAACAAACACTTAGTATCGAGATTAAGAGGTAAAAATTCATTTGACACAGTGGCACTAAGATGCATGGTATCAGATCAGCTGCTTGTTATGGGCAGCGCCTGATAATCTGTTTCAATTTAGTCATTGGAACGAAACATCAAGTGTTACTTACAATGGCGGCTACTCTGATACTGCACCTTTTGTGCAACTGGTCAAATGAACCCCTAAATGTATTGCAATCGTTATCCTGAATTAATTAACTTTACCCTCTACAAATCGGATTTTAATCAGATTATATTAAGTATGCATTCTGGATAAAAAAAAATGTCCAGATATCAATCTCACATTGTTAATAATTCCACATCAGTTTGTACAGAGCAGAGGTGTGCCCAGTGACTGAAATTTACTCAGAATTTGTGCAGATAATTTTAATCCTCAGCAGCGGGTAAGTTTGGATTGGGAAGAACTTAAAATCTGAAAGATTTTAAACCCGAATGCACTCTTCCTCTCACTGGGTCTTTTTCCATCACTTTTATATCCACGCCCACTTGTTCACCACAACTTCAGAATCCTCGTTCTACCTGGACCCCTACCTCTAACCTCATCCTCATAGAACTTTTCAGTGATAACTACTGCAGCTGTCTCAATGTTTTCTATTCCTTTTATTCATGCTAACTCTCTGACACCTCATCCTACCTCCCACGATCAGGGTAGAATGTTCCATATCCCAATTATTGAATGAAGAAAAATCATCTCATCTTCACTTTAGACCTTAGACAGAAGCATATTCAGAGTCAATGGACAGGAGGCTGGTTTGAGTGACGGACTGGACTTCGTTCACAACTCTTTGTAGTTTCTTGTGGTCTTGACAGAACAGGAGCCATGCCAGGCCCCATGAAACAATATTTTCAATGCAGCATCTGTAAAGATCGGTGAAGGTTGTAGGGGACATGCCAAATTTCCTTAGCCTCCTGAGAAAGTATTTATTGGCAGGCTTTCTTACCTATAGCATTGGCATTGAGGGACTGGGAGATCGAGTTGTTGGTGATCTCAACAGCTAGAAACTTGAAGCTCTCGACCATTTCTACTTCACACACATTGATGTAAATAGTTCATGTCTTCTACTACACCTCCTGAAGTCAATGTCTATCCTCTTCATTTTACTATCAGTGAAGGAGAGGTCATTGTCATTGCAACAGTTTATCAGATTCTCTGTCTTGTTCCTGTATTCTGTCTCATCATTGTTTGAGGTTCAACCTATTACAGTGGTGTCATCGGCAATCTTGAAAATCGAGTTGGAGGGGTATTTGGCTACACGGTCATAAGTGTATAAGGAGCATAGTAAAGGGCTGAGGACATAGCTTTGTGGGGCACTGGTGTTGAGGATAATCATGGAGGAGGTTTTGTTACCCATCCTTACTGATTGTGGTTGTTGGGTTAGGAAGTCTAGGATTCAGTTGCAGAAGGAGGAGCCGAGCCCTAAGCCACAGAGTTTGGAGGTTAGCTTCAGCTAGAGTTATAGAACATTTTGGACCAGCAATTCAGGAAAAAAATAAAGACTTTTGAAAGGAGTTGGAGAATGTTTGTCAGGATGTCCCTCGAAGTGAGGCCCTTCAGTTATGAGGAGTGTTAGCACTGTTCTTGAAATAGAGTAGATGAAGAAATAACCTAAAGTATTTTCAAGACTGAAAAGTTTCTATAGATAGATAGAAAAAATATATTTTCTCTGATGAATTAGTTAGTAACCAGGAGTCATAGATCGGCAACTTTTTGCAGAATGTAGAGTGAATTCTCTACATTCACTCAAACCAGCCTCCTATCCATTGACTCTGTCTACGCTTCCTGCTGCCTCGGAAAAGCAGCCAACATAATTAAGAACTCTATGCAGCCAGGACATTCTCTCTTGCACCTTCTTCCATCAGGAAAAAGATACAAAAGTCTAGGTCATGTACCAACCGACTCAAGAACAACTTCTTCCCTGCTACCATCAGACTTTTGAATGGACCTACTTTATATTAAGTTGTTCTTTCTCTACATTCTAGCTATGATTTTAACCCTACATTCTGTATCCTCCCCTTTCCTTCTCTATGTATGGCATGCATTGTCTGCATAGCACAAGAAATAATACTTTTCATTGTATACTAATACATGTGACAGTAGGAAATCAAATCAAATCAAAAATCAGAGACCTACATGCCGGAATTTTACCAGCATGCGCGCTCCGATTTTGGGGCAGGCTCGCCAAATGGAACTCTCTGTTAACCTCAGGCAGGATTTTATAAGCCTCGCCTGAATGAGGTCATAAAATGCCAGCCATATTGTTTTGCCTTTTATGATATTTGTCTACTTATAAATCCATAGAGCTGGATCTTACATTCTCTCACCAGAAGATCTGAATGTGAGGAACATATAAAATGGGGGAGGGGGTGGCCTTACCACTTTCTATCAACCAGTCGCTCAGCTGTCTTAAATTTTACAGCTGAAATAATGGCCACAAACAGGCATCAAACCCTTGCTGGAAATTTCTTTATGGGAGGGGGAGGCCAACACCATGCAGGAAGGCTGGCAGCTTCAGCTGTATGGTTGGTGTCAGGCAAGGCAGTCCTTCTTTGTAGACGCCATGGCCTATCAGAGTCAATCCTCAAAATCAGTGCCCATCCATTAATCCTCTTTACTGCCTCTTGAACCCAGCCTCTGAATGGATGCGAGAGGCAAAAATCGTCATCACGTTGAGAAAATGCTTGCATGCCCACCTGAGGTGCCATAACCTACAGGTCCACAGACCAAGAACTGGACGGTGAAAACAAGGCTGCGTATCATTCTTCAGTTAGCATGGACACGATGGGCCAAAAGACTGTAATAAAGACTTTCATATATTTCTCGTTGCCAACTTAATTACAATCTTCAACCTTTATATAAAACATTCTAGACACACTTTCTACTAATTATATTTCCAATATAAACAAATCAAAATTTGTATTATTTCCATTTATACCCCATTGTTTTTAACTATGGCACTTCTATCTTTTTCCCACAATGTTCTTTTTGATATAATTAATCTTCTGACTTGTTCCATTTCTCAACTCAAAAAACTTCTATTTAATACTGAGTTCAAGCAAAGGTAAACTTCCATCTTTTGTTATTTGGGTGCAGATAGTCACCTAGATAGAAAATCTGATTTTCTAGCTTGGCATGTAGCGGATGGCCCAGCTAAAAGTTCATTGATTTTTGGCGGGATCAGATGATCCCAATAGTATGTGGGACTAGAAAATCCCATTCTTAGGGTCTGAATTTCCCAAAAGATTTCTATGTGTGGCCTCGGTGGGAATTGATCCACATTTGGACAATTTTTTGGAGGTTGAGGAGATTTGAACTGTAAAAGAGATATGTGAGACCTAAGGGCTTCAAAAAGGTCAGTTCCTCAGAAATCGGGGCACCCTATTTAAATAGTGTCCCCATTCTCAAAATAGTACGGATCGCTGGAATCAATCCTTATTGCCCCTTCCTAAGTGAATGACATCTCTCATGGGATCGCCAAAATGTCCCCCACAGGTGCCCCCTCAGGCCCCAACCCTTTCAGGTTCCGCCTCATGACAATGCCAACCAGACACAGCCTCCTGGTTCTCTGGCAGAGCCAGGTTGTCAGTGCCAGATAGACACAACCAGGATGCAAGGGGACAGCGTCAAGGCATGTCCCTGACCACCCATGAGCTTTTCTGGTCTCAGAGACCCCCTGGCATGGTCATCGTACCTGGTAAGAAGTCTCACAATGCCAGGTTAAAGTCCAACAGGTTTATTTGATAGCATAAGCCACAAGCATTCAGAGCACTGCTCCTTCATCTGCTGAGTGGGATTTCAGTTCACATATAAAGACACAAACTTAATTTACAAAATAATAGTCGACAGTGCTAATTATATGTTTTAAAACATGAAACATTGTGGGGTTATTACTTTCTTTTTGATACAAGATGTTGGCAATAAATCGGCCAGCATTTATTGCCAATCCCTAATAACCCTTGAAAAGATGGCAATGAGCTGCCATCTTGAACCGTTGCAATCTATGTGGTGTAGATATACCTACAGTGCTGTTAGGAAGGGAGTTCACTGTTTTTGATCTAGCGACAGTGAAGGAACAGTGATATATTTCCAAGTCAAGATGGTGTGTGGCTTGGAGGGGAACCTCCAAGTGATGGTATTCTTATGTATTTGCTGCCTTTATCCTTGTCTTTTGGTAGTGGTCAGAGGCTTGGAAAGTGCTGTCGAAGGGGCCTTATTGAGTTGCTGCCGTGCTTTTTTCAAGAGGGTATATATTGCTGATGAGTGTTGGCAGTGGAGAGGTAAATGAATAGCAGATGAGGTGCTTTGTCCTGGATG
Source organism: Sphyrna mokarran (assembly GCA_024679065.1). Lineage (NCBI taxonomy): Eukaryota > Metazoa > Chordata > Chondrichthyes > Carcharhiniformes > Carcharhinidae > Sphyrna > Sphyrna mokarran. Next base: position 99,117,903 of record JAGIQG010000003.1, on the reverse strand, counting down.
ATGTTGAGCTTCTTGAGTTTTGTTACAGCTGCACTCCTCCAGGCAAGCGGAGAGTATTCCACCACACTCCTGACTTGTGCTTTGTCGATGATGGACAGGTTTGGGGAGTCAGGAGGTGAGTTACTCACTGCAGGACTCCAGGTCTCTGACCTACTCTTGTAGCCACTGTTTTTTTTTGGCAGTTTCAGTTCAGTTTCTGGTCAATGATGATACCCAGAATGTAGGGGATTCAAGTTAGTAATGTCATTGAACGCTAAAGGAAGATGGTTAGATTGTTCCTACTGGAGGTGATCATCATCCAGCAATTGTGTGACATAAATGTTACTTTCAGCTAATACCTGGTAGCACAGTGACACTGTGGTTAGCACTGTTGCCTCACAGCGTTAGGATCCCCAATTCAATTTCAGCCTCAGGTCACTGTGTGGAGTTTGCAAACTCTCCCCTCAGCTACGTGCGTTTGCATTGGTTGCTCCACTTTCCTCCCACACTGCAAATATGTATGTGTTAATGGCCATACTAAATTTTGTCTCAGTATCAGGGGGATTAGCAGGTAATAAGTTGCGTTATGGGGATAGGGTCTGGGTGAGATTGTGGGTGGTGCAGACTCAATGGGCCAAATGGCCCCCTTTTGCAATGTAGGAATTCTATGAACTGGTAGTTTGAATGTCTTTTTAAAAGTTATCAATCGCTGCAGAGATCATGACATTTCCCACAATGTGAATGTCTCTGGTAAGACTGGTGTTTCTTAACTAAGGCTGGATTTGCTTCATAGGATAGTTAAAAATCACACATTTTTCAATTCATAAATCTGAGTCCTTTGGCTGCTGGCCCTCCTGTCACTAGAAATTATATCTTCTTACTCAATCAAAACTCTTGATTATTTTGAACTTGTCTATTAAATCTCCTTTTAACTCCAAAGATGTGCTGGTTATGAGCATTGGCCATCCTAAATTCTCCCTCAGTGTATACGCGAACAGATGCTGGATTGTGGTGACTAGGGGAATTTCACAACGACTACATTGCAGTATGAATGTAAGCCTACTTGTCACTAATAAATAAATAAACTTTACTTTAACATAACTTGCTCTGAGGAGAATATCTCCAGCGTCTTTGGTATCCTCAAACAACTAAAGTTCCAACTCTTCAGTAAATCCCATCTGCACTCTCTCTAAGACCTTGACATCCATCAGTATGGTGCCAAAAATTGGACATAATCACTCCAGTTGAGCATAATCAACAATTTAAGGAGTTTAGCATATATCCTTTTTATTTTTTTTTATTCATTTGGGCATAGGCGTCACTGGCTGGCCAGTATTTATTGCTCATTCCTAGTTGCCCTTGAACTGAGTGGCTTTTCAGAGGACAGTTGAGAGTCAATCACATTGCTGTGACTCTGAAATCACACATAGATCAGACAAGGTAAGGCTGACAGATTTCCTTCCCTAAAGGACATTAATGAACCCGACGGGTTTTTCTGACAATGGTTTCATGGTCATCAGTAGATTCTTAATTCCAGATATTTTTTATTGAATTCAAATTTCACCATCTTCCATGGCAGAATTTGAATCTGGGTCCCCAGAACATTAGCTGAGTTTCCAGATTAATAGTGCAGTGGTAATACCACAAGACCATTGCCTCTCCTAATGTCCCACTTTACAAAGAAAATGTCTGGTTTTTTTTCTCCTTCTATATAATAAGTTGTAAAAAGTCTCATGACACCAGGTTAAAGTCGAACAGGTTTATTTGGTGGCACGAGTTTTCAGAGTGACTCACCTGATGAAGGAACAGTGCTCCAAAAGCTCATGCGACCAAATAAACCTCTTGGATTTTAACCTAGTGTTGTGAGACTTCTTACTATGCCTACCCCATCCAACACATCATAATAAACTGGTCATTGTTCAATGCCAATTGATGCGCCTCTTTTCATTTTACGTAGGAGTTTGGAGATCCAGGTTTTGATGCAGCTGTGGTCTAAAATTAGAGGTGGGTGAGTATTTTCAGAACATAGCCAGGGAAGAAGCTGGGCCATGATGTTAGGCCAAGAAATTGTAGAATAGGCACATAACCAGATTAAAACAAAATGTCAGTACCAAAGCCCAGAGGAAAATTATTTGTGGAATGCCAGACCAAAAACCCCATGCTGGTCATTCAAATTACAGCAGGTTAGGAGCTGTTGGTCTGACAGCTCAGGTTAGAGGAAAAATTGACATGAGTAGGGTAAGATTAAGGGCATGAGTTAGATGTAAAAATGATAGTAGGTCAGAAACTGCAAGAAAATTTAAACAAAGAAATGGGAATGGATCAGTATTGGAAGAATCACAAACTTATACTCTCATACAAGGTGAATGCTGCATTAAACATATTACACGGAGACTTGGTAAGCAGCAGCAAGATGTGCAAAACACCACTTACTGGGCAGAGGATTCAAAATGCATTGTGATTGGGCATTGTTCATAAAAGAAAACAGTGAACAGCCATTATTCATGTTACCATAAATCTGTCTGAAATACTAGGCATGAAGATTTTTTGGAGAGTAGGCGCATTTGATACAGAAGGCTTTCAATGTAACATGGTTTATACTGAATTGTCATTGATATCTGATCAATTGGCCTCAATGGGAGAAATTTTTCCTTTCTGCTGCTATGGGAATTGTAGCAGGCGGAGCGCAGACCATGGAAACATCCATTGACCTTTGGTGGGATTTTCTGGTTTTGGGGCGAATGTAGTCAAAAAATCCTGCTCAATGTCTCAGTAAAAACATTATGTTACTTTTCTCTTTTTTTTAATTTCATAGTTATTAATATTCCATTCTTTACACCTGCAGCATTCACCATTCCCTGATCAAATGGACAGGCTGCCATTGGTGGTGGGACGACACCAATGCTATTGTTCAGCCAGGCAGAATTGTTATTATGGGGTCTTTAATTATCCTCATTTTACTTGGATAGTAATATAAAAGGCAGGGAGGAGGAAGAGTTTAAAAAATGTGGCCAGGAAACATTTCTACATCAGTATGTTCCCAGTCCAGTGAGGAAAGAGGAATTGCTGGATTAAGAACCAGAGGATAATAATGAAAAGCGACTCATAAAAGAAGAAACAGTGACTTAAGAATATACTTGATAACATAGCAAGTGGCTCAGATCCGGAATGCATTGTCTGAGGGTGAGATGGAGGCAGATTCAATCCTGGTTTTCCAAAGGAAATTTTATAAATATCTTCAGGAAAGAATATACAGAACTTCAAGGAAAAAGCAGGGCAGTGGGACAAAGTGGGTTGCTCTTGCAGAAGGTATAGATAAGACGTGCCAAATATGTGTTCTTTTTCAAAGTCATTCATAACCGTGTGATTCTGAGATGATAAAAAGTATACTATTAAGCCAGAGTGCCTTCTCTTTCCTCCTTAGCTTACAAGAAAGTTTCTGACCTCTATTCTACACATGCCTAGAAGGGACAACTTAGATTTAATTACGTAAAATCAACAAGGTGGAATTCACATCCAAACTTGCTACAAGGCCTGGGGCATAGCATTTTTGTCTGCTAATGTGCGTTTTTGTACAATAAAATAAAATGTTCCAAGATTCTATTATTTCAGAATAAGACATTTTCTCTGTAATAATGAAGATCGTAAATCGAAATCAGCAAGTCAGACTCCTCTGTTCTTTATTTCTAGTGAACTACTAAGTATGTGTTCTCAAACTTGTGCTGCTTCACTATAGTTAACAGCAATTATTTTCACCAAATGACTGGGATCTTTCTCAAATAATGCCAAATTATATTGTTAAAGTCTGTAGAAAAAATGAATTTCAATATTTTTTCAAATTTGTGATTATTTATCTCCTTCGCTAATGCTAATTTTGGTAAATTTATGTGTCACCACTCACTAATGCGAGTACTACATTGATCAACTACCATAAGAGATTCTGTGACTGTCCTCAACATCTATTAATTCATTGTGCAAAATAGTAATTTTTGGATGGGATCTTATGTATCCAGAGGTGTTATTTAACATAACCACTTAAAGTGAAATCACTATAGCTATAGATATCAGGATTTTATATACAATAATTATTAAACCAGCATTCCCATCTAATGTTGTGGCTGTACATACCTGTAATGCTCAGGAGAAAGTAGAGTCACCAGTTTCTGCAAATTAAACATACTCTGCAGTTTATATGTGTAAATCTGACACCTCTAATTATTTCAGAATAGTTCGAATGGTCAGAATCCTATGGTGATGTGCTTGGAATGAGAAGGGCATTTACTGAGATGGGATGGCAACATACCTGAACCTCTCCAACATTTCCGTCTCCAACCAAAATCCCACCAATCCAGAAATCTAGAATATTCCCGATACACAGCCCCACATCCACTCCCTCCCACTGACCACCACTCAACAACCCTTCCCGACCACCTGACTGTCCAGCCCAACCCTTCCTACTGATTTGAACCAGTTATACTCCTTGACTATTGACCATCCCTTGACCTCGAGACTGTCTCACTCACAACACCTGACTATTCTCTAATCCTCCAGAGCACGGTACATCCCTGATCAGATGAATATACACCTGACACCCCTCTCTCCCCAACCTTCCACCTTCCCACCTCTGAAGAACCCTGCAGAATGATTTATAAGCAATAATCAATAAGCCAAAGGATTTGGTGGTCGTAGCTTAGGGAACGGTTAATGGTGAGCACGTGGTGTCTTCTTCTTTGCACTTGTTGTGCCCTCTGGCATTTTTATCTTTTTATCAGTGGCTGGTTTGACCATCTTTGGTGCTGTAACTGGAGGTTGACTCTGTGCTTAGTATGAAGGTCATGATTTATCTTCCTTAACAGTGTCTGTCAGTGTCAGGGTTTCACGAAGATTCAGGTCAGCACTTTATATAGCTGAACCCAAATTTTCAGTATTTCTCTTCCAGATAACATCATCTCTGGTTTGCATGGTACTGAAGATAGGTCCAATCTATGCAAGAACCATTTCTCTCTTATGGAGTAACTTCTAGCTGAAGTCCTTGTTCTTAGTGGAAGACATAAGGTGGAATTTTTTCAAAGTAAGGTTTAAAGCAGGCAAGAAAACTTCCGATTTTTTCACATTGCTAAGTATTGGTAATTTATGGCACTCTGTGCAACACAGGGGCTATAATGTGAATCTCGCCAGTAGGCAGGGTAGAATCTCAACTTGCCCATGAAGCCAGCTACTGAGTACCAGGGGCACTATTGCACAGGCACCCTGATCTCCCAGTACACTGTGCATACAGTTGTCACAGTATACTGGGACATCTGTCATCCGCATTATGGACACCATCCCTCCACCAACGCATCCCTTCCCCACCCCATTGCCACCCCGGCTCATTGCTCAGTCTGGCATTAATATTTAAATCAGCCTCATGCTCTTTCCAGGCACAAGTCTAATTCTGCTAGCAGAAGGGGGCTGGCAAGATCACGAGAGGTGAGTAATTGGGCAGAAACACTATTTTTCACCTCTTACCCTATCTTAGTGGCTTGCCACACTGATCACTGGTGTGTCAAGCAGCTTAGATCCCACCCCTATTGTTTTTCTATACTTCTCCACCATTTTATCTGTCCTTGTTGCTTTTGTTGAATGATTTCTTTCACCTCCAGAGGTTACAACAAATCAAATGCCAAATGTAGTTGTCTCATCATTAACAATGCCGAGAGGTATTAGTTGTTGAATGAATGGTGTTCCTATATGTTAGTAAGAATAGATTAAGATGTTTGATCAGTGAACCTTGTTCTCTGGTTGCTCTCTATATGTTTGAACAAAATATTTTGCTAGTCTATTCGTAACTGGATAGCATGGTGCAGATCTAATATGCCATTTTCTTTCAAGAAACTTTCAAATTATCGCATGAAAAATTGAGGTCAGTTGTCGCTTACAAATTCTCAGAGAATCCAAACCTACTAAAGCCTTCTCCTAGTTTCTTGATTGTCTTTTTCAATGAAATAACAACTTCTAGCCACTTCAAATCAGCCTTGATCATTACAAAAAAACACACATCCCTCCAAAAGATCCCACAAAATCTGCATACCCTCATTGCCAAGTTTCTTCTGGCTATTAGATACAGCAGTGCTAAGGATGGCATGTTTCTTACTGTCACACATGAAAAATGCATTCTAGCTTTCTCTTCAATTTCTACAACAAATGCAGGTTACCAAAAATAACTCCTGTCAATTTGCTTCATGCATACAAATCCTCAATGGCTCTCACATAACTTGTCCAACATTCATCTTCTCAATACAGGCAAAACGATCACACTGAGCCCCTAAGAAGACATCCTGACTGCACTGACAGCTCTAGTCTTCTAGAAGAGTATGATTTCAAGTCAGGTATTAATTCTGAGGTCTTCCCTCATAATGCCACATCCATCACTTCTGGGAGCATTGAATCACTCTAAACATATTTCCTCACTTGTCCAATAGTGACTTGCATACTGTCTTAGTTACCTCTTAGTCACAAATCATGTGGATAGTTACTGTAAGGGCATCTCAGTTTGAAACATTGGTTCGTGCTGGTGTATGGTTTTGATTTTGTAATGGTTGAGGAATCATGTGAAAATCCTAGTGAGAACGACCAGCTCAGTCGTCATGTAACGAATACGAAAGACTATTTATTAAATTAAAGAAAAGAATCAAATACACATGGTTAGGACTAAAATACTCTAAGGTAATTAAATATATAAATTACTAAACGCACACACTTTATATAGCAATCACCCCTTGTTCCAAGATATATCTGTGATTTCTGAACTCCTTAAGATTTTCTCATTCTGACCAACCACGAATATAAATAATTAAGTAAGGCAAATCTAGTTTATAGTTACCACACAATATAAGGCAGATGATGAAGCCTGGGAATTGTTATTTCCTGGTTCAGCATAGATATTGAAACTGCAGTTATGAGGGTTTCTGTACTAAGTTGGCTCGAAGACTTCTTGTTAAAATAGCTTCTTGGCTTAGTTATTGCAATATTTGCCAGCATCTGCAGATGCTGGAAATTATATCCTGGTTTCTTTCTAATTCTCTCTTCTTTGTATTTGGGCTATTTTCATGTGTCACATTCCATGACTCTTGAAACTAGCATCTGTATACCTCCACCGAGCCATCTGTCATCTAGGTAACCTGTTTCCTGGTGATGGGTCTTTTGACACCTGATTCTGTCATTAGTAGGAAAGGTCACATTTCATCATCCCTTTTGAATTCTGGTTACTGCTGTTGCTAGGCATGTTTTTACCTGTTGCTGGGCAGATCATAACCTATCATTCTTTGTTAAATCCATGTCACTATTCAAAATAGAAGATACTTCTGCTTTAGCAGTTTGATGAACTACTAGATGACAAAGTCCTTGGTAGTGGCCATCTTGTCAGTCCACACACATTGCAATGTAGGAGTGACTATCAATATTTGATGGTGTAAGTATGTGCAGACAATAGCAATGCCCATCTCTGCATTCTGCTTGCTGCCAGAAATAGAATTCCCGTTTGTAGTCCAAAAATGGTAGTTAATGGACAATGGTCTGTCAACAGCGTGAACTTTCTTTTGTATAAGAACTGATAGAATTTCTTTACTCCAAAGATAATCCCTAATACTTCCCTTTCAATCTGTGCATAGTTATTTTCATGCTTGCTCAATATTTGAGACACAAAAGCAATGGGTCTTTCTTCACCTGATGGCATGATGTGGGATACCGCCACTTCAACAGCATCAGAGGATACATTATGCTCTAACTGCAGAGGTAGGGTAAAATCAAAATGTGGAAGAATGCCTCCATTTTCTCAGGAGGCTAAGGAAATTCAGCAGTCCTCTATGATTCTCACTAATTTTTGCAGATGCGCTATAGAAAGCATCCTTTCCAAATGCATGACAGATTGGTATGGCTCCTACTCGGAGCAAGGCCGCAAGAAACTACAAAGGGTTGTGAATGTAATGCAGTCCATCGTGTAAATCAGCGTCCCATCCATTGTCAACACTTCCCACTGCCTTAGAAAAGCAGCTGGCATAATCAAGGACCCCACACATTCTGGACTTTCTCCCTTCTATTTTCTTCCATCAGGAAAAAGATACAAAAGTTTGAGGTCAAGTACCAACCGAACAACTTCTTCCCTGCTGCCTTCGGAGTTTTGAATGGACCTAGCTTATGTTAAGTGATCTTTCCCTACACCCTAGCTATGACTGGAATATTATATTCTGTACCCTCGCCTTGCCTTCTCCCCTATGTATTCTATGAATGGCATGCTGGCAGGATACTTGCAGATGCAGCTGCTGTTGTGACAGGAGAATCCCGGCGGTATGAATGGCTGGAGAATTACAGCCAATACTTTTCACTGTATACCAATAAATGTAACAATAATAAATGAACACAGAAGGACTTTAGATTTGAACAATGCTTTTTTGGGAGTTATTCTGTTGTCTTTGGCCTGGAAATTCATCAGGGGATACATAGTGATACATCCCTCCTGCATTTTGAGTATGTGTGAATAAACTAACCCTCTCAGTGTACCCTATGTTGAATTTGCTACAGAATTATTAATAAAAATTGGACTGCACCAAAATTGAGAGATTGGGAAGTAGAACACCGCTTATAAAGCGGAAAACTTAAATCAAAACATCTTTCCATTTCTGGATGGGTGATGAGAGGAGAAACCAGGGCGGTTTAAATTAAAACTCATTTTGCCGTAACATAAACAAGGATTTATAGGATTTACTGACAAAACAGATGCAAAACAAAACTATAACATATATTGCATATAATCTATTGATATAGCTCTTAGGGCATAAAGGATCAAAGATGGAAAGTGGGATCAGACTATTGAGTTGGATGAGCAGCTATGAATGTACTGAATAACAGAGCAGTCTCAAAGGGCCTACTCCTACTCCTATTTTCTATGTTTCTGTGCAACTTGCTAATTGTGAATAGTATAGTGATACTTACTAGTAATAAAATAAAAATAATCTGTATATAGTAGAGTTTTCTGCAGGGTTTCCATTTTAAAAGTTTATGTCTTAGTGTCATAAGTCGTCTTACATTAATGCTGCAATGAGCTGTGGAAATGCACTAGTCGCCACACTCCGGCACCAGATTTGGTACACTGAGGGAGAATTTAGCCAGCTAATGCACCTAACCAGCACATTGTTCGGACTGTGAGAGGAAACCAGAGCAATTGGAGGAAACCCATGCAGACATGAGAACGATGCAGACAGCGCACTGACAATGATCCAAGCCAGAAATTGAACTCAGGTCCCTAGCACTATGAGGCAGCAGTGCTAAACACTATGCCACTCTGCCACCCCACAAACATTAGCATTTTCTAAAATATAAAATATCATAGGGAAATAATCTTTCAGCTATTCACTGAATGCAAACCTTGCTGGTAGCATAAATGTTGCTATTCCAGTACCTATTAGGATTAAAAATACACCTGATACAAATGTCAATTCACGATATCCCAACTTACTTGCTCAACCAGATCAAAATGCACACTTTCCCTCACATTCTTTTCTTGCCATTTATCATTATGAAATTCACAAAGAGCATGGGCTAATATCACACATTTATTCTTTCATCCCAAACCTAGCAGCACTTGTGTGCCCTGGGCCAACAAGGAAACTTACGGTTAGGCAGCAAGGAGTAATTCTCTTTGTAACTGTCATGGTTATTTGGCAAATTTGACCCCTCTCCGTCCATCGAAGATTCAGACATCTGCAAAAGCAGCAGCATTAAGCTTCATTGAGTGTTAAATGCCAAGACTCATCCTCTTTATTAAACACAGCTAAAAGTTCATTAATTCCCTGAATTACAGAACTTTATTCCTATTCCAAAACCATTCCCTTCAGGTCAAAATGGAGTTTTGAGCAGATCTGCACTCCAATTATAGTTTGAAAGCTGTGTGTTAACTTTCTAAGTTGAAGGTGGAAATGATGTTTACAATAGACAGCACTGAAATATCGGATATCTCTCAATTCACTGTCAGAGCCGTCAGTTACACATCTCTCCATCTGAAGATACATAAACTCAACCCCAAGAGATGCAGAATATTAATGGGAGCTGTCACCCACTGTCTGTCAACAACAAAGCAAATATTGCACTGTTTTCCCACTGGGATGTTTATCTTCACCCATATTTCATAGTTCAGGTCTCAAAGAATCATTCTAAAAAGTCAGCAACTAGCAGGGCAAATCAAACCATTATTTCTGCACTAGAAAGTCCACTTTGCAAAATTAGCAGAAGGGGTAAATGAGAGCAGGGTCCAGGGTACCCGAGCCCTGAAGCAGCAGCATCCTCCGGCTGCCGCTCCTACCTGGCCAAGCCCCCGGCAGTCCCGGCAGTGTGCGGGGAACCCTCCTCTCTGTTCCGCCCACAGCTCCGCGAGTGTTGCTCTAGAGAATGCGGAGAGCAAATAGCACAGGGGGGAGGGAGGAAGAGATGGGGAGGGGGTGGGAGGAGAGCGGGGTGGGAGGGGTGAAGAGAGAGAGAGGGAGAGCAGGAGGAATAAACGAGGAAAAAGAGGAGCAGGAAGACAATGAGGAGGGGAAGGGATGTGAGTGGAAAAGCAAAAAGAGAAAGAGAGAGAAAGGGCAGAGTGTATTCAAAGGAGTGTGAGGATGGAGAAGGGGTGGTGAAGGAGAAGGAGGGGCTGGGAGGGAGTGGAGAGAGATGAGAGGCTAGACAGAGAGAGAGAGAGAGGAGTAGGGAGAGAGAAGGAGGGAGAAGGTGAAAGGGGAGGGAAGGAGGGAAAGAGGAATAAGGAAGGGAGATAAAGGAGGAGCGGGAGGGAAGGTTAGGTGAAAGTGAGGAAGGAGGGATATGTAGAGAGTGATAAAGTCAAAATACTGCTGATGCTAGAATCTGAAGCAAGAACAGAAAAATGCTGGAAAATCTCAGCAGGTCTGACAGCATCTGTGATGAGAGAATAGAACCAATGTTTCAAATCTGGATGAACATTAGTCAGAGCTGAGGAATGAGGAAACAGAAACACAAAGAGCTCTAGTACTAGACTGAATGTGTATCTGAAGTAAGATTAGTCCAAAATAAAAGCAGAAAATACTGGAAAAATTAAGCTAGTCTGGCAGCATCAGCCCACGGGTTCTGAAGAAGAGTTATATTGGATTTGAAACATTAATATTAAATGTCTCTTACACTAAGGTAGAAATGGAAACTTCAGACAGTTCCACCAAACTTACCTGGATAGTTAACCAGGAAATACTGAACAGATTAAAACCTGGTCTAACACTACCTCCTAGTCGGCTACCTTCACCAGGCCACTCTCCCTGACCACCTAACTATTCCCAACGCAACCCATTCACTCACCCACTTAAGACCCTGCCCACCTTTCAACTCACCCACACACACTTCTTACTCATCAACCCACTCACACTCGTACCCATTTATCACTAACCCACTCATCCATTCATTCAGTAACATTCAAAGACTGGACCTTTAAATTTATCATACAACAGTTAGCACCATAAAAAGTGGGTGTGCTCTCTTTCTCCTTGACTCTACACTGCTCTGATGGTGTTCCCAGAGGGACACTGTACTGCTCATTTCTTTGACAGCCAGGAATGAATGGTCCCAGAAGAAATGCACGGCAGCATTGTGTTGGGAGAATCTTGGAGTGCAGTAGTAATCCACTCAACACTGCCGCTGCTCGAAGGATTAAGGTTAATGTCTCTGCACACTCCAATGAGCTCATCCCCTGATGCTTTTGCTCATTTGTGATCTATGCTTCATTCTATAACCTGTCTCACTTTCTAATCCCTGCCTGGGTAGTTTTCTCTCATTGATGTTTGCAAGCAGAGAGGTTCAATTCTTCATCTTCCTCCTTTACTCTCAAGGGTGCATCTAAAGGATGAAATGAAGGTTAATAAGTCACTTTCATTTAAAAGGATAGTACGAATGTTTCCTGAGCCAATTTTGCTGAAACGAAGTAATGGTGTCTTAGAATAAGAAAGAAGAGAACAGAATGTCATTACAAATCCTCCTGCCCTCTCTTCTTCAATTCACACAATGTGTTCCTTCTCCAATTAAAACACTTTCTTACCAAGAATTGCAGTCAAACAATTGGTAATCAGAATGTTAACAGATCTTTAATAAAAGCTGTTTCATATTACACGAAGCTTTGATGACTGAATGGATGAATACATGTGAGTGATATAAGTTTCCCAGATGAAGGTTGGACATGTAAGGAAAATCAGTCAGCCTTCAAGGTATTCATGATAGTTTATTTACTTCGCTTTATTATGGAACTGGCTAATATGAATACATTCAGCATTGGAAAGTGCAGAAAGTTTTTGAATTTTGGAAGTGCTGTGAAAGTTATTACATTATTTCTAGCTCTCACGTCAGTACACTTTTCCACTGTCACTCCACTGCTTTGTCCTTTGGGGCTTCAATCACTCAGGAACCATTGATGTTTTTCCTTCTTCTGTTCTTGGGGAAGGCATGATTGACTCATGATCTCCACCGCAGATAAGACAAAGAAGCAGATCTCAAATCCATGCCAAATAGGGATCAAATCCTGTGCTGTCCATACCAGCCAACTAAGCACTCTGGTCCCTCAAGGCGTTTGAAGCACTGTGGCAACATAGACTTCGACATGAATGTTGTCACCTGGAGCTATGGATTTCCATCACATGGCTGATCCCTCCTTCTCTTACTGCTGCCATTGGCATGTGTTGGAAGGATTCACAAGTTGTTAACCAATCTTTTTGACCCCATTATCAATGAACTATCCTTGGTCACCAATTCTTGAACATGGAGTTTCTGGCTCAGAGGCAGGGACACCAGCCACTGTAGCACAAGACTTCCAGGCAAGCGGTGTTATGGTAGGGAAGAATAGATTTATGTCAGCCATGATGTGAATATTCTTTTCAACACACAGTAAGGTGAGTTGACATTCTTGCTGGTTGACTTGCTTGCACAAGTCAGCGGTGGGATTAAAAGTGTTTTATTCAACTTTATTTGACAATGAGGCATGAGTCTTTGTTAAATGGGCAGAACAAGGACTTCAGAAAGGGTGGCACGGTAGAACATAGAACATAGAACATCACAGCGCAGAATAGGCCCTTCGGCCTTCGATGTTGTGCCGACCAATTAAGAACAAGCAGTGACCCTCTAACCTAAACCATTCCCTTTTCATCCATAAACTTATCTACTAACCTCTTAAACGCCACCAAACTTGGCGCATCTACAACTGACGCAGGCAGGCATTCCATACCCTTACCACCCTCTGGGTAAAGAACCTACCTCTGACATCTGTCCTAAAACCACCACCCCTTAATTTAAAGCTATGTCCCCTCGTGCTAGCTTTCTCCATCCTAGGAAAAAGGCTATCCTAGGATGGCACAACGGTTAGCACTGCTGCCTCATAGCTCCAATGAATCCAGGTTCAATTCCAGCCCTGTCTCTGTGGAGTTTGCACATGCTCTCATGTCTGTGTGAGTTTTCTCTTGGTGCTCCGGTTTCCTCCCACAGTCCAAAGATGTGTTGGTTAGGTTGATTGGCCATGATAAATTGCCCCACAGTGTCAGGGAGACTGGCAGAGTAAATACATGGGGCTAAAGGGATAGGTGGAATTGTTGTCGATGCAGACTTCATGGGCCGAATGACCTCCTGTGCACTGTAGGGATTCTTTGATTCTAAGGTTCAATTAAAAACAGCCTTAAGACTTGATTGCAACTGGATTCAACAAGCGTGTCTTCTAGCTGAGTCTCACTTTACCAATGGTGTGGCCCCGACATCCATAGCTCCTTTTTCAACGACAAATTTAGGAATAGATAACATGTTAATGTGAACCTTTGTTTTAATATTGCAGTATATGCATGCATAATGCTGGTGAAAATTATTCTCCTTAGGTATTTCATGAACCAGGACTGAAGAGGATAAGCAGTTGGGTTTCCGGTAGTATAGCACTGGCATGAGATAGCTCCATTTCATCACATATATCTGGTTAAGTTCCATCTCCGTGAGAGAGAGAGACCTAATTTGAAGGAGTTGTAATGAGTCTTTTATGGCAGTTCAGCCATATACTCTGGGATCTGATTTTTCTGGTTTCACGCCACAAGAGTTTATTTCCAAATCTTCCTGTGATTTAAACAAAGGGAAGAATTTGTTAAAAATCTACTCACATTCCAATTGTCTCTTCCAAGCCTATGTTGTCATTAAAAAGTGAAAGAAATAGGTTAGTAATGCCAGTGTTGATAAGAGAATCTGAGTATAGAAATGCCTGTTTGCAATGCTAATGCATGAATGCTTAACACTTCCACTGAGGATCCCTCTATGATATTTTAACAGAGGTCTGAACAGGTTATTTTACAGTGTTAACACCTCTGATCAAATAATAGAGGAATATTGCATAGATGTGGCAATTATTTGTGGGCACTTATTAAAAAGGTAAATTATGACCTTAATGTTTTTAATGTTACCAGATTCCATTTCTACAGTATGAAAGTAAAATACTGCAGATGCAGGACATCTGAAATAAAAACAGAGAATGCTGGAAATACTCGGCAGGTTCAGCAACATCTGTGGTGAGAGAAATAGAATTTCCTTACTACTGGATATGAGAAGTTTACTCTGAAAGGTGGAAGAGAGGAATGCAGGGGAAGTATAGATTCATATTTCCAGTTTTATAAAGTGTATTTTGGAACACCTCTGTCCATTATGGTTTCCCAATTCATTGCACTGCTAGAAAACTGGAGCAACATGGTGGTACAATGGCTAGCACTTCTATCCCACAGCCCAGGGACTTGGTCTAAATTCCAGCCTCTGAATATGTGGAGTTTGCACATTCTCCTGAGTCTCTGTAAGTTTCCTCCAGATGCTTCAGTTTCCTCCCACAGTCCAAAGATATGCAGGTTAGGTGGATTGGACATGTTAAATTGTTCCATAATGTCAGGGGGATTAGCAGGGTAACTACATGGGGTTATGGGATAGGGCCTGGGTGGGATTGTTGTCAGTGCAGACTCAATAGGCCAAATGGCCTCCATTATAAGAATTCTATGAAGATGTAAATGGTTCAGCTTTGACTGCTTCATAGCACGCAATGGCTTTGGCTGTTCCATAGAATTATTTGTCCACTACCCTGCCCTTTATCCGTAGCCCTGTAATTTTCATTTGAGTACATTCCAGAATACAACATATCTCTACACCAAATTATTTTATTAGCCCTGATTCTTTTGCCAATCACCTTAAATCCAGGTCCTTTGATTGCAGACTCTTCAACCACTGGAAACAGTTTATTTTTTATTATTCTATTAAAACCATTAATGATGTTGTCCACCTCTATCAAACTCTTAACCTTACCCCTGTTAGGGAGAACAACCCCATTTTCTCCAGTCATCCTACATAACTGGTGTCCCATATCTCTGGCACCGTGTTAGAAAATCTTTTCTGCACCCCCCTCCAAGGCTTGAAATTGGAGAGATTGAGTTCATCAGCATCTAAACCAAATTTGAAGTTTCACCTAGCTTGATGAGAGGGCAGAATTTCCAATTTGCCTCTTATCGTGAAAGTCAGTTTGGAGATAAGAAATTATCTGGCAGCTAAAAGGAGTAAGACATGGGAAGTTTTAAGCTGCTTCCTGGAGAATGAATGTCCCCTGAGGGACAGAATAAAGTATAATCATGGAGAGGGATGCTCCTTTTGTCATTTCAAGAGTTAAAGGTTACTTTAAGAATTTATTTGCTATAATTTAGTTTATAAATTATCTGTTAATTAGTGTTTGAAGAATGTTGCTTTTCGTTTGTGTATAAAAGTCTTAAAATCTTTTTGGGTGATCTCAATCAGTCATTGAAATTAGAATAACTTTTTAAAAGTTATCAGTGTGTTTGGCGTTTATAACAAATTGGGGCCTCTGGTGGGAGTCCAAATCTAGAGTTTAAATGAACAGGATTTCCCTGTATCTTTTGCTGTATTGAAAGGTTAACGTAGCTGTATCTATTGTGGAAGTGTTTCCCAAAGAGCACACCAGTCTTTGAGTGCCCTGCAGCAGCTCGCAAAGGTTAATTTGAAAGCAATAGCCAAAATGTTAGAAATAGATTTAAAAGTAAGCAGTAAAAGGCAGCAATTGTTGAAGTGGCTCAGTGTCTGGACCTTGAGGGAGAAAAGAGTAATCCCAGTCCAATGTTTAGTTATCCAGTTGCAATTGAAGCAACATGAACTGGAAAATTAAATTAAGAAAAAGACGCTTGAGGAAGAAAGAAAAATGGAAAAAACAAACTTGAAAGCGAAAGAGAGGAAAAACAAAGGGAAATGAGATTTTTATTAAGAACTCAAAAAGAGAGGGAAGCAGAAAATTTGGACTGTATAGCGAATTGATTGCCTGAATAGGGAGCAGCAGAGAGACTTGACCGTCAGCCAGCTTTAATGCCCTGTTTTGGTTTGACAAGGAATATTTGCTTAGTGCCTGAATTCAGTCTTAAAGTTGATTTATTAGTCACAGCAGATTTACATTAACACTGCATTGAAGGTTGTGTGAAAATCCCCCAGTTGCCACACTCCAGCACTGACCAGGTACACTGAGGGAGAATTTAGCATCAGCAATGCAACTAACCAGCCTATGGGAGGAAACTGGAGCACCTGGAGAAACCCAAGCAGACAACATGCAGACTCTGCATACATAGTGACGCAAGCCAGGAGTTGCTCGTGTGAGGCAGCAGTGCTAACCAATGTGTCCGCCTGCCACCCTGAAAAGGTTTGAAACATATTTGATACCACTTGATAAAATTCCAACAAGTTTGAATGGCCTAAAGAAATATTGACAATTTTATTACGAACTGTTGCATTAGGGAAAGCATTGAAGGTCCATTCAACCCTTTCAGGTGAACAGCCTGCAGACTATGATACAGTTAAGACTGCTGTGCTCAGTGCATGTGAGCTAGTTCCAAAAGCTTATGGACTAAAGTTTAGACATCTGAGGAAGAGACAGAATCAGACTTTTGTGGAAATTGTCAGAGAAAACGTTTGATGTAGGGAAATTAAACTGGAACAAGATTTTGAAACCATTCGACAGGTATTGTTTGTAGAAGAGTTCGAAACAGTATACTTTTAGAAATAAGGGTCACAATTTTCCCATCGTGATCCGCAACTTCTCTGGCAGATGGCAGTGGGAGATATGCATCGCCGACCTTGTTCCGGGATTTGCGCTTACACTGGGAATACGTGCGCATCTCCAGAGCCGGTGAACAGTCACTGGCCAAACCACGCTGGAAACTGGTGGGAAGGCAGGTAAGTAATTTGAATCTTTTGTTAATATGTTTTAAATGTTGTTTAAATCTAATTATCGAGAACTTTCCGGTCCCAATTGAGTCTCCCACCCCGCCAGGAGTACTTCATTCAGGCAGGGTTTAGACTAGCCCTGCACATTCGGGGAACTGACAGGAGATCCCGCCAGAATGAAGGAGGGTCAGGGGTGGGGGGAGTGGTGCCTTCTGGATGTGCGCACCCTGGCAGTGCCCCCGGCATTGCCCAAGGGGCAAAGTGGCCATGCTCAGAGGGCGCCTTAAGCACTGCCCACTGGGCTTAGGCACTGCCAATGGGGTGGGACCTCTTGTGGGCAGGATCTCGGGATGAATGGTGGGGTTGGAGGATCCCACTCGGCAGACAGGATCAGTCTGGGAATGGAAGGAGGGCTGTGATTGGGGCAGGTTGGGATTTGTGGAGGTGGGGGGATGGTCTTCTGAAGGGGGCCTTGCCAGGGTGAAGGGATTTTTTTGGGAGGATCGCTGCTGCTGGGATGGGTGGACTGGACATCGGTATGCTCTGGGGTGGGGTGGGGGCGGCTGGCTCGGGAATTGTTGCATACAGTGGATTGGGCCATGGGTGGCAGGGGGACTGGAGGGGCAGCACTGTGGGGGTCTCGGGCTAACTAGCAATTGGGCTAGCCAGCAAATGGGTCGTCTGACAGGTCAGGCCGACTGCTCGTGCGCAAAGTTCCAGAACTGTCAGACTCCAGCGTGAATAGATCCCCCGCTCCCGAGTTTTAAATGCTATTCACCTTTGAGACCTATGCAATGCACAGAGTGTGGATATTCAGGTGAGAAGCTGAACTGAGAAAACAGTTGGGATCTAGAACAGTTTCCCCACTTTTGGGAGAATCGTGGCCCAGGTTCCATCTAGTAAAGTTGCCAAAACAGGAGAAGATACAGTTATGATTAATGGTTAATCCTACAACATATAGGTGATAGTCTTTGCTTGCAAGCCCACACAGAAACTGGAGTGATAAGAGAAGTAATCCTGAGGAGATAGCAGTCATGAAAAGACACATTCTCCTCAAGTCAGGCAAGGAGATAGGATGGTGGACAGGTGTGACTCGAGGAGACCAAGACATTATTCTTGCCAAATGAGAGGATGAAGCCCAAAGTGGTAGCATTTATGAGCATGAATAATATGACTGCACATAATTTTGCCCCCATAGACGTATCATAATGTGACAATACAGTAGCTTCAAATGTATTTACTATTGGTAAAAACCTAAACAAACATATTTATAAGGATTTTGTATTCACAGATGGGACCTCCAAATCTTTTTTCAGGGAAGCAGCAAACAAATAAATACTATAAGAAATATGGGATCAGTTCAATCACTGATGATTTTGTATCCCTCTAGAAGGGATGCTATTTAGGAATGAATTGATTAGAGTTTTCAACAGAGGTTATTCAACAACATAAAATTAATTCATACTTTGATTTAATTTCTGATGTTGTCACAGTGGGGATTGTATTAAAATTGCCTCTTAATGATGTTGATTTCATTCAAGTGAGTGATCTCACTGGAGATAAAGTTCTGCTGTCCCTGGTGCTGTCAGACAAGTCCGATGAAATGGTAAAAGTTAAAATGTATCAATGCATTAAGTGGCGAATAGGAATCTGCAACTATCTATATTTCTATGTGAAAGTTACAATTCTTTCCGTAGTTTGTAAGAGTGAAAATCTCAAACTGCTGAAGTTAAAAGAACATGAAAATCTAAGATTGTCAATAAAAATTACAAATGGTTGGGAATGAGTTGAAGCTGTTTGAGTTAATCTTGCAGGCAGAGCCACAAGTGTCAATGCAGCTGTCAAACACAGCTGTGGCACTCCAAGTTGATGGAAGACTGCAAGAAACCACAAAAGGTTGTGAATGTAGCCCAGTCCATCACACAAAGTAGCCTCCCATCCATTCCTCAGCAAAGCATCATTAAGGGCCACACGCACCCTAGACATTCTCTCTTCCACTTTCTTCCCTTGGAAAAAGAAAAGTTTCAGGTTACATACCAATCAACTCAAGAATAGCCTCTTCTCAGCTACCACCAGACTTTTGAATGGACCTACCGCTCTACACTCTAGCTATGACTGTAACACTACATTCTGCACTTTCTCCTTTCCTTCTCCATGAATGGTATGCTTTGTCTGTATAGTGCTCAAGAAACATTACTTTTCACTGTACACTAACACATGTTACAATAATTAATCAAATTGGATCAAAAGAAATGCTTTAAAACAAAGTGCCTTAACACAAAATTACTTGGCTGTAACTAATACCAATGAAATGGAACCATAAAGATAAATTTGAATTCTGGAAGATGAATTAAAACTTCAGAATCACGATGCAGATGTCATTATGAAAACAAAATTGAACAAAATCCGGGCTGACTAGGGAAAGGAACTTCAAACAATTTATAAACTAGTTAGAAAAGAAAACCAGGATTTTTTGACTGACCATCAACAGTGCCTCAACATAAGCAGGGAAGGAAAACTTGAATTCTCCATTTAGACAGGAGGAGATTTTGTAGAAGGATATTTTTTGTGTCATGAAAGGGAATGGAGCTAAGAACTGATGTATCACAGCTGTAGAATGAAAATCAGATGCACAAATCTCCACACTCATAAAAATCACATCCAAATTATGAAATCAATCTGCAAAATAGTGAAATCAATCTCTCTCAGCAAGTACTGTGAGCAATAAACTTTTATACAAATATGTAAAAATCTGTTGCGGACGGCATGGTGGCACAACAGCTAGCAAAGCTGCCTTGCGGCGCCAAGGACCTGGGTTCAATTCCAGCCTCAAGTTATTGTCTGTGTGGAATTTGCACATTCTTCCTGTGTCTGTGTGGGTTTGCTCTGGGTGCTCCGGTTTCCTCCCACAGTCCAAAGATGTGTGATTTACGTTGATTGATCATGCTAAATTTCTCTTCAGTATCGGGTACTAGCAGGATAAATATGTGGGGTTACGGGGATAAGTCCTGGCTGGGATTGTTGTCGATGCAGGTTTGATAGGCCAGAAGGCCCCCTTCTGCATTGTAGGAATTTTATGAATTATGAAACATTTTGATTGTCATTTCTTCAGCCACCTCAAATATTTTCAGTGATGAGTTTCAGGGAGCCAAGGAAATCCTTGTACAGACAGTTAAATACCAAAAATAGATTAAAATTGCTCTGAATGAGTGATTAAAAAACTAACATTAACAACCCACTGAGAGGCCTGCTCATTCATAGCCTAATGTATTGGAGTTAATTGTGGAAGTTAGTGAGTTCAAACTGGCTCCCCAGTGTGGTCAGATTCAGTGATTTAACCTTACCTCACCCATTCCAAAATTCCATCATTCCTGTGAGTAAAGCTTGTTCCCCAAATTAACAATCTCTTGTGTCCAAAAGCAAGTGTAAATATTTCAAAAGTAGCAGTACTGTTCATTTAACTACAGGCAAAATAGTACGTGACCTTTCAGTGCTATTAACCAATGATAAGCGATAGAATGGGGTTGCACCATATTGTTTATGGTTATTCATTGCAGCTGTTACAGTATTAAGTTAATTTCCGACAACTACTTTAATTTCATTCCCAATGTATAAAGCTTTTGTATCCAGTCTCATGTGTGCAACCAACAGTTATACTGTTGCAACTTCCACTGTTGTTATGGGACAGGTTGCATATGTGCAAATAAAATGTGAAAAAATATTTGATTGACAATTTTTCGGGCAGTTAATTGTTTCATTTGTAGAAAATGACTATAGTAATGTCTGCACATGTATTATAAATTGCTCATTATGGTATATTAAAGCTTTTATGAAACAAGATCCATTGTTTTGGACTTGCCAAAACAAGCCCAAAATGAGCAAGAATTATTTCTGTAATTCCCTATTTAAAACACATTGCCATCTGGTTGGGCAGTTTCTTCGATAGGCTGCTACCCTGGGACAGTCAGGAACATACTGTGTTGTAAAACTGCTATAATCACTCCTGAGGAACAGCTTTGGCTATTATTAAAGATTATGCTACTCTGCAAGCTGTCGTTTGAATACACAGATCTGTTTATCTTCCTAATTCTTCATTTTATCGCAAGATTTTAAAACTATACTGACCCTGGAAGGTCTTACAGTCTCACTATACAATAGGTGCTTGAAACAAAGCAAAATGTCTTTTGGCAGAATTGCTGCATTGAAACTCAAATCAATTGATAAATAACCTAGAACATAAAACAGTACAGCACATTACAGGTCCTTCAGCCCTCGATGTTGTGCCAAGCTATGTCCAATCCCAAGATCAAGCTATCCCACTCCTTATCATTTTGGTGTGTTCCTGTGCCTATCCAATAACTGCTTAAAAGTTCCTAAAGTGTCTGAGTCCACTATCACAGCAGGCAGTGTATTCCACATTCATAAAGAACTTACCTTAGACGTCCTTCCTATATCTCCTATCATGAACCTTATAGTTAAGCCTCCTCGTAATAGTTACATCCTCCCGAGGAAATAGTCTCTGGAAGTCCACTCTATCTGTCTCCCTCATCATCTTATAAACTTCTATTAAGTTGCCTTTCATCCTTCTCCACTCTAAAGAGAAAAGCCCCAGCTCCCTCAATCTTTCCTCATAAGACCTACTCTCCAAACTAAGCAGCATCCTGGTAAATCTCTTCAACACTCTCTCCAATGCTTTCACATCCTTTTTATAGTGAGGTGACCAGAACTGCTCACAATATTCCAGATGAGGTCTCACCAAGTTCCTGATTTGTTGCAGCATGACCCTACGGCTCTTAAACTCAAACCCCTGTTAATAAACGCCAACACATAATAAACCTTCTTCACAGCTCTATCCATTTGAGTGGCAACATTCAGAGATCTGTGGATATGAACCCTAAGATCTCTCTGTTCCTCCACATTCCTCAGAACCCTGCCATTGACCCTGTAATCTGCATTCAAGTTTGTTCTACCAAAATGAATCACCTTGCACTTATCAGGGTTAAACTCCATCTGCCACTTTTTGGCCCAGCTCTGCATCTTATCAATATCTCTTTGCAGCCTGCAACAGCCCTCCACCTCATTCACTACTCCACCAATCTTGGTGTCATCACCAAATTTATTAACCCATCCTTCAGCCCCCTGATAAAAATCACAAATAGCAGAGGACCCAACACTAACTGGCCTCCAGTCTGAAAATTTTCCCATCACCACCACCCTTGGTCTTCTATGAGACAGCCAGTTATTTATCCAATCTGTGAAATTTCCTTCCATCCCACACTTCCTTATTTTCTTCATGAGCCTACTATGGGGAACCTTATCAAATGCCTTATTGAAATCCATGTATATGACATCAACTGCTCTACCTTAATTCATACACTTAGTTACCTCCTCAAATAATTCAATCAAATTTGTGAGGCAAGACTTACCCCTCATGAATTCATGCTGATTATCCCGGATTAAGCTGCATCTTTCCAAATAGTCATAAATTCTATCCCTCAAGACTTTTTCCATTAACTTACCAACCACCAAAGTAAGACTAACTGGCTTGTAATTACCAGAGTTATTCCTATTCCCTTTCTTGAAGAGAGGAACAACATTTGCCACTCTCCAGTCCTCTGGCACAATCCCCATGGTCAGTGAGGACCCAAAGATCAAAGCTAAAGGCTCCACAATCTCATCGCTTGCCTCCCAAAGTATCCTAGGATGTATCCCTTCTGGCCCATGAGACTTATCGACCCTCAGGTTTTTCAAAATTGCTAATGCATCTTCCCTCAGAACATCTACCTCCTCCATCCTATCAGCTTGTATCTCACTCTCTTCCTCAAAAATATGGCCCCTCTCCTTAGTGAACACTGAAGAAAAGTATTCATTCAACGCCTCACCTATCTCTCTTCTGACTCCATGCACAAGTTCCCACTACTATCCTTGACCGGTCCTAACCTTACCCTGGTCATTCTTTTATTTCTCACATAAGAGTAAAAGTCTTGCGGTTTTCCTTGATCCAATCTGCCAAGGACTTCTCGTGCCCTTTCCTAGCTCTCCTTAGCTCTTTTTTCAACTCATTCCTTGCTATCTTGTAACCCTCAAGCAACCCAACTGAACCTTGTTTTCTCATCCTCACATAGGCTTCCTTTTTTCTCTGGACAAGACATTCAACTTCCTTTGTGAACCATGGTTTCCTCACTTGGCCATTTCCTCCCTGCCCGATAGGGACATGTCTATCAACGACAAGCAGTATTTGTTCCTTGATTAAGTCAACTTTTCATTTATGCCTGACAGTTTCTGTTCCTATCTTGCGCTCCCTAATTCTTGACTAATTGCATCATAATTACCCCTGCCCAATTATAAACCTTGTCCTGCTGTATGGCCCTATTCCTCTCCCTTGCAATGATGAAAGACACTGAATTGTGGTCACTACCTCCAAAGTGCTCTCCCACAAACAAGTCTAACACTTGGCCCAGTTCATTACCCAGTTCCAAATCCAATGTGGAAAATGATGAAAGACACCGAATTGCGGTCACTATCTCCAAAGTGCTCTTCCACAAATAAATCTAATACTTGGCCTAGTTCCAAATCCAATGTGGTCCTATTTCTTGTCGGCTTATCCACATATTGTGTCAGGAAACCCTTCTGTGCACACTATACAAAAAGTAGCACATCTAAACTATTCAACCTATAAAGATTCCAATCAATATTTAGAAAATTAAAGTCACCCATGTTAACTACTCTGTGACTTTCACACCTACCCATTTTCTGCTTTGCCATTTCCTCCTCCACATCTCTATTACTATTTGGGGGTCTATAGAAAACTTCTAATATTGTGACCGCTCCTTTCGTATTTCTAACTTCAGTCTATGTTACCTCAGTAGGCAGATCCCCACCAAAATGCCTTTCAGCAGTCATTAAAGTATCCTTGATTAACAATGCTACTCATCCACCTCTTTTACTGCCTTCCCTACTCTTATTAAAACATTCATATCCAGGAATTGCCAACAACCATTCCTGTCCCTTTCTACCATGTCTCCGTAATGGCCACAACATCGTAGTCCAAAGTACCAATCCATGCTCCAAGTTCACCTACCTTATTCCGGAATCTAGAATTAGGATCTGGAATTATGATGTTATTATTCCGGAATTTAGGCTCACAACTGCAGCCTTATATTAAGTCCAATGCCTGTTTAGTAGCTACATATTCTTAACTTTGAATAGAATAGATCATTAAAATGTGCATACAAGTTATTTCAAAATATAAACACCAATTAAGAAAACAATAACCAAAAAGTAGTTAATCATTGGTTCCAAAATTCCTCACAATTTTTGGTGTTTTTAGCCACAGTACGATTTATTGTTTGATTTCAACATCATTCTGAATGTTTAGGACATTAAGTAAAATCATCAGTATTGCAACTTAATTTTTGTTAATGGGGTAAAATTGCTTTGTTCTAGTTGATCCAAATTAATTTAAGTAGCTCCATTACATTTAAAATAAACCTATCTTCACAAAGGATGCACAGTGTGGTGATAATAACATTTCAACAATGTATTTCAATTGTGTTGATTAAATCAGACTTGAAGAAGAACGCAGATTGGGATTGGGCCGGATTTGGAAACAAAATATGCAAGATGCAGCGGAGTAAGTACATGGGAAGCAGTAGGCCACATATATCATAGCATTTTTAATGTATGTAATAGAATACAAAAGTACAACCTTCCAAGAAAGTTGTGCAATTATTTTTGGTAGCACAATTCTTCCACCTTTTAAAAATAAGCACTGTCAATCCACATGATACAAGTGGCTCAGAAAACCTGTAAAAATATATTTTTCTTGTTAGTTTTTTGGGCATGTTACAAAATTTTATTTATCTATCAGAGCAACTGAAAATATTTCTGAGGATATTGGTGGCTAGAGTTTACCACTGAAATTTGTCATGTTCACTACAACTCTCGGCAATTTTTACAGATACGTTGTAGAATGCATCCTTTTTGGGTGCATCACAGTTTGGCATGACTCCTGCTCTAACCAAGACTACAAGAAACTACATAGAGCTGTGAAAATAGCCCAGCTCATCATCCAAACCAGCCTCCCATCCATTGACTCTATCTACGCTTCCTTCCAAGGTCCTTAATTATGCCTTGGGAAAGCAGCCGGCATAATTAAGGACCCCACGCACCCCTTTCTCTTTCACATTCTTCAGTCAGGAAAAGGTACAAAAGTCTGGAAACGTGTACCCGCCAGCTCAAGAACAGCTTCTTCCCTGCTGCTATCAGATGTTTGAATGGTCCGATCACATGTTAAGCTGATCTTACCCGACATCCTATTGGTAACTGCAACACTATATTCTGCACCTTCTCCTTTCCTTCTCCCCATGGGCTTTATGAATCATATGTTTTGTCTAAATAGTGTGCAACAAACAGTAGTTTTCATTGTATCCCAATATATGTGACAATAATAAATCAAACCAGATCAATTGAGGATCACTGCCAATAGCAGGTGGGTGTGATTGAAAAGCAAAAGATGCAGCATTTGATAGTTTCTTCCCAATTATTCCGATGAAGAAATCCTTTCTTTACCTTATTTCTAACAGCAAAACCTCAACGCCAACTTCTGGAAAAATTGCTCTCTTTTCTCACAGGATTGTGAGAAAAGGGCAGCACAGCAGCAGAGTGGTTAACACTGCTTCTTCACAGCTCCAGGGACCTGGATTTGATTCCCGGCATGAGTCACTGTCTATGTGGAGTTTGCATATTCTCGTTGTCTGACTCTGGGTACTCCGGTTTCTTCCCACACTCCAAAGATATGTGGTTAGGTTGATTGGCCATGCTAAAATTGCCCTTAGTGTCCTGAGTTGCTTAGGCTAGAGGATTAGTGGGTAAATATATAGGGATATTGGGGTAGGGCCTGGGTGGAATTGTGATTGATGCAGACTCGATGGACCAAATGGCCTCTTTCGGTACTGTAGAGATTCTATATCTTCTAAGATTGGCATGTGCAGGGCCAGCAGTAGACACATGTGGCCAAAAGTTTAGATGCATCGCTAAATGTTAGGTTGTTTCATCACTTGTTTGCAATCACACATCAGTAAATTCATGTCCACACATATGTTTCCCTATCTCTTCATTTTTAGTATATTTTATCTTCAGCTTTGAAGGAAGCTATTGAGATTCTTCTCAAGGTTCTCCAAAACCCTGATGTTCAAACAATGTCCCCTGGCCTGTTATAAAGCAACTTGTTTCTTGCCCTGGAAGCATTGTAACCTGACATCACTGATGCTATCTGTCTCATATCTTATAATACAAACTAAAACACTGCGGTCTCACATCTTAGACCCTTGGATTTTCTAGTTACAATTTCTATTTGGAAATTGCTGAAGTCAATTAATACAATGCATTTCTTCAGGGGGAGAAGATAACCCAGCATGTCAGTTGTATCAATTGAGACTAAGTACATGCAGGTGGAGGGCATTGATTGCATGGTCACTTGAACACATATAAAGAGACACTTACTGACAAGAGGAGATTGAATCTGGCACATCACAATTGATAAAGATTTGATATACTGGAGGAAGCTTCCACCTTCTGTTTCAGGAATACTATCATCTTAATAGTCACTTGGGATAAACTTAAAATTGTCCCCAAAGAAATATTTATTGACAGT
Organism: Sphyrna mokarran; assembly: GCA_024679065.1. NCBI lineage: Eukaryota > Metazoa > Chordata > Chondrichthyes > Carcharhiniformes > Carcharhinidae > Sphyrna > Sphyrna mokarran. The sequence continues at coordinate 99,091,013 of JAGIQG010000003.1, read as the reverse complement.
TGGTGAATTGGCAATTGACTCTTTCGCTGTTGCACTCTGTGCAGAAAAGATTTACAAAAAGATCAAGTTGTACTTACGAAAAATAAAAGACTGATTATGTTGTAATACACAATCCATCTTATCTCTTTGCTCCTCCGTGATCTGTTTGCTCCTCCACAGTTCCTGATTTCTTACCATTTAGAAATTACTCTGATTTGTCTTTACTGAATCCAAAGTGGATGACCTACACTTCCTTATTCTAAGCTGCATTTGCCCACTTGCTTAATCTGCCTATGTCCCTTTGTAACTTGCTTGACTATTTGCCACTGCTCTTCACTTAGTGCCAACCCCTTTAAATATTCAAGCCTCCATGATAATTTTGACCTTTTTGACCTTTTGGCCTTTGACAATAAAAATTACCAATTAAACCACGAGTCCTTCAGAATTTAGAGCGTAAAATGAGATTGGGCAGAAGTAAGAAACACAGTACTTCTAAGATACATAGGGAGGAGATGCTGAATAGAGCTCTGCACGATGTATTACCCCTTATAATGCATAGACTAAATATAATGTGCTAATTTTACAAATGACATTAACTGCAGAGAGTTGTAAGAATGGAAGACACAACTATGATCTGTCAAATGATTTAGGTCTACTGTGATCTACTGTATTGTTGGGCAGATGAATGGCAAATAAAATGTAGTTTTAACAAATGTAGTGTACTGCATGTTGAAAGGAAGAATGAATAACATAATGAAGGAGTTGGAATTAGCACAGGGAGACTGATCACTTGCAATATTAAGGCAATATGGGGAAGCAATTAAAAAGCAAAGAGGTACATACAGCATTACAGCCTAAGTGTACAGAGGTCATGTTGTGACTTTGTAGTATTTATTTTCTCAAATGCAGCAGTCAACATTAGACACTTGTGATTGGCAATGTTGTGATCAACCAGCCCAAAAAATGGACTGGCTACACAAAATGCAACCAATTGCTGTAATTGTTGCATCAAAGAATACTAATAAATTGTTTATGAAGATCAATTGTCAGTGAAGCCGTCAGAGTTATTCTTATCACTGCATGCTGTCTAATTCCAACACAGCTCCATAGTCAATAAGATCCTAGAGACCATTATATGGAATAAAATTAATACCAACTGAGAAAGACATAGGTTAATTAAGGACAGTCAGGGTGGATTTGTAAAAGGCAAGTCATGTCTGACAAATTTAATAGAGTTCTTTGAGGAAATAATGGACTCTATTGATAAAGGAACTGCGGTAGATGTGTGTACTGATTTTCAAAATGCATTTAAAAAGGTGGCATGTGGGAGGGTTGTTGATAAAATTAAGTCTTAAAATATCAACAAGAACATGACATTATAAATAGAAAGTTGGTAAAGAATAGAAAAGAGAGTAGTATTTTCAAACTGGAAACATATAAGTTGTTGTTTCCTTATATCATTGGTTTGGGATTGAAACTATTGTCCTTTTCAATCATTAATTTTCTATGCACTTCCTATCTGCAAAACCATAATTTCTGTTGTAGAAGAGTTTTGGGTCCACTTCAAAAGTTCTATATTCATATTTAAACCTGCTTCTGTAAACTTACAGTCTGTAATTATAAAATATGACCATGGTGGTTCCTCTAGTATCTCTGTCCCAAAAAAACGTTCAAAATGTTTTTCAAAAAGGAAATCATTTGAAAATTTGATAACATTTTTCTCAGCAATTAAATTTCTTTCTCTGAAGTACAAATTTAAGGAGAACTAAAACATTGTATCAATAAGCCGATCAAATGTGTCAATTGTGTTACATCAATTTTTTAAATTTGAAACTCCCAGCTGTTTCCAAAGTCCTGGGCTTAGAATTTACATATTTGCCCAGGGCTGCTTTGCCAGAAAACTAAATTTGTATTGTACATTTTGACCAGGATGTTCCCTCAGTTTAATTAATGAAATTTTTTTCTACAATTTCTAGTAATTTTTTCATACATGTTTTATAGAATTACCTATAAACAAACAGTCACAGATCCATGTGGCACACTACTTGATATGGCTATCAACTCAAAAAAGACCCATTTATACCTATCCTCTGTTTCCATTCTTACAGTGTTTACCCCAGTCCAACACTGGCATCTCCACATCCTCTTAGTGAGCCAATCTTCTATCTATGCCAATATGTTATGCCTTACAACATGAGTTTTTATAAGAACATTTTTTAGATGTCTTATATTCAGCTAAGGATTTTACTGATTAATTTCAGAAATACACAGAGCAGCTTTAAGTATTTTTGTGCAAGTGAGAGAGAATGAGAAAAATGACAGTGTATCGATCACGTACTGGAGTTAGATTTTGTTTTGTGTCCTATAAACCTCGGAAGGCAAATGACATTTGCCAAATGGTGGAAGTCATTTTGTCAGGGAGGTTTCCAAGTCAGATGTTCACATGGACGTGAGGATAAGTGACCAATAGGCGAATGTGCCTACCATGCTGCTGGTCCAATGAGAGGGCTGCAACTCTGGGGCTTTGGCAGCACCACTGAGAGAGGTGACTTTCCCTGAGGAAACTCAGAGAAAACCTTAATATCTCAGATGCCCCATCGGCAGGATGAACATTGGTTTTTATCGATGAATCAGTTAGGAAAGTTCTGCCAAATGGAGGGGAAAGGCCTCCTGTGGTGTGCTTGGGCTTCAGGTTGGCCTTTGCTACTAATGGCCCCTCATCTTCAGCCTTGGAGCTTTAGCCACGGGAGCCTCTCTACTGCCCCACCGCAGATAACCACAGCAAGGCTGCCACTGTGCAGGAGGGCACCATGGGGCTTTGGCATTCCACTGCTGACAGCAGTGTGGGAAAATCATTCATAATCAGACCTTTAATTCCCCAAAATGGCTGCTTAGATCTGTCCTATTGGAGTCAAACCACAGTCAGTTTTGCTTCTGGGAAACTTCTCTGATGGGTAGGTCGAATTGAGGAGCAATACTGACATGATGTCCTTTTTATTTTCCCAGCTCCCAACTCTCCGGAGAGGCTGCTTAATGGTGTCTAAGCAATAATGACAGTTCCAGAAGAACACATTTACCTGGTCGAATTCTGCCCATTATATGTGTTTATCTTCATACTAGTGTTAGTTCAATATTCAAAAAAGATGTCAGCTACTAAACTTTGAGCTAATTTATTACCTCATCTGTACTTTGTGAAAGTTAAACAAAGTAAATGCTTTACTTGCATTAAATCTGTAATGTAATGAAAGAAATAGAGACTTACAATATATCGAGAAACAAATAGAGATAGATTTCATCTATAGATAGACTGTAGATAGGCAGCAAGAGGAGTGCTCAGGTTGATGTCTAGGGTTTCTGCCTAAGGGCCTCAGTCATTACAAAGGCCAGGGCACCCTCCCATGTCCTTGATGAACTGTGAACACTGTTCAGTCACTCAAAGGCAGATTCCTGCTGAAAACATTCTCATGCTGGATGAGGGTGGATGTGGAGAGCAGGTGGAAAGGGAACAGCAAATGTCTGAAGATTTTTATGGGGCCAGGAGGAGGAACTTTAATTCATTACGCAAAAACCTTTACAAAAAAAAATTCTTTTCTGAGCAACCTGCTGGAGTCCCATTCAGAACTGATGGCTAGAGCACTCAGCACCCAATGCTAGTAGATAGAATGTGCACTGTTGATAGCACAAAATGTTATCACATTCTACAATGCTGAAACATGCTGAAGGAGTTCAAGAAATTAATGGCAGTGGTAAAATTCCAAACCAGGAACTGCCAAGTGGTGCACAATCGCCTTTCCACAATCTGGAAAAAGATTATGAAAATCATCCCCAGAACATCTTTCCTTAGTTATATCTGATTTGAAAAAGTAGCAAAATTTTGAAACCAAATATGATTGCCTAAATCTTTCGGTCCCGCCTGCTGCAGAAATCATCACAGATAGGATGGAGAATTTGACAGAGAGGCAAAAGGTCTGTTGACCTGGAGTGTGTGTTTCCAGTCCTGGGATGGGTAGGATAGGCAAATCTTGCCTGGTAAGTGGTCATGGAGGGGAATGGATGGGAGTATATGGGTAAGGTATGGGTGAATGGAGCAAGGGGGAGGATGGGGGAAGGGGAGATGGCACAAAGTCTGTGTCGGGTATTTCAAGGCAGTGGAGCCAAGGATAATGAAGAGTGTGAGTGGTAAGAGGAATAAGAAGGGAAGGAGCAATATGGTTGTCTCACTGCATGAATTCTTGAAGGACTGAAAGTCAGGGAAATCTGTCTCTATCCTTGCTTCCCAAATCAATTGTGGTAAACACCAGGAGAAGGGTAAGCAATAAACTCCAGTGCTGTGATGACAAGGTTGCTCTGGACAGTATTATAGAAAGAAGGCCTAATACTTGATCTCCCCTCCCATTACATGTTTTTAATATCTCTTGGTTACCTCTCTGTAATTTTTGAAAAAAAATGTATTTTGCATGTTTTAAGATGCCTCATTGTCCTTCCGGCGCTGAATCAGATATTGTGCTACACCATTGGTGAATTTTGCTCCCTCACAACATTAGAATTTTTCTCTTATTCAGGAATCTTCTTTGAGTAGCCTTCCCTGCATAATCAGTGAACACCAACAGAAGAAAATGAGTTTATGTCACCACACCAGGACATTACTTGGAAGTCTATTCATATTCAGTCTTTGCTGGTAAACTTTGCACTCTCTTTGATGTCTGGAATGCCACAATTTGGAGATATATTACTCACACATTGACATTGCGCTATACTAAGAGTAAGCTCAATATAGAATCATAGCGTTCCAACTGTGCGGAAGGAGGCCATTCAGCCCATCAAGTCTGTATCGACCATAATCTCACCCAAGTCCTATTCCTGTAACCTCTCAACAATAGAGTGCTTAGAAAGGATTGATCTTATTATAAACAATTCAAATTAACATTGATTACATTTAGCCTTAGCACCTATTCTTTCTGTTTGGTTAGTTTTTTTACTGCTTTACTGTCATGAGATGCATTATATAGTCTAAGAGAGGGAATTATTATTTTATCGTTTATTACAAAATACAAAATATTTGGATCATATTATTAAACACAACAAACCCTTAACTGATCACTTTCTTGTCAGAAGTAATTGTCAACTTAAATTAACAGCAATCTAGTTTATAATAAACTAAAACATTTACTAATTACACTAATCAGTTTTTACCACTATAACCTGTGGTGTCACTTCCAAATGCTCGAAAGAATGGAACTTATTTAAAATTGTATTTCGTATCGAAGCTTTTGTAATCCCCATATTATAGAATGATCCTGCCACAATGAGTTTGATGGGCCGATCGCTCAGTTGATATAAAGAGTTAAGCGTTTCATATATACCTATCATTAATGATGTCAGATCACGGGCAGGATTTAATGGCTTCGCTCATCTCAAAACCATAACATCCCACCCAAGGTCAATAGACCTTTCCGTTGTCCACCCCTCGTCCACTCCAATTCCTGTGGCAGGCAGGGTGGTAAAATTCCAGCCTACATTGTTTTGATAACTCAGAAACAGATGTTTCTGGAAGGTCCATTGTGTCTATCTGTCCTTATACATATTTGTAAACAGTTAAAAAATGTTTGGCAGTTTCTGGATACCTCTGCCAAATACACCCAGGGCCCATTTCTCACATTACTTCATGATGGCAGCGGTAAATGAACAAATTGCAAGGATCACTGGCAAAATGGTTGGTGGCGGGAAAGAAAAAGCCATTGAGCATACAGCAGCGAGGGGATAACTACAACAAGAAATTGAAAGGAAAAGAAGTGCCAATGAAGACCCAAGATATTCAATGAAAGAAACAGATGATCATGGAAAAAGAACTGACTTACCTTCCTTGACTACATGGAAAGCCCTAACCAGGCAGCAAACTAGAAAAACTAGTGTTGCAGATTCAATAGTTATAGGGTCACGTCAAGGTTTCCATAGAAACCTGAGAAATAACAGGCTAACAAACTCTTCTATTCCAAAGGCAGCAGTGCAGATAAATTTTAATAAGAATGTGTTAATGAGCATACAGCAACCTACGAAGAGGTTATAAAGGCCTTTGATTCATGTTTCAGAGATTGGAGGGATCTTACTACAGACGAGGGGAGGTTTAACAGGCGCTTTCAGGAACCCAGAGAAAGCATTTGTTTTTTAAGTAATGCACGTTTCATTTCAATGATAGTTTTGAGAATGAAAACGTAAAACAGTAACTCAGCGAAGATCATATTGTGATATGCATTCTCGATGAATTAACATTAGCCAAGGCAGTTCAATTTGCCAGACGGAAATCTGGAAGCAAACTGACTGAGAACCTTTGTGGTGCCAGACTATTGACTCAGTCCAGTTAGTAAGCAATACAAGTGAGAGAGGGAGTGTGAAAGAAGAACTGGGACCATTAACAGCAAGACAGGAGCAATGGGGTCATTAACCACAAGAGCAGCAGCATTAACAGCAAAGGAGTTTGAAAACAGTGTGAGAGGAGAGAGTAATCAAAGTGTGAAGTCTCGGGGAAACAGGTAAGTGGTTAGTTGGTGAGTATTTTATTCTTTTATCTTGTGAAAGCTACAATAACTGTTTTATTGGGTGTACCTCTGTTAAGTCCACAAGAATATAAGAAAGAAGATTGGGAGTAGACTACGTGACATATTGAGTCTTCTTCACCTTTCAATATGATCATGGTTGCTCCCCATACCTCTTAATTCACAATCTTAAATTTATTCAATGATGGAACATCCACAAGCTTCTGGGGTAGAGAATAGAAAGATTCACAAATCTTTTAAGTGTAGAAATTTCTCCTCCTGACAGGGCTAAACGATAGGCCCCTTATCCTGAGGTTGTGTCTGCATGTTTTAGATGCCCCACCCAACAAAAACAATCTCTCAGTTCTCTGAAGCCCCTTCAGAATTTTAAAGGTTGCCTCTCATTCTTATAAACTGCAGAGTATATAAACTCAATTTACTCAAGCTCTTATAACAGGACAACCCTTTCACCCCAAGGACCAATTTAATGAACAATCATTGTACCACCTGCAATGCAATCTTTACCATTGCCAGTAGAACTTAATACTACCAATAATCTGGGAGTGTTATTGGGAGGAGTAGGATTTAGTTATTATAAATTTTAAAAAAATTAATTAATTTGCTGATGAAACCAAACTAAGTGGAAAAGTAAACTGTTGGGAGAACACAGAAAGGCTGCAAAGAGATATAGAGAGGGCAACAAGATGGCAGTTGAAGTATCATATAGAGACGTGTAAAAGTTATTCACTTTGGTAGTAAGAGAAAAAAGCAGAATACTTTTTAAAAGATGAGAAACCTGTGAGGGTTGATGTTTAAAAAGAATTGGGAGTGCTTTCCAAGAAACACCAAAAGTTGGCATGCAGGTGCAGCAAACAATTATGAAGGCAAATAGCATGTTGTTCTTTGTTGCAAAGGGATTAGTGTACAAGAGTAATGAAATCTTATGACAGTAGTAGAAGAGTTTGGTAAGACCACATCTGGAATACTATGTGCTATTTTAAGAAAGATATACTTGCATTGGAGGTGGTACAACAAAGATTCACTAAATTGGTCCTTGGGGTGAAAGTGTTGTCCTGTTGTAAGAGGTTGAGTAAATTGAGTTTATATATTCTGGAGTTTATAAGGATGAGAGGCAATCTCACTGAAACCTTCAAAATTCTGAAGGGGCTTCAGAGAAGTGAGAGATTGTTTCTTGTTGGGTGGGAAACTTAAAACATGCAGACGCAGTCTCAGGATAAGAGGCCTATCCTTTAACACTGAGGAGAAATTTCTACACTTTGAAGTTTGTGAATATTTAAAATTCTCTACCCCAGAGGCTTGTGGATGTTCCATCATTGAATAAATTTAACTTTGTGAATTAAGTGATATGGGAGCAGGCAAGAAAATTAAGGATCAGCCATGATCATATTAAAAGGTGAAGAAGGCTCAATGTGTCACATGATCTACTCCCGATCCTCTTTCTTATATTCTTATGGACTTAACAGAGATACTAGAACTCCCACTAAAACAATTGTGCCAGGCTGAAGAGAAGCTGGTCCTGGAATACATGCAGAGTGTCATCTCTGCCAGAGGTGAAGCTATCTTAAAGTCGTATACTACAGTTGTGAGCCTCTGATTCAAAAATTAAAGGGAGATGAACCAGATCAAACAATATGTAGGGAATAGAATATACAGAGGAAAACATTGTGCCTTTCTTGGGTGTTACCATTATGATCAATGGTGTGTATCTTTAAGATTTATTTTAAAAAATGAAGTTCTAGGCAGCCCTCAGTATTGCCGAGTTGTCTATAGAAATTATTTTATTGCTACTTAAATGGGGTTTGTTTAGTTTTACTCAGATCTTTTATGACACCGCATTATTAGGAGGAAGATCATATGTTTTGGACAGTTTATTTTCCTTCCTAGTAAATTTACAGTTTCATTTCTGTTTGGCAGGCAGCAGGTTTAGTTTAGAAGGAACATCAAGCTGAAAATAAGTGTTTTTCTCTCTCTCTCTGGTTTTGGAAGTTCTGCTGATTGGCTGAAAACAAGATTTCTTGCCTTCCTGGAGTAGAGAATCTGCTGTTGGTGGTTCAACCAGAGTCTCTCCCTGATGTTCTGGGAAACTATTCTGACTCCAAACTTGTCTGTGTGTGTCTCAAGAGAACTCACCATTCATCCAAAGAAATCAGTCCCAGTTTCATGTGAGCATTAGTCTTTGAGGCATTAAACCTGTGGAAAAAGTTTTTTTGTCCTATGGGAAGTTTTGTTTAATTGGAACATTTTAGATATATTTGTTAAGGTTCTACATTAACTTGGTTGTTTTTTTCTTGTTTGCAATTGATAAATGCTATTGCTAATTTCCTTTCCACAAACATTAATTATATTTTTAAATGAATTTTGTTGATAAAAGTTCTCTAGTTGGTCATTAGAATCATTACCTGAGTGAAACCTATCTTAGCCAAATTCAAAGGGCAAAACTTATGATCCAGGCAGACTTCATAAAGCACTTTGGTGTTTCTGACCTGAATTATAACAAAGGCCCCAACACCAGTTTTAAGTTGGATATGATGTGCAGGAATGTCCATTCTTTCTAATATGGTACACTGGCTGAAGCCTAAATTTCTCAAACCACTTATGACTCGACTGAATGTTCAGGAGCAAGGCTAGGTGATTGCCATATACCATCATAATGGAAGAGAACTTACTGACACTTTCTACATTATTCATAATCAAGATTACTTTTTATTGAGCAGAGAAGGTTGTATAGTTTTATTGTTCACAAGCTGCTGTAGAAACCCAAGTTAACTTAGGATGGTTAAAGCTAATCTCTATAGAGAAAACACCACATCAGCAGCCGCAGGAGGACCTCACATCACTCTCAAGGAAGGTGGATGAAGAATGGAATTGAACTGATCCCGATGAGTAGTCAGAGGAAATTCTGGACTTTGCATTACTTTTTCAAGAGAGAGCAATGATCAGTCTCTCACTAATGCACTTAACCGGAACAATACTGATGAATATGACCGGGCTGCAAATTTATCAGACTATTCCGGTGCAGACACCAAAGGTATAGAACAACCTGGTGCAGGCACTAACAATTGCAGATCACAAAGCTCACTTCCCAAATCCTAATGTCAAATCTGATGAGGATGTAATTGAGCAGCTGTGTTCCAATAAGATTATGAAGAATATACATTCTATAAAAATCAAAGAACAAAGAAAATTACAGCACAGGAACAGGCCCCTTGGCCCTCCAAGCTTGCACCAACAATGCTATCCAACTTAACTAAAACCCTCTACCCTACCAGGGACCATATCCCTCTATTTCCAGCCTATTCATGTACTTGTCAAGATGCCCCTTAAAAGTTCCTACCACATTCGCATCCACTACCTGCCCCGGCAACGAGTTCCAGGCATCCACTACTCTCTGTATATAACATCTGCCTCGTACATTTCCTTTAAACCTTGCCCCTCGCATCTTAAACCTATGCTCCCTAGTAATTGACTCTTCCACCCTTCTGACTATCCACTCTGTCCATGCCTCTCATAACCTTGCAAAATTCCGTCAGGTCTCCCCTCATCCTCTGTTGCTCCAATGAGGACAAACCAAGTTTCTCCAACCTTTCCTGATAGCTAATGCCCACCATATCAGGCAACATCCTGGTAAATCTTTTCTGTACTTCTCCAAAGCCTCAACATCCTTTTGGTAGTGTGCCTGCTCATCAGAATTGAACACTATATTCCAAGTGTGGCCAAACTAAGGTTCTATAAAGCTGCAGTATGACTTGCCAATTTTTAAACTCAATTCCCCGGCCGATGAAGGCAAGTATACCATATGTCGTCTTGACTGCCTTCTTCACCTGCATTGCCACTTTCAGTGACCTGTGTACCTATACATTCAGATCCCTTTGCCTATCAATACTCTTAAGGGTTCTGCCATTTACTGTATATTTCGTACCTGTATGAGATTTGGGAAGTAAGCTTTGTGATCTGCAATTGTTAGTGCCTGCACCAGGTTGTTCTATACCTTTGGTGTCTGCACCGGAATAGTCTGATAAATTTGCAGCCCGGTCATATTCATCAGTATTATTCCGGTTAAGTGCATTAGTGAGAGACTGATCATTGCTCTCTCTTGAAAAAGTAGTGCAAAGTCCAGAATTTCCTCTGACTACTCATCGGGATCAGTTCAATTCCATTCTTCATCCATCTTCCCTGAGAGTAATGTGAGGTCCTCCTGCGGCTGCTGATGTGGTGTTTTCTCTTCCAAAATGCATTACTTCACATTTGTCCGGATTGAACACTATCTGTTATCTCTCCACCCAAGTCTCCAACTGATCTATATCCAGCTGTATCCTCTGATGGTCCTCATTGCTATCCACAAATCCACCAACCTTTGTGTATTCCGCAAACTTACTAATCAAGTCCTATGAGAGCTGGGAACACAGTTGGAGATTGATGTTATTGATAATGAATAGAATGAAAAATGGGGAGAGATGTTGTAACAGTTAAAAACTATTACGTTAAGAGTTAAGATACATCATTAATGATACCAGGTCACATAAATCTCGAATCAGAAGGCGAAGGGTGGGATTTCTGGCTGCGCTCACCCAAAAAATTGAAAATCTTCTCAGAAGACAATGGACCATTATCTGGTCTGTGTCCCGCTCGCTATGATTCCCGTAGTGGGCTGGGATAGGAAGATTCTGCATGATGTCTCTAGAAGGTACTTGGTATTTATCTATCCCAGTACCTAGTTGTAAATAGTTAAAACAAAATGTTTGGAACTTCCTGGGTGCCTTGCTTCCAGTAGTCTCTGCCAAACATATTCTGGGCCCATTTCAACTATCACTTTTCCCCTAGCCAGACATTTCAGGCCTACAGTTTCACAATCAATACTCTTTGTGAGCACGTTCTGGCATGAGCAATGCCCAGTCAGGGGTTAAACATTTGTATACTTTCTGTTTTTCTTTTCTGCCTTTGAAAATGAAGATTCTCCTCCCTTTATGTGAAGTTGCTTTCACAGAATTGCACACAACATTTAAAAAAGGAACCATTGAATTTGTGGAAAAATGTGATCAAAACATAGCTGGCAATAAGTCACTTACAATGTACTCTGTCAGAGCGAAGACAATAGATTACAAAATCTGTTGCCTAGCCTATCTATTTCAATTGCTCCAGCATGATTTTCTAAAGATGAAATAACACATTATACCAGATTTGAATTTGCTGTAGCATTATGAGTTGATTTTATGTGTTTGAGAAAAAATGCATTACTTGACGCTGTAATCATCATAATATCTAGAAAGTATTGTTATTAAATATATTTGTAGATGAAACAGAACTAGGGTTTATCTAAGCAATATGCACAAATGTAAGATTGCTATGTCAAATTGTAAATAAAGTTTGAAATGAGAGGTGAAACCACTAGGTCTAACAGAACTGATGCAGTCTATCCCAGCAACAAGAGCACATTGTGAACAGTGGGGTTTAACAGAACTACTGTGTTTAAATAAACCAAGGGGAGTGAAAGTTAATTCTGTGACAACTGATTAGAGTTAAGAAATACAGATGGGATTTTCCAACTGTGTTTGCCCAAAAACTGGAAAATCCCGCATGAGGTCAACGGACATTTTCATTGTCCACCCTCTACCTACTATAATTTCCTCCTAAATATATTTCAAGCATCGTGGAAGGGATATTTAGATAAATTGGAGAAAAATACAGAATCAACACAGCCATAATACTGGTCCATCCAAAGATAGATTGGAGGCTAAAGTAATCTGGATCGCAAAGAACAGCAAAGATTTCCACTATACGTCCGCTGGGATTCTCCAGCTGCACTATGGTGGGCTCTGCCACAGCGGATATGGCAGATCAGTCAAGGACAAGACAATCTCAGAGGTAGGTGAGATCAAAAGACCCCATCCTCTGGGACTGCTTTCTAGATTTGCGTGTTTTAATACAAAAAAGAACAAGATAATGCTGGAAGTACTTTTAAAAAGCAAATTGTAGCAAACAGGCAGTGAAAGAGTGATCATAACACAATTTAATAAATTGGAAAGAAATATTTGCAGTTAAGGCAGTACATAGATAATGGGAAATATTTTAACATGAAGTGATTTAGATACAATTAGTCAGATAAATATCCATGAGACAAAGATGGATGAAAAACAAAATGAAAGTCGGAAGGCTGTGAGAAAAGAGGAGCCAGAGAAAATGAGACTGAATACAAACACAAAGGGAACTGACAATAATGAATCAGTATAAGAATCAGAAGGTTATTTAGAGGATGAATTAGATTTTAAAACATATTAAACTAAACCAGGGAATGGCATGATGAATGTACACGGGCATGTTCACTAAAGATAAGAAAAAGTATTGGAGGAAGGGACGTCCAAGCCAAGGGTACAATGGAGAGAAAAAGAAGTGGCAATACTGGAGTAGAGAATGTTTGTTTACTGAGGGAACTAGAAGGGATTGGAATGTGGAAAAATGGTATTGGATCAGAAACAATAAAGGAGGTATTTTAGGTTTGGATTGGGACCCCAACACCAGCTTTGATTTTCTCTGAATTGGCCAATCAGTAGCCACTGCACATTCTGGCTATTTAGTTAAAAATGGTGGGTAGGCCCCCAAAGCTGGAGGGCACAATGGATAGACTGTCAGCTCAGAAGAAGCTGCAGTCAGCAATTTGGGGCAAGGTTAGAGAGAAGGAGCCTCCATCTTGAGGCACCCTCTCAACAAATTTTTAATCTTTTTACTCAAACAGATTTTGGCAGTGGGAACAAAAGGTCTAGAATGATCTACTGATATACATCTACATATACTGACATGCTTATAGATTTCCAAGCACTTACAATAAAGTCTTTTCCAAAATTTAATTTGTGTTCCCCATCCTGTTTATGAGCAAATTTTGCAAATGTGTACAGTTACATAACTATTTCAGAACTGTGAAGCAGTAACTGATATCAAGGAATGTAATTTCATCTGATGTACTCTGTCCTCATGATTATTGGTCACTACACATAAAAGCATCTAGTAACTGTTTCAGGAGTATTATATCATATGAGTCGTATTTCCTGTTATAATGTGCATTTCTTCTAGTACATACCCTATGAAAAGTTTAAAGCATTGAGACTGTACACTCAGTATCATAATATTCTCTTTTTTCATATAAAATCAATTTAATTATAAATGCAGAATTTTTATTTCTGCTGATGCACAATATTCATTTTTGAATGTTAATAGTTGTGTGCATGGGGCGTGAGACTGAAGTTTCACCTACGGCACCAAATCCTTTTGCATCAGTCCTGCCCACCCACCTCCACAACCAACCCTCCTCCCCAGTTAGGGACTGAAGATCCTACTTAAAAAAAAAGAATAAAACAAGCACAAATTTTGGATGATGGAACAAAGAGTGAGTACAAAGGGGAGAAAGGGTGTCATTTATTTAATTTTAAGTAACAGAGTTGATAGAATCAATGGAGACATAAATAAGCTAATGTTTTCAGTAGTTTTTGTGAAATAATCTATTCAGGCAACATTTGAGAAATGAGGGAAGTGGGGTTATGTTTTGTGGAGATGAGTTACAGCATGGAGTAACAGGAATTCATTCATTGTAGTGGTTGATTTAGTAACAAAAATAGAGTGACCAAAGAGGGTAATTTCATTGTGAATTAATTTAATGAATATTGAGCATTAATATAGTAGCTATCTTTAACATAGAGCAGTTAAGAAATTATTTGGTTATTTTTTTTTAGAAGGAACATTGGCACTGGGAAGTTGATTCAAATTAAGGCAAGTTAGTGAGGAGAATGAATGGGAATTTTAATTTACAGAAGATGCCATGATGAATTTAAGTGGTAATATCTGGAATAACATTTTAGTTCTGTATCTATTGTAGAAATATAAAGGTGCAGAAGAAATGAATTTTCCAGGCAGACTGGAGAATGAAGTGTGGGAAAAGTTCATGTTATGTCCTTGCAGAAAACAATGAGTTTACTTTAGATGAGTTCAAAATATGAGCATAATGTGTAGTAGGCCAATAATGTTATTCTGAGTAAAGAACCACAAAATGTGATGAAAATAAATGTAGGAATAGAAAACCTAATTTATTTAGAAATTTAATACGAAGACAGAAGACAGGCCAATTGCAGATGTATATTAACTCAATTCTTGGGTCGGCTAATACTGGCTAAATTAGAACTAAGTGAGCTTGAGATAAGTTGCCAATCATTGAGGTCAGAAACAACAAACCACAAAGCCACAGAGTCATGTGATGGGAGATGGAGGGGGAGGGTAGAAAGTGAGCTGTGTAGCGTCTATATTTTAAGCACCACATGGCCTAATAATGCTCAAAATGGATATGAGATGCAGAAGTGTGATTCCCATTGGGAAAATGCACCTGATGCCATCTTAGAAAAGGAGTTTCCATGTTCGTACCAGTTTAATCACCAGCAACAGATGAGGTTAGTCATTGTGCAATACTGATATCATGCCAGTATTGACATTTCCAAATCCCAGTCTTGCTTATGCCTGTCTTAACCTTGCAAAGCTGAACACAACATTGAATGGATTGACAGACCTGCACCCTCCCCCTAGCCTTATTTAAAATAATTATGAATCACATATAGATTAGTTGTTGGTGTTATCTTTTTTGGCTGGTGGTACAATTGTCTGCCTTTCTGGAGTATTCCTGTCCTCATCTAAAACTTGAATACTCTATCAGGAGTGATGTGGCTGGTGTTTAGTCACTTCTTGGTGATTTAAAATTTTTGTTGAAGCAAACATGGGAGATCTGAAAAGACTTCCTCTGGAAGTTGAACATGACTGGTGAATGAAGAAAGATCATGTAAGATGCTAAAAAAAGAAGAGAGAAGAGATTATCAGGGTTTCTGTTCAACCTCTCCTCTCTGCTCCATAATTCTCTTCCGAAAGTCCACCTCCCCTCTGTCCCCATCCCCAGGCCTACCTTTGCTCAGGGTGTTCCCACAGGTCCCTGTTGATGACCTGCTCCCCTCTTCAAATAAGATATGGAAAAGAAAATAAGAAGACCTTCCTTCAGTGAGCTGAAAAAAACCTGATTCTCACTCTGTTGGCTCCACTCACTCCCCAGTTAAAATTGGGGAATGTATACAGGGCTGCATAAAAATCCCTGCAGCATTAATATTATACAAAGTTACATGTATAAAATAATGTCACACGGAGATAATCTATGGTAAACTGGTTAGCATCAATAAAATGGCCACACATTTACTTTTAGTTGATATGTTTATCATAGCATTTTCTTTCATTTGCATTAATTGTTTTGTTTTTACTGGGTTATCTGATTTCATTACTGATTGTACCCTGGTATATTGTTCTGGCTGTCATTTAATAATTAATTTTTCATTAGTTAAATTTCATGAGTGCATTTTGGATAGAATCAGCATTGTGAAATCCATATAGCTCAAACACATTAGAGAAGATAAAAAATGTATGGATTCATTGCTGTTCTGTGACTCATAGCTCTTGATTGACTAATTGCTCATTCTACACTCAGTTATTGATTAAATGTTTCCAAGCTTAGCTGTTAAAAAGACTGCAGATCCGGAGATGTTATAAAAGATGTATTGAGATGCTAGACTGGCTATATCATTCTTTTTAAATACAAGTCAATTTGCTGATTTGTCTAATTAGTTACTCAATTGCTTTTAAGGTGATTTATATCTTTATCATATTTTTATGATATTTTCATCCCTTTTTAGATTCACTCCCTCCTTCCCCCCACCGCCCCTTCCCACCACAAACCCACAGGCCCACACACAATGAGCTTTCTGGCATTTGCCCACAAATGTTTAATCTGTTTGTATGACATCCATTCTGTTGGTCACTGTTAAAGTGTTGGACAAAATAATGCCACTTGAACATATTCAATGTTTGTCCTTTAAGGCTGGTAACAGTCATTTCTAAGCATTTAAAAATGATTGAATATACAAAACGTAAGACAAACGCAGAGTTCATTTTACTGATTTCCATTTAAGGTGAAATTATGTTGCAGAATGACAAAAATCCATTTAAAACTGCCCTATTGGCATACATCGAATCCATATAGCTCAAACACATTAGGTAAGGAATGAAATGACAGTCAGAATTACAATATTTAGACCTTTCAGTTCCCTTTACTCTCTTCTTCTTCCATGCATGCATAATTGTTAGTACTTTACTAAATATGTACTCTGGAGATCCATTGTTTTAAAATTAGCCACTTCATGAGAGAAGTTACATTTGTCTGCTTTGGAAAATTCTTTGGAGATCCTACTAGGTTTGTGTCACTTTTTGTTCTCACAATTATTATTTAAGAGGGCATTTTAAAATGGTGAAAGGACGCCTAGCAAAATACAGAGGCTTTCTATGTTGCTTCACTTGCTGATAGAACAATTGGACTCTTGGGCACATCTATCGTGCTAACAACTCGGCAAAGAGGAACTGTTACGAAAGGTCAGAGTTCAAAATGTAATAATTCTGTCATCTATTTTATCTCTGAACTTCTGTGTGAAATAACTGCTCTTTCTAAATGGTAGTGGCTTAGATAGAATGTTATTATCTCACTTTTATTCACATTCTCTCATGCTATCTTTGAATGAAAAATTGCCATGCTTAATGTGCAAATAATATATTGCAGTAGCAAATTATTAAATGTCTTGTTATAAAGACAAAAAACAAAATTCCTGAAATAGATTTCCTTGCCTCTTGGCTCACATTTACTGGATGTCTCTTGCTCTGAATATTTTTGCTTAATCCTCACATCCAACTACTTGCTTTCCAATTGCCTCTGTTTTCCTATGTCCTGTCATGTGCAAACAGTGTGATGCAGAAATTCCTTGGGGGTTCCACCAGTCTCTCATCACTAGTCAAACAGGATATCACAGTAAAACATAAGAGACTTAGTTGTGCTAATGTGGGGACTCCTTACGCTAGGAGTTCTTACTTCTTGCATTCAGTCAGGACCTGGCATTTTGTGGAGGATGGTATGCCAATTGAAAGAAAGAAATATTTATATTTGTACAGTGCTTTTCATTGCCATTGGATGTCCCAAAGCACTTTACAGCCAAAGAATGCTTTTTGAAGCATCATTACTATCATAATGTAGTAAGCGTCATAGCCAATTTGTGCACAGCAAGTTTCAATAAACAGCAATGGTATAATAATCTGTTTTGTATCATTTGTTCAAGGGATAACTGTTGGCTAGGACCCCTTTCATGCCATAGTTGGAAATACTACCAAACAGTCTGTTATATCCATCCAAATAGTTGGATGGGTCCTCAGTTCTTTTTATTCATTTGTGAGACATGGATGTCGCTGGCTGGCTAACATTTATTACCCATCCCTAGTTGCCCAAGGATAGTTGAGAGTCAATGATATTGCTGTGGCCTTGGAGTCACATGTAGGTCAGACAGGATAAGAATAGTAGATTTTCTTCCCTAAAAGGTATTAATGAACCAGATAGGTCTTTCTGACAACCAACAATGATTTCATGATCATCAGTAGATTCTTAATTCCAGTTTTTTTATTGAATTCAAATTTCACCATCTGATATGCAGGATTTGAACCTGGGTTCCCAGAACATTAGCTGAGTTCTGGATTAGTTGTCTAGTAGTAATACCATTAGGCCATTGCTTTGTACAAAAGATGGCACTTCTAACAGCATAGCATTCCATAACTACTGCAGTGGAGTGTCAGCTTTAGTTTTTGATGCCAAGTACGGCAGAAAATTGAACCCCAGAATCTTGTGACTCAGAAGCAAGAGTGCCACCAACTGATATGCAAGTAAGATGATACTGGTTATCCCTTAGTCAGTTGTTGACTCTGTAAGTACTGTATTGGCAATGTTAGCCCTGGTAAAGTGGATGCTGAGTTTCTGACAATCATGCAGCAAGAGGGACCTGACATGCAGTCCAAGTGCATCACGTTGTGCCATGCAGACGCAACGATCCTGCACACTCTGCTGAACTCAGTGCTGGTAGGTATAATTCCAGCAGTTTCACAGTACTTTAGGTCTGATATATGTATCATTTATACAGGGCAATGCAGTTCTGGCAAGTTTGCTCGACTGCAGAAACTGCATTACCATCACACAATTTCACATGGAGTTTCAACATTCATCTTTATACGTCAGTTGCACGTACAGATACAATTTACAGTCAGTCGCTGCTCCCATTTGACTGATACTAGAGTTAGCATCTTAGGAACAAAAGAGCAATGATCAGATTTTACGGCAGTAAAGTTAAGATGAAAGTGAAATTTCATGTTGGTTGTCTGTTGGTGTTGATGACCACACTTTCTATTTCAAATGAAAAGACTTAAAGTAACAATAGCTTTTAGATTTGTTGACACCATAAAGGTAGGATTACAAATCAATACATTCAGTAGGTTAATTATGGCTGAATGATGATGCTATACCATTCCATTATGTATCATGAAAATCTATCATCAACACACTGTGTGGACAATGGAGTACATTAATACTATTACTACATGACTGAAACTGACTGGAGATGGCAATCTGCACATTAACGACAGGCACATTATCAACATTTAAGAGGCATCTC
Source organism: Sphyrna mokarran (assembly GCA_024679065.1). Classification (NCBI taxonomy): domain Eukaryota; kingdom Metazoa; phylum Chordata; class Chondrichthyes; order Carcharhiniformes; family Carcharhinidae; genus Sphyrna; species Sphyrna mokarran. The sequence continues at coordinate 99,071,929 of JAGIQG010000003.1, read as the reverse complement.
GGTGGGTATATGAATAGGGAGGGAATAGAGGGATATGGACCAAAGAACGACAGAAGGTTTTTTTTGGTTTAGTTAGGGCATATAGATGAATAGGGAGGAATTAGAGGGATACACACCAAGTAAGTGCAGAGGTTTTTTTGAGTTTAGTTAGGGCATCATAATCGGCATAGGTTTGGAAGGCCAAAGAGCCTATTCTGTGCTGTACTTTTGATTTAATTTGATTTACTATTGTCACATGTATTAACATATAGTGAAAAGTATTGTTTCTGGTGCACTATACAGACAAAACATACCGTTCACAGGAAAGGAAACGAGACAGTGCAGAATGTAGTGTTAAAGCTAGAGTGTAGAGAAAGATCAATTTAATGCAAGGTAGATCCACTCAAAAGTCAGATAGTAGCAGGGAAGAAGCTGCTCTTGAGTCAGTTCGTACCTGACCTTAGACTTTTGTATCTTTTTCCGAAGGAAGAAAGTGGAAGAGAGAATGTCCAGGGTGCGTGGGGTCTTTAATTATGCTGGCCGCTTTGCCGAGGCAGTGGGAAATGTAGACAGAGTCAATGAATGGGAGGCTGGTTTGCGTGATGGATTGGGCTACATTCAAGACCTTTTGTTGTTCCTTGTGGCCTTAGGCAGAGCAGGAGCCATGTATTGCTCCAAGCCATACAATCAGAGAAAATACTTTTTATGGTGCATCTGTAAAAGCTGGTGAGAGTCGTAGCTGACAAGCCTAATTTCCTAAGTCTTCTGAAAAAGTAAAGCATTGGTGGGCTTTCTTAACGATAGAGTCAGCATGGGGGACCAGGACAGGTTGTTGGTGGACACTCGACACTCGATCCTTTCTACTTCATCCCTATTGATGTAGACAGGGACTATTTTTTCTTTGGGGTGTGTGCGTGTGTGTGCATGCGCTGTGAAAAATAAACGTTCATCCTTTCTTTTGATATAAGCTTACATATTTTTGTGCCTATTATTTAAAATCACAATAATAAAGAAGATAAAAATACTATTTTTCTAAAATACATCTTGTTACAGACAGCTGAGAGACAAAAAGGGGGAAATTATTCCACATTTCTCTCCCCATCCAGAAGACTTGACTTGGTAAACAGAACAGCCACTCTGCCAAAGATGCCAAACAAATAGGCATCTTTTTGGCAATATCAATTGAGGAAGACTTGGATTACTGAGTGGAATAGCACTTAGGACTGGTGAAGTGTAATAGCATGTATTGGTTTTATAAATACCAAGTTGTTCTCTATAGTAAGAATTGTAAAGAGGTCCAATAGTCATGTGTGATTACAAGAAAAAAAAGGCTGCAGAGTCGTCCACCTTTCAGAAGGGGCAGGTAGGGAGTCATGGTGGCTTGATATAGATAATAATAAACATTAGTTTGAAATGTTGGACATTGTGCTACATTCAGGTGTGATTGACTATTGGTCATGCATGCCTGTGACATTCATGTAATAATGGTTAATGTCAGTGAGCAAGCAACCCAGTGCTCCTCCCCAGGAATGTCTAATTAAAATAGTTAGAAATGACCGTTTAAGCTACAGAAATAAATGCCAAACATATATATTACCTATCCAGAGATAAATATTTAAATGAACCTTTTATCTTCGTATGCAATTTATTGAAGACTTTAGTCAAACATTCATACGTAGACAGTAAGTCTAGGGCAGCTTGTGAACAAGACCTTTCAGGTGTCACAAATAAGAATTTTTCACAAATTAAATTAAGGAATGTTTAGTAATATCATATAATTCATTCTAACCTGCTTGCCAATTCTATTGTGCTGTCAATCATCTTTGGCATTTCATATTTGGTTCTGTTATAATTGCTGATTTGCACTCTGATAGATGCCCTCATGCATGATGTCTGCTGCTGTAATTTTAAAATGATATACCCTAAAGCAACTAAGATCAAAGACCTTATCCATTTTTACACCGGGTCACTGTATTCTGTTTGGTTCCGTTGACCCAAATGGTATTTAAATCTCCTAACCTCTGCATTCATTCCCCCATCAAACTTGCACATGCACAAGACAATATTAAATAACTGCCTGCCACGTGTGCTGGCGTGCCAGGTAGAAATGGACACCAGTCGGGATTCAAAACAGATTGCATATAACAACTTGATTCAATGCATTTGACTGAGACCATTTTTAAAGATTAGACGCTGAAAATATTTACCTTATTCTACCACTAGTTTAAATATATACCCACTTTTCTTGTCGACTTTCACCAGTTTAGAATAAATTCAAAAACAGTCCTTTATGGATTGAACCTAATTTTTTTATTATACATCTAATATTATGTCAACCAAAGAAAGGAATTCTTATGTTTGCATCTAGTTTATATCTATCTGTCTATATATCTTAAATTTGATATGTTGGACATGTGCTTAATTAAAAACAGATTATCAATGCCTGGAGTAGCTATTACTCCTGTAGGTAGCATTGTGACATCTATTTTCAATGTTAAAGGTGTCACTCTATGAGACGCACGTCATTGATATTTTATGTGAGAGCATATTATCCTGAGATTACACAAGCATTTTTCCCCAGTACCTGAATTTTCTAATAGCCAAGATGAGGGTTTAAATAAAATCAAATATTCAACAAATTAAATATTTCACTATAGCATGATAAAAAATTTCAATCTTTTGAATCTTTAATATCTTCATTAAATATTTTGCTCGGAGTATTCGGTCTCTTGTAAACGCCTGAGCTTAGAGAATTACTAGATTTTCTTTCTCCTGCCATGTCCGCCAACCCCAAAGCTTGGCCCTTTTGCAGGGTTGAGGGTCATTAACTGGTAATGATGGGTTCCCCAGCAGCAAATGACATTCCTTGGCCCTGAGAGAATGAGGACACTACAACAAACCCAGTACTATGATGTCATGTGCTCTTACCTATTCTACTCTCTCAGAAACTAGGAAACAACTTTTAAAACTTCAAGTGAAGGTGAAATGCACAATAAAATGCAAGCGCAGATTTATCAGGTTTACAGTTGAGACAATAAGCTTGTAACCAGGATAAAAGTGAAGGTCTGCAGCAACCAGCCGAAGTGTCAAGTATTTGTTCAGAACTGAGGTCTTGTGAAGTCATTACATAGAAAGGTGCAATAGTGAGTCTTAATCAAGGACAACTCAGATCTATTCCAGTTCCTCAACCACCATACAGTCCTTTTGTATTTAAGACAAAAACCCAAATGCAACCAGAAACAATCTCCAAGAATGACAGAACACTGTGAGCAATTATAGAAACCTTCAGACAAGGTTACCATTACAAGATCTGGATGTATCAGCAGGCCACTTTTACACATTGGAAACTCATAGATTCATTAGTTCTAGTCACTTATGTATTGACAACTAAGCTTGAGTATCTATTGTAAATAATTATATTTATTTGGAAGGGAGGAAAGTATCTTTAAAAAGAAAGGGGGATGCTGTAACATCCATTTAAGGGATATCAGCATGATATCATTGGAAGAAAATGTGTCAGGTAATCCAATCTTAGTTTCACTTTTATTTGAGTAGTGCACTCTCACACACATACACACAACTCTGACATCTTCAAGTATAATTGCATAACTGCGAATAATTTTTCTCGTGCTGAGACTTCTTAAATGAACCCACAAAGTGTTTACCAATTCTTTAATAGTGATTAGTGCCTTGTATCTTGTACAGCACATAAGCCCAAGGTATTACATCATTAAGATAACATACACCATCAATCAACAGCAGGAATGTTAAAGGACATTGTGAAAGGCTGGCTTAGTTTTACAACACTTTCCCATCATTCAGATAGTTGTCAACAGCACCCATGTTGCCATTTGGGCCAGTAAACAGCACTTCAGTATTGATAACCAAAACCAATGTTTCATATCTAGTGTATACATGACATGTAAACATGAGCACAATATCACTTTGGTAAATGCTTCCCAGAAGTTTTGACAGTCCCTTTGTTTCAATACATTAATTAGTGCCGCTTTTATTTGAGGAAGAATAAAGAGTGGAAGATATCTGTAGGAATATCAAGGCAATAAACTCCATGTAGAAGCAGCAACTAATTTCAAATCAAAAACATGACTTTTATCAAATATACCATTTACATTTTGAAGCAGCACTTCACAAACCAACTGACAAGTGGAAGTCTTGTAGCATAATGCTACTCCTAGGATTACTTGCTATCTGCTGCAAACTTGTTCTGAAAAGAGTCATCAGTCTCCATCTCAACAATTAGACTAGACAGTTACGTAAAAATTAAAATTGATAATGCAATGAAAAATGATTAAAAATGTACCAAGTAACAATTGAGTCCCTATGCATTCATTCTAAGTACATTTAGACATTACCATAGCAGCTCCATTCATTCAATGACAAACAGCTGCTAACAAATGTAGCCATGCCATCTTGTCTTATGTTGTACTTTCAATGATCACTACTTCAAATACATTTTATTAGCATTTGTCTAGTTGCCGCCCACATAAACATTCAGTACAATTCTCAAATCAAAAGTAGTATACATACATTTCTTAAATTGTTTGAATGTTGCCAGCTTTTGTGCAGGTAGAATTGGCCTTTTCCATGTTTTGTTCCAATATGAGACATTTCAACTTTTCTTTGGTTAAATCTCATATAGAATTAGTAAATGTGTTGGCTGATGTTAGGGTTTCAGAGATAAGCTGACATCCTAGATTGATATCTTTATTCATGCTTGTTGACCCAATATTTTTTTGGAAATCGTGGCAAAAATCTTATAATTTAAATGTTTCTTCTTCCCGATTCTTTGCAATCATGGGAACATCAAGGCATAGTAGGCCATTTGACCCTTTGATTCTGACCCGCCATTCAGTAAGATCATGGTTGATCTTGTTGTGGACTTACCTTCATTTCCTGTGTAACTTCCATAATCTTTGATGCCATTGTAAACTCTGCGGAGGCAGAAGTTCCTTCACCAAAATCCCTTTATTTACGTTCTCTAACAGTTAGCAGTCTATCTCTAGGAGTATCAGAGGAACTGATACATCAGATTAAGTACAATGCAAACATTCTCTGATTAACCCATCAATTGGATCCTCAGTCAAGGAGTTCATACTCCAATAGGCTAACCTAATGGCTTGATTGAAATCATTAAAAAAACCTAACCCAGCCTTGAATAAATTTAATGACCCTGATTCCAACACTTCCTAGGGAAAAGGATTTAATGACCCTCTGAGAGAAAAACAACTCCTCATTTCTATCTTAAAATGGAGACACTGAATGATATCCCCTAGTTCTAATCTCATGAGAAAACATCCTTTCTTTATCCTTTCAAGTCCTATGAAGGCAGCATAGCAACACAATGGTTAGCACTGTACCTCACAGAGCCAGGGACCTGAGTCAACTCTGGCCCTGGGTGACTGTCTGTATAGAATCTGCATGTTCTCCCTGTGTCTGCATAGACTTCATTTGGATGCTCTGATTTCTCCCATAATCCAAAGATGTGCAGGTTAGGTGGATTGGTCATGCTGAATTGTCTGTTGGTGTCCAAAGATTTATAGGTTACTTGCATTAGCCACGGTAAATGTGTGGGGTTACAGGGATCGTATGGGGGACAGAGCTTTGGTAAGATATTCACTAGAGAATCAGTGCAGACTGGATGGATTGAAAGGCCTGCTTCAGCACTCTAGAGATTCTATGATTGATATGTATAGAATCAATGAGATCACATTTCATTCTTCTAAACGTCATTCGGAAGGCCCAACCTATTCAACATTTTTCATAGGATAAGCCTTTGTCCCAGGCATGTGTTAAGCAAACTTTCTCTAAACTACTTCTATCACAATTAAATTTTCCAGATGTGGTCTTACCAAAGCTCTGTACAGTTGCAGTAAAACTTTACTATATTTATTTTCCATTCCCTTTGCAATAAATGCCAACATTCCATTTACCTTCTGAATCACTTACTGTATCAGCACACTCACGTTTCGTCATTCCTGTTCCAGAGCACCCAGATTACTCTCAACCATTAAATTCTGCAATCTCTCTTGTTGACATAGTGCATTGCTTTTCTATTCTTCACTCCAAAGTGGACAAATTTACATTTTCTCACATCTGCCAAATATTTGCTCATTCATTTCTTAATCTATCTATATCCCTTTGTTGTCTCTTCACCTCCTCAATCAGAGTTCTTCACAAATGATCATGTTTTCTTTATTCTGCAATGTCCAATATCGTTCGGTAAATTTAAGTGATTACCTTGTCATTCTTAGTTAAGGTGCTTGGTTCCTACATAGTTGAGACTCGCAATTAAGAGAATTTTTGCTTCCTTTGTTTTCTTCCATCTATAGAAGATGCAGTGAAATCAGCAAAGTTGTGAAGCAACCGGCAGGCTTTATAACTCTTTTTGACTGTTAGTTATCCAGAGTTAACCCTTAACATTGTATTTGGAGTATATCTGCAGGCTTCTAAGGAGACACTTCAAAACTGCATTCCAAAGCCGAAAGTAGTACTGTTTCAGATATATATATTAAAAAGTAAAAGCTATTCTCACAGGAGGCAATTTGTTTAGAAAGTACTTCAAAGATTGGAAATGACAATATCTTAAGTAAGATAAGCACCTATAACCTTAGAAAGAAATAATTCACTTTTAAAAAAAATTAAATCACTACATAAATTGCAAGCCTCAGGCATTTCCTTATGGAGATCTTCTTCCAAAGAAAATAACTACAATCCAGTTAAAAATTCAAAAACTATGGGGAAATGGTTAGAAATATAAAACTAGCAGTTTTCTCCCTAACACTGAACTTTCACCTGCTTTATATATCAATGAATAATGATGATTCCACTTTGAATAAAGTCTCAACATTATTTTTTTCACATGTTTTTAGTAGGGAACTTCAAGAAAATACTTCCCTTCAGAAACATTCAATTTGAAACAAATTTTAAAGTATTCTGAAATAGTCCGTCAAAAATCACAAATGAACCTATTTCCTGTAAAGTGTGCATATTATCATTTTACTAAAGAAATGCAAAATGATGTTCCGGTTTGACAGCAAGTATTCCAAGCTTGTGAATGGGAGGCATTGACATTGAAAGATGGAGAATTTCTGAGTGATAATTGCAATCGGATGTTTATTCAAAATGAGAAACGGCTGAATACTTCTTATACATTTGTTTAGATATCAATCACACATCTCAGAAGAAACATTGCACAATTTCTCTCATTTTAAAATTTGAATATCAAATTTCTCTACAATATTTGAAGGTGAGTGTGCAACACAGTAGCACAGTGATTAGCACTGCTGCCTCATAGTGCCAGGGATCCAGGTTCAATTCCAGCATTGGGAGACTATCTGTATGGAGTTTGCATGTTCTCCCTCGTCTGCATGGATTTCGTCTGGGTGCTCCAGTTTCCTCCCAAGTCCAAAGATGTATGGGTTAGGTTGATGGAAGTCCAACAGGTTTATTTGGTAGCACAAGCTTTTCAGAGCACTGCTCTTTCATCAGATAAGTGGGAGTTCTGTTCACAAACAGGGCATATAAAGACACAAACACAATTTACAAAATAATGGTTGGAATGTGAGTCTTTACAGTTAATCAAGTCTTAAAGGTACAGACAATGTGAGCGGAGAGAGCATTAAGCATGGGTTAAAGAGATGGGTATTGTCTCCAGCCATCTCCTCCGGAGCCTTCAACATGTCATGATGAAGACAAACATCTCGTCAAGGCCATCCTCACACCCCACTTCTTGCCTTCAAACAACTGCACAACCGCAAACAGACCATTGTCCGCAGCAAAATTCCAAGCCTTCAGGAGAACAGTGACCACATAACTTTGCCACAGCAACATCTGCAAGATGTGCTGGATCATTGACATGGATACCATCATCTCATGTGAGAACACCATCTACCAGGTATACATTCAACTCAGCCAACATTGTCTACCTGATACCCTGCAGGAAAGAGGTCCCGAAGCATGATACAAATGGGGAGGCTACGCAGACACTACAACAGTGGATGAATGAACACCCTCAACAGTCACTAAGTAGGCGTGTTCTCTTCCTGTTGGCGAACACTTCAGCAGTCATGGGCATTCAGCCTCTGATCTTTGGGCGAGTGGCTCATGACACACAACAACACAGAATCGCTGAGCAGAAACTGATAGCCAAGTTCTGCACACATGAGAACAGCCTCAACCTGGATCTTGGGTTTATGTCACGCTATCTGTAACACCCAAGACTTGCCTGGGCTTGCAAAATCTTACGAACTGTCCTGGTTGGAGACAATACACATCTCTTTAACCTGTGCTTAACCCTCTTTCTACTTACATTATCTGTACTTTTAAGATTTGATTATGTAAAGACTCGCTTTCCAACCATTATTTTGTAAATTGAGTTTGTGTCTTTATATGCCTTGTTTGTGAACAGAACTACCACTTACCTGATGAAGGAGCAGTACTCTGAAAGGCTTGTGCTACCAAATAAACCTGTTGGACTTTAACCTGGTGTTGTGAGACTTCTTACTAAGTTGACTGGCCATACTAAATTGCCCCTAGTGTCAGGGTATTAACAGGGTAAATGTGTGAGGTTACAAGAATGGAGCCTGAGTGGCATTGTAGTCGGTGCAGACTTGATGGGCCAAATGGCCTCCTTCTGCCCTGTAGGGATTCTATGATCTTCTATGATCTCTTAGTGCTCTGACTAATATTTCATATTTGACACTTTCTACATTGACTTCTGTTCATCTTCACAGTCTGAGTTGTAATCTGAAAGAAGAAATCTCTCATCCATTACAAAATATGATCCATTTTCATCCCATCTAAATGCCTCCATTTAAATCAAATGGATGAATACTGGTCAGAGTCTAGAGTAGGTAGATGATCACTCAGGTTTTGAAAGTAAAAGTAACTCCTTTTAGTGATCATTTTTCTCATTGCTTTTTGTGGGACTTTGCTGAGCACAAGTTGGCAACTGTGTTTGGCAACAGTGGCATCATTTCAAAAAAACAATGACGGAAAATTTCCTGTCTCACCTAGCATGGGAATCATAGCTGGTGCAATAGAAAATTTGATGGATCGTTTAAAGGTCTGTTGAACTCAGGTGAGAATTTCCAGTCTTGGGTGGAAAATATACCACCCAATATGTTGGTTGCAAAATCTTTCAGGATGTATTGAGGTCATGAACAACTTTGTATAAAAACATGTCTATTTTTAATGGTCCCTGGTTCTATGAGGTAGCAGTGCTAACCATTGTGTTGCTATGCTGCCCTGAGGGCACTTTATCTACTGAGGGTAGATAAAGAAAGGATGTTTCCTCATGAGATTAGAACTTGGGGACATCACTTAAGATAGAAATAAGGAGTTATTTTCTCTCAGAGGGTCATTAAATCCTCTTCTCCAGAAAGTGGTGCAGACAGGGTCATCGAATTTATTCAAGGTTAAGTTAGGTTTTTTTAATGATTTCAATCAAACCATTAGGTTAGCCTTTTGGAGTATGAATTCCCTGACTAAGGATCCAATTGATGGGTCAATCAGTGAGTATTTGCATTGTACTTAATCTGATGTGTCAGTTCCTCTGATTCCCCTGGAGATAGACTGCTAACTGTTAGAGACTGTAAATAAAGGGATTTTGGTGAAGGGACTTCTGCCTCCGCAGACTTGGCTGAAAAATCCTGCCCAACATGTTGATTGCAAAATCTTTCAGGATGTATTGAGATTATGAATAACATTGTATAAAACATGTCCATTTTTAAAACTTCTTTTTTTGATGTTTGTGGTTCAGTTCCACAATGCCCCACTTGCCTATTAAGCTATCAGAGCAGGAAAATAAATTTTGGCTGGGGTTGCATATAAATCATTTAAAGTCTAAAAATTGTGATCAAAGGCCTGCATTCATTATTTAAACTATATTTTAAATGCTATAATAATTGGATGCAGATGGAGATAATGTAAGAAGGAGACCATTGTCTTGAGTTTGACACAACACCAATAGTTTTTTGACTTCCTTTATCTGTTATTTTTAGCACACTGATGAACATGTTTACAATAAATTCTAATTGGCACTACTTAAACCAAAAGACGTGCTAATTAGGTGCATTGACCATGCCAAATTCTCCCTCAGTGTACTCAAACAGGCAAGTGTGGCTAATGGGGGGTTTTCACAATAACTTCATTGCAGTTTTAATGTCATTTTACTTGTTACACTAATAAATAAACTTTAAAATTAAATACAATTGCTATTTATTTATAAAAAGTTAATGAAAGCGTTACAACATAGGACTACTTAAATGCCAAACAGCTAAAGTAGCATGCAACAGATAGAGCTAAGCAATCCCATAACCATACATGTAAGTTCCGCGGTCCTGCCATATTTAATCATGAATGATAGTGTAACTCAATAACTAGCGGGAGGAGAAGGCTCCTCAAATATCTCCATTTTCATTTATGAGGGCGCACAGCACTTCAGTGCAAAACATAAGACTAAAGCATATTCAGCCAGCAACCATCTTCAGCGAGAAATGCCAAATGAATGGTCCATCCTGGTCTTCCCTGAGGTCCCCAACATCACAGATGCCAGTCTTCAACCAATTCGATTCATTCCATGTGATATCAAGAAACAATGGAATTAATTGGATACTGCAAAGATTGATAACATCCTAATGATAGTACTGAAAAGCTGTACTTCAGATCTAGCCATGTAGATAACCAAGCTGTTTCAGTACAGCTACAACAATAACATCTACCTGGCAATGTGGAAAGTTGCCCAGGTATGTTCTGTCCACAAATAGGAGAAATTACCATCCTATCAGCCTGCTCTTGATCATCAGCTAAAGATGTCATTAGTGGTGCAATCAAGTAGCATTTATTCAGCAATAGTCTGCTCATTGATGCACAATTTTAGTTCTGCTAGGACTCCTTACCTTCTGACTTCAGTAGAGCTTTGGTTTAAACATAGGCAAAACAAGCTGAATGCCAGAAGTGAGGTAAGAGTGACTGCGCTTTACATCAAGGCAGCATTTAACCAACTGTGGCATTAAGGAGCTCTCACAAAACTGGAACAATGGGAATAACAAGTATACCATCCCCTGATTAGAGTCATACCTAGCACAAAGGAAGATGTTTATTGGAGGTCAGTCATTTCAATTTCAGGGCATCGCCACAAGAGTTCCTCAGGACAGTATTCTAGGCCCAACCATTTTCAACTCCTTCATCAATGACCTTCCCTCCATCACAAGGTCAGAAGTGCAGATGTTTGCTAATGATTGCACAATGTTCAGCACCATGTGGGACTCCTCAAATACTAAAGCAGTCCATGCTCATATGCAGCAAGACATGGATTGTATCCAGGCTTAAACTAATTAATAGTAAATAACATTCATGTAATATAAATGACAGTATCAAATCATCTACCCTTGCCATTCAATGGCATTATCATTGCCAAATCCTCCACTATTATCATCCAGGGGTCTTACCATTTGCCAGAAACAGAACCCAATCAGCCAAATAATTATTGAGGCGATGAGAGAAAATCAAAGGCTGGGAGATCTGAAATGGATAATTCACTTCCTGGCTCCCTAAAACCTTTTCCCCGTTTGCAAGGCACAAGTCAGAGTGTGGTAGAATACTCTCTACTTGCCTGGATGAGTGCAGCTCCAACAACATTGAGAAACTTGACACCATTCCAGACAATGTACCCTGCCAGAACTGGCACCTTATCGCCCATTTTCAGCATTATAACCCACCACCGCAGCACAGCGGCAGAAGTGTGTTACCATCTACAAAATTCACTGCAGCAACTCACTAAAGTTTCTTAGACAGCACATTACAAATCTGCTGTCTAGAAGGACAAGGGCAGTAGATGCATGATGACATCACGATCTGTAAATTCCCCTCCAAGCTACATACCATCTAATTAGGGTGCTGGATCAGGACCCAGCTTACATTAGGAAGCCAGATTGGACCCCAACAATTGGCATAAATGTGAGGATAGGATATTTCTCTCCAGGAATGATTCCACTGATGAAGTAGGGATCATTTATAGTGAAACAAACTTTGTTTAATAATATAGTTTAAATATAACTCTAACAAATGAAACACTTAACCACTAACAGTTGAACAATATTTTAACTAAAAAGAAGCAAAGTTACTTTCTAGCTTATAATTGTTCCAGTTCCAAATAAGACCCGTTCATGCACAGGTCAAAAGTACTTTTAAATAAATACAGTTGGAAGACCAAGGCATACTTGCTATCACATTTGTTAACATTGTTGGGGTTTTCAGACAGCGATAGAGTTCCAGAAGCCTTCAAATCCCTTCAAACTTCAACTAGGCTTCAGCTGCAACTAATTGCTTTTTGCAAAACAGACCCAACTCTGCAGATGAACCACATCATTGTATGACCTTATCAATCATTCTAATCAGAAATCCCAGGGAAGTTAAATGAACAAACGTCTAGTGGTGCTATTTGTGAGGTTGAAATGAGCAATTGTCCTGCTCTCCCAAAATCTGAGCTTCATTCCTTCCAGGCATACCCATTACCTGTAGAATAAAGCTGAATTTTTAAACATTTCCCCTTAAAAAAATCAATGGGATGGATTCTCTGCCCTCTGGTCCTGCTACAGTGAATGGACAGCAGCAGAGGGGCATGAACAGCCAGAGAATTCTGTCCAATATATATATCTATATCAATTGCACTGCTATCATCTGAGTACTGACCTGAACAATTTTGTTGTTCCTTCACTGTTATGTCAAAATCTCAAACTCCTTCCCAGCACTGTGGGTATACCGACAGCACATGAACTCCAAAAGTTCAAGAAGGCAGCTTACCATCACCTTCACAAGGGCAATTAGAGATGGGCAATAAATACTGGCCTAGTCAGCAATACTCATATGTCATTAAAGAATGAAAAAAAGGCTGAAGTGTTCACTTAGCTTAAGTTAGGAGGGAGAATCTTCAGGAAAGCTCTTACAATTCAAGTCACAAAAAGGGAAAGTGAAGAACAAAAGTAAACCCTTTAGAATTATGAAACACTTTCGACTAGTTGCAGAAGATTGGATGTCTACTTAAGTGAATGAGGAATGTAATCAAGTTCATGTTTTTGCTTGACATTAAAAATGGAAAGAGTGATTCAGTTATTTAAAGAATAGGTCATCCTTGAGAAGAAAATAAGATTTAGTTATGTGTTGTCTTCAGTCATTGATGCAATAAAAGTTATTTTAAAATGCAAAACTCTGACGTATCATATCCATTCAGATAATACATCAAAGTTCAAATTGCTCTTGAAAGATTATTGGTCTCTATGGGGAACACAACAGGTTATGCAGACCCTTTAAACTACCATGAAGGTGTGGCTCCACAAAAAGGTTAAAGGGGTCACACATTTAAACATGTCCAAGCATTCCAAGAAATAATAGGGGAACATTGCTTCGGGGGACTGATGGTCTCAGCTCAACTGACATAATTGACCCTACAGAATTTTGGGGACATTCTATTTTTGCTTGATTGCATTCCGGAATTCATAAGTACCTAGCAATTTGAAAAACTTGCTCACCAAACAGTAATTGGACTCAAATTGATCTTGGCATTTACTCAGACCACTTCTCCACAGGAATTCCCTAACTAGTAGCCTTAATGGAATTGTTCAGGCTTTTAGCTAAACAACACAAATATACTGAAATCTCAGGATTACCAGTAAGCAATGCTGCAGAAGATCAGTTGGGATGATTCAAAAGCTTAGAAATTGTCTGTTATCCTTATTGTGCAAATGCTTCCATGAATGTGTGCTACATTTGCATTGAATCATCTAATGGGATTTTCCACTTGCACAGAATCAATTATGCCCATGGCAATGGAATTATTTGCTATCAGTTTGGTTATGGCCTGTGTATCTGTGTCTCACTGCTTAGTAACAAAGAGATCAACAAATCACATTCACCATTCCAAATTAACACAACATTGACAAGAAATTGAATCAAAAGTATAACAGGTATTTTGGGGGTGATTCTCCCACTTGGGCAACTCAAGCGGAGGCTGGATAGTGGGCTTCCTGCATGGCGTCATGGCCTCTGGTGACTCCAGCCACCTCTTTTTCAACATCATCAGCTCCATGCCAGAAATCAGCAGAAAGCTGATTAAATTATATTCATTTTGATTCTAATATCATTTACATTTAATTAGCGGATCTGGCGCTGAAATGTACAGACCTGTCAACCTCTCCCCAACCTCTGCTACGACTGTTTCACTTCAATGGGTTTTACAATGGCTCCCCACTAAGGGGCAGCTGGTGGCCTGATCCCACTGGAATGAAGAGAGGGGCATTGGAGGTCCCCCAGGAGAATTGCCTCCCAGACATGCCAGGTTGAAAGTGCCAGCCTGGCCCCTGGTACTGCCCAAGGGAAAAAGTGGCAATGCTCAGGTGGCACTTTGGCATTGCCCACCAGGTATCGGGTCATGCCAAGGGTGGGCCCAGAGCGGCCTGGGCCTAATGGGGGGGGGGGCGCTCATGGGGGGAGATCAGTGGATGTGAGGAGGTTCTGCTGCCACTCTGCAATTGGCAGTAATGGAGGGAGGAAGGCCAGCAATTGGGGCTGGACATTGGAGTGGGCGAGGTAGACCAGTCTTCTAGGGAGTTGGGGCTGCAGTGGGATGGGGGTTGGAGGGACAGTGATGTGGGGTTGCTGTGCTGGTCAACAATCAAACTAGTCAGAAATTGGGAGCCAGCAGTGTGGGGCTATTGTGCATGCACCAACCTCGACACTGACAGATTAGCACATGCGCAATGGCCCACTCAGTGCTATGCTGCCAGACTCCCCAAAAGGAATAGGTCCAGCCCACTGATTTCTAATGGGGTTCACACTAGGGCACTCCGTGATGCACAGAATGTGGGAGATTCATTTTGAAAATCCCGCTGAAAAAAATTACAGGAGTTACTCCAGTTTTTACACAAATCCAGCACTTAGAATTTTTTTTGGGAGAATCGAGCCCATTGTCTTTAGTTTCAGTCTGACACATATTTCCTTCTGTAAATATTGCTTACAGTCTGTTATAGTTTGGTGCAAATCATTGTCCTGAGAAATGAACTCTGTAGTTACCTGTTAATGAATGGAGATGTAGTAACAAAGAGAATTCTCTATCCAATCAGCATCAATTCAAACTATGGACATGAACAATCAGCGGAATTTCATACAAAACTACAAAAGACATGTCTATGCATCTAGGGTGTTTGTATCAGAAACCTAAACCAATGTGATGGTAGAACAAAGTAAGAAGTCTGACAACACCAGGTTTAAGTCCAACTGATTTATTTGATAGCAAACTCACAAGCTTTCGAGGCTGTGCTCTTTGTCAGGTGAATGAGATGTTCTGGTCTCGTCAGGTGAATGAGCTGCTCTGGAGACCAGATCACCTTATTCACCTGACGAAGAGCACAGCCTCGAAAGCTTGTGAGTTTGCTATCAAATAAATCAGTTGGATTTGAACTTGATGTTGTCAGACTTCTTACTGTGTTTACCCCAGTCCAACGCCGGCATCTCTACATCATGGTAGAACAAAGGCAGAGTAGCTGCCCTCACTGAGAGGTTAACTATCAGTGATGGTCAGGACATAAAACTTACTTGGCAAGGGAGAGAAATCAACAAATGGCAGAAAGGACTAGCTTCAATTGATCCCAATTCCATACTCCCTCTCTCATCATTGTCTTTTTCTTTATGTCCATGTTAAGAGATTGCTTTCTAATGTCATACTTTCCTTTATCTCCATAGTTGTGCATTTTCTTTTAATTTCTTAACTAGTTTTCATGTAAGGTTTGTAATACTTCTGCAGATGATTAGAAGAATGTCAGATTTGTACTGCATTGACATGTATATAAGTGACAGCAATTCTTTAATTCTATGATTTTCTTCTATAAGATAAAAAGGCTAAGTCACTTTCAAATTGCTCTAACATGGTCCATAACCTGAGTCAAACAGGGCACAATATGTAAACACCGCACAGAATAAACATTAATACATTAGGATCCAATAAGTGTGCATCATTTTGATGGTAGAAGGTAGTCACTACTGCAATATAATGTCTCGTGTTCCCATCAAAAACTAAATCGTGAAAACAAAACACTCCTTGTTTTTGCTGCCTGCACATCTTGTCATGTATATGATAAGCAGTTGCTGTTTGTGTATTCAGTATTCACAAGCAGTACAGCATCAATCCATTCTCGATGGAGCATGCCTCTACTTCACTCTTAAAGACCACAGAGGATGGCACAAGTGGCTACAACATGTGGCACAAATGAATAGCACAGCTCAATGCACTTCAACAAAATTCTCCAGTGTGCCTTGAGGCATGCAAAGGTTATATCTGAAACAACGCAGACCCTCATGGTGATGATTTTTGAATGAATCTTTAGTGCTAGGTAAGCAAACCTCCCTCTCCCCCACTCCCTGCCCACCCCGACCCCTCCCCCCCACACCCCACGAGATACATTCATTATCTATAGAAGGGCAGTACTGGTCAAATCATGATGGAGTTAAAGCAAGTCAAAAACTCCCATGTAGTTTTCTGGGTGCCTTGAAGCTAAAATATATTTTAAATTAATCATATGCAATGTACCTGCATTACAAGAAGACAGATTATCATTACAGATACAAACAAGTACAGCGGGAATTGTTACATGCCTTGGGGAATGCATCAACTCAGTGGTAAAGCTCTGGCTGTCATAGTGCAGCAGCATCCTGACATATGGAACCTCATGCTACTTAATCTATTCACAAAATCACAGTTGTTTAATTCTTCAGAGTAATTAGAGCCTTGAATAAAAGAAACACATAAAAACTTATTTGTTCATCCGTTATTGTTTACAATGCATAGGGGCTTTCTGGATTTTTGTTTTGCATATTGCTAAAAATGTTTCCATTGAGTTCATGAGTGGAGTGCTTGAGCTAAGTTGTTAACTTTGTACACTTCCTAAAGCCTCTGGTCATACAGAGCTTTGGAGAATTATGCCTACCATCCACATCATAGCTTAATTATGCAACATGGAAACAAAAGGTCCATCTTGCACTTTGTTCTGATGAAGCATTTTTATATTGTGTTCAGCAGATTCCATGAGCACTGGAGATCGAACAGGTAAGCTAAGTACATTAACAACTGATTTGTATCCTGCTAATGATTTTGATGGCAAATGAGCACAGTTATTTATTTTTATCAATGCAATGGGAAGCCTGATCAGTGCCCCTTGCCCTTATGTCTTGGGCTCCCAGTATTGAAAATATTCTTGTGATGAATACTTATTTTGAAAATCCCAAAGTTGCAGATAATGAAATTGTTTCATTTACATTAATGATGGACTCATCTAATCAATAATGTAAATACCACTAATGACTCTATGAAAACAACCTGTCTAAATAATGTTAGCGCAAATTTACTGTCAGTTATGGTGTCTTAGTGTTGTCAGTCATCAAGCATCTACAATAATTAAAGTTAATCACAATGTCCATATAATATTAAACACAAGTTTAATTGAATTAAGTTAACCAAAATACTAATTACAATAATTATTAAAGCATTTATCATGTTTGAATTATCCAAACGAACATCATTAAGTTGTCGTGAGGCATTAAAACACCTGTTGTTAAATACATTTTGTAAATCTGGAACATACTCCCTAAATTTTGCTACTCTTGAAAACTTTTTTATTCTTTAAAATGTTGCTTAAAACCTTCCTCTTTGACCCAACTTTCAATCATTTGCTCCAGTGTGTCCTACTGGATTAGTGATAGATTTTGCTTCATATTGCTCCTTTGAGGTTGCTTAGAACTATTTTTTTAATGCGCTAAAGGTACTACATAAGTCTGAGTTGCATCCGTTGTAATAACTGTGCTGTGCGACATGGAATTAGTGATCGGGAAGATCTTAGATTTGATTTTCAATTTGTGATGAACTCGCTGTCAGTTCCTGTCAGGTTAGAAGCAGAGTCAATAGAATTTGGCCCCCATGTCCCCAAGTGTGAAAGGGGAAGAAAACAGCCAAGTTTTTTCCACATTTAATTGTTATTCAGTGACCCCTGCTGGATGAGGAGAGAATCAGCCTCTTCGTGTTCAAATACTGCCTCCATGTCACTATCAAGACTCAACATGAAGAATGACCACTGACAGAGTGATGATGGTGAAATTATTAATTAAAAGCTTTGTTCTCCCAGTAGGGTACAGCACTTGAATGGAGCATGAGTCAGAAAATAACCAACACACCACAGGAATGTAGGAGTGGTGAGTTTCTCCTTATACTCCAACCTGGATCCTCAATTGAGTCAGGAGGAAATATTTTTAGGAAAGAGTTGCACAACAGTTAAAAAAATAGAGTGTCAATATATTGAAATGGGATTAAAAGTTAAATATTTTGATCACATTTTGTGACACATTTGTTAAAATGAGGGAGAAGAAATATTATTAAAGTGAAACTTTTCACAACACAAATCTCCTAATTACCACCAGGTAAATCACCTTCAACAGCAATCAATTCAGAATATCAGGTCATTGAAGCCAAAAGACTGGTCACATTCAGGGAAGTTATATTGGCCTTGGAGAAGATACAATGCAAAAACAATAGAATATCAGCATGTGATGGCTTTGCCAGTTTGCAGAAATTTGGTTTGTATTTATTGCATTTAGAAGGTTGAGAGATGTTCTAAGTGATCCATTTGAAATGATAAAGGGATTTCAGAGGATTGATATAGTGGAATCTTTATTCCCTTTGGAATCCAAACTAAAGGTAGTAACTGAGGCCTTTACTGAGCATTTTTCAATGTTAAAGAGCTGGTGTCAAACATTGCTCCTTTTCACTCTTCCCTAAACCGTGCTTCTACTTTGATTGTGGCTGAGAAGGTAGATAAGAAGGAGAGAGATTGAGGAGAAGAGAAAGGAGAGGAATGGGGGAAGAAGGAGAAAAGGTTTTGATTGGACTTGATAAGAAACTGAAGAAAAGTGCCGGGATAAGTAGGAACAATTTCTGCCCATCATCCAGCAGTAGAAAGAGGTCCTCAGCAGACCCCATCTGGCTTGCAATCTGTTTTTCTCTGCTGTGTTGAGGAATGGAGGATGTGCAGGACACAACGTTGGCCATATCTATGGCTTGCAAGGCCAGATTAATAATTCTTGATTATCCCAGAATTTCCATTATCCACCAGGATAATACACTCCATTTTTTTTGTTTTTATTCCAATTCAATCAATCAAGTCCAATTCAGAGTCTCAACAAGTTGAGACATTCCTGATCCAAACTGACAAGACAGGGCTCTCACCTCCTGTCTTGGGCTTGATCTACATGATTCAAGCTGATTGGAGTAGGCATAGCTCCTGCTCTAAAGCTTGGTCTCATTTGCGTCTTAGCCAAAAGGCTGAGATGTTGCTTTTAAAAATTGCTTCAAATGAAGTTGAAATGTAACCTAATGACTTGAACCAAGTTCAACATGTTGACACTACAGTTGATCTCAGACAAAAGGCTGAGAAGAATGCATTCCATTAAGATAGATAATTTATACCCACTGGATAGCACAAATTTTCACATTATATTTTTATTCTTTTAGAATATACAACACTGCGCTGTTCAAAATCATGTACTATGGTGATGATTTTAGATGTCATGTCTGGCTGAGTGCGAACTGCTTTCCTTCAGGAAAGAAGTGATTCATCAAGGTTATTCTTGCATGTTGGCAGGTTCTTTGCACGCAAAGATGATGAAAAGGCTCAGTTGATGCTGTGATAATTGGCATGAATGTTAGAGACTAAATAAAGCTTTTCTTGACATTCCCTTTGTGATCGCTGTCAGCACTCCCCTAAAGGGAGTGACCTTGTGTATATGTGCTTTCCCTCTCCTGGTCAGATCCTGCAACCACTTTGTTCTGGAAGAGATGATTGTCGAACCAACTTATTGGCAGATGAGTTTGTGCCAATATAATGTCTTATAATGCCAATATAATGCATGAGATGTGGATGATGCTTTAAGAAGCAATATTGCGGGGTATCTGAAAGTTATTGTGCTTTAAAATGGTGAGTCAAGTATGTTGAGGTTGTAGTGCTTGTGCATTTATTGACAAATTACTAGGGAGAGGAGATCATACCTCAACCATATCAAATTGTTAGATCTTTTTGAGGCACTGGAGTCTTGTACTGGGGAGAGGGCTCCTGGTTTTCACCTGCTTGTAGGTATGGAAAGTGATCTCTTCCCATACCTGCAGCATTCTTCATTTCTTTAGCCTCTTTTCACTCCTGCAGTTACAGGACATCATTTATCTGCTGTTCCTCCTACACTAAGACTTACAGAACCATATCTGAGAACCTGTGAACTCTCTCCTTCAGTACTGATACGTGCTGTTTAATGTCAGCCATCCCACTCCACTCCTCCTGTCGAAATATGTGTGTCAAAGCTGAATTCACTATTCTACAAAAATCACACCTGATCAGCACTTGAGTTTTAAGTGTAAAATCTCTGCTTTTGCACCTCCAGTCATGTTTAAATCATGATAATCTCCAATTAGCCCCAACATTTTCAGTTAACATCAGACTTTTAAGCCAGATGTGACATATTAGTACAATATACTCATTTAGTGCATCTTCCAACCTTTCCCCAAAACAATATCTACAATGTTTAATTTTAAAAGTTTAGGAATCACTGCCAGGATTCTCTGGCCTTCCCACAGCTTGTTTCTTGCAGCACACCATTAGCCAGTGGTGGGATCTTGTGATCCTGCTGCTGTTAATGGGTTTTCCCATTGATTCCACCCCATGTTGTTGGGCAACACAAGGTGGGAAACATTAACCAGACCAAATGATTCACCCAGTGTGAAAGTTTTCTTGAAGTTTATCTATTAGAACATAAGAACATAAGAAATAGGAGCAGGAGTAGGCCATCCAGCCCCTTGAGCCTGCCCCGCCATTCAATAAGATCATGGCTGATCTGTAGTGGTTCGTTACCACTTTCCTGCTTTCTCCCCATAACCCTTAATTCCCTTGTCAATTAAAAACTTATCCACTCTTAACTTGAACATATTCAGCGAGGAAGCCTCCACCACTTCATCAGGCAGAGAATTCCAAAGATTCACCACCCTTTGTGTGATGAAATTCCTCCTCAACTCTGATCTGAACCACCCCCCGCCCTAATCTTAAAGCTATGCTCCCTAATCCTGCTATCTTTGCTAAGCGGGAAGAGTCTCTCAACCACTACCCTATCCATCCCCTTCATTATCTTATATGTATCTGTAAGATCCCCTCTCAGCCTTCTAAACTCCAAAGAGTACAAACCTAGCCCATTCAGTCTCTCCTTATAATCCAACCCTCATCTCCGGTATCAGCCTAGTAAACCTTCCCTGCACCGCTTCCAAGGCCAATATATCCTTCCTCGAATGCGGCAACCAAAACTGCACACAGTATTCCAGTTGCGGCCTCACCAGTACCCTCTGCAGCTGCAACAGGACCTCCCTACTTTTATATTCTATCCCCCTAGCTATAAAGGCCAACATTGCATTCATCTTCTTAATCACGTACTGCACCTGCATACTGTGTTTATGCAATTCGTGCACAAGGACCCCCAGGTCCCTCTGCACCGTTGCATGCTGCAGCTTTTCATCATTTAAATAGTAATCCTTCCTACCATTATTCCTACCAAAGCGGATAACCTCACACTCGCTAACATTATACTCCATCTGCCAGGTCCTCGCCCACTCACTCAATCTATCCAGATCCCTCTGCAGACTTTCCACACCCTCCACGCAATTTGCTTTTCCACTCATCTTCATGTCATCAGTAAATTTCATCACCCTGCACTCAGCCCCTTCCTCCAGACCATCTATGTAAATGGTAAATAGTTGAGGCCCCAGCACCGAACCCTGGGACATTCCACTAGTCACCAGCTGCCAATCAGAATAGCACCCATTAATACCTACCCTCTGCTTCCTATTAGACAATCAATCCTCTATCCAGTCTAACACCCTACCCCCGACTCCCTGCACCTTAATCTTCTGCAGCAATCTTTTGTGGGGCACCTTATCAAACACTTCTTGGAAATCCAAAAACACCACATCCACCCATTCCCCTCTACCTACCGCACTAGTCACTTCCTCATAGAACTCCAATAAATTTGTCAAGCATGACTTTCCCTTAACGAATCCGTGCTGCGTCTGCCTGATCAAATAGTTTGTATCCAGGTGCCTTGTTATTTCAGTTTTGACAACAGATTCAAGCATTTTTCCAACTACAGATGTTAAACTAACCAGCTTATAATTCCCTGCCTTCTGTCTGCTACCTTTTCTAAACAGCGGCGTAACATTAGCCGTATTCCAATCTTCTGGCACTTTCCATGAGTCCAGCAAATTCTGAAAGATAATTACTAGGGTATCTGCTATCACCTCTGCCATTTCCTTGAGGACCCTGGGATGCATTCCATCCGGTCCCGGGGACTTATCTGCCCTTAGCCCCATTAGCCTATCAAGCACCACTTCTCTAGTGACTGTAATATCATCAAGGATCATCATCATTAGTGTCACAAGTAAGCTTACAGTAACACTGCAATGTAGTTACTGTGAAAATCTCCCAGTCACGACACTCTGGCAGCTGACTGGGTGCACTGAATGAGAATTTAGCATGGCTAATGCACCTAACCAGCACATCTTTTGGACTGTGGGAGGAAACCAGAGCACCCAGAGGAAACCCAAGCAGACACAGGGAGAATGTGCAAACTCCACACAAACAATGACCCAGGTGCCTGGTGCTGTGAGGCAGCATGTTAACCATGGCACCACCAGAAGATCACACTCCATTGCTGGGTTTCTTTGGGTTCAGGATCCCTGCAGTGCCACAGCTGCCAATGGAATTTCCCATACGTTGGACATCTCCAATCTCGTCCATGCTAGGATTCTTCACTGCAGTGAATGGAGTCTTGATCGAGTGTCAAACTCTCCATTTTCGCTGGCAGCAGGTAGGATGAAATTGGAGAATCCCGCCCATTGATTCTGCCCGATGCCACTGACAAGCACACGGACTCAATTTTGCCATCAAGTTGCACCCATTTTGGGTGCGAAAACTTGGTAAATTCGGGCATGATGCAAGTAGCCTGATCTGCACCCACCTCCACACTGATACCCCCTTTGCTAAGGGCCAAAAATGGCCATCGTCAGGACTGTGCCCAAAACAGGGATGAAGTCAATTTAAATACATTAGTATACATTTAAATTGACTTAACACGCCGCACACCCAAACTTACCAGCACTTACCCCTTGACTGCTGTGTTCACCCACCGAGATTCAGTGTGAAATAGACATAGTCTGCAGAAGTCCAATTCTGGCACTCCTGCTTCTGAGGAGGTAAGTTCCAAATGTCTGGTGGCTATCTGCTTCAGATAGGTGGGGGGATAGGGGGGGAGGCCAGTCAGATGGTTTTCTGATGGGGGGTGCGGGAGGTGGATCAGATGATTCTCTGGTTGGGCGGGAAGGAGGAGGGTCAGATGGTTCTCTGATTGGGGGGAAGGAGGAAAGTCAGATGGCTTCCTGGTTGGGCAGGAGGGAGGAGGATCAGATGACTTCCTGGTTGGACAGGATGGCTTTCTGGTGGAGAGTGAGGGAGTCAGACAGTCTGAGTCAGTTCGGGGAGGGGGGCTGGAAGGCAGGTGAATGGGGGCAGGGGCAGGGGGCCTACTGCTACTTTGCTTGTGATCAATGGGGGTGAGGGAGGTCTGCTACCACTCTGTGTGCGATCAGCAGAGGGGAGAGGGGAAGGGCCCAGATCAGTTTAGGTGGCACCAGCTTGGGGGGGGGGTGGTTTAATGGGATCCAGTTATGGGGGTGAGGCAATGTCTGTGGGATCCAGTGGAAGACATTATCTGGCCTGGGAGTGACGTAACAGGAACTGTTTCCCTATCTTCTTTTTCTTTGCATGCACAGTTGGGGACGCCAATCGGAGCAGCAGTGTTTCAAGCACGATAAGCCCCACCCACAGGTTTCAGCAGCGCGTTTCCGAATCGCTGCTACTTTTTCGGGCAGAATGCATATGGGGCACCTGAGAACGGGTCTAAAAAATGGATCTGAAACATTCCCAATTTCAAGTCCATTAGAATTAAAATGGTAAAATAGGACTCGCGGAGGGCGGGGCGCTATCATTAGCAGGACCAGAAGATGCTGCTATTACGAAGAGCTGGAAGTTTGCACCCCATTTCTTTTCAGAATTCACAGCAGTTTATGTGTTGTTTTTGCTCAGACAAAATAAGAAACTTACAGCTGTGTTTGTGTAAAAGCATATTTTAAAAATTACCCAAAATCCTCCGAGGATAGCCGCAGAGGGACAGCCTAACATTAGGATTATGCGGCTGTCGTCAAAAATTGCTTTGGATCTCAATTTGCTTTGTAACAAATTTGTCTTATCTGATTTAACTGCAATATACAGCAATAATATTCAACACACCACCAATAATACAAGCAACATGGTGCTTGATTTGTTCAATGGAAAATAACCTTGAAACATATTTTTCTTGTTGCCTCTCTGCAGAGCAGTAATGAATCATGGACTATAAACTGCAACTAGCATAATCATTATGGCAGGCTTTAACAATCTTTTGAATATCCAAACAGCTGTTTTAATTGTGCTGATTTAATATTTTAGCGGCTGCCGTCAAATTGATTTTTTTCACTCCATCCCAGTGAAGGTGCCATGAATCTGGAACTATAAAAAGACAAAGGACTGTACTTCACTACACGAATGGTGGTCTTCTAATTTATGCCATGCAAATGTTTACAGCAATGGTTTATATTTCACATGCCTTCGCTAGTGCTATTACAGAACCTTATGAAACGTGCCAAAACCTGTTGCTTTTTTATTTTCCTGAGGTATTATACAGTTCTCTCTTCGGCTTGCCTGTCTCCTAAAGCCATCTGTCTTTCTTTAGATTTTATTCTTGTTTGGGTTACCTTTTTCTGAAACTTCTTGGCATAAATATTGGGACCTGTAATTAGCAGGTGAGTTCACCTAAAACATTGAAATTCTGATAGAACCCATGCCCATCCTGTGTGCAACAACAGTAAAGATTTCAACCATAAGATAATAAGAGTGTGATCATAATCTGCATAACAGCATTTAGGATGCTATAGTGGTTTAGCCAGTGGCACTTCTGCTTGTGTGTGTGAAGGTTTTGAGTTCAAGTCCCACTCCAAAAACTTGAGTAGATAACTTTGGACTGACAGTTCATAACAAAACTATTAGAAGTACCATCTTCCAGATGAGATATTGGCCAGAATTTTCCAGCTGTTCACATCCTGCCCCCTTTTCCAGCAAGAATGGAGAATTTGGTGCTCAGCCAAATCGAATGAGTTTCTTTCATTAGGGTGAGGTTCTATCTGTCCTCTTGAAGGGATATAAAAGATTCCCAAGGACTATTTTGAAGAACAGAAGATATATTCTACTTAGACAAGATTTATTCCTCACTCAATGTCATTCAAATAGATTATCTAGTCATTATCTAATTTCTGTTTTTGGGAGCATTCTGTTTGCCAATTGACTGCTACATTTCAAAGTACTGAATTGGCTGGAAAACACTTTTGACACCATGAAATAAAAGCATGCTGTTTCTTAACTAAGGTCATTCAGTGAATAATTTTTGTGACTCAACGTATGTCTGTTTTCTCTGATAATTGTTGCTTATTAGAAGATCTTCAACTTTGTAATCAAATTAGAAAAACTGTCTTCACTTTAAGTGAAGGGTGAAAAGAAATTTCTCACAAGTGTTTAACAGGTAATGCTCTACTGTAAGTGCATGTGTCCAAGAATGCAATTGATTCCAGAGAGCCATCCATAGTGAGTCTGATGATGGGATGGAACTTGTTGATTTCATCATATAGTTGTTATAAAATATCAAAAGGACTACAGATCACAAACCCACTGAGGTCAACCAACAACACAGACTACACTGAGAGACTTTGCCATCACACCTCTCTCAGATTCCTCAACCTCCTCATACACCAGCTGTACAGCACAACCTGGAAACCAAGATAGAGTCCATATTTTCAACTTGCCCTCAGGACACAGACCAAGCAGACAAGACAATGGAACTGTGCTATCTACATGCACACCAAGAACAGGAAGCTTGAGAAACTCAGCATCATCAACAGCAGTAACCAAGCCTCCCCCAGTGCCACAGTGGAAAACAATACCACAACAGGAAATCCATTGTCAACTTGTTGGACTACACACTTCAGCCAGACAAAATCTAAGTTCTCAGTCAAGGGCTCAATTTCTGCCACATCACCAAAATGAACCCCATCAATCTCACAGCGGACACAAAGGAATTCATCAAGCAAATGAGGCTGTGGGAGTTCTTCCACAAACCCCAAGAGGCCAACAGCGAACACGATGAGACAGCCAATGAACCGGCACAGCCGACAAAAAGATCAATGGTGCAGCAACTGAAGAGGAAAGAGTCTGATGGGACTCCTCCGGAAGGCCGTTGCCCTTGACTCGACATGTATGCCCAAGCTGTCAGGAAGTGTGTCAATGCCAGATTCATCAGCCGCACTCACAAGACAGTCCCGAATGTCACTCAAGCTCAGTGCAACACCATCCGCGCTCTCAAGACGAATCACAACATTGTCATCAAACCAGCAGACAAAGGAGGGGCCACTGTCATACTGAACAGAACAGATTACTGCAAGAAGTGTACTGACAAGTGAGCAATGAGGAACACATAGGCGGTTACCCACAGGTCCGACCAAATAACACAATCATCAACTCAACAGACTGATCAAGAGCTTTGATCTGAAATGGCATCACCATATCATGGTTTCCACAAGTGGACATTGAAGCCAAGATCTCCCATTAAAAATGGCACCTAAGGAATGAGATACACAACATAGAAAAATATTAAATATTGAAGGCTAAGGTGAACAAGAGGAACAATATTAGAGAGATAGCAATGATACAGCTTCAGTGAATCAAACGGCATCTTTCTGCATCAGAATTCCTATTACTCAATATTTTATGCTAAATGAAAAATTGCCAAATGTGGGATACTGATGCAGATTTAATAAAAGATGAGATTAAAGAAAATAGAAGTCATGATTTTCCTGATTTATATAATACAAATATTAAATTATACTGTTGTGAGGATGCAATCCAGATGATATAGGATCAGAAGACCTGGCAGCATCTGCAAGGAGAGAAAAGAGCTGATGTTTCAAGTTCCAATGACTCTTTATCAAAGCTCTGTTCTCTCCTTACAAATATTGTCAGACCTGCTGAGATTTTCCAGTATTTTCTCTTTTGGATTCTGATGTCAGCATCCACAGTAATTTGCTTCTATTTTATTATAGGATCAGCCTACTCTTAAGCATCCCACTCAAAAGTGGAATGAAGTGATGGGTATGATGGGCAATCAAGTTTTTATTTTAACTGAGACAAAGTAGCACAGCACTGGATCATTTAAACTGCCCAACAGTCTGCAACATTCTTCCCTGGTCAATTGGCCTAACTGCAGTGCACACCCACCCTCTCCAATAATGAGAATCTCATCCTTGCTTGTACTTTCTGTGACAATTAGTAGTTTGAGCCAGGAATTTTCATGGCTTCCACAACCTTATCTTCATTTTTTATTTATTAATCACAAGTAGGCTTACGTTAACACTGCAATGAAGTTACTAATGAAAATCCCCTAGCCGCCACACTCTGGCGCCTGTTCGGATACAATGAGGGAGAATTTAGCCTGGCCAATGCTCCTAACTAGCACCTGGTTCAAGGATGAAAATCTAGCTTAATAATAATTGAGAAGGCTGTTCACCATTCACTACTTGATGATTTTTGTTAGAAAGCTATTTCTGCTTTTGATCTTCAGCCTTACTTTATTGATATATTTAATGCAGGCAAAAGTGGAACAACAATGCAGGACCTCATTTTGCAATCGTTACTCCATGGGGTCTCACAAGAGGAAGAGCCTCTAAACAAACTAAGGAAGACAAATGCTATAGGAGCTTAAGGAATAAGAAAGATGGAAGACCCAACAAAAAAAGTAATGACGACCCAATTCCTTAGCTGGATAGATTATTTGTGGTTGGTTGACCATAAACCAGATCACTATATAGAGATTTTAGGCCCCACTCAGTGATTTGGATGAGGACCTTTGCAAGAACAATGGATATTTTATTTATATATTGCAAATTCAAATGCTTTATTGATAGGTTGCAGAGGGCACTTTGATTTTCTTAGTAGGATGAGGCTTTGGCCAATCCATAGGTTAATGGTGATAGGCTAATTCTTCTGGTTTTCCAATGGGATTGA
Source organism: Sphyrna mokarran (assembly GCA_024679065.1). Classification (NCBI taxonomy): domain Eukaryota; kingdom Metazoa; phylum Chordata; class Chondrichthyes; order Carcharhiniformes; family Carcharhinidae; genus Sphyrna; species Sphyrna mokarran. The sequence goes on along the minus strand of JAGIQG010000003.1, from coordinate 99,043,655 downwards.
AATGTGGGAGCTTCCCTCAACCCTGAATATTCACTGGCATTACTAGCCTAAGTTAACAGGAGGTGTATCCTGGTACCTACGTCAAAATATGGCTACTGCGAATTTTCAACTCAATTCATTTTAAATGAAACTCATTGCGTGATTTTCTCTAATAGTGATTTTCTTGTTTATGTCTGTATATGTTTGCTTTCTGTGCACTTTTTGCACTAATGTCACCAAAATTCTTTTCAGTACCTAAAGTGAGTTGGGGTGGCACATGCTATCTCACAATGCCAGGGACATGGATTTGATTCCCAGCTTTGGTCACTGTCTGTGCCAAGTCTGCACATTCTCCCTGGGTCCGTGTGGGTTTCCTCCAGCGGCTATCTATCTTTCCTACCACACTCCAAAAATCTGCAGGCTAGATGCATTGACTATGCTAAATTCTCCTTCAGTGTATCCGAACAGGCGCCGGAGTTTGGCAACTAGGGGATTTTCACAATATCTTCATTGCAATGTTAATGTAATCCTACTTGTGATACTAATAAATAAATTTTAAACATCTTCTTAGATCTTAGAAAGAGGCAATTATCGTGTCTTTATTTTCAATTTTCAGTCTCCCAATGAACTTATAGTTTTAATATACCAATTTTTTGTGAAACGTTAATGACAAGAATAAATAATGTCAAGTAAAAGTTCATTTTTCAAACTCCAAAAACAAAACTGGAACAGGTTGAGACCTCTTAAGAAACTTGCAGTTTAATGAACCTTAAGCTGGGAAGCAACTTTGGTTCAAATTTGATCTGATATTCCATTATCTGGTTTACCGCTGTTTCATTAACTGGGATGTGATTGTAATGAACCTTATGTGACTGCCCTCTACAGGAATCATCTAGACCACATGCCAAAACTTGTAAACGTGAAGGCAGTACTTAGCAGATATATTTTTTAAAAAATGAAGTACAATCTCAAAACACTTTTAACAGATAATTATGTAAGTCAATTTTAACAGATTTGCTGCATTTGCCATCATTGGAATTGGGTGTGAGCTATCAGTAGGCCAGTAAGAATGAATGGTATAAAAAGCACTGAAGTGTTCTTGTCATCTTCCAACTGTGTTCTGAGGTATTATCTGAAAGCTAAACACTTTGTGCATTATAATGAAACATATCATGATTAATATTGTGAAGATTCCATACCACATGATAAATGTTAGATGATATAGCTAGATATCTAAACCCAGGTGTGTTAGAGGAGAGATATCTTACATTGCAACTGAAATCCTTAAATTAAGGCAAGAAATTGACTTCATTGAATGCGCTTTGTTTTGGTCAATGTTCATCCCTCAACCAACATCACATTGCAATTTGTAGGAAATTTCTAAGTGCAAATTGACTTCCATTTTCTTCCATTACAACAATGATTACACTGGGATCACCAAACCTGTCCCTGATAGATTTTTCTCTCTGTTCTGTCCAGATTAATGCTGCTTCCAGGGTCTATTTCAATTTTAACTATGGTGACCTTCAGGTGCTGTATGGTAGGCTTTGTAGTGACTGCATCTACTTCTTTCCATTCCAACACAAACCCATTGAAAACAATGGGTTTCCTGCGTGATCCTCAGGACATTTCTGCCCCATTAAGGTCACTCACTAGACCTGCTGATACTGCCATGGTGCAGCTGTTTCAGCACAACCAAGGTTCACCTCTCCATTCATTGACAGGCTCCTCCTTAATAATAGAATCCTGTTGGGTCCCCACACTGCGCATATTTAATAATCTCTGACCAAGGAAAAAGAATCAGCTGATTAGAAAGCACTCCAGTCTTGTTCTTTAGTCCCTAAATGTCTTGTTGCTCACTTTGAATCTGTAGATTAACAGGAGCTGTCTGGCAGGAAGTGGAGAATCATTCACTGGTAGCCTCCATTTCTGATCACACCAGTGTATTTATGGTCAGAGAAGCTCAAAGCACAATGGCGGGCACATAAACCATAGTAAATCATTTTAACATCCCCTAGAAGCAAGCCAGTCAGGTAAAAGGAGTTAGCTAGATGTCCTTGGCTCTGTCGAGCATGGTAGTAATCTCGGAAGTGCAAAATGGTTCTCTTCACAAGGTACTGGCAATTTCCTTTGGGGGTCCAGGCCAGAACCGTTACGTTAGGTGTGGGAAAGCCTGGTTAAATTCATTTTAATGACCAGCCAGCTTAACTCAGGTATGGTGGAGAAGGAAATTCTCTCCTTGAGAATTCCCCCTCCAGTCCTACCTCTCACAAGCCCCAATAGAAACTTGGAGCAGAACCCAGATCCCAACATTGAACTGCTTCACTGTAGTCTCATGGTGAGCATGTGTGAATGCATCATTACAGATCTAGATTTTCAGCCTTATTATTTATAAAATAATTCTCCAGTGGCATTGTTCATAATGAAATAGAGGTAACACTAAAGAGTGGCAATGGAAGTCAGGAAGTAAAGTAAGTTTAATGCTTACATGTACATACTACATGTAAACCATTTAATATGTGGTAGTTTTATTTAACGCAGCTTCTATGGTGCAGTTGCAGTATTTGCATTTCCTACAAATATTTTCTTCTGTTCATTCTTCCTACTTCTGTTTCCAAAACTATTCTTATCTATTCAAATATTTGAAAACATAATTGCCAACTTTATCAATAATTGTCAACAATTACAATTTGATTCGTGTAACCTTGTTTGTAAGGCAAACTTTCACTGAGAGAACATCTTTTAAAGGAAAACAACACAGCTCCCATATAGCAGTGTAGATCATATACCATCAGCTGCGGTATTGAACATTACAATCTAGGAAAATATTAGAACCAACCATCCCTCTAATTGAATTAACAATCCCAGTCATGAAAACCTCAGTGTACATTGGTTGGGAGGGCTTGACTGATAAATAGTGACCCTTTAAGAATTGTGCCTCTAAGTATTAACCAGGAAAGGACAAGCTGTGATATTGGTGTGCTAAATATTCTGGAAGTAAAGTTTATTTATTAGTGTCACAAGTAGGCTTACGTTAACACTGCAGTGAAGTTACTGTGAAAATCCCCTAGTCACGCACCTGTTCGAATACACTGAGGGAGAATTTAGCGTGGCCAATGCACGTAACCAGCACATCTTTCAAACTGTGGCAGGAAGTTGGGAGCACCCAGAGGAAACCTACGCAGACACAGAGAGAATGTGCAGACTCCACACAGACAGTGACCCAAGCCAGGAATTGAACCCGGGTTCTTGGCACTGTGAGGCTAATCAGTGCTAATCATTGTTTTGCAATGGAGTCATTGCTATATATAGTAATGGGCACCTTGGTAAGAAACATTAAGATCCATGGAACCAAGCCACAAGAATCAGCATATTTATGAGAACTGAGGAGAAATTTGAAGGAAAAACATAAATTTTAGTTTTTTGATTTTTGCTAGTACAGTGATGCTTTAAGATCTCTGAGCTACCCACTTTCTAAAGCTTTTCGCTCTAAAGCTGTAGTAATGAAAACTACTCAAAGATCAGAAGCAGTTTTGTAACTTGAATAATTATCCATAATAATTAACCGTAAACTGTAAACATTAACAAAAGTTAAAAATTACTTCTGCTTGTTTTTCCTTTTTTCTATTTCCCTCCAATAGTTATCATTTTAGCATTATTTTTACCTCCTTCATTGTGTTAATACACTCAATCCACTTGGTCCAATCTCTAAAGCAGTGCTTTAAAACTCTTTCTCTGGGGTTGTTGTACATATCAGCTTCGGCTAAGCACCAGCACCCGTGCCTCTTAGTTATAAGGTCACAGGTTCAAGCCGCACTCCAGAAACTAGAGCACATAATCTAGGCTGACACTTCAGTGCAGTGATGGAGTGCTATACTTTCTAAAGTGGTTTACGTTGGATGAGATGTTAAACTGAGATCCAACCTGCTGTCTTGGGTGGGTGTAAAATATCCAGTGGAACCATGCAGAAAAAAGTGTAGAAGGATTCTTTTGGAGCTCTGGCCAACATCTATCCCACAGCCTATGTTACCAAAACCAATTATGTGATAGTTAATCCTTAGAAACTTTGACGTGTACAAATAAACTGCTGCATTTTCCTACATGACAACAATGACAATACTTTAAAAGTATCTAACTGTCCATGAAATGCTCTGGAACAAACCAAGAAACTGAAACAGTGCTATATAAATGCAAATTCTAATTTCTTTCATTTCCTAGCTTTTACAATTTGATTTCGTAAGTGGGTGTCATTTTCATGGATCATAGAATCCCTACACTGCAGAAGGAGGCCATTTGGCCCATCAAGCTTGCACTGACAACAATCCCACCCAGGCCCTCTCCTCGCAACCCTATGCATTTACCCTGCTAATCCCCCTCAGGGGCTATTGAGCATGGCCAATCAACCTAACCTGTGAGTTGCAATTTGATGGGTAAAAACAAAAATGGGATCCAGTTTTTAGGCAGCAGAATGCCAGAAATATAAAGATTAACCTGATTATGCAGTAGGCCTAGAAAAAATCATCCCACACTGGGCAAAGAAACATCAAACCAAGAAGGGCTGCAACTGGACAATTAGAAACTGATTGATGCCATTTAAGTAAATTCTCTATGCTATGGTAAAAAATAAGCAGAATCAATATCTTTTTTGTGCTTTTTAAAAAATATTTCTGTGATTTGATATCATTTTGCTTAACAGTCGGCAATGATGACATGACATATTGGCCCCAGTAGTGTAGTGAACAGAGTTAACATGAAATGGCAATCGTTGGCTTATAGATTACATCTACAAATATTAGTTCAAATATATCATATCTGCAGACATTATAACTAGTCCAGTGACATTATCTGATCACATCATCAACACAATCTAACAAAAATACCATAAAGCACAAAGAAAGACGTTAGCATTCATCTTATTTCTTTATGTTTTAAAGTTATTTACTGCCTTGCCCTCTATTGCACATAGCATTACCACAATAAAAATAAGCAAGAATCAACTCCCAGACCCTTGTCAGTGTTAGCTCTGTGGTCAAGGAATGTGTGTGGTATTTCAAACTCTAACTTATCCTCCCATTCAAAAGAGAGTAATATGGATTGAGATTCAAGTTAACAATTATATAGTACATGGGATTTTTGAACAGCCAATACATTAATAATAGTATCCGATGGAGCTTCAAAACATACCCTCAGTTTAGGGAAGATATATAACTGAGCCATCCTGGTATCATTAAATTTTCCATTTTTCACACGAAGCAAGTCACCCTTTAATCCCCTGATTATTGCATTTGTCTATCATTTTCTTGTCAAATCAACATTTTTTTTTGGGAGTTCCCCTGCTTGTGGGGAATGTTTTAACTGCAGGAAATGCCTCCAATCAAAGCTGAAGATGAACATTAATTGTGACTGCTAAAAATCCATTCATCCTGAAGATCTTGGAATTTGCAACTTTTTAAAAGTGGTGTGTCAAGTAGAGACATTCCTGATGTTTGCCCATGCAAGCATTAGATGCTGTGAGTTGTATTCATCACATCTGTTAATGACTGTGCGTCTGCGGTTTTGACCCAGTGTCACCAGAAGAGACAAGAAAATTAAGTTGTTGGCAGCAAGGCAGGTTAATCAAAGTTGTGGAGGGCTTGCTGGGCCTCAAAATGCTGCAGGCACTGGAGATGATAGTGATGTAGGATTTGTTATTTTTCTTTTTAAAAAAAGTATTTATTTTTTCAAAGAAGAAACAGAATATTCATCTTCTGGTTTTGTGACAGCTCCTGGGTATAGGCGGACAAACTGTTTCTTCAGTTCTAACTGAAAGAAGGAGAAACTCAAATGCACCCGTGAATAAAAAAGAGAAACTGTGGGCTGCTGTTACTGGTTTCAGAAAGGGGTAGTTAATTTATGACATGCCAGGAATCAGTGCTGGGCTGCCTTTGCTCCCCAATCTATGTTAACAGCTAAGGCTAAGAAACATGATGCAAAATGATCAAATCCACAGAACGTAAGGTGCAGTGGGGAAGAGGGGTCAGAACGTGGATGCAATCAAGCTAGCCAAAGTAGCTAGGCACCTAAATAAAAGTTAGACAAAATCTGCAAATGAACACACAATACTGGTAGATGGAATTTAATGTGAGTAAGTGCAAACGGCTACTCACTGAAAAGAAGCATCGATGTCCACTTATACAATGGCTGTCAGTGAATATGAAAATAATTGATCCTAAGAGCAGTTTTAGTATTTCACAAATCACTGTGGAACAGGAATTTAAAAAAATGCAAAATTATATTGCTTAATCAGCGTAGTAGAAATGAAAGTTACCATGTGAAACTATATAGTACTTTGGTACTGAATATTAGATTCACTTTTGGCCATCAAGTTTTAAGAAGACATTTAAGTCATGGCCAAAGTTCATGCTGAAAAGGACTTTGAGACTGATCTCTGGTATCAAAAGATGAGTACAAAGAAAAACCAGAAAAGCTCGAGCTTTTATCCATAAAAAAGGATCTTGTAAAAATACAAGCATAAACTTTATAATCATAGAATTCCTACAATCCAGAAGGAGGCCATTTGGCCCATTGAGTCAGGAACAACCACAATGTGACAGAAACCCTCTCCCCGTAACATCATACATTTACCCTGCTAATCCTGATAGTAGGATCAATTTATCATGGCCAATAAACCTAACCCACATACCTTTGGAGTGTGGGAGGAAACCAAAACACCCAAAGGAAATCCATGCAGACATAGGGAGAAAGTGCAAACTCTTCACAAGCAGTTACCTGGGGCCAGAATTGAGCCCGGATCCCTGGTGCTGTGAAGCAGCAGTGTTAACCGCTGTGTCACTGTTCTTTAATTTAATTTGGTTTATTATTGTCATATGTATTAACAAACAATGAAAAGTATTGTTCCTTGTGTGCTTTGCAGACAAAACACAGCATTCATAGAGGAGAATCGAGACAGTGCAGAATGTAGTATTACAATCATAGCTAGGATGTAGAGAAAGGTCAACTTAATGCAAGGGAAGTCCATTCAAAAGTCTGACAGCAGCAGAGAAGAAGCTGTTCTTGAGTCAATTGGTATGTGACCTCAGACTTTTGTATCTTTCTCCCAAAGGAAGAAGTTGGAAGAGAGAATGTGTAGGGCACGTGGCTTCCTTAATTATGTTGACCACTTTGCCAAGGCAGTGGGAAACGTAGACAGAGTCAATGGTTGGGAGGCTGGTTTGCGTGAGGGTTTGGCTTACATTCACATCCTTTTGTAGTTCCTTGCGGTGGTGGACAGAGCAGGAGCCATACCAAATTATGAATCAACTGGGAAGAATGCTTTCTATGATCTATCTGTAAAGGTTGATGGAAGTTGTAGCTGACATGCCAAATTTCTTTCATGTTCTGAGAGAGTAGAGGGGTTGGTAGGCTTTCTTAACTATAGTGCCAGCCTAACTCCACAATATTTCTTCAAGATAAGTTGTGACATGCTAGGGATGAACCCAGAACTGTATGTTAGAAAATCCAGCACATTCCTTTTCAAGAAAGAAAGCTATGCATTTCTACAGTTCCATTTGTGACTTCAGGATGTTCCAAAGTGCATTACAGTTTTGAAATGTAGTCCCTATTAAATTCGAGGAATGTGAGGCAAACAATTTGTGAACAGCAAGCTCTCACAGACAACAATGTGATAATGACTGGATAATGCCATTGTCTTTAGTCTTGCTGATTCAGGAATAACATTTGTCACAGATATTGAGAATAAGTCCTTTGCTTCTCTTTAGAATCATGCCATTGGTTCTTAAATTGCAGGATCTTGTGGCACCTGAGAAAGCAGGCAGTTGCTTCGATTTATGATGACCAATCAACCTTATCCACACACATTTGGAGAGTGGGAGGAAATGGAAACACCTGCAGGAAACCCACTCATGGGGAAAAAGTGCACACAAGAGATACCCGGGGGCACAATTGATCCCGGCAGAGCAGCAGCAGTCCCTCAGCACTGCACTGGCATATCCACCTAGATTTTGCTGTTCAAGTAGGACTTAAACCCATCACTTACTCACAAGTAAGAGTGTTAGTAACAATGACTGACATATTCTAATCTGCTTGATTTCCTTATATTCACTGCACCCAGTAAGCTAAGGGACAGTTTCCCTCAGAACAATGGCATTTAGAGTAAAACCGATACACAGACAATGAATTAATGAAGGACTGCAAGCATTCGAGACATTCTCCCTTCCACCTTTTTCCATCGAGAAAAAGATACTAAAGTCTGAGGTCATGTATTAACCAACTCAAGAACAGCTTTTCCTGCTGCTGTCAGAGTTTTGAATGGATTTACCTCATATTAAATTGATCTTTCTCTACACCCTAGCTATGGCTGTAACAGTGCATTCTGCAACCTCTTATTTCTTTCTTTATGTATCGTATGCTTTGTCTGTAATAGTGAACAAGGAACAATACTTTTCACTGTGTAGTAATACATGTGACAATAATAAATCAAACAAATTAATTGTCTTCAAGCATCAGGTACTGAAGGCCAACATCTGATGATTATTGAAAATATAGTCCGATGGTTTGATGGAGTAACATTTTTGGATGGGCTGGCTAACCTGAACAAAGAACAAAGAACAACACAGTACGGGAAACAGGCCCTTCAGCCCAACATGCCCACGCTGCCATTTTAACAGCGTGAGTTTCCACTTCCACCCATGGAAGTGTCTATGTTTATGGAAATCTTGTCTATGTTTATGGAAATCCACATTGGAAACCAGATTGAGGAGACAACTTAGGGACAATTTGTTTCATCAATCAGCCTAAGAGCACATCTTTGGGGTGTTGGAGGAAACCGGAGCACCTGGAGAAAACACACACAAGCACAGGGAGAATGTGCAAACTCCCATAGATACTGGCACAAATCTATGTATCTGCACAGCAAACAGTGATAGTCACTGAGCTGTTGTGTTGCCCATCAACTGGTCCAGTTTAAGCGTACACTAACGACATGAAGCACTAGGCTCCTCTCGAAAAATCGAAGAGCAGCCCTCGCCCAACCCATCGCATGTATGCCCCTTATTGGACAACAAGGCGAACCGAAGCACCTGTGGAATAAAAGAGAAAAATATCAATAACCTTATGCAATTCTCAGGGAGGTCCCAAGGCTCTTGATCCCTATGTAAAACTGTCTTCTATATCCCTCCATCTCTATTCTGCTTGTGTGCCTAAGTATCCCTTAAATAACTTCAGCGTGCCTGCCTCCACCAACCTTACTTGGCAGTGCATTCCATACCCCCACAATTCTCTATGTGAAAAACCTCCCTCTAATATCCAAATCATACCTCGCTCCCTTCACCCTGAGCCCGTGGCCCCTCATAATATTTGATTCCAACCTAGGAAAAGCTTACCACTGTTCACTCTATCTATACCCTTCATAGTCTTATAGACTTCTATTAGATCTCCTCTCAGTCTCTGTCTTTCTAAAGAAAACAGCTCCAATTTGCCTAACCTTTCCTCGTAACCCAGACCTTCCATACTAGGCAGCATCCTGGTAAACCTCCTCTGCACTGTCTCCAGAGTCTCCACATCCTTCTGGTAGTAAGGCAACCAGAACTGGACGCAGTACTCCAAATGAGGTCTAACCAACATTTTATACAACTGCAACATTAAACGCCAGCTCTTGTACTCTATACCCCTTCATATAAAGGCTAGCATACCATAAGCTTTCTTTACAACCTTCTCCACCTGTACTGCCACCTTCAGAGACTTGTGCACCTGCACCCCCAGGTCCCTCTGCGTTTCTATACTCTTAATAGGTGTACCCTTCATCATATACCTCCCCCCTACATTATTTCTCCCAAAATGCATCACCTCGCATTTATCAGGATTAAATTTGATCTGCTATTTGTCTGCCTAATCTACCAGCCTATCTATGTCCTGTTTTGATAAAACTTACCTAATGATCTCTATCTCACTATCATTCAGTTATTATCTGTTTCAGCACAACACTAAAATTACGGCATTAGTCCAGACAGAAGCAATGCAAGATTAACTGGACAGCGTAGTCTGTTTTTGACACTGTCTGCGATGTAAACACAGTCTGATGTTGAATCTGATTTCAAATTTGCTAGGGGATCAGCCCCATAGTTAATTTAAATGTTCAGTGAATGCAGATGTTTCCATCTGCGCTTTCAAAAAATTTCAACTTTAACCTTGAAAGAGGAACTTTGTATGGACATACAATTAGAATTGCCAAGAGCAATCACCTTGGCAGGACTTTTGCAATTCAATCCAAACAGTAGTTATGGGGTACAGGCTGGTTGGAATTGGTACAGCAGCCACCGAGTGTCTCGGACATCAGTCACAGCACAAATGCAATATAACCTTTGGCACTCGTAATTACAGCAAAATAAAATAACTCAATTTTAGGTTGTAAGGAGATAATCTGCATTACTTATTTCAATATCCATAACAGATAGTGTTGTATGAACTCAGAGCAAGGCATCAAACTTCAAGTCTATTCTCAATGACTGCTTAATCAAATTCTCAAAATTATGTCAATAATATAGAAAACAGATGATTCAGAGCCTGTTAGTGATATTTTCATTGCAATAAGCTGCTTTCTAGTCCCCAGATTGAGGAAACCAGTTGACTAGTGATCTTCACAATCTCAAGTTTCAGAAGTAGAATCAATGGGCTGGATTTTTACCAAGTAGGGATGACTCAGGAGCTTTTTAAAAATGTTAGCCTTGGAATGCGCGCGAAGCCGGAAGTGCCAGAAGCAGATGTAACGTCTACACTTGGCCAAGATCCTGTTCTCCACTTGATATCACCAAATGAGGCCCACCCAGCAAGAAACGTGTCTGCTGGCTCGGTTGAGAGTTTTGGGAAGGAGTGTGAACAAGTCGAGCTCCAAGTCTAATGGAGACCTGTCCACCGGGAGGCAGGGGGAGGAGTGGTGATTTAGAAACTCTTCACATAGCACTCAAACAACAGCCAGGGGTTGCGGGGAAGGCAGACAGCTGTGTGGAGATGAGCAACAGAGTAATTGGAGAGGTCATGTCATCATTACCTGGTGAGCAGAGACGCAGGAAGGTGAATCTGGTGGGCAGTCTGCCCCTCATTTCTTGGATGAGTACCTGGGAGTTCTGGTGGCAGATGTCAGTGCCAGGTTGGACATTCTCATTCACAAGAATGTCAAGAGAAAGCCACCCCACTGCACCAAAAAGATCTGGGCAAAGTTTGCCATCCAGGTCAGTCAGTAGGCACTGCCTGCAGCACCGCATGTGGTTTCAGTGCTGCAAAAAGTTCAATGATCTTTTGTGTTCAGCAACGGTAAATGTAGAGATGGCATGGAACTGTGCGGAGAAATGCAGTTAGGTGGTCGTTCTTCAGGATGGTCATGAGTAAGAGCTTGTGTGTCAACTGATACTGAAACCTGCACAGCCAAGGCTTGAGCGTCAGCACACTTGGCCTCGGTGCATTGGAGGGTGAGGTGTGATATGGTCCACTAATTGACTGTGTGGGGGTACACGGGGCTGGAACAGACCCTTAAGCTGAGAGAGCACTGATGATAAGTTCTATTTTTCCCTTTCAGGAGAAGAGAAGCCATAATGTGGCAAACCACCAAGGAAAGGTGATGGCATGCCCAATTTATATGTCCTTGACAGATATGAGTGATGCACTGAAGCTGGGGAGTGCTGCCAGCCAGCACGCTCCTTTGGCCATGGCGATGCTGGTGTCTTGATGAAGACATGTGTTATGATCCCAGTTGATGTTATAACTGGACGCAAAGTTCCAAGAATGGAACCCTGACTCAAAAGACCATAACTTACTTTTTTTTACAAACATAGAGTAACAGAATCACAGGACTGCTAATTAGTTTTAAAAATAAGAAGTAAACATTTATTGAATTTGGAAAAATTGGAATATAATAACAATATTCCTTTACTCCCCCTTTGCTTAACAAATATACATTAGTTTTAAGATTAATCCAGATAACAAAGGACAATTGAAGCTACAATGGTCTCATTGACAGATAAAGTCCTTTTGACGCACACAAATTGCCTGTGGTCAAATACACATTTCACCTTGAAATCTCAAGTGAAGGTTTAGGGGTGTCTCCTCAGAATTCCCTCAGGTGGTTGTCACACAAGCGTTTCCAAGCTCTACTTCCAAAACATACTATAAAATCTTCCCTCATAATCATACTTTCCATTAGCAGTTTGCATTCTGAAATCCAGTCCAGGATTTTCAAATGAACAAAGCTTCCAATTCCCCTTTACTAGTGAATCCAGTGCAAAATTTTACAAATCTCCTTTCTGGATTCCTTTGCCTTGACTAACTTCCACTGTTACACATACTCTGATACCCTGCCAATACTGTCTTCCCAATTATTTTAAAATTTGTTTTGCAGACTGTAGTAAGACATTCCAAACCTTAGGATTACTTTCAGAACTTTTAGGATTAGGTTAGAAATATTTAGAAACCATTTCTCTCTGGACAATTCCTTCCCAGCATTTTCTATGATGCCCATGAACACTCTCCTGTTCTATTTCCTAGAACCAACTGTCCTTGAGTTTCTCTGGATGTTGCTTTATTGCAGTTTATTCCATTGTGCGACTTTTCTTGCTTTGAGCAGAGTTGAGAGATGGGGGTGGAGGGGAGCGATTCTCTCAAAAGTGCTGAATTGCTGGGAAAACTGTTCTAGATCCTGATTGTTTTCTCAGTTCAGCTTCATCTTTGAATCTCCCCACTCTGTGCACTGAAGAGGGTCCAATTGTGAATCTCACTAAACCCAGGGGTCAGGTCCTAATTGTGCTCAATTGCTGGCCAGCCAGAAACTCCACAGTGCTGCCCCTCCAGCACCCCTCCCCATGGCCCAAATGCGGCCCCCACAATAATTTCCGGGCGACCCCTGACCCCGTCTTGCCCCGATGTCCAGCCCCACCCACCCAGCAAAGGTGATCGACCCCCCCGGCCCCCCCCCCCCACGCCCCCCAACCTTCCCCCACCCCCACCCCCCCCCAACCTCCCCACCCCCCCCGGCAGACCACCTCTCCCTCCCTCGGCCTGTACTACTTGCTGCCTTTCCTCCATCCCAGACTGATCACCATGCAGAGTGGCAGCAGGACCCTCTACTCCCATCCATTGCTCCATAGCCCCTGCCCACGGTAGGCCCCACCCCTTTGGCACTGCCTGATGCCTGATGGGCAGTGCCCAGATGCCCCTGGACATTGGCACTTTGCCCCTGGGGCAGTGCCAGGGGGCATAGGCTGGCATTGCTAGGGTGACCAGACCCAGGAGGCACCATACACCCACTGCCCAACCTGCTGGGGAGGCCCAATTGCCCTCCTTCATTTTGGTGGGGTCTCCTGCTAGTTCCCCAAAGATGGGAAGCTACTCTACACCCTGCCAGAATGAAGTACTCCTGGCAAGGTTGGGAGTTTCGATCAGGAATGGTAGGTTTCCCTGTAATAACATTTAAGATATATTTAAAAGACATTAAAAAAAATTCAAATGACTTACCTGTCTTCCCGCCAGTTTCCAGTGTGGTCTGGTCTCCAGCTCTGGGAAATGCACACATGTTCCTGGCGCCTGTGCAAATCCCGGAACAAGGCTGGTGATGCATATCTCCCATCCTGACCTGCCAGAAAGTTGCAGGTCTGGATGGGAGAATCGCCCCCATGTTCTCTTTCCAGCTTTCTATCTGCAACTGGTTTGATGAATGAAAGAAAGTGATCTCCTGATGCTGAGCAACACCTGTTGGTTTATGTATTTTTCACACCGTATACTCTCTCTAAGCATAGTAGAAACCCAGTTAGAACTTAACCAACCCTTACACATACAAATAACTTTGAAGCTAGCTAAAAGTCTCTTTCAGATGCAGAAACATTAAATTAAATCCAGCTGAAATTATACCTTATTATTAATTTTACCAATACAAATATATATCCCTTAAAACAATCATTATTTCCCTAACAGTGTGAGTGCAATTCACAGTTGCTTGTGCAGTAGGGATTGAAAAACATTATCTTTGGCAATGGAGGTGTTTAGCACATTCTGGATGTCCAGACAGTTGTGTGGGGCGATCTGGCAGAGATCCATCTGGGAGGAGTGGGGGGAGCACCCACAAATGTTGAAGGCACTTTGAGCACAACAGGTGCGACTCCTGGGTGGTAACATTTGCATTCATTTTTGACATTAGTGCTCGATTTGGCAACAGTGCTTGTTCTTTGCTGGTTCATTTACAATAGCATAAACATTTATCTTTCTTTAATGGGCTGAGTTGACTTAATGGTTACAATAGGTACCAGATGCAGCATAAGCTTGGAACTGGATTGCATTGTGTGTTGTTAGAGCTCTGGGTTGGTCCAGCCTATACCGATTGTTTGTAAAGGAGACAATGCCATTGACATGAGGAAGCATTGATGCCTTAGATGCCTAGTTGAAGGTTGATAAGATCAAGGCATTCTTGGTGCCCCTGCCACCATGAAAGTTCCTGTCATTTACCTCCACATCTTCATCCTGTCCCTTGCCAGGTTCTTCCTCAGATCCATCACTGGAGCTATGCTCTCTGGCCTGTGGAGCTGCCTCACTTTCCTCGGGCCCCACTGAGAGCCAGGTTGTGTTGGGTTCAGCATGCAATGACTACAAGAGAGACATGCTCTGGAAGATACTGCATTGCCCTCTCTGATCAGTCAAGGTATCTAAGTTGCATCTTGAGCAGTCCGAGTGTCCCCGCCAGCACACCCTTATTGGAGGAATGACTCCTGTTGTTGTATCTTCCCTCCACCTCTGTTTTTGGTTTCTGTAGGGTCATGACTCTTCTTTTCAAGGGATAGCCCTTGTCATCATCCAGTCATGCAGGAGCCATGAACAGCCTTGGTATCTTGTGAGTACCTCAAGATGATTTGATTTGATTTATTATCGTCACTCGTCTTGCTATACAGTGAAAACTATTGTTTCTTCCGTGCTATATGGATAAAGCTTATCATTTACAAAGAAAGAAAGGGAAGACTGTAGTGTTACAGTCATAGCTAGGGTGTAGAGAAAGATCAACTTAATGCAAGGTAGGTCCACTCAAATGTCTGAACTGTCAGGGTAATGGGCCAGAACTGGAGAATTTAGGTCACAGGCAATCTATACATTCATTGAGTGGAAGCCCTCTTGGTTAACAAACGTTCTCGTCCTCCCACTGACATGTTGATGGATGGCCACATGAGTGCAGGCTGGATGCGAGGGGACCTAGCCATCGCCACAATGCCTCGGCTCGCTGATTGGCTAGCCTTGTCTGTCTGCTGGTGGGTGAAATTGTGGACGTAACTGAGAATGGTGACAGTCACTAGTCTGATGCAACCATGTGCTGCTGATTGAGACAAGCTAAAAAGATCCTTCTTCTGAGCCCTGGTAAGATCCAGAAGCCTAGGTGTTGAGGGCCAATGCAAACTTCAAAGCCACAAGCATGGGGTGTCCTCTCTCACAGTTGTAGGCCATTTCAGGACCAATCATGTGACATGTTGCTGTCACTATGTCCCGAGAGAGGCAGAGCATCTTGCAGCACTGGACATCGGATATTTACAGGTAATTGGAGTACTGAATGTCCACTCTGGCAGGTATCTGTACTGGAGCTTCCTGTTTTGACCTCTGTGCGGGCCCTGCACTAATTGAACCTGTGCCAATCCTCCCAAAGGTCTCTCCCTGGGATGCGGCTCTTGCTCAGTAGATCTCTCCTTCTTGATCCTCTTTTCCTCTTCAGAGTGCATCCCAACAGCTAATACCCTGCCCTCATTAGATAAGTTGCATAAGAAGCTGTACTTTGCAAGTAAGGGGGTACACTGTGCTGTAATCCTTAAGCAAAGTCTCCAGGGAAGATGAGATGTTGAAATTTAGCTAGACAGGCTTGAAACACTAGCAACATCAAAACAAAATCTGGCACAACTCTCTACTGATACAGAAATAAACTTACAATGAGATTGGGTGTGTTTGTGGCCTGGGGGCCTTTTACCCCATCCTTGGATGAGAAGCAAAGAGTCATAGAGGTTTACAGTACGGAAACAGGCCCTTCTGCCCAACTTGTCCATATCGCCCTTTCTTTAAATCCCCAAGCTAATCCCAATTTCCTTTTCTTGGTCCGTATCTCTTTATACCCATCTTACCCATGTAACTGTCTAAATGCTTTTTAAAAGACAAAATTGTACCCATTTCTACTACTACCTCTGGCAGCTTGTTCCAGACATTCACCACCCTCTGTGTGAAAAAATTGCCTGTCTGGACCTTTTTGTATCTCTCCCCTCTCACCTTAAACTTATGCCCTCTAGTTTTAGACTTCCCTACTTTTGGGAAGAGATATTGACTATCTTCGACCTTGTCTATGCCTCTCATTATTTTACAGACCTCTATAAGATCACCCCTCAGCCTCCAACATTCCAGAGGAAAAACTTCTCAGTCTATCTGGTCTCTTGTAATAATTTAAACTATCAAGTCCCAGTAGCATCCTAGTAAACCCTTTCTGCAGTCTTTCTCGTTTAATAATATCCTTTCTGTAATAGGACCAGAACTGTATACAATATCGCAAGTGTGGTCTTAGCAGTGTCTTTTATAATTTCAACAAGAAGTCCCAATTCCTGTATTCAATTTTCTGACCAATGAAACCGAGTATGCCAAATGTCTTCTTCACCTTTCTGTCTACCTGTACCTCCACTTTCCTATGAACAGAACTATGAACATATAGCCCCAGATCTCTTTGTTCTGTAACTCTTCCCAGTGTCCTATCATTAACTGAGTAAATCCTGCCTTGGTTCAATGGACCAAAATGCATACCATGCAATTATCTAAATTACCACAGATTCTCTCAATTAACTGTTGAAAATTCCTGACTGATACCTTGCCCCAATTTAGAATGTTAACTTTTGGGCCAGACCTATCATTCTCCATATCTATCTTAAATCTCATAGAATTATGGTCACTGGCCCCAAAGTGATCTCTCGCTAACACTTCTGTTACCTATCCTTCCTTCTTTCCCGTGAAGAGGTCAAGTTTTTCCCTCTTTCTCGTCGGGTCATCCACATACTGAATGAGAAATTCCTCATGAATATACTCAACAAATTTCTCTCTATCCAATACTATGGCTGTCCCAGTCAATGTTGGGAAAGTTAAAATCTCCTACTATTACCACCCTAGTTTTTTCTTGGAGCTATCTGTAATCTCCTTACATGTTTGTTTCTCAATTTCCCACCAACTATTTGGGGGTCTATAGTACAACCCCATCAAAGTGATTGCCCCCTTCTCATTTCTCAGTTCAATCCATATAGATTCAGTGGGCAAACCCTCGGATATATCCCCTATCAGTAATGTCGTGATGGTTTCCTTAATCAAAAGTACAACTCCCCCTTTTACCTACTGTTCTACCTTTCCTATAGCATCTGTACCCTGGAATATTGAGCTGTTAGTCTTGTCCTTCCCTTAACCATATTTCAATAATTGCTATAATATCACAGTCAAATGTACCCATCCATTCCCTGAGTTCATCTGCCTTGCCCATCAGGCCGTTTGCATTGAAATAAATGCAGTTTAATTTGTACATCCCTTGCTCTCTGTCTTGCTTTTCCCTGATCTGTCCAGTTACTGACACCACCTTTATTATTTAATGTGCTCCCTTTTAACGTCTGTGTTGCCCTCAACCTTCTCTTCTGTCTCCCTACTGCTTTGGGTTTCACCCTCCTGCCAAACTATTTTAAACCTGCCCAAGTGGCTTTAGCAAATCTTCCCACCAGGAAATTAGCCCCCCACCAGTTTCAGGTATAACCCATCCCTCTTGAACAGGTCAACCCTTCCCCAGATCCTAATGATCGACAAATCTAAATTCCTGCCCCCTGCACCAGCTTTCAAGCCACACATTCATCTGCCGAAACTTCCTATTCTTATTCTCATTAACACGTGACACCGGTGATAGTCTAGAAATTACAATCTTCAATGTCCTGCACTTTAGTCTTCTGCCTAACTCTCTATACTCACACTTTAGGGCCTCATCCTTTTTCCTACCTATGTCATTGGTACCAATATGTATGAGTTCTGGCTGCTCACCCTCCCTCTTAAGAATGTCCTGCAATCGCTCAGAGACGTCCTTGACCCTGGCACCAAGGAGGCAACACACTACCCTTGAGTCTCGATTGCGCCACAGAAATGCCTGTCTGCGCCTCTAACTAGTGAATCTTCTATTACTACTCCTTGTTTGCTCTTTGCCCAATCCAACCGCAGAAACAGGTGTGGTGCCACAGGCTTGGTTGCTGCAGATTATCGCTCTCAAGCAGATTAAAATGTAGTGGTCACCCATGTACTTTGCCAGTGCAATAAGTGCAAAATAACGCAGGCAATGTAAAATGCCATTCTATTGGCTGGTCAATGGTCTTAATTTGTGCTTTAATTAATAGTGGACGTGGACCCAACTCATGCTTATACCCACGTGTGTGCAACAATGTCAAGATACATGCCTGATGATGTTTCAAGCTATTTTACGCTCGCTCGGATCAACTGTGCCCAACTCCTGAACATAAAATTCATGGTTTAATGTTTAAGATGTGGACAGATGGCTCCAGATTTATCCCATTCATACAATGCAGAACTCAGGGCAATGGAGACATAAAGGAAAACAACTTTGTATACACAAAAGTTGTTGAGGAATGACTTTAATTTTCAGATTGTGGACCTACCTTCAAGCAACTTGTTTTCAAAAAA
Source organism: Sphyrna mokarran (assembly GCA_024679065.1). Classification (NCBI taxonomy): domain Eukaryota; kingdom Metazoa; phylum Chordata; class Chondrichthyes; order Carcharhiniformes; family Carcharhinidae; genus Sphyrna; species Sphyrna mokarran. The sequence goes on along the minus strand of JAGIQG010000003.1, from coordinate 99,024,968 downwards.
ATAATGGCAGCTTGAAGCACCCAGCACCACAACTGATTCATGTCTGTTGCCAATGGCCTGCATTGAACTGCACAGAAAAAACCCAGCTAAGGTTGATTCTATTTCATTTATCTTCCAATGCTTTTGGCTCAGCTGGGATTGCCTCTGGTCGTGGCATTATACGTTACAACAGTATGAGTGAACCTGCTAATTTCATGCTAAATAGTGCCAAATTATGGATTGTTTTATAACGTGGCTTAGGACCAATGCAAACTCAGTTGAAATTTCTCAAACCTATTTCACTCAAATTTCAAGGGGACTCTCAAATAAGCGGGTGAAGTTTTCCAGGTGAGACTTCCACTGTCAAGGTGTTTGATGAAGCCATGAAGCAGAGAATCAGCAAGCTTCGTTCACTGTGATTAGTGAAATTAATCAGCAGAGATTCTGAACTCCACAATTCAAGCATGCTAACGTCTGCACTTGACTCCCTGATGTATATTTCTGTCAAGCAAGTTTCTGATTTGAAGCAGAGATTGGCAAAATTTATTCAAACCTTTTTGCTGCACCCTTCTGAGCTAAAGTTAATCCAGCACCTGGAGTTGAAAAAGTATATCCCAGCCAGTTGCATTCCCTCAGCCTTTTTCCTATTTTAGTAATAGGTGTGGCACAGTGGCACAGCGGCTAGCACTGCCGCCTCACAGTGCCAAGGATCCACATTAAATTCCCGGCTTGGATCGCTATTTGCATGGAGTTTGCACATTCTCCTGTGTCTGCATGGATTTCCTCTGGGTGCTCTGGTTTTCTCCCTCAGTCTGAAAGATGTGCTGGATAGCTACATTAGCCATGCTAAATTCTTCCTCAGTGTACCTAAACAGGGCCGGAGAGTGATGGCTGGAGGATTGTCACAGTAACTTCATTGCAGTGTTAATGTAAGCTTACTTGTTACAGTAATAAATAAACTTCAGCTTAATAACAATAGTTTGTATTTGTACGGCATCTCCAATATGATCAAACATCCCAAGTTGCATCAAATTTATAACACAAATGTTATAAAGCAAAATTTAGCATTGAGCTGCATAAAGAGATACTTGGGCAAATGATCAAAAGCTTTGTACAAGAGATATATTTGAAGGAACAACTTAGAGAAAGAAAACAAGGTTAAGAGGCAGATAGATTTTAGGAGCTTATAATAACTAAAGGGCCAGCCACCATTAGTGGAATAACTAAAGTCAGGGATGCTCAAGTGGTCAGAATGAGGAACGTTGATATCACGATGGGGGTGACATAGGATATACAGCACAGAAACAGGCCATTCAGCCTAGCTGGTCCTTTGCCAGTGTTGATTCTCCTCTCGAATTTCCTCTAACATTTTCTCATCGAAATTTATCATGGTAACCATGTTTATTTATTTTCCCCTTTAATACATCTATACCACTCCCTTTAACCATTCCTCGTGTTCCACACTCTGATCTCTATATGGATGAAATTTCTTCTAAATTTTCCATTGGATTTTTTTGGTAACTCTCTTATATTGATGGTCTCTCGTTATGTTCTTTCCCTCCATTCATTCCCTCCATATATAGCCTGTCACAACCTTGCATAAAGATCCCATTGAGATCACCTTTAAACATTATCTTTTGGGAGAGAAATAACCCAGCCTGTCAATCTCTCCTGATATTTATACCCATGCATGTAATGAATGATACTGTGTCCTTAAGAAATGTATTTTAGTCATGTTCCTTTGCAGGATTTTGGCGGCACCATGTTGTCTGTAGCTGGTGTCCTCTAATTGTTATTGAAGCAATATAATGGACATGATGCTGATTTTAATCTGGACTAATGCAGAGTTCTGTGGTTTAAAGTTCTATGGGGATTGCTGAATGGAATTTGATCAATATTGATTGATAGTTTATGTAATGTGGTTAGGAAGAGATATGCTTCAGAGAAAAGTCCAATTTTAGTTTCATTTCTCAGTTGTTGCTAGAAGCTAGTGGAAGAAGGCAATGACTCTATCTTTCTCCCCAGACTTTCTGGAAGTTCCAGGACTGGAAATTGTCTGAGCTTCAGACCAACTCACATAGCTGTGAAAAGCTATAAATCCAGCGTCACACGAGCATACTTGTTTCTATGCCAAATCTGAAGAAGACTGCATGTTGGTGGGATGGTGTTTAACTTGGAACAGCAAAAATATCTTGCTGATTGGAGTTTTATTGAATCATGTTTACTTCTTGTAACTGGTAAGTTATGTTAAATCTTTTTGTTATACTTTAACTGTATTCTTAAATAAGCTTTGTTTGATAAAAGCTTCCTGGAGGTCACTTGAATAATACCTGGAGTGAAATATCTGTGCCAAATTCAAGCATAAAATTTAGAGTCTAGACTAACTTCACAAACACCTTGGAATTTCTGACCTATGTCTTAAAATACGTGCATATTTTCACTGCATCTTCTCTAGTGCTGCTATATCCTTTTGATAATATGGCAACCAAAATTGTACACTGTGATGGAGTTATGATTTAACCAAGCTTCAATATGGATTTAGCATAACTTCTCTGATTGACAGTTCTATTCTCCTAGAAATAAAACACAGCTCTGACTCTTTTTATGGCCCTGTTAACCTGTGGGATTATGTGTTTGGAAGAGACTAACAAAGTTAAAGAGGGGCAAACAGGAATTTGAAGGCAATAAGGAGAATTTTAAAAGAGTGTTCTTTAATCAGGAGACAATTTGTAGATCAGAGAGCACAGGAGCAATTAATGAACAGGATTTAGTCTGAGTCAGGGCACTGGCCTCAAGTTTATGAAAGGTAGAAGGTGTGTGTGGGGTGGTGGGGTGGAAGGTGGGGATGTGGGGTTAATTGGATAATTTGGAGTGGACTGGAATATTCAAGTCTCTAACTGATGAAGGCAAGGCTGAGGATTTCAGCAACGGGTGAACTGAGGCAGGAGCAATGTGACAGCAGTGGGAATAAGCAGTCCTGACATCGCATGAATAGGTCATCAGAAGCTCATCTCAAAGTATGATGCCAGGATTGTAAACTTAGATATTTCAGTCTTAGATATTTCCCAGGGAGAGAAATAGGGTTGATGGTTCGAGAATAAAGTTATGGCAAAAACCAAAGAGACTAACAGTAGGTCTTCCAAACATTTAAATGGAGGAAATTTCTGCTCCTCCAGTTTTGAAGGTTGGACAAGCAATCTGATTGTTTAGACAGTGAGTCATTTGGTGATGAGGTAGAATTGGGTATCACCAGCCTATGGGATTCAACGCTGCTTTCAAATGATGACACCGAGGGGCAGCATTGCAGATTGTAAATGGAGGAGAACGGGTGTGGATCCTTGAGGATCATCTGAGGTGCCAGGAGTAGGTAGAGGACGCATTGCAATCAATTCTGAGGCTATCACTGGGTAGATGAGGACAGAAACAGAAGTGTACAATCCCACTGCAATGAACTCAACAAAGTCCATGAAGTTGGTCTCTTGAAGTTTGAGCTCTCAGAATGAGGTAATGATTACCTGCCCAATCAGGGAATCTCACCTGTACATATAGAGAGTATTGGGACTGCTGACATTCCAGATTTTGCACTTGAGGCACTCTTGGAGTGCAGTTTTGTTTGTAAATAAAGAGAATCTGGTGAAGGGACAGCAGACTCTGAGGAATTATTTCACCCACCCAGCTGAATAATGGTGGGAAGGTTTTGGAGGAGAATGGAATAATCAACCGTGACAAAGACGATAGACAGAGCAAGAAAGGTGAGGATCGATAGTTTACCTCATAGATTTGGAAGATGACAACACGTTAAAGGCCTTTGGAGAGGAAAGGAAGGTTGTAGGTGGGACACTAATTGCCAAGGACATTGGTGCCACTGACGCTTATTGGGAAGTGGAGTGACAACAGCAGATTTGAAGGAGAAAAATCAACTGAGGAGAGAGAGTCGGTAATATTATCAGCTAATCTGGATATCAGGAAGGGAGGTTGGATGGTCAGCATTCTGGGGAGTATGCGGTTGCAGGGCTAGGAGCTGAGTCTCAAGGCCAATGTGATCTCAGAAAGTGCGTGAGGAAAGATAGTAGAGTGAATGCAAAGGCTGCTAGGTGTGGAGACAGGCTATACAGAAGGCTTGTCTTGGTGCACTTGCCCTGTTTGGGAGGTTTTTAAAAAACCTTTAAAGCAAAAAAAAAACAAATCTCGCCTCTCATACTCACACCCCATGGCCCCTTATAATCTTCATGCCAAACTCTGCTCCTCTACCCATCCCACACAGCTCAACAAAAGATAATCCTAACTAATTAAACAACTCAGTAAAGATTAGACTGCTCTGACCAGGCTTAATCATCCTGCTCCTTACTGACATAAATCCAACATGACTGGAGGCAGTTGCTATTCAAAGGGCAACTGTCTTCATTAACCATTAAGGTGCAATTTGGAATCTGCTCCTTGCTGCAACCTCCAAAATGATTGGTGTACTGGTCAGGGGCTGTACTTGTGAAATCCAGGTCTCCATAATGACCAGAAGGCTGTCCCTTTATAAAATTTCCAGTCCTTGTTCCAGGTCATCATCTTTTGTCTTGTCTCTATCTTATAACTTCACTACCCTTTTTTGTCTTCCACTTTTCCTTGTTTCTGGTCGTTTGCATACAATTCTACTGGCAGTAAAGGAGGACTTGACGATGATTTGAACAGTAAATACCAGCCAAGTACCAATACCCTGTCTAGGGCACATTTGTAAAGAGCCAAAGCTATGTGGTAGAGAACGTTGTACATTGACATTTGTTGTGAAGCACTATTTTGACCCTTCCATAAAAGCTGTGTGATCTTACTCAACCAATATCCAGTTCATTATTAAGGTGTCCTTGCTTTATAATGTGCCTGATCAGGGAGCTTGTTTGCATTTTACTTGATTTCCTGTAATTTCAGTATTAAAATATCCCTGCAGTTAATATATGCAACCTTTTGCATATTACTATACATATTTGCGCAAATTAATTTCCCCCAGGAAATTACATTTTACTATTGGTTCACTAAAAGTATTTTTAAAATGTCCTGAACTACTAGACAGCTTCCAGTCAATTTTTTTTGTGGGTGGCCAATTAATTTAAAATAAAATAATAAAATATTTATGTACAACAATAAAACATACCTCATTGAAATTCCCCTTACCTATCCCTAAAAATAATCATCTCTATCTGCAATATTTTATATGTCATTATGGTATTAGGCATTTTTCCAATGTTTGTTTTTATGTTCATGGTTATCCTACAGTTTCCTTAAGCAAGTCACATATGAACTGAAGCCTCTGCTTTGTACTTTGTTGAGATATAGAACACAGAACATAGAACGTTATAGTACAGTACAGGCCCTTCAACCCTCAATGTTGAGCTGAGCTATTCTAAAGATCAAGCTATCCCCTCCCGATAATTCCGGTATGCTTCATGTGCCTATCCAATAACTGTTTGAATGTTCCCAAAGTGTCCAACTCCACTATCACAGCAGGCAGTCTGTTCCACACCCCAACCACTCTCTGAGTAAAGAATCTACCTTGGACATCCCTCCTACATCTCCCACCATGAGCCTTATTGTTATGCTCCCCTAGTAACAGCTACATCCACCTGAGGAAATAGTCTCTGAATGTCCACTCTATCTATCCCCCTCATTATCTTATAAACCTCTACTAATTTGCCTTTCATCCGCTTCCGCTCTAAACAGAAAAGCCCCAGTTCCCTCAACCTTTCCTCATAAGACCTACCCTTCAAACCAGGCAGCATTCTGGTAAATCTCCTCTGCACTCTCTCCAATGTTTCCACACCCTTTTTCTAGTGAGGTGACCAGAACTGAACACAATATTCCAAATAAATAGATAGTGATACATAGTTTTAATAATTAGCCCCTAATTCCAGTAGATGACTTACTAGAGAACACATAGTGTGGCCATCATATAATGCTGTTAGATTTGAAAGTGGAAAATAACATGTCATCAGGTCAGTTCCTACAGGCTAAAATTGGTCAGTCAAACTTATGTACAGGCAAAACAACGCAGAAGAAAAAAGAATGCAACATTAATGAAAAAAAAACCATAGCAAATTTATACAGTATGTGAAAATGAACATAAAATGCTGAAAATACTCAGCAGGTCGGGCAGCATCTGCAGAGAGAGAAAAGCAGAGTTTTGTTTCTAACTGCGAACCTTTTGTCAGAACAAAAAAATGCCACAGATGCGTCAGATTTTAAGCATAGAGGTAGGAAAACATTGGGCTGGGATGGAGCTGGAGTGGAGGGATGGGTGCTGTGGAAAGAAAGAATAAAAAGAAAGACTTTTTTTGGAATGCAGGATAAAATGACAGCAGAAAGATCACCAGCAGCCTCTGTCTGATAAATTGAAAGCAGTGGTCATAATCTGAAAAGTTGCCCGGTTCCTAATCGGACAGTGAGGTGTTGGTCCTCAAGCTTGCATTCAGTTTCATCGTAACAATGAGGCTGAGCAGGAAGATAACACTGGGATTCAGGGGGAGAGGTAACGTGGTTGGAAGCTCAGGTTCATTCATGCTTGTGGACTGAAGAAAGATGTTCAGAGCAGTTGTTCTGGGCAAATAAAAAGCTCATGATTCAGCTTTGTACCATATATTCTCATTCATCATTACCACAATAACATCAATAGAACTATACTTTATAATTGTCATTTCTTTACATTTGTTGCAAATATTGCTAGTGTTAAATGCATAATTTTGTTCTAACAAGAACATGGAGTAACATTTGCCTTCATTAAATACAACTTATTAAAAAAAGAGTCAGTCCCATATTTAAATTGTCAACTCCTATGTTGTACCTTTGTTCTTGGCTGCCAAATGATGGCATTGTGGTGATCTTATTGGACTAATGCTCTAGTAACTTCAGCTCACATCCCACATGGGGAAGCTGGGGGAACTAATTAAATAAATTGGAAATATAAAGCTTGTCTCAGTAACAGTGACTACAAAATTATTGGATTGTCGTTAAAAAAAATCTCACTCACTCATTTCCTTTAGGAAGGGAAATCTACCATTCTTATCCAATCCAATCTGATCTACAAGGTGACTTTATAACCATGATGATGTGATTGATTCTTAGCTGCCCTCTAAGATGGAGAACATGTTAAATTGTGTCTAACTATACAGAAAATTCAACACTCTAAATGCACTGTGGGTGTACCTATACCATAGGGGCTCAACAGATCAAGAAGGCCATTCTTGATCTTCTCAAGGGCAACTGAAGAGGGGCAAACATATTCTCTGGCCTACACCCTGTGAACGAATATTAAAAAGGACTTCCAGCACTAGCAATACTATTCAGAATGACTTTACCTACTTCCTAGCAGGAGAATTGCAACAACGTTTCTCCCTGTGATGAATAAGGCTTCTTACTATATGCACAGAAGGCAGTGGAACTTGCATCTATCGCTGGATTCCTGCACGTGCAGATCATCATCGATTGCATCCACTCACATATCCATCATGGCATCGAGAGCACAACCAGTGAGGTACATTAACGGAAGCAGCTTCCATTTCAGAAACATTCAACTGATATGTGATCACAACAAGTGTGTGTGCTCATTACCCTCCATTCTCTGGCAATCCAGGGTGCCATTGCTCTTCATGCCACCACTGAAATTTTGCAGTGGGATCCTTGAAGAGAAGGTTAATTAATCCGTTTTGTGATCGGATTCACAGAGAAGCTACGACCAATGTCATTTGCTCAAAGAACAACAATTGAGCAGGTTATGAGGTTTTTGAAAATGTAGTTCCTGTGCCTCAACCAGTTGAGTGCATCCTAAAAGTACAACTCCTGCAAGGGGCTCCCGCATTGAAGTGGTCTGCTGCACTTTCCATAACATAGCCTGCATGGATAGAGTTATGGATGTTAAAGAGGGTGAAGTGCTAGACTGACACAGGAGGAGAAGGAAGAAGCGGAGGAGGCAGATTCAGAACAAAATGATACCTCTGTTGTGCAGGGAGGTAACTGAGTCTGGCTCAGGAGTCAAAACTCTCATCAAGATGATCTTAATGATTGGGTACGTCAGATCCAGGCATATTTCAACTTAGTGCGACTCACCCAGCATTCTATGCAAGTCAGTCTTGTTTCTGACTCCTGAAGTCCCTCATCTGTGCCCAGGTGTGTTTGTCCTCCATATTCCAAGGAGGACCGCACACTGCTGTTCTGCCTTCATAACTTCCTCTGACCTCAACTGTGACATGTTCCTCATTGAGTGCCAATCTTTCTAATCTCACTTGTGCGCCCATCGATGTGAATCTATCCGTTCTGATGTAGAATATATTTGAATGATGTGAAGGTGCTGGATCTGCTGCTTTCATCTTATCCGAGGCCTTTAATGATACTGGAGCAGCACTGCTGTTGTCCCTCTCTCTCCAAAACTGGCCTTGTGCGAGACACAATGAAAAGGATTATAAGGACTCACCAGTGACAGCAGAAACCTCTGCAGAGTTGTGGCTCCTCTTCTTTGTCTCCTCTAATTGGCAAAACCACTCTCCAGCCAATTAACTGTCAACTACAGGCAAAATTGTGGGCCATGACTATTTCTCACTGTGGATTTGGGTCAGGATCTGGAAGTGTTCTCAATGTCAGCCTTCCGAACCCAATGCAAAATCCTATCCATCATTTGTTAGTGGGGGGAGAAAACTTGTAGATGCCAACATTTCCATTATGCTGATGTTCTTTTCTAATAATAATTGAATAGTAAATCATTTTACCTGTTCGTACCAAGCTAACCATCACTATCAACTGTCTGATCCGTCAACACTTCCTCATTTATTTCAAATATTTTACTAATGGCCTGAAATCAGTCTCAGAATCAAAGTGAACTTTGATTTCACAGTCCACTTTGGCCGCATAAAGCTCAGAAAAGTTGCATTCATATCAAAGTCTGAATCAGAATTTGAGGATGTAATTATAACCAAAATTAACTTGAATTATCTGAAGGAGATCAATAAAATGAACTCAGTTCTCCAGCTGCAAGAGTTCAACAGCAGAAGTTGCACATTTAAATAAAGATCGTAGAATTATAGAATTCTGACAGTACAGAAGGAGGCTGTACGGCCCATCAAACCTGTGCTGGGGGTCCTCCATTCCACAGTTTTACCCTGCTAGTTTACCTGATACAAAAGGGCGATTTAACATAGCCAATCAGCTTAACCCACACATCTTTGGACTGTGGGAGGAAACTGGAGCACTTGGAGGAAATCAATGTAGAAATGGGGAAAAATGTGTAAACTCTACACAGACAGTGACCTGAGGCTGGAATTGAACTTGAGTCCCTGGTGCTGTGAGGTAGCATAACCATGCTAATCATTGTGCCACCATATGCCCCATGATACTGCTAATTGATGTTCAAGATGTTCTGATGTTCACATTCAGAAAAAGATATTCCCCCAACCTTTACAAAGAAAAATGCCTCAGGCAGAGCCCATCTCCTTCTGCACAGCCACCTTGCAGTTCGCCAGAGACATACACCCAAATTTTACCATCCTGCCTACTATGGGAATTAGTTAACGACTAATTGAAAGGTCTGTTAACGTTGGGTGAGATTTCTGGTTTTGTGGCTAGCGAGGCTAGAAAATCCCGTCCACAAACATTTGGCAGATGTCCTCAAACCTGGAGAAACATGGACAAAGCCGTGCTGTCATAAAGTACCATCATAAGGTATAAAGCAGCTCACCTTTATAAACCTTAAACAATTGATAGCAGTTAGAAAGGCAGTGCCAGTGCATGCTAATTGCCACCATCATTTATAACTGTGATGTTTTTGAGCTGTTACAAGAGGCCCGCACCAGAACATTCAATTTGCAAATGTGTTTCAAGAATTGTATGTGCCATCTCGCAATGTAAATAAGGTGTCAGAATAAGGGACAGCTTCTACCATCTTTTTTAGTTACAGGTAACCTTGCTCTGGACGCTCTCAAATGGAATTTGCATAGAAACATGTAATTTTGTATGCACGCCAAACCTGAGGCAGCCTTGGTGGTTACTATATCATAGACGAGACGTTAAAGCAGTTATGGAAACCGTAGTAAGATGTTAGAAAATACAAATATGCATTATTTAAAAAAAAATCATATTTAAACAGTTGGGGATTAGCAGTGCAATTCTGGGCTTTGTAATAGTGGGGAAAATGTCCCATCTTAAAATTATTGTGTGGGGGGAGGGTGGATTTCAGCTCAGCTTCTGTAATCCCTCCCTTGTAGTTTTTGTGCCTTAACATTCAATGAATAGACAATATCACCCACTTTCTTTTAATATGTTTATTCTAATGTTGTTTCATTAGGAGCAGTTTAATATTTCATTTCTCGTCAGCAGGTAGAAGAGATTTTTATAAAGGAAAAACATTTCTTGCATCAGGATTTTGTATATGAATATAATTGTATTGAAGTTTTTAACTTAATAGTTCTAAAAAAATATCAAACCACGGCAGTCCCAGAGGAATCACCGCTACAGTTACTAACAGTGAAATAAATAAATAGTTAGGTTATAATGCAGTCGCAATGAGATCTTTAATATGGTTTTAATGATTTACAAGCTGATAGGCAGCTGGGCATTTAATAAAATCACTGCTAATGCTTATTGAAATCAATGGACTATTTAATGTGCACATGTAAGAGGTGCCTGGTAATTTGCTGAGTGGATTGCTTTGAATTGAAACTTATGAATTACAAGTGCACTGTACCACAGTTTACTCCCTTTATTAATTTGCTTCCAAAAGTTATAAGCTTTGTTTTATTTGCAACAAAGGTGTCTCAGTTCCAATCAGCACTGCTCTGATTGTTTTGCTTCCACATGTCTTGGTTTTAATTCTAACCCTCTCCCCCTTGTTGTTCAACAGCATTACTATTGACTAGATACTGGACTGGACTAGCCGTATGAATACTGTGGCTACAAGGGCAGATCAGAGATTGGGAATTTTGAGAACGAGTAACTGACAACTGGGTTCCCCAAAACTTGTCCATCATTGACAAAGATACATGTCAGGAGTTTGATGGAATATTCTCCACTTGCCTGGAAGAGTGCAGCACTAATAACATTTGACAATCTCACTGCTAACAGGAACAAAGCAACATACTTTATCAGAACCCCATCCACCACATTAAACATCCACACAATCCACCACCAGCACACAGAAACAATAGTGTGTACTATCTACAAGATGCACTGCAGCAACTTACTAAGGCTCTTTCAACATCATTTCCAGACCTGCTATCTTTACCATCTTGACAGATAAGGGCAGCGGATGCATGGGAAAATCATCATCTGCAAGTTCCCCTACACTCATCTTGACTTGGAATTGTTCACTATTCCTTCACTGACACTGAATCAAAATGCTGGAATTTCCTCCCTAACAGCGCTATGAGTGTACGGATACCACAGGGGCAATTTTCCCTTCCCTCTCTGCAGGTCGAGTAGCACAGCAGGGCATGAGATATCAAGGGTGGCTGTTTTTCAGGATTCCCACTGGGTGCCCAGATCTCCACATGTCTCCCAACATAAGTTTTTTAATGTCAACTGACTTGCGCTGGAAATAAGTGTGGTGGCGATTTGGATGTGTTACCATAGCTTACCATTAGCAGGTCCTTGACTAAGTTTTCCCCCCACTCCCCATTAGTGTCCTCCACCTCTCTGGTGTTACGTCACACTGACGGGGTTTACAAAGCTCTGTGAAGATCGGGACCTGGTGTGGCAGCGTAAGGAGATATGTGTTACAGGACTGCAGCCCTAGGACTGCAGCCCTAGGACTGCAGGGGAAGTTGGAGGCAGGGCTGGAAAATTTCTCCTTGGTGTGGAGAGGTTCCTGGAGAGCTGGAAATGCTGTGCAAGTGCCTGGACTTGGGGCATCCCAGCAATGTCGGCAAAGCCTGTAACCTAGGCCTGACCAACATCAAAATGGATATTTTGGCTTGCTCACGTGCATCTCTGATCTGGCAAACACATCTGTGGACAGAGGCCTGAGAGATTCCATAAAGGTCGCCACTGGGTGCCTGGAATAACTTTATGGCTCGAATGTTGAATGCCGCAATCACTTTAGCTTCTACAAGGAGCGGATGGCCAACACTCTTCTGAGATGCCAGGTCTGTGGACGTCTCACACAAATGCCAACCATATCCTTAGGCAGGCGATGCCAGTGATAGCACATGATTTACAATATGCCCTCAAAGGACCTCCTGGTCCTGTATTGCCCTGGCCTCTGCATCCTCATTCTCCTGCCCCCCCCCCCTTTTCTGGAGACTGCTCCCCCACTTCCTGGGCATCACCGGCAGCCCCTTGCCCTCCTGACACACATCACCCTCCGTGAGGTGAGGGGCAACCTTTCATTAGCAGGAAAGGGTTCCACTCACTTAATGTTCAAATTGTCTGTGACCACCAGCTGATCATCATGCAGGTCTGTGCAAGCTACCTAGGAAGTGTCACAACAGCTAATGTGCTGAAATGGAAACAACATTCCTCTACATATTTGCTTTCAGTGTCAGGTACACTAGAACAGCCAGATCCCTTTGCATATCATCATTTAAATAACACTCTGCCATTCTGTTTCCTTGTCCGAAGTAGGTAACTTTACATTTATCCACATTATACAGCATCTGCCTTGTATTTGCCCACTCACGCAACTTATCTAAATCATCTTGAAGCCTGTTAACATTTTCCTGATCACTCACATTCTCACTAGGTTTTGTGCCATCAGCGTATTGGAAATATCACATTCAGTTCCCTCAACCAAATCATTGGTGTATAATGTGAATAGCCAATGTTGTACCTCTAACCTTTGCTGCCAGTGAAAACGGAGAATTTGGTGCTCAACTAAATTTCCACTCATTGCAGCAGGACTGAAGAATCCCAGCTGCGGACGAAGTTGGAGAATTCCAGCCGAAATCTAGATAACATGTTCCACAGTTGCTTCCTCAATATATTGGTCTAAATATACATCTCGAACAATATGAAGGAATTTAATGCCACAGTATTATTGCTAATTTTATTTGTCCAATCAATATGTAGATTAAAGTTAAACTTAATACTCCAGATTTGTGTTTAATGCCATCCCCTACCTTACCACATTGTGTCACACTGTTGCTGTTGGTTATAACAGCAATTAAAAATATTTTGGTCTTTGCGGTTATCACCTCAGATCTGATTATTTAATGGGATACAAGATAGTGGGAAAGAAAAGCTTATACACTTGTAAAGAGCTGTGAATTATTCAAGATTTAGGATATTAAAGATGAAAGTGCTTTTAGGAACAGAAAGGATGGAAACGTTAGGTGGGATTTTCCGCACCACTCTGGTGGTGTGCCATCGGCGGGACTGCAAGTGGGAACATCTGGAAAATTTTGACCATTAGGTTTGCTTCTCTGTGAGCTCCCATGAAGCTTGTTTCTATCACAATAAAAGAACGATTTCCCAGTCACATTGGTTAAATAAACACAATGGTTAGCAATGCTGCCTCATAATTCCAGGGTCCCAGGTTCAATTCCCGGTTTGGGTCATTGTCTGTGTGGAGTTTGCATATTCTCTCCGTGTTTGTGTGCGTTTCCTTCAGATGCTCAGTTTTCCTTCCATAGTCGGAAAGATGTGTTGGTTTGGTGCATTGGCAATACTAAATTCTCTCTCAGTGTACCCAAACAAACGCTGGAGTGTGGCGATGGGGGGATTTTCACAGTAACTTCATTACAGTGTTAATATAAGCCTACTTGTGACACTAACAAATAATAAAAACTAAAACTAAATTGTGTCCAAAACTGGTAGAACATACCCATTTGAAGTTCTGACCTGCTGTATATATGAGGCAGATAAAAGGATTGCAACAGTGGTTGGAATTTAGATCCAATGTCATTTTGGTGACATTCCAATGCAGACGGGGAGTAACCTCCTCTGCTCACTAATTCTCTCTGTCATTATCTCAGAGTTGGACATTAAACTCACAAGGTGACAGTCTCCACCATTTATCCTGCCACTGCTGCTCTCAATGACCAATACACCAATAAAACAGACAGGCTTGCTGTACAAGTGCTATTAGCATGGCCCATATTGCTAATTTCCAATGATCTGAGAGGCTAATTGTTATTAGATATGTGAAAAATCATAGAAGAAAAACAACAAAGAAAAATTTCAATTCTCAAGTGCTTTGCTCAGACTTTGGTTCCACTCACACTTCCTCCTCAGTGGAATGGACGCCCCCGGAACACCATGAATGTCAGAGATATCTGTCCATTTCAAACAAATGGCAGTCCCCGTGATTTGGAACGGGTAATTGTTAAAGCACAAGACTACAAAGTGAGTTCAAGTGAACGGATGCCTGGAAATTGTTTCCCTAATTTATTGTACTTAGCAACCAAAATAACGGTTGCAGGGATGTTCATAATCCCAGATTACCCAAGGCCATGTGACATAACCTAACTAACTTCAGACTGAAAAATAATCACCTACACATGTGAACCATGACCACTTGCAGCTGGGTTTTCAGCCAAGAAAACTTTTATTGTACTCTAAGTGCATCAGGAGTTTATTTATTGTGATTTTATGTGATAAAACCCCCCCTCCCTCATTTGAACTAAAAGCAATTGAAAAAAAAAACTACAAAGCTAATGAAAAACATGTTTCAGGGTTGATATCTGTTGTATAATTCTTATTTGCATGTTATTTGTGAAGGACAGATTGAGAAAATCATTTTTGCGTTTATTTGATGTTGCTTACTCATTCCTCATAGTTGAAATATCTCCCGTATAGGAGACCAATTAATGGCTCTTGCTGTTTGCTTTTAAGTAACATTAGCATCAATCACAGGAGATTGTGTATGGGATAGCTCTGCTGTGGTTTATGGCAGCTCATTAGAAATGTTTTTCATGCTTTTATCTTCTATCAAAAAAACACCCTTTCTTCCTCTGCAATGAAATTGAGCAGAAGTCTCTGTAGACAGCTTCCCCTCTCTGCAATTAAAATTATTTAATCAAAATCATTTAATGAAGCCAGTTTGTCAATTTGGTTACTACAAGTAGTTACAGCTGTTAATCTTTGGTTTCTTCTTTTTTTTAACCAAAACAAAAACACTGGGTGGAATTTTCTTTTTTTGGCTAAGCGTTGATTCGGGTGGGAAAAGTGGACAGTAGCCCACCAGCAGCGACGGCAGGATTTCCTACCTTATTTTTAGCCATTTAGAAAAAGAAATGTTTGCATGTGCTCCATGCCGCCTCTGTGACAGGCAACCTTTGATATACCCATCCCAACATCATCTGAGTGCTTCAATCAGTGGGACACTCCAGTTAAACACTGCTCCAGCACTTATTCATGTTCCATTGTGGCTGCAAAGAGGTTTACCCCAAGAAAAACTGAGGCATCTCTTGGCAGAATGCTGGATGCCAATGAAATGGGGTGCCACAGCTTGAATCATAGAAATCCTACAGTACAGGAAGAGGCCATTTCGCCCATTGAGTCTGCACCGATCACAATCCCACCCAGTCCCTACACCATATCCTTACATATTTATCCACTAATCCCTCTAACTTACGCATCTCGGGACAGTAAGGACAATTTTAGCATGGCCAATCAAGCTTTGGATTGTGGGATGAAACCAGAGCACCCAAAGAAAACCTATCCTGACATGAGGAGAATGTGCAAACTCCACAGTGACCCAAGCTGGGAATCGAACCCAGGTCCCTGGAGCTGTGAAACAGCAGTGCTATCTACTGTGCTACTATGCTGCCCTGCAGATAGTTAGGAGATTCTCCAGCAAGGTCACCAACCCTAAGTGCCTGTTCCCTTCAGAGGAAGACAGGTGCTCAGTGGCGGAAGAGGATGAATAATCTCCTCTGTTCAGTCACTATAAATCACTCTTCCCATCACTCTTCACTCACGCACTCATAAACCCATTACATATCCATAGAGAACTCACTAACCGTCATCTCAATGGATATCACCACTGAC
Source organism: Sphyrna mokarran (assembly GCA_024679065.1). NCBI lineage: Eukaryota > Metazoa > Chordata > Chondrichthyes > Carcharhiniformes > Carcharhinidae > Sphyrna > Sphyrna mokarran. The sequence goes on along the minus strand of JAGIQG010000003.1, from coordinate 99,009,038 downwards.
TCTCATGGCACATTCTCATCTGCCCTGTGTGCCATCTCCTCATACCTCCCTGCTCTCACTCACAAACAATATATACCAGGCATGTTGGCCCTGACATATGGCCTCCTGACACAATCCCCATCTGTTCACTTGCAGGGCGAATTGGCACATTATAGATGGGAGAGATCCCAGTTGGGCCTTTGAGGACAGAGCTTTCCAGCTGGCTGGAAGGAAGAGGATTTCTCATCAGTATTTACTATCAAAAAAAGTATGATTGTTAGAGAATCTGGGGAACTTAATAGTGATGTTTTGAGGAGTGTGCATATTACAGAGAAGAAGGTACTAGAAGTCTTAAAGCGCAACAAGATAGATAAATCCCCAAGACCTAATAAAGTATATCCCAGGATACTGTGGAAGGCTAGGGAGGAAATTGCGTGTCCCCTAGCCGAGATATTTGAATCATTGATAGTCATGGTGATGTGCCTGAAGATTGGAGACTGGCAAATGTTGCACCTTTGTTTAAAAAGGGCTGCAGGGAAAAGTCTGGGAGCTACAAGCCAGTGAGTTTCACATCTTTGGTAAGTACATTGTTGGAAGGTATTTTGAAAGACAGGATCTACAACCATTTAGAGATGCAAGGACTGATTAGAGACAGTCAGTATGGATTTTGAGTGGAAAATCATGTCTCACAAATTTAATTGAGTTTTTTGAAGGGGTAACCAAGAAGGTAGATGAAGGCAGTGCAGTTGATGTTGTCCATATGGACTTCAGCAAGGCCTTTGACAAGATACTGCATGGTCGGTTGTTGCATAAGGTTAAATGTCATGGAATCCAGGATGAGATGTAGAGAGTTGTTTTTCAAACTGGAGACCTGTGACCAGTGATATGCCTCAGGGAGCAGTGCTGAGCCCACTGTTATTTGTCATTTATATTAACGATTTGGATGGGAATGTGATTAGTAAGTTGCTAGATGAGACCAAGATTGGTGGTATAGTGCATGGTAAAGAAAGTTATCTCCAACTGCAATGGGATCTTGATCAATTGGGCCAGTAGGCTGATGAATGGCAAATAGAGTTTAATTTAAACAAATGCCAGGTGATGCATTTTGGTAGATTGAACAAAGACAGGACTTACTCAAAGCATTAGATAGACTTACAGAACAAAGAGATCTAGAGGTACATCTTCATAGCTCCTTGAAAGTGGAATCACGGGTGGACAGAGTGGTGAAGAAGACATTCGATTTCTTTGGTTTCATCGGTCAGAACATTGAGTACAGAAGTTGGGACGTCTTGTTGAAGTTGTACAAGACATTGGTAAGGCCACACTTGGAATACTGTGTGCAATTCTGATTACCCTATTATTGAAAGAATATTATTAAACTAGAATGAGTGCAGAAAAGATTTACTAGGATGCTATCAGGACTTGATGGTTTGAGTTATAAGGAGAGGCTGGATAGACTGAAACTTCTTTCTCTACAGCATAGGATTCTGAGGGATGACCTTATAGAGATCTATAAAATAATGAGGGGCATAGATAAGGTAGATAGTCAACATCTTTTCCCAAAAGTACGGGAGTCTTGAACTAAAGGGCCTAAGTTTAAGTTGAGAGGGGAGAGATACAAAAGTGTCCAGAGGGGCAATTTTTCCACATAGAGGCTGGTGAGTCTGGAACAAGCTGCCAGAGGTAGTAGGAGAGGTGGGTACAATTTTATTTTTTAATAAGCACTTAGACAGTTACATGAATAAGATGGGTATAGAGGGATTTTGGTCAAATGTGGGCAAATGGGATTAGTTTAGGGGTTTAAAACAAAAAGGTGGCATGGTCACGTTGGGTCGAAGGATCTGTTTCAAAGCTGTAAACCTCTATGACTCTATGATTGCTCCTGCGCTGAGGGTGGGGTGGACACCAAAAGACCAATTGACAATCCACAACAACATTATCCACCTCACCAGGCTAAAGTGAGTCTTGATTCTTGTACGCTTATGCCCCTGCTAAGCACTAGTAACATCTCGATTCTCTTGCAGGCACATCAGGGGGGAAGACAAGTGCCTCCAACAGCCAGACATGAAGGTCCACCCCAGACAGCAGCTCAGATAAATTCTATGATGTGGAGATTAAAGCGATATTACAGCTGTCAACCACACCTCAGTGGGAATTAGTAGCAAGGCATTGGGATCACAAACTTGTGAACACCCCACTCTCTCTGATCCACAGCAAACAAGGACAAGAACATTCAAGGGAGTGCATAGTGTCTACCGGCACCATGAATTTCTTCCATACCAGATGGGCACCATGGAAACTGGTGTGCTTTATCAACCCTGAAACCCCACTTTCAAGGGGCTATGTATATGTACCTCTAGATCTCTTTGTTCTGTAACTCTCCCTAATGCCCTGAACAAATCCTGTCCTCGTTCAACCTACCAGAATGCATCACCCCGCATTTGTTCAAATTAAACTCCATTTGCCATTCATCAGCCTACTGGGCCAATGTTCTAATCTTCACTTGTGATTTGCTTTTAATTTCAGACAGTATCACTTTGCAGTACAGTCCCTTTAGTATGTCCCTCAGTTTGCTTGATATAGTTTAATTGGTTATTTGATTTATTCAAAATAGGAATAATCTTGCAGGCAATGATGAGCGCATTGATGTCATGTCTCAGTCATAAACTCACTAGCACTTCCACACATAGCTACAGATCGTACAGGCCTTGTCAACTGGACGCATGCCCAGCCCACCAGTCAGACTCCCCATCCTTGAGTGAGGACCCCTCCAAGAAGGCAGAGGCCAATCAACAGATATCAGTCTCAGGATGTTTGAGTTTTAAAAGTGGTTCCCTTGTTCTCTCATTGCTGAATCCTTCCCAAATTATTCTCCCTTCTGCAAGAGAAAAGGCAACTGACGTTTCCCAGTTCCTATAAATACTGAAACTGAGAAACGTCTGCGCTGACTGAAACAGGTTGAGGATATGTAAAGGGAGACGGAGCCATCAAGCTCAAGCTGTTGATGAGTTCAGTGGTCCAGTACAAGGAGGCTAAAGGAACAGGGGTCTGGATCCAGAAACTGAGAATGAGTTGTTAAAGCTTTTTCTGTTACTGGAAGATGAACTGTGGATCTACACCAGTAAGAATTTAGCAACACCAATTTTTAATCCAACTGATTTATTTGATAGTAAATCCGCGAGCTTTCAACACTATGTCTTCCTCAGGCAAATGCAGTGTTCTGGTCTGCAATAGCACACATCAGCACAGACAGTCAGAGATTGCTGATTAGAATGCGAATCCTTACATCTAACCTGCTATTTAAGTGTTAAAGTGGCTAACAATGTGTGTGAAGGGAATCCTGAGCATTGGTTAGAGAATTGTGTATTTTCTCCAGACAGCACAGTAAGTGAGGTTTTTTTGCTAACCCAGGCAAGTTACGGGGGTTACAGATAGTGTGTCATGAAGCCAAGATCCCTGTTAAGACTGTCCTCATGTGTGCGGAGCTTGGCTATCAGTCTCTGTTCAGCGACTCTGCACTGACGTATATCACGAAAGCCCCCTTGAAGAACATTTACCCGCAGGTCGGAGGCCGAATGCCCATGACTGCTGAAGTGTTCGCCCACAGGAAGGGAACTGTTTTGCCTGGTGATTGTTGCGCGATGCTCATTCATCCACTGTCGTAGTGTCTGCATGGTCTCCCCAATGTACCATGCTTCGGGACATCCTTTCTTGCAATGTATTAGGTAGACAATGTTGGCCGAGTTGCAAGAATATGTACCGTGTACCTGGTGAATGGTATCCTCACGTTTGATGATGTCGTCCATGTCGATGATCCAGCATGTCTTGCAGAGGTTGCTGTGGCAGGGTTGTGTGGTATGTGGTCACTGTTCTCCTGAAGGTTGGGTAGTTTGCTGCGAACAATGATCTGTTTGAGGTTGTGCGGTTGTCTGAAAGCAAGAAGTGGGGGGGTGGGGATGCCCTAGCGAGATGTTCATCGTCATCAATGATATGTTGAAGACTCCGGAGAAGATGTCGTAGCTTCTCTGCTCCGGGGAAGTACTGGACAACAAAGGGTACTCTGTCCACCATGTCCCGTGTTCGTCTTCTGAGGAGATCAGTGCGGTTTATCGTTGTGGCACGTTGGAACTGTCGATCGATGAGTCGAGCGCCATATCCTGTTCTCACGAGTGCATCCTTCAGTGTCTGGAGGTGTCTGTCACGATCCTCCTCATCTGAGCAAATTCTGTGTATACGGAGGGCTTGTCCATAGGGATGGCTTCTTTAACGTGTCTAGGGTGGAAGCTGGAGAAGTGGAGCATTGTGAGGTTGTCTGTCGGTTTTCGGTACAGTGAGGTGCTGAGGTGACCGTCCTTGATGGAAATGCGTGTGTCCAAGAATGCAACTGATTCTGGAGAATAGTCCATGGTGAGTCTGATGGTGGGATGGAACTTGTTGATATCATCATATGGTTGTTTCAATGATTGTTCACCATGAGTCCAAAGTAAAAAGATGTCATCAATGTATCTAGTATATAACCTTGGTTGGAGATCTTGTGTGGTGAAGAAGTCTTGTTCGAACCTGTGCATGAAGATGTTGGCATACTGAGGTGCGAATTTGGTTCCCATGGCTGTTCCGTGTGTCTGGATGAAAAGCTGATTGTTGAAGGTGAAGACATTGTGATCCAAGATGAAGCGGATGAGTTGTAAAATTGCGTCCGGAAACTGGCAGTTGTTGGCATTGAGTACTGAGGCAGTTGCAGCAATACCATTGTCGTGGGGGATGTTGGTGTAGAGCGCCGAGACATCCATTGTGACAAGGAGTGTCCCTGGTTCTACTGCTCCATGTGTGTTGAGTTTCTGTAGGAAGTCCGTAGTGTCAAGACAAAAGCTGGGGGTTCTTTGTACGATGGGTTTCAGGATGCCCTCGATCTACACCATCCAGGCAGAGTTGAAGAGGTTCTGCAGACTCTGTCGCTTGCGGTGAAGGCCATGCACAGCCTGTGGAACTCAGGTTGGTTGTCCGTGCTGCTGTCAGCTGGGGACCAGGCTACATCCAAGGAAGGAGGGAACTGAAATTTTTCATGAGGAAAACAGAGTTTTGAAAGACTTTTGCCAAAATCTTGTTGCTGTTCACACCGGAGGAATTTAACAGTCTCGTCGATGGTGCACTCCTGGCATGGGTTTCCTGGCAGCAAGGGGTGTGTTCTACAGGAAACCCTGTTGATGATGGCAGAACCATAAGATCCCATTACCAGCCAGAACACACCACCTCCTCTCAATGCAAAACACACTGCAGAGGGGGAAGAAAATCCTGCCCAATGTGACTGAATTTGAGGACCTATATTTTGTGTAGACTATCAAGACAATTCATAAGATTGGTCTTAGTCCTGTCATATTTAATGTGTAACACATAGTTTGGTCCATTATTTCATGTTTAACTTATTTTGATTCTGGATGTTAGAGTATTGGAGTCTAGAAAAGATGATACTTAATAATGATTTCATTTGCCTCCTGTATAAAATTTTTCATGCTTTAAGCCGTGGTGTGGTGTTTTGTGTTTTTTCAGTAACTAAGTGGGATTTCAGATGCCTTAAAAAAGACAGTTCTTGGTCTCCACTGAGATTGCAACATCATGATATCATTCTAAACTAGGGTGAAATTCATCAATTTAGTTCCCTTTATTACATCAGTGCAACTTCTTTTGGTTAACTCATTCATTGAACAAGGGTACTGTTCAGAATATACATTTTTTTTGTCATCATGGATGAGCGCTGTGTTCCTGAAGTCCAACAATAATAGTGAGTGATAACTGCCTGAATGATCCATTTTTACTCAACATTTTCAGTGCAATGATGAAACCAGGAACGTGACTGGAGATATACTTACACAGAGCATCATTTTACAGCATTTCCTGCTAGTGAGATTGTCTAACCACCCCTTCCACCCTCCCCCAACCCCCAAAGTGAATGGGCTTGCCATACTTAATAGTCCCACCCTGCTGGCAACAGAATCATCATAGGATCGCTACAGTGCAGAACCAGGTCATTTGGCCCTCCGAGTCTGCACTAACACTTTGACAGAGCATCTCACCCAGGCCCCCAGTTTGGGACATTAAGGATCAATTTATCATGGCCAACCCACCAAAACTTCCCACCTTTGGATGGAAACTGAAGCACTTGAAGGAAATACACGCTGACTTGGAGAGTACGTGCTAACTCCACACAGACAGTCACCTAAGGTCGGAATTGAACCTGAGCCCCTGGTGCTGTGAGGCAGCAATGCTAACCACTGTGCCAGCGTGCCACTAGGATCCTAAGATTCAGAATCAGGAAAGAAATAGGTTTATAATTGATGAGGCAGACTTGGAATGAAAATCCATCTAAATGTATAGAACCTTTTGTTATGTTAAAGAGTGATATATATCACAGTAAGTTGATAAATTCCAATGTAAATTGTCACTCCTAATAAGTGATGCTTGCTTTTGCAGCATTGAATGAACATGACTTTACTGTCCTTCTAGTAACCTTGCATAAGGTAACATTAAAATAGAAGATCACACACATTCTGTACAACACTCCTAAATATTAGTAATCTATAGAGAATATAAAAACCAACAGGACTGAGCATTGCTAAAATGGTTTGATATGCAAATTTGTTCATTTAGAAGTCCAATTCTCCTTTTAACCTTGAATGGCCTGAACTCAGTATAATCTTCACAAAATGTCTAAGGCTTTTAAAATGCCTTTTTTAACTTGTTACACTGATATATAAAATTACTGTTGTCGGAACAGATTAAAATATAATAGCTATATAAAATGAGATTTTCACAGAATTCCGAATCACATGATGTAATTTAAGTCACTAACAGTGCCGAAAAACTAGTTTTGAAAATGGGTCTGTAACCAAATATTTGATAGTGAATTAATTCATGGAATGATGAGCATGCAAATGTATTTTGGTATTTGTTTAAAAAATATTATTTCCATATTACGACAAGATAAGGACTGTCTTGCTGCAACTACTAATCCAACTTCAGGGACGGTCCATTGTGTCAAGCTTTATTGGTGTCCCATTCAGAATGTAAATTGGGTCAAGTTAGCCGTCACCCTATACCAGATGCTCAGTAATCTATTCATAAAACTCCAGGTAATTTCATTAACCTGCTGCCCAGGGGAGGATATTGTGATGGATTGGGTGTTTTGTTTTGTCATTATACACGTTTTGAGTTTGATCACCTTACTGGGAGAAGTTTGACTCGGGCCGCAGACACTGTGGATAAAGACAAACTAATTAAAGTTGCATTGCAAACATGCTTGGAAATCGTTGGCTCTTTTAATTCAAAGAAGTATTTCACTCAGTGGAGAACATGTCTGGATATCCCATGCTCATGAATACTACAATTGGAATTTATGGTTGTATTTTTCACTAACACATGCACTGTAAGGTAACAAATCTCAACTATGCTTCTATTTTACTGTTGTTTTTCAGTAATCATATTGAAATATATATTCAGGATAGAATTTATTCCTAGGGGTGAGAAGAATGGACCGATATGAATGGGAAGAATGGGAAGAGTTGATGTATTTGATTCAACTGACCAGATTAGATAAATGAAGCATACGTCTCTTGTCAGCTTTGTTTCTGTCTCTTGTGCATTTCTTGACATGCAGGAGTAATTTTAGATCAGGTGTGAGTCAGGATTATTACAACAACAACAATTTATAGTTATCTGCCCTGTAAGGTAATAAAACACCCCAAGACGCTTCACAAGAGCATTATAAAAAATATGATGGATTCACCTAAGGAGATACTAGTTTGATGATCAAAAGCTCGTTCAAAGATTAGGTTTTAAGGAATGTTTCGAACGGAAAAGTGAGGCAGAAAGGTTTAGGGAGGGAATTCCAGACTTTTGAACTACTGGGGGAGCGATTAAAATCGGACATATTCAAGAGGCCAGAATTAGGTAAGCACAGGTGCCTCGGGCTTTTGTGGAGATTTGGAATACAGAGATCAGCAACGGCAAAATCACAGAGGAATTTGAAAACAAGGATGAGAACTTTAAAATCATTATCATTGCTTGACTGGGAGCCAATGTAAGTCAGCGAGCACCGAATGGTTACTCAATGAATGGGAACTGAAGCGAGTCGAGAAATATGCATCAATGAATTGAATGATCTCAAATTCATGGATAGTAGAATGCGAAAGATCAGCCAGGGGTGCATTGGAATAGTCAAACCCAGAGACAACAAAAGCATGAATGAAGACTTCAGCAACAGTTAAGACAAGACAATTCCACAATTTAATTGCTAATTCCACATATTAAAGTTTATTTATTAGTATCACAAGTAGGTTTACATTAACTCTGCAATTAAGTTATTGTGAAAATCCCCTAGTTGCCACTTCAGCACCTATCTGGGTATACTGAGGGAAAATCTGGCATGCCAATGCACCCAACCAGCATGTCTTCCAGACTGTAGGATGAAATCGGAGTATCCAGAGGAAACTCACACAGAAACAATGAAAACATGCAGACTTCATACAGACAGTGACCCAAGCTGGGAATCTAACGTGGTCCCTGGTGCTGCCCTGACAATTTTAGTTAAAAATTGTGGACAAACTCATGGTTGTATTGGGGCCACCATTGCAGGATTATGTGCAAGCAGCCTTTGTTAAAAACTATTCGTAAAGAGCAGAGGGATGATGATTTTAAGAGATGAAGCCTGCCATGTGGCCAATATGTGGATAAAAATGATGATGGTGAATAGAAAACATAATCATGTCTTAATGGCTTAGAATTCACTGCAAATCTGTTGATTGTTTGGATCCAAACAATTCCTGGCTACGAGCTTTACATTCCACTGACACAAACACTGGTGTAAACCTATCATCGAGCTGGTGCAAGCAACTGAGCTGGCAGGTAGCTTCTGTGCAGCTCATTAAAATGTACTGTTCAGCCTGCAATTTTCAGCTAAGCATATCTAGATAAGCAGCAAACTGGCAAATATGTAACAATCTGCATTTTCCAGCTGTCAATCATCAGATCAACAAGGAAACCACTTATGCAGCTATACCTTGGATTCAGATGAAGCACAAGAGGAAGAGCAGCAGGAACAACACCAGCCTCATCCCCAAACACCGGTCCCTCCATTGGTTAGAGGAGATGAATATGGGCCTTCAGCTCACAGGGAACAATACCCCCAACACAGGCTATAAAGGTAGAGGATACACTTGCTCGGCTCAACGGAACACCATGTTCTCTGCAGGCTACTAGATAGTCTCAGACATTTTCAGCCTCCTGGAGTAAGACCTATTTCCTGAGTGGACCAGGTAGATACACACATTGTCAGTAATGATCAAGGTTACCACGATTAACTGTTCAGGGGTACATTTCACATGGTTGCTCAAGCCAGAACTAAGATGCACTTTGCTCCTGATGAGACCAGTTAAAATGAACGAATGCTCAGCTTTGTCGCTCTGGTTAGTTTCCTGTTGGCCTTGGGAGTCACAGAATGAGTGGATGTGGCAATTAAGGTGCCTCAGATCACACAGGAATCTTCATCACCAGAAAGGGATCCTACTCCTTCAATATTCACTTGGTCTGAAAGCACAGATTCGCGGAATTGTTTTTGGGCAGAAGGAGGCCATTTGGCCCATCAGCCAGAATTTTACTGGCAGGCTTGCCCCAGAATCAGAGTGGGCAAGGCTGACAGAATAGAATTCTTCATTGACAGAATTTAATGTCAATTCATTAAATTGGCGGGAATTTACAAGCTCGCCCGAACGAGGTCGTAAAATCCCTGCCATCATGTCTGGACTGGCTCTCCAAATGAGCATTGTGCCAATCTCCTGCCTTTTCCTCTTACTGTTACATATTGTTTCCCTTCAAGTAATCATTTAAAACCCTATTGAATGGCTCAATTGAACCTGCCTCCTCCACATACCCAAGCGGTGCATTCTAGACCTGAAGCATTCATTGTGTGAAAAGCTTTTTTCTAGATCACATTTACTTCTTTTGTAAATCCCTTTAAATCTGTCCCTTCTTATTCTTGATCCGTTTGCTAATGGGAACAATTTCTCCCTATCTGCTCTGTCCAGTCCCCTTATGAATTTCACCAGCTCTAACACAACTCCTGTTAGCCTTCTTTTCTCCAATGAGAACAGTCCCAACCTCTCTGATCTATCTTCATAACTGAAATTTCCCATCCCTGGAACCATGCTTGTAAACTTTTTCTGCACTCTCTCCAATGCATTCACAAACTCCCTTTGGTGTGGTGCCAAGAACTGTACCCAATACTCCACTTGACGTCTAACTAGTGTTTGATCTCACCAAAAGATAATCTTGTCTGTCTGTGCAAGATTCCTAGCGAACTTGCTTGATGCTTACATCCAGCAGCCGACCAATCTCCCACAAATATTTACACCTGAAAACGGAGTCAGTGGATGGTTTTATGCTTCAAAAACATAAAACACAGATGTGGCAATATAACACTATTGAACACCCAAGTGAAAACCCTTCCTTTACCTACTACCCATGGGTGGTGTAACCTCTGTGGTTTCAGCAGAGCTAATACCAGGTTGTTTCTTTCGCTGCTCTGACTGCTCCAATTTCTTGACCCAACATTCTATGTTTGGAACCTGTGAGGACCAAAAAAAAGGTCTTCCCTACCAACATCTGCAAGGTCAGGCAAGGCAACTGGGATGCAAGGCAACGTGGCTTTATGAGAGAAAGGGATATAAGGGAATAGAAATGACAGAACTTTGAGCAGAGTCCTTACATATACCCTTTCTCCATCCTCCCTCTTAGCCTATCTATATTTTCCTGCTGTATTTTCCAAAGTGTATTTTGCTGTACTTTAGTGAGGCCCTGATGAGGTTTTCCTCAATCCTCAATAAAGGAGTCAAACTGAGTATGCAGACCATTGTTGAGGTTTAGCATACACCCAATTACCACCAAGACCCGGATACCCCCGCTCCCCAGCCACCCAACTAACCCCTCAACAACCTCACTACTTTGTCTGACTACTCACAGTCACTCATTGGCATCTGATGTCCAGTATCTCAGCTTCTATTACAGTACAACAAGTTATATTTATAAACTACCTTTAACACAATGAAATGTCCCATGGCACTTCTTAGGAGCATTATAAAATAGAGGATAAAACCTAATCCTAGGTGGGGATGTCAGATCAGATGACATAAAATTTGGTCGAAGAAATAGATTTTATGGTGGAAAGCAAGGTAGGGAGGTGGAGAGGTGTGAAGGGGACATCTCAAAGCTTAACAGCTTAGCCAACTAAAGATGTGGCCACTAATAGTGGATTGGTAAATGTCAGAGATGTACAAATTAGAGAAACACAATTACCCTGAGGATTGTGGAGCTGTTGGAAGTTACAGAGGTAGAAAGGGGTAAGACCAGTGAGAATTTTAAAATCAGGACACTGCCTGACTTGAAGTTGATGAAGCTCAGTGAACACAAGGGATGACTGGGGAACAGGGCTTGATGCAAGTTAGGGCGTGGGCAGCTAAGTTTCGGATGACTTGAAATTTACAAATGATAGAATGTGGGAGACCAACTGAGAATGCATTGAAATAGTCAGGTTTAGAGGTATCAAAGGGATGAATGAACCTTTCAGCAGCAGATGGGCTGAGAAAGGGGCGATGTTCGTAATATTGCAGAGCTGGAAATAGGCATTCTTTGTGATTTCATGAGGTCTGATTTGATTTAATTTATTATTGTCACATGTATTAGTGTGCAGTGAAAAGTGTTGTTTCTTGCATGCTACACAGAGAAAGCATATCACTCACAGAGAAGGAAAAGAGAGGGTGCAGAACATGGTGTTACAGTCATAGCTAGAGAAAGATCAACTGAATATATGGGGTGGGTCCATTCAAAGGTCTGATGGCAGCAGGGAAGAAGCTGTTGTTGAGTCAGTTGATACATGACCTCAGATTGTTGTATCTTTTTCCTGATAGAAGAAGGCGGAAGGGAGTATGTCCAGAGTGCTTAGGGTCCTTGATTATGCTGGCAGCTTTTCCGAAGCAGCTGGAAATGTAAACTTTGTGGATGGGAGACTGGTTTGTGTGATGGATTGGGCTTTGTTCACCTCTCTGTAATTTCGTGTGGTCTTGATAAGAACAGGAGCCATACCAAATTGTGATACTTCTGGAAAGGATGCTTTATATGTGCATCTGTAGAAGTTGGTGAGAGTTGTGGCAGACATATCAAGTTTTCATAGCCTCCTGAGAAAGTAGAAGGGTTGTTGGGGTTTCTTAACTATAGCGTCGTTGTGAAGGGACCAGGACACGTTGTCGTTGATCTGGACACATAGAACTTCGACCATTTCCACTACACCCCATTGATGTAAACAGGGGCATATCCTCCATTACACTTCCTGAAGTTGATGACTATCTCCTTAGATATTGAGGAAGAGATTATTGTCGTTGCACCATTTCACCAGATTCTCTATCTCTTTCCTGTGATCAGTCTCATCATTTTTTGAGATCTGACACACAGTGGTAGTGTAATCAGCAGACTTGATAAAGAAGTTGGAGTGGAATTTGGTTTCATAAACGTAGGTGAATAAGGAGTGTAGTAACAGAGTAAGGACATAGCCTTGCGGGGCATCTGTGTTGAGGATAATTGTGGAGGAGATGCCGTTATCTATCCTTACTGATTGCAATCCCTGGGTTAAGAAGTTTAGGATCCAGAGGCAGGCAGAGGAGCTGAGCCCTAGGCCATGGAGCCTGGAGATGAGTTTTATAGGAATAATGATGTTAGAGACTGAACTGTAGTCAATGAATAGAGATTTGACATAGGTGTCTTTGTTATCCAGATGTTCCAGGTTGAGTGCCTAATATGATACCAAGATTGTGAGTAAACTGGCTTAATCTCAGATTGTTCTGAAGGGGAGAAGTGGAGAATGGCATTTGGAGGGGAGACAATAAATAATGGGCTAAATTTAATGTGATTAAGATGATTCTTGGCAGCAGACTAGGAAAATGGTGCCCTGGTAGAACAGAAACAGTGCAACCACTGACTATAATCACATGGCCTGGAGGTGAAGGGATGTTCAAAGCTGTTGCTGGCACAGGCCACGAGACACTAAACCTGATGCCACTGATGCAGAGATTTGTGCTACTGCGGTTTGTAAAAGCCTGTCTGATCTACATTCAGTCCTGCCTTGTATGCTCCAAATAGCACAGCTGCACTCCAGAAAGGGCACTAACTCCAGAGCGGACCAGACTAAACTAAAGGCTGAACAGGGCTTATTGCAGGAAACTCAAAGGCTGGTAAATCCAATGTAAGCATTGCGACTCAAGCAAGAAGTCAAGGAGCAGGCCAAGAGAGTGCTAGAGGGAAGAAACTCCATGGCTCCCACAATTTAGCAATGCCTCCTTATAGGTTCTCCATCAGGCTGCACAGGAGCTTTCCTTCCAAAGGAATGGTTCTCAAGGAATGGTAAAAAGAGAACATGCCCACCTAACCAAGGAAGCCTGGATGGAGACAGCAGCCAGGGGGACAACCCCAATCCTGGGTGTAGTGCAGCGAACAGCTACATGATCTTCATTCTACCAGAGTGACTCCAACATATTGGTATCAGTGTTGATGCTTGACATGTAGTTATGCTGGATGGTGCACTAAATATCGAGGAAGTGAACAGTCAGATAGTAGGAGTGGGGAGTAGCAGCACCAGTTCTTTAAGACGTATGGCACCATCTTGATAACAGTCAAATATCTGTCTTCAATTACCTGATCTATGTCCTAGAGAGTCGATGTATGGAGGAGGCATTCTGGAACCTCCATCATCGGCCAAAGAATTCCACATTAAATTTATCACCTTTCCTATATACACAAATTTATTGTCCCTTGTTCTGCCTGCAGGACAAAGCAGCTGACAGCAGCAAGGAGAGACTAAAACCAAAGGGGGAAATCCCAGATCACCAGCACTGATGCTAGCAGAGGAGGCAGTGGCTTTGGGAGTGCTTAGCTTAGAAGGTAGCTGGGCAATTGCAGATGGCAAAACTGAAGTGGAAACTCAAGAACTGATGAAGGAGCAGCACTCCAAAAGCTTGTGATACCAAATAAACCTGTTGGACTTTAACTGGTGTTGTGAGACTTCTTACTGTGCTTATCCCAGTCCAACACGACATCCACATATCATGTCAACCATAGAGAGTGAGGGCCATTGAACACAGGTGTCCACCATTGAAAAAATGGAGATTCACAACTTGCATAGTTAAGGAGAAAAGATGTGAATTCCCAAACCCTGTTTGTGTTCTCTCCTGGTAGGTTTCTAAGGACAGGCACTCGCAGAGACTAGGACACTGGAAACTGCCTCTGAGAAGGCTGACAGGGAGAATCCTCAAAGGGTGCAGTGTCACATCATTCCCCCATATCCACTATCAGTGCTAAGTCTCATTTCAATATATCTTTCTTTGCAATTAGATTCAGTGTCACGAGCTGGTGAGCACAGCAGACAGATTAGCAGCTCAAGGATTCTGTGACATTTGAGGCTACTAATAATTAGAGGACTGTGGAATGGAAGGCCCATGCTGAGTAGATAGTGGATTTCTGGTAATAGCTAGAGGGAACTGACTGGAGTTGCAACGAGAGGTAAGGGGACAATGGCAAATCTCAAAATGACTATAAGCAACAGTGCACAAACAATGTAGGAGCCCATCCAGGCCATGAGCTGTCATGTTACTGGTGTGAGAGCACATAGCTATCTCCATGCAGAGACTGTTTACTTTCATGTTAACCATATCCAATTGACCAGGCAGTGGATAGCTGAGATGTGCATACACCTGCCTTAGGTTAAGGCATGCTGTATGTCTGATGTTGCAGACATCAGCAACAAGGCAATGGAACATTCTGTAGCATCACATACAGGTTGATGATAGATTCCCTTGACAGCTGCAGTCTTTGTTGATACTCCATTTCAGATATCTGGAGGTAATTTCATTAAGTCTGCAACACTCTTGTCTGCGACTAGGCCCAACTTAGTGAGATTGCTTGCTGTGGGTCATTATGTTTCAATGGCTTGTTTAGTCAGAGGCTGACCATCTTGCCATTGCTATAGTGAATATCCTAGTGCCTACTCCTGTCTCCTTCTGTACTGCTCCTTCTTCACACTGCAGTCCAGAAAGACACGGGTGTATGAGCCTTGTGGTCATTGGTGTCTCCATTAATCTCCCTGGGCCCCTGCTATTATCATTCCCCTTTGAGACAATGGCAGTGATCCAGTCTGTGCATTATTGAGAGGCATCACCACACACTGCTCCCATTGCTTCATAAGCACAGCAGCAGATTACTGTCTGCACCATTGTTTTACATACACAAGTCCCAACTTCTTGTATTTTGAAACAACTTATCCAAATGTATTATAAATCACAATCCAATACATTTAAATTTCAGTCCATTTTAGCAGCCTGTTCAAAATAGGTGCTATTGGAACATGTTTAGAATTAAGTATTAATAGGACAACAGAATTGGCCTGTTTCTTTATCAGTGGAAAAGGTGGCTAATTCCCTATTAACTGTCATGTATATTAAACAAACTGCCACTGTCAATCTTAACACAAAACGATGGAACTCCATTAACATGGTAGATAGCCAGAATCAGCCTCTTTTCTACAAAGATAATAGCTTGTATGTTTTTATACAATGATAAATTATTTAAAACAACAAGCTGATATAATCACAATGTCAACAGCAAATATGTCTCATACAATCAAAACTATTCATATTCTTATATATTAATTAAAGCAAAGGGTTTCGCCTTCCAGGGTTACCCAGGGTTACAGCTTCTGAGTTATATCCTCCAGAGTTACCCAAGGTTACGCCTCCTGGGGTTACATCTTCCAGAGTTACCCAGGGTTACAGCTTCTGAGTTATATCCTCCAGAGTTACCCAAGGTTACGCCTCCTGGGGTTACATCTTCCAGGGTTACCCAGGGTTACACCTTCTGAGTTATATCCTCCAGAGTTACCCAAGGTTACGCCCTCTGGGATTATACCTTCCGGAGTTACCAAGGTTACACCTTCCAGGGTTACCCCTTCTGGGATTATATCCTTCGGGGTATCCAAAGTTACACCTTCCAGGGTTACCCAGGGTTACGTCTTCCAGGGTTACATCTTCCGGGATTACATCTCCCAGAGTTTCACTTTCCAGGGTTATGCCTTTCGGGGTTTCACCTTCTGGGCAATGCCTTCCAGGGTACCACCATTCAAGGCTTTGTCTTCTAGATCACACAAGTCTCAAGTGGAACAACAGTTCTCACACAAGTCTCAGCCAGGTCTGTGCTGCAATCATGCAATGGTTTCCTTTCTCTTCTCTCTTCTCATGTCAAAGATGAATGAAGGCAATCCACAGTCTAACTATATCTGACTTCTACTGGTGGACGAAACTGCTCACCTAGTGTCATTAGCTTTATCGGTCAGGAATCTAATGGCCTGTGATATCCATATACTGCTCATTGAATTCCAAACCCTAAATCACCAACTGCATCATCTAAACAAAACTAAATTACTGTGTCAATCATCTCCATTGGCTTGCTGCTGTGTCTTCATGGCAGCTCCACTTTCGACCTTCCGATTGTGGAGCCGACATTATAATGTTGAGGTTCTGGCCCAGGGAATTTCCCTTCCAACTCTTCAGCCCCCTAACCCATTCTGAAAGGTTCCATTAAGTTCCACCCAATGGCTTTAGGTTTCACAGTATGTGTCTGGAAGAAATTTTTGCTCTTCCAGTACAGAATCTCAGGTAAATAGTCTAATAAATTAGCAACAGTGGAGGAATAAAGAGAGGTGGTGGTGAGATTGAGCACATTGTCATCAATGGATGTGTGAAAAATAACATCCTACTTTCAGAGGATGTGACCGAGGGACACAGTGTAGATAAGAAATCAGAGCAAAGCAGAAATCAGACAATATCTGGGTGCTGTGGTGGAACTCAGACCGTTCTCACACAATCTCAGCTTACTTAGAGTTGTTGGATGGAATTTTACGGCCTCTTCGTCCCAAAACTGTAAATCATAAAATCCCACCCAAAGCCCAATTCTGCTAAATCTCTCCATCTGGCCTCTCAAATGGCTGGAATTCTACTGTCCCACCCACCACAGGAATTGGAGCAAGCACGGGCGGACCATGGAAAGGTCCATAATCCTTTGGATGGGATTTTATGGATTGCGTTTTTGGAATGAGAGGGGCCGTAAAATCACATCCAATTATTCTAAGTAAGTTGAGCTTGCATGAGAACAGTCCGAGTTCCATCGCAGCACCAGGTATTGACTGATTTCTGCTTCGTTCCTATTTCTTATCTACACCCTGTCTCTCGAACATTCTCTGAAGGTAGAATGTTACTTTTCACACTTCCAGATCGATGACAATCTGCACAACCTCAATACCACCTCTCTTTACTCCTCCACTGATGCTAATTTATCAGACTATTGACCTGAGATCTTGGACTGGATGAGCAAAAATTTCCTCCAAACAAATATTGGGAAGTCTGAAGCCATTGGGTGGAACTTAATGGAACCTTTCAGAATGGGTTAGGAGGCTGAAGAGTTGGAAGGGAATTCCCTGGGCCAGAATCCCGACATTGTAATGTTGGCTCCACAATCGGAAGGTCGAAGATGGAGCTGCCACAGGGACACAGCAGCAAGCCAATGGAGATCATTGACACAGTAATTTAGTCTTGTTTAGATTATGCAGTTGATGATTTAGGGTTTGGAATTAGATGAGCAGTGTGTATGGATATCACAAGCCATTAAATTCCTGACTGAGTAATGCTAGTGACACTGAGGTGAGCCCTCTCGTTCATCAGTGGAAGTCAGATATAGTTAGACTGTGGATTGCTTTCATTCATCTTTGACAACAGAAGAGAGAGAGTGAAAGGAAGCCATTGCCAGATTGCATTTCAGACCTGGCTGAGACTTGTGCGAAAACTGTTGTTCCACTTGAGACTCGTGTATCCTACAAGATGAAACCTTGAATGGTGGCACCCTGAAGGCATTGCCCAAAAAGTGAAACCCCGGAAGGCATAACCCTGGAAAGTGAAACCACAGAAGATGAAACCACAGAAAGTGGCATTGTATTTTATGACACTCCCAAACTTTCAAACTGCTAGTGGGGAGTGTAAAATTCAGTCCATAAAGTCATTGTCATTGAGCATACAAGTCTATACTGGCTTCCTGTCAAGGAATCCAGTCAGTCCCATTCCACTTCTCCATCTGTATATCCCTGCAAGTTTATTTCCCTCAAGTGCCAATCCAATTTATTTTGAAATCATTCATAAGCTCTACATTCAGCACTCCCGTAGGCAGTGAATTGCCATGCAATCTCACAATGCTGTCATCATGGCTGCAGATGCCAGTTTTCAAAGTGGTTTGCAAAATGTCACAGCATTCCAGCAACATTTGCTGCCACAGACTATTAGATTTACTGAGGTACCACCACAGGAGAGTGGCAATATTTGTGTAGAGCTTGAACCTGCTGTCTTCTCTCAGGATGATAGTATTTGTAAAAGGTAAAGCCGCCATAGTCTCAGATGTCTATAGGCTGCGCACCCCTTTGAGGGAGAGAGCTGACCGGTGGTGATTTTAACTGAGGATCTCCACACTTCAGGAAAGGGGCAAATTTGAGAAGATGGGCCTTCATGAATAACCTCATCTGGTATGGTATTCACAATTCTATCATTGCCCTGTTTTCATTATCCTTTCTGTCACCTAGCAGCTGGCCGGATCAGACTGCTGCTGTCATCCATGCTGAGATGGTGTCGTCCAAAGGAGGGCCTTCTAGACCCTGAGTTGCTTGAGGTTATCCTTCAAGGCCCCCTGTAGCCTTCACTACTGGAAGTCAGCAACCTTGCACAGCCACACTGAAGTGACTGAGGTAGCAGTAGTACAGGCACAGGGATGCCAGATGCCGAGGGAATGCACAAAGGTGATTAGTCGATGTTGGTGTACAATGTGGCTTGTGTTGCATTTTCAACTTAGCTCGAAGTTTTTATTTTGTGTTGACTGTTTTTAACATTCTGCTAAGTTGATGCTTTGATGGTCACTGTCAGTAAAGGTAAGACATGGGACTGTTGATGAATGAGGAATTGGAGCTGAAGTTACTGATATTGCATTCAAGTTATTTCTTCGTGGATAACCAGGTCAGAAATGAACCGTGTAGGCTGCCTTTTCTCTCCTTCTTCCACCTTTCTATCTTCTTCCACTTCCTTATGTTCCAACTCCTCAGCTGCTCATGGTGTCATTTGTGGAAAGGGGCTATCCTTTCATGGTAGTAAGAGTGTGGAGCAGGCCACCACAAAACTTTAGTGCTGCTCTGCCTAGTACAGTGATGTTTCTCCAGCTGGTGGAAGTATTGCTTCAGCAAGTCTCTTACATTTCATATGGGCAGCATGATTTATCAATTTATGCATGTTACCCACATGTGTGTGGACTGCACACCAGTAATATCAGCCATGTCAGCGAATAGCTCAGTAACCGCTGCTTGGCTTTCAGCCATGGCTCGTACATGGTTGGCACACCGGACTGCCACAGCATGAAGTCATTACTGCCAGGATACCAGGCATTGATCTGCATGATTCATCGCTCTCAATCAAATGCTAGCAGGATGTTGAGGGACTGGAAATGCAGCGAATGCCCCTTTAAGGACAAATCTATGAGAGTAAGGATCACATGACTCAGGGAACCGACTGGGGGCTAGGGCGGGGGATTACCATGGTAAGCGTGGGCTTCTGTACTCAGAATCATCTTGGGAACTGATTGCAGCCCCAAGGCTGCAAACCTCCAGATAATTTTAACCTGTAAATATGTGCGTGTTTTCCCTAAACTGTGAATGAGCATCTTTACAAGAAACTCAGTTCCAGGATAGGAATTGTATTGCAATCTCTGGCAAGGGAGAATGAAATGCTATTTTCTTAACTGAGAGTCTTATTAACACCCGAATGCAACATTAAGTTCTGTTTAGAGAAATTGTACCAATCTGACACCCCAGTGTGTATGGAAGCTGCCAAGTTAAATGGAGGCAGTGGCCCAGTACAGCCCAGGGTTGGGTTGGTGATTGATTCTTCTTAATTAAAGACACATCTGTAGGCAGTGAAGGAGAGACCCCCTCCCACTTCCCCCTCCACTGCCCCCTCACTGAGCCACAGTAATTTCCCTGGAAGAGATACCCTCCAGCCCTGGCCCTCTCAAATGTTTTTATTTCCTTGCAATGTTGAATAAAGTCGGTCTCCAGCCTGCATCAGCACTGGCCACCATTCCCAGTGGAACCACCAAGGCGCCTGACATGAAGGATCTGTGATTAGGCTAACAGTTCTCAGGGGAGGGTTGCCACGCAGAACAACAACCCCAGCAGCAGCCAATTAATTGGCTATTGCCTGTAAAATTAGTGGTGGAGGAGGGGCAGAGGAGAAGGAACCCATGGATTCCCACTACCCATGGATGTGAGCTGACAAACCGCTTCTCTGGTTAATGACGGGCCTTCTGCAAGATTCACAAAATTCAGTCCAATGACTCTGTCCTAGAGAGTGAGCTACAAACAGATCTGGTGTGTGAAGTTTACAATGGGACCATTATGAATTTCTGTTTTTGTGGGTACATTCAAGTGTGTTGTAGCCGTTCTTGTGTTTCTGGCAAGAATGTGGAAGTCTGGCTTACTTGGAGATCCTTAATCTGCTAATCCTGTTATTATTTTGTTGATGATTGAATGCCTGGCCATCTTTCTAGTGATCTAAAGGCACACCCTACAACATGTTGCAGAACAGATTGATTGCGGTTACTGATTAGATCTTAACTGTGCTGTCTCCAGGGAAAGAAAGTTGTAAATCAGAATGGGAACAATCTGGGATGCAACCAATGCCAAAATAACACAACATCATCAATTTGAATCCTGTTTTAGTATTTATCTTTGATTAGCTGGTCCACATTTGCCAAGATCTTTAATATCCCAAGACATCTCCAAACTCAAAACTGCTTTAGAAAACCAAAAATTACAATTGCACACAGTATTATCAGAGAATCCTTTTCAGTGATGCTTCCAGTCAATCTCTAATGCTAACTAATCTTGTTAGATTTTATTTAGCCAGTTGAGCATTGGATTTAAACTCCAATTTGCAAGTATTCCAGCTGACACTCAGTCATCTTTAAAAAAATGTTTGCAATTCAAGTGATAGTATGCGGAAGTTGAGCGCGAAGGGGACCAAATGTTTTCGGAAGCATGTGGTCACTCCATCCCTGCCTGGTGGGCTAGGTCAAAAACATTCCCTAAGCTTTCTTCATTTTTGTAAAGTGCACCACAACCAACACCCCCTGCCCCACTCCCACCCACCTCCCACCCCAGCCCACCCCACAACCCCACTCTCCAGTAGATAGTACCTCATAGCTTTTCTCATACTATTATACTTCTCACCTGTTGATATCCTTAATGTCATTATTTTCTCAAGGAGAACTCCGTATATCCATTATTATTAACACGACCTTGAAGTAGCTTGGTTTCATTTTTCTGGTGTATGCATGTTTTCTCCACAACTCTTGACCTTCTATACAACTTAACTGTGGGCAAGACATGATAAAAAATAGGTCAAATTGATTCAGTCACATAGTTCAGTATTACCATTTGAGGGCAAAAAAGATACATTGCGATATGCTAAAGATGCTGATAAATGTCATATATATAATTTAATATTTTCCCCTCAACTATAAATATAATCTTTTACAATCTATTGTGCATACTTTTACACATAGGTTTAGTAGTGCCTGACATATTCTATAAGTATAGTCAGACAGAAAGCTATATTTCAAGTGGCTTTGCAACATAAAGTACTACATCCGGGTGGCACTAAAGGGGCACAGTGACACAATGGTTAGCACTGCTGCCTTGCAATGCCAGGGACCTGGGTCGCTGTCTATGCAGAGTCTACACGTTCTCACTGTGTCTGCATGTGTTTCCTCCGGGCGTTTCGGTTTCCTCCCATAGTCAGAAAGGCATGCTGGGTAGGTGCATTGGCCATGCTAAATTCTGCCTCAGTGCACTGAACAGATGCCAGAGAATGGCAACTCAGGGATTTTCACAGTAACTTCATTGTAGTGTTCATGCAAGCCTACTTGTGACACTAATAAATAAACTTATACTGTGGTTAGTTGCATGTCTAATATTGTACTTTCAAAACAACAGCACTTGTGCAGCTGGACTACGTCCAAGCCAAAAAATACAGCACTGTCAATCAGCAGCAACATACATCAGTATCCCTGATGATAGAGTCTTTAAGACAACCAGCTGCAACTTAATAAAAAGAATGTTTGATAAAATAATGATGCCAATTACAATATCAAATATGCACAATCTTTTTTCATTTACAAAATGATTTTGTGTAATGTATGTCAGCAGCAAAGAAGGTAGATTTGCTGAATGCACCCTTTGTTGAATTGATTAAGGCATATTTAATATACTATAAACAGTGTTTAGTGAAATGCATGTTCAAATAATGACTGAAGATCGAATTTCAGAATCTTTGACAGAATGGGGAAGTCGGAGAAGACATTCTTTGCTTGGCTCTACCTTTACTGTTGTCAAATGAATCAACCCTGAAAAGTGATCTGCAAAACATGATTGTTTTTGACAGGTTTAAAATGAAAACATGTGGACTAATATTCAATAATGTTTTATTGCACTTATACCTTATGGATGCCTCATCATTGTCTTTGTTTTTTTTACATAAAGCACTGTGCATGATGTTATCCATCTTCTCCCCAGCCTCTTCAAATTAACTTGACATCAAGCTAGACCTTCCTAGTATTGCTGAATATTCCTAATTGTTTTCTGATGTGCAACAAGTCAGCTGGGATTTATACTGACAGTTTTTAGCTGATGCTGTACTGCATCTCATGGTTGAGGACAAGAGTGACATCACTGGTATATTGTGTCTGATTTTATCACAATGTAAGACAACTCACTGAAGCATTTCTGTATCAGTGAAATTTACTGCCCTCTTTTTTGAGATGAAGTCGGAATTTCAAATTTAAGAACTAAAAGAGTTTTTGTTTTCCCCTGGCTTGACTTTTTCACATCACTTTAAAAGAAATGGAAAAATATCCTGTAAAAGTAAAGGGGGCACGATGGCACAGTGGTTAGCACAGTGTCAGAAACTTGGGTTTTATTTCTGGCTTTGGTTACTGTGTGGAGTCTGCATGGGTTCCTTTCGGTTTCCTCCCATAGTCCAAAAGGGGTACTGGTTAAGGTGCATTGGCCATACTAAGTTCTTCCTCAATATATCTGAACAGGCACCAGAGTGTGGCTACTGGGGTTTTTTACAGTAACTCCATTACAGTGTTAATGTAAGTCTACTTGTGACACTAATAAATAAATTTTAAACTTTAAAAGTTCCATTTCAAAAACAACCCCAAATATTAAAGAGAAACATATGATTATGTACTTTTCTCACAATATTTCGACAATTTGAGGGATTGCAATCAAAAGGCAAAGCCAGAAGCACCAGTAACTATCCTTCAGTGATCTATAAAAAAACATTGTATATCCAGAAGATGCATTCAAAAAAAAATAAGGGTACACTTTAAGACATTAATTCTATTTTCTTCCACAAATGTTGTGCCCATTAGCCAGAGGATGTTAGTGCAGAGCAATGGAACTCCTTTTCTAATTTAAGAACCCATCATTAGCATTAAGTAGTTCCAGACTATGTATAACCATTACATGCACGTTGGAGCTTCCTCTAATCTGTTCCAACAATTTGTCTCAGTCCCAGCACAGAAAAGCTGCCGGAAGGTTGCCAACAGGTATTTCCAGCTCACTGTTCTGATGTTAATGAGGCCTGAGGCCCACAAATGGATGGGCCTGGGGACTACTTATTCTAGCACGGTGTTCATTCCCTGTTCAAGGTGGAAAATTTCTTGAATGCTAAATTTTATTTGACATTTTTAGGTTACTTCTTTGACAGTAAGATTCTGCCTATGTATAAGATGTAGCGATGATATGGATATTGCCAGAGTTGGATTGGGGTTAGCACAGTAAAAAATCTCACAACACCAGGTTAAAGTCTAGCAGGTTTATTTGGTAGCCTCAAGCTTTCGGAGCGCTGCCCCTTCATTAGGTGAGCGGGAGTTCTGTTCACAAACAGTGCATATAAAAATACAAACTCAATTTACTGAATAATGATTGGAATGCAAGCCTTTACAGGTAATCAAGTCTTAAATGTGAAGTGGAGAGAGGTTAAGCACAAGTTAAAGAGATGTGTTTCGTCTCCAGCAAGGACAGTAGTGAGATTTTGCAAGCCACCTTGCAGGCCAGCTTCACGACACACGACAACATAGAGTCGCCGAGCAGAAACTGATAGCCAAGTCCTGCACACATGAGGGCGGCCTCAGCTAGGATCTAGGGTTCATGTCACCTTATTTGTAACCCCCATGACTTGCCTGGGCTTGCAAAATCTCACTAACTGTCCTGGCTGGAGACAATACACATCTCTTTAACCTGTGCTTAACCCTCTCTTCATTCACATTGTCTGTACCTTTAAAATTTGATTACCTGTAAAGACTCGCATTCCAACCATTATTTTGTAAATTGAGTTTGTGTCTTTATAGGCCCTGTTTGTGAACAGAAATCCCACTCACCTGATGAAGGGGCAGTGCTTCAAAAGCTTGTGGCTTGTGCTACCAAATAAATCTGTTGGATTTTAACCTGGTGTTGTGAGACTTTTTGCTATAATATGTAGGATAGCACCTAGATACATTAAGCAGAGATATTTCACTGTGAAAGAAATCACGGAAAAGCCAAAGATATAGATCTACATGTTTGAGGGTGAATAGGTGACATAATCCCACCTCATAATTTATTTTCAAAGAGTTCTTATGGTCAGAATTTTATGTAACCCTGCCCTCCCCCCAGCTAGGTCTGAGTTGGGGAGTGGGGGGTGGGGGCGGTGAGTGTCAGCATTCATTGATGGGAGTTGTCCAGGTCACGATTTTATGCTAGGGTGGGCATAGCCTCAGAAGGTAATGCTGCCCTTGCCCACCAATCTCAATTTCTAGGCTGGTGAGTGGATGATAGAAATGGGAGTGGAAGAAGGTTGCTACTAAATTAAGGGCACCCTTCCCCTGGGGCTTGATGATTCCAGTCCTGCTTTCCCCAACCCCAACGCATCCTAAGGTCCCAATTTCCACCATTGTGATCCCAGGCCTCCCAACCTTCTGCCCCCTACACCATGGCTGACCCTTGCCACTTACCATTCTACTGGTTCCTGACACTTTGGGCTCAATTTTATCATCAAGTTGGACCCGTTCTTGGGCGCATAAACTTAGTAAAGTCAGGTGTGAGGCAAGTAATGGGACCCACGACTGCCTCTACGACTGTTTCCCTTTTACCAGTGCCTAAAGTGGCCATGATCGGGGCTGTGCCCAAAACAGGCACAATGGCAATTTAAATACATTGGCATACATTGATATTGACTTAATGGGCTGGACATGCAAACTTGTCAGTATTTTCCCCTTTACCATTGTGTTCGCCCATCCAGATTTCAGTGCAAAACTGACATGATCCGCAACAGTCCGATTTGAATGCTCCAGCTTCTGAGGAGGTATGTTCAAAGCTTCCAGTGGCTGGCTCAGATCGATCGTGGTGGGGCATAGGGGGAGTATGGGGATGGTAGGCAGGGGGGGCCAGGTCATTCTTTGGTGGAGCTTGGGGAGATGGGTCAGATGGCTCTTTGGTAGGGGAGAGAGGAGGAGGGAAGTGGGTCAGATGGCTCTCTGGTGCGGGGGGAGGAGGGCAATAGGTCAAATTGCTCTCTTGTAGGAGGGAAAGGGGGGGACGCAAGTCAAATTGCTCTCCGGTGAAGGGGGCAGGAGATGGGTCAGATGACTCTCTGGTGGGAGGGAGAAGGGCAGCAGGTCAGATCGCTCTCGGGTGAGAGGGAGGAGGAGAGAGATGGGTCAGATGGTTCGTTAGTGGGGTTTGGAGGGGGGTGGGGTCCACTGCCATTTGCGTGCGATCGTGGGGGGGTGAGGGGGCAGGCAATTGCAAATGGTTTGGGTAGCAAGGGGTTGGGGGGATAAGGTGGACAGTTATGTTGTGGGGTTGCAGGCAATGTCTGTGGGGGATAGGGGGAGGCCTTATCGGGTTTGGGAGCATTGTGGCAGGAAGCGCATTTCTATTTTGTCTACTGCGCATGTGCAGTGGAAGCTCCGATCAGAATAGCAGTGTTTCGGACGCGATAAGCTCCACCCACAGGCTTATGCAGCACAATTCAGAATCGCTGCTTTTTTTTCAAGCCTGAGAACGGGTCTAAAAGTTGAATCTGACACACTCCCAGATTCAGCACTTCGAATCAAAATGTAAAATCATGCCCTCTGTTCCAGACAGCGAGCTGCAGTGTCTCTCAAGGCCACTGCAGCGCTGTTCCTGGAATGGCTGGAGAACTATTAGTTAATCTGATTGGCCAGCAGTTCTCCATGGCACAGCACCCTTTTGGAGATGGGCAGAAGTCCCAACTTCTGTCAATCAACAAGTTAGAAATGTCTGTAACCCAGAACATTCTGGACTCCATCATTTCCTGAGTGATTCTATCAGTCTGGGCTCAATATTAACAAGAAAACAGCAGAATCCTTCTATACCGTTCTCAATGCTTGTTCGTAAAAACAATCATGAAGCCAAGAGTAAACTCATAGCACCTGTCCTACACTTGCCCGTCAAACTAAATTATGTCGATATTATTGCTAATAACAATAATAATAACAATACACTGTGTCTTTAAAGGAATAGGAATTCTAGGAACACTATGCCATTGCCTTTGGCTCTTAGCTCGACCTCTCCATCTGAATTGAATTGCACTGACCCAGTTATAACCAGTTGATGTCAGTACCAGTCAGGGAATCAGTGAATCAGCATTTACTGCAATATTAGGTATGGAGGACTATTGCTCATAACTATATAGTTATGATACTGCAACTTAATCCTTCCCTATATATTGTATATCAATGTATATCGGCACAATAAATTTAATTATTTTTATTTACAATGTGTACAGTAAAAGTATTGAAGGTAGCACAGGCTAACATTATGCCACCCTCCAAGGGAACTTTTTATACAGCCTTTTACGTTTTTAAGTTGAACCAGTTCTGTACAGAGTAGAATGCCTGCAGAGCAATGTCAGGTTATCACACTGCTGTTTTGTGTTGTCTGGGGACATATCAAAGGCTGGCTCAAATGTCACACCATTTAGATTGTGCTTTTACTAGAATTACAGTAATATAAACTGTGCACTCAGGGTGAACATTTGCAGATGTACAACACCAGTACGAATGGTTTATATTACAAGGATTTGATCTGCAAGAGGAATCCTTAATATAGGTTCACTGTGCCTTAAACTTTAGTGTGAATTTGCATACTTAATCACTGGGTGCATACGGACCCCGTTGATAATGTGGGTAATTGTTGGTATGTTAGATTTAAAAAATAGCGTGGGTGTTCCATTGACAGATTGTGAACTTTTGTTCACGTTGCCACTGGTGACTTCATGCTTCGATTAGCTGCGGTTTATTTTGATATTCTTTGACTTATTGTGGCTTCCATCACTAATCTGATTCAGTGAACATTCATTCTGTATTATGTCTATGCCCCCACCACTCCTCCCACCCCATTTTGAGAACTGGCCATGTACGTGATTTTTCTCTCTTTTTTAATCTGGCAGCTTTGTTTTGATAGCTGCCCTTGATATTTACTGTGGGTTTTTATTTCTTCATTATGTTTATGTCTCCTGATAGAAAATGGCTACATCCAAAACCTAACACGTCCATAAAAGGAGAGATTAAGTAGGATGTGTGATACTTTTTCATTGGATCAATACAGGATATTTTCTTGGACCAATATGGCTGCACTAAATCTTTTTACCCCTATAAAATCAAAACCTTGACTATGGAGTGACATTGATTTCCTGTTGCTTTGTAAGTACCCATTTGTGCTACTTCAAATTGATTAAAGTTATGAGCTATGAGCTATGAGCAGCGAGATATGGAATTTATGATCAGCAATAACTTTGCTCAAACATACACTGGGGGAGAAGTTCAACTCACAGCAGTCCGCTTGTGCTTGGCAAATGGGTAGCCAGCTGTTGAAACTCAGAGCAGACATGTTGGCTGTCCCTTTGATGCCTGATCAGTCCACAAAATGCACAAGGTCTGAAAGTGGCCAAACTGCTCATTTGCCTCACACAAACTCAAGGCTGCTTCATGTTGAGAACTGGATCTCTACACAAGTTGGATCGGGTCCCTATGAAAAATTCAGGTGTGAAAGGATGACACGGTGGTGCAGTGGTTAGCACTGCTGCCTCACAGCCCCAAGGGACTTGGATTCGATTCCTGGCTTGGGTCACTGTCTGTGAGGAGTTTGCACGTTCTCCCTACGTCTGCTTGGGTTTCCTCCGGGTGCTCCGGTTTCCTCGCACTGTCCAATGATGTGCAGATTAGGTGTAGTTGCTGTGTAAATTGCCCCTTGGCGTCTTGGGGTGCATAAGTTAACAGGATAAATACATTGGGTGATTGTTGTCGGTGCAGATTTGATGGCCTAAATGGCTTCCTTCTGCACTATAAAAACAGGGGGAACCACCTACCTATGTTAAATGTTGAGTGGTCAGCGTATGCAGCGGTCCTTAAGGAACTGCTGGGTGTTGCTCAAGTAATGACCCTGAACACTTTGAAATATTATGTTTTATTCATTAAAGGGATGTGGGCTTTGCTAAATAAGATAACATTTATTGCCCATCCCTAATGGCCTTTCAGAAGGTGGTAGCGAATTGCCTTCTTGAACCATTTAGAGTTACAGAGGGATAATTGCTGCAAATGGCAATGCGCCTGCATTCACAAGATACATGGTCACTGTAATATGGGTGCAGCAGGAGCTTGATTAGCTTTATAAAGGAAGCATTTATTTTAACTAGAGACAAGTCCAGTCTTCTCCTGAGGCATCGATGCTGTAATTGTCTGTACTGTTTGTGGTCATATAACAAACTGGATACCTAAGTAACAAGCACAATTGTAAAGTGTAAAATACTTCATTCACTAAACAGTCTCTCTTGAGCTGTGTGCCCATGTGTAATTGTCCTCTTTGGACTTTTAATGCCCAAGTATCCGGTGTTTGTTTGATACATTACAACAATTGCACGTTTCATACTAACAAACGCTGAAACTAAAGGTTGATATTTCCTGGCTACATGTAGCTCGGATTGAACACAGGAAGGGGTAGGGAGGAGTGGTGGATTGTTCGGGGTATGGGAGCTGGAATGTTGCCAGGCAAATAGTGGGGAGCCATGATGGCATGATGCCCCCTTATCCCCACTATAAAAGAACACCCCCAGGGCTGGGCCTGGAAGAGCCTGCCCAGGGCTGGGCCTGGAAGAGCCTTGCAAGAAGTCTCACAATACCAGGTTAAAATCTAACAGGTTTATTTGGTAGCAAAAGCAACTAGCTTTTGGAGCGCTGCTTCTTCGTCAGATGAATGGGAAATCTGTTTACAAACAGAGCATATAAAGACACAAACTCAATTTACTGAATAATGATTGGAATGTGAGTCTTTACAGCTAATCAAGTCTTAAAGGTACAGACAATGTGAGTTGGTAGAGTGTTAAACACAAGTTAAAGAGATGTATTGTCACCAGCTAGGACAGTTAGAGATTTTACAAGTCCAGGCAAGTTGTGGGAGTTATAGATAATGTGACATGAGCCCAAGATCCTGGTTGAGGCCGTCCTCATACGTGTGGAACTTGGCTATCAGTTTCTGCTCAGCGACTCTGTGCTGTTGTGCGATGTGAAGGCTGCCTTGGAGAATGCCCACCTGAAGATCAGAGGCCAAATGCCCGTGACTGCTGAAGTGTTCCCCAACAAGAAAAGAACAGTCTTGCCTGGTGATTGTTAAGTGATGTTCATTCATCCGTTGTCATATCATCTGCATGATCTCCCCAATGTACCATGACTCGGAACATCCTTTCCTGCAGCATATCAGGTAGACAATGTTGTCCAAGTTGCAAGAGTATGTACAATATACCTGGTGAATGGTGTTCTCACATGAGATGATGGCATCCAATGATACGTCATTGATGAAGATGAACATCTCACCAAGGCCATCCTCACTCCCAATTCTTGCCTTTAAACAACCACATAGCCACAGCAACCTCTGCAAGATGGATCATCAACATAGATGCCATCATCTTAATCCTGTGGAATCTTTACTTCAGGGTTTCCAAGAATCTCCCCTGCGCATTTCCCAGGGTACCTCTGGGGTATAACCATTAAGAGACCAGAAAATCTGGGCCAAGGCGCCAGCTTTGGCTCATGGCAACCTTGTTAACTTCTGGAACACAGGGTCCACGGTACAACAGTCGAAGAGGTAGGAATGAGCTTAACCTTGAACCAATATCACTCAGATTGTCTGCTTATTTATCCTACTGCTTTTTGTGGCACCTTGCTGTCTGTAATTCGCTGATGATAATGCTTCATCTTCAAAAGCAAAATACTACAGAAATCTGAAAGAAGTGCTGGAAAAAGTCAACAGGTCAGAAACAACTGTGGAGAGAAACAGAATTTATATTTCAGGTTGACAACCTGATTAGAATTGAAGAAAATAGATAACTAAGAGTTTTAAAGGGGTGTGCAGGAAGAACAAAGGAGAAGGTCTATAATAGGATAGGAGCGAGGAAGATTAAGTAACAGAAAAACATTCATGACACCAGGAGAGTGGTCATGAAAATAGTAAAGAAAGACTGTGTGCAACTGAGGTGTGAATACTTACATAAAATCCATCTGAATGCAACATGAAGGGATAAAAAAAAAACACAAGATGAAGACTGACCCAGCAAAAAGAAAACAAAAGCACTTAGACAAAGATGAAGCTAGAGTTTGTTATGCATCGTTCTTAAATTCAATATCCAGAAAGCTATAGGGTGCCAAATCAAAAATGAAGGTGTCATTCCTTGAGTTTGCGTTCAGCTTCATTGGAACACTGCATCAGATCATGGACAGAGGTCATCAGAGGAGCAAGGTGGAGAATAAAGAAGTTCCAAAAAGCAGTCACCCAGTCTGCATTTGGTTTCTCCGATGTAGAGGAGACTACATTGTGAATAGTGAATACAGTATATTAAATTGTAAATAATAAGTAAATTGCTCTTTTACTTGGGAGAAGTATTTGGGATGGACAGTGAGAAGGCAGGAGATGAAGGAGCAGGTGATTCATCTCCCACACTTGCCTGGAAAAGTTTGATCCTGATGAGGCAAATAAAACTTTACCTTCATCTGATTTTTCTGGTCAATTTTCAAAGAAGAATCCTGTATAACTCAGTCGACACAGGAAACCTCAGTGATGGAATTTGCACGGAAGCCACACTCTCTCTTCTTGCCCATGATATTCTGGTAAGTATTTAGTAACAATGAAAACTTGGGAATATTTAACAGTTTTCAGTGTATTAGTGAATGATGTAGGTAAGTGAGATGGGGAGTAGGGGCTAATCAGGTGAGGTCAGGGGGTCAGTTGTGTAGCTACTCAGATGTAAGGCTAGAGTTATTTCCTAGGTAACCATTCAGGTAAACAAGTTGGAACTGTCTGAATTCTCAAACACTGATGACTTTTTCTTTCAGGTACCCAAGATGTGCAACTTGGTCAGGAACTGGAGGAGCAAAAGTAAAGAATGATGCTGAAAGTAGACTATCACCAGATTCCACTCTCACATATTGACACCATGCATTTCTCAAAGGTGGGATCTGCACTTGGTGAGACACAGGAAATTCCCCCCCGGGGCACAGAGCAAGGATAACAGGTTACAGCTCACTTTTCAACAAGGTCACACACATTCTCTGCAAATAGCTCAGGTAACAACTTTGATAGAACAATATATAGAAAATTGCTAACAGATACACACAAAAAAATGCTAGAAAAACTGCATTCTGTGTCAAAACACAAAGAGGAGACAGCTAGTAACTTGGCATGGGATTTCATGCAAAGCTTCAAGTCAAGCCTTTCAGCATGATGTGATGGTTGTGTCTATTAGTGAGCTTGTGGACACAACCACGATACAGTGTGTAATAGCTGATGTTTCAGCTTCCATTGCAGCATAAGCTGCTTCCACCAATTGTCCAGCTGCTGCTGCATTTACTCAGACTGAAGTCACGTGAGTTCAGCTTGCTGCCATGTAAGCTTAGACTATTCTCATGCAAAGTGCTAAATAGACTGCTATTATGGGTGCACATGCTGGCATGGAAAGAGGCTTGCAGGGTGCGACTGCAGTTCAGTCATCTTTATTAAGGTTGCTGCGCCATTATCTCGGGGAGTGGCTGTAACTCAGTGGAGCACAAACTTGCAGATCTCTCCAAAGAGGACAGCATTTGTCCTCATACCATTTGCTACCGCCACTCAGCTGAAACTGCCACATACGACAAGGTGGTACAACTAGAACCCAGGCTTTTTAGGTAGAGCTGCTCGATCGAGATCATCATCCACAGCCATCCTCCAACAGAAAATCAGCAGCTTTCCACGAAGCATGTTGAAGCCACTTGTTAGCACTGGACTACAGATGAGGACTAAAAGGTAACAGCATCTAAGGGTGTGCACAAGATTGATTAGTTCTTTTTATGAAGTATGGCATGATTTCAATTATACATTTGGTTTCACAGAATCATAGAAGCTACAGCACAGAAATAGGCCCTTTGACCAAAACTGGTCCATGCTGACCAAAAAGCTCATGTAAGCTAACCCCAATTGCCTGCATTTGCCCCAATAGAATGGTTATTTTGAGATACTTCTACTTTTTCAGTTTGATTAGAGGGCAATCTGATGGCCAGTGACAAAGAAGAGTGAAAGTTGGAACTTTTGGTGAATGGGAACATGAGACTCCTGCCACTGGAATCACACTCAAAATAAATTCTTCAGGTACAATAAACAATAAATTGCTTTTGCTTCTCTTCCACCTCCTCCTCATGTTCCTGTCCCTTAGTTCCTCATAGCTGGCCAACATTGCTGTCCTCTCCTGATAAGGATATTGTAGAACCTGCAGTAGATACCATGGATCAGGAGATCCACTAGGAAGAGTAATGGAGGGTTTGTCTAGCATGTTCCAGGCAGTGGAGCATTGCTTCAGTATGCCAATGGTCTGTTCTGAACACATTTTCTGGGGCAGCGTGATTTTAATTGTGTATGTGCTGCACAGCACATAGGTTGAAAACCAAAATCAGCCAAGTTGGGAGCTGACTGTGCTTCTGTTCGAGGAAAAAGGGATGTTTGTATCTTCAATCCAATATGTAAGTGGGGGATGTTTGGGTTTTAAAATGCAACCAGTCTGATCGATGCCTCAGGCTTTCCATAGTCATGCGGCTATGCTATGAAGCCAGACATCTTGAGATCAGTTCAATAAAAGCCTCTCACTGAAACACACTAATGAAGACTGTTGTCCTTATACTCGCAACACATACTGCTCTAAACAGCCCGTGTAAAAACAATATTGAGTTAACAAGTTTAGTAATTAGTTTTTAGAGCATATTATTAAAGAACTTAAATAAAGAGCAGCATATTTGCAAAGTGTCTGATTCCATGCTGCAAGTATAAGGACAGTTTTCATTTCTGTATTTCTGTGAGATGCTTTTATTGAACTGATCTCAAGATGCCTGCCTCTAGAGGCAGACATATGTCATGGTCACATGACGATGGAAAGCCTGAGGTGTCAATCAGGCTGGTTACATTTCAAAACCCAGATAGTGGGTAGAATTTTACCAGCACGCCTGCCATGGAATCAGGGTGGGCAAGGCTCGCAGAACAGCATTTTTTGTTGGCCTTGGGCAGGATCTTACAAGCCTTGGGTGGGCAAGGTGGTAAAATTCCAGCAAATGTTTCTAGAGTACAGCCAGTTTCGAACAGATCTTTACATTCCAGGATTGCTCAATATTTCCTTGTGTTGAAACCATTTTGGATGACAAGACCTGCCTCTGCATTTCTATTCCTACCCATCCTCCTGATAACAGACTTAGCCAGCAGATAGATATTTTTAAAGACAGATTTTAATAACAGTTCTCTCTCCTATCCCTCAGATATGATGCAGCTTTATTATGGTGTGAAAAATTGCAGTGGTTAAATCAAGGGCACTATGTTAAAAAAGTAACAGCATCATAGGGTTAGCCTACAATTATTTAATACAAGAATGCAGCAGATTCCGCAACATGGCTAAATTGTACAATTATGTTGCGATGGCAAATCTGGGTGAAGAATATACTTGATGTTTGTTTTAAGGCTTTGAGAAGTTTAGTACACTTCTGGAGAGTTCAGAAGATCAGATGTTACTGCACTGTGTTATCCTGAGCTACCAATAATGGAGAGGCTGTTTGCCTCAGCAACTGGTAGTCTGAGTTGATTGCATCTGTTTCACATTACGTTTGCCAAGAATCACAGCATCCTCCCACACCCCATTTCACTTGAGAATTTAACATTGTAGATTTTACTCAGTCACAAGTTTAGACAGCAACCTCTTTTGGTTATGCAGAATTGCAAAGAATCTGGCTGTATAGAAACAGACCCAGGAGTTGTTTATGCTCCACTCATTCCTCCTTCCTTCCATCTTACTTCAGCCTGCCCTATAAATATATTCATCTATTCCTTTCCTTTCCTTGTTATATGGATCCAAGTCAGATGATGAACTTTGAAACCTTTTCCTTGATAATAGGTTTATCCACAGGACACAGCATTGCAGATCTCTGCCACTTAACTACAAATCCTTTGCTGCAGCCATCTCTATTAATACTTTTGATTAAATCAGTTTTTAAAAAATAAACTAATGAACTAATTCAATACCCCATAAATGGGCACAGTCTGTCTTTGTACTCTTGAGCACCAATGAAATAAATTTAACAAATTAACCAATTGAAAAAAAAAGCCAATTGATAACCTTTAAAAAGCATTGTTCTATGTATGGTATGCTTTGTCTGTGTAGTGCACAAGAACCAATACTTTTCACTGTTTACTAATACATGTGACAATAATAATAAGTCAAATATAATAAAATTTAAAAAAAAAGGTACCTTACCAAATGAAATGAAAATGGCATTTTGGAGGCTGTTGATGATTTCAGCCTCATAATGCCTACCTGTCATGGAAGTCCCTATTTATAAGTGCATTCAGTCCTTAATCAAACAATGTCCATCATCTGTGTATCTTTAATAAGATAATCAACCAACCATTAACACCCCACATACTTATCTAGTTTCCCTTTCTTTTAAATGAGTGAAAGGCTTTATAAGGATTTAGCACAAGTAATGAAACCTGACCCTGTTGCCTCAGATCCAGCAATGTTCCACCATAAACCTCATTTAGACAATGAGAGTCATGAATGCTGCCAGGATAAATGACAGTGGGCATTATAATATTCATAGCATCATGCTGATCACACAAATCTAAAATGGAAGTCTTTGTATTCTCAGCGGGTACAAAGAGAGGTGATGTGGGCATTGTTGACTGTACTCAAAGTTGAGGAGTGAAGTAAGGATAAAGGATGCCAAATAACACAGTGTGAGCAAGCAGTAGTGATTTGAGCACTCGTCTTTTATGTTATTGATTAGCTGATTGATTTCCATGTTCTCTCCTGATACAGTACACCACTTTCTACTATTTTAGAGGATGAGTTCTGCACATGTATTCACTTGTTCCAACAACAAGTACATTTTCTAAACTTGACAGTCAATCTGATTTTTTTACAAAAACTCCATACAGCCAAGGCATCATTTCATTATTATATAGAAATTTCCAAAAACAGTGTACGGAAAAGTAATCAATGAATATCTAATGTGACATCCTGAGGGATGTGTTTTCATCCTTAAAACAAGCCTACTCGTACCAACGGTGCCCAGCTGCCATTGTGAAATCATCCACATAAATTGACAATAGGAATTAGCTACAGCCTGCACTATTATTACATGTGCGTTAAGGAGGCATAAACCACAATGTAAAATTGAGACACGGCAAATTATCTTTTCATACACAACAGCATTATTCAACAAAATGGCTCATTTACTGCAGAAACTTAAAAAGAACTTCTTGGGATAGGATACGTAATCTAATCCAATTTACACTGTGAAGTTAGATTGCCTTCTTAAACGACTGCAATCTATGCAGTTAGGATGCTCAGAAATGCAGTTAATTCTTTATAATATTTTGTTTCAACTGCAGTATTTGCCTGGTGACTTCAGAGATCATCTGAAAGCAGAATGATGGAGATAAGGGTTCAGATTCCACATGTACACTGACCCACACACAGCTCCCCATGATTTTTCTCAATCCCTCTACCATCTTTGTGTTGTCAAGCTGCTTGTCCAACACCCAATCCTGGAAGAGTTGTCATTTCATGCACACAAGTGCTGAGAAGACTAAAATAATCATTGTTGCCCCTATCACAAATTTAGTTCCTTGGACATGGATTCTCTTCTCCTCCTGGCCACTGTTAGGTTGAACCAGACCTAACTAACTTTGGATTGTATCCACCTATATCCAAGATCACATACTTTGGTTTTCATAATATTTGCTGTCTATATCCCTGTCATATTCCCTTCTGCTAAAAACACTCTCATTCATGTCATCACATCTGACTGAGGAGATAGTTGCCTCATATCTGTCGACTCTCTGCTTGAGGTTGGTGGGGGGGGCTGGGTGGGTCCACGGCAACTCTGCCTGAGGTCAGTGGGAGGGGAAGGTGATCTCCGCTGCCACTTGGCTTGTGATCAGTGGGGAAGGAGAGTGGTTGGCTGCCACTCTGCCTGTATTCAGTGGAGGGGAAGGGGGCGGGGGTTCACTGCCACTTTACCTGAGATCAGTGGGGGGCAGGAGGGGTGACTGCTGCCACTCTGCCTGTGGCTTGTGATTAGTGAAAAGAAAGGGGAGTCCACTCCCATTCAGCCTAAGATTGGTGAAGGGGATGGGGGGTCCGCTGCCACTCTGCCTGTGATCAGTGGGGAGGGGGATGGAGGTGGGGGCCCCGATCAGTCTGGGTGTCAGGGGTGGGGGGGATAAAGGGATCAGTAATGTTATGGGAGTGGGGCAATGTCTGTGGGAGCCAGCAAGAGGCATTACCCGACCCAGGAGGTGTGTGGCAGGGGAGCAGCATTCTATTTTCTTTTCTCTGCATGCGCAGTTGAAGGCACCGATCAGAGCTACAGTGTTAAGTCCTGCCCACAGGCTTCTGCAGCACAATTTGAAATTGCTGATTTTTTTCAGGCAGTGTGCGTATGGGAACACCTGAGAACAGGTCTAAATGTCGGATCTGAAACACTCCCAGCTTCAAACCTGCCTACACTTAGAGTTAAAATGGTAAAATAATATATTATTGCAAATTGTTCATTTTATTAACATAATGTGGATAAAATACCTAAAAAGCAGTAATGCATGTGGGCACAAAGTTTCAACTATTCAATGAGATTTAGAATTGGAAAACACGTGTAAATAAAAGTAGGGCATATCCATATAACGGTCCTGGTAATAATAGACAACTGGTCATTTGTAGTGAATACAAATGTAATATATAATGCTGCATCAAAGCATTTTATATAATAAACATGTTCCCCAATGATGCCATAATTTGTGTTTCCAACATTAAACTATTGCTGTTATGTATTAAAGTATTAGCTATCATCAATGTGAGGCATTCATTGTTGAGCCATCAAGCTATTGTCAGATCCTGCTATCCAAGATCATTCCTCTTCACCGTTACACATGGCAAGGGATCCATATTGTCATTTCACCTTGACTTTCTGTACACTAGCTGATTTTTTTTTTCTATTTTACTCATTACAGCCCGTAATGAATCAACAACTAGTTTTCAATTCTGATTTCTTAATTAAAGTTCAAGTAAATTACATGCACAGAGGTGGATCTGGAGCAGCTGAGTTATTAATCAACGTAGCTGGCCTCAATTATATATTTACTGCTCTCAACTCCACACATAGTTAATGCTATGGAGCAGAGGGGAGACTACACCGAAATGCATTAGTGCTTTGTTTATGACTATGTCATTGAGTTAGCATAACAGCAATGCCTTTACAGTATAATCTCTTTCCTGATTCATAATTTATTATATGTCACAGTTTTATTTGTTTTCTTGCAATTAAAGATAAGAAATATAAAAGTAAAACATACTGCAAGTTTGAATTGATAAAAGCTTATATTGGTCTTCTCTTTCTGTGCTTTTACCTTCTAGCTGTATTACATTCAGTAGAATTTCAGGTCCCATTAAGATTCCATAAATCTAACTTATTAATGCTTTTTTTTAATTTTCATCCAGGCTCCTCATTGTTTAAATGCATTTAATAAAGACATTTAATTATGAGGCGTTGAGACCATAAAGCTGTTTTGCATTTGTGTCACTACTGTGGTACAGATATAAGGAACTTTATTTCCTGATCTGCAAGTTAGCATGCGAATCCCTTGTCCAATTTCCACCCCAAAATCAAAGTGCTGACCTCCCTTATATTACCACCTACATGTGCAAATTTCTCCTTGAACAAGAATTAAGTGATGCTTGTAATTGAAGATATCTTTTTGGAGTCTTGGTCGGGTAAATTTTCCAGTCCCGCCAGGATTGTCAAAGGACAATTTGATGGACCATTTAAAAGTCCATTGACCTTGGGTGGGTATTTTGGGTCTTGGAGCAGATGCAAACGGAAGATCCCACGCACTGTTTGAAGTATTGCGTTCAGTTTTAGATTGTGCACAAATATTCCTGTGGACTGCATGAGCACTCAGGAGGTACCAATTAGCCTAATATCTGTCTTCGGAAAAATGCTATTATTAAAGATGTAACAAAAACAGAAAATACTGGAAAATCTCAGCAGGTCTGCTATCATCTGTTGGAGACAGAATTGAGCCAATGTTTCGAGTTGGGATGACCCTTCATCCACTCTGATGAACCGCCATCCTGAGTTGAAACGTTGGTTCTATTCTCTCTCCACTGATGCTTCAGACTTGATGAGGTTTCCTAATATTTTCTGTTTTTGCTTCAGATTCCAGTATTTGCATATTTTGCCAATATTAAAGATGTTATTGCTGAGCACTTGGTAAAATTCAAAGCAACCAGACAGCGTCAACATGGCTTTGTGAAAGGAAAATCATCAACTTGATTCTCCCATAAGTGCTGAATTAGCAGGAAGACTGTTCTAGATCTCAACTTCAGTTCAGCTTCTTACCCGAATCTCCCTACCCTGGACCAGTTGGGAATCTTATTAAAAATCCTAGGGGATGGAGCCTATTCGCGCCAGAGTCTATCAGACTCCCTATTTGCCAGCCAGCTTGATTGCCAGCCCGGAATCCCTGCAGTGTTGCCCCTCCAGCGTCCCCCCCATGCCCTATTGCAGTCCCCACAGCTATTCCCGCCCTCATCGCCCAACCCGTCCCAGAGCACCCCGATTCACAGCCCCCTAGAAGTGGTGATTCCCCCATCTCCCTTACCCCAGCAGACTCCCTGGTGCTGAACCCCCCATGGTCAGACCACACCCAAGAGGCAGGCTTCCCTGGCAGACCAACCTCCTTCCAGCCCACCCCAATTGCTGCCCTCCTTCCATCCCAGAGCAATGCTGTCTGCAGAGTGACAGCGAGACTCCCCCACCCCATCCCTTCCAATCCAGTGTGATCTGACCAGCAACTGTTTGTCAGCTTTGGGAGATGCGCATGCACTCCCAGCACTTGCACAAATCCTCAACAAGGCTGCAGACGCACGTCACCCACCGCGACACGCCAGAAATATTGTGGTCACAATGGGAAAATCTCACAAATGTATTGGATTTCTTCAAAAAAATAAATATGCTGTGGATAAAATGGGAAGTGGTGAATGTACTGTGCTTGGATTTCCAAAGAGCATTTAATAAGGTGCCCCAGCAAAGGTTACTTCCTTTAATTTGATCTATTGCATTTGCTGCTTCCAATGCAGCCTACTCCACATCGGACAGACCAAATGCAAACACGCCTTTAGTCCATTTGCAAGTAGGATCCATAGTATTAGAGGGTTGGACAGGGAGAATTTTGTTGAATGTTTTCGGGAGGAATTTCTCATTCAGTATGTAGACGGCCCAACTAGAGAGGGGGCAAAACTTGACCTCATCTTGGGAAATAAGGAAGGGCAGGTGACAGAAGTGCTAGCGAGGGATCACTTTGGGGACCAGTGACCATAATTGCATTAGTTTTAAGATAGCTATGGAGGATGATAAGTCTGGCCCAAAATTCTAAATTGGGGCAAGATCAATTTTGATAGTATCAGACAGGAATTCTCAGAAGTTAATTGAAAGAGTCTGTTGGAAGGCAAAGGGCCCTTTGATAAGTGGCAGGCTTTCAAAAACGTGTTACCCAGGGTTCAGAATAAACACTTCCTCTCGGAGTGAAGAGCAAGGTTGACAGAAGTAGGGAACCCTGGATGATTCCGTATATTGAGGTCCTGGTCAAGAAGAAAAAAGAGGCACATGATAAGCATTGGCAGCTGGGATCAAATAAATCTCTTGAAGAATATAGGGGGTGTACAAGTAGGGGTAAGAGAGAAATCAGGAGGGCAAAAAGGGGACACGAACCTGTTTTAGCAGATAAGGCAAAGGAGAATCCAAAGAGCCTCTAAAATACATAAATGACAAAAGAGCAACAAGGGAGAGAATAAGGCTTCTTAAGAATCAACAAGGCCATCTGTGTGCAGCTCCGCAAGAGATGGGTGAGATCCTAAATGAATATTTCTTATCAGCATTTACTATTAAGAAAAGTATGGATGTTACGGAATGTGGGAAAATAATAATATTACAAGGAAGGAGGTGCTGGAAGTTCTAAAGCGCATCAAGTTAGCTAAATTCTTGGGACCTAATGAGGTGTATCCCAGAACACTGTAGGAGGCTAGTGAGGAAATTGCGGGTCCCCTAGCCAAGATATTTGAATCGTCAATTGTCATGGAAGAGGTTGAGTTTAAGCCTGAAGATTGGAGAGTGGCAAATGTTGTGCCTTTGTTTAAAAATGGCTGCAGGGAAAAGCCTGGGAACTACAGGCCAGTGAGCCTCACATTTGTGATGGATATGTTGTTGGAAGGTATTTTGAGACAGCATCTACAGACATTTAGAGGTGCAAGGACTGATTAGGGACAGTCAGCATAGCTTTATGAGTGGAAATTCATGTCTCATAAATTTGATTGAGTTTTTTGAAGGGGTAACCAAGAAGGTAGATAAGGGCAGTACAGTTGATGTTGTCTATATGGATTTTAGCAAGGTCTTTGACAAGGTACCGCATGGTAGATTGTTGCATAAGATTAAATCTCATGGGATCCAGGGTGAGGTATCTAAATGGCTTCTTGACAGAAGCCAGAGGGTAGTTGTAAAGCATTGCTTTTCAAACTGGAGATCTTTGAGCCTCAGGGATCAGTGTTAGTCCAGTGTTATTTGTCATTTATGTTAATGATTTGGATGAAAATATAGGAGGCATATTTAGTAAATTTGCAGATGATTCCAAATTAGTGGCACAGTGGACAGTGAAGAAAGTTATCTCCGATTGCAAAAGGATCTTGATCAAGTGGGTGAGTAAGCTTGCAAAAGGCCAATGGAGTTTAATTTAGACAAATGCAAGGTGATACATTTTGGTAGATTGACTTACTCAGTAGGGCATTGGGGAGAGTTACAGAACAAAGAGATCTAGGGGTACATGTTCATACATCCTTGAAAGTAGAATCAAGGTGCACAGACTAATAAAGAAGGAATTCGACATGCTTGGTTTCATCGGTTGGAACATTGAATACAGGAATTGAGATGTCTTGTTGAAGTTGTTCAAGACATTGGTAAGATCACACTTGGAATACTATGTGCAATTCTGCTCATGTTATTATAGAAAGGATATTATTCAACTAGAAAGAGTGCAGAAAATACTTATTAGAATGCTACCGGGACTTGATATTTTGAGTTATAAGGAGAGGCTGGATAGACAGGGACTTTTTTTCTCTGGGGGCTGAGGAGTGATTTTATAGAAGTCTATAAAATAATGAGGGGCAAAGATCAGCTAGAAAGTCAATATCTTTTCCCAAAGTAGGGGAGTCTAAAACTAGAGGGCATAGGTTTAAGGTGAGAGGAGAGAGATACAGAAGTGTCCAGAGGGACGATTTTTTTCACTCAGAGGGTTGTGAGTGTCTGGAACAAGCTGCCAAAAATACTCGTAAAGGCAGGTACAATTTTATCTTTTAAAAAGCATTTAGATAGTTATATGGGTACAATGGGTGTGGAGGGATATGGGCCAAATGTGGGCAATCGGGATTAGCTTAGGGGTTTAAAAAAAAGGGCGGCATGGACAAGTTGGGCCAAAGGGCTGCTTCCAAGCTGTAAATCTCTATGACTCTATGATTCTATGAACCAGGTCTCCCTGTTGGTTGCCATTTCAACAGTCATCTTGCTGTCATGCCCACATACCCATCTTTGGCCTATTACAATGTTCCAGAGAAGCCCAATGCAATCTGAAGGAATAGCACTTCTTTTTCCAATTAGGCATTTTACATTTTCCAAACTTCAGATAAATTGAGTTCAACAACTTCAGAGCATGAATTTTCTCCT
Source organism: Sphyrna mokarran (assembly GCA_024679065.1). Taxonomy (NCBI): domain Eukaryota; kingdom Metazoa; phylum Chordata; class Chondrichthyes; order Carcharhiniformes; family Carcharhinidae; genus Sphyrna; species Sphyrna mokarran. The sequence goes on along the minus strand of JAGIQG010000003.1, from coordinate 98,966,489 downwards.
CCACCTTCACCGCATTTTCATTCATTTTATTTTATTTTTTATATTCATATTATTTTAATTTTAATTTCTTCCATTGTTTCAAACACCTTTTTCCATGGCTTCAACCCACTAAGTTCATCTGTTACCCATTTCAGGTTGTTCTTTGTCACACTGTTTATCTTTGCTCTGTATTTACACATTCTGATCTCTGAATCAACTGCTATCAGCACCCCTCTTAGCCATGATCACTGATATTTACATTTCCCTATGAGGAAGACTCTTTTCTCCCATCACAGATGCTGCCAAACCTGCTGAGATTTTCCAGCATTTACTGTTTTGGTTTCAGATCCTGTTTTTCTCCTTTTCATTTTACTCATGAAAATGACAGTTTTGATAATCAATTGATATTTTCTTTAAGGTAAGATAAAACTTGCTGTAATATTATAAGCTAATACTTTCCTGATGATTGTCTTTTTGGGTTATGTTTTGTAATTTCCGATACCAATATTCATTCCCACTGAAATGCAGTAGACTCTACACCATATAGAGTACGGTGTCGTGCCTGGTAAGAAGCCCAACACACTCCACATTCTTTCCAAGAATGTTTCAGCAGAAGCAAAGGCTTTAAAGGTGTCAAGTGGAATGTTATCTCTATTTCATCAGGCTTTTATTCCACAGTTCTTGCCATTCCACACAGATGATTTGACAGAATCCACAGGGTAGCAGTTACGGATGCCAGTCTAGCCAAATCTAGACTGACTTTAGAATAAAAATGTATAATCAATATTGTCAAAACCAGCCACAGAATTCAGCTTGGTTTAGCTGATCTTAACTAACTCCTTTACGGCATAAAGGCTAGCTCCAAAGTAGCTCTACAACATATACCTCAACCATTCAAACTTTCATTCCTCATTTCCAGGTGCTAAATCACACCCAGATGAAATAATTTATCTATGATGAGGTACAGATTAAGCTATTATTAATTTCAGTAAGTGGATGTTTGCCAGACACATAGTTAATATAATAGTTTGTATTCTTTCAATCTAATTATTGAAGCTATGGGTGGGATTTTATGACCTCACACATCCCAAAAACTATAAAATCCCACCCAAGGTCAACAGATCTTTCCATGCTTCAAGCTGCTCACTCCAATTCCCGTGGCAGGTGGAATGGTAAAATTCTGGCCTGTTTTTCCACTACATGTTGCCAAAAACAGAATCAGATCTTTCTCATGACTTTGTTTCCGCCTCTGGTATAATTGGCTTGAGTCACTTCTTAACCACAAAGTGTATGTCTTAACCATAGAAAGCATCCTTTCAGCATCCTTTCTGGATTTATCACAAGTTAGTAAACAAAACTTCATGTTCGAAGCCCAGTCCATCATGCAAACCAGCCTTCCTTCCAATGACTCTGTCTACACTTCCCCTTACCTTGGAAAAGCAGTCAGCATAATCAATGACCCCACACACACTAGCCATTCTCTTTTCCATCTTCTTCCTTCAGGAGAAAGATACAAAAGTCTATGGTTATGCACCAAATGACTCACAAACGGCTTCTTCTTTGCTGCTGTCAGACTTTTGAATGAACTAACTTATATTCAGTTGATCGTTCTCTGCATTCTAGCTATGACTGTGACATTACATTTTGCACCCTCTCATTTCTTCTCTATAAATGGTATTCTTTATCTGTATCACACGCAAGAAAGAATACTTTCATTATATACCAATATGTGTGACAATGATAAATCAAATTAAATCAAATTAATCCCATATTTGTGCAGAATAACCTCCAAACCTCCAAATTTGTACATTGTTCTGATCCCTGTATTATTATGATCTGATACAAAGTGCTGATGTTGTATCACAGTTGTTTCACAGTTCCTCAAGCAAGTCAGAACTCTTGACTGTGTACCTAGGGATTTAGTTCTTCCCCAACTCAAATAATATTAATTTCAATATTAGACATTCTTATTATCCGGTTCATCTTGTTATCTCCATTGTTTAATACATAATGTTGTGGTATCAGATATACATTCTTTTCTTTACTTTTGAATGATTTAAATTTGCTCTGTCCTCACTGTTTTACAGTAGCTATATTCCCTCTTCCTTCAAGTTGTTTCAATTTTGAACCATAAGGGCAATTGCTCATTGTAAGTAATTAAATTCACAAAACGCCAAGAGATATTTGTGTGTAATCACAATCAATCCTCAGAGGATTGATTTTATTTTAACACCATAAGAATTCAGTGTTGTCTATTCTGAATATTATCTCTTTACCAGTAAACACGTACAGGCTAACAATAGAGTAGAAAAAGATAATCTGATATTTTCTTCACATCAATTACATGTATCTGATTCAATGACTGTTAGCACCATAACAGCGTGACTCTATCCAATCATGACTAAGTTCCATAATGAACACCCCACTCCTGAGTTCTACATTAATAAGTCAGTATAATTTGAATGGTCCACTTGTGAAACTCAATTACTCCAAATGTCCTTGGGGGATGAAGAATTCACGGAGAGAAATGTGGAAAAGGTTACAGCAGAAAACAACCTGATAACATTTTTACCCATACACTAATTCAAACATTTATTTGTTTTTGCTGCTGAGCTGAGCTGTGATATGCATTTCTGATAGCTTCTACACTCGAAAGATAATGGTTCATCCTGTATGTAACTGAGTTGTACAGTTCGGGAAAAAACTTTGGAGAGAATTTCAACTTCCATCCAAAAATAAATGCAAAAATGTTGCTCTTCTCGCCAGTCAATTGTAGGCTTGGATATGACTCAGTTCTCTGGAGTTGGCTATCCCAGCGCTAGACAGAGAAGAACCGCATTCCAGGCAGGCTTTGAGGCCTTCCCCTTTTTGTCTGCTTAAAGGTGCAACCATAGATTGCACTTACGGAGGGTTTTCCTTTCCACAATGATGTGTTAATAGGTGCTAAAGGCATTCTTTGTATTTGGAAAAAAAACGTCTGATAGAGGTTGTCTCGGTCTTGCATGCCTGAAAACACAGCCTGCTCTCATCTGAACTGACTCTCCAGCTTCCTTAATTGGATGGTGGTTCCACCAACTAACAAGCCAAATAAGAGGGAGATTGCAGCCGTGTGACTGTCCTCACACAGTGCAAGATTTGACCACCTATTTGCCCTACACCAAGATGGTGATTATGGCGTTGGGAGCTTGGCACAAGAAATCCTGCTCCACATGAGAAAAAAAGAAAATCTACTATGTCCTCTGTGCTGCAGTATCGTGATGAATACACATGAATAATAGTCATAAAAACAGGAAATGCTGGATAAATTCAGCAGCTCTGGCAGCATTTGTGGTGAGAAACAGAGTTAACATTTCAAGTTTAAATGATCCTTCCACAGGATGACAATCCTCAAATGTATCCAATGCTTTCTGAAGAAGCCGGGAATCCGGATGCAGAATGGAAATGTGCAGAGAAAGATTGGCAAGACAAATAAAATGAGAAGATAATGAATGGGTGCAATATTCGTAAATATCTTTCAGGAGTGAGTGACTACTTTCAAAGTAATAGATATTAGAATCAATTTTCACCCAGAGTATATTTCAGGCAGCAGAGATCGGATGACCTAGATTCCAGGCTCATAGACATTCCAATTCTCAGGGTTCATACAAATTTGATTGGCGGATTTCCCACTTAGTCACATAGAATACTGTAAACCTATCCATGTTTAGACTGTGACTTCCAAAGGTCATCCAGGGACCAATTAAATGGAGATTACATTCCATTCTAACACTTAGCTCTGTGAGATTGCTGCACATTTATTTCCTACAGCATGATTTGGAAGTAAACCATCAGATTTTATGATATGGCTTCTGTTCAAGAAGGTGATGGTTCTCTTTCTTATCAGTGAAAGAAAGATTTCAAAAGTGAATATTCACCAGCCCTGAAGAGAGGCGGTGAAAGAAACCAAATTCAGAAGTGTCTTACCCCTTCCCCCCCACCCATTATCTCCCACCCAGTCCCACCACCACCACTTATCCCCATCCCTTCTCCCACACACTCCCCACCCATCCCTATCACTGCCCCCCCCTCCGCATCTCCCCTCCCACAACTGAAAGCCCACTCCCCATAAACCCCTGCCCCTAGACCTGAGTATTAGAGAGCGTTTTATTGATCTGACAGAAGTAACAAGGGTGAATCTGCATTTCTGCTCCTCTGGATAGACTGAATGCAGGGATAGTGTTTCCCCTGCCTAGAGGGAAGGATGGTGGGGGAGAATGTTGTCTACAACAAAGGGCCACAGTCTCAGGATATGAGGATTTGGGACTGGGGTGAGCAGAAATGTCTTCACTGAATGGGTGGTGAACCTATGGAATTCTCTACCACATAAATCTGCGGAGGTCTAGTCACTGAATATATATTTTAGGAAAGAAATAAATAGATTTCTCTACACTAACGGTGTCCAGGAATATGAGGAGAGAGAGGAATATGGTGTTGAAATAGAAGATCACATTGAATAGTGGGACTGAATGGTCTACTACTTTCATTTTTCTATGTTTCTTAGAAACAGCTGGCAGCAATCATTTTCTCCTGGCAGTGTGTACAATGCCTCCCCCGCACCACATTCTTCACCATCCATCACATGAATAATAGAGACTGGGTGAGTGTCACCAGATGAAGGCATTGTGAAACTGCCTCAAAACTGGCACAGATTTTGTATGATCTTCTGCAGCGATCACACGTCAATTGGTCATTAATTAAATGACAACCCTGTCTGTGGATGAAATCTGCTCGTCCATCTTCTAGTGCCTTGGTGACTACAAGAATGTCATCTAGAACACTTGGGGATATGAGGGAAGCCAACCACTGCTGCAAACAGCATGGTAGCACAGTGGTTAGCAGTCTGCCTCAAAGCACCAGGAATCCTGGTTTTGTTCCTGGCTTGGGTCATATCTTGTATGTCTGCATGGATTTCTTCCGGGTGCTGCAATTTCCACTCACATTCTGAAAAATCTGTCGGTTAGGTGCATTGGCCATGCTAAACTCACTCTCAGTAAACCTGACCTGACGTTGGAGTGTGGGACTAGGGGATTTTCACAGTGACTTCATTGCAGTGTTAATGTAAGCCTGCTTATGACAGTAATAAATGAACCTCAAAGCTTCCTCCTTTTGAATATTGGCATCGACCACAAATGTGATGTATTGATTGTTTCTGGTAAATAGAGTATTAGTGGCTTGCTTGATGTCACTGTGCAAAGAAAACTATCGTCTGAATCTTACTTACTGGTTGGGAGGTTACTCAACTGTCCCTTTTCATGCCTATTTCACTTCCACTCTGGATTTTATGTTCTCTGAACATGAGTGGTGTAGGTCAAATCAATTTATTTTCTCTCATCCTAATTTAAGAAGCCATCTCAACTTGACTCAGTACCTCCTCTGAGATCAATAACTCCTCATGCAGGAAATCATTTACACAAATCCAGATTCTACCCATCAGTATAACTATCCATTTGTACACCATACTGTGCCTCCGTACTAACTGCTTCACTTTTCAATTTGAAACAAAAGTAATTTTATAATTGCGCAAAGAAGATTGTTGTTTCATTTAATTTTTTTTGTGTTGTAAATTGTCATAACATTAAATATACATCCTGGCAATTTTATGATTGAATAAAAAATCATTAATAACTAGAATAAGGCATAGTAAGTATGTATATTCTTAACATTGTGTATGTGAAATATAATTTGTCACAGTCCAAAGGTTAACTTTTTTTTTGTAATATCAGTCACTGCTTAGAGGTCAGTCATCTTTTTCTAATTAATGAGAACAATAAGGATTTTTTTCTGCAGATGTTTAATCAGATTCAGATAGCAGTGTACTTCAAGATAGAAGACAAGTTGGACATGAATATTAATATGTAACGCGTTAACATAATCTATATTATGGTGTTACTAAAGGCACATTATATAGTGCTTTACCTTTTAGATAAATTGTTGTCCCATGGCTATCTCTGTAGAATGTTCTGTTGCTTCTGGGTGCAGGATTCCGCGCTTATTTTGTAATTTGCTTCAAATACAGTGTTTTTCCTTTTTGTTTATTGGTTAATTTGTAGTGCAATATTTTTTTTTGAAAAGAGAATATGCTTGTATAAATGGAGCTCAGGAATTCTTTTCAATGACATTTCATTCTTTGATTCTCAGGTTTAACCATCGCTGGATTCTTATTTAAGATTGGTGAGGTCCTTATTATGTAATATCTGGTTAAGTGCATATTTTTACATACTGATTTTGTTTATGGTAGTTTATTAAAACAAAAGTATACCAATAAGTCTAATATGTGAAGAAAATCCATATAAGAATGCTGTGATGATATTTTTGCATTATGGGATGGTAATGTGGCACACTTGTTAGCATGGCTGCCAGGGACCTGGCTTTGATTTCCAGTTTGGGTCATTGTCTGCGTGGAGTCTGCACATTCTCCCCATATCTGCATGGGTTTCCTTTGGGTTCTCCAGTTTCCTCCCACAGTCTGAAAATGGAGCTGATTAGGTGCATTGGTCATGTTAAATTCTCCCTCAGTGTACCCAGATACTGGAATGTGACAACTAGGGGAATTTCACAATAATTTCATTGCAGTGTTAATGTAAGCCTACATGTGACACAAATGAATACATTTATAATGTTTTAAAATTTTGCTATGTGAGATGAGGTGGGAGTACTTCACACATTCCCTGAGATTCTTCTTGTTTCTCTTGTGGAGAGACAATTTTACACTTGAAAACAACATTTAATAGTTACATAATGACCCATAGCATTTTACAGCCAATGAAACACTTTTGAAGTGTACTCATAGTGTTACTGTAGGAAACATAGCAGCCAATTTACACACAGCAAGCTCCCACAAAGAGCAATGTGATAAAGATCGTCTGTTTTTGTGATGTTGATTGAGAGATGGCCTGGGCATTAGGAAAAGCTTCCCTGCTCTTCTTTAAATAGGTACCATGAGATCTGTATCTCCACCAGAGAGAGGAGATGGGATCTTATCTAAATGTCTGATCCAAAATACAGCATGTCTATCAGTGGAGCATACATGTACTGTACCAAGTGCTAGGCTTGACCTTTATGTTCAATTACTAAACTCCCAAATTTCTGACTCAGTGCTGAGATTGTTGCCATCTGAACCACAGCTGACATTTTTAAAAAATGTTAAGCAATTTAATTGCTGCTAACAAGAGTTTGTTATTATGCCACAGCTTAATTGCAATGCCTTAGTATGTAATGTTGTCTGGCGCAGTACATTACCCTGAAAGTTAATATTTTTGAGTTATAATAATACCCACATGTTCATATGAAATTTTGTCAAAAGCAGCATTGATATTTTACCCACAATAGCCAAATAAACAATGCAATCTTTTGTAAACTTAGAACTGACAAATTGATACTTGGTCATTAATGTGGGAAGGTAATTTGTTACTTATATCCCATGTTAAACAAGAAAAGTATTGAATTGTGTCACATTTATGTAACTTGGAGCCATATTGATAAAATATATTCCTCCGCTTGTTAATTTTATCAAAATTGTAAAGCAATGATATTACTCTATGCATGTCTATTTTTGCTGAAATTAGTGAGCTAGGCAGATTACATAAAATCACAGCAGAGAAACAAAAGTTTGACTGAACTCATCTATTGTCACTATTTATCTCCCTTGCTCACCTCCTCTGTCTAATTAGCTCTTTGAACTCTGACATACATCCCTCTACTCACTTCTTCCTCATATATGTATCAAGTCTCCTCTTATACAACTCCAGGAGTTGGATGTGAACTAAGACTGGCTCTATGGCATTTTTTAAAATCTAGTCTTGGTTTCTAGTCTTGGGGTTGCTAGATCATTTATGCCACACCCTAAACACTCTCTCGGCATTTCTGGTAATGCTGTGACATATTTGCGATGCTCTGTTAGTTTTCTTAGTTGCATCAAGAATCCTATCACTGGTTCCCCTGCAAATCTCATGGTTGCATTGAACCTGTACCATTACAAGATCATGGAAGATTTAGAATCATAATGATTTGCCATCATTTCTACTCACTTATCAAAGTCTTGGATTCCAATGTTGCTGGATATGTCAGATATTTTATAATACCTAATCTTGCAGCCTCAAATGCAGTCTATTGTTACTGTTTGTGGCTCACACTTACCTCCTTCCTCTAATTATCTCTTTGAACTTGGATATACATCCTTCTACTCGCTTCTTCGTCATATATGTATCAGGTCTCCCCTTATAATAACTCCAGGAATTGGTTGGCTTCTATTACTCAAAACAAAAATAAACAATAACCAAAAGCCTGTGCTGAACATAATAGGTCCCAACCAGGACTAAAAGGTTAATGGACCCTCTCAGGGTCTTACTTTATACAGGGATCATTATACAAACTCTAACTGGCTAATTACTAAGTCCCAGGGAAGGGGCGTCAGTTAATGATTTTCCATGCTGATCATGGGGGTTATCACATCCCTTTAAAAATGTCCCAACACTATTTGCTTCAGTTATCCTTTGTGGTATCAGGTTCATTTTCCCACTACTCTCTGGGCATAGAAATTGATCTGAAATTCTTTATTTGGTTGGTTAGTGGCTCTCTTTCATCTGGGCTCCTTGCTTTAGCTTCAACCAGATATGGAAACAGTTTCTTTATATCCTCCTGATTAGCCTTTTTTATTTTAAAGACCTTGATCAAGTCTCCTCTCTGTCTCCTTATTCCCCAATAAAATAAAACACTGACTTCTTAATCTTTCTTGATAATTATTTCCTCACACTTCTGGTAACATCTGTATAATATTTTCCTGTCATTTCTCTAGTTCTCCAATAGTGTGTCAGGTATCAAAGTTACTCAAATTAAATTTAATTTTCAATTGTTATTTTACTTAAAGTTCAAAGTGGACTGAACTCTACACATAGAAACCATAGAAACAGAAGATAGGAGCCAGAGGAGGCCATTTGGTCCTTCGAGCCTGCTCTGCCATTCATTAAGATCATCGCTGATCATCCAACTCAATGGCCTTATCACCCAACTCAATAGCCTGCTTATAAAATTCAGAAGGAATTAAGCTATCCTCTTTATTTTTGTGAAAATTGAACCTAATTTATACTTCTACATTAGTCTGATTTAGTCCTTGGCCCAGTCACCTCTATTAAAACAGAAGCAAAAGCCATGCACTTTCCTGTAAGGAGAAAGAGAAATGTGGGGGCTGTCATTTCAGCCTCTCCTCAGTTGCCTCATTTTGGCTAAGATCAAGCATCAGATCATGCGTAAGATGGGTTGGCAATGCCTTATCTTATCAGCTTGGAGATTGTTTGTCTCTCCTGAGAGCCATGAATTGGATTCAATTGGATTTTGAATTTGGTTTTTAGGGCAAACAAGAAATGGATTTAGATCTGCCTGCATCACTCTGAGCATTGGTTTTGTAACTTCAAGGATGGAATAAAACATTTTTTTTTATTTTACCATCTAGAAAAATGGTAAAAGGCTACAATATGTCTATCATCTTACATCATCCCTGTGCAAGGCAGGGAAGATCATGAGAACAAATCAGATAATCGTTTTTAGGCACAGAAAAGAAAATTTATTTACAACAAGAGAGAAGATACTAGTGAAGTATTATATTTATGAAGAAGAATCCAAGTTAGAATCTCCACGTTACTATTACTCTTTCAGTGCAAAGCAAAACAATTCAATCCCTGTTCGTAAAATGTGAACAAGATGTGAACATCTAACCCCACAAAGTTATGTAGAGGGTGGAAGGTAATACTGGTCGAGGGAATGCAGCAAGATGGGGTGTTGAATAGTGAGGGAAATGAAGCATCAAGTCCCAGAGGTTAGGATGGAAATGCTGAAATATTCCAGCGATAGGGAGGAAGTGGGAAGCTAGAGCCAATGGCATCCAGCTGGAAGAGTAATCTTAATGAGGTTCTGTATGCTATGAATATTCGATAAACCACAACTTTTAGCAATGAACTGTGATTAAGTTAGTGGCTCTCAGGAATCATAGTATTTGTATGTCTGGTTAAAGCTGGCAATAAGCAGGTGAGGTGGTAAGTGAAACAGTCGGAGCTACCCACCACCACTCAGAGATGTTGGCGTAAGAGAGGAGAGGGGGCTGAGGAACATCACAGAGAAGGTCAAAGAACTCAGGGGGAAGGTTGAGGATTTGGAGGGAAGGTAGATTTTGATAGGCAGAGATCGTGGGTCACTGAAAGAAGGTTAAAGCTGACAGTGACTGAAAGCAAAACCAGGGCTTGCATCGTTCAGCCACAAGCAAAACGGGCAGGATTTTATGGCCTGACTCAACCCAAGACCAGAAAATCCTACTGGAGGTCAATGGACCTTCCCATTGTCTATCTCTCGCCCGTCCCGATTCACATGGTGGGGCAATAGAATACTGGCGAATATGTTTGTTGAATGTTATAATGTCATTGATGAACATACACTTGTTAAGGTTGTGCCCTCTGTTGAACTTATGTAGACAAAGTAAGTCTGATAAACCTCAAAGAAGAAGAAATGGTGAGAGGAAGATTGAAACTGTATCAAAGAAGGCTAGCAAAGGGCATCACCTGCAGCAAGAGCAGAAGCTGAGGGCAGTCAGGAGGGGAGGTAATGAGAGGCCAGCCCAATACAAAGCAATACCATGGCCTAGAGTTTATCAGTCCCACCCCAGATGTTGCCGAGGCAATGACAATGAAGGCCGAGGACACCTGAGGAGCAAGTCTCTGACCTGAGTGCTCAGGCTCATTGAACTGGAAGGGAACCCAATTCTCGGGTCTTTAAAAATCATAGGCGTATTATGGCTCCACCAGGTGTAAGTGTGGCACATCACAGGCAGCCAGATCTCAAATGAGTGATGTGTGCCCTCTTTGAAAAGATGAACAGATCCAGAGAGCCAGCCAAACCTGTAAGCTTCAGTGTTATTGTGGACTTCCCAAAAAAAAAGCCTGTGGTAATCAAAGTTTAAAGTTATAAAGTTTACTTATCGGTGTCACAAATAGGCTTACATCAATACTGCAATGAAATTACTGTGAAAATCCCCTAGTCGCCACACTCCGGTGCCTGTTCAGGTACAATGAGGAAGAATTTAGCATGGCTAATGCACCTAACTAACACATCTTCCGGACTGTGGGAGAAAACAGGAGAACCCAGAGGAAATCCATGCAGAAATGGGGAGAATGTGCACACATTTTCCGGGTCCCTGGCACTGTGAGGCAGCAATGCTAACCACTGTGCCACCCTGTTATCCTAGAGCTGCCATGGGCTAGCCTGCAATCAGTAGAAAAGGGCTCCACTCCATTAATGTGCAATTAGTCTGTGACCACTAGGCACATATCCTCCAGGTTTGTGCTCAGTTCCCAGGGAGCTCTCATGATATATACATTATGCCACACTCCCTGGTGCCACAATTATTTGAGGCCTGCACACAGTTGCAGAGCATTGACAGCCATTGATTGGTCTACTGAATCTGGATCTCCATGATGGCCACCAACTTCTCCATGGAGAAAACCAAGTACTCACCAAATGTATAAGCAAACTCATGAACTCCTATGTTGTCTATCCCTGACTGCACAACACTTCTGGTAGCTCTGCCAAATATTCAGTTTCTCCAGTAGGTTTCTTCACTATATAAAATTTTATTACACTTTTTTAAATGCATAGTATCATCACGTGTAGACCCTACAACAGCTAATCTCCACTACAATCTTTGTCCAGACTTCCTTGGTCAAGTGGGAGCATCTGCTGACTCTTTAACCTCCCACTCTTCCTGCGCAATCCAGAGAGAATTTGCAGAGTGACATTGCTAAACCATGAAACCAGACGTTGTCTGCTCTGAGTTGTTTGCAGCCTGATTTTGCAGATCCAGGTAATGATCCTGCAGTTTTGCGGCAAGCTCTGCAACACCAATGTTGTTGATTTGCAGGTAATCGAGGTATGTCTATCTCAGACTGCCAATCCCATCAGCTGACGGTTTGGTTTGGCAAATTTCTATCCATCCCCACTTCATAATTGGTTTGTTCCACCTTTAGCGGGTTTATTGAATGAGCGCTACACAATCACAGTCAACCAACCATTCCCACCGCAAGTGAAAGCGTCTTTTACTTCTGGGTCCGCCATCAGGACCCACGCTGGATGACTAACTCTGCCTATAGAATAAATTACTGGATAAAGCAGTCACTCGTAAAAATAAAATCCTGATGAACCACTAGGGTCTGTCTCTCGAGTGTTATCGAATGTTTGGATGGCAATTACAGAACAGGGAAAGAGATAGTTCTGATGGTGGCTGAAATTCTCTTGCAAAACTGGACAGCCAAGTTGTTGGACTTTAGTAAAGCATATGGTCCTAATTTACATTAACTCGTGCTTGAATTGATCCTTTGATATACCTGATAGGCTTATTCTTATGCAATAAATTTCCATGGACATAGTTTTATGCTTTTTACCTAGAAAAACATTTACAGATGAGTACCCTGTCCACATTTTAATGCCTAAATTCTACCTTTTAAACTGACAGTACTCTATCTGTAATTTGCAGGACTTAATTCTTTGCATGTACATCAGATGGATATTTGAAAATATAGTATGTCTTAAGGATCCTTTGAACATGTCACTGGTCAGGAGTATTATGATTGATTGGCACTCTCAACACTGGTAGTACAATAGAGGAATGGTCTCTTTTCCTCCCTTTATTTGTCCTTGCTTTTAAGCTCTTGCAACCCTTAGCCATCTCCGTCCCATTATTCAAGGTATCTGCTTTTCATCCACTGCACATAAATTTAATTTATATGCCAATGATGTTTTTATACATTGTCAATCTATCTGCCTCTCTTCTGCATCTCATTACTGTCATTAAATAGTGCTCCAATACATCTCGTTACAAGGTTAATTGGGACAAATCTAAAATCCATCCCCTTCAATAAATATATTTTCTAACTGTCCGCACCCCGTCCCTCATGTTAGGGTTATAGAAGCCCGGTGTCTTACACATTATTGTACTCATTAATTGCAAATGATATTTTAGAAGCATACCTTCCCATTTTTAAAGCAGTCAAAGCTGAGAAATTAAAGCTCTGAAATTTAGCATATTGGAGGGATTGCCTCTGTATTTTATCATGTAATATTCTTCTCATAACCTAATATGAGTTTAATTTATTTAATTAGGAAGGTTTGCTGTTCTGCATTCCATTTGGTTTAAGCAATCAGCTTTGTTTTTTCTTAGCCACATTACAATTCATGCACCTTTTATAGGCTCTGGAAATAACCCATTCATTTGTTCTTGAAAGTTGTGCTATCTGTATTTTTGCATTCAGCTTCACAAACCAAATAAAAAAATGAGGGAAAAAAATCAAATAAAAATGTACACTTCGAAAAAATATTTTTAAATGAACCACCTAGAAAACCATTTCTAAATGGTTCATTTAATTTGCTCTTTTAGGGTTTTGCTGAAATTTGTAATCTCTCACCATACGACCTACAATTTACAAGGACTTGATTGTCAATTTTGGGTTAGCATGCCATAAACTAACAATTGATTATGTTCTGATTTTCTGGTATTTGAACTCAGTTTCAACCGGGGATGTCTGTAAGTAAATGAAACTTTTCATATTTACACAGTCTTTAAAGAGAGGAGGCTGGGATGAAATCATTATTGAAATTCAAACAGAGGTGGTTTGCGGTGATTGTGTTTTAATTTCAATAAATAATGTTTAAAAAGTTATAAATTGCTCCTAAAGATTGTTCAAAAAATGCTACTCTGTATTCTGTATTAAATGTGTACTTTCCACCTATAAAATGGTCATGCATGCTTTGTATCTGACAGTTGGTATGACAGATTCTTAACTGATTGCAAACAAATCTTTCTTAGTACCATGTAGTTCCATGCAACAACATAATGACATCATGTCTTAATTGTCAAACTATGTGTGCAGTTGCACAGGGTTTCAGGAAACAGGACCCCAGTGGGCTGTAATTAGGCGTGGTTCAACAGCATAACATCTGGAAATTATTGTTACCACACTTTAACCATATAAACAAAGCTGTAATATAGATACCGATTTTTTTTTAAATGCTCGCTCTTTGTGTAGGAAGCTAATTGTTTTCAATTCACAAAGCTGGCACAGATGCAGTGATTTAATTTTCTAATTATGTTGATTGCTTTTTTTCTTCTTCCTTTGCAGTTGTTTTAATATATAATTCTGTAAATTGTGAAGCCAAATTAAATTCCAGCAGGAGAAACTTTCTACATTCCATTATTGGTAAGAACTGTTTAATGGCTGGGATTTGTTGCAAGCCAGCACTGGAATATTCTTAAAACATTGGAACTACGTTTTTTAAAGTCTCATTTTATTATGTCATAGGACATTCATGCTTTAGCTGTGATTGGGGATGTGAAGAATTATTAATGTTATTTAACTAATTTCCAATGTATTTCATGACAGTTAACTGCTGATCTAAGATGCATTAAAATGTACTGATGTAAAATTAGAAAAATCCAGTTGAACGGAATGTTTAGGTTTACACAATGTATGCAGGATAACATAAAGAGTGCATTTTATTATTTTTATAAATCAGCAATCATTTATTTAATTCACAGTGGTTTGGCTGCAAGTCATTTACAGGAAAATCATATAAATATTAAGACCAATCCAATGATGTTCACAAGTTATGTCCATTCCATGTTTCTATTTTGTCACTATTATCCTGAAAGTAATAGCAGTTAAGTATTTTGCTCTACCATCTGCATCTTAAATTGATTTCACAGGCAGTTAAAATAAAATTTTCACATAATTTCAATACAGATGTATCTAAACATTTCTTAATATAAAACAAATTTCTATTGACTAGACAAATGCATACCTGATCCAAGCATAGAATTCCATTAGATCAAATTATTTCCCTTTCACTCCCATTATGCAGTATTCTTGATCCAGGCATAACAAATGCATAATACCCATCCAAGCATAAAATCGCCCCCAATTACTTATATTCTTCATAGTAAGGGCACAGAATATTGCCAAAACATTGTCTAATTTCACCAACAGATATTTCTTCGTAAAAGAGTAATGAGTTAGGATTTGACTTTCTAACCTTGCTGCTGCCACATAAGTAAAAATGATTTTTTTTCTCTAAATGACTACAATCATCCACCCAATTTGATTTAGATTTGTATTTTAAATCTGTTTTTTTCAGCAGTTTTCTTAGCTACACTTCTTTCACACAATCTTAATTAAAATTGTATGCCTTTGAAGTTTTTCTCCATATTACCATGTTGCATTTTAATGTAAAATGTTGCACACAATCAGTTATCAGCAAAGATGCTATAGGTATAATTTTACAAGTGGAGTAGCTATGGATAGATTTGATATTCTAAACCCTGTGATGTGCAAAATCAATTTAAATTTTCATCTGATAATACGAACTACATCTGGAGTATAACAAACTGTAAGTTGCTTCTGTACATGAAGCTATTCAGTTCTTAACAGTCACTTCTGTAAGGCTGTAGTAAAATGACTGCTGGAATCAGTCCTGGAATTTGTTAGTTTAGAATGAAATGGTTGATGAAAATGCTCAAATTAAACTTTTAGAAAATAACTTGTTCATCACTGAGACTTGTCTGAAGCTAGGCATACCCATTTGATCGAATTGATTTTTTTTCCACTAAAGGATATGATGGGTGTTCTTTTTTCCTTGGCTATCAATAGTGACTTTACCATTTTAGACCAATGCTGCAATTTTCACCTCCCGATTACATAGAGAAGTATTCTATAATATTCGCTCAGCGGACTTCATGTATTGCAGTCAGCACTTTGCCCAGCCACTATGAAAGAGCAACTGCAATAAGAAGTATGTTAGCCTATTATTATTTTGTTGAGAAAATTCTTTCAATGGCACAATTATATCATGGTGGAGATCACCCAGGGTATTTCTGTATACTGTCATCAGGGATGCAACCAGCTTCTAACCTTCTTGGATCCACCAATGGCAACACTGGCAACAGACCAGTGAAAATCAGATTTCCTTTTCTCCCAGTCACAGTATGACCTTGTAATTGCTAAGAGAAAAACAAAACAGCTGAACGCAACAGGGGCACAGTTTAACTGTATTAAAAGCTGAAAATGAATGACAAAATGCCTACAGTGCAGAAGGAGGTCATTCAGCCCATTGAGCCTACACCAACAACAATCCCACCCAGACTCTATCCTGTAACCTCATGAATTAACACTGCAAATCTTTCTGACACCAAATGGCAAGTTAGTGTGTCTAATCAACTTAACCCACACACCTTTGGACTGCGGGAAGATATCGGTGCATTCAGAGGCAACACACACACAGACATGAGGGAAATGTGCAAACTCCACACAGACAGTGATCCAAGGCTGGGAATGGAACCATGTCCCTGGCGCTGTGAGGCCACCATTCTACCCAGCATCTGGAGAAAGAGAACCCAAATTAACATTTCACATCATTGAAAGGAATGCTTCACTTTCCTCAGGTGTTGACTAACATGTTGAGTATTTCCAGCATTTCTGTTTTTATGTCAAATTTCTAGCAACTAAGGTGTTTTGCTTTTACACAGTTTTACTATTTCAGACATGAAAAAGGGAGCTAATGCTCTCACTTAGCATCAATGAAATTTTATATTTTATTTAACGTACTTTGTCATGGCTACATTTTTTCATGCTTTAGTTCTGCTATTGTTCCCTTTCATTGGGCAACATATAGTTTCAGGAAGAGAGAAAACTGATACCTATATCTAGTTTTGTTGCAGCTAGAAACATTTCACATCATAATTAATTGTGAGACATGGAAATGGAATTAAATGTAGAACACTTACCATGTTGAGAGACACATGAAGCAGACAAAGCACATGCTTACGTCTGTTTTCCATGGTTTATTTCTTCTTGGAACAATTCAGTAGCCTGAAGCCAGATGTTATAACTTGAGGGGTGCAGCACACATCACTAACAGGAAACTTGCCCACTCTTACCCTTAGCTATAGGCAAGTTACAAGGATCTTTAGGTTGACAAAAACATGAGGAGAATGTACAAACTCCACACAGATAAGTCACCCAAGGCTGGAACTGAACCTGGTTCAGTGCTAACCACTATGCCACCCTTGGAGCAAACCTAGAATATCTGACTCAGAGGTAGGGTCATGGCCCACTGTGCCACAATATTCCTTGGAATATAAGTTTAAGCCATCTATGGTATCATTAGCACATTATAGTCACCAGACTCAATTTGCATATGTAAAGCAAGTAGGCTTTTAACTTTAATAAAACATAGTAGTGCACTTGAATATAATTTTTATACAGTAAAATATAAGTATAACTATAACAAAATTATATAAAAAAACATAAATCACATCATTTTGGTTTGTCTGATTGTTATGCTATTAAGAATTATACTAATCATGTTCTTATTTTCATATGCAAATTATTAATTAAAGAAAAGACTTTCTGTTACAGTTCAAACTATCAGTCCTGTCTTACGTAAGTTTTGTACGTATGATAGACAACAATAAATTGTATTTATATAGTACCTTTAATACACTAAAACATCCCAAGGGGATAGCAGGAATATTTTCATATAAAATCTGAGACCAAGCCACAGAAGGAGGTATTAAGGCAGATGATCAAAAGATTAATCAAAGAGGATGGAATCTTGAGACACTGAGTGCCTTTCCTATCACTAAAGCTTGCAGGAAGGGCGGGGTGGGGGGGAGGAATTCTGACATCCACCAGCCCACCTAAGTATAGGCCCACCTCCAAGCTCCAAGCTCACCACCAACGAAAACACAAGATTCAGCCATAGGTATTAAGAAGTAACTTGGAGGAAAGAGAGGTGGAGGTGTTATGGAGGAAATTCCAGAGCTTAGGGTCTTGGCAGCTGAAGGCATTGTTGTCAATGACGGAGAGATAAAAGTCAGTTATAGGCAAGAGATTCAAATCGGAGGATTGCAAATATCCCAGAGGGTTATAAAACTGGGCGAGACTGGAGAGATAGGGAGGCACAAAGTCATAGAGGGATTTTAAAACAAGAATGAGAACATTATGTGGTTAGGAAAAACATAGCAATGAGCTACGCTGATTAAATCTAATTTTCCTACGTGCATTAGGCTAATTAAAAAACAGACTTCCCTTATGTTATAATTCAAAACATGTAGGTCTTACTAGTGTACTTGTAAGGCATTGAGATCCTCAACTTCAGATTTTAGTGACACAAACGCTTACATATTAGTGCAATACAAAATTTCAGGTCTATGTAAGCAACCATTTATTAAACCTCTCTTTTACATATCATTCTGTAATATAGAAAAGATCGCACAAGCAAAGTATAATACAATCTTATAACTTTTGGTCAACTTCAGCCAACAAATTAAAGACAGTGTAGCTGATGAGTGACCTCCATTCTGCGACCATTTGTGTACAATACAGCAAAAATGTTTTGTACCAAGGATTCTCAGATTCTCAACCATTTTGCAACTCAGTCATGGAAATGAAAGGAATTATCGCAAAGATGTCCTTCTCCATTTCCCTCCTTTATGTGCCCCGCATTATAATTATGTTACCCTACACTGATGACCATGCATATATCTGCAAAGCACTGGAGTAACCTACACTATAATACTCAAAATAATAAATTGTAGTCATACAGCTGTACTACGCTTGCAGAAAATCTACCTCAACTTCGATTAACAACCTATATATAATGGATGTCAAATTTGCAATAAAATACTGATCAATAAAACTTTGTAATATTGTTGTTAAAAGCAACATATTTCAGGGGTTATCAACCCTTTTAAAATAAAGGGATTTCATCTTTACACTATGTCACTTAAATCATTAAAATGTTTGTGTGTACTATTATAATCAGACAGTAAATTATAGCTATTGGATGTATTAGGAATGCTTGGTTTGACCTCATAATTCAAGGTTTGTCATGGCTACAGAAAATGCTTGTCTAACAATCTGTTGATTGCAAGTCTGGAGCAGCTGTGAACATTAATTGGAAGCGATGAACGCGAGGTGAGAACCACACTGAATTCATATCAAATTGTCATTTACCTAATGGAAATCTGCAGTTTGCCTTTTGTGTTGATACGTTTAAAACAGTGTTGCTATTAAATTAAATAATGCGCTCTCCTGATATCTGTATGCTCTGTATCTCATTTCAATAAATTCCAGCACCAGCTAGACTACACAAGGTTCATTGGTGTATTTCCATTCTAACATCACTGCAGTGGGGACTCGGAATTGTCTTCACATGTATAATACATTCCTTGTGAGTCCTACACAATTCCGTAGGTTAGACCTGTGTGCCCTGGGTGATTTGACAGTCTGGATACCACAGCTGCACCAGTTTAACCGCTTAGTAGTAAAGGACAATGAACAGACAGCTTGGTGGGAGACCACAAAAGGAGTGTGTATGTCTTCATGAGAAACTAACCGTCCAATAACTTCAGTTTTCTGTTGAAAGCTTAAAGTTTAAAGCTTATTTATTGGTGTCACAAGCAGACTTACAGTAACACTGCAATGAAATTACTGTGAAAATCCCCTAGTTGCTGCACTCCGGCACCTGTTCAGATACACCTACGGAGAATTTAGCAAGGCCAATGCACTTGATCAGCATATCTTTCTGACAAGGCCAGAACACAAAATGCCATTTTACCTCCACAGCCTTGCAGTGCTCATGACTGAATTCCAGATTGCTTTATTTGTACAGTGGTGCCAAGATTATCCATTCTCCTGGGTAAAGTGGAGTGTTCAAAGTCAAGTTGTCTTCCTATTTCTGGACAACTAACAGAGCACAAAACAATTCAATAAAGAAGAAGCAGTGAAGTTAAAATAATCTAGCAATATTAGTGTGACACAATGTATAGTGTTAGCATTGGCGCAGTATCTGAGATAGGAAACTGCAACATATACATGATCTACACCACTTAGGCTACATAGGTAATGAAAGATATATCCTTCCAATTCTCCTGATTTCACTTGAACCTCAGCTGAACCTTAGATTGATGAAGATTAAGTATTATTTTCCAGATCAAACACTGATCTGTAAAATTTATATTTCTTGCACTATAGATTGGATATTTTAATAAATCAACTTTCATTCCTTTAAATGCTAATGATTGGTGATTATAATATATAGATATTGAGTACACAATGTGCAAGAGATTGTTTATTTAAAGATGCTTCAACCGTTTTACAAACTTGACTTTGTAGGCAATCTCAGCATTCAATTTGGCAATAGGAAGTAATTCTCAACAGAGCAGCACCTGCACTTCATATGTGGTAAATTCTGTAAACTGCTGCTTTTTAAAAAATGGCAATATCCTGTTTGCTTTGGGAACTCTTAAAGCATTATTAACAAATATAAACAACACATGGTTCCTCTTAAAATATTGTGCCGAAGCTGCACAGTTCTGCCAAAGTGAAGTCAACAGCATGAAAACATTAAAATATTCAAATAATATCTTATCCTTCCAGAGCCCTTGAAAACAGACACTTTGCAGGAACTCATTCTTTCTATTTTTCAAACGCCAACATCTAATTTTACAGGGAATCTCTTGCACAGTGAGAAGAATATCATTTAGATTTGTGATATGATGGATTTGAAATGAATCTTTAACCATTTAGCACGATCTAATTTCACACAATTAAAAAAAAATCAGGACGTGAGTTTGAAAGCATGTCTGTTGTGATGCCTTATGTTTAGAATATTTCTGAAGAGGCATAATATTAGTCTCAATTATCGCAGGGATTTGGCAACTTTCCATAAACAGTTCTGGGAACAATTTTGATCATTAGCTGTGTAAACTGGGACTTTGCCAGGAACATTTCTAGGACCTGGGAGGGTAATTAGTTATTGACTGATAAACAGTGTTGGAACTGAGGGCACATCATACCTCTCAGGCCCAGGTCCAGAGAGCTTTCATATCTTCTCTATTCCAATTGGTCCGAGTTAATTTGCATCTCCCTCTGTTGATTAATTTATCCCTTCCCAATTTACATTTAATTTATTTTTTCAGAGTAATGTACACTGGAACTCTGTCCAACTCACTAACTGTTTGCACAGTTTTCCGGACAATACTTTTTTCTACTGCCGGACATGTGTTTGCACCTGCAGTTTCTCCACATTCTTCCAAATCTAAGCTGAGGGATCGGGATTGTGTAATGTTGAGTTCTTTCTCAAGAAGGAGGTATGAAGGAAAAAACATAATTGGGAGGTCAGTTGACCACAACTGTTTCATCTCCACCTTAGCACTGGCAAAGTGAATGAAAGGGCCCATCTGCACCACCAACCTCACCCTCCCCCCCACACCCACTGCCCCCCGTCAACTCCGACAATGATTCATGGCGAAGAGAACTAAACAGCACCAGGATTCTCCAAAATTAGCTCCAGCAGAAATCCTAAGTTGATTATTCAGTCTTGGGTAATATTAAAATAGCAAGGATGCTGAGTGACTTTAAACAAATCACTTCTAATTTCAGTATTGCTCATACGTTAGCCTATCAATCATGCCACTACGATTGCATAGGCACATAAGCAGATCTGATTTAAATTAATTTCTTTAAATATTGAGTGCAGGTTATGTTTCTTATTTTGTTTTTTCTGTATTCTCTGCAGCCAGGGCTATGTGGTTCTCAAGCAACTTCTTTCAGGAAACTGTCAAAAAAGTTCTAATACAAACAACATTTTGTGGTCAGTTCCTTGGTCAATAATATTTTTAATGTCCAATAATAATTTGGTCAATACTTATATTCTATGAAAATTTGAATAATATTCAGGCAAAGCCAGGCACAGCATAGAAAATAGCACAGATAAAATCAAGTTACATGTCTGTAAAAATCATGACAGATAAAATTATCTTATTAATAAACTAGAATGTTACAAATTGTCATTTTCTTACTAAACTTCAACAACTGTGTTGTACGTATTTATTTCTGTGGCTCCTTGCTAAGATAGCACAGGAAGTCTCCAATCAGCACTTAGACAAATGTCTTAGCTCTGAATTCCAACCATAATGTTCACACTGTCGAATAAGGTGCCAACATTTGCTGTTCACACTGTACACAAAACATGGCTATGAAAATGCATAACTAACAGTGTTCCAGCATACTCACTGCAAACACTCTGATCTGTAGTGAGGCTCATCTATCCAGCCTCATTACCAAGGTATCAGAACAATTGTGATTTGTATTCACAGTGCACAACTCAGCTCAACTTTCTCATCTTCACAGTCTGGCTGATGTGCAAGGGTGTGACATCTGACAAGTCAGCATTACTTTAAGGTCTGCTGCTTGCAACGGCGATATATGGTGGAAATCAAACATTTCCCTATTACCACTTTATAGGAGCAATTAACTGGAGACGTTACTCATCAAGCTGAGGAAAGGAAGAATGTTCTCTTTGGAAAAAAGGAGTAACCTTTGATCAGTGGCCAAGGCTCAAATGCTTGGGTAGAACTGATAGTCAATTCAATCTCTCATATCTATCAACCACAAACGCAATTGCAAAAAAAAATTCTTCTGGTCTGCTGAGGGGGGTTGGTTTGGTAAGGGAGTCCACATGTGTCCATTTTTACTATGAGGAACATAGAAACAGGAGGAGGCCACTTAGCCATTTGAGCTTCATCTTTGCAGAGATACAGGAAGATGGCCATGAATAAAGCAAATATTCCAGATCACTCTGCAATGGAAACTTCTATTGCACAAGTTCTGAGTCCAGGTAGAGTTTCTATTCCGAATGCGCTGAATCTGGTTGCACACTGTTGATGGAGTAACCAAGAAGACTGGTACTGCCCAAAGTTCAGATAAGACTCATGAAGCTAGTGTCTCTGTATTAAAGACATTTATTTAAACCAGGAGTTCATCAAAAGGTTAAGTAGCTCTAACATACAGCAGCAAAAGCTCCCCGATTGTGTATGAATCTAACATACACAATCAAAAAAAAGTTTTTTCTTATCAATCATTCCCGCCTTTCAGTAATTTTAAATCAATCATTTTCAGGATACACAAATCAGTAATCATACTTGGCAAATGCTTTAGCTAATCATGTTCCACTCCTCAGCATAATAGTACTTTATTAGTTCATGAAATCCAGACGCTAACTCCTGTCTTGGCTGACCCCACACCCTGATTGCCTAGTAGCCTAAGATGCTCAACCCAGAGTTCAAATAAACATTCTCATGGGTTCCTTTAAAGATCACTGTATAACCAGACTAACTCATGACACCATGTCAGAGCACTGTCTATGTCATCTAGACAGTGAATAAACCCTATCCATGAAATATGAGTAAGTGTCCTAAATGTTATTTCCAACCAAAACTTTAACTGATAAAGCTCGCATATTTTGAAGGTTCAATTACTCACATGAGTAATGTCTTTTTACTGTGATGCCTAGCAGTAAATTGTTTTTGGCCAAAGCAAGCAAATTTCCTTAAAATCAATAATTATACATTCAATATATCAGCATATGTGTTTTACAATCATAATCACTTGTTTGAATCAATTACTGCATCTCACATGTGTAAGTTGCTTCTTGTTAGCTTATAAACTCATTTTTAAAGTCTTTTAACTGAATATTGCTATTTCTGTCATTGTCTTAATGTTTAATGGTTTAAAAACCTTCCCATCCCATTAGGCAGTCCAGTTACACATGCTATGAGCTTGAATATACAGTCAAGTTACCCTGTCAGTACCTGGTTGTCCTGCAATCTGCTACCCATATGGTATTTCATAGTAGGGGAATAGTAAATGTTACTGGAGATTATCGACCTGTATCTCATGTTATGCCAGCTAGCACGCAAGTCCAGGCAATTTCCATAGCAAGCAGTTGAAGAATGATATCAGGACCCAACACAAGAAAGAATCAGACCTCTGCAAGGAGCGATGGACTGACCATAACAGCCACTGGGAACCATCAAACTAGAGAACCAGCTGAGGGAATAGAGGACACACACCATAAAGATTCACAAGGGAGCGACACCAGGTTAAGGCATTCAGCCCACACATGCCATAGGTGGATTGAAACAGAACAAAACAGATTAGCTTTTTTCAACTGATTTTTTATTTTGAATGAAACTGAATAAAATATCAGGACAGAAATGGAACTAGGGATTATGATAACTGATATAGAAGTTTGGAGGGTGACAATGAGAAAATATTGGTTGATTTTATTGTATAGATGTTAGGATATGTAAATTGGGCAGCAAAGATACTAATGATGACATTCTGCTTTATGACTCAACTTGTCTTCAAATGGGATCAAGTGGATTTGCCTTCAGTCTCAGTTTCTAAGTCCTCCTCTGCTAATTTTGGCTGCGCTTTCTCTGAATCCATCTCGTTTTTCTTTGAATAGTAGACTGATACAGGAAACATGGCAATCTTTAAAGTCTTGGCAGAGCTGTAATGCAAAGCCTCTTCCATGTGAATCCAAACCTAAGGGGTGGAATTTTCCATTCTATGCACAGAGTGCTGGCTGAGATGGGAAAACCAGTCTGCAGCTCACGGACTGCACAATCTCTCCGGGTGTTCTAGCACCCTGAGAGGAAATTTCTGGAGATATGATCCTTACTGTCATGCTGGCAGAGTGGGGCAGGAAAATGGCAAGGAATACCAAGATTGGTATTCCAAGAATGCCAAGCAGGAATACCAAGATTGCACTTGTTACGTGATGCCCCAATTACTGACATAAAACAAAAGGCCCCCCCATCAAACAGACATGGGGTACTTCCCATTTATACAAGGCCCCTTCCCATGGACACTGGAGAATTCACATATGCATACAGGAAGTCCCCCAACAGATAAGGGGGAACTCCCCCCAATGGAGCTACACCAAAGTATTGCCTGGCAGTGTCCCTTGGCATTGCCAGGACTGCCAGGGAGCAGTGACAGGGAATAGTGCCAGAGGGAATGTGAGAGTGATGAGTCAGGGTGCCAGGGGGCAATGCCAGGGTACTACCTAGGCATGTCCCTCTCTCCCCTGGGGTTATATTTACCTGATCCCCCAACAAGTTCCCTTCACTTGTATCCCATTTTGGAAAAGCAGCTGTGAACCTCACAGTTGTGACATCATGTCAGTAAGCAGGGAGTTACAAATCGAGGCGGAAGATATGGGGCGAGTCCTGCTAATTATATCAAAATGTTTTGAAATGAGTCCCTGAGGTGGGAACTTCAAAATGTCACCAGTGAGGGGCTGGGAGAATGGGAAACACAGAGTTCCCCAAAAAGGAGCTGCTTGGGTATGCATTCATCTGGCATACGGATAACATGACCTGCCCACTGAGTCTGCGCTGTCATCAGCAATGAATGGCATATATATATGTATGAATGACTTGGCTTCAGTGTGCAGGGCACAATTTCAAACAATTTAGATGAGACCAAACTTAGAAGCTTTGCAAATTTTGAAGGAAATAGCTATGGACTTCAAGAGCTCATACACAGCTTGACTTAGGCAGACACATGGCAGATAAAATTTAATAGAGAAAAACATGAAATGGTACATTTTGGTGAGACGGGCAAGAAGAGGCAATTTAGATGAAATGGTGCAATTTTAAATGGATGAGGGAACGCAGGAATCTGCGGGTATTAATGCACAGGTCTTTGAAAGTGTCAGAATAGGTTGAGAAAGTTGTTAATAAGGCATGTGGGATCCTGAGCTTTATAAAATAGAGGCGCAATGGTTAGCAGTGCTGTCTCGCAGTGCCAAAGATTCAGGGTCAATTCTACCCTTTGGTCTATATGAAGTTTACAATTCTCCCTGTGTCTGTGTGGGTTTCCTATATAGCTCTGGTTTCCTCCAACCATCCAGGGTTAGGTGATTTGGCCATGTTAAATTGCCCCTTAGTGTCGGGGAACTAGCAGGATAAATGAATAGTGTTACAGGGATAGGAACAGGGTGGGATTGTAGTCAGTGCAGACTTGATAGGTCAAATGCTCTCCTTCTGCACTGTAGGGACACTATGGTTCTATGATACAACAGCAAGGAAGTTGTAATAAATATTTATAAAACATTGGTTCAAAGTCAACTGTCCAATTTTGGGCACAATATTTTAGAAAGCGTATGAAGCCTTCACAGAGGATGTGGAAAAGAGATACAAGAATGGTTTCAGGGATGAAGAACTTCAGTTACATGAATAAATTGGAGAAGATGGGCTGTTCTCTTTGGAAAACAAAAAGTTGAGCGGAGATATGATAAACAGAGTGGATAGAAAGAAATTGTTCCAGTTGGTGGGAGAATCGAGAACCAGAATCACCAATTTAATTGCAGGACTAAGAGGGAAGGTGTTAGTTGGTTGGGGAGGGGACAGGGAGTGGAACTAACTGAATTATTTTTGTAAACAGTCAGCAAGAATATAATGGGTAGAATGGTCTGCTACCATAGTAACTATAATTCTATATGCACCATTAGTATCAGTGTACATTTTGGAAAAACGTGCATCACGGAAAAATATTTAATCCTGACTTGTTCTAACGGCCCCTTTTCATGTGGAGACTAATTAAATAATTAGTCTTGGATTGCAAAGCTATCTTAAGCTTTATGCATCAGTACACTACTGTTTTCAGTACCATTTTCAATGCTTGTTGATGGAATTCAAGATAGTCCTGACTTAGAATGCATAAAATGGCAACAGCAAGTAATTTACATTTCAAAGTCTTTATGAAGGATAGTGTCAAAAATATCCTGGCCACAGAATGGTGTTTTATACAAAAAAGCGCTTTATACGCTTTGGCTAGTAAACAAGGCTAGGGCCTGTTTACCTAATAGTCTGCAATCCCAAGTCATTTTAATCAGCATCATTGGTACCCAACCAATCATATGATCAGGCCCAATAGTCTTTAATGATCCCCAATTCTATGCTATTGTGCATAAAATGTAATATACTCTGCGTTGCTACTCACACCAGTTGCATTTAAATTTTATATCAACATTATATGAATCATATTTGAATGAATTGTCTTTCTGAACAGAAACTTTCAGTATTTCTATATTCCTTATAAATGCAAACGTTCAAAATGCTATATTACCTGCTGGGATAATGCAAGTAAGAAAGTATGAACTGCTGCTTCTTTGTTTTAATAATTCTTAAAGATTATTTGAATTATCTATTTGCTTAAGGAAACATCTGAATTCAGCAGAGACAGGGAGGCATAATAGCATCTCGTTTGTTGCCTGAAGACTAACCAGCAGGCTACATTTGGGCTTGTGTACTAAGCATGAGGTACAAATATGCCATCTGGACATGGGACAGCAGGGGGGAGGTGTACAGGTGAAAGCCTGAGGCCTATGTCAATTTTTCCCAGGGAAGCTGTATTTAAGAACAGATGTTATGTGGTCTTGGTATGGAGCAGAATGGCTCTGGAGGCTAAATATATTCATTAGTGACTGTATCAGTATTTGTAACAGCAATATTTGACCTTGAGCATGATGTCGGCTCTGAATCGTGTTTGTTTTTATTTGCTGCATGCTTATGCAGTACAAGAATAGAGATTTAAGGATAATTTGTTAAAATAATATATGCTAACAATGTTACTTTCCAGTAACAAACTGTTGGTTGTCAATCAATAAACTTGCAGTGAATAATGTCACAATCATTAATCCTTCAGTATGAATGTCATCATATATTAGTTACTCGTAACAGCATGACATTTATGTCTGCTGTCAAATTCATCACTGACAAAAGAAGAACAAAAATAATACAAAACTGCCTTCTATAAAATTCCTTCGAGGAAATTTCCAATCTGCAAGTGCTTTTGTAGTTTATGAATCATCTGAATCCCAAGATGAAATAACAAATCCCAGATATCCATTTTTCTCTTCTGCATAACATGTAGAATAGGATCAAATAAATAAGTAATCCTCTTTCATATTAAATAGTATATTTAAACTTAGCATTCAATATTCTATCTCTGTGTGGACACATTTAACTTGAAAGTTCTCTTTAACCAGCCAAATTTTTCATAATATGTAATATTTCATATTATGTATTTCTTGATGACGGGAAATGTATAACACTTGAGAATTCATTTGAAACCGGCAATAGCAAACTACTTAAGTCGCAAAGCCGGTAGAATTTATAGAACAGAGTGCACAGGAAGGGGTAGGAGGAGTACGTTTTTTACAAAAATGTAAGTGCATATCTGACAGATCTAATGGAGATGCTAAAGTTCAAACAGCTTTGTAAAACCTCTTCAAAACTTTACAGCAGCTTGAAAACACATCCCAGGGTGGAAGCACAAATTTTCTCTTGAATATCATTTAATGTTTCAAATGTAAAGAATTCTGCTTTTGTCTCATTGTATTAACTATTGGAAATAAAATATACCTTCTGGCATCCAATAAGAACACAGCAAATACCTGAGAAAAACAATTAACAAGAAGCTCTCCACTATTATTGAGAAACCAAGAGGAGGATTAAAGCAGAGAGCAATTGTGGATTGGGTGGAGTGTAAGGATTTGCAGGTAGATTAATCATATAAAAAAATCATGACGTGAATGCTCTTTCCATGGTAATAGCCACCTCTATATCTCCTGATAGTCCTTTACAGCAGGAGGATTCCCATTGCCATCACATCCCTATTGGATTTGTGTATCCTGTAAATTAATTGGGACATAATAATAAGATTCAATAAGAAGCATTCAGAATCAGAACTTCATCTGCTATTAAAACATCGCTACAATGCAGTTAGCAATGTTACTTCTTAAAGAAATACCCAAGCACCTCATTTCAACCAATAGATCTACGTCAAATATTTCATGATTTTCAAACAAAAACACAAATTTTATTGCATATACTTCAAATTAGAAAAAGCAAACATAGAACATAGAACATAGAACAATACAGCACAGAACAGGCCCTTCGGCCCTCGATGTTGTGCCGACCAAAATAAAAAGCAATGCCCCCCAACTAAACCATTCCCTTCTCTCCATATACTTATCAATAACTCTAAACGCCACAACTTGGCGCATCTACAACAGCCACACACCACCCACCCCCATCCACCTCTCTGGTCACTTTCTCAAAAAACTCAATGAGGTTAGTAAGGCATGACCTACCCTTCACGAAACCAAATTATGTTAACACTATAGTTTATACCTACATGTACTAGCTCCTTATGTTTATTTCTTACTTTCCTCATGAATTCTCTAATATATTACAATATCTTAAAATTATTTACTTTCATAAGGAACAACATTCAGAATGTCATACATCCTTACAGAATACTTTAATTATTCTCAACCCCAGAAGTTTTCAGAGGTAAAACTTTAATGTACCCTCTCTTGACCATGGTTGCTTTTGTCCCTTGTTTGCTTATTTATCCTACAATTACAAACTAAGTGTAGTTACAAACAGAGCCTCTGGCTCTGATCTTCAGATCGTCGTTGGTTACGGGTGTGGTTCCGGAGGACTGGAGGATAGTGAATGCGGTCCCTTTGTTCAAGAAGGGGAAGAGAGACCTTCCAGGGAATTATAGGCCAGTGAGTCTTACTTCTGTTGTGGGCAAAGTATTGGAGAGAATTATTAGGGATAGGATTTATAGTTATTTAGAGAGAAATGAATTGATTGGGGATAGTCAGCATGGTTTTGTGAAGGGTAGGTCGTGCCTTACTAACCTCATTGAGTTTTTTGAAAAAGTGACCAAAGAGGTGGATGGGGGTAAGGCGGTTGATGTGGTATATATGGACTTTAGTAAGGCGTTTGATAAGGTGGCCCATGGAAGACTTCTGCAGAAAATGCAGATGTATGGGATAGAGGGTGATTTAGCTAATTGGATTAGGAATTGGCTAGCAGATAGAAGACAGAGGGTGGTGGTTGATGGGAGATATTCATCGTGGAGTTCGGTGACAAGTGGTGTACCTCAGGGGTCTGTTTTGGGGCCCCTGCTGTTTGTAATTTTTATAAATGATCTGGATGAGGGTATTGAAGGATGGATTAGTAAATTTGCAGATGACACTAAAGTCGGTGGAGTGGTAGATAGTGAAGAGGGGTGTTATAGTTTGCAGAGGGACTTGGACAAGTTGCAGAGCTGGGCCGAGAGGTGGCAAATGGAGTTTAATGTGGAAAAGTGTGAGGTAATGCACTTTGGCAGGAATAATAAATGTGTAGAGTATAGGGCTAATGGTAGGATTCTTAATAGTGTTGATGAACAGAGGGATCTTGGTGTATGTGCATAGATCCCTGAAAGTAGGCAGTCAAGTCGAGAAGGTTGTTAAGAAGGCATATGGAGTCTTAGCTTTTATTGGTAGGGGGATGAATTTCGGAGCCGCAACGTCATGTTGCAACTGTACAAAACTCTAGTGCGGCCGCACTTGGAGTATTGTGTGCAGTTCTGGTCCCCGCATTATAAGAAAGATGTGGAGGCATTGGAGAGGGTACAGAGGAGGTTTACCAGGATGTTGCCTGGTATGGAGGGCAGGTCTTATGAAGAGAGGCTGAGGGATTTGAGGTTGTTTTCGTTAGAAAGGAGGCGGCTAAGAGGGGACCTTATCGAAACATATAAGATGATTAGAGGTTTAGATAGGGTGGACAGTGATAGCCTTTTTCCTAGGATGGAGAAAGCTAGCACGAGGGGACACAGCTTTAAATTAAGGGGTGATAGTTATAGGACGGATATCAGAGGTAGGTTCTTTACCCAAAGGGTGGTTCGGGAGTGGAATGCCCTGCCTGCAGCAGTTGTAGATGCGCCAAGTTTGGTGGCGTTTAAAGGTTTGATAAGTATATGGAAGAGAAGGGAATGGTTTAGTTTGGAGGGGCATTGCTTTTTATATTGGTCGGCGCAACATCGAAGGCCGAAGGGCCTGTTCTGTGCTGTAATGTTCTATGTTCTATGTTCTAATAGAACAAAGAACAACAAAGAACAAAGAACAACACAGCACGGGAAACAGGCCCTTCGGCCTAACGAGCCCGCGCCGCCATCCTAACGTCTTAATGACATATAGAGACCAATATAGGGACAATTTGTTACCCAATCAGCCTAAGAGCACATTTTTGGGATGTGGGAGGAAACCGGAGCACCCGGAAAAACCCACGCAACCACGGGGAGAACGCGCAAACTCCCGCAGACACAGGCCCAAATCCATGTGTCTGCACAGCAACAGCGATAGTCTCTGAGCTGTCATGTTGCCCATCTGATGGTCCAGTTTAAGCATACACTAACGACGTGAAGCACTAGGCCACTCCTGAAGTAACCTCTAGGAGCAGCCCTCGCACGACCTGCCGAATGCATGCACCTTGTTGATCAACAAGGTGGACCAAATAGCCTGTGGAAAGAATTAAAGTATTTAAACAGTCCTCATATATCCCTCTATCTGCAGACCGCTCACGTGGCTGTCCAAGAGACCCTTAAACAACCCTAGCGTGCCTGCTCCCACCACCTTACTCAGTAGTGCATTCCACACCCCCACTACCCTTTGTGTGAAAAAATGCCCTCTAATATTAGTCTTATACATAGCCCCCCTCACCCTAAGGCCGTGACCCCTTGTTCTATCTGAATCTAATAGTGGAAAAAGCTTACCACCATTTACTCTATCTATACCCCTCATAATCTTATATACCTCTAATAGATCCCCTCTCAGCCGACGTCTTTCAAGGGAAAACAACCCCAGTACGTTCAACCTTTCCTCGTAAGACAGCCCTTCCATACCAGGCAGCATCCTGGTAAATCTCCTCTGCACTCTCTCCAGGGACTCCACATCCTTCCGGTAGTACGGCGACCAGAACTGGACGCAGTACTCCAAGTGAGGCCTAACCAACATTCTATACACTTGCAACATCAAACTCCTACTCTTGTATTCTATACCCCTTCCTATGAAGGCTAACATACCATTCGCTTTCTTTATCACCTTTTCCACCTGTACTGACACCTTCAGAGACTTGTGAACCTGCACCCCCAGCTCTCTCCGCGTACCTATACTCCGGATAGTTTTACCTTTTATCCTATAACTCCCCTCTACAGTATTCCGGCCAAAATGCATCACCTCGCATTTATCCGGATTAAATTCCATTTGCCATCTATCTGCCCAATCTGCTTGTTGTTTTCTTTGCCACAAGAATCTATGGGGGCTTTTGTAGATTCTTACACCAGTTTAAAATTCAGCAATCTTATAGCTTCTGTTTCTTCACAAAATTCCAACTGAGATTAAGTCTGACCCACATTCCACATGGTGAAAGAAGAGTTTTTTACTTCGCTTACAGTGCAAGTAAATCTAACTGGCATTTTTTTTGGCTTTCTTCTTAATGAGTCGCAAACTTCACACATACTAATTGCAAACTGCGACTATTACATGGATGACTCTGCATCCCTTGATACAGCTCAGCTAGTTTCAGTCTGCACCGAAGTTTTGGTTTCCAAACATCGGATTCAGTTCCTGCTTCCTTAGAAACTGGGAGGATCAGTTTCCTTTCTATGTTTCCTTGGCTCATACATTGTTTAGGTTTCTCTTCCTGCCTTGGGAGGGCAATTAGCAATTCTCAATGCAGTATATCCCTTCCTTTCTAACTAAGAGAGAAATGAGTGTGTTTTAATTACTTGTTTCTAAAACTATAAATAATAAAAATAAACAATTAAACTTATTGTGAACATTCAATCTCACCATTGATATCATTGCACATTCTAACTTTTCTACTAACTTAATGCACTCAGTCATATACAATGAAATGAAAGATGTGTTTACGAGCTAAATAATTCACTTTGTCACATAATCACTTAAGAATGGTGGACATCTTTTCTGTGGAGTGGAATTCCATGTGAAATCAGATGTGCCTCATTGAACTCTTCAGCTGTCGATGTCAACATTGGATTCAATGCTATTGAAGGAAATTTTCAGTGCTTTGAAGAATGATACGTTTCATGCTATGATTTGTGAACTGTGCTTAATGATGATCATTGATCATTTTGTGTTGGTCACAATAAATGGCTGGATATTATCAGGGATTATTTACTTTCCCATATAAATATCATGTTTCACAAGCACTTTATCTTTCGGGCTTTAGTGGTGTAATTCTAGTTTTCATACTTCACTCAGCAGTTACTTTTATTCGATCCTTCCACTCTCTATCACATTCACAAGCATGTTGATCCTTAACTCCATGGGGTAGCTTGACATACAGAAATGGTCATGAAGATTTCACTTTGTTATTTCTACACAAGGCAAATACTGCCTGATTTTGTGCTCTACCATGTGGTCAATTCTTGGGAACCATATCTTTTCCCAATGTTATTGTTTGGTTTTGATAATTCTCTGGTGACCTTCGCAGGCTTTACTGACAACACATTCCATCAATGAGTGCAGAATGACAATGTAGTCACTGCATAACATAAGATCAAATGTAGTTGTTAGGTGAACTCATGTAATTATAAAGATCGTGTTGCGTATGAATGATTTCATTTATAGAAGATAGGCAAAATTCTTTGGCCACACTCGCCACAAAACTGGAGAATGCCGCTAGAAGTCAATGAACATTTGCATGGTTTCCCCCAACCACAACCCCACCCCCACCACTACCTGCTACAATTCCCATGGCAGGAAGACCTCCAACCACTCTCTCAATCATATCTTCCCTGTTTTGTGATTCCATAGCTCTCATACATAATTGCAATGTCTCATCTTGTTTTGTTACTGTTTTGATGTGGGTTAGTTTTAGCAGCATTGACACCACATTTAGGCTAACATAGTTAATATGTTGTCCAGCACCCTTTTCCTCACAACTTGAGGACAGGCTGTTGAAAAGGGATGCTGTGAAAGATAATCCATAAGTTGAGCTTGCCTGGCTGACACTCAACTTAGAATTCATACTCTTGTGATTTGAGTCTCCAACATTCTATCTGACTCAGTGGTTTGCTGTGTGGATTATTGAACAAGCTTGCTGATGGTCCATAATCAGTTATTACATTAAACTCACTTCTGTACAAGTAGAGATGAGAGTATAAGAAACCCCATGTGATTGACAGTACATCATTCTCTCTTTGCGAATAATATTGCACAATGGGCATCAGCAATCTGTTTGCCATTACAACAATTAATGAGTTACCTGCCCTTGTCTATCTGCATGAGAAATGTGCCAGCTTGCATCCACAATTAGGGGTGAGATTTTCCATCCATGTTCACTCCAAAACCAGAAAACCCAACCAAAGTTAATGGACCTTTGCATGGTGCTTCTCTCTGCTACAATTCCTGTGGTGGGTGGGATGGGAAAATCCCACCCAGCTGAAGGATTATCTCAGGGTCAAAATGGGCATTTATACTATTTGCTGATTGCTGTTCTTTGATCTGATATATAATCAGTTTCTATGATTTAGTCCACTCTCACTCGGTGGCCTCTTGTTAGATGATATAGAGGAAGATAACATGGCGAAGACAAGAAGAAGGAAGTGACTGCAGTACGTGATGAGCCTGAGCAGACTCCAAATTTCACACAAGGTTGTAGGATCCACACTGTTTGCAATGGCTTCAACTTTCCATGGATACTCCTTTACCACTGAATTCAAGACTAAAAAGTTCAAGACTGAAAAATTCATTGACCAGGCTCCTATTTTTGTGCAAGTGAGGCTCCATTCTCCATGGCAATGTAGACATGCATTAAGTATATCTTAAACTTCCTTTCAACGTGACAGCGGGTAAAAATGTCATCACTTCAAGTCCTTGAAGCGCAGATCGAATCATGTTCTAAAATACTTCAGCTGCTGAATTGACTCTAGAGTTGGGTTTCTTGTATCGTGGTGAATGGACCATACAGAAAGACATCCAGATTCTTCTGCAAGCTCGCTGTGATGATAGCCTGCACTTAGGTCAGGTTTAGCAAAGTGTTTAACACCATTACTGTTTTCTATCATTGATTATTAGTTTCAAATATCTTGATCCCTGCATGGCTAGATTTAGTGACCATGGCCAGAATTCTCCGACTATTCATGCCCCACGGTAGACATGGAATTCAGGCCAACATGTTCTATGATACACATAAATTTGCATGTGTCCGGTAGGGAAATCCACCTGATAGACACTGCCAGCAGGAAACCTTCCCATTTTAACAGTGGTGGGAGCACTTCATCTGAATATAGAAGAATTCTGCTCATTATCTTTTATTAATGAGCACATATCTCTACAATGGTATTGTTAAAGGTATTTTTACTCATACAAATTGTTTAAACTTAAAGGTTTTAAAGATTTTGTAACTCCCATTACAAAATCCAAAGTTTGGACATGAAAACTTTTCGATAATTTTCTCTTTTAAATTTCCCTTTTTCTTTCTGTTCCGTATGTTCACACTCAGAGCATGAATACAAAAGAAGCAATTTAAATCTACATTGGCAACAGACCTGCACACAGTTTCACTTTCAAATTGGGAGTGAATAGAATAGACTGGCAGATATTTCAATGAGTCTTAATTTCTGAATAATCTAGATGTAGAGGAAACATTTGTAGTACACTATTTTAGAATTGAGAGACAACAATAACAATTTGCAAACCTTGTGTAGAAAATTGCCTCTGAGTCTTTTACATTAAAGTGACAATAACATTTGTAAACCACATCTACAAACATTCAATCCCTCCTCCACCAACACTCAGCATGTACTATCTACAAGATACACTGCAGAAATTCTCCAAAGATCCTTAGACATCACCTTCCAAATCCACGACCACTTCCATTAAGAAGTAGAAGGGCAGCAGATACATGAGAACACCACTGCTTGCAAGTTCCTCTCCAAGCCAATCCTGAGTTGGAAATATATCGCCGTTCCTTTGTAGTTGCTGGGTCAAAATCCAGGAATTCCTTCCTTAAAGGCATTGTGGGTCAACCCCCAAAACATGGACTGCAGTGATTTAAGAAGGCAGCTCACCACCACCTCCTCAAGGGCCACTAGGGATGGGCAATAAATGCTGGCCAGCCAGCAATGCCTATGTCCCATGAAGGAATATAAAAAGAAGAGAAAAAAATAATACGGGAGGCACAGAGTATGAGAATTTGGAAAGACTAAAATGGGAAAGGAGGGCTGAAGGCTTTGAAAAGTTTTTGGAACAGAATAGGGAAGATGGCAAAGGAGAGAATTGGATGGATTGGGAAGAATAAAAGAAGTAAGTCCAGAGGGGTTATTATGGAATGGTCTTGGTAGCCTCTCACATTATGGTCTGACAAGCACTTGATAAGGACAGCCAATCAATTCTCTTAATCCAGATGGATATACCTGGAGTGTTCTTTACTGTATTTTCACCATATCTTTCCTCTTCCTCTCCCGAGGAAGTTTAGTCACGGCAGAATGCAATGTTATAGGTATCAGTTATTCTTGGATACCTTAATTAAATGGTTATTGTTCATATCTGAATTGGAACAGTCAACCACGAGGGGTATCAGTGTCTAGCTCGATACTGCCCTCACCTAAAGTTGCACGTATGAATTTGTCAGAACTCTCTGGATATCAACTTGGAGTAGGAGATCTGGGTGATTTTTGTTTACCCTTCCTTTATCAACTCAGGTGAGAGGCAGCCAATTATAGCTTGTTTACAG
This sequence comes from Sphyrna mokarran, assembly GCA_024679065.1. NCBI lineage: Eukaryota > Metazoa > Chordata > Chondrichthyes > Carcharhiniformes > Carcharhinidae > Sphyrna > Sphyrna mokarran. Next base: position 98,929,981 of record JAGIQG010000003.1, on the reverse strand, counting down.
ACACCGGAGCCAATTATCGCTCCTGAACTGTCACACCAGCTGAGATCAGATCATCTATAGACCTGGAACTGAACCTAGAACAGTTGGAACTGTATGCCATAGTTTGAATAGTGGCTGCACTAACTCATTCATTTCTTTACAGTTGTGATTTCTCTAGACTTCAAAGTGCAACTCAGCCATGGCACAGCAGAATCTTTTGTGTTTTTTATGGATGTACAGTTGCCCTGCTGCCAATCTTTAGGGCCTTCATATTTAGTGGGAAACAGTAAGTAAAAGGCAGATATACAGAGAAAAGTAGCAGACATTTCTAAAACACAGCCTGGTAATTATAGTGTCTAATAACATGCACATTCTTCACATAATGCAAGCAACCAAAATTCTTTTCTGTTTTAGCAGAGGCATTAACCCATTTGAAATAAACAATATCCATCTTTTCTGCCATCTTTCCTGAAAACATTGATTCATGCAGCAACATGGTGTCACAAGTATCAGCTACTTTCTGGTATCTAATCCAAATCACTGTTTTCACATGCATGCCTTCCACTGACTGCTTCAAAGGGTGTCATTAACATGCACAAGCTCGAGGGTTTGCATTCTTTCTTCACAATTTGGACTTAAGAATTAACCTTGTGGCCTCTCTTTGCAGTGTCTTCAGGAATTGCCTTTGGCATTTTAATGCAGCCATCCCGTTACCATTTTACTGTTGAATTTGGTGTATTATGTGTAGTAGTGGGCGTAATGAGGACACACAAGACATAAACGCAACTCCCCTATCTAAAGGGCCAATTCAAAGATGGAACTTAGAAGAGATCGGATTTGACATAGAGATAGAATTTTCCAAATATGGACATGTTCAGTGGCTACATTTTGCTTCCCTGATATCTCAACTGATGTATTGCTGGTAGCAGTGAAGATTTTGAAAGTGATACCCATCTCTGAAAATATGAGGAAGAAACATGTCACTGTTATAAAGAATGCTGTGGTGGTCTCGATGATTGGCACAGGAGTATTCTGCCACACTCCCGACTTTTATGCACGAAGTACTTTGATGACTTAACCAGGTCAGGAAAGTCACACAAAGTTGCAGACTCACCTCGATCTTATTGCATATGTCATTGCCTCAGCTCTACCTTATAAAATCTACTCCACAACATCTCTTCTCACACTCACTTATTGTGCCCTTTCTAAGCCCTTCCTCATATTCCAAACTATCCATCTTCAACCACGTTACTAATCTTCATGCAAGCTGATGCCCTCACTGATAGTCATCCTTATCAAATGAACTGTATCAATTGGGTGAACATAGACTATTGGACTCATTCATAGACCTCATAGGATCCCTACAGTGCAAAAGGAAGCCATTCAGCCCATCGAGCCTGCACCAACAATAATCCCACTCAGGCCCTATCCCTGTAACCAGATGTATTTATCCCGCTAGTCCCTCTGACACTATGGCCAATCAATCTAAATTACATATCTTTGGACTGTGGAATGAAACTGGACCACCTGAAGGTAACCCACGCAGACACATAGAGAACGTGCAATCTCCACACAGACAATGACCCGAGGCTGGGATCGAATCCGGGTCCTTGGCGCTGTAACGCAGCAGTGCTAATCATTATGCCACCATGCTGCCCTGTTGTAGGAGGAGAAAGTTTATAACACAAGGATTAGAAAGACAAACAGGAGCAGTCCCTCACAGATTTCCCAATTGACAGCAACAGAGGAGGGAATGGTTTCTCTTTATCACCTCCTTTGCCAAAAATTCCCTTAGATGGTGTGTCTCAAAGTTCTTCGTAAGGTTCTGCATAAAATGGTTGTTCTCAGCCAGACTTTATGCATTTCAGAACAGTCGTCTCAGGTTAGCCAAGGTCTGGGCATTGTCCCATCCTTTGTCTTTTAGCGGGGATAATTAACTTTTTAAATGTCTCAACCATTCACGTGAATGGCTCCTACTCTCCCAGGTTTGGCAAGATGGGAGAGAGCTTTTCACTGCTGTTCAATGAGTTGTGGTTGCTGTAAATGTAATCTTTGAGTTCATTCCTGATAACCAATCCCATAATTTTATATGAAACTGAACTAAAACGATGAGGCTTGTAGTTTTCTGTAGCTGTTTTCTAATCCTTTCTGAATGTAAGCATCATACTGTGTTTAAAGCACAGCACAGAAAGAGAGAGATAGCAAGATATTTAATAGCCTTATATCAAAAATGTGAAAAATTCACATTTCTACACATTTATACAGAAAAATCAGAAAGAGAAACATTGAGAAAATTGTCCAATGAAATTCTGAATATGATTTGAGTTCCTGGCCAATTAGAATTCTTTCTTAGCTTCACCGGTAACACAATTACATTGACCATGTTATTTGTGTTTTTTATCTTAATCCCAAAGTCATCAGCAACAGGAAATGAATAGATGAATCAGATAATTTCATTCTAATTAAGATACAACGATGATGATATGATATCTTAAGTGATCTTGATTCGGTGGCTAATAAATTCTATATTTCTCTTTTTCCCTGTCCGACTCCCAATTCCACTGATTCAGACTCAGAGAATGTAACCACCTTTATACTTTGCTTGTTGTAAGAATCTCATATCTATCAAGGAAAAAATTTAAATGACATTGGCAGCATCGGCCAAGCAGGATAATGTACAACCTCCAGTGGAGTTTCATGAGCACTGCCCTCAAGTGAAAGCAAAATGTGGATTCCATTGAACAATGCTGCATTTTTTTTTATTATATATGTATTACAGAATTCAAAATCAATAACATTGTTTTCCTTCCCTTTTTGAAGCAAAGATTTGTATGTCTCAGGCATAAAGTGAAAGTAAGGAGGACCCAACTCTGATACAAGGTGAGAATATGGATTCCGAATGTCACAGATGCCACCAGTTACGAAGTTATTGATTTTCATATTGTTGCACAATATTACAGTATTGGTGCATCATGTTACAATTTGATTCATGAATCAAGACCTAACTTTTTAAAGTCATTTCCCAATTATTTTTCCCCCTCTGCCATCAAAAATTACTGTGCTCCTTTCAAATTAAAGCAGCCATTTGATTGATACAATCCCCTGTTATTCCAATCCTACTGCCTCTTGCAGATTAGCCAATAAAGGTTTGTACTCGTTAATGAAGTGTCAGCTTTTCCCATTCCAGTTCTTGTCAGCCTTCCTAGTTGGAGGCTCAGTGGACATCAGGCAGAACTGGAAGGTAGCTGGAAGATTTCAGTATCTGTCACTGCTGCCACTTCAAGCCTCCACTGAAGTGGTGCAAAGTGAATATCTTAATTGGACCATGCAATATATTTTCCAATCTTTAAGTTAAAATCAGTTGATAAAATAGAAAAAAAAAACCCGAATATATTACACAGTCTGGTGGCTGGACTGAAATTTTGAACTGTCAAGAATCAAATCTTCTCACTATACCTTATTTAAATACTGCTGCTCACTGAAAAGATTCTCTTCCGTTAACATAAAAATTCAGTTTCAGCACTGCCGCATGTCTTTTCCATGTGTTATTCTTCTTATTTTATATTTTCCATTCGCTGGTCGCTCATCATTATGTATCGAAAGCAAGGCACAGCATTCTTTGGAAGAGAATTCTCAATGATTAACATCAATATTGCTCCACTCCTGACAAGCAAGAGGCTCGACTCAAATAGAGTGAACTAGACAATGTTGCTTTGACCCAAAATACCACAGCATTGCTTCGGTGTGACAATCTGCTTCAGGTTGAATGGTAAGTAGCCCGAAGTTTTGACTCTATGACCTTTTAGACAGGACTTCAGGCAGTCAACTGACTGAGGTGCTTGAACTTCATTTTTTAGTTTAAAAAATTGTCAGGACCTATATTTGTTGATTTCTGTCATATTTTGTGTCATACTTCCGTATTTTACTAAATGCATTATGGAAAGCATTTAAGGCCAATAAATATGGCTTACGTAGTACTACTGGAGCTGGTCCAGCTCAAGCTGGAGGTCCCTCACTCCAAGTGAAATGCTCAACAATTCTGTCCTTTGCAGTCTGCACACTCTGTAACTCACCACATGCAGAATCCATATTAATTCTCTAAAGTATCTGAGCTGGTGGCATAAGATGTCAAATCTTCATCATTTATCTGCTTTTACCCCATCATCCTGAGTGCATTTGGCAACATCCTCAAGCAGTCCCTAATGATGAAGGGAACCACATCCTCTCCAGGACTCAGGAAAGGCAGGTATCCTTTTCTGCTGTTGGTTCTGCTCTGCTCCTCCTTTTCTCTAACACCTCATCCTACAAGACAGAGACAAGAATATCAGTGATTGCATTTCATTCTGCTTGGGTGATGTGTCTGCCACAATGGAATAGCAAGAGCTGGATATGGGGTTGACTTCATTGCAATGAGTTTAACAATGAGATGGATTATTTAGATGTTGAACATGAGTCCTGAGTACCGGAAACTATTGTTGAATGGGTGATAGAATTTTGTTGCAGCATGTCAATTATTTCTGCTCCATGGACATCACTGCAGGAGTTCCTGACGGTATGTCCCAGGCCCAGCCATCTTCAGTTGCTTCATAAATGACTTTCCTTCCATCATAAGATAGGAAGTGGGGATGATTGCTGATAACTGCACAATATTCAGCACCATCCATGAGGTCTCATATACTGAAGCATGTCTAAATGCAGCAAGACCTGGGCAATGTCCAGGCTTGGGCTAACAAGTGCCAACATTATTGCCGCAAAAGTGCCAGTCAATGATCATCTCCAACAAGAGAGAAACTAACCATCATCCCTTGATATTCAATGTCAATACCATCGCTGAATCCTTCACTATCAACATTTTGGAGTTACCATTAACAATTAATTAAATTGGACTAGCCATATACATACTGTGGCTGCCAGGGCAGGTCAAAGGCTAGGAATCCTGTGGCAAGGAACTCACCCCTGAACCCCGAAAGCCTGTCCACCATTTACAATGTACAAATCAGGAGTTTAATGGAATACTCTCCACTTGTCTGGTAAGTGATGCATCATCAATACCCAAGAAACTCAACACCATCCAGGACTAAACAACCCACTTGATCGCTGCTCCATTCACAGACATGCAATCCCTCCACCACCAATGAACAGTGACAGCTGTGTGCACCATTTACAAGATGTACCACAGAAACTCACCAATGTTCATTATGGCAACAACTCCCAAACCCATGACCACCACCATCTAGAAAGACAAGAGCAGCAGATACTTTGGAACATCATCATCAGGAAATTCCTCCTCAAGTAACTCATCATTCCTGACTTGGAAATATATTGCTGTCCCTTGCGGGGTCAAAATGCTGGAATCAAAAGCTCAGGGACTGTTCAGCAGTTCAAGCAGCGTTATCTTTTGAAAGGGCAACAAGAGACAGGCAATAAATGATGGTCTAGTCAGCGATGCCCACATCCCATAAATGAATTAAAATAATGAGAGGCTAATGGTGTGGTGGGTAAAAGATGGCCATTCACTGACTTAGCTAGATATACTAGATCTTTTAATGTCTTATGACACTGCTGCCAGATCTTAAGAGCCAGACTTTGGATATTGATCCTCCTGGTCACTTCTTTCTGATAGTTCTGCCTAAGATTCCCCCAACTCCCTGCGGCAACATGACCTCTCCTCTCCTGTCAATCTCCACCACTAACTCCTGTACTGCTACATCCATATACGTAAGTGCCCTCTCTCTTTCCCAGGGCACAGTTCCTATCTGCAGCTAGTACCAGGGCAGTCAGTGTAGCTCCCTCCCACTGAGTGCTGCTCCTCTTTAAGAAGAGTAAGCTGGCTTTTTCCTCCTGATCTTTCAGGTAGCCAGCAGCATAAACAGCACTCAGGCCAACTCTACAAACACGCAAATGAGGGAGCAGCACCAATTTTGCATGCTGCCTGCCTCAATGAGAAGGGGCGTGGGTAGATCATGAATTGCGACCTCTGCAATCAAAAACAAGCCTTAACAAATTTTTAAGCCTAAGCATTTTAAAAGGCCTGATACATACAGTTGGTAATAGTAAGCTGTCTCTTGACAAAAAGGAGGCTGTGTGCAAACAAATTATGATCTTCCAATGACCTGTCAATTGACACTACATGCTACACATTTTTTTTTGTTTTATTTCTAATATTTCTTATTCAATAAGCATTTCTTCTTTCTTGCTGACAAGAGTTATAAGTTGAAATGAAATCCCCAACTGCAAACTGTTTATCGTATTAAAAACTACAGGCTAATGTTTTATTTATGCATGCTGATAAAGGGAAACCTGACTGAATTAATGTTTACCTAACAAGTTTCATATAAAACAACTATTACTATGATGGCACAGATCATAGGCACTGTGAGTTCAAATTTCTATTGAGGAACATCTCAATTACATACAGAATTCTGCTTATACTTCGATAAAACAACATCTGCTTAAGCATGCATTAATGTTAAAAATAACGGTGCAGCAATCAGCTGGTAATGTACAATGAGCCAGATGTCTTCTTAAAGTGCCAGATGGAGTAATGAAACTGCGATTGAAAATTAAAAACACTGTGAAAGGTCAAATCAATTACAATGCATTCAGACTACAATAAGAAAATGTTGTGTGTAAAAAAAAACTAATTTAAAAGCTTCTTTGGAACAGCAGGAGGCTATGACGATAAGCTAAGTAACAGCAATATCTATTTTTACTAGGCAATATTGTTTTTCATCACTTTTGATATTGTTACACATATTTAGCATTTAAACGAACTCTTTATAATAAATGAGACTTGAATATTGCTGAAAAGTGATCCACATCACCAAAGCTTTTCATAGAATCCTATAATGCAGAAGGAGGCCATTTGGCCCATTGAGTTTGCAGCAACCAGAATCCCACCTGGCTCTATTCCCATAACCCTACATTTTTACCCTAGATAGTCTCCCTGATACTAAGGGGCAATTTAGCATGACCAATCCACCTAATCTGCACATTTTAGGACTGTGGGAAGGAACGAGACATTAGGAGGAAACCCACACAGACACAGGGAGAATGTGCAAACTCCACACAGACAGTGACCCAAACTAGGAATCGAACTCAGGTCCCTGACATTGGGAGGCACCAGTGCTACCCACTGGGCCATCATGCCACTTTTCATTCTGCACTCATCACACTTGCATACAAGAATGCCAAATTTCAAACTGTCACAAAAATTTATACTGCAGGAGATAAGCTGATTGGTTGGCAAGTCGACTTTAATTGCCTGAGGCATTGTCATGATGAAAGCAGTAGGGATTATAAGTTCTCCAAGCCCCTATGATCAACGATTGGCTGATCAGAAGAAACAGCATGTTCCTTTGGTTGTTTAAAGTATGCAGTGTGCAGATTCTCCTCAACCAGCCCTCGCTTGCAAAACCTAAAACAAAATATTCACTGATAGTTGCGATTCTTTGATTTGGCAGCACTTACTGAACAATTCTGAGGACACTAGTAACTACACTAGGTGGTCTTGTAACACAGTGGGTAATGTTTCTGCCTCTGAGACAGAAGGTCTGAGTTTGAGCCACACCCCAGGACTTGATGGTCAAGGAAACTGTGTTCATTATGCAATCAACAAGTTGAGTTTGTCAATTTGAAATCCTTCCAAACACACAAATAGCTGGCAGTAAAAGGCTCCTGTAAGCTGCACTGGATGTGGAGTAGCACCCCTTAAGCTACAAGCCACTGGCAACAGATTATAACCTGTTCTGGGAATTACTAGCTATGGAAACAGACAAAAGTCTGCGTTAGTGGACCATTAGGTGTGGGAAGAGAACTTGTTTGAAATAGCACTCTAACAGCTAATTTAAATAATCAATCATGCTCCTAATGTGATTCATTTATGGTCATTTAAAGCAATATCTATTTAGGTTGTGTATTGGAGATACGATATGTAGGACAGACTTTAGTAAAAAACAAACATAATGGCATGTAATCTCTTCCATGCTGCTTTGTCTCTCTGTGTTTCCCGTGCTAGGTCTATTACATAATCTGACACATATATTGATATCACAGAGTTCCAGTGAGCTAATACAAATAAATATTAACATATAATGTTTCCTCCCCCTTTAAATTAAAAATCCCCAAATAATTCCAAAGCAAGTTCAGTATGAACAAGTTGAGTCATTATTAATAAGTCAGATGGCTTGGGTGTTTGTCACTCTCGGAACAGTTGATGGTGAACCTCTGGCATGTTCTTCTTCACACTGATGAGAACCTATGACATCTTTGTCTTTGCACAGACGTTATCAGTGGTTGGTTTAACCAGTGTTGACATTGGAACTAGAGGTTGTCTCTGCATTTGAAAAGAAGGTAAAATGTTGCTTTCCTCAATGGTGTCTGATAGCATAGGGGACATAGAAAGGTTCAAATCAGGACTTTGTAAGTCTGATCCTGGATTTTCAATATACTCCAGATTTGGTAGATCTGTTCATTTGATAAGTGAACCTCATTCCTTTGTTGCTGTTAAAGTGTGTTTCAGAGTTTGAATGAAGAGTTCTGCAAGCCCATTAGTAGCAGGGTGATACAGTGTCGAGGTTATATGTTGAATACCATTCTCTGTAGCAAGTTCTGAAATTCCTATGAGACAAATTAAGGTCTGTTGTTGCTTACCAGCTATTCAGGAAAATCCAAAGTGACTAAATACCTTTCCTGACTTCTCAATAATCTTCTTAGCTGAGGTAGAGTTCATCACAGTGACATCTGGCCATTTGGTGTGAACATCAACCTTTGCTAAAAATATATCTCCTTTGCAAGATTCTGCAAAATCCATACATACACATTACCAATCTGTGCATGTGGATTTTGAAGAATTCTTCAGAGGATAACTACACATGGACAATCAACCAAGTACAGAATCGAACCGGGTCCCTGCTACTATGAGGCAGCAGTGCTAATTGTGCCACGGTAAGTGTAAGCAAATGGCTTTGCCAAGCTGGCAAGACTTCCAATGGCCCAGGTCTAAAATAACTGCACCCATGTGATTCTAAAGGTTCCAAATGTTAATAGGAAGATATTTTGTAACCTCGCAGGCTGCCACTCCAACAATGTAAGGCGTGCAACCATGCTCAGACCATCCTCTCGGCGAATGCCCATTCTCCTGGCAGCAGTCATGACACATTCATCCTGTGCCAGTCAGCTGTATCTGCCATCTTTGAACTACTATGAGAGTCAGAACATGGCCATTGGGTAATAGGGGATACCCATGTACTCCTGGTTAATGACTCCTCTTTGTCATCCATGTCTACAGTGGCAGCCATGAAGCAAACAGAGATGGTGTGAAGCATCGCCTTGCTGAAACAATAGCTCCCCTACGTGGACTATGTGGGGATGCTCTGCAGTACTTAACAGAACATATCTCCAAGTTCATGTGGTCTGCTGTACCCTTCTTAGCCTTGTAACATGAGGATGCAGTCCTTGCCATTAAGCCTTTAAAGGCTGCCTTGACAGGAAGTTGAAGACAAAGACGAAGAACAGAAGAAGTGGAGGAATCAAGGAGCCCTGGGCTGGACTGGCAATCAGCAAATAATCAGATTCCTGTTACCATGAAGGGTCACCCCTATATTATTCTTGCTGTCAACTTCCCACTTTTCAGTCCATCTGCAAAGGGCCACTACAAAATCTATTTGCTCCAAGTTCTGATCTAAACCCACCAACAAAAACAATTCCAGTTTGGGATGAGGTCATGTTACTCATTAAGCACTGACCGATCAGAGTGATTCCCTATTCTTTAACATTTACTTCTGTTCTTTCCCTTCCTCAGCTTGGGAACTTTAGCTCAGTAATTCTTCCAGCCTCATTTTAATTTCTCATGAATTTGGTCTTTTCAAGCTGAGCATGGGCTTCCACTTACATTCCAGGATAGTTTGCTGGACACTGGATCCCTCTGCCTCATCCTGGCAGACTAACCTGTCTCTGAGCTCCAGAACTGTTTTTCAAAATCTTTTCCCTTTCACTGCCTATCACCATGGCAACATGAATTTCATGGGCCTTGTATCCAGGTAGAAATGTTGAGTAATTAATCCTTGAGACCCCAGGTCTCTTTTTCTGTTGGAAGTAAATGGACAGTTGAAAACATAACTACTTACAACCTTACATTCTCAACAACCTAAGATTCTGGAACTTTGGATCCACCCAGTCTATTTGCTGTTAGCACACAGGCTGCTGCCATTGTCCCCAAATGTAAACATTTTGCACCTTCTCCTCAGTAACACAATCCGGGCCCTCTTTAAGTCTGAACAATCAAACCAGCTCAGTTTGCTGTCAGAAGAAGTCACACAGTTCTGAAACATCATTGTCTTATAAACTTCATAATCGTAATAATTGACATACTCCCATAATATCATCTGCCAACAACAATGGAGAAGGCAAGATGCCATGGTTTGACATGTGTCCTTCACTAAGATGGAACTAAATGATGGGAAGCTCTCAGACAGAGGACAGGAAGAGGCAATCTTCCACCAGACCAAACCCTGGAAGTTACAGAAAAGATCAAGAGCTGTGGATCTGGAGGATCTGGCAATATCGCTGTAAGAGGCTGGATGACCTTTTCCATTCTGCAAGGGTAAGGAACATGCCTTATATGGGCACACACCTAAAGGAGGGTGTGGATGATGTGTTTTGGATCTGGGTAAAATGGTAGTGGATCAATGAAATGAGGCTTAGTCAGAATGCCTGGCTTTGGTTGTCTGGAAGGTGGGATCAGAAAGGTAGACTGGCATACAAGGAACACCTCTGACATAAAGGAGCGAGGTACTATCAGTTGCGTGCCCAGGATCCGGATGTTTAATTTCTCTAATACAAAACTCATCATTCTTCCATTGTCTTCGAAAGAAAAGAGTGCCCATAAAGTCCAGGAGCAGTCAACGAGTGAAGACAGCAAGACTTAGATGGAGGAGGACATCTTACAATGGGCCAATGAGCAGGATTACAGATATGCTGGCCATACAGGGGCTGGAGTTCAAGGCGAGAGGGGCTGAAAGTTATAAAGATCATCATTTGGTCTAAGGGATGGTTGACAGTGTTGAAGGAATGTCTCATCTAAAAGGCCACAGGGCACAAAAAACATGAATTTATAATCCAACTGATTTATTTGATAGTAAAAACGCGAGCTTTCAACACTCTGTGTCTTCCTCAGGCAAATGCAGTGTTCTGAACACTGCATTTGCCTGAGGAAGACACAGAGTGTTGAAAGCTCGCGTTTTTACTATCAAATAAATCGGTTGGATTATAAATTGGTGTTGCTAAATTCTTACTGAGTTCTTACCACCCCAATCCAACGCCGGCATCTGTATATCACAGAAAACATGTCAGAGGTGTGGCAATCTCTTTTTAAACCTCAGATGCATTGATGAGCAGAGCTAATCTTTCCATCTTTTCATCCTCTCCCCACTCTAGAACACAAATTTTTGAAAGACACAGCAGAGAGACCTGATCCAATACCTTCAGCTCAGTCCAGCCATCTGAACTTCATTTTGAGCAGAGATTCTATGCTGTAAATCTCTATGGCTATATGACCTGCCCAGTGTTGTGCTTGCTGGATATCCGGCTTGCATTATAATTGTGCTCAGCCTCTGTTCCAGGATCCTTACCAAGATCTGGTGCATCCATTTGATGGTTAGCTCTTGTCACCAGGTATGAATGCCTCCAATAAGGCTGCCAGGGTGAATAGCTGCGGTACTTCAGAATACCTGAAGATGTGGCTACATCCATGCACAGGTCCACATGATCCTCGAGTGGTAGGCACAAACAAGTTGTACGTTTAGCAGTTCATGAATGTCTGTGGCTGGCCTGCAGGAGACTCATTGGCGACAACTCCCTGTACTTTACAGAATTCTGCTGTTACAACAAACCCCCGATTTTCCCAGTCTGTCTGCATCCATTGTGTAGTTCATTAAGTTGTATGCTCTCCTACAAAGTGCCTCAGTTACTGCCTTGCTGCAATGATGTGTTGATGCCTATGAGATGCCACTCAGATTCCTGACTGTTGTCTGAAAAATGGCAAAAAACTGCCAACTTCAGAGTCATAGGAATTTGAATGTACCTCTCTGTCAGTATCTTGCACAGTGATATCAGTGTTGGCTAGGAGAGACACAATCAGCAAAGCCACCAATCAACTGACAATTTCAGACGTTTTGGCCACTTCCGGTCAAGTCTTCTGAATGGACCACTTTGGTGATGGGCTATCTGCAGCCTTCTTACCTTTCAACAACATCAGGTGCCTCAGGCACTTGGTCAGCAGAGGACAAGTGTCCTTGGACTACCAGCCTCCACTTCCTCCATCTCTTGTTCCCCTCCTCGTTGGAGCAGCCTCCACCGTGTTGCACAGTGTCCACGGGGACGTGAGCACTGACTTCCTCGTTTTCTCCTTTTTAGGATTCTCAGTTTCTTCAGCTCCCCTGAATTTTGATTCCCTTGCAGAGCCTTCCTTGTGGTGTACAACTTTGAAATGTTGCCATAAAATCCAAAACCCAAACCTTTCTCACCATTGGCAAATGCTATCTCTACCTTCTCAGACTAAAACGCTCTTCACATCTTATATAGTCACTTATGCTTATCTGCTGAGATTCACGCCTTCTATCTGATTGCTGCTCACCCAGTAAAACTGCCTTGTAAACTTCCATTTAATTGCATCTTTAATTGCCTCAACTGGCTGATAATTGCTCATCTTCGGAAAGTGCGAGGATTTCCCATTTCACCTCACACTCATCTTCTGTATTATTGCAGACAGATGTCAAGATGTTGCATTTCCAACCCAATATCATGGTGCCTAGTTTTATAGAGGGACAAGGAGTACAACTCTGAACTACCACAATAAAATCCTCATCTGATGAAGGACCAGCAGGCCAAAAGCTCGTGATTCCAGACAAACCTGGTGGATTTTAATTTAATATTGTGAGACTTCTTACTGTGCCTATCCCAGTCTAACGCCAGCATCTCCACACCATAAGATCCATCCCCATGCAACTTCGTCCAACAATACCTCCAATAATTCACACAAGGCTGAAAGATTCATCATAGGAATTCTCCTATGTTCCATCTTCTTTGCCTGGCCTTTAAGTTTATTTATTAGTGTCACAAGCAGTGTTACATTAACACTGCAGTGAAGTTACTGTGAAAATGTCCTTGTCTCCTATACAGTGCGAACAGAGTGCTCCCAGCATGGCTGTGGAAAATGGCAGATTTTTGGGGAAGGAGATGGCAGATGGTCTTTCTTTAAGATCTCAAGAAGCTCTAGGCCTTGAAGACCTGGGTGCTGCAGACTGCACCAACTCAGCATAGTCAGCAGCTGTCTGGGCTGGCTGGCTGACAGACAACAGCAGGGGCATCAGTGGAATGGCAATGATAAGTGTACAAATGCCGGCATCCTGAGAGGGTGCATGGCTTTTGAGATACCAGCCTGAGCTTCCACAACAGCAGCAAGATGTTAGATGGCCTCTGACTGAGCTGGACTGGAAGCCGAGACATCAATGAGCAAGTGCTGCAACACTGGTGGGTCTGTAAGTACCATCAGGCAGTTAACCTGGAAAGGGTGGACTCCCAAGACTTGCACGATGCCCTGTGCCAAGTCAGAGTTGAACTCCTCTTTGATGCTTCCTGATATTATCCATAGTAGATTTGATTTTTAAACATAACTGAATATTAAGTCACATAAGCTGATCAGCCCTATTTCCTAAGGTTTAAATCAGGTTTATATTGCATCTATGTGAATGTGCAGAGTGTGGTAAGTGAGGTTACTGAGCTAGAGGCACAAATAGTCACATGGAATTATGACAATAATTGCAAGCTGGCTCAAGACAGGACAGAATTGGGTACAAAATAGTCCTAAAGTCAAGGAAAGATTGAGGAAGAAAGAAAGGAGCAGATTGGCAGTATTGATTAAGGTAAATATTACAATAGTGGAGAGACGCGATATCCTTGACAGATCAAGGACATAATCCATTTGGTTAAAGCTAAGAAATAATAGAGGAAGCAAGTGCATTGCTTGGTGTATTCTATAGGACAAAAACTAGTGGGAAAGATATAGAGGAACAAATTTGAAAGGAAATGATTCAAAGGTTCAAAGCCTAGACAATTATGGGGCACTTTCCTAATATGGATTGGGATGGTAATTGAAAGGGACAAGAGTTTCTAGAGTGTGTTCAGGAGAATTTTCTATAATAAATTATGTTTCAGGCCCAGCAAGGAGGCATTGCCAGACCTGGTTCTGGGGAATGAGGTGGGTCAAGTGACAATAGGGGATTATGTCAGGGAGGGGCTTAGGTCAGCTAAAGAAAAGGCAAGGAACAATCCCAAGTAGGAATAATTAATTGTGGGCAATCCAATTTCAATGGCTGAGAAAGGTTGAGGCTGGAATGCTACCACCGTTCACGCTGGCCAAATTTTCCCATTCTGCTGTAGTGAACAGAGATTTGGCTAAGCACCAATGTCCACTGCCATCAGAACATGACTTGTACAGCTCGTAAAATCGTGTCCCTCGCCCAGATAAACTGGAGTCGAATATTGACAAAACTGTAACAGAATAATAGTCTGGCCTTAAGAGAAGATGGTTTATGTGAAGTCAAGATGCATTTCCCTGGGTGGAAGGTAAGGGTAACTGAAGTCAGAGTTTCCTGAATGATGAAAGAGATAGAGGGTAATAAGAAGCTGAAAAGCTTCAAATGATAAATGTCAAATGCAAGAAACAATTGAGAAAAAGGCAGAATTTAGTAAAAGTAAAGTTTATTTATTAGTCACAAGTAAGCTTACATTAACACTGCAATGAAGTTATTATGAAATTCTCCTTGTCACCACAGTCCGGCGTTTGTTCGGGTCAATGCTCTAGCACATCTTTCAGCATGTGGAGGAAACCAGAGCACCCGAAGGAAACCCATGCAGAACATGCAAATGCCACAGACAGTGACGAATCTGGGAATCAAACCTGGTGCTGTGAAACAGCAATGTTAACCTCTGTGCCCCTGTGCCACCTGGTTAGATGGTTCAGAGATAAAGGATAAAAATAAGTAAGAGAAGCAAAAATAGGTCATGAGAAAGACTCACAGAAAACATAAAAAGGAATCCGCAAATCTACCATAAACAGTAAGAATAAAAACTAAAAATAAAATAAATGAAGTGTTGGGGCGGTTAAGGGCCAAAAAGGGGATTTCTGCAGTGAGACAAAGGACATGGTTGAGGTATGAAATGAGTCAGTCTTTACTATGGAAGAAGATGCTGTCGAAGTCATCGTGAAAGAGAAGGTAACTGAGATACTGATTGGGCTAAAAATTAATGAACAGAAGATTTGGATAGGCATGCCATACTTACAAGACAATAAGGCACCAGGGCTAACTAAGATGCATCCTAGGATACTGAAGGAAATACCAGAAGCATTCCAAATCTTAGAAACAGAAGTGGTGCCAATGGACTGGAGAATTGCAAATGTTACACACTTGTCCAAAAAATAATGTAAGGATAGCCCAGCATTACAGGCCAGTTAGTTAATTCATGGTGGTGAGAATACTTCTAAAAATGGGGCAAAATTAACAATCGGTTGTACAGATGTGGATTAATTAAAGCAAACCAGTTCCAATTGTGCATTGGCCAATATTAATCTCTCAATCAACATCGTTAAAGCAATTCATCCTTTCATGATCATACTGCTGTTTGTTGGATCTACTTGTGTGCAGATTGCTGTTAAATTTCTTATGTTACAATAGTACTTATTGACCACACTTAGTGTACATGATTGGCTGTAAAACACTCACAAACCCTGATGGTATGGAAGGAGATACAGAAATTGTAGTCCTCCTAACTTGTTTCATATTTGTCCATTTCATATTTACATGCTCATATCTCAAATTAAGCAACCTCTTTGAATCCATGTTGTACATTATTCTCAGCATTTTAAAAAACCTAGCCACATATCCTCAATGTTCATTTTCTCTAATGAAAATAAGTTCAATTCTTTTGAGTCCCATTTTCATAATTTAAAGCCTTAACTCCCAGAATCATTTTTGCACATTTCACTGAAGATTTTTAATCTGGCAAACACTTTTTGAATACAAATTGATCAAAAATCAAGGATGTTGAGTCATCTTAGTGATCATCAGCAGATGAATTGTGCTCAGTGCATCACAGATCATCCAGGCATCAGCAAACTGCAACTAAACAAAGGATAAAGGGTAACTTGTTTACCGGTTATCCAGATGCATTCTGTCAGATCACTGAAATAGGGACCTCAATGAGATAGCTTTGCTGGAATGCACTGATGAGAATCCACTTTGAGATACCAGGTTCACTGGTCAACCCGCCTAATAGATTGCTATCACTATCAAGGAACACAAAGGACTCTGGCTTGAAGTTGACAGATGGCATAGCACTTTTGATAGCAATTATAGGAAGACAGGTTATTACCTGTAAGTGTGTAAATTGAGAGAGATGGATACTCAATGAGATCTTAGAGTCCTCATGCATCAGTCTCTGAAAGTAAGCACGCTGGTACAGCAGGCAGTAAAGAAGGCAAATGGCATGTTGGCTTTCATAGCGAGAGTATAGGGATAGAGGTGTTTTGCATCAATTGTATAGGGTGTCATGAGGCCACATCTGGAGAATGGTGCGCAGTTTTGGTGTCCTTATCTGAGGAAGGATGTCCTAGTTATAGATGGAGTACAACAAAGGTTTACCAGGCTGTTTTCTGGGATGGCAGGTCTGTTGTATGAGGAGAGGCTGGTTAGGATTATATTCATTGGAGTTTAGGAGATTGAGAGGGGATCTCATAGAAACTTATAAAATTCTAAGAGGGTTCGACAGGGTAGATTCAGAAAGAATATTCCCAATGGTGGGGAGTCAAGAATTAGGGGTCGTAGCTTGAGGATAAGGGGTAAACCTTTTAGAACTGAGGCGAGGAGAAATTTCTTCACCCAGAAGTTGGTGAATGTGTGGAATTCACTACCACAGAAAGTAGTTGAGGCCAAAACGTTGTCTGATTTCAAGAAAAAAATTAGACCTAGCTCTTGGGGGTAAAGGGATCAAGGAACATGAGAGAAGAGGGATCAGAATATTGAATTTGATGATTGGCCATGATCAAAATGAATGGTGGAGCAGGCCCGAAGGACCAAATGGCCAACTCCTGCTTCTAATTTCTATGTTGCGCTCTCTGCCGTCTCTGCTCAATCATGCTGCCCACCCAGAGGCATCCCCACTGCTGCTCCCAACCTATTGAAGCTTTTTTATGGATAGGTCACCTTTTTCTCTATCCTCTTATGCCCTTGCAGTGAGAATGCAGCAACACCCTGCAACAAACTCCTCAGCAAATACTCCAAGGTATTTCCAGATTCTTCACAGGAGAGAAAAATGTCAAAAGTAACTGTACCACAGATTAAATGCCTGGTCTTTTAAGGAGGTTTGGTGCAGGACCCAACATTTAACCAGACTGTATGGCATCAGGATGGCAGCAACCTTCAAAGCCTGTGCGCACTCACTCTGCTCCTGCTGCAATGCCATGCGATCACACAGAAAGCAGCAAGAAACACATCAAGTCACTGGGTAATGGTGGTAGGCTGGCATAATGCCATTCGAATCGACTTTACACAACCACATTTCTAACCCATATTGCTTTCCGTGCACTCAATGCACAATATTATACTCAGTAATCACAATTATATAAATGTTTGGTGTTTTATTTACCTTATTTCCATATGAAGTCATTGTAATACCGTAATCAAACAAGATTGATATTCCAAACTTAAATACTCAAAACAATTTGAAAAACAATCAAGCACAAGTTCTGAAGACAGCAGATGGAAACTTCCAAAAAAAGGGGCGATTCTCTGACCCCCTTCACTTGGCCAGCAGGAATCCCAATGCCCCAGCGAATGGCACATCAGGCAAAAATTGTGATTCCGAATGGGTGTAAGGGCTTTTGGGATTCACTCACCCCATCCCACCCAGCCAGCCCCAATTGGATTCCCACCCACAGGGGGCAGCAAGTTGTTAATTATGCAAACCCACTGATTTGAATGTAATTAGTGTGTTCGATAGCACATTCACCAGCCTCCCTCCATTCATCTGACCCACCAGCGGAACAACATCAGGAGGGCTTTAGAGTTGCTGCCCTCAAGTGGGGACATGGTGTGCTGCACCCCGAGGTCCAGTAGAACCTCTCTGAAAAGAGGGGCATTAAGCCCTTCCCCACACCAGCTGGTGAACCAATCCCCACTCAGCACCCCCTCCCTCCATTTCCCCCACATATCCATGTTCAGGCCAATTGCCTTGGCATTGCCAACTGTGCAGTACACCCTTGAGTAGATGCATTGACATGAACAGGTGTAGTAATGTGGGGAATGTTATAGTAACTTCATTGTAATGTTAATGTAAGCCTTATTTGTGACTAATAAATAAACTTTACTTTTAGCTTACTTTAGCCTGGCACTGACAATCTGGCCTGGTGCCTTGGGCCTAAGGGCATCAAGGAGATATGTCCAGTACCCATTTTTCCCTCTGCTGTTGCCAGGCAGCAGAGGAAGGATTCCTGAGAATTAGATGGGTTCAGGCTTGGGGGCAAGGTGATGACTCTCCCCTGAAATGGAGGTGTCATAGTTGGCCTGCCCCTATTAATCTGGGGGATCTGAGGGGAAGGAGGCCTGAGTGGAGGATCTCAGTGGGAGAAGGGGGCCTGAGTGGGGATCTAACGAGGGGGGGGGGGGGGGGGGGTTGAGTTGGGCATTTGCAGGACAGGAGTGACTAAACTGAGGGATTTAAGGGGGAGGGAGGTTGAGTGTGGGGTGTGAAGGTGAGGGGACTGAGTGGGTTATCTAAGAGGAAAGTGATCAGGACTGAGAGAGTTGAATTGGGTCACCTCCTTACCTAAATGATGTGGATGGAGGGGTGGAAGTGTCCCCTGTTTGGTGAAGGGTTAGTGATGCTCCCATAGTCAATGCAAGGGACACCATTTCATTTTGTGTGGGGAGTGTTGCCTGCATCCAAACGCAGAGATATGGGGGCCGTATTATAATGGCCTGGTCCTGCGGAATAGCGGGTCTGGCTGGCTAGTTACTCAAGATGGCCACATTAGCATCTTTCAGGTGGGTAAATTCCACGTGCCAGATGCTGCCAATGCCAGCGGGATGCACAACTATTTTCCCATTGGCGTGGGCACTTCGACCCAAAACAGGAGAATTGGCATGTCAGGTTCTGACTGAAACTGGTACGTTTCTGTCCCAGTTTTCTCACCAGATCTTGTGACACTCAGTGAAAATAAAACTGAGGGATGTGGCTTGCACTGTCACTCTGGGGAATAGGGCCTGATCAGCTCCACAGAGATCAGGGTACCATTTTTAAAAGGCGCACTAATGTGAAAATAATAGACCCCCCCCAGCCCACAATGGAGGCACCCCACCAAACCCACCACCCCACCGCAAGCTCAAGATGGCCACATTAGCACAATCTGCCCCAACCACAGGAGTATAGGGGGACACTCTTTTGCCCCCTACCCACACTGTCCTCAGTGTGCAGCTTTCTCCCCCTGCCACACAAAAAGGGAATCCCCTCGAAGGAGGAGGGCAAGCTCCCTAGCAGTACCTATCACAGTGTCCACCTTATTGCCCCCTTACAGTGCTAGTTGGGGATAGTCAGGGCAGCAGGAGGCAATATCCAGCCTTGGCTCTCAACCTCTGGAGCTTCCAGGCAACTCTGCACCCTAAGCACAGTCACTTGGACTAGTTCTTGGTATCAAAAACCAGTAATGAGTCATGCCAATGTGGGGTTACATTCCATGGGAGAAGGATGCTATGGCATAAAGATGTATAATTATCTTTAAATGAATGTAAATTCATGCCTCTCTGGTGAATCCTGTTATACTGCTGATGGAGTGTGGAGAAGTTCTCAAACTGAGATCTCACTGACACAAATTCCGTTTTGGCCCTCTGATGAGATTTAGTGCCCGAAACAGGATTTGCATTGGCAGGGAGCAGGCCTCTAAATCTCATCCTGTATTACTTTAAATGTAGGTTGGCTGTTAATAGAGGTGCTATTTTTGTCAGGAAACACAATACTCGTGCAGAAAACAATAAAAAGACATCTTGGATGATTGCTTGCTACTTAAGGTAACCTTCTGTGGCCCTTTGTGGTGTACATGGAAGAAGTCATGGCTTCCCATCTGAAAGAAGAAAAATCAAATCATCACAAAAACTTTGAAATATTGCTGGTAGTAATCTGCACTCTCCCTGCAATATATTTGCACAAAGATAGCACAGATTGCCAGACTGATAAACAATAAGTTCTTGGGCTTTGTAGTTAGGATAGGTTTCTGGATGTATCATGCAATATAACATTAAAGGCCTTGCTGCTAACTGTGATAGGTGGCTGTACTGCTTAGCTGAATCCCTGTTGCGTCTGAAGATGTTTGCACACTCCTTCTCTACAATGGCACTTTCAATAAACCTGCTGCCTCACATAGTACCAGTTGTAACCTACATAGCTTCTACTGTTCCTGAATATCTCGGCCTCCTTACAACCTCCTGTGCAACCTGCCAACTCTTGTTATATCCATGTCCTTGGGGGGAACAAATAACTCTTTTATATTATTACTTCCATCACTGCTGTGATGATACTTCACAACACCTTTTCACTGAGCTCATTAACAGCAGGTCTGAGCTGGAGGAAAATAGTTGCTTTTGCTCTTGATCCACAGCTTCAATTTTCTACACAATTCTTTTTATGACTGGCCATTAATATAGCTTTACAAGTAGAAATGTGTTTTTCCCGGTGACAGCCTGAGTTTTCTTTAAATGTTTACTTTGCGGTTGAATTGTAAGTCCAGCGTAAGACTATCCACTCAGGATATTCTCAAAACCAGTGACTAATCTCAACTGACATAGTTTGCACTGCCATCAGGCTGAGATTCCAGTATCACAGCAAGGTAGCCATTATTTTACTATTGTCAATTTGTATCAGAAAGGCAAATTCAAGACAGATTTGAAAAAAATTTCTTTATCTAGGGGGCACAGTAGTTAGCACTGTTGCCTCACAGCACCAAGGATCCGGGTTCAATTCTGGCCCCAAGTAGTTGTCTGTGTGGAGTTTGCACATTCTCCTCGTGTCTGCCTGGGTTTCCTCCGGGTGCTCCGGTTTTCTCCCAGAGTTCAAGATGTGCAAGTTAGGTGGATTGAACATGCTAAATTGCCTCTTAATGTCAGGGAGAGTAGTAGAGTAAGTATGCAGGGTCACAGGGATAGGCAGGATTGTTGCTGGTGCAGACTTGATAGACCGAATGGCCTCTTTCTACACTGTAGGGATTCTATGATGTGGAGGTGCTGACATTGGACTGGGGTAAACACATTAAGAAGTCTCACAACACCAGATTAAAGTCCAACAGTTTTATTTGGTAACAAACACTATTAGCTTTCAGAACACTGCCCCTTTTGCAGGTGAGTGGGAGTTGTGTTCACAAACAGGGCATATAAAGACACAAACTCAATTTACAAAATAATGGTTGGAATGCGAGTCTTTACAAGTCTTTTCGGTAGCTTATATGTTCTGGAAAAATGATACCAAATAAGCTGAAAGGTATACCTTGTGATCGGTTTGTATTTTAAGACATCATTAGCAGACTTTTACTACCTCCATGGCCTTTGTTCAGATACCATAAATCCTTAAGATCAGAGATCTATTAGGTCTTGCAGATAATTTTTTAAAAATGTTTTCAATAAACATCTTATAATGATTAACATTTGCGCCTCACTACAGACTTGCATTTTCTTTCACTTGTGATAATAACTATTAGGACATTGATTGATGATTAAGGATAATTTTGTGGTCGAATTTAACAATAGCATTAGCCATTGTCTGCTGCAAGAAGCAATTTAAAAGTATGTTGCTGGGAATGACAGCCTGCCCTGTTATACATTGATCTGTTCTTTTCGAAACACTCAGGCAATAGTTTCCTATCAGCTATACAGGCAAGAGAAGGACTTGCCATCGTGGGTTAAGACTGTTTTTTAATCTCCCAGAGGGGAATGCCACATGCCCTTTGATAAAAATCAGGCCCACGTTTTTCAAAATGTTTTGATATCTGCCCTGGGTTTACAGTTCCCATAAATGTTTGACCTCACTGGCACACAAGCATTTAGTACTTATTCACTCAGCAGAAATGAACCGATATTTACAACAGGATGACAGTCTTGAACTACACAAAGCAAGAAGGTTTGAAAAGGAACCTTTTTAAAACTAAATTAATCTTACGCTTTAAAGCTGCAATCTTCAAAACTATTAAAACAGTACTGATCGTGTAAACAAAGCTTGTGTTCAGGCTATTTTATCCTGCATGTGCCCTATACACCATATCAAACAAAAAATGAACCTCAATTGATGTGACGATGCTGCAATTGACAAACGCGTCTGTCAGAAACACAGAATTTAAAAATGCTTTATTTAATTTAGTTAAAAAAAATGGCAATTGTGATACTTTAGAAACAGCAATTTAAACAAAATGGTGATCATTTTTGAAGAAAGCAAGCAAAAAGAAGAAAACTTTAAATGAATTCAATTTTCAACCTTTTAATGATAGTTTCATTAATACTTTTGCTATCATTTTCAGTCTCCACAAATGGATAGGGATACATTTTCAATTATTACCTCATGTAAATTGTCTTCTGCACCGTTGCAGCTGTGAATACCATCTACAACACACTTGTACTCGTAGCCTCAGAGTTGTGACCCAAGTGCCCTACTAAATTAGGTCCAACTTTTCTCCTAAAATAATAATAGCCTTTGCTGCCTCCGCGCACAATGTCTGTTCAACGGTCATTTTTTACCCCCAGTTGGAAAGTAGAAATAAAAATAAACATGATTATGCGCACCAAGTGAATCTTCCAAAATTTGTGGCCATTTTCTTTAACAAATGTTAGGGACAAGCAACAGATAATCACACCTCTATACCAGATAAACTGAGGTGAAAATTAGTCTACAAGACAGCTTTTCATGCACATACAACAGATTCAGTTCATGGAAAGTTCAATGAAACAGCTATGACCAACTGAGGTAAGCATTGGAACTGTTGATAAATTTGTAGTGCCTATATTTTAGGTATTTCTAGCAGCTGTCAAAAAGAGGTGATAAGGCTTTTAAATGTGGTAAAGGGGGTCGGAGGGGTGCAGCGGTAGAGTCAGTTAATGGAACCTTTTCCTAGTTACTCCATTTATCTCTTTTGGTATGAAGTCATGAAGTCATAGGAGGGGGCTGTATGGTCCATTGAGTCCGTATGGCTCCCTGTAGAGCAATCCAGTAAGTCCCGTACTCCCCCACTCTAATCGCCCTGCAAGATCATTTCCTTCAAGCGTCCATCCAATTCCCTTCTGAAATCATTCCACCATCCTCACAGACAGAATGTTCCAGATTATTGCCATGTGCTATGTAACAAATGTTTTTCTTCACATCTGGCCTACATCTCTTGCCCAAAACCTTAAACCTGTCTTTAGATCTTTCAATGTGGAGCCAGGAAGAGAAGGAATGCTCAAGAATATGTGTGGCAACATGATTGAGTGCTCTCCCACTGTCCATAATCATCCACCTGTGCCCAAATCTCTGTGGACTTAGCTGAGGGATATTGATTCACCGCTAGAAGTTCCAGCAACCTTTGGAGGTGCAGGCAACTCATCTGGGATGCTTAGATGAAGCCTGAAACCCAATTTCGTGCCCACCTCAGGCATTTCTTTTCAAGTGGTGCCTCGCTCATAAAAACAGGCTGAGATTAATTTTTACCCTTCGGCTTTGTCGAAACGATTTGAACTTTTTTAAATGTCTGTACATGCTTGGTTTCATAATTAAGTCTCCTTGTTACAGAAAGATTACTTTTTCTGTAATAACAGCGAGAGATCAGTTTTCAGCCTTTATTCAATTTACTGGTGTGTGGAGTGCACGACCCTCCAAAAAGATGAGAAATTATTAAACCACCCTATTTCCTCAGCCGCCATTTGATCCTTAACACTTGCAACTCAAGAGTAATGGAAATTTCCTGGAGGCCAATCTTCAATCACTACCAGCAGATATAATTAGGCAGTAGCATCACTCCTAGCTATCATTTATCGAGAAATTACATCCCACTTTCACCACACATTTGCTTAAAGATTTTTTCATATCTTTCCCACTCATTAAAAAGTCTCTTATTCAAATGTACTTCAACTTCTCATGAGTGTACACAAGGTAATGATATCATGAAAACTATTTGTGGTGGCAAAGTTGTTTTTTATTTATTTAAGGGATGTGGGTAATGCTGTCTGGACCAACATTTATTCCCTTCCTACTTGCCCTCCAAAAGGTGATGGTAATCGCTGAAGTCCCTGAGGTGTATGTGCACCCACAGTTCTGTTAGGGAGAGAATTCCAGGATTCTGGCCCTGCAACAGCGAAGGAATGCTGTTATATTTCCAAATCAGCATGGTGAGTAACTTCGAGGGGAATTTCCAGCGGTGTTCCCATGTATCTGCTGCCCTTCCAAAAGAGAAAATGCTGGAAAATCTCAGCAGGTTTGGCAGCATCTGTAAGGAGAGAAAAGAGCTAACATTTCGAGAGCAGATGACTTTTTGTCAAAGCTGGTCTTTTCTGCTACTCTTGTTCTTTTAGATCATACAGGTCATGGATTTGGAAGGTACTGCTGCCCCAGGCACCTTAGTAAGTTCCTGAAGTGCATTTTGTAGATGGTATTCACAACTGCTAGTGTTCATTGGTGGTGGAGGGATTGAATTTTTGTGGAAGGGATAGCAATCAAGCCGGCTGTTTCATCCTGAATAGTATCGAGCTTCTGGAGTATTGTTGGAGCTGCATCATGCAGGCAAAAGGAGAATATTCCATCACACTCCTGATGTGTCTTGCAGATGATGGACAAGTTTTGGAGAGTCAAGAGATGAGTTACTTGTCACAGGATTCCTAGCCTTACTCTTGTAGCCACAGTATATGTATGGCTAGTTCAGTTCAGTTTCTGGTTAATGGTAATCCCCAGCAAACATTCCCACTTCTGACTTTATAATGGAAGGAAGTTCATCAATGAAACAGTTGAGGATGGTTGGGTCTAGGACACCAACCTATGGAATTCCTGCTCTGATTTCCTGGAACTGTTTTTTTTATTCATTTGTGGAACAGAGGTGTCACTGGCTGACCAGCATTTACTGTACATTCCTACTTGCCTTTGAGAAGGTGGTGATGAATTGAGTTGACTTCTTGAATCACTGCAGTTCACGTGCTGTGGATTAACCCACAATGCTACTAGGGAGGGAATTCCAGGATCTTGACCAGCGAAGGAACAGCAATATATTTCCAATTCAAGATGGTGAATGCCTTGGAGGGGAACTTGCAGATAGTGGTGTTCCATGTATCTGCTGCCCTTGTGCTTCCAGATGGGTTGTGGGTTTTGCAGGTGCTGTCTAAGGATCTTTGGTGAATTACTGCAGTGCATCTTGTAGAAAGTATATACTGCTACTACTGAGAGTCGGCAATGCAAGGAGTGGGTGTTTGTAGATGTGGTGTCAATCAAGCTGGCTTCTTTATCCAGGATGCTGTCAAGCTCCTTGGGTTCTGATGGAACTGTACCCATCTAGGCAAGTGGGGATTATTCCATCGCACTCCTGACTTGTGTCTTATAGATGAAGGATAGGCTTTGGGTAGTCAAGAGGTGAGTTACTCCTCTCAGTATTCCTAGCCTCTGACCTGCTCTTGTACCCACTGTTGATATGACAAGTCCAGTTGAGTTTCTGGTCAATGGTAACCCCAAGGATGTTGACAATGGAGGATTCAGTGATAGTAAAACGACTGAATGTCAAGGGGCAGTGGTTAGAGTGTCTCTTGTTGGTGATGGTTATTGGCTGACATCTGTGTGGCGTAAATGTTACTTGTCATTTATCAACCCAAGCCTTGATATTGTCCAGATCTTGTTGCATTTGAAAGTAGACTGCTTCAGCATCTCAGTAGTCATGCATAGTCTTGAACATTGCACAGAGATGATTGACTTTCAACCACCACAACCATCTTCTTTTGTGACAGGGAACTCCCCCCCCCTCCCCCAGCACCCCGATTCCTGTTGATTCCAGTTTTGCTTGTGTTTCTTGATGCCAAGTTGAATTGTCAAATACTGCCTTGGCAGTATCTCCGACCTTACTTCTTGAATTCAGCACTGTTGTCCATGTTTGAATAAAGACTTAATGGAGTCAGGCACTAAGTGATCCTGATGGAACCCATTAGTGAGCAGGTATTACTGAGCAAGGACCTCTTGATAGTGTTGTTGATGACCCCTTTCCATTACTTTACATTAATTAAGAGTAGACTGATGGGGGGCAGTAATTGGCAGGGTTGGATTTGTCCTGCTTTTGTGTACGAGACATTATCTGGTCAATTTCCCACATTGCCAGGTAGATGCCAGTGTTGTAGCTGTACTGGAACAGCTTGGCTAGGGGAGTGGCAAGTTCTGGAGCAGATGTCTAAAGGACTATTGACAGAACGTGGTCAGAGCCCAAAACCTTTGCAGTATCCAGCTGTTTCTTGATATTACATTGAACAATAAATACCTAGTGCACTTGTGCAAAGCTGGCTATTCTCTGTCGAACAAATAAAATAAAAGCAGTACCTCAGATCATGAAACACAAATAAAATTTGATTACATATGAAAATGTAATCACCTTTAGCTTTCATCCTAATTGTATCCTATCAGCCATCTTGATTACAGCAGCAGTTTAGTTGAAGTTTCGATGTTACAATGTGGCCTGTAATCATCGTTTCTACATATTTGCTGCTTTGGTTATTTCACTCATGGAAAGGACATGAAAAAAGGCAACAACATTTCAGCTTTTGCACAGAAATATTCATAATTTTTTGACTCACCTTCCTCATCTCTCGTTTCAGGGGCTGCACAGCACTATTAAAATAAATGGTATATCTTACCGCAGTGATCTACAGCGAAATGGGCAATATATTTCAATATTACTTGAATACACGTTATTAGCCAAGTCTCAAGCACACTTGAATTGTTAACTATAACATCCTCTGGTATTTTGGACTGAGGTGCTTTGACTACCAAAACACCCAGAACAGCAAATTTGGTGATTCTGAATGCAAGGGCTAAAATGAGAGATATCAATGGGACTATTTCTTTGAAATTAAAGAGTGTCTAAACCTTGGCAAATTGCAAAGTGTCCCTTGATTTCAATAGACAAAAACAGCGGTATAACTTCTTTTTCATCCTCACCCTCTTTTGTTTGATGCCCACACAAGTTGGAGGAGAACCATGATAAAGTGAGGAGCTCAGACAACTCTAGATATATGAAGTGCCACAAGGGGGCAGTAGAAGATTTTGTAGCCTCTGAGGTTGGCCACATGTTGTTAAAAAAATTTAAGTTTCATATTTGCATATTTTTTTCATCATAACAAGTTCTGTTTGCACATTTACATTTTTTTCATGCAAAGTCCAAAGTTAACAGAAATTAGTGATAAGAAAGTTCCATAAGTATGCAGCAGGTGACTTTTTATTCTAATTCTTCTTACGTCACAATTATTTGAGTGTAGTTAGAATATATTTATGGCAACTATGAGCTTTTACTAGAGACTGATGTTGTTTTTTCCATTGTAGTGGAATGTTCCTTAACACCTATAAATTTTGTGATATATAGATTTTGTTTTAAACTAAATTTAATATGTCGCACAATATACCTAAAATTTGAGAAGCATGATTAGTTGTTCCATTTTAGTTGGTTCTTGATGAACGAAATGGAACATTACTTACTTATTATAGCATGGAACTTGTGAGTGATTGTGTAGTCAATCTCATTAGTTCAGAACTTGCCAGCTAATTCAAAGTGTTACGATAAAAGTTATTTACTCACAAGAACATTAAAGGGAATTTGTTGAAGACTAAAGGCTGGTTATTTCTCAAGTTAGAGCAAGAATGGAGGTATGAACTTTATAGAGACTAGGACACCAAAGGCCTTTTTATGAGAGAATTATAATGCAGAAACATTGCCAAGTACCAGTTACAGCACATGAGCAAATTGCACAACAGCAATGGGGTGACACAGTGGCACAGTGGTTAGCACTGTTGCCTCGCAGTGCTAGAGACCTGGGTTTGATTCAGGCCTTGGGTGTTTGCCTGTGTGGGATTTGCACATTCTCCTAATGTCTACATGGGTTTCCTCCAGTTTCTTCCCAAAGTTCAAAGATGTACAGGTTAGGTAGATTGGCCATACTAAAAGTGTGGGTTGACGGGGGCAGGATGGGGTGATGGACCTGGGTGGGATGCTCTGTCGGACAATCAATGTAAACTCAATGGGTTGAACGGCTGCATGATGCACTGTAAGCATTTTATGATTCTAATGGGCAATAAACCTCAGCACTGAGGACAACAAAGCCATTGATACAGCTTTGCTTCCATACCTGCAACCCTCATTACCCCCCGCAAAACTCCCCCCTCCCCACTCAACTCTTCCCTGACTATAACTGAAGATTATCTCTTGAAAAATGGCATGCTAAAGCAAAAGACTAAGATATGAACACCTTGTGAAACTAGGGCAGTACTTCATCGTACAAAGTAAGATCACAGAGAACAATGAAAGTTGCAGGGGAGTAGCATGAGTTCCAGCATTTCCAACCACACTGAATGGAGCATGTGAGTTACAGTTGCTGTGGTTCCTAAACTTCCTCTCTTTCTTCTCTCAGATTTTTTAATTCTAAATTATCTTAGTGCAAGTTCTTAACTATTCTATTTCAATTATGACTGAATGGACTGACTAAATTCAATAACACAATGACTATAACAGCTTCAAATGAGGTACTAAACTAAAAATTGTTTTTCATTCATGGAGTTACTTTTAGAATTGTTGGTCATTTCTAAACGGCTAAATTGTTAGCCATTTCTAACATGGTTAAACTGTTGGCCATTTCTAACATGGTTAAATTGGTGGCCATTTCTAACATGGTTAAATTGGTGGCCATTTCTAACATGGTTAAACTGTTGGCCATTTCTAACATGGTTAAACTGTTGGCCATTTCTAACATAGAACATAGAACATTACAGCACAGAACAGGCCCTTCGGCCTTCGATGTTGCGCCGACCAATATAAAAAGCAATGCCCCTACAAACTAAACCATTCCCTTCTCTTCCATATACTTATCAACTAACCTCTTAAACGCCACCAAACTTGGCGCATCTACAACTGCTGCAGGCAGGCATTCCACTCCCGAACCACCCTTTGGGTAAAGAACCTGCCTCTGATATCCGTCCTATAACTATCACCCTTAATTTAAAGCTGTGTCCCCTCGTGCTAGCTTTCTCCATCCTAGGAAAAAGGCTATCACTGTCCACCCTATCTAAACCTCTATCATCTTATATGTTTCAATAAGGTCTCCTCTTAGCCGCCTTCTTTCCAACGAAAACAACCTCAAATCCCTCAGCCTCTCTTCATAAGACCTGCCCTCCATACCAGGCAACATCCTGGTAAACCTCCTCTGTACCCTCTCTAATGCCTCCACATCTTTCTTATAATGTGGGGACCAGAACTGCACACAATACTCCAAGTGCGGCCGCCCTAGAGTTTTGTACAGTTGCAACATGATGCTGCGGCTCCTAAATTCAATCCCCCTACCAATAAAAGCTAAGACTCCATATGCCTTCTTAACAACCTTCTCGACTTGACTGCCTATTTTCAGGGATCTATGCACATACACACCAAGATCCCTCTGTTCATCTAGACTGCTAAGAATCCTACCATTTGCCCTATACTCTACACGTTTATTATTTCTGCCATAGTGCATTACCTCACACTTTTCCACATTAAACTCCATTTGCCACCTCTCGGCCCAGCTCTGCAACTTGTCCAAGTCTCTCTGCAAACTATAACACCCTCTTCACTATCTACCACTCCACCGACTTTAGTGTCATCTGCAAATTTACTAATCCATCCTTCCATACCCTCATCCAGATCATTTATCAAAATTACAAACAGCAGGGGCCCCAAAACAGACCCCTGAGGTACACCACTTGTCACCGAACTCCAAGATGAATATCTCCCATCAACCACCACCTCTGTCTTCTATCTGCTAGCCAATTCCTAACCCAATTAGCTAAATCACCCTCTATCCCATACATCTGCATTTTCTGCAGAAGTCTTCCAGGGGCCACCTTATCAAACGCCTTACTAAAGTCCATATATACCACATCAACCGCCTTACCCCCATCCACCTCTTTAGTCACTTTTTCAAAAAACTCAGTGAGGTTAGTATGGCACGACCTACCCTTCACAAAACCATGCTGACTATCTCCAATCAATTCATTACTCTCTAAATAACTATAAATCCTATCCCTAATTATTCTCTCATGACCATTTAACCATTTAACATGGTTAAACTGTTGGCCATTTCTAACATGGTTAAACTGTTGCCCGTTTCTAACACGACTAAATAGTTGGCCACTTCTAACACAGTTAAACTGTTGCCTGTTTCAAACACAACTAAATTTCTAACACAGTACACTTGGAGTACTGTGCGCAGTTCTGGTCGCCTCACTAAAGGAAGGACGTGGAAACTATTGAAAGGGTGCAGAGGAGATTTACAAGGATGTTGCCTGGATTGGGAGGCATGCCTTATGAAGACAGGTTGAGGGAGCTGGGACTGTTCTCCCTGGAGAGACGAAAGTTGAGAGGCGACCTGATAGAGGTTTACAAGATGTTCAGAGGAGTGGATAGGGTGGACTCTCAGAGACTATTTCCCAGGGCTGAAATGGTCGCGACGAGAGGGCACAGATTTAAGGTGCAGGGAAGCAAGTACAGAGGGGATTCTAGGGGAAAGTTTTTCACTCAGAGGGTGGTGAGTGAATGGAATCGGCTGCCATCGGTGGTGGTCGAGGCGAACTCGCTGGGGTCTTTTAAAAGACTTCTGGATGAGTATATGGGATTCAATGGGATTGGGGGTTATAGATAGGTCTATGGCTGGGTAGGTTTTTGATGTGTTCGGCACAACTTGTGGGCCGAAGGGCCTGTTTGTGCTGTAGTGTTCTATGTTCTATGTTCTAAATAGTTGGCCATTTCTAACACAGTTAAACTGTTGCCTGTTTCTAACATGGTTAATCTTTTGGCCATTTCTAACACAGTTAAATTGTTGGCCATTTCTAACACAGTTAAATTGTTGGCCATTTCTAACATGTTAAACTGTTGCCTGTTTCTAATACGGTTAAATTCTTGGCCATTTCTAGCACAGTTAAATTGTTGGCCATTTCTAACACAGTTAAACTGTTGGCTA
This sequence comes from Sphyrna mokarran, assembly GCA_024679065.1. NCBI lineage: Eukaryota > Metazoa > Chordata > Chondrichthyes > Carcharhiniformes > Carcharhinidae > Sphyrna > Sphyrna mokarran. The sequence goes on along the minus strand of JAGIQG010000003.1, from coordinate 98,898,716 downwards.
TTTTGAACATAGTTAAATTGTTGGCCATTTCTAACATGGTTAAACTGTTGGCCATTTCTAACATGGCTAGATTGTCGGCCATTTCTAACACAGTTAAATTATTGACCATTTCTAATACAGCTAAATTGTTAGCCATTTCTAACACGGTTAAACTGTTGGCCATTTCTAACATGGTTAAACTGTTGACCATTTTTAACATGGCCAGATTGTTGGCCATTTCTAACACAGTTAAATTATTGACCATTTCTAATACAGCTAATTTGTTGGCCATTTCTAACATGGTTAAACTGTTGGCCATTTCTAACATGGCTAGATTGTTGGCCACTTCTAACACGTTTAAATTGTTGACCATTTCTAACACAGATAAATATGGTTAAATAGGTGGGAACATTTCACTCAGAGTTCATTTCATGTGAACTCTTAACTCTAACCCAGAAGAATCATCAGCTGGTAATGTTATAATACCTTCTGAGTTGATGAGTCAGCTTCAGATGTACAATTCATGGACAGAGTCAAGAGGTCAGAAAGGAGTGAGCAGGAACACTTGGATGTGACAACAGCAAACATAATGATCAGCCAGGGCTTGTCTAGACGGTCAGGCATTCTTGAAAAAATGTCATATATTAAGAAATCATAAACAAATCTACATTATAACCTTTTGGCATCTCAGTGTGGTTCAGTCAGTGGAGTGTAGTTACCATTGTAATATAGGGAAACGTGGCAATCAATATATGCACAGCAAGGTTTGCCAACAGCAATAAGATTGAATAACTAATGATGCTTGTTTCAGGAATAAGCATTAGTCAGGATACCTGCAGAACCTTCCTCCTTTTCCAATTGAGCCCTGGAATCTTTTAAATATAGCCTACAGAGGCTCAAAGGAAAGCAATTGTGACAAAGCAGCTTTGCCTCAGCACTGCACTGAAATGTCATCTGCAATAATGTTCTCAGATTGCTATTTTAGAAATGTGTGTCAATGGATAACGGATTTGCCACAACACCTGCAAAATTCCCTTGTTCTCCTTCAAAAAAGCAATGTGATCTTTTTGCATGCATTGGTGGGGTGAGGAGGTCAGACAGCCTCTGAAACAGTAAATGTATCAGATATCCTATTGGTGCAGTAAAGCAGGGCAATGGAACTCTGCTGTTGTTGTTGGAAACATTGATTAAACATAGATATACTTCACTTGGTCTCAATTTAAATATTGGGCTTGTTAATGTCCATTGCTTGACAGTAATGGGTGTCATTTGGGGTGTGAAATCTCTGTCACAATGCCAGAAAATACTTGGTAAGAATGTAAGCATATGAACAGCTAACATCCTCTGGTAGTTCACAGAAATGGTAGATTGTGATGCCTATGCTGCACTTTTGGAGTTCAACATTTGTCCTCATGTCCTCTCTTAACCTCACACAACAAAACACACATTCAGCAGCAAGAAGGACTCCCCCTTCTGCTCAACTTAATGGAATCATTTTCAGTTACACTGCTGGTTGGTTTTGTCCAAGTGTTTGGTGCTTTTTATAGTCGTTTTGATTTGAAAAAGGCTACAGGGGGTGACGTGGCAGGAGCACAAGAGCTTTTGTCCTCCGTGTAGTCACTTACAGACGTGGGTGAGTCAATCAGCATTCTCTTTGGAATTCAACATGACTGGGAGAATTAGTGGAAGGGAAAAGTTCTGAAAGAGGGGACAAAGGCTCTCAGCAGGAAGTTAAATACATCCAGAGCATTCACAAAGCAATTCCCCATACGTGCACCTCAACGAGGAACAGAGCGTTGGACATCTGTATTTCAGAAAGGACATCCTCTCTGGAATCTGCCACATAATGCAGTCACTCCTCCAACCTCAAAATAAGGCAAGAACTGCATTACCAATAGCTGTGAAGGTGACTGGGCTGATAAACATTTATGCATCTGGCTCCTCCTGGCAGGAGTTGGGAATATTGACAACATGTTATAGTTTGCCATTGATTAATGCAAAACAGAAGCCCATTATACAAAGACTGCTAACTCCATTTCATTCCTTCTTGCCAGAGATCAGAGGTGGAGAGAGCATGTGCTTTGCAGGCGTCCTTTAATTCAGGATGCCAAGAGTATGGTTTTGTGAGTATTGCATGTCCTGTACTGGAACCAAAAGGGATTCTACTTCCTCGATATACAGATGGGGATTGACCACAGGTAGTGAACCATGCATAGCAATGCCTGGTATCCCAGGATAACCTCGAAAGCTTATGAGTTTCCTATCAAATAAATCGGTTGGACTTAAACCTGGTGTTGTCAGACTTCTTACTGTGTTTATCCCAGGCATAATCAGCAACATCCCCACCATCCCAAAAAAAAAGCCCCAAAGAGAAGCTACAATCCATTGGTGGAGTAGCTCATGACTCCAATGTGTAACTCATACTCACAGAGCAGTGTACAGCGATTCAAAAATGTGATAGAACAAACAACCTGTTTGCTGTACCCACCTTTCCACTGCCTGGATGCATTAAAGGAATCTTTGCAATGCTTGGCAGGGCAAGTATCAAGATTTGAGGTGCTCTGCTGCATAACCCGGCCATTGCGAAGGGACTACTCTTACTTTTGATTGAATTGTGAGCAACAGGAGAATGAAGAGATTGTGGAAGAAGAGGAAAGGAGAACAGCCCCTTTCTGTACAGGCAGTCTGATGAAAAATTGCTCCAATACCATGAACCGCAACCCCAATTCCTTCTCTTTGTCACTGTGCCTTTTTCTTGTCACAACATTTACTGGCCACAATGCAAATGAAAAGCAACACAGAAAAAAATTGATTTTAGAAATGAAATCTTTCCATATCCGTAAGAAAATCTCTTGTGTCCTCTCTTTGTGTCTGTCTTTTGCCTGCCTCAATGATACCTCAGTGGCTCTAACACAGCTCCTGAAAGGCTTCTGACTTTTGGTACTGATATGCATTTATTTGTGACACAAGTAGGCTTACATTAACACTGCAATGAAGTTTCTATGAAAATCCCCTATTTGCCACAGTCTGGTGCCTGTTTGGGTACACTGAGGGAGAATTCAGCATGGCACCTAACAAGCACATCTTTGGACTGTGGGAGGAAATTGGAACACCTAAAGGGGAACCCATGCAGACACAGAAAGAATGTGCAAACTTCACATAAACAGTAACCCAAGCCCAGTTGATGGTGCTGTGAGGCAGCGGTGCTAACCACTGTGCCACCGTTGTCTTACAGCATGGCCTAGTGCAACTGTGGGCTGAGAAAATCCAGCTATAGACTATACCATCTCATCATGGTTGGCAGCAGCCTGGGCTAACTGACTGACATGCAGTGAAGAGAATTCTAGCAGGCAGGCAAGGGTGAGAGAATGTCATCCTGAAGACAATAGTAGTCCTGTACTACATGGAGCAACTGCCTCTCCTCTGGACAGTGCCTCAGCAATTCTAGCTATCTATTAGAAATTAGATTTAAATGAAATATCCCCACAGATCATTTTGAAAAGTAGAGCTCACAACCATGGTAGCAGCAATCTGAGATTTTGCTACCCACTCAAGTTGCTGCTTGTGCTGCAGTGGAGACCAGGGCATTAGTCATTAACAGTGGTGCATGGTTAGCATCACTGGCCTGTTAATGGGCTTCCGCACTGAAAGGACAGGCTACAACCTCTGTTGAGAACCCCTGTATCAAACTGGTGCCGGATTTCTCCATAATCCTTGACGTTGATGACAGATTTATTGGCAAATGTCTTGATGCACCAAACATTGGGTTCCGCATACCCATCATTGTGTTTATGTAGGCTACCCCATCAAATCGGAGTCCTCATCAGTAAAACTGTTATGTTACCTTGCTCTCTGGTGAACAGGCATAGAGTCCTTCGGTGCAGAAGGAGGCCATTCAGCGCGTTGAGTCTGCACCAACCTCAATCCCACCCAAGTCCTATCCCCATAACCCCATGCATCTACCCTGCTGATCCCCCTGACACTAGGGGCAATTTAGCATGGCTAATCCACCTAACTCGCTCATCACTGGACTGTGGGGGGAAACCAGAGCACTGGGAGGAAACCCACATAGAAACAGGGAGAACATGCAAACACCACACAGACATAACCCAAGCAGGGAATCGAAGCTGGGTCCCTGGCGCTGTGAGACAGCAATGCTAATCATTGTGTCACTGTGCCACATGTCTGGTATCAAAACATACGTAGATCCTAGCTCTCATTTATCCTCTAAGATAGCATTATCACTTGATTTCACATTTAAGAGCCACCAGCTCAGATACTAACACTGTGCCTGTGTTTTCATCATCACTCTCTCCTTGGTATTCCTCTACTGTCAGACCAGGTTGGACATCTTGGGTTTCTAAAAAAAGGGCACAACTATAACGTTATGGTGAAGGAGATAAGGGGAATCATTAGGGGTGCATGTTTTGTGCATCTGGAGCTTAGATATCAGCAGAGATTGCGAGATTGGGGAGAACATGGATGTAAAAAGGAGAATTGGACTTGAGGATATCGTCATCTTTACTTGTCTCACCGCTGACCATAACCTCAGCAATGACCATCCCAATAATAGCCAGTGCCATCTCCTCCATGTGCCAACGTGTCGGTCCCTCTCTGGTTCACTCCTGCTGCTGCCAGCCGTGCACCAATTTGTTCTATAAAAGAGAGGGAAATATGTGTCATCAGTGGCGTAGTAGTGGCAGAGAGGAGGAGTGACCATTCTCCCTGAGCACATTCTTCAAAAGTGGCATCTTTGCAGCACCACAACTGCTGGGAGTGACATTTTTACACAGGAAGCTGCCATTGGAAACACTGAGCTGCGGAGATTGACAGCTGGGCGGGACAGGATTTCTCCTGCCAAAATCCTTCTCCCATCCAGAACTTCACCGCTGCCTCAGGACCCGGTTGTGGGGACCGAAGCCACCGGCCGGACACTCGTTGCCTCTCCGCCCAACATCTGATGGAATCCTCGGCTCTTTACCAGCCTATTGTCCAATCAGAGCTGCCGTCCTGTGACCGACAGCTCGTTAAACTAATCAACAATTGAGACATCCATTATCCAATTGCTGCTCTGCATTGAATGAGTGATAGCTGCTTTATCCAATCCGTAAGCTCCATCCGTCTGAAATGAGCGAAAACAATGATGGCAGCAATTCAGACCAATGGTAGAACAATATGCTCAGTGCAACACCCATCCACAATCTGATTGACATCTGCTGCAGCCAATTGCCATGCTGCTGCTGTAACACAGTTACTAATCACAATGAATTTAAAATTATTTGGTATGTGTTGAGGGCTGTGGTGCCTTTTTTATGTGCTCACTCCCCTTAACTTTGTCAGTGAGTGTCAAGCAATGTATTTGGGTGATGTGCCTGTCATGGTTGAATAGCTGGCTTTGAGTCCAAGCTGTAAGATGTGAAATCATAGATCATAGAAATCATAAAAACCCTACAGCGTAGAAAGAAGCTATTCAGCCCATGGAGTCTGCACCGACCACAATTCCACCCAGGCCCTACGCTCATATCCCTACATATTGACCCATTAGTTCCTCTAACCTACGCACCTCAGGACAGTAAGGAGCAATTTTTAGCAAGGCCAATCAACCTAACCCACACATCTTTGGACTGTGGGAGGAAACCGGAGCACCTAGAGGAAACCCACAGACATGAGGGGAATGTGCAAACTCCATACAGACAGTGACCCAAGCCAGAAATCGAACTCAGGTCCTTGGAGCTGTGAAGCAGCAGTCCTAACCAGTGTGCTATCTGGGTGTGAGCTTTACAGCAGTGTCTAAGTGTGTAAGCGTAGCATGAAGCTGTGACTGTCTGGAATGAAGCCTGATTGAGAGAGATTGTGTGAGCAATAGGGTTAAGGCACATTGAGCAGAGAGTGAGGTTAATAGTGTAGTCGGTGGGATGCGATATTTTAAAGTGCTGATATTGACCATGACCAGTGGTGTAAGGTCATCTAACTACTTAGGTCACTCATCTGGGGCTTGATCATTGGCACTGATCTTCATTCGTCTCTACTTCCATTGCTTTTTGACTGTGCATCTGAGATTCCGATGCCCCTCACCTCCATGGATACAGAGTGGACTTGACATTTAGCCCCCACTGGGACCAGGATCTAAGTGGAAATGTGGGGAGGGGAATAAATATATTGATGTTGGTTACCTAACACAACAGTGCCCCAATGCCATTCTTGGCAATGTGAAACAGGGATAGGGATGGCAGTAACATTACCCATCTGCAAATCTAGCAACTTAACAGCTATTTAAAGGCTGATTGGAATTTTTCAGGTCTTCACAAGGTTTAGCTTGGGCCCTCTGGCATCGGGAGCCTGACTGTCATCCTTAATCAGGTAGTAATCTGTTGTAATTGGAGAAAATCACAATGAATGACAGTTTTCCATACAGTATAAGCAAATGACCCAAATTTGAGACTGACAACAAGGTTCAAAAGCCCAAGTGAAAATCCTGCTAGGAATCTCTCCACTGCACCCTTTCCACCAATACAGCATCTAAAAGTGTTTGAATCTTGCTTTCTGTCCTATTGCACCATTTTTCACTATTTCCCAGATCAAACTCATGACACATGATATCCTGCATCTACTCTAGTCATAATGCACCGCACAGGCTAGATTTGAGTGAAGCTGGGAAGATAGGATTTTGCACCCCCTGATAATCAACAACATGGTTAGCAGTAGCTGTAGGTAGCCAATCAGAAGCATGTTAGCGCTGGCTGTACACAGCCAATCAGCAGCGTGATTAGACGGGCTGCACACGGCCAATCAGCAATGGAATTAGCACTGACTGTACATAGCCAATCAGTAATGGAGTTAGCACTGACTGCACAGAGCCAACCAGCAATGGAGTTAGCACTGACTGCACACAGCCAATCAGCAATGGAGTTAGCACTGACTGCACACAGCCAATCAGCAATGGAGTTAGCACTGACTGCACGTAGCCAATCAGCAATAGGATTAGCACTGACTGCACACAGCCAATCAGTAGCGGGGTTAGCACTGGCTGCACACAGCCAATCAGCAATGGAGTTAACACTGGCTGCACGCAGCCAATCAGCAATGGCGTTAGCACTGGCTGCACACAGCCAATCAGTAGCAGGGTTAGCACTGGCTGCACGCAGCCAATCAGTAGCGGGGTTAGCACTGGCTGCATGCAGCCAATCAGTAGCAGGGTTAGCACTGGTTGCACACAGCCAGTCAGTAGCGGGGTTAGCACTGGCTGCACACAGCCAGTCAGTAGTGGGGTTAGCACTGGCTGCACGCAGCCAATCAGTAGCGGGGTTAGCACTGGCTGCACGCAGCCAATCAGTAGCAGGGTTAGCACTGGCTGCACACAGCCAATCAGCAATGGGGTTAGCAATGACTGCACACAGCCAATCAGCAATGGGGTTAGCAATGACTGCAGGGCAGCAGAGAGTTGGCCTTGTGCCTGCATTTAAATCCACAATTAATTGTACAACACATTTCCCTCAGCCATTTCTGGGCATTACCTAATTTAACCCCCCCCCCCCCCCCGCCCCATTGTTGAAGGTCAAAATGAAAAACCAGGATCTGAATCTTTATTAATTGTTCTCATCTCTCTTTTTCTTAAGTTTGCAGTTTGTGTTTAGAACATGTTAGTCAATTATTTCTCTTTACTCCAATTCCTGATGCACATGAAGAACTGAAGCAACAATGGCCACAAATTTGCATTGAAAGTCATTGCTAAAATAAACACCTCATTTTAATGTGACGTGGATGGATGCATCCTCTTAAAGAAATAATGTCAATATATTTAAATACCTAGCAACAATTGAGCTCTGGTTTCTCAGTTCCCGTAAGAAGTGTTTAGGTTTCTTGAAGTTAACCTTATTGCCAAAAAGCTGAAGAATAAGTAAGACCTTTGCACCCAAAGCAGCTTTTAGTTAAAAGGGTTTCTACAGATAAATAGGTCTTTGCACCATGGGGAATGCTGTGCATATCCAGGTATAGATCCCTGTTTGTATAATGGAGAGTTATGTTACATGGCAAACAGTATATTGTGCCCAGAGAGACAGAGGCATTTCAATGACGGCATGTTTAGTTGCTTATTATGAATATATTTAATTTTAAATTTCTATTCATCTCCCTGCTCTGAGTGCTTTTTAAAATAACTCCCTATTAGTTTCAGGTTCACTAATGCAGTCTACAAGTCCAGCCTCCCAGTAGGATACCGATTTGCTGCAGGCTGCAATGGGTTCCTGGAATTAAAATCCGTCAGTTCTGCCGGTAGCGTTCATTAGCAGGTCCATGCAGCTAGTACTGTACTGATTGCAGTCCATCTTTAACACTTAATGTCTGATGTGCACTGTTTGATTGCTACTGGATATTGAAGGACAGACTCCAGTTGGTTCTCTAAGTTTCACAGACAAAGCAATGTTCTTTTTTAATCTATTCTTAAGTGTTTTCAGACTCTTTCGAAAAGAGCCTTTGAGACTTTTTCATTTTTTTTGTTAAATCTAAACAATAGAATCCAGCAAGTTCTGATCCAGCAGTCGATAATACTTTTTTGGTGCCTTTATTTATATTTCAGCAAATACTGAGGGGACATAACACAGCAACATAGCTGCCATCATCTCCACTCATTAAATTTTATCCAGTGAAGAGTCCCAATTGCTTGATGTGATCGTTTGGATCAGGTCACCTCAGTTTCTGGTAAGCTGCTTGAACGTCAGCCATGCTTTGTCCCAAAATCCACAACTTCTTCTAAAGCAATTCGAGAATACTTGGACCATCTTTGATTAAGTCATTGCGATCTCCTGAATGAGGCAAACCTTTGGCCATTGATGGACTTGATAGAACCTTAAGTTTGGTTCACGCTTTGATACCAATACTAATAGTCCTGACCTATATATTGAAATAAGATAAATTAAACATTATAATGACACGTCTCCCATTCTTTCATACTCTCTCACTTCTTGACTTTCTTTTCCACATAACTGCAGATCTTGTTCTTGCTCCTTGGTCATCGTTTTTGCCCTTTCTATTGTATTATGATACATGACACATGCACATTGCACTTCTTTAACAGCATTTGTGAATCTACGTAGATCCATAAACAGGTATATACATACATACAAAAAAGATCATTTTAGTCCATTTGACTCGCACTAAAGCATTCAAACTGAAAGTACAATTGCCAGCATATATTGATTGTCTTGTCAAATATCTCTCACACCTTCTTAAAAAAACTGCATCAAAAGTCGCAGTTGCAGGACATTCCTTTCTAAACATTCACCGTTATCAATGTGAAGTAATTATATATGATTTCAGCATTCACTCTCCTTCTGAGATTCATCTCATGACTCCCCATTGTCACTCACAAGGCCATGGTAAACAGTTTCTCAAGGATGAACATGCTGATCTCCTCAACAACCTTGACTTTTTTTTTCATCTTTTCTATATATCTCAGCTTCTCCAATTCTTGAAACTCGAGTATCCAATGCCAGGTCTTAGAGCGATGCGCCTTCACTATATCTTTAGCAATAGTGTACTTCTTGTAATAGGGTAACCACATTGTATGCAGTACTATAGGACCTCTCTGATTCCTATGTAGGCTTAAAATCATATTCTGTGATTTGTGTTCTATTCCAGTGGCACACCATAAAATTTGCTTCCCCTACCACTGTTTTACAATGATTCCAACTACATGTCTATCAATATCCCCAATTTATTTTCCTGTACAATTTCGTTTACAGTTTCAATATTTATTCTCCTTCCCTAGTCTCATCACTTTGCACTTGTCAACGTTGAATTTAATTTGTCATTCACAACATGACATTCCAATCTATCTAGATCTCTTGACACCTGATAAACCTGCTCTTGATTGTTAGCAACCCTCGTTCCCTCACCTTGGTGCCCAGCAAACGTTGACAGCTTTGTCTCTATCCTCACTTTCAAGTAATTAATATACAACACGGAACAGCAAAGGTCTCATCACCAATCCTTGTGTCACCCCATTAGTCACTTCCCACCATTCAGACACTGTTCCATGCACCCTAACTGAATCACTGCTTCACATGTCATGTTGACAGCTGCTGCTCCTTCCTATGCTACGGTAATAATTGACATCGCGTCAATGCCTACTGCTCTTTGCTTTACAGTGATTAGAAATCATAAAATAGATAACAAGTCTTTATTCTGTATTGCATATATTGAGGTAATTCCAGACTTGTTACACACCAATTAATCATTGTTATTACAGACATAGTGAGAATGAGAGAAGCTGAAAAAGTTTTGCTTAATACAGTATTCTTTCAACTCTCATTAAAATAATGCAAGGCATCATACTAGGACTAAGTTCAAAGAAAGATTTTGTAAGGGTTATTTGCAGACTGTGTGATCTGTTGTCCCCAGTAGAGCTGCAATTTGTTAAAAGTCCAGGTCAATATTGTTGCTACTTAAGTCTCTTTAAGATAAATTGTTTGCCTGTGGAAATGTTTGGTTCCATAAACCACATCTAAATTCTGTTTCTTCCATCAGTCGGATTCTTTATCTATACATTTACATCTTGGTTGTGGGAGATCATGATTCGATAAACCACAAAGAAAAATTGTTGAATTCTCTGAAAATTGCATAAATATCTATTAGATCTCCCTATGGGGAGAAAGAAAGATTTTTTTTTGTTTTTGTCTTGGAAATAGAAATAAAATTAATGTTTGCTGGATAATTGTTTTTGCAAATAAATTCTATTCTCTACCTTCATATATTGACCTACTAGTGTGACAAATGTTAGACTTTAAAGAAAAGTTATTTATTATGTATCACTCACAGCATCATAAATCTACAATATAGTAATAATCTTTTCAGATTTATAATCCCATATTATTCCATAAGAATTTAAATGTCTTTAGTGATATTTGATATGATTCAGTAGCATGGATTAAAACTGTGTTTGGTCTGAGCCTCAAAGTAAATGCCAAATTGTAACTGAGGAAGAATTTGGATATCCAGAAAATCCAATTTTTGCCTCAATTCAGATCATTTCAGTAACACAGAATTGTTATGAAAAGAAAGATAACTCTCAGTTTGACCAGGGTTTGAACTTCTGGAAGCAAGTCCTGCCACTGGGATCAAAGTGGGTAAACTCAGTAAAGTTTTACAACACCAATTTTAAATCCAACCAATTTATTTGATAGTAAATTTGCGAGCTTTCGACTCTATGGCCTTCGTTAGGCAAATGCATTTGCGAGCTTTCGACTCTATGGCCTTCGTTAGGCAAATGCATTTGCCTGACGAAGGCCATAGAGTCGAAAGCTCGCAAATTTACTATCAAATAAATTGGTTGGATTTAAAATTGGTGTTGTAAAACTTTACTGAGTTTACCCCAGTCCAACGTCGACATCTCTACATCATCAAAGTGGGTGACATGGCTGTGTGAGTGGAAATACAAAGCCTATGGTATCATCATATACCACTTTATGGAACGCTTCAACATCATCCTACAAAGTTCTTAGATAATTTAGATCTATTAAGACATTGTAACTGAAGCTTCAGAAGGCCTATGGCCTGCTCAATGGTTACTTGCGTTGTCCTTTGGCAACAATGGTGCCCGCAAAATTGTGTCCTCAGCCCCTTACTACACTGATTTGATTTGATTTATTATTGCTACATGTATTATACAGTGAAAACTATTGTTTCTTGCACACTATACAGACAAAACATACCATTCATAGAGAAGGAAACAAGACCATGCAGAATGTACTGTGACAGTCATAGCCAGGATATAGAAAAAGATCAACTTAATGCAAGGTAAAGTCCATTCAAAAGTCTGACAGCAGCAGGGGAGAAGTTGTTCTTGAGTCAGTTGGTACGTAACGTCAGACTTTTGTATCTTTTTCCCAAAGGAAGAAGGTGGAAGACAGAATGTCCAAGGGTCTTTAATTATGCTGACTGCTTTGCCGAGGCAGCAGGAAGTATAGACACAGTCAATGGATGGAAGGCAGCATAATCAAGAATCCCAGGCACCTTGGATGTACTCTATTCCACCTGGTTCTGTTGGGAAAAAGATACAAAAAAATCTGAGATCACGTACTAACCAACTCAAGAACAGCCTCTTCCCTGCTGCCATCAGGCTTTTGAATGGGTCTATTATATATTAAGTTAATCTTTATGTACACCCTAGCTACAACTAAAACACTATATCCTGCATCCTCTCCTTTCTTTCTCCCCTATGTACTCTATTAATGGTATGTTTTGTCATGTATGTTGCACGCTTACAATACCTTTTACCATATCCCAATACATCTGATAATAATAAATCAAATCGGATCAAATCAAAGGTAAAAGCAAGAAACAAAAGATAAGATGTCAAAATCTGAAGCAAAAGCAGAAAAGACTGGAAAATCTCAGTCGGTCTGATAGCATCCGTGCAGAGAGAATAGAGCCAATGATTCGAGTCTGGATGACTCTTTGTTAGAGCTAAGAGCAAAGAAAATCAGAAAAATATACATATAGGGGTTTGGGGTGTTGGGGGGGGGAGCTGTAATGCAACAAAGGGAAGGTAAATGATATAGAAGGCTGAGAAAGGTGCAAAAAGGGTCCATTCAGAGATCAGACTGTGTGAATGGCAGAACAGAGGTACAGATGGTTAAGGTGGGGTGGGAGTTGGGGGGATGGTTGGGGGGGGGTAAAAGTGTGGCAAGAAGAAGAGCGGGAATGGGGAATTGGAAGAATGGAAGTGAGAAAATGAGAAAGATTTTAAGATAGATGAAAGTTGAAAAGAAGAAACCAAATGAAAGAAAATAAATGTAAATGGGGTGAAGGTGGAGGGCAGAGTTCATGCTCTGAAGTTGTTAAACTCCATGTTCGAGTTGTAAAGTGCCCAATTGGAGGATGAGGTGCTGATAATCATCCTTCTTTCTCATGGGGGATTTCAGCAGAGTTGGGTTAGCGTGATCCACACTGGGCATCCGGCCCCAAAACCTCTCTCAGCGCCAGATTTCTGGAGCCGCCAGTTTCATACCGAAATTACGCACTGAGCTGTATTACACATTCAGGGGCTCATTTAACTATTATTTAAACGTAATTAGTGGGCCTGGGATTGAAGTCTCCGGGCCGCTAGCCCCTCCCACCCCACCAAATTATTTCATTCCAGCGGGGCTTACAGTAGTTCCTCACTTTCTGGGAGTTAGCGTCCTGACACTGCTGGAGTAAAGGGGGGGAAATCGGGGCACCCCAGAGGGTTGGGCCATGGGAGTGGTGCCCCCAGCATTGGCACATTGGCAGTGCCAGTCTGGGCCTCCTGGCACTGCCCAAGTGACAAAGTGCCAATGCACAAAAGGTACCTTGGAACAGCTCACCAGCAATAGGACAGTGTCAAGGGGCAGGGCATATGGAAGGGTGAGGCCCAAGGAGCGAGCAGTGGAGGTGGGGGGTCTCGCTGCCACTCTGCAGTTAAGATCAGTGGGGGAAAGAGGAGGGCCAGTGATTGGAAAGGCTGGGATGCAGGATAAGCTGAGGGAGACGATCAACCTGCTGGGGGAGCAGGGGTGGTCGATACTGCGAAGGGGGTGGAAATGCAAAAGGGAGAAACACTGCAGGAGAAGATAATAGATGGAGAGATTAGGGTGGGCTGGGAGGAGAAGGTCAGGCGCTAGGTCCAGGAATGGTTGGGGGGGGGCCAGCGATCAGGCTATAGAGAGGGCAGGGAGCCAGCAATTGGAAGGCTGGCAGTGTGGGGTCACCGTGCAGGTGCCAATTTTGGCACTGAAGATTGGCACATGGCCCACTCAACGCACTAATTTCAGCCTCTCCAGTAGGGATAGCCCCCACCACCACCACCACCTCCCCCCCATCCCGCCTCCTGAAATTTAATGATATTCATGCTGGTGGCATCTATAACGCTTAAAGTGGGGGAGATTCTTCTTTGAATTCCCACTGAAAAAAAAAACTGCAAGAATTATTCCAGTTTTCATGCAAATTCAACACTTAGAATTTTTTTGGGAGAATTCCGGTGAAAGACATTCAGCACCTACGCCAACACTAAAATTCAGCCAGTTATATCTCTTCCAATCTGTTAAATGTTAGCACACTTTCAATGGCTTAGCATTTGGTATTTGTGATGTTAAAGCAATTAGTAGAATTGTTATTCCATTTTCTTATGGTGCAGTGTAAGGAATTGATCTTGGTAGTCCAGGAGGGATGGTGATTAGTTGAAAAATAATCTCGGATAAATATAGCAAGTTATTTGGCGGTACGGAAGGAGGATAGGGCGGATAACGAAGAGAATATTCTCATGCCAACTGAAGAGCCACTGCTTGGTTGAAATGGTAACACAGCCATGCTTATTTTTAGAGGACAGGAAATTAAATCAGAATTCACTTCAAGACTTACTGATTTTACTTAAGATGCATTTGACATAACATCCTTTAAATAAGTGTTTTCTATCCTAGAATAGACATTCTCAGCTGCTCAAAATTCATGACTAATATTCTGCCACAAAGTTGTCTAGTAAATACTATGGATATTTGTACTAATCTTAAAAATAAAGGTTCATTCTACATTTTTATGCAAAAAGTATTTTATTCATAACACTTTGAAAGAACATTATAAACATTTCAATATGACCATCACCGTGCAATAATATTCAGATTTCTGTGTACATCATGTTACACTCTAAGGTGCTTCAAAGCAATCAAAGAAACATTACAGACATTTCAACATGTTCATTACAGATAGTATTTAATTTGCCTACATAGATCAAGTTGTACTCTGAGGTGGTTCCATTCAATTGTGCCACCTTCTGGTGCAAAAGATGAAGTCGCATGGGATCAGAGGTGAGCTGGCAATGTGGATACAAAACTGGCTCAGTCATAGAAGATGGAGGGTAGCAGTGGAAGGGTGCGTTTCTAAGTGGAGGGCTGTGACTAGTGTTGTTCCTTAGGAATCAGTACTATGACCTTTGCTGTTTGTAATACATACAAATGATTTGGAGGAAAATGTAACTGGATTGATTAGTAAGTTTATGGACAATACAAAGTGATGGATCCAAAGTGGTGGCTTGTGGATAGCGATGAGGACTGTTAGAGGATACAGCAGGATATAGTTCAGTTGGAGACTTGGGCGGAGAGATGGCAGATGGAGTTTAATCCGGACAAATTTGAGGTAATGCATTTTGGAAGGTCTAATACAGATAAGAAATACAGAGTAAATGGCAGAACCCTTCAGAGTATTGATAGGCAGAGGGATCTGGGTGTACAGGTACACAGGTCACTGAAAGTGGCAACGCAGTTGGAGAAGGTAGGCAAGAAGGCATACAACATGCTTACCTTTATCGGCTTAGGTATTGAGTTTAAAAATTAGCAAGTCAATGTTGAAGCTTTATAGAACCTTAGTTAGGCCACGTTGGAATATAGTGTTAAATTCTATTTGTCACATTACTAGAAGGATGCGGAGGCTTTGGAGAGGGTACAGAAAAGATTTATCAGGATGTTGCCTCATATGGAAGGCATTAGCTACGAGGAGAGATTTGAGAAACTCGGTTTGTTCTCACTGAAGTGACAGAGGTTGGGAGGAGACCTGATAGAAGTATATAAGATTATCAGAGATATGGACAGATTGGATAATCTGAAGCTTTTTCCCAGGGTGGAAGACTCAGTCAGTTATTACAGAGCATAGGTTTAAGGTGCGAGGGACACGATTTAAATGGAGTTGTACGAGATGAATTTTTTATACAGAGAGTGGTGAATGCTTGGAACTCATTGCCACAGGAGGTATTGGAAGTGGATATGGTAATGACTTTTAAGGAACATCTTGACAAGTACATGAATGAGATGGGAATAGAGGGATATGGTCTTCGCAAGAGTGAGGGTTTTAGTGAAATCAGGCAGCATAGTCGGTGCAGGCTTGGAGGGTCGAAGGGTCTGTTCCTGTGCTGTAATTTTCTTTGTTCTTTGTATGTAATAGTCATTGTAGTCATTCAATGTGAGTCATACAGCACAAGGAGGTTCTGTACAGTTCCACTCTCCTCACTTTCTTTTGGCTGAAAGGTCTTTTGCCATTGCACCTTGGACTTTAGAATGTGCCAGTTTACTCAGGGACAACTCCTGGTACTGGAAGACCAATAAGCTTTGGGCAGATCAAACAGTGTCTTCACTGAGTTAATGATCCCTCCAGCAGCAGTTGATGTTTGTCTCCGTGTGTGTCTCAGGACACAGCCACTAGAGCACAGAGTCCTGCATTATGGAGCTGCTCAGGATGAACTTCGACGAAAACTGCCGAATCTCTCTCCAGACCTTCTTTGTAAAGGAGGTGGACAATGATGTCTTTCCCACCACAGTCATCATGAAGGCATGTGATGAGACTCCGGGCATGTCGGAAGGATCTGATAGGGAGAGCCTTTCTATCACCAACCAGGCTAACTCTCGGTGCTTGTTTGGGTGATGAGGCATTCTGCCAAATGATTCCGACAATCTGCTCAGAGAACCATCCAACAGATCCGCCATCTCATTGGGCCTCTAGGATGTTGATGGACTTACGGTCAGAATGTTTTCCTGCATAATATTTTCCATGAGGGATAGATTGTACAGCATATTCCAATTACATGGAGCATTCCACAGCTTAATGGCCAGACTCATCCTTCACAATACTGGAGATAAGTAGAACTTCAGCAAATAGTGACACTTGGTATTTGTGCACCAAGCATCTTTTTTTTAACATTTTGGCCTGACTTTACCATTTTGATTCTAAGTGCTGAACCTGGGCACAATTCAGATCCGACTTGGAAAACTCAGGCACTCCCATATGCACTTAGCCTGAAAAAGAAGTTGTGAATCTGAATTGTGCTGTGGACAGGGCTTTATCACGTCTGAAATGCTGCTGCTCCGATTGGAGCCTTCAACTGTGCACGTGCAGTAAAAAAAATTTGAAAAACGCTCCTCTGTCACAGCACTCCCGAGCTGCAAATATGGATAAAGCTGCCCAGGAATGATGGTCCATCCCATCCCCCTTATCCATCCACTCTCCCCCACTATCCAGACTGATTGTGGCCCCCTGCCCCACTCCCCACACCCTCCAATCGCCCACAGAATGTCAGTGGACCCCCCCGCCACCTCCCTCACACCTCCCCCCTACCAGAGATCCTTCTGACCTCCTGTCCTTCCACTCCACCCCCTCCACCAAAGAATGACCTGGCCTCCTTACTCCCCCCTCCTCTCCCACCAGAGAATGATCGGGGCTCCCCCACCCTCCACACCACAAATCTGAGCCAGAGAGCCAACGGAAGCTCTGAACTTATCTCTTCAGAAACTGGAGCTTCCAAAACAGACCTTTGCCGAGCATGTCTGTTTCATGTCGAATCTGGAAGGGCGAACGCGATGGTAAAGGGAGAAATGCTGGTAAGATTGGGTATCCATCTCATTAAGTCAGTTTAAATGCATGCAAATACATTTAATGTTGCGCCCATTTCGGGCACAGTTTGGATTGCGGCCATTTTCGAACTTTGGTAAGGTGGGCATCTGCGCCAACATGAGCGCCGATTGTGCTAATCACTTCACTCCCAACTTCAACATTTTGAGTGCTTCAGTTTTGACTTTACCAATCTGGCCCACAGAGTCCTGGAAGTTTACAACATGGCAACAAGCCCTTTGGCCCAACTTGTCCATACCACCTAGTTTTTACTGTTAAGCCTAATCCCAATTGCCTGTGTTTGGCCCATATCCATCTTACCCATGTAACTGTATAAAAGCTTTTCAAAAAACAAAATTGTAGCCGCCTCCGCTACTACTTCTGGCAGCTTGTCCCAGACACTTACCAGCCTCTGAATGAAAACATTGTCCCTTTGAACCCTTTTGTATTTCTCCCCTCTTACTTTAAACTTGTGTCTTCTAGTTTTGAATTCTCCTATATTTGGGAAAAGATGTTGATTGTCTACCTTATTTCTGTCCTGCATTATTTTATTATTTCATTAAAGATTCCATTCTTAAAGTTGCAAAGCCAGTGCTCAGAGTAGACAGAGCAAACCCAAATCCATCTCCTTGCTTATTCCAAACATCAAATTCTAACTGATTCCAATTCACGGTCCATACAAAATCCAAGCTGACAAGAAAAGGCATTGAATGGGATCTTGGGCTTGATCTGATGCTTGATCCTAGCCAAAAGACCAAGAAATAAACCAAAGAGTTTTTTTTTACAAACTTTATTTCATAAAACAAATTCCCATTGCATCTAAATCATGGTCCCCTCAAGAAAGACAAACAAGATCCAAGCTGACATGATGATACATTGGGCCCCATCTTGGGCTTGATCTGACGCTTCATCTGAGTCAAAAGATTGAGATGGCTTTGAAAAATTGCACCAGGAAACGCCTTGGTCAAACCTCATTAGTTGCCCTGATCACTGACTCTACCCTAGCAGGAGAGGTCTATCTATCTGATCATTGACTCTACCCTAGCAACAGAGGTCTGCCTGTCTAATCACTGACTCTACCCTAGTCTGAGAGATCACTGACCACTGACTCTATTCTAGGAGAACATCACTGACCCCACCTTAGCAGGACAGATCTACCTGTCTGATCAATGGCTCTCCCTTAGCAGGAGAGATCTAACTTCTTGATCACTCATTCTCCCCTAGCATGGGAGGTCAAATTGCCTGATCACTGAATCTTCCCTAGCAATAAACCTGCCTATTTACTTATTCTATCCTAACAGGAGACATCTATCTTCCTAATTACTGACTCTATTTTGCTAGATACTAAGGATCTTGAATTTTAAATTATAGGCAAAACTGGAAGTTAGAGCTTTGGAATCGGCATCCTGGACACTCCTACTATTCCTACTGCTTCACTATTAGTGTAAGTAATTAAGCAGAATAATACAGTATTATTTCATGGAAAAAGAGTCAAGTCATTTACAATGTCCGACAAGGAGAGCGACTTGTTTGATAGTATTGATACATCTGTCAGGAAGGTTTGCATGTTGAAAACCAAAATGTGGTCATATGCAAATGAGACACTTGAAACGGTTGAACAGTTTCTTCACCAGTGATGAACTGTTGTGAAACACACTATTGGACAGAACTAACTGGATAGTTTGATTGTTGCAATCTTCAAATTCAACCACTGATTGGAGCTGCATTTTCTCATCTCAAGGTGGCAATTTGGCCTTGCAATGGCTGGACTAATATGCGAAGAACAGAATTCCTCTTGTTAATTGCTCAATATTAGTGAATTAATGTCTTGATTTGAATACATGTCAAAGTGAGTTTAAAATTGTAATTGAAACAACTAACTCCTCATATGTGTGTGCATATATTGTCACAATCCGCTGCAGGATCAGTTGCTTCAGAATGGACAAAGCACAGAAATTTACCATATTTTTCCGAAGTGATGGTTTCAGTGAGAAAACCAGTATGAATCCCACCAGCACCGGGGAAGTTCATTGAACATTGAGGCCTCTTTAAGTATGTTTTTACCCATGTGATTCACACTGATGGGTTAGCCTCTGATTCGCACATCACGAGAAAACTTAAATCTCTGCAATAAGTGGCGTGCTCCTTTTAAACTCATCCCTAGCATCACCTGCACCAGTCAGGGGATGGCTGCCAGGCAGCCAACATTAGAGTCTCCAGGGAGACCTGACCAAACTTCTGGATGGTGTGGAGCAGAGGTGAGACATCCTATGCTTACGCTCCTGGAGATGTCCATCCACCAAGCTCACCACCCCCACCCAGGAGGCAATGGCCGCAATAGTGAGTGCCAACTCACTGCAGAACAGGATGGGGCAACATCAGAAGAAGATGAAATGTCTTCTTCGTGAAGCATAGGTAAGTCTCCCTCCTCATGCCTCCTGCTGCACCCCTTCAAACACCCTTCATACCTCCACAGTGATCTCTCTCCCAGCCATCTCATAGGTGCCCAACACCTCTCCTGTGGATCTACTGGGAGATAATCAGCTCTGCACATCCCAGCTCCCACTCACCTCCCATGCTTGCCAGCTTTCTCATCATCTGACCTGGCAGAACTTCCCCATTTGTTTCATTGCTGGATAAACTGAAACACAACCATATAAGAGGGCACAGCCAGCTGGAGTCTTTGCACAGCTGAGAACAATAGCAGTGTTTGAGGAGAAAACCCTTGAGCTGGCCATTGAGGAGCAAGAGGCTACCTGTGGAGAGGGCAAAGTGGGGGCAGTAGACAAGAGTGAGAACCTATAAGTCATGCATCCATGGTTCAAGCCTCATGCGAGTAACTTTTCTCCCATCAATTACCACATGATGAGTTAATGCCATCTACCTTCCATTGCAGGGCAATCAGTTGACCAGTCCGGACTATCCTGGGTCCCTCTGGACACAATGTGGAGATGCCAGTGTTGAACTAGGGTAAAAACAGAAAGAAGCCTCACAACACCAGGTTGAAGTCCAAAAGGTTTATTTGTAGCAAATGCCACAAGCTTTCGGAAAAGGTTGTTCCTTCGTCAAGTGGGTGGGAATTCTGATCACAAACAGGGCACAAAGACACAAATTCAATTTATGTGAATAATGGTTGAAATGTTATTCATGTAAATTGAATTTGTGTTTTTTATGCCCTGTTTGTGATCAGAATTCCCACCCACCTGACGAAGGGACAGCCTATTCCAAAAGCTTGTGGTGTTTGCTCAAATAAACCTGTTGGACTTTAAACTGGTATTGTGAAACTTCTTTTCCTTTGGATACCACAGACATGAGCAGCTTCAGGGAAGACTTCTCAGAAATGAGTATAAAAGAAGCATCACATCCATCACCCGCATCTTCCATCTGCACAGATAATCACACCTTAGTGGCTATATTAAATAGACAGGTTTCTGGGTCACTCACTTGTGAGCACCTCACAATTGAAGATCTATAGCATTCCAGAATGGGCAGCAACTTGATAATTATGCAAATATTTTCATCTCCATGTTGTTAGCACGATTGACCCTCGATGTAGCAGCTATGAGATATTCACCCCCCCTCACTATTGGAAGTCACGCAGGTGTAGTTTGGTGTGACTCTTGAAAAGCAGGGATCTGGTGGCAAGTCATCCAAGGGGGAGCTGGGGGATAATTTTTCATCATTAATCTCTTTGGTCTTGCTGGGGGAAATGTTTGTCTCAATGAAGCCAACTGGGGTTGGAATTGAAGGGGATGGGATAACCTTGGGGTGTCCCTCGGGCCGAGTTAGGCCTGGCCTGGACTGTTTCCACTGTCTTTTTGCAGTGTTGCAGCTAACCCAATTTCTATCAGTTTTAGGTATCTAAATGTTAAAAGTATTGGTTCAGTCAGATGACAGAGCTGAGATGTCTGATCTCAGCTCTGTCCTTCTGGCCTCATGAAATTAAAACAAATTGTATTTAATACTGCCATATTTATTCGGATACAGTGAAAAATATTGTTTTTTTGTACACTATGCAGACAAAACATACTGTCCATAGAGTACATCAAGGAGAAGGGAAGGAAAGAGTACAGAATATAGTCTTGCCATTACAGGTAGGGTATAGAGAAAGATCAGCTTCATATAGGGTAGGTCCATTCGTAAGTCTGATAGCAGTAGGGAAGAAGCTGTTTTTGAGCCAGTTGATACGTGTTCTCAGACTTTTGCATCTTTTTCCTGACAGAAGAAGATGGAAGAAAGTTTGGCCGGGGCATGTAGAGTCCTTGATTATGCTGCTGCTTTTCCGAGGCGACAGGAAGTGCAGACAGAGTCAATGAATGGGAGGCTGGTTTGTGTGATGGATTGGGCTATGTTCACAATTCTTTGTAGTTTCTTGTGGTCTTGGACAGAGCAGCAGCCATACCAAGCTGTGATACTTCTGGAAAGGATGCTTTTCTATGACGCATTTGTAAAAATTGGTGAGAGTCATAATGGACATGCCAAGGATATCTGGACTGCTGCATACCTGGACATGTTAACCTTTCAGTCTGGCATAATACTATCCTTGTGCAGAGATGCTTGTCCAACTCAGGCCAGCCCTAGAATTCTTCTTACACAGAGCAAATATCACTGACCCAGGATCTCTCTCTCTTCAGAGCCCACATGACTGCTGGGCAGCGTCACATCTCGCGGAACTCTTTTCAGTCACAGTTCCACACCAGATCAAGGACAGGAATTGGAAAGGTGAGTGCACATGAGGATCAGGAACCTCAATGGCAGCTGGAAGAAGTGCTGTCAGGTAACCTACATCACAGAAACAGCCACAACGCTGAGACACAGGAAAGTTCCATAAAGGATGATGCTTGCTGCCTTTGAATACCAGCTGCTCCCTTATCCCATTGGATGACCTTAACACCCCTGGAAACTTGCTGGCTCTCACCAAAGAGCTTGACGGAAACTCAGATTGGAACCAGTGCCAGTGTGACTCAGTGCAGCACAGCATCCACCAGAATTCACACCCCCTACTGAAGAGAACCTTGAGTCTTCCTCACTTTCAGTACATCCAGTAGGTGCTGTGAAGGGAATGCTGATGGGAATAGGAGGCCATGATACAAGAAGAGGGGACAAGGGGCAAAGACCTCGCAGGATGGTGTGGACCATAGCGGCTGAGACATTTCGCTGTGCAAGGCGGGAAGGGGCAGGGTTTGGGGGGCTAGAGGGGAAACTATTCCAGATAGCAATGATTCTGACCATTGGCACTGAGGCAGGAGAAGATTGTGAGAGTGCCAGGGCCAACCCAGGCATCACAGGAGCTGAAGCTTGGAGCTGCTGCACAGGCTCAGGTAACAGCAACTTCTTAACTTCTCGAGGTGTTCCCCCAGACTGCACCTCAGAAGCGGAGGCAGCTTGCTGCTTTCCATGCTCTCTGACCAGGGGTGCCCTTGGAGGGCCTGAACCTGGAGGGTCCTAGCCAACATTTGGGTGTCACTGTTGATGTTGTATCACCGTATTCTGCCTGAATTCCAGTAGATACAAGTTTCACATGGCGGCCGCGTTAGCCCATTTGAATAGGCGAGATGGATCGTGAATATCACTGCCAGAGGCAGCACGATTCACTCCTGCTTTCCCGCCAATGGGAGCACTTAGCGTGAAAATGGGAGAATTCCACCCCAGCCTCTGAATTGTCTCAAACACTATCCCAATGACAGCAAACATCCTGATAGTCTTGGGAGAAGAGATTGAAATTGTCATTCCACTGAGTTCACAAAGATGTATTCCAGTGTCTAATGATTGGCAAAATTTCAGCTCTTTAACTGACCATCAGTCTCATTGAGTTGCCACTGCCCCGATGTTTCTCCAAACTCCAGTCCCCTGGCCGCACTGAGCTACAAATGGCTTACAGAATTTGGTCAGCACCCAACCTTTATAGTACCAAGCCAGCAACTTTCTACCACCATCTCAGTTTCCCAGGACTTTTCCTGAGCCCTTGCTACCTCAAGTTTGCCAACAGCAGCACTTTTACCATCTGAAACCTCTTCTTGAGTCTTCCAACAAACCCAATCATGGGGGCTTAAACTTTATCTACCATCACAGGTCCAGTGATCAGATTATCGTGCTACACAGGTGCTCTGGTGATCTCTGCCATGGCTCTGAAGAATCCAAAATGCTGGGCTGAGGCACGTGCTGCCAGTCACCTCGCTGTGCTTGGCACATATGCCTGCTGAGCGGAACAAGGCCAGTTCACATTTTTTAACTAATATATAATGTATAAGTGTCATGGTGGCAAAGTGGTTAGCATTTCGGCCTCGTAACGCCAGGGATTCAGGTTCAATTCCGGCCTTGGTTGACTGTGTGAAATTTGCACATTTTTCCAGAGTCTACGTGAGTTTCCTCTGGGTGCTCTGGTTTCCTCCCACAGTCCAAAGATGTGCAGATTGAGCTGATGGACCATGCTAAATTGCTTCTTAGCATCAGGGGGACTAGCCGGGTGAATACGTAGGGTCGTGGGGATACGGCCTAGATGGAATTATTGTTGGTGAAGACTCGATGAGCCAAATGTCTTCATCTGTGCTGTCAGGCTTCTATGATTCAAATATATATATATATAATTAATTATAGCAGGAATTTTGTAACTAGCAGCATTTTAGCAAAATGTGAGACTGTGTGACACATTATCTTTCAGTTAGCACAATGTAGCTCATGAGTACTTAACAGCTCGCTTTCACAGTTGCTGCCTTGTTGCTATAACAATGTGCTTTGTCTTTAACAGTACAAATTAACATAATTGCTGAAATGTTTGTACAATTCAGCATGAATTATTATCAGGATAATAGTTATATTCCGAAGCACCAATATTATTGTTGACAAATCTCCTTGAGTGATTAGGCAAAAATTGTTGTGATATAATTATTTATTCCCATAAACGGTCTAAATAATAAATCGCCAGAATTCTATCACCCACCTGCCATGGAATCAGTGCGGGCGAAGGATGGACAACAGGACTTTCTGGTCTCACTTGAGTTAAGTCATAAAATCCCGCCCATAATGTTATAGCTGATTTTAATCTTTCACATCTTTGAAATCATTATAAATTATACTTATGACACACTGGTAGAAAATGTTATTACTTTAGTTTCTCACACCATTGAAAACTGAAGGAAGAATTGAGATTATTTTTTTCTCCTGTTAGAGGGGAATAGATTGCTAAGTTTTGTACCTTATTGAAAATGTGTAAGATATCTACAAACTGGAGGTACACAATGTTATGCACTACGTTACGGCAAAATTAAAAGAGGGAAAGAAAGCCTTTGATGTACCACACCATTGGACTGACAGTCTCTTGTTTCACTGCATTGTGCCTTTCTGAAATTTGCATGAAGGTATGTTGATGGGGAGAGGCTAAGATTTACCTTCAACATTTCAAATGCATCTGCTGATGGTGAGTTGTGACATTAACAGAAGGTAAAATGTTTGTCCACTTTAGCCATGAGGTGATGGCATCTATCCAAGGAGAATTAAATGGTAGAATATTTTTATATGTTGGAATGAGAAGACTTTCTGTTTCTTTTATATTTATCAAAAAATCTTACACAATAAAGCTTTTAGGTGCTAAATAATAAATAACAATAAATAGTATCTGGAAAGAAGATAGTAAATGTTGCTAAAATAAAAAGCCCTCATCCCATGAACATCAATGAAAAGGGAACATTGGGATGAGCAAAGGAATTTGTAGGGTTGGTTAGGTGAACAGAGAAAGAATGTCAACACATTTCATGCAGGTCTGCACACCCTGTCATGCCAATGAGCAGACAGGGATTCTCTGTTCTCGCCCATGATAGGATCCATTGCAAGCGAGACAAAAAATTTGACATTCCAGCCGAAACTCCATTCACTTTCAATGGCTCCAGAAAATCCCAGTTGTGACTTTGGCCTACAGATCTGGGATTGGGATAAACCATTCAAAAGCGCTTTGGGTGGAACTTTCCAGCAGTTCATGTCCCATGACCCTGCCAGCAAGAATGGAGAATTTGGAGCTCAGCCCAATCGCCATTCACTGTAGCAGTACCAAAGCATCCCAACTGCCAGTGAGGTTGGAGAATCTGGCTAACTGACTCTGGCGAGATCCTGCTGTTGAGAGGGGCTGGAAAATTCTGGCCAATATGGACAATCTTTCATCAGCAATGGGACAGTTTTACAATGGAAAGCAATTGCATATTCTGTTAACAGTTGCCACTGGTACTTTGTTGAAAGAGGCAATATGTTAATGAAGTGATTCCTTTTTTATTGTCGACAAACATACATTATCATGACATAAATTTGGGTAAAACACATCACTGTATCACCATTGTCTCACTTCATTGTGACACATAGCTGTTCGAGCATTTTTACCCCCACATATAAAATGCTTGACAAACACTTTTTCATAAAAGCATTCTCTCTTTAAGCTACTTACTTTGGTCTATGAGTGCTGCATTTTATTGGAGAGGCACTCTCTAATGCTGTCCTCTAAAAGTGGTTCATGGTCCTGTTGCTGCAGAAACAGCCTTTTCTATGCTGTAGCAGATTTTGTACAACAGTTGGATTTATTTTAAAACAACAATATGTGCCAAAGCTTGGAATTATCAACAGCTTAAGTGTGAGAAATTGCCCACTACCGTCTCCACAAGTCTTAGACAAATCATTAATTTTCAAGCTGGATTGTTCTTATGATACTGCTTACTCTTTGGCTAACTGCATAGAAATTTGGCAAAAATCACAACAGGAGCCTTTTTATATCTTTCTATCTGTGAGCCTGAAAGAGCTCATTAGATTTGGGCACAGTACGAATGCCTAAATAATCTGGTGGCAAAACCACAGGGAATTGATCTGCCACTATTATTTGCATATTACTGCTTATTCAACACCTATTCCACCATGCATTCCCTTCATCACAGGTACACAGTGCAGAAGCGTGTACTGCATATAAGAACATATAGAATATAGAATAGTTCAGCACAGTATCGGCCCTTCGACCCTCAATGTTGTGCCAAACTATATCCAAACCTAAGGTCAAGCTATCTCACTCCCTTTCATTCTGGTGTGCTCCATGTGCCTATCTGATAACCGCTTGAAAGTTCCTGAAGTGTCCGACTCCACTATCACAGCAGGCAGTACAATCCCATACCCTAACCACTTTCTGCATAAAGAATCTACCTTGGACACCCCTCCTATATCTCCCACTGTGAATCTTATAGTTATGGCCCCTAGTAACAGCTACACTCACCTGAGGAAATAGTCTCTGTACATCCACTCTATCTATCCCCCTCATCATCTTATAAACTTCTATTAAGTCGCCTCTCATCCTCCTTGGTGCAAAGCAACAATTCACCAACCTTCTTCCAATAGCGCCTTCCAACCCAGCCACCTCTATCATCTAGAAGAACAAGGCAAGTAAAACAGACACATTTGAACACCAGCAGCTGTAAGCATCCCCTCCAAGCTGCCTTGAAATGTTATCGCCATTCCTTCACTGTCATTTTGTCAAAATCCTGGAACTACCTGTGATTACCATTAACCCTGAAGCATTTAAAATTGTTGGGGAATCTGTAATTGTTTTTGACCAGTGTTTTAAAAGGTCCTTTAAGAGTTTGCATCAATTGTAAATGGATCAATTGCAGTTTCATTGGATAATAAGAAATCCGAGCCATGTGACCTGATGACACTTGATCTGGAAGTACTTCCAATAGAAAGATACGGAAACTATGTTGCTGGCAGACATAAAGGAGATCTGCAAGGCAGAAGAATTTGAGGCAGGAACTGAGCAGCATACAGATATCAACACAAAGAACTAGAGAGGAGTTGAGAATGTTCCAGAAGGAAGTGCACTCTACACAGAAAATTGCAAGGATAGAATTCTCTATATGGAAGCTGCTGCCTTTGGAAAAATGGCTAATTCCTAGAAGGAAAGGGATTGGCATTCAGATTGGAAGCTGAAAATCAACAGGTAACTGACTAAATTTGTGAGATAGTCATTGTTGCATCTGCTACTCCATGTTTAATTTGTAGCTCATACTGACTATGAATTTCCTGTTAATTAGTATTTCATTTACATTGATTCAGGTTTATACTAACGTTACCAAAAAGTGAAATTTTATCAGTAATTTCTTCACTGAAATAATTTGGTTACTTGGGGGTAATTCCAACTGAGCTTGTCACATTCTCTTCCTAACAGCGTTGTGGACATTGCACTATTTGGACTGCAGTTGTCAAAAGGGTGGCTCACCATTACTTCTAAAGCACAGCTGAAGATGAGCAACATATGCTGGCAATGTCAGTGATGTTCACATCCTGGGAAAGAAGTGAACAAGCAAAGGCAGCATTATCAGTGGGAGGTGGGGGGTGCAGGGGTTGTGCGCAGTGAGATGGGGACTGAAGGCACAGTGGTTAGCACCACTCAGTTTCCACCCACAGATCAAAAGAAGTGCCAGAGTATGACGACTAGAGGATTTCAGTAACTTCATTGCACTGTTAATGTAAGCCAACTTGTGACACAAAATAATAAACTTTAAACTCTAACCCAGGGCAGCTGTTTAAGGGCCAGCAACAAGAGCAGTCTAGAATGGAGACGAGGCGTGGGAGACATGGAGCTGTGATTCACAATTTAAATATAGAATCTAGAGGAGTCTTCCTGCTCCCACTCTTCTGGATTCTGTATTTGTCTTTTTGGTGGCAATTTCCATCGGTCCCTTTAATGGGTGCTGTTTTAACTGCCATATCTCTGAGAAAAATGATTGCAAGTTGCATGGCGCATGCTGCACCCAATATGGTAAAACAGGGCCTGAAACAGCCATTAGATTGCTGATTTACATCGACAATGGATGTCTAACATATGGCAGGCAGCATATGTCCCACACAGACTGAGCATGTGCATGCCATATTAAATCCTTTAATGCTGATTCAAGCATAAAACAGGCACTATATCTAAAGCATTACACTTGTGCACAAATAAGTAAGGACTAAAGAACCAGTTGTGTGGTTCTAGCCAAATGATGTATCACCATTGTAGCTTTGTTATATGACAGTTTGAGGCAAATTATCTTTATTTTCTCGCTGGAGACAATCTAACATGATTGTACAAGCAAATGCATGATGACAAGTTTTACCTTTTTAAATCAAATGATATGTAACCACAAATTGTGAAACTGGACCACATTAACTAAGTTCAGAACAATTCATATGCAAACACTAAAGGTTGCTTTTTGCTGCTTTTGAAAAGAGCCAGAATAATTATCTGATTTAAAAGCACTCAGTGATGACATTGTGTGTAACATTTAGTTTTTTTAACCACAAAAAAGCAATATTCAAAGAGATGATAGGCCATGCTTGTCACACAATCCACTTTGATTTGCTCTTTTTGCACTTTCTTTAGCTCAGCATCCACTTCCTTTCCATTTCTGTGAAGTACCTTTGGATATTTTTCTTAATTAAAGGTAGCATATAAATTAAAGTTGGAATTGTGCGTGGTTAACACTCAGCCACTATGTGGTACAGAACCATTAAAATAAAATGATTCGCTACAAAGTGGGAGCCATTTTCTTTCAGTGTGATTCCTGCAATGCCCAATGCTGGTGGGGTAGCAACCTTTTTAGTTACATTGTCACCCACTTTGTCTCCAAATGCATTTGATTTAAGTAATAGAACCACATTGTATAAAGTGACTGAAATCTTTGGTTTACCTTTATTCAATGCTGTGAGAAGAGGCCGGTGTGTAAAGTCTTCCCATACAGCACGCAGCCAAGCCAACGTTCATTAATTCATTAAAGAATAAAAAAAGAGAGGAGTGTTCAAAGACAATGTCCCACTAGCACAAGATAAAGTGTGACATTGGAGGACTGAGATCGGCTTCCCTGTTGAGCTGTTGGTCTATAGTCAATAGAACCTTAAAGGATAAGAGAAATATACTAGTCAGGTGGGAAACATTTGCTTTGACATAGGTTAATAAAAGATTGAAAATCAGGAAAGGATTATTACTCCACAGCTTGAATTTTCAGGATGGTGAGAACTCAGCAGCAGTCATTTTCAGAATCAAGTAATAACACATCCCAGTTGACACCAGACATGCCAGCTACCATTTACACTAAATTAAGCATTGCACGGCAGCAGGCACAACTTCCGCACCTATATGCACATGGGTCCTGCCATGGAGAGGTGGCAGCCAATCAGATTGGCCAACAGCTCTCCCAGTCCCTGCAGGCGCAAAAGAGGTACTGCAATGCCATGCCTGAGTCTAAGTCTCTGGACTGCATTCAGGTAAGCAACAGGGGTCCCAGGGAGGGGAGAGTGGGGATAACCTGGGGAGTCAGGAAGGTGGGGGTTGGTCACAGTTTCGGGGGTTAGCCCTGCGATGGGAAGAGGGAGTTTGAGGTCCCTGAAGGAACAGCACTCCCAGTCTGAAGAGGCTTTCCAATTGCAGCCCCTACACCATCTGCTCTGCAGCCTTCACACCCCCCCCCCCCCACCCCCCCCCAACGCAACACCTCACCCTCCCCCACCCCGACACTTACCTCTTCTTGCCCAAGATCAAACTTTTTCAGTCTTCCACTCAGTCATCAGGAATTCACTGCCTAACAATTGAGACTGGACAAGAAAAGACCCTTAAGTATCTATTGATGGACTTCCCATCAGTGGTCCTGCTGGCTTCATTGAAACATCACATCTATCTTGTTGTAGGCAGAATCCTGGAGGAATCTCATTCATGCAATTTTACACTCCCCATGACCCAGAAACTGTTGTTGGGGTGGGAGAGAGCATAAAATCCTAGCTCTAAAGACATAGGTTCCTAAAAGGGTTATATGTGTCTACTTGCTGTTCACTCCAGAAATTTTAAAAGTTGCATGACATTGTTATAAATTGCTTGCATTTTCCCAATATTTTTGATAACTATTTCTCCCAGTATTATTTCAATTTAACTTTATCACTTCTAGGTTACACCAACACGTTCCATTTCAGAATTAAACACAGCTTTTAACCTTGTTAATCAAGCATGTTGCCATGAATATATTTAGATGTAAGATTAATTAAAGCATGCTGCCTCTTTTGCAAATTATCATTTATGCATCAGGGATCATTAAAATCTCCACCAGTAATAAATGGTAGTTGGCTTTCTATGTTCCAAACAATATGGACAAGAGGAAGAAGATTATGTTGAGCTTGTATAAGACATTAGTTTGGCCTCAGCTGGAGTAGTGCATCCAGTTCTGGGTGCTCCCCTTAGGAAAGATGTGAAGCATTGGAGAGAGCAGAGAAGTTTCATAAGAATGGTTCCAGGATTGAAACTTCAGTTATGAAGATACATTGGAGAAGTTGAGACTTTTTTCCTTGGAGAAAAGAAGGCTGAGAGAGGATTTGATAAAACTGAGGGGTCTGGACAGAACTGCTCGGAAAGGAATGAGAACAAAAGGGCTTAACATAGGTTTAAGGCAACATGCAAAAGAAGCAACTGTGACATGAGAAAAAGACTTTCCATACAATGAATGGTTAAGGTCAGGACTGCACTGCCAGATAGGGTAATGGATGCAGGTTCAATCAAGGTCTCCAAAAGGAAATTGATCTGCTATTTAAAAAAGAACAAGGTTAAGGGGAGAAGACAGGCAAATGACACTAAGTAAATTGCTCATTTGGGGAGCCAACAAAGTACGGCACAGGAACAGGCCCTTCTGTTTCCCATGCCTGTGCCGATTAAGATGTCTGCCTAAAACTGTATGCACTTAAGGAGTCTGTATCCTTCCATTCCCATTCTATTAATTATTCATCTCATTGCCCCTTAAATACCGCTATCATACCTGCTCCCACCACCACCTCCTCCCCAGTAAATTCCAGACTTTCATCATGCTGTGTAAAACACTTGCTTCACACGTATCCTCTAAACCTTTCCTCATCTACCCTGAATATATGGCCTTTGGACCTGACTTTTCTAGTTGAGTGCAGACACAATAGCTGAATGGCCACCTTTTGCACTGTAAATATTTTTGTGGACTCTGATTCTGTGAACTGCTTGCTGCTTAAAGTTTTTTTTGGAATTTATGGTGCATCATATTCCATTATTCTGCAGGAAAATACAACATTGTGCCTCTCAATAAGATGTCCTAAGTATTTATAGAGATTAAGCCAGTCAGCAGCCCATTACTCTTGTAATTTCTGACAGACACTGAAATCCACAGGTTATTCTGCTTATGCCTTACATCTTTTTCAAAGCTTCAAAATGCATGTTGGCACAGTAAAGCAATAGAAGTTAAAACACGCAATGAATCACATATTAAGTGGAAGTGTGAACCACATATTGTCAATAATTAAAACCAAATTTTTGCATCTTGGTACATGCTGTGGGTACTGCACTGTTAACTGTAACTTAAATAATCTGCCAAGATCTAAGTTCAGTTCAAAAGCTGCCAATTAACTTCAAGTTTTAAAAACATTCTGCAAAAAATTATTGAACTAAAAGTCAATTTGGTGACTAAGAATAAACGTGTTGCCTATTTTGTTGCTGTTATCTTTTATTTGCCTGCTTGTTTTCTCTAAGTCTACCTTCTCAAATTAAAACCTCATGCTTCCAGATGCACAAGTGGTCTGATCCATTTACCTAGATTGGACTTAACTAAGAGATATTTCAACAGAACCTTTGTTTTTGTTTCCAAAACCATTTCATACTTCATCTGTGGAAGAAAAGGGGGAGGGAGAAAGAGGGAGGGAGGCATGAAGACTGAAAAAAGCCAAACATCTGCCTATGCACATAACAATTAACCTCTTCACAAGCACAAACCTATATTTAGGTTTGAACAAACTGTGCTCCAGATGTCATTAACTTATATTACAGCCTATATTGCAACTTACAATTTATGCTTTAAACAATAAAATTTTACACTTTCTTTGACATTCTGCAAATGAAATAGGTAGAACTTAGATGCAACTTCTACTTCAGCAAAATGCAATCAAAAATCACAAAGATGTGAATAGTTGATAAAAATCAAGATTCAGAAATAAACGACAAAACACACTGAACTCCCAGCATATGGGGTGAGTCTGCATTCTCGTAATCACCCAGTGGAATCAGCATTTCCCACCTTGGTCAAGTGGTTGGAAGCATGCATGTAAGCCACGATGTTAGAGCACTGTATGTGGAGTGTCATTGTCACAGGGCTGTCCCTGTTAGCCTTTTTACAGAGTTTAATTAAAATATAAGTGAAACATCGCTGAATGGTTTTACAGCAATCTGGACTGCAGCAGATGTAGCGTAAACTGCATCTCAAACTGCTCCCAGTCGCAATCACTCAAGGTTTTGGCGTTGGCTGCTCAAGCAGTTGAATCCGATTGGGGAGAGAAAAAATACTAAGAAGATATCAGTGGCCCGAGCTCACCTCCTGCTGACCAATCCACAGGGAAGCCCTGGCTTCATAAAGCGTGGAGGGCATCTGGGAGCAGCTCGATTAATGGGAAGAGGTATGGAAATATACAAGCAGAGGGGCAATGAAAATTAAATGACAAAAGTGCATTCCAATTAAATCCTTAATTAATCTCCTCTACAACTAAAGGAAATATGCCGTTACAGATGTCTTTTACTATATGGGAACCATGGCGTAAAGGAGCTGAAGGGTGCTTAACTTCTCCAAATTTTAACTCCCTTCCAGCCCCTCCAAAATTTATTACGAGAAAAAAAAATGTTCCTGGCATTTGTGAAACGAAACCATTTGCAGTAAACTCGTCTGCGATGAGATTTTATTTTCTTTGCCTAGAAATAATTTGAAAATAATTTCGTTCAGGATTGACATTTATTAAGCTCTCCAGCCCAGCCAAGCTTTTCCCCGTGTGAGTAATAGTTGGAGCTGTATCCATATCTGCGTGCGAAACAGGCTCCTCACACCTGTGACAAACACTTGCTGCTGTTCACACAATGTACAGACAGGTTTTTTTTCTCTTTTCAAAACTTCACGATTTTGACACGCACGAGTGGGTAACGTATGTAAACCACATAGCAAATGTCCTAGCTTCAGCAGATTTCTGCACGTTTTTCTTGTGCATCCCTTTAATATGCTAATTGCACTCAAACGGTGTTAGAACAACGGGCTCTGTTTCAAACCCAGCCTGGACTTTAGCAGAATGAATGTGTTCCTTTTCAGCTGGTGGTAAGAATCCTTAAGTAGGACCATGCCTTACCCAGTTCCTGGCACAGAGCAAAACTATTCATAATTTATCACCAGTTGGCACAAAAATTGGAAATTACATTCAGGGGCTAGGGAGGGGGGTATCTGATGTGAAAACTTTTATGTAATCCTGGGCTCAGGATTACATAAAACACAGGGTTGTAGGCAATGTCGTGGACATTTTATCTTGCATCTAACCTTGGTTTAGCTGCATGCACTTGATGCTGACACTGAGTGTGAAACCTTTTCCGGTACCAACGTCGTTATCATTCTTTTAAAAAAATATATGCTTGGTACGAAGGAAGGCAGAATGTGTCATTATCACTAATTAAAAGGGAAAATTTCCATTTGTAAACGAAACAGTATTTTTTAAGGATCAGAAATAATGGTTGAGAGAAATGTCCCTCAGTATGAATAAAATGAGGTTAAGCTATGCAGTTTTATTGTATTAGTTTCAATTTCCATAAATATTAATCAAATACAGCACTTTTCCTATTATAACTGAACACATGGATCAGACTCAATATTAACATGAGGCCCCTCGTCCCAGCTCCTTGATGTAAGGCCCAGGTTATTATAACTGACAGGCTTCATTAACATCATCTAGGTTTGGCTTCTGCCTGAAAGAGGTATAGAGGCCAATGAGTGGGAACTAAGTGGACAAGTGTAACAGAAGGCCATTCATTACCTGCGGTCCACCCTGGGAGCAAGATGGCAGGAGCCTCAAGCATAGTCATCATCAATGGAGGGAGGAACAACTGGGAAGCTCATGATTTCCTTGTGTGGCTCACAGGTACATGCCTACTGCTCCTGGTCTACACTAAACTCTCTAAAATATCTAAATCTTCTCTTGTTTAGGCCCTTGCACCCAACATTCCTGGTGAAGCCAACAGCAGAGTCCAAATATTGCAGCAGGAAATAAAAATGGAATGTCAAGGAGAGCTTAGGCCTTCCTGAGATGCGAACTTCACACTGAGAGCTAATTAAAATGATGCAAGGTCAGTGAGAGATGGTGAACATTGCCATGCCCCTAACTATCTCTTGGCCCCTTCACATTGAGCAGTTCTGATGTAATTAACCATTAGGAATATTGGTGGAGCATCCTAAGCTTGTCACGTGCTTGGCTTTGTGTGCATAATGTAATGCTTATGGCAAATCACAACAAGTCATGATGGTGGCTGTTCATATTTGGAAAAGAAGTATGGAACACCACAGCAGTAACAAAAGCTGAGAAAATTCACAAATGGAGAAACATTAAAGTGTTGCAGAAATTGTAAGAAAGATTTTCTTTTCTAAAAAGGATGAAAGGTTAGTGATAGAGTATTCATTGCTCAGGGCTTGGATGTCTATATAAACCACTTCAGTTTGTCTCTCATAATTACAACATCATGCTACATCTTCAAGAGTCTTGCTAGCATGTAAGATATTGCCTGTCAGCTGTTATTCTCTATATAATGGTTCTGAGATCGCTGCTTATTGGGGTTCTCATAAATTTTTTATTCTGTCTTCTAATAATGCTATTTTGTTTAAATCTCACCTTGTCTCCTCTCATCATTTACAACAAATTGTTGTTTGCATGAAGGAGACCACAAGTGGACACTTTCTCCTTACAGTTAAATAAACACATTAACGAAGTACACTTGAATCACATTGGAGACTATTTTTGCATTGTGTTTTCTACAAAACTGGCACTATATCAAAATATGTGCACAAACTGTGCTTTTAATAAATTATAGACTTAATCACGAATGAGAGAATCTGGTTTAAAATGCATTCCCTGGGTAGATAAAACTATTTTTTAAAAAGAAAAATATAAATAATATTCAGCCCAATTACTACCAGCGTACTTCGCTCCCAAGGAGTGAAGTTGATCACAGACTGAAACGTTGGTTTGGATTTTCCAGCCATTCTCACCCCAAGACCGGCAAACCTTACCTGAGGTCAGTGGACCTTTGCATGGTCCGGTCCCACCTGCTATGATTCCCATGGCAGGTAGGATGGGAAAAGTCCAGCTGATTCTAATCTTCACAGATGCTGCTAGACCTGCTGAGTATTTCCAGCATTTTCTATTTTCATTTCAGACTTCCAACATGGAACCTGGGAACATTTTCCTTGTGTATCAGTGATGTGCCCAGCTTTGACTTGCAATGCACATTTCTTTCCTCCTGAGAGTGAGCTCTGTCACTGCCAAACTCAAGGGAAAGACTGCATGGTTTCTTGTGCAACACTTTAATATGCTAATTGCACTCAAACTGAGCTAGAACAATGGGCTCTGTTTCAAAACCAGCCTGGACTTAATAGGATGAATGAGTTCTATTTTGGTTAGTCGTAAGGATCTTTAAGTAGGACCATGGCTTACCCAGTTCCTGATGTAAAGATGCTGGCGTTGGACTGGGGTAAACTCAGTAAAGTTTCACAACACCAATTTTAAATCCAACCAATTTATTTGATAGTGTCGAAAGCTCGCGAATTTCCTATGTGCCTTCATCAGGCAAATGCAGTGTTCTGGTCTGCAATAGCACTCATACCAACACAGACAGTCAGAGATTGCTGATTAGAATGCGAATCCTTACATCTAACCTGCTATTCAAGTGTTAAAATGGCTAACAATGTGTGTGAGGGGAATCCTGAGCATTGGTTAGAGAATTGTGTATTTTCTCCAGACAGCACAGTAAGTGAGGTTTTTTTGCTAACCCAGGCAAGTTACAGGGGTGGATGAATGAGCAATGCTCATTCATCCACTGTCGTAGTGTCTGCATGGTCTCCCCAATGTACCATGCTTCGGGACATCCTTTCTTGCAACATATTAGGTAGACAACGTTGGCCGAGTTGCAAGAGTATGCACCGTGTACCTGGTGAATGGTATCCTCCCGTTTGATGTCATCCATGTCTATGATCTGGTATGTCTTGCAGAGGTTGCTGTGGCAGGGTTGTGTGGTATTGTGGTCACTGTTTTCCTGAAGGTTGGGTAGTTTGCTGCGAACAATGATCTGTTTGAGGTTGCATGGTTGTCTGAAAGCAAGAAGTTGCAAGAAAGAATGTCCCGAAGCATGGTACATTGGGGAGACCATGCAGACATTACGACAGCGGATGAATGAGCATCGCTCAACAATCATCAGGCAAAACAGTCCCCTCCCTGTGGGCGAACACTTCAGCAATCATGGGCATTTGGCCTCCAACCTGCAGGTAAATGTTCTTCAAGGGGGCCTTCAGGACACACGACAGCGCAGAATCGCTGAGCAGAGACTGATAGCCAAGTTCCGCACACATGAGGATGGTCTTAATAGGGATCTTGGCTTCATGACACACTATCTGTAACCCCCGTAACTTGCCTGGGTTAGCAAAAAACCTCACTTACTGTGCTGTCTGGAGAAAATACACAATTCTCTAACCAATGCTCAGGATTCCCTTCACACACATTGTTAGCCATTTTAACACTTGAATAGCAGGTTAGATGTAAGGATTCGCATTCTAATCAGCAATCTCTGACTGTCTGTGTTGATATGAGTGCTATTGCAGACCAGAACACTGCATTTGCCTGATGAAGGCACATAGTGTCGAAAGCTCACAAATTTACTATCAAATAAATTGGTTGGATTTAAAATTGGTGTTGTGAAATTTTACTGAGTTTACCCAGTTCCTAGCAGACAGCAAAACTATTCATGATTTATTACAAATTGGCACAAAAATTGGAAATTATACTCGGGGAGGGTGGCGGAGAGCCTTGCTGTTGCTTTTGAATATCTGTCAAATTGGAGTGCAATTGTCAATGCCTGGTGCAACAGACACCCTTTCGACAACAAGGAAAGGGGTGTAAAATAGGGAGAATAAAAATAGTGAAGCAGTTGGAAAATCTTAGAAATCATTTTTTTACTGGGCTGAAAAATAGTGAAAGAAAACGGATTACTTTGGTCTTTCCACTTTTTTGTTGATGTCGTTTCCTCTTGTCAAGATATGGGAATGGTTGCAAATCAACAACTCATATCTAACAAAAATTTGATTGTTTTCCCACCCCACCCCACTGCAGTGCATTTTAAAACATGTGAAGCTGCAAGTCTGAAACATGACAATTTATGAGACCAGTGTTCTGTAATAAAGGAACGTTATCTGATGTTTGAGTCACATCCCTAGTTTGAATTGAATATCCGCAAAACATTTCATTGATCTTTAAATATCTTTATATCTAGAGTATTTGTTCCGCCTCATATTCCCCTCAGTTGTGAAACTGTAATAAAACATTTTTCACTTTCCCACAAATTTGAATGTTTTCACTGATCAATAACTGGTCATAAGTGTGTGAATTATATTTTGATTAACATCATCAGCAATGTAACATCATGACGATAATTCAAGCATTTTCCTCATTTTTATTTCAGTTCCTCTTCTGTGCTCTCCCAGTTCCAATTCAAGAAGGGTATATTAGCAAACTATTTCATTCTGCTGTAATTCTTGACATGTCCAGTAGGCCACACACGGAAAAATTAGCTCAGTTGTGTTCTGATCTAATTTTTCTTTCTTTCTATTTGGAGAGACTCAGTTCTGAGTTGCCTATTTCTGTGTGGAAGGGCATAGGGAGGTAAATGTTTGGATTTTGTTGAGATATTTTCACACTATCAAGTGACGATGAAGACTGTAGAGATCACGTTTTGTACTCTAGACTGTTTTGTTTGGTAACTTGTCGTTACATCTGGAAAATAAATAATGTTTCAGTCATTTGAGAAAAGAAATACACTACATGGGAAACTGAAAGCAACTGAGTCTCCAATTCAATTCATGTGAAAACAGGATTAACTGGCCTTTATAGCGTGATTTTCAGAATGAACTCTCTCACCGTGTATTGCAGAAGCTCTAGCGGGATTCACTCTGAAAATTCGAAGATGGGACGGGACCTATTCTCACCTGAGTCCAGCACATAGCGCTGAGCAGGCCAATGCGAATGGGGTGGTGTGTCAGCACCAGTATTGTGTATGCGTTGCAGCCCCGCACTGCCAACATCCAGATTGGGCGCTGGCCAGCAATCACTAGCCGATCTCGCGATCCCACATTCCTGCCCTTCTGACCCCCACACCACTCGATCACTGACCTCACAGACTTCCCTGAGCAAGCTCCACATCCACTCACACCAATCAGCCTCAATCTCCTGATCCCATCCCCCTCCCCAGCCAGTCCTGACATCCTGATTTCCTCCCCTTCCTCTCTCCCACTCACCAGGTAGTCCCGACTCCCCTAACAGCCCCGACCACCTCTCACTTGGATAGCCAGACTGATACTGTCCTCCCTCTGCCCGCGATTCCTGTGCAGAGTGGCAGAGGGATTCCCAGCAATCACTCCCATAGGCCCCACACCATCTGGCCAAACACCCATGGCACTGCCCAATGCCCACAGGGCAATGCCAAGGTGCACCTTGGGGATTGTCAGTTTGCCCCTCAGGCAGTGCCAGGGGCCATCCACCTCTTACCCCCACCCAATCTGCTGGGGGGGCCTCTATTCCCTCCCACAGTGTCTGGGCGCCTGTTCTCCATTCACGTGGAGGTGTTGTAAACTCTGCTGAAGGCAACCACTCCCAGGGGGAGACACTAGGAAGCCTGGAGACTTCCATCCTGGACCTGCTAATGGGATGCAAATTCCATTTCAAATATTGAAACGAGCTCTGCACCAATTTCTGGCGCAAAGCTGAGATTAAAAATCTTTGCCTCAAAAACACACGGAGGCTGCGACACCCAATGGGGAAGCCGCGAAACAGTCTCTGCTGATGTCTCCCAGCCAGATGTGCTGCTAGAGCAGCATTGCGGGCTGGGAAGATTGCCCCCAATACGTTTTACAAACCCTTGGCACAGCATGTCTTTTGTGTCAAGGTACCAATCAGCAACATCAGAATCATTTTACTTGTCTCAAGCTCTTGTTTACTTGGCTTCATTTTCCAGTAGTTTTAATCTTTTTCTCAGAGGTGTCTATCTTTTCTCATTTGAAAAACATTCTCTCGTGACATGTGAATATTGCTGGCAAGGCCAGTATTTATCGTCCATCTTGAATTACCCTTGAGAAGGTTATATAGTCATAGAGTCACAGAGGGTAGAAAAGGCTCTTCAGCCCATCAAGTCAAGGTGGTGGGGGAACAGCCTTCTTGATCCTCTGCAATCCATGTGGAGTAGGGTACTTCCAGAGTGATGTTTGGAAGAAACTGCAGGACTTGACCCATCAACAGTGAAGAAACTATGATGTAATTCCAGGTCAGGACAGTAAGTGACTTGGAGGGCAACCCGCTAGTGGTGATGTTCTTATACACCCCTGTTGCTTTTGTTTTAAATTGTGGAGGCCGTGTATTTGAAAGATGCCATCGACAAAGCTTCCGCAAGTTACTACGATGTGTTTTGTAGATGGTGCAGATTGCAGCCTATAGTGTCCTGGTCTTGGAGAGAGTGCGTATTTAAGGTAGATGGCAAGCAGGCTACTTTGTCTTGGAAGCTTCTTGAGGTTTTTTTTTTTTTTGGAGCTATATTTATCCAGGCAAGTGGCGAATGTTCCATCATATTCCTGACTTGTGCCTTGTAGATTGTGGGCAGGCTTTGGGGAGCCACAAAATAAGTGAATGATATTTCATTTATCAGTTGGATTTCTGATCCACTGATGGCTACTCATCTTTTACCCAAATTAGTCAGAAAAATTTGTATTGTCCATGTGCTTACCAGTGTTCATGTATTCCCACTCCACAAAACAGAACTCTCTCGTTTGTAGAGATTAAGGATCATAACCGCATAAAATTTAGTCATTCTACCCTCCAGAAAGCACAACTTCACATCTAATCATTTAAT
Source organism: Sphyrna mokarran (assembly GCA_024679065.1). NCBI lineage: Eukaryota > Metazoa > Chordata > Chondrichthyes > Carcharhiniformes > Carcharhinidae > Sphyrna > Sphyrna mokarran. The sequence goes on along the minus strand of JAGIQG010000003.1, from coordinate 98,858,383 downwards.
TCATCATTAGTTCTTAATTCATTGGTTGAAGAGGATGAAATTCAACATGAAGTGAATGGCAGGCTGCAAGATGGGGGGCTGTTCTGATCATGGCATGGATCATTAAAGTTATTTCCTTACTGTGTAGAGATCAAAGAATTGAGAGTGTTGAATGGGAACATGCAAGTACTTTTTAGACCACATCTGTGAGTGATAGAATATACAATAGTATATCCTTCAGTTTAAAGAGTATTTTTGATGCTTCATAAAGTGAGGAATTATAATCCTCAGGAATTCATCACTTTTGATTTCAGAAACTCAGATTGATAAGAATCTAGCAATGTATAGCAATTTTTTTTTCTAACTGCCTGGTATCTCGGGTATCTGACAACTTCAGAAAGTCACTCCCTGCAATACCGGGTGCCTTTTTTCCATTTCCCGCTCAGAGGTTGAGTGAGATTTGTCATTTTAAGGGCAGTTTTATTCTGCCAAGCCACTAGGGAAAATTGAGACCAGGAAAATGTATCTCACTGCCTGGGTTGGGGGAGGTGGGGTGGGGATGGGTTTGCAAACTTTTGTGTCACTGAATTGAATCCCCTTCTTAAAGGCAAAATACCAGTATCTAACTTGGTGTATCAACCAGTCATCCAATATGTTTTGTAACCAAATGGAAACTGGAATTATATTTGCAGATCCCTAGACATTTACAGCTCAGAAGATAACCATTCAGCCCATTGTGTCTACACTGTCAACAAAAAAATGACTATGCTAATCCCATTTTCCAGCACTTGGCCCATAGCTCCAGAGATATGACAGCACAAGTCAATATCGAAATAGTTCTTAAATTTCCAAGATTTTCTAATTCAACCATTCTTTCAGGCAGTGAGTTTCAGCCTGCTTACACCTTCCTGGTAAGAGGTTTCTCTTCAATTCCCCCTTTAACCTTTTTTTATCTTTTACCCCAATCTATGCCCCTGGCTTACTGAGCACTTTATGAATGGGAAATGTGTTTTCTCCTCCATCCAATTGATGCCCCTCATAATCATACCAACCTCTTTCAGCTTTTGGTGCTCTAAGGAAAACAGCCCCAGCCTTTCCAATCTCTCCTCATAACTCAGAGTGCAATTCCACCCCTGCAACTATGCAACATCCTGATAAATCTCTGCACCCTTTTGAGTGCAATCACATCCTTCCTATAAAGTGGTGACCAGAACTACATGCAATTGTGGTTGAACCAGTATTTTAATATCTGGTAGAAATTCACCATGATAATCTTCTCCTGATAAGGTGATGCTGATGATACATTTATGTTAATCAACAGTCAATCTTACTGATAAAGCTACACGGTTGGTTCTTTTGCTTCTGATGATACATGGTACACATGTTGGTTTGATTGTGTGGCAGCAGGTTAATGATGGGGACTGGGGGCCTGGCCTATTCTCTCGTATGATATCAGCCATGGCATTCCATGCCAGTAACTTGCAATTTGGACCAATCTGTGGATAACCTGAAGGACCCTTGCAGACCACCGGTGTTCTGCAAACCATGCCTTGACATTGCTTTAGACCAGTTTTCCACGTTAGATATTAGCAAATGTCTTTTTTATTTTCCCTGATATAAGTTATAAATGTATATACCGTGTCAATATGCCAAACAATTTCCTGTTCCCATTGTGCTCAGTTATAACTGAAGTCTGCAGTGGTTCCAATATTTTTCCCCATCCTTTGTAGAAGTGACATCTACTTTGTCCTTGTATGTACCGTTCATGGAAAAGCTGCATTTTTATCTCGAACGTAATTGTACTGAATTTTACTGAATGCTTTGTGTCATTATTAGAGATGTTTGATGACATTATCTAAGATAAAATGACAGTTGCATGCCGATCCCTCGTTTTTCTTTACTGCAAAACTGAAAATTAATTTCATGATCAATATCACTTATATTTAAAGCTGGTTATTCACTGCTGCCAGCAGCTGTTGAGTTAAGTCCCATTCAGAGAGGCAGAGAATGTGAGCAATGGATAATCACCAATGACATTGTTCAAAAATACTTGTCTCCCAGGTAAGCAATAAACATTTCTTTTACAAATTATTTCTTCGGCAGAGAACTGTGTATTTTAAAATTCAGGAAGCGTTTCCTTCAATGATGGTGACAGGAGAACTTAACGTTAGAAGTGGCTTAACTCCATTAATGTTTGTGGTAAAGAGGTACTCATTAAAGGAAGTGAAAGAATGGTGAAATATTTTAGTTGCTACGCCACAACTGGATGTTCTGTAGTGATTAGTTGCTGCTACTAATAATAATCTTTGACAGAGCTGCTGTCAGCTTTCAGGGTCTGTCTCAGCATCCCGTATTTATCTCTATCCAAGTCCTAATGGTGCTCAAATATCAAGAACACCGTTTAGCCATGTTAAATGTAGTGATCTCTCAAATGGGACATATTCCCCAAGGGGTCATTGACAATGATTTGATTCATCCTGTCTCCATCTTTCGTGTACCTCTTGATAAACAATCCACAGGACAGCATTAAGTGTCAGAATAAGTGAAGTGATCTGACCATTTGAATAATTAGCATGAGGCACAAGCAGGAGGCAAGCTGACATGAAATTGGAAGCTTGAGCCTTGGCATTTTACCAACCCCATAACCATGTTGCTGTTTATTGACCATTGTTAACAATGTATTTATGCGACACAATAGCATGCATTGTACAACATAAAATTCCTAGTTGTGCTCCACACTTCTTAAGCAGTGCATTATTGGTCATTCAATTCATTTTCTGGCAGTGTTGCGAAAAATATATTTTTAAAAGTACTATTTGAATAGGTTTGCAGCCTTTTGGCTCAGTATCAACTATCAGTTAATGCAGTTTCTGGTTTAGTTGCTTCTCGTGCTGTCAAATACCTGCTGAATGCCAGCATGCTTTACATTCCAATGACAACACAACTTCTGTATTCAGGTTAAGGAATTAAAGAGACAATTACTCAATATTCAAAATCATGAGATCTTTCACCATTTGTCCTGCAAGTAATAATTCTTGCTTATAACACATCTGTCTGATTCTTGACTGAATTTGCCATAAGTTCAAACGTTGTAAACACAGTGTTGTATTCCAGAGCAGCTACTTGCTATTGTATCTGATGGCATCCTCTGTGATAAACCAAGGCAAATTATTTAGCTATGCAAGTACTAGCTTGCCATCATATAACATATATGCTTTCTGAACCTCTTCAAAAACAATCTCAAGTATTTAACTAGGCTGGCATATCATCTGGCATTATACCATCAAATTGCTTTCTACAAAAAGTAAAATATCACATCAAGTAAACATGCATTTTACAGAGAAGCTGACAGATATTGAAATTTCTCACAGTAGAACCTTGTAATGCTGTATATGATTTACTATCCAATTGCACTATTTCAGTTCTAGGACACCAGAGAACAGCATAATGCAATCTCCTATGTCAGCGGCCATAGCAGTTATGGTCTAGACAAGAATGGATAAATCCCTCTCTGCCTAGCCTGTCTTCTTCTTTCTCTGCATTATCCCTGGTTCCCATTATCTAACCTTTTCTACAATTTTTTTTCTACTTGTTTCATTCCATTATGTTCATATAATTCCATGGCCCATAACTTCCTGGCTCCTGTGTCAGATTTGGGGGCTACCCAGTGATATGCTGGAGAATCTCATGTTAGGATTTACCTGGCAATTGTCCAGAAGCACTAACTTCCCCTCAACTATTGTGCGGGACTGAGAACCATCTGACAAAGTGATTTAAATCGCTAACTTGGTATTGCTCTACCAATTTTACCCTGACATCTAGTCAAAAGAATTAGAAAGAAAATAAAGCATTTCTGGCTCTACAGTAACAAATTTTAAGCACCCAGACCAATCTGCATCCAGAAACCAGGGAACCCTCCACACACCTCCCCAGTACAGCCCAGCTGACCCGCTGTTCCAACTACCTTCTACCTTCTCTCCCACCACATCACCATCCCCACCCCAGATCTCCCTCCTGTTCTGTTCTGACTCCATCCTTCCCTCCAGATCCAATTCCATCATCCCAAGCTTTCCCTTCTATTCTAACTCTGTCACCCCACCCACCCCCCACACCTCAGCCTCCTTCCTATTCTCATTCAGTAACCTGTAGACAAACTGGAAAATTCTACACATTTGTTATGATCCCAACTGATGTTAATATTGGAGAAGTCAGATTGCAGGATGAAATCTGATTTTATAGATCTGAAATTTTATTTTATTTTTTTTGAAAACCATGGAGGGAAGTTACTGAACAAATTCACAGAAGTTTACTGATCACCTGTAACGTTAAAAAATAAAACATGGAAAAATGAATCATATTACACCAGACAAAAAGATTAGACAGATCTTGATAGAAACTCAAGAAAATTATTTAAACTCACACACTATTTCTTTTATCCCAGCAATACTGTTACAGGCACAAAAACCCAGTAAAGATTTGCCATTGCCTGAACACCAAGGCTTCTTGCTTAGGCTGACCCAGTTCTGACAGATTTCTGAGCATTCCCTATGTGCATTTTCCCAGCTGGTACTTCTCACTGAGACATCCCAAACCATATTCTAAACTCACTATTACTTGAGCTGCAGAGCAAACATATGAAGCCCTAAAGTCAGTCCCCCAGCAGTCCATCAGTATTTCTTATCAGGGAGCTTAAAACTCTTTTTGCCCTTTGACATACACAATCTCTTAACATCGAGAGTTGTAAAACCTCATTTAAAAAATTATACAAACACATCCAAACAATCTTTTTTTTTGCTAGGAGACCCTTGAGACCAAGCTCACCAAGAAACTGAAATCATGTTCAACATCTCTTAACACTTATGTATAAATATTAAATTAATCTAAAGTTTGTACATTGTTCTTAACACAAAATTTGATATTTGTATACTCCAGTGTCCCTAGTTCAAATGTTGTGGATTTGGTGTTAATTTCATATTTTTCTTTCTAAGTGCAGCTTGTTTGTGACGCTATTGTATTTTTCATATTGTTGTATGCATAAGAATAGATTGCATGGTCAGTAGCTTGGTCATTGCTATATAGATTATATACATTTCACCTATCATCTATATGGTGATAATTTATAAGTCGATGCATGAAAATGATTACATGACTGGTTTCAGGAGCTCTTCTATCCAGCTATCAGTTTACATGTTTGAAAATGCCCTTTTGCACTTGTAAGTACATTGAAAGTAATGGGGTTTAGGAAATCTAGGTACCTTTATCTACAATAATGGTATCTCTGAGCACAATCTTTATAATTGTGATTGTTACAAAATAATACTATTAAAAGTACAGAAATATAGTATTATGTATGAAATCATGTTAAATTTACACATCTAATTGATGTGTACAAATAAAAGAAGCTTTGTTGTCCATACCAACAATTTTACAAACACTGACTCTCTTGATATCCTAATGCCACAGTCTATAGCAGGAAGTTTCATCCTTGAATGCATTGAACCAATTTGCAGTCCATCATCAGTGGTTTAAATGTTCAAATCATACATATAATAGGCATTGCTAAAAGAAAAAACAGTGTCATTAGCAGGACGGATCATAAAATGCTGAACTTAATTGATTTTAATTCTCCAGTCCCATACGACAGTTTCATCATAGCACTATAATTTTATCCCCAACCACAGGGAATTTATTCCAACTCCTTCATTCTTATTCAATAACTTCTCCAGTCATGACTTTTAATTTCAAGGAATACTTTGTTTTTCTTTCCCCATTCTATTTAAGTCTGATTTAGATTTTTTTTTCCTTTGTCTTTTTAGTAATTCAAGTGCACACCCAGAATTGTTTGGCGTGATTCTAAATGCATTATTTTTCCTGCTTTATGTTTATCTGTTGCCATAGAAGTCTCTTTCATGACAGAACACAAGCTACATCCATTAATAAAGGCAGCAGGGTCAGTGCTTATGTCTCATTAGTCATTTAATAATGACACGCCTCTTAATGAGGGCTGGCCTCAGGCCTTTGTACTGTAAACACATAATGATAATGCCTTTAGCACATTTCAGTGTAGCTTCTTGTATGCAATAATGATAAACCACACTTTATCATTATAATCTTCTCTCAGGAAATCATTTTGCAAAAATATGGTTTTATGTGCAAGGCAATCATGTATTTACCAATTTTATATTGATAAAAGAACAACTTTTCAAAATGTCAGCACTAAGCATTCTAAAAAAAATACAAAACTGATATGAATGTTCACATTTGGAAATATATACTTCTGTAGTTACAGATTATCCATGGACAGTTTTGTGAAACATGTCAAACCGCAAAGTGCATAAGTTATTTTAATTTATGTACAGTATTGCGGTAACGATTACTTTTTAATACATTCACTATCGTGATTTGTCTTTGGCAAAATGAGCAAGCCATCGAGAATAAGCATCTAAAGACAAAATGTGCTGGAGCTTGGGAAGAATGTGTTCATGGAAGAGTACGAAAAAGATTCAATATTTTATTTGTTGCAATTTTCTGATTGTTATTGAACATTCACATGATGATTAAAAATGACTGACCATTTGTTCATTGGGGGCTAAAAGTAGTCCTTGTTTTCTTCACATTTGCTTTTTGTCACTCATTGTACCTCCCCGAGAAAGTGTACAGAAAATCAGATCCCTCTATCATTGGCTTCTGGGAAGCCCACAAGCATAATTTTGTTTGACTACAGTTGGGATGTATTGCAATGTGCTTCATTACCTTTGTTATCCTCATGGTCATTCATTAATACTGATCAAGTAGTATAAATGCAAGAGGAAAAGGAATCAGAATACTTTGCAGAATAAAACAGCAATAAAAAGTGACCATTTGTGACTGAAATGCATAACTGAAGGGAAAAGCTGACCGCAGATGTCTTTTTCAACAAGGATGTTGGGATGTTCCACCTTGAGATGGACTCTGTTTTCAATCTGCCTGAGGGTGGTTGTTTGTTTGACATAAATTACCCTTTATAAATTTTTCAACATAGACTGGAATAAAGTTTGTTTTGCACAAGCACTGTAAGTTTACAAGGATATATATGTAACACATCTCAAGCAGTAAATTCTGTCTTACAGAATCAGTGTTTTCAACAGTTTGTGTAATTTATTTTATTACAGATAACGGAATCCTCTGATCCTTGTATTAATATTTTCCTAATACCATTTTGTCAACAATAGCTGCTGAATTAATGAATTGTGTCCATGTTTGAACGCAGGATTGTACTTGTCTAATTGTGGTATTGGTTGCTATGGAAACTATCAGCCAATCTGTGAATAAACACCCTTGCTTGGCAGTGTTTAGGTGGAACTGCTTTGTGCAGATGTCAGCTTGAGATTTATGATGGCAAAAACTATATTTGGCACAAAAATCAATGTACTGACCAGCTTCTTTGTTTTGTCTTGTTTAGTTTAAAGCTGTATGGCTGAAAATCCACCTGTGTTTAAACAAATCATGTTTTATATTCCAAAATGCTCTTTTGAATGACTTACATCTGTAAAAAGTTTGTGCAGTGCATTCAGATGCTTGTAAACATTCTTATATAACAGAACTCTCCAGTTTATAAAAAAGCAGTTAACATAAATATCCATGTGTTTAAAAATGTGCTTGATACTGAAGCATGTTGAGTGACTAACAAAGTTTTACTCAGCTAAATATTACATTTAAGTTAAGAACTCCGTCACAACCAGAAATTTTGACATTTTTTATTTAATTTTCACCACTTTTGCAAACTAAAAATTACATAAATGTTTTCTACATACTTTCTGATATATTTGCCATTGCAAAATTTAGTTATTCACAACATAAGTAATACACACAAGTGTATGTATTCATTTATAATGTATCAAAGGCTTTCCATATAACAAGCAGTTCCTGTAAGTATCACATCTACTTCCTTTAACATTATTCCCATCATTCTTTGTTGACTGCACCCTTAGTGTTATAAATGAGTGTATCCTCTGACTCACTGTTGACAATGCTATAGAAGATTTGATGGTAATATCTGAAAAGTTGTATGTAATATGTTCAATTCTCTATAACTGAGTTTTCTATAATGCTTTCTGCATTATATTTTGTATGCTCAGCAATAATCATACCTATAAGAAGTGCACATCCACTATGCACTATGGAAAAGGCAGAAATAAATTTCAAAAGCTAAGTACGAGATATTTGAAAGCTTGGCAGAATCTTTATTTGTCCATCAATTTCAAAGGTATTTTGTTGCACATACCAATCTCCAGCAGCTGCCTATCTGCCCCACCATCACATTTCCACCTCACCACTAAATCTTCAAAGTTTTCCACTGGCCATTCCTCATTGGCTTCACTTTCTGCAGGAAGAGGGGCTGCAGCAGGAGGAGGCTGGTTGCTGAGGCTGAACTGAAGATGTATGCCATCCACCTGCTTTAACTGTCACACTGGGGGATGCAGTTAATTATATTCTCTCCTGCATTTTCCTGAAGAACAGGAACAGCTGAAGCCTAAAGAAGATGAAGAGAACAATCTTTTATAAATAAACTTTCTGCCACACTGATATTGGACACAATCTGGCCATTGCATGAATAGTCCTCTACATATCTCCTCGCATTCTATCATTAACATATCACTTACAGAACAAGAACAAACAAAATTACAGCACAGGAACAGGATCTTCGATCCTCTGAGCTTGCACTGACCATGCTGCCTACTTCTATCTAAAAGTCCCCAGAATGATGGGGTCATGTCCCTTACTCACATCCTAGTCATGTATTCATCCAGACACCCTTTAAAAGTCACAATCATATCTACTTCTATCACTGCTCCTGGCAGCAAGTTCCAAGCACCCACCACCATTCCCATGTCTTAAAATTCACATGGACTTTCATTCCACTTGATTCAAAGCTTCGAAGTGTTGGGCAACAAATTTAGTGTATATAAGATTCTGATGCAATCCATTCTATATGCCAGTGTCTAATACTTTTTCTTTCCACCGTAATGTTTTAGGGGCCAATGTGTGCTATGTTGGCTGCTGCAGTGTTAGAGCTTCTAGTGGCAACTAATTTCTGAGATGGATTCAATTAGGTCTATGCTCCAATGTGGTTGTGTGCACCATCTTCTCCTGAATCCTTTCCACCCAATGTAGTAGCAGTGGAGGAAGTAAATTAGAGGACAGCAGCACTGTCATTCTAAGACACAGCATCATCATCTGAGTGCATCCTTACTAAGCCAATAAATGACACTGCATAGTCACTAATCTGCAGGGTGAAAAAAAATCCAATACTATCAACTCACACAGTAAGTAGATGGAGGAAAGAAATTAATTGCATGACCTGAGACCTTCCAAAGTGACTCGCAGCCAATTAATGCTTTTGAAGTATCATAATGGTTGGAGTAGTGCGAAAAGTGATAGCCAATCTGCAAACAGCAAGATCCCATAATGAGGAGTACGATAACTAACTTGAGAATTTGTTTAATTGGTGATGGAGGAATGAGTACAGGGTGGGAACTAGACCCTATTTTTCTTCAATAGTTACATAAGATCTTTAACATCCAGCAGAGAATGTTGCAATTTAACCTCAGTCCACAGACAGCACCTCCATATAAATGAGCTTTTGCCATCCATAATCAACTATTCCATTGCTGCCTTGCGCAACCTCTGATTTTCCACTTTTCATTGATATCACAATGTAAATCCAAATTTTTTTGGACTGAGAATGATCCACATCAAGACCTATTTATTCATCATTCCTGTGCTCATTCACCTATACTCATTCTCAGCCCAGGAACACCTTCAATTTAAAATTCTTATTTTGAATCTGACCTTGACCTTCACTGCCCCTTTCTCACTAACCTCCGCTGTGTTTACAATCCTCCAAGAATATAGTATTCCTTCTGGACTTGTTCATTGTTGGTTTTTCCTTTGTTCCATGATGGATTGATTGTTTATATATTTTCAGATGTTTAGTACACAGTGAAAAGTATTGTTTCTTGCAGGGTTTACAGACACAGTACATAGAGAAGGAAAGGAGAGAGTGCAGAATGTAGTGTAGTCATTGGTAAAGTGTAGAGAAAGATCAATTTAACATAAAGTAGATCCATTCAAAAGCCTGACAGCAGCAGGGAAGAAGCTGTTCTTGAGTCGGTTGGTATGTGATCTCAGATATTTGTACTTTTTTTCCGATGGAAGAACTTGGGAGAGAGTATGTCTAGGGTCCGTGGGGTTCTTGATTATGCTGACTGTTTTTCCGAGGCAGTGGGAGTGTAGACAGAGTCAATGGATGGGAAACTGGTTTAAGTGGTGGACTAGGCTTCATTCATAACCTTTGTGGTTTCTTGCGGTCTTGGATAGAGCAAGAGCCATACCAAGCTTCGACACAGCCAGAAAGAAATGCTTTCTACGGTGCTTCTATAAGAGTTCTTAAGAGCTGTAGCAGATGTAAAGTTATTGTTGGGCTTTCTTAACCATAGAGTCAGCATTCAGGGACCAGGACAAGTTGTTGGTGGTCTAGACACCTAGAAACCTGAAGCTCTGAACCATTTCCACTTCATCCCATGTCTTCAACTCTGCAAGCCCTAAGTTTTGGAATTCCCTTCTTTTTGAAATTCTGCTTCTCTACCTTGCTTCTCCCTTGAAAAACTACTTGGTTAAGCAAGCTTTTAATCACATGTTTTAATATTTCCTCAGGTACTTCAATGTCAGATTTTGACTGAGATTCCTTTGAAGCACCTTAGGACAATTTATTATGTTAAAGGCCTTTGTGGTTATTAATTTTGTTGTGTAGCATTCCCTCAGAAGTGCACTGAAGTATCAGCCTAGATTGAATGTTTAAGTATATAAAGTGGAGTTTTAACCAACTTCAGACTCAGAAACAAGAATGGTACTATCATTGATGCTGAAGAGAAGTAAAATGCAATGAGAAACCCTCTGATGGCAGATGGGGAAGTTATTCAGACCTTGACCCCGCTTCAGCTTCTGTCTGTCCGAGGCAATGAACAGTCTCTTCCTCGTGGGAGTAAAGGGTAACAGGTTTGGGGGAGAAATTGGCTTTTCCTTACTTGACATGCAGTCAAATCCAGATATGAATGCAGTATCCACAGTACTTGCAAACAGGCAATACTTGTGGAGTCAGTGCATGCACTAATCTGAGTGAAGAAACTTTTTCAGACCAAAGTCTTGACAAGAACCAGGAAGCACATTACTTGCTTTAACATGCTGAGGAGGAAGTTATTGAATACTGCCAAAATGATAAGTATGTTGCACTTTGTAAGGTATTATTGACTCACCATTACATTTTTTTGAGCTATTGAGTACAGCACATGTTTGAATTAGCTTTAATAGCCTTGGCACTTTCTTCCATATGTCTGCTGCAATTGGATTCAAGGCCTCACCTTTGTCCATTGAAAAGGAAGTCTCCTTCCTGAGAACAAATATAAAGCAACGCTGCAAACAACACTTCAGATTTCCCCCCATAGTCTAAGATGAAAAAAAAATCTACATAAGAGCAAGACTTTTGGTTCTTCAGAAGGACAAGACTTTCTGTTTTTAATTAAATAATTTGCACTTGAAACTCACCCCCATTATGTGAATTCCACTTAGCCCCAAAATTACAGTGAAATCAGTGCTCCTAATATTATTAAACTATATATTGTATACACAAACAAGTACATATACCAGCATATGTGCAAATAATTAATTCCAGTTTACCCAGAAAATGTGACTGAAAATCATGACAAGATGAAATGTTTGTGGTCATAAAGTGCCTGATACAAAATTTTCACGTAATGCTTATATATTTATGCAGTGAAATAATTAGTTTGTATCTGACCCATTCTATTTGTGGGGGTGAAGAATGCTAATAGATGGAGAAAACATTCACATGTTCCATTCCACTGAAATGGTGAATACATAATCCATAAAACGAAAGCATAAACACATTGCAACTCTGTCTGACTCAAAGATTAATGCAATTTGTTTTCAAATGAGATGAGTGGAAGATGAAACCTTCGCTCACATGATTTCCTTTTGAGTGACTACACATTGAAACATTGTAGATGCTGTGACCAAACCCTGGTCCAAAAATATTTTTTACTTTTTTGGAAAATCACTTGTTTATATTTGCATATTATTGTGAATGTGAGCTTTGATGCACAGAAATGTAACGTAAGCACGATCCATTTAACTGTACTAATTAGCTACTTTTTACAGATCTTTTCTGACTTTGCAATTCACTGGATTCATACACCCTTGTCAGATGTTTGGATTTCCATTTCCTAATTTCAGTTCTTGGCCTAATGTACATAAACCTTTACTACATTATTGGCATATTCTTTCCAGTATAAACAGTTGAATATTTTCATAGTGGCAACTTTCAACACATCAAAATGTGTTTGCTCAGCAGAAAAATATTTGTGGCACCCAGCTTATTGACACAAGTGTTTGGTTCAGTTTACTGCTGGATTCTTGACATGAAGTACCCATCTGTTAAGGCATTTCCACTCTTTCATAATGTTCACTTCTTTTTCTCCTCCTTTTTGCGGAGAATTTTTTTTTCATTTGGGTTAAATTGAAGCGCATGAATGCAAGGGTTGTCTGCTGGAATCTAAACATTTTCCATCTTTTGCACAATTTCACTATTACCGTATTCATAATTCAAGCATAATATGGATCACACAGAGAGTAAAGATTATATACTCTTAACCTCAGTATCGGAAGAGGGATACAACACTTCCACTTCCTATTCGGGTTATTCATGTGGCTTTTCTTGGTGAGAGAGCAATTTACTGCCAAGTAGTACTGAATTAGAGGCAGTTTGTTGTGGACTAGTATTCATTCACAGTTACGCAAAGACTGAAGTCCAAATGTTCTTTATTCAGCAGGGTTCCCACTAGCAGTGTATTAGAGCAAGGCTTCTACCTGTCAGAATGACCCTGCTGTAACCTTGCTGCATTTTTCAGGGACAGTCTCATTTGTTTATTCTGGGCATGCTCCCAATATTTTGCCTGCCATTGGGAACTTGCCACCAGTAACGTCAGAAAATTGGAAGCTGCAGTAGCATTTAAGATGCTGTGACAATTTAAAGGGACAGACCCTCCTTACAACTGCTGATGTGAATATCTATCATGGCAACTAGTTTAACTGTTCAGCACCAGATCTGATCGAGACCTACTCACCTCCACCAAACTGTTCATCTTTCCAGGCAACTCCCTTCTCCATCACAAATTTTCTTCTTAAATCCCTCTCCTGCCTCTTCTCAGGAGGTAAGGATATTTGGCATATCCATTTCAATTCTCATCATTTTTTTATTACAGATGCACCATAGCAAGCATTCTTTCTGGATGTATCACAGCTTGGTATGGCTCCTGCTCTCTCCACGATTGCAAGAAGCTACAAAAAGTCGTAAACATAGCTCAGTCCATCACGCAAACCAGCCTCCCATCCTTTGACTCTGTTTATACTTTGCCTCAGAAAAGCTGCCTCATAAATCAAGGAACCCACACACCCCAGACATTTTCTCTTCCAGCTTCTTTCGTCAAGAAAAAGATACAGAAGTCTGAGATCATGTACCAATTGGTTTAAGACCAACTTCTTCCCTGCCACCATCAGACTTTTGAATGGACCTACCATATATTAAGGTGATCTTTCTCGACATTTAGCGATGACTGTATTGATGACATTCTGAACTCCCCTTTGCTTCTCTTCTATGTACTCTATGAATGGTATGTTTTGTTTGTATAGCGCACAAGAAACACTTTCCACCATATCCCAATACATATAACAATAATAAATCAAACCCATCTTCCACCCATGGACTTCTTTATCACAAAGGTCACAATTACCCATTCAGCTGTTGCTACCATTTCCCTTTCTTTCCTTAATCCTTCAGGCCATACTTTTCATTTACAGTTTATCAACTCCCTAAGTTTGGAACTTGCATTTTCTCTAGTTCTTCCTTTGTCTTCTATCATACATTCGGAGAGAGCATCTTGTTCATTTGACTCACTTTCTCCTGCCTCAACCTTAATCCTACCAAAATGCTGACCACGCAACTTTTCTATTTGGGCGCCCATGTTAACCTTGTTAATTGCTATTGGTTTCCTCTTCTCCTGCATCGTTCTTTCCCCCTCTCTTTTAAAACCTTCCATTGTCACTCTTGTCCTCATAATGTCCATTGTTAACTGTTCACAACTGTGTCACCATACCATTCAAATCTACTTCACCAACACCTCTCATGACCTCTCCATTATCTCAGACTACTTGTATATTATCAGACTACTTGTCCAATATCCAGTACTGAAGGAAAAAAAAATGTTCTCCAACTCAATATTGGGAATAACGAAACCATTGGCTATGGACCCTATCACAGACTCCTTTCCCTAACCACAAACTCCACTCCTCTTTCAACAAGTGTCTGTGGCTAGAACAAGCCATTTGCATTCTTGGTGTTAGTGAATTCTGAGTTGGGCAGTAACCATATATTCATGTCTTCACTTCTACCTCCATAGTATTACCCAACTCCATCCTGATTCAACTCGTCTATTATTGAAACCGTTATTTCTGCATTTGTTACCTCTAGACTTGATATCCATTGCTGTACTGGCTGACATTCTGTCTTCCAATCTATATAAATTTACATCATCATCCAAAATTCTGTTTCACGTCCCATTCATCCATTAACCCTGACCAATATTGGCTCCCAGGACTCAGTTTTAAAATGCTTACTCCTCTATGACCTCTCCCTATAATCTTTCTTGAACTTAGACTGGCCCAATTCTCCTTCAACTCTTCCCTGCTCCTCCAGTTCTAGCTCCTTGCACATCTGTGATTTTAATCACTTCATCCTTGGTGACCATGCCTTATTTCCTAGACCCAAAACTTTGGAATTCTCTATCTATTCCATTTCTGAATGCTTCTCTCCTCCTGTAAGACAATTCTTAAAATCCATAAAACTTTTGGTCATCTCTTCATATCTTTGTGGTATTTGGCATATTTTGAAAAATAACACTCCTCCTCTTATGCTCTTTGGGACATTTTTTGATGTAAAGTGTTCCATTAATATAAGTTGTTGTTGCTGTACGTGACATTGAATCATAGAATCCCTATAGTGCACTGCACTGACTGTCCAAAAGAGCATATCACTTAAGTTCTCTGCTATCCCCGTAACCCTGCAGATTCACCATGGCTAATCCATCTAACCTTCACACATTTGGGCACTAAGGGACAACTTAGCATAGCCAATCCATTTAATTTGCACATCTTGGGATACCAAGAAATAATTTAGCAAAGTCATCTAACCTACATGTCTTTGAACTGTAGGGGGAAACCAGAGCACCCAGAGAAAACTCACATTTAAGAAAGGAGTGGGCAATAGTCCAATCCTTCTGAGGAAGGGTAAAGCATATAAAATTCAAGAGAATGTCCCGGCTATCAATGTCGCATCCTCCTGTGAAACAGAAACGGTGCATAGAAAACATTCAGTCATCTCATCTCACTTCACCAGGTGATCCCAGATGCACAGCAGGTTTTGTAAGACTATTCGCACCAATTAACCTAAATGACATCGATGTCCTCTAATCAGAAGACTTAATGCCCAGAAGGTCTTATGTGATAAACCTGGGGGAATGGTAGCAGAGTGGTTATGTTACAGGACAAGTGATCCAGTAGGCCTGGATATGAGTTCAAGTTCAACCACAGCAGCTGGGAAATTTAAATCCTGCTAATTAAATAAATCTGAAATCAAAGCTAGTATCAGTAATAATGACCCTGGGACTACTAGATTGTTTAAACAAAGTGCATTTGATTTAGTAACAGGTCTGGTTTATATGTGACTCCAAATGCACATCTGATTGACCTTTAGCTGTCTTCAAGTTGTAACAAACTATCCAGCTGTCAAGAAGACTATCAGCAGCTGCTCAAGGACAGTAAGGTGTAGACAATGAATGCTGGTCTTGTCAGTGATGTCCACATCCAGTGAATGAATTTTAAAAACTTGCTAGTTAAACCATAAGAATAGAAACAGGAGCTGGCCATTCAGCCCACCAAGCCTACTCTGTCATTCAGTAGGATCATGGCTGTTCTGACATTCTCACATCCATTTTCTTGCCCTTTCCCCATAACCCTTGATTCTCTTAATGATCAAAAATTTAAATATATACAAGAGATGGAATTTTACAGCCTCGCTCATCCCAAAACTATAAAATCCCATCTGAGGCCGAAAGGCCTTCCTATGCTCTACCCCTCACCCACTGCAATTCCCGTGATAGACGGGCCGGTAAAATTCCAGTCAAAGACTCTGCCCTCATGGCCCTGTGTGGAAAGAAGTTTCAAAGATTCTCAACCCACTGAGAGAAGAAATTCCTCCTCATCTCAATCTTAAATTGGCATTCCTTTATTCTGAGACTAAGCTCTCTGCTCCTCGAGTCTCCCCGCATTTACCTGTCAAGCCCCTTAAAATCTTAAATGTTTCAATGAGATCACCTCTCGTTCTTCTAAATTCAAATGAATAGGGTCACAACCTGTTCAACCTTTCCTTATAAGACAATCCCTCAAACAGGGTTCATTTTAGTGAACCTTCTCTGAACTGTTTACAATGAAATATTATCTTTCCTTTATATAAAGGGATCAAAAATACTCAGTGCTCCAGATGTGGTCTCATCAGTACCTTATACTGTTGGTACTATTTGGATGAAGTGGTAAGGACACTTGGGTATTAAAACAATTTCTTTTGAAGGAGAACTTGTGAAAGATAGCGTTTGTCACAGATAAAGTACAAATTCCAATGTATGTTCTTTGATGATTATGAAGGGAAACATCAACAACTGAGTTGCAGAAGAAGCAGTGGGAGAAATGGAAGTAAGAGAACTGATGTCAACTACAGATGCTGTCTTACAGCTAGGAAAGGAGAACAAGGAAGATTCGGGCTCCTCTGTTTCCATTCATCTATCGATTAGCCTTCCCTTGTTAAGCACCAAAAGATGCATCTATCTGAAGGGGTGTTAATAAGTGAATCAGGTGGAAGTGTAGATGGTAATGCATAGGGGACAAATTTCTTTATATACTCATTCATGGAATGTGGGCATTGCTGCCTAGCCCAGTATTTAATGCCTGTCCTAGATTGTCCTTGAGGTGTTATGGGTGTGGAATCATGTATAAATTAAACCTGGTAAAGGCAACAGATTAGCAAACTAAATTCCAGGGTCATTATTTCTGATACTAGCTTTGATTTCAAATTAAGTTAATTAACAGGATTTTGACACAGCGACAGTGAAGGAACAGCAATATATTTCCAAGTCAGGATGTCTGGAAAGCAATATCCAGGTGGTGGTGTTCCCAGATATCTGCTGCCCTTGTCCTTCCAATGGTAGCAGTCATAGGTTTGGAAGGTATTGTCAGGGGTGAGTTCTTGCAGTCCATTCTGCTGCTATTGTTCAGAGGTGAAAGAGAGAGTGATAGAATGTGGATGGGGTGCCAGTCAGGCAGGTTGTTTTATTTTGGATGGTGTCAGGCCTCTTGAGTGTTGTTGGAGTATTCCATCTCACTCTTGACTTGGTCTTGTAGATGGTAGACAGGCTTTGAGGAGTCAAATGTTTCTTCTGTTTATCTGCCCAAGCCTGGATATTGTCCATATTTTGCTGCATTTGGCCATGGAATGCTTCAGTATCTGGAGTCTCAAATGGTGCTATACATTGTACAATTATTACCAAACATCTCTACTTCTGATGGAAGAAGGGCCATTGGTTTGATTTGATTTACTATTGTCACATGTACTGTAATATAGTAAAAGTATTATTTCTTGCGAGCTATACAGATGACACATACTTTTTATAGAGTACATAGGGGAGAATGAAAGGAGAGGGTGCAGAATATAGCACTAAGACACAGTTAGGGCATGGAGACCGATCACCTTTAACATATGGTGGATACTTTCAAAAGCCTGATGGCAGCAGGGAAGAAGCTGTACTTGAGTCAGTTGGTATGTGATCTCAGCTAAAGATGTTTGGTTCTAGAACACTAACTGTCCTGAGGATGTCCTGGAACTGAGACGATTGACATCCACCAACACAATCATCTTCCTTTGTGCTTGATATAACTCCAACCGGTAGAGAGTTATCCCCTTGATTCCTATTGACTCCAGTTTTGCTAGGGCTCCTTAATGCCATACTCAATCAACTGCTGCTGTGATGTCTAGGAGAATCACCTCACCTCACCTCACCTCTTGAGTTCAATTCCTTCCTCCAGAAGCAAAATGGGGAAATAAGAATACTGGTTCTGAACAGGTCTTGTATACTTTAAAATGGAATACCAGTGAAATGGGGAAATAAGAATACTGGTGCAAACTGATTTTTTTTTTCCCTTCTGGCCATGTTTGAACCAAAGCTGTAACGAGGTCAGGAACGGAATGGCCCTGGCAGAGACCAAATTGAGTGTCAGTGAGCAGCTTTTTGCTGAGTAAGTGTCACTTGATATGCTGTTAATGATCCTTTCCATTACTTTACAGAGACCAAGAATAGACTAATGGAGCGGTAATTGTCATGTTTGTTTGTGCACAGAGCATACGTGGGCAAGTTTCCATATTGCTGGTTAGATGCCAATGTTGTAGCTGCACTGGAACAGCTTGGTGAGTTCCAGTGGGCAAAAGGAGCTGGAGGAACAAATTATACTGTGTTGGCATTCAGGAGTCATTTTCCTTCAGACGAAAAGCTTAGCAACACATTAATGAGGGGTGGCATGATTGCACAAGGGGGCAGTGCAGTGGCATAGTGGTTAACACACCCTTCTCTCACCTCACATGGTACATCTGCGACATTTTCTTTCCTATTTTTGACCTCTCAGTCTCCATTTCTGGCCATAGACTGTCCACTTGTGTACATTAAAAACTCTCCAACAGCTATCTTGAATACAACTCTTCACACACAACATTCTGTAAGGACTCCATCCCATTCTCTCAGTTCCTCCATTACATCTGTTCCAATGATGCCACTTTTCAAAAGAGCGCTGCTGATATGTCTTCCTTCTTAGGAACATAAGAATTAAGAGCAGAAATAGGCAAATTCAGCCTCAAAGCGTGCTCTGCCATTTAATTAGAACATGGCTGATCTTTCCCTGGTTTCCCCTCCCTACCTGCTCCCCATAACCCTCTTTCCATTTTTTTTATTAGAAATATGTCTATCTCCCTCTTGAAACCATTCAATGATTCATATTCCACCACACTATGGGACAGCAAGTTCCACAAATTCACCACTCTCTGCGAGTAGTAGTTCCTCCTCGAGTCAATCTTAAATCTATTGCCTTGCAACCTATACATGTGACTGCAACCTTTCTTGACCATAGTTTCTCACTCTCACTGCGCTTGACAGGATTCTCAACGGTTTCCAACCCACTTCACCCACCATTGCTCTCATCCTTCCCCTCCCTTCCTGAACCAGGATAAGACTCCTTTTGTCCTCGCTTTTCACACCAACAACCTCCACGTTCAAAGGATCATCCTCTGCCATTTCCTCCAACTCCGGAATGATGCCACCTCCAAACCCATCCTCCTCTCACTCACCATACCAGCATTCTGCAAGGAGCATTCCACCTGGAAACCTTGGTTTACTTCTCCATCACATTCAACACTTCATCCCTTCCCATGTAATCACAGAAGATGTAATACCTGCCCCTTTTCCACCTCACTGCTCACCATCCAAGGGCTAAAACACAATTTTTGAATGAAGCAGCACTTCAGCTTCACCTTCATGAATCTGCTCTGTTAGCTGCTGTCAATGTGGTCTATCTACATTAGACAGATTAAATGCAGTCCAAGTCAGTGCTTTGCAGAGCACCTCCAATTCATGAGCACACATGACTCAGAACTTCTTGTCGCTTGTCATTTCAACACACCATCATGCTCTCATGTTCACATGTCCATCCTTGACCTGTTGCACTGTTCCAGTGAAACCCAAAGCAAACTGGAGGAACAGCAGCTGATCTTCCAATAAGGCACTTTGCAGCCTTTGGACTAAACATTGAGTTCAACAACTTCAATCCATGAGTACTCTCTCTTCCACCTTTTTGTCCCATTTCCACCAACGCATTTGATTTATTTTTAAAATATATTTTCATTTCTTCCATTATTTAATTTTTTATTTATTTTTATATCCTATCTTTTGTCTCTTACCAGTGTCTCCCCTATACCCCCCCTCCTTTACTCCACAAGGGGCATCTGTTACCTGTTTCAGGTTGTCCTTTGTCAAACTGCTCACTTTTGCTCTGCAGTTACACACACATTCTGATCTCTTCATGGGCCGCTATTAGCACCCTTCTTCACCACGATCACCACCATTTACGTTCCCTTTGTCTTTGTCTTTTTCTCTACAACATCTTTGTCTATCTCTCACGTCTCCACCAACTCTCTATCCAGCCCCCACAACTACCGCGCACCTCCACCCCCCCAACTTCACCCATCCCCACCATCACAGCACAATATTCCATCTTTTTTTTTCTATTGTCTTCAGCTCTGACGAAAGTTCATCCTGACTCAAAACATTAACTCTCTCCACAAATGCTGTCAGAGCTGCTGAGATTTTCCAGTGTTTTCTATTTCTGTTTCAGATTCCAATATCAGCAGTATTTTGCTTTAATAATAAACAAGTGTGCTTTCTTTCAACTGCTGAACAAGCATCTTGACACATGCCTCGATGGGTAAATCCCCTTTTCAGTCCCCAAACTTACACTACTTGCGTGCCCTTGGAAGAAGACTGTTGAATTCCTTTTAATGTTAATAACTGTGTGTTTTCACACTTCTTTCCTTCTCATATTTCCATTCTGACTTCCCCTCTGAGCTTCACAATTAAGCTTGGCTTCTCACTATATTACTAACCTGATATTTATCAGATGCATACTTTATTCTGCATCATCCCACTCCATGCTTTTGTCATCAAGTGAGCTGTGATTTCCTATTACTGAAATGTTCTTTGCCTATCCTCGAACTAGTTCCTCTTTAAAGTGGGGGCATAACTCCATCATCATTTTTGTCTGCTATTCTTTGATTACAGTTTTCTAGGGCCAGATCTCATTGAAATTAGCACATCCCCAATTAATCATTCTTACTCTGAATTGTTCCCTGTCTGTTTCTATTACTTAGCTAAACCTTATGATTGCTGTCACCTAAATGTTACCCCATTGAGGCTTGGCCCATTTCATTCCCCACATCCCTCCTCCATCAAACATATGAAGCATACTGATGCAGAAAATTCTCTTGAACACAATTCAGAAACTCTTACCAGACTCAGAACATTGGCTCTGTTCTGTCTCCACAGATGCTGCCAGATCTGCTGGGATTTTCCAGCATTTTCTGCTTCTCTTTCAGAAATTCTTGATCTTTCCTTCCCTTTACAACTGTTACTATCCCAGCCTATTTTAGGACATTTAAAGTCCCCCATAATAAGTACTCTGTAGTTTTTGCAGCTCTCTGCTGCTTTCTTGAAAATGTGCACCTCTATATCTTATCTACTAATTGGTGACTCACCCTGTAATACAGTGGGACCTCTGTAGTTTCTTAGCCTAAATCTATAGAGGTAAATGTTCTGGTCCTACCCACAGCTGCGACAGAACATATGATGGAATGTTGAAAGATCCATTGATCTCAAGAAGGAATTTCCAGTCTCAGGGTGGGCATGACTGGATAGATAATAGATTATATCATTCATCCCTCTAGAGCAACTTCTCCAGCAAGATAATAGTCTCCTTAATCACCACTACCAGCTCTCTTCCTTTCTTTCCTTGGCAATTGTTCCTGAACACAGTAGGTAGCCCTGTCCTTTTTCGAGTTAGCTCTCTGTTTTCACGACAACAGTATGTTCTCATGTGGCTAGCTGTGCCTACAGTTCATCAACTTAATTTACCACACTCCGTGTGTTTACATATGTGCACAATAAATGTAATTTGGATCTTATTGCTTTCCCTCTCACTGTGAGCCCGTCTAATACTTGATTATTTCTCACTCTGGTAATATCTTCTCCCAGTTTTTTGTGCACCTGTTTTTTTTACTTTTTTTTACCTCATGATTCCCTCAAGTTTATTAAAATCTTTTCTAAAGCAATAGCAAACCTTCCTTCAAAGATATTAGTCACAGCTCTGAGGCACAACCCACCTGACCTGGATAGGTCCCATCTACCCCAGAACTACATCCAAAGTCCTAGGAATCTATAAGCTATTCTCGGTGGACCCTCTCTCCAGCTATACATCTATTTGCTCCATCTCCTTATTTTTAATCTCATTAGCCGATAGTCCCAGCTGCTGGCAGTTCTTGAACATGTCTTTATCCAGGACACAAGAAGCATCCTGGATTGCCACATGGAACATGACATGCATACATGGCACTAATTCTTAGACTGTTAATTGCCTTAACAGAAATAAATGTAATAATTGAACAAATAAAGGCTCATTAGTTAGTTACAAAATCAACTTCTTTCATTGTGCTGATGATATAGAATTTATTTAAATGTTTTCACTTAACTCTTACTATCTCCATTTCTCATTTTAATTGATTGAAAAATTCAGAACCCTTCAGTGTTGACATCCGTTGCTATTTAAATTTAACTTTAACCCTGAGAACTAATTAATTATCTGCACACTGAATCTAATGATATGATAAATTATAAAATTAGCATTTGTTTGTATCCCAATTCATTTATCTAATTGAACGTTATAGTTTTAAAAATTTGTTCATGGGATGTGGATGTCACTGGCAAGGCCAGCATTTATTGTCTATCCTCAATTGCACTTGTAAAGGTCGCGATGAGTGACCTTTTTCAACTTCTGCAATTTTTGTGGTGTATGTACATTCATAGTCTGTTAGGAAAGACATTCCAAGACTTTGACCCAGTGATAGTGAAGAAATGGCAATGTAGTTTCAAGTCAGAATGGTGTGTGACTTGCAAGGGATGCTTGGAGGTTATGGTGTTCCCATGCGTGGTCTGCCTTTTTACTTCCAAGTGGTCGTGGATGCGGGTTTGGAAAGTGCTATCTAAGGAGGCTTGACAAGTTTCAATAGAGCGTCCCATAGATATTTCACATTGGTGACACTGTGCGTCAGTGATGGAATGCATGACTGTCTAAGGTGTTGGATGGAGTACCAAGAAAGGACTGGATGGTATGAAGTTCCTTGGGTTTATCGGAACCGTACTCAACAGGCAAGTAGAGAGTATTCATCACACCCTGCCTTGTGCTTTGTAAATGGTGGATAGACTTTATGGAAACTCAGGAGGTGTTCTTGTAGCCAATGATAATCCCTACGATATTAATGTGCAGGATTCAATGATGCTTCTGCTGTTGAACATTAAGGATTGATGGGTGCATTCTTTCTCTTTAGACATGGCTATTTTCCAGACTTGTGTGCTATGAATACATTTATACGCTATAACTCTTGTCCAGGTTTTGCTGTATGTCTGCTTTCGTGTCTGAGGAACTGTGAATATAACTGATACAATGCAGTCATCAGCATTCCCACTTCTGAATTTGTCAGTAGGCAACTGAAAGTGGTGACCTAGGACCACCCTTAGTGGTCTCCTAGCAATGTTCTAGAGCTGAGATAACTGACCTCCAACAATCATAATCATCTTCCTCAGTGCAGGTAGGACTCCAGAATTTTCCCCTTGTTTCCATTGACTTCAGTTTTATTAAGACTCCTTGATGGCACACTTAAATTATGTCAAGGGATGTTATTTTTACCTCACCTCAGCTCTTTTGTCCATGTTTGAACCCAAGGCTCTGATGAGGGCAGGGGCTAAGTAGCCCTGGCAGAACCAAAACAGAGCATCAGTGAGTAGGGTTTTTGTTGTGAAACTGCTGCTGCTTCAAAGCACTGCCAACGAGCAACATTTTTGATCACTTTGCTGACGACCAAGAGTTTGGCTGGGTTGAATTTGTCCTTTTTGTATACAGGGCATACCTAGGCAAATATCCACATTGCCAGGTTGATGCCAGTGTCATAGCTGTATTGGAGTAGTTTGGCTGAAGGTGACACTCATTCTGAAGCACAAACCTTCAGTGCTATCAACAGGATATTCGGTCCACTTTGTTGTCTAACAAGATGCATATACGCTATAGGTCGTGAGAGAATTTTTTTTCAAGAGTATCCTAGTGCTTCACGTCGTTAGTGTACGCTTGACCTGGACCATTTGATGGGCAACACGACAGCTCAGTGACTATCGCTGTGCTGTGCAGATACATGGATTTGAGCCTGTGTCTGTGGGAATTTGCGCATTCTCCCCGTGTTTGTGTGGGTTTTCTCCGGGCGCTCAGGTTTCCTCCCACATCCCAAAGATGTGCTCTTAGACTAATTGGCAAAACAAATTCTCCCTAAATTGTCTCACATTTGATTTTTTTTTTAATCCATAGATTTATAAACATAGACAGGGATCATGGGTAGAGGTGGGAACATCGGGGTGGCGGCGCAGGCTCACTGGGCCGAAGGGCCTGTTTTGTTCTTTGATATTGTCAGGACCCATACCTTCATGGCACAGTGGTTAGCATTGCTGCATCACAACACCAGGTTTGATTCTTGGCTTGCGTCACAGGCAGAATCTTTCTGTTGTCCCCGTGCCTACGTGGGTTTCCTCTGAGTGCTCTGGTTTCTTCCCTCAGTTTGAAAAGTGCTGGTTAGGTGCGTAGGCCATGCTGAATTCTCCCTCAGTGTACCCAAACAGGCACCAGAGTATGGCGACTAGAGGATTTTCACAGTAACTTCATTGCAGTGTTAATATAAGCCAACTTGTGACGCTAATAAGTAAACTAAAACTAGGATTTCTAGATGCCTGTTGCAGCTTTCTCAGGATTGGGCCGAGGTGCAGCAGGAGTAGTGCAAAATGGAACGTCACATCTCAGGACACCTCATTTTTAGACTCCCAGCTGGTGTTATTTTCCACAATTTGCAGTTAGCAAAAACTTGCCAGTATTTCTCAGTGCAGGGATACATCCTGGTCAAGGTGGTGTGCCAAAAGCAGGCACAAATCGCACAGGAAACACAACCATTAGAATGATGATTTCTTCAGGGTGGAAGATAAGGTTAACCCCTCAATCCCAGTTCGATTCTATTCCACAACTTTGCAATAAAGGAAGAATCTTCCACTGCAATCTATTACCTGGTTAGTTTACAATACTGGTGAAAATTACTAATTTTCTTAGCAAGCAAAACTGTTACTGCAAGTGAAAAAGCCATTGAATATCCAGTGAATTCATGTTACTCAGCATACAGCAGACCCACAGCTGCCTCCTCCGATCTGTTCCAGTCTATTATGGTGAATTAGTAAAGTAACTACATGTTGAAGTTGCATCAATTCAAAAGGCCATACAGAGTGCAAAATCAAAGATGAGAGCATTATATCAAGTACCAGTGATTAGTTGCTTTTATTGCTAAATTATATAGATTAATAATGAATGTTTTCAATAAACCATCCTCTTAAAGCTACAGTCCACAATTATCAGTTAAGATCAGTAGTGCCTGACAAAAACCAGCTGTTGCAAAATTGCCATTTAAGAGTTTTTTTAAAAAACACAATGTGAACTTTGCTGAATGAATAAAGCGATATTTTATTGCTGTACTGTTCAAGTCCAGGTTACCAGTTATACTATAATTGCTTTGCAAATCAGGATCAGAGCCAACATTCATTTGTACTGTGTGTCTGTAGCAGAGGCTAGGACAGCAGGAGGAGAAAATTCATGCCATTGCTGTGAACCTTTCCACATTTTCACTTCTAACTTGGAATGCTATGTGGTGTCCACTGTGCAATAGTGATATGGTAATTAGACATAATTTGCAAACACTTATTACATCAACCACAGAAAAAGATTTTCTCAACTCAAAAGCCAGAAGTACCTTCTAATAAAATAATTGCAATTTGTTCACACTATAATTGTTATTTGTTGTAATTTTAATGAGCACATTTCAAAATACATAGTTGTACTAAATTTGACATGACTATGAGTGCAGGTGCAATTATATACACTTTATAAAATATGTTAAAATAGGGAATCAATGGATCAACACAACACTCACCTAACAATCAGTTCATACTGCACAGAATTCCCACATATTTATTTCTATTCATTTCCAATATATAGAAATACCAATTTAAATGTAATTATATATTTATAAGAACACAACTAATTAATATGTCAAGTGCATTGAACAATCTTTGCGTTTTAGCAACTCGAGGCCTTTTTCATTACTTTCCAGCTTTGTGTCTTACCTTCCCCACAACTCCCAATTGGAATTCTTTTGGTTTAAGTATTCACACAGATGTCACCTGTTGTGGCCTAAAATCACCCAGTAGCATAGGCTGGTAATGACTTTAAGAGGAAGTAGCAGAACTTTGCCTGCGGTGGAGATAAACTACCCTCCTTGTAGCTTGCAATATTATTCAAGAATGACTTCCTCTGGGATGCAGAGCTGCAATATGTCCGTCTGTTCAGTCAAATGCAGGTAAGTATCCACTATAGTGTGAATGTCGTAAACCCCTGGTGCAACCTCACTAGCCTCACATTAGGCTCTTCCTACTCTTCTTCCAAGAACAACAGAGATGAAATCCTCAAGGAAAGGACATTCTGCACTGTACTTGAAATAAGGACAAAGAGAAATTAGCAGTTTTTCAGCAAATTGCACAAAAATAGAAGAGAAAGTAATTGGCAATGGCAAAAATATGCAGCACAAACTATGAGAAGGATTTTTAAATGGATTAATAAACACTGGTCCAGGATTTGGACATGCAGAATGTGTTCCCGGATGCTAAACACACTTCTAAGTCACCAATATGATGGGCAGGAAGTGAATGCTCCTTATTACCCATTTTAAAAGATATTATGCAGCACCTCCATCCCAAACAGGGCTAAGATCATTTGCAGAAAAAGGAGCCTAATGCTTGCTTAATATTCAGATTGTAAAATTTGTTTCTGTCAAGTCAGATGGCACAGGCTGCATTCTGAAAATCCTGGTCAATGGGTGGCCTGTCAAGCAGCCCTTAAAGAAATTACAGTAGGAGACAGTCAACAAGATAAGCCTTTAAAATATATTTACCTGAACATAAATCCTGTTTCTTCCAGCTTCACATTCAAAGTGTGCAGCTTCTTCCTATTGCTGCTGCTATCTCCCCTTGCCTATCATAATGATACCCTCAACCAGTGTCCCAGCCTCTGTCATCCACCATCTCCATGCTTCACCACCAACCCTTGGTCCACATTTCCTTTCCCAACCTGATTTTTCCCTTTTCAATTGTCCCTTCTTAATCGCATCCTGATCCAGTCACCCCTGTTCATTACTGACCTGAGGGTCTCTGCTGGCATTCAATGCCACTTTGTTAGTAAGTTGTTACTGTTCATTGGCTTTTGGAATTGAGGCCCTCAAGGCCCAATATCAGATCCAGTGCAGCCTTCGTCACCTAGATGGAGCAATTGACCCTGTACCTCCATATAATGGCTGCACCTGAATTTCTAGAACCTTTTTCAGTCCAGCACCTTTAAATTCATAATGCCTTCTTTGTCACAATTAGCAGTCATGATGTCCATTTTACCCTGTTGTGAGTGCACATGGCATCCAGTTCTATATTGTAGTGGAAACCTCCAGTGTAGGAAATCACAATCCTGAGGTCTACTTCTATTGGCCTTTTTGTTGATGAACAGAGATTCCATCCTTTATAATGCCAATCAGGAACTCTGGATTTAGTGGGGACCCAAAACAACTAGATTTCTGGAAGTATAGCAGACCACCCTGGAAATCTAGGACATTGTGTACTTATATCTTTCCTATTTCAGGAATGCAGAAATTGTGAAGAAAAGAGAAACTGAAATGTGTGTGCAAGTTTATTTTGCACACACATTTAGGTTTCTCTTTTCTTCACAATTTCTGCATTCCTGACTCTCAAAAGAAAACTGCAAAGTACACTATCAAAATGAGAATTTTAGCTATAAATGCTGTTGAACAAATTACTGTTACATGGTCTTCAGCATCTAATTTCTCAAATGCGTATGATACTCTTAGTGCACACACTGATATCATTGAGACAAACCTCAGTAACCTCTACCAGTCATAACCCAGATAAAATTCATCATTTTATTTTACTATATATGATCTTATTGGGTCTTAATCCCCTGCTGGACTTGTACAGACTGGCTATGCTAAAAGTCAGCGAGCAGCAGCTGGCACTAAAAATGATAAATTAGGGTTTATACTTAGAACACATCCTGTCTTAATCTGAAGCGTAGCTTTCCAGAGACAAAACCTTTTTTTAGAAACACCGTTATAGATGGCATATCTGGAAAAAAAAAAGTTTGTAATATAGTTTGAAACTCAAGTTTATGATCTTTGATGAAACATTTTGTTTTGCTCTATGCAGATGTTCTAATGTGACCAATTTTGAGTAATCAAGTTTTCACATTAGTGCTACTCAATCAGCTTACGATCTGCCTGACAGCACTTTAAATATGTCAAAGAATGATGTGAATTTATATAGCATATTTCACATCCTCAGGATGTTCTGAAGTGTTCTGCAGCCTATGTTGTTTCTCTTCTGTAGACTCTGAATTCACGTTTTGCTACTAACTAGACAGAGATAAATGGAAGAAGCTTCCTGCCCTTGGACTACATAAACCAAGTCACCTAACTCTAATGGGACTTTCCACTAACTGCTGATAAACGTCTCTGGCAAATTTACTTGCATGTTCAACATGGTGAACGCAAACTTTGTTGGGATTTATAAACTATTATTATATTGCCATCCTGTTAAATACACATCATCAATATATTGCATCTATTATAAATAAATCGCTAATCTTTAGACTATAGGAGGAATGGCATTTAACAGGTAGCAGTGGATTGGATGCCTGCTATATAGCCCATATCTTCAGGACGTGATCGGATAGCTAACTCTAACTTAACCAGTTTGGTGCCCAACAAAAGTTGAAAGTTCCATGCAGCACATGTGTCAACCACTTGAGATTATTCTGAACTTTGTTTTCAATCTGGGATAATAAGTGTTAATTAATGACTCAATGCAGATACTGCACACTCAGCTCTTTCTAGACCTTTAATTTTATTAGCTCTATCTCCTGTTGTTCTGTTTACTGGCAAATTGACATATTAATGATTTTACCCGGACTGAAGAAACTAGTAAGTTCATATATATTCATTAATGCTGAATTTATTAGCTAATTATTGCTCAAAACATTTTGTTTGCAGCCAACAACAACTAGACATTGCTTGCACCGCTATTGTGTTATATTATTTTTGTTATTGATTATTGCCCCTGTCTTGCCAAAAACCATGAAAGGACTTCACGTTTGGTTTTTATTTATTATTAATGTGAATAATCATTACAGGCCCATTTCTCTCCCTCGTCATATGGCTCTTTAATCAATCCCTTAATGCCATAATGAAATACAAGCACATTGCTTACATGTTTGGAACTAATGTTTTTGGTGCTTATTTTAACCTAGCTTAAGAAGAGGACGAACTATACAGTCAGAATTTCTTTCAGGATTGTTAAATTAGGAACTGTGAAGTTTACTGCAAATGAGAAATGAATTTGTATAACTACGCACTCACGCCATTTCAATTCCTATTCGAACATTTTAGCAAAGAGATTGATTCCTAGTGTGACCTGTGAATTGCTAGTAATACAGTCATTAAAATACCAATCGCGTTGGGTAAGAAAAATGTACCTAACTCACACTAAAATAGCCAATGTTTTCATGAATATAATGTATCCTGCTTATATACATTATTTAGAAAATCAAAACAATAGCCATAAACTAATTGATAAAGAAATTTGAAGCTGTGTTAATACTTGCGGCAGGCTCCATTTAAGTTATTATTTTACATGTCTATATTCATAATCCCTTCCCCTGCCCCCAGTTTGCTGACTTTTATGTTTTTAAACAGAGAAATGCAGGCGCTTTTTTGTCTGCGTCTATACAGGCCATACTTAGACAAAAATAAATAAGGCTTATATTACAGAGTCACATCTGCAAATGCAGACCATATTCCTGCCGCCTTGTTTATCCAACACAATTTACTTATGACAAATGTGGTTGGATTATGGAGCTGTGATTATAGTTGGAATGGTTCCTAGAACAACAGTACCTTCTGGTAAATTGAAAAAGAACAAAACCTAGTTAGAGGTTATTACCAGAAACTTTTCATGCTGCAGCTCCTTCAGGCTGTGTGATACTTATGTTCCTTGGAATAGTTATGAAGCTATTTATACACCTGTAGTTTGTTTGCTACAGCAGAGGACAAATCAGCTCCAGAGCATTTTGTTAGATTATGACAAAGCTGCAACATGGGAATGGTACCTCAAGTATCGCCCCAGGGTCAGAATAGTTGGCGTTTGTTTCAATGCTGCTCAGCTCTGTCGTCTCTTTTGGATGGAGTACAGATCTGAAGGGGAATGAACAATTCTCGCAAAACGAGCAATCATTAAGCAAGTAACTGTTACAAAATCATGTACGTTTTAAAAGAACAATAACCTGAAAGCACTGGGGTGAGATTTGACTTCAGTGGTTAGTCAGTCCTTCGCATCTTGAAAGCAGGCCACAACAAAGAAGTGAGTTAGTGAATGAGGTGGAGCAGTATTGAAATGACAGCGTGTGTTTGAAGAGAAAACACTTCACTTTGTCACTTTTTTTTTAATGATTCGGTTGGACAACAGATCTGCAATTCTGGCTAAATATAACCATGAAACAAATCCAACAATATAAGGAAACAAATAGTGTTTGAGAGCCATTTTGTCCTTTCATCAATTAAATTTGCTCTTTACCCACTTGTAATTCTTCTGATAATTCACCTGTCAAAATATTCTTGAAGAGGCCATAAAGGTTCTGTCAATGTTTGTGAGACATTTTCAAAATATTCCTTTAATCTGCAAATGGAAATTATCTTAATATTCCTAAGGTTCGTGCTTACCACTTCTGTGTTTATATCCTAGCCTGCTGAGAATGTTTTTTTAAAAATACTGGGCTGTTTAAGACTGGATACAGTCTCTCCTGCTTTGCACCTCTGAAGACAGTCAGTCTGGGTACAACAAAAGTAAATCTGATCAAGTCAAAATGTTTAAAATATAATTTAGCATGGACGGAATTGCTTCAAAAGGTTATTTGAAGTAACTGAATTTGTTAAAAACAGGTTGAAACGAAGTGGCCTTGCAATCAAGATATCAGCCTTTCTCCCATGTGGCTATGGGCTGGAGGCCCAGTGCTGGCTGGCACCCAAATCTGCCAGCCACATGTGTAATGATTGAATCGGATCTGAGCCAGGCCACTGGGTAGGATGCCTCATAGAAGTAAAGTGTTCAACCTTGAGGAAAAACAAACATTTGGGATGCAGTCCTACTCTAATAAGGAGAGGGAGCAACATTCATTAAAAGCAAGAGAAACCTCATAGTTTCCATTGCTAGTGCAATCTTCATACCAATTCAGCCAGGAAAATGTTAAAGAAATATTTTGAAATACACATTCATACAACCCATTCCCATGGTGTTGGGTGGGTTAGCATTAGTAGAGCAGATGGTCTCACATTTTTGCTTTGTTTCTGGAACTTTCCCATTTCTATTCACATCACGTATTTTTACCTTGACATTTTAAATAGGTCCAGACTTGGGCAGGAATTTTATGCTCTCCCACAGTGGGTTTTTAGGCGGGCGGAGGGAGCAGAAAATTGCAGAGACGGCATTCCCCTCCAGGTTCCCACCTTCCCTGACCTCAGAATGATTTTGCACTGGGGTAGGTAAGGCATTAGATGGAAAGCCCACCCTTGTTCCCATTGCGGTCCTACAGTGGCCAATTAATGGTCATTTAAGGGCCATTTCCCACCCAGCCTCAATTTTTAGGCTGATGGGTGGACTGAAGATCTGTGGGGAAAGCCCAAAATAAAGCAATAAGGATATCAGGCAGGGAAACCTCTGTGATTGGGGTTGCCCTCCACTTAAGAAAGGTTGGTGACCTCCCCTCTACCAGCCCTGCACCCTCAGCCTCTTCCCAAGACCCCAATCACCCCCATCACAGTCTCAAGGCCTTTCTTACCCTTCCGGCCCTGGCATTCCTCACACTTACTTGGTCTCTGATTCCCAGGGTTTTGGGCAGAATTCTCATAATTCACTCCCGCCCACATATTTGATGGCGGGCACAGTAGGAGGAGTCCCAGAAATCAGTTTCAAGCCAGCATGAATTTACAGCGGGATCTTCCACTGGGTCCTGCCATAGCAGGTCAGAAGATCCACCGGAGGACAGGGTGAACTTAATTTGCATCCAGCTAATGGGATGCAGTTGAAACTCAACCTTCCACATCAGATTCTTAGAGAAGCGGGCTGGAGAACATGCTGGTATGAAACAACTTTGGAGCAAAGTGGCATGCAGATGTCGGGGTTCACCTGAGGCACTGCTGTCTGGGGCTTCCTCCGCAGTTCAGGATGGAGGCCATTGGGATCCCAAGACCCTGGAACCCCACAGCATGAGGTCAGAGAAACATCGGCAGGGGACTTTCCAGATTCACTGTCTTGGAAGAGTCTATCTTTCAGTTTCAGAAGGTTCCTGGAGATCCATCTTTGTGCTCAGGAGGTCATTCTTCCAGGTTTAGAGAGCTCCCAGAGATTTAACTTCATTTTAAGGGGCACAACTTCATTTTTCAATAGTGGGTCAGTGATGTTGGGCATCTTTTCAATGTATTCGCCCAATACGGCGAATGGATATGATGCCAGGCTATATGCCATGCAGACCTGCCCCACAACTGGACAAGTGTAAAACATCTGCATGCATAATAATTGGGGTGGAAGATTTGCTGAATTTTCCCAGCAGCTGCTGCAGTGAGAAATACTGCATGCTCTCACCTCACCATGGCACTTAATCTCAGACAGCTCCATGCAGTTCCTCTTCCAACCACTACAGCACTACAGAAGGAGGGACTGGAAAGCTGCTGGCCAATTAGATTGGGTTCTTCCAATTCAGCATTCAAATCTAAAGATATATAATTCCTTTGATTAAAAAATTATAAGCAAAATTATAATTTATCACTGTATTCCCCTACATTAACATATATTCTTTGAAGACCTTTGAATGAGAAAATCTATCATAGAATCCTACAGTGCAGAAGGAGGCTATTCGGTCCATCAATCTTCACCAACCACAATCCCACTCAGGCCTGTCCCCATACTTGCATGCATTTACCCTAAATAGTCCCCCTGACACTAAGGGGCAATTTAGGATGGCCAATCAACATAACCCGCACATCTTTGGACTGTGGGAGGAAACTGGTGCACCCAAAGGAAACTCATGTAGACACGGGGAGAATGCTCAAATTCCACACAGACCATGACCCAAGCTGGGAATCGAACACAGATCCTTGATGCTTTGAGGCAGCAGTGCTAACAACTGTGCCAACATGCCACCCTATCCTGTGCCCTTTTGAATCAAACAGATTTCACATTCACTAAACAAAGCAACAACTTATTCCACAAGTTAAGTTTTATTTGGAGTGAATTATTTGGGAGCAAAATTTTGGCAAGGGCAGGAAGTAGTTCTCGAATTGACCAAAATAGTTGTTTTTCAAAATATCTAGCGGCGATAGAAAAAATATTGGGCTTCACTGACGCTCCCACCGCCATTTTACCAAGATCTCTCCCTCCCGACAAGTCTCTCGAAGGTTAGTAAAATTAGGTTCAGTTTTTCAGCCAGTTCACAGAATCCCTACCATGCAGAAGAAGGCCATTTGATCCATCAAGTCTGTACTAACTCTCCAACAGAGTAGTTTACCCAGGCCCATCCTATTGCCTTATCCCCATAACCTCACATATTTACCCCACTAACCCACCAAAATATACTTCTTGGGAAACTAAGGGGCAATTTTAGCATGGCCAATCCATCTAACCCACGCATCTTAGAATTATAGTGGGAAACTGGAGCTCTCGAAGGAAACCCACACAAACACAGGGAAAACATGCAAACTCCCACAGACAATCACCCAAGGCTGCAATCAAACGGTGCCTGGCACTGTAAGGCAGCAGTGCTAATCACTGTTCGGATGGCTTGCTAAAGGATAACCTGATTGTGTCATTGGAACAAGAACTGAAACCTTGTGTGTGTCTTTCAGCTGATTCTGTCAATTGCAGGAAGTGGAAATTTGCATATTAAGCACCTGGTCAGTCACCCGTATTAAAGGAAGTGCCAAAAACAAGGTTTCATATTGGTTGCACAGAGGAAGGTGCAAAATTTTTTTTAAAAAAAGGACAAACTCACTGAAAGATCTACTGTCTGCAGAATTTCCTTCCCTTTAATTTCTGTTTTGAGTTGTTTAAACGACAATATGCAACCACTCTAAAATCTTTCATCCTTAACCATTTTCCTTCAAATTAAAGTTAATTGTTTGCGTTGATTACTCTGAAATTTTCCTCAGCAAATTTAATTTTTCAATGTTAGTTCATGGTTCTTCCATCATCTTTGAATAATGTCAGTCTCTCGATGCAGTTTGTGATCCTACAAAAAAATTTTGTCTTCAGCAAATTTAGATTTCATATTTTTAATGTAAGTAATTTATGCAGATTGAGAAAGTAGTGTTCCAAGTACTGATCCCTAAGGCATCTCACTAGTCACCTCTCACCAGCACCAATCATATCCATTTATAATTAACCTCTGTTTCTTATTTTCTAGCCAGTTTCTGATTCATTTTGCCACTTTCCTCCTAATTACGTCCTTACCATCACTTCCAATTTCTTAAGGGAGACTTTATTAAACATATTTTAAAAGTCAAGATCCATAATATTTGCTGGCCTGTCCCACTTACTAATTTGGTCACATCCTCAAAGTCCAGAAAATTTGTAGAGCATGTTTTCACATTTATGAATCTATGCTCGCTTTCGTTAATCACATTTGTTCTTGATAGATGATGCTGAATTGTGTCCCTTTCAATGCTCTCAGGTATTTTTTTAATTAGTAATGATTCAAGCTAACCACTCCACGATTCCCAGAGCCATGCCTCTGTGCTACCGCATTATGCAGTTTCCACTCTTCAGATATCTCCCTTGTTTCCAATAAGCTATTGAATATTTCATCCAAATCTCCACTACTTCCTTCCTTATTTCCTTGCCAATCCCCAGGTGCATGCTATCAGGTCAGCGTGCCTTATCTACTCTCAGTGTCTTGAGTTTTTAATAACACTTTCTCTAATATTTATCTTCTTTGCACGCTCTCCTAATGACCCAATCATTTTTCTTTTCAAAATCAGGAATATTCCCCCAGCTTGTTTATCCTTCCCCTTTTGAACATTTTAAAAAATGTATCTATTCATATATCGATCAACTTAAGGATCTAACTGTGCACGTTGTCATGATTGCACATACATTTCTCTGGCCCACTTAAAAATCTACTCACAGGAACTACATTCTCTCATGTTGAGTTAGAATTTTACTCATGTCAACCCGAATCCAAAAGCCCTGAGTTCAGATGTGAGGCCTGCCAATAAGTATTGGGAGGGGCTATTTATAGATGGGGAAGAGCTGTGAATGGGGGCAAGACAAGAGTACAGAGTGTGAGGTCAGACATAAGAGATGCTAGAGAAGGGAAAGGGTGGTGGAAAAGGACACGGATGGTAGAGGGGAGAATGGGTGCAAGAGGAGGCTGGTGGAGCAGGGAAATGGGTGTAGTGGGTAACGGGTGCAGGAGCAGGGTTGTGGAAGAAGGAAATGAGTGACGAGACTGGGGAAGGGGGAAAGATGGAGGGACAAATGAAGGTAAAGGGATGATGGAGGGGGAGAAGCATGATATAGGGCAGAGAGATGGAAGAAGACAAGGGAAGATAAGCACCACAAAGAGCCTGATTTTCTGTTTTGACATCCAGACATGTACACATTCCAAATAAGAAATGAGATAACAAGTAACAACAGGGTGCACAGAAATTTTCTCTTTGTAACTCAGGACTGCTATGGCTATTTGTAGGATTTCTGTTCCTGTTAGAACTGACCAGGAATAGATCTGAAAGAGTTATTCTTAATCTTGCATGCATAAAGGAACAAATAGTTATTTGCCTTTTTATCAGAATAAATCCTCATGATGCTTAGTTTTGTTCCATACATGTTGGATGTTAAGTTTTTTAAAAAAATCTTTCTCCTTTCTCACTATTCATGTGTTTAATCCCAAAATTTATGTAGCTTGGATTCATATTCACCATCAACTGTAACACTGAGGTTAGGAATAGGCTGTTTTTGCCAGGCAAATCTCTCCTTCCATCCACAGAGGAAATCCAAAATAGTTAGCTTGCCAAAAAACAAGGATTGTTTATTCTCTTGTTGGTTTCTGATTGCATTTTTCAAATAATTGTTTTATACTCAGTCAGTAATTTTGATCTCTGTGAAGATGTGACATTTCATTTTTTCTGTGATTTCTGCATGTTACTTTCCCTGACTACTGAGTGAGAAGCAAACATCATCACTGCGTGGCCAAAATTGTCAGCAATTACATTGCCCAGTATAGGGAACTGAGTCATGCAGATCAGATAGGGTCAAATCCTTGGGTCTCTGCTGAATTAGCTCATTTCACCCAATGTAGAGTCGGGGGATTAGAAATTTCCTCAGCACTTTTGGCCTTGGAAGCAAAGAATCCAGATGAGTTACCATTCGAATTGTTATTATTTGGTTCCAGCTGGAATGTATATATGAGGCACCAGCTGGAACAGGTGTGGTTGCAATGTGACTCCGCTCCTCCCATCCCCCCCCAATTCTTGAATGAAACCTTGCTGCCTGGACCTCCATGTGCAAAGTAACAAAGGCCAGCACCTGCAGAAGAAAGGGGAGAAAGATGGAGAGATAAAGTTATGCTGTGAATCTTTACCTTTGTGTACAATCAAGAACAGCTTTGTAGGGAGCAAAGAGGGAAAGTCAGGGAAGGGGGGAGTGTCCAGATTATTTAGACTGAAGCTGGATATATAAATTATTTAAAATTCAGAGAACTGGATGATGGAAAATTTCTCTTTTTTAAGTAAGTAGTTTCTACCATAAGAATTTTAAAACCTCATTATTCAAAATCAGTGAGACAATTGCTTTTGTATTCAAGTCCGCTGCATTGTATGTAGCTGCGTAAATGAGAGACACAAACACACATTCTCTCTCTCATGCACGCGCACACAAAATACACATACATGTACAATAGACATACATATACAGACACACAAACACGTGCGCACGCGCGCACACACAATACACATATACATATACACACAGTTGCACAGACACACACGTGCACACAAACAGACACACATGTATACAGACATACATGCACACACACACACGCGCACACACACAGACTATTATGAATTCTCAGCCCTTGTTGCAGCGGAAGCTGTCAAAAGCACCTGGTAAAATTGCCTGCAGATTTTATTTTTATAATGAGTCTTATGAATCAGCTTAACAAGGGTGATATTGTTTTCTGTTGGCGATACGGGCTCACACAGCTTAATGAAGTCAAGCCCGTGCAAGACTCAATAAACAAATGACAATGTTTAGAAAAGAGAGAAACTCATTTCCTTTGATACAGTGCAGAGAAGCCAGGCAATGTGTGTTTATAATTACTGTCTCGTCAAGTTAATGCAAAAGAATCTACCCATTTATAAATAAACAGAATAACAAATTCTACCTTCCAATTCACTGCCAGCACGTTGAATTTATTTTTGTTCAATTATTTGATACTGCACAGTAAACAACCGGTAATTTGTGTCCATTACAATCAGTTGCACTTTAGATTATGGATTCTCTCATTTTTAAGAAGAAAATGTTAAAGCCTTACACCATGTTTATATGGTAAAGTTGAGGGTGTTATAAAAGGTAGACATGCTTGAGAACCCATGAATATTAATACCCACCTTGCTTTAAAATCTAAGCATATGTTTGAGACATTAGCAATCAATTGGTCAAACTTAGGAAGACTTGGTGGAATCCCAGAAAAAAAATTTTACTTGGCAGTGTATCTATGGGACAAGTTGCTACTGGCTCTATAGTGGTAAGCCAAAAGCAAATTCACACTCCTGGGCACCAGCTGATCAGAAATTATATAATTTGGAATGAAATCCACCCCTTCTGTGGGTTAGAAAGAAATATGCCAGTGTTGTCTGGACCAAAAAGTCCCATGGGACATTCTTGTGTCTTGTGGTTCCTTCGTGTGCCACGAGCTAATCTCTTTATATTTTTATGGATTCCTTGGTGTTCAGTGCTATTTTACAAGCAGACAGTTTTTATTGGACTGTGAATATAGCTTTTATTCAGATTCTTTTTCAAAGTGCATAAAACTATCAGGAAATTTTTAATATCTATAAATCATTTTACTACTGGACATTTGTGAAAGAGCAAGTATTTTCCAGATGTGCTTGCAGCTATCTATTATTAAAAAGAGAATGCTGCTTTATTTCAAAAGTCGGAGAAAGCGGTTGACGTTAC
Source organism: Sphyrna mokarran (assembly GCA_024679065.1). Lineage (NCBI taxonomy): Eukaryota > Metazoa > Chordata > Chondrichthyes > Carcharhiniformes > Carcharhinidae > Sphyrna > Sphyrna mokarran. Next base: position 98,819,954 of record JAGIQG010000003.1, on the reverse strand, counting down.
TTTTGAAGTTAAAAGTGTTGTTGGTTCAAGTAACGTCCAATTATTTCTCTTATACTCGTTTTAACTGATGCTACATACACAGTTGGCCAATCTTTATGTGTGTTCATATTACATTCTGGCATCTTGTTCATGTGTTTTCCATCAAGGAAGTCTGTGGTTACCTTCATGATTCCATTGGACTGGAAAAACATAGCTAATATGGTGAGATCTGGAAAAGCTTTGATGCTGAGTTTTACAAATAAACCCCTAGAACCCATATGTTTTACATTCGTTTCTTTAATTTATTTCCTATAAATGTCTATTAAATATTCCATTGAAACAGCATATGTCCAAGTGCAGTTGAAAAACAGAAAAATAAAATAATTGGTCCAGGACTATGATTATGCTGTTTCTTTTACCTACACTGCTACTGTTCTCCCTGAAGAATACAATAAGTAAATCAACTGTCTGTCAGGTTCCCGGCACAGAGATAAATGCTTTGATTTACGCAACTTTAAAGATTGTCAGAATGTTAAAATAAATATTGCCCCATTATTTGTTGTTTTGAAGATTGCAGTTTCTGCCAAGCTTATGCAGTTTATTGCAGCTGTTACAGTAAATGTAAATGTGATGAAATCCAACAGCTATAGTTTGTAGCTCCACAAAGCTGAGGTCTGTCCTTTTTAATGGTTGTCATTGTTTTGTCTCTGACAACTCAACACTCTTCTCTGATTCTTAATATGCATTGTGGAAACAGTTGAAAATTTCTAAAGCATTTTCTACAAGTGAGATCTACCTTTCTATATAAAGTGAAAGGCACTATCCAATCTTTTGTACAATATGTAGTCAAAGGGAAAGCATTTGAAAGCCAATGCACACCTTCAAGTTGCCACAAAGCCACATGGTAGCACAATGGTTAACGCTGCTGCACCGGGGGGGCACGGGTTTGATTCCCAGTCAGAGTCTGTGCGGAGCTTGCATGTTCGACCCGCATCAACGTGGGTTTCCTCTGGGTGCTCCGGTTTCCTCCTACAGTCTGAAAAACGTACTGGTTAGGTGTATTGGCCATGCTAAGTTTTCCCTCCAAACACGTGCTGGAGCGTGGCAACTAGGAGATTTTCACAGTAACTTCCTTGTAGTGTTAATCTAAGCCTACTTGTGACACTAAATAAACTTAAAAAAACTCAGCAAATCACTTAGGTGGCATAAAACTGAATCCATTCTTCTCTTGCATTGAATATGGCTTAAAAATTAGCATCAAACAACAAAATACAAATCTGAAAACAACAATTTACAGAGATATGGGAGGTGCAGAATTATGGTGGTGATGGAGGGAGGGGCAAGATTACTTCAATGTTTGCTTTCTGATTCAACTTAAGCAAAGTGAATATCCTTTTCTTCACATAGATTCTTAGCTCATTTTAAATGTAGATACTGTTTGTTTCCAATCTAATTTCCAATAACTCAACAGTCTCACCAGGCAACTATGGCAAGCTTTGTAACTAAACGTATTTGCCATCACTGGGCAACTGTAGCTCTCCTTCTCTTTAGGGAGCTTTACTGGCACCTTGAGTTGCTAGGCAACAACCCACCAACCTACACTGGTGTGAGGAAAGGTGCTAATAATGTAATTATGAACTATTAAAAAAGTAAAAAGTTTATTGGAGGTCATAAACATAACAGCATTCAGGCTCTGTTAGTCCTACTGGAGAATAATTTGGAGATTACAGTTAATGGTGTGAATGTGACTGCAGTGGGTGTAATATATTTTGCCAGACATTGTGCTGGGACTGCTGGTTTTACTTGCCTATTAAAACACAAAATCAAAAACAAAATACAAAGAACCAGTCTGGAGATTGATTTCAAATCCAGATTCGCAGGCACATGCAGAACTTTCAATATCATCGTTGGTGAGGCTTCATGTCAAGTGATCATCTTTTGATTGTAATAGACCCGTTTCTTTTGTACTATTCGGGCTGCTTCAGGTTAATACTAGTGTCTGTACCACGCGCACACACGTACATGCACACACACACACACACACGTACATGCGCACACACGCACACACACGTACATGCACGCACACACACACACACGTACATGCACACACACACACACACGTACATGCACACACACATACACACGAACATGCGCACACACACACACGTACATGCACACACATGCGCACACACACACACACACACATGTACATGCACACAAGGACACTCGCACATATGTGCTTCTTGTGCTGATTGCATAGACATTGTTCTGGTTGAGTAGTTCACTGGCCGTTGGAAGGATACGTTAGAAATACGCGGAATAGACAAAGTGACATCAGCCAGAGTATAACCCTGACTTGATTCAAACAGTGTCATTTTTAAACTCAAAGCTTCAGCCAATACCTCTCTCAACTTTGCACTGCTGACAATGTGTTCAGCAGCAGGAATAAACCCCCAGTAGCGCTATTAAAAGGGACCATCAAACACTTTCAGGTTAGTTGCTGACGATTCCTGCCGACTGTTGCTGAGTTTGTCGAAGTGTTTGGTGGGTTTTACTGCTACTGAAAGTTGTTGAAGTTTCCAGAGAGTGGTGTGACATATGGTGAAGCCCTTGGTTCTGACTTCGAGTTCAGCTGAAAACATTTGCTCCCAGGCAAAAAATTTTGTTCCCTCTTTGCCTGTGGCATAACAGAGAGATTTAGCATGGCAAGATGCAGGAAGACAAGTTGCTTACAAAGGGAGAAAAAGGAAAAGGACACTCAGTTGAAGTCGTAGCCATCAGGGGTTTTCAAGGTGTAATTCTCTGATTGCAAACCCAATCTGAAACAAGGCAAGGCATTCTGGTAGACAAGGGGAAATGGGTTTAGGTGCATGTGGGGTGTTAAATCCCCTAAATTTGGCATCAGGTTAGGATGCCTACATTGTCCTATGCTCTTCCAGTTTTCACCTGAAAGTGAGAGGGGAACATCCCTGCACCTATTGGCTAAGTTGTCCAAATATTCAAGTAAGTAAGTATGTTGTAATTTTACAAAGGATTCAGGCTTTAACTGCCAATCAAAATGTCAACAATTCTTCAGGGCCACCGAGGTGAGTACATAGTGAGCAGTGTTTCTTCAGCCATACTGAAGGTCCACTGCCCTGGCCAGAGGGAGAGGTTGCTACTCTCAGTACTACCTCTGAATGTACACCTTCATAGATAATGTCAACAGCTTGGAAATGCTCCACCAGCTTTGCATCTTCAGCTGCAGTTTCCTACTCCCAATATTTACCCTGGTGTGGGAACAACTTACGCAGCTCCACTTTGCTCTTTTGTTGAGGAACAAGAGGGGCAACAATATCAATGCTGACACCAATAACAGCTGCAGGACCAGCACCAGCACCAGTGCTGGCTGTCTTCACTTCAGCCATATGTCGTTACACAGATCTTAGAATAGAATCATACCTCCCTACAGTGCAGAAGGAGGCCATTTAGCCCATTGAGCCTGCACCAACAGCAATCCTACCCAGGCCCTATCCCCATAACCTTGTGCATTTATCCTAGCTGGGCCCACTGACATTAAGAGGCAATTTAACATGGCCAATCAACCTAACCCAGACATCATTGCACAGTGGGAGGAAACTGAAGATCCAAAGGAAGCCCACGCAGACACAGAGAGAACGTGCAAACTTCACACAGACAGCGACCCAAACCAGGAATCAAATCTGGGTCCCTGGCATTGTGAGACAGCAGTGCTAACCACTGTGCCATTGTGCCATCTCACAGTCTGATGGGATGGACAATGAAATCCAATTCCCAGGATGTGAGACGTAGAGGATCAGCTCTACTGACTTGTCTGAGCACTAAAACCTCAGCTTTTCATGGCTGTTCACTGCTGACCTCTTTTACCTTCCTGAACAAGACATCCTTCCCATTGAGCAGAGCTTGGGAGGTGTCCTGTGACAGGTGGGGTGAGCAGACTGGGAGTGCCCTGTAGGTGGTGGGTGTGAGCAGCGCTGGAGGTAGGTGGGGGGGAGGGGTGGCAGGGAGTGGCGGAATGAGCAGAGCTTGGGATGCCCCATGGCTAATGGGGGTGAGCAGAGCTGGCAGTGCCCCATGGCTGGTGGGAGTGAGCAGAGCTGGAGCCCCTCATGGCTAGTGAGGCTGAGCAGAGCTAGGGGTGCTCCATGGATGGTGGAAGTGAGCAGAACTAGAAGTGTTGTGTGTGGCAGGCTCCGCAGAATTGGGGGTGCCCCGTGGCTAGTGGGGGTGAGCAGAGCTGGGGGTGCCCCGTGGCTAGTGGGGGTGAGCAGAGCTGGGGGTGCCCCGTGGCTAGTGGGGGTGAGCAGAGCTGGGGGTCTGGTGAGGCTGGGGTGCCCCATGCCTATTGGGGGTGAGCAGAACTAGGGGTGTCTTGTGGCTGGTGGGGGTGAGCAGAGCCGGGGGTACCAGCATTTCCAAGAAGTTGGGAATACTTTGCCTGTTCTAATTGAATGGGCTGTGCTCCTGGAATAGGCTTCATGCCTGCTCAGAACAGTTGGAAATAAGTCAGTGTAAATAACTGGGTAAGTACTGGATAAACAGCCCACGTTTACACGCAGACAGGGCTCAGTGAGACCATCAATGTGGGCTCCCAAGGAACCATTTCTGGTGAACCACAAGTTCTGGGTTCCAATGTAAATCAGCTCACCGGAACTTGCGGTATCTTAATGGTCCTCAGTAACAGCATACATTTCCAGCTTTCACTGCTTTAGGAACCAGGAGATCTGGGCTTGTGGCCTCTGAATTATTGGGATTTTGGAAATATAAGGGGTTGGATTCTAGCCTTTGAGTCAGGAAAATATGAGTTGGAAGATTTTCTGATTCTTCTAAAAGTCAGTCCATTCAGCCAGAGTTTTGGGGCTAGGTTGCAGTTGGAGTCATTCAGCTTCCGGGACAGATCCAAAGCAGAAATGCATGCAGGACACAGCTGAGGCCAGCAAGTTCGAAGACCCACTTCCATTTGCTGAAACATCAGTTCTCTAAACTGTTGCTAGGCCTTCCAGCCCTCACCCCACCTCTACCCACTACTCCGTCACCACCCACTACTCCATTCACATTCATCTCCCCTCCATTCATCTGTGTCATCTCAATTTTTCCACATCCTGCTCCATGTTTCTCATATCCCCCATATCCTCTCCAAATCCCAACTCCTTCCATGTCCCCTATAACTCCCATGTCCCTGACACATATCCATGCTTCTTCCAATAAGAACATAAGAAATAGGAGCAAGATTAGACCATCTAGCCCTTCGAGCCTGTCCCGCCATTCAACAAGATCGTGGCTGATCCAAAGTGGATCAGTTCCACTTTCCTGCTTTCTCCCCGTAACCCTCAATTCCCTTGTCTATCAGGAATCTATCTACCCGTGACTTAAATACATTCAGAAAGGTAGCCTCCACCACTTCAATGGGCAGAGACTTCCAGAGATTCACCACCCTTTGAATAAAGAAGTTCCTCCTCAACTCCAATCTATACTGTTCCCCCCCCTCCACTTATTTTGAGGCTGTGCCCTCTAATTCTGCTATTCTTTCTAAGTGGGAAGAATTTCTCTACCTCTACCCTATCTATCCCCTTCATTATCTTGTATGTCTCTCAGCCTTCTAAACTCCAATGAGTACAGACCCAGTCTATTTAATCTCTCCTCATAGGCTAACCACCATCCCCCCATCTCCAGTATCAGCCCAGTGAACCTTCTCTGCACTCCCTCCAAAGACAATATATCCTTCCGCAAACACGGTGACGAAAACTGCACACAGTACTCCGGTTGCAGCCTCACCAGTGCCCTGTACAGTTGCAGCAAGGCTGCCTTGCTTTTATATTCTATCCCGCTCGCTATAAAGGCCAACATTCCATTTGCCTTCTTGATCACCTGATGCATCAGAGGTTTTTGTAATTTGTGCACAAGGACTCCTAGGTCCCTTTGCACTGTAGCATGCTGCAGTTTTTCACCTTTTAAATAATAATCCCTCCTGCTATTATTTCTACCAAAGTGGATAACCTCACATTTGCTAACATTATACTCCATCTGCCAGGTCCTCGCTCACTCACTCAGCCTATCCAGATCTCTGCAGACTTTCTGCACCTTCCACGCAATTTGCTTTTCTGCCCATCTTCTTGCCATCAGCAAATTTTATTACTGTACACTCAGCCCTGTCCTCCAGATCATCTATGTAAAGCCTTCATAGGCCCCCTTTGCTCTCTCATGTCTCCTATGCCCCCTCCATGTCCCTCATATCTCATGTCCTAATGTAACTTCCATGTTCACTTTATTCCCATTCATTCAGTAACCTCTCTGTACACCTATTCAAAGAAATTCCCCTTTTAGAAGCTCATAAAACTGCCAGTCAAACACTTGGCCATTAAACACCCCTTGCAAAAAACACTCAAATCTCAAGCACAGACTGTCACAGAGCTTCCTTTTGTTTCCTTCTTGTCCCCACATCCCTTTTACTGACTTAAACTTTGTATTCAGTTCCGTTATCGAAACTGAAATATTAACTACTAAGAGCTGAATTTTCCAAAGCCTTCCCACAGAAAGAATCTTCCAGTCCTATTGAAGAAGGCCCCTCATAATGGGTTTTTCGCCATTGGGATGGGAAAGCCATGTAAAAAAATCCTGGACATCAGCTTGACCCAAAACGATCTTTCCAGGGGTCAATGGCAAGCCACCTCTTCCATTGGAAAACATGCTATGGCGGGGTTGGAAAGAGCTGTTTCTCTTCATAAATTCTGCTTGATCTGTTGAGTCTTTCCAGCAGTTTCTGCTTTTTGTCATTTTTGAAAAGATCTATTCAATATTCTCAAGACTGTTCCTGACATCCAGAACTAGGGGTCATATTTTGAGGATAAAACCAGAGTTATATTATTGGCAGTTTACTTATTGCCAATCCCAAAAAAAGCTCTGCAGAAATATCTTATACGTGGCAGCTCGGTTTAAAGTTGGAACACAAGGAATAGCTTTTGCTCCCTCATTTTTCAAAACATCCCAATAGTAAAGCCCTAAAATTATACCATGTGATACAAGCATATGAACACTTGAGATGGATAGAAAGCTAGTCAGCAGATAGGAAGCAATGAGTTTGTATACATGGGTCTTTATCTGATTGGCAATCAGTGATAAGGGGGGTTCAGCAGGGATCTGTGCTAGGACCCACACTGTCACATTATACATGAATGATTTAGAAAGAGATCTGAATGTATTATCTCCAAATTTGCGAAGGATACAAAGTTGGGTGGGGAGAATGAGCTGTCAGGAGGATGCAGAGATGCTTTAGTGTGATTTGGTCAGGCTGAGAATGTGGGCATCTGCATGGCAGATGTAATGTAATATGGATAAATGTGAGGCTTTCCACTTTGGTAACAATAATAGGAAGACAGAGTATTACTTGAATGGGTGTAATTTGAGAGAGATGAATGCCCAATTAGACATTGTAAGTATGTAGGTACAGCAGGCAGTACAAAAGGCAAATGGTATGTTGGCTTTCATAGCAAGGAGATTTTGAGTATAGGGATAGGAATGTTTTGCTGCAATTATATAGGGAATTGGTGAGGCCACATCTAGAATATTGATGCCATTTTGGTATCCTTATCTGAGGAATGATGTCTTTGCTATAGAGGGAGTACAGCGAAGATCTACCAGGCTGATTCCTTGAGCGGCAGGTCTATCAAATGAGAAGAGACTAAATCCGTTAGGATTATATTCACTGGAGTTTAGAAGTATGAGAGGGGATCTTATTAAAATTATATTAGGGTTAGACAGGGTAGATTTAGAAAGAACGTTCCCAGTGGTGGGGGAATCCAGAACAAAGTGTCATAGTTTGAGGATAAGGGATAAGCCTTTCAGAATTGATGTGAGGAGACATTTCTTCACCCAGAGGGTGGTGAATGTATGGAATTCATTACCACAGAATGTAGTTGAGACCAAAACATTGTCTGATTTTAAGAAGAAATTAGATATAGGTGTTGGTGCTCAAGGAATCAATGAACATGGGAGGAAGGGAGGGATCAGGACATTTAATTTGATGATCAGCCATGATCAAAATGAATGGTGGAGCAGGCTTGAAGGGCCAAATGGCCTGCTCCTGCTTCTAATTTCTATGTTACACGGCACAGTGTAATTATGAACAAGCACAAATTAAAATGGAACATTTTCAGGATAGGTAGTTTTGCAAGAGGTGAACTTGCTTGCAGACTGATTGTGAGACAGTGCAAAATGCAAGGAATGGACATAGTTAACAACACTATTAAAAATGTTTTATTTGCACCAGATGGAGCAAGCAATGTAATTTGACCCAACTGACATTTATTTTTCAGCTTTTACAGTATTGGATGCCTTATTTCTCGCTTTGCACACGATGCTTCACTATTTCAGTGGTGGTTTCTGTTTTGTGAGACCTAACACGTATGAAATGTTTGAGCATTGGAGTCTTTTTCTGTGTGCAAAATTAACTACCTTCCTTCAGACCTTCAGAAACTTTCCTGAGTTTCATCTGCTCCTTTTTAAAATGCCGGAGATACATCACCTCTGGTTCAATGAATGCTATGAATCTTTCGAAAGACTGGGAACCCTCACCCACTCCATATTATCCCTTTAATAAGTATCCATGCCATCCATCAATGTTGGTGAAGGTCATCTTATGATCATCCCAACAAGGTGGTAAATCCTATTAGAATGTCTCAAGATGAAACAAATATTTGCTTCCCAGGAGGGACTTACATCTACATTGCTTTGGATTAATGCTGCATATATATATCCTCTAGGCATTCAGAAAGCATGGGTATTTTTGGTAATAAATTGTTAATCTTCTCGTTCTGCTGTTGGCAAAGTTCCTAAAATAGGACCTCCCATATCTTAAAATAAGACGCAACAATATCAAAATAATATGGAAAAAAAAAAGGAACCCAAATTACTTGGCAGACATAGGAAGGGGAAACATCATTTTTTTGATAATGTTGTTCCTGTGTCCCCATAGGGTTATCCTCCTCAAATGGGTTCTGGCAGAGTTTCAATGATAGGCTTTCAGCAGACCATCCATCATACTGAAAAAAAATGAACTAATGGATTTTTTACAACGTCGAACTGAGATTCTTTCCTTCCAGAACTTCACTCTATGGTGGTTTAGCGTATTTGCATTTGCCTCAAAATGTCCATTTAAGCTGCAAGGACCTTTTCGATTCTGCTAGTACACTCGTCTGCATAACTTGTACAGGAACAGTCAGTGCCTGAAATCGAACAAGAACGTGGGATTCTTCAATAGCTAATTGTTATTCATTCTCACTGAGGTAAACCAAGAATGTTGAAGAAAGAAAATGCAGGATGCACCTAATGGACTGATTGGATATGAGTAGTATGTAAAAGGCTTCCTTGGTCATTATATGATGTTGTGAATGTGACAGAAGGTAAAATTATGACTGATGAATCGTACACATCATATGGTATGCGTTTATTGGATGCCTTTGCAAAAAAAATCTAGGGGCTAGATTTTAGATTCTTCTCCATCCTCCCCCCCCCCCCCCCCCCCAAACCTCAATGGGTTTGAAGATGAGATTTTGTAAAACCCAGCAGAAGATTGCCTGAAATCTACTCACCCACTCAGCCTGATCTCCACACCACAATTATGCCAGTAGTGGAGCTGGTGTTGTACTGCTCATCGGCCGTCAACAATGGGCCACCTGTGGCTTTGAAGTGGGCAATCATTTCCCACTTAAGGGCCTCATCCTACAAATGCCAGAATTCAGTTGGCAGCAGATGAGCCCACGCCAAGTAGCCTGGCAGGTTTCCCTGTGCAGCTGGTGAAGGGTAAAAAGCTGGGGGAATGGTCGTTCTTAGATTGTCCATCCCCTTGTCTCCCAGGATGCCATCCCCTCACTGCCATTTCAAACCCCACCCTCCCTCATCTCCCCTCACGTTGCCTGCCTGCTGGCAACACTTACCCAGGTCCTAATCCAGCAGTGCACATCTCTGTAACAAAGTGTTGGAAAGCTATTGGCTTCGGATAGGTCGACAGCTCTGTGAGGCAGGGCTTCCTGTTCCAGTTAGTCATTAAATGTCTGTTTGCAGCTGGAGTTACCCTCAGCGGGATCGCCCCCTGACTTTTTAGCGGGGATGAGATCAGGGAACCAGGTAAAATTCAATAAAATCATAAAATCCAGTTCTTTATTTCTCGTCACTTGAGGATGAGGTCTAACTTTAAAATGTTAATACTTCATAACGTCTATAAAGCCGAATGGCAACATTTATAATCATCGTTCAAATAGTACTGAACATTAAGGTCCAGATTGAATTAATTTGCAAGTAAAAGATCACTGCCAGTCTTCAAGGGTGACAGATAACGGAGACCCTCTAAATCTTGTGCAACCAAAAGATTGCTTTATTTGTTAGAAATGTGTGCATGCAACTGGACCACATGCATACATGCAAACAAATTTAGATTAAGCCATTTGGCCCTTTGAACTTGCTTCGCTTTTCAATAAGCTAATGGCTGACCTGATTGTGGTCTCAACTCCATATTCGCCATACCCTGATAACCTTCTGCAGAATGTGGATGAACTCTGATAACAGGACCACATTTTGTCATGAATTTCCACAGCTTCTCCAGGGACTTGGTAAGCTCAAACACGAATATCATATTAGATTGATTCCAGATATTATGACAGCAGGCCTATTTCACCCCGGAGGGTATGACATCCACTGCTGCCAAAATTAAAGAACAACTTGATAAAATGCTACATAAAGAAGCCATAGTCACCTGTTCCAGTGCCAATCCAATGGTGTTCATGGCTTATGATTGTTCCCAAACTGAATAGCCAGCCTCAGTTTCGCATTGCCCTCACACAATTAAACAAAGCCAGAGAGAAGCCTATCCTCTGGTGTCAATGGATGGCAGCTTCACAAAACTTGCCATTATCATCCTCTTCACTGAACTTCATACTATAATAATACTAACAGTGTGCAGAGTACTCCAAACTCTACCACTTACTTAACTTATCCATGACCATTTGTAGCCTCTTCACAACTTAGGAAGCATTGTGAAGACACCACCTGTGACCTGTGAACTTTATGAAGAGGAGGAAGTAGGGCAAATGCAATATAAATAGTCTAAGAAATAATTTAACAGCATTATTAAAAAAACGTTGGGACGGGATGTAGTATAATGGGTTAATAATTATGGTAATGAGTTAATGATGAAGATTAGTGTATGGATTCTATAATTCTAAGATGTAACAGTGGCACCAGCAGTCATGTGCTAAACACTCAGTAAAACAGATGGAATAGTCTATACCCAAGGGATATGCCTTCCCAGTAGCTCATCGTGCCTGTGGTGTATATAATGTAACTAAAGCAGTTTGAAGTAACCCTCTTGAGTCAGATTACAGTTACTAAAGGTAACATAGAGCAGCAATCAGCCAACAAGACAATTGTGGTCTACTGTTAGACTCAATCGAAAATGAAAGTAATTCAAATTACAAAAGATGTGGGAGATAGTACTGATGAAGAAACAGTTTCCTTTTTTTTTAATTGACAGCAACTTCCGGAGTTCACATATATGAAAATCCAAAAGCTTCCATTAGGGAGTCTATGCTTTTCCAAAGAGTGCATTAAGTTCTCCAGAATGTAATCAAGTAGAAATCACTTAACTGACAGGCACTTTCATTTTTACACTATTAAATCTTGCTGAATAAACCCTTAAAAATGTAACACCTTGTTGAATGAGGTCTAACTGGAATTTTAAGTAGTAAGTTCATAATTACTGTTAAATAGCCTCACTGGTCCTGAAATAAATTTGTGTAATGATAACTATCTCCTTTATGATTTTAAAAAAAACTGCACATCTTTTAAATAATATACTTCATACTCCACATGTTAGAATCATACAATCATTTGAAATACTGCAGTGCAGAAGGAGGCCATTGAGCCCACACCAACAACAATCCCACCCAAGCCCTAGCCCAGTAACCTCCTGACACTTAGGAGCAATTTAGCATGGACAATCCATCTAACCAGCACATCTTTGGGTTATGGGAAGAACACAGTAAAAAATCGCACAATACTAGGTTAAAGTCCGACAACTTTATTTGGTAGCACATGCCTTAGTGGCTTGTTCTACCAAATAAACCTGTTAGACTTTAACCTGGTGTTGTGAGACTTCTTACTGTGTTTACCCTAGTCCAACACTGGCATCTCCACATTATGGGAGGAAAGCAGACCATCTGAAAGAAACCCGCACAGACACAAGGAGAATGTATAAAATCTACACAGACCACTACACGAGGCTGGAATTGAACCCAGGTCCCTGGTGCTGTGAAGCAGCAGTGCTAACTGCTGTGCCGCCATCCCAATCATTTAGTTTAAAACAGTGAAGTAAGAATGAGAGGTTCCAGTAATTTTTTTACTTCCTGGTTTGTTGTCTGTGAGAATACTTCAGTATGGTTGGTTGCTTATATTTCTTGATACCTGGTGATTTCCCTTGACTTGGCACTAGGTTCGATCAGACATTAGGAAATTCATAATCCATAAAACAGAGATTGCTAGATCTTGTGGGAACTTTCCCCATGATCAGGAGTGAGTATCATTGTTTAAAATCCAGACTGTTATTTCCTCACCTGATATCACAGGTGCCGCCTTTTTTCAGTTGGATACTACAATATTAGCTTTTATCGTTAGATACACTGCTGTGTGGAGAAGGGATGTGGAGATTAGAAAACCCAATGCTCTGACAAAGAGCCCTGTCATATATTAAACTTGATATTCTCTTCGCCCTACCTGTAGCTGTAACGCTATATTGTGCACCCCATCTTTCTCCTTTTCCCCATGAGCTGTATGTTTTACTTGTACAGCAGACAATAAACAATACTTTTTGCTGTATATCAAGACATATGACAATTAATCAAATCAAATAAAGAATTCATCTGAACTTCATAGTCATAATGAATTTCATAAAATTTCCTGCTGAAAATTGAAGTAACTTTTAACAGTCTTTTTTTTCCGGATAAGTACAGAACACAATTGCCCTCTCAAAAAGAGAGGTTTGAGAGTTATTCTGATAAATCTTATGATTAAAAGGAATTACAATCGAATTCCACACCACTGTGGTGTTTTAATTATGTTAGGGGTTATAGGTTTTAAACAGAAGCAAAAGCTATGGTCTGCACATGTAGATTCCAACCAACAACAACAACTGATTCATCCTAGGAGGCCTGGACTGTACAGAATACAAATTGCAATCAGAACAGCAGCTTTTCAATAGTTTAAGTTGCATTAGTTTTCATCAAACTCTGGCCACTTTGAGTGTGCACCAATCATGACTGAGATCTTGTGATCCTGAAACGGACCAGCAAAATTTACACGAAGCATTGTCATGGCATTTTAAGTGCACTCGCAAGAATGTAAAGGAGAGAATGATGGTGTATTTCTTATTTGTGCAGATGATTGACATTGTCCCACTGTTTCTTCAATCTGAGCATCCAAACCCAGCCACCAAAAATAATGGCATGCTAATTCCTTCATCTGCACTATATCAATATATCCTTTGTTTACTTGTTCAAGGCCACTTCTACACAGACTAGGAGGAATGATCACTTGGATTGTGTGTCTGTATGTTTATTGATGTCTTTTGTTTTACATCCACAGGTGATTCAGTCTGCCTTGTTGACCAACAAGGGGCATACACGCGGTGGGTCATGCGAGGGCTGTTCTTGGATGTTGCTTTGAGAGTTGCCTAGTGCTTCACATCGTTAGTGTATGCTTAAACTGGACCATCTGACGGGCTCAGTGACGATCACTGTTTGTTGTGCAGATACATGGACCTGGGTCAGATCTCTGACTTGGGCCTGTGTCTGTGGGAGTTTGCACATTCTCCCCGTGCTTGCATGGGTTTTCTCCGGGTGCTCCGGTTTCCTCCCATATTCCAAAAACATGCTTTTAGGCTGACTGGTGTTAACAAATTGTCCCTAAATTAGATCTCCCTTAATCTGGCGCACATTTAATTCTCTAAATTTGCATACCTTTATTATGGAGTCCAAGAGGCGTAGACAAAAGTTATAGGTAGAAGAAGAATTGGAATAAGGCACTCACTGAATGTTAAAATGGACAGTGCAGGCTGTAGGGCCGAAGGGCCTGTTTCCTGTGCTGTGTTGTTCTTTGTTCTTGGATTCTCCACAAAAGTCACCCACATTGACGGTCAACTCAAGCTTTCTTGACACATGTGGACCGCGATTCTCCCTATTGGGAGATGTGCGCGGGTCGTAAAAATTTTTGGGTTGGACCAAGAGATGCACAAGTCGGTCATTTTGCAGGTTCCCCAACAATTTTTATGACCCATGCATAGCTCCCAGCCGGAGAAAAATGGCATTGCTCGGAACCCATTGAAAATCAGTGGGCCACAGTTTAGCAGAATTTGCATGCCATTATCGGAATCCACACAGCAATCTCTACCCACATCTGCAACTCCCACCTCTTTTTGGTGTGATGTAATTTTGGCATGAATCATGTTAGATATTTAAAAGATATAATGGGGCATAGTAGTCTTGAACTGGCATGAGGAAACAGGGGATGTTGCAGGCAGGACCTGGAAATGCCTGGTGGCCTTTCTCCTTCTGCTTTCAGATTTTGACCCATTAATGAGTGGCATTTGTCAGAGGGCGGGGGTCAAGGGGGCTTCCATTTGCTTACAACTCCCTAGATGAAGTTCTGTCAGGGAGTCCCACTCTCCCCCTCCCCAAACAGCGCTGATGCGCACTATGAGGGCAGCATTGAAAGCTCCCGCTCCCCCCAACTCCCTCCAAGCAGCGCTGAGGAACACTGAGAGGCAGAGTCGAATGCTCCCACTATCTCACCACCCCCTCCTCGCCAAACAGTGCTGAGGTGCACTGAGAGGTAGCATGGAGGGCTCCCACTCCCCCAACCCTCTCTGAGCAGCACTGATGCGCAGTGTGAGAGGCAGAGTTGAGTGCTCCCACCACCCCCTCACCAAACAGTCCTGAGGTGCACTGTGAGAGGCAGCATCGAGTGCTCCTACTCACTCCCCGCACCTCTCCTCCAAGCAGGCTGAGGCACACTTAGGCAGCGTTGAGTGCTCTCCGATATCCCTCCAAGGTTGTAGGGGCCAGTGAGGAGCCCAGCAATGTATGTGAGATTGGGATGGCAGTGATCTGGATACTGGGGAGGGGGTTCTTTTCCGTGATCTCTGTGATGTGCGCATGCGCGGGTTCCTGCTCAACCCCTCCCCCTGCCCAAGCATTTAATGATATTCAAGAGTGGGAGCTCTGTAGTGCACAGAGCATAGAGATTCAGGTGAGAAGCTGAACTGAGAAAACAGTCGGCATTTAGAACAGCTTTCCCAGCAATTTAACACTTCTGGGAGAACCACCCAAACATTTGAGGGACAATGGAACATAATTTTTTTTAAGGCGAACATAGAAGAATCATTTCAATATTGAGTTCAAGAAATAGTGGAAGAATGTGAAAAATGGCAAAGAGTAGATCATTCCTAAATCAATCTAATGGAGATACTCAGCTGGTCAAGCGGCATCTGTGGAGAGAAAAACAATGAATTCTGTTTCTCTCTGTACAGGCTGTCTGACCTGCTGAATGTTTCCTGCACTTTGTTTAGATTTCCAACATCCACAATATTTTGATTTTCTATACCACATATTATGGGCTTCGAAATTAGTTTTTGGCCCATTTATCAGCATTGAACCAATAACTCACTCTGTGCATGGCCAAAACCAAGACGCCAAGGATATATTTTATGTAGACGTTGTGTTTGTAGTGAAACCTCTTCTCGTGTCATACACTTTACAAATTATACACTTTTTTGGCCGTTTGCCTCATATTAACAATTGATCCTCTTTTGCTGCATTACCTAAGCAACATTAGATGTTCAACCTTTTTTTTCATTTGAGGGGGGATTCTATTGAACTTATTTTGCTGAATCTTTAAGTTTGTAGAATTGTTTACCTTGTACCCTCAAAGAGAGCATATATCAGCATACTCTAAAAGTTAAAAATCAGGGTTCAAAACATGTGTCAAGTAAACAACTTTATTGTTATGGATTTTTACGGACAGAGGTTTTAGATAAAACAACTGTCTCACACACAATATACAGTGAATCAAATGACATGATTGATGACCAGTCTAAATAGAGTTTGTTTATTCAGCTTTACCATGTAGGGTTGCTGCAGCTTTTAACGTTTTCTTTCCTGTCTAAGCATTCATTGTGTTCAAATGAAAAACAGATAAATATTTCACAGTAATTGTTTTCAAAAAGCGTCCACTACACAACAACAAATTAGCCTGATACTTAGAGCAGGACAGCACAGATATGAACATAGTCTTACAGTTTTCCTTTCTGATACTTAACAAATTTCAAAAAATGCACAATTGTTACTCACTAAAGAGGTAATGCATTCCTCAAGCTTAGGAAGTATTGCACTTCAAGGCAAGCTTTTATAGACAGTGATATTCATGAATTGACTTTGTGGCCTTATTTAAAAAAAGTCTACATTCAGATTTTTGCTCAAATTTAATGTATTGCTTCCATAATTCTGTTCAATTTTTACACATTTCTCCAGTATAAAAAGCTATTCTGATGGAGTTGTGTAATTATTCTAAAATGTCTTTTGTTTTAAAATGAAACAAAGCTGTTGCAATATGGCCTCACTCATCCCAAAACCATAAAATCCAGCCGGAGGACAATATCCACCCTTCATCTGCTCCAATTCCCATGGCAGGCTGGGTGGTACAATTCTGGTCACCTTACTGACATTTTTTTTGAACAGTTTAATAGTGTGCAGATACTATTTTGCTATCCTTTGCCTTTGCAAGCCATAGTTAAATATCGTGGAAAGTAGACCATAACTGTTATTTAATGTAACATGTTTGTGCTGTATGCGTGCAAACTTTTCATTAATAAAAATGTGTTCTGAGTAAGTTCCATATTTTACATTACTTTGTGGAGATTTTTGCTAGAACTGTCAAACTTTGCTTGAAAAGTTCAAGACTGGTTAATATTTGGAGGAGAAATGTTGTAATACTGATAATAAAGTATTTCTCTGACTCAAATAATTCCTATAAGTCTATATAGCAGATCTAGTTTTTACTGTCACGTTTGGCAGTATGCTTTCTCTTTACTGTGTCATACTTCAAAGAACTATTGAAAGAGAAAAACTAATCATTTTCAATATAAACAGAAATACTTCACTAGGAGAACAGTCGGAATGTCTATACCCTCAGATTGACCTCAGCAGTCACACTTCAAAAGACGGGGGGGTGGCAGGGTGCGGAATGCAGTTATTCAATGTTGATTATTCCTAGTTTGTAATTTCAGAAACATATAACTATCTGCAAACTTTCCAATTTGAACAATAATTAAGTTCTGATTGACCTAACCGTCTGTTTACTTAACAACAATTACACTTTATAACCTTAAAGAATACAACTCCCCACCTTAGTAGAAGAATTATGCATTACAAGATATGAACTTTCCGCCCTTGTGGAAAAAATACATAATTTAGCTTTGCATAAGCAATGTCTTAACAGATCCTATGCATCTACCTCCTCTCTCTCTCTCTCTCTCTCTTTTCCCCCTTTTTATATATTGCTCTGAATAGATGAAGAAAATTGCTTCTTGTGTGTCATCATGTTTCTCATGCCACACTTGAGTATTTCCAATTTTTATACACAATGAATGCATTTCTAATTTGTAGCTCAACTCCTGCATTCATCAAATTGCAACAAAATCAACATAGGCATGGCATGTAAAACCCAATTCACCTGTGTGGATGGTGTTCCTCACACACCCCTGAGGATAACCCTAAGAAAGGTGAAGAGCATAGTTGATATATAGTAGAAAGGTGAAGAGCTATAGTAGATCCTCCTATAGCTTTCAATACTGTGGAATGTTCCAAATGTTCAAAGTACAATGAGAGTCTGGCAACAGAATATTTAATGCCTAAGTAGTTGAGATAGAGCAACCTAGTCACCAAAATAATCTTTAAAAAACACCGGGTACCACAAAATGTAGTTTCTGAGTGTTACCTTCACTGAATCCCTCACTTGTCAACATCCTTTACCATTGACCAGAAATTCAACTAGACTCACCTCATTAACATTGTGGCTACAAGAGCAGGACAGAGGCTAGGAATACTGCGGTGAGTAACTCACCTCTTGACTTCCCAAAGCTTATTCACCATATACAAGGTACAAGTCAGGAGTGTAATGAAATACTCCCAACTTGCCTGGATGGGTGCTGCTCCAACAAAACTCGAGGACATCCAGCACAAAGTAGCCTGCTGGTAGGCACCACATTAAAAATATTCAGTCCCTCCACCACCGATGCTCAGTAGCAGTAGTATGCACTATCTATAAACTGTACTGCAGTAATTTACCAAAGATCCTGAGACAGCATCTTGCAAACACATGATCACTTCCATCTAGAAGGACAAGGGCAGCAGAGATATGGGAACATCAGCATCTCAAGTTCCTCCCCAAACCACCCACCATCCTGACTCGGAAATATAATGCTGTTCCTTTGCAGTTTCTGGATCAAATTGCTGAAATTCCCTCCCTAACGGCATTGCAGGTCAACCCAAAGCGAGTGGCCTGTAGCGATTCAAGAATACAGCTCACCACCACCTCCTCAAGGGCACCTAATGATAAGCAGTAAATGCTGATCAGCCGGCAACACCCATGCCCCACAAATGAATATAAAAAATAATTGTGGTCTATGCCTAGAAGTCTATAGGCATAGACTTCTGATACAAGTCATTCCAGAAACCATAATGGTGAGGCATTAGCTCAAGCACAAAGGACAAAAGTAAACAAACACATAATGTAAACAGAACAATTGAACAGTTAAAGATGAGATTTTATGATTGCACCTTCTCAGAGGCCAGAAATTCACATCTAAGGTCAAAGGACTTCAAAGGGTCCATCATATGCTTGCATCCAGCCCGCGATGATTCCCACAGCAGGCAGAACCCTTAAAAAGTTTATAATTCATATCTTCATCTTGTAAAGTAAAAGACCTCATTTTAAATTGAACTATCCTAAAAAAACAAACGTGTGCATTGAGTGATTTCTTAGAATTAAGCTTATCTGTTTTCTCTGAATACAGAACTAGATCATAGATGATAAAATCCTCTAAGATACGTAGATCTCTAATGACTACATTGAGATCTATGAATTTGAGGCTGTGATCCTGTGCAACCAACTTGTTGAGGTGGATGATCAGCATCATAGTTAGAAAAGGAAATATATTCCCACAATCACTGTCCTTGAAAAATTTTGCTATCAAACATCGTGTATTCCAGTTAGTGTTGTCATCCTCAGAAAAGCATTGGTGCCAAGAAATTGTTTGAGCTGCTCCCAGATTGAGTTATCATAGAATCCCTGCAGTGCAGAAGGGGGCCATTTGACTCCTCGAGCTTGCACTGACAACAATCCCACCCAGGCCCTGTAATGCCCAGACACTCCTAATCCCTCTGACACTAATGGACAATTTATCATGGCCACTCCACTTAACCTGTACATTTTTGAAGTGTGGGAGGAAAGTGGAGCACCCAGAGGAAACCCACGATGAGAATGTGCAAACACCACACAGACAGTGATCCACGCCAGGAATCAAACCAAGATTCCTGATGCTGTGAGGCAGCAGTGCTAATCACTGTGCCGGGGAAAGTTTATTACTGCAAGTAGGCTCATTGATGTGAGCCCAATATCCAACTCATAGTTCCCTTGTGCCTGTTTACTTGTGTAAATATGCTTTTGCTTCAGCTTGTCACTTTGCAATTTTTTCTGCTTTTGCCCTGACATTCTTGTTGAATGGCAGCAGAGACTTAAGAATGGTCAGGGTCATGTGAAAGTTATGACCCATTATAATATCATTCTCAGACTGTCCTTTATCACACTGTTTCATCATTTAATGCCACTATTTGATGGTGAATTGTATGACAGTGTCAGATAACGATGAATTTCATAGCTTGCTAGCAACTCTTGCGAACTGACTGAAAACATTGGGGGTGATTCCCGAAAGTGCTGAATTGGTTCTAGATCGTGACTGTTTTTTCAGTGCAACTTCAGATCTGAATCTCCCCATTCTGTGCAATGCAGAGGTCATGATCATGAATATCATTAAAATAGGAGAGCCTATTCGCGTTTGATATTCTGGAAATTTGTGCACGTGCAGTGGCCCCGATCTGTCAGTTTCCCCATTTGCTGGCCAGCTCAATCGCTGGCCAATCTGGCACCACTGCAGTACTGCTCCTCCAGCCATTCCCCCCCCCACCCCACCCCCACCCCACCATGGCCCAGTTGTGGTTCCCATAACAATTCCTGGGCTAATCCTGACACAGCCCCCTGTCCCAGAGCGCCCCATTGTCCAACTGAACTTTCCCAGCAGTGACAATCCCCCCATCCCTCACCCTGGCAGACTCCTCCCCCTCCGTTGACTCCCCCCCCCAGGAGGCAGACCCCCCTTTCCCTCAGCAATCCTCCCCCTCCCCCAAAGCTCACCCCAATCGCTGGGCTCCCTCGAACTCAAACCAATCATCATGCAAAGTGGCAGCAGGATTCCCCAATCCCATTAATCACCCCGTAAGCCCTACCCACAATAGGTCATGCCCCTTGGCAAGGTGCCCCTTGGGATGCTCCAGGGGAGCTGTGATTGCCCCTCCTTCACTCCATCTGGGTCTCCTGCTGGTTCCCCAAATGTGGTGATCTACTCTAAACCCCACTGGAATTAATTACTCCTGGCGGGGTAGGAGATGCAATCGGCTCCAGCAAGTCATGTGCCAGGTCTGATAATCACATGCAAAATATATTTAAAATACGTTTAAAAAAGATTTAAATGGCTTGCCTCTCTTCCCATTGTTTTCCAGCGTGGTCCTGACTGCAACTGTTTTCTGGCTCTGGGAGACATGCGTGCATTCATGACGCATGTGCAAATTCCTGGAAAATGACCGACATGCGATTCTCCTGACTGGACCTGCCAAAAAATTTGTGGGCCACAATGGGAGAATTGCCCCCATTGTCTGTGATGGTCTCCAGCAAACGCTGTTTTGTAAATAACTTGACTGGAATCACAATGACCAAAGTGGTGGTTAATGAATTTGTTACAGTGAGTTATTTGCTATGCGGACAATGAACAACAAACAGAAAACATTGATTCCTGGGGGCTGCTTTAGTTTAGAATCAAGGATTATGGAATCCCCACAGTATAGAAGGAGGCTATTCAGCCCATCGAGTCTGCACTGACTGCACTGCACTGGTCTTACCCAGCCCCTACCCCTGTCACTCTACGTATTGACCCTCTAACCTACACATCTAAGGGGCAATTTAGCATGGCCAATCAACCATTTTCTCCAGATATATCAGGGGCAATCTTACTGGCCATTCGTGAGAATTTGGCATCTGGCCAAATTGCCATTCATTGCAGCGAGATGGGAAAATTCCGCTGGTGTCAATGGCTATAGCATTCTGGTCATTAAATTTGAGCAGGTGCCATGGTTTTCTTGGCCATGGGGTCAGTTTTAGGGATGCACTTTAACAGATTTAATAGAATTTGCAGGTTACAAAATTTGCAATGAACTCTTCCATATAATGACCTATCTCTCCACCTTGTTTCTTCTTTACAACACCTGGATGTTCTTCAGGAACAAAATGCAGTACATAGTGCAGTACAGCTGCCACCAAGCAATGCAAGTTCATTACACACTCTGTATGAGGTCACTACGTTTTTAGGTACTGGTTAACGTTTTGCAGTGCACTCTTTGTCACCAATTCTGCCTTCAGATTATTGCACACAATCAGATTTGCAACCATCTGTGAAATCACTATAATCCTGCAGTCATCAATGGCACATGGCATGTCATTAATATTGTGATAGTAGCATTGCTCAGCGTATTACCTACTCAACTGCATGCACCCTCAAGATGCTCAATCTCAAATCTGTAGTCATGAAGACAATCCGACCATTAGTATTTGTGTAGAGGTTGGTGTCCAGATCTTGACATGGTTAACAACTTAATTAGCATTTGATGATCAGTGTAGAGAGTGAACTTTTTAATATAGAGATAGAATGTCAATGTTCACATGCATAGATGTAGGCTATTGCTGCTTGATCTCCAGTAGAATATTTGTGTTCAGTTTTCAACAAATGTGATGCATAAGCAATTAGTTGTTTGCTTTCTTCATAGCACTGCCAGTGCACTGTTCCAGTTATATTTCCTGATGCATCTGTTGTGGCATACGTTTCCACATATGGGTTGAAATACACAAGGACTGGCTTTCTTTGCCAACATTGTTTGCAATATAATTGTGCAAAATTCAAGAAAAACTTAGATATAGCTCTTGGGGTTAAAGGAATTAAAGGATGTTGGGGGAGGCAGGGGGGGTTAAAGATATTAAATTTGATGATCAGCCATGATCAAAATTAATGGTGAAGCAGGTGCAAAAGGCAAGTCAATTACAGCTGCTTCTAGTTTCTATGATTGTGCATCTCTGCTCAGTAACTTTTGAAGAGGCTCCATTTTGTATATTTAGGAATGAATTTTTAATAAAAGTTGGTCGTATTGAGGGACAATGTCAATTCTTTATGTTAGACAGAATAATATAAAATATGAAACTTACTCAACACATGCATGACTTTGATATTGTCATATGTGGCCTGTACTCCAGCTTCCCACTCTATACTCTAGAAAGTCAATCCTGAGTGCCATAATTTTACTTTTGTCCACATTGAATATTAAATTGTGTCAAGTGAGGACCGGTGAAAACTGTTGTTCCTGTTATGTTTAGTCTCTCACATGGACAACAATGCAATCAGATAGGTTGACCATTTCTTTAGCATCAGACAAGATGGAAGGAAGGATCTTCTGGAACAAAATTGGTGAAAAGCTGTAAGGTAGCAACTTTGCTTTGCTTATGGTACCTGAAAAGAGTTCTGTCACATGTTGACCTTCATGAGGACTATGCAGTCATGAAATAATGTTGAGAGTCCTTGAATTGTAGCCAGTGTTTACTTGTCTGCAATAATAGGTTTGTTGATTGCTCACCAGGTCAACATAAATAAGTTCACAATTTTTTCATTGTGCGATGATTTGATATGCATGGTGATGAATCAATGAATGCATCAGCATCTAGTTGTTTCAGTTCCAATGACATTTTGGCATAGATTGCAAATGATATATCAAAATTTGCAAAACTGGCAGGATCAATGTGTCAATGCACACAGTATGGCCTTAACCTCCTCAAATTCAGTAAATAAGGGGGGATACCAACGTGTAAAACTGTATTATCCATCAGGTTATTGTACTTGCCAATAAGATCTCCCAGTTTAAATCCAAGCCTTTCAAAAAGGTTTACCCCATAAGGCTTCCCTCTTTAGCCACATTAAACATGTCCATATCTAGGGTGATATTTTTGTAGCGTACTGGAACTGTGATCATTCCCAAAACTAGAATAACTGAGGCATCATATGTATGTCTGTCTCAGGAGTAGGAGAAAGAGGAGCCAAAACTCCCTCTTTACAAGCATTTTAAGCATGAGTTACACATTTTCCCTCGAGCTGGATATGGTGAGGATATGAACTGATAATCACTGCCTCAATTTGGAAAGAGTTTAAAGGTATCTGACCATAATAGGCCATCTGTTAATAAGATTGCTAACTTCTTGTTGTCTATAATCCATGCACAGATTGAGCAACCTGTGTCTCCAGCACTGAGTCTAAGAGTGCACTGTTATGTAATCTCCTGGAATCTAACAAAGCAATTTTGGTTTGTGGCTGTGGCTTTTCGTAAGGTTAAATCATCACCTTCAATGACAACTCTATTCCTAATTTGTGGAATCAAAGATTTTTCAATGAAGTGCTCTTAAATTAGTTCATTGGATAGTATG
Organism: Sphyrna mokarran; assembly: GCA_024679065.1. Taxonomy (NCBI): domain Eukaryota; kingdom Metazoa; phylum Chordata; class Chondrichthyes; order Carcharhiniformes; family Carcharhinidae; genus Sphyrna; species Sphyrna mokarran. The sequence continues at coordinate 98,796,065 of JAGIQG010000003.1, read as the reverse complement.
CCAAAATTGTACATATAAGCTAATTGCCATAATAAAATATATTGTTTAATGAGTTAACCATTCCCTGGGATCACTGACAGAATGTTTATCTTTCAATCATCACATGTTTCCTTGGTCCAAAGTATTTTTGAGAGCACTTTATACCTTATCGAATATGGAAGAATCATCTGTGAGCTGCTCGAATATTTGTTGGCCTCCTGCTTGGAGACAATGTACCAGTATTGTTTTCTTGCTGCTACATCTAGACTACACATCGCTGTGGTGAGTGAGTAGGTATTGAAGTCCAAAATCCATCAATCCAACAACATGGGCAGATACCTTAGTGAAGAAAGAAACTATGCTCAGACAGATGAAGTTATACTTTTCGAAACCATTCTCATTGCTAACTTGTTATATATTTTATATATCAGATCTACACAGAGATGACCCTAGTTTCTGTGTGTCTAACAGGTCTTAATTGCATTGCTATAAAATGCCTATTCCAGCTCTACCATAACCAATCAAGCACAGTGAGCATTGATAGTGAACAGAATCCTGTAATTTACCAAAAATTAATCGAACAATTAAACACGTCAATAACAGTATCCTATGCTGATTGCTGGCTTGGTCTCTGTCTGTATGGAGTCTACATATTCTCCCTGTATCTGCATGGGTTTCTTCCAGGTGCTTGGGTTTCCTCCCACATTTCGAAAGGTGTGCAGGTTAGGTGCATTTGCTATGCTAAATTCTCCCTCAGTGTATCCGAACAGGCGCCGGAATGTGGTGACTCAGGGGTTTTCACAGTAACTTCATTGCAGTGTTAATGTAAGCCTACTTGTGACTAATAAACGTTTTAAAACTTTCGTACTTCACAATGACAGGCTGCAGATACTTTCTCAATACTCTCTCTCACACCCTCTGTTCTTCAAGCTCTTTCATAACAGGCGCTGAAAAAGTTCAGCTTTCCGCTATCACTAGAGGACAAGGAGGCCAGTTTTAATCTTAGACGCACACCTGAACTATTTGGCACAGATGAAATTGAGCTGCAAGGTAAAGCTTGTTTTTTCCATCTGCATTTCATGTTTGTGTTTATATTTACAGTGAAGGGATATGAAGACAAAACTCAGAGATTGAAGGAAGGAATTCGGTCATGAAGAAAGTGGTAAGGATGGCAAAGTTTTCTCTCATTCTACCTTTAGTCTTTCAGCTATTTTTACCTTTGTTTCCGTCTGGGTGACTCTCCCAACACTCCCAACACTCCCATGCCTCCTTCCCTTTTATTGGTTTGAACTCCTTTCTTTTCATCAAGCCTGCTTCAGGTGAAGAATATGTTAATTGTGCTGCTCATTTCTGTCCTCATACAGGTGTGATGTCCAAAAAAAGGACCTCTTTTCCACACCAATGCTTTAACTTTCCTATTTGTCCAGATGGCAATCTGCATATGAGATTATCACCCTTAAATTCCAGGTTTAATTTTGCTCCTATCTCCTAGCAGAATATCCTCCTTTTCTCCCCTATGACAATGGTCCTGACATGAATCACAACCACTGGATCTTGTCTTTCCTTTTCCAAGCTTGTTTCTAATTACTTCGCTTTTCCTTACCATAGTATCATGTAGTCTACTGACATTTCACGTAATTTCCTTGTGAATCAAGAGAATGCTAATTTTTGAATCCACTGTAATAAATACAGCTCCATTTTATTCCTCCATCCTTTGTACAACCCTCTACTCCATCATTCTTAGGTCAGCATTGTGGCTGTTACCCTTTCAGTCTTTTTCCTTACCTTCAAATGTATTCTATTTATTGGGCCTACTGGTAGTATCTAGAGGCCTTCATTCTTCTTGATTCCCTCCATATTGCTGAGCAACAGTCACACATGCACCTTCCTCTGTCTGTGTTTTCCTCTGAGTGGTGGACTGTACTCTGGAGTAAGGTACCCAGAGATTTCTCCCATTCCTTTATGTATCAGAGGGTGTTTAATTTGCACTCCAGCTCAATGACGCTCAACTAGAGTGACTCAAGGAGGAGACATTTCCTGCAGATGTGGCAATCCATGGCATTCTTGCCGTCCACAAACTCCCACATACAGACCACCCATGATGACAGTCAAACTCAAAAAGGCAGCAATATTGTCTTCTAAGCATGTCAAAGTTAACTATTCAGAATCACAAATGAAATGGCTTAAAGCAAATAACACTCATGCCTTTTTTAAATGCAGCTGCGAAGGTCCATGCAACTTGTTAGTTCAACAAATCATGATCATTGCTTTATGTATAACGACAATAGTCTTCATTAGTGATTATTTCTGTGAGAGGATTTATTGAACTGGTCTTAAGATGTCTGCCTCACGCCATGGTCATATGACTGGAGGACCAGTGATATCAATCAGGCTGGTTACATTTCAAAACCAAAAAACTCCCCCTTTCAGATTGAACTAAAGATACAAACATCTTCTTTTACTAACTGAACAAAAGACAGATTTGCATACACGACTCCAGAACTCATTATACACTTACTGTTCTCATGAATTAAAAACTGTTTACTCTTCTAGTAACTCTCTCCACATGCACTGCACACAGAGAATGTGATAGTCATTAAAAGGTGCAAGTCTCTGAATGCAATGCATTGACATTAGCTGTTTGTCTGGGTGATGTTCCTGGTGCAGAGAATGTCGTTCCTGTGCCCCATTTTGCTTTGGTGACTGTTTTCCCATCACGGTTGTTGGGAACAAGTGGAGCTCTGGCATTAATGGTAGTTCTATATCACTATCTACCCTCTCCCTAACTAGTCAATTGTGATGAAGGAGCAGCTTATGCAATGAATGCAGCTGCTACAGTTATGCCTGTATATCTAGCTGATTTTTTTTTTCAACTCCCACTTTAAATTGCCAACTGGTACTTTCTTTCCTCCTGGTACTTCTGCGTTGTCCCTGACATTTGTTTGGTCAGATTGTGCAGAGCTTGGTTCGTTGAAGATTTCAGTTTATCATGGTGGGATTTCATGGCTTTGCTTAGTGAGACTGGAAATTTTCCCCCAAAACCAACGGACATTTCCATTGTCTGCCTCTCGCCCATTTTGATTCAGTGGCATGTGAGGCTGTGGCTTTCCGAATTTTCAGAAGTATATACTCAGCTAGAATCTTGTCCTGCAAATCTTTCAGTTCAGCTCTGATGTGAACATTTTCCTGTTGATCTGCTTCCATTATTGTTGTGTTCTGCATTTCACTGTACTGACATGATCGGCAACCACCTTGCAATTTACTTGAATATTGTCCCTCTCTCTGGGATTTTCTGTCTCTTTCACTCTGGAGTATTTTGCTTCTCTCTCTCTTGGGTCTTTCTCGCCCTTCCCCTGAGATCTTTTGTTGCCATTGGCATGTTCAGGGTTACCAGCTTTAGACTGGAACTCAAGATCTTCCTTTTTGGATGTGCATTGGACTCTCAGGTAAATTTGTCTTCTTGGTATGCCATCATTTAGCTTCAAAATTACTTTTCAGGACTTCATTTTTGGATCAATATGTTGAGCCACTCACATTGATCTGCAAAGGTCATTACACTGCATGACTCGCTTGTGTCTGGCGCGTATTGTTTACTTGATACTCTCCTTCTTTGGTCACCATTATAACAGTCACAAATCTTTTGTCACCTATAAACCTGATTGAAACTACCTGTTGAATTGTGTATATTTATTTAGGTATCTCATCTGTTGATATCTCTCCAGTGGCATCGGTAAAAGGCTTGATTTGTCTTTTTGCTGGTCAAACACTTCTGTATGAAAAGATTTTGTTTCTTACAGTTAAAACACTGTTTTCCTCGTGCTGCCAATTCTTATTTTCCTATACGTGCTATGCTGCACTATGTTTGCACATTTCACTGTACTGACATGATTGCCAATGGCAACAAAAGATCTCAGGGGAAGGGCGAGAAAGACCCAAGAGAGAGAGAAACAAAATACTCCAGAGTAAAAGAGACAGAAAACCCCAGAGAGAGGGACAATATTCAAGTAAATTGCAAGGTGGTTGCCGATCATGTCAGTACAGTGAAATGCAGAACACAACGATAATGGAAGCAGATCAACAGGAAAATGTTCACATTTCATCTGTGAATGCTCTACTCTTCCAGATTTTTTCTTATTCATTTGTGGGATATGGACATCGCTGGCTGGCCAGCATTTATTGCCCATCCCAAGTTTCCCTTGAGAAGGTGATGGTGAGTTGTCTTCTTGAATTGCTGTAGTCCATGTGCTGTGTGTTGACCCACAATGCTATTGGGGGGGAATTCCAGGATTTTGACCCAATGATTGCAGAGGAATGGCAATATATTTCCAAGTCAGGATGGTGAATGGCTTAGAGGGGAACTTGCAGGTGGTAACGTTCACATGTATCTCCAGCCCTTGTCCTTCTAGAGGGAAGCGGTTCTGGGTTTGGAAGGTGTTATCCAAGGATCTTTGATGAATTGCTTGGACTATCTCTAATCATAATGAATCTCCAAGTCTACTCTGTCAAATATATGCTCTAGTTAATGTTTCACAGCATATGCATTTCTAAATATATTGAGCACTTCTTTAAAGCTCTTTAAGTTTCTCATCTTTAGTAGACTCGCTCTCACAGAGAATTCTCTCATGCCTAAGACCAATTTCTTTTTAAAACTGATCATCTCTTAGCTGTCCAAACTCACATGATTTTGCTAGCTGCTTTCTTCCGTGACACACCATTCGATGGTCTTGTTTTTACTCTAAACTCTCGTGTTGAATACGTTACACTCATATGTAACATTCACTCGGGACTTAAAACGTGCACTCAAGGTTTTCAAAATTGCTGCCGTCTTTTTTTTGCTCATCTGTTACATACAAGGTGGTATACACTTTGTTGCAGTCCCTTCCCAGCAGTGTTAGGGGTGTGGCTACTTTATTGGTTCAGGCTTTTTCACTACGTCTGTTGCAATCTCACAGTTTTCCAATGTAAGTGGAAAAACTGCCAGTTTTGTCATGTGTCATTTTTCAATTATACTGGAGAAAATTACTGCAGAATTTATACTCAATTAGTAATTTACTTGCAGCTTCTGTCCATTTTCTCGTTACCTTTTTTCTCTGAATCCAGTAATTTCACTTGCAGCCTGCGTGTGCTTTAATTTGTCCTTTTATCGTCAGCTTTTTTTGCAAATTTGTAATTTTATATCTGCCTTTCTGAACTCTTTCACTTGCAGAATTTATCTGCTTTCTTTGTTATTTTTGCAGATTTGAACTTCTATGTTCCCTAGTTTTCGATGTCTTCTTTATTTACAAGAATGAGAAAGAATCTCATAGGAACATATAAAATCCTGATGGGACTGAACAGGCTAGATGCAGGAAGAATGTTCCCAATGTTAGGAAATTCCAAAACCAGGAGGTCACCGTGTAAAATTAAGAGGTAAGCCATTCCTTAGTTAGATGAGGAAGAACTCTTTCACTCAAAGTCCAGGAATTTATGACCTCGCATGGGCAAGGCTTGTAAAATCCCACCCAAGGCAAATAGAGAATTCCAATTCCAGGGCTGGTGAGGCCCTGGAGCCAAAAATTTGTGATCCTGTAGAATTCTCTACAACAGAAAGCTATTGGTGCCAGTTCATTAAACATATTCAAGAGATGGACATGGTCCTTGTGGCTAAAGGGATAAAGAGATACGGAGAGAAAGCAGGAGTGGGATGCTTAAAGTGCATGATCAGCAATGACCATATTAAATGGAGTTGCAGTCTCGAAGGGATGAAGGGCCTACTTGTGCACCTATTTTCTATGTTTTTATGTTTTCTGTGTTTCTATTTTTCTCTGTATCATTTCCAGGATTCAAAAATATTTTTTTCGTCACTTCTGTACAAAATGTTTCATGTATAACAAAAGCAACCTTCATCAGTGGCTGTTTCGGTGAGAGGCTTTATTTAGCAGAAGCCTCCAGTGGCAGCTTCATGAAATAGTCACATGACTATGGAAAGTAAGATATGTCGATCAAACTGGTTACATTTCAAGACCCAAAGAAAAGTGCTTATCACATGTAGAAGAGGTGCTAAGGTGATCCATTCACAAAAAACATTTCCAATCAGCATAATACCTTTAATTAAATATGTTAACTTTTAATTTAAATAGTACAGATGTTTGCCACGCATGGCTGTAGGGAAGCCCAACATAATATGGCATTTGATGCATTTCCTTCTGCGTGCACTTCCTGTTTGGCAGTTTGTAAACTGGATTACAGAATTTTTACAGTGCTGAAAAAGAAGGTTATTCAGTCCACCATTTCTGCACAAGCTCTTAGTGCCATTACCTGTCTTTTCCCCACAATCCTGCACATTTTTCCTCTACCAGTAACAGCCTGACTTATGCACCTGTTTATTATCTGAAACAAGGATATAGGACAATAAAGCGATTCAACAAAAAGTTAAATAAAAGCAAGTGAAATGGAAGGATATTGAATAGGGAGAGTTACTGGAAATAATGCTCTAAATAGCATTTTGCAACAAATGTTTGAGTTGGTAAATGAGCAGCAAGAAGGTTTGTTTTTGCCAAATCAAATTTAAGGATTGGAGCCAATCCACATTTATTTGCAGCTGACTGCAATCCAATAATATTTCTATTGTCTAATGTGCCAACTGTCTATGTCCCTTTTTCTAACATTTATTCATTACAGCTTGCTCTTACATATGGGACAAGAGGAGTTACAATAACAACATCCATTGGAAATAACACAATGATTGTTGGATGCATATCTGGGTCGCTGTTAATTATGCAATGTTCCCACAAATATCGAATTAAGAAAAGATTTTGGGCAAGCAGATATCTGGAATCAGGGATGACATGTCAAATCGTCCAAAGTTAAACTGAGGAGGTCAAAATATGAAAAACTGTGGGATGTTAATATTTTGAAGCAAAGAGTTAAAATGCAATCAGATGTTGTAATCCTGCAGTTTCATCACAATGGGTGCTGTATTTGTTCCATAATGGCAACTTCTAGCACAAAATGTCTGGATAAGAAGAGGTGATGGTCTACTGGTATTCTTGCTTGACTATTATTTCAGAAACTCAGCTAATGTTCTGGGGATACTGGTTCGAGTCCTGCCATGGCAGATAGTGACATTTCATAGGATCCCTCCTGTGCAAAAGGAGGCTATTCAACCCATCAAGTCTGAACAATCCTACCCAGGCCCTTAACCCTACATATTTACCTTGCTAGTCCCCTTGACACATGGCAATTTTACCATGGCCAATCAAACTAATCCACACATCTTTGGACTGTGGGGGGAAACTGGAGCACCTGGAGGAAACCCACACAGACATGGGGAGAATGTGCAAACTCCACACAGACAGTACTCGAGGCTGGAATTGAACCCATGTCGTAACAGTGCTAGCCACTGTGCACCCCCCTTGAATTTTTGAATTTGAATTCAATAAAACAAATCTGGAATTAAGAATCTACTGATGACCATGAAACCATTGTCGATCGTCGGAAAAACCCATCTGATACACTAATGTCCTTTAGGGAAGAAAATCTGCTATCCATACCCCTTGCGGCCTGCAAGCGACTCCAGAGCCACAGCAATGTGTTTGACTCTCAACTGGCAGAGCAAGCCATGCAGTTGTATGAATCACGACAAAGTCTCTTTCCCTAATGGGCCAACCCACAGCACGTAGACTGCAACAGTTCCAGAAGTCAGTTTGCCACCACCTTCTCAAGGGCAACTAGATATGGGCAATAAGTACTGGCCAGCCATCAACGCTCATGTCCCATAAATGAGTAAAAAAGAGTAGGGCAGACACTAATAGCATGAACTGTAAGAATGCAGGTGAGGCAGATTGTAAAGTCAGTCAGTGTTTAACATCACTTTGATGTCCATCCTGCCTTTTTCAATGTTGCTGCTCCAGCTAATGGTATCTTCAAAATGTGCATGACTGAACTTTTGTTAACAAAGATAATATCCAATCCCAATTCACCAGCCCTATCTTTTGGATGGAGAAACAATGGCTAAAATAATGATTTAACAATAATAATGACAACAGTGGCTTTAAAATGGCAGTTCTGACTGACAGATAAGCATGCTGGTAATTTTGGTCACCTTATAGATTAAAACCAGATGCAAGTCCCAAAAGGCTTTCGTCTGGAAGCTTCCCAGATAACAGAAATTATTTACATTGATTAAGACAATGTGACTTTGATTTGTATGGTTGCTTTGTATGGGACATGACAAATAAACTGAGAGTCATGTCATCTTTCAAAAGTAATTTCATTGGATATTTGAGCCATGTGATCTGTTTCTGGTTACACAAGTGGTTGGATCTCAGAGAACTTTCTGGAAGCGAGTGGAAAATTGCGGAGATACGCAGTCCTTTGTTTGGCAGCAATAACTCGAAGAGACCAACCAACGCAAGAAGACATGTGCCCTGAAGGATGCTTCAGAGAAGGAAAAGATAGATTCTACATTGAGAACATTTCTTGGCCAAGATTTTCCTAAACTCTGTAGTATCTATTTTCAGTTAAATAGTTAAAGGTGATATTTCATAAAAGTTAATGTTCAGTTAAAGTTAGTAAGGTGCAACTGTTTATGTTTAACTTGGTACTAATAGTGTCAAATAAAGAAATAATTGAATTACTGTCCTTGTTGTCTCATTAAACTGGAATGTTTGGAATATGTTTATGTTAAATCTGTACAACAATCAAAAGGGATCATAAACTACTTTTAGGTTAGTTACTGATTAGAACAGTAAGTGCTTGAAAATTCCAGTGGGTCTGGTGGCATCTGTGGAAAGAGAAACAAAAGTTAACATTTTGAGTTCAACATGATTCTTCTTCAAAGGACACAGGTCAGAGCCCTTGCTCCTAGAAGGAATAGATAGGGTGGACTCTCAGAGACTGTTTCCCCGAGCTGAAATGATCACTACGAGAGGGCACAGATTTAAGGTGCAAGGAAGCAAATACAAAGGAGATGTCAGGGGTAAGTTTTTCACTCAGAGGGTCATGAGTGAATGGATTTGGCTGCCATCGGAGGTTGTTGAGGCAAACTCACTGGGGTCTTTTAAAATTCTTCTGGATGAGTATATGGAAAAGAATAGGATAGGGGGGTTATAGATAGGTCTGTGGATTGGTAGATGTGATTGGCGCAACTTGTGGGCCGAAGGGCCTGTTTGTACTGTATTGTTCTATGTTCTATGTTCTAGAAATGGCCGCTATAGTTACCATCCACCTTGGGTTGCAGAATGGGAAGGAGATGGAGCAAAAAAGAGGATAAGCTGTTTGCATAGAGAGGAGGAAAAAGGAGAAGAGAGTTCCCAGCATGAAGCCTTGTCCAACCAGATTCTCATGGAGTTAGTCTCTTATCTCCACCTAGACAAGGACTGTGTGTGTGTGTGTGTGTGTGTGTGTGTGTGTGTGTGTGTGTGTGTGTGTGTTGTTTCAATGTTATGAAAGAGCTGCCTCCTGTTCTTAGACTTGTAAAAGTACGGCAAAGACAGCAATGCCAGTGGCTCTGAAAGTTAACTGTGGCTCTGAATTACTTTGTGTTGGGATATTTACAGGCCGCATCAGGCGTCACTTGTAACATCTCCCAGCTTGTTATCTACTGCCGTGTAATGGAGTTAACAGAGAGGGAAGCACACAATATTCCAACCAGAGTGAATCAGATGGAGGCCATGCATGCCTTTTCCTGGAATGCCGACTTCTCCACAGCACCGAGCGCCACTGGCTGCACACAAATGACTTTGTGGATGCTGCAACTTTGATGGTGAGATGTATCACATTTGCAAAAGGTTCTACCCCTGAAATATGCAGTTGATGTGACTGTGCAAAGTACATCATGTTGGTGAATGCCCGCTATCGTGGTAGTTATCATAATGTATTTACTAATTTGGGCATGCCAGTGGGGGAGAGACTGCAGCCAGAGTGAGGTTCAGCCAGAGTGAGGTTCAGCCAGAGTGAAGGTATCAGAAATTTAGTGCTGAATGGGTAAGTATTGGTAAGTGTTTCTCTTCTTTTCCTTTTTAAATTCAGTAGTTTAGCTTAAGGTCAATGAGTAACTGACCCAGTTAGCTAAATTGCAGGTACCTGTCAATCAACTAAAGCCTGATTAGGGCCTCAGTAGATGTGAACACTTAGGAATTTTAAATTGGTCTGTGAGTCATCTCAGCTCACCTCAGCTGTATATAAGGTAGTCATTTTAACAAGCACATGACCAGTGAGCTTGCACAAACCAGTGGGAGTAAGGAAAAGCTGCCTTACTTTTCATTGGAGTTTTTTTTTCAGTTAAATCAGTAAACCGGAAGTAGGCTGCAGGGTGGCCTGGGAAGGTTTTTTTTATTTAAAAGTTACTTACCCGGGAGGATCAACCTCATTGTTCAACCGCAGCAGAGCACAGAGGGAGCGATTTGTGTCAGGAGTGCTGAGGATAAGAGATTGATTTTTTCGACCTTACTTTTATTCAGTTAAATCAGAAAACTGGAAGCAGGCTGCGGGGTGGCCTGAAAAGGTTTCTGCACAATAAATTTGAACAAGGAGGAATCCTGGGGCACTACATGTGTAGAGTCTCCCACCCTCCTCCCTCCTCTAACCTAAAAAAAGGCTCTGGTTAGAGCAGGTAAATAAAAAAAAGGAGTCAGAACGAGGGAAGCAGCGAGTGGAACCCGAAACTGCGCAGGCGCCTGATGTCCGCCAGTAGTGGACAGAAGGTTTAAAAAGCAGACCGCTCTATCCTGTGGGCAGCATTAAGAGCGGGTGGTGAGTGAGAAGGAACAGAGTAGGGCAGCTTTGGCTCAAACAGGCTTCAGTGAGGGTAGGTTCTGGTAAGTTTTTTGTTTCTTCAAAGTAGAAAGAATGCCAAGCAGGATTTTGGAATGCTCCTCTTGCAGGATGTGGGAATTCAAGGAGATCCCTGACAATGACACCTGCAGGAGGTACATCCAGCTGCATCTCCTAACAAACTGCATTAGGGAACTGGAGCAGGAGCTGGGTGACCTCCAGATCATTCGGGAGAGTGTGGAGTTTATAGATAGTAGCTTCAGGGAGGGAGTTACGCTAAAGGCACAGAGCACAGGTAATTGGGCTCCTGTCAGATGAGGGAAAGGGAGGGGGCAGGCAGAGCAGGGTTCTCCTGTGGCCATTCCCCTCCATAACAGGTATATCAATTTGGATACTGTTGTGGGGATGCCTTATCTGGGACAAGCTGCAGAAGCCAGGTCTCTGACACTGAGTCTGCTTCTGCAGCGCAGAAGGGAGGGTGGAAGAAGAGGAGAGCAGTACTAACGGTGGACTCGATAGTCAAATGTACAGACAGGAGGTTCTGTGGTCATGACAGAGACTTTCGGATGGTCTCTTGCCTCTCAGGAGCCAGCATCTGATTGTGTGCACAACATTCTAAAGTAGGAGGGTGAACAGCCATGGTATGCATTGGTACCAATTATGTAGGAAGGAAGAGTGAGGAGGTCCTGAAGTGTGAGTACAGAGAGCTTGGTAGCAAGTTAAAAAGCACAACCCCGAGGGTAGTAATCTAGGAATTGCTACTTGTGCCAGGTACCAGTGAGGGTAAGAATAGGATGCTCAGGTGGATGAACACATGGCTGAGGAACTGGTGTAGGGGGCAGAGTTTCTGATTTCTAGATTATTGGGACCTCTTCTGAGGCAGGTGGGACCTGTACAAGAGAGATGGGTTACACCTGAACTACAAGGGGACCAATATACTTGCAGGGAGGTTTGCTAGTGTTACTAGGGAGGGTTTAAACTAAATTTGTCGGGTGATGGGAACCAGAGTGCCAGACCAGAGCGGGGGTGAAAATAAATAATGTTAATAGTTCATGCAAAATCACCAATAGAAGAGTTGTGTGTGGTAGTAATAATCTTCTGAGGTGTGTCTATTTCAATGCCAGGAGTATTGTAGGGAAGGCAGACGAGTTAAGGGCGTGGATTGACACATGGAATTATGATATTATAGCCATTAGTGAAACTTGGCTATAGGAGGGACAGGACTGACACTCAATGTCCCAGGGTTTTGATATTTCAGATATGATAGAGGTAGAGGAATGAAGGAAGGCGGGATGGCATTACTAGTCAGGGAAAATGTTGCAGCAGTGCTCAGGCAGGACAGATTAGAGAGCTTGTCTATCGAGGCCATATGGATGGAGCTGAGAAACAGGAAAGGTATGACCACATTAATATTATGTACAACTCAAAATAGTCAGTGAGAATTGGAGGAATAAATCTGCAGAGAGTTAGCAACTGCAGGAAACATAAAGTTGTGATTGGTGCATATAAGCACCGATGGTATAGGTAAAAAAATGAGCTAAATTCCAGAAGCTGAATTTAGGGAGTTAAGGGTTACTACTCTAACTAGCACTGTTACGTGCTAATCAGAGTAGGGATGTCAGGATAGCTAAGATGGATACATCGTTTGAGAGATGGTGCAAGAAGGAGCGATTCAAATTCCTGGGACATTGGAATCGGTTCTGGAAGAGGTGGAATCAGCACTAATTGGTGGTCTGCACATGGGCAGGACTGGAACAAATGTCCAATTCTTCGCATGTGCAGAAAGGGGCTATGAAATGCCCTTGGCAGGCAGGATTAAGGAGAATCTCAAGGCTTTTTAATGTGTATATAAGGAAGAAGGGGTAGCTAAGGAATGGTGAGAGTTTAAATTAATATAGCAGGGGGACTGGAACTGATGCAGGAAGTAAAGTGGGGACAGAAACAAAAGGCAATAAGGAGAAAAGTAGAAGGCAGAGAAACCAAAGACAAAAATCTAAAAGAGCCACAGTGCAGAGTACAGAAACTGAGAGAATGGGTCCAGTAAGGCTAAGAGAGTGCACATGATAGGTTAGATGCTCTGTGTGTTTGCTTTAATGCAAGGAGTATGACCGATAAGGCAGATTAACTTAAAGCTTGGATTACTATATGAAACTATGATGTTGTATCAATTCCAGAGATTTGGATGAAAGAAGGGCAGGACTGGCAGTTTAGCATTTCAGGATTTAGATGCTTCAGGTGAGATAGAGAGGGTGACAAAAGAGGTACGGGTGTTGCTTTACTGATTAGAGAAAATGTCACGGCTATGCAGAGGGAGGACAATGCAGTGAGGCCATATGGGTAGAACTCAAGAGCAGGAGCAGTGCAATCACATTGTTGGGGTTGTAGTGCAGACTTCCCAACAGCCTGCGTGAAGTGGAGGAACTCATATGTCAGCAGATTACCGGAAGATTTAAAAACAACAAGGACTATTATGATTGGCAATTTCAACTTCCCCAACATAGACTGGGATTCTTTTGTTGCCAGTGGTTTGGACAGGGTAGAGTTTGTTCACTGTGGAAAGTGTTTCTTGAGGCAATATGTAGATAGTCCAGCTCAGGAAGGGGCTATATTAGTCATGGTTCTAGAAATGAGCCTGGATAGGTGATTGATGTCTTAGTGGGGAACCATTTTGGGAACAGTGATCGCAGTTCTGTAAGTTTCAAGATACTTGTAGAAAAGGATAGAACTAGTCGCAGATTGAAAAAAATACTGGAGAAAGGCTAACTATGGCAGTATTAGGCAACAGCTAAGGAATGTAGATTGGAGGGACTGTTTGAGGGTAAAGTAGAAGGCAGCGAAACCAAAGACAAATCTAAAAGGGCCACAGTGCAGAATACAGAAACTGAGAGAATGGGTCCAGTAAGGCTAAGAGAGTGTACATGATAGGTGTACATCAATCACCGATATATGGGAGACTTTTAAAAATCAGTTTTAACAATTCAGGGCAAGTATGCCCATATAAGAATGAAAGATAAAAATGACAAGATTTGGGAGTCCTAGATGACAAGAGAGATTGCGAGCTTAATGAAAAATAAGAGACATACATAATTTTTGGAAATTGAAAACAGATAAGGCTTTTGAGGAATACAAAGATAATAGGAAAGAGCTTAAACAGGGACTTAAACAGGGAGGGCAAATAAGAGAGCATGAAATGTTCTTGGCAGGCAGGATTATGGAGAATCCCAAGGTTTTTTGTGTGTATGTAAGGATGAAGAGGGTAGCAAAGGAAAGAGTAGGTCCACCCAAGGACTGTGGAGGGAATTGGTGTGGGTGAGGTCCTTAATGAGTATTTTGTATTAGTATTCACAAAGGAGAAGGATGTCATGGATGGTGAGTACAGAAATGAGGATATTGACATTCAGGTAGATAAGTCTCCAGGGCCAGATAGGGTTTATTCCAGAATACTGAGAGAGACAAGCAAAGAAATTGCTGAGGCCTTGGCCAAAATTTTTGTTCTCTTTAGCCATGATGGCTGAGCTACTAGAGGATTGAAGAGTACCTAATGATTTTCCTCTGTTTAAGAAGTGCTGAAGAAACATTCTGGGAAATTACAGACCTGTGAGGCTTACCTCAGTACTGGGGAATTTATTGGAGAAAATTTTTAGGGACAGGATGTACTCACATCTGGAAGGGAATAAGCTTATTAGCAAAAGACAGTTTTGTGAAGAGGAGGCTGTGTTTCACAAACCTGATTGAGTTCTTTGAGGAAGTAACAAAGAAAATTCACCAAGGCAAGACAGTGGATGTTGTATACGTACATTTTGGTAAAGCCTTTGACAAGTTTCCCCCTAGCAGGTGAAAAGGTGAAGTCATATGGGATCCGAGGAGAGCTGGTAAGATGAATAGAAAACTGGTTTGGGCATAGAAAGCAGGGGGTAGAAAATGTAGAGTACTTTTTGAACTGGAGGAGTGTTACAAGCAGTATTCCACAAGGATCAGTGCTGAGGCCTCTCTTGTTTGTAATATATATGTAAATGATTTGGAGGAAAATGTAGGTGTCTGATTAGTAAATGATACAAAAAGTGAGAAGGATTGTCAGAGGATATAGCAGGATATAAATTGGTTAGAGGCCTGAGCCGAAAGATGGCAAATGGAATTCAACCTGGGCAAATGTAAGGTGAAATTATTTGAAAGGTTTATTGCAGAAGAAAAATATACAGTAAATGACAGAGCCCTTAGAAACATTAGCATACAGAGGGATTCAGGCTTGCATATCTACAGTTCCCTGAAAGTGGCAACTTAGGTGGGTCAGGAAGGCACGTGGCATGGTAACCTACATCGATCAGGCCATTGAGTATACGAATTGGAATCTCTTACCAGGATTGGTTTGCCTGGTTTGGAGAATATGATTATGAAGAGATTCGGGAGAAATTTAGATTGTTTTTATTGGAGCGAAAAGGATACAGGGAGACCTGTTAGAGATTTACAAAATTATGACAGGCTTGGATAGAGTGGATGGTCAGAGTATTTTTCCCAGGGTCAATGGGTCAATTACAGGCGCATAGGTTGAAAGTGAGAGGAGGGTAACTTTAGAAAAGATGTAAGGGGCAAATTTCTCGCACACAGGATGGTGAATGTCTGGAATGCCCTGCTAGAGGAGGTGATGGAAGCAGATTCTAAACAATGTTCAAGAGGCATCTGGATAGATACATGAATAGAGAGATATGGACCACATCCACAGGGATATAGGCGGCACGGTAGCACAGTGGTTAGCACTGATGCTTTACAGCTCCAGGGTCCTGGGTTCGATTCCTGTCTCGGGTGACTGTCTGTGTGGAGTTTGCACATTCTCCTCATGTCTGCATGGGTTTCCTCCAGATGCTCCGGTTTCCTTCCACAGTACAAAGATGTACGGGTTAGGTTGATTGGCCTTGCTAAGAAATTGCCGCTTAGTGTCCAGGGATGTGTAGGTTATAGGGATTAGTGAATATAATATGTAGAGATATGGGATAGAGCCTGGAGTAGCATTGTGTTCAGTGCAAACTCGATGGGCCGAAGGGCCTCTTTCTGTACTGTAGGGTTCTATGGTACAGGCAAGAAAATGTTAGATTAGAGAGACACTTGTGTCTGCACAGACTTGGTGAGCCTGTTCCTGTGCTGTACTGGTCTTTGTTCTTAACTCATTTATTATTTATTCTGCTCCAATCATTGATTCTTCATAACAAACCAGAGAATAACAACTGGTTATCCATTAATACCAGGCTAATAATTCTGCTCCAAAACCAAACACATTTGGACGACATGCATACAATGAGTGCCAAGTTGCCATGAGGAATGTCATAGAGGAACCCAGTGGTTCCACCACCAGGACTGCTCTGAAGGAGGTCTTTATGCTCACTGGAGCTGTGTTCTGATTCATTGTATCCTGTGTAACCATGTCAACATGTAGGTACAACCTTGCCACCATGAATTTGACGGGGGGTTGAGGAAGAGGAAGAGAGGAGGAATAAAACCACTACATTCACTTTCCACGCTCATTTCTTTTATATTAAAGATCCACTGAACACAGCCCCGCATTCCACAGCTGTCCCACACCTTCCCTTCCCTCTGTCACTGACCAGAATAGCTCTTCACAACAATACTGAAATAAAGGCAACTAAAGAAACATTTCAAAACATTTCTATCAAAAAACATTCCCAACAAAAGTCAACCAATCACTTCCAAGTAGCATGGAGGAGAGCAGCAGCCAGTTTATGCAGAGCTCAGAACCTGTCCTTTCCAGCATGTAAGTTTATTGATACGGGCTTGAAGGGCTGAAGAGCCTGTTCCTGTGCTGTGTTTTTTTTTGCTGTAATGTGGCAAGCATTGGTGTTTGGCAGCAGATGTAAAATCATGATCATGAAATCTCAGTATTCATAGAATCATAGAATCTCTACAATGCAGAAGGAGGCCATTCGGCCCATTGAGCTGACATCAACAACAATCCCTCCAGTCCCTATCTCCGTAACCCCATGTATTTAATCCTTCTGTTAATCCCCCTAACCTACAAATCTTGGGATAGTAAAGGATAACTTAGCATGGCCAATCAACCTAACCTTTGGACTGTAGGAGAAAAGTGGAGAACCAGGTGAAAACTCATACAGACACAGGAATATGTGCAAACTCCACACAGTCACCTAAGGCAAGAATTGAACCCAGGTCCCTGGTGCTGTGAGGCAGCAGTGCCAACAACTGTTCCACCATGGCTGTCTCAAGTTACAGTCACTTCACACCATGTGACTGTAACTTGCTGTCATGCAAGCTAAGCCCCCTGACATCATGGGGCTTGCAGGTTCACACAGCAGTCTGGAGGATTTTCTTCAACAGATTATCAGGATTGCGCAGCTAGTTTGCTACCTGCTTTCCAAATACCTACCTGCTCTACTCTCCCATGCGGTGTTACCTCAATGGTTCCAGCAATGCTGACTGTCAGTGAGAGAAACTACAAATGGTATTATAGGGTTCTCTAGACTTGAAAGGATCCAGCTTCCTACTGCACCACCTTGCTATGAGCAACAACAGATCAGCTGACTGGTTACCATGGATTGCATGACAACTGTGTCATTCTGAGAGTGGATGGCAAGTTTGTGCTCCACTGAACTCGAAAAGGCCAGTGTCACTGCCCTTTGAGAGCTGCCTCCATAACCCTGGTAATTTGTTAGAGAAAAACTTCTGGACTGCTGTGCGAACCTGCAAGCCCCATGATAGCAGGAGACTGAGTTTGTCTGACAACAGGTTATACCTATGTGGCATAATACTGAGATTTCATGACCGTGATTTGACATCCACCCCCTTCTCTGAAAATCACTAATGTCTGCCACACGACATCACTTCCATGCTGGCAAAAATAGGCTCTGAGCTTGCATGAAGTTGGTGTTTAACTCCTCCATGCTAGTTCAGAGTGACAGTAGGCTCTCTGGCAGGCCTGCCAATGCACCAAACACTTCACTGTAGATGTCTCTCAGTCTTTTACTGTATGTTGCTTCATTAAACTCATCATGAGCCCTTTGAAGCAGAATATATATGGACCTCTCCTTCTAGGGAATTGGCATCAGCACTATCATTTCCATCTGCTCCAGCTTCAGACAGCATGTGCCTGGTGGCTCACCCCATGCAAATCCCACCTCCAAAACTGTCCAAAACTTCTCCTGCTAACTACCTGCACAAAGATCTCCAATAGTCCTTCAGAGAACCTTGAAGCACACTCTGAGTTCTGTTGCATCATTTACATCATTCCTCCAGATCAAGAACTTTTTCCCAATGGCTTCCAACAACTGCTGCAGCCAGGGTGCACTTCCTTTTCAAAGAGACGGTCTGGCTTAAATCTTTCTTTAAATGGTGCAAGCCTTGGGCCTCCTGCTGAGGCGTTCGGTTCATTTAGTATTGCAGTTAATGCTGTTATCATTATAATGAGTAGGTAGTGCTAGGTTTGAGATCTCTGTGCCTGTTATGAGGCTTTATCCCATTTTTCTATCAACGTTTGGAGAACATTGGCAGAAGTGTAGAAACATAAGTGTTATGTATGTTGGGGCTTAACCCCTTTAAGGGAACAGGAGTGAGTTGGTTAGGCACCACTCTGAGTGAGCAGTTAATGTTGCAGTGCGGAGTGAGTAGAGTGAATAAAGACCTATGTTTCCTGATGTCTGGCTGTGGAGTTCTTGAGAACATACCTCAGTATTAAGAGATTTAACAATAAGGAATAATAGTGAGATGTTCAGCCCCTTGAACCTGTTCAGCAATTCAGTTAGCCGATGGCAATCTCTGTCTTAACTCCATCCTGGTTAGCAAAAATTTAAACAAAACATAGAGTTCAGTAGACTTACTTTATTGGATCTCTGCAAAATATCGTGCTCAGAATCTTTTGAGGCCTCGGAGAAGGCAACATAAAGGAATATAATGTTGATCTTTAGGTTCATATGCACTGTTTAGCAATTGACTTAGGAGCATTTCAAACCTGAAGAGAGTTTTGCCTGAAGGGTAGGATGTAACTTTTGGATTTAGCAGAGTTGGTCACATTGTTCACATGAACCTTCGAGACCATCAGCTTCCTTATAAGTATTTGATCGGTCAGGAGAACAATATAACGTATGAATTTGATTTTTCATATCTGATAATGTGGGAGGTTAGGGATAGGTTTGTGAAAGACAGGGAAGTATTAAGTAATAAACCTTTAACTGGTGCTACGTTATAGCCCTTGTCAGTTTCATACTGACATGGTCTAGCTGCTCAGATCAGATGTACCAGGCCACTGAGGGTCATGAAAGTTGTCACCAGGCTCCAGAAGAAGGAGACAGTTTCCCAGGCTGAGAAATAAAACTGAAGGATGATTTTATTAATTTGTCATTTTGTCTACAGTGATAATATTGTTTTTACAAATGTCATTTTTGTCTGTGCGCGACACAAATACCATTAACTATTTTTAGAAATAAATGCTTTTCATTTTATCTGACATCAACAGTAATAGATTATGCAAATATTTTTAATTTGTGCTTGAGTTCAGACTTTAAAGCCACATCTGCAATATTAATAATGTTTAAGGTTCACCGAGTCTTTTGCAAGTATATAACAGCATTGCTTTGGCTTCAGGATGTGATATTTCTGCAGTTTATTCCTTATCAGTTGCAGCATCTTTCTTTTCCAATATATTCAGCTGACAAATTCAAGGATATGGGCAGCTTTTTGCAGGTAGTTCTCTGGCCGCTGCAGTGAAATGGAATCATATACTTGGTGTCCATGACCTTTGTCTTTCAGTGAACCACATGTGAGTATTTTCTAATTGTGTTGGATTTCCCTTACAAATAATGGCAATCACACATCCCTGGGAAGCAATATCTTTCTCTGTTATACCAGCATGATTGCTTGACTCTCATTATATGTGCTTTTATTGCTGGAAACCAATGTCAATGTCCAAGGCCTATAGTGCAAGGTAACAGCAAGGATGAAAAGAATGAAGAGAACAGAACATAAATCAGAAAACTTGAACTGTGAAACCCTGAAACTCATAGATATGAGTTACATAAAAATAAACTTTTAAAACATTTATTGATTATTATGTGCTCTACATCTACGTGGCTGTTTGGAAAAAAAATAATCTTTGTGTGCTTGGTTTCAGAGGATTTAAACTGGATTTGTGATCCATGCCTTCAGGCTATGGGGGAGATTCTTTGGCCTTCCTGTGGTGGGAAGCAGTGTGCCATTTGCTGGCATCTTCTGGTCTCACCGCTGTCCATCAGAATTCCCACTGACTGCACCCAACATTTCCAAAAAACCCACAGCGGGGTGCACCATCGATGGGACCAGAACATCCCTCCAGCGTGACCAGACAGAAAACTGTAGCCAAGGTCAATGTCACCTGCAACAGATTGGCATTATACGTGTCATAGAATCATAAAGTCACTACAGTGCAGAAGGAATCCATTCAGCCCATTCAGTCTGCACCAACTCTTCAACAGAGCATCTTACCAGGAGCCACCGCCTGCCCCACTCCCATAACACCACACATTAATACCAACACATAACACCACCACATTAATCTCCCTAACTTACCCATCTTGGGACACTAAGGGGCAATTCAACATGGCCATCCCCCTAACGTACACACCTTTGGACTGTGGGAGGAAAGTGGAGTGCCCAGAGGAAACTCACGCACTGACAAAAAGAACATGCAAATGTTACAGAGCAGAGATTACGGATTTTTCTTGGTAATCACAGTTCTAAACAATCATATTCAGAGACAATTATTATCATGAACATCGTATTTGAGTGCACGATTGTGACTGTTTCATGATGCAACTCAGTTCGAAGGTTTAACGTTGATACTTGTATATGTGCAGGTTTGAGACCCAGGCATTGATTTTAGTAAGAAAAAAAGCATCTAGATTTCTATACATGTTTTTAAACACGGTGGATTCTGTCTTTGTAAGAGAATTTCAGAGGTGGATTAAGTTTATTTATTAGTGTCACAAGTAGGTTTACATTAATGAAATTACAGTGAAAGTCCCCAAGCTGCCACACTCTGATGCCTGTTTGTGTACACTGAGGAAGAATTTAGCATAGTCAATGCACCTAACCAGCACATCTTTTGGATTGTGGAAGGAAACGGGAGCACTCAGAGGAAATCTACGCAGACACAGGGAGAATGTGCGCAGGCAGTGACCCAAGCCGGGAATTGAAACCAGGTCCCTGACACTGTGTGGCAGCAGTGCTAACCACTGTGCCATTGGGCCACCTGATGGTTAGCACCAGGCTAAATGCATTTTTAGTTACAGTTTTTCAGTTTGTTCCTGTTTGCTTATTTACATGTTATGTTTAGAAGCTGTTTAAATAAAAGATTAGAAGTTTAGCTGGAGTTCTATTATTTCAGCAGTACTTACCACGTTCTATGTTACAGGCATGGTTTCAGTATGTTTGCTGGAGGGGTTAGGGGAAGAAAGATCCTTCCAATCAGATGGCACAATAGTCATTTTGTGTTTAGAATTCCGCTTCTAAGAGAATTTGGTTTTCTCTACTTGAACTGAAAGCTGCTGCACTCTGAAAGGACAAAGTGGAACTTCACAGAACATAGCTACAAGATTCATTTTTTAACCAATCAGTCAATAATCATTGCTCTCTGCTAATTTAGAATTTTGAAGAATAAATAAAGTGAAGCTGCTTGGCACTGATATCTGTGAAATCAGAAAATACTTAACACAATAGAAACATTTCCTGTTGTGGGTTTCTTATGGTCTCTGATTAACTGCGTGGACGGATATGGTTGCTAGTATTCAGGACGTCAAGAAAGCATTAATGATAAAGGATTGTTGTTTGTTTCTGACCTGGCATGCTGAAGAAAGGAAAATTACCTTGAATAATATTGACTGACTGTTGCCTATGGTTATTCTGCTGGGAGTTGGAAATATGTCAGTAAATAGGTGAGCAGTGGACATGTTCACTAACACTAGCCGTCAATAATTCATGGCAGCACAACATTCCAGATCCTCTTTTAACTTCCTCACATGGGTCAAAGCATTTTCTTATTGGATGTAAATCTCTGTAAATAGTGCATGTCAGTCCAATCTGTAAAACTAATGTGACATCTGTAAATCGTAGGGATGTCTCTGTTAGTACAACTCACCCGTGGTAGTACCAGCAATACTCATCTGCCATCTGTGAGAAACAACCATTTATATCAAGTGCCATGCTTTATGCTGCTTCAGACTAAATAATGGTAGAGAAAATTAGTCATTTACACCTCAATGTTTTCTAATAGAATTGCAACTTTACCAAGTAATGTGCTGAAGTGGCTTATTTACATACATTGATGCACTGCACTGCACTCACAATATACAGAACAGAGCGAGGTGTCAACACAGAAGCTGAGAGTTTCTTTGAATTTAGTTATACGACTGTTGCCTCTTCTTTAATATTGAAAAATATTATCTGCTGTTATCCTGTGAGAGGGAGATGGAATCAATTGCAGGTCAGTTAGAAAGAAATGCAGTTGCATGCTGCAGATAAGACTATAAATTTTGCAGACTATTTGAGCACATAGTCCTCACTTCAACTCTTATCAGTTACTGTATCTCATGCATCTCAGAGTGTAAATACAATGCAACCCCAGAAAACACAAGGCACGACTCTTCTAGATCTCACTCTAGCAAACCGAAGTGGGGCAACCGGTGACTCAGCAGACCAAAGCCCCGATTTTACCATTTTGATTCTGAGTGCTGAATTTGGGCACAGTTCAGATGCGACTTGAGAACCTGTTCTCAGACACCTCCATACACTCTTAGCCTGGAATAAAATTGCAAGTCTGAATCTCGCTGTGGGCAGGACTTAACGCGCTTGAAGCACTGCAGCTCTGATTGGAGCTTTCAACTGCGCATGCGTGGTGAAATAAAATGGAAAAACGCTCCCCTGCCACATCACAAAAAGTGGATAAAGCGGCCTGGGAGCGATGGCCCTCACAGATATCGTCCCACTCTCACAACATAACTATCCCTCTTATCTACCTACTACCTCTTGCTACCCAGTCCAATCACAAGCCCCTGACTCACTTACCACCACCACCCCCCATCCTTGTTCGCCTGCAGAGTGCCAGAGTAACCCCTGGCCCCCTCACCAGAGAACCGTCAGGCCTCCCTTCATCCCCCTCAATCAGTGAATGATTGTGTCTCTGCCCCAATCCCCTTCCCCCCCCCATGAGAAACTGATCAGGCCTCCCTCCCCACCTCCGCCAGAGAACCATCTGGCCTCCTTCCCACTCCCCCACCAGAGAATGATCAGGTCTCTCTTCTCCTCACTCCACCCCCCTCTCCCCATCAGAGAACGATCTAGCTCTTCCTCGCCCCTTTTCCCCCCCACCAGAGAATAATCGGGCCTCCCTCCTCGCACCCCCTCAACCAGAGAACCATCTGCCCCTGCCCCCAATCAGAGAAGAAAATGGCCCTCCCTCCCTCCCCAATCAAAGATAAGTCCACTCCGTTCCCTGCCACTACCCCACCAGAGAATGATCTGGCTCACCTCCCTCCTCCTTCTCCCCCACCAACACCGCCGATCTGAGTCAGAGAGCCATTAAAACTCTGAACCTACCTCTTCAGAAGCTGGAGCACCCGAAGCAGACATTTGCCAAGCATGTCTGTTTCACACCTAATATGGATGGGCGAACACGATGGTAAATGGGGAAATGCAGGTAAAATTGGGTGCCCAGCTCATTAAGCCAATTTAAATGAATGCAAATGCATTTAAATTGACCTCGTGCCTGTTTCGGGCGCAGTTCAGATTGCGGCCTTTTTTTCGGGCCTTGGTAAAGTGGGCATTTGCATGGACGTAGGCGCAGATCATGCTAATCGCCTCATGCCTGACTTTACTAGACATTTTGCACCCATGATGCAATGCTAAAATTGGCCCCTAAATGTCAGAAAATTCATAAATTCTGCAGAAGTATTGAAAAGCTCATATATTCAAAGCAAAGGTGGCTTAATTATAGAATCACTACAGTACAGAAGAGGCCATTCGACCTATCGAGTCTACACAGACTCTCCAACAGAGTATCTTATCCAGGCCTTCTCCTGTACCCTATTCCACAACTCCACATATTTCCTATGGCTAACCCATCTAACCTATACGTCTTAGGACACTAAGGGATGATTTAGCATGTTCAATCCACCTAACCAGCACACCTTTGGACTATGGGAGGAAACTGGAGGAAACCCATGCAGACATGAGAAGAATGAGCAAACTTCACACATCCATCCAATGCTGGAATCGAAACTGGATCCCTGGAGCTGTGAGGTAGCATTGTTAACCACTGGGCCACCATGCCATGCTTCCAACTGATTTCCCCACTGGATGTGAAGAGGAAAGTCCACCATTGAATAAATTTCAAATCACACACCATAAGTCGATATGCATCACATGGACTTTGCGTTCTGCATTCATCTTCAGAAGTTCATCTTAAAACAATATTCTGGAGATTATATTTCCTGTTTCAATGTTACACAGTGGACAATATTCTGATTTCTTCTTCTACCACTGTCACCCTTTCCATGTAATAACTGCCCTACAGATAATATGTGCTATTTTAAAGGAAGGTATCAGAAACAAATGTTTCATATAGTAGCATTCTCACCTCTAGTCCCATTCCTGATCTTGAGTATTAAAAATCTAAGCTGACATTCTAGTGCAGTTTTGAGGGTGTGCTGCACTGTCAGAGTGTGAGGCCTTAGACCGAGGTCGCTGAGGTAGATGTAAGTGATCCCTTGGTATTATCTTGAAGAAGAGCAGTGGAGTTATCCCATGTGTCAATATTTACCTTTCAATCAATATCTCAAAAATAGATTATCTAGTCATGATCACCACATTGCTGTTGTGGGATCTTGCTATATACACAATGGCTGAATATTTCCTCCATTAAAGCAGTGACTACATTACAAAAGCACTTAAGTGACTGTAAAGTGTTTTGAGATGTGCCATGAGGCGCCCTCACTGCAACTATAAAATACGAGTACCAGCCCATCATTGTGGAAAGGGAACTCTTAAAGTGGCCTTTGGCTGCAGCTGTCTCAGGGTAGATGTGGTAGCTATAGGATGGGAGTGAGAGAGCCTCAAAGTGAGCTGGTCACCAGGATGAAGCTGCCTCCAGGCATCTGCCATTGCCCCAGCGCTAGCAGGAACCCAGAAAAGTTCAGCTGGCCTCTGACCAAAGGCCCTAGTTGGCCATTCGTTTGTGCTAAGAAGCTACATTCCAGTTGTAGAGTGGGTAGCCATTCCATATTTGATTTGACAGCTGGGAAAAGGACAGGGCTGAACCGAAACTGTCAGGTTGAAAGCATCTGGAAATTTCTCATCTGCCCACTTCCATTCCCACCCCCGTGCCAGGTCGAAAATCCTGCCCAATGTTCCGATGTTCTTTCATCTGAAACATAACAAGTTAGAGATGTTACACTTTTTGAGCAAATGTAGAGACAGTGAAATGGGAGAGTGGAGAATACAACAGAAGGAAAGTCTTTAATAGGGTGAAAGACAAAAATGATTAAATGACAAGCAGAGGTAGTGCAAGAGAGAAGTGGATGAAAACAGGACAAATGAAGGAAAAAACAAGATGAGTGGAATTGAATTCCATCCTCAAGGAGGGGAATTCAGAGATGGGGAGGAACCCACTTAATCAGACAGGAGGATTCAGGACCCCGCCACCTCCCCTGATTCAGTCCAGCTTAATGACTGCCATCCCAACTGGATGCCAATTCAGATCCTCAAGTGGGCAAATATACCTACTTAAGATAAGCGGCACAGTGATTAGCACTGCTGCCTCACAACACTGGGGACCCAGGTTCTATCTCTGGTTTGGATCATTGTTTGTATAGAAACTGCATATTCTCCCCATGTCTGCGTGGGTTTCTTCTGGGTGCTCTGGTTTCCTCCCATAATCTGAAAGACATGCTGGTTAGGTGCGTTAGCCATGTTAAATTCTCTCTCAGTGTACCTGAACAGGAGTCAGTGTGGTGACTAGAGGATTTTCACAGTAACTTCATTGCAGTGTTACTGTAAACCTATTTGTGGCACTAATAAATAAACTTTAAAAATCCTACTGCCACTGATGATCAACAAGTGGAGGCAGGTAACTTGCCATACAGGAAGTCTGACTGGTTTGCTTGCTGTCCAGTAAAGTGGGGAGGGGGAGTTCCTTCACTCCAAAGGTATTCAATATCTCGTCAATAGATCCAGCATCAAGCAATGAGATGTTGCTGAGAGCCATCTCTGTTTTTTTTCTAGACCCTATTTCTCTTTACTTGCTGGTGAGCCTCTCTCTATGATCCTTGACCTTCCTTCAGTCACTTTGTCCAGTAATTCAATGAAGATGCCGCTGAAGTCATAAGTCTATTACTGGCAGCAGGCACCATTCTCAATGGTGCTACCAGTATTGCAGACTTTCAGGGAGAAGTCCTGGAATGATATGTCAAGCAGCTGGAAGCTCAGGTTCTCACTGCTAAAAAGAAATTTAATCCCCACAGAAATCCTGGAGATCAGTTGGCGGATATGTCACCCGTTTTAAGGGTGGACGTCACTCCTCCCCACTGCCCTCATGAACCGCTGCCCAATATGTCAAGAGAAGGTATGATTGGGAAATTAGAACCATTACTAACAGCTTGCTGTCCAAAGATAAACTAGAAAAATTGAAGCAGAATGGTAGCAGTGGTTATGGTCTGAAATTATAGAACTCAGTATTGACTGGAAAAGATTGTAAAGAGTTTAACGGAAAGTTGAGGTTGTGTTCCATGAGCTTACGCTAAGTTTCACTGGAACCATGTAGGAGGCCACGGTCAGAGTGGGAGTGGAATGCAGAATTAAAAAAACAGATAATGGGAAGGTCAAGGTCACGCTTGTGATCTGAATTGGAAGGTTCTGCGAAACAGTCACCTACTTTGCGTTTGCTCTTCCCACAGTAATGGGGACCACACTACAAGTAATGAATACAATATGTTAATTGAAAGAAGTACAAATAAATTGCTATTTCATCTGATGGGAGAATTTGGGGAAGGAGGTAAAAGGACAGGTGTTACATCTCCTGGGAAAGTAGTGAGGGAATGGAAAGAGCTGTTCAATGTGACCGAGAAGTATACAAGGTGTTACAGAGGGAACCATCCCTCAGCAGCATTAAAATAAGAGGGAGTGAGTAGATGTATTTGATGCTGGAAGTGGTGGGAAATGGCAGAAGGCGACCAGTTGAATGTGAGATGGGTAAGGTGGGAGATGAGGACCAAGTGAACACTTTTGTAATTCTGGGAGGTGGGGAAGGGATGTGAGCAGAATCATGGAAAATGGAAGAGACTTGAGGGCCCTACCTGTTATGGCAAGGTGGAGTTTATAGTCGAGGAAAAAGGAAGCGATATCAAAGGCCTTTGTGTGAAAGCTTGCATCATTAGAACAGATGTTTGGAAGTGCTGGTGTGAAAGGTTATACCATCCTGACCTGAAATACACTTTATGTTAATCTTAAGTAATTTGAGTATTATGTAATTTCCAATGCATTTTTAGGCATTGTTCCATGATCTGGAAAGGTACAGAACTATTTCTTTGGCTGAATAATAATAACAGAAACACAAAGGTTAATTTGAAGTAATAGTGCTGCTGCTTAATTAAACAGTATTTTGATTATTGAGAGCTTGCTCATTTTCATATAAGCCCATTGAATGAAATTTGTGAATAGACAGGATGCTGGGATTTTTTTTCCACTATTACTCGGCATACTGTCAGCTACAAAGGAGATCATTATTCCATTACACCATTATTTCAACCATTATCATCCCGAATCACATATTTTGTTGCTTATAACATTGGGAGTTTCTTCATAACAATTAAGCAAATCCTCTCTAACACAATTCACATCTACACTAAATATACATTTATGTTTTGTTAACTCTTTTGATGATACTTCATTTCCTGTGTGAATCATTGTGCAATACATATCACGGCAACTAGACAAGGAAACTTATTGTACTGTACTGTGGATCTACTTAACATTCCTCTTACTTGAGATGGCTCTGACAATGGAAAATTTCTTATTGGTCTTGATATTAACCCTTTCCCAAACCCAACCACAATGACAGATGGAAAAGAATCTAGGCAGAGATGAAAAGGGTTTAAAGATGCAAATGTGGAAATGGATCCCCAAAAGAGCAACTTTTATATGGAGGCAGGAATAAGGGTGATTCATGGAGAGTGGGACAATTCATTAACATGGTGCTAGGTGTTCACTATCACTCATAACTCCTCAGATATTGAATTGGCCAGGTTTCATGCAGCAAGACCCAGACAACATTAATGTTTGGGCTGATAAGTGGCAAGTGTATTCAACCACACATGTGCCAGGCAATGACCACCTCCAACGAGAGAGAGTCTAATCAGCTTCCCTTGACATTCAGTGGCATTACCACTGCTGAAACCTCACTATCAACATCCTGGAGTTACCATTGGCCAGAAATTTAATTGGACTAGCCACAAAAATATTGTGGTAATAATAGCCAGAAAGAGGCTGGGAATGTTTTGGTGAGCACTTCACTATGTGTCTCCAACATTTTCAAGGTACAGGCCAGGAGTGTGATGGAATACTCCGCACTTGCCTGGATGAGTGCCGCTCCAACTACACTCAAGAAGATTGGTGTTATGTTATGGCTGTTAAGGCATCATCAAGAGATGATGTGTTGTGGGCATACTGACTTTGTTCAGAAAGAAAGGCAGTTACTGATAAGTGGAACTTATGCATATATTTGCCACTATATATTGCCCTGGAGTCGGGCTCTAGTTTTTTATGATATTAACTATATGCCTACTAGAAGACTTTCCCTGAGAGAGAACCCCACCCTCTGGAGTGATCACTCATTCTCAGTTTCCATTTGTCCCTCAAGTCAGGTAACTCACTTCTGTTCTGCTGTGTTAATGAGACACACACCACATACATAACAATTGACACCATCCAGGACAAAGCAGCCCACGTGATTGTCACCCCAACCACATTTGCTCTCTCCACCACCAACATACAGTGACAGCAATATGTACTGTCTATAAGATGCAAAGCAGCAACTCACTGAGGATCCTTCGACAGCACCTTCCTAATTCACAATCTCTATCATCTACAAGGACAAAAAGCAACAAATGTATGGGAACAACTTCACCTGCAAATTCCTCTCTGAGTCATTTATCATCTTGTCTTAAACTTTATCATCATTCCTTTTGTGTCGCTGGGTCAAAATTCAGAGATTCCCTTTCTAAAGTGCTGTGGGCATACTGATAATAGATGAGAAAGCAGCCACATTCTCAAGGGCAATTTGGGATGGGCAATAAAAGCTGAACTTCCCAGCGACCCTAACATCCCAAAAATGAATGATAAAAATTAAATAGGCATCTCCCAATGTAACTGGGACCTGAATTTAAAATTGACTGCAGTTGTCCAGGGCTGGAAAAGTCAGCAATGAAATGGAAGTGGGAGCTGCTAGCTCCACAAGATAGCTGCTTTCTGTAGCATTTCCTGGGGCAGAAGAAGCAGAAGTAGTCCACCCGGGCCATTTAATTAAATCTTGATTCTCTCCCTTTGTCGATGCCAGCTGATTTCTCCCCACTGTTGGGATGAACAATCTTCCTCCTTCTATCTTCAATCTCTCTCCCAGCCCATTGACCATTCTTTCCCTCCAGCCCCAATCAGCTACTTTAGCTGATCTTCTCTCATCATCCCCACCTTAAAGCAAATTGTCCCCAAGACTCTCCAGCTATCGTCTCCTATTTTAATTTTTCAAACTAACTGCTGTCCCACTTGTCAACTTAACAATCTGTTGGGTGACAAATGGAATTTTATAAATTGTACAATTTTCTTGCCATTAAGTTTGGTAAATCTCACTGTCTCAGGTCTTGCCAAGTTCTTCAGTGATATTCAGTCTCTCACATACACCGTCCCCAACATCCCACAAATGTTGAAGTGCTATTTGTGAAATTCTACTGAACAGAGCACCTAAATATTTCCCATAATGCTCTCACATGCCATCCCACATGAAACTTTTGATTCCACTTTGGTTTGAAAGCAATGTAATGGTTTGCTTCATCCAGCAATTGGCAAGTAATGGTGATAATGCTCAACTGCATGGTATAGGCAAGCTTCCTTCAGTAGCAACAAAATG
Organism: Sphyrna mokarran; assembly: GCA_024679065.1. Classification (NCBI taxonomy): domain Eukaryota; kingdom Metazoa; phylum Chordata; class Chondrichthyes; order Carcharhiniformes; family Carcharhinidae; genus Sphyrna; species Sphyrna mokarran. The sequence goes on along the minus strand of JAGIQG010000003.1, from coordinate 98,766,166 downwards.
GGTCTTCTCAGAATTACCTTTGGTTGTGAAGCATGGAGCTAAATTGTTGACAGCATAAAGATCTAGTGTGAAGTATGCAAGTAGACAGTCAACATCATCACTAATAGAAGATCACATGACCACAGCGTGTGCTAAAAGATGGTTCTATGTAGAGCCTCATGCTAAGCCTGCACCCTACGTTGTTGGTGTAATGTTCAATAAAAGGTAAAATGTATTAACAGCTTTGCCTCCAGAAATATCTTTAAATCCAGGTAATGAACAACCTCATCTAAGACCCACAACAATGATGACAGAATGATCCTACCACCACTGGAAGTTCTGCCTATAATGTGACACTGGAAAGGAAATATAGAAACTGGGGAGAGAGCCACACAAAAACCAGTGAAACTCAGCACAACCTTCATTCCCAGCTCCTCAGCGTTTAATTAGATGCGTTATAGCCTTCCAGACTCAACACTGGGTTCAACAACTCCAGATCATAAACTCTGTGCCCTCTTTTCATTTTATTTCGCCTGACAGCAGCACATCTTTCGTTTCTCTTTTCTTGCCCAGTCACTACCCACTTTGGCCCCGGAAGACTAATCCATCTGTCATTCAACTCTTCCTACCACAGACCTTCCTTTTGTCTTTTCCTTACACAGCACTTGCTCCAAATCTGTTACATCTCTAAATTTTTCCACTTCTAATGAAAACACGTCAACCTGAAACATTCACTTTTTCTCTCTCTGGATGGTGCCTGACGTGGAGTATTTCCAAGATTTTCTTTTTTGCTTTCAGATACCCAGTAAGTGCAGTATTCTACCCTCCAAGGGAAACCATGTTGCTGGTATTAGGACATGGTAAATTTCCTGGAATGGCATTAACAATAAATAAGACTATAGTTGACAAACCAAGTGGGAGGGATTCAGTTAAATCTCGTACTCCTCTTTCATATCTTCATGTATTTTCCTTTTGCTGCACTATTGCTGCACGTAGCATTTATTTCCAATGCTAGAAAGTAAACCTTTCATTTTGGATCAAAAGAGTGAAATAGGCTCTAATTTACTATTAGTGATAATAGTGAATGAATGCCTTCATGTAATTTTCCTCCATCTCCTATTTTGATAGGGGTGTTAGCTTACTTGCTTTAAAGTTATAATGTTTCCTTTCCTATTTAAAAAAAACAAAAGAGTTCACAACTTTTCTTTTTTTGGCTTAATAAGGTAGATTTGCTCAAGGCTTCAAAGTGACTCAGAAACAAATGAATAAAGTGTCAAAGATCAACGTTTCCTGCGGTCATTACCCTCAAATTCAACTTTGAACATGTCTTCAGCATACATGCTCCTTTTCATTATATTCTAAATCCACCATTTTGCACCCTATGTCCTATTTTGGGTTTTTTCAACAACAGTCTACATTTAAAAAGGATATCTAATGTAAGTGAAACATCCTAACAGAGCATGTTCAAATTAACACTGAGCCAGATAAGGAATGTTTAGTCCAGAGGATCACAAGCTTGATGAAAGAGATGAGCTTTAAGAAGGATCATAAAAGAAAGGAGAGTTGGCAATGTTAATATGTCGTTGGGGGTGGAGCAACAATTCCAGAGCTTAGTGCCTAGGCAACTGAAGGCATGGCCATCAATGCCATGATGAAATGAATAAGGTCAGGGATACTCAAGAGGCCAGAATTGGAAGACTGCCGATATCTTGAAAGGCTGGAGGTTAGATGAAATAAAAGTGGGTGAGTGAACCCATGGAGAGGTTTGAAGACAGAGATGAACATTTTAAAATGATGGCGTTGCTGGACCCTGGACTAATGCAGTTCACTGAATTTAGAGGTGATGGATGAATAGGACTTGGTACATGTTAGAATATGGACAAAAGAGTTCTAGATGATCTCATGTTAATGGTTGGTTGGAAGATTACAGTTTATTTATTTGTCACAAGTAGGCTTACAATGAGGTTTTTGTGAGAATCCCCTACTTGCCACATTCCGGAGCCTTTTTGGGTACAATGAGAGAGAGAGCATGGTCAATGCACATAATCAGCATGTCTTTTGGACTGTGGAAGAAAACCGGAGCACCTGGAAGAAACCCACGCAGATACGGGGAGATACGCAAACACTGCACAGACAGTGACTCAAGCAAGGAATTGAACCCAGGTCTGTGGCACTGTGAGGCAGCAGTGCTAACCACTGTGATAGAAGTCTAGCCAAGGAAATATTGGAATATTCAAGTCTGGAAGCAACAAATGAATGATGATAATTTCAACATCACGCGAGTTGAGGCAGGAATGAAGTTGGGCAATGTTGCAGAGATGGAAGTAGATGGCCTTGGCGATAGCAAGGATATGCCATTACGGTAACTTGGGCATCAAACACTACACCAAATCTTTTGAGCAATCGGGTTCAGCCTCTAGCATTTTCTGGTGGTGGTGGGGAGGAAGTCGGCACCTAGGGAATGGAGCTTGTAACAAATGACTTCCCAAATTTAGTTTGTTTCCAGGCAAGGAGCAGCATGTGATTGAGGAATAAGAGTACACTGAGGGTAGATCCCTCGAAGACTTCAGTGAGAACAGGAAGAACAGCTGTTGCAGGTGTCTCCAGATATGACTGGATGGATTAGTATAGAGTCAGGCAAATGAGTTCAATCAGCTGGACAAAGGTGGAAATGTGCTGAAGAAGAATAGTGCAGTCATTCATGTCAAAGGCTGTGGACAAGTTGAGGAGAGATGTTTTATCACAGTTATGGTCACATAGGATGTCATTTGTGACATTGATAAGTGTCATATCAGTACTGTGCAAGATGTCAACTCTATTTATAATGATTCCAATGTGCAGTTCTAAATAAGAGAAGCAGAGATTTATGAGGCAACACAAATTGTACAAAGTCCTTTCATTCAACACCCCTGCACATTTTAGGCCTCTGGAAAAGAAATGCCTCAGTGGATGGCTAGAGCAGAGAGGTCAAGGATTCTTCTTCAGGTAGGGGATTGATAACAACAGATTTCAAAGGGAAGAGAACAGTACCTGAGGAGGGAGAACTGTTAACAATATCAGGTAGGATGGACATCAGGAAGAGAAGTTGGATAGTCAGCAGTATGGGGGAATAGAGCTGTGAGTGCAGGAGCTGTATTTTATGGACAAGGTGAACTTGGGAAGATTCAACAGGAAGTGGTGGCAGGCTGGGAAGGAAAGTAGAGTACGATACAAATTCAGGTCTGGGGCATAGGAACAACCTTAAGAAAATGTGTCCCTGTGCATAGGGCTGGGACAAGGGAGGAAAACAACAAAGGTAGTCATATGGATGGTCAGTCACTGGATGCAGCCAAGTACGGGCCCTGACAACATCCTACCTGCAATATTGAAAGAAAGTGAAAATGTCAGAAATACTCATCCGGTCAAGCACCATCTGTGGAGAGAAAATAAACGGAACACTTCAGGCCTGTGACCTGTCATCAGTGTCAATTTGACATGGGCTCCCTGCACCTCCAAACATGCCTGGTAAAAGACAGAAAGGAATGTGACCAGGTTTGGTTTCTGTCCCCAGTACGTTGGAGGGGTGTTAATCCTTTGACAGTTAAAATATAAGATATTCCCCCATGTTAAAGATGAGGTTGGAAGAAATGTAGAATCAGGATTTAAGAAGGCAATTTGAAATGAAGAAGAGAAGCCAGGATTATCGTTGCATTCCGGGAAGAACCTGGAATAGTGAGCAGACTTAGCAGAGGAGAGCAGGACATGTTACTGCAGCCAGCCACATCACTCAATGGATAGCTAAACCAACTGTCTAACAAAGAAGTTCAAGTTGTGTTCCTTGGATGTAAGGAAGGATGAAACTGTACCAGGAGACTGAGAGACAATAATGTTTTAATGGAATCTGGGGTGAGGAATGTGTTGAATGAGAGGACAAAGGCTAAACAGGTGGAAATTTGATAATGCAGTTGTCCAACCTATTCATAATTTTAAAGATCTTTTTCTGGTCTCCTCAAAGTTTTCTCTTTTAAAATGAAGAAACCCCAGCCTGTTGAATCTTTCCCAATAGTTGGAATTGCTCAGTTCTGGTGCTGACCTTTTCAAGCATTTTTGCATATTCTCTAGTTACAATAGAACAGTGCCCAAGCATTCTAAAGCCAGGCTCACCGGATGGTTACTCACCCTCCAATATTGGCATTGTTGGGATGTCCCCACCTTCCAATATTGGCATGAAACTCATCATCTTTCCAAGAAGTGACTGGGTGTGGGAAGATTGTAGTGCAGAGCATGCCTATGAGGCCGGTGCAGATCACTCCATTATTCTCATTAAGACACTTAGACTGGAATTCTCCAATCATTCACACCCCACTGCCAGAAAGTATGTGTAATCTGATGCTCAGCCAGATCTCCAATCATTGCAGTGGGATGGGAGAATGCCGCTGAGGTGAATAATGGCTGGAGAATCTCAGTTTTATTTTGTTAGTATTCGTCCCTAAATGATATAACGATGAGAATACCAGAACGATCTGCACTGGTCAATCATACGCATTCTGCACCACCACTATCCCACAATCACTTTTAGGGAGAGCGCTGAGTTGTACTGGGAGTGGGGCGGGACTTTAACACATTGGCTGCAGAGAGCTCCGGCACTGTTTCACAAGAGCGCCCGAATCACCCAGTGCCCTGGAAAGCCATTCCACCCCCCCCACCCCACTAGACCTTTTCCCATAGCACCCCTACCATAGTCCCCCCATCTTAGCTCCCACTTAGGCCCTACCACCCAACTGGAACTTCCTCAGTGTCCAATGGGCACTGCCAGAATGGTAGATGAGCATTGTCAGGGTACCTGATGGGCACTCCTGGGGGCGTGACGGCCACCGCCAGTGTGCCTGGTGGGCAATGTCAGGTGGACACTTTCCTAAGGATGCTGTCCAATCGTGCTCTTGATCACCCGGGGTCTTCAATGGCCTCTGACCTACCCAATGTGGCCATTGTGCACGGTCTCCACTAGTGGAGACCAGTAGTGATTCTTGCCATCCTCGCCGAGCGCCTGTACATTGGAAGATCTTGGGAGATGAAAGAATCTAGCATTGAACGGGCTATATAAGTGTTTTAAGTGTTTTAGGCATGACAGAGTTGGTGTGAGGAGAGGCGGGGGAGTGGCTTTATTAGTTAAGGACAACATCATAGCAGTGCAGAGGGAGGGAGGTATGGATGATTTAGGAATTGAGTCTCTATGGGTGGAGTTGAGGAATAGGAAGGGAGTGGTTACTCTGTTGGGTGTTTACTACAGACGCCCAACAGCCCGCGAGCCGTGGAAGAAGGGATATGCAGGGACATTTTAGATAAGTGTAGGAAAAATAGGGTAGTAGTAGTGGGAGATTTCAATTTTCCTGGAGTAGATTGGAGAGGGCCCAGAGCTGTAGGAGTGGATGGGGAGGAATTTGTACATTGTGTTTTGGAAGGGTCCTTGGAGCAGTATGTGGATGGCCCGACTAGAGATGGGGCTATACTGGATTTGGTTCTGGGGAATGAGCCAGGCCAGGTGGTTGATGTCGAGGTAGGAGAGCAGGTGTCAAATAGTGATCACAACTCTGTCTGCTTTAGGATATTAATGGAAAAGGACGAGACCGGCCCAAAAGGGAGGTTATTTAACTGGGGGAGGGCTAGATACTGCCAGATTAGGCAAGATCTTAAAGATACCGACTGGGATAAGCTTTTCGAGGGCAGGTCGACGAGGTACATGTGGGAGTCTTTCAAGGGAAAACTAAACTCTCTGCAGGAAAGATACATGCAGGCAAGGAGGAAGGATGGGAAAGGTAGGATTAGAGAACCGTGGCTTACCAGGGATATTGAGGACTTGATCAGGAAGAAGCGAGAGGCTTACATTAGATCTAGGCAGCTGGGGACTGAGACAGCGCTGGAAGCTTATAGAGAGTGTAGACGGGATCTTAAAAGGGGTGTTAGAAAGGCAAAAAGGGGCCACAAAGTGGCTCTGGCAGGTAGGATTAAGGAAAATCCTAAGGCATTTTACTCCTATGTAAGGAGCAAAAGGATGGTTAGAGGCAAGATTGGAACTCTCAGGGACAGAGGAGGGGATCTATGCTTAGAGCCTGAGGGAATGGGGGAGATCCTGAATGAATACTTTGCGTCGGTACTCACGCAGGAGACTGGCCAGATGTCTGTTGCTGATGTTGACAAAGTTGAGGATCGGTTGAGGGAAATAAAGATTACGAGGAAAGAGGTGTTGGGGCTGTTCGGCGCTTAAAGACATATAAAGCTCCGGGGCCTGATGGCATTTACCCCAGGCTGCTAAGGGAGTTGAGGGAAGACCTAGCTGGGCCTCTGACGCAAATCTTTGTCTCTTCTCTGGACACAGGTGAGGTCCCAGAGGACTGGAGGATTGCAAACGTAGTACCGTTGTTTAAAAAAGGTCAGAGGGATAACCCAGGGAACTATAGGCCGGTGAGCTTGACTTCAGTTATAGGTAAGCTAATGGAGAGGATCCTCCGGGACAGGATGTATGAGCATCTGGAGCGCTGCGATCTGATCAGGGATACACAGCATGGCTTCGTCAAGGGGAAGTCTTGTCTTACAAATCTAGTGGAATTTTTTGAAGAAGTGACAAAAACAGTTGATGAAGGACATGCTGTTGATGTCATCTACATGGATTTCAGTAAGGCGTTTGACAAGGTTCCTCATGGTAGACTGATAGAGAAGGTGAAGGCGCATGGGATACAGGGCCAGGTATGTAGATGGGTCAAGAACTGGCTTGGGAGGAGGAGACAGAGGGTAGTAGTGAAAGGCTCTTTTTCCGACTGGAAGCCTGTCACTAGTGGAGTGCCACAAGGCTCAGTACTAGGTCCTCTTCTATTTGTGGTCTACATAAACGACTTGGAAGTTGGAGTAGGTGGTGAGATCAGCAAATTTGCTGATGACACTAAGATGCTTGGATTGGCGGGGACAGAGGAGCAGTGCCAGGCAATACAACAGGACATAGATAGGTTGGTAGACTGGGCAGATAGATGGCAAATGGAATTTAATCCGGATAAACGCGAGGTGATGCATTTTGGCCGGAAAAACGTAGAAGAGAGTTATAGGATAAAAGGTAAAACTATACGGAGCATAGAGACGCAGAGAGACTTGGGGGTGCAGGTTCACAAGTCTCTGAAGGTGTCCTCACAGGTGGAGAAGGTGATAAAGAAGTCGTATAGTATGTTAGCTTTCATAGAAAAGGGTATAGAATACAAGGGTAGGAGTTTGATGTTGCAGTTGTATAGAACGTTGGTTAGGCCTCACTTGGAATACTGCGTCCAGTTCTGGTCGCCGTACTATCGAAAGGATGTGGAGTCCTTGGAGAGAGTGCAGAGGAGGTTTACCAGGATGCGGCCTGGTATGGAAGGACTGTCTTATGAGGAACGATTAAATAGACTGGGGTTGTTTTCCCTTGAAAGACGTCGGCTTAGAGGGGATCTAATAGAGGTGTATAAGATTATAAGGGGTATAGATAAAGTGAATGGTGGTAAACTTTTTCCACCTTCAGAAATGGATAGGACGAGGGGTCATGGCCTTAGGGTGAGGGGGGCTATGTATAAGACGAATATTAGAGGGCAGTTTTTCACACAAATGGTAGTGGGGGTGTGGAATGCACTGCCGAGTAAGGTGGTGGGAGCAGGCACGCTAGGGCTGTTTAATGGTCTCTTGGACAGCCACATGAGCGTTATGCAGATAGAGGGATATAGTAGGACTGTTTAACTACGGCTTTTTTTCCACAGGTAATTCGGTCCATACTTGACCAACAAGGAGCATGCATTCGGCAGGTGGTGCGAGTACAGCTCTTGGATGTTGATTCATGGGTTGCCTGGTGCTTCATGTCGTAAATGAGTGCTTTATCTGGACCATCTGAAGGGCACCATGACAGCTCAGTGACTAGCGCTGTAGCTGTGCAGACACTTGGAATTGGGCCGGTGTCTGCGGGAGTTTGCGCGTTCTCCCCGTGGTTGCGTGGGTTTTCTCCAGGCGCTCCGGTTTCCTCCCACATCCCAAAAATTCGCTCTTAGGCTGATTGGGAAACAAATTGTCCCTATATTGAGATTCTTCCATATTAGGAATAACCTAAAATTAGAATAGGATAATGGAATTGTTACTATATAGTTATGATGGCGGCACAGGCTGGTTGGGCCGAAGGGCCTGTTTCCCGTGCTGTGTTGCTCTAATCTATGCCTATTTAAACTACTTTACACATGCTAATCGGCTTCGCACCTTTTCTGGCATAATCCCATTTGTGCCATTAGAAAAAGACAGGGACAATTGCAAACTGTTTGGCGGCAGGCACAAAACCTATTTTGGGGTGCACACGTTTTCCAGGATTAGATGCAACCTGCACCAGGTGCAGTGAGGTTGGAAGATCACCCCAATGACTGGAAAATCTGTGAAAGGTCTGCTGATTATTGTCTCACAACCCAGACAAAAGGAAACTCCAATCCAGAATGTAAATTTATTACATCCAATTCATTTAGTGGCACCAATTTCCTTGTTGCACATAAATCCTTACATATAAACACAGAAGTTTACATGCAAAAGATCAATACTTATACTCCTTTAAAGATTGTAGAGATGCCAGATGTACACATGCAAACGTATATAGTGCACCTTGATTAATATTTCCTATAATTAAATCATGCTGCTTCTGCCTCTTCTGTAAACACCTGGCATATGCTCATGTTGATGAGTTACTGGTAAAACATATAACAGCAGAGGCCAAGCAGATAAGGTGGACTTGATTCCAGCCAACGTAAAATAAATATCACAACAAACTATTGCAGCTGAGCCAAAGAAAACATCAATCATTTACTTCTGTTCTTGTGCAGAGTGCAGACCTTCTTCCTTTGGGCCAGCCCTTCATTCTCCTTGTTTCCTGTGCCTGCCATTAATGAGGAAATTTGGAGTGCCAATTCTCTCTGTGGTAATCCTGTACAGGATACAACACATGGTTATTATTTTGGTTAGTTTATTTCTACAGGCACACACACTTAACCAGATATCTATTCCAAAAGCTTGCTTAAACTGAGGCCTTCACATAGCCTTACCATTCCACTTAGCCCTGGATGGGTTGGAAAGATATGGCGAACAATGGATGAAATCTGCAGTACTGAAGTCTCTCAGTAGTTAGTCATTGAACTATTCCACCATTAAGAACAACTTAATATTGCGTTACCAGGATGTGTGAATCATGGATAAGAGGTTATTAGAATAATTCTAAGCAGGGAATCAGGTGACATTTACACAATGTAAAGAGCAAGCCCTTGTGAATTAGGTACATAGTGTACTAGGATCAACTATTAAAAAGTTATGTGATTCACTGAGCTTTAAGGAACCATGAAAGTGGTTTGTATCCCTGCTACGTTTGGGATTTTTGATGCTATTACGGGTCAAGGATGATATGGTGATAGGAATGGACAAACAGTGCATCATTTGCCTGCTCTAAGCCAAACCACAACTCATCAATCTAATACCTACTGAGGCTTGGAAGCTATCAGTGACATAGAAATTGAGAACTGCTATAACGTGACTGGCACAAGGATGATATATACTGCTGGAAGACTCCCCATGTAACTGGCTGTTCAGGGGATGACATAGATAGAACATAGAACATAGAACATTACAGCACAGAACAGGCCCTTCGGCCTTCGATGTTGCGCCGACCAATTAGGAAAAAAGCAATGACCCTCCAAACTAAACCATTCCCTTCTCTTCCATAAACTTATCAACTAACCTCTTAAATGTCACCAAACTTGGCGCATCTACAACTGCCGCAGGCAGGGCATTCCACTCCCTAACCACCCTCTGGGTAAAGAACCTACCTCTGATATCCGTCCTATAACTATCACCCCTTAATTTAAAGCTGTGTCCCCTCGTGCTAGTTTTCTCCATCCTAGGAAAAAGGCTATCACTGTCCACCCTATCTAAATCTCTAATCATCTTACATGTTTCGATCAGGTCCCCTCTTAGCCGCCTCCTTTCTAACGAAAACAACCTCAAATCCCTCAGCCTCTCTTCATAAGACCTGCCCCTCCATACCAGGCAACATCCTGGTAAACCTCCTCTGTACCCTCTCCAATGCCTCCACATCTTTCTTATAATGTGGGGACCAGAACTGCACAAATACTCCAAGTGCGGCCGCACTAGAGTTTTGTACAGTTGCAACATGACGTTGCGGCTCCGAAATTCAATCCCCCTACCAATAAAAGCTAAGACTCCGTATGCCTTCTTAACAACCTTATCGACTTGATTTGCCAACTTTCAGGGATCTATGCACACATACACCAAGATCCCTCTGTTCATCAACACTATTAAGAGTCCTACCATTAGCCCTATACTCTACACATTTGTTATTCCTGCCAAAGTGAATTACCTCACACTTTTCCACATTAAACTCCATTTGCCACCTCTCGGCCCAGCTCTGCAACTTGTCCAAACTATAACTATAGTCTCTCTGCAAACTATAACATCCCTCTTCACTATCTACCACTCCTCCGATAGCTGTCCCTTGGTTTGTATGGCCAGTGTCTGTAGTAATTATGAGTACTTTATGATTTTGTTGCTGCTATTCTGTCTCAAGCTCTTGCAATGATACAAGGGAGCTCATATAGCAGCCCATTTAGCACTGGTTATGTGTTTACCTATTCTGGAGATATCCAACTCAAGTTGGGAGCAATGGGCATTGATGTAGAACGTATAGAAAACAGAAAAATTAGCATTAACAGCTCTTAACAGTCCTTTGCTCGACATTAAGCTATTGCCATTAAAATGATAAGAGCATTTGAATTAATAATTTTTTTACCCAAAGCAGAAAATTCTGAAAAGCACTAAAACCTCCTAGCTTATTGCTGCTTCTTCCTAATTTTCCTCCCCTTTCACACTGAACCCTGATAGGTGTCAATAGTAGAACATAAATCTAAAAATGGACTTGTTAACAGGCCAGGAGGCTAACTAAAACAAGTATAAATTGTCTTCTTTAGGCAATCCTTTTCATATCCATTACAGCTCCTTCAAGAACTCGTGATTCTATTACTGGTGATTTTAACTCAACAGGATGAAAAACCCATTTGTAAAACCCATGTTCATATGGAATCCCTGCAGGATAGAATGAGGCCATTGGCCCATCAAGGCTGCAACAGCAGCAATCTCACCCAGACATTATTCCTGTAACCCCACATATTTATCCTGCTAATCCCTCCAACACTAATTTAGCGTGGCCAATCAACTTAACCCACACGTTTTTGGACTGTGGGAATAAACAGGAGAATCCAAAGAAAACCCATGCAGACACAGAGAGAATATGCAAATTCCTCACCCGAGGCCAGAATTGGACCTAGGAACCTGGCACTGTGAAGCAGCAGTGCTAACCATTGTGCTATCATGCTGCCATGTTAGAAAATACAAATGAATGCAAAATGTTACACCTACAAAATTGTTCACTGAATACTGAGAATTCAGTATACAAGTTACTGACAGTTAAAATCACAACCCCATCTGGCCCTATTTAAAGATGATGTGGAGATGCCAGCATTGGACTGGGATAGCACCATAGGAAGTCTCACAACACCAGGTTAAAGGATACTATGAGACTTCTTATTGTCCCATTTTGAGATGACAGCTTTGCATTTTAACTCATCTCCTTGGCTAAGCAGCAAGGGCAGTTGACCAAAACCAACAAATTTATTTTTAAAGTATTCAGGCTGGCCCCAAGAATACTGCTGATTGTCCGCATTTTCATTTTTACCATTTTTTCCAGGTGGAAAAAGGTGGAGAGTTTCATGCGCAGCCTACCCAGCACAGAAGTAGGATCAGTGCTCAAAGAGAGCCTAAAATGTATGTTACATATGTTAAAGATCTTTCCTTGTGAGGTTAGGAAAAGTGTGGGTGCTCCTGCAGGGTCTGAAAATCATACCTGCCGAAATCTTACCTCCCTTCATTTCCAGATTACAGCAAACCCCAGCAGCCAGTCCTCTGCAGTTAGTTACGCAGAGGGGCAGTTTCCAAGCTGTGCAACATTCTGCTGCTTGCCAGACTGTGAGGGAAGTCAGCCAGGGGCATTTAAATGAGGACTGGGAGTTAAAATGCCCCAGGCCTCTTTCCGTCTGCAGCAAGAGCATTTTTCAACTGACAAAAGAACTCATGCACTGAAAACTGACTCCAGTTTCAAAATATATTAATGTTTCAATAAGCACTGAAAAGGCCAAGAAGATATATTGCAACTTTGCAGTAAAAAATGTAAATAACCTTCACTTGACCCAATGCCCTATTTATTTCCCATACCAATTTCTTTTCTAGTATAGTATCAATAATTTCTATTTGTCCACAGCATCCTAGCGATACACAATTCCCACACTTTAATCAATACAGGACATGCTTGTTGCTTGATAGCAAATAGAATTTGTCTCTTAAATAAAGTTGTAATAAAACTGTTGCTGTGTAATTACTAGATCTAACAACAGAGGTGAAAAATTATTCACCCTGTTCAGGAATGACAATAAGCTCAGCAACACACATACAACGCATCCCTTTATTTCAAAGGATATTCCTTCTGTGCCTTTTATATCAGACTTGCTTTGAGCCATTAACATGTCAATGAACATCCATTGACAACAGGGGCAAGATGGATGTTAGCTAAGCCATGACTAACTTTGATTTTATTTTTACCCTTTTTTCTTCTTATTTCCTTCATCTTTTGTGCAACACCTTGCAGAAATAGCAGGAAAGGCGAAAATGTTAAATGTTATGTCGGGAGTGTTAGCAGTTGAATTTAAATAGATATGTATGCGAACAATTATGCTGAAACATTGACTGTCTTTTGGTATTCACAGAAGATATTTCAGATGAAGATAACTTGTCAGTTATCAACTTACTGGATCACAAATGCCTATATGAAGCTATTGATGTCAGTCAGCAAAACAGAAAAACAATACAACACATTTGGGAAAAAAATGACGCGCATAAGGAGTTCTTTTGAATTTGCTGGGCTGATAACATTATCTTGAACTTTGCCTCATGGGATTTGGGGCTGCTTTGAAGAGAAACCTTATGTCTTCAAATAACTGTGTATGAAATTCAAGTTAAATGATTCATGTTGATTATAACAATGTCTTTGTCAACATAAATATGTGTCAGCCTTAACTCAGTTGGTAGGACTCTTGCATCTGAGTCACAGGAAAAGTGTTGCACTGTAGGAGGTACTGTCTTTGAGAGGGCACCATAGATCCTGAGGTCTAGTCTCTCACTGTCCTGGCCAACATTTATCCTTCACTGAATATTATTTAAAAATAGATTATTGTCATTATTCTTGTTAGTGGAAACCTTGCTGTGCACAGATTCACTGCTGCATTTCCTATGCCACAACCACTTCACTTCAAAACTGTTTCATCAGCTCGAAAACACTGTGGACATCCTGAGATCATGAAAAGCACGATATAAGGCACTTCAAATGAAAAGAGAAATAATTGTTGACTGGAATTAAAATGAGAACTATCGGGATGCTGCAACACAAATATAATGCATTTGTGTGAAATTTTGATCCGTCATATTTATTTTGCGCAGAAGTGTTTATCTAGTAGCATGCCATGTCATGATGTCAAGCCCTAACTTGTTAAGGTTAAAACCTAAAATAAAACTAACATTTGTGATAAGAGGGCGGAGGCGAAAACAACGAGGACTGAAACAACATAGTCACAACTTTTTGGATCAGACATTGAAAATTGAAACGGAAAGATAAAGTCTTCATTGTCATTTAAGTACTGGTTTATTACTTTTCAAATTTCCTGTGGTCTAGTGAACTGTGTGAAGAGTGAAACAGCAATTATGGCACCATTTTAAATCTAAAACTTGAAGATAAAAACTCTTGAAAGCTCTGAAACAAAAATATGGAAAGCAAAAACATATTTTTGATACAAACATTTTCCAAAATGCGAAGTAAACTGTGACCATACTTTGGGGGCAAAGAACTAGATTAAGCGTTTCTTTTTCAGAGACTGCAAACAGAATAGGACCAAAATGCCAAGTTCAAAGATGAGCTTATATGCTTGGAGAACTGCATCACTCTGTGTGTGTGTGTGTGCGTGTGTGCAAGCATGCCTCTGTGCACATAAATACATTTATAGTCAGCAAAGTGCTGCGTAAAGAGAACTGATGTATGCCTTGGAGGCAGCTCTTTTATCATAATTTTAGTCAAAAAGAAAACCATTTTACCGAACTAGAATCTTTGTGAATCAACATAAGTCAAGAGGTGTCTCACCACTTCAATTCATGCAAAAAGGTTGGATTCTAATTTTGTTTTTTTTAAAAAGCCACTTGTATATTCTGCTCTCTCTATGAGTCACAAAATTTGGGTGAGGTTTTATCTCCATGACTCAATATAACCAGAAAAATAATTTTTACTGCAATTTGTACTGCAAGTGACCTTCGATGTTTTAAAAACAAGCCTTTTGTGTATTTTGGTTCTTGTATGAATCGCCAAATTTCAACTCACCCTATTTGTGTGACTTGGTGCATACAATCTATTTTGGGCAGATTGGCCTTGTAAATGTTTAACTCTGCATCCCTTATCGAACAGCTAAGTCTGCCTCTTGAAGAAAGGTGAATAGTTCACTTGAACTACTGAAGGGTAACAATTATATAGCATCTATTTCAACAATATACAAGTAAATTATCTACAATTTATCGTTTCTGAATTTGTGAAGAATCATCTGACAATTGTATTTTAAACTGTTCTCTCTCAATCCAGCTCCTAAATCTACTTGATTAATATTAAACAGGTTAAAATACTTACTATAACCAAGCAACACTTCCAAGAATTACGAACAAAGCAGAAACTGACTATTGGGATAAAATTGTGCTGCTTTCTAAAGTTTTATTTCACCAAAATTTCTGTTCACTCTTTTATATTTTGACATTACAAAATCTGCCATGAATCAGTACAATCAGGCAGTTTTTAAAAACTTTTTAATAAACTTTGCTTTATAGAGTTTTATTCAATGTAGTTTAAAGCGGTAGCTTTATGGGTAAAATTTTACATCTACCAGACAGGCACATGCCTGACCTGAAGCACGTTAAATAGTGTGTGATAATATAAGGCGCGTATCTCAACATCATAACATACTCATGTAATATTTTGATTGGTGGACACAGGCGCAGATTAGCAGTGGTTCTGCCAACAGATGTGCTGCGTGTTGTTTTTTGGTACCTTTCAATACTTTAATTCTTAATGAAAAAAAACAATTCAAATTAAATCCAATCACGTTCCCCATTTGAGGGATAAATAAGATCCAAGCTGACAAGGCAAGACATTGCATCCTCATCCAGCAAGCGGTCTAATAAGACCAGAGCTCACAACAGAGGGCATTGCACCCCCCCGCCCCCCGGTCATGATCTAATGCTTTATCTTGGCCAAAAGACCAAAGTCATTGAAAAATTACATCAGGGAAAGCCTCAGTTTGATCTTATTGGCTACCATAATCTTGGAGGGAATAAATCTCCACTTCATAGAATCTCTACACTGCGGAAGAAGGCCATTCAGCCCATCAAGTCTGCACCAACCACAATCCCACCCAGCATCACTCCTGCAACACCTCACGTCTACTCTGCTAATCCCCCTGACACTATGGTTAATTTAGCATGACCATCCAGCACCTCTTTGGACTGTGGGAAGAAACCGGAGCACCCGGAGGAATTCCACACAGACACAGGGAGAACATGCAAATTCAAAGTGTCACCCGAGGCCAGAATCGAACCCAGATTCCTGGCACTGTGAGGCAGCAGTGCTAACCATTATGCCATTGTGCTGCCCAACATTTTACTTGTCCAGTGCCGGATTTTGGCATAAGCTAAACAAGCTACATTTTAGGGCCTTACAAAATCCGCAGGGGCCTCACAAAATTTCAGAATGTTTACTATGAACAGAACATTTAAGAGCGGATACCAGAAAAGAAAAAGAAAGCACTAGCTTGAAGAGCAACTCAAAAAATTACCAAAAGTTATCAGAGAGATCAAGCTAGCTAAATGATAAATATGTAATCAGTAAATGCATTCATTCGAAAATAATTTGCATTTTTCACTTTAAATACCTTGCTATTAAATAATTAAAAGGCATAATAATATTTTCAATGTTTTTGTAGTGAACCAAGGCCCTGTTTTGGTACACACTTTTGTGAGACCTTTTGGTGTATCTTTTTAACAAGGGGCCTCCAACCTTTATTTAGCTTGGGGTCTTACCAAGTCTAAATCCAGCACTGTCTGCCCCATGCGATCTCAAGGTCAGCGCATGGGAAACACAAGCAGGTGGAACAACCATTTTGTAACTTTTTGGATTTAAGGGCTGGATAAAAGGGGAAAGGAGCAAATGTTGGATGAGGAGTTACAAGTTTCAGAAAGGCACTTAAAGCATATATTGGATGTTTGAGAGGGTGTTTTCTGTTTTGGGCTCAGCACAGTGTGAAGCTCTCTGGATATTGCTGTCCTCTTGCTAGCCACTGGAGTTCCCCTGCTGCCTGCTATGTCTACCTGCACTGGTCATTCTGCAGGCAATATTGCCTCTTCAGCATTTACATACTGCTCTTAAACTCTACAATGGACTGCCCTTGGACAGGCCGCCTACTGCAGGCTTGCTCACCGCCTCCTCCTTACAATCCCGCTGTCCCAATGCAGCTATAATTTACACTGGCTGCCAATTAAGTGGCCAGACAGTGTCATATCGTGATTGTGAATTGATCTTGGGCTGGGAAACATGACTGCCTCCTGTTCCATCCACCAAGCATCACGTCATGCATGAAATTCTCCCCTGTGAAATTTGAACAGAACATTTGCAAATAGGTTTGCCGCAGTAGGTAAGTATTTATAATCAGTGACATTCTAGTAATCGATTTTAAATGACTGAAATTTCTCTTTGAAAGTATAGAAACCAAGACCATGATTCTCCCAAAAGTGCTGAATTGGCAGGAAAACTGTTCTAAATCCCGACTGTTCTATCAGTTCAGCTTCTCACCTGAATCTCTGCACTCTGTACACTGAAGAGGTCCCAGTCATGAATCTCCTTATAAGCCCAGGGAGGCAGGGCCTATTCATGCTGGAATTTAACAGTTCTGGAGCTCTGCACATGCGCACTGGCCCCAAACTGCCAACCTCCCATTTGCCGGCTGGCTCGATCACTGGCCAGCCTGGGACCATTGCAGTGCTGTCCCTCCAGCACTCCCCTCTCCCCCCATCCCCCTACAGCCTGATCGCAGCACTCACAACAATTCCCGGGCCAGCCTTGACCTCCCCCCTGTTCTGAGGCACCCCGATGTCCAGGCCCCAACCCCAGCAGTGGCGATCCTTCCTCACCCAGCAAACCTCTCCCCTCCCTGCCTATTCCCCCACCCCTGGATGAGAACCCCAGCCCCTGGGGTCAGACCCCTCTGGAGGCAGGACACCCCCCCTCTGCAAACCACACCCCTCCCCCCCCCCGCACACCGCACCAATCACTGCCTTCCCTCCCTCGATCCTGTCTGCAGAGTGCAGCGAGACACCCCCCCACCCCACTGATCATCCCTAGGCCCTGTCCACAATTGGTTCCAGCCCCTTGGCTCTGCCTAATCCCCATGGGCTGTGCCAAATGCTCCTTGGGCAGTGCCAGGAGGCACAGGCTGGCACTGTCTGGGTGCCCATACCACCTGACTCCCTGAGGTGCCCCAATTCCTCCCTCTCCACTCTGGTGGGGTCTCATGCTAGTTAGTTCCCCGAATGTGGGGAACTAGCCTGAACTCCCACCGGAATGAAGTACTCATGGCAGGGGTGGGAAATTCAATCAGTACCTGAAAGGTCCTGATAATGAACAAATGTATATATTTAAAATACATGCAGAAAAGATTTAAATGGCTTACCTGTTTTCCTACCAGTTTCCAACACGGTCAGACTGGCAATTGTTCGCCAGCTCTGGGAGATACGCATGCATTCCCGGTGCGTGTGCAAATCCCTGTTCAAGGCCACAGACGCGTGTCTCCCACCCCAACCCAATAGAAAAGTTGCGGGTGGCAATGTTCTGGTTGTAAATAGCATCTAATGTGCAGAGATTAATAAGTTTCATCATAAGAACAAAAATCATATTTGAAAGTGTTTAGAATGTATGTTTTAGTGTTTTAGGGCCCTGAAGCCCAAAAGAAGTTTGAAAGCGTCCCCAAAAACTCACAAACAAGCACAACTGACGGAAACTCCCAGTGGTGATTATTTCACCCTGGGTGGGTGGGTGGGGTAGCCAGTTTTTGGGTGGGACCTGCTTTCAGCATAATATTTTTAAAATATGGGCGTGAGATTGTAGAAATTCAATTTGACTGAACATAAATGGTATTTATATTTCTGGTGCCTTTTTCAGTCGACTTGCACCAGAAAAAACAATGCAACAGAACAGAAATTGCAGTTCCATACATTGAAATACATTCTATATATTGAATCGCATTCTACACATTGAAAGGTGTACAATACTGAAGCTCAATAAGTGGCTATCTCATCAGCTGCAGTGCATATGGCAGTAACATATTGAAGCTCAGATAGTGACCACCCTGGTCAACAAGTTGCATTTGTTTATTAATATCATCTTAATTCTCTAATGCCTTAAAATGCACCCAAATTTGAACTAAAGCATTATTAACTTATTCAGTATTCTTTCATGCATTTCAAAAGACAAACTTTTTCTTTGACTCTTGACTCCTCCAAAATACTGATACTCTCTGGGAAATCTGCCTTACTTTCCAAAAGTCATTTATTTGAAAGGAAAACAGTGCTATCATTGCAGAGAGCACTTATAATTTGCACATGGCAGTGAAAATAACACTGCTTAAAAACATAAACACAAATTTGGTGGCAGACTGACAGAAATCTGAGGATCTCACATTTCAGGGATCAAGTTATATGTACGTAAAGGGACAGTGACCCTGATTTGAAAGCCTAGTGTACATTATAATCGTTTGTAGCAAAGAAAATCTGTAATTTATGACCTTTGGAAGGTATGTCTCACATAGTGCTGATAACATTTTAATAAACTAATAAAAAGGAAAACTTTCCAAAACACACAAGAAGAAAAATAGCATCTAATGTGCAGAGATTAATAAGCGTCACATGGACTATTATAAACTTGTAGCAATTTTACTTCAGTTCATTTTCTTTATATGCCTGTGTAACACCAATGTGCAGCTATTTGATTTTTACAGGGTATAGGTTTTTTTATAACATACAGAAGGTTAATTTCTCTGGAGAAAAACCCAACTAGTGGAGAGAACTGTGCCCGTCTTCTCTCCAGAAACAACATTCTGTTACTTTTTGGTCAGATTTCTCCCATTGTCAGAGATTGAAATGAAATCCAGTGTTCATGTCCTGAATTTGATGTTACAATTTTCTGTTGATGGCCAGGAACTAGCAGGATCCTGGGCCTTCCATTGTTCAGTTGTCAATAGGGTACATGAGTGAAGCTGAGTATGTGGAACTAAGTTATAGAAAAGAGGGAAGTCCAAGTTATTGTTAGCCAATAACATGCAGAACAGCTATGCAGATCATTGTCTCAGCACCAACATGCTTTGCAATGCCATAAATGGGAAGGAACACCTCTACAAATGGCCAATAAAGCTATCCTTTTCAGGGTTATTCTCCATATAATTGATAAAGGCATTAAATAGAACCGTGGGCAAGCTTGCGATTCACGTCTTTGCAGAGAGTTGGGCTACAGAATTCTTGGAACTGGATTACACATACTGAATAGAATTTATGATTTACATAGAACATAGAACATTACTGTGCAGTACAGGCCTTTCAGCCCTCAATGTTGCGCCAACCTGTGAAACCAATCTAAAGCCCATCTTACCTACACTATTCCAATGTCATCCATTTGTTTATCCAATGACCATTCAAATGCCCTTAATGTTGACTAGTCCACTACTGTTGCAGGCAGGGTAGATCTGACCATGTATTCATCATGCTATTGATCCCATCACCTAGGTCCATGCCTGCTGAGTATTGGTCCTGGGTTTACCAATACAGGTCCTAGGGAACATTACCTATTACTTACACAGAATCATAGAATGCCTACAGTGTAGAAGGAGGCCGTTCAGTCTATTGATCCTGCGCTGATAACTGATGTGACTTCCTCCACAACATTTCCAGAAAGGCATTAGAACCTTGGGGGTTCTTTATCCCACCACCCCAGTTCTGAGATTTTCCTTCTTGTAAAAGAATAACAGTAAAATCTGTGAGATACATTCCCACTATAAATAGACCTCAGGGAGTCTTCTGTAAACTGCGCAGAGAAAATTAGTAGAGTGCTCGATTTCCAATCCAATTGAGTTCCTGGCATAGACATGATAGGCCAATTGGGATCCTATTGTGCTATCATTTGTTTTCTTTTATGTAGCCTCTCAGTGGATATTAAAATGAAATCCAGTCATTGAAATTATCAAGTCTTCATACTGGTGATGACATGGAGGTTTTCAGGTATTTCCCCACTGCTGCTAACAACCTGCCTCTTTTCCTGCCTGAAATTAAAAGCATGGCTTTTGACAGAGAGAGGGAAAGAACAAAACCAGAAGACATCAAAATAAGATAATCACAGCAATACCAAATAGAGAATTCAGAGGCAAATTCTTTAGACAAGTAGTGATATGAGTGTGGAATTTGATATTGTAAGGAGTGGTTGAGATTAATAATACAGTTGTATTTAAAGAAAATTTAGGAAAGATATTAGAGAGTAATAATGATGATAGAATTATCTGATAAAGGAATCTGGAGTGGAGAATAAACATTGGCACGGATTATTTGCACCAAATGGATGTCTTTTTGCTCCACATTCCAAATAATAATCCCTCTATATCATATTTGTTGGGAAATAAATCAAAAAAAGTTTGGAAAATAATCCATTTTTAATCTTTTTGGAGTTTAAAGCAATTTTGTAAACTATCCTGAACAGCTGATACATAAGGGACAGAATTTTACAGCCTCACTCATCCCAAAACTGTAAGTTTCCGCCCGAGGTCAAAGAACTATTGCATGGTCCGTCCCTCACTCTCTCTGATTCCCGTGCCAGGTGGCGTGGTAAAATTCTGGCCAAGCAAACAAGCAGGAGTAGGCCACTTGGTCTTTTGAACCTGCTTCATTTTCCACTAAGATCATGACTGATCTGATGATGGCCTTAACTTCACTTTTCTGCTTGCCCCTATAACCTGTTACACAGAACCATAGGGTCCTTACAGTGTAGAAGGGGGCCAATAAGCTCACTGAGTTTGCACCAACTCTCTGACAGATATCTAACTCAGACCCTCTTCCCGTAACCTCACACATTTACCCTGCTAATCCCCCATCTTTAAACACTATAGGTATATTTAGCATGGTCAATTCACTTAACCTGTACATCTTTGGACTGTGTGAGAAAACTGGAGTACATGTAGGAAACCCACGCAAACATGGAGAGCATGTGTAAACTCCACACAATCACTCAGGGCCAGAATCAAACTCAGGTCCCTGTGCTGTGAGAAGGCGATGCTAATTACTGTGTCACCATGAAAGACACATTTGCATTGATATGGTGCCTTTCCTGACCAACATATGTCACTTTCTAGATAAACAGGTCCTTTGAAATGCAGATATTATTATAATGTGAAAAATACAGAAAACAATCAAAGAGGATACCTGGATTTGGACCAGGGACTTCTTGATCTCAATCAAATGCTCTACCACTGAGCTATACCCCCTTCACAGTTGAGTCCTTTATAGATCAAAAAGTTGTCTAACTCTACACTGAATATATATATATATATATGTTGCTGTTCTCTGAAGTGGAGAATTCAAATAATTCTTCTCTGGGAGAAGAAATTCCTCCTCATCTCCATCTTAAATGGGACGTGGTATATTTTTGGCCCTGGTGGATGTTGCAGGTGCAGGGAACAGGACAGTCGTGCAATGTGGCAGGCCATGTGACACTCCTATTGCCACTAGATTCCAGGCTGAGTGAGACTCCGAATCATCTTGATGTTTGAATCCTTTTCTTCATGTTAAAACTGTTGGTATTGTGATCCTATGCATGGGCCAAACTGAAATGAAATACATCCCGTTCGGCAAAATGCACTGCTCCAATCACACTGCAGTGATAGTGATAGCAGGATTGCAAGACTACCTGGATAACACTGCTTATTCCCCTAACCTCTGGCCACATGCAGTCTTAATGCAACTTAATTTACTAGTGACATACTCATATCTCACAGACACCCATTCCCCGTGGTTGCAATCATACAGACATGCAAACTCATCTGTGGACAGCCAGCAGCCTCAGAGGGATGGTAATTGGGTGAACACTGCTGCTGGATTGCCAGATGCATTCCAAGGCTGTAACTTTGCAAATGATGGGCAAGGTACAATCCTATACGTGTCAGGATACTCAGAGATGCCAATACTGGTGACATGACACAATAAATGGGGTACCCACAGATTCACATCATCCAAGACTGATTGGGAACAAAGTGCCTGCAAGCATTGCAGCAATTAGCAAGATAATGAAAATATTGGGCCTTAACATGCTAAGAATGGCTATCAGCATCAGATTGCAAGTTCTTATCTTTTTTTAAATTTTATTTTGCCTGATCCTTTGACTCAGACTGGGTGCAGTCATCCCAAGGGCCCAGCACCATTCCTGGAAAGTTGAATTGAAGGAGGCTATGTCCCCTATTTTCTGACATTAGCAGCTAGAAACGAAGTGAGTTTAAAGGTCAATTGGAATGTGAAGGTCCTTGAAAGGCCAGGGAGAAAGTAAGTGTCAAAGGTAAGTGAATGGGATCCTGGGAGGGGTGTTGCTGGGGTAGAGCAGTGAGATGATCAGAAGTCGGGCAGGATTGAAGGTTGGGGCAGGAAGGTCAGTATGGGAGGTCCGGGAAGATCAGGTGATCAAAGGAGCTTGTCTGATGTTGAAGAGGTCAAAGCCAGGCAGCCAGGGCAATGGGATTTGCTGCAATCACAGATTCCCACGTGCAAGGTGCCAGGTATTGCAACTTAGAGTGGGGGAGGCCCTCAGATCAGATAAGACCTGTGGAGAGGGAAATAGGACTGCCTGATGTTCCTGTGCCTGTCTTTGCATTTCCATCAAGCCTCTAATGGCTGAGTCATGAGGCTCAGTATGGGTCTGGGACCTTGGCTGTCACATCCCCAGTGTGTATCTGTGATGTCCTCAGCAGACTGTAACACTGAACTTAATCTAGAATGTGAATCCATTGAGATGAATGTATCTGTGCTGGTAGAGAATGCAGGGGAA
This sequence comes from Sphyrna mokarran, assembly GCA_024679065.1. Classification (NCBI taxonomy): domain Eukaryota; kingdom Metazoa; phylum Chordata; class Chondrichthyes; order Carcharhiniformes; family Carcharhinidae; genus Sphyrna; species Sphyrna mokarran. The sequence continues at coordinate 98,742,897 of JAGIQG010000003.1, read as the reverse complement.
TGCTGCATCCTCTGAGGATTCATCTTGTCACCCTCTGAGGTGGTGGCCATGCTGGAGTTGTTGATGGAGGAGAGAGTTGGCTCTCTCTGCTTTTTTCCCTGATATTGTTCCAGAACCTGCACTGCAGGATACACAGAATGAGTTCATGGATAAGCACAATCCCTGGCCCACCATTGATCAGTGCAAAACAGTGACCATCCTCACTGGAGTCTGCATAGAGTCCTGCATCTCCATCAGTGCACTCTTGGACGCAGTCCTCCCCTACTACTTCTGCAGTCTCCTCCTCAGCTGGAGTGAGGAGCCAGAGGTCAGGGAAACTCCTTCAAATTTTGATTGTGAGTTCTTTTCTCCTCTAGACAAGCAGAAAGATTGGATGTTATGCCAAGGGGTGCATCACCAGTAAGTGAGCATGCGTGCCTATGACATGTATCTTCCTGTGCCCACCCTCATGTTTGTTGTGTACGTGGTGTCCGTCAGTTTAAGGCAACACAGAAGAAGTGTATCACCTGACTTGAAGGACCAATGGGAACTGATCATGAGTGGTCTTATTTCAGGCAGAATTTTCTGGAACCATGTTATAAGCCTGTAGAACTGGGGCTCTGCCCAAGACAGATTTTATGCTGCACAAACCTCCTGTAACAAGTTTTTTTTTATCAATAAAAACCTTTTGTTCCTAAAAAAGTCTGAAATCTCTTAATGACGCCATAACAGCCACAACATAACAGTGTTCTACACACACACACATGTACACACTCAAACACTGTTCCGAAGCTGCTACATCTAACAGCGTGAAGTGGCTATCACATTCAGTCAACTTTTCTCATGTGATGCTGAGGTCTTTGCACTCACATGTCAACGCTGCTTGCTCTCTTGATGAATGCAGCGTGCAATGAAAATTATGTGCCACTTAGCCTTCTGGTACACAGCTCACCTTTCATCCTCTTCCTGCACCCAGCTTCTACTGGGCCCCAGATCACTGATGTGTGCTGTCACTCCCAGGCAGGTATTCTGAATCAGATGGAACACTTCCCCCTGCTATCCCAAACAGGACCTTCTGCCTTTCCTGGACAGCCTGGAGAAGGACCCGCAGCAGCCTGTCATTAAACCATGGGCCTATTCTATGTCTGCAGTCCAACACTTCATACAGTAAGTCAGTAGCAGACAACAGGTAAAGGAATCCAGAGAGGAAGCAGATGAAGACACAGTATCTGCAGGTGAATATAAAAAAGAAGAAGGGCAAATGAAGTGTGAAACAACCAGGACAGATGCCTAATGAGGCTCCAGGCTTTCAGGAAATGAATATGTGTCCAGGTGTCCTATAAATATGGGCATGGACATTCAACCTGATGTGGTAACAGCAAGGGTGCCAGCTCCATGCCTTCCCCAAATTTTACCGCACTCTTCGTGCATGCATATCTAATTAGCTGACTATCATGTAATCGCACAAGAAAGGTTAAATCAAAAGTCAAGCGCAGGCAAAAGAGACAATCAGTTCCTGTCCTACCACTGAAGATCTACTCTAGTTTGGAAGATTTCACCCTCTGGCAGTGTTGGCCTGAAGATATAGACATCATTATAATGCTAACCCCACTAACCACCAGCTTCAATAAGTACATGCAGTTCAGTATCTGCAGATGTGCTAGTTAGGGAACCTGAGGATGGGGGTAGGGTAGGGGGGGAGGTGGGGAAGCCATGCTAGAAGTGGTACCACCAAGCAACACATAAAGACCAAGAAAGAGTTTCAATTTACTCATTCATGAGATGTGGGCATCACTGGCAAAGCCAGCATTTATTGTTCATTCCTGATGGCAGTTGAGAGTCAACTACATTGCTGTGGATCTGGAGTTACATGCATAACAGAACCAGGTAAGGACAGCAGATTTCCTTCCCTAAACTTCTTTAATGAACCAGATAGGTTTTTTATGACAATCGACAATGGGTTCACGGCTTTTAATTCCAGATTTTTATTGAATTCAAATTTCACCATTTGCTGTGGTGCAATTCGAATCCAGATCCTTGGGTATTAACCTAGGTCTCTGGATTACTAATCCAGAAATGATGCTGCTACATTCCTTTAATGGAAGGATAATAGAACATAATTAAAATGAATTTATTACAAAAAGGCATGCCAGGATTATAAAACAGGCATCAAAATAGTACAGAAGTTTTTTGAATTATGTATGGCAAGTGATATGAAGAATCAATAGATCATGTCGGCTCACGGAGCTTTTTTTTGTGGATGACATGGTGGCACAGTTGTTAGTATTACTGTCTCACAGCTCTAGGAACCTATGTTCGATTCTCAGCTTGGGTCCCTGTCTGTGGAGTTTGCACATTCTCCCTGTGTCTATGTGAATTTCCTCCATATGCTGTGGTTTCCATCCAGGTTCAGTGCATTGGCTATGTTAAATTATCCCTAGTATCCCACAATGTGTAGGTCAGAGGTATTAGCGGGGTAAATATGTGAGGTTACGGAGATGGGGCCTGCATGGGATTGTTGTTGATGCAGACCCAATGGGCCAAATGGCCTACATCTGCACTATAAGTATTGTATTTTTTTATACAGTTAGTTATATTAAAAGCATCAGACAGAGTCGGAACACAGAGTGGAGTTGGGTGAGGGCCTGACATCTGATATTACTTTGTCTGGAAGGGTGTTAAATAAGTGTGTTGCCTTAGTTTGTACCAAGAGCAGACAGGTAATTTATTTGATCTGGAAAATGGAAAAGAGGGTATTGCAGAGATAAGTGGTGGCACAATTCCCATTACTACCAGCATGGTTACCGAACAGCTGTGCAGACTTAAAGTAAATAAATCCTGCAGGCCGGATAAGATGCATCCGAGAATCATTAAGGAAGTAAGGAACTCTGGCACAAATCTTTCAAAAATCTCTGAGCGCTACAGAGGTGCCAAGGGACTGGAGAAAGGCAGATGTTACTCCAGTTTTCGAACAAAAGATAGCAAAATTGACCAAAGAAGCTACGAGCAGTGTCCGTTGTGTAAAGTTCGGGAAACCTTAATTAAAGATAAGATTGTGGAGCATCTGACAGAAGTAAAATCTTAAACCATAAAGAATATAAGTCTATGAAGTAGAGTTCTACCAATCTAATTTACTGTTAATTCTTTAAGCATACAACGAAGTAGCTTGATGGGATAAGACAATGGAAATGATACATGGATTTCAGAAAGGTCAGTGCTGCTATTCCTCTGTGAAGAAAACAGAATCGCAGCATTGTTATGGAGCAGAAGGAGGCCATTTGGCCCATCATGTCTATACATGTAAGGAGCTGGCATATTTTATAATGGAGTTATAATGGAGAGCAATTATTCTCATGTTGGGAGAATGTAACAGTGAGATCCCACCAGGACTTTTTTGCTTAATATTTTCATAAGTGATTTGGATGGAACTGGAGGCACAAGTGCAGTGGCCAATTTTCAGGTGACACAAAGCTAATGTTGGTAGTACAAAAACGAAAAGTGCTGGAAAAGCTCAGCAGGTCTAGCAGCATCTGTGCAGAGAGAATAACCGTTTGAGTCCAATATGATTCCTAACCATACATATGTTGGACATATCATAGAGTAACAAAGTTTTGCAGTGCAAGAAGAGGCGCTTCAGCCCATCATGTCTGTGCCAGCCATCAAGCACCTATCTATATCCGTCATCATGGACTTGAAGCATTGCATGCACTGCAGCAATTCAAGGAGGCAGTTCACCACCACCTTCTCAAGGGCAACTAGGGATAGGCAATAAATGCTGACCAGCCAGTGACATCCATGTCCCACAAAATGAATATTTAAAAAAAAATCTCCGTCACTGATGCCGCCAACAGTATTTTGCTTCTATTTTAATGTAGGTAATAGATTGAGAAATGCTACAGGGAGTGTTTAAATTGAGAAGTTTGTCTGTTAAATGAAAGTCAACAGAAAGAAATGTGCAATGTTTCACATTGGGTCCAAATAAGTCCAGGGAGGACCTCGTACCTAAATGGAAAGAATATTGGTGCAAGAAAGAATGGGAATCCTGATTGATAGCTAATTAAAGCTATCACATTAATGGTTGCAGTGAGCAAAAGAGATGTTGGAATGAATAAAAAGGTCAATATCAGACCAAAATATTGAATTAATCTTGCCATTTTGAAAATTCGGTATGTATCCATACAGTTCTCATTAACACAGTAGAGAAAGTATGTCATTAAGTGAATGAAAAAGGATCATCTGGAATCATTGAGAGAATGGAGGAATTGCCTAATGCCAAGCAATTATATAAAATGGGCCTGTTCTTACTTGGAAAAAACAGGATTGAAACATGATTGCTTATTTTTGGATTCTAAAGGGACTAGATAATATAAATGATTTCACCTTGTACAGGACTGTAAACCAGAGGACACAATCAACTCTTACAAGTATAAATTCAAAACTAGTCTGCTGAAATATTTTTCAATGAGTGAGTGGTAAACCTATGAAGCAGGTTCCTGAAGGAAATGATGAAAGCAGAGAGTGTTAATTCATTTAAATGCAAATTAGATTGATTTATTTCAGAAAGTAATATTTTGGGATATAGTATTTGACTAATTTATGACACAGCATATGGTAAGTATGAGATACCTAGGAGGAAGAGGTGACTTTGGTCATGATTCTTAATGGTTTCTACTACTTCAGATTTTCCTCGCCTCATATTAGAGATTAGTCAATTGTGTTACAGAGCTACCAGGATAGTAAATGGGTCTTGATCTTTTTGCATTTTGTGATTCCCATTCCTATGGCAGAGGTTTGTGGCCTTCAATTTCATCCTCTTCTGTTGCTTTAGTGCACTTTATGACCAATTATTTTCAAAGTGGCCATGTCAGCTACATCATGGGACTGTAGTTTCCATTCCCATTAATATGTGTGCTAAAGTTCTTGAAATTAAAGGAGCAATTTTGAAATGCAGCAAGCTGGGGAAGTTGACAGACACATATTGTCATCTTGTTTGACAGTTAATCATTGGATCGTGCAGCTGGATTGTCTTAAAAGGATTTGATGAGAGAGAAGCTGGACAGTTTTGACCTGCCTATGCAAGCTGGCTGAAGGGTATTTTCCCTGCTCCCAAATAGCTAGGCCCAAGGTCCAAACAAAACTAGATCTCTGGCATCATTTAACCAGCAAGTTGTTGATGTCTGCTGCACATCCTCAGATAATAGACCCCAAGTGTTGCCCACACCAAAACCTTACATAATCTGGCAGGTGGCACACTTATATCGTAGAACACTCTGCATCAAACATATCAGACACTGAGATGCCTGTTTTAGGCTGTAGAGTGCAACATCAAATAACTTTGAAAGATTTGTGTCAACGGTTTCAAGTCTAAGTTCGGGTTCTATTTGCATCATGCTGCAATACACATAGTAATCATTATTTTCCAAGTAGGACTGTGCAGGATAAACTCATATGAATCCTTATACTGGGGCTGTGGTAAAAGGGCTGCATATTATGAGGGAATACACTTTGTGAGCGGGCAGGAGCAGAGCGGGAGAGTGCAGATTTATCCATGAAAGAAAAACTGTAACGTCACTGCTATCATTGAACACATCTGGATTTGTTTGGTGGGCAAGGAAGCTCCTGTGAAGCACCCTGAAACATTTTTTGACATTAAAGTCATCATTGTTATGCTATCGTAATGGAGGAAAACACGAGATGAAATGCTAGCCAGTATGTGCAGAAACTGCAACTTTAATTTAGCCACCGATATAAAACTGCATTGTCTACTTTTGTACATTCGTACAGTCATTCAGTCTTTACTAATACCCTTCCAAGCAAATCACTTTAATAAAACATTGAGAAAAAGATCATGTAAATACTCAATTGCTCATAATAGATTCCAGCATCTGCAAATAATCTTTTTTTAAATGACTTTAAACTCACATTCCATTATTATTATGAAACACTTTAATAAGAAAGGTAAAAAAAAAGCCATGAAGGACATGGTGAAATTTTGCTAGATGTTAGCAAGTATAAAATATAGAAAAGGTTATGTTTTCTTTCTTCAAAACTGCTTTGTCCCAATTCTAATGCACTGCCTGTCAATCACAGATCAGTTATGACAGTTCAAAGTCATCCAAGCAGGGATCAGTGGATATTCAGAAAGATCTAAAAGCAGGACTGTCAGGAACAACATTACTGCATTAACATTTAATTGCCTTTTAAAGGAAAAGTGATCAGTATGAAATCATTTTAGAAACGTAAGTAGAGATATTTTTAAAGAGTTCAATATGGACCTATAAAAAGATCCAGGAAAGGGAATATTGCAACTTTTAACAATCAAGCATGAAATGTTCTTTTTGCTAACTTGCACAGACAAGTTGGTTTAATTTAAAAGCAAAAGTTTTCCAATGCATTTTGTTACAATCCTCTAACCTACACAGTTAAGCGTTATGAAGCGTTATGAATGAATTCATAAGAGTGTAACAACATGCAACCAGATAGGATATCAGAATGCAATTATTCAAAACAATGTGCTTTTCATGTTGTTAGCATATCTGAATAATTGTGGATTTTCTCCTTCTGATGAAATTACATTATTTTTTGTAGCTAATGGTGCTAAAGCAATAAAAACTCAAACATCATATTAGACTGCTAATATTTCGACAGTTTTCAAGTTATATTATCAGTATCTGCAAATAATTGTCTTTTTCTTTGAGATTAAATTACATTATTGTGTATTTTTTCATGGCTAATAAATAATGATGGATGGCTCTTATTTTCATCACCACCTGCAACCATTTAGTCATCTTCTGATTGTTAAAGAAATAAGAAAAGTCTTGTCCTATTGTGAAGCCAGTGGAATCCAGTCAAAAATCATTATATTTATTGTGGCTTTAATCCTAAAGATTTGAACATTTATTTTTGTCTCTCATAAATACCATGCATAAAGGCATTTAGTTGTTAGATGCTTGTACTTTTTCTACTTTAGAAACAATATTTTCCATTTATCACTTATCTTTTAGGATCTATTAATGAAGTTTAGCATAGAATTTGACAATTGGAAAAATTAAAAATCTTAATCGAATCTAAAAACCTGTTTGCAGTACTCCTCAAAATGATGTAACAACATGGGCAGAATTGTCCAGCCATGCTCGCCCTGAAACCAGAAAATCCTGCCCGAGGTCAGCACACCTTTCCATGGCCTGCCCCTCACCCTCCCTCATTCTTGTGACGGGCAGGACAGTAAAATTTTCACCCTCATGTCAGTACAAGATGATGTAATTAGAGACAAATTTGAAGATTTGGTGAAGTGGACAATGATATCTAAATGTGGACCAATATTGCTATTGAGAACAACTTGGCTGTTATCTATTGTAAATCTTAATTTCACAAAATATTACAGCATAGATATAACACTGATATGGTAACTATGCTTTTGAATGTTATTTGGAACTTGTGGATCCTTCTCAAATTTTTTTTAAAAGTTTTTTTTTATATAAACATGGCCTTAGGAGCCAGAACCTATTCATCAGAAAGCAATAGGTGTTTTAGCCCCAAGGTTGTGTCAAAATAACGTACATATTATACCTGACATGTTTTTATCTCAAGAAGAATTTATTGGACATCTGATGTGTGAATATTTTATTGAAGAGCTTACTGCTGCAAAAATAAAATCATATATGTAAATTAATAACTACACAAATTACAGAATTTTATGATGGATGTTCCACATACTGCATTACCTTGTTGATTTTTTCAAGCAATACTGATATCTGTAATTTTTAAGCACTTTGTGCAATCTGGAATGCTAACTCAAAGAAGCATTCTAAAAATAATTATAATTGAAGAACATTTTGATTAAAACATTGGTGCCTTTTGTACATTCTCATTAGCAACAACTGGTACCAGAAGTAACTGATCTGTGATCTGTATTTACTAATTGCAAAGAAATGTAGTTAGAATTGGGAATTTTACGCTTCAGAAGCATATTTGGCAACTTTTAAACTGTGTTTCCTTTAATTGCAAGGACCATGTTTAAAGCTACAGTGTGGCACTTCATAAAAAGTACCAATTAATCTGTTTAATGTTAGCATTCTCATAGAGAAATGTTGCCTCATTAATATAAAGCAACGCAACAAAAAAAACCCAGGAGGTGGGGGCTGGCGGGGGGAGGAAAGTCTTTGCTTTCCATAGCAGGTGGTAATTGAAACAAAACAAGAACTCATTAGTGCAGCGTCTGGTTGCCGATGATACAAATACACCATAGAACAAAACCAAAACAGAAGAGCTTGAAATAAAGTGGTCATCATCTAATTAACAGAACATGTTTTAATTACAGAGTAAACCATGCAGTGCAGTGTCAAATTAACTGATGTGCTAAGTGCCAGTTTACAATATCAGAAACAGACAAATAATTGCAATCTAATTACATCCAGGTCTATTGCACACCAGTGCCTCAAGCCCATCTTAATAAACAAGTTTTTACATCAAACCATGAATAGCAAATACAGCAGGGCTGCTAATTGCTACATTGGATATTGGGAATTTGCCAGCTTTGACTATTAAAGTAAGCTCTTGTGTGAATTGGAGTTGCTCTGCTACGCTTTAATAGGAATGAAATGAGAGGCAGAAATTGGGTGTATTACTACAACTCAGTATGTAAATAAGATAACTGGGTAATTTTTATTTTATTTATCAGCTTCCTTGCAAATGGCAGTTTAGTTATGGCAATCAACAACTCCTCTGTGCTTGACGTACAATAGGCAAACTGTACAAAAAGCATTCCATGGGCATTTGAAGGACTTTTGTTTTATTCCAGCCCAGGGATAGATGAAGAAAATGGCCCTTTTCTCATGACTGTTGAACAGCATGAGTGAAATGTGATCTGGCACTCTCGCTTCAGTCCCTCGAGCCCATAGCACAAAATTGTCTTCAATTTGGCTCTCTCAGCTCTGAAAAGCATGGGTTGAATTTGAGAAATATGAAAATATGACTTGGCATACTATTGAATCCTAGGGACTTGCAACCACACACAAGATGCAGCATGGTTGAGTACTAACAAGATGCAAATTGGAAAATGAGTTAGCTCAACTCTCTTATGCTTTTTTTGGTAGGGGGAGGGTAAAACATATCCTGACTAGCTTTGGCTGTTTATTTATCTACTAGCCAGTTTTTCCACCTATACTGTTAGCTTTCTTCAATTGGTAGTATTATCACCTACGACCAAGTTGTAAATTAAAAATCCCATACAATGACTGATCTTATATACTTGGTTATCAAGTAATACCTAGATTTTATAACACAGAATCAGGCCCTTTGCCCCAAATGTCTGTGCCATTATTTATGCCCAAAATGGGCCTCTTCACAGGGGGGAAATGTGCATTTTAAGGTGCACCATCTGAGTTGTTAAAGCAAGATCTTCTCTGCATTCTCATTACATGTGGAAATCAAAGATCCTATGGTACTCTTTGAGGAAGAACAGGACAGTATGTTTTGGCAAGCATTCCTCCCTCAATTAATATCACCAAAATAATTAACTGACCTGCATACATTGCAGTTTATGACAGGTTAGAGATTTGTCCACTTTAATATAATGGGGAGGCAGTGGCGCAGTGATATTGTTGCTGGACCAGTAATTCAGATACCCAGGGTAATCCTACAGGGGACCTGGGTTCAAGCCCCATCACTGCAGATGATGAAATTTGAATTCAATAATACGTTTAGATTATGCCAATTGTCAGAAAACCCATCAAGTTCACTAATGCCTTTTAGGAAAGGAAATTTGCTTTCCTTACCTGACCTGGCCTACATTTGACTTCAGATCCACAGCAAAATGGTTGACTCTTAATTGTTCTTTGAAATGGGATGGCAACAAATGTTGGCCCAGCCAGCCACACCCATATCCCATGAAAGAATAAGTAAAACAATCAAAATCTTCATTATCTAGTCTGCGTTTTGCCAATATTGCAGCCACTTTACGTTGACTGTTGCATGCTGGGAACAACTTCTCTCCATGGAACGTGCATGTCGACTGGAAAAGGATGCCATCATTTATGGAAAGGGCTACTTGGCTACTGTGGCTTTGGCTTAAATTTTATGATCCAAGATTGGGAGTATTTCCTGCCTTTATTTTGACTCGTGATGGCATTGAGCATCATTTCAACATTGTAATACCAGTTTCAGACATTACAGCATATGGGCAGGTCAAAAAACAAGGAACCCACCCACATTATTTGAATATCAAGGTAAAAGGCAATTCAGCTAATTAACCATTCACCTCATTGCAATAATAGGCTGGAAGGCATTAACACACATCAGAACGAGATTTGCAATGGGGTTGGGATCTGTTTTTTCAAAGGGCGGCACGGTGGCACAGTGGTTAGCACTGATTCCTCACAACTCCAGGAACCTGGGTTTGATTCCCGCTTGGGTCACTGTCTGTGTAGAGTCTGCACGTTCTCCCCATGTCTGCATGGCATTCCTCTGGGTGCTCCTGTTTCCTCCCATAATCCAAAGATGTGTGGGTTAGGCGGATTGGCAATACTATATTTGCCCTTAGTATCAGGGGAACTAGCTAATGTAAGTACATGGGGTTATACGGATAGAGCCTGGGTGGGATTGTGGTTGATGCAGACACATTGGGCTTCAAACCCTGCCAAAACACTCCAGCTAACCTCCCAGCTAAGATATTCGTGCCCTTCCCATTTAAGTGTTCCCCATCCCTCCCACACAGGTGCCCTTCTCTCATGAACACTTCGCAATGACTAACAAATGTAAACCCCTCTGTCTTACACCAATCCTTCAGCCACGCATTTAGCTGAAGGGCCTCAGTATTTCTAGCCCCACCATCACTAGGCACTGGTAGCAGCCTAGAGATTGCCACCCTGGAGGCCCTGCTCTTCAGCCTGGCACCCATACTGCCCATGTATTTCCCCCCGTCTCTTTCCTACGTCCTTCTCACCTATGTGCACAATTATGTCAGCTTGGTTCCTTTTGCCCTTCAACACCCTTTCTACCTTTTCCGAAACATGCTGTACCCCTGCTCCAGGGAGGCAGACTACCATTCTAGAGTCTCGATTTTGCCCGCAGAACCGCCTATCTATTCTTTTGACCCTCCCATCCCCCATCACTATTTCACTTCTAATCCCCTTTTTTTTCTGTAAGGCGTTCCGGTCCTCCTGTCTTCCCTCTGGAAGATCATGTCCCCCATTTGATACCCTTACCTTGACATCTTGGGAGACTGCTACTGCGGCAGCCTTTGGACATGACTTTTTTTCTTTTTCCCTTTCCTAATGGTTACCTACCTGTCCCCCTCCTTAGGCCCTGCTATCTCCACTTGACTATGGTTCATACCTATTACAGCCTCGTTCTCCCTCACTAGAAGTACATCCTCAAGCCTCAGCTCTAACTCCCTGACCTGGTCTCTCAGACATTGCAGCTCCCAACACTTAGCGCAGATGTGAACTTTCAGGAGACCAGTTGTCCCCAGAAACTCCCACATGTAACAATGTACGCAGTTGATTCGTCTCCCAGTTGAGTATGCCATTTATCTGAGTACCTATGGGGATCAAAACACACAAAGGGAAAAGAAGAAAGACAGCAACAGAAACACCCACCTTTCCCAAGCCTGCACTCGCCGAAGATAATAGAGTTTGGACAGAAGCTGACTGGATATAATTGTAGATTAAAAACCCACCCACAGGAACTGTCCCTTAGAATCCTCATAGAATCCTACTTGAACTAATGTGGAGGGGGAGTGGGGATGAAACCAATAGCTCAGTAGGCACTGGGATTGGGAGCGAGTTGAGTGACAGGGTAAGATTAGACGAGAGGAAAATCATCCGGGAGAGGGAGGATCTGAGTGGCGTGGAGGTCTGGAGTGTGTCTGTTTTAATGTGAGGAGCGTAACAAGTAAAACGGATGAACTTAAGGCCATAATGTTTGCAAGTAATTTAGATGCTGTTGCAATGACAGAGATGTGGTTGAAAGAAGGGCAGGACTGAACAGTTAAATATTCCTGGGTATCAGCGTTTCAGGCGTGATAGAGGAGGGTCAAAAGGAGAAGGGGCAGTGGCGTTATTAGTTAGGGATTACATTACAGTGGTGCAGAGTGAGGATAATTTAGAGGAGTCGGGAAGTGAGTCGCTGTGGGTGGAGTTCAGGAATAGGAAGGGAGCAATCACTTTGTTAAGGGTATACTGCAGGCCACCAAATAGCCTGCGGGAGGTGGAAGAAAGGATATGTAAAGAAATTCTAGATAGGTGTAGAAAAAATAAGGTTGTTGTAGTGGGAGACTTTAATCTCCCTGGGGTGGATTGGAAAGTGCCTAGGGCTGGGCGTCCGGATGAGGAGGAATTTGTAAAATGTACACTGAAAGGGTCTTTGGAGCGGTATGTAGCTAGCCCGACTAGAGAGGAGGCTATATTGGATTTACTTCTGGAAAATGAGCCTGGTGAGGTTGCAGTAGGGGAACATGTGGTGAAAAGTGACCACAATTCAGTCTACTTCAGGACACTAATGGAAAAAGATGAATGTTGTCCGAAGGGAAGGGTGCTAAATTGGGGGAAGGCTAGATACAGCCGGATTAGGCAGGAACTCATAGATACTGATTGGGAGAGGTTGTTTGAAGGTAAGTCCACGTTCAGCATATGGGAATCTTTTAAGGGACAGCTGAAAAGGTTGCAGGAAAGACATGTGCCAGTTAAGAGGAAGGATGGGAAAGATAGGATCAGGGAGCCATGGATAACTAGGCAAAAAAAATCTTATCGTGTAACTCCCTCCTACATTGCTCCTTCCAAAATGCATCACCTCGCATTTATCTGGATTAAATTCCATCTGCCGTTTCTCTGCCCAATGTACCAGCCTATCTATATCCCGCTGTATTGCCTGACTCTGCTCCTTACTATCAGCAAGTCCAGCCATTTTCATATAATCTGTAAACTTGCTGATCACACCACTTACTCTCTCTTCCAAGTCATTTATGTATATTACAAATAACAAAGGCCCCAGTACTGAGCCCTGTGGCACCCCACTAGTTACAGACCTTCAGCTAGAAAAGGACCGTTCCACTACTACTCTCTGTCTCCTATTACCAAGCCAGTTCTCAATCTATCTCAATCCATCTAGATACCTGTCCTTGTATCCCATGTGCCTTAACCTTTTCTACCAAACTATCATGAAGGACTTTGTAAAACGCCTTACTGAAATCCATGTAGACGACATTTGCGGCTCGTCCTTCCTCGACTGTTTATGTCACCTCCTCAAAAAATTCTACCAGATTTGTAAGTCACGACCTCCCCTTAATAAAGTCACGCTAACTATCAACCTACTTTGCATCAGTATTCACGAAGGAGAAGGACCTGTTGTCAGGTACTGTCTTGGAGGGAGTTGTAGACTCATTAGATGAAATACCAATTACGAGGGAGGAAGTGTTCGGGTTTTTAGGTAGTATTAAAACTGATAAATCTCCAGGGCCTGATGGCATTTATCCCAAGCTGATTAGGGAGGTGCGAGGTGAAATTGCTGGGCCTCTGACGCAAATGTTTGTCTCTTCTTTGAACACAGGTGAGGTCCCAGAGGACTGGAGAATAGCTAATGTTGTACTGTTGTTTAAATAGGGTAGTAGGGATAACCCTGGTAATTATAGGCCCGTTAGTTTGACGTCAGTGGTAGGGAAGTTGTTGGAAAGTTGTTGGAAAGGGATAGGATTTATAAGCATTTTGAGTGTGGCAATTTAATTATTGATAGGCAGCATGGCTTTGTTAAGGGGAGGTCGTGCCTTACGAATCTGGTAGAATTTTTTGAGGAGGTGACAAAAATGGTCGACGAAGGACGAGCCACGCATGTCGTCTGCATGGATTTCAGTAAGGTGTTTGACAAAGTCCCTCATGGTAGGATGGTGGAAAAGATTAAGGCTCATGGGATACAAGGATAGGTGTCTAGATAGATTGAGAAGTGGCTTGGTAATAGGAGACAGAGAGTAGAAGAGTTCTTTTCCAGCTGGAGGCAGAGAAATGGTAGATGGGATTTAATCCAAATAAACGCGAGGTGATGCATTTTGGAAGAAATAATGTAGAGTGAGTTACACGATAAATGGTAGGCCTATCAAGAATATAGAAATGCAGAGGGACCTGGGGGTACAAGTACAAATCCTTGAAGGTGGCAGTACAGGTGGAAAGAATGTAAAAGAGGGCCTATAGGGGAGGGGTATAGAGTATAAATCTGGCGTCTAATGTTACGGTTGTATAGAATGTTTGTTCACCCGCATTTGGAGTACTGCGTCCAGTTCTGTTTGCCTTACTACCAGAAGGATATGGAGACCCTGGAGAGAGTGCAGAGGAGGTTTACCAGGTATGGAAGGACTGAGCTACGAGGAAAGATTGGGCAAATTGGGTCTGTTCTCCTTCGAAAGGCGGAGAATGAGGGGAGGTCTAATAGAGTTGTATAAGATTATGAAGGGTATAGATAAAGTGAACAGTGGTAAGCTTTTTCGTAGGTCGGATACAAAAATTACGAGGGGCCACGGGCTTAAGGTGAGGGGGGTGAAGTAAAACTCGGATAGGGAGGTTTCTTACACAGAGGGTGGTGGGGGCCTGGAATGCACTGCCAAGTGTAAGGTGGTGGAAGCAGGCACGTTAGGGTTGTTTAAGGCTTACTTAGACAGGCACATGAGCGGATTAGAGATGGAAGGATACAGGAGACTTTTCTAAGACTAAGAGCCTTAGGACATCCTGGAATCAATTGATTCCTATGGACCTTCCAACATATTTCATGGCTCACTTGCTTTATTTCTGTGCTTCTGGGGATTCCATAAATGTCTGTCTAAGTTTTGCATGTTTATTAATCTTTTCTTTTACTTCACAGGTGATTCAGTCCGGCTTGTTGGCCAACAAGGGGCATACATGCAGTGAGTCGTGCGAGGGCTGTTCTTGGATGTTGCTTTGAGACTTGCTTAATGCTTCACGTCGTCAGTGTATGCTTAAACTGGACCATCTGACGGGCAACATGACAGCTCAGTGACTATCACTTTTTGCTGTGCAGATACATGAATTTGGTTCTGTGTCTGTGGGAGTTTGCACATTCTCCCCGTGATTGCGTGGGTTTTCTCCAGGTGCTCCGGTTTTCTCCCACATCTCAAAAACGTGCTCTTAGGCTGACTGGTGTAACAAATTGTCCCTAAATTAGATTTCCCTCAATCTTCCCCAATAGGTGTAGACAAAGGTCATAGGTAGAGGAGGGCATTCACAATGTTAAAATAGCAGTGCGGCTCGTTGGACGAAGGGCCTGTTTCCCGTACTGTATTGTTCTTTGTTCTTTGTCTCTTCCCTTGCTCTGAGAGCACAAATGTCTGTGCTTGGAAACATGTATAAATCGGCCAACTCCTCACTGACAACAGCTGGGGGAGGCTTGCTGATTTTTGAAATCCCCTGCTGCCTATGAAGATTAGAGATTAGATTAGATAATGTTTAAAATAAAAACAGAAAATTCTGGAGAGCTCAGCAGGTCTGGCAGTACCTGTGGAAAGAAAAAGAGATTTAATGTTTCAAGCCTTCTTCAGAGTCAGAGAGATAAAAATATGATGGGTTTTATACTATCGAAAAGAGGGAGAGTAGTAGCTGGAGCAAAATAGAAGGTCTGGGATTGATGGGAGCTCAGGAAAGATTTGACAAAAATATCATGGACTCAACTCAAAGGAGTTGTTAATGGAGTGTTAAAGACTAATAGCAGCATAAGGTTGAGATCGCAGATCAGTACTCTCTGAATGCAAAATATGAGAACAAGATACAGATTAGATCGATGGTGGGGGGGGAGGTTGTTGGGAAAATAAATATCAAAATAGAGGACAAAGTTCATGGTCTAAAGTTATTAAACTCAATGTTAAGCCCAAAAGACTTTAAAGTATCTAACTGGAAGATGAGGTGCTGTCCTTCCAGTTTGCACTGGGCAAATCCCACCCAGCCAGATGGAAAATGCACACTCTTCACTATGTATAGTAGGTGCACTTGATTGAGCATCCAGGATTGAGTGCCTGAGAAACTGTCTGGCAGTTTAGCAACAGTGGAGAAGTTGAGAGAAGTGATGGTGAGGTAGAGCTGGATGTCATCAAGGAAAATGTAGAAACTAATGCTGTCACTGAGGAACAGTGTACAGGTGAGAAATAAGAGAGGATCAGGGACAGATCCTTAGGGGATTCCCATATAGCGGCGTGGGATGTGAAGGTATTACAGTTAGGTTCTGAGGCCTAGACTTTCATTCCTAAGGCAACTGCGCAGAATCAAGAGATTTTATGGCTTGCTGCACCTGTTTTGGGGTACAGCCTTGAATGGCAGGATCTTCATTCTGTGAGGCAGTAGGTACAAGCTGCACCACCTCGGGATGCTGCAGGGATTGCTGATTGCCAAGGTGGGGATTGTTAAAAGTCCCATCTCTGTTTCTGTGACTTCAGCCTTGCTGTGTTGTTGAATATTATGCCCTCTAACCCTTATTCCACAGACCCTCTCACTACCCATCCACTCCTCATGTCTCATTCATGCCAACTAATGTCTTCCATCTTGCTCTTCATATCCTTCATGCGAACACTTGCCCATTTATCCCATGGCCCCTTATGGCTCCCATGCCATATAGTTACCCACTTATGACCCTCCCCTCATCCCAATGGCCTGTTTTGCTCCTAGGTCAACTTAGTGCTAACTCATGCTAACCCAAATATTTTATTTGTTCAAAGACTTCAAAATATTAAAGGGAACAGATTGGATAGGTGGAAATAAACTTTTTTTCACTGGCTGAGGAGTATAGGATGAGGGAGCATAGTCTAAAAACCAAACCAGAAATGAAATTAGGAAACATTTATACGTGCAAAGAGTGCTGGAAGTTGACATTCTCTTCGCCAAAGGGCAATTGTTAATTTTAAATCTGAGGCTGGAAGAATAGAATCATAGAATGGTCACAGCACCAAGGAAGGACATTCAGCCCTTCAAACCTATGCTGCCTCTCTTCAAAAGCAAGTTAGTTTGTTTCATTTTCCCACTATGTTTCCTGTCCCTCTGGAAATTGGTTCTCATCCAGATTGAATCTGTCTCCAGCAGCCTTTGGTTCTTTTGCCAATTACTCAAAATCAGGGGACTCTGTCTTCTGATTTTCGATCCTTCATAGAATCCCCACAATTACTGATGAATCACCAATCAATCACCAGGCAAGAGTGTTCTCTTCCTGTTGGGGAACACTTCAGTGGTCACTGGCATTCGGCCTCTGATCTTCGGGTAAGTGTTCTCCAAAGCAGCCTTCATGATATATAACAACGCAGAGTTACTGAGCAGAGACTGATAGCCAAATTTGGCACACGAGAACGACCTCAACCGGGATCTTGGGTCACATTACCTGTAAGCCCCACAACTTGCCTGGGCTTGCAAAATCTCACTAACAATTCTGTCTGGAGACAATACACATCTGTTTAATCTGTGCTTAATGCTCACTCCATTCACATTATCTGTATCTTTAAGACTTGATTACCTGTAGAGACTCGCATTTCAACCATTATTTTGTAAATTGATTTTGTGTCTTTGTATGCCCTATTTGTGAACAAAACTCCCACTTACAAAGAACAAAACAGCATGGGAAACAGGCCCTTCAGCCCAACGAGCCCGCGCCGCCACCTCGATGTTCCCACTTCTACACGCGATCCCTGTCCATGTTTATAGATCTATGGATTAAAAACCAAACTTGAGACAATTTAGGGAGAATTTGTTTTGCCAATTAGCCTAAGAGCACATCTTTGGGATGTGGGAGGAAACCGGAGCTCCTGGAGAAAACCCATGCAAGCACGGAGAGAATGCGCAAACTCCCACAGACACAGGCCCAAATCCATGTATCTGCACAGCACAGCTATAGTCACTGTGCTGTAGTATTGCTCATCAGATGGTCCAGGTCAAGCATACACTAACGATGTGAAGCAGTAGGATACTCTTGAAAAAGGTCCAAGAGCAGTCCTCTCACGACCCATCGTGTGTATGCCCCTTGTTAGACAACAAGGTGGACCTGACAAAGATGCATCGCTCTGAAAGCTAGTGGCTTTTGCTACCAAATAAACCTGTTGGATTTTAACTTGGTGTTGTGAGACTTCTTACTCTTGAAGTTTATCGTTATCCTCCTCAGGATTCACTTTTTTGGTCATCAGCAATTTTTGAAATCATGCTCTCTCCAGGCAGGTTTAATTTGTTAATATAAAGCAGGAAAACCAGTGGTTCTTGAACCAACCCTTAGGATACACCACAATATGCCTTCTTTCAATCCAAGAAACAATAGTTCACTTCCATTCTCTGTTTTCTATTACTCAGCCAATTTTGTGTCCAAGCTACCCCATCCCTTTTATTTCACAGGCTTCAACTTTTACAGCAAACATTTGAAACTTTATCAAACACCTTTTAGAAGTCCATCTGTACTAGATAACGGCATTACCTAGGACAATCCCTTCTGAACCCCATCAAAAAAACCCAATTAAATGTGATTTGCTATTGACAAGTGCAAACTGGTTTTCCTTCATTAATGCACGTTATGTCCTGGATTATCATTTCCAAAAGCTTTCCTGCCATGGAAGATTAGATGTCCTGTAGTATACATTCTTTTGACAAAGGTTGATAAGACTTTTGTGTCAACCAAAGGTGTTCGGATTATGAGGAAAAAGAAGATAAATGGTGGGATTTTCTGGCCGCGCTTGCTCCAAGACCAGGAAATGCCACCCTAGGTTAATGGACATTTTGCATGGTCTGTGACGGAAAAATTCCACTCATGGAGTTAGGTCATAGGTCTAACATGATCTCATTGAATGGCTAAAAAGGCTTAAGCGACTATATAGCTTAAACCTGGCCCTATGTTTCTATGTACTATTGCTGCTTTATGTTTCATACTGATGTCAGTCCTTTACTTATGTGAGTATGTGTGGTTACAAATCAGTCTCTGAAAAATCTACTTGGATGTGAAGTGACATTTAGACAGCACAAGCATTTAGGGAAACTTTATTTTCAGCAGATTCCTGTGTGGATTGACTCAAAAGAAAGTGACCATTTTGAGGTACTGAACGTATTCTGTACACCTATCCTTGGGTTCCTGAAACTGAATTTAAATGTGGTATGTTTCTTCGATAAATTTCAGTTACATTTAACAATTTCAATTTCCAAACAAGTGCAATTGTTCTGTGTTACAACTTAAAAGGATACAGAATGATGTAAAGATTAGAGAAGTGTAATTTTAAAATGTAATAAATTGATATTACCTCACCAGTCATATGAAGATTGTATGAACTTCGACAATAATATCCCTAAACCCGATACCAAAGAGAGGTAATGAAAATTCCATGAATAGGTTTTGACATTTGATTCTTTACAATTACAAGTGAACAGTCAGTGGTTACATGTTCCTTCAGAACTGTCCATCACGCCTATTAGTATGGAGATTTTCTGAGGTTTCTATGGAACCAGAAGGTCAAGCTCTGTTTCCTTAACTAAAGTAAAGTCCTTCTTTATTCAAGGCAGTAAATTGATCAAGCTTTGACATGACATGGATAGATCCATAGTAAGCAGTTCTCTGATTGCCATTTTAAATGTAAGCAAGGGAAGAAGTTGAATATTTATGCATCAATTTCTGTAGTAACTTGATTTTAAAGAGGGGCATATGCCATTGACATGTCCCTGAATTACTTGCGTAAGTACTACTTCTAGAGCCTGAAAATAATTCTGGTGTAATTCTGTATTTTTTATACTTCACCTTTGGAGATTTTAAGCATTCCAGGGCCAAATATGAATTAAATGTGGCTGATGTCGCTGCCTGGCACAGGATATGTAACAGAATCTTTAAGATATAGGGCTGCATTTCTTGTCCATTCCCCCAGTCTCCAAGTATGTTTTTGGCAGAATCATCACCTCCCACATCGAACTCAAGCTCACCCCAGAATTGGCACCCCATCCACCATATTTAAATAGATTTTCAAGGGTCGATTAGTCTTGTTATCATGTCAATTATTGTCCGTGCTACAAAGCATTTGGCACAGGCAATCAGGCAGGAAAGGTTAAGTTGATTTTCAAATTAAGTTCTTCAAAGGGCAAGACGGAAGGGGGTTCTATCTTTGGGGTCTTCTCTTTACAGATTAGTGGGACGGTGGGGAATGATGCCGCAGGATAAACCGCTTTGTTCTTCCTACCTGCCAGCTGCCTTAAAACCACCAACCCCTCCCCTGATCTTCCTCCCTCAGCTGCCCAAATCTTCCCTGTCTAAGACCCAAGATTTACCTGTTCCCAGGGACCCTTGAGCTTTCTTCTGCTTCCTTTTGTAGACCTGGCAATGCCCGCTAATGCACTCTTGGCATTGCTTAGACTGATGGAACTGTGGGGGCCAACTGCTCCCAAGGAAGGGACTTTTTCCCCAGTGAGGGATATAGGACACTGGCCCTGTTTAGCCTGTCTGTAGTATGCTCTGGCCGTGAGGCAGAGCAGGCCAGTATGCATCATGGGGAGGGTGAGAGGGGTGGGGAGGGGTGGTGATGGTTAGCTGTCCACCCCATTTCCTGTGATACTCAGCCCATGGTCTTGCTTCATTCCTGGTTGGTGATGCAGAATACATCCTTAGCTTATCTGTTTGAAGAAATTTATATCAATTAAAAAAAGCTGACTCTCCTCTCAACTTAATACACTCAATAGCTGAGGGAAAAACAGGGTCTAATTCTGCTGTCTTTGCTTTGAAACAAGCTGGCAACAGTTCTGACTAATCTTTCTTTAAATATCTGTACTGTGTAATTTGTCACATAGCATGTGTTTTAAAGAGTACAGTGATGTGTGAAAGCATGTAAACTTTATAGTGTGCAATAATAAATACATATTTTTTACATGACTACTTCCATTCCAAGTACGGAAAGTGTCGGGTGCCTATGATTGAAAGCACCAGAGACACAGTTAACCGCCACTGACACATATTCAAATCTAACCCACTGCACACACTCATATTGTCACATAATTTCACCTACTCTTCTCTAAAAACTGAAACCACTCAGATCCCACACAGTCTCTCTTACTTCCTCACACACAGCTATCTGACCAGTTTGTAAAATTGCGACCTGTCAGTTTAAAAATCAGAGGGAGAATGTCAAGGCAAACATAGAGAACGTGTTACTTTTCTTTAAGAAAAAGAAAAACTATTCGGGTTTCTTTTCTTTCCACTTCTTTAATTGTCTCAGAAAGGATCTATTTTTATTCTTATATTGTATCTTATTGCAATGTTGATCTTTTAGTATGCTGGACTTTCTTATGGGAACTTGATATCATGATATATGGAGCCTTTATACTGAATCTTTGGACATTGATATAATACTAAGTTTACTAGAATGCCAGTGTCAAATGAACCATATAAAGTTATTGATGTTGTCAAGCATTGGAATAACTAGATTCATCTTCATTTCTGTGTCCTCTTTGTTAATGATCCAGCAATCATTACATTTTTAACTTATTTACTGTCTGTGATATTTTGAGATGTTTCTTCAGAGTTGTTACCTGTCAGAGACATAGAGAACATGATTTTAAAATATAGAGGTTCAATCAAAATATAAAATGATTCTGACTATAAAGTACAGAAAAATACCATTTAATACATTTGCATAAACTGCGGAACCGACACCATAACCCTTAGACCTAGAACTGAAGAACCATAGTATGGCATATAAACCTTGAACCCTGCTGATGTACATTTACACAGGTCACACAAGTCCATCACTGCTCCCTAAATCAGCATGTGAAAGTGCCTGCTCAGTGTAGATGAAATTATACAATTCTGTTCTTTATACCATAGATATCCAACAAGACCCATGTTATAAATTCAATACATTGCAGGGTTCTGTTGTGTTACAAAACTCTAATTCATTGTCACAACAAGCTTTTAACTTTATAGTATTTTTAAAGTTTATTTATTAGTGTCACATTAACAGTGCAATGAATGTACCTTAAGAATCTTTTAATTGCCACATTCTAGCATTTGTTCGGGTGCACTGAGGGAGACATTAGCATGGCTAATACACCTAACCAGTGCCACTTTTGGACTGTGGGAGGAAACTGGAGCACCCAGAGGAAACCCATGCAGACACGGGGAGAACGTGCAGACATCTGGAAAAAATGGTGTTCACTTTTATGTATGTAATTTGTGTTTCTTTGTGTATCTATATATATATATTAAACCTTGTCACAATGTTCTATGTATTGAATATTAATCTTTATTTAACTCTTAGGCAGAGTTAGGCATTAAATTATAGTTGACTATATTCCATGGCTAGTAATGGTGTTTGGGAGTGTTTACCTTTGTTTAGTAGTTTAATCTGTACAAGTGGATAGATAGCACAATACAGCTTTTATGAATCATTAGATAGTGGACAACATGCCTATGTAACCTTCAATTAATATGCTGGAAGAAAATAAGAAGTTGAAGATGCTACATCTTTATTTCCTGATTGTTTGCAATTTGAAATTAATTAAGTCTCTCTTTCTTAAAATGATTGTAATGTTTTGTTTACCATCTTAACTGGCAATGGTAGTAAGAATCATATTGGGTCCATATAAATATTTGAAAGGGAGGTCTCATGAAATAATGGATAGTGTCCCTGCCTCTGAGCTAGAAAGTCCAGGTTCACTCCCCACTCCAGGACTTGAAGGCCACAGAATATGCACTGATATGTGGTCAAACAGGTTGAATATCAACCTGCAAATCCCTTCACCATAGTCCCATGGCAGAGGGAAGGAGTGGGCTAGATTCCTGATCAGCCATACGATGAAAAGAAATCTGGAGCTTCCAACACCACTATTCATAGTTCCAGACTACACTTACGTGAAAGTGCATATTGCCTCAGCAATTTGGACTCTTTGGAAGGTCAAGTTGGTTCAATTGACTGGACGGCCAGTGTGGATCAGATTGCTGCCAGCAGTATGGAGTTTGATTGCTGTTCTGGTTGGTGTGGATTCTGCCTTTGAGCAGAGAACTGAAGCAGAAGAGAAATATTTTCATCATGGTGAACTTTGTAGGAAGTTGGGACATTGTAACATTCATTATGCCAGGTCTAATTATCTGACTTTGAAAACCAAAGGAGGGAAGTTTCACATGCATGAGCACATGGCAAGAAAATGCATAGCCAAATATTGGAAGCCTTCTTTAGAAAGTTTCAACACTGCAATCGTGTTCATATTAATGGCTATTGGGTTTTTTCTCAAATGGAATCATAGAATCCCTACAGTGCAGAAGAGGCCATTTGGCCCATCATGTCTGCATCTAGTCCCTGATTTTCCCCAGGCATTTGCCCCCGCACTGTCCCTGTAATCCCATGCATTTCCCATGGTTAATTCATCTAACCTACACATCTTGGCACACTAGGGTCAATTTAGCATGGCCACTCCACCTAACTAGCACATCTTTGGACAGTGTGAGGAAATTGGAGCAGCCAGAAGAAGTCCACACAGACAGTGAGAAAATGTACACATTCAAACAGCACATTCAATCTGACGTACTGATAGAGCAAGTGAGAATTATTGGGAGATTGAATTATATATAAATAGCTTTATCAGCAATAAGCAAATAAACAACTCTCTTAAATATATTTAAGAGGTATGGATTTGAGCAGTGCAATTTGTGGCCGAAGGGCCAGTTTGTGCTGTAGTGTTCTATGTTCTATGTTCTATATTCAATGCATTTGTTTCTACACACCAAGGAGAGCAATGGTTCCAAATGATAAAATGTTGAACATATGTGGCAGAATTTTCCCATGCCATCCACCATGGGAATTTTGCCAGGCAGCAAAAGGATCATGCAAATGTCCATTGATCTTGTACGTTTTTTTAGCAATGGAGTGAGTGTGGCTGGAAAATCCTACCCAAGAAGCATTAAACTCTTGTGTCAAATATTTAGCCAACCCCAGTGATGTGTAGCTTTGACAAGATATTAACTTATCCTTTCCTTAAATCCATCAGTTTCTTAACTTGCATCTCTTCCCTGAAGGCCTCCTTAATGCCCATCTATTAAATGCATTGGAGCATTTATCTATGTTAAAAGCATTTTACTGCTAATATCATCAACACAAACACTGAGAGCAGAATCTAAGTGCTGTGGACAAAAATATGATTGTAGATTTGAGTATGGTCACCTTGTTTATGCACTTTTATGATATTAATGTTCCCACACTTAGGCATTTTAGTTATGCATCAGTACTGTGATATTTGGTCAGGATCGGGTAGAATAGATAATAGATAAGACGGGTGAGTAGGTGTATTGAAAGTGTGGGAAATAAATTGGAAAAATTAAATCATGAGTCCATGCCGTTTGCACTGATTATGTATAAATCACCTACAGCATTTAGGAACAGGATTTTATTTAAACGAGTGCAGTTCCAGCATACATAATTCACCTGAATATTGTTGAGCAATGATGGTCGATTTGATATCCAACCCAACATCTGAGTAGACCATGTGTGACACTGAACTGTCAGATGAATGATATCCAAGTATAAACTGCAAGATTGTGGGAGGATGACTGAAGTTGCAAGTAATGCTTGCTCTGCAGGAAGTGACATACAAATAATGTGCCTTTGCAGTTCAGTCTTAGCTTTCTCCTGGATCATATTGCAGTGGTATCATTAATCCCCAGAAACTAGCTAAGTTTTCCACATAGCAACCAATATACCTTTTTCACAGCGAGGAGATAAGTTTTTGATCGTTATGTCCATAAGTAGTGGGTGAATTTTATAACTGAGCTTATTTCATCAGTAGGTTCAGTATAGGATTGATTGAATTCAACTAACTTCCTATTTTATGAGGAAGTAAATTGTCACTGAGGCTTGAATAGAAATTGGAGTCATTTTTTATTTCTTTTATTTTCTTTATAAATCGGGTATCCAATGGTAAGATTGAAGTTACCACGGGAAGTGTCAATTACCTGCAAGTTTTCCCACATGTAATATGAATGAAAGTCATCAGTGGCACTTTGAGGGTTAATTGCCACAAAAATAACTTACTCCAGTTCTGAGATGATTATATCACAGAATTACTTACAACCTGACAATTCTTTGTCAATAATCTTCTGCATTTTATAACTAACCCGTCATCTGTCCACAGTAAGAAGGGACAGGTATGAGGAGACAACATAGAGTCAAGCAGAAAATATATAACAGCAGCTCAAAAACATTGACATGAGAACAGAAAGGCTCAGAGAAACATCCCTGCCACTGACCATGCACAGCATCATTTGTGATCCACTGTGAATTATTTAGGAACATTAGGATAGTAAGTGGCATCGCAGTTTGTAATCAATCTTTCTGATTTATTCAAATTTCAAATTCATGTAACAGCAACAAATCAGATTCCAGTAGCTCATAAATGTGCAACTCAAAAGTAAGTAAACTACCAATGAATCAGCAGCAGCCTAAACCTACGAATAAAACAAAGCAGAATCTAGTATGATCGAATCATTCCAAAAGTCATTTCAGTCTCCCCTACCCACCCATTTTTCTCAGTCACTGAAATTTTTAACTTCAAGAATTTTGGGGGTGATTCTCCCAGAAGTGCTGAATTGGTGGAAAAATATTCTAGATTATGACATTTTTTTCAATGCAGCCGCAGACTTGAATTTCCCCACTCTGTGCAATGCAGAGCTCACATTCGGGAATAGTATTAAAAAGCCAGGGAGGTGGAGCCTATTCTCATCAGAGCTTGACAGATCTGGAACTCTGTGCATGGCAGTGGCTTCAATCTGTCAGGCTTTCCGTTTGCTGATTAGCTCAATTGCTGGCCAGCCACCTCCTCTCCACCTCCCCACACACCCTGATCACAGCTCCTGCACCAATTCCCAGACCAATCCTCACTCCCCCCTGTCCTGATATCCAGCCAACCCCACTCACCTTGGCAGACTTCTCCTCCCCCCCCCGAATTCCCCTGGAATCAGACCCCCCTGAGAGGCAAGCATCTCCCAGCAGACCACCCCTCACTACAGCCCACCCCAATAGCTGCCCTCTCTCCATTCCAGACAATCCTGTCTGCAGAGTGGCAGTGGGACCGCCCCCACATCCATTGACTGCCCCTAATGCCATCCACGATAGGCCCCTCCCCCTTGGCACTTCCCACTGCTGAGTGGACATTGCCAAGGTGCCCCTAGGTATGGGCACTTTGTCCCTTGGGCAGTGCCAGGGGCACAAGCTTCCCACAGGGTGCACCTTCCCACTTCCTGACCCTCTGGGGGACATCCAATTGCTCCCCTTCCTTCTGGCAGGATCTCCTGCTACTTCCCCCAACACAGGGAGCTACTCTTAACCCCACCAGGATGAAGAACTCCTGGTAGATGGGAGATTCAATCGGGATTGGTAAGTTCCTGATAGTGACATTTAAAATATATTTAAAACATATTAAAAAGGATTCATATGACTTACCTGTCTTCCCAGTATGGTCTCACCTGCTACTGCTCTCCAGCTCTGGAAGATGCACATGCGTTCCTCGCGCACACACAAATCCCGGAACAAGGGTTGGTGATATGCATCTCCCACTCCGACCCACCAGAAAAGTTGTGGGTCGCGATGAGATAATTGTCATCATAGTTTCTAACCTAATAAAGTATGGAAAAGATGCCCTCAATAATTTACCCCCTGCCACAGTTTCCAATACCTGAACACATTGGCCTGGAATTACAATTGGAATGATGGCATTTGCAAAATTTATTGGTAAAATTGACAGAAATGTCTAGTGTTTGTGCAGATGAAAGCAGAAGTCGCTGTCAGTAATACCCTACCCACTTCCCTTAGGTACGCTGATGTAGTTTTTGCAAATGCAGTTAACACAGAATCAGTAACTGCAAATTTTAATGCACAATTCTTGCTGCAAAAAAGCAATTAGAATGTTAAGCCTGTTTGGATGAAACGTAAGGGGGTTTTAAACAGTGTATTAATTAATAAAAACTGTTGATTATCCTTCCTATCCCTGAGCAACTAACTTTTCCTCCATACTTTTTTTAAAAATTCCATAATTTCTTTCTAAAGTTTCTTAATGATAATGAACTCAGTTTCTACCTGAATACTTTGTATTTATTTTGTTTTCTGTGAAATTAATAAGGAATGTATTATAATCCGCACGATGGCACAGTGGTTAGAACTGCTGCCTCACAACATCAGGGACCTGGCTTGAGTCACTGCGTGAAGTTGCACATTCTCTCCGTGTCTGTGTGAGTTTCCTCTGGATGCTCCAGTTTCTTCCCACAGTCCAAAGACAAGCTGGTTAGATGCATTGGCCATGCTAAATTTCCCTCTGTATTCAAATAGGCACCAGAATGTGGTGACTAGGGGATTTTCACAGTAACTTCATTGCAGTGTGAAGGTAAGCCTACTTGTGACAAATAAATATACTTTTTTAAACATTTTTATCCATGCTTTTTACTTTTTAAATTGCTGTCTGTGAAAATTCTTCTATTTGATTGGCTTATCAAATTGCTTAACCACTCCATTGCTTCACACGATTAAGGGCCTGGATTTTGCCATCTGTGGGAAGGAAATAGAATGATTGGTGACCCTAACAAAGCTGCCCACAAAATTTTTAACAGACTGTAGATTAGAGTCCCACCTATTCCAAAGTGACTTGGAACATGGTGACATCTATAGAAGATCTCTGACAATGAAGTGTTCAAGCAGTTTGATCAACCAATTAGAAAAATAAATTTTCACAGACAGCAAATCAAAAAGTAAAAAAAAAAGACAATGATTCACTTTCAAATAATTTCACCAAAAAAAAAATGAAGATTGGGACAAATACATGGAATTCTGGTAGAAGCTGAATTCATTTTCATAAATAAATTTTACCTGAAAAAAAAGGAATTTGAATACATTATTAAAGGAAGTTAGCTTCTCAGAGATTGAAAGGATGGTCAACAGGAGTTATGTGTTGTTTAAAACTCTCTTACACTTCATTCAAAAGCCTTAATATTTTCAATGCATTTTGCAAAAAAAAACTACATTAAAAGTTGAAAGCCAGGGTTCTCCCAAAAAAATTCTCAGTCTCAATTCACATGAAAACTGGAATAAGCCCAGCTGGGTTTTTAGCGAGATTTTCAGAATGAACCTCTGGCATTCTGAGCGCTGCAGAGTGCCCTAGTCTAATTCCTTTTGAATAAGAGGGAGCGGAGCTTATTCTCTCTGGAAAGCCAGCTGCATAGTGCTGAACAGGCCACTGCGCATGCGCCAATCTGTCAGAATGGAGATCAGCACATGTACAGTAGCCCTGCATTGCCAACCTGTATTATCAAATGACAGAACAGCATCAAGGGGTTGAATGGCCTCCTTCTCTCCTATGTTGTATATATGCTCATATGCACAGTGATCTTTGTTACTTAGATAAGCTTGTCTCAGCATAGCTCAAGGCATGAGCCCTTTCTCTGCTAATCACATTACTCTCCATTAGTGCCCAGTTTTAGCAATTTGATAGGAAATCTTCCTATTCTTGATTTCACTTTTATTGTTTGCCAACATCTGCTCAAATGTTGGGAATGGATTAATGTGTGCTATGTTCAAGGATTTTAAAGATAGGTGAGGCAGCAAAGAACATTATTCTGACAGCAGAAAGAAGCAGCAAGCAGGGGAAGTAGTTGTGAATAGTGGCAGGTGTTAAGTGCATGAAGGCAAATGCAAAGTGATGTGGTAAACTCTCCCATTATGATTGGCAGAGCCTATGGAAGCAGAGAAAAGAAGGATTGATTGTCCCGAGAATATATTAAGGTGTTGCAGAACTGTTTCAAAGAATAAGAAAGACATCGGATTTCCATTCCCGAGGCAGATTGCAAACATTCCAGGCACAGTGCATCTCCACTTTGGGGAAAAGTGCACCATATGGCATACTATTCATTCTGAAATGGCAAGAGTGGAATGGAATCAAGCCCACCAACTTCAGATGCAGATCATAAACATCCATGGGAGCTTCCAAGTGCCAGGGCACACTGATCCTATTATCTATGACTTGGTTCCAGTTATTTCATTAAATATAAGACCCTTTAGTCCTCACACCCTTATCCCTATATATACCAATTTATGCCAACTCATGTCCACTAATGTGCCATTCTTTGCCTTACACCCTCCAAGCCAACTTACCTGATATCCATCATGGGCAAACCTCAGAAACCATACCATCCAAGAAACTAATTTATAGATATCTATAACTTAGATATAGAATTAACAATATTTTTTAAAAAATCCCATTCATTAACGTCCACTCAACACATTTAATTCTTCTAAGTACTTAATCCCTTACAAAAATTGTGTATTCACAACCCGGCATCAAAAATAACTAATCTATCAATAACCTCTTTGAGCTATTAATCTCCACTGTGGTAGATATGGAAAGCAGTCAAGCATGAATAATGCTTTAGTGATATGATATAGGATTATATCAA
Source organism: Sphyrna mokarran (assembly GCA_024679065.1). Classification (NCBI taxonomy): domain Eukaryota; kingdom Metazoa; phylum Chordata; class Chondrichthyes; order Carcharhiniformes; family Carcharhinidae; genus Sphyrna; species Sphyrna mokarran. The sequence goes on along the minus strand of JAGIQG010000003.1, from coordinate 98,713,503 downwards.
TTAACAGCTATTGAAATTAATAGAATATGTTTTGAAACCACAGGCAGTATTTATAATTTTAAAGTGTCAGGATTTTAAGTAAGTTGACAGCTTGACAGCTCTACATACCTTTGTCTGCCATTCATAAACTTTTACATATTCACTATTACTTAATGAAACACAAACTATGTGTTAAGACTATTTCTGGAATGGAAAACGAGTCAGCTTTGTCCTGTGCACTGAATTCAAGTGGCCAGGATGAATTGTAATTCATACCTGTGTGTTTTGCGTTCTGCCCTTTTCATCTCACCTGGAAATGAGAACAGGATTCCCGAATCTAAGTTTTGTCCACCATTCCTCAAGGACCACAGAGTCTCTACTGCTCTGTGAATACCTGGCCCATGGTACCTTAGCATCCCCAGTAAGAGTTTATTTTTTGCACTGCAATTGGTCCTTGGAACTACGCTATTGATACATACCTGCTTAGCTATCTCTTTTGTGATGTTAGTGGCTAATTTTCTGAGGCACCTCTCATTCAACAGAGGAATAGAAAACTTCATCCATTTCCTGGTTTTTTTCAGCGAGCACATTTTCGCTGTTGTTAGAGAGAATCCAATGGCCCTGGACATTTTGTAGCTGCTTCACTAATGACTCTCATGTTTAAAGGGTGACTTTTCTTCATATCTTTGGAGGTATTTAAATTGCATCAGTCCCAAGAGATTTTCCGCCCTCCTAACATTAGCACAGTGGTCAGCACTATTGCCTCACAGTGTCAGAGACATGGGCTCAATTCCGGCCTCAGATGACTGTGTGGAATTTGCATGTTCTCCTGTGTCTATGCGAGTTTCATCTGGATACTCCATTTTCGTCTTACACTCCAAAGATGTGCAAGTGGACTGACCATGCTAAAATGCCCCTTAATGTCACAAGATGTGCAGATTAGGGGATCTACATAATAAATACATGGGGGTGACAGGGATAGGGCCTAGGTAAGATGCCCTGTTGGAGTGTTGGTGCAGACTTGATGGGCCTGACAGCCTCCTTCTGTGCTTTAGGGATTCTATGTTCCATGTTAAATGGAAAGCTGCCTACAGAAAGCAGTGCAGTTATATAGGTGTCTTGCATGCAAATAAAGTCTGACCGTGACAATTGATAGCTCCTCCTGTCATCATCACTGGACACATGGATGATCATCCTGCCTGCCACATCCTGAATAACACATTATGCATCACTCAGTATCAATGCTGATTTACTGGGAGAAATTATTAACTCTGCTAGCCACGTAGCGAAGATTTTCCGATGGCTGGTGCCATTAGCAATAACTCAAGCTGAGTGTCGGGAGAGGAGCAGACGAGGTAGAGATCATGCTCTGCAGATTTCTGGATGAATTCCATTGACCCTCGAGACTGGGCAGGTTTAGGGATAGGAAGATCTTGGTGAAAACAGATGGGAACTTTATATTAATATTGTAATGACATTTAAATTAGGATAAAGTCATGCAATTCCCTTGTTTCATGCCCATAAAAACATTGATGATCACAGTTCTTATGTTTTGTCTTTCAAATTATAAGGTTTAACAGCAAGTGATATTTGTGAGTTTAGAATTTTTGAACTTGCGACATAACATTATTGGTTTTGGTTTGATTTATTATTGTTATGTATTGGTATACAGGGTAAAGAATTTTTCATGTGCGCTAAACAGATAAAGCATACCACACATACAATCCCTACAATGTAGAAGGAGGCCATTTGACCCATCAAAACTGCATCGATCACAATCCCACTTAGGCCCTATTCCCATAATCCAAGTATTTACCCTGCTAATCCCTGACATTAAAGGCAATTTAGCATGGCCAATCCATTTAACCTGCATATCTTTAGACTCTGGGAGAAAACCGGAGCGCCTGGAGGAAACCCACGCAGACACAGGGAGAACGAGCAAACTTCACACAGACAGTGATCCAAGCTGAACCCAGCTTGAAATGAACCCAGGTACCTGGCGCTGTAAGGCAGCAGTGCTAACCATTATGTCACTATGCAGGAAAGGAGAGGATGCAGACGATAGTGTTACATTGATGTAATTTTCTTCTTTTTTTTGCCCTGAAGTTTGTTTTCTTAGTCTCTGTAATGTCGTTTACATGGTAGGTTTTTAATTTGAAAGTATGGGTTTTGGAAGGAGGATATTCCAGGAAAATAAGGTTGCAGTGAACTATACTGCACAAATGTCAACAGATGCAGGGATACTTAAATCTTAGACGAGCTTTATCTTTGTATGCCACAGTTGGTAAAACGAGTTGCATCAGCATTGTGTTGTGTGTTCTTTTCCTGATCTCTTTTGCTGATGTCTCAGAATCATCTTCCTGTAGGTATATCATCATGCAGCAAGTCAGATGGTTGAGCATTGTGGGGAGAATTTTTGGGTTCAAGTAAGGTAGATACAGAGACAGGCACATGCAGTATTTTGTATCACTGGCTGGCACGCCAGTTCCCAAACTTTGTCCCTTCTCTTGGCCGTTTTCTCAGAAGTGGGACAATAGGGTTGGGGATTTGGAAGGGCTAGCCTGCAAGCAGTGGACAGCTAATTCAGAGGGTAAATAGTTCATTAAAGTTAATTTTTGGAGGTTGATTAAAATTTTCCAGTTGGCCTCTGGATCAGCTGAGGTGTAGAGGATGTTGCTAAGAATACGGCCTGAGGAGAGAGTGGGCAACATTTTCTGACCACACTCACCACAAAATTAGAAAATGTCACCGGAGGTCATTGAAGTTTTCCGTAAGACTCTTTCCTCTTGTTTAAAGCTCCAAAATTTTGACGTTTGCCCACAGCGAGTAACTTATCTTTGTTACAAGGCCTTAAGACATAGGAGCAGAATTAGGCCACTCAGCCCATCAAGTCTATCCCACCATTCAATCATGGCTGATATTTTTCTCGTACCCATTCTCCTGTCTTCTTCCCATAACCCCTGACCTCCTTACTAATAAAGAAACTCCATGGTCCATCCCTCACCTGCTCTGATTCCCATAGCATGCAGGACGATAAACTTCACCCCAGCGTCCCAGGCAGATTTACAAAACCTCACTGGATCTAACAGACCTGCAAAATGTTGACCTAGCTGCTTATTGCATGTTTTTCTTTTTAATATATAGATCAGAGTGTTATCACTGTTCACACCAACAGGATTTTCGTATTCCGATGCAGTGGATGGAGATTTGACTGGGTGCCCTTTCTCTCACTTACTTTTAAAGACAGTAGTCATGATGTAGAGATGCTGGCGTTGGACTGGGGTAAACTCAGTAAGAGGTCTGACAACACCAATTTAAAACTGATGTTGTCAGACCTCTTACTTACTTTTAAAGGCCAGATTATGCTCTTTTTATACTCGAGGGCTCCAACTGGTCTCCAGTTTTATTGGATGGAAATCTAGTCTCTGCCCCTAATTGGCCAATTTGTGGAAAATCACAACCAACTCCTTGTTTCCTATATACTGCGGCCTTTTGATCCCCATTTGAACTGAAAGCCAGGGTCCCAAGTTTCACAGCCAAAATTCTATGCTGTGTATCACTGGGAATTTTTGTGAAAGACATTCCATGAATGTCTGCATAAGCTGTGTATGTTTATTGATGTCTTTTTTTTTAATACCCACAGGTGATTCGGTCCGCCTTGTTGGTCAACTAGGGGCATACATGTGACAGGTCATGCGAGGGCTGCTCTTGATGTTGCTTCGAGAGTTGCCTAGTGCTTTACGTCGTTAGTGTACGCTTAAACTGGACCAGCTGACGGGCAACATGACAGCTCAGTGACTATCACTATTTGCTGTGCAGATACATGGACCTGGGTTGGATCTCCAACTTGGGTCGGTGTCTGTGGGAGTTTGTACATTCTCTCTGTGCTTGCGTGGGTTTTCTTCGGGTGCTCTGGTTTCCTCCCACACCCCAAAAACGTGCTTTTAGGCTGATTTGTGTTAACAAATTGTCCCTAAATTAGACCTCCCTTAATCTGGCACACATATAATTCTCTAAATTTGCACACCTTTATTGTGGAGTCTAAGAAGCCTAGACAAAAGTCGTAGGTAGAAGAAGGATGGAAATGGCTGAAGTGTCTGTTTCCTGTGCTGTGCTTTGTTTTTTGTTCTTGACTAACTCTCTACTTCCTTGAAATAAGTTAATCACCACGTGCCCTGATCATACACACAATCTTTCACATGTACTGTTACTTTAGCAGATGGTGGGAGCATGTAGACATTGTACTATCACTTAAGAGCACTGTTTCATCCATGCCAATTTGTGGTATGGTTCTGTTGCTGAGCACTGTGCTACCATGTCCACAATGTGCAATGTAGCAGTTCAGTGACATTCATTAATATCTATCACTAATATCTTGACAACAAAGCTAGCAATTTCCTTAATGTACTTCAAAGGAGAGAGAGTTTCCTCCATAATTGCTCGGAGCTTCTCTGTGACAGCAATCTGGCCATTCACAAAAGACTGACTCCACTGAAGATGATTGTTGGCCCATTATCTATTTGATAATGGATATTTCTTTTGCATGTCTCTCTGTCATCACTGCTTAGGCCCTATAGCACACTTCTCCACATTATCTTCCTTTGTTGCAGATTATTTGCAAAGATTCTCTATAGGTTATATGCTCAGATGTTATTCCATTTTGAAAAGCAATTCCTGTGAGATCGGTATGTCTGGGCAAGAGTATTTGCCAGTGATGTGCTCTCGCAGATGCCAGTGGATCTCCTTTACCATGCAGATGTGCTTGGCATTCTGGGTTGGGTTACATTGGCCAATGTTTGAAGACTCATATTCCCAAAGCTTCATCACATTACCTCCTGCCTAAAGTGGATCTTTTCTTTCTTACTAAACTTTGTACAATTAATAAACAACAATATTTAAGGTGAACAAAATGCACAATTATCTTTAGTTTTCCTATGATTTCTCTCCTCACTGATGTCTGCAGGAGAATAATATTTAAGCTCCAAAGATCTACATTGTGGGAGCGTGACCTCTTTTACGGTGTGATTCCTAATGGTCATGTGATCGGGTCAGACCCTATGGAGAGGAAGCACGGGAGACCGAGCCAATCAGGTGCAAAGGGGTAAATCCTGAGTCAGGAAGGAACCTCAGTTAGAACCAGGAAAGAGAAGAGTGTAGATTGTATTGCAGTTTGTACATATTTAAATATTGTTGGTAATAAATGCTTTATAACTTGAAGCCATAAGGAGTCACCTTCAAAGTTGTTGCGGTGGCGACGAGGAAAAACTTACATTAGTAATCAGGGATTTACAGTGTGCAGGTAGAGGGAAAGGAGAATGTGTGTCAAAACTATGAAGAAGCAAGGTACATAGACTAAATAAAAATTCCGTTAATTGGAAAGATTGAGCCATTTGATCCAGAAATGGAAATTTGGGAACAATACATCAAAATGACACATTATTTCTTTCTAGTGAATGAGATCACAGCAAAGGAAAAGCAAAAGGTGATATTACTCACAGTTTACAGCCCACAAGCGTACAGCCTAGTGAGGAGGCTAACATCACCTGATGCCCCAGACACGAATGAGTCAAAAACCATTTTAAACTCCAAACTTCAATGATATTGAGATAGAAATTTCTTTCAGCAGCCCAGGAGCCAGGGTGACAGTCTCAGGCTTCATGGCCAAATTGAGAGAGTTAGCAGAGCATGTGAGTTCAACCTAGCTTTAGCAGAGATGTTAAGAGACTGCTTGGTTTGTGGAATAAACAGCTTCAGAATGCAAAAGAAGGCTGAGATCAAAATCTCTTTAGAAAAAGATGGTCCAGGTGAATGAAAAAAAGTTTAGTTATTAGTGTCATAGGTAGGCTTACATTAACACTGCAATGAAGTTACTGTGAAAATCCCCTAGTCGCCACACTAGGCACCTGTTTGGATGCATTGAGGGAGAATTTAGCATGGCCAATGCACCAAACCAGTACATCTTTTGAATTGTGGGAGGAAACTGGACCAGACGGAGGAAACCCATGCAGACATGGAGAGAACATGCAGACTCCACACAGACACTGACTCAAGCCAGGAATCAAACCTGGGTCCATGATGATGTGAGGCGGTAGTGCTAACCGCTGTGCCACTGTGAAAGCACTGAACAGGGCATAAGTGAGTAACAAGGCATGTTGAATGAGGTGAACCATTTATGGCAGGAAATAGCTGCTGTGAGGAACAGCCCAAGTCAGGGCACACCTAAGGTGGAAGCTTGGTGGGGGAGAGCACTCACAAAAAATATAACGATGCAGAAATTATATATGTTAACAATGTAAAAGAAAGAGTTATTTATGAGCATGATGCAGAATGAAGCAGTCAGGACTGAAGATGCAAAAAAAAACAAGTTAGTTTAATTCTTGTTAAAAAAAACTGGATGAGGAGCCTGACAAGGAATCATGGACCAAGTCCAATCTAATAAGTTGCCTCCTAATCAGAAAGCTTGATGGCAAACAGCAGATGTCAACACCTAAGCTGTGGCTACAGCCATAGGGGAGAAGGCATTTCAATACCTTCAAAATTGAGATAGAGTGAGCCAGGAGCCATATTGTCTACTTACACAGACGAGACCTTGAAGACAGTAGGGTCAGCAATAGTTATTGCATCCTACAAAAACCAAACAATACAACTACCTGTTCTAGTAACTGAAGGTCACAGATCTTGCCTAATGGGTTGAGGTTGATTAAAACAGATAAAATTAAATTTGTTGGAAATATTAAACCTATGGGACAGAGGCTTTCAAGAGCTGTTGTATAAATACTCTGAGATTTTCCAAAAGGAACTGGGCTGAAAAAAAGGACAAAAACCAAAATTTATTTGAATCCCAACGCAATGCCAAATTTTTTTCAGGCCTGCCCAGTTCTTTACACTCTTCATCGTAAAGTTGAAGTAGAGCTTGGGAGATTGAAAGGTCTAGGTATTATAAAACCTGATTGGTTCTTTGAATGGACTGCATGCATAGTCCCTATCAACAAACCAAATTGTACTGTAAAAGTCTGTGGGAATTTTAAACTAACAGTTAATTGAGGAGCTCAGATAGACATACACCCTATTCCTAGCACTGAGAACCTCTATGCCAAATTAGACAGAGGCTTAAAGTTTGACCTCAGTCACGCCTACCAACAGCTGGAGTTGGATGAAGATACCACAACATCCACAAGTGGCTATACCAGCATACACATTTCCCTTCTGGAGTCTCATCAGTCTGTGCCATTTTCCGACATATAATAGGAAGTTTATCACAGAGCATCACTAAAATAGTGGTATATTTAGATGACTTCCTAATTACTGAAGCCTCACCTGAAGAACATAAATCAAACTTAGAAGAAGTTTTGAGAAGATTTAAAGAAGTGGGGGTGTCCAGTTGAAATGGGAGGTTGAAATGGAACTTTCCAGATGAATGTATTACATAGTTGGATTACAGGGTAGACGCGAAAGGTTTAAATCCCTTGGAGGATAAAGTTAAAGCCATTAAGGAAGTACCACAGCCAAAAGGTACTTTGGAATTAAAATCATTCTGAGAACGGTGAAATATTATGGCAGATTCTTACAAAATGTCCTTACACATTCAATACCAACTCAACAATTCAACAGCTTTTGAAGAAGCATCAGTGTTGGAAATGGGGAGAAGCTCAAAAAGATGCATTTACTAAAGTAAGGCAGGCCTTTCAGTCATCAGCACTGCTTATGCACTTAGATCCAACCAAACTGTTGTTAGTTAGCTGTGGTGCATCACCATATGGAGTGGGAGCACTTTTATCCAACCAGATGCCTGATGGAGTAGAAAGGCCAATTGCATTTTTGTCATGAATATTATCAGATACAGAGGAAAAGTATTCTTCAATAGATAAAGAAAGTGTGATGGTAATTTATGCAATAAAGATAGTTCAGCAATATGTAAAGAAGACATTTCAGAATAGTGTCAAATTACAGCCGTTGATGGATTTATTCTGGGAGGATAAACCAATGTTGCCAATTGTCTCTGTGAGGGGACAGAGATGCTTTCTATTGTTATCCGGGGATGCAAGTACCAAATGTGGATACACTCAGCCATTTACTCTGTCACAGTCAGTAAATTTCACCATTGGTTCTAAAAGAAATAATGTGGCGCTGCTTCTATAGAGACCTTGCCGGTCTCAACTAAACACATAAAAACCTGGACCAAAACAGAACCAGTGTTGTTGAAAGTGAAGAAGATAATAATGCAAGGATGGCAATATGATAAGTCAGAGCTACTTAATCTGTACCAGCAGTGAAGGATGGGGATGACAGACAAGGATGGTGGGTTATTTTGGGGGGGCTCCTGTTATCGTGTCAGCCCATTGGGGAAATAATTTTTATTATAGGAATTGCACAATACACATTCAGGGCAAAGTAAAATAAAAGCACTTGCCTGAAGTTACGTTTGGTGGTCGGGCATCGATAAAGAAACTGAAAGAATTGTCAGGAACTGCCCGAATTATGAAGCCCAAAAGACATTGCTGCTATCAGAAAATATGTAGCCTTGGGAGTGACCAGGCTGGCCATGAGTACAACTACCTATAGGTTTTGTTCATGGAATATATGTTTCCCATATTAGCTGTTATGCATTCCAAGTGATTTCTAAGTGGTCTAATTGATGAACTCTGCAACAGTTACAACATCCATTGACAAACCGAGGAAACTTTTTGCTATCCATGGAACCCTTATTGTCAGACAACGGCACATGATTTAGAGTAGAGGACCTTCAGAAATTTGGTATTCATTATGTCTGATCAGCACCCTATCACTCAGCCTCTAATGGCTTAGCAGAAGGAGCTGTGCAAATGTTCAAATTGTAGGTGAAGAAACAAGAGGCCATTACTTTTACTTCTGGCAATTTTTTTGTTGTTATACAATGCCATGCCAAACATGATCACAGGAGTCATGCCAGCCAATGAGTAATGGGATACCAGTTATGGATGCAGTTGGATATGATATTCCCAGATTTGGTGGGGAAGGTGGAAACTAGACATGCTTCCCAGAAAGAAAATCAAGATTTGAGAAAAAAAAGGGTGATTCGTCCAAAAAAACTTCTCAGTGTCACATTTGCATAAAAACTGGAATAAATCTTGTTGGTTTCTCGTTAGGATTTTCAATATTAATCTCTCGTACTCCGTGCATCACAGAGCACTAATGCGAATCACGTGAAAAATAGTGAGCAGGGCCTATTCCCCATGGAGAGGTCAGTAGCGTAGCACTGAGTGGGTGACTGCGCACATATCATTCTGTCAGCACCAAGATTGGTGCAGACACAATAGTCCTGCACTGCTGGTCTCCCGATTGCTGGCCAGCTCTGTGAGCCCGCAACACTGGCCATGTGACCCTCCCCACCCTGCCCCGATCACCAGCCTTTCAGACAAGTCTGGGCCACTCCCGACTTGCCTTGATCTTTATCAACCAACCACCCCCCACCCCAGCATCACGATCTCCCAAACCCCAGCAGTCCCAATATTTCGCCATCAGCATTATATTAACATGAGGATTAGCAGAATTTATACAGCCCTCGTCAATTTCTGATGTGGGTAGCTAGAAAAATTATGGAAAGAATAGTAGCAGTCTCCTACATTCTGAAAATCATCATGTAAAAAAAATGATTCATTTGAGGAAGAGAGCTGAGCCTGATACAGGGAATCAATAGACATCTTGAGCAGTAGACTCAGGTTCATCAGTCGCTGATACAGGGATCCCTGTAGTAAATAGGGAACTGGAGCAATCAGCGGTTTCCATAATGCCAGTGACAGAAGCTAATGATGAATATCTTGACCCCAGATTGATGAGTTTACCTTTTGCAACTGCTCAGATCCGTTACTCACTTAACGAATAATGCCAAATTGAGACGTTCCTCCAGGGCTCAGAAGTCTCCTGATCGATTGAACTTGCGATGAGATTTTCCTTGGATATTCCCAATGTTTTGCTGTGTCTTAAATGTCCATGTTTAATGGTGCCCCTCTTGTGTCAGTCATTGGTGAACTCGGAGTTGGGGGGAAGCACTGTAGTTGTGTGGCTCCTTTTAAGGAACAATATCTGAAGGCCACGTGAAGGGGACAGACCCCATGGAGAGGCAGCATGGGAAGCCAAGCTAATCGGTGAATGGGTGTGCATCCTGGCCTGAGGAGGAACCTCAGGTGGACGCAGGAAGAAAAAGAGAACAGATGTATATGACCATCCTGCCAGCCCCTTGTTTGTATATGTAAATATTGTTGGTAACAAACCCTTTATAATTAGAATCTACAAGTCACCTGCAAAGTTATTGAATAAGCCATTTAATATAGAAAGATATGGGTTATAATTTGCTGAAAGTATAAGGGTCACGGGGACTTCCACACCTTTGTACTTGTCTGTACATTACCATATAATTTGGACCAAGTGCAGGCATTTAAACAGCACTAACTATAGCCATGTACTCCTCCTGAACTGATCAACCTGTAGACCAAATCCTGAGTCTGTATTAGAAGTTCTAAAGCCTTCCTATTCTTTAAAACATATACATTAAAGATGGTGTGGATCTTTGCCAACTGTAACTATGTTGTTGTGTAGAGGGTCCAAGGTGAAAATGAGCTACACAGATCAGGAAAATTGGATCAAATTGGTTGATGAGACAAGAGTGAGTAGCAATGGGGGGCTCTGCATTTGAACCCCACGGGAGGGTGAAATTTAACGTCAGTGATAGTGCAAAGCAGGCAGTAATAATCCAACAGCCCATTATGCATCATTTCCACTCTTCACCCTCAGAGAAAATGAGGAAAGCCAGGATTTATACATATAACTGCTAATGAGTGGTTTCTGCTCAAATGTTTGGCAGCTGTGCTTGTGAGGTGAGGATGCCCCGTGATTGAAGAGGCTGATGGCAATCATTGTTTGATTCACTCATGAGGAATGGCCACTTGAAAGAGGTAGCAGGGAAAGGAGTGAAAATTTTGGGGAGAATGTTTAAAGCAATATGGATTTTGGCAACCTGAGAGAGAAAAAAATCTGCTGCTTGGTACTTACAGTTTAAACCACAAGCAGACCTCATACTATTTTCAAGTCTTTTTCTTAGCAATTATAGAATCATAGAATCCCTACAGTGAAGAAGGAGGTCATTCAGCCCATGAAGTCTGCACCAACAGTAAAGAACAAAGAACAAAATAGCATAGGAAACAGGCCCGCCGGCACCTCGATGTTCCCACTTCTACCACAATCCCATCCAGGCCCTATTCCTGTAACCCCACGCATTTATCCTGCTAATCCTTGACACTGGGGGAAATTTAGCATGGCCAATCAACCTAACCCACACCTCTTTGAAGCAATGTTAACTATAAGTTTATTTTATTGTCTCAGCTCCTCCCTGAACCTGCGACTCCTTTAAAAGAAATAAATGTTTGTCACTGATTTTAAATTAGGAGCTGTGTGCAATCCAGGCCTTTGGGAAACAAGAGACTGTATGAGCTTTATGGAAGGTGTGCAATGGGTCCTCAGTGATTGGAGTAATCACAGCTCTCCAAAGGTCCCAAATGGAAATACAGTCAGTTACTGTTCTGAATCACTTCCCTCTCAGACAGGTGGACCCATTGTTGAAGATCTTAGTGTTAAAGTTGCACTAAACAAAGATGAACTTGCAAGATCCCTAATCTTCATATTTGATTGTTAAAGTTGACTGGTAAACATTGATTTATTTAGCAGAAGAAATTGCCAGATTATCTATTTTTAAACTGGTTGCAGTATTTACATTATTAAAGATCCTGTAGATGAAGGCTCTATGTTGTCACATTATCCTTAATAAATGGATAGTTTTTAGGAGAGCTGCGATTAATTATTTTAAGATACTTTACTCACTATGATTGTTGTTCAATTCCCAGATAATTGAACTCTTCCAAACTGCAATTAACAGATAACGTAAAAATGCAAAACACTAGAAAAACATATTGGGCCAATCAACTTTTGAAGGAATTAATATTTTGCTGACGTTTTTCATCTCTCTCAGAAACGGACAGACCAGCTCTTTAATTACAGCATTTCATAATCATCCAGGTATCAATCTTTGAAAACATCAAATACAAGAGGCTTAAAGATTTAATTGGACAAATGCAAAAACCTTGGAAAAGCAGTAGTGAGCCCCATTATCACCAGAACAAGAAGCCAGGACTACCTAATGTGCAAAACAAAATAGTGTTTGTCCAATGGAACATTCTGTGAGAATAAAGTACATCCTCCTTTGGATATTAAATGGCAAGTATCTAATGATTGAAAGTGCCCAGCAGTATATCTGCATAAATATTTGCTCTTCTCTCTATTTGCATTTTGGCTCACATCTCCTTTCTTTTTTTGTTTTAATGTTCTTCCTTTCTTCATTTTGAACTGTGTCAGTCATAAAGCTAGGGAGATCGGTCTGAAGGCAGTTGTACAATAATAATGTGCCGAAATGTCTTATGGCCCAGTGGGTAGTGTCCCTGCATCTCAGCCAGAAGCTCTGAGTCTGAGTCCCACCCCAGGACTTGATGGCCTAGAAAGGAGAAAGGTGAGTTCATAATGCGGTCACACAGGCTGAGTGTGTCAACCTGAATTCCTTCCAAACATGCCAATGGCTGGTAGTGAGAATGGGAGACTCCTGATTAACTATGCTTGATGTAGAGTGGCACCCCTCAAATTATAACTCTCTGGGGACAGACTCATGACCTGTTCTAGGAATTATTAGCTATGGAAATAGATGGAAGTCTGTCATAGAGCACTACTCGATGCAGGAAGAAAATTAGAACTGGGATAACGCTAGAGATGGGTCTTGCCTGTAATGTGGTGTGTTGATGTACCAAGAAAACCCCAAAACACAGTTGAGTGTAAAATCACTAAGGCCAATATCTGAGTACTTTGGAAGATACTGTCCATATCTTCTTGAAAAACCTTTTGCTCTCAATCAATTTGCAAAGGGACGATAGAAAATTGGTTGGCTTTTCTATCCAGGATGAGAAGTATTTAAAATTCAGGATACCACATATCATAAAACCAGTCACTACTTTGGAGATGGTTTGCTATACAAGCAGAGATTTTAAAAAACCATAGCAAGGGTAGCTCTGCTGCAGGCTGAAGAGCAGGATGCAGAGGAATTCTTCCATTTAAATTAAGTAAACCAGTCCACCAAAATGTGGCAACATGTGTGTTTCATTTTGTATCATTACATAAAATTTATACGCATTGAAATAAGTGACTTTGGTCAATAATTCCTTATTGGAATAATGCAGTTTACTCTACTCAACCAAACTTTCTCATCTAGTATTATAAGGAGATACTTGTGAGAGACATGAGTATCCTGTCCAAGAATGCTGTTGTTACAGTCCTGGGTTTTAGTATTGCACATATAGAAGCAAAGTTGGGTGAGCCAATTTTCATAAAAGATTCTCATAAAAGACCACTTAAAAGAGTAACTGAACTCACTGAACCTGAAAAATATGGCTTAGATTTTCACCTTCAAGTTGGGTGATGGGAGTCGGAAAATTTCCTGGCTCAGGGCGCTCACCTCAGACTCACCTCAGAATAAATAGTTCCTCATCCTTTCCCCAGCCAGGATTTTCTGGTATCAGCACAGCAGATCCTGATGCAAATGATTCAGCAAAGTTTATTGAGTTTGGGGGCAGGTGGGGTGCGGTGCTGAAAATCCCAATTCCCATGTCCATAAATCTCACCCATGGAGAGATGATGGCTTGGTGGTATTATCATTAGACTATTACTGCAGAAACTCAGTTAATGTTCTGGGGACTCAGGTTTGAATCCCACCACAGCAGACGCTGGAATTTAAATTCAATAAAAAATATCTGGAATGAAGAATCTAGTAATGGCCATGAAACCGTTATCGATTGTCAGAAAAACCCATCTGGTTCACAGATGTCCTCAAGCGAAAGAAATCTGCCTCCTTACCTAGTCTGGCCTACATGTGACTCCAGCATCACAGCAATGTGGTTGACTCTTAACTGCCCTTTGAAATGGCCTTGCCACTCAGTTTAAGAACAGCTAAGAATGGGCAATAAATGCTGGCTCAGCCAGCGATGCCCATATCCCATGAATGAATATTTTTAAAAAAACACCTACAATGACCTCTCATACCCTCCATGTTCAGCAATGGCCCTCACTACCCTCCTGTCCTTTTATTCACTCTGTCGACCTCGTAACAACTTATGCTAACAGATGCCCCCACCCAACTCTCTTTAGCCTTACATTCTGCATATCAATTCATCAATTATCCATCATATACAGATAATGTTATAAAATAACATTCTAAATATCTATCATAGACTTCCATTAATAATACCATGATTTTAGCACTTAGTGTTATGGCAACAATTCTCAAAGCTGTTACAACCGACTTTTTATAATTCACATCGTAGCTTTGGGTTGGCAGCTTCTGTTTTCATTTTATTCTTCTTTTTTTTAACTTGACAATTTGAGCCTTTTCAATTTTTCCAAACACAGGCACACAGTTCCTGGGTTCAATTTTTAAAGAGTTGGATATTTAAATAACTTGACACCTTGATTATTCTACAGTACCAACCCTTTTCTTAGAATACTTATGATATAGAACATAGAACATAGAACATAGAACAATACAGCACAGAACAGGCCCTTCGGCCTTCGATGTTGTGCCGACCAAAATAAAAAGCAATGCCCCTCCAAACTAAACCATTCCCTTCTCTTCCATATACTTATCAATTAACCTCTTAAACGCCACCAAACTTGGCGCATCTACAACAGCTGCAGGCAGGGCATTCCACTCCCTAATCACTCTTTGAGTAAAGAACCTACCTCTGATATCCGTCCTATAACTCATACCCCTTAATTTAAAGCTGTGTCCCCTCGTGCTAGCTTTCTCCATCCTAGGAAAAAGGCTATCACTGTCCACCCTATCTAAACCTCTAATCATCTTATATGCTTCAATAAGATCCCCTCTTAGCCGCCTCCTTTCTAACGAAAACAACCTCAAATCCTTCAACCTCTCTTCATAGGACCTGCCCTCCATACCAGGCAACATCCTGGTAAACCTCCTCTGTACCCTCTCCAATGCCTCCACATCTTTCTTATAATGTGGCGACCAGAACTGCACACAATACTCCAAGTGCGGCCGCACTAGAGTTTTGTACAGTTGCAACATGATGCTGCGGCTCCTAAATTCAATCCCCCTACCAATAAAAGCTAAGACTTCATATGCCTTCTTAACAACTTTATCCACTTGACTGCCTTGAAATCCATACATTGTTATCTCTGAAGGTTCATAACTCCCACACAGTGGGAGAAGGTTCCTGCTTCAGTGATAGTAGGGTTTGTCTGTACTCAACACTGAGTCCAAATGGCCCTGTTGTCCCCAAGTTTCTCCCATCTGAAAGCCTCAGCCACCCCATTCTACCACCCAGCTAAAATCAGACCTGTCACAAATAGTGGCAGCACCTCTGGATTTGGATAACATTCACCATTTTGCAGGACCAGAGTGTCTCCACGACTCTGTAAGAATCTAGCTAAGAATTTATGACAGCTCAAAATGCAATATTATGGCGCTTACCATGTATGAGCCCTGGCATTGCAGTTGAGGACACCTTGCTAACAATCGCAGCTATGAGCCCTATGTTGCAAGTTGGCTGCAGGTGTTCTTGTTGAAGACGACAAAATTCCACAATTGTGTGCTTCTCAAAGGACTATAGAACTGGCAAGGCAGCTTCCTCAACCATTTCTTACAAGACTGTCATCCTTTGCTCTCTTGCATTTTGTAGGCTAGAGTACAGTATCCGCTTTGTCTTTCAACCTCTTTGAAATTTCAGACATTCAGATGAGCAGCTAGTACAATTCTGCATAATTTACACACCGTTCATCCTCAAGGCAGTTAGGGAGAGTCAGGAAAGTCAGGATTTTCATTGATGGGGAGGTGGGTGTGGATAGGGTCAGGCCAGTCAACTCAGGAAAAAGTTTGGAGGCATCACAGCGACTGCTGAATGTGAAAGCGTGCTGTTTGAAACCCAATTATGTGGGACATTGTCCCTGTTAAAATAAAAACAGAAATGCCATATGTATTGTATTGAAAGTTCAAATTGAAATCCATACATTGTTATTCAAAGAAGACATCAAGGATGTGAAGCAAAAGGGGTTGAGGTGCAGATCAGCCATTATACAACTGATTGGCAGAATGAGCATAAAAGGTTAAAAAGCCAACTCTTGTTCCTACATGCCAATGGTGCAACTGCTGCCATGCTGCACAGTAGCACAGAATCTGCTCCATCGGGATCAAATGAAAGAACTGTCATAATAAGTTGTGATGTATCTTTATTGAGACATAAATATATATGACTAAATGAATTGAACTACATGTATACTAACAAACCACTCATAGTACCATCACGATTCCATTCCCCGCCACTCCCTCTCCCATTCCTAATCCTTCAATTATAAAGCACTTTCTCCTTTCCCCCTCCTCTTTATCATTTTTGGTCTAGAAGGAAATTTGCAAAGCACCTGGGAAATATTGGTAATTGATCAAGTTAAAAAAAAATCAGTGCGCTGATGCTAAATAATTGGTTTTTAAAATGCATTGTCTCCAAGATTTTTTTTCATCCAGGCATATTCCTGGAGATAATAGTAATTATGTTAAAGATTGATTTTTTTGAAATGGTCACTTATGGTAAATCTTGACTGGCCAATCAAAATCTTGAAATTCTATTGAAACAACTGAACCATCTTATTCAGTATCTGTAGCCATTGCCATTGCAGTTGTGTGATTGTTTGGAAGGCATAATAAGCACTCTAACATAGCATAGTCTGGCCTAATAATGGATGTCCTCCATTGGTCTAAGAGCATTTTGATATCCTAATATCACTTGATTTCAATTTCTCTTGGCCTCAAGGTGACCTGTTTGAACACTGTGAATAGCCTGGCCTGGATTTTGCAATGTGATAACAATAAAATTGTCAGTGCTTACTGTTAATGTGAAGTGAATTAGAAACATTGCAAGTGCTGTGTACAGTGCAGATCACTACTTAACAGGAAGGATGCAATCACGGTAGAGAGGATAAAGAGAAGATTTATGAGGATGCTGTCAGCTAAGGAGAATTTTAACTGCAAGGAAATATTGGATAGATAAACACAAAATAATGCTGAAAGTTGAAACAAAAACAGAAAAATGCTGAAAAATCTCAGTAGCTCTGACAGCATCTATGGCAAGAGAGTGGAGTCAAAGTTTTAAATATTAGATAGAGCTTGTTTCTTTTGGAATTTGAGAGGTTCTAGGGACAGTTAATTGAGGCGGATAGAATTCTGAAAGGCCCAGATAGGTCCAGATAACAGGCGATAAGATGAAGGCATATAAAATCACTGGCTCCAATGCACCCTACCGCGATGAGCCCAATGCATTCTACACCCATTTTGGGCAAGAGGTCAGTGAGGACACACCCTTCACTCCAGAAGCCTTGGTCAAACCTGTATCCATTGCAGACTTCAGAGCAGCATTCTTGAAAGTCAACCCACGGAAAGCAACTGGCCTGGATGGGGTACTGGGACAAGTATTCAGATCCTGCGTGGACCAGCTGGTGGGGATATTCACATATATCTTCAACCTTTCTTTACAACAATCTTAGGTTGCTATCTGCTTCAAGAAAGCAACGATCATCCCAGTACCAAAGAAAAGTCAAGCAGCATGCTTTAATGACTATCCAGTGCTTCTGACATCCATTGTTACAAAGTAATTCAAAAGGTTAGTCATAGCACGAATCAATTCCAGCCTCCCAGATTGCCTGGGTCCACCACAGTTCACCTATCGCTGCAACAGATTCCACAGGGAATGCTATCTCCCTGGCTCTGCACTCAACCCTGAACACCTAGATAACAAAGACACCTATTTATTGATTACAGCTCAGCCTTCAACACCATTACTTCTAAGACACTCATTTCCAAACTCCGTGGCCTCAGGCTTGGCTCCTCGCTTTATGACTGGATCCTGAATTTTCTAACCCACAGACCGCAACCAGTAAGAAGAGGCCCCAACACCTCCTCCATGATCATCCTCAGCACTGGTGCCCCACAAGGCTGTGTCCTCAGCCTCTTACTATCATCCTTATAGTATAGTATGACTGTACTATGACACATATACAATAACTGTGTGGCCAAATTCCCCTCCAACTCAATTTTAAAGTTTGCTGATGACTCCACCATCTTAAACAATGTTAAGACAATGGAAAGAGAGAATCTGGTGAACTGGTACAATGGCAATAATCTCTCCCTCAGTGTTCACAAAATAAAAGAGATAGTTGTTGACTTCAGGGAGCATAGTGGAGGACATAACCATTTTTTCATCAACAGGGACAAAGTAGAAAGACTCAAGACCTTCAAGTTTATAGGTGTCCAGATCACCAACAACCTGTCCTCGTCCCTCCATGCCAATGCTATATTTAACAAAACACACCAATGCCTTTACTTTTTCAGAAGACTAAGGAAATTTGGCATGTCCGCTATGACTCTCACCAACTTAGACAGATGCTACATAGAAAGCATTCTTTCTAGTTGTAGTAGCTTGGTATGGCTCCTGCTCTGTCCAAGACTCCAAAAATTACAAAGGGTCAGGAACGAAGCCTAATCCATTACACAAACCAGCTTCGCACCCATTAACTCTGTCTACACTTCCCATGGCCTCAGAAAAGCAACCTCATAAACCCTGGACATACTCTCTTTCACCTTCTTCCATCAGGAAATAGATACAAAAGTCTGAGGATACGTACCAACTGACTGAAGAATAGCTTCTTCCACGCTGCTTTCAAACTTTTGAATGGACCTGCCTTGCATTAAATTGATCTTTCTCTACACTCTAGCTTTGAATGTAGCACTACATTCTGCACTGTCTCCTTTTGTCCTCTATGTACAGTAATATATATAAATGATTTGGAGGAAAATGTAACTGGATTGATTAGTAAGTTTGCAGACAACACAAAGGTTGGTTTTGCGGATAGCGATGAGGACCATCAGAAGATACAGCAGGATATAGACTTGGGCAGATGGAATTTAATCTAGGCAAATGTGAGGTCATGCATTTTGGGCAGTTTAATACAGATAGGAAATATACAGTAAATGCAAAATCCTTATGTGTATTGATAGGCAAAGGGATCTGGGTGTACTGGTACACAGGTCACTGAAAGTGGCAATGCAGGTGAAGAAGATAGTCAAGAAGGCATACAGCATGCTTGCCTTCATTGGCTGGGGTATTGAGTTTAAAAATTGGCAAGTCATGTTGACACTTTATAGAACCTTCATGAGGCCGCACTTGAAATACAGTGTTCAATTCTGCTCGCCACACTACCAGAAGGACGTGGAGACTTTGGAGAGGGTACAGAAAACACTTACAAGGAAGTTGTCTGGTATGGAGGGTATTAGCTATGAGAAGAGGTTGGAGAAACTTGGTTTGTTCTTACTGGAGCGACAGAGATTGAGGGGAGACCTGAAAGAAGTCTACAAGATTATGAGAGACATAGACAGAGTGGATAGTCAGAAGCTTTTGCGCAGGGTGGAAGAGTCAATTACTAGGGGGCATAGGTTTAAGGTGTGAGGGGCAAGTTTTAAAAGAGATGTACGAGGCAGATTTTTTTTTACACAGAGAGTGGTGGGGTGCCTGGAACTCATTGCCACGGGAGGTAGTGGAAGCAGATACAATAGTGACTTTTAAGGGGCATCTTGACAAGTATATGAATGAGATGGGAATAGAGGGATATGGTCCCCGGAAGTGTAGGGGGTTTTAGTTAAGTCAGGCAGTGTGGTTGGAGCAGGCTTGGAGGGCTGAAGGACGGTTCGTGTTCCTGTACTGTGATTTTCTTTGGTCTTTGTATGATTTGTCTATATAGCATGCAAGAGACAATACTGTTCATTGTATATTAATACATGTGACAATAATAAATCAGATAGAATAGATAGAAGGATGATTTCTCCTTAGAAGAGGGATCAAAAATTAAAGGTCATAGATTTAAAGTACTTGGTGGAAAGGTTTGAGAAGAATTTGTGAACTTTTGTCTCCCAGAAGGTGATGGGGGTCTAAAACATTGGAGGCAGAAAATGGGCACAATCTTACCAGCCATTAATCCCCGCTGCCGCTACAAGTGAGGACAGAGAAATTGGCGCTCAGCCAAATCTCTGTTCACCATGGCAGGACCAGAAAATCCCATCGGCATAAACAGCTGGAAGATTTTGTCCAATCTCTTTGCATTTAAAAAGATACTTGGATGTACACCTGAAGTGGTGTATTTACAGGTTTATAGACCGAGAGCTGGAGAATCGATTAGGCTAGATAACACTTATGTGGCTGGCACAGACACAATGGGCCTCCTGCAGTATCATAATAACTATGATAACACATCATTTATTTTTCCATATTCTTTTATCTTCTTTTTATCTATTCTTAGTCCAGTATCCCCTGTTTGGTGATACTGAAAGTGACAAAAGATGATGGTTTCAAGTATTTAATTTCCCTTGACAACTCGAATTATCTACAGTTAACTGATGCCACTTTGTAATATTACCTAACTAAATGATCAACTTAGAGGAAAACTCAAGACGCTTTCACATAACTTTAATGGCTTGAATGCCATATAGGGATGACTGCTTAACACCTTTGATTGGCTACACATATTTGTTTGCTTAATTTTAATATTAAAATTTAAATGATAAAAGAGTGGCCCTTATTTTTTACTTACGTGATTTGACTGTCAGAGAAAGGCATTTTTCTAAAAAAAAGCATTATGCTATTTCAAGAGCTATAAACCTTTTTTGGTACTCAACTGATGACTAATTTAAGATTAGCAGGACTGCAACACTGAAAGGGAACCTTTTGTAATTTACAAATGCATATTGCATTTCCAGTTCTGCTGAATAGTCAGGACCTGAGATATTTTCTTTTATTCCCAAAGGTAATTTCCTTTTTCCAAGCTGCTGAATTTCTTAACCTTAAAATGAAGTACTTTAAATATTGATGGTCTGAAGTAGTTTCTAGATTTTGGCCATTGCCTTCAAGTATGGTGAATAAACTCAATTGTTCTTGCAGATAATTTTTCTATTGGCAGCCCGATCCTATAGTAATATTCTTTTTAAAGAAATTTAGTTGTTAATCCACCTTGTAGACTTTGTAGGAGTCCAACCGGCTTCAAATTAATCCTTTGGGATTCTTCCTTGGGCCCTTAAATTGCACTGAGGGATGGATACTATTATGCAGATGCTTAATCAATTTTTCTCTCTCTGCTATTTTTAGTTTGTTAACTATTTCAAAGTAAATCAGTCAATGTGAAAATGAAAGGGACAGGAATTTCAGACAAAGGTATGTTAAGCATTCCCATGCCAACGTCCCAAGATTCAATTTCAAGGCCTAACTCTTTTGTTCTAAACCCTTATCCCATTCTATTCTATCTTAATTGTTTTCCCTTTTAATTGTTTCACTTCTGTACTTGGGATTTTTTTGTTTTTCCAGAGGAAAAAATTCAATTTCTCCAATCTTCCCATTAGTGTAAATGGATTTTTTCATACTTCTTTTGCAGAATTTGGAGTTATCTATTTGGGAAGATAGATACAGTTTCATGCTTGACAATTCTGTAATGACTATATTCTAGTCTTGGCCAGTACATTTTGCTGAAACCACTTTCATTGATAGTATTGGAGCAAGTAGCAACTGAATATTCAATGCATCAAGAACAAGAATACAGGAAGAGATTCACTGATAAAAACAGGTTCCCTGTGTATATTAGTGAGCTTTATTTTCTCTCTCTCTTCATATGTAACTATTTTGTATGTTGATGTAGAATCAATGGGCCAAAGGGGCTCTTCTATACTGTGATTCTATTTGTTTTACTGCAGATTATTTGTGTCTTTCAAACTTGGAGACACTTTGGTTTAGTTATTTATTTTTTAAATGCTTTGATTAGAAAGACTGTATAAAGCAATGCCAGTAAGAAGTCTCACAATACCAGGTTAAAGTCCAACAGGTCTATTTGGTAGTAAATGGCACTAGCTTCCTGAGCGTTACTTCTCCTAAACTCACCTCTTGAAGGAGCAGCGCTCCAAAAGCTAGTAAAATTTACTACCAAATAAACTTGTTGGACTTTAACCTAGTGTTCTGACACTTCTTTCTGTGTTTACCCCAGTCCAACGCCAGCATCTCCACATCATAAAGCAATGCCATACAGACCAGAAGTCTACTGTATGCTAAGTCTGCAAATCTTACTGGGATACTTTTTATCAGGTCAATTCAATTGTTACTCCACCCAATAAGGAGTACAGGTAGTGGCTGTTCTGCCAAAGGATGTGTTTCTAATTAAAGGAGTTCAGCATGGGTTACAAGGGCTCACTAGCGTTTGAATTTTTGAGGCTGTAGCTACCATAGAAATGGAGAAGAAGGCTGCTCACACAGGTCTCTCACCCTTACCCGGAGGTCTGCCAGTGGAATCTGAGGAAGTGCAATGTGAACTCTCCCAGGGTCCGGAGGAAGAGGGCAAACTCTCAAACCAAGTAGGTGTGGTTGGAAGTGGTTGAGGAGGCCAACAGTAGGATTGTAGTCTCTCCAACCACGAGACAGGAATGAAGAGAGGTGCAGCATTTTTAGACACTAAGCCCCACACTCTGAAATGTCCTGCTTCAATTGCATTAGCTCATCTTAGGTCAACAGTCCACTAATTCCTCTTTCTCTCTCTAAATATTGTTCTCCCTCGCTCCCCCATCTAAGTAGGTTGATATCATCCAGGACAAAGCAGTTCACTTGATTGGCATCTCATTCAGAAACATTGTGGTAGCAGCGTGTAACATCTACAAGATATATTGTAGAACATCACCAAGGTTTCTTATACAGCACCTTCAAAACTCACTACCACTATCATCTGGAAGGACAAAAACAGCAGATACATGTGAACACCACCACCAGGAAGTTTCCCTCTAAGCCACTCACTATCCAGTCTTAAAAATATCTTTTAATATTTCTGGAACTCTCTTTCTAACAGCATTGTGGGTGTACCTACACGACATGGACTGCAGTGGTTCACAAAGGTAGCTCATTACTACCTTCTCGAGGGCAATTAGGAATGGGCACTGAATGCTGACCTAGCCATCAAAGTCTATATCCCATGATGAATATAAATAAGTACAAGCCGTTATGAGCACTCACAGCTCTCTGCTTTCTCTTCTTGCAGGAAAAGAGAGCAGGGGTTTTGGTAAGAGCCCGAGGTCAAGGGACCTTTGCACGCTCCTTTCCCGTCCGTTTCCTGTCCCATCGTGGATAGGACGGGAAAATTCCATCCAGAATCTCTCAGGTGGTGGAGGGGGGGCAGTGGTGGGGGGCGGGGGGGGGAACATGGGGGGGAGGGGGGTGGACAGTTGTGAGAGGGTGGAGGTGGTAGTGAGGCAGTGGTGGCAGGTGTGTGAGGGCTGCGAGTGTGGTGGGGGCAGTTGTGGGGTTGGGGAGGGTGGGATGGGTAGGGGCAGTGGTCGGGGCAGTGGATTGGGGGATGCTGGGGGCGGTGGGGTCGGAGGGAGTGATGGGAGTGTGGTGGAGGTTGTGGTGGGGTTGGGGGGGATTCAGGTGGAGAGTGTGGAGGGTGGGGGTGGAGGTATGGAGGAGTGGGGGGGCAGTCAGTGGATGGGGCGGGGTGGTGGGATGGTTGGGATGTGGATAGTAAAGGGCTTCCCTGTGATAGGGCAAAAGTCACCAACTCCACTAGGAGTGGGTTTAGTTCCAGGAGACTGCAGATGCCAGCAGTGACCTGTTGTGAGAGTGAGTCTCCCAAGGCTGTTGAGAGAATTTGGTCCTCTCTCTGTAGATCCTGTGTTGGCATCTTGTCCCATTCCAACTATATATTGGTGCCCGTCCCCTCTGCTCTGTAGAGTGGTACATGACTGAGGAGAAGACAGCTTGTGCTGCTGTTATTGCTTCTTTTTGATTCTTTGGGATGTGAGTATCACTTGGAAGGCCAACATTTGATAGACATCTCTCACTGCCCTGGGGTGCTGGAACTTTAGAAATGGCTTCTGCTGTTCTACATGCTGTTGAAATGCAATTTTGAAGGTTGGCAGCGCAGACATGCAGTTGAGTGTGAATGACGCGCTGACAGCTGATGTGGCTTCCAAGCAGTTGACAATCACATGTCAAGCAGTGAAAGCACTCTGGGAACAGAAAGACTTTGAACAACAGTCTCACAATGGCCATTACCAAAGCTCTTCAGTGTAACTGATCAAAACCTTCACAGCTTGTCAGTTCCACTGAAGAAACTTTTCCCACTGTGTACTCACCTCCGTGACCCTGATAGGTTGCTGACAGATCAGGAAACAGCTTTCATATCCAGGATTCAGGACTAATGCAGCTCATGACTGACTTCCCTAAACCCTCAACAACCCTGTAATTACCTGATGAGCCCGCGGGGGTTTCCTGCCCATCTTCAATCCCAATGCTGGAAGAGGGAGGGGATATACTGTGATTCCCAATCCCATGTCAATTTGTGAGACTTTTCTACTGTGCACGCTCCAAATGAAACCTCTACCCAGATTGGGGAAATGCTGTTTGATGTTTCTGGGCTTCTGCATGAAGATCGATGCTTGTGGAATCAACAAATGGTGCTTGGCATTCCTTGAATGATGGCCCAAGGGGAGTCAGTGTTTTGAACTAGATGTGAAAGATACAGATAAGAAAGTTGGAGATGGGATTAGTTGAGAAATGGTAAAATTAATCTTGTTTTCACTTCTTTCTTCTTCAGACACTATTATAAAGGCTGTTTTTGATATTTTGAACCACTATACCTATCTGGACAATCTGACCAGTTATTATCAATAGTGCCTACCCAATCAACATTAGTAGTTAAATTATGAACAGACATTATGATAGTAATGAATTTTCTTGGCTCTGAAAGTGTGTTCGTGCAGTGAATCCCTGGTGCCTCATAGAGTTTATTTGGTGAGTAGATGAATCACACACATCAGTAAGGCCCCAGATCTGATCCCTGCTAGAAGATGATTTAGTTGATTTCGATTTGAGCAGCAGTAGAAGTGCTTTCTTTTGTTTCATTCCCCCTGGATTAGGGACACGGGGAGTTCCCAATGATAGAAAATATGTGTGTGCACACCAAGTAAGTTCTCTTAGTAAACTTCAGGTTGCTAATTATACTGGATGATTAACAGCTCAATGTCTGGTAACTTTTTGACATTACATAAAATTACATAGAATATACAGCTGAAAATAGGGCATTTGGTCCAGTTAATCTCTGTTACATAGAATCCCTACAGTACAAAAGGAGACCATTCAGCCCATCAAGCCTGTACCAACAATAATCCCACACTATCCCGTAACCCCTTATGTTTACCCTGCTAATCCCCCAAAACTAGAATCAATTTAGCAGAGACAATCAACTTAACCAGCACATTTTTGGGCTGTGGGAGGAAACCCACGGGGAGAACATGCAAACTCCAACCAGATAGTGACCCAAGCTGGGAATCGAACCCAGGTCCCTGGTGCTGTGAGGCAGCAGTGGTAACCATTGTGCCACTGTGCCGTCCATATTTACACTCACCGTATGTCTCCTCCTATGCTATCTCACCTCCATGTAAAAGCCAATACATTCATCAATAACACATAACAGGAGCACTGTACATGAAAGCTGTTGCTTTCCTAGACAGGAAATATTCCAAAACATTGAGATGAAACAATGGTATTTACCCTTGATAAGTATAGGAACCGATTAAATGCCATCTACAATGTCACTTCAATCCACAGATTTCGATTTTCATAGAATCCCCATAGTGCAGAAGGAGGCCATTCAGCCCATTAAGTCTGCAGCAATCACAATTCCTGTAATTCCACATATTTATCCTGACACTAAGGGGCAATTTAGCAAGGCCAATCAACCAAACAGTGATCCAAGCTGGGAATTGAACACAGGTCCCTGGCACTGTGAGGCAGCAGTGCCAACCATTATGCCACTGTGCCATCCTTATTGGAGAATTTTTCTGCTCCATCTTTGACACTATTGTGCCATGTTGGTTTCTGACTAGGCCAAAATTGCTGCAACCAGAGTCCCACCATTACACGCAACACAAGAATGAGGAGCAGGATTAGGCCATTCAGCCTGTCAGCCTGCTCTGCCATTCATGGCTGATCTGGTTATGATCACAACTCCATTTTCCTGCCTGTGCACCTTGGCTCTCTTGTCAATCAAAAATTCATCTAACTCAGCCCTTCAAAGACCCAGCTTCCATTGCTGTCTTGTGGAAAATAACTCCACAGACTAACGGCCTTCTGAGAGAAACCAATTCACATTTCTGAGTTAAATGGGAGACTTCTAGTTAATGAACTGTATCCCAATAGTTCTCGACCACCCCCCCCCCCCCCCCCCCCCCCCCCCCCCCCTCCCAACAAGGCAAAGCACTCTCTCAGCATCCATCCTGTCAGGTCTCTCAGGTTTTTTATATTTCAATAAGATCACTTTTCACTTTTCTGAACTACAATAGATACAAGCCCAACCTACTCAAGCTTTCCTTATCAGAAGAATCAAGTCAAGTGCGCCTTCACTGAACAATTTTTAAAGCAATTATATCTTTTCTTACATAAGGAAATCAAAACACAGAATGAGATTTTACACTTGCCCCAAAACCAGAGAATCACACACCACAGCAGCCCTACCCGTTATGATTCCTATAGCAGCGCGATGGGAACATTCCAGTGATAGAATTCAGATATGGTTTCAGTAAGACCCTGTACAGCTGTAGCAAAACTTCCCTACATTATATTCCATTCACTTGTAATACAAGGCAAGAGCCCATTTGCCTTCCTAACCATTTGTTGTACCTGAATACTAACCTTTTGTGATCATGTACCAGGACACCCTGATCCCTCTGTACCATGAACTCTGCATTCACTCTCCAGTTAAATAACATACTGCCCTTCTATCCTTCCAGTTAAAGTCAAGCAACATTGGGCTAACTCTCAGCATAATCTTATCATCTCATCCATTGCTCCCAAAATGTTATGAAAAGAGATCTATTGCTCAAGACATCAAGAATAATAAATGTTAGGTTTAAGGTGCGAGGGGCAAGATTTAGAGGCAAATTTTTTACACAGAGGATGATGGCTGCCTGGAACTCATTCCTGGGGAAGCGGATACGATAGTGACTTTTAAGGAGTGTCTGGACAAATAAATGAATAGGATGGGAATGGAGGTATATGGTCCCCGGAAAGGTAGGAGGTTTTAGTTCAGTTGGGCAGCATGGTCAGTGCAGGCTTGGAGGGCCAAAGGTCCTGTTCCTGTGCTGTAATTTTCTTTATTCTTTGTTCTTTGTCACAGCACTGTCCAATTCATGGTCACAATATTAAAATACTATTGACACTGTATCCTTTTGAATGAGCAGATTAGTGGGGCACACAACACAATGATGCTCTACGTCAAGGATCTATGCTGGCTCCTTCAATATTCAACATCTACATTTACATAATTGGAAATTCAGTGATGTTTCTAACCATTACCCTTACATGAATAGGACCTCTCTGTCCACTTAAAGTTAATAGTAGAAAACTTTCAGTAGCAGCCTTATACCAAAGCTGACAAAACTGCTTGCATTTTCTCTGGATGCTCCGGTTTCCTCCCACAGTCCAAATATGTGCGGGTTAGGTTGATTGGCCATGCTAAATTGACCCTCGAGTCGGGGGATTAGTAGGGTAAATGTGTGGGGTTATGGGAATAAGGCCTGGGTGGGATTCTGGCCGATTTGGACTCCATGGGCCAAATGGCCTCCTTCTGTATTGTAGCAGTCCTAGGATTCTATAATAAAACTTTTCACATACACAACAAACCATCATATAATTGATGTAACATTTTGTGGCCATCGAACAAATACTCAACAGTAGCCTTGGACAGAAGCATAACACTTAAAGTTCCACTGGAAACACTTATAAATAGATGACAATTGGTTAAATCATTTCTTACCGCTCTGGAAGTTGACAGGCAATGCATATTGTCTGTGGAGACTAATCATGTATATGCCATCTTTCAATATATTATGAACTTTCAGTCAATACTTTATGTTATTTTAAAATGCAAAAGACTACAAAAAGATGAGGCTCACCAGATTTCTCTAATGGATTGAAATACTCCCTTGTCTCAAGAGGGAAAAAGGAACTTTCAAGGTTGAAGTTGACTCATACTTTTTCCTGAAACTAACACAAAAAGATAAATTCAAATTGAATGTTTCATTGTGATGTAAAGACACTCGCTGTCAACCTACACTCAAGGTGTTAAAAAGATCCCACAGGATTTATAATTGGCCTAGATACTCATTATATTTGGAAAAAGAACTTTGGACTTGCAATAGGTCAGATGATAAGGCAACTATGTTGCTGTCTGCTCTAACAACAGCAACAATAAACTCTGCAGAGACAGAGAGAAAAATAGTAAGCCATCTAACTACAGTCAACTAAATAGCCAAACCTTGAAAGTGGGAGAAGGACTCTTGCCAACCTGTTTCAAGAATCACAGAGGTTTACACCATGGAAATAGGCCCTTCAGCCCAACTTGTCCGTGCCGCCCAGTTTTTACCACTAAACTATTCCCAATTACCCCCATTTGGCCCATATCTCTCTATACCCAACTTACCCATATAACTGTTAAATGTTTTTAAGAAGATAAAATTGTACCTGTCTCTACTACTTGTTCCAGACATTCAGCATCCTGTGTGTGAAAATATTGCCCCTCTGAACTCTTTAGTATCTCTCCCCTCTCACCTTAAATCTCAACTCTCTAGTTTTAGACTTCCCTACCTTTGGTAAATGATGTTGACTATTTATCTTATCTGCACCCTTCATTACTTTTATAGGCCTCTATAGGTTCACCCTTAAGCCTCCTATGCTCCAGGGAAAGAAGTCCCAATCTATCCAGCCTCTCCTTAGAACTCAAGAATCTACAAGCATGCCATGAAAGAGAGATTGAGACAAATATAATGTAGTTATATTTTTTTCATCTGTATCTTTTTTTTGTGTGTGAATGATAGTGTGTTTTTAAACCTCTGAGGCAAGCATCGGAAAATAAATAACCTCCTTTATTTCAAAACTGACAAAATGGCTTGCTGCCAGGATTACTTAAAGTGAGACAACAACTCTGGAAGTGAAAATACAATACAGTTTGATCGTGGGCAATAAGGAAACACATAAGTTTGTCCATGACAATATATATCGATAGGGGTGGAGAAAGGAATCAGGATAAAGTTTGATTGTGATACCATCTGTCATCAATTAAACAAGGAACTTTCAAGGCTGAAGTTGACTCACACTTTTTCCTGAAACTAACTCAAAAGGATAAATTCAAATTGAATGTTTCATTGTGATGTAAAGACACTCGCTGTCAACTTACACTCAAACTGTTAAAAAGATCCCACAGGATTTATAATTGGCCTAGATACTCATTATATTTGGAAAAAAGGACTTTGGACTTGCAATAGGTCATATGATGAGGCAATTATGTTGCTGTCTGCTTTAACAACAGCAACAATAAACTCTGCAGAGACAGAGAGAAAAACAGTAAGCCATCTAACCAGTTACAGTCAACTAAATAGCCAAACCTTGAAAGTGGGAGAAGGACTCTTGCCAATCTGTTTCAGAATCACAGAGGTAAATACTCACGTCAAATCCTGGAGGGTGATCAGTGTTGGAACATCACTCCAACAAAGAATCAAGAAATCTGTCTGTGCATATACTCTATTTTTATAATAATTATTAGAGTAGCATATAAAGAAACTTGAGCATTTAATTGCTGTAAACAAGTTAGAATCAGGCTTCGAGTTACATTAAGGAGGCTATATGGAGTGCAACTGGAGAAAATGGTGATATGAGCCTAGAAATTACCAGTGACTGAGTGAATGAACAAGTTTTTAAATGTATCTATATAACATTAGGATGTCTGGAGGTATTGAAGTATTTATTTGAAGTAGGTTAACTCCTCCATTAAAATTTGAAGGTGGCACAGTGGTTAGCACTGATACCTCACAATGCCAGTGACCCAGATTCAATTCCAGCCTTGGGTCACTGTCTGTGTGGAGTTTTCTCATTCTCCCCATGTCTGCATGGGTTTCCTTGAGGTCCTCTGGTTTCCTCTCTCACTCCAAAGGTGTGCAGGTTAGGTTGATTAGCCATGCTAAATTGCCCCTTAGTGTAAGGGGGTTTAGCAGGGCAAATCCAGAGTTAGGGCCTGGGTGGGATTGTTGTTGGTGCAGGCATGTGTTGTTGGTGCAGAATGGCCTCCTTCTACACTGTAGGAATGCTATGATTCTGTAAAAATATTGAACAAAGAAGTATTTTTCAAACATGTTAAAGGATTGTTCATTAGTATCACCAACAAAGGTTTACTAGTTATGATTAAACTAGCTCACTCAGCTGAAAGTTAGGGCTGCAGCATAATCCAAATGAAAACCGATGAACTCAATTTGTTTTGCTTCTTAAACTATTTAAACAAAAACAAAAAACTTTTCAACTTGGGAAGAGGTGTGCCTCAGACTAGCTGCAGTGAAATTTGCAAGCTAAAAACGAGTCAAATCAGTTGATGAGGTCAAAGAGAGCAGGGAGGGATTACTTGGAGTAGGAAATGAGCTGAAGCACAGAATCGGTATGCATGCTGAATTTCTGCTTTCACGTCCTGCTTTGTATTCCCTTGGTAGGGGTGGTGCAGGACTGCTATTGGCAGTTGTTTTAATGCCAGAACAAACAATAGGGAGGATGGGACTGCATTGACAGGTGCCTCTGCACAGAATGAGAGAAACTATGATAATGACTCACACAAAATGTGTTGATTGTGAATTAGTGAGAACAGCAATTCTGTCAAATAAAGGTACAGAGTCAATTCTTTGCTGGTTTTATGTTAAATCTTTCCAATTCTATGTGAGCATTTCTCTTCATATCAGGGAAATGGTCACGATGAATGAAACATCAGAGCATGGAATAGAATCCCTACAATATAGAAGAAGACCATTTGGCCCATCAAGTCTGTACCAACCACAATCCCACCCAACCCCTATTCCCCTAACTCCACATATTTACCCTACAAATCCTCCTGATACACTAGGGGTCAAATTAACATGGCCAATCCACCTGACCCAAACATCTTTGAAGCTTGGGAGAAAACCACGCAGACAGGGGGAGAAAGTGCCAACTCTGTACCGACAGTGACCGAGGCCGGAATTGAACGTGGTTCCCTGGCGCTGTGAGGCCGTGCTTGCCACACTATACTACTGTGCCACCCGCAATAAAGAGAGTTTAATTTGTATGTGAATTTCAACTCCGTCCTCCATGCTTTTTTTTGTCATCATGGACATTATGCATAAAGTAAAACAAAATTGTCAACTGAGCACATTAGGGATTTGGCAGCCCCATAGAAGTTCGCAGAGTGAAGGATGATAAAGAAGGACAGGATGCAGGTGAAAACATTCATATAGGATGGATCTTGAGCAAATTTTTGCTGATTACCTTTTGAGCTAATTTGATTTTATCTTCACTACCTTGCTTTTCAGACAAGTAGCAGCCTTCAGATTTTGCATTATTAGCTAAAAGCTTCTATAATCTACATCTTGTGGAATCTGTATTATACATGTAAAAATCTTAGGCTGTAAACTGCTCCTGTGTAAACATTGACCAGCTCCAACTTTGCACTCTGGCCTCTAGCTCATTATGATCATTTTGCTGCCACTTGTGCAGTTATATGCTTGTTTAGAAAGCATGCACATGGGATAACGGGGAATTCCAAATGTCCGGTCCAAACTAAAAGCACATTTAAAGCCAATGGTTTCATATGCCGATATTTTTCAACTTAATCAAGCTTCAAAATTAGTTCACATATTCGTCCAAGGCTGGGCCAACATAGGGTGAATAGGCGAAGGAACTTGAAAAGATATGGAAGAGCAAGGCTGTGAAGAGTTTTGTGAATGGGGCTCCTTCAAAGTTCAAATCCTTCCTTTGATAGGTGAAGGTGACCATCAAGCCCAAACTCTGATTGGTCAGGAAAGTTGGAAGTGAGATATTAATACCGTGGCTGAATTTGAACAGTAACCGCAGAGCCCACTTTTCTGGCGAATAGGCTCCTGACCATTAGCCCACAATCACATTGCAAACATGTCGATTTGGTTAAAACAAATTCTGTTCATTACTTTCTGAGCTGATTTAATTCAGGAATCTTCACTACATCACTTTTCAGACAAGTAGCAGCTTACATTAGTCTTCAGATCTTGCATTGTGAGTCGCAAACTTGTATAATCTACATTTTGTGGAATCCATGTTATACATCTTTGCTTCATAATCTTAATTTATCTCCTTATCCGTTCCTTTCCTTTCTTTCATTTTGTAGCAGTGAAGTATTTTGTTGATTTCATCAGAATAAGCCTCCTCTCTTTGATCACTGCCCCTCACACTACTGATTCTTAAAATGTCATTATCTGGAGTAAGCTTGTCATTCGAAGATTGCCATACCCAATTTGTCGCTAATAAGGAATACATCTGAAGAAATAACCAATATTTACATTAGTCTTTCTATACTTTTTATATCATATGAGATCTCTTATGCATAATTTTAAGCATGTAATAAATCAGTTCTAATGGAGACCATCCAGTCAGTGACCTCTGCTTCTTCCCTTCCCAATCAAGAATATCCTGTTCCTTACCTGAGCCCTGAATCTTTTAATTTCACTTTGATTGTCCTTCTTCATCCTGCCCATGACACTTGTTTTCTTCTTCATTGACTGAATGACCATTAAACTGCTGACCATCCATCTTCATTTACTGGCTCCCATCTGAGCTGGCACTTTGAATAGATTCCCTCTCCCTTTCAAAACAGCATCCTCATTCCCCGCACGTCAAAACCCCTCATTCAAACCCTTCTATCCATGTCAATCTTTGACTTTATTTTCCTCTCCATAAATGCGGTGTTGCCTTCCAAATATGTGCAAAGCCTCCCTGCAATCCCCTAGAAGGGGAAGATCATCAACCAGAGATCTGGCTGCCCCACAGCAATATTATACCTAGGGCAGCCTTAATACTAAAGTTCTGCCCCTCAGGGACAGGAATTCCCACTGTGGGAAGCTGCTGGCTCATCAGACTGGCAGGCAGTTCTGTAGTCTTAGTAGCACCAGAATAGTGTGGGTCTCAATACTGGGACTAAAAGAGTCCCCAAAAAAAGAGTTAGATACTAGAGTTCATTTTGGATTTTGGGTGACCGTAGCGAGAGAAATCAGTTAGAGATGCCAGTGGGAGAGGGAAGGTATCATCTTGTGGTGTGCCCCAAATGGGCACAGACCTCTCCACCCAAAAGAGATATCCTGTCCCTTCCCTCCTTCATGCCTTCAATCTATGCAATGAAAACTGCTTGCATTCCTTTCGCCTTCCCCCACAGATTGAACAATTGCATCAAAGGCAGAATGAGGCCCTTAAGTATCAGTTAGAGTCTTCCTCCAACATGGGGGCAGCTTGAGGGTGGGAGAGATTGGCAGCCAACTTTATTTCACATGCCCCCGTTTTCAAATATGCCATTAGGAGACAGGGTCTGTAAAAATCTCCCTTCCATGTTTGAATACCTCTAACCTGTAGTGGGATAAGGGAGGAAGTTTGCCCAAAGAGAGACAGGTTTGCGTGTGTGCAGGGGAACTAAATCCCCTGAAAATGAGACTGGGCTAGGATCCCAACATTAACCCCTCCTCTTGCAGGTTCCCGTGAGATTGGTTCCAAAGTCAAAGGGAAACACCCTTGAATCTGGCAGGAAACCAGTGAAGGAAATTAAAATCTTCTTTGACCTTGCATTCTGACTCTCCCACTCAGGATACCTGTTTCTTGATCTGTCAACAATTTGTCTAGATCACCAAGGTAACAAGTCTCTTCAGTGAAACTGACAGGCCGAGAAGCCTTTGATCAGTTGCTCTGAGGATCTCCAGCCTTGCCCTGAAAGTATTCTACCGTTCAAAGCATTTCTTCTCTCAGGGATTGCAATCACCGTTTGACAGGTGATTGTGAAGTTCTTTGAAGGTACTTCACTGGCCTAGCAGTTCACCTTCAGCCTGCAGTACAGCCTGGGATGGTTAATGCAATTCCACCTTTCACCAGAAGCAGCAGCAGCAGCATCAGCTGCCTTCTCTTTGGCCACATGCCTCTCCACAGGGCAGAGGGGATAAGAGCACCACAGGGCAGAGGGGATAAGAGCCCCACAGAGCACAGGGGATAAGAGCACCACAGGGCAGAGGGGATAAGAGCCCCACAGGGCACAGGGGATAAGAGCACCACAGGGCAGAGGGGATAAGAGCCCCACAGGGCACAGGGGATAAGAGCACCACAGGGCAGAGGGGATAAGAGCACCACAGGGCACAGGGGATAAGAGCACCACAGGGCAGAGGGGATAAGAGCACCACAGGGCACAGGGGATAAGAGCACCACAGGGCAGAGGGGATAAGAGCCCCACAGGGCACAGGGGATAAGAGCACCACAGGGCAGAGGGGATAAGAGCCCCACAGGGCACAGGGGATAAGAGCCCCACAGGGCAGAGGGGATAAGAGCCCCACAGGGCAGAGGGGATAAGAGCCCCACAGGGCAGAGGGGATAAGAGCCCCACAGGGCAGAGGGGATAAGAGCCCCACAGGGCAGAGGGGATAAGAGCCCCACAGGGCAGAGGGGATAAGAGCCCGACAGGGCAGAGGGGATAAGAACATCATTGCGCAGAGGAGATAAGATCCAACGGGAAGGAGGTGAGACCCCAAAAACAAGGACTATAGGCAGAGTTGATCAGTTCTCTTGACATATCTGAGCGCCAGTACCCCAGGGAGTTCAGGCTGTCACAGCACACTATTTCAGTTTCCTGGAGTAAGACCCTCTTCCCAGCAAATCAAATGAATATGGATTCCCAATGGCCACTAAAGCTGTTTTCACATCAGGCATCGCCAAGATGAGCTCCAAGATGTACAGAACAGTGGCACAGTGATTAGCACTGCTGCCTTACGGCACCAATTCTCGGGTGACTGTGAAGTTTACCACATAGGAGACCCTATTCTTCCCGTCTCTGCATAGGTTTCCTCCGGGTGCTCCAGTTTCCTCCCACACTCCAAACATATGTGGATTAGGTTGATTAGCCATAATAAAATTGTCCCTTAGTGTCAGGGGAGCTAGCAGGGTAAATACGTGGGGTTAAGGGGCTATGGCCAGGGTGGGATTGTTGTCAGTGTAGACTTACTGAGTCGAATGCTCCCTTCTGCACTGTATGGATTCTATGATTCTTAAACAACATCAGTGGTGAGTGGTGGGAGAACAGGTCAATGTAAGGAACATGGAATTTCAGAACTGGCTGTAATGTCACAAAAAAAATCAGAAATCTGACAAGAGCTGTCAAGGTAAGGTACCTATCTCTCTTACTGTCTGCTTAGTCCTGCATCACCGATAGCACACAGGACATAGCTTTAAGATTGGAGTTCTGTTGTTCAAGGGTGGTGCCAGGAAGTATTTGTACACACAAAGGGCAATGGAATTCTGGAATTCTCTCGCCATAAAAAACCAAATCAATTGAAAATTTCAGAACAAACAAATACTTATCAATTAAGGATATTAAGGAATATGGAGCTAAAGTAAATAAATGGAGTTTTGATAAACACAGCATGAATTAGCCACAAGATTATGCCCTGAAAAGCAGATCTTCACAATCTTTCAGTAGACAACAAACTCCCTTTCTCACATACATGTGGACAGAGAAAGGATCCTTTTTTAGAAATTCTGCCTCCAATGGAATGGTGGGAAGAAGATGGGTCAGAAGTATTGTAGCTGGTAGACCCACTTGGTGGGTCCTCGGACCTGAACCTTCTGCAACCTCTTCCTACAATCTCCTGAGTTAATGTCTGGGGATGGGGTGGGCAGAGGGAGGGGCACTCCCTGCCCTCTAGCCTCTGGAAGGGAAGAGAATATCCCTTATAGTGTCCTCTTCCTGCATTAGGGTCTACGGTGTAACATTGGAAATGTTTGCTGCTCTCTCAGTGTTTGTACAGCCATTTTGCTGAGCATTGCCCTTATTCCACTGCCACTTTGCATTGCTCCTTTAAGGGAGTGGGTGCTTTGAAATGACATTAAAGACAACTGATGTCCCAATAGGTGTGTAGCCAATGGTTAGCACTGGCTGCACAATTGTAGTGTATTGCAATATTAGTGCTGATCAAATTTGTCTTGCCTCCAGAACTATTCTTTCCCCACTTTTGCGCTCCTCCCCCTACTCACCTGTTGCCTGGTGTTATTGGATTTTAGGACAGATTTCCAAACTAGTTTTTGCATTATCTGGAGAAAGACAATTTATTACTTTTGGGTGTGTGAATTACAGGTTGGTTTTCTTCCAGATAGGCAATGTCTTTGCCTATGACATAACAAATTGACATTTGTTATTTTACAGGAATTGCTGTTGACAATACTCAGACCTCCATTTGCAGCATCAACATAATCTACATAATCCTTCAATAGCTGTCACTGTGAGTAAATTTGCAGAACCACTTCTTAATTCAAATCGCTAAGATGTTATTATATTCAAGTCACTCAGATCAGCCAATGAACTGTAAACTTATTAAATATTTTTTCACTCATAAAAAGGATACGATTTGCATCACTCTGATTTTTCAGGAGAAATTCTTCCTTCTTGTTTGCTTTCAAAAAGCATTATTAACCTAAAAAGCTGTGACAAACTGTTCAAAGAGCAAGTTGTAAATCCTTTCCCTATGCAGGAGTGTTCTTTATGTTTGGAGTTATTTACTTAAAGTGAGAGATTTTTGTATAGATTAGTACATCACTGACCCATAGAATGCCTTCCTGTTTTCCAAAGTGCTTACCCCCCAAGACAATCTTGCCCTGTGGAATTTTTGTTGCTGTTATAGTGTTATAGATATTATCATTATTAGTGCTTCCCTTGAGGTCTGACAACATCTATTTCCAGCATGTGTAGAATAGACCTGCCAGATAAAATCATGCAAGAGGGGGAGCGGTGATGATGGTTGTCCTCATTTCTTCAAGGCTTGTTGAGTATTTTTTTAAAAAAGGTCTCTGTCATTATCTACCTTTGTGATGGCAGCAGGGAGGGGCCCCTTTCTCCAAAAAGGGTTACATTTTGACAAGAATAATTTTGAATGCTAAATGTAGGTCATTCACGTTTTCACACCAAGACAGTTTGGAATATCTGCAATCTGTAAACTCAAAAACTGGCTGAGTAATTAAAATGTAAAATTGCATTGACAACCCAAAGGTAAAGCATTAAATATGTAAGGACTTAGCCTTTACTGCTTGGAAGACAGTGTTTCAATCACTGTAACTATTTGCTGACAGTTAACAGGATTTAAACTAATGACAAGAAGCTCATTGTCTCCATGTTGTGCCATTTATCTGCTGCCCCCAGAGGTACGTTTTTGAAAATGACCATGACAACAGCCATCTTCTACTGATTATCTTGTGTAGTTTGAATCCAGTCTTAATGAGTGTCTCTTGGGTCAGGACTGCCTTTCACAAAATTAAGAGCCCGTATTATTATAATGGCTGGTATAAATTCAGCCTAAGTGTTAATTGTCAGACATTTTGCCAAAATATCCATTTCCCGTTTTTATCACCGAACAAATTGTGCACTACAAAATGCTCTTTCCAGTACAGGAGATTAATTTTAGATGGCTCTGATTTGTAATGGCAGCACTTTTAAAATAAAATCTTTACCCAAAAGCCCGGCAAATTAATTTTGTTACCTCAGCGCCATATATTCAGTTCATCTAGCTCAGATTCTCTCCATTTCTGTGTCCAACTAACTTCTGAATAATTACCATATTGATACCACACCTACTCCACCTGGGAGACTATTCTTGGTATTAATGACTTTGCGTGCAGTCATAGGATTCATAGACATTAAAGAACAAAATGATCTTACATGCTCCATCATGACTAAGCTAACACTTAAACAGCAGCTATCTCCTGTAATCCTGTCATACTGAGCTTTTAATGTATCCTTTCATAATACTTATTTTCAATTTAATTCCATTTTCAATAATGTTCAACTTCCTGCCTTAATAAATAAGTAAACATTCTTACCCCTTAACATGAATTTGGGGAATCTTATCTCCCTCTATCCTGCAGAAGCTGTGAGAGATAAATTGGAGTGAATCTGATTATCATTTAGAATCATAGAATCCTACAGTGCAGAAAGCGGTCTTTCAGCCCATTGTTTCTGCACCGAACACAATCCCACCCAGACCTATTCCCATAACCTCTCATATTTACCCTGCTAATCCCCCTGTCACTAGGGTTAATTCAGCATGGCCAATCAATCTAACCTGCACATCTTTGGACTGTGGAAGAAAACTGGAACACCCAGAGCAAACTCACACAGACATGGGGAGAACATGCAAATTCCACATAGACAGTGACCTGAGGCCAGAATTGGTAGGACCTTGGGCGCTGTAAGGTAGCAGTGCTAACCACTGTGCCACTGTGGCCCTTTGTGGCACTTAAAACAGCCACAATGCATATCAATTTCTACCCAGAAAATTGTTACTCTATGTGGATGCAGAATGGGATCTGGAGACAAATACTACCAGTCTCATCTTATTCATTACAAGTCCCATTGAATCTTGTGATCATATCTGAGATCGGCACATGAAATTCCTGACTGAAGCAGTTAGGAACCTTGTTAGCATTTGTTATAGAACAAAGAACAAAACAGCATGGGAAACAGGCGCTTTGGCCCAATGAGCCCGTGCTGCCACCCTGATGTTCCTACCTCTACCCGCGATCCCTGTCCATGTTTATAGATCTATGGATTAAAAACCAAATTTGAGACAACTTAGGGAGAATTTGTTTTACCAATTAGCTTAAGAGCACATCTTTGGGATGTGGAAGGAAACCGGAACGCCCGGAGAAAACCCACGCAAGCACGGGGAGAATGCGCAAATTCCCACAGACACATGTATTGAGGTATTGATGCTAGGAAGCACAAAGGGTTAAAAACTAAGAGAGCTTTATTTACAAGGTGTCTTCATTTCACTACAGTCTGCTTCTTCACTCTGGCAGTTTGCCCACGCTAGCGACCTGTGACGTCACTTCTGGCGATGACATGCATAGATTAATACACAGTGCTTATTGCAGCAATTAAAACTCAATACAAAAATATAAAATTTCCCCCTCTTTTTGATTGAACATCCCCAACAATTTTAATAATCAAACAATATTCAAATAGCAATCATCAAATAACAATAATCAATAAGTCATATAGTTTAGAGGTCATCACTCTCGGAATGATTGATGAAGATCATGACAGGAGCCCATTTCTCTCCTGTGATGTAATTCCCAGCCAAAGTCCTTGTCCTTGGTGGACGACATAATGTTTTGCTTTGCTCTCCCTCCATTTTATCTGCCTTTGTTGTTTCTGTTGAATTATTTCTTTAATTCTGGGAGATTTCAATATGTTGAATGTGGAACATAGCTGTCTCTTCAACATTAATAAGCCAGATGAGAATTTAGTTGTTGAATGATCAGTATTCCGATATATTAATAGGAATCGGTTAAGATGTTTGATCAGCAAACTCTTTTCATTGGTTGCTCTCAATGTGTTTTATGACTTGGACAAAACATTTTGCTCATCCATTCATAGCAGGGTGGTACGGTACAGATGTAATATGTTGAATACCATTCTGTTTCAAGGAACATTTGAATTCTTGGGAGACAAATTGAGGTCTGTTATTGCTTACCAGTTGTTCAGGGAATCCAAACCTATAAAAGACTTCTCATAATTTCTTCATTGACATTTCTGATGAGGTTGACTTCATTATGATAACTTCTGGATGAATTTAGCATGGTCAATTAATCTAACCCACATCTTTGGACTGTCAGAGGAAACCAATACACCCGGAGGAAACCCACACAGACGTGGGGAGAATGTGCAAATTCCACATAGACAGTGATTTGAGGAGAGAATTGTTAGGTCCTTGGTGCTGTGAGATAGCAATGCTAATCATTGTCCCACTGTGTCCCTTTGTGGCACTTAAAACAACCACAATGCATATCAATTTCTACCCTTTGAATTTTGTTGCTCTATGTAGATGCAGAATAGAAATTAGAGACCAATACTACCAGTCTTATTTTACTCATTACAAGTCCCATTGAATCTTGTGGCCATACCTGGGGTAGGCACATGAAACTCCTCTCTGAAGCAGTTAGGAACCTTGTTAGCATTTGTTATGTGTTGAGTTATTGACACTAGGGAGCATGGAAAGTTAAAAACTAAGAGAGCTTTATTTACAAGGCAGCTTCATTTTACTACAGGCTGCTTCTTCACTCTGGCAGTTTCCCAGTGCATCATTTGAATGAACATCAACCATTAGTAAGAATATATATCTTTCAAAAGGTCCTGCAAAATCGACATGCATCCATTGCCAATCTCTGAAGAGTGGCATCCAAATTTGGAACATGATCCTCATCATCTCTTCCAGTGAGTAGGATGGTATACAGATAGCACTGGACTCTGCTCAGTGCCTCTAAGATCTGAAGCATTGCTCTTTGAAACAATGTTGGAGCTGATGTGATAATAAATAATAATCTTCAGCATCAAATCAAACCCTTTACGCATCGGATTGTCAAAAGTCCCTGTGGTTTCATGTCCACATTCATCAGTAAATAAGCCTTGCTCAGATAGATTCTAATAAAATGTTGACCTCATGCCAATCCCACAAACATGTCACCAATGTAAGATAGTGGATAGCGTTCTGCACAACACTGGCTGAAGTCTTCACAAACCCTTAAGGATTCATCTCTTTTTGATGACTGATAACATTGGTATAGCTCATTCACTAATACTCTCGCGTTCCAGGGCCCCTGTCTCCACCAGTTGTTCCAAGTCATGGTGTAGGATATTAATCTTGTCTTCCAGCATTTTGCTTAGCTTTCTATAATCTTCAATTTAAGTGTGAAATCCTTCATTCTCCCCAATTCTCCATCAAACACAGCTGCTTGTTTCTTTAGAATTTTTGTAAGGCTTGATTCTCCATTAGTCATCAGGTTGACTTCGGCTCAGATTAGTCCAATCTTCTCTAACCATGTTCGATCCATCAATGTTGGATCATTCTAATTTTCTACACATAGGAACAAGCGTGCTGCTTGTATGTTAAGTTGCACAACTACTTCAATGCAGCCCTTCAGTGGAACTACTTCATCTCTGAATGTCTTCAACATTATTTTGAAGCTTTCAAGGGAATGTGTCTGAATTTTTCCTTATATACAATCTCCGGCACCAGCGAGACTACTGCCCCAATGTCCAGCCAGCAGTGAAGTGAACCAGTATCAACTCTTAGCACCAGCAATGGCAGGCACATTCAGTGATAACTCATCCTTTTCTGAATTATTTCATTTCTCTCAAACCTGCACAGTATGAATACTTTTTCTTTTAGTTTTGCTCACAGCTTCATTTTCGTTCCAGCAGGTGCACAGCTTCTGCATCTAATGTCCTTGCACCAGCATTCCACAGCTGAATGCCCTGTTCATTGATTCACATATCAATAACATGTACGAATTTCAAAACCCAGTATTCAAACTCAGTTGCTCAGCTTCTTTCGCAACCAACTTCATAGAAACAGCAATTTCCTTGTCCTTTTTCAGATTAAAGTTACTCTCAGTTATCAACCAGTTCTGTATTGCCTTATTTCACTGACCATAGATGAGTCTGTCTCGAATTGTATCATTCAGAACATTACCAAACTCACAATACTCTGCAAGTCTTTTTAAAACAGCCACAAATTGCACAATTGATTCCCCTTCTTCCTGATTGATTTTCTGGAATCTGAAATGATCTGCAATCACCAAAGGCATCAATGAGTAGTGCGCTGGAGAATCTCTATGATTTGTTCATATGTTTTAATGCCTGGCTTCAGTGGTTGCATCAAAGTGTGTGTGTGAACCATTTCCAATCTGCCACAGATTACAATCTTTAAAACATGATTAAAAGCTTCCCCTGCACCCCCTCCTTTCCCCCTCTAACACACATATAGCAAGTGGGGAATGAAGAGAAGCTTTACTGAGCTTTTCTGTTTGATTAGTAATGGTTAGATTGTAACAGGAGCTGGGATGAATGCTCCTGGCCCTCCCCAGTAGGAGAACCGTGAGCCCCCAGTGAAAGCACCCTGAGTCCCAGACTCAACCCAGCCTCTCCGTTAGATTTGAACAGAATTTCTGTCCACAGGTGATGTTGCAGGTTGTTCTAGCAACTAGCATGGTGACAACATGTATACATCAAATCTACAGTACTTTTTGCAGCTACAGAGACTCAATGTAAATATATAACACACATGTCAAAATAACAGGGATGAATTTCATGTCAGTTTCTAACTATTGGGTATACTAGATTAACTGGATCCTCGATGCATTCAACAAACAAAGAACAGTACAGCACAGGAACAGATCCTTCAGCCCACCAAGCCTTTGCCTATCACATTGCCCTAACTAAACTAACCAGCTGTATCTCACTATGCCCTGCCTGTTCATGTGCCTATCCAAGTAGCTC
Source organism: Sphyrna mokarran (assembly GCA_024679065.1). Taxonomy (NCBI): domain Eukaryota; kingdom Metazoa; phylum Chordata; class Chondrichthyes; order Carcharhiniformes; family Carcharhinidae; genus Sphyrna; species Sphyrna mokarran. Next base: position 98,670,972 of record JAGIQG010000003.1, on the reverse strand, counting down.
TTAAATGTCATTACTGTATCTGCCTCAACCACCTCAGTTGGAAGCACATTCCAGAACCTACCAGCTTCTGTATAAAAAACTTCTTTGCACATGTCTCCTGAACCTTTCCCCTCCTTACTTTGAACTTGTGCTCCCTTGTAATTGTCATTTCTGCCTTGGGGAAAAGCTTCCAGCTGTTCTCCTTCTCTATGCTCCTTATAATTTATAAACTTCTAATAGGTCACCCTTCAGCCTCTATCTTTCCAGGGAGAACAAACCCAGTTTGTTCAATCTCTCCTCATAGCTAATATCTTCCATACCAGGCAACATCCTGGTAAATATTTTCTGTACTCCCTTCAATGCCACCATGTTCTTCTGGTAGTGTTGTGACCAGAATTGGACATAATATTCAAATGTGGCTTAACCAATGTTTTATATTACTCTAACATAATTTGCCAACTTTTGTACTTAATGTCCCGCCGATGAAGGCAAGCATGCCATATGCTTTTCCATCTGTGCTGCTACTTTATGGATCTGTGGACTTGTACTCCCAGATCTTACTGTGTGTCTATGAAACCCGATTGGAATTGTTATGGTCTACATAGAAACTGATAACTTGCAAAGAGAAATTCCAGTTTTCAATTAGCAGCTGAATAAATAACAAGTCAAGATTTCATGTTTTAAAACTTTTCCTGCAATAAATGGCTAAAAAAATTGTCTAAATATTATTTTAAATTTGAAGGTAACATACTTTAAACCACAGAACTTTTTTTATCATGACTGAAAATCTCCTGCTTACACATTACACTGATCCTTAAGTGAACATATCATCCTACAGAAATCAGTCAAAAATTATTCTCAGCTCCCTTTCTTTCCTTTTCACTTTCCCACGTGGGTATCTTCTAAACGCAGAACTGTCTTTCTGAGGGTTACTCTGCAAATCCCTCCCTCCTTCCAGCTCCAAGTTTGCCAAATTCTCCAGCCTCTGTTAAATCCTCTTAAACTTGGTCTTTAATCTGAGTGTGAACTCCCATCTGCATTTTCCATGGTGATTGTTGGAGTCAACATCTTTTCTGCTTAAAATGCAGACCTGGCTGTTTCTGTCTTTTGTTTTCTTAGATGGCTACAGACCATTCAAGGCAGAACTGCTGTCGATCTGTGATATTCATGGATTAATATGGAAGCCTGTGACATGATCTAAGATGGCTTCCCATACCCTCTTCCCCATGGTAACGGGAAATGCATTAGCTTTGTACCTGAATAGAAATGCTAATTAGTTATTCTTGATCCCGACTTCCTTTCTTTTTAGAAGTAAGTGGATGGTTTACAGCACAACTCAATATCTTTAACATCTTTCTGGAATTTCTGGAGACTAAAACATAGCTTACTCATGGACCGCAGCCATTGTCTTCAAGCGTAATTATTTAACATCTTCTTCGCAGTAAAACAACCTGAGTCTTCTGCTAGTCTCTAACCACCCAGCCAGATTCCAGAACAGGTCATCAGACCCCTTTCATTGACCTTAAATTTAAAGCTACAATCCCAAAATAGAGCAACCCTATAAACCAAATAATTGTAACAATAGATTGTCTCAGATGAAAAGGTCTACAGTGTTTAAAACTCTGTTTAAATGCCCTGTATTTTTCATATTGTTTATTTTTCCATCGTTAGTAATTTGATTTTTAAGAACCATCAGGTTTCAGCTGCCATTTCAATGAAATATAAATGTTTAACGAATCAATTTCCTGGAAGCTCTTTAGCTGAGTAGCAGCCTGCTCACAGTATGTCGTGCTGAACATAGTGCTTGAAAGAAAGGATGCTGGGCCGATCAGGAAGCAATGTTGCCAACTTGGCCAGAACCTGTTACGAAACTACCAACCATTTTTGCAGGTCCTGGCAAACCTTTTGGGACTGTTCATTGCCTTCTCAATGACCGTGTCACCAGAGAGGCAGATGTTAAACTGTGACATCTGCTGTAAGGACACTGGTGATGGCAATCCTTTCTGCAGGTCTTCCAAACAGCACCAATCTGATTTTAGCAACGACTAAAGGGAAGCCACATTCTGAACTATATTAATCATAAACATTTCCCCACTTTTAGGATTATTGGGCAGGATTTTATGATATTTTTACTAAGTTTCAGGTGGGCATGAAATTGGAAGAGTTCCAGATCCGTCTTTCGGACACATTTTCAGGCGCAATCACACGCATTCTGTCACGAAACTTTGGGGCATCTCTGTTTCTCATTACAGAAGGCAATGGGCAGGGCTTAATATGCAGAAAACCTGATAACTTGCAAAGAGAAATTCGAATTTTCAATTAGCAGCTGAATAAATAACAAGTCAAGATTCCATGTTTTAACACTTTTCCTGCAATGAATGACTAAAAAAGTCTAAATATTATTTTCAATTTGAAGGCAACTTATATTTCAAACTGTAGAAAAAAATTCACCATTTATTTTTCATCATGACTGAAAATCTCCTGCTTACACATTACACTGACTCTTAAATGCACATATCACCTACAGAAATCAACCAAAATTTATTCTCAGCTCCCTTTCTTTCCTTTTCACTTTCCCACGTGGGTATCTTCTAAACCCAGAACTGCCTTTCCGAGTGTTACTCTATGAAGCCTACAGGTGCTTTGGTCTGCCTTGTTGTCTAACAAGGGGCGTACACGCAATGGATCGTGAGAGGGCTGCTCTTGGATTTTTTGAGAGTATCCTAGTGCTTCACATTGTTAGCGAACGCTTGACCTGGACCATTTGATGGGCAACACAACTGCTCACTGACTATCGCTGTGCTGTGCAGATACATGGATTTGGGCCTGTGCCTGTGGGAGTTTGTGCATTCTCCCCGTGCTTGCGTGGGTTTTCTCCGGGTGCTCCGGTTTCCTCCCACATCCCAAAGATGTGCTCTTAGGCTAATTGGCAAAACAAATTCCCCTAAATTGTCTCAAATTTGGTTTTTAATCCATAGATCTATAAATATAGACAGGGATCACAGGTAGAGGTGGGAACATTGGGGTGGTGGCACAGGCTCGTTGGGCCGAAGGGCCTGTTTCCCGTGCTGTTTTGCTCTTTTGCTCTTTGAATCCCTCCCTCCTTGTAGCTCCAAGCTTGGCAAGTTCTCCAGCCTCCTGTAAATCCTCTCAAATTTGATCTTCAATCTGAGTGTGAATTCTGATCCACATTTTGTGTGGTGAATGTTGGAGCCTTAAACTACGTATGCCCAGCAAAAAAAAGCAGCTTCCCTGCCAGATCCCTCCCAGACCAGATGCATTCCTCGCCTGGCCCCACAGACATTAGACTTCTCCAACATTACTGACCCCTTTACTTCCCGACCCCATCCACTCTGGGCCCACTTGCACATGTTCCCCCATCACCCACGGTTCCGATACTCATATAACACGACCCTCTCTCCCTTTCTCTCCCCTGCCTCAATCATCATAGAGGCATATATTCACTTGACACCCTCACCACCCCCCCCCTTCCAAACCATCAGCACACTTGCAAGTGCTCACTTTCCTTCCCCTCAATGCTAAGGAGCAAACCTCATTTAACTTCTTGCTGGAACACTCTGCCAAACGCCTGCAGTTATCTGCCGCAACCAGGAGCAGCCCCATAAAAACCCCAAGGATGGAGAGGCAGGCAGGCAGCGCAGGAAGAAAAGGCCTCCAGAAAGACAACTCCCTCCCCAATTTTTTGACTTAGCCAGGTTGCTAGAAGCAGTGGAGGCAAGATGGGCCTCCCTCTTCCACCCAGCAGGACATCGTCCAAGGGGAAGTGACAGAGAAACAGCATAAGAGGCTGTGGACACATCTGTGAGTGCCACAGAACTGGCCAGGAGAACCAGCAAGTGGTGCCACAAGAAAATAAAAGACCTCATCTAGGCAGCAAGGCTGAGTGTTTAACCCCATCTCTCATCTTCCTCCAAAGCTCCCCAAGATCCCTCCGTTCCCAGCATCCTGCATGCTTCCAGCCCTTGATCCCCATATACCTCCTTCTTCTCCCCCCTCCTCAAGTATATCAAGCGTTTACCCTCTGAGGCCACCCTGCAGGAGTCATGCCATCAGATTTTCCATGTCTCCTTCTGTCCCCTCAGGAAAATAATGCTCATAATCATCAAGAGAAAATGAAGACTGAGGATAGTGAGCCTGACATATGAGTCCTCAATCCCTTTGAGGAGCGGGTGCTGGAGCTTGTGGAAGAGGAGGATGTCTAACCATCGGTGATAACATGGTCAGGCTGGAGGTTAGAAGTGAGCACCTGCCAATCTTCCGCTCAGTGGAAAAATGTCAAGAAAGTTGCCTGCACCTTAGATTCCTCCCCCTCCCTTGCACTTAGCCCTGTGTCCTGCATTGCAGAAAGGGACACTGATATGCTATCTGGTCCCCATTGCTGCTGCCTTCCATCCTGCCCCATCCTTTGATTTCAAAGCCAAAATGAGGAACTCTCTATGTGGCAAGGTATAGTTATGAACTTGTACTGAATGCTCCAGATTTCAATACTCTGGAATGCACCCTCTGCATTCCACTTACTTCTCCAGAACTAAGTTTCTTCTCCAACATGAAAGCTTTGGGATGCATATCCTCTGATCCATGTGTCCCATTGATGTTAAAGGGTTAATTCATTCTCCATTTGCAGTGAGAAACCACACAGGGTGGATTGGTTAACAGGCATTACAATACTGTGGCCCTCTCTTTGACATGCACATCTTCCTAACATGGCTCCCTGTTGGTTTAATGAATTGGCTTTTGCCTTCCTTGAGTTGCTTCATAAGATGTGGAACAGAATTTTACACTGGTGGGAGTTCATGGTTCCATCAAAGTTAACCCCCCCCCACCCCTCCTCCCTCACCCCATGTCAGGGCTGTAAAATTCCAACCCTGGTTTACTGTGTGCTCTGGATTCCCAAGCAAGAGATATGAAAAACTTGTGAAATGCATTGTTCATTCCTTAGTTTATCTATGGTAAGTCTCCCCAAATGATCCAGTTAAAGGACTGCTCCATTCATTAACACACCACCTTCTTTGTATGTAGCTAAAATATTCTTTTTTAACCCTCTTGCTGCTATTCACAAATTGTTTTTTTTACCTTTCACTTCTTCTAATATACAGTTATCCTCCACTGACTCTGACTCCCAGTCCTAATTACTTTTTGATGGCTTGAATCTTTTAAAATAATTTTACTCAGCCTTTAGGTTATTCTAGACCTTTTCATTCAGTCACAATGATATTTTCCTCCATTTTCTCTCAGGGATACACTTCCTTTTCACATCCCTTAAATTAGTCATTAAAATTCTTCATTTTGCTTCCTTTATTTTATTTTCTTACACTGCCTCCCACTTATTTCTCCCTAGAACCTTCTTCATCGCCGAAAAGTTTTCTCTTTTAAAGGCTTACATATCTTCACTGTTAAATCTTAATTGCAACATCAAATGATCTATCTAATCAATCTAAGTGCTCACCCACCTTTCAGGTTATTAATTATTTCTGGTGAGCTGCAAAATATTAACTCAGTATTTTTGCCCTCCTCCATGTGTTGTGTTTGAAAAATTTCCCTTATTCTGTCGATGAAATTGTCTTTTCACCCCTCCCTCTCAATTGTCCACTTTTCCCCTGGGATATTAACATTGCCTCATGATTATCACATTTATTGCTTAAACCAACTGTTATCTACCTGTTCACCTTGAGCTGACAGTCTAAGGCAGTTTCCCTTTGTCACATTTCAAAGTGGACTGAAATCTGAACTGTAGAAACTGTCAATGCTGTGGAAGTACTTCTAGTTAAGTTAGCAATAAACCCACTTCCAGATCCTATTGCACTAAAATTGAGGCAAAGCAGTATAGACAAATGGATAATGGACCTCAAAGTAAAAACCAGGGAAATAATCTGAACTAAAACATCGTAGCAAAGGTAAAATTAGTTGGTTAGAAGTAGCATGGCAAAGGTGTTTATTCCAATTTACTCCACTTTTTCTTTTCTGTCCTGAAGGAATAATGGGATGACAGTGACCTTCTGGTGCCCATCAACTAGACAGTGAGTGACAGCAGCATATGCAACAATGGAGGCTATCACAGCCAGCTCTCAGTCAAAATGTATGCAAACTTTCCATTAAGGGATCACTGGATAATGGTTAGAAAAAGACTGATTTTAATCCTGCTATAATACGTAAAACAGTGGCTGGTTGCCTACTGCCCTCAATGTTACCCAGCCAAAATATAAAAAGTTCCTGTGCAGAGCAGAGAGAAAGCGTCATTATCAAGTTCTTTTGAAGATTCTTGTAGCGGACTCAAGAATATCTTTGGCAGAAGCCTACGATCCATCTGCTTCTGAGTACAGGAGGTCTTGCCCTACTCAGAGTTGTATGGGGAGAAGAATGGGTTTGTTACCACTCCACAAGGATATAGGGGTGAATTTTACCCATCAGTCCCACCCGCCATGGGAACCAGAGTGGGCAAGGAGCAGACCATGGAAAAGTCCATTGAATTTGAGCAGGATTTTACAAATTCAGGGCAAGCAAGATCGGAAAACTCTGACCAAAGTCATCATCACTAAGCTTGTATTATTCAAGATCTGCAATCACTTTGTTGTAACACCATTTAGAAACTTATCATTAGTCTTGATTAGATTTAACATTGTATTTATTTAATATTTAGAAGAATAATTGATTCTATATTTGCTGGCTTTTACTCGGTAAGTGATTAGGAAGTGCAAAAAAAAGCATGATATAGAGGAAAAATTTGACCTTGACCAGTTCATATCAGCATTAACCCATGATGAAAATTGTTACACGTTGTATAAAGCAGAGTTGATTTTGTATGGAAAAGAAAGAATTTAGATTTTGTATGGCCTTATCAAGTCATCAAACATCCCAAAGTGCTTTACAATCAGTTTACTTCTTGACGAGTGTAGACAATATGCAAACAGTTTACATGTATGCAGGCCCTGTAAGTGAAAGAGAAGACCATGTGATTATAGTGAGTATTGGTTCATCAAAACACCAAGAGAATTCCCTATTTTTCTTTGAATCAGCTATAGGATCTTTTATATTCACTTGAAGAGGGGGAGAGGAAGGGAAATGAACATACAGCAAAGATTAATAAGAATTAATATAGGCCAATTAGTCTTACTTGCGTGGTCAATAAGTTAATGGAAAGAGTCCTGAGAGATAGGATTTATGACCATTTGGAAAGATTCAGTTTAATCCAAGATAGTCAGCATGGTTTCGTGAGGTTAAGTCCTGCCTCACAAATCTGATTCAATTCTTTGGGGAGGTGACTAAGTGTGGACGAAGGTAGAGCAATTGATGTCGTATGCATGGATTTTAGTAAGACATTTGATAAGCTTCCTCATGGTAGGCTCATGAAGAAGATAAGGATAGAACATAGAACATAGAACAATACAGCACAAACAGGCCCTTCAGCCCATGAGTTGCGCCGATCACATCTACCAATCCACAGACCTATCTATAACCCCCTATCCTATTCTTTTCCATATACTCATCCAGAAGTCTCTTAAAAGACCCCAGTGAGTTTGCCTCAACAACCTCCGACGGCAGTCGGTTCCATTCACTCACCACCCTCTGAGTGAAAAAACTACCCCTGACATCTCCTTTGTATTTGCTTCCCTGCACCTTAAATCTGTGTCCTCTCGTAGTGACCATTTCAGCTCGGGGAAATAGTCTCTGAGAGTCCACCCTATCTATTCCTCTCAACATTTTATAAACCTCTATCAGGTCGCCTCTCAACCTACGTCGCTCCAGTGAGAAGAGTCCCAGCTCCCTCAACCTATCTTCATAAGGCCTGCCCCCCAATCCAGGCAGCATTCTTGTAAATCTCTTCTGAACCCTCTCAATAGCCTCTACATCCTTCCTATAATGAGGCAACCAGAACTGCGCACAATACATCCAACTGGATGTGTGGGATAGAAGGAAATTGGCTGATTGGATAAGTAACTGGCTGTATCATAGAAGACAAAGGGTGGTGGTGGAAGGAAGATTTTCACACTGGAGGCTAGTTACCAGCAGTGTACCACAGTAGTTAGTGCTGGGTCTTATGCTATTTGTGATTGTTATCAATGACTTGGAAGAGAGGGATGAAGGGTGGGTTAGTAAATTTGCTGACAACACCAAGATTGGTGAAGTAGTGAATGAGGTGGAGGGCTCTTGCAGGCTGCAAAGAGACATTGATAGATGCAGAGCTGGGCTGAAAAGTGACAGATGGAGTTAACCCTGATAAAACGAGGTGATTCATTTTGGTAGGATAAACTTGAATGTAGATTACAGGGTCAACAACAGGATTCTAAGGAATGTGGAGGAACAGAGAGATCTTGGGATTCATATCCACAGATTTCTGAAGGTTGCCACTCAAGTGAATAGAGCCATAAAGAAGGCTTATAGTGTGTTAGCGTTTATTAACAGGGGTTTGAGTTTAAGAGCTGTGGGTTTTGATGCAACTACACTGGACGTTGGTGAGACTACATTTGGAATATTGTGTTCAGTTCTGGTCACCTCATCGTAAGAAGGATGTGGAAGCATTGAAGAGAGAGTGCAGAGGAGATTTACTAGGATGCTGCCTGGTTTGGAAGGTAGGTCTTATGAGGAAAGGTTGAGGGAGCTGCGGCTTTTCTGTTTGGAGTGGATGAGGATGAGAGGCAACTTAATAGAGGTTTATAAGATGATGAAAGGGATTGATAGAGTGGGCGTGCAGAAACTATTTCCTCGGGTGGATATAGTTGTTACTAGGGGGTATAACTATAAGGTTCATGGTGGGAGATATAGGAGGGATGTCCGAGGTAGATTCTTCACTCAGAGAGTGGTTGATGTGTGGAATACACTGCCTGCTGTGATTGTGGAGTCGGACACTTTAGGAACTTTCAAGCAGTTACTGGATAGGCATATGAAGCACGCCAGAACGGTAGGGAGTGGGAGGTTGATCTTGGGATTGGCAGAGCTCGGCACCACATTTAGTGCCAAAGGGTCTGTATTGTACTGTAACATTCTATGTTTTAATGGAGAGGGGACAGAATTTGCTGATATTGGATGAATATCACAAGTTAGGCATTTTAACAAAGGATCTAAAAAACACAGGAACTTCCAGACAAAACAAAAGTTGCCATTGTATGCCACAGCAACATGAGAAACACTGACAGGGGTAAGATTTGGATGGTAACACACTAACAGGTGGAATTGCATGGGTCAATTCTTATACAAAATCAAAGAACATGAGAATGTATTGAATTTAATATCTGAGGTAATTCTGCTTAGGTTTTTGGTAAAGAAGTAAAATTAAACACAGAAACATATGGGTGATTCTGCCAAAAATATTCCAAGTGTCGAATTCACATAAAAACTGGAGTAAATCTTGCTGGTTTTGCCAGTGAAGTTTCAAAATGAAGTTTCAAATGAATTCAAAAATTCATACTCTGTGCATTGCAGAATGATTTTGTTTGGGTCTATAGCCACTGGAGAGCAGAGCACTGAGCACTGTGCTTGTGCCAATCTGTCAGCGCTGGGATCAATGCATACACAATAGCCTCATTCTGCCAGCCTCCCGATCACTGGCTAGATCTTGGGTTCATGTTGCACTATCAGTAACCTCCATGACTTGCCTGGGTTTGCAAAACCTCACTTACTGTACTGTCTAGAGACAATACACATCTCTTTAAATTGGGCTTAATGCTCTTTCCATTCACACTGTCGGCATCTTTATGACTTCAGTAGCAGGTTAGTTGTAAAGTCTCGCATTCTAAACAGTAATCTGTAAACTGTGCTGTTGTATGCTCTGTCTAAGGGCAGAACTCTCCATTCACCTGACAAAGGGGCAAACCCCAAAACCTTATGAGTTTACTGTCAAATAAATTGGTTGGACTTTAACCTGATGTTGTCAGACTTCTTACCAGCTCTACGACCCACATTGCTAGCCAAGCAACCACCCCAGAGCCTGACTGCTGGAACCTCGAGTGCATCTGGGCCAGCCTCACACCCACCCATCTTTATTCCTAGCCCTTCCTGATCTCCCAGTGCAGAGTGGTGGCAGGATCCTTCACTTCCACTGACTACCCTCATTAGGTCTGCTGCCATTAGGCCCCACCCCCTTGGCACTTTCTGATGTTCCCCTGAGGTACTGCCCAAGCTGGCAATGGCCAGAGGGCACCCTCCTTACTCCTGACCCTCTTGGGGCCCTCGATGGCCCCCCCTTCACTTCAGTGGCACTCAAGCTGCCAGCTCCCCGCAAACACCACTGGAGTGAAATACTCCTGGCAGGGGGAGGGAGAAACTCTAGTCAGATATAACGTATATGTCAGTTCTAATTTAAATAAATTATACAGCTCCCCACCAATATCTAGCGCGGAGCTGACAGCAGATATTGCTGCAGTTATCCAGCAATCCAGCAGTTGGAGACTCGCAGAAGTCATGGTGCCCTACAGGAAGCCCACGAAGCGGCTTCCACTTCAGTGTCCCAGTCCACGCTGGGAGTATCATCTCCAATGCATTTTTCCAGAAAGAATGCCATATTCTGCATGGAAACAGCCTTAGATCAATGGGTCTTGTTTATTTCAGACAAAGACAAATGACTGGTTTTGTCAGAGGTAGTGCATATCAGACAAGGGCCACAAGCTGGTGTTAAATGCCTATTGAGTGAGCCTTTAGAACAGTCCTGTCTGTAACACATATCCTGCCATGTTGTGCAAGAGCTGTATTTTCAAATCTGCTGATTTTATGATGTAGTGGTTGCTTTGACGAACAGCTCAGATCAATGGTTAGATGAATCCAATTCACTGGTAGTGTTTATTAGTTTAGCCCTCCATCTATATACCCTGCTCATCTGCATGTTGCTCAACACACACCCTAAGGCAGTAACTCCCTTAAGATTCCTTCATCTGCATAGTTTGCTTCTTTATTAATTAGTGCCCATCCATCAGAACTTGTGATCCCTATTCCCTGTGCCAGTCAAGAATGCAATTTATAATACATATAGATAGATATGGATAACATGCATTCTATATTATGTATATATGTATAAATATATTAAATATGTATATATACATACACATAAATTCATTTATCTGCTAAATACATTAATCAAATACACTGGTGCTGATGGTTGTTAAATCTGAAATGAGGCATCCACCTCCTCCATTCAATTAACACCTAATCAACCTGGTAGAGGGAATTCACAGCAGAGACTGTCACAGTAATGTAATGGGCAAGCTCCCATTACAAAATATAAATTAAAAGTACAAAATGAAATCATTCATTCTAATGTTTCAATAATAAATTAGAAAATCTAATTACAGTTAGTACACTGAGATGGAATTTAAAATAAGTAAAGTAAACTTTGCTCTGCTTTAATGATGCATCAAAGTATAATATAGCTTCTGTCTTTTCTACCAAGGTGCATAGTGCAAGTTTAAATTATGTTTCCCTATATTTTAATATTACAATGGTGCCCTCATAGCATCTTTTGCACTGAGCGCAACATGTTTTAATCAGTCGGCTTGATTTCTTAAGCAGTGAAGAGTTATGATATTACACTACAGGATATAACTTTGCTCATCATGTAGAATCTTACCACTTACTTGAAGGAAAGTAAGCGAAATTGAAGATTGAGTCAACTTCATTACCTCCCATTAATCACAAAACAGGCCACCTTCTCGGTGGAAGAGCAGCAACCCCTCTGGATATTTCCAGGTAGCACTTAACAAATTGCCTACCACCTCAGCGGGCACATGATTTGTGATATTGGAAGCAACCAAAAAAAAATCAGAAATAAAGAAACATGAAAGGGATCTGAAGAAAATTTATACATGTCATCTAGAGTGATCACAACTAACTGCTGCTAACTATATACTGCAAAGTGTACATTTTAATCATTAATCATTCAATGTGTATGTCAAACTATATCAACAAGAGTATACTCCCTATTGGCATCTACTGTGACAGCCACTGATCTAACATCAAATACCCCAATCCATGTGTCTCACAATATATCACAGAAAATATCCGTGCGATGGCATCAATGGATGCTCTATAAATGTACACTGATCTATAAGTACACATAAATATCTATTCAAAGCATTAAATATTGCAATTCAACATTTAGCTTTCTTCTTATGTTACCATTTTGCATTATCAGAGAATGCACAAGGAATATATAGAATCCATTGTGATATTTTGTTGAATACGATTCTGCAAGCAATTCAAAGATTTATTAATAAAATTAAATTTGATATTATTTGATAGTAAGATGAAGTATATTATAATTGAAATTTATTGTAATCTTGGTGCAGATTTCTGAGGCAAAAGTTTGGGCCACTATAGAAATTGCTTTTTCAGACAGCTGAAATCCCCATCCTATCCATATCATTAACACTCATTTTTGTATGACATTAAAGTATAGCTGTACTCATTATCATTTTAACTGCATGCACTGGATGTAAAATTCTTGAATCCCAAGTGAAAGTATATACTGTTGGAATCCTGTATATTGCCGTCAGAGTCTAATGAAGAAAGCATTCAAAACATGGGCCTGATCTAATACATTGTATTCACATTCTCTTTTGAATTGTGCAGACAATATCATTTTCGAACACAATTCACAATGCACCATTCAATAGTGAGATATAAAAGAAGGTAAACCAACAGCTGAGATTATAGGAAAGATTTAGAGATAATAGCTTCCTTCCATGCGTAGGTGTTTACAATGGCTATTAAGGTGGCCTGCATTATTGCAAGATATATTGTGAAATTTTGATTGAGGAAAAAAATTTGCAGTGAACCTATGTTAAGCTACTCATATTTCAAGGGCTTTTTTATTATTTTTAATTAAACTTTTAAAGTCAGCTGTATGAGTTGAATTAAAGTGATTTCATTGAATTTTAGAAAAATGTATTATGTTAAATGGATTAATAGCTGGTGCTTTTCCATCCAATTAATTGAATCCCATGTATATTTGTTAAATGATGGGTTACTATTTATGTAAAATGCAGCACAAGTGGTCTGAGAGATTGTCAGTTGTGTTCCATAAGATAGCACTCAGTTAAGATCATACGACATAAAAGAGTTTTCCAGCCTCGCTTGCCCCGAAAACGGAAAATCCCACACAAAGTCAATTGCCCTTTCCAGGGTCTGCCCCTCACCCGCTCCAATTCCTGTGGCAGGAGTTGGGGGGATGGGGGGGGAAACAGGGGATGGTAAAATTCACCTCATAGACTAGATAAAGTAGTATGCTAATAGACCATTTATATCTTGATGTCTAACTTCAGTATCTTCAATATTTTTAACTGTGTAGATTTATTAAAATAAAATATATTTCATGTAATTATAAGTAAGTTCTTTTTAGTTCATGTTTTAAATGAAACATATTTTTGAATAATTGGAATACTTTCAAGTATTCCTGATACTCTATTAGGCATCAGAATACACATTTATGTATAAACAATGCATGATCTGTTAAATGTTGAATTTTGCGAGGTGAATAAAATCATTTTATAGAAGTCAAATCTGAGGTTGTGTTAACTCCAAGAGCATGGGTAACGTGCACTAAATTCATAAACAGTGACAAATCAATTAATTATAGGCTAGAATTTTCCATCCATCCATGCCAATAGTATTCTCTGGCCTCGCAGCAGTGAATAGAGATTTGGGTAAGTACCAAATTCTCCATCCTCGTTTGCAGTGCGGTGAGGTATAAATAGCAAGAAAATTCTGTCAATAATCTTTCAAATTTGTGCATTGTTTTATGTACCTCTATCCCAACACAATGGTTAGCACTGCCAAGGACCTAAGTTCAATTCCCAGCATGGGTCACTGTCTGTGTGGAGTCTGCACATTCTCCCCGTGTCTGCATGGGTTTCCTCCCGAAGTTCTGGTTTTCTCCCACAATTCAAAAGATGTGCTACTTAGGTGCACTGGCCGTGCTAAATTCTCACTTAGTGTTCAGGTGCTAAAGTGTGGCAACTTCAGGATTTTCACAGTAATTTTCATTGTTAATGTAAGCGTACTTGTGACGCTAATAGATAAACTTTAAAAATTTAAAATTAACTTAAACTCAATGTTACTGCAGGAACTAAAAAGGTGATAATTCAGTGAGTTATACCTCAACCATTTACAAACATCAAGAGAACCCTTAATGTTGAATTAGAGCCTTTAATGCAGCAATATTCCAAAATACTTCATTATTGTTGGCAGGATAACAACGAAGGTAGATTTGCAAATGTTGTCATTCTGCTGCCTGCGATCTGTTAAAAATTCCTTTAAAATTTTAAAAAATCGTTTAGGGTCACTATTTGAAATGGAGGTGACTGACCAGAATTCACCTTATATTCCCATTCAGTCAGAGCCTGCTCCTGTCACATGGGGTGCCTGATGGTATCGTCACTGCATTTGTCAGAGCAGCTAATCAAGAGGCCTGCTGTGATGAGGTAGAATTAACTGCATTAAAGGGACAATTTTCTAATTTGAGAGATTTAAAACAAAAGCCTGCTCTCGGGAGAAACAGGGGTTAATGAAAGTTTCAAATAACAAACAAAAAGATGTATGACTACCTCTGTTATTTTACATAATACATACTGTCAGAGCTGTACTATGACCTTCTGAAGGAGCATTTTGCTTGTTTCTGTTTTTCATCAATGGTTCAGTTTGACTAATTGTCTTGATAGCAATTATCCATGGAATCAATTGAATGTTGTCAAAGCTAACGAATGTATCTTGAAACCTCTGTAAAATTGTGTTATGTAGCTGTCAAAAGGATAAAATCATGTTATTTTCTTAAGTGAAATATGCATAAATTTAATACTCAGCAAGTCTAATAGAATTGCTCCCATTCTTTTAAATGCACTTAAATTGTATCATTATAAGCAATAATTGAACATAATGGGCTAGAATTTAATGTAAAATAATGGTGAGGCTAACAGTGCTGACCATCATTTATGTGCAAAATGAAGCCATTTCAAGCAACTATGGATACACAGTTAAATAAAAAACCCAGAGATTGCTATATGAGAAGCATTGCTGCTCCATAATTTGTGTACCAATGCCATCATACCATCTGGCACCATATTTACTTGTATATAACAGTGGCAAATTCATGCATTGACAGCTAGATACAAAGTAGACCCACTACTGAAAGTTAAGATTTGTCCATTTCAGCCAATGTACCCTGGTTAATGGCCTGATAAGCCTTCATTTCTGACAACAACCTCTCAGGCACTGAAATGTTTTTACAAGTGTGGAGTCTCATTCTCCAGATTTTGGAGATTTGAATAAAAATATTGTTTCTTTTCTCCTCCGTCGCTTAATTCAGATGTCCTCACATTGTTTCAGTTTCTGTACCTGGTTTGACATCTAATTCGACAATTCAACTGAAACTTCCTGGTTCAGACTCTGTGCTCCTCATTAAATATACCTCAACAGATACATAATTGCTTACACTGTTCTCACAGATCTCAGATGTCTGTAGAAAGCATTGCACTGTCAGAATATCCAACTTACAGCACATTACAGTGCAAAAGCTTATAAAAGTTAAACTGCAAGGGTAAATCTAACCATCAGTTCATGTCTATCATTTACCAGATATACTATACCCCGAAACCTAACTCTGTAACTCTGTACATGGTAGATTAGTTAATCACACAAATTGTCCCTTAATTTAAGTTACAATATACAATATAGATCATAGAACAATATAGCACAGGAACAGGTCCTTCAGGCCTCGATATTGTGCCAAACATAACGCCAAATTAAACTAATCCCTTCTGCCTACCCTTGGTCCATATACCCCTATTCTGTGCATATTCATATGCTCATCCAAAAGCCTACTAAATGTATCAATCGCATCTGCCTCCATTACCAGCCACCTCTGGTAGTATGTTCCAGACATCTACTACTCTCTGTGTAAAAAAACCTGCCCCTCACATCTTCCCTGAATTTTCCTCCTCTCACCTTAAATGCGTGTCCCCTAGGATTAGACATTTCAGCTCTGGGAAAAAGATTCTGATTGTCAACTCTATCTATGCCTCATATAATGTTATAGACTTCTATCAGATTTCCCCTCATTTTGTATGAATTATTTTGAATTTCCATTTTAATTTTCTTCTCTACGTCATTCTTTCTAAATTCTTCGCATCTCACAAACTAAGAGAATCGGAGTGCTCCATCAATGACTCAGATAATGGTGTTATTTGATTCACCAGCAGAAGGCAGTTTGGATGGAGTGAGTGTGAAGATGTCAGCCTCGGCATTTCCTTCTCCTAATCTGACAGCGAATTTACCTATCAAATTCATGTGACAAGGAGCCCAGGGGGGCTCATACGTGCATTTCATATTGCATGTTTTTTTCATCAGGAATTGGAGCTACTAAGCCAGTCCCCAAATACAATTTAATTTTAATAGTAAACTTCTCAGAATGTGAGGGAACCTTTTCAAATGACAAATTAGCATTTAAGTCCATTTAATTAAAGAAATCAAAAGCTGTTAATAATGTGCAGAGATTGCTTCATATTATTAATATTTTACATTGTGTCAGTTCTGCCAATTAGATTTCCTGTTTAATTGTAGAGATTTATATAAAAGGTGCAAAAATTGACAATTCTTGCAAACAAAGTGTTTTAAAAATATAAAAGTACATAATAAATAGTGTATACTTTGAATTAAACAGCTTGTCAAGCTTCATTAAGAGGGAATACTTGATGATGCATAAATATGAATGCCACTTGGCTGATAAGGCTGTGTCAGTTCCTTAACAATGGTATGGTATAAAGTATAATTAAAAAGCTGCCGTATAAATGTAATGAACTGTGTGTAAACTATGGAGGAGGGGGCGTTATGGTATTACATTGTTATACCATTTCATTTTCTACCATAAAACCGTAAGTGGAAATTAAATGCTGGCTCAAGAGCATTCCTTAGAGCTTAGAACATTAGCAGGGACAATCTCCAGAAAAAAAAAAGAAGCTTCTGTATCAGATACCATCTTTCTGTATCTTCAGACCATATTTTTCTCAAAAAGCAATGGCTAAATTAATTACGCTTGAAGTTCATTTCAATTTACCAACAAATAACTATGGGTTTGAGTCATTTGTTTTTCTTGAAAATTGAAAAGGAATGTAGTGTTCTTTGTTGTAATTTTTCAGCTGCTGAGACAGAAACAACCTTTAATACAAGTAAACTGTGAAAAAAAAACCCTTACGGGACATGAGGGCCTTGACATAAATGCCAGAGAGTAATGAAAGCTATTCATACAAGCACTAAAAGGTTGAGCATTTAAGAGCCTACTATAGTATTACTATGAATTGTGTACATTACCAGTGAATATCGAGCATTCCAATGTGTGTCTGTTTAACATCTTCCACTAAAGTTCAATCATAGCCCAATCTGTGTGGAAAGGCATTTAAATTATACTTAACTGGGATTTACTTAGCTGATCAATAAAAATGGTCCCCTATAATTTGTGCTGCCATTTTTCATTTGGATTGTGGTACTATATAATTTTCCTAATGGTTATGCGTTACCCATGAGACAAACACATATGATTTGTTTGGCAATAGTTTGCCACTGAGCAAAGACCCTACATATCAGCAATCCAGTAAAGCAGCATTTGCAGTCGCGTGACATTTCTTAACACTTATTTATGAATCTAGGTTCTGTTTATTGAGTTTCTATAATGATTTTACATCTCCATATAGTGGTGCATTTCAACTTTAAAAAGATTCCATCAAAATCAATGATGACATTGTTTAATTACAAAAGTAAAGTTAAAGGTTGCAAACCTCATTAATGTAATATTATTTATAGCTTGGTTAAGTGAAAAATCCCTCAATAGTTTATACTCAAGACTGTTGTCAGATATGCTGAGAAACAGCTTTATAAAAATCACTTATCACAGAGTCCAGTATGCGCTTTTAACCATTTTCAATTTAACATCACCTACTGAGTGCTGGAATCGTGTTTTGAATTATTGTTCTTTCATTAAGTCCCATTTTCTTGAAGTTAGCTGAAAAGTTATACACGGACAAGTGTAAATCACGATAGGAAATTCCAGAAAATCCCACATTCTTTCCTCAGATGGGAATTAGTGTTTTCATACATTACAGAAAAAGGGAGGTCGGCAATAACAAGAAAAAGGACTGATTTGGAATTTTGTTCCCTGCTTGTTATTTTATGGAGATTTTCTTTTCTAACTCACGGCAATAGTTTGAATTTCTTGAAAAAAAAGTGAGCGCCGAATTCCCTGGAGCTTTTTGAAGAACAGGTCCAACAAGTCAGTCCACAGTTATTCCGCCTGGTGCAGAACATATGGTGGAAAGGTGTAGCAGCAAAAACAATCCAAATGAAGTGTTACAGCAGTCCAGGTGAATATTATAGCACTCACTGTAAATTACTGGAAACTTTCAAGTTTAGTCATCGGATTCTGTAAAAAGTAGAGTTGTCCTTTTAACCTGAGTAAATAGAAAATAATATGCGCCAGCAATACGAGATTTCATCAAAGGCCAATAGAACCCAGCGATATTTTCTAGTCATATCCTGGCAGGTGTGCTCAAGTGCAGGGGCAGCAATTATTTTGTAAAGATTGGCCATGATCTCAAATTAACTGTCATGAAAAAAAAACTTTCCGTTTGTCAGTCAATGGGAGGCGATGGCCAAGTTGTATTATCACTAGACTATTAATCCAGAAATCCAACTAATGTCCTGGTGGACCCGGGTTCAAATCCCACCATAGTGGAATTTGAATTCAATAAAAAAATTCTGGAATTAAGAATTTATTGATGAAACCATTGTTCAGATAAACTCATCTGGTTTGCTAATGTCCTTTAGGGAAGAAAATTTGTGTTCTTTATCTAGTATGGTGCATGTGACTCCAGAGCCACAGCAATGTGGTTGACTTTCAACTGCCCTCTGAAATGCCCTAGTAAAAGCCACTCAGTTCAAGAGCAACTGGGGATGGGCAATAAATGCCCAGGAAAGAATAAAAAAAAATAAACATTCTGCAATATTTTGGAGGTTATAGAAGAAGAAACAGAATGTACTTTACCAGTAACTTTGTAAAGAAAAATTGCTGAATTATCCTTGAGTGTAATAATAAACTAGTTTACCACAAACCTGTGCTTGTTTACATTAGAGGTAATGCAACATTTTCAAACATTACTCCAAACACAGATTTTCCATAGTGCCGGCAGAGGGGTGTTCGTGCAGCAAGATGGAAATATTGATAAAGCCCAAGGAATAGACTGGATCAGGCTAAAATGAGATTCATTGTTGTTTTCAATGTATCTCCTTTAATGCATCACAACAATAAGGCACAGAGTAAGTTTTTATACCAAGCCAGGAATTCAAAAAGAATTGAAGCAAGTATTTGGGATCAGTGAGTGTGGTCACTGAAGCATTACAAGAGCAGGCAGAAGAAAGGGGGAAGATGGTTTGGAATAAGGGAGATTTTCCTTTACATGACATGTACACACAAGCATTACTTGGCCTCAACACAGTATAGTTTGGTCTCAGGAGAAACAATCTCATTGGCATCTGTCACATACTGAATGCTGATTTGTAATTATCCTCATTAGTAGCAACTTCATTATCTGCAGATGTGAAGGTAACTGCAGCTATGAATCGATGTGTTACAGATTCCTTTCAGTCATGAGGGAGTGATTACATTGGCATCTCGCAGTCAACCAAATCCAGAGATAGCTTCCAGACTCAGCCATGACAAAATCAAGGAACTAGAGACCATAGAGTGAGAACAGTAAGGGCGAGAAAACTCACATCTTCCCATTGTAGCTGATCATTTTAGTTGCATAGCATTTTAAAATGTATTACAAGTTTAATTCCCTCTAGTAGTGATTTGGTTAATGCACTCATGTAAAATGCATAGTGGTTTATTCTATTTATATATTTGCCTTGGTCTCCACTACTTTTCCTGGTCAATTATTCCAAACAATGTTCACCTAGAACCATATAGTAGTCATTGACTTACAGATGTCAAGCTTTTTGTAGGTCATCATGTGATTCATTTACAGTGGCACATTTGTTTAAGAGTGAGATAGCGGACTACTGACTCCTGGCTGATCATGATGGTGGGCTCAAATCCATGCAATTCATAAATGCTGTGCATTACAGCTAGCTATAATGGGCTACACAAAACTGCTGAGATCTTTTCACTATTTTCAGTCTTTGGATGAATCAGTGCCTCTTGCATTTAGTACCACTGGAAGTCAACCAGGCAAGAATGATCTCTTTGGCCTTGGCAGAATCTGTTTTTCCCCAAGATTTTATCATTCTTATTAGCATTATTGTAATGACTTTAATCAGGCAATTGAGGTGGATCTGTCAGAATATGGACTCCCTGATTAAGGGCCAAATTAATGGTCCAGTCAGGGAATTTCTTGCTTTGTATTTGACCAGGACTATCAGTTGCTCCGGGACTCCTAATGTAAACTGTTAACTGAAAGCACTCTGTATGCAGTTGTCAGACTTGTAAATAAAGGGATTTTGGTGAAGGGATTCCAAGAATTTATTATAATCATCATACTCACTCTTGATTTGTAATTAGTCTCATTAGTAATAATTTCATTACCTGTTGATTTTTATGATTCTGAGGAGCCCAATAACTTTTAAAAAACATTCAAACTTTCAGTTCACAACCAAAAAAATGACGCCACAAAATATATAACTTTAAGACATTTATTCAACAAAATCTAAAAGTTATATTGAGAAAACGCTATTTTTATTGGCAACTTAGACTCAAAACCACAGAACAGAATACCTTTCTGTCTATTTTAACACAATAGAGAAAAAAACAGACTTCACAGGTATATGCTACAATTTTCTATGAGTAGGCACTTAGAATCAGTCCAGAGGATTTTCAGCTTCTGAGTGTGAATTTCAGCTATTTCCCTTTTCCAATCTGCAAATTTATAACTCCAGAACAATACTTGAAAAGTCAAAAGAAAAGCAGTACTGTGGGCTGGGAAGAAGGACTAATTGGATAGATCTTTCAAGGAACAGGTACAGACATGGTGAGAGTCCTTGAACACCTTCAGCGGGTTGCATGTTA
The DNA here is from genome assembly GCA_024679065.1 of Sphyrna mokarran. Classification (NCBI taxonomy): domain Eukaryota; kingdom Metazoa; phylum Chordata; class Chondrichthyes; order Carcharhiniformes; family Carcharhinidae; genus Sphyrna; species Sphyrna mokarran. Next base: position 98,649,941 of record JAGIQG010000003.1, on the reverse strand, counting down.
TTTAATTCAATCATACAAAAAGTCATGTGACAAAGTACGTAGCATGGCAATAGATGTAGCTCTGGAAGACCACATCAGGAGGGGATATGGTGACATCGGCTTCTAAGAAAAATGAAAACATGGACATTTCTTTCTGAAAAATACAGAAAACCACCCAGAGATCTCTAATTAGCTCTTACTGGATAAATGTGCAGTTATCCATTCTGGTACCAATAATAGGAACACATTATCATTTGTATGGATATAAATTGAGAGAGCTGGATACTCAACAAGACCTTAGAGTCCTCATGTATCAATTGCTGGAAGTAAGTGCATCGGTACAGCAGGCAGTAAATAAGGCAAATGATATGTTGGCCTTCATAGGGAGAGGATTGTAGTGTAGGAATGGGGATGTTTTGCTGCAATTGTATAGGGTGTTGAGTATGGTGTGTAGTTTGGTGTTCTTATCTGAGGAAGGATGCCCTTGTTTTAGAGGGAGTGCTGCGAAGGTTTACCAGGCTGATCCTTGGGATGACAGGTCTGCCATATGAGGAGAGATTAATTCGGTTAGGATTATATTCAGTGGAGTTTAGGAGACTGAGAGGGGATCTCATAGAAACTTATATAATTCTAACAGGGTCAGACAAGGTGGATTCAGAAAAAATGTTCCCAATGGTGGGGGAATCCAGAACTAGGGATTATAGTTTGAGGAGAAGGGGGAAATGTTTTAGAACTGAGGGGAGGAGAAATATCTTCACCAAGAGGGAAGAAATTTGTAAAATTTGTGGAATTCACAACCATAGGAAGTAATTGAGGCCAAAATGTCATCTGATTTCAAGAAGAAATTAGATATGGCTCTTGGGACTAAAGGGATCAAGAAATATGGGGAGAAGGGGGGATCAGGATGTTGAATTTGATGATCAGCTATGATCAAAATGAATGACAGAATAGAATGAAAGGGCCAAATGGCCTACTGGTGAGAGTCCTTGAACACCTTCTATGTTTCTAGCTATATTATTATTTCAGAAATAGCACACTGTCCTTAATGAAAATTAGTTTTGCCATCCGCACAAAATAATTCTCCTCAATTAATGCTTAATCTGGCCATGGGAATATATTATTGCCAGGCTAATAGCAATTGTGAATGAACTTTGAGTGTTGTATTTTAATTGTTGTTGTTGGCAGTAGATTTCCTAATACTTCAAATTTATCATCAAAAATCTGGCAATTAAAAATATTCAAACATTTCAACTAAATACTTTAAAAAATAACTCTAAGCACAACAGCACACTCCCCCTCTTTCCCCCCAACCAGTCCAGACAGATTCTGTCAGTGTGGTCTTGTTGTTCACCTAAACTTGATACGAAGCAGCAATGGCTTTATTTTTGCAATTGTGGAAACATTATAACATCTGAGGCATGGGAGGACCTGTGCTGGCAGAGTAGGTGGGCTGCTACACCAAGTTTACGATCAAATGCTGACGGCTTCATTTGCTAAGGCTGTCTTGGAAAATTCACATATTGAGTCAAGCCCATAAACTTACTGGCTGCCATCACAAAAATCTGGAAAGTGTACAGTATTTCATGCCTGGTGTTTTGCTCATAAAACAAAACACTAGAGGGGTAATTTTAAGTATTGATGCCAGGGGAGGTGATCTGATGGAGCAGATTTTTCGCTGTGATAGGACCTGCCTGATTTCCAACTTATTAAAATCAAACCAGGTGCAGTGTGAATCAGGTGTATGAGATCTGAAATAAATCAATCCTTACACAAAGCAGCTTAACATCTTTCATGGCCTTAGAACACCCCAAAGTATCTTAGAAGCAGAAGAACCATATTCACTATTGTAATATTGAAAATACTTATAAAATATTTAGCCCATAAATGACTAATCTAGGCGCATTGCCCCAAAACAGCAATCTGTTTTGATAATCTGTTTTTTGGTGATGATAATAAAATATTTTGTCAGAACACTGGGGAAAATTTGTCCAATTTCTCTTCAAAAGAGCACCATGTCTTCTATTTTCACAATGTAGGCAAGGCAGAAACTCTGTTTAATATTTCATTGTAAAGATGACTTATTTCTGACAAGGACTCCATCAGTACTGCACTGAACTGGATTATGTGATTACATCTCTGGACTTCAACTCACAGTTTTGTAAATCAAGGAAGAGTGCTACCATTAAGATAAGATTGTAATCTGCATTATTTTGATTTGATTTGATTTATTATTTTCACATGTATTAACAAACAGTGAGAAGTATTGGTTCTTGTGCGCTGTACAGATAAAGCATACCGTTCATTGAAAAGGAAATAAGAGAATGCAGAATGTAGTGTTACAGTGATAGCTAGGGTGTAGAGAAAAATCAACTTAATGCAAGGGAAGTCCATTCAAAAGTCTGACAGCAGCAGGAAAGAAGCTGTTCTTGAGTCGATTGGTACATGACCTCGGACTTTTGTATCTTTTTCCTGAAGGAAGAAGGTGGAAGAGAGAATAGACAAGTAATTGAATCATAAGTGTACAGCCTCATAAGAAAACCCTTTACCTTAGACACCATTCCATTCAGTGTCTGTGCCCTCTCCTGGTAACAGAGTATCTAATACTGGTGGACCTTGTATTGGACCAGAAATGTTTTGAGACATATTTCTGCTCTTGCCAATTTGTTTATACTGATGCTATTGTTAACCAATTATGCCATGGTGGTGATTATGTTGTGCTGTTTATTCTGCTGTTGAACCCCGATCCCTTCAGATAGTGTCTGTCAAGTGCAGAAAGGGAAAATGAAGATATGATAAGTTAACATGTTTATACAGGGACAGAACATTTCCCGCACTTCCAGGGTGGAGTCGCCCCAGTCACACAAAGGACAGAGCGAAAGTTCAAGGTGGAACTGGATAAATTTCATGCAAGTTGGCATTAGGCCAGTGGATTGATGCGTATGACCTCTGGGAAATTTTCCTAGAGGTGAGTCATTACTGGCAGAGGCTACTGGCCCAGCCATGACGGATTGTCAATCTATGTTATTGAATGGTCGTCTGTGGGCTGATAGTGATGCCACCTGATCTTCTGAGTGGTGGACAGATTTCTACTGGAGAACAAACTCAGCAAGTGCTTGAAGGTGCCTGTTGGTCTAGGAGCCATCAAGGCTTTCTCAAATTACCTCCCCCCGCCAAATATACCCTTACCCGCCAACTGACACCAGAGCCGCAACCAACATAGACCAGAGCAGTAGCCATCAGTTATCCTGAGGAGGGAGTTCTATTTTTAAAACAGATTTAAACATCAGAGGATATCTCAAGACGGTTGCTGCAGTTCCATCTCCAACAATGGCAACTCGGAATGAGCTGCTACTATGTCCCAAGGCTACAGGGCCTCTGATTGGTACAGCAGCCTCAGGAACCTGAGCCCAGCCTTATTTGGTCAGTGAAGCCAGAGGTCACCTCATTATTAGTCATGAAAATCTCAGAAGTACACACCCTGGCAGTCAAAGCCAGATCAGAAGCCAAAAATACTCCCGACTCTCGCTTATGTCTTAAAACCAGAAGATTTCACTCATCTGATTCTTGCCAGAGAGATCTCATTTTTAGATTTTCCCCACCTCTCGCCAGTGACGTATTGAGGTTCCCACCCAGAAAGGACAGTATAACATTTAAATACATGTAAATACATCTTAATATGATTCCCTGCAATATGTTCCCCCCCCACCACCACATTTAGCAGCCCTTATTCCCCATTTGCTGTCGTGATGTCATCTTGGCAAGTTAACAACTGCATGAAGCAATGGGGGGGAATCCGCGTGGAGTGCATAGGTAAGATGAAAGAGACATGGCTTCCTGAGCACCCTGGCACTGTCCCATGGAATTCTACTGGAGAGGGGGGTTCTCTTTATGTGTACTGGGGGTGAGGGGTTCCTTTATCCTTTGCTATGGGTTGCCCCAGCGCTTGTGGGGAGTTGGCTCCCCTTATCCCTGTGAGTGGGGAAAGGTGGATGGGGGAGTTGCTCCAGTGCTTGTGGCGGGGGGTGGAGGGAACATGGTCCCTGTTTCCATAGCGTGGGAGTTAGGATGAATTACCTTGAGTGTAAATTGGGGGCCCGATCTCTGAGCATGCCCTGTCCCGCCAGGGTGACGGCAAAAGACCACACCTCCAGATGTGCGCAGAATGCTATAATATCTGGAGAGAAAACACGGCTGAGCCACACGTCTGTTTTCTTGCCTCTGTGCACAGAATGGAAATTCTGCTTGCAATGTCTGGAATGTCAGAGCATGTTTGGCTTTTGCAAATATCATCCTGTGTTGAATATTAGATTTGCATACAGTGACTTGATCTGACCAGCCTGCATTAGAAATTGAGATAAATGTTGACAATTAGAACTCATACAGGAAAAGATTTGGCATTACCTTGGTAACTAGATGAATTTTCCTGTGGCTGGGATTCTCCAGTCCTGCTGCAGTGGACAGAGATTAGACTAAACACCAATTCTCCACTCTTGCTGGCAGCAACGATGGGGCATGAACAGACCATAATTTCCACCCACCATCCCTTTGGGCAATAAAAACAATTCTCTGTTTTTTAGGGGACAGTTTCTTTTTGAGCTATGTGAACGTAATTTTGCCTATTACCGTATTCACTTTTTTGATTCTTTTCTCCTCATGTTATGCTGACATGGTATTTAACCTCTAACTTCATGCCAGAATTAAAGGTTTTGGGACTCAGCAATGATGGCCCAAATATGGCAGACCGGCTCTTCAGAACATCTTCATGGTTAGTCCAATCTCCTCTTCTATGACAATATCATTTTTGGTAAGATAGCACAGTAGTTAGCATGGCTGCTTCACTGTGCCAGGAACATGGGTTTGATTCTCTGCTTGGGTCACTGTCTATGTGGAATTTGCACATTCTCCCCATGTCTGTGTGGGTTTCTCCGGGCTATTCTGGTTACCTCCCACAGTCCGAAAAACATGCTGATTAGGTGTACTGGCCATATCAAATTCTTCCTCAGTGTACCTGGACTGTCACTGAAGTGTGGCGACAAGAGATTCTCACAGGAACTTCACTGCAGTGTTAATGTAAGCCTACATTGGGACACTAATAAATAAATTTAAAGTTAGACAATGTGAGCTGCTGACATTACTGTATAGCAAGTTATTGGAAATAATGTCTGGGAATCAGTAGCCTCATTTCCAGTTTGCAAAGTTTCCTCTATCATCTATGGAAAATGTGTTTGATTTATCGAGCAATTTACTATCAGCATAAAATTACCATGTGGAAATGGCAAATATTCTCATGGCTCGGTAACAAATATGTGCAGCTCATACTTCTTATTCGAAACACTTTAACATGTGTGCACAGAATGATTTGCCCCCACAAATAAACTTTTACACCAGGCACAAATATATTAGGAAGTCCTGCCAAACTGCGAGCAGCAATAACAAATAAAATTTCACTTAATACTGATGACTCACAACCAAGTTTACCACCAACTATACAGCAATTAAAACTATTCAAGTTTTAAATGAATATTCAGAAAAAAAAATGAAAGAATAATTCTGCTGCCCCGGCCAAGGCTGATATTCTCCGATTGCACTTTAACTCTGATTCCAGAAAAGACTGTTGGATACTGGCATCTGTGTAATCGAGCCACCATCCCATCCCATTCCAGCTAACGTGAAAGGAATTGAGACTCACTGAATTGGAGGTGTGTTAATGTAACGACTAAAAGTTGTTTGAGTACTTTTTATAACTGCCATCTGGAGATGCAGGGGTGCCTTACATTCATTAAATAAAAATCACAAATAATAGCCACACCACTCCCTTAATGGAGAATAAAGGTTGCAGGTCTCCAGTTTAAAGGCCATATGTGATCTTAAATTTTCAGTTTGTAAAAACAGATACTCGTTTCTCCTAAAGTGGATTTGGCTTGTCACAGATAGCCCCAGCTTCTTAGGATGCAGAACGTTTTGAAAAGAAGGTTAAAAGCAATTTCACAATTAAGAAATCCCACCAATGCTTCTACTTTCTCAGGAGGCTAAGGAAATTTAGCAAGTCTGTTACAATTCTCCCCAATTTTTACAGATGCACCATAGACAGTATTCTTTCTGGTTGTATCAAGGCATGGTATGGCTCCTGTTCCGCCCAAGAGCGCAACAAACTATAAAGGATTGGGAATGTAGCCAAATCCATCATGCAAACCAGCCTCCCATCCACTGACTCCATCTACGCTTTCTGCTGCCTCAGAAAAGCAGCCAGCATAATCAAGGACCCCACACACCTCACACATTCTCTCTTCCACTTTCTTCAGTGGAGAAAAAGATACAAAGGCCACAAACCAATTGATTTAAGAACAGCTTCTTCCCTGTTGCCATCAGACTTTTGAATAGACCTACCTTATATTAAGCTGATCTCTCTCTACATCCTAGCTATGACTGTAACACTACATTCTGCGTTTCTCCTTTCCTCCTCCCCTATCTACTCTATGAACGGTATGCTTTGTCTACAAGAAACAATGTTTTTTACTGTATTCCAATACATATGACAATAATAAATCAAATCAAATCACAAATGTTTTGGAAGGATGTGATTCTGAGACAAACTCCAGAAAGATTAATTGCTAAAGTTATAGTGGTCCTATTTTTCCAGTGGACTTTTCCACATACTATGGGATTGATCCAAAGAAAGCAAATTCCATAGCAGGAAGTTTTCCAGCATGCTTGTTTTTGAAGAATGCATTGTTTTAGCCAATTGCATGATGCTTCCTTCTTCTGCCTCAGTAAGCATCCTCATAGCATCCCCTCATCAATTATTTTTGAACAGAAATCAGACTCTCATTCTTTGGCATTTAAAGACTTTTAAAAATCCTTTTCTGCAGCCTTCTTAGTTTTTGGAAAAGATGTTTTTGATTTTCAAAGATGCATTTAAATTTCTCTTTTCACTAAGCTTTTCTTTGCCGTGAAAAAGCCCTGGTACTCTTATTTATTCTTACAACTTACCAAGGACAAAATCTCAGAGAAATCAATGTGCTGGACAACTTTGCTCAAAAAAATATTGAATTGTTTCTTCTTCGTGTGATGGGAAAGATCAATTCCAGTGTGTGTTGTCCGTCAATCTAATTCTAGACATTTTGTGCCATTCTTGTTTCTATTCCTGCTCTTACTAACACTGGATAATGCTTGAGTAACTACGGGCTTTGGCTGAAAGGCTGCATGAAAAGACTAGTGTGCCTGAGTACAAAAATGGTTGCAGTCATTAATTCCAAACACCCGAAGTAGTTTTTTTTTTCTCTCTGATCCTGTTCCAGCAACGAAAGCTGCCAGTTTCTGAATTTCCAAAAAAACATTTTCTGGCAAGAAGTGGATCCCCCATACAGCGGAACCCTGGCTTCTAAGGAATTAATGCCCTGGGATGGTTCCATCTGGGGCTTCTCCAGGTAAGACCCCTGCTTGAACATAACAGCAGTGTCGCATAGTTCTCCGTGGCACTTGGCAGGTTCTACAAGAGTAACCTCTCAAGGTAACACTTTTACTGGTAGCAGGTCTGGTACGTGCTACTCAGAAGCTAAGGAATTTCCTGTGGGTTTCTCTGATGGCTGTGTGGAAGTATACATTTTCAAATATGTGAGGTACAGCTACTCCCTCAGGCACACTGCTTGCAAGATGGTGAGTAGAGTCAACATTTTGCATTTTTCCTGTTAAGAGTTTGTTTAGGCTGGACTGAAAGTGTGTGGATATTTGGCCCGAAGGAAAGAGCAACATTAGAAGCCCCGTCTCATAGACCTCTGAGCATTTTCTCTTTGGGTCTGAGAGCATAAAATTTCCCATCGCCCAAGCTTGCATCAAATTAGATAACTGATGGTGTTATCTGGGTGTGTGTGAAATATATTTTGCTGATAGTTTGCATCAGCTGAATCAAAGTGCAGTTTATTCAACATATTTTGAAATGAGAACTTTGATAGTGTTGGGCTATCCCTTTCCATAATCTGTTGTATCAATTGGTGTACTTCCCGGGACAATTGGTGAAAGGGTTGTCTGCACAAGTATAAAAGGGCTTTATCCCACTGCTGCTGCTATTAACCCAGGGGTGAGTGAGGGGGTTCACCATTTAGGGAGCACAAAAACAAACCATGGCACAGTTGCTTGCGGGCTCCCAGTGGCTGACCTTACATTCAAGGATCATTAGTACTTGGAAGAGGGACCTAGTATCAGGAATTTGAGTTGGGGGAAGGGGGTACCACGAACCCCATTTGCCTTTCCTGCTGACTCCTTCCACTCTCTCTCGTACTCTGCAACCCGCTTCTCACCGTTACTTCCCTGTGCCAGAGGCCTCGATTCAAGATTGCGAGTGGATATAGAGGCAGCAACAGCAACATCTCCCTGACGGTGCTGCTGAATGATTGGCCACCCGCCAAGAACTATGGCCGAGTGGTACATGATCTTGGGAAAGTCCCACCAGCTGACCTGTAAATTGCCTGAGCGGCCCAAGCAGACATACCCAAAAAGAAGAGATTGCCATCTCTCTAGCCAGAGGCCAAGACCTCCAATCATCTGCACAAAATTCTACTCAACATTGCAGATCGATGACTTTCATCAGAAGATTCATGAGTCATTGCATGAATTTTAAAAGTCTGTCATGTCTTAATTATGTCGCTATCACAACATACTCGAATTAACAGGAGACAATTCATTTTTAGTGATGGTGAGAGCTACCAAGTGGCGGGAACTGCCTGCTTTGTGCCAACAGCAAAGCCAGGTGGCAGCCATGTTGGATCTTGCCATTATCTGGCTAAACTGAGCAAACAACTCATGAGAGGACCATGAAGGATAAATACTTGCTCTTCCAGACCACAAGGTAATCCACGTGATCTTGCACAGATTAGCTGAGGATCTAATAATTTATTCTGTCACAAACTGAACTTTTTTTTGGCCTCGTGGCAATCCTAACAGCTGTGTACTACAGTGAAGCAGACGTTTCCAGTTTGCCAATATAAGCTTTCAAAATTGCATTCCCAAACAGCCTAGTCTCTGAACAATCTTCTTAAGGAACTCAATGGACTGTTAATTGGCAGCAACCGGATCCTCTGTCCCCTCCCCACCTTGGCAACACTTTGAAAATGTGAAACTTTCCTGGAGAAGGCAAGATCCTGACGTGATCTCTGGAATGGCAATTTTCCAATCACATCCACATCAGGTACCAACTCTGCAGGCATTTGAAAATCTAGCCCAGCAAGTCATTTACAGCAGAGAAACATGCCATTTGGCCCATTGAGTCTACATCAGAACGTTATAGCGCATTCCACTCAGTCCTATATCCTTCTCAATTCCTGTAGCCTGGAATTAGATTTCCTTCATGTGCCCGTCCAATTTCCTTCTCAAATCGTTCTTCATCTCTGCTTCCACCACCCACAAAAGCAACAAGTTCCAGTCTTGTGTTTCCCTCTTTTTTTTTTGCTTTCATAGAGCAGCTATTCATCATTCTGCTATTCTCCTTCCACTAGACACATCTTTTGTTTCTTTACTTTCCCTATTACCATTTCCCTTGGCCTTGTGCCACCAAACCTTGTCATCTGATATCTCTCATCTTTTATTCTACCACAGATATTCTCTTTTATTCCGTTTGCTGTTGCTCCCCCTAAAACCTATTATAATTCTAGCTTTTCAAAGTTCTGATGAAAGTCATTGACCTAAAATTGCATCTCCTTAGATATTGCCTGATCAACTGTGTATTTCCAACATTATCTGCTGGATTCCAGATTTCCAGTGCTTTCTTTCTTTTTATTCATTCCAGTGACGTGCATATCACTAGCTGGGCCAGCATTTATTTCCCATCCCTAATTTCCCTTGAATTGAATGGTTCAGTCGGAGACCTTTTAAGAGTCTTTTAAGATCTGGAGTGATATGTAGGTAAAGATGGCAGATTTCCTTCCCTAAAGGATGTTAGTGTACCAGATGGTTTTTAAACAGCAAATTGACAATGGTTTCATGGACAATATTAGACATGTCTTAATTTCAGATCTTTATTTAATTCAAATTTCACCATCTGCCGTAGTGGGATTTGAACCAGAGTCCTTCAAGCATTACCCGGGGTCTTTGGATTACTAGTCCAGTGACAATACCACTGTGCCACCACCTCTCTCTCTCAAATTACCTTTGTCTTAGATTCGTATTTACATTGTGTCATTAGATTGTAGAATGTAGAATCGAGGAATGGAAATTCAGTTATGGGTCTAAATTCTGCTTGCCATTCAGTGACCCCAGCAGGGAGGTTGCTGTTCCATACAGACTGTGGGTGGGGCATTATTGGACTCAGCTCTGATCATCATTGAGTCAAAAGGCAGAATTCTCCCGTTCTGCCTGCCACAGGAATCATGTAAATGTCCATTGAGCTTGGATGGGGTTTTTTGGTCCTGGGTCAAGTGCAGTTTGAAAATCCCACCCAAAGTGTCAACGCACATTCCTACCTGGGCTCATGTGAAGAATGATCACTTGTTAGACGTCTTAGAAGTGTAACCTAGTGAAGGGTCAACACTTTCACAGAGGAAAAGAACTTGCTAGAATGGTACTGACTGGAAATGGTTACAAACGTTCTGAAATTCACATTCACTAAATAAAAGCAGCGATTATGGTGTTCAGAGAGCAGTTTGTACTCAGTCAAGGGCTGAGTGCAAAAGGACTGATGCAAATGGTAGGGAATGATGATGATAGACAGCATGGGAATATTTCTGCAAGCTAAGGGATTGTCACATGGTGGAATGATGCAGTGTGCTGTTAAAACAGCAGTCATTGTAAAGAACCTTATCCAAAGGGTTTTCTGTCTTACTGCAGGTAGCAATTTTCTGTAAGCAGTAGATTTTTAATATTCCAGAAAAATAGTTAAATTTCACTTCCCACGTTACTCTGTGAGAATTAATATTTTATGACCATGAAGCATGCTGGAAATTGTATTTACCGGCCAAAGGGGATGAAAGCATTGAGTCAATCTGTTGTGTTGATAGAAAAGCATTAGGTTAGAGGCCAGTGGAAGTTAATGAACGAAACTCAACAAGAGTCAGGGAGACTCTGAGAATTAGGAGGCTTAGAACGAAGCTTCACTATTTACACAATACAAAGTGAGGTGGTCCAATGTTGAAACAAAAGTAAAGATACTTAACCAGTGAGGAAGAGGAAAATTGATGTCACCGACATGACAGGTATAAAAATTCAACAGAAGCTCAAAAATCGTTCTTCTGTGAATAGATAAATAGAGAACAAAGGAAATCTGAAAGTTTTACCATAAAAATCATAGTGATTTGCATTCCTGTCATTTTTTTTGCCAGTCCCTAGCTGCTGTCATCACTATGGTAACAGCTGAGGCTATTCTAAATTGTTGCTATGATTGACCAACTATCTCCTCCCTTTGGGACTGCGCAGGGCTGTAAAAGGCGGATCAGTACCACAGGGTCAATAAAAAGGAAACTAGTTGTGTAATGTGGGGATCCAAAATTACAGAAACTGAATATAGTTGTTAAGTAAGGTATATTGTAGTCTTGTTTTGTAGTGCTTACAGGCCCATAACCTTATACTCTGCTTTTCCTGCTTTGCATTCTAACTATAAATGTATACATGTCAGGGGATTTTGTGCCACTCATCACACTCTTGTTCTGAGGATGTGGTTTGTGACAACAGTAACTCCACTAGGTACCAGAGCTGTTTCTAACTCCATAATACTGCAGTTTTGACTTACCACTCCAGTTCTGGAGGTTTTTTAAAATCAGTTGACAATCAAAGCAAGACTTAAGCAGCAATATGTTCTTATATATACCAAGTAATTAGCAACTAAATGCCGTGCAAGCAACTATTTACAGTGTTGAGTTTCATTCTAAGTTGTTTATTTAATTCATGTGTGAAAGTTTTTGGAAAATTTTAGTTTACAGACAGAAAATAAACAGCACCAAACAGCATGTTGTCAAAGATGCATGGAAATATATGTTTTATAGATGCAAATGTAACATTATAGGGGAAACTATCTGTGCCACTGATCACATTTAGCACCTTTATTCAGCAAAGCTGTTGATTTAACCCTGATAAAGTGCATTATGTATCTGCTCTATGTTTCTACAAGATTGGATAAGGAAAATAAGAGAAACTTATGGCAGGTACAGTGGCCTGAAAATAGTGGATGCCCCAGAGGCCTATAGAAAGTGTAGGGGGATATTTAAAAATAAATTAGGAAAATAAAGAGGAGGCATGAAAAAAACACTGGCAAGCAAAATAAAGGAAAATCCCAAGGTGTTTTTAAGTATATTAACAGCAAAAACGTAGTCAGGTAAAAAGTCGGGCCTATTGTATACCAAAGTGGCAATCTGTGCATTGAACCAAACGACGTAGGTATTAATTGAGTAATTTGCATCTGTAGTCACTATGGTGAAAGACAATGCGGGTATAGAAAGCAGGGAAGGAGACTTTGATATAACTGAACAGATTAGCACTGAAGGGGAAGACATGTGAGTTGCTTTAATGGCCTTAAAGATGGATACATCCCCAGGAACAGGTGAGGTGTATCCCAGGCTATTCTGTGAGGCAAGGGAGGAGATTATAGGCGCTCTGGCGCTTATTTTCAAATCCTCTCTGGACAGAGGAGAGCAGAGGATTGGAGGATAACTAATGTGGTACCATTATTTTAGAAAGGACATAGGGAAAAAAACAGGTAATTACAGACCAGTGAGCCTCATACCAATGGTAGGGAAATTATTGGAAAATGTTCTAAGGGACAGAATTAACGTCCACTTGGAGAGTCAAAGATTAATTCAGGGTAGTCAACATGGCTTTGTCAGGGGGAGATCATGTCTAACAAATTTGAATGAATTTTTCAAGGACGTGGCTAGATGTGTAGATGAGGGCAGTGCAGTTGATGTTGTCTACATAGACATCAGAAGTTTTTTGACAAGGTCCTACATGGGAGGTTGATCAAGAAGGTAAAAGCCCACGTGACCCAGGACAATTTGGCAGGTTGGATCCAAAATTGGCTTAGTGCCAGGAAACAGGTTGAAGGTTGCTTTCGTAACTGGAAACCTGTGTCCGGTAGTGTACCACAGTGATTGGTGCTAGGTCCCTGCTGTTTGCAGTGTACATTAATGATCTAAATGTGAAAGGAGTATAATGGGGTAAGTTCACAAATGACGCAAAAATTGATGGTGTAGTAAATAGCAAGGAGGAAAGCCTTTGATTGCAGGACAGTGACAAATGAAAAGTGTGAGGTGATGCATTTTGTGAAGAAATAAACAATAAACAGTGTGATACTAAGAACTACAGAGAACCAGAGCAACCTGGGGATGTATGTCCATAGATCCCTGAAGGTAGCAGGACAGGTAGATAAGATGTCCTTGAAGGCGTATGGAATACTTCAGCTATGAAGAGAGGCTGGTTAGGCTGGGATTGTTTATCTTAGAGCAGAAAAGGCTGGAGGGGTCCTGACTGAGCTGTACAAAATTATATGGTACATAGATAGGGTGGTTAGGAAGAAGCTTTTCGTCGTAATAGAGGGATTAAAAACTAGGGGACATAGATTTAGAGGGGATTTGACAAAAATGTTTTTCATCCAGAGGGTGCTGGGAATCTGGAACTCACTGCCTGAAAGGATGATAGAAGCAGGAACCCTCAAACATTGAAGGAGCATTTAGATGAGCATTTGAAATGCCCTAGCATGTAAGGTATGGACCAATAAAAATAAGATTAGAATGGATAGGTGGTTGGTGGCCAGCACTGGGCTGAAGGACTTCTTACTGTGCCATAGAACTCAATGACTAAATTTTAATATAACTGTCCCAAATTCAATGAACAGTTAAGGTACAGAAAAAGATGGGTTTTAAAATCTGTTATCATAGAATTATAAAACAATTACAGCAGATTAGAAAGTTATTCAGTCCATTGTGTCGATGCTAACTCACTGAAGAAGCAATTCATCTGGTGCTATTCACTTAAATTCGTATCCACTGGTGTTTGACCTTTTCACAATTAGAAGCAGTTTCCCCTTACCTGCTCTGTTCAGACCCCCCTCAACCTTTTCCAAGGAGGAGTCACAACTTCTGCAACTTATCTACATAACTGTAGTTCCTTAATGTTTGGTTCACTTTCATGAATCTTTTCTACACCTTCTCCAATGCTTTCTTACAGTATGGGACCCAGAACTGGGGATGCAATATTTTAGTTGATGCTGAACCAGTGTTTTATTGAAGTTTAATATAACTGTCTAGCTTCTGTACTCATTGATAAAGCCACTGTGTGCTTTAATATCTCTGTTCCTACCCCCCTTTAGTGTTCTATCTTATATTAAATGTACCCTATATTTTATATTTTCTCTCTACTATCTTCCTACTAAAATGAATTAGGAGAATTTTCTTGAGCAACTTGTTTCTGACTGAACGAGTAAGGGAGTCTCACTGGATCTATTCCCAGGAAATGCTACGTGTCTAATGGAGAATATCAAGGTGAGGTAGAATCTTAAGAATAGTGATAAAAATACCAAAAAGTTTAGATTATTTATGGAGAAGGACAAGAAGGAATCTAGAATAAAAATATCTACATGGAGAAAAGCTCATTTCGGCATGTTGAGCCATAATCTGGCCTGTATAATTTGGAGTCAAAGACAGAAATGGATAAGCTTTAAAGAGGATTTCCTTCCGCTCCAAATCGATTTTCAAGTTTGCTGATGACACCACCATAATGGGTCAGATCTCAAACAATGATGAGACAGAGTACAGATGAGAGGTAGACAATCTGGTGAATTGGTGTGATGACAATAATCTCTTCTTTAATGTTGTTAAAATAAAGGAATTAGTCATGGATTTCAAGAAACATAGTGGAGAACATGCCCCTATCTATATAAACAGGGATGAAATGCAACGGTCGAGACCTTCAAGCTTTTAGGCATCCAGTGCACCAATAACTGGTTCTTTCACACTGACACTATAGTTAACAAAGTCCAACACACATCTACTTTCTCAGGAGACTAAGGAAATTCGACATGTTCACTACAACATTTGTCAACTTCTGCAGATGCACCATAGGAAACATCCTTTGTGGATGTATCATAGCTTGGTGTGGCTCCTGCTCTGATCAAGAGCACAAGAAGCTACAAAGGACCGTGAAAGAAGCCCAGTCCATCACGCAAACCAGCCTCCCATCCATCCATTCTGTCTATGCTTCCCACTGCCTCAAAAATGTAACCAGCATAATCAAGGATCCCATGCACCCCAGATATATTCTCTTCCACCTTCTTCCATCAGGAAAAAAGATATAAAACTTAGAGATCGCACACCAACCAATTCAAGAACAGCTTCTTCCCTGCTGCCATCAGACTTTTGAATGGATTTACCTCATATTAAGTTGAGCTTTCTTTGCACAGCAGCACGTGAGAAACAATATTTTTCGATGGGCAAGAAATGCTGGCCAGGCCAGTGGCACTCACATCCCACGAAAGACAGGAAAAAGAAAAAATTGATTGGGTACAACATATATGTTAACAATATCAAATTAAAGTGTATGGCATACACAAGAAAGCAGCAGCGTATTGCAGAGTTATAGTCAATAACTATTTTTTAGACTGGAGGGCACAATGGCACTCCCCAAGGCTCTGAGCTAGACCATAGCTGTTTTTGATTCAAATTAACATTTAGGCTAGGGGTACAGAGCACTCTGTAAAATTGACCTGAAACTTGGAATGTAGTCAATGAAGAAGATAGTAACAGACTTCAAGAGAACAGCGACAAGTTGGTGAAATGGGTGGCTAAGTGATGGATGAAATTCAGAACAAATGATATATTTTGGTAGGTAGGATGGGGAGAGACAATACAAGTAAAATGGTACAGTTTCACAGGGAGTTCAATATTGCATTTGTGTATAAAACTTTGATGGTGGCAGGAGAGGTTAACAAAGCAATTAATAAAGCAGATGGGATCCTGGACTTTATAAATAGGAGCAAAGAAATATGTCATGCAAGCAGGTTTCACTAAACTCATACAAACACTTGTTTGGCCCCAGCTGGAGTATTTGCCAGTTGCGGGCACCACACTTTAGATAGGACATGAAGGATTTGGAGAGGAAATGAAAGAAATCTATTATAACGATTCCAAGCATGAGGGATTACAGTGATGTGAATAGACTGAAGAAGTTGGGCATGGTTTGCTTAGAGAAGAGAAGGTGGAAAGGATAAAAATAAAGGACAAAGAACACGACAGAAACAGGCCCTTCAGCTTCCCAGGTCTGCGCCACTCACATTGTCCTACCTAGACCAATTGCCTATATCCTCGATTTCTTGTCTGTTCATGTGCCTTTCCAAATAAGCTTTAAATGTCGTTAATGTTACTGCCTCAATCACTTGGCAGTGCATTCCAGGTCCCCATTAGCTTCTGTGTAAAAAATTCCCCTGCACATCTCTACTGAACCTTTCTCCCCTTATCTTGAACTTGTGCCCCTTTGTAATTGTCATTTCTGCCCTGGGAAAAAGCTTCCAACTGTTCACCTTATCTATGCAACTCATAATTTTAAAAATTTCTCTCAGGTTGCCTCTCAGCCGCTGACTTTCCAGTGAGAACAGGATGTTTGATAGAGACGTTTAAATCAAGAAGGATTTAGTTAGAATAAATGTTTCCAATGGGTGAAGGATTAACAACCAAAGGAAATAAAGAAACAACCAGGCGCAACATGAAGAAAATATTTCTATGCAAAGATTGGGAACGCATTGCCTGATAGGGTGCTGGATTCTGGTTCAATTGGAGTTTGACAACAACTTTATGGAGGAAAAATTGCAGGATAAGCAGAAGAGTGGGATAGTGGACTATTATTCTTTGAAAGAGCTGGTGCAGATTCAATAGACTGAAAAACCTTCTTCTGTATTGTACTGTTTTATAATTCTATGATTAAGCCACATAAATAATTCATATTCAATTATCACACAGTAGCATACTCAAGATACAATCCATCCCTACATTAGTTCTATAACTTGGATTTGACTCCTGGTTTACAATTGTCATTTTGTGAAATTTTGGTCTGAAATGTGTGCTGCTTTATTTGTATGACTTATGTCTGGTCAGCTTCTTTGGGGCAGCTCTCAGTGAGGAGAAGGGGCAGTTCAGAGGGAGGGAGCTCCAGGCACTTGTAGGGCACATCAGGAACCTCAGGACCAGCAAAAGAAATGGGGATGCTGGAGAAGGGCCAAGGGGGCAAACTGACTGCCTCATGCACATATGAAGCTATCTCCAAGAGAGAGTACACAACCTGGGCGGCAGTTCAGTGGCACAGTGGTTAACACTGCTGACTCACAGCTGCAGGGTCCCAGGTTCAATTCTGGCCTCGGTCACTGTCTGTATAGAGTTTGCATGTTATCCCAGTGTCTGTGTAGTTTCCTCCCACAGTCCAAAGACTTGCGTTAGGTGACCATGCTAAATTGCCCATTAGTGTCGGGGAACCAGCTAGATAAACGTATGGGTTATGGGATAGAACTTGGGTGGGATTGCAGTCGGTGCAGGCTCAATGGGCTGAATGGTCTTTTTCTGTAGTATAGGGATTCTATGACCTGAGGTAGAACTTTGTCCAAATATCCCCCTGAGGTCCTCCAGGAAAGCTGTCACTGATCCCTTTGTTATGCTACAGGAAGAATTACAATCCATGTAGGCTGGTAGGCACTCCATGAAGATGGTGTTGAAGTTCACCACAGTTGCCAATTTCTATGTCTCCAGCAGTTTCCAGGGAATCTTTGTGGTCATGTGCAGCATCTCCCAGGCTGTAGCCCATCAAGGGGTTGACCAATACCATGTTCAAGAGGACCGGCGATTGTGGGCAATTCAGCATTGATCTGGATGGTTAGGTAGACAAGGCCATCAGTTTTGGGGTCAATGTGGATTCCACCATGTGGGAAGTGGCATTGACTGCACACGTGACCACTAAGGCATCCATAGATCAGCTAGTGACCTTTATCAGTGGGAAGAGCTTCCATTCCATCAACGTCCAATTATTCTGCAGCCATCAAAAGTGGATTATTCGGGTGTGTGCACTGTTTCTGGAAAGCAACTGTGAAACCTACATGGTGCAGAGGTCCCAGGGTGCCCCAGCATTTCTGGATTGCCGCACACCTTCAGTGACAGATATTCAGCAACCAGGCCATCAATTGAAAACATGTCTTCATACCTGCCTCGGGTAGACCTCAGGAGGCAACTGAGCTACTGAAAATGGAATTAATATGCGCAGACTGTTTACTCTTTAGAATATAATGCTCTCACCTATTATGATGGCCTATGGAACCCTGCATTACCTGGTGCTGAAGAACTGAGGTGCTGTTGAATAAAGAGAACATTACCAGTCATTATACGTTCCCTGAGGATGAAGATGTGGAAGAGAGATAGCTGATGGGAGATGTAGGATCCATTGGACCATAGGCAAGATGCAATGAGTTACATATAAGGAGACAATAAAACCTTACTTCAATCAGTGTTGCTGTCACCTCTTTCCTTTTATACTGTACCATCCAGTATTCAGGTGCACAGCGCATTGTAACAAGCCTGGGATACTGAACAGACATGATTTAGTCCATTGCCTCCAGCCCATTGAGGGAGCAAGGTTGTAGATGAGACCTCACAGGCCAGTTTCAACTGAGAGCATCTAGCATCAATGAAAGGTTTATTGATGTGCACAGCAGAAACAAGGCTCCACAGTTAAATAATCTGAATGGCAGTGAACCTGAATGCAGGAAGGAGCTCTTCTGAATGCTTATACTGACTTTGCTATGTGTTGCTGTTCCTGACCCCTGACTGGCCAACATCCCCTAACTGCCTGAGGCTTAGATGCCCTTGCATCGATTTGGGACCTTGTTCATTGTTGTGAGTAGTCGAGGCATCAAGGCTCATAGCAGAGAGCTGTGAAGCTATTGTTTATAAAAGGAGTATTCTGGGAGGTAGCAAGAAGCAGCCACTTTTTCTGTCTGGCAAACACACCTCCCTGAAGACCTGAGCTGGGGGAGAATCCAGGTGACTTATCTCCCTTGTGCCTTGCCATTGCTGCATTGAATTAATTGACAAGATGATAGAATGCAGGTCTGCGCACATCTCCAGTATTCACAGACTCCTCTATTGGATGGAACTCTACATTGAGGGTCACAATCTCTCCATGGAAAAAGACAAGTGCCCTCGGCTGGAGAAATTACAGCCCTCATGGACTGAATAGATTCTCCATCACTCCATCATGATTGCAAGTAGTCGCTGGCTGCTCCACCCCTTTCTCCTTGCAGAATATTCTGCACCCTCTCTGTGAAGTCCTTTATTCCGACACCGGGAAGGATATATACCTTGCAGGACTCACAATAATGTTTGCAGAATTGCAGTTGTCCTCCTAACTAATCTCATGTAACATATGGATTTTTTAACAGTGCACTAGTTGTTCATGGATGTCATGATCTAGGTTGGATTTCTTCAAGGTGTCATCACTCCCAGCACTCTTCAGTGTTAAGTACCAGTTTGTAACATGCAGACGCTCTGCAGACTCTTGCACTTCCTGCCACTTTCCTCTCTTCCCAATGACTGGATTTTCACTATCTTAATGTGACCACTTCATGGAATGTATGATCCAGGGTTCGCTCAGCCTCCATGATGGTTCACAGTGAGTCCAGCCACTCAGAAACCTCGAGCTTGAACTTAAGGAATTTTTGTGAATGCCTCTAAACCTGCTCTGTGTTTAGACATTGTTATTTCACTTAATGTTACAGTCTACTCTTCCTAATACTTTTATTTTCCTTTGTTCTTATTGTTCACACTCTCGGCTCTCCTGCTGTGAACTCCTTCAGTTGCACATTCCTCAGGTCATGGCTCACTTAACAACTAATCACTTACCCACTTCCCTGCTGTCTCTCCTTGTGGAAGAGCACACAGCCTGACGAGAGGCAAAGACCAGTGGTGTTGACAGTGTATGTCAACCTGCTCCACTGGGAAGAGGGTCTTGCTCCAGGAGACTGCAGATGTCAGCAGTGACGCACCACGAGAGCGTGAGCCTCCTGAGGCATGAGTGCTCAGACATGTTGGGAAATTTGATCCTCTGTTTGTAGTTCTTCTACTGCAGTGGCACCTCCTTCCCACTGAATCTCAGTAGCTATCCTCCATGCTGTGCAGAGGGGCCATGATGTGGAGGTGCCGGCATTGGACAGAGGTAAACACAGTAAGAAGTCTCACAACACCAAGTTAAAGTCCAACCAGTTTATCTGGAAACAATACATACCTCTTTAGCCTGTGTCTGATGCTATCTCCACTCACATTGTCTGCACCTTTAGGACTTGATTAGCAAGTTAGTTGTAAAGACACTCATTCTAATCAGCATTCTGCAACTGTACGTGCCTTTTATATGCTTTGTTTGAGAGCAAAACTCTCTGCTCACCTGATGAAAGGGCAAACCCTGAAAGCTTGTGGGTTTAACTATCAAATAAACTAGTTGGACTTTAACCTGGTGTTGTGAGACTTCTTACTGCGGGGGGCATGCAGTGGAAAAGGCAGCAGGTATTGCTGTTGGTGTAGTTCCTGTGATTGCTGGAGTTGTTGTTGACGGTGGTGTAGTTTGTGATCTTTCCCTTCATCAGAGTGGAAGTTGCAGCTGCATAAGCTACTTTCATGCATTGAAAGCTGACTATAGATACATGCTAAAATAGGTGAAGTGCTTTGAAAGATGTTAGCAATCACTCCTCTGAGAGAAGTATTTCGAAAAGCAGCCTTTAACCTCACCATGGCTTGGGTTCTTCAGTGTAACTGATCAAAGCCTTTTCAGCTTGTTAGTGCTACTGACGAAAAGGCTTTCCACCGTACACTTATCTCAGTGGCCCTGTCGAGGTGCTGACGCAGCATGGGAATTGTCTAGTGTTTGGACAGAAGAAAGTCGTTGTCTCAATAATTGCCTCAACAAGAGCAAAGAGGGTCAGAACACGTGGGATCCTGACCTGACAATTTTCAGAGCTTTTCCACCTGGAAGACACCTCACCTGGATGGCAAAATTTTGCTCTAAAAAAAGATCTTGGCAGGAATTCTCCAGCTGTTCATGCTGATGAGATTCTCCAATCCTGCCAACAGCGCGGGGTTTCCCGCTGGTGTTGGGTGACATCAGTGGGAATTCCCAGTGGCAGGACCAGCTAATCCCACCGCTAGAGAACAACATGCCACTTCCTGTCAGTGGGAACCATGCAGCTAGGAGGCTGGAGAATCTCACCCCCTGAGTGTGAGAATAAATAATGTGGAACTTTAACATTAAGCACGGTCAACAAATAACAGAATTTACACAGTGCTGCGATTTCATAAGAACAAATTCTAAAGGTTGCACGTTCAAGTAGTCAAATTGGTTGCTTTATATTGCTAATCACTGAGGAACTCATTATTTTAGATGCAGTTTTTATGAGAAAACTCAAAATGTTGCGTTTTAAATGTAATAATCATTACAATTATGAAACAATTCCATAGGTCCCACTTGCTGGGATAATTATAGATTAGATTTTTGATTTAAGACTTTTGAGTAACTAAAAGGCTAATCATTCCTGAAATATTCCAGCCAATCTAGTGCACTTAGTCATCACAGATATTACACTAAAACTGCAAAAGTCTATTTCTGAGCTGCCTATAGCTGGGATTCTCTGCCCATGTTTATGGTTGGGACTCTATAATCCCAGTACTGTGAATGGAGATTTCACTGAGCGCCAAATTTTCCGATCTTGCTGGCAGCAGTGGCAGGGGGTATGATATTCTGGCCTATATCTTTTAAACTGTTAGAAAACTCCATGCACTTGTCTAAACTGTTTAGCATAAGGTTTATTAATATAGAGAGTAGCTGAACCACAATGACTTTTATTAGAGAGCAATTATAAAATGTCATGTAGTGAGAAGGGGGTTTAATTTTGAAAACTCCTGCACTTTCAAATGAAAATAAAATTAACTCTCAAAACACATTTAATCACATCAGAAGTGCACAGTGTCATGTTTATCAATGTGCATTTTAATTGCTAGAAATTACTATTGGTGATTACCAATCAAATATTTTCAAATTAACATACAAGTCTGGTGTTAGCAATTTTAATGGACGTATTAGCCAGTTTACTTTAACAATACTGTTAAAATAGTAGGCCGAGAAATTTGAAATGAAAGTGATGAATGTTTGTCCATTGATATCACAGAATAATTTCTAGGTTTATAAGTATTGTGCATTAAGTGATAGGAATTCTTTTTAGTATAAACATAAATTAAAATTTTCCTGTATTGGCTGTGTTGAATATAGAAAACATATTCAAAAACTTAATGGAGGTTAACAATCCATCACTCTGCTGGAGTTCAATTTATATGTGCAATTCATATGTATAGCAAACATATTTTTATGGCTAATGGGCTACATAGAGTTCCTTTTTAGTGCTGTTTGCCTCATAATTTATTGAATTAGGTGTTTGTAGTCTATTTAAAGTATGTTAAAGTGGTCTAAATATATGTATGATCTAGCTGCTTTGACAGGTGTAGGTTAGTGAAGTTAATGTATTTTCATCTGGAATATTGGCCAATACTTTCACTGCCATGTAATTAATTCACTGAATAGATGCAGGTAAAACAAAAGTTTTGCATGAAATTTTGTAACAATTATTGCACAATTATAATGCAACAGATGTTTGTAAGCATTTCTATTTCAAGATACCCCATTTAATAACAGTCCTCTCATATTGTAAAGTATTTTTAATTTGAAAACTGATTAAATTCCATTTGAAAGCAGATCTTCAATAAGAAATGTAGCAGCTGTTGAGATTCTTGAATTGTTTGTTCTCTTTAAGCTCAAGTATTTTGAATTATTCAGCTGTGCATGTGCCAGAGACATTCCGCACTTGATGGAAATTCTCTAAATGTGGATTTTCTACTTGGGCGCAGAATAATAAGAAGCATGTGTGTTTTAAAAAGGGGTCAACTTAACGAGGAATGCAAGAAGTGTCGAGTTACTTCTGTATCCCATTACAGCATGTGCTAATATTTGCTAAACAAATTTTCTGAACATTTGTGCAAAACATCTAAAGATATTTTTTCAAGCAACCTGCCAATCCAGCAAAGTGCAGATTCCGCAGGGGAGTTTTTAAAGATAGTGAGCTAATCATATATTTGATTGCACATTTCCTGTAGTGACCCTGATCATTCTGTGACCCAAATTAAAATTATACCCCCGACATTCATAATACTGAGCAATAAGATAAACTGGAAACAATTCATGTCACCTAAAGCTTTTTAACAAATCAATGCAACTATTTGTAATTGCGTGTTTCACAAGATTAAAAGTGTACAGACCTGACCTTTGTACTCAGTTTTGTGGCCAACATGACCTGCGCATTGGTCGTTAAAACAAACCACTTGTGATCAGCAATAATTTCCATCAAGAAATCCATATTACTAATATTTCTAGAATTTTAATGCAGTTAGAATTTATAGCTGATCAAATGCAGTTACCTAAATTGCTGTTACAAGGAGACAGTTTAACCGACATTATTAATTATGGGAGAATTTAGTGTTTAAGTACTGGCACTTGTATTGGTCATCTTTATGGTTGGGTCAGTAAAATGTCAGAATAGTGCTTGATAACTAGCCATTTCATCTGTTATGAAAGATTTTTCATACAATGCATGATAAAAATGGGAACAATACTGGAAAATGATGACTTTGGGCTTGGCAGGGATCAACATCACCCTGAAAATGACAACACTGCAAACGGTGTGAACAACCAGCATTTTTATTGCATTTGAGAATGCTAATGTCAGTAATTAGTACTGACTACACAATGAATTTTTTTATTGTCTGTATCAACAGACATGGAATGATGGATTACACTGATGTAAGGAATGAGTTCCTGTATGCTTCTACAATAATCTCTTAACTGGCAGCAACAACGTTCAAAGCACCATGATAACACAATGTCCTCATTCTGTACCATTTCCAAACAACCTTTTAAGAAACAATCAGATATTTATTCACTGGCTTGTGACAGTATAGAAGGCTGTGACTCTCATTCCTGACATTGAAGTTACCTGAATCATGGTACTCCGATCATGATAATGTATGCTTTTCTTAGAGAAAAAGCATGTAACAAATTATCTTTACATCTTGGCACCTTGTAAAGTTCTTTTTTTTTAAAAAAAATTATTCAACAGGTTGACACTCCCCAGTTTTAATAATCATTACTTCACTGCAACTGGCCCTGGAATTCATCATGCTAAGTATTCACGACAGCAGGAAGAGAAATGACTTTTTAAACTGTCTTCTCCAAATCCTTCAAACTTTTAAGACAGCTGCAGAGGGCAGTGGTTGGACCTTTGTAAGCGGGAAGTATCAAAACAGCCTAACACAAACAAAACTGTACAAAATGCTTCGTTCAATAGTAACTTAAAATTCTGTCAACTGTACTACAGTTAAAGCAAAAAAAAAGGGATCTTTTCTCCCAAATGTCAGCAAATAACTCCTGTTATTCTTAAAGCAAGGGTTAATAATTAAAATACATGTGCAGAACATTTGCAGTTTCAATACATACAGTAGTTTTCAAAGCTTTCTTTTAATATAGTCAATACAAAGCAGTTGCACAAAAGCAAATGTGATTTAACAGACTAGTTTTGTTTTTTGTTTGAAAGAACAGTGTTTAAAAAGAAACAGAAAAGACAAAGGCTTGCACCGACACATTGGGATATTTATGTACAATGTAACAAACCCCCACCCTTTAGAAGCAACTGTATATCCAAACGGATATGGTGACAATGTTCAATCATTGAAGTCCTGTACATAAAGAGCCTGAGGTTCAGAGTTGATTCTGCTGAAAGGCTGTGGCACCTGCTAGATATGCAAGCTCTAATTTTGCTAGTCTTTAGACTAAACATGCAAGACATACAACTAAGTGCAACTGAGTGAAATGTTTTATTTATCATTCCCTAAAAGTTTGAACTGAGGTATGCGTACTAACAGTTTCTCATGCTGTTAACTTTAGTCATGTCTAGCTACACATGCTGAGAATGTACTAATCTAACCATCTTCTTACTCCCTCAAATACAGAGTTAACCAACAGGCTACTCAGTTTGAAAGTATGGGATCTCTTCTCATGATCCCATTTAACTACTGCCTGCACATCCTCATGAAGCTGCCTGGAATGCCATTACAAATATATATTTCAAAAGACCACAGACTGCCCATTTAACAGAAAATTGGATTAAGCTTAAAAAAAAATCTGCTGTAATGTCTCTTGTACCAAGCTTATGAGTGCTTTTGTATGAAGAATGCTGGAACAAAAACTAAACAAGTTTGAAGATGTGTGCCAAAGCAAACCAAAAATAAGTAATCTTGGCACAACAAAGCATATTGGTCTCCAAACAAAAGTGGCACACTATCTTTCAAATACAGCCTTCATAACGAGCATTATTCCAAAACACTATTTTGTGGTCCAGTTCCATCATGGAAGCTATTCCTTTTCTCTCTGTATGAATCTTGCATCTTCATCTTTTTGTGTTACTCTTATCTGCGCAGAAAGGATCTACATTCAGCTTCCATTGATGGAATGCTCCCTTTTTTGTGGTCTCAGCGATATAGTTCCCTGGTTTGGTCACTAATTGCATCTTCCTACAGTGAGCAAACTTGGTCACCATAGGAGAGAGAAAGCTGAATTTTCAGAGATAATACCTTTGGTTCAAACATCCACCTGGCCTGTTGCAGACACTGTTAAAAGGAGACCTTAACATCACAGGTTACTGTCTGTGCATCAGTCCATTTTACTTTTTAGCCATTTTCCCCCTCTCAATTCTGGTACCTCCTTTGATCAACAATAAGAGGATATTTGGCTTCATCAGATAAAGCATCAAACAGAGAACATATAATTTACCTTTTAGATCATCTTTGGTAATCTCAGAAAAATTATCTGATTTTCTTTAAAAAAAGGAAAAATAAATAAAGCTCTGAAAGCTTCTTCAACTGCCAACCTATATAGTCCTAAATAAATATATGGCGGGTGAGGGGGACAGAAAAGTGACCAAGTCGCAGTCTTGAAACAGTAAAGATGTTGAGAGTTTTGGAAAAGAATTCAATGACCTATATTAACAGAATTACTTTCTGTACGTAAAGTTTGCTTCAGAATCACTATAAGCTTGCAAGATAAGCTCTAGTGACATAGCTTTCTACTTTGTCATCTATTGTGAAGTTTTCTAAGTTTACGGAAATAACAAGTCTCTACCTACGGAGCTACTTAACACAGCACTGGACATAAACCTTAACTGAAAAGCTTAACTGCCGTGCGAATTATTATTTGTACAGACAAAACTTTTCATGTTCTACTTTCTTTGACTCAACGCCTGTGTCTCCTCACTACTTTCTGAACCTGAACAACAGGAATAATTCTATGGTGCTATGCAGGAGACAAGGGCTAGTTACACTAAATGTCATTTTGTTTTTCTGTCATTCCGTCCCCTCGTTTCATTACTGCAGCCTTCCTAAAAAGTGAACCTTTCTTCTCTGGAGTCGTGGAACATTGATTCCGCCAGTCGATATAGGAGTCGGGCCTGCTGATTGCTGAATGAAAGCAAATGAAATAATGTAGCTATTAAACTGTACACAGAATAAAAACTGGTCTGAGGTTTAGTTGTTGTTTTATCTTTTTTTAAAATAAAAATTCAATGAAGTTAAGGGGAACGAATGACAGAAAAAAACTACGGTGTATGTTACAAATTGATGTCAGGCATTTGTCCCATTGGTTAAAAAAATCTTAACATTCAACCGCTACAGCTGAACATAGAGCTTAATGAGGTCCTCCAGAGGCCTGTGGCCTACGATTATAAAACTGCTCGAGTGCAGCAGAAGCAAACAGTGATACAATAAAATTTTGTCTAATTATTTTTCACAAATTATTTTTCCCTTCTCCCCTGCCCCATGGAAACAAATGTGGATTAAAGGCAGTGATATTTTAATAATCCACTTCCAGTACTGTGCAAATCAGTTTTAGCCTCAGTCTTCCATTTGAATATGCGAGTTCTGGGAAGAGCTCTACCTGCAGTTTGAACTATGAACAGATCAGACCCATGAGTCCAACTTGGCAGGACTGCAGTCCAAAATCTGCTGCAAAGTCTATGTGTATGACTGTACAGTTCAGTAACTTTCAACACTGATGTTGACTTCAGGAGAGGAACATCCCAAGTACCAAACAAGTCCATCCAATGTATGTAGAATACAAATTCCATTTTTCCAACAAAAAGTAGAAAAAAATCAGAAACATTCCCCAATGGGATTCTTAATGGCACTAAAAGTCATTTAAAACATTTCATTACTTTGTCAAAAAGGGGCTGAAAATTCCTCCAAACTTCCACATTATGGAGAGATTTCACAGGTAAGTCTGACAAACTCTCTTTTTATTGTAATCTTCATCTCAGGAAAAATGGAAAACATGCTCATTCCATGTCTTCATTCCCTGGGTCTTCTTCGTACTCTCTGTCATTGTCCAGTTCTGGACTGTGATTTGCTGTTGTCACTAAAGACAGGGGGCCTTCCATCTCTTCTGGGTCCATTGGCTCCTCTTTAACATGGATAGGATACCTATAACAAAACCATTTCATAGTTAGTAACAAAGGGGCATGTAATTTAGGCAGCTTATAACTGAATGCAAAAGTAATTACCGCAGCATTTAAAAATAAAGGTTGAATTAAAATAAGTGCCCAAGAAACTATTGACAAATTAATAGATAAAAATTATTGTACTTAACCATATGATACTTTTATCTAATGAAACAATAGATTTAGGACATTCAGAAAATATAAATTAAATGAAATAAAATACAACATAGCAGCTGTTTATCAAGCACCTTGCGGAGGCTGATCACTGAACACTGTGAGTACTGCTGCTCTAGTTAACATGCAGAACCTGTGAGCTTTCTCTCTAGAGGATGACCCTGAGTGAGGTTCTATCATTAATCAACTTCAACCAAACACAGCAACTAGACACCATGATACATGTTTTAAACTCCAAATTAATGCATATTTTTACAAACTGTCAATAATGGAAGAAAAGCACTGCCAGGAAACAC
Organism: Sphyrna mokarran; assembly: GCA_024679065.1. Lineage (NCBI taxonomy): Eukaryota > Metazoa > Chordata > Chondrichthyes > Carcharhiniformes > Carcharhinidae > Sphyrna > Sphyrna mokarran. Next base: position 98,621,906 of record JAGIQG010000003.1, on the reverse strand, counting down.
AGGCTGAGGGGAAAAAGCCTGCTAAACATAACAGTGTGATAAGAAACTGCATTCCTAACGAGAATAATAATGCTGTCAGTTGTAAACAAGGCAGAACATGATCCCAGTCCTTGGACTGGGCAAGGGATGCACTAAGGAGATGAGATCTGCCAAATTCTCATTACTGAATAGCACATGAATAACCCATGGCTTGGAGCAGGGGGTGGGGGGGGGTTTGGAGAGCAGGGTTGATTTTATGAAACCACAGTGATAACAATTGAAAAATGTCCTGTGTAAATCACATTTACAACAATCTAGTCAGAAACACAAATAGATTTTGGGGTGGCTTTGTCAGGAAGCTCATGTAAACACGCCAGTGAACAAACAGTGCCTTCCTGAGTGACCAGAATTAAAAAAAGATAGTTTGTTCAAATAATTTTGTTTCTTTTGCTTAACTATCATGCACTGAAACAGGAAATAAGTGGAAAAGCAGAGAACGCCCTTACTGCTTTCAAAACAATTCACTTGTTAAAGGCATTCTTTTTTCTGTTTAAAAAAAAACAGCAGTATATTTGACTCGGTCTCCCTTACCCTCATGCCCACTTCTTGTTGACTGACTTCCAGCACCCATAGATCCAATTTCTCTAATAATACCCACTTCCTGACAATATTTCAATCCTTATTTGCTACATAATAATCATTCTTTAGTGTAAGGAAGCAACTTTGAGTGAAGCTGTCTGTTTGGAGGTGCACCCTGTGTGCTGGTTTGCTTTGTAACTAACTTCGAAGCATGTCAGGATGAAAGTGCTATCCTGGAGCAGTAATTATTCCACTGCATGTGTACTTTCCAGCATTTCAAACAAAACAAAAAAGCTTCAGTGGTTTGTAGCCACAATGAGAAAAGGCCTCGATTGACAATATCTACTTTGTTACTGATGTGTTTGAAGAAGGATGTAAAGCTTTTAACAGCATGTGAGGGGGTTTTTAAAGAGTGCTGCTATATCAGCAAGTGGTTTGACATAACTATTTCTGTGTTCAAATTCTTCACCCAACACTTCACCTGTGTATTTTTCACATTAGGTACAAAGCAATGTTGATTTTATCTAAGCTACCGTTCATGCACAACATGCCAGATGGGACACAATAAACAAGACGTACACAGTTTAAAAAGCATGCAAAATGCTAACCAATATCTAATAACAAGTTCAGAATATACAATTTCAGATGGAAAGCTAAGCCTGTACACTGGACACCATCACTCAACTTTACTACATCAAGATATCATTAAAGACTAATTTTAAATTTGAATGTAGTTGCTGGATTAATTTCTGCACAGGATTCAAATCATAGGATGTAAAGCAGATGCACAAGATGTAACAAACCACACTAATTAATCACAAAATCTAATCTCATATACATGGAAACTTCCTCTTATACTGGCAGTTTTAAAGATTACATTAAGATGCGTTTTTTTTCCAGAGTCAGCTTGGGGAATTTACTCAATAATCCCCATAAATACTGAACATCCAGAGGGAATGCACACCCACCCATCCTGCCTTACCCTTCCTGTTCCAGTATTCTGCCCTCAACACCATCCATACTTAGCATGGACAGCAATCTCCCATTACTTCATACTGTTATATATGCGCTCATTATACTGCCGTCTGGTACTATAATGCTCCTATTAATTTTCCTTTTGATATTTTAAGAGTGATCTATAAATCATGTAGCCTTTCATATGAGCCACCATTAATGTCTGGCAATGATGCTGTCTGCAGCATATTATTTTAAGCTTATAATGTAAGCAAGTGAATGAGCGGTTTTATCCTGCAGAATTTATTACAACTTTTAGGTTTACAGTGGCTAAAGGCAAAATTATTCAACACCTTTGTTTGAGTGCTCATTTTGTTATCAGCATTATTTGCTATGCAAAATGATACAAAGGATTGTGCTGTAACTATGTTATATTAAAAAAGAAAAAAGGCTTTGCTGTTGGCTATTTTGGATCTAATCATCCCACTTTTGAACTTGTGTACTCAACCTTGTTTGAATGGTTATTTCTCAAAAAGATCGCAGGAGTTGGAGCTATGGAACACACACACACACTGCCACATGAAGTGCTCATTACAGAGTGGCACTTGCTACAGTGACAGTTGTTCATCTTCTGTCAAGTTCAACACATTTTGTTTTTGTAACCATAGCTAGAAGCATGACACCTTTCAAAGAATACCAGAGCAAAGCTTAAAATAATCGGAGTTTTTCCTAACTTGGTTTGATCCCGAGATCATCTACCAGCAGTATCAGGAGGGAGATTACAAAAAAGAGAAAAACGTTTGCTCCTATTTACTGACAGACTCATTCATTCTACTGCCACAGCTGCAATAACACAAGATTATGATGTCTTGTAAAGGCATTAATGCTCAGCAATGAATGTGATCATAGCACCAATAGCTGGGGTTAGTGATCCGACTTGACTTTTAACATTAGTAGGTATTGTGTGATGAAAGTAGCCTGGGCAATGGCGGCACTTTGATTGCCAGCAATGCAGGCAAAGTAATATTCACAGCACTTGAAAAACAAAATTTAAAATACAACAGGTGTTTCTTGGTAGTTGTTGCCACAGTTAAAATCTCATACCGGATGGTTGGCATCTAATCAAATTCCCTTCCAAGACACTGAAAGCTTTACACCATTTGATGCATTATCTTTAGTTATTACAGTTACAATAGAGAAATTTAAAAAGATAATAAATTAATACATATAGATATTATTTATAGAAAATAAAACTTCCCTGACAACATTTACAACCTCAGCACTAAAACATGTTGGGTTTGTTTCTACAAACAGGTGTGTTTTTCTTTTGAAGTATTTGTTTTGGGCGGTGCAGTGTGTTGGAACACCCAAGTCACTGTGCCAAGGGTGTGGTAGGATATGGTTTTGTACTTGGAAGTTCCCCATATACTGGCTTCCTGATCTCAGTTAGGTTGTCAGGGGAGTTGGTGACTGGAGGTCAAGGCCTTCCTAACAAATGGTAAGGAACAATTGCCAGCCAAGCAACATTAATACACTTTCTACTGGTCCATTATGTGACTCATCAGTAGAGATTGGAGGCTAGATTTCCTATACATCCTGCTTATCTCAGAAAAAAGACCTAAAAACTGAAAACTTAAAGAAGAAGTGTTCCTTCTATTTAATCTATTTAAAGTGTTCCTTGAGTTTTAAGTGTTCCACTCAGGAAGATGCTTGCAGTGAATCTTTCTATTTGTATCTAACTTTAATTGTTAGTAGCCATTATAAGAATCATAATAACTATGTGCAGAAGTTGGCAATTGAGGCCCTCAAGCCTGCTTCACCATTTAATACATAGAAACATAGAAAATAGGAGTAGGCCATTTGGCCCTTCGGGCCTGCGCTGCCATTCATTTTGATCGTGGCTGATCATCAAATTCAATATCCTGATTCCCCTTGCCCCCCCATATCTCTTGATCCCTGGAGCCCTAAGAGCTTTGTTCTGGCCTCAACTACTTTCTGTGGTAGTGAGTTCCACATATTCATCATGCTCTGGATGAAGAAATTTCTCCTTAACTCAGTCCAATAGGTTTACCCCTTAATCTCAAACTATGACTCCTAGTTCTGGACCCCGCACCATCAGGAATTTTGTTTTCTGAATCTATCCTGTCTAGTGGAATTTTATAAGTTTCTATGAGATTCCCTCTCACGCCCCTAAACTCCAATGAATATAATCCCAACAAACTTGTTCTCTCCTTATATGACAGACCTGCCATCCCAGGAATCAACTTAGTAAACATTTGCTACACACCCTCTATAAAAAGGATATTCTTCTTCAGATAAGGACATCAAAACTCCAGGTTTGGCGTCACCAATGCCCTGTACCACTGCAGTAAAACATCGTTATTCCTTTTGCTGTGAAGGCCAACATCTTTTGCCTTTTTTACTGCCTGCTGTACCTGCATGCTTGCTTTCAGCAACTGATGCACGAGAACACCAAGGTCTTGTTGAGTACCTACCTTTCTCAATTTACATCCATTCAAATAATAATCAGCCTTTCTATTTTTGCTATTAAAATCAATAACTTCACATTTATCTATATTACACCGCATCTGCCACACATATGACCACTCACTCAGCCTTTTTAAATCATGTTGAAGAATTTCTGCATGCTCCTCTCAGCTCACCCTCCCAACAAACTCTGTATCATCTGCAAATCTGAAGATAATACATTTAGTTCTCTCTTCAAATCATTAATATATAATGTGAACAGTTAGTACCCTAGCACAGATTCCCATGGTACCCCACTAGTCACTGCCTGGCAACTGGAAAAAGCCCCATTTATGCCAACCCTTTGCTTCTTCATCTGCTAACCAGGTTTCTATCCATCTCAAGACACTACTGCAATCCTATATGCTTTAACTCTACATAGTAGTCTGCTATGTGAGACCCTGTCTAAAGCTTCTTAAAACCTAAACCACATACATTGGTTCTCCTTGGTCAACTCTTCTGGTTACATCCTCAAAGAATGCTAATAAATTTGTCAAGCATGATTTCCCCTTTGTAAATCTATGTTGATTTTATCTGATCATACATTGCTTTCCAAATGCTGAGCTATGAATCCTTGATAATGGACACTAGCAACTTCCCCAGTACTGATGTTAGACTCATTCGTCTATAAATCCCTGTTTTCTCTCTACCTCCGTTTTTGAATCCTCCATGATTAAAATCATGCTGATCTCATCTTGGCCTAAACTCCATCCTCCTGATTGTTCACCATCATCTTCAAACCTTTACTAATTAAAAACCTGTCTACCTCTTCCTTAAATTTGCTCAATGTCACAGCATCCAGTACATAACAATCTAATGATTTAACTTCTGTAGAAGTTTCCTTGGTAAGCATCCATAGGATACATCAGTAAATGCAAATACACATCGATTAGAAAATAAACCTGAGCTCTGTCAGGTTGGGATCTATGATATAAAACATATTTGTATGAGCATGAAAACTAGACCACCCAGACTTAACAATTGTTTCGAATTATTTGTGACAGGTCTAACTTTAAGGAGCCTACACTCCTGACTCGATGAGCCCTGGCGGGAAAATAAGATTTGCTTCACCAGGGAGAACAGCAATTGGGCCTGCAGTGTTTCAAAGATAGGTACAGCCAGCTGTGATGGGAATCCATAAGATTGACAAAATAATTACCTTCTATTTGAAGGGTTTTTTGACTTAAAACAATACGATACACAAAAAGATTATATACTAGAGACCTGCCAAATATAACAATACAAATTTGGCATCCCTCGTGAGAGAAAATTTAGGAGAGTGTATTTTTTTAAAGAACATTACACTCTGGGTCTAATGAGACAAGGTATGAGGGTCCTGAGTAACGGCATACACTTAGATCTGAAATAATAGTGAAGATGTCAAAGAAATTATGATCAGTGGAGACCAGTATTTTACAAATAATTAAAAAGGTATTTTTTTTTATCTCTGGTGCAAATAAAATGACAAACACTAGGCTCGCAGCTCGGGCAAAAATAATTCTAGTAAGTGCTTAAGCACCTGCCATTTAAGTTTATGAGGGCACATCTTCCATTTTATTTAATTTGGATTTACCACTACTAGTTTACAGAGTTTAGTGAGTGACCTTTAGTAATAAATGCAGTTTGAATTCTTCCACAGCCTGGTGTAGCACTGACCCATATTGATCAGGTGCTCCTGGTTCAATTCGATGATTTAAACCACGGCAGCCTTTGTTGTATTAAAATTGACATCTGGAGTGAAGGGAAAAAAGAGCCAAAAAAATTTGCAACTGAGAAAAAATTCCCAAACCTAGTTTTTACTTGATGACCTCGGTTGATACGCATGTGTGCCAGGTGAGAAGGTGGCTAGGCTGGACGAAAATGCCCTCTGCCTCCAGAACCACATATAAAAATAGTTACTTGGGTGACATAGCTCAGGCAGTATTTTTGAGCATTCAACACCTTCAGTATTCAACATTTGATTTTGGCTCATCTGCACAAACCTATATAATGCCAATCAGATGCTGAGCCAAAAAAGAAAATGCTGGAAGCACTCTGACAATATCTGTGGATACAGAAACAAATTCTGAGTCATTGATTTACACAGTAATGCCTATATGCCTTAGCACAGGTACTATTTAGTTACTATGGATAAGTGTCCACCAAGACCTTTTGCACAAATGCCAACAAAATTCTGAAGGGCAGTAACGAAGGTTTGAGACTGTACAGAAATGGATAACGGGTAATATATGAACACAGGGAGAACACGGTTCCAAACAAACAAGTTTATCCGTTCCTAAAAGTAAAGCCAATTCATACAAAAATCCTGACCATCCTGGAGAAGATTACTGCAAAAAAGCAACTCTGTTAAAGAGGAAGCTAAGAAACTGTGCTTCAATACTCACATTGTTTGCAGGGGTGAGCGTCCTGGACTGCTGTCACTTTCATTGCTATTTGAATGCTCCACTGCACCATTTAGCTCCTCATGAATAGCACCCACCATGGTGGCTACAGTGGGATTTCCCATGGAAGCAGTAGTGTATAGAGGTATGTTATTCTCAGCCATTGAAACCTATGGAGCACACAATGAAAATGAGCTCTAAAAATTGATTCAACTGAATATGATACATTTTGACATTTTTGGGTTATTCTTCAGAACAATTAGGACTCCTTAGATCTATCTGCTAAATGTATTCATCCACCAATATTGAATGCAATAATTTTAACACATTTAAACTAAATAGGATATCCCCTCTATTATAATAATGAGAAAATAAATGTCTCAAATGCATTGCACCCTCGGACACTTATTTATTTTGAAGTTTTAAACTTTTTCCTTTGACAGGAAGAGCAAACTCCAGTCCAAAGCACATACCTTTCTGACCTAGAAATATATCATTGTTCCTTCAATGAGGCTGAATCAATCCTGGAATTCCTGTCCTAACAACACTGTGGATGCAACTAATCCAGATGGATTGGTGGCTCACCACCATATTCTCAAGGGCAGTTAAATATAGGCAACAAATGTTGTTCTTACTTGCATTGTTCACATCCGATGAATGAATAGAAAAAAATGCAGACAATAAGTTCTCCCCTAAAGCAACAGGCATTTTGGAGCTAATTTACAACATTAGTGACAGTTTTCCATGCAATCTGCAAAATTTAGACAAATTGGGTGAGAAATTAGGATCATTTGCTTGTATTTTCTCAGTGTTTTGACTGTCCTTACAGTTTCAAAATGGTAACTGCAATGTGTGCAAATTGTTGTTTGAATCATGCCTGATGCATTATTGATGAGGAGGTTAGATTGTGCACATAATGAATATCCACTGGAAGTAGGCAGAGAAGGCAGGTCTTGAGATCAGTGTGCAGTGGTTATTTGGAGCCAGTATGCCATTTTGGAGGTCAACTCTCCCTTTCACCCATGACCTTGCATATAACAACATATGTTCAGTAGCAAATGATACCGCGCCAGCACAATCCAAAGGGTCACCAACTACTTACAGTTTGGTTACTGGTTGATTTATTTTTGTTGTTGCTTCACTTGTATAAGTGTTTGATGTTTTGTACATTTGTTTAAAGCTGCAAACGTCTACAGGGAGTATAATCTGACAGGTGCTGACTTGAAGGCTTTTGCACAAACTAATTGTTCCCATATATTGAAGCACCAGTAATTCCCTTTGCAATTTAGCATGACTGGGAGAATGAGCAGAAATCACCAGAGCAGGACAAGCTGCAGGAGGAGAAAGTGGGGAGAGAAGAAGGCTTTTACCAGGAAGTAATATCCAACCAGGGAGCAATTCTCCAGCCTGAACCTTAGCAAAGAACCCATGAGATGACTGCTTTTCAGTTCCTCATCTAAATCTGCCACCATGTGCAGCCATAATTTCAAGGCAGACCAAGGACAGTATTGTCATTGGCTGTGACAGTGAGTGTCTTTATGTGTCAACTGCTTCCAGGCTGCAGCTGGAGATACTTGCAGCATCTCATAGAGTTTGCTATCCACTATTGCAGAATACACTATTCAGAAAGAACTAGCTACCTTTCATTCTCTCTTTCAGAGAGAAACAGGTAAAGAGAGCAGAATCTTCACCAAGATTGCAGGATTGCTCTTAGTTACATCCTATCACTTTGCAGATACGGGATATCCTGGAACTGAAAAGGAATTCCATTTGGTGACTCGCTGTAAAAAAGTAACACATACAGGTCAAAACCCAGTAATCTGGCAGCAGTCATGATTCTGTGCCAGTGGCATGAGCCACTACTTCAAACAAAAGGGTGGCTACTGGGCAATGAGAACTACCCCAACTATGACTGTAGCACTACGTTCTGTACCTCTCCTTTCCTTCTTCCCTAAATACTCTATGAACTGTATGCTTTGTTGGTATAGCACAAAAGAAACAATGGGTGAGATTCTTTTGCCTCCCAGTCGCGTTTCCTACTGGTGGGAGATGGTGCATTGTTCACTACTGGTGGGTTTCTCTGGTCTCGCTGCTGTCAATGGGGAATCCCACTGATGTCACCCCACGCTGACGGGAACCCTATGGGTGGGGGTGCACTGCCGGCGGGACTAGAGAATCGAATGACTCTAATTGACGCACATTTGCACATCATCTGTACAATGAAAGTCATGATGCTCCATGAAATTTGCTCCAAGTCTGCCACCAAACTTGTCTGATTGGAGGGGTGGAGGCAGAATCTCAGCAATCCTAGCAATCTGATGGAATACAAATTTCTAGTCTGACAGGACAACCTATAAACCCCTTTACATAATCCACAGCCATGATGGCAACATATACAGAACAGAAACAGGTCATTCAGCCCATCCAGTCCAGTGTACATATTTCACTTGAACCTCCTTTTTTTTAATCATCCAATCGATCACCGTAACCATCAGTTCCCTTCTTCCTCACATGCTTGTTTAGAAGCATCCAGATTATTCATTTCAGCCTCTCCTTGTGGTGTGTGAGTTAAACATTCTCACCACTCTTTGGGTGAAGAAGTTTTTTCTGATTTCCCTATTGGATTTTTAAGTGAGTCTTTCAGATTAATAATCTCTTGTTATTCTGTTCTCTTTTATATTAATGTCCTCTACTTATTTCCTTCTCTTTAAGATGAAATATTCTCTGTAATCCACTCTTCCTTTTAAAATTTGGAAACAACTATTAGTTCAACCCTCAGCTTTCTTTATTAAGAGAGAAAAGACTCAGCCTGTTAAGCCTTTCCTGATATCTATACTATGTACTTCTCTGCACTTTCTCCAGTGTATCTTTTTGATAATATGGTGATCAGAACTGCATGTTGTACTGTAGGCACGGCAAAATGATCTAACGAAGGATCAATGAAAGCCTCCATAACTTCCCTAGTTTAAAATTCTATCCCTTTAGAAATAAAAGTATTGTATTTGGTTTGCTTTTACTTCAACGGTTTGCTAACTTGTGGTGAAATGTCTGATCATTGATGAGATCTGAGATCCCTTTGTTGCCCGACATCACCAAGGCTTCCACCTTCCAAGAAATTTGTGCTTTCTGTATTCTTGCTACCAAAACGTACTCCCTCACCTTTCTCTATGTTGAATTTCATTTGCCAATTATTTATTAATTTTGAAAGTTTATGAATACCTTCCCATAATTCACTGCAGTCCTCCTCAGTGCTGACCCATCACTCCAATATGATGTTATCTGCAAGTTTAGAAACTGTATTTTTGATTCTAAAGTCTAAGTTGTTAATGCAAAGTGTAAATGGTAGTGGTCTATTAGTTTCCTTCTCCGCACGAAACATTTTGATGTCAGGACTCATCAATGGTCTTCTCTATGCTGTTGCACTAAAATCCACATCTCAGTTCTCTCTGTAGCAGAACTTGTGTGTAATTTTACTCTCCAGCAAGTTGGCATCTATATTTTATCCCCTGCCGTTTCTGTAGCCTACTCCATGCCCAGTGTCTCACCACATGTCCATCCTGCCTGTAATTTATCCACCAAGGTAGATACAATGTCAGTATGCTAGTGGCTGCAAGTGTGAAATTAAGTGATAGTGCGTCTTTATCATACTGTCTTTTTGCTGTTTCTTCACTATTTAATCAGGTTGCATTTCTTGGATAGCTGAAAGGACAAAGGCACAAGGATAAGATTGTGGTTTAGGTAAGTAGGGGAAGTAGGTGGGGAATTGTAAGAGGTGCATGCTTAAGCCATTTGTAGCTTGTAAAGTATGGGAATATGGATGAGTGAGATCTCAGAAGGACAACTGGTTATGAAGATACAATTATCTGCAATGATTTCTGCCCCACGAATAACCTCAACTTCAACAATGGCTGTCCTAATAATGGCCAGCAGTGACTCCTGAATGTGGTTTAGGACATGCAACTTAATTAGTTTTTCCTCCCTGTGGTTGTAGACTACGTTGCCCTGCAACAGAAGGAAGTATTTCAATGAGTTTCAAGTAATTTGTTTGGATGATGCAATTGTCAAGAGCTAAATATTTGGAATTGCGAGATGTGGATATGAAGCTTACACCCGTGAGTACAGTGGAGCATATGAATGTCAGGTCTGAGTCCTAATTTATAGGGAATATTGGTAGGTGAGTGATAGAGGTGTGATGATTTGAACAGCAACTGGTAGGATGTGAGATTTGAAGACGCATTCACTTAACCTGAGGATATCTTTCTTCCTTTCCATCGTTGCCAGCTAGGTCTCCGATGCTGGGTGGTTACCTTGGAGCCTACTCTCTCCCTTGTTTTTTGATCTTTTCCAGGTCAGATTCACTTGTTACTCCAACTGCAACGCACCTTTGATTTAACAGGTGCAGGTTGGCATTATGGGCGGCTTAGTGCACAGTGGTTAGCACTGCTGCATCACAGCGGCAAGGTCCCAGATTCAATTCCAGCCTCAGGTCACTGTCTGTGTGGAGTCTGCACATTGTCCCTATGTCTGGTTTTCTCTGGGTGCTCCAGTTTCCTCCCATAGTCCAAAGATGTGAGGGTTAGGTTGCTTGGCCATGCGGTTGTGGAAATAGGGCCTGAGTGGGATTGTGGTTGGACAGTTCCAATGGGCTGAATGGCCTCTTTCTGTATTGTGGGATTTTATGATAATAATTTCTATGATGATTAAACATAGCCAGTCATTTATAACATTAGCTGTCTTTTGATGGGTCCAGCCAATCATTGTCATTGCTGATTGGACTTTGAGAAGGCAACTTGTGTTGCAATCAGCAGACAGACGTTAATTGTGTATTTGGCTCCCATATTCTTTCACTTAACTTACTATTCCAACCTTCACCTCTGTGGCAAGTCTTTTAACATCAATGAAATTTAAAGTTGTCAGGTTTTAACTGCTGATTGTGTGTATAATGTGGATGTGGTATTTTGGCAACTCTGAGAGGAAGACTGGATTAACAATTCAAAACTCCCTGCACCATCACTGAAATAACAACGCAAGGAAATTCGAGTCGCATTGTGTTTCTCTCTTGTGCTGAGCATGATAGCCAAGTCTGGCTGGCCAGAGTTCAGCACACAGGATCCATTTGTTAGGGTATATGCTTTGCTGCTCGATAGTTTTTCCAAAAATGTAGAAGCACTAAACAGTATTGGAATATTGCAATGAAATGTTAAGAGACATGCCATCTTCATTTAGCACTGTTGTGAATACGTCCCTTCCAAAAATGCTTTGAAGAAAATTAGTATGAAGTAAAACAAAAAAAGCTTTGCAGTTGTTCAGACCTTTTTTTTAAAAAAGCCAATGGTAAAGAATTCAAAGAATGACTGGGAAAGGCTGAAATGAAGGAACATGTACATATAATGACCTGAGATTTTGCACCTATGTTTGTTTCAGAGCAAATGGCAACGCGGGCAGACAAAACAAAGAACAAAAACATAATTGAAGCCCTTAATCATGTTGTCACAGTGCTTAGCACTGGTCCCCCACAGTGCCAGGGATCCTAGTTCAATTCTAGTCTTGGGTGACTGTCTATGTGGAATTTATATATCCTGCCCGTGTCTGCACGGGTTTCATACAGGTGCTTCGGTTTCCTCCTACAGTTCAAGATGTGGATTGGATAAGTAACTGGCTGTATCATAGAAGACAGGGGGTGGAGGTGGAGGGAAAATTTTCAGACTGGAAATCAGTTACAAGCAGTGTACCACAGGTGTCAGTGCTGGGTCCTCTGCTTTTTGTGATTTTTATCAATGACTTGGAAGAAGGGGCTGAAAGGTGGGTTAGTAAATTTGCTGACTGGTGGAGTAGTGGATGAGGTGGAGGGCTCTTGCAGGCTGCAAAGAGACATCGATAGAATGCAGAGCTGGGCTGAAAAGTGGCAGATGGAGTTTAACCCTGATAAGCTTGAGGTGATTCATTTTAGTAGAATAAACTTGAATGCAGATTACAGGGTCAACAGCAGGATTCTAAGGAATGTGGAGGAACAGAGAGATCTTGGGGTTCATATTCACTGATCTCAGAAGGCTGCCACTCAAGTGGATAGAGCTGTAAAGAAGGCTTATAGTGTGTTAGCGTTTATTAACGGGGGTTTAAGAGCCATGGGGTTATGCTGCAACTATACCGGAAGTTGGTGAGACTACATTTGGAATATTGTGTTCAGTTCTGGTCATCTCATTATAAGAAGGATGTGGAAGCATTGTAGAGAGTGCAGGGGAGATTTACTAGGATGTTGCCTGGTTTGGAAGGTAGGTCTTATGAGGAAATGCTGAGGGAGCTGGGGCTTTTCTCTTTGGAGCGGAGGAAGATGAGAGGCGACTTAATAGAGGTTTATAAGACGATGAGAGGGATTGATAGAGCGCACATGCAGAGATTATTTCCTCGGGTAGATGTAGCTGTTACTAGGGGGCATAACTATACGGTTCATGTTGGGAGATAAAGGAGGGATGTCGAGGTAGATTCTTTACATAGAGAGTGGCTAGGATGTGGAATAGACTGCCTGTTGTGATAGTGGAGTTGGACACTTTAGGAACTTTCAAGTGATTATTGGATTGGTACATGGAGCACTCCAAGAATTAAAGGAGGGGATAGCTTGATCTTGGGACTGGACATAACTCGGCTCAACATTGAGGGTTGAAGGGCCTGTACTGTGCTGTAATGTTCTATGTACGGGATTATAATAATAGGGCAGGGTGGTGGGCCTGGGCTCTTTCAGAGAATCAGTGCAAATTCAATGGGCTGAACGGCCTCCTTCTGTACTGTAGGGGTTCTATGGTATCTTAAGGTGTTCAACTGCACGCATGTCTGAAGTGAACACCATGAGCAGCAGTAGCAGATGTACATTGAGTTATGCATTTTATGGCTGCTTCAAGGGTGTAGGACATTATTTGATGTACATGTTGCAATTCACATGCTTGCCAAAAATCCTGTGCCAAATTTAAACAGGAACAACTATTGCACTATTATAGCAAAGAATAACTCATGTCATCATATGCTTCCTGGGAGAGGAAAATAGAAACACTTGAAAATTAACTCTAAGGGGGCATCTCATCAAAACTTTCTAGTACTGAACAAGTGTGGAAGCAGCAGAGAATTACTGCCTCCTCCTACCTACCCCCAACACCCCAGCTAATCGCTGGTCCTGATCCTCTCTCCCCCGGCCGATCCCAATACAAAGTACAGCCCCCCGCCTCCTCGCCAAGATCCTTCCCCCTTCAGGTCCCATCCCCTCCCCTTAGGCTTCACTGTCCCTGGGTGCGAGGCTGATTACGCAGAACAGGGCCGGTAATATTGCAACAGGTGAGAAACCAGCCACAAAGCTGGTTGTTCGCCTCTCACCCAACCTTACTAGCTCACCATGCCTTTTGACCAGTGTGACAAACCAGTAAGATCGCCCACTCAGGCTTTCAGGTGCTGGAATTGGTGAGTGCAGGTCTTGCGATATGTTTATAGGAGATGTGTGAAATCACAGCAACAGATAACAAGCAACCACCAGCAAGCAGTAGAACTAAAATATTTTAATTACCTGTGTGTTAGGTTTTTTTCAGTGAGTTTTGCAGTTAAGCATTATATTACTTTCACTAAAGGCTGTGTATATTATATCAGCATTACTCTTAAACAATTGATCTTTTATTCAGCACTTCAATGTTCAATACATTTTCTGTTCCAATTACACTATGGCCTAAATAGTGGACTTTTTAATTGACATTTTCAGAAGCAAAATGGTGTAGTTTGGCCAAATTTATGTAGGAGTATGCACCAAAGATTTAATGCCCAAGATTAGCCTACTGGCCTCATTGAGGGAGCCTTGATTTAGCTTAGGAAACAAGCAGGAGCATCATTATGCAATGAAAATGCAGGTACTAAGACATAAAGAGTCTGGAACAATTTTGATGCTGGACAATTCAGTGACGCCGTGTGCTGATTATTTGTGGCACAGGCCTGAAGCAGCCATTTCTAGTGATATTTGAAACAACACACATCTTCATGTGGGAATTTTTTTGGAGACATCTTTGATTATCTTGATCATGTATAAAAATGATGATCTTGGTTCTAAACAGTTGACCCACAACCTCAGGCCATGGGCCCAAGATTTGGATGAATATCAACTGTGCTTATGTTTGAACTTTCTGCAGGCTTAGGAAGGAATGGCAACATCAAATAATGGAAATCAACTGCTCATCCCATTCTAGCTTCAGAAAGAGAGAATTCAGTACTTGTAGCAACAATGTGTACAGCCTCATCGAGCAAAAGTTTGCCTTCAAAGACTCAACAGAGTGAGGCCATCCAGGAGACTTCTGCGGCTAGACCATAGGATTGATTGACCCAGGGTCATCGACACAAGCTTTCTAAGGAGTATTGTGTAGGAAGGCTACATTTCCCCAAGCCTCTGCTGCCTCAAAGGTTGAAAACCCATTTTCACAGTTGGTAATGCATTTCCTATGGCATTAGAAGTAATATCTGTCCTCAACCTTTTGGCCACAAACTCTTGTAGACTGAAGTAAGGGATATTAGTGTTAGTAAGTTTGCAGCTTATGCCTCCATCAAGTATGTGACTAACATTCAGAACTTTCTCCAAGGACATCTAGCACCAACAGGGAAAGTCTCTGGATGCAATGTACATTGTACATTTGCTATATGTATGAAGCATTATTGATTGGCCTTGATGTTGTAATCAGCCAGCAACCATCAAAAATCATAAGGGTTTTCATTCCCTTAATATTTAACAAACCATGCAGGTGTGTGTCCATCTTCTTTGCAATATCATACTGATATGCTACTGAGCCAGGTCTACATTTCACCTGCTCCACGTTGCCTCTTTCTCTTGTATACTGCACTGAGTTAGACTAACACATGCTCAGCTGCAGGCTGCAATTAGTGAACTAACTTTATTAACACCTTCCCAACAGGGAGGGCAATGTAACAAAATGCTCAGATCTTGCAATTTACTACACTGCCATTTTTCCATTATGCCCAGCCTGCAAAGTGGGCTTCATGACCTTGCTGCTCAGTCATTTCTCAACAGCTTTCCCACTCTACTACTGGATTCATGATCGTCTCGTCATTTTTACCGGTAAAGTGGCTTGTGAGCTGCTTGAAAAGTGTTAATGGATCATTATTGTAGGTGTGCTGTGATTGACTGCTTTTTTGCTATATGCTAACTGAATTATATTTCACAAAATTACTCTTTTAAAAATTGGCTTGTCTCCCATTTCAACTATGGATCATTAAAAAAAAACTACTTGAAAATCAAAGATTATTAAAGTGAGAACACTGCAATGTACTCGGATCTACTTTTTTTGCTAAAATTGACATAGAAAAATAAAATGCACAGGATTGTGGTTTGTTCTTTTGTTAAAAAGAGACTTGCACCCTTTTTCAATTGTTATTTAAGGCCACTAGTAAAGGCAGCAATAGAAGGCTTTAAAGTGTGCAATTTTGTTGAATACAATTTTTGTTGGTGGAAGCAAAAATACATAACTTACAATATAACTTTAATAATGAACCTCCAGTATTCAAGTCGCTATTCCTGAACTGGTATAATTAACAAAATAGAAACACAGTTGTGTCTTGTAGATTTCTTTGTAATACATAGCACAAGTTTTAAAATTCTCTCGCACCAATGATGCTCAACATGTGTTTGTTAACTGTTATAGATTCAGGGCACAAGTTTTAAGAATTGGGACTGCCTGAAACATGGCACAGAATGTAGAGAATATAACCTTTATGCAAAATACTGAGAGGACCTAACAGGAGATCTGCATGACCAAAATAAAAGCATAACGTAAAGCACGAATGTTACTGTAAAGCAGCAGCACAACACATATTTGGAAATTGAGGGAACAGTAGTTTTTAAATGTCAGATGAAAGAAATGCATGGTATTCACACAGAGAAATGTTTAGAAGGAAGGTTGTACAATTGCAAATTGCAGGCTTATGCAAATCACATCATACAAAATGGTTTGGCAAACGAATATCCCGCAGGAGGAAACTCTCAGAGGACAAATCACCTTTTTATTTGAATTCATACTGCTTGTCTTTCAAAAGCAAAACTTATATGAGACTGTCAGGCATAGGGCAGAATATATGTAGTAGTCTATCAACAAAAACCTTTCACTTAATGTAAGAAAGGAAGAATGGATTTATTAAGAAGGAGGTCTCTGAAATACATTTGAGACTACAAATATGGATGGGCTGCTGAGATCATGTGTCTTATTATCTCTGATATAATTTGCATGTTATGTCAATGCGTCAATATATACACACTGTGCATAACTTTAAAAACAACTGAATTGAAAATACAACGCTCAAACTGACACAAACTTGATATTCATAGGGATATGTTTTCTTTGATATGCTAACATTAGTGAAAAAGTTGACATTTTCCCTCAGTTTATTATTCATGGCAACTTTTTTCACTAACATTAGCAAATGGAACAATTAACCCACAACACCCCATCTGCTCTCTCCATAAACATGGAGGTTGTCTACAAGGCAGGAAAAACAGGGTTCATGCACTTCAGTTATATGAGAGATGAGAAAAACTATTGTTGTTCTCCATGGAACAACGAAGGCTAAGGGGATATTAGATATCAGTGTTCAAAAGCTTGAAAGCGTTTTTAGGAAAATAGATTCAGCTGTTCAAAAGCAACCACAAGGTCTATGAAAAAATATAGAATAAAATCTCTCTAATGTTTACTAGAGGAAGTGTACAATTAGTTCTTCATACAACCACCACCCTAATTACATTGAGTGATTTTTTTTTGTTTGCTGTTATGTGCCATTATTGTTCCTATGCTTCCCCAACTCAAAGCTACTCACTCAGTTCTCAGTCAGGCATTTGCCAATTGCATTATTTTCTACCACGTAGCTTACTCTGTTTGTTTACTCCCTCTATTATTGTACATTGCAAGAAATGTGATCCCTCATTTATCTATGTGTCATAGCACAGTTATCTTCTGCTGGGATGTGAGAGCTGTGTAATATCATCAATGACATCACAATGTCAAACTAAGTTCCTAAGAAGTCAACTATTTCTTATTCTTTGCTAAAGTGTCGTGGCGTGCTTTACTGCCTTAGAATATTTTCTTATGCGGGTTGCATTTCTTTTAGAAATGTATGCAAATCTTTCCTATTAAGGTATGGAATAGGATAGGTGCAAAAATGGCTACACATGCTCAATCAACGATGATCTGCACCGTGGTAACAATGTGACTACTTGTGTTGACTGATGCTTAAGTTTATACAACTAGTTGTGTTACTAAAGCGCTTAAGTGAATGCCTTAATGAAATGGTTCATTGCAATGAGGCTGATTTGTGAGAAATAGTCCACTGAGTCTGCACTGGCCAAAAATTGAGCCATTTTCTGGTATTTGATCCACAGTCTTGCAGGTTCGCAAAACTTTTGAAATGTGTGTTTCTGCCTCTACTATTCTTTCAGGCACCGAGTTCCAGACCCCAAAAACCAACTAGTGAAACATTTGTTTCTTTTCTTCCCTCTAATCATTCTACCAATCACTTTAAATCTATGCCCCCTATTCACTGATCTATCTGCTAAGATAATTAAGTCCTTCTTATCCATTCTATCCAGATCCCCTCACAATTTTGTACATCTCAATCATATCTCCCCTCAACCTCCTCTGTTTGAAGGAGAACAACCTCAGCCTAATCAATTTTTCCTTGTAGCTGTAATTTTCCACTCCTTGCAAAATCTTCGTAAATCTCTGTATTCTCTCTAATGTAAATATATCCTTTCTGTAATGGAATGACCAGAACTGCACAGAGTACTCAAGTTATATCCTAACTAATGTTTCATATAGTTGCAGCATAACCTCCCTGCTCTACAATTTATGACCTGGCTAATAAATGAAAAGATTCATATGTTTTCTTAACCACTTCATCAACCAGACCTGCTACCTTTTTCGATCTGTGGGCATTTTTTCACTCAGTATCTTCTCATTTATTGTGCATTCCTTTGCCTTATTTGATCTCTCAAAATGCATCACAGATTCCCTACATTGCACAATGAGGCCATTTGGCACATCAAGCCAGCACCAACAATAATTCCACCCAGCCTTATCTCTGTAACCCCAAATATTTACCTTATAATCTCCCTGATACCGAGGGGCAATTTAGCATGGCTAATCCATCAACCTGCACATCTTTGGACTGTGGAAGGAAACCAGAGCACCTGAAGGATACCCACAAAGGCATGGGGAGAATGTGCAAACTCTACACAGACAGACACCCAAGGTTGTAATTGAACCTGGGTCCCTGATGCTGTAGGCAGCAGTGCTAACCACTGTGCCATCTATGTCACCTCACACTTCTCCGGGCTGAATTCCATTTGCCACTTTTCTGCCCACCTGACTAGTCCAATGATACCTTCCAGAAATCTACAGCAATCCTCCTCGCTATTTACTGCATGGCCAATTTTTGCATTGTCTGTAAAGATCTTGAACATTTACTCTACATTTACATCAAAACCATTAATATGTACCATAAAGAACAGGGAACCTAGCACTGAGCCTTGTGGTACCCCACCTGAAACAGCCTTTCAGTCACAAAAATATCCATCCACAAATGCTCTTTGTTTTGTCTCAATGAATGAACCTTCCCTTGGATCCCATGGGCTTCATTTTAACCTAGTCTAAAATTGGAACCTTGGCTAATTCTTGCTAAAATCCATGCAGACTACATTAACTACACTACCTCATCAATCCTCTTTGTTACTTCTTCAAAAAATGTAATCAAATTAGTCAGACATGACTTTCCCTTATCAAATCCATGCTGACTCTCCTCGATTAATCCATGCCTATCTGAAAATGGTTTATTCTGTCCCTCAGAATTGATTTCAATGATTTGCCCACTACTGACATCAGACTGACTGGCAATTATTTGGTCTCTCTCTCATTCCCCTTTTATACAAAGATGTAACAGAAATCCTCTGAAGGTTCCTAAAAAGGCTTGTAGAAGGACTTCTTCAGTCAAAAAGCAAACCTCGGGCACTGTCATCTACTGAATCTAAATATCATAACAAGCAGTTCCTCTGCTCTACCTATGCAGCTGATTCTATAGCAATTGACTCATTGCCTGATGTGAGTCATGCATCGCCTTTTCTCTCTGTGTCTTGCACTGTTGTACTCAGCAATAGCTGCTACCTGTGCTGCAGGTGGTACGCTGTACATTAACAAAAGTCTATTTGGAAATATGATCTGGAGATAAATGCTCCCTATGAGTATTTTCCGCATTGTCCAAATATGCAGATTTTTCATCAATTAACATTAACGAGGCTTTAGCAAATAATGATCTTTCTCTCATATTCCATAGTTTTGGGAACCCATTTTTAGATGGGTAATTCACTACTGATTATGGACATCTACTCTTTTTGTTAGGATTACAAATCAAGTAGCAATATAACAAAATATTTACTTCACTTGGGAACTGTATGTTTCAGCTGAATAATCTGTTGAAACTGTCTGATTTCTCAGCTAAAGAGTGGATCACTTACACTTGGGGCAGTGCTTCACAGCGCGAATCAATGCCTTCAGGAAAAAGGCATATATTATACACACACACATATAAGGAGATATATCGGCCTGAATGTTACCGGCATGCACCCCCCCCCCCATTCAATTCTGGGGGCGGGCAAAGCTTGGAGAATGGCATTCTCCATTGGCGTCGGGGAGAATCGTACACATCTTGAGTGGACGTGCTGGTAAAATTCCGCCCATTATCTGAATTAAACATAACTAAAATCACATAAATAGAGAATTTAAAGGCTGAATTTTGAGACTTACTCAATAGTATTAACACGTGAAAAATATGAATACAGAAAGACCAGATAGAGCTAGCAGGTTTTGTGGTAAATCTTCAGATCATCTTTTCTCAAATGGCTTAGTTGATCATCGAACCATCTAATTGTCATAGTTCTGTAACATCATGTTAAAAATAATTAAGCAACTTGTTCCTCCTGACAAAGCTGGGAAAAAAGAATTCCTTGTTTCAACCCAGCTTTCACTTGTCATAATGTCCTACTGTCACATTTCTGCCTTAAATGCAGGCAGTTTTAATGTTATAACGTGCAGCTCCACAATGCTAAAATGTTGAGGCTGGGTGGGATAAGGCAATTATGAGTTGATGGACTCCCTATGCTCACTGGATGCAATCTGGGCCACATTTTCTTTATCGAATAAAATTAAAATTGTTGTTTCAAAGACCTGTAATTTGCTTATAATGACATATTTGTCAACCACCATGTAAGAGCCAATTTTGTAAATGTGCTCTCCTGGAGATGCTTTTTGCCTGCCAGGTAAATACATATCAGTCTACTGACAAGACAGAAATGAGGAACTCACCATCTACAGGAATGTAGGTCTGAACCATGTTCATTCTCTTCATGGAAAACCCGCTTTATGCCCACAAATTCATGTTTATTGCTAATTTTCTCCGTCCCTCCATACTTTTTAATTACAAGCTTGCTACTATGTTTATTCTATTCAATGTTTTTATCCAGATGTCCAATTCAGTATCTGCATCAAGAGGACAACACCTAATTGTATTTGCTTTTTATCTATGTAGCAAGTATAGCAAATGATATAATTACACATGGGTTAAATACCATAACTATTTGCATGGAGGTTGGTGCTTGCTGGCAGCTTTATTTTATGCCTGTTTGGCTCATATATATAAGCTGCAAGACTACTTGCAATTTTTAATATCTTCTGCAAGATAAAACAAGCTTTAAAACTGTTTTATGTGTCTCCAGGGATTGCAAGTTGACAGCAAAAGGTATTTACAATTGTTCTTCAAGGCACATATTAACATTCTTTCTAATTTTTTCTGTTAGAGGTCAACATATGCTTTGTTAATCAAAACACCACAGAATCTTTATGTACATTGTCGATAACATTTGTAGAAAAAACATGTTGCATTTTATTGACCCCAGCAGTTACTTGGCAAGTAATACGTGCTTAGAAATGGGAGCGTTGCTTTAATTTCAGAAGTTCAGTTTGAACCCCCCATGTTTTACTAGATATACTTACTTCAGCAAAATATCTTTGCTGTTTGTAATACATATATATATAAATGATTTGGAGGAAAATGTCTTGTTTGATCAATAAGTTTGCAGATAACACAAAGGTTGGTGGATTTGTGGATAGCGATGAGGGCCATCAAAGGATACAGCAGCATACAGATTGATTGGAGGCTTGTGTGGAGAAATGGCAGATAGAGTTTAATGTGAGGTGATGAATTTTGGAAGGTCTAATACAGATAGGAAATATACAGCAAATGGCAGAATCTTTAAGAATATTGATAGACAAAGAGAAGTGGGTGTACAGGTACACAGGTCACTGAAAATGGCAATGTAGGTGGAGAAGGTAGTCAAGGAGGCATATGGCATGTGTGCCTTCATCAGCCAGGGCATTGAGTTTAAAAATGGGCAAGTCATGTTGCAGCTTTATAGTATCTTAGTTGGGCCTCACTTGGAATATAGTGTTCAATTCTAGTTGCCACACTACCGGTAGGATGTGGAGGTTTTGGAGAGGGTACAGAAAAGGTTTACCAGGATGTTGCCTGGTATGGAAAGCATTAGCTATGAGGAGAGTTGGAGAAACTTGGTTTGTTCTCAGAACGACGGAAGTTGAGGGGTGACCTGATAGAAGTCTACAAGATTATGGAGGGGCGTGGACAGAATGGATAATCAAGTCTTTCCCCAGGGTGGAAGAGTCAATTACTAGGGGGCATAGGTTTAAGGCACAAGGGGCAAGATTTAAAGGAGATATATGAGGCAAGGTTTTTTTTTACACAGAGGGCAGTGGATGCCTGGAACTCGCCGCCGGCAGAAATAGTGGAAACAGATACAATAGTGAGTTTTAAGGGGCATCTGGACAAATACATGAATAGGATAGGAATAGAGGGATAGAGGGTTTTAGTTAAGTCAGGCAGTATGGTTGGTGCAGGCTTGAAGGGCTGAAGGACTTGTTCCTGTGCTGTCATTTTCTTTGTACTGATGAGGTTTGCAAAGGTGAGGTGAGCTTTTACACATCTGAGTGGGGGAAGCCCTTGTGCAGCTGCATGCTATGTAACACAGAATAAAATGTGTAAGAAAGATTGGGATTCTTCCGGTGGCTGCATGGACTACAGATTCTAGACCGCATGCATTTATGTATTGGTACTCCAACCGAGAACTGGTGGGTCTGCTCAGACTCCCCGTTTGGCGCATTGCAACTGTACAAGTTGGAAGATCTTAATGCTGCTGGTTAGAAAAGAAATAATTAAGGCTTCTTTTTTAAGTCTTCTTGTTAACAGTTTGCCTAAAAAAAGACACCTGAAGGTGTCTCTTGGTTTTTTTTCATCTTTCATGAGCACAGGCATCACTGAGCAGGCCAGCATTTGTTGACCATTCCTTATTAACAATGAACAAGAGATCAAGAGCCAAGAACAATGCTCAAGTTCTGGTACCATATGTAGTCAGTCTTGATAAGCACAGCAAATTTCCAGAACATTTGGGTTTTTAATGAGAACCAATGATTGTTTCATGGTTATTATTTTTGACCGAGGTTTCAATTTCACATTTTTAATCAAATTTATATCCCATCAGCTGCCTTGATGAGATTTGAACCCATATCCCTGGAGCATTATTTTGGGTCTCACTAATCCAATGTGCCATCATAGAACATTACAGCGCAGAACAGGCCCTTCGGCCTTCGATGTTGCGCCGACCAATTAGGAACAAGCAGTGACCCTCTAACCTAAACCATTCCCCTTTCATCCATAAACTTATCTACTAACCTCTTAAACGCCACCAAACTTGGCGCATCTACAACTGACGCAGGCAAGGCATTCCATACCCTTACCACCCTCTGGGTAAAGAACCTACCTCTGACATCTGTCCTAAAACCACCATCTGCATCAGATGGATGTGTTTTGTCAATTTTTAACCATTTGGTGAATTGTTCCAGTATAGGACAAGGAAAATGCAGCGGGACTGACTTGCCCCAAATGCAATTGTACCATTTCATGTCATGAATGATCACAGAGCTTGTTGGTGGATTACAAGTGGCTGAATGAACCACCAGTGGAAGAAGATTTAAATGCAAAATTTCCAAATGAATTAAAGCTACCAAGTTCAGAAAATACAAATATGTTAATGATAAAGAGACTGAACAGAATTCATGCTGTCTTAATATTTCCTCCATATCACTAGTAACAATAGGGGGTCATGTGACACTGCATCCCATCATTCAGTCATTAACAGTTGTGCTGGAGTAATTACATTTATGGTTCCTCTCCCTCAAGCAAGTCTCTGAAATAAGATGGTGGAAATTATGATACCACTGATAAATATTAATAAGTGAACTTTTAATTTTTGCCACAATATTCAAAATGTGAAACAACCAGCTAATGCTCTAGTGGCTTACAATGGGTTTGCCCTGGGGCTTTATTGCATTATACACTTAAAAAGTTTTAAAGAAATTAAATTTTAATATCTAATTAGTGAAAGACTGAGTGTGGAGCAAGGGCTCTGGGTACTGTGGACTTTGCAGACTGAATGCATTTGTTGATCTTACCTGTAAAGCAGCATTAAGTGGTGATCCATATGCAAGGCTGGTCTGTATATTTTTTATAATAGAAGGATTGCTGTGTATAAGAAAAAAAAGATAAGTCATATTCACAATTCACTTTGGATAAGTAAATGATGTACTGCAGGTATTAGTGTATTAGGTTCCATTCTTCCAACAGAGAAAAAATACTTTTAAACTGGTCTCAAAATTGAAAGAAGCTCTTTAACTGACATTGCCAATTTTTTAACCGATTAATTTGAATTTAAAGTTACTATAATGCTTCTGGGTCCGTTTAAAGCATGATTTAAAAAAAGCTTTTAAAAGTCTTTTTTTAAATCAAACTACAAAATATATTAATTTATTAACTTATTTGGATATCATTCAGCAAATGGATTTGTCTCTGTAGATCTTTGATGTAGACACAGAACAAAATATAATCCTATTTAATCCCTATATAATTTGATTCAAAGTAATGTGCCAAAAATAAAGTGGCATTCTATCCAAATGCATACAATTCAAAGTAAAAGTAGCTGACGTATGTAATTTTATCAGGAATTCCTGCTGATACTGTTCAAAGACATGACTCACAGAAACAATGCATAGTTTCTAGATCTTGCAATTATTCAGAAAAGTTTGGAGATGATGGGTGATAATTATTATGGCTCAGAGTATAAAGCTGCTGGACGCCTTTTTATTGAGTGCAAAGGATACACGGTGGAGCCCACTTATTATCTTGGCCTTTTGGCAAGCAAATTAATAAGATTAAGGAGAGTATTAGATTAACCAGGCTTATAAAAGTGAAATGAGAAAGGTTATACAGAGAATGAGAAATAATACTGCAAGAAACATATATTAAGCAGGTGAGGTCCTGCAAGTGAAGATGAGTGGCAGAAAATAAATGCAATATGAACAGTAGTTAGATAAATGCAAGGATTGGGATGATAAAGATTAAAATGGGGGGGAATGTCAATTTACATGTAGGCTAGGTGTCATCATACTTAATTGCAAGTTTACAAAGATACAAAAATCAAGGAAAGTGGCTTTGACTTGGAAGTTAATATATTTATATAAAAGACATATATAGGTACAAGTGAACACAAGAGCGAATCTCCCATGACACCACTCATGATGAGTTGAAAAAAAATGCTGTTTCAAAATTTCAGGGGTATTTTATCATTAACATTCAGGCTGGGTTTTACCAGTCCTTTGGGGATGGGCTGCAGATGGGAAGGCTAGCAAAATGATGCAGAGAAGTATTGGTAAAATGTATTGAAATCAGCCACCAACTGAAGTGGGCTTGCTCCGTTTTTGATCCCAGGGGTAGGACTCTTTTTGCCTCAGCAAAGTTTCAGCCTTCATGAACCAATTTCGATCATTAATTTATGGTGATCGAACATGTCAATATTGTTTTTTTTACCGATGTTGCATAAACTGTACTTGTGATTGTGCCCATTTTCTTGTTAAAGAATGGGAGCTTGAGTGAAAATCTTGTGAAATTGTGACATTGATTTTTTTAATTGTTATAATTTTACTTAAGTAGCCATTTTTAATCTCAACTTTCTAGAGGATAAGGAACAAGAGAAATATGAGAGGGGTGATGGGTAGATTCTTCCTAGCTCCAAGGAAGGGTTTTGAAGTACAATCAGGAGCAAGAACAGGGATAGAGGGAGAAGTAGAGATAGGAAATCTTGCTGGAGGAGGATGAACTTTGGCAGTGATTACCTGCCTAGCAGCACCAGGTAGTCGATACTGAGCAATTAAGGGATGAAGGAGGACAGGGAGAATTCCATGGGGATCTTCCAACACTGGAGCAGACTCTCACTGCAGACCCTAGAAGCTCCATAGCAGCAGTCTCCTGGCAACAGGCTAAAAGCTGATCAAGAACTGGAAGCTCCACATACTAATTGTAGGGGCTTAGTGGGTGAAATGATTGAACTCTCAAGAGGTTTCTCCTCCACTATAATCACTCCAACTGCTTCAGAACTCACTTCTAGAATTGTATTGCTGCCTCTGAGAATGCTTCCAATTTGAGTGGACTCGGTGCTCTCCTTTTTGCTTGAGCAACATCCACTTCTCCCTCCGGCTGCTAACCATCTCTAGGTCAGGGCCCTAGGATTTGGCATGCAGTCCCAGAAAGCAGTTTGATGTCATTAATTGGATGGTGGACATGAAAACAATCAATTAGGACGACACCTTCTGGAATACCCTACCAGAAATGGTTGCAACTCCTGAACAAACTAATACTTCTCTGCATCATTTTGCCAGCCTTCCCATCTGCAGCCCATCCCCAAAGGGGTGGTAAAACCCAGCCTGAATGTTATGATAAAATATGATTATATGATTTCATTTGATGTTGCAAATTGCAAGGATGTACCAGGCATTTAGCCACACTGGAAGTGAGGCTGGGGTTTGACAGGATGGAGAATTCCTGGGCTTAGGTAACAATTCAGATGGCTAGAACCTAGTTGCTTTTGGTGGAGGAATTGAGATTTTCCAATACCAAAGTCATTGTCCAGTTTAGAAGTAGGGGGAGTTCTAAAGTCTCAAAATTCAATGGAGGAGAGTCCGGGGGTTTGGCAGAACTGGACATTGCTACAACATATGGCATGGGATGGGAGTAGAACTCTGTGGTCCGGCAACACTGCTGTGTACACACAGCACCCATTTATCTATACCCTAAGCTAGGTTACTTAATTGCACACAATGCCAAACCCAATTATCAGTTGCAATACACATGTTCAGAAACTAATTTGGGGCGTTTCTTGGTACCACGTCATGCAGTGCGTTATCCCTGAGCCATAAATACTGTTTTAAAAAAAGACAAATAAAGATTAACAGGATAGGATAATAAGAAAGTTCCATCCACGTTTGAAATGTCAGATTAGTGCACCAGCCTAACATATACATCTGGACCCAAAACATTTTTAAGTTTGTAGCTGAAATATGAATTGAGGCAGAGCAGAGCATTTTTTCATTGTTTGGAATGGACTGATTGTACATCATAAAGATTTTGAAATATTAAAGAAAAGGTTCACGTTATCATCTTATTCTAATCATCGTGTCAAATAAGAATTTATCTCCCTGTTTACATCTATTCTTCTATGCCCTAGCCTTCCATCGTGTCAAGTAAGAATTTATCTCTCTGTTTACGTCTATTCTATGCTCTAGCTTTCCCCTCACTTTTTTTTTAGATATTCTACTACTACTATCATATGCTGAATTATTCAGCCAGCAGAGGAGGAATGGAATCTCACACAGTTAGATAACAGAATTGTAGCACTGCTAACGGAAGTTTTCCTTCCCCCAAAGTGATGGCCTCCACTAAACTACTCCGATCATTGTTGGACTGAGATCTTGTGAAATATGTTCAATAAGTGTCATGATGTTCCGCAGCAATTTGAATTATTATATCTGGTTAGGCATTGAATATTTTAATGCTCGGTTATTTCAAGATTCTACCTTTCCAGAACTTCTCCCTCCCACTCATCCATCTGTACTGAAAATTATCCCAAATGTATTGGATTGATATTTTGCTGCATTGAGACAATAGATCATGTAGTCTTTTCCTAAACTATTCCATCACTTTGATTGTAAGTTCTACCATGTATAATCTGCTTTGTATTGCAATGGAATCAATGAATTTGTACAGAAGTTACACTGAACTGTTGGAACAATAAGTTTAATACAAGAATTTGTGGTGTCATCTAGCAAACAAGTTGAATTATGATATTTCGGTCAGTGTAGATGATGCCAAGAGCATGCTTGACAATGGGGAAATCAATGCTTGATGAATGAAGTAGTTGAATCCTTAATGTTTAGTTTACAGATGTGTGATTGTGTTGCACTAATAGGATTGTTGATTTGCCATTATTACCAGTTGATAGATTTAGCATCTGATTTTTTTTTACTTAGTATAGTGTGGTGAGTGACACGGATACAGGCATTGTTACTTTGTCGAAAGTTTGAGTTGCACTGGAGTTGAGCCCTTGCATTTGGTAAAAGGATTAGTACACAATATATTGTTAATTTCCATATTTGAAGCGGAATTGGACAAAGTCCGAGGATGTGCAGATTAGGTAGATTGGCTGTGCTAAATTACCTCTTAGCATCAAAAATGTGTAGTTTAGGTAGATTAGAGGTGATGGTAATTTTGGGCAGGGACAGCAGGAGGTGTGGGCCTGAGTAAGATGCTGAGTCAGTGCAGACTCCATGGGCCGAACAGCCTCCTTCCTCACTGGAGAGATTCTATAATTCTATGAAACGCTGGCAGCTTTGTACAGCGTTTTCATGATGAATATTTAGTACCTGTTGAAATATTTGTGAAGCATGTTGCGCTAGTGATTTCATCCGTTAATAAATTTTCCATCTTGCCTTATCTATATAGATCTGATAACTTTTCTAGTAATCTTTCTGTATTGACTGTAAGATCCAAAGACCAATCCCTTTCTATGCCTGTGTACAGTTATTAGAATAGTAGGGTTCTTAAGAGTTCCTCATCAAAAAGTTTTCTTGTGTGATTAGATTCTTGTGATTATACTGTGAATAATAATGGGCTTCAAGATTGAGTTTGGTACAATATTTCATGATGCAACTTGGAACCTTCTCTTTAACCAATCACTGGATTTTCTAAAATAGAACTGTTATAGGAACGCTGCACTTTGAATAAATTGCAAGTTGGTCAACAAAATGATCTGTGTCTTTAATTTGACAACATACACTACAATACAGAAACAGTTATTCTTATTTGACATATTAATATTCAGGGAAATCTGACAGATAGTAACCATGCAATGCAAAGCAGAAGCAAAATAGTAGCAAGCAAAAGCTCTTACTGTGCAAATTGTTCATCAAAGCTTTCATCAGGGTAGTATTTTCGAGGACGACCTCGTTGAATGTGGCGACCGCGTTTAAATTCTTCATCATCAACAGTCCAAAAGGACCCAAACTCATCCTCTACTCTGATAAAGCACTTATGCAGTGACAAATTGGTGCGTATGGCACCCTGGGATTATAGCAGCAGTCAAGCAGATGCGATGGAAAAGACAAACAAGGGTAAGGGGATATGGGAGATAACAAAAATCACACACAAGGATTGGGTAAGGGAAAGGAGAAAAAAAAATGAAATAAGCAAATGGTTTGTGGGGTTAATATGTGTAGCCTGCAAGCAGAAGCATATGATGCAGAACACTAGGCAAGCAGATGGAAAGGACATGGGGTGGGCACCATGGCATACACGGGGAAAACAAGGGGAAAGGACCCTGTGACAAAGCACTTGCTTTCCATGCCCCACATTTTCCTAGACAGCAAGAATATAATCAAGCGACACCCTCCCTCCATCACCTGCAAGCAGCCATAAGCTGTAGGTTAAACTACATGGGAGCTAGCTATGCTAGGAGATTCAAGCAATCAAACATGGTGGACATACCCACTGATCTTTTGTGGCCTTCGTTTTTGGAACTCTATTTCGTCCACTGTCCATACTGCCCCTTTAACATTTTCTACTCGAACAAAACACTTGTGAAGACTAAGATTATGGCGCACTGCATTCTATAGTAAGTACAAAGAAGAAAACATTCAATATTGTATCTAAAAGAAAGGAAGTATAAATTGTAAGTGTTGCCAAGGCCAGACTAAAGAATTACAGAATTCAATCCTGCTGTGAGTGTTTTCAATAATGGCAGGCTCTTGTCAAGCTACTGTGATTCATCAATAATTAACTCTTTGATCTTTCCCAGATAAATAGTTTGTGAAAAATAATACATCTGTGCCATTTCCCTATAGTCAAAAAGTAAAGTTTACTTGGTTTGCTATAAAAGGGTAACATAATTCCAAATAATGTAACACAGAAACTGTTTTTCCAACAGGTAATCTCACCAAATTCAGAATAAAGACAATGCATGAGACAGCAATATTTTTATTTAGTGACTGGTATTAGGAATCAGCATTTAAGGGGAGTCTAAATATGAACCTCAATTTTACACTGATTATTTGTTGCATGAGTGCTTATAACCTGCATTATCGTGCTTATTTGGGATAATCAAAATTATGTATGAACTGAGCAAATTTACAATAGGGAAGAATCACGAATAGATTTGAATTAGCAAATTCAGACTGTTTTGAGAGCTACTCTGGAGTAACAGGTCACACAAAGAGCATTATTTACATCTTTTATTTTTCCAACACTGAAGTTTAAACATAATTTTAAACAAACATTTATCTTTTTGTAACATTACCAAATGGACTATTCTTGTAAATATCTAACATTTGATTACCAATATGGAGCAGAATTCAATATTGTTGAGAGTTGTAACTGCACATAGCTAATCTGGCCAAACTAATTCCACTTAAGATTCAATAGCCTTCAAAGGATGCCTTTATCCTACATGCCCAGACTGGATCTGACTGATGTTCACCAAGATGGGAAGCAATGCTCATCTACCACGTCACCCAGGGTCAACTGTGGAGCCATTATATTCACATTGGCTGAAGCATGTATATATATATATATAATATATATATGCGCCTCTTATTGCTGAACAAAGTAAAAATGAACAAAAATTGTTCATATATTGAATAAAAATTTCTCGTAATGTGTGTTACATAATTAAGATTTGAAAATATATCCATTTGATGAAATGTCAATATACTGCAAATATTTCATTTGACAAACTTTTTAGCAAATTGCGGTCATTTTTAACAAAAGACTTAAACCCAAATTAAAATCAGTAGAAAAGAGTTCATTTTTTCAAGTTATTGTTTCAGAATAACTGTGGCATAACTCATTTTGAGTAGTCCTACGAAAATCTTACCCATAAGTGAACACAGTAACACCTTCCAGAGCTACAACCCTCTTGTTAGGCCATATTCCACTCTTAATGAAATAGCATGAATAAAGTAAACAAGAGATTGCTTCTGACTTGTCAGAACCAGTTGAGGCTCCTGTCCTATAGTGGTGTGTTTAAAGTCAAGGAAAGGATCATAAGTTATTACTGAAGGCATATATATATTTGCTTTTCACAGGCTATTTATATGCAGGCTGGCTATTTATAAATAGATGGAAGCCACTTTCATACATAGCAAACCAATTCTGTGTTTCTGCAATACTGCATGCTGCCATGCAGGACTGAGTCACAGTAGGGAAGATGAATCTTCATCACTAAAATGTGCCCCATGGAAGGACTGTCAGCAGTTGGTGGAGCATTCTGTTAAAGAGTTGAATGAATCTACTGAACTGATACTTGTCAAAGTCACAGCTGTAGATCTGACATGTTCAAGATGGACTAAATCTGCCATGTCGTTTAAATAAGGTGTATGCATCTTCGAGAATCTTCAGATGAGAGAAGTCTCATTTTATACAATTATGTAGCTACAAAAATACAAAACAAAATTGGGGCTACATTTTAGATAAGAGATATTTAGCAGTTAAGGAACAAGTAACAATTTGGCAATACTTTTAAGCACAACAAGAATGATACTGAAGAACAGCTCCATTCCAGCTTTAATTAATATTAAGGTCAGGGTTGAACAGTGACTGCATTAAAGCACGGGATGTGAATGGAAGATCTGAATCTTAGCTGCCAGTCAAACTCTTCTTTTCTTTCAAGGGTTCGTTATGGCCACTGTGTATTCTGCCATCTTTTCATTTACAAAAGATGACAGACATGCAGCAAACAAATCCATTTCAAATGGGAAGACGTTATTTTACAGCCTCGTTTGTCCCGAAAGAGTAAAATTCTGCCCGAGGTCAACGGCCTCTCCATCCTCTGTCCCCCTTCTGCTCAGATTCCCATGATAAATGGGCCAGTAAAATTCCGGCGAGGGTTTCTTCACATAGCACCTCCTTGTTGATCGTTGAAAAGGCCAATCCTTAGGTTTTGCTGAAAGTGCTGTACATAAAGCTGCTAAGTCATTGTTGGGTCTCTGTTCTCAGCATTAACATCTGCTGCCAAGCTACTGTAGCCACTAGCCATCATGATGGTGCATGCTAAACAACAGGTATCAATACTCGTATGAGTAATGCCTTTAACTTTATATAATGTAGTCAATTTCGATTGAATGTCCATTATTTTTCTATGGAAATTGTTCAAGAATTCAGAATATGTTATGCAGTATTAATTAATAATTTTATATGGTAAAGTTTCTTGAACACTATCCATGATAATCACCTTTCTGGCTAAATGTAAGCTCAAGAGTTCTAAACAAATGACAGGGTGACAAGGTGACACAGTGGTTAGCTCTACTATTTTGCAGAGCCAGGGAACTGGGTTCAATTCCAGCCTTGGATGACTGTGTAGAGTTTGCATGTACTCTCCATCTCTGCATGGTTTCCTCCAGGTGCTCTGGTCTTTTTTCCCACAGTTCAAAGATATTCAGGTTAGGTGGATTGACCATACTAAATTATTTCTTAGTATCCCAAAATATGTAGGTTAGGGAAATTTGTGGTATAAATTCATAGAGTAGAACCATAGAATCCTTTCAGAAGGAAAGTGCAGAAGGAAGCCATTCGGCCCATTGAATCTGCATTGATCACAATCCCACCCAGGCCCTATCCCCACAATGCCCCCATGCTTACTCCACAGATCCCTCGAACCTTTGTATCCTGGGACACTAAAGGGCAATTTAGCATGGCCAATCAACCTAACCTGTACATCTTTGGACTGTGGGAGGAAACTGAAGCGCCAGAGGAAAACTACGCATTCATGGAGAAAACACGCAAACTCCACACAGACAGTGACCCAAGCCAGGAGTCGAACCCAGGTCCCTGGATCTATGAGGCACTAGTGCTGCCCCATCTTTGGAGTTACAGGGATGGACTTGGGTGGGATGCTCTTTTGGAGAGTCGGTACAGACTTGATGGGTCTTCAATAAGAATGGGAATAATTTCTCAATAACAAATTTACAGTTTTGTTGGTGTATTGCTTCAATTTTGAATGTTGGTACAAGCAACTAAAGTTACCAACAGTAATAAAGCATACTGTAAAAGCTAATATTCTTTGGGTTATAAATATGAAGAAAGTGTGTCAGCCAGACTGAAATTTACAGCTGGAATCTATGATAAATATGAATTTCTTGTAGATATTCAAAGGGAGTTAAATATTAGATAAGGGTAGGAGTGGACACTGAATTATTGCCCATTGTGGTTGAATAGTTTGCCAACACTCACTGCCTAGTTTTGCACATGAGAATACAACTTCAGAAATATTCTGGAGGATGATAAGGATCTGTGGATTCCATAGTCCATCAAGTGTCACTTTCAGGAGTGGATGGGAGAATCAAATATATTCACGTGCATTATTAAATCAAATATCCAGTATCATGGATATAAAGTCCATCTGGTTAGCAGGTAGCAATCAAGCAAAAGAGAGATAAAGATACATAGAGAAATCAGATGACTTACAGAACAGTGTAGGTCAAATGTATAAAAACGGGAGATAAAATCAGAATCAAAGATACACAAAAAGTGCAATAAAATGTTTTCAAAACTATGCTCAAAACAAAAAAGAACGAAATGCAAAGAATTAAAGAAAAAAATCGGAGGACAAGCAGAAAAGCAAAGGACAGGATTTTCCAGCCCCCATCAGCAGATTTTCACACCACAGATATGGCAAGATAATGGCTACTGGCATGATTTTCTGGTCCTACTGGAATTTATGGACTTTTGCATGGCTCACCTGCCCCGCCACTGGGGAAACTCTGCAAGGGGTCAATTTAGATGGGATTGGGGGATCCTCCTGGTGGAAGGGGCTGGAAAATCCAGCCCATAGAATTACACATTGTGGGACACACAGAAAAACAGATAAAAGCCATGTTGTTGAGTAGGTATATACTCTTTGTCATACTCAGATTTATGGGGAGGTGGTGGCATAGTGTACTGTCACTGGACTAGTAATCCAGACACCCAGGATGAGATCTGGGGACCTGGGTTTAAATCCAACAGCGGCAGATGATGAAATTTGCATTCAATTAAAAAAAATGGAATTCAATGTCTAATGAAATCAATCTCAATTGCCATAAAAACCCATATGGTTCAATAATGTCCTTTACGGAAGGAAATCTGCTGACTTTGCCTGGTCTGACCTTCATGTAACTCCAGATCCACAGCAATGTGATTGACGTTTTAAAATGCCCTTTGAAATGGATGGCAGTTAGGGATGGGAAATAAATGTTGGCCCAGCCAGTGATGCCCACATGCCATAAAAGAATTTTTAAAAAAGTCTCAGAGACCTGGGAGCATGTCATCACCAAAAAAATTGCATTTCAAGCAATTTAGCAAAATATATAATCCATCAGTTTTCCACCACTTTTACGATGTGCAAAAACACACCATAGCAGAATTGTTGAATCAAAGGAATAACCAAACTATAAGGCCAGTCAACCCACAATTTACTGTCAGCCAGCTATCAGAAGCCAATCGGTCTCTAAAAGTCACCTGTCTGCAAACATTCTTCAACCAAAGGAGTTACTTATTCAGAACCAATAGTCGCTCATTCACCAAAAACAGAAATGGGGGCTGAGTTATGATACATTAGGCTATGAGCGTAGGGTTTGGAATCATCAATGATGTCAGAGGGATATAAGGCAGTGCTGATTACTGTATTAACGTAGATATTTCAGCAAATTATGTGTACATGAGTGTGACCATCAATTTTAGTATCGCCATAATCTGTGCTCTGAAGTGTGGCCATGTGGACCAACACCTCTACTGGTAGTAATTCTTTTGTGTTTGGACTCACTTGAGAAGAATCGTGTTTTAGAATTTGAAAACAAAATTGAGGAATGACATTAATTTAATCTATTAGAACAACAAAACAGTTACCAAGTTACTTCATATAAAGTCCCTGATCAATGTCTTTAACTGATTTTGCTCCATTTTGAATTTGCAACACAAAAGCTATACTACTTGTGAACTTTTTCACCTAAAATATCCTTTTTCTTGACTGTAGGCACGTGCAGCTCTGCAAATGAGTATTAAGCTCACAGAAAGAGACAAATGAAAGCTTTTTCCACATATACAAACTGTATGTAATGATGGGCCAGATCTTCTAATGCAACATTTGCAAATGTTAAGGAGTCTGACTTACAATCCATCAGAGGTCCTGACATACACGTAAGTACTCTAATTGCCTGGTAAGTTTAAACATCGAAGGGTTTAATTACGCTGCAAATTTCCCTCAACTATTCATACTTTTGGAGACTTGGGTTAGGTACGCACTACTTACCCATATACTTACCCTAAGATTGTTACACTTTTTAATCTCTGCTGGAGCTCAATGATTAACAGCATATTCAATCCACCTCCCTGAATTGGCTACTCACCCAAATGCATCCCCAAGAACCCGACAGCCCAGTCCGCTGAACTAAAAACATGTCCCCACAAAAGACTGGCCACATCTTTCTGGCCTGACTGCTCAAATGATACAATTTCCCGTCTGATACAATTGTCCAACCCTCCAACCTGACTTCCCATACTTTGCCAACTCATTTACCTGCACAGTTACTGACTTGTCTTCTCACCCTCCTCTGACCCGACTGCCCATACACCTATATCTTCCACTCACATAGTGACCTGTCTGCCCACATACCGGGAGCCAACAGCCTACACTCCCCCTAACCCCTGACTGCTTACCTGCTCCCTGCTGCAATTGCCCACCCACCACTTCAGCCAAATGCCCATATGTTTCCGACCTAACTATCCACACCTGAATGCTCACAATCCGATTGCCCATTCTTCCCAGACCCGACTGCCAATCCTCTCCTGACTACCCACCCCATCAATGTGACAACCTAAACCACACACCCCTACCTGACCACCAATCCTCACAGGACCTTTTCCAGCTTGATTTCACATCCCCCACCTAGCTTTCACCCACTCACTGAAAACTTTTGAGATCTTTATAAATACTTACCTGCAGTGGTGAAGGGGGGAGTACTTTCCATTGCTCCTGTCGTCATTTCCTTTGATGGATTGGTTGAAGCATCACTGCTCAGCCGAGAAAGGAATACCCGACAAAAGGCCATGAAAAGGGAAAGATGCAGTGAGCTTCGCAGTCAGCAGTGATGCCCCCAGCATTGCTGCTGACTGGAAGATAGTTTTCTTTATTCAACAAATTCCAGATGAGCAGGCACAGCTCCAACTCTTGTTGCAAGCACAGATTATGGAATGAACTATGGTATGTGGAAGGACATGAAACACAAGGACAAAGACTGCATCTTCTGTTTGCATTGCAAGGCAAACAGCCATTCTTTCATCTAATTAGTGTATCATGCCTGAACATTTGCAGCACGTTTAATTTAGATGACAGGATGATTATCTAGTATTGTTGTGTACTAGCATGTTTACTATATATAAAATACAATAAAGGCACAGGTGAAAACATCTATTGTAGCTTCTTTCATCATATTCTGTAGATCAAAGGAAATTAATTGTGAGAATCACAGTTTACATCACTGACAATTCGTGGCAAATATCCCGAAGTCAGATGCAATGTCGTGTTTACTTTGAGCAAAAGAATAGCTGAGATTCTTAGGTTTTTAACAAAGGAACTTATTTGGAACATTTTCTTCTTTAAATTATAATTAGTTACCTTCCATGTAGCTGCATTGCGTCTGAAGTAGGCAAACATTCGTGTAAACCAGTTATATATTTCATTTAGTGTTAGCTGCTTTTCTGGAGATTCAAGAATTGCCTGAGACAAAAATACAGTTTGTGATATGACAATTGTAGATGTTTCTTTTAATTAACAGAAATATATGAACTTGAGGAAGAAATTCATATTCTTAAATTACCTTATTTCAACACTAAGTGTGTTTTAATGTAGATAAAGAAAAATGTGAATTATAACAAAGATAATGGACCTTGACTAGATTATTTTCATAATTAGCAAATTAATTTTCTTATAATTACGCATTTATATTAAAGCAAAAGCTACAGCGAGATGCATAATACTTAGAGGTGCTTCAATATTTTTAGCACACAGTCACAGTGATAATTTATAATTAGCTGCATTGGTCATGCTAAATTTTCCCTCAGTGTACCCAAACAGGTGCCACAGTGTGGTGACTAGGGGATTTTCACTGTAACTACATTGCAGTGTTAATATAAGCCTACTTATGACACCAATAAATAAATAAATACTTTGTTGTTGATCAATTTACATAATCAGCTTTCATGGGTTTTAAGTGTTTAACAAAATTATGTTTTTTCTTAAGTATCTCAATATCAAGATTGTTTTAAAAAAAATCAAGAATTGTACTCACCTGCCTTATTAATGAAGCGTATGTGAAGGGAGGTCTAACATCTGCATTTTTGTAGAACTCTTGATTTTGAGCTATGTCTGAAATTAGACATAAACTTCTGTTAAAGTCTATAATGTACTGGGGGGAAACGTAGCTCCAAAGTTGTACCACAAAATAATATATAATACAGCTGATTCATTCTCATTATAATTTTAAGAGTAACCTTTCATCAGGTAATAATTTGCGAAGTAAAAACTGAGTATATCAACGATTATTGGAACAAAAGATCTTACCTGATGATATTGGCACATTGTACTTGTCTGGGTATCGCCGCCGGATGGGTCCCATGCTGTGCATGCTGGTTGGGGTAATAACAGAGGGTCCCTGTGTGACGGGGGTAATGGGGGTCGTTGGTGTTGTAGGGGTGTGAGGTAAGCTCTGAGGAGATGCCTCGGATGCAGTCTTTGATAACGTGACATTCGATACCAGGTTCAGCTACAAAGATAGATTGAGGGTGAGATTTGGGTAATGGTGGAAAAAAGGAGAAAGGGGAAAGCTTTAACAGGCTTGACAAATAACAGTGTGAATCACACCTACCACTGTGCTGCCACTAATAAGCTACAGAGGAAGCAGACAATCTCAGCTAATTAAAAGATGAAATTGTATTGAAAGGACTCTAATTAAGAGATGCTTATGGAGGTGATCTAATGATTAAATGCTGCATCAAACTGACCCCATCATCAGCCTATAGTGACACAAGATGTCTGAAGAATTTTTTATCGAAACAGTAATTTTTTGAGGAGGAGGCTGTGATATTCGCAGTAATAGCTACGAGGTAAACTAATTAAAGTGGAGCTCTGAAGCCAGAATGGCTGTAAGCAGCTGTTCTGTTCTAGCTTGCAGCTGCAGCCATTCCAAACCAGCTCCAAATCTCAACAGAGGCACTCCAGTCAACTGGAAAATTTCAGACTGACCTCTGCTCTTGCTATTAATTTGGAGGAAAACTAATGACACAAATACATATTCCCACAAAATTGTTCTAATTGCTAATTTGCCAAAGGAACTGAGTTTCCAAATTAAATATGACTGCAATCGGTAGAAAAGAAAGCACCAACGCGGGCGTCGTGGGGAAAGGTGTTTCATCTATGACAATCACTTGTGAATTGCGTTAACAAATTAATGGAATGTCAACTCTGTCAATTGCTTTGGAAGTGTCACTTTTCAATTTTTTTTTGATAACGGCATCAATTACTGCTGATGAGATTCAGCCTGCTGTAGCAATGGAGGCAGAAGGGTTCAGGTGAAAAGTGTATCACCCATGTTTAACACCTCACCCTTCTGCACCTCCTTGTTCACAAGTTCTCCAATTACCAGAGTCCTGCTAATAGTCATTATCTGGAGGTTATGCACTTGCTTACTTTAAAACACCACACAAATTACAGAATTCCATCACAGATCAGCCCTATTAAATAACCTTTCCAAACACGTGAAGAAATATAAAGGCAAACAGACATGGTTTAGTTTAGTAATTTTCAAGCTAGTTGTTTTTTTACATCTCTCGGCTCAGTGCATGGTAAATAAAATTTTAATCACAAGCCTTGTCCTCTATCAAATATTAAGACAGGAGAAGCATGATGTAATTATATAATCTTGAAATTTGTCATCTACAAAAACAAACAAAAGTAGCTTTCATAACATGCTTTTAAATAATCTAATGCATATTTAAATAAGGACAAAAGCTCTATTTTTTTCAAACAATAGTTAAATTCCATAATAAAAGAAAAAGTAATGTGTTGTTAGTACAATATAATATTGTGTTCACTGATATAAACGTATTAGGATATTTCAAAAAGTGACATGAAAAGCTATGAGAAAATATGCTTATAAGGCAGCATTCCCTCACCTCAAACGCCTAATATACTTCAGCTTAATTTTGAAAAATATGATCCCATCTTTGACAATAGTTAAGGATACTTGTTTTTTACTTCAACTAGCTGCTGGTTAATTGCCAAGATTTTTAAAAAACTTACTATAGACAGTCAGGAAACTGGAGCACTGCCTCATCCTCTTGCTATTTTGAAGACTTTTAGCAGCGCCACTTATTTTTGGCTGAGTTTGACATTAATATTTATTTTCTTTTACAATATTCTTACTAAATCTTAAAAATGGGACAGCTTTTTTAAACAAAACTTGTCACTATTTAAAACAAAAACAGAATTGCTAAGCTCCATGAATCACATTTCAAATTCAAGTATCTTTACAGTGTTGCCTTGAAAGCATTTTCCATCAGAATTATTCATTGCAACTCAGGCTCAGGTATTTCCCACATCATACTCTTTTCCACTTGTTTAGCAAATTTGGTGTGGAAATGAATTAACCTTCAAGACAGCATACACACTGCATGTTGTTTCTTGCAGCTGCAGCAGCTCCATAAGACAAACATATTAATTTCTATATCGATCGCCTGTTAGGTGCCATTGAACAGTTTAGAAGTGTTTTCGACTGTTTGTAAATCCTTGGCAAGTATTTTTTACCCTTTGTTATAGATATTACTTTTACTATTAACCATGCAAAATGAGAAATGTATAATAGTTAATGGAAACATCTTATAAAGTGCAATGTTAATTTTGGTCTGTCTGTAAACTGCCAAATTAAATAAAGCTGTAATTTGCAAACTGAAATCTCTTAACAACAAAAATTGCTACTCTCAGCTTGCTTTAAAAGATAGTACTTAATGATGCATAATTCTGCTAATAAACAGTATGCTCACATTCTGACATCTGTTACCCAGCAGAATGATTAATCATCAGAGCCCACTTCTCCTTGATAATAAGACAATATTAATATTTATCAATTGCATGGGTTATTCTGTTCGTCATCGGAAAATAATTATCAAGTTACCAAGCATGCAAACTGAAACTCACTGACAATGGAACACAGGTTAACTATCGGTAAGTCTTGTATTGAGATGACAATTGAAATTGCCACATTAATTTCAATTTTGCAAAGCAAAATATTTATAACAAAACAATATGTGCGCTCCATTGAAACTCTGAACTGTTACTGCCAAGTGTTCTGCACTCATATTTATAAATATGTTCTGTTTTAGACATAAAATGGAATTGAATTCCAGACATGATGCAGTGGTAGATATATTTTCTGTACATTGACTAGAATTGGAAAGTTGAGAGTTTATTTTAATTCTTACTCTGGAACTAAGGAAAAGATTTGGAAAAAATTCAGGCTTAAAACTAAATCATTATTTTACATAAGTATGATATTTATAAAAAAGGCCTAAGACAATCTGTGCTTTTGACAATGGAAAATCTTAGGCTGAATGGCTGTTGTTTCTTTATGTTAGAAATTCCATTTTTTGAGAACTACCAAGGGTATGTAACATTATATCATGTATATTGTTGTTTTATTTCCTGTGGTGTTTGACTTGCATTGCATCATTCCTGCTTAAACTACTTCTTCAACACTCATGTCACATGTCATTAAAAGGCTGCCATTCAAAGCACTGCTCAATTCCTAAACAGGGCCAGAAAATAGTTCTGAATCTTGAGAACTTGTCTCTCTCAAATTCACTTGGCTTGGTTGGGTGAGCTAACAACGTCTCTCAGCCAAACCACTAGAAAAATCACCACAATGTAACAGAGTACTTGATCTTTCATGGGAACAGGATAGGGAAATCAGGAGAGCCTGACCCCAAACTGTCGTACTTTTCTGGCTGGAATTGCTAGCAGTTGGTTCAGATGAAATGCAGCATTATTTTTGAAATCATCAACTATCATTTACACAAAGTCCACCTTAAGACAGAGTTATAACGATCTTATAGTACCAAGTCTATGATAATATACTTGACATCTAATATATGTAGATTTCATTGTCGAAAAGTTTAACTCAAGAGTGGAACTATTGCCATTTTTCCTCATGAAGAACTCCTCCACATATTCTGAGGTAACATGTCAGTCCAGTGAAGAATTTCCAATTAATGCCTTATAGCTTTTTTGAAATGTTACATGACAGTTTCTGTACAGTTAACTCCTTCATGCCACACTTACTCAGTTATAGAACCACAGAACCCTACAGTGCAGAAAGAGGCCCTTTGGCCCATCGGGTCTGCACCGAACACAATCCCACACAGTCCCTACCCCCATATCTCTATATAATACCCACTAATCCTTTAACCTATGCATCCTTGGATTCTAAGGGGCAATTTCTTAGCATGGCCAATCAACCTAACCCGCACATCTTTGGACTGTGGGAGGAAACCGGAGTACCTGGAGGAAACCCATGCAGACATGAGAATGTGCAAACTCCACACAGACAGTAACCTGAGCCGGGAATCGAACCCAGGACCCTGGAGCTGTGAAGCAGCAGTGCTAACCACTGTGCTACCGTGCCACCCAGTTATATCCCAACTGGACATTTTAATGCATTATCATAGCTGAACAATATGAAAAGTGCTGAAATGTTTGTGATAGGACCACCTACTCAGACCACAGCAGTCACTGATTGGGATTGCTTTGCAGCTACTCTATAATGTGTATATTTCCCTTGACAATAACACTAGTGTTTTACCAACTAAAGTCATTTATATATTCCATTTGTGATCCAGGTTAGATTCAATTCAAAAATTGAACAGCATTCACTCAAAGCTTAAATATACAGATGGCAACCTAGAAAACTAGCAAAAGCTGGACAAAAACAATTGAATAAAAACTGACAAAGCCTCAGTAAGGCTGGCAAATGAAAAAAAGTGCTCTGTCTGTAAGTCTATCACTTAAAAAAAAAAGCAAGGAACTGCAGTGAGGCAGAACTAACATTCCATTACTAGCAATCAAGTAAAAAATTAGTTAATACATGAAAGTCAAAACAGAATATAAAAATGGTGAATGCACATCACTCACAGAAAAAATAATTTTGATAGTATATTTTAATTAATCATTGAATCTCTGCAATGCAGAAGGAGCCCATTCGACCCATTGTGGCTGCACCAACTCTCCAATAGAGCACCTAACCCAGGCCCCCACCCCTCTGCTCTATCCCGTTACCTGCACATTTACCCCACTAATCCTCCTAACCTACACATCTTGGGACACTAAAGGCCAATTTCAGCATGGCCAATCCACCTAAACTGCACATCTTTATGGGACGAAACCAGAGCACCTGGAGGAAACCCACATAGGCACAGGGAGAAATTGCAAACTCTACATATTCACCCAAGATCAGGATAGAATGCGGATCGCTAGTGCTGTGAGGCAGCAGTGCTAACCATTCTGACATCATACCACCCTATTTTTTTTAGGTATTTAAAATCCTGGATGAACATTTAGATAGGATTAATATAAACTGGTATTTGATGGTCATTATAGAAATGGTGGGCCAAAGAGCCTGTTTCTGTGCTGTATGGAAATTTTAAATCCAAAACAATGAGATATTAGCTAAATTCTATTGAATATTGAAATCTATTATTGCAACTTAGGGAATACTTTTTTAGACTCCAAGAGTACCCCAGATTTTCACTCCCTGCTCTGCAGACCTAACTTTTAAAAAATGACTGCCTGTAGCTGAGATTTGCATTTAGTTGGGGGTTGGGGGGGCGGGGGGGAGGAGAGAGAGAGAGGGGAGGGGAGGGGAAGCAGTGGGTTGCATTGGAACAAGTGTAGAGGCTACCAGCTGTGAAGACTGCCTGGATAGTAGAAGTACCTCTGTTCATTGGCATTTTAAGCTATTTTAAAAAAA
Organism: Sphyrna mokarran; assembly: GCA_024679065.1. Taxonomy (NCBI): domain Eukaryota; kingdom Metazoa; phylum Chordata; class Chondrichthyes; order Carcharhiniformes; family Carcharhinidae; genus Sphyrna; species Sphyrna mokarran. The sequence goes on along the minus strand of JAGIQG010000003.1, from coordinate 98,578,912 downwards.
GATTAAAACAAAATACAACCTTACAGCCCTCATACTTCAACTTGTGTGGCACACACACAATTCTGGTGCAGCTGATCTTGTGTGCCATTGGGAAAATTGTTAGTCCAGACACTGGAAACATGTGCTGGAATACGCAAAGTAGTTAAATTCTGACATTGGGCAATGTGTAATACTGGTTTGATGCCAATAATGCCATTTTTGATCTGAACACTCCAGTTAATATCCTCATTTAGTCTCACATAGCTGCATTATTGTTGGGTCTTGAGTCCACAAGTATGGTAAAGGAGTTAGCCACCATTTCTTTGCTGGAGAGGATAAGCTCCAAGCTCTGTGTAAAGCCCTGTGCAAGGTTTCTGATGGACTGCCATGTTCTTTGATGTCAGTAAGATCACTGGCAGGTCTGCCAATGCACCTAAAATTACTTTGTGCAATCCCATCAGTTTTTTCCTGTACTCTGTACAGAGCAGAACCTCACCCTCTAGTATCCTCTCTTTTTTTCTCCCCCTTGGCTGCAAGGTGACTCATTGCATCTAGATCATACCTCTCTATGTGACACCCTAAAGTACAGTTCTTGGATATCTGGCAGGAGAGAAGCACAAGAATAAGGCTGTGGTGAGGAAAGGGGTCAAGGGAAACATGGAGTGCCTATTTAGACCATCTGCAACTTGTAAATCTATAGTGATTATTGAGAAAGCACTGTCTCTTCAATCCAGGTAAGGACATGCATCTGTCCTTGTTCCCCAACAGTTAGGTGCTGCTGCTTGTGCTTGTGTCTCACTTTGTCCTGCAAGAGAGAGGGGAAGATGTTTTGGTAATTAAACCTGTTTGGGTGATATGCTTGTCTTGGTGGAATAGCTGAAATTGTGTACAAACTGTTGAAAGTTAGTGTGAGACATTGCAATGATGATGATTACAGAGGATGTTGGTAGATGAATGAAGGTGGTTTGCTAGTATAGTCTTCAGTCTTGTGTGTATATTTGAAGATGCATTCACTCACCTTGTACACAAGAGAGGTCACTGAACTTCTTGTATACTATATCTAAATCCTTGGTGCTACACCGCCAGTATTGAACATGACAGTTAACTGCTCCCATTGGCTTCACAATGCCTATCTAGAAGATTTCCTGGTTCCTTTTGGCAGAAGACATCTCTGCCTGTTGACCTCTGGCACCAAGGCATGTATGTTACATTGGAAAATGCTCTTCATTCTGTTCCACCATTATTCCATGTTTGTGCTTAAACACACTGTCAGCCCTATCCAGCATCTCCTGCAGCTTTAAGTACTGTAGGATAGGTTCAAAATCATTAACCCAGCATGAAACTGTGTTCCTTGCTAAGGCATGTAGCCACCCAACAAAGCATTTAGCTCTGGCTGCATGCTAACATCATGGCAATGAGCAGATTGTATAAAGCTTATGTGCCGATTGCATTGGAAGGAATGAACGTTAAAATGCCTTTCTGTTGTTTGGGGCTATTCAATTATTCTTTCCTTCTCACTAATGGTTAGACGTAAATCATCATAATGAAAGTATGATGCAAGTTTTCTGGTATAGGTAACTTTGATGATAGGAGGCAAAATGCAATATTACGTTTCTCCTTTCTAAGAAATATTTCAATTTCTAATGTTTCTCTATGTTTGAGCAATTATAAAATAACAGGAATAAAGACTGTCGTTATTTGTATATTAGCAGAACAATCAAAAGAGAAAATATTATTTGGGGTAATTTAAAGATGAAAATTAAGTCCAAGAGTAAAGGGCAACTTTCGAACTTAAGAATTATCCTCTGCATCAACATCATTATAATTCTCCCTTACTAATAAATCAGTAATATTTGGTACTCTTCACATGTTTTTCCCCAAGATGGAGGGGTCAGTGACCAGGGGAAATAAATTTAAGACAAAGGACACGGGGTTTAGAGGGGATATGAAGAAATACTTTTCACTCAAAGAATGGTGGGAGTCTGGAGCTCACTGCCTGAAAGGATGGTGGAGGCAGAGACTCACGTAACTTTTAAGAAGTGTTTAGATGCACACTTGCAATGCCAAGACAGAAAAGGCTATGAGCCAACTGCTGGAAGATGGGATTTGAATAGTTGGATAGTTGGCAAGGATGTGATGGGTCAAAGGGCCTTTTTCTACACTCTATGGTTCTACATTTCTACGTAAAATATAATTATTAAATCTGTGGCAAAATGACTTGTTTGAATGACTTATTCATTGCAATTCACTGCACCCTACTCAAAATTTTCTGAACAACTATCATCAGCTTATCCACTCTGAGATGCTAATCTTTGCAAATCTGTCTGCCCCATTCCAACTTTGGGGATCCAAACCACAATTTCAACAGAGTCAATGCTTCCAACTTTATTAAACATTGCAATAACTCATTTTGCGATGTCCTTTGACCTAGACTTTTAACCTTAGGTTCTGTCTGCCTACTCTGGTGACAGTAAATTATATTAACATTCGAAGAATATAACTTCCATTGATCTTGTCAACATTCCTTTCACAATCAACATCACCAAAAACAGATTAGTCATTTGTTTCATCTTCTGTTTATGAGGCATTGCTGAATGCAAATTGGCTATAGTTTCTGTCTACACAAAAATGCCTCCACTTCAAGAGTAATTTAGAATAGCTTGCAGAATTATAAGATGCTCAATAAATGCAAGTTTCTTTACTTAATTAACTCACAATGTGCAGTAATAATTGTTTATTGCAAATGCATTTAAGGTCAAAATTATATACCCTATACTATGAACTATATTCTGTAGCTGTTGGAAACTAACTTGTAACAATGCTTCTCAAAACTATTCTGTATCATGCTTTACCATGGAGCATTTTATAAAAATTTATTAAACCAAAAAGAGTATTTAACCTTTGGTTAAATGAGAAAAACTAATAGGGTAGTGTATTACAAAATAGGCATTCAGCTCAAACTCAAAGAAAGGGGAAATATGAAACTACAGAAATGGACAAAAGGAGAATGGATCATTTAGAGTTGAAAAGGAAGATAGATATCCAATTAATAATTATCATTGAAAAATGTCACAATGCATTTGCAATATTGCTGGAAATTGCATTTAAATACCTTTTTGGTTTAACCAAAAATTAAGTTTGAGTTAAGTTTCTATAAAATACTCCATGGTAAAATGTGATACAGAATAGTTTTGAGAAGCAGTGTTACAAGTTGGTTTCCAACAGCTGCAGAATATAGTTCACATATAGGGTATATAATTTTGACCTTAAATTAATTATTGTAAAATATAATTCCCTGTTTCCTTTAATATTTGAATACAACACTTTGGTCCAGTTTTACCATTGTGTCACACCCGAAACTTAATAGTCAGGCGTGAAGTGATAAGCACAATCCGCACACGCATCTGCACAGATGCCCATTTTACCAAGGCCTAAAAATGGCCACAATCCGAACTGCACCTGAAACAAGCACGACATCAGTTTAAATGCATTTGCAGTGGTGCATTTTTCTAATTTTTTTTTTTCGGACATGCGCTATTTAAAGCTCTGATTAGAGCTGCAGCATTTCGGGCGCGATAAGCCCTGTTCACAACGCAATTCAAATTCGTGATTTTTTTCAGGCTTAAGTGTGTATGGGGGTGCCTGAGAATAATCTGAATTGTCCCCAGATTCAACACTTAGAATCAAAATGGTAAAATCAGGCCCTTTATTTTATTTCTATAACATAGTATAAAATTTGCAAACAGCATAGAAAACAAAGGGTATGAATTTTACTTGTTTTACTCCTGCTTTGTTCTTAATATCTTTTCAATACTTACAAGTCTAACAGTAAAATGTCATCTCACAGGCATCATATTTATGCATCAAGAATCAAATTTAACAGCTTAATTCTGACACTGGAACATTTTGTTATCAAATCTGAGATTGTTAACAGAGATATATTTTCCTAATTATGACTAATGTTAAAACATGATGCACATCATTTTATTCTTCTTTATTCAGCATCCACTCTGTGCAGATGAACCACTAGCTTTCCATTATCTTGCATCAACACATATTGACTGAAGTTGCAAGTGGCAACTAAAGGCCCAGTCATGCTCAATTAATTCTCAGATATTGATGCTGAATGATACTGTTGTTGGCTGGGTACCTTCAGCAACTGAATTATACATGTTTCAAGCAAGAAATAAGGTAATCTTTCCATTACAATTGATTAATTCATTTAAAGAATTACAGACGGTAGCAGAATAATGATTATGATGTAATCTGCTACCTGTTAACATTAAGTGGAATTACTTTTTTGTATGAACATTATTAGAAGTTTATTGAACTCCATAGTAAATCCCTATTAAGTCTTTATGGCTTTAGTTTTCTATGCCAAGAACCATATACATTTTGTGTGTGTGTGTGTGTTGCACAATTGCATTATGTACAGCCATTAGGTTACAAATTATTTATTTACCTTATTCTGTGGAATGGTCAAACATAGCTCCTTGATTTTAGGCGTCAGAAAAATCTTAGAAAAAAGAATTAAAAATTGTATTTTCACTTTTTTTTTCTCATTCTGAAAAACTAATTTCTCCCATCCCCCACTGGAATATTCTGTTCACACATTCCCTTCCTTCAGTTGGAAGAGTCAAATGCCTTTTTCTATGTTTGCCATCCACACCCCTCTAACAATCAGCTGACAGAAATTATAGTTTTGTGGGACGGAACAAGTTGTGCAAGTATTTTGAATCAATAATCCCAGTCTGGCAGCAGGATTTAATACTTCGTACTCCACATGGCAATATAGGCAAGAGCTGATATAGCTCATGCAATAAAGGCATTTATGTTCAAACACCAATGCGCAGGCAAGTAAATATGAAACCTTCCGAATGGAATCTTAATATACCACATTAGAATATGAAACAATCCTATATTTTATTTCATTAAAGTTATTGACGCTACAGTGTCCACAGTTGGAGTGGTATGACTGACCAGAAGTGTTTTCTAGGTGAACTGGTGAATCTGCCTACAACTGCAAACTAACAACACAAATATCAACATTGAGGAAGTTTACAGCAAGTCAATGAGAGGGGTAAGTCAAAAACTGCTCAGAAGCAAGAACATACAAAAATTGATGCATATGTTGATCATTGTAAGTATTTATCATTTTGCCCATAGATCACTACTTACAGGCTGAGGAGTAGATTTTGGTTCAGTTGATTTCACATGCAGGTGTGTCATCATAGCTTGCAGGCGTTCTTTGTCTTTTGCAAGCTGCAGAAATAAAACATTTTAGCTTCCGAAGTAAAACCACAACAATCAAAAACAATAAAGACTTATGAATCATCCTTAGTAAAACTTTCAGTTGCTGCAAATCTTTTATTTTCCCATATGTTGCATTTTCTAACATCTTCACATTTAAATTAATGATTTGATTAATGAAAATGATGACCTCTTTGTCAAACCTCTTTGTAGACCTCTTTGTCAAACAAAAATCTAACTAACTCAGTCTTGAATATACTAATGACCCACTGCTCTCTCGGGAAGAGAATTCTAAACACCAACAAATTCCTCATCTTGGTTTTAAATGGGAGACACTTAATTTTTTCCTTGATCTAAATTCCCACAAAAGAGAAAACATCTTTTTAGCACCTTCCTCTTCCCTGTTCAGTCTCAGAATCTGTTTCAGTGAGATCACTTCTTATTCTTCTGGTCTCAGTGAGTATATATTCAATCTGCTCAATGTTTCCCCATAAGATAAACCCCTCATCCCAAAAATCAATCTAGTGAACCTTCTTTGAACTGCTTTTAATGCAAGCGTGTCCCTCCTTAAGTAAAATGACCAAAACTGTACACAATATTCTAGATGTGGTTTCACAAACACTGTGTACATTTTGAGCAATACTTCCCTACTTCATTCCCTTGCAAAATCTTTTGTGATGCATGCACAAGGAATCTAGGTTTCACTGAACGGCAGCATTCTGCAGTGTCTCTCCATTTAAGTAATATTCTGCTTTTCTATTCTTTCTGCCAAAGTGGACAACTTCACTTGTTTCTCCGTCTGCTTATGTTTTCGCCCGCTCATGCAACTTTGGAGATTCTTAGTATGCTCCTCACATTTTCTTACCTATCCTTGTATCATCAGCAAATTTAGGTATAATACAGTTGGTCTCTTCATCCGAGTCATGATATAGATCACAAATAGTTGAGACCTCAGTAATCATCCCTGCCAGTTAGTCTGTCATCTTGAAAAGGACCCATTTATCCTGACTCTCTGTCTCCTGTTAGTTAGCCAATCTTTTATCCATGCTAATATATCATCCCTAAAATCATGGAATTTGTGGCACCTTCCTGCCTTTAAGCCCTGAAGATGGACACAGGGAATACAATACATGATTAATCAGCACCCATTGCTTCTGATGCAGGCAACATGCAAACTTTGTGTCACCTCGAATTTAAATAATATTAGCACATAGCCAAATGCTAAACTGGCTATTGTTTGGCTGTACGCAACCAGCCTAAGTTCATGTGAGGCTAGCACAACTTAAAATTAGCCTGTACTACTGTACACTTCTGCAATGGCAGAAACTGGTTGGGAAAAAATACTAATTAATGGTGCCACTGGAAAAAGAGCACATTCCCAAGATTGTTCGAAGTTGTATTATTGGAGATCTCTTGTGTAAAGATTGGAGAGGAGGAGAAAGGCCTTCTATCCATTAAGAACTCGGGAAACCTCCAGACAAAGGGAGTGGTGGTAGATCACTTCTCAGCCAAAAGCAGTGTAAACCTGAAGATCTGGATGCAATGTCAAAAGAATTTCAATGACCTTGTACAACTTATATCAAGGTCAGTGAATGTACCTTCAAATGCAATATTATACACTCATAGGATCCTACAGTTCAGAAGGAGGCCATTCAGCCTATCGAGTCTGCATCGATCCCAATTTCACCCCATAATATCTCCTATCCCCATGCATTTATCCTAGCTAGTCCTCCTGACACTAAGGGTCAATTTAGCATGACTAATTCACCTAACCTGCCCACCTTTGGTCTGCGGGAGGAAACTGAAGCACTCAGAGGAAACCCATGCAGACACAGGGAGAATGTGCAAACTCCACAGACAATGACCTAAGCTGGGAATCGAATCTGCGTCCCTGGCGTTCTGTGCCAGCAGTGCGAACTACTGTGCCAATGTGCTGCCCATATCCTTTCAGATGAACCAGTCTCACACATGGCTTCATTCATCAAATTCCCTTCACTCACCTGCCAACAATCCCTACTGCCTACCACTCATACTTTACATTCAGGGCTTCAATTCACTCTCACATTTAGCACTCTTGCTAGACTCACTCCTAAACTTTGCACACATTGCCAACTACTCAAACATAACAGACACATCACCCAAACAAATTACAGCATACTCACAGACATATTTCTCCCTCTTTGCAGGATTAGGTAGCACATATCAAGTAGGATGCATGTCTGAATAGCATCTATAGAGTAGTCACAAATAAAGCCTTGGGCAGTGGCATGACTGAAACCACAGATGTTGGTAAATTCCTACCTAATTTTCTCTCACAACCATCTTATCCCTCATTCCAAAATCTCTTCTGCTTTACAAGATTCAACTAATGTAAGCATATACTTTTTGTTTTCCCCCTTGCATTCAATGGAACTCTATTCTTGCACCTTTCTCCTTTCAGATCCCAAAAACTGCCATCTGGCCTAGCATTAGTACAGGAGCATGAAGTGGAAGAAAAATAAGAGATGGATGAGGAAGAAATACTATTACTTGACCTGACATGCACAGCTCAGATACTGACACTAAGCATACTTCAGGAGGTCTGCATGTGCTGAGTAACCAAACATAAGTGAACTGCAGGCAGAGTAAATAGAAAAGTATGGCAGGTGCCAGTTCCCCCGAGAGCAAGGCTACACACAAGCTCTGTTGCAAAGATGGAGTTGCAGACAGAAAAAGGCTGATTGCACAATTGTATGCTTGGTTTATTGGCAAGTCTGTGAAAAAAAATTGTCAAAATGCCCAATTCCATGGGAATAGAACATAGAACAATACAGCACAGAACAGGCCCTTCGGCCTTCGATGTTGTGCCGACCAAAATAAAAAGCAATGCCCCTCCAAACTAAACCATTCCCTTCTCTTCCATATACTTATCAATTAACCTCTTAAACGCCACCAAACTTGGCGCATCTACAACAGCTGCAGGCAGGGCATTCCACTCCCTAATCACTCTTTGAGTAAAGAACCTACCTCTGATATCCGTCCTATAACTCATACCCCTTAATTTAAAGCCAACCACAATATAATGTCTGATAGCTGATGTCCCAGCTTTCAGTGCACCTCAAGCAGGAGCCATCCAACACTGAGTACTGTTGTTGAAGCTGAGACTAAAGTTATTGATTTGAGTTTGTTCATGCAGGTTTAGATAGCTACAATCATGGTTGATATTCGCTGAGATTTCGTGGCAGTTCAGTAATCTGCCTTCAACAGGTTACTAGGACTGTTACAATTCTGCCTCTTTAGAATGGCAGTGGCTCCTTCAAAACACAACCCTTCTGTCCACCCTCTGGTTGACAGCCTGTGTCCTCTTATTGCTATCACTCCATCAGTGCCCTTGATATTGCCTGTCAGCCAGCCAGCCACACAGCCCAGATTAATCCAGTTCATGTTGAGGTGATGCAATCTAGCCCAGGATCTTCACTGGCTAAAACTGTGTAAATTCATCCAGCAAGGCTACCTGTAGTCATCAGGTCAAAGCAGGATGGCTGCTAAGTGACAAAGGATGGCCATATAGTTCACGACTCACTTCCACAACTAAACCACATGTAGGCAGCATACAAATGAAGCAAAGTGTTGTGTCACGTGAAACATCATTGACCATTGTGTTAGTCAATGATTTAGCTGCCAAGATGGGAACTGCAAGTTGGACAGCACTGCAAGGGAGCACTAGACCAGGTAGAAGCAACTGAAACTCAGGCAGTAAGTGAATACACTTTATAGAATCTTACAGTGCAAAAGTGAGTTGTGAACTACATGGCCAGTCGACAGCCTGCACTGACCATAATCCCACTGAGGGCCTATCCCCATAACCCCATGCATTTACCCTGTTTGCCACACCTGACACTAAGGGGCAACTTCGTATGGCAAATCAACCTAACCCGCACATGTTTGGACTTTTGGAGGAAACCCAAGCAAAATGGGGAGAACATGCAAACTCCACACAGACAATGGCCCAAGCTGGGAATTGAACCTGAGTGTTGTGAGCAAGCAATGCACCATTGTGCCACCATGCTGCTTAAAAGCAGAGTGGACTTAATTAATTCTTAATTCTAGATTTTTTTTATTGAATCCAAATTCCACCAGCTGCCGTGGTGGGATTTGAACCTGGGTCCTCAAGACATTAACTGAGTTTCTGAATTAATAGTCTATGATAGTACCATTTGGCCATCCCCTATTCACTTTCGGAGGAAATATTGAATGGCTTAGTTGCTAAGGTTAGAATGTAATGTTTGTTCTGTGGTGGTTTTTCTTTCAGCAATGCAGCTCAGTGGACACTGCCATTGTCAGTGACAGAGGGGAGGCAAGGTGTGGAACTGTTGTAGAATGTGGAATTATTAAATTTATTCGTGGAGATGGATGTCACTGGTTAGATCAACATTTATTATCCCCTAATTGCTGTGGAGAAGATGCTGATGAGCTGCCTTCTTGTACCACTGCAGTCAATGTGATGTAGGTACATCCATAGTGCTGTTAGGGAAGGAATTCCAGGATTTTGACCCAGCAATAGTGAAGGAACTATATTTCCAAGTCAGGATGGTGAGTGACTTGAAGAGAAAACTCCAGGTGGTGGTGTTCTCATGTATCTGCTGCCCTTGTCCTTCTAGATGGTAATAGGGTTTGGAAGATGTTGTCTAAGGAACCTTAGTGAGTTCCTGCAGTGCAATTTGTTGATGGTACACACAGATGTCATCAACATCAGTGGTGCAAGGAGTGACTATTTGTTGATGGGATGCCAATCTAACTGGCTGCTTTGTCCTAGATATTTTTGAAGTTGTACTCATCTAAGTGAGTGGACAGTATTCCATCATACTCCTGATTTGCAACCTGTAGAAGGTGGACAGGCTTTATAGGAGGAGGGGGGATGAGGGAGATTCGCTAGAGGATTCCTAGCTTCTGAGTTGCCCTTGCAGTTAAAGTACTTACATGGCTAATTCAGTTCCGTTTCTGATCAATGATAACCACCAGGGTGTTGATAGTGGGGGATTTAATAACAGTACTGCCATTGAATGTTAAAAGGCAATGGTTAGATCCTCATTTATATGCCATGTACGTTCCTTGTCAACTAAAGCCTGCGTATTATCCAGGTCTTGCTGCATTTGGATGTGGACTGTTTTACTATCTGAGGAGTCACAAATGGTACTAAACATTGTGCCATCATCAGCAAACATGCTCACTTCTGACTAATGATAGAAGAAAATCACTGATGAAGCAGCTGAAAATGGGTGGGCCTAGGACACTACCCTGAGGACCTTACTGAAAGTATGTTTATTGCTACCACCAGACTGAGTAATATGTAAACTGTCTGTGTTGTTATATGCTGTGTCTGAGGCCAGAACTCTCCATTCACCTGACGAAAGGACAAACCCGAAAGCTTGCGAGCTTACTATCAAATAAATCGGTTGGACTTAAACCTGGTGAAGTCAGACTTCTTATTGCTACCACAATCAGATTAGACAATTACAGACACCACAACCAGAAAGGGACAGTGTTGGCTGCCTTCTTCATTCTTTCTGAGCTATTTACCTTATTCTCGATGGTCTGAGCTATATCCTCATAATAGGTTACAGCAGACCACACAATGAATCGTCCCACACACTGACAAGTACTCAATGATTCCTCCCATCTTACCAACTAAATCACTGAATTAGACCATTAGTGAAATGGTCGATGGTGTTCCATGTGACAACAAGACTTTCCTTCATTTGTATGCTGCCATGTGTGGTTTAGTTATGGAAGGGAATCGTGAACTACATGGCCAGTTGACAGCCTTTGTCACCTAGCAGCAGCCATTCTGCTTTGATCTAGTGGCTGGAATACTGATGTCACAACAGATCAGTATAACATGACTGCTGCCAGAAAACTGGATCCTCAAACTCTCGGCACCTCTATCTGTGAAAAAAATACCAGAGGACACGATGATTATGATAGACAGTCAAATGGAAATTCCAGGAAACAGGCGATCCTTTCTAGAAGCAAATCTGTTATGGTCCATTAGTAAAGCCATCAGGTTAAAATACATCTCCAGCAAAATGCTTCATAGGAAATTCACCAGTCTGTGTTTTCAGAAGCAATTTTCTTTTCTGCCACTAGTCAGAATAGAGAAATTTTAACAGCCTTAAGAGCGTTATTGATATTTGAATGAATGCAAGATCTTCAAAACATGATCTTTATTTCACTGTCAAACATAAAAAGCAACTACTTTATCACTAGTTATGAAAGATGTTGAGATTTATTGTGGCCTTTGTACCTTGCAACTTCCTGTGTAGTTACCTCTGAACTATTTGAGTTGTTCAGAAACTGATGCAAGATTCTTTCTAGTTATGCATAACGTTCTCCTGTTCTCCTGTATTTCAGCTGTATTTGAAATTGACTTTTAAGTTTTATCGATGGATGAGTTACTGCTGAATGGGCATAAATAACAGATTTATATTACACCTTTTGACTTGTTGTTGCAACACAAAATATTGATGCAAGATTCCCATTGTATTCTAATTCCACCACCCCCATCTCCCTCAAAGGTCACTTGCTGTTACTTTCCCACACATTTATGTAAGATTCATGATTGTGGAGCAGTTGTATAAATCTTATAGCTACTGGAGCAGTTGGAAAAGGTTTTGGATGAGTTGTAATTTCTGAAGGGGCTCAAGACTTTGCGAAGAACAATACTAAGGTAATCAAGTTTGGAGGTGACAATAGATACCGTTAAGGATTTCATCAGTAAAGTGCAGAAGCATTCATTTCCATTAACTCATTGCATTCTAGGATCTAGGTTGTCATGTTGGTTGATGGTTCAAATGGTCTCCTTCTGCACTGTAGGGATTCTATATCTCCATCAAAAACAAATCTACCATTGCTATCTCCTCATTTCCACAGGCATAACTCTGAGTTTCCTGTCACTCGCCAATTCAATTCTCCACCTTGCACCCACTCTGATTTTTCTGTTAGCATTCCTCACTTTTCAACTCAACATTCTCCAATCTTCTGGATTTCATCATTCAGTTCAACAATTTTGGATCATAACCTCTCTCCATTTCTTTTGAAATGGAGATCTTTGCTGGTTTTGGCTTTTCTCATTTCTTTATTTGTCTGCTTTGCATTCAGATGCATGCCAGCCAGCTATTCACAGAAAAAATGAAACACAATGAATTCAATGATCCTAATGTCTGTGGCTTTACCATTTGTATCCAACCATATTCAGTTGTAATAGAGTGATAGATAATTAAACGACTAATCAGAGGAGGTGGCACAAGTATCTGCCTCTTTATATTTGTTACTTAGCTTATTTGATATATTTTATTTAGTTATTTGACCAGTTTTAAAATAAACCTCCTGTGGCCTGGTGGTATAGGTCACTGGGAATTTATTAACCTAGAGCAATGTTCTGGGGTTCCGGGTTTGAATCCCATCATGATAGTTTCCCATCATAGATAGTTCAAATTAAAAAAAAAATCATCCTGTGGCAGACATGGGTGGGCTGAAAAACTTCTACTAACATCCCAATCCTTAACAATGGAGGAGTCCACACTTCAATGCAAAAAACAAGGTTGAAGCATTTAAAACTATGATTAACCAAAATTGTTACAGTGGATGAGCCATCTCTGCCTTGACCTGAAATCCTAGACATCATAGATGTCAATGTTTTGCCAATTGATTCACTGAATATGATATTAAAAACAGCTGAATGCATTGGTTACAACAAAGGAGATGGTCTCTGACAGCATCCCTTTAGCAGGACTGAAGACTTGTGCTCCATGGCTAGCCATGCCTCTTGCCAAGCTTTTCCACCATAGGTACAAAACTGGCATTTATCAAAAAATGTGGAAAATTGCCCATGCATGAGAATTCCAATCCAGTCAATTTATTTTTAATCATCAATAACGTGACAGCATGTGACACTGACAGTGCTATCAAGCAGCGCTTACACGGCAATAACCTGCTCATCAATGCTTAGTTTAAAGTTCTGCTAGGATCACTCGGTTTTAGATCTCGTGACAGTTCCAAAGGTGAACAAAACAGCTGAATTCCAAAGGTATGTTAAGAATGACAGCCCATGACAAAAAGGCAACACTTGACCAAGTGTGACAGCAAACAGCCCTAGCAAAACTGAAGTCAATGAATCAGGGGAAAACTCTCTACTGGAGTTGCACTCATAACTAACAAAAAGAGAGATGGTTCTGGTTGTTGCCGGGCAATTATCTCAGCCTTCGGACATCACTGCAGGTGTACATCAAAGTAGTGTCTTCAACTCAACTGTCTTCAGCTACTTCATTATTGACCTCCCACCAATATAACGTCAGGGATGGGATGTTTCCTGACAAATGCAGAATGCTATGTATCATTTGCAACTCCTTAGGTACTGAAGCTGTCTCTTGCAAGCATGCTGCTAAGTCTGGACAACATTCAGGCTTGATCACTAGTAAATAATATTCACCCACACAAATGCCAGGCAATGACCATCTTCAGCAAGACAGAATCTAGTCATCTCCCCGTAATGCTCAATAACTTTACCATTACTGAATTATCCATGAATGACATCCTGGGAGTCACCATAAACCAGAAATTTGACTGAACTAGTCATATAAATATTGTGGCTCAAAGATCAGGTCAAATGTTGGGAATTCTAAGGTGAATAACTCACTTTTTTTCTCCCCAAAGCCTGTCCCAATATACAAGGCACAAGTTGGGAGTGTGATAGAATACCCTCCGCTTGCTTGAATCAATGCAGCTTCAGCAACACTCAAGGAGCTTAACACAGTCAAGGACAAAGCAGCTTGTTTAATTGGTACTCCATGCACCTTTCACGAAGGGAGCAGTGTTTACAATTTACAAGATTCACTGCAGCAACTTACCAAGGTTCCTTCAACAGTATCTTCCAAATCCATGATGTTGATCATTTAAAAGAACAAATAGATATTACCACCAACACAGTTACGTCTAAGTCACACATAATACTGATTTGGGAGCTTTTTTTTGCTACTGTCGCTGACTCAAAATCCTGGAATTTACTTCCTAATAGCATTGTGGATGTATGTATACCACATAGAGTTGAATGGTTCAAGAAGGTGGCTCACCATCACTTTTCAAGGACAGCTAGAACTGTATAAGTGCTAACCTTGCCAGCAATGCTTATTTATATCCTACAAATGAACAATAAAAGTCATGCTCTCTTACTTATATGCCAGTTTTTCATTTAAACATAGCATCAGAGGGGATTAAGATATGGTGATTTGACTGATGCAAATTCCTTCCTGTTGTAAATTCCCTCTTCCACTACGTTATACATAATGTATAACTATATTTCCACATCCAATGTCTCAGTTACTATATCTTGCTGATATTTCTCCAAGTAAGTATGCTTGTTTACCATGTTAACAACAACTTTTCATGCCTGCCTGACAGTACAATCCATGGCTTACCACTGCTTTCTTTTTTTGCCATTACTTTTATTCTGCACTGCTAGCAAAACTGTTATAGTGTGATTAAAAATGGTACAGAAACTGGCTGTGCTGTAACTTTTTTTTATCTTCTTTCTATGCTAGTTGCTGTCCTCCAAAACAGTACAATTTCTGACCTATACTCAGTGACACATACAGAATGTTATCACCAAATTTGCTGTTGTTTGTTGGAGTTCATAGATTTTGCGGAACAAATGTGCATTACACATTCAGCTGGAATATTCTATTGTTTTCAGTGCAATATGTGCAAAATTGGCCATATGAGTGCAGAAGATTGCAGAATTTCCAATGCAGATTATGTCCAGTGCCAGAAAGGATTCCCACAATCTTATACATTAGTTTATAAATCACTGTGATTGATACTGCCTCCACTATCCACCAACTGCATGAATCACCATTGGAAGTTTGATACAAACATATGAATTAGGAGCAGGAAGAAGCTATTGGGACCCTCCAGCCATTCTACCATTCAGTAAGATCATGTCTCATCGAATTGTGGCCTCAACTCCATATTGCATCCACCTTCCACTGAAAGGCCTATTGACCTCTGCCTTAAAAATTTTGAGTGGTCTTATCTCCACCATTCTCCAGGAAACATAGTTTTGAAAACTCATGACCCTCAGGGAAAAAAAGTTTTCTCATCCCTATTTTTTTTTGTTAATTTTTAACAAGTTTTTTGCGAACTGCTCAAATTTGTGGTCTTTTGAGAAAACTTTAGAAAGTTAACTTTTTTTGGGTGCAAAGCACTCAGGCACTTAAAAGTTCTGAAAATTTTAGAAAATTACTATTGCAAAGAGTCATAGGTTATTTAAAGTCAGCTATTTAATTATCACATATTTCAAATTTAACTCCAAAACCTGCTACGGTGGGATTTGAACCAGCTGCTGCTGCTACCCCACTACTCCCCAACACCCCCCGCCCACCTTACCCAAGTTGCTATTTATTGTCTTGTCCAGCCCATCTTTTGTATCTCCACACACCCCATTTCCACTCTTTTGTCTGCTCCTTAGTAAACCTAGCTGCTGGACATACGATTAGGAGACAGCACCATTTCAACCTATAGACTGCAAATGGAAAAATCTATGACTAAAATGGGATCACAGTGACCTCTTCACTGATACTATGCAGGATGAAATAGCTATACCATTGAGTACTGGTCCCATGACTTCATTTGTTGGTGAAAAGAACTGATATTGGAAGTCAATTGGATCAGGAAAAGGAGCTACAGATGCTAGTATAGTATTTAAGGAAAATACATATCTGAAGAACAAACCTCCTTGTACAAATCTCCAGCACTGACCACACTCTATCAATTCTGCTTGATGGGCCACAGTACTGCAAGATTTCCAAAACAAGTCCTGCACTCGGAGCTTCAACCAAGCAAATGGTCCCGGGAAGTTAGAAAAATCACTTCAAGGACACCGTCAACACTTGCTTGAAACAAGTGCAACATTCCTACTGACAACCTGGGAATCCCTAGCACAAGGCTACCCGAAGTGCAGGAAAAGCACTTGGGAAGGAGTTGAACACCTCAAGTTTCATCACCAAGAACAAGCTGAAGCCCAGCATTGGCAGTGAAACGAGTGGGTGGCAACCTGGGCACCCCACCCATTCAGTCCTCCAACAACTGCCCCTCCTGTGACACAGAATATAGGTGGCACATTGGATCTCAATCACCTGAGAACTCATTTTTCGTGTGGAAGTAAGTTGTCCCCAGCTCTGAAGGACTGCCTGAGAAGAAAGAACTGAGGAAGCATTAACGGAATGATGACAATAGTCCCCGGCTGTAGTTAAGAACTTCAACTGAGATAGATGTTAATTGTTGTATGCCTGTTACCGCTAGATGTTTGATTATGGTAAACCAGCTGGGTAATTGGGTCAAAGCATCTGTTTCAGAAAAAAACTTACCTGAAGTTCCAGCTGTTGTACAACCTGCATCTGTACTCGACACTGTGCTGTACTTCTGTCATCCAGTGCATGCTCATTGTTGAGATGTCTGAAAAGAAATGATACATGAAATCTTCAGATAATCAACATTTTAAAAAATAAAGTTGTTGTGCTTTCCTGAGACAATAAAAAAAACACACCCATTTGTACATGTTTAATTTTTTCATTTAAAATTAAAAAAAAATTTTATATTTTAAAACTGGTCATAAAGGTCTTTATGATTTACAAAAAAAAAACTAACAGGCCAAGAACTGACAACAAAAATGAGTAGGAATCAACATTTTAATGTGAAACGAAGCTAAAATCCCATCATCCTGTGAAAGTACTGTTTTGTAATTCACCAAAATGACACGAAATGATTTTCTTCTAGAAATGTATGACTGAATATGTATGGCACATAAAGCTTTTGGTGCCATTAAAAAGCAACCAACCTTTTTCTTCTCGAAGGTCTCCTTATTTTCTGAGCTTTAACAGTTAATTATGTCATCAAGATAACAGAAATCAAATGAAGCCAGAATGAAGGCAAAGGACAACAAGAATAAGAAAGATGGAATCTGTCACAAGCTTGAATTATGAATATAATTATGCATGATTATTTTATACTGCGAAGATGTTCCCTTTTTCTGCACGTTTATAACTAATCTAAATAAGTACCTTGCCAGCAGACAGCATATTTCATGATTTATATAAAATGGTCTAGATAAGGTTCGCATGTGAAGGAAATATGATTGGAGGATTTTTATCAGCCTCTGCATGAATTACTGTTTGAAAATGCTTATGCAGTAGCATTTCATTAATCATTTAATCATAATCCTAGCAGGATGTTTGAACTGATTTCACAAATACCCTTTCATTTCACTACTTCATTATGCTCACTAATGGATCCAATATATTATATATATCATAAATTATATCAGATCTTCAATGACCATGTAGGTCACTGTCACTAAGCATGCCTTCATGCTCAGCTCGTCAGTTTAGCAAAATGTCGTTTGTGCTTGCTTTCTGAAATTCATTTCTGTCATTTACTACACATCACAGCAGTAGACTGACCACACCTGGCCAGGGTTTCCGCACCATTCAGGAATTTTTCTCCCCTCAGCAGGAATATCCAACAATTCTTTGCAGACTTTGTTACATGAGATGGGTCACTCTCTTCCCATAATGACAGCATGGGTCACAGTGCATAATTAATAGGAAATGAAATATTCAAATACGCTCTAATGCAGCTTGGTGAAATGTGGTTTAAATAAAAAGGCTATAAAAGTGTGGAACTGACATAAAGAGAGACTATGAATGTTGGCATGTGTCACTTCTTAGACCTCAGATGAAGTGTACGCAAAAGCTTTCTGGAGAAATGACAGTTGCTAATGTAAATTGGTGCAATAAAACAACCAACTAAATGAAGACCCTTTCATGGGACAAAAACGAGCCTTCTTCCATCCAGTCAGTTTACCATTATCACCAAGGCTTTCCTCATATTTCAACTAAACACAGATCTGAATATCAACAAATACATAGAAATTTTTTATATATAATTGGTCAGTGACAGAGATAACATTTTTTTTCAGGTACCCATTAATGGGAATATGAGATGTGAAATGTCAGCTAATGTCTATAAACAACCAATGTAATGTATGAAAGTATTATTTTCAATTTAATCATTAATCCAGGATTATTTTTAATTACATAATGGGCAAGAATAGCAGTCGAATCCTAAGGCAAAGTAAAAATTCTTTGAGCATTGATTGACCCTGTTGTATTTATTTTGGCTGGGGTGAATTTTTGGTCTCAGGCAAAAGGGGAAAAGCAGAAAATTGATCACATCAATATTCACTAAAAAGCTCTCTCCATCCAATGATACTAAAATAATTTCTCTGTCTGAAACCACTTCTCTAACTTTTAAACAATTTTGAGCTGCTATGTAGGATCTCATTTTCCCTCCTGCAGACATTCCAGTGCCAGTTTAACAATGCTAACCATCACAGGCACTTTAAAATCTGCTGTCCTTCAAAAACCAGTTAAAAATTTCCAACTATGCATTTCTGATTACGTATGCAAAAGTTGTGGTTTTAAAGAACTAAATGGAAGGTTAATCGTGCAATTTAAAATACTTTAGGTATGACTCAAACATGGTGAGGAGGGAAGGCCCCCTACTAGCTTTTGCGTCCCCAGGTTTGACTCTCAAATTTCTGAGTGATATACATTGCAGTAGAATAACTTGTTTCATGCTAAAACTGCAAAATATACTTATCCATTCATTGTATATTTGATGTACAATCATGCTGATTGTCTTTATCATCAACATGCTTAGATCTCAGCAGAATGGCTATTTTGCTTTTGAAGTGCCGTATGAGTATCTCTGGCAAGGCCAGCAATTATTACTCTGCCTTTTTGATTTACTGCAGTCATCTGGTGTAGGTACACCTGCAGTGTCATTAGGGAGAAAGCGCAAGGATTTTGAACCAACAACAGTGAAAGAATGACAATATAGTTCCAAATTAGGATAGCGTGTGGTCTAGGATGGGAAGTTGCATTTATCATATTCTCACTCATCTTTTGCCCTTGTCCTTTTGGGTGGTAAAAGTTCTGTGTTTGTAAGATGCTGTCAAAAGAGCCTTGGCACATGGCTGCAGTGCACCTTGTATATGATACACACTGTTCCACAATACGGAGTAGTGGAGAAGTTGCATGCTTAAGATGCTGAATGAGATGCCGATTAAATAACCTGCTTTGTCCTGGATTGTGACGAGCTTCTTGAATGATGTTGGAGCTGCACTCATCTAGGCAAGTGGTGAGTAATCCGTCACACTCCTGCCTTGTGCCTTGAAGATGTTGGACAAGGTTTGAGGAGTCAAGCAAGGTACGCAGAATTCCCAATCTCTGACCTGGTTTCTCAGCCATTGTATTTAAATGGCTAGTCTAGTTAAGTTTGTGATAAATGGTAACTCTGAGGCTGCTGATGTGGGAAATTTCAGTGATAATAATGTTGTTGAACATGAAGAGGAGATGGTGCAATTCTCGACTGTTCAAGATGATCGTTGTGTGGTATTTGTATGGCTTGAATGTTACTTGCCACTTATTATACAAGCTAGAATATCACCCAGGTCTTGTTGCATATGGACACAGTTGGTTTCTAAGTGGTTATGAATGGTACTGAAAACAATGCAAACATCAGCCAACATTCCCATTTTTGATCTTATGGAGAAAAGGTCACTGATCAAACAGCTGAAGATGGTTGGACCAAGGGCACATCCTGAGGAACACCTGCCATGATGTCATGATACAATGGACTATAAATTATTACTTATTTCATAAAAATTCTGAGGGTTAATAATTTAATTGATATCATAAGCTGAGACAGAGAGCTGGAGTCTCCTGTGGGTTTGGTAAAACCAACCTGTGCTTTCTTGCACCTTCTGAAATACACACCCTACTCATTTGTGACTTTGCCCAGGAGTTTTGCCTTTTCGTACAGGAATTGAGTTGAAACACATTTTGAGTTTATGGAAAGGCAAGCCAGTTAGAAGGCTCGCCTTTCTCCAGAGCAGCCAAGTTCCCACCATGTTTAAAGGCCTCCCAGATCTCATCTCTCCACCAATGCCATCTATGTCCCCTCATCCCCACACCCATCCACATGCTATCCCATGCATCCTTCATAGCCACTCACACAATATGCACTATGTACAGTCTTCAGAAGCCATTCAAAAGCAATGTGAATTTTTAAAAATCATTGAAAAAAATACACTTCAACCAATCCAATAAAACCCTGAATTCAAACAAACTGGCAAAGCTTCTCCCAAAAAATTCTAAGTGTTGAATTAGCATCACAAATAGAGTAGATCATGCTATTTTCTTCAGCAGGAGTTTCAAAATGAATCTCCCACACTATGCGCATAGCGGAGTGCACTAGCGTGAGTCACTCCACAAATCAGTGAGTGAAGTATATTCCCACTGGAAAGGCCAGCAGCATAGCACTGAGTAGGTAACTGCGCATGTACCATTTGTCAGCACTGAGATCGGTGTATGTGCAGTAGCCCGCACTGCCAGCCTCCTGATTGCTGACTAGTCCCGTGATCCCCACGTTGCTGGCCTCCATGATTGCTGGTTTTCAAAACATGTCCTGGATTGTGACAAGTTTCTCAAATGGCGAGCAGGTCTGGAGACTTCAGTCACAGGCCCACTAATGGAACTTAAAGTAGATTCAAATTAGGGACTGAGTACATTAGGCACTGCCAATTTCTGGTGCGGAGCTGATGGTATTAGAAATCCAGGGCTGGGAGATGCACGGTGGCCTGGATGCTCAACCTGAATCGACCTCCACTCAAGTTCCCCAACCCGCTGGGATGGGAGAATTGCCCCCGCTATCTATGATACTAGAACGAAAGAAAGAGTACTCCAGAGCAAAGAAATGCAATCCTTTAAATTCCTATTAGGTGTGTAAACAAACAAGAAACCGCAATAAATGCATATTCTGTTATTACAGCCTCTTAAAAATTTCAAAAGCTTTTGCATCAGTTGGTCATCTGGTAAGCTGATGCCATTAGTAGTTTTTCAAATCCAGCCAAGCATTCATAATGACTAAAGCTGCTATAATAAAAGCTTCCAGCTCCATCATCTAAAACTCATAGAACAGAATGCTGTTCAATTTGCATTTCAAAGCAGACTGTCAATCAATCTATGAATGGGAGCAGGCACAAAGATTTCATTTCAACCTTCAAAAGTAAGGCTTCTTTCTTAAGAGCCACAGCTGTCAACCGATTTAAATCGTAACATAAAAATTAACAGCAGAGTTTAACAGACCTTCTTTTACTTTTCTAATGCATTATGTCAGTTTGTTCTTCCAATGGAAAAAGTACTGTAATGCATGACAACAGTTATACAATGCTGGCCAATGCAAGGGTCAACTTACCTTGGGAGGATAGATCCCTATAGTGAATAAGTGAATTAAAAATATCTTCATTACAACACAGCATTTAATACTGACAATTAAAGGTTTCAAAACAATTTACATTTAACTTTTAGAATGTTCCTGAATCCTCAGCAGGCTTCCCTCAGTGATCACAAACTCTTTAAGGAAATGCGTTTTTTTAGGACATCCAAAACCCACACCAGCAAATGCAAATATTGTGCAGGAGGAAATATAATTTTGCCATGGTCATCACCAAGAGGACCTCCAACTTCTGAAGAAATGAATGTGGATTTTTGACGCAAGTATTTTTCAACCCCAGAAAAAATTATGGTCGGAATTCACCAACCTTGCCCATGGCTGGATTCTCTGGTCCTGTTGCTATGAATGGAGATTTAACCAAGTTCCAAATTCTCCATTGTCCATGACAGCAATGGCGGAGTGAACGGGACCAAAGAATCCAGGTCCATGTGAAAATGGCATGGGTTTGGGAAAGCAGAGGAAATTAGCTTTTCCTGTGCAAAACATTGCTACTCTGTATCTTCATTGGGAGAAAAAAAATCCAAACCTGAATTCATTTTTGTGATCATATATATTAGGCTGATAAAAAAAAGTAGACCACACTTAGATTTCATTTGATGTAAACAATATTTTAAAAGCTACAAAAATGTTACAAAAATGGATAAATCCATGGATGTTAAAAAAACGTTATTGTTGAATCAACCGATGTATTGGTTTGCATTGTATTAAACAGAATTTTCAATTCCACATATTTTGTGACAATAGTTATGAACATTGGTTGACGCTTGAAGTTCATTGTCAGTTTTAAAATCAATTTGATCCATATATATGCAGCTTTTAGAATAATTCATATATATTTTTAATTAGCTCCACCACAGCTTTTAATTTGTTGCAATTTCCAAAGGACTTGCGATTTTTGTGAGTTTTAGGATCTCTGTGGTCTATTTTATGGGTCTATTTCTGTTGCAAGTGGAATTAGGGCCTAGCAAAGTTTGTTTTTTTTTTGTAATTCTCTCTCAAAACCTTGAAAATTTGCATTACACAGTTAATAATTATATTTCTATTTACATCTCTGTTGCCTATGTAATGCCAAAATGGCAGATTCCTTGCAGAGCTCCAGGTCTGTCTAGATATACCCCTTTTATTTTGCTTGCCCATTCTTTGTTCCATCCTTCTAATATGCTTTATCCCAGCTGCTAGCATCGGCTGAATTTCACTCAAAGCTCAAGATCTCCTGGATTTTGAAATTAAGAGGATTTTTTAAGTAAGTAAAGCAAATCCTATTAAATGATCAATTTACCCCAAACTAACAGAGTTTTTGTGCCATATTGCTTAAAAGAAAATGTTTTTTTAAAAAAATACCCAGTTCAATAATGAAGTGAACTGGTGTGAAAGTAATTGCCCAGCTTACTTTCGTAATTTTCCATTTTCCTGATAAGACTTAAAAGGTGCAGCATTAATTTTGCCCTTGACTTTTTAAACAATATTTAACTTCAGTAAACAGCATTTAAAAAAAATCATGAGGAAGTCAAATGATCTTCAATTTAAAAGAAAGTTGTCATTGTTTCAATTCTAGTGTCACTAGAGGGCACTGTGGCATATGGGTCACTCTGACCCTTTTAGACCATCGCACCAAAGGTTTTAACACTACTTAATGGTTGTTAGGTTTTGTATACAGGCAAATCTCAACTAATATCAATAATGAATATGACTTAAAGTAAGATCCTGGGGAGAATAGAAGTCAAAACAGTAAACAAAGGAAGCACAAGAAAATAACTGTTCCAATTGTCCCCTCACAACATTCTCAAGAATGGAACAAGTTCACAATTTATTGCACATTGACTTTTTCACGTGCATTGCTGTTTAGTATATTCTTCTTAAAATTAAAAATCCCAATGCTGCAAATTCATGCAAAAAGGTTTTGAATCTACACATGAGAATTCTGAAGGCCTTGTACTCATGGAACACATTAAATAGAAGTCTCTTTGTAATTAAAGTTTTTCTTTAAATGCTTGCTGAGTTTGAATAGTCTAGACAAACAACTGAACTACGCCACAGTGAGCTAATAAAAACAAGTTCAAAAAAATCACTCATAATAAGTCTTTCTTTCATTTTCCATACAGCTTCCATCTTAGCTGGGTCTATTTTATGTGAAATTTTATTAAAAGAAGCTGATATAAAAATGCAACAGTCAAGTGTCAGTAATTTGTTTTTAAGTGCTACATTCCATTCTCTAAAGCTGTTTGTATACTTCAGTATTAAAAACAGATGGGATTGTATCACTGTCTGAAAAATTACCTAATCTCTTAGCCATTTCAGTACTGAAACTTTTTCAGTATCCAAAATGTGACAGTGATCTGATTACTCAACTAGAATGATATTTGTGAATATCAAGTAAAAATTATAAATTAAAGCACATATGGAATTTGTGGCTCAGGTGGTCTCATCATATGACTGTAACAAATATTTTTTGTGTCTACCGAGCCATTCATATCCTAACGCAGTTCATAAGTGGTTAAAAGCTACCATTTTGAGTTGACTTAGTACCAGGGACAATTTCTCACTGTGATAGCATTTAAAAAAAACTGACTTAATGTAAGACAATATTAGACTTTTGGTAATTGATCTATCGAAGCACATATTTGAATTCCTATGACGAAATGGTTTTCAAACAATGCTGATTATCATACAGGATAAGAGTACCTACTGGCACTGTATTGACTAACATTAACTGGAACAACAGTTGGCCAATTATGTTTGGCAGTTAATTAATAACCAGGAGTTTATGAGCCAGCATTGCAACTAGCTAAAAAACAAATAAGGAAATAAATATGCACACTGCTTACAGGGTCTGCTTTTTTTCCTGATACAACATTCACTGACAACAGTTATAGAATTGTACATATGTTCATTTTCTTTTCAGCTGGTCTAAGTATATATCAGCATAGATATAGAAATTAACTGGCATGGCATACGTCTACTTTGTCTTACTCCCCAACCAGCAACCCACCGCACCCTCTTCTCCCCCCCACACCCAACACAACATTTTAACCTCCACTAATCACAAACATGGGACTATCAGTTTGATTCAGACATCAGTCCCATGACTGCCATTCTACACTTTAACGAGCAAGTTTACTGCAATTCTGTACATCATAGATGTCATTTTATTCAGGTCAACTGTGTTATTCTGCTGGATCCCTGAGTTAATCAAATGTCAATCAATTAATGGATGAAAAAACAGAGCTGGACTTACTTCAGAAACTGTCCAAAGTCTTCACAGACTGCCTCACAACCAGGCCATTTACACACACCATGACCGTATAAAGGATGATTGCACCCGTGCTCCTCATGGGATAAGCTGAAGAACAGAAAACAGAATATGTATATCTTAGCTACAGCTAAGACTATATATACAGAAGAGTCCCTTTACAAGGCTGAAATGCACAAGAGCCATACAAAAGGGATATTATAGGGGAGAAATATTATAATAGGGGATAGCACTATAAAAATTGTTGTATTTAAGATTATAGCAGAGTTTTAATGGGTTATGCATTATATAGTTTCTCAGTTAGTCAGAGATCTGCAATAAATGCAACACGTGGTATATCAAAGAGCTTCATAAAAGTGGTCCACACATTATGCTTGTTGAACTACAGCAATGTAATGTCAGTGTTTTTTCAGAAGCTTATAAATTATGAGGATATGATCTGCTCTTAGCAGTTGAAATTACCGTTACATTAATAAGGTAGATGTACTTTGAAAAGTTCAGAAATGGGAAAAAAGGTTGATTATGAAAATTTGCTACCTAACAATAACAAAAGACATGTCATTCCAATGCATGCATGACCCAGTCCTTCCTAAACAGGAAACAGACACTCAATGCTGGACAAGTGCTTAATGCAGCCTTTCTATATCCAGATCACTGGAATTCAACTTCTCTACGGCCTTTCACTAATTGTTAATACCAAACATCAGTCATTTCTTAGAGTCGTCTGTAGAAATATTTACTATAAGGACAATAAAGCAAACATTCACTGCTGAAAGCCAACTTTTGCAAAGCTAGTGTTACATTATACCATTTAGGAATATTTCAAATAGCAACAAAAGATAAAAAACAAAGGCTGGTATATTCCAAATGTTAGGTTACTCATTTCTCCAGAAACAAAGCACTATGTATTCAGTGAACAACCAACGACTTGGTTACATGACTGGTTCAGGGCTTGGTAAATATTAGCGATCCAGCCAGTCTACCACAATTGTAGTGAATTCTGTCTGTCTCCGATGGTTGCAGGCTGGTTAGTTCCTATATGAAAACAATGACAGAAAACCTATAAACCCTCAGCAACTTTCGAATGGATCTGAATTTATTAATGCTTATCTTCGGTGGTCAGCAAAAGAATGAACACAAAAATCTCTTGGCCTATTTTTGTGCTGGAGAATCCTGATAGGGAGGCAAGACACTTAGAAGAGCGCAAGCGAGTTAAAATAAAGTTCTAAAAATAAACCTCTACTTATAATTTAATTTTAAGTACATTTACCTATATTGCTCATTTTCTTGTTATAACCAACCCGAAAGAATGATTTTACTTCACTTGTCTGAGTCACAAGGCACAAATGATCCAGGTCATGTGGTGAGCAGTCAGATGTTATCTCTGTTCAACTGAGTAATAAACCACATCCCCCTTCATATATTTCAATGCGATCAGGACTTTCATTAGTTAAATGGAAGTCTATTTGAAATATCCTGCACAGAAGCTCTGGCACAACTGACAAATCACAATAGTGAAGAAACCAAGAATTTTGCTCAAGTTCTAACATGAAAGTGAGCTGACTTTTCTGTAAAAGCCAGACTTATGCTGGCAGCATCTGCAACACCAACACCACTGTCAACTGATTATACATGTAAGAGAACCCAAGGAAAATTAATTTTCTGACCATTAAGTTCTTCTAAAGATACAATCTGGCTAATCCTGACACCTCCCTCCTATAAGGGCAAGATTATCAATGAGAACTCAATGCATGATGCGGAATTGGGATAGGCACAATAAGTAGTCTCACAACACCAAGTTAAAGTCCAACAAGTTTATTTGGTAGCATAGCTTTTGGAGCATTGCCCCTTCATCAGGTGACTCACCTGCGCAATTGATATTAGCCAAAGGTTTCTCACCTGATGAAGGGGCAACACTCCAAAAGCTTGTGCTACCAAATAAACGTGTTGGACTTTAACCTGGCGTTGTAAGACTACTTACTGAACTCAATGCATGGGAAAGCATTTCTTAAAAGTTGTGGCCTACCACATTGTGGCATGCAACATTGAAGTTCCAACAGTATACCAACACTTCAGCATACTTGAATACAAGTACTGTCTATCGCTCAGTGTAACAGCATGACAGTTTCATATTGACGCATACAGGCTTTATATTCTAGCACTGTGCTTAATGGCTCTCCATGAGACATGATAAGTAAATGGTGTTTACAAAAAAAAAGTTAACTACATGCAAATTATCAATATCTTCATCTGAACCACTGCTCAAGTATTATTCTTATAGCGTCAGAGTTTCCAAAGCAATTTAAATATTCTGAGTTAATGTACAAAAAGTACACTTAGACCTTAAAAAGGTTGATCAGAGTACTTTCTAAATGAAGGAAAGCTAGAAACAGGAGGTCCAAAGAGATTTAGAGATTCATGTGTATAGATCATTGTAATGTTATGCACAAGTATAGAAAATAATAATTTTAAGGTTAAAGGAATCCTAGTCTTTATATCTGAAGTTCTAGAATACAAGAGGGTGGAAGACATGTTTCATGACTGGAGTGCTGTGAGTAGTTTTAGGCTTCACATCTTAGATAGGATATATTGGTCCAGATCTGCTTCTTCAATAGAATGTCAAGAGGTATTTTGGAACTGAACACACACAACTTCCAGCGGCCTCACTTACAGTGAAACCAAAATGATATGGTATGCCTGAATAGGCTCCAAAGCAGTTCAGCTATAATTCCTATTCTTGAAACATCAGGCAGCACTCGTGTGAGAATTTTGCTTATTTGCACACAGCTTGCAGAGATTTTTACATACAAGTTAAGAAACAAGAGTAAGCCAGCAAACAGATGGGGTAAATGAAGGCATCACTCCTGTAAACTGATATAATTAGCAACAAATATGTTCAAGATTTCCCCAGCTTTGCAGACTTCTCTTCCCACCCACTTCTTCCCACCAGCTACTGCATGATGTCTCCAAAATCTCAGTACTGCTTCTGATATATCCAGAAGGAAATGGGGCAAGAGGAGCCAGAGAGCTATTTAGTAATGATCGTGATTATATGCCATGACGCAGTGTCAGGAAGCTGAAGAACTTCTTCTCATCAGTTTACAAGTAGCTAAAGCAAATTCCTCTTCACTGCATGACTGCTGATAAAAATATTTTAAAATGTTAAAAGTGACGGACTGCTAACCTCAAAAAACATGATTTTTTTTTCATTAGTAGGATATGGTTTCATCAAGAATATGCCTCGCCGCTAGGCCTCCAATATTGTGCTGCAGTCCTGTTGCAGCCAGGAGAATAAGTTCCAGCTACAGCCTATGCACAAGTGAATTTGATTTCCTTTGGTCAATCAGTGGAGAATGTCCAGCTAAATGGCTCACTTTTGTTCTAATGCTCCTAAAGGCATCGTTTTATCATTTGACAATAAGACTGTTGGACTGTACATCAACAAATAAAACCACAGACTGTTCAACTGATGTCAACTTTGGTGGAATCTTGATAAAAAATTCTGATTGGGATCAAGGCAAAATTTCATATTTCTGCATGATGTCAGCATAAATACCATTTCTAAAAGAGAAAGGAGTCCCATTATTCACAATACCGACCAACACGAGCAAAAAAATCATAACCTCTATTTCAACTAATACCTGCACGAGCCTAGTGAATTTCAACAGTGCTCAATTTAAACACCTCTAATATCCAATCAGGATTTATTTTGCAAATAGTAAAATGTGATTGCATGGTACATATGTATTGTTTGGTGATTTGTGGTAAGTCTAGCTAAATTTGTAAGGTTAGAGATGGTGCAGTAATTGAGGTTGAAGTATTTATGTGTTAAAGGTCAACACATAAACACCCTGATATGGTGTAAAAGCTAAGCAATATAGCTCCATCAAGTCTCTGGCCCTTGACTCTGAGCTAGTTAAGTGGTTGGGAAGGCATATAGGCCGCATTTCATTATATTCGAGCAAACTGCTTTGTCTGCTCATTTACCCACATCCTTCTTGTAAAGTTATGGTAACATTTAGTTGGTCAAGGTAGACATGAATGTCATTCAAACTCCAGAACACAAAATGAGAATGACTGTAATATTTGCAGGAGGTTTATCATTTAGGTAGCAGTTAGGAATGCCTTTTTGTACATTTTATTGAGAAATTAAATAGCTTTGGGCTTACCTTATTTCATTTCTTATGATAATCTTAACAGAATTTCTTTGAGTGTCAGTCATACACTCAGAATTCTGCATTGATATATGCCTATGGACTTTAATCCACATCACTGATGGGCCCAAATAATACAGCAATTTTGTGTTACTGTAGTATCAACACTTGCTCAAAAATGTGTCACAGGTTGAAGACGGACACTGATATTACTCCAGCCTAACATCGTTTAACTACCAAAATCATATTCTCAACCAAGGGATGAATTTGTCATCATTATGAAGGAGTTTCAGTTACAAGTTTGGCTCCTAAATATATTTGGTTTAAGAACAAACATAGAAGCTACGATTATATTCTATTTCTTAATATACTGAAGAGAAAGTAATTAATCTGTTTTTTTTGAGTTTGGCACATTTTGATTTGCAATGAACCTCAATGATCAGTTGATAAGAATAGTCTTTCTTTGGAGCAGTAATACTGCTGCAAAGTACTCCAATTAGTGTTTCACTTAGAAACTGCAGAGATTTGGGGACTCAGGCTTGAAACTCTAATAAAAAGTTGTATACTGTAAAGTTAAGGCAAAGGCAAACGAGTCCATGTGACATTTATGCTTCCTCCCTTCTTTCCTGAACCAAATCTACTATTGCAATCCTTCTCCCTCAAATGTTTGCCTAGCTTTCCCTTAAATGCATCTATATTATACACTTCTACAATTCCTTGTGGTAGTGAGGCTCATATTTTTGCCACTCTATCGAATTTCTTGATGATTATCTTATATTGATGGTCTCTAGTTACTCTTCCCCATAAATAGAAATATTTGTTCTGTACCTACTCTATCAAAATATTTCGTAATTTTAAGAAACTTTGCAAGATCTCCCTCAGCCTTCTTTTTTTCAAGAGAGAAATGAGATCAAACCTATTCATCCTTTACTGATACATATACCCACACATTTGTACAGCATTCTTATAAATCTTCTTCACATTCTTTCCAGATACAGCAAACAGAAGAGCACACAGTCTCTTAAATTGTTTAACCAAGGTTCAAAACAGGAGTAATATAACCTCTACTTTTCCATTCTAATCTTTCTGAAAATAAAGCCTACTGCTTGATTTGCTTTATTTTAGAATCTTGCTAACCTGTGGTGCAACTTTTAATGATTGGTTCCAAGATTCATTTATTTCTTTATCCCATCTAGACTTGCACCTTCCAAGTTATGAGGTACTCCCATATTCTTCCTACCAAATTGTACTATCTCAGATTTAACTGTGTTGTGGTTCATTTGTCAATTATTTTCCCATTCTGTCAGTCTATCGCTTGTCCTCCTGTGCTTTATTGCAGTCCTCCTTAGCACTGACCATCCTCTTCCATTTGATATTAACTTCAAATTTAGAAGATGTGTTTTTGATTCCAAAGTTCCAATTGTTGCAAATTGCGAATATAGTGGTCCCAACAGTGGTCTTGTGGAATACCACTTCTCAACCTCTACGACATGAGTAAGAATATTTCACTCTCACTCTCAGTTTTCTATCTTGAAGCCAGCTAGGAATCCATTCTGTCATTTGTCCCCTGACTCGACATTCACTGATTTTATTCATGATTCAAAATGCAGCTTCTCAAAAACCTTCTGAAAATCTGGGGATGGTGATGGTGCCAGCAATTGGGTGCCCGGCAGTGCAGGGCAACTGCATATGCGACGATCTCAGCTTTGACAGACTGGTGCATGCATAATGGCCCACTCGATGATATGCTGCTACATTTTCCTGATTTTCAGCATGACTTTTCCTAAGACACTCTATAGTGAACAGAATGTGGGAGATTCATTTTGAATTTTGAAAACCCCATGAAAAAAACCAGCAGGAGTTACTGCAGTTTTTACATGAATTCGACACGTCAAATTTTTTTGGGAGCATCCCGGTCCAGATTAATTACCTCTATTACATTGCCACTCTTTACTCTCTGTGTTGCCTCTTCTAAAATTTCAATAAAGGTTGATCAATTCAGCAGTCTATTCATTTTTATAATTTTATTTTCTAACTGTTTCTCCTATTCTCTCCTTTAGTAGGAATTTCATTATTTTTCCTATCAACAATTTTAAGCTGACTGGGTCCATAATTCCTGGGCCATGATTCATTCCCCTATTTAAATGCAGGGATTACATTTGCTATCCACCAGTCCTTTGGCACAGAACCTTTTTCTATCAAATTACTGAACATGTGTAGCAATGTCTCTGCTATCTCTTCCTTAACTTCTTTTAAAATGTGTGGATGCAATCTGTCCAATCTCAGGATTTTTTCCTCTTTGGAGTTGAATAAATTTATTCAGTATATCCTTTTTTTTATTTTAGATGCACTTATCACATTACTCATTTCTTCATGCAATGTTACATTGACCTGTTCAATCTCTCTGATAAATATTAGAAGCAAAATAATTAATTAATATTTCTCCCATCTATCTATCATTACCTGTCATATATCCTGTTTATTCCCTAATGGTTCTACCCCATTTGAGTCTTCCCTTTCTTAATTATTGTGCATGTAAATTATTTTACTACTTTCTTTTATGCCTCTTAATAATTTGATATTCCAGTTCATCTTTGCTTTCCTCATGTATTATTTTCACATCTCTCCTAATCTTTTCATATTCTCCCTTATCCTGCACTCTTCCACTGCACTCTTCTGCTGTCTATGTATTTAATATACTCCTCCTTCCTAACTTCAATGGTTCTCTAACGTCTTTGTTCATCTGTGTAGTTGAGCTTGTTTTTTCCTTTCAGCTGGACTTTGTTGAAAAACATGGCTGGATTTTCCCATCCCACTGCAGTGAATGGAGATTTGGCTGGGTGGCAAATTCTCTGACCTCACTACAGTGGGAATATGGTGTGAACAGCCAGTAAGATTGTCTTTCAAATTAGCTTTTCACCATACTATGTTTCCCACTGTTATTCTATACATTGTTTATCAATATTGCCGCCTATTTGTTTTCTCAAGTTTTACTCTCGACCCTTCAAATTAGCTTTTCTCCATACCATTAACCTGGTATTGCTATATTCATTTTTTTCTCTTAGCATCATCTTAAAGCATACTATATTGCCTAAATATTCCCTTACTGTTACCACTCTTATCTGCCCTAGTTCATGCTCCATTACTGGATCAAAAGTGAACCTTATCTTGTCAAGACTTTTATATATGGGGTTCAACAGGAATCCTATACATACTATGAGAACTCCATTTCCTTATCCCTTTTAGCTACATCTCCTAATTAATACCATATTGTTGAGATTCTCCCATAATTTTTTCATTCAATTCTCTAATTCACCTGAATATTTCTTCTTCCTTCTCCCACTTACTGTTATATGGTGTGTCAATTACACCTATTAGTGCAATTGATATTAGTCAAAGGTTTCTTGTTTGTAAACAGAATAGCAAAGAAAAACATTTTCTCTCAAACAGAGTACCAAAATTAGGAATTTGTTCCTTATAAACTAATTCACAATTTTGTATCAGTTTAATATATGATTTAATAACAGCTGAGGTACCAACAAAAATATATTTGTCCACATATTTCTGTCTTATGATGTGCAAGCATTAATTAAAGGCTCCCAATGAATTTATCAGTACAACAAAGGAAGCATTAGAACTTGTGACCTCTTCCATAGTCAATTTTTGAGAATCCTACTCTATTCGATAATTTTATCAAACAAACCACCTTATCCAACATCTTAGGGACTAATTATATTCTGAAGTTCCTGATCTCCCTCCATAATTGCAGTGGAGTTCCAACGGAAACGTTTTAAACTCTTCTTCAGGGTTCTGAGAGCTCCTTGTCAGTGAAGGAAAAGGAAAACAAAAACCAAGGGGAAGATTTTTTCCTATAAGCAGCATTGAGGCTACCAAAGGCAATGAGTGTGAGATTTTGAAGGCAGGCAGGCAGGGGTTCCACAATATATCATTGGTAGGCAGCTTCTGATTCACTCGTCCTGCCATCAACTAAGTGAATCAATGATCCACCAAGAGCACAGCGCACACACCAGGAAATAATCTTCATCAGCTGCACCCCGGCATCAAGCTGGCATTTCCTGATATCATTCCCTCCCCACCGAGCATTGCACTCACCTCCAAGCGCCTCTGGGAGTACTGCTCATCAAGTGAACACCTTACAAGGCCAGGTGTATTCCATATCGTTCTGACATGACTCCACCATTATTTGGCACTGGGCCCTGATTCTGGCATATGGGCTCGATAATGACATGCTAATTTATTTGAATGAGGTTTCTGATATTGAATGGCAGGAAATATGGTTTGCCACTGACGCAGGTGGTGGAGGCGGGCAGGACAGGGATTGCTTCCTGCTTTAATATCAATATAAAACGCAGCTCTGGCCATCTCACAATATTTTCCATTCTGATCACCAGATCTGCCCACCTTGACCGGGCACAGAATATTCCAATCAAAGATTTCCATCTATATAGCACCTTTTATGACTTCAGAAGTTCATTTTTTTTAGTAATTATTGAGGGAACATATGTTGATCAAGACAGTAGGAGAACTCCACTTTTTTGCTTTTAATAGAACCATGATATCATTTGACTCCACCTGAGAGGTCAGACAAGGCCATGTTTCATCTGAAGGATGGCATCTCAAACAGTGCACCACTCCTTCAGTACTATACTGAAGTGCCTGCTTCAATTAGTTTCAAGACTGTGGTTTCAACTCTCAGCCTTCTGATTCAGAGATGAGAGTGCAAAGATTGACAACTAAATGGGAGAGAGAGCTCCTATGAAATTCAGGTCCATTTTTAAAATCAAAAGCTTAATAGCACACAGTAAAAAGCCTACATCTTGATGACCTTGCATTTGAACTGCATTTCTAAAATGAAAGCTAGCATAAAAGGCTAATTTTCTGAGTATGTGTTGGGGCTGTAAAATTGAGCCGACCAATACAACATATCACCAAACAAGATGCAAACTTCTGAACCCGAAGTAACAGTTACATCAAAAACAATAACAACAGCACATGTTTATGCAGTGCCTTTAAGAATCATAGAAATCATATAAATGATTTAAAGTAATAGAACATCTCAAAGCACTTCACAGGAGCACCATCAATCAAAATCTTACATCGTGTCATATATGGAGATACTTGTAGAATCTTGATATTTGTATCGATACACACAATCTTCTTGGAGATCCTCTCCTCTTGGAGCGGCAGTTTGCAATGTTGATGGTAGCCATGATGTGGAGATACTGGCATTGAACTGGGTAAGCACAATAAGAATTCTTCTTACTGTGCTTACCCCAGTCCAATGCCAGCATCTCCACAGCATGGAAATATTTGGATCGATGATCAAAAGCTTAGTTAGAGATAGGTTTGAAAGTAGTGTTTAAAGAGCAAAAGAGATTTGCTTAAGTTTTAGTGAGGTCATTCCAGACCTTACACCTTTGGTAGCTGAAGACACAGCCACTGATTAAGCAGCAAATCAAACAGGGGATCTGAAGAAAAGTGGACAGAACTTGTACAGATATCTTGGATGGTTGTGGGGCTGCAAGATATTGGAGTAAAAGCAATGGATGGATTTGAAAACAAGGATTAGAGTTGAGATACTGCTCAGATGGAAGTCAAATGTAGGTCAGCAAACAGAGATTTAATGAGTGAACATGACTTGATGTGAATTAGGGCCCATGCAGCAGAGGTTTAGGTGACATCAATGTTGTAGAGGGTAGAATGTGCAAGGCTGCCCAGGAGTGTATTGAAATTGTTATGTCTATCGGTAACCAAAGCACAGCTGAGTTTTTCAGCATTAATTAAGTTGAAGCAGTGGCAGAGTCAAGTTATGTTATAATGGATATAGTCTTATGATGCTGTGAATATTTAGTTGGATGCTCATCACAGAATAAAATAAGACACCAACTAGCAAATAATCTGATTTAATCTTGGACACCTGCCAGAGACGGGGTTGAGAGTCAGTGGGTAGGAGGCAATTTGTGGCATTTACTATTTATTAAAACTAGAATAAAAAGCATCAGTTATGGTAGCCACAACATCACTGGATTGCTGTAAAGAATTTGGTTCCTTAGTGTTCATTAATGTAAGTGGTGAGGAGGATGTTATGAGGCTTCAAGTGATTTAGACAAGTGGAGTAAGTGAGCAAATACATGACAAATGCTGTAAAATGCAGTCAGAGTATCAGGATACAGGGTAGGCCACTTACGACTGAGATGAGGAGAAACTTGTTCATTCAGAGTGTGGCAACCTGTGGAATTCTCTATCATAGAAGGGTGTGAAGACCAAATTATTGAAGATACTTAAGAAGGAAATAAATTTACAGACTCTAAAAGATGTCAAAGGGTATAGGCAGACTGCTGAAGTATGGTGTTGTGATTGAGGATCAGCCATGATCTTACTGAAATGCTGAGTATGTTTGAAGGGCTGTTGGCCTATTCCTGCTCCTATTTTCTACATTTCTACTTGTTCTGGCCCATTGATAATTTTAGGCCCCATTATGACTCATAAGTATTGTCTACAATGGCCCAGCAAGTCTATAAGTTGTTTTAAAGATGGTTGCACACCATGCCCTTCTCAAGGGCATTTGGGTTGGGCAATGAACACTGGCCTTGCCAGCATTGCTCATATCCTGTGAATGAATAATAGTTTCTTTAAAAAGGCTTTAGTCTTCCCAAATTTTTTGTTGGAAGAAATTGTCTTCATCATTTGGGAGTGGGGTCAGATAAGCTGCCTGATAATTCAGAGATGCTGAGTGCATGACTTGATAAGAGGCGGTGATGAGGCAAAGTTGGCCTCAGTATACATGTGGAACCCGCACTATTTTTGATGACATTGCCAAAGAACAACATGAGAAATAGGAAGCGACCAAGGATCGATCCTTGGAGAAGACCAAAACAATGGTGTAGGAGGGAGAAAATAACACTTAACCAGTTAAGTGCAGTGCCACCCAGGTGAGACAACCATGTAGAGATGTTGCAAGAGGATGGTAGATGAAAAGTTGAAGAAAGTCAAGGAGGACAAGGATGCATAGATTACCTTCAACACTTTGAACATCACTAGTGATTTTGATAAGAGATGTTATATTACAATGCTAGGGATAAATTACATTTAAGTAGTATTTTTAATGTAAAAAAACTGTCTCAAAAGTTCTTCATCACAGAGCAATAAAGAAAGAAATGAATGCCAAAACAAGACGGAAGAGATAGAAGGAGTGACAGAAATCTTAGTTTTCAATTGCCCGAGTTTCACACTCCTGAATTCCCTCCTCAAAACATTCAGTTTCCTCTGTTCAAGCTCTCCTTACTACCCAGCCTTGAACAACTTTTACCCATTTTCCGCATGCACCTCTGAAGTATCTTGGGATGCTTTTATACATAAACACATATTGCCAAATGGTGTCTGCCTGAGAGACATTTACAGATGGATGAAGAATTGGTTAAGAGGAGAGTTTTGGAGAATTTGTTAATGACAGTATGGCAGCTGAAACTGATGTTCTGCTGTCAAGGTATAGCAGGATGGAGGGAGGCAGGGATGAACAATAAAGTAAGCATGTGGTTGGAGTAAAATTGGTAAAAGGAACAAAATTTTTTTCTTCTCGCCCAGGAATTCAATGATGATCTCTGATGTCTCTGCACCCTCTGACTGGCTTGCAACTCTTGGCCTAAGGTCCTAAATCCAGGACAAGGCTGGAGGCAGGTCTGTTAAGAGTCAGACAGGCATTTAATTGCGCAGGATGCATTTTACACAGAGGATGATAGGGGCCTGGAATGCACTACCAAGCAAAATGGTTGAGGCAGACACGCTAGGATCAATTTAAGACTTATCTAGATAGGAACAGACTGGGAACAGAGAGATACAAACAGATGGTCTACTTAGGAACACATGATCAGTGCAGGCTTGGAGGGCCGAAGGGTCTGTTCCAGTGCTGGATTGCTCTTTGTTAATTCTATCAGATTCCCCTTCAGACATGACAAGGCTTCTCATTGATTCTCCAACTAATAGGGGTTGGACTCACAATAGGAACATTAAGTCTCACTCATTATTTCAGCATCAGACTTTACGTGCATCCTTGCATTCTCAAAAGACAACCAAAGTTATGAATCTTTACATCATAAATTATACATTTGCTAGCTGAACAGAAGGCAAATTAAGGGTGCTGATATCCATTCACACAAAATAAAATACATACCAAATATAGCTGAGTAGATTAGAAATGCATCTCCTCTTTATTCTGCTGGTGTGGTAATGGTTAAAGATTGTCCTTTGCATATACTACACTGACCATTCCACCTGCAGGCACAACTCCAATGCCTTTTGCAGAGTGGGACATATTGCCATATGGACTCAGACAGCTTACAATCTGTACAACTCTGGACTACAAGTGCCTAGGGGTCTGTCCTATATTAGCACCACCTGTGCTATCAAATCTCTTTGAGAGTTTGAACTGACCATTGGGGTCTCAAGAACATATTTCATATTTTCAGCTAGGTCAAAGACACACCAAAACTACTAGACTTCAACCCCGGCAAATGCATTTTAATTTGCCAACTGAAACAACATACTATCACCAAAATAAAATTTACTTTAGATGCAGATAAAGCTGTGCCACAAGTATTTAATTGAAGGTGTTGTAACAGCTTTTCTACAAAATGTATAATTACTTTTAGATATATTGCATAACAAGTCATAACTGCAGTGCAATCAAAAATTGCTGAAGCATTCACAGAAGTATTCAACCATACTTTTTCAAAAGAATAATTTCTAAAATGACAATTACATATTAAGAACACATATTATGATTTAGTAAACAGACCGACAAGCAGACAGATATTAAATTCACATTGTAATATTTTGTTTATTCCATGAAATCAGTATAAATAGGAATATCATTTAGAATTATTTGAAGAAAATGATCTTTAATGAATTGGATTAAAGACTCAAAGGGAAAATATTTGTGGGAAGGTTCAGGGGACTGGGCTTAATTGACAGCAATTTCAAACGCTCAGCATATGATTGGCCTCCTTCTAAACAATATAATTCTATGATTTTTATACTAATCTTTCTCAATCCAACGTCTAATGAGAAGGATGGGAATCATCAAAAACTTTGCTGTCCAGGTTTTAACTCACTATGAGTTCTAATCACCTATCACCCCTGCATTTGCTGCTCTTTAGTGGCTCCTGGTTGAATAATGTCTTGATTTTAAAATTTTCATCTGTTTTTTTCAAATCCCTCTATGGCCTCACCCGTCCCTATCTCTAATCTCCTCCATCCCCATTATCCTCCAAGACATTTGCACTCATCTAATTCCAGCCTCCTGAGGATCCTTGAATATAATTGCTCTGTCATTGATGGCCATGCTTTCAGTTGCCTAAGCCCTGTGCTGTGGATCTTCATCCCTTCGTTTCTCCACCTCTCTATCTTGCTTGAAGGCATTTCTTAAAGTCTGCTCAGTAGGCAAAGACTTCTATCATCTGTTTTAATATCTACTTATGTACTTCAGGATCGTGTATTGTTGTCTCATTCTATTATGTTAGCTGTGCTACATAAAGGCAAGTTGTTGTTGTTTATTCACATCAAACATGCTGCTATTAAAAACATTCAAACTGGAAGAAAAAGCATTAGCAGAAATTTATCTAGACTATGCAGAACAGGAGTATAGAATTAAACGTAAAAATGTCAGAAAAGCTGTGCAGAATTAATCTATGTTGAGCGCAATGTGTACGCACTAAATTTTAATCAGCTTAAACACTCATGGGTATTCAAGACATGCATTGTAAAAGGCAGTATCTGACCTCTGAGGAAAAATATGTAAAAGATCAGTTTTAATATTACATTATTTTATCTCTACTGCCATATTATATTTTCAATGCTCCTACCAGCAATATTCAATGTGTACTATTTTCCTACTCTCTATTCTTATTTCAACAGCTGTTGTGATCAAGCAACAGCTTTATTCAGTCAACAGTAATATGCAGTAAAAATCACCCACCAGTGCCCAGTGACATTCTGCTATGCTTGATAGAACTGATATGAATAACTTTACAATGTTTTTTCCTCCTCTACAACCAAAATAATGATTATCATAAAATAAATTATTGTGCTTGGTTTTTTGGGGGGAGAAAAAACAAATTGTACAATTTAATATCATTTGCTTTGCTCTCCTGTTGCTTTGCAGATAGCAACCAGCCACGTTTATTATTTAGTTTTACAGGTTTTGAACTGCACAATTCCATTTGCTGTACAAATGATGCAGAAATGTTATTCCCTCCCCCTCCTTTCTTTTAATAATACTGGTGGATAAATATCTTCGTAGTGCAATATGAATGTTGGTCTTTACCAGCAGTGTCCATAAAAACGTTTTCCTCCCAGACACTCAAGGGTTTTACTCTGAATGATTTAATTATAATTTTCCTTGTGTAAGGCAAATTAAAGAGGAGAGTAGGAGCATTGTGCCAAATCAGATTATTTATCTCCTTAACAGATTGCCGCAACTCCAAAGCCCAGAGCTGATGCTGATGGATGCAGGGTGGAATATGGGGCAGAAACCATGTTTTTTGATTCAGTCCACAACTTTTTTCTAAACCAACATTTCCTCTAAGATTACATTTCTAGGAGTCTGAGGAAAGTTGCCCCCTTCATTACAATCCATGTACAGACTGGTTATTTAATGAATAAATTTGAACTTACAGTTAAAGCTGAAAGGATGACACAAGATTTCACATTTTAAGACATAAATAGTAACAAACAGTCTAAAAGTATTACCGATTAAACACTATCTTTGTAGACAACTTATGTTTTACACCACAAAACAGGACACTCCATTTTTTTCTTACATTACTACCAAAAACACACTTCGCAGATATACTTTACACTGTCCTTTATGCGGATATTCAAGTCTTGTTGAACCCCCAGTCCAACGTTGTATTTATCTCACGATTCTTACTTCTGTTCTTCTGCTTTCTTAGCCTGGTAACTTTTAATCTCAGAACTGTTTTTCATAGTGAGGCTTTTACCCCAGTGATTCTTCCTCTAGTTCAATCTTCCAGCCTTGTTTTAATTCCTTACAAATTTGGTAGTTTTGAGTACATGCTTTCAGCTGTATTCCTGTGTGGTGAACCATAGAGACTTTCAACCTCTGGCTGCTCTCGCTCTCTCGGATCCTGGCAGACCAACTTGTTTATGAGTTTCCAGAGATATCTTAAGAAACCGTTCCTCTTTCAACCCCCATTTTTATGTCGACAAGAAACACATGGGCTTGTATCCAGCTAGAAACGTTGATTTGCTATCCATTTGTCTCTAACTCTATTCTACGTTGGAATTAAATGGACAATTTATAATGTAACCATCTCACTACCTTGCTGGAACTTGGGAAACCGGAAGTCTTACCATCATAAATTCAAATGCTCCTACCATTGTGTTGAAGTATGAGTGCCTTACATCTTCTTCCCAGAAAAACAAGCTGGACCTTCCTCTAATCTTTAACAGCCCACTCACCTTGGTCTCCTGTCAGAGAGATATCAGCACAGCTCACACAATCCCTTTTATAATACCTTAAATTAAAGATATAGCCCCTAATCTTATGAATTTCTTTACAATAACATTTTTCACGGTGGCAAAACATGATCTACCCCACTGATAGGATGCTTGCCCCTGGACTTCTCTTCAGTTATAATGGAATTGAACACTATTCAGCTAAACATGGAAAGTTTCATGTGTCATGTGAAATCTGCTCAGGCACCACAACGCCTGACAAGACTGCAACTAAAGCTCTAAGTGCAGTTGTGGGAACCCTTCCTCAGTTATTCTTGTGCTTTACTTATGGACATGGCTGTAATTCAATCACCCTGAGCAAATGGATAGCATATACCTACCATGTACAAAATAAAAGGAAAAAAATCAAACTAACTGCACATTACCTCCTTTCTGACCTCAATTTATTGCAAGATTTAACCCCATTTGTTCAAGTTAATCAATTGTGAATTTTGTGAAAAACTTTAGTTATGTTATTAAAGTAAGATTGATAGAAAGCTAAACATCATTTTTTTTCTGAGAACTTAGGATCCAGTTGGAAGTGATCTATATTTCAGTTCAGTACTTGGCAAAATTAAGCAAAAAGATGAAGTCAATAAAATCTCGGTAACATTGCTTTTGTCAGCAGTTCCAATATGAGAATAAATGTAAAACTGATACTTTGCTGTTGAAATAAAATCTTGTTCTGACCTAGGCACAGTAAATTGTAAATTATTTCCATGCTTCTATTATCTAAAATGAACTACTGCCTCAAAATACGGACTTTTTTGGTGCAGATGTAGAGTGCATTAGATCAGAATTTGTAAAACCAGTCAGAATTACAC
The DNA here is from genome assembly GCA_024679065.1 of Sphyrna mokarran. Taxonomy (NCBI): domain Eukaryota; kingdom Metazoa; phylum Chordata; class Chondrichthyes; order Carcharhiniformes; family Carcharhinidae; genus Sphyrna; species Sphyrna mokarran. The sequence goes on along the minus strand of JAGIQG010000003.1, from coordinate 98,537,531 downwards.
CTATTCTAAAATGCACAGTAGATTCCAGTAGAAGTGGCTACCAGCAGACGATCCAGTTACCTCTGAAATGTGAGATGTTTGGAGGTGGTTTGGAGGGAAAAAGCTGCTATCCCAAAAATTTTTTATTTACTTCAAGCTTTTCTCAAGCATCTAAGATAGGCCAGATCTGAGCCTGGGCCACAAAGGTCAGATTACCAACCAGATTAGGAAGAAAAGTCAAAGTTGCTACAGTCTCAGAGGACCACAGGCTGCGACTAGTGGTGATTTAACCTGAGGATCACTGCAACTCAACGTTAAGAAGGTGGATCTTCATGTGCACAGGTTTTGAATGCCCATAACTTTACCAGAAACACTGGCTGCAATCTTCTTGCTCTTCACACTAGCGGGATCTACAGGTCTCTCCGATGACACATTCCCACTGTGGGTTTCCTGGCAGCATGGGGTGATATTCAATGGTAAATCCCATTGACAGCAGCAAGATCTTCTAGTCCCGTTACCGGCCAATGGTGTGCCACCTTCTGGTGCCAAGAAAAATGCCGTAGGGAGGCCAGGGAATCCCGGCAATTAACTTTGAATGATATCTGATGGATAAGGAGCTGTGCTGCTTGATTACAGTGTAGTAACATGAACCTGGTTGTCCTTACACTGGGCTTCTGAGTCCCAGGGCTTCCTGGCAGTTCCTGTGGCAGGTGCAAATATATTCTGCTATTAATATGAGCAGGATTTCAGAGGAGCTGGCGGGGGTGGTTGGAAGAACTACTTTCAATAGTTATCAGCAGCGAGATTAGAACAATGAAAGCAGATTCAAATCATACCTCACTACAAATGGCCACCTATCAAGGGACGCAGATCATTGGGTGCACAGACAATTGCCTAGTTGCATTCATACATAACCAGTGAATCACCTACAATTGCTTCACTATGTGCACCCTGACATCAGATGGACTTCAAGAATCTATCTTTGGCCTTTCTATCTACATGTTATTCCTTAGCAGCATCACCTAAAATAAAACAACTGCATACCTACACTAACGGCACCCAGCTATAGCTTACTACCCCTGTCTTTAAATTCCTTAAATCCTTATCCCAAATTTACAAATGGATAGGCAGGAGTTTCTTCCAATTAAATGCTGGAAAAATTGAAGTCACTGACCTTACATGCCATTGGGAAAATCTGCTCCAAGTTCACCGTGGAGCTCACTAACCAAAATTAGCTTCAGGTTAAGCAACATCTCAACTTTAAAATTTTCATGATTCTATTCCAGCCTGTTGTTACAATTGCCTCAACCCCACAATGCTATGAAAAATCCACACTCCTCCAGTTCTGGCTGCTGTGGACCCCAATTTTAGGAGGTAATTCTCTCATCCCGCCGAGCTATTCTAGTACGGTGAGCCTCAAGAATCACGTGTCAGATATCCGGCGCAGTTGGGGCCACATTGGAAACTGGCGTGAACAGCAGATAAGTGACTTAAATCTTATTTTACTGTTATTTATATGTAATTATCGTGCCCGGGACATAATAGCATTTCCCACCGCATCAATACAATTTCACTCAGGCAGGGTTCAGACTAGCTCCCCACTTTCAGAGAACTAGTGGGACAACCCCACAGGGGGGAGAGTGGGGGTGCAATCAAGGTATCTCAGGGGGTTGGGCAGTCTATGCCCCCCAGTATTGCCCAAGGGGTAAAGTGCCATGCCCAGGGAGCACCTTCACTGCCCATTGAAGCGGGGCAATCAATGGAGGGTAGGAGGTGCCACTTCCACTCCGCATAGGGATCAATTGAGGCTGGAGGGAAGCCAGTGATCAGGGCGGGCTGGGGTGGGAGTCTGTTCCCGAACCTTTAGTTATATTCATGATTGTGGCCTCTGCAGTGCACAGAATGTGGGAGATCTGAGTGTGATTTCCACTGAAAAAACAATCATGATTCACATCAGTTTTCCTGTGAATTCAGCAATTAGAACGCTTTTGGGAGAATCAACCTCCGCCCCCCTAATTGTTCCAGCAGTAGTAGCTGCACCATTAGCAGCCAAGATCTAAAGCAATGGGTCTTCATTTTTCAGATTTGGGATCTCCTTTCCCACCATCTTGATGCTCTGGTTGCTCCATTACCATTTCACATTGGAATGAACATCAATTGGCTGCAGACAGGACTTCCACCCCTCAGCAATGAGAAAGTCCTGCCTTACAGAACTGCAAGATAGGCCAGCAGCTGCAGCTCCCCAGTTCCTGCACTGAAGAGAGCTGCAGCGAACTGCAGAGAAGGTCCATCTACATGCCTGAGCCAAATCCTGGAATCAGAACACAGGGTAAGCCTAAGGGGTCCCATGGTGGGAAGCTAGGAAGGTCTAGTTGGGGGGTAAGAAGGAAGGTGCAGAGGGTGATCAGGCTGCTAATGGTGTAGCCATTAATGGTGGAACAATTAATGGGGGGGTGGGGGCAATTCTAAAAGCATTCTAAGTGCTGAATTCGCAGGAAAACTGATATGAGTCATGATTGTTTTTGCAGTGGGAAATGGTTACAGGGCAACCAGACATAGTGGGAAAGGAGATCCACCATCTGAAAAATGTAGGCCCATAGCGTTAGACCTTGCGGAGTATTTGGGAGGTATGGACATTACTTGCACCTTGGGATGCTTTGTTGTGTGAAAGGGACTTAAAAGTTGCTGAGACAGTAAGTTTGGGAAGTAGGGAATGACTTCAGTAGAGTATCCACTCACCATTGTCTGATTCACACCTTTGACTCTTCTGTTACTCTCAGGGTAACAAATTAACCAACAACAACCTGACTGACGGCATCAAACTGAGTCTACCAAGGCTGTCTCTTCAGTGCACTCCTCTACAGTGGTGGGATCTGGACCACATATAGTGGACATGAGAATTTCCACAGTTGCTGTTTCAGGTATATTATGGAGGACTAGGTCACCAACACAGAGGTGGTGGAGCGTGTTAATGCCATCAGCACACATTTGTTGTTAAGCCAACAAAATCTGTGCTGGTTCAGCCACTTCCATTTGATAGGTAACAGCCATATACCCAAAGACCTTTGTGCAGTGAATTGATCACATAACTTCGTAGGTGGTCATACCTCCTCTATGTTATAATGTGCTGCTCATTCATTGAGTAAAAGAGGAGTCAGCAGCCAATCATTCCTTAAGTTTATTGACAAAAGGCACAGTCTCACTTTTACTGCCCCTTCCATGTCCTCAACAGGTTCTTAAATGAACTGAACAAAAATGCCCTAACTTTTCCCCAATTAGTAACAGCTGGTCTCACTTGCAACCAGGACATGAACTTTATTAATAGAGACAGGATTGCAACTTTCAAGGAGATCTGCAAGTGAGATATGACACTGATATTCGGGAAATAGTGAGAGCCATTGCCTCCGGAGAGTAGCTGCCTGGAAAGACATTGGAAGCACTGAACAGAAACGAGAAGCTCAACTGGCTGAAGAGAGGACCAAGAGAGGGCAGCAAATCATATACATTTTCATCCCACTGTCAGTGTCTGCAATTAACACCTCAGAGTCAGAATGATGTTCCCCTAATTACATCAGGGAATGTTTGACATGACATTGACCATCCCAGACAAACTATAGTCTTACAAGATGGAATCAAGTCCATCATCTAATGAATGAAAGCATCCAATATGTACAAAATGACTGCAAAGATCAGGGAACATATTGGGTTCACTTCGTTTGCCCTTGTGAGGTGGTCAATTTCTTGTCCCAAACACTCCATCACATTTTTAGAAATCTCCAGCCATAAAAGAGGCCATTTCTACTTCACACTTCCAGTATGAGGACGTTTGCATCAGCATTCTGAAAATTTTTTCAACTTGACTGTTATTTTATATTTCCCAAGTTGTGATTGCTCCTTTATATAGTTGCAGCTTTTATGTGTTCCTGCCACCCTTGGTTTTAGTCTAGCTCCCAGGTTATGTTCCAGTCTCCTTCCCCTTCTTGCTGTTGTCACCATTCTCCTCTATCTCTACACTTATTTTATCTGCCCTGCCTATAAAAACTGGTGTAATGTGGGAATTTACCCTACACTCCTTCCTCAATCTTTCCAGTATATATGAGGCTGTGTTTTTTAAAGAAAATTTTCATTTTCTAAATACATGAATAAGGCGGGGAGTATTTTTTCACCTAAGATCTTTGAAGGATCTTATAATGTCTTTCACATGATAAACTAATATCTAATCTTTCCTCATAGGTGGTCATGAAGAATCTGCTAGAACAATTTGAAGAACAGCAGAATGTTCTCTCTGCAATCATGGCCAACATTCTTCTCTGAAGTACCATCAATAAAAATTGATCATCTAGTTATTCAATCGTTTGCTGTTTGTCGGATATTACAGTGCACAAATGTTTGCCTGCAAGACAACAGTCACTGTACTTCAAAGGTGATGCATTGGCTGTAATGTGCTTGGGGATATTATGAACGATAGATACAATGCTACACAAATGCAGTTACATTCATTTGTTTTCCAAGTAATACAAGCTCTCTCAATTTTAAGCACACAAACCTACTGAGCTGGAGGCAAAAGGTAAGGGAACATATGTTGCTATGTGATTTAACGGGATTCTGAATATTTGTAATGAAAAATAAGTTACCAAGCATCAAAACATTATTCAGATATACTCTTCAAAACATAACATTAGTGGAAGTCATATTGTGGTAGGTGATGGTAGTGGTCATTATACTGATATGCCATTCCCTTTAGGAAACACAGCCTCAACAAAACTATGCATTCTTTGTTCTAAAACATTGTGCAGAATCCCATTAACACTGCATGGCTACTTACCCACACAATTCTTCTGAGGTCTCATTTTTTCATATAAAAAAGAAATACTAGCAGGATAATCAGGCATCATTACACATAATAGATTATGATGAATGAATGGAGATACCACCAGCCTGACAAGTGAGGGCTGTAAAAGGACTTATAAGATAAAACAAATTAGTTGGATCAGTGGCGGATAATGTCTTATTAACGCCTACCATTCCCTTTTTGGAGTGTGACCCGTAGACTGCCCATTCATCAGGGTTACTGGTAGTGAGGTCTTAGGTGGTGGAGCGGGAGAGCAAATTGAACTAGTAGAAAGGTCTAGGCTGCCATTTTTGGTTACACTTTCTTCCATCGTGTGAGCTCCAGTCACTTCTTTCCACAGCTGCTGCAGTTCTGTTGGAGTCATGCCTGTGTCAAACAGCAATAGTTCCATATTGTATAATTAGATCCATGAACAGCAGACTTATCCTTCTTCACACACTAATTAAAATACCAAAGTGTATGTAAACAAGGTCTGATGTTAATTAGACAATTCCTAACTATATTCCTATGTGTTGCAATACTTCTAACAAGACACAGTGTAACCCGCTGTATGTTCAGCTAGTGTTGATAATTAAAAGTAAATTCTTCAAGTGTATGCAATAATTGATCTGTTCAAATTGCAACATAACCAGACTGCTCTGCACATCACTCTCCTTTTAAAATCAAAGCACTTAGTTATTATCACAGATATTTTGCAATATATTAATGGAAAATGCATTCCTCTTTAAATATAAAAAGCATAATTGAAAATAATGTGCTGTAAATGTAACCAATTCATTTGCACCATATTCAAAGGCCTTTTATAATTTTACTACAAAATTAGAATATTATGTCAGTAATTATTTTTTAATCACCTGTCTTTATCATTAAAATTTGACTTCATTCAAAAACCAATGTGCAAATTTGAAAGCAGAAAGCAAAAAAAAACCTGTGGTTCTAACTATATTTTAATTACAAATCACAATTAAATATTCAAGCACTTCAGATCAGGAAGAATACCAGGTCAAAATCTAATTTATTACTTTCATTTTGGGTGCAAGGATTGGATAATAATCTCAAAGTGATCAGCCAAAATATCTTTACTTTACTAAACTACTGCTAAAGATTTTAATTACGGTAGCATTGGAGAGTGTAGGTCTAATAAGGCAATAGACTCCAGAGAGTCTAAGTGGTTAAGAAGTGTGAAATGAGACTGATAGGATTTTTACATGTTCTGGGCAGATAGTTTGCATATCAAAGAATAGTGAATTATCGCAGGACAGTAGAACAACCTTCCAAGCATTAGCTTAGCAATAACAACTAGCACATCAACCAGGAAGGTCACAACACAGATTGCCCTATTCCTTTGCACTGTCCTTTCTATTTCAAACATGATGCTAGAAATATTAATTTTTTTGGAAATATGCTGAACAATACTGCTTGTGTGATAACAGTTACTGCCACGGCTAACCGCAAAACCACTATTTGCATGGTTAAAACAGACTAAATAGTTAGGCTAGCTGATTACATGACATTCTACTGCGAGAAAGTAGATTGCGACATGTGCTCTCTTTAATAGGATTACCTTGAAAAGGATGCACCATGATGGATTTTATTCTATATTTATTTCATTTAGTTTTAAACACATACACTGCTGTTCCTCATTATAAAAGAAATGGACACTACTTTGAAAAATGTATGTTGTTGGAAAACATGATTGATTACTGCTCATAGAACTCAATTTCCCAATCCCAGGTAGTACTGGATGAAAGACAAACATAGTTGTTCAACCTTTTTCGTCCTTGTACCTCTATACTCAGGTGACCATGTTCAAGCAAGCATAAAGTTGATTTAAGGTTCATAATGACATCAGTTTTGGGCTATTATCGCAGTGATAAAAAATTACTTTGTATTTCTGCCTGCACAAACTCTCAGTTGCTTTCCAAAGAATCTCAGTTCCACAGGGAGAAGTGTCACTGCTATTAGTTTACTGCACCAGTAGAACTGTAACTCTGAAGCCACTCAGTAGGTTCTTTGGTCAATAGCTTGCAGATAGACACCCTTAGGCTTTAAACATGCTCCTTAAACACCAAAGGAACAGGCTTGCTGTAACATACAACTATTCAAATCAATCAATGACATGGCTGTTGAATTACCTAAGGGTGTCCCTGATGTGTTGCTGCACAGATTACACTTCATGCATCGTCTCATTCATAGCTTTCATATTATACGCTGGTGTGTCCTGTCACTGCTCAATTGCCCTCTCCTGAACAACTTAACTGCTGTGGCTTTGCAGCTCCCATTTGAGCAGTCCGACCTAGAGGCCTGTTTTTAAACAGACCCATTTCTGGGCCTCACGCTTACCTTGTGCCAGTGTTTGCAGTGAGAGAGCTGGCTGTCCGGACTGGACTGTGAGCAAGCCACAACGCTGCATAGTCATGATGTGCTGTTGTTGAAGCTGCTGCACCTGGAGAAGCTGCTGTTGAAGGGCTAAGTGGTGTGCTGCTAGTGGCTGTTGTTGCTGAAATAAAACAGCAAAGATTCTGGATTAGAGAGGAGATTCACATCACATTACAGTCTGGATAATTCAATTTTAAGAACCATTGCATTTTAAAGGAAATAAAATAATTTTGTCTTGGAAATATAGTTGCCCTTCTATATAAAGTTGACCTAATCTTTCCTATCTGATTCCAAGTGTGTTCACACAGATATAATGATCATTGCTGTGGATAAAATATACCTTATTGGAGAAGCAAAAACAGAAAAGGCTGGAAAATCTCAGCAGGTCTGACAGCATCTGTAGGGAGAGAATAGAACCAATGTTTCAAGTCTGGATAACCCTTCATCACAGCTCTGACAAAGGGTCTTTCTGACTCACATTAGCTCTATTCTCTCTCCAAAGATGCTGTCAGACCTGCTGAGTTTCTCTGCATTTTCTGTTTTTGTTTCAGATTCCAGCATTTGCAGTATTTTGCCCGTATTCCATTCCAGGAGGTTGTCTGAGCTGAAAGTGACAATGACCAGTGAAGAATATCATAACATTTATGTAATAACACTCCTGAATATTGTTAAATAAATCAAAATGTATACTATTATTTTTAACCTATTTATGACACATATGAATGACTCACTAAACTCTTCCTAACAAGAGAGTCTAACCATCTCCCTAAGACACTTACAGTATTATCATTGCTGAGTACACCACTACTGACATTTGGGGGTTACCATTGATCAGAAACTAAATGGCACCAGCTATACAGATGTTGTAACTACAAGAGCATGACAAAGGTTAGGAATTCAATGGCATTCCAAAGACTGTCCACCATCTATAAAGCATAGATTTTGTGATGGAATATTCCCCACTTGTCTAGATGAGTACAGCTTGAATAGCATTCAAGAAGTTTGACACCAATCAGGCCAAGAAGGCCTGGTTAATTGGCACCTATGTACCAACTTAACCACTTACTGCCTTCACCACCAATGCATGTGGCAGCAATGTGCACTATCAAGAAGATGCACTGCAGCAAATCACCAAGCATTTTTCAAACCTATGACTTCTACCACCTAGAAGGAAAAGGGAAGCAGATATTGTTGCACCATGTGCAAGTTTTTTTCCAAGCCACAGACCATCCTGAATTGGAATTTTATCGCTGTTCCATCACTGTCACTGGGTCAAAATCCTGGTGTTCCCTCCCCAGTAGCACTGTTGGTATACCTACAACTTATGGGCTGCAGCAGTTCAAGACGGTGGCTCATCATCTTCTTGAAGGCAATTAGGGATGGGCAATAAATGTTAGCCTAGCCAGCAATGCCCACAATCCATGATCGAATTGAAAATAATTAAACTATTATGTAGCAACATGAATGACTCATATGCAAGCCAGAATTCCTGTTGACAATGGCCCTTTAAGTAAATGGAAAAGTCAAGACTTGAGTAAGAAAAAGTTAATTTAATGTTGTTAATCAGCCATGACAAAACATGAAATAACTTACTAAATCATTCATAGAAACAGCCTCTGGATTTTAATTACAGGCATTTATAATTTAGCAAACAGCATCTGACTTGAATATTGGTATCCCAATACGTCATTCAGTTTCACAAAACCTTTGTATTGATTGGTCATACAGTAATGTACTAATATTTATTAATTTTACTTTTTAAAGTCTATTTCTCCATTCCCCCCTTCCACCACCATTAATTGATTTAAGCTATGCAACTGATTAAAAAAAAATCAATATGTACACTGGTTAACTAATCTGTGCAGTTTTTTTTCCATTTTAATTAAAGACACATGCCACAGTTTTAATGTTACAAAATGCGAAGTGCATTTAATAGTATTATGTTTCGTTGCATTATTTTCCACATCTACTCACTTTATAATAAGGTTATAATACCATAATATAAATACAAGTTGAAGTGCTATGCGGCATGGTGGAAATTATACAAAAAAATCCTGTCCAAAGTCAGTCAGGAATGTAAAAAGCCAACTGAATGAAGGCTAAATATTACAAATTACAGAGCATAAATAGTTATTTTCTTATATTAAAGCATAAATGAAAAATACAACAAATATCCTTGAAACTGGAATTTTGAGAAATTTTGCATTTGCATTGAAAACTCATGTTTCTTGCTTGGCATTGATATGGACAATCAGAAGGTAAGCTGTTCCACGAAGGTAAGCACTATAATGCTTGATTTACCCACTCACACTTGCAATTTTTTTACTCCCCCGCCCGATTTTCTTTGTTTTGTTTATGCTTCAGTATGATTATAATGTCTAATTAATAGTACATTCAAGCCGGATGTAAATATGATGAAAATGTTTGCATTGTGCGCAAGTGAAAGGTGGAGCTAAATTATCAAAAGCCCTGGAATCATTTGCCAAAATGACTGGAAGTTGAAGTGGAGAGGATGTAGTAGGATCATTCTGGACAGACTAGCCTTGATTAGCCACGTGGTTCTCCTCATTCAAATTAATCTTATGATCATCTTTATGTATTTCGGCACATCAAAATACTTGACTGATTCAAACCATTAAATTCAGCTATTTCAAATAGCTCAAAGTGCTGCTGGCCTAATATTGTAGCTTAGAAGCGTACTTTGATTTAATTTTAATTCTTAATGTTATATTTTGCATGTATTTACACCTAAACGTAATCAGTGCTATTTTACAGAAAGTAATGGCTTCTAACTTAAAAATGAAAACCAAGAATTGGTAGCTTGCCATCAAAATCAATCATTTTCATTCTTCTCTACATGATTTAATTTTCAAGCTCAGTACTCTAATTGGAAGGCATTATGCAGTTTTGTGCCTCATATAAATAGCTAAGTAGTAAGCCTCCATTAAAGATTCTGGATTACACTGAACATCTACTGGAAAATGCTCTCTCTGTCATCCGTCTAGTTGGTCTTTGTAAAGAAAAGGATAGATGTGCCTAACTTTAGGGGACATTAATGAGAAGATTATTTAATGTAAATAGCATGGTTTACTTGAATTGAAACCATATTTTCTCAGCAAGTGAAAAAACTTCTCTCTGCCTTAAGATAGCAATCAGTGAACATAAGATTGCTCAGCCATTCCAGGTCACGAGAGGTAGGTATATCAAGGCTTGACATGTACCTGTTCCTCTATTAATTGGAACAATCAATAACACGTTCATTCTGCAATCATCAGTTAGTTGTGCATGGTTTTGATACTGTCTCTGGTAAAAACAATATTCTGATAAAAGCAACATGCATTTTAGAAGGATGGGGGTTGGATGAGAGATTGTACCTCTTGAGGTAGATTGAAGTTTGGAGGCAGCACTGATCTAATACCAGAAAATTACTCAACATTTGGCATTTGAGAGATAGAGAGGATTTGAGAGTACATTTTGACTGTGCAATAGTATAAAATGGTCTATAGTCCAAATAGAACTTACTCTGCATTTCTCCCGAAATGGATACATAAGCAGGGAGAGATGGAAAATGGCTGAGATTCACTATAATCTTTTTTACAATATCGTACAAAGTCAATTCTACCCTATTTACATCACAACCTTACTACTTGTCTAGCTGACACCAATACTAATTTTAAAACAGGAAATTCAAAATCAGAAAGAGTTAGCTGCTTAAAAGGACAATATACAGCATTGAGAAAAAAATCCCCTAGGCTGGTTTTGCTCACTTACGGAGCTTGGAAAGAAATTTCCCAAGTATGTTTTTCCTTATTGGTCCTGGGTTTTTTTTGTCTCTGCCGGAGATCCGGGATCGGCTGTGGTGGTGTGTGCGAAGGGGGAGAAAATAATTGATTACCCCTGCTGTTCCAGCCAAGCTCAATTTGGAGCAGGCTTAATAGACTGGTGATCTTTTGCTGCCTGTCAATTTTGTAGCTTCATAACAACCTTTCTTTGATATTGTTGACAATATTCCAAATCTTTTCTGTTAAACTGACGAAGTCCATTTCCAACCAATACCACTTTCAGGTTATCTTGTAATGAAGCTTGGAAAGTTGTAATGGCTGCTACACATATACATGTATGAATCATACTAATTGTAACAGTGAATTAGTAGCATAACTTTCATAATAAGGGCAGCATAGTGGCACAGTGGTTGATGCTGCTACCTCACAGTACCAAGGACCTAGGTTTGATTCCCGGCTTGGATCACTGTCTGTGGAGTCTGTACCTTCTCCCTGTGTCTGTATGGGTTTTCTCCATGTGCTCTGGTTTCCTCCCATAGTCTAAAGTGTGCAGTTTAGGGGAATTGGCCATGCTAAATTCTCCCTCAGTGTACTCCAACAGGTGCCAAAATGTGGCAACTAGGGGATTTTCACAGTACCTTCACTGCAGTGTGAATGAAAGCCTAGCTGTGACTAATAAATAAATTTTAATAAGATGTATATTTCTTCCACTTAGTGTAATCAATAAATAAAATCATCATGGATACAATAAATTTTGATTCCCCCCCCCCCCAAGCCACCATCATGCAATGTGTTTTCTGATGGTGGAGGCAACCTGGCATTGACTGTTGGCGAGATCTTCTGGTCCCATTGAGATCTATGGCATTTTGTATGGCTCACCCATCCCGCCAATGGGAAACCCACTCTGTGTATGTGTGTGTGTGTGTGTGTGTGTGTGTGTGTGTGTGTTTTGGTTGGGGGGAGGGGGTAGTGGGGATTGATGGATTGTTGAAGAGTCATCAGAAGATCTTCCCATGGGAAAGGCAGGAAAATCCAGCATGAGTGGTTCTCTTGTAATCAGCACTCAAACTATTACTGTGAAGCTAGAAAGATTTGGCCACCAAACATTTTTCAGCACTCAAACTTTGGAGAGGTACACCATTTCTGTGAAAAAAACTAGTAATCTATCCGGAGCCAAAAACAAGACCATGATCCATGTCCTTCACTTTACAGCAATATGGATTACTAACACTCACTTGCCTAGAAAAGCAGCGGAATAAAAGGAATTGGGAAATATATATACACAATAGATCTCTTTACAAACAGATTGACAGCTCTGGGATCCAGGGACCTGGAACTAAAGCATTTTTTATTAACGTCAGTCACTCACGCGTAGGTGATCTGGTAGCCTCTGTGTATTTGAAACTATATTCTCCTGTGTATTTAGATGCCATATTTGTGTAGCATTGCTGCATTGTAGAAGGATTTTGCACCCCTTTAGTTATGGATACATTCCACACCTGCGCTGTTGTTTATTCTCACCTGCATGAAATGACTTGCACCTTGCTGAAAAACGTGAGGTATTTAGTCAATTAACGTTTATCATAAATTGATCACCATTTCGTCTGTATAAGGAGCACAGGGGTGGAAATGGACACAATTGTGTCTGTTTTCCTGTTGGAAAATTTAAAATCCTGTAGAGCATCAATAGCAGCAGGAAAGGGGAGAACAGGACATGATATATAGCAGACAGTAGATGTAGTACATTAGCACCAGTATGATGTAAGAAGGGTATATTATTAGAATGGAAGTGATATCTTTAATTTTTTTTGTCATAATGTAATGATTGCTGTATTCGGTTGCTATTCCAGACATCATTCTTTGGCTATTGCTGGCCTGCAGTTCCATGCTTTTCCAGTTTTAGTGCCTGCGCTCAATTTCTACACAAGCCTCATCAAATCTGCAGATGTAATCAAAAACACTTAGTAAATATCCAGTACAATTCAAAAGTATTTGTGCTATGTTTACTCTTATTCCATTGTGTACTCATTTGGAATGGGAGCAAGGAAAGCATCATATACAGAACAACTCTTGAACAGCCATTGAAGATTTCTTTTGCGATATTTATGCTGCATTTTCACTGAAGCTTTTTGTTAGGTTATTTTAGCCAAGTTTTGGAAAATATGTTGATCATTATTGCTATTCACTGCTTAAGGTAGCGTGCATTCAAGACAGCTCCAATACAAAATATTACGGTTAAAATGGTACAAGATAAAAGATGACACTCCAAGGAGATCAGCAGAATTGTTCCTTTTAATTCTTTATTTTGGACACAAGAAAACTGCAAGGTGCATTCAAATTTTAATAGGAATTAGAAGTTTCCCTGCACGACAACAGTAACCCAATATGCGACGAGCTCTGAGACATTTAAACATACTTAGATAAAATGGAAGTATTATTGCTATTTAATTAATTTTATTGGATTCTGCAGTGGCAGGCAATTGTCTTACGTGCTTTGCTGCTGAGATTGCCCCTTGTGTGCTGTGGACTTCTCTACTGGTTCTGCATGAGTACTGCCTTTAAATGTTCTTCTATTTGAAGGATCCACTGGTGGATATCTTTATTTGTAATTATCCCAGATGTTTCAGTAAAAAATTTCAAGGACGTGCAACAACGGTTGTCTGCATTTAAATCTGCCACTGGCAATATCAGTGGCACCTGCAATGCTGATCACAGTTACATGAGAGGAACATTTTCTTTGAATGCTGCTCTTAACACTGTGGACGTTTTGGAGCAAACATTTCAAGCTTTAACGTGCTTGGAGAACATTTATAGACGTTCAGGAAGGTGAGATCAAAAGGCTTTGCAGCGCCCAGAGTTCTATGCTCCAACAAATGGCACCTCATATGAGATATCAGCCTGCCTAAGCATAGAACATATAATTCTTTTTCTCATGTTTGGCCATCTCCACCCAAATCAGTTTCACAAATTTTGTGACTTCAGAGCTGCTGATTAGACAGTGCAAGACAAAGTCCTGTAGTCAATGTGTTCAGCATTCTACACAAGATGCATATCAATCTACTGTAATGCTCAGTTCTCACACCTTTTAGAGTGACACAGCATGACTGGAATGTAAATGTCACCAATCTAGATTTTCTTCTACAATACTGCACAGGATTGGATCACTGCCAGTGACCTTCCCCGCTGTTGTGCATAAATGATAGTAGGACACACTGTTTCCTTGTCAAATTGGCTCCTGATACTAGCCCAACATTATGCAATACACATGCTTATATCCCTCAGTCCCACCAAAAGTTTGCATGAGGACTGATCCCAACCTCTCCAAATGAGCCAAATTGCACTGGTCTCAGATTGTTGAACAGAATTTTCACAATATCATAAAGAATGACATTTGGGCAGCCAAACTACTTTCTGATTCAGAGCATACTCTGAGTTCCAATCTTTCGCATAAAGTAAATGTTAAAGTTGTTGATCATGTGCAATTGGATGCCATCAAAGTGTTCACATAGTGGGAGCTGGCATTAGCTGTTGCTTCAGCCATTTTTTAGCTTTGACTTTTGTACAGAGCAGCATTATACTCAAGAGAATTTTTTGGAGGCAGTAGGAGTCTTGGCTGGAGAGCCAGGAAGGAGACCCACGTTACCTCATTTAGGGAAGACCTGCTAAATTCACAGCCAATCACGCAGTTAACAGGTAGGCCTTCCGTGGGACCAGGCCTTCTGAGGATGGGAGGTCCTGCCTGCCATGGACTGCTGGCCAATTAGAGACATGCATTACTCTCAGCAGTGTTGTAATGGGAGGGAGAGCTGCTTCAGGAAGTAAACTAATCAGAAAACCATGATCACAGAATGACCCAGACCACAAGGAAATGATGGCATGAAGAATTTCCTGAGATGGGCATCAGAGGAAGGTGATGTGAAGTTTGGCAGAAGGACAGGGAATAGTTTTCAGAAGCTGTCACACTCCCTCCCTCCACCCGCCCCAATTCTTGTCGCAGCCCAAATTGAGATCACAAGTAACCAACACAGATTTGCATGTCTTTAAATACTAACAGTGGCTGGAAGAGACCTTTAATTGGGCATTAATTTTCCCTTTAAGGGCCTCAACTGGCAGCAGGAGATGAAAGTCATCCAGAGGCCTTCCCACTATGGACTTATTAAGTATGAATATATGCAGGAGCAGGCCATTTGGCTCTTCGAACTTGGTCCCCCACTCAATAAAATCATGGCTAATCTGATTGTAATCTCAACTCCACTTTCTCTCTCCTCAACAATCCTTCATCTTTTACTTATCACAAATCTATTTACCTCTGTTTTAAAAATATTTAAAAACTGTGTTTCCTCTTAGGCAGAAGTCCTTGCTGGAGAAATTAGAGGTGATGTTTGATATGGATATGAAATGCTGACCATAAAGCCGGACAAAAATTACTTCAGGGCATTCTTGGACAAGAGAAAATACCTAAAATTTATTCTAAATGCAAATGCTGGTCAAAAGAAGAGTGGAACTAATCAGGGATTGAAAAAAATCTTTTTGTAGTGGCAGAGGGTGCAGCTGACATATGAAATGAGCACCATTTATATGCTTTCATTGGAGAAAAGAATGCTGCCAATGGAGCAGTAACTGTGGAGGAAGTAGAGATATTGGATAAATTCAGCAGGCAGTGGCGTAAAGTGTTACCATTTCAGTCCCTGGTATACGTAGCAGTAGATATTCTGCTCCATTGCACCAACTGGAATTTCCTATCAAGCATTGCGCATAACAGTTAATAGATGAGAACAAGTGGAAACCCAATTCAAATGAGTGAAAAAAACATGAGTGACATGGGACAGATTTGATTTTACATGGCAAGTAGTTAAATCTGGAATGTACTACCTGAAAGTGTAGTAGAGGCATATGTAATCATGTTTTGCAAAAGGAAATAATAAACACCTCGAATGACAATAACTGTGGAATTATGGGGAATGGGCAGGCAAATAGGCCAAGCATAGCTACTTTTGCAGGGAGCTAACACAAACACAACAAGCCAAATGGTCTTACCGGCCATTCACGTCCCTCTGCTGCTGTAGTGAGGACAAAGAATTTGGTGCCCAGGCAAATCTCCATTTATTGCAGTGGGACCAGAAAATCCCGCCGGCACGGTCAGCGCTTTATTTCTTTCTTACATTTATTCAGTGTCTTAGCCTCCACAACCTTTTGTGGTAGAGAATTCCACCGATTCACTACCCTTTGCATGAAGACATTTTTTCTCATCTCACTCCTAAATAGTCCTCCCTGTACGGAGAGCAAAACTGCATGCAATATTCCAGATATGGTCTCACCAAGACCCTGCATAACAGCAGTAAAACATCACTACTTCTGAACTCAAATCCTCTTGCAATGTGGGTCTTTACTTTCTTAATTACTTGCTGTAGCTGCCTCTCCATATTTAGCTGGACCGTTTTCGCGAAGAACCAGCACAGGCACATTGGACCAAATGGCATCTTTCATGCTGTATTATTCTATGGCTCTACTGTATTAGAAATAATAAACTGACCAGTGTAGTGCACCAGTCTGCAACTAATAGCAAAAATGAATTAAGTGGGTGCAGCAGTGTGTCAGCAAATCAAGGAGGTAGCATGTATAGCTCCATCAAGAGTTCCAAAGCAAATTCTTAAGTAACAAGAGTACAGTTTCTCCTCTTTGCTGGACTGACCTAAAACCTAAAAATTATGGAAATTTGCAATAGCTAAAATCGATTTCAAAATTTCAATACTCAAATCATAACAAAGTAAAATGACTCTTGTCCAAACATCAAGATCCTTTAATTGCACTTCTGATCTGAACAATTAAAATGGTGTTAAAAATATGTAAAGGGTAAAGAAATCAAAATACAGATCTGAAATGTAGTGATCTCCATAAAGAAACTGTGCAGTCATTAAAAATCGTAAGATTCATGCATTGTGGTATAAAAAATGATTCATGCATTCAACGTAACAAGAAATTTGTGACAAAAATAGCAAGATTGTAAATCAATTTAATGAGAAAGAGCTTTACTAAAAACTATTAGTTATAGCAAGCTTATCGAAAACAACACCCACAAGACAACATTCCCCCGCATGTAGAAGAATAGTGCACTCAATTGTGCCATTTGTGGGAACAATGTATGATCTGAAAATTAAATACGCATGCAAATTCAATAATAAACTGATGATCAATTAGCAGAAAATTTGCTGAAGCTTTCATACTTAACCATATCTTACAAATAAAATTCTGGGTATTGAGTCAAAACAAGAAAAAAAATAGACGTCACTGTATTAGTCAACACTCTCTTCTTCCTACTCCCAGTAGAAATAAACTAAAGCTTTAAGCTCTTATCTCTCATATTGGTAACAGTTTAGAGACACAAAAATCTTAAACAAATTTAATTTTAAAAATACTCTAATCAAAATTTAGAAATCAGTCACACATGGACAGCTCTTAACTTGCTTAGTTTCAAAAGAAACTCTTCATGAAGCATTTCAGAAAAAATGGTAAATAATGTCAGTTCAGATTCATGTCTCTCCTGTAGTAAGATCAAGCAAATTATTGATCCTCAACCCTATTGTTGGCAATTACTCTCCCATTCAACCCTATTTTTTCAGGATAATTTGTTCATAGGTTTGATGTTGTGCATGGCCTTGAATTTTATTTTAAATTTAAATCTATAATAAATCATATTTTTTATTAAAGAAAAAATAATGTCATTCAACAATGTGGGCAGGAATCGTGAGATACTGTTTTTGTATTTGTGGATACAAATACATACTTTCCACACCTTTTGAAAAAAACCTAGTTAAAATCCAGTGAACTGTATTCCAGATAATAGCATTGTATATCTAAAGTAATGAAAGAGAAAGCCTTTGGCTTAATAGTGACATTCCCATCTCCAAGAGGGAAGGTGACATGTTTGAGTACCATCCCAGCAGACTGAATGGCCATCCCCGCAGCCTTAGTCGGTAGCTTTATGATGTATCTCTAAATATTGGGTGGGCAACAGAGTACTTGCATCTGATGGATGGTTATGCTCTCCTACCCCTAACTTCCAAACTGTCCATCCTAAAAGGTAGGTATTATTCTTAAACTTAGATCCCTTGTAAAATAATTAGCTGAATACTCCACGTATTCCACAATAAAATTGTGTGCCAATGCTTCCCCAAATCTTGACTGCCTTCCTTCCTTCCACCTTGCAGGAATATCTGAGGCCCTCAGCTGGAGTTCCAGTCAGTTCATTTAGCACTGTCTCCCAGCACTGACTGGCAAAGTTCTTCTGGGGCTGAAGTTGGTACTCAATAGTAGCATCCCCTAATGAGACTGACAGATAAAATTTCACCATCAACCTTATTTAGTTGTGCGTAGTATATGCTACTGGAACATGTCCCTATCCACGTGCAATCCAATTTCTAGGTAATTGCTGTAATTTTAGTTAGAACTTGACCTAGTGCAGAATTCAATGGATGGATGGACATGACATTCACATTTATCAATAGAGAGGTGAGGAGTCTATTAGGGGGAGGGGCAGCGACAGGACAAGGAAAGAAACAGCAGAACAAATGCCCAAGCACAATAAGTCACAATGCTGGCTACGATACAGACAGAACTTTTATACAGATTTCCTACAATAATTATCTGATTGATAGAAAGATAATGGAGTGCCGCAACTACAATGAATGGAAGGAAATTATCTAACATGCATAATCTAACATAATTCATAACAAACTATGATGATGTTATCTAAATCATGCCTAACAATTCTGGAAAGTCAATTATAGTATTAGCTACACTGGTTAAACATCTTTTTGCCTTTGGATTGTATCTTAGATTATATGCCTTTAAACAATTCTGTACTCATCCAAATTTGACTGTGATGTTCTGGTTCCATTTAATATATTTGTCTACAGAAAAACTCAAACCACAGCTTTACAAATGAAAAGCCAGGATATAAAATGTACAGGATCCATTGTCAGGGAAAGAATTTAAAAGCACCAAACATGCTGCCAAACTGTACTCCCCACCCAATTATCAAACACAGGATACAACCAAGTTTGTTTACATCTTACAATTGAAAGCATACAAAAAAGGTCCCTGCACAGCTCCGTTGTCAGGTCAATAATCAGTGTTGAAATACTGAAATATCCAGATAAACTTGTACCTCACTTCCCTCCCTCAAATACATGTCAAAGGTCTACTTTCCTTCCCTAGGTTACTCCCCATTAGGCTAATGTAAATTGTCAGCTGTGCAATGGCTTCATGAGACTTGTAATAATAACCCTTTATTTACATCTTTACATTTTAAACACTTGAATTTTTTTCATATGTTTCCCATCCCATCTGAATCTTACACTGGCATGTGCTCCATAGAGTATATCTATACTTACATGGCACTAATTATAACAGACCAAATTATGAGATGTAGCATTATCAAGAAAAACACAGGAGGGGTAAATTGGATAGCTCCCAAAAAAGGGCTTGGGGATCATGATGCACGATTAACCCTCGCCTGTTGATTGAAATGCAGGCAGCATGCCAACTTCACTTCTGGGCCCCTGCTGAAGCGTTTAGCCAGCACTAACTGTGCTGTTCACTGGCTACACACGTCAGCAGGAGCCCAAAATTGTAACTTCCGAGCACTTCTTAAAGCTAGCCTACACTTCTTAATAAGAGCAACAACACGTCTGGACGGGGCACTGATAAATGTGAGAGGGTGTCATACAGGAAGTGAGTCTGACTTGGGAAAAGGACCAAGATTTTCCAACTTTGTGCAGGACGCCTTGATGGAGGAGATGGAAGTAGGAGAGGTGGTCTATATTCACATAGGGCAGAAGGTCCACCCGTCCTGTGATCAAAAGGTAATCGGGGCAGATTGTCATTGAGGTCAATGCTAGTGGTCTAGGCCCAAGAACCTGACTGCGGTGCTGCAAGAAGCTCAGTGACTTCAAACAAGTGGCTAAGGTAATTGAACACATCATCAAATGTCACATCCCACTAATTGCACCTCCAGCCTCAGACACTCTTCAATTCACCACACCCTCATATGAGAAACCTCTTTCAATCAGGACTCATAACTAACATTCATATGATCCACTGCACGCACACACTCTGAAACCTGCTGCAAGCCTCATATCCAAAGTAAAGTTTATTTATTAGTCACAAGTAAGGCTTACACTAACACTTCAATGAATTTCCCCTAGTCGCCACACTTCAGGTCAATGCACCTAACCAACATGTCTTTCAGACTGTGGGAGGAACCAGAACACTCAGAGGAAACCCACGCAGACATAGGGAGAATGTGCAAACTCCACACAGACAGTGACACAAGTCGGGAATTGAACCTGGGTCCCTGACGTTGTGAGGCAGTAGTGCTAACAACTGTTCCACCGTACCACCAGGGCACATCTCACGGGTAGCACAAACATTTCAACCTTGACAGCCACATAATCACACTTGAAGGATAACCTGAGGCAACAGGAACTAATCGGAGGAGGATAAATACATGAAATATAGGGTGCTGGCCATTGTTGGAACAGCATTTCTTGCTCTTGTGGGAAGACTGAATCAATTGAAAATGAAGATATTCATTTGCCTTCTCATACATCAATTCCCCCTCCTCAGAAATTTACCCGTGTTTTTCTCCTTTCATATACTGAAAAGGTGAAACCTCGACAAGCAGCAGGGGAAGATCAAGTAGAGGATGATTGATATGAAAACACCACATTACAAAGTTTCAAACTCTCCATCACCAGTACAAGTACTGACGCAGCACTAAAATTAGTGTTCAGAGGAGTTTAGAGATTATCAAAGCTGCTCAACAATCTGTCCTCCATTATCATCCAAGGAAAATGGCAGAGGACCACGGAGCTCAACCCTACTGTGATTCCCCCATCACTGCAACACTACCAGTTCTCTTGCTGTTACCTGTAACTAGTCAGCCCAGACTACTCCACCCATGCAGAGATGTTGCAGTCCATGTCCAAAACTTCAAAGGCAGCACGGTGGCACAGTGGATAACACTGCTGCCTCACAATGCCAGGGACCGGGACTCAATTCTGGCCTTGGGTGACTATGTGGAGTTTGCACATTCTTCCTGTGTCTGCGTAGGTTTCCTCCAGGCGCTCTTGTTTCTCTCCCACACTCCAAAGATGTATGGGTTAGAAAAAAAAATGCTTCTTAATGTCTGAGGGATTAGCAGGGTAAATATATGGCATTGCGAGCAGAGGTGCTGGGTAGGATGTTAGTGCAGGGTCAATGGGTCGAATGGCTTTTGCACTGAAGGGATTCTATGACTCTATTTTATGTTCTAGGCTGTGAGTTGACTGAAGTCATCCCCCATCCGCAGTCCCCTTCACTGGAAGGCAGCAGCCTTTTTCTAATCATGTGACCATCAACAGGGGTAACAAAGGCACACAGAAGACAGATACTAAAAGCAGAGTTGTATGCTCCCATCAAAGTGGGATCTGAGGCTGGGGTGGAGCATGAAACTGAATGGATGGCATCCTCCCACTGTGCCAGGAATCCACCCGTGAAAATCCAGATGCAGTTTCACACTTGGATAGGCAAGGTTTCTTGCAGGAAACGCACCCAGTCACCTATTAAGTTCCATATGTGGCCACTTGGTGGTGGTGGTGGTGGTGGTGGTGGTGGTGGTGGTGGTGTTGGTGGTGGTGGGGGGGGGGGGGGGGGGGGGGGGGGGGGGGGGGGGGAGGGCAGGAGTGACAAAATAAACTTTACCCCATCTCAGGCAGTAAAGTGTTAGGGGTGGATGGCGTCACTCTGAAGGCCCCCTCATAGCACACTGTTCACCAGGTGTTGGAGCTCCAGGACCACTATCCATTGACCTAACCCCTGCCAACCCTGCAATCTCCACCCTCCCAAACTCTCTCCCCAGGCATCCCCTATCCTCTCTCCACCAGGACCTTTGGGGCTTATCATTTCGAAAGTCTTAAGGACTTAATCCCAGGCAGAATGTTACGATACTATCTCTGGCCACAACAGTACTGTGCTTGGCCGGGTTGAACAGCTACTGGCCAATCTGATTTGATTTGTAATATTTATTTAATGGTTGCTTTTATTTTTGCATTGTGGCCAAGATGACGATGTGATGGTTAGTGACGGAGGGAGTGTGGGGCTAAATTGGATTGTGGTTACTGGCATCATGCTTGAAGGGCATCCTTAAGCATATCCTGGGCAGAAAGGTGATCACCTCCCTTACTCCTCCTTCTCCTCTTCTGGTAGCTTATCCTGTTCTGCGTCACTTCTCTTCATTCTCCCAATCAAGCTCTATTTCAAAAGAAAAGTCAGCTACTACCCATATGTAGCAGCAAATGGCTCTGAATTCAGACAAAGTCCCTCAAGCACTTTGCCACACCACATCCTGAGGACTTTTGCAACGTTGCAGAAAACATTTGTAGAATTGTACTGACTAAACATTTGCATTTACATTTGGAATATCGTGTGCAATTCTGGTCACCTCACTATAAGAAGGATGTGGAAGCACTGGAGAAAGTGCAGAGGAGATTTAGCAGGATGCTGACTGGTTTGGAGGGTAGGTCTTATGAGGAAAGGTTGAGGAAGCTGGGGCTTCTCTCTTTAGAGCGCAGGAGAATGAGAGGCGACTTAATAGAGGTTTATAAGATGATGAGGGGGGGTAGATAGAGTGGAAGAGCAGAGATTATTTCCTCGGGTGAATGTACTAGGGGGCATAACTACAAGGTTCATGGTGGGAGATACAGAAGGGATGTCCGAGGTAGATTCTTTACTCAGAGAGTGGTGGGGGTGTGGAATGCGCTGCCTGCTGTGATAGTGAAGTCGGACACTTTAGGAAGTTTCAAGTGGTTATTGGATAGGCACATAGAGCACACCAGAATGATAGGGAGTGGGATAACTTGATCTTGGTTTCAGTCAAAGCTCAGCACAACATCGAGGGCTGAAGGCCCGTACTGTACTGTTCTATGTAAACAAAAATCAACCAGGTTGATTGGCCATGATAAATTGTCCCTTAGTGTCAGGAGAACTAGCAGGGCAAATACGTAGGGTGATAGGGATAGAGCCTGAATGGGATTGTTGTTGGTGCAGGTTCGATGGGGCGAATGGCCTCCTTCTGCACTGTAGAGATTTTAGTCTATAACTAGATGATGATCCTTAAATAGCACTAGTGAAGATTCTTCCTGCTGCTTAGCTCTTGTTTGACTATAAGATTTTTTTATGGGCCATGGGCATTGTTGGCTCGCCAGCATTTATTGCCCATCCCTAATTGCCTTTGGCTAGGCCATTTCAGAGGGCAGCTGAGATTCAACCACACTGCTGTGGCTCTGGAGTCACAAGTAGGCCAGACTAGGTAAGGATGGCAGATTTCCTTCACTAAAGAATAAAGCTATACAAAGTAACAATAGGGGTTTATGGCTTGTAAACCACAGGAGAAAAGCAAAGTAATTTCTATTTTACCTCTGATGGCTATCAGAAATTCTATTTAAAGTGAACCAGATGGGTTTTTCTGAAAATTGACAATAGTTTCATGGTCATCAGTAGATTTTTAATTCCAGATATTTTTAAATTAAATTCAAACTCCACTATCTACTGTGGCGGGATTTGTAATTGGGTCCCCAGCACACGAGTTGAGTTTCTGCATTTAATAGTCTAGTGATAATACCATGAGGTCATTGTCTCAACCGGTTCAGAAATGATATCAACTGGAGCACTGAGCTCCAAAATGGCACTGTTGATTGACATCAAATTGACATCAGATTTGCTTACTGACTGACATCACAATCTATCTGTTCTGCCTACGTTAAAATAGCTGTACACATTTACTTTCACCAATAAGATGTTCAGCACAATTTGCAGCAAAAACTGCAAAACATTGGGTGCCATTTTGGACCCAATATAACACCAGTTGCTCCAAATATCAGCTGTTACCAAGCTGAATTGCATGCCATGGTGCCTTACATTTAAGAAGAATAACATCAACAGTCTTTTTTTGTTTGGCTTCAAATATAATAGTGAGGATTTGAAAAAAAAAACATCTGATGCCTTTAAAAGAAAGCTATGCAAAGTAACAATAGGGGGTTATGGCTTGTAAACCACAGGAGAAAAGCTAAGTAATTCCTATTCCACTTTTGATGGCTGTTAGAAATTCTATTTAAAAAAGCATCACCAGAAGGAGAAAGCCTCTTGAGGTTACAGCCATTTCCTGTGATCATACATAATATGCTTCAAAAGTTGGTTTTCTACCAATTCTGTTGATCAATTGCACCTCCTTCAGACTCTCTTTTTTCTATCATGTTTACATCTGATGTGACTCAATGACAAGTACTGTCTAGGCATGAGAAGTCAGCCTGTCATGTTGATTTATGAGTGCATCAAACTGCGACTTGTCCAAACTGAAGCACACAGTTCATTAATTAGAGCGTTGTGACTTTGAAGACTAGACTCAGACTGTGGGGTTTTAACATTTGCCTTAATTTATATGCTCTGAAATGTGCATCTCTAAGGGAAAACTGAAATTCCCTGTCTGTCTTTGAACTTCTTTTGACTACACAATAATCATTTCTTTGTCCATCATAAGGACTGCATCCCCAAGTCATTAATGCACATTGAACTGCAGTTGATGAGTAAGCCTTTCTGAATTAGAAAACAAAGCTGAAACACCACTGGAAAGTCTTCACTACAGACATAGCTCACAACATCAGGCCGCTTCTCTTTCTGCTGTTTCCATTTTAATTATAGCATATTTACTCTTTTCGATATATGTACATACCTCTTTTGTTGGTTTCCCAGCATGTTGTTGTTGCAGAAGCTGAAGATGCAATTGCTCTTGCTGTTTCTTATAAAACTCCTGAAGCTGTTGCTGTTGTGAAAAGGTCATAAAATAATTACGTTAGAACAAAATAAACATTTAAAACATCTTCTTTTTGCCATGACACACGGGCCTGCAATTTGAAAAAAGAGATACACAGTCACGTCCTCTTATCAACACTTGTCCGACCTTTTGGATCAAAACTTGCCAATAAATCCCTCAGTGTATGAACTATTCTTAGCATTATCATTTCAGAACTAATCTTCAAAATGAACTGATGAAAACATGCCATTTTCCACACGAACTAATTAAAATATGGCAAGAAATGACCTTTGTCTATAACAAGAAAGCCAAAAAGTGTCCTTGCTGAGAATACATGGTTATTCACGGAGCAGTCAATGTAATAATTCATAGGAGTAATTATTAGCAATTTTCTAAACAGGTCACTCAAAAGTGATCCGTAAGCAAGAGCAGTCAACCTCCTCTAATATATCTGGCACAAGGGCATAACACCAGAATTAGTGGCGTTATTTCAGGAGCAGACTCACTGAAAAAAAAATGTGAATTCAATTAAAATCTGAATTTGACAAAAGCTCCATTTTAAGTCAGAGTTATGATCAGTTTTAATCAACCCAGTCCAAACTCACTCCATCTTACATTCTCCCTCTGTGTGCTGCAGCAAGGAAAACAATTTCCATAGGGGAGCTCTTGACCTGTCAGTGTCTAGTAACGTGCATGATGCTCAGGGAAGCTACATCCTGTCCACCTACTTATTACTACAGAATACCATCCAATAAGAGAAATATTATTGCTACATTGGATGGTCACCAAGAGCAAGCATGGGATCACTTTACACTGTGACAGGGTTCCAAAGCCCTGGTGAGAAAGCCAGAGGCAAATCTGTGCCACTCTGCTGGGTAGCCCTCCAGCCATTTTACACTCGGTGGGGTATTAATTGTTTCAGGTGGGGACTTTTATCGCTATCTGGGTAGGAGGCAGCCAGCCCAGCAACTGGCTGGCAGCTTTCCAGTCTCAGCAGCATGACCTGCAGTGGTGCCACTGCCGAGACTGCATCCAGGACTGTGATCATTGCTGGAGCCAGATGGGAGGAGGTAAGAATAGTGGGGGAAGGGGGGAGGATTTTGGAAAAGCCAAGTTAGGAGGCCCAGGTGAGAGGTATGGAGACTATGATGCACGGACCTTGGGAAAGAGGCTCCCCCTCCCCCCACATTTCCCATCAATAGCTCAAATAATGAAACCCAATGGATTTTAAAACTGGAGCTAGCCTCTGTCTGCTGCCACAAAAATTGAACTGGGAGCAGGAAGTGTCTGCATTCTCTGAATTACTCCCAGTGCCACACACAAGTTGGTACAGAAATAGGAAGATAGTAAAACTGAGTCCTTGGTGGAAATTTGGGGTGGGGTGGGGAGGGGGGGCGGTATCTTCAGATTCCTGGGGCATTGGGATCAATTTTGGAGCATTTCCACATCACTGGACCAATATCTTGGTGGAGAGGTTTGAGTAGGTTTAATCAAGCTAGGCAGTGAAAATTACAGCACAGGAACAGACCCTTCAGCCCTCCAAGCCTGCACTGATCAAGCTGTCCAACTGAACTAAAAACTCCTCCCGTTCCGGGGAGCATATCCCTTTAATCTCCTATTCATGTGTTTGTCAAGACGCCCCTTAAAAGTCTGTATCCGCTTCTACTATCTCCCCTGGCAACGAGTTTCAGGCACTCACTAGTCTCTGTGTACAAAATCTGCCTCATACATCTCCTTTAAACCTTGCACCTCATACCTTAAACCTATGCCCCCTAGAAATTGACTTTTCTGCCCTGGGAAAAAGCTTCTGATTATCTGATAGTCTTTGTTCATGCCTTTCATGATCTTATAGACTTCTATCAGGTCTTCTCTTAATCCCCATCGCTTTAGTGAGAACAAACCAAGTTTCTCCAACCTCTCCTCATAGCTAATATCCTCCATACCAGGCAACATCCGGATAAATCTTTTCTGTCTCTCCAAAGCCTCCACATCCTTCTGGTAGTGTGGTGACCAGAATTGAACACTATATTCCAAGTGCGGCCTAACTAAGGTTCTATGAGGCTGCACATGAGTTGTCAATTTTTAAAATCAATACCCGGCCAATGAAGGCAAGTATCCAAATGCCTTCTTGACTACTTGTATTGTTCTCCACTTGCATTGCTACTTTCAGTAACCTGTGTAACTGTACACCCAGATCCCTTTGCCTTAATACTCTTAAAGGTTCTGCCATTTACTGTATATTTCCTATCTGTATTAGACCTTCCAAAATGCATTACCTCACATTTGTCTGGATTAAATTCCATCTGCCACCTCTCCACCCAAGTCTCCAACTGAGTATTTCGTGCTGTAGCCTTTGACAGTCCTCATCACTATCCGCAAAAATATGGCTTAAAAAAAGGCAGAGATGGCTGCTCATATTCCCGATGACAGCGTTTTTAGTCAGGATTGAGATGGATTTTATAAAGAAACAGGGAATCATGGAAATTAATAAACTAATAAAAAATAAATGATACTGAGGAATAAAGGTACAGACTGTGGGAAGATACAGACAGGTCAGGTGGGATAAAGTGAATTCAGTTTGGAGGAAAGTGAGGTAATGCATTTGGGAAGGACCAACAAAGCAAGAGGATACACAATAGGTAGAATTCTGAATTGTGTAGAGGAGCAGAGGGACCTTGAAGTACATGTATATAGATCCCTCAAGGTGCCTGCTTGTTCTTGACAAGCAGGAATGAGATTTAATTAGCTCTCTTCGAATATAGGAAGCCTCTGTGACCTCTCTTGTACCACAGTGGATGGTAAACTGCAAGATATTTCAAACACTTTCAGCTCGAGTGCCTGGAAGGATCCAGACGCATACAAATTCACCGTCACTGTTATCTTCAATCACTGAGAAAGAGATCCTCACTCTGCTCCGAGATTGCAACGTGGCTACAGAAAGTATTAGATTTCAGTGAAGACATCCGCAGTGAAGCACAGACATCATGCACATTGTTGCTCACTGATATTCAGGGATTAGAATTGCTCCTTGAACACTCTGGGGTCTGTCTTGCTGTGGTGGCCTTGATTAATTTTCCAATCACACGGTATTTCAAAAAGAATGACTACCACTGCACCCATGTCTGAGAGCAACTGGTTTGTGCAGATGTCTTGAAGTCAGTAAGATATCCTTCAGCACCTGCAACACCACTCTGTACACATCTGTAACTTTGAACAATTACAGAAAGCACTGAACACTTGCAGAACCGCAAAATTACAGCAATAGAAGAAACCAAGTAGCATGTAACCTGCTAGGGGCTGATTATCCATTTGCTAGCTTGCTATAGTGCTGAACATGTGTCAAGCTGTGTGTGGTTAAGAGAGGGCACTAGCTGAATTATTGAGCTTCAAAATGACATTGCTGATTGACATCATCAGTTAGCTGCTCTGCATACTTTTGTTGGACATTCAGGACACCAATATAGCATCTGGTACAATTCACCAAAAAAGAGTATACACATGCACACCGAGGCTGGTTTTTCCAGCACTACCCTGCCACCTTGCAGCAGGCCTACTGAGCTACTGAAATCTCCGTTCACAATGATGCAGCCGGAAGATTTACTGGTGTGAGACATTGGAAAATTACAGCCCAAAAGTGCACAATGTGAGCAGAATTTTAGCTATATTTGGCAGAGTGTAACAATAGCTGGGAAAAACACCTAATGTGGTTTTCTCGCCGTATCCTTGGGAACAAGTAAACAAATCTTCAAGGGCTAGTTCTTCGACATCACATATCACATCACACTACACCTGCAATTTAATTTTTTAAAAGCTGTCCCAGTGCATAAAAGTTCACCAAGGCTTACCGCCCATATGGAACTGCCATAGGCACTGCCAAGGAGTAGTGCCTAGGCATGGCCCTCTTTCCCCTGAACAATCCACTCACTCTATCTCCTCTATGAAAAGTTTATTTATTCGTCACATGTAAGACTCATATTAACACAGCAATGAAGTTCCTGTGAAATTCCTCTTGTCATCACACTCTGGCACCTGTTCTGGTCATGCATCTAACCAGCATGTCATTCAGACTGTGGGAGAAAATCGGAGCATCTGGAGGAAACCCACACAGACATGGTGAGGACATACAAACTCCATACAGACAGTGACCAAGCCAAGAATCGAACCCGGGTCCCTGGTGTTATGAAGCAGTAGTGCCATATCACTGAGCCACTGAGATCTGCCATCCATGTTCACGCCATGGGAGACTAGCCATAATTCATGGGAGGATCTACTCTCACATTGATGTGAATGGCGTTTCTAATGGGGAGGGGGTCTTCTGTGAGATTTTCTGCTGCTGTTGCTAAACCCACCCATACACAAAAAAATTATTCTTTATCCGACATAATGGAAATCAGTTTCACTGAACATCATCTACCTTAGGCAGAATACAAGATGCTAAACCAGCAACTGCAACTACTTAAAAAAAATTCAAGGTAATTTGTAATATTTATTTGGTACAGTTTCATTCAAGTGATTACTAATTCAGAATACAGCATGCTACTAATTGGCCTAACAAGAGTCTCTAGGGTAGTATTCAAATTATTAGCTGATTTAGAATGTTTGTCTAATTACTACAGTAAACCCTCTTCATTCTGCTTGTCTTTGGATCTACACATAAATGTGTTAGATGAATAACTTTGTGGCATGGCTCGTTGGTAAATTGGAGCACTCAGCTACAATAGCAGGAGCAAGCTTAAGTTCACCACTCCTAAGCAGTGAGCTACCAATCCCAAATCGTTAAGTTGAAGTAGGCAATGGTTTATGGGGCGGTGCAAGGAGAGAGGAAGTGCGGAAGGTGGGCCTTAATAGCCAACCCACCCACCCAACGCCCCCCCCACCTCGCTCCCATCCCCCTGCATCCTCCTTCCCAAGAAAGTGCAAACTCCCTACTACCGGCTAATTATAATGGTTGTAGCTTGCAGCCTGGCATGCTTCTGCAGGGGGCCCAAATTCATGCAAGGCTAGGAACATTTAAAGAAAGCCTACACTACTTAAGGCCAAACTGCACCTGACAGGTAAAGTGTACTTTGGCTACTACTGGGGCTGGAATGATTTATTCAGAACAGAAGAAGAGCAGGGAGGACCTACAAAAATCTTACAACAGACCAGATCATGTGCTTCAAGGTTTTGGGGCCTTAATGGCCTTCTCCCTTTTTCCCTGTGCTCCTGAAATGCTTGCCAAATTTCTGGGAGCAAAGGCTGCTCACTCATAATGGCCAGGCTGTCAAGACTGCAAAAGGTTATAAGGAATTATGGCACTCACTCTGAGGAGGATTGGAGAACTCCTCCACAGCAGTCAAGGGAGGAGAACCACTGTTTCAGCACCTTATAATTTACTCAATGATATCCCTCATGGTAGCAAGCTTCTCACTATATTCTTGATGGCTATGTGCTGTTGGGTTGCAGAGAGGAATTGTTAGCTCGGGATACAACATACAACCTTGTCACCCAGCAGCCAAGCTCTTGTTTGATGTGAGGGAATAGTGAGTTAGAGCAGAATGAATATATTCTGCTGCCAGAGTAGATGGTATTTCCCAGCAAGACTAACGCTCCCAATTGCACATTCAGCAAATATCAACCTTTACAACTGAAGTACACCTCAGCATTGAGATGCAGTGCCCACAAAGCCATAAATGTGTATTCAATAGCACAATGCACCATGGGGTGTCCACTATCCTAACAAAGCCACATGCATGATCCTTCCCATCTCTACTCTGCTCAGAGAAAACACAATAAAGTTCTTTCTTCTGGCATAAAGAACCTCTGTCATCTTGAAGATGCAGCAATAAATGGTAAACTAACAGACTAATAGAGTTTTGAAGAATCCAATCACGAAGAAATTGAATGCCACAGTCACCTTCACCATCAATGGTAGTACCAATCTTGCCCTGATCTGAAACTGCAGGTCTAATTCCAAAAGATGGCAGAGTTTTTTTTTTGATGATCTCCTTTGTGAATCGTAGACACCAAATGCACTGGAGCTAGGAGATGGTAATTTCTTGGAAGACTCTAAGTAGGTAAGGTCTCCTCTGGTTTAGGAACCTTTTCACCCTCCTTCTCTCTGTGCACAGCTTGTTTTCTTAGTTTCTTTCTCTGCACCATCTGTCCCTTATGCTGCAACCCAAGGAAGATTGCTATAGCTGCTGTGACTGGGAGTAAGTGGTGAGCTCAGAGCCCTTGCAATCACAAGCGACATCTTCCTCAAATGCTGCATTACTCCCTGAAGACTTTACCAATTGTTGTTGACTCCTCCAAACGTCCAGAAATTACAGAATTGCACAGTCAGCAGAAAGCAATCAGCAACTAATCTGCAAGTAATTAACAATCCTTTTAAATTGTGCAGATGGAGGGGTGAGGGGATTCTTCAAGATGCTGAACACATGTCCAATCTTGCATGTTTACAGCCAGGCATTGAGAAGAGTTGTGAGGTCCAAAACTGCCAGTCTGACAGCAAATCAGCATTTTAAGCTCACTCATGCATACTTCTGGCACGCTCATGTAAAGTTTATGTCAATGCTGTCACTAGCTGTGTGACAAGAGCCTAATCTTGTGGCCAAGTTATTGTGCCACACTATGATATTTTTGATGAACAGGCCTGACAGCTCCTTATCACCTCCCAGTGCCCAGTTATAGGACAACATTGGTACAGCCTGATCATCAAACACTTCTCTTGGCTGGGAATGTCACAAGGAACTACCTAAAAAAACTAGACTATAAAACCATAAAAATGAAGTGAAAGGAATCATGATTCACACAACAGTGCTAATCATATGAAAAGTGGTATGTGGCAAATTATGGAAAGAATAGTACATTGTCTACTGCCAGTTTGCCATTAGTGCCAAGTGTAGTGAGATGTCAATAGACAATAAAAAATAGATCTTTTACCAAGATTATGCCGAAATGTCCTTAAATAATCTGGGCTCAATGGCCAAATCTACATAGGTGGATTATTGAAGATATATCAGTGATAGTAAATGTTTCTCAGTAGTTAGGGGACATCTGAAAATGTGTTGAAATCCTACAGTATCTACTATGTAAGGGAATCTAGTGTCATTTTTGCTGAGCTCACAGCCAGATGATGCTTAGACAAGACTCAGAAAGGAAAAAGGAATACAATTATCATAAATACTGTTGTTATATTTCAAGTTAAGGATTTTGTTTAAATATATACAACATACATCGTTTGCCACACGCAACCAACATTTGAGCCATGGGCAGAACATAACAATTGATATTTTAGTGGTGTTTTATTAATAAAAGAATTGTTTAAAAAATGTGCTAAAGTAGACAATTATGCCATATCACGCAGGATCGTACTCAGAAGGCTGCTGGTTATTTTTGGAATTCAAATAACTACAGCATTGCAGTTATAAAACTAAGGGAAAAAGGTAGCTATTACGCAGAATGTTATCAAGGTCCAAATGCAAGCATCTCTTCCAGATGAACTGCTACATAGAACACGATTTCACCATAAAATCTTGCAAGATATTCATGCAGAACAACTGCAAAAAGCTCATCAGTTCAGCTGTTCAGCAAAGCACAAATCAGTAAAAGAACACAGCTCAGTTATATGTTGATGCAGGATGAATTGGGAGTAATGACACTCGAAGTTGTGTGTACAGATTTTATATATAACTTATATGCATTTAGGACAACTTTATTTCCTGGACAAAATATAATGGTTTTAAAATTTCCACTTCGTTTCCAAGTTTTTGCCAGATTTGTAAAGGGCACTTACATATAAACTAAGAGTGGGATTTTATGGCTTCATTTGTCCCGAAACCAAGGTCAACGGAGTTTTCTATGATCCGCCCCTTGCCTGCTCCAATTCCTGTGGCAGGTGGGACTGTAAAATTCCAGCCTAAATGGTTAATATAGCCTTACATTGTTGAACACTGGAAAGTGGAAGACCTGGTGCCCAACATTTAAAAGCAAGTGGAGCAGATCTTGGGATGTTCTTGATATTGAAGCTTCTGGCATAAGTTTTATAATGGTGTCACGTACAGCTTCCCAGAACAACTTCCAAAATGCATGTTAAAAACGAGCCCAATTTTTTAGGCAGCTGGATTGATGTCACTGCCCCTTTCTGTTGCAGGTCCCCTGTTGTGATAAGTATTCCTAGTCTTGATTCTACATTAAAGACCAGGGAGCTGGCTTGCCACGTATAGATGGCCTTGCAATAAGACACAGACAGGCAGTTTTGTACTGGGTGGAACTTGTACCAGGCAGAGGTCCTCCTCAATCAGAAAACGAGGCCAAAATTATTCATTGATATTACTGATAACAGCAATTTACAGTTATACTATGCCTTCAGTATAGGAAAGCATCCCAAGGTGTTTCACATCCATGTGATCAAACAAATACAGACACTGAGCCAAAGACAGAGAAATTAGATGAAGTGATCAAACTTAGTAAAAGAGATAAACTTTTTAAGCAGGGTTGCAAAAGGGGAAAGGGAGATGGAGAGGCAGGCAGGGTGAGCGACAGAATTCAGAGTGTGGAAGACATAGACACTGATGATGAATGAGAGAGGAATTCTGATGGGACTGGAAGCAATGGAAATACAGAATTCTGTGGGAGCAGGAATAATGGTCCAAGCCTCTGATTACAAAAGTAGAAAAGGAGAAGGCCGTAGAGCTGTTTAGGCACAATGAAGAATTTTAAACTGGGGGTGTTGGCGACTGAGAGTCAATGTCATTCAGTAAAGAAACAGGCAATGGGTGGGCAGGACTTGGTGCAGGATAGGATATGGGAGTTTTGGATGCGCTGACATTTATAGAGGCTGGCGAGGAAAGCAATGCATGGGGTGAGTCTGAGTTGACATAGGCGCATAGAAGAGGATTTCAGCAGCAGATTGGCTGAAGCAGTGGTGCAGGCAGCAATGTTATGGAGGGAGAGCTAGACGGTACACAAAATGTTACTCATTACTTAAACATGCAAAAATTAGTCTGTATACAACACCTATCCAATTTTAAACCAGATAAACAGGACATATATAAATAATGCTGTTCAATTTTCACTGAAAGCAAACTGAGTTGTTTCAAGTAATGTGACTGTAAACTTGATTTACTGATTGATAATGAAGTTACCTGCTGCAGCATGATAGCCTGTTGCTGCTGAAGCAAAGCCTGGAGTTGCTGGGGAGTCAGTACTTGTTGCTGTAAAATCTGTTGCATTTGCTGGGGAGTTATCACTTGAGGTGTCATCATAGCCACTGATACTGGAACCTAAAGACATAACACACGAGAATAAGGGACAAAATATTTATAAAACTGTACATATACTTGTAACAATTATTTATTACAATGCAGAAAATTGTTGACTGTAATGCAGAGATTGTCAAATAAGTTTCAAGATATATCCTAACTCAATTCAATGAAAAATTACAATGAAAAAGTATGGTGCATTTTTTTTTCCTTTAGCAAAGCTCAAACCCTAAAAGTATGTACGCTTTAATTAAGGCACTGACCTTTGCCCTTATTTCCTGGGTCAGTGGTTGACAGGAATTGGGCCAAAGGACAGAGGTTGGTTGTTCTTATATTAAAAACACCTGCCTCTGGCATATAAAAAAATTAAATCTATCCAATGCATCATGATGGAAATTGGAGGTTTAGGAATTAACATGTTTCAATAACTACAGTATTTAAAATATGAGATCATTTGGAGCGCTGCAACTTTACAAAAAAACTATGAAATATTCGCATTTGTTACTTTAAATGCAAATGGAAAAAAAACAGTAACATTGCTATCGCTAATGCAAATCTGAATTGCATTAGCCTATTCTGAACAAGAGCTTTGCCATTTCTTAAAAGAAGCCTCCAATGTGATTTCAATTGTCCATATGCTGATCTAAACTATGTGAATGTTGATACTGCCAGATTTTTCATATTGCTGATATACCCACCGCAGCTTTTCTCACTGACATTTCAGTGACAAACAGTTACAGTGATGAACCTGATAGCATTTCACATTTGCTAATGTTAACGTGCCCCAGTGCATGGACATCCTTCTAAACTGAAACTGAGTAACCTGCACATTGTGTATGAAGGATGATGTCTTGTTCTGATAATGAAGACGACATTAAAATGACAGTCTGTCTCAAACAACGCTGCGTAGTTATTTTCAAGCTTATATTTAATGACAATTGTATAAATTTTGCATGTTTGTAGAATGAAATTCAGCTTTTCAAATCAATCATTATATTTTATTGAAATGCCAGAAAATTGAAAGTAAATTTCAAGCTCATCAAAATAAAAGGTGTTTTTATACAGTTTTTGAAAAAGTGAATGAACAAGAAGATTGTTCTTAATGTTTAATCAGCTGAAAAGTATTAATGTAAAACTCCTATAAAAATAAAAAGCAAGGGTTTGCTTCCTTGCAAAACTATATTTAAATGTCACTACTATTTCACAGATATTTAGCTTATTTTTACACAATATTACTGAATGCGATTTGATTTTCATACACTTAATACTCAAATGTAAATTCCCATTGATTACACAAAAGTAGAAACTTGAAAGTGTAAAGTGATCTATAGCTTTATATCATCCTGGGGGAATTTATTTCTGACCTAAAAATAGGCTAATGTCGGTGAAAGGATTTAAAAAGGTATTAAATAACAAACTCATAAATATAGAGTCCAGCAAACAAACTTCTTCAAATTTACGCTGTGACGATGAATTTTAGTGTTTCTGTAGTTAAGGCTCTGATTCTATTTTATCATGTCTATACTACCACCTTCACTGATTTCTTCTGCCATTTGCATAGCACATTCACTTTCCTAATTTCACAGTCATTATGCACTGATGTCCTGATTTCTCAGCATCACTAATCTTGACGAACTTAAATCACTGATGAAGGTCAGACAGATGAAAGCACATTCCAAACTCTACACAGAGCTTTCTTTCTACGTGATACCAATTAATTTCTATTAAAATACTTGGGCTCACCAAGCCTACTCGCTATTTTGGGGTGGAGAGGTGATGGAAGTTCACACTGCCAATGTATATGTGCTACCCTACCGCCTTTTGTGTAGTAACTAATGTCAGGAATCAAAGAGCATGCAGCATAGGCAATAGGCTATTACAGCACACTTTATTACACACTACAGAGATCATTAGCAGCAAGAGTGATTGTATTGTTCTTAACCTATTGATCACTCTAACTACTGCCATTTAATCCCTTGTTGAATGACTGAAAAATGCTATAAGACACACTGGAAGGAATGCTTTAACACAGCAAAATGCAGTCAAACTTCCAAAGTCGTAAAGAAATGTACAGAATGTATAACATGGATTACTTATGAAATGGAAAAACAAAATGTATGAATCCAGTGGTAACCATTTTACCAACACAAAGCTACATTCTAGACACTTTGAAAAGAACTCAAAACTTGCACAGTGAAACAAAATAAATTAATTCTAAAATAAAAAGTTAACCACAAAATTGTAAATGTTAACACTAGAACATTTCTAAAATATACAATGTGCAATATATATTGCAATGAATGAACAAACTTAATCATAATTCAGGGAAAAAAAGTTTATCTTTAGATAAATTTTTAAAACCAGTTTAAAATAATTGTTCTTGTTTTTGAGAAACGAGACTTCATTCCATAATTACACAGGCTAAAAATGCCATACCTTAATTCATGCCTGATGGTAAATCAGATAAGCAAGATTCGATTCTGATACAACAACTTAAAAGCAGAGACAGGTAATAACTAGTTAACTCAAGAGTTGAAGTATGATTTGAAGTTAAAAGAGCAGCCACAGTGTGATGTATTTTCCTGTATGAAATTTATTTGTGACCTTATGAGTTTTTCACGAGTAATTTATATCATGCAGAGCGAAATAAAACTAGTGGTGCAAAAGAATTCAAAGGCATGCATCCATTACAGACATAGTCCTTTCTTTTGCTCTCTTGAAAACTTGTACTGCTGCTTCCATTAGAAATGTAAAAATTAACTGCCTTTATGATAGTTATATGACACAAGCAAGTTATTCATTCCAAAAAAAAAGTCCACTCATTTGTTAGCCAGTCTGGATATGACATCACTAATAGGACGAATTGCCCATTCCACGTGGCAGTTATCATCTATCAATCATATATTTAATACTTCACAAGTTCATAAATAATATCACGTTTATGAGAAGGAACAGATTGTATTGGTGTGAGATCTATGCACAGATTGTATATTGGAATTTGGGAACAGATGCTCCCTAATTAAAAGTGCTGACTAACACAAGGTTGTAACCACTCACATATCTTTAATAAACAGGCTGTATTGATTTCAGAAAGTACAAACAATAACTTTTCTCAAGGAAGCAGCAACAAAAGACTGAAGGCATGAGTGAACGTGGACCGAGACTAACTGAACTCATTGACATATAAATGTCATTTTAAGTTTCAACCTCAATGCCAACACCACAGACAAAAAGCACCTTTAAGCTTTTCAAGAGATGCCAAAGTGCATCAAAGCCAACCAATTACTTTTGCAGTATAGTCACTGTTTTCTTTGGAGGCAAAGATAACAGAGAGTGTATAAAACAAAATTTCACGAACTGCAAATGAGTTAAATGACTAACAAATTTATTTCTGTGGTGGTGTTTGAAGGAACAAAATTTTGAAGATATCAATGGACCTTCCTTCTGATTTTCAAATAGAGATATTTTATGTTCATCTGGCAAATAAATGAACCTTGGATTAAGTCCTCATCTGAAAGATGGCACTTCTGACAATGCAATCATCCATCAATGCTGCTCTGAAGTGCCAGCTTAGATTATGTGCTCAAGTCTGGAGTAGGGTTTGACTTCAAGATATTCTGACCTAGAGGGAAGGTTATTACATAAGAACGTATGGACTAAGAGCAGGAATACGCAATTTAACTGCTTGAACCAGTCCTCAGATGTGCAAGTTAGGTGGATTAGCCATGGTAAATGTGTAGGGTTGTGGGGATAGGGCGGAGAGAGGGTAAGATATGTCCGAGAGTGGGTGTGGACCCGATGGACTGAATGGCCTCCTTCTGTTCTGTAGGTATTCTATGATATTATACTCTGCCATTTAATAACATCATACCTGATTGCACCTTGACCTCCACTTTCCTGCCTGTTCACCAGAGCCCTTCAAATCCTTACTATTTTTAAATTAATGAACTGAAGTTTAAAACACACCTTATTCACAGCCTAATAAAGTACAGTTGACCATTCAAGTAATATTCCTCTTTATCAAAGTAACAAATGGGGGTCAGGTAGTGAGAGTGTGATGTCCTCTAATAAAATTATTTTCAAGTAAATCATTGCTAAATTGTACTATTTTAACAAAAGAATTGTCTTGTTTTCTATTTGCACTTCACAGCAAAGTAGTGTTTACATTTGAATTCTCAGGCATTGTGATAGCCTCCTAGGAAATCCATGGGAAATCACTGATGGATCTCCCTGTTGGGTTCATTGAATACAAGCTCCCCTGGTAACAGGCAGTGGCCAGCCCCAGCTGGAATTCATTATTGTTTTCGTTAGAAAGGAGGCGGCTAAGAGGGGATCTTATTGAAGCATATAAGATGATTAGAGGTTTAGATAGGGTGGACAGTGATAGCCTTTTTCCTAGGATGGAGAAAGCTAGCACGAGGGGACACAGCTTTAAATTAAGGGGTATGAGTTATAGGACGGATATCAGAGGTAGGTTCTTTACTCAAAGAGTGATTAGGGAGTGGAATGCCCTGCCTGCAGCTGTTGTAGATGCGCCAAGTTTGGTGGCGTTTAAGAGGTTAATTGATAAGTATATGGAAGAGAAGGGAATGGTTTAGTTTGGAGGGGCATTGCTTTTTATTTTGGTCGGCACAACATCGAAGGCCGAAGGGCCTGTTCTGTGCTGTAATGTTCTATGTTCTATCTGAGCCTTTTATAGGGCTAGTCCATGACTGAGCCTGCTGAAATGTAGCCTCCGGCAGGGAATAGTGTGTGTAGGCCATGGTAGTGTTTTCAGTTTCCATTCTCTAATAAACTATTTTCCTTTTCAGTCAGGTTTCCTGAGTCGTTACGTTGGTGACGAGGAACAAGAAAATTTTGGACAGCTTTGCCTTTGAATGAACCTGATAAGACAGTGACAGGGAGATGGTGAAAATGCCATTGTTTGGGAAATTGGAAACTTCTGATGCAGACCTGGAAGATCAGCTCCAGTACACTGAAATGATTCGATATTTCTTCTGGGCAAATGGGATAGAAGGGGATGACCAGCAAAAAAATCATCTTCCTGACCGCTTGTGGGGCCCCAACTTATAGCACATAAAAAAGTGTAACCTATTCGGCAGTTCTGGATTTAAATGGGACGATCTTACCAAAAAATACTCCAAATGCCAACCGAGCATGAAAATGGAAACAGAATCGTTGCCTTTTTTTTGGCTAGTTAAAAATCGAATGTTACCACACTCTGAGGACAAAAATAAAGCAAGATCTGTTTCTCACCAGCTGGTGGAAGGGGCGGGGTCTATACTCATTGAAAACTGGCTGCTTGCAGCAGAGGTCACCATTGTGCATGCATAGATCCCTGTTCTTATGACAACAACTGGCCAGGCAAGATGTTAAGACCTCCCCAAAGTCTTTTGATGAATTGATAGGTTTAATATTACTATGATGCTAAACCATCTGTTATATTGCAATTCCAAAGGTTTCACACAGCAAATGGACTCCCTGGGGAATCAGTCACTGAATTCTTGTTGAAATGGCAGAAATTGGCAGAACACTGAGTACAAGTCAGCAATTCTGGAAATATAAGAGACCACTTAGTATATGGAATTACAATATTGCGATCCAAAGGAAGCTATTAACAAACCCAACTCTGGACCTTAAGAAAGCCAGAGAACTGGCTTTTCCTGATGAAATTGTAGAAAAAGGGACCTAGAAGCATCAGGGTTCACAGATGGTTCCATCCTTAGTCTTAGATGACTCCCATCTCACAGAACCAAATCCACAATAAATAGCGCTTACATCTCCCATTTGCTACCAAGGAAGATTGGAGTCAAGGCCACAAGATTCTTGAACTAGATGGGACGTCTCTCCACAATACAGTGAGTGCGAGCACATCTGTGTTGCTCTTGTAGTTATAGGGTCTGCGTAGACAAGGTTACTGAAACAGGCAAAATGCATACTGCCCAGGCTAAAGGGCAGTACCAATTCAGGACAAGGCTTTGAATAAACCAGTCCCACAATGAGAAATTGATGCAGCTAAAATGCATTGTGCATCCAAAGTGGCTCCAATCAAGATTAAACTCTAAGTAAATGGCCATCCTCTTGATATGGAGTAGACACAGAGGGTGCTGTATCTATTATTGGGGAGCAAACCTTTAAGTGACTCTGATTAGGCATCTTGCAACACAGCAAGGCTAGAAAAGCCATATACACTAGGGAGCCCATATGTATTGTTGGGACCGGCATAACCTTACTTACTCATGGCAACAGACAGTGTGACTTCCTCCCAATATTGTTGCAAAGCCCAAGGCCCAGCCTTTTGGGAAGGGATTAGCAACAAAAAATTCACCTGGATTGACAACAGATGCTTAAAGTGGGGACTGGTGATTTAAACAAAGTCATAGGGAAGTATCCGGAAATGTTCCAAGCAGGCCTCAGGAAGATTAGAGGTGCTTGGGCCAAGAGGCTCAACCTAAATATGTCTAAAGGAAGTTGGCATTCTATGCCCAGTACAATTTTGAATAGGCTGCACCAATAATCCCAGTTTTAAAACGTGAAAATTTGGTTCATTTCCATGTGAATTATAAATTGACAGTTATAGATAGATACCAATGTCCAGTTTAGACAAATACCCGATGTCACACACTTAGAAGACTTGGATGCAAAACTGGCAAAGGTCACATATTTTCAAAATTAGACATTAGCTATACGTACTTCCAACTGGAGCTTGTGGTGCCATCCAGGAAATATCTTACCATAAATATTCATAAAATACCATATGAGCAGCCTCACTTGCCTTTTGAAAAGTAGTACAAACCAAAGACAGCCCAAAGGATGATGGAGAACATCCTTCAAGAGTTGCAGAGTTGTAATCTGTCTGAATGATGTTTTAATAGGAATTACTGAAAAGGAACATTTGGAAAGTTTAGAAGTGTTAAGTCTTTTTTTTTAAATGTTGGTGTCTAATTTAAAAGGAAAAAATGAGTCCCTGGTTAACGAGGTAACGTACCTCAGGTACCGAGCTGACAAGGATAGATTGCACCCTGTTGAAGAGATGCTGAAGGCTACAAAAGAGACTCCAAGGAGCACAACAAAGTTGAAGTCTTTTCTTGGTCTCATAAACTATTATGGAAAATTTACACCAAACCTGGTGACCCTGCTGACATCTCTTCACGTACTGTTAAAAAAATCAGAAATGGTTGTGGAAAATGCCATAAGAAAAAGTCTTTGCAAACTTCAAACAAAATTGTTGTCAACAAATATACCAGCACATTATGACCACCAAGGCCACTCACTGTAACCTGTGATACCTCTCTCTACGGGATAATAGTAGTATTATCATACCATTGGGACAATGGGATAAAACTTCCAATTCCATATGCATCATGAACTGAGGACAAGCGTTCTGTAGTGGCTCTTCAAAGCTCATTGCGAAAGAGACATTCTGTTATATGTTCCCAACCAGATCCTATAAGCAATGAAGATGATGCCATAGGCAGATGGCGAAGGCCCCACTGTCATGGGAGTGAGAAGAACATTTGGACTTGGCAGGAGGTAGGAGCTGTGTGATAATGCTCATGAGGTTAAAGGAGAATCACTAATTGAACTCCCTGCTGGGCTTATTCAGCATGAGTCCCCCTGATAACAGACACTGCCAGCTGAAGTTCATTACCTGAGCTTTTTCTCAAGTTGAGACTCATGTGTTGTACCCCAGTAATGGTTTTAGTTTGCATTCTGTAATAAGTTGTGTTCCTTTCCAGTCAAGCACAAATGTAATTTGTGCATTACAGGCACAAATCCAGAAAGGAAACCCACTAAGCAGAGATGTAGCTTTGTGAAAATCTGATCAAATGAATTAAGGTCAACAGTCAGAATTTGAAGAT
This sequence comes from Sphyrna mokarran, assembly GCA_024679065.1. NCBI lineage: Eukaryota > Metazoa > Chordata > Chondrichthyes > Carcharhiniformes > Carcharhinidae > Sphyrna > Sphyrna mokarran. Next base: position 98,495,583 of record JAGIQG010000003.1, on the reverse strand, counting down.
TAATGGGTTATTGGGAAGGGAACTTCCAGCAAGTCTGTCTTCATTAAGCAACCAGAGTACAATTATAAGAAATGGCCAAAAATATCCTCTGGTTAGAGTGATTACAATTTTAAAGATAGAAGGATGTAAAATGGAACCTAATGCTTTCTGGTTTGAAGTTACTGACCAAAGTTTAGGTAAAGGTTTCAAGCAAAGTGCCAGTAAGTTAGTGACACGATAAATGCTAGATGCATACTATAGGTGCTGAGCAGACGATGCCACCTCGCAAGTTCCCAGATTTCTAATGTGATGTTATAAACAACCCTAGTCTCAAGAAGTAATTTTCTCCTACCTTTGATAAGTAGCTCATAGCCTTATGAATATAGTAATGATGAAAGAAATGGATGAACATTTAAAATAATAAAGAACTGCAACTGGTTTTATGAGACATTAATCAAATGATGAAACGCTGCCAAAATCTTCAGTTCTGAGACCCTTTTCCATCTAGAATCTCACTGAGAACAGTGATGATATATTTAGTTTCTTGAATACCTCACAAGTTTTTTTTGAACAGGGTTAATTTTGTTGTGAAATCCACAACTATCCCGTAATCATATATTTCTATTCACAATAACATCAAAGCATTAGATGTGCCACTGCTGGTACTATTAGTCGGGTCTTTTTTAAAAGTCTTTGACATGAGTTTATTTTCTTCAGTCCTCCGAAAATAGAAACAGAATCAATTAAAGCTTTTAAAGTAGCACTCACCCTTAGCAATAAGTAATTCTTTTACATTTATTATTCATACTATCCAGCACAAAGAAGACACTTGTATCACATAAATTATTAGTTTTAATGCCATCCATATTCACTAAGTGTAAATATCAATGCAGCAAAAGTTGCTGGACTAATTTACAATGAACTAGAAAATATGGTAGTTCATTGCTAGTTACAATTTATATAATTTGTGAATGCCGAATCAGGTAAAATATTAGTTCTTGGCATAGGCTCTGCAGTTTTATTTTATAAAGATGTTTCTTAAAGCTTATTTGTTAGTGTCACAAGTAGATTAACATTTAATTATGCAATGCAGTTACTATGAAAATCCCCTAGTCATTGCATTCTGGCGCCTATTTGAATACACTGAGGGAGAATTTAGCATGGCCAATGTACCTAAACAGCACGTCTTTCAGAATGTGGAAGGAAACCCACACAGATACATGGGAGAACATGCAGATTCCACACAGACAGTGATCAAGCTGGGAATTGAACCGGGATCCTTGGTGCTGTGAGGCAAAAGTACTAACCACTGTGCCACTTTACATGCAGATGTGCATCCAGTATTTCTGTGCTAATTTCATCCCTTGTACTTCTTAAAAACTAAAACTTGACACATGAAAACATGTAAAGGACAAGAAAAAGGAAATGTTATACTAGATCAGCCTTTAATTAAAACAAAGGAACAATTACATCACCATACAACCACATTTGCATTGTTTGCCTATTATGGCATCTGGACTACAAATCTTTTGCTTTAGTTTATTTTTTTATTTGCATATTATTAATAGTCATTAAGAAATACTGAAACCACAACAGAAAGACAACTCAGAAGAATAGCTGCACTGGAATTCTCAACATAAGAAGGAACAAAGGGAAGTGAAAACCAAATTTATGTTTTTATCCCACAGACCACATGATTGAAGGAGTAACTTCATCTTAGGTATGTACTCAGTACATACTCAGAAAAGAACACAATTGGATTTCACAAATCCCTACCAAAAGATGATCCTTCCTGTCAGAATAACTAATTAAGTCTTGTACTTTCTTAGACGGTACTACCACTGCATATTTTTGTTAGGTGGTTACTATTAGTTGAAGAGTAATCAAACTATTTCTTATTGGCATGGCACAGCCAAATTAGGATTTTGCTTAAGGACTGTCACACTTCATAATGTTCTCAGAGGATAATTCAATTTTTACATGCACTTTCAAATATCTTTCCACTAGGACAGTTAAACTACTCCAAGGTCTCTGTTGATGCTATTCTTCATGTGTGTTCTAGCAAGTTCCTAAAAGCAGCTTGGGGTGGTATGCTCAATTTTTTTCCTTTCTTCCCCATGGAGAACTGTTTAACTAGGGTATTTGATGCCCTATATCTTCTACTTGGCTGAGCCGAAGAGTGCAGTTTTGCTTTATCAAAATGAATTCCCACCACAAAGGTATATTTCTCAGCTCCAATGATAAATGAAGCCCCCAGTATTCAACACTTCTGCTAGCAAGTTTACTACTTTTCGAGTGATTATATACTAAGATATAGAAGTATTAAATCAAAATCATTTTCTACAAATTACTATGAGCCTGTATTTATTAATAGGAGAATAAAATACATTATTAAAAGCTTGCTTTACTGAAAATGTAACTTACACTAAATAGATTTGCTGAAGAAAATGAAAACATTATTTGCACTTGCTTCCATCTCAACAATGACTTGGACATTACAACCTATCTCAGATTGTGTCAATGTCATTTCAATTATTTAACATGAAATGCCGCCGAACCCCCAACCAAAAAATAGTCATTTCATTACGAAGCAAAATGATACAAAACAACAAAGTGGTCTTGTCTCGAATCAACTTTGCTAAAATGTACATTAAGTACAAAAACTTATTTTTGCATCAGGCACATCTCTAATCATAACAAAATTCAAAAGAAATCAGAGAAACAGCAGGATACACTTAATATTGGAAAACCAGAAATATTAATACAGTCAATAATTTCTATAAAACAGAGATAGTTTTCAGGTTTTTGCTTTAAATAATCTGCACCAGGTCAGACTTAGAAATTATTTACAAAGAGGATAAACTTTAAAAAATGACCTTATTGAAATGACTTTATTACAAAAGAAGGGAAATGCAACGTACATTCCTGACATTTACAAATCCTGTATAATGAAGCAAATGATATTTAGCTTGCAGGTTTGTTTTTAAAGAGAAAATATAAAACTCATTACCTAGAAATGTGATCAAAAATCGAAGATCTCTCTGACTACACAAAGCATATTTGTTTTACCTATGTCACTAGAAAAAAAACGAGACCTTGATACCATCCTCCTGTATTTTGTTACAAGGGAGATTGGCTGTACACATGTGCTGATCAATCAATTTTTTGCAGAATGTAGCCATCTATAAAAGACAAAATATAGATCCTGAAAAAATGACACCATTAAAAGAAGGTGAACGTGTGCCAAATGTTTTACTATGGCAGCAGAAAGTGCCCTTTCAGCAGCTTTTTGCAAGTGATGAGAAAAACATTATTCAAATCTTTCAGCAAATTAAATTAAAATATTATATTGTCCATGAAATCTTTAACAATTCACAAGGCAGCGTACAGAATTTTGGCATGGTTTTAATATAATCTGTTTTGCTCATAATTGTCATTCTAACACTGCCATTAAAAGAAATCTGCGCCTAGAAATTGGACCATGCCCAAAGTGGGGCATGAACTCAGTGTAGTGCATGCTACATCCATCTAATAGAAGGAGTGATATGGTCACAGCAAACTGGTCTATCAGCCTGATTAGAGGAAAACCAACTAGCTGTGGGTGTCTGTCATGGCTTTAGAGCCATTTTTCTGATCATTGGGTGTAGCAAGATCAGTCAATCCAAATGCTGGCTGGAGGGTTTGGGAGAAATAGGGATTGGGCAGTGGGCAGTCAGCATAGGGTGATAGGTAGTTGGCAGTTTTAGTATGAAGTTGAGATCCTGGCCTTTGCTTCTTCTAGTTCCACAAAACAGTCACACAAAAACACTTTGGTTGACCACTCTTAACATTTTCTTTCAGGATTGTTGGTTTGGCTTCTCCGTGCCTGAAAATTTGAGTAAAGCAAGCATGGTGCATGCTGTAGTTAATTGCAGGCCATTTTGGCAGGCATTACATTTACAAGTGGGGAACTTCTTTCAGGCATGCACCCTAGACACGTATTGAGCAGCCTTACCAATATGGCAGATGGTGTACTTCTGCAGTAGAATAAGTCTGCACAGGTTGCCCGCCATGATAGATCTTCAGGCACTTGTAAAACAGGGGTATAATGATCCAATTTTTCAGCCACAATGTTTGAGAAACTAAATTTAAACTTAAATATGTTACAACTTTTGTGATGATTATCCATAATGGCGCTCACTGGGAATGATTTCAGGTGATTACAACAGCCAGGCAATCTCTTCACATAGGCTCAAGTGTACATCATCCACAGTTGGCAACTAAAGCAAATGTCACTTGTGTAGTGGTGCATCAATATATGTGGTCAGTAAATTTAACTTAAATTATAATATTGAGTATTATGTTTCAGTATAAATATCACATTGTACAATTTCTTAAAAGAGGAAAAACAAAAGTATTGATGAAAAGAAGCAGAAAAGACCAAATGTCAAGTGCAGACTTGCAGTGAAACATACTTATTTTAAAAAGATACCACACTACAGATTTATCCAGTCATATCACAAGATATCATGTTAAAAACATGGTACATATTATAGATGTCCATGGAAGAATCATACAATCAAAGTCAGCCTAGTGCTAAAATCTAGTTCACCTACACTTCCTTTCAAGTCACAGAATCACTATTGTTCTACTAGAGTCAAAGTTTAAGCATTTCTGAAATAATTTAGCATCATAATAGTAAAAACTATATACTGCTACTTGATGAAGAAAAGTTTACCCCAGCTGTTTAATCAATCTCTTAAATTTTTAATTTTCATTCAATCATCATTAAATGGAGAACAGTTAATGGACCATGTATACTGTAGCCTATGTATGTGCCTTGCATTGCTCTACATAGCTGCAGAAAATGTAATTGAAAATAGCCTGTATTATAATAAGGAAAATATATTATGTATATTTCTGAAGACAAGGTAAATGATGTAATTAATAGAATATTCCGACAGTATTGATTTACAAGTTAAGCAACATAATCAATGGTTGGACACAGATAAGGAACAATAATTCTTAGTTAATTGGTCAGAGCTCAACATCAAATGCATGCTTCTAGCTGTTACATCTAAGAAAATGTCTGTACTTTAAGTTACTGTAAAGCACTATGTTGCAACAGGGACTGTATACAGCTGTTGATTCCGATAAGATATCAATATTAATTTGAAGAAATGCAGCAAGAACTGAGAAGTTGACTGAGCAGCCTTAGGTTTGAACAGAAAGGCTCCCAGAGAATATCCTGGGAGGAGTATTCAAAGTACAAGAATAATGGCAATCAAATCAGCATGACCAAGATATGCAGTCATAAGCTACAAATCTCAGAAATGTACTCATGCATACATCTGAATTATTACATTCCACATGTTATTTTAACATAACAGTTTGCTCATTTCAGTCATTCTGTCATTACAGAATCTGAAACCTTCTGGTTTCTATTGAACAGTTTTAAACTTTTATTTAGTTTAAACACATTGGAAGCGCAGCACATAGCCTGCATAAGACATATCCTTTGGGTAGATGGGCTATACATCACATCTAAGCAAAAGGGTGCAAATTAGATTCTAATGAGAAAACATCAGTCGCTCCTCTGATGATTTCACTATTCACTGATTCACTCCTAATGAAGACACACTCTATCCAGAATGCTCTTGAACTGTCAGAGGTCAAAATGAATTCAAAAAGCCAAAAGCAAATCAAGACAAATCGAAAGCACTGAAAGAAACCTTTTTCAGAGTGGTGTGGCAATTAAAGTAATTGCACAAAGAGACAACTTCTATCAATGGCAGCAGAAATTAAGCTGCCAATGTTGTAACAGGTTAGATGAAAATCAGATTTTAATGTATGCTTCCTCATGTCATCTTGTTTTGTCAGGACATCAAATAAAATTGAAAAGTACAAAATAACAAGCCCCAGAGAAAATCAGAGAGGCTGACCTTTCTGATATTGTTGGTTTACCATGTTCAGAAATATTTTAATAATAATGAAGTTGACTTCAGTAGCAAGGGTAAGTCATGCAAACAAATCATGCTTCATCCCTTTAAAAATATCTTTCTCTTAAGTAGAGGCATGCGTACAGCAACTTGTGAAATTCCATGAGGGCGGGTTTACAGCCATTAGCAATTGTAAATCAAAAACAACCGACTCCAGCATTTTCATCCACAAATTCTTAATGTTAACACATCAACTCATGACTAAATATATTATGGTGAAAGCGACAACACATTTTTTTGAACAATAACCTAACCACATGTATTTTTTTGAAGAACACCATGTCATTTCAAAACATAAGTGTTCCTCTCACTGACTGCCCAGAATGAAATGATCAGAAATGTACTAATGTTTAAAACTCATTTATAGTTATTACCTTTAATTAAGTTAATGATCACAAAATTAAAAGTGGCAGCTCAGGGTTTCAGAGCTCAAGACAAGTAAAACAGCTTCTTGGTAAATTTGGTTAATTTATTACCCAACTTATATAAGTTTATATTTGGGAAATCATAGTATAGATGTATACCTTAAGACAATGGATTGAGATCTTAATTGCAGCCCACATAGACAACAAAATAGTGCAAGCAGAGAGTTTCAATGTCGATGGACATGTGCATGCATTCAATAATCCCTCAAAACCAACAAATAATTTTCCCCTGAAGGTCATTTTTGTTTTCTTTTTGAACAAACAAATCACTAAAAGGAACCAGCTAAGTCTTTCACCCAAAAACAACAAATTTAGTTGGTGGTGTCAGGACTTTCCCACACTCGGCTCTTGTCACCCACAGGTGTTTACTGTTCCAGCACCAGCAATTTTGAAAGGGAAAACACAACCTACCGTTGGTTTAACATCTTATCTCAGCAATCAGATGTTTAGAGGCTCAAAGGCTGCAGACAAAATGTGTACCAAAACCAACATAACAGAGAGGCAATACAACAGTCTTTTTCCTCTCTCATTTGCTTTCCAAACCTCCCCTTTTCTTTCTCTTTTGACTCTGTTTTAAGTAACACCCTTCTTCCGAGGTCAAAGTGGATTTTTATAGCGTGAAGCTTGATGCACTCTGTGGCATTCACAATCTTAAAACTAAACCTAAAGAAACTAAGAAAAAACCATGTTCAACACCTCTTTCTATCATGTGGGTAGATGATTTATGGTTTATCCGCTCCACAAGGTTATGCAACGCTGCATGCCTTCAGAAGTATTATTTGAGTCAGTTGAGATTTAATTAAGATCACAGCCCTTAAAATCCTTGCCCCATGAAAATTCATAGAAGACAATGCACAATGCATCCTGGTGCAACACCACAGCACAGATTGTTTTGACTCTATCCTTTGTAACAACACAAGTTAATCCTCATTTCCATGGCGACAGACAAAAGTTGTCAAATTTTGTTTTGTTTAACATTCTGTTGTTGTTGCTTATAGTGCCATCAATTAAAATATGCACGCAAAACGACAGCCAAAGAAAATATCAGACTCAGTCCTACTGTGCCGAAGCACCACTCAGTACAGTAATATATGGTTGCCTATGTCATGGTAAAGAAATGACAGGTGCTAGCAGTCTCTCTGGTTGACAGGCCACTGCACAAATAACTGCCTTTCCTGAAAGGGCTAATGCACTACTAATGAACAATAAATCAACTTTGATTATAAACTGTCAGACAAATCAGTTCTCAGTTCAGCACTCTGAGATTCTATGCCAAGTCAGCTGCACATTGCTGGAATACATCATCTACATTTAGTTTTGTTCACATAACACCACATTGAAATTTCAAATTGAAAGTAGAAACTGAAAATCAAAACAAACATTACCCCCCACACCCCCCCCTCCCCACCCTACTCTCCAAGCCAGCAAAAAGTGTCTGCTCCAAACCAGCTGTGAATTGGGGGCTCAGGTAAATCCTTTAACCACAGTGCTCCACGACATAAAAGCAATGTCTTTATCATCTAAGTGGTGCTTTAAGCTCTTCATATCAATCGCAATCCACTCTAGATAGAGTTAGTGCATACAGTAACCTGTAACTTAACACTGTATTTGGTTTCAGATAAAAAAAGTGATAGAAATTTGAAAGTCAAAACCCACTTCAAAAGATAAAACTTTAAGCTAACAAAGCACACAGTGCAAATGAACTAAAAACAAACAACATTCAGAAACCTCTCCTGCAGATGATAATTAAAATGGTCAAGATAGGATTATCCATTTCCTTACAGTAAGTACAATAGAGACACCCGAGAGCATTTGTCTCCTAATTAGTGCCCTTTCAAGTGACTTTTAGAACCATTGTTGACAACTCAAATGACCCAAGATGTGGAAACTCCCTTTTGTAGCAATAGAAATAGAGCTGCAAGATTTTTTTTAACGGTTAAAATTTAAATAAGTTAAGATGCATGTATAGTTTTTGAAAATCCTATCTTCCATTACTTCATTTCCTGAAGGTTTCCTTAACTATTACAATATCCCACTGATTCTAAACATTGTAACATTGACATTTGGTTTCTCTGCCTCTCACACCCTATTGGACTATGCAGGAATGTGACTGTTCAGTGAAAGAAAACATACCCAGTGCTGCACACTTCACGTGAGAGAGTGCCTGACATGTAAACTCAGCATTCGTCTTAACTTAATCCATTTATTTTCACTGTTGTCCTGACATACATTAGGTAATATATGGGTATTTGGCTTCTGCATGATCATATAAAAATATAGAAACGGATTTAAAAGGTTGTGACGAGCAACAAAGAATATTCTGGGACATACCTATTTTATGATTCTAAAATGTTATAAATTGCCATTAAATGCAGCATAAATGAATTCTCACAAAACCTGTTCCTGCTGTTGAAAGACCCAGTAAATGACAATGGTTTCAATGATGAAAAGAACTCTTAAAGGAAGCTGATGAATAAAGTAGCAACAATCATAAAATATTGCACAAAGGAAGTTGCGCTTCTTCTTTTCTCTGAGATAAATTAAATTGTCAGTTTTACAGAGGAAAGGTACTAAAATTGCAGAATCAATCATATTGACAAACCTGACAAACTCCATTTAGCTGCCGCAGTAAACAGAGTGGTGGGCCATGAAACACTAATAAGCCTCCTGTACAAACTCAGCTTTCTGCAGATACAGACAGATTACACTCGCAAGGGTGAGCACCGACTGACATGGTGGAAAGCCAATCAGCCACACCCTGCTCACCAATCATAGTCAACTACTCACCAGAATCAATCCTTAAATTCAGATGCCTTCAGTGGCCGCCTTCTTTTGAGACGACAGGTAAAACAAAGTCCTTGTGTAATTGAGATTTCACGGCCAATTATTTACAGTATGGATTCCAGCTCATTTTGCAAAGAAAAATGCTGTTTTTATTGCTGCTTTGTAGTTTTTGTCTATTAATATGAACCAGCTCCAACTGCTGCTAGAGGAAGAGCTTAATAATCCAGTGAAAACACTGTGCTGAGAGATGAAGTGCAACCATTTTTATTAAAAGTAATCAGCATTGCATTTCTAATGTCAAACTGTCCCCACTTCCTGTTTTGTAAATACATTTCTGAATGGGTATTTGCTCAAAACAAAATGTCTTATTTTGTGCTGAATATATTGTTTTGCATGCCAACTTGCACAGAAACATTAATATTCAAAAGGACAGTTTTCAGGAGTGTACACCTCAGTGGAAATTTAGAAATATATTTTGGTGTTTCACGCATAGCAACAGCAATGAAGAAATATTTCTAAGCATTAGCTTTGCGCATTTTTTTCCTCTCTGCTGTTGAAATGCAATTCCTAAATTATCACTTATTAGGTGATTTATGACACTTATATAAGCAAAGCATAAATTAAAGTGTTGGTTATCACATTCCTTTGCTTACACTATTTTCTCCTTTTTGCACTCACTACCTCCCCACCTCTCAGACCTCCCTGGGAACACTTGATTTACCCAGTATTTGAACTTGCATTATGGAATAAATGATAAATATATAACTGATTTGGGTATTGGATTCCGACATAACAGTTCTAATCCCTCATGTTTTGCTGAAATTCTGATACAGACAAATGCACTGTATCACATGTTGATAGAATATATATTTGCGTTCCTGGTTCCCATACTGAATGATTCCTATCTCAGCCTGTGTTTTGAACATAGACAAATATTGGAGTCTTCATGGGTTTCTCGCATTCACCTCCTAATAGTGACCAACAGATCAGATCAAAGCTTTTGCAAGTCCTGCCACATCCAGTCGTGAATGGTGATGGGCAAATAAACAACAGATCAGAGGAGGCAACTCCACAAATTTCTCCATCCTCAATGATGGGGAGCCTGGCACTTTTGCAATTGTCTTCAATCAGAAATGCTGAGTGGATGTTTCATCTCATTCTCTTCTGTAATCCTCAGCATCACAGATGCCAATTTTCAGCCAATTTGATTCACTCCACATTATATCACAAATGGCTGAAGGCACTGGACAATATAAAGACTATGGACTGTGAAAACTGGAAAACTGAAAAGAGTACTAGAGACTTGTGCTCCAGAACTAGCTATGCCCCTAACCAAACTGCTCCAGTAAAGCTACAACCCTTTGCAGTGCCCACAATTATGTAAAATTTCCTAGGAATGTCCTATCCACAAACAGCAGAACAAATTCCACCCACCTCAGCAGTCTACCCTTAATCATCCACAAAGTGATGGAAATGGCCTTGAGTGCCATCAAGCAACATTCACACAGCAATAAGCTGCTCACTAATGCTCAGTTTGGATTCCATCAGGGCCATATGGCTCCTGACCACATTACACCGAGGGTCCAAATAACCTGCACAAAGGTTATGATTGTTGAATAGCAATCATTTCAGTTCCAGGACATCATGGCAACAGTTCCTCAGAGTAACGTACTAGAGTCAAATCAAGGTCAGCTACTTCGTCAATGACCTTCCCTCCATCAGAAAGTTGGAAGTGGTTACGTTTGCTGATGACTGCACAATGTTTAGTACTACACGTGACTCTTCAGAAACCGACATAGTCCTTGTCCCTATGCAATGGCCAACACATAGATTTGGACAGGTAAGTGGCATCTGACATTCATATCACATGTGCCAGGTAATAAACATCTTCAACAAGCAAGAATCTAAACACCTCCCCTGACAATCAATGGTATTACCATTCCTGAATCGCCACTATCAGTATCCAGTGAGTTACCATTGACAAGAAAAATAACTGGACAAGTGAAATAAATAAAGTGACTACAATCACAACAATGCAGCAATAATAATCTTTCCCTTAATGTCAACAAAACAAAAGGTTGTCACCGATTTAATGAAGTGCAAAGGAGAAAGTGCATCTGTCTACATCAAACGGGATAAAGCAGAAAGGGTCAAGAGGTTCAAGTTTTTAGGTGCCCAGATCACCAACAATCTATCCTGGTCCCGCCATGCTGACACTATAGTTAAGAAAGCTCACCAAAGCCTCTACTTTCTCAGAAGACTAAAGAAGTTTGGCATACCAGCTAAACTCTCACCAACTTTACAGGTGCAACATAGAAAGCATTCTTTCTAGTTGTATAACTGCTTGGTATGACTCCTGCTCTGCCCAAGACCACAAGGAACTACAAAAAGTTGTGAATGTAGCCCAATCCATCATGCAAACTAGTCTCCCATCCATTAATTCTGTCTACATTTCCCGCTGCCTCGGCAAAGTAGCCAGCATAATTAAGGACCCCACACATCTCAACATTCTCTCTTCCACCTTCTTTCTTTGGGAAAAAAAATACAAAATCTGAGGTCATGTACCAACCGTCTCAAGAACAGCTTCTTCTCTGTTACTGTCAGACTTTTGAATGGAATTACTTAGCATTAAGTTGATCTTTCTCTGTACCCTAGCTATGATGGTAACACTACATTCTGCACTGTCTCATTTTCTTCTCTATGAATGGTATGCTTTGTCTGTATAGTGTGCATGGAATAATACTTTACACTGTATGTTAATATATGTGACAATAATAAATCAAATTAAATCAAATTCTCTAGCATACAGTGTCAGTGAGGTATATCATATACAGGATGCACTCAGAAGCTCGTCAAGCCTCCTTCAACAGCACCTTGCAAACTCACGTTCATTACTGCCCAGAATTACGAGAGCAGAAAATACAAAGGCAGAGCACCAACTGCAAGTTCCCCTCCAAGCCATACATCATTATGATGTGGAACTGTATGACTGTTCCTTCACTGTTGCTGGGTCGAAATCCTGAAACTCCTTTCCTAACTGCACTGCGTGCATGCTGTTGTAAGTTTGTATACTGTCTCATGAAAAGATCTAGGAGCTCATATTGTTGAACAATAACTGTTTATTAATAACTCCTAACTACGTACATACATATATACAAGAAGTAGTCCTGATTTATGTTATCTTCATGCCAACTTCTACCCAACTCACTCCTACAATCTACTACTCCAATGCAACCTTTATGTTATAATGCACAACTTGAGGTTTTGGATTTGCATGTCTTTGCAAACTGCTCAAATGCTTGCAACGAAACTACTGCACAGCAGTTGCTGCTCACATCTGTGAAGTTGTTTGGTGCCACTGCGCTGACATGGTCTGCCATCATTTTGTATTTTGCTTGGGTACTGTTTTCCTTGCAGTGGAGTCTCCTTGCCTGAGCTCGACATCTCATTAAAAAAAAATCCTTATTTGCTCATGGTCACCACATATATGGCATCAACTCTGAATCTGTCTACAATGTTCTTCAAGCAGTGCTTGTTAAAACAATTGGTCTGCCAATGCTGCCTGATTATTATGCCAAATTTAAAAGCTTCTTTCAGCCTTTTTTTGGAAATTGCTAACGCTTTTGTATGGAACTTTGACTCTACTGATTGGGTCTTGCAAAGACTTCTGGTGGACAGTGGATCTTACTTCTACCCATCATACTCCATGCCAATACTGCAGATTCTTAGGTAATCTCCGGCTGTGTATTCAAGGTCAACTTAAAAACAAAGAACAAAGAACAAAACAGCACAAGAAACAGGTCCTTTGGCCCAACAAGCCCGCGCAACCACCCCGATGTTCCCACCTCAAACCGTGATCCCTGTCCATGTTTATAGATCTATGGATTAAAAACCAAATTTGAGACAATTTAGAGAGAATTTGTTTTGCCAATTAGCCTAAGAGCACATCTTTGGGATGTGGGAGGAAACCGGAGCGCCCGGAGAAAACCCATGCAAGCACGGGGAGAATGCGCAAACTCCCACAGACACAGGCCCAAATCTATGCATCTGCACAGCACAGCGATAGTCACTGAGCTGTCGTGTTGCCCATCAAATAGTCCAGGTAAGCGTACACTAACGACGTGAAGCATTAGGATACTCTCGAACAAAATCCAAGAGCAGCCCTCTCACGACCCATCGCGTGTATGCCCCTTGTTAGACAACAAGGTGGACAAAGCACCTGTAGGATAAAAAACAAGTACATCAATATCATCATCTATTTACGCACTTCCCAGGGACTCCCAAGGCTCGTGATCCCTATTTTAAATCAGTTTTCTATACCCCTCCATTCCCATTCTGTTCATGTGCCCATCTAAGTATTTCTTAAATAACTCCAGAGTGCTTGCCTCCACCACTTTACTTGGCAGCGCATTCCATACTCCCACCACCCTCTGTGTGAAAAAACTCCCTCTAGCATCCAAATTATACCTTACCCCCCTCACCCTAAGCCAGTGACCCCTCGTGCTATTTGAGTCCATCCTAGGAAAAAGCTTAATCCTGTTTACTTTATCTATACCCCTCATAATGTTGTACACCTCTATTAGATTTCCTCTAAGTCTACGTCTTTCTAAGGAAAACAGTCCCAATTTGCCTAACCTCTCCTCGTAACTCAGACCTTCCATAGCAGGCAGCATCCTGGTAAACCTCCTCTGCACTCTCTCCAGAGTCTCCACGTCCTTCCGGTAGTAAGGCGACCAGAACTGGACGCAGTATTCCAAATGAGGTCTAACCAACGTTTTATACAACTGCAACATTAAAGGCCAGCTCTTGTACTCTATACCCTTTCCTATAAAGGCTAGCATACTATATGCTTTCTTCACAACCTTCTCCACTTGCTCTGCCACCTTCAGAGACTTGTGCACCTGCACCCCCAGGTCCCTCTGCGTTTCTATACTCTTAATAGGTCTACCCTTTATCATATACCTCCCCCCTACATTCTTTCTCCCGAAATGCATCACCTCGCATTTATCAGGATTGAATTCCATCTGCCATCTATCTGCCCAAGCTACCAGCCTATGTCCTGCTGCATCGCCTGACAATGCTCCTCACTATCTGCAAATCCAGCCATCTTTGTATCGTCTGCAAACTTGCTGATCACTCCACTTACTCCCTCTTCCAAGTCATTTATGTATATTACAAATAGAAGAGGTCCCAGTACCGAGCCCTGCAGCACACCACTAGTGACCGACCTCCAGCTAGAAAACACCCTTGCACTATTACTCTCTGTCTCCTATTACTAAGCCAGTTACTTATCCATCTAGCTACCTGTCCATGTATCCCATGAGCCTCGACCTTCTCAACTAACCTCCCATGAGGGACTTTGTCAAATGCCTCACTGAAATCCATATAGACGACATCAACGGCTCGCCCTTCGTCCACTGTTTTCATCACCTCCTCAAAAAATTCTGCACACTTCTCTCAGACTAACTGCATTTTTTTTTCACTTTAAGGGATTTTGGGGTCATTCACCTGTTGCCACAATGTTGTAAAAGTTATTTCATGAAGAGATCTAGAAGCTTATATGATGAACAGTAACTGTATATTAATAACAACTAACTATATACACATATATGTGTTCATATATCAGCCAAATAGGTTGAGTGCCAACCTGCAAATCCTTCTAAACACGGCAATGACTGACGGAAAGAGCAGGAGAGATTCATGATTAGCCACACTTGATGTGGAGTAGCATCCCTCAAGCTATAAGCTCCTAGCGATAGACTAGCGACTTGTTCCAGGAATAAATAACAATAGAAATGGACTTAGTGCAACATTAAGTGTGCAAAGAGAACTGGAGTTGGAGTATACACATATAGAGAAGTTATCTTCATGTTGACTTCTATCTGATTCACTCCTACATTATTATTCTCATGTGACTGGTACTGCTTCCCCAGTCCCTCATAAGATGGATGTGGAAGCATTGGAGAGAGTGCAGAAGAGATTCACCAGGATGCTGCCTGGTTTGGAGGATAGATCTTATGAGGAAAGATTGAGGGAGCTGGCGCTTTTCCCTTTGGAGTGCAGGAGGATGAGAGGTAATTTAATAGAGGTTTATAAGATGATGAGAGGGATTGATAGAGTGGATGTGCAGAGACTATTTCCTCGGGTGGATGTAACCGTTACAAGGGGGCATAACTATAAGGTTCATGGTGGGAAATATAGAAGGGATGTCCAAGGTAGATTCTTTACTCAGAGAGTGTTGGGGTGTGGAACAGACTACCTGTTGTGATAGTGGAGTCAGACCCTTTAGGAACTTTCTAGTGGTTATTGGATAGGCATATGGAGCACTCCAGAATTACAGGGACGGGATAGCTTGATCTTGGGATTGGACATAGCTCAGCACAACATTGAGGCTGAAGGGCCTGTATTGTGCTGTAATGTTCTATGTTCTAACCCTCACCATCCTGAACACACAAATGTTATATGGACTTCAGAGGCTCAAGAAGGTGCTCAACACATTCTCTCCAAAAGAATTAGGTGAGGTAACAAATTCTGGCTTAGCCATTAACATTTGCATCACATAGATTCATAGAATCCCTACAGTGCAGAAGAAAGTCTTCGACCTATCAACTCTCTGAAATAAAATCCTACTCCACTCTTCATCCTATCTTCATTATCCCACCACTTACTCTACTAATTCCCCTAACCTACACATCTTTGAACACTAAGGATTAGTTTAGTATAGCCAATCCACCTATCCTGTAGATCTTCGGGAGGAAACCGGAACACCCACACAGACCTGGGGAGAATGTACAAACTCCACAGAGTCACTGAAAGCCGGAATTGAATCGGCGCCTGTGGCACTGTGAGGCTAACCACTGTGCTGCCCATGAAAGAATATATTTCTAAAGTTAGCTCAAGAGTGGCACTGCCAGAGACCTGGAACTCTCACTGATCCTCTTTGGCATGGCGTTCAGTGCTGGAAATCAAACAGCACTTCTACTCTACTGGAATACAGACAACTGTAAATGCACAGTTTTCAAACTACTGGCTCCCAGGCAAAAACGGGGGTAATGGTGGAGCGCTGACAACACTACAGGCCCATAAAGATGTGAAACTGCTGTTGGATTAAGGATTTAGTCCAGCAGAGTAAATAGTGGAGCTAGTCTTAATGTTTCAGGTCAATTAACTTTCTGATGAACCTTGAACTTTGTTTCTTTATCCAAAAATTTTACCTAACTTCTGAATTATTTCCAGCATTTTCTATGTTTAAAATTTTTGTTCAGCATTTTCTGTTTTTATTTCAGATTTCTGTGAATGACTGTATAAGTTGTGTACGTTGATTGATATCTTTTTTTTCTTATATCCATAGGTGATTCGGTCCACCTTGTTGACCAACAAGGGGCATACATGCAGTGGGTCATGCGAGAGCTACTCTTGGATGTGGTTTCGAGAGTTGCCTAGTGCTTTACGTTGTTAGTGTACGCTTAAACTGGACCAGCTGATGGGCAACATGACAGCTCAGTGAATTTCACTGTTTGCTATGCAGATACATGGGAGTTTGCACATTCTCCTTGTGCTTGCGTGGGTTTTCTCCGGGTGCTCCGGTTTCCTCCCACACCCCAAAAACGTGCTCTTAGGCTGATTGGTGTTAACAAATTGTCCCAAAATTAAGCATCCCTCAATCTGACTATAATTTGTTTATTCTGGAGTCCAATAGGCGTGGACAAAGGTCATAAGTAGAAGAGGGCACTCACAATGTTAAAATGGTGGCGTGGGCTTGTTGGGCTGAAGGGCCTGTTTCCTGTGCTGTGTTGTTCTTTGTTCCACCATCTGTAGAATTTTATTTTTCGGTTTTCTTGTGAGTTCATTAAGGTCCACACTATGGATCTTGCGGTGCAGATGGGAAATCTGAATGGGCCTTCATTATTTCAGAATGTGAACCTCTCCAATACTTTTAACCATATAAGCAGCTGCTTCAACATGTACTGATGTAAGAGACATGCAGGCTAACCAAAGAAGGAAGGATCACAAGCCCACTCCCCAACTGGAGCTACACAAAGACCAGAACAAAGCAACAACTTAAACAGGCAAGAGCAATGCATGGAGATCTCACTCCCAAACATTAAAAATAATTTAATAAAAAAGCAACACTATAGTGCAAAATGGAGTGTTGTGTCTTTTGGCTCCCATTAATTAGAAATAATCATACTTTTAGACTCAAAATGCCAAGGCATCTTTGTGTCTAATTCTTTCAGCCCTTCATGTGGATGGTGGACTAATAAGACTGTTATACTGTTACTTGATGTGGAGATGCCAGCTTTGGACTGGGGTAAACACAGTAAGAAGTCTGACAACACCAGGGTTAAGTCCAATCGATTTATTTGATAGTAAACTCACAAGCTTTCGAGGTTTGCCTCTTCGTCAGGTGAATGGAGAGTGGTGACCTCAGACAGAGCATATAACAGCACAGACAGTTTACAGACTACTGATTAGAATGCGAATCATTACACCTGTCCTGCTGTTCAAGTCTTCAAGTGGCTAACAATGTGAGTGGAAGGAACATTGAGCACAGGTTAAAGATATGTGTATTGTCTCCAGACAGTACAGTAAGTGAGGTTTTGCAAACTCAGGCAAGTCATGGGGGTTACAGATAGTGCGACATGAACCCAAGATCTTGGCTGTTACTTGGCACATGAATGCAATGCAACAGTGAATGTGACACCCAGGGATAGATGTTCATCGAACAATTAAGTCTTAGCTCTTTACCACATTGAAAATGAAACATCCCTCTTCTTTTAAATAAATATAATGTCTCTACATCAATATAACTGTTCCAGTCATTAACTATTTTTCTAACTAAAGAAAGTTAACAATCAACTTATATAAATTGAAAACCTTAAGAGTTTTCTATAGCCAGTTTTCTTTTCGCAGTAATACAATACTCATGGCATCACTTAGGTGGCAGGATGTTTCTCTCTATCTTGTTCTCAGTGGTCAGTTAGCCTGCTGCTTTGTGATGTTATCAGGAGTAGACACAAATGTGGTACCTCCAGATTTTTAATGAGATTCCTGGCTGGAATCTCTTCAGTGCACAGAATGCAGAGATTTAGGTAAGAAGCTGAACTGATAGAATAGTCGGGATTTAGAACAGTTCTCCTATCAAGTCTGCACTTTTGGAAGAACCATGGCTATTGTGTGCAGTTTTGGTCTCCTCTAAGAAAGGATGTTTTTTGCTAGAGAAAGAGTGCAGTAAAACTTTACCAGACTGATTCCTAGGATGGTAGAACTGACTTGTGGAGAGATTAATTGGTGAGGATGATATTCAATAGAAGTTAGAAAAATGAGGAGGAATCTTATAGAAGCCTATAAAATTCTAACTGGACTAGACAGGATAGATACAAACAGGATGGTCCCAATGCCAAGGGAGTCCAATTCCCAGCCTTACAGTCTAAGGTTATGGGGTAAACCATTTAGCACTGAGATGAGGAGAAATTTCTTCACCTGTGAACCTATGGAATTCTCTACAGTAGAAGGCAGTTGAGGTCAAAACATTGTATGTTTTCAAGGTGGAGTTAGAAATAACTCTTGGGGTGCAGGAGATTAAAGGATATGAGAGGGAGCTGCGATCAGGTTATTGAGTTGAATGATTAGCCATGATTATAACAAGTGGTGAAGCAGGTTCGAAGGACCAAATGGCCTACTCCTGCTCCTACTTTTTATGTTTCCTAACTGTCAAATCCCAGTTCTCCCATGTACCTTTAATGCATGATTTGCCTCAGCCTTTCCTTGGATACTTGTTTTCTTTCAAATTTACGGGCAAGATTTTCTGGTATTATCTGAACAAAGTGATGTTACTTTGCTCTGATGTCACACTTGTGCTTCAGAATTATGTTGTGGGTTATTTCTTACCCTTGTTCTGATCTGAATTGTATGAATTTCATTTCCACGGGAACAGTTGTATTGAATCATTTCATTAAGTTGTATGGTTCATATGCCTATTGCGTCCACAAAAGCACTGCCATCTTCCACTGAATGAATGTATTGGTTTACTTAACTTCTCATTCACCCTGTTGCTCCATCTCTGGTAACTCGTTTACCATCTTCTTTCTTGACATCTTATACCAATGATTTGGCTTCCCTCAAGCTTTGCAGTCTGATCCCTATGTGACAGATGTCCTTCTAACTTTGAACTCAAGTGGTCATCCACAGCTCTTACACACCTTTCTCTCTCCCTAGAGTACATTCCTTTTTGATGTCTGTTCTTGTTTTGTCCACCACATCTACCATGCTGCCTTCTCTTCATTTAAATGAAGAGAAAGACAGCCATTTGAGTGGTCATCATCTTCATTTGTCTAAGCCTGTGATATTATGAGCTAGTTCTTTCCAGTTGAATCTTTTTGTACTTCAGTGTGTGCAGAATCCCAGATGAATTGACAATCTTTCATCAGTGTCCCTACATACATATTCTTGTTGCAAAATTGTCAACAGGATCACCTGCTTCCACCTCAGGCCTTGAAATTCATATCAATAGCTTGATGACTTTTCTTTGGCTGATGATGTGTGCTGAATTCTTCTTGAGTTTTTGCTTTCATTTTCATTCACTCCCAGGTATTAAACAAATTTAAGACTTTCCTGCCTACAAAAGGACGTAGCTGACCCTTTCCTCTTTATTCGTGCCTTTTAGAAAGCTATTGATACGTCTGCACTTTTGTTTCAAGTTTGCAAATGCTCCTACAAAATCATCAGACACCTAAGTTCATCATGGACTGGAGCCCTGTGTTTATTGCTGTAGCAGCCATTTCCTTTTTGCACCATTCACTAACTTTTTCCCGCTTTCTCTTTCTGTTACAAATCCAGGTAGATTTTTCAGTCTAATATGGCATTGAATTAGGAGAAAATGTTTGGGTATTTTACTCTCAAGACACTCACTGCCACCATGTTATATCTTCAGATTACCATTAGTTAGAAATAATCAATCACATTTTCAACTCAAAATGTTGGAGGCTCTTCATCGAACCTATTTCTTTCTGTTCTCCATGTGGATAGTAGATTGGTGGATTGCACCATTAATTGGTACATGACTGCAATGCAACAGTGCATGTGACACCCTAGGATATTTATTTATGAAACAATTAGCTTTGAGCTCTACACAAATAATAAAATATAATATGAGCGGGGGGTGGGGGGAGAATGAAAAATGCAAATCTAAATTAAACTCAAAGGCAAAGTTCAACTGTAACATCTTTTGGCAAATTATCTACGCTTCCACGAAGAATTCAACTGTATTAAAGATTTCATAGCTGTGCTTTCGGTAAAAAAAGTGCTGTTTATAGGAAATCTTCGTCAATTGCAGCTGGGTAAAGCATTTACCTCACTGGTTCCTTGAGTACTGTCAATGTGATGTGGTACCTACATTGAGCACCCAAGTCATTCTAATATAATTTTCTTGATGTCTAACATGAGTTTTAATACTATTGTTTTGTAAGCTGTTTAGCCAGTTTTACAATTATTTTTACTGGTGTGGTGAAAAGTGTAATTGCGCACAATGCTTTGGCAGGTATGTACACTAAACAAAAAGGCCAGTGGCTGACACTTCCCCCCATGATGACATGCTAAAAGGACAATAGATGTCTTTCAAAAAGCAAGTTAGTGTCTTAAATCCATAACAGCTGCTTTTCAGTAGGTTTTAGAATGACAGCTATGACCCATTCCAGAATCTATCACAAATTTCTTTTAAATGTTACGGAGTTAGGATAACTAAATATACATTTTTTCAAAAAGGAAGAGAAATAGTTTCACTAACTTCAGTTTGCTGCCCTCATCTGTTTATAGTACCAACCCAAGACAAGGATGCTCAACATTCTCTGGCTCCCATAAATGAGCAAAAATATTTCACCTTCTCGCATCGCTAACTGACTAACCCCGTTTCTGATCAATGATATCAGTATTGCTTGACTGTGAAAAGTCATGCATCACCCAAGTTTGCTTTCTTTGGGTTTGAGTTAAGACTGAAAATGTCCAGGATGAAGCATTTTGGCATCATTTTGCTCATGTCTAGACTACTTAGCATTGCTCAAAACCACAAGTGATGTTTGAATAATTAATACTATTGTGTAGTGGCCCCAATCTACACTTTCTTTATTCCTTTATGCATTTAACAATAGTGGGGAAGATTTATGTTTATAAAACTGTGATCTTGAAAATAAGAATTAATTTACAGTTCTTCTACAAATCAGAGAAGGTCTTACTACAACCAGATCAAATTTCAAATGAAATAAAACAGAGAAATAAATGGCAAGCCAAACAAAAAATGTTGGGGCTGAAAACCTACTGCCTCTTACCTGCCCCACATAACTCCAGCAGGAGTGAACCAGAAATCCATGAATTCAGATACATAAATGCCAAATTCCAACAAAAAGTTGGGGCTTTCATGTTACCTTGTAGGGAATAGAGGTGCCATATGTATAACGCAACATCATTAATGACAGAAAGGAAGGAAATCCGCCAGCTGGAGTTGCCAAAACTTGCGGAGGTCCAGAACATGGTGGGTGGTAGAGGAACCAGGGTCATAGATAGCCCCATCTCGGGATTCAGGCCAAGGCCTGCAATCTTTTGGATTTTAGACAAGGAATTTATTTTCTGCTTTTAAAGCAGACTCTTTTCAAACAGAGCTAACATTTTTTTTTGCGAGACAGTGAGATTCAAGCCGCGTTCATTGAAATGACACTGTATAATGCTATATGTAGGTTTTTCACTGGGCAGGAGCATTAGTTATGCCCTTAGTTGTGCTGTGACCATTAGTGGCAAGTTCAGGTGACTATCACGAGCAAAATTAATTAGTAAATGTCTCACTGATTTTTCAAACTTTGGCATTCAGTGGCAAAGTTTCTGGCACTTATTTTAGTTACAGAGCCCATTGATTTTTGGTCCAGTGAGATATAGTATGCAGGTTTACATTAATTCAGGTAATTAAGAACTCTTAGCATTGATGTAGAAAATTGATCATGGCATACTAAGCTATTATGCAAACATCGCCATAACTATTATATCTTAATAAAGAACTGAGAGGACTTAATGGTAGATGTTTTTAGAAATCATTGTTCAGTCATTCAAAATCTGATATCACCTTTTGTGGGCTTTTTCTATAAATACTAGCTGCCTTCCTGTAGTATTGTTCATGGAGAATGTTGTGAGGGAAAAGGACCCGTGTTTCAACGTAGTGGGAGGGATTAACCTGCATAGAAACAATTAAGAAAGAAGTTTGAAAAGATCAGCTTTGCAATCATGAAGTAACTGCTTCTTAACGACAGGCATCTGAAAATAAATATATACATACAGGACTACACTGGAAAGCCCCTAAAACAGTCTGGTGATCACAATGAGATTAACCCTTGGCAGCTGATTGAAAAGCAGGCAGCACACCGGCATTCTACTGCATGCTCATTAAAATGATTGCTAAACACAGCCAGTGCTAATTGCATTCTTTACTTGCTGCATACATCAGCAGGCAGCCCAAAATCCTAACTTCCGAACGTCACTTAAAGCTAGCCTGCAGCTCTGAAAGGGGAGGTGTAATATATGGCTGGAGCAGGTGCTTGCAACATGCAGGAAGTGAACGTGGCCTGGAAAACAGTGAAGAATAACACAATAAGGGAGAGAGATGCTCCCAACATTTTATTATGCGCAATAGAGGCCTGGTGGAGGAGGTGGAAAGTGGCCGAGACAACTAAAGGATCAGGAAATCTGACAGACACACAGGGCCTGATTTTACCATTGTTTTGCACATGCAAACTTAGTAAAGTTGGGCATGAGGCAAGTAGTGTGATCTGCACTCGCCTCTGTGTCGGATCCCCTGTTAGCAAGGCCCAAAAATGGCCGTAATCATAACTGTACCCGAAATGAGCGCAACAGCCATTTAAATGTATTTGTGTGCATTTATGGCGGGGGCGAAGTCTGCCGCCACTGTGCTTGAGATCAGTGGGGAAGAAGAGGGGGTCTCCACTGCCACTCTGCTGAGATTGCGGGGGGAGGAGGGCGGCCGAATCGGCTGCCACTCTGTCTGAGATGAATAGGAGGGAAGAAAAGGGAGGTTCACTGCCACTCTGTCTGAGATTGGTGAGGGGGGGAATAAGGGAGTCATTAATGCTGTGAGGGTGGGACAATGTCTGTGGGGACCAGGAGGAGACATTATCTGGCCCAGGAGATACATGGCAAGGGAGCAGCATTTCATCATTGTTTTTCTACCCATATGCAGTTGGAGGTATTAATCGGAGCTTCAAGGTTTTGGGCACGTAAAGCCCCACCCACAGACTTATGCAGCACGATTCAGAATCGCTGATATTTTTGCAGGCAGAGTGCATATGGGGGCGCCTGAGAATGGGTCTAAAAGTCAGAATCTGAAACACTCCCAGTTTCAAGTCCATTCAGCACTTTGAATCAAAATAGTAAAATCAGATCCACAATTAGAAAGGAAGTGGGAGTAAGAGAGCAGTGGAAGTCAATGTCAGGCATTTGGCCATAGGGGCAATATGCAATGATGCTAAAAGTTCAATAACTTCACATGATTCAGTCAAGTCAGTGACTTTATCTTCAGTGTCTTACCAAATGTGGTACTAGCACAAGCCATTCTTCAAGTCATCACATTCCATCAAACACCAACCAAAACCTCTATCAATCAGATAGAAAAGATAGTACAGGACTGTTAGTGAATAAAAAACTTGGGTTGCTTTTACCTGTGTCACACTTGGATGAGTTCTTCACAGACCACCTCGGGAGAATGGGCATGTCTCAGTTATCTCATCTTACTCTTAGTCCTCTTCCCTCTCCTGCTCAGTGTGTCCTCTCCTTAACCTCCAAGTTGTGCAGCTTTCCAAAAAGAATATCTACTAGTACACCCATGTCTGGGAGCAACTGTTTTGAGTTGAAGCCCTGAGGTCAGCAAAAACTTCCAACACTTTCTACACTTCTCCATCTAGAATTTTATAGCTTGAAGTAATTATAGAAAGCAACAAAAGCTCAGAATCATAAGATTATCCACAATAAGTCAACCAGCAACTAACTGTAAATGCTCTTTTAATTGCACTAGTGGGGAATGGGGCCTTCCTGTTTTGTTTATTTATGCAACTTATGAGAATTTCTGGTGATGTTCATTATGTACATTCTGAAGCTTATATCATGGCACTGCCATCACTCATTCCACAAGCGTGTACACGCCACAAAAACCAGTTTGGAGCTTTTGAGGGCATTGCTGGCATCCAAGAAACAGGATTAATGTTTCCTGGGCAATTCAAACAGCAGGATCATCTCTCAGAAATTTTGCAGGTAAGAAATGTGAATATATAACATTTTATAGCCCTCATTAGTAGATTTCCCAGCACATTATTCACAGTAAGTCATATGATGCATTGCATTGCATCAATAGTGGTGTTATGCCATTAATGCACAATGTATCAATATATTCAAAGTCAGATAAAGATCCTGGGGTTTAGCAGTGAGGGGAAAGAGCAAAGGGCCTGAGGCTTTACAAGTAATGGAAAGAGGAATTTTAGTTGTTAGCAACAAGAAGAAAGAATCCTGAGGTTTCACCTGTGATGGTTCCATGTGTTGATGAGAGGTGCTGGTCAGGTTTCAGCTGCATTGGCCTTTTACAGATTTGGAAATGGATTCTTGAATACTGTCTTGCATTATTTTAATGGTGATTAAAGTCCAAAACTACTTCATGGTTGTGAAACACTTCGGAATGTCCTCGGATCATGAAAGATACTGCAAAGTCCAAGTTCCTCATTTTTTTTGTGACATGTTTTGCAGCTTTGCAGTGGTAGGAGATGAGATTTCTTAGGCTTTAGCAACACTTCAAACAACAAATCTGAGTTTAACTGTATTGAATCCAATAACTTGGCAGCATTGGAGTAGGGGAAGCTGGTGAACTAGGTCCTCAGAGGCCAATGTCCCTTCATCAGATTCCTTTTATTTACAAACTCAGTTCTATTCCTAAGAGTGCTTCACGTACAAAATTGGAACCCAGAGTGCCAGTAGACATGATACTCCTATAATAATATACAGGTGAGCAGGCAATCATGGCCTCAATCAGAGAGCTCATACTCCAAGCCCTCATTGAAGTTATTACATCTGTGGTTTGGTAAAACTGGCAGATAGATTGAGAGTGTAGAGTTTTGTTCAGTGGAAGATTTCTTGGATTTTTCAATGCTGTGGGAAGGAATTTTAATAGCAGAGGACTACCTGAAAGTGACAACATTAGGGAAGTGTCAGGATCTGACAGCTTTGGGGAGGGATGTTTAAGAAGGCACTGAGGAAGGGAGTGTGAAGTAGATGGTAATTTACTTCAGTTGACAAGAATGATTGATAGGAATGGAATGAATAGCAACCCCAATGCTAGGCTTTGGAGAGATGCTGAGACCTTCACATGAATCCAGTAAGGCAAATACTCAAAGACAATTTTATTTGCAAACTTAATTGCATGAAAAAGTATGATTTTTCTTTACATACCTTATTGTGTTAGAAGCTATGTGATAGAGAGACTGAAGGAAAATAACATTGACAAGATGCTTCTGACAAATACATTAAGTGATTCTGAGCTGTCTTCTCATTTATAAGAAAATTGCATATGATTATAGTTAATGATAATTAATAAACAAGCATATTACCCAATCAGCTGGAATAAATTTGTATCGAGTAGAAATAATTTTGCACAGCAGCTAAGCAGTTTCATAAAGATAGGATATAAAAAATGCGATTCAAGGAATTGTGAAACTGATCAGTAACAAGAAGCATTAACAAACTGGGCGCTAGCCATACTAGCATATTTATAAACCTAGCAAATCTGCAGTGGTGTTGCACATGATAAGCTAAGGAATATAGTCACTTTCATACCTCAATATTTGGCCTTGCTGTTTCTCTACCTGCCTTTCTTCCACGACATCTGTGGCTCACTCCTTAAATCTATTCCACTCCCATTACTACTTCTATACCTGTAACCTTTCTCATTTTTGTTTGCCCAGCCTGGATCCTAGCTCCTCTTAAAGCAGCAGTTACATAACTATCCTTGTGGAATATTCTTATTCCCATAACCTTGAATGCTCCTTTTCTGTCTCCTTTTACCAAAGGTTAAGGATCATCATTTTTTTGCTCTTGACTGCAAATCCATCATCACAATGGACAACAGACAAGAAGGAGGAAGATGATGATGATGATGTTGAATACTATCTAGCAGCTGCACCTACAGTATACCATCATCTGCTGGTCAGACATGTCCCCCATTGTACTACAGAACATTGAAAGCAACAGCAAGCTGCCAAGAAGCAAGCAGGGATGAGACAAGAGCCATTTCAGTTCCATGTGTCTTTTTGTGCAACACGAACAGCCAACCAATTGCTGTAAATCTGGCTCTCACAGTAAGAAGTCTGACAACACCAGGTTTCTACATCATGACTACAATATGGCTCTCAGGCAGTCTAGAAGACAAGAATTGATACCCTGTTCCTTTGGTGAGATGGGGGGGGGGGGGGGGGGGGGGGTGTCCAAAATTAACCTGGTTGCGAAAAATTCAGAATAAGGTGGTTGTGGGCACAGCAGCGAAGAAAAACTTTCCGTATTTTTCTGTATTTTTACCTGCACAAATCTGGATTAAAAAAAACTCCACTTTTCTGCTTTAACAGCAGTTTATCATTGTAATTTACCCCAAATACTGCTGTGGTCTAAATCCAGGAAATGTGGAATTGTTTCACCACTAGTCTCAATTTGATATATTCAAATGATGCAAATGATGACTTGCCAGAAAATCAAGGATGAACTGTAGAGGTGCGAGGAAATTGTTTGTAGGGAATGATAGCATAGTGTTTATGTTATTGGGCTCATAATCCAGACACTTGGACCAATGATCTGGAGACATGAATTATAGTCCCTCAAAAAGATCTTGGGAATTTATATTTAGTAATTTAAAAAATGATCTGGAATAAAATGAGCATCAGTAATGATGACCATGTAACCAGTAGATTGCTGTAAAGATCCATCTGGTTTGTTCATGTCATTTAGAAAAGGAAACCTGTTGTCCTTACTCACTTTGACTTGTCTGTGACTCCAGACCTACAGCTGATCCTCAACTTCCCTGTGAATTGACCTAGCAAGCCACTCAGTCAAAGGAAATCAGAAAAGGCCAAAAAAAATGCCGCTTTACCAGTGACACACACATCCTGTAAATTGGTTTTAAAAACACTCATACTTAAAGGTAGAAATCCTGCAAAAAAAAACTTTCCTCTGACATGTAAATGCATTAGGAATGGTAAATCTTTTGTTTGACGAGTGGCAATCTCAAATGTCTACAAAATCAGATTAAAGTAACCTGCTTCTTATGGCAGGGAATGCCTTAGCGTGTCTATGGGGAAATGGAGTTGATTGACAGCTTCATATCCAGGCAAAGAAACATATTCAGCAGCTTTTATCTAACTTAATACTTCCTCCTGTTCTACTGTGCTGCAGACCACATAGAGATGAACAAAGAAAGGCTCCTTGAGGCAGAGAGTATCTGGCATAAAGTTTGTATTATACAAACCAATCCAAATTGCATGTTATAAGAAAAAATGTCTTATTTCTGTGGAATAAGAAATATAAATTTAATGGAATCTGTGATGTTAATTTTTTTTTGGCCACTGTTAAATTTTTACTTTCATAAAGTTGATAGGGAGGTGAGAGCATGTGGTGAAGGCAGCTTCAATCAAGGCATTTAAAAGGAAATTATACTGTAATCTCAAAAGGAATAAAGTGCAAGACTGCAATTAGAAAGCAGGGGCATGGCTCTGGGTGAACAGCTCAATTGGAGAGCTAGTCCAGATGTGATGGGCTGAATAACTTCCCTCTGCCCTGTGACAATCCTCTGATCATAACCTAAACCATTACAGCCAAACAAATCAATCAGTCTTCCATCATCAAAAAAGGCCAACTGAGGGCTTATGGTCTTTTCCAACGAACAGATCACAAAAGGATTGCAATCTGTGTATCCCTGTCAGATATTGCAGACGCAGTAAAGAGTGATGGCTTTTTTACGGAAATAGGCATTGATATTGGACATGTGAAATATCTAAGGAGGCCCAGAAATTGCAACAGCTTTATTTTCTCATGAAAACCATAAATAGATGGATTTGATTATATATTTAATACAGCCAAAATGCTGAGTGGCCTGCAATACTCAAATATATTGAAAGTTCCAGAGGAAGAATTTTCCATAGACAATGTCAACATTTGCCTGAGGCAACATTTGCCTCAGTCCATTATACCCACTGGCTTCACCATAATAAGGAGTTTGAATGTTATATGCTACTTAAAGCAAGCTGCTCAAGTAATAGTTTTTGGAGAGTTGGAGTGGCTGAATGGGTAGTTCTTCTATCTCTGAGCCAGAAGATCCTAGGTTCAAGTCGCACTGTAGGACTTATCACCAAGGAAGAAGCCAAACTTTGGCTCAGGCAAGTAGGCATGTATTGGTGCTTGGTTACAGTGCAGATAACTGTGAAGGATGAGGAAAGATAGTGCCAGGAAAGGCAGCTGTTTGTAAAACAATATTAAGATATTAAGAGTGATTAGCCATCATTGTGGCGACTCCCATATGAAATGGAAAAGTTAACCATAGTTGATGACTCCATTGAGCAACCCACCTGCCTACTGTGCATACAATGAAAATCATGGTACCAAAAGCAAGGTAGGGGAGGATACCTGTTGATGTGCAGGAAACATCTGTCATCGGGTATTTACCAACCCATCGGGAGCCTAAAGTTCCCACGACTGGAGAAGGCCCAATGGAATTAAGTGTCTGTCAGGTACTTCTCTGGCCAGTGTTGGGCTTGCCTCCGGATTCGAGGTGAAAATTCTATCATCAGAGGTTGGCAGCACCATGGAAAGCTGCTGCACCCAAGGAGAGGTCTAACATAGCAGAGGGACCCAGGCCTGGGGTGCATGTGGATCACAGTGGCATCTCACAAAGTACTTCCAGTGCTGCCCCGCCATAGTGCACCATCATTTTTAAGTGGTGCAGGCTCAGGTATACTAAATCGGTGCTAGACATTCAAGATACTGCCCCCTCCCGGTTCAGACATCTCACCAATCAACAGCACAGTTAGCACTGGCTGGACTTGCAGTCGTGTAATTTAACAGGCAACACAACATTTGTGATCTGCCTGAATTGGAATCTATGATGTTGGTTAATCATGCATCATGACACCTGACCGCATTTTTGGGGGTTAACAAATTTAGCTCTCTGCATTAAATGTTGATAACAATATTTAATTAGTCATGTTGAAGTGTTGCCAAGTAGGAAAAATTAATGGCCTAATTAAATGTTGTTGCTTTGTTTGCTTCAATTACAGATCACTCAAATAATGCGTACAAAGTAAAACCTTCACACTGCTCAATCAAAACATAATAATGGATTTGTGTCATTTATAATAGAAAAGTGCATTGCAGCACACATTTAAGATCATCATAATTAAACTGAGCTCCTTTAAAAGCTTAACCAATGTACAACTAAATCTGACAGTCCAATATTATTCTATGTTTGAAGGTGTCAACCAAGGCAGTGGCAAAGAACCTTGGTCTTTTGCCTCTGCAGTGTGAACAAGAGGAAAGTTAGCCATGGTTCTAACTTTTCAAGCATGACCTTTGCTAGAAATTGCATCTGTATGGATTTCAGGTGAGAACAGAGTTGGACTCAGCTTTGAATCTTTCAACAAATATCCTTCAAACTTTCCCAGCAAGATTCATTTGTGAATGGTTGTGGAAGCAAAGAGAAATGTCGATGAAGCACAGCAATGATTAAAGTCAAAACCTTCATTAGAGAAGAGATATTAGCACAGAAAATTGATGAGCAAAGGATACTAAAGCTACAAAACCTTTGGCTAAATCACTTCCATTTTACAGTATTATAATTCATTATACTATTGTCACGTGCACTAAGTGAACGCTCCTACATTTTTTTTAAAACAGTGCTTTCCTTCCCGTTGCACAGTGACCTTATAAGTTAAAAATTAATTGTGAAAAATGTATAACAGTTTGCAATGGGATAAATGTAATAGTATCAATGTGTGACCAAATACATTAAAGTACATTAGTATGGAAAGATACGAGTGCGCTGATCCTCTAATTTAGCATTAAATGTGTCAGAATATAGTTTGTGCCAGTGATTACCAATGCAGTGAATTCCTTATCGTAATCACTATCTGGAGGAAAACACTAACCCAAAAACTTGACTATCAGAATCAAGGGAATTGGGAGTTACCTTATCTAACTTGCAAATCCTCTAAAAAGTGCAATCAGAAGTAACATTGACAAACAAAGAAAATGGTCAATAATTATCATTCTGAAAATCATGTCACAGTAGCTTATGGCACAATTTTAATAAAGATTGTTTACAATATTACAAGCTAAAGACTATTTCATCAACTATGACTTTCTTCTCTCCTCAACAGAAACAAAGAAAAGGTTTTGTATCATCTCAGAATGTCCCAAAGTGTTTCACAGCCAATTAATTGCTTTTCAATTGTAGTGAGGTATGTTAGCCTAGAAATTGGGAGAATTCCCCATTCTTCTTTGAAAAAATTATCATGGCATCTTTTACCTCTGTGCAATCAAGCACAAGGGGATTTGGTTTAACACCTCATCTGGAAGATGATACTGAGAATGAAATGCTCCCTCACTGCTGCACTGATGTTAAGTCAGGTCATCACTGGAAATTTCTTCAGAGGTTTACCCAATCAGTTGCTGTAATTTCAGAGGAGACCTTATAATCAGACATCTCTGTGGTTTACACAAATCTTTCACTGTAGCTACAATAACCAATCAGAAGAACCCCAAATAGATTCCTGGCCACGATCCTTAAAGCACTGATTCATATTGTGGCACATCTCCAAAGCACTGGCTGACCTTTCCAATATTTCACGTAAGTGATCATTCTTCATGTGAGAACACAGACAGTGTGGGGAGACTATTTCACTTTAGAGGAAACACAATCCTTTGACCACTTAGGATCCATAAGTGTTCATTTTCCCACAGGAGTCACTTGAAGATAAAGACTAGGAGTAAAAAGGATCTGTAACTTGCCAGTAGCACAGACATTTCAGAGAGTCAGAAAATCAGCCATTCACTTCAGAATGTCCAGCCTATGGTCTACTTTAATAGCCCTGATGTTCATCTGACCGATCCATTTGTGTTTCTGGTCAATTAGGTCTCAGTAATGGAAATACCGCTAAATGTTAAGAGAAAACAATTATGCTCTCTCTTACTTTTTTTTTGGACCAACAGTTATGTAGTGAAAATGCCACTCTATAGTCCAAACTTGGATGTTCTGCAAGTTTTGCTTTATGGGCCTCTTCATTACTTGGGAATTGTGAATAGAACTGAACACTGCAATCAGCCCCACTTTTGACCTCATAGTAAATTAAGATCATTAATAAAGCAAAAGAAGATGGCTGGGTGCAGGATTGTGCCTGGAAGACCTCCTACACCACCAAAATGAGCATCCTCCAACTACCAAAGCATCAGTAGCATCTCTGGTATGTTGTGGGTATTGAAGACTTTCCTAACCCATTACCACTGATTTCAGTTTTACTGGGGATTCTTGTGCTATCCTTTGTTGAATGCCACCTTTATACCAAAACAAATCACTGTCACCTCAGCTCTGGGATTTAGCTGTTGTTCCCATGTTTTGATCAGAGCTCTAAGAAATCTTTGAACAGTGTGGATCTAACAGAACCCAATTTAAGCAGATTATTGGCAAGTAACTTTTTTTTATCCTTCCATGGTTCACAGTCATCACTGGCAATGTTTGTTGCCCATCATGAATTATCCTTGAGTTGAATGGCTTTCATTTCAGAGAGCAGTTAAGAATCAACCACATTGGAGTCACATGTAGACCAGGCCAACTAAAGATTGCAGATTTCCTTCCCTAAAGGGATTTAGTGAACCTAGGTGGATTTTTATGACAATGATATTTCACGGTCACCTTTACTGAAAATAGGTTTCAATTCCAGATTTTATTAATTTAATTTAAATTCCATCAGCTGCCATAACGGAGTTCAATCCCACAACCCTCAGTTCCTTAGCCCAGGCCTCCGGATTACTGGTCCAGTGACATTATCACTAGCCACCATCTTCCCCAACTGCTGCTCAATTCCACCATCAACAATATTTTGCTAATGATGTGGAGCAGACTAATAAAGTAAATGCAGGGAA
This sequence comes from Sphyrna mokarran, assembly GCA_024679065.1. NCBI lineage: Eukaryota > Metazoa > Chordata > Chondrichthyes > Carcharhiniformes > Carcharhinidae > Sphyrna > Sphyrna mokarran. The sequence continues at coordinate 98,463,203 of JAGIQG010000003.1, read as the reverse complement.
TTTTCCTGCATTTTTTGTGAACAAGCGTATCTGAAAACTTTTCATGCAGTTTTTGTTGTTCTTATTGCACTGCAACAGTTTGGTTAGGTCTTCACCACTACTGTTGGAATGTTGCCATAGTTTTGGTTGTCCAGTGCACTTAATCACTTCTTGACATCAAGTAGCTCAACTGAGCTGGTTGAAAATGGGCAACTGAGATGGTGGGAACAGCATGTGGATACTCAGAGGAATCTTCCTCTGGCTGAAACATTTGCCTTTTACACTCAAATAATCCAGTTGATTTTTTTAAATAATAATCTGACAGCTCACAGCCACTTGTATTTTTGATACTAGTTCCTTATTTTCAGATTCTAAAAAACATCTGAATGTCAATTCCTGAACTGCATCATGGAATCTGATCTCACATTCTCTCTGGATTATTAGTTCAGGAACCTAACTGCAAGATAGAAGGTTGATGTCGCATGTCTGCTAGCTACTGGCTTAGAGTAGCTTTGGCCTGAGCACAGCAGCATCTTCTCTTTCACAGAATCCCTACAGTGCAGAAAGAGGCCATTTGGCCTGTCGAGCCTGCACCAATCATAATCGCACCCAGACCCTATTCTTATAACCCCAAACATTTACCGTGTTAATCCCCCTGAAACTAGTGTCAATTTAGCATGGTCAATCCACCTAATTCATACATCTTTGGACTGTGGGAAAAAACCAGAGCACTCGGAGAAAGTCCATGCAGACACAGGAAGAAGGTATAAACTCCATATGAACTGGGAATCAAACCCAGGTCCCTGTCACTGTGAGGCAGCAGTGCTAACCACTGTGCCACCCTTTCACCCACAAGTGTTGTATGAGGTGGGAAGAAATAGAGATCTTACACTCAATGGTTACTGATGCAAGGAATCCAATAGTCCTTGCTACTTTATGCTCCATGCAAGACTCCTCCCACTTTACTTCATCCAACATGGTCAGCACATCAATGGATAGAGTACGTCCATAAAATATTTGAATAATAACTTACACTTGTATATCACCTTTGTAGTAAAATGTGCCAATGCACTAAATTATGAAATATGTTCACTTTTTAACAATTAAGTCATTTCACAAGAACATTTATTTTAATATACATTCAGAAACATTTAAGGTTGCACAAAATATTTAAACAGATGCCAAGTGCTAGTGCTACTGCAAAGGCAGCAAAAAAATGTTTTTTGACACAATGATATGTAATAAAAAAATTAAGCAGATTTTTTGTACATCTGATAAAATCTAAAATCCTAATTTTAACTTAGCATATCTGGGAAAAAAGGCAGTGTGGTACATAAAATATAGAACATAGAACACTATAGCATAAACAGGCCTTTTGACTCACAAGTTGAGCTGAACATATCCTTATCTACCAGGCCTGTCTATAACCCTCAATCCCATTAAATCCCATGTACTCATCCAGAAGTCTCTTAAAAGACTCCCAATGAGTTCGCCTCCACCACTACCGACGGCAGCCAATTCCACTCACCCATCACCCTCTGAGTGAAAAATGGTGAGGAATCTGACTTATGCCCAGCCTGATCTTACACTTCATTGACATGGATGAAGCCGAGAATTGAACTGGATGCAAATTGGACATATAAAGAGTGTATATCCCATTCTCAAGTGATAGTAAAACTGAGGCTATAGACCTAGAATTTCCTGGTTGTTTCTCCTGGTCCACAACCATAATTTGAATGCGAGTTTGGTTGAAAACCCATTTACTACCAAAGTTACAATGGTAAAGTGGCAGCAGCTACAGGGGTTTTCTGGGTCAAACTCATTTTGTTTAATTACTTAAAACAATATTTCTATTCATTCGTTTTCAAATATTTATGTATAATTTACATTAAATATATGGTAAGGATCAAATTCATTTAACTGTATGTTTTTTACAACATACACATAGAATGCATGTTTAAACAGGAGATTGATGGCCTCTGTTCTCACCTTAGCAAATGCTAACCAGCACCTCATTATTCATGAACATCAGTCATTCCCAAAACCAGGGCATTATTGTCAGAATTTTCATAATGGTTTAAAAAAAATACAATCATTCCAGGCAATACAACTTAATTTAGGAAAATCAATTTCAACTATCTAGTCGCCACACATAGGAATTCCCTTCCTAAAAGCCTCTGAAATCTCTATCCCTTTTTCTACGATAAAGCTCTCATTAAAACCCACCATCTCACCAAACTTTTGATTCCACCACCCTCCCACGCCCAATAATTAGTTCTTTAACTATTCATTTGTCCTTGCACAGCGGAGTGGTTTAGGCTGAGTTTCTGTGATGCAAATGTTCTACAAGTGCAAGTTGTTGTTGTAAACACTCAAAATGTGATGTGCTATTGATTTTGGAAAAACCCTGAAAATAATTAGATCCAGGGGAAAAATGGGGCTCAAATGTCAGCTGTGTCTTTCTTAATGTAACAATCCCACACAACTCAAAGAAACTTAAAATATAAATGATAAATGTAAATCCTTCTGTAGACGTTTGGTCCTTCCTTCCCAATCTTCTTCCTGTCTGCCCCATTTTCATCTCAAACTTTACCTTTCCTTGAGTTAATCCAACTTATTTTATCATTCAAACCAAGATGGAATGGAACAGAGGTGAGCAAATGGAACTGAGATACCAATCAGCATGGTCTAGCTGAATGATGGGACAGACTCGAGGGGCTGAATGACCTAACCTTTAAATAGTGTCATTAGGCAAGCAATCCAGCCAGCGGCATGATGGAGAACTGTTGCAGCTGGTTATGTAAACTCCACTATGCCACAATATTGATGCTATGTTCTCAACTGAACACTTATCGTTGCCAATTATTTGCCAATAACAAAAGGTATCCAACTGTCATCAACTATCTCATCATTTAATTGGGTAAGTATCTCATATCCATTTGATATTTTCCCTGGATAGGTCAGTTGTCTTTAGAAACTAAAGATGCAGGGAAATAAATGGCATGCAAATCATAAGAACCATTTCTTGTTTAGCTCACATTAACACAATTTATCAAGGTCAACTGCAAGTTTGTCCAAACCCTGCCTAGGAATCACAAGCTGACATCTGAGGCCCTGCATCCACCCCATGGACTCACTCCTCAAATTACCGGTAAGTGGACGAAAGATCTGTAACAACCTGCTTGTGCAATCAGAGAGTCTGATCTCTGCCATATTTGTAGCTGATGGGCAATTTGCGACAGGAACATTGTTTGGACAAGCAACAGGATTTCTAAAGGTGAGTGACAGCTCTTTGTTTTCAGAGTGTATGCTCTCTCTCACTGTCTTGAGTAGGCACCGACTCCTGAAAGGACAAAGAGCCAAAATGGTGGTATAAGCAGGGAGACACAAGGAAAAGCAGAGTGCAAGAGCTCAGGAGAGAAGCAATAGGTGGGATGGCAAGTAGAAAGCAACAATTGTCAGCAGCAGGCGATGGTTGGTAAGTCTGGGTGCAGCTAGAAGCCAGGTAGAACTGGGAGGGGCTGCAGGTCGCATAGCTCCAGGAGCGGTTGGAGGTTAGGTCAGATAGATCGGGGAGAGACTGGCAACCAAGAAGGTCTGGCTGGAATTTACGTAGGTCCAGAAGTATCTGCAGTAGGCCTTTGGGTGAGGGGGAATGTGTGTGTGTGTGTGTGTGTGTGTGTGAACCACAAAGCAGACTGGTAAAGGAGGAAAATGTAAGCTGAAAAATAACCTGTTTTCATATGAATTCTGCCCAGGCCACCACAGAATGTGTGCCTCCAGGGATGAAGGTCAATGTTTGATAAATCCAGTTCTACTGCTAAGGCCTATCCCTAACCCTTGCCTTATGACCCTGGGACCTTGTCTGTGTGTCTCTCTCTAACTTTGCTTCTTAAGCAAGATGGCAAAGAAAGAAGTTTAACTAGTGAATCTGCTGCTTGACACATTTTAATGGGCATTTTTATTAATAACTCTTTGCTGAAATTTACTGTTTTGACATTGATATTTTTGTTGTATGATACCTGATCTTAACGTATTTTGACTAAATTTCACAAGCAAGCAAACAATTGTAATGTGCCCCCCCCACACCCTCCTCATCTGAAAAGGTTAAACAAGGCATACTTCTCACAGCACAGGTGGTACACAGGCAGGTCCACCTTTTGGGGTGGCTGCTGAATAGTTTTAGGAACGTAAACTTAACAGTGTGGCCTGGTTCATTATTTACTTGATCTGCTTGGAGTTGGATGCAGTCAAAAAGGCTTGGTAAATTGGAATTCCCCTACAATCTGTGAAGTTTTAATGCAACTCCATAGTTTTTCTGTGATGTCACCAATTGGTTCCTGCCCAGAAGCCTACCTAATTGACCAGCTTGACTTCCAATCAAATGGGGAACGGTTTGGTGAATGCCACTTGGACAGGGCGAGTCTGAGCACTAGGTCAGAAGCCGAAAACTGGAATCAGAGAACTGGTGGGGGTGGTTGGGTGAGTTGCCTTATAATAGGCACACTGGATTCTGGAAATAGATGCTACTGGGTCTGCCCAGCAGTGAGTGTTGCTGCCTGCTCAATTTCCCAGGGTTCTGGATCTGAGCTGCCCATAGTCAAAGTGGAAATGCTAAATGAAAATGAGCCTCATTGTCATTTTAAACTGTCAACCTGCCCTTTTGGAATGAGTCAGTCACTCACCCAACTTCAACTTCAGTCAGAAGTGGGCAGGTTAGCAGGTTAGAATCCAGTTTTTAATATTTTAAAAAAACACCCTCCAACAAATGAATGTCACATCCCTCTCCCCGACACACACACACACCTGTCTAATTCCACTGCGCCTCCACCTGAATGTCGAATTTTTGATCGCTGGATTTTACAAGGGATGTCCATACGTGTTAGAGGACCCATTTGACATTTGCAAATGACAACAGACCTGTTCTACATACATGGACAGCGTTTTTCTTTAACAAATCCCGTACCCTGCCAAACAGATCTCTCTCTATTCCTGGTTAAGGGAACAAATTCTTGCTCCTGTATAGGCAACCGTAAATGGCATTTTTTTTCAGCCAGTTGCCGAAATTGGTACAATAAGTAAAAATAACTGTTTTAATACAAACACCTGTGTGCCTTTTTGAATTTTCAGAAGTCATAGAGTATTTGTTATTATTTAGCAATAGTAATTTTATGCATTATTGCTATACAACTTCAACTGTAAACAAGGAAACAAAAATGGGCAAAAGATGCAGAAATATTTTTATCCAGACATAACATGCAGATGTAAAATTCTCCAACTGTAATTAAATTTATTACAACAGCCTCACTTTGAGTGACATATTACTCAAGTTTCAGGAAAATTCCTAAAGCTTTCAAAACTGCAGACATACAGATGTGAACCACACCCCTTCCCCAGTCTGCTTATGTAATGGACAAAGGCTGTTAATGCAAACAACAAAATGTCTCAGAATGGACAAAAAAATTAATTTACATCTTTAGTTAAAGAAAAAGGGGGCAGTGGGTTTGGAATCTTATGATTTCTTACATGTCCATTATCTTAGAGAAAGCACACAAAGCAAAAACAGCTATTTAATTCAAGCAGAATTACCACAATCTGGTTCTAATATCTGATATACATATCAAATTGTTTTTGACAAAAAAAACATTTTTTAAGTCTTCAATCTTTCCCGAACTTGTACCATTGTAAAAATGTATGCAGTAGTTGCAAAGTAGTTGCACATCCGTAATAACCAATTTAAGTTATTAAAGATATGCTGCATACAGTACTTGAGAGAAGTCATAAAAAATACATAATCACAGACCAAATTCTACACAGCACAAGCAAGAAGTGGAGCAGATTGATGCTGTCACATTGTTTAAACTGCATTCTCCTTTGAAAAAAAATCAGTCTCGTCCAAGTCCGACAGCACAACACATATGGATGGCAGCAATCTTACTGTCTTGCTATCTTAACTAGCTTTCCTGACTGGGCACCATGCCAACAGGAGTAGGCCGCCCCTCATTGTCACTTCTATAGTGTGGCGCTTGCACTAACTGCTGTTATTCTAGGCTTCAGGAAATATTCTAACCACTGGATGGGCTCCAGTGCTGTGCAGTAATGAGTTGCAGATTTGAGCCGTTTGGTGCACATATGCTGGGACAATGCTATGGTGTGTACAGCACAGTAGTTCAAATGCTGCCTACACAAACTAAAGGAAAAGGACCCTCAGCTCCCAACAGAAAAAGCTTCAGACTTTGAAGAAAGGTTAGCATTCATCTCCCACCGTGATCCTCATTCAGCCAGCCGTCAGAAAAAGAGAAAACACTATGTTATGTGACCTTAATGTGAAACTCTTTAAGCTGCACAAAGATTTTACTTTACATCACTATTAAGATGTGGAAGATGCCTTGAGATTTTTTTTTGCATAATGTTGTGGATTTCTGTTCATTAAAGGAAAATTATACAGTAGTAAAGGCTAATGTGTTGCAGTCTATATTTTGAGCCCAGATATTATTTCTTAAACCTACTAACATTATACAGGAAACAATGAGCACTGCTTGAAAAGTCCACGTCATGATGTTTTCATCAATTTTTTTAATACATATGTTTTATGATCCTACAGAAGTAGATATTTTTCATCCTATAAGAAAATTACACAAATGGAATACTTTGAGATCAGTTGGTTACGTCTCAATGTACAGACAATTCTCATGTACACTAATCCAAAACATTAAGATTTTGTTCCACATCCTGCTACACAATTTTGTTTGATAGTGTTTTTTTTTCCACACAAATGAAAAAGCCTCAGAGTACATAGTTCTTGCATTACCTCATGCCTACATGCAATATGTTGACTTCACTTGTTTAAACTACACATTAAGAAGTTCATTGTGGAACCATGTGGACATAACATCTTCAACACAGCTGCACATCACATAAACCGCAATAGGTGGCAGCAGCCTTCCCATGATTCCAAACAGAACAGAATATTATTTCCACAATTTTAATACCCCTGCTTGTGGCAGTGCTACAAAATAAAACTATATTTTTCCCCAGTACTAGTGGACTATCAGCAAGGGTCCAACGCTGTGGTTCCTAATTACCTTCTTCTTCACTCTTGATCCTGTGGCTCCCATAATTAGTTACCTGGGGCTGCAATCCAATTTGAAGTGATGACAAGAAAGTGATCCATGAAAAGTAATAAGTTAAATCCAATTTCAGTCTGCCTCTAATTAAATGCACATGGAACTAATGACTCAACCCTACCATTTCAGTGATAATGTTAATTAGCTAGGTGGGAGTCTCTTTTGCAGGATTCTATGGGTAAACCAAGGGGGAGGGGAAGGGAGACAGCGAATATTTAACAATATTCACTTATAGCCAGCCCAATATAATTAGTTTGTCTTTGTCCCTCCTCAAAAGAATGTTACATGTTTTACCTTAGTTTGGAGAATTGAGTTAGATATCTTTAGGCAATATTTTGCATTCCAGTATGAAAAGCTGATAATATCTGCTTCAAATAACCTGCAAACACTGCATTTGAATTTGTTTCTGTAAGCATAAGTGAAAACTAATGATGGCTCAGAGAGAATGATACTTTGTTCACTTAAGGTTAAAGCAACCAAAAGTCTTAAGTTAAACTAGGCTTTATGATTTCAACCAATAAACAGTAATTAATTGATCCGATTTATACTCTGGAATGAATATTCTTACACTACAATAATTGCCACCTATATAGAGGGCATGCACAAATGAATGTAACTACATATTTCCAGATGTAGTCTTGTTTCAGGTGGTGGGTGTTGGTGAGGGCAGAGGAGGGAAAGTGTGTCCAAATTCAATTTGACTTGTATCAATCAATTGATTACAAAGATTATTTTCAATGATGTCACTGAAATAGAAAGTTAGTATTTTTTTCTTGCTATTTCAGTGAAGAAAGGCATTTGTCAGCATTGTAGGGTAACTTGTAACAATCATTCAAGGTTCTCTGCCTATTCACCAACAGCTTCACTATTAGTCCTTCAGCTGCACAAACCATGTAGCTTGAATTCTCTGAATTACAAATCTGATTTTAACCAAATATACTTTCATAGCGTTAAATTATCATCACAGTGGCTTTGAGGAGCTACGCAAAAATAACTTAAGTTTTATATATTGGTTACAACTGAAATTTGATCTTCCTCCAAAAGATTTGAAGAGTTAATCCAATGAGAATTTTAGGGAGATTCCAAGCACAATTGATGGTGTGTTAATTATATGATCTCTGATTTTCCAGTGGGAAACAGGAGTTGCATCAGTTTCCAGGTCATGATACAGTGGGATAAATGACCTCCTTCTACAGCATAACCATTCTGTGATTAAGGATTCTATGATTAAGGGCAGCAGGTGGGCTCTCAAAGCAGGAAGGTCAATCATAGGTCTTCCAGTTTAAAAGATCTACAGTAATGGTAAGTAATTAAGAGAGTGCTTCAGCACAGAGACAGCCTCTCACCAACCCCGGGGGCTGGATAAAAATCCTTCCAGTGGACAGGCTTTGGCTGCACCCACACCAGGCAGACAGACAAGGTTGGCCTGCAATCCTGCCTGAAATGCCCGTGTCGGAAAAATAGAAAGGTAACATAATCTAAATGGAGAGAAAATTCAGATTGCAGAATGATCTGGGTGTCCTTGTGCATGAATTGTTGAAAACTAGTACACAGATACAGCAGATAATAAGGAAAATAAGTGGAATTTTGGCACTTATTGAGGAATTCAGTACAGAAGTAGGAAATGTCGCTACAATTGTACAAACATAGAAACATAGAAGATAGGAGCAGGAGGAGGCCATTTATCACTTCAAGCCTGCTCCGCCATTCATCACGATCATGGCAGATCATCAATAGCCTAATCCTGCTTTCTCCCCATAACCTTTGATCCTTTTCGCCCCAAGCACTATATCTAGCCACCTCTTGAATACACTGACAATTGTATAAGGCATTAATGACACCTGCAGTATCGTGTACAGTTTTGGTCCCCTTATTTGATGACATAATTGCATAGAAGACAATCCAGAGAAGATTCACTAGATTGATTCTAGGGATAAGTAGTTTGTCTTCTGAAAAGAGATTGAACACTTTAGGACTATACACACTAGGATTTAGAAGAATGAGGGAAGATCTAATTGAGGCATGTAAAATGCTAAAGAGGATTGACAAGGTAGATGTAGAGACGACTGTTCCTCTGGTAGGGCAATCTAGAACAAGAGGTCATAGTTTTAGGATACTGGGTAGAAAATTTAAAACGGAGATGAGGAAAAATTGCTTCTTTAAAAGGGTTGTGAATCCGTAGAATTCACTACCTCAAAATTCAGTGGATGGTGGGACATTGAGTAAATTTGAAGAGATAGACAGATTATTAATTAGTAATGGTTGAAGGGTTATGAAGAATGGGAAAAAAGTGGGGTTAAGGCCAAGACAAAACAGCCACGATGATATTGAATGGTAGAATAAGTACAAGGGAATGGTGGAATAAGTATAAGAATAAGTAATTGTCTACTACTGCTCCTAGTTCTTATGTTCATGCATTCAAGCAGTCACATAGTCCTTTATCCCATCAGGAAACTGGAAGCCCGCTGCAAAAATCCAAGATAGCCTTCTTTATCCCTGGCTAACACAACTGGCTACCTGTCTCATTGAGGTAGATAACACTGCTGGCTTGAAAACCACTTCAGCATAATAATGGATAGCAGCAGGAACAGAATCAGAAAATTGGCATGCCGAGTGGCGCGAATATTTTCAGGCTCCATTATGCTCCATTCCTGAACTTGGCAGGGTGCAAAATTTCAGCGATATGTGTGTGGATGTCAATGGAGAACAGGGCTATGGTCAGTGGAGGTGCACATAGTTTAAAGTGAGAACAAATTTCCTAATATAAAATGGAAACATAAATCACTTTTAGTTTTTTTTTAATATCTAAAGTATACTGGCTGATATAAATCTTTCTTTACCATGAAAATGTTGTAATCCTAGCTCAAGGTCATTTTACTTCAACCCAGTTTAAAGAAATCAGAACTTATTTTAATGTTCAATTTTAGTGTGGCCAATAAAATGGCAAGAATGCATATTGCTGGAGTGCATTTCATTTCATGTTTTTTGTGAGCAAGAGACAAGCAGAGAGCAAAAATCATTCATGGTATTAACATTATGTAGATTTATATATAAATATCAAACACCCAAAGTGGTATTAGAATAAATGTAGTGTCTTATTTAATTATGTTTTGAATGCCTTAATAAAGCTGAATTTTAATAATGATACCTCTGTTCAGTGGCACCTTCATAAGAATCAGATTGGTTCTATTACAGAATCTATTATAAGAGTATCCTCTGTAACAAAATTCCTAGTTTGACTATGAACAGTGGCTCGTTTGATCCTTTCAAATTATTTGAATCCTCACACATAAGCTGAAAGGTCAAAGTAGTCCTATTTGATTTTCTAAGGGAGTTTTTAGACACTAACAACACAACAAAGCACTTCTTCATTACCTAACATCAGATTAGGTTAGCACACAGATCATTAAAGATTATTTTGCGTCATTCCATTCAGCATAGCACATGACAGCCACGTCAAAATTGTCCACTTCACATTCTTCCTATCTAAGAACAGTTCAAACATGCACACGTTATACATATAATCTATAAATATACACTTACCTGTAGGGTTGGTTGCTTGTCATTTCCCTTGGGAGACTTTAACCCACTGGCTTGTTGCTGCAGCAGGAGCTGTCGTGCAACTTGAAAAGCCTACATAAAAAAAGAATAACATTCACCTTTTAACCATAAATAGACCCAATGGGACAGTTTACTATTCTGTCACACAAAGAAGAGTTACCACAAATGGTGCTTCATAGAGTTTGTTTTACAGCTCAAACCTCCACAGCTAACACCCTAAAAGAAAATTTTTAAATAGATAAATGAAATTTATTTCGATTGATGACAGTGCCACATATAATTCTGCAACATTAAATTCTGGAAGTCTCTTTAAAGTTAACATGCTTTTTATTGAACATAAAGGTATATCTACGAAATATTCTGCATTCTGATGTCTCCTTTTTGCAGTAAAAGAGTATTCCATTTTCAGACTATATTGATGGATGGTTGTCAGTAGATATCAAATTTTCCAAAGGAACAATGCATTATGAAGAGCTGGCTAGAATGTTACAAAATAGCTAAACCAAAGGATCCCTTGGGCTATGAGTGGGAGAATAATAAAATGGGATATATTAAAATACCTTACAAACCAAAAAGAAATCATAAAACTATCCTAATAATACAAAAAGTTGGACATAAAGAACATTATTGGCCATTTGTTTACTTATAAGTACGACGCTACTTGGGATAATTAGAATTGAATTAAAAATTCTACTCTCATCAAAATAAATCATACCATAGAATGCTGTCTTTAAAAGATTTGCAATGCACTAAACCATGCTTCTGGCTACTGGAAAAATAAAACCCAGCATAGGCGTTTTATGCCCAAACTACTCCCTTTTCCTTCTGATAAATAATCAAACTTAGACTGTCCAGAATAAACAAAACCAACAAGCTGGGAAATTCGATGACCATCAGAACTATGAAGATACCAACAAAAACCAACCCACAGTTCCCACAGTGACTTTCAGTTCCACACCTACATCAGTATAACATCTGAGTAAATAAATTCAGTCACTCTTTCCATTCCCCTCCCCCATGTGATTACTCCTACTATTAAACAAACAGTTCAGACCAGATCCAAACATCTGACCACTCTTAATCATAAAAGACAACTTTTATGGAGTTAAATATTATTTTGAAAACATTATATGTACTTTGGCAGGCGAGTTGTTCTTTGTTACTACCTGTTATTTGACTTTACTAAGCAGACTTTTTTGGTTGTACAGTCACCCCCATTATTTATACACAAAACTCACTGATAAAAATATAAATTGATTCTTCGTAAAATTTTCCTTATTCCTCAGCATGACCTAATTTACCATCAATTTAAGGTTCAATCATAACATTTGCATCTTTCGACAGCTCCCCTACTCAGCTCACTGGGACTGTTTAATTGGCAGATTTAATTCTGGATATGACACAAATAATTACAGAGTGGGGAAGTTTACCGAAAGATCTTAATGCCTCTAAATTTCCGTTGGCTTGCAGTTGTTCTTTGGCTGTTGCTGTGAAGCGGGGGCTGAAGAATGGTGTAAAGATGTTGAATAAACAGGAAGTGCTATGCTGCTGAAGCTCACTGAAATGAAAATATACTGGAAGGCTGCCCTTCTTGGCCAGCTCAAAAGGCCTGTTTCCACAGTAGCAATGCCCATATAAGTAAATGACAAATAAACAAAAATGTACAATAGCCATCTTGACTTTGTTCTCAAATTTATCCTTGACTCTATTCATGATACTGCTGCTTTCTGTCAGGTGAGTGCCTTAATAACAAACATCACCTCGTAAAGAAAACCAGTGTCTGCTTTGCAAGACTCCAAGGCAAGACAGCTTGTAAAAAGATGAGCTGCCACACAAACGTTTACTATAAAAGTGGAACAAAATTCCTTTAGAAATCTTATTTCTGTTGTGGCAACTGCCTGCTGGCTCACAGGGACTGATCTGTTATTTTGCACGTAGTTTCTGCCTGTCTGTCATCCTGGGTGCTAATGCTCTAGTAAAATAACTCATTGGGAGCTGTCATGGGGATGTTTACACAAGACTGTTCCTTTCTTCATACAAGGAAATTTTTTCTGGAATTCATCTTCTTTTGATCTCACATTCAAAGCAACACCACTGTGATAGACGTACAAGTCTTAAAGTAAATCCAGACACTAGAGATAAACCACCAGAGGCTGACAGACAGCAGCATCTAAAGCTCACAAATGGGGGTAACAGCATGTTGTCTGAGTATGTATTATGGCAAAAGCAAGATATATATTAGGTGGAGCTGACTGTCCATGCATTCAAGTTCAAAAAAGTGGGGCCATAAGACCAGAATATTAGCTTAGAAAAGCACAGGCAGCGTAAGTCAAAATAACTATATTATACCAACAGAAGTTGTACTCTAAACTGGTGATCGATGTATACGGTATACTGAAGATACCAAATAGAATCTCCATTGCATTGGTGACATGTCACAGATGCTGGCTGGGGAGATAACTGACATTTTATTTACGTTGCTGAACCTTCTCACATCAGCTTATAATAGCTTCCCATCTATCTGGGAATATATTGTGAGAAAGCCACAGGTTTTCCCCATAACTTCCGTTGCCAATATTGGTTTCTAATTTGGTAATCAGGAAGCATGTTCATATAGTATTTTCTCTAGTTGGACGTGCCATCTAGTGGTTTGCCTGTGAATATGTCAAACAAATTACAGATCCACCTTCTAGATTTGAACGGTGTCTTAATTCTTCACTCAATTTTATGCAAAGTGAGCAAACTCATTCCCTTCGGTGTTCTCTTGAAGACTCTGGAGTCATAATGGAATATTTCCTCTTGGATTCCAGCAGCTCATGGTACCTTACTCACGTGATCATTCTTTGTATGCAAGCCTAGAGAACAAGTGATGATAAGTTGCTCATCTATTAAGAGACATCTACTAAGAGGACTAAGAGTCCTCATCCAATGTTTATACCTATACACTTTGTAGCAGTGGTAACTGGATGTCAGTTAACAGCATCCAGGAACTTCAGCTGCTTATTCCTCATACTAATTTAGAATGTTTGCTCTCAACTATAATGTTCTATATGCTGCTACTGCTAGTATTAGCTAATTTAGCATAGTTGAGGGATAAAATTAGGACATTTTACTCAAACATTTAGTACACACCAGATAGTACAGGCCCACTGGGCAGTCAAAGGTATCCCAAACAAAGCATTTTTGTGACTAATGGACTTACTTTTATTTTATTACTAAAACTGAATAAAACATGCTGACAATAAAAAAAAATTAGTATGCTCTAGAACATTTTTATGATATAGAAAATAAGGAATAGTTAGAATAATCTCCTACAGTCATCTGATGGTCACCTTTCTTATTGGCATCAGCACTTTTAGTTTTTGACTTTAAAGATCCTTTATAATTTTAAATAGATATTCCCAAACAATGCAAATCCAGCTTTACAATTTGCTGTTGTGTATATATTGACAGAATACCTTTACTGAGTAGGTTACAACCTTGAATACATATTCAATAGTTGTCTTGCATCAACCAAGTACTGCTTTACGACAATGCAAAGATCAGCAAAATTAGATGCTGTCATAAAATAATCGATATAGAAATTTTAACAATCTAGCTCAAAATTTAATTAAATAGAATGTTATTTTAACACTATGTAATTGTTTATTGTAATAACATTTTTTCACGATTTTTAATAAGAGATTCAGATTTAAATCCAAAATAAATTTGGGATAGCTTTATTCTTACTTTTGAAAAATACTATATAATGGAGCAATACTGGATAAGCCCCATTCTACATCAGAATATAGGGAAATGCAGGGCAGATCTGTGATAGTCAAAATGATGCCAATTTCCTGACTTCACAGACAGTCTACACTAGAAAGAGGCAAGTGTGTGGTTATTATAACTGCAGAGGTGTTACCGAGCTTGAACTGCTCTCTCAGACCATGGACAATGTTTGCTTTGGTTGAGATTTAAGGAATGCTTTGTATCAATGAAGTGAAAAAATGAAAACAAATTAAAAACAAAAGAAGAAGTGATGTGGACAGTATGTTTTCAAAGTACCTTGGCACCACAGATGGTAAAATACGTGTTCGCATTTAGTATTCCCTTCACAGAGTTCTTGACCTTGTGCTTACAAAGGTGTACTGATTTAAAGCAAGCTACTTTCCCAGGAGAAAGGTAATAAATAGGTCATTGGTCCCAAACTACTCACAGACACTTCCAAATGCCCAATTCAAGAGTAGCCTTTGCAAATCAAAGCAGGAAGAAAGGAAAGGACAGATGGACCGGCCAACATGTTTGTTTAAATGGGATAGTAACACAAACTAAGGCAAAAATAAAAACTGTAGAACAATACAATACAAGAGATGCAGAAAACCAAAGGCTACCAAATAATTACAGACCAAGACTGAAAGAAATAGGGAATTCACCCAGCTTTCTGAAGTGTTCATGTCAATGTGTTTTTTGGGTTGTATAAATTTCCTACCTCAAATTTAAAAACCTAATTAATCTTTTCAGATTGTTCTACAGCCTCACCTCTCACCATTGGTATAACTGATTCCAGTCCAATAAACCATCAGGGCCTCTGTGCTCCTCTAATTCTGGCTTCTTGCATATCCCAGCATTAATTGCTACACCACTGATGGCTGGGTTTCCACTGTTTTGACCTGACATTTTGGAATTCCCCCCTCCAAATATCTTGGCCTCTACTTTCTTTATCCTCCTTTATGATGTTTCTCAAAGCTAATCTCTATTGATCATTAAACTTCGTATGTCTTTCAGTGGCTCTCATTATGTGTCTTTGGGTGATTTCCTACAGTAAAGGTGTTAGATATAAATACAAGTTGTATGCTCCGTGGGTAAAATTTCAGTGTGTTTGCTCATTACAGTCTGTGTGGTTAAGGGGAAGACATTAAATGTTTAGGTAAACTTCAATTTTTAAATCAAGAATTGAAGGTTTCAAAATTCTGAGTATTTCAACCAGCTTTTGAGGGGTGAAGATTCACAGAATTTCGGCCTGATCCAGAGAATCTGTCACACATCCACGACAATATTGACAGGGACTTGCAGACATGTTGTGTAACTGAGATTCATACCCACGACAAAATTATGAGAAGAATGTACAGATAATGCCATGAACTCAAACACACCGTGCATGTGCACATAGGCACATGTACACACATGTACAGCAAAGGGTTAATATTCCTTAAGCAAGAAATTTTCTCATTGATTTTGATGCATATCTGTCACTAATTTCAGATAGATGCTAATGCAAACCATTAAAAAAGCTGAATATTAATTGGATGCTGACAAAACAAAATACCTTTTTTTCCCACTTACAGTTACTTGCAACTAGACCCATCATCATGATGGAAGTGCAAATGCTTGTATGAAGATGGAAAGTGATTTTGTGCATGTGCATATTGTCAACTTTGACCTCATTGAATTGAACTCTAATCTGGGCCAAGTTTCTAAACAATTCAAATTGGTCCATAGTCTTCGAAAAGGGTGGATTCCCACCCATGCAGTGCTGGTTTAAGCAATTTCTGATGTTTGATAGTTATTTCACAGATGTAATTTATTTCTCACACAGCAAACCTGGACTCTGCAAATACCCATACAGAATGTGTGCTTGCTAACAATCAGGAAAGAAAATACCAGTCAATTTTCTCCTTCCTGACCCAAGTTATCTATCCCCATCACTGCATCAGTTAAGACAAATTCATGTTTAAGGCTAGTACCTCTTTGATGTGTGCAGCCCTGAAACAAATAATGCAGTACAGTTCATCACTGAGCCATGACAGTAGGTGTTCACACAAAC
The DNA here is from genome assembly GCA_024679065.1 of Sphyrna mokarran. NCBI lineage: Eukaryota > Metazoa > Chordata > Chondrichthyes > Carcharhiniformes > Carcharhinidae > Sphyrna > Sphyrna mokarran. The sequence goes on along the minus strand of JAGIQG010000003.1, from coordinate 98,446,730 downwards.
TTTCAAAAACAAAGCCATTTTGACAATTGAAATGAGATGTCACCTCACTAACTTATTTCAGAAAGTAACAAGCAAGATGGATAAAAGGGAACTTGCAGGTGCAGCACACTTGGCCTCCTAAAACACCATTCAATAATGTGCCACATCAAAGGTTGCTACACAGAATAAGAGCTTATGGTGTAAGGGGCTACATTTTAGCATGAATAAAGGATTGGTCAGTAAACTGGAAGCAGAGAGCAGAGATATGTTGTGTTTTTCAGGTTGGTAAACTGTAACTAGTGGAATGCCAGAGGGATCAGTGCTGGGGCCTCAACTATTTACAATCTATTATCAATGACTTAGACGAAGGGATCATATGTATGGGAGCTAAGTTTGCTTATGACACAAAGATACTTAAGAGAGTAAGTTGTCAAGGAGGTAAAGGATCCACACAGGAATATAGATTGTTTAAGTGATTCGACAAGTGATTGGCAGATGGAGAAAAATGTGGGAAAATGTGAGGTCCTCAATTTCGGCTGGAAGAATAGACAAGCAATACACTATTTAAATGGAGAAACTGCAGAATTTGTAGGTGTAAAAGGATCTGGTGCTGTGGTAGTTGAATCACAAGATGTTAATGTGCAAGTGACTAGGAAGAGAATTGGAATGTTGGCATTTATTGCAAGAGAAATTGAAATATAAAAGTAGAGAGGTTTTATTAGAACTATACTGGGCCTTGCTATGACCACATCTGAGTACTGTGTATCGTTTGCTAACTTATTTGAAAAAAAAGGATATTTTGGGTGTTCAGTTCAGAGAAGGTTCTCTTGACTCACTCCTGGGATGAGGGCTTAACAAGCTGGGACTATACCCATTGGAGTTCAGAAGAATGAGAAATGAACTGTTTGAAATATATGGCCTGGATTCTCTGATCTCATAAAGGTTTACAGCATGGAAACAGACGCTTTGGCCCAAGTTATCCAAACTGTCCAATTTTTATCACTACGCTAGTCTCAGCTGCCTGCATTTGGCCCATATCCCTCTATACCCATCTTACCCATGCAACTGTTTAAATGCTTTTTAAAAGACAACATTGTACCCACTTCTAGTTGCTCATTCCAGACACTCACCACCCTCTGACTGAAAAAATTGTCCCCCTGGACCGTTTTGTATCTCTCTTCTCTCACCTTAAACAAGGTGTTTTGGGCTCTCCTCCCTTTGGAAAAAGATGTTGGCTATCTACCATATCTATGTCCCTCATTATTTCATAGACTCCTAAGCCTCCTATGCTTCAGGGAAAAAAGTTCCAGTCTATCCAGTCTCCTTTTAGAACTCAAACCATCAAGTCCCAGTAGCATCCAAGTAAATCTTTTCTGCACTCTTTCAAATTTAGTAATATCCTATCTATAATAGGGTGACCAGAACAGTACACAGCGTCTCATTCACCCTGCCATCACTGCCAGTGAGAACGGAGAATTTGACTCAAATAAATCTCCATTCAGAGCAGCAGAACCAGAAAATCCCAGTTGTGGGTGAGGTCAGAGAATTCACACCCTAAGATCCTTAGGGGAGTTCATAGGGTGTTCTGGAATCAAGAGCACAATTTAAGAATATGAGATCTTCCTTTTTGAGAAGGAAATAAGGAGGACTTTTTTTTTCTTAGAATTTCCTTCCCCAGAAAGCAGTGGTGGCTGCGTCATTGAATTTATCCAAAGCTGAGTTAGACAGATTTTTGATAGACAAGGAAGTGAAGGTTTGTAGGAGGCAAAGAGGAAAGAGGATTTTAATCCATAATCAGATCAATCCTGATCTCACTGAATGGTGAGGTAGGTGCAAACGGCAAAATGGCCTACTCTTATTTCATGTTACCCAATGCAACATGAAAAATTGTTCAAGGGAAATCATCAAGTAGAATTTCACTGTATTCTAATTGTTTCTTATGTAATGCTTGGTTAAAATTTACAGGTCTGTTTGCACTGTGCAATTGAAAAGCATTTCCCAAACTATTTATTGTATCCTGTTTATCTGAACATGATTCTATCATTATTAAGATATTTAAAGAATGTAAGGTACTCAAGGAGTTAATTTGGATCTCATTGTGAGCATATATACCTTTCATGTATTTTAACATCTCAGGGTATCACAGTGTGTTATTTTTATAATTATAAAGTTGCAGCAATACTGAAAAAGGTATTCAAGATACACTAGACAAGGAATCCATGTATTAAACTGCAGCAGTAAATCAAATTAAAAATACATTTAGAGAGAGATTGTTTGTCAATGTGTTTATAATTTTTCAAAGCAGATCATTTGTTGGTAACCTCAATGATAGATGGAAATCATTTGTTTACAAGTTTAATTCAACATGCACTTAAAGCAGTTTATGGCAATTTATGAATGACTGGCAATTTATCATCCAAGTTTCAAATAGAATTCTTTTCATCTTGTGGGTGGGTCACCAGTAATCTGATTGTTCAGCTACATTGTTTTTTCTACCTACCAGCAAAACTGACTATAATCATTGTTAACAATCTCCGTAGAGACCAGTAACTTCACAAAATAAATTCAAACTTCTGGTCAATAGTTGAAAGGATGACATAAGATTTCTCAGTTTAAGATCTTTGCTGTAACAAAGCAATTGTAAAATTGTTAAAGTCACAATGGGCCAAATGCCTCCTTCTACAATACAACAATTTGTGAAATTAAAAGCAACTTTGGCTAAACACCATCGTTGTAGGCAACTTATACTTTAAACCATAAAACAGCGCAGTCCGATTTTCTTTTCACACAATTGAAAACACATTTGACAGATATATTTTAAACTGCTTTTTAAGCATACATTCAATTCTCCCAGAACCAGTCCAAGGAGATTCTTAGCTTCAGCAATATACTTCTGTTCTTTTCTGAAATTAACAATTCAACTATTGAGAAAGGAACTGTCTTTAATGATGAAGTTTTTCTCCAGAGATTCTTCCTCTTTCAGGCACCAGTTAAGTGGGCTTTGGCAACCATTGGATTGGCCCATGGTTATGCTTAACAAAGTATGCAGGGGTTTGCTATTGCTTCTGCAGTATAGCTGACAATAAATTCTCCTCCTACTACTACTTGCCATCAGACATTTTGGAAGGTTGATAATCAACCTGTTCGGCCACGCTATAAAAGCAACTTCTATGGCTATCAAACCCTTAAGGAGAACTTGAACCCAAAGCCACTGGCCCAGGGGTAGCGACACTATCACTGCACCACAAGACCTTCCTTCTGTAGTATAGGCTAAGTAATCTTCCAGCCTCATTTTTACTCCTCGTGAATTTGGCCATTTTAATCAGAGCGTGATCTCACCCATTTGCACTTTGTGGTGAACCACAACATTTTGCTGCTTTTTATCTACTTTCCTGGCAGATAAAATGGTCTGTGAATATCAGAGATATCCTAGAAACCTTTCCCTCTCAAATTCCGTCACCATGGCAACATAAATCACAAGGGTTTTGTATCCAGGTAGATATGGTGATCAGCTATACTTTAGTGACCAATGCTCTATTATCTTGGAACCACATGGACACTTTAAAGCACAACTGTTTCCAACCTGACGTTCTCAACACACTCCTGGGACCTTGGAGATTACCAGGCTAGTCATTGTAAGCGCAAATGGTGCTGCCAATGTCTCCAAGTGCGAATACCTCAAACCTTCTCTTAGAAAAACAACCCAGGCCTTGATTTAATCTTTTAACAGCCACGCCACCCAGACCTGTTGTCAGGACACATCAGACAACATGATTCCCCCTTCAGCTTATCCTTAGGTTAAGACATACTCCCAAAACATAACAATCTCATATATTTCACATGTAGGACAGCACACACATGTATACTGCATTCTCAAGAAGGGAAAAATTGAAGCAATGTGACAAGTATTGTTTCTCATCTAGATCAAAGTGTACAATGGCAAAGAGTTGAGCTTGGCCAGAGAATGTGAAAGAGAGATGTCAACAGTTTATAAATTCAGAATTACTATAACAAGCGACCAGCATCTTGTATATTTCCAATTATCCAAAAGACACTTAAAAATGTCACTTCATAGTGCCCACACTGCTTCTACCAAGTCAGCATCTGCTATTTCATTACAAGCCTTCATATCACATTGCAATATAACCATATGTAACAGTAAACATTGCTATAGCCTTTATGTCTAAACTGAACAATCGTTTCTTCACTTATCCCACCTAATTACTAGGTATATAGAAATATATGTGGTAGTTTGCTTTTGGTTTTATTGTTGTGTACTTTCCTCTATTTACTAATGTTCATGAAAATTGCTATAAATTTTATGTATAAAAACAATCTCAAAAATGGCCGATAACACGAAAGTAGGAAATCCAGCAAGTAGCTAGGAAAAATGTAGAAGTTATGAGGAAGACATAGGTGAGTAAAACTGACAACATTTTGGATTTTATATTAGAAGCATAAAGCATTAAAATAAAGATATAAATATAAATTTATATAAAGTATGGCTTAGGCTACAATCAGATGTGTATGTGCCACATTATAGAAAGAATACTGTAGGGAGTGTATAGCTAAATTGGCAAAAACCATGTTAGAGATGGGAAACGATAGCTCTGTTGAGAGACTCGATATACCAGAGTAATGTCCAATGGAGTTGAAAACAATTGAAAACAGGCTTAATGAGCAGGATTCTCTGATTTCGTTCCTGACAACCCGCTGCAAGTGTGAAAAGAGAATGTGGTGTTCCAGCCAAAACACTATTCATTTGCAGCACACCGGAGAATCACAGCCATGAATGAGGATGGAGATTTTTGGTGCATAGCTTTTTAACATCATGAAAGTTTTGATAAGAGTAGTGACAAATGTTTATCAATTGAAACTGAAGTAGAAGGACCAGCAGTGGGATTATGGTAAAATGCTTTTACTGGGTGGTTTTGTTGGAGCATTTTCTTTGATTCATTGTCAGAATGTGGGCATCGGTGGCAATGCCAAAACAACACCTATTCCTAGTTGCTCTGAGTTTGATACAATTGAGTGGCTTCCTAAACCATATCAAAGGGCAGTTGAGAGTCATACATGTAGGTGTGGGACTGGACAGACCAGACCAGGTGAAGGCTGGCAGGGTTCCTTCCTAAAAAGAGCATTAGTGAACCTCCTCCTGTGTTCCAAACTTCTATGGTTCTAAAGCAGCATTAAAGGCTGGGATTTTCTGGCTCTACCATGGCAGGACTGCCACACCTTCCTCAGTGGACCAGTCTAAGGTTCATTAACTTTTGGCAGGACTGGATGATTCCAATGATGGGCAGGTCTGGAAAATCCCAGTCAGAGTGTCAGTGACATATAGAATATTAGTCATCCTGTGAATTAGTCTTACTGTTGCTTATGTTATCAGGTTTGAAATAACTTTCCAGCTTATCTTCTTTCATAAACTATTCCCATCATTTATCCTAAACATAAATATATCTTTAAAGATTTACTGTAGTCTATCACTAACCATACATTTTTTTACTTATGATAGATGTTCAGTGACTGGCCAGTCAATTATTATTGTTTTTCCATAAGATAGCATATAGAGCAAGTTGTTGGTTGGAAAACCTTTTGTTAGTTTCATTATCCTCCCCTTTTTTACATGCTATTATAGTCTAACATTCTTCAGTTGTGATAACAAGCAGGCAATCTTTTCCTTGATGCCTTCTAATATTTCCCTGTAAACAGTGACTATGAGTAGTGATATTGACCAGGATTACCCAAGCTTCTAATATTGTTTCTTTTCCTGTATCAATGTTTCAAATCATTTCGTACCTCTCTCAAAAATCCAACCAAGATTGAAATCTCACCTTGTGATCACTTCAGGTTGCGAGCCTGCAAAATACCCTCTTTGACACAATGTGTTGACACTATATAAACCAGACGTAAGTGTGTTCAACAGTTAAACATTTTGCTTAGACAGCAGTGATTTGGCATACCTGGAATCAAGCAAGTGGTATTGGGTTAGAAAGCACAAACTTTCCAAATCATAATTTAGTTTACATTGCTTCCCTATAAAGCCCGATTGCAAAATCAAGGTGCGGTCTCAGCTACATCAGAGACAGTTACTATTACACTCCTGCCCTTTCTGGAATTAGTCTATAGTAACAAGCCCACCAAAATAACTATCTGGTTAATTATCTCATTGTTGACTGTGGGATGTGACCAAATGCAAATTAACTGCTGTGGTTGTCTACATTACAACAGTGACCATTCTTCAAAAAGACTGTGGGCATCTTGGGGACACGTAAGGTGCTGCAATGTGAGTTGCTCTTTTAAAAATATATTTATTGGAAGTAAGGGATATGAAGTGCCACAGTATCCTACTTCAATAGCATACACTATTGCAAATAAATCCTTTTATTTAATGCACAAAATATGGGAAAAAATAATTCCTCATTTAGTGATCCAATCCTAGAAATATACTCAATTCCCGCCAAACAGGAATTCAGTGGGGTAGGACGTAAGCAAATATTTGTTTAAAATATAAGGTAAATTAAAAAAAGCACATTCCCCTTGAAAACTACTTTTGCATATGACAATTCTCAGAATGTTGTTTAATACAACTGAGATAAATATTTTTAAAATACAGCATATTAACCAACATCTTGTGTCTATAAAATGTTAAAAGGTGCTTTAAACATCCTGTAGCATGAATTAAAGATTGTTCTGAATTTTCAACGAACAATGGCCACATTTTGAATACCACTTTAGACCTTGAATGTGAAAATGGACTTGAAGCTAATTGATATAATTGCTTGAAGATGTGCACACAGGTGAAACCTGATCCCCGAGGCCATTGTGGAGACCAGGAACAACAGAGGAATGTTTACACAATGGTTGGAGTTTAATAGACAGGCAAGCCAGGCTTTCAGACAGTCAGCAAAAACATCACTAATAGGTGACCTCTTAATGTAGTCCTTTTTTAAAGTATGGCTTTGCATCCTGGCAGCCAATGTCCCAAATGTCAAGGTTATCTGCTTGACTTTCTGTAGCGTTTCACACTTCCTCAGTACTTAAGAGAACTTGACATTTAGATCAGAAATCCTATCCTACTTATGTTTGAAGGTTATAGTTTAAATCAAAGAATTTGTACAAAACAAGTGTTCAAATCCTTCAAAGTACACAAATCTTCACTAACAAAATTAGGACCATTTTAACCTTGAAAATGTTGACCATCAATTTTAAACTGCCTTCAGCTTTCAATAATCAAAAAACTAGCTCGAACTTAAACAAATTCGGGAATACACATTACTAATGGAAATCTTATACTATCATTTATGAATATACAAAAGTAGCAGGCGTGAAAAGATGAGCTGGCCCAGTAAGTCTGCCCAACACTCATGATACCAAAAGCCATTTAATCTCCTGGAAAGGCATTAAAACAGGGAAAAAAGAACAGGGCACTAAAAGAGAGAAATTCTGTTAAAATTATTATTCTATTGCAGTTAATAAGCTTATCACAAGAGTCAATTTTTGAGGTCTTCGGCAAGATATTATTAATAAGGAAACCCCACCATCCTCATTAATAAGGTGCTCATAAAAATGCAACGTATAATCTAAAATCAATCTACATTTGAGAAAATAAACTGCAATTTGTGCCAATTTGCACTTGCATGTACATAGCGATTAACAAAATATTGAATGTAGAACTAACTGGTATAGCACCAATATAATAATATATTAAGTGCTGTGTTCTCAATCTCCATTAGGTGAATTGTCGACAAGTTGGTTACTAAATACCAAAAAAAGTACCTCCTGTGCACATCTTAGTAATAACTGAAAAAAAGATTGGTAAGTGAATAGGTTGGGAAGAAAAACTAGATAATGATATATTATTGGGAAAAATCAATGGTACCAGAGATGGAGAGTGGGATGTTGTTGGCTGCTGTTAATGTCACATTAAGAGCAGCACACTGAACATCTGCACTCCTTAAAGTTCAACGGACATTTTGTATCAACTTCTAGAAAGACTGGTGAACAAACCCTTTTCATATTTTGCTTCTATATTAACTGTAACCACCTTCAGATCAGTTAAACTTCTTCACTGGTTTCATGGCTGCGTGTCCATTTTCCTGGTGGTTTGGTCGAGTCTAACTCATTATGACAATAATTTTCCTGGCTGACAATCTAAAAATATTATTCTGCACTAACCTTCAATCTTTTTTTCTTGTTGTACGAGTGTTTTGGATTTGGACTTTAAGTTCAGATCTCTAAATCTGGACGCCAACTCCACAGAACTCCCCCTTCCCTATTACAAAAATGGTTTGTGTATAAAAAGCAGTAAAAAAGTAAGGAAATTACACTAGACCATTACTATGAGAAAATGAAATTCACATTAAATTCTTAAAATGCAGAATTATACAATATGGTCTGGTTAAGAGTCTTGTGCAATTTTTTCTTAGATAAAGGAATCCAAGTAAGACAAGTAAACATCTTCCCCTTCAGTGGTTCCCCTCCTCTAAGCTATAAATGAAACCAGTGCCTGGTACTAGATAATGCCCTGCACACTGGGTAGGTCAGCAGAGCAATGTCTAGTTGACAGGTTCAGTTTACAGGAGACCAATACTTTGTTTGGATATCCTGACCTTGTTCACCACTATCTTAAAACATATGGCAAGAAAGTTCCATTATGTTATTTGAATTACGCTGCACGAGAGAATGAGTGTTAACCCGCTAAAAAAAAGTAGCATTTCATAACCTCCATGTGTTTTATTTCGATATCTTCAAATTCAAGTAGTCTACATCATAAACAGAAAATCGAAAAAGCTTATACTATTCCATAAAATAAACAACAGTACTATGTAATGTGAGAACACATGAGACGCATGTTCTATGGGTTAACAAAGATTTGAATATAAATACCTTTACAGTTTATAATCTGTTAATTTACTTGACTGTAATATTATTGATGCATTTACTGTACATAGAAAATGTACTACAGAGTTAAGAAGGTCAAACACACACAATGCTAAAGGTGTCAATCTATAATGAATATTTTCTCTATTTTTAAATAGGATTATGTGCAAAGTAATTCATTTCTGTTAATTTACTTGGGGTCCTGCTTCTGTTTTTTTCTTAATTGACTCCATTACTTCTTTTTGCCTCGTACATATTTGTTAAACTCCATCTAAGACTACAAGGAAACTGTCAACTAAATATTGTTTCATTCATGAGCTGCTCTTCCAAGTCAATTATATCTTTCAACTTCAGGGGCATTGTATGATAAACTGGCTGTAAAAATCATTCGCATTAATACATTACGATGCCTCAGTTCCAAAAGGTAATTAAAGAAGTAAATGACTCATAAGAATAGACATATTAGCTGCAAAATGAAAGGCAACAGAGCTGCCACATGAAAATATGTACCATTAAAGTACTGCATTTTTACGTACTTGTAATCATCCACAGTAGCTTTCTGCATCTTTAACACCCTTGCTTTAAGTTAATTGAGAACGAGAAAGCATCTTATTTTAACAATGTCAGAAACCTTACAGATAATAAATAGCAGATTTAAAAAGGAAGCTCTCTTTAGTGTGGCAGATAGCTCCTCTGACTGTTATTTGTTCATGAAAATGGTCTGGAAACCTATTGCATGTAAAATGCCTCTTTGATTTCTCATTTTTGTATTGGTTATATTGCTCATTATCTGAGCAAGCAAACTGCTGCTATTTATAGTTACAACAAAAGAAAGTAATATAAAAATCTAATATCAAGTTTAATCTCAGAGTTGCATGTTGCACCTCCCTCAACAACCCTACTTTAAGCATTTAACACAATTCAGTGACCATACTGCATAGAAGTCACTTTACTACTTACTAAAGTGTATTTAAAATGCACCATATATGCGTAATGCTGTACTAAACACACTTGCTCTGTTAGGAAAGCCAGACACCATCAAGGGCAAAGGACCTACACACTTAGGTAACAATAAATGACAGGCTGTGGTTCAAGCCCATTAGCTGCTATGCGAGAGTAACACCATCCACTAACAGACGACCTGTGAAAAAGTCTAAGATGTGTTTAAATCTTGAAATGGGAATGTGGAATTAATTCTTTTGAATTGCAATCCCTCAACCACAGCAAATTACCTTCATTAATGATAGAAAAAATCTGCCTCTGTAATAAGCAAAGGGAGGGGGGAGAAATCAGCATCATTTAGCTTTTCCTATTTGTACTTCATGTAACTAGTAAGCTGTGTTTTACTGCAGTGTGTGTGAATATCATTGGTTCTTTCATTTGCAATCTTTGTGTGAATGTATGTGTAAAAGTGAATAAGTTGAAAATTTAGCTGAACAATATATGAAAGTTTAAAAACTCAGTAAATCAAGAAAACTATGCATTTAAAAATTACAAAATTTCAGACAGTCGATAAGATATTTGCCAGTGCCATAGAATATGAAGTGACAGAATTAGCTTCTAATCTCACTGTATTTTCAAAAAAATTATCCTATATCCCGTGGCACAGTGATGCAGCACACACTACTTGTTCTGAGTTTAAATTGAAAATATTCAAGTGAAAGGTATTATGTTAGTAAGACATCACTGGCTTTTAGGAGACTTTATTTTTTTTAAGCAATTTCATGAAACTTAATAGACTGAATGAAGACAATTTTTATGCTGAATTGCCTGTGTAGTAAAATGTACCAAGTACAATAGAGATTTTATATCCAGCGATCTCCATCCAGCCTTCAAATGATGTCACCAACATAGTGCACAATGTTTCTGAAAGCTCTCAACACAGAACCATGTTGAAGGATGCAGCTACTTAGATTTATCCCAAGGTAGGATTTAAGAATGCAGTGTATTTTAAAAATTAAGTATTTGATTTGATATTTTTTGCATAATTATAATATCTTTCTAGTACTGGTCCAAAAGAAACGGTAGGTGTTTTCAAGCTGGATCCCTTGTCAATCTTGGTTGAGAAATATTGCTATATTCAGGACTTAAGAAAGGAAGAAATAAAAGCAAAAGCAAGATGGATCTCTGGAATTTGTAACGTATCAGAAAATAATGTCACAATGACTTTCACTGATAGAAAAATGAAGAAGTTAGTCTCACAATTTGTTTCCCCTGATCTTTACGTGCAAAAGATCTATTAGAAATCTTACTGGAAAAGATCAACTACTGTTTATAAAGAATGGAGCATTTGTATGATACATGTGTTTTAGCATATTGTTCATAATAATGTCATATTTTTAATATCAAAGACACAAAGAACAACTGACAATACACACTCACATTTCATCACTAAAATAATTTGTTTTACAGGCCATTTTAACTCTCCAAAAAAGATGAAATGTAGCTGATTAAGGCACCTGCTCAATCAGTTTCTTAAGAGGAAGACAATGCCTTAGATTTCTCCGTACTGCCTCCTAAACTAGTGTATGATTATACAGAGGACTCATCATACCTATGTTACATAGGCCTAGACTAGTAACAACGTAATTTTAACTTTGGTTGACTGAGTAACCTCATGAAGTTATTGAGGTCTACTTTGAGGTTAATGACTTACAATAAAGTCTATTAATTACCAACAGAAACATTGGTGAAATTCTCCCATTTTGATACTAAGTGCCATGGTGGGAGCAGAAACACAGAATGTTTCCCGCTGCAGAGGTAGAGGGGAAACACACCAAATCTTACACCCCCAACTTCATTAATTATGTACCCACAAGTTTCAGGCCATATTCAATGACATGGATGGTGCATGTCTGGGTGCCATACTGAAAAAATGCCCAACATCACTGACCAACTATTGAAGAAAGAAGGTGGACTCCTGAAATTGAAGATAGATTTCTTGGAGAAGTTTGAAGCTGGAAGATCGACCCCTCTGCAGGACAATGAATCTGGAAGATCCACCTGCAGATGTCCCCCTAATCCACTGCTGTGGTGTTCTGGGTCCAGGATTGCCAGCAGCCTCCACCTAGAACTCCAGAGGCAGCCCTGAGCACTGTTTAGGTGAGTCCTGACATCTGCGCACACACAGTTAATCCAAACACGTTTCACATTGGTATGTTTTCCAAATGGCATCATGGAGAACCTGACATGAGGGGGCTTGGGCCTTTATTTGCATCCCATTAATGGATGCAAATTAGGTTCACATCTGCATCTGGTGATTTTTCCAACCCGCTGTGGAAGGCATCAGTGGAAGATCTCACTGTAAATTCACAGAGATGTGAAATCAATTTCTGGGCCTCCTTCCATAATCATTCTCCCCACACCTGCTATCAAACCCAATGGTGGGGATTATGAGAATTCCACCCAATATACTTTATTATCCAAATGTATCCCTATAATAGTATATTTGCAGCACAGAAGGAGGCCATTCAGCCTCCATGCTTGCTGAAAAAGACCTTTCCAAATTAATTCCATCATCCCGCTCTCAGTGTGTAGCCCTTTTAGCAGACCATGTGCATTTCCAAGTGTTTATTCCTTAATGTGATGAGGATTTCTATCTCCATTACCCTTTCAGGTAATGAGTTCCATCCATTCCCCACCTTCCTCTGGATGAAAGAAAAATATTCTGCAATTCCCTTCCAATCTTTCTATAAATTACTTTCAAATACAATCCCTGGTTATTGAATTCTCTGCTAACAGAAATAAATTATTCTATCTACTTTAACTAAGCTCCTTATAATTTTATACATCTCAATCAGATCTCCCTCAGCATTCTCTGTTCGAAAGAACACAGCCACAGCCTATACAATCTTTCCGCATTTTTGTGGACCTGACAACATCCTTGTGAATCTCTTGTATACACTTCTAGCATGATCGCATCCTTCCAGTAATGCAGTGTCTAGAACTGTACATGGTACTCTAGTGGTGGCCTAATTAGTGTTTTATACAGTTCTAGCATAACCTAGCACCTATGCTCTAGGCTTCAGCAAATAAAAGAGCCTCATATACCCTTTTGACCAAATAATCCATCTCTGCTGCTACTCTGAGATCAACAAACATACACTTCAATGTCTTATGTTCCTTTACATTTTTCAAAATCATTTTCTTTCTGTGTTCCCTTGCCTCATTTGTCTTCCTCAAATGCATTGCTGATATACATCAAGAATAGTAAGGATTCCATTCAATACTCAGCACTTCTTACTACATTCACTAGTAACAGTCACAAAAACACCTGTCAGTCATAACCTTTTGCTTCCTGCCATTGATCTTTGATTCCAATTTGCCATTTTTGCTTGAATTCCATTTTTTAATTTTTTGACCAGCCCACTGTGTGGAACTTTGTCAAAAGTCTTGCCAAAATTCAGTAAACTATGTCAAATTTGTTACGATTGTCAGACATAATCTTTCCTTCACAAATTCAAACCAATTGCCTTGATTAATCTGTAACTCTTTAAATTACTATGTATATTGCTTATTAGACTTTTTTTCCAATAATTTGCCCAACTTTGACCTTTGATTGGTGGGCCTCTAATTACTCAGGCTATCACTTCTTCCCTTTTTAAACAACTGTACAATGTTAGCAGTCCACCAGTATTTAGCCAGAGAAGACTGGAAAATAATAATTCAAGTCTCAACTATTTTTTTTCCCTTAGACCCTTGGGTAAATTTAAGCTGAGCCTGGTGATTTATCCACTTTGAAGGATAATAAACATCTTAATGTTTCCTTCCCCATTCTACATTCCTCCTCCCAAACAACAGTGTCTGCTTTGTTCTCACCTTTTATGAAAACAAATGCAAACCTTACCTTTTTGGTCTCTAATTGATTCTAATCCTTCATTAGTTTTTTTTTGCTCTTTAGATTTTTCATGATTTTTAACTTGTCAAAATATTTTCCGGCCATCTCTTTGCTTTGCTAACTTTTTAAAAATTCATCCCTGCACTTTCTTTTTGATGTTTCTGCAGTTTTGAGCTTGTTAAGACACCTGACATAAGCTTTCTTCTTATCGTACTTTGTATGCACTTTTGACATCCAGTAAAGGCCTAGATTTATGTTATTGATAAGTACATTGACCACAACTCTGGCTATTTACACTCCTTTCTCAGGATGTTCTGCAACTGTTCGATGACATTCCTGACACTAGCAACATATCATTCTGAATCATTGAAATGTCTGTTTGCTCCCCTAACTACTGAAATTCCTTTCAATTCCAATATTGCTTTCCTGATCTTTCACCTACCTGCATTCCACACACATCCCTCCCCAACGCAGCTAAGTCATTCACATGTAATGGACTTGGCTCTGGCTATGAAAGGAAACATTGCCCTTAGCCGGGTTGGAAATGTCCTCAGTGGCAATACCTGCCTAGCCTTCCCTGACTGTCTGGCAATCATTCATTTCCTCGCTTCCTGAGCACCCTTAAGCTGCAACATGGTCGCATCCCAAACACGGACGCTCTCAGTGTTGTGGATGCGTTGCAGTGATAATGGGCAGAATTTTTTTAACTTAAGTGTCAACTCAGACAGGAAGAATGATATGTAGCCTACTGGTTCAACTGTTGGCTGTCCCCCATTATTTTTTGACACTTAGTCAAAAAGTGTCTTGGAGATGTCATGCTGGTAGGGAGGTGCTGGCAGCAAAATGTGCCTTCAAGAGATTGGGGCCCTGTGATCTAAACACAATATCCCCTCCCTGCACCCTCGCACAGTCACTAAACTATCCCCATCCCAGGGAATCCCCATACACATGCCACCCCTAGATAAGGGAATTTCTACCCATACTGGACACAGACCTACCCCCAGGAAAATCCGCCCCCCCCCCCACCATGGACAAGACAGTCCCCCCATGGACACACCCCTCCCCACCACCACTAATTACATTCAAATGTATAGTAATAGAATTCTTTCAATCTCTTTGGGAACTCTTGTTGGACTCTCCTTCTCCATTGCCATTCCCACCTGCGCTCATCAATTATTTAATCACATAGTATCTTGGCAGGAAACTGCTGTTCCCTTGTACTTATTATTTTTATTTCCTTCTTTGCATGTTACTGCTCCTCAACCTCTCACCTGATGGGTGATAGCAAGGACTGTTATTCATAATGGACAGTGTTCAGCATGCAACTATCATATCTTAATACCAGCCCAGGTGTATACTGTAGGACTCCTCCAGAGTAGTTTATGCAACAAACCATCGATGCAGATGGTGCCTGTAATACTCCTATGGCAACAAGGCTTTCACTGTTGGCTTACTGAGTAGGTCTGCATGGATTCAGGGTTCATGAGCGGATAATCCTTGATGCCCAGTAGTCGTGTTATAATATCAAATACAGGCAGGAATTCACCAGTCTTGTATGCTCTGCAACTACTGCCAGTGAGAACGGAGAATTTAGCACTCAGACAAATCTCCAGTAACAGCAGTGGGACCAGAGAATCCCAGATTCAGGAGAAGTCAGAGATTTCCAGCCAGAGTTAGCACAGAGGATGAAGGGATCATGATTACTTCCAGGATAATGTTTATGTATCTGCAAATGAGGTGCCTATGGTCACATACCAAAAGTCCTTGGAAGAGGCCAGATTCATGAGATACACCCAAAATAATGTGTGTCGTCAATGGCTGCCTATAATCCATGCAAACCTTCATGCTCACCTGGCTGTTCATTTCTAGCAAGAGAGAATCTGTCATTCTGTGGATAGTGACCCACATTGACTTCTTTTATGCAGTATTGCATGGCAAACTGTGAGAAGTTTGCTAGTATCTGAAGCAGCAGACTATGGGAAAGTCAATTACACTTGAAACCACTGGCAATACTGCCCTTGCCCTACTCTGAGCCTTCAGTTGTGCTGCCTGCAGCAATTATCAAATTCATCCACATTCTGGAATCAAATTATTTCAACCCAAGCTTTTAATTCAACACAAAAACTGAAAATGCCAGAAAATCTCAGCAGGTCTGACAGCATCTGTTAAGAGAGAATAGAATCAACGTTTTGAGTTTGGATGACCCTATCTTCAGAGTCTCTCTGTGTCTCTCAGGAATCTGAACTTTTTCAAAGACTCCCTCTTGACGTGCAGCCCATAGATACCTCATCTGCAAATAAATAACCTTTATCCTAGGAGTGGTCATGATTCCTTCATGACCTAGCTCTGATGAAGGGTCACCCAGACTCAAAACATTGGCTCTATTCTCTCTCAACAGATGCTGTCAGACCTGCTGAGATTTTCCGGTGTTTTCTGTTTTTGTTTCAGATTCCAGCATCTGCAGTATTTGCTTTTATCTTTTAAATCAACAAATGTGTATTTAATAATATTCATTTACATAGTATGTTTAATATAATATACATTTAATATATTAGTAATATATTATTTTAATTAATACAGTAAAAACACAGACAATTTCCAATTCCCATACTGTTTGATCTTTAGCCAAGAATAGGAAAGCTGCAATATTTGCATCATCAACCAGAATAGTCAGCAATTAACCTAGAAATGGCTCATGATCCCCATAAATAGTGCTGGAACGGGGGTCCTACTTAAAAATGATAGTGAACCTCTTTCATTATTCCAGCTCAACACAAAAGCTACAAGATTTTCGAGCAGTATTTAACATAATCAATGTCCCACAAACAATATTCTATAATCCAATTTTGCAGTCTTATTTCTCTGCATTACTTCTAATGCAGAAAAAGTTCCAGATACATAAAAGTTAACCTACTCTACAAGCAGCTATGAGTATTATAACAACATGAGTGGACTTCAGTTCTGGCCTTGTGATGAACCTAAACTCTTTTGTATTTAAAATGTTTTTTCTGTATTACTGTGTGTTATTTATAAAGCATGAAGAATGACATTGTCATGGCAGCAAAACAAGTAACAACATAGATGTCCTCCAGCAAGAAGTCACTCAATAACTCATTAACCCTCCTATGGCCAAAACCACACCTTAAAGTCAGAGATTCTTTTTATTACTTTTACAGATTACTTGTACTGATTTACAGAAATAGTTTTTATTCAAGGAGTACTGTGTATACAGCTGGGAGGCATAAAGGAGTCTGCTGGAAGGAGAAACTCAATTTTAACAGCCTTGATGATGAGCATTTCAGTTTACAACCACTATAGTGCAATTTCAAATAAATATTATAGTAACAAATGCAACTCAAATTTTATGAAGATGCATAAAAATGCAATTTGAAAATAAAGCAACTGTTTAATGCATTTTCAATAGAAATATTACAAATATTTATAAATAACACTTTCTAATGCTGTGATTCTCATACAATTTAGGTACTTAATTCAAACTTTCTAAAAACACTCGCAACCTCTGTAAAATAATTTCAGAAATGAAACTTTCCTAAATTCTAAATGTAATTAAAGAAAACTACAACTAATTAATATGGTACCAATTCATAGTTTACAATCCTCACTTTTTGAATCTGAATTTAATAAAGGCCAATGCAAACATTGAATAATCACTATCAAATCACCGAAGCTGTATGCATATCACTAAGCTGTAAGAACTCAAAGAAACACTGCATCATAAAAACTTAAAAATAGACCCATCATCATGTGCAATGGTTAGGACACACACCCATCATTACACCACCATTCCTGGCACTATTCAAAGAATGGAAAGGAGGTGGAGGGGACGGGTAGAGGTATTTCCTTCTATCCTGGCTAATATTTAGTCCTTAACCAATATTGCCAGAACCGATTAACTGACAATTTATGTAATGCACCTTGGCACTTCCTGGGGATGTGCAGGCACTAAATAAAAGCATTATTTAATTTTCTCCTTCTTTAAACCATTCATGTAACCTCGAATCAATAAGAAAACCACATTTCCTCCCATTAAATCACCACAAAAACTGGACCTGTGGCCAACAAAGCAAGGCAGACTGAACATAAAAATATCAGATGTGTACCTACTAAACCGCTATGAAAACTGGGCACATTCTTATTAAACTGAACCTCTACGAGAACAAATGCCGATGCTCCCTAGATTTGTAATGGGCTCCATGTCTAAAAGACCAGGCCTACTTCAATGGCCAGTAATTCAAGAAATACCATTACTAAACATCAAGAAACTCAGGCACATCCTTGCTAAACCAGTAAACCAATTATTTATCGCTTAAGCATAAGATAAACCTGACATGCACTTACTACACCACTAGGAAAACCAGAAACATACTCATAACCACTAGGAAACAAGACATATTACCACTAATCCAACAAGAAAGTCAGGCATATTCTACGTATGCATCTAAGTACCTGGAAAACCAGAAGCACACCTACTATATTAGTAGAAAACTAAAAACGCAATCTCTGTCATCAAGAAAACATGATCTTTTTAAGAAAATAATTAAATACATACTTAGTAAAGTGCTATGAAAACAGATGGAACCTACTAAGCAATCACAAAAAATAGAAAATAACATTTTTGCAATGATATCTAACCACCAAAAGCTGCCCTGGTAGAGGGAAAACTTTATTAGAAAATAAAATGGCACCACAGATGCATACCTTAGGAGTTATTCAGAAAGGATGTTTATCCAACATTGAAATCTTTCAATGATAAATTATATATTTTCCAAATATCCTGGTATGTAAAACATTGATATCTTTAAAACTAGAGGCAGGGGTTGGCTTTGCTGGCCATTTCTAACATTGAAACATTGCTAAATTAATTCTTTCAAGACTGCAAAAGTATTTTGGTACAAAAATATGTAATAAGAATCTGTTTTTCTGGAAACTGCTGTACATTTGGAGCGGTTCTATTGCTCCTTTACACTTGAAAATACACTACTCAAAATCCACAGAAAATCAGTATAACATTTTTTTCGGATAGCAAACAGGTGCATATTGTCAAAACCGAAAAATTTCAATGAATGAATTAATGACATGGAAAAGTATATCACTTTAGTGCTGTCACAAATGTCTGTCATGTCATTTTCTGTATTGCTCCATTATAACACCCCCTTTTTTTTAAAACACTGAAGATGCTGAGTAATGACTTATTTCTTTCTGCTTTATCACTTGTTCAGAATGGAAATACTCAGTTAGTTCCAATTGTCATATCTCGTACAGATGCTTCATATATAAAGTGGCAAAATGTTAAAAAAAACTCCAGTTCAAAGAAACTTAACTTCTTTTATTGTAATATATTATGCATGGAGAAAAGTTAAGGAGTAAAGCTATTATTCATTAATTTTCTGAGGGCTGCAATATAAAATCCATTAACCAAGATTCAACCACAGCAATAAACCAAAAAGAGTGTAAACAGTTTAAGTTCAAGTCTTCAAGTTTAAGTCCAGTCTTTTATTTTGTTTGCATGTTTCCCTCAGTATCTGTCTGAAACATACGGAAGACAATTGTGTTCTGGCTCAAACTCAGGTGCTGAAATACAGAACAAACAGACTACTGTTATATAAACTTTGTGCCAGCAACGATTTTTTAATTTAAACTTCTTGCATTGCAGAGTTGCATAGCCTTTCATCTCTGTGGATCATCCAAGAATTCAATTATTTATTAATTCTAGTGACCAAATGCGGCGTAGATGGGTTCAGACTTGTCTGCAATAACTTCAGATTTCCATAGGCAAGGAAGGAAAGCAACAATTGGGGTCTGTTTAGTTCATCATCCATACGTGTAAATTCCAAACCGAATACCAGCCCTCTGCATAAATATGTCATGCTTATCCCGGAGGCTCCTGCCAAGGAAAACAAGTCATATAGTGTAGGGGTATATTGTTATCATTAAAACTGAACTCTTCCACTTTATGCATTTCATTCAAATGTATGAATTTTCTCACAAAACAATACCTGCATTATAAAGATTACCCTAGACGGTATTTCTAATAGTCTAGCAGCACTACAGGATAAAAAGAAAAAAGAAAAGGCAGGAACTAGGATAGGTTTACATCTAGCAGAACACAAGGGGACCTTAATTCCCCATGGCACCTATTTCAATTTAACACACACCACTCAACAAGATTTTCATAACTCTTTAACTCCATTGGTTATCTGACACATTTACATTAAAAATACTAACTGTCGATTAAAGTCTTTCTTTTTTTATCTGGAGAGTGGTAAGGTGATATGTGTTTTCCTCATGTGCCATTTATAAACACAAAAAACCCACTGCTTCTACACCTCACCTGATTTTTTTCAGATAAGGAACTAATTATCAGCTTTTACTGAAGAGATCTGTCCCACTTGGAATAGTATACAGCACTTTCCTGATACTGTCTGCACTTAGCAAATGCAACTTAACACTGACAAGTCTTGTATACTTTGTATCATTTGTAATCTGCAGTGAAGCTAAGTTGTGGAGAGAGAGGATGTAATTTCTTACCAACCTCTCAACCCCACCCACCTAAGGTTCATAATTCACCAGAGCCTTCTGCATTAGCTATATTATATACAATTTCTCCATAGCCCGTTAGTGTCTCCTTTTTCCCACATCTGTTTTTTTTTCTTGCCTATTGTCCTAGAAAAGGGAGAATCTAGGATAAGATACAGATCTTAACATATTTTACCCTTTGGATATCTTGCCTTTGCCATACCTATATGTCAATCGGATTTATTTCTGGCTGATTCAATTTATCATTGAATTGTTTTCATACCAATTCACTGATACTTAGGGCAGGATTTTATGACCTCGTTCGGGCAAGATCAGAAAATTCTGCCTGAGGCCAATAGAGATTTCTGTTCTGCGAGCCTCACCTGTCCTGATTCTGGGGAGGGCAAGGTGGTAAAATTCCAGCCTTATTAATTTAAGACGTGCAAAGATATTAATTTTGAATTTTAATTCATAAAATTATTAGAATTATAAAATTCATAGCGAGGCATTTTAATTTTAAACATCAAAAATTTGATAATTGGAACCAAACTATTGGATAATGCTGCTGGTATACATGTCATTCAAACTAAATTCACTAAATTTGCTCTTAATTTTGAACTAACTAAATTTGAATTTGTTTGTTCTTAAATTTGAACAAACTAAATTTTGTTCTTTGTTCTAAATGTAGATTTTTATAAATGTAAGGTGAACACTTGCTGCCTCTATTTTTTAAGGAATCTCATGTATACAGTTATTGTTAATTCCATCATTCTGTCCATGTATTCCTCAGTTTTGGGAAGGCCTGTGTTGCCCTTAATTCTTAATTCTGTGTTTTTTGTTGAATGGCACACGGTATTTATCTTTATCTGGGACAAACAGAATCAATCAATCACATTGCTTCATATTTGTATATTCGAAGCACATCTCTGCTGTTTTAGGCTACTGGATCAGAATGTTATCCGATTGAATTTGATCAGCAAACGCAGTTCCCTGCACTACAGTGATGAAGATGTTATTAAGTGAAACTGAGCAAAGTGATGAAGACCCAACACAAAACGACAAGCACAGCTGGACATTTATAGTTGTCTGGATATTTTTTCATATTACCAAAGGTCAGCTTTTCTGTTCCAGAATTTCTTTTAACTGCAGTTCAAGAGCTGTAAGATTACAAACAGCAGGTGTCAAATAAAGAAAGTAAAATACAGGCTTAGAGATAGACTGAAACCTCTAAAGGAAGAACTCTGATTGATACTTGTGGGAGCTGTACGAGATATTTTATATAAATTGCCATTTAAACTTAAATCCACTTCACAACCCAGCAGTGCAATGAATTATAAGAAATATAGATTACTCACTGATGATATACTGATATACTCTCCTAATACAATTCCTTCTCCATTCACTGTATCCCATATTTAGCAAATTCCTTAAGAGAAAATTAAACATTTGCTTCCTACTTAAATTTTGTATCAGAATACAACCTCCCTCAAGATGTATTTCATTTTCTGTGACCATGACCTCCTACTATAATATTATCTTAGTTCTGCTTTAGCCAAAGTTTGCCTTGTATCTTTTTATTTCTAGGTCACAAGATAAGAGCATGCAGGTGGTGGGTGGCCAATATTTTTACCGACAGCACCAGGAGTTATCGTACTGCTGGTAAGTAATCAACTTCTTTCATTCATACTGCTAACTGTTGACACCAGTGGTGAAACAAAAATGGCATCTTAGACAATTAAATGGCTTTGTATGAAGTTTTCAGAAACATATGTTGGAATCTTCCTGCCCTACCCATCACAGGAACTGTAGTAGGCAGGACAGAGAATTTGGTAGACAAGGCAAAGGTTCATTGACCTTGAATAGGAACTTCCAGTCTGGGGATGAACATGGCTAGAAAATCCCACCCATAATTATTAATATTCTACTTGACAAAACGTCAGACCATTGACAAGTCTAACTAATAATGTTTTGTGTAAGTATATATCAGATCTAGTCAGAGCTATTCAGATTTCCATTTTCAGGAAAATATACGGTCTAATTTAGAAACTAACCTTGGAAAACCTTCCAGCTGATCTGCAGATTTTGGTAGAGTACTTAACTAGTAGTTCTACTATTATACATTGACACTTGATGTTAGTTAATTCTCCTGCCCTCACCTCACGAACATAGCTGCAATCTCACCATCCTGAAATTTGGAAGGCCTCACACACTACTGACTGGGAAGATTTGATATGAAATAAAACTATTTCAAACTAATTCCTTCCCCCCCCCCCCACCAAAAACACAAAACTGCACAAAATATGAGAAACAGAAATACCACAGTCGGAGAGTAAGGAGAACTGAGGGTTGGTTTAGCTCAGTTGGCTGGACTGCTGGTTCTCGATGCAGAGTGATGCCAACAGCTTGGATTCAATTCTTCTACCGGCTGAGGTTATTCATGAAGGCCTGCCTTTTCAAGGTTGTCCTTTGCCTAAAGTGTGGTGATCCTCAGGTTAAATCACAACCAGTCAGATCTCCCTCTTAAAGGGGAAAGCAGCCTACAGTCATCTAGCACGATGGCAACTTTACCTTTATCTACTGTTGGGTATGCTTTCAAAGTCAAAGGGAGGGGACTTTCTAGCTGGCTCTGATGCCAAGGTGTGCTTAATACAGATCATGCGTTGTCTCAAATTGGAAGTATTCTAATCCTGAGTGCTATTATTCTTGGTGACCATAAATATTCACTTCTAAAATAGAATTTACGTCAGATTATGTTTAATTTAAAGCACAAATTAGAGGGTGATATGTTTTAATATCTCAGTTTGCAATTAATTTCAGGACTAAAGCACTTCCTGATTTAAATCAGTTTATTAGTGAATTAATGTGATATATTGACTGTTTTCTAATGATTAGTCAAAACTTGTAAATTATTCCACAATGATCAAAATGTAATTATTTGACAGAATATATACAAGTGTGCACACTGTTGACTACTGATTACCAGTATCAGACTCCCAGCATCACTTCATTTGGCCAGAAGAAATCAGTAAGGTCTCAAGATTCACACATACATGGCTCAGGCTGTATATTTCTTACAACAACTTGACGTATCAATTTTTAAGTGGAATTGATTCACAAAATGCCCAGCTATACTAATGTCCCAAAAGATGTTCCTGAAGCTTTGGCTTTTGGAGACTATCCTAAGAGTCAATTGTTTAAGGGTACATTTGTAATCCTTGCAGTTGGAAGAGATTTTAACTATCATCTAATAGAAGTAGAGAAAGTTTACAGCACAGAAAGAGCTCCCGGCCTCTTGTGTTTGTACAAGTTGAAAAACAAGCTCCCCAATCTAATCACACTTTCCAGCATTTGATCCATATTCCTGCAGGGATCTTTCAAATGAGTTGAGGATTTTTGCTTCTGCTGCCTTTCAGGTAGTGAGTTTCAGACCCTCACAATCTTCTGAGTGAAATTTTTTTCCTTATCTTCCCCCTTTATTTCTTTTCCAGCAGAAAAGGCTGACAGGGGACATGATTGAGGTATATAATATTATGAGGGTATGGACAGGATGAATAGGAAGCACTGTTTCCTTTGGTTGAGGGATCAATAATGAAGGGACCTTGTTTTAGAATGAGGAACAGGAGATTCAGAGGGAATTTAAGAAAGAAAAAATCACTTGGTGTGAAAATGTGCAATGCACCGCCTGGAAAGATGGTGGAAGCTAGAAAACTTACAACCTTTAAACAATATTTGGATAAGCACTTGAAGTATAACATTCAATGATATGCAACAAGAGTCTCAACCCCATATTTTACCTACTCTTGATGTCTACCATGGGAGTTGTAGGTTAAGTATCGATCTAACTTTGTCTTAAAACTATTTAATATCCTACTGCCACCGCTATCTGGGGAACAGAGTTCCAAAGACTTTCAACACCTTAAGAAAAAATTTCGTCTCATCTCCAAGGAAATGACACACCTGTTATTTTTAAACTGTTCCCCCACCGTCTCCATTCTAGTCTTTCACACAAGCTGAAACATGCTTCCAGCATTCACCCCATCATCTCCTCAGGATCTTGTATCTTTCAATAAGATCATCTCTCAGTCTTTCCTTATAAGATAACCCCTCTTCCCCACACTTCTCCCCCTCTTCCACCTCCAAATTCCAGGTATTGGTCAAGCGAACCTTCTTGTAACTGCTTCTCACACATATGCATCCTTTCTCAAATAAGGAGAACACAATGCTCCAATGCTCTCAATGCCCTGTACAACTAAATATCCCCAATTTCAAATTCAATTCCCCTTGCAATACATGACAACATTGTATTTGCCTTCCTAATCATTTGCTTGCTTATTTTTCTTGATTCATGAACCAAGACATCCACAAGCCTCAGTACCTCAGGAGTTCTGCAATCTGTCTCCTTTTAAATAAAATGCTGCTTTTCTACTTTTCCTGCCAAAGAACACATTTATGTTTCCCTGCATTATGCTCTTACCTGCCAAATTTTTGACCACTCAACCTAACCTATGTTCTCTTCACAACTTACTTTCCTATCTATCTTGATGCCACTGGCAAATTTAGCTACTATACATTCAGTCATCCAAGTAATTGAGGCCCTAACCCTGACCCCTTTGGCTCTCCACTTGTCACATCAGGCCAACCCAAAAATGACCCATCTGTATACATATTCCCTGTTTCTTATTAGCAAATCAATCCTCCAGCTATGCTAGTATCTTAACTCCATGACCTCCTGGAACTTCCCTTCCATCATATTTGTAGCTATACCAGATGGGACCGCAGCAGCTCAAAAAAGTGGCCCACCACCACCTTCTCAAGGGCAGACAGGGATGGGTAATAAATGCTGACCTAGCCAGAGCCACACACATCCCACAAACGAGTAAATCAAATAGAACTGTCAAATGGCTTCTTTGCATCTGCAGTCCTCATGGAAGTTGAACAGCTTCAATTTGATTGTTGTCATTCAAGGTATAGCCAAATGCATCTCCGTGCTGCATTAGTTCCCATATCACAGGACTCCTCAAATTGCAAGTGTATACGTTCAAATTTTTTATTCCTTTAAAACATGTGTCGAGTTATAGTTTGAAGTTTCTTGAAAATTCTGGTTAAGCAAGACTAAGGATAGGGCAGAAGTGCTAAACTGATTTCACAACACACCCTAACACCAGCCTGTGTTAAGTATGAATAATAAAGACTATACTGCATGTTTAACGTTAGCACTGCAGCAGTTAATACTACTGTTGCAACTACTTCAGGACAAGATTCGTCCTAAAAAAAATCATTGGTGTGCCTTCTGCACAAATTCTGAATCACAGTGTGTTTTTAAGGCCACCTCTGCTGGTTATTGTTGAACTTATTGCAGAGCTCTGGAATATGTTGTCAAAATGCAAAATTTGATATGAGGTGGATGTTGTTTTTAACTGAATCTCGTGAAAATGCAAATTTTAATTTTTCAAAAGATTCACTTCTCTTCTCAGATTTTGTCTCCTTGCAATGCTGTATTAGAGAGGTCCAGGCCTCTTTTCATTTTAAGAAGCAATGATAGTGACATTAGAAGCATGCTTCAGTTACTTGGCCTGAATTTTGCTCTCATTGAATGTGTGTGATTAACAGGCCTGGAGGTAGTTGTAGTATCTAAGTCCACTCATGAACATCACTGGAAAGATGTGGTTTCATGCTGGCTGGCCAATTAATGGTCAGTGTGAAATACAGTCAGACATTGGTGCAGTGCTACCAATGAGGCTGGGAATGTGGCCCAATGGCAACCTTGGTTGGGTCAAGGGGTTTAAAATGAGCTTAGCCAGCTCCCTGAAGGTTGCCAGGAGTTGGGGAGGAGCCCAGTGAAGTTGTCAACAAGACAGTGGAAAATCTGGCATGTGATGGCTTTACCTAGGAGGCATGCAGGCGGAATGCCAAAACTGGTGGGTACTCAGCCTTATAATTTTCAGATGGCAGCTTGTGTGTAGTGGGAGCAGTAAGTGGCCAGTGTGAACTATTCAACATCATGAGCCGGCAAGAGGAGGCAACCCACCAGATGAAGGAGGCATGGTCAGTGGTGGCTGCGTTGCCATGAGCAGGCATGATGTGGTACACCATACATGGATCCAGTGCCAGAAATAATTCACTGATCTTCTGCACACCACACGAGTGAGTACCACCTTGGCATGCTGCTGAGTACAGATGTCTTGGAGAGTAGGTGTAAATAGCAGTACTCAGGTTGAGAGCTGCATAGTGCCAAAGGGCACATATGCCTGTGCATGCCAAGCATGGTAAATTTGACTGTTCACTTTTTGTACATGGAAGGGTGAGGAATCCCAGTAAAGGCTGAGAATGGTGTAGCAGATAAAGACTGGACTAATGAATACAATTGTTCAAGTTCAGAAGAGAAGCCACAATGCAGAGTACACAGAATGATTATGGGGGCGCCCAATATCCTGAGCCCGTCCACATTTGAGATGGATGCTCTGACTTGGAACATGAGTGGGGAGAACTGCTGGAAGTCAGGACCATGCTGAGTTTGAGGCAGATGATGAACTCTGGAATCATCCATCAGATGAAAAATGCTGGATGTCCAGCATGATGCATGGGAAGATCTAATAGAGTTCTGCAGGGTTTGTGTCCCATATCTGTCATGGAGGAGTCTACTCAGAACTGGAACAATACATTCACCTTGATCCCTAAGCACACAGCCTCCTGCATTGACAGTGGTGACTTTCACAGAGAACCTAGGTAACTCTTCCACTTCTCACACCAATAATGACCTTCTGGGGTCATTGCCAGTGTAAATACTTACAGGTCCCAGTGCAATTCCTGGAGCAATCTCACCATGAGTGGCTACTTTCTGCCACGTTCCTGTCTATCACTGGTGAGCAGGAGGTCCAGAAGCGATGCACTCTGCCTGCCATCTGTCTGCACTCCTCTCACAGCATTCCTTACAAACTGGTGGGTCGCCTCCTCTTCCCAGCCCTTGACACCGGACACTTATTGCCCCCACTACTATCCCTCTGCCAGTGATCAAGGCATCTTCAACAATTGAAGAATATGCAGCCATGTCACTGGCTGCAGCCTTCCAGGCAGAGCCTGCTCTGGCCCTTTAAGGCTTGATTACTTGTAAAAACTTTCATTCCAACCATTATCTTGTAAATTGAGTTGTGTCTGTACATGCCCTGTTTGTGAACACAAGTCCTCAAGCATCTGATGAAGGAGCAGTGCGCCAAAAGTTTGTGCTGCCAAATATACCTGTTGGACTTTAACCTGGTGTTGTAAGACCTCTTACTGTGCTTACCCCAGTCCAACACTGGCATCTCCATATCCTGGCTCCACTGACCAGAACATGACTGTCAACGTTATCAGGACTAACGTGGCAGCTGAATCCTGCTGTGAGGCATCATGGTAACCATTGTGTCACTGCACCACCCTTGTTTGGAAGTTTGCTTAGTAAGTATTATGTTGCAATGATCTGAGTATCCTACATGTTTTCCCTTTGTGTGGGCCTCATCAGGATTCAAGGAGC
This sequence comes from Sphyrna mokarran, assembly GCA_024679065.1. Classification (NCBI taxonomy): domain Eukaryota; kingdom Metazoa; phylum Chordata; class Chondrichthyes; order Carcharhiniformes; family Carcharhinidae; genus Sphyrna; species Sphyrna mokarran. The sequence continues at coordinate 98,418,984 of JAGIQG010000003.1, read as the reverse complement.
AGCAAAATTTTTGACAGAGGTTGTTGGGTGACATTGGGGTCTCAGAAATATGCAGGAAGAAGGCAGTACCCTTGGATTGAGATAAAAGCCAAGCCTTGGCATTTTCGATGAAAGAGCACTGGTTGAATCAATGCCTCCCTGGTGTCTCTGAGTCCCTGAAAGTTCATCAAAGCTACCTCCTCGTTCTCATCCTCTGTCTGCCAGGTCCCTCAGCAGATCCATTGTAGAGTCTTCCTCAGAGATGTGCGCAGCTGCCTCAGCATCCTCAACTTCGAAGAGTTTCCCCTTGGCAATGCCAGATTATGCAGAGTGCAGAATCGCACAACAATAACTGATACATGCTTGAAGGATTTTGCAGGGATACCCCCCTTCCAGAATGGTCCAGGCAGTGAATGCTCATCTTCAGTAGCTTTTATTATCCTCTTAGCCACGACCCTTGTGGTGGCATGACTCCGATTGTGTCTCTCTTCCACCACCGTCCTGGGGTCATCCAGCTTAACTAGGAACAGCCTTGGCACCTGGGAATGTCACAGGATACATGCATCATGGGAGCTATCAGGATAACTTACATAGACTTGCCGTATCTGTGTCCTGTGGTCACATTCTACCTGGGCATTTATAGCATGATAACTCTTCCTGTTCACAAAGGTGCCTGGCTGACCCACTAGTGCTTTGATGGCCACATAGATGCTGTCTATGCCACCCTGCGTGTGGGGGAACTCGAAAATACCTGAAAGCTTCTGACTCACTCAGCCTAGCTGGTTTGGTTTATCTGATAATGGATGAATGTTTGGACTCGTCTGAATAGCGTGTCAATTATGAACTTGACGCAGCTATGGGCAATTGATTTAGACACTGCTCAGATCCCCTACTGAGCCCTAGAAAGATCCATATGGATCACCTCTGTGACCTTCAGAGCTACTGACACTGGGTGTCTATCCACACAGTTGGAGGCGATTCTTCAACTTTATCATGTGATGTCATAATGTCACGGTTGTCCTAGAGAGGCAGAGCCTCCTGCCACATGGGACGTCAGACATGTTGAAGTAGCTGGGTCCTGGCAGTACAGAGTGGTAATGGATAATGGCACCATTTCTCCTCGCCCTCCCTGATGGCCCTGCCCAATCGCCATCTGCTGAAATGGAGACGGCACTGCCCTGTGCACTGAGGGTCACAACATGCAGCAATGCTCCAACAAAATTATCCAACCAAAAGAGTCTTCGGAACATGGTTGACAAAGCAAATATCTCACATGAAACCAGAGGAAAAGGTCTGAAATCTCAGTAAGACTGCAGCCATCTCTTAACCTGACTCCTAACAACACACAGTCAATGCTCCAGTCCCCCGTTTATCCTGCCCCGAGATAAGAAATGTAAATAAATGTGATGGTTGCATGCCCTTGTTGCCCATGCGCTGATCTGAAAATCGCATGGGAGTCATAAAATTCCAGTCAATTGGAATTTTAACCTCTTTAACCAGCTGTTTAATTGTTGGTGGACACACAGCCAATTCCCACTTTTGCCTGCTGCCAAAAGTATTACGCAAGTGCATGATGACGTTGGGATCTGCTGTCAATTCCTTCTTGCATAATCTCACACACTTCCACTTCGGGCGCACACCTGCCTGAGCAACATAAAGTCCTGACCTTGGTCTTTATAAGAATGTCTATGTATGAGACCTCAAATTTCACAGTGAAAACCTAGATAATATTCACTTCAGGATTACTCTTCGTTAGCATCCCAATTAAAGGAAGAGCCTGAGAAAGGAGATTCCCATGAATTGCAGGAAAAACATAAGTTGGACTGACTTGTGTTTTGTGATCTCTATTTAGGTGTCTTAGAATTCACGCTTTCTGTACCGTTTTTATTTTACTTCTCACAGCATTGCCATAACTTGCTATCCAATTTGCCTTTATTTAACATTTTCTCTGTGGGCCTCACTGTTGCTTGCAGCCACAACTTATCTTATGGTCATTACCTTATTTTGTGCTCCTTCCATATCCCTCACATTCACTTCATGTTAGCATTCACTCATTCAGCAATACAGTCTTTTGTCATTGTCATGCTGTCTCTCCATGGAGATTTTGTTACAAATCACCATCAGTTCGTTTCTGTTACATAGTTTCACTAAAATTTACTTCACTTTCAACACCTACTCTGACTTCTGTTTAACATTCCTGTTTGTCTGACAGCTTAGCATTTATTCAATTTCAGCTTCCCTCTTTTTGATTCCAACTACCAACGCAACAACACATAGACAGATGGGCAATGGAATATAAACTATGTATATAACCACAAACATGTTCATGCATGTGTGCTTTGTGTGGGGTGGGGGTGGTGGTGAGAACTGGGGGCATGGAGAGAAGGAAGAGACTGTGAACTTCTAGACTGAAACAATAAAGGCTTTTGTTACAGAAATATAGCTTTTCATTCTAGAAAAAAGAGCAGAAATGTATTTCTCTGTACAAACCCAGTTATTTCGTTGCCCTACAGTCATTTTACATTATTCAGTCAAAGCTACCATCTTTTGAACCTAACTTTTTTTTACATTTTAAATGTTTAATGACAGCCCTAAGTGATCTGTGGGTACAAAAATTACATATCTTCAGACAAAAAAATCAGTAAATTAATCACAGGATCCAATCTCTGCAGCTACCATAATACATTCTAAGTATAACATTTAAATTTTGGAAATCAGAAAGTCATACGAACACAGTGAATGTGTTTTGTAAATGAAACTCACTAATTATCTTTGGTGAAACCTGTCACAGTTAAGAGTGCCAACTGAATAATGAACTGTTTAGTCAATCAGAAAAATTAGATATAAAACATAACATACTTTGCCCTTATGCAGAGAGCAAGAGTATATGTTTTGCTCTATGCATTGTAATGATCTTGTATCAAGATGTCTTTTGGAGTGTATGTCTGAGAGACTGGAAAAGACAGTGAGACCTAAGGATTGCTTATTTTATTAGAGATTGTAATAGGCTATATGTGTCATAAAAGGCTACTGCAAGAACATGCACATCAATTGATTAATGACAAATCAATTAATGACTAATTAATCCAGGAAATTGGTAGTCCAGGCACTTTGTAATCTCCTCCCACCGTAGATCCCTCTGAGATATCTGCCCTCCTCTAATCCTGGCCTCTTGAGCATTCCCAATTATAACTGCTCCATCACTGCTAGCTGTGCCTTCAGTTGCCTAGGCCCAGGCTCTGAATTCCCTCCCTACTCACATTCATCCTTTCAGACACTTCTTTAAGCAAACATCTTTCATCAAGATTTTGGCCATCTGTCCGAATATCTCCTTACGTTACTCGATGTCATACTTACTTTTGTATAATTGATTTCCTATAAAGTATCTTGGGATGTTTCGTTACATTAAAGGTGCTTAATAAGTATAAGTTGTTGTTGGAAAGTAGAAGATAAACTGTAGTGACTGTCAAATTCATATCATCTCTTTCTCTTGCTTGCCACAAAAGCAAGATCTTGCATGCAGCGAGTTAACCAATGGCAGGTCAGGAATCTGTTTCTAACTGAGGTGGACTTTGTCATGGCTCTTCAACTGAGCCATGGCATTAACATATCTCTTTGGGATTTCCCTACCAATCACTGAGGATGGGCATTTCAATATGCCAAATTTTTAAAGTAAGGATCTCTAGTTAAGGGAAGAGTCAAAATGGTTAAATTGTGCACTGAATCTTGTGGCCATAGTAATCTGAGGAATGGAGAGGAGAACAGGAAAAGTTGTTCTCACCTCTTCTCTACACCACCACCACCCCACCCCAGGTCTCAGACTCTTACCTGGAGATTTTCCTGGTGGATCTGAGAGATTGAGATGAGATGATATTTACCAATGACAGAAGAAAATGACCAGCTGCTCCAAAACAATCAGGCATGAATGGAAGTGGCAGAGGAAATGAGCAGTAGAAGTGTGGTCCCTTCAAACTGGAGTCAGTGCAGCAAGAGGCTTCAGGACATGAGAAAGGCAGGGAAGGTGACTGACATAACACTGTCAGCGGCCAAGTCTCATACTCTTGACTTTCTCAGAATTCTGCTGCAAAGCACTCCTTCTCAACACACCTTGGGACTCCTCTTATTTCCCTCTCGCTAGACGTTTCATCTGTGTCTAAACAACAAACACATATGCTCTCACTCAACTTCATGTCACTTAACATCCATGCTTCCACAAATCCCTCCCCTCCTCTTCGGGCAATCCACTACTCACACTTAGTGCTTTTTCTCATCACTGAAGCACTGTCGAACTCCAGAGAAGTGGAGCACCAAGGGTGGAAGAGGCTGATGGCTCCTGCGCATACTACCTGCTCCAGCGAGAACAGGATCTTGTTCCAGGAGACAGCAGATATCAGCCAAGACCTGCCATAAAAGCCTGAGCCTTCTGAGGCCAGTGCCAACACATGTCAAAAGAACTGATCTTTTCTCTCCAGACTCTGAAGTGGGGGTGTTCTCAATTCAAGCTGAATCTGTGTGTCCATCTCTTCCATCCTGTGCACTGGCTGAGCAGAAGGTAGCTGATGCTGATAGTGGTACTGCTCCACTTGTTCCTAATAGAAGCACACTGCATAGCTGTTCCCAGGGTGCAGTAAAGACTGACAGCAGGACATTACAATAAAAGATAGGTGAAGCCCAAGTAAATTCACTTCAAGAAGCAGGAAATCACTTGTGAAGCAGCAAAGTACTGGGAACAGCAGTTTCTGATCTAAGTATGATTGCCATTATTCAGTTTTGCTGATCAAAAGCTGCCCAGTAAGAAGGCTCACAACACCAGGTTAAAGTCTAACAGGTTTATTTGATATTACCAAAAAAATCTGTTGGACTTTAACCTGGTGTTGTGAGACTTCTTACTGTGTTTACCCCAGTCCAATGCCGGCATCTCCACATCATGAAAGCTACCCAACCAGTCAGTTTTACTGAATTAGCACTTGAAATTATGATATCAGCCTGGAGTGCTCTGCACAATTTAGGAGACAATGCGTTGGCTATTAAAGCCAGAATAGAATGCAGGATTAAATCCCATATTGATTGCTCCTTCACATATTTTCATAATTTACCCAGCAAGTGTTCTCTGCTCACCTGCAAACCCTGAATATAGTGGGATCACATCAGGCACCTGACATGTTGCCACTTTTGAAGTCTTTAACCACACCTCTTGCCACCATGACCCTCTAACCCCCTTCCCTCTCACTCAAAACCCTCTCTGTTTTGCAGTTAGAATTCTGCCCTATAAGTGAATGTCCACAAACAATGAAACAGAACAGCTAAAATGCACTGGCTCTCTTTTTCACCAGGAAGTTGCCTAGATCCTGCCATATCCAATTTTAATCTTCTAAAGGTACAGCAGTCATCTACAGCTGGTAGTGTCCTTACTGAATTTCCATATTAGGATCCAACGACATCAAATGGATCCCAAATTTTAAATCCAGCCTGAGGACGGAAACAGCTGTGGTAAAAGATAAATGGGTATTCTACATTATTGATCAAATCTATACAACTTGAAGTTACCTCTTGTAGTACAACCCAAAGGCAAAAATAAATGCTTGCATTTATATAAAGCTTTCTCACAACCACTGCACTTTACTGCCAGTGAATTGCATTGTATATTACACCACATGACACCTTGTTATGTAAAATAACATTCCCTTCCACTCACCGTATCACAAAGAAATCATTAATAAATAAAAATATATAACAAAAAGGAAATTATAAATATAAACTACTTCAACAAAAAAATCAAACAATTCAAATAATTCAATCCAAGGTACTGTTTGCATATTCTGCCTATAGGATGCAGAAAATAATTTTAAACTCCAGTTAACTGACATAGCTCCTCCTTAACTTCCCGTTGCTTTGGCCTAACTAAAACTGATAAAAGATAATAGAACAATATTTTGTGATGTGGCACAGAACAAAGCCATCAGAACCAACAAAATAGCTTTTACATACTTATTCCGTGCCAAGATATTGCAACCCTTAAATTATATCTTCATTTGTCATTTTGATGACATGTAAAATTTCTGGGCCTCTGATTCATGCCAATTGAATGTAAATCAAATTACAATATTAAATTTCCTGCATCCTTCAACTTATTCTAGTAGTTTTAGAATCTAACTATGGTTCTGGTAATTTTTCCATGAAAACCATAAATAAGTTACTTTCATCTGGTAATACTATTTAGAAGACAGCATCTGAAAAGAACAAAGCTTAATTAAAAAATACTAACTATAGCTATGTGGTTAAATGTGATTTGAAAAATATTTAACATTTAGGTATTTCTATTTGCAAATCACTCAGTCTAGAGGAGGGTATTTGTTTGAGTAGAAGAAGTTTGAATATTATTCAATCAATTGCAAGAAATCTACAGTATAAATTTAAGAATTAAAATATTTGTCTGCAATTAGGTATGATATAAAATTGTTACACAAAACCAAACATAAAGATCATGATAATACATGTTGTATGTAATACTTCTAAAGTCATAGAGTCATAGAGGTTTACAGCGTGGAAACAGGCCCTCTGGCCCAATTTGTCCATACTGCCCTTTTTAAAATCCATAAGCTAATCCCGACTGCCCACATTTGGCCCATGTCCCTCTAAACCCATTGTACTCACGTAACTGTCTAAATGCTTTTTAAAAGATAAAATTGTACCTGCCTCCACTGCTACTTCTGGCAGTTTGTTCATTCACCACCCTGTGTGTGAAAAAACTGCCCCTCTGGATACTTTTGAATCTCTCCTCTCTCACTTTAAACCTATGCCCTCTAGTTTTAGACTTCCCTACCTCTGGGAAAAGATACTGACTATCTACTTTGTCTGTGCCCCTCATTATTTTATAGACCTCTATAAGGTTACCCCTCAGCCTCCCTCACTCCAGAGAAAAAAGTCCCAGTCTATTCAAATTTTTACTGCAAAATCTCTCATGACACTGCTCATGGGAAGTCAAATAATATAATTTCTAAGGACAAGAATATTGTACAATGTTAAAATAGAGGGTAGTTGTGTGTCCCTTTAACTATAAAAGTGCAGAGCGTCTTGGATTGAGTGGTCAGTTCACTTAAAAGTCAGATTGCAGATAAGAATCTGGAATTTGTTTGACAGTTCAATTAACAAGTAGGAGATGGTTTAGAATTGGTACATTTCTGAAGCAAGGTTGCTGAAACGTATACAGTATAAAATTGTAAGTCAACCGTGAGTTGAAAGTGCAAATTGTTTTAATTGTAAGATTTATTGTTTAAAAAAGGATTAACGTTTTCACATACACACATAGCTTGAAGCAACTTTAATCTACTTGTGCATAGTCTGCTGCAACTTTTAAAAAGCATTGGTCAGTTATATGAGAGAAGTAGTCCAATTAGCTGATGAAGAAACAAAGTTTTCTAAGCTGTTATACTAAACTAGTGAGGTGGAAGCATTGCAGGAAGTGCATGACAGCAGCAGACATTCAACACAGAAGTTTTAATATATAACTCAGAGATCTCCTACAGTATTGTGAATCAGGGAAATCGTTGTTTTCCATAACGTAAAAGACAACATATGGGAATCACTAATTCATGATGATACAGTAAGATTGCATTTTTATTACAGAATGTATACTGGGTGTGTTGTTCATAAGTTGAGGCTTGAATTCTTTGATGTCACATGATACGAGGAAACTGCAACAAAGGAGCATCACAAGCAGACCACGATTCCAGAGAAGGGGCAGAATTAAGCAAGGGCTGGGGAGGGGATGTTCAACCCTTTAACTAGTTGAGGTACCTCTTGGTTTGTGCCTCCTCACCTTACCCCTAAGTGGTATCAAGGCTTAAGTCAGGATTAGCAAGCCTCCACTACAAGGATGCTACACAGAAAAAGAGAAGTGACAAACTACTACTGAAAAGTGACCCTGCAAATTCACTGAAACACCTTTGCGGTGATTCCGTTTTTCTTTGCAGTGGCAGTATAGGTGCCAAGATCCATGGGTTTAGCACCTCTGTTCTTATGGAAACTGCCAATGTTGGTTTGTCATGCTGTCATTTTGCCCTCCAAACTGTGGTGACATTACACTGCATCCATCTTTGAGAGAGTGCTTTTGCAGGATTACACTGGCAGTCTCCAATGCAAGTTTGCTTGTAAGAATTTACAATGAAAAGAGTTGGCAGATAATGGCCAGAACCTTTTCACCGTTCAAGCCAGTGGGATTTTCCTATCCTACTGTAGAGAACAGTAGCCACCAATATCTCCAACCTTGCTGTAGAGAGAGTGTAGCACAAATCGCAGATGGGAATGCACCCAATATGTTCAGATTCATGATTTTATGATATACCATGTATCCTTAGGGTACATATATTTATGGACAGTAAATACTTTGTATCTTCAGTGTAATCTGAATAAAGAACAACGAACAAAGAACAAAAACAGCATGGGAAACAGGTTCTTCAGCCCAAGGAGCCCGTGCCACCACCCTGATGTTCCCACCTCTACCCGTGATCCCTGTCTATGTTTATAGATCAATGGAGTAAAAACCAAATTTAAGACAATTGAGGGAGAATTTATTTTGCCAATTAGCCTAAGAGCACATCTTTGGGATGTGGGAGGAAACCGGAGCACCTGGTGAAAACCCACACAAGCACGGGGAGAATGCACAAACTCCCACAGACACAGGCCCAAACCCATGTATCTGCACAGCACAGTGATAGTCACTGAGCTGTCATCTTGCCTATCAAATGGTCCGGGTCAAGCGTACACTAATGATGTGAAGCACTAGGATACTCTCGAAAAATCCAAGAGCAGCCCTCCCACAACCCATCGTGTGTATGCCCCTTGTTAGATAACAAGGCAGACCAAAGCACCTGTAGGCTAAAAGCAAATACATCAATATCATCGTCTATTTACACACTTCCCAGGGACTCCCAAGGCTCATGATCCCTATTTTAAATCAGTTTTCTATACCCCTCCATTCCCATTCTGTTCATGTGCCCATCTAAGTATCTCTTAAATAACTCCAGAGTGCTTGCTTCCACCACTTCACTTGGCAGCGCATTCAATACCCCCACCACCCTCTGTGAAAAAACTCCCTCTAGCATCCAAATTATACCTTACCCCCCTCACCCCGTGACCCCCCTTGCTATTCAACTCCATCCTAGGAAAAAGCTTAATCCTGTTTACTCTATCTATACCCCTCATAATCTTGCACACCTCTATTAGATCTCCTCTAAGTCTACATCTTTCTAAGGAAAACAGTCCCAATTTGCCTAACCTTTCCTTGTAACTCAGACCTTCTATACCAGGCAGCATCCTGGTAAACCTCCTCTGCACTCTCTCCAGAGTCTCCATATCCTTCCGGTAGTAAGGTGACCAGAACTGGACGCAGTATTCCAAATGAGGTCTAACTAATGTTTTATACAACTGCAACATTAAAGGCCAGCTCTTGTACTCTATACCCCTTCCTATAAAGGCTAACATACTATATGCTTTCTTCACAACCTTCTCCATTTGCTCTGCCACCTTCAGAGACTTGTTCACCTGCACCCCCAGGTCCCTCTGCGTTTCTATACTCTTAATAGGTCTACCTTTTATCATATACCTCCCCCTACATTCTTTCTCCCGAAATGCATTACCTCACATTTATCAGGATTGAATTCCATCTGCCATCTGTCTGCACAAGCTACCAGCCTATCTATGTCCTGCTGCATCGCCTGACAATGCTCCTCACTATCCGCAAGTCCAGCCATCTTTATCGTCTGCAAACTTGCTGATCACTCCACTTACTCCCTCTTCCAAGTCATTTATATATATTACAAATAGAAAAGGTCCCAGTACTGAGCCCTGCGGCACACCACTAGTGACCGACCTCCAGCTAGAAAAACACCCTTCCACTATTACTCTCTGTCTCCTCTTACTAAGCTGGTTACTCATCCATCTAGCTACCTGTCCTTGTATGCCATAAGTCTTGACCTTTTCAACTAACCTCCCATGAGGGACTTTGTCAAACACCTTATTGAAATCCATATAGACGACATCAACGTCCCTTTGTTGACCGTTTTCGTCACCTCCTCAAAAAATTCTACCAGATTCGTAAGACACGACCTCCCCTTAACAAAGCCATGCTGCATATCCCTAATCAGTTCGCAATGCTCTAAGTGCCTATACATCTTATCTCTAAGAATCCCCTCCAACAGCTTCCCTACCACTGACATCAAACTCACTGGCCTAAAATTTCCAGGGTTATCCCTACTACCGTTTTTAAACAACGATACAATATTAGCTATTCTCCAGTGCTCTGGGACCTTACCTGTGTCCAAAGAAGAGACAAAGATTTGCGTCAGAGGCCCAGCAATTTCACCTCACACCTCCCTAAGCAGCCTGGGATAAATGCCATCAGGCCCCGGAGATTTATCAGTTTTAATGCTTCTTAGAAGCTCTAACACTTCCTCCCTTGAATGAAGAATTTTACACATATATTTGTGAGGGACGAGTGAGTGTTTCCAACATTAGGGACCAGATCAGAAACTCCAGGCCATATTATGAAATTAGTCTACACCCTAACTTTTATGATTTTGGCATTAGAGTGAACATAAGATATTCCATTCCAAGTATGGTTCGATTGACCCACTAGAAAGCTTTTCCTAGTGGTAAACAAATGTTATCTAATATAACAAAATATAACAAAAAGAATGAGCATAATGTTTACCAATTTAAATACTTAAACATGACAAATTATAATTCTTAACAGCTAGCTATTTCTATAGTTCCAATGTCAGCAGAAACCCATAGACATAAACCCCTTTTTCAGAACCAGTTAGCACCAAAAAACAGATATGGTCATGTGGATGCTAGATTTCAAACCTTTTAACAACTCCAGAGATCCAGACAGACACCCATCTTCTCTCATACAACCACCTCAAGAGAAAGATCTACTTCTAAACAGGAGAATCTCAAAAAAAGAGACCTATTTCCTTAATTGTGGTTTTCACCCACTGTGGTTGACAGGGGTCTCAATCCTGTATTACCCATCTCCCACACCAGTGCTCCCACTCCTCCCCCCCCTTCCAAAAACCAGGATGTCCTCACTTTTCATCCCATCAGTCTCCGTATTCAAATGCTTCCACCATTTCAGCCAACTCCAGCACAACGCCACCACCAAACATATGTTCTCCTCACTCCCCCTGTCAGTGTTCTGCAGTGACCGCTCCCTCTGGGACATCCTGGTCCACTCCTTCACCACATTCATCACTTCACCCCACAGCGCTTTCCCATGTTGTCACAGAAGGCGCAGCACCTGTCCTCTTACATCCTTTCTGAACACTATCCCAGAAGCCAAATACTTTTTTAAGGGGAAGCAGCACTTCACATGCACCTCCTTCAATCTGTTTTATTGCATTCACTGCTCCCAATCTGGTCTATTCTACATCAGAGAGACCAAACGCAGACTCAGTGACCGTTTCACAGTACCCCTTCAGTCTGTCCACAAGCATGACCCTGACCTTCCTATCACTTGCCATTTCAGCACACCATCCTTTCTCTTGACCCCTACTCCGACCTTCCTATCACTTGCCATTTCACCAACCTTCCTATCACTTGCCATTTCAGCACACCATCCTTTCTTTTGCCCCATGCCTGTCTTTGGCCTGTTGTAATGTTCGAGTGAAGCCTAATGCAAACTGGAAGAACACCACCTGATATACCCATTAGGCACTTTACAGCCTTCCGGACTGAACATTGAGTTCAACAATTTCAGAGCATGAACTTCTCCTTCACCTCCACTCCATTTTCACTTATTTTACTTCTTTTAGTTTCTTTTATTACTTTATCTTCTTATTATATGTTTTAAGTTTTAATTTTTTTCATAGTTTTATTTGCTACTTCTAAATCTCACTTTCTATTTTGTTCCTCACTCCCCCTGCCCCTTGTCCATCTCACTAGGGCCATCTGCCACATTCCTCAGGTTGTCCTTTGACACTCCAGATCCTTGTTCCGCCATTTATACATTCCAATATCTTAATGGATGCTATTCGCACTCTTTTCAGCCTTTATCTACATTTTTAGTCCCTTTGATCTTTTGTCTATGATATCTTGGTCAATTTCACAACTCCCCTTTACTGTTTCAATCTTGGCGTACTTTCTTTGTCTTCAGCTCTGACAAAGGGTTGTCCAGACTCAAAACATTGGCTCTGTTCTCTCTACACAGATACTGCCAGACATGCTGGGATTTTCCATTATTTTCTGTTTTTGTTAAGAATCCAGAAAGTCATTTAAGCAAATAAATAAATTTCCACACACGTTCCCTGATGAACAAATTCTGTTGTTTCTGTTTATGGATCTTTGTTCAACATGAGCTTTGATATAGTTCTCCCATAAGCCCCAATTTATAAAAGGAATCCTTTACTTCAGCAGTGACAATGCCACAGGAGATCAAAGGCCTAGATAGAGGCATAAAGACCTCAGCTTTCTCTTGCATTATAACTGGAATATAAATTCTAGAATATCATAAAACTTCTATTTATGTAGCATTTTTAATATAACAAAATATAACTTCACAAGAACATTATAAAACAAACATAAATCAGGATGTTGTGTTGCTTGGAGAGGAATTTGTGAGTGGTACTGTTCCCAGTTTGCTGGCCTTGTCCTTCAAATCACAGGTTTGAAAAGTGCTATCGAAGGATATCAGATATGCTATCAGATAACGTAGCAATAGTGGAGTATAAAACAAAAATTCTTACTCACCATAAACACAAAATGTAATTTACCTCATTCTTCCTGGCTACTTGGAAAGTTTTATTATATTAAAGCTGGAACATAAATGCAAATTGCTGTTAAACTGCAGACATTACCCTGAATAGTTAGAGATGGTAAGTTTGGAAAAAATAATGTGGATATAACAATTCCTATCTACCTATTAGTTAATTCCTATCTACCTAATATAGGTATTAGGTATCTATACCTAATAGAAAGGTATGCAATATCTATTTACATACAACTATAATATAGGCAATACAGGGAATAGTGCCTGGGTGGGACAGTAACCGGTGATGACTCAATGGGCGAAATGGCCTCCTTCTGCACTGTAGGTATTCTATGAGAGGCTGCTAGTCAGCTTCTGAGAAGGTTCTGGAACAGAAATCTGAGCTCAACAGAGTGATTCCCCCATCCTATTCCCTGGATTGCTCCCTGGATCATATGACCCTTGCTCACGAGAAGGATCTTTAAAGGAACAATCACCACATTCCTCCCTTCTAAGTCCTTTTATACAAATGTCAATACTCAATTTACACAGTCCAAGACAATTTAACATTCAACACACGAATTTAGTCAATTAGGAATTAAGTCTTTCAGGTGGTTCCCAAATCCTTGTGAAGTGCTTAACTTGTATCTGGGAGCTTTCACATGATTGCGTGCAACCAAAACCATAATCACAGTTGTCTCTTCCGGCACAGACAGTTCAGCTATATCTGTTTCCATACAGATGTCGACTGTGCGAGCCACAGGACAACCAGGTACTTCAGTGCTTGGATAGTCAATAACGTTCCCAGGTAGCAATATAGTTCCTGATGGTAGTACTTGTTGCTAGGGCACCTCTCGTTCTCTGCAAGGGTGTATATGTTTCTTGGTGATTCTTCTACTTCCACTAGATAAAACAGAGACCCAATTTTGGATATAATAATTCAAGGGACCCAACTCAACCTACTTCCAAAAGTCCTCAAATACACGGCTTCATCCACTGAAAACAAATATACTGACTTTGCTGACTGCTTTGGATGGCCCCTAACCTTCCTAGCAAATTTAGAAATACAGGGCTCTGAGATAATGGTCCATTAACAATTCTGCTGACAACACTCCTATCATTGCATGTTGTGTGGTCCTATAGCCCAGAAGGAATCATGAGATTTTGGTCTCCAAGGTCCCTCTTAATTGCTTCTTAAGACCAGGCTTAAAAATTTGGACAGCTCATTCAACTAGTTTGTTGGATGCTGGATGGTAAGGCATAGGCCTATTTTGTTTGATACACTGAGGGTGGTGAAGTTCTCAGGTGAACTCAGCACTTAGACATTGCAGATAGATAATTAAAGGGACAACCACCATATTGGAGAAATGGTACGAATGGGCCAAATTCTTCCCAAATGGTGCCTCCTGGCACTGCATTCATATAAAAGCTAAGCATCCATATGATATAGCTACGGGATAGCAGGATGTGCATGCACATATACCACTATCTCACATGTCCCAATTCAGCTATAGAAGGAAGATGGTGGAGACTGACAACCAGGTCTCCTCCTGGGCTTTCTCCACTAAGAGGAATATGTACCAAGGAGATATCTAAAACAGGCTGTCAGCACACTAAACTGCATGGTTTCTTTCTTTACCAACAAACAAAGGGAAAAGGTAAACTATTCACACTACACAATATGTATTGTAAAGAAAATAAAAATGGTTCATCCCAAGTTTCAAAGAGTTGTATCAAATTCCTGAGCTTCAGTATTATGGTTTTTAAGATTCAAACTCTCATTATTTTATTCAAAGAACAAAACAGCATGGGAAACAGGCCCTTCGGCCCAACGAGCTCGTGCCGCCACCCCGATGTTCCCATCTCTACCCGCGATCCCTGTCCATGTTTATAGATCTGTGGATTAAAAACCAAATTTGAGACAATTTAGGGAAAATTTGTTTTGCCAATTAGCCTAAGAGCACATCTTTGGGATGTGGGAGGAAACCGGAGCACCCGGAGAAAACCGGAGCACCCGGAGAAAACCCACGCAAGCACGGGGAGAATGCACAAACTCCCACAGTTCCTCTTGTACTTGTAGTACAAGATAGTACAACACTACAAGATTGACTGCATTTTTGACAAAAGGACATACCACATGGATTACATTCATTTATCTGGTTGTACAATTAATTTCTGGATATATGGAGTAAAAATTGAAATACATTTTAAATAGTTGATTGATTGTACAGAACTTGAATATTGCTGAGAAATGAGGTATGTTTCAGCAACACATTGAATAGAACTGCCATGTTACCAAATAGAAATCAATCTCCAACTATATATTTACAAACACACACAGACTTTCTAACAGATGCTGAAACTATTTTTATATTTTGTTTATTAATTCCTTTACAATTCCTTTTCTAATTAATCAATTAAAATTTTCATGAAGTTTAAAGTGAAAATAACTATTATAATCTCTTGGCATGTACAACCGTGTGATATCACTGTTACACCCCAAAGAAAGAAAGATATAGCAGGTTTGTGGTTTATTTGTTAATTAAAACCACTGACAAACTTTTTTCTGTTCTTAGTCAGCAACATTCAGATTTAATTTTCTGTAGCGTGTATCTAGTAAGAAGCAAGCAATTTTGAAAGTGTTAAATGGATTTCATTCCTCAAGGTAATCAAAGAGTTAAACATAATGTTACAGGTCTGAATGGAAGCCCATGGAACTGAAGCAACAGACCAATCATTCATCTGTTATTTGTGCTAACACGCTGCTTACAAGTCACGTTGGACCTATTCATTTATCAATCACATTTTTGGTGTAAAATAGGAGCACTTTCATTGTAAGGTCAAAACATGAATTCAAAAGCAGGAAAAGCACTTCCTACATCACAAGCACTGCCATAGCTAGTATGGATTTTGTAAGAATAGGATCCAAGTTGAAAGATTTCCCAATAGCAGAATTCTGGTTGTATTCTACCGTTTGATGTAACTGTTAGAATTCATTTAACAAGTGAATCGCCATTATACCTCTGGTCTGACTACTGTTATCCAGTTGGTGAAACTTTATCATTGAAATCAGTTAAACCAATTGAAGTAAATTAAACCTTACTGTTTCTTCATTGTTGTGAAATTTTTAACACTGTAAATACTTTAAAATTACAAACATGCAATACAAAACATTTGCCAGTGTCCCAATAAAGCACTTCTTTGTCATAACTGTTACAAGCATTCCCAGCTGAATTTGGTTTAAATCAATAGCTCAGTTGCATGCTTTGTTCATTGTCAATGAATATATATGTATGAGCAAGAACTCTGAATAACCTATGTAATCCCTTTCTTTAGGCTCTACAGGCATAGAGGGGGGGGTTTAAATAATCAAAACCACTTTCTCACTTAGCACTGGCTTGCTTTAAACTCCTCTAAAACAATAAAGACTTAACAACTACTCTTTGGAAAAGATGGTGGGTTTAATAACTTTACATATTAGAACCCACCTGCTGATCCAACTCTTTTGGTCATATATTCGGCAGTTAAGAAAGATATATCTTAGCTTGAGAAAGTATTTTTAAGTGGCAAAACTAGAAACGAAAGTAAAATGTTAAGAAGGTTCACAAGAGCACAAAGTTAAGGCATAAAAGTTTAGGGAAGCACTATTTGTACATTGGTTTTGTCTTCTCAATTATTAAGTTGCCTGATATCTCTTAATTTTAATGTGCAAGTGATTTTTTTTATAAAAGCTTTATAAAAATACCAAATCCTTCAAATAATTTTGATAAACTAAATCAAGTAAAGGTTAGAATGGAAACTACAAAAAAAGCACTCCCCATGAAAATCATGTGAACAAAACTAAAATCCAGCAAAGGTAAGTATCATATCTTATTAAATTATCAAGTTATTTAAATCTAAAAAGGTTGCATTGACCTTAAAACAAACTATAAAAAGAGGAAGGAGCTATACATTACCTGGTTCTATCTGATAGCCAGTGTATTATGTATTAGCAGCTTCATCTTCAAGTCAGGTTATTTTGTCCCCATCACAGCAGATTCCTGTCAACTGCATTCACACTAACAGTGTTCTTATGTTTTGCCTAGCATAATGGAAGGTTCTGCCCTTGCATCATCTAAACAACTCTGTTAACATTTGCCCAGGAGCAGCTTTCTCTTTGTCCAGTCCCTGTCTTCTAACAGATGTCATCCAAATCTAATCAAGCATAAAATGGTCATAAATATTTCTTTCTGGTAGATTTCACATCTACATTTCATGCAGGGACATGATATTTTCTAATACCTCCAGGGAGCACCTAATGCAAAAAACAGTTACTTACATTCATGACTCATGTTCCTATGGTAATAAGGAGAACATGTTCTCAGCTCAAAGAAAAGGCAAAAGAGCACAAGATTGTTGCTTTCTGGGCTTTTATGTGAAATGCATCGCCATTTTCACCTAAGCACTGCATTAGATCACTTTTATAAATAATAAGCAAAACAAAATAAGATAATGTACTCAAATGTACCATCAGTGATTGATATTGTTCCATTACTTTATCCAATTTTCATGTTCTGTTTTATGAAACAGGACTCAAGTTGATTTTTTTTTAACTTGGTGCTTCATTTTGTTTGCTATTGTGTAAGCATTTTTCTGCACAGTTTGTTAGGTTCCCCATCCCACCTATATTTTATGACTGACACGATTATCAGTGTATTCAGACAATGGTGATTTTGCAAGAAACTTTTCAAAAGCAAGACACATTAGGACAAATAGCTGGCTCTCTGAGTTTCTTTCACTTCATGCAGGGAAGTGCTTCAGCTTGATGATCTGGATCACTTCAGGTACTGATCATACGAGAATTATGAGGGTAAACCATGCCCTGCTCCTTAGGGATAAGTGAGTGGTTTTACACAGACTTTAATTTGTACACTTACAACCTCCAAATTTTAGACACAACATGTATTGTGAAAAAGTATCAGTTAATCTCTATTAAAATTATATGTTCTTTTTCAACATTATTATAAGTCCTAAAATGATCCTTTTCTTCCATTTGATAACAGCACAATTTAAATGCTACAATATATAAACAGCAAAATAACAACTGAATTAATATTATTTTCTAAATAAAGGCCCTTGTTAATCAATTCTGGCAGTATTTTGCCTCTTTTGTTTTATATGCAAATTGTAAAAAAAATCATAAGCGCGACCCCAGTGCTTAGTAATCAAGTTTCAAATTGTAATTTGGTCTGATTATTTCAAATTTTAAAGTTTGCAATTACATTAGCTAGTTCCATGTAATTATTATTAATTTCTGTATGAGGTGCTTAACATCATATGAAAACCAAAGTTTTAATTTTTTCACAACCCTGTGTGCTTTCTATTTCAAAAACAATAACCTAGCATTTTTATGACCACTGGATGAAACGAAAGCAGCCAGGACTTGCACATGAAGGTTAAGCTTTCCAAGGCTAGCATTTTATTCCTCTTAGTCAAATTATTAATCTCCTAGGAAAACCATGTGTATGAGATTTTTTTGACTGATGAGGTGGATACTATATAAGACAACAGCGTGCAACACAACTTTTAATTTTGTGAATTCCCAGAGGCTCAAGTGACTGCATCAACTGCAAGGGGAGATGAGTCAAACTTGCCAAGATGGTTTAAACAGACTAGCATTCACTTCTCACAGACATTAATTAAAAACTCCCACTGGTCTCTTAAGTTAAAGACTTGACAAACAACAAGTGCACCAGCTGCATGTGTGCAAGCCTTGCGTTAAAGTTGCTTATTACAGTATAAGACTTGCTTAATTGAAGCCTGTAACTGTTTGTAGAACTAGAGAGAATAAACTGCCCCTGCAGTTATCATCACTATATCACTTAATAAGACAGCAAACTCTCAAGTACCAGTTTCCAGTTGTTAAAGCTTAGCTCTCAAAACATATTTCATACACATTCCTATGGGAACGATATCTGAAGACAAGCTAATGCAAAAGAAAATGCATTTCAATAAACAGTCATCATTTCTTTTTGTTAGTACCTTTGTGCTCCAGCTCACCGTTCTGTCATCCATTCCCTTCCAGAGCTCTGAAGTTAAAGTGGTGTCATCCTTAATCCAGACTGTGCATGTACATTATAAATAAGAAATAAAAGTGGCTTTCAGTACACTACTTCTGCATTAGCTGTCTGCCTTCTCTCTTTCTCCATCTCTGAATCCTGATCATTACCAGTGCTAACCAATGGAGCATTCTGTGTGGGGAATGCAATAGGAGTGGAATGCATCTGACAAACATGTAGAAACAAACAACATTTAAATTGGGGAAGGTCTCAGTTGCAAATGTTCATGTAATACTCAACCCGAGAGCCCCATTAAATATTAATGGAGCCACCCTTTGTCTATATTTTAGGTGCAAATGAGACCTGTCGTTAATATTAGCTACCCTAACACTTTGTCTTAACATAATTATTCTGTAGTTTTCTCTGTAGTTCAATTTAGTTTTTGGAAAGCAAAGAAGTCAGATTCACTGTTTTATTTTTAAAAGCACAGGATTGATGCTTTTTATCTGGAAGTATAAAAAATGTATAAGGATGTGTGCTTCAGAGTATTGAGCTATTACAACTAAAGGGGCAAACTAAAACAATGAAAAATTGTTAAATGTTCTCTATGAATTGCTCACCATTTAACAATCTATTAGTCTTTCTACCTTGGTTGGAATACAGAATAAATGATCACATAAGCTTGTAGGCAACTTCTAGCTGATGAATCTCTTAAGACATCTATATGTCATAACAGAGAGAAAAAAAATCGCAAGACGTGAATTGCATGAACTATTGTGATGTCAGCCAATCTACTCTACCCTCAGTGGAAATTGCACTCCCATCCTCAAAACCAAAGTGATCTCACACTCTAAAAACAAAATAAGGGAAACAAAATGCTTTCTTTTGAAACACTACAGGTTTTTTTTCACTTGTACAGTGGAACAACACAACCTGTTCCTGCCAACATCATTTCTGTGATACATGGAATGCGAACTGTAGAGTCTGGTACACCCACCTCTTCTAAATAAAACTGCTAATATGAAAAATAATAAACTTATATATGCAAAAATATATTCAAAGCAAAAGATCAAACATCTTATAAATAATAGGCACCTTTTTTTTTGGCACGTTATTTAGAACTGCTGCCTCACAGTTCCAAGGACATGAGTTTGATTCTCGGCTTGGGAAACTGTGTGGAGTTTGCACATTTTCCCCATGTCTGTGACGATTTCCTCTGGGTGTTCTGGTTTCTTCCCACACTCCAAAGATGTGTGGGTTAGATACAGAGGCCATGCTAAATTGCCCCTTAGTATCCTGGGATGCGTAGGTTAGAAGGATTAGCGGGGTAAATATGTGGAGTTGTGGGGATAGAGCCTAGGTGGGATTGTTGTTGATGCAGATTTAATGGGCGGAATGGCCTGCTTCTGCACTATAGGGTTTCTATGATTTATATTTAGTGTTTTTAAGACAAGGAGCAAGCTTATTCTGTAAATAAAAAAATGCATAGGGTGTTATTGGCATTCAAGCTAGGATGTACAGTATATCTTGTCATGCTACTTTTGGTATTTTCCTCTCTGCCTCCACTCTATTTAACACACAATTGCTATTATTTTCCAAACACTTCAGTAGTATTAAGAGCTTCTAACCCTGAGTCATGCAGTGACATTTTTTTACTCAGAAGCTATTCTGCTTTTTGACACTAAGTGTACACACACTTAGGAACAGGAAATGCAGACACTTTCTGGCATGCCAGTTTCTGCTAGAGACTTAGAGCCTGGCATTCTTATCTTCTAAATCAATGTAAGGGGTGCCAGTCTGAGTATTTTAATCCCCTAAAAAGGAGGTAGAAGAATCAAGCTAGGAGAAAAGGTTCATTTTTTGATTATTTGAGACTTTTCTTATACTCAGAAAGACGCTTGGCTACAAAATATATTAAAAGTTAATTCATTTGGTTTTACACTACGCTCCCTGATTTATCTCTTCTGTCTTCTGAATTATTCAGTGTTGTTTGTCCACTTATATATAATATGATATATAAGATAAGGCAGGGGGAGGGAGAGAAACACTGATGTATGATTGCAGAGTGAACTGGTGAGTTGCATGGATATAGAAAAATTAGAACCTGCATTAACCAATATACCTCAAAAACTGTGGCAGTGCCAGGATTCTCCAAGACATGCCTGAGGTGGGAGGGATGGAATATTTGAAGTGGTGAGTAGGATGCTGATCAAATCGTCCTCTATATCCTGCGTGGTGTTGGGGTTCGCGTGATGTTGAAGCTGCAGTCATCCAGACAAGTTTTCCATCACACTCCTGATTTGTGCCTTCTAAATGGTAGAAAGGCTTTATGGAATCAGGAGACAAATAACTCACCACAGAATTCCCAAACTCTGACTTTCTCTTTACCCATATTCATATGCTAGTCCAGTTAAGTTTCTGGTTAATGGTGACCCCAGGGTGTTGACTGAGGGAAAGGCATTGGTATTTCTATTGAATGTCATAGAGAGGTGAGGACTTTATTTGCTACTCATCAGCCCAAATCTGAATGCTGAACAGATGTTGATGCAGGGGGGCATGGACTGCATAATTAACTGAGAAGTTGCAAATTGAACTGAACATTGTGCAACAAACATTATCATTTTTGATCCTAATGATCGAGGGAAGGTCATTGATGGATTAGTTGAAGGTAGTTGAACTGAGGAGATCCAGCAACAATACCTGGGTTGAAGATTGGCCTCCAACAATAATAACCATGATTCTTTGTGTCAGAGCCAGTGGAGGTTTTCCCTTCAATTCCCACAGAAGTAAATTGTATTAAAGCTCCCAGATGCCACACACAGTCAAGTGCTGCCTTAATATCAATGGCAGATACTCTTTTCTCACCTCAGGATGCCCTAATAAGATCTACAGACAAGTGGCCCTGAGCATCCCAAACTGAACATATTGATCAGGTTATTGGTGACTAAGTATTGCTTGATAGCATTGTTAACAATCCTTTGGATCACTTTATTAAAAGACTGAGTGAAGACTTGGATTTTGGTAGACAGGACATATTTCAGCAATTTTCCGCATTGTTGTGTAGACACCAACATTGTCAATGCATTGCCATAGTTTGGCTAGCAACATGGCTAGTTCTGGACTCCATCCATGTGTTGTTTAACATGCAGAGATGCTGATGACTTCTGCAAATTCTCAAATCCGCTTCACCTTCATCCCAATATCTGGCATGAAGTGCATGCAGCAAGTGGTGTGGCCATGAACTCCATCGACAATTTCCCCCATTTTCCTCCTTTCAGGTACTTCAGAATGCAATGCCAGCCATTGCATTCTCATTAGATAGGGTGTGAACAAGTGCATATCTGATGAAGCAGTATCGTTTCTTGTTCTGACGGTGAATGCCACCAGCTCAGATTTGGTCACTGCACAAAATTTAGGAGTTAGTGCAGACATGAGATCAGCATATAGTGAACTATTACATACAAATAGCAGTAGCCAAGCCCAAGAGAAAGGACTGTGCCTGTGCCAGCTCCCCAGAGGGTGAGGTTGTAAACAGGTTCTGCCATGGGGGATTCAGTTGAATACTTCAATGGGGCAGTGTGAAGGAGAAGATTGTTGAGCATGCACACAGAAGTACCTGGAAGGCCAGCCACTGAGCCTGTTGCACTGTCAAGGAGCATGGAAGACTCTGGCTCCAATGTGGCATAGGCCCATTCTTTCTGGCATGGAAGTGGCCAACTGCAAACTCATTCATTATGCAGTGTCAGCAAGCCCATGTCTCAGATTCCTTTGCAACACAAGCAGAAACCACCCAACATCTTTGCACTGTAGTGGAAACTCAGACTAAGGTTCTAGTTTACATGTTTGTTGCCATGTAAGCTCAGCATAGTGATTTGCAGGCTCAGGTGGATTCCGTTATGATTCCAGGTGCCAATGCTCATAACGGCATGCAGATTCTCACTGTAGGCCAACCACCTGTCTTCATTAGATAACTAGAATTGCGGAAACACTGCCTCAAGAGATGGCAGTGGTTCCATGGGCCATAAGCCTGCTGTCCTCTTTCAGGAAGATAGCATTCAGTATTCCATCACTACACTCCAACAGTGCCCCTGCCAGTGCTCTCAACTGACTAATGCAGACTGCCATATTACAACTGTGCAGTCCAAAGCTGACTCCTCAAGAGTCAGAGCTGCTTGAGGAACCAAGGCATCAGCGTGGAGGGACCAGGACAAGTTGTTGGTGATCTGGACACATAGAAACTTGAAGCTCTCAATCATTTCCACTTCATCACCATTGATGCAGGCAAGGGTGTGTCTTCCACTACGTTTCCTTAAGTCGAGGACCATCTCCTTCATTTTACTGAAGCTGGGGGACAGATTATTGTTATTGCACCTATTCAGCAGATTCTCCATCTTCTTCCTATACCCTGCCTGGTGATTGTCTGACTGGTGAAGTCAGAAATCTAAATGAATCCAGACAATAGCGTCCAGAGCTCATTAACCAGATAAATATTTAGATTGAGCACGAGGTTGATCACATCACAGATTAAAAGATTGTGACCAGCCAGACGCTGAGTGTTAATTCGATTTTTTGGTTCCCATTCAAACTTGCCACCCCACAATGCTGTTCGCCAGTGCAAGAAAGTGGGAAAATTGCGTCTCAAACATTAATGATCTTCATAATAATACTAATAGGACGTCCCTTGTGCTGTTGAAAACATGCTCAGCTGAAAGTGTTAAAGAGAGCTCCTGCGAGGTTCAGGCACC
Organism: Sphyrna mokarran; assembly: GCA_024679065.1. NCBI lineage: Eukaryota > Metazoa > Chordata > Chondrichthyes > Carcharhiniformes > Carcharhinidae > Sphyrna > Sphyrna mokarran. The sequence goes on along the minus strand of JAGIQG010000003.1, from coordinate 98,395,477 downwards.
AAATCCATCTTAGTCACTGAATGAGATCAGAATCTGCACACATATATACTTCCAGTACACATATGGCACATCCATGCTAACATTCTTCCATGCATGACACCTGCGGGCCATGGAAGAATAGATCAACTGCCATTTTTAGGACTCCTTAGTTAGATAGATCTCTGATACTCAAGGGAGTCCAAGAATTAGTTTTACCTTTAAACATGACAGTACAAGCAATCAAACCACAATAACCCAACTCGTTTTTACTGGTGCTGTTACTCCACAATCTGCTCTTGTGTACAAGTTATCTCTTCCCAGGCTGCCCTACATCCTTCTCTTTTTTCTCTCTCATGGAAGCATCAAGCCTTTCTTTAAATGTGTCAATGCTATTTGCTTCACACTGTCTTCACTCCACAATCTCATCAATCTCACTGTAAAAATAATCTTCCTAAATTCCTTAATAGATCTGTTGTAGTTATCTTATGCAACCTAGTTCTGAATTCACCCAAAACTAAACAGCAAATTTACAACCATCTTATTTATTCTCTACATAACTGTAATTACCTCTTCCAGGTTTCTATGTATTCTTTCCTGCCAAAGAAAAGAGCCTTCAACGGCTCAAGCATTCTGTTGATGATTTGCAATCCAGTTACAACAACTTACATTTATATAGCACCACTGATGTAGTAAAGCATCCCAAGGTGATTAACAAGGAAATTAAATCTAAATCCAAATAAATTGAACACCAAGTCACATTACGCAATATGACAAAAAATTGGCCAAAAAGGTGAATTTTGAAGCTTTCCTTGAAGGAGGAGAGATGTATAAAAAAGTTCAGGGAAGGAATCCCAAAGTTTAGACATAGAGGGTGAAGACATCGGCACCAGGTGGGGTTGGGGGGGCAGATGGAGGGGAGGGGGTTGCGATGGTGGCAATAGAAATTTTGAATGCACGGAAGACCACAATTAAAAGTATGCAGAAATTTTGAAGGGTTGTGGACAGAGATTGGGAACAGTGAGGATCACATACAGTATTTAAACAGAAGGATGACAATGTTAAATTTGAGGCATGGTTGAATTGAATGCTACTGTACACAGAGGTGATACATGAAATGACCTGGTGGGAGTTAAAATATAGGCGACAAGGTTTAGGATGAACTGAAGTTTATGGAGAGTTAAAAAGAAGATTGACCAGGACAGCATGGAAGTAGTAATGCCCAGACTCACAAAAGTGAGTCTAAAGTTGTTAAGCAACAGCTTGTCAGGGCTTGCCCTTGTGCTTTTCTTCAAGTTAATCAGACCTTCAGGCAGATCCCCCTAACAGTCTACACTGAGTGACGCACCAGCATGCTTGGCAACTCTTTCTCATGCTATGAGGATGGTTCTCACCCACCAAAACTGTTTGCATTTTTCCACAACAGGAGTTAACAGCAATAGCAAGAACTTGCTGGTAAATACGTTTTCTCTTAATTGTTATTGAGCTACTTTCAACAGATACTGTACATTTCACAGCCAGATTCATGCACTTTCTAACATTTAAGTGCTTGAGAAGCATTAAAAGGTCATTATTTTCAGAGGTGCTGTGACTATTTGCTAACTATTCATTACTACTCATACATTTGCATTATCAGAAATCACATATTTATAAGCAATATATTCCTGAGATTTTAAGGGTGATTTGTTTTCAAAATTGACTCTTTTTCTAATTTCTACAACAAAAGAATGTTGAGTTCCTCGTGTACAATAAGAGGTATCATTCAAAAGTTTACTTCAATCGTAAAGTATTTTAACTTGAGCTCTTACGGATGTACACATATGCGCAACACATGCATTAATTTTTCACGCAAGTCAAGAGTTGATAGTGGGATGTGCTTGATTAAATGCTGAAAAGGCTATTGGGTGCTGCATTAACATTTGATAATTTTGTTGTTTCACTTTCCCCCACTATCAAAGGAAACAACCAAAAACTGTGGACAAGAAGCATCTTATATAAGCGTTTGTGTCAATAGTAGGTTGATTTGGCAGGGTTGTCAAGGCACATAATTTTCAAAACATTTCCTGAAAAGAGGTTGTGATTCCTATGTACTCATATTTCCTACACATCATAATTGAATCAATGCATCAAGTTGCAGATTTGAAGATTTAAAGTCTTAGGATTTCTAAACAGTATCATCGGCAAAAAGGAAACAACCTCAGAAATGTTTGCCTATGTGCAGCTACGAACAGCCCCTAACTAGTATTTCCTTATATTCCTTTCACAATACCCAAATACAAGTAAAATATGATTTTAAAAAATGAATAAAGAGTACAAGGTAAGGGAAGGAGAGTGCATTAAGTGGATGACTGTTTCAAAGAGCTGGCACAGGCAAATTGGTCTTCTACTCTGTCTGATTATTTGAATGTGTATAACATTGGGGTGATGTTGTATTCTGGGACTCACAGACAGCATATCTCGGAATATCACAGACATACAGGAATTTTCCCATCCTGCCCACTATGGGATTAGTAGCAGGCATGGGCAGACCATGCAAAGATCCACTGACCTCCAGCGGGCTTATCTGGTCTTGGGGTGAACACAGACAGAAAATCCCACCTCCAACTTGTGATTTTCTATCCATCAGTGAAGAGAACATGATGAACAGCATGAAGAAGTATTCTACCCATCAATCCTTGCTGTGAGCTCCTGGATCACTAAATCAGTCCTAGCACAACCATTTAGTTAAAATGCACCACAAGAAAAATGCACCTGTTTTACAACCATAATAAACCTTTCTAACCAAGATTTAAACAAAAAAGACAATCAAGTTATGATGTTCTTTTTTAAGATTCTTTGCATTATGGCCTAAAGCAGAATATTAATTGCTTTTGGTGTTTTAAGTTTTAAATCCAGCAGCAATTTTGGCTTAGTTTTAATAGCTGACGGAGCTGACCAGAAGTTGAATACACTTATACTTGCACATAGATAAGTATGTGCAATGCAGAATGATTTCAAAGTTATTGAAATAACTGCTCTGAGAAACTGTCTTTGGATGCAGTTAGACATGAGAAGGAATTTCCATGTCACCATTTTCAAGAGAATCTCAGACAATGCCAAGTTGTTAAATATAAAAATGATTGCAGCCTGGCAATTTAAAAAAACTGGTAGTTAACAAATTTGCATTGTGTAAAGATAGCAAAATGGAACACTACTAAAGGTACTTAATAACACATTTAAACACTCCTGTGATATTATTGTGGTTTCTTTCTGCGTGGACAATACCTACTTACGAATTGCAGCACTCAGAAGGGAAATGTCATCTTTTTGATCAAACTTCTTGACGTAGACAAAATATATCTTGCACTTTGCTTTCAGTTACCTCCTTTACAAGAGATACAGAGATCTGCAATGAAGTTACCCATTTCTAAAAAAACTGAAGGATGATATATAAATTTGATGTGCTTCTAATCCCTCATCATTGTTCTGTGGCAAGGTAGATTCCTGCCAGATTCTTGAACAAAGTGTGTAAATTAGGGCGTTTTCAATAGCATGTCAGCAAAATAAAACACTAATTGTGTAAAGAACACGGCTTTATCTACAAATAGAATCTGTTATTGAACAACAAACATCATTCTTCAGAAATACAACGTGAAAAGGATAGAATGAATGGTAGATTTTAGACACACTGCCCTGTTAATATGAAAAATAGGTGAAGAATTCCTAGAACAGAACGAATCGGAAATATTTTAGTCAAAATATTTCTTGCTGTGAAAGGGGCTCAACAAGCCACACAATACTGAACAAACATACAAAAGCATTCCCTCAGCATGTCATTCATTGGCAGCTGTTCCCCGGCACCTGGATAATGTTTATACTTCATAACTTCAAGCTCCACATACTTATGGATAATGACAATAAATGGGAAAGCTTTAAATGGAAAATGGGCTCCTTCAACTCAGTTTATGTTTGTTCCTGCACAACAACCACTGCTACCAGCATTTTCTACCAGCTTGTTGAAAACCCTTTTCAAAAACAAAGATGTGATTCATTTCTTGGAACATTTTTGCATTCTGTTCTTTTTTTATACCAGGAGCTTTCAGAAACTATAGAGAGGTAATTTTACATGTCTGTGATGCTAGCAGGGATTCTTGTTCAATAACAGTGCATGATGCAAATGTGGGAGTGTGGTGCCAGCATTTCTCCAATCAATATAATTAAAATTGGATTACATGTTCAACATTTTTCCTTTGTTTTGGATTTTTCAGTGTATCTACCATTTTAACAATTTTATTCAACCATTTTATGGAACCTGACAACATTCTGGCAGTAGTACTGAAGATGCGTATGCCAGAACTACCAGCACCCCTAACCTAGCTGTTCCAGTGCAGCTACAACACTGACAAAACGGAAAACTGCCTGGGTATGCCCTGTCCATAAAAGGCAGTAAGAAGTCTCACCAGGTTAAAATCCAACCAGTTTATTTGATAGTAAATCCACAAGCTTTCGGAAATGCTGTTTCTTCGTCAGGTGTGTGGAAGATTCTGATCAGAGAAGGGCATATAAAGTCACACACAGTTTACAGAATACTGTTTAGAATGCAAGTCTTTCCAGCTAACCTGCTATTCAAGTCTTAAAGATGCAGACAATGTGAGTGCAGGTAGCATTAGGCATAGGTTAAAGAGATGTGTATTGTCTCCAGATAGGACAGTAAGTGAGATTTTGCAAGCCCGGACAAGTCATGGGGCTTACAGATAGCGCGAAAGAACCCAACCAAGATCCCGGTTGAGGCTGTCCTCGTGCGGAATTTGGCTATAGTCTCTGCTCAGTGACTTGGTGTTGTTGTGTGTCGTGAAGGCTGCCTTGGAGAACGTTTACCCAAAGATCAGAGGCCAAATGCAAGTGACCGCTGAAGGAAGGGAACAATCTTGCCTGGTGATAGTCGAGCAGTGTTCATTCATCCACCATCATAGTATCAATGATAACGGATGAATGAACACTGCTCAACAATCACCAGGCAAGATTGTTCCCTTCCTATTGGTGAACACTTCAGCGGTCATTTGCATTCGGCCTCTGATCTTCGGGTAAACGTTCTCCAAGGCAGCCTTCACGACACACAACAGCACAGAGTCGCTGAGCAGAGACTGATAGCCAAATTCCACACACGAGGACGGCCTCAACCGGGATCTTGGTTGGGTTCATTTTGCACTATCTGTAAGTCCCATGACTTGCCCGGGCTTGCAAAATCTCACTTACTGTCCTGTCTGAAGACAATACACATCTCTTTAACCTATGCCTAGTGCTATCTCCACTCACATTGTCTGCATCTTTAAGACTTGAATAGCAAGACTTGCATTCTAATCAGTATTCTGTAAATCGTATGACTTTATATGCCCTTCTCTAATCAGAACCTTCCACATACCTGATGAAGGAACAGCGTTTCCGAAAGCTTGTGGAATTACTAGCAAATGAACTGGTTGGACTTTAACCTGGTGTAATGAGACTTCTTACTGTGTTTACCCCAGTCCAACGCTGGCATCTCTACATCATAAAAGGCAGGACAGCTCCAACCCAGCCTATAACCACCTCATCAATCTACTCTCAATCGCCAGCAAAGTAATAGAAGATGTCATTAACAGGGTTATCAAACAGCACTTACACAACAACAACCTGCTCACCAATGCTCAGTTTGGATTCTGCTACGACCACTTGGCTCCTTATCACATCCTTGGTCCAACATAGACAAATGAGTTGAAATCAAGAGGTGAAAAGAGAGTGACTTCAGTTAGCATCAATGCAATATTTATTAAGTGTGGCATCAAAGAACACTGGCAAAATTGAACTCAGTGGGGTTCAGGGAGAAGATATTCTGCTGATTAGAGCCATACCTAACATAAAGGACATTGGTTATGGACAATCATCTCAGATCAGGAAATCGTTTGAGTTCCTCTGGGCCCAACTACCTTCAGTTGCTTCATCAATGAACACCCCTCCATCATAAGAGAAGATCTGAGGACTGTTCAATGTTCAGTACCATTCATAATTTCTCTGATACTGAAACAGTCCATGTCTATAACCAGCAGAGCCTGTACACCATTCAGGCCTGGTGAGCTAATAAGTGACAAATAACAATTATGCCATACAGATGCTTGGCAACTGACATTTCCAACTAGACAGAATCAAAACATCTCCTCTTGATATTCAATGGCATACTGCTGAATTTCCCCACAAACAAAATCCGGGAGTGGGGGGGGGGGTTTACCCATTGAACAAAAACTGAACTGGACCAACCACATGGATACTATAGTTACGATAACAGGTCAGAGCCCGGGAATTCTACAGTGAGTAACTCATCTCCAGATTCCCCCACAGCCTGACCACCATCTATTAGGCACAAATCAGGAGTAAATACTCTCCATTCGCGTCGATGAGTGAACTCCAAAAACACTCACGAAAGCTGGCAAGATTCAGAAAAAATTTGCCACATTTACCACCTTGAATATTCACTTCTCCCCACCACCAGTGTACAGTAATAGCAGTCTGGACCATCATGTTCAAGCCTTCATCATTAGCACCTTCCAAACTCATGGTGCAGAAGTCAACAGACTTTTCAATGATCCATCAATGTTTTTGTTTCACTCGCGACAATTCTTGCAACAGGTAATACCAGAAAATTTACCCATAACCTCGACCGTTTAGAAGAAAAAGGGCAACAAATGCTTGGGAACACCTACAAATTCTCCTCCAAACTACACCCCATTTTGTCTTGAAACTACATCATCGTATCTTCACTGCTGTTAGATCAAAATTCTGGAACTCCCTTCCTGACTATACTGTGGGTGTATCTACACACCGGGACTGCAGGGTTTCAAGAAGATGGTTCATCACCACATTCTAAATTAGGGCTAGACAACATATGCTGGTCTTGCCAGCAATTCTCACTTTGCACAAAAAGAAACTACAAAATCTGCAAATGAAGCAAAAGATTGGTTTCCAAATTACATCTACAACACCTAGTTTTCTTGATGCAAAGATATTTTTCAACTGTCTATTTAATATTAACTTATAGGTGAGCTGTAATTTCCTCAAAAAGACTGAAGCCATTATTTTTCACTTCTAGTTGCTGCCATACTCTATTCTATCAAAACCCTCAGCTCCCTTAAGCAAAGTCCAAAATGTGCTAGAGCCTGAGTTCAGTTTCCTATTTTGTATCCAATTTGTTACCAAAACTGCCCTTTCATTTCCTATTGCACATACGCCACTGATTTCTCTCTACTGTTGCAAAAACCCAGAATTTGACTTTATGACTTTAAGACTCAACTTCTCTGCTACTCATAAGAACTAGAAGCAGCAGTAGGCCATCTGGCATCTCAAGCCAGCTCCACCATTCAACAAGATCATGACTGATCTTCTTGTGGACTCAGCTCCACTTACTCGCCTGCTCATCATAACCCTTAATTCCTTTAATGTTCAAAAATTTATCTATCCTTGCGTTAAAAACATTCAATGTGAATCCACAGATTCACAACCCTTTCTTTGAAGAAGTTCCTCCTCAACTCAGTCCTAAATCTGCTTCCCCTTATTTTGAGGCCGTGCCCCTAGTTCCAGTTTCACCTGCTAGTGGAAATAGCTTCTCTGCTTCTGCCTTATCTATTCCTTTCATAATCTTGTATGTTTCTATAAGATCTCACCTCATTCTTATGAATTCCAGTATAGCCCCAGACTATTTAATTTCTCCTCATAAGCCAACCCTCTCAACTCCAGAATCAACCTAGTGAAACTCCTCTGCAACCCCTCCAATACCAGTATATCCTTCCTCAAGTAAGGAGACTAAAACTGTACACAATTCTCCAGATGTGGCCTCACCAGCATCTTATACAGCTGCAACATAACATTGCTCTTTTTAAATTCCATCCCTCTAGCAATGAAGATAAAATTCCATTTGCCTTCTTAATTACCTGCTGTACCAACTCCTTGTGATTCTTGCACAAGGATACCCAGGTCCCTCTGCGCAGCAGCATGCTGCAATTTTTTACCATTTAAATAATAGTCCATTTTGCTGTTATTCCTACCAAAATAGATGACCTCACATTTACCAACATTGTACTCCATCTGCCAGACCCTCGCCCACTCACTTAGACTACTTATACTCTTTTGCAGACTTTCAGCATCCTCTGCACACTTTGCTCTGTCACTCATCTTAATGCCATCTGCGAATTTTGACACACTATATTTGTTCCCAATTCTAAATCATTTATGTAAATTGTAAACAATTGCTGATCTCTGAGGCACATACAGTCATCTTGCTAGTCGGCTCTGTGCTATAAAATAAAACTTATGCAAAAAGTTGCCACACACATTCTCACCTGCATTAAATTTCCCCAATCCTTTTATCTCCAAAGAACGGATTTCAAAATTGTTTTCCCCCTTCAATTCCCTCCATCACATCACTCCTCACCTTAGCTGATTGACCTCTCTCAACCTTATCTCCCAACACAGGACTGTCACTCCTCTGCAAACAACTTACTCCTCTCCCTTTATTCTCTCCATTCCATTGTTGGAAACAATTATGTTTCTGTGTCTTTTGGATGAGACTCTAAATGGGTCCCACTTGCTTGTTTGTGTGCCATAAACGATCCCATTGTAATATTCAAGGTAAAAACAGTCAATATTGTCCTCTGCACTAACACCACTAACAGTAAGTAATCTGGTCATTTATCTCATTTTCTGCTGTGGGATCTTGTCAATTGTAAAAGGGTTCTCATCTCTGTCTACGTAACAAAAGTGACTATCATTCACCAGCAGTTTGTTGAATACAAAGTGTAATAGGACTACTTGAAGATGTGAAAGGTACTATATCAGTCCTGGTTTCATCTTTCTTTTTTATCTCAAACTTTGGAAATTTTTCCTTTAGTATCTCCACTTTTTAATCCTTGCTTTCAGGCACCTCCTTCTATTCATTGTGTCCTCTTTGGAGTTGCCCCTCCAGTCCTAACCATTCTGAGTGTTAATTTTTGGCCTCCATTCTGTGAAGTGCTCAGACGTATCTTTCTAGATGAGGAACACAATAGTTGCTTTTGTCAAATGGCATTGTTTACATAGGACTGCTTATTTCAGTACTGAGTTGTCCTGTGGAATATTATAAAAGACACTTGCAAACACTTTCAGCATCACCATCCTGAACAAATCTTTCTACTCTTCCCAAATTAATTACATTCCCTTTTATACAATAATAATTTTGTACAATTCTATTATATAATTCTACATAAAGAAGTGACACACTCCTCCATCACCCCATCCCAAAAAACAACCTCAAACTGCCAATACTCCAATTTTCTCAGATTAACCTTAACAAAATCAAATTAATTAGCAAACCATAACCTGTTAAACTAGATGACATGAGGCAAGAAGATTTACTCTAAACAACCAATGAAGCTGTAAAATGCTATTGATGGGATGCTTATTAGCCAAGCCTATTAGTATTGTAACAGATTTGATTCAGATGGTGCAACAGTATAGGACACTAGTGCAATGACATAGTGTGTTAAAAAAGCAGTATGATATGGTTTCTTTCCTGTGAATTTAAGTGTTGGCAGACTATTTTGTGGAAAAACAGAGGTGAGGTGCTTCCCTAGAAGAGGTGAAGAACAACAATGTACCTCTTTATACTGCCTTAACTTGTATCAAAACATGAACACATATTTCACGGAGATGAAGAGAAAGACAAAGTAGTGTGTGGAAAGAGATAGGAAAGTAAATTAAGGCATGGTTAAAAGTCTGATGAATGGAGAGAAAGGTGATGTGGTTCGTGAAAGTTTTACAGCATTGTGTTGAGATAACTGAAGGGTAAGCCTTCAAAGGTAGAGTGCAAAAGAAACCAGAGCATCAAAAGGAATTGGCACCTAGAGCTGGAAGAGGTTGCAAAGGAAAGTTTGCAAAGGAATTTGTTGAGTAGGATTTTAAATTCATCATAGTAGGGGGACAAGAAGCCATCTGAGATTCACAAGTACAAGTGTGATAGGAAAGTAGGGCTCAGTAGTGGCAGGCACACATTAAGCAGTGTTTGAATCATCCTGAAGAGATTCAAAAAGATATTCGTGGCAAAAAATTAGAACAGAGCTGAATATTCACAACAGTCAAAAATCTTTGAGAAAAATCAAAAGTTAAGGGAGCAGATGATAGGACAGAAAGCAACAGTGGGTTTTTTGAGAAGGGTAATAACTAGGTTTGAAGGAAGAGAGCTAATAACAATGGGAGCAGGTATTGGATATGTTTAATGTGAAGCTAGATCAGGAAATGGAGGTGATATCTTGGAACAGCCAAAGCTAATAAGGATATCAATGAGAAAGATATCTACCCGAAGTTGAACTAATCCAAAATTCTGTTGCCAGTACCCTCTTGTTCACAGTCTACACTGACTTCCAGTATGCCAATGCCGCAATTTTAAAATTTTGATCTTCATATTCAAATCTGTCCATGGCCTTGCCTCTTCACGTTTTCAGGCTTGAGGTACAACAATTCTGGTCACCTACATAATCCCAACTACCTCTTCTTGCTATTAGCAGCAGCTTTTTTTTTCAGCAATCTCTGGATAGCTGCTAAACTCTGAAATTCACCTCCTAAAACTCTCCACCTTTGAAATGCTCCTTAAAATCTAGCTTATTTTACAAGCTTTTGGCATGGTGTGGAGATGCCAGCATTGGACTGGGGTAGACACAGTAAGAAATCCTATAACAGTAGGTTGAAGTCCAACAGGTTTATTTGATAGCACAAGCTTTTGGAGCGCTGCTCCTTCACTCACCAGACTTCTTACCACACTTTTGGGCACTTGACATAACATCACTTTCTTTGGCTTAGTATCAATTTGTTTTTGTTGCTCTGATTATTCTCATGTGAAATGACTTTCTATCTTTTGTTACTTGTAGCAGGTGGTGGTCATTAACTGGGAATTTGCTTCTACCCTAATAAATTGACAAAAACTGAAACTATAGTTGCTGGGTAACGAGATGGATGCTTATAATATATAATTCTGCAAATACATGCTTATAAAAATATGTGAACATTCACTTCCAATTTACCCTTCATCCACTCGCTTTCTGGATCATAATACCTTTTCCTATCGTTGTTGAAAGCTGTGAGTAGCTGAGATATGAAAATGTTGTGGGGGCCCAGGATAAAGAAGAAAAACATTGAGGAAGTCAACTGCATAGTACCATGAAAATCACCATGAGTCAAACAATTCTGTTCAATTTCTGCTCTATATACAGCACATCAATGTACACTGACATGGCCACATTTATTTTATTTTGTCAGTTTCTTCCATTATTATTTTTCTTCCGAGCTTTCCAGTTTTTGCCTCTATAAAATACTTTGGTTCTGATGCTTTTGGTTAGCTTTTATTTTTAGATCTGCATACCAACAACTTAGTAGGTATATTCTGGGAAGGCCCCATTTCTGTTCAATTTTATATCCCGTTATGTCTCTACTGGAGTTTATGAGGTGACCTGAGGCTGTCTATCTATACAATTATACGCAATGTATCCAACAGTTAGTCTCTTCCTCATTTTCTTTACTGTTTTCTTTCTTTTCCCTATCTCTTTTATATCTATATTTATCTTTGTTTAATTTTGTTTTCTGCCCTCATTTCTTTCTATTTCTATCATTCTATATTTGATCTTGGTATTTTTGTGTTTCTTTAATTTCTGTTTCTTTCTCCTCATGTGATATGTTTTAGTGTCTTTTATTTCAAATACTTAGCAGAATGAAGTCTCTTTCATAATAGTGATGATTGAGCAGCACAGTAGCACAGTGATTAGCACTGCTGCTTCACAGCTCCAGGAACCTGGGTTCGATTCCCGGCTTGAGTCACTGTCTGTATGGAGTTTGCACATTCTCCTTGCATCTGCATGCGTTTCCTCCGGGTGCTCCAGTTTCCTCCCACAGTCCAAAGATATGTGGGTTAAGTTGATTGGCCATGCTAAAATTGCCCTTAGTGTCCTGAGATGCATAGGGGGATTAGTGAGTAAATGTGTTGGGATATGGAGGTAGAGCCTGGATGGGATTGTGGTCGGTGCAGACTCAATGGGCTAGATGGTCTCCTTCTGCACTGCAGGGTTTCTATGATTCACATTGGCATTAACACTAAAAAAAGAGGTTGTCAACTACTAAAAAGATCAATACAATTCTAAAATTAAAATAATATTTAATCAAGAGTCTGGAGATTGTAGACAGATGCCATACAACAAACTCAAAATATGTCTATGAAACAACTTGTCAGAACAATATGCTTGTATGCATCACAGGCTGGAAATATATGAATTCTACCTCCAACATAGTGATATTCAAATCTTATTCAGGTTATCTTGGATTGGGGATGAGAAACAGGGGACACTAATTTATGGTGACATTTACAGAGTGGGGTCATTTTGAGATTTGACATAGGCTATCAACCTACCCTCTTCAGATAGGGGTTCCTAAAAGAGGGAGAAAAATCTGCAAAACTCAGTGGCACCTAAATAACATGTATCTTAAAGAAGACTTTGTAGATAGTACAGAACATTAAAATGAAATCACATGACCACACAATTAAATTAGGAGAGAAATTACTGAGAGACAGAAAACGTGAGATTAGCTCAAGAACATTCACAAATACATACACATGAGTAGAACAATGTGAGCAAGAGACTCTATGAAAATAATGAGAGTGAGAGAACACATTGCAAGTATAAGAAACAGCATCCCTGAGAAGGCATAATACTAAAAGGCTGTACAGAAGAGAATATCTGAGCAGGTGTTACTAGGAATCATTGTAAAAGAGAAAATATGTGAGAAAGATTATTCGAAGTGCCTACCTGTGTGATATAACCATCCAAGAGATAGAGGCAGAGTATGCGTGTGTGCACACCTGCGAGTGAATGAGTGATATGTATATCTACGAGAAAAGGATGAGGGTTTAGAAGACAGTTCAAAAGAAAAATAAAAAAAACAGCCAGTCAAGAGACTCGGGCATCAATTCAGCAAATAAAAGTGCACTTACAATCTTAACATCAGTAAAGGTTATTTCCCTACACTCTACACTTAAAGCGTATGCTTCATTAGGCTGATGACAGCATTTCAAAGATGGTTACAGTTGTACGTTTGCTGGCTATAGACTGGCTATACAATAATGGTGGGGTTTGATCTGACGGTAATGAATGTCTCATTTTGAGATTCACTGAGTCTGTGGCTCAGATTTTTTTTCTCAATGGTGAATGCATGGCACCAGCTTGTGTTTGCCCACAATTCTCCTATGGACTTTTGCACTTGAATTTGTTTTAACTATTGAGCCATTTCGAGGATCTAGGAACCTGTATGAATAGGAAGACCAACTGTGTGGGCAGAATTTGCCCCCAAAAATTCTAAGTGGCGATTTCATATAAAAACTAGAGTAATTCATGCTGTTATTTTTCAGTGGGAGTTCAGACTAGAATCCCCCACATTCTTTGCACTGCAGAGGTTACCAGCGCTTTTATCATTAAACACTAGGGGGTGGGACCTATTCCCACTGGAGATGCTGAAATCAGCATGCTGAGTAGACCTCTACACATGCACCAATCTGTCAGGCTCTGTATTGATAGCCAGCTCTGAGACCCCACCGCTCCATAGCCCAATCACCGGGCTGCTGACCATTCCTGGGCCAGCCTGAAGCTCCCCTGCTCCCGGCTGACATCCCATCCTGCAGTCACCCTCCTTCTCCCACAGATCCCTATACAGGCAGCAGGTTGCCTCTCTGCCCCCATTGATCTCTCCCTAAGCTCTGCCCCATCAGGTCCCACCCCCATGTGCTCTATCCCTCCCCACCCCCATACTACCCTGTGCCTGATGAGTAATGCCAAGGTAGCCCCCTGGGCAGTGACACTTTGCCTGTTGGACAGTGCCAGGTGGCCCAGGCTGACTCTACCAGGGTTGCCAATGCCAGGGGGTACCACTCTCCCCACTGCCCAAAATCACCCGTTCACTCCGGGTGGGTCAAGCCACTAACTCATTGAAAACGGGGAGCTGGTGTAATCCCCGCTGGAATGAAATATTCTGGCAGCGTGGGAGATGTTAGCAGGCCCACAGATTTCAGTCTCAAATATTAAAATGACCATTTCAATGCTCTGCGCGTGTCCCTGCTGATTTCTGGTATGGAATAAGATGCCACCACAAATCCAGCACTGGGAGATGTAAGTGGGGCACAAACGCTTGTGCAGACTCTGCAAATTTGCCACCATAGATTCTGCATTAATATTTTAGCGCAGCAAGATAGGAGAATTGAGTCCTGTATCTTCTATCAGGCTAAAGCGTTATGGTGCGGTGCCTAAATCAGGCAGTGCAAGGTAGAATATTTAATTCAGTGGCAAATGGTGGACATAATGTGAAATAAAGAGAGGAAAAGAAAGATAGGATTGAAATAAAAGGAACAAAAAGAAAAGGCTTTTTGTATAAAATCAGCAAAATACAATCACAGCAAAGCGTCTAGAAGATAAGAACAATTTGCACAGCAACTTCCTGATTTTTTGCATTTAAGTGCAGATGCCAGAAGTTATTGTTTGATTTACATTTTAATAACAGTGAATGCATTAGCAAAATCCAGGCAGAAATGTTCAAAACAGGTTTTCAGTACAATTAGCATGTGATGGTTCTGGGACATCAATTCAGGAAGACTATATTAATAGATTTGTTTCATTTATGACATATGCCATTAAATAGTCCTTCACTTTCAGACATCTTGAATTCATCTATGAAATTTAGTTCCTTAGTCTCCAGCTATTCATACAGATTTTCACAGTATGGATTGTCTTACCATCCAGACTCCAAAAGAATTTGTAGCAGTCATGGGGTAGGGGATGATGCAAATGTCTAATTTAAATAGACATAGAAAACAGTATAGCAGTAAGTGTTTCGTCGTTAAATAAATCAGGAGTCCCTATTACTCAGTAAAACTCAAGGTATATCATCAAGAGGGCTGTAACGGAGGAATTCTCTTTACAAAAGTATTTAAATATTGCTTTGTTGACCCTCTAATAAAAAAGGTGATACTTACATTCACAGAATACATTTGTTGCATTGTTCCAAGTTAAACCACAGACTATCAGACTGCATTGTTTTTGCTTATCAAAGCTGAGTTTAACCTTTTCCAAAGTAACACAATTGTTCTACTGATGTTTAGGTCCAGTAACCAAACAAAGGAAAATATAATCCACACTTCCCATCAGCTTCCAGCAAACTAATTTGTGAAAAAAAAGTGCAGCTGAACAAACTTAATAAAGACTATCAGCAGTCTGGTAGCAAACTCCTTTTGTCAGAGAGAGATCATTTGAGAGTCTCTGATAATTTGAATTAAAACTCAGGATGCTTACTGACTGAATAAGGCATGAGCCTACAAAAATGAATATTCATGCAACCAGAAAATAATGATGGCCTTTTGAGGTTCTGTTTCTATATCAATTTGTATCTATTAATGATATAAAATTTCAAACAGAATCCTTACAAAGACTATGTGCAAACTGACTAAATCAGATAAAAACAATCATAGTGTGCTGGAGAATTTGTAAGTAACCAGGCTTTCATTTACACTATGGGGGCAAATTTGAATTGGTTTATGATTCACAGCTGTTTTAAATCAAAAACACCATTTATACTTAAGCTTCAGATTCACATTTGTTTTGAGTTTGCAGCTGAATTTAGCAATGTGGTTAGATAATGGTGCTCAGCTATTTACCCTGATTGTATTTTGGAGTAAAAACTCCCATCTTTTGACCTCGGAATTGACCTGAATTGTGAACAGAAGATAGACACTGGGCTGGTATAAATGGCTAATACAAATCTCCTGCAAGAAAGCAGAGCTCAGGGCATGCTCGTAATTGAATACCACCCTACATTGCTCAGAGAAATGCAGAACCCATTCAAATACTCTCTGTCCTTTCCAAAATGAATATTATTCATTGTACCCAATATCTAACATTTTAAGTGCTGCTTTTTATGTTTCTATTTTAATAAGGTAAGCTAACACAGGTTCACAAAACTTTAACATGCTTTCTGTGAAATTAGCCGTGTATAAGCCGTTTTGCAGATCTTTACTTTTCCTGAAGGTCTTGACCATTGGTGCCATGCATGAATGAACTTTCAAATGAGATAACTCACGCTGAAGTCTGAAAATACATATTTTCATCTAGTCACATATACCCAACCATCAAATCAACCACCATTTGCTCAGCAGTATAGTATGTGAATTGGGTAAGCATTGTCCAAAACATTGCTGTCCTGAATAGAAAGAACTTTCATAGAGTAGGGGGGATGAATTTGTTTCAGATCAACAGGTCCAAATTGAATTCAATACCCCTATGTGTAAAAAAAGGTGTTAGCTCACAAACCAAGCAACTCGCTGCCATTTAGCAGCTCAAACTAGAAAACAGCTCCTGTGTGCTTCTTTTTTTTTGCCCTGTAAATAAACACCAATGTGAACTGGCAGGCACAATACCAGTATTATATTGTTCCACATAAAACAGTGGTTCTTTAACCTTTTACTAATAAAGCACTGTACCAGCTCAAGTACACTTCAGATCCATCAGACACCCTCTGTATATGTACATTACAAACATTTAAATTCTGTCTCCTCAGAGTTATTTGTCAATAAATGCTAGCAATTGCAAAATATCTGCGTTTATTTTCCCTAGAACATTGATATGAGCAAGGTGCAATATACAACACTGCAGAACAAATTCACGGCAACACTAAGCACAAATCTGAATAATAGACTAGGATCAAAATCATACCTCTTAAACGTTCTGATAGTTCTGCAGAGATATATGTATATTATTGTCTTATGAGGCTGATTATTTGATGTCATGGCTGGAAGAGGCTTTGGTGACAGTGGCCACATCACTAAGATCTTCAGCATCTGAAGCAGAATGAAGCCCCTTCTCTGTGGCCCTCTTGTGGCAGGTTTCACAGGCACTACCTTGAGTACATTCTAACTAAATCTGGGGGCTTCTTGCAGCATTTTCTGGTCTTTGTTCACCCATACATTTAAAAAAGAATTGACTGCTCACCTTAACACTTCAAATGTTTAATTTCATTTAGGAGTAGGGTACTCTTTCCTTTGAGAGGATTTTATAAGCACCCCTTCCATTTCGCCAACAACACTGGATAAGACTGAAGAGGCTATTCTCTTTCCTCAACTTTCTAAACCATCTTAACGTTAAGTGCCCAGACTAAAAGAAGAATTTCACAGGAACAGTGGCAATTTTAAACATATACTCAAAAAAAATGTACGTGTATTTGTAGATAACAATGCTAAACAAAGTGGAAAGGTATAAAAATTCAACAGCTCTTTGAACCCATTCTACTTATATAAAATGGTAGCAGTTGTCTGTCTCTCAAGAGCTTTAGTGTCACTATCAGTCAAATCCCTTTTAGATTACATGTTGATCAGGTCATCCTGAACTGAATCAGACATGGTTCCTATTTCCAGTGTTATTGCTGAAATATCTACCAAACCATATCCAATTACTAATCAAACATGTATACCCTGCTTCACCAAGGAGTACTTGCTATGCAAAATAATTTTCAATATATGAAGTATTAGGGTACAATTTGATAGACTGTCCACATGACTATGAGACCTAAATGTCCTTATCCAAATTTAAACTTTGCTGTGCCAGTGCCAGGAAGTACTAAGTTCCTTTCAAGATAAAAATGAAACTGTGGGCTGCATCTTATGCTCTCCGCAACTAGATTTGCGGATGGAGGAGGGTGGGTTGAACCATATAAAATTCAGTCCGTGTCACTTATCTGCCTGAACCAAAACTGACTAAAACGTTAAAGAGAAGAGGGAGGCATTTGGTGACACCCCACCACCCTTTGGCATATTGATTAATTAATGGTCACTGAATGGCCACCACTGACATTGTCTTTCCAGCAGCAGGCAAAGACAACATCACAGGGAAACCCTATCAGCTTTAACTAAATGGATCATATTGGGCAGAGGTGGGTACCTCCTTTGCAGGCCATATTCGGTCACCAAAGGTCAACATCCCACGCTCACCACCCCCTTTAACTCTTTGCGCTGGTTTCACCCCCAGTTGCCTCCATCCCCTACTCCAAGACCTCTGACTAACCAGCGGTCCTTGTGGCATGATGTGACTGCCAGTACTCTCAGCGGCTGCCAACGCTCACACTGGCACTGACACAGAACTGCCGGTCAATCTGACTAGTCTGCAGCTGTCTAAGGCAGGATGGGGCAGAACCTTCACCTTGAAGCAATCAGTATAGCTCCTCTTTTGATCTACTTCGGGGCAGCTGTCAAGATTGTAGGCATGCTCCCCACTGCATTTCAACTGGTGAGGCAGAGAGGGAATCGTGGCACTTTGTGAAATCCAGCTCTAACAGTGTGTGTGCATGAATTGTGTGCAAACTTAACAAAGAATATTAATTGGTATCAGCATGCAACTTCAGGTACTCAAAATATTCCTCTCAAATTTCTAGCTACAATGACCTTCATCTTTTTACATATTAAGATACAGATGAGGAACATTCTTTAACCCAAAATAGCTCATCCACCCCAGAAAGTCCTACTGTCTCCCATAAGAGCCTCTATTGTTTCTTAAACGTTTTAGCTCCTCCGCCATATCCGGAATTCATTCCATGTGTTGATCACTCTTTATGTAGAGAACCCCCTGACAGGCATGATAAATTTGCCTTGTGCTTGTTTGAATCTACGCCTTCTTGCCTCATTCTCAACAGTTAGCTTGAAGCAATGTTGTTTCTGTATTGTTTAAAGTATTGAAACTGCTGTAAGTTCTTTTCTGATGACATGATATACATCTGAAGCTTCTCTCCTATTGTTAAAAATGGCTTCTGGACCTTTCAACAGGTACTGAATTTGAAGGATTTACAAAACACTGACTAACTTAAATGGGACTGCCAAGCTCGGTCTTTGAAAATACAATCCATTGAATATTTTTCATTCAAAATACTACAGCGTTTTATTTAAAGAAGATTCAGAATATTTTTGATGAAAAAAGGTGAATAGTAGAGATTGAACTGATGATTTTAACAATCTGGGATATGCAGCTTATCATAGGTTCAACAGCTCATATACACATTTCTATTTAATTTTATTTCAAGAAAGAGAGCAATCACTGCTTTTGATGACAGCGCAAACTTTTTAAAAAGTCTCTTTTGAACAATTCTGATGCTGTTTTTATGCCTCACATTAATCAAAGCTCTACCCTGTTGTCTTTGCACAGCAAATCAGAATCTGCCCCTGGCAAAGAATGAGGAAAAGTCAACAGGAATTAAGTTTCAGTGCAACTGTTTACTCAACTGTGGCCCGCAGTTATTGAAATTTTATCCATGGTTTTGTGTGACTACAGCTGTAATGAATTCAGCATGCCTGCAATTCTCTAAGTAATGGCACATTTATTTCAAGCAACAACCTGCATGTCTATGTTGACCGAGGTAAACTGCAGTCTGGATGAAGGGGAAAAGCCAAGACGTTAACTATACCTGCTGTTGCTGGAGATGAACCAGTTCAGCAGCAGTCACTTCGATCGAAGACGTGTCACCGTTTGATCTCCCTTCCCTTGTGCTACTGTCTGGATAGTGGTTACCACTGCTAACTTCGTTCTGATTGGCTGAACCGTTGCTTGCTGCTTCAATCCCAGATTCTTGCATCATGACTCAAAAACCTGAAAAATAATTCAGAATAACAGCTGTCAACGCAGTAACCTTAGATTTTAAGTTTTTAAGTTGCCAAAACGCTGAAAAGATAGCACCTAGAACACTTTTATTTCTTTTAGGTTGCTGTGTATTGATTTTGCCGTTACTTAAGTTTTAAGTTTTTCTTTCCATTTTTCATTTTATTTATTAGTGGCACAAGAAGGCTTATATTAACACTGCAAGGAAATTACTGTGAAAAATCTCCTAGTCACCACACTCAGGTGCTTGTTTGAACACACCGAGGGAGAATTTACCATGCCAATGCAGCTAATCAGCAGGTCCTTCAGACTGTGGAAGGAAACTGGGGCACTTGGAGGATACCCACACAGGCATGGGGAAAAAGTGTAGACTCCACACAGACTGACCCAAGCTGGGAATTGAATACATATCCCTAGTGCTGTGAGGCAGCAGTGCTAACCACTGTGCCACCCCTTAACTACTTACACAAAAAAGCATCCATTTTTACTAAGTCACACTGGTTGGACCTTACATATATTAGAAAATTAATGCTACACATGATTATCTTCTATTCATTGGATCACACTATTTTTGTGGGAATTAATTTCACTGGTGATGTTAAAATAGCCATAAAACTAAGTGCATGTAGGATTCATGAAGAGTTTAATTTAGCCTTATTTTGTGTCAGTACTATGCAACATAATTAAAATGCAACAAAAGAGTAAAAAAGGCAATTAGGTTCATTTCCCATCAGTAACTAATGTGGACAAAAAAGCAGAAACCCATTTCATACTTGCACTGACTTTTTTTTTGCTCACATTAATGACGGAGAAAAAACATTCCAATGAACAATCATGTGCCTTAAAAAAACAGCATTTCACTGGTACTCTGAAAAAGTTAAGTTGGTTTCAAAGTCATATCCAAGAATTGCTACATGATTGTACTCCTGGAACATTGTTTGCTTCCCATTTTTTTAAAAAAAGTTACTTTCTGGACAGACTGGTTCAAATTCAGATGTGATCTCCCCAATCTCCTCCCACCCATCTCCAATTGGAGGAGCTTGCTGATATTCCTTTGAGCAGCTATATGTGGAACAACCATATGGGCAAAATGTTGGAGGTCAGCTGGCATCTGTAGAACTACATCCTGGCAGGGATTCAGGACCTTCAACAGAAAAAGGAAAATGGTGAAAATGACAGGGTGGGGAGGGGGATCAGATGAAGTACTGATCCATTTGAGGTCTACATCTTCAGTCTGCAAACAGAAAGTTATCAACGACCATGGTGGTCCAATGCTGAAGTAGTCATTGCTTAGCTGGACTAACTGCATGTTTCCCGCAGTGTGCAATGAATAGCCACGAATCTTTACTGAAAATTAATTTGATGTGCATAATAAGGTATCTGGATTAAATAATTTTTTTTGGAAAGTTGGGAGATTTAGAGAAGTGTTTAAACATATGCAGGATGGGTGCTGCAGCTTTATATTGTTGGATCAGTACATCTGTATTCTGAAGTACTGGAGATAATTGACTGGGTATGGAAAACATGCCCTAGGTTACATGGGTTTATTTTTTCGGATAGTTAAGAAATAAAATCTAATCAGTCTGACAAAATAAGTACCACCTTCTTAACTTTGGTTTGCCTTTGGCAGTTGGCAGGCTTTTAATTCATTTCACACCTTGATAGTGATGTACTTGTGTGATCAAACCCAACAATAACTCTACTTTGATGAGTTAACCTTTTTGGGAAAGTTGCTCAGCTAACAAGAAGAGAGGCTTTATTCCGGGACAGTTAATGAAGGTTGACCAAGTCAGGCTGAAATGAATTAACTTAACTGATCAATTATTTATATGAAGCAGAAAAAATGCCCTTAAAACACTCTGCCTAATCATCAAAGGAAGTGAAAATTGAGCTAAACACAGATTTATAATATCACATGCTTACTCCTGTGGGAAGCTCAGTCACTGGAACCAGAATGGGGCTAATAAAAGCCGACTGACAAAGATTTCAAATTAAAACAATTTCAAATGTCGTGTGACAGAAAATGTTTAACAGTAAGGAATGTTACTAAATCTGTAAACGAGAAATATAATTATCCAAACACAATGTGTCTATAATGCAGTTTTAAAATACTAACGTGCCATTCTACTAATATTACGCATGCACTGTCGCCCCATAATGAATTTTCACAATTATAAGAGGAGTAAATTTTCTAATGTGCAGTAGCTAAAAAGTAATCAAGAGAATGAGCCTAAAGGCTATTTCAATGTATGCAAAACTACTGACCCACAATAAACTGAAGGTAGCCCACAATGAATGCAGAATAATGCCCAAATGCTAAGTACCTATTCTGATGAGGAACAGCTAAAATTAACACTCAATTAATTTTTGAATCGACAAACAAATGAAACTCATAAATCTACCTTCTCATTAATTTTACTGTAGTGTAATACCATGCTGCAATATCGAGAAGAAATCTTAAGTGTTATCCATCATGAATATCAAAAAAGGGTAGCACTAAAACAGCATAAATTATGTATATTACCTGTTGGTAAAAATGATAAATGTTTTATCATTTCCAATGCATAATGTGAGTTTCAGCATTATTGAAGATAAAAAATATGTGATTTTCTTTGAATACTCATCTGGAGCAAAACTGCATTAATTAATGGGGGAACGGGTCTGCTTCTCAAACACATATGATTTGTCAAGGTCACAATGTCTGTTGTTTTTTTCCTTATCTTTGAACTGTCCTAGCATTCTGTTGCCAATGTTAACAGGTTCTGTCAGGTTTAAATGCACAACAAATATCCCGAAACAACAACAACATTTAGAACAATAACACAAACAGTCCATGTAAAGGTGTCTAACTTGTTTACCAAACATCATGAGAAACAAACTGGGCAGATGGTCACCTGCAACTGCCTCACTCACAATTGCAGCACAGCACTGCAACTCCCTGCAACAAGCCTGTTAAGTTAGCATTTGTTGGACAAAAGAACTTTGGCCATCTCACGCACCCAGCATGCCCATACTTCTCTTGTTCAGCTCTGTCTCTTTTTGTTGGCTGGCAGGGTGGGTGGGGAGGGGGAAGGAAAAGAAAGCAAACAACTGCATAGATACCATTCCACTCTAAGGAAATCTAGTGGAGAACTAAACAGCTTTGCTAATCTGCTAGCTCCTTCACTCGAGTCTCCGATAAGAAAAGCAAACCCAAGTCTGCTTGAGCTGCATTCCATGGACAAGTTCCCTTCTTCTTTATCAAAACACAGCACTAAATTTTGTTCAACCATACAGGGTAAACTGCTGCGCACACCCGTAAACAGAGGTATATTTGTTTAATAACTGATTGCTGCCATAGCTACAGTAAACAACGTGCCTGCATTTGTGTTCGTGAACAAACACATCATCTTGCAAGACCAATTTAACATTAACCAGGTGGAATAATCGACAGATTTTGGAGGTGACACTCAGCCAAGACAATGTAAACAGAATGGAGGAGGAGAAAGGGGCCATTCTTAGGGAATCAAGGTCGAGGCAATGCATTGTGGCTTGAGTAAACAGTGGGAAGAACTTAAGACAAACAACTATTCAGTCTTCTTTCATCCACTGACATTTATACAAGTGGTGATTTTTTTCGTATATTAACATATATCAGCTGCTGCCCACCATGAAATCAGCCCAGCGAGAGATCAGGCCAACCTGTTTACACAAGGTTCTATTTACTCACAAGGAAGGATCATTCGTATCAGCAGCTTAGCCTTATCCATCCACTGCTAACACACACAACCTTGGCTGTATTTCTTCCAATCGAGTGTCTTTTTCATGTTAAAATAATTCTTCCAATTTTCTTTTGTTACAATTCGCATGTACTTTTTGCAGCCCTAATATGGACAACACAACCAGAGAACATTAAGGATTGCAGGAGAAATTATTCTAATATGGAATTTTTTAAAGTTGTCTGACACACAAATATGACTTAAGTGTGCATTTAAACTGGTTTGAAATAAACACACTCACTGAGAGCGATGTGCTCCAGGCAAAACTGAATAATTTCATCAAATGTCAACATGTGGGAAATGGTTTTTCTGAGCATGTGTTGTTCAAAGCATTATAACACTTGAGCAATCTTGAAGCATCACAAGGAGGGTGGATTTGAGGAGAAGAGATACAGTTTACAACTGTTCTACAAGATAATGTGTTCCCTTCAAGTTCCACATTATGAATTATTGTTCACAATCTGTTTGTCGACAAACATAGGAAAATATATCTTCGGCATTATCACCTGATCAAAATGTTGATCTATCTGCTACCAATTTGAGCTGTAAAATTCATTTATTTAGATAACTTTTGTTCAGTTCTGCATATGTGACCCCTGTTTCAGTGTTGTATTTAGGCTTTGGGAGTGTTCAGATAATCATCAGTTTCTGAAGATTCCCCATTCCTGCTGTTCTCAAATGTTGCACAACATCCATGTTTAAATTTACTCAGACACTGTAATCATACAAAACAAATCCCATTGACCATATTTCACATGCATTACTCTTCAAGATAAAAATATATTTTAAATAATCTTCAAAGTGAAGCATTTTTTAAACAGAGAATGGAATTCTCCTATTTTGAGACTAAGTGCAATAGTGGGTAGTCCTATCAGCCACAATGGCAGAGCCCACGCCAGATTGAGTGCTTTGAACCTCATTAGTTATGCACAGGCAAATTCCCCTCCAATTCTCCTGGCAGTGAACAACTGATTGGTACGTCTGCCTTCAGGTAACAGAATTGAAGGTGTAATATTGAAATACCAGACCAGCACTCATAATATCACTTTCTCCACCAGAATGAGAAGGATGTCAGAGGGAAAGACAAGCAGCCTCAAGAAGAGTCAGTTCCTCAATTCAATCGCCATCCCCTTGAGCCCATCACTTGCGAGCGCCCATGCCTCACTACTTCCCAGCACTCCCAGAGTCTTCATCCATTCCTTTCCAGTAAATAATGTAGCATCCCTTTGATACCCTTGTTTGTGAGTTTTGCACGCTGGCTTGTTGGGGTCAAGCTTCCCTCCCCTCGCTCTTCCCTCTGTCTTCCATTGTTCGCCTTCTTCATTTACTTCTTTTCTTAGCCTCTGCCTATCCTAGTGAACCCACACCCTACCTCCTACCACATTGCTCACTTTGTCTTCGTCAGGCCATTCCCCCTAACCCTACCCCTCTTCATCTCATAATCCAACCACAGCAATAGCTGCTGGCACACGTGTCCCACAGCACAATCCTATCCAGATACACACTAGTGTGTGTGACACCAGAGAGGAAGAAAGCTCCTGCATTCCCCAACCCTAGTGTGGTACTGATCTGAGACAGTGACACAGCACAGTCCATGATTCCAGTAACAAGATGCTTTTCAAGAAGACCAGCTTCACATGGACATGGAGGGATGGAACTGGTCTGCCCCAACACAGTGGTAAACAGCACATCAGGAGCAGTACAGCACTGTGGCCGAAAGATTTGCTGTAGCCATTTCAATCTCTTGTCAACTGAGGACCATCTTGTGCATGCCACTCTTTAACAGTTGAGTTTGAAACTGACATGATTTCCCACTGGCATGACACAAGGTTTGAAGGCTTGACGGGATTCCAGAGGGCAGTAGTTTTAGTGAGCTTTCCTGAGAAGCAAATGACACTCACCATCACATGCCAACAAAATGGCCCACCTGCCACTGGGAGAATTCCAACGTAATTTTACACTAGCCAGATAATTTGTGCCCACCCACCACCAAACCCACCAGGAGCGGATTGGGAAAATTCCGCCTAGAATGCTTTAAAGACAATCCATATCAAATTGAAACAAAGAAGCTTTGAGATCAAAGTGAATCTGTACTACAGCCTCAGGGCTTGCTTACATTTTCGAAAAATAATTGACTGCAGTACTTCATAGCAAATTGGTATCAGTTGTTATAGCAAATTTTGGTAAGCAATAAGTTTAAGATTATGTTAAGTTATTATTTATTAATGTCACAAGTAAGCGTACATTAACAATGCAATGAAGTTGCCATGTAAAAATCCCTGAAAATAGTTAGCACATTCCAGTACCTGTTCAGGTATGCTGAGGGAGAATTTATCATGGCCAATGTATCTAACCAGCATGTCTTTTGGACAATGGAACGAAACTGGAGCATGCAGAGGAAACCCATGCAGAGACGGGGAGAACATACAGACTCCGTACAGAGAGTGACCTAAGCTGGGAACTGTGACCCAAGCCCTGGGCCCTGCACTTTGAAACAGCAGTGTTAACTACTGCGCCACCATGCCACCCCAGTAATGACATCAGGTATTTTAGGAATCAAAAGTTTTGTAGCAATTCTCCCAAAACAATTCTAAGTGTCGATTTTGCATAAAAACTGGAATAAATCCCACTGTTTTTCTTAGCGGCAGTTTCAAAATGAATCTCCCACACTCTGTAGTGCACAAGCGTGAGTCATGCTGAAAAATCAGTGGGCACGGCTGTTGCCACTGGAGAGGCCAATAGCATAGCGCTGAGTGAGCCACTCTTCATGCACCGATCTGTCACTGCCAAGATCAGTGCATGCACATTTAGCCCCGCGTTGCCAGCCTCCCGATCGCTGGCCTGCTCCGCAATCCCCACCATGCTGTCTCATCAACCCCCCAGACAGCCCGATCGCTGTCCGGGCCTGTCTTGCCTTCCACCCCTGACATGCCTTGATTCCCCCATCCAGCCCCCCACAGCAGTCTTGATCTCCTTCCCCGCTGGTCCCCCCAATTGCTGGCCTCACACCCTCTGTCACCCAGCCAGACTCTACAGTGGCAACTGGACTCCTATACCATGAATCGCCTCCCAGAAGCCCTGCCTCCATTTGACCCCACCTCTTGGCACTGCCAAACGTCCAATGCAATGTCAATGTGCCCCCTGGACATTGCCACTGCCACTTAGGTAGTGCCAGTGGCCTGGCTTTCACTGCCAACCTGGCAATATCCGGGACATATCCCCCACTTACCTCTGAGCTCCTTGGGGCCTCTATGGCCCCTTCTTCACTCCAGCATGTTTGGGCTGTCAGAAGCGATTGTAAACCCTGCTAGAGTGAACCAATTCTGGTGCGGAAAAAGGCTAGTGGGCCCAGACACCCAAGCCTGCTAATTACATAGAAACGATATTACAGTGAGTATTTAAATAAATTATACAGCTCCGCTCTGATTTCTGGCAAGGGTCTGAAGGCACTGGAAATCCAGCACCCTGAGACTTGCGGAGGCCATGGTGCCCAGCAGGAAGCCTACGAAACAGCCTCCACTTAGGTCTCCCGATCCACTACTGCCCCTTTTATTCTTTCTAAAAATCCAAAGGAATGATTCCCTTTTTGTTATCAAAATGAAGGTTTTCACATGTGAAGAATAGATCACATATTGCAGCTTTTGGTAAGCAGTAAGTTTAAGTTTGTTTTAAGTTTTTATTTATTAATGTCACAAGTAAGCGTGCATTAACAATGCAATAAAGTTGTGTGAAAATCCGCTCGTCACCACACTCTGATGCCTGTTCGGGTACACTGACTGAGAATTTACCATGGCCAATGTACCTAACCAGCACACCTTTTGGACAGTAAAAGGAAATTGGAGCACCCAGTGGAAACCCACACAGACACGGTGAGAACTTGCAGACTCCACACAGACAGTGACCCAAACCGGGAATCATGACTCATCCCAGGGCCCTGCACTGTGAGACAGCAGTGCTAACTATTGTACCACTGTGCCACCCCAGTAATGACATCATGCAATCCAACATTAAGCAAAACATGGACTGGATGCAGGGAAAGCCTCCCTGACGCAGTTCCACAAATAAACGTTTTCTCCAAGCTCAAAGCATTATATCTTCTGCCCTTTCTCATGCCAATGAAAATACTGGACACATGCATTGCCATCAAGGAAGGTCATCTCAACACTTACTGTACTGCAGGCCCATGGATAACCTCACAATGCTGCACTTCTCCAGCTTCCATCCTGAATACAGTAAAGAATCCATCCCCTACGGACAAGCCCTCTGTATACACAGGATCTGCTCAGATGCTGAAGGATGTCCTCATAAGAACAGGATTATGGTGCTTCACTCATCGATCAACATTTCCAACGGCCACAGCAAAAACCCGCACCGACTTCCTCAGAAGACAAACACGGGATATGGCTGACAGAGTACCCTTCATCATCCAGTACTTCCCAGGAGCAGAGAATCTACAACATCTTCTCTGGAGCCTTCAACATGTTATCGATGAAGATGAACATCTCGTCAAGGCCAACCTCTCTTCTTACCTTCAAACAACTGCATAACCGCAAACAGACCACTGTCCGCAGAAAACTACCCAGCCTTCAGGAGAACAGTGACCACGATACCACACAACCCTCCCACAGCAACCTCTGCAAGATGTGACAGATCATCTACACAGATGCCATCGTCTCACATGAAAACACCATCCAGCAAGCATACGGTACATAATCTTGCGACTTGACTATCTTTGTCAACTTGATAAGCTGCAGGAAAGGATGTCCCGAGACATGGTACATTTACGAGATCGTACAGGCGCTACAACAATGGATGAATGAACACCGCTCAACAATCAACAGGCAGGAGTGTTCTCTTCCCGTCAGGGAACATTTCACCAGTCACGGGCATTTAGTCTCTGATCTTCGGGTAAGCGTTCTCCAAGGCAGCCTTCACAACACACAATGCAGAATCACCAAGCAAAAACTGATAGCCAAGTACCACACACATGAATACGGCCTAAAGTGGGATCTTGGGTCTATGTCACACTATCTGTAACACCCACAACTTGCCTGGACTTGCAAAATCTGAGTAACTGTCCTGGCTTGAGACAATTCATCCCTCTTCAATCTGTGCTTAACCCTCTCTCCACCCACATTGTCTTTATCTGTGAAGATCTGATTATTTGTAAAGACTCGCATTCCAACCATTATCTTTTAAATTGAGTCTGTGTCTATATATACCCTGTTTGTGAACACAACTCTTCACTCACTTGACGAAGGAGCAACACTCCGAAAGCTTGCACTACCAAATAAACCTGTTGGACTTTAACCTGTTGTTATGAGACTTCTTATAGTAAAAATAAAAGCCATACAATTTCTGTCATCTAACCTTCTTGAGTCATCATAAATGATCCAAGCTCATCATTTTGGATTGACTGCAGGTGAATGGAGCCAGCTCAGGGATCAGAATGGCTCAGATGCATCTGAACACTCACTTCCGGGTCTGAAGACTATGAATCAAGTCCCATGTGAGAGACATGAGCTGGAAATCTATGCTGACACTCCAGTGCAGTACGAAGGGAGTCCTACAATATCAAAAATGCTTTCTTTCTGATGAGACATTAAAACAAGAACTTTGTCAGCCCTTTCAGTCGATTTAAGGGATCCCAGGCACTATTTCAAAACAGTGCAAAAAAGTTCTCCAATATTCTGGCCAATACTTATCCCTCTACGAATATCATTAAAACGGATTATCTCATCATTATCACACTATTGTTTGTGGGGCCTTGCTGTGTACAAATTGACTGCCTCATTTCCTACATTACAATAATTACACAGTGAAAGTGCTCAATCAAATGTAAAGTGCTTGGAATGTCCTGAAGTCATAAAAGGCATTAGATAAACACAAGTCTTTTTTTGCCAGTATAAACTGGCAGCTGGATGAACTGGGGGACATTTTCCCTCAGGTATTCAAACAGTCAGTAGGCAGAGCAATTTTCCTGACCACCTGTTTCATGTCTCAGGCATTAAGATCACCAGCAGATGATGCAGGAAAGGATTCTGCCAGAGATCTGCAGCACTGATGACAAGTGTCAAATCAGCACTGACGACAAGTGTCAAATCATTCTGAGACAAGTTTGTCCTGCTGATTTCTTTGTGTAATTTCTCAGTATTTAATGTGAGCTGAGTGCTCTGAGAAGAACACGTTCTACCAATTCCCCACTTGCTTACAGAGTCTGAAGACTGTTGAAGAGGAGAGTTCTAAATGTCAATGATGTAGCAATGGGAATACAAGTGAAAGCAATGCAGGGACAGAAACAGGTCTTGTTCACCATGAAAGTCCTGAATTTGTCCCCTGAATTGATGTTTTAGCATGACAATAGCTTTTTCCATTAGTGACCCAGAACCTCAAAAATTCTCATGAGGTATCACCTTTTCACTGCAGTTCCTAAGTGCTGTACAGGCATCATCACAATATGAAATCTCATAACACCAGGTTAAAGTCCAACAGATTTATTTAGTATCACAAGCCACTAGCTTTCGGAGCACTGCCCTTTCATTAGGTGAGTGGGAGTTCTGTTCACAAACAGGGCACATAAAGACACAAATTCAATTTACAAACTAATTCATTATTCTGTAAATTGAATTTGTGTCTTTATATACCTTATTGTGAACAGAACTCTCACTCAAGTGATGAAGGGGCAATGCTCCGTAAGCTGGTGGCTTGTGCTACCAAATAAGCGTGTTGGACTTTAACCTGGTGTTGTGAGACTTCTTACTATACCTACCTCAGTACAATGCCGACATCTCCATGACAATCACATTCATGTTTTGTCCGAGAATAATCAACTATACAGTCTAGGTCAAATTGGTATTAACAGGACATGGTTTGATCCCTGTTGCAGCTGGGGTAAGTTCAGGTCCTGCCTCTTTGCCCTACCCAAACGTAGGTCATGGCACTGTGGGTCAGACCTGCCTTCAGGCAGAGAACTCACGAAGGCTAATCGCCTATGGATCTGCTGCTCTGTGTTAGAAGTGCTGAGTTCCTGGGCATGCAAGAAGAATGCATTATGGCTATCACCAGGATACCATATACATATCTACATAATGTGTAGACAGTAATCACATGCCAGATGCACACAGAGTATGGGCATTCCTTCAGAATCATAAAAGCTCTTGATTCATGTGACACTGCATAAATTTCCATGAGAGCTCTGAGTAGCAAGCTGGACTTTTGGGAACCTGCAGTTGCTGCAAATCCCATTGCTCTGTCCTGTTAGTGGGAAACTTGTTGCCTTAGTAAATAAGAATGCCTATTTCTTCTATTATGCAGCAGTGTGCAGCTGACTGAATAATGTGTGCCACGTTCCCTGCTGCAGCCCAAAAAGGCCTTGCGGGCAACCAAAACTTTAACCGTCACTGGCTTGGTGGTCCCATGACTCAGAAAGCTGTCATCTCTCCTGCAATCTTCACTCAAATAAAAAGCAAAGCGCTATTAAGTGGTACTTACTCACAATAATCTGCTCACTGATGCTCAGTTTGGGTTCCATCAGGATCACTCAATTCCAAACTCATCATAGCCTTGGCCCAAATATGGACAAAAGAGCAGAATTCCAAAGGTAACATCAAGGCATCACTTGGTTGGGTGTGCCTTTAAGGAAGAACTACAAAAGGCCATGAATGTAGCCCAATCCAGCACACAAACTCGCCTCCCATCCACTGACTCTGTCTACACTCCCACTGCATCTGTAAAGTAGTCAGCATGATTAAGGACCCCACACACCCCAGACATTCTCTCTTCCTTCGAGAAAACAATATAAAAGTCTGAGGTCACATACAAATCGACTGAAGAACAGCTTCTTCCTTGCTGCTGTCAAACTTTTGAATGTACTTTTCTTGCATTAAGTTGATCTTTCTCTACACCCTAGCTATGAATGCATTATGACTACCACTAGGATAATCAACTATATGCAGTGTAGATCAGACTGGTACTAACAGGACAGGGTTTGATCCCTGTTGCAGCTGGAGTGAGTTCAAGTCCTGCTTCCTTGCCCTACCAAACACAGGTCATGGCACTGTGGGTTAGATCTGCCTTCAGACAGGTCTGACCCACTATATTCTGCATTCTCTCATTTCCTTCTCCATGAACAGTATGTTTGGTTTATATAGTGCACAAAAATCAATACTTTTCACTGTACATCTGGCAATAATAAATCAAATCAAATCACCAGTTAAGTTCAATTGGAATTAGGAGAGATCTCTCCACTGGCTGGAGTCATAGGAAAATGGTTGTGTTGTTGAAGGCCAAACATGTCAGCTCTAGGCATCACTGCAGAAGTTCGTTAGGATGGTATCTTAGGCTCAACCATCTTTAGCTGCTTCATCATTGATCTTTCCTCCATCATAATGTCAGGAGTGGGGATATTCATTGACCTGTCTGGACAACATTCAGAATTGGACTAATAAATAAAAGTTACATTTGCTCAACAGAACAACCAGGACAGTGATTAATGGTATGCAGCTGGTGGACATTCACTTGTGCCCTAATAAGTAGACACAGACTGAAACCATGGCTTTTTGACTCAGTATGTAGATAGGCCAACTAGAGGTGAGGCTACATTGGATTTGGTGCTGGGCAATGAGCCAGACCAGGTGTTAGGCTTGGAAGTTGGTGAACATTTTGGGGATAGTGACCACAATTCGGTTACGTTCACCTTAGTGATGGATAGGGATAGGCATGAAGCTGGGGGCAGTAGTTATAGATGGGGGAAGGGTAATTATGAGGCCATCAGGAGAGAATTAGGGTGCATAGATTGGACTAGGAAACTACAGGGACTGGAAACATCTGGAATGGGGTGCTTATTCAAGGAGCAGCTGCTGCGAGTCCTTGATAAGTATGTCCCTGTCAGGCAAGGAGGAAATGGTCGAGTAAGGGAACCTTGGTGTACAAAAGAAGTTAATTCGCTGGTTAAAAGGAAAAAAGAGGTTTATGTCAGGATGAGGCTTGAAGGCTCGGTTAGTGCAATGGATAGCTATAGATTAGCCAGTAGGGAGCTAAAGAGTGAGTTGAGGAGAGCTAAGAGGGGACACGAGAAGACTTTGGCTGATAGGATTAAGGAGAATCCTAAAGCTTTCTTTAGATATGGTAAGAATAGAAGATTGGTTAGGGCAAGATTAGGGCCAGTCATAGACAGCAGTGGGAAGTTGTGCGTGGAGCCTGAAGAAATTGGAGAGGCACTGAATAAATATTTCTCTTCGGTATTCACGCAGGGTGATGTAAATGTAGTTATGGAGAACACTGAGGTACAGGGTTGCAAACTGGAAAGTATTGAAGTAGATAGGGAGGATGTGCTAGATATTCTTGAGGGTTTGCAGTTGGATAAGTCCCCTGGGCCGGACAGGATTTACCCTAGGATTCTCTGGGAGGCAAGAGAGGAGATTGCAGAGCCTCTGGCTCTGATCTTCAGGTCCTCGTTGGTTACGGGTGTGGTTCCGGAGGACTGAAGGATAGCGAATGTGGTCCCATTGTTTAAGAAGGGGAAGAGAGACCTTCCAGGGAATTATAGGCCAGTGAGTCTTACTTCTGTTGTGGGCAAGGTATTGGAGAGAATTATTAGGGATAGGATTTATAGTTATTTAGAGAGAAATGAATTGATTGGGGATAGTCAGCATGGTTTGGTGAAGGGTAGGTCATGCCTTACTAACCTCATTGAGTTTTTTGAGAAAGTGACCAAAGAGGTGGATTGGGGTAAGGCGGTTGATGTAGTATATATGGACTTTAGTAAGGCGTTTGATAAGGTGGCCCATGGAAGGCTTCTGCAAAAAATGCAGATGTATGGGATTGAGGGTGATTTAGCTAATTGGATTAGGAATTGGCTAGCAGATAGAAGACAGAGGGTGGTGGTTGATGGGAGATATTCATCGTGGAGTTCGGTGACGAGTGGTGTGCCTCAGGGGTCTGTTTGGGGCCCCTGCTGTTTGTAATTTTTATAAATGATCTGGATGAGGGTATTGAGGGATGGATCAGTAAATTTGAAGATGACACTAAAGTCGGTGGAGTGGTAGATAGTGAAGAGGGGTGTTATAGTTTGCAGAGGGACTTGGACAAGTTGCAGAGCGGGGCCGAGAGGTGGCAAATGGAGTTTAATGTGGAAAAGTGTGAGGTAATGCACTATGGCAGGAATAATAAATGGGTAGAGTATAGGGCTAATGGTAGGATTCTTAGTAGTCTTGATGAACAGAGGGATCTTGGTGTGTATGTGCATAGATCCCTGAAAGTAGGCAGTCAAGTCGAGAAGGTTGTTAAGAAGGCATATGGATTCTTAGCTTTTATTGGTAGGGGGATTGAATTTCGGAGCCGCAACGTCATGTTGCAACTGTACAAAACTCTAGGGCGGCCACACTTGGAGTATTGTGTACAGTTCTGGTCCCCGCATTATAAGAAAGATGTGGAGGCATTGGAGAGGGTACAGAGGAGGTTTACAGGATGTTGCCTGGTATGGAGGGCAGGTCTTATGAAGAGAGGCTGAGGGATTTGAGGTGGTTTTCGTTAGAAAGGAGGCGGCTAAGAGGAGACCTTATTGAAACATATAAGATGATTAGAGGTTTAGATAGGGTGGACAGTGATAGCCTTTTTCCTAGGGTGGAGAAAGCTAGCACGAGGGGACACAGCTTTAAATTAAGGGGTGATAGTTATAGGACGGATATCAGAGGTAGGTTCTTTAACCAGAGTGTGGTTAGGGAGTGGAATGCCCTGCCTGCGGCAGTTGTAGATGCGCCAAGTTTGGTGGCGTTTAAGAGGTTAGTTGATAAGTTTATGGAAGAGAAGGGAATGGTTTAGTTTGGAGGGTCATTGCTTTTTTCATAATTGCTTGGCGCAACATTGAAGGCCGAAGGGCCTGTTCTGCGCTGTAATGTTCTATGTTCTATGGCTGTTTTGTCAGGTGAATGCTTGTGATAGGTAACTACAAAAGTGTAAAGATTGACTCTAGTTCCATCCTTCACAAAATGGTTTTCTGAATTGTAACAGCAATGACCATTTCATTGTAAACAATGGCATTCGATGACATTACTGCTGGTGAATCTCTCACTATCAACATGTTGGGGATGGGGCAGTGTAGATGGAGGATGCCATTGATCAGAAACTTAACTGAACCAGCCATATAAATATTGTGGCTATAAGAGCAAGACACAGAATAAGAACTCTGCAGTGTTAGGAGGTGTTGGACATAGTTCAGTAGGTCTGATTAAAATATTTATAGTCAAGGGTAGTTCAATATTAAGTATCCATTAACTACGAGAAACTCTATACAAAAGGTACAGGAAGGTTTTCATACTTGCCTTGACACATGGCTCTGTCCAACAGTATACTGACTCCTAGGTGTGGATCATGTGTTCTCTTACATGACTATGTGGGCAGTACTGTGTTCAGTCTCACATTAACCCTTTATGTGCCAGACCTTTAAGCACGAGGATTTGCTTGCCATCACACCTTAGTGGCTCCAGAAATATTCCCACAACCACAAGGTGGATTTTTCTGGTCTATAAAGCGTGTGTCTGTTGTTTGTAACTTGAGGTCTCACAGTTATGGTTCTTAGTCTAATAGGCCCACAACTGGCTGTGTCTGTTTGTGAGATGGCCATTGAGATATTCGTATTCCAGAATGTAAATCTAGGATCTTTGACCTCACAAAAGAAATTTGGTTGTGTCCTTCTGGTGTGCTGTCTTGACCTTGTGCATCTACTTGGGATCTTATGTGCATTTTGGTGTTTTGGCTTTGCACAGCTTCCAGAAGAGTCGTATTTAGTTAAATTGAAAACATTGGGCCGAAATTGCCAGATATTGATCATGCCTGTGGGAGCACTTCACTCCATAGTGCTAGTATAGCCATTGTGCTGGAAAGTTAGGGAGCCTGGAGTCTTCCTGTGTCTGTGCTTTTTCATTAACTAAGGTTTACTTGTACTGCGGTTTGCTTTTTCCCCTTAATGTGAATCTGTGCTGGAAATGGATTTCAAATTGTCTGACAATCTGGATGGCAGACTCAAAGGTTAGATTTTCCTTGACTTGAAACAATTCTTTGCGCAATGGGTTGAGAGAACAAATGGCTATTGAAACAGAAACTGTCCAACATTTCAATCGGCAGTGGATATTTCAGAAGGAAGAATGTGAAAGGATTTACAGAAAGACAAAGATTGGGTGAAGAGCTTGCACTGAGCACAAGTGGACAATTCAAAAGATGTCACACTGTGATGTAATTCAGCAGCAAAAGGTGGGAATGGGCTGGAATGGTGAGTGACTTACAGTTAGTATTTTGGTCTTGTGAGAATCTCAAGCAGATTCAATTGGATGAAGATTTGATATTGTTCTCTAACATTGAAGCACAGCAGGACTGACTACTTCACTTGTTCTCACTGCAAGATTTCTGTCCTGAAGAACTATTAGTGATATTTAATGGGATCTAAGATGGACACTGAGCTGGAAGTTTCTCCTTGTGTAGCTTTTCAAATTGAGCTCAGCACCTGTCTGATCTAGGTGACAATTTTCAACAGGCTGGATATTTACTTGCAAAGGAAACATCTACAGGCCAATGGGGGGAAGAAAAAGTTAAAGTGAGAAATTAGTTTGTCTTAAAAGAGCTAGCACATACACAATGGACCAAATGGTCTTCATCAGTGCTGTATAATTCGATGATATTGACTGCAACAATTCGAGAGAGTGATACACCATCAACTTCTCAACAGCAATTAAAGATGGACAATAAATGCTGATCTTGCCAGTGTTGGCCATATCCTGTGAATGCATTAAAGTACATTTTTTTGGGCAGAATAGTAGTAGTTTTATTTTGAACCTGGTTCGAATTATACTAAGCTGGAAATGCTAGCTGTCCAAAGGATTGAATTTTTCTTACCTTGAAAAATACAGAAAAGAAATAATAAAATGCGAAATTCAAAAGTTCATTCATTTTAGTTGGAGATTGTGGGGCAGGAACAATAATGGGTGGACAGGCACATGCGCAGATGGCCCACAGTGGGGTCTCCAAAAAAAACATAAAAACAGTACATTCGCTCAAACTTTGCAGCAAATAAATACAATTGCACAATTAATGCTGAATTAAGGACAGTTCTGTGATGCAGATTCACTAGGTTGAAGCAGTCCAAACACATTTCACGTGGGGTGTAACAGTTAATGAATAAAAGAAACTTTTAATCCTTCAGTCTGGATTGGATCTGTACCATGGTCACAGAGGTAAAGTGTGCTAACATAATGCACCACCCATTTCCCTGATTCCACTGCCATGCTGTCGACAGGATCTGCCTAATTGAAATAACTGGACATTGCATTTACCACAAGGTTATGCATGATTACAACTGGATGCCCCATAGCTGTCCTGTAATTATTTTTTCTAACAGAAAGGAAGTACGGATGCTACATTGCAAAATCTCAGATATATTTGCAGGAACAATGTAGATCAATTTCCTGAACATGTGTTGTACTCAAAACACTGACTTCTACTCTTCACCCTCAGATTAGAACCAATAGTTAAAGTGCCACACAAGTCACATATTCTTCAGGTTGAATACCATTATAAAAAATACAAAATCTTCAAATCAGATGATTCTGGACAGGGCATTATTTTTCTCTCAGGTTTCTTTTTTTCCTTTCCCTCCTAAAAGCACAGATTATTTTACAAACCTCAGTTTGAAGAATCATCTCTGGTACCTTATCCAAAAATCATCATTATTCGTACAATACTTCCAACAGTCAATGCCGGGCTACTGGTGTATATCAGACACCTTAGCAGGGCACAATAACTGCAGGAATTCTTCAGTCATGTGCCATTGATTAAAGACATATTCCAGGATTCACCAACTTTGTCCATGGCTGGGATTGTCCAGTGAATGGAGTTTTGGCTTAGCGCCAAATTCTGCATACTTGTTAGCAGCGGTGGAAGGGGTGTATGAGACTGGACAACTCCAGCTTACATCCTCTAACACAAATCTCTAGCAAAGCACACTCGCTGATATTTCTATATCTAACCATAGACAATGCAGCCAATTGCAAATGAACTTACATCAATTTATCATAGAATTCTACAGTACAGAAGGAAGCCATTTGGCCTATAGAGTGTGCACCAACCACAATCCCACCCAGGCCCTATCCTCATAATCCATGCGCTTACTGTTGTTGGTCTCCCTGACACTAAGAGGCAATTCAGCATTGCCAGCCCCTCTAATCCGCATATCCTTAAACTGTGGGAGAAACCAGTGCACCCAAAGGAAACTCACACAGACACGGGGAAAATGTACAAACTCCATATAGATAGTGACCCAGGCCCGGATTTGAACCCAGGTCCTTGGCGCTGTGAAGTAGCAATGGTAACCACTGTGCCACCCTATGCAGCAGAGGCTAATGAATCAAACCCAATCAGTACAGCTCAAAGATAGTGGGTGGAATTTTCTCAAAAAAAACTCAAAATATCGAATGGGTGAGAGAACGGTAGGTTTTCTGTCTTTTTGAGCTAGGTAAGTATGCTGAATTTACGGCATTCTGTGCATAACAGGAGCCATCACATGATTCTCATCAGCAAGAGAATGGGTGGAGTCTCGGTTCACCTGTGAAGCTGGCTGTTGAGTGCAGAAGATGCCATTTTTTAGGCACCCCAATCTCCCAGTATATTGCATACACATCCCACCACCGCCCTCCACAACATTATTTTACAAATGAAAAAGAGGTTTCGCTGATGTTTGCTGCTCAACAAGCATCAGGAAGAATTCAGGTGACCACATCACACAGAAACAGCTAAAGGCTATTTAAAATAACCAATAAAAATAAATTGCCTGGCTATTAATCTCATGGCTGTTCTTAGGATTTTGTTGAGCATGTATTGGCCACTACTCTTCCTAATTTATGATCAAACTTCAAAAATACATAAAAGGATGTGAATGTTTTGGAGCAAGTCCTGAGGCCATGAGAGACATATATACTCGTAAATGATCTTCCTTAATACATTTAAGAACAAAAACAAAGAAAGACAAATACACTCACAATATATTTTCAACTCAATTGAGGAGCAAGAGAACAACACAATATCTAGACAGCCGATAACATAACCCAGGGGGTGTAACAGTAAGATACCCTTGCTATTGGAATTGGATATTGTAACTGATTATTGACTTAACAAAAGAAACACCTCTGTCTCTTTTGTGGACTCATTCTCTTTTTTTTGCATTACCTTTCAAACTAGTCACCTTCCCTAAAGTAAAGTTTATTTATTAGTCACAAGTAGGATCATATTATTCGTACAATACTTCCAACAGTCGATTGGGCTACTGGTCTACTGGTTACCAGGGCTACTGGTCTATATCAGACACCTTAGCAGGGCACAATAACTGCAGGAATTCTTCAGTCATGTGCCATTGATTAAAGACATATTCCAGGATTCACCAACTTCGTCCATGGCTGGGATTGTCCAGTGAATGGAGTTTTGGCTGAGCGCCAAATTCTGCATACTTGTTAGCAGCGGTGGTAGGGGTGTATGAGACTGGACAACTCCAGCTTTCATCCCCAAACACAAATCTCTAGCAAAGCACACTCGCTGATATTTCTATATCTAACTATAGACAATGCAGCCAATTGTAAGTGAACTTAGATCAATTTATCATAGAATTCTACAGTGCAGAAGGAAGCCATTTGGTCTATAGAGTCTGCACCAACCACAATCCCACCCAGGCCCTATCCCCATAACCCATGCACTTACTCTGTGAAACTACTGTGAAAATCCTCTAGTGGCCACACTCCAGTGCCTGTTCAGGTACACTTAGGAAGAATTTAGCATGGGCAATTTGTCTTTCAGACTGTGGGAGGAAACTGGAATATCTGGGGGAAATCCACACAGACACACTATATGCAGTCCCTCTGGATTAAAGATGATTTGCTTCCACTCTAGTTCAATATTTAATACAATCGCTGATAAGTCCAATGTGCAATCTGCAGACAATACTAAATGAAAGGCAGGTTATGAGTGAAGGGTTAGGGAGATGAGGTATGTGGGGTTTTTGTGTGCTCCCTCCAACACCTCACCTTCAGCTCTGTGTACTCCTTATGAAGTGCATCATTGTGCTCAGTGTCTTTCTGAGTGAACCTTCTCCATTTTGATTGGTCACAAGCCAGGGATTCCCATCAGGGGAGTTTGTTCTTTTTAGAGATGTTTTGAAGACATCCCAAAAATCTTTCTCCTGGGAATCTCCTGCCATAATTGATCGCTGAACAGAAGAGTTGCTTCAGGGTTCTGGTGTAAGGCAATTGAGCAATGTAACAAAGCTGTTTTTGAATAACATTGGGCATGTTGGTATGGGAGAAGACACAGAATTTGACTATTTATCTTACTATCAGATCTGAAGAATCTTGCAAAGGCATCACTTGTACTACTTCTCCAGTGCCTTGATGTGCCTGCTGTAAGTTGTCCAAGGTTGTGAAGCATACGGGAACGAGGGGATCATTACTGCCTACTAAATCATGGTGTTAGTCTCAGGTGTGTGAGCCTGATCCTCAAATACTCTTTTTCTCAGCTATCTGAAAGTTGAGTTGGTACACTTGGAGGCAATAATCAGTTTCCAGTCACCTCTTAACAATAAATGCAAATCTG
Source organism: Sphyrna mokarran (assembly GCA_024679065.1). Classification (NCBI taxonomy): domain Eukaryota; kingdom Metazoa; phylum Chordata; class Chondrichthyes; order Carcharhiniformes; family Carcharhinidae; genus Sphyrna; species Sphyrna mokarran. Next base: position 98,355,417 of record JAGIQG010000003.1, on the reverse strand, counting down.
TTCTTCCAGCACATGGCTACAGGTTTACCCATACTGCTTGGTTTCAGTGCCTGCAAAAATGGGTTTTTCCTTCTACTTTATTCCTGACCCCATGAATCAGAGTAGTCCATTTAAATAAAGCAACTTTTGGCTCTCTGCGCCAAGGTAATTGTCAGAATTCTTGCTTCAATCCACCACTGTTTGCTTTAATTTCCCTTTGCTGTACGTGGCCTGTTTGTCTGTATTATGTATTTCTTCTATAACTGCTGCATGACCATGTACATGTGCATCTTGAAGGAAACATGGTTCATGGCCTGTTTGATACCTCTGCAGTATATTTTGGATTGTTGCATAGCCATACATCCATGCAGCATGGAGCGAATATTGACCTGGACCCCTCCACCTGGTCATTTACTTTCCCTACATCATTTTATAGAGAATTGCTGGTATGATATTAAGAGACATCAATCTTTCACAGTCCACAGGTTAGGTCGACTGGCCATGCTCAATTACCTTTTAGTGTCAGGGAGAGTTAGCAGGGTAAATATGTGGGATTACATGAGGGTCTGGGTAGGATTGTTGTCAGAGCTGAATAGTCTCCTTCAGCACTGCAGAGATTCTATGATTCAATCAGCCTTCATATTTCTGCCATCGTCCACTTGCCATTGAGCATTCTGAAATGGAGACTATTACCCCCATAACACTCTGAAAAATTCCTCAATCTCGTGCTTCCAGTATCACCCCCACTCCTCATGCAACTGCAGAAGTTGCAACAAGTGCCTTTTTAAGTCCTCCCTTCCTACCAGCCTGGGCACCAACAACTCTTTCTGATGAAACAATTGCCAGAATTCTCTGCCGTTTACACCATCGGGATTCTCTGGCCCATTGGCAGTGCATCCGTAGCCCAAGTATTTCCTGGCGGTATGGGCTATGTTCAATTGGGAATCCCATTAACAGCAACGGGACCAGAGAATCCTGCCACCAATGGCACTCTGCCTTCCACTGCCGAGAAACAGGTGGCTGGGAGGCAGGAGAGTTCCATCCAATGATTCACTTCATCCAATATAGTGTGCTGCGTTCACTGTTCATAATGTGGTTGTCTCGACAATGGGCAGACTAACATTGATTGGGTAATTCCTTTGTGAAACACCTCTGCTAACTCTGCAAGCATGATATTAAGCTTCCAGTTGTTAGTCTGATTTCTGTCCACAGCTCCTACACTGTTCCAATAAAGCTTAAGGAACAACACTGAGTTCAACAATTTCAGATTATAACTAATCGTCCCATTTTCCCAAGGACAACTGGTGGTGTTGATTTTAATATTGTTTTCTGCATCTCCTCTAGACCATCTTTAATTGCTTTATTTGTCTGAATACCATCTCCTTTTACTTTACACCATCATTTCTTTTGTCATTCAATCTTCCCCACTTTTCACCCTATCACAGACATTACCTTTTGTTCTTTGCCCCTTTCCTCACCCGTCGAATGTTCTTAATTCTAACTAACAAAAAGACAATAGACCCAAAGAATAACTGTTTCTCTCTCCACAGATGCTACATGACCTTCTGAGTATTTGCAGTATTTTGATTTATTTTTACTTCTGACTACTAATGTCCACAATAATGAGACATTCCACAGGCTGACCCTTCTGGCTTTTGCACACATTCTCATCATCCACAGTTTATTGTGTCTTTATGAAATCTGCACAGATCTGTTTTGTTCAACAAAACAAATAGCTGTGAAGAAGAGTCATCTAGACCCGAAACAATAGCTTCATTCTCTCTCCGTAGATGCTGAGATTTTCCAGCATTTTCTGTTTTTGTTTCAGATTTCAGCATCTGCAGTAATTTGCTTGTATCAAATTTAACATAACTCTATCCCAAAATGTGAATCCAGCTGAGGCAATATGAGGTACGCATCTCAACATCACTGGGTGCACATTCACAGTTTATTCCACTGAAGCGCTATTTATTCCACATTGGAAACATTGTACTGTAAAAGCCATGAACTCTTAAAAATTTTTCAAAAAGTCAAGATGTAAATATAAAAGCAAGGAACAAATGATGACTTGCATCAAGTCATGGTTAAGCTACACCCCAAATATAACATTAGGCTTCTCTCTACATGAGGAACATAACAGTCCTGGAGAAAAGGTCTGCCAAATAATAGAGTTGAATTTACATAGAAAGGCAAGAGTAACAAGCAAGACATACTCTGAAACCAAGATGTTAGAGGTAAATCTTTTCAGACATTAAATAAAGAACGGATAAAGATTGATTTACAATACAATCAAAATTATTTCAACGTCTGGCTCCCAAAGTTAAATATTGCACAAGATATGCAAGATGAAAAATTAGAAGCTTTTTTTCATGCAAACAAATATTGGAATGAGCAATGCTTTTCTACAGGTGGCAATAGGTGTGGTATCAACTTCAGTGTTCAAAATGATATTGGATGATTATTTAAAAGGAGCATACGAAAGAGTATGACGAGTGAATGACAAAGTGGAAGGAAAACTGATCTCTGCAAAATCATCAAGGGAGCTCTTAAACTCAACAGCGAGTCCCTGTGTTTGCTTAAAATCTAGGTGAAAAACAGCAGCAAAAATGATCAATCGCACAGGTCAAACTGAAAAATACGCAATGCCATGCAGCTTGTGGACAGTTTCCAGCTGTCCAAAGCTTGGTCTGCCCTTTCCTAAAGCATGGTTTTGACCTCAGAACTAGATGCTATTTAAAAGGTAAGCTTGCTGGTGGAGCTGGCTGCTGAGCTCTTGGGTCACATTTATGCAGGCATCCCGATTTCCCACTGCACCCTAGGACCCCCTCACCGCCCATATCCAAATAGTAATAATGTTGGATATATTGCACATATTCAAGTACACTATGTGCATCTGACTAACAGAGTTACAGTTCTGGGCAATATCACCTTTGGACAAGCAAAAGCCTTTGAAGTAAAAAACTTCTATCTAGGCATTAAACACAAAATGATTACTGAGGATAACAAGAAAACAGCAAACGAAAATTAATTTCAGGAAGCATTCTGAGTGATTGATGGTGAAATAGTCACCATTGTACTTCTGGTCTTGCAGTGAACAATGACAGCGTAGTGACCAAATTTACACTGGAACTCCTATAACACTGCCACCTACAGCAAAGCATAACAACTCAGTTTTACAGATAAATAAAGACATTTTTACATTTGATTTCTCATAAGAAATATTTACATGACAACTTTCAATGGAATTATGACCCCACATTAGGATGATTAAAGAAATGAAGTGCTGAGGAATCTGGCTCTAATGTTTAGAATCTTGTAGTACATGGAACAAGAATCCATAGCAGCCTTACAGCAAATACTGAGAGCTGGTTTGTAGAAACCAATATGCCATTACAACTTAATTATGAATATGTCATGTAACTCATGCCAAACCAAAGTACAGAGCTTGTTCAGCCTCTGGCATAACGTTAAATCCATCTTGGAGGTTTATGGGCTTCATTTGATTATATTTTTTCCCACTCTGCCAGGACTGCAGTGCCTTTATACAAATCAGGAATGGAGTCATGTGGAGTAGAAGAATCTTTGATTCAACTGTCATTCTTTGGTGACTTAGCTGATGTTCAGCATGCCTCTCAGTAATTTGAGTTGAGAACAGTGGCATATGAAAGAACAGATCAATCAGCATCAGGGTCCAATGTATTACATCCCACAGTTGAGTAAGGTCATAGTCAGGGATCACACGCAAATAATGGCTATTTATTTTAACTTATACAGGATACAAGGCATCTGCAGAACTGTACCCCGAAAAGAAGTTTCCTCTCCTTCAGGAGAGGAGATATTGGCAAAAGAGAAGAAAAAAAGTCAACTCAAAAAGGAGTAATTTCTTATGGAGTAATTTCCTTCATTCTTGGGACATATCCCTAGAAAACGATGAATGAATCAGATGGATACAATGTAAGAATTGATAATGTTTTAAGTTTGGATATTTGTAAATATTAGTCCAAAGATAAACAAACTCCCACAGACCATGCTCTTTAGCAATTCAACTTCTGTGTTCATCTCCATGCTTGTTTTGCAGTGGCTGAGACCACTGGCCACTGGTGAAATCTTCCAGTCCAGCTCCTGCCTACACTGTCCCAGTCCTGCACTGGAATGTTATCTTGATTTCTGGGGTGGGACTTGAACCCATAACTTTCTGATTCAGAGTCAGAGCCAACAGAACCATAACTAACCATAACAATGTTGAAGAACTAACAGGAGTGATTTCACTTGTGCATGTCTTATGCCCTGATAATTACAAGATAGCTGACTCATTTTGCATGCCAGATATGACACTGACTTGAAAGCATAAACTAACTGCAGACAGAATGACTCAATAAATAAAAAGAAATTGCCAGATAGGAGCTGAAGGAGCAAGCTCACCACTAATCAGTTTGCTAGGCCTATAGTAATATTTGTTTTACTAAGCTGTGACTAACTTCTTGTTGGAAAAATGCTTTTGTAATTTATATCGTATCTTTCATAAATTCAGGATGTCCCATAGTGCTTTACAGCCAATGAAGCACTGTTATACTGCAGGAAACAGAGCAGCCAATTTACAAATAGCAAACTCCCACAAATACAATGGGGGGGCAATTTTCCAGCATCCCCAGTTTGTTTTCCAGTAACTGAGGCCAGTGGCCACTGGTGGAATTTTCCTGTCCAGCTACTGCCTACGTCATCCCACTCCTGCACTGGAAAGTTAACTTCATTTCCTGGGATGGGACTGGAACTCATAACTTTGTGATTCAGAGTCAAAAGTGCTACCAATGGAATCATAATCGTAACAATGTTGAATAACTTCTGTATTTGACAAAAAGTTGTCTTCAAGAGTTACAAGAGTGCAGCTAAAAATTATTCGAATTGGCAATTATGAGATATTTTTAACATATTTAAAGTAAGGAATAAAACAGACGGGCAATCATCACCATTATTGCAGCAGACTAACAGCAATGATTACACTTGTGCATGTCTTATGCCTGATAATTTCAAGATAGATAATTCGTTTCACACGCCAGATATGACAGTGGCTTGAAAGCATAAACTAACTGCAGACAGAATGACTCAATAAATGGAGAAATTGCCAGATAGGAACTGAAGAAACAAGCTCATCACTAATCAGTTTGCTAGGCCTATAGTAATACTTGTTTTTGTAATTCCTTACTATAGGTAAACTATCAGTTTCAAATATAAATATCCCCCTTTATGATTCAGTCAGTAAACAAAGCTTACAACATATACTGCTGAAAAAAGACAGGTAATTTTCAAAAAAGCACAAGGCTTGAACATCTTCCTTTTGTTTGCATTATCTGGGAGGTTGAGGATGCTATAGTTTCCTGCTGCTTTCTTCTTGCCTTAGCCAATCGAAGTTGATGCGCCAATGAATTGGTATCCTTTTCTACTGAAGATGAACTCTTGTGAAGAAGGTTACGCGGTGACCTAATTGAGGCGTATAAGATGATCAAGGGATTGGATAGGGTGGATAGTGAGAGCCTTTTTCCTCGGGTGGTGATGACCAACACGAGGGGACATAACTTTAAATTAAGAGGTGGTAGTTATAGGACGGATGTCAGAGGCAGGTTCTTTACACAGAGGGTGGTGAGGGCGTGGATTGCCCTGCCTGCAGCAGTTGTGGACTCGCCTACTTTGGGGGCATTCAAATGTTCGATGGATAGGCATATGGATGATATTGGAATAGTTTAGATTAGAGGGTCCACTGCCGGCGCAACATCGAGGGCCGAAGGGCCTGTACTGCGCTGTAATGTTCTATGTTCTATGTGAAATCTGACATTGTTGCATTTATCCTTATAAGCGCAAGTTGAAAAGCTTTGGCAATTTGTCTTTCCTTTCAGCAATATTCAAGTTCTGATCAGCAAGTGACTGTTTCTAATATATAGTTACTTGAACCACACAATTCAGAAGACCCAGTTTTAATTCCTTATATATGCTGATTTGGATGAACTGGAGAGATGGTACAATTAAGATCAGCAACATTCAGGGTGAGGATGAAGAAAACAAGTCATGAATGCTCTTGGAATTCACTACCCAATTACTATTCAACTGGAAAGTGAAAATGTGTGGGATTGAATAAAGGATAAAATTCATTTCAGTTGCAATGCTCCCCACAATAAATAATCAATTCTCACTTTCACTCCCTCAGAACAGCCACTTGGATGAGCTAACAAAGGACAACAGGTGCCCTTGTATGAATCTGGCATCACCCAGGCAGGAAGCCGAAAACTAGAGATAGGAGTAGGTGATTTGACAACAGAATATTAGTGCTTGGGTTTTACACCTAGTCAGCTTGTGATTCTCCTGTCAATTAAAATGAATGAGGGGAAAATTGCAAGCTGGCCGTGCACAAGCCTAGAAATGCAAAATCAGAATAAAGTGGTAACTTATTGATGATAAGTTATTAAAAAAATGCTTGTGTGCATGCTGACAACAGAAGATGCTTAGTAAAAGGTTATTTCTTCACAACAGGGGATTCAGCACACTGAACAGATTCTACATCTAGCACACCAAACCAACTGTATTTCATTTATTACTAACATTTCAGAATAGACACAGCTACCATATGGCATATGGCACACAGGAAACATAGTTATGCGATGATATATACAAACATTCATTCCTTTAGATTCATTCTCTTTTTCTACAACTACATAACAAATGGTAAAAACATGCTTTCATCATGGAACAGTCTACACAACTATTGGCACATACACCATGGGATCGTTCTATGGCAAAATGTTTGTGTATTTTTTCCAGCTAGTTGATTAATATGCTATAAATCTTAGAGTCTAGCCTGTCAAATGAAAAGCAGGATTACATCCAAACCTGTCAAGATTAGGAAAACTTATCTTGTTCTGCTGGAACAGTATCACTGTTAGATTCATATCAAATCTTGCAGAGCTATCTCATATTTCAGAAAAAATGTCTCAATTTCTTTTAAAAGTTTTTTTTTGATGAACACTGGAAACATGTTAACACTTTCAAAACACAATCAGTTTATTTTATCCCAAGACACATGCATTTTAAAATAATCCAAAAGCAATCTTCTGGTTTAATATCACTCCAATTATATAGCTACAGAAGATCTGTATAACATTATTATTTCAATACTTGAATGTACAACACAATTCATAATGAATACACATTTGTACCTGAAATCCATTGTTCCTGGGTTTGGGATGTTCACTTGCTGATTGCTCTCTTACAAAAGGAACGTAGCTAATGTTTCAGTGCTCTATTGCTGACCCTGCTTATCCCTTACTGTTCTATTTAGATGACAATCCTTGAATCAACACTGTTACTGGTTGGGATTTCTGTTTACACCTATTTAAAAGTATATTAAATTGCAATCTGGTAAGCAGATAAAATGGAGGTGTAGGGCACAAGGCTAAATACAGAAGTACCCTGTCTGGAGCTCCCACCTTTAATGAAATCAGTTTTTAACAACTCTTTTTTGTTAAATATAGCTAGTGTCAGGAGGATGCGTCCAACTCATAAAGCACACCAATGACAATGTACAGTGGCAGTAATACAAGGACATAGTTCATCATGACATTTCTAGCTATTCCCAACTGATTAGGGTCATTATGTTGGAGGTCTGATTTATGTTGTCATTTCCTCTCACCGATCCTGCATCAATGAATCTTAATGAATTGGTAAATAAGGGTGAAGATTACACTCTATGACACAGAAACATTCCTCATTCTCAACATCAAGATTTATGTAGCCAATTAGTGACTAACAGAGAAAATTGGTTGGCAGAAAAATCATATTCTTTATGGTACAACAAATAAAAGTCCCCCTCTAAAGGACATGGACACAAAACAAGTTCATAAAATATGTTGTTTTCCTGGCAGATACTTACAAAAAAAAGAATGGAAAAGAATATGAAAATGATTTGGCAAAAAGTGCTTAACCCCTTTTTGTGCCAGAGGTGGCAATGTTTTAAATACAAGACATCTCTACCTATTAAAAAATCCTCAAAATAAACACTTGGTATATAATGAGTCCCTTTATCTGTTACATATTGTCTGTAGCTTTAGTGCGGTATGCCTACTCTCCACATCAAACAACCATCACCACTACTAGAAAGTGGGCTCATCAGAAAGCAACTCAAAAGGCACTGTGTGAAAAGAAGTGGAAAATTAAAGCTGAGGCTGTCTAGGAAGGCTTTAATTTACTGGCGTGTACAGTATGCAAATGAGATTACACAGCTTAACTGCATCATTTATGTCCATAATAACGGCATCATCATTACAGGGCTCAAATTAAATTACACCATAATTAGCATATCAAAGTGATTGGTTAAAGTTTAAAACAAATACCCAATTTTGTTAATGAACAGCTGTAATTGTCATGTACACTCCAATGAAAACACCCTAAACAAATATATGCTTAAGAATCAGTTTTTAAAATTCTAATGCTGAAGAAGCTAGGAGAATCAAAATTGAAACAGTAAATTACCAAAAGGCTGATGATACAAAATTTAAAGATGTAGCTTTTCATTTTATTCACTAAAGAACCCATTAAACCATAAGCTCTGGAGAACTATGTAAATTATCTGCCTTTCAAGGTAGAGCTGGGGCAAATCCACTCCATCAACTAATGATGGACCTCATTACATGCAGAGAGTATTCATAATGAGGAAGCAGCCGCCCGCCATTCCACATTCTAACATAAATCCCTATGAAATGTTAATATCTCACTTCTAATTAGAGAGTACCAAGTCCAAATGTGCCTTCATGGGTAATAAGTAACAAAATAAATTTCTGTTTTAATAGTACGTTGCACAAGCATCACATATATGTTTCTTTTAAATGCGAGAGCACTTGTAGTTTTTGCTTCCTTGCTGTTTTTTGGTGACTACAAAAATGCAATCAACTGATAGGAATGAAACCTTTTGTCTTGCAGTAATGAATACAGAATCCTTTATCCAAGTCTTCAAAATCAGTATTAGAAAGCGGTTTTCATGCAATGTCCAGCTGGAGTTATTAAAACAGTACATTCACGTTCACATGGAAATCAACAACAAAATAAACACAGAAACCAGAAATGAACGTCATTGTATAAAAAAACGATTTTATATCTGAGTCAGTCACATCATTACCTGTGTCAATTTAAATATTTTACTATAATCAGTGCGTAATTACAACAGCAAAAACCACATTCATTTTAACTACAGTAACTTTTATAAACTGAAGATATCTTGTCACTAGTTACATCCTTTCACATTACATTTTACTAAAGCACCAATAATTTTAGTGCTAAGAATTGATCTAATCTGAATGTCAATTTCTTGCAGTACTCAAACAGTGTAATTAAAGAAGAAACATGGCATTTAATTCTGCAGATTATCAAGAGCTGCAAGACATACAGCTGAAAATCATGTCCACAACGGAACATCCTTGATCACATTCCTTTACACAATCCACCAATATAAAGCACCACTTCTTCACAGAAAATACGTTTAAATTTATATTGACAAGTTTACTATCAAAACCCAAGTCCAACATAACTTAGCAAAACTAAACCTTGGAATCACAACCTTCTATTTTACAGATTACCACATGCTTTCCACATGTGACTATTTCACGCAAAATAAAAAGTTGAACTTCATTTAGTACTATTCATTAATTTTGTAAAATATTAAGAAAAATACATAGAGGAAAAAAGATTTTCACAATGCAGTACTTTTTTCTGTTAAACACAGCTATCTAATTCACTTTTTTTTCCACTGACACAGGTCCTAGCACTTAATTTTTCTTTCTAAACCTTCTCGCACTGTAGGTCGAACCGTCAAGCACTAGGAAGACAACCCTCCAAAAACCACTTGTCCCTCCCACAGTGTCCCATTGTGGAACAACCTACCTTTGTTCTAGTGTTACAGATAACTTGCGAGCCTCAGTAACATGAGGATTTTGGAACGGATGTGAGGTCTCAGATGAGTTGCAAGCAGATGAGAAAAGATGGGCATGAAAAAAACTCAGCACTAGCTGACAGCCACTGCCAACACAAGCAAGTATTTACAGCACTATTTACACTAGAGTGAGTGCACCTCAGCCCGAACACGTTCAGAACTGATGGCATTTTTTTTCCATAACTGGCAATTAAAACAAAACGCACAGCTCTATGATTGTTTTGGCGACTGAGGACAATGATACACAAAATCAGTATTTAATCACTGGGATATGTCTTTGGTGAGTAGCATGAGGGGTGACAGAGGTTCAGGCCTAAATCAGCATGCTTACCTTAATGTTCCTAATAAAAGGAACCTTCAAAGCACTACTCCTGATAACTCAACTGAGGTGTAAGCAGAGCTCCATCTCAAGGAAGCAGGCACTCGCTGTAAGCTCTCTACAGAGCAACAGAGACACAAGTGATTCACATGGCCAGACATATAAACTACAACAGCTAGAGGGAACTGTAATGCTTGGGCAGCACGGAATAGCAGGTTTACACACATAGTGTCCAGTGTCAGAGGAAGAGAGTTGCTCAGGATTTATGTGACACCTTTTTCCGGGAAGCCTTTTGTGGAATTGTACAGTTTGTTTCTTATTGTCCTCACTGCTGGCTCTAAACACAAGCTGCTAGAAAATGTTCCCCGTGGGGGCCCCCAGACCCTGCGTGCTGCCTTTACAGGGAGGTAACCATATTAGGATGTGTATGGTAAAGTAAACAATAACATACTTGCAATGAAATGGAATTTTTTTTTCCAAGCTAATGGTGTTTGTCAGTCCTCTTTTAGCCTTTCCCACTGTGCAGCTTTTTTGAAACACTGCTCTGTTTATGTAGGAAATTTTTTGTCAACTTAAGACAAGCTTCAGACCTTTATACAAAATAAACAAGTACAGAATCTAATAATGCATTACTGTTGTAAGGGAAAATAATGTTTAGAACATAAAATCAAGCGTGCAGTGGTTCTGTTATTCAATATAACAGTGTTTAAAAAAAAGCTAAATTCATTCATTCTCTCACAATCCCACTACACACACACACACACACACATCAAGCTTACAGCTTTGAAGGGAAGATGCTGTGCATAAACTACTCTGGAAGTCATTTTAAGTTAAAGATGCACACCCCAACTACTGTGCTGGAATAAAGCTTAATGCACCACACACACATATCAGAATCAATAAATCAAGGTAACAAGTATCAGTTCACAAGTTCAAAGGCATGGTGGCCAACTCTCTGCATCTTAATGCTCAACCAGTAATACTCTATCTCCGTTCTTTGCAGACAAGATCAGGTTTGAAAATGGCATTTTTTTCTAGGATCTAGCAGATGTTTTCTTACACATGCATTGCAGGATGCTTCAGCCTTTTTAGTTGGCAGTGCAATTACAAGCAGAAAATATTTAAACAAGCCAACAAAATCAGAAGAGTGAGACAGCTAGATACTGCATTCCAAAATTAAGACTTTAAATATAAACAGTGAATCATGTCATGCTGAGCCTTTGTTGCACCATTTAAATTCTCATAAAAGGCAATTTCTGTAAGCTAATAAACAATGCAATACCATTCCAAATTCCAGTCTCTTTAAATGAGCATCACACATCAACTCAATTTTTATATTTCATTTAATGTAGCACAGCTTGCATTATGATATTATGTTGTAGATGTGCCTTTAAGTCTAAAGTCATTTGTTTTGCCATCTGTGCTTAGCACTCAACTGGCGTTAATTTAACTGAAGCAAAATGCAGCCAACTTTCCTTTTAAAAATATATCAGCAATAACTTGTATTTATATAGCAACTTTGCATAATAAAACATCCAGCAGTACATCACAGGAGTAATACAAAACAAAATTTGATACTAAATAATAAAAATAGATATCAGGACAGATGATCAAAAGCTGGTTCAGTAGGTTTTAAAATAGTCTTAAAGAAAGAAGTTTAGAGAGGAAATTTCAATGGTCAGGGCCTTGGCAACTGAAGGCATGTCACCATGACGGAATGATTAAAATTTGGGGTGTCCATGAAGCCTGAATTGGAAAAGTGCAAATATCCCACAGGGTCTAGGGCATGAGGAAATTAGAGAGAGAAGCATGACCATGGAGAGGTTTGAAAGCAAGGATCACAATTTGTCAAATTGTGGCATGTTAAAACAGGAGCCAATGTATAATTTAAAATTACTAAATAGTATACTGCGCTATACTCTTGAAAGCTCTGCGATTTTAAACACAAAGGCCATTTACATGGCTGTTTTGTGATAAATTGAGAAAGTAGTAATTAATTCAACGGTGGGATTTTCCAGCCGTGCACACTCCAAGACAGGAAATTCCGCTGGAGGTCAATGGACCTTAAAACAGTCTGCCAAATTTTCTGCCCTGCTCACTACAATTCCTGTGGCAGGCGGGACTGGAAAATTTATCTCAATATCTCTTTACTACACTTGATCCCTTTCCGCAAGAGTGAAGTACAGGTAGCACACATGCGAAGTTCACTGTAACAAGCTTGAGCCATGCAAAGCCTTCATTCTTTCCATCTTGGATAGTAAAAGCTCTCCATGCTCTCCTCACCCCCTTCAAGTTAATTGTTCTTATCAGTTTAATACCTGATACATCCTTTATTTGGGGACCATACATTAAATTGATTTTTGGAGCAGGGAGATAGAATAGAGGCTTCCTCCGTTCACCCCACATATCGGCCCAGTATTACAGCATCTCTGGGAATGGTGCACCACCCCTTTCTGGGGACAATCTCAAACTTCAAAAACAGCTCCCCACCCCCTTCCCCAATCTCTATATGCTTTCTTGAACCAATCTCAATAAAAATCTAAAGGAAGGGAATAAAGTGTTAGTCCTGCCTGTAGTGACGAAAAAACAAAAGCCACCACTATTTTGACAGATCACAAGAAATTCTAAAGTTGTTTCTATTTTCTGCAATCATTCTGAAGCAATGTGACATTCTATGTGTTCTCTTACTCCTAACGCAAGGGCCTTGGGGCTGTTTAGCTTGTCACTATGTTTAACTACTCCTCTGGAGCTACCGAAGTACATTACCGGTAGTTACAGCTCATGAAAAATACAGCGACAAAACTGCTAGTGGCAGAAACATTAAACTCTCTTGTTAGCAGCCACCCCCATGTGGCACTTTAGCACCAGCAAGTTGTTTATTATATTCTGTGCCAGGCAAAGGGATTAAATAAGGTTCTTAAGAATCGAAGTGTTATAAATGCATGAAACAGAACAGGTAGCACAATTCGTTTAGCCAGATTTTTTTAAAAATGCGCCTCATTTGTGATTTTGCTCGGATTTGGTTTTGTTCTTTGCTCGCATCTTAGATTTTTTTTAATTAATAGATCAAGTCAATTTATTTCTAATGTTCTAATCTGGCAAGGTCGGATGGACAACAGCACTAATGGGTGCCTACATCACAAGCTTCTGCAGTCACTGCTTGATGGTTACATCACCGTTGCTATGGCACTTAACTGACTATTAATTTCTGACAAAAGGTGATTATGAAACAGACAGCTGAATTCCAAGTAGATGTCTCAGCACAGCTAGAGGGTATAACATTTAAAATAAAAATGGACTCTACAGGTTTTCCAATTACTTTAAAATATTTTTCTGTGAATGATTATGGATATCTTTAAAAATTTAGACATATTCTATATACATAAATGCTATTATTACTTCTAAAAATTCTCCAATACTTTGTATTACTAAATGGAGTGTGCATAAGTTACTCATTAAACAAGCATTGTAAATTCCACACAAGGCATCTTCTATAAAGGACAAACCTTTTATTTACCTTCTTTTGAGTAGTAGTTGCTTATTTAAAGCAATCTTCTGTTACAACCACCTTTCGTATTCACTCTTCTTACCCTGGAGACAAAAAATGATAGAATCTGATTGGATGTTTGATGGTAGTTACCTTGTCTCAGCATTTTCACTGGCACCACACAGCAAAGTACAAATACAAATAAAACAAAATGCTTCCAATTGTGCTTAATGGCAAATGACTTGCAGCAAAGTTAATAGAAACAATGAAGTCACAGGACGACTGCTTATCAGTACCAGCTAGTGCCAGGTATTCACATAACAAACCCAAGCTGCTGTGTGTGTGTGAAACACAGCAGATGAAACAATTTTTCATGTGATTATGCTTTCCAACTCCAGATGCCTCTGGACTTCTTTACAGTGCAAATCACTTCATGTATCACTGAACTTAGTCCTTTCTTCTTGTTCTATAAGTAAAACCCATGCATACAGATTACATGAGTAAAATCCTGCGACACAGTAGCAAAATAAAATGGGTGGAACCAGATGCCATCTGTCCTGGTTCACGCTACATGCTTCCATATTTATTAAATTAAATGAAAATACAAAATGAAAGGAACAAAAAAAAAATCTGGTTTGTCTAGTGTGTCTGTGTACAAGCCCACAGCTTCTTCTCCCTGTGTAATCCTCAAACACGAAACATCAATGCTTGAGCGAGCTGCCCTGAAAAGCAATGCTTTCACTGCATACTGCCTTTCTCTTTGACTTCAAAGTTTAGTAACAGCAACTGTTTCTACTTTAAGATCTCAAGAGACATGAAAAGGCATCCAAGGTGAAATAAAACAAAATCTGGCAGAAATCTTGTCTTTTCAGGCCTATAATTCTCAATACTATCTCAAGTTTATCAGATACCTAGTATAAATTATTGGCCTCGGACCCAAAAAATTTGAATTTGAAAATGGTTGCCAATCTGAAATAGATTATATGAAATATCATTCAACACTTTGATTTAGTTGTTACCCTATGAATATGCAGACATGCTAAGCCAAGGGTGTGTTCTATCCAATTTCTGTGACATCTTCACCCTGTTCCTCCTTTATTCTCTGTGAGATACTGGCCAGTCAAGAATGGTACAGTTTCAGTTTGCTTTGCATGGAACTGATTTAACTTTTATACAAGTAGGCTTCAACAAAATGTGGATGGTTAAAAGTCACAACTGAATACTTTGAATAGGAGTACTAAAATTTGCTTCTTGCAAATACGCATACACCTGCACAGTTAATGCAAGGAGATTTCCCTGAACAGTACACACTGTTTCAT
The DNA here is from genome assembly GCA_024679065.1 of Sphyrna mokarran. Classification (NCBI taxonomy): domain Eukaryota; kingdom Metazoa; phylum Chordata; class Chondrichthyes; order Carcharhiniformes; family Carcharhinidae; genus Sphyrna; species Sphyrna mokarran. Next base: position 98,340,343 of record JAGIQG010000003.1, on the reverse strand, counting down.
TTCTGAACAGTTGACACAATCTGGACTGAATTCTAATCCCCCTCCATTGAAAAATCAGATCCAATTTTAACCCACTCAAAAACCCCTTCACTTGCACAAAGTTCAAATCGGGTCTGGAATATTATTTCTGCTTTGCTATGCATTGCTGTGAGAAATAAACTATCCACAGGCTGCGAGCAATTACTCATCTTTTCTTGATTCTTGACAGATACTATTCATTGATGCCGCTTCAATCCATAACATCACTATTACACTTGCACTAAAATTTGGAGTTCATTGCTGAGAAAATTGTGTCTGTTCCTTTAAGAGTTCGTCTTTTCCCAGGTCAATTTGCTACAATGATACTTGCACACTTGAGGCCAGATAATCTCCTAAATTGCTCAGTCTGACCTCCGATGTATAATTTAATCCACCTGAACCTTCGATGTTGAGTATAGGTGGTTTCAGGCTGAAATAGATTCAGATATATGCCAATATATTCTGATCATAGACTGAACTGAACATCAAGACATTCTCAGCACACCTACTACATCTTCGAAGAGGTACTCTTATATTAGTTTTGAATTTGCTGGCAGTGGTGTCAACTTACATTAAGGACCATAATACATTAAATATTTTCCTATTTGGAAAGATCTTTGATCCAAACCCCACTGTCCTTCTTAATGTCCAATTTCATTTCTGTTTTTTTAAAAGTACATTTAAATTAAGATGGTCTTCACTCAATACACTGTGTATAAGAAACAAAACTGCAGTGTCAAAAGCAAGAACTCAGCTGGTTCCTTCTCGACACTAAGGCAAGTTTACCACCAAGTATCCGCACTGTAAATTATCTGAAGTACAAGAGGGGACTACATTGTAGCATGATGGAAATGGATTTGTACTTCTTGTGCAATATGTTTAAACAAAAGGACATGCAGCCTGGTGCCTTTTTTTTATGTTGGACACTACAACCTTTTTATGCTCAGAAGGATTGCTTCAGAAAGATATTGGGAGGAATTTTATGATTTTTTTAAAAGTGTCTTGGGTGGGCAAAATGGAGGGCAGATGGTCAGCTGCTTTGCTGGCTTTTCATACCAAATTTTCAACCACTTCTTTCAAAAATGGAAGAGGGGGTACCCACAACACCATGCTGACTGCAATCTTGGCCCCTGATAAATCTGGGGTCCTGATCTGAATTTTATTTTTAAAAAAGATTCCGCCCCTCCCCTACAATGGACACGGAACTGCCCTCAAACTATCCTGAGCCTCCCCAGTGGAAGTTCTCTTCCCTCTCCCCCACAAACATGGACTTGCACCTTCCCCCATCCTAATCTTCTCCCCCTCCTGATGGCGTAAAGCCATTTGGGGACTCCCTCTGGATTTTCTGCTCCCACTGGTTTTCCCACTTGTCGAAGGGGAGGTATTCATTACATCATGCTGACTGCAATCTTGGCTCCTAATAGATTGGGCATCCTGATCTGAATTTCTTTAAAAAAGATTTTGCCCCTCTATCTTCTGTCCTTTTATTCTTGGATTTTAAAATTCTATAGCTTGCTATTTAAATACTGCATTGTGGCATAAATGTTTTCACTGCAGCAGATTCACAGGGAAGAACATTTAATGAAATAGCTTGGAAGAGACATGAAAAGAAACTTCTGAGTTCCCTGGAATAATGTGTGACCTCTGTAAACACGAAAAGCAGGATCTTCTGAACAAAAAAAAATCGAAGTGCCAAAAGAGCAAGAAAACAGGAGAGAATTGTGCCAGTTTTCTTTTCGGCAGACTGTGAATCACAATCCTTTGGCACTTTCTACAAAAAAAGAACCAGGATGCAATTCTCGCCAGTAAGGGCAGCGGGAAGATGAAGCCTAACCTCACTGATGAAACTGACCTTTCTGAACTCCTGAGGCACCATTGTCCTGGGACCCCTATCTCCCAGTGAACTGCCACTGCCCATCCAGTTTACTGCACTACCAGCAGGCCATTACGCCAGTCCAGAACATATTTGGACCAACATTTTGGACTCATCTTCAACAAGATCGAATGGGGAGATGGGGATCTCCAGTAATTGTGGATCCTGCAGGTGTGGGTGAGTGGGTGGAGCATCAATGACATGGATCTCCTAAATTCAGGACCTTCCAGCGAGTTCATCTCTTCCTTCAATGGTGGTTAAGTTGATGCCTGGGTGCCTTAAAAATGGCACTTGGACATGATGGCAAAATATGTGCCATCCAATCAAGCCCTCCATGTAAAACAACAAGACAGCCCAACTGCATAATTAATTACAGCAGCATCAGGCAATATGGACTTAACTCCCACCAACCTCTGCAGTGGAAAACACTCCACATTTCCACCCCCGCCACAAGACTTAGTCCTTGAATGGAAAATTTCACCCCACGTGCTGAGAGACAATAGCACAATAGCGATTCCATAGTTACCAATCCAAGGAGCCACTCCAAACCTGTTGGTAAATCAAAAATACAGTTGTCCAAACACACGATAGAATACCCTGATCTACCTTATATTTGTCTTTCTTTTTAAGCCCAGGTCAAAGGAACAATTAACCAAGGACAAGCATCAATATTTGGCAAGCCAATGCTAATAATGCCAAGTGTGCAATGCAACTTCAATTTGAGATGAAAGCAAAATATTTTAGATGCTTAAAAAGTGAAATAAAAACAGAACATGCTAGAAATACTCAACAGCTTAGGCAGCATTGGTGCAGAAAGAAAGTTAATGTTTCAGCTCAATGATCCTTCATCAGAACTGGAGAAAGTGAGGGATGCAGCCGGTATAGAGGCAGAGGCTTTCCATTATTTTCTGATTTTATTCTAGTCGGGTATGGTTGTCTTTGGCTGGAGTGACTTCTGAGGTCAGACCACTTTCTTTCTCTGCACCTGCACAAGTGAGATCTGAACTGCTAATCCCCAACTGATTGAAATTCCCCATGCTGCTAGAAGGCCCATTGGCTAACGAGGTAGCCTCACAGAGCACACCAGATGCAAACTGATTGTTTTAGCACATGCCTAGCCCGCTACCGAGCGGTAGCTCGCTTTGTGCTGCATCTGCATCCAGCCAGCTTCTCAGGCCTAAAATTAACAGGGCTCAAATGGTCAAGAAAATATTTAAGTAATGCATAGGTCAGACTATGAAAGAGAAGGCAAGCTAAACTTTTCAGCAATTTCTGTGCCAATTTGAACGTATGAAACATAAGTAATAGCTGGCAATTTAAACTTGAGGCTATCCTGTGACTACTCAAAAAGTCACACGGTTTACTGACAGGGAGGGAAGTAAAGAAAAGCAAAAAGGTAGGACCCCTTTCCGTCACTGTCCTCTCCCCTCTAAATCCTAGGCCACCTGCTTTATGCACTTCCCTCCACAACCCATTGCATGTCTGATGCATAAATGCAAATGTTGGATTCTTACATAAGCATCCAAGTTTACACAGTTCTCTCCTGATACACAGTCACAGTCAAATTGACACATACACATCTTAGTCACTGAGTTAGTGAGACAGAAATGGTGCAGTTATTCCAATGAGTCCAGGGAGACTCACCTTTGTACCTCTTTCCATCCCTTCATCCTAACCACAGTGCAAACAACAGAAACACAGTGGGGAAACAGTGAAACACACTTTAATAATGTTTTGCTAGGGTTATGTCCCACCCTTTTCAATGCTCTAAATCCCAGACTTTCCTTTGTATTTCTCCCCAGCCCCCAACTCATTGCACATCTGTTGCACAAATGTAAATGTTGGATTCTTACATCCATCAAGAGGGTCCAATGGAGTATAAAGTTATCCAAATTAGGCAAAAGTCAGGTATTTGTGAACTAATTGGAGTTCTCTCATTTCAGGTCCTTTTGAGTTCAGACTCAGTTTGCCATTCATTCCTTCCACTACAAATAGATTTTGTAGAAGAAAAATGTCATGCTGTTTAAGATTTCAGACTGAAGGTATGAGCAAGAGCAAATGGACTAGCTGGCTGATTTATACTTCCTGAGTATAAACAAACGGTTTGAAATCCATCAATAATATTGTAGTGTTTGCAAAAATAGAACTATTTTCAATTATCACTAAATAACTTAAACAACATGTAAGGCAACCAGCTGTTTCATTTTGTGCTTCTCTTGCAACCCTACTAGAGTGGGATTTGTTTTATAGAAACCCATTTGTAGAATTTTTAAGTCCACTGCATGATTTCTACAGTGCAAAGACAACACATGTGTATACAGAAACAGGCAAGAAATTAAGTTGTGCCCAGTTCAAGATTTGAAATAACTACATGGTTACTAGTAACTTTCCGTAACTGTCAAAATGGAGGAAAAAAATCAACGATTGACTAAAAGCCTCACAGAATTGCCTCAAATTCTGTGTAGTGCACAGTGCAATCACTTTGCTTAGTGTCATGTAAGACATTTGAATCAATGCTTGAACATCTGTTGGACCTATAATTTTCAGACGGCAAACCAAATCACGACATAGTCGCCACAAATATGTAACCTAGATGCATCTATGTGTGTGTGTGTGTGTGCGTGGCGGGGGGGGGGGGGGTGGAATTTATTTATTTCGACTGTGGATGTTTGTTTTCTCCAGTTCTTTAAACACAGTTTTATTTGCAACAATCAGTCACCAATTCCCATTCAGTTGAAATGCAAAACACAAAAACAAGCCTCAAATCCACTTTTGATTCCCAGTCTGGTTAAAAACTAGAATGTGAAGCTGACTGCAAAGGCCCACATAGTGTTGAAAAAGTACCTATGGATGCTTGCCCAATGAACAAACAAGAACTCCCGAGGATTGAGCTGAACATTCTTTCTTTCAACTAGCATTTTAAGGGTTAATGCTCAAATGACCCATAAATAGAGCAAAAAACGTCTTTAACTATATTATCTTCAAATGTACAGCATATCTGTAAGAATGTCAAAATTATATATGACATTTGAAAAGTACCAACAGAAAAAAATCTATTAAAATTCATACACAAAATCCAAGGAAAGCACAGTACATGCACTAACGTATATTAATGATCTGACTATTTCTTGAGTCACAAATCAGCAACCGAGTTCACATTACGCAAATACTATGAGAACTGAACTCTGGAACTGTTTTAATTATCCAATTCCAATGATTGCAACGTAAAAAATGCAAAGCTTTTTTTTCTTGAATAGTCTAGCAGCAGTTGTATCATTTATGAAGACATGTGCCTGGGGATTATTAATTAACCTTGGTATTTGCAGAGCATTCCCCTGTTTTCATACTGCATTCAAATTTGTTCAGATGAGCTGATTTACAAAATTGATGAGTTTTACAGCTATAAATACACTCAGAAGAAACACTAGCAGAACAATACAGGGGTGGTTTTGAACACAAGGTTGAAAAACTGGTCCGTTTCTCAATTCCATTGGAGTGTTGCTGCTGGGTGTGTCTTTTTGTTGACCTTTGCTGTTGGGCATTTAAACATTTACATCTGCAAGGAATTTAAAGTGGTCCCGTTCCTCAGTGGTGTATTGTGTAATGCAATAGTTAACAAGAAACGCCCCCAACCCCCATCAGTGTGAAAGATGAAAGCGATGCAAATAATTATCACAAAGCCATTAAGTACATTTGTTATCGGTTATATGATAAGAATAATCTTTGTCAATTGACAGAATACAATACCATTAATGAATCAATAGTCAGAAACTAATTTGGTTCATTTCATTTTATCGGGTATTTTCAGAATTAGGCAGTGGGAAAACATACTCTTCCATTGAAGCTGCAGATACACATAAAAAAGTGAATGCAACAGCAGCTGAGTTCGCTCCCAGAAAATAAGAACTGATCCAGACAGTTCAAAATGCCCTATGCAAAAACTGATAACCTACAGTACCATTATGCAAAGACTATTTTTATGGATGACTGTCTCCCCAACAACAGGGCAGCAGCTCTGTCAGTTCTCTTCTGTAATATCAGGTTTCCAAACTGTAGTCCTACTACTCACTGCATCACAGACTAACATCTCTAGTGTGCTATTAATATCAACGAAGAGCAGATTCCATTTCCACGTAAGAAAATCTTCAAGTTACAGTAGTCATTTTGCTGAAGAAGTGTAGTCAGAAAACAATGCTAACTGGTGGCTCTAACTGCCTAAGACTGCTATGTATTGTCCTTTTCAAAGAGTGCACAAAAGAGGCTTTATCATGAACAATACGACAGAAACAAGACTAAGCAATAGAAAAATAATGAATCAGTTCAGTTTACCCATTTACGTTTTAATGGTTACAAACACAACACTTAATACTTTGGACATATGCTTTGAAGCATTCCTGGAAGCCACCTGCATGTAAGTACATACTGTACTCTCCATTCCTTGCGACTAGAAACTACACAGATCTATTCACGTATGCTTCAGAAACTTCAATGTGTTAGTAGTTTAAAGCTTATGAATATCTTTTCACACTTTTATCCAAACAACAAAAAAATACTGAAAATATAGCTGCAACAGCACTTACCCATTAACTATGAAGCTAAAAAGCCTTTGATTGTACTGTAATCTCCAGGGACAGTAAAGCTACTGTGTTTTTAAAAACTAACTCCTTCAATATTCAACATCAAACTCCAACAGACTGCGGTATAATGAAGGACTGAAGGTATGTGATCTAAACACAACAAAAGCCACTGCCTTGCTCTAGATTAAATATTCAGGAAGAGGCCCCTTTGCATAAACACAAACAGTCAGCAAATGAGCAACTGGCTCAAGTCAGCTGCTTGCTGAACCATCTACCTGTCCTGCTTTGAGGTGAAAAGTCATTGAAATGTTTGTGATTATCCTTAATGCACATTAAGCTTTGCCTGAGCGGTAATTTGCTGTTCTTTCTGTCTGACATGCTAGTCACTTTTTGAGCCCACTCTCAGAACCGTTTTTTATTTTTTATAAATCATTTAAATTTCATCAACACATTAAAAAAAATGTTTTCTAAGCAGCAACTCAGTGATCAGAGACATGGGAATGCTACATTCCAGCCAGTGTATCCAGGCAGTCTGGATCAGCTAGTCTGAAAAGCCTAGATCGAAACAAACAAAACAGAAACACAGCCCTGAAGAAAATCGACTGCATAGCTTTGGATACTGACTGACACATACTGATGTAAGGAGTCAAAGATGTCATTTTCTTGCAAGCTCTACTTGCTAGAAGCAGGGAGAGAGTGGGACCTCTCAAAAATAAACAGAGTGTAGTATTTCAAAGGGAAGGGATACAGGCATTCCATTGTTGAAACCAATTATCAGTGGAAAATAATAACAACAGATGGATTCAGAGTTGCTGACTTGTTTCAAGCACTCCATTGCTGTCCAACAGATGATGAAATCCTAGAGCCATCTCAAATAGTCAAACAGTCCTCAGTGCAAGGACTCAGACTACAGATGGGGTCATTTTAGAAGATTTGATTCTGCCATATGTAATCTTTTGAGTGTTAAGAGTCTGCTTTCAATGGTGGGCAGCTGCAGTAAATGTCACACACAGACAACCAGTTTTATCACTACCCACCAAACAAAACAGCCCCCTCCCACTCAAAACCCAAATGCCACAAGCCACTTGTGTACGAAGAACCATTAAAGTATTGTTGTTGAAAAAAATTAAGAATGGAAAAAATGAGAATTTTCATCTGATAAATTAGTTATGCTTCAGGCTACAGAATGACGTCAAACATAATCTTCCATAAATGTATGCATTCAGGATACTTTACATTTACAGAAATAAGTTCGATAATACAGTTTTGCCAAAGTTAGCATAATTATACATATGGATCATTTAAGAAAATCTAACCATTTACCATAGAAGGTACAGGTATATAAAAACTGCTTGGTATTTCCTTTATCTTAAAACTTATGTAACAAATGCAAGAAATGTTTTGACTGAAATTCTTGCCATGACAGCCACATCTAGCAACTGCCACTTCATAATAATTTAAACTGCATGAAGATAGAAGCCAGGTTTGGTCCCACGAGGCTTCAATCTATAGTAGCTATCCCAACACACACACACACACACATACACACGCCCCCTTATATTCAGCTTATAAAGACTCTATACACCACAACCAGGGCTCTGTTACAGTTTTGAAAGTCTTGGGCACATATTTCATCTAAGAGGTCCAGTGATACAACTGTAGAATTTCATAAATATTGGAAAGGAAGAGGGAAAGAGAGGCTCCAAAAGCAGTAGAAAATGCACACCACACATTTAATTAACTTTTTGTCTTTAGAATGAGGTTATTTATTAAAGACTTTTAGTGATTGTTGAGAAAGAGCATACAAGATCTCTCACACCTGCACACAACACACAAATAAACTGCACACTCCCCATCAGTCAATTGTTTGACACAACTGTAGTTCCATATGGGGAGCCCATGACTATTTGTATGCTTGTGTGTCATTTTTAATGCAGGTTAGGATATCATTTGAAAACAATGTTTAAATAAGACTCAGTTTACTGTGCCCATCAAATTAAAAGAAAAGCATCCTTGATTCCACAGGAGAAAATTTGAGGTACAGGCTCTCACCTATCAGATTAGTAAAACCTCTCATGGAAATGGCTTTACTTAGTTGTTCAGCCTTTATGCAAAGACTAATAACTGTGACCCCACATACATCAGAAAACTGTATTGTTGACTTTTTTTATGTGCTACCAAAATAAATATTTGCTGAAAGGTTCTGTTTGTTAACTGCATACCAAGGAATACAATGTAACTTTTTATATCTCCACTAATAAATGGTAGTAAACCATTACTCTGCCACAATTGTTTTACGGCAAATGTTCCTTTTAAATGCAAATAAAGTGAGCAAACATAGATTCTGATCAAAAGCAGCTATTTTTTCCCATACAGTACTGATCCCATCAATTACAAACTACATTTGAGCGTTGGAATGTTGTCGTTGGTGCACTTTTTACAGATGTCTAATTCCAAAGCCCTTCAAACATGTCTACATAACAGCTCCAAAAGTTGGCTTTACAACTTAGGTGGTAATCAATGGTAGAATCACATCAAATGCTGAAGCTGTGCAACAATTAAAGATGGTGAGACCTTGAGGAGTCTTAATCCTTTAACTGTGAACCATTATAAAATCTGATTAACAGTGAGGCCCCAGGAATAATGGATATCACACAGTGCATCATAAGAAAATAACCAAATCAACGGGTTCAGGTGATATTATGAATCATGAAAAAACAGTAAGAATATAACAGTCATATGAACCCCGAGATTAGGTTACTAACTTTAGCCTGGCTTACTAGCTCACATCATGTAAGTTATCATATAAAAAATGTGTATATAGAGTGCTACAGATAAAATGTTTACGATTTTTGTAAGAGCTTCAGGCATTTTATGCCATTTTCACAAGCATCCGAGTGTTGCACTGCAGTAATCAATGATGTGTTCTGTCACAGACTACTACAAACCCATAGAATGCCTCCAGTGCAAAAGGAGGCCATTTCAGCCATCCAGTCCACACTGACACTCCATCTTAGCCAGGCCACCCTGCTGTCCTACTCCCCGTAAACTCGCACATTCACGATGGCTAATCCACCTGACAAACACACCTTTGGATTATGGAAGGAAACCAGAGCACCTGGAGGAAACCCAGGCAGACACAGGGAAAACGTGCAAACTCCAGACAGTCACCTAAGGCTGGAATCCAACCCGAATCCTTGGTGCTGTGAGGCAGCAGTGCTAACCACTGTGCCACCTGAGTACGGCATTCATTTTCGACATTATGTCAGTGGGATGACTTACTAAACGATAACTTCCAGTAGTTTACACGAAAGTGCTGTTAAAAGAAACTTATAAAAATACAAACATTTTTATCATTAACTATCTTAAAAATCTGTCAAACAAAATAGACTTATTTCATTCTACCTCCAAGACAGAGTGCTGTTTGAACATTTCTGCCTCTGTGAGTAAAATTAACCAAATAGGACAAGCTTGAACACTATCCATTTTGCATTGCAGTATGTACCTAAGATACTTTAATTGCAGGATAGTCATACACCAGTAATAGGCAATTACAATGCTTAATGTACGGGGAATCTTAATTTTTTTTATCTCTCTACCTCCCATCAATTAAACCAGAGCTAATAAAGGCCTGTATGGAGGATCATGAATACTGTTCAGGTGTATGATGCCTTAGAGGGCTCTTATGTCAATCAATAAAATTCACATAATAGGAGCCGGAAGTAGAATGCTGCTATTCAGATGTTGCCCCATTACCTAATCAGTTTATATGCAAGTGGTTTTGCCAAGAATTGAAGAGGTCTGGCAACAATGAAAAGATCTGAGCACATACAGCTTTGTTTCATTCAGTTTATGCAAATAATATGGCTATTAGCAGGCAATTAACATTCTGAAAGCCCATTACTTAAATAAAGATATTTAAACCATACAAATTATAGAACGCATTTTCCTTCCTTTTTGTTGCTACCGTGTATAAACAAGCATCATTCTATTGATACTAGGTTACAAACAAATATATAATAATGATATTAAAGAGAAGAATTTTCCTGAAACTTCATTAAGGGACCATATAAGCTGATCTTATTTTAATACCATCCGTCATGCATACTTATCCCTTTATTCCTTCCTTCTGTTTACATGCAAAACGGTAACCCATAGCACACCATGTCAAACAGATCCAATTTAAATACAATGGATTTAGAAGCTTACTGTAATTAATGGGTTAAAGGAGCAGAGACATATTAGTTAGCCCACAATTAATCTTTTTTTGACATTTGGTAGGGGCTCAAGAATTCAACAAGCCTCCCCTCCATTGACTCTGTCTATACTTCCCACTGCATCAGGAAGGCAGCCAGCATAATTAAGGACCCCAAGAACCGGATATTCTCTTCTTCATCTTCTTCTGTCAGGGAAAAGATACAAAAGTCTGAGGTCATGTACCAATTGACTCAAAAATAGCTTCCTCCCTACTGCCATCAGACTTTTGGATGGACCTACCTCGCACTAAATTGATCTTTTTCTACCCCGTAGCTATGACTGTAATCCTATGTTCTGTACTCTCTCCTTTCCATCTCTATGAATGGTATTCTTTATCTGTTTAGCATACAAGAAACAATACTTTTCACTAATACATGTGACAATAATAAATACATCAAAATCAATTAAAAACATTCAAAATGTTCAAGTGTCTTCAGCAAGCTCAGGAGTACGGACCTGAGTTACCCAAGCCAATGAGTAAGCTTTTGTCCCTAGGTTTCCACTAGGTAATCACTGAACAAGAACTTGACGGACAGAACAATGGGGTGGTGATACAAGTATACAAGCTCAATTTCTGTGAAATTGGTGTTTATTACTTAATATTAAATTATTTTATTAAGAATGAGGTGAGAACAATATTTTTTAATGGGTTTGATTTTACAAGAGCAACTTGTAGGTTAACAAAAAATAATTATTGGTATACTTGGGCAAGCTACATCTTTAAAAATCAACCACTACGCTGCAAGAGTAGATAGTTTGAAATTACAGATGGCTACCTCACCTTTGTGCCTATATTTAGATAGATGATATTCATTACACCTGGTTGTCAGCACTATAATATCTCTGAAGTAATGGTTGGCTATCTCCTTTTATATGAAAAAAGTTTCCTGTCAAAATAACAGTGAGGCTAATGGCGCTCATTGTTATTTATGCATAATGCTACAGCAACATTAGGTAATTCAAATATCTTAAAGTTGTTGTCCAATTTGCATTGCTCTGCCATTAGCTTTGCAAAAACAATATCTCACTTTCAAGCTCACCATTGAAGCATAAGAAACACATATAATTACACAACTTTTACAAAGTGCTTTATAGTACTTTACAGTAAATGCCGCATTTTGAAGAGGATTCACTGTTACAATGTAGAAAATATGGCAAACAATTATGCACGGCACACATCAATGTGATAATGATCAGATAAACTAATTTTGTGATGTTAATTGAACGATAAATACTGGCCAGTACTTCAAAATAGTTGTATGGAATCTTTTATATCCACCTGAGAAGGTATATGGGCTGTCAGTTTAATATCTCATCTGAAAGGTGGCACCTACAAAAGTGAGGGACCTCCTCAGTACCATACTGGAGTGTCAGCCTTGGTTATTGCATTCCTGATCTAGAATGGGACTTGAACCCACAACCTTTCACTCAAAGGCAAGTGCTACCAACTGAGCCATGATCTATGTACATGGCGTGGAGTTGTTGTATTTGCCCAGAAGCTATGAACTAAATTAATCACAGAAAGTTAAACTTTGTCAATCCAGTCCAATAAACTTTTCAAGGTGTGGTAAAGTGTTAATTATTACTAGTCAACCTTCCCAGGATTGAAAACTAAGTAGTACAAATATAAAATTTCACTTCTTCAGGTGATCTTTTTGGAGATTTTTAAAATTAATTTATTGCTTTTCCTTTGTGTTGCTTTTTATTTCTCCCTGAATCCAATTTTTTATTTCCTCACTTTGGCTGGAGTTTTCTGGTCCACTGCAGCAAATTCCCCAGTAGCGGAAATGGAAAGCCAGCCTAAAGTCCTTTGAGTTTGACAGAAACAGAAGATCCCGCTGCTGGGTGAGGCCAGAAAATTCCGGCTGTTGTATATGTCTGTTCATTATTATTAGTTTATTGACCCCTTGTTGTATTCGTATATTCATTGCAAGTAGTGTCACGAAGTCCCTGGCATGGGAAACAGGCAGAGAAGAAGCAGACATGTAAAAGAATACGCATAATAAATAAAGCTCCGTTGTTTTAAACACTCAATGCTCTGATATACAATATAATAACTGGCGACAAGGATGCCAAGCAACGCTGCTAGACACCTGGGATGAAAGTATTTGCCAAGAAGAGTTGGAAACAGAGAAGTTAGAAAAGAAGCTTTGGACTTGGCAGGCTAGGTGGACACAAGTAACGGCAGTTATAGAGCTGGATGCATTAAAGAAGCTGAAATTCTAATTGTTGCATTGCATGTGAGAGAAAAATCAAGATAGCTGCTGGAAACATGTTCTGAAATATGCATACGGGAAACTTCCATTAGTACGGCAAATGACAGGTGATCTCGGTGTCACGATATCCTTTGATGAAAATCTGGAGCAATGGAGCTCCTACACTGGGCAGTTTGACAATTTTGCGCAGGCAAACAAAGTAGCTGAATGTATTGGGGGCCCACTTTCCTAAGCACGATGGAGGGAAAATTTTAATCTCCTTAGAACATTAGTGCAACCTGAGAAGCCAGGCACTGAGACATACGAACAATTTGTTGATATTTTGCAAGCACGTTTTTCGCCACAGCATATGATGGTTGCAGAGAGATTCAGATTCCACAGAAGAACCCAAGACGAGAGGGAATCAATTGCACAGTTCGTGACTGTGTTAAAAGACTTGTAGGATATTGAGAGTTTGGAGATTCACAAATGACACAAATCGGGACAGGTTTGTCCACGGGCTGCACAGTGAGGCAATACAGAAACGGTTGCTAATCGAAAGTAACTTTACTTTGAAAGAGGCCATGTAAATGGCAGTTTCAATGAAACTAGCTGCAAAATAAGCTCAACAATTGATTTTGTGTAGTCAAATACACAAACTATTGACCAGATCAACCCAAGAACCTTAAAGCTTGTACCTATCACCTACAGCTGAATGTTGGTGGGAAGACACGGGCTGGGAAATGTCAGCAGGACGGGGAGTACTATAGCAAGCTTCGCGAATGGCATCCAGCCAGTCACGAATTTCCTAGGCTGTTCTTTTCAGCATAGAGGCTGATTACTATATTTAAGTCTGAACAACAATGTCATGTTCCCCCACAACTCTGCTGGAAGAGGTTCCCACCAGCAGGGATTAACACTGATACCCATCAATTGGGACCAGCAGTGATTGACTTCATTGGTGGGGACAGAGGCTATTGAAGCCCTTCCGGAAGGTCGGGGACAGGGGGCTGCATCTTGGGCAATGCCAATTTAGCATCCCGGCATTGGCTACTAAGCACCCTGGCACGACCCACTCGGTATTGCCAAAGGGGCGGGAGCCCAATGGTGGGGGAGTTCGAAGGGAGGGGAGACGATTAGGCGGCTGACCATCAGGGAGAGGACAGGGAGATCAGGGAGTACAGCGATCAGGAGTGGGGGTAGGGAAAGCAGATGATTGGCTGGGAGTTAGGGAAGACATTGGGAGGCTGGCAATGGCAGGCTTAGGGTGCACGTGGCCCGGTCGGTATGCTGACGCCAACCTCTCAGGTCCTGTGAGGCAGCAGTACTAACTACTGGGCCACCATGCTGCCAAGGAATTATTTCTGGTGGGCTGGAGGATTGGATGCAGAAATTGAAGAGAAAACCAAAATGTATTCTTATGGGTGAAGGTAAGAAACCTGCCACCCTTAGTTCCACTGTTTTCATAGGAATGGCCTGAAGAGATCTGGCAACAAGTGCACGTGGACTTCGGACCTTTTGAAGGATATATGTTGCTGGAACAGTCGAAAAAAGGCTCACACAAAGTGATGTGACAATGCCAGTGTTGGACTTGGGTAAACGCAGTAAGAAGTCTCACAGCACCAGGTTAAAGTTCAACAGGTTTATTTGTTAGTAAATGCCACTAACTTTCGGAATGCTGTTCCTTCATCAGATGAGTGGAGAATTCTGATCACAAATAAGGCATATAAAAGCACCCACAGTTTACAAAATACTGATTAGAATGCGAGTTTTTGTAGCTAATCTGCTATTCAAGTCTACGCTATGACAATGGATGAATGAACACCGCTCAACAATCACCAGGCAAGACTGTTCTCTTCCTGTTGGTGAACACTTCAGCGGTCACGGGCATTCGGCCTCTGATCTTTGGGTAAGTGTTTTTCAAGGCAGCCTTCATGACAATGCAGAATCGCTGAGTAGAAACTGATAACCAAGTTCCGCACACTTGAGGACAGTCTCAACCAGGATCTTGGGTTCATGTCACACTATCTATAACGTCCATGACTTGCCTGAACTTGCAACATCTCATTTACTGTCCTGTCTGGAGACAATACACATCTCTTTAACCTATGCTTAATGCTATCGCCACTCACATTGTCTGCATCTTTAAGACTTGACTAGCAGATTAGCTGCAAAGACTCGCATTCTAATCAGTATTCTGTAATGTGCCTGTATATGCCCTGTTTGCGATCAGAACTCTCCGCTCACCTAACAAAGGAACAGCTTTCCGAAAGCTAGTGGTGTTTATTACCAAATAAACCTATTGGACTTTAACTTGGTATTGTGAGACTTCTTACTGTGTTCACACAAAGTGAGCAGAGGTTGCTGTGATGAGACAAGAATATCGAGAAGCTAGGAAAAGTATTTAGTCAGCTTGGAATCCATGACCCATTGGTAAGTGATCATGGACCTCAATCGGTGTCACAAGAATTCAAAGATTTCTTGCACAAGAATGTATTCAACATATTAAGTCTGCACTGTTATCAACTTGCTACCAATGAACTTGCAGAACAGTTTTGTCTAAATCATCAAACATAAGGGGAAAACTCAGGTGATGAAGAGCACACAGGAGGGTGTCCCCCTTCATAATAAGTACTCCTGCTTGAGTACTACTGGGGGGGACAACTCGTCTGAGGGAGCCAGCAGTGGCCCGCTCTCTAAACCTGAGCCAGCACGCAAAAAATCTAAGGAAGAGAGAGGAAAGGCGATACTAATAGGGGACTCCACTGTGAGGGGTTCAGACAGGCGTTTTTGTGGATGCAGGAGAGAGTCGCAGATGGTGGTTTGTCTTCCTGGAGCTGGGATCCAGGATGTTTCTGGACGCCTCCCAGACATCCTAAAAGGGGAGGGTGAGGAACCTGAAGTTGTGGTGCATATAGGTACTGCAGACATAGGCAGGAAGAGGGAGGCAGTCATCAAAAGGGATTATAGACGACTGGGTAGGAAGCTGAGGAAGAGAAAAGCGAAGGTAGTAATTTCAGTATTGCTGCCTGTGCCTCGGGAGAATGAGAGCAGGAATCAAATGAGGTGGAGGATGAATGCATGGCTGAGGGACTGGAGCAGGGGGCAGGGATTCAGGTTCATAGATCATTGGGACTTCTTTAGGGGCAGGTGTGACTTGTACAGTAAGGACGGGTGGCACCTGAACCCTAGGGGGACTAATATCTTGGCAGGTAGGCTAGTTAGGACTACTGGGGAGTCTTTAAACTAGAAAAGCTGGGGGGTGGGAATACCGATGGGACGGTGAATAAGGAGATTAGTTCCCACGTGGGGAAGGACTGTAGGAACCCTGAGAGGGGGGTTAGGCAGGTGGTGGAAAAGGGAAATATCCTGACTGAGAGGCTGAGGTGTGTCTATTTTAATGCCAGGAGTGTAGTAAATAAGGTAGATGAGCTTAGGGCGTGGATTGCTGCTTGGGAGTGTGATGTGGTGGCCATTACAGAGACTTGGTTGTCTCAGGGACAGGACTGAGTACTTCAGGTGCCGGGATTCAGACGCTTCAGGAGGAACAGGGTTGGGGGCAAAAGAGGAGGTGGTGTGGCACTGTTGATCAGGGACAGTGTCATGGCTGTAGAGAAGGTGGAAGACGGGGAGGGATTGTCTACGGAGTCTCTGTGAGTGGAAGTTAGGAACAGCAAAGGCTCGATAACTTTGCTGGGTGTATTCTATAGGCCGCCCAATAGCGACAGGGAACTTGAGGTGCAGATAGGGAAATAGATGCTAGACAGATGTAGAAATAACAGGGTTGTCATGATGGGAGATTTCAATTTCCCAAACATCGACTGGAATATCCCAAGGGTAAAGGGTTTGGATGGTGTGGAGTTTGTTAGGTGTGTTCAGGAAGGTTTCCTGACACAGTACGTGGAAAAGCCTACGAGAGGAGAGGCTGTACGTGACCTGGTGCTTGCTAATGAGCCAGGGCAGGTGTCGGATCTCACGGTAGGTGAGCATCTTGGGAATGGAGATCATAATTCTATCTCTTTCACTATAGCGATGGAAAGAGATAGGATCAGGCAGGCTAGGAAGGTGTATGTCTGGAGTAAGGGGAAATATGAAAACATTAGGCAGGTAATTGGACGCATAAACTGGAGGGAGGTGTTCTTGGGGAAGAGTACAGAAGGGAAATGGCGGTTTTTCAAGGAATGTTTGTCTAGGGCACTGCAAGACAACGTCCCGAGGAGTCAAGGAGGTTCTGGTAGGACGCGGGAACCATGGTGCACGAAGGTAGTGGTGAACCTAGTTAGGAAGAAAAAAATGGTATATAAAAGGTTCAGAGAGCTAGGGGATGTTAGGGATCAAGAGGAGTATAAGGTGTGTAGAAGGGAACTTAAAAAGGAAATTAGGAGAGCCAGAAGGGGTCATGAGAAGGCCTTGACAGGTAAGATTAAGGAGAATCCCAAGGCCTTCTACAAATATGTGAAACGTAAAAGGTTGAGAAGAGAAGGGATAGGGCCTATATAAGGTGAAGGGGGAAAAGTCTGTGTGAATCCAGAAGAAATGGCAGAGGTGCTTAACGAGTACTTTGCCTCGGTATTCATGGTGGAAAGTGAACTGGGAGATTGCACTGCAGGTTTGCGGCATACGGAAAAGATTGAGTGTGGGGATGTTAGGAAAGAGGATGTGTTAGACCTGTTAAATTCTATCAAGATAGACAAGTCGCCGGGACCGGATGGGATGTACTCCAGGTTATTGTGGGAGGTGAGAGAAGTGGTTGCAGAGCCCCTGGCGATGATCTTTGCGTCATCCATGGAAACGGGAGAGGTTCCGGAGGATTGGAGGATTGCGGATGTGGTTCCTATCTTTAAGAAAGGGAACAGGGATAGTCCAGGAACTTACCGACCGGTGAGTTTGACTTCAGAGGTTGATAAGCTGATGGACAGGCTTCTGAGGGATAAGATATATGAACATTTGGAGAAGTTTGGACTGATTAGAAATAGTCAGCATGGTTTTGTCAAGGGCAAGTCATGCCTTACGAGCCTAGTTGAGTTCTTCGAAAATGTGACTGAACACATTGACAAAGGAAGGGCGGTGGACGTAGTGTACATGGACTTTCGTAAGGCGTTTGATAAGGTCCCATATGCAAGGCTTCTGGAGAAGGTGAGAGGGCATGGGATTCAAGGGGCTTTGGCCTCGTGGATCCAGAACTGGCTTGCCGGCAGAAGGCAGAGAGTGGTTGTGGATGGGTCTTGTTCTGCATGGAGATCGGTAACCAGTGGAGTGCCCCAGGGATCTGTTCTGGGACCCCTGCTGTTTGTCATTTTCATAAATGACCTGGATGAGGAAGTGGAGGGATGGGTTAGCAAGTTCGCCGACGATACAAAGATCGGTGGTGTTGTGGATGGTCTGGAGGGATGCCAAAAGTTGCAGCGGGACGTAGACAGGATGCAAGACTAGGCGGAGAAGTGGCAGATGGGCTTCAACGCAGATAAATGTGTAGTGGTCCATTTTGGCAGGAATAATGGGATAAAGGAGTACAATATAAGGGGTAGGAGTCTTAGCTGTGTTGTAGAGCAGAAGGATCTCGGGGTCCGGGTCCATAGGACTCTTAAATCGGCCTCGCAGGTGGTCAAGAAGGCGTATGGTATACTGGCCTTCATTAATCGAGGAATAGAGTTTAGGAGTCAGGAGGTAATGATGCAGCTCTATAAGACTCTTGTCAGACCCCAGTTGGAGTATTGTGCGCAGTTCTGGTCGCCTCATTATAGGAAGGATGTAGAAGCTATTGAGAGGGTTCAGAGGAGGTTTACAAGGATGCTGCCTGGATTGGGAGGCAGGCCTTATGAAGATAGGTTGAGGGAGCTGGGACTCTTCTCACTGGAGAGACGTAGGGTGAGAGGCGACCTGACAGAGGTTTATAAAATGTTGAGAGGAATAGATAGGGTGGACTCTCAGAGACTATTTCCCTGAGCGGAAATGGTCAATACGAGAGGACACAGATTTAAGGTGCAGGGAAGCAAATACAAAGGAGATGGCAGGGGTAGGTTTTTCACTCAGAGGGTGGTGAGTGAATGGAACCGACTGCCGTCGGAGGTTGTTGAGGCAAACTCACTGGGATCTTTTAAGAGACTTCTGGAAGAATATATGGAAAAGAATAGGATAGGGGGTTATAGATAGGTCTGTGGATTGGTAGATGTGATCGGCGCAACTCGTGGGCCGAAAGGCCTGTTTGTGCTGTATTGTTCTATGTTCTATAACTTGAGAGCAACCAGAGAACAAGGTTCAATGATCAAACATTTTAACAAATTCCTTTTAGGGTACAGGAATATCACACATTTAATGGCCAAGATTTCTCCTGCATTAATAATAATTAAGGAACAATTAAAATTAGCATGTGATCTGTTTAAACATCCAAAAACTAAATTGATTGTACAATAGCAACAACAAGGACCAATGGAACAGTGGGAAAGTAAAACAACATATTGAGTTTTCCACCAAGGGCAAAGAGTTTTGCCTAGGAATTACTACACAGGACAGAAATGGGTTACTATCACAATTGTTGCACAAACCAGGCCTGTCTCTCATACTATCCAGACCTGAAATACCATTATTAGGAGGAGACATGCGGACCAGCTGTTGACTGGGAGAACAATTCCACTGGATTCAGAAACTGCTGAGAATCCAGATTCAGTCATACAAAGTGCTGACCTAAACCTTCTTACAATGTTCACATCAAAGGACACTGTTGAGGAAAGGCAATACCTCATCTGCAGATCAGACACCAAGACAACCTCTAGGGCCTACATCAACAACAGTTAAACCCACCACATTCATGAAAAGGCAAAAATGCCAGATGCTGCCACCAGTGTAAAAAAAAGCATGCCGGAGGTGCACTGTCAATTGTTTCGAGAGAGAGGGCCTCCAGACCACCTGACTTGTTAATAGTGATTGACTTATTGATTATTGTTTTGAACTTGTTGAGAACGTTCAACTTAAAGAGGGGAGAAAATGTTATGCATTTGTATTAGCTGACAGAAGTTCTGTTATATTTATGTATTCACATATTCAACAGAAGTGGCATCACAAGGCTCTAGCTTGAGAAACAGGCAGAGAAGCGGCAGCCATGAAAGAGAACACACACCTGTAAATAAACTCTGCTGTTTTAAACCCTCTATGCTCCTAGCATTATTATCCAATATAAAGCACTGTCCTTTATTTCTCTTTCTGTACCTGATTTCACATTGAATTCACCCAATCTAATTCACGCTTACCTTCAATCCTTGTATTGCTAGTTTTGTAAATTCTTCAATCTGATTGATTAAGAGTAGCTTCCCTGTTTACTAAGGTCCCAGGTGTCCTGTTCTCCTGTCTGCATTGTTGGCAACTCAGTTTTAGTAGCTTGTCATGCCAATAATCTAACAATCCAAATGTGCAAAGGCAAGACTAACTAATAACAGATAGCTTGCAGGCCAAAAGCTAAATCTGGCCAATATGAATTTATTTTAACTATTTTATGCTTTGGTGGCATATTTTATTGATGAAAAAAATTAGAAATAATTTTCTTCAAAACCTCATGTTGTCAGCAAGCAATTTGTTGAGTGATAGCAATGGACAGATCACACCCAACTAACTTCTGTCACAGACATGAATGTGAACATTTTTAACATCTATCCTTTCTAACCATTGCAATGCTTCAAAAGGCTATTTATCTGACCTATGCGGGAATAATTTTCCATTCTTCACATCTGCAATCTTTTGATAATGAGCCTCTGACAGAGGAGGTTTCCCAGTGCCAGAGTGCATATTGAAAATTACTTTCACAATTCCTTCCATAAAAGTAAGACATGATCAAGGTCTTCAAATTCAAGAATACTCACTCATTAAGAGATGGGGTAGGGGTGGGAGAGTGGGAAGGGAAGGATGGTGGTAGCGGTGTACAGTTTCTATCTTCACCATCTGGTTTTCAATGCGTGAAAATTGGAAGATAAACTTCTGGCATGTTACCATACATTGTATGTAACAAACTAGTATTTTCCAAGAAGGGTATTTCTTTGTGCAAAGTAGTATGGTATTGTCCTTTGGTAAATAACATATCAGTTAATTTTAAATAACTAAAAAGAAATAAAAATTACAAAAATGATTAATAATCAATCTCTTCTGTGTTATCTAGCTGCAACACACTGAATTGTTGAGAAGATATCATAAACTTCAACTAAACAATTTAACTGCGCTGCCAAAGTTAATCACAACAAGTTTTGCAACTTCGTAAATGCCAAGATTGGTATTTTAATGTAATACCGACGTGTAAAGGGTTTTTTATTTTTCCTCCTATCAACTTGTCCTTTTCCTTTTTTCTTCTCCTTTCATGGAACCATTAATGCGTTATAGTAGAATTTTGTGGGTTACAAGGATTTTTCATATCTCACAAAGTGGCCATTCGTCATGTAGGAGCACTGACTTTATAAATCAGAGAAGCAGTACAGCCAAGTTATATCCAATTCTATGCATGACATCCACATAGGTCACTAGGAGAACAGGAATGTCGTCTGATTTTTTTGCCTCTCCCCAGCCTAAGGCTATTGAAGCTGAATGTAACACCCTACTTGTCACCCTAGCAAGGATCAGTTAACTCTGCGCAATCTAGAGATCAAAGCTAGGTCCTTGCTCTTCTGGTCTACACAGTGCAGTATCATGCCTACCATTTACCAACAAAGACAGATGAGCTATTTGATATCATCACTGAATTTTACTTCAATGTAATTTTCCACTGAATATTGCTGACAATCACAATGGAAAATCTCCATTATTTAATCTTAGTTACAGAGTGATAGGAAAGATTTTGAAAGATTAAATACACGAATAAACCTTTTAACAGTCTTTAGATTATGTTTAATGTAAATAATAAGCTCTTAATCTAAGATTTCGCTTATTGACGTCGACAACAGAGTATTAGACCAAGTTTAATACCGATGTTTATTAGTATTAAGAGAGTTTTGTGATAATAGATAGTCATGATAGAAAGAAAAATCCAAAGTCCATACTTAAAATGTTTGCAGTTTTGATAAAACTAGTTTCTGTGACTTCATTAAGAATATTGAGAGGAAATTGGGCAATGGCAACGCTGTGGTCTATCTTGTCAAGCTTGCAAATACCCTGTGAATCACAAGGTAGTCACGATGTGGAGATGCTGGCGTTGGACTGGGGTAAACACAGTAAAAGGTCTCACAACACCAGGTTAAAGTCCAACAAGTTTATTTGATAGTAAACTCATCAGAACTCTCCATTCACCTGACAAAGGAACAGCGTTCTGAAAGCTAGTGGTGTTTATTACCAAATAAATCTGTTGGACTTTAACCTGGTGTTGTGAGACTTCTTACTGTGTTTACCCCAGTCCAATGCCGGTATCTCCACATCATGTACATTGGCCACAGTGAAAGGAGTTCTAGGATTTTGACCTAGAAACAGTGAAGGAATGGCGACATTATTCTACATCAGGATAGTTTGTGACTTGAAGGGGAACTTGCATTTGCTGCCCTTGTCTGTCAAGATGGCAGGGGTTGCGTATTCGAAGTTGCTGTTGAAAGAAACTTGGTGAGTTGCTACAGTGCATCTTGGTAATGGTACATACTGCTAATACAGTGCATCGGTGGTAGAGGGAGTGAATGTTTAAGGTGCCATTCAAGCAGGCTGCTTTTTCCTGGATTGTTTCAAGCTTTGAGCGTTGTTGAAGCAGCACTCATGTAGACAAGTGTAAAGTACTCCATCACATTCCTAACTTGCACCTTGTTGATTCTAGACAAGTTGTGGAGAGCCAGTAGTCGAGTTAGTTGCCACAGGATTCCTGATCTCTGACCATTCTTCTCGGAATACTTAAATGGTAACAGCCAAGATGTGAATGGTCAATGTCTAGTACCAATATAACATGAATGCCTCCTGCCTTTTATCAGCACAAAGCTTAATATTGTCCAGGTCCTGCTGCATATGGAGGTGGACAGTTTCAGTATCTGAGGAATCACAAACAGTACTGAACGTGAATAGTCCCACTTCTGATCTAATGCTGGAGGGAAGGTCATTGATGAAGCCATTGAAGATGGTGGACTTCGGACACTACCCTCAAGAACTCCTGCAGTGGTGTCCCGGGACTAGGATTGTTGATTTCCAATGACTACAACTGTCTTCCCTTGTGCCAGTAGAATATTTCCCCCTTGTTCCCACTGAATTCAGTTTTGCAAGGGTATTTAATGCCACACTTCATTAATTGCTGACTTGATGTCGAGGGCATTCATTCCCACAACACCTCTTGAAATGTCATGTGGCAGTATCATCAATTGGGTTGTGTCCCTGAGTTCAATTGGTTGCATTAACTGTGCCAAGCAAACTCAAGATTCATGAGAAGAATATGGATAAAATTACAAAGCAGCTCTCAAGCAATAGCTGATTCCCAACTCACAGACACAGGGTAGTCTGTACATTATTTTAATGTAGTTGATATGTGGTCTGGGGGATTGGGGAATAAAGAACAATGTAGCCTGACTGATTTTTTTAAGGTGATAAACACAAAACTGCACAAAGGCACAATAGTATGGCCTTAGCTAAATTTATATCTTTTTGATTGGTTTATGATTCAGCCACCAGGTTAAGAAATCAAAGGAATTGTAAACGCAAAGAACTGGCTGACAGGCATAAACATCCCAGATTCAGACCAAAAAAAGCACAAATTGAAATATTACTTATGGCAATGCTGCACAAATATAACTCTAACAATATAATTATTTGTATAATGGTAAGCACCTTCTGCTATCTATCGAAGCACTGTTAAGCCATGCCTTAAACCATCCTTTGAGGCACCAACACACATAACCAGATATAAATCCCATTCAACAAGAAGCCATCAACAGGATGAAAATGCTAAATGCAGCTTGATGTTGAACAGTTTATATACTTTTAATAACATTAATACACTAGTAGTTAACTAGTAAGACTACAGTCCAGTTTTGTGTGGAGTCAGATCGACTTCAGAAGTCTTCAAAAATGGCAGGTGTAACCTAGATGTTGAAATACCATCCACATTTTTGGTAGATCCCATTTTTCCTGGCAGGAGGAATTGGGCAGAGCGTGAATCACAAAGACCAGAAACCCAAACTCAGTAAGGCCATTGGAAATTCATGTTAAGTTCAAATGGACTCCATTTTAGCTGTTCCAAGACCCTTAACCCAGAATGTGGAAGTCATAAATTGCCAAAAGGGATATAAATGCTCTTGAAGGCTGGGTACAGTGTGTTTAAGCGTCATGTCCTGAAGCTCTTTAAATCTCCTGCCATTTAGACATGAATAAAGCAAACATCAACCATCCATGTTAAAGAAAGATGTACTGATTGACAAGACTATCTGCAGTAGTTAGAAAAAAAAACCATATGTTCTGGCAATTTTAATAGACCCTATTGTTGACATTTCCCAAGGGTTGTTATTATAGCTGAGTCATTATGAATGCTTGAATGAGTTTCACAAGCTTCAAAACCACTTCTCTCAGCAAGTTGGTGGAATTCACCCTTTTATTGATATTTTTAAGAGGCCGGTTAGGATTAAAGACGTGGTTACTGAATAGAAATTTATTTTCATAACAGGTTGACCACTTGAGGGCATTTAAAATCTTTCTGTAAATTTCATGGGAGGATGTTTGTTTGTAGCATCAACTTTATGAGTTAAAGCTTTTTTAGTTGGTTAGACATTTAATTCATTTTCATCTCCATATGGTCATGAGACCTATCTGCCTACAGTCATTCTGGATGACTGGCTGTGACAGTGGCTTGTATTTATGTGCTGGCATGGGTGGAAAGATGTTGTTGATGGTAAGAAGGTCGAACAATCTTTAATGAAACTGGACTGAAGTCTTGAAAGTGCCTCTAGAGGTAAGACTTAGATTTCCTGATGCAATGGCAATACTTTCAGCCCTAAGTCATGTGAAAGTAACTGCATACTATAATAAAAATCTTTTAATTTCAGACTTTCAGCATCTGCACTAATTTGCTTTTATTGCAGTGGTACTAGATGTTGTATTAATCTTACCTACTGCTACCCAATGTAAATTTTGTTTTCTTATTATAACAGAATTGGATTCTGAAGACTATTAATACCAGTTTAACAGGGTTGGATAGAAGTCAAACTCTAATTTATCACTGTGTTTACACTTTCAAAACTGGGATTTCATGTCCATATCACTTTTACCTGCATTAAAACGCAGGTGGTTTGAATTTATCTGCACATTTCCATGCAGAAATGAATGGAATGGATTTTTAAATATCCTGCAAATAATTGTATTTCAACACATTTTACACACTCAGAACAATCGTGCAGATTGCAAGCATATGCATTGCTACAGCAACTCGTTATGACATTTTGATTTGTAAGGATCTGGTACAGCTGTTCTGTTCAATTCTGTGAAGTACAACTCATCCAAAAGTTACAAATTTGACAGTTGACTAGAATGTGGTCAACAATAATTGCAGTTCCAGAATTCAACCCAGCAAAATTTGATACAGCAAAGAAAACATGGATGTTTTAGTTGGGTGTAACATTCATTTCTTTTTTTGCAGAGTATGGGATTTAAAGTAAACATCTGGTCACCACAATCACAATAGAGTGCATTCACTCTCAATCCAAATTTAAATTAATAAGTTTTGGAAACAATCTTTTACAGTTTGGAACATGTAGGCTAACCTTTCCAAAGTTTCCAAAACTCTTTCATTCCAACAAAATTGGGGTTGATTAAGTTACCATTCTAAAGGAGGCAAGATTTCTTAACTTTTAAGAATTTCTCATTTGGCAACAATATCAGATATTCCACAATGAAACAGTACATACAATGTCCAGGCCCATACTGACACAATCACAAACCATTCCTAACTCTATGTGTTCTAGTTCACATTCCTGGGATCTGTCTTAATCTGTACTCATGATTTGTGCATGATGAGTAAGTTTTTTTTCATTTCTTTAGCATCATAAGCAGAAATTTTGTAATGCAATGGGTAGGATAATGAATACAGAACAGCTGTTGTCCTGTTTATTGGTTATTTGTGGCTTTTATGTCAGAAAAAATTGGATGCAAGAATCATTCCCTATGTAATTGAATGCAACAACCGTCCCTGTGGAATTTATATATTCTTAAATGCATTTATTTAGCACCTTATCTTCTCTCATACATATCTCAAAGCACTTAGCACACAATTAATCTTTAAACAATCATAGCAATGATGCAGACAAAACAAAATAGCCATCTTGTGCACAGCAAGATTCCATTAACAGTAATAAAAAAGACCTTAATCTGTTTTAGTATGACTTAAGAGGAGAACATCAACCAGGACACTGGGAGAATTCCAGTTCTCATTTAACTGTTACCAAATCAATAGAACTTCTGTTTTGAAATTTGCTTTGAGGAATGGCCCATCAGGTAATAGGACACTTTCTCCAATATTGTACTGGAGTGCAGCCTTGAACTATCCCAGGCTCAGAATTGGTCATGCTCTCAACCTTCTGATTGAGCTGCTTTAATGCTATCAGATAAGCCTGGCATGCACTCCAGTTTTCAAAAGAATGACAAATTATTTAGGAAGTTTCATGATACAAGTTACCATCAAATTTTTATTTAAATTTTACTTTAAAAATAAGGTGAGAAATTCCAATTATGTTGCTGCTGTGTGAGTCTGGCCTTGCTATGACACTGTCCCAGGGATAAGGCTATTTAAATAACAGGGCCAGGTACTACAGTGTGGACACCGACCACGTGGCCTCAGCAGGATTTCAAAGCAGAAACCTGCCCCTCTGTCAGGGCGAAGAACATGCAGATCTGCGAAAGGATCAAATCTTCATTATTGCTGTTTCTTTGCTGTTAGGCCAAATTCAATTTGCAATTAGTCTATTTCGAACGGACTGCTATTTGAATATGGTTCTGTCGAACAATGCACAAATTTGTGTAACTAAGTACACCTGTTTCATGCATGTGCATTTACAATTGGGTCTACATGATATTTTTCTTTGGGTGAGCAAAATAGAGTGTGCTGACACCAGACCTCCTTCACATCAAAGCACTGTGTTCTTAACACCAATGTCGTGAGAATGAAAGAATTAGTCATGTTTGAAATTGTACGAGAATTTCAATACTGTGAACAAATGTCAACTGTCTTCAGGATAACTTCAGGACAAAGACATCCCTTAGGAAACTACTTCCATTGCATTTGCAGTACCTGAATAATGATGAAACTATAATGGTGTGATATCAAGCACTGTAGATAGTGACTTCCCCACCAAACTACACATGATTTGAGGGTTGGATGTCACTCAAACCAGCCTACAGGAAGTTGTGTCAATTCCCATGTTAGCCACTAGACGGCATGTCTCATCAGAACAAAATCTTCCCACTCATCAGGGATCCAAAAGTAGTCCTCTATCCCAGACTGACGATCAATGAGTTGCACAGAAAATGGCATGGAATAATTTGTACTGCAGATGATTCTTCTAGCTGAAAATGACTATGGCAATGAACTATTTTCCATAAAGTGGTATGCAGTGCAAACACATTCATATACCTTTAATACCATGATTAGAAAGGGGGAGAACTGGTCATCGCAAGTTGATAATTGGTTTCCATTATGTGTACTTGTGCAAAGATGAAATAATTGGCCTTGCATTAATGCAATGCAAAAGTAAATTTCACTGGTAATTCTATGCTTTGTAAAAACTCCAATCAAATTCAAAACTTCCCCATTCCTCTATGCACAGGCAAGTGGAATCAAATAAAGGTGTGTTCTCACATGGTTATACATGAATATTGCTTTTGAATGTAACACATTGCTTCCCTTCAACTTAAGATTAGATTTTTATATTTTCCCATTTGCATCCCTCAACTTTTCTGAAAGCGATTGAGTACTAAAATTCTGTTACAAAAATTGTAGTGTAAATCTATTCCAGTAAATAAGCTTTCAAGTTGTAAGGAGGTAACCATTTATTAATACATGCACAAATACATAGTTTCTAAACATGTCAATAATTAGTGACTAAATAGCAATTTTCAGCCAATATTTAATAATAATATAAAGCACCAGTAAAAAGAACGGTCAAATAAATAGATACTTTTCACACATTCAAACAGAGGAAGTCTTTTCCTTCACAAGTTACTTTGCGTTATGAAATATTTAGGTTTTTGTAAAAGAGGCATATGAGTGTTCAGTTTGTATATTCAAAGCAGCAAACATGCAAAGCGTTATCAGGCAAAGCCTAAAGGTGAACAGCAGCATCACTTATTCCACCTACTCACCCTCTACATCTTAACTTCCCCCCCATCCCCGAACCCACATATCCTCTAACCACCTACCCACTAACCCAACTCACCCCATGACTGGAGGAAGATATTGGCATAATGGTAAATATAATCCAAAGATCCATGTTAATGTTTTGGGGGCATGAATTTAGATCCTACTGTGCCGGAACACTCCTGTGTAGTAGAGTTTGGATTTAGTTAATGGAACTGGAATGGAAAGCTGGTTTTAGTAATGCTGACCATGAAACTATCATTGATTGGTGTAAAAGTCCATCTAGTTCACTAATTCCTTTGAGGAAGGAAATCTGTCATTCTCACCACATCTGGCCTACATGTTACTCCAGGTCTACGGCAATGTGCGTGACTTGTAACCGCTCTCTGATATGGCCAAACAAGTCGCTTAGTCCAAGGGTAATCAAGGATGGACAAGAAATACCGCCCTTGCCAACGACACCCACATCTATGACAGAATAAAACTTATGCCCTACGCATTTACCTACTTCACTCACCTACCCTCTACTCATGTCACTCATTCACTAACATTCAAACTGGACTTTTAAACTTACCATACAGCAGCAAGTGCCGTAAAAAGGGGTCTGTGTTGTCTTCCTCCGACTCTACCATGAGCAGTTGGAGTTCTCAAAGGGGCGCTGTGTTCTGCATTTCTCAGTCAGACACATTTGAAAGACTCCAGTAGAAATGCAGAACAATATTGGGTCAGTCAAAATTTTCAGATGCAACAGCAATATGATGTTGACTGTCATTTCTCAGATGATATGGGCTAATATTCAACGGCAAAAGGGACTGTAGAGATAATAAAATGTTCTTGCTTGGAAGTATCAAGGTGGGCAAACTTTATTCTAAATTGCTGCCCAATATCAGTTGATACCAATGACAGAAAGTAGAAGAAATTGGAATCAAAAGTTCTCTGCCAAAAACTTTTGCAGAAAATTGGCAACATTTTCTTCTGTCCCTTTCATATCTAACAAAATAAGTGAATGAATTGCAAGAGCAAGTTTCAACATGGCAAAGGAAAAAAATGACATGCTTGCTGGACTAATAGCTATTGCACAGATTTGAAAGAACCCAATTTGCAGAAAAGGTATTTAATTTGAATGAGTGGGGTGTGTAAAGGGTAGGTGAGTCTACTGAGAAGGCCAGTACTTCTTGCCCATTCATAACTGCCCTTGAACTATGTGACTTGCTTGGCCATTTCAGAGGTCAGTCACAGACCATTCATACTGCCATGGGTCCAGAGTCACATGTAGGCCAGATGTGGAATGGATGACAGATTTCTTTCCTTAAGGGGCACTAGTGAACTGGATGGTCTTTAACAGCAATCAATGATAGGTGCCACTTTCCAGCTTGGAAGCATGTCAATACAAAAATATTCACAGCCATGGTCAGCTTTTGACCCACTGGCAGCACACACTTGCTCTTTTCTGAAGTGCAATTGTTGGAATAATTGCCATTAAAATACAATTGTTGGAAATTGTAAGATTATTAGTCAAAGATCAGCCTGTAAGTGAAATTAGAGGCTCATGACTGAGGGAGATATTTTTTAGCAAAACATTTAAATTTAGCAAATTATGCCCTGAGTTGTGGAACTTTTTTTTAAAGACTATTAAATGCCTATAGAACACAGGCACATTTCAGGATTTAAAGTAGAAAGTGAGTCTGAAGCCAAACACCATTCAACGGTCCAAGAAGTGAACATAGCAACAGCTGCCAGAATCAATACAAAGTGTAAGTACTGTGGGCAGAATAGCAAAACAGCAAAAAAAAGGTCCCACATATGGTCAGCTACACAGGAATTGCAATAAACTTTTGCATCAAAACAAGTGAAGCACAATGTGAAGTTTTGGTTGCTCCTATTAAATGTTCAAATATCAAACAAAAAAACAATTAGAACAATGCAAAGCATGAGAAAAAGATTACAAAAGCTGAACTGGAGAAGATAAGTAAAGGGACAGGGAACAATATTAAATGGTTTAAATAAATTGGAACTATATCTCCTTCCCTATTTCTGTAACCTTATCTAGCCCCTACAACCCTGCAATTCTCTATTCCTGATCTCCCAAGCATCACTGATTTAATCACTTCATCATTCAATTGCCGAGGTCTAAGCCATGGAATTCTCTTCCAGCAACATGCTCCCACTCTTTTCACCTTTTAAATCATTCCATAAGATCTACCTCTTTGACCAAGTTATTGGTCATCTGATCTAATATCCATCATGTGGTTCAGTGTCATATTTTGTTTTATAATGTTCCTATGAAGTGTCTTGGGATGCTTTTTTATTTTAAAGACTATATAAGCATAAGCTGCTATTACTTTAAAGCTGAATAAGGTTAATAAGTATCATGGTCATGGGTTAGTGAGAAGGGGAGAGTAAAAATAACTTGCATTCATAAAGTGTCTCACTGACAATAAAAAAAATTCTGAAGTGTTGCACAGGTTAACATTCAGCAATCAAGAACAATCGGAGCAAAAATAGCTAACATCCTGGTGCATATTGAAAGTAACACAGTTGAAGAAGCCAGTGACCATGAAAGGAACCTCAAGAGAGCATAAGATATAGGAACAGAATTAGGGCATTTAGCCCTTCAAGTTTGCTCCCCCATTCAATCATGGCCGATATCATTCTCATTCTCATTCTCCTGCCTTCTCCCCGTAACTCTCGATCACTTATTGATCAAGAATTTATTTATCTCTGTCTTACAGACATTCGATGACCTGGCCTCCACAGCCCTTTGTGGCAATTAATTCCACAGGTGCACCACCCTCTAGCTAAAGAAATTCCTCGATGTGGAGATGCCAGCATTGTCAACTCAGTTTTAAAGAATTGTCCCTTCCCAAGAGATTGTGCTCTTAAGTTTTAGGCTGTCCCACTAGTGGAAACATTCTCTCCACATCCATTCTACCTAGGCCTATCAGTATTCTGTAAGTTTCAATAGATTCCACCCTCATCCTTCGAAATTCCATCGAGTATAGACTCTGACTGCTCAACTGCTCCTCATATGACAAACCTTCATTCTTGCGATAATTTTTGTGAACCTTCTCTAGACCCCCTACAAGGCCAGCACATCTTTCTTTAGGTATGGAGTCCAAAACTGCTCACAATATTCCAAATGGGGTCTGACCAGAGCCTTATATAGTCTCCACAGTACATACTGCGATTGTATTTGAGTCCTCTAGGAATGAGCATCAACATTGAATTTGCCTTCCTAACTGCCAACCGAATCTGCATCTTAATGTTAAGAGGGTCCTGAACTAGGACCCCAAGTCCCTTTGTGCTTCAGATTTCCGAAGCCTTTTCCCATTTAGAAACTAGTCTATGCCTCTATTCTTCTTACCAAAGTGCATAACATCACACTTTTCCACATTGTATTCCCTCTGCCACTTCTTTGCCCACTCTCCTGGCCTTTCCAAATCATTCTGCAGCCTCCCCACTTCCTCAACTACCTGTTCCTCTATGTATCTTTGTATCATTCGCAAACTTAGAAACCATGCCCTCACCAAAAGTCATATGAAAAATTTTAAACTTAAACATAGATAAAACTCAGTAAATGTGCCAGAAGTTGTGTTTATATTGTATCTCCCTGTAATCAAAGCTCGAAACAAGAACTGGAAAAGATCACAGAGTTTTTAAAATATTAAGGTCCGCAGAAGTCACAAGAATTCAAAGTAAAATTGTGTAAGACATTTATATCTTGCTGGATTTTATGAATTCAATGAGGTCTATGATCTAACTGAGAATATGGACATAAAAGGATGGTCATACTGCCAAGCTCAAATGATTATGACCAAGTGATTTTGATAAGTTAAGCGGTAGTTAAGCCAGCACAAAAATAGTAAAATATGCAACAAGGAGATGCCACAGAAACAACATTTGTGCAGTTGAAATGGGCCAATATCTGAAGGAAGCTGAATACTTATATATTGTATGACACAACAGATTGCAAAGTTATTAGAAGTAATACGTACAGTTGAGCAACAGCATCAACAAACACTAAGCTGAGTCAGTGTGAATATAGGGAGATCATGAGCTCTCCTAAGTAAAAACACTTGATAGTATTTCAAAATAGGCTATAAGTAATAGGACATCTGGTGAACTGCCTCTTCAGCCAGGAAAATAGTTGAAGTTTGCTGATGTCTTAAGTCACACGTACTTTATAATTCCAATGAGGAGCTTAGGAAAAGAGAATAGATACAAATATAATAGCCGATATGCCCAACACCAAGGTAGATTTTTTTGCACTGTTGAGACACATCATAAACGTAATTGTTTTTGCTTATGCATTTACAGAATGTGGGTACAGTTAGAATGCCAGCATTATCACCTATGTTTGATTACACTTGAGATGGTGGTGGTGACCTGCCTTTTTGAATACAACTGAGTGCTTCCTTGACTATTTCAGAGGTAGTTAAATGCCAACCATATTCTCCGAATATCTAGTCACACACAAGCCACAATCTCTCCCCAACAACTCTATCCCACCTATCTCTCAACAGCACTTTTCTTTCCCTGATGCTGTTTAGGGAATACATTGTCCAATAAACTCTGGCAATATAATAGCACTTACTGCCAAGTTCCATCTTAGTCTCTCTCCTTTTGTCTCTGGAAATTGCTTTCCCTTTAAGCAGCTTGATCCATTGTCTTTTTGCTGCCCCTACTGAGACCCATAGTGAGTTATCAAAATCTATTCCTTTCTTTCTGACTTCAGCCTCAGCTACAGGCTGTCTCACTCATCTTGTCAGCCCAACGAGTCAAGTTTACGTCCAACTTTTCAATCATCAAAACTATCTTAGACTATTTCTTCATTATCCTTACCAAAACGTTCTGCCTCCCTCCATCCAATACACTCGCATTCCATCCTTGCAAAAAAAATCACTCTTCTTCCCACGCAACTCCCTCACAAACCTCAACTCCAAACCACTCCTCTTTATCCTTGCTCTTTTTATAACAGTTTTATTGTTGTTGTCTTCTTCATTCCTAAATTCAACACACTAATTTTCACCTTCATTCATTATAAAAAGAAAGTACAACACATGAACAGGCCCTTCAGCCCACTAAGCCTGCGCCAATCATGTTGTCCTATCTAGACTAACCTCCTGTATCTCTCTATTCCTCACCTGTTCATGTGGCTATCCAGTTAAATCTTAAGTGTCACAAACGTGTCTGCTCAACCATCTCACTTGGCATTCCAGGCCCCCACCAACTTCTGTATAAAAGATTTTCAGTGCACATTTGTACTCAACCTTTCCCTCCTTACCTCAAAATTGTGCCCTCTCGTAATTGTCATTTCTGCCCTGGGAAAAAGCTTCCAACTTTTCATCTTATCTATGCCCCTCATTATTTTAAAAACTTCTATCAGGTGGCTCATCAGTCTCAATCTTTCCAGGAGAATACTCCCAGTTTATTCAATCTCTTCCCAAAGCTAATACCTTCCATACCAGGCAACACCCTGGTAAACTTTTCTGTACTCCCTCCAAAGCTTTCACGTCCTTCTGGTAATGTGCAACCAGAATTGGATATAGTATGTGGCCTAACCAGCAGTTTATATAACTGTAACATAATTCGTTAACTTTTATATTCAATGGCCTGGCCGATGAAGGCAAGCATGCCATATGTTTCTTCACCACCTGTGCTGCCAGTTTTAAGGATCTGTGGACCTGAAAATCCCAAATCTGTCTGCGTGTCTATGTTTCTGCTGATTCTGCAATTTATTTTATAGCTCCCACCTGAACTGGATCTACCAAAATGTATCACCTCACATTTGTTTGGATTAATTTCCATCTGTCAGTTCTCCACCCCATTTCCAGCCTATCTATATCCTGCTGTGTTCTTGTACAATCTTCATCATTAGCCACAACTCCGGCAATCTTTGTATCATCTATAAATTTACTAATCAGACTAATGTTTCTTTCCAAGTTATTTATATATATTACAAACAACAGAGGTCCAGCACTGATCCCTGTAGAACACCCACTAGCTACAGACCTCCATTCAGAAAAAACACCCTTCTACCATTACCCTCTGTCTTCTACAGCCAAGCGAGTTCTGAATCTATCTAACTAATTCACCATTTAAACGTTTGATTTAACCTTTTGCACCAGCCTGCCATGAGGGACCTTATCAAATGCTTTAATAAAGCCCATGTAGAAACCTCCACGGCTGTTCCCTCATCAATCATTTTTGTCACCTTCTCAAAAAACCTAATCAAATTAGTGAGACATGACCCCTCCTCATACAAAACCATGCTGTCTGTCGCTACTAAGACCATTTACTTCCAAATGTATATAGATTCTATCCCTAAGAATCTTCTCCAACAATTTCACTAACACTGAAGCTTACTGGCCTATAACTAGCGGGTTATCCCTGCTATCCTTCTAAAAGAACAGGACAACATTGGCTATCCTCCAATTCTTTGGGGTCTCACCTGTGGCCAACAAGGAAACAAAGGTTTTTGTTAGAGACCTAGCTATTTCCTTTCTTGTCTCCCTCAGTAATTTGGGAAAGGTGGGGATTTGTCTACCTTAATATTTTTTAATACAACTGGCCCTGGGGATTTGTCTTTCTTAATGCTTTTTAATCCAACTCTCTCGAAATGATGACTTGCTATAGAGGATTTACATCCTCCTTTGAGACACCATCAATCAAAGCGTCCCTCTCTTTTGTGAATACCGATGCAGAGTATTCATTAAGGATCTCAGCCACCTCCTTTAGTTCTACACATAACTTCCCTCCTTTGTTCTTGAGTGGACTAACTCTTTTTCTAGCTACCCTCATTCCTAATATATGTATAAAAGCTACCCTCATTCCTAATATATGTATAAAATGTCTTGGGAATCTTTTTAATCCTGCCTGCCAAGGACATTTTGTGATGCCTTTTGCCCTCCTAACTTCCTGATTGAGTTCTTTCCTACTTTCCTGTATTCTTCAAGTGCTTCACCTATTTTTAGTTGCCTAGATCTTATGTATGCATCCTTTTTTTTGACTAGACTCATAATTTCCCGGTCATCCACAGTTGCCAAATCTTGCCATTCCTTCCTTCTTTTTCACGGGCACATGCCCGTGTCCTGCTCTCCAATCAACTGCTCCTTAAATGCCAAATGTGAATTTACCCTCAAATAGCTTCTCCCAAAGAACAGCCTCCAAATCCTGCCTAATCCAGTTATAGTTAGCCTTCCCCCAATTTAACCCTAGAACAACAATTGTCCTGTTCCATGAATAGTACTATTCACTACATGTTTCCCCACTGCAACTCTAATGACCCGGCGACTCATTCCCTAGTACCATGTGCAGTATAACCACCCTCTCTAATCAGACAATCAATGTATTGTTCCAAAAACCCTTTCTGTACACACTTAAATTCTTCACCATCTAGAGTCCTAGCCCTAAGGGATTTCCAGTCAATATGAGAAAATTTTAAGCCTCCCACTAATATTTCTACATCTATCCAGAATCTGCTCACATGTCCATTCTTCAACTTCCCGTGGGCTGTTGGGAGGCCACTAGTACACCCTATCATTGTGACTGCCCCCTCCCTGTTTCTGAACTCTACCCATAGTTTCTCAACCCAAGGTGTCCTCCCTCTGTACAGCTGTAATATGTTCCCTAGCCAGTATTGCAACTCTCTCACCTCTTTTGCCTTCCCCTCTGTCTCATCTAAAACACCTATATCCTGGAATATTTAGCTATCAGTCCTGTCCCTCTTTCAACCTCTTTCCATTACCAGCAACCACATACAAGTTCTGTTCATGAATCAAGGCCCTAAGTTCATCTGTCTTACCTGTTATACTCCTTCCATTGAAGCAGATGCACTCCAGAACTCCAGGCTCACTTAGTTCAACTTCCTCCAGCTTGCTCTTCCTCTCAGCTAGCCAGGTCTTGGTCCCATGATCATCCCCAGTCTCTACACTTGCTGACCTACTATTCTGCCACACTCCTCTACCACACTAGTTTAAATCTACCTGAATCACACTAGCAAACCTTCCAGCCAGGATATTGGTGCCCTTCCAGTTCAGATTTGACTATCTCCCATCTTTGCCTTTTCCATGCTATTGATCCCATCTTTACCATCTTAATTCCAAACTTCAAAAGTAAGCGAGCACTTGGTATCTATATAATTTAATCATCCATTCCAAACTGTTTTAACTACTTCTCACCTTCTCCAGGATTATTCTGAAGGCCTCAGAATATCTACACCTCTCTTGGTCTATGATACCTCCCCCCTGCACTGCTTCATCACAATCAAATGCACAATCGTGCTCATTTCTCTGTCTCTGAGTGAGCCCATTATCATGTTCTTAAATTCTTCCTCCCATTTCCAGTCAATCCTGGTCTCCTAACTCATCCTATCCTTCAAATCAAAGTCAAAGTGGAGTTTATTTTTGTATTTTCTTCACTCTCCCTCTCTCTCTCTTTCCTTACCAATCTACAATGCTTCTGGCTCTTAAACTGCAGCAACTTTTGAACTGCCATGTGACCTGGTTTTCCCCCTCCCTCTGAACAGCAGAGAAACAATCTGGAACAGAGTTCCTTCTCTGACTGCCTGGAAAATTAGCCAGCCCAAAATACAGACAGTAATTGGGGAGATCACAAAAGGAGTGTGGAAATCCTGCCTCGCCAACTTTCTTACAGGCTGAATTAAATTCAAACTATTACTGCTGATGCCTTTTTGATAATATACAAAAATAGGCAAATCAGGGACCAACAACAGAATGGAATCAATCTGTTTTCCTCCACCGTTAATAGGAATGTGCCTCCCTTTCCCTCGTCAGTTTCAAGCAGCCATTGTTTCCGTTTATGTGTTCCAGGTTTTACTCTTTCTTCAGCATTTCTGTTCAGACTTTTATTCTGTGGATTCTGATAAGCAATGAATCCAGACCTCTTCTTTGCACTTCAGTCACAAGAAATCCGAATTCAGAGTGATATTCTTCTAGTCCTTTGACTTCTGCTGTTGCTAAAATGCAATGTTTAAGAATGGTGCCATGTTCTAAGTTTATTTCACTGATACATTGGGTGGCATTTGTTATAAGTCTGGATTCCAATCCTAATTACACCTCAGTTCCTCAATTACACAAAAGCTTTGAACTATGTATCCATCTGGGTAATATTTAATTATTATCTAGGGCAATCTGACTACAACACTGGCATCTACCAAGTCATTTGCAAAACTGCACAAGTATGTCATGTCCTCAAAATGCAGGATGAATCCAACACAGACAATTAGTGCCCCATTATTCTACTCTGCATCAGCAACAAGGTGATGAAAGGTATTATCAACAGTGCATCAAGTTGCTCTTAACTCAACAATAACCTGCTCACTGACAGTTTTCAATCCACCAGATCCACTCAGCTCCTGACCTCATTACTGCCTTAATTCAAACATAGACAAAAGGATTGAACCAAAGAAGTGAGGTGAGAGGGACTAACATCAAGGCAGTAATTGACTGAGTGTGACATTAAGGAGCCACAACAAAACTGGACAGCAAAATTGGAGTCAAATGGAATCAATGGAAACTCCTCTGCTGGCTGAAGTCATGCCTGGCACAAGGAAAGATGGGCATGGTGGGTGAAGGTCAATTATCTCAGCTTAAGAACATCACTGTAGGAGTTCCTCAGGGTAGTGTCCTCAGCCCAACTATTTTCAGCTGCTTCAACAATGATCTTTCTTCTATCATAAGGTCAGAAGTGGGGATGTTTGCTGAAAATGTTCAGCACCATGCATGATTCCTCAGATATTGAAGCAGGCAATGGCCAAATGCAGCATAACCTAGATAAAAATTAGTTTGGCGCTGATAGCAAATAACATCTGTGCCACACAAGTTCCAAGCAATGACTATCTCCAACAAAAAAGAATATAACCACAATCCCTTGACATTCAATGGCATTATGATCGCTGAATCCCCCATGTCAACATGTTGGGCGGTTCCATTGTCCAGAAACTCAAATGGATTAGCCATACAAATACTGTGGCTACAGCAACAGATCAGAGGTTGGGAATTCTGCAGCTCACCACCAGCTTCTCAAGGGCAATTACAGATGGACAACAAGAAATGTTGACTTAGTCAGTATGTCCATATCCTTTGAAAGAACATGAATATACAGACCTGCCATTTTACACACCAAAATGCACCAGTTAAATAATACCTTCAGTGTGATATTTGCACACGTGAAAAGTTACATTTCTTTTTTAATTGCCAAATTATTTCACAAGGAATCTTACACTTATGTTAGAGGACTATGTTAGAGATACAATATGGAGTTTCACATCACCTCCATATATTTTGGGGACTGATGGGTAAGACAAAATAGACAATACTTACTAACATCTGAGATTTGAAGACATATCACTACAGCTAAAATGAAAATAAATCAGTGCAGTGTTCAAAGCTTGAGAGAGAGTGTTCTAATAGTCTTCAAAATAAAAGCATCTCAAAAGGATTTGTGAGTCCATTATTCTTTTATGACAAACTTCTTGATCGAAGGATGAGTAGCTAATATGCAAAACCTTTTAAGTTTGGACCAGTGTGACATTATAAATACTGGATTTTTAAACGAGTCATCAATTGTACCATAATGAACGAATGAGAAGCAGGAACAATTTTTCAATTGTGCTTTTCCATGTACTACAGAAAAACTTATATTTTGTTTAGCAGCTCCAAAATTTTTATGAAATAATGTATAGTATTAATTTCGCAATAAGCACATTAGTGAATGTAGTAGTTTATAAGGTATATTAAATTCACATAGAACTATAGAAAATGGGTTCAGGAATAGGACATTCGGCCCTTCGAGTCTGCACCGCCACTCAATATGATAATTGTTGACTATGCACTTTCAGTATCCCAGTACCGCTTTCTCTCCATACTCTTTGATCCCAACAGCACAAGGGCCATATCCAGCTCCCTCTTGAACACATCCAACAAACTGGCCCCAACAGCTTATTGTGGTAGCGAATTCCACAGGTTCACAATTCTCAGAGTGAAGATGTTCTTCTGCATCTCAGTCCTGATTGGCTTAGCCCTTACACTTAGAGTGACCTCTCATTCTGAACTTTTCTAAAATTGGGAATACTTTTCTCATGTCTAGCCTGTCCAGTCCCATTAGGATTTTATATGTTTCCATGATATCCCCTTTTATTCTTCTATATTCCAGTGAATACAAATTCAGTCAATACAGTCTCTGTTCGTATATCAGTCCTGCCATTCCAGGAATCGGTCTGGTGACCTTTGTTGGACTCCCTCAATAGCAAGAATGTCTCTCCTTGGATTAGAAGATCTAAAGTGCATACAATACTCAAGGTATGGCCTCATCAAGGCCCTGCATAAATGCAGCAAGACATTCTTACTCCTATACTCAAATCCTCTTGCTTTGAAGGTCATCATGCCATTAGTTTTCCCCACCATTTGCTGCACCTGCATGCTAACCTTCAATGTCTGTTCCACCATGACAGCACATTGGACTTCACCTTTTCCTAAACTGCCACCATTCAGATAATAATCTTTCTTCCTGTTTTTGCCATCAAAGTAGATAACTCATATTTATCCACAATATATTGCACTTGCCAAGTTTTTTCTCACTCAGTCAGCCTGTCCAAGTCACCCCGCAGCCTTTTAGCATTCTCCTCACAGCACACACAGCAGCACAGCTTAGTGTCATCTGCAATTTTGGAGATATTGCATTTAATTCCTTTGTCCAAATATCAATGTATATTGTGAATAACTAGAATCCCAGCAGGACCCCACTAGTCACAATAAAAAGGACCCTTTATTCCCACTGTGTGCTTCCTGTCTGCCAACCAGTTCTCTATCCACATCAATACATTATCCCTGATACCATGAGCTTTAGTTTTGTTTATTCTTGTGTGAGACCTTGTCAAAAGCACTTTAAAAATTCAGATACAAACATCCAATGGTTCCCGCTTGTCTGCTTTACTGGTCACGTCCTCAAAAAATTCCAGAAGATTTGTCAAGCATGATTTCCCTTTAGTGAATCCATGCTGACTTGGACCAATCCTGTTACTGCTTTCCAAATGCTCAGTTATTACATCCTTAATAATTAATAAAATGACTCCAGCACTTTCCCCACCACTGATGTTAGCTTAACCAGTCTATAATTCCACATTTTCTCTCCCACCTTTTTTAAAAAATGGGGATACATTACTACCTTCAATCCACTGGAACTCTTCCAGGGTCTACAGAATACTGGAAAATGACCACCAATGTGTCTAATATTTCTGAGGCCACTTCCTTGGATTTTCTGGGATGCAGAGCATCAGGCCCTGCGGACTTATCGGGGTTTAATTCCAGCAATTTTCCAATAACATTTCCTGACAAATAAGGATTCCTTTCAGTTTCTCTTTCATGCTAGACTGTCTGTCCCCTAGTATTCCTGGAAGGTTATTTGTGTCTTCCTTAGTGAAGACAGATCCAAAGTATTTGTTCAGCAGGTCCGCTTTTTCTTTGTTGCCCATTATGAATTTACCTGATTCTAACTGTAAGGGACCTACATTCATCTTTACCAGTCTTTTTCTCCTCTAGAAAGAAGCTACATTTGTAATTTAATTATTTAATTTGTCCAGGTACACAGGTAATCTGTAAAATGTCTAGAAATACATGTAACATAATTATTTAAACAGCTGAGATCTCCATCCCAATCTGATGCTCACAGGTTCAACTGCTAGTCTATCCGTCATCTTAGACCACCTCACATTTAGGGACAAGTCAATTGTCAAACAAGATGCATTTCACATATTCAGCCCAAGGGAAATGAGATTGAAAGGCCCATAGTTACTATTCCAATGTTTCTCTAAAATTTCTGATGACTGCTAATTACTTTGGTAGCAAAAGTTATTAGCAGCTGAAACAGATGAGATGCAGGCAGCATGTAAACTTTGCACTGTCTGCTAATTTAACTGGTAGCAGCATATATTCCAGTGCCAAGATGCATTGTTGAACATTCACACGCATCAGAAGAAGTCCCCAGGTTCATGCGAGGCTAGTACTACTTAAAGTTTGTGGGGTGTATTCTGGCTGTGGCAGGTGTTGGAAATGGATAGGGAAGATAGTCTGATGTACCGGAGGACTCAAGAGAGCAGGGAGGGTGTTCTAAGATTCTTGGATTCATCACTGAAAACCTTGAAAGTGCAGGAGAGGAAAGGTGTCTATCTACAGGGGACCAGGAGCCCCACAAACAATCTCTGAGAAGACAATGGGCATGATGTAGAGATGCCGGCGTTGGACTGGGGTAGTAAGAACTCAGTAAGAATTTAGCAA
The DNA here is from genome assembly GCA_024679065.1 of Sphyrna mokarran. NCBI lineage: Eukaryota > Metazoa > Chordata > Chondrichthyes > Carcharhiniformes > Carcharhinidae > Sphyrna > Sphyrna mokarran. Next base: position 98,298,848 of record JAGIQG010000003.1, on the reverse strand, counting down.
CACCAATTTTAAATCCAGCCGATTTATTTGATAGTAAATTTGCGAGCTTTCGACACTCTGTGTCTTTGTCAGACAATGGGCACAGAGAGCTGGCATGGTCAATGCAAAAGGTGTAGACATGAAGACCTGGATGTAGTGCCAAAAAAAATTTAATGAACTCACAAATGGTTAAGGCCTAGTGGATTCATTTCAAATGCCAAATCTGAACTGTTAGACCCAAACACTGCTCAAATCCCTAACTTTTAGTTAATTCTCCAACTAATAATCTCTCCATTCACATTCAATGCTTCAGCTCACCCTTACGCTGGGCACTGTTGCAAGCTTAAAGCCTACACACACACACACACACACACACACACACAACACACAACACACACACACACACACACACACACACACACACACACACACACACACACACACAGTAAATGCCAGCTATTCAAACATGATAGACAAATCATCAAAATAGGTGCACCATATACTCATTGATAGATTTTCCTTTCTCTTGTAGAACAAAGTGACATGTAACTGGAGACAGCAGCATCCAATCACTGGAGATAGGCTCTATTGCTTATTCTTATTAACACATTGGTGAAGATGATGTTTCCATCATTGGAGCAGCCATAACCAAGGCAGTGAACACCAGTGGGGCTCAAACCATTGAAATTTGACAGTACATTCATAACTAATCATCCTCCGCACATCCAAGTTCTCCCTCATCCCACAATCTTTTCTGATTTAGAGCTGCACCTGCTGTAAGTGTGCATCTTTAGCTTTCATCCCACCTCATCACAACCCTTCCCTTGTCTGACTTTCACACATCTAAGAATTGCTACCTGACCAGAAGTGGTAGTAGAGCAACAGATGGAAGAGCAGGAAAGCAGTGATGAAGACGAAACATTATCACTTACTCTCAAATACTCATAGCTACAGCACGGATACTGACATTCTCCTGATTTTACAGAATAATTCAGAGGCAGGATTTGCACATGGTGACACACTAGGCACATGTGGCCTGCAGCCAGGGCAGGTGACATGGATAGCACAGCCGCCCGTTAACCTGAGCATGAAGTTGCACACGAGTTCTACTACAAAGAACACAGACAAGGACTTCATTGATGCAGTCTACAGAAGAAGGTTGATGATTATGCACATTGAATTTCTTGATGCATTGGCAAACTTGTTAGTAAATCTGTGTAAAATGTTCAGATACTCAGTGGAGGTCAGACCCAACTTGATATAAGGCTTTGTGCGTGCAAAATGACAGTTGTAGAGTCAATGACACTTGGCACCATGGGGAATCTGTAGTCATTGAAAAGTCACTTGCATGCTTCACTTGCTTCTGTCTGGCAAGAGCATCAGAGACCTCCAACAGTGAAAGATGAACTGAGAGATGCTCCCATCTGGAATGTATGTGACACACAAATGTTTGTGGTCATTTTCCTAACTACTGGCAATTCAATCCTCACCTTGCACTGAGGCTGCAGTAACGGCAGATTTCAGTGAACATTCCTTAGATAAGAGGAAACATCTGACATACTGTTCCTTGCTGGAGTTGAGATAAGAGAATTGGTCTCCACAGACCCTGGCAGACATGGCCTCATGCCCAGAGTCTTATTCTTTCTCCTCTTCCTCTTTCTCACTCTTCGAGCAGCTCGCCTTTTTCTGCGTTACCTCTGCTCAATCTCTCTCTTACACTACAGGCTAAGATGATGAAAACTATTGCACTTATGTAGGAGGAGCAAGTGGTCTGAGCAGACTCCTTGAAGTGTAAATCAAGGCCTTCAATATGTGCCAACCAGTTCCTATAGGCTTGACCAACATTGAATAATAGTACAAACCACTGAATTCTTCTATTAACTCAGCAACAGCCAGCAAACATCAAACAACAACTGACCTAAAAGAAGTTGAAAACCCCTTGAAATAAAACAGTTTTGGCTATTGCTCCAACTACTGAATTCATACTCAGTTGTACAAGTTTAAGACAATGGTAGCACTTTCACCAAATCAGGCTTACACTCTCATTGACACCATGAGTGAGATTCTCCAGGCTGCCAGTCACATGTTTCCCACCAGCGGGAGGTGAAGCATTGTTTGCTAGCAGTAGGATTCTAGGGTTCCTCGGATATCGCGGGAATTTACGCTGACATCACCCCACACCGATGGGAAAACTGCGGGCACGAATGCGATGCTGGTAGGACCTGAGTATCCTGTTGGCATGAACAGTCGGAGAATTCTGGCCCATATTCTGCATCAGGTCAATGTTTTAGCAAAATAGCACATAGCGTAGCTAACACCAGAAGCATGAGCACATGTCACAGGCACCAATTTATAAACAGTTTATATACATGTAATGTTGAAAATATGGGTACTACACTAAATTTTGCAGCCTCTGTCTCTTAACTACAATTTACAAAACTCCTCTTGTCAGGTTTTGTCAATGGTAAAACCTAGTCCACATATAATCACAGTACCTGTAGGTGGTGCTGAGAATTTTTCAATGTAAAATGTCACTTAATGTTATTTATGAAAATAGTTCTGGCACAGCAGAAGTGGCATGTGTTCATAGAATTGCCACTGAGTACACTTAACTGTTGAACCTCTGTTCTCATAGCCAGAAGTAATTTTGGTAGAGGCAAGTAAAGCAAATAAATGTCAAATTGTAAAAGGCAATTAATTACAAGATGTTATAAAGTATTTATAGCACAGAAACTGACCATTCAGCCTTAAAGGTCCATGTCAGTATTTATGCTGCACATAAGTTAAGCCTCCTTTCTCCTTCATCCAACCCAATTAATAGACCCTTCTATAACTTTCTTCCTCATGTACTTATCAAACTTCCTCTTAAATGCAACTATGGTATTCACCTTAGCTGCTCCTTAAAGCACAGTTCCACATTTTAGCCATACTCTAAGGTCAGGGGTTCACAACTGTTTTACTTGAAAACAGTTTACCTAAAAAAACTAACAGGAGCTGAAAGATTAGAACTGTATTGTGTTGCATTCTTCCTCAGTGTCAAGCTAACCCACTCCCCATCTCCCCAGTCTGGTATGATTTGCAAATTCTGATCCAAGTTATTTTTTCCTAAATCCAAATCATTAAAGTAGATTGTGAATTAAGTCCTAGTACTGATCCTGGTTGTTTCATGTTTTTTCACTTTCCTCCAAATTGACCCTTTATTTATACACTGTTTTCTACTTTTCAACCTATATTCTGTCCCCTAATACCATATGCCTGAACATTTACGATGAGCTCACCGTGTGGTCTTTTTGAAAGTCCAAGTATGTTAAAAAACAGTCTTGCGTTAATGGTCAGGACACTAGGGATAACTTTCTGTTTTTCCTCGAAATAATGCCATGGGATCTTTTACATGCACCTGACAGTGCAGACAGGACCTTGGTTTTTCACATCTTATCTGAAAGAAGGTACCTCTAACAGCGTAGCAGACCTTAGTACTGTACTGAAGTGTCAGTTTAAACTTTCTGCCTTCAAGTGGAACTCAAGGGGCACGAGTGGTGCCAATCAAGCCACAATATGACATTTACTGCATTACTTTCACCTGTTCTTTCTATCACCTATCACTATTTCAGAAGGAAAATACACCACAACATTATCAATGACGTTTAACACAAACAAAAGAAAGTTTAACCCTCTTAATTTTTGTTGAACACACCAAACATACCCTAGACCAGTAATTGTAAAGCAGTGGATTTGAACATAAGAGAGTTTCAAAATTGAAATGCATCTGTGACTGGACAATTCTCAATAATTCTCAGCTGGAACCTGACAAGAATCATAATCTGGTTTTTCCCTTTGGTGGTTGAGGGCAACAGAAGCACCAAGTTTTCCTCTCAAAGAGTACAGGTGGGCGATCATACTGTTTTATGGAACATGAGCATGGAAGGCAATTATGAAATCTTTAGTATTGACCTTTTCATTCCACTTCCTGATTGGAAGGAAGATAAAAGAGCAGTTGGAAAGGAAAAAATCTGTTAAGAGAGGAAGGTGGGGAAAATCCAATTTTTTTAAAAAGATTTAGTTTTGACATTCCAAAAGTTCAGATTGTGAGAGTCCAATATATAAGAGCTATTCCGAAAGTTTATACCATTCAATCCAATTTCCATAAACAGGCTCAGTTTCATCTGTTATCAAATGATGGAAGGCAGAATTAAAACCTAGTCATGGATAGTTGTCTCTAAGGATTCAAATTAAAAGACTAATATAAAAGACTCTTTAAAGTGTAACACAAGCCAATGTGAAATTCTGAAAAGGTTGAAATAGCATTGTGTGCAAAGTGCCTAACTAATTAACTTTTAACCAGCCACAAAGCAGTTAAAACAATATGCTCATTCAGTGCTGAGAATAGACAATCCAATGGAATCCCTTTCCCCCCATTTTACAAACAAAATCCATGATTTAAATAGATGAAGTCTGAATAATAAAGCTAAGAGTGGCAGTGGTTTGTGTTTTGTTACAAGGCTCTCACATTAACTCAAGTTAAGAACACAGAGTTCTGATTGCTACAGCTGTTTAATGATGGCATTTGTCTAAAAAAAATCAAAATCCATTTCCTCAAACCAGGGAAACATGGAAAAAGTCCACATTGCCAGTGGAAACATTCAACGGCAGAAAGCCCGCTGCTGTGGTTTCTTGCAGAGGCAGCAAACTTTTGAAAGGGAAGTCACTGCCAACTCAAATACAGTTTTCTTTCACACCCAAGAACAAACTGCGTGTACACCAAAGGCTTCCTGAGAGCCCACTGCAGCTGTGGCAATGTGAAAAAAGGTAAAAATGCAGCATCAGTGCTACTGTGAACTGCTTCACTGCTCCTAACATTTGTTTGATAACATTCTTGTGAAGCATTTTGATGTTTTCCTACATTAAAGGCAATATATAAATGTAAATTAATGTTATTATAGTAAATGTTACTAATAGATGCCCGATGCCGATCTAACTCAGTCAAAAAGGATTTTAGAGTTTCTACAAAGCTCTCCTGTACTTCCCTTTTAATTGCCTCCCTGAAGAACAAATGATCAATGTGTAATTTGAGCACTGCAATGGGGATGTCCAAGCTAAGTTGTTTATATCTTGAATTTAGTTTGATTTCCTCAATTCTTTATTATTTTAGAGTAAAGTAAAATCAGAGAAATTAACCATGGGACAATATTTAGACCATTGTGTATTGACTAACATATAACTAATGGGAAAATTAAGAGGTTAACATCTTAAAACATCATGATTTGTAAACTAACATTTTGTCAACCCATATATTGTATTAAAGGTTCTGAATTTAATAAAGCAGCATCAGTCACAAATTTATTAGTTACATAATAGACTGTGATTTAAAACTTCACTGTTGTGGCACAAAAATAACAACTTGAAAACATTTCAAGTTGCTCTTTGCAGAGGTTGCCAGACTGGTTTGAGTGTTTACAGCATTTTGTTTTTGTTTTTACTTCAAATTTCTAGCATCTGCAGCATTGTATTTTGGTTGCAAATTGCTCCTTTCTAAAACTGTTCATTGTGTCTAAAACAATATAACTAAGAAGTTAAAACTTATACATCCATGTAGAAGCAAAACAGAAGTATTTGAATAAAATTAAGTATTCTTACAGGCCTGTATATTTACTCTAAGGGGCATTTTAAACTGTACTCTTAAAATGAATTTTATATCAATTGACATGCACCAATTTTTAAAGTTTTGAACTGCAGCTAAATTATGCAAAGGAAACGAAAAAAAGTCAAATCTCTCAAGTCTCAAATGCTAAATGCACTTCATCAATGTCTGCTCATGATGATTGATGCAATGTTATTTTTCTTTCAGCACCTCTTACCTTGTCTAGTTACTGAATGAGATGAGACTAGGAAGCCCCACAAACACACTCAGTCTTTGAGTTTAAAGCCTGCAATTCTCCAGTGCCAACTGATTGTAAATGTCCTTGTAGCCAATGGTACTTAAGGCCACAAAGTTCAAGCTGACTGTGGAGTAGAACAGCACTGAACATCTGGCCATGAATGATCAGAAAGGCTACAAACTAACCGTGCTGGGCTCTTGATGAAAAATTCAACATTTTCCTTGTTGGCACAGTTGTTTTGTAGTATTCTCTTGAGCTTCCTGAATTATATTAAGAAAATTTCACTGCAGCAATTTATATCTGCGAGAACAGCTGGCGCTGAAAGGGGATCTGCTGCACTCCAATTGCTGGGGGACCTTAGATTGGATCCTGCTACATTCACTACATTTGTCCTTGAAAATTAGTTTTACAGGACACAATAAAAGTTTAACTAATCCTGTCATTATAAACATGGTGAGGACCTATGATGGCAGAAATAATCAACCGTACGTTAAGTTGAAATATTTGTGAACAGCAGATTCCAGGTAAAGGAACATATGTTATATACATCTGGTAAATTGGATTACAGCTCATCCTGGTTAAGATTTTAGACAAGCATTCAAGTAAAAGAGGCAGTGGAATTGTCAAGAACAATAGAACTAGGTGTCATTAACATACCTGTGAACATCTAGAACTCATCTTCCCAAATATCCATCAAGACTTAGTCAACTAAAATTTCAGAAGATTGACTGATTTTTGTTCACTGACAGTATTAAGGATTATGGTGCAAATCATGTAGATGGAGTTAAGCTGCAGGGCAGCCATTATCCTGTGAAATGGTGGAACAGGCCTGAGGAGCTGAGTGGCCTACTTCTATTACTATTTTTCTCTGAGCAGATTGATAAATGCAGACATAGGGAAATATTATTCTAGAAGTGGATGCAGATATAAATGGGATGGGAAGGGAATAGAGAATGTAGGCGCTGAGTGATATAAGAAAGTGGTCAAATAGCATTGTCCGTTATTGAAACAGTAGAAGGGAGCTGGCATGTTTAAGGAGGTAGCTGTGAATTTATAACGGAGGTTGAGCAAAGACAAAAGATTAGCAAAATCAGAGGACAGGATGAGTGAAGATGGAGATAAAATCATCAAGGATAAGAAGTCACTCAGTACAGAGGTTGAGAGAATGAAAGGAGAATATCTCTATGAGAAACTAGAAGCGGGGCTAGGACTTCAATAGAGAATATGCATTTATAAAAGGAGCAGAAGGTATGAAAGGTCAAGGGAAAGGCCTAAGTGTGATTTGGTGATGAAGGCTACATCATCAACATGGGCAATTTGGGTAGAGTAGAATGGATTACCAAGTGAGGGGACTTTAATGAGAGAAAAAAAATGTCACTATTAATGAACAAGTGATGCAATAACAAAAACATTACATTTAGCCTTATTTTCCTGCTCTAAGAAGTTGGGATAAAGGTTCGACAGAGTTCATTTCTCTGACTGGTATCCATTGATCTCTTGCTGGAAAATTTACCCATGGGATGCAATGACATCTGGCTTAACTGCAATTCCCATGTTCACAAAACCTGCTGACACTAGGGAAAATGTTTTGATTCCAAAATCTTTGGAGACTCGTGATCTGCTAAATATTTTCAGAATGGCATATTTCTATTTCTGAAGCAAAAATCAGCAAAAACAGCCATACTGAATTAGGTGTTTAATAAAGAGAGCTTCAATGATCAAAGGATAAGGGCTAGGGACTAAAGAGACAGTGAAAAGTAAAACTGTAAATGCAGGAAATTCATCATAGGTTAATCAGAAACTGTGAAGTGAAATGCAGGCTTTGACTTTAGAGATGTGATCTCTTAACTTCTAACAATTGAGAATTTAAAAAAATGTTACTGCAGAATTTTAAATGTAAATTGGTATTTAATTTTTCATTCATTTCTTTCTTTCGCAGCTTTCTCCACTACTGACCATAGACAGTGACCGAGAGAACTTGTGGGCAACAGCAGAAACCTCTAAAGCCTCTGTCAATGCCACTTTGTGGTCTCCTCGTAAAGAGTGTTGAAGTGCAATGTGGCAGGACTCCAAATGGCTGCTCAAAGCTCCAGCTTATCCTCACAGTTAGTAGGAATGAATTAAGTGTACGTTGGTAAGTACATGCACAGAAAGAGCATTTTAGTCTGGAAGTAATATTTATGCACATCTTGTTCTGCTTTAGCATGCGACAGCACCAACCACTTGAAACAATTTCTTAATTAATGGAGGCAGAAGTAGTAATAACACGTGCCTAGTAAGAATGGTATATGATAAAATGAAACGTACAAGGAATTTTAAAATGAAGGCATTTGAAAACAGAAATAATCTGAAACATTTGATAAAAATACTTCCTAAATTGGCATTAGCTCTGGCAGCCACTATAATGGACTAAACTTAAACTCTACTAGACCATTATCCTTACCACATTGCCAACAATGCAGAATACCAGATCTACTATAGGATCATGTCAAAGCTTCGGAAAACTTCCACCAAAGGTATCTGAGGTTCATCATGACAATTCGATGGTAGGACAAAATCACAAGCAATGATATCCTTCATGGTCGTCTCCATGGCTCAATGACATGGAGACAACCATCCAAATAAAATAATGAAGATGAACAGACCATGTCTCCTTCGTGGATGACTACAGAATCCCCAAGCAGATTTTCTATAAGGAGCTGTTGCGGGAAAAATGGCATCAAGGCAGCCAGTACAAACAATACAAGGACAACCTAAAAAAAGAACCTTACAAGCTTCAACATCGTATAACAACCTCTCTTGAGTAAATACTGCAGCCAACTGGCCCATGTGAAAACAAGCACTGAAACTTGGTTTAGAATGTTTCTGACGAGCACTTGTGCAGATTTCGCAACGTTTAATGTGCCCAGAGTAAAGCTGGAGGTGGCATAGTTGTGGAAGTTCCCCCAAGCATCAACAATGACAATATGAGCTGCCAGTTCTGTGGGTGTTCATGCTGATCCCATATTGGACTCTTTTTTTCGTTCTGCTTTTTGCATGTATAATTTTAGAAACTGGATGTACTTTACATTCTAGATTTTCTAATTCCCCTTATTTACAAGCCACACCTAACTTTCCACCATTGTACTGGTTTATGATAGTGCATAGTTAGCAAGATCCAAAGGAAACCTTCCATCTGGCTGCTCAACTCTATGGGCAACAAGAGAACTGAAATTCAACTACACATTTTGTGTAGAATTGTATCAAAGCCAAACATTTTCAACAGCAGTGTGTATCTTCAATCATAACTCACAGTACGCTATGCTTCTATGTATAAAAAATCATCACAAAGTTTTTAATAATTCAGTAGTATTCCTGCCAAGACATCTCTTCCAGAACTAGATTAGAAAAGTTTGTATGACAATGATAATATCCAACGTTGATAACTTTGAGATAGAGGATGTAATACACACTATATATTATTGAGTAATGCAAGGACAAGAAATGCTGGATCTTTTGTACTCTTTCGTTAGTAATTGGCAAAAATAAATTCCAATCAAAATTTACAAAGATAATGGATGCAATCTATTTTCAGTCACTACTTTCAAACTGTTTTGAAAAAATGACTGCCACACAGAAACACTGTCACATCCCAGGGGCAGAATTTGATACCCCCTCCCTCACCCACTGCCTTTTCATGATGAGGTTGATAGCAGAGAGGCATTCAATCAACGGAGGCTGATTTTGACACTATCATCACACTTCTATCCTGATTGTTTGTGGTGGGAAGGCCTATAGATGGCCTTCTCAGCCCACTGCCAAATGAGACCGTAAGCAGCTCATTTAAAGGCCTCACCCCACTCCACAGGCGTTCATCCAGGCCAGGTGGAGGGTTCACCATGACGAGATCATAATAAGCAAACCGGTGCCCGCTCCCTGTTGGGTCCCCCAGTCAAAAGCACACAGTTCCTGTTCGAGGATTCTGCTTCAGGAAGGGACCCATCTTCCATCAACCCCATTCCATGACCCCACTCCATCATCAGTCACCAATGGCCTGAGATCCAGCAGTGAGCCGAGGTCTCAGATGGGTGTGGAACCAGCATGAGCTACTGACTCTGTCTCTGACTGGCTGGTGGTTCTTAGCAGGACTTCAACTTTGAGGCGGCAAGGGTGGCACAGTGGTGAGCACTGCTGCCTCACAGTGCCAGGGACCTGGTTCGATTCCTGGCTTGGGTCACTGTCCATGTGGAGTTTGCACATTTTCCCTGTGTCTGTGTGTGTCCTCCAGGTGCTTTGATTTCTTCCCACAGTCTGAAAGACATGCTGGTTACGTGCATTAACCCAAACAGGCACTGGAGTGTGGCGACTAGGGGAATTTCATGTAACTTTATTGCAGTGTTAATGTAAGCCTTACTTGTAACAAATAAATAAACTTTATTTTACTTTACTCTTGGAGGTCCTTGATCCTGGGAAAGGCCCATTACTGTCCAGTTAAGTGCTTGAGTTGCATTTGATTCAGCGGGCTTTCCCTAGAAGAGATGATGGAGCATTCTGTCTTGCTGGCTCTTTTGTTGGCGGGTGAAATTGATGTTACCTATGTTAATTACTGCCAAGAGTATTTTCCCATCTTCACTTTTTTTCCTTCAAAATTTTTCCTGCCAACATGATCCTAGATTTTGACAAATAGCACTCTCTCAATCTCAGTCAATGTCTGGCAGTAAGGGTTTTGAAAGTGCAATTTGGCAGTGCTTCTAACTTCCAAATAAAACAATCCCCAGTTATGACTGTCTTTTGTGAGTATGTGGAACATTCCTTGTTCCAATCCTATTCAGGCTTTCTCCTACAAGTATTTTTCCAGTTCACTGAGGACCATATCAGTGCTGCTTCCTGCTCTCAACTGGAACTGCAAAGATTCATCAATTTTACTTTCAATTTCCATCCTTCTTTGACATTCAAATGGTCCATCTCCAAAACTTCTCTTCCCTTCCTTGACTCCTCTTCCTTTCCTTGACTTCTGTCTCCATTTCTAGGGATAGTCTACAATATTCACTACAAAACTACAACTTCCACAGCTGCCTTGACTACACCTCCACTCACCTGGCTTCTGAAAAGTCTCCATTTCTTTCTCCCAGTTTCTCTGTCCCTGTTGCATCTATTCTGATCATATTACCTTCCACAGTGATAGTTCCAATATGTTTTCCTTTACAACCTTTTCCCACACATTGTGGTTGACAGGACCCTCAACCATGTCCAGCCCATTTCATACATGTTAGTCCTTCTCATCCTTCCCAGAAACGTGATATGTTTTCTTTGTTCCCATTTCCAAACTCACCAACCTACATATTAAAGGAATTATCCTCTGCCATTTTTGCCAACTCTAGCATGATGTCACCACCAAATACATCTTCCCCTTCCCTCTCCTGTCAGCATTCTTCAGTGACTATTTCCCCCATGGCACCCTGGTACACTTCTATTACATTCCTAATACCTCCTCCCCCTTCACTTTAGCATCTTTCCATGAAATCACTGGAGGTGTGACACCTGATTCTTTTATTTCCTCGTTGTCCAAAGCTCCAAACATCTTTGCCAGATGATGCACTTGTCCTTTTTTTCAATTTAGTTTACTGCATTTGCTACTCACAATGCTGTCTCCTCTACACTGGAGAGATCACTACAGATTGGGTGACAATTTTATGGAATACTTTAATCAGTCTGTAAGGATAACCATGACCTTTGGGTTGCTAACCATCTCAGTTCACCATCTTCCTCTCATGTTCATGTTTTCTTGATCTGCCACAAGATTTGCTGGAGGAGTAGCACCTCTTCTTCCGATTAAACACTTTACAGTCTCTTGACACAACACAGAGCTCAGCAACTTCAGAGCTCCATTTTGTGACCTCCATTTTTTTCCCTCGCAATTGCCAGTCAGTTCTCATTTCTATTTTCAGACAGAGCTGACCCTTAGTCTGCCATTAACACTCACTCTGGAACAATACTTATTTCATTATTACTACCAGTACTCTTTGCCTTTTGTTCCACGGCATCTTTGTCATTTAATCTCCCCTATCCTCTAACCCATCCCCAGCCTTCCCTCTTGTTCCACCCGACCCTTCCTAGCTGATAGAAGACAGAGGGTGGTGGTTGATGGGAAATATTCAACCTGGAGTGCAGTTACAAGTGGTGTACCTCAAGGATCTGTTTTAGGGTCACTGCTGTTTGTCATTTTTATAAATGACCTAGATGAGGGTGTAGAGGGTTGGATTAGTAAATTTGCTGACGATACCAAAGTGGGGGGAGTTGTAGACAGCGAGGATGGATGTTACAGTTTGCAGAGGGACAATCCCTGAAAGTAGGCAGTCAAGTGGATAAAGTTGTTAAGAAGGCTTATGGAGTCTTAGCTTTTATTGGTAGGGGGATTGACTTTAGGAGCCGCAGCGTCATGTTGCAGCTGTACAAAACTCTAGTGCGGCCGCACTTGGAGTATTGTGTGCAGTTCTGGTCGCCACATTATAAGAAAGATGTGAGGCATTGGAGAGGGTACAGAGGAGGTTTACTAGGATGTTGCCTGGTATGGAGGGCAGGTCCTATGAAGAGAGGTTGAAGGATTTGAGGTTGTTTTTCGTTAGAAAGGAGGCGGCTAAGGGGGGATCTTATTGAAACATATAAGATAATTAGAGGTTTGGATAGGGTGGACAGTGATAGCCTTTTTCCTAGGATGGAAAAAGCTAGCACGATGGGACACAACTTTAAATTAAGGGGTATGAGTTATAGGACGGATATCAGAGGTAGGTTCTTTACTCAAAGAGTGATTAGGGAGTGAATGCCCTGCCTGCAGCTGTTGTAGATGCGCCAAGTTTGGTGGCGTTTAAGAGGTTAGTTGATAAGTATATGGAAGAGAAGGGAATGGTTTAGTTAGGAGGGGCATGCTTTTTATTTTGGTCGGCACAACATCGAAGGCCGAAGGGCCTGTTCTGTGCTGTATTGTTCTATGTTCTATGTTCTATAGATAGGTTGCAGAGCTGGGCCGTGAGGTGGCAAATGGAATTCAATACGGATAAGCGTGAGGTGATTCACTTTGGTAGGAATAACAGGCATATGAAATATAGGGCAAATGGAAGGACCCTTAATAGTGTTGTCGAGCAGAGGGATCTTGGGGTACAAGTACATAGCTCTTTGAAAGTTGGCACCCAGGTTGATAAAGCTGTTAAGAAGGCGTACGGTGTGTTAGCTTTTATTGGTAGAGGGATTGAATTTAGGAGCCGTGAGGTTATGTTACAACTGTACAAAACTCTGTGCGGCCGCACTTGGAGTATTGCATACAGTTCTGGTCGCCGCATTATAAGAAAGATGTGGAAGCATTGGAAAGGGTGCAGAGGAGGTTTACCAGGATGTTGCCTGGTATGGTGGGAAGGCCTTATGAGGAAAGGCTGAGGACCTGAGGTTATTTTCATTAGAGAGAAGAAGGTTACGCGGTGACCTAATTGAGGCGTATAAGATGATCAAAGGACTGGATAGGGTGGATAGTGAGAGCCTTTTTCCTCGGATGGTGATGACCAACATGAGAGGACATAACTTTAAATTAAGAGGTGGTAGTTATAGGATGGATGTCAGAGGCAGGTTCTTCACACAGAGGGTGGTGAGGGCGTGGAATGCCCTGCCTGCAGCAGTTGTGGACTCGCCTACTTTGGGAGCATTCAAATGTTTGGTGGATAAGCATATGGATGATATTGGAATAGTTTAGGTTAGAGGGTCCACTGGCCGGCGCAACATCGAGGGCCGAAGGGCCTGTACTGCGCTGTAATGTTCTATGTTCTCACTTTTCAACAGCATACAGCCCATCACATTTCAACTTTGCAGTTCTGAAGAATCATACTGGATTTGAAACATTAACTGTTTCGCTCTCCACAAATACTGGCAGACCTGCTAAATTTTTCCAGTATTTTAGAACCATAGAATTCCTACAGTCTCTAAGCAGTCTGCACCAACTCTCCGAAAGGACATCTTACCCAGGTCCCTTTGGACACTACAGGGCAATTTAGTTTGGCCAATCTACCTAAGCTGTACATCTTTGGACTGTGGGAGGAAACCAAAGCACCTGGAGGAAACCCATGCAACCATACGGAGAATGTACAGACTTCAGTCACCCAAGCCTGGAGTCGAACCTCAATTCCTGGCACTGTGATGCAGCAGTGCTAACTATTGTGCTGCCCTGTTTTTGATTCAGAACTCCAGCATTTAAGTATTTTGTTTCTATTCTAAAATATAGATCCTTTTAAGAGGAAACTGGATAAATGCATGGGGGAGAAAGGAATAGGATGTCCATGACATCTATTCATCTCTCCTTACATTTTGACCTATCCCTGACATTGCATTCTGCCCCAAACACCTTCCCATCCCCATATTTCTATTCCTCTTCACTTCTGTAGAAAAGTCACATGGACTCAAAATGTTAATTCCTTTTCTCCTGCCACACAGATACTGCCAGACCTGCTGTGTTTACCCAACGTTTTCTGTTTTTATTTCAGATTTCTACCATCACAGTATTTTGCTTTTAACTAAAGAATAGGAGGATCTGGTTAATAGTTGAATAGGAGGAGAATTGTGTGGAGGAGGATCAATGAGGCCAAATGTTTTTATGTTTTAAATTTTCCGTAACACAATGCAAGCTACCCAAAGTAAAAGAATGGTATCACTGCAGAAAATATTTCTCAATTATGCCTAACAACTTAATTCATGTACTAGAGCATCAATAGATTGCACAAAATAAATTTGATGTGAGGCAGTCTGAAAACTGATGGCCACAGGGGCTCCCTATGTTCCATGGCTGGAGAATCTATGAAGAAAATCAATGCTATTAAGTATTGACAAAAAGCTAATTGTCATTAAAAATCCCTAAGTGATTGACTTAACGAATTCTTCTAACCTTAACCTTTAGATCTTTCGGCTATAAATTCAGCTCGCTAGCACTGGCTTTGAGGCTTTGGATTCCATTTGGAAACTAAGATGACATTCACGCTACACATGTACATGCCACCAAAATACAATTTTGGTACAGTTACAATCCCAGCTGATGTTATTAATGGACAAATCAGATCCCAACTAACTTTTTACTATTTTAGAAATCGTGGAGCAAAATTACTGAACAAATTCATAGGAGTCTGCTGATGAACTTTAAAGCAAAGAATAAAACATTTATTAAGCAAGGAAAGATTAATTACATTACACAAGCCAAAAAGGTTGGAAATGTCTCAATACAGACACATGAAAATTATTCAGATTGTCAATGTTCCTTTACCCCCGTTGTATCTTTCCAGACACAGGCAAATTCAGAAGTATAAAACAATTTACTATATCTATCTCATACTCTAACATTCAGGGTGAATATGCAGTATATGTGAATCAATTGGTAAAGTGCAGACACATCACACTCCAAAGTAAATGGCAGATGTGGCCAAAGCAGATTTTGTGGATTTCTCCTCAACAACCCACCCAGATGCTTGTCACACTGTGGCCCCACCAGTCTCACTGAAACTCCGCTTTTCTCGTGAAGGTTTCCCATGTCTGTATTTGAAGAATTCATTTTAGAACTCTCTTCAAACATTACTCCTATTTGAACAGCTTCAGCAAAGATCCACCTTCAGGGTTTCAATCCTGCCTTTTGCTGCACCAAGCAGAATACTACTGCTCCCCCTTATCCTAATGAACCACAACATGGAGTCACCAACTATCGGCTGCTCTCTCAAATCTTGAGCTTCTCTTGAACTCATTTTGCTTCAAGTCTGCTCCACACAGCTCTCTCTGTAACTTGAGGACTCTTTCTCTGCTCCCATCATTTATCTTGACTCAATGCAATCTATCTCTAATCTTTCTATTTGTCTCTACCTGGGACATTTTCCTGCCTACTCTCTGGTATTCTTCTTGTTTGGCACCTTCTTCAAGTCTCCCTACCCAAGTCCTGCTCACTAGGACACCTTTTTTCAAATGGTGCACTGCAGTTTCATGCCATTTTACCTATTTTCCTTCTGCACAGACACACAGAGGCAGTTCCCAACCAGAAGGTGTGAAAATAGATGTGTGGCCTTCTTCGGTTGCTATATGCAGATGAGACCCAAACTCCTGATGTAAAGATAGCAAAAGACACCAATAATGTATGAGTGGCTACTTCCCAAGCAGACACATGTGCTAAAGTCCTGAACCAACTTCCAGAACTTTAGTTCCTGAACCAGGACTTCATTTTTAAACCCAAGGTAAGTATCAGAGTTCATTACAAGCATACATTAACAGCACAAGCCAGAAGCAGCAGAGTTGGCAGAGCACAATATCAGTCACCATATAAATGCTGATTTGCTGCCAGCAATGCCATTTTTGATCTCACCGTTTAGCACCTCTGCTAAGCCTCGTACAGCTGAGCATGCATTCAGCAGCAGAAAGAACCCCCAACCAATGCTTTTTATAGGATCAATCACTGCTTTCAGGTTAGTTGCTGATTTTTACTGATGCTGTCCAAGTTTGTAGAACTGCTGAAAGATCTGTAGTGCTGCTTAAAATTGGTAAACTCTGCAGGAAATGATGTTGAACATGGTGACAATCTTGGTTTAGACTACAAGGACTCTGCTCGCTCCAAGTCATGGGTGCTGCAGCTACCATCCACCTTGGCCTGCAACATGAAAGGGAGACGAGCACGAAATGAAAGGCTGAATAGTTGCTTTGGGAGTCTGACATCATGACTGTGAACAGCATGTTCTACCCAGCAAAGTTGGTTCTGAGTGATTAATGCCTTGAAACTGGGTATGTTGGCTTCGGAGAGGACTATCTTACTTGCCACTGGATCTTGAGAATTTTATGAAGGCACCACTGCTGATGCTTCTCTAATGCTTTGAGCTGCCTACTGAAGTTGTCCGAGTTTCTGAAGCACTTGAGAGTGTGGACAATACTATCTGGTAAACCATGACCTTTGTCGTAGGCTTGAGATCCTTATCCTCAAATATTCTAGCACACTGAAGGCAATGACAAATGTTGTCATTTATGTCTGCCTTCACAAAAGAAGTTTCCCAAAATGTGGTGTTTTGCCATGGGAGATGGTTGGAAGAAGACCTTAGTTTTCCATATGTTTAGTGAAAGACCCATTTCCTCATGTTCTTCAGAGAAAGAGTCAACAACAACTTGGAGCACAGGCTCTAAGTGAACACACACAAATGTCATCTGCATACTGAAGTTTTCTATGACTGAGGTTGGAATGGTTTTGGTTTATGGATCCTACCCATGCCTGTGGATAATTTACTGGATGCAATATTGCAGCAAGGAATGTGTGAGGTCACTAAACCTCTTCCTATACTGTGTCCAGATTCTTGGATCCTTGCATTGAGAGCATTGGCTAACTGCTCCCTCTGCCTTTTTCATGTCTATCTGGAAGGCCTCCTGCCCCCAATGAATACAGGATCCCTCTCCTCTAATTCTCCTCCTGCACCAAGTCCTTTACTGCTGTATCAGATATCTTTGGGCAAATTCTGTGGTCTGTGGCACAATACTGACTCTTATTAATCAGACACACTCCCAATGTCACTTTCATACCTGCTATAGCAGCAAAACATCTCCTTTTAAGATGTGCAAGCCAGCTTTAAATTGTGTGGAGTACATATGAACATACAGGTTAAGAGCAGGAGTAAGCGACTCAGCACTGCAAGTCTCTTCCGTCATTCAATGAGATCATGACTAATCTGATTGAACTTTAAGTGGTGTTAGCCTTAAATGGCCTTGGCCCACACGCTGAGGCATGCAGCCACTTATCAGCGCATTTAGCACAGGGCTTCAGCTATTCTCATTTCAATTAGCACTAAGCGTGAAGTTTACGTGTTGTCTGGATCACAAAAAACTGGTATGGGTTAATCGTGCGTAAGAATCCACATGTCTGTTTTAAGGCCTTATTCACTTTTCTCCCATACCAGCTGGACAATAAGGAAAACTGAATGATGGAATAGTCTAGTAGTTCAGCTAGAGATGTTCTAAATGATGCCGCAATGATTAATATGTGATATTGAAAGAATAGTATGAAAAGCAATAGCCCAGTTCCTAAATTTTGCCCAGTCCAACTGTAGACAATGTGATCTAAAGTTTGTTTAATGAACAGCATCAGAAATCCCAGCTGAGAGAAAAACCAGAGTTTGAAAGAGCTTATAAATATGAAAAGGTAAGAATTAGGGTCTCTAAGACCCTAAGAGTGTAAATCAGCCTTGAATCTCCTTGCTAGGAGTCTAATGCGCAACTGTTATAATGACTTGCCACCACAATATTCTTTTACCTAATATGCAACTGAAGGAAACAACATCAATTAAGGCAGAAATTGAGGGGAGTTGCTTTGCCTTCAGATGAATGTGATTCACAAATAGGGTTGTAGCAACATTGCAGGGATCTTATGCCCACACTCATAGCTATATGGTTCTGTGCCAATTTGCACCCTTGCATTTTTACCCCAAAGAATATTTCTCAAATACTCTGCAATTTAAAAAAAATCTGACTTTTCTGCTTATCTAAAAATGCCGAATTAGTTTCCTGAATTCATATTAATATCAAAAGCAGGAATACAATGTGAAGATAAACTACTGAACTGAAAATTCAAGATTCTCAAGTCAAAATAGCATGCAAATATTCTGTGGGTATCAGCTGTAGTTTTACATTACATTGACTTGACAAAACTCAGTAATAATGCATTGTAATAGTATAAATTAATTTAAGAAATAACATTACAAATACTTCATTGTCATAATCATGTCTGTTTTGACACTAAGACCTCGAACTATTACACGTTGAGAACGCATAGACAAACAAACTGGCAATCAAACAAAGGGATACATTTTGGAGATAACGTTTGCTTGGGTCATTTTTCAGCTATTTGCACCTTATATATATGTAAATGCTTAAGAACTGTTTCTGGTTCAGTCTACCAATGATAGAATCAGGTCTTATGCATGTAGGTTTCTTCACTGGCTGCCACCAAAAAGTTTTATTTCATTAAATGTTAAACATTCCTGTGGGACCAAGCGGAGGTGCAGTCCTTCACTATCCCCACAGTGTCATGATTCCTACCACAGGACTTATAATCAAGGCATTACCTGCATTGCAAGCAAATTCATCTTTTTGAAGTAGACAATCTATGGGGGTGCAACAGGTGTCAGCAGTTCACCTAAATAGATCTCTGCTCAATTATACGGCAACCCATTGATGTTCATTCGAACAGCTGTCAATCCTTAGCCTGAAAATGGACCGAGCATCCAAAAAGATTTACAAACATACAAAAAAGTAATCATCACAGTCATTACGGTAACTTTTTGTTTGAGTTACACTCAGTAACATTCAGTTTTTAACTACAGTGAAAAAGTTCTACAAGTAATGATAGTGTTGCCTACCTATAAAGGGATTATACTTCAAAAGTAATTCACTTTGTGAAACGCTTTGAGCCATTTCAAGATAGCAATCTACATTAATACAGAATTTACGGCAATTAGTTCAAAGTCTTTGTTTCATAGGTTAGGATAAGCAGTTCAATAGCACAATAAATGGTTGAAACAGTGCATTGTATTCATGCCCAATAAAACCTGAGTTTACAGAGGAAAAAAACTCTTTGGTCCATCCAGCTTGCCCAAGTTTCGTGTCTGTCCACAACAAGAGAAATAAACAATCAGGGATCAAACATGTTATTGTTTTCATATCCACATAGGTAGCAGCACTGATGGAGGCCTCTTTCATCTTAGCTAGTGAATGATGAATGAGAAGTTAAAAATGGCAAGTTATTTTTGAATACCAAACATAAATTGTACTTCATGTGTGTGCCTTAATTACAAATAAATGTGACAGTTCAACATGTGAACTGACAATGAATTGCATATCAAATTCTCCTTGCTTTAATCATAGATATTGGATCAGGTTATATCTTGATGAAGGTCACCACAGTATTTGTTTGTTAGTACATATAAGCACTCTCATCAGCTCCCAACCAATCCACTAGGTGAGAGATCTGGCACCACAGGAAAAACTGACAACCTATCTGCTCCCTATCATGTAAAGCACATTTGCTTGCTGGTATATCCATGAAACATTTCCAGTGAAAGCAATTTGTAACCCACTCGACCACTGACCTGTGGGTGACAGATGAATCAGGAATCATACTAAGATAAGCAGCAATGAATCAATGAAAGTATAACTGGGGGTGTGGGAAAAAAAAACATGCAATGCTAAATTCAATTTTGCAATTGATATTTGTCTATTCATATATGATAAGCAATGTCTTGTCTTCCGCTCCCCATAAAACTTTTCTTTTCTGCCCTCCTCTCCAAAAAGTACTGACTCAGATTGGGTTTACATTGCCATGCGTGCCTTGCCCAAGCATCCATTTATCACAGGTGACCTTTCCAGTCAATGTTAACTAGCTATTCAACTGTCAGGAAACTACACTGTGCTGAATCTTATTTTTGCCTACTGTCCATGCACAAATTCTCTTCAGCAGGGTTACCAGATAGTGATCAAGAGCAGGAATCTTTTGTTTCCCCAGGTGCTCTTACTACACCACCCTGGCTGAGAGCAGATAAACTTATCAAAAACCAGGAAGTTAAAGCCAGGACATTCTTGATCTTTATGAAACAATATGAGATATATTTGCCCACTGAGCCGTAAGAGACACAAAATGTCTCTTAGTATATATATTTGTCAGGAGTGTGTGTGTCAGTGATAAAGCAATAAGATTGTAGCCCTGATTCTCCAAACTGCACTGATTGAAATGCAAATGCTAACAGGGGACCTCAGTTTTCAAAATTACTTTATATATTGGGGTGCTTAGTAGACAGCTTCTTGTTATTTTAATATAAAGAATAACCATTTTAAAAATAATGTATGCAAAGACTTAACTAACACCTTTATAGCTTTTCCAGAAATGATGGTGACAATATTGACGATGGCTGATTGGAACAGTGGATTTCAAGTCCAACAAAACAGCAAAAGTTCAAGAAACCAAAAGCAAAGCATAACCAAGAGTACGTCATTCAGTGTCTTTTCAATAATACGTCAAGTTACGTTCTGAAATAATACTTATCTTGGCAAAAGTTAGAAAATATTTTTGTAAACTTGTAATTGTTAGCATTTTTCTCTTCATGCTACTTATAAAATTGGTCAGCAGGCTTTTCCTCCCAAGCTTTAAGAACTGTAGTAAAACAATATTGGGTGGAATATATTGGTTGAACTACCTCATTGTGCCCTTTTTGTGGCTGGAAAATGTTGTAAAATTGGGTGTGATGCAACCAATGTGAAAGGCACCTGTTTTCGCACCCATTCCCATTTTATCAAGAGAAAAAAAATCACTGCAATCAGGACCCCAGCCAAAGCAGGCGAAACTTCAATTTGCATTTTTTCGCATTCATCACTATCAACTAGTAATCTTCACTCCCAATCATCCAGTCACCTATCTTAACCACCTCGCTCACTGCAGCTGGATCAGTCAGAAAAACACGTCAAGTATAAAAATCAGATTCAAGTGCTTCAGCAGAGAAGGTGAGCGAGGAGGTAAATCTCTGCTTTCAAACTGCTCCATGATGTTCAGAGGAAGTTGTTTCGTGGTGGCCATGTTGCACTTTGGGTCGGGGTGAGGCCTGCAAGTATGTAAGGGGAGTTTGCTGCTTTTCACAGGGTCCGATTTCAGCCTCTCAGGATTGACCCGGTTCAGAGAACTGACCTCAAGTTTTGGTGCTGAATCTGGATCCCGGAGCTGGCAGCAAAAAGCACTGTTATTGGTGAGGGATGGGCTTGAAAACTCTGAAGTGGCAGTGTTGCAGCCTTTGGACTTGTCAAGCAACACTGTGTGTAAACACTATAGCATGGCTTCTGGGTGTGTGTTTGAATTGGGAGGGGGACGCTGGGTTGCTATTCTGGGATCGGGGGTGGTATGGGGAGTATGCGTTGCTGGGGGTCTATTGAGGGGGCTATGGTGAGTGTGTGTTGCAGGGGATCTATGAGGGATATGGGGAGTGTGTGTTGCTGGTGGTCTGTGGGGGTTATGGGGAGTGTGTATTGCTAGGGGTCTGTGGAGGAGACCCTTTTCTCTGTCTCTCCCCTTCCCCAAATTCCACCTGCCCCCTCAGATTGATGACACAGTTTTTGCAATGCAATCCATAGATTTTGCTGTTCTTTTGGTTACTGCTGGAGCTGAGGAGGAGGAGAAGGAGGATGAGTTGAGGACAGAGGAGGCCCATGCCTTACCATTTGCAGAAGTAGAGATAAATGGCTGCTGGAGGCTGGAAGTGGCCGCCATTGATCCCAAGGGGGTGGGTGGGTGGGTGTGTGTGTGTGTGTGTGTGTGTGTGTGTGTGTGTGTGTGGGTGTGTGTGTGTGTGTGTGTGTGGTGTGTGTGTGTGTGTGTGTTGTGTGTGGTGTGTGTGTGTGTGTGTGTGTGTTGGGGGGAGGGTACTGGCTGAAGAGGGAGTGGTCTCAGACCCCAGCAGTTCCACAAGCGAGTGTCCTTTGAGCAACTGTCAGGCATTGTGTGCTACTGTTTGCCCCGGCTCTGAAAAGAGACAGCACGACACCTGTGCCATTTGTTGCAGGATCTGACACCTCAGGGCATGGGGTGGGGCACCCTCTCCTGGTGGCTGTGAAAGTGATGGTCACCTTAAACCTCTACACCAAAGGGTCTTTCCAGACTACCAGTGGAGACCTTTATGGCATTTCCCAATGATTGTCCACAAGTCCACAGAGAATATGTCAGCAGTAAATTTTTCACTCAGAGGCTGGTGAGTGGAATTGGCTGCCATCAGTGGTGGTAGAGGCAAACTCACTGAGGTCTTTTAAAAGACTTCTCAATGACTACATGGGATTTAATGGGATTGGGAGTTACAGATATTTCTATGGCCTGGTAGGTAAGGATATGATCGGCTCAACTTGGGGGCCGAAGAGCCTGTTTGTGCTGTAGTGTTCTATGTTCTATGTGTGCCCAGGCTGGCCAGTATATTGATTGTGACCTGGACCAGGCCCAGCAGGAAGCCTGGGCAGCAGGAGGTCTGGCCATCGCAGAGATGCTAAATGTGTAGCGGGATACAGACTGCACCCATATTGCTGACAAGGCCCAGTAAGGAATCCAGGACGATTCATGATCCAGTTCAATAAAGGTGCAATTGGTGTGTGACCATCAGCTGGACATCAGGCACCCTGGCAACATGCATGGCAGCTTCATATTGAGGAGTTCTGATGTCCCAGAGGTCTTTGAGGGGAGCCCAGATTGCAGGGAAGGCACGCAGGACACGGGGTACCCACTTCAGACTTGGCTAATGACAACTGTACGGAGGTCTGAGACTGGTGTAGAGACCTAATGAGGCCTACATTATTTTACATTTAATAGTGGAGCATTGCATAGGGCTCTTTAAAATGCAGTTCAAGTATCTGGACCACTGTGACGGGCCCTCCAATACAGCCCCCGATATCATCCCGCATTGTGGCGGTGTATTGTGCCCTATACAACCTGACACAGCAGCGAAGAGACTTTTTTGAGAAGGAGGACATGAAGTCCGACCAGCTGGCCATCACTGGGAAAGAAGCCACACAGAAGGTGGAGGAGGAAGAGGATGAGAAGGAGGGGGAGGATGACAACAAGTAAGACCATTCAGGCACTGAAGGGCTGGTGGCAGCAAGGATCAGGCATGCAAGAACAGCGAAGGAGGCCTTGATCACCATGCCCTTTGGTCACTAGGGGCCAGTGATGCCACATGGGGGTTCCATTCCTCTCCCCCCGCCCCCAGTGCATCTCCTGGAACATTGTAACACCACAGTGGTGGGCCTGGGTTTGCTTTGTTAGCAAGTTTCTGTGGCAGGCAGGAGGCTGATGATGACTCGCTACACACCACTATGATGGTGCCCTGGTGCAAACAAGTCTGTCTCCCACCTGAGCTCTGCATGCATGCCGTCACCTGGGCCCACAGCTGGGTGATAGATGAGGGAGCACTACATCCCCATGCAGAGCCCCAGGGATGGGAAGGAGAGGGAATCTCTCATGGGTTCTGGGGATGCTATGACAGATGCTAGAAGTCACTGCCAATGCATACCACCTGCTATAGCCAGTGAATTATTCGAGTACCTTGATTTTCTCAGTGGCAGTACATTGAGGGGCCTCCCCCACTGACATTAATGTGCAGTGTCCCTCCACTAACCATTGGGGTAAGTGCATTCCTGTTAGGGACCAATTAAAGACAAGATAGAGTGAGGTGAAATAACACTTATTGTTGCAATAATAGTGCATTTAAAATAAGTGATAATATAAGAACTTGTGAATGTGGATCTTTAAAGTCTTTTGGGGGGGGGTGCTATGGGGAGTGTGTGTTGCTGGTGGTCTGTGGGAGGCATGGGGAGTGTGTTGCTAGGAGTCTGTGGAGGAGACCCCCTTCTCTGTCTCTCCCCTTCCCCAAATTCCACCCTCCACACCTCCCCTCTGCCTTAGATTGATGACATGGTTTTTGCAATGTAATCCATAATCTTGCTGTTCTATTGGTTGCTGCTGGAACTGAGGAGGAGGAGCAGGAGGATGAGTTGAGGGCAGAGGAAGTCCATGCTTACCACCTAAATATTCTATCTACCTATTGTTGCCATTCACTCATGCCATCTTAGTGCCGCTTCAACTTCTTAACCTTACGTGGCCTACCACTACATCTTGGTGTCTCCCTAGGATGTACATCAAAGTGGCCAGTTGCCTGCTGCATTCCATGGCCTGCGATGCTCATGGCCAGGTTGCTGGACAATGGAGGCAAGACGGGGACACCCTCTTTTCCCCAACAGGATGCTATCCTAGAGGAAGAGATGGAAACGCAGCCTGGGAGGTAGTGGCAACATGTGTTAATGCCAGGACCCAGGTCATGAGAATCAGAAAGCAGTGCCGCAAAAAACTGAATGACCTCATCCAGTCAGCAAGGGTGAGTGTTTAACCTCATCTAGAATCGTCCCGTTAAATGACTCCTAGATCCTCCCCCACCTCCAGCACCCTATATGCTCTCAGCCCCTGAGCACCTCCCTTTCTCCCCACCAAGAGTATCACAACCCTTGCTCTCTGAGGACCACCTCAGATGTTAAATGGCTCTTTCTTTCCACACAGGAGAAGTATGCCCTTAATTGCCAGGGGAGGACAAAGACAAGGGGTGGTGTACCTGAGATCCACGTCCTCACCCTTTGAGCAATGGGCACTGGAGCTTGCAGGAGAGGAGGGGATGCAGACCATTAGCAACAGCAAGGTCAGACTGGAGCATAGAAGTGAGCACTAGCCAATCCTCCATTTGTTGGAAAAATCTCAAATAAATTGCATGCAGCCCAGATTCTTCTTGGACTTAATCTTGTGTCCTGTGTTGCAGGAAGGGACCCCCAGGCACCTGAGCCATCTGGAGGAGGGGGACGGAGATGGGGAGGGTGGCCTGTATCTGCCTTGCAAGGTTAGAACATAGAACAACACAAACAGCCCTTTGGCCCACAAGTTGCGTCAATCATATCCATACCTACCAGGCCATGGAACTATCTGTAACTCTCAATCCCATTAAATCCCATGTACTCATCCAGAAGTCTTTTAAAAGACCCCAGCGAGTTCACCTCTACCACCACTGACAGCAGCCAAATCCACTCACTCACCATGCTCTGAGTGAAAAACTTACCCCGACAGGTTCTGCCAGGAGAACTGCTTTTTTCCGCTGTACCTATGCATGGGCAGTCTGTGGCTTCAATCTGAGTTTTTGGCTATCTGGTGAAATAGGTCCTGCCCACTGCCTCTAGCGGCTAGAAATGATCTAGCCCATATTTTCAAAGACTGAGGACATATGATTAGGCATGAAAACTTGTCCGAGAAATGGATCAGGAACTCTCCCATTTTCACACCAGCTGGACACTGAGAAAAAATCTCGTAAAATTCTGCTCATTGACTTCCAGATAACGAAGGAAAATAAGCAGCATACAAAGCTTCTTAAACCTGTAGTGCATTGCATACTGTACCACAGTACAGTATTTGTTACAGCTAAACGCAGCATGCTCAAATTATTTTCTATTAGAATCTGATCATCTCAAAATCCTACAATATCAATCTTCTCATTTAGTCTTCCCGTATAATTTTATACTGTTTGTGTCATAATAGAGATTATCTAATGCCATACATTTTCTGCAATAAAGCACTTCAGTGAAAGTGAACTAACTTGAATTCAATACATAAATGCACCTAGACTAGGTGAGAATTGAACCATGAATAGCATTACCTTTGAACAGCCCTGATCTTTGAATTAATCCTTTAATCCCTTCCCGCCTATTTTACAATACTTAAAGAAACATTTAATTATATTTTGCTTCTCAACAGTACATATCTGCTTATTTGTTGACTGCTTCCCTTATCGGATTTTTAGTTTTGTTCTGAACATTTGTATCTAAGTTTGGTTAAAATCAGAACGTTAAACTCAACAGGATAATGAAAGCAGTCTTTATAACTAAGTTACTTACTAAAGCAATGGTAATATACCATTTAATTTGCATCTTCAAAATTTGAAACAAATGTCCAAATCTTTCAATAACTTTTAATGACAGAGAAACTTTCAATCCTTGTATAATAAAAAATTAGATTGTTAACAGCGTTTTCTGAATAGTCTTTCTGCCATTTTTTGGCTGGACAGGATGCAACATGTGTGGACCAAAGCAAAATATGTATTGGGGGAGATTCTCTTGCCTCCACTCAATGTTTTTCTTTGGGGCAAGAGTGGTGGGATTTTCTGGACCCATTATTGGCAATGGGAATTCGCATTAAAGCCATCCCAAATCGCCACAAAACCTCTGGTGGGGGTGTATGCCTGCGGGATCATAGAATCCTGCCAGACTAAACAGCCAGGGAATTCAGGCCACTATCTGAATCAATAATATAGCAAATATTTTCTACTTGTTTCCTCCAATATTCTCAAGGCGATTAACTATCATGAAATCAAGCTGTGTTAATGGTTGAGCAAGTAAGTGGACAGTATGAAGCCAAAATGTCCAAGATTTCATTCATAATCTGAACAGAGGTTGCTGCAGAAATTTATATACAGATGTGACTGTTAAGCAGGCCAGGATCATGCTCAGTTGTGATGCTCTTTATGGTTGAGAAATCTGTTGACAATCACTACCTGTGCACATAAGAATGCCAATTTGAATGAGATAGGTGAGTCCAAAGAACCATAGAGCTCCCTCCTTAACAGCACTGTGAATATCCTTACACCACATTGACGGCAAGAGTTCAAAGACATGACTCACTACCATCTTCCTAAAGACAATTAGGGATGAGCAATGCTGGCCTTGACCGTGATACACACATCCCATCAATGAAATGAAAAAAAAAGAAAACATTCGCAACTTTAGGAAAGGAAGTCAATAATTGGATAAAATTGATGAAGTGGTAGTGCAGAAGAATGATCAATGCAGAAGAAAATTAAAATCAAATATTTCATGCTGCTGTGTTCAAAGCAGAATAATATTTTATTGTCCACTAAATTTGCAGGTCAATTACACATTGCTGTTTTTCATTCAGGCAAATGTATCTCTGGGTAGG
Source organism: Sphyrna mokarran (assembly GCA_024679065.1). Lineage (NCBI taxonomy): Eukaryota > Metazoa > Chordata > Chondrichthyes > Carcharhiniformes > Carcharhinidae > Sphyrna > Sphyrna mokarran. Next base: position 98,271,443 of record JAGIQG010000003.1, on the reverse strand, counting down.
GTGGCGGTACAGTCAATCATAGTGCAAATCCTTTTGTCCCTATTTAAAAGTCTCTTTGCTTTTACACATTCACACTTCACTCCCATTCCCTAACTTGGAGACTAAGCAGAATAATAGCTTGTTTTCGGTCAATGGTAATCTATAATTGAATACTAAAAGTTGTACAAAACTTGCTCAGGGTATTCATGTCTGATTCTTCCTACCCACTAAAAAATGCCCCCAGGCTCTTCTCTATGTGTCCCCCAAGCAGCTGGTGAGCACAGTGTACATTATACGTAGAAATATACTACTATCCTGTTAGTACACTGATCTGCTGCACCACTTGGTAGTCATAGCAAAAATTAGCATTTCTATTTGCAGCTTGATAGTATCTTTTAATGAAAAGCGTTTGATGACCTTTAAGTTTGGCAGAAAAAAAGAATAAAAATGACTATCTTGGTAAATAAAAAATGGAAATCAAATGTGAATCATCGGAGTTTTTTTTAAAAATCGTTGTCCCTTCATTTTCCCCCTTTAGTCCCCCAGCGACACACTTCCTCTTTCAGCTAGAAAATACAGTCTGCGTTATTGGCCTCACCAATAGTTGAAACATGCTACTCTAATGGCATATTCTGCCACTAGCTCCCATCTAGCTGTTCAACAGGCCACTGGTAAATGTTTCAAACTGAGGACAATCAATTCCAAATGAGAACTGAAGCAGTGGTTGTAATTTGTTCCTTCAAAAGGAAGTACAATAATGCAACAATAACAACAGCTACTGTCTCATTTTGAATCTTAAAAGTAGTTCTTTAGCTTTGTTTCTTCTGTAACATTAAACATAAAACTGAATACAGGAGAAATTGTTTAAAATGCCCCAGTAAAACTAACATGCCTGTAATTTTTTCAAACAACAGCACAGCATCATTAAACTCAACAGTGGCTTCACAGACATCTTTCCTGTGATGCACCACTTTGGGATCAAGATTATTATCGCACCTGTAACACTAATTTATCTTCCCACAAATCAGGCGTTTTGTTGTTTTTGATCAAACCTGCCCATCTGTAACCCATTACTCATAGTGCTGGGTGACCTCAGTGAATTCCTAGAGGAACGAAGCTCCATCTCTGTTCTTTTCTTCATGATAGGAAAGAGAGCTGTCAGTGCTTCTGTTTTCTAACCAGATTCTCTCACTACAGTTAAGCTAATAAAATCAGGCTGCTATCGCTTCAGATATTTTTTTTCTGTCACTTTAAGGTGCCAACCTCCTGATTTTTATCAATTTTTTAAAACACAATTGTTTATGGTCTAATGAATACATTAACAAAAGACAACTTTCTTATTTCAGACATATAAAAACACTTAGGCAGAGACTTTCATCCAAACTATACCCAGAACAGAGTTAAGAAACAAAACTACATACAATGTTGAGACAATTGGTAGAATAACATTGATAAATCTTTCACTATAACACTTCCCTTTAAACTTCATGGTATGAAAATGCAAACATTGATGTGACCTGAAACCTGGCCTCATGCTCTTCATCAAACGTTTTATCTCTGAGTGTTTTAATGTGGGAAGTTGAAGTCATAACTCTCATCTTCATTTTCACACATTCAGAACTGAAGTCTGCAACATTGCTTTAGGTAGCAGCATAAAGATGATATAAAGCAGGCAGCTAATGACCAAAGCAACAAAGGCACCCTGGTCGAATACGGTAGATGTATCACACAGAGGTAGTCAAAGATGCAGAAATTTATCTTTTTTGCAGAAATTTATCTTTTGAAAAGTTCAATTCCTCCTGTTTTTCATCTCCCCTCCCCCTCTCCACAGTCTACCCAACACGTACACAATTTTCATCACTTCTCTTCTGAGAATACTGAGGTTACTGACAGCCGTCTGGTATCATGGTCAAACGGCATGATGTGCCAACAAGTTATTTTTATCAGGCTGAGGTTATTCATGAAGGCTCCCACTTTCTCAAACTTTTCCTCGCCTAGGAGTGCTGACCCTCAGGTTAAATCACCACCAGTCAGCTCTCCCCCTCAAAAGGGACAGAAGCCGATCATCATCTGAGAATATGGCGCTTTTACTTTTACTCTTATCATGGGAGCATCACCTGCTGACTTAAGTTCTACTCTCACAAAAATTTATACTTTCCAGCATGGGTCACTGATTAGTAATCAGGAATACGAACACAAACTGATATTTTTCCTGTCACTAAGTAAGATACAAAGATCATTCACAGCACTCCCAATACAATACCAACAAAACTAAGCAAAGACAAGAGATAAAATCCAGAACTCACCTCGTCTATATATTTAAATATCACATCACACAATTCATTTATGTACTCAACCTTCATAGGTGCACTGATAAAGGTGCATTTGTATATATCAACTAAGAATGAATAAAAAGGTGAATAAGTCCGATCCTTGTAAAAGAAAATGTAACCAAAACACACAGATCAGGAAGGCCCATATTTGGCTCCCGGACTGATTAGCCATTTCGATTAGTATTTAGTATCTTACTTTTCAGATGAGGTGTGTAACTGATGGCCATACCATCATTTGTACATGTGAATTGAAGTTATCTTCATATGTATGGGTATAACAGACACAATAATAATATTGTGGCTATATTCCAAGTAGTATTATACCTAGCCTTAACTAAAATCCAGTGAGCAAAGATTTAGGCCAGAATTTTACCATCCCATCCATCACGGGAATCAGAGCAGGTGAGGGTTGGAGCATGGGAAGGTCCGTTGGCTTCAGGTGGAATTTTACAGTTTTGGGATCAATGAGGCCGTAAACTTCCACCCTTAAACTTCACCATGACAGTTTGAAAAACTGAATTTAGTTACAAAATATCTAAAAGTGAGACTAGTATCAATGAAGGTGATGATTTCCCTAAAAGCCAACTGGTTCATCACTGTCCTTTACGGAATGAAATCTGTACTCGTACGCAGCCAAATCTCTATGTGACTCCAGTCAGACACCATTACAGCTGGCACTTGAATGCATTCTGAAGTGGATGAACAAGCCACTCAGTTGTATTAAACAGCCATCTGCAGTGGTCCAAACATATTCTTCAGTTAACGACAGATAGCCAATAAATACCAGCCTTGCCACAATGACCATATTCCAAGGATGAGTAGTAAAAGTATTGTTGGATATCCACTTATGCAGGAATTAGGAGCAGATAGAGGCCATGTGACCCTTCAAGCCAGATTCACTGTTTAAACAATCTTCTACCTCAACTCCGCTTTCGTGCACTACCCCCACCCCCCACCCCCCCACCACCGTTGCTCTAATCCCTTCGAACCCAAAAAATATATTCATCTCTGTCTCAAGTATGTTCAACAACTGATCATTCACAGTCTGCTGGTTAATGAATTCCAAGTTTCACAAGCTTTTGAGTAAAGAAATTCACCTCATCAAGGTTTTAAATGGCTGACCCCTGTCCAGTTAAATATGAATTTTACTTATTTCAATGTGATCACCTCTACTTCTTTGGAAAGAGACCCAGTCTGTCCAACTTATCTTTGTATTATAACACCTCCACTCAGATATCACACGAGTGATGATATGGTGGTTGCCCAAGATGTTTGTGTGGCGGGAGGTCCCATGTACGGGGAAATAAATTTTAATCGCAGATTGGGACAGCCTTCAAACTTGATGGTCTATCTCTGGCTCCACAAAGTCTTATCCCACCAGAGTGACAGTGAAAAATATATCCCAAAATTTTCTTTGCACAGACATGTGGGTTAGGTAGATTCGTCATGCTAAATTTTATCTTAGTATCAGGAGAACTAACTAGGGTAAATGCATAGTGTTGTGGGGATGAGACCTGAGTGGGACTGTGGACAGTGCATACTCAATGGACCGAATGGCCTCCTTCAGCATTGCAGAATTCTATGAGTACACTAAAATCTCTGTGCACTGAGGATAAGGTTCCTCTGACACTTGTAAATATATATGTTTAATAGTACCGTGGTTCGGTTTGCTATATTCTCATTTTGCTACTAATTGTTACAATGGTTATGGCAAATTAAGGTCACTGCACTTTGTTCCCAATCAGATTTGAGTGAAGTGGTTCTAAAGGTACACATTTTAATGTCTCATATCAGCAGTGGTGTCATCATTGATACGAGCATGTTTCAACTTTGTCCATCATTCATTAATGTGCAGCCTAGACATGATCAGGCGGGTTTTGCTCACTCAGTTTTGAGTCCACTTAGAATGTTGTCGGTGCAGCAATTTCAGTCATCATTACCTGTCTTGCTGGTGTCCTCGTGTGAAATATGAAAAGGATGCAAAGATACTGCAAGGGGTGTTAGTTAGGATAAATAAGGTGTCAGGAACATAGAACATAGAACATTACAGCGCAGTTCAGGCCCTTCAGCTCTCGATGTTGCGCCAACTAATCAAATGACCCTCTAACCTAAACTGTTCCAGTGTTATCCATATGCCTATCCACTGACACTTTACATGGCAGATGGGAGTATGTGGGTCAAAATCATCAGGCTCTCCACAGTAGTCTGAGGAACAGCAAATGAATCTTTCCTAAGATAAGATAATAAGAAGTACGACTAGCCAAATGGATCTGCTGCTCTTACTCAAAAATAACTTTGAGCTAACAAGCAGGCAGCAAATAAGTATTGCCCGTGATTGCTAGAGAGTGTGGGATTGAAGAGGACAGATAGCAGTTGACTTGGAGAGACCTCACCTGGAGTAATATGTGTCCTGTTCGTCTCTTTACTGAGGGAAGGATGGACCTCACATTAAGGGCAGCACGGTGACACAATATATAGCACTGCTGCCTCACAGCACCAAGGACCTGTATTCGATTGCCGGCTTCGATCACTGTCTGTGTGGAGTTTGCACGTTCTCCCAGCGTCTGCATGGGTTTCCTCCTGGAATTCCAATTTTCCCCCACATGTGCAGGTTAGCTTGATTGGTCATGCTAAAATGCTCCTTGGTGTCCCAGGATGCATAGGTTAGAGGAATTAATGGGGTAAATATGTGGGATGACGGGAATAGGGTCTGAGTGCAGACTCAATGAGCCAAATGGCCTCCTCCTGCACTGTAGGGTTTCTAGGATTCTATGAAGTACCTCACTGTCTTTCTGTCTCTCAGTCAATCTGTTATCTTGCCCTGGACAGCATCCTATTCTTCCTTCCTGGTCCTAACACCCTCCCCCCCTCAATCCCCCATTCACCTATCCCCTCACCCACCACCTGTGTGCAGCATTGTGCAGCTTGTTCTACCAGGACCCAATCTCAATCAAGAGGCTGATATTTGTGAACAAGCTCCAGGAAGGCCAAATATCAATGGCTCAATTTTTGACTGGTAAAGAACATGATTTGGAGGAGGAACTTAATTCTGGCAAGGTGGCCTTTTGATCAGCATACATGACATGCTCATACATGTAAAAGGACTTTCCAACATTGCTTGTCAGGAAGCTCAACCTGCCTTTAAAGTCCCAGAAATATAATTGCAAATGTCCATCACACTACCTACCAAATTAAATTTGCCCAACCACCAAGCTTCCTGCTGTTAGCAGGCCTGGAAGAGATATACATTATAAGAATTTCAGATAAGATTCAAAAGGCCTGAGGTGAAACAGTTGTTTTAAGAAGAATGGTTGAACAAGTTGTGCTTAGAGTCATTGGAGTTTAGAAAATTGAGACATGAACTTATTGAAATATACAAGGTCCAAAAAGGCTTGACAGACTAGGGTCTAACAGTAGAACTGGACACACAGTTTCAAAATAAGGGATTTTCCACTTGATAAAGAGGATTTTCTTCTCTCAAAGGCTGTTAGTCTTTGGAATTCTCTTCCACAGAGAACAGTTTCCACAAGAAACTGTAGAGGTTGTGAATGTAGCCCAATCCATCACACAAACCAGTCTCCCATCCATTGACTCTGTCTACACTTCCAACTGCCTCGGCAAAGCAGCTAGCATAATTAAGGATGTCATGCAATCCAGACACATACTGTTCCATCTTCTTCTGTCACGTAAAAGATACAAAACTCTAAGATCACCAACCAACTGACTCAAAAACAGCTTTTTCCTGCTGCCATAAGACTTTCAAATGGACCTATCTCGCATTAAACTGATCTTTCTCTCCAGCCTAGCTATGACTGTAACACTACATTTTGCACTCTCTTGTTTCCTTCTGTGAATGGTATGCTTAGTCTGTTTGGCACACAAGAAACAATACTTTTCACTGTATACTAATACACAGGAAAATAATAAATCAAATCAAATCAGTAGAAACTGGATCATTGAACATATTCAAAGCTAAGTAAGACAGATTTTTGATTGAAGAGCGAGTTGAGGGAAATTAAGACCATAATCAGATCAGCCATGATGTTACCGCACAGCAAAGCAGACTCAGTGGGCCAAATGGCCAACTCTGGATTCTAATTCTTATGATCTTACATTGTCTATGAGTATGAAACTGTTGAAGTTCATTTTTATGACAGCCATATATCCAAGTTTTTTGATGACACAAAGATTGGTGGCATAGTAAACCATGTACATGGGAGTATAAAATTATAAAGACATTAACTGATTGAGTGATGGGGTAAAACTGTGGCAGTTGGATTAAAGGGATCATTCATTTTGGACTAAAAAGATATGGATCCAAGAATTATTCAAATGCTGTAAAACTGGAAACAATAGACATTCAAATGAAATTTAGAAGTTCACATACACAATCATTAAAATCCAGAACAAAAAAATCAGAAAGGCCAATGGAATTGTAGCCATTGTAATTGGAAGGTTTGAAAATAAAGGTAAGAAGATTATGTTACAGCTATTCAAAACTTTGATTAGACCACATCTGGAGGACTGTGTACATTTCTGGACACCATAGGTGGAATACTGCCATCCCCCTGCTGTAAAAATAGAGCCGGAAAATGAAGCAAACCATTCAAAAGTCTGTTGACCTCAATCGCTTCCTAGCCTTTTGGCTGAGATCAAGCATCAAGCCCAAAATGAGGCGCAGTGCCTTATCTTGTCAGCTTGGATCCTTTTTGTCTCCCTTCTAGGGACCCTGAATGGGATTCAATTGGATTTTGAATTTGATTTTTGAAGGAAGGAATAGATTTGGGTTTGTCCAGTACATTCTGAGCTTTGGCTTTGTAACTATAAGAATGGAGTAAAAAAATAAAAAAAAGATCAGAAAATCCCATGATGGGAGGGGTTGTAAAATTCTATCATATCTTAGAAAGGAGTGCAGATTCAACATTGTTAGGAGTTCAAGGGTTAAATAAGGGAAAAATTACATAAACTAGGTTTGTATTCCTTAGAATATAAAAGCTTAATTGTAATTTGTCTGAGATTTTCAGAATTCAAAAAGAATCAAAATGGTAAATGCAGAGTAGATGTTTTTCCCACTGGTGGATTGAGTGACGGGGCAAAACAGATAAAGCAGATAACGGCACAAGATGGATGGATGAAGTTAGAATACAGATCAGACATTTTCTCGCTTAATAGCAGAACAGGCTTGAGGGGTTGAATGGTCTACACTTGCTCCTTTACATCTCTGAATACATTAGCTTAAGACAATTTAACCTGGGAAAAATTATAGCCATTATAAAATGATCAGTTTTAAAAAGTGAGGCACTGGCACTAATGAAAAATGAATTTCAGCATTATCATTTGTTTGACTCATTGAGTTGACAATCTAGAGTTTCAGTAAACTGCATATAATGAAGTACTTAAACAATTCAAAATTTATGTGCAAGGTGCATCTTCGTGCATTTTACTGTGCCCACTAATTTAAAAAGTTTTTGCTATACTACAACTTAAGATTTTAACAAAATCACATGTAAAATTAAAACAAAAGCAATGTCATTTTTTCCTCTCTGTCACGCAACTACTGATATTAGACTGCTACCAGAGAGACAAGCAGTGATTGCCCTTTTCTTCCGTTTAATACCATCTTTGTGGTTTTCCTACACATTATCTTAGAGCATGACAGTCCCCCTAATCAGAATTTCCATGGAGAGTCTGTTGGGTTTAGGATCAATATACTGCACATGGTAATCATGTGCTATTTTTTCATCCAACAAATTTAAAAATCCATGTCTTGAACTACATTAATGTTTGGTTTCTTCGTTGTTGTAGAATATATAATACATTCAAAAATACATACAAAACTTTTGCCACTGCAAAATCATTATTTTATTTGCCAATTGCAAAGGCATATGGAAGAAATAAAACCTAATTTGGAATAAAAACCATCAAGATCGATCTTTTAGAGATTCTTGATAAAACTACTTACAAAAATTCCCATTAAATCTTGGCACTTTTTTGTACTAATGCTTTAATTTCAGATTAACAAATCTGGATAAGATCATCAAACACTATATAATTCTTAATTTTTATTAGATTTTTATGATCTAAAATGTAAATCATAATGCAAACTTTTTCTTAACTTCTTCAGATAATAACTTCAATTGATATTTATCTTTAGTTTATATTTTGGCCTTTTGAGAGGATTCTGAATAAAAGATGATACGCCAACTACAAAGTTGTTTTCTATTTTATTACATTCCCACTCAAGTGAATGTGGAAACATTTTTGCTATGTTTAGTTCTTTTTAAGCATGTTGATCTCTCCTGATATGATCAAAACTGAAACATGTCTTCTTTGTGTGCTGAAACAGGAAAGAACGTGCTGCTAGTGCAGGATTTAATGATAAATTTCATACCTAATGAATGCTGCTTACATGCTGGTTAGCGCAAAGGAAGTGATTTTTGTTTCTCAGAATGTTTGAAATTGAGTCATCGATTTCATTTCTGCCTGAAACCTTTAATTGGGTTTTACATTTTGGTGCTGGTTTTTTGACCAAGGTGTAACCAAGTGATGCTCAGCTTCAAAATACAGCATCTGGTATAACCATTAAGATAACAGTTCCTAAAAAAGAGAACAAATATTTTCTGTTGCTAGAAATTGACTGTTCAAGTGAAAACAACTGAAGAGAGAACACCCAGTAAAAGGTGAACCAATTGTAATGTTGTGTAAATAAGACAAATGAGGTCTGCATGAAGCTCATAATCGACTGAATAAATCTTTCTATTTTACAGGGTGTCTGTCTTGCCTCATTATAGCACTCCTCTTCATTACAGTTTATGTCTAACCCTCTTTAACAGGCTTGGGCCCTCTGAGTATACCAAAGGATAAAATGTGATGTCTCTCCTTTTCTTTCAATTACCTGACAGAGTCACTTCTGAAATGAAAACTGCTGTATCCCTTGATAGAGACTGTGAATATAATCATGCTTCTTGTGACAACAAGTGAGGTACCTCACAGACTAGCCCCTTGAGGAGGCTTTTTTCAGTTTTTGCCAGAACGGCTGTGCCTACTGCGTTAAGGAATGGCACAGCAGCAGGTTCTAAAGACGTGCATATGCACTCAAGGGAAAGAATGGATTTATGTAGTATCAGAAACACAGTGTACAGGACACAATTGTACATTTATTATTTATCACTTTATAGTCCCCAGCTGAGAAGACAAGAGTCCCTTGACAATGAGTGTTCTCTTCAGACAGCATTAGGTAGGCCAGATACCACTGCAACATTGACAGTAAATAAGCAGCAGCTGCAGTGAATATTTTAGACAAAAGTTGTCATTTGTGCTTTACCAAGTCTTATCCCTCTCTATAAGAGGGCGGTTCAGAAAAAAGAAAGGCTAATGGGACAGTTAACAGTTCAAAGTGCAGCTTTTTCTACCCAGAAATGTCAAATGTTTTGATTGTATATGTGGATATAGCAGATGTATTCAATACAGGGGCTTTCCTTGCCCTTGGGCAGTGACAATATGTCCATTCTACTGTATGCAATTACAGAATCAATAAAACATCCCTTTGAAAGTCACTGGACTAGTGCCGACATGCAGGCAGTAGTCATACTGACATTTCAATGCTACTGTTATTACCAGCATCAAATATTTTGTAACAAATATCAAAATATAGTTACACCCCTAGATCAAACCACAAAACCATGTTTATTCACTGAAAGAACATAGAATGTAGTAAACAACCTGCTCAAGATGTATTCAGTGAAACCAGTTTTTTGACAGGCCTCATTTTATGATTTCAGTTTTCAACTGCTGATTTTGGCAAGTAAAATTAATGTTCTAAAACAGAACTTAAAAGTCAATGCCAATTAAAACGGATTTTAAGCTCCATTCTGTCAGTCTACTCCGTGCCAGAAATCGGCAAGGAGGCGGGACTAGCATCTAAATGACAGTTTAAATATCATTTAAATGCTATTAGTAGGCCTGGGATTGAAGTCTCTGAGACTGCTAGCCTCTCCCATCCTGCCACAGTGTTTCACTCCACTGGGGATTACACTAACTCCCCACTTTTGAGCAGCTAGCGGCCTAACACTGCAAGTGGGGGGGTGGGGGCAATTGGGGCAACCAGGGAGTCGGGTGCCAGGGGGGTGGGTGTCTTCTGGGCATGGGTATGCTGACCTTGCCAGCCTATGCCCCCAGCACTGCACAAGGGGTAAAGTCCCATGCCCAGAGGGCAACTTGGCATTGCCCATCAGGCACAGGGCAGTACCTAGGGCATATGAGGTGGGTCCTGATGGGGCATGACATAGGGATAATCGGTGGGGTGAAGGTCCTGCTGCCACTCTGCCATTGGGACTAATCAAATAAGGAGGGAGACCCACAATCAGGGCAGTCCTGGATGGGATGGGAAAGCTGGGGCTGGCCCGGGAATGGTCAGGGCCCATGACTGGGGCTGTTGGGATTGGGGGGGTGGTACGGGGATGCAGCGTTGTGAAGTCACGAGGCTGGTCAGCGAATGAGCTAGCCAGTAATTGGGAGACTCACAGTGCAGGGCCACTGCACATGCACAGAAGTTCACTGGTTTCAGCTTCCTGGGTGAGAATAGGCCCTGCCTGTTGATTTATAATTCTTTTCCTGCTGGTGGCCTCTACAGTGCATGGAGTGTGGGAAATTCTAGTCTGAACTCCCACTGTAAAAAACAGTGTGGATTACTCCAGTTTTCACACAAGTTCAATACTTCAGATTTTTTGGGGTGAGAATTCCAGCCATCATCTCTTCATGTGCTGCTATTACTATGCTACAGTGGGTATACCTTATGTAGGTGTTTAAAGAGTGAATACTTGCATGTTGTTCCACCAGTAGATTCTCAATACTGCCTTCATCTCAAATCTATATGAGCACTTTCAACCAAGAAATCAATGAACAGCCAGAATCTTGATCATCTAATTTTTCTCCTCTCCTTAACCCATGGGAGTAGCATATGCATCCCCAACTTATATCAGCTATGTTAGCACAGGGTGAAAATCAAATATTGGAATTTCCTGGTGTACATATCGCTCATTAGCAGATTAGCATTTACTATTTACTAACATTCCCTTTAAAATGTAGTTATTGTGGATGGTCTCTTTAAATTGTTTTTTAAAGGGACCATCAACAACAACTACATTTTAATTGTAAACAAGTTACTGATGACAGAACAAGGCCTGTATGCCATCATTCGGGTCGCTATGTGGCTATCTGGCAACACACCCACCTGGCCTCATGGGGATATTGTTATGGCAGCACATTTACTTCTCAAACAGTATGGCTCACTAACATTAGTAAACAAAATACGTCATTCAAAATCTTAAATTAAAAAATTTCAAGATGTCAGAAAACTAGTACCATCGAAAAGGTGGAGGACATTGCATGTATGAAGTACAACTGAATCTATAATTACCATTTTTATAAATATAATTTGATGCCATGAATGGGAATAGAGGAATATTCTTCTCAAGCCATGTGCTAGCTATAGCAGTTAGATCAGGCATTCCCAAACTCCAGAACACATACCGCAAATTGTGTAATAGTAGCCTCCTCTTTAAAATATCTTCTCTTTGCCTTTTGCCTTCCTCAGAATTCCTGTATTTTGCATGCATTCTATTTGTTGTTTTTCTTTCATTCACTGTGCATTTCTTAATCCTAAGGGAAGTATTTAAAGATCTGGGATGTACAAAAGACATGAAAAAAATTGGTGTGGCATCATCATTGGTCTCAGGCTGCTTATTGAAATAACCCAAGTGCACTGGAAGGTTCCAGGGGACTTAGTGTTAGTTATGTAAGCCACATGCACATCTCCAGACAGTAAGAACCAGTGAGTTATTATAACCTGTATCTGACAGCAGGTCTGATAGGATCATAGGGGTGGGGATGGTTAGGGGTGGTTTGTGTTGGAGCTTTTATAATTGGGGCACTGTATCTGCAATAATGATGAATATTGATAAATAATGAATGACAGATAGTGTTACTATCAGACACTGATACTTGATATGTTCTTATCAGTGATGAGAAGTAAAATGATGAAATTTGCCTTGCTATTAGCAATACACTTGCTGAAAATCGGTGAGGCAACAAATACTGTCTCCAAACGTGAATCTCAGTTAGCAAAACAAAAATCACATAAATATGACAAAACCTACTTTGAAGTAGGATTTATTTGGAATCCCACTTATTTGGAATTGAATGCCCTCAGTTGCAGTATCTATAATATGGTGAAGCCCTGTTGCATAACAGCTTGAAACCATAGACACCTGGAACCAAAAATTAAATAACAAGTACAAACTACCAGAATTTTTCAAGTGGACATGAGAACAATATAATAAAAACAAAATGCTGCAGATGCTTGAGATCCGGAATAAAAACAGAAAATGCTGGAAAAACTCAACAGGTATGGCAGCATGTATGGAGACAGAAACAGAGTTAACATGGGGTCCAATATGACTCTTCTTCAGAACCTGAAGAACTCAACTCAAAAGGAATTATAAGCTGCAACATGATAAGCACCATGCTTGTAGAGAAGGTCATAACATTAATTCAATCACTGCTATTATCAAATGATACTGATTTAATGAAATGTCAATGCCTAAAAATCAAATAGTGAACTATATCATTACCAGCATTCCCTGTCATTTTTTTCAGTGTGCCCAAATGAGTTCCTCAAATGTTTTCTACTGTTGGACACACAGGTAGTTTAGATGAGCTGATTTGTGTTGGCCTACATGGGGACTTTTGAGTTCTGTTCATACAGCTTAGAAAGAACACTGGTAGCCAGTACTTCGTTCTACAGCCAGACAAATCCATGGACAAGGCGGGGATGGTCTTCATGAGGCACATTTACAAAAGTGCATTACAAGACGATGTTTTATTCTGTCTACACAAAAAACAGCTGAAAAGATTTTCCCTTTGCTTGATCAGTTCATGAATCAACATGCTATTCTCTGATATAATGCATTGACATCTGCACCAATGCAGTGAAATCAATGACTGGTAGGTGCAGTGACATTCATCAGAGCAGGTGCCCCAAAAATGATGTGGCTGCACTGCAGTATACATAGAGAAGCACAAGCTTAGCAACCAACCTGTAGGCACTCCTGAGCAATGCTGTGAATATGGTGAGCTTTTAAAAAGCCTGGACCATAAATGCCACACTGTTTTTTGCTCTATTTAATGAGATGTGCAGCAAGCACATTGATATAATGCTCCACACAGAGGTTTGATCGCTGTCACATTGCAAGATCTTAGCATGTTTCTTTGAAATTCATTCTGAGGTCAAATTTTTCTTTACGGACAACCCATTCCCACCGCATGACATGGTCTGGTTCTCAGTTTAAACTTGTCGGGCATTTTTTATGCCTAAATGAGCTACATCTAGGGCTTCAAGGGCTGTGTGCCTTCAATGTCCAGGACAAAACCAATTCAATGTTTAAAAAAGTTGCAATTTTGGGTTTGCTTTGTGGAGGAAAGAGAAATTTTCCCAAACGTGCATGAATTCCTGAGAAGACAGTTGCAGGACAGTGTTAAAGATGGCAGCAAGTAATGTGGAAATAATGTGTTTACTTTCCGTCAATGCAAAATGCAAATGGCTGAGTCTGCTGCAACTTCACAGACTTACCTGCCGTCAGACATGTCAATAAAAGATCAAGAGAACCTCTTGGCCATCCCAACAGACAACAGGGTTGAGGTTACTAAACTCAATTTAGGATCAAATTCCAACAAAAAGTAATCATCTGTGTTTTGAGTCCAAACGCGAACAGGTTTTCTGTGAATTGTCGGAGAGGCTATCAAGGTTTTGCTACCGTTGTTACAACTTATCTGTATGAAGGAGGATCTTCATCACTTACTGGAATGAAATCAAGTATTATCAGTGCTTTTGTGTAAAAAGCAACTTAGAACTCAAACTACAATCTATCATTTCGAACATTACATGACTTTACTTGAATAAACAAGTTCACCTGTCACTTTAGTGGCAAGCAATCTGATTAAGCCATTGCTCAAAGTTGCATTTATGTGTATTATTTGTATATCTTGCGCAATGCTTGGGAAATAAAGGGGTTCAAATATGCTGGTAGAGATATACCTGCAGTTGTGGAAGGGTGTGGAAGGGTTACAGGAACCACTGAGTTCAATCATGGACAGGCCAACATCCATCAATGAAATAATTCCTAATTCCTACATCAATGATACTTTTCAGTGTGAACTCTGAAGGGTAGATTTTATGGCAGTGCACCAGAAGCACATATCAGGAACTCAGATACGAGCTCAGTGGGTTCCATAGGATTTTAGATTCATTCCTATTCATGGATGGATGATCCTGCTGGGCCCAATGATCTCCACACCCAAGTTTTGATTATCACATGGATGGCATATAGGGTACACTGAGATTTAAATCTATCCTTATATGTAACCAACTGAGACAAGTCATGGACAGCATCTTAAATTTTTAAAAAATGTACTTCTAACTACTCCTCAGATAGTTCAGTGAATGTATCCAATAGATACCTCAGCTCCACAGACCAGTAAGGTCCCTGATTAGATCATAGAAAAACTACAGTGTAGAAGAAAGCCATTTGGTCCTTCATGTCTGCACTGACTCAGCATCTTATCCAAGTCCATAACTCCCAACCTGCCTACTCTATCCTCAATACCCCAGACATTTCCCATGGCTAATGCACCTAACCTACACATCTTGGGACACTGAAAGGAATTTATCATGGCCAATCCAACTAACCTGCACATCTTTGGACTTTGGGAGGAAACCAGAGCGTCCGAAGGAAACCCATGCAGACATGTGAACTCCACATGGTTTGTATTGAGGAAGCTGAATTCAGCCAAGAGGCGGGGGAGAAGTGACAAACTTGGCTTCAAAGTTCTTGGCTAAAACTGCAAATAGTAGTCAGAAGTCTTGCTTATGTTGAGTTAGCTGCACACGTGCAATCAAAAATCATGTCATGACTCACTACCAAAATGATGAGCAGTTGAGCAATGTGCTGCTGCATTGTGGAATCATATATCAGCAAAGGGTCGACATGAAGAATAGAAAGGAGAGGAGGCTGACGATTTCAAAAATGAACTTCAGGAGATGTATAATCAATATTAACAATGATAACAATAACTCTTCAGTTCATAGCTGCGCATTTTATTGCAAATACTAGTATTTAAATTGTATAAGTATTAGATGTCAAAGCATAGGCTCAGTAGAAGACTGTAATGGGATTGATTTAAAGTTCAAACTTCCACCTAATAGTAAATATTTAAGACAGTCAAGAAACTAACGAAGGTCAACTAGGATCAGGAGAGCAAAAATACAGAAAAGTCCTAAAATTACAGAAATGAATGACTGTACTAAGTGGTCCGAGACAGTGTTTTCAATACATATAAAATACATAAAGGAGACATCGCAGTAAAACATTTTTCTAGGTATTTTGCAATTCCAGAATTAAAGTTACATTACTACATGAAACGTGTGGCTCCATGGAAACAGAGTGCATTTTTTTAAAAAAAGGAAGTTAAAAAGGTTAAAAAGAACCATATGTGAAAACAGTTTTCTAAAAAAAAGTAATAATTTTTCACATTGACAAAGTTCAATTTTTATCAAGTAATGTAGCATAATATTACAGTTAAAACAGAAGGCATTTTCCTTCTAAACAAGATGCAGCCGACAATTTTTCTCGGTTTACTGCACTGTCAGTGACTACGGTCTAAGGCCCCCACCAACAGACCTTAGAACAAGCCCAAGCCAAATAAGATTATATTTGCTTTCAGAAAAGTACTGAATCCATGTATTTTGTTTACAACTATGAATAGTTTTGTTTTAAAATAGAACTATTAATGGTGCTACCATGATATTTGAAGCTACCCAATTTGAATTTAAAATGTTCTATAATATTAATAGCTAGCAGCAAATTTAAGCTGTTCACTTCCTACTTTTTATGCCCAAACATTATCTTTGGTACATTTCGTTTCTGAATCTGAAGCTGTCTTGATCCTGGGTTTCCAGCTCTGTGAAGGAACTCCCTATGATGTTGCACTACAAGTGTATTCCAAGCAGAAGAATGTTACACAATACTTTCTCCCAAAAGACTCTGGCCTCAGTAATCAGGTTGCTTTTAAAAAAAAATGATCAAACCAGGGGGTGGGGACTGCACATCCTGCGTGAAACCGCATCCTGCACAGCATCACCACGATTCACTGTAAATAAATACTCTTGTAGCAGAGCTTCCGTCAACTGTCACTGCATTGACTGTAATCACCTTCAAGTCCAAACAGGAAAGTACAGAAAAGCAAGTGAGATGGCAGATACGGGGTTTAATTTGCTTTTCACTGCAGTTTTCATTGGTGGTGTGTTTCCGATTCTCCTAGCTGCCAGCTGCCTGGAATCACTCCTGGACATGGGTCCTTCCTGTTAACCTTCATAATTTCTCTGTCATAACAGTATTATTATGGGTGAGCCCAGCACAGTGTGCTCCTGTCCAAATGTGGACTCACCCCTTTATTGTTCTCAGCCGCCAAAAAAATCTGCTGAATGTTTTAACATAAGAAACTCTCTGTGAGCAAAACTTTTATAATACTGCAAACATTAGCTCTCCACTGACACTCTAGACCTGTTCAATTCTGCAATTCAATCAAAACACAATCTGAAAATCCTCTTGTCATCCAGCTCTGCATTCATATGCTCAAGCGTTGTCTAAAGATAACTGCATACAATCTTTCCCCCGAGCAATGCTTATATTGTTTTATTACAGCTCAATGAGTGTAGTTAAAATTGCATGCAGCTGCTGACTACTGCGGTCTATCTATGTTACGCATGGACACAAGTATTGCCCACCGGGCTTAAAAAATCATTCAGTTACTGGCCTGACAAAAGATTATGTACAGCTCCTTGGAAGGAAGAACATCTTGTATACTACAGCAGGAGCGGGTGATGTTAATGGATCAGCTCCTTTATAAAGGGATTGTGAAAGTCCTATCAAATGTCACTTGAGAAAGCTAAATGTTAAACATGTGGCCACCCCACATAAATGCTAAAATAAACCCTAAGACCTATGCAGAGTCTAAGGCAGCTTTAACAGCAGACGGTGAGGTATATTAAGATTCAGAAAAAGCTTTGTCAGAATCTGCTTTCAGATTCAAATAATATGAAGTTTAAAATGGGAAAGCAGAATCAGAATGTATTTTTATCTGGTAAATATAGGAGATAGATGTACTTTTGTGAAGTGATTATACAAATGTATAGCGAATAGGGACACTGACACATTTATACTATAAACACCAAAGCTGTTCCCCATCGCCCCTGCACAATCTACCCCTCCAGAAATGTATGTTTATGCTCAAATGCACAACCAAAATTAATATTCTTCTGTTATTCCACTTCCTGAAAATAATGTACTTGTAACTAATGATCTTAAATACAGGCAATGCAAAACATGCCTAAACAAGTGTAATAACAAAATAGGTGGGTATGATTTCACTTGTTTTTTTTTCATTTGTTTCATGAATTAGCTATGATATGCTGTCATATTCAATTTCAGGCCAACTCTGCAAGCTCGACAATATAAAATATAAAGAAACATAGTTAAATTTACTCAAGTCTTCTTGACAAAAGAAAGCAAAACGTTATCGGTGGATTTTACTGATAAATTGGCAATTTCCAACTGTCAATTGCTTGCTCACCCAAATATTAATTAGCTTAAACTGAAAAACACTTCAAATGTTTTCAAAATATCTGCATCATTTGGAAGAAAACATTCTAAGTATTCCTTGATTTGAATTTCATTTCAGAATGAAAAGAGGATTCTACAGTTTTAACTGCATACAATATAACAGACACAATAATATTTTCCATGTGTGAAAGCTTTCATTATAGCAGGATTCCAATTATACAGTATATCGGTAATGTTCTGCATGCTGTGTCGCACCAGTGTACTATGCCACCTATTCTATCAGCATTCACATTCTGCTGTTAAACTCAACCCAGTTAAGAACACGAGCTGCAAGTGGTCGTCAGCAATTGATCTTTCTGCTCATTCCACAATTCCCACCACAAATTACCTATGTATAATTATTTTGACACCATAATGAAAAGGAAATGAGATTTGGTCACTGAAGGTTTATCTAATAATACTATTCCTTGCTAGACTTCATAAGGCTGACAATCAAAAAGCCTTGCCCGTTTCAGCACAAAAACATTTGATAATTTTTTTTTAGAATAAACATTATTTATTTCCATAGAGTTGCCATTATCAGGAGGCAATGATAGCTGAATAATGAAAATGAAATCAAGGAATTTTGGTATTTCAAAGCTTTAATTTTTCCTGCTCTCACTTATGACATTTTCTTCCCCTGGAGAGACAAGATAAAGTGCTGTCATAAATGGGTGAATCTCTTGTCAAATGACAGACTTGATTCACCATGGCAACTACAAATCAAGGTGCTAGTGTGAATTAAAGCCCTGCTTAAAAGGCGTTTTGTATTTAAAAATGAATTTCAATCAAACAGATACTGGTTTAAGGCTTACCTTCTTTGTAGTTGTTGACTAAGAAACTGCTTTGCTGTGGTCAGTATTTGTACAGTCAGATTGTAGATAACTGTGATAACAGTACCACTGGATATACAGGTAGTCTATTTGTAATTCGGTTATATGTGAGCTGTAATGAATATAGATGATCAGCACTTTTAGCATAACAAATACTGGTAACTTAAAAAGTAAGGAATTTTCCTTGATTATAAATTTATTTCAAACCAGACTCATTTTAATACAACAAATATCATTTATTTTGTTCACTATACAGCTTTCATTAAAATAAACTAGTTTGGTTACAAATTAATTTAATTTTACCTAACAAAAATTTTAATGATTTGTTATATTAAGATTCTATGCGATTTTGCAGAACAATAACTTTTGTCTTTTATATCATTTTTTCCAATGAAATAATTAATTTTAGTTTACTATTATCAGCTTAAGCTATATCCTACCTAATCTGATAACATTAACAAATTAAATGCTTAATTTAAAAGGTGAATACATTCAATTAAAATTATTTTTAAAATTTTTCACTTAAAAATATCAAAAAACACATTGAAATGAAAATGTAAAATTGCATGAAGCAAAATGAAGGCATAGTAATTCCATCACAAAGCTGACATTTTCTTTTCATACAGAAGTTTTAAAACAAACGTCAGTTCCTCTTTACAATAAATATCAGGGTGGCTTGTGATTTAACCTTAAAGGAAATAGCTAAGCACAAGAGAGAGGAACTAAGACTTGGTTTTTGTGATGTTCCTGATATGATGATTGAAAGAGACTTCTGGGCTGGAATTCTCTGGCCATTCACGCCCTGCCACCACTGCAGTGAGAATGGAGAATTTGGCGTGCTGCCAAATCTTCATTCACTGCAATGGGGCTGGAGAATCCCAGTGTGGGCAAGGTCAGAGAATCTGACATCTAACTGTAGCAACCAATTAAATCACATCATTTGTAGTTGTGTGTGCATCTTTTTACTCAGAGTTTAGGGCGTCATATTCCCAAACTGTTTACTTAAACATCTTAGATAGAATTACAACATGAAAAAAGGTTGTTCTACCCACTCAGAAGCGATGTTTATCTTCCTCCAGATGAGTAGTATTAATCTCAAGCATCCACTCTATTTCCATACTATTTTATTGTCTTTTCCATCAGCTGCCTAAGTAACCTATTATTAAATGTGATCCTGGTCAACCTTTTAATCGCTAACACTGGTAATGTATTCCAAAGTTTCACAAACACTGGTGTAAAAAAGTTGCTCCCAGCCTGTGCCCTAAATCTCATATACAGAGATAAAACTATGGATGGGATTTTATAGCCTCACTCGCCCCAAAACCAGCAAATCTCTCTCGTGGTCAATGACCTTTTCCATGAGCTGTCCTTCACCCACTTCGATCCCCATGGCAGACGGGATGGTGAAAATTTGCCATTATATGTTTGTATTTTACTAAACTCAACCTTATGTATATTTGGCGAAGAACTTAAAATTTGGGGTCATAAAATAATGTGCCCACACAAAGCAGGCTTCCCTCTCTACCCACATGGTTCCATGGTGGGAGGCTGGGAAATGCATCCATAATTGAGAGTTCATAATTAGTTTGCATCACTTTTCACACTCATGTTCATGTATCCTTTTTGCGAGCCAAGGTGACATCATTACCCTTCCCCTAAGTTACAACGTATTGTACTCCTCAGCATGTTAATGAGTGAATCTTCATATACGACAAGTTCTTTTCAGATCACTTGACCTCTTTTCTCCTTACACAGCTGTAAATTTATTAAACATGAGAAAAGATAAATTCAGCTACTGCTTGCTCGCAATAAAGAACCATACTCAAAAGTTAAAATATGATGTTGCCACTCTAGTTCTGATCCACATCCTCTTTGATTGGCTATCCCCACTGAGAGTATGGAATCATAAAAATTATTTCAAAAGCATAAAATTGGTATTCTGGTGCACTCGAGACATCCAAGGTGGCTCAGCACATGAATGCACAACAGAATGTTGTGCTGTTCTACAAAATAAGACTCCAGAGTTGATATGTAGGCAACTGAGCTGAGCTCAGCCAAAGCAGTGGCAAGGGCATTACACTTGACCTCAGTATCCTTAGGTTAGGGGAAAAAAAGCATGCAGGATCCCATTCCTGCTCATTATCCAAAATACATATCTAGGTGACAGATGTGGATATGTCTGGCTCAGTTGGGGTACATGCATGTTAAGTCGAAGTCTGGTGAAATTACAAGAATCAGAAGATTTTCAAGGTGTGACTGCAGACAGAAAATCATTGCCAAATCCGCTGCAAAACTTTTCATTTTGTTTCTCATCTTGCCAACAATTTTATTATCTTTGATCCTTGCTTATACTCTCTGTAATGGTTTTCAACTCAGTTTATGGAGAGTTGATTTTCCAGTCCAGAAAAGTAGAAATGAGGAGTAGAATTTTCTGAAAAAAGTGTCTGACATTTAATGGGAGGAGGCTACTTAAAGGTAAATAACCTACAGTAGAATAGGAGTGAGGATTCTTTTAGCTTTAGAGGTTTCAAGTGCATCAAGATCCATTAGCAGTCTTTGACACAACTGAAGAAAGGGGCAAAAATGACCAGCAAAAATGATGTCAATAGAAACCCACTGAAGAGATAAGAATCTAAACTTGTTGGCAAATGGCAAAGTAAATTAGGAGTCTATCCACTATTCAACACTGATGAAATATCTCTGCTGCTGTGTGAAGTTTGTAAAAGAGGAAGTTATTTTAAAACACCATCCCAGAGAGCAGCAATATAGCAATCTGTAATGAGGAGGCAGTTTGACCAGTCATGTATGTATAACTCCAGGACTAGGAAACATTAGCAGACTGTCTCAAGGAATTTAGCTTTCTCTTTTTAAATTTATATATTGTTGTCACAAGTAGACTTACATTAACACTGCAATGAAGTCCCCTAGTCACCACACTCTGGTGCCCTGTTCAGGAGCACTGAGGAGAATTTAGCATGGCCAATGCACCTAACTAGCACATCTTTTAGACTGTGGGAAGAAACTGGAGCACTTGGAAGAAACTCACGCAGACATAGGGAGTTCATGCAGACTCCGCACAGTGGTTAGCTTGGGAAGCCAGGAATTGAACCCGAATGCCATGGAGCAGCAGTGCTAACCACTGTGCCACCAGGATAGCATTTGCAAATTTAGTGAGTTGATAGCACATGTCCGCTTTGCACAAAGTGGCATATTTCATTTGTAATATCTGCGTATGTTAGGACTTGACACAAGCTTTGTATTTTCCTTGCAACTTATGCATGTCCACATTTCAATAAGTATATGTTAAGCAAGCACGGAAAACTGAATCTTCTCCTTCTGAATTTTCACCTTCTCATGAGATTTTACACCCCCCCCCCCCGCCTTGTCATTTATGTTCGTGGCAAATGGTGGCACAAAATCCCAGCCATTGTTACCATCCTAGCTGCACAGTTACTTACAGTTAGTGAATCTCACAACATCACATTAAAAGTCCAACTGGTTTATTTGGTAGCAAAAGCCACTAGCTTTCAGAGCACTGCTTCTTCATCAGGTAAGTGGGAGTTCTGTTCACAAACAGGGCATATAAAGACAAAAACTCAATGTACAAAATAATGGTTGGAATACGAGTCTTCACAGATAATCAAGTCTTAAAGGTACAAACAATGTGAGCGGTGAGAGCATTAAGCACAAGTTAAAGAGATGTATCTTGTCTGTTAGTGAGATATTGCAAGCCCAGGCAAGTCTTGGGGGTTACAGATAATGTGACATGAACCCAAGATCCCAGTTGAGGCCATCTCATGTGTGTAGAAGTTGGCTATCAGTCCCTGCTCAGCGACTCTGCATTGTCATTGGTTGTGAAGGCTGCCTTGGAGAATGTTTACCCAAAAATTACAGGCTGAATGCCCATGATTGCTGAGAAGTGTTCCCCAACAAGAAGAGAACACTCTTGCCTAGTAATTGTCGAACGGTGTTCATTCAAACGTTGTCGTAGGGTCTGCATGGTTTCCCAGTGTACTATGCCTCAGGCATCCTTTTCTGCAGCATATTAGGTGGACAACGTTGGCTGAGTTGCAGGAGTATGTACCATGTATCTAGTGGATGGTGTTCTCACATGAGATGATGGCATCCATGTCGATGATCTGGCACGTTTTGCAGAGGTTGCTGTGATGATGTTGCGTGGTGTCATGGTCACTGCTCTCCTGAAGGCTGGGTAGTTTGCTGCGACAATGGTCTCTTTGAGGTTGTGTGGTTGTTTGAAGCAACTGCATAATCTCAAACAGACTACTATCCGCAGCTAACTAACCAGACTTCAGGAGAACAGTGATCACGATACCACACAACACCGCCACAGCAACCTCTGCAAGGCATGCCAGATCATCAATATGGATGCCATCATCTCACGTGAGAACATCATTTACCAGGTATAGGTACATACTCTTGCAACTCGGCCAACGTTGTTTACCTAATACACTGAGGAAAAGATGTCCTGAGGCATGGTACACTGGGAAGACCATGCAGATGCTGTAACAACGGATGAATGAACACCACTCAGCAATCACCAGGCAAGAGTGTTCTCTTCCTGTTGGGGAACACTTCAGCAGTCACAGGCATTCGGCCTCTAATCTTCAGGTAAACATTATCCAAGGTAGCCTTCATGACACACAATAATGCAGAGTCGCTGAGCAGAGACTGATAGCCAAGTTCCACACACATGAGGACTGCCTCAACTGGGATCTTGGGTTCATGTCACACTACCTGTAACACCCAAAGCTTGCCTGGGCTTGCAACATCTCACTTACTGAACCATCTGGAGACAATACAGACGTCTTTAACCCGTGCTTAATGCTCTCTCCACTCACACTGTCTGTATATTAAAGACTTGATTACTTGTAAAGACTCGCTTTCCAACCATTATTTTGTAAATTGAGTTTGTGTTTTTATATGTCCTCTTTGTGCACTTACCTGATGAAGAAGCAGCGTTCTGAAAGCAAATGGCTTTTCCTACCAAATAAACCTGTTGGACTTTAACCTGGTATTGTGAGACTTGTTACTGTGTTTACCTCAGTCTAACGCCCGCATCTCCACATCATCACTTAAATTAGCTAGGTTGGCCTGTAAGTTTCCTTGCAGCAGAAAGCCCAAATCTGTAAATGCCTTCCAAAAAATCCACAGTTCCCATAGACAAGTGTCACACAGATATGATGGGAAATTATCCCCGTTCTGCTCACATTTAGTGCAATCATCTGCACACAGCAAATAGTGGTCAATTCAGAAATTTGGAGAATACAACTTTTAAAGGGTCAACTTGTTATCCTAAGTTCAGGGACCACGGGGACAATATGACATCAGCAGAGGCTGTTTCGTGGACTTCCCACTGGGCATCAAACCTCCACGGAAAGATTGTTCATGTAATCAGCTCTGTGTCAATTGATTTTGATATTTAAATCAGGATTTGCATCCCATTAGCAGACCTGGGACTGAAGTCTCAGAGCCCACAAGCATCTCCTCTCCAATCTCCCACCAGGAATGGTTTTCTCCACTGGGGTTTACAATAGCTCCCCGCTAACGGGAAACAGGCAGCCCAATCCTGCTGACAGGAACAGAGGCCACGGAAACCCCACACAAGGTAAGGAAGGGTTCGCCAATACTGCCCAAGAGGCAAACTGGCAATGCCAAGGGGCACCTTGACACTGCCCATGAGGCACTGGGCAGTGCATAGGGGGTGGTCCAGAGAGATCTAGGAGGCCAGGGATGAGGGTGGGTGGGGGGGTGGGGGAGTGAAGGGGTAGCGATGGGGAGGCCAGAAACTCGGGACCACTGCATATGCTCCAATCTCAGTGCTGGCAGATCAATGCTCATTTAGAGCTATGCTGCTGGTCTCTTGGTCAGGAATAGGCCCTGTCCATTGATTTTCAAAGTGAATCCAGCTAGGGACTCTGCAGTGCTCAGTGTGTGGGAAATTCATTCTTAAAATCCCATTTAAAAAAAAAAGATAGTCACTCTAGCCTTTTGTGAATTGGGGACTGAGAATTTTTTTGGCAGAATCCCAGGCGACAAGTCAGCTATATTAAGAAGTTATATTCCACACTTTGAAAAGTGAGCCCGCCCACTTCATATTTTGATCCCCTACTGTCAAGTGCAGGCTGGAGGCAGCTACTAAGGCAGGCTTGAAGTAGGAATGGAAATGTATGGATGACAAGGCTGCAGGTAAGGAGGCAAATTTACTGGTGCATTGATCCAGTTCAAGTTTGGGGGCCTCCAGCCCTCATATATATCAAAACCAATCTGACCAGGTGGCCAGACACTTGTTTTTCCAGATGATCTCGATATTAATGCATGGCTGAGTTCCAAAAGTGGTAAGCTTGTTTGTGCAGTTTGAAGAGGACTGTTACCTTTGTCTTACTAATATCCTTATTACCTTGTACCAAGTTATTCTTTCTTTGATGCATACATGTTTGTTTATTTTATTTGTTTAAGATGTGTCAAGTGGATTCAAGATTTGTCCTCAATTCTACAAATGGCTGTAGTTGATTACACATTTATGAGGTTGTAAGATGAGCAATTTTTTTAAAAAAGGAGACTTTCAAAGTCTCTTTGCTTATTGCATCAGTTCTCACGGTACTTAAGTCTTGCCAGAGTCTCCAATGGTCACTGATTCAGTACAGAGTGGATAATGTAAAAGCAGATATGTGCACAAGGGGCACAGCAGGAACATGGGAGAAGGATAAGGAATTGGAATTGGAGGGGGTATGGGGATATCAGAGATATGGAAGATGAAGGCCTTTGGCAAGAGCTTATAACCTGAACTATCAAAAAGTTCTCAGCTCCTCAGCAGTCTTGTGCCAGGATTTAGAATCTGACTTAGCTAGCAGCTTTGCCACAGTATTCAGAAATGAAGTCAAGGAAATTTGAATTTCCAGCAAGGATTTAAATTGCCAGCTCAGGTGCCTGCTCACAACCAGCTACTATTCCCAGTCTGACAAAAATGGCAGGGGAAAATTCAAAATTGCTGCCTTGTACTCCTCTACCTTGTACCTCTACCCCTGTACCTCTTTCGGGATACTCTGAATCAGGAGATAAAAATTCACTACATGGAGTCAATCCATTCTTCAACTTTTGAATGAATAGAGGGAAGTCTGGTTATGCCTGGCTTCAGATTTACAACTTTGATATAATTACTGGATCCTTACAACAGCTGCAAAGGTTTAAATATGCTTCAGTTGTAATTTTTACTTTTATCTAAGTAAGATCCTTACCACTTTGATACCAACTTTAGAAAATCTGAAATTTGACACCTACGAGGATGATATCTGGGGATTTTTCAGTAAACTTTTCCAGCAAACTTTTGTTTGTAATGTGAAGGACAACTCCCTTGGTTCCTTCCTGAAAGTATGCTCCAAAAAGCCAGTTAGCTAAATAAGTGAAACCACGCAGCTAGTTTAAGCCAAAAGTAAACAGCTACAAGCTTCTTAATAAAAGGGTAAAGTTTGTACCAAGTACAATATTCATACTGGTTCAGAAATTTCCTGTGTGAGGCATTTTTTGGTCATGCTTTCTAGCACAGAAGATCTTCCAAGATGGTCACGATCAGATCTTGAACTGAAATGCCAGTTTAGCTGATGTTCAGCACAAGACACCATCTTGGAAAAATAAGTTGACACACGCACTGGGAATAGCTATCCGGAAACTCATTAAGAGACTAAAGCACTCAATAAGTGCCAGAAGTGCCATCAGCATTTAATAAGATGGCTGCACAACATTTTAATGGCAAATGCTTATCTTAATACCTTCACGTAATAGCAACCAACTATTTGAGTGTAAACAAAATGTAAATATGCGTTTTCAACTTCTTCTTAAAGGGCTTACTCAGCATTTCATGTTCAGTTGCTTGACCTATACAGATCTCTGAAACAGACTGGTTGACTTTCTGTAACATATGTCAAAACTTCACCAAGACATTACTTTGCAAATTCTCTGAGGATATCTCCTAAAAATACTAAGTGCTGCGCTACTTCACTTAAAAGGAATCACTTTATAAGAGTACTTGATGCTAGAGGGTCTCACTTGGTGGGACAAGCAAGCAGTGCTAGGCACAAGGAATCGCTGGCCAGCACCAGTTGTTTCAAGAGAGAGGGGCCAGAGTCATTCTTCACTCCTGAGAGTACAAGTGATCTATCTTCCTCTGACCTCCTCTGCCTGGACTTATATTGTCATGTCTCTCTCCCTCAAACCCTGACATGTTGAGAGGAGATGTGAAAGTTAGCAACAAAGAAAGGACGAAGAGTATCTCATGGGGTATAACCTCTGTCTAAAATGTAACAAATGGAACTTGGAAGATTCTGTGGATACCAACCATAAACAAACAAGTGGTATCTTTTCCTGTTTAAACATGTTTGGTCACTGATGAAGAAATATGCATATGTGATGTGA
The DNA here is from genome assembly GCA_024679065.1 of Sphyrna mokarran. Classification (NCBI taxonomy): domain Eukaryota; kingdom Metazoa; phylum Chordata; class Chondrichthyes; order Carcharhiniformes; family Carcharhinidae; genus Sphyrna; species Sphyrna mokarran. Next base: position 98,244,152 of record JAGIQG010000003.1, on the reverse strand, counting down.
CTTTTGACTTGCAATGCTCATCTATGGTCTACGACAAACATACAATAATGAGTAATAAAGACCCTTTGGACTAAACATCTTCACCTACACAATTGTGACAATTTGTATATCAAAATATTATATACCTTCCATCCCACACAAAACCATGTGACATCCTAAGAGAGGGGGAAAATATCAGATAAAAATCCAGAGCAATTTGGAGAGAGGAAATTTGACAATTGCCTCTTCAACAGATCTAGGCCATTGAAATCTCAAGGAGTTCATTCTGGAACTGAATTCCCTAAAGTACCCATAAGAACATAAGAACTGGGAGCACAAGTAGGCAGTTAAGCCCCTGGAGCCTCCTCCACGATTCAACATTATCATGGCTGATCTGTCTTAGCCTCAACTCCACTTTCCTGCCCATTTTCCATAACCCTTCAGAGGAGAAGAGAACTCCACAAACATCTCTACCCTCAATGATCAGGGTTCCCAGCACATCAATACAAAAGATGATGCAAAAGCACCAAAAATCATCTTCATCTAGAAGTGCTAACTGAATGATCCAACTCAGTCCCTAGCATCACAGGTACCAGTCTTCAGGCATTCAATTCACTTTACATGATAACAAGAAATAGTATTTGATACAGTAAAGGTTTTGAGTCCTGATAACATCCCAGTGGTTACTGAAGACTTGTGATCCAGAACAAGCCATGTCACCAGCCAAGTCCCAGTACAGCAGAACACCAATATCTAACCCAGTAATGTGGAAAATTGCCCAGGTATGTCCACAAAAAAAAGGACAATTTGTAATTGGCCAATTACTGCCCCATCAGGCTACTATCAATCATCAGCAAAGCGATGGAAGAGGTAGTCGACAGTACTATCAAGTAGCAACTACTGAGTACTAACCTGCTTAGTTTAAGTTCCACCACAATTTCTCAACTCTTGACCTCATTGCAGCCTTGGACAATGATGGACAAAGAGCAGCATCAAAAGGTGAGGTGAGAGTGACTGCCCTTGACATCCAAGGTAGGCTTTGCCACAGCATATCATCAATCAGCCCAAGCAAAATTGAAGTCAATGGAAGTTCTCCACTGATTGAAATCATGCCCAGCACATTAGAAGACAGTTGACATTATTGGATATTGATCAACTCCATCCCAAAACACCACTGCAGAGATTCCTCAGGGTAGTGTTCCTATGCACGGCCATCTTCAGCCATATCATTAATGATCTTACTTCCAACATATAGACTGACTATTTCCTGGTCTACTTTAAAAGAACAATGTTTCAATTTGCTAGAATAGCAAAAATACGACTGACGTGATTATGGAAGAAAGCAAACCAAAGATGTTACATGGGGTATATCATTATGGAGAGCAGAAGAGAAAGGTCACATTGTCGTACCAATTCTTAGAGGAAAGCTCTGCCATTCTTACTTTCTGTTTTCCAAAAAAAATGAATGAATGCCAATTTTGAAAGATATTATAGAACCTTTGACAAAATACATGGGAAACATGTGATTATAGAGATAATTTCATTAGTACTCACAAAAATAGCAATTTATGATGCACCTTCATTAATGATCCTTTTATGTTTCTCAAACAACTAATCAGCCACTTAACCAGTCTAAGTGCAGAAAATATGTTAATCAAGGTCTGAAGTATACAATTGTATTAGCAAAGACAGCAGAGAAAAAAATCTATTTTACTAACTAGACCCAGCATGTCCAGCTGACCTCTGTCGCAAAAAAATCCAAAAAAGTAGTAAGTGAGAGAATAAGTGACCAGAAGTGGTATACTTAATGCCAACAACCAGAAGGACCTGGCAGAAAACACAAAAAACATTGCGTGACTCAGAAGAGCACCAAAGTGTTGCCTGAATATTACTGTAACACAGCAGCATGAGATACATATGTGCATAGCTGAAAGCTGAGGTTATGAAAAATGTACTTCTAAAAAATCTATTAACATAGAATAAAGTAAATATGATGCAGTTTAATTGTATCTAACATGGCTGGAAGAGATAGTATAGTACACAAAAGAAGTTCCATTCATCAAATCAATGAGAGGTTCAGTTTTAAAACGCTCAACCCAACAAGTACAAATCACAACACCGTGAAAATCAAACAAATACATTTCCACATGCTGTCATTTTCCTGGAATTTTCCACCCAGGCATCCCAAAATCTGGCTTGTTTCAGGCTGCACTGTAATTCTAATTGAGATCCTATAACTCTAAATTAATTTTGAGATATCAATGATATATACTCCACACATTGGTAGTAGGTGTTAAGCAGTCTAAATTGTGACCCTTAAAGGATCTGCTCCAGGATTCTATCATTGGGTTTCTTGATAGCCCAGTGCTAACCTACTATCCTTGTAGACAAAGTCTCTGGCACTGCTCCACAAGCAACAACCAAATTTTGTCCGCCAAAGTTGGCAAGATGTACGCGCTCACAGCTCACCAATTTAATGTAAAGGAGCACGCCGCAATCCCTCCCCACTTCAAAAATGCTTGACCCTCATCCAGGACAACTGCTTCATCTGCCAATTGCCCAATTATACCTTGTGTTAAAATCACCTCTCATGTCACAAATATGACTCCTTATGTCTAAAATCAAAACTCTCACATAATTCTGCCATATTCAGATAGCAAATCACATAAGCGGGCTGGACTTGAGCTTATTCAAAATTGTGGTGCCCACATCTTAATTTGCAGCAAATTCTGGTCAGCCACCATTCTTAGTGACCTAGACTGATTCGTCATGGAGAAATGTCTCAATTTTCAAATTCTCATCTTAATTTTCAAATCCCTCATGACCTCACTCCTTTCTGACTCAGTAACCTCTTCCATCATTCCTGCCCTCCAAGATAGCTCCAGCCCTGTAATTCTGGCCTCTTAGGCCTATTATTGTTGGGTTGTCTCAGGAGATACTGAATGTCTTACTCTAATAAAAGATCTGGTGCGTGGCAACGGTTGATCCTTACAAATAATTTCATTTACATCACCAACTATATACTTGATTACAGAACATCAGGACAGAACTACTGCTCCTATCTTAGGTTCTTCTCTCTCTTCACTCATCTCTCCCTGAGAAACAACATTATGATTTACTCATTTTATGAACATAATCAGTAGCTATTACGATAGTACTGTTATTAGTGTTTCTTTATACATTTCCACCCAAGTTTTTATCCCAACATTATTATTTACACATCTTCCTGCACTTTCCCCAAAATCTATTTCTAAAAAGATAGTCTCCTTGGTGGTTTCACCAAGCTCCCTGAATGTGTGTAGAATTCTTCTTGAAATTGTTTTGGATCTATTCCCTCCATAATCAAGGTAAAACATTGGTTAGTTTTCAGTTATAATATTGAGATATTTTAACTTAATCCATTCATTGCAAAACTGACAGGACTGGATTCAATGTTAGTTTTGTACCCTAGCCAGTTTGAAGTTAATAGCAAGTAACATTGGGTGGACTTTGTTGCCATTCCATCTGATCTCATGCCTGGTGAGATAAGTTGTGATCATCCTATTGTGTCCAATTCTGAAGCATCACACTTTAGCAAGGATGGCAAGCCATGGAGAGAATGCACAGGAGAGATATTAGAATAGTACCTAGGATAAGGAATTTTAACTGTGTGGGTAGATACAGAAGCTGGAATTGCTTTCTAGATTTAATACTAGTATTCAAAATTATGAAGGGTTTTCAAAGAGCAGCAAGTTGGTATGATCTGGAATTTGGTGCCAAAAACAAATAGATAGATTCAATAGTAATTTTCAAGCCTGTATAATTGAAAAGGAAAAAACTGCCTCCTCTATGGAGAAATAACAAGAGAGTGAAACAAATTGGGGAATTCTTTCCAAAAACCAGCACAAGGGCAATGAGCCAAACAACCTTCTTTGTGCTGTTATGATTCTACACATCTTTTGATTATCTGGAAATAGCAAATCATAAATTGTAAGAAGTTTTAAAACTCTTTGAAGGTTATTTTTATGCAACTTATGCTGGCAAGAAGAAGAGTGATGTAGTTGAAGTTAAATAAATATGCAGAGAAATATTGAGTGAGATTTTCCCAAAAAAATTCCAAGTGTCAAATTTGCATCAAAAACTGGAGTAAATCACGCTTTTTTTATCAGCAGGAGTTTCAAAATGAATCTCCCACAGTCTGAGCACTGCAGGGTGAAGTAGCATGAATCTCAAAGAACAAAGAACAAAACAGCACGGGATACAGGTCCTTCGGCCCAACGAGCCTGCGCCGCCATCTCGATGTTCCCACTTCTACCTGTGATCCCTGTCAATGTTTATAGATCTATGGATTAAAAACCAAATTTGAGACAATTTAGGAGAATTTGTTTTGCCAATTAGCCTAAGAGCACATCTTTGGGATGTGGGAGGAAACCGGAGCACCCGGAGAAAACCCACGCAAGCACGGGGAGAATGCGCAAACTCCCACAGACACAGGCCCAAATCCATGTATCTGCACAGCACAGCGATAGTCACTGAGCTGTCGTGTTGCCCATCAAATGGTCCAGGTCAAGCGTACACTAACGACGTGAAGCACTAGGATACTCTCGAAAAAAATATCCAAGAGCAGCCCTCTCACGACCCATCGCGTGTATGCCCCTCGTTAGACAACAAGGTGGACCAAAGCACCTGTAGGATAAAAACAAGTACATCAATATCATCATCTATTTACACACTTCCCAGGGACTCCCAAGGCTCATGATCCCTATTTTAAATCAGTTTTCTATACCCCTCCATTCCCATTCTGTTCATGTGCCCATCGAAGTATTTCTTAAATAATTCCAGAGTGCCTGCCTCCACCACTTTACTTGGCAGCGCATTCCATACCCCCACCACCCTCTATGTGAAAAAACTCCCTCTAGCATCTAACTCTCGCAAAAAATTCCCACTGGAAAGGCTGGCGGCATAGGCTGAGCAGGCCACTGTACATGCAGTGATCTGTTAGCACCGATTATGGCATGTGTGCAGCAGCCTGCACTGCATGCTTCCTGACTGCTGACCAGCTGCACAACCATGTGAACATTATCCATGCAACACCACCACACCCTCCCCACCCCCATCCCTGCCCACCCACCCATGTCCCGATCATTGGCTCTCTGGACACATCCGGGCCTTGAATACCCACCCTTTGGAAGTCCTGGTGTCCTCCACCCCCCGCTCCCACACCTGGCCAAATCCCCATCCCAATGTGCAGCCCTGATCACTGGCCTCCTTCCTTCTGTCACTTCCAAGTGTAGAGTGGCAATGGGGCCCCCTAACCCCACCGATTGCCCCCAATGGCCCCAGACCCATTAGGCCGTACCCCCTTGTCACTGCTCGATGTCTGGTGGACAGTGTCAAGGAACCTCCTTGGCAGTGCTGGGGGCCGACCTCCTTTACCCCCGACCTCCTGGCACACTTTCATTCCAGTGGGGTCAGGCCACCAAGTGGTGAGCTATTTGTGAACACTTGGAGTGAAACATTCCTGGCCTTGGGGGGCAGGGGCGGTGATGGTGGGTGTCCTCTGAACCAGCTAATGGTATGCTAATTATTTTTTAAATTATTCATACAGGTCCGTGCCTGTCTGTGGTGTGAAACTGATGGTGCCGAAAATCCGCTGGCCAGAGACTCCCGGAAGTTATGGCGCCCAGCAGGGACAATCGCTGCACTATGTTTCAGCCTGGATGTCTTCAGAATGGGAATAAAAATAAATGGCACATTGTAATTCTATATTAGGGCACATGTACATTTTCTACATCCACCATATAAACCCAAAATACTAGCAAACATCAGAATTTAAACCCTTTCAAAGCTGATATGAGCTAATGTCATCTCATAAGAACATACATGTACATAGGATGTAAGAAGGCAGATGCTTACAGACAAAATCTGAATTAATGTTCTTTGCAGTTGATATGTTGTGCTTAGAAATGAGACTAAATGATTGAGAGAACACTTTATAACTCACAAACATCAAATTCCTCTAAGCAGCAAGTGGCAATTTCAAAATAAGCATGCTTTCCTTTCAGTATGCAATAATTTTCTCACCCTTCCCAAAGAGTGTATGGTTATGTAAGTACTCCCAAACTACCAATGCAAAATAAATATTATCTAAAGTTGATATCCATGGGTGGAACAGTGCTACTCCCTTTTAAGGTAATTTTTAAAATTAGTTGATAAATATAAAGTGGCATCAGTTTGATAAAAGAGCTTTACATAAATATAGAAAAGGTTTCTCAACATATTACAGTAATTTCAAAACTCAATCAAGGACAAGTAAGTTGCCTTGGGAAGCTTGTTAAGTGAGGATTTGGCAGAGTCTTACAACTGCAAATTCTGGGGCAACTGAAGGTGGTGAATGGAGCCAGAGACTGATTTGGGACTCTTGAAAGACACAAGATTGGTTGCTTTGACAAAACTGAATTTAAGAAACTGGATGACATCCCAAAGAGATAGCATGTAGGTGATTAAATATAGCATATGGAATCATGAGACACAAAATAGGTGTCTATGCCATCAAGAAGAGTGAAAGTGGTCTGTGTGAGCAAACAAAATGGCTATTTTGAGTTAGATGGAACAGAATGTAGGAAATGCATCTTGATGAAAGCAGGTCACATAAATCTTGACAATACACTGATAAAATTTGAAATATGATCAGACAAAGTCAGTATGGTTTTATGAAAGGCAAATCATGTTTGACAGATTTGTTAAGAGTTTTCCGAGAATGCAACTAATAGAGCAGATAAAGGGGAACCTGTAGATGTAGTATACCTGGATTTCCAAAAGGCATTCACTAAGGTGCCACATAAAAGGTTGCCACCTGTGAGATCCAATCAAGTCTTCTCCTGAAGACCTACCCAAATGTCAACAGCAGCCTTGGAACTGCCCAATCTTCAACAGCTGGGAAGGAAGATATAAATGAGGCTGATCGTTAAATAGGGCTTAGGTGGACTGCCAGACAGTCCTAGACAGTCATCCAGTTGACTTCCAACCTAAGAATTAAGCTCCCCTTCCACTTGCGTGTTTGTTGCAATATATGTGGATTGCAAAAGGTAAAGTAATTGAACAAACTATCTGAAGCTTCAGCTGCATGGTGATTTAATAGAAATCTGGTAATAGCTGTGCTGCCTGACTATTAGAGGAGTGAAGTATTATACATTTACTCTTGTGGATCGAATTATCATCCACCACCTAATTTCCAATCAGGTCTTCATTTACACAGTATGAGCAGCCACAAAGCTACTCAGCCACATTCAATTGTACTTAATAGTGTATGACAGCTGTGTAGAACCTTATTACTATTATTGAGAACACTTTATAACTCACAAACATCAAATTCCTCTAAGCAGCAAGTGGCAATTTCAAAATAAGCATGCTTTCCTTTTAGCGTGCAATAATTTTCTCACCCTTCCCAAAGAGTGTATGGTTACGTAAGTACTCCCAAACTACCAGTACTTTTTCCACGTGACCAACCTCATAAATAGTCCAAGCAGCGAGCGTTGACAGGCTATTTGACACTGAATGGCATCACAGCCATGCTCAATCTTGTAATCATTTGTCATGAACACACTTACTGTCTCCAGTGATGTCACTGGAGACAGAGATCAAAAAATACTCTTAGAAGGAAAAGGTACATTACACTAAATTGATCTTTAATCTAGCCTGCCACTGTATTAGTACCTCTATATAAACCACTGACCGCTTATTGGTGTAACTGTACTTCAACAACTGAATTCTAATCAATATTTGTCTGGTTGAGCAAATGCTAATTTCTCATTTTTAGCTGATCCATCTTTCACTGGAATTCCACATCAAATAAAATGGCCAAGAATTCAACAGTAAGAAAGAGTTAACCATCCCTTCTGTGACTTGCACCAAAACAACTCCCTCAGTATTCTCTAACTTTTATTCTATCAGCCAGTGTCACTAAAGATTTGCAGGGAAACATAAATATATATATACACACACACAATTTTACTGAATATATTATATAACATTAGATCAAGATCAGTCAATTTTTTCTGCTCTTTTAGGTATGCAAACAAGTCCAATTAGCAAAACCAAAAAGCAAATCATTAATATAAATAACAATTTCCTTAATGAAATTAACTCTTTAGCAAAAGAAATCCTGGGAAAAAATGACAATATGATTATAAAATCCATGATAACTTTGCCAGCCAAAAAGCCTCAACAAGAGATTGTAAAGCATTACAAAAGCAAGTCACCATGTACAGACTGTGAAGAAATTTGTACAGATTGAAACAAAACAAGGGATGCATGCCAGACCAAACTAACTTGCATATGCAACGCCTATTGAAATTCTGAAGGGCTTCTACATCACTAAACATATCAATAGACACCTAAGAAAAGTCAAACTAAAATACAGTACGGCAACATTTCTGAATGAAAGGCAATGGAAGCATTTTCCACACTACTGAACAGAAATTCTTAAAGCACCTTCAAGTAAGTGAGTTAATTTTATATAGAACGAGACTGCCTCTATGACAATGCTTAAAGCATATAATACTGCAACAAAGAACAATAAAACCAAGTAAATACTCAGAGCACAAATTAAAAATTATTTGAAATAGTCTAAAAACAAATTAAAATCTCATAGAGCAAACTTTTGTCTGTTAGCAATGAAGGATTAAAGTAACATTGTTGATGCTGTTTGTGCATTATTAAGCACATTCATAAAAGTGCAATTTTACTGTTTTCTTCAGGGCAATATAAGTACACCACAAACATCAAATAGAACACAGGCAGCAATTATCACAGCCTGCACCCTTTAACAGCACTAAGTAAACAATTAAAACACTAAAATAGTGCACATCAGCCCAGACCAGCATTTTACCCAGTGATTTTCCTGTTAAATGAAGCATACGAGATAAAGGAAGTGCCATTTGATGACCAGGTTCTGCAAGCATTTCTACAATAGATGGGAGGGAAAAGAGAGCATATATGGGTTGGGTAGATGCCACCACCCTTATCACCTCTTCTATTTTGACCCCCACCCTAAGAAGTGACAGGTTCAGCAGGTATGGAGGGATTTGGTGGGCTGTGAGGAAGAAAATGGCAGATCTCAAAAAATCCACTAAAGCATGTCAAAGCTATTAATATGCATGACAAGTACCCAAGAAAGTCAGCTTTCTCTTCCATCATATATAGTGTAAGAAAGATAAGCAGTTAGCAATGTCATGCAAGAACCAGGGAAATGAATTAATAGCATGAATAGGGATAGTATATGGAAAGTGCAATTATTAAATGTTTTTGCAACTCTGTCCACAGCAACATTTTCAAAAATGGATTTAGATAATGAATATTTGCAAGTAAACTTAGCAGTTGATACATATTGTATTCAAAGTGCTGCCAATCAGACACATCTGAAAAAAGTACAGAGGAGGCTTAAAATTGAATTCAGTTGCTTGGCACCTCCCTTAACCAAATGGTTTGAATTTTCCAAAATTCTCTAGATTCACAGAAGGTTCCATTAGTTCGGAAAATAACAAATGAAACTCCTTTGTTTAAAAAGGGAGACAGAAAACAGGAAACTACAGATCAGTTAGTTGTAACATCTGCCATAGGAAACATATAAAAAGCCATTCTTAAAGTGGGTGATTGTGTGGAGTTTGCACATTCTCCCCGTTATCTGCTCCGGTTTTCTCCCATAATCCAAAGGTATGCAGATTAGTTGCTTTGGCCATGATACGTTGTCCCTCAGTGTCCGAAGTTGTATAGATTAGCAGGGATAAATGTGTGGAGTTATGGGGATTGGATGGGGAGCGAAGGTGGGTTAGATGCTCTGAGAGTCAGTGCAGACTTGATGGGCTGAATGTCTTTCTTCTGCACTGTAGGGATTCTCTGTTATAGCAAGCCACTTGGAAAAATTCAAAGCAAATCAGGCAATCAACACAATTTTATGAAAGGGAAATAACATTTAACTGATTTATTGCAGTTCTTTGAAGGAGTCACATGCGCTGTGGATAAAGGAGAACCGGTGGATCTACAGTACTTATTTCCAAAAGGTATTTGGTTAGGTGCCACATCAAAGGTTATTGTGGAAATTAAAAGCTCATGGTCTGCAGTAATATATTGGCACAGGCTAAAGATTGGCTAGTTAACAAAAACAGATGGTTGGCATAAATGTGTCTTTTTCTGTTTGACTGAATGTGATGTGTGGTGTGTACACAGTAACAAGTCTCACAACACCAGCTTAAAATCCAACCAATTTATATGATAGTAAATTCACAAGCTTTCGGGGTTTGCTTCTTCATCAGATGAATGGAGAATTCTGGCCTCAAGATAGAGCATGTAACAGCACATACAGTTTACAGATTACTGATTAGAATGCAAGTCTTTACAACTAACCTGCTATTCAAGTCTTAAAGATGCAGACAATGTGAGTGGAAAGAGCATTAGGCATAGGTTAAAGAGATGTGTATTGTCTCCAGACAGTACAGTAAGTGAGGTTTTGTAAACCCAGGCAAGTCATGTGGGTTTCAGATAGTGTGACATGAACCCAAAGTCCCAGTTGAGACCGTCCTCATGTGTGTGGAATTTGGAAATCAGTCTCTGCTCAGCAAGTCTGTGCTGTTGTATGTCATGAAGGCTGCCTTGGAGAATGCTTACCCGAAGGTCAGAGGCCGAATGCCCGTGACCGCTGAAGTGTTTGCCAACAGGAAGGGAACAGTCTTGCCCGGTGATTGACAAGCGATATTCATTCATCCGTTGTCATAGCATCAGCATGGTCTCCCAAGACACTACGACAATGGATGAATCAACATCGCTTGACAATCACCAGGCAAGGCTGTTCCTTTCCTGTTGGCGAACACTTCTGTGATCATGGGTATTCAGCCTCTGACCTTCGGGTAAGCATTCTCCAAGGCGGCCTTCACGGCACACAACAGTGCAGACTCGCTGAGCAGAGACTGATAGCCAAGTTCCGCACATGTCTCAACCAGGATCTTAGGTTCATGTCACACTACCTGTAACCCACATGACTTGCCTGGGTTTACAAAACCTCACTTACTGTACTGTCTGGAGACAATACACATCTCTTTAACCTATGCCTAATGCTCTTTCCAGTCACATTGTCTGCATCTTTAAGACTTGAATAACAGGTTAGTTGTAAAGAGTCGCGTTCTAATCAGTAATCTGTAAACTATGTGTACTGTTATATACTCTGTCTGAGGCCAGAACTCTCCATTCACCTGACAAAGAGGCAAACCCCGATAGTTTGTGAGTTTACTATTAAATAAATTGATTGGACTTTAACCTGGTGTTGTGAGACTTCTTGCTGTGTTTACCCCACATCATGCCTGGTGTTCACAGGGATCAGGGCTGGGTCTGACAATTTACAGTTTCTATAAATGATTTAGATGAAGATATTGAAGATACGGTTTCTAAATTTATCAATGACACAGAAATGGGTAGGAAAGTAAATTATGAAGAGGACAGAGAGAGGCTACAAAGGGACATTGATAAGTTAAGTCTGGCAAATGGAGTATAATATGGGAAAATGTGAAATTGTCCACTTTGGCAGGAAAAATGAAAAAAAATCTTATTATCTAAATGGTGAGAGATTGCAAAGTAGTGAGGTGCACAGGAATCTGGATGTCCTTGTGCATGAATCACAAAAGGCTAGTATGTGGGCACAGCAAATAATAAGGAAAGCTAATAGAATGTTATATTCTATTATGAGGGGAATTGATTACAGAAGTAGGGAAGTGTACAAAGAATTGGCAGACCAAAACTGGAGCATTGTGTACAATACTGGCCTTCTTATCCAAGGAAATATGTAAATGCTTTAGAAGCAGTTACATGAAGGTTTACTAGATTAATACCAGGAATGAGCTGGTTGTCAGGTTAGGTTTGTATCCACTACAATTATTTAAAATTCTGAGGAGTATTGACAGAGTGGACGTGAAGCGGACATTTCCTCTTGTCAAAGAAACTAGAACCAGCAATCACTCTTTAAAAATAAGGGATTGCTCATTTAAGATGGAGATGAGGATTTCTCAATGAAGGCTGAGACTCTGAAATTCTCTTCCTCAAAAGGTAGTGGAAGCAGAATCTTCGAATAGTTTTAAGGCAGCACTAGATCTCATGATCTCATTGAATGCCAGAGCAGGGTTAAGGAGCTGAGATGACTATACCTACTCCTGCTCTTAATTTGTATGTGTGTAATTGTTAACAAACTAAATCATCACTGAACTAAGCTGAGGCATGGCTTTTGTGAATGCAGCTGATTACAATGACAAGAATCAGGAACAAAAACTGAAAATGGTAAAAATGCTCTGCTGGTCAGGTAGCATCTGTGGAGGGAGAAACAAAGTTGAATGATGGGGATTTTGCACTCTGTTTTCAAGGAGCAGGATCGGCAGCAGGAGCAGGAAATCCCATAATGTGGTTTACGCTGGCAGGATTTCACATTCCCATTGTCCCCACTCTCTGTAAATGATACAATGGGAATCCTGCACACCAACTTGAATCTCAGATCTTCAATGTTTTTTCAATCTTCGATAAGCAGTGGAGGATATAGATGTGACAAGTCTTCCATGCAGTGGAAGATCATTCCTCCTCTGAAGCTTCTTCCCAAAGCCTCTTGAGAAAGCAATAAGTTCCTCAGAGTGTCGTGAGTTCTTCTTTGCTAGTTCCAGAGGATCCAAAGGTCCATTCTCCTTGGTCTTCTCTTTTGGATCAGTTTTCATTGAAAAGTCTTCATTATTCTTACAATTTAGTCATCCTACTACCTACATTCTGTCTCCCAGCAATGACATTAAGACACTGTTCTATTCTGCAACGTGTGTGTGTGTGTGTATACGCCTATCCTTTACTATTCCTTAAGAGATTAAAATCCATATCCTTCATCCTTGTATATATTAAATAATGGAACGTCTATAAGCCGACAGAACCTTGATCATTTTAATGAGATTATCTCTCATTCTTCTAAATTCCACAGACTATAGTCCCAATTTACTCACTCTCTCATCATAGGACAACCCTCTCATCCCAGGAATCAAATCCAGTAATCCTATGCTGTAACAGAAATTGCAAATATATCCTTCCTTAATAGAGACCAAAACTGCACACAGGTGAAATCCAAGTGTGGTCAGAACAAAATCTTCTACAATTGTCACAAGACTTCCTTAATCTTGTATTCCAAATTTCTCGTAATAAAATGTCAATATCCGTGTGCAATCCTAACTGCTAGTTGTGTCTTCATGCTAACTTAGTATTCCTTGTACAAGTACATCTAAATCTCTCTGAACATCAATATTTACAAGTTCATGTCCTTTAAAAGAAAATTCTGTTTTTTTATTCTTATAACCAAAGTGAATAATCTCACATTTCCCCAAATAGTATTCCATTTGCCTGTTTGTTGCCCACCATTTAATTAACACACCTCCATCTAGATACAGCCTATGTGTCCTTCCCACAACTTACATTAACACCTACCAGAGGCACTAGCTATAATTTTCCAAAGATATTTCAATATGAAAGTCGTATCAAAGAACACTGGAAATTCCCGCCCGAGGTCAACAGACTTTGGATGGTCTGCCCCTCACCTTCTATGATTCCCGTGGCTGGCAGGCGGGAAAATTCCATCATTTGTCTGTTACACATCATGAACTTCTTCGCTTTAGCGTAGAAGTCATTTTTGTGTTTTTTTCCCCAAAATATAATTTTTCTTGGTATCATTCCAATGAATCTTCATGCAGTCAACATTTTCTTGGAGGGGATTTTTCAGTTTTGGGACAAGCATGGCCGAAAGTTCGCCCAAAGAGTCATCCAAACTTGAAATGTTAGCCCTGTTCGTTCTTCACAGATGCTGTCAGACTTCCCAAGATTTTCCAGCATTTTCTGTTTATGTATTAAAATCATTAAATATTTTCAGAGGGTCAATAGTGAAAGATTATATAAATTAATTGCTGAATCACAGCAAGGGTCATAGAATAATATTATCACTACAGAAATGGAGGAGTTAATATTTTCTTAATTTAAAGAGGAATTCTTTACCAAAGTGGATATCAAGATAGAAGCTAACACACTATTTAGGGTGGAATAGGTTAAATATTTCAAAAGAAACATTAGAAGAGAAAATAAATAGGATTGTAATATTTAGTTCCAGTTGAAGAGTTAACACGAACATTGGCACAACAGATATCAAGGTCTCCTTCTATATTGTGATTTATATAATCTGTTCTTATGTAACCTGTCCCACCAGTTGCTTTGCTTGGTACAACACTAATGGATTAAATGGGGGTAGTTCCACATTCCTGAAATGACAGCTACCTAATGCACGAATCGTGCATGCATTCAGTAACAGCCACCAATCATAATTTACAAGCATGTGTGAGAAAAATTAAGTAACATATCTCAAAGTTTTGATTCAACTAAATTGCTACTGTGATATAACTGCCATTGTCAACAATTAACCTGTCCTGAAAAATATGGAAAAAACAGTGAGGTGAAGTTCATTATCAGCTGACACCAATAGTTGGGTTTGAATTTAATCTAATTTTCATCAAAGTACCTCCCAGATCTTCCTAAACCTATAGCTGAAAAGCAAAGGAAAGCCAATGTCAGTACATTTTGTTTTATATTTACTGAATCAACTAAGCAACCAAGCCAAATAGTTCAAATTTATTTTGTATCTGTTGTAAATAAGAAGCTTATTCCATGCTACTAACCTAGTTACAACCACTCCTGTACGATGGATAAGTTACAATGAACATTCAAATTTTTAGTGAAACAATTTATTCAATTTGCATTTTAACAATGCAAGAACAGTTGAATGGATAATCAAACACCTTTATTCTGTCGAAACTGTAATAGATATCTCTTCAGATTTGTACAACTTATACTGTAGTTCCTCATTTTCTGATATAAAGATAGATAAAGTGATGATATCTTAAGCCAGATGGAATTCATATACAACCTGGTAGAGATATGGGATGAGGTCTGATCTTTATATTAGATCACGTAAGGAAGGAATATTCAGTGACTAAACACACAATTCCCATACTGTACCCTTCTGGCTCTTAGTGACCTGATCTGTGTGACAGTTTTCCATAACAGAACATCAAGTTCAAATGGAGGTTAAATTAGCTTTTGCAATACTGTAATCAAATCCCTGACTTGAGATAAAGATTTATGAAGAGTGGTCTAGGTTTTTTTCAAATTTTTCTGATAACCCTGGTGGCAAATATATTTTCGCCACAATTTTCTCAATGCCGAAATGCTGACACCGCAGTTGGGTGAACCTTCATAGAGTTAGGCTCAATCATCCTCTCTACAAGTAAAATAATACTTCAAGGATTCTACACATGTTGGGACGTTGTTCCATCTTCTGCCTCCGAATTATTATTCTTTATTGTTAAAAACCTTTGTGGCTATGAGCATACTAGACACTATAATGGTACTGATCACATAATTAGTGGCTCTGAACAGTAAAGGGGTTATCTGCAGGCAGAAGACAGTTTTGGCATATTTACACCAGTTTCCAGGAAACGTTCCATCTATTCTCTGTTGAAATAGCCACACACAAACTTCTACTAAAAATAACTAATCATATAATAGAAATCATAATTGCAAATAATAGAAAAATGAATTGTAAATCAGATACTTAAAAGCATATTTGGATATGTGGGCCTCCCCTGATGCTTTAGCATATAAGTGCACACGTAATAAAGTATCAGATTTTATTTCTGGTCTGCATAGCCACACAAGGAACCACTGCTCTTGTATCATTCACTATCTGGAGAGGAAAATGAAAGGTGTGAAAAGAGTTAAAATTATAAAGCTTTTGAGATAAAAACCAACGACCAGATTGGAGAATTAGACAAGGAATACACAATGGAGAAACCAAAAGATCTGATAAAGCAAATAAAAGCAAAAAAACAAAAATACTCAGCAAATTAAGAACATTAATCAGAAACAGAAGTCAGTCAGTTCCAACTCTTTCACAGGATCTGAAGATATTTAAATGAATATTAATTAAAACAGAACAAATCAAGGGAATTAGAAATGGAAGGAAAAACCCCACAAATGCATAAATTTAAACAGAAGTGCTTGTGAAAAAAATACAAAATGATTTATCAGCAGAAGTCATATTAAGAGAAAACGGAAGCATTATGAGAGAAATAAAATAAACAGAAAATATATACACAGGAAGTATGAGAAAACGCAAAGGATGGTGGGGGGTGGGGGGGGAATGGGAGAGTGCAGAATGGCTACATAAAAAGGGAAGCAGGAGAAATCCACAAAGCAAAACATGATCCAGTGACCCGAGAATCTGGTGATTGCAGATCACCTCACCAATTGTGTTTTGATGGGAACCCCATCCCAAGTAACTGCCCATTCCTTGCACCCACCCCATCCCCAGAGTACAAGCATGTCCAACCCACAATGAACACACGAATATTAGGTGTTGGCATTGGAACAGTACACAAGGCATATAACAAAGGCCTGAGTGGAACTGAAACTAAAAACTGAACAGCTGGCAGCAGGGAATTGAGTTGCAAAACAGAGGTGTTCAGCAAAACAATCAGCAAACTTGTGTTTGGTTTTTCACAGTATAGATTGCACTATGAACAGCAAGTGCAATGCACTAGATTGGAAGACTTGCATGCAATTTGCGATCTCAGAGGAGAAGCATTTGTGACTCTGGACAGTGGTGTTGGAGGATTTGATTAAACAGCTGAATGCTTTGGCAGAAATGATTGCCAAGAGGGAAGTAATCCAAGCCAGAAATGGGGAGTATTTTAACCCACCTTGCCTGGCAAGAACATGGTAGGAGAGACTTTAAAACAGGCATTTCCACCAATCATCATTTTAATTGTATTTCAGTGGCTGAGACACCAGCTAGAAATAGATATGAGCTATTAATCTACAAAAATTTAGAAAAGATGCAAGATCTTCCCTGTCAGACGAAGGCAAGACAGCAATTGTTGAAAAGACAAAAATACACACACCAATGTCAAGCTAAAATGCTTCCTTCATGTGGCAAGGAAGAACATTTCTTGAGGTGTTTCTGAAAATGAGTCACATTGGACTCACAATGTTAACTGTTGTTTCTCTCTCCACAGATGCTGCCAGGCCTGTTGAGTGTATACAGCAGTTTCTGTCTTTAATTCCCTTTGGAAGTCTCCAGCCTGGACTAAAATCATTTGCAGTAGATCATGAGGCTCTTGCCCAAGTCCACTGAGACAATCCCATCATCAGTTCACTGGTTATACAGTAAAAACGGGCCCAATTTATGGGCCAATCTACCCAATTCCTGACAAGTCAGTGGATTAAAATTACTCCTCTAAATTTATCTTGTCTCCTCCTTCACTATTTGCCAGGTCACATCTCATGTTCCATCTCCTGTAGGGTAAACGTAATATATTAATCAGATCATGTGTACATCATGAAGAAAAGATGTAACATTGTATGGTTTACTCTCCCTCATGCAGCCTCATGTGAGACGTAGCCAGACCAGAAAGATGTGTCTCGCTAAAGCTCCTATTTTCCACGTCTCTGCAAGCTCAGTAAATATTCTATATTAGTCTGACAAAAACAAGAATATTATATCCTCAATCATTTGAAAGTGTCAAAATCTAAATGGTAAAAAGCTTAATGAGGAAAACTGAAATTGTTTAAACTAAGAAGACCGAATTCTGCTTGAAATGTCTGGGTTTAATCGTGCATCGCTATAATGCCTCCAGATAGATTTGAGCCCCTCAAGTTAAGCAGCTAATTTAGCAGATTTTAACACTTGGTGAAAATATTCTTCTCTCCATGGACTGATTGATTCAGACTAGCAAAAAAAAAATTCCACTTGGCAGAACTTTTACTGACACATGAAATATTTCCCTTTCCCCCTTCAATTTTTTTTAATTGCCCATCAAAGACCAGGTGCTGTGACGAAAATGGAGAAGGACTTGGAATCATTGGTTAAGACTGAGTAACCAAGCAAATCAAAAGGGATATAAAATAAGTTCTGTATATTCAGAAACACTATTGTGAGTTGGTCAAACTAGTATGATATAAGTAAATGAAACATAATGTTCTACTGTGCTTGCTAACTAGCAAACCAAATTGTACTACTTTAAAATACATTACCAAGCTTGTCTTCCCACATCTAACCATCACTGTTAAAAAACACATTCAACCAAACAAACATGTTTTTTATTTGTCTGTGGTGCAGAATCATCTGGTGTATGTTAACTACTTGCCAATAAAAAGCTTTGCTTTATTTCATTGCCATAAGTAGCTAAGCTGTTTTACTGCACTAAACTTGTGCAACTACTGTACCAGCACATTTCTTGGCACTTAGTATATAATGCATTTCAGGCTTTACTGGAATTTATACCCAATTGGAAACATTTGGTCAGTCTTCCTGTCAGTGTGATCTAGTCTTTAAGATGAAAGCCCAAAAAAGATTCAATGCAAAAAGAGTGAAAAGATTCTTCAGCAAAAAATTGGAAACTGGTAAATTATCTAATACATTAATTAAGAAGAGCTGAGTACATACTTACTTTGTTTTTGCAAGTAGCCACTATTTTGTCACTGGTAGAAACCAAATGTATAAATAATGAAAGTACTCCAAGTAACACAAGATAATTACACTTAATTAGATTTTCAAGTACAGGCTTTTCCCAGCAATAGGCCATTCTGTGTAGTATGTAACCCCTCAGCAATCAGAAATCAATAGCACAAAACAGCAAAAAGTTCAAATTTTGCCAAAAGTGGAGCTCAATTGGCAAAAGATTTTCAGGGTAAGATGGGGAACAGCACATAGTTGAACCCCATAATCATTTATATATTGTAAGTCACATTCAGTGCATTCCTATGACATGATACTTGAACTAGCTTATCTTTGAAACTGGCACCACCTGTTGTGCCACTATTAGATTTTGCTGGACTTAACTTGACATCACTTTGAAGCTTATAAAATATGGCTGTTCAGTGAAATAACTTTTCCCTACACCCACTACAATTACAAATCATATCCGCTGACTAAAAGGAGCTTTGTAAGTTATTTGAAATTCTAAACCAGTAGATGGGGAAATGCCATACCATAAGCATAAAAATACAAAAGGGGTCACAGAGACCTGAAACACCTGAGGTGCATATTTTGCTGGTCCATTTTTAAAGATGCTGATGGATTTTGAAGTAACTTGCAAGCTCCCACACTTCAGTAATCCAAGGTCTATATTAAAGCTAGTGCAACTTCTCGTATTTAACTCTGCAATGTCTCAAGAAGAATATTGCACAATTTACTTCTGATATCTTTTCAAGAAAAATAGATTTGATGATACCCTTGATGATATGATGCTCCACATACTTTGTCGAAACTTTGCAAAGTAAAAAGGCAACACCACAGCTTTATGCAATCACCATTTTGTCTTGCACCCATCATATAGGAAATGTTTCAGAGCACTTTACAAATGGAAGCAGGTGGTGAAGGAGTTTAAGGGATGACACTTATGATATGACTGAAAAAAATAGAACTTTGAGAAGATTTTGAAGGGAAGTAGAACATTTGCAACGCAACTGTGTTTTGAAACAGGATTATAAGCATAACAGCGAAAAGATGGTGTAGTGGAAAAACTATTAGGAAGCAGAATTTAGAGTAAATAAATGGAGGATTCTGTTGAAGTGTAGTGCAAGTGAAGATTTCCATTGGATGAAATCAAAAGCTGAATGAGATTTGAAGATAACATCAAAGATCTCCAAATTGATATTGTGCTGATTTGGAAGGTAATGAAGCTTTTGATGAAAGAAGTGATGGGTCTCAAGGACTTGGTGCTAGAAATAACTCAGGTCCCAGAGTTCTGGATTAACTAAAGTTTGTGCAAGTGAAGTTGGGGGAGGGGGTGCCAACGAAGAAAACATTGAAAAGATAGGACTGAAAAAGCAGCATAACTGGTTAATTTTTCAAATATGTCAGAAAGTAGTTTTAGCAACAATAATTATTGCTCAGATCAGAATGCAAAGTTGTACACCATGGATATCTGGCAAAACAGACAACCAGGGAAGTTGATGAAACTAGAACCAGAGGTACACAAGGACTGAATCTTTAGCTCTTCCCAGTTTTACTAATATTGAGTTATAGAAATTTTTAACTCATTCAGGATTTGCCGTTAGTACAACAA
Source organism: Sphyrna mokarran (assembly GCA_024679065.1). Taxonomy (NCBI): domain Eukaryota; kingdom Metazoa; phylum Chordata; class Chondrichthyes; order Carcharhiniformes; family Carcharhinidae; genus Sphyrna; species Sphyrna mokarran. Next base: position 98,224,014 of record JAGIQG010000003.1, on the reverse strand, counting down.
CAGCACAGAGATAGATTTTGGTGTCATTAGAATGGATGAGAAAATTTATCCATGTACGTGAATGATGCTATTAAAGGAGAACATGAAGATGATGCATAGGTTGATCCAAAAATATCAGTCAGGGACAGAAACAGAAGAGTAAATTGAATGTGATGCGCTGATAGAAGTGAAACAATGAAAGAGCCTAACAACCAGTCAAGCCCATGGTGGACAGGTAGTAGTAGAGTATGGTGGGATGGTCAACATTATTGAAGCAGCAAAATGGTGAAGAACAGCTAACAAGATTCAGTCACAATTGTCCAGAATGCCACTGACGGCTTTAATTGAAATTGCTTTCCTTTTGGATAGATCAACATCAAGTTAGAGACCTGAACAAGAAATGTTGAGAAAAGTGAGTATTGTGTAGCAGCAATGCATATAAGGACCTTGGAGAGAAAAAACAAATTAAGTTTTGCAAAACTTAAAAAGATCACATAGAAGTATGAGGGGAGTCAGAGATTACAGTTATTATTATCCAAGTCAATGTCCTTTTAGGTTTGTATATTTTTCATCAGGCCGTAATGAAATTGAGCAGCAACACTATAAATCAAACACTTGAAAAAGTCTTTAGGCAGGATTTTCCATTCCCGTCCAGCTCCTGGATCACTGTTAGTCAATGGACTGTTGGCTGGGCTGCCAAATCTCCCTGGTGGGTCCTGCTACAAAGGGGCCATAAAATCCTTTGTCTTGTTGATGACTAACAAACAGAAATCAAAGTAAGATGTTGAGTGATAATATTACCTTTTATTTTGTCTGTTGCTTCATGCTGTTTTTGCCACTGTGGAAGCGGAAATCTTCAGTCGTAGTCGTGTTCAAATTTTAATTTCCATCCAAATGAATTCTGAGTCATTGCTCTCAGTTCCAATAAAGCCACACCAACCAAATCAGCAGTAGAAGAATTACAAGAAAAATCAAAAAGATTTTATAGAAGTAGCTATGAGTACCTGCTTCTATTATTTCCCTCCAATATATATTCTGCCCTGAAATGTAGGAGTGCAGTGATCCCTTACACGTCTGGCAATGCCACTTGACAAATACTCAAATTCTTCTGCTGGAACTAATAAAAAGTTTTAGCACCTGCATAAATATTTAACATCATCAACTAAGGGAACCTATGTATTTTCATTAAGACAGACTAGCAACTTGATTTTTCTGAATGTTTGGATGAAGTACTGAATCAGATTAGCAATTAAGTTTAAATGCACATTCTTGCCACACTCACAACTAATTATGAGTTTAAGACTGATGTGCTTATATCATACCAATTTATAACTCTCATTATGTATGTTAAGTTTTAGTAATTTAAAATCTGGTTGTACAATAAAAAAGTATAACACTGGAAAATAATTACATGGAAGTCTGACTGTTTCCATTATCAAAATTTCAGTTAATATACAATAGAATGGTAACAACAAACAAAAATGTCCAAACACAGTAGGGAGATGATCTTACCCAAAAAAAATCAAAGTGCAAAATGAGTGTGAAAACAGGAGAGAATCGCACCCACTTTTTGGGCGAGCTCAGACATAATCACATGGCACGTAGGGAAAAAAAATGCTCCAAATGTGATTGTCGCCAGTAGGGGAAGGGGTGGAGCCTATTCAGCCAGGAAGCTGTTTGCTGAGCTGTAGGGGCATTATTATGCATGTGGCTCAATCTCACAGTACACTGAGTAAATGTCCCCAATCATGCTTTTGGCCAATTACTGGGAGAATATTCCGCTCTCCTTCCTAGACCAACTGTTAGCCCTATTTCTGCCTCCCACTCTTTCAGTCAATCAATGGCCCCAGTATCCCCTCTGACCGCCCCCAGGGCTGTCTCTTTGGGTTACAAGAGTCAGTATATTTCCAAGATTTACAGGGAGATTTTTAAATTGGTAGATAAATTTCAATAAGAGTACACACAATGATAGTCTGTATGAAAACTTTGTCAAGATGCTGTTTCTAGATCCAAAGGTAAATAGATTATTGAAGAATTGGTGAAAAGTTCCAAAGTCTTTTCAGAATGAAAAATGAGCTAACCAAGGTTCTTTTCATTCCTTGGTGAAACATGAGAAAACCATGGGAATGAGTATAAGTCGATTTCGTTAAGGTGATGGGAAAGAGTACTTTGTTTTGATTGATCAATATAGCAAATGGATAGCCCAGTACCACAAGTACCAAAACTACTGTGGATTTGAGGAACTGGTCTGAAATTTATGGGTTGCCAGAAATGTTGATGGCAATTAATGGTCACAGTTTATCTCAGATGGAGTCAAAGACAATCTTCAAGTGTTCGGCAGCATTGAATAGTGTTGCAGAAAGAAGTGCATAGATTGTGAACAAGTATTCACTGGATGACAAACTAATTTCCGTTTTCTTTCCTATACACATGAGGCATTACCACAAACTGCACACCTCGTTCCTAGGACAAGATTTAGTCTGACATCAATAGCAAAGTAAGAAAAATACAAGACAAAATGAAGGTGAGGCATGCAAACTTTGAGAGTTTGAGATTGGAAGGTAATGTGAAAAGCTACTGAGCTGATAAGAAGTACGTGGTTGGAATTATTGGGTGCATTCACATATCTAATGAAGATTGGAGAGAGACCCCATCAGCATTGATCAGATAGATCAATCAATTTGCTTGAGAGGAAATCTGACAAAGGGAAAATAGGAGAAATGTGATCCAAATTTCTCCTGCAGTCCCTAATGAAACTGAGAAAGTAAATGAAAGTCACAAAGAAACTGAAAGTTTTCTGATATAACAGAACTCACCAATTGGGTGAAGTGATCCAGGAATTTTGGTTCAGACAAATCAATCAATGTCACAGTCCCAACCAGTAAGTGGAGCTGGTAGTCAAAGTCAAAGTTCAGGTTTGACACATTCAAGCGATGTTGAGAACACAGAGTAAGGTAAATGGAAATGGGAAAAGATAACCAATCAGAAAGAGAAGCAAGCCAGACAGGTTAATTGAAAGTATGTAGGAAGTTGTTCTTTTCATTACTTTTTGTCAAATGATGATAATTTTGTTAAAGGCATAATGATGTTAAAGAAACAATATTTACATGTAAATTACTCTGATAATTTTGGCCACATATATTTAGTTTGTGATTACAGTAAAAACAAATATGCAATTCAACCTGTTAAATTTCAGCTATTGCTGATATTGGTTTAGGCATATTTTATTCTGGGAAAATATGTGAATGTACTATTTTGCATTTTAACAGACAGGTTTTTCTCTCAAGTGGGGAGAGCATGTAGTATATTGTAGAAGCTCAGCATTTTGTTTTACTGTCCTTTCTGTTGCTCACTTTGCTGGGGAGGTGTAGATAAAATTTTCAACAACGGTAAACTGCAATCACACCTGGTAAATCTTATCACTGCAACACAAACAAAAATCACTTTTTGTTGTCTAGGTAGGCTACAAATCAAATCATTAGAAAATCCATTCCACCTTTAAAAAAATACAAATACAAATACAGAAATGTCTTATCCATTTATTCTATAAAATATACCACCTACAACAGAATTTTAAACAGTTTACTTAAAAATCAACAGTGTTAACATTGAAAGCATTTCAGAATACTCAGAGAGAAAAATGAATGATAACTAATGTCAAAATTATGCTGCCTTTCATGCATGCGGGAACTTACAGTCCCGCCGATGGTGCACCCTTGCTGTAGGTTTTCCGCTGGCGATGGATGCGTTCAACAGGAAACTCCATAGACAATGGCTGGCACACCACTTTCAGTGGTGTCAAACAAGCCTCACAGAGGGAGAAAAATCCCATTCAACATCATTACAAGTATGCTGATATTCAAAAAGTTACCCAAGCTTAGCGGAAGAAATGGATTTTGAGAAGAAGTGCTGTGTGACGGTAATATGGGTCTGTTATCAAAGGTAGAGCAACTGGGAGAGATCAGAAACAGTGCTTATATTGAAGCAATGTTTGGTGGGAGGGGGGGTTTCTGCTGTAGACAGGAAGGAAGGAATTTGTAGACAACAGCAAGGATTTTCATTTCAATTATTCTTGGACAAATAACTAATATTGATCAATAGAACATTCTATGATGCAAAATAGCAAGGAGTTTTGTAAATCAAAATTGCAGGTGCCTGATTTTAAGTTAGCCCTCTGTTTAAATGTACAGAAGCACTAAGTGCTCTTCTCAAGTCCACATTCAAAGAATGTATATCAACACTAGTCATCACTCCCATTCCCACTCCCTCTTCCCAGAAACACTGATATCTCACTTATCCTGCATTGCTATGACCCAATCTGCAAACGCACTTATCATTGACCTGCCTGCTTCTCTATCTGAAGCTCACCAGGTTGATGGAGATAAGGTCAAAAACCAATTAATAAGGTCTTCTCAAGCCACACTATTCTCTCTCCCTATGCCCCCTGCATGCACAAAATGGATAAAACCTGAATTTCTTGCCTTCTAAAACCACCAGAAGAACAAATGTGCAAATTGAAAACATCAGTAGAGTATGTGTTAAGGGGAGGCATTGTTGCAGCAACAAAATGAGGGCTTACCCTGAATTTAACAAAGTGTTATGCTTGATCTGCAAGTGTATCCTGACACGAGATAAAAACAGAAAAAAATTCCAAACTTCTGATGACCAGCGCTGGATTTAAAACTCAAAATGTAAACGCACCAAAGAAAATGAGTCTAAAATCCAGTTACTCTCTCATTGCAAATTTAAAAATGAAAACAGAGTCAGGTAGCGGGTTAGGACTTTACTATTTCATCTTTGGTATTGACATTCAAACCTATGTTACACTGATGGGATGATGATCTCTTCATTCAAGTGGCTGAAGACTTACATGAATTATTTTGGGTAAACTGAACCTAGTTCCTCACAGGCATTGGCTCGCAGAATAATACGGTCACAATGTTTGGGAAAGTGAAATGTTTGAAACATTGTAGTAGAAAACACTTTTTATCTGGTAAAATAGGGAGAGTTTTTATTTTTTATCTGGCATAGAATATAACTATTATGGAAGTTGTTCATGTTGGTGGAAGTGGTATCCCGATGGCCATACTAACTGTAAGCTGCAAGAAATTCAACTTTAAAAAATAAATTTTTAAAAATTACATACATCTTGTGTATTCCATGTAGCCATATCAGTTGTGTTTGTGAGGAAATATTGCTGCCAAGATTAGCAAAGATTAGCAAAGAATAGCATGCAAATCTATCTTGCCAAAAAGGCAAAGGACTAGCAAATCATTCACTTAATGATTTAATTAACTCATTCTTGTTACATGGAAAAGTAGTAAATTTCATGATCTTGGACTAAAATCATTTAAAATATATTCACATTAAATGGATTTTACCTTTTGAAATTTATTTAAATCAGGATTATTTTACACTTGAGAGAATGGAAATAGGTCTTATACAAAGGTGCTGTAACTGCCATCTTAAACTCAATTAGATTCAAGCAGGATTTAAATGAGCTCTCCATTTTATATGGAGTTTTAAAAGAACATGTTAATTGCTACCAAAGAAAATGCAGAAATAAAAAAAATTAAATCAGATGTCTCCATTAAATATAAATCATATATCACGTAATTTGTTTTTGTCAATTATTAAGATTATACATTAATTGAACAACTACACTAAACGTAATCCACGTACATTTCTAAACAGAGGTGTCTGCCTAATTTGGTTTACTGCTGAATTTCTACTTTCACTTTTTAACTTTAACTTAGTCAGCAACTGCCAAGATTAAAAATGTATATAAGTGTAAATAAATCTGATTTTGACATAATCATAATCCTGTAACCACACTCTTATAAACTCTGGAATTTGTGTTTTTACGTGACAGCAGTGGTTTCCTAACGGAGTTCATACTTCAATTGGGATCACAGATAGAGCAAACTGTTGCAACTTTCCTCTCCTCCAAAACTGTATCCCATCCAGGCACTGAGATTCAGGTAACTTCCTATCCTTCCCTTGGCATACTTGTCTTTCAAGTCTCTCTCTCTCTTAGGCCATAGACTTCTAACTATGGCCACTTTGCTGACACTGAGAATATGGAGAGTTTGTCTGAAATCTCAGTTGCCAGTCAGACAATAATGTTACGAGCCCAGTTGGTGTTACTAGTGAACAAGCTAGACCAGAGTACAGCCTGGCTTCATACATCCTAATTTTTAGTATTGGTTTAGAGACCTGGATGGACACAGTCACAGGACTGCCAACCAGCCTTTAACAAAAGAATAAACCTATGGCAAATTGTGGTCAGATACATCACATTCTGAAACCAAAACCAAATAATAGATGCCACCCAAAACAACTTCTGGAGATTTTTCAGCCAATTCCCCCCAGACACCTGTCAGACTGTCAGCCAACTGCTCTCACTGAAACTCTGGCTTTCACATGTGTGTTCAAATTCAACTCTTAAACTACATACCTTGGAATCTTCTCCCAAACAATGTTTTCTCTCTGCTTTCAGCAAGAATCAATCTCCAGGATTTCAACCTGTCCTTTCAGTGCTCCTTTGCCCTTGTAGCATTCTTTTGTACCCACTTGCTTGTTTCTGGGATTCTCTTTTGTTCTTTTGGGAATTCTACTCTCCACAATTCCCTTGTCCTATTCCAGCTTTCCCTGGTTCCAGTTTGCATCAAACTCAAAAGTGCCTTCTGTTCCAGGCTGACCCCTCGTTGCTAACCCCTACCTTTTTATCTTTAAATCCTGATGGCTTTTACATCATTAATCCTCATCACCATACAGGTATCTAACCAAACCCTTTCAAATACCAAAACACAAAATTAAACTTACTTAAAGCTATTCATTATTTCTAATCTCCACAAATACAAATGTAGGTTATTTTAAACTGCCTTTGTTTTTTAACAGTAGATTTTATGCCTGTTCAGAAGTATTCCACTCCTTATGAAGGCTGATTCTGACCTTGAAGTGATGCTTTGACTGGTGAGCTGCGGTCTGTCTGAGCTCAGCCCAGTCACCCTGACATAACAGAAGATCCCAAGTTCCAACATCAGCCAGTTTAAGATCCTCAACTTGCACTTCCAGTTTAGCCAAAGTCCATGAGCTGGAGATACTCAGATGAAGTACCGGACTCTTGACAGAATATAAGAACACTTTCATGAGGCACTTTAAAACATATTTCATATTTATAATGCATTATATGTTGACCTATTGTACAGAAATTTAAATAATTATATCTTGAATGTTGCTGTACTCCTTTATTGCTATTTTGTTTTTGTTGGAAGATAGGGTTGGTAAACTTTAAGAGTTAAAATTGGTCCCACTGGATCATAGTTTGGGAAGCAATGTGCTATCGGAACACTGCAAATTTTGTCGGTGGGGGGGGGTTCTTTTGGGTAGACACTGCACGTTTGGACTGTACCAAAGATTTGTTTTAGTAAAACGGCAATTCTTTCAACGGCAAAGGTGTTTGATTATGTTAGAGGATTTAAACTCCAAAATTCAAAATTTAAGGCTGCACTGGTAACACCTGGTAAAACCATCTTTGTATGAAAAAAGTACTGCGGATACTGGAAACATGAAATAAAAACAGAAAATGCTGGAAATAGTCCAAGTTTAGGCAGCATTCATGGAGAGAAAAAGAGGGTTAAAGTGAGGGGGGAGGGGAGGTTAGCGCTGCTGCTTCACAGTGCCAGAGTCCCAAGTTCAATTCCCAGCTTGGGTCACTGTGCAGATTCTACACGTTTTCCCCACACCTGCATAGGTTTTTTCCAGGTGTTCCAGTTTTCTTCCACAGTCCAAAAGATGCGCTGGTTAGGTACACTGTCCATGCTAAATTCTCTCTCAGCGTATCTAACAAGCCCCAGAGTGTGGTGACAAGGAGATTTTCACTGTTACTGCATTGCAGTGTTAATGTCAGCCATTTGTGACACTAATAAATAAACTTCAAAAACTTTATCTCATTCTGGAATGTATGTTCCTGGAAGATCCTGGTTAGGTTTGGGAAATGGACAGCCAGGCAAAATCAAGAATATCCTTGCTAGACCAAGGTGGTTGGAGACAGCTGGGGTGGGGCCTTGTTTACAGTGGCGGTAAGCAGGCTCACATTCTGACAGTGTTACAGGCATCAAGATGATGGCTGCCATTGTAGGAAAATTGTGGATGATGATCACAGCTGCCTGCCACAAATCACTGGTGCCCACACTGATGAACTGCAAAGAAATTCTGCATAAGTGTATGCCGTCATGCATGTCTTGGGTTTGGGGTTGTATCCTAATGTTCCCCTCTTTCTGGGAAATCTTCTGATTGAGTGAAAGTTTTGGAGTAGTATTTTTAGGCTCTGATTGGTAGTATTTAACCCATAGGACTCCATTATGCTGTGTCGTTCAATTTTTGTCGTGCTATGGGTGAAGGTGTACATTATTGCACCACATGCTCATGGCTTTATCCCGTTATCCTGATATCCCCTCATTCTTTATAATATTCTTTCATTATTCACGCCAAGAGGTGCCAACTACAATGAATTGTAATTGATAATTTGAACCAATTGTAATGATATTTACCAGTCTTTTCTGTATGTATACATACAATCATAATTATTCTGTGCTATACTAGATTTTGGGGGGTTTAGTATGTTATGTGGTAAAGTGAAAAATCTTTAATTCAGACATTAAAAACAGCCTGTCCTGGAGCTCTAGGACTTCATTCCAACTGTAATAATGGTACCACTCCTCACATCCCAAGACACTTCATGCCATGCTGTGCCCCTCACATACCCCAATGCCAAGCTATGCCTCCAAAGCTTCCTTTTGCTTCCAATAGCCCAATAATCGCCATTCTAAACCATGCCCTTCTAAACCCTTCCCCCAGCCCAATTCCCTACATGGCAGGCTGGGACATTTCCATGTTCATTCACTTACTATACAATTTACACAGAACCAATGAATCCTAATAATAACAATGGGATGCAAGCAAAACCTTCAAGAAGTTATTTTTCATAACTTTATAATTTCTTTTAAAAATGTTTTTACCCTAGCCCAATAAAAGTGCTAACCAGCACCAGTATCAATAGTAGAAACTGCAAGCACTTGATATTTTGTTTTCCTGTATAAATAAATTAATGGTTTTCCAGAGGATATAGCTGTTTCAATATCCTAATGGAAGTCTGGCCTTTCAACAAAGAATGCAGAATGGAGCTTGGATGCAAGCACAGCTTGGTATTAGGCATACATCAGAAGATCTTTTGTATTTATTCTGGAAGTTCCCTCATCCAGATTATGGTTCTCAATACCTTTCGAGGAAACATGAATCACAAGACCTTTAGAAGCTGCCCAAAAACTGTGAAAGGAGATGCCTATCCCTGCGACAGTGCCAGCTAGATCGTGACTTGTACCCCTGCACCCTTAACCTTGCACCGAGAATGAGATTGGGAATCCCAGAACTGGGTCCCAGCTGCCATTTTACACGTCTAGAGAGGTACAAAAAATCCAGCCCTTTAAGTTAATGGTATATTTATAAAAGTTAAATTTGACTCTGTTGCTTCCATCCAATTTTTTTTATATTTATCACAAATTTGGGGCGTATATTCTAGACTCTCAAAAGCTTCAAGTTTGAAGCCACAAATGGAAAAGCAGAACAGATACTTAACAAACTATAGTGTGTTATTTCTATACATCAGTAACATGCAATCAATCATGCTACTAATTCTCAAGTTCCACTACACATTTTTCCAAAGTACATTTTAAGCATTCCTTTCATTCAATTTTCTGGTATTATTCCCGGATATTACAAGTATTTTATCACTGATTGTTATCTCAAATCAACTCAAAAAACATCACTGCCCTGTCCAGGTGAGTTAAAAATTATATCATAGTGATGTATTTATTAACTGCTGTTAGGTCAGTATTTCTTCTACTGGTATCATCTTGGCATGCATATTGTTTTACACTGAATTGCTCAGTGTGCTGCAAATAAAACTGATCTGAGTTTACTTCCAGGTAAACAACACTTTCAAAATTTGAGTAAGGAAAGAAAAGCTTAAATACCGTATGCTATACATTAAGATCTCAAAGATTTACCCACTTCTCATTCCTCTACAAAATTTTCATGCATGATCAGAACTATTTTGCTGCCAATTAATACATTTAACTAAACTTAACTAAAAACTAAATCTTTATGTAGTAGCAGTCATACAAAGCTCCGTCTATACAATGAGCCCTTCACTTAGGACACTCTTAGCTCCATTCTGCATTACAGATTGCAAACTTCAAAGAGCACAATGTCACATTAACTGCAGAAGATATATTCAAATGCTAATGCACTACAAGTGTGCACGATATGGCCACATAAATTAACTTTAGTGATGGAAGTAAGCTAACAGGTGAGGAATTTTTACTAATGAGGTTGGGTAGGGCTAAATTGGATAGCCCCCGAAAATGAGCACAAGAATCACAATATCTAATTATCACATGCCTGTTAATTGCCACGCAAGAAACCCACCAATTTCTTGTTGTGTACTCATTTGAATGATCTCTGCATCCAGTCAGCACAAAACTTGGCTACATCATCAAGGGCCTATAACTTTAGTGGCTAACACCACTTAAAGATAGCCTACATTGCTTAAAGCTTGCTTACCCCTTTTTGCTAATGCCCTTGGAAGGAAAACTGCAAGGTATTTGGGGCAGATACTGAGAATCATATGAGAACCTGACCTGGGAAAGAGTGAAATAAAGCACAACAGGGACAACAGCAGGCTCCAAGGTTTTCAGTGAGGTAAAAACAAAATACCATGGATACTGAAATCTGAAACAAAAACAGAAAATGCTGGAAAATCTTAGCAGATCTGACAGCATCTGTGGGAAGAAAATAGTGCCAACTTTTCAACTGAGAATGAGTCTCCCTATCTGTGTAGGTTTTCTCCAGGCACTCTGGTTTCCTTTCACAGTTCAAAGATGTCGGGTTAGGTGGATTTGTTATACTAAATTGCCTTGTAGAATCCCAAGTTGTGTAGGTTAGTTGGATTACAGGATTAAGGCCTACATGAGGTACTTCGTCAGGGAGTCGATGCAGAGTTGATGAGCCGAATGGTTTCTTCTGGACTGTAGGGATTCTATGATTCTATTATACAGTCAGGGCAGAGCATGAGGATAGTGAGTTACCAGCTGAGAGGATGAGGTCAAACACAGGTTCTACTGCAGAGGACTCAAAAGAGGATCTCAACATGGCAGCTGATGGAAGAATGTTGGTGGGTATGCTCAACAAAATGCTTGATGCGTTGAGAAATCCACCAATAGGCTTGCAGTTAATGCCAGGAATCATTGAGGGGTCCTGTACCAATTTGAAATATGACACAGAGCTTGGAGCCCCTCCATCCCCGAACTGGATTCTGAGCTGCGACGCATCACAGAGGAGGAGAGATACCTGGACATTGTATTCCAGGAGGCAATCACACCCCTTAGAGTAAATACTTTCTTTGAATTTTGCCAGTGGTCAAGGACAGGAGGGTGTGGCTGCGACTGAGGCAGGCAGAGTCCCTGAACTTGTCCAACAGGTTTGAGAATTTTGCTCATTGTGTGGACGGGAATGGATACTTCGGGGAGGATGAGCAAACTGAGCATGGCTGTGGTATAAGGAGCCGTACAAGTGGAGCAAGAAGAAAAAAAATTAGTTATAATTGGGGATAGTATAGTTAGGGGCATTGACTCTGTTCTCTGTGACCAAGATCAAGAATCTCAAAAGTTGTGTTAACTGCCTGTGCTCAGATTCGAGATATCTCGTCTGGGCTGCAGAGGAACTTGGAAATGGGAGAGTAAAGATCCAGTTGTCGAAAGTACCAATAACATAGATAGAACAGGAACAAAGATTCTGCTAGGAGAGTATGAACAGCTAGGGGCTAAATTAGAAAGCAGAACCAAAAAGATAATAATCTCTGGATTACTACCTGAGCCATGAGCTAATTGGCACAGGGTCAATAAGATTAAGGAGGTAAGTGTGTGGCTGAAAGATTGGTGTGGGAGGAATGGGTTTGAATTGGGCATTGAATTGGGACATTGGCACCAACACTGGCAAAGAGGGGACCTGTTCCGATGGGACAGTCTTCATCTGAATCAAACTGGGACCAGAGTCCTAGTGAATTGTATCACTAGGGCTTTAAAATAAATAGTCGGGGGGGGAGGGGTTCTGTTATTTCGAGAATTACAAAATCAAAGTTAAAGGAGAGGGTAGAAGGGAGGTTATTATTAAGGGCTTTCAAGAAACCAAGGGCTCAAAAAAGGTTAGTAAAGTTTCAAGGCCACGAAATAGAGCAGAGAGTATAGAAGGCAGCAGGAATCTAACCTCAGGCACAGCGAAAATGGTAACAAGGATGAAATGGGAGGTCACCACTGCAGGACTGAGGGTGTTGTACCTAAATGCATGCAATATGCAGAACAAGATAAATGAATTTATTGCGCACATTGAAATTGGCTGGTACAAAGTTGTGGGCATCAGAGAAGTGGTTGCAAGAGGATCAGGACTAGGTTCAAAATGTACAAGGATATGTGTTCTATTGAAAGGACAGGCAGGTGGGGATGTATCGTTCGTAAGGAATTAAGTTAAATCGATAGCAAGAAGTGATATAGGATCAGAAGGCATAGAATCTCTTTGAAAAATCGCAAAGATTAGCAGATCCTGATGGGAGTTATGTACAGGCCCTCTAGCAGTAATCAAGATGTGGGGCAGAAAATAAATCGGAAAATAGAAAAGGCATATAAAAAAGGCAATATTACAATAATCATGGGGGACTTTGATTTGCAGATGGAGTGGGAAAATCAAGTAGGTAGTGAATCCCAAGAAAAGGAATTTGTGGAATGGCTAAAAGATGAGTTTTTGGAGCAGTTGTGACAAAGCCTACAAGGGAATAGGCAATTCTGGATTTGGTGATGTATCATGAGGCAGACTTGATTCCGGAACTTAAGGTGAACAGTGACCACAATATGATAGAATTTTCCCTGCAATTTGAGAGGGAGAAGCTGGAATCATTGTAATGATATTACAATTAAACAAAGATTTCAATTGCCACTTGCAGAAGAGAGTTCCAAACATCAACGAGACATTATCTAGGAGTGCTTTCCAATTTCATTCCCAGAAGTGTCTACTTCTAATTTTTAGGCTATGGCCTTCAGTGCCAGACTCCCCAAAGACACGATGGAGGGATTGGCCAGGTTGATTGAAAAGAAGGCCTAGCAGGGAAGACTGTGGAACAGCAATGGCAGGAGTTTTTGGGGGTTAATCAGGAAGCAAAACAGAAATTTATCTCAAGTAGGAGGAAACATGCTAAAGGAAAGACGAGGCATCCATGGCTGATGAGGGAAGTCAAGGATAGCATAAAAACAAAACTAAAAGCACACAAAGTGGCGCAGATTAGTGGGAAGCTAGAGGATTGGGAAGTCTTTAAAAGCGAGCAAAGGACAGCTAAAAAAGCGATAAGGGGGGAAGATGAAAAATGAATGTTAGCTAACCTGTAATATAAAAGAAGATAGGAAGAGATTTTTAATATATAAAAGATAAGAGAGAGGCAAAAATAGGCGTTGGACCACTGGAAAATGAGGCTGGAGAAGTAATAATAGGAAACAAAGAAATGGCAGAGAAACTGAGTAGTTATTTTGCATCAGCCTTTATGGTGTAAGATACCAATGGGGTGCCAGAGCTCCAGGAGAATCAGGGGATACAGGTGAGTGTATTGGCCATTACTAAGGAGAAGGCTCCAAGGAAACTGAAAGGTCTGAAGGTAGATAAGTCACCTGAACCAGATGGAATATATACCAGGGTTCTGAAAGAGATAGCTGAGAAAAATGTGGAGGTATTGGTGGAGATCTTTCAGCAATCATTCGAGGCAGGGAGGGTCCCAGAGGACTGGAAGTAACTAACGTAACATCATTGTTTAAGAAGGGAAGGAGGCAGCAGATGGGAAATTATAGCCTGATTTTGGTCATTGGCAAGATTTTAGAGTCCATTATTAAAGATGACATTGTGGAGTACTTGGAAGTACATGATAAAACAGAACTGAGTCAACATGGTTTTGTCAAGGGGAAGTCATGCCTGACAAATCTGTTAAAAGTTCTTTGAGGAGGTAACAAGGAAGTTAGATAAAGGAGAATCAAGCAGACATGATTTATTTAGATTTGCAAAAGACCTTTGACAAGGTGTCACATAGGAGATTGTTAAATAAGTTAAGAGCCCATAGTGTTACAGGTAAGATCCTGGATACAATAAGAGGATTGCCTGACTGGGAGAAGGAAGAGAGCGGGGATAAAGGGGTCTTTTTCAGGATGGCATTCAGTAACTAGTGGAGTGCCTCCGGGGTTGATGCTGGGACCACAAGATTTGACAATATATGTTCATGATCTGGCAGAAAGAACTGAAAGCACTGTTACTAAGTTTGCAGATGATACAAAGATATGTAGAGGGACAGATAGTAGTGAGGAAGCAGGAGGGCTCCAGAAGGACTTGGATAGGTTAGGAGAGAGGGCAAAGAAGTGGAGATGGAATACAATGTGGAAAAGTGTGAAGTTATGTCCTTTGGAAGATAGAATGGGGGCATAGACTACTTTCTAAATGGGAAAATGCTTAGGAAATCAAAAACACAAAGGGACTTGGGAGGCCTTGTTCAAGATTCTCTGAAGGTTAACATGCAGATTCATTCGGCAGTTAGGAAGGCAAATGCAATGTTTGTATTCATATTAAGAGGATAGAATACAAGAGCAGAAATATACTTCTGATGCTGTATAAGGTTCTGATCAGACCCCATTTGGAGTATTGTGAGCAATTTTGGGCCTCATATTTAAGAAAGGATGTACTGGTCTTGGAAAGGGTTCAGAGGAAGTTCACAAAAATGACCCCTGGAATGAAGAACCACAGGGCACAACATCAGGCTGAAGGGATGATCCTTTAAAACAGAGATGAGGAGGAATTTCTTCAGCCAGAGAGTGCTGAATCTGTGGAACTCTTTGCCGCAGAAGGCTGTGGAGGACAGGTCATTGGGTGTCTTTAAGACAGAGATAGATAGATTCTTGATAAAGGGATCAGGGGTTAAACATAGAAACATAGAAAAACTACAGCACAATACAGGCTTTTTGGCCATAAAGTTGCACCGAACATGTCCCTACCTTAAAGATTATGGGTGATGAGAGAAAAGATAGAAAAATGGAGGTGAGAAAAATATCAGCCATGATTGAATGGCAGAGCAAACTCGATGGACCGGGTGGCCTAATTCTGCTCCTCTTCTCATGGTCTTATGGTCTTTCCAGCATGGAACAAGGGGATAGCAGTACTAGCCACTGTTCTGCAATTCAATTAAATTGTGGTTAATCTGTGATAAAATGCATTCAGCTTCAATTGCCATTTGCAGAACAGAATTCCAAATATCAACAAAACATTATATAGAAGTGCTTTCCAATTTCATTCCCAAAAATGTCTGCTTCTAATTTTTAGGTTATGGCCTTTAGTGTTAGACTCCCCAACCAGTAGAAAAAGTTTCCCTTTGTCTATCCTATCTGTTTCCTTAATGTCTTAGATACTTTGATCGAACCACTATTTAACCACCTAAATTTCTGAGATGGTGCAGTCTACAGCCAGGACTCCAAGGCCCAAAAGAAATTCTCGCAACACACTGACATCGTAATCTACTTGCTCCACAAACATTCACTACATATATCCTCACACCAGCACCAATATGAAATTCACTGCAATTTGTCCCAAAGCTATTCTGGAGGTTTTAAGGATACTGATGGCATCCAAAAAACAGCTGTCAACAAACCTAATTTCTCACCCTCTGGTAATAAAATCTTGTTTTATTTAAATTCCAAGGAAGATTCTGACCACATTGCAAAAACAACATATATGGTTGCAATGTACAGATTACTTCATGTAAATAATGTCAAGATGTTGTTAATATTATCACTTTAAAAAAAGTGAAAATCATGTCAAATGGTTATAATGCAGCTGCCAGCCTTGTCAAGAAGCAGGAAAAGGCCAAAGCTTCACCTAAACTATTGACTTTTTGAGTAGCACTATACTGTGCAATCTTCAGGGATTGCCAAGTGTCACACACTAAATAGGGTGCAGAACAGAAGGCACAAGTTAGAAATAAGTTACCCTAATGATCTTGTTTAACAGTAAACAGGGTGCAAAACTCCACTCTTCATTGCTTTGAATAACAGAAGAGAAAGCAAACAAAACATAATGAATTTTATTAGAAAAGACATAAAACTGAGTACAACCCGTTGTTGATTTCAGGAAAAATAACATCTGCAAAAAGCTCAACAAATTACATTTTTTCTGACCTCAAAATTAGCATTGGCTCTATTAATTCAAGGCCATTTATATTTAACAAAGGATTGACAACAATGAAGGAATGATTGACCCCACTGACCAGTGAATGCCTTTCAACAGCAACATATATATTCACCTTTTCTAGTTTGGTCTAAAATAAACTGCATCTAACAGTCCAGTACTGTATAAAAAGCCAATGGATTGCATTTCAAAGCTTGTTATATTGCAGGAACAGTTATTCAACTATCGTTCCTAACATCCAGGTATCTGAACTCTTCATTTCAATATCTGTTGGCAGAAGTGTTCCTTCAACGTGCAGGGTGTAGCAGTGAGTTTTTTTTTAATGGATTCTGAATAATGGGAAAGAGTAAACCTGTGTCTAAATTACAAAGCTTCAGCACTGATGTCTACAGAGTGCAAATCTGGAGTGATAGTATTTCATTTTGCTGTGATGTCGCAAATCAAAACTTAGTCAAGGTGGTCTAATTTGAATAGTTGTAAAGATGTCAATAGTAAATACGTATTCTTCAGTCATCTTTACAAGTACTAATAACAAAGTTTTCTATCAGTGTATGGGAGAGATTGGGCAATTGGGATAACAGGTACCTCAAACTTTTTTTTGGCATCTGTCATGTCTATCCCTTCTGCTTCGCTAAACTGTAAGATCACCTTAATGACTCTCTTTCCCATTTGTCTCTGTGTCGTTATGCTTTTGCCTCTACAATAAAGTACCATAGTTTGACTGAGATTGATTCACAAGTTACACATGCTGACAAAAATTGAAAATTTCATAATTGAGATTGATAGATTTGTTCAGCAAATGTGCAAAAGGTTACGGAGCCAAGGCATGTAGATGATGCTAATATACAGAGCAGGCTCGATCTAACTGAATGCCGGTATAGACTCAAGAGGCTAAATGATCTTTTCCTGTTCTTAAGTTCCTAAATTGTCTAAAAGTGCAGATCTGAATATCACAAGCATCGATACAACAACATATATCTGTCTGGCTTCGATGCAGGTTTGTTCATCCCTAATCAATAATCAATAGCAATGAGACACTTCCAATTCAGATCTTTAATAATATTTAATGGGTCTCTTTCCTTTTTTCCCCCAGAGTTTTCTTCTGCCCCTACCATCCTGGCAGTGCAAACATGAGCCAAGGGACAGACTCCAGTTGGAGCATCATGAAGGAGGGGGAGGGATGACGACTCATTTATATGTGGTAGTGAGCTGGAGAGGACAAGGATGCAGGGGATGCTGCTTGGTGTGTGTGTGGGGGGGGGGGGGGGGGGGGGGGGGCGGCGGCGCAGAAGCGGGGGGGGGGGGGGCACTCAGGGGTGAGTTGGGGAGGCTTTATTGTTGTTCTAATCAGGATATCCTTTAAGCATGGCACCCTGAACTCAATGTAGCCAGGTTTTGCTGACATGTTGATGCCCCACCCCTCTATATGAGAGTTTGAAACACACCCTTTTAATTATTTTTGGCAGAGTGTTGTAAGACCTGAAGCGAAACATGCTAGTTTTCTCACCAGAAACAACACTACCATATTTTGGTAAGATTTCGTCCATGATCTCAGGTATACCCTTCCCAAACTCTTCCCCAACATTTACATTCCCTCCCATCTCCCTGATCCTACTGCATACCTTCACTCTACCAAAGATAACATGCTTTCTCTAGCTTAAAATCCCAATGCTGACACAAAACAGGAACAGAGACCACTGAAACAAATTACAACACTCTTAACGCTAACAAAACCAACTCGTAATCTGCCTGGAATTCTTGAACTCCTTGATTGCAACATCATGAAGCAATATGCAATTATTGACGCAATAGTTAATGCAATAACACAAAAATATCCCAGGAAATTTAAACAGATACTTTATTGCAGCACAATGTAATAACTCTTATAAATTCACTAAAATAACCCTCACCACCGTCTTTCATTAATTTCAGTTAGAAAAGCTATTTGCTTTGCAGAACATGTCACTGAGTTAATGTTTTACTTCAGCTACACTGCAGGCTCAACTGCAGTTAACTACTTAAATACAGCAAATTAACACACATTCAATTCATAATTTGTGTATGTACCCCGGACACACAGATGCTCTCAAGCACTTTTACTTAACAAAACTTTTTTGCTGAATGGAAATTGGCATTCACCAGTACTGTGTAAAGTAAGTTCACAAATACCTTCCCATAAATCATAAAACCCCCACAGCGTAGAAGGAGGCCATTTGGCTCATCAAATCTGCACCGACTCTTTGACAGTGCATTTCACCCAAGCCCTATCCTTGTAACCCCATATATTTATGCTGCTAATTCCCTAATCTAAATATCTTGGAACACCAAGGGGCAATTTAGCATGGCGAATCAACCTAACCCACACATGTTTGGACTGTGGGAGGAAACCAAAGCATCTGGAGGAAATCCACACAGACATAAGAAGAAAATGCAAACTCCACACAAACAGTCATCAAAAGCCAAAACTAAACTCAGGTCTCTGGTGCTGTGTCCTTCGCCCATCATCAAATCATGGGTTAATTTGAAGATAGTAAGGAAACAGTCACAGGTAATGAAATATTTTAAGAAATGAAAATACACCAAACTATTTGAAACTGCAGTGAAGACTTGGTTTAACAAATTCATCATTTAAAAACAAAATTAGATATTACATAATGGAAAGAAAAGTATCACTGAACATATAGTACTAGGAAACAGGATGATTTATACTCCATTTATGCAAAACTGTGCTCCTTAACAGAACAGATGAGTAATTTCCTTTTTATAATTTGTTTAATTGTCTCTCAGTTGTTCTGCCTGAAGTTTCAAATCATCATGTACTACACTTCAGTTATATGGAGCAGGTAAATGGCCTACTTCCCAGCCCTAGCCAATGCTGTTCTGCAGTCACCTGACCTGCTACAATCTGTACAAATTTTCAGTGACTCACACTTCAATGTTTTATTACCTCACAGAATGGGGATTGGTAATGTTTCATGCGTGAACTGTAACTACGGGCACAAGTACTAACGTTCCATGGTACAATGTAGGATTGCTGGAACCATACTTCCACACCACTCAGTACATGAGAAAAATTCTCGTAAGATATTGGGCAGAATTTCTCAAAAATAGACTCAGTGTCAAAACGGGAGGTTTTCTGTTCATTATTTTCAGTGAAGTAAGTCATGGTAATCTACGGCATTCTATGCAACACAGTGGCTGTGATATGAATCTCACCAGTGAGACGGGGTGGAGTCTCAGCATGTCTATGAGTGCCATTGTGCTGGTGCCCCAATCTTCCAGTATACTGCGGAGGGAGATCTGTCAAATATGCCCCCTCCACACCAATCGCAATCCCAAACACCACCCCTCCCCCAATAATCATGGCCCTCAACTCATGATTGTGGCCCAAACACATGCCTCCAGCCCACCCCGCCTCCCTGCACCCCATCACCCCAATCACCACCCAGCTTGTCAACTGTCTCACCTCTACTTCCCACCTCACTACGGAGCTCCCCCAACTTCGCCCTCCCCACTTCAGGCCCCAGCCCCTTGCACTGGCTCTGTTCCTGACCATTCAGGGACTTCAATTGCACCCTGTCTCCCCAGTAAAACCATCAACATCTGCTCCCAGTTGTTGGGGACCATCTGTGATTCTCACCGGTGATGATGTCAAATGGCGAGGGGACTAAAGTAAGTAAGCCCAAACGACTGCTTTACAAGCTCATTAATGATATGCTAAGCATGTCATTAATATTTAAATCAGCCTCATGCCACTGTTTTTGCTGGAAGAACAGGGCCAGCAAGATCACGAGAGACAAGAAATCAGATGCAAATCCAATTTTTGCTTCTCGCCCTACCTTACTGGCTTGCCACGTGGGTCGATCACCAGGGTATGCTGGTAAGATATTCCCCGCCGCCACCCCCACCCCCCCACCCCGACTTTAATGCAACCATTTTCCTTGATAAATGTAGTCACAAAACATGGAGTGGAATTTTACGGCCACATTGCGTAAAATATGGTGAGCTTTTCAAAGTCCACTGACTTTTCGGACTGTAAAATCCTGCGACATAAATGGGCAATAAATACTGGCCAACCAGTGATGCCCACATCCCACGAATGAATAAGAAAAAAATTCCATCCATGAGACCCTTTGGGCTTCAATGTGCTGTATCGTTTGATAGCTGTGAATGATTGATCTGTAATTCATATAATCCACTGAAGGACATAAAGAGATGGATGTGAATTGCTCACTTATTTAACTTAAAAGAAAATTGGGGGAGGTAATAAATAGGCTGCCAGTTCACTATTGTGTATTCTGCACTACTCCAAATCCAATTTTCCACCAACATATTGTCAATAGGATTAAAAAAATAATTTAATTGTAGTTTATATGATTCCAAGATTAAATTTTCCCATCTTGGGACTAAGTCTCATGGTGGAATGGGAATGTGGAGTGTTTCCCACTGTGAAGGCCAGTGTAGAGGAAAACAAGCCAAATCTTCAAGCCACAATCTTATTAATTATACAAATGGGGGTTCCTGAGAATGAAGATAGACCTCCCGAGAAAAGCAGGTGGACATGCGGGATCATTCTGAGGCTGGAAGATGGACCTCCTCCAGGATGCAGAATCTGGAAGGTCCACTTGTGGATGTTCCCCCCACCCACTGGCATTAGGGGATGGAGGGATATTGGTGGCCTTCGTCTTGAACTCCAGAGGGAACCGCAAGGCCTTGTTCAGGTGAATTCCAAAATCTGAACACAACGTTTTTTTTTGGGGGGGTGCGGGTGGGGCTCAGACCTTCATTTACGTCCTCTCAGCGGGATCCAAACCAGTTTCACACTGGCCTGAGTAGTGTTTCCCAATTCACCACGGTGGCTATCAGCGGAAAATTCTGTGGGAAACTCACACCACTTCTCTCTTGTCTATTGAACCTGCCTGCAGCAACTTGGGAGAACTCCACCCCAGATATATATCTTTACAGAAGAGCATTCTGGCAACTACAGAAAACATAAAACTGAAACATTCTTGAATATTTAAAAATGGTTTCAAGCCAATTGGATAGTCAGATATCACGCAGGAGACTACACTGCTGTAGGTAGCTTTGGAAATTTTAGATGAGTTTCAGCAGAATTGTTTTTAAGCAAAATGCATCTTTCAAGATTCCTTTCAAAAAACAGAGAAGCCTAACAGTGTGCCATCGTGTTCATTAATCCAATCTTATTAATGTCTTCCTTTCTAATTTTTATAATTACATTTTGAATTCACTACATTGTTTTGAAAAAAAATGAGTGACGTTTGTTGTAATATGTTATCAATTGTTTCAGTTTTGTTGGAAGATCTCAAAAATAAATTTGACACTGAGTTGGGCTAACTACTGCAGTACAGTGCCTGCTGGGAGAGTTTCATCATCTCCCCCTCCCCTCCTGCTGATCAGAGGTGGTGGATGATGGAACCTTCCTCAGAGTCATGAAATTAATTACTAACGTATTCCATTACCACTGCACAAATGTCATGTTAATTTCAATCATCAGCAACTCAGACAATGGTTTCACACTGGCAGCTAGCCAGACAAAATGAGGAGAACTCAGCCAATTACTTGACTTGAACTGGGAAGAAGACCTATGAGAAGGGGAAGCTAATGTTAAATGTTAAAATAAGGTATCTTTACAGATAAGTGCTAGGACTATGACCAGGCAAATTTTGAGATGTACAGAGGAGCTTACAAATGCTAAGTGACAGCTTTACTGAACACATGCTGATTTAGTAAATAAAGCAGCTCTTTAGGGGGACCCAATTAGGTTTTAACTTTGATGGATTTAATTTTGTTTTAGTGAAAGCAGCAATTGAAAATTTTAATCAAAGTCTCTGCAGCAATTCATAAGTAGTATTGTTACTTAAGTTTTCACAAAGACAGTGCAATAAATTACAATGAGCATCAACTTTAAAAACAAACTTCAGAAATGAGTACAGTGTTTTATTATTATTGTTATCCTTGTTAAACTGAAAATAATAAGACTTGTGGTCTGAGACCTTTATTTAATATAATGCTTTGAGTTATGAGTCAAATACATTATTCAAAGCATTCTCAACACATCACTACGCTCATGTATGGCATCTAAGAGAGAAACGCTGTCAGGAATTCATCTACTAATATAATCATGATCTTAGGACCATCTTGCTTATTTGCCAACTTAAATTATCATAGAATAGATTCCTTAAAACAGGCCACAGCCTTCTAAATCCTCTTTTCAACCAAACGCATCTATCCTTTTGCCCACTGCTTCTAAGATTTTTGCAATATTTGTTAAGAAAAAAAAGTCACTTCCTAAAGGGTGGAATTTTTTTAAACTGATTATTAAATACTGTTAAGGCATTTAGCAATGTGTTAATTTTTTTAAACAACCAATTTTAACTACAGCCATTTGCATTAAAATAAAAAGGCAACACCACTAAGCACCAAAAAGATAAAACTTCATCAGCAGCATCACAAATCTAACGTGTACAGTCGTCTTCCAATAAATAGTAACAAGCACTGCATTTATTGCATTTTTGTTTGTTTCAGATTTCCCATATTAAGAGTTTACTTAGCTTCTTTAGAATTCAATAAAGCTATTGCTTCACACAAATTCAAAGTTTAATGCTTGGAAATGACAGCATTTAAAAATAGGTGATAATAACAATGTCACCATGATTCAAAGCACATCTGCAAGAAGGTTACAGAATAATAGTGAAATCCCTGCAATACTCATTTCTGTTAAGAATATTAACTGTGAAGAGAATGTTGCAGTAGTACAGTCTGTACGCATGGCTGCTCTGGTGTAAACGTAGAGGATTCTCCCCTCAGATATCTCTCAGACAGTGATTTGCCGATATCAATTAGCCCATGGGGATCGGGGGGAAAGCCAGATAATTCCCCACAGGAAACGAGAATAAACCTGACAGCCAGTCATTGCAAGCGTATGAGTCGACAGAGGCAGTTGCTTGTCAGTCCATTGCCAGAGAACAGCCTGTGTGACAGGACAGTAACTATGAGCAAGAAAAAAATAAATAGGTGATATGATTCCCCAAAGGCTTAAGAGGTAAATCCCATACCCAGTGTAGTATTAAGCTATGTAAAGCAGCAAGGGTTTATATATGATCCTCAATGTGTGCTGATCTAGCTGATCTTTCTCGGCAGCTGTGGGGGCACCAAAGCTGGATTCATCTACAGGGGTGGGGCAAATTTGATGCAATCATTCCACCCATGATAACCTCCAGTGTGAAAGAGTCTATTCAGATTTGAAGTTACAATGTAAACCAGAAATTGAATCTGCAAACTTCTGGCCTCCATGATTTGTTTTTGTACCACTCAATCCACTTTGCAATCAAGCCACATTCTTACATGGGATGCGGGCATTGCTAGCTGGGCTGGCATTCAATACCCACCACTAATTATCTTTGCTAGGCCATTTGAGGGGGCATTTAAGAATGGATGTCATGAATTGGAGTCACATGTCAGCCAGTCCAGGCAAAGATGATAGATTTTCTTCCAGAAAGGTCATTAGTCATTTGATGGGCTTTTAAGCAATCGACAATGGGTTTCATCGTCATCATGGATGCGATTTAACGAAAAAAATTCGAAACGCCGAACGAATGAGAAAAGGGGAGGGAATTTGCACTGGTTCTTTTCAGTGAGCTATGAGCTGCCATCTTATGGCATTTAGTGCAAAATAAATGCCAGGATGCGATTCTCACTAGCCAGGAACAGTGTGTAGGGGGTGAATTCACTGGGGAAGACAGCTGTTGAGCGCTTTGGGTACTCCGAACTTCCAGTGTACTGGGAGATTTCTTGCCAGTCATCCCATGGACATTGAGACCCCATGCTTCCCGACACCTTCCATGCAGATCTACCCTCCTCGCAGACTTCGGACCACTCCCCCCCCCACCATGCCACCGATCACCCTGTGTGCCTGTTGACTCTGCTCCCTTCCCCACCCCCATCACCCCTGTCTGCAAAGTTTTCTCCCAGCCCGATTGCCACCCCAGCAGAGTTCCTTTCCTCCCTCCCATCTCTGCAGAGTTCTCCTGCATAGCTCCACCTCCAATGATTCTACTCCCATTCAGGCTCCACATCTTTGGCACTGCCCCAATACAGTTATGGTGCTCACTGAGCAGTGCCAGGGTGACACTGCCTGCTGCAGCCTCTGACCATCCAGGAGGCTTCAAGCCTCTCATTCCCCCCAGCGAGGTCATCACATCTGGTCTCTGCTGGTGGAGATCATTCATGATTCTCAAACAGTGAGGTGGTTAAAGTAAGCTTGCCCAGACAATAGTATCAAGAATTCACAGATTTCACCGGCAAAACAAGACCAGTCGAATTGGGTGCGGCAAGAAGCTGAGTGCAAACCTGAAATTTCACCTCTTATCCTATCTTACCACCTCATCTCACCGAAAGTTGGGCGCCATGAGGCCACGAGATCGTGTCCTTAATTCCACATTTTTATTAAATTCAGATTTCATTATCTGCCACGGGTCCCTAGAGCATTATGTTGGGTCTCAGGATTACTAGTTCAGCGGCAATATCTCTACACCAATGCTTCCCTCATTGCTGTCACAATTTGATCATTGCTTTTTGCCATTACATATTGTCCACTGTGTCAATGAACATGCTCCAACTATCACGTGACAGATCATAATAAAACAGATTCTGTGTCATAAAATATGCAAAAGAATAAAACTACTCAGGGTTAAGTTGAACTTTTACTAACAGGACAGTAACCTGGCAAAGCTGATTCTCTGTCCATTGTAAAACTTGTCCAATTTACATTCAGTGAAATTAGTGGGCTGAAAACTGGTTAGGTTATAGAACAGGCAAGTTATCCACACTGTCAGATTACTGCACTCAGTGAAGTTAAAATGACCCCTATCGAATCTTCAAGTTACTTTCTGGAATTAGTCCACTATCCTACAATCAGCATTTTCACTTTGGACATGTGAAAACACTGGAGGTAACTGTCAACTTGATTGTCTTGTGGTAACCTGGCAGAATGAATGGCCAACTTTTGTAGGTGGCGCTGAATTTTCACTGCATTGATATCAATGTTGTGAAAATTTCACAGCAAACTTGGGGAATGCAAAGTCCAATGTCATTAGTCAGATTGCATATTCCTTTCCAATCACTGCGAAATTAGATCTTTTTTAAAGAAACATCACTTCACAAGACAATGTCTTCAAATATAATAAGTAATAACACTTTTAAAGTAAAATCTAACAACATTTAGAATGTTAAAAAGGATAGTAAAATGTTTCAAACATTAGCTATAGATGTCATAGAATAGAAACCCTACAGAAAGAAGCCATTCAGCCCATCGATTTTGCATCGACCACAATCCCACCCAGGACCTACTAATCCCTCTAAACTACTCATCTCAGGACACTAAGAGGCAATTTTTAGCTTGGTCAATCAACCTAACCCGCACATCTCTGGACTCAGAATAACTTAAAAAAACTAGCTTCTATTATGACTACAAAGATAACATCTTAAAATGACACGACAATGCAGAATCTGAGATTTTATAGACATATGCATTCACACTTCCCCACGCGCCACATAGTTAAAAAGCAGGGCCTAACTGCAGCAGAACTAACAAATCAAATATACACCCCTGAGGAAAGTTTCATCAGAACACAAACCTAATAACCTGCACAGCTTTGATGACTTTGAATGTAAAAAACATTGGCAGCCTAGAATTTTTATGCTAAAATACAAAAAAATGTAAAGAAACAGGACACAACATAAAGTTATGCAGATTTAAAAATGATTTTTTTAACTCTAGGCAATATCAACTTGTTACAAAAATGAACAAAATTAAATAAAATTGCATTTGTATCCCTCATTTACCCCAATTCATTCCCCACAGGAATTATGCAGGTTTCGGTTCGGACCGAAGGACTGTTTGGACAATGGACTATTGCCATTCAAGTCACATCATAAAACACCAATAATGGGTTAAGCAATTTCTGCCACTCCCTGAAATATCCAGGCTAGGAGTGCACTCAAGCCACTGAGTGACAGACTAGTCCAAACAACAACCAACTGTGGACCTCCATTGACATGTTCCCCTACGTTGGGAGGTAGTTGATCTTCTACCTCCTTTACTAGCTCATCTTGTTCAGTTCTTGAAGTACAGGCATTAATAGGAAAATAATGACTCTGACCCTACTGAATTTGAAAACCTAACGGATCATATGACAATGCTACATACATGCATAATCCTATGTAAATGTTCTTATTCTAACTTAAATAACTGCAGATTCAGAGCGCCACAGATTTCACATTTTGAGTATGGTTTTCATTGTCCCATAGGTTACTATTTTGTCTTATTCATCAAAATTCAAAACCTATCCAACACCTTTCAACAATAATCTTTTCTGGGAGAAAGTTACACGCTGATTGATTACCAACTTTACTTATTCCCTTAAAGAAGAAAAAACATAAATCAGGCATCTCTTCAATTCCCACCAGCACATGTTTCAAATTGACCAACAAGACTATATTGTTAATCAGGAAAATGAGCCTCCCTAAAGAGTTTTTCTGTTAGGGCTTAATTTTTTGCAGCACAATTAGAACTGGGAAAACATGCCTAAAGAGATAGGCATAAGATGTGGGATGAGATAGGATGAGTGTTGGGGTTAGCTGAATTCAAACAAAGACCCAGGCTAGCACTGAACTGGTATTTTCACATGTGAAAGTCGTTACAAAGTGGCACCTTTAAATAAAAAGTTGCTGAAGGTATGCTTGGAACTTGTAAACATTTAAGCAAAGTCATTATACCAAATACCAAAGGCTCAGGCAACTTTCAATATGCTTGGAGTTCCAAGAGGCATCTGAGGCAGGTTAAGGAAGATTTAAGAAGATCTTTACAAATCAAAATGCTCCAGACATTTTTGTCTGAAAAATACATAGGTATAAAACTTACAGGTATCTAACAGGAATGTCATTAAATATGTTGTCCTGGAGGACTGCTACTTTAGGTACTCTTCCTCTTTAGTCGCAGGAAGACATTTATTAAGCAGAGAGGTCACATGCATCACAGAATGGCTGTCACCATTGCTATTCGGACTGGCATTTCAGGACAACTTGGGGTAAAAGGGTGTCTCTGAGTCCCCTATATTTTTCAGGAATTAAGCAATATTTGGAGTTGGGTGCCTTTGATTTGGCTTCAAAGTACCAGTCCCAGGTCCAGTGAATGGAACCTCTGGGGAAAACAGCTGCATTCTGTACTGTACAAAATGAACTGACTAATGAGGGCAAAATAGCACACCTCTGTGAAATAGCAAACGCAAGAGCTTATCTTTTTCTGAATTTTTTGTCCTTTCCCCCCTCCTATTTTAAGTTACTAACTCCCGCTGAATTACATCTCCATGGGATGCTTGAACCCCTCTAGTATTTCACCTAGATCACTTTCATTTATCAGTATAAGCTGGGTAGGTAGTGAGTCTTGGAGTGTTACTTGGCTTTGTAGGGTAATGCAGCCAATCTGATTCTTTCAAAAAGCATAATACTGTGTGG
This sequence comes from Sphyrna mokarran, assembly GCA_024679065.1. NCBI lineage: Eukaryota > Metazoa > Chordata > Chondrichthyes > Carcharhiniformes > Carcharhinidae > Sphyrna > Sphyrna mokarran. The sequence continues at coordinate 98,196,177 of JAGIQG010000003.1, read as the reverse complement.
ATGCCGGAAATCTGAAAAAGGAAAATGTTAGAAATTCTCAGCATGTCAGGCAGCATCCATGAAGAGAGAACAGAATTAACCTTTGATCATCAAACTGAAATATTAACTCTGTTCTCCCTTTACAAATGTTGCCTACCTGTTGGGTATTTTCTGCATTTTCTCTTTTTATTTCAATCTGATGTTATTCTCAGTTGTTAATCAAACATCTGCTGCTTGCAGCAGGATCGTTGGATAGCAATGAAGAGCTTGTGTTTTCTTGACTGTATTACAAAAATGCAGTGGTTAACTGAAGTACTCCCATCCTTTTTCTCACTGGTGCTAATATACTCATTGCACTAAAATACCACAGCTGTGATTCTCCCATCCCACTAATTTTTTAGCACAGCAAGCCGGGAGATTCTCACGGCGGCCGATCTGCGGGATTCATGCATGCGTTCTTGCACTAACAGCATCTTCCAGTGCCGGATTTCCGACAGCGTCAGCTTCACGCCAGAAATCTGTGGGGAGGCACCAGGACCATTTAAATGGTCATTTAAATATAATTTATGTTTCATTAGTGCAGTCAGGACTTCATTAGCATCCCTCCCCAAAGTGGTCCATTCCGGTGGGGATTGCAATAGCTCCCCACCAACGGAGACCTAGCAGTCCAATCCTGCTGGAGTGAAGGGGGGCAATTAGGTCCCCCCAAGAGGATTGGGTGGTAGCAAGACGTGCCTCCTCAGCATTGGCACCTTGGCAGTGCCAGCCTGAGTCCACTGGCACTGCCCAAGAGACAAAATGCCACTCTGCAACCGGGGTCTGTGCGGGAAGGATAGAGGCCAGCAACTGGGGTGGGGGAGCTGGAGATCAGGATGGGCTGAGAGAGGGGATTTGCACCTAGCCCAAGAATGGGGAGGGCCGTCAGGCTGGCCCTCGATCAAGCTGGCTAGCAATTGGGTGACCAGCAGACAGAGACCACTGCACGTGCTCTGATCTTGGTATTGACAGTTCGGCATACATGCAGTGGCCCACTCAGCACAATGCTGCTGACCTCTCTGGTGGGAATAGGCTCCAGCCCCAGATTTAGAATGATATATATACTAATACCCTCTGCAGTGCACAGAATGTGGGAGATTCTTCTCTGAACTCCCAATGAAATAACCAGCATGAATTACTCCAGTTTTCACATGAATTCAGCACTTAGAGTCTTTCTGGAAGAATTCCGATCCACGTATCCCTCCAGAACCTCAATCAGTTATCTAATTCTACACACAGCAAGGAAGAATGTTCAATTCTCTGTTAGTCCATCAGCCAAGCCAAACATTCAAATGACTGCAGATCCAGTTTGGCTTTTAAAAGTGTTGGCTTAATCACCACTGATTAAGGGTAGTGATTAGCCAAATTAGAACAGCAACACTGCAATTTTTAAAGTTACTGAATGGAAACTGTGGGTTAATACAATCACTTACCTGTAATTATGAGAAAGCTTAGATTATTTTCACTTCCAGGAAATTAAAGCACTTCTGCACCCACACCCCACCCCTCACCAAACTCTTTTACCTTCCCTCCATATACTCTCGCACATGTACACACACACAAATGCTTAGCCATATGTTATATAGCTTACCTCTCTGCTCTTCGATAAATGATAGATTTCAATTCCATGCATTCAAAATTCTGGGTCCAACCCTCTTGATGATAAAGTCACCATCTTAAGTGACTCTTAAGGTGGAAGTGCTCAGTGAGGGCACTGAAACAAAGCAAAATCAAAAGTTATTGATAAGACTCTAAGTGGGAAATATCTTGAAAAACCACAACTTCCTCGTGATAAACGTAACTAACAAAAAAAAAGGTCTGAGGTGGGGGAAACACCTAAAGTAGACCAGAACAAATAAAAAATTACCATTTTCTTGGAACATATGAAGCATTTTTTCTTTCTGACATAAAACTAAAACTTAAAATGCAAATAAACAAGATGTGTGGGTGCCAAAAACTACTATTACTTCTTTCATTTCCAAAATGTCATTCTACTCATCATTTATACATGAATTTAAACTTTAGGTTTGGACATCTATTCCAGACAGATGAGTGACAATGCAAGAGAAAAGGCATTTTATTCAGATCTCTCATGTCGACCATACTATAAATAACTAGAGCAACTGTCTGTAATCTGGAATTGCACATCATTCTGCAGTATGATTGTACCTCCCTGATGATGTAGCTCACGGAAAATTAATCCTTTGTGTATTCTCTTGTCTGAATGTGGTAAACATGAACTATTTATCTGTCTCCTCTGACAATAAAACTGGTTAATATGTAAGTAGGTATGTCCTACAAGGTTCTCTTACAAAAACTTATAAACACTGTTCAAAATTATTGAGCAAATTTTATGACGGAAACAGCCAGGCAGCCTGATGATTTTTGTGCTGCCACTTCTATTATTCTATTATTATCTGTAACTCCCTGATGGATTTTTAAAGTGTTACCGCTATGTTTTTTCCCTTTCCAAACGCTGCTAAATTTGTAGACTGTATACTCTACAATCTGCCTTATCAGCAGATGTTCCTCAAACAACAGCTATTTACCTTGTTTATTCTACTTATCAAAAATCACCCCTTTATAAGAGCTGGAGAAGTGGTATCAGTTTTGGGGGATGGTAGATGGAAGTGAGAATATCAAGGCCACATGTCTAAGAAAACATGGCAATTTTTTTCAGAATGATTTTCTACACATTTAAACAACTGTGAAGAAGATAAGATAGTGTAACAGCTGCATATAATGTACATTTTTTTAACCACTGTTTGTAATTACCACTAGTTAAACCATTCGTGGCTTTAAATTTGCTTGCTCTGTTCCCCTGCAGTGCATGGGGATCCTGCTGGTAAGGCCAGACTATGAAAACATGCCTCAAATGACCAAATGTAACGGCAACTTTCAAAGTAGGAACCAAACCAGACACAACAAACCACAGAACAGCCAACCTTAGTTGTCATAATTTATGTGAGTGGAATTCAACTGTAACACCGTTTACTGAAAGCTAAATTTCCACAGTGGCATATTCCTACCAGAACATTTGGTTTTGAAAACTTATGATAAGACACCACTAATAGTTTATCTATTGCTGTGTGAATCCAACAAAATATCCCCACTCTCTTGATGATCGGCAACCACCTCTACACGTAATGTACTTCGAAAGATCTTTATATTAATTTATTCTGCTAGAGGCTTATCCAAACTTAAAAGAAAATCTAAAATGATTTTAGTTCATATATACATTTAATTTACATGTGGGTTTCCTTCAGTTTAAAACCATTGCACTAACTGAAACTAATTGTGACTTCTCGGTGTTTATACCAGTTCTTTGTCCTTAACTAGAATAAAGCTGGATGGTGTCACATTATTGTCTGACATATGTGCTAGTCAGAGCATAGAAATGAGTAAAAACTAAATACTAGGTTTTAATTAGACTGCTTAAACAGCTTAATTTAAACCATTTGTTTATGAGCCTGTTATAAACTGATGTCTATTGACTGTAGATTTTACACTGATTAAAGAGTGCAGATTTTTTAATCAAATTATTTCAAAACAGTAAACCAGCCTATACTGTAGCCTTGATTTTGACCTATTCTGCTTAATGAGAACTGGACTAGTTCAGATCACATAGACATTCTGTGTCTAATCTGACTTTATTCCCCATTGAAACAATGGCATATAAAACAAGCAAGATATAAAACAGATGATAGACTCAAAACTATTCTATTCAAATTGAACAGGTTTGGTTAAAATTTGGAACTATGCATCAAAGGGAAATCATTACTTCTTTTCTACAAGTCCCAGAAAGCTGAAAAACAACATAAATAAATCCATTGTTGGATACTTCTTAAAATGACATAGAACAAATGAGGCTTCTGTTGCAAGTGAAAAGTAAAGGTGACCTTCCTGATCAAGCATCTGCTCCAACTTCACATGTAGCCTACAAGGAAACCTTACTAACCTCTCCTGAAATAACAGGCATCCTTAGTGACTATAAATCATAATCTTACCACAGATTGCAAAGCAATAAAGTGAGATTCTTTCTTTAAAAGTAAGGTTAATTTGAGAAGTTCCAAGAAAAAGAGGGAGTTGGCACATGAAGATTGCACCTATGGATGCCAAAGGGGCAGGGGAAGTAGCAGAAGGGTGGGGAAATAATGTTGAAAGTAAAACTATTTACTGTACATACAGTGCTCTAACACAAGTCAGACCAGGCAGAGCTAACTTTAGTTTTATTTATTAGATACAGTATGGGGTAGCATGGTGGCACAGTGGTTAGCACTGCTGCCTCACAGTGCCAGGAACTCAAGTTTGATTCCAGCCTTGGGACTCCTTGTGGAGTCTGCACGTTCTCCTTGTGTCTGAGTGCATTTCTTCCAGGTTCTCTGGTTATCTTCATCAATCCAAAGATGTGCAGGTTAGTGGACTGGCCATGCTAAATTGTCCCTTAGAGCCCAAAAATGTGCAGATTAAGAAATTAGTGGGATAAATGTATGAGGTTATGGGGATAGGGTGCAGAGAGGACTAGGTAACCTTCTCTGTTGGTAGGTCAGTGCAGACCCAAAGGGCTGGATGGCCTATTTCTGCACTGTAGGGATTCTATGATTCTGTGCGATGAAATGGGAAATAAGTAATGTGAAGTAATTAACAGTCGTCTCTTGCCTTATTTAAATATGCGTACATCCTCAATATTCTAGTCAGTTAATCATTAATAATTATTTTGTTACACATATTATTATAATTTCCAATAAACAACACTTTGGTTCAAATGAACATTTAACTTCAAGACCAAGCTTTAAGCCAGTTGGTCTACATACAAAACAATGGTGAAATATAGGCAGCATTATGATTCACAATGAGAACAGCAAGCATTTAACTTGTGTTAATATTCAGAGAGATAAATGACAATCTGCAGTGCACATATTCTAAAGTTCCACACTTATTTTAATCACCTTGATTATTGCAAGTTCAAAGGAACATTGGAATGTAAAAGATCTGAAAAGACTACTGGAGTCCAACTGACTAATCTCAGTGACTATGATATATCAGATCTCACAATACCTCTTAAACTCTCTATCAATTATTTTCTCTAGGTACTTATTCAACTTTCTTGAATTTGATGATACCATCAGTTCCCCGTGCTTCCCTTGGCAATCTGTTCCATATATTAAGTAGTTAAACCAAAACTGTCTATACCTTTTAATGTAGAATTGACATTAAGCATATTAACAATTATCCTGTCTATAACCATTAGGATCTTGAATATTTCATTAAAATTACTCTGAGCTCTCTTTTCTCCAGCATATTCAGCTTTTCTCTGAGAGTCAGGTTCCTAATTTCAGTCATCAACTAAGTTATCTTTCACTGCATCCTTTCTAATATCTGAGTGTCTTTCTCAGATTGAAATGGTCAGAATCATACACGGTAATTCTAGGTGGGTCAAACTGCATTTTCTACAAACACATCACTTTTTTACAGTTTTCCTTCATTTCACTGTTGCCACGTACCATGCATAGCTGATTTCAAATATCTATCCATTAGGGACCCAAAACCCTCTTCTGTTTTTGGCTTGTGTAAAATAATACTGCGGTTCTTCACTCTCATAATTTTTGCCTTTGTCTGCATGAACATATTCCCACATGTCCCTCATCTCTCTAACTCCTTAGGTATTTCACTGTCCTTATGCCTGCTGCTTACAGTCCCTCTCAGTTTGGTACCATAATAACTACGAACAAAAAGGTCAGCCAAATTTCCACAATTGGAGGCAGTGAAGATGAAGTATTCGTACTTTTTGAAAAAACATTTCCATAGCAGGAAAATAAAACATACACATGACTCGCAGATTGGAGTTTGAAAAGCTGAAATGGTCAAGTAAATTAATGGAATTACTCAATTCTCCGCATCACACTTTTAAATGAAAACTGAAAGTTGATTTTTAAAACTTGCGTTGTCCAATATTATTGCATCCATTTTAGTATGAAAATGATTTGGTGCTTCCAACAACATTCTCAGTCATGAATTCATACTTCACCCCTCTGTCATTTTCAAATAGATCTTTACGTTCATTAACGAACAGACTGCTTTCTACGTTTGCAAAATAACCTGTTCATACCACAGAAAAGCAGAGAACCTCATACAAATTGACAATCAATGAATAATTGTATATCAGTTTGTGAAGTACATACTAAGTTTGAAAGAAATATTGAAATCTGAGATTGACTATCCCAACATTACAATTATCTTGGTAGAAAAACCACATCACAAAACATGGACTTTACCGCGATGAAGACATTAGTCTTGGAGGTTGAACTCATCAGTAGCTCAATGCATGCACCTTGGTGAATCCAAAGAAACTTTCCAGAAATCTTCACAATGAGCTGTCTGTTAGTAATTGTATTACCTGAGCAAAACTTACTGACAGACTAGGAAGGTCCCAGATTCAGTCTCAAATATGCTGCACCCACCCAGAACATGGGAATATGTTTGAGTAATGTAAGTTGTATAGGCTAGGCAAGAAAAAAAAATTGCTAAAGTTCCAACTTCAAAGCGTCATCCAATGCATTTTTCTGAAAATGCACGCATTTGTTGATGTTTGTTTGACAACAAAATTGGGCTCAAATATGATGTCCCCCCAGCCAAAAAGCCTACTATTCATTACCTAAGCTTGCTCATAAAGAATATCAAAAGCCAGCTGTTGGCTGCGAAACTGTATCTAGATGAATTAGTGCCTTCAGGATGGAAATGGAGATATTTTATGTATGAAATTTTAAATTATTTAAATCTATAGAAAAGAAAGGCTTTACCTACATTATTTAGTATAACACATTTATTCATTAAACCTCCACATACTGTGGGATTATATAAAAAATAAGTACAAATATTGGATAGGACAAACCACATGGCGCAATGTTAATTTTGATTTGGCAGCTTGAAATATAGCACTGCCAAACTGTCAAATTGTCAGATCAAGACAATAAAGTTAGACAAAAACATATAAGTTTGTCCATACTTCGCAGGTATTGCTGAAGTAATCTACATGGATACTAACCAAAAATACTGGCATAAGAAAAGGACAATGGGCATTATTCCAAGATCGGTGTTGAGCCCTCCTTGCATATTAATAGTCCTACATTATATTTGTGTTTGTTTCTCTTCAGACATTCTCATACCTGTTGTGGACTTATTCTTTCAACACCAACAGAGTTAACAAAGCTATCTGCAGCTTGAGTCTGTTAATATTCTAAGAAGCTCCTGGCTAAACCAATGCGTACAGCTAAGGGCCCAACTTCCATCTTACTAAGATAGAAGGATATGTGAAGTGTATACTTTATAAATAATCTTGTGGTAATCAGGGTAAATCAAAAACAAGAATAGAAATAGGAAATGGCTATTCAATACATCAGGTACAACCCTTTTTTTAATAGATACAGTCTGCCCTTTATGGTTTGACTTGGCGTTAACTACTTTGAGACTGTTCAACATAGTTGCCATCCTACAGGGCCAACTTTTCCAATTTTAAATTATTTTTGTGATCTCATCAGATTGCAGGCAACATTGGCAAAACTTCCTTCACTATACATTTGGCAGCACCATAGCAGAAAGTATTCTCAGATGGCAGACATTGATTTTATCTATCTTAATTTATTCAAATGCATTTCAACTGATTTGATACAAGCACATACTTTAATTACTTGCTGAGATTTTACTTTCCTCAGGGTGTTGTGATTAAACTCTTGGTGCCTTAACACAAAATGGAAGCTTTTCCGGCAGTGGTGGGATTGAAGTCTTTTGCACAGTAGTGAAATTTAAAATCTAGTCTATTCTGTTTAAACAACAATTGATTTTTGAAAAACATTCCAGAACTTGATATGCTATGTTAATCATGCCATCACATCGCTGAATAAATTCAGTTCAAAATCCTTCATTATATGAACAGAATTAACGGACAGTATCTAATTCAGAAAATTACTAGTTGGCTTAGTTTAGTCAAAGTTTGGTTAATTTACTTAAGTCATAAGTGCACAAGAAATGGGAGCAAAAGAAGGTCACATGGTTCAGTAAGCTTGATTAGCCATTTAATATGATCATTTCTAATCTTGAGATTGAATTCACTTTTATGCCTGTTCCCCATATGCCTTGATTCCCTGAGAGACCAAATAACTGTCTCATTCAGCCTTAAATATGTTCAGTGATGGCCTGTTCACAGCCCTAAAGGGAGGAGAACTCCAAAGATTCACAATCCTTTGAGTTACAAAATTTCTCATCCCATTCCTAAGTGATCAGCCCTGAAACTGTGAACACTTGTTATAGATTGCTCGGCCTGGGGAAACAACCTCTCACAATCTCTTCTGTCAAGCCCCTACATTATTTTAAATATTTCAATGCAATCACGACATTCTTCTAAACTCCTGAGAATATGGATCCAATTTATTCAGCTTCTCATTATAAGAAAACCCATTCATCTCAGGCACCAAACTCGTGGCCCTTCAGTATACTCTACTGTCTCCAATGTAAGTATGGAGACCAAACTGCATGCACTATTTTAAGTATTGAATCAACATACGAATGAATTCTTTATTCTTATTCTCCAAATTCATTGTGAAAAAGGCCAATATGCCATTTGCTTTCTTAATTACTTGCAGTACCTGCCTGCTAACTTTGTGTTTCTTGTATGATTGACCCAAAATCTCTGAAAATCAACATTTACATGTTTTACATATTTTTTAAAAAATTCTGCTTTTCTACTCATATCCAAAGTTAAAAACCTCTCATTACCCATTTTATATTCCCATCTGCCAATTTGTTGCCCAATCACCTCATCTGTTTATATCTCTTTCCAGTGTCTTTGTGTTCTCCTCATAGCTTGTATCCTCAACTGACTCTGCATCATCAGCAATTTAGAAACTTCACTCTCTGACTCCGTTTTAAAGTCACTAAATAGATTGTAAATAGCAGAGACCGCAGTATTGATGCTTGCAGCTCTCCACACGTCACAACCTGCCAATTTAAAAATGTCCCATTGGATCCTAGTCTCTGCTTTGTTGTCCATTAATAAATCCTCTATTCATGCTAATATATCACCCACATCTCCAGGAACCTTTACCTTGAGAATTAACCTTTTATTTGGCACCTTACTAAATGCCATTAAGTCCAAGTATACTAAAAGTGTCCCTTTTTATCTAGCATATTAATTACATCCTCAAAAAACTTTAATAGCGTTCAAACACTTTTTAATAAAACCATGTTGATTTTAATCATACTGATTTCCTAAGTGCATTGTTAAGGGGTACTAAATAATAGATTCCAGCATTTTCCCAAAGATCGACGTTACACTAACTGGATTGTAGTTCCTGATCTCTCACTCCTTTCTTGAACAGAAGTATTACATTTACTAATTTGAATCTTCTGGGGCTATTCCAGAACCTGGAAAATCATAGCCAGTGCATCCACTAACTCTGAAGCTATCTCTTTTACAACTCTAGTATGTAGGATATCAGTTATTTTTTATCAGATTTTTAGTCTCCTGAGTTTCTCCAATATTTTTCTCAGCTGATGTCATTTACTTAAATTGCACACTCTTTCAGCCTATAAATTAACCTCTGTCTCAGGGGATGCAACTTGTGTCTTCTAATATAAAAATAGACAAAATGCACAAAATGAGGTTTCAACCTCACCTGAAACTAAAGTTCTCTGGTCCCGCTGTAGTGAATGGAGATTTGGCTGAGCACCAAGTTTTCCGTTCTGACTGGCAGCAGTGATACGAAATCCAAGATAACAGAATTCTGGCCAAAGTCTCTGCCATTTTCTCACTCCTCATGATAATTTATCCTGTCACTGATTCTAAGGGACCAAATTTACTTTTATCACTTCCTCATTATATACAATTAAAAACTCTTACAATCTATTTTGATATTTTGGCTAGTTTATTCCCACTTTTTTCCCCTTTTTGATCAACTCTTTGATGGCCCTTTGCTGGTTTCTAAATCCTTATACTTACTACTATACTTGCAACATTATAAGACTTTTTTTTAATCTGATATTATTAACGTTATTAGAAAGCCATGGATGAAATCTTGCCCAGAATTTATTTTTTATGCAATGCACTTCTGTTTAGTGGTTTAAATTATTTCTTTAAATGTTACCCACTGTTTATTTACTCTCAAACCACCAATTTATTTAGCCAATCAACTTCCTATTTAATGACAAACTGTATAAGTATTGTTATGAGGCTTAAAATCTACTCCCATCAGCACTTTCTAATTCTTGCTATTTCTAATCTCTATTCATACTGATTCTACATTTTGATTTGCTGAACGAAGATCCTTTTTCATTAATGTCCTTATATGATCCTTTACTTTGAGACTAACCCTCCTTCTTTTCCATTCTGCTCATCTTTTCAATACATTGTGTATCTTAGAATATTTATTTCCAACCCTGGTCACCTTGTAACCAGGTCTCTGTAATGGTGATTAGTTCTAAACCATTTATTATTTGAGCATGAATTCATTTAATCTATTACCAACATATTCAGAATTCAAAATAAGCGAACTCAATTTTATTCTAATATTCCCTAAATGGACCTTACTCTCCAATGCACCATTACTGTTAAATTCTCTGTCCTTTCATATTTTACTCAATTTGTCTTACCTATTGCCTCAGCTTTTATGTTTAGATTTCTAAATCTCCTTTCACCAGAACTCTCTTGTCCCTCTGTGGATGTACCTAAAACCATTTTTCCCTACTCTGATTTTATGTGTTAATGCACTTACATTTATGCACTCTGTCCCTTTCTGTCACACTCTGTTTTGTGTTACCCAAATCCTTTCCCTGCCCTATTGCTTCTCTATTTCTCTTTAACTTTCCAAATCTGTTCTCATATGAAACCTCCACCCTGTACTGCCCCACCCCGCTATTTAGTTTAAAGCCCCCTCTACAGACCTAGTTGTATAACGCTTCTGGACATATTCCAGTAGAATATGTCAACTCTAAGATACAGCTCCCTCTTTCTTCAGTACTGAACTAAATGCCCCATGGGTCGAAATCCATTTCCCCCTAAATTAATCTTTGAGCTACATATTCAATTCTCTGATCTACTGACCCAATCCCTACCTGAGCTTGTGCTCAGATAGTAACCTAAGACTATTACAATTGTGGTTCTGCTTTTTTAATTTAGCCCCAAGGCTCAGCAGAACCTTTTTCTTACTCCCACCTAATTGCCATCAGAAATGCCACATTTTTACATTATGTTGTTAATGAATTTTAATTTTAAAGGACAGACGTTGGTACCCATGTGAACCCCAACAGTCACATTTGTTTTCATCTTGTAAATAGCTTCATTAGTGTTTTCCTTATTAGGTAATGAGAATCAGCGTTAATTACACAGCATCATGCCAAAACCAACATACCATCATAAGCAGTTATTGTGTGCTGATAGTATTACATGAATCAAATCTAGATTGTTTGGATACTAAAATAAATTAGATAATTGAAAAGTTAGGTTTATTTTATTCATTCATGGAATGCGAACAATCCTGGCAAAATTAGCATTTAATAACCATCATTAATTGCCAAATGGCAGTTAGCTGCCTTCTTTAACTGTTGCAGTCAAACTGGTTTAGGTACATCCACAGTCATGTTCGGGAGTATGTTCTAGCATTTGATCCAGCAACAGTGAAAGAACAGCAATATAGTCGAAATCAGAATGGTGTGTAACTTGAAAGGAAACTTTCAGGTTGTGGTGACCCCATGCATCTGCTGCCTTATTCTTTTAGACGGTATATTTAGTAGGCACTCCCGAAGAGGTCTTGGCAAACTGCTCAGTGCATCTTGTAGATAGCACACACTGCTGCCAATATATGGCAGCAATGGAGGAGGTGAATGGTTAAGGTGGTGAATGCAGTGCAAATTATGTGGTCTGCTTTGTCTTGGAACGTGTTGAGCCTCTTGAGTTGAAGCTGCACCAATCCAAGCAAGTGCAGAGTATTCCATCACACTCCTAACTTGTGCATTAGAAATACTGGATAGACTCTGGGGAGTCATGAAAAGAGTTACTCATTGCCATAGCTTAGCCTTGTAGCGACAATATTTATATGGCTGACTCAATTAAATTTCTAGTCCATTATAACCCTAAAATTTACTGTTGCCATGATATTAATACCACTGAACATCAATGGAAGAAGGTTAAATTCTCTGTTGTTTGAGGTAGACATTGCCTGGCACTTTGTGGCACGAATGTCACTTCATAACTGTACTAATATTTCAGTTTAGTTTGTCTTAGTAACTTTATCATGGTATAAAATGACATCAAGCCATAACTTGTAAACAAATGTTTGTGGGATTCAAGAGTGAAAATGATGTAGTGGTAACACTACTGGACTACTAATCCAGTGGCCCAGGCACTGAAGTAGACCAGACAATGCTTGGGGCTCAGGATTCAAATTTCACCATGGCAACTGAGTAGAATTTAAATCACATTAATAAATCTGGTATATAAAAGCTAGTGACAGTAATGGTGGTGGAGACAATTATATTTAACTGTTGTAAAAACCCCATCTGGTTCACCCACGTCCTTTAGGAAAGGAAATTTGCCATCCTCACCTGCTCTGGCCTACATGCGACTCCAGACCATAGCAATGTAGTTGATTCTTAACTGCCATCAGAAATGCCATATTTTTCAAGGACCATTAGGGATAGACAGCAATGCCCACACCCATGAAAGAGTAAAGATAAATATATAATGAGTGCTCAGGACATTACCTGAAGTGATGCTTCAAAATTATTCAAGTTCAATATAGCTGAAGAGATTGCCCAAAACACACTTTGATCCTTTTATAGATGAAAGTGAATGCCTCATGCTGTTCACTTGGAGAAACTGAATTGTTCTTGTGTGGAGTTGAAGCCTATTGATTGGCCACTGCTAAGAAGACCAGCTTTAATATTTATTGAATTCATGCAGACAAGAAGGGAGAAGAGAGAAAACTTGCCTAAACGTTTTGTATAAACATTGGGCAATGAAAGGTTCAGACATGTGCTTAAATATCTGAGTACCAAACTGCCACATTCATTTCCAGAAAGGCCATTATGCGCAAGCTATTTTGAAATTTGGCCACAGCATGTCATAGCTTTTAGATAAGGAGAGACTGTAAGGACAGTCAGTATGGAGTGGAAATCAGTTCTATCAATTCTTCAAATTATAACAATTTAAGAAGAACTGTTTACTTTATAACGCTACATAAGTAACAACATAATGTGCAGAGTGCAACCGATTGAAAATAAGCTACTGAAAACTACATACCATAATTTACTTTTATTAATAAAAACATGATTGCATTGTATTCAACACTGATTATGGAAATTGAGCTACAATTTTCACTGTGACCAGTAGTTCAGTGGATAAATACATTAAACCTGGATTGATTCTTGATCAATGCTGAGTTTGCTAACCTAAGCTGGGAGTAGTGAGGAGTGTCCTCCCAACTGGGAAGAGGAAAAATTCCCACTCTAAAGTGTTCTGTGACTTCTGCTGGAAGTATGCAGATAGGGATGAACAATTAAGACATAGTGGCTCAGTGGTTAGCACTGCTGCCTCACAGTGCCAGGGACCTGGGTTTGATTCCTGGCTCAAGTCATTGTCTGTGTGGAGTATGCAAGTTTTCCCCTTGTCTGCGTGGGTTTCCTCCTGATGCTCCAGTTTCCTCCCACAGTCCAAAAATGTGCTGGTTAGGTGGACTGGCCATGCTAAATTAATCCTTATGTCAGGGAAATTAGCAAGGTAAATGTGTGGGGTTATGGAAATAGGTCTGGGTGGGATTGTGGTCTCCTTCTGTACTATAGGGATTCTATGTTCTAATTGGACTCAGTTGTGAGATCCACTGTCCAAGTTCAGACAAGAAAAATGGGTATTTAGTATGCCTGAAATAATATCCATTTATGTTAGATAGGAGTTTGATAGTTTTCATTGTTTCTAAGTGATAAAGCCCAGGAGCCAATGCTATCACAGCAGAAATCTGCAAAGTCAGATATCAATGATTGGTCAAAAGTTCACAGAATTTCTTCAGTCAAGACTGACTCAGTAGCATCACTTTGGACCAAGCTGGCCGAGTTTTAAAGGATACAGTTGCCAGTCTGGGTCGAAATTCTTGAACTTACCCATGCTGAGATTCTGCGGTCCCTCTGGAGTGAATGAAGATTTGGCCAAATGTCAAATTATCTGTTCTCTCAGGCAGCAAAGATGGACAGGCAACATCTGAGAATACAGCAAGTGGTGAGGGAACCAACAAAACGGAAAAACCTACTTGACATCATCTTCACCAACTATTGCTGTAGATGTACCTGTAAGACTGATCAGTTCCTCATTCTTGATCTTATTTCAGTCTTATCACACTGACACTAACTTCCATCATGTTGTGTGACACTACCACCACGCTAAATGAGATAAATTTTGAACAGATCTAGCAACCATGAGGCACTGTGGCAATTGGCAGCAGCAGAATAGTACTCAACCACAATCTGTAACTTCATATCCCAGCATATCTCCCATTCTACCACTTCCACTAAATCAAGGGATTAACCCTTGTTCAATGAATAGCGCAGAAGGCTAAGCCAGGAGCAGCATTTGGCATGCCTAAAGATGAGTGAAACTATAACACTGGACTACTCATGTGTCAAACAGCAGAAGCAGCAAGTGATAAATGGAACTAAATGATTCCATAACCAACAGATCAGATCTAAGTTCTGCAGTCCTGCCACATCCAGTCACAGTGGTAGACAATTAAACAACTCCGTGGAGGAAATGGGGTTCTGAACATTACATCCTCCAATCTTCCAACAATTCGATTCACTCCGCATATTATCAAGGAACAACTGTAGCCACTGAATATGGCAAAGGCTATGGATCCCAGCAATATTCTGGCAATTGTCCTGAAGACTTGTGCTCAGAATTTACCACACCCCTGGCCAAATTATTCAAGTACAGCTACAACATTGACATCTGCCCTACAATGTAGAAGATTCCCTGGTATGTCCTGTACACAAAAAGTAGGACAAATCCAACCCAATCCATTATTGTCCCATCAGTCTGCTCTTAATCATCAAAGTGATGGAAGAGATCATGAGTGCTTTCAAGCAGCACTTGCTGAGCAATAATCTGGATTATACCAGGGCTATTCAGTTCCTGAGCTCATTACAACCTTTGTTCAAACATGAACAAAAGAGCTGAATTCCAGAAGTGAGGTGAGAGTGATTGCCCTTGGCACCAAGGCAGCAGTTGACTAAGTGTGGCATCAAGGAGCCCTAGCAAAACTGGAGCTAATGGGAATCAAAGGGGAAACTCCCTGTTGGTTGAGGTGAAAGCTAGCACAAAGAAAGATGGTTGTGGTTGTTAGAGTTCAATTATCTCAGTTCCAGACATCACAGTAGGAGATCCTCAAGATAGTATCCACAGCCCAACCACCTTTAACCTTTCATCAATTACCTTCATTCCATTATAAAGTATAAAGAATGTTCAGCACCATTCGTGAGTCATCAGAAATTGAGTCTGTATCTAAATGCAGCAAGACCTGGACAATATTCAGACTTGGCCTGACAAGTGGCAAGTAACATTCACACCACACAAATACCAGGCAGTATCTATCTTCAAAAGAGAATCCAAACATGCCCCTCGATATTAATGTTGCTGAATTATCCACGACCAACATTCTGGGGGTTACTATTGATCAGAAACTAAAGTGAACTATTCATGTAAATAGTGTGACTACAAGAGCAGGTCAGAGGCTAGGAATCCTGCAACGAGTAATTCATCTCCTGATTCCCCAAAGCCTGTCACTATGCACAAAGCATGGTCAGGAATGTGATAGGATATTCTCCACTTTGCTGTGCAAGTGCAGCTCCACCAATATTCAAGAAGCTTAATACCATTCAGAACAAAGCAGCCTATTTGATTGGAAACTCATCTACAAACATGCATTCCTTACAGCACTAATACAAAGTGGCAGCTGCACAGCAGACACATGGGAACACCATCACCTGGAAGTTCCTCTCCAAGCCAGTCACCAACCGGACTTGGAAATATATCACATTCCTTCACTCTTGCTGGGTGAAAATCCTGGAACTCCCCCTAACAGCACTAGGGCTGCACCTATGCCAGACAGACTGCAATGGTTCAAAAAGGTAGCTTAACATCACCTTTTGAAGGGCAATTAAGGATAGGAAAAATATGGCACATCCCATGACTGAATAAACAAAAACATTGAGACAATCACAACCAAGTTTGTCTGGTCATGTATCCAGAATACCGAATACTCATCAAAGTGAATTTTCTATATCTGTCGTGCATTCTCATGGTAGTCAAAGAAATTGCCATAAGGACACTCTTGATATTATTCCTCAGTTCTCAGAGAATCACTGCACCTGGTTCAAACAAATAAGACAATGTAGCCGCCTTTGTTTGCACAAGGAGAGGATCAAACCAGAAACTCATCTAATACACAATCATCGGCACTATCCTGTACTTTTTGCAGCAGAACCTTCCAAGCACAGGTCAATCTTAGCAATCACCTATGTGCCCACAAAAACCCCACCAAATACTCCAGAAATGTGAAATGTTACCCTTGCCTTGAATGATGAGCAAGAGACCCTTTGATGAAGTCAGTCTTCAGGAAACAAGTAATAGGACAAAACAAGAATAATCAAAGCACTTTCTTTATTGTAGGAAACAAAAAAAAATCCCACCTATGTACACAATGGATGGCACAGTGGTTAGTACTGCTGCATCACAGCACCAGTGACACGGGTTTGATTTCTGGCTTAGGTCATTGTCTGTGTGGAGTCTACATGTTCTCCTCGTCTCTACACGGGTTTCCTCTGGGTGCTCCTGTTTCCTCCCACAATCCGAAAGATGTGCTGATTAGGTGCATTAGCAATGCTAAATTCTTCCTTGGTATACCCAAACAGGCACTGGAGTGTGACGACCAGGGATTTTCATAATAATTTCATTGCAGTGTTAATGTAAGCCTACTTCCAACATAAATAAACTTTAAACATAAAACGAATGCACAAATGACAAACATAGTCCAATGCTACATATATGCATGTATTTACACAAAACATTCATTTCACATTATGTTAGGAGCTACCAAGTGAATAACAATATCCTATGGCACTGAGTGCGATCTGTGTATCAATCCATCTATCAGTTGGAGATGTTGAACAAACATAGGTTCTTTTCAGTAAGGAGTGAGTGAGGGAACAGCACAAAGAGAAGTCAAGTAAGGACATTGAATGAATCATAAAAGCATTGTAGTTTTGCACTAGTCTTAGCTATAGCAGTTTCAATAATAATCTTTATAAAGTATAATAATGTGAATAGAAAGCCCTGTTAGGTTAATTGACCATATCTTCATGTGTTGCACTGGTTTACATCATGTTTGTCTGGCTTATTTCCTTCTATACAAAAGAAGATTTTTTTTTCCTCTTCCCTTATTCCTGCCTTTCCTGAAGATGCTGAAACTTTCTTTTAGTTTTCCCATTCCATTTTGCAACCACTGTACATAAAGGCACAATACCATAACAGATCAGTGTACAATATTGGGGTACAGCATTGCAAGAACCAGTAGCCCACCAATCCCATGACCATGTAACTATTCCTCAAGTGTGAGCTTTGACAGTATTGGCAAATTATTTAATTGTGGAAGGTAACAAAATGCTTATCTGCCTGATCTGAGCCTTATTCAACAATCACACATTTACACTTCCAAAATGATTAAGTTGAAACTCTGATTTCTCCCTTGATTGGTTAAAGTGCCTTGGCTCAATTCAGCAATTGAGTTTATCTTAAAGTAAGTTATTCATTGCCCTCTATCCTTCTGTTCATTACACAACAGCAGTAGCACTATAAACAGCCGGCAGACAACTATTCCTGTGTGTACTGATGCATAAGTGTACCTGTGTTATCAATAGGTTTAGTTAACATGTTTGTATCAATCTTGTATGAAAAGTTACACTAATACAATTTATACCATCTCCAAGTTCATAATCTTATTGACATTACTAATGACAGACCTGTAACTAAAATCCTAATGTTATTTACTCAAATTGCACACTCCACATTCTTAAAGACAATGCTGGATTCTTTTCCACAGGCCAAATGAACTTGGTACAACACATGCAACATTACATTTTAGTGACAAAACTGACCCAGGATAATGTGCCCATTTGTCTTCGCACCTTGTGAAAAGTGACTGGTCTCCATTTGATGTCAAGGTGTTCGATAAGGTGGCCCATGGAAGGCTTCTGCAGAAAATGCAGATGTATGGGATTGAGGATGATTTAGCTAATTGGATTAGGAATTGGCTAGCAGATAGAAGACAGAGGGTGGTGGTTGATGGGAGATATTCATCGTGGAGTTCGGTGACAAGTGGTGTACCTCAGGGGTCTGTTTTGGGGCCCCTGCTGTTTGTAATTTTTATAAATGATCTGGATGAGGGTATTGAAGGATGGATTAGTAAATTTGCGGATGACACCAAAGTCGGAGGAGTGGTAGATAGTGAAGAGGGGTGTTATAGTTTGCAGAGAGACTTGGACAAGTTGCAGAGCTGGGCCGAGAGGTGGCAAATGGAGTTTAATGTGGAAAAGTGTGAGGTAATTCACTTTGGCAGGAATAACAAATGTGTAGAGTATAGGGCTAATGGTAGGACTCTTAATAGTGTTGATGAACAGAGGGATCTTGGTGTATATGTGCATAGATCCCTGAAAGTTGGCAATCAAGTCGATAAGGTTGTTAAGAAGGCATACGGAGTCTTAGCTTTTATTGGTAGGGGGATTGAACTTCGGAGCCGCAACGTCATGTTGCAACTGTACAAAACTCTAGTGCGGCCGCACTTGGAGTATTGTGTACAGTTCTGGTCCCCGCATTATAAGAAAGATGTGGAGGCATTGGAGAGGGTACAGAGGAGGTTTACCAGGATGTTGCCTGGTATGGAAGGCAGGTCTTATGAAGAGAGGCTGAGGGATTTGAGGTTGTTTTCGTTAGAAAGAAGGCGGCTAAGAGGAGACCTTATTGAAACATATAAGATGATTAGAGGTTTAGATAGGGTGGACAGTGATAGCCTTTTTTCTAGGATGGAGAAAGCTAGCATGAGGGGACACAGCTTTAAATTAAGGGGTGGTGGTTTTAGGACAGATGTCAGAGGTAGGTTCTTTACCCAGAGGGTGGTTAGCGTATGGAATGCCTTGCCTGCGTCAGTTGTAGATGCGCCAAGTTTGATGGCGTTTAAGAGGTTAGTAGATAAGTTTATGGATGAAAAGGGAATGGTTTAGGTTAGAGGGTCACTGCTTGTTCCTAATTGGTCAGCGCAACATCGAGGGCCGAAGGGCCTGTTCTGCGCTGTAATGTTTAATGTTCTATGTTCTATGAACTGCCTGAACTCCCATAAATCAAGTATTATTTTTAAGAAAATCGCAAAATATTAAAGCCATAAAATACACACATTTCTTTGAACATATGCTTCGTAGCTAGGTTAACCTGTAAAACAAGCTATACATTACAAATCTGACTCAGGCTATGTGGCCATTCTTCTTAACCATGTTAAAGTTGAGCATCTTTTGGAGAAAACAAAACCTTCTTATTTTGCTGTTTTGTTAAGGACACATCTTTAACTCCAATTAAACAACTAGATCTAACTCACAGAGCATACAAGAGACCTTTTCATAAAATCAACCTCACTCATGTGTTCAGTTTTCCCACAATTCAAAGACAAAACAACGTCAAGAATCCTTTCATGCCCCTTTCCACGAAGTAAATACTATTGGTCTACACAACCATAATAGGGAACAGAAACTTGGCATCTTGTGTCCCTGCACAAACTAGCAAACCTTACATGATACATAATTTAGACGCACTCAAAAATGTAAATATTACCCCATGTCTAATGTTCGTACATTTCTACTGACTGCAAGCTGCTGGCTAATATTGTTACTTCATTTGAATATTCCCAATACTTCACGGTGACATATTTAAGTTCTAGATCAGCTGCCAACTAGAAATAAGTTACTAGAAATAGTTCAACCAAGATTTTTACTTAACCCCAAAACCAACAAAAAAAACTCTTGAAAATGGGTGGAAAAGGTCACGAGGTCAAAGTAAGCATTAACAGCTATTTGCAAACCACTTGAGAACAATTACTTCTGGTCATGGCTAAGCGGACACTTGATTGAACACAACCAAGACTGTTCACATCCCACAAGATAACAATCAAGCCAGTAATTAAGAATTAAAACCACCTAATTCTACATTTATTACAAAAGAAACCTAACTATTCAAGGAACCACTAAGGTATTCTATTACAAGACTTAATGAAAGTCCATTTCATTAAACTAATTTTATCCAAGTTAATTTCCTTGCAAATATTTATCCAAATCTAACCTGTATAATTCCTGTTTTACTTCAACAAAAATTAGCAAAATTGATTTAGTAAAAATTGTCATTGTACAAAATAACTGTATTCTTAAAAAAGTTGTCATCATCAGAATGTATAAAATATTTGCAGATTTCAATTTTGAACCTAACAGGAATAGGATTTTTAAACTGGCTACCAAAAACATAACAATGACAAGTAGCAAGTTTTGAAGTACAAAGAACAAAGAACAAAGAACAAAACAGCATGGGAAACAGGCCCTTCGGCCCAACGAGCCCGCGCCGCCACCTCAATGTTCCCACTTCTACACGCGATCCCTGTCCATGTTTATAGATCTATGGATTAAAAACCAAATTTCAGACAATTTAGGGAGAATTTGTTTTGTCAATTAGCCTAAGAGCACATCTTTGGGATGTGGGAGGAAACCGGAGCACCCGGAGAAAACCCACGCAAGCACGGGGAGAATGCGCAAACTCCCACAGACACAGGCCCAAATCCATGTATCTGCACAGCACAGCGATAGTCACTGAGCTGTCGTGTTGCCCATCAGATGGTCCAGGTCAAGCATAACGATGTGAAGCAGTAGGATACTCTTGAAAAAGGTCCAAGAGCAGTCCTCTCACGACCCATCGTGTGTATGCCCCTCGTTAGACAACAAGGTGGACCAAAGCACCTGTAGGAGAAAAACAAGTACATCAATATCATCATCTATTTACACACTTCCAAGGGACTCCCAAGGTTCATGATCCCTATTTTAAATCAGTTTTCTATACCCCTCCATTCCCATTCTGTTCATGTGCCCATCTAAGTATTTCTTAAATAACTCCAGAGTACCTGCCTCCACCACTTTACTTGGCAGTGCATTCCATACCCCCACCACCCTCTGTGTGAAAAAACTCCCTCTAGCATCCAAATTATACCTTACCCCCCTCACCCTAAGCCCGTGACCCCTCGTGCTATTTGAGTCCATCCTAGGAAAAAGCTTAACCCTGTTTACTCTATCTATACCCCTCAAAATCTTGTACACCTCTATTAGATCTCCTCTAAGTCTACGTCTTTCTAAGGAAAACAGTCCCAATTTGCCTAACCTCTCCTCGTAACTCAGACCTTCCATACCAGGCAGCATCCTGGTAAACCTCCTCTGCACTCTCTCCAGAGTCTCCACGTCCTTCCGGTAGTAAGGCGACCAGAACTGGACGCAGTATTCCAAATGAGGTCTAACCAATGTTTTATACAACTGCAACATTAAAGGCCAGCTCTTGTACTCTATACCCCTTCCTATAAAGGCTAACATGCTATATGCTTTCTTCACAACCTTCCCCACTTGCTCTGCCACCTTCAGAGACTTGTTCACCTGCACCCCCAGGTCCCTCTGCATTTCTATACTCTTAATAGGTCTACCCTTTATCATATACCTCCCCCCTACATTTTTTCTCCCGAAATGCATCACCTCACATTTATCAGGATTGAATTCCATCTGCCATCTATCTGCCCAAGCTACCAGCCTACCTATGTCCTGCTGTATCGCCTGACAATGCTCCTCACTATCCGCAAGTCCAGCCATCTTTGTATCGTCTGCAAACTTGCTGATCACTCCATTTACTCCCTCTTCCAAGTAATGAATGTTTGCCAAAATCAAACCTCTACATATTTTTTGTAAAGATTTACTTGGCTCACTGTAGACCACTTAAGACAATGTTGTGCTTTATTGTATGTAATACTGGATGAAGAACTGTACATTCAGTTTAAATAACTGTAACTACATGTTGTATCTTCAGCAAAAAGTGAAAATAATTCTATCACCGCTATAGGCTTTTTAAAAAGAATCACAATTGGCTTTCATCAGCAGCATTATTTATTTCTTCTTTTAATCATCATTTTGATGGCTTAAATAGGGAATAGCGTAACTTTTGGAAGTTTATGTTATACCTGGTATAACTTCAGCGGTCTTTTTTTCTAATAATGTTTATGTTATACCTGGTGTAACTTCAGCGGTCTTTTTTTCTATATATGTTAATCTTAAACCAGGAAATGGATGAATAATTTTTTAAAAACTCTGCAGGAGAGCCATGAAGCTCTTTGACTCATAACTGGGTGTGTCTCAAAAGAATTTTTGGATGAAGGACTGAAACAGTCAATATGGGGTGATAGCAATGACTCTACAGTCAGAAGGAATGGTCCCTCCCCTTCTGCTTCCACTTGAGGCTTTTTTGAACACTGGTGTAACTATGGACACAGGAGTTGATGATAAATCCTGATGTCTGCTTTGCTCATTATTGACAATTTCATTTAAGAGGGATCAATCAACAGGCACCAAGGCCTCTTAGTAGCATTTTCAATTTACCAAGGAATAAGTCTTATCCTAAAATTCAAATAAAAGCCATATACCATGCTGCACAGTAAAATTCACTTTATGCAGTTATCTTTTAAATAAATTCATGTATCAAAAAATGTAAAACAGAAACAACCAAAATATTTCAACCTTTTTTAGCCACAGAACTGAGTCAAAGACCATATTTTTCCATTTTAGAACAAGTTTGTATGACCAAGAATTAATAAGTAATGTTAAGAAAGGTGGTATCAACTCAATGTGAAATAGATTCTCAGAGAAGACACACCAACTATTACTGGTAAAAATATTCTCAGAACATTAAGTTAAGCCCAGTGGCTTGAACAGTTGAATATGAAGACTGCCATCCAAAGTACTTAGAATTTAATTATAGCCTTGGTTGATATAAGTTTTGCTTGAAATGTAAGTTTTGTTAATTCATGACTGGCAGCAAGGAAACTTTGGAGTAGCTGAGCATACCATCACGAGGAGAAGTAGATGAGCCTCACCCAACATCTCTTGAAGGTTGCTCAGGAAATACCATGATGTTCATGGGAAGGAGACAAAAATAGTAACTAGTGTCTTCCAATCATCAATTTGAATCATTGGAATTAATAACAGTATGCTAATCTGAATTAACCATTACAATTTCTCATACTATTCTAGTGGCCAAAAAGATTCAAATTATGATCCTCATTGAGTCTAAAACTGAGCACTGTTTTCTCAATTTATTCAATGATTCAAATCACTGTTTCACGGCTATGGCAGCACAGTTATTAGCACTGCAACTTTACAATGCCAAGGACCTGGGTTTGATTCTGGCTTTGGATGACTGTCTGGAGTTTGCACATTCTCCCCATATCGGGGGGACGGGAATGCTCTTTCGGAGAGTTGGGTCAAACTCGATTGGCCAAATGGCCTTTTTCTGCACTGCTGGGGTTCTACAGTCACCCAATAAGTACTAATGGTCATTTTAATAGGTCTTCATGCATATTTCCCAATTTTATCTCTGTAATGTGTACTGTTGCAGCCTAGATTTAATCTCAGATGTCAACTGCTTCCAGTAATTCACCCATAAATCCATTCTTCATGTATATGACTGCACAGTGCATTTGCAGGCTATTTATCTATGATGCATATCACAATTCAGCCCAATCAGTATCCACATATGCATACACACGCAAAGATTCCATCCAGGATATCAGACTGTGGTTAGGAATGGAAACCATGACAGATTTCTTTTTTTTTCACTAACCCAGGGGTATTGTGGTCATTTTAGCAATCTAATAGCCTCCAGATGAGATCAGCTAATTGAGGTTTGAAAACTCTGCATATTATGATCTGCTTACCCTTAAATTAATTATTGATATCATTAAGGCATTTTACAATCAGTCAAGGTAAAATGTAAGCAGTTGGTTTTGATTTTAAGATCAGTCACACCAAACACAATACCTTTAAACAACTACATTCTCATATCAATGGTACTACTTATCACTGCACCTCCCTGGTGACACATTACAAAATAAATTGTACCATGATAATGGGGGGGGGGGGGGGAACACAACATACAACATAGTAAACTCCAAGGCTTGCAACACAGCAAAATGTGTTTGCCAAAACACACACTGAACAAAATGGGATTACTGTCCACATATCCAATTTCAAGTAGCTACTGTGGTATAATGGGCCAATGGATTTCTCTACCTGTACCTAACAGAAATAAAAATTATTTTTCGCTGTATAGCTCCATTGCATCACTAAAGTTATTCATTAAAACATTCTGAGAAATCTCTGCTCATTGTAAAGTTTAAAAATAATCTTCTGATTTAATTTTTAAGTATTTCTCATTTTCTTCCTTCATTTCCATAGGCTTGGATTCTTGTTATGTTTATGATTCTCTGA
This sequence comes from Sphyrna mokarran, assembly GCA_024679065.1. NCBI lineage: Eukaryota > Metazoa > Chordata > Chondrichthyes > Carcharhiniformes > Carcharhinidae > Sphyrna > Sphyrna mokarran. The sequence continues at coordinate 98,171,523 of JAGIQG010000003.1, read as the reverse complement.
CACTGGCATCCTTTCAATTTGCAGCAATTGGAAGTCTAAGGTTAGACAATAGGAATTAAGTGCAGTTGTAAATGCTGGCGAGGGTGCCACTGGAAGGAAATGGGGGATACAGGGGGTGAGGGATACAACAAGGTGATTTGAGACAACCTTATCTATGTTCAAGATAGTAAGAGCAGAAGGATGACAAGATTGAAGGAGTGAATATGGGTAGAAGAGTTTACATGGTGAGAGAAGATAAAGGAATCCCAATGAATACATTAAGCAGAAAATTTGCCAAAGCAGAAGTTTCAATCAGTGGGGGTTACCATTCAATAAAGTTGCCTTGGTGATCATGTTGGCACAGCAGATAATTTTGCACATGTTCAAAAGGAATTCAAGTCTGGCAGATCAGCTGAGGAGTCGGAAAGCAGAAGGTAAAGGTGAGCTGCCATAGAGCAAAGCACCCAAGACATGAGAAATGCAGAGATCTATAGGTTGAGATAAGATTTGGTGCATTAATCAAAATGTACTTAGATTTGAACAAGCAGTGCTCCAATTATGCTTTGTAGAAATATATTATGCTCTGAACAGCTCTCCCATGCTGTTGCTCACAATGAGTCAAAGGTTATGCTGATTTATTACAATAAGAATGTTTATGCCATATCAGAGATAACATCTGGGCAACTGATTTATAATGATTAAATAAATCAAATCCCACTTTTAATACATGATGTTCACAATTTTTATTGGTGGCCTAAGGATCAAATTTTATGGTGCTGTTCATTATTCTGTTCAAGCCATAAATGAATGGCTTTACTTCACAAATTTATATTCCTTTAACAATTGTATTCTAATATATATGCCATAGACTTAGAAGAATTCCCATGTCAAGAGATGAAGAGGCAGACAAAGCACAAGCTTGTGTCTGTTTTCCATGGCTTATTTTTTTCCTAACCCAAAGTCAAAGGTTAAATCTTGAGAGACCGCTCTGCATCAAGCAATGTTTGACCAGGAGTCTCTTATGTTCTTACTGCCTGCCATATGTATTGGAAGGATTTATGGTTGATAACCAATCTGCTTGGTTGCATTAACAATGCACCTACAGTGACCATCAAGCCCTGCAATATCTCTTGAACCCAAAGCTTTTAGCTGAGAGGCAGGGAACCTGTCCATTGTGCACATGATCTCTCTATTTGTATAACTCTTGCCAGTTTTAAAGTTAAGAACACACAACAAGTTGGTATATCAGTTGGAGTTCAATATCCAGTATCAATAGTGGATAAGAAGAGTTAAACACACTGGACAGTCTTGCAGTTTGGCAGCACTAAAGGTCTTGGGCTTCAACAGTAAATGTTAGGGGCCTTGGAAGTTACTAGCATTGGAGTAGGCATCCTGGAATTTAACAGTAAAAGGAGATCCTTTGAACTGGCATCACTATGGGGTGGGGTGATCTTAGGGTTCAGAAGAACCGGTTTGTTTTTAAACCACTGATAAGTTTTTAGTGTCTGTTGACAGTGCAGAAGTGCTCATGACCCAATTGGAATTGATGAAGTCCCATTTCCAGCAGCAATTTTAAACATACATTAAGAAAAACAAACAGGTTTTGTTAAAGGGCCAGGGTGAAGCACTCCTTTGTTACACCAGCTAAAGGATGCATGTTAACACATTAGGATGGCATGCATCTGTCTAATCTTTTAAAGAAATTCTCCATTTCTTTATATTAAATGGGTTAATGATTCTGATAAGGTAGCAGAGAAAGGAATATCGTACAAATGTATCAAACACATGCACAGTCATATTGCCAAGACAGCAGTTTAATGCCTCCACTAGCGGGCAGAGGAATGCCATGCAAATGTTTTAGCTAAAACAACCAGCTATAATTTACAGGCTTGCATGATTGTAATGTGCCTCTTTAAAGGGTGAGTGTCTGGACAGTCATGTGACCCAATAGCCCAATTGGACAGGAGTGTGTGAACCCCAGGCTTTTACCATCAGAATTGACTGTGGAACTGAAAGGAGAAGACTTATACTGAAGCATTCCGTGCATAGTTTGAATTAGTTAATAAATAGTTGTTGCTAACCAGGTGGTCACCAATCATTACAATTATCACAACTGCAATGCATTTCAAGTCAAACCAATCATTGCAAAGTACAATCTGATGCTGTAATTACACATATTGTTCAGGAAAGTACGTGATTTTTTCACTGTCAGTTTAATTCATATGAAGAAAATAACACCAGTAAATATTATAAAATTAAAAGGATTGAGTGGAATGTTTTAACTTAAATAAATCTGCTATCCCCAATTAATTTCTAAATAAAAAAATCCTTTAATTTCTCAAAGTGGTGAAAACTTCAGTACTCTAACCATAAGTGGAAAATGACACTATCAGGAAATAAACTGCTGCACATTAAAACCAAAGTGATCTCATCACAGATGATTTTTAAAGGGTTCCATAAAAACTCAACTTGTATAACTGCATCATGTGTTCTAGCTCCTGTAGCACTGTGACAGTACAAATGATTTAAGATTGCCATGTCCTTGACTGAGCTGAAAAATGTAAAAGAAAACTGAGTCTGTCAGATTTGACTTAATCAAACCTATGGGATTCTGACTGTTCGTAAAAGATTCTATACAATGTCAATGGCTTAGTATATACTATTAAACAATGAACTTACATAGGTTTGACTTAAGTGAGCCCTCTACGACTGGCATATATTCCAGTCAATGGAACCTGGTGTTGCTTTTACCTTCTTGCTTGGGGATTAGTCCTTTGAACATTCCACAGGTACCATTATTTATCCCTTAAATAACCTGCAAGAAACTGTGTGGCATCTTACATTTGTCTATTTGTCTCGTTGTCCGGTTGTGACAGTCTTTGCCCGTGTACATTCCTGCAAGGTCATTGCTATGAACCATAATTCATCAAATTCAAAACTGGGAATGGGGAATGGCTAAAAGGAGGACTGTAAATACAATCCTCAATGTTATATACTCTACACCTTTACTTTGTTTTCAGATAACGTGCACCATCGCTTCTTGAGAATTTTCAAAACATACTGACAACTTACAATGATTTCAAAGGTTTGCAACATTAAGTTTCAAATCCATTCAGGCTTTATGATCTATGTTTTAGGTTTAAATGCCCTACAAATTTCAGTAACAATTTTTTCAATGATGCTGCTTTGGAAAATAATACATTAATGGTTTTGGACAATTGTGTGCAACTTATGAAACAGCCTAACCCTAAATATAAACATTCAATATTTAGAATGAATGATAAAGTCTACTAAGAATGCTTAAATGGATACTATTTGCCAAGGCTTGACCTATTCACATGGGGAGATTTAACCTGTGTGTTTAGATCTAAAGAACAATGTGATTCATGAAATGATTACCAATTCACATCAATAAATATTTTCTTATACATTATATATGGGATTTGCCTGTGATTTACAACAGATTATTTTCTAGTAGAGCAACATAATGAAATCTCATTCTTCTGTGAATATCATTCATCATTACAGAGACTGAAACAATACCAAAAAAAACTTGGGCAACACTGAAACTCTCGTGATGATAGCAAGCAGGTGTAGAGTTGGAATTTGAAGTTTGTCTCAAACCTGGCTTCACATGCCTGGGATTTAAGCACACATGTACTAATCTTGCAGATGGAATGGTATAAGTAAAAGCACTTAAATTATTTTCAGTAAAGGGAAGAGAGTTTCCTATTTTAAAACATACAAGCTAAACACAATGAATGAGCAATAGTCACTGCTCCCTCCATATTGTTGAAATAAATATATGCACAATTTTTTTTAACATGCACTTACCTGCACCCATTAATGCAAGAAACACAAACTTTCAAGAACGTAAAAAAGTACTAAATATCCACCAGAACAACCCTACTAAGGAAACAAAGCACATTGGTGCTTTACCTGTAACCTGTAACTATCCTGCAAAAAAAACTTGTCGAGGTAAAAAAGTCTCCCGCGACCAGGCAACAAATAAAATGATCTAGCAGTCACATATACAACATTGTATTACTGTGTCATGCAGGTGAAGAAGGGACCAGGTTCAATTAGAGTTGATTAAAGTCAGCCAGGCTTCAGAGACCATGGACTAGATGTGAAAAATCATCCAGGATTCCATTCTTCATCACAATCCAACAAAGTTTACTTATAGATTTGAGCATATGGACCCTTGGTAAGAGTGAGGATATAATTTCAACAACCCATGGTCAAATAGCTCACTGAAATGTTTTATGCAAACTTACACAACAATCGTCTTTTAAGTGAGGCAGAGGAGGCCAACTGCTATAATCTATCATACATTGGCTTCTGATGGATGAGGGCGAGCTGAGGTCATACAGACATAACTAATATAGAGAATCTGTGTGTAAGTCAGACCTTAAATACACTCAGTTCTTGCAAACTTGGAAGAAATTAATTCCACTAATTAGGTACTGAATGCTGAAGTAGTAGTGCAAAATTTCATATTCACAGACACTTGGTTATTAGTACTGTTCTCATAGGGTTGGCTTGTATGCGTAAGAACAAAAAAGACGTATAAAAGTATATCAAACAAAAAGAGTAAGAAATAAAATGTGATGTATGCAGCACGACCGAAAATCTGATGAAAAAAGAGAAAATATATAAAAGAGAGGAAAAGAAAACTGACGTAGAATGAAGGAAAACGAGAAGACATATAATGAAGTATGAAAAGCACAGAGGTAGATGTGTGAGTAAGAGAAGGATAGAGCCTGAAAGAAGTAGGTGTTAGTGCAGTTCCAGCTGTTTACGAATAAATATTAAAATTTGAGCTTGGTTATTTTGAAGGGGACTAAAAATGGCATTCATGAAAACCTTATTTCACTACTGAAGCCCGGATTATTGAATACACAATTGAGTTATCAGTCACACAACATATACAATGTGATAAATAAAATTGTCATTCACACCACAATCAATAATAATGTGGATTATAAATGACATGGCAGTGTGAATGCATGACATCTCACTAGATCTGTGGATTAATGATAGTGAACTGAGCTATCTATAATAACAACAGTCTTAAAAGATGTTAATTTCACTGCTTCAATGAACTCAGCTCATCCAGCTAACTTGCAATTGAAGCTTTTGAGAAGTATTTGCAAGCTTTCCAAACTGGTGCCCTTTTAACTACAACAACACATTTTCGAAATTGCCACACTGTAGGCTCAGATCACTTCACATGAATTGTTGAACAACAAATTTGAAGCCTCTTCAATCTAATTTCTTAGCTCTACTGTAACGGTTGAATGCTGTTGTCATAACTTGGATTTTTTTCAAAGTTTAATCCAAAAAAAGTTCTTGTGTTGTCCTTCAGTCCTGTTCAACAACACGAGTGGTATTACCCAATAAAAACAGATGCTGACAAAGTTTCACAATCTAACTTACTTCAGAAATAACCACTGAAATATAATTCTGGAGTTCCTTTTTAAACTTTAACGGTTACAGGGCTAGCACAAATTTCCAATTTGCATGCCAAAAATTATATGCTCAAACAATAGTAAATATCAAATATTAAAGCTGGCAAACCTATCTGCCAATTTGTATTTTGCAATGAAGTTTTTTTTAAGTTTCATTCAGATGTTTCATTATCATGCAAGATTTGTCCCATGAACATCTTTGAAATGGCTCAAAATGAGTCTAGTTGTACAAACTGCTGCAGACTGCAGCAGTTCAAGAAGACAACACACACCACCTTCAATTAAGGATAAACAAATAACACTGGCCATACCTGCAATGCACTCATCCCATGAATGAGTAAAAAATACATTTGGATGGCTATTAATGTTTAAATCATTGCTCATTCATTGATTAAAGGAATCTAGAACCAGTCTTCCTTAACATAGGTTTATTCCCAAAACCAAAAGACATCTTTTACCTTTCCCTGCACAGGTGGTAACCAGCTGTTAGATATATTTAAGAATAATGCCCAACCTTTCCCCAAATAGTAGTAGCTGTTCTCATACTAGAGTATACACTTTCACTATGACAGGTTTGCAATGTTAACAATTAAGAAATATTCAACTGTATACAATTTTTTAAAGTTTATTTATTAATGTCACAAGTAGACATACATTAACACTGCAATGAAGTTACTGTGAAAATCCCCTAGTCACCATACTCTGGCTCCTGTTCAGGTACATCAAGGGAGAATTTAGCATGGCCAATGCACCATTTTCTACTCTGCACCAAGACATTCTTGATTATATTTTTATATTTGTTCTGAGTGTGGATGACCCTAGCAAGTTAGCATTTACCATCTAAATTTTGGCTGTCCTGAAGACATTAAGAGTCAGTTGTCAAATGTGGGACATGAGTCAGACAAAAGCTGAACCTGGCAGGTTCTCTTCCATGAAGCACCTGTGTACCAGTTGGGTTTTTATTTTAACAACAAATCAGCAGCTTTCATGACTCATGTTCTGGTTCGGGGTCATAAATTTATTATCAATTGCAATTACACAATTTTCCAAGACAAGTTTTGGGCTTACAAACCAATACCATAACCTCTCGGCAACTTTACACTTCAACCAATAACTCAAGTTCCAGAGTCAACTGTTCGCTCTTCAGAATTCTGTGTGACAAACACAAAAGTTCCCTCAAAAAAAGATTTAAAATGAATGTAAATTACTCAAAGAGGAATTTAATAAACTCTTCAGAGTCCAAAATCCTACAATGGAAAAAAAGGAATTTGAGGAAAAACCTATGTCGTTTTTTCCTGAGGTTCTCATCAGTAACAGGGATAGGCAGATTTACATGCCTTTATTAATTTCACCATGAAACATCATTTAGTAAGTCAATACCATGAGGTGCTTGAACATATGCTTTTGACAAGGAACAAAAAGTATTTTGAATATTTTTTTCAGTATTTTCCTTGATGCATCTTATGACATACTAAGTTATATTCTGTAAAGAAGATGCTAAATTTGACTCTTCCCCTGTTAGTTAGTTCATGCTGAGTTAGTTCATCTCAAGAGAGACATTGAAGATACTAAAATTGGCAAGAACACCTCCAAACTAAAGGAAGAGACAACAGATGAAAACAATCATACATCTTCAATCTACCCAAAGATACCTGCTGGAAAGTGGGGATAGGGTCAAGCAAATGGCACTGATTTAAAGTGACTAAGTCAAACTCAGCTTTTTATGCATTGAATTCCAGGATATTGACCAGTGTTTTGGGATCACATTCCAAAATTACATCTGTTTATAATTAGGCATGCTGGTTTATGGTGACCAAATAAGTCACATTCTATTTTTATTGCATGGGATTCCAAAAATGGTAGTCTGGGATTTTTGCCAGTGTTCTTGGGCCTGAATGTCATGATTCCATCCATTTATCTGTGAAAACGTCAAAACTGTGGCCTTGATAACAGTTCATCTGTGATTCCTCTCATAGCTGAATAGTCTCCTGATAATCACTAGATAAAACTCAATAAGAACAACCCTTTGAGGGAGGTATGTGAGAAACATGAATCTGAACAAGAGATGGATGTTGCATACGATTTGGTTTTCATTGCAAAGGGATGGCTGCAAATACACCAACCAACATGTTAGACCCAGAAGAACCCTATTTAATAATCACCTGACTCCAGCCAATAACTTTGGCTTCAATATCCATGGATTTTGTCGGCTGAAGTTAGCCAGGGCTCCTTACTCTCAATTAGTGTCTACCATGCTGGAAAGTACCCACTTTGACAGAATCAATTCTGGTCTTGAGTGACTGTGTGAAGATTGTACATTCTCCAAGTGTCTCCATAGGTTTCCTCCAGATGCTCTGGTTTTCTCACACAGTCCAAAAATGTGCAACTTAAGTGGACTGGCCATGCTAAGCTCCTCCTTAGTGTCCCAAGATGTGTAGGTTAGATGGATTAGCCATGGTAAATGGGTGAGGTTGTAGGGATAGAGGAGGGTGCTTGAACATGTGCTTTTGACAAGGAACAGAAAGTATTTTGAATATTTTTTTCAGTATTTTCCTTGATGCATCTTATGACATACTAAGTTATATTCAGTAAAGAAGATCCTGAATTTGACTCTTCCCCTGTTAGTTAGTTCATGCTGAGTTAGTTCATCTCAGAGAGACATTGAAGATACTAAAATTGGCAAGAACACCTCCAAACTAAAGGAAGAGACAACAGATGAAAACAATCATACATCTTCAATCTACCCAAAGATACCTGCTGGAAAGTGGGGATAGGGTCAAGCAAATGGCACTGATTTAAAGTGACTAAGTCAAACTCAGCTTTTTATGCATTGAATTCCAGGATATTGACCAGTGTTTTGGGATCACATTCCAAAATTACATCTGTTTATAATTAGGCGTGCTGTTAATTAGGCCTTTTCCAGTAAGTTGACAAAGTACTCATATTAATTTGAATTCAAACCATTTTAAAGCATTTTAATATACTTACTATTGCAGTAACTTCATTATTTGCACACAATATTCTTCTAATTATTGAAAAATTTACTAAATATTTAGAATTACGGGAGAGGGCCTGGGTGAGATACTCTGTAGAAAGTCAGTAAGACTTGATAGGCCAAATGGGCTCTTCTGTACTGCAGGGATTCTATGATTCTATGAATGAATATCAAACTAGATGCGTGTCACAATCCAATACATGTCATAGTTTATGTTCCTGCATGAATGACTACTTTGGTCAAGAATCAGAGATCTGCTGGTGCCATGGAATTCAAATTGTGTATTAATTACAATTCCCAGGTGAGGTAGAGAAAAACAAGCTATTATTGAGCCTTTTCCAGTAAGTTGACAAAGTACTCATATTTATTTGAATTCAAACCATTTTAAAGCATTTTAACATACTTACTATTGCAGTAACTTCATTATTTGCACACAATATTCTTCTGATTATTGAAAAATTTACTAAATATTTAGAATTGTAGCCAAACTATTACAAACATCCTAAACATCCTATCAGTTAAAATAGCTATTCAGAGCTTCACACAAGAATGTCTTAGTTTCACGACAGATTAATAGTTATTACATTTTGCGGCTACATATTCCTCAAAACCCAGAATACACCAGGAGGAGTCTTTTCTTCCTGATTGCAAAAATATCCTAAGTCTGCTATAAAAGAGAAGCAAAATGAGTGAACTATATCCTTAAGTACCACCTTTGGATGTAATTTCTCCCCGACAATCAACAAGACTCTCTAAATGGTTTGTTTCAGCATTAGCCTCTTCCCACTAAGGTCTATACCAAAATAATACTCATTACAAATTATTCAGGAGATATATTTGCAAAATTGATTTGATTTTTAATTCAACAAACAGAATATAAATGTGCAGAAAGGGAACATTCAAATAGTTAATAGAAATTAATCAGGTTGTAGTAAGTTTCAGGTATGTCCTATTTTTGGCTTAATGGAATGTGATCATTTGCAGTTTCAAAAGCCCTGACAAACATCTATCTTTCGAATAATTTAGTATTCATAGGAGTCACCCACAACTGACAGTCCAAATGTGTTTCATTACAGAAGCATAGGTGCAGACTAAACAACTTACAAAAGGAGGTTGCATCGTTCAAAATGTGAAATCCAAGACAATAATATTTATAAAAGGACACATACTGGACCTTCAATTCTAAAATATGTTGCTCTGTCAGATATCACCAGATTTTTTAAAATGTCATAGCAGCTTTATCCAGCTTGTGAGGCACACACAGAAAAGACAGAAAGTAGTACAGACCAAGAAATGAAACAAACCACAGAAAGTTCATGTTATGAGGTTTATTCACAGTACAAAAGAAAACAAAGTCAAAAGAAAACACAGGAAATCAATTAACATACTTTGACTTCAATATTTTCAGTTTATCTGAGCACTTTTTACACACCAGTGGTATCTTGCACTAACAAACAATTAAATAATTTCATTTTTGCATTTTTCAGATTGTACAATAAAATACTGAGGCCTTTTATCACCTGCATGATAATGCTGGACAAAACAAACTCAGCACTGACAGGCACAGTTCTAATGTATTACTAAAATTAAACACCTTATCTATCCCATTGTTTCCAGTCCTACAAGTATAGAAGAGGCAAGTCCTTCATAATTTGCCTAACACTTAAATCTTACTTAAAATCAAAATACATTTCTTACATGTTTACAGTAGCTTACACATTAAACTGTTCGAAAGAACAAGTTTAGTTGATAGTGAGAAACATTTAATGGATCAGTCAACACAAATATCACTCAAATTTCCTCAGTCTGATATTGGATTTTAAAACAAATGTCTCCCAATTTTTCCAATTTTTTAAATTTGTATATGAGAAAATTGCTGCCATAATCGTTCAGCAAAGGATTCATTCAAAAACTGAAACACTTTCCTATATATTGCATCTTCAGAAGTTCCACATGACCTTCAAAGTTTATCAATGGGCTGTTACTACAATGGCAAACTCGAAAGATTCTGTTTTATGAACAAAGAGCTGAAACATAGAAATACAAAAAAACTTGGATATATATAGCACTTTTCATGAGCAAAGTACTTTACAGCCAACTACAAAAACAAGTTTGCTCCAAAATATCGTATTTATTAATCCCAAGTTATCTGGCTTTACATTATAAAATAACTTGTAATAAGTATAAAGAATTCTGAAAGATGAGTATGCCTAAAATGAAAAGATCCGCTTGATGCAATGCAAATAATAACGCTAATCAGATCATTGTACCCCTCAGATATGTGACATCAGGCACATAGAACGATCAGTTCAAATGTAACACATGCAGAATTCCCTGCAAAATTGAATTTAAGTTTCAGATACTTTATTAAACATTCAAAATGAAAACTTGTGTTCAGTAATAGCTGAGCATGATGCAATAGGTTCCTGCAAAAATCTGTTAAATGTGGAAAATGACAAAGCAAGCTGGACCACTTGATCTCAGACCTCATTCCCCTTTCTTAAAAATCATTTCCACATTGTAGTTTCCATTAGACTGTTGCAGCAGATGTTGGCTGTTAAACCCCACAGACGACACAGTTCACAACTTCACTGAGACGGCTGCTAGCCACATCTGCAGCTGATGAGACTGAGAGCGGAGAAGTGTGGCAGACAGCCTGTCCAAAGCACTGTATTCCACTCTGCCCTTCAAAAAAAAAATCACTTTCTGCAACCTACTACTTGTTAACTTCTCTGCTTATGCCATTTAGAAGCAGCCTATCAATGTAACTTCCTCAAACAACTTTGAGCTGTGTGTGTGTGTATATGTGTGTGTGTGTATGTGTGTGTGTGTGCATGGGACAGAAAATGAGAGCATCCAGGAAGCAATGTGTTCGCACAGAGGAAGCAAGCTGTGGCAGCATTTCACAAACCACAACACCTCTGCTAACTCCTCATTAACTGGGCTGCATTCCAAATTCATTTACAGCCCCTAGAGAAAGCAGCTTCTTGTGTTTATTAAAATGACAAAACAGAACAGATTTACATATGCAAAACACAGAAGCAACAGGCATTCCCCTCAATTGACCTACAGCATGTCGGAGCTGTTGTGGCAGCATAGTTATTCCCTCACAGATTCTGTACCAACTCAGATGCGTAAGAATACCATCTGGGTACCGCTTATTTAAATCTGGCAGCTTTCCTACAGCAAGTTGGAATGGAAATGTAAGGAAATAAACTGCATCATTTACTTAACATTCACTTACTGTTGTTGCTGTAAAACACTTAAAGAACAATCAGCTTCATTATTTCTACTGTGTCATCCAAATAATGATTTGCAACTTAGGCTATAAACAGCAATATAACAAGACTGTGGATTCATAATGAGATGACAGCAGTGATTTCATTCTAACTAAGTCCCTCATATGTGAAAGACGCAGCACAGTAATCTTGCAGACCACTGTGACCTGAGTAGCACACATCCTTTTTAAAACCAATACTTCTTTTGAAGTGGGTTTCACTGGGCCTAGTATTCTGTAAAACATCAACTCAGTGAGGCCATCGCTGGTATCTATAACCTCCTTTGTATCAGGCACTTTCACATTTTCAACAACTCAACCACAGCCTGTCACGTTAGCATCAAAATATGAATCCCCAAATCCCTAATCATAACTGACACTGGAGCTTTTTTTAGGTCCAGAGAAAACTCTTTCACTCCAAAACAAAACAAAGCTAAGCAACATCTTACTCATTAGAGTATAGCATGAAATGCCTGTAATATTCATTCAAGTAATAAGATCTTTACAAATTTGCTTTGACTGCACATTATGAAAGAGGAGTGGTACATTTCAGATTGACTGCAGGATTAGTCACACACAAGTATGACTACAACATCTGGTGCATGCTGACACAGAGCTGTATGTTTTAACAGCAGTGGGCAGTGCCTGAATGATCGCAATCTTTTGGTGACATGATTGAGAACAGGCATAAAAACCCTTTCCTAATTTGTTCTTCTGACTTTTACCCAATTTGCCCTGTCAAGCTGACAGAACTAAACCCATATCCCTATTGGCATATTTTTGGCACTGAGTATAAACTCTTCAAATTTGGAGTTTCAAAGTTACTCCACTTCAGGGATAGGTTTCAAATCAACAGCAATTCAGAAGCAGTACACTGTAAACTGTCACTGAATTTCAAGCTGACAACTACATCCAAGAACATCTACCTTCACTGAATTGTTATACTGTAGAGACACACAAACAGAGCCATTATTTGTGCATGTATGGTCACAATGGATGTACATTAATGAAGGTCAAGAAGACACCAAACAGTCCAAGTTCCTATACATAAAAAAGGCCAGATCTGTTGACATTAGAAACACATTTTTTGAAACTATCGGGCAGTTTTACTCAGCATAAATGCAGCACATGAGGTAACCAAGCAAAGCTTACTCTTTGTAATGTACCTATCAGAATATACCTTTCAGAAACAATCAACATTAAATTTATTATGTTTTAATAATAATTCTGTGCTTTGTGGTTAGAAATACATACAATAATTTGCAAACTATTCTCTATAAAACAAGATAACCATATGTCACATTGCTCTCTGAGTAGCTGTTGGTGGAAGCTTGCCCTCCATTTTACATGGGGAGAGCTGAATGGCACGGCCCATACATGATGTAAAGATGCCCAACCAAACATACTGAAACTTGTCTTGCCCAACACATCTAAACGATGCATTAATGACATGAAAACAGAGCACATAATGTAGATATTGCGCATTGATTTTGTAACCTATTAAGCAAGAACGGACATGTGGACTGTCTTTTGAAACAGAGGGTGGACTCAATAGGTTAAAACTAAAGGCTGAGACTGTCATTCCAATTTAAGAAGGTAATTGTTAGGTTCTAGAACAGCTTGAAGATTTGGAGCTTTTAAAAAATGTTTATTTAGTTACATTACCAAAATACTGGCTTGCTTGTACAGTCATTACCAACTACTTCCCTTGCCCATCCCCTCGATGCATAGGAGTTAATGAAAGCAATATTGCAAAAATATCCTGAATCAAAATAAATAGTAGCAATCACAATACGTAGAGAAAAAAATTTCAGTTGATAGCTTCATGTACACATGCACTACCTAGAATAATAAAAAGACTGCCACTCTATAGCAGTCTTGTCCAAAGATGGCATGTTAACTGAAACACTCATGAGAGATTTACTAATAGCTTCCTTGATCCAAAGATGGAAGGGGTGAAATAAAACAAAAATAAAATGGAAAAACTCAGCAGGTCTGAAAACGTGTGTGGTGACAGAAATGGAATTTTGAATCAAATATGAATCTTATTCGGAAGGACTCCAAAGAAGACACTTTCAGTTTAAAACGCTATCTCCATTTCTCTCTCCAAAGATGCTGATTTGTACAACCTACCATATTTTGCTGTTATTTTAGGGAGGGGTTTTGTGGTTGTGGTGGGTGGTGGCAAAAGAAGTTCTAATCCAGATCCATTTGCATGGATATCAGGCAAGAACAGAATCAAGGATGGAAGTGATACCATCACAACTCAATACCATGCCGACACTCATTGTCTGGACTTACGAATTAGGAATGGTTGCTTGGGTGAGGCACTTAAAAGCCAGCACCTGTGGAAACACACACCAGAAGTACCTTTGGGGAAGAGAATGGAAATATTTTTACAAATATAATACTTAGTAACAATTCTTTTAGTTGATGAGTTTTCAATATTCATTGAGAATATAAAAATTAGCATATTTTCCTCAGATCAATTGATCCAGCTATATTCATACTGGCACATTACTGCATATACTGTGATACCCGAAATCTTGTTCTTCTTTGGAAATGCTTCAGCTCCAGGTGTCACAAAAACCAGCAAAGCTTCTCAATGAACTCATTCAAACTGGCATTTTTACTGTGATAAACGCAAAATACTGTGGATGCTGGAATCTAAAACAAAAATAGAAAGTGCTGGAAAATCTCAACAGGCTGGCTGCAGCTGTGGAGAGAGACAGAGCCAAAGGGCAAGGAAGCCATATTAAGATTAAGAGGGCAAATGATGGTGAAAATATTGACAATTTTAAATTTAAGACCTTGTGATGCAAGATGTCAGTTCACTCAGTAGCAGGACACTTGCTTTCTACTTTTCTTTTCCTCACAATAAGAGGAGTGGAATTTTACCACGTTTGGAGGCATCAAGTAGCCCAGGCCCGCACCAGCGCTTGGATCAATTGGGGTCCATAGGTAAACAGCCAATGGATGATCACCAAGAGCCCCTGAGAAGGGGGTGCCTCCCATTTGTACCCTGTATTTCCTTTTCCATGGGCTCCCCACGACTGTCCTCCTAAATCAAACCCCTTCCCTCCCCTTGCCAGAGCCTCCAATCTGGCAAAATCCATAACTTACCTGGGTCTTGGCTCCATGCCTCCTCAGACATACGTAGTACAAGAAAAGTGACCACGGCTCCGAGTGATTCTGCTGGGACTAAGTCTTGCCCTGAACCAACATAAACCCAAAAGCCATTAAATCACTGCAGAGTAATCTAGCCAAGTGGAAGCCAGACACAAGTTCCAACTTTTCAGCTGGAGAAAGGGACCATCCTGCTTTGCATTAAATTCCAGCCCAAATTTCTGATGGCTCCAAAATAAGACAAGCTTTGAGAGAGGAAACAAATTGAGACTGTTTTCCTTAGAAAGACGTAGACTTAGAGGAGATCTGATAGAGGTGTACAAGATTTTTGAAGGGGATAGATAGAGTAAACAGGGCTAAGCTTTTTCCTAGGATGGACTCAAATAGCACGAGGGATCACGGGCTTAGGTTGAGGGGGGTAAGGTATAATTTGGATGCTAGAGGGAGTTTTTTCACACAGAGGGTGGTGGGGGTATAGAATGAGCTGCCAAGTAAAGTGGTGGAGGCAGGTACTCTGGATTTATTTAAGAAATACTTAGATGGGCACATGAACAGAATGGGAATGGAGGGGTATAGAAAACTGATTTAAAATAGGGATCATGAGCCTTGGGAGTCCCTGGGAAGTGTGTAAATAGATGATGATATTGATGTACTTGTTTTTATCCTACAGGTGCTTTGGTCCACCTTGTTGTCTAACAAGGGGCATACACGCGATGGGTCGTGAGAGGGCTACTCTTGGATTTTTTTTCAAGAGTATCCTAGTGCTTCACGTCGTTAGTGTACGCTTGACCTGGACCATTTGATGGGCAACACGACAGCTCAGTGACTATCACTGTGCTGTGCAGATACATAGATTTGGGCCTGTGTCTGTGGGAGTTTGCACATTCTCCCCGTGCTTGCGTGGGTTTCCTTCCACATCCCAAAGATGTGCTAATTAGGCTACTTATTAGGCTAATTTGGCAAAATAAATTCTCCCTAAATTGTCTCAAATTTGGTTTTTAATCCATAGATCTATAAACATGGACAGGGATCGCGTGTAGAAGTGGGAACATCAAGGTGGAGGCGCGGGCTCGTTGGGCCGAAGGGCCTGTTTCCCATGCTGTTTTGTTCTAAATATGAATTCTAAATATTTTATTTTACACTTTATTACTCACAAAAAAGCTGTTACATGTACAACCTTTAGCAGTCAATTCAAGAGCATATTTGCAGAAATACAAGAAGGTGTTGCTTTTCCCAGTCACTCATATTTCTTGCACAGAAATTGGTGTGTGGCAAGGGGAAGAATAGAAGAGTAGAAACAAAGTTATATAAAGAAACAAAGAGCAAAGATAAATCACAGCTGTTACTGTATGTTCATATTTTCTATTGAATATTTACCACTGTTCAATCTAATGGTGTATAAGCTGAGTTTCAAGACAGTCTTGTATTCTATTACTTCAAACACAACAATCCAGGATGTAAACAAATATCATTAAGATATCAATTGTTCCATGCAAATCCAGATAAATTGCAACATCCTTTTTAACAAGCTGACTATGGGTAAGTAAAACACATAACGTACAATAGCATACTTTTATATGTTTCTGATATTGTATTTGAAGATTCTTCTCAGTGCATCAATAAGTCTCCATTAATGTAGATTATATTTAACAACCCTTCTTCAAACATGATCATGCTGACCTGAGATCTGCACTTGAATTAAAATCAAAATCTTAGTAACTCATTGACTACAACCCTGACCTGGAACATCATACCTTCAAGGACCTCTTTCAGAGTTGATCTAAGCTTGTGATGATCAGATATCACAATGACTTTAAAGCACAGCAATCTAAAGAGTGATCCACAATTACCCAAAAATCTTTAATCACTAACATCTCTGAAAAATAAGTGACATCAAATCAGTAAAATAAGCAGTGGATAATGCAGTCACACTGATTGGCAACTGTCCATCAGCCTAGCGGAGAAGTTAAATCTGCTATTGTTTGTGTTCTGCTGAGTATGCACAAATCAATAAGCATGTCTTGACAGCACTGGTCATGAATGTTAAAGGCTGGAACACCCTTGGAATGTTACTGGTTTTGTGTTAGTGGCATAAGAATGTCACATGTCTTAGAATAAACAAGGAACCCAACAGCAAAAGTTACAAGGATCTACTTATTAACTGAACACCAGATTTGGAATGGCTAAACTATTCCTTTATTCAAATTATCTGCTTTATTTCTCCTGGAGCTAGATTTTACATCCACAGATTAGGTAGGCTGTCCCCCTGTAGGAAATAGGGCACTCTGATGCAATATAACACCATCACAGCAATCTCCAAAATTACAGAAGATACGCGGGTGCAGAAAACTGACAGCCTACCCACCATTTTGAAATCATTAATTAGCAAGTTACTGTTAACAACTCGATTTTCTGAACTTTTTCATTGCCCGCCACAATTTTGGGCCTCAGCCATGAAAAGGTTTAGGAATATTTTATGCCCACAATGTCAAGGTGACCCAAGAGCAGAAGCAAAGGCTTGTCTCCAGGACAAAGGCTGAATATTATCAGCAGATTCTACTAATGAAGGTGACAATATTTGCATATTTTTTTCAAATTTTTTTGAGCCTTCAATAAAATATAAAGAGACATTTGGAGAGCAAGGACCCTTTAAACTTGTCAACATGACTAACATTCCATTTGCGGCATTACCTCTTTGTCCTGGTACACAGTCCTGACTCAGTTCAGAACCCCCTACTCCCCTCCTTTTACACCTCTAATTTGGCCTCCTTCCCACTGGTCAGTAATTGTCCACTATTTGCTTGATTGGATGAGCTGAGCTGGTGGCATGGGATTGGGGGGGATTGGGGAGGGGGGGAAGAATTCATGGAGGCTGGGGGACAGGGCAGCAGAAGTAAGTGGACCATGCAGTTTCCATTCCATGTTCCTCAACCCACCAAACAACATAAAATCCAGCCCCATATTTTGAGTTCCAGTTTTTCTACTTTTCCCCTCTTTTATATTTTACTTTTCAAGTCACTTCCATTAAATGCAGTTTTTCTCCCCACCTACAATGCAAATAGAAGAACATACAACTTTACGCAGAATGCATGTATCTCCAGTAACCCTACAGATTTACTTGCTAAGATCTTAACCATATGCTTCACAAGCTAAAATGCACAAAAGTTGGGACAATGCTGCAATGATGTGTGCTTTCTCTTCTAAGTGGTCCCTAAAAAGCTGTGGGAAGCCATTATAACCAGAAGAACGAGCGTCGATTTCTATTAATAATGGTAACGTTCTGCTTTTCATCTTACAAAAAAATAGAGCAAGTAGTAAAGTAAGGTTTATCACCAGATACAAAATACACTGCCATCGCAGGACTGACATTGGTCAGAATGCAAGAATTACTACATCATCACAATCCTCTTGTGAATGCGAAATTTTACTCTGCCATACACAGAAAATAGCAACTGAACAGTGTTTTCATTTTGTCAGGTACACAATCATTCTGAGCCTGCTAATACATTTTGCACTATGAGGAGATCTTTCAATCTGAGATATATTTTGTGAGGGTTACAATTTACCCAAGTGCTAAGTTTTGTGGTATCACCTAATCATCTGAAGGAAAAGGACTGCCTTGTAAGTCGTTGCAAATCCTTTGATTATTTGTTAGCTGAGTTGGCTAGATGGCTAGAGTGTGATGCAGAGTAATGCCAACATTTAATGGGTTCAATCCCTGTACTTGCTGTGGTAATTTGCGGAGGCCTGTCTCTTTGCCCCACCCCACAGTTGTGGACAGATGTCCCTGCATTTAACAGAAGTGAAATGAAAAGTAACATCCCTCAAGCTATATATAACCAATTAACTCTAATATGGAGATAAATGTCTGTAGTCCTTTGTGACCTATGTCTAATTACCATAAAATTTACCAGTAACCAAAAGGATGAGAAAACTTTTATGTATAGCAAGTGCCTGCTCAAAACAGTAGTGAATTAGAAGATCTGTGTATATACTAAGAAACTGATGAAGCATGCAATATTCTTGAACTTGAAACAGAAATAGCCAGTTCTTGTGCTGAGTTTGGAAGAAGTTAAGCACATCACAATTTTACAACTGAGCTCAGAGATCATTCTTAGTTCCACAATTTTGACATTAGTAATGTGTGACAAAAATAAACAAACTATTCCATTGCTAATAGTTGATTCAATATCAACAGATGTAGCTAATTTCAACAGTCCTGCCAATCCAGTGTAATACAAATAACAATCTTAACCCATGTTATGTAGTTGTGTTGTATCACTTTGCAGTGAAGAATTGTAGCCGTACAGAAAAATGACTGATGACTTTGGTGTCAATAGTAATATATGGTTTGGGCATCCATGAGGTGTTTGTGGACTATGATCATTACTCTGTCATCATCTTGCCATCCTTACCAGTCTAATTCCTCTCGGTCTTCCATCCTAGTCCTTTACTTCTCAAGTATCTTTGTACACCTCTCACCTCACTAGAAAGGGTGAAGAGGAGATTCACCAGGATATTGCCTGCACTGAAGCACAGATAGGAAGAAGTTTTTCCCCTTGGGAAAAGAGGGGTCAATAACAAGGAGGCATAAATTTAAGGTAAGGGGCAAGAGATTTAGAGGGGATTTGAGGAAGTTTTTTTAACCCAGAGGGTGCTGAGAATCTGGAACTGACTGCCTGAAAAGGTGGCAGAGGCAGGAACCATCACAACATTTAAGAGGCATTTAGATGAACACTTGAAATGCAACAGCATTCAAGGCAATGGGCCAAGTAATGGAAAATGGAATCAGAATAGATAGGTGTTTGGCAGTTGGCACAGGCTCATTAGGCTGAAAGGCCCCCCTCCTGTGCTATGAACCTCTATGAATGGGATTTTATGGCCTCACTCATCCAAGAACCATAAAATCCCATCCGGGGTCAACAGACCTTTCTGTGATCCACCCCTTGCCCGCTCAAATTCCTGTGCAGTAAAACTTTGGCCTATGTCTCTATTCTTTCCACTACTCTTAAGGTCAACTCAGAATACCATGCTGCTTAAAGTTAAGCTGCAAATTTGGGAGAAAGATTCAACATGATGCTTAACAAACTTTTTAAGAAGTTGCCGTTAGGTCAATACATAAATAACGATGGCAGCACAGTGACACAGTGGTTAGTACTGCTGCCTCACGCCACAATTTGGGTGACTGTGCAGAGTCTGCACATTCATCCTATATCTGTATGGTTTTCTTCTGGGTGCTCTGGTTTCCTCCCACAGTCTAAGTGATGCACTGGTTAGGTGGATTGGCCATGCTAAATTCTCCCTCAGTGCACCTGAACTGGCGCTGGAGTGGCGACTCGAAGATTTTTACAGTAATTTCATTGCAGTATTAATCTAAGTCTACTTGTGATACTAATAAATAAACTTAAATGTGTATTTATCCTGTTTAATCTTCAAAACAATTTAAAATGACTATATTTTAATGCACAATTAACATGCACTGACTCTAGTACGAGTGTATAGTAATGCGCTCATTACCAGCTGCGATATTCAATATTGTTCTCACTGCTTTGATTCTTTCAATTTTATTTCTATCATCAATTTATAAATTATCTTTCCCTCCCATCTTTTCGTTTTGCTTTTGGAAGCCTAACTTATTCCACTGCAACCTCCTATTCAAAAACCTAAACAAGAAATGGAAAGGTGATAAGCAACCAAAGAAAGGAAATTTAATGAGAGATTCCAAAAATCTATATTAATCTTAATAGTGACCAGTAAAAATAAATTAAGTTGTTCATTTTTATGTTCAGTTGACTTCGGAAGATGTGGTTCCCAGCAGACATTATAAGTAATAATATATATTATATATACATTTATATAAAATCTATAGATAGGTAGATAGATACAAATGACATACATAGTGTGACATTTCTGTGAAATCTAATTTCATGTTGCTTACTGAACCCAGTTTTCATTTCCTTTCAATAGACACAGCAAAGTTTTTTCTACCTTTTCAAGTACAACTCCCATTAATTGCACTCAGCATTTTGTTAACATCTTTTTGTTACTTAATTTTTACATCTTGTACATCTGTCTACACCTAGCAAAACTAAACTACCGGTTTAACCGTATTTTGATTCAGTAAATATATTGCTGTGAGAAAAAACTCTGAACAACTAGAAGTTGGAAACGAGATGTTTATATGCCATATACCATGATACAATGGTTGTAACGTTTGTCACTGAATAAGAATATCTTTTTGTACACTACATTGTAATGATACATTTTACTACATATGTGTAATTAAATTTGCTGTTCAAAAGCTGCATTACACTATGTGACTGATTATCAGGGATGATTTAATCTAAAATTGCACCTTTGTTCCATTATTTATATACCATAGTCCAAAACTCAAGATGTCCATTTACTGAGGTTTAAACCAAATGTGCACATTTGTTTTGGACAGATATCTATCGGATACTGAGCTTGTTGAATTAACACACTACGACTAGCAAGGAACCACAAGAGACAATGTGGCAAAAGCTAATACATTACACACATGCAAACAGCATTTTTATTAAACTGTACTGTTCCACAAATTGACTTTTCCAAAGGAAACATCATAATGAAAGCAACCTGCCAGCAATCCTATTTCATATGCAATCTGTGTTTAAGTCATTTATGTGGGCTCTCCTGATCACTCAGTACACTTACCCAATAAGCAGTCGAGTCCTACAGAGCAGTAAGGAATCAAGCTCTCAATCTGGGCTACATTAGTTTACCTCAGCTAGGAAGCAACAGAGCCTGACAACTGGCCTCAATGTCCCTGGATTAGGAAGGGGAAATTTTGCTAGGGAAAACACACAACTAAGCAATGACCCTTGTTGGAAGCCAACTGAAAATAGTCTGGGGTCTGCTGTGATATCCCCCTGTCTCCCCAGTAGAACAGATTGTCAAAACTGTTAAAGCTCACACACTGCCAATTGCCATCACGAATAAAGAAGGTCAATCAGTATCAGTAGAACCATGTTAGTAAGTAAACGAAAGACAGGAACAAACTTGTAAGGGAAATGTATGTGTTCCTTTTTCTTAAATTTGGTAGTAATTTAAAATATAAATTGTATTCACATTCAATCTTGCTGTATGAATGGTATGAACTTAGTAAAGCAAATATTTGGACATTTGGGGATCAAAGTTCTGGTTCTGTACAGTGGAACTTCCAAATATCCAGGTCCACAGACCCCTCTGCCCCCATCCTAAATTATGGAGACATACATGGGTTGGTCACTAGGATCTGTAAAGATACATCAGAGAAGACTATGCCAGAATGAAAGGTCTGGGAAAGTCCTCTCAAGGCCTATCTCAGCAACCCCAAGAAAGCTATCAAGCCATATGTAGAAGAAAATCAATCTCCTCTGGTCCATCATTCATTTCGCCCTACATTTTGCAACCTTTGTTAAATCCATAACAATACCTCCACCTGTAAAGATCAGAATTTCATCGTTATGGTTTTAAATTTAACCTGAACTACAAAATATAAAAATCTTAAGAATAAATTTGGTTTCAAATGTAAGTTTTGATAAGCCAGTTTTAAAATAACTAATTGCAGCACAATGCAGTGTAAAAAATCAATTTAAGATGAAGTGTTGCATTCTTTTTTTTCAAGGGGAGGGGAGGAATTTACCATGACAAATGTGCATAAAATGTGCTCCAAAACCAAACTAAACCAAAATGAACCCAGTGGTGTTAAATGAGCTTTAAAATAGTTAAACGCATTGTTAGATTAACCGTGTCTATTTGTTCCTGTGTTTCTAACCTTTAAATTTTGCTTGCAGCTAAACAGCTTTTTCAAGCATAAAGGTGCTTTTCAAATTACAAGCATTTAGCATTTTTTAATAAGCATAGTGACTAGCTTTTTTTAAAAAAAATCAGGTGCCGATTATCTCAATTAATTTGGTCGTGGGTGGAACACAAAGTGTGTTAAATATTAAAAGCTCAGTGCAGATTCCGTCACCAGGTTAAGGCTTGATTCTATCAATTGCAATCGAAATGCAAACGTAAGGCATATGTAATCAAGGCTGCACAGATTATTAATAAAATTACTGTATGCATGTTACCTGCTTTGAAGCAATCAGGCAAAAGTCCCTTAGCATTGTTCAAAGCTTATACAGTTTTACGTATAGGCAAACTTTAAAATTAACAAGCATTTATGTTCCATTCCTTAATGTAAAGATTTCATCATTTAAAAAAATACATTAATATTTCCCAGTTGATAGGAAATATTTTCAAATTCAAATTAAGCAGTGATGTATACGATTGGAGATTTGCAACTTTTCATAAACCCCATGTTTGGTCAATACAAAAGCTGGTGACTTATTTGAAAACGTGATTATTATTTACTTACTTCCAAGTGTCAAAAAAACTAATTTAAACTAAAACAAATGTATTTCTTCAACTGATCAGACTAGAAATTGATACTGACTCACTGGACCAAAGCCATCAGCAGTGGATGTGTGACTGGTTCAGTGACATGGTAATGGGCACACGACAACAATCATGGATGCTCATTACATTTACTATAACAATACTGCAAATATTTCTGTCAGGTTTGCTTGCCTTCAAAATAAAATGCCTGTAAAAGTGAAGTATATTTTCAGTTTGAAATACCAAGTTCTTGTTGTGAATGCAGTGGTGCTATCTACTGGCCCAACAACCAAGATCTCAGGTGCCAACGAGATTTTAGATGACCTTGACAGATGTCTCACATGTATGTTTCAACTTTACTGTGAAGACATTTCAGCATCTTAAAGCATAATTTACAAACCATTTAAAAAATATACCTTCTGTCTGTGTCTCTGTTATGCAATATCATTGGTATTGTTAATTAATTACAAAGTCAGTCAATTTCCTTGTAATATACAGTAACCTAATCTCAATTACACTCTTCATTGGAATATAATTTACTGGACATCAAATTCACATATTTGATGAAGAACTAATCAGTTCAATAAGTCAGTAATTTAAACTTTTCTTTTTCTATAAATTAAGCAATATAGTTTGTAACAATGGAATGATTTTGCTTTTTCCCCAAAGCTTTCCAAGTCTTTTATCATTCACTAAACTTGTTTTAGATGCATAGAAACGAAGTGTTAAACTTCTGAATGTGCTTTTATGAACCATCCTTAATATGGTAAGATTTTGCTAACATTGCGGACTCCTTAAAACTGCATCGCCCACACAACTGTTACTATAGTTTATCAACAGTCCACAAAAAATTATGCAGTCTCTTAGGGTGGAAAAAGAATACAATTCCAATTCTTTCCATTTTGAAGCTGTTAAAACTTCAATCATTGCAGCAAATCACATTCACTGTTTACACTGGATCTGTAAGGCTGGCTGTCAATCATAGATAATGACAAAGTGCAATAATATATAATATTTCTGTGTTCGGACTATATATGGAAAAAAATTATTATGGCATATTATCATAAATGGATTGCCAGCAGGCCTTCTGGACACAGTGTAAACAGATAGTGTTATATTTACAAACACTCAAATTTGAATTCATTAAATTTTTAAAGAGGATTTGAATCACAATTTTAAGTGCTTTCTTTGTTACACTAATGGAGTTGTTTTTTTAAGCCAGAAAATTTGACAGAAATAAGCTTTTAGTCTACAGTTGGAACCAAGTGAAACAACACTATAATCGAAGATGGAATGAAATTGCTTCTGGTCTACTTTCAACACAGAATCCTCAGTTTCCAGATCTTTGTGTGAAATAAACCAAATATGAATTTAAAACCAAAAGAGAAAATGCTGGAAAATCTCAGCAGGTCTTGCAGCAAGTGTAAGGAGAGAAAAGAGCTGACATTTCAACTTCATAATTGAATAGTCCAGAATACTCAAATCCAGAATATGAATTTAAAATATTTGGAGATACATTCAAAATAAACTGTTGTTTGACCATACAAAATAATAGAACAAATCAATGATTTTAAACTGATGCTAAGTAACTACATATTCTATCAAATATGGAAAACCAAATAAATAAATCAAAACAACTTCTGGAGTTAAAATGTACTGTTCTAATAATCTCAACAATAAAGACACACCTCAACAAATGAAAATTACCGTCAGATCTCAGTAAATAACCATTTTACAGAGTGTACTTTAGCTGCAACTGCTCTCATGTAAGCCTATTAGTTTTCACAGAATATGCTGCTGGCATTCAGAAGTCATGCATCATTAACCCTTTCTCTATCAGTTCAGCTTGCGTGCAAAAACAGAGAAAAGATTTCTTTCATATTTGCATCTAAACAACATCCATGTGGTATACCAAAAGAAACTTTCTGATGCCAAAATAAGTGATAAACAATTCACTGTCATAGATCCGGAGGAAATAAACTTAGAAAAATATTTACTTAGTATACTTAAGAAACAAAAAAAAACAATGTATACAGGCTTTGTCAACATTTGAAAGTGGTTTAAAACCTATTCAAAATGTTATTGCTGGTTGACAAAGGCCATTGGCAAACAGTCAAACTGAACTATTATATTAAAACAATCCCCTAGAGAATGTGGTATTCTTTTGGGAAGTACAGTATATTGATCTGCAGATACAAAACCATATATCTACATCTTACTTTACATGTAATTAGGTCTGTCAGCACTCTGCTAATGTACTGTTCTCAAAAATCATTAATTCTCTAATATCTAATGCCAACTTTATTCATTAACAGCCAATTACTTTTTTAACTAAGGATTGCTTGTCTAGCAATTTTGTGAATTTATGTACAAGTATGAATACTGATTATTTGCTATAAAATGGCAAATAGCTGTTAATGTACATCTAACATGACAAAATGCATATTTGTCAAATATTAATGTATTGATATTCATTTATTGATTTGAATCCATATCAACTGAAAAAGGATTTTGATTCATAATTAAAAATAAAATACCATAAATTGCAAACTGTTCCGATTATCATTAATAAGGTTAACCAACCATATATGAAGGAAAACAATAATTATTGCAAACACCTCAGACTTGTCAATGTATTATACTATTTAAAGAGTGCAATTTGATTCATTGTACCTGTGGTTCAGCATTAATGTAAATTGTCACATGGTGCTACTGGTATAGCCAAAATGAATATATTTCTCAGACAATATACAACTCACAAGGTTTAAAGTTTCTAACTGCTCCCGCAATCACAGATCTTCAATTTGTGCAACTTTATTTAGTTCAGTGAGTGCTCAAATTGTTCATATGGTCCGGTAGGGCCCCAGTCCTTCGCTGGACCACACAGTTGATATTTTCTAATGACAGCTTATGCTGTGACTCAAACCTACAGCCACAACAGTGCAAAGCAAGTGACTCAACCACCGCAAAAAGGAAGACTCTGTTACTGATTGACAGGCTCAATATGCTCACCTCAATCTTGCCTAACAAAGCCCAGCATTATTTTTTGTCATTCAGTTTTATAAAAATCAAATGACTTTTAAACAGCACAGATGAAATTTTAAAACATCTTTACATTCCTCTCAAAGTTGGTTAAGTATTCTTTTTGTTTTAGGTGGCTCTTTTCAATTATCTGCCAACTTTTTTCATTATTCTCCAAATCATCATTTTTATAATTTAAAATACACTAACAACTACAAATAAAGAGTAGTCCCTGTACAACCTGTTACAATATTACATCATATCAAACAGACATAGAAATAACTCGATATAATATCTATAGACGGGAAATGGTGTTGGCTTTTGAAATTGTTTACACTTCATGTAATTATAAATGGTGTCAATGTAAGAACTTAATTCAGTAAATTGTATACACTTAGGCAAATTACAGACATGATATACTTCCATGGGTTTCACTTAAATATATAGTCATGAGGTTTATTAAAATATACTGTCTCATTGCAATTTCTCAGATGAAGGCTAGATTTTTTTATATGAGATACCTGGACTTTTATAAAAATTAAGATAATCAATCTCTGCAGATATCATATTGATACTTAGTTTCACATTTATCACACTTTGCATATTGTTTACCTGAACTTTAAACTTATCTGGTGTCAGTCTCTTTAGAAAAAGTAGATGAAGTCTGGCTGAATGCTGCCCTGTCATTTTAAAAGAAAAGTTCTGGCAAATTCCAGCTATGACTAAAACTTCACCAAGTCTCAATTTGTTCCACTGTGATGCGAGCTACTATCAGTGCATGCTAAATCTGGTTATAAATACTTCAGATATGGCACCACCTTTTTTTGCAAAATTGTATTTTCTATCAGTGAAGTACTGCTTAATCTTATGGCAACCATGCTTTCTACCGTCAGTACCTGGCACATAACCACTTTCCTTAAAAACAAAACCTTTGCAATGCACTTAATAAATATTTGACTTTGTTACTGAAATGTCTCTATAAAACTGTTTGTCATTGCATATATACATGTATAGTATATGCGCCTACACAGACACGCTCAAGGCGAGAAACTTCTAATCAATCTTTATGCCTCAACTTGTTAAGAATGGACTAAGGCAGATGTGATCCTGATGACTCAAATGTGAAGTGGCTCAAGGTTGAATCTTGTCTTAACGCAAAAAGTTTTCAAGCTTTTTTTAGATGGCTGGGACGTTCTGGGGGCTGATGTGAAATAAGTGACTGCGTTCCCCCCACGCTCCACATTCTCTTTCACCCCCTGATGTCTCGATTGTGTAAGAGAGCCCGGACACCACATAGTCGAAAGCCTCCCGAGAAGCGGACCCTTGACAACGGCTCAGCACACACTTTGATCTGCAACTGCTGGCGTGATCTAGGTTGTCAAGGTTCGCTTCTCGCCGGGGCTGTCTACCTCTATGCGATATTTTCAAGCGCTGGGTGAGATGAAGGAGGCTGAATTCCACTAATTTTCCTTTTTGCTAAAAACACACTCCCCTTTCTCCCAACTTAGGAGCCACCTCCCCGAAGAGATGAGATGACCAAAGTCATCTAATAATAAGAGGGGGTATCAATAAGAGAGTGAAAGAGAAACTGGTCCCTAGGTCTGAGGGGGGTGGGTAGGAGCCCTTGGCTGACTTTTGTCAGCTCCAGAGTCACTTTGTGATGAATTTGTATTTAGTAAAAGGCAATATCTTGCTTCCACCGAAGCTGTCCTCTTTAAACTCTTGCTGTCAAGACACAAAAAACTCATTGTCCGCTCAGCAGCCGCCAAAAAACTCGGCGAAGTCAAGCGGACAAACTTTCAGTGAGCAGCTGAGAGACTGATCCGCGCGCAGAGCTGTCGAATAAAAATGTGACCCAAAAAAACACTACTCAAAAAAAAGAAATTGATATATAGATGTATATTTATTTATCGAAGATTGGCGTTCAAGCGATGAGGTTTGTTTGATTCTGTGGTGTCGGGAGGGAATAAAAGTGTCTTGAAGTGCACGGGCAACCCTACAGCCTCTGACAGGAAAGTTTTGAGGAAGATCTGAGTAAACACCAGCATTACCATAACAAAAAAAAGGAGCCTCTGGACTCCGCGGCTATTCCGTACAACCTCCAGCTCTCTCCTTTCATCAACAACACACAAAAAAGTTAAACAAACACCAAGTTAACAACAAAGTCGTGGAGGCGCCAGATTCAGCTCCCGGGGGCTCGTACAACAATCTCTGTCTGGCGCTTCGAGGGGTGGTGGGGGTGGCTCGCTCGGGCTTTGTCCACCCAGCCCTTGCTGGGTCAGGGGCTACCAAAGCCACCCCGGCCTCCCCGAAAGGGGGACAACTCACCTCACCTCCCCCTCCAAAGTCTGAGAGACAGACAGTGAGGAAGCGAACTCCGCCCTCGGGAAAAGGCATCTTTCTCAATAATGAGGGTTGCATTGAAGGAGGGACGGGGAAGGCGCTGGGCTGGGGTTAGGGGTGTGGGTGCGTGGATAAAGGCTGCTGCTTATTTTCCGCGGGTGATCGAGGTGGAGACCTGCGCTCATCCTCGCTGCTGGAGAAACTTTAGGCCGTGTGGTACACCGAGACTACCACTGCCCAGTAACGCTTTCTCCCTCCGTCAAACAACAGGACGTCTAAACCGCCACAGTACCTTGGCTGCGGCTTTTCTTACTTTCCAGTATAGGAGCTTCCAACTGGAGAAAGTGGCGCTGAAAAAGTATTCGGGACGCACTCGAAAACTGGAGATGTTACATTGCACTAACTCCATACACACCCTCCTTTCTACCTCCGCACCCCCCCCCTCCTCCTCCCCATCAGTGCACACACATACACAATACACACCATACATATCTGACACACAAAAACTCAAGACACAGTGCAGGACGAATCGGCCAAACTCTTGACTAAAATAAGACTGCGGAAATGTTGAGACTCTCAAATACCGACGACCGCCCCCCACCCCCCCCCCCCACCGCGTCCCCCGACACCCCTCCACCTAATTTCGATGACCGTCCTGGCTAATCCGACGCTTATCACACCCATGCGAACTCGCGTGGATCTGAAAGTACAGGATGGTTCCAAAAAAAAGGAAAGTGACAAAAAGAAAGTTTCAGGAGTTCCCCTTTCCTGTGCGGTTAGCGCGTCTACCACCCCGCCCCCCCCCCACCTCCACCCACCACTACCCTTTGTAGGGATAGTAAGACCCCTGTATCCACGCCCCCCCCCCCACACTCCCCAAAGGAGAGACCCTCTCGATCCTTGTCAAGTCTCCGCTGACCTGTCCATTTATCCCTCGGTAAAGACAGAGAGAAACCTGGGCGCAACTCAAACTCCTTCCAAACTGCCCACACTGATGAATAAATAACCTCTCGCGAAACAAGAGTCCTACACACACACACACACACCTCAAAACTCACACACAAACTGCTGCCCACCCCCGGTCAGCAGCAGTTGTGTCGGTTTCTGTGTGTGTGTGTGTGTGTGTGTGTTTGTGTGTAGGCAATGCAAATTGTTTAGCTCCGAGTCGAAAGCCACTTTGACAAACAACAACAATCTCCCCTCCCTCCCTCACCTCCTCCTCCCCAGTAAAACACCCCAAACTACACGTGGGGCTTTGCAGGAAATCAAGAGTCCAGCCAAGCAGAAATAGTTAACCTAAAAAGCGAGCAGGGGGTGGGGGGAGAGACACAGAGAGAAGAATCAAATTCAAACTCACCAGTTAAAGTACAGCTTTTAGGTTGTTGGGCAACCAGCAGATAATTTGACCCTGCAACACACACACATGCGATTGTGTACGAGAAAGCATGCAACAAGCACACAATAAATAACAATATATTACTCCGCTCGGGCACTACGTTGTGGAGCAGCCGCTCTTCTCCAAAGACACACAGATCCCTCCTGTGCAAGCCGGTTCAAACTCACACTTGATCGAGATCCTTTGCTATCCTCCCGCCCGCGCTTTCCCCTTCACTTTTCATTATTCGCAATTCTAGCGAACTTAATGGAGCTGTTTTTTTTGGAGTGGTTGGTTGGTTTGGTATTGGGGGAAAGGGGGGGGGGGTGATGGAAGAGACACACAAATCGCGGAGTTGGATGTTGTTATTTTTTGCTGCAAGCTGCCCCCTGACGTCATATCCACCTGCTGTGTAAACAACATGTATCAGAGCTTTCAGAGACACAGAGAGGGGGAAGAGGGAAAGCTGCTGCTGTCTGAGAGCAAGTTTGGCATTAAACGAGCAAATACAGCCAGACCTAAGCCCCACTGACTGTCTCATGGGGGCTCTGAGGGAGCTCGGCCCAGTGAAAGTGATTGTGAAAATATTGAATGTGTGTTTTATATATATGTGTGTGTGTGAGTGTGTGTATACAGACAGCTGGGCCAAGCAGCTAAAGCGACTCCGAGAAGGCGCTCCCGCTCCGCTCCCCTCCCCTCGGCTCGGTTGCTCTCTGGCCAATGAAGGCAGCTGGGTTCGGGAGGTGAAAGTTCAGCAAGAGGACAACCCTGTCAGGAAGTAGAAAGTGTCAATCTATAGAGTGCCAACCCTACTCTTATCTACTTCACTGACCATTTCACACACAAACAGGGACAATCTGCGAAAGTGCCGATCCATATCCGCATCCCCCACCCCTCCACCCCCCACTCAACCTCTCCGTCTCTCATTCGGTAACCAGCGGGGCTACAAGTCTCCTAGCTTCATTGATTTTTTTCCCACAAAGAAAGGGGAAGAAATAGCAGAAAGTTGTGTTGGAAAGGGGGTAAGATGCGGAGGGTAAAGTTTGTAACTTGCAATGTATGTCACCCTGCTTACTAATGCGGATTACTGTTGCGCGTATCTTGTTGTAATGTTCCAGCTCTGGGGCGAATGGAATAGATCCTCTTTGAAATGATTGCCTGGGTGTGATCAGCTTTGAACTCCATCATAGCCGAGTATGACACCAGTCCTCAAACCTTTAGTCTCCTTTTTAAGAGCCATCTTCTGATACATTGTGACTCTGCAGATTACTGGAATTGATATATAACTCTTTCTGAAACAATCGAGCACACGAAACTGCGACAGGTTTTTTTTCCTTGATAGCCTTATAATAAAAACATTAATTACGAACCCGATGGGGCGATTTTTCTTTTCTTGAAAAATGCTTGCGAATCGGTTCAGTAGTCCAATTAACACTTCTAGAACGTAACATTAATCTGCAATTTAACTGAAATCTTTCTGAAACCTTGCGTGTCCTTGATCAAGGACTGAAATGCAGAGATATAAATTTATTTATAAATGACGCTTAATTTATTACGGGGCCATCAGTGGCCGTGCTGGAGAGTGGCGGATTTCTCTCAAGTCTCCGTTCTACTGAGAGATGGATTTGAGCAAATGGAGAGCCTGGAACGCCATCCCCTGGTTGTAGAAGCATCGGAAAACGCCCAGGAGAAAATAATACATATACAATGGCAGCATTATTTGAACGCGATCCGATGCAGAACTAGATGGCACAAAGTTAGAAAGATTATAAATATTCCATGCCTGAAGTGTGCTAGTCATAATTGAAATAATTGAACAGAACAAAAAAATCAGACATCCAAGTCTGAATCAAATGCTATTGTTGCCACATTTAGATTTCATCCCAATTGTACCAGAAACGTTTTATTTTATTAATATCATTAGTTTAGATACATTTTAGAGAATGGGCGACAAACTCGGTTTGGGCCGATCCAGATGTGTTTATAAGAAGAGCCTTAACATCAAATACCTGCACAACGGTTAAAACTTTTGAGTCATGGAACTTCCAGCAAACCCCGCAGTTCTTTCCAGCTGTGTAAATATTAGCCTATTGTACACAAAATAAACTGAAATCGCTTATTGGCAACAAGGTGGAAACCGAAAATCGTTGGGATATTTTCCTACTCTAACGAATAGCTTCAGCAGAAAGTAACCCTAGTTCGTGCCTTAATTGCCCGTAATTTCCTGAATCTTCTTGGAGCAAATTTCCGAATGCCACCCCGTCCCCCCGCCGGCTATGCGATCTTGTTCCCCCCAAACCACAAGGAATGCGCCGCCAGTTCGATCCGAATCGCCACCCTCAAGTTGGGCGAAAGTGCACGGAAATTTTCCTGAACCGTGCGGACAATTTGGCGATTCCGAAGACAGGGCACTTGAACATTGGGAGATGGCAAAGCGGGGAGTAGCGATAAACAACGAGAACACTATCAATAAATCTGGCATGCAATCTAAATGTTAAACTTCATTGCAAAGTTAACCTAACTGTGATTTCTAAATATCCCGTGTGCTTTTCGCCCCCAAATCTTTTCTCAAAGAGGAAATTCCTGATTTAATAGTCACATTTTCAACTCACTTCATCGTTAGATAATGAGGTCCCTCCCAGCCTAATATTGTCCAGCTCCCACCGCATGATATCCTTAAATAATAATGTTCAATCAGATTTTTTTTAAAAAATGATACCGCTTTAGTGTATTTTTTTGTACAGCATTCAGATAAACTTTAAGCATCTGATGTATGATTTTGCAGATTATATCATATTACACGAATGATTTTTCCTCCTAAGATCACATCATTCCTATTTCAAATCTTAAATCCCAGTGAAAACTATTTCAAAATCGGATAAATGGGGTTTCGCGATATTTCATTCCATAGGTCCTGGTCTCCGTGGTACTTACGGTTGCAAAGTAATTGAATTTTGTTGCAGCCGCGCGAAATGTTGTAAAGATTTTATGAAAAGATTAATGTATTTACTAAGCACGGTGTCCATTCACTGCTGCCACATCTCTAGTGTTCTAGAGATGTTAACCTCACCGTATGCATCTCGGGGAGTTAAAACGGTTCAGAATAACCTTGTGCAGTCCGTGTCTCCCTGACCCCTGGCTCTGTTAACGGTTGTATCATTCTTTAAAATTATTGTCAAAAATACCAAACTCAAACTGTGCATCAGAGGGGGCATTTTATCTTTTGTGAAGGAGTACCGACAATGTCGTGTAAATTAGCGTTAAATTACTGGGGGGATTCCTCTGTGAAGGTCCAACTGTGTAGCTCTTCAGCAGCGCAGTCACTCACCTGGATCGATACTGACTCTCGGACTTGTGATATTAGCTTTTGTTGGCTGCCCCATAACTGGCGTCCATATATATCTATATATAGTCCTTTATAGGCTACTACTAGTGTCGTCCCTGTTAATTGTACAGCAATTTTCCTGTTTAGTCACCCATCAGTATGGGCTTTCCTATGTGCAGTCAGTGAGCGGGATGGGCTGTCAGCTGTTCTGTCACCGATATATCTATCGGTTCTTAGCCTGTACTTGCCACACATCCAATACAGGCTATAACAGGGACGGGTTTACATTGGGAATGGATTTACTTCTTAAAAGTACATTCACTGTTCAATTGATTTTGTCCTTAGGTCTCTACTAGCACACACAGAAAAACATAGTCGAATCTGTGATCACACATTGCATTTCAAGAGAGGGCGGGTAGACGGAAAATAGAGTTCAAAGTTGGATGAAAACTTAACTCGTCTCATTATTCACTCCCACCACCGCCCCCACCTCCCGCACTTAGCAATTTGTTTAACAGTTTTTCGAGGTCGTCTTTACAAAACTCTTTTTGATTTTAATTATTTTCTGTTTTTACGCCTCAACACTTTGAAGGCTTCTGTGGAGACGTTGATTCCAATGCCTGTTGATTAATCAGATTGCTTATTTCTTGTATTTCTTATTGGTGCATAACAATTCACACATCAACAGCCATCCCTGCCTTTCTGGCCAACTGGTGATGTTCAGGATTTTTCTTATAAATGTACTAGAGAAGGTGCCATTGTGGCTAAAACACACATCTATGTATATTGTGTTTCATATAGCCCTGCATCCAGTTGGGAGCACAAGAAGAGTTAATGACTACTGGGCTACTTACAGATTAGACGTTGGAATTAGGATCTGTGCAGACTGGTAAATTTGCAATACATAATGTATTTTTCTTTATAATTCCTTGTGTGCACAGGATTGTAACAACACAATATAAATAATGTGATTCTACATTATTTGATGTTGCCATTTGTCCATGTAGAGGAAACTATTCATCCGGATTTTGAATCGCCTTGCTGCCTTTGTTCCAAGTTTTCTTCTCATATTCTTTTAGTTTGCCTCAATGCTAATTCTTCCATTGCTTCTCGCCTGCCTGGCAGAGGTAAACTGACCATAAACGGAGTATAAACCTTTTCCCCCATATAAAGCATCTCTCACCGACTGTAAAGAAAGTCATAAATTTTGAAGGAAGAAGGTCAACATTAGGCATACTAAATTCATATCAATGACACCTAGGGATAATTTCACAGAACCTGGCAAAATACTACCAAAATGCAAAAATTAAATCTTCTCACTCACAATAAAGTTTATTCAACGTTTAAAAATAACAATTATTATATGCATGTATAATCTGCAGTAGAATTTGGAGAAATTAATTCTAAGTTTGGATACAATCACATGAAATACTGGTAATGCACAACTTGCTAATGATCCAATGTTAACTTTTTTTTATCTCTTACAAGCTGATGGAATTGGTGTGTATTTCTATTTTTATTCTTTTCAAATGAAAGAAAATTTTTATTTTATTTTGTCTCTGGATTTCATTATACATTTCTTGTTTATATTTTATTTTTCTAATTTATTTTGATGTTTTAATATTATCCTCAATCACTCTGCTCTTACATCCTTAATTTGTTCCTTTAATCTATTGCTTTACCATCACTCATCCAACCCCGCAGCTTGAAACTCTCTCTACAATTTTGCAGCAATGAATAAGTTCCCATTGATCATACGCCAACTCAAAAACAAAACAGCACATGGAAATCTATCTCCTCTTTCTATCTACAAAGAAAATAAGATGATGGAGAATACAACTATTATGTTTTTTTCTCCTAATCATCCATACTACTAGCAGAACATATAGAGACTTTAGCTGGGGCCTGTTGACAGTTGTAATAGATGCAAGAAGTTATCGCTATGCTCCTGGTGGCTAATTAGAGGTAATTTTATATACTTTTAGCTGAACCAAATTGTATCATATCTAAACATATATATGGTGGATAAATGAAAGGAGATTGATTTCTAAGATAAAGGAGTTTGAAGATTTCATCTTTACAAATCAATCACATTCTGTAACTGGATGTTGTGCAACATATTTTCTTACATTTAGGATATTTGTGACAATAAAACAAATGGATAAATGAAATGCTCATTAAAGAGTATTTGCATCCAGTGTTAGAAACTAGCCACAGTAGAAAAATAAAGCAAAATTAAGAAAATTTCTGGAAGGTGGTTAGCAAATAATTTGTTGGGCTAGATGGATGAAATATTGATGCATTAATACCATTCCAATTCTAGATTCAGAATTGAAATTATTTTCTCTTTTCTGATATGAAATAAACGTGCAATTTGTCCAACCGTATCCAGTTCTCAATAATGTTGGGTTAAGATATAAAAATAGGAATTTTGCATTGTTTTAGTAAATCTTGCATTTGTACAATTCACTTTCTATTACTTAGCATAAAGTGTGAAATGAGAATAGAATCATTGATAAAAAAGGTTTTCATCTAAAGCATAGGTTTCTCACCACCAAAAAAGTATCATAGAATCCTATAGTGCAGACAGAAGTTATTTGGACCATTGAATCTGCACAATCACAATCATATTGTACAGACCCTGTACCCATAACCCCATGTGTTAACCCTAGCTAGTCCCCTGACACTAACGGATAATTTAGCATGGCCAATCCGCCTAACCCACATATTTTTGACTGTGGGAGGAAATCAGAGTACCCATAGAAAACCCACACAGACACAGGCAGAATGTGCAAACTCCACATAGACAGTGACCCAAGCTGGGAATCAAACCCAGGCATTGTGAGGCTGTAATGCTAACCACTGTGCCACCATGCCATACTTTGACAATATGTCTTGTGCTGTTAACAGATACAAATCTCTAAGAGGATGACTAAAATCTGTGTCTTATTCTCTCACAACAAAGAATGTAATTTGAGTATTTAATGTTACATCACAGGAGTGCTTGGATGTGGCAGGCCCAATAACATCAACGTAAGGAAGATAAATAATTTGGAGTACTTACGGCTGAGTCTTTCTAAGTGTTTTAAACTCATTTTGTTCAAAAAGAGTTTTCTAAGGTATTGTCACTAGTGATTGCAGATGATTATACCATTAATTTCCCCCCTAAAACCAGTGACTTATCTTTAGGCAGTACAACAATATGATAATTGTCCTCATGATTGGGAAGTTGGCACTGGTTCTACTATCTCATTAACTTCTCATTGTCACCCTTAAGGCATTAAGGTTTAATTCTATGATACTAGAGGTGGAATGAAACTGTTTTTGGCGTCAAAGCTCAGAATCTGTACAATATAACTAAGATTTGGCAGCAATGATAATGTTAGAGAAGCAGACAATGTTGTTGACTTCAATCACACTGAATGGAACAAAGTACTGAAGTTAACATTTTAGCTTCACACTAAATGGATCAATTAAGGCTTTGGTAGTTGATTATGGCTTGCATTCTAATGTAAAATTAACAATTCTTCAAGTTCATAATCAAATTAATGGGACAATTTAGAACATTTCCTGAAAACCAGGTTGCTAAATTCTATAAAGTATAAAAGCACCCTGAAAATTAATACTGAAATTTGATAAATGAAGCTAAATTAAAGATCCCTTACAGTATGAATCACATTCTTATTAAAATATAATGCTTAACTGCATTATCCATCAAATGAATCTTAAAGACATTCAGATCTAAACCAAATAGAAAATATTAGAATACTAATGAACTACTCTGCATCCACTGAGTCAAACAGAGATTAGTTTATTCTGATATATACCAGCTAAGCATTTGATGAAGATGTTTTTTTGATATTAACCTTTACTTTCAAATGCATTGTATTAAACCAACTACATAAATTAGCACACATAATGGGAAAATAATCTTGCATAGTAATAGATCCAGAAAATAAAGCTTATTCCTGGCTTGAATACAACCTTTAAATATGCTACTCTTCTGCTAGATATGCATTGGTAGTTTTACATTGCTAAACCTAAACTGGACCAGGGATGAAATAAGACCTCAAAGAAAGATTACAAATACTTCGGATGAATGTCCAACTACATCAAGAATTGTTCTGTTGTTTGTGATTATTGTGTCGCACAATCTGGAGACTTTATTGAAATATCGCATAATTATCTCTATTATTCAGTTAGTTTTAATAATCCATTAAAATTTAAGGAAGCATATAATTTATTAATAGTTTAAAGGTATCAAAATATATTGATCTCTGTCTCATTCTGTTTATGTTAATTTTCAGCTATCAAATGATCTTGGATCATTTATTCGAGTTCCAGCATTTTCAAACTGTGTGAGTTGACCAGACACATTGTTTTAAAATTGCAAGATTTCTAGGAGATTTTTGGCAGCATATCTAAATACACAGGGTGGAAAGAAATGGGCCTGTTAACAATTTAACAGTAAATATCCTTCCCTTCCATGACAAACCAAGGAAAACAATAAAACACCACATTGTTTCAGTTGTGGCACCCCTCCCATAATCAGAACACTTTAGAATACAGTACTCACGAGTGACAAGACGCCTGGAAGTGAGATATGTTGATTATTCTATTACTGCACAGCTCCCAGTGGATCATTTCACTGTCTCACAGCCCCTAGTGGTACCACATACATTATAGGATTGATTCCAGTCTGAAACTGGAATTTTACTATTCCCTGTGGAATACAGTACTTCTTAATCATAAAGAAAATGCTAATCATAGCTACAGTGTTTTTTAAAGTGTGCATAGCGCTTATACTGTTCTACGGTTGACAAAGAGTACATTGTTGTTTTGTTATCAAACCATTTATAAACGAATTGGTAGCTATGTCCCCAAAATAATTTTGTTGAAGAAAATCTAGCAGTTTTACCTAGGACATGAAACCAATATTGAGTACAACTGAGGAAAATAGTTTACCTTTTAGTTCTGAAACTGTGATCAAGATTATTTTGAATTGAACATTAAATTAATTTTCCAGCAGTTATTTCAATATATGATTAAAATAACCTGATTTACAAAAATTACATTCACAACATGGTTAATTGAAAATGTATCAGTTTTTCATAGAAATTAATTTGGACACAGAATTAAGCCTGTTTCCAATGTATAAAGATATTGACAATGCAAGTTCTATTTTATTATTTAATAATGTGTGATCAAACTAAAGAGAAAGTATTTTAACCAGTATCTTTAAACAAATTTAATGAAATCATAACTTATTTGTAATATTTGTAGTACTTTGGTGTTTGATTGTAATAACAATGCAATGGTAATAAAAACTGTTACCTACTGATGATATTATAAAGGGGTATGAATTATCAAAGGGGCTATCATTTAATATACAGGTACTTATTAAATGATAGCTGGTTCTCCATTGCGTTGGGCATAGCTAATCTTGTCATGATCTTCTCAGTCCATTAGCTGCAAGAGAAATACCATGAACAAAAGAGACCACTTTATCACCTTCATCAACCTCACCAAGGCATTCAACCACGTGAGCAGAAGCAGTCTATTTAAGCTGCTCAATGTCATCTCCTCTTTCCATGACAATATGATGGGTAAGGTCAGCTATGACAGGACAACATTGGAACTCTTTGAGATCTGTGGTGGGGTAAAATCGGTTTGTATTCTGGCACTGATGCACTTTGGTGTATTTTTCCCCTTGCTGCTGTCATATGCCTTCAAGGCATTTACAGTGGGTGCCTACTTATATACCAGAACTATCAAAAAGATGTTCAACCTTGCTCATCTGAGATCCAAGTCAAAGGTATGACAAGTTCTCATCAGACAATTTCTTGATGCTAATGATGCCACATTAGCATTCCGTACAGAAGAACATTTGCAGCAGGAAATTAAAAGACTCTTTCACACCTGTAAAGTGTTTAGTTTGACCATCAGCATCAAAAAGAAAAATTGTATGGTCCAGGATGTTGCCATACTGCTATCTATCAGCATTAATAATATGATGCTGGAAGATGTTGATCGCTTCATGTATCTAGGCTCTACAATCACCAGCAGTCTGTCACTTGATGCTGAAATTTATATATATATCACAAAAGCTATAGCTAATATATCCAAGCTAAGAAAGATTGTGTGGAACAACAGCAACCTGACTGAGCACATCAAACTGTGAGTCTACTAAATCCGCCTCCTCAGCGCTCTCCTCTACAGTGTTGAGATATGGCCAACACATGTTAGACAAAAGTAAATCCTGAATGATTTTCTCCTTCACAGCCTTAAACATATCCTTGATATCTCTTCGCAGGATAAGACCACCAACTCAGAGGACCTGGAACATGCTAATTCCATCAACATGTACCCCTTAGTACATCAACACATTTATCGAATGGTTAATGATCATATACCAAAAGACTTTCTATACAGTGATTTGACCATTGGGTCATGACCTTCTGAGCATCCAGGTCTTTTCTCAAAGGAGATATAAAGACAATGGATATAGACACTGATAACTTGGAGATAGTCACTGATAGCTATGCCGCTATTGTTTAGGGGGACTGTGTTAGCGGCAAGCAGAAATGAGAAGCACAGCTGGGCAAAAAGAGAGCTCAAAGAAAACAAAGACCAGTGAGTTATGCAACTTTTCAGCTCACTGCTTTTCTCTGGAAAAAATGTAGCCACTCACTTCACTTATCTATATTTCTTTGCAACCTCTTTATGTCCTCCTCACAGTTTGCATTTTCACTTGGCTTTGTGTCAATATTTGCGTCAATATCAAACTAATAATACAACTAATAATCAAATTGAAAATAATATTATTCTCTGTCTCTTCATCTAAGTCATTCATATAAGTTGTAAATAGCTTAGGCCCCAGTACTGACCCTTGTGGCACTCCACTTATTGCTGCCTGCTAATTTGAGAATGCCCCTTTTGCCTCCTGTCTGTTAAGAAATCCTCTATCCATGCTAATACATTTCCCTCAATTCCATGAACCCTTATCTTGTGTATTAACGTTTTGTGTGGCATCTTATTGAATGCCTTTTGGAATCCAAGTATTCCAGGTTGTATTCCCCTTTGTCCACTGACTAGTTACATCCTCAAAAAACTCTAATAAATTTGTCAAACAGGATTTCCCTTTCATAAAACTATGTTGACTTTTTCTAAACACACTATGCTTTTCAGAGTGCATTGTTAAGACTTCCTTAATAATAGGCTTCAGCACCTTCCTGATGACTGATGTGTGGCTAACTGGACAGTCGCTCCCTGATTTCTCTCTCCCTCCTTTCTTGAATAGTGGTATTATATCCGCTAACATTCTGGGACTGTTCCAGAATCTTGGGAATTTTTGGAAAATCATATCCATTGTCTCTACACTATCTCTTAAAGAATCATAGGATATATGATATCAGGCCACAGAGATTTATTAGATTTATGAACTTGAGTTTCTTCAGTTTTCCTCTACTGATAGTAAGTACCGTAAGTATCTCACTCTTTTGAGCCCCTCGCATATTCTCTATTTCTGGTAGGTAATTTGTATTAGTTTTTGCAAACACCGGTGCAAAACAGTTGTTCAATGTCTCTGCCATTTCCTCATTCCCCATAAGAGTTTCTCCTGTCTCTCTTTCTAACAGATCAATATAGTGATGGGTGGTTTACTCTCATTTTCCATATTTCTCTTGTTATGAATGTTTTGGTATCCTGTTGCTGGTTTCTAAAACACTCCCAATGCTCAGACTTCCATTCTTTACAGCATTTTGAGTCTCTATAGTGAAACTAATCTTATTCTTAGCCTCCTTAGTAAGGTAAGGGTGGATCTTGTCCGTGAGTTTTGTTTTTCAATGGAATGCAGTTTGTTGAATATTTGAATTGTTTCTTTCAATGTTTCCCATACCTTTAAGTCTTTTAGTCTAATCAACCTTAACCAGCTCTTCCTCATACCTATGTAATTGACTTTAAGTTTAAGATTCTTGTTTGTGTTTGGATTTTGTCATTTTCAAAATGAATATTGAATTCAATTGTATTATCTTCACTATTTCCCTATATTTTTTTTCCTATGACATTACTAATTAACCTTGCCTCCCAATCTGAAATAACATTATTTGCATTGGTTCCACAACATATTGCTCCAGGGAAATGTCACAAAAGCATTCTACAAACTCATCTTCCAGTCTACCGTTGGCAATTTGATTGGTCCAATGAAGGTTAATGTCCTTCCTAACCTTTACATTGCCTTTCTTATAAGTTTCAATACTTCGTTAAATGCTCTGTGCAATGGTATAATTACTGTTAAAAGACCTATAAGTTATTCGCAACAATGTTTTCTGACTCTTGCTTTTACAAGGCCAAATTTTACACTCTTCCACTGTTTGGTATTTAGGTGGGGGCAGGAGTAGGAAATTGAAGGAATGGGATTCCCTCCAAGCTCCTGCTTACCATGACCACACTGCAATTTTACACTGGGGTGAGCTAGGCCTTGGACAGGAAACTAGTCGTTGCCACAATTGAGGCCCTTACGAGGCAAATTATTGGTCACTTTAGAGCCATTTCCTGCCCAGCTTTAATTTTTAGGCTGGCAGAAGGATTGTACTTAGGTGATGGAAGGCCAAAAATCAATAGAGTTAGATCCCAGTGGGAAGGTAAGAGTAGGGGTGTGTTGCCTCCACCAGAATCTGTCTTCTGAAAATGGATGCCTCAGCCCCAACCTTAAGGCCTGGTGACCTCATAATCTCCCTCTGACCTCTCTCCTAAAACTCCATTGTCCCCTTCATACTATCCCACACATTCCCCTCCTCCCCACCACCCTTCACTACCCTCACTGTTTAGAACCTCTTGAACTTATCTGGGCCTTTGGTGCTTGGATGTAGTCTAAGGCATCCTCCTGCATTTCTTCTTCTGTCCATTATGCCGCTGTCACTGTAGGAACTGGAGAGATGCTGACCAATCTATCTGGTAGACAGCTCCCCAAGGCAGGACTTGTATTTGTTTTTATCCTACAGGTATTTTGGTCCATCTTGTTGTCTAACAAGGGGCATACACACAATGGGTCGTGAGAGGGCTGCTCTTGGATTTTTTTCGAGAGTATCCTAGTGTTTCACGTCGTTAGTGTATGCTTGACCTTGACCATTTGATGGGAAACACGACAGCTCAGTGACTATCGCTGTGCTGTGCTGAGACATGGATTTGGGCCTGTGTCTGTAGGAATTTGCGCATTCTCCCCGTGCTTGCGTGGGTTTTCTCCGGGAGCTCCGGTTTCCTCCCACATCCCAAAGATGTGTTCTTAGGCTAATTGGCAAAACAAATTCTCCCTAAGTTGTCTCAAATTTGGTTTTTAATCCATAGATCTATAAACATGGACAGGGATCGCAGGTAGAGGTGGGAACATCGGGGTGGCAGCGTGGGCTTGTTGGGCCAAAGGACCTGTTTTCTGTGCTATTTTGTTCTTTGTTCTTTGACTTTCTCCTAAGTTAGGGCAGAAATCCCGCAAACAATCATTTAAGGCTTATTCAAGAATGAAATTTGTCAGGGGCACTCAGAGAAAACTTTGGATGTGTTTCCTTTTGACAATTCGAACGGCAGGATGTGAGACTCCCTCACTCTCACCTGGCCCTGATGTCTACCTACACTGATTTTATTTCTTGATTATCTGAGTCAAGTTTCTTTCTCACTAATGTCCTTATGTCATCCTTTCTTATCAGACCATCCCAATATTATGTTCTCTTTTCCCAGAACCTGCACTAAACTCTTCCTTTTCAAAACGGAATATTTATTTCCCAATCTTGCGCACTTTGGGAATTTGGGGATGAGGGGTGGATTGGGTTTTCAAGCCTCCTCCATGGCATGTTTCTTGTGCTATTTGATGGCACAAGATCCCTTGTTCCTATCGCTGTCAATAGATTTCCCATTAACTGCACCCCAAGTTGCTGGGAATCCCAGAGTAGGAGTGGGTGGGGGAGGGTGGGGGAGGGTGCATCATCTGCGGGACCAGCCAGAAAATTCCAGTCCATGTGTCTGTACTGGTGATTAGATCTAAGACATTTATCTTCATTAGTGCCATGAGTACATCTAACTAATTGCAGATGTTCCCTGCATTCAGATAAAATGACTTCAATTTTTTTTGTACTTTTCCCTGTATTAACGTTACTCTCTGATGCAATATTACTGTTTGCCCAGACCTATTTCACATGGTTTGCCTTTGCCCCGATCTTTTGTACTTTTGTACCGCCGAAACTTTTATCTTCAGAGTTTTAAATCTCTTTTCATCTGAAACCTCCTCCCTGTCTACTGATTTAAAGCCATTTTTCCAGACTTTGGCCACATTTACCATTACATTATTATCTTGTATGCTCTGTCACACTCTGGTTTACACATATTGCTACTCTGCATTGTTGCCTTGTCCTTTCTCTTTAATTTTTCAAATCCCTCTCATATGAACCAGCCCACCAATTTCCTTCCCCTATTACTTATAGTTTAAAGCCTTCTCTACAGCCTAATTCACCAGTGGCACATGACCAAGTGTGGTTCAGTGGAAGAGCACCCCAACATTACAGCTCTTATTCTCGC
This sequence comes from Sphyrna mokarran, assembly GCA_024679065.1. Taxonomy (NCBI): domain Eukaryota; kingdom Metazoa; phylum Chordata; class Chondrichthyes; order Carcharhiniformes; family Carcharhinidae; genus Sphyrna; species Sphyrna mokarran. Next base: position 98,127,642 of record JAGIQG010000003.1, on the reverse strand, counting down.
TAGTACCAATGCCAATGTCTCATAAACAAAACGCACTTCTCCCACACCAATCTCCCAGACACACATTTTAGCCACATATATTAGAAGATAGATTTAATAGGCCTATCATGTGGTCAGTGAGGGGTTAATTGACTGACAGAAATTTCTCTAAAAATTCCTTAGCTCCTTGGCTGTTCCTCTTGGGTAGCGACCAAGTCACTTGAAGGTTAATGTGTAATTGGAAATAACTACCTTTCTTCTTTTTGTGTATTTTTTTTAAATAAGATCAGTCCAGATTTGTTGGTGTGCATACTAATCTTGTTGGATGATTTTTGGAAGTTGAATGGTTCATCAGTGACACAGCAGTTTGCACTGCTGCCTCATAGCACCAGGGACTTGGGTTCGATTCCAGCTCGGATGAACTGTCTAGATGGAGTGTGTACATTATTCACGTGCCTGTGTTTTCTCCGGATGCTCTGGTTTCCTCCCACAGTCTGAAAGATGTGCTGGTTAGGTGCATTGGCCAATCTAAATTCTCCCTCAGGATTGTGAGGATTTGGGTTGTGCTTAAATTTCTGTTATTTTCTACCTCAGTTTGGGTAAATTGTGCTGAAGAAGCAATGCAACCAAGAGTGTGGCAACTAGAGGATTTTCACAGTAACTTCATTGCAATGTTATGTACGCCTACTTGTGACACCAATAAAAATAAATTTTAAAACTTTACCTCAAGCATGATGGATGAGGGGAATTCATGAAAGCTATTTTACGGGGAACATACGTTTGTCACTGCAAAACTAAGAACTCTAATTTTTGGTGAAAATTTTGAGCTGAGGTCTTGTGATCAGTAAAAAACATCCCTGATTCTGAGCCAAGAACTCCAGATTTGAGTCAAAGACTGCTGGGCAAAGGAAGGTGTGTTCATAACATGGCCTAATAGGTTGGTTATCAGCCTACTATTGGTGAATTTTGGAAGGATTTACAGGCTGATAATCAGTAAAAAGAGTGGCATAGTGGCACAGTAGTTAGCACTGCTGCCTCCCAGTGCCAGAAATCAATTCTGGCCTTAGGTGGAGTTTGCATGTTCTCCCCATGTCTGTATGGGTTTCCTGCGGGTACTCCTCCCACAGTCCGAAGATGTACAGGTTAGCTTGATTGGCCATGCTAAATTGCCCCTTAATGTGGCTTTGTTTATAGGTTAGGGGATTAACTGGGAAAATCTACAAAGTTATGGGGATAGAGCATTGGTTAAATACTCAATGGGCTGAATGGCCTCCTTCTGCACTTGTAGGGATTCTATGATTCCATGACCAAGAAGAAATAGTTTTCAGAATAATGTATTAATAGAAGATTTCGGGCACATTTGGTTATTCTGACGCAAATCATGTGCAATATTGCATCTGTTTTGAAAAGTGTTTTTTTAAATATACTTTTAAAGATTTGCACAAAGACTGAGGTTCCTTAGTGAATAAAAAGAATGAAATTTTTTAAAATATATCTCACATTGTCTTCATGACCAAACGATCCAGTATAATTTTTGGAGTCTCTTTGAAGATCTGTAATTAAGTGCAATTAGCAGAAGCTCCCAATGATCATCAATTCAGTCCTGGGGGGAATATCCAGTTCTGTGACCAGAGCCTGCTTCTGAATGCTTCTCAATGTTTTCCTATCTATCTCAAGAAATTGTGGGAATTTGGGTTGTGCTTAAATTTCTGTTATTTTCTACCTCAGTTTGTGTAAATTGTGCTGAAGAAGCAATGCAACCAAGCAAAAACCTCAGGCCAATGTGAATGTAGACACTAATATCCAATTTTTCAAAAATATCTGCCACCTTCAGGAATTATTTCCTACCGCTTGCTTATTGTTTCATTGCCTAGCTGGTCCAAAACCATATTCCTCTCTTGTATTTCCTTGCTTCCTTCCTTTAATTACATAATTTAATCTAATATACATTTACTTTAACAGACATTATCTTTATTTTAAACTCAAAATTTATGTTTAATATTTTCTATATACTCACATCTAATTTTCAAATGAATTGACTTAATTTAAAACACCATGTAATTTCCATAAAGCATTTCAATCTATATTACATGTTTTTCTTTTAAAGCAACATTTGTGTCAATTCAAACTACTTCCAAAGTATATAAAGCAAATATACTTTAACAAAATAATATATTTTACATAATGTAATGTTTCTGTCAGAATAAACGGGACATCCTGAATTACATTCAGTAATGTCATGAGAGATCCATTACTTCCACTAGGTTCCATGGCAAGGTGGTTAGCACTGCTGCCTCATAGCGCCAAGAACCTGGGTTCAATCTCCAGCTTGGGTCACTGTCTGTGCGGAGTCTGCACGTTCTCCTTGTGTCTGCATGGGTTTTCTCTGGGTGCTCCAGTTTCCTCCCACAATCTGAAAGATATGTTGGTTAGATGCATTGGTCATGCTAAACTCTCCGTCAACATACCCAAACAGGCGCCAGAGTGTGGCAACTAAGGAACTTTCACAGTATCTTAATTGCGGTATTAAAGTAAGCCTACTTGTGACACTGATAAATAAATTTGAACTTCAATTAGTTTCACAAATACAGCAAATATGTGTAAACCACTGCACTTAACAAATATTTTTTCCTACTACTTTTCTCCTTCTTTGACATGGGTTATCAGTGAAGGCAAAGGAGAGCCGTAATTGTACCTTAACCAAAGAACATAGAGGGAACATCAATAGCATTGGAATTGATCTCAAAAATATGTCAGCTTCAACAACAGACAACCCACTCCCCCAGTAAATCCACATGGTACAAACTTTCCAACTAAACATTCCCTTATTCTTGCCATTCGATGGCACTACTATCATTGAATCCTCCACTACCGACTTCCTGGGGTTACCATTGACCAGAAACTGAATTGGACTAACCATATAAATACTATGGCTACAAGAGCAGCTTAGATGCTAGGACTCTTGCTGCAAATAATTTAGCCCCTGACCCCCTCAAAGCCTGTCCATCAATGCAAAGTCAGGAGTGTGATAGAATACTCTCCTCTTGCTTGGATGAATGCAGCTCCAACCACGCTCAAGAAACTTGACACCATCCAGGAAAAAGCAGGCCACTTAATTGGTACCCCTTTCACAAACTCCTTTCATTTCCTCTACTATTGGTGCACAATGGAAGTAAGGGGTACTATCAATTGCAAGAATTCACCAAGGTTAATTAGAGAAAACATTCCAAACCTGTGACCACTGCCATTTAGAAGGACAAGGGCAGCAGATGCATGAGAACAGCACTACCCTCACATTCCATCAAAGTCATTCATGAGTCAGACTTCGAAATATATTGCCATTTCTTCATAGTTACTGGGTCAAAATCCTGGAATACCCTCCCTAACAAGCATAGCGGGTGTGGGTACACCACTGTACTGCAGCTGTTCAAGAACAGTTCATCACCACCTTCTCAAAGGAAACTATTAATAGGAATGAATGCTGGCCTAGGCAGAGAAGCTCATAATCTCTTGAATGAAAAAAAAACCCTTTAACAAAACAATATAATCTCTGAAATAGATTTACTTCATCCTAACTACAACTCTAACTCTAAGAATAAATCCAAGTTGAAACCTAACCTGCAGCTCTATTCCATAGTTTCATCCCTTATCCTAAATTCCAACTCAGACCCCAAGCTTTCAGCCAAACCCTAGTCCTTATAGCAACAAAAAACGCTTTCCCTTAAATTTAATATGTATTTACCTACAATTAGAACATGGAGTGCTTCTGATGCCAGTTTGGAGAGCAAAGATTCTGTCCATCATTCTGCGTAAAAAGATACATTCCTCAATAAATAGTTCACCAAAGCAAGAGAAGGTATGTTACAAGATAGAAACCTAATAATTGCCTTTAACCAAGGAGCAGGAAGATTTGGCAAGGTGGGAGTGAATTCTGCCAAGACTAACATGAAAAATAACAAATAAAAGAGATGGTAGAAAGGCATAGAACATCCTTGGTAAATATGTGAGATTAGAAGGGTAGGACTTGGCTGAAATTATTGACAGTGCAGGCTTGATGAGCTGAATGGCCTCCTACTGCACTGTATTAATTCTATGAATATCTCTATTCTGTGAAATTTTAACTTTTGCATAGAAGAGATCTGGAGTGAAAACTGGCTTGCCAGAAATATGAGTTTTGTTCAGAGAGCAACATACCATTTTTCTCGCCAGAACCAACAATTTTGCTATTTTTGGTAAGACTACCCCCCACCCCCACAAAGTGCAATATGAAAAATCTTTTACAAGTCTCTTAATCTTGGCATAATGATTTCATGCCAGCTAAATAAAAATTCCTCCTTGAACTAAGTCAGCAGATTTGCAATTTTATCCCCAATTCCAGAAGATGGATTGCAGATAATTTTGTGTAGCGCAATTGAGTTCTCTGCAATGTTGTAACAGCTCAATTTGCCAACCCTGAAGTTACCCAATGCAATGCCAAACGGACATGTTTTATTCTTCAGGCCTGGCTTTTCCTTTCACTTCCACTATCACAAGCATAGCTGTTGTCAATCTTCTTACATCTTTTCTATTGTGTTCAATAGAATATTGTTTTCAATATCTTCTTTCCACTATACATGAATTTCACATCCTTTGTAGTTAATTTTCAACTAGTTCTTTAGGGAAAGGAAAACATAATCCTTTGACCCCCCTAGTCTACTCTCCTGCATGCTTTTGTGTCACATTGTAACAAGCAATTAAATAGGTTAATACTGGCAAAAGTCACATGTGTGCTAACCTTCCTTTGTGAAGACATTTCCTAGTTGTGAAAACACCATAGATTCCCAATGATGAAAGAAAGGAATTACAGTCACTGTCCCAACCAATCATGCTTTTGCAGATATTAAGGTCAGTTGCCTATGTAATGCAAAAGCAGTAATCATTTGCCATTATGATAGGAGTCAGTTGTGAAGTTTCTGCTTATACTAATTGTGGTTAGCACTGCTGATAGTTAATAGTGATTAGCACTGCTGATAGTTAACACTGCTGTCTCACAGCGTCATAAATCTGGGTTTGGTTCTGGACTTGGGTGACTATGTGGAGTTTGCACATTCTCCTTGAGTCCGTGTGGGTTTCCTCTGAGTGCTGTGATTTCCTCCCACACTCCAAAGATGTATAGGCTAGATGGTTTGGCCATAATAAATTACCCCTCCGGGTCAGGAGGGCTAGCATGGCAATGGGGTTACAGAGATAGGACCTGAATGGGTGCAGGCTCGATGAGCCAAATGGCTCTATAAGGATTATAGGGACTATAAGGATTGTATAATTCTATTAATAAATTCAGAATAGTGGCAGTTCAGGAGATTTTTCAATAAATTTGTGTCTTGCTAATCCTTCGCATTTGTGAAATTGGCCCTTAGTCATGATAAACATGGAATGTATCAAAATAGGACTGTGAATGGTGATAGAGGAAGAAAGAAATGCACAGTCAAAACTAGCAGTAAATTCATGGACTGCCTTTATTTTATCCTTTAGCACCTGAATATTGTTTGACTTCTGCCTGTTGAGAATGTATTAACTTCAGCCTCTGTTACAGTAACAGACACAGGAAGCTTGACACTAAGATCAAATTTGGGAGACTTAAACTATTAGGGTTTAATGATTGCTATAGCAGGCATATTGCAATGAAAATATTGTGCCTACTCTAGTTGGTGGGGGCTGACTGTCATGCATTTTGCATCCTCAAGATATTCTCTAATACTTCACAGCTAATTCATTACTCTTCAAGCATTGGTCAATTCTGTTTTAATGCAGGAAAACATGACAGCCAATATACATGACATGCAAGGAAGAATGAGATGACTAGTAACAGACTTTAGCTGAGAGATAAGTGATGACCAAGTCAAAATCTCTATTTGTCTTTAAACAGTGACTAGGAGTTTTTACATTTGTACAGACTCATAGAGCCATAGAGGTTTACAGCATGGAAATAGCCCCTTTGGCTCAACTTGACAATGCTGCCTTTTTTTTAAGCCCTAAGTTAGTTCCAGTTGCCCCATTTGGCCCATATCCCTCTATACCCAATTTACCCATGCAACTGTTTAAGTGCTTTTTAAAAGACAAAATTGTGCGCATCTCTCCTACTACCTCGGGCAGCTTGTTCCAGACAATCACCACCCTCTGTGTGAAAGAATTGCTTCTTTAGGCACTTTTGTATCTCTTTCCCCTCACAATGCCCTCTAGTTTTATGCTCCCCTAACTTTTGGAAAAGATATTGACTATCTAACTAATCTATGTCCCTCATTATTTTATAGGTCTTTATAAGATCACCCCTAAGCCTTCTATGCTCCAAATAAAAAAGTCCCAGGCTATCCAGCCTCTCCCTATAATTCAAACCATTAAGTCCCAGTAGCAACCTAATAAATCTTTTCATCACTCTTTCTAATTTAATAATATCCTTTCTATAATAGGGTGACTAGAATTGTACACAGTAACAGTGCCAGACAAATGGGTGATTGATTTAATATCTTATGTAAAAGGTGGCACCACATTCTAGAATGCAGTACTCCACATGAGTTTTGACCAAGATTGGGTACAATTGAAGCTTAACTTTTTACTCCAATCCCCTTTCAGGTAAAGGCCAATATTTTGCCTTTTCTGATTATTTTTTGTTCTTATTTATTAGCTTTTTAGTGATTTGTGTACATTAACACCCAAATTTCAGCTTGTCACTCTTTAGAAAATATTCTGACATCTCTATCTTGGATCTAATATGGGTGATCTCATACTTTACCACATTGAATTTGGGAGTCGGTTTAGCTCAGTTGGCTGGACAGCTGCTTAATGATGCAGAGTGACAGCAACAGTATGGGTTTAGTTCTGTATCATTTGAGGTTATTCATGACAGCCCTATCTTCTCAATCTTTTCCCTCATTTGAGATGTATTGATCCTCAGGTTAAATCACCATCAGTCCTTTGAAGGGGAAAGCAGCTGATGGTGATCTGGACTATGGCAACTTTACATTGAAGTTCATTTTCTATAGTATTGCATATTCATTTAATTTGTCTATGCCCAATTGGATCTTCCTCCTGCAATCATTGTACCTCCTAACTTAATACCATCAGTAAACTTGGATAAACACACACAACTCAATTTCTTCATTAAATTCATTGACAAAAATAATGAAAAGCTGAAAATAATGAAAAGCTTTACTATCTTTCCAGGTAGTAAAGATCTACCTGGAACACTACTTATGACCATCAGTCAGAAGACATCCCGTTTATCCATACTCATTGTTTCCTCTATCCCAATCACTTACCAAACATTGCCACAAGGTTCCCTCCATTTCTGTGTGCCCTTATTCTTGTTAATAATCTTGTGTATCTATCAAATACTTGATGGGAGTCATTTTGATAACATACATAGATGCTCTCCTATCCACCCATATTAATAATCATCCCAAAAAGTTCAGCTAGGCTACTCAGGTCTGATCTAATCTTCAGAAATCTACATTGACTCCCTGTTCAGCTCATTCTTCTTCAAGCACTCATTCCATCTCTGATAACTTTTCCATAATTGATGTTGAACCAACAACTTTCTAGTTGTCAGATTTCTCTGATCCTAAATAATGAAGTGGCATTTGCAATTTTCTAATCCAAAGCACAATTCTTGAATGTAGAGAGCTTGAGAAAATACATCTGCAATAATAAGGACCAATAACTGACATAACACTTTTACTTGATTTCATGGTTTATCTGCCCTCTCTGCAGAACATTCTCTGGTCCATCAGCAAATGATGAGTTTTTGTTTTGCTTAAGGTACTCAAAGGACTGGAAAGTCTTTTTATGACAGCCATATTTTTCCATTTGTGGACAGGAGGTGATCTCTTTACCTCTGCATTGTAGCTCAATCATCTTATTAAACAAGAATAAAATTGAGAAAAAAAATCTGATGTTTTCTTCTTTAGGCAGTCAATTAGCTTTCCTGTGATCCTGTGGCAAATAAGGATAAGAATATTTTTAAGAAGTATTGTAAGAATGTTTGGATTCTTCATTGCGCTCTGCGCAACCTCTCACCCTGACCGGTAGATTTTCTACTCCATTCCTGAATGTGTTATATTCACAAGTCCATTGCTGTTTTGGTACATAATTCAAGTGACTGTTTCTCCCATGTATATCTGCACAAAGGGTATCCGCAGATTATTTGATTTTGACGGGCAGGACAGCAAAATCTAATCTTGTCCTCCTCTGAAGTTGCCATTCAGTAAGGATATCTGGATAGCAATCAGAAACCGGAACACTGTCCAAGGAAGATAATATTCCTATCAATATTCAGCAATGGCTAAAGAAATATTTCCCTTCCTTCCCAATCTAAACAAATATTAACCTAAGTTTGCCTCTCTGCCAAAAGAAACTGGGGATGAATCTCCAAGTCCATTGCAGTGCTCCAGCCGGGAGATTGAAATAGAGGCCGCGTATTTGGCTGTCCGCTGGGTCCCTGAATCTCTGGCCGCCGGATTCCGGCACTATCAGGAATTGCTGCGGAGCTGTATAAATTATTCTAATGAGAATTTGAATCTGATTAATGGGTCCAGAACTGAAGTCTCCTTACATGAAGAGTCTTCCCCTCCTTCCCAAGCCAGCCAGGATTGGTTCAGTCCAGCAGAATTTAGTATAGCTTCCAACTAACTGGCAGCCTGATCCTGCTGGAGTGAAGGGAGGACATGGAGGACACCTAAAGGGTCAGGGCTAAGGGTGTTGTCCCCCTGAGCACCGCCAGCTTGACAGTGCCAGCCTGAGACCCTGGTACCGCCCAAGGGTTAAAGTTGCAATTCCCAGGGGGCACCTTAGCACTGCCCACCAGGTATTGGGCAGTGCCGAGGGAGTGGGGCCAGAGAAGGTGGGGCCTAAAGGGGGCAGTGACTTGGGGGGAGGATTGGTGGGTGTGGGGAGGGGTCTCGCTGCCACACTGCACATGGGCTTGGCCACAGAGGGAGAAAGGCTAGCAATTGAAGGGGAGGTGGGGTCAACCTGCCAGAATTAGGGCTGGAAGATGGGGACTGGTTGGAAGGGTGGTTGGAGTTGCTGGTGGTGGTAGGGGAGATCAGGACTGCCAGTGGGTGGGGAGATTGGGTCAGGCTGGCGGAACAGGGTGGGGTGGCGGGAGTGGGGGTGGTGATGTGGGGAGGAGTTGAGACTGGCCCAGACACGGCCATGATGCCAGCAATCGGTCCATGGCAAGGTCAGTGGGACAGCGATAGTGGTCATCCGGCTGCCCAACAATTGGGAAACTGGCAGGGAAGGGCCACTGTGCACATGCTAATCCCGGTGCTGACAGATCAGTATGTGTGCAGTAGCCCAGTCACCGCTATGCAACTGGCTTCTCCAGTGAGAATAGATCTCACTCACTGATTTTTAACAAGAGTTACGCTAGTCCACTCTGTAGTGCACAGAGTGTGGGAGATTCATTTTGAAACTTCTGCTACTTACCCCAGTTTTTACTTGAATCTGAGAATTCTGTTGGGAAATGTCCTCCTGATGTCCAGTCTCTAAAAAGCTTCTCATCGCCCTATGTTTAATCCAATTGGCTATTTTTCATGTATCATAGTTAGTGAGCATTGACATGTTCCTGTTATCGTCATGTTGAACGTAAATAAATAGTTAAATCACTATGAATTTATTTTCTCCAGTTCATAGGTGGAGATTAATTGACACACAATAGCATATTGGTAACTGCCGACATAACTTCCTGATTTGCATAGTTCAGCTACGTGGAAGATGTTAATGGAAGTTTTCCTCTCTTATTTAAAACCTTATGGGTTTATCAACTGAGCTATTGGGAAAACTATGGATTTTCTATGCATGAAGTCAATTTTCCATTTCACTTCAGGCAAAATGCTGAAAAATGCTCGATGATATTCACTACTTGACAATGACAACAGACTGCATTTAACACTCTGAAGCACTTCAGATTGGAATAACATGGGGAGCAGATCCAGAGTCACAGGAGAAAGTTTAGGAAACGTGACTGAGCACTTATTTGGAAGTAAAACATTTGGAGGGCTTTTGTGGAAGTACAAAAAAGAGATTGTTAGAGATAGCGATTCATAGAGAAGAAGCAATATAACTGGAAACCTCCAGTTATATTGTCATTTGATCTCTTGAAATTTCAGTCGGGCCAAGAGCATTAAGCCATACCAGTCTTTGGATGCCTTCCTACATTGTTTCAATAATAGATTTAATAAATAGAGTGAGGGAGAGTGTAGACAATGAGACTGAGAATTCTATTCAGCAATAAAAAATATTTAAGGAGCAGTTTAAGTGGAATTTCTATGTTGGTGCCTAACTGTTTGAATGGTCACACTGTGTGAATTTTCAGTTGTGATTTTTGGATGAGTTAGTAAAGCTACCAATCATGTCCATAGAATAAACATACTTCATGACCTCAAGTTTTAGCTCCCTGTGAAATTAAAGAATCTAACAAAAAAATGACCCAGAATGTTATCTCCCGCAATGAGGGTTTGTGTGTATTGACATGCAGCTGTTTTGGAAAATTGAAGCCAAGTGACTTGTCCCATTAGTGGATTTTCAACAATTTTTGTTTATAGATATAAAAAAGACATTTTCTGCTTTTCTCACACCATAGTTTACAATCTTTTTCATTAAGTTGTTTATTCAATGAACATAAGACTTAGCAACATAATTTCAAAGTTCTGGTGGTTATTAGGTTCCGTATATAAACTACATGTTCCAAAATCTAACTTATACCATTTTATTGCCAGATGTCTGCTACCTTTTGTTTTCAGGGAAACAGTTTCACTGAATGTGGTCATGATATTGCAGGAAGCATGACTGAGATGCAACACATGAATTCTAAGTCATCCCCAGAATGACAGGAATAGGAGCATTGTAAGCTGGTTATGAATTAGAATGGAGAATTCAAGATCTTTTATCATTGCAGCACTGAAATTGCACTTTACCATATTCATAAGGAGCACATTAGCACATTAAATGATTTAACAAAGGTGCTACCTCATTTATTCTAGACTGATTAATGCCTTTATGACAATGGCAGAAAGGAATAAAATCCTTGTTAATGTGTTTGTTACTATTTGTTTCATAATGTGTTATGAAATTTCAACCTCTAGTATCTTTAAGAATAAAAAACATACCGCTTAGGGTATAAAGATGTTTGCCTTTAGATGTTTAAGATTGGTGAAATTTACCTTCAGGGCTCCATCGTGTACTTCTTTCATTATATCTGGTGAAGGCTATGCTTCAAGCAACTGATTGGGTCCTAACCCTAACCCTAATGCAGGAAAGCTTGTGGTGGAGACTCGATTAGATTGCAGATAATATAAATTAATCTTTGTCCCTCCTTGAATGTTCAATTTCTGATAGTGGACTTGAACTACCCCTTGGTAAGTATTTCTGGATAGGCAGCCAGCATGGAGGATGTCTAGAGAGTCAGGGTTCAGAAGGAAGGGGTGCCCCCTGGGCATTGCCAGGTTGGAGGTCCTCTGGCACTGCCCAGGGGGCAAAATGGCAATGCCTAGGAGCATCTTGGCATTTGACTGCATCAGGCAGTGCCAAGGATGTGGGGTCAAATAGGGGACAGGGTTTCGGGGGAGATTGGTTGGGGTGGACTACTATTGGACGCCTGAGGTCTATTTTGATACAGATCGCTTGTTGCAAAACTCACAGAACATAGTTCCATTTTGAAAGTTTTACAAAGAATGTTGGCTGAGTTGAATCCCTCAGATTCTAAGTTCACTGCACTGAATAGCTCCTTTTCTATAAAAAAATTCTCATACTGTAGTATCTCAGAAAAGACTATCATTATCAGTAAAAACAAAGATCAATCCAAAATATTTTTCAATAACTGTCCTTGAAAAATTATTAACCAGGAACCATTGAAAATATTCCTTCACCACACTCAGTGTTCATAAAATAGCACTGATTACAGGAATATTATGAAATGGCTGCAGAATCCAGTAAACCAAAGACATTTACAGGACAAGGCAGGGCAGGATGGGGGTGAGGGGTTTGGGCAATTCAACCCATTGTGTTGTAGCGAAAGCAATCAAAAACTAATCATGCTGCCCCACTGCCACCTCACAGCTTTGTATTTTTCCCTGCTTCAAATATTTATCCAATTTTCCCTGAAAAGATCCAATGACCTCTGCCTGTGGCAAAGCATTCCACGCTTCAACAAGCTGCTGTATAAAGACAGTTTTTCTATACACTCTCACTCTTCAAGTTGATATTTCTACTTTTCGCAGGTTGGATAGTCAGTGACCTCCTCATCGCTGATTATCCAACTAAAGGAAATGGCCTAACACTATCCATTCTACCAAATTGCCTCATTGTTTCAAAAACTTCTATTAAATCTTATCTTAGACATCTTTGCTTCAGTGGAAATAGTCCTACAAGCCCCATAAGAATGGCACAGTGACACATTGGTTAGCACTGCTGCCTCACAGTGCCAGGGATCCAGGTTCAATTCCGGCCTTGGGTCACTGTTTGTGCTGAGCCTGCATGTTCTCCCCATGTCTGAATAGGTTTCCTCCAGATGCTCTGGTTTCCTCCCATAGTCCAAAGATGTGTGGGCTAGGTTGACTGGCTATCTAAATTGCCAGTGTCAGTGTCAGGTGGATTAACAGGGTAAATGTGTGGGGTTATGGGAGTACGTTGTAGTTGGTATAGACTCGATGAGTTGAATGGCCTCCTTCTGCATTTCAAGATTCTATAATTCTATGAAGTCTTTCATCAGAGCTACAGCTCCCATCCTTACTGTCATCTGGTGAATATGGACTTGCAATGACGTTAATGCCGCCTCAGTAATGAGGCAAACAACACTGCACTCAGTGCTTGTACTGTAATTTAAAAAATAATTTAGATCAGGTTTTCATTTCTTCTGTTTTTTTGTAACCCCCCAACAATTATTGTAAGTATCCAATTTCTAATTTATTACATTTCATTTTATTAAATAATTCTCAGGAAGTGGGTGACACTGTTATCCATCGTTCATTGCCTTTAAGAACATGATAGAGTTTGACTTTATACTTGGGAGGCTATAGTTTAAGAAAATAACCATCTTAGTCCAAGTTTCAAGGAGAAATAGATCATTCAAGTCTCCATAGCGGTAATACCCTTCCAGATTGGTTTGCAAGAATCTTGATGAGGCACATCCTTTGCCAAGGCTCTTTAATAAAAGAAAGGGTAAAAGATATTTGTTTTTGTAAAACTTGAGAAATTTGATCTGAAAATTATAATCTTATGACTTCTGTGGCCAGGAGCAATAGTTACTAGAACTTCTATCGCATATCAAAGTTTAACACTTACACCATTAAATATTGTCAGTTAAGGAGACAACAATTTGCCATTTCAATTGTGCAACTCTTGATAGATTTGAGAAAAATGTCCTTTCAATGGTTCAGTCTCATGTTTACTTTATCCTATTATCCCAAACATCCTATTTAGTTGCTAAGAGTTCACACATATCCAGTGTAATAGAATTAAAATCCATTTATTTTTATTAAAGGTTTATTTGCAGTCAGATTTCTGTTCTGAAGCCAGTGCAATTTCTGTGCATAGAAAATTGCATCCGAGAATGTAATTATTACAAAGCCAAGGCATGTGCAAACAATATATTCAGCATGAAATTATTCTGAGTATGTGTTCAGGCTGGTCTGTGAAGGAATCCCATCGAAGGCACAGGGCTGACATCTAGTGTTTTCAAGTAGAATTGCAGTGTCAGCAAGAACTGATTGGACCGAAACACTCAAATCAGTGGGTGGGGGATTTTTACTGCCGGTGGGTTTCCGGGGGCGGAACCGTCGGTTTCCATTAGTTTCCCATTTTCTGCAGAATGTGGTCATGATGATTTTGACTCTTCATTAGCATAATGATATGGTGGAAATTATCTGTTGATTTAAAGAAAATTGAGCATTTCCTGGCTGCTCGCTAGTGTATACTTACATATGGGCAGCAGTTTTCCAGAGGAAGCTTCCTTCTGGTATAGAAAGTCTCGCAAGGAAAGCCTGTGGCTGTGGAGGTCAAAACCTTCCTTGTAAAGCCTGAAAAGGCATTCCTGCTCTTCCTGAACCCACAAAAAAAGCGAAAAAATGAACATCCTGAATGGACTCTGCTCCTTCCCATGTGGCTTGATAAGAATATTTTTCCTGTTCAGACTAGAAGCTAAGATTTGGGGATACAATTAATCACTAATTCCTGATTTTCATATTTAAAGCAATAACCTGCCAAATTGTACATCTCAAAAGAGCAGGTTAACATTGAAGACAACAGCAACCAGGCACGACGTTAGCAAATAAGTCACTTGCTCAATCTTATCCTCCTTCCTACCTATTTTTGACCAGATAGGAATAAAATTGATCCCCCTGTATGATTTCCTAATGGATTCCTATTCAGTTGCTAAATCTGACTAGAATCTCCCTCTGTTGAAAAGGAGACCTACAATGTATCTTAGTGTTACATAGGCATAAATTGAATAATTCTCCTCTATTGCTGGGATTCTTGTGGCACAGTGGGTACTGTCCCTGCCTCAGAGTCAGAAGTTCTGGGATCCAGTCTTGCCCCAAGACTTTAGGGCCATGGAAGGTGCATTTGTAAAGTGTTCAAGAGTGTTGTTTACCAACCCGTAAATGCTTCTAAAATACATCACGGCGGCACGGCACCACAATGGTTAGCACTGCTGCTTCACAGCTCCAGGGTCCTGAGTTTGATTCCCGGCTCAGGTCACTGTCTGTGTGGAGTTTGCACATTCTCCTCATGTCTGTGTGGGTTTTCTCCAGGTACTCTGGTTTCCTCCCACAGTCCAAAGATACGCGGGTTAAGTTGATTGGCCATGCTAAGAAATTGCCCCTTAGTGTCCAGGGATGCGTAGGTTAGAGGGATTAGTGACTATTTTATGGGAGTAGGATCTGGACGGGACTGTGTTCAGTACAGGCTCAATGGGCCAAAGGGCCTTTTTCTGCACAGTAGGTTCTATGATCTAATATATCAATGGCAAGGGGTGAGAGATTCTTGGCTAACCATGTGATTGAAATAAATTGGAGCATCTACTATCACTATTCATAGTTCAAAGCTACAACATGAATGGAAACGTGTGTCTTGTTCAAAGTCTCTGAGCAATCTGCAACACCCCACCATTACTTCAATTGCTCAGTGAATCAATGCAGTCAGCAACCGAGCAAAGTTCCAGATTTAGTCTTTGATCTGTTCTGGCAGTGCTATAAATAATGCAACAGTCCTTAGGTAGGGAAGGAAAGATTGGCCTGGATCTTCTCAAACTCCTCTTCTAACATTCTCATACTTTTCCATGCCTCAATGCTGTTTCACATTTTTGCTGGTCTTCCAAACTAACTTGTCCAGAAATATCGGCGTCCCTTGGAGAATTAAATAGCAGCACTATTGTATCAGCGGGGAAGAGAAAATGTGCCCTCTTTTTACAGTACTAGCTGCCATTGAATATCTAATGTAAATGTTAGTAAGTGAATGAGTAGATGAATGTGTGAATAAACAGGGTGGGTAAATGGGTTGCATGGGTGAGGTAAAGTGGTTAAGGTAGGTGATGCAAGTGCATACAGTGGGTTGGGGGGGGTGAGGTAAGTGTGTAAAGTGGGTAGGATGGTGAGGTTAGAACAAAGAATAAAGAACAAAGAACAACACAGCACAGGAAACAGGCCCTGCAGCTCTACAAACCCACGCCACCCATTTTAACATTCAGTGAGTGCCTCATTCCAATCCTCCTGTCTACACCTCTTGGATTCCACAATAAAAGGATGCAAATTTAGAGAATTATATGTACGCCAGAGTGAAGGAGGTTTAATTTAGGGACAATTTGTTAACACCAATCAGCCTAAAAGCACGTTTTTGGGATGTGGGAGAAAACCGGAGCATCCGGAGAAAACCCACGCAAGCATGGGGAGAATGTGTAAACTCCCAAAGACACCAACCCAAATCGGAGATCCAGTTCCATGTATCTGCACAACAAACAGTGATAGTCACTGAGCTGTTATGTTGCCTGTCAGTTGGAGCACTAGGCAACTCTCGAAGCAACATCCAAGAGCAGCCCTCGCACGACCCACCATGTGTATGCCCCTTGTCGGCCAACAAGGCAGACCGAATCACCTGTGATGTTAAAAAAAACAGACAACAATAAACATACACAGCCTATACAGACATTCACGGAAGATCCCCAGAAGCTCAAACGTAAGAGACAGGTGAGCCATAAAATATGTTGGACAGCCTATAGGAATCTGTTGATTCCCAGGAACGTCCTGAGGCTAGTGTTTAAAATGTGTAGTGTGGATAAGTCTGTGAAGTGGGAAGTACGGATGAGGTAAGTATGATAAGTGTTTGTGTGTGAGTGAGGGAAGTATGTAAAGTGATAGTGTGGGTGAGATATGTGGATAAAGTTGGTCATGTGAGTGAGGTAAGGGTATAAAGTGGGTAGTGTGGGTGATGTAAGTGTGAAAAGAAGGTAGTGTGGATGAGGTAAAAGTGAAGAGAAGTTAGTATGAGTGAGATAAGTGTGTAAAGTGGTAATGTGGGTGAGATATGTGGGTAAAGTTAGTTGTGTGGGTGAGATAAGTGTGTAATGTGGGTAGGGTGATGAAGAAGTGTGTAAAGTAGGTAGTTTAGGTGAGGTAAGTGGGTAACTGGATCAGGTGGACAGTTGTGAAATGTATACTGTGTAGGATGACAGGTAAGTTGGGGATGGTTGGGTCAGGATAGGATATTTAATCAGCTTGGGTATGTAGCTGGATGGTCAAAGGGGATTTTCAGGTCGTGTTGGGTCAGGGGGAGTAGTTAGGGGTCAGAGAGGTGACTTGATTGAAGTATATGAGATCCTGAATTGACTCAACAAGGTAGGGGTCGGAGGATATTTCCTCTTGTGGCTGAGTCCAGAAGAAGGGAACAATTTTAAAATCGGAGATCACCCTTTAGGAAATTTTTTTCCTCAGAGATTTGTGAACCTTTGGAACCCACTGCATCAGAAGATGGTGGAGATGAGGATGTCATTTTTGAGGTAGCTAGTTTCTTGTTGGGCAAGAGAATCAAAGATTATCATGGGTAGATGAGAAAGTAAAATTCAAAACACAAAATAATTAACCATGATCTTCTTGAAAGGCAGAACTGGCTTGAGGGACCAAATGGCCTACTTCTGCTCCTATTAAGTATGCTTGTACTTCAGTGTGAGTGATAGATGGTCAGTTTAATTACCCTTGATTTAGACTGTGATTTTTCTGCCTAACACTTCCTGAGTAAATTTCTGGGAAAGTCCTATGGAGCTGTGCAAATTATCTGACTCTAACTCAGAGTTGGTGATATTTTGAGGGAGACTGGGCAGCAGGGGAACTGCCCACAGAGGCAGGTTCATGACACACATCTTTCATTGTGTGCCGGATCTCTGACAATTTGGAGACTGGAAGATCTGGACCATTGTATCCAGTGAACTCACTGGAATTGCACGCATTTGGACATCAGGGTTGAATTGCTCTAAACTAAAGAAGAGGAACTATCCCCGTGCTGGAATAGGATCAAGGCACTCCTGGTTTAGATACTCAGGTTTTATTTATATCAGACAGAAATGCAGGCAGCTGCTGGTAGGCATGGTAGCACAGTGATTAGCACTGCTGCCTCAGAGTACCAGGACACAGGTTTGATTCCGACTATGGATGACTGTTTGTGTGGAGTTTGCATATTCTCCCCATGTTTGCGTGGGTTTCCTCCAGGTTCTGCAGTTTCCTCTCTCAGTCCAAAGATGTGCGGGTTAGGTGGATTGGGCTGTGATAAGTTGCCCCTTGATGTCCAAAGATGTATAAGTTAGGGAATTACTGGGGTAAATACGTGGGGTTATGGGGATAGGGCAGGGAGGTGGATTTGGGCAAGATGCTCTGTTAGAGAGTAGGTGAAGCCTTGGGAGGTCGAAGGGTCCCCTTCTACACTGTAGAGATTCTATCATTCCCAAGCAGTTCACAGATACTGATCATTTGAGTATCAAGCTACTTCATCACTGACAGCAGCTCCCTGCGTGGGAAAGGGAAAACCAGGTATGGACAAGGTTGTGAAAAGGAGGAGGAGTGAGCAATAAATGGCCTGTGACTTTAAAGTGAAGCTGTGACAAACATTACTGGATCTGTACTTGGGAAATAATTTATTTTAAAATTGCCTAATTAGGAGTGGCCTGAAGGAATTATAGTTAGGCCTCATGTAAACCTGGTTTTCCTGAAGGCAGCTGACTCATTGCCAAGGTAAAGGAGGTGTCAAACAGTTGTCAGGCCTCATATTTACATACGCAAAGGACCTGTATCAAATTCTGGTCCATACCACACCTTTTGTCCATTTTAAAAGGATGGGTGATGTACCCCTAGCACAGAATGGGTTGAATCTAATGGAAATCAAATGGGTACGGTGTCCATCAGCTGGAAAACTGAATCCGCTGTGACCATTTTTGGAAGCTCCAACAGAATTTATTGTCGATTGGAGCAATTACTTCCTGCCAACAAGACTTCTGCTTCTTCAAGGGAGGAATTCCTATCTCCAAGAGCTGACAATCAGAGGACAGAAGCTCTTAAGTTCCAGCAGCGTCACCGACAGCAGTGACCACTCTTACGACTGCAGCAGCCCAGCCAGCCACAGTGATGGAGATCCTGGAATCCAGGTGAATTTGTGGTTCTCATGAGATCCCAGCAAGTTGGGGGAGAGGCATTGTGTTGTGAGAGTAGGTGGCCCTTGCCGCCATAGTGGGTTTGTGAGCTGCAGGATGCACAATCAGGAAGGTGCCTGCACCCTGTGTTTACTGGAAGGCTGCCAGCCTTTTCCTAACAGTTCTCTCAATAGTAACAACAACAGCAACAAAGTCATATTTATATAGCACCTTTAACATAATAAAAGATCCTGTTTCACAGGATCATAAGAAAGTGAATTGTAACACTGAGCCATGTAAAGACTATTTGGTTAGATATCCAAATTGCTTAGTCAAAGAGATAGGTTTTAAGGAACGTCTTAAAGGAAGAAAGTGAGATAGAAAGGTGGCGAGCCACAGAGAGGGAATTCCAGACCTGGGACCTAGGCAACTTAAGACAAGGGCCACAAAGTTTTGGATGACCAAATATACAGAGAATAGAATGTGGGAGACCAGCCAGGAGAGAGCTGGAATAGTTAAATCTTGAGGAAACAAAGACGAGGATGAAAATGAGCAGCAGGAGAAAATACATGTGGCCTTCTGTGTCCTGGATTTAACTGGGGGGAGTTGGGAAAGCCATGCCATTTTACCTTACCTCCCATTTCTAAGCTCCAGCCTCCCAGCCAGTTCCCGAAGGGGGAATTAGGTTTCATCCAATGTGCGCATGTATATCACTGCATTTTTTTGAGCCCATTTTTCACTGGTAACACAAGCGTAGCATTGTCGAATTTCCAGATGCAGGTGAGAACACAATTGAGCTCTGAAATATTCCACAATTGAGTGATGATCACCAAATCACTTTCAATAATACGAACACGTTGATAATGATTTAAGTGAGATATTGGAGGACGATTATTGCCCAACAGGCGTGAACACTTTCCCAATAAATAGTGAGAGAAGAAAGTTGTTGAGAGGTCAGAGAGGCAAAATTGTACATGTAAAAGTTTCCGTACCCCCTTACCCCCACACAATATAAGTTTTAAGAAAAAATTAGTGGGATACTGAAAATGTACATACAGAAAAACAGCTGCATTAAAGTTCACAGTACGGTAGATCAAGAATTCACGCTCTCACACAGCATCTGGGGTGCAGAGGGATACAATTCTTCCCATCATTTTCTGTTCTTAACTAAGTCACACAGGAAAAGGAGTAACAAAGGGAAGGACTATTCCCCAATGGGTCATTCTTGCTTTCTGTCCTGCACTTCCCAACATATAGACAATTACTGACAGAAGCCAAAAGCTGATCACTTATCTTCCTCTTTTATGGGCAATTGTGAGTGAGTGGAAAGGAAACTAATCTCTGAAACTGGAGAGGTGAAAGATCCCCGTTGGTTTTGGAGCTTTCAATTGTAACTTCCTTCTGTGATCTTCATTCAATTATGCACGGTTATAGCTGCCTAATTGGGTTGATTAATTTAATGATGCCATTGCAAAGAACATGCTCCAATGTTAACTGCCATTTTGGCTTAGATTGGCCAGATTAAACCAACTATTGAAAAAGCAAGGATTTCAGTTTGCTCTCCCTTATCTTCAATACTGTCTCATTTTATTCTGTTTGTTGTTGGATGCCATTTGCAAACATATTGCACAAATGCTTTTATTTGTACAGTACAGCATCCTCAAGCATACAACTGCTTCTGAAAGGGCTGGTGGCAGAGCATGCCACTATACCAGTGTGGTATACCATGGAGACATGGCATCCAACATTTTCCAAGATTTCTTTGCACAGTCAACAATTGATCACAGCTGGAATAAAGAGGGAAACAATGATCAAAGCTGAAGGGTTTCCCTCATAAGAGATTGAATGACTTCAAGCTGTTCACATAGATCTTTTTAACAGCCAGTTCTAAGCATCAACAGATGGCAGGGAGGGAACAGCTTGTTTGTCTGTCCTTATGGTTTACTAATAATGTCCTGCACTGGAACGGCTGAGAAGCTAAATAGAGAAGATGGGGAGACTTCATTAATTTTTAAAATACATTTATCAATGTCACACATAGGTTTACATTACACACTGAGATGAGGTTACTGTGAAAATCCCCTAGCAGCCACACTCTGGCACCTGTTCAGGGACACTGAGGGAGAATTTAGTATGGCCAGTGCACTTAACCAGCAAGTCTTTCAGACTGAGAGAAGAAACCGGAGCACCTGGCGAAAACCCACACAGACACGGGAAGGATGTGCAGACTCCACATAGCGACCCAAGCCAGGAATCCCACCCAGGTTCCTGATGCTGTGAGACAGCAGTGCTAACCACTGTACTACCATAGGTATCAAGTTTTCTCATTGAGAAATGAGTCAAATACAGTTGATGTAGTCAGGGGTAACTATTCTTTGACTGAGCCTTTACAATCTATAGGGTGACTGGTTAGCTCAGTTATTGAGATAACTCGTGTAGTTCAGTATAATGCCAATAGCCTGGGTCATTTCCTATTCAGGCTGAGGTAGAATTAGACTTGCCTCTTCACTCTGCCCCTGAGAGTAGGAAACAAATAACACATCACCACTGACAAAAAAAATTGCTGAGTAGCTCAGGACAATGCATCAGCAGACAATGAACCAAGGTCCTCCCTTCGGACAGAGGACAGATGAATGAATAATCTATTGCATATAAACTGTGGGCTCAGGTAAATTTGATTTCTCATCCAGTAAATGATTACAGCATTTGAATTGCAGCTTCATAAACTATACTGACATTAAAAGGAATTTATGGATCACAAAGGAAGAAATTGTCCCTTATGTGGAAAGTGAAAGAAGTAGTTTTGGTGTTAGAGTAGTGACATTTGTGCCATTTACAACCATATTTCAATATGACCCATGGAAGCGTGATCTTAAAGATGTTTAAGCAGGCATTAGGAGCAAGCACTGGAAGCATGTGGATGAGATACATAGTGATGTCAATCAGTGTCCTACTGCTGATTTGACACCTAACTTGTCATTTTCAAATTTGCCGCTTTAGTGAAAGTTCTCGGTGGCTGCCTCACAGCACCAGGACTCAGGTTCCATTCCCGGCTTGGGTCATTGTCTATGAGGAGTCTGCAAATTTTCCCCGTGTCTGCGAGGGTTTCCTCGGGGTGTTCTAGTTTCCTCCCACAGTCCAAAGGACGCGCTGGTTAGATGCATTGGCCATGTTAAAGTTTTGTTCAGTGTACCTGAACAGGTGCCGGAGAGTGGTGACAAGGGGATTTTCACAGTGTTGTGATTTTAAAATTTCAGATACTTTTGACAGTTTGCTTATTCCCATGATTTACCCGGTACCCTTATTTGCAAGATGGACAAAGGATAAACACAAGTAAAGGTTCAACAAGTTTATTAATAATAACCCTACTAACCTTTAAATTACCCTATGAAACAAGAGGATACCCCAGATTCAAATATACTACCCACAAAGATGATTTGGTTAAAACTGCATGCTTGATTCCCTGAGTCCTTCTGGTCAGTCATCACAAAGGTGAGTCTTAATGGTAGCTTCTTCCTTCGTTCCTTCTCTGGCCAGTCTTCCAAATGGTCAAGGGTTGCCTCCTTCATCGAGTCTTCGCTGCTGGTGTTTGAAAATGTGTTCCTTTATCCTCTGCCTGCTTGCTTTTCCAGAAATTTCTCTGGCTTCCGGCCATTGAGGTCTCAGGAAGGGATTCCAATACCCAGTGGGTTTCTTGATGTCTGCCTGAAGGGACACCAGCGTCCACCCCCAGATGTCCATCTTCATGCTGTTACTTACATGTACCAACTGCAGGAACTCTCAGTGACAGAAAGTCTGGCCCAATCTGGGCTTCTAATAATAGGCTGGTGCATTTCAATGGGATGCAATGATGTCCTGCTGAGTATCAGTAGGGTGCAACGATCTTTGATGGGTCAGGCCCAGACAGGTTTGTGTATTGTACAACTGGCCTGCCTGAATTTTGACTATGTTTGATTTTTAATATGCCCAATTCTGTAATTTAGGATATCCAATTTTATCAGCCTTAAAACTAGGCCCTGTTTATATTACAACAGTTACTTCATTACGGTGTTAATGTAAGCCTTTTTGTGACACTAATAAATAAACTTAAAAATCTTAAACACACACAACTGAGTATGTGTTTAGCAACAGGAGAGATACTTCTCCCTTAACAGTATTAGTTAAAGACATAATTATCCAATTTGCAACTTCATTGTTTATTGCTTTCTACTGGCTCTTGCTGAGTTTTGGAAGTACTGCGATGTTGGAAGAATTCAAAAAAATGTGGTAAATCTACAGGGAGTGCTGCTGCATGTTGTGGAGGTGTTGATTGCCACTGCTTGCTGCTGGGAATATCATTTGCCTGGAGGCCAAGTAAGATTTCCCTTTGGCTTGTAGCAAATTATTCCTACAAGACTCATTTCCAAACTTCATGGCCTGGGCCTCAGCATCTCCGTCTGCAACTGGATCCCAGACTTCCAAACCTACAGTGCGTAGTCAGTAAGAATAGGCAACAATACTTCTTCCACAACCTTTCTCAATACCGGTGCTCTGCAAGGCTATGCCCTCAGCCTTTTATTACACTCCTTATAAATCTTTGATTCTATTGTCAAATTCCGCTCCAACTCAATTTTCAAGTTTGTTTATGACACCACCGTTGTGGGCTGGATCTCAAACAATGATGAGACACAGGACAGGAAAGAGATAAGAACTTGGTGAACTGGTACAATGACAATAATCTCTCCCTCTATGTCAACAAAACAAAGTAGTTAGTCATCGACTTCAGGAAGTATAGTGGAGGGCATGCCCCTGTCTACATCAATGGGAATGAAGTAGAAATGGTCAAAAACTTTAAGTTTATAGGTGTCCAGATCACGAACAACTTGTCCTGGTTCCTTCATGCGGACACTATGGTTAATAAAGCCCACCAATGCTTCCACTTTCTCAGGGGACTAAGGAAATTTGGCATGTTCACAACTACTCTCACCAACCTCTACAGATTCTTTCTGGTTGTATCACAATTCGGTATGGCTCCTGCTCTGTCCAAGATTGCAAATAACTAACTACAAAGAGCCATGAATTAAGCCCAGTCTATCACTCAAACCAACCGCTCGGCTACTGACACTGTCTACACTTCTGCTGCCTCACAAAAAGCAGCCGGTATAATCATATACCCTGATCTACTCTCTTCCACCTTCTTCCATCATGAAAAGGATGCAAAAGTCTGAGGTCATGTACCAACAGATTCAAAAACAATTTCTTCCCTGCTGCTGTCAGACTTTTGAAAGGACCTATCTTGCATTAAGTTGATCTTTCCCTACATCCTAGCTATGACTGTAACACTACATTCGGCACTCTCTTCTTTCCTTCCCTACGATATGCTTTGTCTGTATAGCATGCAAGAAACAAAACTTTTCACTGTATGTTAATATATCAAATCAAATCAACAAAAGAAGATGGAGCAAAGGTGAAGCTGCTCACAAAGGGCTTGCAAAGCTGCTACAAAGAGGGGGAGAGGGAAAGATATCTCAATAGGACCTTGGGTCTCCTCAGAGCATTTCTTTTACTGGCATAGAAAGCCGAAGCAGTACATTCACTGGCTGCATTTCTGCAAGGAGGTGGCTGCAGAATTTTGCCACCTCATGGAATTAGACCTGCAACCTCAAATTAGGTTAGAGAAGTGATCATGAAGGTGATTGCTGCCCTCAATTTCTTCATGACTGGATACTTCCATCCAGGGTTTGATGACAGAGCAAGCCTCAAAGTTTGCACTTTTTTGCTGCATCTGACAGAAGCCAGAGGCTCCATCCATCATTGACTTCTCTCTCTATTGAGAGAAAGTGGTGCATAGCGAATTTTCCCATGGTGTAGAGTGCCATTGTCTCTTTGGACTGTGCGTCTCAATGGTAAGTTATAGTGATATTGCAAAGGATGCTACTCACTCAATATGCAGTTGATGTGCAAACACACGATGCTAAAATATATTAGTAACAGTCAATACTTCCAGAATGACTCAACTATGCCAGAAATCCTTCCACCACCATATCTGAGAGTGGCTGGCTTGATGATAAAGGCTATTTATTCCATACTGAGCCAATAACTCCCATCCATAAACAGCAACTCTTGGTGAGCATTCATATAATGAGAGTCATGCTGCTCTGAGGGACATAATCGTGGGTGGTATGGTAGCATAGTGGTTAGCACTGCTCCTTCGTACCTCCAGGAACCTGAGTTCAACTCCTGGCTTGAGTCACGGTCTGTGTGGAGCTTGCACATTCTCCTCGTGTCTGTGTGGATTTCCTCCGCTTGCTCTGGTTTCCTCCCACGTCCAAAGATGTGCAGGTTAGATTGATTGGCCATGCTAAAATCGCCCTCAATATCCTGAGATGTATAGGTTAGAGGGATTAGTGAGTAAATATATAGGGATATGGGGGTCGAGTCGAGCCTGGGTGGGATCGTGGTCGGTGCAGACCCGATGAGCCGAATGGCCTTTTTCTATGCTGTCAGATTTCTATGATTCTATGATGACTCTATGATCAAGCAGACAATCATGTTACTGAAGCAAAGGCTCCGCTGTCTGGAGACCTCCACTTCTCATTGGAGCAGGTGCCCTAGTTTGTGGAGGCATGTTGCATCCTCCATAGCTTGGACAAATAGAACTGTTGCCACCAAGGTTTTCAGCAAGCTGTTTAGGAGAAGGAAGAGGATGAAAGGAGGGGGAACTGTCACTTCATGTTCCAGTCAGGTATGATGTCTGTCAGTGCATCATCCAATTCCGGTTCCCTTTAATAAACCCCAGATCTCCATTGTTTAATATTCCCAGACCTTACTGTTCCTCAGGCACAAGTGAATACATTGTCCTCTTGGTCACAATCCTAAAATAAGAGCCCCATATACCGACATGATAATAAAACATCCAAATGTTTAACAAGTCATCTTCATGCCATTCCTTAGTGCTACAATCCATGCTGAGATATTGGCCACCAGACATGGGCCATCAAACATTAGTCATTAGACTTTGGCCAACAGATGTTAATCATCAGACATTTGTCACCATGGCTGGATCAGCATGTATTCTTGTGACATTGGCTACCACTCCATGCTGGGAAGGATGGATTCCAAACTGTGTAAAGCCTTGTGCAAAAGTTGGTGCCAGACTTCTGGACAATAATAGCATGCTTTCTAATAGATGTGCTAATGTGCCAAACATTTCAATGTGCACGCCTATCAGTCTTTTCTTGTAGGCTGCCCATCAAAGACATTACCTCAGTGTCTGTGGCAGAACACACGTACAACTTTATCCTGCAGGAGCTGATACACATGTTACCCTTTCCTCCTGCCTGGCTGGGGGCCGCTCAATCCTAGTGACTCCATACTAATACTGTATCTCTGCTGCCCTTTACAGTATGCATAATGCCAGGACCTAAGCTGATGGCTGTAAGTGTCAGATTGGGTAATGGTGCTGTTTCCTCCTCAATATCCTCTTCCTCAAAAGTATTCAGGCTCCCTCACTACTGGCTGGCCAAGGGCCAGTTCTGAAGTATCTGGTAATCTAAGAGTACAAAGGCCAGGTTTGGGTGAGGAAGGAAAATGTATTGGTGGAAGTGATGCATAGTTGCACAATTTATGTAGCTTATGTAGATTGCTGGATGAGAGGGAAGTTAGAAGGTGCATTTGGCAAGGACATATCATCATTCTCAATGGTTTCAGTCTTTCATTGATCAGGACTTCAGTGAGGGTTATTTTAATTGTCCCCAGCAGTGTCTCTTCCATGGGAATGAACTCATGCAGCTATGCCTGTCCCCCCCTGCCTGCCCCACCTAATAAATTAGCTGCTGCTGCCACTTATTAGGGGTCACCTTATCTTGCAAGAGAAAGGGAAGGGTGTCGGTGAGAGTGGTGCAATGAGTTTAGATGATATGCCTGCCACAGTTGCTGTGAGATGTAGGTCACGTCATCAAAGATTCTATTACAATACTAGAACCATAGGGATGATATATGGGATAGTGTCAAAGCTGAATTCAGTAATTTAGCATTAAGGAATAAGAGAGGTTTTTTTTACTCTGTTGGATTGTGTTATAGACAGTAAAGAAGATAAAAGGTAAGAAATGAAGCAAATTAGACAAAAATGCATGTTTTGTCACATCATCCATTTCCTCAGGGCTAGTTTGCTGGCATTACCTACAGTCATGATGTGGATGAAGGGGCAAACCCGACAACTTGCGAGGTTACTATCAAATAAATCGGTTGTCTTAAACCTGGTGTTGTCAGACTTCTTACTGTAATTACCTACAGTTGCATGCTCCCACTGCCTTCTCAACACTTGTCTGGATGGCCTTTTTTTTTAGAGACTTCTGCTAAATCCTCTTCATGCTTGTGTGAATATGTTCTAAGTTGTTCCTTAAACAGCGCCTGATTAAAAGCTTCCCATTACTTTTCCACAATTTTACTCTGCCAGTTTTCCTTTCTATTTTGTTTGACCCTATTCTCTTTGTTGACTTTTTATGGCCAATACTTTTTAGCTTTGATTTGCAACTTTTTCAGCTTTTAATAATACGTCTAATTCTAGTATGGGTACTGTTTCCTAGAGTTCCCGTTCCTAATTCTCCCACTTCATTTCCTAAACTTAGATCCAACATCGCCTCTTTTGTTTGTTGAATCTAAAGGATAGCGTTCTAGGAAACACTCTTGGACATTGCAGCAACTCTTTGCTTTCTTTGCCACCCACATTACTTCTTTCCGAAGTCCATCTTTGGAATATAAAAGTCATTCACTGCAATGCCCCCAGCACTGCATTTTTATTTCATTGGCTTAGTTTCTTATCTTTAACCTTCTTTCACTTTTCAGCAATCAATGATACAATCCAGAGTAAATAATACTCCTGTTATTCCTTAATTCTAAATTACTAGTTTCACCTTTGACACCATCCCACACATCATCCCTATGTTCTAGTTTGTAATGGAATTCCATTTCCCTTTTTCACTCTCTCCATCCTGAATATTTGTAACTGGTGTGTCGAGAACCAACAGATTTAGTTCAAAAGGATGACTCTAGAAGAATATTTATCTCATTAAGTATTAAGATCTATGTGTTTTAAATATGACAATGTAAAGACTTTTAAGGCTGAAAGAATAAAATGAAATATGAACTTGCAGTTAGATAATGTAATTCATGATGTTAGAGGTTTCCAAAATGCTTTATAGCTAATTAAGTACTTCTGTAGACTAGTCACTCTTGAAGTGTAGAAAATCATTTGTTCATTCTGTTTAAAAAAAATAGCGGTAGATAAATAGCTGGTTAAAATGGGGTTGGCAGTTATAGAGATATGTAGTGGCTGAGACAATGAAATATTTTATAGAGCTCATTGTTATTGGACTAGGGTTGAGGCTACGAACAAAAGGAAAACCAGTTTGTCTGTGGGGTAGAAAACCAGGATTGTATTGTGAACAAAGGATTAAAGGGTGGATGGAAACATAATTTGTAGTAAGAGTGGGATATATAGACTGAAAATCCAGTCCTCATTTCATTCCTTCTTCTGCTCTTAAATTCCATGATAAACATTTATTTCAATCAACAACCAATATCTGAATTGTTAGTGGTCGATGTGAATCTACAGGTAATAATCATATTGTTTCTACTGGTATCTGTTTCACATTAGTAAGTGAACAGGTAACTGAAAAGAATGTCTCCTTTAATTGGTATAAATGTTATTCAATGTTAATAACATTTGCTTTTGTTACTATATTCACTAATTAATTCACTGATGCCTTTAAACTCCTTAATGTCATTTTATGAAATGTTTCTGCTTTTCTTTTAATTGCACATAAAATAGCCAGGGTTCCAATTATACAGAAAGACATAGCAGGCACTGAGCCAGAGAGTAAACTGTTCCTTTCACTCAATGCTGAGTGACAAATCTATGCCAGACATAACTAATCAATTGAGCGCATAGCTTTATAAAGAACTCTCTTTGTTTGATTTGTCATATTGTCCAAGGCACTTCAGATAAGCATATTCAACAGTACATGCACAGTGTTTCCACACTTAATATTACTGGGATATAAAGTGAAGGGAATCTGGAGACTATTGAAGGCTGGCATTTTCACGCATCTCATCATCCTCACTCAGGTCTTCATTATGGTGTGAAATCACTTAGCTGAATCTCCTCACAATCGGAAATGCGAAGGCATTTTCCAGATGCTGCACTATAAATTAAACACTAAGAATAGGTCTCTTTGAATATCCCTAAGTTTATGTTTATTTATTAGTGTTACATGTAGGCTTACACTAACATTGCAATGAAGTTATTGTGAAAATTCCCTAGTTACATGTAGGCTTACACTAACACTGCAGTGAAGTTACTGTGAAAATTCACTTTGGCTCCTATTCAGGTATGCTAAGGGAGAATTTAGCATGGCCTAATCAGCATGTTTTTCGGACTGTGGGAAGAAACCAAAGCCCCAGGTTCTGCAATGGTGACTAAATGTCTGGGTATATCGACAGAACTATTACTATATAATTTTGTCCAAACAGGTGAACAAATACGATATTGTGAATTCAATTTCTTACAGGTGCAAAAGATTAATGATAGCTTTTCAAGAGAGAAACTCGATGTCAGAGAAAGCATTTATTTCTTTTAGATTTAAATATGAAAATAGCCAAAAAATTTAAACAGCATGAGCACAAACTACCACAGGTGTGCCAGAAAAGAAGAGACCAAAAGAGAAAATGCTGGAAAGTCTCAGCAGATATGGTAGCATCTGTAAGGAGAGGGAAGAGCTGATGTTTCAAGTCCAGATGACTCTTTGTCAAAGTTGGAGCATCTGCAGAAATTTATTTTAATGAAAAAACAGACCAATTTAGAAAATGATTCTGCCATGTTACTAAAGAAAGCTAGCGACAGTATGTTTAGATTTTTTCTTGATTATTATGCAAATGCTGCATTATAATTTGCTCCTATTAACCATCAAGTTATGAGACAATCAATAAGAATCTGCTGTCAAATACTGGTGAGGTGAATGAAACTCACCATTATTTATTACTAAATGATATGGCAAATTCAGACCAGGGGCAAATGCGATGTGAATACCAACATCTAAAAGCTGCAGTCTGAGTTGTACCACTCCACCTTTGGTTTGGTGAAAGTGGAAAGTTGCTGTCTACTTTGCCATTGAACATCATAAGTTTCTGTGTACAAATTAAACCCACTGCAAATATTTAGAGCTGGTAATTCATGCTGTAAGTACTCTTTCAATAATGAGATAATTGTTAACTATTATAGTCAACCTCTGCCATTGCAAATACTTCCTTCTCATTTTGAATTTTTCAGAAGACTTCTAAAATCTTGCTTTAACTTTCCACATTTTTGCTTCTTTCTCTGTTAATCCAAATGCTCGGATTTTGCAAACCACACAGTAACGTGTGATAATCGGTCATACACAGCTAAATGCAAACATTAGAGAGTTACTGAGGTTTCCTGCTCCTCCAGAAGCTACAGAATAATGGTATCTCACAAGAGGCTGCTCATTGAAACGCACAAAACAGTGTGAAGCTGTTGTACTTAATTGATGGATAGGCATTAAATCACCAGAAAAGGTTAGGGCATGTCCATTCCAGTGTAACATAATAAGGCTGAATTACTGCCAAACAATCTTTCTGGCATGAAAATTTAACTTCACAAGTGTGTAGTCTCATTCCTGGCAGTGCTATGCAATGCCTTGCCACAGTAAAGTTTGCCCCATTGTTTTAGATGGCGTTTGCATATTGGTAGCTTGCCGATCAAAAATCTACAGAACACTCAATGGCTTCTCTGAAACTATTGCTGCAATGAATGATTCAGAGCCAGGCTGAAATGAACGATTCAAAGGATGGTGAGGGAGTATTGGTGAGGTGACACTGCAGAGTGGTATTGGAGGGTTTGTTAGTGAGTGGGAATTTTTTTGTCAGGCCTGGATAAGCATTCATGCTCCTCTTGGACACTGGCACAGCTTATTTTGCAACCCTGGAGTCGCTATAAATTAGGGTGATAGGCAGATTTTCACACAATGGCTAGAAAGGTGTGGCAAAATGAATGAGTATTGACCCCTAAATAACAAAATAGATAACTGAAGCATTTGCTATTATTTTTATGATTGTTTGTGCCATATGCCTTTGGGCTTTTAACACAATCTTATATTACATGTGTTGTCGAAGTAGAGATCTGCTGGTTCAAATTGATCGCTCAATTCTACTGGACTAATGCACTTCCATCACATCCTAGACCCATACATCAGCCACTCCTCAACCAAGTTTCTTCAAAAGCTGCTCTTCATTCAACTTTGCAGTAAGAGTGTTAAATATCTGATCTATCTCTCTTCTGTTTTCCTTCATCCATCTCCCAGTAACGTTCATTAGTCTTTCCTCCTTCAGCTCCCTTTATAGAGTCTCTCTGCCTTACATCTTCATCATCAGTATCAATAGGCACCTGGCTCTTACAAGAATTTTTTCTGTGTCTCATAATCGCTCTTTAAAGTCTAAACCCCTAAATTTGTGCTGACATTAAGTTTGCACACAGCAATGGAGAATTATCCTGTCAGACATAATAATGGTCTCGGAGTCTGATTGTGTCTAAAAGGGTTGCATGGTGGCACAGTGGTTAGCACAGTGGTTAGCACCGCTGCCTCACAGCGCCAGGGACCTGGGTTCAGTTCCAGCCTCAGGTCATTGTCTGTGTGGAGTTTGTATATTCTCCCCGTGTCTGTGTGGTTTCCTCCGGGTGCTCTGGTTCTGTCCCACAGTCCAAAGATATGCGGGTTAGGTAGATTGGCCACGCTTTGTCTCAGGGGATTAGATCTGTAAGTTCACCGAGTTACAGAGATGGGACATGGCTGGGATTGTTATTCGTGAAGGCTTGATGGGCCAAATGGTCTCCTTCTGGACTGTAAATTCTAAAGATGGGAAATTAGAGGTTGGCCATACACCTGTTAGTATTAACTCAGGCAATGCGCAATATTTGTACTGTGTACTCATTATATTGATGCAGGCAAGTGGCTTTTTTAAAATTCATTCAAGGGACATGGGTGTCACTGGCCAGATCAGCATTTATTGTCCATTCCTAGTTGCCCCTGAGAAGGCAATTGTGAACTGCCTTCTTGAAATGCTGTAGTCCATGTGCATGGTATGTGGCTCACCCACTGCACCCAATATCAGTGGCAGACATTTATTGGACATTTATGCCACCGCTTAAAGCCTTTCTTAAAGGAGAGGCACAGTCCAACTACAGAGATCAGTGAAGCTTAGTTTGAATAAATAGCTGAAGAAGGTGATGATTGGAACACTAAGGTTCGAGGATACTGCCTTAGCAATCCTGGTACAAGTATTGGAGAAGAGGAAGAAGCCCACTAAGTATCTACTTCATCAAAGAGTGGGAAGGAATTGTTCAGCACGTCAGTGCCAAAAGGATTGCAGTCAGGACCTAGCTGCACTGCTGCAAGGAATATAATGATTTAACTAAAGGTACTATGATAAAATTCACTGCCCTCACTTACACCTTTTATAACCTCATTAATCAGAGCACTAACAGCCTCACAAGCCAGGGCTTGAACGCTGCAGCTATAAGGAGCTGTTTTGGAGACTAATTGAGGTGTGCAAAAGTGAGGGGCTGAGACCAGATAGACATAAAGATTTGCTTCCTCGACTGAGGGATCAATTACGAAGGGGCATAGATTATAGGTGATGGCTAAAAGAATGTGAAAAAGCTTCTTCTCCCATGGGATAGTGGGCATCTGGAATTCACAGCCGAAGTTGATGGTTGAGGCTGAAATGCTCAATTAATTTAAAAAGTGCCTGGATCTGCACCTGAAGTGCTGTAACCTGCATTGAGTAGTTTTTTTAATCTTTGTTTTGGCCGGCGCAGACACCATGGACTGAATGACCTCTTTTTGTGCTGTATCTTTTCTATGGCTCTACCCTCCAACCTCCAACAATCATTGAATAACACTTTACTTCTCCTCCTTATATTCAAGCACTTTGGGGTAGCAAGGTGGCACAGTGATTGGCACTGCTGACTCACACCATCAGGGACCTGGGTTCGACTCTTGACTGGGGTCACTGTCTGTGTGGATCTGCAGGTTTTCCCCCAAGTTTGCGTGGGTTTTCTCTGGATGCTCCAATTTCCTCCCACAGACCAAAAGATGTGTTGGATAGGTCCATTAACCATGCTAAGCTCTCCCATAGTGTACCCGAACATGTGCCAGAGTGTGGCTACTAGGAAATTGCCACAGTAACTTCATTACGGTGTCAATGTAAGCCTACTTGTGACACCAATTAAATAAACTTAATCACTGCTATTACAAAGCTCACTTACTCCTCTTTGTATCTGACACAGGGAGGATTTTCACTCCTGAAATGGCTGTGCAAGTTGGGATATTTCCTGGCTCACTGCACTTGCCTTGAGAGAATTAGCCCTTCACAAGTGGATTTTCAGAGGGAGAGTTGTATGCTGGGATCAAGCCTCCCACCCCCGGAAACAGTGCGGAAAAAGCCACAGGGGCTGCTGAGCGCCAAGACAGGCTGCTTAAAGGACTATCTCAGTGTTCTGAGACCATCCCAGTTGTAATGAAGGTAGTTAGGCCCCCTAGCCCTTAAATCTCACTTGCCCTCACCTCCTGTACCCATTCCCCATGCCCCATCAATGCTAACTCATGTCTCAACCCACCCTCCAGTGACCCCTCACACAATCCATGACAATCATATCCCATTCTTCATGGTCCCTTGTACCATCATAACAACCTATGTCCCTCTACCAACCCTCTATGGACCTTTATATCCTCCATGCCAACCTTTCTCCTCTACCCAGGCCCCATTGGTCTGTCATACCCTCCATGCCAACCTATGCCCCTCTGCACAACCTCCATAACCCCTTATAGCTCCTATGCCAACTTGCATTTATATAGTGCCTTCTATAGCTTCAGAATCTCCCAAAGTACTTTACAACCTTTTGTAGGGGTGGAGGGGGTGTCACTGTTAGAATTTAGGAATAAAGAATATGTACATAGTAGTCTCTAATAAACATCAATGTGATAACATGCAGAAAATCTGTTTTTGTACTGTTATTTGAGAAGTAACTTTGGGCCAGGACACCAAGGATGGCTGCCCTACTCTTCCTTGAAATGATGCCATGGAACCTTTGTTCTGCCTTGGAGGGCAGAATGGAGCTTGATTTATTGTCTCATCTAATGGATGGTCCTCCAACAGTGCAGCATCCCCTCAGTGCTACACCAGCATGTCAGCCTAGGTGTTTGTACTCAAACCTCTGGAATGGAAGTTGAATCCACAATCTTTGACCCAGAAGTGGAAATGTGTGTGATTAAGCCTGGGCTGCTGGGGTGACTCAGGATTTCTTTTTTGAAAACTGACTGTTAGAATTTTGTTTGATACGTTGGGTTCTGGATTTGCTGTTGATGTGATTACCACTGTGGTGAAATGAGGTCAAGGAATATTAATCTGGAGTGAAAGAAGCAATTGGATCATAGAAGCAAAGTTGTAAGAATTATGGGAGTGTTGATAATTATGGAATGCAATCATTGATTTAGGTGAAGCATTACTTGATGAAGAAGTCTCAGAGCTTTGGCTTTAATTGGAACACCGATGACGACTGTCTTTCCTCCTCCTTCTCCCTTTCCTCTTCCTCCTGTGTTGGTTAGGGCTACGGAGGTGGGGGTGCGGGGCTAGTGGGGGCGATGGGTTTGGTTGAGGGGCATAGGTTGACATGGAGGCTATAAGGGACTATGGGGGCTGGTGGGGGTCGTGGTACTGGTGGAGACTAGTTCTTCATGATGACAAAGTGGTAGAGCAGGCAGCCGATGTTGACAAATCATAGAACATAAAACATAGACCATAGAACATTACAGCACAATGTAGGTCCTTCAGCCCTCAATGTTGTGCTAACCAGTGGAACAAATCTAATGACCCTTTAACCTAAACCATTCCAATGTTATCCATATGCATGTCCACTGACCATTTGAATGCCCTTAAAGTTGGCGATTCCACAACTGCTGCGGGCAGGGCATTCCACGTCCTTACTATCCTCTGAGTAAAGCACCTACCTCTGACATATATTTATCTCCTCTCAGTTTCAAGCTATATCCTCTCATGTTAGCCATCACCATCTGAGGAAAAAGGCTCTCATTGTCTACCCTATCTAACCCTCTGATCATCTTGTATGCCTCAATTAGGTCACCTCTTAACCTTCTAACGAAAATAACCTCAAGTCCCTCAGCCTTTCCTCATAAGACCTTCCCACCATACCAGGCAATATCCTGGTAAACTTCCTCTGCACCTTTTCCAGTGCTTCCACATCTTTCTTATAATGCGGCGACCAGAACTGTACGCAATATTTCAAGTGCAGCTGCACCATAGTTTTGTACAGTTGCAACATGAAAATGAAAATGCAACATGAAAGTCATAGAATCATGGAATCCCTTCAATGCAAAAGGAGGTCATTCAACCTATCGAGCCTGTATCGACAACAGTCCCACCCAGACCTTTAGCCCCATAACCCCACAGTGTACCCTGCTAACCCCCCAACACCAGGCATCAATTTAGCATGGTCAATCCACCTAATCTTTAGGATGTCGGAGGAAAGCCACGCAAACATGGGGAGATGCACAATCACCCAAGGTCAGAATTGAAACCGGGTCCCTCGTGCTGTAAGGCAGCAGCACTAACCACCATGCCAAATCCAGATATCCATTCAATGGTTCTCTCCAAAGCTTCCAAAGACTAGCCCAGGCAGCGAAAGCATTCCTTGAAGCACACTACTTGTCTGGTTGTTGTGTTTCCTGTGACAGCCTGACTATCATTGCTGGCTCTGCAACAGTGCATGATGTCTGACAGGAGTCATGAGTCTTATAGGGAAGGGAGAGTCAGCATTCAGCAGCCAGTAAGTTGGTGATTTGCATTAGGAGTGGTACAGAGTACTGATGCTGGTGAACAAATCATTACTGGTGCTGGGATAGTGAGTATTAATCTATATGATTCATTGTTTGTACGTTGAGGGAGTAAAATCCTTTTTGATAGAGATGCCAGGTTGTCTATAAGGAGGAGACTGGTGAGGGAAACTTAGCACCATGTAATGCTGTGCATCTTTTGCACATGGTGAGTAAAGTACTGGGACATATGAAAAGGAAAATGGGGTTTACAAATTCCAGAGGGTGGTGGGTATCTAGAACTCAGTACCTGAAAGGATGGGAGAGGCAGATATCCCCAGCCCATTTAAAAAGTACGTGAACATGTACTTGAAGTGCCATAACCTACTAGGGTAGGGAAAGCTGGAGAGTGGGATTAAACCAGATAACTCTCCTTCATCTGGCAGAGACACAATGGACCAAATGGCTTCCCCTCCTGTGCTGTAAATTTTCTGTGTTACTTTGTTTCTGATTTGAATACATTATTCTGCCTTGTAAATGTTGCTAATGTGCACTCTTGCTGCCAATGCATCTACTTGGACCAAAATAATGGGAGGCATATTTCCAGACAGAAATGTGCACACGCTTCTGCCTGCAATATCGAGCATTAGACTAGGTATTATCCAATAAATAGTAATTGCTGAAGGCATTTCTAGGCCCATGTCTGTATGAGTCCAGGCATCTGTATCAAATTTCAAATAGATTAAAAATATATTTTCAGTTCAGTATTACAAACACAAATACGATAAATTATTGATCTGTAAAAAAAAATGAAGTTTAGGGTTGGCTGGTGTTCTGAGCCAGTGCTTCCATTTCAATAAATGAACATTCATCGCTGTTAACTTCCATTTAATGCTTGTAGTTGTCAAGAACAGCAG
Source organism: Sphyrna mokarran (assembly GCA_024679065.1). Classification (NCBI taxonomy): domain Eukaryota; kingdom Metazoa; phylum Chordata; class Chondrichthyes; order Carcharhiniformes; family Carcharhinidae; genus Sphyrna; species Sphyrna mokarran. The sequence goes on along the minus strand of JAGIQG010000003.1, from coordinate 98,091,211 downwards.
ACCCTCTCTTAAAAAATAGTCATTAATTTCGAATAGCCTTCGACACAATCGAGGCTAGTAAAGCCTTTCCGTGACTTCCCACAGGACTAGTTTTAATCTATTTCTTCCATCAAGCCACAACCTGTTGGCATGACCTGTGTGCACTGATCTCCAGGGCTGATTTGAAGGAGCCCAAATTAGGGCTATCAGATCAATCAACGGCAAATACCACTGAGGATTACCGTCGGTGAAATAAACTGCCTCCCATCATGTCTCATATTTTACCTTTTCACCAGCACTGATGTATTTTCATGAACATAAACCCAGATTTGTTCTGGCTTCATTCTGGAGAATCAGTTCAGGACTGTAATTACATTGGTTTGAAAGGTTCCAGTCTGCTTGCTGTGATATTACACTGCACTGCTGCGGACAGCTTTACAAACACTGACATCAGTTCCTTGGCAATGTGACATCACGATTTTGGCTCAAAGCCACTATTTGAAATGCATGCTGTTGAGATATGAACAAATTGTACCTCCAGGCTAATAAGGTTCCTCCGCACAAAGTAGCAGTAACGTTGTTAGGAGGAGATTGCATTTATTTAGCCAAAACAAGTTTTCATTTCATTGTATTTATCCAATACAATCAGGGGAGGGCTAACAACTTTAAGAATTCTCAAATGCAATAATGCTGCATGCATGATCCATATCTATGCCTTGGATAACCCATGCAATATTTTTCTTTCCCTGTCACTCACCCATTATCTGCCTTTCTGTGCTCAACTAAGCTACATTTAGGCGTTCACTTATACAGTCTCACACCCTTGTCAGAAGGAATAACCAGTTTTATTGCTTCTATGTCACAACCAATTAGAATAAGCATGTTTTATGAAAATCTTTAAAGGTCACCGTGTAGAAAGAAAAGTATGTCATAAAAATTTTTGTGAAGGGTGGGAGAGAACATGCAGACAAGCAGTATATCATGTTCAGAGCAATATATCATTTGCTAGGGGACATATGGATATTCTCCAATGTGATTTAAGCAAGTGCTAGTAAACAAATAAAAATAACTTAGCAAACACTCTCTCACCAGAGGAATTGAGCTTCATAGCTTATTTGTAATTTTCATGATTTTACCTATTTAAAATAAACCAGCTAATACATCTATTAAAATCATCAATGTAGTAATAGATAGATTACATGTTTATATCACAGAATCCCTATAGTGTAAAAGGATGCCGTTCAGCCCATCATGCTTGCATTGTCAGCAACCCCATCCAGGCTCAATATCCATAATCCTGTGCATTTACCCTGCTTGTTCCCCTCACATTAAGGTACAATTTTGCACAGGCAATCAACCACGCCCTCACATCTTTGGGATGTGAGAGAAAACCCATGCAACATGAGGAGTACGTGCAAACTCCACACAGTGACTCAGGCTGGAATTGAACCCAAGTCTTTGGTGCTGTGAGGCAGCAATGCTAATCTCTGTGCCACTGTGTACAGAAGAATGAAGAATTTTCGTAGTCATTTTTCCAATGGATTTAAAATACTTCAGTGCAACACTGAGGAAGCACTGCACTGTCAGAGCTACTGTCATTTGGTGATATAAGCCCACTATATTCTTTGATGAAGGGTAGAAGAGCACTCCCAGTATTCTGCTTAGCATTTTTCCCTAAACCAATGCATAAAACAGATGATCTGGTAATTTCTTTAACTTGCATTTGTGAGAGATTCTTGTGTATAAATTGACTCTACTCCTTCATTTCTAAACTATGCCATTCATTGTAAAATGCTTTGGCATCTTGAAGGGTATTATATGAGTACAATTTTTTTTTTCTCTTTCTATTTTTCACTAGGGTTAGAGTTGTCAGGGAAGTATGTCTAGGTAAGCACTCTTCACATGTGAATTTTTCAAAGTGGTAGCACAGAGAGACTAGGCTGAATATATCATTCTATGACCTACTGAGTGAGGGTGATATGACCATCATTTCCCAATAACCACATCTGACAAGCAACATTCAGCAAACATCAATCCTTCTAACATTAACATTAGTGTTAAGATTGTAGGGAAATTGTGCCATAAATGCACTTAGCCACTTAGGATACAAAACTGATTTAGCAATGAAAACAACTGCTTTCTTCATCTTTGTATTTTTTTTAATTATAAAGGCAGGAGGGACGGATTTACCTTTTTCTATGCTATATCACTCTATGATTCCATGAGAAGCATGGGATATTGTTTATCTCACCTATTCCTTTCTAATGAATATTGCTGAAGTAAAGACTGCACATCAGTATTCCAACTTACGTCTAATATTGCAGGTAACTGCAATATTTGTGACTTTGCAATGCACAATTTTGAATGTCCTTTCATGCTTCTCAACCTGGTCTTTCTAGAATAAAATAGGTCCTTATCAAAAATAGCATAGCGTAGGGCTCAATTTTACTGCCCATTCACGTCCCACTCCCATTGCAGCGAAGTCAGAGAATTTGGTGGCAAGACAAATCTCTCTTCACCGCAGTGGGATAGGAAATCCCTGCTGGCAGGAACAGTCGGAAAATTTGGGACATGATCTTTTTTTGATACTGGGGAGTAGTTCTTCAATCTCGCTGTGCTAATTTTTTTAGTACAATGGACCAATTCTCGCGTTGGCCAATTTGCCTGGTTCACACATGTGTTTCTGCCCCGATAACGCCTCCCAGCACTGAATTTCCGGTGGCGTCAGTTCTGCGCTGGAAATCGGCAACAGACACGAAGACCATTTAAATGGTCATTTTAACATCATTTCAATGTAATTAGCAAGCACCTTAGCATCTCCCACCCCACCAGAGTGATTCACTCCAGCGGGGATTACAGTAGCCCCCACTAACAGAGAACTAGCGGCCTGACCCCCTTGGAGTGAAGGGAGGACAATCGAGGCCCCTCCCAGAGATTCAGGCAGTGGTGGGTGCCTCCTGGGAATTGTTACCTTCACAGTGCTAGCCTGGGCCCTCGGCACTCCTCAAGAGGCAAAGTGACAATGTCCAGCATGCAACTTGGCACTGTCCCTCGGGCATGGGGCAGTGCCGAGAGGGTGGGGTCTATGCAGATGTGGCTTGGGGGTGAGGCCTGATGGGACCAGGCCTGATGGGGCAGGGCCTGATGGGCCAGTTGGTGGGGCGCTAGATCCTGCTGCCACTCTGTAGACAGGATCTGGTGGGGGAAGGAGGAAAGCCAGCGATCAGGGTGGGCTGGGGCGGTGTGGAGGGTGATAAGCCTGCTGGGGAAAGGGAGGGCAGGACTGTGGCAGGGGAGGGATATTGGGACTGTGGGAGTGGGGAATTGGTGGGGGGGGGCTGGAGATCACGGTGGGTGGGGTTGGTGAGGGCGGGGATTTGGGGCTGGGCCGGGAATGTTCAGAGGGCCAGAGATCGGGCTATGCGTCGGGGTGGGGCAGAGGGTTGGTGACATGGGGTCGCAGGGCTGGCTGGTGATGAAGCTGGCCAGCAGTCAGGAGGTTGGCAGTGCAGGGTTACAGCGCATGCACCAATTTCAGTGCTGACAAATCAGTGATGCATGCACAATGGCCCACTCAGTGCTATTCTGCCAATTCCTCCAGTGAGGATAGGCCCCATCTGCTGATTTTTAATAATATTTACATTAATTACCTTTGCAATGCACAGAGTGTGGAGACTCTTCTCTGAACTCCCACTGAAATAACTAATTACTCCAGTTTTCAAGTGTATTCAATACTTAGTTTATTTTTGGGGAGAATTCCAGCCAGAGTCCCTCATGGTTGAAAATTCTAGAATTGGGGCATAAAGTCAAGATAAATGGCAGTAGGTGTAGAGAGGGACAAGAGGAAGAACTTTTTTTTACATGAAAGGTAATGAGTGCCTGAAATTCGCTGCCCAAATGGTGGTAGGGCAGAGATTCTCCAGGTACAATATACCTGGATCTACGCCTTAATTACTGTAAGCTACAGGGCTGTGAGCCAGGTGCAGAAAGATGGAATTAGAAATGGCACCTTGAGGTCCTCAGGCTGCCATGGAGAAGATGGGCTGAATGGCTTCCTTCTTTATGAATCATAGAATATACAGTGCAGAAGGAGTCCATTTGGCCCATTGAACCTGCACTGATAACAATCTCACCCAGGTCCCATCCCCATAACCCCATATACTTACTCTCCTAGTGCCCCTGACACTAAGGGGCAATTTATCATGGACAATCAGCCTGACTCACACATCTATTGTTCTATAATTTTGGCCCATTTTTAATAATAAAATTAGTAGCGTTTAATAATTTTTCTGACTATATTGCTAAGAAATGTCCTAAGTTACAACTTTGTAAGTGAGAAAAATTTAAGACATACATTATTGGTCATCATCACTTCTACAGCAAACCAGAATCAGTGCACTACAGCAATGGGTCCAATAATTACCCAAAACACTTAAACCGCAAACCAAAAATAAGGCAAGCCTCCCAACTGAAAATTTAACTGGATGATTCAATCACTCCACTGATTCCATGTGGAAAATTGAAAGTTGCTCTAAATAACTTGCCATTTATTGTTAATCAGTTGTAACAAGACAAGTCCAATGTCCATGCCCTAAATGCTTTCTAGTTTGATCTAGCCCTGAAATCTGATGGTCTTCTGTGTTGCCTTTAGTTTTGTCTGAAGAACCACATTTGGCAGAATCAGATGGAACGTTATGTTGAAACATTTAACATGGAGCCAAGAATAGAGAAGAAAATCTTGCTGCGGAAGAAACATTACATTGTTTAATATAACTCATTGAATTAAACATCACAATTCACTGATTACAGTAATATAAGTAGTATATCAAATGGAAACTGCTAGCCTAAAAGTCACACACCCTCTGAATTGGACATATATCATTGTCCTTTGGTCAGAATTCTGAAATTACCTAGCCAGTGTCATAATGAGAATGTCGCCAGTACAAGGTCTGCAACCATTCAAGGAGAAGGCCAACCTGAATGGCCATTCCAGAGGTCAACATAAATCAGCTCATCACATATCAACATGGGCTTAAATTGAATAACACTCCATCAATAAGTGGTTGTTAAATAGAGACAAAACTTCTTTAAAGATTATTTAGTCTGTACCTGCCATTTTTGTCCTCATTCGTCAAGGCAAGCGTTCACATTCTGATTTGGTGCTATCCTTTCCTAAAGGTGCTATCACCGGCTGAGGCATAGTTCCACAACTGCCTGCAGCTCTCTGTTGCTGTCTCTGAGGAGTTATTGACTGCGATGGATATCACCTTAATGCCCCATTCAATCCTTTGCCAAATTCAAACTTGTATACTTCCAAGCCAGGCATGAGTCAGTCAAGTTAACACTAGGCAACTCTGTGACTTTTCTCTTCCCAGGCAAAGGGCAGTGATCCTATCCTTACACGGACTGAAATCCACTAACTCAGTGCAGATCAGGAATTGAACTTGCTCTGTTCTAGTCATTGGCATTATCAACAGAATCTTTATGGGAGCCTTCTTTATAATGAAATACCCTTAAAGCAATATTGAAATGCCCGGAAATGCTACCTTTGGGGACTGCTTAAGTGGAGTGCATATTACGGTGCTTAAATTAATGTTTATATTAATTTGCATTTAGCAGAAGGTGCAGGGCAAACAGGTCTATTTATTATTCTATTATGCCAATTTGCCTTGGGACATTTAAGGCAAATGTGATTTATAAATGCATTTTTAAAAAGAATTGTGGTTTATGTACAATTGAGGCAAGAGTACTAAGAAAAGCCTTCTCCAAAAATCCAGACCCACGATATTCAAACCACAAGCAAAGAAAGTTAGCACAAATAGAATGAAACTGCCTGAGCTGTGTGAACCAAATTGCCACTGGACAAAATGGTGATTGCAGGTTTCTGCTTATGATCCCTCAAGTTAATAAGGTCTTGTACAGTGAAGGTTTACCAGGCTGATTCCTGGGATAGCACATCTGTCATATAAGGAGAGGCTAAGTTAGTTGGGATGATGTTCACTGGCGTTTAGAAGAGTGAGAGGACATTTCATAGGAACTTAGAAAATTCTAACAGAGTCAGATAGGGTAGATTCAAAAAGAATGTTCCCGATGATAGGGGAATTCAGAGGTCATAATTTGAGGATAAGAGGTAAATCTTTTAGAATTGATGTGAGGAGAAATTTCTTCACCCAGAAGGTGATGAATGTGTGGAATTCACTACCACAGAAAGTAGTTGAGGCCAAAATGTTATCTGATTTCAAGAAGAAATTAGATATAGCTCTTGGGGCTAAAAGGGTCAAAGGATATGGGGGGAAGGAGTTCAGGATATTGAATTCGATGATCAGCCATGATCAAAAATGAATGGTGGAGCAGCTTCAAAGAGTCAAATTGTTTACTCCTGCTTTTAATTTCTGTGTTTCTTGTTCTCAGATAACTCCAGGGAAATGCGAAAGTGGGATCTACCGCTTTCACACAGCAAGTGTTTGAAAAGTCATAGGCCAGGATTTTACAGCTTCTCTCTCCACCGCCCCCCCCACCCGCCCCCCCCCACCCCCCCACCCAACGGGATATTACATTTCCACCAAAGTAAATGGCAATTTCATTGACCCACCAGTGGGACACACATCATGACATGTAAATTCCTGGCTGAAGAGAAGTATCACTCACAACTCTGGTTCAAAGATGTGAAGGTGGCATCCTGGAAGGAGGTTGTTTGCTTAGACTATCAGTCAAAGTTGGTTTGCAAAGGACTAAAAAAATTGGAAAATCTTAGAAAAGGATCTAAAAAATGATTTTCTTCTTTCTATTTTTTATGTGGATTTGACTTTTAAATGATCTTTGCATTGTGTTGCTGTATGCTTTCTGGACAATGTATACAAAGATGTGATAGTTCCAGGCAATTCAAGATGATAACCAATTTTATACAACATAGAAGTAGACAAAAACAGACATTTTACTAATCTAATTTATTGCTAATTATATTGTGAATGCATTTTTAAGAACTATAATATATCCTCCATGTTTATACCAGAGCTTAAAATAAATGACTTCCTTTTGTCTGACTAACAGATCACCCATTTGGAGCTAGGTCAGAGTTCCAAAGTAGATTACACATGTACTGTCGAAATAAGTGCTTGGAGTGAACACAAGCTTGGCACAAGCTGGAAAATGACCATTTTAGGCATTTCACTGGAAATGATTTATATGATAGCTGTATCTTCAAATGCAAAACATTTCCAAACAAAAGTTTAAATGTTTAACTGTCTGAATGAAAATTCATGGTTGAGCAGTTACTTTCATACATCTTTGGATGCTAATGTAATTTTAAAAATACTATTTTTTATAGCAATGTTTATACAATTTGAAACCACAGGCCTGGCTTTTAAAGCAATTGAAATTAACTGCAGAAAGCAAGGACATCTGAACTTCTAAATGGTATCTAAATAGCAGTGAAATGCCATTGAAAAGCAATTTGTCCTATTGGTTCTTTCCTCATGTTAAAACCCCAAGGTGGCCCAAGGCATTGAACATCATGATCTGTTACAAATTTTAAGCTATTTGAAGATTAGAAGCAATTGCAGTTACATTGCAGCCAGGGTAAAAGTGTAATTGAGCTAGGCAACAGGATGAATGAGACACCTATCCCACATTCCCAATAGGGAGCCATGCTCAAAGAGAGCAGAGGCTGAATGTTGCTAACAAACACTTGTTAACATTGATTTGTTGGCCTCTGCTTCCTTCACCTTCAATCGGGAATCTTCTGTTTTATTCTAAAGGTGGCCTTACACTCAAAAAAGTAGTCTGGTGAAACGTTGATTTGGCTTCACCTACCATGTTGAAATACAGATCAGCCATAGTCTAATTGAATAGTTGTTCAGGTTTGAAAGAGGGCATAGTTCTACTTCTGTGTCAATGCTCCTACATTGACACTGCTGCAAAGTTAGAATGATTTTGCAGTGCTGTTGTACCTGGAGTGTAACTGCCCTCCTGGTAAGGTGGGTTTCTGGTACACTGGTATTTGCATCTCACAAACCTGTGGTTTCTGGGGCTGACAATCATCGTTACAAATTACCCAGATTTTAATTTAAAAAATAAGACACTAGCATATAGAAACTCAGACAGGAAGTATCACAACACTGTTGGAAAATGAACAATATTGAGTTGATGTTCCACCTGGCATATTTTTTCAGAAGTTGCCTCATCATCAGCAAACTTGTTTAAAAAAACAGACACAAAAATATAATTCAGTGGAGGATAACAGAGATCTGAAAATGAATAGTAGGCAGTAAGCCAATTTAAGGATTTGCACAATAGCATAAAGCTCATGATCAAAACACAGTCCTTAATATTTACTGCCTGGATCGGATTATTGGCTTCAATTGACTTGCAGGCAACTGGTGTTATTTATAATGTAAACCAGAGGGGGGATTTTAAAGTAGTTTTTCTTAATTTGTGAATGCATTCAATGTATTCAATGCATTTAACTTTGAAGAGAATATTACTGATATAATGGAATAAGATTTGAAGCATTTTTCTAAAACTTTTATTAGTTGGCTTACATTAACATTGCAATGAAGTTTCTGCAAAAATCCCCTAGCCGCCACACTCTGGCACCCGTTCACGTACACTGAGGGAGAACTTAGCATGGTCAATGCATACAACCAACACAGCTTTCAGAATATAGGAGGAAACCCACAAAGACACAGGGAGAATGCGTAAAATCCACACAGACAGTGACCCGAGCTGGGAACTGAACCCGGATCTCTAGCACTGTGAGGCAGTTGTGCTAATCTTTGTGCCACCATGCCACTCAATTGGAACTTATATTAGGATAAGAAATGCAGGATCGTACAAGCAGGAGTAGGCCATTTGGCCCTTCAAACCTGCTCCACTATTCAATTCTTCATAATGAAAAAAAATGCTTCATGTTTTAAATAACATATTTGATGAAAGATGGTTTGTTTTGAACTGTGTTTCTTTGTGTAATGAATGTGATTACATTTACTTTTTAGAACAAAAATATACTTGCCCATAAAAGGTTACAGCATTAATCTAATACCCAAGGGCTGAAGTTTAGTCTCTTGACATTGCTCTTCCTCCTGTGAAATGATATTAATTGAACATTAAACCTGTTACATAACTCCCCCTACTCGTGCATTCATGCTTACAGTGGAGTGATTAGCTTCTCACTAATTAGTTAATTAGACCAATGATGGTAAGCTACCAGCACAATGCTCCCAATAGGGAAGCTTAACAGCACAGTTTCCATTGAATTCACTGTGTCATATCCGAGCTTTAACCTATATTAAATGCACTATCTGTTAAAAGGCATACTACATAGCTCAATTCCACAAAGCTAACAGGTATATCCTCTGAAATATTAGTGACAGTCGACTTATAAACAAAAGCTGATTCTTAGTTCTATTTGTTTCCAGTACATTGTATAGAAGGCACAGGTTTCTCCAAGATCTCCTGACACACTCATGTATCAAGGTGGCATAATTACAAGGAAGAAGTGAACATTACATGTTCCTTGCATACTGATGCTGCTATTTCAAGGATTAGTTGCTCCCACAGGAGAATGGGCCTTCCAGCAGTATTCCATCCTGACAGTAGATGGAGGCACACGAATATATAATAAACAGAATCACAGTTAATGGAGAATCTTTAGACACTTTTTCAAAGACTTAATTCAGGTCAAATCTAATTTTTAAAACAATTTTAAATCCCGAGGAAGAATTGTACGGAATAATAGATTACCCTGCTGTTGGGTCTATTTATTAATATTGAAGGATACTGTGGGAAAATCCCATGCTCATTGCTCACATTGCTCGGTGAACTAGTCTCAGTCACTGCAACAATAATGGATCTGCAATTAACTTCAACATGAGAAGGTCTCCGCTCCTACTGCTGTGTATTAATTCAAACTGAAGAGTATGTATGTGGAGATCAGGAGAGACCACAGAGCTCTGATCTCCATCAAGATCAAATCATCACTAATATTAACTATATTCACTCATGCATGAAGAGTCATCACTTGGCAGGATAGAAGAAAGCTAATCATCTCCCTGGAGTCACACCCTGATAAGACTCATCAAATAGGTAAAAAATAGGGAGGAAAAACACAATACAACAAAAGTCTGGCTTTACTTATACATGATGGAGTTTTCTAAATATTAATTACTTTTGCCCACTTGACTATTTAATATTTGATCTCTGTAGGTGTATGCATGGAATTTTACAGACCTATGTGCTGGGGGAAGGGGATGGATGGAGGCACAAAATTCAAAGTGATGGCATAATTCTGTTTCCCACCAGTGGAAAGTTGAAATATAGGGAGAGGGGCAACATTGGGCACAGTGTCAGGACAATGTGGGGCACAGTGATGCGGGCAGTGTGAACCATAGTGTTGGGGCAGAGTGGGTCACAGTGTTGAGGGCACAGTGTTGGGGGCTTCGTGTGCACAGTGTCGGGGGTAGTGTGGGGCACAGTGTCGAGAGCAGTGTGTCGCACAATGTTGCGGGCAGTGTGGGGGAGAGTGGAGCACAGCGTTGAGGGCAGTGTGTCGCACAGTGTCGGGGGCACAGTATCAGGGCACAGTGCAGATGCAGTACGGGGCCGAGTGTCAGGGGCAGTGTGGGTCACAGTGTTGGATGCAATGTGGGGTCACAGTGTCAGGGGCAGTGTGGGGCATAGTGTCAGGGGCGGTGTGGGGCACAATATCAGGGCACAATGCCGAGGCAGAGTAGGGCCGAGTGTCAGGGTGGTGTGGGGCACAGTGTTGGATGCAATGTGGGGTCACAGTACAAGGGCAGTATGGGGCACAGTGTAGAGGGCAGAATAGGTCATAGTGTTGAGGGCACAGTGTCAGTGTGGGACAGTGTGGGGGGCAGAGGGGGGAACAGTGTCAGGGTGGGGGGGCACAGTGTGGGGCGCAGTGTCGGGGGCAGTGTGGGCATAGTGATGGGGTAGTGTGAGGCACAGTTCGGGGACAGTGTGGGGCAGAGTTGGGCACATTGTCAGAGCACAGTATCGGGCACACTGTGGGGCAGTGTTGGGGGCACAGTGTGGGGGCAATGTAGGGTGCAGTGTTGGGGCAGTGGGGAGCAGTGTGGAGCATAGTACCGGGGTGGGGCAGTGTGGGGCACATTGTCAGGGGTGGGGCAGTGTGGGCACAGTGTTGGGGCAGACTGGGGCACAGGATTTGGGGGTCATGTGGGGCACAGTATTGAGGTAGTGTAGGGCACAGTGTCGGGGGCAGTGTGGGACAGAGGGTTGTGGCAGCACTAATTGAAGAATTGGTCGTTAGCATGCATGCCTGCTATGTGCATGGAGCAATCCCCAGTAACAGAATTATTATAGAATAGAACATAGAACATAGAACACTACAGCACAAACAGGCCCTTCGGCCCACAAGTTGCGCCGATCATATCCATACCTATCAGACCTATCTATAACTCTCAATCCCATATAGTGCATCCCCATATAGAATCCCTACAGTGCAAAATGGCACCATTCGGCCCTTCGAGTCTGCACAGACAACAATCCCACCCGGGTCCAATCCCTGTTAGCCCACATATTTACCCTAATTGTGTCCCTGACACTATGGAGCCATTTGGGATGGACAATCTATCTAATCTGCACATTTTGGAACCGTAATTGTAGCACATATTTGGGGATGATGATGGTAAAGAGTGTGTGAGAGAATCAATTTAGATGTTACTTCTGCTGGTAAAGTGCAAGATTCCTATGGACTAATTATTAAACATTCATTTGTAGGATGTGGGTATCATTGACTAGGGAGACATTTATTGCCCATTCCAAATTGTTCTTGAGAAGCTGGTGGTGAGCTGCCTTCTTGAATTGCTGCAGTCCCTGAAGTCTAGGTGCACCCACAGTGCTGCCATGGAGAGAATTCCAGGATTTTGATCCAGCAACAGTCAAGGAATGGTGATATTTTTCCACGTCAGGATTGAGTGTGGCTTGGAGATAATTTCCAGGTGGTGGCTTTCCCATGTGTCAGCTTCCCATGTTCTTCCAGGTGTTGTGGTTGTGGATTTGGAAGGTGCTCTCTAAGGAGCCTTGGTGAGTTCCTGCAGTGCATCTTGTAGATAGTACACACTACTGCCATTACGCAGTGGTGGGAGTGGAGGGATTGAATCTTTGGGAAAGGTTTTGCAATCAAGCTGCCTGCTTTGTCTTTGATGGTTCCAAGTTTCTTGACTATTGCTGGAGCCTCATTCATCTGGGCAAGTGGAGAGTACTGACTTGTGCCTTGCAGATTGTGAACAGGATTTCACGAATCCAGAAGTGTGTGTTTCGCTGCAGGTCTAGCGTTTGACCTGCTCTGATTGTCACAATATTAATATAGCTGGTCCAGATCAATTTCTAGTCAACCAGGATGTTGATAGTGGTGATTCAGCATTGGTTATCAAAGGGTGATGGTTAGATTCTGTATTGTTGATGGTTGGAGGCCCTGAAAATGCCTGATGTCCTTATTAGACTGAGAGTTTTAAGTGAGGAAATGGTTAGTTGACCCTGCCTGAGTGGAAATCATTCATCTTCCTCCTGCTGCACGACACACCGTTTCCAGCATCCACATGTGCTGCCCTCTCTAACTTCTCCCCAACTGGTCCACTGTGCTTGCTGGATCGCTAGCTTCCATCATAAAAGTAGATAGAGAAATTCCCACCAGTTCTGGACTGCCTGGAGGTGGCTATCCTTCCACTAGTAGATCTGTTTCTTTTGGGGCCAACACTCGCTGCAACAATTCCTGGGCTGCAGGGAGTGAGCATGAATGTGTTTGTGTGTGTGCGTGTATATGTGTATGGGTGTGTGATTGTGTATGTGATTGTGAGTGTATAAGTGTGATTGTGTATATGTATGTGTGTGTGTGTGTGATTGTGAGCGTTTGTGTGTGTGTGTGAGTCTGTGTGTATATGTGTGTGTGCATGTATGTGTGATTGTGTGTGTGTGTGTGATGATAAGTGTGTGTGAGTATGAGTGTGTGTGTGCTGTTTAAAAATGCCGTCCATGAAAGTTACAGTGAGGTAGAGAAATTCCTGCCACCCCACCATGAGATTCGACAAGTTCCTCCTTTATGCAAAGAAAATGAGCAGAGAAGCAGACAATCTGGCTCAGAACCCAATGGGAATCATGCCAACTTTCCTGCCTATCACTGCACTTAGCCTCCAGAAGGGAAACTCCCCCTGAGATTTTGTAAATTATTCTTCTTCCTTCGTAATTGATTTGTCACCGATGGGCCCAGGGACGCTCCTTCAGGAGAATACCCACCCCTTCCTCCCCAACAACAGACTGTGCAGTGAAAGCTGCTCGCCTTCCCCAGCTGGACTGAAAAATGAGGTCCTCAAGCCCTTAAGTGGCAAATAATTGTCCACTGAAGGACCTGATTAGGCCTAAGGGTGGGCAGACTGCCAGACACTGTACCATTATTTTGTAGCTCCAACCTCCAGATCACATTATTTGTGATAGCTGTCATGTGTGCCTTGCTATCTGTCACTGCTGTCTGCCAGGTTAAAACTTGACCGTGATGCCCTACAGTTAAACAGCTCACTAACATTCACTGGCCGAACCCATGCATGATAAATGTCAGTGGACATATAGAAACTGTGGGTCTGTATCATAGTCAGCAGGAACTCTTGACTTCAGAAGGGGGGATAGGGAGAGAATAAGAACAAAGAACAAAACAGCATGGGAAACAGGCCCTTCGGCCCAACGAGCCCGCGCCGTCACTCCCATGTTCCCACCTCTACCCGCGATCTTCCATACCAGGCAGCATCATGGTAAACCTCCTCTGCACTCTCTTCAGAGTCTCCACGTCCTTCCGGTAGTATGGAAAGAGAAGGAATGAAGGAGGTCAAATTCATGTACGTCGGTGTTCACTCTTGAGAAAGAAGAATCTAACCCTAATTAGTGGCAGGGAATGGGAAAGCCCAAATGTAGTGTGGCAACAATTGGCTAAAATGTTCTTTTGAGTAAGAACTATTGAGACCTTTTTCCTTGAGGTTCAAACAAGGCTGGTTTAATGTAGGCAAACTACGATCTTACGCAAGATCGCTTTAGATTAGATCAAAAACAGGCAAATGCTGGAGTTCAAAGAAGCAAAGAGTGTCACAAGTAGGCTTACATTAACATTGCAATGAAGTTACTGTGAAAATCCCCTAGTCACCACATTCCGGCGTCTGTTCGGGTACACTGAGGGAGAATTTAGCGTGGCCAATGCACCTAACCAGCACATCTTTCAGATTGTGAGAGGAAACCAGAGCACCCGAAGGAAACCCATGCAGACACGGGAAGAACATGCAGACTCCTCACAGACACTGACCCAAGACTGGAACCAAACTCAAGTCCATGGAGATGTGAGGCAGCAGTGCCACCATGCCATCCCTTAGAGCAACTTGAATGTAAACCTGACTGGAGCTTATAACGTCTCAAATTCTGAATACTTTGTACGCTTATAAGTTAAAAACCCTAATTTTATTTCAGTGAATTGGATATTGCATCTGATACAATCTGTCTGAGAATTCCAGAGGCAGGAGGAAAGAGAAACACTTTAAGTTTACTGTCAGTGTAGAATGATATTTTAGTTTTACACTGATGATCAGCTGACACAATTGGGATCAGAACTCAATATGATGAAGCAGTGTTGGAATTATTGAGACTGTTGGATTGCCTTGATGCTTTGTAAACCCACACACCTCTCTACCCCATTCTGTGGATGTTTGGGAGACTGGCATCCTCAGAACTCATTCCTAATGGGGATATTTATTCCAGCTACGCAGGAGCCAAGTAATGTCAAAGATGCTTCCTCTGGAGGAAAGCTGAACTGCAGCTACATTCTCAATACAAATGCATCCTAAAAATGGACCAGAGGTCACAGGTGGAGGACGCTTAAAATTTATTTATTAATCACAGGTAGGCTTACATTAACACTGCAATGAAGTTATGTGAAAGACTTCTTGTTGCCACACTCCAGCTCTTGTTTGGATACACTGTGGGAGCATTTACCACACACCTAACTAGCACATCTTTCAGACTGTGGGAAGAAACCAGGAGCACACAGAAGCAATCCTGCAGACATACGGAGAACATGCAAACTTCGCACAGAACGTGACCCAAGCCAGAAATCAAATCTGGGTCCCTGGCGCTGTGAGGCAGCAGTGCTAACCACTGTGCCTCTGTGTCATCCTTGTAGAAAGTATTCTTTGCAGAATGTGCTGATGGTGATTGTTTCAACAATACAATTCAACTGTTCTGAATGCCAATATCTTAATATTTATTCACAACGCTTGGTGATCAAGCTTGTGTAAGGATTATAGGCTTAACATTTAGTAGCTATTATGCTCCTGTTATGCATACATTTTGTCATTGTTAATCACTAAAATGTCCACCTCACCTCTCTTCATTCAGTATCAAAACACAGTAAAACTCTTAAGTTAGGAGGTTACTATCTTTGAGGTAACAGATAAGGTTAGAACAGAGCTGTGCTGTTACACTACATAGAGGAAGGAGTCTGTGAAAAGTATTTTAAGAAAAACTGCAGAGATAAATCATTTGTGGTGTAGTTAAATGAACTTCAGATGTGATATCCAGTCATGGTGGGCAGAACAAGGAAAATGTTAAAAATTTGTGTCTATACCATACACAGGGTTATCAGCAAGAAGCAAATGAAATGTTTGGATATGGAGATTAAAAAAAATCAGATGACCTGAACGATATACCTGTACCCTGATTCCTATGTGGACATGCATTGAGGAGCCGTACTGAATTTCTGAATGTTCATATTGTCTACGTTCCAAGCTCCTGTTGTAGAACACCCACTCAACTTTGAAACAGTAGTCTAAATATATCTGTGAGCATACCACAAGCCAACGCAGCAAAGGTATACGCTGAACTAAAACACCTGCCCTAACCTTCTAGAACACGTGCTCAGCACTGAAAGCCCACTCCAGAGCTGTCAGGAACATACGCCTATGTATTTTTCTGATCGGTTTAATATATTGGTATGGGATTTGAAAACTGACACAAATTCCTATTGACTGCAAAATATCACATTTTCCTGACTCGTTTCAATATAAATAGGCCTTTTTTTGATTTCCTTTTCTTTTGTGGGTTTGTCAGTTTCATGCAAAAATTACATCAATGGGGCCATACAGATAGAATAGATGTTCCAAACCTTTGTTATTTAGCAAAAGAAAGAAGATTCAAACATTCACCTGGGGAATGTAAGTCATTAATATGGATCATTTGGGAAATGTGATCTCAGATTTACAGATTGATTCATGTGCTTTTATATCAAGACTTCAAAGTAGTGATGATTGTCTCACTAGTATGTTCAGCTCATCAGATACGTTGCTTGGGTTAATCCTGGAAATTGACTTTTGAGGTAAGGCTCAGGTATCTCTGAAGTCTTGACAGTTTTGTAAGTTTAAATTGCTTGATTTGGAAAAAAAATGTGGAAGCGCATCCTTTTAAAGGGGTGGGAGAGGGGCAGGAGGTGTGGAGGGGGTTTTCCAATGGCCATGTGGTCAGTGAAGACCCTGTGGATCATCCTGGTGGGAAGCTAAGCCAATTGGCAGGAAGACATGGACTAAAGGTTGAGAAGGGACTTGCAGTTGGAATGAGGGAGTGGAGAAGAGTAGTTACATTTGTAATCTAGTCTTAACTTGTTGTACATGTATATAATTATTCTGCTAGCAATAAAACCTTTATTGTGAAGTTGCATCAAATTGCCCTCGATCTATTACATAAAAGTAACTTGATCTTCCCAGTTTATTCGTTCCACATTATCCAGGAAGGGGAAAATGGAAGACTTTACCATCTAAGGAATGATCCCTTTGTACAAAGGAATAGCCCAAAGCACAAGTGATGCTGCGACTTGAGTTTCATTTCAAAGAGGCTGGAGATCAGCAGACACGGAGTGCGCATGACCACATAACCCGTCGACACAGAGGACCTCCGGTTTAGATCACTGCCTCATTAGTAGCAACCTTCAGGTAAGAGCCCAGAGTGGGGAAAAAAGTAATCTATAGGGAGAAGCAAAGTGGATTGGGAGGGAGAGCACAGAGGGCAAAAAGCAATTTGGCGGGTGGAAGCCAGGTTCAAACAAGCATTGGTCCCATATTTGTACAATGCAATGAATAACTTTCAGGCACAGGCTTCCTTGGTCTGCCTTCACCAGTATGATGGAAGGCACATTTCTGGCATGTAATGGGCATCCACCAGCTGTGTAGCACTTGTTTTGTGCCTGAAAAATAGGCACAGTGCCACAGAATTTATGTGTTCGCTGAGTTTATCTTTCTTATATACAGCACACGTTATGTAAATTAATGCAGAAGACAGCTAAAATTGTTTTTTGTTGTTTTGGAAGAGAAAGAATGAGAAGAGATGACACATTATCATCGAGAAAAAGCTGTTAGATTTGATGTCGTTGTTTCAATTAACTTTTCAATAAGATTGTTTTAATATGCTACCTGAGGGATAGAATGCCAGAATGTCACATGTATGTTCATTGAGGAGTGCAAAGACACTTGAGTTTATCAACAATAAAGAATGTTAGCCTGGTTCACTTTGGGGATAAGGTCTTGCTGCCATTCATAGGAAGCACAGACTAACTTGTGGAAATGAATCTTTCAGAAAGGATTTGCAAACACCTTGTGAGTCTTCAAACTTTGACAATTTGTTTTGTATTAAACTGCAACTCAGTTATTGTACAGAAGTAAGAAACTGATTTTACAAACTGATCTTGTCTAGCAATTTTTTGTTGTTTAGCTATCTTGCTGAGTTTTTAGCATCTTAAAGTTTAGTTGTCACAAGTAGGCTTACATTAACATCACAATGAAGTTACTGTGAAAATCCACGAGTCGCCCCTTCAAGTACATTGAGGGAGAATTTAAATGGTCAATGTATTTATCTAGCACGTCTTTGGACTGTGGAAGGAAACCAGAGCACCCGGAGGAAACCCACGCAGACACAAAGAGAATGTGTGGAGATTACACAGACAGTGACCCAAGCTGAGAACTGAACCCAGGTCCCTGGTTCTATGAGACTGCAATGCTAGCCATTGTGTTCCAATTGTTATCTGTTCTAGTTGTTTTAAACTTTATGGGGAAGCGATGGCCTAGTGATATTATTGCTTGCCTATTGATCCTGAAATTCAGCTAATGTCCCAGGAACATTGGCTCGAATCCCATCATAGCAGATGATGAAATTTGAATTCAATTAAAAACATCTGGAATTAAGAATCTACTAATGACCATGAAACGATTGTTGATTGTTGGAAAAGCCGATGTGGTTCACTAATGTCCTTTAGGAAAGGAAATCTGCCATTCTTACCTGGTCTGATCTACATGTGAGTCATAGCAATGTGGTTGACTCTCAACTGCTCTCCAAGGGCAATTAAGGATGGGCAATAAATACTGGCCAGCCAGAGATGCCCATGTCCCACGAATGAATAAACAAATCCAACAAGTGCAATGTATCTTCCATGCTTATAGGTGGTGACAACCTATGTTGCAAAAAGGGATTTACACATGATTACAAGTTAATTTTTCAACCTGGGCATACTAATCTGCATACATCAGTGAGCTCTGGCGAAGGGTCTTTCAGACTTGAAACGTTAGCTTTTCTCTCTTCGCAGATGATCATTTTCCATCATTTTATATTTTCATTTCAGATTCCAGCATCCCCAGTAATTTGCTTTTAACAAAGAACTGATTTTGCTTCAGTAAAGATTTCTGAAACTGCAAGCCAACTATAAATGTAAAAACGATTGTTACGAATAAGCCAAAACGCTAATGTCTTGGCCTCTCTTGAGGTCAGGAACTCTTGATGAGTTATGGCTATTAGTGTCCTGGTATCTGGCGCAAAAAAGCCACTCTTCAATTCTGACAGGACATTCTTAATTGTAGAGTGAAATGGAAAATATTGGGGCTATGGGAAAACTGCAAGGAGGTGGGAATGGTGGAGTTGTTCATGCAGAGATCCAATAGCGACATGATAAGCCAATAGGTCACCTTCCATGCTACAATCATTCTATGATACAAAGATGGGAAATTTTAATCTCCTTTATTCTTCGCTGAGCATAAATTGAATAAAGACTAAAATGAACAGTTTGGAAAATTCAGAAAAGACTTTTTCATGCTGTTCACTTTTCCATATTGAATAACAGTTTATTATTCAGAATCCAAACTCAAATTTCTGCAAGCTGTGTGGTATCAGTTGTTGGAAAGTTGGGTGATTTGGTACCATCGGCGAGCGGTACAGTGCATCAAAATGTAAACACAATCATTATGATGTGACAAGCAGTGCAAATGAAAAACTAAATTCATCATTCTCAAATTATCTGTGATTATCCACTTACAATGAAACTGAAGTTATATTACATTTGGAAGATGAAATCTTGGCAATAATGATTAAAAGATACTATTTGGTAATTTATTCATAATCATACGGTATATTTCCTCCATCATGAACTCCCTTATATTTTATGTGCAATATCTTTAAATTTCTATGTGAGCTCTATCATTTTACATTAATGGACAAAAAATTGTGCCCGTCAATGGTCTAGACTTCAAAAGTTGAGTGTGCCCTGGATTAATTCATTTTAGAAACCATTACTGTGAATCTCATGTAAAAGGTATAAAGCACCCAATGTTAAGGAAAGGATAGTTTTTGAAAGACAGTTCAGGCTGAAGACTGCAGCACCAGCAGAAGGGGCAATCAGGTGAGTAAAGATTAGTGTTCTGCTCGTGCACTTGGCTCTCACTACATGGCTCATTAATTTTCCTGCCAATTTTCAAGCCTGTCTATGTTGGGAGCAGCTGGTTCATGTAGTCGCACAAGGCAATAGGGCACAGCACGTAAGCAGAGAAGATGACATTATTTCATCAGCGCAGACCTGCACACATTCCTTGAGGAAATTGATGTAAAGAGATTTCTGGTAGTGTGCAACAATAAATCTGTCCAAAATGTCAGTCACGATATCTGGAGGGAGGTCGCACTGGGATGTCAAGGCTTTACAGTCGAATCTGCCGATTACTGCTGCAAGAAGTTCCATGATATTACCAAGGTAACAAGCTCTTCTCTCTCCCCTTTCTTCTTTAGCTAAATTGGACACAACCACACTCCTAAAAAGATCAGTTATGCAACTGATGTCCCACAACCTACTTTGGTTAAAGGAGGAGTCATAATCTGTAATCTTATATCTGGAACTCAGGATTTTGCACCTTGACAAAACAACAACACGCAGAACCCTAAAACTCTTCCTTAGCTTTAGTAGATTCATGTCACTTACCTTTTTTTTCAGCTCTCCGGTGTCACTTGATATATTCTCAGTTGCTAAGCCTCCTTTCATTTACTCATTTCTCTTCCAGGAGAAATCTGGCATGCAATGCCTGTCAGAAACAGCATCAGAGGAGGTATTTTTATCCATCGTGGGTCAGGGGCATGTTGCTAAAGTGACTGAATCCTCAAAACCGCTGCTCTGTTGCCAATTGAAGTGCCCATCTCCTGTGTTTTCTTCATCTCAATGGCTCACCTATTCTTAGATTCTGTCCTCCTTTTCTGCAGGTCCATTGCAGCAATGTGTTCCTTTGCCTCAGTTCCTCATACTCAAATATAGCATTGCTTATTTCTTTGTATCCCATGCAGCAATTCAGATATTTACACATAATTGAACTGTGTAAATAAGGTGGTGGTATCAGAAGATTTATAGTGCACACAGAGAGCCAATGAATAGGAAATGAATAATAATGTGCCCCTTTTCACTGGAAGCTGGCGTCTGTCAATGATTTCAGCGTCATAGGATCCATAACTCTTGGATTGTTGTTTGATAAGAAGGATGAATATTACACCAACTCTTCAGAGCTGGCACAGTCTGTGAGAATGTACCACAACAGACAATTGTGACCCTCAAGACCACAGCTTTCATTCACAGCAACATCACAGACTTTCGACTTTGTAACCAATAAGCATTCGTTGGGAGCTGACCCATCAAATGTCTTTGCCTCAGAGATGGGGATACCTGCCAATCATCCCATTAGAGTGTCACATGTTTACTGGGAGATGTCCAGGAAAGGGTACAACTTTTCGTATACAGAAGATTGCTTTGCCACAGTATACTGTGGGCAGAGAAGAAGGGAGGTGAAAAGAAAAGTAACTGTTCAGAAAACAATGACAATACTGATCTTTTATATCTGATTTAACTCAAATGTCATTGCAGTTTGCATAAAAAAATTGAGTTAAGCTATAATCAATTATGATGCAAAATGTTTCAAGTGAATACACATAATGCAATCCTACACAATTATTCCCCAGTGAAACTGGTCCCAAAAGTATTATTAAATTACTTGTGGCAGTGAGTGTTGGGGAGTGGGGAGGGAGCAGCATATAGAAGAATAAATAATAGGAGCTTAGAAATGAGGAGCAGAAGTAGACAAATTGAGCACTTTGAGCCTGCTCTGCATTCAATCAGATCATGGCTGATCTCTCCCTAGTCTCAAATCCACCGCCCCATCTGTTCTCCATATCCTTTTATCCCTTTTTAAAATTAGGAATCTATCAACCTTCTTCTTGAAACCATTGAACGATTCAGACTCCACTGCACAGTGGGGCAGTGAGTTCCACAAATTCACCATCCTCTGCTGGAAGAAACTCCTCCTCATCTCAATATTAAAACTACCATTACTCAATCTATACCTGTGACATCTTGTTTGAGATAAAAGGAAACATTTGTTCAACATTTACTTTATCAATCTCAAATTTTATACATCCTGATCAGATCCCCTATTATCCTTATGAATTCCAGCAAATATAATCCCAACCTATTTAACCTCTTCTCAAATATCAACCCTTTCATTTCTGGAATCAATCTGGTGAAGCTCCTTCGAACTGCCTCCAATGTCATCATATTCTTTCTCAAATAAAGAGACTAAAACTGGACACAATATTCCAAATGTGCTTTCATCAGTTCACTTTACAATTGTAACAACACTTCTCTACTTTTATACTCCAGTCCCTTTGCAATAAGTGCCAACATTCCGTTTGTCTTTTTTATTACATGCTGTACCTGCATATCAACTTTCTGCAGTTCATGAACATAAACACCCAGATCCCTCTGCTCGGACACATTTTGAATCTGCTTTCCATTTAGGTAATATTTTGCCTTTCTATTTTTTCTGCCAAAATGGATAACCTTACACTTATCTAAATTAAACTCCACCTGCTAAATTTTGGCCCATTTTCCTAGCCTATCTATATCCATCTGTAAAATCTTTATATCTTGTTCACTGTTTACTTTACCATCTATTTTAATATCATCTGCCAATTTTGCTACGTTACTCTCTCTCTGCTTGCAGATCATTAAATAGATTGTAAACTGTTGAGGTCTGAGGATCGATCCTTACGGTACTCTCCGCGAGTTATGTTTCACCAGCCAGTTAAGGAACCATTTATCCCAACTCTCTGTTTCTGTCAGTCAGCCAATCCTCAGTCCAATCCAGTATTCGACCCCCAATCCCCTCCGACCTCAACTTCTGGATCAGTCTTGTCAAACACCTTCTGGAAGGCAGATATACCACATCTACAGGTTCCGCACTATCCACTTTGCAGAATATATCCTCAAGGAACTCAACTAAGTTTGTCAAGCATGACTTTCCCTTCATAAAACCAAGCCGGCAATGGTGGCTTGAGTTTTGCCTTTCCAAATGCTCACTCATCTCCTCCTTAATGATTGATTCCACAACTTCCCTCCACAGAGCTAACTGGCCTATAATTTCCTAACTTTTGCCTCTCACCCTTTTTAAAAAAGGGCATCACATTAACGTGTTTCCAAACGACCAGAACCGTACCAGAATCCAAGGAATTTTGAAATATGAATTTGAATTTTGAAATGTCTGAGATTTTCCATGTACAGGCCCTAAAATTCCTGCTGAAAGTCTATAGACATTTGGCTGCCTCTCCACATTTCCTGTCCCACCCTCGACAGGTCCTACTATGGGAAATCCCAGCTGACAATTCTACCGCAAAATCAAAGTGCTGCAGATATCTGAAGAATTAAATTCTAGAAGTACTCTGCAATTCAGACAGCTTTTGCAGTAATGAAGCAGAGTTAATGTCTTAGGTTGACCATCTACATGAAGAATGTTTCAGTGATGCATCACCACCAGAACACTGCTTTAAATTAAACTTCTAAGCACCATTACCAGGGCATAACAATCGAAGGCAGTGAAACTATTTCAAACCATGGCCACTGGATGGAGCCTGAGAACAGCTATTTGCAATTCATTTTAAATTGAAATGAATTAAATGTTGAAGTTAAAGTTGTGCTGAATGGGCTTGCGTGATAACGCAGTGGATTTAACCTATAATTGGGCCCAATTTTAACTTATTGCAAGTGAATAGGGTTTTGAGTGAGATAAGATTTACTGATACCGATTTGCTGAGTCTGATTAGGCAAGTTCTAGAATCAATTCCTGATTTTTACTGATCCTAACTGGTGTAATTGTCAGGAATCCCCCGTTCCCCATCACCTCAATCCACCGCAATCCCCACCTCAGGCCAGAATACTCTTTCTCTATTTAAACACAATAATCCTGAAAATCCGTGAGCTTTGCAGCACAATGATAGAAGAAACCAACAGGGGGGAGGAGAAGGGGGGGGAGTGGGAATGGTGGGGGCCTTTAGCTGAACCCTGTTCACGAGTCTCCCAAGTGCTTTTTTTTTTAGCACAATCATGTTGGGAAGACTGGACTATTTCCCATTTGGCACTTGTTTTGTTTTGGGAGAATCCCAGCCATTATCTCCGTAGAGACCGATGACTTTTAAAAGGAAATTTGAACTGTCAGTCAATAGCTGACAGTTAATAGCTGAATGAATTAGACAGGATTTGACTGTAACAAACAGACCAAAAGAACTAAACTCTTTTTTTATTTGGCAACTTATATTTAAAACTACAGAACAGAATATTGTTTCTTTTCTTTTTGCATAACAAAAGCAGGCTTATCACAGGTATACCAAGTTGATTCTTTGCTTCTGCAGGTTTAATTTTGTTATTTTCTTTCACAGCTTGTTATCAAGGAACAAAGGAAAGTGCAGCACAGGAACAGACTCTTTTGGCACTCCAAACCTGTGCCAATCATGATGCATGCCTAAACTAAAACCATTTGCACATACGTTCCCACCCTATTCATGTATTTGTCTAGTTGCCCCTTAAATGCTGCTCCCAGCACCTCACCAGCAGTGCATTCCAGACATTTATCACTCTCTGTGTAACAACGTTGACTTGCATACCTCCTCTAAACTCCTCCCACGCACCTTAAACCTATGCCCTCTTGTACTTGACTTTTCTACCCTAGGAAAGAGCATCTGAATATTCACTCTGTTCATGCCACTTATAATCTTGTAAACTTCTATCAGGTCACCTGTCAACCTCCATCGTCCATACATCCTTCTGATAGTGTGGTGACCAGAATTGTAGACGATATTCTAAATGAGGGCTAACTAAAGTCCTGTACAGCTGCAGCATGACCTGTGAATGTTGTACTGAATGCCCCAACCGGTGAAGGCAAGCATGCCATATGCTTCTTGACTACCTTATCCATCTGCATTGCCACTTTCAGTGGTCATTGGACATGTATGCCCAATGCCAGTCAATTCAATGTCATCCAATGTCTCTGCCAGTCAATACTCCTTTGTGTTCCAGCACTTACTGTATAATTCTGACAAGCATTGAACCTTCCAAAATGCGTTATCTCACACTTATCCAAATTAAACTCCATCTGCCATTTCTCCACCCAAGTCTCCAACTGGTCTATATCCTGCTGTATCCTTTGACAATTCTCTTCTCTATCAGCAACTCCACCAATTTTTGTGTCATCCGCAAATTTATGAAACAGACCACCTACATTTTTGTCCAAATGATTTATATACTCTATCAACAAGAAAGATCCCAGAATTGATTCCTGTGGAATGCTGCTAGTCACAGCCTTCCATTCAGAAAAGCACCACTCTACTGCAACTCTCCATCTTCTGCGTTCAAGCTAGTTCTGTATCCATTTTGCCAGCTCTCCTCTGATCTCGTGTGACTTTACCTTTTGTACCAGTTTACCATGAGGTACCTCGTCAAAGGCTTTACTGAAGTCTATGTATACAACATCCAGTTTCCCCTCATCTATCATCTTCATCACTTCCTCGAAAAACTCGATCAAGTTAGTGAGGCATGACTTCTCTTTTACAAAAGTTTTAAACTCAGAACTGTCTTCAACAGTGAGATGTTTTTCTCCCGAAATTCTTCCTCTAATGTAAACCTAGTGAATCTTTCAGCCTCATTTTAGCTTCTCATTTTTTTTCAATCTGGGTGTGAGCTCCCACTTGGGATGGTGGAGACTCACAGTCTATCCAATTACAAAGATGTGCAATGTAGAATATTAGTTTGTAATGTCACCTACTGAACTTCTTGAAAATAACATTTTGTGAAAACCAAAGGATACGTCCCTACGACAAGCGACTAAGCTGCATTTGTAAAGGTCACTTTATGGAATTGCAGAGTCTACAAAACTCTCAGGTAGGAATATAGGGTTGAAGTCACAATCAGATCAGGCATGATCTTATTGAATGGTAAAATAGGCTTGAGTGGCTGACTGGCCTATTCCCCACCCTAATTCACATATTTGTGTTCCAGAAAAGTGTTGAGAATGTCAACTTATAAACATTTTGCTTTAAAATGTCCATTTACTTGCAAAATAAATGAATGTTTGGGTCTTAATTCTAACTAATCAGCATTTCACCTAGATCCTAGGCCCATGTAATTCAAATTGCCATGGAAATAGGCTTTGAAAGGATAAGAGTTTCCAAGATAGCCCTGAAAACTCACAGAAACACTCAGTCTACCAGATCCTGGAGAATGAGAGCAACTCTTGGCAACAAGACACTAGCCTAAGTCCCATGGCATAAACAGGGAGTCTGGCAGCAAATCACACCATGGCCAGAATTTTACTGCCTCACCTGCTCTTGAACTGGGATGGGTGAGGCTCAGAGAATAGAATTCCCTGTTGCTCTTGGGTGGGATTATACGAGTCTTGCCCAAGTGAGGTTGTAAAATCCCACTCCATATCTTCCAACTCTGAACCCATGAATTATGCACTTGGGGTTCAGCGCCTATTGCACGGTGGGATGGGCATGAAAGCAAGTGTCCCACTGTCACATCTGGGTGCCATATTGAAAAGGCACCCAACATCACTGACCCATTGTTGAAGAAAAAAGATGGACTTCCAGGAACACTCTGAGGCAGGAAGATGGACTTCCTCAATGACACTTAATCTGGAAGATCCACTGGTTGATGCTCCCCCCTACTCATTGCTGTGGTGTTCCAGGATCCAGGATGGCTGGTGACTTCCTTCCCAAAATCCAGAGGCAACTCCAGGCATTGTTCAGGTAAGTCCCATCTTCTGTACACCATGTCGCTCCAGATGTGTTTTGGATCAGAATGTTTTCCCACTGGCGCTACAGAGAATTGGGGTGGGTGGATGATTCCAGTCAGGCTTTTATCTGCATCTCATTAGCGGGATGCAAATCAGTTCCATGCCAACCTCTAGTGGGTTTCTCAATCCACCATGGTGTACATCAGCAGAACTTTCCGCAAGATGTTCACGCTGGTATAAAAAAAATTTTTGGACTCCAGCCTGTCAACTTCTCAGCCCACCTGTCCAGCATGGAAATGAGCGGCAGTGGGTATGGGAGAATTCAATTCATTAACTCTGTTTCTTTTATCATTGACGTTGCCAGGACTGCTGAATGTTTTCAGAACTTTCCACTTTTTTGTCTTTATTGCTGTGTTTTTTGAGGGCTTAGTGTCTTAGAAATTGTTCAAATTACTGTCTTAGAATTTCTGTCACAACAGACAATTGGATTATCTATTTATATTTGTATTTTTTCAGTCCTTCGGTAGCTGTTTGAGAAGTTCTGAAAGGCTCACCATTGTAGATATATCCTGATTGAAAGCTACTCTCCACTGTCTCCATTGAAATGACGTGGTCATAAGCAACATGTTTGAAAGCTGTGCCAGTTTCATGATTTTATTACAATTTTCCAAGCAGTGGTTGAAAACAGTCTCTTCACCCACTTTGGACAGTTAAAAATAATCAATTTCTTTGGCAAAGAGTTTTTTTTTGATAGGACCAATATTTCCAATAAAAAGTCTCATAACACCAGGTTAAAGTCCAACAGATTAATTTGGAATCACGAGCTTTTGGAGCACTGCTCCTTCATTAGGTCTAACCTGGTGTCATAAACCGTCTTACTGTGTACACTCCAGTTCAATGCCAGCACCTTCAAATCAATATTTTTAAAGTAGACTTCAGCCTGCCATACTAACAATGAAGATTTGCTGCTGTGATATCTCAAATGTATTTAGTTGTTAATTGCAATTGAAAAAATTAAATACAAATATTATTTATTTATAAATCTAATACAAGTCCCAAAGGCAATTCATGTCTATTACTTCGAGCTGTAAAAAATGATTAGAGTACTGAGTTGGGATGGACATATTTTCATTGCTTTACTAATTAATATTTAATTAACTGCAAGGAGCTGGAGAATAAGTTCATACTTGAATATTAGACCAGTAGCTTCTTAGGAAAATAGTGACAAGATTACAACCTTAATGTTCGGAAAGGTAAACAAGGAAAAGGCAGAGACTTTGAATAAGTATTTTGTATCAATCTTCACACTGAAACCACAAAAGGCATCCAGAGAATAGTAGAAAATCCAGACGCAAAAAAGAAGAATTTAAAATAATCACTGTCACTGCAGAAATATGCTAGATAAATAAATGGAGCTAAGGGTTAACATGTCCCTAAGACTTGAAGGCCTACATCCAAAGATCTTAAAATGAGTAGCTGCAGAGATAGTGAATGCATTAGCTGTAATCTTCCAAAGTTCCCTAAATTCTGTAAAGGAGGTTTTGCTATAATTGCTGAGAGCTTTGGGGAGATACCTGGAGCACTGTGTACAGGTTCGACCTCTAAACCTGCTTCAAATGAGATCCACTGATGGTCCACTATTGATTCTCATGACAAAAGTATAGTCTTTTGAGGAGGTTTTGTAGAAAGGGTCTACTCTCTTTGGCTGTTAGTAGAATGAGAGGTGATCTCAATGAGACCTGTACAATTCTGAGATTTCCTTATTGGCTAGATGTTGAGCAGGTGTTTTCCCCAAGCTGGATAGTCTAGAACTAGAGGACAGTCTTAGAATAAGGGGTCAGCCATTTAAGATTAAGATGAGGAGAAATCTCTTCACTCAGAAGGTTGCGAGTCTTTGGGATTCTCTACCTGAGAGAACTGTGGATGCGCAATCATTGGATATACTCAAGGTACAATTTTGGACTCTAGAAGAACCAAGGAATGTGGGATTGCATAAAGAAGTGATGCTGAGGTTGAAGATCAGCCATTATCTTAGTAAATGGCAGAGCCCGCACGAGAAGCCATTTAGCCTACTCCTGCTCCTATTTCTATGCCTTTGGACCTGTTCCTCTTGGTCAGTTCATGCCTACCGGGGTCTTCTTTTATATGTAAAGGTCAGTCTACATATATTTACTCCTTTCCTTTGAATTCCAAAGATGCAAGTTTTGTGCCTGCTTAAACACACACCATCCTTACAGCCAAAACTATGCTTTGTTTCTTTACTACCACCATTACTACTCCCTTTCTTTTTGTTCTATGATACTTCTGTCATTTAATCTGACATAGAATATGAATTCAAGCTAGTATGAAACATAAAAGTAGAATGTGAGTGCTTCTTTAGGTGTATAAAATGGAAAATATTCATAAGGACATTACAGGCAGGGGCAGAAGAATTTATAATAGGCAACAGGGAAATTCTGTAGCCTTTTGAAAGGTTTCTGTCCGGTAGAGAATGCAACTTCATTATTTAAGAAGGGAACGAGAGAGAAAATATTCCATAAAGTTTGATGTAAATATTCAGGAAAATGTGTGATGAGAGATGTATATTTTAATGTTTTGCAATTATGTTTTCTGTGTAGCTAAAGATAACTGTGTGTTTGTGTTAAACAGGGAGAAGGTTACTAGAGACATTATCTTATTAAATGTGAGGTTAGAGGAGTTAGATTGTAGATTTATAATTAGAGGATATGATGAGTGTGAGGCACTGGAAAATAGGTTGGATCTAAAGTTTACATTGTGAGGAAATGGGGAAATTGGTTTTTCAGCTATTGAATTTCAAAGGGAAGTTCAGAGGTGATAAGGATCATTTGCATTTCACAGGGGTACATGAGCAAATAGGGTAGGGTAATTTAAATTTTATTGATCCATAAAAAAGCAAACTAGAAAACATGAAACATTTTGTATATTTGAAGAAGTTGAGTTCAAAGAGTATATTTGAGGGCAATGGCATCTGAGATGAAAGGGGGAAAAGATATTTAAGGAAAGGGATTGGCACATAGAAAACAGAAGCATGAGTAGGCCATTTGGCCCACTGATCCTGCACTGGCATTCAATGTGGTCATGGTTAACCTTCTATCTCAATACTATACACCTGCTTTTCCCTCCTACCCTTTGACACCTTTAGTGGTGAAAAATCCTTTTCTTCTCACTCTCCAAAGATGTGCAGGTTAATTTGATTGATCATGGTAAATTGCTTCTTGGTGTCAATGGGATAAGCAGGGTAATTACATGGGATATAGGGCCTGGGTGGAATTGTTGTCGGTGCAGTCTCAATGAGTCGAATGGCTTCCTGCTGTACTATAGGGATCCTATGATTTTAAATCTATTTCCTTCTTAAATGAATTCAATGACTTGGTGTCCATAGCCTTCTGTGGTAAAGAATTTTCCAGATTTATCATCCTCTGAGAAAAGAAATTTCTCCTCATCTTGGCCCTAAAATGGCCTACCCTCTATCTCAAGACCCCCTTGCACTAGACCACCGTAGCAAGGGGAAATAATATTCGCTACATCAGTCTCTTCAGCCCTCATACATCAATCGTGCTATTCCAGGAACCAGTATGGTGAACTTTCTCTTCACTCTCTCTATGGCAAGCATATCCACTGTTAGGTAATGAAGCCAAACCTGTAAGCAATTGTCCAGGTATATTCTCAGCTAAGCCCTGTCTAATCACACTTAAGACATTCTTACTCCAGTGTAATGGGGATTTTCTTTTTGCCTTGTGAAATAATATGTCCCAGATATGTCACTGGTTCCTGTCCTATTTGGGCTTTATTAGGGTTTAGTTTCAGACCTGTTTCCTGGATTGCCTGAATTGCCGTGTGCAAAGCTAGATAGTGTGTCATGGAATTGTTTGAAGCAATTAAGATATCATCCATATATGGTAAAATGGTTGTCCCTGCACAGGCAGTAGGTTCAATTATTTGTGCCGTGTTCTTGTGAAAAATGGCTGGACTGATCCAGAATCCCTGAGGCAGGCAGGTCCAATTGTATTGTTGGTTCTCAACAGTGAATGCAAATTTGTGTTGCTCTTCTTTTGCCATGGGGATAGATCGGAATCCATTAACAACATCTAATGGCAGTAAGACATCCTTGCTCCTGTAATCAAATCCTCTTGCAATGAAGGCCAATATATCATTTGCTTTCTTAACTGCTTGCTGCACCAGCTTGTTTGCCTCCGATGACTAATGAATACGGACACTCAGGTTCCTTTGTACATCAACAGTCCCCAAACTATCACCATGAAAATGATATTCTACATTCAATTTTAAGTTTATTTATGTATTATTGTCACAAGTAGGCTACATGAAATTACTGTGAAAATCCTCTAGTCGCCACACTCTGGCACTTATTCAGGAACACTGAGGAAGAATTTAGCACACGTCCACACACACACACACACACACACACACACACACCGATCCTTTCACCCTGTGGTCATTTTTATTACTTACTTTTTTTTAACTCCATTATTTCTTATTATAGTTATACCTCTGATTAGTAATTCTGTCTTTCCTTCAAATCTCAAATTATCTTTTAGATTTAGTTTATTGCAGTGCCAAACTTTGGCTGGGTTTGTCCCAAAAAAATTCTAACTGCTAAAGTTGGCTAAAAACTGGAGTAAGTCCTGCTGCATTTTTTAGTGGGGTTTTCAGAATGAATCTGCCACACTCTGTGCACTGCGGCATGCCTCAGCAGGATTCAAGTTGAAAATCAGTAAGCAGAGTCTGTTCCTGTTGGAGACACCAGCAGCATAGCGCTGAGCAGACCCTCGTTACTGCCCCTTGCTCCTCCACCCCTGATCACTGGCCATGATTCAATCTGTCAGCGTAGAGACCGGTGCACGCGCTCTCGCCCCGCACTGCCAGCCTCCTGATCGCTGGTCATGCCCGCAATTCCCCATTGCTGCCCATCCGATGCTCCCCACCACCACCCCCTTTACCTGCCCCCCTCCCCCATTGCTGGCCAGCTCCGTGATCTCCATCAGTGCCCCTTTGACCCCCCCACCCCTCGAATACTGGCCAGTCTACAATCCCCCATCAATCCCCCATCAGTCTACAATCACCCCTCCAATCCCTCTATCCCCAATTGCTAGCCAGCCTCGCAATCCCCCATTACTGCTCCTTTGATCCATCTACTCCATTGCTGCCCATCTGATCCTCCTCACCAACCCTCCCCCCCCCACTTCCCCTCCCATTGCTGGCCAGCTGTGTGATCCCCATCAGTGTATTTTCTCCCCACCCGTCGAATGCTGTCCAGTCTACAATCCCCCATTGCTGCCCTTCCAATCTCTCCATCCCCAATCGCTGGCCAGTCCCGCGATCCTCCATCACTGTCCCTCTGATCCACCTACCCCCTGGATCGCTGGCCAGCCTCACAATCTAACATCACTTCTCCTCTGATCCACCTACACCCCCCGACCGCTGGCCAGCCCTACAACCCCCGTTGCTGTCCCTCTGATACTCCAACCCATCACTGACCAACTCCATGATTCTCTATCGCTGCCTCTCCGATTCCTCCACCTCCCCAATCGCTGGTCAGCCCCATGATCCCCATCGCTCCCACTCTGATCTTCCTATCCTCCAATCACTAGCCACCCTGCGATCCCGCATCTCTGCCCCTCCGCTCCTCCATCCCCCGATCACTGGTCAGCTCTGTGAGCTCTCGTCGCTTCCCCTCTGATACCCCCTCACCATCGCTGACCAGACTCACGATCCCCCCTCAATGCCCCTTCGTTCCCTCAAAACCCAATCACTGGCCAGCCCTGTGGTCCCCCATCACTGCCCCTCCAATCCCAACAAAACGTGATTGCTGGCCTTCCCGATGTCTCCTCATTCATGCCAGTGCTGTAATGTGCGGTCATTTAGACTCAAAACATTGCCTCTAGTCTCTCCCCACACATAATGTCAGACCTGCTGAGATTTTTCAGCAGTTTCTGTTTTTAATCTTATTCTCAGACAGTACAATGAACAAAGAGAACATTCCAGTGTAGTTGATGATTTCCTCATTTATGATGAGAGATTGATATATTCAGACTTGATATATGACAACATTTGCACCAAAAACATTTGTGCACCATAGAATGTTGAGGCAGAGCGAGGTAATGTGCTAGGTGGCCAGATCTCTCAAAGACATGGGAAGAGGTAATATTAAACTTTATTGTTTGTGCTATTCATCATCAGGAGACAAGAGAACCTTTCTTTCCATCAAAATTATGAGAATATCTTGGAACGGGTCTCATCGTGCACAGATATAAAATGATCTTGATTGGAGTAGAACAGTACTCCAGCTGGATAGGAGTCAAACAACCATAGAATCACTCCTCTGAAGCAGTGATTACAGCACTGAAGGAGATATTCACAATATATGGATTCCCAGATCCTGTAATCTTGGACAATGAACCATAGTTTGCTAATGAACACTTTACAGAATTCACAGCATCATAATGTATTGTCTATATTACTAGCTCACCAAGGTAGTCTCAAGTCAATGGTGAAGTTAAAGCGAGTACAGTGAAAGCATTGCCTGAAGAAGAATAGTGACATCCAACTTGCACTTCTAAGCTATCGTTCAACCCAACTCCAAAAACAGTCCAGCAGCATGTGAACTCTTCATGAGAACTCGACATCCTACTCTCCCATACATGTGCCATGCTATGTGTACAAGGTGATGACTCGGACAAGATGAGCAAGAAGGAAGGTGAGCATCATTCCAGCCAGATGTGGAGCTATGACAAATACTACAAAGCACACAACATTCTGGACCTCCAGCTAAGAGAACCAGTTTGCACCTGAGACCAAGTTCAAAATGGACAAGTGGTGGAACAGACATCACATCCATTGTCCCACCTCAGCCAAACAGATAATGGAATAGTGAGATGGAACAGACATGCATTGGTTCGACATAGAAGCAACCTTCCATGTCGTATCCGTCATCTATACAACTGAATAGACCAGAGATGCTGTGGTCATTGAGAGATCCAGATGACTATCTGACTGGAACCTGAACCATCCATAAATTCTTCTTTGAACAGTGACGCCTGAGAGGTCACCGACAGGATTCAAATTCCCAATGTCCTCTAAAGGAACTAAGGTAGACTAGTGAAACTGACACAACAGTTGTCTCTATAAACCATAGACTGAAGTTAGAGACGTGGAGGAGATGCAC
This sequence comes from Sphyrna mokarran, assembly GCA_024679065.1. Taxonomy (NCBI): domain Eukaryota; kingdom Metazoa; phylum Chordata; class Chondrichthyes; order Carcharhiniformes; family Carcharhinidae; genus Sphyrna; species Sphyrna mokarran. The sequence continues at coordinate 98,057,608 of JAGIQG010000003.1, read as the reverse complement.
TGTAAAGGGGTTAATTATAACAGTGTGATATACTAATGAGACACACTATGCATCATCTTAGGAAGTGATACGGTTTCTCATGATTTTGCTCTCTTATAGACTTCATAGCAAGATAGCATAGAAACCATAGGAAGAGGTGTTCCAATAAAATTAATGGTTTCTCTAACCCAGCAGACTCTACAAATATTCTATATTAGGTCAATGAGACCAAAACTATCATACTGCCCACCTACATTTGAGGTTCTTCTAAGCCCTTATGTCATTTCAACAATTTCCAGATTCCTGGTTCAAACTACTTTCTCTATGTTATGAATGTTTACCCTCCAGGAGGACAATCTGTGGGCTCTCCATTTCTTCCTTGCATGGAGGCCTGAATAGACCCATCCACCAACACCCTCCTCTGCCAGGCTGAACCATTGTCTCATTGAACAATTTCTCCTTTAGCTTATCTCACTTCTTCCAGGTAAGAGATATTGTTTGAGGTACTTGCATGGGCCCCAGTTATCCCTGTGTTTTTGTGGGGCATGTGGAACATTCCTTGTTCCAGTCTTTTTCACCCACTACACTTTTGCCAGTACATTGATAGCTGGATCGGTGTCACTTCCTGCTCTTTCCTGGCACTGAAAACATAATCAATTATATTTCCAATTCCCATACTTACCTCACCTTCACTTAAACAATCTTCAAAATTTCTGCCTCTTTCCTTGATTTATTTGTCTCTGTTTGTGGAGATAATGTACATATTTATTATACACCCACCCTTACAGCTGCCTTGAATATATTTCCTCATATCTGCTTCTCATAAGGACTCCAAACATTCTGCCAGTCTCTCCTTCTCCATCACATTTGTTCTGACGATGCAATTGTTGGTGCTTTCAACACGCCTTCCTTTCTTCTTAACTAAGGATTCCACCCCACTATGGTTGACAGGTTCCACAACATTGGCCGACACACTTCCCATACTTTGCACAAGTCCTTCCCTTCCCTCCAAAAAATATGATATAATTCCCCCTTGTCCTCAGTTTCCACCCTGTCAGACACCTGTCTGAATTTTACCGCATGCCTGGTCTATCATATTTGCTGCTCACAATGGCGTCTCCTGTACATTGGTGAGACCAAATGCGGACTGGGTGACCATTCTGAAGAACATCTCTGCTCAGTTTGCAACCAGGACAGGATTTACTAGTTGCTTATCATTTGTATTCACTAGCTTGATCTCATGTTTGCATTTTTTTCTTTGGCCTGTTTATGTTACTACACAATGCGATGCACTGTAAGATGCACTCTACCCCGATGATGGCACCCAGCGTGTCACAAACACTTTGGTCTCCACTCATTGTTCTTCACGCTGCTTTTTGTTTAAGCCAGTTTTGTAAATGGGCTTTCTTCTTCATCAGATAACTTTTGATGAAATGTTTCATCTTAAACATTATCCCATCATTCTCCTTCAGATGCTGAATTCTATCTGTGATTAGATGTTTTCATCAATGGGAGGAAGGACTTCAGCGCCTTGGGCTTATACCGCCTCTCCTGACTAAAGTGGAAAAAATATTAATAGGATTTACCACAGACGTGTTATTTCCAGCACGGTTCAAATGAGAAACTAATAACTGGACATAGATTTATTCACAATACCCCTGACCTGCTATTGAGGCAATCGCTGTATTGTTATGGACAAGGCAAATATAGATTAACTGTATTCATTTCTTCTTATCACCTGTCTATAAGCAGAAGGTGCTTTGAAATGTTTTAAAAATATGCAGTAGCATGTTTCCCCAGTTGCTTTTTTTGTGATCCTATTTATGAATTATCCACAGCAAACTTGAGTTAGGATGAACTCAGAAGGTTACGTCTATTTCATATTTAAAAACACGGAAACATATTGTCTGCAAAGTGCCACTCCATAGACTCACACTTACACACAGCAAAGAATGGGATGGAGGAGATTTACAGAGAAACAATCACAGAAATGAATATTAGTTCATGTGATTTCCAGAGCCCCAAGTCATAGTCCAATGAGGACTCTCTTTGACATAGAGGAGTTGGAGTTTAGCTGGATGAAGACTGGAATTGTAGTATTAGCTTTTCAGTTGGTGTTAATTGCAAGATGAAGTGGGTATGCAGAGACTGGGATGGTTCAGTGGGTAATGGTATGAAATCTTCCAGTAGAGACAGGCTTTGAGCTATAGGCTGTTGTTTAGCTTCTTGGTGGATGTTAAAACAGCAGATTGATTAGTTCTCAGTTCTCAAAGATACATAGGGAGTTCAAAATGGTTGCTTGATCCATGTGACATTCCTTCTTCACAATGGCTTCAAGAGGGATGTTATCCAGTGTCTTGAATTGCTTTGATTTCAGAACTGATAATATCACAGATATTAGTGCTTGAATAAGCTTCAAACTATGAGGTTTTGGTAGCTATTGTCTAGACAGACTCACAGACTGTACTCGCAAGATGATGCAAATGGCATTCCTTTTGAAATGGGTCTGGTCAGTCCCACGTGTGATATGAGCTTGTCAATAGCTCTGCTGTCATAACGAGTATGCTGATGTGCCAGTATCCTGGACTTCTGCAATTACAAGGGATTTAATGCAATAAGGTGTGAGATTCAAGAAACTGAACAAAGATTTATTTTTCTTGTAATTTCTGGGGATAGCTGTTAGGCATAGTACCAACCATGTAGTCAATTGACTTGTAGCAGTCATCTTTTTTTTTAGTTCAGCAGAAAATCTGTTATGAAAAATAACAATATGGATAAAGATTTGAATGTAGAGTTTTGAGGCTCTTTTCATGTCATTGGAACCAAACACTAATATCTTCTTATTCAATCATTACTGGAAAAGACCAGATCACAAATTAGTTTGATTGTAAATGTTTAAATGAGCTATCGTGGGGAACATGACACAAAGTGTCAATTAGTTGATTTGTCTTTCAACTTCTGTATCTGACAGTATTTATACATATCTGTTCTTGAACTTTACAACATTGAGAATAAACAGACCCAACCATAAAATATTGATGTTGGTAATTTTGAGTCACATACCTTAAATGCAAAATAAGATGTAATAACCTTTGACCTGGAAACAGTACAGTAATGAAAATTTGTAATTTTTTTGAATTGTCTGTCAAAGCTGTAATTGCTTTTAAGAATGTTTGGAAAGGACTTTTAAAAATTTGCATCATTTCAAAGGGATGAATTATAATTTTCTTCAATAATAAGGGTCCATATGACTAGACAACACTTAGCAACACCAAGGACATTAAAACCAGAAACCATTTGCTGGCAAACAAAAAGAAGAGTTCAAAGACAAAGGAAAACTGTAATGAAAGGACAAAAGCGATCAATATACAACTGCAGACATAAAGGAAAAACAAAGACAGAAAGAAGAATACAAACTTCATGTGAAATGAAGCCTACTCTATGAAAAGATCAGCTTTTTATTTGGCTATAAGACCGATATCCTATATTGAAGTTCACTTGCAACAGCTTGTAGATTGGTTCTCCGAGGCCTGTAAGGAGTTTGGACTGACAATGAGCATCAGGAAAGCCAAAATTCTGGGCCAAGATACAGAGACTCCACCTTGCATCAATATTGACCTCTTTGTCATCAACAGCTTCTCATACCATGGATCAAGAATTACCAGCAACCATCCCCTAACATTGAAATCAGTACCAAATTACCAAGGCTACAGATGTCATGTCACAAATGAGGAGTCAAGTGTGAACCAACATCAAACTAACCAAAAGCACAGAGCTCTGTGTGTACCAGCCTTGTGTTCCTGGCACCTTTCTTTACAATAGTGAGACATGGACAAGATCTACATTTGTTCCACAGCAGGAGTCATCCTTTTCATTACACACCTTAGTGAGGAAGTTGGTGTGTGAGGTAAAAGCTTATTGAAATAAATAAAATGTTAAATGGCCTAAATAACATAAATTCTGAATATTTATTCAAAGTTAGGCTGAAAATATGACTAGTGACCATAAGCATAAACTAGTAAGAGATATGTTCAATCAGCTCAAATTTAGACGATAAGACATAAGAGCAGAACTGGACCACTCAGCCCATCAGGTCTGCTCTGCCATTCAATCATGGCTGACATGTTTCTCATCCTCAATCTCCTGCGGTTTCCCCATAAATTTCTCTCGCTTTAACCTCTCACAGAGGTAATGGATATAACTAAACCACATCTGTACAAACCATGGCAGGTGTGGATACCTGAAGCACAAATGGAAAATTAATAATTGTGTGTATCTGTGGTCACCCAGGGCATGGAACACAAAATGACTCAATGCTCAACTCATAACTATGAAGGAGGCATTACAGAAATATACACTACTACTCCTCATCTAACATCCTGGTTTGATCACTTTGATGTAAAATGATATTTGTTGCTCTATACCCAGCCATGTGGAAGATAAAGAAGCTCCAATGAAACCTCTTCATACAAAAAGTAGCAAACTTCTGGAATAATCATCCAGGTAAAATAGTAGAAATGCAGTCATCAAGCACATTGAGTGACATTATTGAAAGCGAGTCTGTAATTACTGGGGCCAATGGTTTATCCTCCCTGGTTTTTTCAAATTTTAAAATAAAAACAGAAAAGGCTGGAAATACTTAACATATCATGACTATCTGTGGGGAGAAACATTGGGTGAATTTTAAGGACTGCTGTGATTCCAGCTCCCACCCCTCATTCCCCATTAAAAGGAATGACTGCCCATAATTCCAATGGCTGCCCTGCAGCAAGTTAGCCCGGAGAGCAACAACTTCCATCCCAAGCTGGAAGGAAGGCACACCTTACAGAACTACTACAAATTGGCTGGCTGGCAGCTTTGTAAATACACAGTGCTGTGGAGCTCAGGTGTATTTGGGACTCCGGGTCTTGCAGAGACTTGCCAATCTGTCTCAGGGAGGCAGTGGGAGGTTGAGGAGTGTGGGGAGCTGGTTCAACAGGCCAGGAGAGGAGGGTTGGAAGGAAGGAAATAACCTTGAGGGGTGGGACTGCCTACAATCAGCTTAGGGGCCTTCAAAGGAGGTCTTTCCCCTAGGCCAAGACCAGCCTACAAGGCAAGCTCCCTCTGCAAGAATAAAAAGACCGATAGTTTTGGGATTAGGTCCTTCAGTAACCATAAACTAACCTCTTAAGAGAGTTAATAAGCCCAAGGACAGGAGAACAGCCCAATACCTCCCTTGTAAAATTTCAAACAGGGCAGGGAACACCATCTTCTGGATTTTAGTTGATAAGTATATGGATGAGAAGGGAATGGTTTAGTTAGGAGGGGCATTGCTTTTTATTTTGGTCGGCACAACATCGAAGGCCGAAGGGCCTGTTCTGTGCTGTATTGTTCTATGTTCTATGTTCTATTATATGTGCCTCCCCCTCCCCCCATGCCGCAGCCTTCAAACCTTGGGGCAAGAAGGGAAGGATTCACATCCAGCTAATTCAGCAGGAAAAGTTCAAGATGTACCAGATTTTAGATTTATGTCGAAAGGCAAGGAAAGCGAGGTGGGAAAATAATTCAAGATAAGGTGTGATTAGGTGGAAGATAGGAGAGATGAAGGGGAAAAATGGAAAATGGTGAGAGAAGAAGGAAAATGTTAAGAGGATAAATGAAGAAATAGAGGACATGAGGAGAGTAGAAACATCTTAAAGACTGTTGACTTTCCTACTGTTCATGTGTGGAATTTTCTGAATCAAATCCAACAACATGCCCATCTAAGTCCCTTGACAGCATCTTAGATTATATTTCAATAGACTGTCAAACATAATTTATTCTTAATATTTTGTTTCTGAGAAAAAATTACCCCCCAATATTTGCAGCAAGATTAAAATGCACTTCCAGAATTGTTGGGAATTTGATGATTGAACAGTTCATTGCCAAGATGGATGATCTCAAATGCATCATTTATCCTGAATTCCCGGAGTGTATAATATTGGGGCTAGCACCAAACCAGATGGCTGACGAAGTAGTTTACTCTTGACTGATGTGGGTAGTCAGGAAGGTGTGGCTGCTTTTTAGCAACAGTAAAATATTATTTTCAACAACTGAATATCTCTGGAAAGGGACTGGGGAAAGAGCTTTTAAAAGTTTAGAAAATAGAAGAGGTCGCTTGGTTATTTGTTTTTTTCTGTTTGCCGCCAATGTCTATTGCAAAACTCTGGAAAAGAAATGAGGGAGAGAAAAGACTAATGTGACAGACAGTAAATGATAGTTTGGTGATGTTAGTGATGCTTTCATCTGGTTGTTATTCCAGGTACATTGATTGTCCCCAAACAGTAATGGCACGGCTGATAACAAGCATTGCCAAGGACCTTAGCCCTGTTAGCAGCGGCTCTGTTTCCTGCCGCTACCGTTTTATCACAGCGCCTCCATCATTAGACACGAGATGCAACTTCACCTGATGAGAGTTAATGCTTTGTTTTCGCTCTTTTGCTGAAGATTACACAAACCGTTGGGTTCAGTCAGGAAACAATAAAGTGAATGATTGACTGGGACGAGAGGCTGTATCTGAAGAACCAACGCCCCAAGTTGTGCGAGGAGATGTCGACAGCCTCACTGATGGAGGGAGTCTGGGCACAATAGTATTTATTGGAGACCACATATAATGGTTGCCATAAAGACATGTTTCCCATTAAACTACATTATATTTCGAAACTTCTATTCTAAATATTTGTCAATAACAGTTTGGTTCGGGCAAATCATCTTAACTAAGTAATTTATTTTGGCAATGTTTAATGGCAGAGTTTGGAAGACATTATTTTCTAAATGTGATTTGATCATTTGTTTCTTTAAGTTTTTAAAGTTTATTTAGTAGCGTCACAAGTAAGCTTTCATTAACACTGCAAATCGACATTTATATGAAATGTTTACGATGGACTGGGATTCTTCTACAGGTTTTTTTTGTATCAAGTCGTAGATTTTCAATATTTTATTAGAGGAAGCTTCTTGTTATAAATGACACAATTTGTGTAGAGGTCACAGGCTCCAGTGTTGACCGATTTCCAGCAGAATGCGATAGTTAAATGGATTTACTAAGCCGGACTAAATTCTGAGCAGTGTCCTTGCTTTCTGCTCCAGACAACACATGTTGAAGATATATGAAGGGCTCATAAAGAAATAAAAAAAGTTATAAATGTCGCAAGGTGGAACTGCTAAAAGTTTACAGACGAGTTCTTAAACATGGAATTCCAGCAACCAGCAACTTTTAACTAAACATCATTTCACATTGCTAATTTAAAGTCAGCGGGGTCATAATAAAGGGGTCAGCGAGAAAAAATAATTTTGATGCGAAATTCAACGAGTTCTGCATTGATTCTGAAGCCCTGAATTACCCTTAAATATGCAGATAGAAATAAACATACAGACAGGATGGGATGGAAAGAATGAAGCAACGAAACCTTCCGCAGTTAGTTTGAGACTATACAAACGCGATTTAAGTGCCTGTAAAGCTGTGTTTGACGGATATACAGCAAGCGGTATAATTCAGTTTAGCATTCAGGGTGCTGGCAGTAGCTCAGTACTGGACATTATCCAATGGACAACATTCTCTCATTGCTTGCTTGAGCATCCGGCTAGCACAACAAATCGAATTTATAATTTAGAAAAGGTATAATTTACTGGATAACCAACTGGAAGTCGTCAGCTAGACAGTTAAAATATTGCAGGTATTGGTATGATTATTTGTGAGTGATCCCTGTTATAAAGCCAGTCAGTTGGGGCCATCACTGATATCGAAGTTTATTATTATTTTGGTTATTTGTTTCCAGGGATTTGTTTTCGCAAGTTTATGACATTTCCCAATCTCCGGTGGTGGTTTGCTGGAAGTATAGGAAAACTTCTTCTCGCCGAGTGGGAATGTGACAGCCATACCCTGATAACCTTTCATTTTGCAGTTAGCTGCAGTCTCGGTGAGGGCAGCAAAAATGTAGACCCAGTTTAACTGGGATGTACGTGCACCTATTCTGAGTACAACAACAGCGGAATGTAAATTATCATCGACTTAATCCCTTCCAAAGTTGTGTTGTCAGTATACCACAGTGGGTTAGATATAGTGAACAATGTGCTTTCATAATCTGTCCATTAAAAGCAAACTACTTGCACAACAACGACCAGAAGTGGGAGGAAAACAAAACAATCTTTCCGATTGCAAACACTCCAGTTTTTATTTCATGATAAACAATTTTTCACATAAAATAGCGTTTTTGATTTACAAAAGCAAACACCTAGATTGCCAATGAACAATGAAGAGGTTACAGAACCAAGTGGAAACAAGTTGAGAAGCTGCCGAATGGATCAGGAAAGGAAAAATCTCGGATACCAGCCTGGTCCTTAGGGTAACACATAGAGGATAGCATCTATCCGTAAGGCAATATATTCATTTACTAAATTCATGGGTTTAGTAGAAGAATTTGACTTCAGTTGGAGACTGTAGTTAGATCCTTTAAATAACCCTTTTCTCATTCTGCTCACAGAGACATAGACCTCTGTTCACTTATATTCAGTAAACTCTTCCTAAGTTGACGGGAATGCTTACTCTGAACGGCAGGGTGTAATCGAATATAAGGACCACTTTCCTCATTTACTCCGTGAATTCAATAGCCACAATAAAATTGATTCGAAGATTTACACACATTTCTAATCATAAGAAGGACGCTACAAAGCTACTTTAGTTTTGCACAGGAAATCACAGGGTTTGTCTAAAGTCAGTTGCTGGTGGATTTGAAAAAGTTTGCTGAGGAATTATTCTCCCCCAGCCCCTGCCACTGAGGTCCTGAGCCGGGGGCCGAGGACAGCCCCACCCCAGTCTCGCAGGTAGCCCCTGGGTTCCTGCAGCTGTGATACCACCTCCAGAAAGGGTTGCTGATGTACTGGCGGTACAGCACCTCATCCAGCCTGTACGCCCGGCGCTCCTGCTCGGTGTACGGGGAATACAGCGAGTGCAGGGCAAGGGGTTCCACTGGCAGGGGACAGCTCGGGTAAGTCACAGGCAGCTTGTGTTCCAGCTCCTTACTCCGACCTCTTCTCCGGCACCTCCGGCGCTGCCTGAAATCTCCTTTGGAGAAATCATCTAGGTTGGAAGGATGTATACTCCAGTAATTCCCTTTCCCGTCTTCACACCTCCCCGCTTTAATGAAACACTCATTGAGGGAGAGATTGTGGCGAACACTGTTCCTCCAGCCTTGACCACGACCTTTGTAATACGGGAAGGTCTCTTCGATGTATTTATAAATGGAGCCCAGGTTGAGTTTCTGGCTGGGAGCAGCCAGTATGGCTTTGGCTATCAGAGCGATGTAAGACATGGCTGGTTTCTGCTCTTGGCTTGGTCTTTCCTTGAGTTCTTCATCTCTGGGCTGGTGGATGAAGTGACTCGGAAGGGAGATCTCAGTTGGATCTAGATAACTTCTGTCCTCTGCCTCACTTTTTCGGCTCGGAACACCTTTCCCTTTGGGCATCTCAGTGCCAGCGAGGTACAGCGAGGAGGAGCAGCTGACATCCAGATGTTTTCCCTGGCCAGCTCCCTCCGGCTCCATGACATCTGCATCCGCAAACGGTCTGAAGAATGATGGTTTAATGCTCATATTCGCAGATGCCATCGCGCCCCTCCTCACCTGCTCAAAATCTATCTCTGTCTGTCAGCTGCAACAGGTAGCACAGTGTCTGTGTGATGGAGTTTACCTTGAGTTCAGGTTGATGAATGGGGGGGGGGGGGGGGGCGGTGGCTGTGTAATGTAACGCTCAGGAACCGCCCAGTTAGACCCACACAGGTACAAAGCCAACCATTTGTCAGTCTCTCTGTCTGTCTAAATGTAACATTTCGTTTATCTCTCAAGATAGCTTGGATACATGAGACCCTCTCCTTCAAACTTCATTCGTTGACAAAACAATTAAGGGGCAGAGTTTGTCAGTTACTTACTGCCACTAACAACACTAAAGGCGCTTTAGGTGGACAAAACTCAGGCGGTCGTACGTATTGGTTACTTGCAGTTTATACTTGATCTACTGCTTGTGCTTTTGACATCTAAACATATACAACACACCAATCCAGTCGGACTAACGAACTGGAACAGGTTTGATATCCTGGGCAATTTCATTGTAATAAGATGCATACAACAAATGCCAGAAATTGTTCCAAGGGACAGAAAAATGATAACCTTGGCAGGTCCTATTGCCTTTTACTGTTATATCAAGTAGTTTCAAATGGATTTTAATTGTGATCCCACTTCTGTACTATCCCTCCGGGCTCTACACTTTGCAGAACCTGTAAACGCCAGATGAAACTTAACATTCCGGTTGGATACGCCCGACATGGACACCCTGTTCCTGCAAAAATTTACAGCACCAACGTAACACATTGGACCATAAATATGAACAAACTCAACGGATGCGTCCAGCAATCTCATTTCTCTAATGCAGCCAGAAAAATATCAGCTCTTGTCTCAAGTCCAATCATGAAAAAAAAGCTGAATATAAACTTTAAATTGCTACAAAAATATCACTGGCAATCTCCCAGCATAGCCAATCAGAAACTACCCACCAGATTCACCACTATTAGCACTGATAACTCGCAGAACAAGTCAAATGCTCTAAATTACACGAATCTGGCAAGAATACAGGTCAAAGCGGCAAGATATTCCTGTTACTAGTGGCTCAGATCTTCCAGTCTCTCCGCATCAGGTTGTAACCTCCAAGATGTGTTTCAGGACCCACAGAAAGCTGGATTTCTAATGGGCAATCCTCCCATTCCCAGAACCCTTGCAAATGTCTTGAACTGACTTAAGAGTCCGAGTCTTGGAACAGTTTGGACTTATTTATCCAGACATTACCCAAGAAATATTAGACAGAAAAATCCAAACCAATTCCTGGGTAACTACAGAGCTGCACCTGCCCCCACTACCACTCATACTGACCTCAACTACTCCCCCAACCTACTACCATTCCTTACACACTAACCTGGATCTGACTATCCTCCACTAGCGAGTCACCCCGACTCCACCTGGCTAGTCCAGGGCCTGACGAGGTATCTTGACCGGTCTCTCTCACCCCCCACACATACACCCAACCTGCCCTCTCAGTACTTCAAAAACAAGGGAGGGAGACAAAAAAGGTAACTAAAGGACAGTTGGCTTAACTTCTGTCATTGGGAAAATGTTAAAAGTTCATTGTAAAAGATGTAATAGTGGAACATTTAGAAATACATAAAGTAATTAAGCAGAGTCAGCATGGCTTCATGAAGGGGGAAATCATGTCTGACAAATGTATTACAATTCATTGACATGGTAATGGAGCAGGATAGATGAAGGGGGATCAGTAGATGTTATCACTTGGATTTTCAAAAGTCTTAAAAGTACACACAAACAGCTACTAAATAAGAGCCCGTGGTGTTGGGGGGCAGTATGTCAGCACAGATAGAGCATCGGCTAACTACTATTGCCAAGTTTGTGGATGACAAAAATAAATGGGAAGGCATGTGGTGAGAATGACACACTGAATCTACAGAGGCATACGGACTAGTTAGATAGTGGGCAAAACACTTGGCAAATGGAATATAATGTAGGAAAATTTGGAATTAGGCACTTAGGAAAAATAAAGGAATTGAATATTATTTAATTGGGAGAAAGACTGCAGAAAGCTGCAGCACAAAGGAATTTGGGGGTCCTCATGCATAAATCACTCAAAAAAACCTAGCATGCAAGCTCTGCAGGTAATAGGGAAGGTGAATGTTGCTCTTTATTTCAAAGGAAATTAACTATAAAATTAGTGAAATCTTACTAAAACTTTACAATGCACTAAATTGACCACATTTGGAATACTGTGAACAGATTTGGTCTCCTTATTGAAGGAAAGATATTCTGATATCGGATGCAATCCAGAGGTTCATTAGATTGATCCCAGATGTGGGAGCATTTTGTAGATGTGTTTCTAACTCTTACATCTTATGGTCTCACCCATACTACTCATCCATCACCTCACCCACCCTACCCATTTATATAATTCACACTACCCATTCACACTGAACCTTTAAACCTACTTTACAGTGGCTAGTGTTATAAATGGGGGAGTGTCCAAGCTTCACCCCAATGCTATTCCGCCATGATGGAGTTTTCTGATGGATGGTACACACTGCATTTCTGGAGAAGCTGGGCTTAGAACACCTAGCCAGAAATGCAGAGCTGCATGTGTTGGAGAACACTATGGTTGGCATTGCTCCTTTGCAGAAGATCTAGCTAAAGAAAGAACTTGCATTTGTAAACTGCCCTTCACAAGCATAGGTCATCTCAAAGTGCTTTCCAACCAATTAAGTACTTTTGAAATGCAGTTACTGTGGTAATATAGGAACCATGTTCCAGTTTTAACAGTTGTCAGATAAATATTGGTTAGGGCATCAGAGGAGAGGATACCCTGCTCTTATTCCACACTTTTAAAATAAACAGATTCACTTTTATAAAATAAAAAAATGATGACTACATCAAATATCCTTGCCAGCAGGTACATTTAATAATCAGCTCAATTTTGATCCATTAGGAAATAAGTCCACAAGAATTTATTGTATACATCTAATGAATGAGAGTGTATTCTTCCATTCAAACCAAACATATCAAATTAATTACAGACATTTGTTCAGTATTATAAGATAATGTCTAATATTCTCTTCAAATTGCACATGACTAACTGAAGAAACATGATTACTTTTAATTTCAGCTCTTGTTCATCACTGAGTTTATTCCAAATATATTTATTTGATAGTTCTAGATAAACAATCATCTATCAGACCATATTATCAGACCAAGCAATGCCAGCAAAATGGAAGAAATATTAATTACTTTACCTCATTAAAAAGATACAAATATATTTAAGAGATAATGTATTAACTAAAAGAGGATAAAATCCCCTAACAGGATGGAATGCATCTGTATATGTTAAAAATTGGTGGGGTTGCGGAGGGAAGTGGTGGTAGCTTGTGGGAATGCAAAAGAAGGATAGCAGAGACACTATTACTTACGGAAAAGGTCAGAGCTGAAACATGTCAGTTGATCGTGTATTTAGAAAGGAAGGTAGAACAAATCAAGGGAACTATAGAGATCAATTAATTTAATGCCAGTGGTCAGGAAGATAATTAAATCCTTAGTCAAAGATATACTACAACAACATCGAAAAACTGTATATGTAGTAATCAGCACACATTCCAAATGGGAAAATCATGCATTCTACTAAAATCTTTGAAGTAAGATATAGGATAATTTCATAGATGCAACATATTTGGATTTTTAAAATGCTTCGACTCCTGATGAAGGTCAGAGCAAAGAGTCAGAGGACAAGTCACAGGATAGTTGACTAACTGGTTCTGAATCAATAAATAGAACATAGGGGTTGAAGGTCATTAGCCAGACAGGCAAACGATGAGTGTTGGGATGACTATTGTTCATTATTTACATAAACAAATTGGACTTCTGTATCAAGAATACAATTTCAAAGTTTTCAGACAACACAAAATTGGAGAAAGGATGAGTCATGATGTGTAGTTTTAGAAGAGAATTGCAACCAAATACAGAAACCATTAATAAACATGCAGAATGATCTTTAACTTACATAAGAATAAGAAAGTCACATAATTATTGGAACATTTGTCTAAATTGGGTAGAGGAGCAGAGAGATATGGGAGTAAATACATAAATCACAAAGTAGTATTACTGTCAACATTAATAAAGATGTAAAAGATTGGGCAATGATGCCTTGGGAATCACTCCATGAGAGAACTGGAAACAAGAGAAGTTACGTTAAACACTGAATTTAAGTACAGTATCCACATGCAGAACCTTGATTGGATCACATGGAGTAATATGAACAGTTCTGATCTTCATGTTACAAAAATTACAGAGACATTGCAGAAAAGGTGCGACAAATGATTTAAAATGAAATAGAACTGGAGAGATTATACCTTTCAGGAAAGGTCAAATGGACTGGAGTTCTTCTCTAGAAAAAAGACCGAGGGGTGACTTAATTGAGGTCTTATGATGAAGAAAGGCTTTGATAGGGTGAAGATTTTCTGTTTGCAGAACTGACTATACCATAATATAGTACTTTAATACTTTAAATGCAAAAATTATGCTCTTATTTCTACCCAGGAAGTGAAAATATGGAATGGTTCAAAGAAATTTCAGTACTTAAGTTTAATATGAAATATTCATTCAGTAAGGATGGATTCTACAGTCCAGCATGTGAATAGTACAAGTCTTCAACCATCTATTTGCCATAAATTCTTTATAAAAATGAAACTTTTATTTTTTAAGCCCAGAATTGTCACAACAAAGCAGAATAGTACTTGCAGATCAAAGTGGGTTCAGGAAAAACTTTACACAGGGAACGATAAGCATGTGCAATTTCCTAACACAAGGTATAGTAAAAGTGGCTAGCATAGATGTATTTGGAGGATAGCTTGATAAACGCAAGGGAAAGTGTAATAGGATAGATTGAGGGATACTAGAAATTGGGGACACATTTTAAGAATGAGAAGACTCCCTTTTGAGATGCAAAGGTACTTGTTTCTCAAAAGGCCATTATTAGCATGTGGAATTCTCTTCTTCAGAAAGCTGTAGAGGCTGAATTATTGAATTCATTCAAGTGGAGTTGGATAGACTTTTGATAGACAAGGGTTAAGAGGGGCTTGGCATTTGGTGGGGGCAGATAGGAGAGTGGAGTTGAGATCACAACCAGGTCAACCATGATATTATTGAATGGCAGTGTATACTCAAAGGGCCAAATGGCCTATCCTTAGCTCTTAAGTGCTAAGTTCTTCTAAAATGGGTCGCTTTCTGTGTTAAGTATAATGTAATATGTGATACTTCTTGTATTTACCCATGTTTGCATTAGAAAACTACATAAACCTTTTGAAGACTCCAAAATAGAGGTTAAAAATATACTCCATGATTTAAAAAAAAAATGCAACTGAAGCCAAACTGTTGATTATGGTCTTGCTGACATGTTTTCCACCAGAACTCCCATGCCTGAAATATCAACCACATTGGATTAGCCCACTACATTGATTTACAATTGTGTCTTGTTGCATTTATTGAATTGGATTATACTCTACTACAGACAAAACCACAGTTATACAAGAACCTCAGGATGGGGGTAGAGCACAACTTGGGGTGGGAGGCTGCAGGGGAGGGGCACGTGAAGGGAGAGTAGATTGTGTTAGCGGGGGAGGAAGAGATGCATATGTCCAATTTGAGTATCAGCTTTTAATGAAAAATAACAAAAGCTAAGATAAACATTTTTTAATTAAGAGAACCTCTTAGAATACCCACTGCTAAAGCGAATATTACTTCTAGTGGTTAATGTTATGGAGTGTTTGGTTTGGCCAGTGCTTAATGTCATGGCCCCATGTAGCCAGTGAAAATAATTGTGACTCTAACATATGCATAGGTACAGTTAAATGAAATATTAAATATTTTCTCTGTTTGTCCTCTTTACAAAACAGGTACATCAACATTACAGGAATGTTTGGGGTTCCCGGATGCTCTTGAGTGTTCACTAGAGGCTCTGCGGCTTGAAAAGTTTGAGAAACCCTGGATTATGTTTTAGTGTAACATTTCATCTCATCATTCAGATGAAAGGTCAATGACCCGAAATACTAACCATTTCTTTCTCCACTGATGCTGAAAATACTCAGCACTTTCGGTTACATTTCTGAGTTTCAGGATCTGCAGTAGTCTATTTTTTTGGCTTAAGAGGATGCTAGTTACCATAGAATCTCTATGTTAAAAGGAGGCCATTCAGCCCTTCAAGTCTGCACCAACTCTCCGATAGAGCTGCTTATCAGGCCCTATCCCAGTAATTCCGTGCTTTTACCATGGCTAATCCATCTAACCTAATCCCTGGACAATAAAGACAATTTAGCATGGTCAATTAACCTTTTTTACTTCTCAACTTGGGGTCCTAAGTCTTGGCAATCCTGTTCTTAATTAGCAAACAGACAACTATATTTATGAAAGAAGGAGAATGTTTTGATGAAAGGTCATCCAGACTCAAAACATTAGCTCAATTCTCCCTCCACAGATGCTGTCAGATCTGCTGAGATTTTCCAGCATTTTCTTTATTTCAGATTCCAGCATCTGCAGCATTTTGCTTTTATCTGCATTTGTAGTTTTAATTTGCTAGCTTGTCCTGTTTAAATGTGTGGGCTTAGAAAGGGCTGTGCAGAGTGCTGTAGTCACATTAATGAATAAATCATGACAGTGTGACTGATTCTTAAGTCTTTGATTTGGCATGACTAACACCTTAGTTGTGCTCGCAGTCAAAGAACAAAGAACAAAACAGCACGGGAAACAGGCCCTTTGGCCCAACGAGCCCGCGCCGCCACCCCGATGTTCCCACCTCTACCCGCGATCCCTGTCCATGTTTATAGATCTATGGATTAAAAAACCAAATTTGAGACAATTTAGGGAGAATTTGTTTTGCCAATTAGCCTAAGAGCACATCTTTGGGATGTGGGAGGAAACCGGAGCACCCGGAGAAAACCCACGCAAGCATGGGGAGAATGCGCAAACTCCCACAGATACATGCCCAAATCCATATATCTGCACAGCATGGCGACAGTCACTGAGCTGTCGTGTTGCCCATCAAATGGTCCAGGTCAAGCATACACTAGCGACGTGAAGCACTAGTATACTCTCGAAAAAAATATCCAAAAGCAGCCCTCTCATGACCCAACGCATGTATGCCCCTCATTAGACAACAAGGTGGACCAAAGCACCTGTAGGATAAAAACAAGTACATCAATATCATCATCTATTTACACACTTCCCAGGGACTCCCAAGGCTCATGATCCCTATTTTAAATCAGTTTTCTATACCCCTCCATTCCCATTCTGTTAATGTGCCCATCTAAGTATTTCTTAAATATCTCCAGAGTACCTGCCTCCACCACTTTACTTGGTAGCGCATTCCATACCCCCACCACCCTCTGTGTGAAAAAAACTCCCTCTAGCATCCAAATTATACCTTACCCCCTCACCCTAAGCCCGTGACCCCTCGTGCTATTTGAGTCCATCCTAGGAAAAAGCTTAACCCTGTTTACTCTATCTGTACCCCTCATAATCTTGTACACCTCTATTAGATCTCCTCTAAGTCTACGTCTTTCTAAGGAAAACAGTCCCAATTTGCCTAACCTCTCCTCGTAACTCAGACCTTCCATACCAGGCAGCATCCTGGTAAACCTCCTCTGCACTCTCTCCAGAATCTCCACGTCCTTCTGGTAGTAAGGCGACCAGAACTGGACGCAGTATTCCAAATGAGGTCTAACCAACGTTTTATACAACTGCAACATTAAAGGCTAGCTCTTGTACTCTATACACCTTCCTATAAAGGCTAGCATACTATATGCTTTCTTCACAACCTTCTCCACTTGCTCTGCTACCTTCAGAGACTTGTCCACCTGCACCCCCAGGTCCCTCTGCATTTCTATACTCTTAATAGGTCTACCCTTTATCATATACCTTCCCCCTACATTCTTTCTCCCAAAATGCAACACCTCACATTTATCAGGATTGAATTCCATCTGCCATCTATCTGCCCAAGCTACCAGCCTATCTATGTCCTGCTGCATCGCCTGACAATGCTCCTCACGATCTGCAAGTCCAGCCATCTTCGTATCGTCTGCAAACTTGCTGATCACTCCACTTACTCCCTCTTCCAAGTAATTTATACATATTACAAATAGAAGAGATCCCAGTACCGAGCCCTGCGGCACACCACTAGTGACCGACCTCCAGCTAGAAAAACACCTTTCCACTATTACTCTCTGTCTCCTATTACTAAGCCAGTTACTTATCCATCTAGCTACCTGTCTTTGTATCCCGTGAGCCTTGACTTCTCAACTAACGTCCCATGAGGGACTTTGTCAAAATCCATATAGACGACATCAATGGCCCACCCTTTGTCCACCGTTTTCGTTACCTCCTCAAAAAATTCTACCAGATTTGTAGGGCACGACCTCCTCTTAACGACAAAAGAAAACTGCTCAACTCCAGAGAAATTAGCCAACCAAACCTGATGTGCTGTTGCATATTAGCTTAACCAACCTCAGTGAATTGTATTCAATAACACAATCATAAAGATTGACAGGATAATATTAAATAATAAAAACATGGCCAGATGCTCGTTTCAGAGGTGAATTTGAAAAAAAAGCCTGAAAAAACTGTTTCCATAGATCAATGGTTTAAATCATATAGAGTCCACTTACACTAAACCCCATTCCATAAACCAGTTCTACTGTAGATTAATGACCAATCTCATGAATTTGCTATTATCCTAGACTGTGCTGTGTATTGTCCCACTGAATGGTGCCATCTTCCAATATTACTTAATATTCCAAATCAGAACTTCAAATTAAAAGTTGTAGTTTTCTTACTGATATCCTATGTATGCACCAACTAAAAACATGGAGTAAAGGCTAAGAAATTCTAATGCCTATTTTAATGAGATACAAATTCAGCAAGATTGGGCTCCATAATCCAGCTTATAAACAGTAAAGAAAAAGTCCTCCACTATCCAGATGCCACATATTTTTTACAAAAAGGAAACTTTATTTTTAATGCCCAGAATGGCAGAAATTGGCAGTAGCAGAACAAGATAATACTACTCAGTTCAAATGAAACATTGGTCAACTATTGCAAAATCGGCAGAATGCCATGAAATGAGCAGATGAAGGACAAACTGCAATCTGATTTTAAAACTCTGAAAATGTAAGCACTGGAGCAGTCAGGGTTCTGAAGGAAGGAGCAAAGAAGGGCAATTCCAAATTGAGAGGGGAAAATCGAGAGAAAACAATGGTGCAATACTGATGAAATGAAGCAGCTGAAAAAATGATTCCTGCAGTGACAGACACTAACCCTCTGATCAGGGGAATGCAGCAAAGACCATCTAGAGTGCAAGTTAAAATGCAATATTGACCACATTAATTAACCACAATAATAATCACAATCAAAAAGGTTTTAAAATTTATTCAACACAAATTAAGAGATATGTGACCAGAATTGCTGATATTGTCTCATTGATGAAGTACACACTTTTTTCAGGTAGAACTGGTTTCAGGTTTGTATTACAATATAATGCATAATTCATTTACTAATTATAATCTAATTTTGGAATTTTATGTTAACAGAAGTTCAAAAGATTTTGGAAAATAAATTCTGCTTGCAAAACAAGGTGCTTTGGAAATGCAAGATCCCCTAAATCTTTTTTTCACAGATCTGATGGGCTCATTCCAAGCTTTGTCTGGAGTAAGAAAAACTCAAGAATGCAGAGTTTTGCAAGTCCCTAAATGGGAGAGGGTGTAGGATTGCCCAATTTTCTGTTTTATTATTGGGCAGCCAATATGTTGGGTGCAGAGAGAGAGGCAACAATTGGCTTCAATTAGAATCCTCCTTCCCTGGTTGCCTTGATACATTCCCTGGTAAATTTTCCCTCCTCCCACTATACTAGGAGTGCACTTATCAAGTTAACTCTTAGAATTTGGATGCAATTTAGACACTTTGGATTTTAGGCCTGGTCGCTGGTTTCCCCATTATTGGCTAACCATTTTTTCCCCTCAGTCTGGTTTGGATGATGCCTTCAGCATATGGGCCAAGCATATGATCAGAAACATTCTGGGACTTGTTTGTGGACAGCGTGTTTGCGTCATTCTGGCAGGTGATGGATAAGTTCGCTTTACCTGCAACACACTTTTTCAGATATTTGCAAATTCGAGACTTTATACGTAAGGATGGCCCTCAATTTTTGACACTCCTAACTTGTGCCTCCATTGACATCTTCTTAGTGCCTTCTGTTACTGTGTGTGGTATCATTTCTCAAATTCTGTCCCAACAAAATTATCAATGGTTACATCTTTATGGGAACGAGGTCTGGGACAGGAATTCTCAGAGGAGGATTGGTACATAGTGCTGCACTGAGTACACTCCTCCTCAATATATGCCAAGTGGGATGTGATACAAAGTAAACTCCTTCACAGAGCATATCTAACTCAGGTTAGACACTCTAGAACGTACCCAGGCAAAACCCCATTTGTGAACGGTGTCAACAAGCGGCCACCACTCTCTTACATAAGCTCTGTGCTTGCCCATCACTGTATAACTACTGGACATTGATATTTGAGACAATTGTGGCAACGTTATATCAGGACATCAGTGTAGCCCCCCAAACTACCTTGTTTGAGGGTCTTGCCTTTAAATCTGCTGCTGCCAAAATTCTAAGTGGATTTTGTAGCTTTCATTACACTCCTTAGCAAGACAACTAATCCTGCTTAGGTGGAAATCAGGTGCACCCCCAACACATTCTCAGTGGGTGAAGGAGATGGTAGATACCAATAAGTTGGAGAAGATGAGGTGCACACTACATGAGTCCACTGCTAGGTTTTATAAGACATGGCAACCATTTATAGTTGGGGCGTTGCAATTGAAACTGCTTGAATAGGTACGTGATGGCCCATATAACTCCACCCTGATTAGTGGGCATGCCCTGGTCCTTTACTTGAGAATGCCTGCCATCCTGCCAAGGTAAGGGGACCAACATGAGAACTTTTCTCTTTTTCCTCTCACTCTTCTCTCTGCTTTGCTGTCTTTCTTTTCTCCTCTCGCGGGTTTATAACCTGGGCTGTTTGGGTGCTCAGTTGGTTGTGCAGAGGCGTTCCTCTGCCTTTTTGTTTTTATATTATTACCATCATTACTGCTGCATCTGTTCAGGGTGAATGCCAGGGATACCAGGGGCATGTCCCCTGGCCACATGTCCCCTGTGCTCAATTGCATTGGAATGTACACGCGTGAATCTGTACGTGTTTGTTAGCTGTGTAAAATAAGAACATTTTCAATAAACATATCAAAAAATGCAAGAGACAATAAAGTTGCAGTTATAGGTACTAAGTGAATTGATATTTAATGACCATTTCTATAAAATCTGTCAGTTGATTTACATTTGGGTCTCTGCAACAGAGCACATGAAAAAAAAGTCAGCTGAGGAAATGTGACAGCATTTAGGGGAGATGAAGGTATTGTCATTAGCCTAGTATTCCAGAGACCCAGGGTAATGCCCTGGGGGCCACTGGTTCAAACCCCAGCATGGCGGATGGTGAAATCTGAATTCAATAAAAAAGTCTGGACTTACAAGTCTAATGATAACCACGAAGCCATTGCAGATTGTCATTTAAAAACCCATCTGGCTCACTAATGTCCTTTAGGGAAGGAAATCTGTCGACCTTACTTTGTCTGGTCCTACCTGTGATTTCAGATCCATAGCAAACCACTCAGTTCAAGGGCAATTAGGGATTGGCAATAAATGCTGATTAGCCAACAATGCCCACATCCCATGAAAGAATGAAAAAAATCTGAAGTTTCGCTCTTCCTTCAACTAAATTTGGGCAGTAGCAATGGTTTGGAAGTGTGAAAATATCTGCTGCTGTTCCTCAAAATCTTTGGGCAATACAGGAAGCATTACAGAAACCTCACAACACACAGGTTCCACCTGAAGTTAAGATTAAAGATTAGCTTCTGTTTGTGGGATACTGAGGGATATAATCAAAAAACTGTATATTTAAAATGAAAAGATACAGTGAAGTCAAGGGAAAGCCTGCTACTGGCTACCTCAATTGTTAATAGGTATTTAATGTAGTTCCAGGACATTGCTGCAGCAATTCCTCAATTTAACTTGTATTTAAATATTTCATCAATGAAGTTTATCACAAGTTCAAAAATGTAGTGTGGCCTTCTCTCCCAAAGACACTCTACCTACTTCATCTTCCTTCTCTTTTAAGATCTACCTCAACAAGTTTCAATCACCACTCAAACATCTCCATGAGCTTACTGTAACTTTTATCTGATTGTACTTCCGTAAAATGCCTTGGGGCATTTCTGTGTTAATGGTGCCTCATGAACGCAAGTTGCATTTGCTTATACAATTGTTCACAACATAATGATGCAGCCCACGTAGTTCTACAGCAGGACTAGGACAATAATGTTTAGACCTACAAGTCACATTGACCTTTGCACTTGTTAAGTTCAAAAGCACTGACCATCTTTGACACCCATTTTTTAAATTAGCCTAGTGCTTGTCATGATGCACTTCTCTCAGGCCTCCACTCCCAACCCCGAAGAAGTTTCCAAAACCATTTATCTAATATGAGTATTGATAAATAGTTGGTAATCAAGACTTGTATCTTGTTGGATTACAGGAGCGTTAGAAAACAGAGCATAAATAGGCCAGTAAGACTGCTAAGGCTTAAACTTGCATGTTCCATCAAGTTTAGAAGATTGAGGGAGGTTTGATCAACATGGTTAAAAAGGTAAAAAGATTCAAAGAGTAGATGCAGAGAAACTTGGTCATGATCTTAAAATTAGAGTTTGACCATTAGGATGGAAAACAGAACCAATTTTCCTTGTTTCCGAAGTATACATCTGATATTCTCTTAAATGAATAATATCTTTTTGGTTAATAGAGTCTGGAGAGAAAATTGAAGGAAAATGCACGGGGTAAACTTTCAAATACTCTTAAAAGCTTTTTAATATAAATCTACTGAGAAATTGCAGTCATTCCAGAGAGTTGGGTGACAGGAATTCTCTCCATGTCTGTGCAAAGATGTGCAGATTAGGTTGACTGGCAATGCTAAGTTACTCCTTAAATATCAAAGATGTGTAGGTTGGCAAGGATTAGCGGGTAAATACGTGGTGTTAGGGCATAGGTTGATGCTCCGTGGGTACAGACTTGATGGGCCAAAAGGCCTGTTTCTGCACTGTGATGTTTCTATGATTTCAACGATTCTATAAAAGGTTGTGGAATGAGTGGAGATAGAGCTAAGGCAGGTAAATGAGTTGAAGCATGAGCCTGCCATAAGCTAATTGAATGATGGAGCAGGTTGAAAGCAGGTCTAAAATGACAAACTAACAAAAAGGTAAATAAAAACACTTAGCCTTTGTCTGTTAACTCCTAGGGTGATCTGTTCAAGGGATTAAAAACTAAACTACGAGACTGCTATCTATATTTCAGAGGAATGCTAAAATTGAAGTTGTTACAACGGAACACAATAGTCTCAGCTGACCTTGAATGAAACATTGCAAGCTGTGTTTAGCTTTTTAATCAGGAAGTTGCTGCAATGCAAATAATATGATATATTGTACAAACTTATTTTTATTCAATAGTTGTCGTCAAAAGAACAAAATTCAGGACTGGCATACATTGAGTAGAGTCATAATATTGGGACAACTAAATATCAAATTCTACAGCAGGCTTGATAACCTTGAGCACAGAAGACCTCAGCTCTTACAATATCTTTCAAACAATCTGATATCATATCTATTGATTCCTATGTTAAGGCAATTAAACAAATCAAACTATATTAATTTCTGAATAAACAGGCTAACCAATTTTAGAAAAATATTTTTAAATATTTCTAAATGCCACATCTCTTCTGAACATCACCCACTATTCTTAGCAGTGATTTGTGTATAGCAACATGCAAGTATTCAAATAAGACTTTAAGAGCAATGCATTCTCCAGAACTATGACCTTGTGTGTTTGAAAATAATTTGTCATTACAATACAATAACCAACCATGACTAAGAAATAAAAAAATAGTTTTTATTTTCAAATCAGAAGAGAATACAATTTAAAACTGGCCAATGGCTGACCAGGGTCCCAGTAGATCTGGATTTAAATTTTTTTGAGGTTCCATGCCCAAAACTCCAAAAATAGCACATTAACATTCACATATCTGGCTGTCACAGAACTTTCTTATGACTGTATGAAAAGCTAAGAAAGTATTAAACATGTTTAGTGACCCATTCATTCATGAAGAAATAGAAATTTCCTTATGATGATAGCGATGTGTATAGTTTTCACAGTTATGAATTAACAGTTTGCCCTGACTGTTGTGACAATGTTTGTGCTTTAATCTATTGTTCACAAAAGTGATCTGGGTAATTGGGATAAAATAGCAGTTGTTTACGTTCTTCTAAAAAAAATCAACTAGTGCGCAAGAAATAAAACAACAGCATGAAAACTGCAGTAACTTCAAAGCGCCTTATTTCTTTTTCCTCAAGTAAAACACAAAAGTAACTACTTGTACAAACCCAAGAAGAATTCATAATTTTTGACACTATTTAATTTGGATTACGTAACATATAGGAAACCAGCACAGTTCTGATAAATCTATTATAGATTTACGGTATATAATGAAAATCTAATATAGAACTCTCTTTTACAAAAACTCTATTTCCTAGTCTTTAAGGGTGAATTAAAGCATTTTTATTGAAACTACTGTAAGTTAGGGGCAAAATTTGTGCAATGGATTCTGCAGAACTTAAAACCTGATGGTCTTAATAGAGATGTAACAATTGATAGTCTAGTCTGGTCAGACAAAAGTATGGCAAATTTTCATGTAAATTGTTTGTTATACATAAATGACCTCTGATCCTGAGAACTGCATGTACCTTTCAGGGCAATTTAGTTATAATTATAAGTTCAGGCAAATTATTTGGATTCTGAACAAGTTCCATGGCAGTTGGGTAATCAGCATATCTTTCATGATGCCCACATGATCTTATGAACAGCTTTCATATTAATCTGTTATAATTACCATGATTGCATTTACTATCAAGGCAGAATTACTATATATAAATACATATATAGTATTGAAATTCATAGCAGTAAACACTTATATTTACACTTCCATTGTGCAATTCCAAAATAATATTTGGACGTTAATCTTGTTTTGGCATGGCATGTGTACATTCACAGCTTTTTCTTTGCCTCTCTCCACCATGTTTCAAAACCTTACAAGGGAATTCTTTGGTTCCATAGCAATGAAATGTACAATATGCACCATACAACACTATTTACTACAGCAAGTACTGTAACAGAATAAAAACCTACTGCAACACTGTACTTCCTCACTGTATGCTCTTTTTCTATGGACAAAAAACTGATTTAAGGTGCTGAAGTAAGAAAGAATTCTCAAAAAATTCTGATTTCATATAAGACTTAAGATTTTTTAAGCAAGTGAAATAGGTAACCAGCAAAGGATTACAGTTATAGATTCAAAATTCACTGAAAACAAACATTTAATTATATTGTAAACTGAATTACCAAATGGCCTAAAAAAATAGGTGCTGGAGAAAGTTGTACAATGTAAGGTAATGAAATAGAAAGTTAGATGGATTTTTCAGACAATCTGCAGAATTTTCTGCTGATGGAACATTTGTATATCAGTACGAGCATCCACAAGACCAAAAATTACAGTGACTTACATGATTACGCAGTGCAATCAATTTTCTAAAGAAAAATAGGAAACTATGATCCACTAGATAGAAATATGCCACCATAAATCAGATTCAACTACAACCTATGTGAAACAATATTCCTATTTCAATACTTGTTTTCAGATTAAGCAGCGGATCTTATGTGCATATTAGCAACCACTTGTTAAGTACAATACATGTACTTAAACCTAAATTATAAATCTCATGCTTGAACAGGAATGCAGTTAAAAGCAAAAATAAGTTATCTAATATTAAAATAAAGAATATAAAATCAATAGTGAGAAACATCAGCCTTTAGAGAAAGATTTTATCGAATACAAATATTGATACAAGTCACATAACTGTAATATACTAAGATGGCAATATTTCTTTCCTTTGAGAATTAGTCACCTGATTTTTTTTTTATAATTTCATCAACAAACTTCTATTAGAATTCAACATTTTGGTGGGTAGAGTCCAACTCTCTAATCTTGCATACAAATAAAATCTCTCAATGCAAAATGCCCGCTGTGAATCATTATGGCTTTGCACGACCACCTTCAAAAGCATGGTGTTCCTCATGAGCTGAAAAAGGATGTGGATAATATTAATTCAATCTCTTGTTGCTGTCTTAATTACGAAACAATACAGTACAAACAATTAAAATACTAGATTACTAAGTAATCTAATGATCTTCTAAATTTCTTCAAATATGTTCAATCTCCACCTATAAATAACATATCAACCTGCAGGAAAAGATCACCTGGTAAAATCATGTCCTGAAGAGTCAGATGATATTTACTTATAATTCTACATTGTACTCAAGGAAGCATTGTGGAAAATATCCTTCCTGAGAAGACAGTATTGGCATTCCAATGCAAGAAAGATGAATGAAATAGAAATATGTCAGGAGTTGTTGGGTATGAAAGTCTTTTCGATGATCCAGGTAAGAAAGGAATTTCCAAGTGCATTACATTCATGTGAAGCCTCAGAATTTTGAATTTCTAGTTCTGAAAGTTAGGTTCATCTGTGAAACAGACCCATTTATTCAAAATCAATTGAGTTGCTTTGGTGACAGGGTCCTTTTGTGGTTGAATGCCAATCTTGGATTTCATGCTTTCGTTTTATGCTCTTATTCTGAGTTGGGCTACTAATCATCAACTGCAGTTATAGACCACAACCCTATGACAATACAGAAGGTTGTATAGCAAGTCTCAACTTGTTTAATGTAGAGGACTCCAGGGTAGGTAATGACTCATAATCCAACACCACTACTTTATATTTAGCCTTTAGAATAGATACACTACTTGAAGTTTGAGCCTTTTGTATGTTAGGTTGAGTCTCATACGTGGAGATCATACGCTGGGTCTCTGCACAGAGTTCTCTTAGATCATCTAGAGAAAGCTATGACTCCCTTTACTCTAGATGAAGCTAGTCAGCTTATTGCATCAAATTCTGAATCATGACCAGTAATAGAGGGACAACATTTAAATTTTGGCAACAGGCTTATGTTTGCTGATGATGCAATACTAACCTACACCTTAAAAAATCCTTTGGAAGAGGTTCCTTAATTGGAAATTTAATATTTCCTTTGAGAAGCATGATGGACTAATCTGTACAATTTTTTTTTTTTATATACTGCTTGGGATATGAATTGACCTGGATCAACACTTCCTTCAAACTCGATAGATTATTGAGTGGTATAGGAGCAGCGGTCGTGGATATCTGGGTTCATGGAAAACCAAACCCTTGCCTTTGTGAATGTATACAGACTACAGACAGACATGTACTTGCCTGGGAGCTGTTTTGGAAATGTTTCACGCTCATTCTAGATTTTCAACCCTTCTGTGGAGTGGAGATGGGCAAAACCTTGAATGCTTTCTTGGTTGAAAAGAATCTACTTTCAGTATTCTTGCAACCAGAATAGCCATCAGCAAATGATTTGCTGACCCCTTGTTTGAATCTAGAACAAGGATTGAATTTCCAAAATTTTGTATTGAAAGGAAGAGTGTGACTGGGGCAAATCCACACTTGTAAAGCTGGAGGTTAGCAATGGTCTGTTGTCATGTGCGCAGAAGAGTGAGAAGGGCTTGAAAAACTGATTACTGGGGTTAATTCAATTAAGATAGGCCTTAGTGGGTTGCTCTTCAGAATAGCACTAATGCAAAAACAGCCTGAGGATTTGCATAGAAACTCAAACCTCAAAAACCTCTTTGTGAATACTACAACTATACAATATATTCTGTTGATAAACACATAATTAGTGATTTCATTATTTTCTACTGTGGAAAACAAATATATTTTGTCAATGAAAAAAGAGTGGAAAACATTGCTAGAACAAGGCATTATATACAACCCACTGGAGGAAGACTACCTGATCTTGAAAGTATAAATTTCCTAAAGAACAGTGTGTACATATTGCTGATATGTCCATCAGGAAATTAAGTGATTCAGTAAGAAGTCATCATTATGAGATTTGTTCACAATTTAACATACAATTTTCACTTCATCTACTAAAGCACATATGTCATACAAAGAACAAAGAACAACACAGCACAGGAAACAGGCCCTTCGGCCCAACGAGCCCGCGCCGCTGTCCTAACGTCTTAATGACATATAGAGACCAATATAGGGACAATTTGTTACCCAATCAGCCTAAGAGCACATTTTTGGGATGTGGGAGGAAACCGGAGCACCCGGAGAAAACCCACGCAACCACGGGGAGAACGCGCAAACTCCCGCAGACACAGGCCCAAATCCATGTGTCTGCACAGCAACAGCGATAGTCTCTGAGCTGTCATGTTGCCCATCAGATGGTCCAGTTTAAGCATACACTAACGACATGAAGCACCAGGCCACTCCTGAAGTAACATCCAGGAGCAGCTCTCGCATGACCTGCCGAATGCATGCACCTTGTTGGTCAACAAGGTGGACCGAATAGCCTGTGGAAACAAAAAGTATTTAGACAGTCCTCCTATATCCCTCTATCTGCAGACCGCTCACGTGGCTGTCCAAGAGACCCTTAAACAACCCTAGCGTGCCTGCTCCCACCACCCCACTTGGTAGCGCATTCCACACCCCCACTACCCTTTGTGTGAAAAAATGCCCTCTAATATTCGTCTTATACATAGCCCCCCTCACCCTAAGGCCGTGACCCCTCGTTCTATCCGAATCTAATGGTGGAAAAAGCTTACCACCATTTACTCTATCTATACCCCTCATAATCTTACATACCTCTAATAGATCCCCTCTCAGCCGACGTCTTTCAAGGGAAAACAACCCCTGTGCGTTCAATCTTTCCTCGTAAGACAGCCCTTCCATACCAGGCAGCATCCTGGTAAATCTCCTCCGCACTCTCTCCAGGGCCTCCACATCCTTCTGGTAGTACGGCGACCAGAACTGGACGCAGTACTCCAAGTGAGGCCTAACCAACGTTCTATACACTTGTAACATTAGACTCCTACTCTTGTATTCTATACCCCTTCCTATGAAGGCTAACATACCATACGCTTTCTTTATCACTTTCTCCACCTGTACTGACACCTTCAGAGACTTGTGAACCTGCACCCCCAGGTCTCTCTGCGTCTCTATACTCCGGATAGTTTTACCTTTTATCCTGTAACTCCCCTCTACATTATTCCGGCCAAAATGCATCACCTCGCATTTATCCGGATTAAATTCCATTTGCCATCTATCTGCCCAGTCTACCAGCCTATCTATGTCCTGTTGTATTGCCTGGCACTGCTCCTCAGTCCCTGCCAATCCAAGCACCTTAGTGTCATCAGCAAATTTGCTGATCACACCACCTACTCTCTCTTCCAAGTCATTTATATAAATCACAAATAGAAGAGGTCCTAGTACTGAGCCCTGTGGCACATCAGTAGTGACTGACCTCCTGTTGGAAAAAGAGCCTTCCACTACTACCCGCTGTCTCCTCCTCCCAAGCCAGTTCTCAACCCATCTACATACCTGGCCCTGTATCCCATGCGCCTTCACCTTTTTTTTATCAGCCTACCACGGGGAACCTTGTCAAACGCCTTACTGAAATCCAAGTGGATGACATCAAAGGCTTGTCCTTCATCAACCGTTTTTGTCACCTCTTCAAAAAATTCCACTAGATTCGTAAGGCACGACCTCCCCTTAACGAAGCCATGCTGCGTATCCCTGATCTGATCGCAGCGCTCCAGATGCTCATACATCCTGTCCCTGAGGATCCTCTCCATTAGCTTATCTATAACTGAAGTCAAGCTCACTGGCCTATAGTTCCCTGGATTATCCCTCTGACTCTTTTTAAACAACGGTACTACATTTGCAATCCTCCAGTCCTCTGGGACCTCATCTGTGTCCAAAGAAGAGACAAACATTTGCGTCAGAGGCCCAGCAATGTCATCTCTCACCTCCCTTAGCAGCCTGGGATAAATACCATCATAGGTTCCTTACCATCTCTGATTCAGAGCAGGAACTTAAGTTATGATTAATTTTCAAGAAGCATTATTCTAAATGAATTTTATATGCAAGGTATATTTTTGCCTGAATGATCTTATATTTCTAGTGAATTAAGTAAAGAATTCAGGAATATTTCCAATTCATAAAAATCATTACAACTTTGTTTACACTAAATGACAGAAAAATGATACATAGATGCTGATTACTATTTGTTCATGGAATATGAATGCAGGCAGTGTAGCATTTATTTTTCATCCCTGGCTCTCCTGAAAGCGTCAAGAGTTAACCAAATATAGGCATCACACACAAACCAAACCAGGGTAGAGGTGGCATAAAAACTGAAATATGCAGCAGGTCACATTGTATAAGTGGCAACTGAGCAGAATCAATGTTTCAGGGTGAAATTTTATTCCTGCATATTCTGCCTAATTTGGTGAATTTTTCATTTTTAATTTCAAATTATTTTGTGTCTCCCTAAACATTAGAATTTGCTTCCCTGAAGGAAATTAGCCAGGTTTTTACCATAATCCAGTATTTATTCTGTCAGGATTTGTATTAACAATCTGTAAGTTTCTAGTTCACTCCCACCAGTTTCTCCAAATGCTTATTTTCATGAATATTCAGTATAAAACACCATCAAGTGCTCGCTGAATAACATTTGTTTAAACAATAATAATAAAATAATTTAATATTTGAAGATAAATTAAAAAAAGTTAAATAGAAGCTATTCTATTTAACTTGAGCTGGAGCTCAAATCAAAGTAATCTTTAAATTGCCAACTTGAAACTCAAAGCTTATAAGTATAGTTTCATTAAAAAAGGTACTTAGACATTATACTCACGTTTATAAAACACTGCCTTAAAAGTTACTTTTGGGAGAAGTTCATAAATCTTTTGTATAATAGTTACTTCATTTGCTCCAGCAGCATTTACATTCCAAACTTGAACAATGTCTTCACGATCCCTGACACTCACACTGACACCAACTACCTCATCATCTGTTTAAAAAAAAGTACCACATGACTGTATTTAGTAACAAATAAAGCTGTATTCCCAAATAGCTGAAGTTTTTTTAATCAAATGCCTAATTGCCATTAAGCAAATAATATATGGAAGCATAGAAGGGAGGCAAGCTGCTTCAAATGCTGTTGTCATCAATTTAAGCTTGTAACAATCAAAATTAAGAAGCCAGCTGCAAGAAAAGTTGATACTGATTTTGAACAGCTCACAAAATTAATTAAAACATCCTGATCATCCACTATCTAACTTTACAAAAGAAGCCTCTTTGTTACAACACCCTGATTTTAGTAGGGCTGTTACAAGATTTCCACAGTGCTCAAACCCAATACTGAAAATATAAATTTTTCTGGCAGACGAATAATTTTAAACAAAATGATCCTTTACTGCTCATTACTGGCAATGTATGGAGGGACAAGAGTGGTTAACGAACACAAGTGCGGAACAAGCAATAGGAAGAGACCCAGGGAAATGGGCATATGGGAGGAAATTAAGTACAGTATAGATGGTAGTCAAGAATCATGCACATTACAGAGCAAGAGGGAAGTGAAGGACAGCAGCAGGATACCCAAGTATGGAACAGCAGATGGTGCTACTGGCAATAGGGTCGACAGCATGTCATACAACATTATAAAAGCTAAGTTAGGAATAACCTGTTTGCTTTCGTAATTTTGCTTGGTTTTATATCTACAGCACTCAAAGGCTAAATTCTTTTTGTGCCATGCAATTGGTCCTGTACTTCTGTTTTGAAAGGGAAGCTAATTTTTGTCCCTAGTATTTGGATAAGTGTTGTGACTGTGCAAAACAGCCATACTACAAGAGGAAGAAAATAAGATTTTGTTTTCTCAGTTGATGTACTAAATTAATCAGAATTGTTTATGATCACAGCCTGAATCAGAAACGCCCAAATAAAATGCAATCTAGAGTCAGATATACTTATTGACACATAGAAACAGATGAGACAGAGACTCTTGCATTAGTTTCCTTTCCTCTCTCACTTCCCAAAGGGATTGCACACAAAATTCACTTTCTGAAAGGATCACTGGATGCAATCAGAAGCATGATTGTGGACAATTTCCCCACTTGACATTTCGTTGGAGGGCTGGGGGGGAGAGTTCTTGGATAAAACAGACAATACACTTTACAGATATTTGTCCCAACAGTATTCTTTCCTCAGCATGAATTGAAATGAAATGATCTAAAAGAATCTATAGAAACTGTCCAATTACTACTTTTAGATTTTTCTTTTGAAAAGACACTCCTTTCTCAAGGCATATAAAACAATTAGCTTACATAGAGGAAGCTTGGTTTTCTTACAAATATGCAGCAGTCTAAATGCCTGGTTCTAATCTTGAACAGCTTTGAAATAAAGACAGTCACAAAAACAGTAAACTTAAAAATAACTGTCACTGTTAAGGCCCATCTTACCTGCTGTACAGCAATCTACAAACTGTTCACCAATTGTAGCCAGTAATAACTCTTTCCAAACAGCAGCCTACCATGAGAAACAGATAAAGAATTCTTATTTGATATATCTTTTTAAAATGATCTTATATGAAGAAACTTGCATAAATAACCTCAACTAAGCAGACCACATCAAACTAATTAATTGCAAGTGTATAAGCAGGGAGTGTAAATTGCAAAAACAGTCACAGTGCCAGTTGAATTTGTTTGGAATGTAAAGTAATACACTGAATCTAAATAAATGTTACATTGTAAGATATTAATAAGGATAGTTTTGATAAAAAAAATCTATAGCAATAAGTTCTGCATTCAATTGGAACTGGGCTAGTTCTGAATTTCAATTTGAAGTGTAGCTATTAGTACTGCAGTCAAGTCTATAAAAGATAGCTTAACTACCTTGAAATGTACTTGATCCATAAGTGTTACTATCCTCCATCACTACAGATAAGTTAAGCTTTCCATCCAAGAAATCACATGGGCCCCTGATCTCTCATGTGATTTAAATCTGATTTGCCTCTCCTACCCAATAGAGGAGTATCCAATGTTGAAGTATTCAGATTTGAGATTGAATTGTTTGAATACAGCCCAGTTATTTCTTCTCTGCTTGACTGCTTCCAGTCCCCCACAAACCAATCAAAATTTGACTTTCAAATCTTTTAAATAGGAAAATATTTAATTCCTAAACATATATCTTTTGCTATAAATATTTCTTATTTTACAACTATCCTTTTGATTTTCTTATGTGATACCCATTTAGATTCAATGCATTGTTCTAGAATTAGCAGTCTGCAAAAATCCTTTCAAAATTAAGGTTGCAAAATTTGCTGTGAAATCTTTTTTGTAAGTGTGAAGGAACCTTTGAACAAATTCAATCTTTCCCCATTCTATTTAAAAAAAAACGTCAGTATATTAAGTAACTAAATGGCTTTGAAAATACATTAAAAAAATGTTTTCCTCTACCAACTTTACAAATATGACTAATACCAGAAGCAAGGAAGAAAACTCATTTAATGTTCCAATGGTTATGGAGAGATTTAAAGCAAATACCTTTCATCTATACATTGTCAACTTGTCTCACTACAATTTCCAATAAGAAAAAGACTTGCATTTATTTAGTGCCCTTTCTGACCACATAGGATAGTCCAAAATACATTACAGCCAATGAAATATTTTTAGAATGTGGAAAAGTAGGAACTGTGCAGCCAAGCTATGTACAGTAAGGCTTCTCAACCAAAAATGTGATAATTGGATCATCTGTTTTCAGCAATGTTAGTTGAGGGATAATCATGAGCCGCACCACTTACTTCAAATAACATTATGGGATCTTTTATTTCTAACAGAGAGGGAAGATGAGGCTTAATTTAAGTATTTATGTTTATGCTGTAATGGAAACTTCTATATAAAGTTGTCATGCAGTAGTTACACTCTTGTGCTGGTGGTGGCATTGTAATGCCTTAGTTTATAACCCCATTGCCTTGACTAGTATTGCTGAAGGATTGCTGTGCACTTAACTGTACTATTCTACTTTTCACATACTGCTTCAATTTATCACTCGCTTCCTAACCCCTTTCATTTCAACATTGGATTTCATCTTTATATTATGTGCATAATGTCATGGGAGATCAACTGATACGTTACTAAAATTTTGATATCATAAATTCTAATTCCTGCTATTATGATCTTTGGTCACACTGCTGACATTTACTGTTCGAAAATGTTCAGCTTAATCAGGAAAATAGTTGAGGTAACCCTCTACCCTTGGTGGCAATGCAAAATTGAGTTTCTCAAGCTTTTCTCACAACTCCATCACCATCTTGTATGTTTAAAATAAAACTGATGAACACAAATATTTCTGAGCATGGACGATGTCACACAGCATTTATTGTTATTAAAACTACTTACAGTATGTTCTTTTGAGATTTTCATTTTCCACAATCCTCCTTTAGCATTACTCTCATCTTCCCTATAGAAACCAGAAAATATAAATTTAAAAAGTGCTGAAAAGTTGCTTGGCTGAGCATTTTAGGCTCTATGCTTCTTTAGATATTTAACATCATAGCCAGTGACTTACCATAATGGCCGTCTCTCTCCTCTCATTAAGTGGTAACTACATCGCAAGGGTAAGCTGGTCACTGGAGGAATATTATTGTAGACACTCCAAAAACTCTAGTGGGAGAGGGGGAAATGCAATTAGTCCAAAATAAAAATTGCTTCTTAGATTTCAGTCAAAATTAGTTAATTTTATTTTGAACTACATTTTACAATAAAATGATTCATGCACGAAACAAACATTTAATTATACCACAAACATTCTGATTTAAAAATTGGATGAAAATTAGATGCCATATTCTCAAAAAAAAACAAATGTGCATACCTAGGAAATCTATATTTTTAAACTGTTTTCAAATAGAAATCATGCAGCATATTTTGCACCCTTAGTGGATTGTTTCTTTGACAGCCCAACAAGATTGATTACCTGAAATTCATGTGCATATAATCCAAAGACAACAAGATCAATTGTAATTTTGTATATGCATTCAATTATATGATTGCTATTGCAATTTTTAGTGTACTAATAAGCAAGTTGGTTGCAAGATGTTCTAGATATAAGCTATGATTGTTTGTATG
Organism: Sphyrna mokarran; assembly: GCA_024679065.1. Lineage (NCBI taxonomy): Eukaryota > Metazoa > Chordata > Chondrichthyes > Carcharhiniformes > Carcharhinidae > Sphyrna > Sphyrna mokarran. The sequence goes on along the minus strand of JAGIQG010000003.1, from coordinate 98,022,768 downwards.
GTCATTTAACTGGAGAATAATTTCAAGAGACAAATGTCTAAAGCAAGAGGATGTATGAAAACAGCCCATTTAAAAAAAACTACAAAAACAGTTATAATACATTAAACGCATCAGGTTTTAGGACATGTCAGAAATACAACACTCTGAAAACTCAGCTGAAACCTCAGAGTGTTGTCTACTTTCGTGATACAGCAGAAAAATTATCTGCTAAAGCCGTAACTTCAACAACACCTTTGAAGAAAATGCAGAAAAGATGATAATAAATAAATGTTTCTTCAAGTTTCTTTTCTCTCTCCCCTAATATCAACTTAGGGTCATGAAAGCTCATGTGAGTCTTAGTGTATTGTTGTCTTCATTTTACTTTTAACTTGAGAAAGTGAAAATAAAATATTTCATACAAGATAATAAAATGTCTGATTATGAGTTCATCCCACCATTCTAATTACACTAACATCCTCTCAGCCATAAATATTTATTCATAGTGAGCTTTTTGCTGAGGTAATAATATTCTCAGCTGTATAAGTTAGTAGTGTGGGCTAAAACTCCTCTCTATAAGTCCAGACCAGAGCGTTGGCTTTGAACTCTATAGAGTTTTGAAATTTGGTGGGATAATTAAGTTTGTTGGAGTGTCCTTCCCTTATTGTATGAGTTGTGGGAGTCCATAAATCATTTGCTTTGCAGGACTAACTATGCTAACATCTGGCATTAAAATGGTTCCTTAAAAAGGTGAACAATATTGATACTGTGGTCTGTCAGACTTGGTAAGCCTACAAATCCTTTACAGGATTCACTGCCTCACAAGATGAGCGAAGGAAGATGTGAGAAGATATAAAAGCAAATAACTAATATTTACTACTATACCATTATTAATTGGAGTGTTCGTAGAAGTTACTGTTAAAATTCTGCCTCTGTTCAATACAATACTGAATAAAACAGGTTGAGTCGTTATCTTAGAAAAGTATGGGTGGTATTAATGGCCTTGCATTAAGAAGGGCAAATAAAAATTCAACCAATGATTATTTTAAAAGGTATTGAGCCAGCACAGAATCAGGCCATGCTGTGACGCAGCCTACGTTTTGAGCCAAATGAAACATGGTTATTTGACCAAATTGTGAAAGTCCACAGAACCACTGTCAGCAACTTCAAGACTGGAGGGAAGAAAGATTAGGAGAAATTTGATTCAAAGACTTAAGGATGGCAACATTTTTGTCCTTTTTACTACACCATTTTCAGTTCTGTCATCCACAAGTTGCCAATGTATCAGAATTAAGATAACTTCACTACATACAATTCTTGAAACAATTACTATATCTTTATGAATATTTGATGCACAATTAATTGCTATATTGGATACAGTTAAGTTGAACAAAGAAATTATCAGTAAAGATGAGACTTGAACAGAAAATTAGAAACCATGGTAAACAAAATGATCTCTATGGATGTGAAACATGGATGCAAGAAGAGAGGGACAAAGAAATGTTACAAATCTTCAAAACATGTACTTACATCAAAGTCCCCATGGTCCATTAACACAAAACTAGTGAATACAAGCTTCAAAGCTCACAGTCTATGAGACTGCTGTTTAATCAAGATAAAGAAAAAGAAACTAATTTGTCGGGCATGTGATAAGACAAGAAAGAAACCTGATTAGGCAAGGTGATCACATTGAGAAAAATACAAAGGAAGACAAATGAAAAACATAATTCATGGTTTAAGCAAAGGGGCAATATTATGAATCTAACTGGCAGTATTATTTTAATAGTAAGAATTGTTATGATACTGGAACAGACACCCAAAATTTAGGTCAGATCAGGTTAGGGAGCAATAACTTTTATTTAAATAAAATCTGTGATTCAATGCACTTGCTAAGAGAACAAAGTAATAAGATTACATTGGCTTTGAGTAAACAAAATAAACTTTACCATACAAGCTTAGAAAGATAAAGCAACTTACAATCTTTATAATATATTCTAACATCCAGGGAAGAGACAGATATGAATTAACAGTCAAAAATGTGGCCAACCACACCGTACTGCATCTTAAATGACCGACACAACCAAGACAGATTCAATGGATTTCTCAAAAACCATTTTGCAAAATACTGTCAAAAACACTGTTGCGTAAATGGCAACATTTGAGTTACAATACTCAATTGTAATGTTTTAGTAGTTACTGCTACAGATAGATGGTTTGTCAATTATTTGAACAACTGAACACTAGTTCGCAAGCCATTTTTAAAAAAAATTATTAGTAAAGTTCAATATAGATGATGTAATTCCAGAAAACAGAGGAAGCGGAGAAATCAACATTATTTTTCGAGTGTCAAACCTACCGAATTAAACTCCTCAGTTAGTATGAAGAGAATTTATCTTCATAGAAACATATCATAGAACCCTACAGTGCAGAAAGAGGACCTTCAGCCCATCTAGTCTGCACCGAACACAATCCCACCCAGGCCCTACCCCCATATCTCTACATACCATACCCACTAATCCCTCTAAGTCACACATCCCCGGACACTAAGGGGCAATTTCTTAGCATAGCCAATCAACTTAATCCGCACATCTTTGGACTGTGGGAGGAAACCCCCACAGACACAAGGAGAATGGGCAAACTCCACACAGATACTGACCCGAGCCAGGAATCGAACCCAGGACCCTGGGCAGTGACCCGAGCTGTGAAGAACCACTGTGCTACCGTGCTGCCTCTAGCTCTATTCTCATCTCAAAATTAGATTTTTCCCCCAATCCCTTACTTTGGTTTTTGTCTTATGTCTTTCACAACCATTTTTTTGAAACACAGTACATTGTGATTGCTACTAGCCAGATATTCTTCATACCTAGTTCTCTGACCAATTCTGCTTCATTTTCCATTACTGGATTCAGAAATGATTATTTTCCTGTTGGTTTTCTTAAATATTGTGTCAGAAAGCAGTCCAGGATATACAAGAAAAAAAATATATCCCCCTTTTCCTCCATTATCTACCTTTTTTGCCAGTTCATTTAGGATTCTTAAAAAATCAATTATTTCATATATTTTATTCATAGATTTTCTTACATATTTCTTCCTCTACTTTTCTTGCACATTTTGATAGTCTGTAGAATACTTTATTTATAGTGATTGTTATATATGTAAAAGGATTGCAAGGTTGCTTTAAGAGCTGATCATATGATTTCATGGCGATGTCATTTGGGTTAGGGTTGTGTTTAGGCTGCTGTTCTTCTTTCAGTTTGTATTCTGCAATGAAAAGAGCAGCTCTTTAATAAAATCTGTTGTGGTTGTTTGAATCCATTTGTGCAAATCACATTCCTTTCTTTCTATTAAAGCTCCCAATCCCCAACGCAGTTAGGGTGTTGCAACGATTAATCCTTCTTGTCCTTTAGTCCTGAAGAGCAATAATACAAATCCTATTCAGGAAAATTAATTTTTTATTTCATACAGGAGGAACGAGATAATTCACTCAAGAAAGTAATCTGTGAGCTCTCAAATCTTTCTAATTCAATGATCTTACCCATTATGACACTTCGGTTATATAGAATATGCAATTTCCTAAGAGCACTAATTTGGAAATATATATTTAAATTGTCTTACCTTATTGTTCTTATCTATACATTCTTGGTCAGGAAGTTAGTGGTAATGGCTTTTCTTCCTGCTTCCACCCCATTTTATCTTTTTCTCACCCAAGAATCTATCCTTGGCCCCTTACTATTTTTTCATCTATATGCTGCCCCTTTAAGATATCTGAAAAGAGAGCATCAGTTTCCCATGTACATGGATGACACCCAGCTCTATCTCATCATCTTGACACCTGCATTGTCCCAAAATGTCACACATCTAACACTGGGTCAACCAAATTTGATCTGACAAGCTACTAGAAGGACTAAAACCATTGTATTTGATCCCCATCGTAAATTATGCTTCCTAGCCATTGAGTCATCCATCTCCCTGGCAACTGTGAATCAGACTGCTTGTGACTTCAGTAACTATGAGATGAACTACCAACCACATAGCCACACTACAATTAAGGCCATCTATTTCACCTCTGTTACATCGTCCATCCCCACTCATGGCTCAACCTATTTGCTGTAAAAATCCTTATCCTGTCTGTTTCCAGTCGGCTTCTGCATTATTACATACCCATTGGCCAGCCTGGCACATTCAACGCTTTGTAAAACTTCACTGACTCATTCCTCAGGGCATTGCCCTGACCAATCAGGGTCAAACTGCATGGTTTTAAATTGCAAATTAAGTGTCACCTCTGGCATGCTCCATAGCAACAATTCTACTAATCAGTGTCTACTTGCCAACCAATCAGCACTTTCTCCTCATGTAATATAAATTGTTTTCCTTTTTTTTGGTCATCTTGCAAAGTAACCTAACAAAAAGATTAGACACATTGTTTTTCTCAGCAAGAATAATTGTCATATTAGATTCCTATTAATAATAATCAAATCAGTTAGTGAAAAAAAGTTATATAATCTATCTTTATTCAGGTTAAAAAAAACCTTTTTATAGATACCCCGTTTATTTATTCATTCATTGGATGTGGGCATTGCTTGCAGGGCCAGCATTTATTGTCCATCCTTAACTGCCCTCGAACTGACTGGCTTGCTAGGCCATTTCAAACAGCATTTACAAGTCAACCACATTGCAGTGGATCTGCAGTCTCATGTAGGCTAGACCAGGTAAGGGTAGCAGATTTTCTTCCCTAAAGGATATTAAAAACCTATCTGGTTTACTATGACAATTGCAGTCATCATTAGACTTTTAATTCAAGATTTTTATTGAATTCCAGATTTTTATTGAATTCAATTTTCACCACCTGTTCTGGTGGGATTCAAACCTGGGTCTGCAGGAGATTGCCCTGGGGGTCTCTGAATCACTAGTCCAGTGACAATACCACTATGCCGCTGCCTACCTTAACTCAAATTAGGAAGTCCAAGAGTGTCTAAAATATTAATTTAATTGCACAAATATAGACAACTTTAAATGATACAAATAGGATAATACAAAGTTTATGATTTTGGCTTTTACTTCAGTAATATCACACATGCTTAATCCAGTATACTTAACAGTCCTTTGAAACAATACCCAAGTTACCTTAAGCAACAAACAGAAAGTTTCTTTCGTTTCAAAACTACTGACATATTTGACACTTCTATCCTAAAGGTATTACAAGGGTCAAACCAACCAAAAACTGCATTGAGGGATGTAGAAAATCGGTCCATAATATATTCAACTTTTCCTCAAGTTGGCTATAATGGGTACTGTCATAAGTCTCTGGAAATTGGTCATGAAAATAATAACGATTATGTACATTTACAGGCTCTGGGAAAATAAAACTTAAAGCATTGAAAGAAAACTCAGTTTTGGTATGACAAAACAGATTTAGTTAACTCTCTCCCATCTTCTTCCATTGGGATATAGATACAAAAATCTGAGGTCACATACCAACTGAGTCGACATCCTCTCTTTTCCTTCTCCTCTATGTACTCTGAACAGTATACTTTGTTTCTATAATGTGCAACAATACTTTTTACAATATCCCAATACATGTGACAATAATAAATCAACAACACTTAGTATAGCAAGACAAATGTGACACCATGGATGCATTTAACCATATAAAAGTAAACAATCTAGGGGAAATTCCAGTCTGTTGCATTCAAAAACTTTATTTAAAGATGGGACACTATGCTGTCAGATTTTTAAAGCTTACTGTATCTAATTGTTAAGGAAGGAAGAGTGTGATTTAAAAAACTAGAAAGCATTGGAAGTATACACAGATCCAAAAGCATTTGAAAAAAAAAATCAAAAAGCTAAGTGATTGGAATGAACATCCTTCATGAAAACAGAATTAGGAAGATAGGGGAGTACTGAAGAAATTAATGGCCCATTAATGATTTGGAAGAATACATTATGCCGTGTAATTTATTTATTCTTTCAGTAGCAGTTGTATTTACATCAATTCCACTCAGTTTTAAAATATGTTTTAAGTCTATCTTTCACCTATGTATCAGACTCTCAGCGTATGAAATCTATTTGCTGCTTTTCTAAGCATCTTCTTAAAATTACTGGCTGACTGCACAATTTTATAGTAATTTTCCTGGAATGGGTTATATGCCATTTTTAGAACTTATATAACACATTCTAAGGGAACGCCCAAGTACAGGGACAACACCGTGGGAATAAATTTAGTTGTTATATGAACCATTTTTATTTTAGAAGACCCTGGATACCTAAATATTTTAAAAGCCATTTAAGCAAAGTACCAAGTGTATCATAGTTTCCATATCAATGATAATTTAGTTTAAAACAAACAGCACTAGACCTGAAAAATGACATGATAAAGCTTTCAAGTGCCCTCAAGTTAATGCCACACTACAAACAATGTTGTATTTTAAATATATATTCTGCTATTGTCACTGTGTCAAATCCTGGAACTCCACTTCCAGCAGCTCTGTGGATGTACTTACAGCAGCTGGACTGCAATAGTTCAAGAAGGGAACTCAAGGATAATTTGATTTGGCAACAAATGCTGGCCTTCTCAGTAATATTCATTTCTGAGCAATGAAGAAAAAATAAAGACTAGATACAAGAAGCTGTTGCATATTGAAACCTATGCCTACAAAAATGAACGTACACAAATGAAACCTAATACCAAATTATTATACTTAAGAAGGAGCATTCAAAAATCCATCAAGAGATGTCTTTTCAGAGTGAGAAAGCACACATAAACTTATTTGTAAGTACGGAATAAAAGGTGAAGTGTAAACAAAGATAACTTGCCTTCAAATAAGATCATTCATATTGAGGGCAACTCTTGTATTATGTTTTTGTTGTACAAGACCATCACCGCATCACTTAACAACTCTCAACAATGTGGGCCATAAGAAATGCTCAACAAATGAAACGAAATATATTTTTTGAAGCTTACCTAATGACCTGGTAAATTTATTCAATGTGTAACCATGGCATTTCAGCCCAGAAAAATCTCACACTGGAGGAAGAGGGAGGATATCAGCTCGGATTGGCTTAAAAAGAAATATTAGAGGTAACATTCATCTTAGCTCTATTGGATACTGAACTAAGTTGTGAGGAGATACATTCCAGGTGCTGCCACTTCGAGCTTTATCTTTGATAAACGATATCATCATAAAATAGTACAGTCTGAATGAAGCCATTTGGTACTTAAGCCTGCAATGGCTCTTTCAAACAGCAAGATCACTGTGAAATACAACCTTTCTGTCCTGATCTTACAGTTATCTGCTTTAGTATGATAGCTAGCCATGCAGATGATATGGAAATCAGATTCCAGAAACTACTCAAGTGCTATAAGTTATCGATCTTATTCCCACATGGGGAAATTTGAACAAAAGCAATAATATTATCCTTACCAGTGCAGACAGGAATTGATTAAGAAAAGGTATTCTCAATATTTTTTTAGAGAATTTAATGGAAAGGTATAAGATTTTTCCTATCACTGGTCTGCAAAAGTCTTCTGTAGCATCAACCTCAATATTCTCTATCTGACCTCAAAGTTCTGAGTTTATTATGATCCTGATCCCAGAAAGAGGAGATCCATCTATTCAGCAAGCTATAGATAAGGTGGGTTTTTGGTCAATTTCCCCTCTTCAAAGTCAAAAAAAATTGGTAAATTGGTACTAATATAATTATACACCAAAAAAGCTCAATTGTGGCAATCAAACGCAGAGAATAGGTAACATAGTTTAAGGAATACTATCAGATAAAAAGGTGCTATCTATTCAAAAGCTCTCTTTCTACTTCAAAGTGTCATAACATCATAAATGAAAATAGCCTTAAATAAAACAAATAATCTAGCCAGTCACTACCACTGGAGTACACAAGTTAACTCTGGCTGGATCTATTCATAGGAGTTTGGTCTATAAAATTATTATATTTACCTAATGGTTCGATATCTGTGCTTCAGGCAGGTTGCTACTGACTGCCATTGAGAGCTATAATTTTAAATAACTGATGGCGCTGAAAATGAAACAGAAGCATGGCAGTGCATATTTTGCTATATTGGTAACCTGAGAATCTAATACTTATCTTGTCAGTTTATCATCCCTAGACTCAACTTCAGAGCTGGAGAGTACATTTGTCTTGTCATTTGGCTCCTCTACAGGTTATCCTGTACTGCCAGCTCATGGCAACTAAACGAGAAATGCATACTTTCAGGCACCATGATCGTGTTCCTAGCTGCTTTCATTCCACTGTTGTATCTTCACAGAAAGCACAGCAAGGTGCCTTGCAAGTTTAAGAGCGGCATGGAAAGACCAGCAATGAAGGATATGAAAAGGTCAAACCTTTTCATTATTAAATATCACAATTGTGTTCAAAATCTCATCAGCCTAACAATACAGTGGACAATCAGCCTTTAGGTGTTCAGTGCACTCTAAATATCCACTGCAGAACATTCTCCTCTGACTGAAATTTCCCAAGAATTATCACCAAATAGATCTTTTTAGAATTTGTTCCAAATCAAAAATTTGTGCCCCACAGTATCTTGCAACCTTTAAGAAATGCCACTGGATATTCCCTGCGGTATGCACAAAGGATTAAAATGATGGGTCACTGCACTGTTAAATAGATAGTATCCTAAAATAAAATCACTTATGTAATTTGTTGGTTTAATGGAAATACCGACAGTACGCAGAGAAAAACAAATGAAGCATGTAATTAAATTCACTGTGCTCTTGAGTTTTGTAAACTTAAATTTAAATATGACTGCCTTGTATGTCCATCTGTCTATCCTTTACAGTAATTGAATAGGAAATGCCAACATATTGTTAATTTTACAGCACTTTAATATTCATTGAGCCATGAAAGTCTGAAATTCATGGGAATTATAGAAAGTGCATTTTGGAATAACTCCGGTGGTATAGATTTTGAGCAGCAAAGAGATAATAAGTAATGGGAAGCTGAACAGATGGTCAACTTGAGATATGCTAAAAGCAGGGCCTTAATGCAAATATAAAACAAATATAATACAAATATAAAAACTCAACGTGAAATTAACTCAAATTGAGCTTTTACATTCACATTTTAATATCGACATGATAATCGAGATGAAACAAAAACTTTATAGAATTAAGAATTCACTTTTAATTATTCACCTGTAAGCCAATCATGAGTCTTAACAGTTACATCACCAAGATGCTGGACTTGAAAATGGGAAACACAAACTTGAATTTCTTAAAACACTTGTATGGAAGATTTTCCAAGGAGACAAATCTACCGGTCTTCAGCAGATCATTAAATAAGGAAAACTAGCTCTTCATGTTGTTCTGCATAGCTCCAGATAGAGTTGATTCTGGAAATGCATGAATAAAGAATGATCTAGACCACCTCATCATTGTGAGGACAATAGCATGGAAGGAATTCAACAAAGAGACTTCTAAATAATATTGTCCTGGTCTTAATTATTCAGCTCCTTCATAATGCTTCATCTAAAGATAAATACATTTCAACCAGGATATGGCCTGGGTAAAGCACTCTGTTAAGAGTCAGTGCAGGCTTGATAGACTGAATGGCCTCCTTTTGCACTGTAATGATACTATGATTCCTACACACCCACTTCATAAAAAAGTTATTAATGACTTTCTTCATTTATTCTTGCTTTTCATTCTTGAAAGTAGTAACACATACCAAACAACAGAAGGAACATTTTCATGTGCAAAAGGGTTCAGAGGAGATTTACAAGGATGCTGCCTGGATTGGGAGGCAGGCCTTATGAAGATAGGTTGAGGGAGCTGGGACTCTTCTCACTGGAGAGATGTAGGTTGAGAGGCGACCTGATAGAGGTTTATAAAATGTTGAGAGGAATAGATAGGGTGGACTCTCAGAGACTATTTCCCCGAGCTGAAATGGTCACTACGAGAGGACACAGATTTAAGATGCAGGGAAGCAAATACAAAGGAGATGTCAGGGGTAGGTTTTTCACTCAGAGGGTGGTGAGTGAATGGAACCGACTGCCGTCGGAGGTTGTTGAGGCAAACTCACTGGGGTCTTTTAAGAGACTTCTGGATGAGTATATGGAAAAGAATAGGATAGGGAGTTATAGATAGGTCTGTGGATTGGTAGATGTGATCGGCGCAACTCGTGGGCCGAAGGGCCTGTTTGTGCTGTATTGTTCTATGTTCTATGTTAAATCTAAAAAGTTATATTCCCAATTTATTGGTTAAGGCCTAACTTAAGGTTTTTCCAGGAGGGATCAATGGTGAGCATTCAGGAGGAGGGATTGGGAACTTTGGGCCTTGAAGTTAACCATACTTGCCCACTGCTGTTCGAGCCAGAATACGTTAAAATCCCCATGTAGTTTTGTGAATCCATAATGAGACATGCTTATGTCTAGGTCACATTGTTTTATGGAAACCTAGATATGCAGCAGATGGCTCAAAGCTGCATCAGGTAACCAATTCTACCAAAGTGGATGCTGCCAATTACAATTGATCAATTAACAGTGCAGGTTCACAAAGACTCCCAAATATTTCACTATAATTGCAGTTTTCTCCATTAGCCAGACAATAAGCAGATGTCCACTTTTTGGTGCTTGTTAGTTATCAACACTCATCAATTTTTATCAGAAATCAAATAACAAAATATCAGCTGTTTACTGATTCGATGGTACTCTGATGCAGATCTGTCATTACTGACATTTTTAAGCAACCAATTGGTTGTTAGGAAGCAAAACATTAAGAAATTTCGTCTTTTCACACACAACTTTATGAATCATTAAAATGAATAAATCAACAGGAACATCTTGATAAAAATGTATAGGTTCTTAGATATAGAAGGAACTAACTACAAATTGACCAATTTTTTAAAAATTGGCAGTGCTTCATGCATCAATGCTGCACTCATATATTCAAGACTATTCAAACAAATCTCAAGACATACATTGCAATCAAAACAGAATATATTTGATACGAAAAAATCAGTGCTACATTGCGAATAAAATAGGTTCTAATAATTAGCTTTAGATTGAAAGTTCTATTTTGCATATTTTGTTCGAATTTATCAGCTAAAGCATACAGAGCAAATCTGTAGCTAACTGAATCAAACATTTAAGTTGGCTGATTGTGAAAAAGAGGAAATAAAAATGTGATTTAGAAATTGGTTCAGCATCCTGCTGGTTAATTGGCAGTTATTAGAACCTCTAAATAATGTGGTAGGTAGGAAGTACATGCATATTTCTGACCATCTGCCATTTTGGAAAAAGACAAAAAAAATGCATTATTTACCCATGACTGAAACAGGCTACAGGCATGTACAAATAACAAATCCAAGGAATCTTCAGGCCTCCTTTCAAGACTGGTTCATTAAGGCAGCCTATGTCAAGCTACACTTGGATAAACAATATATAGGATTTCCTGCTAAGGAGTAAAAGGTTAAGTAACAACTGATTGAGCAGCGATCCAAGATCCCCAATCCCCTACATGTTCCGTGGTCCCAAGACTCCCAAACTCCAATGCCCCATCTCATCTTCCCTGCAATCTCTGATCTCTAGTCTACTAATTCCCAGCCTGATTCAACCCCCACTAAAGGGGCATCTGATATTCCATTATGCTCCAATGATGCCCTTTCAGCTCAATTATAATGGGGGCCATTAATTATAATTCAGCTCAATTATAATGGGGGCCAATATTAAGGGGGCCAAGGACCTCAGTGTCAGATGCAATTTGTGTGGGCCTGAATTTCTGAATTGTTTGTCATGGGTTAGGTGGTTTCTGACACAACCAACTGTGGCCATGGTACAAGTGATCACTTGTCCATAATCCACAGAACGTTCACTGTGTTTCAGTGGTAACACACTCCCTTGGAATCAGAAGGTTGATAGATCAAGCCTTATTTGAGAGGCCAGAGCACAGAATCCACGCCGACATTCCAATACAATATAAAGGGAATGCCCCGATTTAAAGCATTGCTCTCCTTCGGATGAAATGTTAAAACAAGGCTCTGTTTACCTTTTACCCTGGTGTAAAAGATCCCAAGGCACTATTTAAAGAACAAAATAATTGTACCCATTATTCCAGCCAGTACCGTTCCTCAAAACTGCACAAAAAGTGATTACAGGAATTGAAATTGGTACAACATAGCAGAAAGCTAAAGTGGGAGAAAGAAAGATTTTCTATGATATTTTGAAGAAATTATGAAAATAGAAAAGATGGAAAATAATAATTAAAGAAAACAAGTCCAGCATTTAAGTATTGGCAGGCTATTAAATTGAAAAACATCATAGGAGAAGTTCATCTTATTCTTACTAAACATTTGCACAAACAGTTTCCAACATGGATCATTGGATAGTAATCAGGAGACAGAACTTTGAAGTCACTGAACAACCTGAACTATCAGCAGGCTGAGATCAACTAATTCAGCAAGGACCAATAACGAAGCCTGGCATTGAACAGTTTCTCCTGCTTAAGTTGCACATTTTAACAACTGAGCTAATAGAAAAGTTAATATTGATTTTTTGTTTTAAACAGCAGCATTTACTTTGGATAACTATTAATATCACTGGAAAAATGTGGGAATATGGATTTAATCAGATACCATTATGGCCTTCTCCTTTATCTCACCTTTCACCCTACCTATTCATCTGCCATTTGTCTGTTACTCTTGCATCATGCCAAAACTATATCTTCCCGTTACCTTCCGGCATTCTGAAAGATCTGTCCCTTTTGTGACACACTTGTTCATTTCTCAATAACCCTCAATACCCCTTCTCCTTCCCACGGCATCCTTTGATAAATGCAGGATGCTTAACAGCTGTCCTTTTACCTCCTCCCTTCGCATTGATAAAACAGGCCCTAAATGCTCTTTTCAGGCAAAGCAATGATTTACTTGGGAGTTCTTTCAATTTCATATACTGTCTTCCATGGGGAGGGACTTCTCCTCACCAGGCCCCCTAACCTCTAAGTTTTCATTTTTTAAAAACCTTTCACATTTCTAACTTTTTCTAGTTCTGATGAAAGAACATTGACCTGAAACATTAACCCAGTTTCTCACTCCACAGATGCTGCCTGACCTGTTGAATATTTCTACCATTTTCCATTGAGTGTGAAGTTCAGCTAAAGAAATATATCTTTATTATGATGTTAAATTGTTTAAATTTACATCTATATATTGACTCTTTTATATTGTATTTACTACTCAACGTAACTAATTAGATGACAATGTTGTTCAGTTCTGCAAAAGTGATGAAATATATGGAATATATCAGTAAAAATAAACTGCAGAGTAATATTGCAGCATCTGGTGGACAATGTTATGAACAGCAGATCCAACTGATTTACTGTCACCTTGAGCCAATGCTTGCATCTGAGTGTCTCAAGTTTGGTTTGTGGTTCTATGAATAAATTATTAAATTAGAATATGCTTGTTAATAGGCAGAAAATATCAAATACTAGTTAACAGCATCAGTGACACAGTGAATGAACATTTATCAAAGAGTGGTCATAATATGAATGAACCTAATGAAGTGTTTCAAAGGGAAAAATGTAAAAATGACTAAAATTCCAAATTTAGATGAGACTGACTTCAATGGAATGATGTAGAGATTTATTTAAATAAATCGGTTGGATTTAAACCTGGTGTTGTCAGATTTCTTTCAATGGAACGAGACAGAAACTGTATACAGTAAAGTCAGCAAGTCCATTAAAATAACAGAAGATCAGTAGGACGCTGTCAAAAATATTCAATGTGATCATAGGAAGGTTACAGTACAGGAGGCAGTTATTCAGCCTGCCATTTTTTTTTCTTTATTGTTTATTCTTTCATGGAATATGGGCATTAGAGGCAAGGCCAGTATTTGCTACCCATCTTTAATTGCATTTGGAAGTGGTGGGGGTGATCCATCTTCTTGAACTGTTGCAGTCCATCTGGGTACAGGTACACCCAAAATGCTGCTGGGAAGGGAGCTCCAGGATTTCAATCCCACGATGGTGAAGGAAAGGCAATATAGTTCCAAGTCAGGGAGGATGGTGTGGAGAGGAATTTGCAAGTGATGGTGTTTACATAACCTGCTATCTTGTCCTTTAAGTGGAAAAAGTCATAGGTCAGGAAGGTGTTGTTGAAGTGCCATAATGCAATGCTGCAGTGCAACCTGTACACAGTATCCACTGCTGCCACTGTGCGTCAGCAGCGGAGGGATTGAATGTTTAAAGTTGATGGGTGGGATGCAGATCAAGTGGGTCACTCAGCCCTGGATGGTGTTCAGCTTCTCAGTTTTGTTGGAGTTGTACTCACTGGGCTGGTGAACAATATTCCAGCACACTCACGACTTGTGCCTTATTGACACTGGACAGGCTCTGGTGAATTATTCTTCACAGATTTCCCAGCCTCTGATTTGTTTTGTAACCACAATATTCGCATGTCTGGTCCAAGTGAGTTTCTGGTCAATGGTAACCCTCAGGATGTCAACTGTAGAGGATTCAGCAATGATACTGTAAATGAATGTCAAAATGGAGATGGTCATTGTCTGACACTTGTGGCACGAATGTTATTTGGCACTTATTAGTTAAAGCTTGAATGTCACCCAGGCCTTGCTGCATTTGATTATGGATTTCTTCAGCATCTTAAGTTGTCACAAATGGTAGTAAACATTGTTTGTGGATGATTGCACACTTTTGATGGCAGGAAGGTCATTTATGGAGCAATTGAAGATGGTTGGGCCTAGGACACTATCCTGAGGAATGCCTGCAGTGATATCCTGGAATTGAGATGATTGTGTTCCAACCACAACAACAGAGTGTGTGTGTGTGTGTGTGTGTGTGTGTGTGTGTGTGTGTGTGTGTGTGTGTGTGTGTGTGCGTGCGTGCACTCCCTCCCCTGAATCCCACTGACACCAGTTTTATAGGGCTCCTTGATGTCACAGTCAAATGCTGCACTTATGTCAAGGGCAGTCTTTCACATCTCACCTCTGGAAATCAGTTCTTTTGTTCAAGTTTGAATCAAGACTTGAATGAGGACAGGACCTGAGTGATCCTGGCAAAACTTGCTAATCAAGTGCTGCTTGAGAGCACTGTTGATGACCCCATCACTTTACTAATGATCAAGAACAGACTGATTAGGTTAGGTTGGATTTATCCTGTTTTTGAGTACAGGATGTACCTGGACAATTTTTCACGTTAGAACATAGAACACTACAGCACAAACAGGCCCTTTGGCCCACAAGTTGCGCCGATCACATCTATATCTACCAATCCACAGACCTATCTATAACCCCCTATCCCATTCATTCCCATATACTCATCCAGAAGTCTTTTAAAAGACCCCAGCGAGTTCGCCTCCATCACCTCCGACGGCAGCCGATTCCAGGTTCTTGCCAGTGTTTTAGCTGTACAGAGTCATCTTAGATAGGGGCATGCAAAGTTTGGAGCACAAGTTTTCAGTTCTATTGCCAGAATATTGTCAAAGACCATAGCCTTTGCAATACCCAATGCCTCCAGCAGTTTTGTGATATCATATCGAGTGAATCAAATTGATTGAGGACTGGCATCTACGATACTGAGAGCTCCAGAGGAGGCCGGGATGATCATTCACTTGACACTTCCAGCTGAAGATTGTTGCAAATGCTTTAGCCACATCTATTGCACTGATATGTTGAGCTACTCCATCATCGAGGAAGGGGATATTTGTGGAGCTTCCTCTTCCAGTGAGTTGTTTAACTGTTTACCGACATCCATGTGTCATATGGAAGAACTTTAGATTTGATCTATGACTATGGAATTGCTTCACTCTGTCCATCATTTGCTGCATCTGCAGTTTTGCATTCAAATAGTCCAATGGTGTAGCTTCACCAAGTTGACATTTCATTGAGCCGAGGGAGCTGATCCCCAGCTTGGTGATGATGGGAGAGTGGGGGATATGCTGGGCCATCATGTTACAGATTATGGTCGAATACAATTCTGCTGCTGCTGATGGTCTACAACACCTCACTGATGTCCAGCCTTGGGCGTGTATTACTTTCACAGGCTTCACTGATGACTTTCTGGAAACCTGACCTAGATCAGTTTCTGTTTTGAACTTGTTTTTTTGGATTGTTTTGGGGATAAACTGTGGAGAAGCTTGTCCAACCTGATCTTGATCTCTCCTTGTCTTGTCTGAAATTCAGTGCATTTATCCATATTCAGTTAAAATTGTGTGCGCGCGTACGTGCACACACTCACGTGTGTATATAAATTGTATCTTTACCAGCTTTTGCAACTTGCTTTATAAAACTTTTGTTTCATAATAGATCAATCATTAAGAGTTTATTGAAAAAAACCTGGTTAAAGTTTTTTTTATTCGGGATCAAATAGTGCAAGTACACAACTGGCCATTCTGGTGAGTGACTTAGTCATTTCTGTTTATGGTGTGACCTGTGGAGTAGTGGAGCCAGAGAAACTACACACTTCTCAATCTTCGTTGTAAGAATATACCTTTTATCAGTCCAAAAATAAATTTATCACACTGTTTCCTGTCAACTCAACCAACAGGGTATTGATGCTACCACTGTCCTTTTCATTCATGCAACTTTGCTGGCAAGCCTATTCTGAGGCAGTTTGTTTAAATGTTTTTGGAAGTCCATGTACATCACATCAACTAACTTAACTCTGATCAATTTAGTTAAACATAATTTGCTCTTAACAAATTTGCATTGGCTGTCCTTAACTAGTCTACACTTGTCCAAGTAATCATTATGTTATCCTGGATTATGATTTCCAAAATCTTTATAGAAAAAGTATATAGAATAAACTAAAAGGCAAGAATTCAAATTTACCACAAGGACTGCCACAGATAACTAAAAGTTAAAAATTTGCATCCATGCCGCATATCTCTATGACAACATATAAGGGGAAAATCCTAATAGATTAGTAAAAATTTTTAAACCATTAGACATCAAGACACTGACAGAACTACCAGCATTGAGTGAAGTTACTTTAGAACAGATTTATAAGCTAATAAAAAAGCAGTTAACACATATGAAATGCAGTAAGAGATTTAAACAAGTGATTATCGTTTTAAAAAACATAAATACTGATATTTTGAATGAAATAATGTATTTTTAAGAATCATTGTTCACTTTAGCCAAAGGCAGATTGCCAAGAAGCATCATGGTAAAGGGCATTAGGTCAAAGCCATATTCTAAGGAAATACTAAAATCTTGGAAATACATAAGCTTTATCAGCAGAGTTTCTAACAGTAAGAATATTCAGAACACAATCAAATTTCATGAACAGGACTTATTCACTGTCCAGATAAGGTGGATGCATGCCTGGGTGCGAAATCATGTGTTAGTCTGTTTGACAGTGACTTGAAGGGAAATTTGTGGGAATGTTAACTTCAAAGTTAGTGGCCAGGTATCTGGTTACTAAGGGATACAGGATGTTGAGTTAGCCAAGACAGCAGTTTGCTTCCGGATTCTATGACAAGTGAAATATCGTTATGCCAGAGGGCAAGATATGATTGGCTAAGGTATATGACAGGTATTATTGTTGATTTATACATATTAAAGATGATTGCAAGCTAACAAAAGGGAGGAGTAATCGATAACGAAAACTATAATTGATCTATTTTGAATTGTATAATTTTGAATTGTATAATTTGGAATTGTATAATTTGGAATTCATGGAAAAGGTCCAACCGCTCCAAGTTGGGAGCTGCCCTCACTTTTGATGATTTCTCCTCGTCACCACTAGTCAAAATAAAGGTTATGTCTTTAACTGAGACATAACTGAGGCTTTGCCAGTATTCTGAAATTTCTGTATTCAGTATTCTGTATTTCAGTATTCAGAAATTTCTGATGTACCTGGCCACCTTAAAAACATCACAACACGAGTTGTAAAACAAGAAGCATAATACTGGTGAATGGAAGAAATAAAAAGAGAAACAAAGGATAACAAAGCAGATAGGAAAACTATCAAAAGAAAGTATGAAAAAAAACTTGCACATTGGTCATGGTCTGGAGAAGGTGAGAGGGCATGGGATCCAAGGGGCTTTGGCCTCGTGGATCCAGAACTGGCTTGCCGGCAGAAGGCAGAGAGTGATTGTGGATGGGTCTTGTTCTGCATGGAGGTTGGTAACCAGTGGAGTGCCCCAGGGATCTGTTCTGGGACCCCTGCTGTTTGTCATTTTCATAAATGACCTGGACGAGGAAGTGGAGGGATGGGTTAGCAAGTTCGCCGACGATATAAAGGTCGGTGGTGTTGTGGATGGTCTGGAGGGATGCCAAAAGTTGGGACGTAGACTGGGCGGAGAAGTGGCAGATGGACTTCAACGCAGACAAATGTGTAGTGGTCCATTTTGGCAGGAATAATGGGATGAAGGAGTACAATATAAGGGGTAGGAGTCTTAGCTGTGTTGTAGAGCAGAAGGATCTCGGGGCCCGGGTCCATAGGACTCTTAAATCGGCCTCGCAGGTGGAGGAAGTGGTCAAGAATGCGTACGGTGTACTGGCCTTCATTAATCAAGGAATAGAGTTTAGGAGTCAGGAGGTAATGATGCAGCTCTATAAGACTCTTGTCAGACCCCAGTTGGAGTATTGTGCGCAGTTCTGGTCGCCTCATTATAGGAAGGATGTAGGGGCTATTGAGAGAGTTCAGAGGAGATTTACAAGGATGCTGCCTGGATTGGGAGGCAGGCCTTTTGAAGATAGGTTGAGGGAGCTGGGACTCTTCTCACTGGAGAGACGTAGGTTGAGAGGCGACCTGATAGAGGTTTATAAAATGTTGAGAGGGATAGATAGGGTGGACTCTCAGAGACTATTTCCCTGTGCTGAAATGGCCACTATGAGAAGGACACAGATTTAAGGTGCAGGGAAGCAAATACAAAGGAGATGTCAGGGTAGGTTTTTCACTCAGAGGGTGGTGAGTGAATGGAACTGACTGCCGTCAGAGGTTGTTGAGGCAAACTCACTGGGGTCTTTTAAGAGACTTCTGGATGAGTGTATGGAAAAAAATAGGATAGGGGGTTATAGATAGGTTTATGGATTGGTAGATGTGATCGGCGCAACTTGTGGGCCGAAGGGCCTGTTTGTGCTATATTGTTCTATGTTCTATGTCATCAAAATCAACAAAGAAATCTTTTACTATTAGGAAAAATGCACAATCAGAAGCAATTGTGGGGGCCCTTGAGCACTAATAATAATAGTGCTGCCAATGATGAGGAAATGGTGAACGTGATGATTAATTTCTTTGCATTAGTGAATGGAACCGACTGCCGTCGGAGGTTGTTGAGGCAAACTCACTGGGGTCTTTTAAAAGACTTCTGGATGAGTATATGGAAAAGAATAGGATAGAGGGGTTACAGATAGGTCTCTGGATTGGTAGATGTGATCGGCGCAACTCGTGGGCCGAAGGGCCTATTTGTGCTGTATTGTTCTACGTTCTAGTCTTTACCGTATAGGAGGAGGTCAACATTCCAGATATTCCAAGAAAGCTATTACTGAATCAGCAACAAATGATCAAACAAATTAACTGAAGCTGTCAGAGAAATTAATGGCACTAAAGAATGACAAACCATCAGAGACAGATAATTTCCATCTCAAGGATTTAAAGGAAGTGGTGAGAACTTTGCTGATGACCGAACTATAATTTTCCAAACTTCTCAATTTAGGAATTGTTTCTTAAGTATACAAATTGAGGTGATCATTTCACTGTTTAGGTTAAGTGAGAAGGGGAAACTAGGGATTAAATGTAGGTGGCCTGCCATTTATTGGAGCCTATGATTATACAGCTTGAAGATTTTCAGCTAAATTAAAGAGAGGCAGCATGGATTTTTAAAGGATAGATTTATACTTGATGAATCTCAATTTTTTGAAGTAGTGACTGGAATTGTGGATAAGGGAATGTTTATGCATATAATTTATATGGGCTTCCACATTTATTTGACCATGCTAAAGCTCTTAGAATTGATGGCAAATTATTGGTCTAGTTCGGAAATTCATTGAACGGCAGGAGACAGAGTATACATAATGGGCAGGTACTCTAATTTCAGGATACGAATAGTTGTGTTCTGCAAAGATGTAAATTGGGATCTTAGCCAGAGTATATAATTGGCTTTACTGTGATAAAAGGCAAACGATATAATGAAAAACTGGATTGTAAGCAGTGGAGGTAGAAACCAAAAGGTATGGAAAGATAAATTAATTGTAATATTTGAGGAAAAATATAGTTTTTTTTCCACTTACCTAAATTTATTCCTACAATTTGGATTTTTTTCGCTTAAAGATTAACAATGACATAGAAATTAAAAATGGGTATCATAACAGGCCTATCCGATAGCGCTGCAAAGTTAGACTTTCAACCAAGATAGTCTCATTATTGGGGAAACCAGATTTGGCCTGGTTCAGTAGGTCAATAGAATTGTTCAGAATTATGTTATGAATGAGGGGAGCCTTACTTGAGGAGGTGGCCATTTTGATATAGCAAGATTCAGATCTGCAATGGCAGCAAGAAGTTTTGTGGCAAGTACTTTGGGTCACCAGTAGGGGCATGGTGAGATAAGACAACATGTTAAAGGCCAGAACAGGAACATCAACAATAAGAGAAACAAATCAGAAAAGGAAGGTCATGATTTATAACAGCACATTCAATTCATAATTAATTTCACTGAGGTAAGCTGTTAGAAGTTTTTAATCATCAGCAGCAAATATCAGCAACACTAAAAACCAAATTTAAACACTGGCAGAATAACATTAATTTGAAATACTTTGGACAGTACAGATTTGCAAACATATAAGTAGGCAAATGAAAGAATGAAACTGTAAATATTAAGTTTCCATTTTGGGGATCTAAAATGAAGAAACATAAATACAAGATTAAAAGCAAGAGATTTAGGATAAAGAGATAATTATTTAATACCCAGAGGGTGAGGCTATGGAAATCATTATTGCAGTTTGTTATTAAAATAGAAACCATATAAATATCTAACACTGGTGGGAAATTCACTGGATCGCATTGCACCTATTTCCCATTTGGAAAATAGGGAGCACAGCAAGTCAGTTGGGGTGGTGATGTTGCAGGGTAATTTATTTTACCTAGTCAGCTTTAGAAACACTTCTCACACACAATGGGCCCTATTTTAACATTTTCATTCCAAGAGCTGGGCGGACTTGAAACTGGGAGTATTTCAGATCAGATTTTTATTCCTGTTCTCAGGTGCCCTGTATGCACTCTGCCAGAAAACATTGCAGCAATTCTGAATTGTGCTGCACAAACCTGTAGACGGGGCTTAATACACCCCAAACATTGCAGCTCTGATCAGAGCCTTCAACTGTGCATGTGCAGAAAAAAAATAGAAAAACACTCCCCTGCCACATCGCTCCTGGACCAAATAATGCCTTCCCCTGGCCTCCACAAACATTAATACACCCCAAACACTGCACCTCCCCCACACCCCCCAACATAATTGACCACCTTATCTTTCCATATCTCCCACTAACTGGACTGATTGAGGCCCCCTGCACCCTCTTTCCCTCCCCACTGATCACATGCAGAGTGGCAGCAGACCATCCCTTCCCCCCCCACTGGTCTGAGTCAGTGAGCTGCTGGAAGCTCTGAACTTACTTCCTGAGAAGCTGAAGCATCCGAATCAAACCTTTGCAAACCATGTTTGTTTTGTACTGAATCTGGATGGACTAACAGGGTGGTAAAAGTGGGAATGCTCATTAATTCAATTTAAATGCATTCAAATTGCCATTGCATCCATTTTAGGCATGGTTCCGATCGCGGCCATTTTCAGCCATTGGTAAAAGAGGAACGACCACGGATGCGGTTGTGAATCATGCTACTCGCCTCACGTGCGACTTGATGGTAAAATCGGGCCCAATGACTCTGCTGATGTTGCTTTTCTGCTGTCAGCCAAAACAGATGGGTGACAAAATCTTTTCTGCATTCATGGAGCTTTCTTTCTCCCAATTTGAGGGATATGAGTATGCTTTATAATTGTGACTACTGACTTATACTTTCCAGTGGAGCATAGCTGCACTAATGAACACATTAATAACATTTATTAACGTCTACACAAAGGAAAAATAAAAATCGCAGTCACCCACTGATTAGAATCAACTACATATTCTATTGTTACACGATGTTTGCTGATTAGCACAAAGTGACAGCTAATTTCACAGACTGAAACCAGGCAAATGGAAAGTAAGACAATAGCGAAGCAGATCTTTTGGTCTCTGGATGTGCATGATGCACTTCAGGAAGTCTGTTTGCAATAACTCACTGGGAATTGCCCAGGAATTTTTAAATACTCTGGTTTAGAACCTTCTGAAAAGTCTCCGAATCTGGGGTAGCGTCAGAGACTTTAGACAATTTTGACGTACTTACCTGGATAATTACCAAGCCAGAAAAATCCTAGTTCCCCACCTGACCAGAAACTGATACACTCTGGCCTGACAATCCCTCATGTCATCCCTACCGGTTCATTCACACACTGTTTAGAAGTCCCAAACCTTTTCCTTGTGATGGTGAATACTTATCAGAATACAGCAGCTAGCATCATGAAATGGAGGTGTGGCTCATCTCCTCCCAAATGAACTAGAGCTATGATGGAGCAGTTCAATGGAAGGTCACTCTGCATTTCTGAAGAAGCCAAACTTGAAGACTTGGCCAGAAATATGGAGCTCCATCATGGTGAAGAAAGATAGGAACAATTCATGGAAAATTTGAGCCTTTTCACAACTGAAAATATAGGCCATCTTGGAAGAGGAAGTTTGGAAACAAAACAAAGAAATAGCAACAGAAACTTCTCAAACGCTTTATAGCATAAAAATACCAATGGCAAATTTAAATGCAACAATCACCTTTGTTTGTAACTTCATACTTCTGGAAAGGGACAATGGCCCATTAATTCTTAAATCACTCCAATGAATTACATACTATTTCTTTTCAATATGTTTGACAATACTGATTGAACAGCAGTATATTGTGCACAATTTTAGAAAGTGTACAGAAGAGTTATTTAAGGTTTTTATTTTGAAGATTTCTTCCATATATCCATGTTTTCTCCTCACCTGTACAGTTTGCACAGTGTAAATTTTTTTCAGGTTGGATTCACACTCTGCTGCAGTAGTTCCAGGTACCGACCTAAAAACAAAAAAAAAACTAATTTCAGGCTTGATACACAAAACGTTGTGTTTTAGTCAAGAGGAGACCAATATTTCTGATGCACTTTACAAATTTTAATTCAACAAATTAACAGCATGAACTCAGGAGTGGTAGGTTCTGACGGAGCAAAATTCCACTAAACTGGAAATTGCTTCATTCCAATTCCCTAAAACTTTAATCCTTTAATTGAAATTGGCTCCCACTTCAGTTTCCATATTTCACTCTTGCATAAAGACTCAAAGTAGTTAACCACCAATTTTGGCATAATCATACTGAGATTCCATCAAAGCCTCTAGTCTCCAGATTGTAAGTGACCTGCTACATGACTGAAGATGTGCATCATGATCTGTAGAAGTCCTGACGCGCTGACCTCTGTGGGAATTGCCTGTGAAGTCTCAACTTCGGATTGGGCAATCTTTGCTTTCTGGGATGCTTTCTAAATGTCTTAGACTCTGCTAGAGTCAAAGACTAAAGCCAGTTCCACGGTCTTATCTGAGTAGTTATCCATCAAGTATTAGAAAGATTAAAACCTCAGCTAACATGTGGGTAATTACAAAACGAAACACCTTCCCCAACCCATCCCCGTCTCCCAAAGGAGCATTCATGATTCACTACCCGTCCCCCGACACACTGACTGGCTCCCATGTCTTTGACTCCAAGTTCAATCGAAAATGCTAATTTAGTATTCAATAACTCTGGGTCTGCTGCTCTGTAGGCAAAATAATGCCACAACCCTTAGAGAAAAAAAATTCTCACCTTAAACATGATTTTCCCTTCTCCTCCATCGCAAGACTCAAATATCACCCCCTCCCCCCCCCGGCCCACACTGCCACCATCCCTTAAACACAGTTCAAGGAAGGATGGCAACGAGGAGAATTTATTTTCCCTCAGAGTTGTTAGCCTATTGAATTCTCTTGCCTGGACAGCAGCAGAGGTACAGTTATTGAATATCAATAAGGCCAAATTAGGTAGATGTTTGACTGTCAAGGGATTCATAAAGTTTAGAGGAAAAATCAGAAGAAAAGTATAGGTCACAATCAGATCATACATGATCTTATCAAACAGTGGAACAGGCTTGAGGGGCTGAATGGCATATTTCTGCACCTAATTCAAAATGTTCATATACTTAACTTACTAAACTGCAACTACTACTGTCATTGCTGCTGGCCGGAGGATCTGGACCAATACATTTTATAGATAAAAGTTCAATGAGTTTAGAAAATACTATATTGCAAATACCAAAAATACATAGTCCTGCAATACAAAGTTCTTGACACGGAGGATGCTATATTACTTGGATAATTCACATGAAGTCTCATAACAATAGCCTTATTGCCAGGATTTTTGCATCAGGATTTCCTGGGCATGTACTACTCGAGTAAAAAACAATGCCAAGAGGAAATGATATTTAGCATTTTTCATTCTTAACATGTCATGGTGCTACTGCAATATAAATTCTACAAAAGGAATTGTGTTTCAAATAATGCAATTTGTTTTGCTGAGATCTATTTTCAATTGTAGATTTTGTATGGTGTAAATAACTATCAAATCTATCAAACAGGGTTAATTTGGTATTATGGATGGTATTGAAACCGATAAAAAGCAATGGGCCAAGAGATTCAAACCTGACATGGAGCTGTCTCCATTGACAAGCTAATGATCAAATAGTGGGCACTGAGCAGCTGCATCAATGAGTACTTTGTTGATTTTTAATTAAGTGGATTTGAGAAAAACCTGGCAAGGTTACAGTTAACCAGAAAGCCAAAACCTATGAAAGTCAGGGTCCAATCTTAATTATCATCTGAACATTTATGATTAATCTTTCATTGCTTAAATTGTTTTCAGTAGATCCTAGGTACAAGACAGACTGCAGTCTGATTCAAGGGTCAGCATAGATGCTTCCAGGAATATCAAAAAAATGTAAGATTTTAAACAGAGGTATAAGAAAGATCATATCTGGAATCTATGAGCAAGTAAAGGAACATGATTAAGGCAACCTCAATCAAGAAAATACAGAGAAAACAGATTACACTACCGAACTCATCACGGACCCATGTTTACAAGGGAGGATGGAAAAGTGTGGAGCGAACTCGATAAGGACGCTGCATTCAACTGCAGAACTGCTTCAATCTTTCTCTTCCTGTTGTCCAGTTGGACAAACTGACAGGCTAACTGGTTGCCAGCCAGGACAACCAGCAGGAGGGGGCTCTGGGAATAAAGAGGGAGCTACAGGACAGACACATACATTTGCTGGGGATGAGTTCACCACTATTCATCTTATAAAGCAGTTAATGTTTAGATCCATATATCTGACTAACTGTTCAGAGCCCATGCCAAAGTTCAGACAGTTCACCTCTGCTGACGCTGTAGCATAGGGCTGAGGGAGCACTGCACTGATGGAGGGATCAATTTTTCAGTGAAATGTTATACTGAGGCCTATCTTTTTAGATGGACAAACAGATCCCATAGTATTTTTTAAAGAAGAGCAGGGGAGTTTTTTCGATGTTCCAGCCCTGCATCACCTGCCTCTTTTTCCTATACGACCACACTTCAAAATTACTCCACTGACTGAAAAATGCTTTGGAGTGCTCTGAAGTTAAAGACAAATTTTGGAAACTGATTTTCTTCTATACTATTTCCATTAGTCATATTAGATTTAATGTCTCCCACTGGTAGAACTGGGTATTGTGGGAATCTGGCGTGTGTTTATTTTGGCTGGCTGAACCTCGATCATGTTGTGACCAGCCAATTATTCAAGATGATACGGGTTTGTTGCCAGATCATATGCCGAAGATAGTTCTGACATCAGAAAGGCTCACATCACCTGATGGCTGTGCAGGAGTTGGTGTCATATTTAAACAGTAACCAGCCCTGTATTATAGTTGGAATTCAACTTGCAGGCTATGAAAACTCTGCAGTTTAAATATCTGGCAGGGGCATTTCTGAGGTTCCAAACTAAAAAGCCATCCAAGGTCCAGTGAGATAGGTCCACAGATGTCACGGTCAAATCAGGGGATCATCCTCCCTTGTAAATATGGCTCCGTGATGAGTTCGGTAGCGTAATCTGTTTTCTCTGTATGTTCTTGATTGAGGTTGCCTTAGTCATGTTTAGTGAAGGTTTGCTGCTTGATCTCCTCCAGGCTGTCATGAGCAGTGATATCGTTTCCCAGTCACGCCACAGAAGGCAATGTCGGCTGATGGAGGAGGCATGGATGACGGTCGCAGCAGAAGTGAGCAGTCGTGAGGTGCATTCAAAGGACTGAGTACAAATCAGGAAAAAGTTGAATGGTTTATTCCACACCATAATGAGTTTGAGTGACCAACTGGCAAAAACTTGTCTTGAAAGTGGGCAGGCACAGAAGGGACACAATAATTATGGACTTGCAAGGCATTGATGTGTTCATTGTGATTCTCATCATATCCCTATTTGCATTGCATGCATGATAGGAATCCGCTTCTTGCTTTTAACTTTCTTGAGCGTGCCAGTTTTGGAGTGACAGATGAACATTGTAATAGTTCATGATATACAGAGGCCGTTTGGCCATAAGGATTATATTGGCATAACTTGAAGGCTCACTAGCTGTCACTTTAGCTTGAAGGACAAGAGAGTGCACAGATATAGGTAGAGGGCAAAGACAAGGGGAGGAGTGGCAAACACCAGTCCATTAATTGGTTAGCTAGCTGCGATAGAAGCATTGGAGCTGGCACGGGAGTAGCACCACAGACTGATCCTGAGTTACAATGTAGCGAGGACCATAACAGCTAAGCAACCATAGATGATGGAGGCTGTGGAAACCTAGGCCACTGACTGTAAGAACCATAGCAGTTAAGCAACCATAGGTGATGGAGGCTGTGGAAACCTAGGCCACTGACTGTAAGAACCATAACAGCTAAGCAACCGTAGATGATAGAGGCTGTGGAAACCAGGACTGTGAGGCCAGGCTTTTACTGAGCTCCTGTTGAATGAAGGGCCTTGGATGAGGGCCACATTCAGCCTCTGAAGTTGCAGAGTTAAAATAGAAAAAAATCTGGCACAGCTGCCTAAGGTTTTCAGCAAACACACATGGTTAATGGAAAACTCCATCCAGGTCATGTTTTCTGTTAGGTCTTAAGTAGGCGAATGCATTGCTTCTTGTATGGATAGACGGAGGGGCAGACCCAGAAAACTGCACAATAGATGCCTGATATCAGCATGAACCTGCAGATCACACTGTAGGTACCATGATAAAGGTGTTGCAGTGGGTCAGCAAGAAGTGGACAGTGCTTCTGGACATTGTTGCAGAAGCACCTTCACCCATGGAAAGCAGAAAGTGCCACAGCATGCCAAGTGCGGACAGGTCAGTTGAAAAACTTGAGGGGAACTCAGGGTACTTCAAGAGTTGCCAGTAGCTTCCATCCGCTCTGCTTGTGATCCAAGTGCTTCCAGTGGCAGAGGCCACAGAACAGACAATGCACGGATGCAGGAGCCCCCTACTTGATCTGGCCCAAACAGGATGACTGCCGTGGTCAAAAGTCACGAGGCAAAGAGAGCAGCAAACTGCCTCAAGTTATCACAGGATAACTTGGGAATGTACCTCACCACAGCAATGTTTTAAGAAAGGCATGTAAACACACCACTGTGATTTCCTTTATTTTGACCATTATTATTCCATGTATTTTGAATTAAATCTGTTCATGTTTTTCAGATCTAAGTGATTCAGTCATTGAAGGCATCATGATGGGAGGCAGAATAAGAATAGGAATACTGCTTATGGGCATGATATGTGCCTGCTTTGTTTAGCAGAGATCATGTCAGCATAAAAGGATGGGGCAGGTAGGATTTATACATGATTGAGATTCAATGCTAATAGCACACAAGGAAAATCTTTGCCCAGCTAGTACTCACTGCATAACCAGATGCTGAAATCGAGGCAGGATAAAGTTGTTTCGCTTCTCTATTACATCAAACCACACAATATGGATACTGATGTTGTTCTGCCCGAATCTCCTCCTCATCACCAAATGAGGTATCTGCTGCCTTTTCTTCATTTGGGTTCAAGCATTCTCCCTATTGTAAGGTGAGATTATGGAGGGCACAGCATAACGCATCATAATGATATATGATATCCTCTCTGGGTCACATTACCTTTCCAAGCAAGTGAGAAGTTCCTCTAGTGCTTTAGTAACCCCTTCGCCTGTTCAATGATAGTCTCTGTGGAATATTGTTAATATCATATATTTCCTCCACTTCAATGCAAGGCTCTCTCATGGGCATCATGGCACATATCTGGAGAGGATATCCTCAAGTCCCAAGGATCCATCCTCTGTGCTGCTACCATGCAATGAGCATCGCAGTATATAGATATAATGAAGGCTTTCTGGTAACTGGCCCACACCTGAAGAATCTTTTTCTGGTGACCATACATTTACCTGCACATTTTTAGAGTAGAAATTCTTCCAATTTCATTGAGGCACCTATCCAGAGGCAACACTGGAGTTGTAATGCAGTTGATTACACTCTGCATTTGTGGAAATGCTGCCCTCCTGAAAAGAGCTGGTGACTTTCTTGATACAGAGATGTGTGGCTGCACATATAAATCCTGAAAAGGAACAAGTGGCATAAAAATTCAGCACATCTGTAACTAAGTATGACTGACATGGTGCTTCTACAATAGGCTCTTGGGTGGGTATCAGCCTGCATAATAGTGCAGTTTTAGTTCCAATGCCCCAGCATTTTTGCCCAGATATTTATTGTAAAAAATTTTTAAATCCAAGCACATTCACCTTTATGGTGCTTTAATCCCATTGCAAATCCCTGTAAATGGAGGTCATACTTGCAGTCACCATCAAGGCCTGTATCGTATTCAGACTCTTTCCAAAAACAATAGATGCAAGATTAATGCAATTTGCATCCAAAGCTACACCAGTTCAGAAAGAATCTGTTATACACTGTCAGCTTCAACTGGGTGGATTTCAACAGCCATGGGAGACCCATGGGGTTTTCATTTAATTTGGCAGGTAACACCAAATTCATATTCAAAAGGATTTAACATGCTTATTGATGAACTGAATTACTTTCCCATCACAAGCAGGTGGCTCCCCTAACGACAACTGGGATTTTCTCACTGCCGAATAACTTATGCACAGCCTCCCCGTGATTCCCTGTTCTCGGCTGCTGCCATCTTTTCTGCTGTGATAAACTGGATTAAATTTTGCTCATTGAGTCAGCTTAACACCTTTTGGCACGTATATGTATAATTAATCATTTGTAATTTGATGATGAATCATGTCCTATTTAAGGTTGGTTAATAGCGTTGTGAAATTGGAATAGAGTAATTGTAAATTGGTGTTTTTAAAATTGTAAAATGCTAGGGAGATAAAACTGCATGGTCTTTTAAAAAGGTAGTGCTTTTTGTGTTAAAAAAAAGTACGTATAGAGCTCCAAACTGAAACATTTGTATCAAAAGGCAGGCAGCAGTTTTTAAGAAGACAATAGGCTTTATGAATTTAACCAATCTGAATAGGCATTTAGGTATCAAGAATCTATTAAATTTAAATCTGATAGTTTTGACAACTTAGAACTAATCCCATTGTAGGAAATATTGAAATGTTCTTTGAGGTGGTAACAAGGAAGTTAGATAAAGGAGAACCAATAGGTGTGATTTATCTAGATTTCCAGAAGGCCTCTGACAAGGTGCTACATAGGAAACTGTTAAATAAGAGCCCACAGTGTTAAGGGTAAGATCCTGGCATGGATAAAGGATTGGCTGACTGGCAAAAGACAGAGTGGGGATAAAGGGGTCTTTTTCAGGATGGCAGCTGGTGTGTCTCAGGGGTCAGTGCTGAGGCCAGAACGTTTTACAATATATATTAACAATTTGGAGGAAGGAACTGAAGGCACTGTTGCTAAGTTTGCAGATGATACAAAGATATGTAGAGTAACAGGTAATACTGAGAAAGCAGGGGGTTGCAGGATAACTTGGGCAGGTTGGAAGAGTGGGCAGATGGAATACAATGTGGAAAAATGAGGTTATGCACTTTGGAAGGAGAAATGGAAGCATAGCCTACTTTCTGAATGGGAAAATGCTTAGGAAATCAGAAACAAAGGCACTTGGGAATCCTTGTTCACAATTGTCTTCAGTGCAGGTTCAGTTGGCAGTTAGGAAGGCAAATACAATGTTAGCATTCATGTCAAGACAGCTGGAATACAAGAGCAGGGATGTACTTCTGGAGAGACCCCCCTTTGCAATATTGTGAGAAATTTTGGGCCCCATATCTAAGGAAGGATTGCTGGCCTTGGAAAGGGTCCAGAGAAGGTTCACAAGAATGATCGCTGGAATGAAGAGTTTGTTATGTGAGGAACAATTGAGGACTGTGGGTCTGTACTTGTTGGAGTTTAGAAGGATGAGGGAGGACCTTATTGAAACTTACAGGATACTGCAAGGCCTAGATTGAGTGGACGTGGAGACAATGTTTCCACTAGTAGGAAAAACTAGAACCAGAGGGCACAATCTCAAGAGAATTTTTTAACATGTGATGACATAAGAGATGAGGAGGAATTTCTTCAGCTAGAGAGTGGTGAATCTGTGGAACTCTTTGCCACACAAAGTTGTGAAGGTCAAGTCATTGAGTGTCTTTAAGGCAGAGACTGATAGATTCTTTATTAATAAGGGGATTGGGGTTCTGGGGGAAAGGCAGGAGAAAGGGGATGAGAAAAGTATCAGTCATGATTGAATGGCAGAGCAGATTTGATGGACCTGGTGGCCTAATTCTGCTCCTCTGCCTTACGGTCTTATGTCATCACACATATAAAAGGAAAAGGGACAAAAAGGAGAGAGCAACTGTCACCTGCCACAGTTCACAGCACCATCTAGGTAGCAAAGATACCAAAGAAAAAAAAGTTCCAAGTAGAAGAAACAACAGAGAATGCCCGGAATATTCCAGAAGAAAACAAAGCCTGCTTGTAATCTAGATACTAACAAAAATAGAATTTTAGTTACTAAGTGGGAATTGTATTTATCTGAACAGTGTTCCATTAGAATCTTGTTTATTACAGGAACAGTCAATAGTTAGAAGGGATTTATTTGGTTTGTTAGTAGTTTAGTAAATTTGTTCACTGTTGAACAAATCACTCACTCTAAAATCAACACGTAACAATTTATCTACTGTTAGTTAGGTAAATAAATTGTTAGTTAGATAAATAAATCGTGTTGATTTTAGAGTATCAGGGATTTATTTTGTACTTAACCACTACAAGTTGCTGAAGTACAGGTCACACCATTTCACACACACTTTTTACAGATAAGACAAAGTACTTCTCTTTGGATGTTTTGGTGTTAGCTCCCAGCAGGAGCGGTGGGGAATCAACCTCCACTTTATAGTAGTTAAATGGTATTCTTACCCACATTACACTTCACTCACGTAACAATTGCACTACAACTACGCCCTATCAATTCTTAGAGAGAAATGGTTCTGAACAATTTTATGCATCAGAGCTCAACACAGTATTTATCTATTATTTTCTTACTGAACCTTCATAGGCTTTTCAAAAAGACAAAGAAAAATATCAGCTATCAACGGAAATGCAGGAATTATAAAATACTAGGATATCAATATCCTAGTATTGATATAGGCATACTAAATGGTGTACAAATTAAACAATTTTTAAAATGCACTATTCACAAACACAAGGATGGCCTGAATCTTCAGGTCAGTAATAATGTATACATTACTGCTCACTTCTTTGCAGATTTCCTAATCCTGGCTGAAAGAGGACTATGCAGCATCTAGAGTTCAGGGAAGAGGAGACCAGCTGTTATCTTCTGCTAAGTTTTTAAATGTCCTCTCTTAACAAATGCGTGCATTCATGAATGGGTATAGTGGGTCAGTCAGTAGTTGCCTAGTAGTTAGGGTTACTGGCAGCAGTTGGTCTAGGAGTTAGTGGGAGGTCAAGTGTGTGTTGAGGATTAGTTGGATGATTACGGAGAGTGGTTGATTGCAGAATCACCCAGCTGTAATTCAGGTTTAAAATCTCTCGTAACCTGTCTCTCCATAACCTCAGTAACTATCAATGCAAGTTGCATATTTCTTTCCCAAGTCTCCAACTCTAACTGGAGACATTTGTGTGAGTCAGTGGCAGCAGGGAATCAACCTATCAGAAGTTTAAAGTTCCCAGCCACTTCCCAGCTAAGTCAGTGCACCAAGCCTTCCACAAGGTATGATGCGCACTTTCCATTTTATGTCTGGTCTTCGATATTCTGGAAACAGGAGGATTTCGCCTCCAAGTGACAAGGATATAACTGCACTTTTAGGTGCAAAATATCATCTTGTCTCCGTTATAGAGTAATTAATTAAAATTTTTCCCTTTCTGTCTGGCATTCCTAGAAAACATACTTTACTACCATCTCAAAGTTGGGAATTCAGAAAGTTGGGTGAACAATCTTACTAGAACCTTTGTTCATCTGGTTACGCCTTAGTAAATCATACGTGCATATTCCATGAAACAACCCTTTCAACCAAAACTGTCCATACCAGCATGCATGCTCCTCTTGAGTTTTCTTCCAATGCTTTTTCATCCAACCTCATGATTAACCTTTCTGAATTCTATGAAGTACAACAGATAGTTGATGAACGATGTTGTCTATTTGTATTTTAAGAAAGTATTTGACAAGCTGTCAGAAGGTAACAAAATTGAGGCTTATGGAAAGAGGGTCAGTGTATGCTTGAATAAAAATAAGTTTGAACACTGAAAACAGTATTGTGATAAATAATGGACCCATACAGTTCCTGGAGGGTTATAATTTTAGTCTGATATTTTATATACATATATAAAATATCAGACTAAAATTTCAAAATTTGCAGATAATTTAACCAAGGTGATGCATTTTTTCAGAAGGTGTTTGGAGAGGCAATGACTCAGTTTGCGTCCAGGAGTAAAGAGACCACGTGTATCGATCTTTGAAAGTCAAAGGACATATTGAGACAATAGTGAAAAAAGCACTTGAGCTTCATAAATAGAGATACTGGCTACAAAAGCAGGAGGTTATGCTTAATTTCATTAAGGTTCTGCTTAGGTCACAATGAAAGAACTGTGTCCAGTTCTGGCCACCACACTTTAGGAAGAATGTAAAGGTCTTGTGATGACATTTACCAGGAATGAGGAAATTTAGCTACATGGTTATCTTGGAGAAGTTAGGATTGAGATTGAGGGGAGATTTGAATGAGGTTTACAAGTTAATGGATTTAGACAAGAAAACGTTGCTCCTATTAGCTGATAGTACAAGGATAAAGGACTCATGGCCACAGATTTAATGTTTTGGACAAGCGATTCAGAGCTGATGTGAAAAACTAAAAGAAACACAAGTGATGAGGTCCTGGATTTTGCTGTCAATGAGGGCAGTGGAACAATTGAAAACAAAAAAAATCGGATGGGCACTTATGGGAAATGAACTTACAGGGCTAAGAGGATGAGCAGGATTGCTCTATGAAGAGCTTGAATGGACTTGACAAGCTTGATTAACTAACACAATGACTAACTAATTCTATCAGCATAATCCTGTTCTCTCAAACATTCATCTGCCTCAGCATAAATGCATCCATGTCATTAGTCAAAGCTACTGCCTGTGATAATAAGTTACTCATTTTCACCACTCTTTGGATAACATTTTACCTGAATTCCCTATTTGTTTTCTTGGTGATTATTTTACATTGATGGCCTCGAGTGCCCATTTTCATGAATGGAAACAGAAACGCATGCACGCGCACAGGTGAACATCCACTAGCTCCAAAACATCACAAGAACTAGAAGTCCAAGATAAAGAAGATCAGCATCTTTGCCCAATTAATCTAGCAAGTTTTTACACATCCATTTCAATTTCAGATTGAATAAAAATCAACAGTATCAATCATTTTTATCAGGATAGGTCTGACAAAAAAAACGTTCAAAAAAATTGGCCTCCTGGGACAAAATTGAGCAACCTTTACTGTTTGGCAGAATTACCCAAGGTCATTTGTCAAGACGTTGTTACAACAGCTAAAAATTAACACTTAAAGACAGATCCAGATGATAAAGCCCCCCCCCCCACAAAAAAAAAAATCACACATTAAGCGAGCCGTTATGACAGGAAAAGGTTTTTTGAAGTCACCAGAGTGGTCCGTACACCAAAGTCAAATGGACAAAATCTCCTTTGTTCACAGGAATGCAATATCATAGAATCTCTACAGTACAGAAGAGGCCATTTGAGTTTGTCCAAAGAATCTTACACAAACCCTCCTCCCGTGCCCTAGCCCTACAACCCCATGGCTAATCAGTCTAACTTACATATCTTGGAACATTAAGCAGCAATTTACCATGGCCAATCCACCTAACCTGCGCATCTTTGGACTGTGGAAAGAAACCAGAACACCTGCTGGAAATCCACTCAGACATGGGGAGAATATGCAAACTCCATATAGTCACCCAAGCCCAGAATTGAACCGGGTCCCCGATGCTGAGACAGCAGTGCTAACCATCCATCAGTATTGGAAAGAACATTTTGAACAACTTTTAAGTGCAAATCTAGAGTGGTAGCTAATACTCTCGGGCCATCCCCTGAGTTAGAACCGCGGATGAACTACCATTGATAGGAGGCCTGCAACAAGCAGTTAAACAAATGAAAAATAAAGCCTCTGGCCCTGATAATATTCCAGTTATAACATGGCCATGAAATCTTAAAAGCTGGCAGGTTTTTGCTCACATCAAGCTCCAAGCACTCACTCTAGAGATTTGAAAGAAGCATTCCTCACCCCTACTCCATCTTTAGGAATGAGAATCGCAACAGTTTATGGAAAGCTACGAAAACTATTCAGTTATTTCTGTCTTGTCCATTGCAGGAAAAATCCGGACTTAAATTCTCCCAAATCATCTACTTTCTGTGGTTGAGGAAATCCTCCCAGAGACAAAATGTAGTTTTAGATTTTCCAGAGGAACCATCAAAATGGTCTCCGTTGATAGACAAATCCAAGAAAAATGTAGCAAACACCTCAAAATTCTTCATTTTATTCATTGAACAGACAAACATTTGACTCAATAAATCACAAGGATTAGGAATTGTGCTTCAGAGATTTGGATGTCCAAGAAGATTTATCGTAGTGCTGCTTTTATGATGATATAATCATAACTACCTGAGTTGAAATTGGAAACACTTCTCTTCAAAATCTAGGAGACTGGGGTCAAGTAAGCCTGTGCGATAGTTCCCATACTATTTACAATTTACCTGACAGTGGCTATTCAGCTTAAAAGATCAACTGCCCTCTGGCATGAGTATTAAATACCACAAAGATAGAAATTGCAACACCATCTCCTCCAGGCCAAAACTAAACTGACCACTGCAAATGTACATGAACAAGTTACAAACCACGGCAGCGTTGTTCACCACTCTGTACCAGATTTGTAAGCTACTTTCAATCTCTTTAAATCTGCATACAAGAGACTTGGCCTTGAATGTTGCCATAACAGATCTCATATCAACACACCTGGTCAACAAACATTCCATCTCCCATATATGTTGGAGGGATTCTGTAATATGTTGCAGACACTTCTCTGAACAGGCCACTATTGATGAGGAGATTCAATAATGGACCACCTGCACCAGCTCAGCCTTCTACAAACCACAGGAGTAAGTGTTTGGCAACAAAGACCTCTGCAAGTCAACAGAAGTCTTAATGTACAGAGCAGTTATCTTCATGACTCAAGTGTATTGCAATGGGATTGGAACTGTGCATCAGGGACCCTTAAGAGCTTTAGAGAAATTCCATCATCAATACTTCCATCAAATCCTCCAGATTCAAAGAAGGATTGTCCAGCAAATGCCAATCTCCTTGTTGAAGCCAGGTCCAAAAGCATTCAGGCAAAGCTCATGCAAAGCTAACCATGATGGATTATACCCATCTGAATGGTTAAAAATCATCTCCCCTGCAAGGTCCTGTTGTCTCAACTCTGAAATGGTCAGTAATCCAGGGGAAGACAGAGAAAATGCTAAAATGATAAATGCTGAAGCTCTCTTTGAAGGATGGCAACATTGACTTCAATGACCGGAAGGAGCTTGCTACCAATTATTCAAAATCACAACCTGTCCATGAAATTGCATTCTGATGGCTCAGCTCCAGGGACCTGGTTTCAATTCTAGCCTTGGGTAGCTGCCTATGTAGAATTCCACATTCTCCTATCTCTATATGGGTTTCCTCTTGATGCTTCGGTTTCCTCCCACACTCCAAAAATGTACAGGTTAGGTTGGGTGACCATGTTAAATTGCCCCTTAATATCTGGTCAATTTGCAATGTAAAATCATGGGGTTATGAGGATAGGGTCTGGCAGGAATTGTCGTTGGTGCAGGCTCCATGGGCCAAATGGCTTCATTCTGCTCTGTGGGGATTCTATTATTCAAATTCAAATGCCTTGAAATAGAGTAGAGCAGTGGTAGTGGAAGCAACTGCTGCATTCAGATCCTATTTTCATATGAGATGTCTGCTCCATGTACCCAAAGATCTGTAGATTGACAATTGACCTATTCAGTCCGATGAAAATGCATAGCAGAAGCTTGGGATCCTTGACTAGAGTCATCATTGAATTGAGGGACAGCCAATGAAACAGATGGCCTCTAGTTTTGCTCATTTTCACAAATGGAAATATAGTTCATTGAATTTAAAATAAATAAATTTAAATACCTCCACTAGAGCATCCCTCAGCCTTCTCTTCAAGAGACCCAGTGTGGTTTAATCAGTGCCCAATACAAGTTTTGCATAACCTACTAATTTCCATTTCTATACATCTAGAAATAAATCCAAGAGCTTTGTTTGATTTTTAAATCACCTTATTAATCTATATCCATATTTTTAGGTGATGTGTATTTGTACTTTTAAACGCCTATGCTTTTCTACCAATTTAGATTGGTAGATTGGGGCAGCATGGTAGCACAGTGGTTAGCACGCCTGCTTCACAGCTGCACAGACTGGGTTCGATTCCTGGCTCGGGTCACTGTGTGTGGAGTTTGCACGTTCTTCTCGTGTCTGCATGGATTTCCTCCGGATGCTCCGATTTCCTCCCATAGTCCAAAGATGTGCAGGTTAGGTTGATTGGCCATGCTAAAAATTGTCCCTTAAAATTCTGAGATGCATAGGTTTGAAGGATTTGTGGGTAAATATGTAGGAATATGGAAGTAGGGCCTGGGTAGGATTGTGGTCAGCGCAGACTTGATGAGCCAAATGGCCTCTTTCTGCACTGCAGGTGATTTCTATGACAGATTCTCATTTGCCCAATAACATGGGCTTTATTTGCCTTATCAAAATATAACCCTATGTTGAAATTCATTTATCAATTAATTGCCCATTCTACAAATTTATTTGTATTACTACAATTCTTTGCTGCTTTCTTCAGTATTATCCTTTCCAATTTGGTTTTAACGACAATTTGGTATCAGCTGTAAATTGAGAACTTGTGTTTTTGATTCAAAACTCAAAACTGTTAACATGAACTGTGAACAGTAATCCCAACATTGATTTTGTGGGGTCCTACTTTCCACCTGTACCAATCTTCATTTGAGCCCTGCTCTCTGCTTTCTTGGAGCCACTAATCCGGCTGAAAAGGGACAAAGGTTTATTTTTAATACTGTGCATTGAGTTGACATAAGTATGGACATTGAAGAATATTAATATACTGCACTGCGGGGTAAACACATTAGTTCCAAGATAATAACATAACAAACTTACATTATATAAGGAGTCAAAGTACAAAGCACATTCTATTATAGTTCACACTTAAGTACGAAAATAATTTCTACTCAACAGGCTTAAAGAATCTACCAAAACATACCACATAGATGCATGAACCTTCACTGATTAGGAGGGCTGTGGCTCCCATTCAAAGTGGTAAGTTTGATAGTCATTTCAGTGAGCCAATCACTGGAGGGCAACACATGGCAAACATTGTCTACATGAAACTTTCTGAAATCCTTTGGTAAGGCACCTCACAGAAGTCTGCTAAACAAAATAGTACGTTGATAACTAGTGGCAATCTTTTATGATAGATCAAGAATTGTCTGAATGCCTGCAAGTAGAAAATTGTCATCAATTGATTGGGATCTATTTACGAGTTGTGTCCCTTAGGGATTAATAATGGAATTTTTGCTGCAATTATTTTCTTGAATTGCCTAGTTGTAGGTAGTGAAAGGAATGATCTGTAAGTTTATGGATGACACAAAGTAGTGTGCGAATATTAGCACCAATGTCAAATAACTACCAGCAGATTTTAAAAGCCTGGAGGAATAAGCCAGTGTTTGGTAAATTATATACAATTTAGAAAACTATACATCCGCATGTTTGCAGATTGAATGTTAAACATACATACACCCTACAGGGAACTAAAGTCAGTATTGAAGGAAATCAGGATATTATAGAGCATCACTAAAAATGTCATGACTAATAGCACAAAACACAATTTTAAAGCAAACAAAAATACATTGTTATGATCACAGAGCAATAATAAAAAAAGAATTTTGCCCTTATACAAGACAATGAGATTAGGCTTCATTTAGAACACCATGCTCAGTTTTGGATCTCTAACACACTGTGTGTTTTATCAAAGCTTTGAAAAGAATACAGATGAAGACTGTAATTTTGACTCTTGGGTTAACTGCCTTAACTATCTAGACAGGCTTAAAGAACTGAGTTTGTATGCTTTAGGCAAAGAGACACAGGAGCTATTTGATCAGGTTTTATGATATAATGGCAGCAACTTGACTGTGTTTTAGAGACAATTTATTTCAACTGGATAGATTGGAGAGGACGAATGGTTATACTTGCAAGTTATGCAAGAGTAGAAGTAGGTTGAATATTAGCTAGTTGTTTTTTTGCCCAAAAAAAACAGCATGTCGATAGAATAAATTTTCTTGTAGTGAATGCTAATTGACTGCAAAACTAGATACTGCCAATATTTTCCTGGCTGGGTAGGGAATATTTGTGCAAAAAGAGAATCCAGGTAATATAAGTTAGGGTCAATATAGCCTCTCACAGTTTGACAGTTTACATGGGTCATAGAGGAACTTTCCATTTTCATCTCATGCCATTAGCCTCAGTTTTTGTTTCATTTTTACACCTCTTCAAGGAAGGTTCTGCATTGAAAGAGTCTGCTTTGAGACATGCAAAACATTATTATTCAATGTAACAAGCTAGATGGACAAGACTGATTTTTCCTGTTTAACCTTCTCATATATAGTGATATCCTTTAACATATAAACGGAGTACTGGAAATTAGGTCAAAATATCCTTCAAGTATTAGGAAACATAGCATTTACTGTAGATGGAAAAGGAACAGCTGCAACATTAATTTAACAACAATAGTGGCTTTAAAATGGCTATTCTGGCTGGAAGTTGAGCATGCTGGGATTTTTGGTCAACTTATAATTAAAATTAGATACAGGCCATAAAGTTGCTTTGGTCTGGGAGCTGAGATCTGAAGAATCTTGGGTTGATCAGGTAAGCGAAATGATTTATATTTGACTCAGACATTGTGGCCTCAACTTATTATTGTTACATGTGAACCACATCAAGTGAACCAAGCATAATGGCATGATGTGCAAGTAATTTCATTGGCTGTTCGAGTCATGTGATCAAGTTCTGGTTACATAGTTGGCTGGATGACAGAGAATCTTTTGGAAGCAAGTGGAGGATTATTGATAAAAGACATTTGCAGACTTTGTCAGCAATAACTCAATAGAGATTAACCATCACAAGACACGTACCCTGAAGGATGTTTCAGAGAAGAAATTATATCGAATATATTTTTAGCCAAGATTTTCCTAAACTCAGTAGTATCTATTTTCAGTTAATTAGTTAAGAGTTGATGTCCAGTTAAGAGTTGATGTCCAGTTAAGAGTTGATGTCCAGTTAAGAGTTGATGTCCAGTTAAGAGTTGATGTCCAGTTAAGAGTTGATGTCCAGTTAAGAGTTGATGTCCAGTTAAGAGTTGATGTCCAGTTAAGAGTTGATGAGTTGCAATTGTTGCTATTTGAGTTGATATCAGAAG
This sequence comes from Sphyrna mokarran, assembly GCA_024679065.1. Classification (NCBI taxonomy): domain Eukaryota; kingdom Metazoa; phylum Chordata; class Chondrichthyes; order Carcharhiniformes; family Carcharhinidae; genus Sphyrna; species Sphyrna mokarran. The sequence continues at coordinate 97,982,610 of JAGIQG010000003.1, read as the reverse complement.
CATTAAATAAAGAAATAGTTGAATTACTGTTCTTGTTCATCATTAAACTGGAATGCTTGCAAGGTGTTTAAATTAAAAGCCTGATAACACGACCATAAACTTAAAATAATCTTTTAGTACCAATAAATCAATGATTTAGATTGTACATTGGTTATTACCTATTAACCAACCTCTATTCCTCACTTATCTACCTATCCTATAATGTTTTTTTTGTTGATGAAATGCTCCAAGGTATATCAAACAGTGCCCAGATCATGGGAATACAAACAGAAAATACAGACAGTATATGCACCAGATTTGCAGCATCTAAAGACTGAGAAACAGAACCGATTCTGATGGAAGGCCACTAACCTAACATGTTAACTGACTCACCAATTATAGAAACACCAGACCTGTTTCTATAATTCCCCCATTTTCCTGCTTTATATCAAATTTTCAGCATCCATAGTATTTTGCTTTTGCACAGACCTCTGGCCAATTTTCATTTTAGGGAATTAGAAACTGATCATGAATAATTAACACTATATAAAAAAAAGTATTTAAAGTATGCAGGTCAATCACCATCTGGAAAAAAGAAAAAAGGTTAACAATTTAGTTGCAAATACTTGCAGAACTTCCGCCTCTCCTGTCCACCAATATCCCCAGGCTTTCCACTTTCATCCTCAGTCTTTGCTACAGCTTGTTTTAAGGTTGCAAAACATATTGGCTTTGACCATAAGCTGCTAATTTAACTCCACCATGCTTTATTTCTGAGCCATGTGCATTCACAACTTTCTTATCCTAGATCCACAATCAATGGCAAGAGGCCCATGCATTACATACACTTAACCACAATGTTGTAAATGTTCATGTTTAGTGAAGTTGCATTGTAACTTCTTCTGTCAGAGCGAATTTGAAAAAAAAGACTATTTGAAAAGCAAGTTCAAACAATTTTCATTCAGAACACAATGTCTTTGTGATAATTAGCCAGTTTTCAATTATAAATTTATAAAACATTCCATCCTTGTGAAAGTACAAAATAATTTTAAATTGATTATGGTACACATTAAAATTCAGCAATATTTCTTCAGTTACATGCTCAGTTTGTTTCAGTACAGAAAATTTGAACATTTATTGAAACGTAAATTAAAAACTACAAATTTAACATACAGAATCAAATTGACACAAGATGGCACTAGACCTCCATGCAGAACATGTTTTACATGTTACAGTATTTTCCCACAACGATTTTAATGTATGATTTCAAGTTATCATATTGCAATATTTAACATCAAGCCAGAAAGGGAAAAAAGGTAACTGCATTTTAATCTAAAGGAAGACTTTTGAATAATTACAGGAAGATTAAGATTCCAATTTACTGCTAGGCAGTCTGAAGTCTTTGACAAGCATTCTCCTTTCACTAAGCAATCATTATGCAAGTCTTAAGTATGAAAGGCAGTACAATAATTGGTCAAGGCTCCCACAATTACTCAGGTAATTAAAGACAGTGAATAGAGGGGACTGCACCTGGGGAAGTTTGATCCTTTGCTTATGCTGAGTTAGCTGTTCATTGCGCGGGCACCACAATTGTTCCCACTTTGTAGGAGTCATCACACCTGACTGTTATTCAGTGATCAATGCTATAAGTGAGGATAGAAGGCTGCAATGGAGCAGGTGCTTTGCAGATATGCTGATGGTTCGACAGCTTATAAAGGACCATGTGGCATTACGAGGCATCCTTAGTACTGAAAGATGCAAGTATTTCTCTAACATATAAATATTTTTGTACTCTGAGACCACACTCAGAATGTATTAATGCTTTTTAATTTATTTGTACATTAGTTCAACACATAAATGACTTGGTTGCTTTATCTCATGATAGCAAACCAAATCAGTTTAAAATCAGAATCAATATTTCTTGCTCAGGTACAATAGTTAAAATAGGCACAAGATAATAAAAGATCAAAAATTTTGATAGCATTTCACTTACAAAATACAATAATTAAGTTACCTCACTAAAAACATAAACTGTAAATGGAGGGAATGAATGAAGGAAGAACAGATATGCCCATGATGTAAAATATCACTAATTTTGGTCAGAAAACTAGAGGTGGCTTGAAAAGATTGAGAGTGTCCTGGATTGTTCGTCTATCTCAGACAAAAACAATGGAAATGTCTTAATAAGTATAAGTATTTTTCAAACATCAGCAGATCAACCCTGATACCAAATATGAAAACCCTGAAAGCAATACACTCTTATCTCAGAGCATTGTGTCAGGACATCCCAATAGTAGCTTCTTCTTCATCAAACTATATCTAACTCTGCTCGGACAAAGTGGGGCAAAGCATGTAGGACTTGGGAGAAGACTTAAGAAAGACTTCTTAACTGCTCTTATTTAGCTTCATAACAATGGTTGGTTCAAGAATGGTAAGGAGAATTATGCTGTCAACAAAACCATCTCAGTTCCATCAATACCTAGGAAAGAAGAAACTTGCAAAATTCATATTTAGGGTGCATACAGTATTTGGAACTTGAGACATAACATTAAAAGTATTTTCATGTATCTGTAAATAATATCACAGCTTGTGTCTTTTGAAGGCATCATTTAATCTAGAGGTCTGCAACATTTGGGTCTGTAACATCTCATTTGGGGCTTTCAACATTTATCATTTGGATTGCATTAACTTGAAAAAGAAGTCTAAAAAATTTGGAGAAGGAAGAATTGTGTTTTTAAGCAGGGGGATAAAAAGCTAATAATCTGTCTGCACTTTATGGTTTCAAATGATTATTTCAACAAAAATATCATTGTGTTCTAAATAAACTTGTTCAGGCAGTACAGCTACACCATGGTTAGAAATAATGGGGGTGATCATACTGGTTCATCACGTTAATCGACCGACATGACAAGCTGGTAAGCTTAGGTGAGAGGTGGGAAATTGGTTCAAGCCTGATATCTTGCCTCTAGCAACGTTACCAACACCGTTCTGCATGCAAAATCAGCTTAAATATTCATTTGTTAATTTCAATGTCATTAGCATGTCCTGGATGCAATTGCCAGATTCACTTGAACTTATCTGCTCGCCATTGGAGGTCCTCACTGGTGAGGAGCACACACTGTCCCTGTGAAGGCTTCACCAGTGGTATTTGAGACATTGAGGCCACCCAGATAGTTGAGGGCAGGGGCAAGCATTGCTCCCAAGACCCCTGAAATCGGGAGGGGGGGTGCAATGGGATGACAGATCTCCCAGGACACTATGTATAGGCCAGTTCCCAGCTTATAGTTTAAAAAAAACTAATTGCACACATGTGGCCCTTTCTCAGCCAGCACGTGTGCAAAAGACCTGAACTACAGTTTTACCTAATGCCAGTGAAGATAAGTGGGAAGTCAACCTCAATCAGACTAGGCTGAGGCCGTGAGACAGAAATCGGATTCCTTAATTTGGAGGTGGGACTCAGGAAGTGATGAAATCAGATTCTTCCATTAGAAGTGTATCCTTAGATGGTGCAAGACTTGGCAACAGTTGGTCAACATGACTCCTCTGCCAGGTGAAGTAAATACAAAACAGGTTCTGAGCAATTACAGTAGCAGGAGCCTATTCAGTTCCAATCACAATTATGAGCTAGAACTTTTTGTCCCAAACAGAAAATTCTTGTGTTTGATCTTTATGATATTCTCTCCACTTGCTCGTGCTGTTGACTTTGCACAATGTGTCGTTTTTGTTGGTCTGAGCAGATCTAAGCAAGTGTGCAGTTGCCACGTGCTGGCGATGCTTTAGTGTGTTCTGGCATGTGTGTGCAAACACTTTTGAAAAGAAGAATTTCTTTGCAACGACTGAACATTAGTTCAAACTATGAACAATCTCTCTGCCACAATCAAACGGTGGATGGGTGATATGGTGCAGAGACAAAAAGTTGATTCCATTATACCTCAAGAAATTCTTAAACTCCTGTGATTAAATTGAGGTCCAGTCTCTTCAGTTTGTTTTGATAACTCAATGACTCAACATTTCTCTTAGCCTTTGAATTGTACTGTTAGCAGTAAGAGAGGAAATCAGTATAACCTTTGGAGTTAGTTTCCAGAACCACCATGAACATTGTTCCTCAAAATGAACCAGCAAAACTGACATGTATCACTGTCAAGGGCTTGCCAGCCAATCCCATGTATAGAAGAGTACCAACTGAGGAATGTTTCACAACTCCAACAAGAAGAACAAGATCTTGCCCCTTAGCTCCACTGCCTCAGATCATGCCAGGCCAACAAAACCTCCTATGATCTCTTTCATGCAAACTTTTCCAGTGTCCCAAATGCAGCTGGTCCAATACCGGTTCCCTCAATGGTGATGGAATAATAATTCAGATGCCCCAAACCAAACACCCTGAAGTGACTGATAACATCATCCTCTTGGAAACACAAGGATGAAAGTTAGGTGAGACTCGAAGGTTTGGGGAAAAAGTTGCATGCATTACAACAGTGACTGTGGATAGTGTTGGATCCACTCAAATGGCTTTCTTGATTTGGATAGAAGAGATGAGTGTGCTCTCCCCGTATGCAAATTAGACAATGTCTATCTGAGCAACGTCCTGCTGATGGATCAGTAGGGGCAGTCTTGGAAGACAATCGGCATTGCCATGCAAGTTGGACTGTTGATTTTTTATGTCATACATGTGAACAGTCAACAATGCCCAATGCTACATCCTGCTTGCAGCGAAAGGAGGGATACCTGTGACTGCGTGGGGACTGAATATTGAGGTGAGTGGCTGATGATCAGTCAGGAGTGTGAATTTCTGTCCAAACTGGTACTGCTGAAATTTGTGGATTCTGAAAAATATACCCATTGCTTCCTTTGCGATTTGAGCATATTGGCTCGCTGTTTTAAAGTCTGTGAAGCAAACACTATGGGCCTCACTACACCAGAAGGCATTGTGTGAGACAACAGCCCCAACTCCACGTGATGCATCACATGCAAACTGCAGAGGTAGGAGGGGTCAAAGTTAGTCAGTGCTTCTTTAGGATTTTGAATGCAATATCAAGGTTTGTGGAAAACTAAGCAGGTCTGACAGCATCTGTAGACATGATGTAGAGATGCCGGCGTTGGACTGGGGTAAACTCAGTAAGAGGTCTGACAACAATTGGTTGGATTTAAAATTAGTGTTGTCAGACCTCTTACTGAGCATCTGCAGAGACAGAATAAAACTAATGTTGAGTTGAGATGACCCTTCAGAGCTCTGACAAAGGGTCATCTACACTTGAAATATTGGCTCTATTCTCTTTCCAGAGATGCTGTCAGATCTGCTGAGATTTTCCAGCATTTCCTGTTTTTGTTTCAGATTCCAGCATTCACACAGTATTTTGTTTTCATCACAGGCTTCTGTCCATTTCCTGGCTTCGTTCGAACACAGAGGGTCATATAGGGGATTTCAGCACAGTTGCAGATATGGAATGAATCTCCTGTAATAGTTCAGCAGCCGCTAAGAATGAGCAAAGCTAGCTGATATTCTGAGGAGCTGGAATGTTCACAATAGCCATGGCCTTGGAAAGTGCTGTGTGATGCTCAGCAACACTAATGGCATTCCCCAAATATATTATAAAAAGCTAAAAAACTTGCAATTTTCTGTGTGAACCTGTAGGCAGAGAAACTGCCAATCTTGTATCCAGTTAAAATATATATTGATTAGCTCTCCACCAACAGTGTTAATCAATAGCTCTGTGAATTACCTGCCATTAAAAAGATTTGGAGGGGCCCTTCTTTGGATTATGTCCTTCTGTGTCCTACTGCATGACATGCAGATTATTTATCTTGTTAAACCAGACTATATTTTTCTCCAATTTTCTTTTCAGATTCAGTGTTTCTATTTTGTTTTTACATGCATGCTCAATGTGTCTCTTTTTGCGCATCGATGGCATGCAAAGTCTGCATACCAACATTCGGATGGCTGGTGATCGGCCTTTACACAATGGTAACACTGCCAGCTGCTTGTGTGCATGCTCAACTATCATATTAGGCAGTCGAGTTGAAACATTCAGCCACTTGTTTCTTTTGCAGCCAGCTCCGTGGAGACTGCAATTTTGTAGCTTTCTGCAAAGTGAGGCTAGCCTGTTAGGAGGCATTTCAGGATTATCCACTACGAAGGCAACAGACCAACCTGCAATGGATGATAATAAAACTTTTTAAGTATTGCAACATACTGTGCAAATATTTCTCCCTCTTGGTTTCTTTTCTCAAACCTAAATCTTTCTGCTATGACAAGTGGTTTAGGGGAGAAATGTACTTCCAGGACTTCTACAATAACATCCTTATATGATTTTGTGCAGGTTTGTCAGGCAGCATCAAGCTTTTCAATAAGCCAAAGGGCTGAAGTCCATTACTTAAATAAGTTGCTGCCTTTCCATCATTTTCAATTCCATTTGCAAGGATAAAAATCTCAAAATGTTTATGTAGGAACTTCACTGTAAAACATCCATTAAAATATTCCGTAAATCCGGTAAGTGTGACCACTTTGTCTTTTAATTTCTCTTGTCAGTTGCTCCTTAAGACTTGTCATCTTTATCCATCCCACTCTGCTTTCTGCAGCTACTGGTTGAGACTGTGTATTAATCTAGAAGGCATTTGATAAAGAGTCATACATTGGGTGGTAAGGTGGTCCAGTATTTACTACTGTTGCATCTCAGTTCTAGGGCGCTGGGTTTGATTCCTGACAGTGTATCTGGAGTTTGTATATTCTTCCTGTATATGCATGGGTTTCCTCTGGGTGCTCTGGTTTCCTCCCACAGTCCAAAAATGTGCAGGTTCGATTGATTGGCAATGCTAAATTGCCCCTTAGTGTCCTGGGATGTGTAGGTTAGAGGGATTGGCGAGGTGGATAGATGGGGTTGTGGAGATAGGGTCTGGAATGGGATTGTTGTTGTGCAGACTTGATGGACTGAATGGTCTCCATCAACAATGTAGGGATTCTATGAAAAGGTTAATACACAAGGTCAACGTCAGTTCACATGGAATAGGAGTAATTTATTTGCTTGGATAGAGGACTGGTTAACCAACAGAAAGCTGGGAATCAGGATAAATGGGTCCTTTTGTTGTTGGTAAGATAATAACTAGTGGGGTACCATGGGGTTCAGTCCTGGGGCCCCAGCTATTTACAATCTATATTAATAACTTGGATGCAGGGCTAATATACACTACAGGCAAATTTGCACATGACACTAAAATAGGTGGGATAGTAAATTGCAATAATGAAATAGGAAACATACAAATGGATATGGATAAGTAAATGGGGCAAAATTTGACTGATAGAATTTAATGTGGATTAGTGAGAGGTTACCTATTTTGGTAGGAAAAATATAAAAGCAAATTATCTAAATGGAGAAAAACTTTAGAGTGCTTCGGTGCAGAGGGATCTGATTCTCCTCTTGCATGAATCACAAAAGTAACATGCAGGTATGGCAGGTAATAAGGCAGGCGAACGGAATCATGGCATTTATTGCTAGAGGGATAGAATATAATAGTAGTGCAATGTTGCTTCTATTGTGCAAAGCATGAATGAGACCACACTCTGAGTACTGTGTACAGTTTTGGTCTCTTTACAAGAGGAGAAATGTAGTTGCATTGGAGGTGGTTCAGAGGCGACTCACTGGGTTGATTCCAGAAAATGAGGGATTTGTCATACTGAGAGATTGGGCAGTTTAGGCCTATACTCTGAAATTTAGAGGAATGAGAGGGGATCTAATTGAGGTATGTAAGAAAATAAGGGAGATTGACAAAGTAGATGTGGAGAGGATGTTTCCTCTTATAGGTCAATGTAGAACAAGAAGTCATATTTTTGGATAAAGGATGACAGATTTAGAATGGAGATGAGGAGGAATTACTTCTTTCAAAGGGTACTGTGTTTGTGGAATTCACTATGTCAGTGTGGTGAATGTGAATTACTGAGTAAATTTAAGAAGAGGGGGACAGATTTTGAACTAAGGATCCGAAAGACTATGGTGAACGGGCAGGAAAGTGAAGTTAAGGCAGAGATGAGATCACCATGATTGTGTTAAATGGCGAAGCAGACTTAAGGAACTAAATTGCCTACTCCTGCTCCTATTTCTTATGATAGAGATGGAGATCAATAGGATAAATCATATAGTAGACAGTAATATCTTAGAAAAAGTAACACGTTGCTGTCAAAAGAGCCTGATTAGTTGTTGCGATACAGCAGGTATATAGTGGACATGTCACTGTGCACCATTGTGAAGGAAATAAATATTGAAGGTGGTGAATTGGGTGGCAATTAAGTGGCTGCTTTGTCCTGGATGGTGTTGATCTCATGTTAATGGAGTTGCACATACTCAGGCAAGTGAAGTGAAGAGTATTCCATCACACTACTGACTTGTGCCTTGCAGATGATGGACATGCTTGCGGCATCAAGATGGCATGGTGGCACAGTCGTTAGCATTGCTGCCACATAGCCCCAGGGACCTGGGTTCGATTCCTGGCTTGGGCCCCTGTCTGTGAGGAGTCTGCAACTTCTCCTCATATCTACGTGGTTTCCTCAGGATGCTCTGATTTCCTCCCACAGTATAAAAGACATGCCCGTTGGTGCACTGGCCATGCTAAGTTCTCCTTCAGTGTACTAAACTGGCGCCAGAATATGGCGACTAGGGGATTTTCACAGTAAGTTCATTGCATTGTTAATGTAAGCCTAATAAATATTAACACTAATAAATTAATTAGCTTTAATAAACTTAATTTACTGCAGAAATCCCAGCCTCTAACCTGTTCTTGAAGTCACATTATTTGTGTAACAGGTTCAGTTAAGTTTCTGGTCAATGGTAACTCCCAGGATGTTGATAGGAGAGGATTTAGTGATGGCAATGCTGCTGATTACCAATAGCAGAGATAGTGAGATAGTTTCTTGTTGGAGCTGTCAATGCCTGGCACTCTGGCTAAGTGCCACACAAGTTTAAATGTCATCCAAGTGCTGTATATGAACACATCAGCGAATATCTGTACTTCTGAATTTATGTAGGAGGGGAGGTCCCTGATGAAGCATCTAAAAAAAGGTTTGGCTCGAGGAACTTGTGATTGGCCTTCAACAACCACAACCATCTTCTTTTGTGTTTGCTAATGACCTCAACAGTGGAATGCACTTTCCCCAATTGCTGTTGATTTCAATTTTGTTAGGGCTCCTTGATAGCACACAGTTAAATACTGCCTTGACGCCAAAGGAACCATTATTGAGACAAGTTTTTATTAATTCCAGATTTATTAAAAAATTTAAATTCCATCAGCTGCCATGAGGTGATTACAAATACTTCATGTATTGTTAGAAATGGGAGGCCTGCTAAAAAAGGTAAGCAAATAAGCAGTTCTCTTGCACCTTTTGCTTGCCATTTACAAATTGCATGAATAACTAGATCATAATATTTGCAGAAATACAATTAAGATCTCATATTAATATAACAAATTCAGTGGCACTGCAACTTTAAATAGACAACTACTATGCCACTTCAACAAAGGCAAACTAAATAGTGGGGTGAAGGTTCAGTTCAGAGATGAGATTGGGGAATTAATAATGAGGAACAGAGAAATGGTTGAGACACTAAGTCAATATTTTGCCTCAGTTTTCACAGCAACGAATATGAGTACCATTGCAATAGCAACAGAAAACACAGAGGTTATAGAACGGGATGAACTTCGAATTATTACTACCACTAGGGGAAAAATACTGAGATTTACGGCAACCAAGGCCCCAGGCCTGATGGCCTACATCCCAGGGTCTTACAGGTGGTAGTGTTGGCAATGGAGGATGCATTGATTACAATATTCCAAAATTCCCTTGATGTGAAAATGGTTCCGGATGATTGGAAAAGTGCTAATATTCTTATTCCCTTATTCAAAAAGGGAGAGGCAACATATAGGAAACTATGGGCCAATTAGTTTAACATTTGTCATTGGGGGAATTGTTAGAATCCATTCTAAACAAAGTAATAAAAGGACATTTCAAAAGTCAAAATGCATCAGAATCAGCATGGTTTTATGATAGATAAATCATTTGATCAATTTGCTTGAATTCTTCAAAGATGTAACAAAACTAGCTGGATAATGGGGATTCTATAGATCTGGAGTTGAGGTTGAGATGAAATGTGTTAAATGGCTCAGCAGGCTTGAGGAGCTAAATTGCCTACTCCTGTTGCTAGTTCTTATGAAGTGCAGGCCTACATGATACGATAAATCAAAGTAGATCTCATACCGACGTCTTAAAAAAAGTAGCATCGACTTAATTGTACAACAAGTGGCCTTCTCCTCATATCAAACAAAAGCATGCCAAGAACTTAATTTTTTTTTAAAAAATCAAAGAAAATTTGAGATTAAGCCACATAAAGAGATATTAAGAGGAAGTGCTCAGAAGCTTGGACAAAGAAGTAGGTCTTGAGTAGCGTTTGAAAAGAAGTGAGGTATATTGTCAAGGAGAGGTTTAGTGAGGCAATTCTAGATCTTGCAGTCTAGGTAGTTAAAACCTTCACAATTGGGGAAAATGAAAATCAGGGATGCACAGGATTCTAGAACAAAAACAGTGTAGATATCTCAGGGTTGTAGGGCATCAGTTCACATTTCTGTGTATTTGGCCGTAAGCAACAATAAGAATTTTTAAAAGATTTTATGTTTTGGCACAATTAGGAAACTAAAGAAATAATTTTCTCTGTTCAGAATTGGATAATGATATAGTTAAAAATTTGCACTTGTAAATTATCAATGAGCTAAAACTCAGCAATTAAACATCATTATTTCTAAAGCTGACATTCACAGAATAAGTATTTTCAGGACCCACTAGTTTCTTTGCTGTTTTCAGCTAATATTCTTTTGTTCACTAAGATGTTTCAAATCTGGATGAGCTCTGGCAGAGTGTCATTCAACTCAAAACTTTGGCTTTATTCTCTCCCCACAGATGCTGTCAGAACTGCTGAGATTTTCCAGCATTTTCTGTTTTTGATTCTTTGCTTCACTGTTTTGTAGAGCTAGGTAATATTTGTAACAAACAGACCAAATAAAAAAAATCATAACTTTCAAAGAGGACTGCGCACAAAATGTGTCATTTAACACTAGAAAGGTATTCAAGAGATTTCTCTCACAAAAATGTTTATTTATATCTGACATCTGGACTTTAGTGCGAAAGAAATTCAGCTACTCTGGAGGGATAAATTCTTTGTGACAGAGATATGTGCATCATCTGCGGACCTCCAAACATCAGAATTTACCATATCAACTATGAGAAAAGATAGATCAGAAGATTATAACACAATTGAACAAGAATATGCATGTGGAATGTTTTGAGGTGATGGGCGGCCCATTACAAAGTAAACACAGAACAAGCACTTCATTTTCGTATAAATAATTTCTGTAAAACCAAAATCATACCATCATACTTTAATATTGCTGCAGCACCTGTCAAGACTAGCATTATGCCAAAAAAACACCTTCTTTATTACAGCAACCGTAAATCCCAATTGCTGTCATTATCAAAACTGAGACAATTAATTTAATGCAATTATCAAACATTGCTAACTGCACACAAAATAACATAGTTTCCTACCAAAGTTATAAAAATCATTGCCTTCTACAGAAGGGTCACATGGTCTTGAAATGTTAATTCTCCACAAATACTGCCAGACCTACTGAGTTTATTCAGCACTCTCTGTTTTTATCCGAGTTCTGGTTATTTACAAAAACTGCATAAGAGTAATGATCCCAAAACTGATTTGCTCAGTCTGTCCAGCATTTTCTGGTTTTATCCCCAAGTCTAGATTGTTTATGAAAATTGGAGTAATGGCCTCAAAGCTGACCACAGAGGAATACCAATGCCAATCATCTCTCAAGCTTGTAATGTTATTTTCCATTGTTATCTTTTTATATTCAAATGTGAAACAGTTACATATATTTCAGAGAACTACGTAGAAGTCATAAACGTGTTACAGCAGTAAACTCTTTTTATATTTACTAGCACTTTAAAGCAGATTGAAGCACCAATGGGATAGGGGCTCAATTTACAGAGCATCAACTGAAGAACTGTCTGACCCCAGCTGCCTCATGTTTATCACTTTACAGAACAACTGTGCACCAATCACCAACTAGATACAACTATTATAAGAATATATACCGTACTAAACATTAACACTTCAAAAATGTTTTCTTTTGCTGATGTTAAATCTTCAAAATTATGTATTGCGTTAGCAGAAACAGTACGGACAAAATATTTATTTATAAAAAGAATGCTTGTGCATTTTCATAAAACAACACAACTGAACGTACCCGTTCTTGGAACAATACAAGTCACTGACTCTTTTAAGATTGAATTCAAAGAGATTGGCATGCCTGTGTTGACTTCAAGTGTTTACACTGCCAGCGTTTTATAGCCAAGAGCTTGCATCAATAGGATAATGAAACCAAATTGAGAACTGAAAACATCAGAAACCTTCTTATGGATTTTGGTTTTTCTAGAATATGATCAAGCATTTAGCAGTGTGAGAATGGCTTTTGGCACAAGTATCAGGACTCTTCTCAGGAAACACCGTGACTGTGGATTTCTAGTACAAAGGTTAATAGATTCAAGCAACAGAAATTGTATTCAACTAATCATTTTGATTGAGGACAGGCTATATTTACACTTTTCACAATGCTGGCCTATACCGTCTTTCCCCAAACACTTGGCAAAATCTGTCCAGAAATGGAAAAAAACTAATTACAACTCCAACAAATAGCACACGCAATAAATAGTATGTGCAGTTATTCTTGTGCAACGTACACCCTGCAGTAAAATAGAATGATTTCAGTACCAATTGAATGGGCACTTATTAACAAGACTATTTCCAGTGGTTCTGGAGATAAAAAGGTTATAATATCTGTCACAATATTGGAGCTCAAATGTCAAAAATAAACAATCACAGATGGTCTCTGCAATCAGAATTTAATCTCTTCACAGTCACATCGAAGCAAGAAATGCACAAGTAGGAATATGAGCTTTCTTAGAGCCAAATGTATTAAAAATAGATCAAGCCACACTGTGACAGCATTTTACATAACTTCATTACTTCTGCTTCTTTGTTGGTTACTATAATATTTTATGGAAATTTTCACACTTGATACCCTGTACAGTGCAATAACAGAATCTTACAATCTCATTTAATAAGAATGAAACAAGAGCCAGTATAACAATGTCATAAGCAAATTAAACATGAAATATAAATATCAAAACCACAATGACCAATCCAATAAGATTAAAGAAGTCCTTTAATATCTTCAAGGATTTTTTAATCCAACATTTCTCTTCCATCCAATATAAGCCTACAGGATTGCAAAGTTAGCAAATTCACAAGATATATTCTTATCGCAGATGTTGTTGCTGGCTGTCTAACATTAATTTGGTCGTCAGTGACTTGATCTTAGAGGAATCGTCTTACCGTCCTCTTCTATCATCATATCTACTAATCTAATCAGTGCTGCATTCAATATCGCAAGAGCTTCCCATTGCTTTTATTTGATTTTTACCTGTCACACATTCCATAGTTGAACATTTTAGTATCCTGCAGCTAGTTTCCTGATTCCATACTTAGGTTCTGCAAATTGTCATTTTTGGTGATGCCCACCTTGCACTAGACAAAGCCAACAGTTGTGATAGAAATAATGAAAATAGAAGCGCAACAACTTAGCTTATAGTTGAACATTAATGTCAGAATTACTAGCTTTCTGTGACATACTTTTTCATCTTTCTTAAACACCACATTTAAATGCATTTTTTGTCTTTTCAAGTTTCACACCTCCTTGGCCATCGAATTCACAAGATTGTGTACTAAAAACAAATGCACTGGGCTAAAAATGTATGATGTGGAGATGCCGGTGTTGGTCTGAGGTCAACACATAAGAAGTTTCACAACACCAGATTAGAGTGCAACAGGTTTGTTTGGTAGCAAAAGCCACTAACTTTCAAAGTGCTGCTACTTGAGCTGCTCACCTGACGAAGGAGCAGCGCTTTGAAAGCTAGTGGCTTTTGCTACCAAATAAACCTGTTGGAGTCTGGCCTGGTATTGTGACACTTCTTACTAAAAGTATCTAACAAACATTAAAATGACTCTTGAATAACACACTGCATTTTTAATTAGCAATATCTTGCCTAACAACTTTTTTCAAGTGCAGTAACTCATGCACATAAATGTAATTTTGCAATGTAGAATATACCCAATTAACACTATTATTCTTCAACAATGATTTATGTCTCAGCTCTGGAATTGTCTTCAAATGAATAGTCAATGAGAAAATTACCCATTTATGGTTGCCCTCAGTTTCCTGTTTATATAGCTGTCCATGCAAATAAATTATTCTCACGCCATGAGTTTTTATTTTCCGCAGTAACCTTGGATGTGACATCTTATCAAAGGTCTTTTGGAAATCTAAGTACAGTAGATCCACCAGTTCTTCTTTATCCAAAGCACAAGACTCTTTCAAAGAACTCCAAACATGATTTCCTTTTCACAAAACCATGCTCACTCTGCTTTTTTTTTTAAGCAACACAGCACGGGAAACAGGCCCTTCGGCCCAACGAGCCCGCGCCGCCGTCATACTATACAGTAGCAAATCCATTATCCTATTTTAATATTCCTATATAATAATATATATATTATTCCTAATATGGAAAATTCTCACCATAGGGACAATTTGTTTCCCAATCAGCCTAAGAGCGAATTTTTGGGTTGTGGGAGTAAACCGGAGTGCCCGGAGAAAACCCACGCAACCACGGGGAGAACGCGCAAACTCCCGCAGACACCGGCCCAATTCCAAGTGTCTGCACAGCCACATCGATAGTCTCTGAGCTGTCATGGTGCCCTTCTTGATTGACTTGAACTTTTCAAAAGTGCCCTGCCATAAAAGAATAGCTTCTAACATTTTCCCTATGACAGACGTTAAACGAACTGTCCTGTGGTTTCCTGCTTTCTAAGAATTTTAAAACTCTGTTTAAATTTGTTAAACATACAAACTTTAGTGTCTGCACCTGATTTAGCGCTGGCCATCTCTGACACAAGCACATTATATCTCTCCATGACAATTTGTAGCATTAATATATGGTACAACTTTATTTTCCTGCATTATTAACAGATAAAGAACAAAAGAACAACACAGCACAAGAAACAGGTTCTTTGGCCCTACAAGATGAGGTTTATTTACTCAAATCGCTACATTTGTTACATAAAGTATTTATTTCTTCCAAAGTTCTACTGACTAAACTTGAAGATTTTTATTTTGCTCGCAAGGTAATTATTTACTTCCAGCCAATTTCAGGTGAAATCATCAAATGATAACATTTGAAAGTTTAACAAACAAGTCATATTTCAAAAAGAGATGCCACGTGTTGTGTCAGCATTGTTTATATTATGGAACAAATACGGCAACAACAAAATAGAAAAATTTTCACATACATGTTAAAAGAGTTTTTACTCTTTTTTTCAATTCTAAACATCCAGCCTGTAACCACCAACACCACCATCCTCAATGGCCACTGTCTGAGATAGCACATCACTTGTACATTTGACAAAATTAAGATTCCACTGCATGTTCTTTCCATCGCCAAAATCATAATCTTTCACCTCTGATATCAACCTTCTCCATTCCTAACTCAGCTCATCTGCTGTTGGAGCACTCATCCATTCCACTTTTACCTCTAGATTTCATCATCCCAATATTCTCCTAGTTTGTCTAATTTTGTACTCTGTGTAGACTTCAAAAGCTAACAATGCATTACTTTTAAAATTCTCACCCCACTTTTCAAATCAATCCATAGACTTGCTCCTCCTCATCTGTGCAACCTTTACCAGGCTGAAAACCCTTACCAGACTATGTTTCTCCAGTTCTGGCCTCTTGTTCATCTTTAATTTTCAATGCTCCACCTCTGGTGGACGTCTTGAACAATCAAGTTCTGAAGATCCCTATCTAAAGCTCACTACTTTTCCAGCTCTCAAAGACATTTTTCAAAACCAAACTCTTTTGGTCATCCGTTCTAAAATCTCTATGTAGCTTCCTGTCAAATTCTGTTTGGCAATGCTCCTGTGTAGTGATTTGGAATCTTTTATTTTATCAAGAAAGCACAACATCTAAATGCAAGTTGTTGTCGACTTCATCTACCTGCAACAAAAACAAAATAGTCCATATGCCAGTGACATCTTGTAAAAATTAAAGGATGTATCTAAAAGTTGAATTTTGTAGGTTACAAAGTCCTGAAAATATGCAACTAGTTCAAAGGTTTGGATTTGGGCAAACAAGAAAACAATACATGCTTCAAAATGGGTGTATATCTTCTCATTCTTTCTCCTTTTGCTTTTGTAAAGAGGAAACAGAAGTTAGAATTATTTTTAAAATGTTTTTGGGAGTTCTATATCTGCAGGATTGCATTTTAAAAGATCATTCCTAACTATCTGGAAACCGCAACTCTTATGGCCACACACTTTTATGATGGGGTAAGGAATCCAAAATTTTTGACCTAGCAACAATGTAGGAACAGAATATACATTCAGGTGAGGAAGGTGAAAGAGTTGGAGATTTAAATGTTATATCCCAAGGACAATGCCTCCGTTTTCAGTCATAGAAGTCAAGGTGCAGAGAAGTGCCATTAAAGTAAGTTTTGTGTGTTACAGTTAATTCTATGGCGAGCACATAATATTGTTAACAATACAGGCTGCTTTTATTCATTTTCTTTTATAATTTTTGTAAGTGTGATTTAACAGAATCTAGTAATAAAGTAAAATCTAGCTACCAAATTGGGGCACATGAAAGGAACTTCTAATGTAATTCTGAATTTATATTTCACAGCTTTACAGCACCAATTCCAGTCCATAAAATAAGGCAACATAGCATGGCCAATCCAATTAGCACATGCATCATGGGACTGTGGAAAGAAATTTGAACACGAATAGTCCACACAGGCACTGGGAGAATGTGCAAAGTGCACAGATACTGTAATCAAACCCAAGTCCCTGGTGCTGACAGACAGCAGTGATATCCTTTGTGCCACCAAGCATGCAATCACATCACTGAAATAGCAGCTCATTAAACTATATAATAATCTTAACATTCAAGGGGACAGCAGAATTTACAATCTTTGCCACATATTTAACACAGCCACAAGAAGCTACTGAGTCTGCTCCACCAATGAGATCATGACTGATCTGATATATTCAACTCCACTTTACTGCTTTATCTCCATGATCCTTGATTCCCCTAAGATGTTTAGCATAGCCTTGAACGTACCTAATGACCCAGCCTCTAAGGTAAAGAATTCCACAGATTCATTACCTCAGAATAAATTCCTCCTTATTTCTGTCTTAAATGAAGACCTCTTACTCAGATTAGCCCTCTGGTCCTAGACTCTTCTACAATGAAAAACAACCTCTCAGCATCTGTTCCCTCAAACCTCCTGAGTATCCTACATGTCTCAATAAAGTTCTCTCTCATTCTTCTAAACTCCAATGAACACAGGCCCAACCTATTCAACCTCTCCTCATGAGAAAAATCTCTCCATTCTTGGGATCAATCTTCTCCAATTTGCTTCCAATGCCCACATGTATTTCCTTAGATAAGCTGATCAAACTGTTCACAATATTCCAAGTGAGAATGCCTTGTGTTGTTTTAGCAAGACCTCCCTATTTCTATATCTGTTCCATTTGAAATATAGGTCAACATTCCATTTGCCTCCCCAGTTACCTGCTGGACTTGCATACTAACTTATAAAATTGATAGACATGGACCCCCAAAATCCCTGTGCTGCAGTTTTCTACAGTCATTCTCTACTTAAATATTCAGCACCTTTATTGTAACAAAGTGCATAACTTGACATTTAATCTTCCAAGTTTTTGCCCACTAAGCCAACCTGTCTATATGCCAACTTTTCTCATCATTCTATTACAAATACCCTAATTTAAGTGCAGCATAGTTGTTCCTGACCAAGTTTCTCTCACTCAAACTGAATGCTGTGGAAGAAAACTTCAAATCAGCTAATGAGATTCAGACAGACGTAGTTTTTTAGTGACAGCATAGGAGCATAGGTATAAGAACAAAGAACAAAGAGCAACACAGCACGGGAAACAGGCCCTTCGGCCCAACGAGCCCACGCCGCCGTCCTAACATCTTAATGACATATCCTTGACTTTAGGCTATGCCTATTGTTGAAGATTCCCACATAGGGACAATTTGTTACCCAATCAGCCTAAGAGCACATTTTTGGGATGTGGGAGGAAACCGGAGCACCCGGAGGAAACCCACGCAACCACGGGGAGAACGCGCAAACTTATAAGGGGTTAAATGATTCTTTATAACAAATTAATATGGACAGTCTGTGTGAATGAAATATTTAAATAAGTGAATATGATTTTATCAAAGCATTAAATGTATTTTATATATAATGTGTTGTTTGTCTCAATAAGAAAGATTCAGAAGAAAGATACATGCTGCAAAGTGTAATGGTAAGGTCAGGTCAGGTCAGCGCTATAAACTGGGAATTCAAAGGTCAGCAAAGGTAAGCATTAGAAGCTTCATGTTTTTGGGAGAGATGTTCTAACATTATAGCTGCATGTTTTGTACAGACATAACAGTGCATTTCAAATGTTTGCTAATTGGCAATGTGCTAATGGGAAAGGTTCATCTATGGAAAGCTTACATAGTTACATAGCAACCAGGAAGTGGGTTTAGCCAAAATGGGAAAATGTCTGGAATTGAATGGACTAATGAAATTATATTATATCAAATGGCATATTAAAATTGACTGTGATTCTGTCAAAAATTGGATGGACATGTGAACACTAAATGAAATTGATTTTAAGAGTCATATCTTAGACAGAAAATATAATTGTTCTGTATTTTGGCTGAGTGCCTCAGATCTTTGAGGAGGTTGCACAGTTCTGAACCTTAGCTGTCTAACCCTCTGAAGACCTCTTAATGGCTGCATGTTAATGTATTGTTTGTCTTGTATGAGTTTCATATTTTAAAATAAATTTTGGTTACGTCTTTTGAACAGAGACTTTGTCTTTTGCAAGTTTTAAACAGATGCTAAGCTTTTAGACATTGATCACCTCCTTAAATAAAATCGTCTACCGCAAATGCTAAATTCTACTATGTTATGGTCACTGCTTTCTAGGGGATCTTTTCATGCCTCAGTCCACATTATCGGATCTAAAACTGTCTGATCCTTGGTTAGATCTACAACGTATTGTTCTAGTACACTGTCCCAAATACACCAATTCTTCTTCTTCATGATTACCTCAGTCAATCTGATTTTCCCAATTTACATGAATATTCAAGTCACTCACGATTAAAATACAACCTGTTTCTCGTGCCCATATTATATCCTGACTAATTCTCTGAATTACAATCTAGGGAGCCCATGGACTACTTCTAACGGCACCTTCTTGCCTTTGTTATTTCTTGCCTCCAGCCACTTGGATTCTACATCTTCTGATTCAAGATCATTTCTGACTGTTATATTTATTCCATCTCGCAATGAAAAAGCTATCGTAACAGCTTTTCCTTTCTGCTTGTCCTTATGGAACATTACGTGGCCCTGAATATTTAGGTCCCAGTTTTGATCTCCTTGGAACTACATTGCTGTAATGGCTAAGATCATATTCATTAACCTCAATTTGTGTCATTAATTCAGTTATTTTGTGCCAAATGCTATGTACATTTAAGTCAAACTATTAATTTTGCCTCCTTTTTTCTCTTTTTGACCCAATTTGCTATTTTTTAAATACTTGTGCACTCTGTTCCTTTGTGTCACACTGTGGGTATCATTATTTAAATAGTTGCCTCGTAATGCTGACATATCCTTTTGCTTTGAAAAGCAACACATCTTTTATCCAGATCCATTCCCCTCTTAAAGGGGATTCAGATTAACCTGACACTAAAAGACTCAGTAGCTTACAGTGAAGTCACAAAATGCCTGGAATACATCTTACAAAGGTACCTGTTTGCACAGAGGCACATATTACCACTGTTAGAGAATTTAGACTTGCATTTCTAAATATTCTGTATTAAAAGCATATACCTTGATCAATGACACAATGCCCTAAGGTATGATGGGACTTAGTCAAGTAAAACGAACCACACTTTTCGGAACAGTAGACCTACTTAGGTGAGGGGACAAAAGCAATTCTTAACAGCATCTCTAGGCGATCTACCAAGAACTGCAAGAGTTCTCAGATAGGCCAAATGAATAGACCACACAGTGGAAATTTAATAAGGGGAATGTTAGGATACTGTGAGAAAAGCTTTCAAAGACCACAAACGCAGACTCATGCGGTCACAGAGTAAATACTACTGGCCATGGTAAATAATCCATGCTAATAATGATTGGTCAGCCCAGCAGAGTATGAGCCAAAGGGGCAGGCAAGTAACTTTTGAAAATTGCATGATTGTAATACCAAATGTACTTTTAGAATCTCCACCAAAACTGCTCTCCCTCATTGTGTTGAACTGGCCCTGGGAAATAAAGGAATGCCTTTAACCAGAATACTATCTTCGCAAGTCTTTGTATAAGTTGAGCCAGATTAATGCTCGGTCTCTGAAAAACACATTTATTTTAAAGCCTTCTCTGCTTTCCTAGTTATGCAGTTTGCAAAAACACTGGCCATGGCACAGTTCAATTATAGGCCAGCCCAATGGTAAAGCACTCACTTTCTCCTGTAGTTATACCAGTCCCCAGCAAACTGAAATCCATTTCCACTACATCTGTCTTTGAGTCACGTAAGCATTCCTTTCATTTTATGTACCTTACCCTAACATGGGCAGAACTCAGATGATAACCCAGAAATTCCGTTGTTCAGTTTAATGCTCAACTCCTCATACTCTCTTTCCAAAACCTCTTTTCTCGTGTGCTATCTATGCCATTTGCACTTATATGGGTCATGACAACAAAATCTGTTTTATCCTCTTCAAACTTGTTGGACAATTGCAGTAGCAGACACTCCTGCCCTGTGTCCCTTTATCTGCCTCAGCTGCAGTGACACTCTCCTATCCTGACACTTTCATATGAATATAAGAACATAAGAAATAGGAGCAGGAGTAGGCCATCCAGCCCTTCGAGCCTGTCCTGCCATTCAATAAGATCATGGCTGATTTGAAGTGGATCAGTTCCACTTTCTCCCCATAATCCTTAATTCCCTTGTCTATCAGAAAGCTATCTACCCGTGACTTAAATATACTCAGCAAGGTAGCCTCCACCACTTCAAGAGGCAGAGAATTCCAGAGATTCACCATCCTTTGAGTGAAAAAGTTCCTCCTCAACTCCGATATAAACTGCCCCCACCCCCCCTTATTTTGAGGCTGTGCCTCTAGTCCTGCTATCCTTTCTAAGTGAAAGAGTTAGAAAAAGCAAAGGAATATCACTGTCTCCTCACCAAACTCCCACATTCTGTCCAAAGTCACACTGAGCGCGAGTGCCTGAATTCATATTTTCTGAACAAGGGGACTAGCTGAGTCCAGATACAGCAGAGACCAGTTCGAGCTAGCTTTCTTCACTAAATAATTGTTTCAGTTGCTACCAGTAGCTAGCTTCTCTCTCTCTACTTAGGCCCCGGATGAGATTTACAAATTAAACAATATTGGCAATTAAATGTTAAACACAAACACAAATTAGATTTTTATAAAGATACCTATTCTAAAGACGAGCCATTGAGATAGGACATCAAAAGGGAAATATGGCATATTAGTAGGCAGATAGCTTCTGAGTGTTCAGGAGAGAAAAACAGCTGATAAGCAGTCATGACAATTGCCATACCTAGTTACAAAGCAGAACACTCCCAAAGAACAGAATTCGAGGCTCCAAGTAGCTGTTTGAAAACATCGGAAACACTACATGAATTAAAGGAGGGTCTTTTTAAACTTAAAGGTAGCTTTTGGTGTTAACTATTTAATAGATTTACTTCAGAGGTATATTGTATGATATGTTGAGTTGGGACAAGGAACTTTCTCAGAATTCAGGAAGGTCAATGGGCAACAGTTAATTCCATAAGATACTGTGTGTAGCCATTATTTTAGTTAATAGAACATTACAGTGCAGTACAGGCCCTTTGGCCCTCGATGTTGCGCCGATCAGTGGGACCAATCTAATGGCCCCCTAACCTAAACTATTCCAATATTACCCACATGCTTATCCAATGACCATTTGAATGCCCTTAAAGTTGGCGAGTCCACAACTGCTGCAGGCAGGGCATTCCACGCCTTTACTACTCACTGAGTAAAGAACCTACCTCTGACATCCGTCCTATAACTACCACCCCTCAATTTAAAGCTATATCTCCTTGAGTTAGCCATCACCATCTGAGGAAAAAGGCTCTCACTGTCCATCCTATCACCCTATTAAGTTTAGTTATTTTAGGTTAGTTAAATTAAGTATTTTCCAATGTTTCAAAACTACCAGCTGAAGAGTTAAGAGTGGACATACTGCAGAATTCCATTGGTCTTTACAATACTTACTGGTAACTGAAACGTGGATAATTGCTAATGAATTATCTATGAAAGAATTTAAATACAAATAAGGTAAAGAGTACAAAGAAATTACTGAAATGCCTGAAACAAAAGTACTTAATGTTATTGGTACTTTAATTGACTCCAGTGGTATTGGCAAAGAGCATTATTTGCAAATGATAAGTGTAGACGGCCTAAACGACAGGTCTGTAATTGCATTAGCAAAAAACCAAATCATCTGGTACAACTAGTGAAACTACTTTTTCACACAAATGGAAGCATTTCTCAAAGTTGTCTCGTAAATCCCTTCATGTTCTGTGAAATTGCATACTAAACAATGTGAAGTCACACAATACTCAAGTAACAAGGGTGGAATTTTCTGTGTAGTTGCATTCATACATACAGTATATCTGCCGTAAAAGACCGGAGGAAATTTTGATCACAAATGTGTTTCACACATAATTAGGCTACATCAAAGTTTCTTGGTTCTTGTGCCCATCTATGGATTCTTGCACTTAAACTTATTTTGCTTCAATATTGGGCTTCCCCCTAGCTAAAGAACTGCTCACATCAATTTCCAGTAATTATAATATTCGAATCATATGGATGTAAGGTTAGATTCATAATTCTGGATGCGACAAAAAAAAAACCAGATCATTTTTCGAATCTTGCATAGTGATTTTTTGAGCAATTAAGACCCTCATTTTAGTTCCGTATTTGATGCATTTTTATGGCAACAGAATACATTAATACATATTACATACACAATGATCATTAGATGTTTTGAAATTTCAAAAAGAAAGATATATATAGTTTAACACCAGCAGCTTCCTCAGAGCCTAGTTGTTGAGCTGAATTCTGCTGGTTCACATCTATTTTCAGTATCATGAGGTTGCCAGGAAATTTGAACATAAACAGACATTGGCAAAATGAACACAATTTTAAGACCATCTTCTTGCTTACACTTCCACAGGAAATCCCACCCAGCTAAGTGAGAGAGAAAAATTTATGGGCTTAAAGCATTAAGTAAACTTAGATCGCAGCGCTATGTAAAATGAAAAGAGCCCAGAAGTCTATTATGAATTGTAACATTCAAAATTTGTGCATCTGAATCAATAGAAATTACTTCAGGGATCAGTGCCCATAGATTATTTCAAGGACATAAAATGACCTCTTTATCTAAACACTGATCAGACTTGACAAAACAACATCAGTGATAAAACTGCAGATCCATTACATCACAGTTGTTTGTTGAACAAATATTATAACTAGTAATGTCAACAGTCATTCTATTTATATAATACCCGTTAAATAAGCAGTTCTTTTCATATTTCAAAGCAGACAGAAATTTTGTTGTCAGGAATGTATACATGTACCATGCTGCCCTGGAACTACCCATCTGCGGCTCTGGCAAAAGCAACTCCATTAGGAGCAGTGAGTAACAAAATTCAATGTTAAACTAATTTGGCTCAATACAAAGGCCAGTCAGCAACACAAACTATCAACTTTTGCAGAAAACTTGAATAGTTTAATCTTGGTGCAACACAATTTTCGAAAAGCAGCATCTGTATTGTTAAAGTGACATTTTCTTACTGGTTTAAATACTGATGCCTACTTTGTTAAGCTCCAGTGAAATAAGAAAAGTTTTTGATAAAACAGATATTTTAGAACTGGACAGAAACTTGTTTAAACGTGGTCAAGATAACAATTTTTAATGTCTTTTGAAATCTCCGAAGGAAATTCAGGAAAAATGTTCCATTTTAAAAGTTTAGCACTTTTCAAATTATTTAATCTTACAAGACAGCCACTGAAATAAAAAGCACATTCGCAAGCATTTCACACAATGTATGGGCTTTTACATTGATCCTACCATCAACCATTCACTTCTGACACCAATGTCCAACAGATTCAATTTCAATCATCTTCAGTAAAATACTTGAATTTACTGTGAATTACAATAACAGACCATGAGAAAATTACACTTTGGTCTAGTTCTTCTTTGACAATATTGACATTGGCAAGGAAAATTTGGCATGTAATAATATTTGTTCAGTTAAGTTTTTTGCCATTAGATTACTGATAGAAAAAAATCTCAGTATGGCATATCATAATACACTCCATCACAGGGAATATTATCTATTCAATTACTTTCCACCTACATTTCTTTTGAATGAAGTTTTGAACCAAAAAAAAAGGCATTAAATTATCTGCATGGAAAGAACTCAAAATATAGTGCAGTAGCTTGTTCATATTAGTGTTGAGTTACTGTAATTTTTGCATGACTGACTATGCCACTGTTTTGTGCATGTATGCGTGCATGCATAGACGCTTCATACCACTCCATTCACATCCATATTCCAATTGCGTTTCTTGTAGAGAACACAGTTTAAAAATAGCTACAAGTTTTTTGACAGTGTATTGTTTTAATTATATGAATGTACAATACTGGCACTTATATAGACTTGCATGTCCTCAGCATAACCAAAAGCAAATTGTTTAAACAGTTTACAAAGTAGATCTGAAGTATTTCATGATCACCAGACATTCCCAAGTGCTTCACGGACAAAATGTTTTTTTTCGAAGTGTAGTCACTGCAGTAATAAAAGGAAACATGGCAGCTAATTTGCACAGTTAAAGTCCAACAGGTTGGTTTGGTAGTAAAAGTCACGAGCTTTCGGCAAGCTGCTCCTTAGTCAGGTGAGTGGGACTGCAGCTCACAAACAAGGCATATAAAGAGACAAACTCAATTACAAAATAATTGTTGGAATGCGAGTCTTACAGATAATCAAGTCTTAAAAAGATATAGACAATGAGGCTAGAGGGATGGTTAAATACAAGTTAAAGAGATGTGTATTGTCTCCAGCCACGACAGTTAGTGAGATTTTGCAAGCCCAGGCAAGTTCAGGGGGTTACAGATAACATGAATGAACCCAAGATCCCGGTTAAGGCTGTCCTCGTGTAATTTGCACACAGGAAGCTCCCACCATCAGCAATGTGATAATGACCAGATTATCTATTTTTGTGAAGTTGACAGAAGAATAAAGATTAGCCAGAACACAGTATAGTTCCCCTGCTCGTCTTCAAAATAATGCCATGGATGGTTTACATCCACTCTAGCAAGCAGATGAGGCCTCTTAACATTTCAACTGAAAAATGACACACACTGTGCTGGAGAGGGACTTGAATCCCAACTTCATAACAAAGACAGAATGGGACTCAAAAATCTACTCCAACTGCACACTCTTTTTCCTCCATCCCCACACCTCCCACCCACCCAGAAGTCAAACAGCATACTGAGTAGGATAAGAAAGTTACAAAGAACTTATTCTGCAGAAAGCAATCAGATGGTTGTCTAAACACAGAATGAGAACATCTAAAAGATAGTACATCCAATTAACCGTTTAAAAGGTAACTTGTGAGTCGTGGACAAGGTTCTCATCGAATAGTTTAAACCTGTTTTCACAAGTTAGGAACAAAGCAGACATTGTAGGGAGGAGGTCTATGAAATATTGGATAAGCATGATAAACATTCTGAGGGGGAAACAAGTGAAGTGCAAGTGAATAAATCACAAGACCAAGATAAATCCTATCACAGGCTGAAGAGGGAAGGGCAAAAATAGTGCACGTAGAACATTAGAGCACAATACAGGCCCTTCAGCCCTCGATGTTGTGCCGACCTGCAAAACCAATCTAAAGCCCATCTAACCTACACTATTTCAGTATCATCCCTATGTTTATCCAATGACCATTTAAATGCTCTTAATGTTGGTGAGTCCACTATTGTTGCAGGCAGGGCATTCCATGGTCTTACTACTTTCTGTGTAAAGAACCTATATCTATCATCCCTCAATTTAAACCTATGTCCCCTTATGCTAGCCATTTTCATCCGAGGAAAAAGGCTCACACCGCCCATCCTATTCAATCCTCTAATCACCTTATGCCTCTAATAAGTCCCCTCTTAACCGCCTTCTCTCCAACGAAAACAGTCTCAAGTTCCTCAGACTTTTCTCATAAGATCTTCCCACCATATCAGGCAACATCCTGGTAAATCTCCTTTGCATCCTTTCCAGTGCTTCCACGTTCTTCCGATAATATGGCGACCAGAATTGTATGCAATATTACAAGTGCGGCTGCACCAGAGTTTTGTACAGCTACAACATGACCTCATGGCACCGAAACTCAATCGCTCTACCAATAAAAGCTAACACATCATACGCCTTTTTAACAATCCTATCAACATGGGCGCCAGCTTTCAGAGATATATGCACATAGAACATAGCGCAGAACAGGCCCTTCGGCTCTCGATATTGTGCCGACCAATTAGGAAAAAGCAATGACCCTCCAACCTAAACCATTCCCTTTTCGTCCATAAACTTATCTACTAACCTCTTAAACGCCACCAAACTTGGCGCATCTACAACTGCCGCAGGCAGGGCATTCCACTCCCTAACCACCTCTGGGTAAAGAACCTACCTCTGATATCCGTCCTATAACTATCACCCCTTAATTTAAAGCTGTGTCCCCTCGTGCTAGCTTTCTCCATCCTAGGAAAAAGGCTATCACTGTCCACCCTATCTAAACCTCTAATCTTATATGTTTCGATTAGGTCCCCTCTTAGCCGCCTCCTTTCTAACGAAAACAACCTCAAATCCCTCAGCCTTTCTTCATAAGACCTGCCCTCCATACCAGGCAACATCCTGGTAAACCTCCTCTGTACCCTCTCCAATGCCTCCACATCTTTCTTATAATGTGGGGACCAGAACTGCACACAATACTCCAAGTGCGGCCGCACTAGAGTTTTGTACAGGTGCAACATGACGTTGTGGCTCCGAAATTCAATCCCCCTACCAATAAAAGCTAAGACTCCGTATGCCTTCTTAACAACCTTATCGACTTGATCGCCAACTTTCAGGGATCTATGCACATATACATATATGAAGAACAGATCCCTCTGTTCTTCAACACTATTAAGAGTCCTACCATTAGCCCTATACTCTACACATTTGTTATTCCTGCCAAAGTGAATTACCTCACACTTTTCCACATTAAACTCCATTTGCCACCTCTTGGCCCAGCTCTGCAACTTGTCCAAGTCTCTCTGCAAACTATAACACCCCTCTTCATTATCTACCACTCCTCCGACTTTGGTGTCATCCGCAAATTTACTAATCCATCCTTCAATACCCTCATCCAGATCATTATAAAAATTACAAACAGCAGGGGCCCCAAAACAGATCCCTGAGGTACACCACTTGTAACCGAACTCCATGATGAATAACTTCCATCAACCACCACCCTCTGTCTTCTGTCAGCTAGCCAATTCCTAATCCAATTAGCTAAATCACCCTCAATCCCATACATCTGCATTTTCTGCAGAAGCCTTCCATAGGCCACCTTATCGAACGCCTTACTAAAGTCCATATATACCACATCAACTGCCTTACCCCCATCCACCTCTTTGGTCACTTTTTCACATGGACACTGTGATCTCTCTGCTCATCCACACTACCAAGTATCTTAACATTGGCCCAGTATTCTGTACTCCTGTTACTCCTTCCAAAGTGAATCACTTCGCCATTTTCCACATTAAACTCCATTTGCCACCTCTTAGCCCAACTCTGCAGCTTATTTATATCTCTCTGTAACCTGCAACATCCAACATCCTTCCACAACTCCACTGACTTTAGCGTCATCCACAAATTTACTAATTCATCCTTCTACACCCTCATCCAGGTAGGCTCTCATCATCAATCTTCAATCTACTCAGGCAGCTAATGGTGCCAGAAGAATGCTATTGTGACATTGTGCTGTTTAAGATAGGAAATGGTTAGCTTAATTAATTACAGGGCAATCAACCTCACAACAGTGATGGTCAAATGACCAGAAAAGATTTGCACAGTATAAATTGTCATTTACAGAGGTACAGTTCAATTAAAAACAGTCAGCATGGATTTGTTCAGGTAAGGCCATATCTAACAGGATTGAATTTTTTTGCAGTAACAGTAAGGTGAGGGGCCATGTTTTTGAGGATGAGCGTGAGATACAGGCTGATAGGATGGAGGCAATAGATGTTCTGAAAGAAGATGTATTAGCAATTTTGAAAAACCTGAGAGTCAAGAAGTCCCCGGCCTGATGGGATACATTCTAGGATACTTTGGGAGGCAAGGGATGAGCTTGTGGAGCCTTTAGCTTTGATCTTTGGGTCCTTACTGTACACAGGGATTGTGCCAAAGGTCTGGAAATGCCAAATGTTGTTACTCTCTTCAAGAAAGGAAATAAGAACGACTCTGGTAATTATAGGCCAGTTAGTCTTACTTCAGTGGCCAGTAAGTTAACAAAAGAGTCCTGAGAGATAGGATTTATAACCATTTGGAAAGATGCAGATTAATCAGGGATAGTCAGCATGGTTTCATGAGGGTTAAGTGCTGCCTCACAAATTTGATTGAATTCTTTGAGGAGGTAATTAAGTATTTAGACAAAGATACAGCAGTTGACGTCGTATACATAGATTTTAGTAAGGCATTTGATAAGGTTCCCATATAAGGCTTATAAGGAGGGGTGGGATAGAAGGAAATTTGGCCGACTGGATAAGTAACTGGCTGTCTCATCAAAGTAAGAAGTCTGACAACATCAGTTTTAAATCCAACCGATTTATTTGATAGTAAATTCATAAGCTTTCGGCTTTATGGCCTTCATCAGGCAAATGAGATGTTCTGGTGTCCAATAGCACACACATCAGCACAGACAGTTTACAGATTACTGATTAGAATGCGAATCTTTACACCTAACCTGCTATTCAAGTCTTAAAGTGGCTAACAATGTGAGTGGAAGGAGCACTGAGCACAGGTTAGAGAAATGTGTATTGTCTCCAGACAGCACAGTATTTGAGGTTTTTTGCTAACCCAGGCAAGTCACAGGGGTTTAGATAATGTGACATGAAGCCAAGATCCCTGTTAAGACCGTCCTCGTGGGTGTGGAACTTAGCTATCAGTCTCTGCTCACGACAGCTGAGCAGAGACTGATAGCTAAGTTCCACACACACGAGGACGGTCTTAACAGGGATCTTGGCTTCATGTCACATTATCTAAACCCCTGTGACTTGCCTGGGTTAGCAAAAAACCTCACTTACTGTGCTGTCTGGAGACAATACACATTTCTCTAACCTGTGCTCAGTGCTCCTTCCACTCACATTGTTAGTCACTTTAAGACTTGAATAGCAGGTTAGGTGTAAAGATTCGCATTCTAATCAGTAATCTGTCTGTGCTGATATGTGTGCTATTGGACACCAGAACACCTCATTCGCCTGATGAAGGCCATAAAGCCTAAAGCTTACGAGTTTACTATCAAATAAATCGGTTGAATTTAAAACTGGTGTTGTCAGACTTCTTACTGTGTTTACCCCAGTCCAATGCTGGCATGTCTACATCATGTCTCATCAAAACCAGAGGGTGGTGGTGGGAGGAAATTTTTCAGACTGGAGGCTAGTTACCAGCAGTGTATCACAGGGATCAGTGCTGGGTCCTCTGCTATTTGTGATTTTTATCAATGACTTGGAAGAGGGGGAGCGAAGGGTGGGTTAGTAAATTTGCTAATGAATCAAGATTGGTGGAATAGTAGATGAGGTGGAGGGTTCTTATAGGCTGCAAAAAGACATTGATAGAGTGCAGAGCTGGGCAGAAAAGTGGCAGATGAAGTTTAACCCTGATAAGTGCGAGGTGATTCATTTTGAATGCATATTCCAGAGTCAATGGCAGGGTTCTGAGGAATGTGGAGGAACAGAGATCTTGGGATTCACATCCACAGATCTTTGAAGGTTGCCATTCAAGTGGATAGAGCCGTCAAGAAGGCTTATAATGTGTTAACATTTATTAATGGGGGTTTGAGTTTAAGAGCCGTGGGTTATGCTATACTGGACCTTGGTGAGATCACACTTTGGAATATTGTATTCAGTCTGGTCACCTCACTATAAGGAGGATGTGAAAGCATTGGAGAAAGTAGAGAGGATATTTACCAGAATGCTGCCTGATTTGGAGGGTAGGTCTTATGAGGAAAGGTTGGGGCTTTTCTTTTTAGAGCAAGGAGGATGAGAGGCGACTTAATAGAAGTTTATAAGATGATGAGAGAGAAAAACAGAGTGGACATGCAGAGATTATTTCCTCAGGTGGATGTAGCTGTTACTAGGGGGCATAACTATATGGTTCATAGTGGAAGATAATAGGAGGGATGTCTGAGGTAGATTCTTTACTCAGAGAGTGGTTGGGGTGTGGAATGCACTGCCTGCTGCGATAGTGGAGTTGGATACTTTGGAAACTTTCAAGTGGTTATTGGATAGGCAGATGGAGCACACCAGAATTAAAGGGAGTGGGATAGCTTGATCTTGGGTTTGGACATAGCTTGGCACAACATTGAGGGCCAAAAGCCTGTACTGTGCTGTAATTTTCTATGTTTCTATGGGTTGGAGGGTAGGATTTTTGATATGGTTTGATATGAATTTCAGCAATGCTTCTGAGAAAGTCCCACATGGAAGATTGGTCAGAACATTAAAAGCTCATGGGATAAAGGGAAAGTGCCAATTAGACCCAAAAAGTAGCTCAGTGGCAGGAAACAAAAGGTTATGGTCACTGGTATTTGTGAAACTGGAAGATCATTTCCAGTAGGATTCTGCGGGATTCAGTACTGAGTTCCCTGCTGTTCATGTTATATAACAATGACATAGATTTTGTTTGTCGGATGATTATGAAGTTTGTAAATTCTAGAAAATGAGCCCTATGATTGAAAGTGAGGAACAGCGCTTTACACTGCAGGAAGATATATCGATGATTAGTCTGATGAACAGAAAAACGGTAAAACCAG
Source organism: Sphyrna mokarran (assembly GCA_024679065.1). NCBI lineage: Eukaryota > Metazoa > Chordata > Chondrichthyes > Carcharhiniformes > Carcharhinidae > Sphyrna > Sphyrna mokarran. Next base: position 97,951,296 of record JAGIQG010000003.1, on the reverse strand, counting down.
TAGAAAAGATGGTCAAGAGGGTGTTCTTTCTTTATTGATTGAGGCCTACAGCATATAAGTCATGCTATATATCCACAAAATATTAGTTGGAGTGCTAATTCTGATCACTGCATGACAGGAAAGATGATCACACTGGAGACAAAACAGAAGAAAACGATGAGGAGATTGTCAATAATGGAGAACCGTATCTATAAACATTGGGGCTTGGAACACATTGCTTGTGAAAGGGTATTGGAGATAGAACCCCTCAAAACATTACTCGTAAATTTGTATGAGGTACCATTGCCCACAAAGTTATGGACCAAGAGCTGGGAGGAGGTAATAGACTGGCAAGTTCTTTTTCAGCCATAGACATGATAGCTAAATGGCTTTCTTCCTCTGTGACATAAATTTTTCGTTATACTGGTTGACTATTTTTGATGCGAAGATGCCGGCGTTGGACTGGGTAAGCGTAGTGAGATGCTCATATGCTTGATCTTCTTGGAAATCCTCTTCGTTTGGAGCCGGCAGTTTGTGGTATCGATGGTAGCCATGATGTGGAGATGCCAGCATTGGACTGGGGTAAGTACATTCAGATATACTGTGACTATTTTTGGCTAGGGAATTCCCTTGTTCCTCAAATTGGATTGGCATGTGAGGAGGTAGAGGGGGCCTCAGTTTAACTTTTCATCTGAAAAACAGCATCTCCAACAGTACTCGGTACTGCACTTACATATCAGTGTGGATTATGTACTCAAGTTTCGACTGGGCCTTGAATCCACAACCTTCCAACTCAGAAAGAATGCTTCTATGGTTGTCAAAATTTGGGCACTTCACTTCCCTTTTTCCAAACAGCTTGTATATCAATACAATACAAAAGCTGCCTACTGTGCAACATAACTTCGTCTGAACACGTACAACCAACTCACAGACTAGTTCTTCCCTATCATCAGATTTTTGAATGGGCCTACCGTATAGAACATAGAAAAACTAAAGTACAAACATGCCTTTCAGCCCACAAGTTGCACTGATCATATTTCTACCTACTAGGCTTACCTATTACCTTCAATCCTATTAAGTCCCATATACTCATCCAGAAGTCTCTTAAAAGACCCTATCGAATCTGCCTCCACTACCACTGATGGCAGCCATTCCACGCACCCACCACCCTCTGAGTGAAAAACTTACCCGACACCTCCTCTGTACCTACTCCCCAGCAGCCTAAACCTGTGTCTTCTTCTGCAGCCATTTCAGTCCTGGGAAATAACCTCTGATAATCCACCCGATCAATACACCTCAACATCGTATGCACCTCAACATCGTATGCACCTCTATCAAGACCAAGCTCTCTCAACCTATCCTCATAAGACATGCCACTCAATCCAGGCAACATCCATGTAAATCTCTGCACCTTTCAATGGCTTCCACATCCTTCCTGTAATGAGGCGACCAGAACTGAGCACAGTACTCCAAGTGGGGTTTGACCAGGATCTTATTACAGCTGATAGTGTGAAGAGAACAATCTGTAACTGCAACATCACCCTCTCTTTTCCTTCTCTCCTATGTACTTTATGAATAGTATGCTTTGCATAGCACACAAGAAACAATACTTTTCAGTGTATCCCAATATATGTAAATCAAATCAAAACAACTATCCATTTTATTCAGATTGTGGAAGAAAAATAAAGTGGTTCCAAGTTCCTGGAACCAGGCAGTGTTTGAGCTACAAAGTTGCACGTATTCTGCCTTCAATTTTTCTTCTAACTCCAGCACAATGGCAAAAAAACTTCAAGTTTCTCAAGAATTGGAAGTCTTTTGCTGCGCAAGTAAAACTGTGAAGAAATTTCTCTTTGCCTGCAGACGAAGTAGGAAAACCGATGGTGGAAAGTGCAAGATTACTTATGAATACTGAGTTTCCTTCTTCACTTATACCCGGGATCATTCACCCCTGGCGACATCCTTCCCCAAATCCTCTCTGAACAACCCTGGGATTCATCCTGTGTCTTCCCCCCGCGGAAACAGGTCTATTTTCCTGGTGGAGCTGAAGTGGCGAGGTGATGCACGTCCTGACAACCACGACCACCCCCACCGTTTTACAATCCAGGCTCTCCCTTAGTCACCGCGGCCCAACTCCACTCACCTATCCAGCCAGAAGGTCCAGGGCGAGTTGAGGGGGACTCCGGACTTGTCGTGACTGTTGATCTCCTCGATGTGCCCCTGATCGAGGTGAATGGCCGCACTCTCCCTCTGCTTCTCCAGCTGCTGCTGTAAGTCCTGGCTCGCCGGGATCGCCATTTTCAGTATCCAGCCGGGAGGGGGTGGGGAGGGAGACAAGACAGGCTAGGGCGAGAGGCGGAGAGCGCATGCGCGCCGCCGCGGGGTAGGACCGATGACGTCATCCAGAATGCGTCACACACCTGCTCAGCGGTGATTGGTCACGGGGCGGGGCAGGAGCTCACGGCTGTTCTGATGCGGAGCGGTCAGATGTGGCACTGAGTGAATGAATGGGAATGATAGCATGGTTACAGTGCAGCACACCGTTCAGCCTGCCACTCCTGAATTAGCCCTCTAAAAGAGCTTCAGGTTTCGAAGGTTTTCGAAGATCACCAACAACTGGTACTGGCCCCTCCACACTATCGTCAAGAAAGCCCACCAACCCCTCTACTTTCTCAGGAGGCTAAAGAAATTCAGCACGTCTGCCTTGACTCCCACCAACTTTTACAGATACACCATAGAAAGCATTCTTTCCACATGTGTCATAGTTTGGTACAGCTCCTGCTCTGACTAAGACTGCAAGAAAATCTAAAGGGTCATGATTGTAGCCCTGTCCATCATGCAAACCGATTTTCTTTCCATGGACCCTGTCTACAACGCCCTCTGCCTCAGAAGACCAGCCACCATAACCAAGGACGCCTTGCACACCAAACGTACTCTTCCATTAGGGAAAAGGCAAAAAGTCTGAGAACACATACCAACCAACTCAGAACAACTTCTTCCTTGCTATCATCTGACTTTTGAATGGACCTACCATTTGTTAAGTTGATATTTGTCTTCACCCTATCTGTAAATGCAGCATGATACTCTGAAGCCGTTCCTATCCTTCTCCCCTATGTACATTATAAAGTGTGTTTTGTCTCTATAGAGCTTAAGAGACAATACTTTTCTCTGTATCCTAACACGTGACTGTAATTAATCACATTCACCTAGAGTCACTCCCGCCTCCTTCTCACTATAATCCTGCACATTCTTTCTTTTCAGATAATATAATTTCCTTTTGAATGCCTCCATTGAATCTGCTTCCACCAACCCCCTTAGACATCACATTACAGATCCTAACTATTCATTGTATGAAAGGGCTTTTTTGCTCATGTCAACATTGCTTCTTTTACTAATTACCTGAACATTGTGCCTTTTGGTTCTTGATTCTTCCACCAGTGGGAACAGTTTCTCACTATCTACTCTATTCAGACCCACACTTCTATCAAGTCCCCCTCTCAGCCTTCTTTTCTCCAAAGAGAACATTCCCATCCAATCTATCCACATAACTAAAGTACTTCATCCATGGAACCATTTTTGTTAATCTTTGCATTCTCTCTGAGGCGTTCGCATCTTTCCTAAAATGTTATGCCCAGAACTGGATGCAATACTCCAGTTGATCAATGTGTAACATAGGTTAAACCTAACTTCCTAACTTTTGTGCTCAATGCCCTTTTGATAAAGCCCATAATGCTATATTTTCCCTCAATGTGTCCTGTCTCTGCCAATGATTTATGTACTCAGTAGAAATTTAGCAACACCAATTTTAAATCCAACCGATTTATTTGATAGTAAAATTGCGAGCTTTCGACACTCTGTGTCTTTGTCAGGCAAATGCAGTGTTCTGGTCTGCAATAGCACATCAGCACAGACAGTCACAGATTGCTGATTAGAATGTGAATCCTTACATCTAACCTGCTATTCAAGTGTTAAAGTGGCTAACAATGTGTGTGAAGGGAATCCGGAGCATTGGTTAGAGAATTGTGTATTTTCTCCAGACAGCACAGTAAGTGAGGTTTTTTGCTAACCCAGGCAAGTTACGGGGGTTACAGATAGTGTGTCATGACGCCAAGATCCCTATTAAGACCATCCTTATGTGTGCGGAACTTTGGACACACGACAGCGCAGAGTCGCTGAGCAGAGACTGATAGCCAAGTTCCGCACACATGAGGACGGTCTTAATAGGAATCTTGGCTTCATGACGCACTATCTGTAACCCCCGTAACTTGCCTGGGTGAGCAAAAAACCTCACTTACTATGCTGTCTGGAGAAAATACACAATTCTCTAACCAATGCTCAGGATTCCCTTCACACACATTGTTAGCCACTTTAACACTTGAATAGCAGGTTAGATGCAAGGATTCGCATTCTAATCAGCAATCTGTGACTGTCTATGTTGATATGTGTGCTGTTGCAGACCAGAACACTGCATTTGCCTGACAAAGACACAGAGTGTCGAAAGCTCGCAATTTTACTATCAAATAAATCGGTTGGATTTAAAATTGGTGTTGCTAAATTCTTACTGAGTTCTTACTACCCCAGTCCAACGCCGGCATTTCTACATAATGATTTATGTACCAGCTCTTGAGTCTCCTTTAGAATTTTACTTTTTGTTTTATATTGTACTTCCACATTCTATCAAAATTAATCCATCACACTGTCTTAACTAAATTTTATCTCCAAAGATCATTAATTACTTTGTAAAAGCACCAAAGATGCACTGTAACCCACACTGGTAGAGAAGACTTCCAGAATATCTGAGTTATCATTAAGGAAAACACATTTTTAAGACAGTCTACGCTCTTTCCATAATTTAGAAAATGTTTGTTAAATCAATATTTTCAGTATGGGGAGGAAAATGTGTATTTTATGTCTTCTCTGACTTCTTCTACTTTATAAGCCTAGTGCATTTTGGGATGCAGGATCCATGTTTTCTTGTTAGTTTGACTGTTTCAGCAATAAAGAACAATTGTAATAAGAATCATCTGTGCAACTTGTGTACTGATTGATCTTGAAAGGTTACAAAACCAAAAGCACAACATCACACCTGAGCAAAGGATTGCTGCAATCTTCAGCCAGAAGTGCCAAGTGAATAATCCATCTTGGCCTCTTCAGATGCCATGTTCAGCCAATTCACAAATATCAAGAAATGGCTGATAGCACTGGATATTGCAAAGGCAATAGGCCCTGACAATATTTCAGCAATAACTGCTTAAGACTTGTGCTCCAAACCTTGCCGTCCAAGATTCCAAAAGAGAAAATGCTGGAAAATCTCAGCAGATTGGCAGCATCTGTAAGGAGAGGAAGGAGCTGATGTTTTGAGTCCAGATGATCCTTTGTCACACGACAAATCCAGGGCAAATCCAACCTTGTCAATTACCACCCCATCATTCTATTCTCGATCATCAGTAAAATGATGGAAAAGGTCATCAATTGTGCTATCAAATAGCACTTGCTTAGCAATAATCAATGATGTTCAGTTTGGGTTACACCAGAGACACTCATTTACTGATCTCAATGCGGCCTTGGTTCAAACATAGTCAAGAGAACTGAACTCCAGTGGTGAGGGGAGAATGACTATCCTTGATATCAAGGCAGCATTTGACAGGGTATGGCAGTATGAAGCTTTGGCAAAACTGGAGTCAGTGGGAATCAGATTAAAAATGCTCTGCTGATTAGAGACATACCAAGCACAAAGGAAGATGGTTGTAGTTGTTGAGCATCAATCATCTTAGATCCAGGCTATCACTGTAGGAGTTCCACAAGGTAGTGTCTTGGCCCAATCATGTTCAGTTTCTTCAACAATAAACTTTCTTTCCATCAAAAGGTCAGAAGCGGGGATTTTCGGTGATGATTGCACAGCATTTATCATCTTTTGCAATTCCTCAGATATTGAAGCAATTCATGTCTAAATGCAACAAAACCTAAATAATATCCAAGCTTGGCAAGTAACATCTATGTTACACAGATGCCAGACAAGATCAACTCCCAAAAGTGAGAATTTAACCATTGCCCCTTTCATTACTGAATCCCTCACTATTAAAATCTTAAGGTTACCCCTGACCAGGAACTGAACTGGCCAGATACACACTGTAGCCGTGGCAAGTAATTCACCTCCCGACTCTCCAAAGCCTGTCCACTATCTACAAGGCACAAGTCAGTATTGTGATGGAATACTCTCCATTTGACTGGATGAATACAGTTCCAACAACACTAAAAGAAGCTTGATGCCATCCAGGAAAAAAAAACAGCCTGCTTGATTGGCACTCCAGCCACAAATTTTATTTTCCTCCACCACCAACACATGGTGGCAGCTGTGTATGCCATTTACAAGATGCACTGCAGGAACTCACCAAGGCTCCTTAGAGAGCACCAACCAAACTCATAACCATTATAGTCTAGAAGGACAAGGGCAAAGATTGCTGGAAACATTCCCAACTGGGAGTTCTGCTCCAAGTAATTCACCATCCTAATGTGGAAATATATTGCTGTTCTTTTGCTGTTGTTAGATCGAAATCTTGAAAATCCTCCCCAACAGCACGGTATGTGCTACGCCATGTGTGCTGCAATGGTTCAAGAAGAAAGTTCACCAAGGACAATTAAGGACAATTAAGGATGGATGATAAATGTGGCTTAGCTAATGATGCCCACATCCAATGGATGAATTTAAAAACAGTCTTGCTTAGTGGGTGGGATTGATAAGGCACTGAAATTTAATGGGATAATCCAATTCGAGATATTATCTTATGTGTCAAGGGACCAGCGTTAGAAAGGGATATAAAGCCACAACTCAAGGATTTTATTGCTGCAGCCATAAAAATGTGACTTGGTCAGTCCTAGGAAGTCACGTAGAAGAATTTGTTCAGTGGCTGACAACCTAGGAAGGAATTCAAGCATTTGGATCTTACTAATCAACAGTACAAGTATGTTTAATAGATGTTTCCATATTAAGTAGAAATTATTTCATGTAATTGATGCTTAGCATGAGATGAGGACTTTGGAGGAAAGAGAGAGTCTCTGTTTAAAAGTCTTGCAGATATATGGCTAAGGGACTCTTTTTGCATCAAGAGATCTTTTTGCAGTGACTTATGGAATTATCAAATGACACTCCCTGAGGACCAGTGATGTGTGGGCATAAAGTCATCACTTATGCAATAGGAGAGCAATAGAATATTCATGCATTATGGGATATCACGATTGGGTTTGTAATGATCTCTCCAGATCACAACCATATACTGCTGCTGTTCGATATCCTTTGCCTGTTAACTATTGTTAAGACTAACTTCGGTACCTTTCCTGTAAAATATAAAACAAAACAAAATTTTGCTCTGTTAGCAAATTTGGTTAATGGCAGGTTACAGTTACTTTTATTGAGGTGGCACAGTGGTTAGCACTCACAGTGCCAGGGACCCAGGTTCAATTCCGGCCTCGGGTTACTGCCTGTGTGGAATCTGCATATTCTCAATGTGTCTGCATGGGTTTCCTCTGCGCACTCTGATTTTCTCTCACAGTCCAAAAATGTGCGAGTTAGTTGATTGTCCGTGCTAATTTGTCCTTAGTGTCAGGGAGACTAATAAAGTAAATATGTTGGGTTATGGGGATAGGGCCTGGGTGGGATTGTTGTTGGTGCAAATTTGATGGGCTGAATTGCATCCTTCTGCACTATAGTAATCCTATGATTCATGCAGTTTTGGGTATAAATTCCTTGCTGGTTTTCTTTGCACTCCCTGACTCCTCTGAAAATACAAGGTTCATTACAGTTTTGCCTTCTACTGTCTTGTTCCTTCCTCTCTCTGGTGGTAGCGGAGACAAATCATGACCAAAGGATCTTAAGATCTAATTTCTTCGGATTCCTCCCCTTCTTGTTTGACTTATCTACTGCTGGGGTCTCACAGGTTGTAGTGGGTTTGTATTTGCATCATTTATACTGACATCTCCATTATCACCATACATCTGCAAGACTTTTAAATAGGTGCTCTCACTTCCCTCTGTACTAAGTATCAATGATTCAAACAAAATTTGAATATAATTTCCACTTGATGTGGAAAACCGTTATTAAGCCAGTAAACAATAGCATATACTTATAACACCAGGTGATTGGTGAGATTTGAGTCCCGGAATTCCTTCCTGGGTAGTCAGTCCATTGAACAAATTCTTCTGCATGATCTCCCATGACTAGGCCACATTTCTATGGCTGCAGCAGTGATATTTTTGTGGCTTATATCCCTTTCTAACTCAGGTTCCCTGACATATAAGGTAATATCTTGAATTGGGTGATCCAATTGTCTTTCAATTATCAATTCCACCAATGCAATGCGAAACTACCTGCTTATGGTGATTTCTTTCTCTCAGCAGGGATGTCCCCAGGTCCGTATTAGCAATCTGTATTTTACATTCTTAAAAATGGTTACATTATCAACTGGTAGCAATATTATATTGCAACAAAGTACAAATGATGGGTTATAAGGAAATCATTTTCATTGCCTCTGTAAAATGAATTTGGTCTAGTCTGGCTTAATTTTGACACTAACTGGCATATCATTCACAGTGAGTTAGCTGGTAGAGTATGGTTGTTCTTTTGGGGTTTTGGTGAGATACTTTGTGGGAAAGCAGGATCCAATTGCTATGAAGTACTATATGTTCTTCGCCTCTAGCCATACAGGCCAGTAACAAAAATAAGGTGTACTTCCAGTGAAGAGTAAGAAACAATAGAGTGAACCAAAATCACTGATGTAAAGGTATTATTGGCATCGAGGAATGCCAGACACTTGCGCTGTAGCTGTTCTGAATATTTACATGCTGTTAATTTTTGGCCTTATCTAGCCACTTCAGAAGAAGTGCACATACATGTGCACAAATTATTTGTTTTCACCCTGAGGATGTGGACACAACTGGCATGACTAATATTAATTATCCATCCCCAGCTAGCCTGTGAAGATGTTGATGGTCCTGTATTCGGAATTGAAGCAAGTTTCTCTGACTGAGTGAAGCAAGAACTGTATCCTCTTTCAGGAAGCAGCTAAGGATTGATTACATTACTGAGACTGAAGTCACATGAAGGACCAAAAAAAGTAACAGTGGAAGGTTTGATTCCTAAAGTATATTTGTGAACTAAAACCAAAAACAGAAAATGTTGGAAATATACAGGTTTCTGGCAGCTTATGTAGAAAGAAAAACAGAATTAATGTTTAGTGCTGTCAGATTTGCTATGTTTTTCCAACATTTTCCATATTTACTTCAGAGTTCCAACATCTGCAGTATTTTGCTTTCATAGTAATGAACCAATTGGCTTTTAACAAATTGTTATGGTCAGATTTATTGATATCAGCTTATTATTTCCAGACTTTATCAACTGAAATAAAATTCTAAAACTTTCAGTTCAATCATATCCTCTGTATTATTAGTCTAGCCTCTAAATTAGTCTGTCACCAAACCCACACAATCATTTTTTCTATGTACAATAAATTGCAAATATTATATATTTACTTAATATTAAAATGTATTACTTCCTTTCATATACTGTAAGGCAGTATATTAAAGTTTGCTAGTAAGGTAATTCTACTATAATGTTTGCAGTGCATCTACTGTGCATCTACAGTAAATCTACTATAATCTTTGCAGTGCAATGTGTCACTTATTCTATGATAATTTCAGCGATATAGTTTTGGGCTTGAATTCAATGTGACAGCATATTGTTTAACATGAAAGCTTTTGTAATGTTGCAACCTACTATTCTTGAAGTATTAATAGCTTAAAAAAAGCACAAAAGTGCATCCGTTCCAAAGAAGAGTCAAATTTTACTCAAAACAATAACTCGATTTCTCTCACCTCAGATGCTGCCAGAGCTGAGTTTTTTTTCAGCACTTACTATTTTTATTTTAGATTTCCAATATCCACAATGTTTTGCTTTTGTAAAAGCAATTTTTTTCTTTTTTAGATGTCAATGGCAAAATGATGCAGAGTGACATGATTAAAAAAGACATTTGGGATCCTTCAGTTTATAAACCAAGGCATAAAGTACAAAAACAGGATGGTTATAATGAACCTTTATGAAACACTGAAATAAAAAGTGCTGGAAACACTGAATAGATCTAATAGCATTTGTAGAGAGAGAAAAACAGAATTAATGTTTCAAGTCAAACAGGATATTTTAGATTTTTTTGTTTTCTAAAACACTAGTTCAACCTCAACTGGAGCAGTATGTCCAATTCTGGACACTGTATATTTCAGGTGAAAGTTTCAGAGAAGATGCAGAAAATGCCCAGAAGAATGGTTCCAGGGTTGAGGGTTTCATTTATAGGGATAGATTTGAGCAGCTGAAGTGTTCACCATAGAAATTATTGAGGAGAGATTTCACAAAGGTTTTCAAAATCATAAGGGATCAAGAGTAGAAAGAGGAAAACATTTCCTTTGGTGGTAAGACTGAAAACCAGAAGGACAGATTTAAGATAATTGGAAAGAAAAAATAGTGATTGGTTAAAATATGGATAGTACTCCCAAAGAATGCAGCTGAAGCAGATTCAATTATGGTTTTGCCAAAGGGCATTGATAAGCACTTGAGAAAAAAACAGGGTTAAAGAGAAAGGGCAAGGGAGTGCAACTGATTGAATTGCTCTTTATATAAGTATATAGTCCTCAGCAACTGCTGTTTCATTTCACGTGGCCAGCACGCTGATATCATCTTTGACAACTTGTGGACATGCACAGCATGAGCATCATGCAGATTACAGGTAAGGTAGCCAATATTTCAGTCACAAAAGGGATATCTTAACATCTAGAGATATTGCCTCTCCAAAATCAGGTAAATTCAACAGCAGCATCACTCTCTGATTAAGGAAAGGGACAGGGGCTGTTGCTTGCTGGATGCTAAATTAGGAGTAAGACATGAGGAAACCATATGACACTTCTACACAGCGAAGCATCAGGATAAATGTATTAAATACACTACACATTGTTATTGAATCTTATTATTACTGTGTGGTCCTAGTTATTACACTGTACCAAATGTGGCATTGTATAGACCATTTTGCTATTTCAGTGCATTGTATAAGTAAACAGTTTTTGCATGCAAAGCACCATGAAATATACACCTTTAGGACCATTGCATAAAATTCTGATTAGTAGCAAATATGGAACATACATTAGGAGTGTTTTGACAGGTAATGGTGGAAAGTTCAAGGAACAATTTTGCTGCTAACATTATTGCACTGCATCTTCAGGAATAAAAAAGAAGCTTTTGCTATAGCTCAAAAAGGAAGATAAGGAAACTATTGATGATGGATAAAGGAGTCAGTAAATCTCAACATGGGGATAGACAACAAACTCTCAAATGTTACATATATTACTAATGGGAATTCCAAACCACTAATCACTTAAACCTAATAGTTACTGATGGTGCTATCCAGGCAGCAGAACATACCTTACTCCATGGGAAGCAATCTAGTTCCAGTTAGGTACAGCCTCCTCAAGCATATTGAAGCAGTTTTGATATTCATACACCCACAGAAGGAAAAAAACGCTGAATACATTTACCCAGAGTGAAATCTAATTTACTCAGCCTGCTGCTCTCACCTTTCCTGTTTCCCTAGCGCATATAACTACTGGATTAATGCCAAGGATGATCAACCAAAGAATTTGCTGAGTTGCTCTTGTAGAAAGCTGGCCTGGACTTGACAGGCCAAGTAGCCTTCAAATAAAACAGCCAAAGAATTTGAACAAGTTAGAGAGATCAAAAGGAGTTGAGAGAAAAAAAAGCCAAATAATGAACTGGTCAAATATACTTAAGAAGGAATAGCAATCAAAGAAACAAAAGGGGTGATCTCAGAGCAAAGTACCTATCAGTCAAAAGCCAATATGCTTCATGAAATCACTCAGCTGCTGTAAACACCACAACTGCCAAGTATTATTACAAGAGATTCTCACACAGATGACATGTTAAGCAGCAGGATTTCCAATTACGTTTCTTGCATGCTTGTTAACAAGCACATAGTGACTTCAGTTGGTGATTTGTCCACAATCTATGTTAGTATTAGGTTCAGCTCAAGTCAGAATGAATGTTCAAAATTAGTGACTGAGTACAAGATATAACTTCCAATGTTAATTTGTACGTTTGGATTTTAATTTATTTCTCCTGTAGGTAGGGTTAGCTGATCACCCATTATAACACCAGGTGGGACTCTGGTGTTAATGGGACAATCAAGATGCCCATTCCCCCAGCTGACATGGGTTTTAATTCCTGACTGTTCAAATTCGACAACCTAGAATTGAATTTCTCCCTGATTTGTATAACATTACTGAGTAACATCTGGTTAACAGTGAGCTGAAGAAAGGAACTGTGCTTAATTTCCAGTGTGACATACATCATTAAGGTCATATTTTTGAATTAAAAAGAATATCACACTAAATAAAGGACATTTGGCATAACTCACTGATGGCTGGTAACTACCTAATTGCTTTACACCTACCATTTCTATCCTTGATTTAAAATCTCACTTGCAATTATGCAGTACAGCACTTTAACATCTTATAACTAAGTTGAAATTAAACACTGCAAGGGAATAACAGAGAAAAACCAGTGACTAACAGCAAGAACATACATCAGTGGATAGGCTATCATTGATTTAACAACAAGTATTCTAACAACCTCAGAGTTTAGACATTAAGAATTTGTCTGTTTGTTTTTCATTGTCTCTGTCTTAGTTCATTGTCCACCTCCTTGTATCTTCTGTGCTGCCTACGTCGTCATATCACTGTTTTTAAATATACAATATTATCAAGGATTTTGATAAGCAGGGAGAAACTGCTTCCACTGGCAGGAATATAGGTGAACAGAAGATACCAATTTAAGATAATAGACAAAGAAGAGAAAAATGTAGTCAGCTGGAATCTGGGATCTATTGCCATAACAGTGGTGGAAGCTGATTCAACAGTAACTTTCAAAAGGACACTAAAAAGAAAAAAATCCAAGGTTATGGTGCAAGAGAAAAGGAATGGAACTAATAAAATAGTTATGTAAAAGAGGCAGTGCAAGCATGATGGGTTGAATGGCTTCATTTTTTGCTTCATGATTCTACTAGCTATCTGTCTTTGACTTTTGTCTTTTCCTCTTTCTCTCTCTGCACAAGTTTCTTATTGATTCTGTACATCTCCTGTGTGTTACCTACTGTTTTTGAGTATTTCTCATGCAGTGATCCTGATTTCCTCTCCTTTTATAAATATAGGATCTGGAGAGGCACAGTACAGATCAAGTGCACTTTTCCTTACCTAACTATGCTCGAACTTGGTGAATCAGGTCGATAACCTGGGTCACTCTTGCCTCAGACTGACATGGCTTTGGGTTGCCAGCTATGTTGTAATTGCTAAATTATTTGTTTCTGAGAACTGACAAATTTTTTTGTAAACAAGACAATTTGATCAGTTGTAGGTCTTTTAACATTGAATCCTTTAATAAATATTACAGCAAATTGCAAATTTTGTACTTTCATCCCTGCAACTTGGAGGCAGCTTGCCAACTTGTTTAATCTATAGTTCCACTAATTTCCTCAAAGTTTTAATCTCTTACAGAGCATTTAGTGGTTGATTAAAATGCAATTGATCTGAACAGACATTGCTATTACTGTGATTATGTAAACACCAATTATTTCCATATCTTGAGCAGAACTTGTTGCACACTATATATGTAATTTTATCTGTTTACTAATTGCATTTATCTGGTTTGTGTATGTTTCAAACATACATTTTTAAAAATGTATATGTTTTTCCTTTCAGATATTCTTAGATGTATATCTTTAAGATACATAGTTAATTAGTTGTGGTTTAATTACTTAAACACACTGCAGAGAAACAGGCCATTTAACCCTTCAGTTCTGTGCCAGTGCTCATGCTCCACACAAATTATCTCTCGCTTCTTTTAGTCCAACCTTGGAAATATAATCTATTCCTTTACCCCTCATGTCTTTATTTAACCTTCCATTAAATACTTCTTTGCTATTCCATTCACCTACTCCTGATGATGGAATTTCACATTCTAACTGCTCTATGGGCAAAATCCCCCACTGAATTGATTGATCTTACATTTATGGCCTCTAGTTTCCACAAGTGGAAACATTTATCCAACAATTACTCTATCGAAAGCCTTCATTAAAAACCTTGTATTTTTTAGAGAAAATCTCTGGTGTCATCTATCTGAATCTCATTTTGTACATTTTTCTGTCCGATAACCACTTTAAGATAAGGAGACCAGAACTTTACACTGAGTACTCTGTGGCCTAACCAATTAGTGATAATATTACTGAACTGGTAATTCAGAGATCTGGCAAGAATTCTCCATCATTGCCAGTTGTTGGGATTCTCCAGTCCCACTGCTGGGAATGGAGATTTGGCTGAAATCCAAATTCTCTGTACTTGCTGGCAGCAATAGCAGGTCACACAGGACCTAAGAATTCCATCCCTGGACTAATACTCCAAAAATGGAAGTTAAAACTGCATCACAATAACTAAGGATTTTAAATTCAATTAATGAATGAATCAGCATGTAAAGTTTATGTCAATAATGATAATAATGAAACAACTAGACTGTTGTAAAAACCCATTTGGATCAACAACATGGGTAATGCTCTGGGGACTTGAATTTGACTCCCACTCATGACAGAAGGAGAAATTCAAATTCAATACAAATCTGGAATTAAAAGTTTGATCACAGAATCACTGAAGTGTAGCCATTCAGCCCATCCAGTCTGCATCAATTCAATAAAAGAGCATGCCATCCAGGCCTGTCCCTCTGCATCATTCTTGAACAGGGATCTTGGCTTCATGTCACACTATCTGTAACCTCCATGACTTGCCTGGGTTAGCAAAAAACCTCAAATACTGTGCTGTCTGGAGACAATACACATCTCTTTAACCTGTGCTCAGTGCTCCTTCCACTCACATTGTTAGCCACTTTAAGACTTGAATAGCAGGTTAGGTGTAAAGATTCACATTCTAATCAGTAATCTGTAAACAGTCTGTGATGTTATATGTGCTGTTTGAGACCAGAACATCTCATTCACCTCATGAAGACCAGAGGCTCGAAAGCTTGTGAGTTACTATCAGATAAATTGGTTGGATTTAAAACTGGTGTTGTCAGACTTCTTACAGTATTTATCCCAGTCCAACGCTGACATCTCTATATCATCTTTGAAACCCACCCACCTTTGGATACTAAGGGGTAATTTACCATGGCCAATCCACTTAACCTGCAGATCTTTGTGCTGTGGGAGGAAATGGAGCGCTCAGAGAAAACATATGCAGCTACGTGAAGAATGTGCAGTACCCACACAGTCACCGAAGGCAGGAATTAAACCTGGATCCCTGGAGCTGTGAGGCAGCAGTGCTAACGACTGTGCCACTGTGATGACCATGAAGTCATTGTCAATTGTCCTAAAAACTCATCTGGTTCATTATTGTCTTTTAGGGAAGGAAATCTGTCGACCTGGCCTATGTGTAACTCCAAACTCACAGTGTGGTCAACTCTTAAATGTTCATAGGAATGGGCAATAAATGCTGACCCAGTCAGTGATGCTCATAGCCCACAAAACAATTAAATAAAAGTTCACCACTAGGTGGCCAGTCACATCTGCCAGATAGGGCTTGTGATAGGTAGTAAAAGGACATACGAAAGGGAAACATCATCCATTTGTCACTTCATCCTCACCAATTTAGCTGGCACAGATAAACCTATGTTGTGAAGATGCTGGCGTTGGACTGGAGTAAACACTGTAAGAAGTCTGACAACATCAGGTTTAAGTTCAACTGATTTATTTGACAGTAAGGCACAAGCTTTCGGGGTTTGCCCCTTCGTCAGATGAAAGACAACCTGATGAAGGGGCAAACCCTGAAAGCTTGCAAGTTTACTATCAAATAAATCAATTGGACTTAAGCCTGGTGTTGGCAGATAAACCTATCCATGACTGTATTGGTAGGGGTGAAAGTGATCAATGCACAGACTTTGTGAAAAAGGAAGTCTTCTAGCAGAGAATAGATACCATCCACCCTGTTGTGTGGCTCTACCACAATGTTAAATAGGATGGAGTGAATCTAGGTCTAGCAACTCAAAACTGGACATCCATGAGATGCTATGGACCATCAGGATTTTGTTCAACCACAGTCTGTAACCTCATGGCCCAACATATCTCTCACTCTATCATTACCATCAATCCAGGGGGTGAATCTTGTTCAATGAAGATTACAGGAAAGCATGCCAGGTATAGCACCAGGCACACTTAAAAATGAGAAACCAACTTGGTGAAACTGCAACACAGGACTGATTGCATGCTAAAAAGTAGAATGAGCATGCAATTTAAAGAGCTAAGCGATCTTACAAAAAATTGATCAAATCAAAGCTTTATGGTCCTGCCACATCCAGTCATGAATGGTGAGCACAATTAAACAACTAATTGGTCCAGGGGACTCAATTAATATCCACATCCTCAATGACCGGGAGGCCAACCAGTGAGTATAAAAGACAAGTTTGATGCAAATGTAGCCATCTTCAGCCAGAAGTGTCAAGTGGATGATTTCTCTCAGCTGTTTCTAAGGTCCTCAGCATCATAGATACCAGCCTTCAGCCAATTCGATTCACTCCATGTGATATTAAGAAATGACAGAATGCACTGGATACACTTAATGATGGCTAAATCTTCAGCCCTGAAAATCACTTTTTAAACACCTTTGTCTCTCTCCTGTCCTGCCCGATTTCAAAGTTTTTTTGAAAGCCCTCATCTGACCACACTTTCGTTATTGCTCTTTATAGCTACTTTTTTGATTTATAACCAATTATTTTTAATTATATACCTCCATGAATCACCTTGACATTTTTTTCTGTGCTAAAGAATTATTTACATGTAAATTGTTTTGGTCATGATCCTAATGGTGGATGGTGGCACTGTGTTAGCACAGGTGCCTCACAGTGCCAAAGACCTGGGTTCAATTCCAGTCTTGGGTGATTATATAGAATTTGCATGTTCTCCCT
This sequence comes from Sphyrna mokarran, assembly GCA_024679065.1. Classification (NCBI taxonomy): domain Eukaryota; kingdom Metazoa; phylum Chordata; class Chondrichthyes; order Carcharhiniformes; family Carcharhinidae; genus Sphyrna; species Sphyrna mokarran. Next base: position 97,934,270 of record JAGIQG010000003.1, on the reverse strand, counting down.
GTGTGTACATGGATTTCCTCTGGTTTCCTTCCATAGTCCAAAGATGTGTGAATTTGGTGGGTTGACCTTTTGTCCTTTAGTATCCAAACATTGGTAGGTTAGAGGAATTGTGATATGACAGCTAATGATCTTGATGTTCTGTCCTATGTGACAGAATGTAGATTTGCATTTAAAGGTATCACTTTTTTCCATCATTCACCCATATAGAAGGGGAATAGAATTGAATCTGGACTATATTGCAACTGCTCTTGCTATTTATTATGCAGTTGAATTCTTATGGCAAACCTCTTCCCTAGCCTTTCTAATTTAAGATTTTGTGTACTTTTTCTAGTAGATTATTTTACTTTTCAGTGTCAAAAAGTACTTCTTTATTTTGGGCCAGTTTACCCACTAATCACAAACAACATCATAAGCATTCTTCTAATCAGATTAGCCACAATTGTCTATGATTGCAGCAGATAAAAAAACAAAAGTGTTCTAATGATGCATTCACTTTGCACTTTCTGGACTGAATTCAGTTCCAGTCAGGCAGAATTCTATTCACATTATTGGCCTGGTGCCTGGCAACTTTAGCTGTACTGTGTAACAGAGTCTTTTAGCATGCCTGGATATATATAAGCCCAGAGCTGTTCCCCAGAAGTTTGACATGTCAATACTAAGAAAGTGGGGTGGGGCATATGCTTGTCCTCTAAGCATTTAAATTAAGATCAATGGGTCCCCGTGCACTTTGCAGACAAGGTGTGACATGAATTGGGTTAACATTCCATGCAATGTCAACCTGCTTCATTTCACTTCTCATGAGAATCATTCTGGATCGTGACCCTAGATTTACATCGTGAGTCTAATATGGTGAACCTGAATTCACTTTACACCAATATTTACATCTGCAGTGTAAATGTACCATAAGTAAAACATGACAGTATATTTGAACATAGAAACATTACATATACATTTTGTAATTAAATCATTCAAAAGCAAAGCCATGAAATATTGCACTTTGTAGATGTTTAATGAGACACAATTTTTCATAAAATTATTTTTCAGATTATGGCAATGTGAAGATTGGACATTTTTTAATATTTTCAAAAGAGATTACATATGATATATATCAAATTGGTCTGCTTAGTTATCAGAAAACCACAGATTTTTATTCTATAGCTCTGAGAAAGTCCAATCTTTAATCAAATCTTTTAAGTAGAATCGATATATATTGTTGCAGTTGCATTTCTGTGCAATACAAATCCTGCTATATGGGCTCTGTGTGCTTTCAACATGAAGAAGAATCCATATTTATAATAAATGTGCTCTGTGGGACCTTAACAACTAATGAAAAGGATGAGCGAATTATACTCTAGAGAATATTTAGCATCAGCACATTATGAAATATTAAATCTGGATAGAGTTGACTCCTCCCTCCCTTTGCAATAGTGTACAAGATGAAGAATAATGTAATCTTAGTAAATGGGCAACAAGGTGAAATAGCAAATAGATACTTATTTCTGAAAATTAATATGTCAATAAAGGTTGAGTGCTCACCATTACTAAGATGTGACCATCAAGAACTGTCAACAAATTGAAAAGGCTAAATTCAAGTATGAAGGCCCAAATCTGATTTTAAAGTGCATTAAGTAGAGTGAGGAACCTTCCAGCTCGCTATTGTATGTTGCGTTTACATGGCCACATTGAATTCCCTACATATTACGCCCACGGATCTAGATACAAAGCAAATAGACAACATTCATGAATGAATTACTTAAGTACAATGGTATGGAGTATCCAATTACATCATATCTGCCCAGAATGCACTGAACACTGTTCCAGTTTTGCTGAGGTTAAGTTATATGCAAGTTTCCATGCATGCTTATTTGCATAAATCTAAAATCACCCGTCAATCACTGCAATCGAACAATAAAAGGAAGCATCAGTATAGTTGTAAGATTGCAAGACAATGATCAATTTAATAGACTTGGTCTTTTTTTAAAATTTTATTTCACTTGTCTCCTTTGATCTGTTGGCTGTACATAAAACATTTGAATGGAGCAGTCATTTGAAGTTACACAAGTGTGTCCTTTTTAAGTTGTTTTTGGCTGAATTTTAATTGAATTTAAAGTAATTACAGTAGCAGCAAATGGAGAAACAAACCTGAGTCAGTCTTCAATTGTTTGCTGGACTCTGCTGGTACAGCAAAGATCATAAATACCGAGCCCGAACGCTTGCGAATCTGAGAGCAATGTGTTGGGACGTAAGAATGGGAGCATCCAGCAGAACCTGATCATTCTGACCTGAAGGCATGGTTAGTTCTGTGGGCAGGAATTGCTTCGATCGTCAATAGGACTTCTCAACGAATGTAAAAAAAAATAAAGTTGGGCAAGCTTTAGTGTTATTTCATTGGAGCACATCGAATTTCTGTGGATCTCTTGAATAGAAATCAGGTGGAAACTCCAGACTGATATGCATAGATCTCACCCCTCTTGTGTGACTCTATCCACTTGCACCTCTTCCCGTAAGAGGTTTCAAATTGAAAATGCGAGTTGATACAACAATGCAACGATTTCAAATTCTATTCTTTATAATCATCATTCCTCCGTGACATTAAGCTGATCTTTCTCCATACCTTACTGTCACTGTAACATTATATTTTTCACCACCTCCTTTCCTTCTCCTTATGTACTCAATGAGAAGTATGCTTGACTGAATAGCGCCAAAAGACAATATTTTTCACTGTATCCCACTACATGTGGCAATAATAAATCTAATCAAACCTTCCCCTTCTCTTCCGATGTAATCTCCTCCAGCCCTACAACCCTCCGAGTTACCTGCGCTGCTCCACTTCTGCCCTTTTGACCAGCTCCGATTTTAACAACTCCACGATTAGTGGCTGTGCCTTTAGCTGCTAAGCTCTTGAATCCTCCCCCTAGACTATTCTGCCTCTCCCTGTCTTCTCCTTTATAAGAGCTCCTGCAAGCCTATCTCTAAGGAAGCCTTCAGTCATCTCCTCTAGTGTGCCTCACATGGCTCTGTCTCAAACTTAGTTGGATAACGTTCCCGTGACGTTTCCAATAGGTTAAAGGGCTTATATAAAATTACAGTTGTTGTCTGCTGTATTAAATTACACTCACTCCATTATTTCTTACGGTCTTGCCAATTTAATTGCGGTGGCTTTAGTGGTTTACATACTCACCTAGCAATCTCCGGGTCTGAGTATCCAGTGAATACCCATAGCCTGTTAGGGGATTTTTATTTACTCTCCCAAAAAACGGAAACAGATGCGAATCCTTTCCCAGCTCTGTGGCCCGGAAATCTTCCGGAGCTCCTCTGTTTGGACTTCAGTGAAGCCTGCCTTCTGACAGGATCAGAGAGCTACAGCGAACGTGTCCATAGGGGGTGCATGTGTATTAACTACATGATAGGAAACCTCAAGCAGAGGAGAGTCGCAGCTGCTTCCAAGCTGGCATCGAATAGGCTGCTTTGCTCCAATTGTTTGTGTGAAAGCTACCGGATTACTTACCTTCCACTCTCCTTTTATTTGCTTCTAATGTTGCTGTGACAGTGCCTGGCGTAAAAAAAACTTAAACCAAAAAAAAACACACAGGTATTTCGTCGCAATAATGTAAAATGGATTCTCTGTTGCATCATGCTTTTGTGCTCTGAGACAGTAGTGTAAAACGTGCATCGAGTTTAATCTAAAAGGTTGGCAGAGATTACTATGCATTTTAATTGCACCCCACCCCTCTTCCCTATCCCCACCCCGAATGGAAAATGAACAGAGTGGTAACGTAGTTAAAGTGTTAATTCTTGTCAACCATGCAATGTGTGTGTGTGCTGGTCTGTATGCCTTTGTATTTTATTGGAGTGGCTACGGAATATGTGCAGCAGTAATTTGCAGGATCAGTCTTTCCTCTCTGCAATCCACAGATGGGCGAAATGCTGTATAATGTATCCAAGAGAACAAATCCTGCGGGTTATTAATGTAATCAACAGCAACAAAATAAGGATTTCCTATTCCCACGGATGTATAATGGTCTCTGATCTATCCGGGAATGGTTTGGGCTTCGAATAGCTGCAAAATAAAATCGGGAGGGGAGGGGGGGTGCAAAAAAAAGACTGACATCTCTTTGTGTTGATCAACAGTGGTTAGAGGCAGTTACTCTGGGGGTGGAGGGAGACAGGAGTACAGAAAGAGCGACCCTGCTTTGCCGGGGGGAGGTGAGGGTGTGGGGAGTTGAGGGGAGGAGAGGGGTGGGGGTGGGGGTATTCTTACACAGTGCAGCAGGGAACTTGCGCAGTTGGGCTGGGAAGGATTGGATTTGTCTTCATGCGAGAGAGAGAAAGCTGGGAGCCCGGGCTGGCCAGATGGCGGGGGTCAGGGATTTTACCAGCTGAAAACAAAGGGGATTGGGATTTTTTTTACTATATGGAGGAAAAAAGCTGTCACCTTCTTCTCTTCTGCGCAGCCTCACTCTAACCCTAAAGTCATTCTCTTAACCACTCACCGGAAGTTCAGCTCTCACTGCCATGGCTGGGAAAGAAGAGGTATTAGTATTTATTCTGATTTTCACCTTTTGTGGAGATTGAGTGTGTGTGTCTCTGTGTGTGTGTGTGTGTGTGTACAGTGTGGTGTTAACCGCGCCTCTCCTTTCTTTTTGGTAAACACAAGCTGATGGGGCTTTTGAGAGAGCGATTCAGTTAAACAAATGTCTCCTGTTCCTATTTCAGAAATGATTGAGGGTGGATGAAAAAAAAGAGAAAGAGAAAAGCAAGAGAGAGAGAGAGAGAAAACAACAACCCCCCCAAAAAAAATTACAGAGGGAGAGAGAGAGAGAGAAAAAATCATTCAGGGGGAGGGCAGATTGGCGGGTGAAGATGAAGAGGAACTTTGTGAGGTGTCTGCTCTGCCCTTTCCGATGGAGATGGAAAGATTGAGCGGCTGAAGAGTGGGGGTGGAGGGAGGGAGAGGGAGGGAAGGAGGATTGAGGCTTTTTCATCGATGGCGAACGCCAGTGAGTTCGAAGAGACCAACAGTTCTCTTCAGAATTACGCCATCACCGCCTCCGCCGTCAAGCTGGCTTCCCTGGGATTGATCATCTGCATCAGCCTGAGCGGGAACCTGCTGCTCTCCTTCCTCATCTTCCGAGAGCCGAGCCTGCACCGGGCTCCCTATTACTTCCTGCTCGACCTGTGCCTGGCCGACATTGTCCGCTCGCTCCTCTGCTTCCCCTTCGTCATGATCTCCATCAGCAGCGGCTCGGCCTGGACCTACAGCCTGCTCAGCTGCAAGATCATCGCCTTCGCCGCCGTCCTCTTCTGCTTCCACGCCGCCTTCATGCTCTTCTGCATCAGCATCACCCGCTACATGGCCGTGGCCCACCACCGCTTCTACTCCAAGCGGATGACCGTGTGGACCTGCGTGGCGGTCATCTGCATGGTGTGGACGCTCTCGGTGGCCATGGCCTTCCCGCCCGTCTTCGACGTGGGCACCTACAAGTTCATCCGGGAGGAGGAGCAGTGCATCTTCGAGCACCGCTACGTGAAGGCCAACGACACCCTGGGCTTCATGCTGATGCTGGCGGTCATCGTGGCCGCCACCCACATGGTGTACGTCAAGCTCATCTTCTTCGTGTACGACCACCGCAAGATGAAGCCCGCCCAGCTCATCCCGGCCATCAGCCAGAACTGGACGTTTCACGGCCCCGGCGCCACCGGCCAAGCGGCCGCCAACTGGATCGCCGGCTTCGGCCGCGGACCCACCCCGCCGACCCTGGTGGGCATCCGGCAGACGAGCCACAACCAGAACAAGAGACTCCTGGTCTTGGATGAATTCAAGATGGAAAAGAGGATAGGGAGGATGTTCTACATCATCACCGTCCTCTTCCTGCTGCTCTGGTCCCCTTACATTGTGGCGTGCTACCTGCGGGTCTTTGTCAAAGCCAGTGCCATCCCCCAGGTCTACCTGACCGCCGCTGTCTGGATGACATTTGCCCAGGCGGGGGTCAACCCCATCCTATGCTTTATCTTCAACAAAGAGCTGAGGATTTGCTTCAGAACCCACTTCCCTTGTTTTCAAAGCACACAGACGCCCAGGGAAGCTTACTGCGTTATTTAAGAACAGTTGAAGAGCAGGAACACACACAGACAAATACACGTCACCCCTTTTTTTCCTTTATACAAGGTTGAGAACCCCACACTTAAACCACACCAAAATCCAGCTTCATCTTAAAGATGTACACGCAGGCGTTTGGCGGATTAATCCTGGATCAACAGGGACAGTCAAATCCATTGGTTTCTGTTTACATTGAAAACATGGGAGATGCTGGATGGAGTGTTGTGAGGACAAGTTAATCCCTCCTGGAATACGAATTCATCGAGACCACTTTATAATGGGATTTCTAACGTCATCTCACGTTGGCCCCAATTTGAGAGAAGAATCAGAGTGCTCGAAAACGTATTGATCAGGGAGTTCAAACATGAATAAGCACTTTCCCCAATCTCAGTGTCGTTTTACAACAAATGAATTTAATGTTTGTTTGCTAGCTGTGCTGTTCTTTATGCTGGCCAGCCAATTATTTGCTAATATCCAGAAGATGAAAACGAACTGGAATGTAAAAATTGTACAAATCATAATTTCAGTGACACCTCCCCTCCACCCCTGCCCATCCAATTTAAGAACTTTGTATGACCCTACCTTCCCTTTTGATATTTTCTTAGCTTGTTTCTCTGCGTTGTAATATATTGGAAAAATGTTTTGACCTTTAAACGTTACTTTTTTGCAATTTCATATCTTAATGTACATTTTTCAGACTGTCTTTGAAAAAAACAAATGTCAATTTTACATTACTTTCTCTAGCTGAATGTAAATAACAGTCTAATGGTTTAGTGTTAGCTGTAGTTATTGTCATACAAAATGAGCAACTTAGTAAGTTATACTGTTCTCATGATTTGATTGATTCAAGATGGTAGCTTTTATTCCTCTTGTACATTTCCACTGTTTTTACTTGAAAATAAATTTATTGAGCAGAAGAACAGTTTTTCTCTCTGCAGTGGGAAATTAAATTAATGGATCTCAAATTAAATGTACTTTGGAGTTCATTTTAGTAAAGGTTACAACTAAGGTAATTCAAGCAGAAAAGGAGAAGTTGAGAGCCCAACTTTCTGCCTTACTCAGTAAGAAATAACAATGATGAATAAAAAAGCCAATTCTAGAAAGAAATGAGCCATATCAAAGGAACTATGTCAAGTATCAGATAGGAGATGACAAATTTATTTCATCTTTAAAATTGTAGCTTATGATCAGCCATAGTTGAGTTGAACAATTGAATGGCAGAATTGGCAGGGAGTAGAATGTTTAATTCCTGTTCCTATATATTTTTCAAATGGCATAGAAACTGGCAAAGTTGGTAAAATACAACTTAAATGCTACTGAATGGCTCAACAGTTTCAAATTATTATGCAAGAAATGACAGCCAAAAATGTCTACATAGATCAGGTAAAGGTTACCAGAATACAGTTACTTTGTTTAGCCTGTTGCTGAGATTGTGATGCAAATGTTTTACTGGACAATTGACTTGGATCAGCATATTACTAAGACTCCAACACATGGTACAATTCCAACAGACATTGAAATACGTGTACTGTATTTAATTAGGATATGCAACCTACTAAATGCAGTGCAACTTATTCTGGAATGATATAACTCCTTCCCATAAGTTAGAACAATTCATCATTTGCTTTTGTTAATGTGAAAATGAAAGAGAACCTTTTTTAAATGAAAACTATAATTCTTTATTTGGCATGTTGGAACCCTGTCACAAAGTTGAAAAAAATAAAGGTTATGAAAATAAATTGTAAATATACTGGAGGCCTTTTATTACCCATCCAATTTGCGAGCTAGGTTTTGACTATAATTTGGGTTGTAACACTGTGATGATTTGTAAAAGTCAAATAAATGGTAACACAAAAGAAAATGAAAAGAAGGCCAAGAAAGAAATTTTAAGTGGGCAATTTAAGGAGCGGTAGAAATATTACAAAACGCTGTGATTTAATCAAAGGGTTAAAGTGAAGAGATGTTAGATGTGTTTGAATACCAAATTAAAATGAATTGTGACAAAATGAGGTGTTTGAATCTAATACCTATGATGTAAATTGGTCTTAGTGTAGTGGAAAATTTGGTATAATAAAACTAATCCTTAGGAATAATTAATGGTTTATGTTTTTGGAATTCTATAATTTGAGTATGGTGAAATATGCATGGCAATTAGCAAGTTCCATTGTACTACAACATGAATTGACCAACATAGATTTTACTTAAGACATCAAAGACATTATAGACTCAGCCTGAAACTAAAGAAATGAAAGTATTCTAATTAAGGATTGTGGATTATTTTTGTCCTGAATGAGGAAATCTATAGATCCCATGAGTGAGTTATAAATGTATTCCTTCCAAATGGGATTAAAATTGTATTCCTCATTTATCCATTGAACAACCTATTTATACCATTTTAAATAGAAATTAAAGCAGTCCTTCTAATTAGGACTATTAGCAACATGTAGGACATTTTAATATTTCCCATGGTCACATTCACCAGCTTTTACTTTTCTCAGTGTTATTTGATCACTAAACTGAGAATGCACTAAAAAGATTTTTAAAAGGATGGGCTTAATGACCTGAAAAATCAACAGCCTGGGGCAACTGAAAATTTCAGAATATCAGTGACTTAGTCATTAAGGCAAAAATAAAAGTGACAGACATCATTGGTAAATATAGAACAGAATTTCTAGTGTCATGATAGATTCTGCTCAATAATCAATGTTACATTTTCTGATGTGCATTTTCAAGAACATTTATGTGTCTTTTTTTTTGGAGGGTATCAGTGAAACTAATGCTAAATATACAAAGAAGTTCAGCCCAAAAGTGACAAATAATTCAAGAATTTACAAATTCAGTCTGAACGTGAGTTTTACTTTTCTAGAGACTGGGTGGTACAATGGTTTAAAGCATTATTCTTTTACCAAAATAAATGCAACCCAGTCTTAAAGTCTTCCATCTTTAGTGACTGCAGTGATTTTATGTGAAATGATTGCGTTCCTGACTGTGGGGGTGGTGCATTCATGAATATAAAACTGCCAGTGTTATTTAGCATTTGTTAGTTATCTTACTCAGAAAGACCATAAGCCTGCTGGCATGAAAATAGAAAAAATATTGCAAGAAGAATACAATGGTCAGTAAATCTTTAATCCTTACAAGACAGAAGAAGAAATAGATAAATTCTTAATTCCTTCATCTTCTCATCAAAGAACCATCTGGAGATTCACTGTTTACATCTAAGGGATTATCAGCTATCAGAATTTTAATTTTTTTTTCACCATCCAGATAAAATTATATTAACAATTGCACAATAAATCATCCCTCTCCAATGTAGCACAAATGAGCTAAATTGACCTCAGATTATTAAAGTTGTCAAGACAAGAAAATCATGAAATATCATTTCTTTTTTCGCACTTATGATAACAGTTGCCAATATTTTAATAATAAACACAAAGTACACAAGATATCACGTAGATAGAATCAACTGAAGTTTGTAAAAACAATGAGGTATATCAAAGTAATTCAGTGCCAATTGGGTTTTGCTAACTGCAAGCTAATATTAAGTACAGTATTCAACAAGGTTATTGTTGATTAAATGCTATAGCTGACAAATTATCAGCTTTGTAAAACAAATCTATTGGATTTATTGAAAGTCCAGTTAATTCAGCTTATTGTTGATAAGATTGCAACTTCAACAATGGTTCTTGCATGTCATACAACTGCATCGTTCCATATAGCTCAGCAACAGCTGATTGTGTTGCCTTCTTCTGGGATGCTCATTTTGGCTACCAGGAACATCAAAGTGGTGCACCTCCATCTCTAACCTATGACCATTTAGATAAATGAAAAATATCTGAGAAAGAAACCATCTGGTACAACATCTTTTGATTTCCCTCTCTCATACGGATTAATAAACACAATCTTTAATACCTTTCATTTTCACAAAAGTAACTTTTTCTTACCTTCCATACCATCTTAGCTATCCTAATTGATGCACCCCATTGTAAGGATTAACTTTTAGTTGTCAAGAATCATAAACAGATGTATGTTTAGAACCAATTTTAACCACAAAACAAAAGCCAACATGCTAACTGGTTAGTGGCTCCCTATAAATTCTCAGCTTTTCGTTTAAAAAAAAAAGTCAGATAAAAGTGATACTTTTCTGGGTCAATCCCAACATATGCTATCTTTAAGCTTGTGGCCTTAACAACTTAGGTCTAGAAGCCTTGGTTGTGAAATGTGTTTATCTTGAAGTACTGCTACTCTTTCTGTTTCACTAGGTTTCAGCAAAATTGTTGAAGACTCTATTTTAGGGTGATTTCTTTACCATATTAATTCAAAATGCTTATCTGAATTTTAGTTTTAAGGCATTGTGTTTGGATTGTTAGGAGTTGAATGATCCTGTGTCTAACTTACAGAATCTATAGTGCATACAAAGTATGGAATTTATGGACAGAAGGTTCCGGCCGTGCTCACCCGACACTGGAAAGTCCAACCCGAGGTCAACTGACTTTTCTACGGTTCAGCCCTCACCCATTCTGATTCCTGTGGCAGGCAGTACAGTAAAATTTACCCCTGTGTTTGAAACAAAATCCAGCTTTCTCAATGGACATTTTTGATTCCTATTGCAATCAAAGATTAAGGGGAAAAAAATCAGGATTAGACTATTGAGTTGGATGATCAGCCATAGTCATAATGAATGATGGTGCAGGCTTGAAGGGCCAAATGGCCTCCTCCTGCTCAAATCTTCTACGTTTCTATAACTTCAGAGGAAATGATAAGGCCATCTTTGCCGATGTATTATTGCCTAAATTCAATAGAATGGTCAAAGTAATGATAGAAATGTGGGAGTAATTGTGATCTTGAAAATTTATACCATTTATTTCTGATATCGGCCCGATAGCATGTACTGTAAAAACAATTCGCTTTTCCCAATTTTAATAATTTAGTTCTTTTTAATAATTTAGATCTCTAATTTGACCATTCAAATTGAATAAAACAAAAAAAGGTGCCATTACAACCAAAGTAAGCTTAAGTAATCTGTCTTCACAATGTAAAGTGAAAAATTTTAAGTATGGCTACACCATGGTTTTAAATACAAGCAGCTTCTTCGATCAAACCTAGTTTTCTGGTTACATTAATTGTGATTCCACTTACAAAATCAACCAGAAGTCTTTGTGCTCTACACAGAATATTGATCAGTCTTTGTCCTTTGGGTAAGATATTAAACCAGTGGCCATTGGGTGGACATAAGAAATTCCATGGCATTATTTTGAAGCAGAGCATGGAAATCCTTCCAAGTCCTGGTAAATAAGCATCTTTCAACCAACATCACTAAAACAGATTAACTGGTCGTTATTGTATCGCTGTTTGTATCTTGTATGTAAATCTTGCAAATTAGCCACAGCCTTTCTTACAACAGTGACTGCACTTCAAAAGTATTTTATTCATTTTAAAGCGCTTTGTTACATTTTGAGCTTATGGAAGGCAGTATATAAATTCAAGTCATTTTACTTTGTCTAGTACTCATTCAAATATGGTCTTCTCATGCAAGAATCATCAGTAAACATGGTATATCAGATCCAATGTAATATATCAATCTAATGTCATTGATCTTCTCTCATCAGTCTCTTTTGTATAGAATTTTATCTTCATTTTACCGTACTTGCTTAGTTAAAGTGGAGCTTAATAGTGACACAACTCTTTAATCATTTTTTACATGGCCTATTTAGGAGTCACATGATGGAAGTCATTTTATTGATATTGTATTAGCACAGTATATTTGAGTGTACATATACATACTTAAAATATTTCGGCATAATTCCTGCTCCTTGTAAACAAATGTAAGAATTTTCAGATTTTTAATCGTTTTTGCTTAATGGAGTAGGAGACAAAACTGGTAATTAGCATATTTGATGTTTCTTCTCTTGCTTTAGCTGTGCAGTTCAGGTAAAGTGCAAGTAGGTCAGCTACAGGCATTAATTCCTGAATCACATCTTCAAACACGCACTGTACATTGGGAGAATACCAGCCTACATCCAGTGCTGACGTGCTAAATGAGGAACATGTTTGCGTGGTGCACTCGGATCTGCTGGGAGTAGACTGAATTTGCCACAACTCATTTATCTTGTGTCATGTAACAGGCTTTGCTGATTTGTGACCATCATCCCTGAGCTTGAATCAAATTAGGTCTTCAGAGATTCAGTCTTGTCATTTTCACAGTAATTTATTATAGGCAACGTGAATTGCCTAATATAATTGTAATTGGGCTATTTTATTTAGGGCAATCTTTTTGAAAGCAACACCATGTTAGCTGCTCTGTGTTTACTGGATTATCTGCAGTGAACTCAAGAGATTAAAGCAATTTTTTCAGTGCTGATTTTCTAAATCTCAAATGATTTAAATTCGTTCAGGGATTAAATTGTGGGGCAGTAATGCTTGAAATAATTGTGCTCTTGAACCATAAAATAGATCAAAGTTTGAGTATTTTTTCTGATACATTTTTATTTTGTTTTAAAACAATTAAATGTTAATATTATAATTAATAATGATGTTTAAAAGCACTAATATAAACCATGTGATCAGGTACCAAAGGTACAGAGCAAATCCTTTTAGCTTTCTTTGTCTTTCTGGGTTAAGTAGGTGCATACCATAGACTTTCCATGAGTTGCATATAAAAACAGATCTTACGAATGTTGACTCTTATTATTTTTTCATTCCCCTAGTGCAGAAGTGTAGGCTCACTCCATGTTATCCAATTTTAAATCATTTGTTTTCCAGATGCAGTATCTGATGTGTGGAACTTTGTTACTTCCTCAGCCTTCTTTATATAAACACTAGTTGTCAGCTGCACCTTCTCAAATTGTTGTAACAACCTCTGATTATCTTTTTACCTAGAGCTGGTGAATCTCATTTCAGTTTGATGTTCAGCTGATATCCAACCACAAATTAGTTCTGTGCAAGAGGACACAGCTTTTTATTCAAAATGTACCAATTTTGTGTCAATCACTCAGTTCAAAATGTTTGTTGCCTTGTAAATAAAAGTCATATTTAAGATGTAGCATTTCAAATTTATTTAACTAAAACTAAAGCTAGGAATTTAATGAATGGGTTGGTTCAGATAAGGTATAAAAATATTAAAAATCTCAAATCTGACTATAAGCCTTCTCCAAATTCCACAGTTCTGTATTATTGAGGCTGGACAACAGCCAAATAACCAATGTGCTGTCCTCTCAGGAAGTGATTTTAATATTATAATAAGGATGCTTATTGTATTTAATTTCCATCATAAATTTTACACTTGTCAGTTTGACTTCCCTGTCCTCAGTAAATGCCTTTCCACTTACCTGTTGGATCTAGCTTTCCTATTGCCTCCCTCAATGCGATTGAACACCAATGTCTGCCACCAACCTCTCCCTTCTGATTTCTCTCTCCCATCCCAGGATGTCTCTGATCTTACCATTTCATCTGCTCCCTAGCCACACCTCTGTTCTCCCCATCCTCCAATCCATCTTGCCCTTTGGGTTACCAATGATTTCTCTGATTTCCTTTGCATTGAAACTTGTTCCCTTCCCCCCACCCCGTACATTGGCTCTGACTGTACCAGGTTGCACATCTGATTCACGTGACCACCCCAAAATATTCTGCACTCAATGTTTCTGACCCACAAATACCTCTAATTCTTGGAATTGTCCATCGCTCCAGTGTCACTAACTCTGATGGTGCCATTCCTTCCCCACGGTTGTCGGTCCTGATATATTTAACCCATCCCCTGCCCTCAGTGTCTTTGGTCCCCCATTGTCTTTGATACCTCTAACAACCTGGTGTCACTGGCTTTCCAGTACTTCTTGATCTCTATATCCTTAATGATGATCCTGGCTCCAATACCTGCCACTGCCCATGTCACCAACTCAGCATACTGTCTCTGGATACTCTCTCACTCAGTATATGAAATTTCATATTGAAATCTTGCTGATGAACGATTAAGCAGTTTTTCAACCTCATTAACCCACTATCTTCCTCTGTGCTCCCCAATTGGTACCAAAGGCCTCTCCACCCTTAGCCAACCAGCTCCTCAACCTAGTTAGTTGTGGCCCAGAAATGGAGACAAAACACTTGAATCATGTCCTGCCTTTAACCTTTGGCTGGGTTTAATATTCAGGCTGAAGTGTAGCTGACACTGCTTGACCCAAACCCAGCATGATTCACAGTGTTTAAAAAAGAAGAAAAATCTAGAGGAAAAGGGAAAGAAAAATAAGGATAGGATTTTCTGGCTACGCATGGCCCAGGACCAAAAATTCCCGCCAAGGTTAACAAACTTCGAAATAATCCACCGAATTTTCTGTCCCGGCCTTTATGAATCCTGTGATGGACAGGATGGGAAACTTTTGCCATCTCCTCTATTTCGTTTGCTAAATAATCCAAAATAATACAACCTCCCTTTTAAGTAAAGAGTAGGTTCCGAGATTTAATGTAAAATTTCATGGAAATAAAGAAACTCGATATGTGAAACATTTTATTGAAATCTTGTTATTGAATAGCTAACATCATTTGCTGAAGAACAATAGAGCAGGTTTCATTTCTGCAAATATTACTGTGTGTCTGTCAGACTGGCTGCCTAGGCAAGTTTGTCTTGCTTCAGATGTTATACATTTGCAATCTCATCTTTCAATTTGCATCATAATTAAAAATGTATATAAATATATATATGTGTGTGTGTGTGAATGCCTTCCATGAAGAGGATGTCAGGGTTATGGAACTTCACTCTCAAGTTGGGAATTGAAGAGACTGCATTCAGAGCATAGCTTCCACCAAATTGCCTCTCTAATATGATATAATCCAAAGCAATCTTTGTGTGATAGCATGCATTTTTGTTCTTCCCACAGTAGGCCAACAAAGAAAACACAGAAACACTTGCATTGATAAAGTGCCTCTCAAACCTTCAAGGTGTGTTCAAATGTTTTTCACCAAATGGTCACCAGTGGAGTGCCCCAGGGATCTGTTCTAGGACCCTTGCTGTTTGTCATTTTCATAAATGACCTGGATGAGGAAGTGGAGGGATGGGTGAGTAAGTTCGCCGATGACACAAAGGTTGGTGTGTTGTGGATGGTCTGGAGGGATGTCAAAAGTTGTAGCAGGACATCGACAGGATCCAAGACTGGGCGGAAAAGTGGCAGATGGACTTCAACGCGGACAAGTGTGTTGTGGTCCATTTTGGCAGATCCAATGGGATGAATGAGTACACTATCAAAGGTAGGAGTCTTAGCTGTGTGGAAGAGCAGAGGGATCTTGGGGTCAGGGTCCATAAGACTCTCAAATCGGCCTCCCAGGTGGAGGATGTGGTTAAGAAAGCTTACGGTGTACTGGCCTTCATTCATCGAGGGATTGAGTTCAGGAGTCAGGAGGTAATGCTGCAGCTTTATAGGACCCTTGTCAGACCACACTTGGAGTACTGTGCGCAGTTCTGGTCGCCTCACTATAGGAAGGACGTGGAAGCTATTGAAAGGGTGCAGAGGAGATTTACAAGGATGTTGCCTGGATTGGGAGGCATGCTTTATGAAGACAGGTTGAGGGAGCTGGGACTGTTCTCCCTGGAGAGACGAAGGTTGACAGGCGACCTGATAGAGGTTTACAAGATGTTGAGAGGAATAGATAGGGTGGACTCTCAGAGACTATTTCCCAGGGCTGAAATGGTCGCGACGAGAGGGCACAGATTTAAGGTGCAGGGAAGCAAGTACAGAGGGGATGCTAGGGGAAAGTTTTTCACTCAGAGGGTGGTGAGTGAATGGAATCGGCTGCCGTCGGTGGTTGTCGAGGCGAACTCGCTGGGGTCTTTTAAAAGACTTCTGGATGAGTATATGGGATCCAATGGGATTGGGGGTTAGAGATAGGTCTATGGCTGGGTAGGTTTTGATGTGTTCAGCACAACTTGTGGGCCGAAGGGCCTGTTTGTGCTGTAGTGTTCTATGTTCTATGAAACACTGTTGTAATGTAGATAAAGGTGTGAGTCAAATTACATAGAGCAAGGTCCCAGAAGAAGCAATAAAATGATAACCGGATAATCTCTTACATTTTTGTGATGTTGGTGAATGTTGCTCAGGGCACTGGGGTGAACTACCCTGCTCTTCTTCAAAATAGTGTCAATTTGAATTCTGTGCTAGCCTACCATATCACACATTTCTGTTAAAATTTGCTAAAAATTTGTTAAAAGTATCAATTATACATTGGCAATTTCCAAAGAACATTTTATTGCTGCTTGCATCCTCCTTTATATACAAGTATGTTAACATCTTTCCTTCCAGTTCTCATCAGTTTAGCTGCCCTTTCATATGCTGAAACCATTGACCATTATTCGGCACAAGCTACAGTTGCTTTCACAGTACCCTATCTGAAGTTATTTCTGGGATATTACAAGAGGCTCAACATCCACAAACTGAGTTCCAACAGGAAGAGAATGGTAGCAACCAGAACCAGGAACTCTTTTATTTTCCTTCATCTCTTTTTTTCCTTTCTGTCCCTATAGTGCTGTTGAGGCTGATCATTACTTTGCTTTCACCAGCTCACCTGAGATCAGCTGAGTACACATCATTCAATGTAGAATAAGTCTATCCTGAAGACCTCAGTAATTGTGTGCATTGTACTCCACAGTTAAAGCTACATGAATTGAGTGGATTTTTAAAATTTGCTACTTACATTGCTCTAATGCATAAAATATGAAAGAATAGCTTTGGTTAAATATGCTTAGTTATATTGGATCAGGTTGTTTGCTTTTCACGATTGAGGCGAGTCATAGTCTCTATGGGATATCTACATTTCCGTGGAATTTTAAAAATTTATTCATTCACGGGATTTGCATGTCACTGGCTGGCCAGTATTGTGCCCACAAGTGCTAGTTGCCCTTGAGATAGTGGCGATCAGTTCCTTTTTTGAACCATTGAGCAATGCAGGTATCTCCATCATACCGTTAGAGAGTAAGCATCAGGATTTTCATGAAGCAACAATGAGAGAAAGATATCCCTGTCAGGGTAGTATGTAACTCAGAGGGGAACTTACAGGTGGTATTGTTTGTCCTTCTAGATGGCAAAAGATATGCTGAATGGCATTGAGTTTATTAAGTGTTATTGAGCTCCAGTCATTTGGCCAAGTAGACTATGTACCATTCTTCTCTGATTCATGCCTTGTAGATGGTGAAAAACATTTTGGAAGCCAGGAGATACATTACAAGCCACAGAATATTTTATCTCTGACTTGTTCTTGGAGCCACTGTTCTTATGTGATTGATCAAATTGGCTGGAGGCTGATTTCTATGATTCTGGGGTCTTTAGGAGGAGCTGAGATAGATTAGCCACTTGATGCTTTTGGCTGAACATGATTGCGAATGCTTCTTTTTTGTATTTTGCATGTGGAAAAGGGATGTTAGAAAAAATTAAAAATGAGAGTTTTGCAGTCTTGAGTCAGACATCCCACTATCCCTTTTCACTGATGCTTTTGCAGATTTCTGTGCTGTTGATCTATTGTGGAAAACCTAAATCACTTTCCTGACGTTTCAACAGATTGAGGTAGCCCCAGAACAGAATAGGCTAATGCATTGGTAACACAACTATTGGCCACAAAGAGCCCCAATTAATGAGGTTAAAGCATGGACCACACAACTGAACATTTTGCAGTGATCCCTGTTGGAAATTACTGCTGTATGGAGACAGAATGGGCTCATCTTGTAACACACTTTTAGCTCAACATGTGATGAATGACCACATGCTATCTAATGCCTGCAAACTTAAGTACATCACAAGGACAGACCTGTATAGTTGACAACAAAAAAAGAAATACATTGATCTGAACCACAGAGGGCGGGATTTTTCCATCCCACCTGCCGTGAGAATTGTAGTAGGAGGGACATAGACCATGCAAATGTCTGTTGATGTTGGGCAGGATTTTCTGGCCTTGGGCTGAGCGTGGCAGGAAAATCCTGCCCTGACAATAGAAACTCTGGACAGCAATTTTCACTCGGGGAAGTCCTGCCTCAGAGAACTGTTGGTCAGGCTGATTGGCTGGCAGCTCTGTATTACCAGCAATGCCACCAGTGATTTTGGAGCTGGATTTATCCAGGCAAATGGAGAGTATTCCATCATACTCCTGACTTGCACTGTGTAGATGATAGACAAGCTGCAGAGAATCAGGAGGTGAGTTACTTACCACAGGGTTCCTAGTCTCTAATCTGTTCTTGCAGCCCCAATATTCATATGGCTGGTCCAGTTCAGTTTCTGGTCAATGGTAACTGCCAGTATGTTGATGGAGGAGGGTGGAGGGGTGACACCATTGAATGTCATGGTAAATAGTTAGATTCTCTTTTGTTGCAGTTGGATATTATCTGACACTTGTCTGGTATGAATGTAACTTGATATACAGATGCCGGCGTTGGATTGGGGTGGTAAGAACTCAGTAAGAATTTAGCAACACCAATTTATAATCCAACCGATTTATTTGATAGTAAAAACGCGAGCTTTCAACACTCTGTGTCTTCCTCAGGCAAATGCAGTGTTCAGGAACACTGCATTTGCCTGAGGAAGACACAGAGTGTTGAAAGCTCGCGTTTTTACTATCAAATAAATCGGTTGGATTATAAATTGGTGTTGCTAAATTCTTAATGAATGTAACTTGCCATTTAATAGCCCATGCCTGAATATTGTACAGGTCTTTCTGCATATGGTCACATACTGCTTTGGTATCTGAGGAGTTGCAATTGGTGCTGAACATTATGTAGTTGTCATCAAATATCCCCACTTCTGGCCTTATCATGGAGGAAGCTGCTTGATGAAACAGCTGAGGATAGTTGGACATAGGGCACTGCCCTGAGGAACTCCTGCAATGATATTTTGGGATTGAGGGATTGACCTCCAACAACCACAACTATCTTCCTTTGTGCGACGTATGACCAGTGGAGAGTTTTCCTCCTGACTGCAATTAATTTCAGTTTTTCCAGAGCTTCTTGATCCCACACTCAGTCAAATGCTGCCTTAATGTCAAGAGCAATCACTCTCACCTCACCTCTTGAGTGCACCTCTTGAATTCGGCTCTTTTGCCCATGTTTGGATCAAGGCCATAATGGGGACAGGAGCTGAGTGACCATGGCAGAACCCAACTGAATATTAGTGAGTAGGTACCCCTTGATAACACTGCCAAAAATCTTCTATAACTTTGTTGATGATCAAAGGGAAACTGATGGAGTAGGATAAACTTAACCTACTTTTTATGGACAGGACATATATGGACGATTTTTCTGGGAGGATGCCAATGCTATAATTATACAGGAAGAGATTGTCTAGAGGTGTGGTTAGTTCTGGAGTACAAGTCTTCAATACTATTGCTGAAATATTATCAGGGTCACAGACTTTTCATTATCCAGTGTCTTCAGCCATTTTGTGATACCACGTGGAGTAAATTGACTTGGCTGAAAACTGGCATCTAAAACGCTGGGAACTCAGGAGGAGGCCAAGATGAATTATCCATCTGGTACTTCTGGCTGAAGATGGTTACAAATGCATCAGGTTGGTCTTTTGCATGGATATGCTGGAGTTCCTCACCATTGAAGATGGAGATACTTGTGGAACTTCCTCCTTCTATAGATTATTTAATTGTCCATCACTATTCATAATTGTTTGGGCCAAAGTTGCAAAATTGCAAAGCTTAAATTTGATCCTTTGTGGGATCACTTACATCTCCTGCATGTTGCTTCTGTTTTTTGGCATGTATGTAGTCCTGTATAGTAGCTTCACCAAGTATGTCTGATACTGGTCGTGATGTGCCCTCCAGCACTCTTCACTGAGCCAGTGTTTATCCTTCGGCCTGATGATAAAGGGAGAGTGTGAGATATGTTAAGCCATGAGATCAATGCGGGGTAGTGCATCTGGTTTTATTCCTTTTAGACTTTGGAGTGGCTTTTGATACTAATGAGTAGCTTTCTAGGCCATTTCAAAGGGCATTTAAGAGTCAACCACATTGCTACAGGACTGGAGTTAGATCAGATTAAGACTACTAAGTGAACCAGCGTTTTACAATAATTGACAATGGTGTCATGGCCATCATTCTTGTGAATAGCTTTCTAGGCCATTTCAGAGGGCATTTAAGAGTCAACCACATTGCTACAGGACTGGAGTCAGATCAGATTAAGACTACTAAGTAAACTAGGGTTTTACAACAATTGACAATGGTTTCATGGCCATCATTTCCGAGAATAGCTTTGATTCCGGATTATTAATGGAATTAAAATTCCATTAATATTCCATTGGTGGAATATTAATCTTTGTCCCCACAATATTAGCCTGGCTCTCTTGATTACCAATACAGTGATATTATCACTGGACTAATGCCTCCCCTAATTCTCTTCAATTTTCCAGTCAAACCAAACAGTTCCTCTTAATTTCTATTGAATTTTACATTCTTGTATTTGAATAGTCACCA
Source organism: Sphyrna mokarran (assembly GCA_024679065.1). Taxonomy (NCBI): domain Eukaryota; kingdom Metazoa; phylum Chordata; class Chondrichthyes; order Carcharhiniformes; family Carcharhinidae; genus Sphyrna; species Sphyrna mokarran. The sequence goes on along the minus strand of JAGIQG010000003.1, from coordinate 97,913,728 downwards.
GACTTTGTCTGACAAATTATTTACAAATGGAAACGATAAGTGATGAACTTACAATGTGCCACTTTATGAAATTCGGAAAGCTACACGTTAGGTAGAATAAATTAGTCCATATTTTCACACTTTAGTTAACACACTGTAATGAGTGAAAACACTTTCAGATGCACTAGAAGGGCAAATTTATAGCAATGCAAGTGCTAGACATCAGCGTAAACTGTTGTGAGTGTGTGGGTGTCAGTGGTTTAAGATACGTTTTTCTAGTAGTGACATCTATTATTATATCTACACACACATTTTTGATAAATGTGTAGTTATTGCTTGATACATCAACTGAAAAATATTGCTATCCAAAAACAAACTACAAAATATTGCAAATGCAAATATGCAAGCCTTAAAAGAAATGAAGGAAAGTCGCATTTTTGAAGAAACATTAGCTATAATAATTTACACCTGGAACTAATATTCTGTTAAACAACAGAAATAATTTAACCAGAAAGCAAACACATTAGACTATCCTGTGATGCTCATAATCAAGAGGGGAGAAAGCTAGCATTGATTAAAGGTTGGGAGAAAGAGGTTGAAGTGACCAAATGGGAGATTACAGGCCCCTTTGAAAGTCAGGCAAATGAAGCTAGGTAGAGAGTAAGGTCATAATGCCTGAAGACACCGCCACAAATGGTCAACTGGCGGAATGGGAAGCCACAAAGCCCTCTGATTGTAGAAATTGCTGAATGGGACGAACAGGTTTGCAGAAGTAGGAGGGAGCAAAATTGTTAAAAATATGTTTAGAATGAACTCACATTTAATAATCTGTCTGAAATAGGTAAAGGAATACTTTAATGTGTAAGTATTGTTTGTACTTAAAACATCTTAGGGTTAAATTTCTCTAGAAATAAAATAATGGAATGATCATTCTTAGGTGATGACAGCTGTCGCTAAGCTAAGCGTGTGGTCAGCTGAGGCCTTAGCAATCATGGGAGAGTAACAGGGTAGATACTTAAAACAAATAATTACAAAACTGCTAGGGTTTTCAGTTAACCTTGCTTAATTAAGATGCTTGCTGAAATGTAAAAGTTAATTCATTTGTGAAAGTAGATTACAAGTCACTTTAATGAACAATCCCATGATACAATATTTTGATAAGGGATTAGACCACTTAGGCTAGATATTCATTATGTGCAGGTCATTAACAGGCCTTATGAATAGAATAAATAAATGATTGCAGGCCAGTATAATCAATGAAGGCCCTGAAAGTTAATTGAAGGTCAGGAATGAGACGGAAGAGAGTTATTAAACCAGGCTTGAGAAACAGCCTAAGATGAGATCAGGAAAAGGTGAGGTATGGGCCTGAAGGTGTGTACAAAGTCTCATGAAAGTTAACAGTAGATAGGTAACATTAAAGATGATTTTCCCTCATAGTTTAGACTAGGAATTCAAATTTTACTGAATATTTTTTAATAAAATAAATCTTTACAGGATGATAAAGTCTGTTAATAATTCTTCCAGGACAACCTCTGAAGAAGTATATAAAGTAAAAGAGTTGGAAGACAGTTGAAAGAAACTCTAAAATGTAGACTCATGCGAACACTGTTAAGTAGCTTGAGAAGTCTTGAAAAAGTAATACACCAAGAATAACATCTAACAAGTAGTTAGGTGAGCATTTGAAGCACCATAGCATACAAAGCTATGGACGATGTGCTGGAAAATGGGATTAATGGGAATAGATATGTGCTTGACGGCTGGCTCAGACATTATGGACCAAAGGGCCTCATGTTGCAACGTAATGAAACTAAGAAAAGAAAAAGAAGACATGTTTGCATGTGCTAGCAGTTTTTGTGACCTGAACTGGTTCTTGCTATTTTTTCTTATTTACATGTTTTTCCTGTGTAACTGATGTGATTGTCCTATCCTAAAGTATGATTAAGCTCAATATATCCACCATATTGAACATAGAACATAGAACCCTACAGTGCAGAAACAGGCCTTTCGAGTCTGTACCGGCCACAATCCCACCCAGGCCCTAACCCCATATCCTGACACATTTACCTGCTAATCCTTTTAATCTACGCATCCCAGGAACTGAGGAGCAATTTCAATGGCCAATCAACCTAACCTGCACATCTTTGGACTGTGGAGGAAACCAGAGCACCCGGAGGAAATCCAGACAGACATGAGGAGAATGTACAAACTCCACACAGACAGTGACCCAAGCCAGGAATTGAATCCAGGTCCCTGGAGCTGTAAAGCAGCAGTGCTCACAACTGTGCTACCATGCTGCCCAGTCGGACTTAATCCCTAAGTACCACAGAAGTCAGCGCAACTGATTTCTGTTAACTTTCTGATCAAGAACAAATTGGAAATATTGAAATCTCTACCAAATCTTCAAACTGATGGATAAGAACAAATATTTTGAATTAAATGTGTGGTTAGATGATGATCCAGTGAAAGATAACAAAGTTTGGGATAATGGGGACAATTTTAAGCCTGCACACTCTGTTTGCAGGAATGGTGCCATGCTCAAATCCAGAAAGCTTGATTCGCACTGGTGAGTTTCTGAGTTCTGATCTTCCTGACTCCTTGCTGGCTGAGTGGCCTGAAACACATTACAGAACCACAGAACACTTCAATACATCAGCATGTCATTAGTGAGCACTCTCTCTGGAATCTTCCTTGTCATTGGATATGTAGTAGGCAATAGCATGACATCATGCTGGTGCTATTAGCAACATATCTATATGAACCTGGTGTCTTCACCTCTGAAAGGGATTTTGGAAGTGAGCACTCAGGTAGTCAGGACCCTCCTTGGTGTGCACTGCTCAGGGGCATCAGTGACAACATGGGGGACAAAGATAGGTTCAATGCAGGATTGGTGATGGGGGTCCCAGAATTGCCATTTTAGGAAGAAGGGTCAGGAGGGGTTACTTGTTGGCCTAGAGTTCCCTTCATGTCAAGATGCTCCTTGCGTTAAAGGGATTGCGAAGGCTGGTATGATGAGGTGCTGGGGTGTGGGATGTGGGGATTGGCCATGAGAGAATAGTCAGAAAGGTCGAGGCATCAGAACAATATTGCAATATGACTAAAGATGAGCAGAGTAATCAGGAAGGGGCAGAAAATTGAACAAAATTTTACATCAACAAATAAAGATGTTTTGGAGAATAGAAGCAAAAAACAATAAAATTAAAAGTTCTTTACAAGAATGTGTGAAGGGTTCACAATATAGTAGATGAATTAATTGCAAAAATAGGAATCATTTATTGAGATTAAAGTGTGCACAGCAAGCTCCCACAAATAACAATGTGGCATTGACAGCATAGTCTAACTGAGGGATAAATATTGCCAGGACACCATGGATAAATCTCTTCAAAATACAGTCGTGAGATATTTGACACCATTCTGAGAGAACAAACCAGATTTCTGTAGGGCTGTGCCTCTAACTATGCAGCTCTCCATCAGTATCACACTGGAATGTCAGATTTGGTCTCGAGAATAGAACTTGAACACAAGGAATAGGAGTAGGACTACTCCTTATGGGCCATATTTCATAAAGATAAATATTTGGGGAGATTTGGGGAAAATTTTCCCATTCTGCCTGTCAAGGGAATCATAATGGTAGGAGGTGGGGGGAGGGTGTGGACAGAACACGCAAAGCTCTATTGACCTCATGCAGGATTTTCTGGTTTTGGGGCAAGCGCAGCTGGAAAATCCCATCCTTGCCTCCTCTCTCTTTTCCTCTTTCTTGTATTATTGCAGACTGAACCTGATTGTGAGGTTCAGTGCTATTTTTAGAAAAACCTGCAAGGTCATCCTACAATGGCTTCAGATGGACTCTTCCCCTTTATAAGCCCATCTCCATGGCAACATGGAATATATGGGTTTCATACCCAGATCAAAATATTGCTTCCTGTATCTATCATGGAATGAAAATACGTAGTTTAACTTTTACCCATTTACAAAGTCTGACATTCCTAAAGTCTCCATGGGAGTTGAAGACTAATAGTTTAATCACCAGCAGCACAAAATCATCAGCCGTTGTCAGAGGTGTGTGTAGCTTGTACCTTTTTCCTAACAAGACAACTTGGGTGCTCCTTTAAACCAGATTTGGTATCAGCAGAATTTACTACATTTCATGAGATCAGCTTCAATCGTCTTTCACCCTAAATTAACATTCCAAAAACATTATCACAAACCAAGGGTGATACTTCTCTGTCACTGGATTTATATTTTTTATTGAAAATAAATTCCAACCGCTGGTTATTAGCCAAAACAATTACACTTCACAATTTTGGGGGGATTTACCGGCCCATTTGTCAATATTGGGAATCCTGATTGCTTGCTGAGTTGGATATTGGGGCTAGAAATGGGGTTCCCAGCAGGTGTGGAGGCATTTGGGATTTACCTGGCCTGTCCCACTGGCCCGGGCAGGAACCCAATAATTAAGAAAAATGACTTGTTGACATTTCATTAATGGGCTGGATGACCTATTTAATGGCTACCTGCCATTTATCACCTCCCCAGCAGGAACAACACTGGGCAGGCTTTGTTGTTGGTCATGACCAACATGAACCTGGCATTTGGGCCCTGAGGGTGGTCAAGGAGGTAGGTTCAGTTGCTATGTGTCCCACGGCTGCTGCCAAGCTACAGAAAGGGAGGGGGGTTGTTTCCCAAGGGTCCTGGTAGGCTCAAGTTTGAGGACTGTCCCCTGGGGTTGGGGTCTCGAGGCTGATCTGCCCCTGGGTGTGGTGATGCTCTCTTTCAGGTTGGTGAATTCAGACACTATCCTGGGGTATGATACTTGTTATTGTCTCTGTCTTCTAAAACCATTCAGGTCCTCTGGTCACTTAAATCTCCATGTCTTCGGACAGTTGGAAGGCTTACAAATCACCATAACAGTCCATTCAGCAGAAGGGATTCCCCTTTCTCTCTCTAGGAAGCTGCTAGTTTGAGAAAATCCTTTTCAAGCCTTCTGACTGTCAGAAAACAGTCACTTTCACTGAGGGAGGTGTGGGATGTGGGTGAATACCCACCTTTACAGCTGTTCATTCAGCCCCATGTTTTAACACAACATTTATTTCAAATCTCTTAGCCTTCATAGAAATACCTTCCAACTCTTCGGGAATCTTTGCATCTATTCAATTTCGTCCATTCTTTCAAACTCTCAATAGATTGATAACTTAATGATTTTTATTCAGCATGCAGTTAGCTGTGTTTATTTACCTTTCTCTCCATGCTTGAATGCATCTCATGTACCCCCATTTTTCCTAATCACAATTTTTATCCCAAAGAGCAAGTGAAAAGCCAGGGAGAAGTGAATTGCTGACACTACCAAGAGGTGATGCCTGACGGGTCTTGTAGGACAGCCTTGAAACAGATCTAAAAATTATTTTTTTCCTTCCCCTTGCCTCACAGCAACAGAAAATCTCTTCAATTCGTACGTTCAAAGATGTGTTGGATGGGTGGATTACATAGGATCCTACAGTGCAGGAAGAGGCCCTTTGAGTCTGCACTGATCACAATCCCACTCAGGCCCTACTCCCATATATTTTATCCTCTAGCCTATGCATTCCAGGACACTAAGAGACAATTTTTTAGCATGGCCAATCAACCTAACCCGCACATCTTTGGACTGTGGAATGAAACCAGAGCATCTGGCAGAAACCCACGCAGACATGAGGAGAATGTGCACAGTCCACACAGCCAGTGACTAGAGTCAGGAATCAAACCCAGGTCCCTGGAGCCGTGAAACAGCAGTGCTAACCACTGTGCTACTGCGCCGCCCTCTAATTGGCCATGCTAAATTTACCTTTAGTGTCAAGGAGATTAACAGGTTGAATGCACGGGATTACAGGGTCAGGGTCAGGGTTGAATTGTTATTTTGCCTCCTTTTGCACTGTAGGATTCTATGATTCTATCTGTTTAGGTAGAAATAATAATTAGCTATTTTTGATCCCAATTCACTTTCACCCCAGAAGTAAATGGATCATTAATAGCACAACTGTAACCTGATACTTTTCGGAGATTCAGAGTCTATTCATTGCCAACTCAGAGGTTGCTTCCATTGTGTCCAAGTGTAAATACCTTGCACCATCTTGTCTGTAAAATCTAAGTCTTCCTTTGATGTCTATCAATCAAGCCACCCAGGGTTCCTGACAGACAGAACATGTCACGTGATCCCTTTAATTTGCCCTAAATTTGAGGATAACCCCAAAATTTTATATATCTCATAATTGTATAGAGTAATTTCAGGTAATAAATTAAAGTTGGAAGTCATGAAGCATGTTGCATAAAATTAAAACACATTGGCATAAGTACAATCTTAGTGCAGCATAAAGTATTAAAAACACCTAGTGACATTGCTGCAATACATAACACACACCTGGGATTTAATTTGCATGAGCTATATGAAAAAGCTGACAACAATATTCAAGCCAACCAAAAGAATGACCATAGATTATCACTGTGTGGTGGCGCACTGCCAACACTTTATCCCTCAGGAAACAGGCCTCATCGGTCTTCTCAAAGAACAGTGGTAACCATGTGACTGCCTGTCTTATCTTCCACTGTTTGATGTAGGCCGTAACATTTTCTACGCTCAATTGAGAAAACACATAATGTGACAGATGTGATGCCGTTCAGCCGCAGTGTTATGCATATCTTTCATATTAATCTGACTGATGATGCAGTGTCAAACCTAACTTAATTTTGTCTTGCATTTATGTCAGCCTAGAACTAAATAAATAAAAACATTTAATAAAAATGTGCAATTCTAAGAGATAAACTCAGAGTGTTGGATTAATTTTTTCTTCTATAGAAGTGAGAAGAATGAACATTTTTTGCCTAATTAAAATCATATTCTTGGAAACATTTCAAAGTCCCACAATATATAGTCATTCATAATGGTAGAGAAAATATCCAATATATATGTATTTATACATAATACATATTGTAATCTTACATTTAATGATTATCATGCCATTTATTAGGTAGCATAGCAGAGACATCAAGCATAATTGATGAACACCACTGTTGATGAACATCACAAAGAACAGCTTGACATCAGCTGTAAACACACTTTTCTTCATGGGCATTCCTTTGAGTGCAGCATTAAGAACAGGCTGAAAGATACATGGAATAATGACAGACATAATAGCATGTAGATAGATCTAAAGTATAGGAGAAAACAGCAGCAGGTAAGCCATTAAGACGGGTGAAATCTTTTTTCTTTTAAAGCAGGAAAATACTATTCTCTGGCCAAGATTTTCCACTCCTGTTCACATCAGGTGAATTTGTTGAAACTATTCAGAGAAGTGCAAAGTTGCATTTTACATTGGTGTGAATCCTTGCCGTGACTGCTCCCTCTCCCATCAGTGGCAGGTGCATTTCCCAACAGTGAACATCGGGAATCTCACTATAATGAACTTGCATCATGTCGGGCCTACATGCTGGAATCACACCCTGGTCAAAAAAATCCCTCTACTACGGCACAACTGGATTCAAAGGGTATGTACCTGGCAAGCAGATCACTAAAGCGAGCTTGGAAGTGAACACAGAGCTTTTGGAGTGGCTCCATGTGTGCAAGGGGAAAGGGTTGTAATGTCCCAATTATGTTAGGGGTTGTGGATTTTAACAGAAAGAAAATATGGGATTTTCACACATAGATTCAAACTAACAACAATAGATTTATTAAAGGAGCTCTTGCCGATACAGAGGACAAACTGAAACTGAAACTTCAACCTGTGCAACATCCTAATGACAGCACCATCAAATCATGTGACCTGCTCTTAAAGCAATCTGCATCCACTTCAATGTATAACAAGGGAATATTGGGGAATGACTAGTGGTAATCAGGCTTGACTTGGGAATAACAGTGTTTGACTTGGGAGTCACCAGGCTTGACTCAGGGTACTTGAAGGGAGACTGGGGTAAGACTCAAAGAGAGACTGAGGTAAGGCTTGAGTGGAGAATGGTGTGAGACCCAAACAGTGACAGGTGTGAGACTCAAATGGAGACTGGGGTGAGACTCAAAGGGTACAGGGAGTTTGACTCCAGGAATGCATTCCTAATCCTTGGGTATAGAACATAGAACATAGAACATTACAGCACAGAACAGGCCCTTCGGCCTTCGATGTTGCGCCGACCAATATAAAAAGCAATGCCCCTCCAAACTAAACCATTCCCTTCTCTTCCATATACTTATCAACTATGTCTGTGAAAAGACTTGAGGGATGTATTGCTTCCTTCTCTCCTAGTTCTTATGTTCTTCTGCAGGAATTGGGGATAAGGGCTATCCACTGAGGAGATGATTGATGAAGCCTATGCAGCTGAGAAAAGATACAATGAGGCTCATGTTGCAGCTCGCATTTTGATGGAGCAAACCATAAAGCTGATCTTGTGGAGCCCTGCAATAAAATCCATGAGCCTTGTCACGCATTGTATTGCCTTCTGCGCACAACCTGGTACTGCAACAGGGGAGGAACTTGTTTAAATTATCCTCTATAATTGAGCCTGGGTAAATTATAACATCATTAATGAGGCAATATATAAACTGACAATGTATCTCATGATAAAGCTGTAAAACCTAATATTTCTGTAAATTAAGTAGCTCTGTAACCATGGAAACTAAAAGGTAACCTTAGCCTTTGTGTGATTGCCAATGTATTCAGTTTAGCAAAAGTGCATGTAATGTGGGATATTTGGGTCCCACCTACCCTGGGAATCATTGCAGGTGGGATGGAAAATTTGTTGGACCAGCCAAAGATCCATTGATTCTAGGCGAGAATTTATTGTTCCAGGTTGGTGGAGATGATTGGCAACTTTTAACAGGCAGTAGGATGGGTACATAATAGAAGGAGGGAATAGAGGAATAAGGGCCGAGTATGGGCAAAAAGCTTTTTTTAATTAGCGCATCATTATTGACATAGGCTTGAAGGGCCAGAGGACCTTTTCCTGTGCTTTTCTTTGTTCTTTGTATGACTGGAAAATCCCACTATGTTATAGAAATCATAGAACTCTTACAGTGCAGAAGGAGGCTATTCAGTCCATCGAGTCCGCACCTACCACAATCCCATCCAGGCCCTTTTCCCGTAACCTCACATATTTACCCTGCTAATCCTCCTGACACTAAGGTTAATCTAGCATTGCCAATCAACCTAACTCGCACATTTTGGACTATGGGAGGAAGATGGAGCACATGGACAAAAGCCATGTAGACACAGGGAGAATATGCAAACTCCACACAGAAAGTGACCTGAGGCTAGGATTGGACCCAGATCCCTGGAGCTGTGAGGCAGCAGTGCTAACCATTGTGCCACCATGCCACCCTTATATTAAGTAATTTTTGATTGCCCCAACAGCTTTATGATTCCATAAGTATCAGGTCATACTAATAAGGAGTTAGAACAACTAGTCAATGTGTTTATATCTTTATTAGCAACCAGTGAAGATCATTAAATTGGAATGGAACAATCTTTTAGAGGTCATAGAAGTTTACAGCATAGAAACAGGCCCTTCAGCACAACATGTCCATGCCACCCTTTTTTTAAAACTGCTAAGCCACTTTCAATTGCCTGCATTTGGCCCATATCCCCCTATTCCTACTGTACCCATGTAACTATCTAAATGCTTTTTAAAAGACAAAACTTTACCCCGTCTCTACTACTACTTCTGGCAGCTTGTTCCAGACACTCCCCACCCTCTGTGTGAAAAATTGCCTATCCGGACACTTTTGTATCTCTCCCCTCTCACCTTAAATCTATATCCTCTAGTTTTAGACTCCCCTACATTTGGGAAAGGGTGTTGACCATCTAGCTGATCTGTGCCCCACATTATTTTATAGACCTCTATAAGATCACCCCTCAGCCTTCTACACTCCAGAGCAAGAAGTCTCAGTCTATCCAGCCTCTCCTTATAACTCAATCCATGAAGTCCCAGTATCATCCTAGTAAATTGTTTCTACATTCTTTCTAGTTTAATAATATCCTTTCTATAATAGAGTGACCAGAATTGCACAGAGTATTCCAAGTGTGGCCTTACCAATATCTTGTACAACTTCAACGAGACATTCCAACACCCGTATTCAATGTTCTGACCAATGAAACCAAGCATGCTGAATGTCTTCTTCACCACTCTGTCCACTTGTGACTTCACTTTCAAGGAGCTATGCACATGTACCCCTAGATCTCTTTGTTCTGTAACTCTCCCCAGTATCCAACCATTAACTAAGTCCTGCCCTGGTTCAATCTACCAAAATACATCACCTTGCATTTGTCTAAATTAAACTCCATCTGTCAGTCACCAGCTCACTGGCCCAATTGATCATATTTGCAAGCTTGTAAAGGATATAAGATTGCCACCATGTGATAAAAATATCAAAAATAAATTATATTTTGGTCAAAAAAAGTCCTGTTAAAGAAATAGCACTGGACCTTGGTGCGGCATGGTGGAACAGTGATTAGTTCTGCTACCTCACAGTGCCAGGGATCCAGGATCAGTTTCACCTTTGGTACCTTTCCATGTGGAGTTTTCATGTTCTACCCATATCTGCAAGGGATTCCTCTGGCTGCTCCAGTTTCCTCCCATAATCCAAAGATGTGCAGGTTAGGTAGGGTGGCCATGCAAAGTTGTCCATTAGTATCTCAAGATGTGTGGGTAAAGGGGATTCATGCGGTAAATATATGGGTATAGGGGGATAGGCCTGGGTGGAATGCTCTGTCAGTGAGTCAGTGATGGGCCAAATGATCTCCCTCTGTCACTGCGGGGAATCTATGATTCCACTGAAGAACAATAAGTGAATTTATCCTAGCGACTCTTCATATTACAAGCTCTCGTTTCTTTTCTCTGTTTTGAGCCTTGAAAAGTGCTATGAGCTCTCATTGTTAAAGGAAAGAGGGTGTTGAATGAGTTGCATCTTCAGCTTGAGGGTTATTTAACAATTGGACTTAGCATAACATTATCAGATAGAACTCTGGCAATGGGAAAGCTTTTTTGAGTAGGATCATTTATTTTTATAAACACTTCTTTATTCAATGATGATATATGGCTGGCATCTCTACAAAGCCAAGAAGCAGAGAAAAAAAGTCATTTGTGATATTTAGAATGTAATTAGGTGACAAAATGGGATTGTTAAGGTATGAGAGGGATAAGTTTTGATGGGGCTGAATGGTCTTTTTTCAATGCAATTAATTTATTTTTATTTATTAGTGTCACAAGTAGACTGACGTTAACACTGCAATGAAGTTACTGTGTAAAATTTCCTAATCGCCACACTCCGATGACTGTTTGGTATACTGAAGGAGAATTTAGCATAGCCAATGCACCTCACCAGCACTTATGTTGGAGGAAACTGGAGTACCTGGAGGAAACCCATGCAGATACAGGAAGAATGTGCAGAACTCCACCCAGACAGTGACCCAAGCCTGGAATCAAATGAAGGTTCCTGGCACTGTGAGGCACCAGTGTTAATCGCTGTGCCACCTTACTGCTCCATAATAAGGACACTTTGTACAATCAGAATGATTAAGATGTGTTACTTCTTAAAATCAGCATTGACCTACAAGTTTTTGAACTATTGCACTTTCACCCATCTGGCGTAGGCTTCTGCATGATGCTTCTGAGTCTCTTTCATCTATCATCATTGTTTCCAAACAATGGCTCATACCAAGCAGGGAGGCGGTGATGCAGTACCACTGCTACAATTATGATGACAAGCCAGCTGAGATTAGTGTAAAGGATGTACTGTAAGCACTTCATGGTTTTAGATTTGCTTGCTTTGCTGAAAATGTATTGAAACTCTAAGATGAGTGTGAATGTCACTAGACATATCAAAATGTGTGTGTGTGAGTGGAATTCAAACCCATAAATAGTTAGTGAACAATCAGAATTCACATCCTTTGGCAACTGTTTTGTATGTTGCACAGATTTTTAGTTACCTAATCGCTGCTGGAACATTGAGACTGTTTTTTGGGTAGGAATCTGATCTATTAATGGGTGGACTTTACCATGGCTCTCTCCCAGAATCAAGGCCTTAGCATTTGATCTCTGAGTTTTCTGATCAATTAAGGAGGATAGAGTGGAATGACAAATAAATGATTTCTAATCAAATGGCATGGGTTTGAGGATTGTAGCACATAGGAATGGAAACCTAGGAAGCCTGCTCCCCAGGTCTTTCACTCTTACCTGGAGGGCCCATTGTGGGATACATGGGGCTGTGGTAAGGTAAGCTCCCCCAAAGAAAAGAGGAGGCAGCCAGCCTCTCAAATCAAGCAAGCGTGGATGGAAGAAAACATGAAGCCAACAGCTAAAATGTGTTCCCAGAGAGTGCACCAAAAGATTAAGGATCTCAGGAGGGCAAGATAGGCAAATTATGTAATAGTTCAGGTCCCAATAGCCACACTCTGACTTAACTAGCATTCTCCTACACAGTATTTTGTCACACAAATGCATCTTGCAGCTCCACTTTGTCCTCTCTCTTTCGTAGCACATTTCCCTATTCAAATATCCAAATCTCATACTGACACAAATCTCACACTCACCCTCACATTGCCCACTCACATGCATCACTGTCAACCTCTCCAAATGTTGTCCTACCCTCCTGTACACATAAGCCTTTGAGATCACATGCACCTCTTTGTTGTCACTCCCTGAAACTTGGTGAATGGCAGAGATACTGCTGTGATCCTGGGGGTGGGGCCAATGTTAGGGGTGACCCTCCAGTGATACGCACTTCGTCAGCCTTCAGTAATATGTGTTCCACTGGGAAGGATGTGTTGTTCAAGGAGGTTGTAGATGGCAACAGTGATGTGTCTTGATAGCTTGAGCCTCAGATATGTTGAGAGAGATAACTCTCTAACTGTAGATCCTGTGTGGGAGGAATTTCACCACCTTTCAGCTGAATCTCAGTCTCCATTCCATTTGCTGTGGGTGTTGCTTCTGCTGCTGCTGGAGGTGGTGGTGGTGTGGTTTTCTGTTGTTGCTCTTTAGTTGAGATGCAGGTGGAGCTGCATAAGTTGCTCCCATGTTGTGTTGAAAGCAGGCAGCTGGGACGTGCAGTTGAAGGTAAGTGATGTGCTTAGACTGGTGAAGTGCCTTCTAAGAAGTTGGAATCACTTCTCAAGCAGAGATAACGCATTTGGAGAGAAGAAGTGCCTTCAACAACAGTCTCTCACCTAGACATGTCTGGAGCTCTTCAGTGTAAGTAATCAAATCCTTCACAGTTTGTCAGTTTCACTGAAGAAGCTCTTCTCTTTGTACACTTGCCATGGTGACTCTGGCAAGGTGCAGATATAGCGTGAAGCCTGTGCACTGTTGGGAATTCACAATTAAAAAGGCTCTTAATTACTTGCTTAATTGTTTCAATTGCTTTCCTACCAGAATCAACGGGTTTCCCACTGGATTTAAAACCTGTCCCAGGGAAAGCTGGAAGAAGGAGGATTTACATTAGCATTTAGACTCAATGTCAATTTCAGGAACTTTTCCACCCTGCTTGCACTGGAAACTGCTCCTACAGAGCTGGGAAAATTCTGCCCACTGAGTCAGCAACAACCACACAGAATTTGTTGGCATAAATCATGCAGAACATCTTATTACTTACTGATAACTTGATGCATTAAAGACCACAAGTGCTCCTACTGACATAACAGACAGGACTAAGATTTTATCCCTGAAGAACGATCAGTAAATGGTATTAGCATCATAGCCTACTATGTTATTTCACATCATGCTTACCAAGCACTCTATATAAAAATAGACTACTGGAGAATTGCTCGATTAAGTTGTTGGCTTTTAAGAAATTTTGTTTTAAATCTCTTGATCAAGCTCTGAATGCAAGAACATTTGCTTTAATATATGCTGTCATTTTCACCTATTCATCTCCGCAGGTCTCAATAAAATACCACAGCACCAAGTCACAACAACATATCAATGTACCAACATTTATGCAATGGCATAAATTCCTGATCCATATCACAGAGGACAGCTTAATGGCATAGCGTTGAAGATTAGCAGTAAAATTGATATACTTCATAGGAATGAACTTGTTCCTAAATCAATTAGCTGGATTATGTGTAATATCCGAAGCAATAGCGGAGTTAAAAATAGCTGAATATTTGGAAGATTTCACAAACATCTGTGGTCAAGGTTATAGATTAGTTTGACTCTTTTTTTTGAGCTCCTCATTGTCAGATTTGGGAGGGTACCCCAAAGGTGAGCTGGGGAACCTCCTCTCAGAACTTAGAACATAGAACATTACAGCGTAGAACAGGCCCTTCGGCCCTCGATGTTGCGCCGACCAATTAAGAACAAGCAGTGACCCTCTAACCTAAACCATTCCCTTTTCATCGATAAACTTATCTACTAACCTCTTAAACGCCACCAAACTTGGCGCATCTACAACTGACGCAGGTAAGGCATTCCATACCCTTACCACCCTCTGGGTAAAGAACCTACCTCTGACATCTGTCCTAAAACCACCACCCCTTAATTTAAAGCTATGTCCCCTCATGCTAGCTTTTTCCATCCTAGGAAAAAGGCTATCACTGTCCACCCTATCTAAACCTCTAATCATCTTATATGTTTCAATAAGGTCTCCTCTTAGCAGCCTTCTTTCTAACGAAAACAACCTCAAATCCCTCAGCCTCTCCTCATAAGACCTGCCCTCCATACCAGGCAACATCCTGGTACACCTCCTCTGTACCCTCTCCAATGCCTCCACATCTTTCTTATAATGTGGGGACCAGAACTGCACACAATACTCCAAGTGCGGCCGCACTAGAGTTTTGTACAGTTGCAACATGACGTTGCGGCTCTGAAATTCAATCCCCCTACCAATAAAATCTAAGACTCCGTATGCCTTCTTAACAACCTTATCGACTTGATTGCCAACTTTCAGGGATCTATTAACATATACACCAAGATCCCTCTGTTCATCAACACAATTGAGAGTCCTACCATTAGCCCTATACTCTACACATTTGTTATTCCTGCCAAAGTGAATTACCTGACACTTTTCCACATTAAACTCCATTTGCCACCTCTCGGCCCAGCTCTGCAACTTGTCTAAGTCCCTCTGCAAACTATAACACCCCTCTTCACTACCTACCACTCCACCGACTTTAGTGTCATCTGCAAATTTACTAATCCATCCTTCAATACACTCATCCAGATCATTTATAAAAATTACAAACAGCAGGGGCCCCAAAACAGATCCCTGAGGTACACCACTAGTAACCGAACTCCACGATGAATATCTCCCATTAACCACCACCCTCTGTATTCTATCTGCTAGTCAATTCCTAATCCAATTAGCTAAATCACCCTCAATCCCATACATCTGCATTTTCTGCAGAAGCCTTTCATGGGCCACGAACGCCTTACTAAAATCTTAGTTCTCAGATAAGCTTTTGCACAGCTATGGCTCAACAGCACAAACTTCCTCTGAGCAATTGCCCTACAATGGGAACCATCCAGAAATGTGATTTAAATTGCAAATTTTGGATGGTTTAACAGGGTTAAACTAATAGTTACTCAGAAAAAGTTGGAAGAATTAAATCCTCTTCTTATCTTTGAATAATTATTGTAAAGACCATGATTGAGCCCCCAAGGTATGCCTCTAATGCCCTAAGGCTCACACTCACCTCCAATGTGCACAAACAATCACATCTGCAATGTCCTTGAATAACACCTCCTTCCCAGTGGAATAAGTGTCAATATATGGCAGGGGATCAATATCTGGTGAAGGGACGGGCTTATAACATTTTGTCAGTGAGGATCTGAAATCATGTTATCGCTGGTGAGAACTACGACTTCCGGATCTTAAGGCCCAGCTGGCATTTGCACGGATGGTGAATGTGGGCTCAAAATTGCTCCCTAAATGGCACAGTTCTGAAAGCTGTATAATGACAAAGGGACATGGAGACCTATGTGTGTTGCCCTTTGAAGATAGTAGGACATGCTGAGGGAGCAGTTAGCAAAGTATATGGGATTTTGGGGTTCATAGATAGAGGTATTGACTACTTAAGTATGGGAAGCTGTGTTGAATCTGTAGAAGTCTCTGGTTCAACCATAACTGTGGTATTGTGATCAATTCTGATCACCACACTTTCAAAAGGATGTGAAGATCCTTGAGAGGGTGCAGAGAAGATTTACTAGAATGTTCCTTGGAATGAGAGATTTTAGCCATAAGGTTATTTTGGAGAAACTGGATTTGTTCTCCAAAGGGGCTGAGGTGAAATTTGCTTGAGATTAATGAGATTAAAAGGGGAGTGAACTTGTTCCAAATCAATTCTTCACAAGATTACGGGTAATAACCAAAGCAATAGCGGAATTGAAAATAGCCAAATATTTGGAAGAAAACTATATTTTGTAAATATCCATGGTCAAGGGTAAAGATTAGTTTGGATCGTTTTCTAAAAATCTGAGCTCCTTAGCATCAGATTCTGGGAGGGTACCCCAAAGATGAGCTGGGGAACCACTCTCAGAACTAAGCTTTTGTACAGCTATTGCTCAACAGCACAAACTTCCTCTGAGCAATTGTCCTGTACTGAGAACCATCTGAAAATGTGATTTAAATTGCAAACTACCTTACTTACATAAGGTAGACAAAGAAAATCAGTTCCCGTTAGCTGATGTGACAAGGACTAGCAGGCATAGATTAAGATTTAGGGTAAGAGTTATGCGGGGTGTGAGGAAGAATTGTTTTATGCAGCTGGTGCTAATAACCTGGAACTTACTGCCTATAACAGTGGTAGAAGTGGAGATGATGAGTAATTTTGAATGGAAATTGGTTTTGCACTTGAGGAAATTAAACTTACTACTCTATGGGGAAAGACTAGGGAAATGGAACTGATAAAACTGCTTTACTGTGAGCCAGCATGGATTCAATGGACCTTCTTCTGTGAACTAATAACTTTATGGACGATATTTAATGGGGGGATCTTACTTGCTGGCTGGAGAGTAGGCAAGACCCCCATGTTTCCTCTTTTAGTGAAGGTTGAATTAAGTGCTAGTCAAATCTTTTCCAGGATCAAAGACTCTGGGGTGGAAGCCCTGGCTGCCAAGAGCTTCTGGCTAATCAGAGGTTCAGTTGAACGGCAGTGCCACTGGAGGGGTGGTGGCTGCTGTGAGTATGCTGTGAGCATGCTGTGACTTCCTACAGAAACTCAGTACACATGGAGCAGTAGAACCAGGGACACTCCTTGTCACAATGGATGTCTCGGCGCTCTACACCAACGTCCCCCACGATGATGGTATTGCTGCAACTGCCTCAGTACTCAATGCCAACAACTGCCAGTTTCCGGATGCAATTTTACAACTCATCCGCTTCATCTTGGACCACAATGTCTTCATCTTCAACAATCAGCTTTTCATCCAGACACACGGAACAGCCATGGGAACCAAATTCGCACCTCAGTATGCCACATCTTCATGCACAGGTTTGAACAAGACTTCTTCACCACACGAGATCTTCAACCAATGTTATATACTAGATACATTGATGACATCTTTTTCCTTTGGACTCATGGTGAACAATCATTGAAACAACTGTATGATGATATCAACAAGTTCCATCCCACCATCAGACTCACCATGGACTATTCTCCAGAATCAGTTGCATTCTTGGACACACGCATGTCCATCAAGGACGGTCACCTCAGCACCTCACTGTACCGCAAACCGACAGACAACCTCACAATGCTCCACTTCTCCAGCTTCCACCCTAGACACGTTAAAGAAGCCATTCCCTATGGACAAGCCCTCCATATACACAGAATTTGCTCAGATGAGGACGATCGTGACAGACACCTCCAGACACTGAAGGATGCCCTCGTGAGAACAGGATATGGCGCTCGACTCATCGATCGACAGTTCTGACGTGCCACAGTGATAAACCGCACTGACCTCCTCAGAAGATGAACACGGGACACAGTGGACAGAGTACCCTTTGTTGTCCAGTACTTCCCCGGAGCGGAGAAGCTACGACATCTTCTCCGGAGTCTTCAACATATCATTGATGACGATGAACATCTCGCTAGGGCCATCCCCACCCCCCCACTTCTTGCTTTCAGACAACCGCACAACCTCAAACAGATCATTGTTCGCAGCAAACTACCCAACCTTCAGGAGAACAGTGACCACAATACCACACAACCCTGCCACAGCAACCTCTGCAAGACATGCCGGATCATAGACATGGACGACATCATCAAACGTGAGGATACCATTCACCAGGTACACGGTACATACTCTTGCAACTCGGCCAACGTTGTCTACCTAATACGTTGCAAGAAAGGATGTCCCGAAGCATGGTACATTGGGGAGACCATGCAGACACTATGACAGCGGATGAATGAGCATCGCTCAACAATCACCAGGCAAAACAGTTCCCTTCCTGTGGGCGAACACTTCAGCAGTAATGGGCATTCGGCCTCCGACCTGCGAGTAAATGTTCTTCAAGGGGGCCTTCGTGACACACGACAGTGCAGAGTCGCTGAGCAGAGACTGATAACCAAGTTCCGCACACATGAGGACGGTCTTAATAGGGATCTTGGCTTCATGACACACTATCTGTAACCCCCGTAACTTGCCTGGGTTAGCAAAAAACCTCACTTACTGTGCTGTCTGGAGAAAATACACAATTCTCTAACCAATGCTCAGGATTCCCTTCACACACATTGTTAGCCACTTTAACACTTGAATAGCAGGTTAGATGTAAGGATTCGCATTCTAATCAGCAATCATCAGCAATCTATGACTGTCTGTGCTGATGTGTGCTATTGCAGACCAGAACACTGCATTTGCCTGACAAAGACACGACAGAGTGTTGAAAGCTCGCAATTTTACTATCAAATAAATCAGTTGGATTTAAAATTGGTGTTGCTAAATTCTTACTGAGTGCTGTGAGTATGATCTAGGGTCTAGGAATGTTGCTGGATTCCAGGACACAGGTGAGCATTGTTGGGTGGGTGTTCATGAGGTGGGAGTTGCAGGGGGGGAGAGGGGGTGTTGGAATCAGACCTCCTCCCTGATGCTCAGCCCCTCAATTAGACATTAAGCACCTAAAAATGAACTACCTTCCTGGGATCTCACAGGAAACCCCACATGGGTTTGCTTGTGGTGCTTCCTGCATGGCAAGCCCCCAGTCTGCTGTTGGTATTACATTAACAGGTTTTCCTTGTTTTCTAGCTGTATAGTGCTTTAGCCTTGAAGAGGATGCCATGCTTCTTTAAAGTACAAACCATGGTACACTCAAAGTATTCCTAATAATTAGAATTTTAAAACTAAGAGATCAGAATAAAATATTATTTATCAAAAATGTTGACTGGGATTGCATGTTGCACATGAATAACAGTCAAGGGAATGTCTTTTGATTGAAATAGAAAGTAAAAGAAGTCTGATATATAGCGTGTCTCAGCTAAGTTGGCATGATTTCACCAATTGACACGTTGTGCAAAATGCAAACATATCAATATTACAGTTTTCCTGATTTTAAAATGCCATTTCTGCAAATCAAATATGTAGATGATAGAATCCTTATAGTGTGGAAGGAGGCCATTAGGCCAACTGAGCCTGCACCAACTACAATGCCACCAAGCTCTATCTTCATAACCTTACATATTTATTCTTGTTCATTCCCCTGACATTAAGGGACAATTTAGTGTGGCTAATCAACCTAACTTGCGCATTTTGGGACTGTGGGAGGAGGCTGCAGCACCAGTGCTGACACGGGGAGAATGTACATAGACATTGATCCGAGGCTGGAATTGAACCCACGTCCCTGGAGCTGTGAGATAGCAATGCTAAACACTGTGCCATCGTGCCGCCCACTTGAAGAAGCACCTTAGTAAACAATGGAAGCAGGAATGCTTCTGTCTTTTTTCTTTTGTTGATTGCACAAAGATGTAGAGCTGCATTTAAATTTAGCTCAAGTTTCCTATTAAATGACTTATGTGTCAAGTTGCTAGTACTAACAGATTTTGCTCATTGATTTGGGATTTATCCACCAATGAGTCATCATCACCATTAACAGCTCCCTCCAAAACCTGAGACCTAGAAAACTCAAAGCAACTTGGCAAGTTGGAGCTTCGTAGGAAATAATGTTCAGCAACAATCAAGGCTAGTATATTTTTAATTCTAATTTACATTAATGATTTGGGGTTAAAGATAAATAACCCAATCTTAAATTTTGCAAATGATACTAAACTGAAGCAGATAGCTATTGTCATTGAGTTCCTACGGTATTGAAAGAGGCCATTCAGCCCATTGAGTCTGCATGGACTCACCGACAGAGCATTTTACCCAGGCCCTCTACCCCAACAATCCCCATAACCCTGTACATTTACCATGGATAATCCATCTAACCTGCACATCTTTGGACATTAATGGGCAACTTAGCATAGCCAATCTACCTAACCTGCACATCTTTGAATAAGGGTAGGAGACCAGGGCACCAAGAAGAAACCATAATAGACATAGGGAGAATGTGCAAATTCCACACACGCAGTGATCCAAGGCTGAAATTGAACCCAGATCCCTGACTCCATGAGGCGGCATGCTAATCACTGTGACACTGTGCTGCCCTATTATTGGGGCAGAATGCAATATAAAACATTTAAACATGTTAGACATTAGAAAACCTGCAGTCTGGACAATTTTAATGCAGGTAGATATAAGATGAAACACTTCAGTAGAAAATCACCCACAGGTGCTTACAACACTGAAGGAAGGACTGCAAGAAATGGTTCAGACAAATAATTTAGATGCCTTCAAAGGAAGCAAGGTGAATATATGTTGAAGAAAGTTGGAACGAAAGGAATAAAGACACCAACACATAATATAGCTGTATGGCTTGTTGTTGTGCAGTATATTCATTTTAATCCTATGTAATATGCTAAATTGGAAGACTTGGTTGAGAATTATGTAATTTTAAAAAAGTACAAATTTAGCTTTATAAGTCTCTGATCACTGACAATACAAAGTGGTCACCAAAAAATTTGCAAAAGATGTGATTTTTATTGTCTCTTCTTGCTATATTAGTAGCCATCTATTGAATGCCAATCTTAACTGATGGTTTTCATAGTACCTAGACCTTGTCATTTAGC
Source organism: Sphyrna mokarran (assembly GCA_024679065.1). Lineage (NCBI taxonomy): Eukaryota > Metazoa > Chordata > Chondrichthyes > Carcharhiniformes > Carcharhinidae > Sphyrna > Sphyrna mokarran. The sequence goes on along the minus strand of JAGIQG010000003.1, from coordinate 97,892,642 downwards.
TGCTATCCACCACAGAGACAGATCATGGCTGCCCTATATCTTAATTCCATTTTCTGTCTTCTTTCTCTTTATCCCTTCATATCGACTAGCATTCTTAGATTTGGTAGGTAGTTTTACAGCTGGATGCCCTTCCTGTAGCTACCTCTCTTCATTCGTTCAGGCTGGGAATCAGCACCAATACAAACTGGTTTGCCTACACTAGTGGCTGTGTTCTTCCACTGCCAGTGGATCCTATAGTGGAACCTGAACCCAGAGTATTCTGGCTCACTGACAGTGTATTATTGCCTGAACCACGGTGGCTCTTAAATCTCAACTCCATTTACTTGCCTTGGTTAATTAACCCATATTATCCTTGCCTAACAAAAATCTATCAATCTCAAGTTTTTGGGGTGCAGAGTATTCAAGATTTCCAATGCCTTTATTGTGAAGAAGTGATTCCAGACATCATCATTGATTGGCGTGGCTGAAACTTTAAGGTTACGCTCTCTTGATATGAACCCATAAAAATTTGTTTCTCTTTATGTCCCCTATCAACTCGTTTAATCATCTTAAACATTCCTTAATTTGATTTTATCATTGTTACATGTATTGTATACAGTGAAAATTATTGTTTCTTGCATGCTATACAGACAAAACATACTGTTCACAGAGAAGGAAAGGAGAAAGTGCAAAATGTAATGTTACAGTCATAGCTAGGGTGTAGAGAAAGATCAACTTAGTGGGAGTTAGGTCCATTCAAAACTCTGACAGCAGCAGGGAAGAAGCTACTTTTAAATATGTGACTTCAGACATTTTCCCCAATGGAAGAAGGTGAAAGAGAGAATGACTAGTGTGCACGAAGTCCTTAATTATACTGGTGCTTTTCTGAGGCAGTGGGAAGTGTACACAGAGTCAATGGATGGGAAGCTGGTTTGTGTGATGGACTGGACCACATCCACAACCATTTGTAGTTTCTTGTGGTTTTCATTAGAACAGGAACCATACCAAGCTGTGGTACAACCAGAAAGAATGCTTTCCATGGTGCACCTGTAAATGTTGGTGAGAGTTGCAGCTGACATGTCACATTTCCTTAGTCTTCTGAGAAAGTAGAGATGCTGATGGGCTTTTTTAGCTATAGTATCAGCATAGGGGAGCAAAAGTTTTTTTTTATTAATGCTACAAAAAGGCTCACATTAACATTGAAATGAAGTAACTGTGAAAATTCTTAGGTGCCACATGCCGGCGCCTGTTCAGGTGCACTGAGGGAAAATTTAGCATGGCCAATGCAGCTAACCAGCATGTCTTTTGGACTGTGTGAGGAAACCCAAGTAGACAGGGGGAGAATGTATAGACTGTGCACAAACAATGGCACAAGCCAGGAATCGAACCCAGGTTCTTGGCGCTGTGAGGCAGCAGTGTTAACCACTGTGTCGCCCCAGGACAGGTTGTTGGTGATCTGGACACCTAAAAACTTGAAGTTCTCAACTATTTCTACTTCATCCCAATTGATGTAGACAGGGGTATGTTCTCCACTATGCTTCCTGAAGTCGATGACTATCTCCTTTGTTTTGTTGACATTAAGGGAGAAATTATGGTCGTTGCATCAGTTCACCAGATTCTCATCCCTGTACTCTGTCTTGTCATTGTTTGAGATCTGACCCACTTAGTTTGCTGTCTATCTACAGAATCTGCATGTTCTCCCCATGTCTGCATGGTTTCCTCTGGTTGCTTCGGTTTCTTCCCACAGTCTGAAAGACATACTGTTTAGATGTGTTGGCCATGCTAAATTCTCCTTCAGTGTATCCAAATAGGTGCCACAGTAGGGGATTTTTACAGTAACTTCACTGCAGTGTTAATGTAAACCTAATTGCGACTCTAATAAAGTAAACTTTTAAGTAAACTGATGTTGGAGGCTGCCAGGAATTGAGATTTTTTTCTTGATTTTTTGCTGTTTGAGAATATATCTTTCTTTGAGAGTCTATGGTATGAAAGTCAGAACCCAGTTGTCTGTCTGGATCTCTGTCCAGGAATGTTAACAGTCTGGAAATCTGGTATCCATGTATGCATATCTACTTTTGTTAACTGATTCTGAAGAAGGGATTTATGTCTTTGGGGATACTGCTAAATTGGAACACCAGAGACAGATAGCTATTAAGAATTAAACTTTGCCATGTTTAAGTATTTTAATTGGTTAAAGTTATTCTAATTCTTTTTGTTATATTTTCTTATTAAATAAAGGTTGTTTTGATAAAAGTTGACCCACTGAATCATGCCTGGAATGAAACATCTTGCGCTCACCCTAATGCCAAAAGCCAATGTAAAAGTTAGGGTCTAGGCTAACTTCATAACATACCTTGGAGTTTCTGATCTTGTCCCTAACAAGGTCTAATCTATGCAATCTGTTCCTATAATTCAATCCTTTTAATCCCCATATAATTCATAGAGTTATAGAAACCCTACAGTGTAGAAAGAGGCCATTTGGCCCATTGAGTCTGCACTGACTACAATCCCACCCAGGCCTTATCTTCATATTCCTATAAATTTACCTACTAATTCTGGTGAATCTATGTGATATTCCCTCCAAGATTAATATAGCTTTTTTGAGATTTGGCATCTGTAATCGAAAGTACTTCTCTACATGAGGCCTAATTAGAGATTTTCTTTAAAATAACTTCCATTCCTTTGTATTCCAATCTCCTTGAGATAAAAGTTAACATTCTATTAGCCCTTTAAGATATTTTTGTACTTCTTTAGAAGCTTTTAATGATTTTTGTATTTAGACTCTCACCATTTCGAAAATAGACTGATCTCATATTTATAGCTCTTCAGGACAGCATGATTGGTGGTTTTCATTCCAATATATTATTTGTGCATTTATAAGTGGCCCAGTTTGTAGCATTGTCACCTTGGGGCAAAAAAGTTCCTTCTCACGCATTCATTGGATCTGAGTGTTTCAGGCAAGACCAGCACTTATCTCCACCCTAATTTTCCCTCAAGAAGGTGATGGTGTGCTGTCTTCTTGAACCATTGCAGTCATTGTGCTAAAGGTACATCTACAGTACTGTTTTGAAGTGAGTTTCAGATTTTTGACTCAGTAATAATTCAGGAATGCCTATATGCTTTCAAGTCAGGTTGTGGAGTGGCTTGGAGCAAAACCATCAGGTGGTGGTGTTCCCATATGTCTGATGCCACGACTGTGGAAAGTGCTGTCAAGGAAGTTTTGTATATTATGCAATGCATTGTTTGCGTATGTGGTGGAATGGGTAAATGTTTATAGTGATGGATGGAGGTTCCAATCAAATAGACTGTTTTTTCCTGAATGGTGTTGTATTTCTGAAGTGTTGTCGCACTCATCCAGGAATTATTCCATCATTTTTCTGGCCTTGTAAATGGCAGATCGGTTTTGGCTAAACTTGTTGACCATTGCTATCTTCTGATTTGCTTTTATTGCCACAGTATTTATATGGCTAATCCAGTTGTGGTTTCGGTCAATCATCATTCTCAGGATATTTATGGTGGGGAATTCAATAATCACAATGCAGAACATCATGGATAGATGTTCGGATTCTCTCTTGTTGGTGAAAATGATTGTTTAGCAGTTGTGTATCCTAACTGCCATTTATCAGCTCAAGCCTAAGTGCTGTAGAGGTCTTGCTGCATATAGGCACAGACTATTTCAGTATCTGAGGAATTGTGAGTGATACTAAATATCTAAATACTGTGCAATCATCAGTGAACATCAGCACTTCTGACTTTATGTTGGATGGAACATCATTGAGGGAGCAGCTGAAGATTATAGAATCCCTACATTGCAGAAGAGGAGGCCATTCAGCCCATCAAATCTGCACCAGTCACAATCCCACCTAGACCCTATTCCCATAAACCCACATATTTACCCTGCTAATTGTCTGACAGTAGGGTTAATTTAGCATGGCCAATCAACCAAACCTGCACCTCTTTGGACGTGGAGCATAAATGTTGGGGCTAAAATACTGTTTTGTGGAACACTTGCAGCAATGCTTCAATGCTCCAACACTAAGATGATGGACCTCCAACAATCACAACCATTTTCTTTTGTTCCAGATCTGGCATCAGCCAGTGGAGAATTTTCCCATATTGATTTCAATAATACTAGTTTCCTTGATGCCACACCTATCCTTGATGCTGAATCCAGTCACTTCCCTCATCTCTGGAATTCAGCTTTTTTGTCCATACTTGAGCTCAGATGGTAATGAAGCCTGCAGCTGAGTGCTCCTATTAGAACCCAAACTGAGCATCAGTGAGTGGGCAAATGCTGCATAAATGTGGCTTGGTAGCCTTGCTCTTCATTACCTATGCAAAATGAAGAGCACATCATATCCCATGGCAGGGCAGTCTGGGATTTGTCCATCCCACTGTTAGCTCATTGGCTCATATTTCTGTGCACAATTTTTAACAGTACTCATGCATACTTTCCTGGGCAGCACGTGGCACAGTGATTAGCACTATTGTCTCATAGTGCCAAGGACCTGTGTTCAATTCCTGGCTTGGGTCACTGCCTATGTGGAGTTTGCACATTCTCCCCATGTCTGCATCTGTTTCCTCCAGGTGCACTGGTTTCCTCCCACAATCCGAAAGATGTGCTGGTTAGGTGCATTGGCCATGTTAAATTCTCCTCCCCATGTACCCAAATAGGCACCAGATGTAGCAAGTAGGGGATTTTCGCAATAACTTCATTGCTTTGTGAATGGAAGGCCAACTTGTGACGAATAAATTTTAAAACTTAAAAAAAACACATTCCCTCTCCAAGACTTACCATAGTAATTGATGACATTGAGAAGAATCAAATGCTTTTCACCAAAGTTAAGGGCATAACTCCAGTGAGCTGGAATTATTAAAATTAGCATTCATGAGATGCAAAATCAAATATGCCAGCAAACTAACTGACTGTGAAAATCAGCCAATGGAAGACAGCAAATGACAAAGGAAGGGCAACAAGATAATTGCAGAATGGAAACAAGTCAACATTACATTGGAGATAGAACTGACCAACAGTGAAGCCAAAAAGGGTTTAGTTGCAATTAAGATAAGCAGAAGTAAAGAATCCATTTGTGAAATGTGTTTGCCCAGTAAGAACATGATGGATTCATCGCAGAAGAAAGATAGAACTTAAAGACTTCAAAAGAAACCAAGAACTATTGAACATAAAGGAGAATCAGCAAAAAGAATAAAAGCTCTAGAATACACGTTTAAAACAGCAAGATGCAATGACTAGCAGCAAATCTAAAAAAAAGTTGCAAAATTGACAAAATGAAGTTAAGGAGAACTTAATGAAATAATGTAGAAAAAGCTGAACTTTGTAAAAAACTAACTAAAAAATAAGAACAAGTCCAGTGAAGAATTGAACCAGGTGATTAAGACATTGAAGAAGGAAAATTTGGCAATAAGAAATTAACTGAAGAGAGAAAAACATTGAAATTAACAACAGAATCAACAATTCAAACAGAGAAACTCAGATTACCTGCCAGAATGAGGTTGCTGAATTGGTCACGCAAATGGAAACATAGCAAGCCTGTATAGAAGTGCAATATGCAGGATCATATTTGGAATTGTATATATTAAAAGCCTACCAATAAATGTGTTAATGACTGGACACACAAGTCTCAAGACTTCATGAATGAGCCATCACCACTGCAAGAATAAAAAAAAACTCATTAAATACATAGTACGACATGATGCCACAATAGCACAGCAGTAACAGCATATTGGCTCTGTTGTTAAGCAGCGAGGGACAGAGAGTACCAGAGAAATAATTATAGGGGACTCTATAGGTAGGGGTGCATATAGATACTTCTGTGGACATGGAACAGACCCCAGGATGATATGTTGTCTCCATGGTATTAAAGTTCAGGATGACTCTGAACGAGCAGAAAACATTCTGAAGGGAAAGGGTGAACAGCCAATGGTACATATTGGTACTGACAACATAGGTAGGAAGAGTGATGAGGTTCTGCAGCAGCAGTTTAGGGAGTTAGGTAGAAAGTTAAAAAGCAGGACCTCTAGCGTTGTAATCTCAAGGTTACTCTCTATGCCACATGCCCAATGAAGCTAGAAATAGAAAGATAGTACAACTCAACACATGGCTAAAAAACTGGTATAGAATGCAGGATTTCAGATATCTGGACCATTGGGATCTCTTCTGGGGCAAGTGAGACCTGTACAGAAGGACTATTTGTTTCTAAGCTGGAAGGACATAAATATTCTGATGCAGAGATGCTGGTGGCGGACTGGGATAAACTCAGTAAAAGGTCTGACAACACCAATTTTAAATCCAACCGATTTATTTGATAGCAAGTTTACTATCAAATAAATCGGTTGGATTTAAAATTGGTGTTGTCAGACCTTTTACTTAATAAATATTCTGGCCAGAAGATTTGTTAGTGTCATATGGGGGGATTTAAACTAGTTTGGCGGGAGGTGACAACCAAAGCAAAGGTGAATTAATTGAAGGGGAACTGAGAGTAGGGCCTGTCAGGCTCAGAGGAAGAGTAGGTGGGATGATATTGCTAATCAAAGAGAGTTTGGTGGAGTGAAGTGCATTTGTTTCATTGCGATAAGTGTGACAGGTAAGGTAGATGAACTTAGAGCTTGGATTAGTACTTGGAACTATGATGTTGTTGCTATTACAGAGACTTGGTGCAGGAAGGACAGGATTAGCAGCTTAATGTTCCAGGATACAGATGTTTCATTAGGATAGAGAGGGATGTAAAAGAGGTGGGGGAGTTGAACTACTGATTAAGGAGACTTTCACAGCTATATTGTGGGACGACACCTCGGAAGGCTGAGATAGTGAGGCAATATGGGTAGAGCTCAGGAATAGGAAGGGTGTAGTCACAGTGTTGGGGCTTTACTATGGGCCCCCTAATGGCCAGCAGGAGATAAAGGAACAGATATGTAGGCAGATTTTGACAAGGTGTAAAAGTAAGAGTTATTCTGGTGAGAGATTTTAACTTCCCCTATATTGACTGGGACTCATGGAGTGCTAGGAGCGTGGATGCAGCAGAGTTTGTCAGGGGCATCCAGGAAAGCTTCTTGAAACAGTATGTAGATAGTCCAACTAGGGAAGGGACCATACTAGACCTGGTATTGGGGAATGAGCCCAGCCAAGCGGTCAACATTTCAGTAGGGGACCAGTTCAGGAACAGTGACCACAATTCATTAAGCCGTAAAGTACTGATCACTCAAGGTAGTGCAGTCCTCAAGTGAAGGTGCTAAATTGGGAGAAGGCTAATTATAACAATATTAGGCAGGAACTGAAGAATGTAGATATGGGGCAGATGTTGAGGGCAAATCAAATCTGGCACATGGGAAGCTTTCAAACATAAGTTGATAGGGATTCAGGATTGACACATTGCTGTAAGGATGAAGAATAAGTATGGCAAGTTTTGGAACCTTGGAAAATGAGAGATATTGTGAGCCGAGTCAAAGAGGAAAAGGAAGCATTTGTCGAGGATAGGAGGCTGGGAACACATGAAACAAGTGTGGAGTACAAGGAAAATAGAAAGAAACTTAAACAAGGAGTAAGGATGGCTAAGAAGGGTCACAAAGAGTTATTGGCCAGCAGGATCAAGGGAAATCCCAAGGCTTTTTATACATAAATAAAGAACAAAAGAGTGGATAGTCAAAAGCTTTTTCCTATGTGTAGAGCCAGAGGAAATGGGCGAGTTATTAAATGAGTACTTTGCATCAGTATTCACCAAAACAGGAGGACTTGGTGGATAATGAATCTGGGGAAGGGTATGTAGATAGCTTGGCTTGCCTTCATCAGCCAGGGCATTGATTGACAAGTCATGTTGCAGCTTCATAGAACTTTAGTTAGGCTGCACATGGAATATATTGTTCAATGCTGGCTAACATACTACCAGAAGGATGTGGAGGCTTAGACAGGGTACAGAAAAGATTTACATGTAATTCCCAGTATAAAAGGCATGAACTATCAGGAGAGATTGGAGAAATTGGTTTATTCTTACTGGAACGATGGAGGTTGAGAGGCAACCTGAAAGAAGTCTACATGATTATGAGAGGTATGAAGAGAGTGGATAGTCAGAAGCTTTTTCCCAGGGTGGAAGAGTTAATTACTAGGAGACCTAAGTTTAAGGTGTGAGGGGCAAAGTTTAAAGGAAATGTACGAGGCAGGTTTTTAACACAAAGTGGGTTGAGTGCCTGGAATTTGTTGCCAGGAAAGGTAGTGGAAGCAGATATGATAGTGATCTTTAAGAGGCACCTGGACAAATACATGAATAGGATAGAGGGACATGGTCCCCAGAAGGGTAGGGAATTTTAGTTCAGCATGCAGCATGGTCAGTGCAGAGTTGGAGAGCCAAAGGGTCTGCTCCTGTGCTGTAATTTTCTTTGCTCTTTGTAATGTGAAACTTCAGTAAAGGACCAAGTTACATTTCTGGAATTATTGTCTCTGAAAGTGGATTCCTGTTGTACCAGTAGACATAGAGGGAAAAATTGTTCTGAAACATACAGGTCATTTGTGGAGGAGAAAGGTGCTCCAATAAATCAGTGTTGCAGTCAATAAATGTTTTCAAACCTGTGGGCACTGAAGTATCTGATTAACCTTTTATAGATATGACTGATATCTCTGTGGAAGCAAGTAGTAATGAACCGCCTGTACCAGAAAAGGCACCTGTTATTTGCAGTTCCTGTTAATGTCGATCCTATGGAAACATCTCAGACTACAGAATTACACCATTCTACAAGGAACAGCAAAAATCCTCAATGATTCGATAATTGTCCGCCTCATATGAATAATGTTTAGTTAGCATCTAGGACTGAATAATTTAATTATTGAAAATTATATAAAGGAATTAAAGGGAGAGGGATGTTGTGATTTTCCCTTTAAGGGCTTCACAGTAGAAGAGGGTCACATGCTTGAGGGACTAATTTGGACTGAGAGTATTTAATCATTCCAGAAAGTGGAGACCTACCTTAAACAGAAGACTTGTAGAATACATGTGGGCCTGGGGCAGCTGGTGTACTGCTCTCGAGCAGCTGGGGACAGGGGAGAGGTGGTGAGCCCTGCCCTGCAAACAGCTTTCCCTTGTAAATAAATACCTTTGTGTTCCTGATGAAGTCTGTGACTGTCCATCTGTAGACCTGAACTGATCTATTTGTGCCAGTAGGCATGTTCACCGTCCAATGAATGAGAGTGGCTGGGCTCTCAAAGTTGCAGAGCCAATAAGAGGGCCTATAGCTTCAAAGGAGCTGTGGCCCACAGTTTAGACAAGAGAGGAAGAGGATGCCTCCACCTTGAGGGCTCCTCAGCAATTTTAAACCTTTGAAATTGTAAAGGGGAAATTGTAAAGGCATAGATCACAGCTGCAACAAGATAGGGAGGAAGGGTTTCAAAGTCTAGTAGGAGTGCTTGCTTCCCAGTTTGGCCGCAGGAAACTAGTCAGTTCCCGATGTCACATGAGGTTTGCAGACCAACGGAAAAATCCAAATCGTCCTCAGTTACTTGCCCTGTTATTCTGTTGGTCTGTTATTCATTCTAATTGGCTACTTGCTGCTTGAAGCGGGTAGGCCTTCTGCTCCTGATGCTGCTTCTGGGAAAACGGTGGGGCAGCATGATGCCAACCAATCAGCATGTTGGCTGGCAGAACAAGATTACATACCTGCATATCTCAGTTTTTGTCCCCATATCAGGACAGAAATTCAGTTTGGAGTTTGTTAGAAATATAGATGCTTCACAACACTTATAGAACCATTTATAATTTTCCACACACTATCATGACCGTGCAATCACTAAAATGATATATAAATTAAATATGTGTTGAATGATCCAGCGGGCTTTATCCTCTCTTGAATAAAATAATGATCATTAAATTAAGCAAAAATGACAAAGGTGATAGTCCTGGTGGGCACTGTAACTAAAATAAAATTCAAAAGAAAACTTTAGTAACTAAACTAAAATGTCATTACTTGGGCAGATGCAGTGCCTCACTTCTGCAGGGTCCATCAGTAGTGGAAAGCCTGAAGCCAGTGGGCAGCCCATGCTTCCTCTCCAAGGCCACCCAGCCATTATTGTAATTGCAACAGCAGGTCTTTTTATTGCAGACAGCTAATTAATACTTCAGATCAGAGTTCAGTACTCCAATTAATGAAATGTCCCCAATTTCATTCTGAAGCTTGATGAAGTTCAATTATTATAGTCTTCTTCACATTGATCCAGTTGTACTTTCATTTTATAATAAAGATTTTTATAATGGTAAGCATGAAACTATCATCAATTTCATTAAAAACCCATTTGGTTTACTAATTCCTTTAGTGAAGGAAATCTACCTTCTTTATCTGATCTGTCTACATGTGACAGTAAAGCAGAATTGTTAGAGCATAGAAGAAGGCCATTCAGCCCATCCTATCTGCACTGGCTCTCCAAATCAACAATTCACGTACCCCTCCTAACTTTGAATATCTCTATCAAATCTCCCCTCATTCTTTTTTCAAAAACAGTTCTAACTTCTCCAATCTATCTTCATAATTGAAGTTCTTTATTCCTGGAACATTCTTATGAATCTTTTCTGCTCTTTCTCCAAGGGTTTCACATTCTTTCTTAATTGTGGTCCACAGGACAGGACATAATCCTCCATCTGAGGCCAAATTACTCCCCTTTACAAGTTCAGCTTAATCTCCTTGCTCTAGTAATCTATGCCCCTGTTAACAAAGTAAGAAGTCTCACAACACCAGGTCAAAAGTCCAACAGTTTTATCCGTTAGCACAAAATTTCAGAGTGTCCTCCTTCTTCAGATGAGTGAAGAGTTGTGCTCACAAACAGGACATACATTGATACAGACTCAATTTATAAGATAATGGTTGGAATGCAAGTCTTTACAGGTAATCAAGATTTTACAGATACAGATAATGAGAGTGAGAGAGGGTTAAGCACAAAGAGATGTGAATTGTCTCTAGTCAAGACAATTAATGAGATTTTGCAAGCCCAGGCAAATCATGGGGATTACAAATTCTGTGACATGAACCCAAGATCCCAGTTGAGGCCGTCCTCATGTGCGAAACTTGTGTAATATCTGGGCAGATCCTGTGTATATGGAGGACTTGTCTGGAGGGGATGCACTTATTGATGTCATTATGTAGTTGTTTCAGTGATTGTTCACCATGAGTCCAAAGGAGCATCCTCGTCACAATGGGTGTCTCAGCACTCTACATCAGAATCCCTCAGGACAATGGCGTTGCTGTAACTGCCTCGGTACTCAACACTGACAACTGCTAATCTCTAGATGCAATTCCTCACTGCATCTGCTTCATCCTGGACCACAACGCCTTCACCTTCAACAGCCAGTTCTTCATCCAGACGCACAGACCAGACATGGGGACCAAATTCACACTTCAATATGCCAACATCTTCATGCACGACATCTTCAAACAAGACTTCTTCATTGCACAGGACCTTCACCTGACACGACACACTGGATACATTGATGACATTTTCTTTCTTTGAACTCATCTTGAAGAATTACTGAAACAACTACATGATGACATTAACAAGTTCCATCCCACCATCAGACTCACCATGGACTATTTTCCAGAATCGATTGCATTCTTGGACACATGCATCTCCATCAAGGATGGCCACCTCAGCACTTTACTGTACCGCAAGCCTACAGATAACCTCACGATGCTTCACTTCTCCAGCTTCCATCCTAAATATGTTAAAGAAGCCATCCCCTATGAACAAGCTCTCCGTATACACAGGATCAGCTCAGATGAGGAGGATTGCAACAGGTACTTACAGACACTGAAAGATGCTCCCAAAGAACAGGATATGGCGCTCGTCTCATTGATCAACAGTTCCGATATGCCCCAGCGAAAAACAGCACCGACTTCCTCAGAAAACAAATATAAGACATGGCAGACAGCGTACCCTTCTCTGGAGTGCAGAATCTATCATTTCATGTGAGAACACCATCACCGGGTACACAGTACATATTCTTATCTACCTGATACACTGCAGGAAAGGATATCACTGGACATAATACATTGGCAAGACCATGCAGAAGCTATGACAATGGATGAATGAACACCGCTTGACAATTGCCAAGCAGAAGTGTTTTCTTCCTGTTGGGGAACACTTCAGCAGTCACAGGCATCAGCCTCTGATCTTCAGGTAATTATTCTACAAGGCAGCCTTCATGACAATGACAATGCAGACTCACTGATCAAAAGCTGATAGCCAAGTTCCGCACACGTGATGGCCTCAGCCAGGATCTGGGATTCATGTCACACTATCTGTAACCTCCACTTGCTTCGGCTTACAAAACCTCACTAGCTCTCCTGGCTTGAGATAATTCACACTTTTTTAACCTGTGTTTAACTCTCTTTCCTCTCACATTGTCTGTACCTTTAAAATTTGATTACCTGTAAAGATTCCCATTCCAAGCATTATCTTGTAAATTGAGTCTGTATCTCTGTCTGCCCTGTTTGTGAATACAAGTCCTCACTCACTTTGAAGTAGGAGCGACACTTCAAAAGCTTGTGCTACCAAACAAACCTTTTGGACATAACCTGGTGTCGCGAGACTTCTTACTGTGCTTACCCCAGTCCAACGCCGGCATCTCCACATCCTGTTAACAAAGCCCTGGATTTTGTATGCTTCTTGACTGCACTCTCAATCTACCACCTGCAATGACTTATGCACAGGCATAGAATGGTGCCTTTATTATATGCCTCTTTCTGTTCTTTCTACCAAAACCCAGGCCCACCATCACATGGCTGACTCTTAACTGTTCCCAAGGGTAGTTAGGGATGAGCAAATGTTGGCATTGCCAATGATGCCCATGTGCCGTGAAAGGGTAAAGGAAATTGAATACTTCTCTTAACAAATAAGAAATCTGGTTCCTTTTTTTAAAAAAGTGAAACAGGAGAACTGTGTTCACAGTTTAGTAGCAAAGAATTGAGAGCATCGTATGTGCGCATAGCACCGAGCTTAGAATATAATCAGAAAGGAGTATCAGCATAAGATTATCTTGAACCTTGAGAGTGGCACCTTATATTTTAAATGAAAAGCTTAATCACAGCAAATAGAATGAGGCAGAGCCAATGCAAACCTGTCGTTGGGATGCTATATCTTACCCATTTCAATATCTCTCGTTCACATCCTTACGGTAATAAAGGTATACGTCCTTTTTAAAAACAAGTGACGTATCCCAACTCACATTGGTATTTGAAGAAAATGAAAACATGAGCATCTGTTCACTAATATATGCTTGTCACAAACTAATTTTTGTTTATTAAAATAACTATTTTGATAAGGGCTATTTTTTGCTGAAATGAAGCTGTTCAATAGCAGAGACAAGTTCCCAGAATAACTTTTAATTGCAAGGAGACAGGAATGTGAAGTAGTTAGGGCTGCTCTTGCTAAACTTTCTTCCAAGGCAGCATCGATGATGATTTCACCACTGGTATAGTTTACTGTCTATTTTCTGGAACAGAGACATGCTACATTGTTAGGAATGTGCATGGATCCTACGATTTTCACAGAGCATTTATATAGGCTTTTGACAATTAAGTAGGTTTCTGTCAAGAGATTCATTCCATCTCTCAAAGGCTTCATACAAACCAAACTAACCAATAGTCATTATGGTTTGAAACTATGACTGATGATGACTGTTTTGTTTAAACTTAGCTGCTCCATTGTTGAAAAGCACTAAAATCAAATTCATTGATCATCTTGACTTGCAATAAACGCTTATTGCTTAAATACGTCTGGATCATTTTAGATGCATAAGACAATCCAGCCATCAAAAGGTTTGACAGCTTTTTGTGGCGTTTGATGTCCTGTATAACTTTGCTACTCAATGCAAATCATAGTAGACATTACCAAGGACAAAATAAAAATGCTTATCTCAAGTAAACAGCTGAGCCACATGTCCTTGTGTGGGCTAGTAAATTAAAAGATGAGCTAATCCACCAGCAGTTCTTTGACTGAGTGCCCAGTCCCAACTTGACAGAATCCGTACAACAGGGAAGAAAAGTAAATACTCCTCATGTTTCAAAAAGTAGACATTACTTAACCATAATGTCAAACCTTTCGTGTAAAAATGTAGGTTTTACGCTCTTTCACATTTGCTGTAGTTTTATTCTTGCATTTGTTGCAGCATTAAAGCTGATATGAGCATGAAATCCCACGAAATGCCAAAGGCGAGAATATAGCTGGCGAGATTGTGTGACACGATTGTCCCAATGCCCTGCTATTGATAATTGGGCACTTTATTTAAAGACATTTTTATATTATTAGCATGCACCCCACTGTTTTGTCCCCCCACATTGGATCACCCCTCTCACTAACATAATGTCATACCGGCAAGGTTTACAACTGGCCTGGTGCAATGCGAACCAGGTGAAGGAAACCTGGCAGGGATGCACAGTTAAGTGCAGCCCCCCAGGGGAGTGGGACATGCTTGGGCAATGCCAGTGTCTAGGGGCAGTAGTGGGGGAAGGTTTCATCTGGGAACTCCAGGGAAAGGGAATGTGGGCTTGGAGGGGGGTGGAATTTCCTCGTGTTGTGAGGGATTCACCATGTACGTGTGGAAGAGTAGTCTCCCTATCTGTGGAGGGGGTCCTTTGTTTTAATTTTCTTTTCTGTTAGATTGGGGCATCCTTCTAAGCCAACATTGCACATGCCAGTGTGATGGCATGGGATACATTGCCAACGTTTTTAATCTCTTATTGCTAGAAGATATGGAAAGAAAAACCAACGGTAAAGCACACTGTTTTTCTTGCCTGAACCAGCACTTTGGAAAAAAAACAAATTCTACCCACCGGCTCTTTGTAGTGCAGTCAATACAAAAATCTTTATCCTGAATGAACTGCTGATGGTCAGTCAAACATGGTCTTAAACTCTCCTCAATCATGTGCAAATGAAAGCTTCTAAGTATATAATGTAATTAGTAGCATTCTGCTTGCTGAAACAGCATGTGTTAATGAGCAGTAAAAGTTAACATATCAAGCAAAAACTCAAAGCAATGATTCATTATTTATCCTAATGAACATTCAAGTGTGTTTTATTCCGGTTTAAGGATCACAAACCAAGTATAGAACTCAGCTGTGCTTCTTCTTTTATCAGTGGCATGTCCACTTTGGTACCACAAAGAACCCTGGAATTGTCATTATAGCCAAAATAATTCACATCTCTTTGATTCATTTTAAATCAAGGCAGACAGGCAGAATTGGCAGTTTTTCAATAGTATTTTCAACCAAATATTATTGTTTAATTCAGAAATATTAATTGGAACAGTTTCTCTTAAGATGATTTTAGGGCACACTTATAAGCAAAAAAACAAAATCAGTAAAACATTTTTGCCTGGTTAAATTATTATGCTGAGGAAAACAACACAGTTTTTCAGAAGAAAATGCCCTTATCTTTGACTATGCTATTTGGAAGCACACCAAGTTATTAAAATATTCTGTCCATTAAAGCTGCCCATTGCTTGCAGACAGTTTAATTTCCTGCAATACATTCTCCTCTATATATTTCGAGTATGTAGTTCTATCAGGCTACGTGGAAAACTGCCCATGTGGGACTGTCCAGAACAAACAAAACAAATCCAATCCAGCCAGTTACTGTCCTATTAGTTCACTCTCAATCATCAGCAAAGTGAAGGGAGGTGTTGTTGGCAGTGCTATTAAGAGGCACTGAATTTGCTCGCCAATGCTCAGTCTGAATTGCGGCTTTGATCCAAACGTGACAAGGGAGATGAGTTCCAGAGGTAAGATGAGATTGACTGCCCTTGACATCAAGGCAGCTTTTCACTGCATGCAGTACCCAGCAAGACTGAGGTCATACAAGGGACCTCATCCAGTTTGAGTCACACTTAGCACAAAGGGAGATAGCTTTGGACATTGAAGGCCAATCTTTCCAGCTGCAGAATTTATACAGGTATTTCTCAAGACAGAGTCCTAGGTCCAACCATCAGTTGCGGGAACGGCACAGTGGTTAGCACTGCTGTTTCACAGCGCTAGGAAACCGGGTTCATTCCCTGGCATGGGTCACTGTATGTGTGGAGTTTGCATATTCTCCTCCTGTCTGTGTGGGTTTCCTCTGGATGCTCCAGTTTCCTCCCACAGTCCAAAAGCCTGCAGATTAGGTGAATTGGCATGCTAAATCCTCTCTCAGTGTACCTGAACAGATGCCAGAGTATGGCAACTAGGAGATTTTCCCACTAACATCATTGTAGTATGAATGTAAGCCTATTTGTGACACGAATAAATAAATTTTAACAGTTGTTTCATCAGTGCACTTCCCACTTCCCATCAAGAATTGGGGATATTCATTGGCTATTGCAGTGTTCAATTCCATTTCCAACTCCTCAGATACTGAAGCAGTCCATGTCAATGTGCAAGAAGACTTGGACAATACTGAGGCTTGAGCTGATAAGTGACAAGTAACATTTGTGCCATAGTAGTGCCAGGCAACAACCACTTTCAATGCAATCTAATCAGTTCTATCTGATATTCAGCAGCATTACAATCTTCGAATTGCACATGATCAATATTTTGGAGATTATCATTGACAAACCTTACTGCGCTGGCTATATATACATTTACTGCAGCCATAAGTCAGAAGCTGGGAATTAAACAGTGAGTAACTCATCTTTTGACTCTGCAAAGCCTGTCCTATACCTCCAAGGTACAATTCATATGTGTAATGGAATCCTCTCCACTTTCCGGGATTAATGCAGCTTCATCAATACTCAAAAACACTATCCAACGCAAAGCAACTTCCTTGATAACATTCCAGCTACAATTGTAATCTTTCACGATTTTGATCATTGGTGCGCATAGGCAGCAGCATGTATCATTACAAACTGCTTTGCAGCAACTTGCCAAGACTCCTTCAACAGCATTTTCCATGCACTTGACCAAACTGGAAAGAAAAGGGTGGCAGAAATATGATCATTTACAAGATCCTCTCCAGGTCACACACTGTTCTTACTTGGAAACACATTGGCGTTTCTTCATTCCATTGGGTCAAAATCCAGGAACTCTCTCTCTAACAGCACTGTGTGTATACCATACAACACGGAAAGCAGTGGTTCAAGAGGACAGTGCTCCACCATCTTTTCAAGAGCAATTAGGGATGGTCAGTAAATTCTGGCCTTTCCAGTGACTCTCACATCCCAATAATGAATAAAAATGAAAGGACGAGAAAGGGGGGGTGCAGCCAACAAGGGTGGTTTAGAATTATTTACTCTTTTTGATTGCACTTTCATCTGTCAAGGGACTGTGGATTTTGTATAAGTACTGAAATATATAGAACAATATATAGCAATATATAGAACAAGAGCCATAGTATAACTTTTGTAATTTCAAGAGAAGTTAGGTATGGTTGATCGTAGCTAAAGGGATCAAGGGATATCGGGGGAAGGTGGGATCAGGATATTGAATTTGATGATCAGCCATGATCGAAATAAATAGCAGAGCAGGCTCAAAGGGCTGAATGGCCTCTGCCTGCTGCTATTTTCCATGTTTCTGAGGGATTTAAGATATAAAAATCTTCTCAGCCTAAAAATCTTTTCAGCCACAAAACAAAAACATAACATAATCACTTTGTGTTGCACATTAATCTGGATTTCCAAGAGCAATGAGATTTGGAATGTGAACTATTCAGTGGTGCAAGCAAGCTTTGCTGTTAAGTTGCGTGTAAGCTGCTTTGCTGGCAGTTGTTACAAAAAATTAGCACGCTATTCTTGATATAGTTGTTAGATTTCCTATTGAAATGTTACAATAATTTATCAAGATTTCATGCAACTTCCAATTTGACCAATCTTTACATTCACCTGGTAATAATTGCTCATACAATCGCATTAACTGCTAAGAACTTGAAAGCATCAGCCACCTTAGTGATGGCTTTGTCACTACGCTTGGTTTTGTGTCATGTGACAATGGTGCATATCCTTTGAATGTACTAAGAAAGGTTCTCAAATTGAATCTGACCAGACCAGTTGTTTCATCTCTGATATTTTGATGATCTGCTAGAATGATGCCACAACATATTTTAATCCAAGTGAGAAAATAGGTCATTAAACACCAGGAGGAACTGGACCAAAATTACAAAAAAAAAGAGAAATGATAGAATATAAATTCTGTATAATTTATATTCAAAAGTAAAAGCACATGGCTGATATTTTTAAGAAAGGCATTTGGGAAGTCAAAACTGACAAACAATTTGGGCAAGATTCTCCGCCCTCCCAGCCATGTGTTTACCGCTGGTGGGAGATGCCGAGTTGTTTGCTAGCAGTGGGATTCTCTGGTCCTGCCGCTGTCAATGAAAATTCCCATTGGCTTCACCTATAACGACAGGAAACTCGTGGGCAGGGAGAGTGCTGCCAGCAGGACCAGAGAATCCCTCTGCATGAATGGGTGCCAAATTCTGGTCCTTGTTCTGCTCATGGATCGCTTATTAGCATGCAATATTATCTTCAAAAGGTGAAGTGGTATTAATTCCTCCTCCTGCTATTGAACATGATTTTCGGCTGTCCTTGGGTTTGCTCTTCATCACCAAGTGGGCTTCACTGCTCTCGGGATGTCTTCCAGTGAAACCTGCCACTGGAAGTTAAGGGATGCTCCCCTTCCATCTCTCAAAGGAAGTGATTCTTGGTGGGGATAGTTTTCACATCAGGCATATTTAGGAAATTGCTCCCAAAATGCACTCGGAATTGCTTTGATTAAATTACGGTATGAATTTCTGGTAAAAAAATCATTTACAAAATCTCAAAGGTAAAATCATCCATGAGTAATCAGGCAGTGAAATAGAGCGTAATCATTTATTTCATTGTACTTCTATTAACAACATACTTAGTAATGCATTTAAAGGTTGCAATTTGGTCCAGTTTTATTCATAAATTGATGAATCATGAAGAATAAGCATTTTTAATAAGAATGTCTGTTTCTCCACTTGATTTAAGTAACTTGATTTAAGATCAGTGAAAAAGATGTAACACCGAGAGCTCATCAGTTTCTGAGTATAAATTTCGTATTTTGTGATCAGAAAAAGCTTTGACCACATGCCCAATTGAATCCATGGGTCTAGGAAAATAAGGAAATTTGAAGGACATGCTTGAATTAGCACAATCACGGTGGTCACTTGGAAGTACATGTCAATTCGGTGTGCACGCCTTGATCTGACAACATTGAATCTTAAACTGGCATAAAAGCTTGAGGAAAGAAAAGTGTAAGTGGTTTTGGCTGTAACTCACTTAAGTTTAAAATTAGCTAATGGTTTCAGCTGATTTGGCTGAATTTATGAAAGTTGCACTGATATTATTGACGTATACGAGTGGAAATTCTTTCAGACAATCTTTAACTGTCACTAACTCCAAAAGATTTTCTTCGATTTACTGCCTAGTCAAACATGAATGTATGCATTCCTTTTAATTATTTAAATTGAAGCAGTAGCTATAGATCTTGGTGGTATTGAACGGTCATGATCAGCTAATTCCTTCATGGCGTATGGTGGATGTCCTCTTTCCCCAGAAAAATCCCAAAAAAGGTTTTGCTTCAAGTTTCATTTTGCCTTTTATGTAACAAAGGAAAACTTCCTCCCAAACTGAACAGAAATTTCGAATAGCAAAATCCATTCAGAGACATTCCCAAAAGTTAATGGACAAATGCATAAAATATTCATACACAAGATATTTTTATTTAAACTTGAATATTATTTCACAAATGAGTACAACCATTTAAAAATATTATTTATTGAAAGTAGGCTGGTTAATGCACATTTGGTCAAACCAGATTATTTCTGCTAAAAGAAAACACCTTCCAATTTGAACTATGATAAACATCTGTGTTGGCATCTCCAGACCTCACACAAGTAAAGTTGGTCAAGCAAGGGTATCTGTGATATATTCATCTTCCAGCGGATGGGAGGAAGTTTTCCTTTGTCATATAAATAACAGATAACTGAAGCACAATTATCACTTGCAGTAAATAATTATTCAACGTAGTTTGTAACATGCCTTTGAAAGATACCTTTTATGGAAATACAAATACCATACTTCAGTTATACACCATTCAAAATTGTTTTAACTAAAGTATGAGTCTTCAGTGATTTTCTATCAGGACTTTTATTTACCTTTTCTGTTGGTAAATTTTGTGCTCACTGACGTGTTGAATATTAATGATAGGAAATAGAACATTTTGCACATATATAAATTTGATCTGTTTGACCATATAATGAATTAAATCTTATGGCTTCAGGTCTGGGATAATACTATAAAAAAATTGTGGTATTTAATATCAGCGTCAAACACGATAAGGTCAGACATTAATGGACAACCAGTAAAGTAAAACAATTTTAAGTCTGGATTTACATCAAGATGGAGATGTTCAACCAGAAATGGCTGAAATTTCTAAGCTCCACCCTCAAACCCAGCACTTCCCATCACTTCAGGCATTGGACTAGAGTTGGACAAGGGTTTGCACGAATGCTATTTGTAAAGGCAGCTGTTGCTTCTGAATGGGGATTTTGGCAGAACAGGAGTGTGGAATCTGGAGCGTACAGATTAGAACAGCTAAGAGGAGGTCTGAACTTAGGGAATGCATTTAGATATCACATTTTATACACAAAATATTCATTCAAACTTTCAACCTGGCAAAGAACTGTCCAGCTCTCAAGGAACAATTATGGAGTTGTCTCACTGTCATGGAACTGTCCGCTCTTAAATAAATTTCCAGCTGTCAAACCTGTCAAGTTGCCCAGAAAGTTTTAAAGCTAGCATATCTCTTAAGGAAGTGTTAAAGCTGTCATACATATCCAGAAAGAGTCAAAGGTGTCAAGGAACAGTTCACAGAACATGGATGGTGTGTGTGGGGAGCAAAGATTGGCATAAGTTGTTATCATAAATGTAAAGGGGATGAGAGGGGATGAAGGCTGAAGAAATATTTTTGTTTTATTCAGATCTATTTATTTAAACACACGCAGCAGCCTATGCATTTGTGCTGGGGTCATCTTTCCTATTATCTGTTTAGTCCCTGTCCCACCACCAAATATCTGCAGGAGGACGCTTTTAAAGATCAGGTTCACTGAGCTGGGAAATCACTTGACATAGCAAACTCGACAAGGGAATGGAAATCTGGGCCTTGTAGCCTATTTCACACCAACCTCTTGCAAGAACAAATGGTTTTCAATCCCACTTCCAACCAAATTGTTACCTCTCTGGGGGTGATTACCAACTTATGCTAAATTAATTCAGGTTCCTGCTCTAGGGCTATATTCACCAGAAAAGAAAAGATTGAAAAAGAAGGTATCTTCTGTTTAAAATGGAATTTGTTAAGGGTGGGAAAGGGAAAGCGCAGGGGATAGGGGGAGGGAAAGCTCTCAGTTTTCCTTATCTTGAGTAATTTTTGATTACCCCAACAGCTTTATGATTCCACAAATATCAGATCATACGTAAAAAGGAGCAAGAACAATTAATCTATTAATAAAATGATAACCTGATTTTGTATGCTTTATGTACATTCTTCAAAATGATTCTTGATTAAATCCAAGAATTTTTAATTGATATACATGCATCATTGTTTCTTGCTATAATTTCTTAAACACAAGTTCTTTGGTCTCTTTCTTTCAACACTATAGTTGGAATTCTATGATCTACATTCACTTTTATCTCTCGCTGGTTCTGTGTTCATTGGTAGATTAATGAATTCTGTTAATCAGGAACATGAATTGAAACCTTAAGGTTAGCCCTCAGAACATCAAAGATGTTTTGTGCCCAATCTTGCACTTATATATTAATTCCACTCCATTATTGTGACTTACAATATCTTCAGAATAAAGAGTTAACATACATATTCTGATGTAATAATGATGTCAGATCATATGTCTGACTAGTAAGAGATCAGGAAGGAGAACCTTATTTAGAGGCCCAAATGTAGTAAATACTTATAGGAAATAAATAGGTAATGGTTTTGAGAAACTAGAGACTCGAACAGTATACTTTGGGAGGACAGACAATTCCCGAAGCCTCCCTCCAAACCATGACTACACAACAGAACAGTGTCCAATTTTTCTGAACTATTACTGCTTGTTTATTATATTCAGATTTATGGATAAGCATATTAACATAAAGCAACAAATTTAACTGATCTTGAAAATAATCACACTTTCTAAAGGGAAATTGTTTTTTGAGAAACTCGCAACCTTATTTTGAATAGAAATCCTACACACAAAATCCAGGGAAAATTCAGCTCCTTATCAAGTCATGAGTGAAGCCTCATGGTGGCTGTTGGTCAGAAAGAGGAAGAGAACAAATGCCTTTCAAAAAATAAACTTACCTGAGAAAGGTCTGGTGGAATTTTACGACCCCACGACAGTGGGGCAGGATGGTCAAGTGTGGTAAGCTATTCAAAAGTCCATTGACTCCAATGGGACTGGATAATCCTAATAGTGGGAGGGACTGGAAAATTCTATCCAAGTGTTAATCTCAGTTAAGTCATCAATAAACAAAGGAATCAAATTGACTCTGATGTGCAATAGGCAAAACACACTCAGAAAGATATTTTAATATTTCAGTTGTGAAAATAGGACCAGAATTAAGAGATAGGGATAAAGAGAGATGGAATACCGACTCTGATTTTGTGTAGAGGTAGGAGCAGGCTAGTCTGATCGGGGTGGAGGGGGACGAGGTGAAAGGATAGGGTGAGTTTGTGCCGGCTCTGATCAGAAATGGGGAGGAGAGGGAAAGGGGAGGTGAGTGGTTATGGGAGGTGGGGGGGGGGGGGGAGGTGGAGAGCGAGTGCCAACCCAGATCAGGATTCAGGGGTCTAGGTTTAAGAAGTAGAGAGATTCTTTCCACTTAGATAGGAAACCCCAGAACTGAAGGGCACAGCCTCAAAATAAGGAGGGGGGTGGGGGTGCAATTTAGAACAGAGTTGAGGAGGAATTTCTTCTCTCAGAGAGTGGTGAGTCTCTGGAATTCTCTGTCCATTGAAGAAGCTACCTCATTGAATATGTTTAAGTCATGGGTAGATAGATTTCTATCGATAAGGGAACTAAGGGTTATGGGGAACAGGGAGGAAAGTGGAACTGAGCCACTTCAGATCAGCCATGATCTTATTGAATGGCTGGGTAGGTTCGAAGGGTTAGATGGCCTATTCCTGCCCCTATTTCTTATGTTCTTATGTTGTCAAGGGTTAGGGACCAGATTGGCCTGAGGCCACAGTGACAGGCTTGGGGGAGGATCATTCATGTACTTGTGTATGTGTGCTTTAAACATGGTATCCTGATCTCAGTGCAGTTGGTCTTTACTGGCGTGTTGAGACCCCACTCCTCTGAATTACATAGTGAAATACATCCAGCTGGTAGAAGGGTGCCATTCTTTTCACCAGAACCAATACTCTGCCACATTCTGGTAAGATCACACCCCAAGTAAATGAACAACAGGGGAAAGCATTATAAATGCTAATATGAGGAGATTAGAGGAGGCATTAAAAAAAGGATGAGGGAAGACTACGAAATTAAATTATCAAGGAACATAAAACAGAATAGTAAAATATTTTACAGGCACATAAATGAAGAAGCGAAAATCATGATGGGAATAGGTTTATTCAATGAAAAACAAGGTAATATAAACATGATAAAAAAGATGGGGAAATAAATATTTTTACTTATATAAGACCAGTCATGACCACCAGATGTCTCAAAATACTTTAGGGTCCTGGAGTACTTTGGAAAAGTTGTCACCGTTGTCATGTAAGAGACGCAGCAGCTTATTTGACCCCAACAAACTGCCACAAACACAATGTGTTACTGACTAAATAATCTGTTTCTATGATATTGATTAGGGATAAAGGTTGTCCAGGACATTAGGAAGAATTCACCTGCTCCAGAAGATAGTGTTACAGGATCTTTTATTCCATCTGAGAGGAACTTAGTTTAACATCCTGTCTAACAGACAACATCTCTGACTGTGCAGCATTCCCTTTATTCCACATTTGAAATGTTAGCCATGGTTTATTGCATTCTTGTACTGGAGACACTCCTGATCCCGAACCGTCGGACTCAGATACTGGAGTGCTGCCAACTCAGCCGTGGCTAATGCACAATATAGAAACAGAGGGATAAAGAAATGGTAGAAATATGAAACAATTGGGGCGATTTTGAGCCCACTCTCTCCATCTGTGGGAATGACAGCCATGCTCAAAATTTGGAAACACTTGAAAAGCATGATTTGCATTGGCGAGTTTCCAAGTTCTGATTTTCTAGTTCCCTTGCCGGCAGAATAACGTCAAACACGCTGCGAGATCCCAGACAGCTCCTTTTAATATATTAGCATGTCATTAATGAGGACTCTCTCTAGGACTCTCACTGGATAAAGATAAGGTAAAGATAAGATAAAGAGCAACACAGCACAGGAAACAGGCCCTTCGGCCCTACGAGCCCGCGCCGCCGTCATAACTATATAGTAGCAAATCCATTATCCTATTTTATTATTCCTATATAATAATATATATATTATTCCTAATATGGAAAATTCTTACTATAGGGACAATTTGTTTCCCAATCAGCCTAAGAGCGAATTTTTGGGTTGTGGGAGGAAACCGGAGTGCCTGGAGAAAACCCACGCAACCAAGGGGAGAACGCGCAAACTCCCGCAGACACCGGCCCAATTCCAAGTGTCTGCACAGCCACATCGATAGTCTCTGAGCTGTCATGGTGCCCTTTAGATGGTCCACATAAAGCACTCATTTACGACATGAGGTACCAGGCAACCCATGAATCAACATCCAAGAGCTGTACCCGCACCACCTGCCGAATGCATGCTCAATGTTGGTCAAGTATGGACCGAATTTACCTGTGGAAAAAAGCCGTAGTTAAACAGTCCTAATATATCCCTCTATCTGCATACCGCTCATGTAGCTGTCCAAGAGACCCTTAAACAGCCCCAGCGTGCCTGCTCCCACCACCTTACTCGGCAGCGCATTCCACACCCCCACTACCCTTTGTGTGAAAATCTGCCCTCTAATATTCGTCCTATACATAGCCCCCCTCACCCTATGGCCATGACCCCTCGTCCTATCCATTTCTAAAGGCGGAAAAAGTTTACCTCCATTTACTCTATCTATATCCCTTATAATCTTATACACCTCTATGAGATCCCCTCTAAGCTGACGTCTTTCAAGGGAAAACAACCCCAGTCTATCTAATCGTTCTTCATAAGACAGTCCTTCCATACCAGGCAGCATCCTGGTAAACCTCCTCTGCACTCTCTCCAAGGACTCCACATCCTTCCGATAGTACGGAGACCAGAACTGGGCGCAGTATTCCAAGTTAGGCCTAACCAAAGTTGTATACAACTGCAACATCAAACTCCTACTCTTGTATTCTATACCCTTTTCTATGAAAGCTAACATACTATACGCCTTCTTTGTCACCTTCTCCACCTGTGAGGACACCTTCAGAGACTTGTGAACCTGCACCCCCAAGTCTCTCTGCGTCTCTATGCTCTGTATAGTTTTACCTTTTATCCTATAACTCTCTTCTACATTTTTCCGGCCAAAATACATCACCTCGCATTTATCCGGATTAAATTCCATTTGCCATCTATCTGCCCAGTCTACCAACCTGTCTATGTCCTGTTGTATTGCCTGACACTGCTCTTCTGTACCCGCCAATCCAAGCATCTTGGTGTCATTAGCAAATTTGCTGATCTCACCACCTACCCCAACTTCCAAGTCGTTTATGTAGACCACAAATAGAAGAGGACCTAGTACTGAGCCTTGTGGCACTCCACTATTGACAGGCTTCCAGTCGGAAAAAGAGCCTTCCACTACTACCCTCTGTCTCCTCCTCCCGAGCCAGTTCTCGACCCATCTACATACCCGACCCTGTATCCCATGTGCCTTCACCTTCTCTATCAGTCTACCATGAGGAACCTTGTCAAATGCCTTACTAAAATCCATGTAGACGACATCAACAGCCTGTCCTTCATCAACTGTTTTTGTCACTTCTTCAAAAAATTCCACTAGATTTGTAAGACAAGACTTCCCCTTGACGAAGCCAAGAATATTCAGCATGTGCTGGTATGACATCACACCAGCGCCATTCACAGCAGAGTCATCTCGATATGGACCTGTCTTGGGGTTCTCTCCAGGAGCGTAACTATACATACAGCTCCTGGGGGAGAGGGACATGGCCTAACATTATGCTTTAGCACAGCCCCTTGGCCTAGGTTGACACCATGCCCAGCAGTGCCAATCTGTGCCATGAGGCGGGCCCCAATGGAAGCTCATGGAGAGGAACAGGGGGATTCATTCAGATTTGGTTGTTGTCTGGGAGTGGATGGAGGAACATGCGATGCCAATGATGGCTGATGAGGGGTGGGGATGGGAAGTGGGAGTATATGCCATCTCTGACTATAGGGAAGGGGAGCGGTAAACGGCCCAATGACTGGGGGAAGAGGGGGTAGGGACCAATAATTTGGTGGGGAGGGAGAGAGATGTGCCTACTCCAATTGGGAACGATGAGGAGAGCCTCTGAGACATCCATGATGGGCTGTGGGATGAGGTTTATTCCTATTATGTTTGGGCATCCTTTATAGATGGCGCCTCAATCTCAGTGCAACCAGGTTTGTCAATGTTTTGATAAAAATTACAATTTATATCAATGACTAGAGTTTGGAATCAAAAATAGAATTTGTAGATGACACCAAATTGGGGAAGACAGTCAATACTGAGGAATGGCAAATTACAAAAAGATATGAACAATCTTGCAGAACTGTCATACAATTGGCAAATTAATTTCAATATAGATAAATGTAATATATTATATGTTGGTAATAAAAGTAAGGAGGTTGTTGTAATCTTCTGTCTTTGTTCGTGGCTGGGGTTTTCCGATGCTGCTGAAAGTGAATAAAGCTTTGACTGGAACCAAATTCTCTGTTCTCACCAGCAAGGGGCCCCATCACGGACAAGACCAGAGAATCCTGTCCATAGAATCTAAATGGGGTAGAGGAGCAAAGGGATCTAGGAGCACAAATAAAAGTAATGACAAAGGTTACCAAGGCCATTGAAAGTAAATCTTACACTTGGGTTTATTTCTAGAGGAATAGAGTGGAAAAGTAAAGAAACGATGCTAAACCCATGAATGGAATATTTGTTGAGAGCACCTGGAGTATGGTGCAAAATTCTGCTTGCTTATTATAAAAGAAAGGATACAAAGGCACTGAAGAGGCTACAAAAAGATTTATCAGTAGGATATCAGAAAAGAGGCAGAGACGATGCACAGGTTTTCATTCAGAAAGAATGAACAGATTTTCATTTGAAAAGAACAGGATGAGTGGTGACCTAATAGACATCTCTAAATTATGAAAGATTTTGATAGAATAGACATAGGAAGGATGTTCCCATTTGTGGAGGGAAGTAAAACTCAAAGTCAACAACATAAGGTAATCACCAAGAAATGAAACTAGGAATTCACAAGAAACCTCTTTATCCAGAAAGTGGTGAGAATGTGGAACTTGCTACCACAGGTAATGGTTGATCTGAATGATTTAGATTCATTTAAGTTAAGGCTAGAAGAGTTAGTTGAGGATAAACAGGAGGAGGTTTAAGTGCAGTGCAAACACTAGCACGGAGTGGCTGGGTTAATGGCCTGTGTCTGTACAGTATAATCTATATACTTGTAATGTTTTCCTGATTATGCAAGGTTGTAAATGGCCACTGGAAAACAAATAACCATTTTTGAATATGATGAGAATGTTTCAAGAAGATATTGTAATATATCAGTGTTTGAGTGTTTGCATTATCCTGGCCCACTTTAACCTAGATTGATGATTGATTGCATTCAATTTTACATCTTACCATGGCACGATGGCACAGTGCTTAATACTGCTTCCTCACACAGCGCCAGGTACCTTGGTTCTTCTGGCCTTGGGTGACTGTTTGTGTGGCATTTGCACATTCTCCAATGTCTGCATGGATTACCTCTGGGTGTTTGGATTTCCTCCCAAAGCCCAAAGATGTGTAAGTTAGGTGGATTGGCCATGCTAAATTGCCCCTTAGTGTCAGGGGACTAGCAAAGTAAGTGCATTGGGTTACAAGAATAGGGCCTGGGTGAGATTTTGTCAGTATGGACTCATTGGGCCGAATGGCCTCCTTCTGCAATTATAGTGATTTTATGATCACAGTCCTTTGGGTATGAGTTGCATAACAAAAAGGCTTGCCTATTTAAACTTAGACCAAAAAAGGAGTTATTTCTGTATTTCAAAAGTAAGTTTCTCATTATAAATTATCCACAGACCTGCTTATTTATATTTGACCAGATAAAAATAACAGCCTTACTCTAAAATCACTCTTAAAGTTGTTAGTTAGTGGTCTTTATCTCTCTGTGAATGTGAAGTGATTTTCTGTCTTCCTGAAGGCATAACTCAAAATGCTGCCTGAAATATTGTTAGATGAAAGACCTACTGTTACTATTTCAGGAATGATTCAATGAACTGTTCTTTGTTGCATGTTTCTATTAGGCTAATCTTTGGGAATCATACAAAAAGTGAAGCTGATTTACATAGATTTTCTTGCTAGCAAGAATGCACAACCCATGTGCCCAAATACACAGTGTTATAGATTGTATTAATTTATTTAAATAAATTCATTATTTACATGCCTCCTGTTATTGAATAAATAATCAGATGAGTTACAGCTTTGACTATAGTTGCAGTAGATATTTAAGCAGTGCAAAGGTAGCAATTGAAATAAAAATCACTGTAATGTTATTTTCATTACAAAAAAGAAATATTTAATGATTGACCAAATACTTTCATCTTAATTTCTAAGAAAAATCCTTCAAATTATTGAGGAGAGGATGCTAAGGGCACCACTTGAATCTGAAACTAATTGATAACAGCTTGTTTTAGTTGTGATGCTTAATATTCTACAGCTGAACATATCCTCTGTATCATTTGTATGATTCACACTAATTTGTCGTTAAAATTATTCTTTGTGGAAATGCAACCTGTATCACACCATTTTAAAAGTGAAAGAATTAGGTGAGTCCAAGTTCATTATTGCAGCAGTAGATACTGTGTATAGAAGTGCTTGATGGGATTAATAAACAGGATGCTTTTGCTTGGCATCTCACGAGAAAGAGAGCCTAAAATGAGCAGTTAGGGATAAATTCATGAACCTATATTTCCACTGGAAATATGTGTTCAAAGGAAGCACGGTCAAAAGAAATCAGCAATGCAGAACTGTAAAGCTATTTCTGATAGTCTTTTGAGCTTGGCTCCCTGATGAGAGCACAAGATGGGAAAATTTACCCTAAAAGATAGCACTTACCATTAGTAAAAATGCACACCCATTCCTACATATTTAAAATGAATATTACTGCTTTTTAAATAGATTATTAAGAGATTGGGAAAGATTAATATATTGCCTTTGAATTGGACTATTGATCCACTTGATGACTGACACAAACAACTAAAACTGTGACAGACATCCCTGAGATTTAAACTTGCTGCCTTCCAATGATGAAGGTCAGAACAGCTCGAGGTACTGGCCAGGCTGCTGTCAGCATCAACCGTATCTCCCTCCTTTTGTCAGACTGTGATCATTAGTAGCTAATTAACGGGATGAATTTTAGATATTAATCCCACCAAAGTCACCTAATGTTCTTTTCATGTGTCATCTCTGAACCTACGCAAACTGCTAACTCCGACAGTAAAGCTCTGCAGCTGCAGCAAGTCAGAATATGTTCAAAGGATGGCTGTCATGGGCAGAAGCCACTTGGAAAGCAAATGAGTAAAATTTTCGGATAAAGGTGCAGGGAGCTATCAATTGGATTGTCACCATTCTGTCAATATGCTGTGGCTGTGTATGCTGTATTAGGCCTTTGCAGGAGCTTCCTATAACCTGCTAATGCCACCCAACCAAATATTGTCATGCAGAGCCTGGATGATATATATTCCTTGATAGAGAGATGATTGTCATGAATTGTCCACAAAATTGTCAAAAGCCAGGTCTTAGGACTCTGGTTCTCCTCTGATTTAACTTTGTTGCTTTTTTATGAGTAACTAGAGGATGACAGCTTCATAGAGATAAATGCCTAAAATAAGTAAAACTAACAAAGCTGCATATCAAAGATAACTGTGTTAAAAAAAAATGGCACGATGGCACAGTGTTCAGCACTGCTGCCTCACGCTCAAGTACCTGAGTTCAATTTCGGCCTTGGATGCCTATGTGGAGTTTGCACATTCTCCCCATGTCTATGTAGGTTTCCTCGGGTAATCTGGTTTACTCCCATGGTCCAAAGATGTGCAGGTTAGATGGATCAGCTTTGCTAAATTGCCTTTAGTGTCTCAAAGTGGACACTAAGATGAATTATCCATGATTAATGCCTGGGGTTACAGTGAAAAGATGGGAGACCTCAGAGTCTGGGTAAGATACTCTGTCAGAGCCAGTGCTGACTTGGAGGGCAAATGGCCCCTACAGTTGCACTGTAGGGATTCCATGATCTTGTTTTAACTTACAGAATAGGTATTGAAATGTGTTTAGGTTAGTAAAGTTTCAAAAAAATTGTTGAAGTATCCATAAATTTGAATTATAGATGCACTCATATGTTTGGGATTGCGGAAAAATCCTACATTTATTCTGGAGCTGTTAAAATAAATTCAAGTTTGCCTCCTACACAATGTCTATATGATTCACTTAATATGCTGCAAATTACAAAACAGCTCCCAGCATTTGTCTCCATGCATGTGTCACTATAACCTTTGTATTTAAACTCATGATTGCATCCTTAGGGAAAAAAAAATCTTTTAAAAATAATTTTCTCTCCCTCTCGTCTTCTTTTCTCTCCTCTCAGTTGTGACTCTTTCGTCTTTTTTTTTAAGAGGAGTCAAATACATACGACCTTAAAATGGTCCAAATTGAGACAAGCCTGGAATAAATTATGGCAAATTCAGGCCACTTCATATCCTGGACTGACAATGAAGGGAGAATTCTTTAATGGTACTGAATTCAAAAATATTCCCATAAATGATTTTATGCTATTTGAAATTGTATGAAACAGTGCGTATTCTTGAAGTATCTTGTAAAATCATTTTTCTGCATTTGATATTTTAAGATTTAATACATCATGGGATCCCCTGTGATATGTTATATTTTAAAACATCAAGGTTCTCCCCTGTGTGTACTTTCTCCTGCATGCTAACAATGAGTTTACATCTATCGTTTTCCCTTTTTGTTTGTGTCATAGAGAAGTATAAATCCACCAAAAGAGAGTAAAGCTAAAATTTGAAATGCAAAAGATTGGGAAGGATTGAAAGCAAATGGCTCAGAGCAACCAAATCTAAAGTGTTTATATTGTATTATTAATAACATTAAGAGACTCCCAAGGCATTGTTCACAGTGAGTCAGAAAAGAAGAGGGAGAAAGCGCAGGAGCACAAAAAGTGTGACAGACATTGCTAAATTCACATGAAGTATGTGCCCATGCAAGATTTTTAATATCATGAAATAGTACTTTTCAGTTTTAGTCTTAACGTAACAACACTGAAGCCATTTCTGATATGTTGAGTAGCTTTATTGCTGTATTATTAATGTTTTATTCAGCAACATCCATTTTGTGATTAAGCCGAAAACTTACAAAACAGCCCAGCACAAAGATGCAAGAATTTCCTTGTAGTCCGAGGGCTCGAAGCATTGCAACTGTGCACATTATAAATAAAGATGTATGTTCTTAAAAAGTGTTAATTTGTATTTTTACTGATATTTAAAAACAACATTCCTTGTAATGTGCTCTACTGATATATTTACAGTTAAACATAGAAGTGCAAACTGTAAATTAATCAATGAAAAATGCCACAATTATGACAGACGTTAAGAAATTTCACTAATAACTGTGCGCTTTCATGCATTATTTCTCTAACTTGCCAACTCTCATTTCGCATAAAAACTTAAAGATCCTTGGTGACTTAGAGAATGGCATTCTCCCCTCCATTGCCCAAGGATACACATACTCGGAGATTCTGAATTCACTGAGAGGCAGCGCAACACTAGCCTCCTCTTCATTGTTGGTAGCTGTTGCAAGCCTGAATGCAAATACATAAAGTTAGCAGAATAAGAACAATGGAAATATTATCCATGTTCAAATATGTTAAACATCGGTTGGATTAAACAACAGCAAATTAATACCAACACCATCAAACATGCTGAGGTGTTCGAACAGCATGTTCAACAGTTTGCACAAACTCTATTGACCCTTAGGTATTTTAAAAAATAAGTTGACGAAGGCTTTGAAAAAGTGTCATTGACCAATGTGCATATTTTTAAGAGAATATAAAGAAATCCAGTGATGTGGAGTTTGCACTTATTTTTCTTCCAGGTATTAGTGCAGTGAAAGTAACAATGTGCATAGCAAATTGTTTCTGCACAATGGCTGTGGTTTTGTCAAAAATAAACAAAGCATCATAATGATGAGGAAACTGGAGCAATCTGTGAGGTCTGTTAGGTGTGGTCTTTACCGCAATAATCCCACACAGAGTCATTTTTTGGGAGAGTGGTGAGTTGTGCACTGGTTCAGGAGTCCTGCTGCCAAGTGATTGGGTACCTTTTTAAAATCTCACAGTACAGAATCTCCCTCCTCCCACAGACGTTGGAACCCTCCACCTTTCCAATGGTATGTTTCTCCACCTCCTCCACAACATGGATTGTCAGTCTCGAGGCATTGGGGTTCTCTCAGTGGGTCCTCCTTCATGATCCCCAGCATGTCCATGTTCCACCTGGAGTGGATTTGGGACCTGTCTCCTTGCCCAGCCCGGGTTGGACTGCCTTCAGGCAGAGAACTGTTTAACTATGGCTTTTTTTCCACAGGTAATTCGGTCCATACTTGACCAACAAGAAGCATGCATTCGGCAGGTGGTGCGAGGACAGCTCTTGGATGTTGATTCATGGGTTGCCTGGTGCTCATGTCGTAAATGAGTGCTTTATCTGGACCATCTGAAGGGCACCATGACAGCTCAGTGACTATCGCTGTAGCTGTGCAGACACTTGGAATTGGGCCGGTGTCTGCGGGAGTTTGCGCGTTCTCCCCGTGGTTGCGTGGGTTTTCTCCAGGCGCTCCGGTTTCCTCCCACATCCCAAAAATTCGCTCTTAGGCTGATTGGGAAACAAATTGTCCCTACATTGAGACTCTTCCATATTAGGAATAACCTAAAATTAGAATAGGATAATGGAATTGTTACTATATAGTTATGACGGCGGCGCGGGCTCGTTGGGCCGAAGGGCCTGTTTCCCATGCTGTGTTGCTCTAAAAAAAAAGAACTCAAGAAGACATGACATTCTTTCCCTCCTATGTTGGCTGTGTTTTCAATGGCAATTGGATATCAGTGGTAATATTTGGACTTCAGCTAGTTCTCATTTTGTTGTGTTATAATCAGGGAAGAACATGAAATACTCAAAGTTTTGCCACCACCAGCATTTCCGTAACCTCATTTGCAAAGGAAACTTCCCCATTGCTCTCTGCATCCATTCCCTTCTTCTTCCCACAATCAGTAAGGATTGGCAATCACGTCTCCTGCACAATCATCCTCAGCAACAGTGCCCCACAAGGCTATCTTCTCAGCTCCCTACTATGATCCTTATATACGTATGACTGTGTGTCCAAATTTCCCTCCAATTTAATTTTCAAGCTTGCTGATGACATTATCATAGTGGCTCGGATTTCAAACAATGACGAAACAGAGTCCAAGAATGAGATAGAGAATCTGGTAAATTGGTGCAGCAACAATAATCTCTCCTTCAATGTCAACAAAACGAAAGAAGATTGTCACTGACTTCAGGAAGTGTAAAGGAGAACATCCCCATGTCTACATCAACAGGGACGAAGTAGAAATGGTGGAGAGCTTCAAGTTTTTAGGTGTCCAGTTCACCAACAATCTGTCCTGGTCCCCTCCTATGGTGACACTATAGTTAAGAAAGCCTCCTAATGCCACTACTTTCTCAAACAACTAAGGAAATTTGGCATGTCAGCTATGACTCTCACCAAATTTTATAGATGCACCATAGAAAGCATTCTTTCTGGTTGTCTCAAAGCTTGGTATAGCTCCTGCTCTGCCGAAGACTGCAAGAAACTACCAAAGGTCATGAATGTAGCCCAATCCATCATACAAACCAGCCTCCCATCCATTGACTCTTTCAACACTTCTTGCTACCTCAGCAAAGCAGCCTGCATAATTAAGCTCAATCCCACCCTCCCAGTCCCACCACACCCCAGACATTCTCTCTTCTACTTTATTCTGTTGGGAAAAGATAGAAAAGTTTGAAATTCACTGCTTCCATCCGACTTTTGAATGGATCTACCTGGCAGTAAGTTGATCTTCCTCTACACCCTAGCTGTGACTGTAACACTACACAGTTACAGTAGTAACTGCACTCTCTCATTTCCTTCTCTGTGAACAGTATGCTTTGTCTGCATAGTAGATAAGAAACAATATTATTCACTGTATGCTAATACATGTAATAATAATAAATCATATCAAATTCAATGTCAAACAGTTGTATATACCAATTTGTTATGATGCTTTTAAATTTCCACGATGACGGAAACAACTGAAAGAGTTCATGTGTTAAATCTTTTACTGTAATAAACCAACTAAGATCAGAATAGATCTAACATAAATTTACAAGCAACTGGTACATTAAATTAGAGAGAAGTTACCTCTGCATTTTTTTTACCGACTTTTTTTATATTCCAATTCAATCCAATCAAGTCTAATTCAGCTAAATCACTCCCAATCCAAGCTGACAAGACAGGGCTCTCACCTCCTGTCTTGGGCTTGATCTACATGATCCAAGCTGATTGGAGCAGGTATAGCTCCTTCTCCAAGGCTTGATATCATTTGCGTCTTAGCCAAAAGGCTGAGATACTGCTTTCAAAAATTGCTTCAAATGAAGCTGAAATGTAACCTAATGACTTGAACCAAGCGCAGCATGTTGATACTACATTTGATCTTAGCCAAAAGGCTCAGTATTAACACAACTCAAATATGTCTCAAATACTCTTATGCAACACGTTGCTTCTGACAAATATGTAGCATTACAGGAACAATCCCATACTGTAATGTAGTTCACCAATATGTTCACTTCTCCTTAGCAAAGCAGGTTGAAACTTTCTTTCCTTTGATAATTGTTCCACTCAGCCTGAGATTTTCAGATCCAATCATCACTAACAAGGCATCCCTCGACTACTCTAAATTTCTCAATCTCCAAAAGACTCAGCAATGCTGTTCCCTTCTTTTTAATAGAAACATAACTCTCACAAACATCCTGCTTGGTCGTTAACACAAAACAATTCACCTGCTGCACCACAGAAGTAGCTTCTTTGTTTCTGCTCTCTCAAAACAACTCTCCCTTTTCCGCAAGATATTGAATAAATGTGTTAAAGCTTGCACCTGCTGCATTAATGTGTTTCAGCTTGTGTTTTTCTTTCCACGGCAATAAGATGACATAAACTTGGCTCTGAACAGAGGTGCTTATTCAGAATTCACCATCTCTCTTTTTCAGAAGGATCTAATTCATCTTAAATTAAAAGGTATATTTTAAAACATAACCATCCTGCAAAATGCAGTTTTCATGACAAATTGCAGTATTTTCTTATAATTAATCTATTCATTGTCTAATGGTTACATTCTAGTCATTAATAGTTCGGGATGGAGACTATCACATGATACTTCAGAAGCACTGAAACTAGATAAGGACCCTAAACTATGAAAATAAGTAATTTCCACAGGTATTATAGAGATAGCAGATACCCTGGAGTGATCACAACCTGCTTTTAAATTTCAGTTGACAAAATGCTGATATCATAACTAGTTTGTAATCGTTTCTAGATATGCATTATTGCAACTGTTCCAACACCATTTCTTTATTTTATTTTTTATTTATGTCTGCCCTGCTCAGTAGGTAGCACAGTCGCCAGGGTTCTGGGTTCGGGTCACACTCTAGGGCTTGAGCACAAAATATCCAGTGTAGTACTGGGGAACATTGCACTGTTGGAGGTGCCGTCACTTGGATGAGCTCTTAAGCCAAGGCTGCATCCAGCTGCTCAGGTGGATGTAAAAGATCCCATTGCACTACTTCAAAGAAAAATGAGAGCTATCCCTGGTGTCCTGGCCAAAATCTATCTCAATCAACATCACAAAAAAATAGATTATCTGGTCATTATCAGACTGCTGTTTATGGAAGTTTGTTGAGTACAAATTAGCTAGTGTTCTTCTTACATCGCAGCTTCAAAAGTACTTACCTAGCTGTGAAGCACTTTGAGATGTCCAATGGTCATGAAAAGCACTATGTAAATACGAGTCTTTCTTTTTAATATAGTCATACAGAGAGTATTTCAAGGATGGGTCCTCAGAGGGAGAGAAGATCCTCTTCTATCCTGGCTAATGATATGCTTTTGCATTTGCAGACAGAAGTAGGCCATAGTAATAATAAGGTTCATGCAATGGTAAGGGCCATATTTCAGCATATAATTGCCATTTTGAAGCATTGCTTTAGATGCCTCTATAAATCAGAAGTGTTTAACTCTACACCAAGGATTTCAACACCTAGAGCACATATGCTGTCTGAAAAGCTGAATAGCCAGAAGACCAGAGTGATAGACATTCATACAAAACATTCAAAGTCAGCATCTGAGCTGTCATTTGAAGAAACCCGCTGTCCACATGGGTGTAAAAGCAACAACTGGAACACTGTCCCTTCCTCTATCTCAACTGCTATCAATGCTACTCATCTGCAATTCTGGTGCTTTTGGACAATGTTCGAATATACCATAAACAGTTTATTACTCCATCTTGTATTGTAAGTTAAAGGCATTTTTTCACCCTGTTGCTTTTGTTCATTGCTAATGTATCACGTGCAACTTCTAACTCCAATTCAAGGATGAGTCCTCAGAGGGAAAATATCATTTACTTTAAGGTGAGAATAAGTGTGGTGCCTTACTGTTGGGCTTCAGTGTCATGGTTCTCAAGATAGTCTTTTTCTGCCACATTGTTTGTTGTATTGGATGACTGAAGTGAGAGGATTTCAAGGATGAGTCCTCAGAGGGAAAGGACAACAGTGGGACTATAAAATCTCAGGGCCAGTGAGCTTTCCACAGCCAGGGAATAGGCTGTGGAGGGGGAGGAGTATCCCACCCTACATATTTGGGATGGATTTTACACTCCCTACTTATGGGTTTGAAGGCATAGAATAAATAAAATCCACTAGGTTTCCTTTCAACCACAAACCTATCTGCTCCCAACCTGTCTACAGTTTTACAGGGAATAATGGGGGCTTTGGTCCACCAATTTGGATTTATTGAGGCTAGAAAGTAACCAATTAATGCCCGTGCAAGGATCTTATCCAACATAACCAGTATTTCACCTATAGCAGGGGAAGGCTCGCACCATGCCAGAAACCCAACAGTTTTAGTTGTGAGAGCTAGGGGCGGGTATCAGAAAGGGTGGGGGCAGGCAGTAGAACCTCTTTTGTGCATCCCCTGAGCCCATTGGAAGCAACCCCAAATATCAAAGTTCACCTCTCCTTTTAACCCTCTGGCTTCTTCAACCACAATTACACTGTCTGGCAGCTTTCTAAGATGAAATCGCCTTCTGAGATGGGGTGTAAACCTTACCTTAAAGCAACTTCCCAACATTAAGTTATCGTGGTGAAGTCATCAGGATTGTGAATGGACTCAACACTGACTTCTTAGCCAGGCGAGTACTCCATTTAATTCAATCCCTACTCAATCAGGTGCCACACCAAATGCTATTACACAAGATAAGGACTTGTGGAGTAGATGCTGAGAAGTTGTTTCCCCTTTGGCACACTAGAGAGCCTAAGACCAGAAGGCAAAATTTCAGAATAAGGGGCCGCCCATTTAAGACAAAGATGAGGAGCAATTCCTCTTCTCTCAGAGCTCTTCTCTCAGAGTTTAGTGAATCTGTGGAATTCTTTAACGCAGTGGGTTGTAGAGGTTGGGTCATTAAGTATGTTTAAGGCTAAAATAAACAGATTTCCCATCAGTAAAAGAATCAAGGATTATTGGGATAAGGTGGGAAACTGAAGTTGAGGATTATCACACTAGATAAGTTATGATATCATTGAATGGTGATGCAGACACAGTGGGCCAAATGGTCTATTTTCACTTTATCCTTTAGTCATTTGGAGTTGTGGATAATATATTAGCATGGCTAGATTATTGAGTTAGTGGACAAGAAGCAGAGAGTAGTGATAAAAAAAATTTCAAATTGATATATTATAATTAATGGATTGCTGCAATGATGATTGATGAGGCCTTAGCCATTTATAATCTATATCAATGACTTATTTGAAGAGATTGAGAGTAATGTAACGACATTTGCTGATAATAGAAGGCTTGGTGGAAATGTAAGATGTGAGGAGGATACAAAGACACTTCAAAGAGATATGAATGAGTTACCTGAGTGGGCAACAAGGTGATAGGTAGACTATAATGCATGAGATTATTTATTTTCAGTAAGAAAATGAAAGCAGAATATCTTTTTAAAACTTGAAACTTTTAAATTTGATGTTCAGAGTTTCAGATGTACACTTACAAGAAACTCAGAACATTAGCATGCAGGTTTTTTTTATTCATTTAAGGGATGTGGGCTTTGTTGGCTAGGCTTTCCTTTATCATCCATTCCTAATTGCCCTTAAGAAGGTGGTGGAAACTGCCTTCTTGAACTATAACAGTCCTTGCAGTGTAAGTTCACCTAAGTGCAGTTAGGGAGGGAGCTCCAGGATTTTGACCCAGTGATTGTGAAGAAATAGCGATACATGTCTAAGTCAGGATGGTGAGTGACTTGGAGGGGAGCATCCTGGTGGTGGTGTTCCCATGTGTCTGCTGTACTTGTCCTTCTAGATGGCAGTGGTTGTAGGTTTGGAAGGGTGCTGTCTAAGAAGCCTTGATGATTTCCTGCAACACATCTTGTGGATGGTACACACTGCTGTTGCTGTTTGCCAGTGGTGGAGAGAGTGAATGTTTGTGGATGGGTTGCCAATCAACTAGACTGTTTGTCCTGGATGATGATGACCTTCTTGAGTGCTATTGGAGTTACTCTCATCCAGTGAAGGGAAGAATATTCCATCACACTCCTGACATGTGCCTCGTAGATGGTGGATGGACTTTGGAGGACAGTAACCTGCCACAGCATTCCTAACCTCTCAGAGTATCAAGGCATTAAGGAGCAGGCAGAAAAGTGGATTTGAGACAGAAGATTGATAATAATTGTCTTGAATTTAGGAGCAGGGGTGAGGTTCGGATAGGCTACTCCTTTTCCCCTTTCTCATGTTCCATGTTGCTTTGTCCCATTCCCATCCAACCTCCTTCTCTAATTCTTAATTGAGGTGAAATTATTAAGTTTTTAAGTATTGTCCTTTTCCCTTTTTAAACTATCATACCCAACTCAGAAAACACATCCTTAACCACAATTGCCTCTAAAATCCATGAATGTGTTGTCCCCTTTTATATCAATGGCTGTTGCTTCCACCTTTCCCTGTTTTTGAATCCTTCCCCATGCACAGCACAAAACACGCACAGCTAAAGTCACAACTGAGATCCTCTGTGATCTGCATTATCCCTTCTCATCCTTCTCAACCTTTCTGTAGCTTTTGATGTGATCACACTATCCTGCCTCAGCATTTCTCCTCTATTCCTGGAGTCACGGAATCCTTATAGGGCAGGAGGAGGCCATTCATCCCATTGAGTCTGCACTGACCCATCTTTTTATCTTACCCAGGCCCTATTCCCATAACCCCACATATTTACCCCTCTAATCTGACTGACCTACACATCTTTATACACTAGGAGGCAATTTAGCAAGGCAATCCACCTAACCTGCATATTTTTGGACTGTGAGAAGATACCAGAGCACCTGATGGAAACCCACGAAGACACAGGGACAACATGCAAATTCCACACAAACAGTGACCCAAGACTGGAATCGAACCCAGTGCTGTG
This sequence comes from Sphyrna mokarran, assembly GCA_024679065.1. Taxonomy (NCBI): domain Eukaryota; kingdom Metazoa; phylum Chordata; class Chondrichthyes; order Carcharhiniformes; family Carcharhinidae; genus Sphyrna; species Sphyrna mokarran. Next base: position 97,852,643 of record JAGIQG010000003.1, on the reverse strand, counting down.
AAGCAGCAGTGCTATCTACTGTGCCACCATACGAGCAAAAGGATAGTGAGGGACAAAATTGGTCCTCTTGAAGACCAGAGTGGTAAACTGTGTTTGGAACCAAAAGAGATGGAGGAGATTCTAAATGGTTTTTTTGCATCCGTATTTATGGAGGAAATAAGTTTGGAGTCTATGGAAATAGGGTAAACAGGTAGGGAGATCATGGAACCTTTACAGATTAAAGAGAAGGAGGTGCTGGCTGTCTTGAGGCAAATCAGAGTGGATAAATCCCCAGGACCAGATAGGGTATTCCCACAGACCTTGAGAGAGGCTGGTAATAAACTTACAGGGGCCTTGGCAGACATACTTATTCATGGGGGAGGTGCTAGATGATTGGAGAGTGGCTCATGTTGTTCCATTGTTTAAAAAAGGTTCCAAGAGAAATCTGGGAAATATAGGCCAGTAAATTTGACGTCAGTTGTGGGCAAGTTAATGGAAGGTGTGAGAAGGGACGGATCTACAAATATTTAGATAGACAAGGACTTATTAGGGAGAGTCAACATGGCTTTGTGTGAGGAAGCCAAGTTTGACCAATCTATTAGAGTTTTTTGAGGAGGTTACCAGGAAAGTGGATGAAGGGAAGGTGGTGGATGTTGTCTAACTGGATTTTAGCAAGGCTTTTGACAAGGTCCCTCTTGAGAGGTTATTTCGGAAGGTTCAAGTGCTAGGTTTACATGGGGAGGTAGTAAATTGGATTAGACACTGGCTTAATGAAAGAAGCCAGAGTGTGGTTGTGGAGGATTGCTTCTCTGAGTGGAGGCCTGTGACTAGTGGTGTATATCAGTGTTGGTCCATTGTTGTTTGTCATCTATATCAATGATCTGGATGATAATGTGGTAAATTGGATCAGCAAGTTTGCTAATGATATAAAGATTGGAGGTTAGTGGACACTGAAAAAGATTTTCAAAGCTTGAAGAGGATTTGGACCAACAAGAAAAATGGACTGAAAATGGCAAATGGAATTTAACGCAGACAAATGTGAGGTATTGCACTTTGGAAGGACAGGCTAAATGAACGTACAGGGTAAATAGTAAGACTCTGAAGAGTGCAGTTGAACAGAGGGATCTGGGAATACATGTACAGAATTCCCTAAAAGTGATGTCACAGATGGATAGGGTCATAAAAAGTTCTTTTAGTACATTGACTTTTATAAATCGGAGTGTCGAGTATAAAAGTTGGAGTGTTATAATAAGGTTGCATAAGGCCTTGGTGAGGTTGAATTTAGAGTATTGTGTACAGTTTTGGTCACCTAGTTACAGGAAGATATAAATAAGGTTAAAAAAGTGCATCACTCTATCAGTTTACCTCATCACTGCCAGCTGTGTAAGCCCTCGTTCTGGAATTATGTCCCAACACTTCTCCACCTCTCCCCTCTCTTTCTTCTATTAAAACTGACCATAAAACTCATTTCTGACTAAGCTAATCTCTATTATTTATAATCATTCCTTCTTTGGCTCAATGTCCATTTTGTGATCCCATCTCTGTGTAACATTTTGACATGTCTTGCTATTTTAACGATGCTACACAAATCCATATTGTTGTATCAGCTCCAGCTACTTAAGTAATGGTTCTTACATTATTCTGTCGGTTATCCAGATAACAAAGTGCCAACATATCAACAATGCTTGTAGTTGATCAAGCACTTCAGATTTCATGTTTGGGTACAGCATGTTGTTAGATTCCCTAATTTCCACTAATGAATTCCCTATTGTTTGCAAAAGCACATCAATTTCTTCTTGCTGTGAGCTTTATCTTATTATAGTAAGTGCACATTTATTGCAGGATATTCAGTTAAGATTTTAGCTGGGTTGCTGCAATAGTGTTTAATTGCTTTCCAATTATAATTCAGAATTAGTTAGTAACTGATGATATGGGGTACAGTGAAATAAAGTCAACATATGCAAATACTAAAATCTGAAATAAACGCAGGAATATTCAGCAGATCTCTGCTGCTGTGCACAGAGAAACAAAGTTAACAGGCCCTATTTTACCATTTTGATTTGAACTGCTGGGTAGACTTGAAACTGGGACTGTTTCAGATTTGACTTTTAGGCCCATTCTCAGGCACCTCCATATGCACACTGCCTGAAAAAATATCAGCGATTCTGAAACATGTGCACAAACCTGTGGGCGAAGCTTAATGGGCCAAAAATCCTACGGCTCTGATTGATACGTTCAATAGAACATAGAACATAGAACATTACAGCACAGAACAGGCCCTTCGGCCCTCGATGTTGCGCCGACCAATATAAAAAGCAATGCCCCTCCAAACTAAACCATTCCCTTCTCTTCCATATACTTATCAACTAAAACTAAAATGGGCACGTGCAGTAAATAAATGATGGAATGAGGCCAGATAATAGCTCCCCTTGTCCCACACAGGCATTGTCCCATCCCCACAACATTATTGACCACCTTATCCCCCACCACCCAGACCGATCGCAGGCCTCTTCCTTTCCCCCCACATTGATCGCAGGCAGAGTGGCAGTGCACCCACTTTCCCCTTCACTGATCTCAGCAGAGTGACAACAGATCTGCCCTTCCCCCTCACAGACTTCAGGCAGAGTGGCAATGAACTCCACCTTTTATTCCTCCCACCGATCTTAAGCAGAGAGCCATTGGACTTTTGGCACTTACTTACTCACTAATTAGAGAGCCCGAATGAGGTGCTCCACTTTTGTGGAGCGTGTGTTTCGCGTTGATTCTGGATGGACAAATGCAATAGTAAAGGGGAAAGTGCCGGTAAAGTTGGGCCTGTAGCCCATTAAGTCAATTTAAATGCATGCATTTAAGATAGGGCCTTGATAAAGGGGGAAACAGAAACAGAAGCGGGCGTGGAACACACTACTCACCTCATTCTGACTTGATTAAGTTTTTGCACTGAAAACCTGTGCAATTTAATGATAAAATCAGATCCAACATTTCCAGTTGAATCTGATTAATCGTTGGCGGCATTGCCATAACTTTGTGCATAGAAACATAAAATTCTTTACAGAACAGAAGGAGGCCATTCGGCCCATCAAGTGTGCACCAACAACAATGCCACCAAGACCCTATCCCTGTAATCCCACATATTTACCCTCTTAGTCCCCCTGACACTAAGGAGTAATTTAGTGTGGCCAATCAGCCTAACCCACGCATCTTTGGACTGTGAGAGGAAACAGAGGCAACCGAAGGAAATCCACACAGGCACAGGGAGAACTTGCAAACTCCACACAGATAATCACCCAAGGCTGGAACTGAATCCAAGTCCCTGGTGCTGTGCAGTAGCAGTGCTAACCATGGTGTCACTGTGCTGCCCATGAGTCTTATTACCCTTTCTCTTCCCTTATTATTGAGTTTGCATGCAGCTTTTATAGCTTTGAAAGGAATAGCAACCTGTACCACTCCAATGTTTTCACACTGTTCTGTGTTGCAGTGGTAGTGCATACTCAGTAAATAGTTTCATTGATTACTTATAGTGCAACTGCACAAGTGATTAAAAATTAAAGTCAGTGATTTTCAATCTTTCTGTAAATCTCTGCATTGCTGGTGATAAGCAAAGACTTGCTTGATGTGATGTAGTTGATTTTAAAATGAATACTCTTTTGGTAAAAGACCCACCCAAACATGAATGCACCCTTTTATTTCACAAATGCTCGGAGTGATTTCATGTTTTACTTCTGATCAAGTACCTAAGCTCAGTTGTTTATTCTTTCACTTAAAATGGAAGGTGCCTACTTATTTTCTTCATGAAGCCCCTTAATAAAAAGAAAACTGTTGTATGTATTGGATCTCAGCAGGATAATAATTACTCAGGTGTCAAGCAGAAAGTTAATTAGGAGTTTTACATATTGCTTTGTCTGGCTTTTCCTTTGAACCTACGCATTGTTTTGAATTGAGAGTTTTAATTCTCTGACAATTATTTAGGTAGCTTAAGGGATGGTTTAACACTGAGCTCAGAGTTCAGTGAATGAGGGTTGCAGACTAGTTATTGTTTGTCTGCTCATTGCTGCTTTTGGATCAGATATACTGTGCTGCGATTCTCTTTTATACATTGGAACCATTGTCAGATCTCTTCTTTCTTTAACAATCTTTCACCTGAGTCAATGTCTAGCTGAAGTTCCCTATTTATTGTTATGTCACTTTTCTGTCAATTGAGAGCATTTTCTCTTTTCGTTCATCCTGTTTTAGCTACAGACCACACATTTTCATAATTCTTATCTGTATTTATACAAAGATTATAGCCACATCTCCAAACATCTTTAATGTTGCAGAACCTGATCTATTTAGGTACTCATCATGCATTTCATTCCTGCATTGGTTCTCAAATATATTGTTGAATCTCGATTTAGCCTTGCCAAATTCACCGCTGGGAATCCATCTCGGCTTGAAATGTCTCAGCCAAGATATTTATTTTTATTTGCAATTGAGTGGTCTTGTTTATTTTCAGGTATCCTCAACATTTAATAGTGAGGATATGGATGATTCCTATGGTAGGTTGGGAATAGAGTTTTTCTCCACTCCTCCCAGGCATTTCACCTTTCTCTCCATTACCAACAGCCCCAACCTGCTCATCATCTATTTTCCTGAAAGAGAGATCTCTGTCTTGGTCATTACATTGCAGTTTTCATCCCTGCGTCCAAAGTGTGAGAAACAGATATGTATTGTTAGACTTAAAAACTATGCTGCCTTATTTTCTAATTCCCAGTTCAAATCATTGTGATTTAATCCTCAAGGTTTCTAGCAAGTCTTATTGAGAAAGCTGATAATGAGGGCCAGTATTTTGTGTTCAAAATAACACCGAGGCTATCAGTGTTCACCATTGCGAAAGAGTAAAATCAGGCAGCAAGTCCTAAGATCATGCATGTGTTCACGTGAGCCTTATTCTGCTATGTTGCCCTTAAAGGAACCATGGAACCATCACCACATGGTGATGGTCCCTTTACGGGTAACACAATGTATATATAGTTAAATGTAGAAATCAAGAAGTTGCCGACTGAGTTACTGTGTACTGCAAAACTGTGTGATAATGAAATCTGTTTGACAAATTGGGCATTGAAACACATGGAATAGACCACAAGACGTAGGAATAGATGTAGGCCATTTGGCGCATTGAGTTTGCTCCAGCATTCAATGAGATTTCGATATGATGATTCTCAACTCCACTTTCCCACCTTAACCCCATAACTCTTGATTCCCTTACTGATGAAACATCTGGCCATCTCAACATAATTAATGACGCAGCCTCTACAGCTTTCTGCAGTAAAGACTTCCACTGATTCACTTCCCTCAGGGAGAAGGAATCCCTCATTATCTTTGTCTTAATTGGACGAGTCCCTTACTTTGAGATTATGTAGCTCTGAATATTCCAGGAGGCCTTGCTTTGATTGGGCCATTTGATTTATGTGATCTTGCTGAAAAAACCTATGGCTAACAGCAAAGAATGTACAGAAGTGAGGCACTGTATTGGGCACCTGGGAGTGTGAGGGCAGTTCTTGGAGCGGGCGGGTGGTTCTTCGAGTCAGTGGGCAGTCTCAGAGCAAGTGGGTAGTACTTAGAGTGAGTAGGTGATCTTCAGAGTGAGTGTGTGGTCCTCAGAGCCAGTGTTTGAGAAGTAAGTGTATGAGAGAGAAAGGAATGAGTGTGTGTGAGAGAAGAGTGAATGTGTTGTTGAAATCCAGGTCAGAAACTGCAAGGTGTTTTATGAAGTTAGCCAAGACCCTAAGTTTTACATTTAATTTTGGTATAGATGAGCATTGGTATAGATAAGGTGCTTCCAAGTATGATTCAAGTGGCCTATTAGAAAGCTTTTTTATCAAACAAAGTTTATTTAAGAATACAATTAAAATATAACCAGAAAAATTAGAATAAACTTTACCAACTACAAAGCTTAAACATGACACAGTAATATTCCTAACAACTAGCTATCTCTATTGTTCCAAGTTAAACACCATTCCACAGATATACACCCTTCTTCACACATAGCACAGAATCATGTATGCTCATGAGAAGCTGGATTTGCACCTTTTTAACACCTACTGTGAATTGGTACTTTGAATATTGGATCAAATCTCTGCAGCTTCCCTGGAACTTTTAGCAAGCCTCTGGAGAGAGAGAGAAAGAGAGAGAGAGAGACAATGACACTGCCTTTTTCCACCAACATCTAGTAACAACTGAGAAATGAAACTAAAAACTGGACTTTTCTGTAGAAAAAGTAAAATGTCCCCAGGCAGATGACCTGGCCTATTAATTAACCCCAATCCACTCAGCAATCCCAAAGGACCATTAATCTAAAGAACTCTGCATTAGTCCAGATTAAAATCAGCATAACATCCATCATCTTTCTTCAGTTAGAGGATATTGGCTGCAGCCAACACATGCTAACAAAGGAACATGATTGAAATATATTTCTAAAAGGCACAGTATCATCATAGTGTGTATGAGGGAAGGGTGAATTTGAGTATGAGTTTTTTTTTAAGTTTATTTATTAGTGTCACAAGTAGGCTTACATAACACGGCAATGAAGTTAATGTGAAAATCTCCTAGTTGCCCCACTCCGATGACTGTTTGGGCACTCAGAAGGAGAATTTAGCATGGCCAATGCATCTAATCAGCACGCCTTTCGTACTGTGGAAGGAAATCAGAGTACCTGGAGGAAACCCATTCAGACAGGGAGAACGTGCAGACTCTGCACAAACTGTGACCCAAACTGGGGAGCCAAACCTGGGTCGCTGGTGTTTTGAGACAGCAGTGCTAACCACTGTGCCATTGTGCTACCCAACAGGTGATTATCTGAGAGAGAGGATGAGTGAGTTTTTGAGAAAAGGTGAGTGTGTGTGTGTGTGTGTGTGTATGTGTGAGAGAGAGGGATGACTGTGTGTGAGAGAAAGGGGTGAGTTTGTGAGGATTTGAAAGGTGTGTGTGAGAGGGACATGTGCATGTGTCCAGTATGAAATCAGCTATGAAGATAACAATTTCAAAACAACTTTATCAAAAAAAGTCTAATATTTCACACAAGAGGCGCGATTCACCCTTATGTTTAATGCCTACCTTACTTTGCCTGGCCTTGTGCTTCAATGCTGTGCTACCATCGAGGCTGTAGCATGGCTGATACAAAGCTGCTGACTTTCAATGAGGAAGACTACAATGAGACTGCAGGATGACCCTGAGTAGCTCTGCTGATAGAAAGCCTGGCTTCAGGCAGCGTTGTATTGATACAGATGGCAGGAGTTGGCACTGAGAGACAAGAGTATTGGTGGAGTGACAGTGGTGGGAGAACAATATTCTGCAGCTGGACAGCAGGTTGCTACTCCATGGAGCTACCACCATGTCACCAGAGTAGTGTCTTGCTAACTCTAGTAATCTACTGGAACACTGATTTTCTACTCCAACACTTTGTTCCCTAACTATTGATTCCACTACCTCCCCTTGGCAACAGTCTGGGGTTATCTGTCTGTTCACACCTTGGTATCACATTAGATTTTGAGATGAACTCCCAACCTCATATTCACGCCATCTCTAAGAATGCCTGTTTCCACCATTGGAACATTGCTCAACTTCACCTCTGTCTTGGATCATCTGCTGCTGAAATCCTCATCCATGCTTTCATTACCTGGAGACTCAACTATACCAGTGCAAACCGACTGGCCTCCCACATTTTACCCTCTGTACACTTGAGACCACTCAAAACTCTACTTGCTGTGAACTAACTCCAGCAAATTCTGTTCATCCTTCACCCCTGTGCTTGCTGACTTACATTGGCTTCCTGTCAAGAAATATCCTAATTTTAAAATTCTCATCCTTGTTTTTAAATCTATTCATTTCTTGCCATCTCTCTAATATCCTCCAACTCGACGACCCTCTGAAGTATCTATGTCCCCATAATTCTGATGTCCCATGCGGTCCTTATAATTTATCCAGCATTAGTGGCCGTGTCTTCAGTTATCTCAGCCCCAAACTCTGGAATTCCTTCCCTATACCTCTCTACCTTGCTTTCCTCTTCTAAGAAATGGTTTAAAAATCTATCTCTTTGACCAAGTTTTTGAGCATCTGAACTAATATTGTCTGGTGTATCTCACCGCCATTTCTTGTTTTATAAAGCTCCTATGAAGCACCTTGGGACATTTCATTACAGAAAACATAAATATAAGATGTTGATGTCTTTGGTACTGTGAAGTCCTGCAACTCCTTTCAGTACTGGTATCCATGATGGTAGCAGTCCAAGTCTGCATGGCAGTAAACTGAAGTTGCATGCTAACAAAATGAGATTGTATGTCTTTAATCTGAGTATCCACAGCAGCACACAGATATTGGGTTGGTTTTTGTTTGTGTTGCATTGGAAATGGAGACAGTGGCTATTTGACAGTGCATCATGGTTGCAATTGTTCTTCTGGAGTTGACCACCTCTTCCTCACTGGATAGTGTGGGCTCCAAATGTTGCACTTAACCTCTGTGTCAAATTGGAACTGGAATTCTCCATGCATCATGACTGAACAGCCTTTCTGGCAGTCTATCAATGTACCAATCATTCCATTGTGCTTTTCTCCCTGTTTTTTTTCTGTACACAATCCCATCAAAACTCTCATTCAAGTCCTCATATGCGACCTTCCATGGAGTTGGAACTTGAACAAAAGAGCAACTTGCCAAGATTGCTGGTTGGCCATGTCCAGCGTCTCATCATGTGCAAATCCCACCTGTACGTTGGCCAGTAGAGTATGTGCAATGCCATATCTGAGTTGCTGGCAATGAATCTGAGATGGAGTAATTATATTCCATCATTGTCAGCCTTTAGATGTTCTGTACTTCATACACTTGCTCCACTGTCTGGTTAGGTGCCAGTCTGCGGAAGGAGAAAGGCACCAGGATAGAGTTGGGGTGAGTGTTGTGTGGGGAGCATGAGATGTGCATGTTTAGAAGCTTGTACATCAGAAGGGATTCAGGGATGAAGGGAAAATGGGTTCTGAGAAGGAAGATTGCCCTGCCACTGGTCACAGCCTCAGTTATGGCCACTCCAATGTTGGCATTTGCTGTTTCCTCCATTGGCCTGTGAAAATGTCTGTCCTCTGCTAGTTAGCTCCTGCTGCTACCATCTGTACACCTGGTAAGTTTATGAATGAATGTTGTGCAATCTGTTTGAGTTATGGTTGAAGAACTGGCAGTTTGTACAAGCTGTGAGATGTGAGTATGAGACTTGCAGCAATGTTAAGTGCAAGGGAGTGAGTGCAAGAGAAGCTATGAATATGAAACATAGACCGTGACTAGTAGAGATTGTTGGTATGTTAATGAATGTGTGAAGCGAGTGATGAGAGGTAGTGGGATATAGCATTTCAGAATGATTCAACTAACCTTGACTGCTTCAAGTCATTAAACTTCTCTTGATACTGTACCTCATGGCTACACTGTTGTTATTCATCCTAATGGCTATCTGCATTGACTTCTTTCTCAGTGTTTATCTGGGGGACTTTCTTACCCTCTGTAGATGGAGAACGTCACTACTTTTGCCCATCTCCTGAACCAAGGCCTCAAGTCCTGAAATTCTATTACCCTACCTGCCATGGAATCAACCTCGGCTGGGAACTTCTATGGCCTCGAGTGAGGCCATAAAATCCAGCCCAGAATCTCAGAGCGAGCATTCTGTCCTGTTTTATACTAAGAACATGTAACCCTCAAACAGACAAGCAATGACTAAAGGCAATCGTTGCCATGGCACTTCAGGCCATTCGCAAGGATGCAAAGGAGACAATGGTGGTGTATTTCTTATTCGTCCACAGGATTAACACTGTACCACTGTTTCTTCAATCTGAGCATCCAGACCCAGCCATCAAAAATAATTACATACTAATTCCTTACTGGCTTTGGAGAATAATGCTCTTTTAGAATCTTTGTCAAATCATCATAATTTTGGTTCCCAGTTTTGTTGGATGAATCAAGCAAATTGAAGATTTTATTTCTTATTGTACAGTGAAAGGTTGGTAAGAACAACTAATTTGCAATCTTGCTTGTACAAAGTACTGAAAATATTCCGCACAGGAACTCCATGATTCATTTTCTTCATTGAAAGGCCCCACGGATTCTATTAACCCATCATTTCTCTTGCAGACACTTGCGATTTGAAACTGCCTGGTATGTATAGTTTTTACTGTCTTCCCAAAACTTCCTAAAAAACCCACAGTTTACCATAGAGATGGTTGACTTATTCTATCTTTTCTTCAAATGACCCCAGCCATATGGCAGAGCATCCCTTCTTTTCAAATATACCAGTCACAGACTGGAATCTCACCCTTCTCTGATTGGAAAAACCCCACTTTTAAGGCCACATGGAGAGCTTTTTCTTACATGTCTTCCTGTACTGATACTTTAGTCTTTAATCCTGTCACTGCTTCTCCCCAGCTTCTAATGTTCAAAGTGTGAAGATTAACAATATCTTTTTTTCTACATGGGATCTTTTCTCAGTGCTTTGGGTTGAACAAACTCCCGAGTCTTCACCAATTTTCTTTTTGTCATGTCCTAACTATATTCGGCGTTGTGGCTTTTAAGAGAAAGAAAAGATTTGGAGATGGGGGGGGGGGGGGGGGGGGGGGGGGGGAGCGGTGCAGTGGGTGGGTGGGTGGTGAGACTCTCTCAGCCAGCGTGGTGGCCGGGGGACATCAGCGGAGGCTGTTTAATGGGCTTCCCCCGGACGACACAGCCTCCGCACATCTCCAGGGCCTGGAAATTGGTGCAGAACTGATTTAGATAATTACATGTTAGTCAATCTAACCCAGCTGGAGGGAAATTTATTGGAAAAACTTCTGAAGGAGAGAATAAATTTTAATTGAGAAAGGTATAGATTAATCAAAGACAGTCAGCATGGATTTGTTATTGAATTTTGATTGAATGTTTTGAGGAAGTAACAAGGAAGGTCAACGAGTGTGGTGCATTTGACGTTGTCCATATGGATTTTCACAAGGCTTTCAATAACATCCCAAATGGCAGATGTTCCAAAAGTGAAATTCCATAAAATCTAAGGCAAGTAACAAGTTGGATTTAAAATTGGTGCAGAGGCTGGAAGTAAAGGAAAATGGTTGATGGGTATTTGACATTGGAAGGCTGTTTCTAATATGGTTCTGTAGAACTCAGTATCATGTCCCTTCTGTGATATATATTAATGGTCATAGAATCATAGAAACCCTACACTACAGAAGGAGGCCATCTGGCTCATCCAGTCTGTACCATCACCCTACTCAGGCCCTACCTCCTTATCCCTACATACTTTACCTCTCATCTCTCTAACCTATACATCTGAGGACACTAAGGGGCAATTTTAGCATGACCAATCAACCTAACCGGCACATATTTGGATTGTGGGAGGAAACTAGAACACCTGGAGGAAACCCATGCAGACATGAGGAGAATGTGCAAACTCAACTTAGCCCCAAGCCAGGTATTAAATTCAGGTCCCTGGAGCTGTGAAATGAAATAATTATGATTACAAAGTTTGTAGATGATGAAAAAATGGGCTGTGTGGTTGATAACGAAGAAGAAACCTATAGACTGCAGGAAGTATCAATAAGCTAGTCACATGTGCAGAACAATAGGCCTTGGTGAGACCACATTTGGAATATTATATGCAGTTCTGGTCACCTCACTATAAGAAGGATGTGAAAGCATTGGAGAAAGTGCAGAAGAGATTTACCAGGATGCTGCCTGGTTTGGAGGGTAGGTCTTACGAGGAAAGGTTGAGGGAGCAGGGGCTTTTCTCTTTAGAGTGGAGGAAGATGAGAAGGGAGTTAATAGAGGTTTATAAGATGATGAGGGGGATAGATAGAGTGGACATGCAGAGAATATTTCCTTGGGTGGATGTAGCTGATACTAGGGGGCATAACTATAAGGTTCATGGGAGGAGATATAGGAGAGAAGTCTGAGGTAGATTTTTTACTCAGAGAGTGACTGGGGTGTGGAATGCACTGCCTGCTGTGATAGAGGAGTCGGACACTTTAGGAAATTGCAAGCGATTATTGGATAGGTACATGGAGCACACCAGAATGATAGGGAGTGGGACAGCTCAACCTTGGGTTTGTACATAACTCAGTACAACACTGAGGGCCGAAGGGCCTGTACTGTTCTATGTTCTATGTTAATAGAGTTCAATTCTGAGAAATTCGAGGTAATACATTTGGTGAAGGCTACCAAGGCAAGGGAATACACATTAAATAAGATACTGAGAAGTATAGCAGAATAGAGGGAACTTGTATTCCATGTCCACAGATTCCTGAAGATGACTGTACAGATAGATACATAGATCAAGAAGCACATGGTACACTCTCCTGAATTAGTCGAGGCATATAAGAGCTGGGATGTTATGCTAAAACTCTGTAAAGTATTAGTTAGACAATATCTAAAGTATTGAATGGTGTTCTGGTTATTGCACTACAGAAAAACTACAGAGAAAAGTTACAGAGGACATTTGTGAGCATATTGCCTGGATTGAAGAATTTTAGTTATGAGGAAGGATTAGATATGCTAGTGTTGTTTCCTTTGGAATGGAGGAGGCTGAGGGAAGATTTAATTGCAGTGCATAAAATTATGAGGGTTCTGAATAGATTGGATAGGAAGATTCTATTCTTCTAGGTTGAGAGGCCAAAAACTAAGACCTCTCAACATATATAGAGTATATAGAATAAGAAGGCTGGGGCGATTGGAGGGGATGTTTCTTCACCCAGCCTAGTGGGGATCAGGAACTTACTGTCTAAAAGGAGGGTAGAGGCAGAAACCTTCAATAACATTTTCAAAAAGTACCCAAAGATGTACTACAATGTTACACACCAAGTAGCTGTAAAGTAGGATTAGACCTGATGGCTACTGTCATAGGCCGAATGATTTCCTTTTGTGCTGTAAATTTCCATGATTCTCTGTTTCACAAAGTGTGCATGCTGCCTGCACGAGAAGGAATAGCAAGAGTTAATCCAATTCCTTGGGCAAGGTATTAGGAGGGATACGAATTGAAGAAATAATGAAGTACTTGGATGGGTATGTTGAGCTACATGGAAGTCAGCAAGGATTTATGAGAATATGTCCAGTAAATTTACTGGAATTCTTTGAGGGACTTTATTGACAATGGAAACTCTGTGGTATGATATATTTAGTCATCAAAAAGACTTTTAATACAATGTCACAATTAGTCCACAAGATAGGAAGGTAATGGAATAGGAGGCAAACTCCTGAGGCAATTGAAAATTGACTAGATCAGAGAAAGCAAAGTGTGATGGTGAAAAGAGCTGCTCTTGACAGGCTAGAAATCACTAGCAGGTCCCAGAGGGACTAGATATCTTGTAAATTACAGGGTATATTTGGAACAGGAATAGAAGCAAAGTTAAACTTTGGCGTCTGAGCAATGGGGAACTGGCAAGTGCAATGTAAAGAGAGATCAGTTAAGAAGATGAACTGATGATTCACAAACAAATACAATATAATTAAACTTAGGAAGGGAAATAAAATGGAGGAATATATTGTAAATGGTCCACAAAACAGAGAGGGATCTGGAGGAAATTGTGAATAGTCTACTGTGATTAGCAAAAGTGCACTGCAACAGTAAGGAAACATTTTATTATAGCCAGAGGGATAGAGCACAAATCCCAGTAATCAGTCTGTCTAATAACAATAACTTGTATTGATATAAACACTTCTAAATATCCCAAAGCACTTAAAAATTGGCATTGGATTTAAGGAGGGAGTATTTACTGAATGGCAGGATGCTAGAAAACTCAAAGGAACTGAGGAATCTTGAGGTAATTATTCATAGATCTCTGAAGTTAGCAGAACACATGAATATGATAGTTAAGAAGGCAAATGAGACACTTGCTTTCATCAGTTGTAGTATAGCATGTAAGAGCAAGGAGGTTACAGTGCATTGGTTAGGCCAGAGCTGGAGTACTGTGTGTAGTTCTGGTCACCTCACTGCAGGAACGATGTGATATCACTAGAGGGTTCAAGAGTAAGTTCACCAGAGTGTTGTCTGGTATGGCACATTTCAGCTACAAGGAGAGACTCATAGATTTGGATTGTTTTCTTTAGGACAGAGAAGGCTAAATGGGGACATGATTGAGGTTTATAAGATTACAAGGTGTAGTGGCAAGGTGAATAGGGAGCCATTCTTCCCCTTGGTTGAGGGGCCAATCACGAGGGGCATAGTTTTAGGATAAGGGGCAAGAGATTCAGAAAGGATTTGAAAAAAAAACTTTTTCACTCAGAGGGTAGTGGGAATCTGTAATGTGCTGCCTGGGAAGATAGTCAAGGCCAGAAACCCTACAGCCTTTAAATAATATGTGGATGAGCACTTGAAATATTCGAATTTTCAAGGATATGGACAAGTGCAGGAAAATGGGATTTGCACTTTTAGTGATAGATATTGTTGGTACAGATGGGCCAAAGGACCTTTTCTGCAATATATGATTCTAAGATATTAGGATAGGTGGCAGCCAGAACATTGAGACAGATGACCAAAATATTAGCCAATGAGTTAAATCTTAAAAGGTGCCTTAAAGGAGGAGAGTGAGAACACTGACATGACCACATTTAGACTGTGTGTAAAATTCTGGTCAACACATGGCAAGGATATCCCATCATACTTTAATAGCTTAAGATTTGTACAAGAGGAGAGATCAAAGAACCTAGTGGAGAAGCAAAGACTCAGTAGAAATGTTATCTGATCAAACTGTGAATTTGTGAGTCGGACTACGTCGGGCTATTGCTTGACAAGTCTGTGTGACAGACTCTCCCATTTTGGCACAAAAACCCAGATATTAATTAGGAGGATTTTGCTGGTTGACTGGGCAGGGTATCCGCTGTCGTTTGTGGTGCCTAGGTTTCATTCTTATTTAACGTTTTTGTACTGGTTGATAAGACTGAATGGCTAGGTGATTTTGGCAGCAGTTAAGCATCAATCATATTGCTGTTGGTCTAGAGTCATAAGTAGGCCAGGCTGAATGAGAACAGCAGATTTCCTCCCCTGAAGGACATTCATGAATCAGATAGTATTTCCGTGATAATCCAGTCGCTTAATGATCACCATTACTGAGACTAATTTTCTTATAAATTTAATGTTAATTACTGAATCCTCCAGATCCTGTGACAGGATTTGAATTTATGGCTCCAGAGCATTAGACTGGAAACCTGGATTGCATGCTCAGTAACAATACTACTGTGTTACCATTCCTGTAGTATTTCCAGGAAAGCAGAGAAAGCATTTGAAAAATTGCCAATTGAAGGTACTAGTCTTTAGGAGCCTTAGGTTGACTGTATAGACCTTTCTGATTCTAGTTTCCCATGTTTCTACTAGTGGATGAACACAATCACAGTGTGAGACTAACAATAATGATGTAAAGCTTATTGAGGAACAAGTTATAGTTGATGGCTGATTAAATTCAAAGTGCAGTCTGGCTAGGCTTTAGGTGTTGGCTGGCTGGTTGGTAAAGTTGGCAGACTAATTGCTTGAATCATCAGGCAGGAAGGTTAGTTAATTTCAATGGTCATGCATCATTATCATGCCACCAGTGAGCTGCACGATCTAGCGTAGCTTGCTGGCTTTGGGTCAGTGCAATATCATGTGGTCCAGAGACAGACTAGGCTAGCAGGAAGGTAAGTCTTAAGATTAGGCAATAGCCCAGATGGCAGCAGCCCACAACATTCTTGTGGAGCGCAGAGGATCATTCTTGCTCTTCTTAGCCTTCATTTTCAAGGTGATTTTTCACTTATCTTTTTGAGCCAGCCTTTGCAGTCTGTGGCACATATTGTTGCCTGAACTTTATGCTTTTCTCTTCTTTTTTTTTCTCATCTTATTCTGATTGCTGCTTCATCCAAATAGGGTCAATTCTGTGGCATGTGACTACTGACAGGGGAAGTGGAGTTCAGCCCACAATCAGATCAGCCATGATCCTATCAAATGGTAGGCAGGCTTGAAATCTGAATGGATTCCTTCTGAATGTCCTTATATTTCTCTGCTGTGATTAAAGTTATAGTTCAGTATGTAGCCATTCCTGGCTCTTAGCTGCCAAATCCAAATAAGGAAATTAATAGTCTGAGACAGGTTAAGAATTTCAGAAAGTTCAAATTTACCAACAATTTATTTGCAGGCAATTAATTTATTGAGAAACTTATGGGCTTTTTCACAATGAACCCTTATTAATGCTAAATTCTTGACTTATAAAAACTTATTGGTATGCCAATTTCATAGCAATATTATTTCATATCGCAGGTAAAAACACTCTTGAAACACTTCTCCAAATTGATGTTCTGTATAGAAACTGGGGGGCATGGTGGCACAGTGGTTACACTGCTGTCTCGAGGTGCCGGGGACCCGGTTTTGATTCCAGTCTTGGGTAACTGTCTGTGTGGAGTTTGCAGTTTCTCTCCATGTCTGCATGGGTTTCCTCTGCGTGCTCCAACTTACTCCCACAGTCCAAAGATATGCAGGTCAGGTTGATTGGCTGTGCTAAATTTTCCCTTAGTGTCATGGGGGATTAGCAGGGTAAATATGTGAGATTACAGGGATGGAGCATGGGTGGGATTGCTGTTGGTGCATGCTTAATGGGCCAAAAGGCCTACTTCTTCACTGTAGGAATTCTATGATTCTCTGATTGTATGACTACAATCACTATCCATTAAAATGTTTAAGCATATGTAGCGTGTATAGGTATTGCATGCTATAGCAGATAAACAACAGTTATGAATATTGAGTGCTTTTAAATTGCAATATGAAAGGGTCAAGCACATTTCAATTATCAAACTCCCCTAACTATTGAATAGTTATGCTGTGAAATTTTTAGCATCCAGTTGAGAGGACAGATGTGGCTTTAGCTTAATAATGCATCCAAAATGGGAGTAATGCAGCATTCTCTCAGTACTGCACTGAAGTGAAAGCCCAGATGAGTTCAGATTTCTGGACTGGAACTTCAACACACAACATCTGACTCAGATATGACAGTTCAACCATTGAAACTGAGCTGGCACAACTTAATTCTTCAGCAGAATATCACATCGGGTATTACACAATGAAACATTTCTGTCCTAATAAAACAATGAAACATCTACTTACTATCAGAATGCCACAAGAAGTATATAGTCTTGAGGTGCATGTGTCAGGTGCCACATACATTTCTGTCAAATTGAATAAAATCATTTTAGCCATATTTTCACAGGGGTTGTGAGGCTTCAAGGTACAGCCTCTGAAGAAAAAGGGAGCAGGTATCCAGGGACGTCAATTCTCAAAGTCCAGACTGGAGGACCTGCTTACACTGCCAGTAAAAGATCCATAGGCTCCCTGACACAGGTAATTAAGGCCAAATGACTACATCTTCATATGATCTCCACCCACAACAGAATCAACCTCATACTTGGGTTAATGTACTGACGTATCACTCACCCAGCAGCAACTAAGGGCTCATGCCTAACATTCAGATGCTCCATCTCATCAACACACACTTACCAATGCTGCCAGCCTCACACCAATTCCTTCGTCCCGATTTCTTCAACTGTTCAGCTGTCACGGACATGTCACTGCAATTCATTCAATTTCATTCTGCCCTTTCTCTTCTGCAATAAGTTTAATTTTGCACATAACTCAGGAGCAGCAGAGAACCATCAGGGGATAGATATATAAGCATTTTCACTGTCCTTCGCAGGGGATGGTGCTCTGCAACATGGGGCCAACTGGTACTGAGGCTGTTCAATGTGGCATCTGTCAGGTTGACAGTATTATGCTGTCTAATGCGCATTCTGAAATCTTACTTTGCCCTTGTCCTGCTATCTGACATGAAGTACAAGCTTTTGATAGTTTAACCTTGAATCTCTGGCTTTCTAGCTCCGTGCCTGTCCTCATCCCAACATTTTCTTCCTCCATTTGTGCTTTCTGATACCCACAATTTGCCACCTGTCCAACTAATGCAAGCTCACAATGAAGGCTGAACTTCACAGCCAAACCTTCTCATCAATAGAAAATGCATTCTATCGTAATTTTCTTTATATATCACACTTTGAAAAGGTATAAAAATTCAAATTGACTTTTAATTGAGCCAAGTTATTCAAGAATAATTATCCTCTAACAAACAGAGGCAGTTGTTGTAACGATACTTTGAAGAAATGTGCTAAGTTACACACAATTGCACCTTAGCAGGCGAATGCTGCGTTCAGCAATCTGCAGAATAACGACTTTGTGCTTAGAAAACAAAATTTCTGGCACTGCTGAACCACTCAGATCTATGTTTTGCATTTATTTTATGTTGTTAGTTCTCAAACTTCACTTTCCAGATGTTACAATTTGTTGCAGGTACAAAACAATCATAACAAAATGATGAGAGAGAGAGCTATAATTTGGGTTCTTCAGTCCTAGAGCCAACAATCAAAAACAAAACAAACATCTTCCAATTTGGAAAAAGCAGTTAGAATGGTAAAGGGCAAGTAATTTTAAACACAACTTCACTTCAGCAGCAAAATAATGATCTGTTTCACATTGTGTAATGCCACTGTCGTTTATAAAAAGCACATCATTCAATTTAACATGTATAAGTTCACAAAGTTCTTTGTGCTTAGTTGAGGTAAAAATGTTCACTTTAGTTGGAGAAACAGCTTAAAGTTTTACACAATTATTGGGATTTGTGTAAAGGTTGACTTTACAAATCAAAAAAACAAAGGTTGCCATAATTTCCATGGAAATTAAACCTGTATATTTAAATAATTGAGCTGGACTGGAATGTTTTCTACATTTTTTGATTAATGTTGATTTAAGTGATCTCAAAGTATTTCCTGAAATACAGATTGTTCCAGCTGATGGAAATAATTTCACAGTTAATTCCAAAGGTGTTGAAATAAAAAAAAAATCAGATAAATTTAGGCTCTAAATTGAGGAGTTTTTAGACCTCACCCCTTCTTCTCCACCTCCATTGATTCACAGGCTGGAATTTTACTGTTCTGTTTGCCATGGGAATTGGAGAGAGTGAAGGGCGGACCATGGAAAAGTCCACTGATCTTGAGCAAAATTTTATGGTTCGAGACAGCCAAGGCCATAAAATCTACCCTTCATGTTGTTGGCTATTTTAACTGAAAAACAATTAGAAACTATTAGAAAATTGACAGGCTGTTTCACATTAGATTTGCTCATTTGGCCCCTGAACTTTAAAGATTTAAATAAGTCATGGCACAGTGTTAAATAATAGTAGTAATGTGAGAAGGCCTAAATGAATATGCTTTGGCTTTGATATTGAAACATGCAACTTGTTACTTAATATCAATGGATGGGACGTTTCTCAAAGTGGCAGCGTACAGTTGGCCTCTTTGTCCTTAACATAGGCACTAATGCTAGATATTGCTGTTTAGATGCAAACAAAGTCTCTCAAAATCTTACTAAATAATGGATCTCATGCATTAATGGCACTCATAAATGTGATCATGTCTACAGCATTATGCTTAATAGTCCAAAATGCATTTGTTTTTAATTTGTAAATTATAATAGAAAATATACTGCAGAAATTCGTACTTTAAGCATAATAGTTTGCCAAACCCACCATGCCTTTGCCATGTGAGTGTTATGAGTTGCTATGGGCATCAAAAGTGTAACTTCTTTTCCATAAATCACTAGTTCCAATTTGTAAATTATTTGAACAATTTGTTTGATTTATGGAATGTTTTCACTTCAACTTTATTTCCAATAATTTCTAACAAATTTTGGGTAGTTTAACTATTAAGCATTAGGTGAACATGCCAAAAACATTGGCAATAAAAGTAACAATTAAACAGCAATTTAATTATTCAATGAAAGTAGATACTGAACATAAATTGGAGAAACTACTTTTTGTCCTGAGTGGAAGGAATGAAGAATTGTACTAAAAGCAAACAACTCTACTCCTTTGAGACATAATTAGTTGGATGTTGCTATGGGTTAGGAGATGGGTTAGCTTGTAAACTTGCCTGCAGAGTGACATGTCTGATCTATTGTTGCCACTGTATGAATTTTCTGCAGACATCTTCACAGAGAGGATGGCCAACTGTCCATGAACAATGGACTTTAATGGCATGGTAACTATATTGTCAACATACCAGTTAAAGAGCATTGTTTAATTAATACATACAACACTAATAAAGAGAGACTTTACATAGACTGTGGAAGAAAGCACTCCCTTTTTAGTTATTTTAGGGAGTTGCTCCTCAAGTTTAAATTGCACTTCAGGCCCATCCTCCTGATCTTTGACCACTCAATGCAGAGGACGGCAGGGAGAGAGGAGGACCTCTTCGTAAGGCTGCTCCTGGCCTTGGCAAAGCTGCCCATTAACAGCTCCAGGCAGGAGGTGGTCGAGGAAGTCATCTTGCGCATTGTGTGCTGCTCTTCTGTGGCTATGCCGGAGGCCAGGTGAACATGAAGAGGATGGTGTCCACTGGTGCTAGTGAGACCTTCCGTGACTGATGGACTCTGTGGGTGCTAGAGTTCCACCATTGGTCTCCATCATGACATTTTAATTTGATTTGGCAAGTTTTCTTTAAGATTTTGTCTTTTATTGCAGTGCCCCTTTAAGGGGCTATCACTTTAGTTTAATTTGCTAATCTTCCCATGTGTTAACAGTTAAAGCTCCAAAAAGTAAATAAAGACTGACTTCTGGGACACTAGCTGGGTGGTTAGATAGGAAGCAGACGTATGCAATGCTGTATTCTGTAAATAAACCCATAAGCGAGAAACATATTGGCATCTAGTTTCATACTTCCACTGGTTTGGGATTGAGATAACAGCAGGTGGGCAATTAGGGCAATTAAGCAGGCACCTGAGAGGTCGTTTATCACAGTGTTGCAATTTGATCAGAGGTGCATAAGTCTCATGCTGTGTCAGAATCATGTCGATGCAGATGAGGCGGTTTCACAGTGGGAAACCTTTAACTGAAGTGGCAGACATTAAAAGGGGGAAATCAGCAAACAGGAGCTCATGTTATCAGTGAGCTGCCATAGTGTAAGTAGAACTTTCAGACTGGGAGTGTTGACCAAGCATGAGGACCTTGGAGAATGGCTCAAACTGTGCGGTGCAAGGCCAATTTGCCAGCTGTGATCTTAGCGATTGAGGCTGTAAATGAATGTAGGCACCACTTACTCAGAAGTAGGTTGAATCAATGGAAATGAACTGCAGCCTCAGCCTCAAAGCCTTGTTGCCATGATGCAGAAATGCTGGTGGAGGAGTAGGAGGAGCCAGAAGGCCCCTCAAACTAAAGTGATGGCCTCCTTAAACGGGTACTGTTACAAAAGACAAAAATCTTAAAGAAAACTTGCCAAATCAAATTAAAATGTCATGATGGGGATTAATGACGAAACTCCAGCACCTGCAGACCTCACCAGTCATGGAAGGTCTCACTAGCATCAGTGGACACCACCTGCTCCCTCTTCACATTCACTTAGTCTCAGACATAGCCACAGAAGAGTGGCACATAGTGGGGCCAAATGATTTCCTCGACCACCTGCTGCCTGGAACTGTTAATACCCATGGAAACAAATGTAGCAGCAGAAGATAATTTTCCTGAGAGTATCAGAGCTCAATGCTGGTTATGGCTTCATCCAACCAAGCAGACACTGACTGAACTCTGTGGACTCCTGGAAAACTATCTTATGCCATAAGGACCTGGGTTTAGTGGAGGGTATGAGTCAGGAGGAGGACCTGGGAGGTAGGGAGAGAGAGACATGGGATGGGGAGACTTTCTGCCAGTAATAGTCAATCTAATCTTGAACTTCCTAGCATCTGACTTGTTTCAGGGATGGCAGCAGTTAGGATTTCACAATCAGCTGTCCACAGCAGCATCTTTCAGTAAAAGGATGCTCTTTTTTCAGAGGCCATTGACTTTGATGCAGTCAGTCTGACACAGAGGGTGACAGGGTTTGCCTCAATGGTAGTATTCCCTCAGTTATTGACCACGATTGACTACACACATGACCATCAAAGCTTGGCTGTCTCAGCCTACAGTGTTCTTTGACAGGAAGTCTTTCCATTCATCAAATGTGAAAATGGTGTCCTATTATCCACACTGAAGTTGCTGACCTTCCTGTGACCTCCAGCCATACCTCCTTAGTTAGCCTGACAGGCCTTGTCGTGCCGCTCCCTAGAAATAGAATCGTCTGCTTGACTCTTACTAGCTTCACTACCAGGGAGGCATCATTGAACTGCTGGGCTATGCCAGACTAGTGACCTGTTCCAGAAATTATTAACTATGGAAACAGGTGAAAGTCTGCCTCAGTGCAGCACTAAATGCAGGAAGAGAATTGGAATAATGCTCTGAAACCCTGTTCTCTCATTATTGAAACTCTCTGGAGCTGCATCCACTTCTTCCTTCCCCCAGCTGATTGATATGTAATTAGATAGGTGTCACCCAATATCTCCAACAAGATGCTAATGTATGTTGCACTCTGAACTCCAGCAAGGTCAAGACCAAGTGATCCTCATGCTGGCATTCCAAGGATTTCAACAAAACCTAGCCTAATAATTCTGAAACTGTAGCTGTTCTGAATTTAGTTTGAGGAAACATTCTCTTCTGTAAGTAGACCTCAAAATACCTTTATGTGTTGGTGTAGACGTTCTTGTGATGCAATTTGAGGAACATGTAAGTAGATGAAAAGACTGTCAGAGTATACTTTTAAGAGAATCATTTATATATAATTTATAGAGATATTGTAATGACAGTGCTTGTCTTTTCCAGTTATTATCCTGATTTTTTTTGCCTTCATTTTCCTTTAAAATATTTATTGATTTTTAACTTACAAATTTTTATGTTCCCTTACATAGTTAGGTCTGATAATAACAGCAATGTTATTGCATCAATAATCAGTTCATATTATTTGATAGGATCAGTTTGTGAAAATGTACATGACTATTGCTAGCTTCATAGTTTAGCTGAACACCTTAAAAACATTAACTTGCATTTACGTAGCACCTATAATGTAGCAAAACATCACAAAAGCATCATAATACATAAAATGACACTGAATCGTGTAAGGAGATTTTAGGAAATGTGACCTGAAACTTAGTGAAACAGATTGATTTTAAGAAACATTGTAAAGAAGGGAAGAAAGGTGTAAAGCTTATGGAGGGAATTCCTGAGTTTCGGTCTCAGGCAGCTGAAGACACAACCACAAAAAACAAGGATGAGACTTTTAGAATTGAGGTATTGCAGAATGGAGCATTACTTGCCAACTAATCAGAGAATCGTAGAATCCTTAGAGTGCAGAAGAGGCCATTTGACCGATAGAGCCAATAACAATCCCACCCAGACCTGTCCCCATAACCCCACATATTTATCCTTCTAATCTCCCTGAGGCACTGCTTAACTGGTGGCCAATGTACGTCAATGGGACAAAGGGATGATTGACTTTGACTCATTGACAGCTAGGACTAAGTACAACATGATGTTCATTTGACATCTATGGGGTTTCATAATTGCATTTTTGTGTATCTGAAGGCAGGATTTTTTGGAGCTGGGGACCAAATACATATGTCAAAAACAATGACTCAGTACCACATGATTATACAAAAATACAAGCCTCAGTATGCAAGTGCAAGATTGTGATACACGCAAATGCAATATCAATCCCAAATACACAAAAGTGAAATGAGCAAAACTGAAATCCAATACAAAAAATGCAAGACTTTCATAAAACAAAATGGAATACAATACCCCCTACAGAAAAACTCTAAGATTCCTTCACTTTGCACACATAAATTCAGATGCTTCTCTGTCTCATCAAATTTTCAGCCATCCTCCCTTATTCAATTCCTTCTTTCCACCATCTACCTTCTCTCTCCTTCTCCTCTGCTGAGCATTGGAAATTTGGAAATTTTAGTCTGTTGGAGTACCAGACCTGGGTGATGGGTAAAGGCTGCTCTCTGATGTATTAAAGCTAAAGAGTCAGAGAAAAGTATGTTTCAGTCCTCAATAACTAGCAAATAAACATGAAGTCAAGATCAGTGTCATGTACCAATGTATAAAGTGAAAAGCTGCTAGCATGGTCTTCGTGATCTGGATCAAAACATATCACGTTTCTGACAAATTTTTGGACATTCGTCTCAGGTAAATAAAAATACTTAAAACGTCCTTGATAAATATGTGAATAGATTTAATACAAAGAAGCATATTTGTCAACTTTTTGTAACTTTGTTAAGGAAGTACGATATATTTTTGAAGGCATACAGTAGGTGTTGTCTGTTGAATTATAGACTTGCTTTAAACTCAAACTGTTACATAAAATTGGTAAAGTGTCTTCACCACATAGCATTTTCCTTTTTTTTTGATTATCAATGTGAAACTTATGTTTCATAGAATCTAAGAATGCCTACAGTGCAGAAGGAGGTATTGAACCCATCAAGTCTGCATCGATTTTTACCCAAGTCCTATCCCTGTATTTTTCCCACTGATCCCTCTAATCTAGGGGCAATTTAGCATGGCCAGCCCACCTAACACGTCTTTGAACTGTGGGAAGAAACTGGAGAACCTCGAGGAAACCCATTCAAACTCTGCACAGTCACCCTGAAACAAAACCCTGTCCCGGGCACTTGAGCCACTGTGCACCTGTGCCAGCCCTATAATATCATAATCTTGCCAACACCATTTCTAGATGGTTTTGATTTAAAAAGATCTTTTGACCAAAAGGACCTCGGCACCATTGAGATGTGAACTCAGCATCTTCTGTTGAATAGACAGACGCTTTCAGCAACTAAACCATGGTGCTAACTGACATATTATACAATTTTTCACTAGGAAACATCCCAAATGTGCTATGAATTCAGTCATGAGTGTTATTGCATTATATGTATCCCATGTGTCCCATCCATTGACTCTGGCTACACTTCCTGCTACCTCGGAAAAGCGGCCAGCACAAGCAAGGACCCCATGCACGCCAGACATACTCTCTTCCACCTTCTTCTGTAGGGAAAGGATACAAACACCTGAGAATACATACCAACTGACGCAAGAACAACTTATCCTTGTTGTCATCAGACATTCGAATGGACCTACCTCCCAGTAAGTTGATCTTTCTCTAAACCTTAATTTTGACTGTAATACTATATTCTGCACTCTCTCCTTTCCTTTTCAATGAATGGTGTGCCTTGCCTATATAGCATGCAAGAAACAATACTTTTCACTGTATATTAAAACATGCGACAATAACAAATCAAATCACATCAAAATGAAGTTGATGTAACTACATTTGTGATTTTATTATATGGGCCATCTTATCAGCTTCACTGGTGGAAATCCTTATTATCCTCATCACCAGACATAACATATCCTCTATTATTAACAGTTCGTTAACAATTTTTAATTTAGATTTGTTCTGGATTTAGGTTACTTCTGAACATATTATAATACAGAAATGCTTATTTAGATCACAACCTTCCACCCCCTAATTTGATACATAAATTTTTCTCAGGTACAAAGAGATTGTTTTTTTTTCATACGAGTGGGAATAGCCTCATCTGAAAGCTTGTTCTTTTCTTTGATACTTTTTCTATTCACTACATCTTAAAAACAGTATCGTGATTTGATATTCTTCAATACAGCCTTTAGCTCCAACACAAGATGAATTGAAAACAAGGGAGGAATTTGATTGTGCAGATCTAATTACAAATTCATGAATAATATGGTATGATAAAATACAAATGTAGAATATAACACTATTGTTTTTGCACAAAATTATGTCTATTTTTCTTCTGATTATGAAAAATTTCTTCACTGTAACTTTCATTTAATGGAAGCTTTAACAGTTCTATGATGTATTTAGTGTTAGAAAATGGTATTTTGAATTGCTTTTGAATACTCCTACAGTTAAGTACTGGAACAGACATTTATTTGAAAAGTATCTTGTGTAAAGCAAGATAGTCCAATCCAAGCATGCAAGACAGGAAAAGTTGAAAAATACTGAAAATCTCAAGACACATCACACCATCCCTGATATGATGTGGAGATGCTGGTGTTGGACTGGGCAGGGCTGTTCCTTGAAGGAGCAGTGTTCTGAAAGCTTCCAAATAAACCTGTTGAACTTTAATCTGATGTTGTGAGGCTTCTTACTGTGACGATCCTTAACATCAATAAGAGAGAGCAATTTGAATTGAATGCTCACAAAATTGAATCAGAATAAATGGTAAAAATAATTTATTTCACCACATTTGAGTTGCAAAATATTTCATAAGAAACAACCTTCATCAATTAAAGAATCTATCTTTTCTCTCCTGTGGTAGGAGCTTAAAAATTTGAAACCACTTGATTTGTGACAGAGGAGGAAAATTTGTGAAGTTCAGAAATTTCTCTAATTTCTGAGTAAGAACAGTTTGATAACAAGTATGAATTCACAAAAGTAAGTTTTTTTAAAACCATCTTAATTCTATTCAATTTTGTGATAATTCAATTTAGACAACATGTTACAGATCATTGGGGCAGGATTTAATCATTATTGACTAACTGAAGCTGTTCAAATACTTCTCTATCAAAGAAAAAAGATGGTAGATGAAATAGAGTTAGATTTTCAAAGAGAAAACAATTGATAAGGTTTTACATTAGAGAGTAATGGTGAAAGCAAAGTGTCACATGGTCCCACTGGGAAGCAGAAGTGATGCTTGCTTCAGGCAGTAGATCCTTTCAATAAATAAAGCAGGTGTTGTGAAGTACATAGGATAGGAGAGAAATATTTGCATTTATATCACTTCTTTCATGGTCTTAGGGTATCCAAAGCACTTTCTGAGCAACACAGTACTTTTGAAGTCTTATCACGCTTGCAGTGTAGGAAATGCAACAGCCATTGGTGCACAGTAAACTTCCAGAAACAGCAATCTGATAACCCAGATAATCTGTTTTAATGTTGTTGTTTGAGGAATAATTATTGGCCAGTCCATTAGGAAAACTCTGTTATTCTTCAATATAATGCATTTATTATATAAATATTACACATATTACAAATCCACCTAAGAGATTAGCAGTATACTGTCTCTCCTAAAAGATAGCACCTCTGGCAGTGCAGTGCTCCCTCAGTGCTGCTCTAAGTTATCAGTGTTGATTTTTGTGTTTCAGTCTCTGGAGTGGGACTTCAAACCCAGAAGCTCGTGCATCATAGAATCCTACAGTGCACAAGGAGGCCATTCAGCCCATCGAGTCTGCACCAACCACAATCTCACCCAGGCCCTATCCCCAAAATCCCATGCATTTACCCTAGCTAGTACCCCTAACACTAAGGGTAATTTATCATGGCTAAGCCATCTAATCCACACATCTTTGGACTGTGGGAGGAAACTGGAGCACCTACAGGAAACCCATGCAGATACTGGGAGAATGTATAAATTCCACACAAACTGTGACTCAAGCCAGGAATTGAACCCGGGTCCCTGGCGCTGTGAGGCAGCAGTGCTAACCACAATGCCATCATGACTCAAAAAGTATGAGTGCTGCTTACTGAAACAGAACTGATGCATATGCCTGGACTATGCCATTGTTGTTACACTTCCTGGGTCTCAATAGTGACTGTGCTGTTGCAATCCTGTCATAATGCAGTGCATGCTTTAGTTGTAAGTAATTGGAGAAAGGTTAGGGCATTATTCTTAAATATATATAGGAACCAGTTTCCACCAGTCAAGGGAAGGAAAAAAGAATCTGTGCCTGTGTTCTGTGGGTTTTGTGAATGAACCTATGTTAAGACTGGCTCCAGATTTCTCCCTTACTTAGTGAATGAGCAATATATTGTAACTAATGCATAATTGGTTGTGCTTTTGGATGTATTGAAGTTGTATGAACAGATGCTCTCTTTTGTTTTCTATATATTCCTTAGGTTTTCCAACAGGGAACACTTCACCATTCCCCCAGTCCTGGCCTCTGCTGACTCTAACATCTCACTTTGTATCCATAATTAGAGCTAATCCTGGGAAAGTCTTGGAGTAAGAAGTCTGACAACACCAGGTTTAAATCCAACCGATTTATTTGATAGTGAACTCACAAACTTTGTGAGTTTACTATCAAATAAATCAGTTGGATTTAAACCTGATGTTGTCAGACTTCTTACTGTGTTTACCCCAGTCCAACACCGGCATCTCTACATCAAAGTCTTGGAGATCAGCCAGTTACAAACTGGGTGGTGTCTCATTCACCCACCTCCTCCCTAACAAGTTGCTTCCTCTGTTTCGATACTGAAATATTCCTCTCCCTAAGCATTTATCGATTTGATTATTGTTTAAAGGAGTTCATTACATAAAAGTATTTTTGCCTGGAATTCATTACACAAATTCACCACATTGTGTTTAGAAAGAAAATGTTCTGTGTTCTAATTTCGCTTGAAGCTTGTTGGTTTTCTACTCCTGACCTCTGTGCTCACATTCCAATTTAAATAACTTGCTCACATCTACATAAGCGATGACTTTTATCATTTTAAATATCTGGGCCATATGTCATCAGGTAAAATTGCCTAACTGTTTAGACAACTATCCATGGTGCTGCAGCTATGTCAGAAATACATAATCTCCGATTTTAAGCACATAAGAAAAAGGAAAAGTCATGCACTAGATTGGTTTTCCTTCTTGCATTCTCTCCCATCTTAATATTAAAATTCAGCTTGAACTCCTCAATATTTTTATTTCATTATCGTCAACAGGTTTGTTTACACCTTTCCAAATCAAAAATGCCTTCCTTTATTCACATTTCAATTAATTTATTCTGATCTGACTTTGCTGGTTTACTTTGTGGAAATAATTTAGGTTTAGGCATTTAATATTTTCATTCACCTCATTGACGGTCCCTGTTAACAGTTTTTTTTGGCTTGTATGTCTTCAGCTTCATTAACTTTTCTTCAGCGTGTTATTTAAATTGGAATGCGAGCACAGGGGTCAGGAAACATATAGAAAACAAAAGAGAACATCTGTTCATACAACCTCAACACATCCGAAAGCACAACCAATTATGCATTAGTTATAATATGTTGTTCATTCATTAAAGGAGAAATCTGGAGCTAGTCTTAACATAGGTTTATTCACAAAACACATAGAACACAGGCACAGATTCCTTTTTCCTTAACTTGACTGGTGGAAACCGGTTCTTATATTTGAGATCAGTCTTATTGCTCTTTTTTTCTGATATTTCTACATTTGTCCATGGTGTGATGACCAGAATGGAGCCGTGTACACAAAGTATGGTTAGAATTTTTTTTTGCCATTGCTGGTGGGCAGGACTCCTTTCTGTCAATATATAAGAAAATTACTCCTCTGGCTGTGTATCAGTGAATGTTTTAAACTGCTGAACATCAAAACCGTTTAGCCTTCTATTACTGCCAGTTCCTACATTCAGCCTAATGTGCTTCTCCAAAATATTAGCTTAATCTCTGGCTTTATTGTATTTTCCATTTTAGTCATTTGCAAATATGACAAGGTTATTAGCAAAATGCTGGAATCCGAAACAGAAACAGAAAATGCCGAAAAACTCAGCAAGTCTGACAGCATCTGTGGAGAGAGAAGAGGCTCTACTCTCTCTCCACAGATGCTGTCAGACTTGCTGAGTTTTTCCAGCATTTTATGTTTTTGTTTTATGACAAGATTAGTTTTGGTTTTGATATCAGGCCATCATTTTATGTGGAGCTGAAGTAAAATCCCTAAGGATCTCATCTTGTTTTGAATACCAAGGATTTATTTATGTTGTAGTTTATATCATAGCTATTCTAAACTGTGATCATTCTGAAGTAATATTTAGAGAACAAAATGTAGTATTCACTTTTGGAAAAGGGAAGCCTCCACTTGTGATAACCATAGGTCTTCTATGAAACAGCAATATGTTGGTACAATGGTTAGCACTGCTGCTTTACAGCACCAGGGACCTGGGTTCTATTCCCAGCTTAAGTCACTGGCTGTGAGGAGTCTGCACATTCTCCCTAGGTCTGTGTGGGTTTCCTCTGGGTGCTCCGGTTTTCTCCCACAATCTGAAAGAGATGCTGGTTAGTTGCATTGATTATGTTAAATTCTCCCTCAATTATGTGGCGACTAGGAGGTTTTCACAGTAACTTCATTGCTGTGTTAATGTAATATTGCAGTGTTACTTGTGACACTAATAATAAGTAAAAATTAAATAAAGAAAATGTATCTAGTTAAGTATTTCCCTCAAAAGGTGTGTTCCAGCACAACTACTTATTTGCATTATAGAGGTGATTCGATTTGCATTGACACATCTTATAAACACATGCTATCTTAGCTAATCTGTTTTCATTAATCCTGCCAACCAATATCCCATTCAAATGTAAATCAAAGATTTTCCCCATCAATAAGAAACAAATCAAAATTAGATGTCAATTATTATGGATCTGCTTCCCCATTACTCAGAATGACAGTGGTTTTGGAAACTATAATGAACGACAAGCTGCTGTATATTTGAACAGTCAGAACCAGCTGTTTGGTTGCAGGGCAATGATGATAACCTAATCCCACAGGCCAGGAATGGAGTGATTGTCCTGATAGCCTGTGTGAAGTCTCATTAGTAGCTTTTGACATTTCTGAAGCAACCTGGTCTCAGCGAGAAGTTGATCTTTTGTGCTTTTGTACTGGATGTGGAATTTATTTGGATGCTACAAATATCATGTTGTGATAGTGGACATTCATCTTCCTATTTTAACAGTAATTCAAAGGGCTTTCTGGGGATAATGTTTTTGACCGTTTTCAATAATGAGTTGCTGGATGCCGTGAAAAGTAACGTTGTTCCCCTCCTCAAAGTGGTTTAGCTGCTATCTACAAGACACGTCGTAAGCTGACATAGGTCAACTATACACAAGAAGTGATATTATCTGCAGAAAACCAAGTCTGTGATTCTGCTAGGGGAAATAAAAATGGAACACGATGTTCCCTTTCCACATCAATGCTAAAAGAATTGTTCGTGCTTTTCAGTTACAAGTTTCAACATGTGGTTCAGTACACAACATTGTTGTCAAAAGTTTGGCCACCAAAACTGCCAGCTTCTTGGGAATCCTTGAAAAACATAACAGCATCAGAAACCTCAGTGCAACACAATACTGATATCTATCCTTGATGCAGTGGGATAACTTGAACCAACTGTGGAATAACCGAGTTCATATCTTTCTTTGGTTCCAGTCTCAATATAACAGAAAATAGTTAAGATTGCTGCACTGGTTGTGAATGACCCACGAGCCTACGTCAATAACATTGAAGAGCTGTAATGAAGCTTTTAGTATCATCAAGGTTGTGAGTTCAACAGCATCATATGACAACATTTACACCAGAAATATAATCTGCAGTTGCACTTCAGCATTCTAGTTTAGATTGTCTGATTGGGCAAATAATCAGCCAGTAGTCGGTTGTTGTGCAATTTGCACCAAGGTGATACATAGCGAGTTGGCCCTATGTAAGTTTCTGGTGATCAGTTTGATGTAACTGTGAGCTCTAGATGGAGAGGCAGCCCTTCATGGGGTGTCCACTGGTTAGTGGTGGGAAATTACACACTGCTGCAGAATGTAAAGACCAATAGCAGATTAAGATGACATCCATAAATTTTGAAATTGTAAAACAGTAAGGTTGTTTTTCTCAAACAATGTGGCTAGTGTTGGTCTTTGGCAGTAGCACTAAATGGGCAGATTGCTCCACTTTCCTGCATGATTGTCTTCACTGTTGATTTTGGCTGGCTGTTCGGTGCTGCACCAAAGACCAATTTCACTTCAGTGTGTGGAAGTGGAATTGGCTATCGAATGATAAGTATGCAACCATAGAGATCACCAGCCTTTATAGGACAGCAGTCTAGATTTTCTAACTGGGAGTAAAATAGACTAATGTTTGATATATATTTTGTCTATTTCTGCTCTCTCCTATCTTTTCATCCGATCTTCCCATCCCAAAGGCAACTTACTGAAGTAGTTTTAAAAATAGCCAAAAATAAAGCAACACCAGCAAACAGTTCTTCTCAAAAGTCAAAAATCAGTTATAGAGGTGAGAAAAATAGGTCAAACAGTTAACCAGCAGCAAAAAGGATAAATCAGTGACTGACCTGTCTGGATGAATCCTTCCAATTGCATTCTCAGTGGGGTGTTTCTTGTTAACACTGTGATTTTCTGAGTAGGTTTATCGTCTGTAAAGTCAGCATTGTTATCCCCCTCAAGAATATTTGCAGTTAACATACAGCTGTGCCCTTGGTTTTGCTACCTCTATCCTCTCCCAGGCACACTACCGTCCTACAGGAAACAGTATCCAGGAATAGCAGACAACTTTCCTCACTGTTACCAGCTATATGGTACCAGACACTAAACAGTGGATGTGACTTTGTGGCCTTTTAATCATTGGTTGCAAAACTGTTTTGTATCTTCACTATCACTGTGTCAGCCGTTGGCTCTTACAATTATTTTTTTAACCTTCAAATAAGCTTTGCATAACATCACATAATCCTACAGTGAACAAGGAGGCCTTCTGGCTCTTTGAGTCTGCACCAACCACAATCTCACCCAGGTAAATGGGCATAACTGTATGCATGTATCCCAGCTAGTCCCCTGACACTAAAGGGTAATTTAGCATAGCCAGTCAATCTAACCTGCACATCTTTGGACTGTGGGAGGAAACCAGAGCACCTGAAGGAAACAATGCCAGACATGGGGAGAACATGCAAACTCCACACAGACGGTGACCCAAGCTGAGAATCAAACAGGTCCTGGGTACTGTGAGGCAGCAGTGCTAACCATTGTGCCACCATACCATCCCTAGGCTGAAACATACCTGAAAAATAAAGGCAGTCAACATTTCCACCCACTCAATTGACGTCATCATCTCTTAAAAGCAACAAATGTATCAGCAAATTGGATGGATTCTCAAATGACTTCTCTGGAGTCTTTAAAAGCTGTTACCTCTTTTGATGATTCCCTAGGCCAAGGTTTGCCTAAGCCAAGAGCTTGCCAATGTTGCATAAGTGAAGCTGACCCTTTTATGTTGGGTACCTTTTTTTTATTCATTTATTGGGATGTGGGTATCACTCACTAGGCCAACATTGATTGCCCATCCCTGAGGGCATTTAAGAGTCAACCACTTGTCACATGTAGTCCAAACCAGGTAAGATTGCCAGATTTCCTTCCCTAAATTAGTGGACCCGATGGGTTTTTATGACAATGGCTTTCTTGGTCATCATTAGACCTTTAATTCCACATTTTTATTGAAATCAAATTTCACCATCTGCCATGGTGGCATTAGAACCCAGGTTCCAGAGCATTGCTAGTCCAGCGACAATACAATTATACTAATGCATCACTTAAATATACATTAGTAAAGCCCATCAATTCAATGTCCATCACTGAAAATGTGTCAGGAGCAACACCACTGACTAAGCTGATTGAGTCCCGAAGACTGTAATCTGTTCAGTTGGCATTTCTTCTATCACTGTAAACATTCACTGTCTCTATAATTGGAGTATTGTGGCTGTTATGAATGTACTTTAAATAGTGTACTTTGGAAACTCACCAACTCTTAACAGAGTATTCAAGCTTAGATTCTGCTTTTCAGTTGAGAGAGAGGACTGTCTTTTCCCCTCTCTGGAGTTGGAGGCTGGAATGTGTCAGGTGATCAGTCTCTTCTTAGAGATTCTGCTGAATGAGAGTAAATCTTTCACTGAGAAATGCTGTTCTGAAAGCTGCGGACAGAGAGGTATCCCTTTTTGTCCCTGAACTCTGGAGATTGGGAGCTGCCAGAGACTAGTTTTATTTCTCTGATGTTTTGCTGTTTTGAGGATATATCCTTCCCTGAAAATTTTTGGCTGGATCTCTGTGCAAAAGTGTTAAAAAGCTGGAAATGAAGTATCATGTAAACATCTTTGGTTTCTGTCCTAACTGGTTCTACAGAAGGGTTTATGTCTATGGGAGATACTGCTGAAATAGGCCAATGAAATAGCGAGCTGTTAAGAATTATATTATGTCATGTTTTAGTATTTTAATTGGTGAAAGTAAAAATTGCATTTTGCCTGGATTTAGGCTCACCAGGATGTAAGATCTATGGGATTCATGCAGATTTCTGACTAAACACAGACGCAGGCTGCAATTGTCTGCACTTACATGGCTCTCAGATCACTGGGACATCGAGGAGCATGGTTCATCAACCACTAGGATTTCCATTTGCTGAAAACTCTATTGGTCTATGAGCACACATTCTCCAGGTGTATCCTTGGTTCCCTGGGATTGTACATGATCCATATATCCTGAACCACTTTCAGAGCTCCACTGTGTTTGAGGGTCCTCGATGGCTGTAGGGTTGGCTTCTCAGGGACAGAGGATAATCATTGAGGAGGTGGTTGATTATGTCTGTGCTGCAGGCCACAGAGTGCAGCTGAGACACAATACAAAGAGGCTGATGCTACAACTCGCACTTTGAGACTGTAGGAATGCGGAAAATTCAGTTCTAGTGCCAGGACCAATCTGGTGCAATACAATCCCCAGAGAGTGTCGCATATCGTTGTTGTCTGTTGTGCTCTTCACAACATGGCACTTCAACGGGGGAAGGAGGAACTGCTTAGAGAAGTGATGGAGGAATAGCATGTTTTCTCAGATGAGAAAGATGACGAGGTGGATGATGAAGAATAGATCTTGGAGAGTGAGATATCAGCCATAAGGCAGAGGCAATGGCCAGCTGGTGCAGATGAGCTCGGGAAATGCTCATGGCTGCCAGATTCACGGATGGTGATGAGATGAAGCACCAAGCACCTTTCATCATCCTGACATCCTTTCTATGAGCATTGTTCTCCTGTCTGATTTCTGGCACTGCACACCCTCACCGAAGATGGTAAGCATATCTGACATGTGTGAATGATGAGTGGGAATCAGTGAATTGTTGAGGACATAACCCACAGGGGAGATGAAAGTGTGTGTGGGAAAGCGAATAGTGATGTCCCGACAGCTGGAAATGAGTGAGCTCCCTGTGGATGTGTGATGGGCCTGTGTGTGTGAATTGAGAGTGATGAGAGGAGTGACTTACCCTGACAGAATGGAGATCATTCACTCTCTTTCAGCACCGTGTTGCTGCCCTCTTTTGTAGACCATCAATGTCACTACCTTCCATACTGGGTTTATGTCCCTGCCAGCTGGTCCCCTCCCTGTGTGTGAAGAGAGGACAGCATGATCCAGTGCATCCAGCTTCTGATAATATGGGGACAGACAACTTTGCAGCCATCCACTGAGGTGGACCAACAGAACTGGGGGATGTGCATTGGATACTGTGCCCCCGTGACTAATGTACCAAGGGGATGACAGGGTAGGTGAATCAGAGGCTGCCTGCCAGGGAACTGGCATGCATCCCTGGAAATAAATTTTTCTAAGTGCCTGACATTTAAAAAATTCACCTCGCATCATTGGGCTAAATGTCACTTTTCCAGCCTGCCACTGCACTCTGTCAAAGACAAGGGAAATGCCTTTTTCTGTAATTACAATTTAACGCAGTAAGAAATCTCACAACACCAGGTTAAAGTTCAACAGATTTACTTGGTAGTAAAAGCCATTGGCTTTCGGAGTGCTTGCTGCTCCTTTGTCAGGTGAGTGGGAGTTCTATGCACAAACAGGGCACACAAAGACATAAACTCAATTTAAAAAATAATGTTTGGAATGCGAGTGTTTGCAGCCAAAGGTACAGATAATGTGAGTGGAGAGAGTGTTAATGTTGTCTGTTGTGCCCTTCACAACCTGACTCTTCAATGAGGGGAGGAGGAACTGCTTGAGGAGTTGATGGAGAAACTCCACTCACATTCCAACCATTATTTTGTAAATTGAGGTCATGTCTTTATATGGCCTGTTTGTGAATAGAACTCCCACTCACCTGATGAAGAAGCAGCAAGCACTCTGAAAGCTACTGGTTTTTGCTACCAAATAAACCTGTTGGACTTTAACATGGTGTTGTGAGACGTCTTACTGTGTTTATCCCGGCATCTCCATTTAACATCAACGGTTGATAAGATTCAGTCAGGAAAATATCAGCAGATACTTGCAGAGGTCTGAATTAACTAAGGAGAGTCAGGATGGATTGTAAAAGGCAGATTGTGCTTGACTAATCTAATTTTGATAAGTAACAGAGAAGATAGTTGAAGTGAAAGCAACAGATATTGGCTGAAATTCTCTCATTTCACCAGCTGCAAAGTGAGGAACACAGGAAATTTGGTGGATCATTTAAAGATCCGCTGAACTTGGACGGGAATTTCCGGTCTTGGACTGGAAAATCCCATCTGTTGTCTATTTGGATTTTAAGAAAGCCTTTGTAAAAGCATATCAGAGTTTGATTAGCAACATTGGGGCGCATAGAACAAGAGGTTCACTGTAAAACCTATCTTAAGATAGAAAACAGCGAGTCATGGTTTTTCAGACTGCAGGATGATAGGCTGTGGTGTTCATATGTGAATGACTTGGATATTGGAATACAGAATAAAATCTCAATATTTGCTGATGACTTCCAACTTGGAGGTTATGGTAAATAGTGAGAATGATATCAATCTATTGGATCAGGACACAGATAAGCTAACAGAATGGGAAAATAAGTGGCAGATGGAATTTGACGTAGAGAAGTGTGAGATTTTGGCAGAATGCGAGGCAAGATAAACTAAATGGCACAATGAAAAAGATTATAGGAGGACGAAGGGACCTGAGGGTTCATTGAACTTTGAATTTGACTGGAAATATTGAGAGAATAGTTAGCAATACATATGAGATCTTGGAGTTCATAGATAGAGGTATTAAAAGCAAAATCAGGGAAGTTATGCTTTGCAAACCTCTGGTTAGGTCATAATTAATATATTGCATCCAGTTCTGATCAACATCCTTAAGGAATGATGTAAATGTCCTTAAGAGAGTGCAGAGGAGATTTACTAGAATTATTCCAGTGATTTTACCTATAAGGTTATTTGGAGGAACAAAAGAGCAAAGGAGATTATGGGGAGATTTGATAGAAGTGCACAAGATTATGACAGGTTCAAATAAGGTAACCAAAGAAAAGCTGCTCTCATTCACTGATGGTGCCAAGGACTAGGGTTTTGGAGAAGGGATGCAGGGAGAATGTTTTATGCAATGATGGTAATGACCTGGAACTTGCTGGTGGAAGTGGATATTACTTCAAAGGACTTCAAAAGGAAATTGGATAGGCACTTGAAGGAAATGAACCTTCAGGGCTTTAGAAAAGAGGAGGCATTCAAAAGCTTGCTCGATCTTGGTTCTAAATGTGGCTTAAGATCATTGGAGACCCCGAGAGCATTTTAACACAGGATGATGGGTTTTACTGAGATGGAGATGGTTAAAGACAATCGTCTTGAAGAGGTGTGAGTGCAGTACACTACAGCTGCAGCGTATGAGATTTATGGTAACTTCTGATTTTCTGGGCCGGCAGCATCAATGTTTTATACTTTCAGACAGAGAATATGCTTGACTGCTCAGTAAGTCCACAATAAATAGTGAATTGAAGATGTACATTAATGTACTTGGAAATGTCCTCTCAGCTCTCTTCATGGATGAAGGTGCGGAAGGCAATAGTAAGAATCAAAGAAAGACAGTACACTTGGCTGCCCAGTATCATTGTCTACATGGCATGCACTCCCTAAGACATTTTTCAATTTTCAGAACCGTGTGGTGGGGAAGGGTCATAAAAGGCAAGGACACACCAGGGTGAAAACTGTTGTGTGGCTGCTTCTGCTCCAGATACTTGTCTGGAGCTGTATTACATTTCTGAAATATGCTGATTGAAAGAAGAGTGACATTTCACTTAACGCCTTTTAGCACATCTCAAAAGCTTTATAGTCAATGAAATATTTTGAAATACTGGCCGTGATTCTCCCATCGTGACCTGCAACTTTTCTGGCAGGTCTAGGTGGGAGAAATGCGTCGCCGACCTTGAACCGGGATTGGCGCATGCACCGGGAATGCAGATGCATCTTCCAGAACCGGCTTTGTCGCTGGTCAGACCACGCTGGCGACAGGCGGGAAGGCAAAAAGTAATTTAAATCTTTTTAAAATGTATTTTAAGTATCTTTATCAGTTCATTAGCGGGAACTCTCAGGTCCCGACTGATTCTCCCATTCTGCCAGAAATATTTCATGCCCACTGGCCATCGGGCAGTGTGGCCTATTGGGAGTGAGGCCTATAGTAAGTAAGGCCTAGGGGTGATCGGTAGGGATATGGGGTTCCATTGCCACTCTGCAGATAGGTTTGGTTTGGGATGGAATGAGGGCAGTGACTGGGGTAGGCTGAGGATTGGGCATTTGGTCTGCTGGTAGGGAAATGTACCTATGGGGAGGTTGGACTCCGGGCCGGGGTTGGGGGGCGGTCTGTCAGGGTGATGGGGGTGGGGGGACTGCTACTGCTGGGTGCAGGGGACTGGACATCAGGGTGCTCCAGGCCAGGGGGTTTCAGAGCTGGCCCGGTGAACTGTTGTGGGGGTCATGATCAGGCCGGGGGTGGGGGGTGGGGGTGGCAGGGGCTGGAGATGCAGCACTGCGCAGATCCCAGATTGGCCAGCGATTGGGCTGGCCAGCAAACAGGGAGACTGACAGATCGGGACCACTGCACATGTGCAGATTTCCAGAACTGTCAAATGCAAATAGGCTCCATCCCCCTGGGTTTTTAATGTGCACTGCAGAGATCCTAGTCATGAATATCAGAGTGCAGAGATTCAGGTGAGAAGCTGAACTGACAAAACAGTTGGGATTTAGAACAGCTTTCCTACCAATTCAGCACTTTTGGGAGAATCGTGGTCACTGTTACTGATGTAATGTGTTGAAGACATAGACCATGTGGAATCTTTTGGCAATGTATTTGCAATATTGAATGAATAGATGAACAGAATGTGGGAGATGCTCTCCGGCAGTACCATGTGTGCAAAAGTTCAGGAACAGTTAAATGTCAGAGATATCAGAATGAGCTCTGTGTTAGCGCCGGAGGTTTCACATGGCTTTGAGAGAGACCTGCCCCTTCCATCCAAAACCTTCTGTGTAATTTCTAAAGCTGTATTGAATGAATTAAAACTTAATCTCAAATTTAAGCTTCATTCATTTTAAAGTGTGAGATTTTATTCACAAATCTGTCATTCATAATTTAGATTAAACTTTTAGGCACATGAGACAATCGGAGCAATTTCTCTGGTTACTGAAGGGAAA
The DNA here is from genome assembly GCA_024679065.1 of Sphyrna mokarran. Lineage (NCBI taxonomy): Eukaryota > Metazoa > Chordata > Chondrichthyes > Carcharhiniformes > Carcharhinidae > Sphyrna > Sphyrna mokarran. The sequence continues at coordinate 97,813,512 of JAGIQG010000003.1, read as the reverse complement.
GATTCAGTAGAAATGGCCACTGGAATTTATAGTGACAATATTACATAACATTGTGACTGTTCATTACTTTCTGCAAGTCAATGCCATTGTGCTACATTTTGTGTGAGCAGTCAATCACTATATCCTGGTCTATACAAATGATATTTATTGTGTATGTGCAGTAAAAGTGAAGTCTGCCATTGTTCCAGATAAGAACTCAGTAAGAATTTAGCAACACCAATTTTAAATCCAACCGATTTATTTGATAGTAAATTTGTGAGCTTTCGACACTCTTGTGTCTTCGTCAGGCAAATGCCAGATGACCATAGGCTACTCCCTTCTTTGAGGGGGAGAGCTGAGTGGTGGTGATTTAACCTGAGGATCATCACACCTCTGGTGAGGGGCAAGGCTGAGTACACAGGACCTTCATTGATAACCTCAGCTGGTATGGGAATTGAACCTACATTGTCAGCATTGTTCAGCATTACTAACCAGCTCGACCCAGAAGTATGCCTAATACAGAGAGTGGACATCATGTTCACAAAATGTCTCATATACCAACTATTAGGAATCAGCTCTGTTTGGTTTGATTAAGGTGAACTGTGGAAATATAGTTCAAGGTTGCAAGTACTGGCAATGGTAAATGTTGAAATGTCAATAGGGGTCAATTCAGATGTGATTATGATAAATGAGATCATTACCTACATCCCACTAAAAACACCCAGAGGATCTAGATTGTGAATTTTACCACCTTGCCTGCCCCAAAATCAGGGTGGGCAAGGCTCGCAGAATGGAATTCTCTGTTGGTCTTGGACAAGATATTACCAGCCTTGCCCAAGCGAGGTGATAAAATCCTGGCCACTTACCTAATTGAAAGCTTCAGATGAGCTTGAACATTGATGCAACTGAATAGACAATAAGGAAAAAAAAACTCCTTCTAGTCAAATAATCCCAGTGAGTACTCTGAGATACTAACAAGCTATTTTTCTCTTTGATTTCATTATTTACGTCTCAACGCTCTGTGAATGGGAAAAACCCATGAGAGGTGTAAATAATGCACCTTGGTGAAAACTTGCAAAATCTATCAGTTTTCCTCACATTTTTTGTAATGATTTACACCATAAGAGAAATATGCTCTTGTGTGAAGGAATCAGAGGTGAAAACACATGTCCAACTATTGCAAGCTGCCGTATATTAGTACTGTGATCGACTGTACCACTGCTCTGAGTTAAAATCAAGCTTACTAGCTGCAAGATCATTATCACGACAGGTTCAACTAATGTCAACATTTTGTTATTCATCCATTTTAATGCAACGGAATTGCAATTCTACTATTTTACTTCAAATATAGTTTTAAAGCAGGTTCCTTTGAAATTATCTGAGAAATTACCCACATTGATAAAGGGGAGTATGCTAGAATAGAGAAGGAAACAAAATAAAATCATGAGTAGATTCTTGATCTACTAACTTACCATCAATGGGGAAGATTTGTCTCTTCTTATTGATTAACCGTTTAGCTTTATTTCCATTCTCTATTCTTGGTCCTATAAGATCATAAGAAATAAGAGCAAGAATGGGGCCATTTAGTCCATCGAGCTTCTTTTGCCCATCAATAAGGTCTTGTCTGGTCTGATTATGGCCTTAAATCCTCTCCCCTTCCTTTTTCCCATAACCCTTCACTCCAGAATTGATCAAAAATCTGTCTAGCTGAGCTTTGATTATAATCAGTGACACAGCCTCCACTGGTCCTTATAGAAGAGAATTCCAAAAACTAACACTTTCTGAGAAAATAAATTCCTCCTCAGCTCTGTCTTAAATAGGAGACTCTTTAGTTTCAAACTGTGGTCCCAAGTTTAGATGGCCTCACAAGGGGAAATAACCTCTCAGCATCCACTCTGTCAAATCTCCCAATGTATCTTTCAATAAGATCACCTTATTCTTCTAAACTGCAAGGAGTTTAACTTTAACTGCTCAACTTTTCTTCATAAAAAAATCCTCCGTCCCAGGGATCAGTCCAGTGAACTTTCTCTGAACTGTTTCCAGTGTAATTATATCCCTCAAAATTAGAGACAAGAACTATAGGCTATATTTCAGTATGTTTTCTGTTGTATTAAGACTTTCTTGCCTTTATACTCCATCCCCCTTGCAATAAAGTTGATGTCCTAATTATGTGCTGTACCTGTATTATAGCATTTTGAGTTCATGTACAAGGACACCCTGATCCCTCCGCATTGCAGCATTCTGCTATCTCTGTGTTTAAAATATCTTTGGCTTTTCATTCTTCCTTTCAAAGTAGTGAAACTCATTTTCCCAAATTTTGGCCAGTTACTTGTCTATTTCCCTTTGCAGATACCTTTTACAATTCATAGAAACCTTACAATGCAGAGAGAGGCCATCTGGTCCATCGAGTCTGCACCGACCATAATCCCACCCAGGCCCTCCCTCCATCTCCCTCCCTACACATTTTCCTGCTAATCCCTCTAACCTATGCATCTCACACCACTAAGGGGCAATTTTAGCATGGCCAATCAGCCTAACCTGCACATCTTTGGACTGTGGGAGGAAACCCACCTAGACACAAGGAGAATGTGCAAACTCCATGCAGACAGTCACCCAAGCCAGGAATCTAAGTCAGGCCCCAGAAACTGTGAAGCATCAGTGCTAACCACTGTGCAACCATGCCATCCATTTCCTTTCTTCACAGTCTTATATGCTTCTTATCCTCACAACTTGTTTTCTTACCTATATTTGGATCATCAACAATTTTGGCTATAGTACAGCAGGCCCCTTAACCCAGGTCATCAATATCAAAAATGTGATCGGAGAGAAAGTGGTGCAGTCACAATGTCACTGGACTAGTGATCCAGAGACTGAGGCTAATGCCCGAGGGACAGAGGTTTGAATCTTACTTGGACAACTGATGGAATTTAAGACCAATTAATTAATAAGAAATCTGGAATTGAAAGCTAGTTTCAGTGACAGTGCCATGCAATTACAGATTGTTATAAAAAGCAATGTCCTTTCAGAAAGGAAATCTACCGTGATGACCTACATACTATCGCAGACCCACAGCATTGTTGTTGATTCTTAACTGCAATCTGAAATAGCCTAACAAGCCACTCCATTCAAGGAGGTGGCTCATCACCTTGGCATTACTTGTGATGTTATTTCAAGTGAATATACAAATGATATACATATGTCATTGAAGAACCAGGATGTAAAGCAATCTGTAGCAGCTGTTGTGAGAAATGGTAGTTGCTGTTGTGTGTTAAATCCTGAGAGCTATCCTGTAACATGCATATTTTAATTGTAGTCTTCGAATAAATTGAGCCTACTTATAGTTTACCAATGCTTTGAGTGTGATTGAGACTGCATAAGCAGCCAGAAATGCAACATAGTGGCAGCCTTATGAGCCACAAGATTTGGTGCAATACAGGCTGCCCACAGCAAACATAGAGGCTGCATGTGTACTGAAATTTCTAGGAGGCAGGGTCCTTCTGCAGACAGTATTTGCAGAACAGTGGGTACGTCATTGAGGGATTAGCTGGATTGGTGGTGAGTGAGAGCAACAGGGTCAGGACTATGCAGTGGGTTTTGAATTGAGCAGAAAAGCTGCAGGATCATTGAGATATCTCTGGTAACCATTCTATGCAAAAGACAAAAAGTGCACAAAGTAGGAAATAGTGTCATTGGAGTCAGTATGGCAAAAACCTGAACACGAAGGGAAAAAAAAGGACAAGTATAAAAATCTTTTGCTGAATCCGTCCATGGAATAAATAGATTACAAATTGCCTATAAGTCGAGAAAGACAGGGAATATCAGGAAGATGGCTACCAAATTCGATGGCCTGAATTGGACAGACACAGATGTCCTATCCCAATATAGACTTTTAAACAAAGGATGGACTTACATTTTTTAGATTGATTCGTCACAGAATTGGACAAACAAGCAGTGAAAATGAAGACAACCATTGGAAACTAGGTGCTGCAGAGAGGCAACACTATCTGAGGAGGATCAGAAAAACTGTGTTAAATATGGAACATGCTGGAGGAGCATCTTCATGAAGATGAACTTCAGAATACACTGATTGGAGCTTATGGATAATAATCACAAAAATCAGTTACCAGTCTATCAGCAGGTGATACAATAAGAGCAAGGACTGTGATTTTCTGCCTAAATGGACAATGGAATTAGTTTTAGCTTCAATGTTGATTCCAAGCTTCCAAGAAGATTTTTTGGAGAAAAAAAAAGGGTTATGATATTGGCACACTTCTAAAAGCTGACAGATAATAAGAAGCCATTGTGGCTGGACAATAACTCCTGCATGCTTTGAGTGCAGGTACCAGTACTGGTATATTAGCCAGGACACAGAAGGAAAACTGTGTGACTGTCCTGTGTCCCAAGATCTTTGCAAGTAATGTAGCATAAGAGGACATTGGGATGCCAACACAGGAAATCTCGTTCCAGAGATGTGACCAGGGGTTAAAATAAGATTCAACCAAACAAAAAGTACGTGAAATGTACTGACAGCAACAACAGGGAATGTGTCAGAGAAACATGCAAACACAAGCACATACTCGAGGAAAGGAGTAAGACAGACCAGGGTGACAATTCAGCATGGAAAAATCTTCAGCTAGAAAGTGAACAAGCATTCCACATTGCGATTGTAACACTATGCAGCCACACATTTAAGGACTTTCACTACTATCAGCATCATGTGCCTGAAGAAAAGCAGCAAACACATTTGAATGTCAAAGTTGAGACTGGGACAAGTATGAACATCTTGTGAGAATCCTGAAGAATTTTATCTGGGTCATTGGAAGTCAATGTTACAACCTATGTCAGCCACCCTAATTGCATACAATGAGTCACCTATTCATTGTTTCAGTATGTTGAAATTGAGGTGCGGCTACAACAAGTCTGTTGAGAGATGGGTTTTTCTGGCAATTGACAATGGTTTCATGATCGTTGGTAGATTCTTAATTCTAAATATTTCAAATTGAATTCAAATTCCATCATCATCTGGTCTCCGTACTATCGGAAGGATGTGGAGTCCTTGGAGAGAGTGCAGAGGAGGTTTACCAGGATGCTGCCTGGTATGGAAGGACTGTCTTATGAGGAACGATTAGATAGACTGGGGTTGTTTTCCCTTGAAAGACGTCGGCTTAGAGGGGATCTCATAGAGGTGTATAAGATTATAAGGGGTATAGATAGAGTAAATGGAGGTAAACTTTTTCCACCTTTAGAAATGGATAGGACGAGAGGTCATGGCCATAGGGTGAGGGGGGCTATGTATAGGACGAATATTAGAGGGCAGTTTTTCACACAAAGGGTAGTGGGGGTGTGGAATGCACTGCCGAGTAAGGTGGTGGGAGCAGGCACGCTGGGGCTGTTTAAGGGTCTCTTGGACAGCCACATGAGCGGTATGCAGATAGAGGGATATATTAGGACTGTTTAACTACGGCTTTTTTCCACAGGTAATTCGGTCCATAATTTGAGCACGCATTCGGCAGGTGGTGCGGGTACAGCTCTTGGATGTTGATTCATGGGTTGCCTGGTACCTCATGTCGTAAATGAGTGCTTTATGTGGACCATCTGAAGGGCACCATGACAGCTCAGAGGCTATCGATGTGGCTGTGCAGACACTTGGAATTGGGCTGGTGTCTGCGGGAGTTTGCGCGTTCTCCCCGTGGTTGCGTGGGTTTTCTCCGGGCACTCCGGTTTCCTCCCACAACCCAAAAATTCGCTCTTAGGCTGATTGGGTAACAAATTGTCCCTATGGTGAAAATTTTCCATATTAGGAATAATATATATATTATTATATAGGAATATTAAAATAGGATAATGTATTTGCTACTATTTGGTATGACGGTGGCGCGGGCTCGTTGGGCCGAAGGGCCTGTTTCCCGTGCTGTGTTGCTTAATTAATAAAAAAAATAATTAATAATTAATCTGCCATGGCGGGATTCAAACCCGAATCCTCAGAACATTCGTTGAGGACATTAATTGTTTAGCAATAATACCATTAGGCATCGCCTTCCCATAAAGGTGTATAAATCTTGCTCTAAAGAAATGACTTCCCAAGATTCCAACATTAGAGGTGTTCAATCTCAAATTTATACAAGCACAGTTTTTCTCTAAGTTGGACGTAAAACATAAGTTTTGGTCAGTTCATTTGACAGAGCAATCTGAAGAGGTCACAAACTTCAGGACACCATTGGGAAGATACTGCTTCCAGTATCCAGTATAGATAAACCAACAAGTAATTTTATTTAAAGTTTATTTATTTGTCACAAGTAAGGCTTACATTAACACTGCAATAAAATTACTGTGAAATTCCCCTAGTCACCACAGTCTAGTGCTTGATGGGTCAATGTACCTAACCAGCATGTCTTTCAGAATGTGGGAGGATACTGGAGCACCCGGAAGAAACCCATGCAGACAATATGCAAATTCCACACAGATAGTCTCCCAACTGGGAATCAAATTTGGGTCCCCGTTGCTCTGAAGCAGCTAGTTTCAGAGTTAGGATCTGTTTCAGCAGTATTTGGACAGAATTAAAAAATGTTGCTGGCTGCATATGCAGCATTAATGATGTTTTGGTGATGGGCAAAGCCAAAGAAGAGCATGACTGAAATTTACACTCATTGATGGCAATAGCTTGTTGTGAAGGACTTGTTTCCAACAACAAAAAATGCAAGGTGAACTGTGAGTTGGATTGATTCTTTCAGCTCTATTTTTTGTATTTATTATAACCAAGGAAAATTTAAAGATGTAAGCTTACTCCCCAGAACAGAGGGAACTTGCAGAGATGACTTGAATTCTTCAATTTCTTAGCACCAAACATACCCAGCTTTGCCCATTAAGCATCATTTAGAAAGTGTTAAGAAGTACACCATATATGTATGACTGGGGGAACAATCAATACATGTTCAGGTCACTTATATAGCCATTATCAGGAGAGACATGTGTTCTACAATACTATGGTCCAAGAAATGAGTTGATACATCTCAAAAAGGGTTAGAATGGAAAATCAGTTGTATTTGGCTCCAAGTGTCTATTGAAAGTGCAATATAATTATTTGCAGATGGAGCTCCAGTGTTTGGATCACAAAATTTCACATGTACCTATTTGGGAAACAATTTGTTATGGAAACAGATCACAAACCATTAGGAATAATTTGGTGCAACAGCTGATGGATGTGCCACCCTGCTCTGCAGCATCTTCTCATAAAAATATGAGGCTACAACCTCGAAGGCTGTTACAAATCTGGTGGTAAAAATAATTATTTCGGACATACTGAGCAGGTTACCCAATCTGAAAAAAAAGTGGATACTTTGCTGGATTTATAAGTTGAAACTTAGTCATTGACATAGAAGAACAAAGTTAATGTCAATCTGATGAGATTTAGTCAGTACAAGTGCAGCGAACTTCTGGAGGAAAAACTAATGATCCAAGACTAAAGGCATTATGTGGGTCATTGTAGTTGGCTTGCCTAATATGATATGAGAAATTCCAGACACCCATTTTGGCAATACAAAAATGTGTGATTTTCAAAGGAAATAATGCTTTTGCATGAATCTTTTCGCCAGAATATATTCTTACAGCTACACTGGGGCATGTGGGCAAAAGCGAACGAAATGTCTGATAAGAGAAACTGTGCATTGGCCAGGGATCAACAGTGACATAAAGAGAGTAGTGAGGATGTATGAAGCATGCTAGAATAACCAATCATATCAGCACAAAAATCCCCTACTCCCACAGGAGGTTCCATCACATTCTTGGTTCAAAACTGTGACAGATTTTCTCATTACTTATGGCTCCGACTTTTTCCTAGTTATTGACTAATTTTCAGAGTTTCCAGTTATCAGACCATTGAACAGTATTGTCTCTGTAGCCATTGCAGACACAATGAGCACAATATTCAATTTGGTCAGTATACCTAAAGAGATTTTATGGGACAATGTCCACAATATATTGGCAGACCTTTTAAAGCGGTATGAACTAAATGAGGCTCAAATGATGTGACAGCCCCAGTATACTATCCCAGATCGAATGATCTTGTTGAATGAATGGTCCACCTTGTTAAGAATTTAATCGTGAAGTCAAAGAAACAAAACAAGATCTCCATATTGTCATGCTACACCTTGAGATATAGGCTTCACATATTTGAGTGGCAGGTTAGGAGAACCTTACCGAGTCATCGTATGTCCAAATTCTCAAGACTGCAGGAGACACTTCTCAAAAAGGAAACATGAGAGAATGAAGAGAGCACATGACTAACATGCAGACACAGAATTGCTTGGCCTGCATGAAGAAGAAAAGGTTCATAGAACATAGAACATAGAACATTACAGCACAGAACAGGCCCTTCGGCCTTCGATGTTGCGCCGACCAATACAAAAAGCAATGCCCCTCCAAACTAAACCATTCCCTTCTCTTCCATATACTTATCAACTAACCTCTTAAACGCCACTAAACTTGGCGCATCTACAACTGCTGCAGGCAGGGCATTCCACTCCCGAACCACCCTTTGGGTAAAGAACCTACCTCTGATATCCGTCCTATAACTATCACCCCTTAATTTAAAGCTGTGTCCCCTCGTGCTAGCTTTCTCCATCCTAGGAAAAAGGCTATCACTGTCCACCCTATCTAAACCTCTAATCATCTTATATGTTTCGATTAGGTCCCCTCTTAGCCGCCTCCTTTCTAACGAAAACAACCTCAAATCCCTCAGCCTCTCTTCAGGTCATACATCCCACCCAGAGTAGCTGGTTACTCACAGAAATATCTAAAGTTGACAGTAAACCTTAACCTGATGACGTTACAATACCGAATGAGGCGATGTTAAGGAGAAATAGAGACAGTTTAGAGGAATTATCCAGCAGGATAACATCCAGCACTCCAAGTGTGTCATGAACAAATCCAAGGCAAAACTCAAAAAATGAAATTGTTTTTATGGTGGTCTTCCACAAACAGCACTCCCATCATATGCATGATGCTAATAAAGCTACAAAACTGATAAGTCCAGGGACATGATTTCCTGGTTCCATCTATGGTGGATATCACATCAGACAAGATGGAAACCTGACAGTCTGTTGAGTTTGGGCAGTTGAGTTTTTTTCCAGTCCTTCCCACTGGAAGGACTGGAAAAACCCAGTCTAGATATCAGGAAGATTATTCCGTTTTGACATCTAGGAGGATTAGTCAGCCACCTTGAAATATTAGACATTTATCTAATGAATATAGATCTATCTTTTGTGTAAATTGCTTTTGCAACCACCCTGGATCTTTAGAAAAGAAGGGGATGTTGCAATAACACTTTAAGAGAATATACAAATAATGTATTGGTGTCATTGCAGAACCAGGATGTAAAGCGGCATGTGACCAGCAATCTGTTGCAGTAGCTGTTGCTGTGATTAGTGGTGGTTGCTGTTGCGCATGTTGAATCTATTGAGTAGAGCTGTCCTGTAATGTGTTAATCTTCAAATAAATTGAATCCACCTAAGCTGGCCAATTTTGTGTATATGAGTTTAGTGTAAAGAAGCTAGAACTGCAACACATTTTCTCAAAGGTAACTAGGGTTGGGTAATAAATGCTGGCCTTGTCAGCAATGCCCATATCCCATGAAGTAAAAGAAAAGCTAAAGCTCAAGTACTGATTCCTGCAATACTCCACAATTTGTCAAACTGAAAATGACTTACTTATCCCAAATCTCTCTTTCCTGTTAATCAATCTATCCATGCTAATAATTTACCTCAAAACCACTTCTTACCTTATGCAGTGTCCTTTTATGTTGCACCTTATCAAATGCCCTTTTGGAATCCAAATATACTATTGTAAGATTTACTAGCCCCTCCTGCATGTTGGATTTTCCAGTCCTGCTGAAGTCAACCTCCTGTGGTAGGTTTCCTGGCATTGGTGAGTCACACAAAAGCTCAAAAATGTTGGCAGGACTGGAAGATCTCACAGGTGGGCAATGGCTTAATGTATCTACTGCAGGAAAACCATTGGAGTTGTAAAATCCTGGATTACATCTACTGGGTGGGATTTTATAGTTTTGATTGAGGAAGACTGGACATTCCTGCCTGAGTCAACGGGTATTTCCATTGTCCATTCCTCACCTGCTCTGATTCTGTGACGGGCAAGATGGTAGAATTCCGGCAACTGTTTTCCATTTATTTGTCCTGCTCGTTGTATCCTCAAAATGCTTAAATAAATAAAATCGTCAAATACAAATTCTTTTACACAAAACCATGTTGACTCTGTATCTGTCTGATAGGATTTTGATTTTCTAAATATCCTGCTATGACTTATTATTGGATTCTAGCATTTTCCTCATGTTAAACAAATGTAGTGGCCTATAATTTTCTGCTTTCTATTTCTTTCGTTTCTTGAACAGCAGTGTTATATTTTGGTATTCCAATCCACTGGGTCATTTCTAGAACTTAGGGAATTTTGGAAGATTACAACCAATGCCTTCACTATCTCTGCAGCCACTTCCTTAAAGACCTGAGGCTGAAGATTGTCAGATTCAGGAGTCTTATGACCCCTTAGTCCCATTAGTCTCCTAAGTATTGTTTCTCTAGTGATCGTGCTGGTTTTAATTTGATCTCTTTTGCCTTGTGATTTTCTACAATTCTAGACATGCTTTTTGTGACTTCTACTCTGAAGGCAGATACAAAATACTGGTTCACTCTTCCCTGTTATTAATTCTCCAGTCTCAATCTCTCACAGACCAATGCTTACTTTAGCTACTCCTTTCTTTTTCACATACTTATCCTGTCTGTTCCTATATTTATATAGTTTTCTATCATGTTTTAATTTATACCTTTTATTTTAGTTACCCTTTGCTAATTTCTGCTGTCTTGGAAAAGCAGCCAGCATAATTAAAGACCCCATGCACCCTGGATATATAGAACATAAAACATAGAACACTACAGCACAAACAGGCCCTTCGGCCCACAAGTTGTGCCGATCATATCTATACTTACCAGGCCATAGAACTATCTGTAACTCCCAATCCCATTAAATCCCATGTACTCATCCAGAAGTCTCTTAAAAGACTCCAGCAAGTTCACCTCTACCACCACTGACGGCAACCGATTCCATTCACTCGCCACCCTCTGAGTGAAAAACTTACCTCTAACATCTCCTCAGTACTTGCCCCCCAGCACCTTCAACCTGTGTCCTCTTGTAGTGACCATTTCAGCCCTGGGAAATAGCCTCCGAGAATCCACTCTATCTATTCCTCTCAACATCTTAAAAACCTCTATCAGGTCGCCTCTCAACCTTCGTCTCTCTAGAGAGAAAAGATCTAGCTCTCTCAACCTATCTTCATAAGGCATGCCCCCCAATCCAGGCAACATCCTTGTAAATCTCCTCTGCACCCTCTCAATAGCTTTCACATCCTTCCTATAGTGAGGCGACCAGAACTGCACACAATACTCCAAGTGGGGTCTGATAAGGGTCTTATAAAGGATCTTATATACTCCCTGCTACCTTCTTCCGTCAGAAAAAAGATACAAGAGTCTGAGATCACACACCAAGTGACACAAGGACAACTTCTTCCTTGCTGCCATCAGACTTTTGAATGGAACTCCTTATATTAAGTTAATCTTTCTCTACACCCTAACTATTGCAGTGTTCATGTAACCTATTTGTGATTATAAATAAACTTTACTTTTACTTTATTTTAGCTATGACTGTAACAATGCATTCTGCTCTCTCTCATTTCCTTCTTCCCTATGTATTCTACAAATGGTATGTTTTTGTCTGTATACTGCACAAAAAACAACTCTTTTCACTGTATCTCAATATGTGTGACAGTAATAAATCAAATCGAATCAAAGCTAAGATTTTCCCAATATACTATTAATCTTTTCAAGTGTTATATTTTCCAAAATGTACCAATTCACATTATTAGGTAGCTGGAGCAAGAGCAGTGGTCACTATCATCCATGAGAGCAATCAGTCACACAGTTAAGTCATTTTTCTACTTCCCAATGCTATCTTTTAGGAGGACAACAACTCAATTTTTTTGTGTGCACACCTGAGAATGTCCTCACAGACTCAAAGAAGAGACTAGGCTAGTTATTGGTACAAGAGCCCTCTTGCTCAGAGCTAACAATAGAATTTAGCAAGTAGAGAAAAAAGCTGGAGAATAATTTTTATGCAGTTGCATGCCCTTGTCAATGAAAACAACCCGCTGCTCTCATTTCAGATAATTGGATAAGCACATTGAAGAAGATGGGAAGAACTGGCTCGCAGCTTCTTGCATTTATTACATTCTAAAGTGGCCTTGAAGTAGAAAGCTGACATTGAAGTCAGCTTTAGAGATACAATAGAGCATCTTGAACACTCACCATTTGATTAGTAGCTCACATCATGTCCAGGCCTGTCATCCCCAATTAGTGACTTAATGATGCATCATCGTATTAGTCTTGAATAGTGAATTATGCACCTGGCTGATTTCCAAATCCAAGGACCTGCCTGTATACTGGGGAACTTATTTTTTGATAGCTGAGCTATTAGGACGATGATCTGGTTTGCATCCTTTCATTCTCTGACATCCAACTGTCTGGAACCTACAAAACAAAACAACCATTGCCTTGAGATTGTATATAACTTGGCTAGCTACAGTTCAACAGTCATTTAAAGAATGGATTTTTACATTTACATAGCTCTTCAAATCCAATTAATTATTTTTGAAATGTAATCACTGTTGTTATCTACCCAAGAGCCAATTTATACACGGCTAGTATCCAGAAATGAAAATTACACAGATGATCAGTTAAAGTAATATTAGTGGTGTTAACTGGCAGAGCAATGTTGGCGAGCTAATGCCTAATATTCTTTAAAATATGATCTTTCATTCCAACTCAACAAAGAAATGAGGCCATGGTCCAATATCTCATCTGAACATCAATAACTCTGCCAAGATAGCATCCCCTCAGTACAGCACTGAAGTGCCAGCCCACATCATATGATTAAACCCCAAAGGCAAACTTGAACCCATAAGCCCATAAGACATGGGGGCAGAATTAGGCCACATGGCCCATTGACACAGCTTTGCCATTCAATCATTACTGATATTTTTCTCATCCCTATTCTTCAGCCTTTTCCCCATAATGCCTGATCCTCATTCGTCAAGAACCTATATATCTCTGTCTTAAAGATACTCTATGACCTGGCCTCCACAGTCTTCTGCAGCAAAGAGTTCCACAGGTTCAACCCTCTCTGGCTGAAGAAATTCCTCCTCGTCTCTTTTTAAAGAATTGCCTCTTTAGTCTGCGATTGTGCCCTCTGGTTCTACTTTTTCCAAAAAGTGGAAACATCTTCTCTACATCCACTCTATCCAGGCCTTGCAGTATCCTGTAAGTTTCAATAAGATCCCCCCTCATCCTTCTAAAGTCTAAAGAGTACAGACTCAGAGCCCTCAACTGTTCCTCATACAACAAGCTCTTCATTCAGGGCTCATTCTTGTGAAGCTCCTTTCTAAGGCCAGTGCATCCTTCATTCCTTCCTTAGATATGGGACCCAAAACTGCTCACGGTACTCCAAATAGGGACTGACTCAGAAGTACATCCCTGCACTTGTATTCTATCTCTCTCGACATGAATGCTAACATTGCATTTGCCTTCCTAACTGTCGATTGAACCTGCACGTTAACTTTAAGAGAACAATGACTCCCTTTGTGTTTCTGATTTCCTCAGTATTTTCCCATTCAGAAAATAATGTATGCCTCCAGTCCTCTTCCAAAGTGCATAATCTCAACTTTTCCACGTTGTATTCCATCTGCCACTTTGCCCACCCTCCTAACCTGCCCTAGAACTTCTGTAGACCTCCTATTTCCTCAATACTACCTGTCTCTCTACATACTTTTGTATTATTTGCAAACTTAGCAACAGTGCCTTCAGTTCCTTCCTCCAAATCATTACTGTATACTGTGAAAAGTTGTGGTCCCAGCACTGACCACTGAGGCACACTACTAGTCACCAACTGCCATCTCTCTGCCTTCAGCCAGTCAGCCAATCCTCTATCCATGTCAGGATCTTACCTTTAACACCATGGGCACTTACCATATTTAACATTCTCCTCTGCAGCACTTTGTCAAAGGTCTTTTGGAAATCTAAATAAATCTAAATAAATCACATGTACCGGTTCTCCTTTATCTAACTTCCTTGTTATTTTCTGAAAGAACTCTAACAGATTTGTCCTCCCCTTGGCAAAGTCACGCTGACCCTATTCCTACTTTATCATGCACTCCCAAGAACTCTGTGATCTCATCTTTCATAACGAATTCTAAATTCTTGCCAATGACCAAAGTAAAGTTAATCAGCCTATAATATCACGTCTGCTGCCTCCCCCCTTCTTAAATAGCAGTTTTACATTAGTTACTTACCAGTCCTCTGGGATTCTCCTTGCCTCCAGTGATTCCTGAAAGATCACCACCAATGTCTCCACAATTTCTTTATCTATTGCTTTTAGAACCCTGGGGTGTAGTCCATCTGGTCCAAGTGATTTATCCACTTTCAGACTTTTCAGAGCTACCCAGAGCCTTCTAACACAGAAGCAAGTAAGTTACCAGTTAGAAGCAGGTTTATACTTCATTGAGTCAATTAAAATTTTTCACTGGAGACAATTGATCATAAATTTTACAGCACAAAATTAGACCTTTCAGATTTTTATTTTTCAAATAATTATTCACTTCCATTTGAATAACCATTCTACATCTACCACTGCATGTAAGGCAATCCACGTCAAATAGCATTGTATAATAAATTGATCCTGAACTATTCTTTCAGGCAGGATCTTTGATTTATGTCTTATAATTACTGATGCACCATAATTAATTTTCCCTAATTATGTGATCAAAATCACTCATAATTTTGAGCAACTGTTTCAATTCACCTTTTGAACTTTTTATTTCTAGTGAAAAGCCCCAGTTTGTCAGGAATCTGCTACGACTGAGACATGTCATCACTGATATAATCACAGGAACTCTCTTCCACAATCTGCACATAGAGCAGAGTACTCACAATTGCCTTGAACAGTAGGTTCAAAATTACCCATATTCTTTTGCATCTATTTATAAGTATTGCAATTAAAGTATGACTTTAAAGCCTCAGTCAAAAATGTATATAGAATTACATAAAATATCCAACATAAAAACAAGCATTCAGCTTAATCAGTCCAGTCCAATGTTTGTGATTCAATCAAGTCTTCTCCCATTCTGACTTATTTAACTCTATTAGCATATTTTATTCTCCCTCATTTGCTTATCCAGCTTCTGTTTAAATGCATCTAAACAAATTGCCTCCACACCTCCTTGTGATAGCAAAGTTTGTCATTGTCCTCACACTGTGTAAAACAGCCTCTTCTGAATTTCCCATTTGAATTCTTGGTGTTTGTCTTGTATTCATTGCCTCTAGATTTGCATTTGCCCCACAAATGGTGAGGGCTGGACCCTGGGAAGCAGCTTCAGACAGTGAGTTGGGACAGTAGCTGAAAACCTAGTTCGGATGGCTTCCTGATGTGTTCCTGCCCCCAGACAGCTTTCCCAAGTGGTCTGCTAGTTGCATTGGTAATCCATTAAAGTGAGATGGGAAAGTCATTATGGTTATTATAGCCTCAATTTTTTTCTATGAAGAGAACTTTCATGACGGGCCCACTGCTTTAAATGGAGTGCGACAATGTTTTGGAAGCAACAACTCAGTAGGAGATCTGAAAGTCATTAAAGGCTGGATGAAATGTCTGTATGTGAGCAAAATAAGGCTCCAAGAGGACTACTAGCATCTGCAGGTGTTCATTTGGATGGGTTTCCCTCATTCTTCTGGACCTTGTTGTGTAAAAAAAAACTGACTTTGGACGTTTCATTAGTGACTTTATTTTGAGTTCCCTGGTTGACTTACCACTCTTTCAGCAACACTCAATCTTCCAGTGGTGCTGTAGACCAGGCATTCCTGAGGGCACTCCCATAGGCTTTCACACATCCTTCTTCCAACCACCATCCTCAGTGGGATGATGAACATGGAGGCATTTTACTAATTATCCGCCTTCAGGAAGATCTTCCTTCCCGGCATACCACTGACCCAAATGGAGTCTAGACCTAGAAATAGTGTCAACTGCAAAAGGTTTTGGTTGCACATGATTCTTCCCACTCTCTCCATGTCCATCCTTTGAAAACCTTTCATGATTTTAAAATTAGTGAACCGGATTCCGGGTCTCCTAGTGCAAATTGGGCCCCAAAATATTGGATTTTGATTTTTGTTTTAGTGTCCATGGAATAGAATCGCTACAAAGCAAACAAAAGAACAGTTGAATTGCCAATAACAGTAACTGGTTCAAATTTCCTACTTTTGACCTATATGATATGAACATTTGCATCATTCAAAATAGGGTGGGTTCAAGTTTTTGCCAGAAGGTGCATATACTTTATGAGGTTATCACAGATTGGTAAATGAAATAAACATGACATTTTCTGCAGCGAGCTTAGACAGGAAAACAGTTGTTATGATGATAAGACAATGACAGTGGCACTGTGATTGAAAAGCACATGATTAGCTGCGTGCACTTGTGATTCTATGAAGCAGAAAAAACAAAAATAGCATTCTCTGCGTAGAAGGCATCAACAATTAGAAGGATACATTGGATGGGTCAAAATCTAGGTGAATTTGATTTTCATGAATGTGCCAATAGCAACTACATTGAAATAATGTTTGGTTTTTAATTCAGTTCGGCATTTGCAGACTTATATTATTGGCACTGAAAAAAGCCATTTAACCCAACTGGCCCATGCTGGTGTTTGTGCCCCATGTGAGTCTTCTATCAATTTCTATCAAACCCTGTCAGCCTTTCCTTCTATTCATTTTCCCTTAGGTTCTTTTCTTTCAAATGGATCTGAAGATTTTCTCTTCAATTACTCCACATAGTAGCAAGTTCCACACTATAACTAATCTGTAGTTAAAGAAGAATCTTCACTGTCCTTTCCCTTTCCCACCCGCAACTCTCTATTCATTTCCCTTTAATGGCTAAAATGTAATCAAATTGCTCCACCCCAGAAGAACACCAGAAATGCTGTCCTGATGGGTTCAATGTTGAGGTATATCAGTTATACATCAGTTATATTAAAAACATTGAACTTATCTGTAAGTCATGTGATGGTTTTCAAAGCTGTGCGGGGATATCAACACTATCCTAATGTGTAACTAGTATATTGTCATTACTCTTCACTTATCAGCCAGATTTTGATTGAGATTTTCTGTTGAGGATTGTTCAGCTAAACTAGATTTGCACATTATTTATATAATAGTTTAAATTAATAGATCAAAATGATAGCATGATTTTTTTTAGTTTCATATGCCTAAGCCTTTATCCACAGCAAATCTCTTCAGTGAGAAAAATACAGTTCATGTTAGTTGGATTTTTAGATCATTTAAATCTACGTCTATGTTATTCATCATTTGTCAGAACTCATAGTGGAAGGAGGTATTCTCCCTCTGTAATGCAAAAAAATGTGGTTTTAAGTCCAAATAAAAATCATGGATAAGTTGATGAATTTCAATATTGTTAAACAGCAAATCAGAATATAACTAGCACCAAGTCCAAATGATGCATTGGTTGAGCGTGCAAAGTTTTAGAGGATATGATGGAAAATGGAGGTTTGTATTTTTGATAATGTCAGAATTAAACTTGAAAGATATTGTACCAGAGAAAAACTGCATTGGTGGGTGAGCAAAACAACTAAAGGACAAAAATTTAACATAAACACCAAATGAACGAAGGGTAACTCAACATCAAAGAACTTCACTTTATGTTCAGAAACCTAGATATTTGATGACAATGCACTTGCTTGTCAGGCAGTAAATGAGCACATAAGCTTCCAATATAGCATTAAGGATTCATGTTTTTGCAGGCTTTGATGTCTGCCTTTTAATTGACCACAAGTTCATGTTTCAAGTGACCAGACCAAGTCCTACAATTCTCTTAAACATCTGTTTTAATGTAAGTTATAGCCAGCCAGAGTGAAGTATTCTGAGGCACATGAGCAATTATAGCTTTCAAACTCTTTTTCAAATAATTAGCATATACCAATCACATTCACAATTATGTTTGCTTCATTATAATATCTAATTGGTGTGAAGACTCAATATATTATTGTATTTTATTACACGTTATGATGGTATAGCTTTTTCCTGTATCTCTGGATCATTCCCATTTTCCAGTTACAGATGTCTGATTTAATGAGCTTTTCCCAGACTAATAGCCTTGGTGCCTGTCTGTGAAGGTTCTTATAAGAAGACTTTTGTTTTTCAGAGCAGCTTGTGTGGTTTTTAAACTTGTGTGATTATTAACCTTTTCACTCTGAGCCAGGCATATGCCATCTGCCAATTTGGTAAAGGCAAAAAATAATTTCCAGGGACCAAACCTGAAACAGATATTCTTCCCTTTGTATATGTAAATAAAGGGTCATATAGATGTCTCAGGCCAATGAATATAGTGTAGTCAGCAATGTTTTAATTGCATTCAGCAGAACCAGGTCTTCATGCAGCCCAGGTAACCACAAATTATTAATATACAGCCTGGAATGTCCTTCTAGCTCCTCTTGCTCTCTTGTGCTCCCAATTGCCTCTCCATTTCAACGTTCTGATCATTCCCTGATCTGATATTCTGACTGTGCCAATTGATCCACCTCTCCTGGTCACCCATCCTTCTGATGAGTGACCTGGTCACCTCCTCTTTGATTGCACCCCTATCTTCCCACGCCGCTTGCCTTTCCTTGTCCTTATCAGAAGTCTACTGCAGGAACCCAATAGCTGGGAATTTCAAGCTTTTTCACCTATAAGCTTCCCAATGACCTCCAATAGCTGTCAACAGCTCACTGGCAGGATGTGAATGAAGTCTGAGGACCAACAGTGGATAGATATTCATTGACCTATTCTATCACAGAGGTTGTTTCCTGCACTGAGTTCACCCCTGCAAGCTGGCATGATTAATTTTTAGCAAGTGGTTATGTCCCAATGGTGACACTGATGGAAGCAGAAGTCACCACAATTTTTAGAAGTGAATTGGATAAATGTTTGTAAAATAAAAGGTTAAAAGAGTATGTGGCAAAGCATGGGTAACGAGGCTAAATGGATAACTCTCGTGGAGACTTATGATGACCCAAATGCCTCCTTCTGTTCTGTAAAATGTATACTTTTGAAAAGTGGAATATATGAAATAAAACACAAATGCAATACAAAATATCATTTAGCAGCAGCTGTGAAGCTACACATATGCTGCTGCGAATCCAAACCTAAGGCAACATGAATACTTAGCAAATAAACCAATGTAGCAACAGGAATATCAAGCAGAAAATGGCAGGTTTTGAAATTTAAAGAACTATGTCAGCTGAAAAATTGACCACAATTCAAAACAAAAGTGTAAACTGTAACATAACACAAGGAAGACAACTGCTCTGCCTAAAATTTGGTATTCCGTGAAGATCTTATTGGTATAAGTTGAGTTCACTTGATTGGAGCGGCACAGTTGTTAGCACTGCTGCCTCACAGCACCAGGGATCCCAGGTTCAATTCCCTGCTTGGGTCACTGTCTGTGTGGAGTTTGCATGTTCTCCATGTGTCTGTGTGGGCTTTCTCCAGGTGCCCTGATTTCCTCTCATAGTCTGGAAAGTGTGCTAGTTAGGTGCATTGACCCACGTAGGTGCTGGAGTGTGGTAACCACATTTCACAGTAATTTCATTTCAGTGTTAATGTAAGCCTTGTGACAAATAAATAAACTTTGCTTTGTAGTAAAATGGACACAAAATAAATAAAAATGCTTTTGCCATGAACTATATCACAAGCATGATTTTCCCCC
This sequence comes from Sphyrna mokarran, assembly GCA_024679065.1. Lineage (NCBI taxonomy): Eukaryota > Metazoa > Chordata > Chondrichthyes > Carcharhiniformes > Carcharhinidae > Sphyrna > Sphyrna mokarran. Next base: position 97,793,670 of record JAGIQG010000003.1, on the reverse strand, counting down.
AAATAATCTAAGTGCCCAATATTCCTGCCTGTTTTTTGGGCGTACTACTGGGGTAATCTCTGGCACTCTGTGCAGCCCAGAGTCCACTGGAGGGTTCACACTGGTAAGGGGACAGGGCTAATCCCGCTTGCGAAGCTGGCATGTGCACTGGACCACCCCATCACTGGCCTCCCGATCACCAGCTTCTCCTAGGGTTTCTGAACACTTTTTCAGCTTTCGCTTTTTGTGCAGGCATGTGGGGGCTTTTGCCTTCAGCTCCAAGTCCTGTTGGGGCATACACATGGGCCTGACCAGTGTAGAAAATCTAAACTGGACATGTGTGGCTCTTGCCTGGCAAATACAGAAGGCTTGAGTTTTGTCAGGTCTTGGAGATGCTGAGCAGACAGCTGAGCTTAATTTAGTTTAATGACATGTCTTTTGTAGGAAGAGAGAGATGGTTCTTTCATGGCACACCAGTGTCCAACAGCACACTGGTTGGGAGCTGCTAGCTTAATGAATGACATGAAAGAGAATCCAAAACAAATGAATTGTCAAAATGTCGTCAATTGAAAGGTGACTACATTTGACTAAGGACCAGAAAGGATGTAGAGGGCATGCTTAAGGTCTTACGTAAATACTTTGCATCTGTCTTCATTGACAAAGAATGTAGTCATCTAGAAGGAGCTAGTAATGATACTGGATAGAACAAAATCAAGATAAAAGGGAATTAGTTAAAAGCTTGATGTCAGTTTTCAAAGTAAGAAAGTCACCCAGTCGGTATGGATTACAGCTTTGGTTACTGAGGGAAATAAAGGTGGAAATTGAGATGAACTGACCACAATCTTCAGTCTTCTTTGGATATGGACTTTGTATGAAAAATGTTAAGAATTCCTCTGGTGTTAAATGTGAGGGTATCCCAAAACCCTGAAGAGTAACTTAATCGTGTACGCTTTCAATTTGGTAGACAGTGGTTTGCATTTCTTTTCTCACTGAAAGCTCTGGTTATTGTTGCATTCTTTCATTAGGAGCTGTGTGTCAGAGATATGGCTGGAGGCAAAACTCTTTTTAAAAGTATTTTATTTATGTAACTATTACCGTACACTAGGGCAGAGCTACTGCTCCTCTCTTAGGTTCTTCTCACTCATTTTTATCTGAATGACATCATTATGAATTGACTCCTCATGCATTTACTCGGTAATATTATGAAAGGCATTTTAGAACTACCCTTAACTCTGCAAGAATTACAAAGAACAAAGAACAAAACAGCACGGGAAACAGGCCCTTTGGCCCAACGAGCCCGTGCCGCCATCCCAATGTTCCCACCTCTACCCGTGATCCCTGTCTATGTTTATAGATCTATGGATTAAAAACCAAATTTGAGACAATTTAGGGAGAACTTGTTTTGCCAATTAGCCTAAGAGCACATCTTTGGGATGTGGGAGGAAACCGGAGCGCCCGGAAAAAACCCACGCAAGCATGGGGAGAATGCGCAAACTCCCACAGACACAGGCCCAAATCCATGTATCTGCACAGCACAGCGATAGTAACTGAGCTGTCGTGTTGTCCATCAAATGGTCCAGGTCAAGCGTACACTAACGACGTGAAGCACTAGGATACTCTCGAAAAAAAAATCCAAGAGCAGCCCTCCCACGACCCATCGCATGTATGCCCCTCGTTAGACAACAAGGTGGACCAAAGCACCTGTAAGATAAAAACAAGTACATCAATATCATCATCTATTTACACACTCCCTAGGGTCTCCCAAGGCTCAATTAATGTTATATTTTACCTCCATAAGGCAGCTTGTTAGTTAGATAATTTTGTAGGTTTTATTTATGATATATCAACATTGCAGATGATATTTTCTGCTTATACTGTTTAAACATATTGGACTAGAATTGTGTGGTACCTTCTGGTGCAAAACATAGATGAAATGTGTGAAATACTTCTAAGCAGTTACGTGCAATGCATTTCGAATAATGCGATATTATGAAAGTGCTACAAAAAAGCCATGTTCTTCATCGGCATGAATTTGTCATAAGAGGGAGTGGGGATAAATTATTCTTCTCATAAAGGGAAAGCTTTGCAAGCCATGGCAGAGAGGTTAATTTGATAATTCTTTCAAAGAGCCAGCACAGGTACAATCTCCTTTAGTACTGTATCAGTCCATGATTCAATTATCTTGTGTTTATTTAGTGCCTTCAATGCAGTAAAATGTCCTAAGGCACTTCAGCATTCAAAAACTTAGGCACAGCAACTCTTAGAGCCACCTGATGTCTGAGGAGTAACTGCAATTCTCAGATGTGAAGTTTTAATTTGGATATTTTCTGAATTAGTTACATCTATAAAAAAGGCAAATGTAGTGAAGAGTAGTTCACTTATTACAATCTTGATTATTTAAATAAGTTTAAAGTTAAGTGAAAATGTTAGGGTATATTTAATTAACTTTGATTACTTTCATCAGGATGTGGCTAAACTAATCCAAAGTTAAGCCTCACCCAGCAATTTAGACCAAAGAAATTATAATGCAACACTGCAGAATTGGCAATTGCTCTGCATTCCTTCATGGGCAAATAAGATTCAGAGGAAGTTTGGTGCACAGCTAACATAGATTTGGCTATAATTTCTCCACAAGTGATTTCAAAGCAATCGTTCTATATAGATAACCAGAGCAAGTCTTACCTCCATTGTTATTCAGATAGGTGTGGAAATGCAATGAACCACAACATCTGTTAATAAAATCATACCTCATCAATCTGCCAACAATGATAATCAAATAATTATCTGTGTTACAGGGTTTTATTAACGAGATGCAACTGAATTATATTCCACGAGGCACATTCAATAAGTTAACAATGTGTAAAATACCACTCCCAGGCAGCACCATTCTTTCACCAAATTCTCCACAGTTATATATTAATGTTAATAAGTCAATAATAAATAAAATCAAATTCTTATATGGTTCCTGTTTGTACCAGAAGATGTCAGCATGCCTGTAATCTTAACTAAGTGTATGATTGAATGCAACTCCAAAATGCTGGAGGTTAAATTGGACATGGCTGCTGATGAACACAGGAGTTATCTGTTATATGCTCACCCTTCCATTAAATTTAACAGAAGGAAGACCATACAACGTCATTCTATTTGATTCTCTCTTCAGCCCACATCCAAATTCACCTCTACTATATTTCCAAATTTTAGTTTGTTCCCTCCTTATCCTGGAGGTATAACTTTGGCTGGACTTTTACTTTTACTTCAGCACCACTGGTAAATCATGGAAGTCTTGGTGGGCTGGATTTTATGGGGGCACTGTATTTCCCATATTCAAAAAGCCCTCTCCAAACCTCTCCTCACCACCTACCCTTCCAACACCCCCCACCTCCTCCTCCCCTTCCCTCCAACAACCTACTCCCAGCCTAAAAAGTCAGTAGAAAATCTGCCCACAAAAATCCTGGCTTCCCTGCAGCCATTTAACAGCAGGAGCGGTTTTAATTAGCTCACAATGAGCTTTCTGTCTCCACCAGGGAGGCGACCCTGCCGTGGAGAGCTGCTAGCTGGCATTCTCAGCTGAGTGATGACCATTGCTGGGATGGATAGCATGCCCCGAACAAGAGGACATTATGGAATCCATACCTCAGCTGAGTCCGGAATAGAGGCTGGCCCTGGATGGCACACCCTGGCAATAGCAGGTGGTAAGGGTGCGGGAGTTTGTTAGTGTTTGAAATTCAGGTCCCTTGACACTTAACCAGGACTAGCTTCATAGTGAATTGAGGATTGGTGATGCTCATTGAACGTTGAAGCTTGTATTTAAGAGGCAGGTTTTTCCAGAGTTGAGGGGGATAGGAGAGGATCCAAAAGCCAGTGTTTTGCTGAACTATTATATCACAATAAAACTACTGTGAATTATCAGAAGTCTCCTGTCTAATTCAATGAGTATACATTCACTTGTTAACAGGGTTAAAGGTAGAGGTTTGTGAGGCTGGGGTAGAGGGTTAAAAAGAGGTATGATTTTAGGGTGGAGGTGTCTCCGATAGGAATAAGGAGCTCCAAAGAACTGCACTGCACCACCCACCCAGCACCGCAACTTGCCTAACATCAGTTTGTCTAGTAAAAGCTGTCAGATTTCTCACATGATGTGGGCCTCCCTCTGCCATGTGTAAAATAAAAGTGGGGGCACGATGAGGCATTTAAGTGGCAATTAATTAGCAGGTAGTCTGACGCCTGCCTCACTCCCTGTAATCTGGGAGACAGGTCGAAAGTGAGTGGGAAGACTGTTTCCAAGGCCTCACGCTGCATTTTACATACCCAATTGGAGCCATACAAACCAGCTCCATGTGGGAACACAAACATAAACCTTTGATGAAATACTCCACCATTTGAGCATCATGACTAGGCCTCATTCTCGCTTTACTCAACAATCACACAACCCAACATTTAGATGTGGCAGGATAAGTATTGGAGAATGTGACCCAGAAAAGCAAACGACCTAAGGAATAAGCCATGATCTTCAAAAACCTCATTGTATTAAACAGTTAAAAATATTAAAGTGAACATTACAGCACAGTTTGGAAGTATCCTAAGGGGCACTAAGCAGAAAATACCGGTTAATTAAATGTTTTCATAGATTTGATGGATGAAAACTGTATGTTTCCCTCATTGATCGTTATTGGAATAACTGCTTTCATCTCTCTCTTTAAGAATAAATATTGATCAATTATCTGAGCTTAGGCAAATGGAACAAGGCGGCTGAGATTTCAGATGGCACAACAAGAGACATTTAGAATATTATATCCAGTTTTGGATATTCAACTTTAGGAAAGATGTGAAGGACACAGAAAAGGTATCCAGGAGATTTCTGAGACAATACCAGAAGTGATAGCTTTGAGAGATGAAGAGAAACAGTGATGTTCAGATCAGAATAAAGAAAATTTAAAGAAAGAGGTCTAATTGTGGTGTTCAAAATTATGAAAGACATTGATAAAGTCAGTTGGCAAAATTACTTTCCACTGGCCAATGAGATGGTAACTAGGGGACATAAATTTAAAGAATTATTTGATCAATTAGATGTACAAAATATTGTTAGATTGAGAGAATCTAATACATCTTAAAGACTGAAACCCTTTTTCAACTGTCTTCAAAATCTGACTCAATGCGCTAAGTAATGTTAGTGCCATATTAGCAATGTGTCAGTGTTTACAAAGAACAAAGAATAAAGAACAAAACAGCATGGGAAACAGGCCTGTTTCAGTCTCTCATTCTTTAAGGTGTCTTAAAGACTGAAAGACTTAAAGACTTTAGGAAGGATTTCAGTCTTTAAGATGTATTAGATTCTCTCAATCTAACAATTTTTTGTACATCTAATTGATCAAATAATTCTTTAAATTTATGCCCCCTAGTTACCATCTCATTGGCCAGTGGAAAGTAATTTTGCCAATTGACTTTATCAATGTCCTTCATTTTTACGCCACTCTGCAGCCAGCAGCCAGCAGCACCCAGGCTTGCCTGGGAAAGCTAACGAATCTACCTGCGGACTAAATTCCAAAAGAAAGCTTTATGAGAAGAGTGCACACAAGGAATCCTACTCAAAGTACCAAAACCAAAGGATCAATGAGAAACTTCTCTAAGATTGCATTATGGTTGGACCCGCTCTCTCGATCTTCCAATTTGGTCAGCAGCCAAATAAAGCCTCATTGAAATCCCTGCTGATCAACACTTCATCGATATCATTTCCTGCAAGAAACTCACATTGCAACTGAAGAAGCAGGATGCTGTTCCGTCAAAAGCCATGACGCCCTGTGCTACCATCAAACATGTCCAAACCGATATTACTCAAGCAAATCATCTATCGATGATCACTTTCTCTGACACACCATCAGTTGGTTGGTTCCACATAACCAATGTCTACAAGCCCCCAAGCATGAGCTGGGAGCAGTGAGTCTTATCCAAACCCAGCCACCTATATGGAGCAATGTGAATGCTGGAGCGCAATCCGTCATCTTGGAGCAACCCAAAAGCAATTCAAAAGCCACCCCTCAGTTACTCCTAACCATGTCTTAGGCTATCTGCTTGCCATAGATATGGATGGTGGTGTTGTTGTTCCCAAAAGAAACATCTGGGGTGAACTAAGGCAACACTATCAGTAACACAGAAAATACATCAGACCGACCTCCTTTGAGGTTACAGAACTAAAGAAGATCCTACAGGGTATGAAGTGTGATATGCAGCAGGGGCATGACAATATTGCACCAGAATTTATGAAACACCTGCGTCCCAAGCTGTTCGCTAACTGGCTTGATTTCACGTGATGGTCATAATTTCCAGCACCATTCCAAAGAAATGGCGGGCAACAAAGATCAGTTCCATAGCAAAATCCAGCAAAGACCCCATACTTGTAGTTTGCAACTGCCCGATCTTACTCCTATTGATCCCACAGAAAATCCTTGAACGTCTTATCCTTCAGCACATCTAATCATAGAGGTCCTTAAATTGACCAAACTGGTTTTCACAGGGACCACAGCACAGGGGAACAGAAACTGGCCTTTACTAATTACATTGAAAATGGCTTTCAGAAAAACCTGAAGACAGATGCTTTTTCCTCGACTTCATTGCTGCCTACCGCATTATTTGGCACAGTAGCCTCCTCCTGATTCACGATGCAAAGGCTCCATCTTTACAATGCAAAAACCAATAAAGAGCTCCACATCCAAATGAATGGCTACAAGTCCAACACGCTTTGGAGTGAACCTAGGTAGAACATTGACTTTCCGGGAACATCTAAAAACAACTGCAGCCAAGGTCTTGATTATCAAGAAATAACTTGATTGCTGCACTAGAAAGGGTATTGCTACCACAGTGCTCTGAACCTCAGCACTCACAGTCTCAGCAGCAGAATAATGTGCCCCCCTTCCGGTTATTCACTCACTCACTCACTTGGCTCTCTGTCCTGGTAAACATCACTCTTCTATATATTCACCGACCTGTAACAACCAAAAAATGATGGAAGAATTTCCCAATGCCTCCCTGCCTCTTCATGCTGATCTATTCAGTTCACCCAAGGTACGACTCCCGTCTGGCCAATCTGGAAAAACCTTCCCAAAGCGAACTTTGATGCAAATTCTGCCTGACCAAATGTATGGGAATCATTGGATTTGCCAACCAGCAACAGCTGCCTTCAACCTTCCAAAGAAAGAGTGGTCCACCCTCCACAGGTACAGGACTGGCCAAGGCTCCTATTTGGCCAAACTCCACAAATGAGACATTAATGCCAGCCCCCTATGTGCCTGTGGGAAAGAGCAAACTGCACACCACATCATGGAAGGGTGTCCAATCCACAAACTCCAGTGGAGACCTATTCACACTCAGCACAGCAGGACCAGAAGAAACTGTTTGGCTTAGGGTCTCTGCATTCACTAAACAAATAAAATTTGTTACCAATCAATAGCAGCCAGCCTCGCTGATATCCTCTGACTCAGATGAGGAGGATTGCAACAGACAACTGAAAGATGCCTTATAAGAACAGGATATGGTGCTCGACTCTTCGATCGACAGTTCCGATGTGCCACAGCGAAAAACTGCACTGATCCCTTCAGAAGACAAACACAGGACACGGCGGACTGAGTACCCTTTGTCGTCAAACACTTCCCCGGAGCGAAGAAGCTACAACGTCTTCTCCAGAGCCTTCAACATGTCATCGATGAAGATGGACATCTCGCCAAGGCCATTCCTAACATCCCTACTTCTTGCCTTCAAACAACTGCATAACCTCAAACCATTGTACACAGAAAACTACCCAGCCTTCAGGAGAGCAGTGACTACGACACCACACAATCCTGCCACTGCAACCTCTGGAAGACATGCTGAATCATTGTCATGGGCCATCATCTCACGTGAGAACACCATTCACCAGGTAAATGGTACGTACACTTACAACTCGGCCAATGTTGTCCCCCTTACATGCTGCAGGAAAGGATGTCCTGAGGCAAGGTACACGGAAGACGATGCAGACTCTCCAACAATGGATGAATGAACACTGCTTGACAATCACCAGGCAAGAATGTTCTCTTTCTGTTGGGGAACACTTCAGCAGTCATGGGCATTTGGCCTCTGATCTTTGGGTAAGCGTTCTCCTAGGCAGCCTTCATGACACATGATAACTCAGAGTCGCTGAGCAGAGATTGATAGTCAAGTTCCACATACATGAGGACGGTCTCAATCAGGACCTTGGGTTCATGTCACACTATCTATAACACCCATAACTTGCCTGGGCTTGCAAAATCTCACTAACAGTCCTGGCTGGAGACAATACACATCCCTTTAACCTGTGTGTTTAACCCTCTCTCTATTCACATTGTCTGTACCTTTAAGATTTGATTACCTGTAAAGACTCGCATTCCAACCATTATTTTGTAAATTGAATTTGTGTCTTTGTGCCCTGTTTGTAAATCAAACTCCCACTGACCTGATAAAGGGCAGTACTTTGAAAGCCAGTGGCTCGTGCTACCAAATAAACCTGTTGGACTTTAACCTGGTGTTGTGAGATTTCTTACTGTGTTTATCCTCTGACTCTGTAGAGAAAGTTAACTAATAACTCTGCTGATATGACATTAATTCAATTTTATTTTCACTCCCTCTATCCCGTCCCCCCCAATGCTATTTGTCAAGCGTTCTTCCATGAAAGCAGTGCCCGTTTAATTCATGTTTCATGGGAGAATGCAACTATGTTCTATTCTTAGTGTTTCCAACACCTGGAGGATAAATATTGTACAACACTGAATATAACGCTTTGCTAGCTGGCATATGGAGTGTCAAAAGGGAATGCCCCATGGGATTATGTTTTATGCACTTTCCATTCCACAAGGGAGATACATGGGTCATTTCTACAAGTGGAACAAAGAAAAAATAAGCATACAGAGAAAGAGCACATTATTATCTTAGTTTCCTTGTATCCCTGCTACTTATTACTAATGCAGGATTCTGCAATAGTTTAACTTCCAGTGCACGCTCATTTTGTATCACTTTGCAGAGGAATTCAATATTTCCAAGATTAAATTGTGGCATAAAATTCAGAAAAATTAAACAGATATAATGGAGTTTCTTGTTTACACAACAAAACTAATTTGCACTCAGTGTTCTTTATTGGTGTTAATTCTCCCTTTCAGTTTTCAGCTAGGGGGAATTAATGTAATTTTATGATAAGGTGGTTTTGTTATGATGCAACGGAGAATTAGGATGAGAAGAATGATGGACATCTTAAAGAAACATGTAAGATTTTGAAGGGAATAGATAAGATAGAAGCGGGGAAGTTGTTTCCACTAGCAGTTGAAACTAGAACTAGGGGACATGGCATCAAAATAAGGTGGAGCAGATTTAGGATTGAGTTGAGGAGGAACTTCTATACCCAAAAGGTTGTGAATCTGCAGAATCCCCTACCCAGTGAAGCAGTTGAGGCTACCTCATTGAATGTTTTCAAGGTAAGGATAGGTAAATTTTTGAACAGTAAAGGAATTAAGGGTTATGGTGGGCGGCTGGGTAAGTGGAGCTGAGTCTACAAAAAGATCAGCCATGATCTTATTGTTCCAGACTCTTATGTTCTTACACTCAATGTTATTGTGTGCTAACTTGATTCTGTTGAATGCAAAGTACAAGGCACAAGCCAAATTGTGGAAGAACTGCAGCTCATTACATATAAGCCATTGAATTAAGAGCCAGAACTCACCCCTATTCATTTTTACATCTATAGAAAACAAACACTCCAGCTGAATTTTTCTCTTCTGCTCCTCTCAGCTGAGCTAGCTCTGCCCAGGGCCTTATTTCCCTCAAGGCCCAGAGCTATATGGAGCTGTCTTGGCGAGCACAGCAGGTCACCACAATAATCGAGACCTTGTCGGAGGGTACTGGACCTTGTCGCCTGACCAGTCAAAGCAGCTGAATCACATCTCCAAGAGTCTGATAGCCTGCACAATGGTTGCCCTGTTTACCAGGGGATATTACTTGTATCACATCTATACCTCTGTCTGGGGTAGCCATCTCTTTAAGAGAATTCCCTTCCATGAGGATCCAGCTGTAACTTTGGGTGCTCTGGATTAGCAGATGATGAAGGAGTCATAGTGGCTGCCAGGTCAGTGACAGCACACAGACAAGAAACTCTTTTTAGTGATTGCACGTCATCTGCCTGGAGTCTCAGAATCTCTGCACTCTCGGTCACCCGCAGATCACTCTTCAGTGATTGATCTTGTGTTGAAGGTTTGGCTTCCATTGCCTTTCTCCCTCTTTTGTCTTTCTGATGCCCAGAATGTTGCCCCCTGTTACACTCGGCCAACAATTTGAAAAGATATGTTCTCACAGTGCGGCATGGAGGCACAGTGATTAGCATTGCTGCCTCACAGTACCAGGATCCCAGTTCAATTCCTGGCTTGGGTTACTGTCTGTAAGCAATCTGCACATTCTCTCTTGGTCTATATGAGTTTCCTCTGGCTGATCTGGTTTCCTCCTACAGTTTGAAGATGTGTGGGTTAGGTGGATTGTCCATGCTAAATTGCCCCTTAGTGTCAGGGGGACTAGCTAGGATAAATACATTAGGTTATGTAGATTTGAGCCTGGATGGGATTGTGGTCAGTGCAAACTTGATAGGTTAAATGGCCTCCTCCTGCAATGTAGGAATTCTATGATCCTATGATTCACTGCCAAATAAAGCCTTCTCTCTGGGTAAGGAGTTGCCAGTTGTCCTTGGTAGCCTTACCCATTCTTGTTCTGCAATGCCAAGACAAGTATTTGCCAAGTGCCCAGTTTCTCCTTTGTTCTGTTGACCCTCTTATGGCACTAGGCTGAGGCCCTGGGGCTGTCATAGTAATACCTGACTGTGTACCTGTCTGCATCCATCTCATCAGTATGTGAAGGCAGGGATAACTTGTCTCATCCTTTCAAAATCAGGAGTACAAACTCGTAAAAGTTCTTAAAGAACTTTCAAACTATATTAAGTGGTCTGTATCAGAGGGACAGCAAGATTTCTTCTCGACTCTTACCCTGTACTGCTTGTTATTACTGGCACTGGGATTGGAACTTTGAAATCAATGCCAGCCAGTTTTGTTACTTTGGGGTTCCACTTGCTTCCATTATTACCTGTGGAAGGACCTGAAAATTCCATTCTTGTCCAGTTTTCTCATCTTCTGTGAGTCCATTCACATAACAATATTACAATCATGAGACCTGTAGTTCTTACAAGCTTTCTGTCGCACAGACAGATTGTCAGAATACTGTACCTAATAGAATTACTGCCTTAGTTTTCAATCTGTTTGGTGTATTGTTAAATACCGTGTTAAATTCTCATTAACCTACAAAACATTTGCTTTTATAATAACTAATCATACCCAGGTTTTTTTTCTGATTGTGCCATTAGTATTATTTATTTAAAAAAAAATAAATATTTCTGCTTATGGAAGAGGGAGAGCCAGCTGTGACAGCAACAGATGTTCATTGGCAAAAAAAAAGCAGCTCTATAGCATGTATCATTACACTTGGCATGTAAGTATTTATGCTTTCCAAATATGTGTTTTGGAACTTGGAAAGTGTTTGAAAAAGAACACATATTTGACAAAACATTTCCAGTAAAAATGATCAATTTGATAAATGAAACCATTATTCTTACATATTTCCCTGTGATCCATAATGCTACGGACACAATGAGCAGTTAATGCTGCTGCATCATGGATGCCAAAGACCCAGTTCATTTCTGGCCTTGAGTGACTGTGTACAGTTTGCACATTTTCCTTGTGTCTACGTGGTTTCCCTCCGGATGTTCTGGTTTCCTTCTATGGTCCACAAATGCGTATGTTAGATGGATTGGCCATGGTAAATGTGTGATGTTATGGCAAAAAGGGGGTCAGGATGGAGGAATGGGCCTGGCTAAGATGCTCTTTTGGAGAGTTGATGCAGACTTGATAAGCCAAATAGCTCCTTCTGCATGGTAGGAATTCTATGGGAATGCGCCTAAGTACATCCTCACCGAGAATTGATTACACTATTTTTTAAAGCACCATTGGCTTTGTTTCTTTCATTTTATTTTTTGCAACATGCCTACAAGTAACAGATAAAAGAGAGAGCAACAGGAGAGCAACAATAAAAAACATTGTGATACCACTTCAACATTTAAAATGATCATTGTCGAAAACTTGTTTCCACTTTGCTTATGAATGCCTCTGATAAAAAAGAAATGTTGTTCCTTTTCTCCTGCTCTAATATACAAGTAATGGAAGTGAAAGCACATCTGTCAAATGCAACATCTTTATGGTGACATCCAAAACCTGAATGTGTATGGATCAATTGCCGCAACAAATTTTACTGCCCATCTTCAAGAACTAAATGCATACAGAGTTGAACCTCTGGTGTATGTTGTTTGGGTCCTCAGAACTCTTCTGGGTAGAAAATACCAATTACTACAACAATTGAAAATAATTGTTTTTCAAAGACTGTAATTGGAAAAGTGCCCTGCGGTCCCCTTTATATAACATAAGAAACCTTACAATAAGAGAGGCTTTGGCCCTGTTAGTTCAATCCTCCACAGAACACACACAATCTATAATTTAATGCACACTGTCCCAGCCATTTAAACTCAGAAGTTTAATATTTACCGGCCCCCAAAGGTTTTCGAGAAAAAGCTCAGCTATTCATTCATCTTGACATTTGCTTGACCCAAAACTGATTGACTGTTCTCTATGTGCACACTGCCTTTCCCATCCCCAGTGCAAGAATGGTCATGCCAACGTTTTGAGTCTGGATGACCCTTCACTAGAGCTGATGAAGCTCTAATGGAGGGCCATCCAAACTGGAAGCGTTGGTGCTAGTCCCTCTCTACAGATGCTATCAGATCTGCTGAGATTCTCCAACATTTTCTGTTTTTGTTTCAGATTCCAGCATCCACAGTACTTTGCCTTTATGCAAAAATTATCATACTGCGTTAGATAACTTGAATTTGTTGAATAGCTTATGTGGAGAGAAGCACAAGTGAAGGAGGTTTTAAATTTTGGGAACATGGGCTGATGTTTTCCAGTTCTGCCTGCTGGTCAGATGTTCTGGGCCCACTGAAGTCAATGAATTTTCTTGTCTGGCTTGCAGCATTCACTGTGGTAGTGTGGAAAATCCCAAAATATAGTTTGATGGAAAGATCTATCGAAGGTTACTTGCACTAAAATGGGCCACAATTTGGGACTCCTGTTGGATAGCCATGGTATGTTCTGATCTCGTAAAGCCAGCAGTCCATGTGTACAGAAAAGTTGTTTGCCACTTCACTCCTGTCCTGCAGTAAGACACAGACTGAACATCAGCAATGCATATGAGTGCTGAAGAAATTCCAATGCCTCTGCTGCATCGTCTGGATTCAATGGGAAGACAGTTGAACGAGAGCATCCTTCTTGAAAGCAGGTCCGTAAGCATCTGGTAAACTCTTGGATAATTGACTTTGGTGGCCCGGCCAATGTGTCAGAGTGGCTGAGAAACCATTTCCCTTTCAAGTACTGGCTGTTCTCCTGTTTACAGACAATCAATGTTTCAGGAGAAGACAAAGCAAACACTTCAAGCTCTCCTTGAAATGTGGTATAAGTAATGTCAATGACTGGGAGGAGTTTATGAGCAGTTTCTTAGAATGGTGGTAGCTTATCCATCAAGTTACATCGTGCTCTGTATCACAATCCCTTAATGATGCTACAGAATGGAGGCAGGGAAAGAAGAAAGGGAAGCAAATCCTGCACCCCAGATCTCACTACATCACTACATCCCAGAGTACGGAAGGGCTTGTGCCAAATACTCTTCCAGATACTTTTTAAGGGATCCACCTCTGCCTCCATCACCCTCTTAGGCAGTGCATCCCAGACCATTACCACCCTTTGAGTAAAAAGGTTTTCCTCAAATCCCTCCGAAACTCCCCAGCCCTCACTTATAACTTGCTTCCCCTTGTAACTGACCCTTCAATTTAGGACAACAGCTACTCCTATCCACCCTGACCATTCCCCTCATAATCTTGAACATCTCAAGCAAATCACCCCTCAGTCTTCTCTGCTCCAGAGAAATCCACCCAAGCCTATCCCAACCTCTCTTCATAACTTAAATGTTCCATCCCAGGCTACATCCTGGTGAATCTATTCTGCAATCCTTCCAGTGTGTTCACATCCTTTCTATAATGTGGCGACAAGAACTGCACACACTACTTTAGTTGTAGCCTCACCGAAGTTCTATACTACTCTATGATGATCTCTCTGCTTTTGTAATCTATACCCTATTTGATGAAGGTGAGTGTGAATGAGTCAATGATTTGTCCAGCTGTATTAGTTCTTTAAATGGATCATATGATTCAGCCATCACTTAGACATTTGACCTGAACAATAGCATAATCTATGAGGTGCTAATCTAGGATCACTCCCTGTGGTTTTGTATTTGCTCTTCTGGCAGCAGGTGGTGTCATTTATGATGAAGCCACGATGAAACAGACTTCATCAACAAGAGTTCATCATTTGCATTGGTTTTTCCAAACCTGTTTTTCATATTGGTTCCATTGCAGACTTTGGAGTCACATTCAACCCTGGCATTAAAGTCTCCAGGAGGATGTTTGTTCTTTTCTTTTGTGGTGAAGACTTCATCAAGGTCAGACCTGAACTTTTTCTTATTATCTGTCATGAATTAAAGCATAAGGGCCATTGATGGTACCATGTTGATTACAGCTGTGCTGTATGTGAAGTCTTTCATTTACACATCTGGGAAGTCCTACTAGCATTTAAGACCCTTTTCCAGATGGCAAAACCAACTCTGTGAAATATATTTCCTCCAGGTGCTCCAGTTTCCTCCCACAGTCCAAAGATGTATGGGTTAGGTTGATTGATTGTGCTAAATTGACCCTAGTGTCAGGGGATTAGCAGGATAAATATGTGGAGTTATGGGAATAGGGCCTGGGTGGGAATGTGATTGGTGCAGTTCAATGGGACAAATTGCCCCCTTCTGCACTGTAGAGATTCTATGACACTAAGGCCATTCATCACCACCTTCTCACAGGCAATAAATGCTGGCCAGTCAACAATGCCTATGTCCCGTAAATTAATCAAAAAAAAAGAACCCAAGGGTCACTCTCCGACTTTTCTTACTGCAGAACGTCTATTCTCTTCCGTGTTCTTCATCTGCTCTTCTGCAGGAAGGTGGATCTTACTAAAGTGGTATCAGTTTGGACCTTTGATAGCTCATGTGATACAATTGCAGTTTTTCTTTCTGGATGGTCACTCTTGTGACTGTTAGTTTTCCATGGTCCATACCTTGATGTGTTGGAGAGACTGTGAAGATTCTTTGAGCAATGTCTTTGGGAACTTCTTGCTCCTGTAAAGCCATCCACACTGGCAAGGTCAAGCTGAGCTGCCACACCAAGTGCAGGCCCAAAAAGCCCTCAACAGCAGAATAGGCAAAGAAAGGCAATGTGACAATGGGCACTCTAGACCTTCCTCCAGGTATCCCTCCCCATCAACACAAGAGCTCTTGGGCACCCAAAGGGAAGAGAAGTGGATGTTGGACATGTCTGGGACCTCCACATAGGACTCTCTGAGGGGGTCCAGTCCTTCACAATTCTTCTTCCGTATGAATCTCCCAGTTTTGTGTAGGTGTGAACGGAATGGGAGTGTGTATGTGTGAATGAGCATGGGTGTGTGCATTGGTGGGGGGAGAGGGAAGCAGGCCAGATCAGTCTCTGGTTGGGAGAGGGAGGAGGAGGGCCAGATGTATCTCAGGTTGTGGGCGGAGGGAGGAGGGAGGCTCAATCAATGTCTGGTTCAGGTGTGGGGGGAGGAGGACTGAGGGAGGCTACATTGTTGTCGGGCGGGTGAGGTAATGCAGAGGGAGGCCCGATCATTCTCTGGTAGGGTTGGGGGTTGGGGTGGGGAGGAGTGAGGGAGGTGAACCAGACCATTTTCTGGTTGGGGCTGAGGGGGAGGGAGGAGGGAGGCCAGATCACTCTCTGGTGGTAGGTGCGGGTGCAGAACTTGATGGGGGGGGTGGTGAGAGAGGCCAGATGTTGTCTGGTGGGGGAGGTAGGGGGTCCGTTGCCATTCTGTGGGTGATTGGTTTGGGAGAAGGGGGGCAGAGGGTTGCGATCAGTCCGGATAGTGAATGGGGTAGGTAGATAAGGGGGACAGTTATGTTGTGGCGGTGGAACGGTGTCTGAGTGAGCCATTGCTCCTGGTTTTTGCTCCTGGACCACTTATCCACTTTCTATGGCTGTGGACCGATGGCAATATTGATTAAACCCACTGCAGGGAGTAGGGATTGGAACATTCCATCTTAAGGTATAAGCCCAAATTTTAATCTATATCTCCATTAAAACCAACACAGTTCCAGGTCAAGCATACATATCCCATTCACTTGATTTTATCAGGCAGCATGGTGGCACAAAGGTTAGCACTGCTGCCTCAAAGCGCCAGGAACCTGGGTTTGATTCCCATCTTGGGTCACCATCAGTGTGGATTTTGCACATTCTCTCCGTGTCTGCATGGGTTTGCTCCCACAGTCCAAAAGACTTGATAGTTAGGTGCATTGGCCACGCTAAATTTCCCTTAGTATCCTCAAATTGGCGCCAGAGTGTGGCGGCTTTTCACTCTAATTTCACTGCAGTGTTAATGTAAGGCTACTTGTGACTAACAAATAAATAAACTTAAACTATTGAAGAACACTGAATGATTTTTGGAATTCCATTTCTACGGTTTGGGCACATTACTAATGCTTCATATTGTCATTGCACTGCATTATTACAGAGGAGGAAGACCATCTTTGGATGAGATTCAGGCAGTGATTATAGCATATCTTCATTGAAGTTCTCCTCTGTGGAATAAAGTTTAGCTTTGACAGTACAACCTTATCTTTTTCTATCCTGCTTTCAAAAAAAGGGTAATTTTCTCAAATCACTACCAACATCTCAACACGTAACCATGCCAATTATCATCACCTGACTGAGCAGATTAGCATTTCGTAAGTATTTGAACCTTCACCAAGAACGAAGTGCCATGTCAGTGAACATTCTACTTACAGTAGATTTCAACGTGCAGACAGAGAACTCACTTTTTCTTAACATCATTCTTTCCCAGGAGTCTACATGTACCTTTTATCTATTCTTGTGTGCCAGCTAGGTGCTGTGTGAGGGCTTTGATTGAGGGAGGAAGTTGCATGCTAATGCTCAACAAATGACTCATGATTCTGAGATTTCCTCTCATGCAGCTTGCTTATGGCATGGGCTGCTGGTTTAAGCTTTGGAGGATTCTTCCAGGCAATCTTACCTTCTGTGCCATGTCCCACTTGTTTAATGCTGTGGAGGAGGATGTTGGAAGGTTTGGCATGTGATACAGTTCTGTGTGATGGCTATAGCAGACAGATTGACCTCAGCCACCACAATCCACCGTGCCTTGGAACCATTCATTGGTGGGCTGGCTAATCTAATGGCAGCTATTCAATTCTGAAAACCTTGACATACAACAGTTATAATAGCTTAGAAACCATTGAAGATGATACTCTTCATTCTGCCTGCATTGCCTGCAGTGCTGCCATCTGAACTTCCACAGGACTGGGTATCTCCTTAGCTGGGGAAATGAAAATCTCAATGAATCTTCACTCATTTGGTCCCTGCAAGATAGATATTGCTGCAAGAGATAGCTGCAGAGACTTGCCAGCTGCTGCATACCTACAGAGCCATCATAACATTGGATAGTCCTCCCATATCTTACTTTTCAGGCAAATACTCATGAGTTCTGGATCCCATGTCTCCAAAGTCATTGGCACTCATCCTCTCAGTGCCAACACTCACTTCCCTGGTTATTTAATATCCTGTGAATCATTCTCTATTATTATCTAATTATCTCTGGGTGATGGTCTGGACTGGTGCCTGGAGAGAAACAGAAGTGTGTGGGAGGGGGTTGAGACAGAAGCATATAAGAGGGGTTTGAGACAAAGGAAAACACTGGACGGTGAAGCAATGACAATTGGCACATTAACTACTGATTATTTTCCTCTTCCAAATTATCATTGCTTCTATTTGTATCGCATCATTGTCGGCATCCTTCCATCTATGTGAGATGATGGGTATTCAGTATATCCATTGTTGGTGGGATCATTTTGTATGGTGTAATTCTGTTGAGGGCTGAAGAAAAAGAGGGAACACAGAGGCAGGTTCTGCCAAAATGGTGCATGTGAATCCAGTGTCATTTTGGGTTGCTGTTTTCAACATTGATGCCTGCTGTCAAGTTGCTGCAGCCTCTGATCATCATGCTGTCCCTCAGATAATGGCTGGAAACTTACAGTCTTGCCCACCATGTGAATTGGAGCGGGCGAGGGGCAGGACATAGAAAAGTCTGTCGATCTCAGGCGAGATTTTACAATTTTGAGACAAGCAAGGCCATCCCCCTTCACAGCATTAAACAAATGGGACATGACACAGAAGGTAAGATTGCCTGGAAGAATCCTTAAACCAGCATCCCATGCTATAAGCAAGCTGGCATGAGGGAAAGGCTATTTCAGAGATATGAGTCATTTGTTGAGCATTAGCATGCAACCTCCTCCCTCAATCATAGCCCTCACACAGTACCTAACTGACACACAAGAATAGATAAGAGGTACATATAGATTCTGAGAAAGGATAATATTAAGGAATAATATGTTGTCTGTCTGCACATTGAAATTTATTGTAAATAGAATGTTCGCTGACATGGCACTTTGTTCCTGGTGAAGGTTCAAATATTTACGAAGTGCTAATATGCACATCCAATATCATTATTTCCCCCTGTCATCAGCTGGTATCTCCCTCTTTAAAAATCAGTGTTAAGGCCTTCGTGACACATTTGTAAGCATTGTTGCTACAGTTGATGTCTGACTGTTTTCCTGGCTCTAGCTACCTTGCCTGTCTACCCTGAAGACATGTCGAAGCCAGCGAGGTCATCTCTGCTTGCTGAGTGTTGCCATATTTTGACTGGACTGTCAGATTCATGATTTGCTCCTTCCATGAGATGCTGAGTATGCACTGCAAACATTGAAGACGAACATTATCGATCATCCTTCCTTGATAGTTGTAGGTTACTCAACTTACAAGCCAAATAACAAGGTACGAATAGCATACCTCATCACTTCCATATGTAAACCAGTGAGCTGAAAGCTACATAACTTCTTTTTCTCCTTATTGGGCAGTGCCAAGAGGGCAGTGGCAGAAGGGATGGAGCTTAATGGGGGCAGGGCCTCTGGAGGGGAGGGGATATCAGTGAGGGTGGTGTGGTGGGGGATTCCACTGCCACTCTGCACTTTGGGCTTGGTGACAGAGGGAGGGAAGCCAGCAAATAGGGCTGGCCATCAGGGTGGGCGAGGGTTGGAGGTGGGGGGCGGAGTCAGCCTCAAGGGGAAGGAGGCGGGATTGGGACTACCTGAGGTGGGGGAACAGTGGTCGGGGTGAGGGAGATCAAGATGGGCTAGGGTTGGGGCGGGGATTTGGGGCTGGCCCGGACACATCTGGGGGGCTAATGATAGAGCTGTGAGGGGGGTGATTGCATGGCCAGTGATGCAGGGTTGTGGAACTGGCTAGCGATCGAGAGGCCAGCAGTGTGGGCCACTGCGCATGTGCCAATTTCAGCACTGACGTATTGACAGAAAAGCAGTGGCCCACTGAAAACTATGCTGTCGGCCTCTCCTGTAGGATTAGGCCTGTCCGCATTTTTTTAATGATATTCACATTCATGCACTCATCAGTGCACGAAATGTGGAAGATTTGTTTTGAAGATTCTGCTGAAAAACCAGCAGGATTTACTCCAGTTTTTACATGAATTCAACACTTAGAAAGGTGTGATGTTGAACAGGGTGGGCAAAGAAGGGAAGGGGAGAGAATATAGTGTGTGTTGCCCTTTTTGTGCAACTTCTCAGTATTCTGGGAGTGAAGGAGTTGGAACTCAGTGCCCCAAGATGACTGGGTGGCACCTGATGCCCAGGCAACATTGTCTGAGATCTTAGACTTCTGATCCCTTCTTCTTGGACTTGGTGTCAACCCCAAGCTGACTTCTGGATCCAGCTGACATTTTCCCAGTCAAGATTTAGTACAAACATAATGAAAATTTAAGACATGCAGTGAAATTATTTGAGTCTGGAGTAAATGACCCAGGCACCGTTCCTCTCGCATCTCTTTGTGCCCCATTCAGTTGCTGAAAAGTCCAGGCAGAACTTTTTTTTTACAGATTCTGCATAGATTCTTCACAGTTCAGCTGCTAACATCCTGCTTTATACAATTTGTACATCAATAGCTGTTCCAACATGAATACCAATATACCTCGGAAACTCACATTTAACTCTCTCTCCTTTCTGTAAGGAAGCAATAGTTTTGAAGAAATACTGGACTTACCCCTAGTAAATATTGCGGATTGCCAGTTCTTACTTTCATCACATTTTAAAATGTGGACTAGATTTATCTTGGACTGCATGAATAATGGGGCTTTGATCTGCCTTCAGGGAAATATACATAGAATTTAGATAGCAACCACTGTTTGAATTGTTCTTCAAGTGGGACTGGGAGCTATAACGATAAATTGCTGCACTCTTATTCAGGTGAAAGCGAGCTTGAATCACTGTGTTAATTAATGTTCACGCCAGAATTTCCCCCAAAGGATGAATTTGTAACGTTAGTTTGTTTACTGGAGGAAAGGAGAGAAAACTGAGTAAAAACAGTACCTTTGCTTCATCAACTATCTCCAGAAAGCTGCAGCAAGAGGCTGATAAAAATATGCCTTCTAAAACTGTAGATCACTTCTTTCACTTTTCTGAAAAAGCACTATGGAAATAAATCTGGGCTAATGTGGCTGGAGGTGGCTAGAGAAATGTATTCTGCAGAAAACTATGGCAATAACATGGTAGTCATTCATAACTCTGCAGTTACACATGGGGACAGAGAGGGCAATGAAGCTGTAATCTCCAAAAATCTATAAGCAGTTCATGTTTTTGTCGGGAAGGTTGTTGCTGAATATATCCACTGAGGAAAATCCAAAATGAGTGAATAGGAGCCAGGGGACCCTATTATCTATCTCTGAGCAGAGGTTATTCTCCTACAACAGTCTGCAGATCAGCACTGTTACACAAGCAGTACTGGTATGAAGTTGATGGCCTGACTGAATCATTCCATACCATTAGAGTGGAATAAAACGAAATCAAAATATAAGAAATAAGTGTTGAACAACAACAAGTCGAACAGGAGTGGATGTGGTCCAGGCACATCATTTGTTTTCAATCTTAGAAACAGAAATAAAGCAAGGCAAATAAGTTAATTAATTAATTTATTTATCAGTCACAAATAGGTTTACATTAACGCTGCAATGCAATCACTGTGAAAATCCCCTAGTTGCCACACTCTGGAGTCTAATTGGGTACACTGAGGGAGAATTTAGCATAGCCAATTCACCAAACTCGAGAGAAAACTGGACCTGGAGGGAACGCATGCAGACATGATGAGAATGTGCAGACTCCACGTAGACAGTGACCCAAGCTGGGAATTGAACCCAGGTCTCTGGAGCTGTGGAGCAGCAGCAGTGCTAACCATTGTGCCACCGAGCAACCCCGTTTAAGTTTAAATGAATGTCCCTGGAACTGAACTCATGATATCTTAATGTTCAATGTAAATACGTTCAATACAAAATTTAGCCTGTAAAATCAGGCATCACGTTGTCATTCATGAACCAGCTGGGTTCTTCTGAAAATCAACAATGGTGTCATGGACATCAGATCCTTAATTCCAGATTTTTTTTATTGAATTCAAATTATCCCATCTGCGATGGCAGGATTCAAACCTGAGTCTCCAGAGTATTAGCTGAGTTTCTAGATTAATAGTCTAGCAATGATACCACTAGGCCATCGCCTACCCTACTACTTGATGCTCACAATGCTTATTTTGGACAGTTACACATTCCAATTACTGTAGCGATCCTCCATTTGGATATTGCTCAGTTAGTACATTACTGCTGAGGAAAAATGTGCCGAGACATCAGAATAAACATCAAGGGATTTCTTGAAGTATGATACACTATGAGAGAAGACGTGGCAATGGGCGCAGAAATTGTTTTCGATGCTGTTGCTCATTTGACATTTATTACTTTGCATTAATAATGACAATGACTTCAGAATTACATCTTTTTGCCTCATTCTTTATGATTTCTGTTCATGTGGTTTATCTGGTTTGGGACCCTTTGTAACTTTTCCAGCATTGCCTAATTGTAACCTGAAATTGTGAAAGCAGACAGCACTAGGAAATTGTGCAGATTCCTATTCCTTGGTTTAATTTTATGAGCAAATTCAAAAGAATAACTCAGTGGCTCAACAGTAAATAATTGACCCAGTAGTCTGAAAAAATAACTGCTGGGGATTGCTCATTTGTGTTCAGAAGGATGAGCTGTTTCAAAAAGGCTTCCACTTCAAGCCCTCTTTGAGTACTGTTCAGAACAAAAGAGACAATTCCACCTGAATAAAAAAATTGTCAATACTTGCGAGAAAAATTACAGAAAACATTTAGTTTATCTGTGATTTGGTTCATTTTAAAGTTGACATATATAAAGTCAAAGAATGATTCCTATTTCCCCCCACCTGAACACCTCTCCACTGCTTCCTGCTCCCCTCACCCATCCGTATGTGGTTAATCAAATAAGATTAATAGGCAATGCACAAAGAACCCTAACAATGATTTATGTACAATGGCTTGGTATCTGGAAATCAGTATCACTTCAGGAATATTTATGAAGGAGTAATATTTTAAAACCGCCTTTTCATTCCAGTTTTTTATCAATAACATTTCATCGATATATTTGTTTTTGAAATTCTTATTTTCTAAAGATTCCTCACTATTTATGGGTAGGAGAATTACAGGGAAGTGGGACTAAATATCTTAGGAAACAAATATAATTTGCTCCAATTGGGATCACTTCAAAGTAGCATGTTCATTATCAAATACTGATCAAATGAATGAGAAACTTTGGGATAACTTATTTAGTACATGGAAATTGCTGGATATTACATATGAGAGGGTTACTGAGGGAATATCACGATGATGATAGTCCATGAATATAGTCCATGAATTATATTAATATATTTAATATTAGTATAATTTAACATTAAATAAGAAAATAATTATAAATCATTCATGACTTTTTCCCTTTAATCATACATATTAGCACTGCTTGTAGCTATTTGTGTATGTATGTACAGTTAAATCAGAATAAACAAATTTTCAGGTGCATACTGTGAACTTCATGTGCTGCATGTAGTCCCTATCTTGTCTTGCAAGTATATCACATTTGGCAACAAGAGACAGCTATAGATTTTGCTAGCCAAACAAATTTTGTTTTGGGGAAGTTTCCAGCAAAACTAGTCAAAGAGTTGAGAGTTTTGTTTGCTGAGAAATAGTTTTGAAATTCCAGATTTGGTGAAAAGGCTGATTGCATATGTGGGCGGACTGACCTATGAAGATGACTGCATCAACAAATATTATTTGGCAACTGGAAGAACATAGTAATGGGCATAGTTGTATGTGGAATGGCCAGATAGTAGTTTTTCACTACTAATAATATCCTCAATATTCTTGATAATCTGGTTGATAACCAGAAAATGGAGGAAAGTAACAGTGTGATATTTTTGACTGAAGCAGCCACAGAAATGTATCAAACGGTCAAACTCTGCTAAATCGAAAGACACACACTATCAAACATCAGGTCAATGAAGGCTTGGTTGAAGCCAATTGGTTCTGAAGCACAAAGATATCCAGTGGATGTCCAAAGGGCATCTTAGTCTAAGTAGCATTGGAAGGAACTCCAATAAACATCAAGATCCACCTCGATGCATCAGACAATATGAACTTTGAATTACTATATTGTTAAAAATTGAGTCACCATCAACTGGAGAAACCACACTGAGAATTACAAAGCTATGGATAAGACAAAATCCCCAGAATGGAGAATGTATTGATTCCAGGCACATACAAGTTGCAAAGTGCAAAATTGCCTATCATTGTAGTGAATGGTAAAAACTCAGTCACATTAGGAAGCAGCACTTAAGCCACACTTAGCACAGTCAGTAAAAGAGAAACAATTCAAGCAGTAAGAGAATCATGATAGGGGTAGAAAGAAAGCAGTCTGAGATGACCTGGAAAGTTAATGTGTAAGAACATCATCAAAAGTGATTGAAGTGGTTACCAGGAAGAATCGAGAAAATGTGAGGTTCTTATAAATATTTTGCAAAGATGTTTTGCAGTGGAAAGACTGGGTACATGGAAACCACATTTTGTTGCCAGAATTTTAGGAAGAAGAAGGAAGTTGGGAAAAATCAAATGAGCCTGATGAATTGGAAGTTGGGATATAAGTAGAATGGTTATTCCAATACAAGTTGTTCCTGAAACCAGTTTTGATCTCAGTCAAAGTCAGACAGATACATCTGATGGAGTGGAAAGTTCAATCGAACGTCAAAATCAAAATCAGTCTTTGTTGAGTAAACTCTCTTCAGACTCAGACCAAAGTAAGTTCAGGTCCTTCCTGAAGTTCTGGAAATTTGGGTTAAGAAATAAGACAAGCTCTTAAGCATAAGAAACCTGTGGTTAATTTGGATATGTAAATAAATAAAAAGCAAAAAATAAACTCTGTAAGTAAGCAGCCTCCTACAGAATCCAGGAGGCTGGGATCTGCAAATAGTTAAATAACCAATAAATGGTTCATACAAGGCTCAAGATCTCCTTACTGAGACATTTAAAGAACCCATACTATATATATATCTTGGCAGCGAATAGAACTGGATTACAACAATGTCAACAATTTCTATCAAGGTTTTGAAAATGTTTACAATCCTTCATTTGTTGCAGGAAGAATACAATTTATGAAAATGAAATCAGTCTTCACTCAATCTACCTCTGTTGTTATAAAGAAGCTGATGGCAATGCCATTCTCCAGTCCCATGTTAACTCTATCTCTGCTGAGCACCTTTACATTACGAAGGCACGAAGGCACCAAAACATACTAATGGCAATTATTGTGCTGAATTCACAATTATTATTTCTCTTTACAATGTCTATATTTTCAGTGAAATTTAGTTTATGCAGGAAGTAGTCCATGATGGAACAACTAGAAATGTCACCAATGTTTTAAACTTGCAATGGAGATCCTCATACTAGCATCTTGATTGAAATAAATATTTTAATGCAATAGGAACTTCATAATCATCTCCTGGAATACGTAGTCACTTTAGAAAGGAGAAAATATTTATTTAGACTCATCTAATTCTGTTTTTTTTTATCAATGTTATACTCTTCCCTGTTGATGATCAACAGTCCTTGATGTATTATCCAAATTACTATTCTTAATGGCTGAACATAACTAATGAAGGTCAGCAGATTATTTCACAGTGGCCACTTTAATAGCCATACCTCGCTGCGTCCTCACTTGTTGTCCATGTATTTTCATACTTCAGCTGAGATTAGCTAACTCAGCACAACTGGGACATTCTTTGTGACTGAATATATTATCAGACAGTACACTTACTCATTAGGTTATTAGGAAAATTTCCACATGTCAACTTTATTCTTATGCTACCTACAGTCAGCTATTAATTGCCTTAAGTGTTGGAGGAACACAGGTTGAACACAGAGGATACATTTGCAAAGCATGATAAATTTAATAATCCAGACAGAATACTAAATTAGATAATGCATTGTTAGGAGCATTAGATTCCACAATTCCTGCCGTGGCCATTCAGATAAAATGCAGGAAAATATCTCTGCTGATAATTAATTAGTGAGATTGTGCTTAAATTTAATATTTATTTTGAAATTTCTGATGGTTTTGTCATACTGTCATTGAGATGTCAGTGTATGTGGTGCCATGGCATAATGGGATGTAAGCTTGACAACCTACTATTGCTGAGTTCCTGATTATAACTGTGGTGTCTGGAGAGATGCTAACTGGAGGCAGCTGCCACCCGTATGGGTAAAAGAGGAGAGGACTCTCTGTTAAGCTATAATCAGTTATGTCATGGAATGTCTTGTTCCCTTGGCTGCGGGAAGTGCTGTGCCCAGTGATGAAAGCAGGAAGGCAGAACAGAATGAACTTGTCCCACATTTCAAAATAATACAGCAATGTTAAGTTTTTCTAACAATGTTCTGGGCTTGCACCCGTATTATAAGGAATATCACCATTTTGTTAGGCTCACAATGCATCCCCTGAATTATTACCTCCGACTGAGAGTACTGCAATTTTAAACACAAATCATAACAGTTTCCTAACAATTCCGTACATATCATTCTGTCTGACATTTACTGATTCACAATACTATTCATATGCTAATTGATTGCAATATAAAGCAATGATAAATCAACTGTAGTAGTGTACCAGGAAACGCAATAAATGCAGACAATAACATAATCTCCTGAGGTAACAGATGGTGCTATCAAATGTTTAACCACACCTTTCTGCAACTCTTTTGTATGGATATCTACAGATGGATATTTTTATTGTGCAATAAGCTAAAGTCAGAATTATGATCCTATTTAAGTAAAGGAGGAGCAGATCAAAGTTAATCTGTTGCTGAAACACTGAACCAGTTGAGATTTAGTTCTCGTGGAAAATATACATAGTTACAAAGTAGTTAGCCTTATAAAGATGACTTTGTGCTATTGACCCAATGATTTAGTAACTGATCAATCCCTTTTGGTAGACCTGTGTTATCATTCACTCTCATTTACAAAGGCTTCCATCATGGAGATCTGTTTATTGTGATAAGTATAGTAAAAGTCATAGCTTGTCCTACATAGCCCACAAGCACTATGACAAACATCGTTTGAATATGATACATAATCATAACATAAAATGCTAAAGGTCCTAGAAGAGATTTTTAAGATACACACATCACCAGTTAGTAGAAGAGCCATTAATTTTGTACCAAAATAGCAAATAGCTTCTTTTGAACCACAAAATGTATTTTTCCTGCATATCATTTTAATAAGCCCATCAGTACTGTGCAGTTTGTGTTCAATTCAATAATCATATTTATATAATTTGTGATCTTTGCTTCAGAGTTTATCTAATTTCTCATAACTCATTCTGCCTGCTTATAACCGAATCCAAGCTAAAACTTTGCATTTTCTGCACTGCATGCTGTCAGAATGCACATTGTTTAATTGAAATATTGCATCAATCAAAGAGTTAAAGTTACTAGAGGATTGACTTTTCAGTCCTTTTAAAATAGACAAAAGGGTGATCACACAATAATCTCCGTGGAATTTTATAAAGTAGAACAAGATGTAAGAATGCACCAATTAGGTTCTGACAGAGTGAATAAAATATTGTCTTGATTTTTTTTATAATTTTGAGCCACAGATATCACAATAATGTTCAACTTTCTTAAACTAATGTGGCACTAATCAGTCAGTCCCAGACTGAGAGGGAGAAGTATGACAGACCACGTTTGTGTTATTTTTCAATATAACATGCTAACATAACTGTTAATTAAATGGAGATTTAAGTCAAAAATCCAGTCAACTTTATTCATATTATTAACTATGGAACAAGTGTGTTTAATATTATTTTCATAACCTGCAGCACAATTTTCTTCATTGTGCAAGTACTAGAAACAAGTGAAGTAGCAAGCCCTCGTGTCAGACAGTAAATTAAAACAATGGGAACTTTACAGACCTAGCAGCATGATTTCGAGCTGTCTTTAAACAGCAAAGGATATTTCATTTAATTGCGCCAGATGTCACAAGCTTTTAAGAAGCAGAAGTTTTGTACCTGATGTGAATACTGAAAATAAAATTTGGCAACAAAAAATCTTCTGAGATTGAATAGTTCAGGTGTTTAGCATGCATATGTGCCGTTCTCTCATTTCACTTTTATATTTGTATCAACGTCAAGAATTGACTAAAGTTGTGTTGATGTATATTATTTACCCACATCTGCCTGAAGACATCATCAAAAGAATTTTGTGCTTTTAAGGGATGTAAAAGATGCTTGTTTATAAAGTCGCATACTCCACTATTTGATCCTTTTCAAGTTTCACTCTCCCTATGACAGGTAGCTTACTTTAATTTTTTTACTTTGAAATCCATTTTTGTCCCTCGTGTATTAATAATCTTGTCTTGTTTAAAGTGCTTCAGCCCTCGTACTATGCTGCGCCTTGCATCTGGCTCCATTCACTCAACATTAGTAACTATTCTACCACTAGTCCCACTTTCTTTTAACTCTGTTCAGTCGTCTGTGCCACATCACATCCTTCCCACCTTTAAAAAGTGTTCTCAATTTTCAGTTATTCAGTATTCACTGCATTTTGCTTCTGACCCAATTTGAATTGTTGCTCAATTAAGTTTTATTTTCTTGCTGTTTAGGGAACCAAGTATGTAGCTTATTCTCTAAGTTAGTTTTGTACAGAGGGCATAGCTGATTCCCTTTTGACTTTGTCTTTGCAGCTTTCCCAGTTTTTCTTACCATTTGGCACCCACAAAGTGCCAAACAACATAAAGTGCCTCAGGGTATTTACTGCTCGACAGGAACACTCGGAAACTGCAAGTGCCATGTTTTTATAATGACATAAAAACACCAACCATTCACAAGGGATTGTGTAAACATGTTGTGAGTTTGTTTATTTAAACTAGGCATATGGGAAGTTATATACACAGATAAAAAGCTTGAAAATATCAGAAGCAACACTATGTTTGCTGGATCACATGACACACTTCCTTTCCAGTGATGGTATGCTGCTATCACTTAAAGGTATACGACAATGGCAAGTATTATTGTTTCTCACTATTCAGAAATATATTTATAGTCTTGCCTGTTTACAGAATTAAGCAAAAATAGTTCTTCTGTTCTATGACCACTGCATAAAACTGACAGAAAACAAGTCAGAAATGTAATTTCCTAAATAGCTGGAAAATAAATCTTAATCAGAAAACATTCCAAGTTGTGTTGGCAGCAAAAGTGGTGGCACAGTGGTTAGCAGTACTGCCTCATGCGTCAGAAAACTGGGTTTGATTCCCAGCTTGGGTCACTGTTTGTGTGGACTCTGCACATTCTTCCTGTGTCTGCATGGGTTTCCTCCTGGTGCTCCGGTTTCCTCCCACCATCCAATAGACATGCTGGTTTGGTGGATTGGCTGTAAATTCTCCCTTAGTGTACCCACAGAGCAGTTGAACCAGGAACACACCTCATCACAATGGATGTCTTGGCACTCTACACCAGCATCCCCCACAATGATGGCTTTGCTGCAACTGCTACAGTACTCAACTCTGACAACTGCCAACCTTCAGACACAATTCTATAACACATTCGCTTCACCCTGGACATGTCTTCATGTCTTCACCTTCAACAACCAATTCTTCTTCATCCAGACATGTGAAACAGCCATGGGGACCAAACTCACACCTCAATATGCCCACATCTTCATGCATAAGTTCAAACAAGACTTCTTTACCTCACAGGATTTTCAACTGACACTATATGTCAGATACACTGATGACATTTTCTTCTTTTGGACTCATGGCGAACAATTACTGAAATAACTACATGATAACATCAACAAATTCCATCCCACCGACAGATTCGCCATGGACTATTCTCCGGAATCAGTTGCATTCTTGGACACACACATCCCCATCAAGGATGGTCACCTCAGCAATCCACTGTACCACAAACCCATGGATAACTTCATGATGCTCCACTTCTCCAGCTTCCACCCTAAATACGTTAACAAAGCTATCCCCTATGGACAAGCCCTCCGTATACACAGGATCTGCTCAGATGAGGAGGATCGCAACAGACACCTACAACACTGAAAGATGACCTCATAAGAACAGGATATGGCACTCGACTCATCAATCAACAGTTCTGATACACCACAGTGAAAAACCACACAGACCTCCTCAGAAGACATGGTGGAAAGAGTACCTTTCATCATTAGTATTTCCCCAGAGCAGAGAAGCTGCAACATCTTCTCCAGAGCCTTCAACATATCATTGATGAAGATGAACATTTCACCAAGGCCATTCCCATGCCCCCACTTTTTGCCTCCAAACAACTGCACAACCTCAAACAGACCATTGTTTGCAGCAAACTACCCAGCCTTCAGGAGAACAGTGAC
The DNA here is from genome assembly GCA_024679065.1 of Sphyrna mokarran. Lineage (NCBI taxonomy): Eukaryota > Metazoa > Chordata > Chondrichthyes > Carcharhiniformes > Carcharhinidae > Sphyrna > Sphyrna mokarran. The sequence continues at coordinate 97,763,556 of JAGIQG010000003.1, read as the reverse complement.
CATGACACCACACAGCCCTGTCACAGCAATCTCTCCAAGATGTGCCAGATCATCGACACAGATGCCATCATCTCATGTGAGAACACCATCCACTCTTGTGACTCGGCCAGCATTGTCTAGCTGATATGCTGCAGGAAAGGATGTCCTGAGGCATGGTACTTGGCAAGACCATGCAGATGCTACACAACAGATGAATGAACACTGCTCATCAATCACCAGGCAGGAGTATTCCTTTGCCATCCAGGAATGCTTCAGCAACCATGGGCATTCAGCCTCTGATCTTTGGGTTAAGGTTCTCCAAGGCAACCTTCACAACACACAACGCAGAATCGTTGAGCAGAAACTGATAGCCAAGTTCTGCATACATGAGGATGGCCTCAACCGGGATCTTGGATTCATATCACACTATCTGTAATCCCCACGATTTGCCTGGGCTTGCAAAACCTCACTAACTGTGCTGGCTGGAGACAATACACATCTCTTATACCTGTGCTTAACCCCCTCTCCACTCATATTGTCTGTACCTTTAAAACTTGATTACCTGTAAAGACTCACATTCCAACCATTATCTTGTAAATTGAGTTTGTGCCCTGTTTGAGAACACAAGTCCTGAAGAAGGAGCTTAAAGTTCCGAAAGCTTGTGCAGTCAAATAGACCTGTTGGACTTTAACCTGATATTGTGAGACTTCTTATAGAGACTGGAGACTCAGGTATTTGATTGCCTTCTTAGAGGATATGAAATTAAAATTGAAATTGAAATCGAAATTGAAAGGAGAAAAAAAACCTGCATGAAATGATGGCACTAATTGACGAAATCATCCCTAGCCCATGTATAAAAATTGTATTTGTGTAATTTTTGATCTTACCTGCTCATTTCAAAAGATTTCAACCATTTAACAGACCTTATTGTAGCTTAGTGAGAAATTATATGGGAATGAATTGGACATTGTGTGGAATTCCATGTTAATATGATCATTCTGCAAATTTATCTTGTCGGAAAACGAAACTTCATTATCGATTAAATGTGGAGTACAATTTTTAATAGCTCATTCCTGCATTCGCCTGAACAAAAAAATTCATTTTCTTTCTAATGACAAGATAAATGTACTGAAAGCACTTCATTATGAATCTAGATAATAAATAGCAAGAGAAAAACCTGGTCCATTAAATCTTAGTTATTCACAGAAAATTGTGAGTTTAGCATGGCTGCTAACATTTTGTACAGTATAACAAAGTCATGTTCTTCATCCAATCCAACGACAGTGGCAAGACATGTCCCACTGTTTACTTTTAATAGGTGTATTCATTAATACATTAATACATAAGCTGTTAAATAATCAGAAGCTGGAAATTTAATAAAAACAACAATCTGCACAAATACTCACAATGAGTCCATTTTCTTTTCTCCATCTTGATCAATAAGATTTTTCATTCAAAACTTGTGCGAAGAATTTGAGATGAATCGATCTGGTAACCAGTTGCTCTGTGCATTATCTAACAAGGTCTACAGTGGCATGATTCCAGATGTTGAGCCAGAGGTATGTCCATGATGGAATTTAGCTGCTGACCTTGCCAACACACATGAGGTTCTTGTAGCATTTTCTTTGTGTTTGTGTCTCCCTGTGAGCTGTTGGCTCTGGTCTGCAGGTGGTGTTGTTGGGTGGGGAGAAGGGATGATGAGGTGATGAGGTGGGGGGAGTTGTAAATGATGCTAGATGTCCCTTCTAGAAATTAGTAACTGGCACCCTCAGTTTCTAGGGTTTGATTAAAACACATTCTAGAAGCTGCATAGGTGCATGCCCCAACTTTGGCTTAATCTTCACCATAATCCCCTTTAGAGTCCAAGGACAGAATTTTACGAGAATCACTCTAAGTGTCCAGCTAGTGTAGAATGGGGAGAGTTCCTAATCTGTTTTTTTGGATGAGTTTTCACGCTCTATTTTATGTACTTATCCACAGAAAAAATGGTCTAGACCATTTCTAGCTGCAGCAGGCAGTGAACTGGGCTTAATTTGCCAGCCAACCTGTAGACATTGCTACTGTGCATGTGCAAGTTCAGCAGCAGGGATCTGACAGACAGAAAGAGAGAGAAAGATGGAGGGAGGGAGGGATGGAGAGAGAGAGAGAGAGAGCTGTCAGGCCCCTGCTGCTGCAGCCTGGCTAAACCAAACACCGTCCCCCTTGCCGCAATCAGAGGGACCTGTGGCCAATCACAAACCCCATAACGCATTTTGCCCCTGCCATCTCCCTGGCTATCCAGACCAATTGCATTGCAGAATGGCAACAGCTACCCATCCTTTGATCCGATCCCATTGCAATGGGGCCCTCTCCCTCATCCTGATTGGATTGTCCCCCTTGATGTCCTGCCCCTTTCATGTCTCACTATATTCATCCCTTGTCCCCATAAGCCCTGTCCTCACAGGCCCTGCCTCCTGATGCTGCCTGGTGGACGCTGCAAGGTGACTGGTGGGCATTGCCAGGTGTCAAGTTGGCAGTGCCAAGGTGGTCTCCCCAGGGGTCCTCAATGGCCTCAGTTCCACTGCTGAAGCCAACAGGACTTTTCCCCATTCATGGGGAGCAAGTGCTCTCTTCACCGGAGAGAATCTCTGCTGGCAAAACCACAAATGGAGTGAGCCCGGATGATTGAGTGCCCGGCTTATATTAAACACATGTAATTCATATTTAAATATATTTAAATAAATAATTCAGCCTTTCCCCCATTTCTGGCAAGAGTTGACCTTGCTGAAAATCCAGCATTTTTATATCAATGGGCATGGTGAGCCAGTTAAATTCTGCCCGAGCGTATATTCACCAACATGAGGGATTATTAGCAAAGTGAAAATGCAGAGATTTTCCTTCCTTGCAGCATCAAGAATCTTCTTCCTTGCAAAACATTATTACAATTACTAACTGATTGTCATTGAAGGGCATGTTCCCTGAACTGTAAGAGTATAAAATAGCCAAACCTCAAAACCACACATAGAGGTGAACAGCACAGGCACTAAGTGGTTAACTGTAACTTTCAGAGTTTGAAGCAAATTGAAACTCTGGCTCATCTGAAGACTGAGAGGGCCATTATAAATGGCACAGAGCAACTGGCATTGCATGGCGTAATTAGTTCCTGCCAAGAATGAAAGTAACATTCACACTTTAGTCAACCTTGGAGTCAGGTATCCTTCTCCATGGTGAAGGGATCATGTTATTTTATGTAAACAGCAGGAGAATTGGCTGTGTCTGTATAGTCCTGTCTAGATTTGAAGATGGGTCTAGATGTTATTTGGTAGCGCAAGCTTTCAGAGTGTTGCTCCTTCTTCAGGGGAAGAGTTGTGTTCACAAACAGGCACAGGCTGAAACATAGACACAGACTCAATCTATAAGATAATGGTTGGAATGTGAGTCTTTACAGGTAATCAAGTCTTTACGGGTACAGACAATGTGAGTGGAGAGAAGGTTAAGCACAGGTTAAAGACATGTGAATTGTCTCCAGCCAGGACAGTTAGTAAAATTTTGCAAGCCCAGGCAAGTCATGGGGGTTACAGATAACGTGACATGAACACAAGCGGAACTTGGCTGTCAGTATCTGCTCAACAATTCTGCGTTCTCGTGTGTTGTGAAAGCCGTTTTGCAGAACATTTACCTGAAGATCAGAAGCTGAATGCCTGTGACTGCTGAAGTGTTCCCCAACAGGAAGACAACAGTCCTGCCTGGTGATTATAGCGACTGCATGATCTCGCAAATCTACCATGCCTCGGACATGCTTTTCTGCAGCTTATCAGGTAGACAACGTTGGTCGAGTTGCAAGAATATGTACTGTGTACCTGGTGGATGGTGTTCTACCGTGAGATGATGGCATCCGTGTCGGTGATCCAGCACGTCTTGCAGAGGTTGTTGTGTGGTGCACTGTTCTCCTGAAGGCTGGGTAATTTGCTGCGGACAATGGTCTGTTTGAAGTTGTGCAGTTGTTTGAAGGCAAGAAGTGGGGGTGTGGGGATGGCCTTGGTGAGATGTTCGTCTTCATCAATGACGTGTTGAAGGCTCCGGAGAAGATGTCGTACCTTGCTCTATGTATATCTTGTTTGTGAACACAACTCTTCATTCACCTGAAGAAGGAGTGACATTCTGAAGTCTTGTGCTAGTAAGTAAACCTGTTGGACTCTAATGTGGTTTGTGAGACTTCTTACAGTCCTGTCTAGACCAGGGCATTGAAGAAACCAAAATAAAGAGGTGCTAAGCACTGAATGACTCAGCTAAATGGTAACAGGATCTGTGCTTTGTGAGATTGTGACGTGAATCATAAAACAGAATGCATTGGAAAACAGAGACTGCAGTTAGGCCGAGAAGGATGGAAATCACTCATTTCTAGATCCAGCTCGACAATCAACACTGGTAACAATCACTCTGTGAGTGATTGTAAGTTTCAGACAGATCATACAGGGGTTTGTACTGGGACGTATTGTTGTTAATGCCAGTCAATCTCATATCGGGGTTTGTACTGGGAGGTATCATAGAATCATAGAATCCCTGCAGTGCAAAGGGAGGCCATTCAGTCCATCGAGTCTACACCAACCACAAACACACCCAGGCCCTATTGCCATAAACCCACATATTTACCCTGCTAACCCCTGACACTAGGGTTAATTTAGCATGGCCAATCAATCTAACCCACACATCTAGTCAAATCACAGTGGGATTTATACTGAGGAATTTTGCAGGTACAATAAACAAAAAATCTGAAGTTGACCCAAATTCAGTGCTGCATGCATTTTTTCGTTATAATTCCTGGAGTTCCAGAACTATCATGGAGTGGGAAAGGAGGTAGCCAGCAGGATGGAAACTGTGATAACGTGGCCCCTTTAATGAGTTATCCTTCGTGGGCTGCGAGACCGAACTGGAACCAATGATTTGATTTGCTTTATTGTTGTCGCGTGTATTACTGCAGAGTGACAAGTATTGTTTCTTGCATGCTATATAGACAAAAATCATGCATAAGGAAGGAGAGAGTGCAGAATGTAGTGTTACAATCACAGCTAAGGTGTAGAGAAAGATCAACTTAATACGAGGTAGGTCCATTCAAAAGTCTGATGGCAGCAGGGAAAAAGCTGTACTTGAGTTGGTTGGTATGTGATCTCAGACTTTATTTCTTTTTCCCACTGAAAGAAGATGGAAGAGAGTATGTCCAGGATGTATGTAGTCCTTAATTATGCTGGCTGCTTTTCCAAGGCAGCAGGATGTGCAGACATAGTCAAGGGACAGGAGGCTGGTTTGTATGATGGATTGGGCTTAATTCACAACTCTTTGTATTTTCTTATGGTTTTGGACAAAGTAGGAGCCATACCAAATGGTGATACAACCAGAAAGAATGCTTTCTATGGTATATCTGTGAAAGCTGGTGAGAGTTGTGGTGGACATGCCAATTTTCCTTAGCCTCCTGAGAAAGTAGAAGCATTGCTGGGCTTTCTTAACTATAACATTGGCGTGGGGGAACCAGAACAGGTTGTTGGTGATCTGGACACTTAAAAACTTGAAGCTCTTGACATTTTCTGCTTCACCCCATTGATGTAGACAGGGCTATGTTCTCCTTTATTCTTCCTGAAGTTGATGACTATCTTGTTTGTTTTGTTGACATTGAGGAAGAAGTTATTGTTGCCACCAGATTCTCTACCTTTCTCCTGTCCTCTGTCTCATCATTGTTTGCGATCCAACCCACTTCAGTGGTGTCATCAGCAAACTTGAAAATCGAATTGGAGTGGAATTTGGCCACATAGATATAGATGTATAAGAAGTGTAGTAAGGAGCTGAGGACACAGCCTTGTGAGCACCACTGTTGAGGATGATCCTGGTGGAGATTTTGTTGCCTATCCTTACTGTGGGTTAGGAAGTTCAGGATTCAGTCACGAAGGGAGGAGCCGAGCTCCAGGCCATGGACGTGATATAAATTTTTTGGGAATAATGGTGTTGAAGGCTGAGCTGTAGTCAATAAATAGGAGTCTGATGTAGGTGTTTTTGTTTTCCAGGATTTCCAGAGTGCAGTGCAAGGCCAGGGAAATGGCGTCAGCTGTGGAACTATTGCAGTGGTTGGCAAATTGTGGCGAATGCAGGAAGTCTAGGAGGTTGGAATTGATTTATGCCATGACTAACCTTTCAAAACACTTCATAATGATGGATGTCAGAGCCACCAAGCAATAGTGATTAAGGCATGCTGCCTGGCTTTTCTGTGGTGCAGGGATGATGGCTGTCTTCCTGAAGCAGATAGCGACTTCAGGTTGATAGAAAGAGAGGTTAAAGATGTCCATACTACCACAATCAGTTGGTCTGCACATGATCTGAGTACTCGTCTGCTTATCCCATCCAGGTCAGTCACTTTCCACGGATTGACTTTTGAGAAGGCTGATCTGATATCAGCGATGGTGACCACGGACACCAATTTGGCCAAGCCTTCTGGAATGGAGAACATTCTCTTGCTGACCACTTGCTCAGAACAGGCATAGAATCTTCTGATTTCATTGGAGAGGGGTGTATTGGTGCCAGTGATTCTGCACGCCTTCATCTTGTAGCTTGTTACGTCTTGCAGACATTGTCATAGTCAGTGGGTGTCTGTGTGGCTAGTCTGGGACTCCAGCTTTGTCTGGGGAATACTGTCTTTTGGCATCTCTGATGAATTTCCATTGATCATATTTGGCTTTCTCGTATAGGTCAGTGTCACCTGACGTGAACGCCACAATGTTGAACTTAAACAATCCTTGTTCATCAATGGTTTCTGGTTGGGAAAGACACGGATTTGTTTTTTTGTCACACAGTCTTCTACACACTTAGCAATGAAATCAGTTACTGCAGTGGCGTACTCGTTCAGACTGTTTGCAGAATTTTTAAATATTGGCCAGTCCACTGATCTGAAACAGTCCCATAGGAGATCATCCGATTCCTCAAATCAATATTGCATGACTTTCTTTATTACATTCTTCCATTACAGTTTTGACTTGTAAGCCGGGTGCAGGATCACAGCCTTGTGGTCTGATTTGCCAAAGTGTGGGCGGGCGATAGAGCGATAGGCATGTTTGATATTTGTGTAGCAGTGGTCTAGGATGTTTGGGCCTCTGATGGAGCAAGAGACATACTGGTGGCATCTTGGTAGGACTCTCTTGAGTTGGCCTGATTTAAGTCCCCGGCCATGGTGAACAAGGCCTCGGGATGTTTCATCTCAAGGTTATTGGCAGTAATGTATATTCCATCCAGCGGGGTCTTCACGTCTGCATGGGTGGGATGTAAACTGCCGTCAGGATAACAGAGGTGAACTCTCACAGAAGGTAGCAGGAGCAGAATTTCAGTGTCAGGTATCCTAGGTCTGGGGAGCAGAAAATTGCCAGTGATGCTACGTTTAGACAGCAAGAGATGCTGATTAGGAAACAGACCCCATCTCCCCTTACCTGGCCTGAGATTGCTGTACAGTCCATTCGATGGATTGAGAAGCCCCCTGGTTGTAGGGTTGTCCAGTGAAACAGAGCACACAGCAGTCTCTTGGTTCCCTTTGAAAAGTGAGTCTGGCTTTAAGTTCATCAAGCTTGTTTTCCAGAGATTGGATATTTTCCAGGAGTAAGCTGGGGAAAGGGGACCTTGGGGCCACATTGTTTCACTTTCACCTGCAGGTCTGCACTTTTCTTGTGCTTCCTGGAGTGGCTGGGAGATGGTGAGAGTGATATGCTGTATTAAAGCAGTAGTGCATCCAGTGAGGGTTTTTGCTTTGGTCGCAGTGTGGATGGAGAATTTGTTGCCTTGTTTGCAGTTCCTGTGTCGATAGAGGGGACTATGCATTTGGGATTTACGGATTGCATTCGAGCTGCAGTTTGGCTTCAGAGGTTGGAGGATATCCGGACCACACTCTGGTGTGGATGGGTCGAAGGCTGGTAAATGGATACTATCTCTGGGATCGCAGTTACAGATGAGCCGATGGCCGAGTACGTGTTACGATTCTCTGGCTCACTGCCAGGTCAGGTCTTCCTTTAGATGTCAGAGGATCTCTCAACCTGCAAGTAAATTTAAAAGAATAATATTAGTAATATTCAAACAATGGAGCAAGAACACACAAACTTGGGCCAATTATGAGGTAGGGCACGCAGTTCCAGGGCACGAAGGCTTCAGTTGGAGTCAGGGCTTTGTTGGGAGCGGATCCGTATAGTTGTGCTCTTAAGCTTTAACTGTACATAATTCTTCTCAGTCAATATATATTTTAGTTTGTTCCTTGCCACATCAAGTCACAGTTTATTTATTAATGTTACAAGTAGGCTTACATTAATATTGCAATGAAGTTACTGTGAAAATCCTTTAATTGCTGCACTCCAGCACCTCTTTGGATGCACAGAGGGAGAATTTAGCATAGCCAATGCATCTAAGCAGTACATCTTTCAGACTGTGAAAGGAAACCAGGGCACCGGGAGGAAACCCACACAGACATGGGGAGAATGTGCAGACTCCACACAGACAGTGATCCAAATAGGGAATTGAACCTGGGTGTCTGGCGCTGTGAGGCAGCAGTGCTAACCACTGTGCCACCATGCTTACAACAGGAACTGAATCACCATATAAGGATGAAGTTTTGGAAGATATGAAAATTGGTATTCGCACGGTTACTGAGGTTAGAGCTGAATCAGATAAAAGTAAAATGAGGAAGAATTTATTCAAAGAAATGGTGGTGGAAATATGGAAGTTTTCTTCAGAAGGCTGTGGATACTGAATCAATTTAATTGAGATTGCTAAATCTGTGAACAGTATTCAGGGGCAAAAGTAGACAAAAGGGATAAAGGTATAAATGGGGTAAATGTATGTAAATACATTTGCGGCACAGATTACCATGACTTAATTGAAGGGTACAGCAAGCTCGAGAAGCTGTATAGATTACTCCTGCTCCTATTCATTTGAAAATAGCACCTCTCCTCAAGTACACTATTTATTACACACAAAGTAATTTTCCCAATAGAGTAGCACATCCATATTTAATAAGCTAAGCAAATCTTTTCAATTAATCTTAGATTCCCCTTTGTATGATTTTGATTTTCAAAAGTAATTGCAAACATATTGACAGCATACCTGCATTAAGGGAACATTTCAAGGACATTAGTATAATAAATAAAGCTGTATTGATAAAACCAGACTTGGTCTAAACCCTGTAGAGTTATTTCTCAACATTAAGTAGCAAACAAGTGGACAGAGAATATATTGAGTACAACAATTGTCTGAAAGATTTGCCAGTAGGCTTATCCCAGTTTCCAGTCTCATGACCTGCCAACAATTAAAATCAATGTCTGGACCCACCTTCACAGTTCATACCCCTTTGCAGCAACCACTAGGAAATTATCTCCAAGATCTCCCCAGATTTTCCTAATATTGGCTGTGAGTTACTTTGAATGGCTTTCAAAATGGAGTTTCCTTGGGTCTGCATCACCCTGAGTTAGCAAGCAGGATCAGGAAATGGCATTGCTAATATAGTGATGCTGGAAATAGCATTGGTATTGTAATGTCACCACTTGACCTCAATTATAATTTATTCACAAATAAAGCTCTATCCATCAGGCTTAATTGTCATCCAGCAAATTTGTTGTAAAAACAGTACCAGGAGGAATACAAGACTTAGTTTTAAAATTGTACAGTTCCATGTCTGAGCACATGCAGGATGATTATGAGGCAGCGGAGGGCAGTTCTGAACATTGTTGGAACTGAATGATGATCAATGAAGAATATGACAAAACAAACTGCTCTTATGGGCAATGTCTCCACTAGAAATAACTGTTGCTAGAATTTTGTAATTAGACTGGAATTCTTCGGCCGTTCACGTCTCACCATCACTGCCAGTGAGAATGGAGAATTTGGCACTCAGGAGGACTGGAGGATCCCAGTTATGGGCAAGGTCAGGGAATCTGGCCCGTTGTTTTCACTCATAGGCCTGAGAAGATTGTTAACGCCAACCTGATTTCGATTATGAGCTTAGTGTGAACCATAAGACCATAAGATATAGCAGCAAAATTAGCCCATTCAGCCCATCGAATCTGCTCCACCATTAAATCATGGCTGATATGATTCTCATACCCTTCTCCTGCCTTCTCCCCATAGCCCTTGATGCCTTTATTAATAAAGAGCCTATGAATTTCTGTCTTAATGACGCTCAATGATCTGGCCTCCATAGCCCTTGCGGCAATCAATTCCACAAGTTCACCATCCTTGGCTAAAGAAATTCCTCCTCATGTCAGCTTTAAAGGATCATCTCTTCATTCTGAGATTATGTCCTTGAGTCCTAGTCTGTCCCACTGGTGGGAATATTGTCTCCACATCCACTCAGTTTAGCACTCATTATTCTGTAAGTTTCAATCATTCTAAACTCCCCAAATTAGACCTCTCCAAATCTGGCGTAGAGAAAAACATAGGTAGAAGAAGGTAGATCAGGCATTCACTGAATGTTAAAATGGCGGTGTGGGCTTGTTGGGCAGAAGGGCCTACTTCCTGTGCTGTGTTGCTCTTTGTTCTTTGTAAACTCGATCAAGTATAGTTTTAGCCTGTAAATAAATGAGCTGTATTTTTCCTAAACTAGTGAATGAGCAGTTATAGGCAACTGTTCTGATTGTTTGTTGTAGTTGTGGGAAAGGGCTTCAGAATCCCATGAACTTGCATTTTCTGCAAATATAATTCAAATAGTCTATCATTTTTTCTAAATCATCTGTTGTGAATTCAATTTCCTTCATTGTATAATTGTATTTCACATTATTTCAAACAATGCATGGAGCTTTATTTTAATTCTTCTCTGCTATCCCAAATGCATAACTAATCTTAATCCCTTTTTGTTTCTCAACTTTACTCCTTATTTTACAGTCATAAGCTTGTGCCAGCCTTGTGGTTATGTGGCTATTGGCAAACCATTCACTAACATTAGGAAGAATAGGGATTCAAACACTAAGTCTTACAGGATTCCATTCAATAGACACCCCATCTTCTAACCCAGTTTCTCAGTACTGTATTCAAGCTTGGAGTCATGTGGTTTTTGGTTTAATCAAATCTTTCAGTGGATCTTTGTCAAAACAGTCTTTATACAATTGAACTGCTCTTAAGGTAGCTGAAATTCAAGAAATGATGTTTAAAGGGACCTCAGTAAGATGTACCAAAACGTTTTGTGAGTCAGAAGTCAATGTACTTGCTTGTGTAGACTAAGTACCACAAGCAGTCCTCGAGACAATAAAAGGATTTTCAATGCAGAAGATTTCAGTTCTTAATACATTCTGAATGTCTCTTAAATTTATTTTTGCCTTTCTTTTGGCATAGATTCAACTTTTTAACCTGATATTAATATCAAATAAATAGCCTTGCAGTTACATGAGGTGAAATTTGTGGTGATTTTGATAAAGATTACCGATATATTTTTGATTGTATTGACTGGATTAAGCTTGTGACAGTGCTGAAAGATATTGGAGTAGACTGAAAAAATAGATGACTCATAATAAATCTATACATAGCATGATGGCAAAGTGGTTAGCACTACTGTCTCACAGCACAAAGGATCTGGGTTCACTTCCAGGTTTGGATGACTGGCTGTGTCAAGTTTGCATGTCCTTCATGTGTCTGCGTGGGTTTCTTTTGAGTGTTCCAGTAATGATCAAAGAAGTTTGAAGTCATAGAATCTGGCATTAAGATACGGGGATGACTGATAACATCAGTTATGTTTGTAGATAACAAAGCAGTTGTAGCAAGTGCTGTAAAACTAGTGATAAACTGGTTACAGTAGTCATGAGCTTTGGAATTAAAGTGAGCATTGCAAAAACAAAATTATGAAAACGCCCAAGTCACCGAGAAATATTCACGCACCCATTGAATTGGCATAAGAATTCAAGTATTTAGAAACCATGGTATCCGAAGATGGAAGGTATCACAAGGAAATAAAATAGGGATAGCAATGGAAAAAGCTATATTTAGTGAGGTTTGGTGGTATTTTCTTATTAGAAAGCTGAGTAAACAACCCAAAGAATGATTGATAAAGTATTTGATCTGACATGTTGTTTTACATGAATGTGAGACTTGGAAGTTATGAAATGAGGAAAATAATTTGCTAAATACCTAAGGGGTTTGAGAACAATGGAAAGGGTCTGTTGAGCAGAAATATTAACCAATGATGGGATGTTTTGGAGAGTGAATGGACAAAGAAATTTGCTGAAAGTAATTAGGGAGAAACAACCTAGGAAATAAACATTTAAAGGAACACAGACTTGTAAGATACATTATGGGATGAAGATTTCAAGGAGGAACAGGAAGAGAATACCAATGCTGGATAGCTTGAAAATTGAAATAAGTTAATGGTAAATGAAAAGACCAATATGAGCTAAGATCTGGCTTCGCACAAGGCACAATGAGGTTCATTATGATTTTAAGGAGAGTAAGGACCACACCTAAATGTCATAGAGTCATAGAGGTTTACAGCATGGAAACAGACCCTTTGCCCCAACTTGGCCATGCTGCCCTTCCATTCCTAAAACCCAAAGCTAATCCCAATTGCTTGCATTTAGTCCCTCTATACAGATTGTACCCATGTAACTATCTAAATGTTTTTTTAAAAGACAACCTCTAGCAGCTGTGTGAAAAAATTGTCCCTCTGGACACTTTGGTATCTCTCCCCTCTCACCTCAAACCTATGCCCACTAGTTTTAGACTCCCCTATCTTTGGGAAAAAGATATTGACTATCTAGCTGATCTGTGCTCCTCATTATTTTATAGATCTCTATAAAATCATTCCTCAGCCTCCTATGTTCCAAAGAAAAAAAGTCCCAGTCTATTCAGCCTCTTCTTATAACTCATTCCATCAAGTCCTGGTAGCATTCTAGTAAATCTTTTTCTGCACTCTTTCTAGTTTAATAATAACCTTTCTGTAACAAGATGACCAGAATTCACACAGTATTCCAAATATGGCCTTACAATGTCTTGTACAACTTCAACAAGATGTCCCAATTCCTGTATTCAATATTCTGACCAATAAAATCAAGTATACCGAATGCCTTCTTCACCACTCTGTCCACCTGTGACTTCACTTTCAAGAAGCTATGAATAGGTAAGCTTAGATCTCTTTGTTCTCTAAATCTTCCTAACGTTCTACCATTAACTGAGTACTAAATGAATTTCTAATTGGTAGTACAATATTAAAGTGAAAGTTATCAAAGTTATCCTTGAGATATATTTGTTAAATATCTACTAATAAGTAGAAACTGATACTTTTTTTGTATATTGTCAAAATATCCAGAATAATTTGCATTGTAATTGAGTATTTATTTGAAGAGCACTTTTTGTTTTTTCTTATTATTTTTGTGAACAGTCCAGGTAAATTTAATGATTACCTTTGAATTTTACATTGTATAAAATCTTAATGTTTAAAATTTTAACTACCCTAGCCAGCCCCTGTATTCCTACCTCCACTTTCCCATTGCACTTGATTTTCTGGTTGTACATCATATTTGAAGGTAAAACAAAATGATAATCTTCACAGTACCTTCCAGCACATACCCCTGATCTGCTTTCCGTATTACAGTGGATATCAAGTAGCTTATCCACACTGGGGCTCACTAATGTTCTTCAGTAGCCAATTAATGGCAATTTCTAGCCTCATGTTGCTTCTGCTGATAGGGAAAGCAGAGGCAAGGTGGATAGTCTGACAATGTTCACTGCACAGACTGTGTCAGGAAAATGGGGTTCCTCCATTGGAGGGTTCCCGGTGCCCAGCAAAATACTTTCTCAAAGATTTCCATTTAACCATCACAACCATCCCCTGCCACCCCCTCGCCCTACATCCCCACACTTCCATATCCCAGCCTTCGAAACATGGCTGCCCATCCCCATCTCCTCGCTGGAGTTTGCCGGGCAAGCTCATCCAAAATTCCAGGCTTACCTGAAGTCTTTCTCCCTGTACTCCTCTCTGAATCAATGAATGCTGCTCCCAACATAATAAAAATCACTAGTAAGCCAAATTAGCTCAGATTGTCAAATCTGCATATTTGAAAGGGATTAAAATTTGTGTCCTGGTCCAACCATCTTTGGTTGCCTCATCAATGACCTTCTTTCCACTATGAGATTAGGAGAGGGGATGTTTGTTGATGACTGCCGCAGCTTTTTCTGAATTGGGAGGCTTCAGGCTGACTTTTCCATGGAGCAGGGGGTGGGGGAGTAGGGGAAGTGAATGCATCCCCATATAAATACTGCCCATTGTATCGGTTCATTGGAGGTGCCATTTTCACAAAATGGTGCCTCCAATGAACAGAATGATGGTTAATCTGAAATTAGGCAACTGGTAAGCCATGACCCCACTGACTATAAAACCCATCAGGTCATTGATTAAGAAGACTGACATATCACATAATCTCAACCTGAAACTAGGCGAGCAACCATCGAGGTGAAGAGAGCAATCTTCAACCTCACCATCTTGTTAGATCATCTCCAACATGTCATATTTAATCTGGAACAGAAATATCCTTTGCCAATATAGGCATATTGTATGACATGCAGTGAAGGAATGGGGCAGTGTAATATTTTTCCTTCATCTTGGCAGCAAGCCAGTTACTGCTTTTGCTGTGGAAAAAAAAACAGACCTTGGCCAAAGCCGATCCCGATCAACACATAATTAACTGCTATGATTGATTTTTTTTAATATATCACTGCAATGCAGAAAACCATTCATCATTCAATTCATAAAAATAGCCAGATATACTATAAAGTTTTTGAAGGTGAAGTTCTTGAAAATAAATTTCAATCCCTCTCAGAAAAAAGTTTAACAATCTCAGTTAATTTGACCTGCCACTGATTTTTATCATTCACTTTTTAAAATTCACTCTGGGATGTGGGTCACTGGCTAGTGTAAGATTTTGAGAATTCTACTAATTTTTATAAGCTGTAATATTAATATATAACAGGCAGAACAGTGGCACAATGGTTAGCACTGCTGCCTCGTAGCGCCAGGCAGCCAAGTTCAATTCCTGGTTTAGGTTACTGTCCGTATGGAGTTTGCACATTCTGCACGTATCTGTGTGGGTTTCCTTCGGCTGCTGCAGTTTCTTCTCACAGTCCAAAGATGTGCAGGTTGGGTGGATTGGCCATGCTAAATTGCCCCTTATTATCAGCTGGACTGGCTAGGGTAAATGCATTGAGTTATGGGAATAGGGCTTGGGTGGGATTGTTGTCAGTGCAGACTCGATGAACTTAATGGCCTCCTTCTGCACTGTAAGATTCTGTGATCTATGAATTTTATCCTGTAAGCACAATTTAAAATTTAATAGTTCAGTCCTGACTTCTTGTTGGGCAATTGACAATCAAGATGGTTGGGGAAACAGGAAAGCAGCTGTTTATGAAGAAACAAACTTGTTTCAATTGTTTTATGATAGAGATCATTTGAATTGAGCTGAAGGAATGGCTAAAACAGTGTTAGGATGACGTTTAAACAAAAGATGCATGTCTTAAATGATCTGTACCAGAGAGAAATTTTTTTATCCTCTGATATTATAAAAAGAAGTAGTCATAATTGTTGATTAGAGCAGCTTTAGAGTGAAGCTTGGGTTAAGATATATTGACAAAAGAATATGACTATTTATGGCTTCTCTGTAGCAGAAAGAGATGTACATTTGTTTATAATTGGATGTAAACGTCTGGAGCAGGATTTTCCAGCTGCACTCACCCCGAAACTGGAAAATCCCTCCCTGACGTCAACAAGCCATTGCATAATTCATCCGCACTCTTTCTGCCCCGTGCCACAATTCCCGTGGTGGGTGGGATGGGAAAACATCCCCCTTGAGTTTATGACCCATAAGCAGGGATTATTACAAAGATTAGGTGACACAACCTGAATTGCATTCTGTAGCTAATATGAGGAGTAAATTTGGACCATCTCCCAAAAAGAAAGGAGGAATAGGAGATTGAGGAATAGAATCATAGAATTATAGAATTCCTACACTACAGAGAGAGACCACTCAGCCCATCGAGTCTGCATTAACTCTCTGATAGAGCATCTTATGCAGGCCCTATCTCCGTAACACCCGCAAATCTACCCGCTAACACCCCTAAGTACACAACTTTAGACACCAAAGTGCAAATTAGCATGCAAATCCCCTTAAACTGGAGCATCTGAAGGAAATCCACCTAAATACTTCATAAATACTAGCAATTTGTACCTTGTACGTCAAGTAGAACTAAGGACCCTAGCATTAGAAATTAACGATTTGCACCTTAAAGCTTGTTTAAATTAGAAGGGTCTTATGCCTCAAAATCATACACCTTTCACTAGGCCAACATTTATTATCTATCACTAATTCCCTTGAGAAGGTGTGAGCTGCCTTATTGAAATACTGCAGTCATGTAATGCTGAAGAGTGCTGTTAGAAAGGGAATTCCAGGATTTTGAGCCAAAGACAATGAAGTAATGAGGATATATTTCCAAATCAGGGTTGTGTATGACTTGGAGCTAACTTGTAATTAATGGTATTCCTTTGTGCCTCCTTGCCCTTGTTCTTTGAGGTGTTACAGGTCATGGGTTTATAAAGTGCAATGAAAATGCCTTATTGATTTGCTGTAATGCTTTGAAGGGATGCTACACATTGCAGCTATAATACATTGTTGGTGATTAGAGTGCCAATCAAGTGAGTTGCTTTCATAGAATCTCTACAGTGCAGTATGAGGCCATTCGGCCCATCAAGTCTGCACTGACCACAATCCCACCCAGGCCCTTTTCAATGCAACCCACATAATTATCCTGACAACCCCCCTGACCCAACCACTTGGGTCAATTTAGCTTGGTCAATCAGCCTAACCTGTACATCTTTGGAGTGTGGGAACAAACTGGAGAACTCAGAGAAACCCACACAGACATGGGGAGAATGTGCAAGCTCCATACAGGCAGTGACCCGAAGGTGGAATTGAACCTGGATTCCTGGTGCCGTGAGGCAGTAGAGCTAACCGCTGCACCACTGTGTCACCCACTTTGTTCTAAATTGTTTCGAGTATTACCTCATGTCGCATTTGCTTCTTTTGCCAATTATTTTAAACCTGTTCCCACTCATTCTCATCTGTGCTCACTGTTATTTTATTAAATTGCTCTATATTCATTGATAATTTAATTTCAGAATAACATTCAGACTAAATAATTTTCAGGCAATGACCATTTGCACCAAGAATAAATCGAACCATCTCCCCTTGACAATTAGTGCTATTACCATGGCTGAATCTGCCATCATGAAAAGCCTGATAAGGAGTCTTGTGGTGAGTTACTGGCCTCCTGATTCCTCAAAGCCTGTCCACTATCTACAACAAACAAGTAAGGGGTGATACTATATCCTTGCCTTGATAAGTATAAATCCAACAATAGCTCAGCAGCATCCAGGACTAAGCAGCTGTTTGATGGCAATCCATCCTCAAATATTCCATCAGCAGCACCTTTTAACATTGCTTTGCCCACTGTTGGTAGAGTCTTTACACCAAAATCTCTATATTGCTCTGCCCATTCACTTAGGCCTCCTCTTCGAGACTCCCACACTTACCAGGTCTTAGATTTCCAGGATTTCGGCACCAGGGAGTGCTTGCAGTAACAGGTGAAATGTATAGTTGTTAGTACTGCTGCCTCACAGCAACATGGACCGGGTTCAATTGAATCCGGTCCCTGTTGCTGCAACACAGCAGGGATAAGCACTGTGCCTTAGGTGGCTGTCCGTGTGCAATTTGCACATTCTCCCCATGTCTGTATGGTTTTCTTCCAGGTGCACCGGTTTCCTCCCACAGTCCAAAGATGTATGGGTTAGGTTGATTGGCCATGCTAAATTGCCCCATACTGTCAGGGGTCTAGCAGGGTAAATATTGAGGTTAGGGGAATAGGACTTGGGTGGATTGTGGTCGGTGCAGACTTGATAGGCTGAATGGCCTCCTCTGCACTATAGGGGATCTATGATTCTCTGAACTCTTCAGATAAAAAAATTACCCCCATCTTAAAAATTCTGGTAAACATATTTGTGCATCTATTGTTTTCCCTTTCTGGATGATTTAAAGTTTTATTTGGTTATCACATCTCAACATTCTATTAGCATTGTGTTTGACATGAAATAATAAAAAAAAATTCTATTTGAATGTGTATACTTTGTAAGTCTAAGCTGTTGATGCATTATATTTAAAAATGCTTCTCCATATCTGGACAATGCACAGAGTAATTTGTGATACAACTCTATTCACTTCAACAGTCATACTTATTGCTTCATGTCACTTCTTATTCAACTGTATTGAAATACCAAGAGCAAAATTTGAAAATTACATTGAAAAAGAAAATGTTGCAGCAGATCAGTGTATACTTCCCTCACAATCAAAATATAGCAGTAAATTTAGATTCTTATTATTTTCCCCATGGCTTTTACCTGCCTAAAAACTCTCTATAGGCCACGATTCTCCCAAATGAATTCTCAGTGTTACCACCAGCAGAAAAATTGCCGCTTTTCCCATTGGTACTGACATTATTACTGAACTTCAAATGACTGCAAAACTGAAAAAAATGCCCCAACACAGGATCACTGCGGGTCAAACATGCCGGGTGTGCGAGAATCCTGAATTGGTGATCAGCTGTTCAGCTGACATTCAAGAAAACTTCCTGCTTTTTCTTCTTTCAGAATAACTGAAGGAAGAATAACCCAGTCTCACATTAATGCAGGAATTGATCTTTTATAAGATCAATCTTATTCAGTTGGTAACTGTGAATTAACTCTGACAGTCCCTACTGCAGCAAGAATCTGGAAAAAAATCATTAGGCAGAACCTTGAACCCAGGCTCAAATTCCAGAGAGTTTTGACAAACATGATTATCGTTTTTGCAATTTGGGACCAGACTCTGCCAGTGGAATGATGTAAAACATGCCTTGGAACATTGTGAACCTCATTTTAATACATTAGCATCTCATTATCAGGCACCCACTCCAGACATTGAGCCCGCACCAAATATTCAGCTATTTAGAACAGCTCCAGATCAGCTTGAACCTGATGCCTTTGCCTCCAAGGGGGATATTGGAGATAAGTGCACTGGCAGCTTTTATCTTCAGCTTAGCCAACACTCCAGTGGCACCAGGGAGAACTCTGGGGACACAGATAACTACAGCCAAGGGGTAGGGATGGGGATCACTCTCTCCATGGGGTGGAGAGGAGTGAAATGGGCAGGTCACAGGCCATGAGAAAATGGAGGTTCAGCACTATTCTCCCTTGTGGGATAACACCTTCAGAGTTCAAAAAATGTGAAATATAAAGAAGGAGTACAAGTATTTCAGTTAAAAGTACATTTGGAGAAATTACTCTTGGAGTTACAATATTTTGGTGAGATCAGTAGAGTACTATATAGAGATTTGACCATCATAGAACAGAAAGGCACACATACATTAGAAAGGATGCAGAGAAGGGTAACAGCATTAGTTGTAAGGATCCAGGAGGGAACTATGAGGGAATATAAAAATAGAACCGAAACTTTAGCGGCTGGGATGAAGGTAGTTAGAATATGGCTCGTGTCCTAGAATGCATACCATTACTAAAAGGGGCAACACAGGTGGCCAAGTTGATTAAGAAACCATACAGCATATACTTACCTTCATCAGCCGGGATACTGAGTGCAAGAGTTGGAAAATCATGTTGTAGCCATATAAAACCTTGGTTAGGCTGCAGTTGGAGTACTGCATGCACACTAGCAAAAGCACATTGGAAGACTGAAGGAGTTGGCTATGAGGAGAGGTTGAATAAACTGGGATTGTTTTTACTGGAAAGACAGAGGCTGAGGGGAGACTGATAATTTTCTACAAACTTATGAAGGGCATAGGCAAAATGGATAGTCAGGCTTTTCTCAAGGGTTGAAGTGTCAATTACAAGGGGGTACAGGTTCAAGGTGAGAAAGGAAAAGTTTAAGGGAAATGTGTGGAGAAATTTTTTAATGCAGAGAGTGGTGGGTGCCTTGAACTTGCTGCTGGAGGAGGTGATGGAGGCAGGCACATTAGCAACATTTAAGAAGCATCTGAATGGATATGTGAATAGGGAGGGAATAGAGGGATATGGACTGAATAAGAGCAGAAGTTTTTTTTAGTTTAATTGGGGAATTGTGATTGGCACAAGCTTGGAAACATCGAATGGCCAGTTCCTGTGCAGTATTTCTCTTTATTCTTTGTTCTTTGGAAGTCATTAACTGAAAACAAACCAATAGGAATATACAGCATTTTTTTATTTCAAAGATATATTTTATTCACAAAAAAACTCTCAATTAGACAACTACAAAACAACAGATCCAAAAATTACAAACATTGCCAAAAAAAACATTTTTCCTGTACAACACTGTGCTTGTTTACATGATATTACATTCATTACATTTCATTACTTAAAATTATATAGGCCCCTTAGATTTTGCTGTGTCCTATTATTTTTCAAATCTGAAAAATAACAGTTACTAGGCCTTCCAATAGGAGTATGCAGTATATATGGTAACTAGAAACAATAACAAAAGCTTCTTGAGCAATGAAATGTGAGAATAAGTTGCAAGATAGGGTGATGGGAATCACATTTAGTTGGATATTGCATTGAGAGATTTAGGTTACTAAAGCAATGATCTTTAACATTCAAATGACCTTCTTCAACCATAACATTTCTTATGCTTACTTAAGCCATTTAAAAAAAACTTTATGTTCTACCAGAAAAAATATAGAAAAAGAATCAGAGGGAAAATTAAACTGTTCATTGGTGACTGAACAAAAAAATAGCGAAGGGAAAATAAGATTATGCATTTTATTCATAGTAATACTAAACACAAAAGCAAAGAAATGATGTCAAATTTGAACTAGACGTTTAATAAACCACAACTGGAGTATTATTTTTGCTTTTCTGCACAATTATCTGCAAGAACATACAAGTATTTTTGTCTAAGGTTACATATACTTTAATTTGTCCTCTGGATGTGGACATTATTAGCAAGGCAGTGTTTATTGCCCATCTCCAATCACCTTTGAAAATGTGATGGTGAATTCTTTCCTGAAACTGCTATAGTACAGGGACACCCAGAGTGCCGTTACAAAGGGAGCATTTGGGTATTGACTTAATGATAATGAACAAACTGACATAATTCTAAGTCAGGAAGGGATATGACTTGAAGGGTAACTTGCATGTGATATGCCTCCACGTGCTTCCTGCTCTTGGTCTTTGTTGTGATGGAGTCACAACTTTGGAAGGTGCTGTTAAAGAGGAGTTGGTGAGTTGCTGTATTGCATCTTTTAGATGCTGTAGCTATTGTGCAGAAGAGAGAATGACTATTTAAAGTGGTAGATGGGATTCCAACCAAGAATGCAATTTTGTCAAACTTCTTGAGTGTTAATGGAACTGCAATCATTCAGGCAAGTGATGAGCATTTCACCACATTCCTGACTTGTGTCTTGTGAATGGTGGACAGACACCTGATATGCTCTTGAGGCCACAGTATTTAGATGGTTAATGCAATGAAGTTTTTTATTAATGGTAACCCATGGGATGTTAATAATCAGGAATTCAGCATTGGTAATGCTTTAAGTTGTCAAAGGGAAGTGGTTTAACACTCTGAATGGAGATGGTCATTGCCTGGCAAATGTGTAGTGCAAATGTTTCTTGCCATTGATCAGCCCAATCCCGATTATTTTCTAGTTCTTGCTTCTTGATTACCTGAGTAGTTAAAAGTGATACCAAACATTGTGCAATCATCAGTGAACATTCCCTCTTTTGACTTTATGATGAAGGGAAGGTCATAACGAATCAGTTGAAGATTATTAGGTCAGGACACTACGTTAGGCCCATATCTAAGGAAGGACGTGCTAGCCTTGGAAAGGGTCCAGAGGAGATTCAAAAGAATGATCACTGGAGTGAAGAGCTTGTCATATGAGGAACGATTGAGGACTCTGGGTCTGTATTCATTGGAATTTAGCAGGATGAGGGGGGATTTCATTGACACTTACAGGTTAATGTGAGGTCTGGATGGAGTGGATGTGGAGAGAATGTTTCTATCAGTTGGAAAAACTAGAACCAGAGGGCACAACCTCAGTTTAAAGAATGGTCCTTTAAAACAGAGATGAGGAGGAATCTTTTCAGTCAGACAGTGCTGAATCTGAGGAACGCTGATGCAGAAGACTGTGGAGGCCAGGTCATTGAGCATCTTTAAGACAGAGATAGAAAGGATTTGATTAATAAGGAGATCAGGTGTTAGGGAGAAAAAGCAGGAGAATGGGGATGAGAAAAATATCAGCCATGATTGAATGGCGGAACAGACTCAGTAGGCTGAGGGCCTAATTCTGCTCCTATGTCTTATGGTCTAATGCCTAGAGTGATATTCTGGAAATGAGATGACTGACCTCTAACAATGACAGCTATCATCCTTTGTCATCCAGGTACGACTCCAGCTTTGGAGAGTTTATTCCCTGATCATCATTGACTTTAGTTGTGCAAAGGCACCATGACTCCCAAGTCAGATACTGCCTTGTCATTTCAACTCACCTCTGATATTCAATCCCTCTTAGCACTGCTCATGATACCTTCCATCATTTTGCTGATGACTGATAATAGCAATATGATAGGGCAATAAATGGCCGGATTGATTTGTCCTATGTTTTTTTAATGGGCCAGATATACTTAGGCAGTTTTCCACAGTGGCCTGGCTATTTCTGGGGTACAAGTACAGAGTACTATATCTGTGATGTAGTACCCATAGCCTTTGCAGTGATGATTAGAAGTTAATCATTACTCAGTTTTGGATTAATTCTACAACCCACCACTAATGTCACTGCGTGTCTCTTTAGGCATGGTGGCATAATGGTTAGCACTACTGCCTCACAGCACCAGGGACCTGGGTTCAATTCCCATCTTGGATCACTGTCTGTGCGGAGTCAACACGTTCTTCCCATGTGTGTGTGGGTTTCCTCCAGGTGCTCTGGTTTACTCCCACAGTTTGAAATATGTGCTGGTCAGGTGCATTGGCCATGTTAAATTCTCCCTCACTGTGCCTGAACAGGTGCTGGAGTGTGGTGACTAGGGGATTTCCACAGTAAGTTAATTGTAGTGTTAATGTAAGCCTACTTGTAACAAATAAATAAATGCCTCCTTTTGGCACTAATGAATCAATTAAATATGTTGGGTATGATTCTCTTGGTTCCCCATTGCATTCCTTGGCAGCAAAAGACAGCCTGCCATTGGCCAATGGTGGAATCCTCTGGTCCTGCTTCTGTCAATGGATTTTTCATTGAATCTATTGCTGGGAAACGTCAGGGTGCACCACCACAAGAATCCACTGGCATGAACAGCCATAAATGGGGCATTATTAATCACATAACAAAAAGGAAACTCAGATTAAAATATGATCTCTGGTATCTAACTTGTAGTGCCCATGAGTTGTTGTGGGTCTCAGGCCTATTGGTGGACACCACATGCTCCCGCCCCATAGACAACAAGTGCAGATGCAACCACAAAAGAGAAAAGGCAACTATATTTACCATTAATATGATTGAGATAAATGGAGTTGGTGTATTTGGTAACTGTGTTGGTGCAAGGATATGTATGGCCAGTTTTCCTGGCAGCATGAGACAGGTCGATCTTCTTTGCTGAGATGGCATGGTGCTGGTTATAGCTTGAGTTGTGGGGCCTCAGACAGAATCTATTTGAAAATGTCAACAATGAAGGAGTTCATAACATTCAGGGCAAGATCCTGGCGGAAGGGTGGACTTGGGTCAGCATCCAATACACGTTAGTGAAGGAGCTGTACTTGCGAGAGTTCCTCCACTTTTTGGATGGCATCTTGGTGACTTTAGTCAATGACTGCTGGGAAGCCTTTTTGGACACACTACCCTTAGCCACAGCCATCACCACAGGTATTCTGCTCAAAATCAACCAACTCTTTGTTTGTGCACAAGTTATTATCCAATGACTGTCCCTCTGCTTGTGCACATATAACATTAACTTTTATAATTAACACTTTGTTCAGTGCACTCAGCCATTTCTTGAGATCAGGTGATACGAATCAACCTATTGTTGCCCATCTCCATCCATCAGGAGGCAGCTGAGATGGCTTATCCAGTCAACACTTCTGGTTGAGGATGATTATATGATTGTAAGGTCTACATGACTATACAGAAATGAAATTTTGAGAATAACAAGCTAACATTTTACATTGAAATATTTTATATAAAATGCTTCAAGGATAATTCACTTCTACTGAGAACAGCTACTTATTAATTAGGAAGAATTCAAATATTAACTTTAGAGTTAATTGGACAATGGTGGGGTTTTACAAACAGCAGCATTTTAGGATAAAATGTGCATTGTACACATGATTGAATAAATGTAACTGAAGTGCTTGGTGCACAGCCCTGGGAATGATGGCCGTGATGGTACTTTTATTCATTTTCATTTCACTCCAGTACTTTGTGCAGTGTTATGGGGCTTGTAGGGGAAACCATAAATAACTACATGAAAATTTATCAGCACAATTTCTTTTTTTGTGATTTTTGCTTTAGCACAAATTGGAAGCAACACAAACTAAACATAAATTAACAGGCATATTATATTTAAAATGAAGGTAAATATCATCTTAAATAGTCAATACAACAAAGATACAATTTTAAACAACTGCAGATACTCATATCATGATGGTATAGTGGTTAGCACTGCTACATCACAGCACCAGGACTAGGGTTCGATTCCCAGTTGGGTCACTGTCTATGCTGAGTTTGCATGTTCTCCCCATATCTGCATACATTTTCTCCCACAGTCTGAAAGATGTGCTGGTTAGGTGCATTGGCCATGCTAAATTCTTCCTCAGTGTACCTGAACAGGCGCCCTAGTATGGCAACTAGGATTTCTACAGTAACTTCATTGCAGTGTTAATGTAAGCTTTGTGACATAAATAAATAAATAAACGATATAATTTCCTGTGGGCATGTAGCACCAAATGCAATTCCAATGTTCTCTAACTCGACCTCTGGTCACTTTCTGACAAAATCAGTTCAGTCCTGAAGTTACATACTCTGACAGCTATAATCCATTCAAGATTCCCAGCTTTCCTACTCACTCAAACAGCTTATTCCTACTGAAACCTCTCAGCTAAGTTCACAACTGTCTTGATGGTACAGATTTCCTGGAGTCTCCTTTATCCATCCCTTTCAAATACCACATTAAACAGTCTGGTTGGGTTGGGCGTAATCCAAGCAATTGCAGTAAAATTTTCTAGTTCACAAAACCCTGCTCTAACCCTGTCTTCAGTTTTCTGTTTGGGTTATTTGTATTGCACACACAATGTGCCTTCTCTGTTCTCCCCTCTCCTGCAGCTTTCTTTTTTCTGCAATTCTCATTTTTGTCTGGTTACTGCTTCCGGTTGGCTTGCTTCCAGGTCAAGTGTCATTAGGTTACATGGACCAACATTTTTATTCACGAAAAAAATAAATCTTCCTTACTGGACTAATACCTAGTCAAAGCTTGTCACAATAGTTACATCACTTCAATCATTTTTTTACAACATTTCAGCTTCTACAAGTTTTAAGTCTTTAAATAGAAAGTGACTACCCTTTTTTTAACACAGTAAGAACACATATTCTGGTGACCAGGTCTCTTTGAATCATATTACATCTATAACTAGCAAAACTCCTTTTATTTTGATCGTGAGGAATTTATCTAAGTTCTTCCACATGGACAAGTGAACTCACAGGTTTTTCCCATCATCAGAGCAATTTCTAAAGCATTGTTGTATATCAGATTCACTTCCAACAAACTGCTCTTCTGAACGATTGCTCCTCTTGATTTATAAAGAATTCTATCATGAGCTATATGATAAAGAAAAGCTTCAGTTCGCTGTTTCCCACTCAACAGATTCGGCACCATATCATTTACTGTAACAAACAATCACTTTGCCCATCAAAAGGAGGGTTCTAAAATGTCACATGATAATTTGAAGTTTAGACATCAAGTAGCTTATCAATATATTTCGGTTCACGACATGATTTTCACTCAATTTCTGCACAATTAGGTTCATGCTGTAATAATTGGACCTCAAGGCATGTTTGTTCTTGGTCATTTTCATCATTGCAATAACTTCTCTAATTAATGTATTACAATTCCAGCATGAATTATAATCGTTAAGGTGACAGAATGTGCCACTCAATTTTAATCCATCTTGATATTGTACTGGTTTAAGAGTCATTAGCTTGCAGCTAGCACTTGATAAGGTCATGGCATAATTAAGGGTTGGGGAATCAAAGTTGATTGGTGTTTCAGTTCTGTGGGCTGCAGACATTTAATTTCCTTGTAAACACCATTTGTAATAAGACGCCTTGGTGCAAGATAATTGATTGTGGGCAGTTCATTCATTGCTATCACCTTCACCAAAGTATAGCACAGTTCTCATGTGTAGCTTTGAACATCTCACCATTTCAGATTGAAATTATTGTTCAACCAACTTTTTCCATAAGATTTGGAAATTGATACATGCAAAAATTTTTAATCACCGTTGTTACATTTTGCATTTAATTATAACAATCAAAATTTTACAAATTAACTTGACTTGCCTTCACAAGGAGATAGAGAGCTGGGTGAGATAACTAGTGGAACATACTAAAAACCTCCAATTGCAAAGAATTTCTTACTAAAGGAATCTAATCCGAGCTTAAATAATTTTGACTTCAATCAATTTGCAGCACAAAGTGCATAACTGCTATTAACAAGAGTTATACACTAGAAGGGTCACTCTATATAATTATTTAGTCACATCAACAAAAGCTACTTTCAATGAAAAAACCACTAATGGGGAACACACCTGAGATAAGATTCTCCACCTGAGTGAGTCTGACACAGCACCATCCCTGAATTTATAAATATAACATTACAGATTTCCTGCAATGAGAATTTGAAAATTACCTGTGGGTAAAAATGTAATTGTTCATGATCTTATCTGGAAAACAATCCATCTCACAATGAAAAATTCAATGCTTATGCATGTCATAGTCTCAGAATGGATTGCAATTTATTATTACTAATTGTAGTTTATAATGTATGAATTCCTATTTTTCATTTTCTTGGAAGAATTATTTTCTATCTTACACTGATATTATAGAGGATGTAATGGATCCTGTCAACAACTTCAGTGTGTAAATTCAATATATTGCTCTGCATAGCTGTATATATTTATATCCAGTTAGCTTCTGGGATTGTGTCTGCAGGTTTATTTTCAAAGATACACAAGCAAAATTGAAAGGAGAATGGTTTTGCGATTCAGTATGATTTGTGACTACCAGATGAACTAAAGCCAAAGTTTACATTTGAATGGGTTTGGAGTTTCAGCTTCAAGTGTCCTCAGAAGTGTGAAACTGAAAGACAGCAACATCTTAAGTAAAAACTCAAATATGTTGCACCATATCTATCCCAAATTCATTTGGTGGCCCAAATCTGAATCAGTTGCCCACAATTAATGGGTTTACTGAATACCGGGTAATTTTTTGATACGGAAAAAAAAATTGGAA
Organism: Sphyrna mokarran; assembly: GCA_024679065.1. Taxonomy (NCBI): domain Eukaryota; kingdom Metazoa; phylum Chordata; class Chondrichthyes; order Carcharhiniformes; family Carcharhinidae; genus Sphyrna; species Sphyrna mokarran. Next base: position 97,736,037 of record JAGIQG010000003.1, on the reverse strand, counting down.
GTATCTACATATGTTTTCATCCTTTTTTTCCATTCTTTTGTTTGAATTGTGCTTATTCTGTTTGACAGCTCCACAGGTCAGTCTTTTCTACTTTATCTTGATTCTTATAGAGTGGATGAACATTGTACTCATCTCCTTGTCAATTCTTTCATTACTTCCATCATCACGTGGGTCATCCTGATGTAAGTGCAAGTATATGTTTCAAATATTGAACACTCATTCTGACCTGTTTCAAAATTTAGCCAAATTTTGAGTATCTTCTTTTTCCCAGTTATCCTCCAAGCTTATGAATCTTTTCATTCAGCTCAGCAACTACGCTGCTAAGTTCAATTGTCTTTTTCTCAGAGTTACCAGTGGAACTTTGACAGCATCACCTGGGCATTCAGTTCTGTTTGCAATATTTACTCCATGGCCACTGACTGCTCGGCATGATGGCACCATGGTCAACACTGCTGACTCACAGCACCAGAGACCTGGGTTCGATTTCCAGCTTGGCACACTTATGAGGAGTTAGCACTTTGAATCCTGACAATGCAAAAGGAGGCTATTTGGCTCAGTAAGTCTGTACCAACAACAATCCCATCCAGGCTCTATTCCCATAACCCTACATATTTACCCTTGCGAGCTCCCCTGATACTAGGGTCAATTAAACATGGCCAGTTAACTGAACCTGCACATCTTTGGAATGTGGGAGGAAACCAGAGCATCCGGAGGAAACCCACGCAGACATAGGGAGATCATGCAAACTCCACACACAGATAGTGACCCAAGCCAGGAATTGAACACAGGTCCCTGGTGTTGTGAGGCAGCAGTGCTAATCACTGTTCCATCGTGTTTTCTCCCTCTGTCTGCATGGATTTCCTTCAGGTATTCCAGTTTTCTCCTATAGTCTGAAAGACATGCTGATTAGATGCATTAGCCATTCTCCCTGAACAGGTATTGGAATGTGGCAGTGAGTTTCACAGCAAATTCATTGCAGTGTTAATATAAGCTTAATTATGACAATAATAAATAAATAAATAAATGAAATAAATAAATGACTACTCCTTGAACAATTTCACTCTTTGGGTTGTCAGTCTGTTTTGTAGAATTTCTCTTATCTGCTTTCAAAATGTGGATTTGCTCTTTCATACCTATGTACTTCAACCTTCATGTTGCTTAGAGAGGACTGAAGTTCAAGAAATGAATCAATTTTTGTTGTTAATTCTGCTGGCAAGTAACAGTTCTGATGCATCAGCAATTCCTTCCCCTGTGCCAAGGATTTTCATAATGCTCACTAGACTTCAGATTCTTGATGTTCATCAATTTTAACTGAAGATTAACATTGTTTTACATTTGACATTAAATTTTGTCATTTAAATGTTTCAACTCCTCTTCCAAGTATTTGTCTTCCTATGAACGATATTCCAGTGTTCTTATCAGTTTTCATCTTTCCAATACAGGTTTTCTTTAGTAGAGTATAATTTCACTATGCTATCCTTCAAGCTCAGATTTTGTAATTACACTTTTACCAATTGTTTCTCAGATTCCTCACGCACTTTTAATGAGAAATTCTATTTGATCTTGTCATTCTAAGTTATTAATTTTCATCCCTTAATATACCTGTTTGGATATGTAATATTTTCTCAAGTATTTTCCAAATGTCGAAACATTTTCTTCAGCTCTTTAGTGTCTTGGCTTTTTCTTGAAAAATAGAGCATTCCGGATTCTTTTCTGCCAATCGTTTCTCCACTTTTTTCAAAATGGAATTAAATTAATTTTGTTTCACTTCATAATTTTCCAGGGGAATAAACTTTAACCTGAGGGACCATGTAGTGTGAAGCTCAATTACATTGTCTTGAGTTTTCTTGTAATTTAGCAGAGTCTCTTTAAGTTTGTTTTGCTCTTCTGCCATTAGAACATAGAACATTACAGCACAGAACAGGCCCTTCAGCCTTCGATGTTGTGCCGACCAAAATAAAAAGCAATGCCCCTCCAAACTAAACCATTCCCTTCTCTTCCATATACTTATCAATTAACCTCTTAAACGCCACCAAACTTGGCGCATCTACAACAGCTGCAGGCAGGGCATTCCACTCCCTAATCACTCTTTGAGTAAAGAACCTACCTCTGATATCCGTCCTATAACTCATACCCCTTAATTTAAAGCTGTGTCCCCTCGTGCTAGCTTTCTCCATCCTAGGAAAAAGGCTATCACTGTCCACCCTATCTAAACCTCTAATCATCTTATATGCTTCAATAAGATCCCCTCTTAGCCGCCTCCTTTCTAACGAAAACAACCTCAAATCCTTCAACCTCTCTTCATAGGACCTGCCCTCCATACCAGGCAACATCCTGGTAAACCTCCTCTGTACCCTCTCCAATGCCTCCACATCTTTCTTATAATGTGGCGACCAGAACTGCACACAATACTCCAAGTGCGGCCGCACTAGAGTTTTGTACAGTTGCAACATGATGCTGCGGCTCCTAAATTCAATCCCCCTACCAATAAAAGCTAAGACTCCATATGCCTTCTTAACAACTTTATCCACTTGACTGCCTACTTTCAGGGATCTATTGACACATACACCAAGATCCTTCTGTTCCTCAACACTATTAAGAGCCCTACCATTAGCCCTATACTCTACATAACATTCTGTTATTCAAGGTCATCTTCATTTCTTTGTGTTGCTGTAGGATTGTGCACTGTTTTTCAGTTTGATTTTGAAGGGCAATGAACTGTTTTTTCAACTGGCTGTTTTCTTGTCCAGCCCTTGGCTTCTCACTCTGCACTTCAGTATATTGATTTGTCGCTAATAATATTCCCAGCATAGATTTTTCTGAATTTCTTTTTTTTTATCTTCTATATTTTCATTGATTCTTCAAAGACACTTTCAAGGTCATAACCTCTTTGAGTACATTCTGCCTTCTATTGTACCGGGTTGTACATCAGGATGAGTTTTGCAAATTCTTTCTTTAATTTACCAACTGTAGAATTTGTGATGCCTCAGAAATGTGTTTGTCCAGATCTCAAATAGTTTAGTGTATTGAAGACTCTATGTATCATGCATTTCAATGGTATATATAAGCATGGATTTATTGTTTCAAATCTTCTAATCCATCTTTGATACAAAAACTTTCTGCTTTCTCTTGCTTCAGCTGCAGTAATAGTTTGTCCTTGTCATTCACTGTCGGCTGCTCACTCTGCACTGCCATCTGCAGTGCAGTTTATGAAATGTATTAGGACATCCAAACAAAACACTGCATTCTGTGGCAGAGATTTTCCTTTCTCCCTGTCAGAAGCTTTAGGTGAGAGCAGAGCCCTTTGAAATCTATTGGTAGAGAGGAAATGTAAAATTCAACTGGGGGTGTGTTGAGGGAGGGAGGGGTGGGGTTCAATCTGTACTGCTGTGTACCCAACTCAAAAGTATACAACTTTGATTTGAAGTTGCTGAGGTTTCCCAGCAAGTTCATATCGTTGAACCCTCTCCATTGCACTTGAAGTATTTGATCTGTGACAAGTTCAATGTGCAACGCCTGATAAAAGATTCAGCTATCAGACCAAAGGGTTTCTATGAGTCTGGAGTCACTTATGTTTATTTAATTTCCTTTCATGGTTGAATGCATTTCAAGTATCCCAATAATCCTAATTGCAATTTTGGAAGAGTCTAATCCTGATTGACAGCCTGTGGTTTCATTCCTTTGTGGCTTGCAAGGGATGCTGAGTGGGGATTCCAAGGGGAAAGGGGGCTGTGTAGGGTGTCTGAGTGGGGGAGGGCCTAAGTGGGGGGTTTGCATGCATGGTGTGTGTGGTGGGGGGAGCTGGATGGAATATCTCTCATTGCTGAGGGGCTGGTTGTGCTTCTTTGACTCTCAGGGTTCGACATGCCAAGTTCTTGATGTAAGGACTTGTATGAAAGCCCACTGGTGCAGATCCCACTGGGGAGGCAGGTGAATAGAGAGAGCTATAGAATCAAGCTGCAAACTCACTAGTCATATTTAAATTTTGAATTTAAAAATGCGTTGGTCTCTCTCTCACTATTGGCAGGAACTTGATCAGGCTGGCAGCGCTCTCTGGGAGGGTTGCAATGGGTTTGGCACCTGACGGAAAAATGGGTTTTGCACTGACTCCTGATTCTCGGGGGGCTATCACGATACTCGCTAGCAGACCTGGAGAATCTCCCCCTACTCCTCCACTAGTTATGTGGATAAGATGAATGCTTGGGAAAAATGAACTAAATCCAAGCAGCCATCCCTACTAAATGTCTCCCCTTGTTCCATAATGGAGCAATGATGAGAATCTTGAATTTCAACATGTAAGTACGAGCAAATGAGAATATATCTGAACTTATCGCATCTAGTCTATTTATTTCCCAGCCTAGCTGACCTTTATAAAAGAGCCTCAAGTTAGCTATTAAATCAAAATCTTGCAGAAACCTTTAATTACTAACATTTACCTGTAGTGGAATCAGGACTTCAATTTCTTGCTTTCTAAGAGTTCAGAAGATAGGGTCCTTTGTTCCTTCAAAGGGATTAATCATTAGTGTGCAACTTTTGTGAACTAGATACAGTTACCATCAACAAAGATTACATTTAGCTTCAGAGTTTTCCCTGTGGAAGTCTTGTTAGCTGCCAACTCAGATTTCTTTAAGAAAAGTAAATTTGCCATTTCTAATAATAGAAAATTGGATACAAAAATTTTAGAGAATCTGATGCTTTGCTAGCATGAGAAACAGACTCTTGTTGACTTGCTCAGTAGTTGAGATTCCTGCAGCTTCTCAACTTTCTCACTGCATTTTGTGATATTATTTTAAATCTTTGGTGGTTAGCATGGGTCAGGAAATTTCCTGGATTGACAAACCTGCTCAAGGAGAAACCCCCCTGGATGGAAGGATCTGCATTCCAGACATAAGGGCAGAATGATTTGGGCCCACTGTCCCTGGAGCCAAATTGCAGACAGCTGCAAGCGTTGGTGATGGCTGAGGTGGGCTCTTTAAAATTCTTGTCTTGGTTCTCTGAGTCTTCATCCCATTTTTTAGGTCCTCAAGCTCTCACTCTTTCACCCCCACCCATTTTCTATGCCCCATCTATGCCAACTCATGTTAAATTATGCACCCACTTAACACTCTATCGGCTCTCATGCCCTGTGTACCAACTCATGATATCAACTTAATATCAACTCATGACAATGAATGCCAACCCATCTACCACCCTTTGGTGTTATAACTCACCTAGTATGTACCAAGGGCAGACCTCAAGAGCCATGTTGAGGTTAAATAAGACAACATTCTAAGTATTTATTACAGCCTTTGCTATGTTCATTAAGGCCCATTCAAAAATTCTAAATCCCTTCAGGTATTTATCCATTATATAACAAACAGACTTGTACATCAATGATTGCTAATACTTCAATAACATCTTTGAACTGTCACTCAAACTGTGGACTTAGGACCCTGTTGGGACAGATTCATTCTACCTCTCATTGACACTGGCAGCCTTTTACAATTTTTAAAAGGATGGGCATTTAAATAATATTGTAGCTTGACACTTCTATAGACCTCCACCTTCAAGAGCATTTATGTCTACTCTATAAATTCATAACTCCCAAACTGCAGGTTAAGGCCCTTACTACATTGAAAATGAGATCCATTTGGATATCAAATGACTCTATTGCATTTTGGTTTCTTCCTTTTTGAGTTATACCCTGCCCCCTTCCCTACCCCTTTGGAACTGGAGGTGGAACTTCTGGATCCAGGTTCTGCCCACCATTCTGGATGATCCATGAAGTGATAGAAGCTCTGCCAAAAATCAAGCCTTACACTCTATCAAATTTACTTTTAATTCTTACTCAATGCAATTGACTGTGGCTCCTTGAAATACTAAATTCAGAACCAATCTTTCCAAGCAATTATTCTTGGCTGTTGGCCTAGTTGTGAAGAGTTAGCAGTTGTCTAAGTTTTTAGAAATGTTCCTTTACTCCTGATTATGGCATGAAGAAGAAATGAATTTAATTGTGCTATTTGTATATAACCAATGAGTGAAATTGTGGAAAGTGCAAATGTAATTTAATAGTTCTTTAATTCTAAATTTAAAAACAACAAGATTAAGTGCACATGGGTCAATGGTCCTTGATATTCATTAAATCCTCACAAAATATCTTTTCTGTCTTTCTGTATTCCTTCTAACTTAAATAACTGCTTCTTTTTAATCAGCTACCAAGCAACACACTTTTCATTTTTTTCTATCTCGCTATCAAACCCAGCACCACACAATTGTTTGGTGATGCTTCAGATTTTCTTTGCAATTCATTATGGAAACAATATGCAGGGAGGTGGACAGAGTGTGAGAAGGACACAGCAAGATTGGGACTACAGATTTCCTTCTGAATTTGATAGCAAGATTTCATTATAACGTTTTTTGTTTGATTCTCACCTTGTAGTCAACCAAATTGATGATTTGTTTTAAGTTTTAAGTTTATTTATTAGTGTCAAAAGTAGGCTTACATTAACACTGCGATGAAGTTACTATGAGAACCCCCCAGTCGCCACACTCTTTCAGACTGTGGAAGGAGTCTGGAGCACCCAGAGAAAACCCACGCAGGCACAGGGAGAACATGCAAACTCCTCATAGGCAGTGAACCCGGTCAGGAATCAAAGCTAGGTTGATGCAGCAGTGTTAACCACTGTGCCATTGAAGCTGGTGGGTCTTCCTGAAAAGAGATGGCACAGAGCTTTCACTGACTTCTCTGTAAATGCATAAGCCCTTTTTGCCTCCACTAAATAACACTCACTGTGTTTAGTTTGTACCTGCTAGGTATGTCCAGGAACTTCATGCTGTTCAATACATTTGATGGGAAAGTTAGATGGTAAGATCCATCTGCAAGCAGCTAACAGTGGAGTAGTACATCTTGGATGGCAATCTCCTGGAGTTTCCTACTGAACTCTGCATCTGCACTTGTCCAAAGTTGATGGCTAAGTGGTGCTTAAGGAATGGTGAGCCAAGTTAGGCCCACAATTAGTTTCACAGTAAATTCTGATTCAACAGAGGAGAATAAATAGCATTCCGCACCACTAATGATTCCTATTGGAAAGAAGATGTGTATGATGCTCAGCTGTGGAGCCCCTACTCCCTTCTCAGTGACAGAGTCTGTTTACACACTGAATCCATTCACATGTTAAAAATGATTCAGATGCCAAGCAGAAGCCAGGCAAGGAAGCAGTAAAATTGGAAAAGAGAAAAATGAGGACACAGCTTTGATTTGTTTGAGGAGACAGTATACTTGGATTGCACAGCATGTTCAGGTGAAATTAGCTACCAATGCTCGCATTAATGTTGCATTAACTAGAATTTCTTCTGTCAAGAGAAACTGTTGGGTCTTGTAGCATTCACTGTGAGCTATCTGTGGGTCCAAATAAATTTTTCACTGAGGAAGAGAAAGAAGGCTTTAAAAAAACCAATACTGTATTGAAGAGAGCAAATAAAACTGACAAGTGAAACTAGAAAAAGAGAAACTCTAATATGTTTAATACATTTTCTAAGTGAACAAAAATATTATCAACAGAACATTTCATGTGTTTCCTCTGTTTGTGAGTGATCTGGCTAGTTACAGCTTTTTCTTTGCAAAATATTGTAAATGTCTAATTTCCCATGAATAAGGGAACACTGGCCAGAATTGTCCAGATGTTCAGACCCCGCTGCCACTGCCAGAGATGACTGAAAATTAAGCACTCAGCCAAACCTCCGTTCACTGTGGTGGGACCGGAGAATTTCACTAGTGTTGAATGGCCAGAGAATCTTGCCCATGATTTTAACTGAGTGTGCGATTTGGGTGGGAGGGATGAGTGCCAAACAAAGATGTAGATATGAAGACAATGGGAACATTCTCAATTCATTTGCTGCAGTGGGACCTGACATATGTATGAATACCAAAACATGTGTTCTTTGTGCTACAAGGACCAGGATGTTGCCTGGTCTGGATGTTAGAAGGTATGAGGAGAGGTTGGATAAACTTGTTTTGTTCTCATTGGAATGGCAGAGATTGAGGGGTGACCTGATAGAGGTCTACAAGATCATTAATGGCACGGACAGGGTGGAGAATCAGACGCTCTTTCCTAGGGTAGAAAAGTCAAATACTAAGAGACATAGATTTAAGGTATGTGGCAAAAAGTTTAAAGATGTGTGAGGCAAATTGTTTACACAGAGGGTGGTGAATGTTTGGAATGCTTGCCTGGGGAGGTGGTGGGAGCAGGTACGAGAACGTCATTTAAGGGGCATCTAGACAAATACATGAATAGGATGGGAATGGAAGGATACGGATTCCGTAAGTGCGCATCGTTTTAGTTTAGGCAGGCATCATGATTGGCATAGGCTTGGAGGGTTCAGTGGCCTGTTCCTGTGCTGTACTTTTCTTTGCTCTTTGTTCTTGTAGTGCTTCTAAATGGACATCATGGTGATTATGGAAAAGTGCTAAATGGCAACAAATTATTAAATTGCTATTGCTGCTGCTACCTCAGTCTTATCTTCTTCATTGTTCTCACTAATTTTGATTACAACGTCTTAATTGATAGTGGTTTGGAAATGCAATAATTATTTTATTAACCTTTCTATGCAACCTAAGTTAGTCCCAGCTTAATGAGAGAACAGTTTCAATTTCGTACTGGATGTAATACTGCAACATTAAATGAATTTGAACCCAGTTGCTTGGGGCCACAGATTAAACACTGTTATTGCAATGAGACCATTTATGAATATGATTTTTAATTTTTTTTTGGTCTATTCTCTTAAAGTTAAAAAGCCAATGCTCAGAGTGGGCAAGGCAGACCCGAATCAATATCCTTATTGTTCAAAATACCAAATTTCAAGTTGAATCCAATTCATGCTTCCCACAAGAGAAAAAACAAGATCCAAGCTGACAAGTTAGGACATTGGACTCCATCTTGGGCTTGACCTGACGCTTGATCTTAGCTTGTAATATTTAAACCATACATTCTGTTCCTCATTGCTCCCAAGAATTATGGTACTTAGGTTGCATCAAAAGGTTAATAAAATAATCTATTGTATTTCCAAACCACTATCAATTAATACGCTGTAATCAAAATTAGTGAGAACAATGAAGAAGATAAGATTGAGGTGGCAGCAGCAATAGCAATTCAATAATTTGTTGGCATTTAGCACTTTTCCATAATCACCATAACCTCCATACCTTTTAGATCACTGATATGGTGAACTGATGTGACAATCACAGAGTTCACTCTAGGTTGTTTACATAAAAATAATTTTCCTACCAAACAGGTTTTGTTTCATTTAATAATACCAAGTTTTCCAAGTGAAAGAAGAAGAATTCCTTTGCTCCTTCAGGCACGAATTGAAATCATATTCATATTAAGTTGCATTTGGCAGCACTTTTACTTTGCACTGTTGAACAAGTACATTCAAGCATAAGACAAAATCTAGTTAACCAAATTCACTCCTGTGATTTCTAAAAAAATATATACTGGATTAACGTACTGTGAAAAATAAATGTCTGACCTTCTGCTCTGTCACTTTGTGACATTCCACTTGATAATGTTCATGTTGTAGTGCTGCAGTGGCTGCGGGAGAGTCAACTCCAGTCAACAGAACATGGCTGGAGGAGTGGAAAGTGCATAATGAATTGCAAAGCTTGGTGCTGGCAGCAGATTAAACAAATCTAAAACTGCGGGGAAAATAGTCTTCGAACAGCATGCTACATCTTGTTTCAGTCACAGTTTAGAGAATCAGCTGCCCTCCCTTGACTAGATTAATTCTGTGAACAAACCTCCAGCTAATTATCATTTTGATTTTAACAAAAGGCTCTTTCTCCATCCCTCTTGCTTCATAGTTCCACTATGGTGGTTTAAATAGTGGATAGTTTCTTACTCCAGTTTTTGTAATGTGATGACCTGCTATTGTTACTGGCCCGTGAGATTGGACAGTAATGTAAAGAGGTGGCAAAGGAGGAGTACTTTCAATGTGAAGGATTTGCCCAATCAAATTAAGGCGCAGAAGTCACTTGAAGGATTACTTTGTATGAGACACTGAAACTCCTTAGGCCTCTGGAGAGCTACAATTCCAAGCCGAGATGTTGAGTAGTGAGAGGAATAACATGCATCAGCAAAATTCATGATCCTGAATGCCAATTGGAACACATCTGAGTAAGGGAACTTCAGTACTGGCATGCTAGTGCAGGCAGCAGATTGACAAGAGTCAGCCTGTTCAACCAACTGTGACAGGCCAACTTGCATGCTGTGATGCAAAGATGTAATGTCAACGTGCAACAGACTGCACAGTATTAAAGACACTTCCAGTGCCCTGAACCTTTAAAGCACTCCTTGTGTCATGCTGTCTCAATGTGCTGAACACAAAGTGGGCATGAGTAGGGCTGGTGTTCCTTTTCACTGTGACCCGGCTACCTTTTTATTAGACTGTCTCTTACAGTTTACAAAATAATTTTAATGAGAGTACATTATGTGTAATATATAACTTGTAACTTAACTAGTCATATTTTGAAGGTATATTTTGCACAACTTTCTCCTGTATAGGTTGGTTGTTGGTGTCATACTTCTTTAATTATCAAACCAAAATTTATTTTTGATCTCTCTTAATTTGAAAGAGGAGGTTTTGTTGTGCAGTGGGTGGTTATCCTACCTCTGATCCAGAAACTCTGGATTTGAACTACACCCCAGAAATTGATGGTCAAGGAAAGTGCATTCATAACCTGGTCAAACAGGTTGAGTGCGTCAACCTGCAAATCCTTCCAAACATGCCAATGACTGGAAGTAAGAGCCGGTGAGACTCCTGGTCAGCCATGCTTGATGTGGAGTGGAGTCTCTCAAGCTATAAGCTTCTGGTACAGATGAATGTTCCAGGAATTACTAGTTATGGAAACAGACAAAAGTCTGCCTTGGTGCACCATTAAGTGTGGGAAGAAAATTGGAATAGAATTAATTTGAAATTACACTGCTGTTGAAATTAAAATGAAAGTATGTATACAAAATAGCTTATCAGCTCAATTGTCCATTTTTCTAATTCTTTCCTGAAACATGGGCTTCACTGGCTGGCCTGCCTAGTCCATCCCTAGTTGCCCTTGGATGGCAGTTGAGAGTCAACCAACTTGCTGTGGTTCTGGAATCACATGAAGTCAGACCAAGTAAGGACGGCAGATTTCCTTCGTGAATCATTCGTGAATCAGATGGGTTTTTCTGACAATCGACATGGTTTCATGGTCATCAATAGATTCTTAATTTCCAGATATTCCTTTCTCACTTCAAACTCCACCATCTGGCCGTGGTGGGATTCATTCTCAGGTTCTCAGAACATTAGCTGAGTTTCTGGATTAATAGTCTAGCAATGAAACTACTAGGTCGTCACCTCTCCACTAGAGTGTGGAAAGGTGGCACTTACTCCACAGACCCTGTTGAATATCCTGGGATCCGTTGAATTTGGATGAACTCCTCTGAGGTGTCTCTGCCTCTCTTTTCAGGTTTGACATTGCTGCCCTTTAAGTCCAACATCCATCTTTTCCAATGCTGAGTAATGCTGGTTGCCTGCTTTGCAGAAGCATTAATTAAAACTAGTGTTATTAACATGATAAACGAGCTAGGATGTCACCATGACTTTACTGTCTCAGTTAAATATGCCACCCTGTATTTAGGCAGATTTCATCTGTTTGTGAAGCTAGCTTCTGCTGGAAAGTCTGATGGGAGACAAAAATTATGTTCATTTTTCTATTCCTCAGCTGTGGCAGTACCTGTACTAAGCTGACAAAGATAAAGGAAAATTCCAATGAGCCTTATTAGGATACAGCAATATAGGACTTAGAAGCAGGCTATTCGGCCCTTTGCACATGCTCTGACATTTGATAAAGTCATGGCTGATCTGGTTGCCAAATTAATCGGGCGCTTGCTGCGAAACTTACCCCTCAGCAGCAAGAGAATATGCAATAAATAAATGGTTGAGTATTTCGGCCTTTTAAACCCAAACGTATGGATTTTACAGCATAGATGGTTATCCTATATTGAGTGGCTAGCTGTAAGTTTTAGATCAACTCAAATGGGAGCCTGTTATTTGCACCTAATTTTTCAGAATTGGCTCTAAATGTGTGCAAATATATGAAAAGAAAGGTACAAATGATAGTTGATAAAATATAGTAGAATAGGAGGACAAGTACGCTGAAAGGCTTTGGAAATAAGTGCGGTAAATCTCAATGTTCTATTTTTCTAAATTCTTTAATAGGATGGTTGGGTCAATGTTTACTGCCATCCTTTATTGTCTTGGAGTAGGTGGTGTTGAGCTGCCTTCTTGACCAGTGGCAATCTATGCAGTGTAGGTACAGACAGAGAGCTGTTTGGGAAGGAGTTCCAGATTTTGACCCAGTCAGGATGGTGAGTGACTTAGCGAGGAACCTGTGGGCTGTGATACATCTGGTGACCTTGTCCTGCAAGATGGTAAAGGTTGTAGGTTTGGAAGCTGTTGTCAATGGGGCCTTGAAAAGATGTTGCAGTGTATTTTATAGATGGTATATGCTTTGCCACTGTCTGTTGGTGGTAGAGAGAGTGGATGTGGGATAAGGTGTCAAAGAAGCGGGTTGCTTTGTTCTGGATTGTGTTGAGCTTCTTGAGTGTTGTTGGAGTTGCGCTCTTCCAGGCAAGTGGAGAGTTTCCAGCACATTCCTGGTTTGTAAATGGTGGACATCTTCAGGTGAGTAAGGAGGTGAGTTACTTGCAACAGGATTCCTAGTCTTTGACTTGCTCTGGTAGCCACAGTGTTTAGTCTAGTCCTGTTCAGTTTCTGGTCAATGATAACCTTCAGAATGTTGATAGTGGGGACTTCAGTGATTGTAATGTCATTGAATGTGAAGGAGAGATAGTTGGATTCTGGCTTGTTGGAGATCATCATTGCCCAGCACTTACGTGATGCAAATGTTACTTGCCATTTGTCAATCTAAGCTTTAATATTATTCATCTCTTGCTACATTTGGACATGGACTACTACAGGATCTGAAGAGACATGAATAGCACTGAACATTGTACAATCATTGGCGAACATCCCCACTTCGGATCTTATGATGGAAAGAAGGCTATTGGTTAAGCAGCTGTTGATGGTTCAGCTTTGGACCTGACACTAAGAAAGTCCTGTAGTGATGTCCTCAATTGAGATGACTGACATCCAACAACCGCAACCACCTTCCTTTGGGGTGGATTTTCACCAACCAATGGAGAGTTTTTCTGGTTCCCATTGACTCCAGTTTTGCTTGGACTTCTGGATGCCACACTTGGTCAAATGCTGTCTTGATGCCTCACTTCTTGAGTTCAGCTCCATTGTCCATGTTTGGACTAAGGCTGTGATAAATCAGTGTTAAGCAACCCCACAATGAATCAGATCTATGTTCTGCAAACCTGCGACATCTTGTCATTAATGGTGGTGAAAAATTCAGTAACTAACAAGAGGAGGCAACTCCACAAATATTTCCACCCTAAATAATGAGGGCCCCAGTGTGTCAGTGTAAAAGACAAAGATGAAACATTTGTAACAATCTTCAGCCAGAAGTGCTGAATGGATGATCTATCTTGGCTTCCTTCCGAGGACCCTGCATCACTGTTGTCAGCTTTCAGCCAATTTGATGTCAAGAAGTGGCTAAAAGCACTGAATACTGCAAAGGCCCTGACAACATTTCAGCCCTAAAGACTTGTGCCCCATAACTGGCTGCTTGCCTAGCCAAATTATTCTAGTTAGCTACAATACTGGCATCTACCTGGCAATGTGGAAAATTGTCCAGGCATGTCCTGTACTCAATAAAGCAGGACATATCCAACCCAGTCTCCAACCCAGGCTGTGCTGCCCTAGTAGAATCCAAATTGACTGTCAGGGTGCAAATTCATTCTAAGTAAGTGCCATTTGGTAATACTATTGACAACACTTCACATCAATTTGCTGATGGTTGAGAACAGACTGATGAGACTGAATTGGATATGTCCTGTTTTATTGTGTGTCTGGGCAATTTTCCACATTGCCAGGTAGATGCCAGTATTGTAGCTAACTAGAACAATTTGGCGAGGCAAGCAGCCAGTTATGGGGCACAAATCTTCAGGGCTGGAATGTTGTCAGGGCCTTTGCAGTATTCAGTGCTTTTAGCCACTTCTTGATATCAAATTGGCTGAAATCTGACATCTGTGATGCAGGGTCCTCGGAAAGAAGCCAAGATAGATCATCCATTCGGCACTTTTGGCTGAAGTTAGTTACAAATGTTTTGTCTTTTTTTCTTGCACTGACATGCTGGGGCCCTCATTATTTAGAGTGGAAACATTTGTGGAGTTGCCTCCTCCTGTTGGTTATTGAATTTTTCACCACCATTCATAACAAGATGTCGGAAGACTACAGAGCAAAGATCTGATTCATTGGTTGAGGGATTGCTTAACACTAGCCACCAGATGCTGCTTTTGCTGTTTGGCAGACAAATAATCCTGGTTTGTAGCTTCATCAAGTTGATATCTTATTTCTGGGTGTGCCAGATTTTGTTCCTGGCATTCCCCGCTGTACTCTTCATTGAACCAGGGTTGATCACCTGGCTTGGCAGTAACAGTGGAATGAAGGATATGCCAGGTCATGAAGTTACACATTGTAGTTGAGCACAATTCTACTGCTGCTGATGGCTCACAATGCCTCTGGCTTCTCAGTTTCCAGATACTAGATGTGTTTAGTCTATCCCATTTAGTATGGTGGTAGGGCCACACAGCACAATGGAGGGTATCCATTCCCTAGGGGGAAGTGCTGATAAAGTTGGGTGGGCAGTTCATTAATTTAATTGAAATGTATGCAAATATATTTAAATCATCGTTGTACCCATTTCGGATGCAAATCAGATCGTGGCCATTGCTGGGTCTTGGTGAAGTGGCTATCTGCGCAGATACGGACACGGATTGCATTAATAACCTCACGCCCGAATGGTAAAATCGGGCCCATAGATTCCATTTATATCACTCTCCTTTGAACTGCACCACAAAAAACACTTCCAACAACAGCATTTTTGCCTCCACTTTGTTCGAGAAGTGAAGTCTGATGACCACCGAAGATTAATAACACGAAAGCTTTTAACCTTGATTTTCTGCTGCCAGTCACTCGTTCCTGCATCAGATATCAGCAAGGCGTTAATGGAAAATTGACAGGCATTTCGTGATTCCAAACAGTGTCCATTTTGCCCTTGGGGCATAATTTTTAAAAATGGGAATGGCTGACACTAAATACTTCATGGAAATATGCACTTTGGGAAAGGACATTCCATATAGCTTTTCCTGACCATAATGGTTGTCACAATTTCTTCAGAATGGCATGGGAAAATAGCCATTTATCACTCAAGGGTACATTGAATCAGCAGTGTTTCAATCACTTCTGAACTATTTTTGATTGGTACATAACCTGCCAAAATTATTTGTATCTACTATTCGACAAATCATCCATTAGCATTACTGGCACAATTGGATTTACCAGTGTTAGAAATCTACAGGTCAACAGAAGACCAGATGCAGAGCTACTGAAAGAATATAAGTTGTTTAAAGAACAAAGAACAAAGAACAACACAGCTCGGGAAACAGGCCCTTCGGCCCAATGAGCCTGCGCCGCCGTCCTAACGTCTTAATGACATATAGAGACCAATATAGGGACAATTTGTTACCCAATCAACCTAAGAGCACATTTTTGGGATGTGGGAGGAAACCGGAGCACCCGGAGAAAACCCACGCAACCACGGGGAGAACGCGCAAACTCCGCAGACACAGGCCCAAATCCATGTGTCTGCACAGCAACAGCGATAGTCTCTGAGCTGTCATGTTGCCCATCTGATGGTCCAGTTTAAGCATACACTAACGACTTGAAGCACTAGGCCACTCCTGAAGCAACATCCAAGAGCAGCCCTCGCACGACCTGCCGAATGCATGCACCTTGTTGGTCAACAAGGTGGACCGAATTGCCTGTGGAAACAAATAAGATATTTAGACAGTCCTGCTATATCCCTCTATCTGCAGACCGCTCATGTGGCTGTCCAAGAGACCCTTAAACAACCCGAGCGTGCCTGCTCCCACCACCTTACTCGATAGTGCATTCCACACCCCCACTACCCTTTGTGTGAAAAAATGCCCTCTAATATTCGTCTTATACATAGCCCCCCTCACCCTAAGGCCGTTACCCCTCGTTCTATCCGATTCTAATGGTGGAAAAAGCTTACCACCATTTACTCTATCTATACCCCTCATAATCTTCTATACCTCTAATAGATCCCCTCTCAGCCGACGTCTTTCAAGGGAAAACAACCCCTGTGCGTTCAATCTTTTCTCGTAAGACAGCCCTTCCATACCAGGCAGCATCCTGGTAAATCTCCTCTGCACTCTCTCCAGGGCCTCCACATCCTTCCGGTAGTACGGCGACCAGAACTGGACACAGTACTCCAAGTGAGGCCTAACCAACGTTCTATACACTTGCAACATCAGACTCCTACTCTTGTATTCTATACCCCTTCCTATGAAGGCTAACATACCATATGCCTTCTTTGTCACTTTCTCCACCTGTACTGACACCTTCAGAGATTTGTGAACCTGCATCCCCAGGTCTCTCTGCGTCTCTATACTCCGGGTAGTTTTACCTTTTATCCTATAACTCCCCTCTACATTATTCCAAGAGCATAGGTCATCAATTCCCCATGAAGTCTCATGGCATCAGATTAAACATAAGCAATGAAACTTCCTGTTGATTACAACCTACCGCTTCTTCTTCCCTTTCTCACCCTCCCCCCAGCTGATGAATCAGTACTGCGCCATGTCGAACTACAGAAAATGCTGGGGTGGAAACGTCACAGAATGTGAAAGTGAAGACAACTTTTCATCATCAAAAAAATTGTAAGATGGTCAGTCCAACTAATACTATCATGGGCAGGATTATCCATAACAGATAAATAGATAAAGGTGGGGTCATGTATGTTTTTCTCTCTTGTTGGTTCCCTCAACCAGGCCCAATCTAGCAGCTATGTCCTTTAGGATTCTGCCAGTTCAGTCAGTACTGGTGCTACTGAGTGATTCTTGGTGAAGGACATTGAAGAGCTCGCCCAGAATGCATTCTGTGACCTTTCCACTTCAGCATTTTCTGCAGTTCAACATGGCGAAATATTGATTCATCGGGGGGGGGGGGGGGGGGGGGGGGCGGTTGTTTCATTGCCTATGTTTAAACTGATGCCATGAGACTTCATGGGGACCAGAATTGATGGCCTGTGCTCTTGGAAACAACTTATGTTCTTTCAGTAGCTCTGCATCTGGTCTTCTATTGACCTGTAGATTTCTAACACTAGTAAATTCAACTGTACCAGTAATGCTAATGGGATGAATTGTCGAATAGTAGGTACGAATAATTTTGATAGGTTATGAACTGATCAAAAATAGTCCAGAAGTGATTGAAACGCTGCTGATTCAATGTATCCCTTAAGTAAGCCATTGCCATTGCTGATTCCTCTGCAGTGATGAATGGCTATTTTCCCATGCCATTCTGAAGAAATTGTGACAAACATTATGGTCAGAAAAAGGTACGTGGAATGTCCTTTCCCCAGGTGCATATTTCCATGAAATATTTAGTGTCAGTCACCCCCATTTTTAAAAATTATGCCCCAAGGGCAAAATGGACACTGTTTGGAATAACGAAACGCCTGTCAATTTTCCATTAACACCTTGCTGATATCTGATGCAGCAATGGATGACTGGCAGCAGAAAACCAAGGTTAAAAGCTTTGGTGTTATTAATCCTCTGTGGTCATCAGGCTTCATTTCTCAAACAAAGTAAAAGCAAAAATGGTGTTGTTAGAAGTGTTTTTTGTGGTGCAGTTCAAAGGAGAGTGATATAAATGGAATCTATGGGCCCAATTTTATCATTTAGGTGTGAGGCCATTTATGCAACCTGTGCCATTATCTGCACAGAAGGTCGCTTTACCGAGACCCGGGAATGGCCCATGATCTGATTTGTGTCCGAAATGGGCACAACGATGATTTAAATGTATTTGCGTAATTTCAGTTGAATTAATGAACTGCCTGCCCAACTTTATCAGAATTTCCCCCTTTTACCATCACATCTGTTGATCCGGAATCTCAGCAAAATCACATGCTGAGTAGAAGTCTGAATCGGGCGCTGCAGCTGCTGAAGAGGCAGTTCAGCGCTTCCAATGGCTCTCTGACTCGGATCGGTGTGGGGGAGAGGAGAAAGGCACGACAGGTCATTCTCTGATGGGAGGAAAGGAGGAGGAGGGAAGCCCAATTGTAATCGTGTTGGCAGGAGGTTGGGGGGAGGCCCGATCATTGTCTGGTTGTTGTGGGGGGAGATCCAATCGTTGTCTGGTTGGAGGGGAAGGGCTGATTGTTGTCAGGTTACGGGGGGTGGTGGGAAAGGAGGGCAGTTTATTGTCTGGTTAGGAGGGGAGGCGGGTTAGATGTACCTCTGGGGAGGAGTGGGGAGAGTGAGGCCAGATCATTCTCTGAGTGGGGGGAAGTGAGGCCAGATTATTTTCTGGGAGGGGGGAAAGACGCCAGATTATTCTTGGGTGTGGGGAAGAGATAGGAGTGGGTAAGACGTATCTCTGGGTGGGGGGGGGGGGAACGAGGGGGTCTGCTGTCACTCTGCGGGCGATCGATGTGGGAGAAGGGGCAGGGGGTCATGATCAGTCTGGGCAGCGGAGGGGCGAAGCATGGATAAGGAGGACGGTGATGTCTATGGGGGCCATCACCCCAGTTTTTCACTCCGAGGCTGTGTTATCGACTTTCTGAAGCCCAGGAATGATCTGACATGGGCGCACTGATTCAAATTCTTTTCTAACTGCACATGCGTAGTTCAAAGTTCCGATCGTTTCAGGCATGCTAAGCACCGCCCACAGCGTGATTTAGACTTGTGATTTCTTCTTCAGGCTAAGTGTGTATGGGGCTGCCTGAAAGCAGATTTCCAAGACGGATCTGAATTGCATCCAGATTCAGCACTTAGAATGAAAATGGTAAAATCAGGCCCATGTTGTCTGATCTTTTAGCAAGAAGGTAAGCCATCAATTAAGTGTTATGAATGGATCTCGATTAAATCATAGATTTGATTTAATATCAAACTAAAAACTAAAATATCAACTTAACGTCACACAGTGATTACTCCCAACCCAGCACAAAGAAAGATATTGTGGTTTTAAAGGTCAGTAATCTCAGCTCCAGGATACAAGTGCAGAAATTCCTCAGGGTAACATTCTGGGTCTTCAGCTGTTTCATCAATGACCTTTCTTCCATCATACGATCAGGAGTGGGGATGTTCACTGGTGATTGCACAATGTTCATCATTTGTGACTCCTCAAAAACTGAAGCAGCAAATGTCTAAATGCAGCAAGACCTGGACAATATTCAGGGGTGAGCTGATAAGTGATAAGCAACATTTGCGCCATACAAGATAATGACCATCTCCAACAAGAGAGAATCTAACCTTTGTCCCTTGACATTCAGTAGCATTATCAGCACTGAATGTCCATTATCAACATCCTGGGGATTACCATTGATCAGAAACTCAATTGGACTAGCCAGATAAATACAATAGCTACAAGAGCAGGTTAGAGTCTAGGAACTCTGCAGCGAGTAACTCACCTTCTGACTTCCCAAAGTTGTGTACATTGTACAACATAGAAGTCAGGAATGTGATGCAATGCACTTCACTTGCTTGGACGTATGCAGCTCCAAAAATACTCTAGAAGCGTTACATCATCTAGGAAAAAGCAACCTACTTGATTGTAGATCCACAAACATAAGGCCAGATTTTACCATC
The DNA here is from genome assembly GCA_024679065.1 of Sphyrna mokarran. Taxonomy (NCBI): domain Eukaryota; kingdom Metazoa; phylum Chordata; class Chondrichthyes; order Carcharhiniformes; family Carcharhinidae; genus Sphyrna; species Sphyrna mokarran. Next base: position 97,716,226 of record JAGIQG010000003.1, on the reverse strand, counting down.
AAGTTGCACCTGTTTTTGGGCACGAAAACTTGGTAAAGTTGGGTGTGAAGTGAGTAGCTTGATTCGCTATCCCAAAAATTGGGACCATACCCCAAAACTGGCGCGAAGGCCATTTAAAAGCATTGCATGCATTTAAATTAACTTAATGTGCTGCGTACCCAACCTTACTGGCACTTCCCTCTTTACCGCTGTGTTTGCCCACCTAGACATGCCAAACAGACATGCTCCACCAAAGTCCTATTTGGGCTCTCCAGTTATTGAGGAGGTAAGTGCTGGGCGTCCGAAGGTTCTCTGCTTGAGATCAGTGGATGTGGGGGGTGCGGGGGGAGGTCTGCTGCCAATCTGCCTGAGATCAGTGAGGAGGACGGGAGGTACGTTGCCACTCTGCCTGAGTTTAGTCGGGGGGAGGTGGGTAAGGGGCCTGCTTTGGATGGTAGGAGGGGGTAAGGGGGTCAGTAATGTTTTAAATACAGAGCAATGTCTATGGGGGCCACAGGGAGGCATTAACTGGCCCGGAAGCAATTTGGTAGGGGAACTTATCACTTTTTTTCTGTGCGTGCAAGCTGCAGGATTTCAGGTGTCTTAAGCACCGCCCACAGGCTTGTGCAGCGCAATTCGGAATTGCTGATCTTTTGCAGGCAGTGTGCATATGGGGACGCCTAAGAATGGGTCTAAAAGTCTGAAATAGTCCCAATTTTAAGTCTGCCCAGCACTTAGCATCAAAATGGTAAAATAGGGTCCATATGCTCCCTTCACCATCGATGCCCAATGGCGGCAATGTGACCCATCTACAAAATGTGCTGCAGGAACTCGCCAAAGCTCCTTCGATAGCACCTTCCAAAACCACAACCATTATGATCTAAAAGGACAAGTGCAATAGACACCTGAGATCACCACCACATGGAGGTTTCTCTCCAAGCCACTCAACATTTTGACTTTAAATCTATTGCCTTCACTGTGGCTGGGTCAAATTCCTGAAAATTTCTCTGCTGATCACACTGTATCTCAGGTACTACAGCAGTTCAAGAAGATAGTCAATCACCATCTTCTCAAGGACAATTTGGGATGGACAATAACTGCTGGCCTAGACAGCAAAGCCTACATCCCTTGAGTGAATAAAACAAAAATTTACTGTGTATCCTTCTAAAGACTGTCAACAAATAAAGGTCTACTACTTCTGTTAATAATTATCAAAATTATATTATTTATATCATTTATACAGTCCACTAGCTTTTCTGTATTTCCTTCAATAATCATAGAAGAATCATAGAAACGCTACAGTGCAGAAAGAGATCATTTGGCCCATTGAGTCTGCACTGACCACAATCCCATCCAGACCCTATTTCCATATCCCTGCATATTTATTCGCTAATCCCTCTAACCTACGCATCTCAGGACACTAAGGGGCAAGCTTAGCATGGCCAATCAACTAAACCTGCAAATCTTTGGATTGTGGGAAGAAACTGGAACACCCACACAGACACGAGGAAAATGTGAAAACTCCACACAGACAGTGACCCACGTTGGGAATCGAAACCAGGTCCCTGGAGCTGTGAAGCAGCAATGCCAACCACTGATAACCACAATAATACAACTTGTCGAAAACCACTGCTTCGTTTGCATCAAAGCAAATTATTGTGAATGCTGGAATTTGAAACCAAAAGAAAAAAATGCTGGAAAATGTCAGCAAGTCTGGCAGCATCTGTAAGGAGAGAAAAGAGCTGACATTTCAATTGATAAGCCTGATACAACTGTAGGAAGAATTCTTCATTCTTGTTCTCCAATCCTCTTGCAATTTTTAATCCCATTCTAATCGAATGTAGATTTACAGTTGAACATTTTAAAATTGATTTCATTGCTGACTGAAATATCATTGAAAATATTATTATCCACATGGTTCATGCACTGTTAACATGTCACTATGTGCTTCATGCTTAATCTAAGACAAGATACCTTTGAAAATAGGTAGTTGCTATAGCTACCTGTATTCATATAAGAATTAGTACATCTGTGTCTTCTTTTCTGAAACCTAGAATGGTTGGTTTCCATGCCTGAGGCAGGCTGAGGCTGAGATGATGGATATTCTTTAAAAGGAATAATTTGTCCATGGGATGTGGGCATCTCTGGCTGGGCCAGCATTTATTGCCCATCCCTGAGGATGTCTAAGAGTCAATCACACTGCTGTGAATCTGGAGACACATGTAGGCCAGATCAGGTAAGGACAACAGACTTCTTTCCCTAAAGGACATTAGCGAACTAGGTGGGTTTTTGCAACAATGGTTTCATGGTCAACATTAGACATTTCATTCCAGACTTTTATTGAATTCAAATTTCACCACTGTAGGGTTCTGACTTGCATCTCCAGAGCATTATCCTGGGTCTCTAGATTACTAGCCCAGTGACTATACCACTACACCCAAGGAATAAGCATTTTATAAGTGGGTCAAATAGTCAATAGATTCTGCTTGAGGTGTGGAAAATATTTGTTTAGAGGGTAAAAAGCAGAATAGGAAACATCTGAGAGTTAATTAAAATTCATGATTTTATGTGTTAACTTCTGAGAATTAAGGGAATATTTCTGCGCTATTGATTAAATGAGTAGGTAGAATTTATAATAGCTTCCATGAAAAGACTCAATCCATGATGAGTCAAATAGCCTTTTCCCCTCCATGCAGCCTTACGTTCTTAAAAAGACTTATGCGACAATAATTACATTATAATCATTTTATCACCCAGCCCTTTGAAGATGTTGTTAGTTCCCATATCATAATAGAGCCTAATTATTCAAGCTAATATAAATTAGTCAACCAGTAAGGCAGCATTTATACTAATGGTTCTCATAGATCTAATAGCTATCAATAGATCTACTCCATATACAAGTATTGGTATAATGGTACATATGCACAATTGACACTCAAGGGCAGCTGCTCAGAACAGAGGTAATGTGTTGTCTAAATGAAATTCAAGATACATTATAAATATTATCAATGCATTAAATCATTGGCAATATAATTAATAACAATGCAAGTGTGGTATGTTTGGAACTCAGCAGTGTCCTATATTCATTGTTTGAGTTGAAAGCATTTTTATTGGCAACAAAACTCTATTTCAATTTTGCTTAATAACAGTTGTGTTGAAGTACTATTGATTTGAAATGCCCCTGTTCCTATCTCCAAAGTTGTCATCCAATCTGCAGAATATTTTTAACATTTTTTGTTTTTATATGAAGAATTCTTCAAATTGTGGGATGCAGCAATTGGTGGCGTAGGCAAAGGAAGGAGTAGTCTGTTGTTGCTCATCTAATTAGGCAAGAACTCACAAACTTTGCTTACCATTCAAGTCACTTAAGGTTAGTTATGACAAAGATCATGAATGTAGCCCGCTCCATCGTGCAAACCAGCTTCCCATCCATTGACTCTGTCTACACTTCCCACTGCCTCAGCAAAGCAGACAGCATAATTAAAAACCCCATGTACCCTGGGCATTTTCTGTTCTATCTTCTCCCATCAGGAGAAAGATGTAAAAGTCTGAGGTCATATACCAACCAACTCAAGAACAGCACCTTTCCTACTACCATCAGACTTGTGTTTGGACCAATTTCACACTAAGTTGATCTTTCTGTACATCCTAGCTATGACTGTAACTATATTCTACATTGTCTCATTTCCTTCTCTATAAACAGTATGCTTTGTCTGTATAGTGCACAAGGAACGATACTTTTCACTATAAGCTAATACATGTGACAATAATAAGCCAAATCAAATCAAATCAAGTCACTTTTTCAGTAAGATGCAGATATATCCGCACTGAGACAGCATTACATTCAATGTACAGTTGTTGGTCCTCTGTGCTCACACATTTTATGCAGGTGCATGCTAACATATGTGCCCTTTCTATTTGTGTACGGACCTCTCAGGATGGCTGTACTTACCACCAGAGATGGGCAGTAAACTAGATGATATCTCTTGAAGATCTAGGCACCAATTCAGATACACCTACCTCCTCAGAATGCGACAAGTCAATAGGAAGCAGCTGGTGAACCATTCACCACAAATAAAGAGCAAAGTGGAGATGGCAGCTGGGAAGTATCAATAGGATGTCACTGCACAAAGTTCTTTTTCTAAATATAATATTTTTATATTTACACTTTTTTTTTGGAGATATCACATCAATTAGTAGAAGCAAATTCATTAACAAGCAGAGGTACTTATTCTGTCCCTTAGGATTTCTCTGCAGGATGAGTCAAACATTTTGCAAAAGAGCTTCACATATTTGGGTAATGCAATAAATGAGTGAATGGTACTTCATGGCTACCTGTGGCAGAATGCTTCAGGATGAAGACAAATAGTGCAGATGCAGTTTCTCTTACATAGTTATTAGGACCTGAAAACATCTCGCTTTTAGCTCAAGAGGGATTGATATGAGAGAATGTTGGGAATGGAGTTCAGGTTAAGGCAATAACCTTCCTCATGAAACACAGATGGTGGATGATAGGTAGGTGCAGTCCAAATCATGTCAGGCTGTTGTGTGAATAGAAATCTCATTTTGCCTCTGTTTCTCTTTGCTAATTAATTTAAAACCGAGGAGGTCCAGGAAAGTTAATGGGACAGTTTGACCTTAGGGGAAGGTTTAGAAATTTGAGTATTGGAGGAACAATTTTTCTGGCTGCACTGATAAAACTTTTATCTTTTCAGTGGCTGATGCAGACCTTTAGAGCGCAGAACATAAAGAACTAAGGGCTGAGCATTGGTGCCCCAAAGTTGCATCATTGTCATTTAATGCCATGAGGCCTCATTTAAAGCAGTTACTTGATCTCCCACCTGTTTCTGAAAGGTGCTTGGCTCACCCATTTCATGGACCCACTGAAATGATGGAGATCTGGTGGTCACTGGAAAAGGAATGGAAATTGCAATGCTGCCACTTTCGTTAGGTTCTTGTCCTATTCCCTCTTGGCACAGAGAAATTTCAGAAATTGTACTGTACAAAATGCTACCTGCTGGGATATACTTAAACCAACTGATAAGAGGCCCAGTTGGTTAGTGTCAAATCTCAAACTAGATGTGTAATTGGATAAAGTGGAACGTGTGGTGTAGACCAGCAATTGAGCTGTATGACAAATGCTTTCTGGAGTATCACATGGGAAAGAGCTAATCACTGTGCAACTTTGCTGAATTTTTGTGGGAAGCCGAAAGTAAATCGTTTTAATGGCTTTGGGGACGAAATGCACGCCTGCTGACTAAGTCGCAATTAATCATTGTTAGATCAAAGAAAGGTTTTTCTCCTCTTCCCTCTCCTCCTACTTCTCAACTGTCACTATATTTGTTCTTTTATCATTTCTGCTCACTACTCAAATACTACTAAAGATATGTAGCACTGCATGGTAAACAACATCAAGAAAAAGCAGCCTTACTTACAGTAATGATGAATGAAATGAGGTTTTCTTTGTATAAACTGATATAATCACCATGGTTAAAACATAGGAAATGATCCTTTCTTGTTCACATTCACAGAATATGGCCCTGAAATTCTGCTTGGTCACATTATCATCATTAGAAAAGTAGAAGGGTGTGCCAAAGATACCTGCATATGTGGGGATGGCAGAGTGAGGGAAAATATAGTGGCTGTATTAGAAACTAAGGCTATTGACTGTTGCTATATGACAACAAAAAATTGTGACGAGTGAGATCTTCCTATAACTTCACCAGCTAACCAAAACCATATTGAATTTTTAAAGAGAACATGTTTTAAAAATAAATACAAGGAAGTACAATGATCAAAGAAGGCTGTCTGATTTCCAGTATTGGTGTAGTACGAAGGAAGATGGTTATGGTTGTTGGATGTCAGTCATCTCAATTCCAGGGTAGCACTGCACAAGTTCCTTAGGGTAGTGTCCAAGATGCAACCACCTTCAGCTGCTTCATCAAGCATCTTCCATTCATCATAAAGTTTAATTTGCTTTTTATTAAAAAAAAGAACATTTGGATTAGAAAAGGCATTTGGAAGGGTGGGGGAATAAGTTTTAAAAACCTTTTGTTGCAACTGACGAGGCTAAGTAAAGGGAAGCCAATTCACTCTTGCGCATCCAATTGCTCTGATTAAAATGTTGGAGCAGTATAATGCAGCTTTCATGGACCAGAAAGCGTCCAACAGAAAAGGAACCTTCTTCAGTTATTCAGAAATTAACATAATTTTGTTTTCCAGTAATCAATCATCTTGTAACAATTGTTGAAGGCAATTTGCTGAAATCTTGGAAGACTAACACCCGAGAAACCTGCTGAGACCTCTAAAGGGGCAAACCCCGAAAGCTTGTGAGTTTACTATCAAATAAATCAGTTGGACTTAAACCTAGTGTTGTCAGACTTCTTACTGTGCTTATTCCAGTCCAACGCTGCCATCTCCACATTGAGACCTCTAAATGGCAGAGATGCAAGGCTGGTCAGGAAAAATTTCAGGCATTTTCCATGTCCCCTCACCTGGTAATGGCTGTCTAGAATATGAGCTACATTTGTCTCATTTTCTAGCCTCTCTTCAGGAATCTTTCCTGGATTCCATCTTAGCTCTATCTTGGAATGTCACATAGCAGATGTTTAGGTAGTAGGTAAGGTGGCATCTGCACTATTTGCCTTGCTTCATCACTTGCTATTTCAATCCAATGCCAATGGTTAAGTATGAAACTAAACACCAATACTTTCCTTGATAATTCACAGAATATAGCATTACACATGTTCTCCTCCTACTTGCCACCCACTAATGAGTTTCAGACTCTGAGTTCACCTACAGTCTCTCTTTCTTTGTGGAGCCATTTGGTCCATTCTCACTGCAGATCCCAGAGAGCCCTAATAGTTAGGCCAGTTTATTGTCTAGGGATTTGCCATGCTGCCTTCAATGGAATTGGTGCAAAAGTGGTATAAGATCAGTAGTCTGCAAAGATTCTATCTTCAACTATGCCGATGGTATGGCTGATCAACACAGCAACTTCCATGCACACATTTTAGCTTCCAGCCAGTATACCACTAGCATAGGAGATGCTGGAAATTGGTAGCAGTCTTCCACCATTGACAACTAAAAGCAGTGGTGATCATACCACTAAACCTTCTTCTCACCACAGGAATGCTCTTCCACAGCCTCAGACTGCATCGAGGCTATAAGGATAAAGAAGAAGAGAAAGAAGTTCCACGGAGACAAATATAATGTTCGTGCACCCCACAGCAACAATTGATCAATGCAAGTCACTAGCTATGGTTCAACATATAGCAATGGAAGAAAAAAATGAGACATACTCAAATGTCAGTCCAACTTCTAGGCCAACAGAAAGAACCAGAATCAACAGAGCCGACCACTCCTCTAACAGAATGAGAAGGATTATAAGGTCTCCAGACTGCCTGAACATTTAAATGCAATGCTTAAGGGAGGATGGGAGGGGATGATAATATTGTAGTAGTGATGATGTATTAAAAGTAATATGTTAAAAACAATGCAAATGCATCTTTCTTGGTCATCATGTCCTGAGATGGGACTCAGACCCAGAACTTCTCACTCAGGGGCAAGGGTGCTTCCCATTGTACCACAAGTTCTCCAAGTATATAATGGCAAGTAGTTAATAAAAACTTGTCATTAACACACTTTGGACTACAAAGACTTCTTTAAGTGACACCTTTCTTTAATAATGCCCTTCCAAAACCCAACATGATGTGGAGTAGATGTTCATTCTAGGCTATTTATTATCGACCACAATCAGAGTCATAGAGAGACAGAGGGATGGAGGTGGATACTCCAAGGTGCACAGGTGGAGAGCTTGCAATTCTAAACCTCCATCTTCCCAGGAGAATGGTCATAGCTGACAAAAGATAATGTGGTTAGCTGTTCTATGCCAAGACAATGGTCTCTCTATAGAATTTTGAGGGCAATGGAGATAAGTGGAAAAGTGTGTGCTTGAAACTTTTTGCATATCGCTCTCCTTATCCTGATCAAAGAGCTATGTTTCCATCCAGAAAGGTACGAAAATGGGAGAAACATCCATCTCCAGTTCTCCAGAATGATGTTTACCAGGAAAGGGTGGGTGGGGATGAAATGTCTAAATGAGAGCTTTGCATTTGCCTTCTGGCTTTGAGATGTAGGGAAATCAGTGAAGGACATACTCAGTCAATATATCACTTCAATTCATTAACACATCCACTGAGATGTCAATGGTACAGATTATAAGCAAACTGCCTTGAAAATGGATCTTCATACAGATATGGAGGTGGGCTCATCGCAAGTTGGCACAGGGCCAGGAGAAGAAATGGCCTGAATAGCAAGAGTCAGTGGGGCATCTAGAAGGCTAAGAGGCTGGTGAACATGGAACACTGCCATGGCAAGCATTGACCTGACTAGGTAGATTGCTGGTAGTGTTTTTATCTAAAGATGAATGAAAGACAATGCCAGAGGCATCAATGAATGCCCTGGAATGGGGTTGCTCACATCAGCCAGCCTCTCCAGTATGAGCTGGAACTTAGTAGGAATGGTGCTCTTTAAATATAATACCAGGATCTTCAGCCCAATGAGGTAATAGCAGTGCCATGAAATTCATTGAGGATCTTGTGGAAGCACAATTAATGAGCTCAAAAGCAGAAGATTGTATATATTCATTTGCCCCACTGCCCAGTGGAAATCGTGCCACCTTTATCACCCATCACTGGACATAGTGTCCGGAATGAAAAACTAGGCTTATCCATGAAGCACATTCTGAAGATTCTTAACATTCCATACTGCCTGGTATTGGAAATGTCTTCCCCATCTTTTCTGTGATCTACAGAAATGGGCCAAAATATTAACTCAATCAACAGCCGACACCTGATGCCCAATGTATATTTTATCTCCTTTATTGCATCTTCTCCAGAAAAATATCAACGTCATCATCGTCATCAAAAGGAAGAGTTCATCACACAGTTATCTCTGATTTTCTGGTCGCTTTTCAATCACTAATAAATGCTGTATCTAAAGGTAAGGAAGATATTTCATCAGCATCAAGACCCTGATTGCATTATTGTGTTCTCTTGTGTTCCAGGAATTTTTCAGAGCAGCAACTCCACTTAGATAATTTAAATAATCAGATAAAACTCTCCAAGGGCAATTCACTTTCCAGATATTATGTTTCTCAAGTCTTTCAGGTTGGGTATGGGCAAATCGTGTCAGGATCACAAACCCAACCTTGAACTGAATGGATATCTGTCACATTTTAGATATCAACATCTAAAGTCATCATTCAAAAAAGATAGAAAAACATGAATGCACAGTCATGACTAAGCAATTATATACCTGTGACTGAACATGGTGGATTTAAACAGGTTATAATTACTTGAATTTTCTGAGTTAGAACATTGATTTTAGGGGTCTTGTGACACACGAGTAATGTCCCTATTGCTGCACCATAAGCTTTGGATTCAAGCTTCATTTCAGCATGTGACAGTGAAGGAAAGTTATAACATTGTCAATTGGTTAATTATCAGCCTGTAAATTCTTCCAATCGCCTGATGGCAAGTTTTAAGAGTTGGAGAGTTTCCTGGTCAGCCATATTGCAGAAGGCAATGGCAAACCACTGCTGTATTTTATCAAGCATAGTCATAGACAAAATCCACGGTTGTCAATGTCCTCTTACGGCAGAGTACCTGAAAGAAGAAGGGGACCTTAAATAGACACGCTAAATTCATAAGTAATAAATATGACTGTTCTTCAGAACCTGAATATCAGCAACTATTATTACTGAACAAGTTAGGAACAGATATTCTGCGATGCTAGAATATCATTTAATTTTTAATTTTTATGAAACCATTGACAGTATTTGTGTGATTGTGTGACTGGTGCTGATGGTAATTGTCTTCATTCATATCTGAATCTAGAGGGTGAGGGCAGAATTTCCTGTCCTGCCTGCTGCAGGAATCGTAGTAGGCAGGACATGGGCTGTGCAAAGGTGCATTGACCTTAGGTAGGATTTTCAGGCCTTGAGGTAAGCACAGCTTGAAGAGAGTATTTGATGATGAAGGGATTGATCTGTTTGCATACAAATTTGTTATCCAGCATTATTAGTTTCAGATAGAAAAACAGTCCAATTGATGTTTTTTCGTGGTTTTCTTTTTCTTATGTCAGAGTGATTGTGTGGTTGCTGGAGGCTGGGGAGTGATTGGGTCATGGGGTTAAGTTGCCGCATTGTGGTATGGCCAGGATCAATGGACCACTCATGTGAAATCATGAACTTTTTGCCGTAAGCATTTAGACCTCAGATCTTGATTCCTTGCACTGATTGCCACAGCTTTTGCTTCCATAACTTTCTGAGAGTCTATCTGGTGGTCTCCTTGTCTCCTGTTGGTCGACATTCTCTCTCCATCTGCACCCAGGTCTCCAGTGCAATATCAGAAAATCTCAGAGCCAGCTCTCTACTATGATGCACTGTTCTTCCCTGTTTCCCATATCAGGATAGGTTGATCTGCAGCTCTTCTGCAGCCACAATCCAGTTCCTCTTTAAAAGATGAAAGTGAGCACTAGGTCAGACTGGCCATTCACCATTTTTGGTTGCCTGCAGGTTAGCACTGGCTGGATGCTGAAATCACTGAGTACAGCAGGCAGCCTGCGGTTGGCCCACTGGCCTGGGCTATCCCACATTGTGATCCTCAAGTCTGTTTTATGGAAGACTATCAAATTTAGTCCCCCTAGGACTTTATTGCTCTCCTGACAGGCAGAGAGCAGACATAAATCTCATTGTTCTAATAAAACTTTAATACCCTTCTTAGTATATATTCTCTTTAAATTATTGATGCCATTTTAATTACGCATATCCATGAATAACTGTTCCAATTTGACTTACTTTTAATTGGATGGTAAAAAGATTCTGAACACATCTTCCTATCACACAAGAACTGTACATTTTTTTACATGTAGTCTCCGTTGACAACTGCTTACCTAAATTAGCTTAACTTCAGCAAGATTATTTCTGGCTTTTACTGCAGTCTGATGGTACAGTCCGTTTCCCCCCCTACACATTCTAAGTAATTGAATAAATGATTTTGAGCAAAATGAATGATAGACAGTTCATCATGGGTTCAATGATTCACGGTGATCTTACAATCCACTTTAGCTTTATTATAGGTAAAGGACTCTTGCTGCACTATCACATGGGATGTGCACAAATGCTTTGTTCAAGTTATGTTTGCAGCCATTTCACTCCCCATCCTGCAAATTAATAAACAGCTTCTTCTTGCAAAGCCATTTTTAAAAGCATAAACACTGAAAACTGGCTAAAATAATAGGATTTACAATAAATTCCTGTTGCATTTGACGCAAGCAGTTTGTAAGCAAATTAATTATAGGACAATACTGCAGCAGGCACTGACTGATAATACTGCCGCACCTCTTTGTATTTCAGAACTGGCTTCCTTCATAACAACATGTAGAAGCACCTAACTCCATTTTGAATAATTTTTCACACCTTGTGTGGTTACAGGCTGTTAGCATTTCTCACAGGAAGAAAATGCAAGTTGTTTTACAACTGGTTTCTTTTTAATAGTTTCATATTTCTGCCATTCAAAAATTTATGTGAGCAGTGGCGATATTTGGAATATACTTCATTTTTATGTAGATTTTATTCTGATTTTGCATTGTTGAGGATTTGAATGTCATTTTAGAGAACCATGTCAGAATGCTGCATTTGTATGTCTGAGTGTTGCTATAGAAACGAAAAGCATTCTGTGTGATGGTACAATATGTTCCAGGCAACCCTTAGTTTATTCAGAGTGTAGTTTGTTAACATGAAATTGTTCTCCAGCTTGATTGTGAGTGCCATAATGACATAGGTGGCTAAGACATTTCAACATTAATTTATGGATTTGTTGATCTAGTGTTTGTTGCCCTTTTAGCACTTATCAGGCAATTTCATAGTTCCCCACACTCTTACCAGATATTTTTTAACTACAAGTGTAATACATTGCTACAGTGGACTTTCCCATGTTAATATTCCAAAAGGAGGTTGTCAAAAACATTATTCAAAAACAAAACAGCTTCTGTGAAGGCAGTGGCTGGCATTTCTGGGCAAAACATAAAGAGACAAAGGTTCGCTTACAATGAATCTGGCAAATACTGAATTTCCATACGCAAGAAGGTGAAAGAAAGGAATTTCACTGGCTAGAATTTTAGCATAAGTGTCAAAATAGGTGGGTTTTCTCCAGGTACTCTGGTTTCCTTCCACATTTCAAAGGTGTTCAGGTTAGGTGGATTGGCCATGCTGAATTGCTCCTTAATATCAGGAGGAATAGCAAGGTTAAGGGATAGGACCTTGGTGGGATTGTTGTCAGTGTAGATTTGATGGGCTGAATGGCCTCCTTCTGCACAGTAGGGGTTCTACGATTCTGTAATTCTGTGAGCTCAGATATCAGGGCCAAACACGGTCCCATTCCAGACCTGGCAAAAATGGGACCATCTCGGCAATTTTGCCCTTGCCAAGTAAGGGTAATGGACAACCTCCTAAAACAACCAATCCAATCAGAAGGCACCAGTCGCTCTGGAATCTCAGCACCATCAGCAGGGGAAGTGGACATTGGTGAGGCAGGTCAGAGATTTGTGCGTTGGAGCAAATAATTTTAAAAAAACATTCAGGAGAAAGAGGGCCAGAAGGGAAACCCCTCTGGGGAAATTAATGGGCCATGGGAAATGTCATAGGTAGGATGGAGAATTTGACAGGCAGTGAAAGGTCTGATAACTATCAGCGAGATTTCGGAGTCCCACAGCAGGCAAGATTAACATATCCCATCCACTGAGTTTCTGGTTTCAATAAGGTCTTGGGATTCTGAAGTGAGCATATCTTCATTAAACTGGTGGACTCCCCAAGTGGCTTTTACTACCAAATAAAACTGTTGGATTTTAACTTGGTATTGTGAGACTTCTTACTGTATTTATCCCAGTCCAACGCCGGCATCACCACATCATGACTCCCCAAGTAGCAGTGAGGTGCCTTGATATTGGTAATATGGTCCCTAATAAGACCTTCAATTATATTAATCACCTCCCTATCCTCCTTGGAGCAGGCAGCCACTTCACATTTGACCCCCTTTGCGAGGAAGATGGTGGTGGGACTGCATCAAAGGGGCATCACAAAGTGCTCCACATTTTTTACTCCTCCCATGTTTCTCAGTCTGCCACCCAGAGACTGGTAAAATTCTGTCCATTTTTTACCAATCTGAATGGGGTTTGGCTGACACCTGTTGTTTAAACGTGAAAGTTCGATTGTCAATAGTTGTTAAATTGGGAATTTGAATTGTGCAACTGTGAGTGTTGAGAGCTTAGGAGGTGAAGAATGAAGAAGGTTAAAGGCTACAAAGAGCTCTGGAAGTATGGAGAAGCCTGATATAATATCACTGCCCCACTGGCCTCATGTATTGACCTAGCATTACCAGCTCTCAAATATCTTCTCAGTCTGATTTCCCTACCTAACTGAAGCCTTCCTTCCAATCTTCTAATCTCATCATTACCGTTTTATTCATCTCACTGGTTCTAGCTGACTAATAAGGAAAGAAGCAGCAGTGTAAATTTGATAATGAGGGCAGGAGTTCTTAAGTAAGATAAAGGATGAGGAGATGGGGGGGTGTACCTTTACTTAAAATTGACTCAACGGATATGGGCATTGCTGGGTAGGCCAGCATTTATTGCCCATCCCAATTTCCCTTGAGAAGGTGGTAATGAGCTTGAGAAGGTGGTAATGAGCTGCCTTCTTGAAGGCAGTCCCTGTGGTGTAGGTATACCCACAGTGCTGTAAGGGAAGGAGTTCCAGGGTTTTGACCCAGTGACAGTGAAGGAATGGCAATATATTTCCAAATCAGAATGATATGTGGTTTGGAGGGGAACTGATGTAGGGATAGAGAAAAAGAGTAGCAGCTGGAAAGTGAATCAGACAAATTCAAATTGATGGGGGAGGTTAGGAGCTTGGAGGAGTGATTTGGACTTGTACATATTGAGGAATTGAGGGGGAAGGACAAAGAATCTCCTTCCTCTCTGCACTCACCCCCCACTATAAGCATTCATTCTCTCCTTCCTATCTCATTTTCTTGTTTCCTTCCCTGCTCCCACTTTAACCGCCTTTTTCTCTTTCTTCCTTTGCATCTTCTTTTCACCTTACCGCTTCTCTTTCAATTCCTCTTCTCATTGACTCCTCAACCCCTATACCCTACCAAATGCCCAGCCCTCCTATTTTGAGGTTTAGCAGTGTTTCTGAGATATTCCAGAGTTTGGCAGAGCTGGGTCACCTCTTAGATATTGGAATTGGCTTTTGAGAGAGACTGAACTTTCCAATGAAAATATAAGTGAAAGCATATAAAGAAACAAAAAACAAGTTTGTAGCCATACTGAACTATAATTTCTGGAAATATGTCATTTCTTTCTGTTTCTTTCATGCTAATTTTGAAATTGGAAATTACATGTACAAAGAAAGGAAATGCCCCTAAAAGCTCATTGGAAATGATTGTTTTGAATGATTCAAATGAGTTATTTCATTCTTTCTTTTATCAATAGACTTTCCAGCATATACAGCACAGGAACAGGTTATTCAACATCTGACCAGTGTTGGTGATAATATGCTTGACGTTCCATTTATCTCAGTCAACCTTTCAGCATAGTATTCTGTTCTCTTTTCTCTCCTCTATTCATCTGGTTTCCATTTAAAAACATTAAAAATATGCTGTTTAAAAACTTCCCATGGTAAGAAGTTGCACATTCCAACTAGTCTCTGAATACATCAATTCTCCTTCTTTCTCTATTAAACTTATTAGTAAGTATTTTGTATTTATTGTTTAATTTTAGACAGTACAGATTCCCCCGATATGTTATTCTTGATTGGTGTTTTTATAACTTCTCAGTAATTTTAATTAGCAGCTAACTAGTTGCTATTGTTGCTTTCAGTTCATAATTCCTTACCTCTTCAGCTGGAATTCACTTTGAGTTAATTAACAAAGGTGGGCAGAAAATTATCAGTAAAAGGCAGGGCAAATTGACAGGAGATGCATATTACACTTACAGTGAATTTGCACTGTCCACAAATGCTTTTTTTAACAACAATTTTCATAGAACCTACAGCAGAGAAATAGGCTAACTGATAATTATGCTTCACACAAGCTTCATCCAATCCCTCTTCATCTAACTGTATCAACACATTGTCTATTCCTTTCTCTTCAATAGTCCAAAGGTGTGCAGGTTAGATGGATTGACCATGCTAAATTGCCCCTTATTTCTGGGGGACTACTCTCCCAGTAGGGTAAATGCATGCGGATATGGCGATATGGCCTGGGTGGGATTGTACAGATCAGTACAGATTTAATGGGCCAAATGGCCTCCTTCTATACTGTAGAATTCTATGATTCTTATCTGGTTTCTCTTTAAGTACATCAACATATTAGCCTTGAGGGTTTCTTGTTGGCGAGAGTTCCATGCTCTGCCATCCTTTGGGCACCAAAGTTTCCTGATGGACACATTAGTGACTATATAAATTTATGGTCTCTAATTGGAAACTTCTTTTGCAATGTCTAATCTGTGAAACTCTTTTCCAATCTTAAACAGCGTAAAGAAGTCATTACTTCAGTCTTTGTTACTTCAGAGAAAATAACCCCACCTATTCAGCTTTTCAGCCTTTCCTCAAGTATACAAATATCCTTTCCATATTGGTGTTCATCCTTCTGAATCTTTGTGCTACATTCCCCAGTGCCTTTATTACCATTTTATGGAGAATAGAACCATTCATATAATGTCAACCTAGTCAAATAAAGATTTAACATAATTCTGTTCTGTTTCTCTCTCTCAAAGTTAATATTCTGTTCATTTTATAAACTTATTAAACTGTGTTCCTAATTTTAGTCATTTGCGAATGTTTACTCAAGATCCGTTTGCATCATATCAATGTCCATAAACCCTTGTTTTTCCCTTCTGCTATTTTTTTCCATTTGTAATAAGTTTGGAGATATGACTTCTCCTTTTCAAATGTTTGTTGACTACTCTTTATTACATTTACGGTTTCCAGATGGTTATCAATTAAATTTTCCCATTGTTAAAAAGCTATTTGTTGGCATTTTTTATAATTATCTTTTCTGTTGCTGCATTAAGGAAGTTGTTTATAGGTCCCTGAACTTACATGATCTCTTTTTTTAACTATAAGATGTCCACCAGTCTTCTGGCACTATTCTCTTCCCTAATGTTTATACATATGCATAACACTGCATCTCCTTCCCCTTCCCTAGCTGATTTGAATATATGTGGATGCAATCCATTTATAAACATTTTCTCCTCTCTCCGTTTAACTGGTTTATCAATCACCTTTACTTTCTTTCTTAAATGTTTTTGTATGCTTCTGTTCTATTCTAAAGACATGTCCCATTGTTACTTACCTCAGTAAATGATTATTTAATATTTCAGTCATTTCACTGTCATTAGCTTTGAACATAAGAACATAAGAAATAGGAGCAGGAGTCGGCCATCCAGCCCCTCGAGCCTGTCCCACCATGCAATAAGATCATGGCTGATCAGTACCACTTTCCTGCTTTCTCCCTGTAACCCTTAATTTCCTTGTCAATTAAAAACCTATCCACTCTTGACTTAAACATATTCAGCGAGGAAACCTCCACCACCTCATCAGGCAGAGAATTCCAAAGATTCACCACCCTTTGCGTGAAGAAACCCTTCCGCAACTCTGATCTGAACCGCCCCCCGCCCCTAATCTTGAGGCTGTGCCCTCTAGTCCTGTTATCTTTGCTAAGCGGGAAGAGTCTCTCAACCTCTATCCTATCCATTCCCTTCATTATCTTATACATCTCTATAAGATCCCTCTCAGCCTTCTAAACTTCAAAGAGTACAAACCTCGCCTATTCAGTCTCTCCTCATCTCCGGTATCAGCCTAGTAAACCTTCTCTACACCCTCTCCAAGGCCAATATATCCTTCCTCGAATGCGGCGACCAAAACTGCACACAGTACTCTAGCTGCGACCTCACCAGCACCCTATACAGCTGCAACAGGACCTCCCTACTTTTATATTCTAACCCCCTGGCTATAAAGGCCAACATTGCATTCGCCTTCTTAATCACTTGCTGCATCTGTATATTATGATTTTGTGATTCGTGCACAAGGACCCCTAGGTCCCTCTGCACCGTCGCATGCTGCAGCTTTTCGCCATTTAAATAGTAATCCTTCCTACCATTATTCCTACCAAAGTGGATAACCTCACACTTGCTAACATTATACTCCATCTGCCAGGTCCTCGCCCATTCACTCAACCTATCCAGATCCCTCTGCACGCTTTCCACACCCTCCACACAATTTGCTTTTCCACTCATCTTCGTGTCATCAGCAAATTTTGTCACCTTGCACTCAGCCCCTTCCTCCAGATCATCTTTGTAAATGGTAAATAGTTGAGGCCCCAGCACCAAACCTCGGGGCACTCCACTAGTCACCAGCTGCCAATCAGAATAGCACCTATTAATACTGACCCTTTGCTTCCTATTAGACAATCAATCCTCTATCCAGTCTAACACCCTACCCCCGACTCCCTGCACCTTAACCTTCTGCAGCAATCTTTTGTGAGGCACCTTATCAAATGCTTTTTGGAAATCCAAAAACATCACATCCACTGGTTCCCCTCTATGTACCGTACCAGTCAATTCCTTATAGAACTCCAATAAATTCGTCAAGCACAACTTCCCCTTAATGAATCCGTGCTGCGTCTGCCTGATCAAACCGTTCTTATTGAGGTGCCTTGTTATTTCTGCTTTGACGACAGATTCAAGCATTTTCCCTACTACAGACATTAAACTAACCAGCCTATAATTCCCTGCCTTCTGTCTGCTACCTTTTCTAAACAGCGGTGTAACATTAGCCATTTTCCAATCTTCCGGCACTTTTCCGGAGTCCAGCGAGTTCTGAAAGATAATTACCAGGGCATCTGCTATCACCTCTGCCATTTCCTTGAGGACCCTGGGATGCATTCCATCCGGCCCCGAGGACTTATTTGCCCTCAGCCCCATTAGCTTATCAAACACCACCTCTCTAGTGACTGTAATCTCATCAAGGACCTCATCTCCTACAATCCTTCTATCTTTAATTTCAGGCAAGCTATTTACGCCCTCCTCCGTAAAGACCGACACAAAAAACTTATTCAAAGTCTCCTCCATATCTCTATCATTCACCATTGAACCACCCTTCTCATCCTCCAAAAGTCCTGTGTTAACTCTGGCCATCCTTTTATTCTTTATATATTTATAAAAACTCTTACTGTCCTCTTTGATGTTTCGAGTTAGTTTAGCCTCATATTCCATCTTTCCTTTTTTAATCGCCTTTTTAGTCACTGTTTGCTGTTGTTTGACACTTTCCCAATATTTTTAGCCATTTTAGCCATTTTTAGCCCACTATTTTTAGCCACTCTGAATGCCTCAGCTTTTGATTTAATACTCTCCTTAATTTCCTTGAAGAACCATGGCTGATTTTCCCTTCTCCTACAGTCCTTCTTCACCATCGGAATATATTTTTGCTGAGTACTGAAAAAATCTCTTTAAAAATCCTCCACTGTTCCTCAGCCGTCCTACCAACCAGCACACTCCTCCAATCCACAGTCGCCAATTCCTCTCTCATCTTATCATAGTCGCCTCTGTTCAAACATAGTACACAGATCTGGGACACTACTACCTCATCCCCCATCTGCATCATAAATTCTACATACTATGATCACTCGTCCCCAGAGGATCCCTCACATGAATATCCCTAATTCTACCTACCTCATTGCACAGTACCAGATCCAAGATAGCACACTCTCTCGTCAGTTCCGTAACATACTGTTCAAGGAACCCATCCCTACAGCATTCTAAAAACTCTTCCACCAGCCCGCTGTGTCCGACTTGCGTTGCCCAGTCAAGGTGCAGATTGAAATCATCCATTACTAACACCATCCCATTTCTGCACACGTCTCTTATTTGTTTTATTTGTTTGTTTATATTTATCTTTGAATTTATCTTGTGTCTCTCCACACCGCTTCTGTTTTCTTGTTTCTTATTTATATACCTGTAGAATACTTCACTTTTCTTTATATTCCTTGAGTTAGGAAGCCAAAGGTAACTTTAAGGGATTATATTTGTATTGGTAAACATTAAAAATAAGGTATAGCTTTAGCTAGACTTAATTTAATATTTCTGTGACTCGAAGGATCCTTTTGGTAAAATAACATTGGACAAAGGTGTTTGTATGTGTGTGGGTTGGTTTCAGTTCCAATTGGGATGCTATTGTGTTTCAAGAGGTTTATGGGATGTAGAATAAATAGTAGCTGCAGGGTTGCTTAGGAACAGGAGGCCCACTTCCCCGAAGGAAAAAAGCTTCCTTTGTTCTTAATTTTAGCTGTAAGATGGGAAATTGAAGACAGGTCATAGAAGAGTGGAAAGCTCTTTCAACTCGGCCAGAGGAAGCTGAACAGGATCAGAGAGTTGAGGCTTCCTAAGAAACACAATGCAGAGCAGGTAACCAAGGAACTGGGTCAGAAAGAATTCAGATAACTGGAGTTAATGGAACAGAGACAAAGCATTGTTCAGAAGAAATCAAGGAATATCAAACAAAGGGCTCTGAAACAAAAGAAATATTACATTTAACTAGATTTAAAGTGGAACAGCTGACCTTCAGTGGTAGCTAGAACATTTGGGATAATTTGAATAATCTAAGAATTGGGAGTTAAAGCAATTGTGGCTGTTTGAAAAGCAGTTAGAGCAAAGAAACCCTAAATGAGTTGGTAAAAACACCTGGAATAAATTCGCTGATAAGAGTAGAGCAGAAGCTTTGATCAAAAGTGTCATTTGTAAAATCCGGACAGGATTATGGAATGTGAACCATTAAGAAAAAGTATTACTACAAGTGAAGATTTTAAACCATGTTTTGTCAATGGAGTTTGGAAATTCTCGTATAACAATCAATTTGAGGGAGGGAGGGAATGGTTCTGTGCAGAAATCCATAGACACTAACTTGGGTTCAGACAGAGTGTGTGTTGAACCACAACAAATGTGTGTATTTTAAAGCAGGACTTTGTATCAATGAGAATGCAGCTTGAAATGTATTGTGTAATCCATGTTAATCTTAAAACCTGCTTGTATTTGTTAAGATAAAGGGACAATAAAGGAATATTGTATTATAATCTATTTTTCATGTTTGCTAAATGTTTTTTCTTATTATTAAAACTAATTAGTCATTCAGTGACTTTGTTCCTCCATGTTTGATAGAAAAGTAAAAGTTCTGATCTTTTGAGCAGGGTTCCATTCTGGCATCTTTCCGTCCAGTTATAAGACCAGCTGGGATCCAAACTGAACTTTGTAAGCCCTCCTTTTTTAAGAGATAATAATAATTTTTATTAGAGGTGAGTAAAAATGGGACATGTCATTAGATAATAATTTTTATTAGACTTCTTTCTTCCTTGTAATTCCTCTCACCATTCTTTCCTTTAGTATCAGCCTTTTTCTTCAGTTTCAATTTTAACCTCATATTTTAATTCTGCTATTGGTCCTTGTATTCTTTTTTGTATGACGAACAGTCTTCTCTTGAACTCTCCAGGTCACTGTTTGAAATATTGGTCACTGCAGTTATGTCTCTTCAACATTTTTTAGTTTATCTTTTTTTGTTCTATTTTTATCCCATCAAAAATTTCCCATTCTACTATTTTGGTTTTTACCTTAATTACTTCTTTCTTAATCATTACTTTAAGCCTGGTTATGCTACAGTGACTATATTTTCCTTGATGATTATTATTTGCTCGAGTTTATTTCTCACTACTAGATCCAACAGTGATTCCTCTCAGCTTGCATTTCTAATGTATTGGATAAGAAAGGGGTCATGCACTGTAAAAGCTCCATATCCTTTCTCCCTTTCCCTATCTCTTTTTAAGAATTCATTTGCAAGTAATTGGTACCTCCCAAGATCTCCACTGTTTTTACTAATTTTGTAGAATTGCCAACATATTTATTCCTAAACTAGGTGATCTATGGTATATGCTTATTAACATGATTTATTCCTTCCTATCTTCTGTATGGATTCTGTTTCCATTATGACGTTAGTTATCCATATCTTAGTTAAACTTTCACTGCACAAGGGAGACTTTATCCATTTTATAACTGCAGTCATCTAAAATCCTGTATCTGCTGAATATTGAAATGTAGTGTCAATACTTTAGCCATAACTTTTCAGTGGACTGGGGCTCAAAGAGTGTGTTATATTGATGGGCGGGCCAGACTAGACTAGGAATGCTGAGTCAGCTGGGGGAAGACAGAAAAATGCCTGAGGAATTGGTCAGGTCACCACTAGCAAGTTCTAGTAGACAAAGGCTGGCAGGTGTGCAGAGGATGGGCAAAGAAGGAATCCAGATCAAAAACACAGCTATTTTGGTGAAATAGGTGGGGGAGAAAGAAATCTGAGATAATGAAGAAATTCACATAAATAATGAATAGAAAATAAAACATTTTAAAGTATAAACTACAAAATAAAACTTAAGATTGAATTTAAAAAGAAAAACCAAAGCTCAAACATTTCATAAATCAATGAAGTACATAGTTCACATGACAAATTTAATGTGTAACCCATTGGCATTTCAAATGCAAGTCATTAAATATATTTCTCTCATACATCACTTGTTATCTCTGTTGTGCTTTCTGACTAATGCCTTCTGTTTCTGTTTTGTTTGTCTCATCACTTAACTTTTTTTTGCACCTCTCTTATTTATCTGTTTCAATCTGGTGGTAGCAGGTAGCATGACACCATTCTAAAAGTGAAAAAGAACCACCACCAGCAACAATAATAATAATAATCATAATCACAGCAGTGCTGAACATGAGTGGATTTGTGAGGAAAGGGATCCCAGAGTCTCTCTTCCCACCCTCCCTCTCTATTCCCTGCTCTCATCCATCTGGTTGCATACCCTTTTCTTCTATCGCTTCACTCCTTTTTATTAAATCTCTCATAAAGGCATTAAAAGTCAATCACGCAAACTGTAATTTGGTTTCAAAGTTTTATTTGGTTAATTTCGAATTAAGATATTTCAGTTACTGGAACAAAATGGCAAAGTAAAAAAATTATCAGAAAGCTTTTGGAATGATGTTCAGGAATCTGATAAGCAGATTGTGCTCTCACAGAGTTCTGTGAAATTGATTTGTGAAATTGCAGTTACTGGGTGTCACATAGTGTGGCACCTTTAACATGGAAAACAACTACTACAACACCACCTACAGGAATGATAGGTGCTGCAGATACTTAATGAATTTTCAATTGGATCCACAACTCAGCCACTGCTTATATATGTAAGAGATATGTGTATACAGCATTTATGTCTTATTGTTAATCTTGTATGTGCTGTGGGCCTATGATATCAAATTATATTGCTGAATGGCCTTACAATTGGATATTTATGGTTTAAATTGTGCCATAACAACCTTGCCTGCCCCACAATAGTTATTTAAATTCACCTGGCATCATATTTGTTACAGTGACCCAAAGCTGTTCAGGGTAAAATGTAGAAAAGGAATGCTTGTATCTTAAATTGGAAAACCACTCATACCATCACTACCCTTTACACATCCACCTATACTTATGACGAAACTGTTTCGTAAGGGAAAACAAATACTCCATGAAATGTTCAATAAATCTGATGTTAATTTAATCATCTGTAAATGACTGCACTTCTGTTTATAGAGTTAAGAGAATTGTCGTATGCTGTTCATACAAGAAACAACTAATTGGCATGAATATTTAATAAAATGCTGAATTAATTTGAGTACAAATTAGAGCCTACTGCCAAATCCTTAAATGGGGTAAACCAGTATAAGTGTCACACACCAAATAAGATAACAGTTGCATTACGAAATCCTTTCACAATCAAAACTAAGAACAAAATGGGATTTTTATAATGGGGGAATATAAAATCTGATAGCTGTTACAATTAATTGGGTCACTGGAATGTTGTAATTATCCATATTAATCACCCATGAAATTTGGTTCGACAAGGCTGAACTTGTGGTACTAGTATTTGCTGTATTGGAATGTGGACTCTATTGATCCTGAGCAGATTCCTTACTTTTAGGAACAATTAGGAGAATTTTGAAATATTATTTAAAGTTGCTGTTGATTTCTACAGATACCTACCATTGTGACAGTAGATGTTAGACAGCATATGATCTACAAAGAACGAAGAACAAAACAGCACAGGAAACAGGCCGTTCGGCCCAACGAGCCCACGCCGCCAGCTCAATGTTCCCATTTCTACCCGTGATCCCTGTCTGTGTTTATAGATCTATGGATTGAAACCAAATTTGAGACAATTTAGGGAGAATTTGTTCTGCCAAAGAGCACATCTTTGGGATTTGGGAGGAAACCGGAGTACCTGGAGAAAATCCACGCAAGCATGGGGAGAATGCGCAAACTCCTACAGACACAGGCCCAAATCCATGTATCTGCATAGCATGGTGATAGTCACTGAGCTATCGTGTTGCCCATCAAATGGTCCAGGTCAAGCATACACTAATGATGTGAAGCATTAGGATACTCTCGAAAATAATCCAAGAGCAGCCCTCTCATGACCCATTGCGTGTATGCTCCTTGTTAGACAACAAGGGGCAGACACTTGTTCTATGGAACAAGATTAATACTTCTCTCCATTAATCAATGTTTTGCCTTCAACTGACTAATAATATTTTCTGTAATCACAGGGTGTTTTTTACAATCAATCCATTTCTGATAAACCAACTTATCTTGCCTTCTGTAATGTTGCAGTAGGTTTGACCATATGTTATAGAGTCTATTAGGATTATAAAATGTAAATTGCAGATCACAAGTATGAATTTTTTAAAGAGCTCCAAGTAATGCCTGCTTAATATTGTAAGGAATCTCTTATTGCAGTTCAGAATATTTCCAAGAAATGTTGTCAATAAAGCAGCCTTCTTAATTCATGATCACATGCTTAAAATGCTTCCCTTCCTGTATGTCCCATTTAAACTTGCTTCCCTGTACTTGTCTTAATTTGACATGAAGTAATAAGCTAGATGGTATCTGTTCACGGCATTGATTTATGCTTAATCTTGTGATTGCTTTGGCTCCTTTATTGCTTGCACCATTCAGGATCGAATTCTTATGCCAACTCACAAGAATGCAGCAATAGTTTTGCAATAATAAATAGTCACCACATTCATTCAGTTTGCCCCAAACTTGAGATAAAAATTAACTGTAATTGTTGGTGATTGTCCTGTTAAGGGCAACACAGCAGGAAAGGGTCACCTGGCTTGAGGGACCAATTGGGAATAAGAGTGGGTTATCACCACAAGGGGCGGAGTCCTATCTTGGACAGTAGACAGTTTGAAGACATGAAGAAGACATGTAGGGACTGGGACAGGCACTGTTTCAAACTATCTACTGTCCAAGATAGGACTCCACCCCTTGTGGTGATAACCCACTCTTATTCCCAATTGGTCCCTCAAGCCAGGTGACCCTTTCCTGCTGTGTTGCCCTTAACAGGACAATCACCAACAATTACAGTTAATTTTTATCTCAAGTTTGGGGCAAACTGAATGAATGTGGTGACTATTTATTATTGCAAAACTATTGCTGCATTCTTGCTTCAGGGCAGTTGGGGAGAGTACCTTGGTACCATTTTTTCTTGTTAATAAATATCTTTTGTTTTCCTCACAAAGTCTATGAGCATGCATCATTATATTACATTACATTAGCAAGAATAAAATGGATAATGAGAACACTGCCCTTGGCATACACCTGTGCATATCCTGTTTTAATCAAAATCTAAAGAAAATAAATACCCAAATGCCTATCTTTGGATGAATGGACCCATTTGAGGTGTTGCAATGTTGCCAGATCTGAAGTAGATACATGGAGTAGACCTGAATCGTCTAATACAGCTGAAGGTTTAGAAATGTATAGACAAAAAAAATCGAAGAAGGATAATCTTCAGAGAAAGAAAGAAAAACCTGAAGGATGAAAAAAATGGAAGACCTTAGAGGAGACAATGAATACCTCAGGGAAAAATGCAACAGAAGAGAAGCCAATAAAAAGACCCTGGAAGCACAGCACTGAAAGACCCCAAGAGGGCAATGAAGACCTCAAAGCAACAAGATGACTAAGAGCAAACTTGAACAAAAGTTACAAAAATTGACAAAATGAAGCTAAGAAGAAGGACAACTTAATGAGACAATGAAAAATAAGCTGAAAAGTAACTAAGTCTAGTGCAGAATTGAATCAAGAGAATAAGAGAATGAAGAAGGGAATCTTGGCAATGAGAAGTTAACTGAAGAGGTAAAAACATTGAAATTGACAACAGAATCAGCAATTCAGACAGAGAAAGAAAGGAAGGTTATGTGCCAGAACAAGGTTGCTGAATTGGTCATCTAAATGGAAAAGCAGCTAGTCTATATGGAACAGTCTCATGGAAGACCATACTTGGAACTGTACATAATTAAAGCCTACCAATAGAAGTGATTATGTTTGGACATCCAAGCCTCAAGCTTTTATCAATGATTATCATCACTTCAACAATTAAAAAAACTATTAAGGTTCATAATATGAAAGTTTAGTAGCTATCAAATTATTGTCTCTGAGATTAGACACCTGTCATACCCAATAGGTATGAAGAGCAGATCTTTCATAAACATGTGGATTATCTGAGGAATAGTGAAATGCTCCAGTAGTCAATGATGGCAGTAGGAAATGTTTTCAAACCTGTAAGCATCAAAGTACCTGATTAATAGATTGAGTTAAATCTTATCAAAAAATATCACAGTGTTGGATACAGCTTGAAGAACAGTGATTTGTGCCGACGGCATGGCCATATTTTCAGGCCAAATTTTATGTCACATTGGTAATGATTTTTATGCCCATGCGATTCATGTGTTCCCTCTAATTTGTGTGCAATACAATAATTGATTGCTGCAGTCACTGGGAAACTATATAAATGGCTCACTAGCACTTGTCCCAGAATGACTGCAAGGGATGCAGAAGTCCACACACTGCAATTTGGAGGAGGCCCTGATCAGTCTGCTGGATGGAGTGGCGTAGAGGCTAGACACACTCCACCCCTGACCAGGTCCTACCCCCCCCCCCCCCCTCCACCCCCCCCCCCCCCCCCCCCAACCCCAACCCCAACCCCAACCCCAGGGGATGTCCACCAAGGTCATCTCAGGAAGCAGGGCATGGAAGTCAGCAGGCCATCTCAATCTCAGTTGTGGATCCTGGGTATACACCTATACATAGTGTAAGGGTCAAGAAGATTAAGAAACCATAAGTACTTAGTGGTCACAGGTGAACATAGGCACCAGTGTAGATAGGTCACCATTGTACTAAATATTTGGCATTAGGTTTCACTCATCTGGCGAGATTTGGCTCTCCTTCATCTCCTCCAGGTCTAAGTGGTCTCCTCTCTGCAACGCAAATTGTGGGGAGCACAGCAAACTACAACGATGTGGGAGGTTATATTGAAGGCTAGTCCTCTGAGAGTCCAGGCAGTGGAACTATATCTTCAGCAGGTCAATTGCTTATTCATCTAGCATGTATATTATGGTGCGAGTCTCATTGTAACAAGTCTCTGCTGGTGTTTGTGACCTTCTAACTGGCATCATCAGCCATCTTCTGAATGGATACTCCCTATCCCTGAGGCATCATTCCTCTAGCAGCCACTATCCCTCAAAGATGGCTGAGACCTGAGAGCAACCCAAGATGTAACTGTCATGGACACTCCTCAGGAAATGAGTACACACCTGCATGAAGTGCATTGTGTAGTCGCAGATGAGCAGGTTACTAGGGAGTGAATATCCCTTACAGTTCTTGAATGGCGCTGTGTGACACTAAGGGACACGCAGGGCCATGTGGATGCAGTCAATTAAACCTTGCACCTGGATAAAGATGGCTAAGTGAATGAAGCCCATGGCTTTGGCATCCTCGCTGCCTGGTTTTGGTCCAAGCTGATATACATGTGGGCCCTCATGTAAAGGGAATCTGATTGCCGGCTTTGGACTGGAGTAAGCACAATAAGAAGTCTCACCATATCAGGTTAAAGTCCAACAGGTTATTTGGTAGCACAAGCTTTTGGAGCATTGCTTCTTTTTCAGGTAAGTGAAGAGTTGTGTTTGTCTCAAAGTAGCTTTTGTGATACACAACGCAGAAACTGATAGCCAAGTTGCGCACACATGGGGACGGCCTCAACCAGGATCTTGGGTTCATGTCACACTATGTGTAACTCCCATGATTTGCCTGGGTTTGCAAAATCTCACTAACTGTCCTGGCTGGAGACAATACATGTTTTTTTAACCTTTGCTTAAAGTCTCTCCATCACATTGTCTGTATCTGTAAAGACTTGATTACCTGTAAAGACTTGCATTCCAAACATCATCTTGTAAACTGAGTCTGGTCTATGTATGCCCTAATTGTGAACACATCTCTTCACTCAGCTAAAGAAGGACTAACATTCTGAAAGCTTGTGCTACCAAATAAACCTGTTGCACTTTAATCTGGTGTTGTGAGACTTCTAACATGTAATCTCCCAAACGTATTTGTGTGGGGCTGATTGGAAGATATCCCACAGGTCACGCATGCTGCCCTGGAATGAGACACACACGTGGAATTTCACGGTGGCTATGAGATTAAGGGCCACAGGTTGTGGTTGTCTTCCCATTCCATGTGAAGCCAGCTCTTACAGGATCTGGCAGAGGTGGTCCTCTATCTCCCAGGACTGATGCAGCCTTCTATGGCACTGCATTCCTGACTTGTGGATATGTGGATGATTGAATTTGGAAGGCTTTTGGCTGATACCAATGCATCTGCAGTGCTGCTCCTAGAACAGCGAAAGACCCAGACTCTCCCACCTCCACAGAGCAATAGGCCTGGTCAGTGCCACAGCATGTCAGTGTCTCTGCTGCTGCTCAATGCCCATAAATCTGATAGCCATTCAACAGGCTCCAGTTTTCTCCAAACCATGCACTAGAAAGAAGAGAAAACCACAATGAGCTATAAGGGTTCCTGAGAGAGTCCCAACCCTCATCCCCCAATTCCTCTGGGGCTACCACCCATCGCAGCACACTCAGAAGGTGCCCCAATACCATCTCTCACACCTTGCACCTGGACATGATAGTCACATCTCCATATTGATCCCTGTCAACTTCAGCAAGATGGACCCAGCAGAGTCTGAGTGGCACCAAACATTCACATTCTCCCAGCTCCCAAATCTCCCCCAGAGAAACATGGCATCAGATTGGAGGGCAGTCGAGTTGCTGTATGTGACCAGAGTATGCATTCTGATGGAAGATGTCAACAATACATCCTGTCATGACCTCGATTGGGGTGCCCGATGATAGATATCACCCTCATGCCTTGCATAGGGTGACACATCAGTATTATCTGTATGATGTTGTGGCCTTTCTGGGAATGTGAAGCTCAATGCTTGGGATAATTTCTTGCAAAGGGTTAAAGGCTGTGCTGTTTGGCTGCACAGTGTTTATCGGCATAACCACTGGTAAGGGGAGGCTGGGGTAGCTGTTGAACTGCACGTCTGCCTCTTGTGGCAGATGAGGCACAGCTGAATCATGAGGCCAGCAATTGGTACGTCCAGCGCATTCCCAGAGGGCACCTTGTTTCCATATCTAAGGAAGAATGTGCTGGTCTTGGAAAGGCTCCAAAGGAAATTCACAAGAATGATCCCTGGAATGAAGAGCTTGTCATATGAGGAACGGTTGAAGACTCTGGGTCTGTACTGGTTAGAGTTTAGGAAGATAAAGGGTGAGCTTATTGAAACTTCCAGGATACTGCGAGACCTGGATAGAGTAGATGTGGAGAGAATGTTTCCACTAGTGGGAAAAACTAGAACCAGAGGACACAAGCTCGGGCTAAAGGGATGATCCTTTAGAACAGAGATAAGGATGAATTTCTTCAGCCTGGAGGGCAGGTCATTGAATGTATTTAAAACAGAGATAGATAGGTTCTTGATTAATAAGGGGATCAGGGATTATGGGGAAAAGGCAGGAGAATGGGAATGAGAAAAATATCAGTCGTGAAATATCATGGTGCAAGTGCACAAGTCCTTGAAGGTGGCAGTACAGGTGGAGAAGGTGATGAAGAAGGCCTATGGTATGCTTGCCTTTATAGGGAGGGGTATAGAATATAAAAACTGGTTGCAGTTGTATAGAAAGTTGGTTTGCCCGCATTTGGAGTATTGCGTCCAGTTCTTGTTGCAGTAGAATGTGGAGACCCTGGAGAGAGTGCAGAGGAGGTTTATCAGGATGTTGCCTGGTATGGAAAGACTAGCTACGAGGAAAGATTGGGCAAATTGGGGCTGTTCTTCGAAAGGCGGAGAATGAGAGGAGATCTAATAGAGGTGTATAAGATTATGAGGGGTATAGATAAAGTGAACAGTGGTAAGCTTTTTCCTAGGTCAGATACAATAATTACGAGGGGCCACGGGTTTAAGGTGAGGGGAGTGAGGTATATCACGGATGTTAGAGGAAGGTTTTTCACACAGAGGGGAGTGTAGACCTGGAATGCACTGCCAAGTAAGGTGGTGGAGGCAGGCATGGTAGGGTTGTTTAAGGCTTTCTCAGGCACATGAGCAGACTAGATATGGAGGGATACAGGAGACTTTTCTAAATAAAGATTATGAGCCTTGGGACGTTCCTGTGAATCAATTGATTCCTGTGGATCTTCCAACATATTTCATGGCTTGCTTGCTTTATTTCTGCGCTTCTGGGGATTCCGTAAATATCTAAGTTTTTGCATATCTATTGATGTCTTTTCTTTTACTTCACAAGTGATTCAGTCTGCCTTGTTGACCAACAAGGGGCATACATGCGGTGGGTCGTGCGAGGGCTGCTCTTGGATGTTGCTTCGAGGGTTGCCTAGTGCTTCACGTTGTTAGTGTACACTTAAACTGGACCATCTGACAGGCAATATGACAGATCAGTGACTATCACTGTTTGCTGTACAGATACATGGATTTGGGCCGGTGTCTATGGGAGTTTGTACATTCTCCCCATGATTGCGTGGGTTTTCTCCAGGTGCTCTGGTTTTCTCCCACATCTCAAAAATGTTAGGCTGACTGGTGTAACAAATTGTCCCTAAATTAGATTTCCCTCAATCTTCCCCAATAGGTGTAGACAAAGGTCATAGGTAGAGGAGGGCACTCATAACGTTAAATTAGTGGCGTGGGCTCGCTGGGCTGAAGGGCCTGTTTCCCATGCTGTGTTGTTCTTTGCTCTTTGTTCTTTGTAATTAAATGGCGGAGCAGACTTGAATGGCTTAACTCTGCTTCTATACCTAATGGTCTTATGGCCTTATGCTCTCCCAGGTCATAAGAACTGCAGAGTTGAGCAATCTTCCATGACCCATTGAGATCTATTGTTACACGTAAGCACCCCTGACAAATAGTTTTGGACTGCGGCATTTCCCGTTTGTTCTCGCATGCTGCCTGAGTGTGGGTTCGAATCACACTGCAGTCATCTTCCCCCAAGTGTGAGGTCCTTCAGGTCACATGAGGGGCCATTCCTAAATCCATAACTCTGCCCTTACAGCTCCGCCTGTCATGGGACCGCCATCTGGGTTAGCCATGGTCACCCCAAATGCTGAGCCTCTTGTTTTCAAATCTTCCCAGCCTCTTGCCAGCCCCCACTAAGCAAGGGCATTCCCACAGCTGTGACATGAACAGGAATCCAGGAAGGAGGACATGGGGAAGTGCTGCCTTTAAACCAGCCTGCACAACCTCTTTAAAGCAAGAGGTACCCTAACATGAAGGGAAGATAAGGTCTGCAAGGGCCCCCACCCCCAACTTTTCTCCCCCAATATGGCAATTCTGGGACCCCCACCCTGGTCCCAACTTGAATTTATGTATCCCCCAAATCCTCTCTGATGCTTTGTGAGCTGTACACACTGAGGAGGGTGCTGGCTGCCTGAGCACTCACCCCCCAAAATCCCCACAGAGATGAAGGTGCCAGGTTCATGCTTATGTGGACCTGTTGTAAATGGCACCGGTATGATGTCATGCCGGCATGACACTGAATATCTAGTGAGTGGGGCGAATCCCAGAGTCAGTGTTTATTAATGATGTGGTAATATCTTAAAATAAGCTTCCTGGCGTCCCATGGCGTATTTGACGTTACTCTACTTGTGAGAGGCCAGTAAGATGAAACTTTGAAACAAACTAGCGCAAATCGCGTTTTCTGAGTCTCTCTGATTTTGAGCACATACCATCATTTTGGTGGACGGAGAGTATGGGCTCAAAATCACCCCCATTGTCCACATAACTGATGTCTTCCTGGAAGTAAGTATAATGAACTGCCTGTGCCGGAGGAGGTATCCATTATTGCAATCCTGTGGAAACACCTCAGACTACAAAATTACACCGTTCCACCAGAAACAGAAAAAAACCCCATAGATTTGATTTATAATTGTCCAGCTTATGTGTATAATGTCTCGTTGGAAGTTAGGACTGAGTCACTTAGTTATTGAAGGTTATTTAAAGAGTTAAAGGGGGAAGAAAGTGGTGATTGTCCCTTTAAGGGAAACACCTGGCTTGAGGGACCAACTGGAACTGAGAGTGGGTAATCGTCCCCGGAGGCGGAGTCCTATTTTGGGCAATGGACAGTTTGAAGACATGTAGAAGACATGAATGGACTGGGGCAGCCAATGGACTGCTTCAGATCTACTGGTGGGGGTGGGGGTGGGGAGGGGTTCCTGTTAGCCTCTGTACAGTTTTGCCTTGTTAACAAATATCCTTTGTCTTTTTGACAAAGTCTGTGAGAGTGTATCATTACAAATTCCTGTTTTTAATCAATCTCTATTCTCAAAATAAGGCAACTGATAACAGCCATCATTCACAAAAAATATACTCCCATCATAGCTTAGCCTAAGCTTTGTGAAATCCTTTCAACATGAATCTGTTAAGCTTCAGTAACAGCACTAATCACTTCTGAGTGGAAAGTGGTAGAGTAATAATATGCTGGCAAGTAGAGTTGTGCAATTTGTCCGGCATGGATCCATATCTTGCTGAAGATACAAGATGACGAATAGGCCATCGTGTCCCTCAGGTAGTGAAAGTCACGAAGAGCAAAGAGGCTTTATGTATCAAAGCTGACAGTAGGTACACAAGGGATCAGAGTTATCTTTACACTAACAGAGTGCTGATTATATCTAATCCAATACAGACCATTTCATCATAAAATGCAATTTTTTAAAAAAAAGTTGAGGTCTCAAGAGGTAGTTAGCCCAATTTGTACAGGGTTATTGGAATTTTAGAGCTTGCATTTTACATATGGAATGTGGCTGCCTGTTTGGATTCATGGACTATATATTTTACTGTATTATATATACCGTTCTTGCAGAACACTAGTCTTAAAGTAATAGTGCACATATATAAAATGAAAACTACTTGAAACTACGGGAATATAATGACCCAGATCTTCCAGCTCCAGCAACAGTGAGAGGTGGAATATTTGTTGCTGTGTTGGGGCACAATGTCTTCACGAGTTCTAAGGAGCTCAGTTGCACCAGGACCTGGAACTTGCATAAAAGTGAAATATTGTGGCTGTTGGAATCTGAAACAAAAACAGAAAAATGCTGGAAAATCTTAGCAGGTCTGACAACATCTGTGGGGTGAGAATAGAGCCAATGTTTCAAGTCTGGATGATCCTTCATCAGAGCTGATCTGGAAAATGTAATTCAGTAAAAAGGTTTCTGTCGGAGATGGTCTCTCTGAGATCTGATAGTGTTTAAACCTGGGCTGTTTACATGATGCTGGCACTGTCATTTTCCTTGATTTATGTTAGGACTCAGCCAGTAGGGATAATGTTCTTTAAAAATATCAGACCAATTCTCTCCCCCGGTATCATTTATCCTAACATCTGCCTGCACCACCGGCACTGCTTGAGCCCAACCATCAGTAACTCTCCTCCAACCCAGCACCACTCATCACCCACCTCTCTTCATCCCTTCCCTCCCAACACCTTCTCTAACTCTCCTCCACCCAGCTCTTCTCTCCCCGCTCCCTCTGCCCCTTGCTCCGCTTTCCCCTGCACCAGCCCGCACTCCAGTACTGATCATTATCTCTCCTGCTCCTGTCTCCCCCAACAGCTCAACCTACCCTGCCCCACGCTGCCCTGCTCACCCCACCCTGGCACCACTCACCCTCTACCTCCACCCCCATCTTGGCTTTGTTCAGACCTCCTGTTCCTGTAATCTACATACTCAGTCCTGCCAACGTTGGAGAAGAGCCAGTGGTGTCATGGGATGGGAAAGAGAGTATAAGTAGGGCCAGGGGATGTAGGAAAAACACGGACAACTCTTCAAAACCTTTTCCTACATCTGGAAAGAGTTATGAAGTCTAAAATGCTGCAAAAATATTCATGAAAACAGTTCTTCATCTTACTTCACTAGACTACATTTCAATAGAGGAACATGCATTTTTTCCCCATTTATTTTATTTCATGTACTTACTTCATCCGTTCATTTGTGCTCTGCCCAAATTCATGTCCTTTGGCACAATCTGCTGATTCTTCACCCTGAGTGGATTTCTTGACAGTTTTGTTTGTTAGCGCTGGTTTGCCATTGCTTTCCACTCCCAGAGGCACAGCAAGGAGGAAACTTGCTTGTCTACCTCAGTTGAACAGGAATCAAACCTGCGCTGTTAATGTTCTTCTGAACCATTTGAGAGCCAAGTGAGCTAACCAGCCCCTTGTCTTTAATTAATTTCATAACTCTTATGTTTAACTGCATTCAAGATTGTGCAAACCTATAAAAATAAATTGAAAGTTTTAAAGATTAATAATTAGATAATTAATTTAGAATGCACAAAGTCTTATAAAGCGTACCTCTCAGAACACTATAACAGTGCTGGAGCTCATGGAGACGGGCCCTTCCTCCAAAAACATCAATAACTCTGTGCCTTGCCACTGGTCCTGCCAAATTTATTAGTTGATTGCTGTATTCTGCAGTCGAGAAACAAAGGGCATCTTAATGGCTGCTCACATCCAGCTGCTGCTGTAGCAAGAATGGAGAACCTGGCATCCAGCCAAATCTCCATTCACTGCAGTGGGACCAGGATGAAAGGCTGTAAGATTCTGTCTGACTGTTCCAGTGTTAAAAACTTAGGACTGGATTTTCTTATGTGAGCGGTAATGTGCGCTTCTGCTCTGCAAGATCTAGGCCAATGACTTCTAATCCAGAGCTCGCACATTAGTATCATTCAATCACATCCAATGGCCCTCCTTCTGTACCTCAAACTGCCTTAAACATCCCTGCCATTCACTTCCAAGGTAAAATGTCACTTTTACCAAAATTGACAGTAGAAATCAGGTGCAGGTATTATGCATGATGCCCATTGCTTAGCACATGTAAATTAAGCAAGTTTATTTGTTTCGTTATTTAATTAAAGAAAAGCTATATGATAGAATTTCAGAAAACAGCCATGGAGATGCTCGACAATGTTTTTGTCTGACTTGATTATTCTAAAACTCTCCTTCTCAACCTTTCACCCTTCATCCACGTTGGTTGGAGTGTTTTTCTCTGAGAACTGCTTGTCCATTACCATCATTCCTGCCGACTAAGGAGTAGTTGCTGATAATGCTGTCTTAATCCTGCTTTGTGGCTATAGGTCTGGTTCGCAGAAGTGGCCTTTTACTGTGACCATCTCCTTGATGAAACATAACCATCTCAAGCTGCTCCTGGCTGCGGTGCAGGTAGGAGACATTCTCTCTGAAAGTTCTCCTATTGAGAGCCCTCCTCCTCCCAGCAATGTGGACAATTTCTCCTCTCCCTGTGATACTGCAGCTTAAGAGGAATGACAACAATATTCTGGTGATTGGGACAATTTTTCTGAGGCCTTTCACAGTTTACACTCTTCATTTCAAAGTTACTGTGTCAAGTTCCTCTTGACTGAAAGAACTTCTGTCAAATCCTATCAAACAACACAACCCACAATATTTCCAATTTGCTGCAACAGAAAACAAAAAAAAAATACCTCACCAAAAAGTTGTTTGGCAATCTTTTTAAATAGTGTTAAATGGTGGAATTGGAGGTGTTTATTGGCTGTTAATAGGGCAATACAGTGGCACAGTGGTTAGCTACCTGACTGTTACTTCACTGCTGGGAACCCCAATTCAATTCCGGCCTTGGGCAAGTGTCTACGTGGAGTTTGCACATTCTCCTTACATCTGGGTAGGTTTTCTTTGGATGGTCTGGTTTCCTCCACAGTCTAAAAATCTGTAGGTTAGGTGGATTGGCCATGTTCAATTCTCCCTTACTGTACTCGAACAGGCCCTGGAATGTGGCATCACAGCGTTAATATAAGCCTACTTGTGACTAATAAACTTTCATTTTAAAGATGTGTAGATTAGGTGGATAGCCATGATAAGTGTGGGTAGGGTAGTCCGTCAGAGATAATTGGCCCCGATGTGATGGACCGAATGATCACCTTCTGCACTATGGTGATTGTATCATTCTATGATTTGTTGGGTCTAAAATGTCAGTTCATGCACCAAATAAACATCAGATCCTGATTAACATTACAAACTGCTCACTCTGCTTGTTTCCACTATCGCACTTCAGAAATGGCAATCAATGTGCAATACAACAAAAATCATTAGGAGTGGACACCCCACTATTTTCTTTTCTTCCTGGCTCCTGTAGAGCCAAATCAATGGGTCTTTTGGCTGAGCTTTGTGTCCAGTACGTTTAATTATTTATTGAAAAACCAGTATACACAACAGGTGTTCTGTGGCTACAGTATGTTCCAGTTATAGCACAGGAATAACTCACAAAGTTTACTTCAATACCATTATATAACCACACTACATTTACCACTAAGAAGATCATAGGAATCATGAAGTTCCCCAATCTGTCATACAACATCCTCATTGAAGGTCACCAAAACCTAACTCTTATCAACATGTGCCTAAGCCCTGTAAATTAGATAATTAATGAGTCTTTACATTGAGTTTGTGAATTTTTAATCAGGCAAACTGAAATCTGTAGTATTTCAGCTGAGAGACTCTTAAGGACAGTAATAGACACCAATATGTCAGATATGCATAATATAATTAAAATCTCATCGCATCCAAGTTGTTCCATTAAAATCGTATTCACATTAGCTCCATTCAATAGATTGCAACCTCTGTGACAAGCATCATTGTTTTATTAATGAACACATTTTATGATTATGCAGGGAGCATAATGGTGCTAGCATCTCCTAAAACCATTCAAGTTGCCAATCAACAAAATAAGCAGCACATATTTGCATACAGCTCAAATAAAGCTCACAAAGTCTCACCACTAATGATCTGTCTACAACACAGTCAGTGTCTGAAATTTTCCTCAGACTTAGAAAAGCATTATTTGGAAGGAAAGACTTCAAATCACAAAATTCCTAAAGTAATTAAATGGTGTAATTAATGTAAATTAAATGAGGAATTCAAGATTCTAGCTTAGTCGTTCTGAGATTTCTTTCTTAATTACTTTATACAATGAGGCAAGATGGAATGAGATATCCATTACAATTACAGCAAAAAAAGAGACTTCCAAAATTTTGCAAAAGGCCAAGTTCACAGTTCCATGACTAGAATTAGGATTTATCATTATCAAACCAAATCAATACCAACTATCAACTATATACTTTATTAGACACATCAGACAAGGAAAATAGTTCCAGTCATCAGAACAAGAAAAATTATATCCTTTAAACTTATATCCTTAAGATATTTTTCCATGAGTAATTACTGAAATAAAATTGTAAATATAGAATGATGCTTCTTTTAGCATTGTTACGATTTCAGCTGATGTTATAACGGGATGGAAAGATCCCAGAATGGAACCCTGGTTCAAAAGACTGTAATGTTTACTTTTTATTTATTAATCTTGGAGGAACAAAAGCGCAAGATTATTAATTAGCAATGGTAGAGAAACTCTACGTGTCTTCACTGTGGAAGACACCAGTGGGATGCCAGAGGTCCAGGATAGTTGGGGGGGAGAGGAGGGGAGGGGTGGGGGGTGGGGGAGGGGGTGGGGAAGCACAGGTGAGTGTAGTGGCCATTACTGAGGAGAAGGTTCTGGGAAAACTGAAAGGTCTGAAGGTGGATAAATCACTTGGACCAGTTGGACTACACCCCAGATTCTAAAAGAAATAGCTGAGGAAATTGTGGAGACATTGGTGGTGATGTTTCAGAATCACTGGAGGCAGGGAGGGTGACAGAGGACTAGAAAGTAGCTAATGTAATAGAAAGTAACCTCTGTTTAAGAAGGGAGAGAGTTGGCAGATGGAAAATTATAGGCCAAATAGCCTGACTTCGGTCATTGGCAAGATTTTAGACTCTATTATTAAAGATGAGGTTGCAGAGTACTTGGAAGTGCATAATTAAGTAGGACTGAGTCAACTTTATCAAGGGGAGGTCATGTCGGACAAGTCTATTAGGGCTCTTTGAAGAGATAGCAGGGAAATTAGATAAAGGAGAACTAATAAACATGATTTATTTAGATTTTTAGAAAGCCTTTGACAAGGTGCCGCATAAGAGACTATTGAAGAAGTTAAGAGCCCATGGTGTAGGGGTAAGATCTGGCATGGATAGAGGATTGGCTGACTGGCAGAAGGCAGAGAGTGGGGATAAAGGGATCATTTTTCAGGATGGCAGCTGGTAACTAGTGGTGTGCTTCAGGGGTCAGTGCTGCGATCACAGTTTCTCACAATGTATATTAACAATTTGGAGGAAAGAACTGAAGGCACTGTTGCTAAGTTTGCAGATGATACAAAGATATGTAGAGGGACAAGTAGTATTGAGGAAGTAGGGGGCTGCAGAAGGATTTGGGCAGTTTAGGAGAGAGAACAAAGAAGTGGCAGGTGGAATACAATGTGGAAAAATGTGAGGTTATGCTTTGGAAGAAGGAATGGAGGCATAGATTATTTTCTATACGGGAAAACGCTTAGGAAATCAGAAATACAAAGGGACATGGGAGTCATTGCTCAAGATTCTCTTATGATTAACGTGCAGGTTCAGTCAGCAGTTAGGGAGGCAAATGCAATGTTAGCATTTATGTCAAGTGAGCTAGAATATAAGAGCAGGTATGTACTTCTGAGGCTGTATGAGGCTCTGGTCTCACCCCATTTGGAGTATTGTGAGAAGTTTTGAGCTCCATATTTAAGGAAGCATGTGCTTTATTGGAAAGGGTCCAGAGGAGGTTCACAAGAATGATCCCTGGAATGAAGCACTTGTGTATGAGGAACAGTTGAGGACTCTGGATCTGTACTAGAAGGATGTGAGGGAATCTTATTGAAACTTACACAATACTGTGAGGCCTGGATAGAATGGACATGGAGAGGATGATTCCACTGGTAGGAGAAACTAAAACCAGAGGGCATGACCTCAGACTAAAGAGCTGATTCTTTAAAACAGAGATGAGGAGGAATTTATTCAGCCACAGAGTAGTATATCTAAGGGGCTCCAGCAGAGAAGGCTGTGGAGACCAGGTCATCATGTGTCTTTAAGAGAGAGATAGATAGGTTCTTGTTTAATAAGGGGATCAGGTGTTATGGAGAAAAAGCAGGAGAATGGGATGAGAAAAATATCAGTTACCATTGAATGGCAGACAGACTCGATGGGCTGAGTGGCTTAATTTTTCTCATATATCTTATGGTCTTACGATCTAATTAGATTTTACAACACAAAAACAATATTAAATATGAAAATTTGGATTATAATGTAATAATCCTCACTCTCCCTTTATCCTAATAACTGTACACAGCTTTTAAGATTAACACAGATTACAAAGTACACTTGAAGCTATAATTGTATCATTAACATACAAAGTCCATTTTAAGCACACAAGGTAACTGTGGGCAAATATATATTCCACTCTGAAGCAAAGTTTGTGTCTGTGGCTTTCTCCTCAGAACTGATGCAGATGATTGTCACATGGAGTTTCCACTCCCAAAAAGTGCTTTAAAATCTTATCTCATACTTTCCCTTGGTGGTTTGCATTCTAAAATCCAGACCAAATTTTTCAAATGACACTTTTAGACAAGTTTCTGCTTCCATTTTTAACTTCAATCCTAGCCCAGGATTTTACAACAACTCCCTTAGGATTTCTTTGTCTTGACTGATGTACAAAGCATTCATAATTGTTTTAAATCTTGATTTCAGACTGCTGTATAATTGCATCACTTTTGATTTACCTTTGCTATTTGCTTTTTCACTTTAAAACTATTTACTGCGATTTTTCTTTAACTCAGAGTCCTTTGTTTACTTTTTTTTGCTCTTTTCTGAACAATACCCTGGTCTCTGTTCTCTCAACTCCAATCATCTTAGAGATTTATCCTGTCCTAACTCCCTGGTTGTCTGGACTGTATCTTGTTCTTTAGGAAGCTTGTAGCTTTGCAACTCTTTTGTCTTGTGCAGCTTCTCCTGGCAAAGTTGGGAGTTATTCACTCCTCTGTGTCCTGTCTCCAACTGCTCTGGCTTCCACTTAAAACCAAGAACAAAGGAAAGCCTACTCTCTGGAAAGTGGCCTGCTAAGCAATGATGTATTTATATTTACTTTTCATGCTATAATGTTCTTTGAGCATAATAGAATCATAGCTGGAATTGAAACCAACCCCCACACATACAAACACCTTTGTCCTGCATGAAGATAACTATAAGTTTTACCTTTCGATAAACAGAAGCATTAAATTAAACCTACTTAAAACTATACCTTATTTCTAATGTTTATCCATACAAATATAAGTCCCTTATAATTATCTTTACTTTCCTAGAAACATGCATAATGATCTACCTTGACTTCTCCCAGCCCACAACAACACGGATATTCGTTTTTAGCCAATTCAATTCATTCCACGTGATATTAGGAAATGGCTGAAGGCAATGGATCTTGCAAAGACTTTATGCCCTGACAACACCAAAGCTATAATTTTGAAGCCTTGTGATCCAGAACTAGTTGTTGCCATAGCCAAGCTGTTCTAGTGCAGCTACAAGGAAGAAGATTATCCTCTTCAGAGAAAGCAGGATAAATCCAATCCAGCCAATTATTCCCTCTGCAATCTGCTCTCAATCATTGTCAGCAGTGCCAGCAAGCAGCACTTACTCAGCAATAACTTGCTCACTGATGTTCCATCAGATGCCACTACAATCTGAGCCCAAACAAGCACAGAAGAACCCAATTCAAGAGCTGATGTGAGAAAGATTGCCCTTAACATCAAGGCAGCATTTGACAAAGTGACTAGTAAAATTTGACTCAGTTGTAATCAGGGAAAATTCTGTTGGTGGGAATCATATATAGTACATAGGTACAATTATTTAACACATGTTGTGAAATTCATTAGAAATAGCTATGGAGCCTCCATTAATATGGCAAAGAAAGGAAATTCATACAGTTATAGTCCAACAGTGTAATAGCAAGGCTGATGTGCTGATACCATTTTTAAAATTTATTCACAGGGAGTGGACATCACTGGCTAGACCAGCATTTATTGCCCACTTCTAATCTCTTCAGAAAGTTGTGCTGAGCAACTTCCTTGAATTGCTGCAGTGTTTGATGTGCAGGTACACCCATAGTGCTGTTAGGCAGAGAATTGTAGAATTTTGATCCAGTGACACTGAAGGAATGGCAATATATTTTCAGGTCAGGATAGTGATTGACTTGGAGGGGAACTTGCAGGTGGTATGTTTCCATTTGTCTGCTGACCTTGTTCTTCTAGATGATAGTTCTTGTGGGTTTGAAAGGTGTTGCCTAAGGAACCTTGGTGAGTTTCTGAAGTGCATCTTGAAAGTCATACATATTGCTACCACTGTGTGATGGTGGTGGAGGGACTGAATGTTTGTGAAAGGGGTAGCAATCAAATGGGCTGTTTAGTCCTGGAAGGTATTGAGCTGCACTCATCCAGGCAACGGGTATTACATGCCAGACTTGTGCCTTGTAGATGCTGGATAGGCTTTGGGGTGTTAGGACTGTGTTATATTGCACAAGATTCCTAGCTTCTGACCTGCTCTTGTAGCCATTGTATTTACATAGCTAATCCAGTTAAGTTTCTAGTCAATGCTAACCCCCAAGACCTTGATAATTAGTAATAATGATACCAAGGAACAATGGTTAAATTGGCATGCTCGGGTCATCATTGTATTTACATAGCTTGTCGTGATCAGGTTCTGGTCAATGGTAATCCCCAGGACAGTGGCAGATTCAAGATTGCTATTGCCATTGAGTATCAAAGAGTGATGGTTTGATCCTCTCCTGTTGGTGGTGGTCATTGCCTGGTACTTGAATGGCACAAATGTACCTTATGACATTGCTGAAATGTATTACACTTTAAAAGTTCTTCATTGGCTGTAAAATACTTTGGTTTGTCCTGAGGTTATATACTGGTAAGTCTTTTCTTTCTAATACAATTCAAAGATAATAAACATGTCACTCCTATTACAGGACATGTTATGGGTTATGCACTTTCAGTCCCTTCTACCTCTGAGCAAAACACCATAAAACACCAAATGGGAAAAAGTGCATTTATAGAACTGGTTCTAATAGTTATATAATTAATCAAGAATATGGTTGATCTTTTATTTTAGTTAGCTCACTCTAGCTAGAGATACATGTTCATAGTTCCTTGAAAGT
Organism: Sphyrna mokarran; assembly: GCA_024679065.1. Lineage (NCBI taxonomy): Eukaryota > Metazoa > Chordata > Chondrichthyes > Carcharhiniformes > Carcharhinidae > Sphyrna > Sphyrna mokarran. The sequence goes on along the minus strand of JAGIQG010000003.1, from coordinate 97,674,585 downwards.
AGAGTCACAGGTGGACAGAGTGGTGAAGAAGGCATTCAGCATGACCTTATTGGAACATTGAATACAGAAGTTGGGACATCTTGTTGAAGTTGTAGAAGGAATTGGTAAGGCCACACTTGAAGTACTGTATACAGTTCTGGTCACCCTATAATAAAAAAGATACTTTAAAACCTAATGAGGTTTTAAAGTATGCTATAGATATATCTTAAAATTATTCCCAATTACACTGTTAACTGTGACTTCAGTGATTCTAGAAAACATCACCATAGCAACAAAAAATCTTGGTACATAATTCAACATCAGATGTGATAAATAATGTTAGCATTTGTCTGGGAAGCCCCTCTCACAGGCTATATTTAAATTGGCCCTCATTTTAATTATTTTTTCCTTCTTCAATAATTTTCTTCCATTCCTTTGCTTACATAATTTGAATACTTTATGTTATTACTACTTCAACTTAAATAGCAATATGGCATTTATATGAAAAGTGTAGTGAAGATGATCTGAAATTACCCACATGATACAAAAAGTTGGTACGGTAGCACAGTGGTGAGCACTGCTGCCTCACAGTGCCAGGGACCTGGGGTTTGGCTCCTGGCTTAGGCCACTGACTGTATGGAGTTTGTACATTATCCCTCTGTCTGCAAAGCTTTCCACTGGGTGTTCCGGTTTCCTCCCACAGTCTGAAAGACATGTTGGTTAGGTGCATTGACCTGAATAGGTGTCATTTGGCAAAGAAAGGAATTTCACAGTAACTTCATTGCAGCGTTAATATAAGCCTTACTTGTGACTAATAGTTAATCTTAAGGATGTGCAAGTGTCAGATTCTAGCTGCATTTTGCCAAGTGTGCACTTGCAGTATCATTTATGTTGCAAGTAATTTCCATAATGTGTACAAAACTGGAAAATTCTTATTTTGCACTATTTCCTTAAATGCTTTACAGGCAAGTTTTAAAAACTGACAAATAACATTCTCTTAAAAAAGTGGCTATATAAGACATTGTAATAACATATATGTAATTCTGAATTGTCTCTGTGACTGTAATGCTATTATGTCCGGTGGTGCTGCTTGTGCTTGCTTGTCTTCCCCCAAACAGGTTGTGCAAACACCCAGCCAGAGAATGGCAACAAACAAGTCTGACAGCCAAGGATCAATTCTATTCTTTGTGATTGGCTCAGTCTGAAAACTGTCCAATTCTTCAAAGCTTTCTAACCATTTCAAGGCTGCGCTGCCTTAATAAAAGTAATTATTTTTCACATTTCATTTCAAGTCTTTAGCTTCTTGAAATCTGTCACCAAAGCTGTAGTCATCTCTTGGGATGAAGTTGTTTGCCATTTTGCATTACGTGAAAAACTGTGTGACAAGTGAATACAATTTATGTGATATTCTGATTTGTACAGTGGTTGCATAGAGTTGAATTATATGCTAAAGCAATTGATCAAATGGTAGCCCTTTAATTACTACGAAGTGGGACTTCCAGCCATCTCCAAGAGGAAGAACCATCTCATCGAGTTGCAGGCCACTTAGAGGCGAGGAGATGTGCAGCATGCCAGAATTGGTGATTACTACTGTTATCACAAAAGGTCTGAAAAAAAGAACTATGGATGCTCCCAAACCAGCTAAATTTGATTTCTCGAAAGAGGCTGGTACAGTGAGCAAAGAATGGTGCAGCACAATAGCTGGTCCTTTGGCCCATCAAGCCTGTGCCAAGATAGGCCCTCAGCTCTGATGAAGGGTCATCTAGACTTGAAACTTTGGCTCTATTTTCTCTCCACAGATACTGTCAGACCTGCTGAGATTTTCCAGCATTTTTCTATTTCTCGGTCAAACATGGTGCCTTTCTAAGCTAAAGACTCTGTCTCTATGTGACTTGTATCCCTGCCTATTCATGTGTGTATATATGTATGTACGTGTGGGGATTGGGAGTGCATTTTGGATGGGCTGATGGGGAGCTTTCCTGCTCATAAGACAGCCCACAACCCCAGGTCAAATTAATAAGCATAGTGAGAAGATTGCAGCTATTTGGTTCTGAAGGGGCCTTTTTAGATAATTTTTCTAAAAATAATTATTTTCAAGTGTTTTTAGCTTTTAAAAATTATTTAATTTTTAAAGCAACGGATGAATTACACAAATGAAATTAGATGATGGCTCTGTATAGAAAAATCATTTCCAGTCATTGAAAAGTAGGTTACTCACAGGCTAGACACTCTTCTTAAAAATGCCTATTTTTCAGTGATGATCCCAATTTTAGGTCCATTGATAAAAATGCACCAACATATCACAGAATCCCTACGGTGTAGAAGGAAGCCATTTGGCCCATAGAGTCTGCACTGACCACAATCCCACCCAGGCCCTGTTTTCGTAATCCTACATATTTACCCTGCTAATCCCCTGACACTAGGATTAATTTAGTATGACTAATCAACTTAACCTGCACATCTTTGGATTGTGGGAGGAAGCTGGAGCACCCAGAAGTAACCCATGCAGACACAGGAAGAATGTGCAAACTCCTCATGGTAACCTGATATTGGAATTGAATCCGGGTCCCTAGTGTTGTGAGGCAGCAATGTTAATCACTGTGCCACTGTGCACAGAAATACATCAGGGAATATTAAGGACAAAGAACATAATCACATACTGAAATACTGCATTAGGGGTGGCATGGTTGTTAGAACCTCATAGCTGGAGTGCCCTCATACCCTGGAGCCTCATAGCTCCAGTGACTCGGGTTCAATCATGGCCTTAGGTAACTGTGTGGAGTTTGCACATTCTCCCAGTGTGTGCTTGAGTTTCCTTTGGATGCTCTGGTTTCCTCCCATTGTCCAAGAGTGCACAGGTTAGGTGGATTGACCATGCTAAATTGTCCCTTTGGGACGATTTTACCATTTTGATTCTAAGTGCTGAATCTGGGTGCAATTCAGATCCGATTTTGAAAACTGTTCTCAGGCACCCCTATACACACTTCGCCTGATAAAAAAATTCACAAGTCTGAATTTTGTTTTGGACGGGGTTTATTGCGCCCAAAATGCTGCAGCTCCAATCTGAACCGCTGCTTAAAAAAAAATTGAAAAGTGTACACCTACCACATTGCGTTTGCGTCGGTTAATGCCTCCCTGACCCCACTGATATTGCTCCATCCCTACAACATTACAGGCCCATTTATCCCCGCGCCGTCCACCACCCAGACCAATCACGGCCCTCTCCCCCTTTCTCCTCCACCAATCTCAGGTAGAGTGGCAACAGACACCCTTTTTCCCTTACTTATCTCAGACAGAGAGATTTACCCTGTCCCTTCCAACCCATAGATGTCAGGCAGATTGATTCCCCTCATCCTTACCCCGGACCCTCCCGCAAAAGGCCCCATCCCCTCTGGGCTCCAATGGCTGTGTGACACCTCTCTCTCTCTCTCTCTTCCCTGCCCTCAATCATTGAAGCACTCATCCACTATCTTCCCCAGCAGCACACCTGCAAGTGCTCATTTGCCTTCCCCTCGATGCTAACAAGCAAACGGCATGGAATTTGCTGGAATGCTCTGCCAAATTTCCTGCAGCTGCTTTGCCCTAACGAGGGGTGGCTCCATTAAAATCTCAAGAATGGGCAGGCAAGCACGTAGTGCAGGAAGAAAATGACCTCACGACCAGCTCCCCATTTTCTGAGGGTGACCTGGGGAGGTTGCTGGATGCAGCAAAGGAGAGGCAGGACAACTCTTTCTCCCAGGGGAGCTGATGGAAATTCAGCCTGAGAGGAAGTTCCGCCTCGGTCAGTGTCAGGGCACTTGTCCCCCAAACGGTGAAGCAGTGTCGGAAAAACCTTAGTTACCTCATCTATGCAGCAAGGATGAGTGCTGAACCCATTTAGCATGTTCCCCCATATCTCCCCCAGATTGTCCAATCCCCAGCACCCTGCATGCTCCCAGCTCCTGACGCCAAAGCACCTCCTTCCTTTCCCTGCAATGAGCCCAACTGTGTTTGCCCTCTAAGAATCACTACCTGATTCTCCACAGGAGTTGCCCCACCATTTCTTCCATGGCTCCTTCCATCTCCATAGAAGAAGCCTGAGCACAACACCTGTGAGAGGGCGAAGACGGGTGGTGAGCCAGACTTCCAGGTCCTCACCCCTTTTGAGGAGCGGGTGCTGGAGCTCTTCAGTGAAGGGGAGACACTTGCTATCAGTGAGAGCATGGTCAGGCTGCCATCCTGAAATGAGTAGCTGTGATTCCTACCTCACTTTGAGGCAACTTCTTGGGGCACGAGTCTCAGGTGCATGGGGCAAAGTGTAAAGGAGATGTTAGAAGCATTTTTATTTGCACAGAGAAAGTAGTGGGTGCCTGGAACTTAATGCCGGGAGACGTCATGGATACAGAAATGATAGGGCATCTTTAAAGGCCATCTCTATAGCCTTGTGAATGGGCTGGCAATACAGGCATATGGTCCCCAGAAGGATAGGGGCTAACAAATCAGATGGGCAGCCTTGTCACTACAGGTTTGGAGGGCCAAGTGGCCTGCCTCTGTGATGTAATTTTCTTGGTTCTTTGTTCTATGTTCAAGGGAGCCATGCGATTCATATGTTTGGCATCTCGGATTCCTCTCCCTCCCTTGCACTTAACCTTGTGTCCTGTGTTGCAAGGACAGATCCATACGTGCCGGAGCCTTCTGGAACACAGGGCCCAGCTACAGCTCCCTCCCATCCTGATAAAAATAGCTTGGATGACTCTTCAGAGGATATGAGTAAAGGGATGTCCAAAGGTGGCACTGTTTATCTGTCAGATGTACCTCACAACTCACCATCCCAGAAACTGACATGTCGGTGGATACAGTTAATGTTGAGGCTTCTGGGTCACAATCTGGTGAGCAAGACACATCCCATCCCCCACTCCACCTGCTGCAGGACCCTGTATGGGGGTTTCAGATCCCTCATCGACTAGACAGAGATGGGTGCAGGTGCCAGCATGCATGTGGAGCTCAGGTAGGAGTCAGACTAGTTTGCATCAGAATGGTGCTTAGTGAGTTGTCATCACCTCCTTAGTGAAAAAACTCACTAACACAGAGTACTCAGGCCCATCACTCTGGCGTGATAATGTGCAGGATATATAAAAGGCATTTGGGTGAGGAATGGAACCCACAATCACCATCTCCTAGCGACTGAATCACCAGGTTATCAGAGTCTTCCTTGCCAACCTCACATGCCTCAGTTGAGATGTTAGCCTTGCACCACCTGGCTGATATTTTAAGGCATTCTTTTCCTCCTCTCCCTGAAGACTGGGAGATGTTGCACACATCTCCGTTAGGCTTTGGAAAGATCCAGTTGCATACAAGTTCAGTGTAGCTGTCAATTTGACAGCCATCGAGAATGGGTGCCCACCCCAACCTCCGCGCTCGCTTTTAGGTGCCAGGTTCTGTAACAGATTGTACAGGTGTTGCATGATCTCCTTTTGAAGTTGGAGACATCGGCTGCACACAAATTCCGGCATTTCCTCGAAGGACACTCATGCACGGAATTGCTGGGGACTCTGTTCCTTCCTTCTCTTCTGTCCCTGTTCTTCGTGAATGGTGGCTATCTCTTGCCTGTGATGATCATCTCCCTCTGGTCCTGCAGGTGGTATTGTCTGGGCCTGCTGTGCCCAAAATTCTCTTCCCTGCTCCTCCTCCTCAGCTCCAGCAACAAGCAAAAGAACAGCAAAATCGATTGGCTGCATTGCAAAAGCCATTCTGATGGGGGAGGGGCAGGGGGAGGAAGGTAGAAATGAACAAATATGGAAGCCATGCAATACTTCTTGCCCCTGGCACATCAACCATCTGAGCTCTCCTGCCCCCCAATTCCCCCAGCCACCTGCTCTCCTCATCACAGGCCCCCCCCATTTCCCCAGCTACCTGCTCCCCATAATCACAGCCTCCCCAATCCCCCCAGCCACCGCTTCCCACAATCACAGTCCTCCCCAATCCCCCAGCCACTTGCTTCCCACAATCACAGCCCTCCCCAATCCCCCCAGCCACCTGCTTCCCACAATCACAGTCCTCCCCAATCCCCACAGCCACCTGCTTCCCACAATCACAGTCCTCCCCAATCCCCGCAGCCACCTGCTTCCCACAATCACAGCCCTCCCCAATCCCCCCAGCCACCTGCTTCCCACAATCACAGTCCTCCCCAATCCCCACAGCCACCTGCTTCCCACAATCACAGTCCTCCCCAATCCCCGCAGCCACCTGCTTCCCACAATCACAGTCCTCCCCAATCCCCGCAGCCACCTGCTTCCCACAATCACAGTCCTCCCCAATCCCCCCAGCCACCTGCCTCCCACAATCACAGTCCTCCCCAATCCCCGCAGCCACCTGCTCCCCATAATCACAGTCCTCCCCAATCCCCGCAGCCACCTGCATCCCACAATCACAGTCCTCCCCAATCCCCCCAGCCACCTGCTTCCCACAATCACAGCCCTCCCCAATCCCCCCAGCCACCTGCTTCCCACAATCACAGTCCTCCCCAATCCCCACAGCCACCTGCTTCCCACAATCACAGTCCTCCCCAATCCCCGCAGCCACCTGCTTCCCACAATCACAGTCCTCCCCAATCCCCGCAGCCACCTGCTTCCCACAATCACAGTCCTCCCCAACCCCCCAGCCACCTCTTCCCACAATCACAGTCCTCCCCAATCCCCGCAGCCACCTGCTTCCCACATCACAGCCCTCCCCAATCCCCCCAGCCACCTGCTTCCCACAATCACAGTCCTCCCCAATCCCCACACCACCTGCTTCCCACAATCACAGTCCTCCCCAATCCCCGCAGCCACCTGCTTCCCACAATCACAGTCCTCCCCAATCCCCGCAGCCACCTGCTCCCACAATCACAGTCCTCCCCAATCCCCCCAACCTGCTTCCCACAATCACAGCCCCCCCCAATCCCCCCAGCCACCTGCTCCCACAATCCCACAGCATCCCCCCCAATCCCCACCACCTGATCCCCACAATCACAGCCCCTCCCATCCCCGCCACCTGCACTCCCCCAATCACGCCCTCCCCAATCCCCCCAGCCCCTGCTCCACAATCACAGTCCTCCCCAATCCCCACAGCCACCTGCTCCCCACAATCACAGTCCTCCCAATCCCCCCAGCCACCTGCTCCCCACAATCACAGCTCCTCCCAATTACCCCAGCCACCTGCTCTCCACAATCACAGCCACCCTCCCATTACCCCACCCCCCAGCCATCCCTGCTCCCACAATCACAGCTCCCTCCCATTCCTCCAGCCACCTGCTCCCCCAAACCTCCAGCCCCTCCCAATTCCCCCAGCCACCTGCTCCCCACAATCACAGCCCCTCCCAATTACCCCAGCCACCTGCTCCCCACAATCACAGCCCCTCCCAATTCCCCCAGCCACCTGCTCCCCACAATCACAGCTCCTCCCAATTCCCCAGCCACCTGCTCCCCACAATCACAGCCCTCCCAATTACCCCAGCCACCTGCTCCCACAATCACAGCCCCTCCCATTCCCCAGCCACCTGCTCCCCACAATCACAGCTCTCCCAATTAACCCAGCCACCTGCTCCCCACAATCACAGCTCCTCCAATTACCCCAGCCACCTGCTCCCCACAATCACAGCTCCTCCCATTACCCCAGCCACCTGCTCCCCACAATCACAGCTCCTCCCAATTACCCCAGCCACCTGCTCCCCATAATCACATCCTTCAGCTGGGAGTGAGCTGAGTGCACTGGGATCCAGCAGCACCGCAAGACCCAAGGTTTGTGCTGAACCCTGCATCTGTGCTGCAAGTCAGACACTGGAGGCCCTGCAGAACAACAGCTTCTCACCAACCCCCAAACACACACAGAGATGCCACCGACCTGGAACAGAAAATGGCCGCAACAACAGGACACCCGCGAGTAGCAGAGAGCTCGATACTATGCACTTAAGTTCTCACTAACCCTCACTGATGAAGTGCCCGAATCCGACTTATATTGAGTATGTCTGTTTTGCACTGATTCCAGATTGGTGAACATGATGGTAGAAGGGGAAGTGCTGGTAAAATTGGGTAGGCAGCCCATTAATTCAATTTAAATACATGTATTTTCAGCCTTAGTAAAGTGGACATCTGCATAGATGCAGGCTCAGATCGCATTAATGGCCTCATGCCCAACTTTACCATGTTTTCCATGATGCAATGGTAAAATTGGGTGCTTTTAAAATTGGGTGTCACAAGATGTGTAGATGATTGGTGGATATGTGAGATTACAGGGGAAGGACCTGAGTAAGATAATTTGTCAGAGGGTCATTGCAGACTTGATGGGCTGAATGGACTCTTCAGCACTATAAGGATTCTTCTAAATCACAAAGTTTTGTGGAAGATTTTATATTTACGACTAAGTTTGCATCATATCTTCACTTTGGAAAAGTAGCACAATTTTGAGTACCATTTGCACCTAGATTGCTAAATGTCTTCAGAATGGAAACTCTACCAAGGATGTTTAAAAACTGCTTTATTTTAAAATTTGGTACCAGAAAAATGCATTCAATACAGAAAGTATATTGTAGTTCTCAATGAGGAGAAATATAAAATAAATCACTGCAACAAAACTCATCATAAAACATCAGAAAAATACGTTATTAAGCCAAGAATTTTAGATATAAATTTATGGCCTGTTCAGAACTGTCATAAATTCAGAAAATTCACATGAATTGCGTTTTTTTTATGGGGGCAAAGCTGTATTAATGGCTAACACATTTCAATGGAGGTTTTGTGGAATCGGCAGAAAAGACTAATTAAATTTGGATGTAAATCACTTATGCCCAGATATTCTCAAATTTTCACGCTAAAAAAATGTCTAATGCTATACTTACCTTTGTGTTTCAGCACAATTTTAATGGAAACTTTGGGCTTGCTTTGTGCATTCGATCCATTTCATCCAATGAGTTTGTTGGAATCAAAGTAGATCAACTCAACCTGTAATTAATGTGTGGGGTGAGTATCAATTTTCACCATTTTCCTCACATAAACAAACAGAGAGTTTGATTGAGCAGACATCAATAATACGATGGAGCCCTAATATCTGTAAGTTTATTATGTCTTTACGCATTTCAGTTCATGGTTCGACAATGAGACAAAGACAGTTAATCTATTTCACACGTCAAAGAGTGCATCTGAACACTACAAATAAGCTGATCTAAGTATCACCCAACGTTTTTCTTTTACTTGATTAGTTCCTGACCAAACATAATGAAACAAACAAAGAAAACACATTTGATTCAAATATTCCCCATTGGACATGTAGGACAAGCTGTGTTATATGTAATGGGTATTAATCATTGCATCACTGAAGAATTGGTTTCTCATAGAAGTATGTTTGGCTGAAGCCAAGATATAAAACTTGGATATGTCCTAACTGATGTGACTAAAATAAATTTAAAAAAAATTCTTCCTGTCAACTATGCTTCAGTTGGCATCTCTTTCAGACCAGAGAAGAAAGTTGTGCATTTGAGTCTTAACTGATCTGAGTTGATATGCAAAGAATAGAGAACAAAGAAAAGTACAGGTCAGGAACAGGCCCATTGGTTCTCCAAGTTCATGTGCATAATAAGTCTCAATGTCAATGAGGGCCCTTGAAGCAAACATATATCCTCTGTCCGTGCTCCTGGGAGTAACTCCCACATTCCCACCATGTGACCTCTTTTGTGGCTGTGTCATTATGTTCTCACATGACTTCTTGGACCACAATTGGACATGGATTAGGCCACCATGCAGAATGAAAAGATTGTGATGTCAATGAGCAATGCTGATCTGACACCAGCATTGCTATTTTTGAGCTCAACTCTTGAGCTAATGCAGTCTCTTAGATTTGCACGGCTGAGCCCATCAGTGCTATTTAAATGGATCATCAACTACTTTTAGGCTAGTTACTCATTGATTGCTACTAATTCAATGCAGCAAACCCTGTGGAAGGGTTTGGCTATTTCCAGATTATTGACATGGGAACAGTAGTTTCTATCCCTTTTTTGCCTAAAACGTTATAGGGAGAATGAGCAGAGGTGACAGAGAACAACAGATCAATCATGGAAGATGGGGACAGGATAGAGATGGAGAAAGGCTTTCATTATCCAGCTATTCAAGGTGCAACTTTCTTTTCTGCACCTCAACAAGGAACAAGGAATGATTTCAGCGCATGAATTCTCTCCTCCACTTTTACTCCATTGCCATTTATTATATTACTCATTTCTCCTTTTCATCTTATTTGTTCATTTTTATTACTTTGTACTCTCATTTTTATTTTTCCAATTCTGACTCTTCTCCCTCATGGACAAACTGCTACATTCCTCAGTTTATCCTCTGACAATCTCTGCCTTTGCTCTGCCACTCACATATTCCAATTTCTTAATGGACACTCATAGCATCTTTCTCAACTTTTACCATCATCACTTACTTCTCCTTTGTCTAAATACAGCCCCATCCTCATGGTATGAATTGTATCTCATTTCCCTTGTCTTTAGCTCTGACAAAGGGTCATCCTGACTCACAACATTGGTTCTATTCTCTCTCTCCACAGATGCTGTCAGACCTGCTGAGTTTTTCCAGCACTTTGTTTTTATTTCAGATTCCAGCACCTGGAGTATCTTGTCCTTTTTATTAAGGAACAATGGCTGGAATCTTATGCTGCCACAGAGAGTAGGAACAAGGCAGTCATGAGCACTGAATTGATGTTTAGAAGTGAAATGTCAGCTTCCAGGTGATGAGACAAAAGTAGCAAGTTCAGATGGTGAGGGATTGAAGGCAGATTCTTCTCCCCAATGGCGAGAAGCGGGAACCTATTTTTAATGTTTAAACATGTCAGGCATAATCTTTAAATCACAAGTTCATCAAGTTAAATTATACTGTGGGATTTCAGGAGTAGGGCCTGGGTGGCTTCGTTCTGTAATATAGGGATTCTATGATACCCTCTGCAATTAATTTCATAGCAAATTAAAAACTCCCTCCTCCCCCCCTCCCCCCCCGCCCTATTGTTAAAGGTGGTGTGATGTAGATAAGGTAGCCTTCTTAGAAGTCTGGTGAACTTGGACAAAGTAGGAGATGTTTTCTTGTATAGGGAGCCTTATTGGACTAGGGAAGATTAGACATTGAGATTGGGTGGCAGTTGTGCAGGAAAACTGGGGCATATGGACTGAAAGATGGGAGGAATCTGGCTGTGCAATGGGATCAAAGCATGACTAGTTGAAGAATGGAGAGAGGGTGGGAGGGTGATGGTCCTATAAATAGAACAGAGGGAGGAACCTGGACTGCAAAGGGAAGGTTCGAAAGTGCATTTGGAATGTGCGTCCACTGTAAGTTGGAACATTGTGTCAAGAATGGGCTGACAAAATCAACACAGAGTGTCACCCATGGCTGACCTATTAATACCCAAGGATGCGTCAGGGCTGTTGACAATAACTTTTGTTTTACCTGGCACTGGTTGCACTGTTTAACCATACTTTTTAAGTCTGCTTCTAAGCAGGGCTGCCATAATTAGCTGTGAGCTAACAGTTTCACCTTGGACACCCCTTGATGGGTGCTGTGTATTTCCTGCAAGAATAACTCTCTGCCAGATGTGGGACCGATCACCCTCTTCCCCACAGAGGAGGCAGTTTTCACAGCACAATTCATCTTTCCTTGTTTGAAAAGGCTTTCGTTATTCAGACATTCTATCATAATGCCAGCTATTAAGAATCATATACTTAAGCCTGGACAATATTGGATTCATGCAGGTAGTGTGTGGAGAAAATACAAGACAAGGGTACTTTTTTTTAGCACTGCTACTTTCTGGTTGAAGGAAATTGCTCAAAGCATCTGCATTTGTGTCCACAGTCTGTGCTGGAAGGTACATTCAAATGGACATCAATAAAACCTAACACTTGATCCTCACACATACTAATGGAAGTTTGCCCTTATCTTCTCTAATTTAGCCTAGCAGGGGTTTATGGTCAGTAATTATGGTGAAATACCATCCATAATCATATCAGTGGAATTTCTTTCTTGCAAAAATGATGGGCAACCCCCCCTTTTTCATCAGTATGGCATTTCTGCATCAGTTTTCTGCATCATGGGTGGCATGGTGATATAGCTAGCCAGGAATCAGGTTCGATTCCTGGCTTGGATCACTATCCTGTATGGAGTTTGCACATTTTCCTTATGTCTGCATGGGTTTCCTCTCGGTGCTCTGGTTTCCTGTCACAGTCCAAAGGTGTGCAGGTTAGGTGGATAGTGTTAGGGGGACTAGATAGGGTAAATACATGGGGTTATGGAAATGGGGCCTGGATGGGATTGTGGTTGGTGCAGGCTTGATGGGCTGAATGTCCTCCTTCTGCACTGTAGGATTCTATGATTCAGTTAGGGTTCTTGAAGCATCATCGATGGGTCTTTCTAATCGTCCTTCATTTTATGTGACAAAACAGCTCCAATTCCATACGGAGATGCATCACAAGTGAGAATGATTTCTTTTGAAGGGTCAATATGAACTAAAATGCAAAATGGCTTCAGGGCTTGTTTTGTTTCTCTAAAAGCTTTGTTTTGCTGTGTCTTCCACTACCATCTCTGGTCTTTTTTTTAAATAATGCATCTGGAAGATCTAATTCGATGACAGGTTTGGAATAAACACTCTGTAAATTTGCCGTTCCAGGAAAATATTTTAATTCTGGGGCATTCGTCAGAGATCATGCTCCTTTATTGGTCTTAACTTTACCTTCAATGCAATCCTTTTGCTTCTACTCTAAACCCCAAATATGTTATCTTATTTGCTTTAAAAGTGTACTTCTCTCTCTTTAATCTTACTCTAGCTTCCTGGAACCTTTTTAAAACCTCAGCTAGATTGGTTCAGTTCTCCTGTTCTGTGGTTGCTGTGATTAACACATCATCCAAGTAAACAATGTGCCTTAGGTAAATCTAACAATAGGCTCCCCATTGTATGTTGAAAGATTGTACAAGCCAAGTAGACTCCAAGTAGCAGTCTGGTGTATTGGTAATGGCCCTCATGTGTGTTCATAGTGACAAACTTCGTGGATGTCTCATCCAGTTCCAGCTGTTAATAAGCATGACTCATGTTTAACTTAGTGTTTAACTAAATTAGACCACCAGCTAACTTGGCATATATGTCCTCGATTTTAGGTATGGAATACCAATTTTGCCACCTGTTTCACCAATAACCTATAGTCCACACTTATTCATATGGCCTTATCAGGCTTAAGTATAGGAACTGTCCATTGTGCAAACTATGCAGGCTTGATAATGCCCAAATCTTTTACTCATCTAAGTTCAGTTTCTCCTTCTCATCCAGTGAGTAGATCAGGTCTTGCTCTGTAAAATTTTGGTGTAACTTCTAGATGAACATAAATTTTGACTTTAAAGCCTTGTATTTTGTATTGTTCTTCTTGAAATAGCTCCGTGTATCACCTGAGGATGTTATGTGAGTCCTCTTCATTCATTAGTAAAACTTTTTGCCAATTCAATTTTATTTCCTGAAGCCTATCTCATTTCATCAATCTTGGCCATTGGTCTTCAACTACAATTAAAGGCAATTGGGCAGACTGCTGTCTATTTTACAAGTTCTATTGTTGTTCCCAAAATCTGTACCCTAGCCTCCACATATGTCAACTTGATTGCAGTGTTTTTTAATTTCAATGGGTGAATACCTCTGTGTAGGTATCGAAAAGTTTATTCTCCTATGTCTACCTCCATTTGAAGGGATAACCATTAATCATCAGTACAATTCTGATGGGAGCCACTTTGCCCAACTTAATAAACAAAGAACAAAGAAAATTACAGCACAGGACCAGGCCCTTTGGCCCTCCAAGCCTGCAACAACCACGCTGCCCGACCTAACTAAAACCCTATGCTCTTCTGGGAAATGTATCCCTCTATTCCCATCCTATTCATGTATTTGTCAAGAATACAAGTCTTAAAGGACACAACTGTATCCGCTTCCACTCCTTTTACCAGCAACGAGTTCCAGGCACCAACCACTCTGTGTAAAAAATCTGCTTTGTACATCTCCTTTAAACCTTACTTCTCGCACCTTAAAGTTGCGCCCCCTAGTAATTGACTCTTCCACCCTGGGAAAAAGTTTCTGACTATCCACTCTGTCCATGCCTCTCATAATCTTGTAGATTTCTAGCAGGTTGCCCCTCAACCTTCGTCTTTCCAGTGAGAACAAACAAAGTTTCTCTCCAACCGCTCCTCATAGCTAATGCCCTTCATACTGGCAACCTCCTGGTAAATCTTTTCTGTACTCTCTCCAAAGCTGCCACATCCTTCTGGTAGTGTGGTGACCAGAATTGAAAAAATTATTCAAGTGTAGCCTAACTAAGGTTCTATAAAGCTACAATATGACTTGCCAATTTTTAAACTCAGTGCCCTGGCCGATGAAGACAAGCATGCTGTATGCCTTCTTCACTACCTTCTCCACCTGCATTGCCACTTTCAGTGACCTGTGTATTTGTAAACCCAGATCCCTTTGCCTATCAAAACTCTTGAGGGTTCTGCTATTTACTATATATTTCCTATCTGTATTAGAGCTTCCAAAATGCATTACCTCACATTTGTCCAGATTAAACTCCATCTGCCATCCCTCAGCTCAACTTTCTAATCGATCTATATTCTGTTGTATCCTCTGATGGTCCTCATTACTATCAGCAAATCCACCAACCTTTGTGTCATCTGCAAACTTACTAATCAAACCAGTTACATTTCCTCCAAATCATTTATATATATTACAAACAGCAAAGGTCCCAGCACTGATCCCTGAGGAATGCCATTTGTCACAACCCTCCATTCAGAAATGCATCCTTCCACTGCTACCCTTTGTCTTCTTTGACCAAATCAGTTTTGTATCCACCTTTCCAGCTCACATCTGATCCCATGTGATTTCATTTTCTGCACCAGTCTGCCACGAGGGACATTGTCAAAGGCCTTACAGAAGCCCATGTAGACAACATCCACTGCCTACCCTCATCAATCATCTTCATCACTTCCTCAAAAACTCGATCAAGTTTGTGAGACATGACCTTCCCTTCACAAAACTATGTTGCCTCTCACTAATACATCCACCTATTTTGAAGTGAGAATAAATCCTGCCTCAAAGAATTCTCTTCAATAATTTCTCTATCACTAATGTAAGACTCACCGTCCTATAATTACCTGGATTATTCTTGCTACCCTTCTTAAACACTAGCTATTCTCCAATCCTCTGGGAACTCCCCTGTAATGTAGAGATGCTGGCGTTGGACTGGGGTAAACACAGTAAGAAGTCTTACAACACCAGGTTAAAGTCCAACCAGTTTATTTGATAGTAATTCCAAAGCTTTCGGAAATGCTGTTCCTTCGTCAGTATTCTGGGTATATCCCATCAGGCCCTGGAGACTTGTCTACCTTAATGTTCTCAAGAACCCCAATACCACCTCCTTTTTGATCTCAACATGATTCAAGCTATCTACACACCTTTTCCCGTATTCCTCATCTATCAAGTCCTTCTCTTTGGTAAATACTGATGCAAGATACTCAATTACTATTTCATCCATTTCCTCTGGCTCCAGGCATAGATTCCCTCCCTTTTCCTTGAGTGGGCCAATCCTCTCCCTGGCTACCCTCTTTCTCTTTGTATATCTATCTCAATTACATATTATAACCAATAATATTATCTCAATTAGACACTTCACAGCTTTCTGGATTGAACACTGAGTTCAGCAATTTCAGAGCATGAACTCTATTCTCCACCTTCACCCAATTTCATTTATTTTATTTCATTTTTGTTTCTTCCTTTCATTTCATTCATCCATTTTTATCATCTTTCTTTCTCAGTTCCATTTTTCCACTTCTCCATTCCCGCTTTCCGTCTTGCACCCCCAACCACTCCACCCTCAGTTTCTGAGCAATTGCCTTAATCATCTGTACCTCTATTCTACCAGTCACACATTCTGATTACTTAATGGATACTTTTATCATCTTTCTCATCCTTATTTACATTCCCTTTGTCCAATTACAGCCTCCCACCATAGTATAAATCTCCTCTGATATTCTTTGCTCTTAGCTCTGACAAAGGGTCACCTGGACTTGAAACGTTAGCTCTATTCTGTTTCCACGGATCCTGTCAGAACTGCTGAGATTTTCCAGCATTTTCTGTTTTTATTTCAGATTCCAGCATCCACAGTATTTTGCTTTTACCTTAATGTGATTCAACCTGCCTACATCTGACTCTTCTTCAGAATTATACCCTATACTATGATTGGAGTCAGGATTTTTTCCTCCAGCACTGGACAGGTCCTGTTTAGTCTTGCAATTGTCTTTTTAATATCCTTTCCTGCTGCTAGTGTAAGATACAGCTTCCCTAAGCCTACACATCTCCTGGGAGCAGGTTCCCCTACACCAATAGCAACCTTTACTTTTCTTAGTTTCCAGTCTGTATCTTTTATACCTCTGCATTATCTCTGTTTCTGAACTTCTTTATTTGTTAAACTCTGCACACTTCTGCCATTTTCAGTTTCCCTCCTAACTTGGTGGACCTCGGCAGCTTGCATGCCTTGCAGTTCCATCATGCCTTTTTCTGCACTTTCCATAGCAAGGACAATTTCTAAAACCTTATTTAGGTTTATTTCTGCTTCTGCCAACACTTTCCTCTATGTGGCAGCATTATTCACCCCACACTCTAGCCAGTCTCTCAACATCTCATTAAGAGAAGGCCCAAATTCATAATGTTCAACCTTGCCACAAAAGCTGTTATTGCCTCCCTGAGGGCTTTTGCCATTAAATTAAATTCATATCTCTGCGTAGTCACCAAGGGCTTTGGGAGATGATAATCTTTTATGATTTCTATGACTTCTTTGAAGGTGTTAATGTCAGGAGCATCTGGAGAAGTCAAGCTCCTTATAAACTTATATAGGTTTGGGCACACAGGCTGCTAACAGAATTATCCTCTGCTTCTCCTCCCTCCCCTATTTTGTTAGTTTTGAAGTATCGCAGGCATTCAATGTACTGAATCCGAACCTCTGAATTAGGGCTGAAGGGTTCCAGTTTTCTGAGCAGCAGCATTGTGACTACTTATTGTCTGCTGATAGACATGCTTCCAATGACTTGTACACAAGCTCTGCTCTGCCATTCTCCATGTCTAATGGAAAGCATTTCATTGATCTTCATCATCAAATGTAATATCTTGGAAAGAGTGGTGACCAATAAATGAAGTAACTAAAGAACTACCTATTAACAATAATAACTATACACAGAGTGCAAAAAGATGCTACTGATTTACTTCAGCTCCTGAATCTGGACTGCTCAGGACACCCCACACCTAGCCTCATGATTTATGTACTTCAGCCCCAATGGCTGAATGGGTCATGTGACCCTCTGAAATATTGCCCCTACAGCAATTTCATCCACTCTTTCCTTATTATCTACTATTAAATCCTCAATGTCACTGTCTAGTGAACCAACACTCGCTTTAATTCCCCTTTTTCTGTTTAAGTGTCTATAGCAACTCTTGCTATCCACTTTTACATTTCTAGTTAGCTTCCACTCATATTCTAATTTCTTTCTCCTGATTAGCCTTTAGTCATTCTCTGCAGTTCTTTATTATTCTGACCAATCATTTGACCTATCCCATGGCTTTGCTTGGTTGTATGTTAATT
This sequence comes from Sphyrna mokarran, assembly GCA_024679065.1. Taxonomy (NCBI): domain Eukaryota; kingdom Metazoa; phylum Chordata; class Chondrichthyes; order Carcharhiniformes; family Carcharhinidae; genus Sphyrna; species Sphyrna mokarran. Next base: position 97,656,956 of record JAGIQG010000003.1, on the reverse strand, counting down.
CCTTAAGTTTGATGTTTTCCTTAACTCCTTTACTTAACTATGAATAGTAGGTTCTTCCCTTAGACTTTTTCTTTATATTAAGAATATATTTATTCTGAAATATCCCCTTAAATGTCTGTTATTTCTTTTCTATTAGCCTACTCCTAGTCTGGTATCGAAGTTCATCTCACCTAACTCAGGTTTTAGGCCTCTCATGGTTGCCCCTATTTAAGTTTAAAATATTAGTTTTAGCCCCACTCTTTTCCTTTTCAACTTGGATGTAAAAATTCAATTGTTTTGTGGTTGTTGATATCTAGGGATGCCTTAACTATGAGGTAGCAATTAATCTTATCACATTACATAATGCTAATAAAACTTTGTCTTTAGTTCCTTTTTATTGTGGTGAAAAGATAATCCTTATTCAAGGTGTTTCCAGTAATCTTATATGGAAGAGAAAAGGCAGTGACAAGAGTAACTGTGGATATGAGTTCCTCTGCAAATGACAAAATTGCGCCAATAAACAGTTCAATTCTATGAGAGTTTTATAGATCTTATTGAAGATTATGAAAAATTCTGTATTCAGTATTTTATTATTGATAGTTTATGCTATAATATGTCATAAATGTTATATACAATTAAACAAAAACAGGAGTTTACATTATTTTTATACCAATTGAAAAGTCATTTATATTATGGGAAAATAATTTCATTACTGACAGTGTTAGTCCTCCATTTTAAAAACATGTTAAAAAAATGAAAGCTAAAATTTACATTTAGGAACAGCCCCAATAACTGTATTCTTATAAATAATCATACAATTTGTACTTGTCTCTACATAAATGTCAATAAATTTAATCTGCTTGACAAACTGCCAATGATCAATAATAGGTTACGTTTGGTACTTCAACTTACATGTTGGTTGTAAACATTTTTCAGTAGCAATTGTAATGTTGAAGCAGTCAACCTTGAATTATGTATGGACACATTGAACTTTTAAATAAGGAATGTTTAAAAATGGTCCTATTAGCTGAAAGTTGCTGAGAATGTAAATTCTGAAAATGCTAGTTCAGTCATTTTCTGAATTGTTCAAGTATGGATGATACCAAGGGGAAAAATGCCACATCCTGCCTCAGGCAGACATTTGAAAGGAAAAGCCATGCAAACATGAAAAGCTATCTCCTTTGGAGACAATGGAAGCTGATTACCATCTCAGCAGGAATTATCACTTGAAAGTTATGTATTAGACTGGTTCGTGAATTATCACCTTTCAGGAATATACAAGAGATTGGGTTAGAAAAAGCATCTGATAAACTTGGTTAGTATGGAGTAGTGCTCGGTGTGTCAGAATGTGTAACACAGAAACAAATACCCTTTGGCAGGTAAAAATGCAAGTCTTGCTCTCTCTCTCTGAATTGCTGAAGCAAGCCAAGTCAGCAGAGCCACAAATGAAAAAGAAGCAGCACATCTTCTAAACTGTAGGATATTGTAATCTTGAAACCAACCATTCAACTGCTGCAGCCAATGTGACTGGGATCATGAATCTCAAACAGTCACAATGTTCTCCAATTTACTTACTACTCTTGGAAAAGCCAAAAACTGATTCATATACCCTTTTAATTATTTTTGGACTTGCTTCTCATTTCTAATTTGGGTGAATGTATGTGCATGTGTTTTATGATCTTCTTCATGTTTAGTAATTAATAACCCACTTTTTAATTCAAGAAATTCTAAATTTACTCTCTTTAAAACATAAATGCATTGGAAAAAGATATCCTCAAAGGATGGGATCCTTTTTGAAGTAATCTTTTTGCAACCAACTGAGGGGGTTGAATAAAAAGATTTATTAACGTAGGGGTAGAATAAAGGTTCTCCTTCCCTAGGGGGTTAACAACTTGGGGGAAATCCATCTGGAATTTAATAAATTGGAGTTCATGCCAAGATAGTTACCAAAGAGAACTTGAGAGTAACAGATTTTGGGACCTCATCTGGAACTAATTATACCCAACTTAATAAATATTACAAAATAACTTTCGCATTTGAAATCCAGTATTTTGAAGCATTAAGTGAAGAAACTTTGGAGACTGAATGAAGTAACAAGATGGTGTGAGTTCATACACATGAATAAATTATGCAAACAAAAGAACACTGAATAAATTTTACTCAACATGAATGAATTCTGCATTTGCTCTTGCCTTATTGCCTTCCACAGTTTTAAGCGGATTCACATCTTAGAATGGATACATTTTCCGTATCTTGTGGAAAATGGGCCACGCCAAGGCAAAGGAAAGACACTGTTCATTTAGTACGCACCAACTAACAAATGAGAAGTCTCTCATCTATGAATATTTACATTACAGTTTGCTATTTTAAATGGGTTCAACAAACTATTACCGTGATAACATTTTCCAAACACATCCTTGTTATAATCAAGCTACTGGTGGGGGTTAATTCTAAATAAAGGTTGGCAATCTTGCTCCTAGCATACTTGCCTTTTTTTTACCCTTCTGAAAGCAACACAATGTGAAAGATTTTACTAAAGGATCCCCATGTTCTACATTTTAACAGTGTCCCATTATGTGGAGCTGACAATGTCTTGTGGCAGGCAGCCAAGTCTCAGTGAAGCAGAAAACCCATCATGATGTCTTTATTCCATCCTGTCATGGATCATCCTCCATGCTGGAGGCTCTGTACAGCATAGATCTTTACATAAAGCACTGTTTTACAATTCACATGGCAAGGAAAGAAGTCAGAAATGGGTAAAGGCTCCAACTTGGGCATGGATTGCTTGTCAATATAGTGGAAATTATGAATTTTTCAAGATACCTCACCAACTACACTGAAACATATGCCAAAGATATCAAAATAACCACATACAATGCAGTTTCTGGATAACTGAATGTGCACAGAATATTTAACAGTTGCTAATAAGGTATCATTGCTTGAGAAAGCTTCCAGAAAATAAGTCACTACAGTTTGTGTTAATAAAATGAACATATTTATTTATGTGTTTCTGTATCTTAACACATGTATTGTAGTTCATTTTTAGGATGCTGATACTGGAATACACCACAAATTTCTGTTACCTTTCAGAATGATGAAGGATGTTGTAAAAAAAGTTGTCAGTTTCTAAGATATATAGGAGAGGATGAAAACAAATTGTTGGCAGAATTTCACAGAGGGGAAGAAATGAACACTATAGATCTTGTTGTTGGAGAAATGTAGCAACAAATTCATATCAGCAAGGATGAAAAAGAAGGGTCTTCTGACAAAATGTCATCCAGATTCAAAGCTATGGGTTGAACTTTACGAGAATTTTTCTAAGTGTCCAGCTACCGTGTAAACGGGAGATTCCCTGATCTGTTCTTGGGATTCTCATTTCCAAGGAATGTGGGTGCACACACAGACTACTGGAGCCTACAGTTCACCGGCTTCTATGTACTATTTACAGTTCAAAGATGAAACAAAACAAAAATCTGCATTCACCATACAGTTTACTATACAGTTCCTGTGTTATACGGAAGCTCCTTTTTATTCAGATGTAAAATTAAGAATGCAGCAAACAATTCTCAGTGGTTCAATAAAAGAGTTTTATCTTGGTGATAGTTATATTTTTCAAGGTGCACTAGTTCTTAACACACAGTAAAAGAGTGAATTATATTTTTGGTGCAGCCAGTACTCGGATAAATCTTGGGGATAAAATAAAATGTTTCCCAGCCCTCAGGATGCCAATAAATATGTCTCCTGATTGTCCTCTTCCTGAAGCATCTGAGCGCAATGGCTGGGATCAGGAGAAGAACAGGAAATGAGTGTGGAATAAAAGCTATAGGAGCCACCAAGCACAATTTTAAGACTGAGCAGGATGGAAGCAGGCTGTGAGTTTAAGCAGTTACAGGATGCCAGCAATGGCAAAAGGCCCGCAGTGGATAAAATCAGGGCTAGGAGCAAGTGAACGATGGAACAAGCAGAGAAAGATTGAAGCAACAGCACAAAGTCAGTGGCGAAAACATGACAAAAATAAAAGTTGAAGAAGTACTCAAATCATAGAATCACTACAATGCAGAAGAAACTGTTCGACCCATTGAGACTGTACTGACTTTGATAGATTATCTTATCCAGGTCTTTTCCCCTGCCCTATGCCTGAAACCCCACACATTTATCATGGCCATTTCCTCTAACCTACATATCTTGGTACACTAAGAGGCAACTTAGCTTGGACAATTCACATAACCTGCACATCATTGGCGTGCAGGAGGAAACCACAGCAACTGGAGGAAACCTATTTAGACAGAGGGAAAAGTGTGAACTTCACACCATCAACAAAGGCCATAATGGAACTATGATCCCTGGAGTTGTGAGGCAGCAAGGCGAAACATTGTACTACCATGCCGCCCACAGTGAACAATCAGAAACTTGAGGAGCAGAACAGTCAGGAGACATTTTATATCTATAGATCCTGGGAATCTGGTAGCTGGGACGCTTTTTAATTTGAACTAGAAAATCTCTTGAGGCCTTGCCTACTGTCAGAGGAAACGATGGCACTGATTGTTGCGTGAACCTAAAGAGATTGAAGGCAGAACTGTGAAAAATTGGTTTGCCAGTCTCGATTATATATTATTGGTGGCAATGTGTCTGCTGATCATGGTTCTTTCATTGCCCCAAGGGCAGTAAGAGAGGAATTGAAATATTGGCCAAGTGAGGTACAGAAAGCAAGGTTGATCAAGGAAATATGTGTATGTAGGTGTCTGTTTGGCGGGGAGGGAAGATTGCTGTTAGGGATTGAGAGCAGCTAATAACTTGAATGTTGAACCAAGAGGAGTATTTCTGCTCCTCTTGGCTTGGCTTCTTTGCTTACTTTTTTGTGGAAAAATTTAAAAAAAATTGGTTTGGTTGCTGTGCACTCAAGAAAATTCAGCACCACTGGATTCAGGGCAGCATGGTCAGTGCAGGCTTGAAGGTCTGAAGGGCCTGCTCCTGTGCTGTAATCCTCTTTGTTCTTTGTTCTTAAGGCTCCAATCTGTGCTTAATCACAATCCAATTGAGCCTGAAACTGGTATTAGGCTTCTATTTCCATTGGTCCAATGTCCAGTTCAGTCATGCTCAATGAATGATGCAGTAGGCCACTGGTCTCCGATCAATTCTTTTAGTTCCACTTCTATCACCAGTCCCCCAATACATCAAAACGGTGTACAGCTTTCCCCCTAACTCACCAATCCTGTGACAATTTCCAACTGCTACCAGATCTAGAACATAGAACATAGAACAGTACAACACAGTGCAGGCCCTTCGGCCCTCGATCTTGTGCTGAGCTTTGTCCGAAACCAAGATCAAGCTATCCCACTCTCTATCATTTTGGTGTGTTCCATGTGCCTATCCAATAACTGCTTGAAATTTCCAACTCCACTATCACAGCAGGTAGTTCATTCCACACCCCAACCGCTCTCTGAGTAAAGAACCTACCTCGGACATCCCTCGTATATCTTCCATCATGAACGTTATAGTTATGCCCCCTAGTAACAACTACATCCACCTGAAGAAATAATCTCTGAACGTCCATTCTATCTATCCTCCGTATCATCTTATAAACCTCTATTAAGTTGCTTTTCATCCTCCTCTGCTCCAAAAAGAAAAGCCCCAGCTCTCTCAACCTTTCTTCATAAACCTACCCTCCAAACCAGGCAGCATCCTGATAAATCTCCTCTGCACTCTCTCCGATGCCTCCACATCCTTCTTATAGTGAAATGATCAGAACTGCACACAATATTCCAAATGTGATCTCACCAAGATCCTGTAGAGTTGCAGCATAACCCTATGGTTCTTAAACTCAAATTCCCTGTTAATAAATGTTAACATACTATATGCCTCCTTCACAGCTATATCCTCTTGAGTGGCAATCTTCAGAGAGATCTGTGGATTTGAACCCAAGATCTCTTTGTTTCTCCACATTCCTCAGAACTCTGCCGTTGACTCTGCAATCTGCATTCAAATTTGTCCTACCAAAATGAATCACCTCAACTCCATCTGCCACTTTTCAGCCCAGCTCTGTATCCTATTAATGCCTCTTTGCAGCCTATAACAACCCTCCACCTCATCCACTACTCCACCAATCTTGAAATCATCAACAAATTTACTGACCCATCCTTCACCCCTCTCCTCCAGGTCATTGATAAAAATCACAAATAGCAGAGGATCCAGCACTGATCCCTGTGTGACACTGCTGGTAACTGGTCTCCAGTCTGAAAATTTCCATGCACCATCATCCTCTGTCTTCTATAACAAAGCCAGTTACTTATGCAATTGGTCAAATTTCCCTCTATCCACAGCTCTTTACTTTCTTCAGGAGCCTACCACGGGGAATCTTATCAAATGCCTTGCTAAAATTCATGTACATGACATCAACTGCTCTACCTTCAACTAAACACTTAGTTATCTGCTCAAAGAATTCAATCAAATTTGTGAGGCAAGACTTATCCCTCATGGATCTGGATTAAGCTGCATCTTTCCAAAATGGTCATAAATCCTATTCCTCAGGACATTTTCTTTTGACCGACCGCCAAAGTAAGACTAATTGGTCTATAATTACTATGGTCATTCCTTTTTCCTTCCTTGATCAGAGGAACAATGTTCGTCCCTCTCCAGTTCTCTGACACTATCTCCGTAGACAGTGAGAACCCAAAGATCAAAGCCAAAGGCTCTGCAATTTCATCCCTTGCCTCCGAAAGAATCCTAGCATTTATCCCATCAGGTCCAGAGGACTTATTGACCATCAGGTTTTTCAAAATTGTTAATACATCTTCCCTCAGGACATCTACCTCTTCCAGCCTATCAGCCTGTTTCAACTCTCATCCTCAAAAGCATGGTCCCTCTCCTTAGTAAACACTTGAAAAACGTTCATTCATTGCCTCTCCTATCTCTTCTGCCTCTATGCACAAGTTCCCACGACTATCGATTGCATTCTCTAAGAATGTTGCTGAAGTACAAGTCCCTAACACAGTACTGCAGAGCATAGGTTCTTCTCATACTTCTAGATAGTTGCTCCAAAGCTGCTAAATAAGTCTCCCCAAGATTGTAACTTGGTTTCAGATTCCCATTCCAAAAATAAATCATTGAACTGAATCAATGAAGTTTTCATCATAAAAGGAGAGCAACAAATCGATTGTGTAGGATGATGGTCTTTGCTCCAGCAAATTTCAACTATTCCTGTATTCATAGCTTCTTATCTACTGCTGCTTAAATATTTATTCAATTTTCCCATAAAAAAAATAATGGTCTTTGCTTCAACCATCGCCCATAGCAAAGCTTTACATGGTCTATGATCTTCAATGAAGACATTTGTCCCCTCTCTTTCTTAGCAATAACTTTGAATTGACGATTCTTCACTGCTAACATTTGAACCAAAGGAGGCCCTTTTTACTATTAGCAACAACAAAATCCTGCAGAATTTCATATAGATCCATTAAATCTCCTCAGCCTGCTCTCCTCTCCATAAATGCAAAGAGTATCAATTTTTGTATGTCATATTTTAATTTAAGTTTCATTTAAGCCCTGGTTGATAAAAAAGGCATTCAAATACATTTATTTTAACTTGTTCACATTGTATTTTCAAAATCTGTGAGAAATTTCTTGAAATACGGTTTGGAAAGTATTCATCCAATAATCTAAACAGCAGAAATAAATATTCAAAAATTGTTAAATCAATGGTCCTTAAACATGTCTAACGGTAATCATTAGCAATTTTTCTGCAGTAGGATTCCATCCTCAATGCTCCAGTATGGAAATTAATTTACTATTTTAATTGAAGCTACAAATCCTCTACATCACTGAAATAGAATGACTCCAAATGGACAAGTGTAACAGGCTCGAATGGTGCAGAAAGAGTTACAAATGCTTGACATTCAAAATCTTTGTATTTTCGACAGGGAGGTTTTCAGTACAGATTATACAGCTTTGTTGTTTGCTAATGCTGGATGATTAGTAGAGCTCAGAAAGAATTTTCAAACAATTCTTTTCTACATTTTCAAGATCGGATTGAAATAGAAGTCAGTAGATTGTATTGATGTATAGATCAGGAGTAATGAATTGTCAGACTGGGGTATATTTAAACGCATTAATTTTCTTCCAACTTGTTAGATGGTTTAATCTATCATACTTAAATAGATATGCAAGGGGATCAGGCATATATGCCATCTAAATTTCCACATATTGTGGAAAAATTAAATTTCATTTATTTGTCCTGATCGTGATAACCGTAGCTACTGGTAACCATTCAACAGGGTTGAGTTGCAGGATGAAAATTGGTACCATTATCATTGCTACTGACAGAGGTAACATTACCTGATTTGTGCTTTATTCATTGTTGCACTCATTCAATTTAGTCCTCGGGTAAGCCAGGAACAGAGATAATTTAACAGCCAGTGGGCTCATCCAAACAAGTGCAATAACCAGCTCAATATTTATAAGAAAATTTGTTCAGAAACTCTAGTTTGATTAAATTCCAGCCATAAACAACATTTAGCTCTAGCCATATGGCTGCACAATGCACTTTGGGTTTGAGAATTAAACACGCTTATTCATTCGTGTCACAAGTAGGCTCACATTAAAACTGCAATGAAGTCCCTGTGAAAATCCCCTAGTCACTGCACTCCTGCACTTGTTTGGATACATTGAGGATGAATTTCACGTGGCCAATTCCCCTAACCAGCATATCTTTCAGACTGTGAGATGAAACCAGAGCACGCGGAGGAAACCCACACAAACACAGGGAGAACATACAAACTCCACAGAGGCAGTGATCCAAGCTGGGAATCAAACTTGGGTTCCTAGCGCTGGGAAGCAGCAGTGCTACCACTGTGCCACCATATAGTTGTCACGGTAATGAAGCAGTACAAGTGATGGCTGTGTGATTGTTCCTACCAAAAATTTGCAAATCTTGAAAAGACTAATTCATTTTTAAAATCTATGCCTTTGAAATATTTGCCTGCAAAATACTATTTAAAATTATGCAGAATAACCCTTAATAAGATATATATTAATAGATGAATTATTAAAGCAAAATGATTTCACTGGCCAGCGAATGAATAACATTGTGCATTAATACATTCTTAAGGACCTACAGGGAAAATAATAATGTTAGTTTTAGCACATTTACGACTTACACATTAATGCAATTTTAGTTTCCTATTCCCACTTATCACCATTCTATTTATTTAAAGTTTATCTCATAGGGATTTCACTTCAAATACTAAATGACAGTGGATTGTTGCTGCAGTTTCCATGCATATGAAAGTGATAAAGGCTGAGCAGAATTTCCTTGCAGTTGTTCCCACTTAACCACTGTGACTTCAGTTGAAACGTTGTTTACATGTGGAACAGCTAGGGATTTCTGATTTTTGCTGGAGTTGTACTTTGAAGAGGATCCTCTGACCCATCAAGATTCATACTAGCTCTTCACCGCCCAGCTTGATCCCTGTAGCTCTACAAGTTTATTTCATTTAGATGAGTATTCATTTTTAAAAAATTATTGGCTGTTTCCATCACCCTCCTGGACAGTGAGTTCCAGGTCATTACCACTTGCTGCAAAATTAAACTCGTCCTCATATTCCCCCTCCAAAACCTTACATCTGTGTACCCTAGTCCTTGTAGCATCAAGAAAACATTTCCTTGTCTACTTCATCTCAGCCTGTCATAATTTTGTATACTTCTGTCAAATCTTCCCTCCAATATTCTTTGCTTCAAGGAGAACAGCACCAGCTTCTCTAACCCAGGCTTGTAACTGTAAAGTCCTATGGCTTGAATCATTCTGGTAAATCTCTGCACCCTTTCAAGGGTCCTCATATCCTTCATTAAGTTTGGTGATCAAAATGGCGACATTATCCTTCCTTCCCCCCGTCCCCCAGCCCGAGAAACACAAACATCCAAAAATGACTGACCTGGGGGAAAAGCCTCAAGATCTATCCAGCCTATCTCACATGCTTTCACAATATATGCACTCTTCAATCCATCTAGAAGTCATGAAACTTCCTGGGAAGGGAGAATAAAGGGATTAAAAAAAATTGGGAACATGAAAAGTAGGAAAATTCCTCTGCAATCCCCTAAAGTAGCTGAAATGAATACAAGAACAAAACTTGCCTGGTTTATATAGTAACCCACCCCAACCAGGTGAGGTATTGCCCGTTCCAAGACAAGTGGAATGGAACTAATTAATTTACCACCCGCCTTCAATCAGCAGGCAGCCACATGGCTGCCATTTCCATTTCTGGGAGTATCTTGTGTGTAGTATGTGCAGACATGATAAATGACAGAAACTTTGATTAAAAGGAAACAGAATTTTATTAATGGTGTGCGATTTCTTTCACTGCTGCTTCTTCTTGCTCTGTTTCCTGCGCTAGGTTTATTATTCATTCCCAATGCATACATTGATACAGCAACGCTCCAGTGAGCCAGTAGGAATAAATATAGTGATATAACATCTCCTCCCCGTTAAATTGATTACCTTAACAGTCAGTCCAGAATGAGCACATGGTTGATGATTCCATGTTGGAGGCTTTGACCTTCTGCTTGATGGTTGGGTCAAAGTGAACAGGTTTAGCACTGGAGTAGGATCCTGGTGTAATAACGTCTTCCATTGGGTACACAGTGACTCACCCCTGTGCAACTGTGGCGAAATGCAAACCATGGCATATATAATTGACAAGAGCCCCAACCTGTGGTTCAGTGATGGTCTCGCTACCCTACACCAGGCTGATGACAAGCTACAACACAGGCAAATTGCTCATGTCTGTCCAGTCCTCAAAAAACAGGACCACACCAATCTGACCAGTTGCAGCCTCAGCCTACTGTCAATCAGCAAAGTGATACAAAATGTCATTGACAGTGCTATCAAATGGCACCTACTCAATAGCAGCCTGTTCACTGAAGCTTAGTTTAGATTCTGGCAGGACTGCTTTGCAGTAAAAAGTCTCACAACACCAGGTTAAAGTCCAACAAGCTTATTTGATAGTAAACTCACAAGCTTTCGGGATGAAGGAACAGCGTTCCAAAAGCTTGTTGATTTACTATCAAATAAACTTGTTGGACTTTAACCTGATGTTATGAGACTTCTTACTGTGTTTACCCTAGTCCAATGCCGGCATCTCCACAACAAGACTGCTTTGCTCCAGATCACTTTGCTGCCTTGATCCAAACATGGACAAAAGGGCTGAACACCTGAGGTGAAGTGAGAGGGAGTGCCCTTGATATCAAGACAGCATTTGTCCAAATGTGATATTAAGGAGCAATGGTAAAATAGTCAATGGAAATAAGGAAAAATTTCACTACTGACAGGAGTCAGACCTAATACAAAAGATGATGGCTGTCATTGTTGGGTTGGACGTCAATTATCACAGACCCAAATCCTCACTGCAGGAGTTCCTCAGTGTTCTAGGCAAAGCCTTCTTCATTTCAGCAGCATCAAGACCTTTCCTTCTTGAGAAGGTCACAAGTAGGAAGGTTCACAGACAACTGCACAATATTCAGTTCCATTCACAACTCCTCAGATAATGAAGAAACTCTTGTCTGCATGTAACTCAACCTGGACAATGTTCAGGTTTACATAGAACATAGAACATTACAGCGCAGAACAGGCCCTTCTGCCTTCGATGTTGCGCCAACCAATTAGGAACAAGCAGTGACCCTCTAACCTAAACCATTCTCTTTTCATCCATAAGCTTATCTACTAACCTCTTAAACGCCACCAAACGTGGCGCATCTACAACTGAAGAAGGCAAGGCAAGGCATACCCTTACCACCCTCTGGGTAAAGAACCTACCTCTGACATCTGTCCTAAAACCACCACCCCTTAATTTAAAGCTATGTCCCCTCGTGCTAGCTTTCTCCATCCTAGGAAAAAGGCTATCACTGTCCACCCTATCTAAACCCCTAATCATCTTATATGTTTCAATAAGGTCTCCTCTTAGCCGCCTTCTTTCTAACGAAAGCAACCTCAAATCCCTCAGCCTCTCTTCATAAGACCTGCCTTCCATACCAGGCAACATCCTGGTAAACCTCCTCTGTACCCTCTCCAATGCCTCCACATCTTTCTTATAATGCGGGGACCAGAACTGTACACAATACTCCAAGTGCGGCCGCACTAGAGTTTTGTACAGTTGCAACATGACGTTGCGGCTCCGAAATTCAATCCCCCTACCAATAAAAGCCAAGACTCCATATGCCTTCTTAACAACCTTCTCGACTTGACTGCCTACTTTCAGGGATCTATGCACACACACACCAAGATCCCTCTGTTCATCAACACTATTAAGAGTCCTACCATTAGCCCTATACTCTACACATTTGTTATTCCTGCCAAAGTGAATTACCTCACACTTTTCCACATTAAACTCCATTTACCACCTCTCGGCCCAGCTCTGCAACTTGTCCAAGTCTCTCTGCAAACTAGAACACCCCTCTTCACTATCTACCACTCCTCCGACTTTGGTGTCATCCGCAAATTTACTAATCCATCCTTCAATACCCTCATCCAGATCATTTATAAAAATTACAAACAGCAGGGGCCCAAAAACAGATCCCTGAGGTACACCACTTGTAACCGAACTCCATGATGAATAATTTCCACCAACCACCACCCTCTGTCTTCTATCTGCTAGCCAATTCCTAATCCAATTAGCTAAAACACCCTCAATCCCATACATCTGCATTTTCTGCAGAAGCCTTCCATATGCCACCTTATCGAACGCCTTACTAAAGTCCATATATACCACATCAACTGCCTTACCCCCATCCACCTCTTTGGTCACTTTTTCAAAAAACTCAATAAGGTTAGTAAGGCACGACCTACCCTTCACAAAACCATGCGGACTATCCCCAATCAATTCATTTCTCTCTAAATAACTATAAATCCTATCCCTAATAATTCTCTCCAAGACTTTGCCCACAACAGAAGTAAGACTCACTGGCCTATAATTCCCTGGAAGGTCTCTCTTCCCCTTCTTGAACAATGGGACCACATTCGCTATCCTCCAGTCCTCCGGAACCACACCCGTAACCAACGACGACATGAAGATCAGAGCCAGAGGCTCTGCAATCTCCTCTCTTGCCTCCCAGAGAATCCTAGGGTAAATCCCGTCTGACCCAGGGGACTTATCTAACTTCAAACCCTCAAGAATATCTAGCACATCCTCCCTATCTACTTCAATAATTTCCAGTTTGCAACCCTGTACCTCAGTGTTCTCCACAACTACATTTACATCTCCCTGCGTGAATACCGAAGAGAAATATTTATTCAGTGCCTCTCCAATCTCTTCAGGCTCCACGCACAACTTCCCACTGCTGTCTCTGACTGGCCCTAATCTTGCCCTAACCAATCTTCTATTATTAACATATCTAAAGAAAGCTTTAGGATTCTCCTTGATCCTATCAGCCAAAGTCTTCTCGTGTCCCCTTTTAGCCCTCCTCAACTCACTCTTCAGCTCACTCCTGGCTAATCTATAGCTATCAATTGCACTAACTGAGCCTTCAAGCCTCATCCTGACATAAGCCTCTTTTTTCCTTTTAACCAGTGAATTAACTTTTTTAGTACACCAAGGTTCCCTTACTCGACCATTTCCTCCTTGCCTGACAGGGACATACTTATCAAGGACTCGCAGTAGCTGCTCCTTGAATAAGCTCCACATTTCAGGTGTGCCCAGTCCCTGTAGTTTCCTCGTCCAACCTATGCACCCTAATTCCCTCCTTATGGCCCCATAATTACCATTCCCCCAGCTATAACTACTGCCCCCAGCTTCATGCCTATCCCTATCCATCACTAAGGTGAACGTAACTGAATTGTGGTCACTATCACCAAAACGTTCACCAACTTCCAAGCCCAATACCTGGTCTGGCTCAATGCCCAGCACCAAATCCAATGTAGCCTCACCTCTAGTTGGCCTATCTACATACTGAGTCAAAAAACCCTCCTGCACCCTTTGTACAAAAACTGACCCCTCTAACGAGCTGGAGCTATAGCTATTCCAATCAATATTAGTAAAGTTAAAGTCCCCCATAACAATTACCCTATTACTTTCACTCCTGTCCAGGATCGACTTTGCAATCCTTCCCTCTGTCAAACTTCTCACCATGAACATCCTGAAGGTTACAAAATGCCAAAAATGTAACTGGACAAATCAGACAGACTAATCAAGTCATAGAATTTTACAGCATGGAGATAGGTCCTTTGGTTCAACTTGTCCATGCTGCCCTTTTTTCTAAGCACCATGCTAACCCAATTGCCCATGTTTGGCCCATATCCCTCTATACCCATCTTACCCATGTAACTGTCTAAATGTTTTTTAAAAGACAAAATTGTATGCACTTTTACTATTATCTCTGGCAGCTTGTTCCAGACACTCACCACTTCTATGTCAAAAATTGTCCCTCTGGATCATTTCGTATCTCTCCCCTCTCACCTTAAATCTATGCCCTCTAATTTTAGACTCTCTTTTAAGAAAGGATATTGACTATCTAGCTGATCTGTGCTCCACATTATTTTATAGAATTCTATAAAACCATTTCTAAACCGCCTGAGCTCCAGGGAAAAAAATCCCAGTTTATCCAGCCTCTCCTTATAACTCAAGCCATCAAGTCCCAGTAGCATCTTAGTAATTTTTTTCTGCACTGTTTTTAGTTTAATAATATTCTTTTTACAATAGGGCAATCAGAACTGCACACAGTATTCCAAGTGTGGCTTACCAATGTCTTGTACAACTTCAACAAGACCTCCTAACTCCTGTACTCAATGTAATGACTATTGAAACCAAGCATGCCGAATGCCTCCTTCACCACTCTATTCATCTGTGACTCAGTTTTCAAAGAGCTATGAACCTGTATATAAATGCTATGGCTATAAGACCTGGTCAGAAACTGGGAATTCTGTGGTGAGTAACTCAACCTCTGACTCATCAAACATCTTTTCACCGTTTATAAAGCAAAAGTCATAAGTTTAACACAAAACTTGCAACTTGTCTGAATCAGTGCCACTTGCACAACACTCAAGAAGCAAGATACTGTCTTGGTCAAACCAATCTGTCTCATTAGTACCTCACCCATCACTTTAAACATTGATTCCCTCTACCAGTGGTGACCCATTGGATCGTGTATACCATTCAAATATTCTGCAATAACACCACCTTCAACTCCTTTCTCCATATTTGGACTGAGGCTGTAATGAGGTTTGGAGTCAATTTATCCACATGGATTTAAACTAAGTGTCAATGAGCATGTTCTTGGTGCAGAAGAGCTACTTGATAATACTGACAAAGAACTGTGGCTAGTTCTGGAACATAAGTTTCTAGCACTATGATCATAGTGCTGTCCTGGTCCTTATCTGCGTGGAACCCAATGGAATGAGTCAAGCTGACTAAGTTCAAACTGTCTGGACTTCTTTGACAAAACCTTCCAAAGCAGTGAGCACTACATTGAGAAGAATAAAGGCAAGCAGGTGCATGAAACCCTCCACTGCACACTTTCCTGCCAAGTTGCACACCATTATTCATTCATTGCAACCAACTCTAAATTCTGGAACTCCATCCTTTACAACATCAGTACTGACCTTCTGGTCGTGTGGCATTCCCTCAGCACTGACCCTCTGACAGTGCAGCACTCCCTCAGTACTGACCCTCTGACAGTGCGGCACTCCCTCAGTACTGGCCCTCTGACAGTACGGCTCTTCCTCAGCACTGACTCTCTGACAGTGCGGCACTCCCTCAACACTGACTTTCTGACAGTGCGGCATTCTCTCAGCACTGACTCTCTGACAGTGCGGCATTCCCTCAGCATTGACTCTCTGACAGTGCGGCACTCCCTCAGCACTGACTTTGACAGTGCGGCACTCCTTCAGCACTGATGAGTGGCTTGTCGTATGAGGAAAGATTGGAAAGAATCAGAATATACTCCCTGGAATTTAGATGATTGAGGTGAGGTCAAATTAAAGAGTAGAAGATGATAAGATGTATGGATAAAGTAGATAAGGAATGGATGAATGGAGGAGACGTAAGGCAAGTTTTTTACACAGAGGGTGTTGTGTGCCTGGAACTCGCTGCCAGGGAATGTAGTGAGTTTTAAGAGGCATCTTGACAAATACATGAATAGTATGGGAATGGAGGGATATTGTCCCCGGAAGGGTGGGGGTTTTAGTTCAGTCGGGGAGAATGGTCAGTGCAGGCTTGGAGGGGCCGAAGACCCTGTTTCTGTGCTGTAATTTTATTTGTTCTTTGTTCAATATTGTGGATTACCATCCCCATAGAGACTGACAACATTTAAAAAGAGATTTGAATTCCCAATGATCAATTTAGAGACGTGCATAAGAAGACTTGAATATTTAAGTCTTTCATCATAACAAGGAAACTAAAATCAATATAACTAATAAACACAAATCACCTTTAAACATAACTACATGCTCTCCATAAATTTATACTCTGCACAGGACCCGGTCCACAGTTGCTCTCAACTTCCAATGGACTCACTTCTTTCAGTCCGGTGATCATCCTTCAGTCTTCCAAAGAATGCGGCGCAGTTCATTCCAATGATTCATTTCTCCAACTATGCCAGGATGAATTTCTAGTTGTTTTAAATTATCATGGATTCTGTCTCTTCTAGCCCACATGCTCTTCAAGCTCTTCTAGCTTTCATGTCTGGTAGCCAACTATGAAAACAGCCTTTTGCTTCTGCTGAGTGCAGCAACTATTCTCTCTGTCTCTTTGGTCTCTCTCTCCTTTCCCAGGATTCTCTCTGTCCAAAGTCTTTGAGGCAATAATCTACAATACTCTTTCCTTCTTTCTTAGTGTTAAAGTTGGCAAATGGATTTCAACATCACTTCACCCGGACTTCTGGTCCCCATGGTAACCAGGCCATACAGAAAACCTATCAACTTATGAGAGCTGGGTCATAGAATTAAAAAAAAAGAAATTTTCTTCAGCAAAATGGAGTTATCTGCGCTTCAGTTCACATCCACAATTTTAAAGGGAACCAGCTAACTTCAAATTAATGTAACATTGAATAATGTCTCAAGGACGAACAGGACTTTTCTTAGTTCTGAATGTATATCCCTCTTCACCCAGTCATAATACAGACACACAAAACTCTCTGATTTGAATTATAAGTTTTAAAATATAACCATTTTATAAAGCCGCACATTCGTAACAACACAACATCACATGGACTACAGCAGTTCAAGGTGGTAGCTCACAATCATTCTCAAAGAGATTCAGGACTTAACAATAAATGTTGGCCTCATCAGTGATGGTAGCATCCTGTGAATGACTTAAAAAGTTGAGGGTGAATATGCAGCCATTCTCAAATGCTCCTGTTGCAGGTAATCTTCCAAGAGACCTGAGCGCACACAATCTCTTATATATTGAAAAAATAAGCTGATCCAGAATATTTTTTCCTTCGATTCATGGTTTCAGTGAGTCACTGTTCAAAAATAAGGATTTGTCCATTGAAGACCGAAATGACAATTTTTTTTTTCTTCACAGGGCTCTGAGACTTTGGAACTTCCTTCCTAAAGCAGTGGGAGCAGACTCTTTGAATATACTTAAGGCAGAGGTAAATAAATTCTTGATAAACAAGAGGTCAAATATTGGGGTAGGCAGAAATGTGAAGTTGAGGTTAAAATTGGATCAGCCATGACCTTATTGGATGGCAGAGTAGTCTCATGGGGCCAAATGTCCTATTCCTGATCCTAATTCATATGAATAAGCAGCTAACATGAAATTAATAAAATATTTTAAACAAGGTGTTTTCCACGCCCAATGGCAATGCATCAATTAAGAAATGTTGAGAGATATGGCAAATGACATGATTGTCCTTTTGCAGTTTACAGGTTCACTATTAAATCAATTTAGATGATTCCATTAGAGAATGTAAACTTCTGTTTTACACAGGTGCAGCTGCAAATATTGTGCATGATCTGTGCTCTTTACTAAATTTGTTTTAATGTGTCCTCCCCACCTCCAAGACATTTATGAATTGCTGTCACATTCCCAAATAAGCAGTGAAAACACTTGCTTCCTGAATCTTTACCCACATTATTGAATAGCCTCTTTAGACCCTCAAATATTTTAGATATCCTGGGTCTTCAATTTCCTCAAGCTTGTTTAAAGTTTAACGTTTATTTATTAATGTCATGAGTAGGCTTACATTAACACTGCAATGAAGTTACTGTGAAAGTCCCCTAGTCGCCACACTCCGGTGTCTGTCTGGGTACACTGAGGGAGAATTTAGATTGGCCAATGCACATCCTTTGGACTGTGAGATGAAACCAGAGCATCTGGAGTAAACCCACACAGATACAAGGAGAGTGTGCAAACTCCACATAGACAGTGACCCAAGCCAGGATTCAAACCCAGGTGCCTGGTTGCAAGAGTCATTTTGGATAAAAGAAAGGTCAAAATTCAAGACATTCACAGACCTGTTAAGATAATATTTTTCTTTGAATTTTTTAAACTTGCTTGGCTCTTTGAGTTTGTTCAATGCACTATTTATTTAATTTTTGTTCTTAACATTTCTGCATCCTTTACATCTGCTTTCTACATTCAAACTGCTATTTTCAAATTTTGTCTCTTCCTGGGTATCCTGAAACCCACTTTCCTCTTGGAATCCCTCTCATCCTGAGGCAGACTGAGGAAACGATGGAGACACAGCGGAATGATCAGAGGACTATCTGATCACAGAGTGGTCATATGTTATGACACCCATGAAGGACACATGCGGGGGATAGGGGGGTCATTGATAGACTCCCCCATAGGCTTCTTGGAGTATGAGCACCTTAACGAACAAGTAGAAGTTTGTCCACTGTGAAGCAGCCAGCAGGCATTTTTAAGCCTGTATCTTTATGTGGACTGGAGTTGTAGGTTTTGAGGTGAGGACTACCTGACTGAGAGTTGCCTTTTCCTTTGGTGCACAATAAAGGATGCTGGTTACAGGAAACTGGCATTTGGCTGAATTATGACATTTATGATGAGGACAAAATTCTTTTTTCCCTCCATTTTTCCCTCTGGACAACCTCCAACTGTCAATAATTCCTCCAGTAAGAACAACTCATTATGCCTCTTTTCTAGAAACCCATGCTCCATGACACCTTTCAAGGATTTAGCTCAAAATGCTGAGAGCTTGCATTATTTCTTCCATACTAACAACATTGAAGGAGGTGAAAAGCAAAAAGTGATATGGCCAACAGCATGCAGGGCCCTGACTTTCATTCTGACTTATCCACATGCCCCAACTCAAAAACTTTTAATGAACTGATAGATCTGGCAAAATACCACTGTGGCCAAAAGCCCCCAGTAATTTTCAGGTACTATTGCTTTAACATGTTTGGGAAAACACCCAGGGAATTGGCACTGAGTTCATGGTTAGGTTGCACAAAGTAGCTGAACACTGCAAATTTGGACTGCTTTTTAATGAAATGTTGCAGGATAGATTGATATGTGGTATGAATGACTTAGCCATCCAAAAATAGTTGACGGCAGAACCCAGTCTGGACTTTTAAAAAGCTGTTGAGATAGCCTTGAGAACATGAAAAAGGATTCGGGTACTACAAAGAGCATCAAAAGCAATGTCTCCCAACCCAGGCTGATCCGGATGTGGTTTCAATCCTACTATCCTGTTTTCCCTCCATAACCTTTGACTTCCACTACTGTGAATGGAGATTTGGCTGAGTACCAAATCCTCACTGGTACCAGCGGCAGGGTGTGAATGGTCGAAGAATTCCAGCCTCATTTTTTAAATTATGTTCCCTAGCTCTCGTATTCCCACAAGAGGAAAGATTCAGACTATCAGTCCCCTCCGGATTGTATGGAGGGGGATTCTCTACACCCCTGACAGTGGATTTCAAGACCACAGGAGGTGACTTGCCATTTGCCAATGGTGAGATCTTCTGGTCCCATTTCTGTCAATGGGATTTCCCATTGACTCCACTGCAAAATGCCGTCAAATCCACGGTGGGGGTTTGGCATCAGCCGGACCAGAAGATCCCGCCAGCAAGAACAGCCGAAAAGTTCCGGCCTATGAGTTCACCTCTCATTCTTTTAAACTCCAGTGGGTATAGGCCCAACCTGTTCAACCTTTCTTCATAAAATAAGCCCTTCATCCCAGGGATGAGTCAAGAGCGTTTTCTAATGCAATTTTATTATGGCACAGTGGTTAGTACTGTTGCCTCCCAGCATCAGGAATCCAGGTTCAATTGGGTCACTGTCTGTGTGAACTTTGCATGTTTTCCCTGTGTCTGTGTGGGCTTCCTTCAGGTGCTCAGGTTTCCTCTCACAGTCCAAAGTGCAGATTGGGTTGATTGGCCATGCTAAATTGCCCCTTAGTGTCAGGTGATTAGCAGGGTTAGTATGAAGGCTACGGGAATAGGGTCTGGGTGGGATTGATATTGATGCAGGCTTGATAGGCTGAATGGCCTCATTCTATACTGTATGGATTCTATGATTCAATCTTTTTTCAAATAATTAGGACCAAAACTCAACACAGTACTCTAGATGTGGTAAAGTCAACATTTTATCTCAAGAAAATTATCCCTTCCTCCAAATCCTGAAAGATTGGAAATGTAATAAAATTTGCACAGTAAATCAACAAGTGTTACAGATTTGGGTCTACTTCATTTCCTTTTGCAAATGCAATGGCATCAGTCATCTTCAATCAACTTGACAATCTTAATTTTGGAGCTGATTCATATAATTGTCCGAGATCTGCTCTTGCGACTGCATAAACCAGGGCCTGTAACAATAGTATCCCCAGGTGATCTGACCGAATGCTATTCTTACGTAATTCTTCCTTTTCTCTGAAGGCAGACTGAATAAACGTTTGGTGATATGAGGTTTGATAGAAATGATAATATTCTTTATTTCACAATAAGCTGAATCTACACTGCAAAGGTTATGCCAGGACTCACATTTTTTGTGGACTAATACACATTGAGGAAAATGCTGTACTAGTTCTTACCGGTGGATCGTCTTGTGAAAGTTAAACAAAACGCCTTCTAGCTATGTTTTAGCATCATGCCTGAGCAAAAATAAAATTCACAGATTCCTTGTTAACAAACCTGACTGCTCCAGCAATCTTTCCCTTTCATTCTTTTTCATATCTGTTTACAGATAGGAATCAAGGAACTTTCAAATGAAATGATTTTGAGGTATTTTTCAATGATTTACTCAAGATGACATATTGCGTATTATTAAGCATTTGGGAAGAGGGAAAGTTTCCGTTGATAGGAGAAACAATGACGTACTTATTAAAAGAGAGAATATATGAATGTCTACAAGTGAGAAGTACAATAATGAGTAGTTGGCATGGATTTCGAAAGGGAAAATCTTGCTTGATTGACCTGATTGAATTTTTGAGTAGGTGACAGAGAATATAGACAATGGTAAAGCAGTGGATGCAATTTATCTGGAATTGCAAAAAAATTCTTGACAAGGTGTCCTGTAATAGGCTAATAAATCAGGTCACAGAATATGGAGTAAGGAGACAAGTGGCAGATTAGTTGTTGAATGATTGCAAAACAGAAAGTAGAGGGTGGGAATAAATTGGTAGTTACTCAGAGTGAAAAAAAAAAATAATTTACATTAACTATTTGGGCTTTGGAGTCAAAATCACAACTCTTAAGTTTGTGGATGCAACCTTTTTTTGGGGGGTGTGTGGAGAAGTGGGGATAGTCAATGCTGATGAACACCACAACAAATTATAGAGGACATTAATAAACTTGTAAAATAGGCAAATAATTGGCAAATGAGGTTCAATACAGAGAAACACGACAGAGTATATTTTGGTAGGAAGAGTAAGGAGGATGTTTACTACTTGCAAGATACAAGTCCAGCCGGGAGAGAGGAACAAAGGGATCTCAGATTACAAATGCATCAATCTTTAAATATTGTGCCACAAATTAGCAAAGCTATAAAAGAAACAAGCAAACCAACGATTAGGCTTTATTTCTAAAGTAATACAATTGAAAATAGGGCAGCTATGCTAAGTCTATATTGAGCCTTGGTTAGTCCATACTTAAGAGCATTATAATCAGTTCTGATCACCATATTATAAAATGGATTAAGAGACACTGGAGAGGGTATTGAGAAGATTTACAAGGACAATACCAAAAATTTGGAGATTTGGCATCAGAAAAGGATTAACAGGCTTGGTCCCTCTTGAAAATAAGATAAAGAGTGACCTAATGGTGACCTTTAAAATTATGAAAGGTTTTTATATATAGCAGATACAGAGGGAATGTTTCTCCTTGTGGGGAAGAGCATTAATGGAGGCCGTAAATGAAAGAGAGCCACTGAGAAATTCGATACGGTATTCTGAAGAAACAAAATGTTGAGAATGTGGAGCCAGCTACCAGAGGGAGTGTCTGAAGAGGATATAAAGGTACAGTTAAGAGAAAACTTAACAAGCATATGAGGCACAAGGAAATAGCTAGTTATGATGGATGATTTAGATGAGGAAAGTTAGAAGAGCATTAACACTAATATGAACAGGTTGGGAAAGAATTATTGGGGATAGGATTTATAATTATTTAGAGAGAAACAAATCGATTGGGGATAGTCAGCATGGTTTTGTGAAGGGTAAGTCGTGCCTTACTAACCTTATTGAGTTTTTTGAAAAAGTGACCAAAGAGGTGGATGGGGGTAAGGCAGTTGATGTGGTATATATGGACTCTAGTAAGGCGTTCGATAAGGTGGCACATGGAAGGCTTCTGCAGAAAATGCAGATGTATGGGATTGAGGGTGATTTAGCTAATTGGATTAGGAATTGGCTAGCAGATAGAAGACAGAGGGTGGTGGTTGATGGAAAATATTCATCATGGAGTTCGGTTCCAAGTGGTGTACCTCAGGGATCTGTTTTGGGGCCCCTGCTGTTTGTAATTTTTATAAATGATCTGGATGAGGGGATGGAAGGATGGATTAGTAAATTTGCGGATGACACCAAAGTCGGAGGAGTGGTAGATAGTGAAGAGGGGTGTTATAGTTTGCAGAGAGACTTGGAAAAGTTGCAGAGCTGGGCCGAGAGGTGGCAAATGGAGTTTAATGTGGAAAAGTGTGAGGTAATTCACTTTGGCAGGAATAACAAATGTGTAGAGTATAGGGCTAATGGTAGGACTCTTAATAGTGTTGAAAAACAGAGGGATCTTGGTGTATATGTGCATAGATCCCTGAAAGTTGGCAGTCAAGTTGATAAGTTTGTTAAGAAGGCATATGGAGTCTTACCTTTTATTGGTAGGGGGATTGAATTTCGGAGCCGCAACGTCATGTTGCAACTGTACAAAAATCTAGTGCGGCCGCACTTGGAGTATTGTGTGCAGTTCTGGTCCCCGCATTATAAGAAAGATGTGGAGGCATTGGAGAGGGTACAGAGGAGGTTTACCAGGATGTGCCTGGTATGGAGGGCAGGTCCTATGAAGAGAGGTTGAAGGATTTGAGGTTGTTTTCGTTAGAAAGGAGGCGGCTAAGAGGGGATCTTATTGAAGCATATAAGATGATTAGAGATTTAGATAGGGTGGACAGTGATAGCCTTTTTCCTAGGATGGAGAAAGCTAGCACGAGGGGACATAGCTTTAAATTAAGGGGTAGTAGTTATAGGATGGATATCAGAGGTAGGTTCTTTACCCAGAGGGTGGTAAGGGTATGGAATGCCCTGCCTGCTACAGTTGTAGATGCGCCAAGTTTGGTGGCGTTTAAGAGGTTAGTAGATAAGTTTATGGACGAAAAGGGAATGGTTTAGGTTAGAGGGTCATTGCTTTTTCTTAATTGGTCGGCGCAACATCGAAGGCCGAAGAGCCAGTTCTGCGCTGTAATGTTCTATGTTCTGTGTTCTAAATGGCTTGTTTCTATGTTTTATATATCTTATGTAATCCCATGTAATCTATTTAGCAGATTAACTGCATTTTGCTTTGCAGCAAAAGGTGCCTTGTGATGATACTCTTTCCTTAAAAAGTCATCATCCAAAATAAGTTTGTTCAAAGTCTTTCTACGGAAAAATATTAAGATGATTTTTGAATTTGTGACAGTAAGTCATAACATTGTGTAGTTTTATTATTGCTTTACATGTGATGCATATGGATAGGATTTCAGTTAAATTTACAACTAGAAAGTGTACCTTTTTAAGACAGGGAAAAACATGAGATGCAATGACAGGGCTGGGAATCTTCATGTATGTGCTAATTCACCTAGAATTTGCAACCTAATGTCATCAAGAAATGATGAATGCTCAAAAGTAAGGTCCTCAAATGAAAAAGATGAAATTATCTAATGTGTCAACCGAAGTTCCTTTCAGAAGCAACAAACAAAGATAATTAGTTCAGCACTTTATTTATCAATTCAATATTGAAGGCCTATGTAGCATGAAGTGTAAAATCATATCAAGGGAACTTAGAACGCAAGATTCTTATCGGTGAAGAAACCTTGAAACCAACCTATACCAATTGTAGATCCACAGATTTCAGATGATGGAGTTCACATACCATGCAGCATATGGTAAGACCACATTCATCTGGACTGACTTGCTTACCAAAGCTGAAGAAATCCCATTGGCACAGAACAATCAGATTGGATTCTTCATGCTCCTAGAATTTGCTCTGCCAACTTGCCATTGCTTCCCTGCCCTTAATGAAGTGCCAAAGGTCAGCACAGATGCCACCATGGCTATCCTTCTAACCAAATCAGCGCAAAACTGATGTCAATAGGAATCAGGGGGAAACTTTCCTCTAGTTACTGCCTGCAACTATGTTGCTATTCCTTCACCACTACTGGGTCTCCCTTCCTAACAGCACTATGGATTTGCCTATACCTCATGGGCTGCTATGCTTCAAGAGGATGACTCATCACCAACTTCAGAGGGCAATTAGGGATGTGCAGAAAATACTGGTCTTGCCATTGTCACTCAGATACTGTGAATGCATAAAAACAAATCTCAAAGGCAACAAGTACCACAGAAAATAAATGCAAAGTTAAAAATGTTCCTTAGGCTCTCTTTACAAAAAGCCATTCACATATCTTGTTTCTTGCCAGCCTTTACTACAAAAGAGATGGATGGACGCTGGGCTGCCAGGATCATTGGAATCAGTTTTATATTTAAAGAGGTAGGTCTTTTCTTATCCTTAGATTTTGTATTCTAAATAAAGGATTCAGCAACAACTTTTTGTGAGTTTTAGAATAAAGAATGTTATTTATTCTCACACACCTTAAATGTCACACTGTCACTCTCACTCACACACCCACACACACAAAGATTGGATACAGATAAAGATCTTTACACATGGGTCTCCTTTGCGGTGGGCCTATGGCCTTTTGAATGGATTTGATGGTTTAAAGTTGGTCTGAGGATCTTGTAAAGTGAAGAGTTTACAAGTTGTGAGGTTTCCTGTAGTCAAATAACTCAGAAGTTAGTTCCCAGGCCAACTTTAACCAAGAACAGGTTCATTATTCTGGCTAGCAGATCTCTCACATGAATGAGGCTCACAGATCGGTTAAACTTATTCTTGTGATGGCTCTGGTGGAACCGCCTGCAATTAGCTTCTGACTGATATTTTAAAGAGGGAAAGACAACATTGTTGCTTCCATATGGACTTACCCAAGTTCAAAGTCTTTTTCCAAAAAGGATGGGTGTTCATGCTGATTATACATCCTGTGTTTTTTGTTAAATCACTTCTCAGGGTTTAGGGCAGTTGTTATGATGCTATGGGACTGTGATAGAGATCATTCACTTTCAACTGCCAGCAATTGGGTTTTGGTCTTCCCTTTTACTAAGCATGAAGTATGGAGAAAAGCTTTTTGTGTTGACCCATTCTTAAGCAAAAAGATGTGTGAATTCCCTGCACGGATGTGAATATCTGTATTTAATTAAGCAATCACTTGATCATAGAACATAGAACATTACAGCACAGAACAGGCCCTTTGGCCTTCGATGTTGCGCCGACCAATTAGATAAAAGCAATGACCCTCTAACCTAAACCATTCCCTTTTCGTCCATAAACTTATCTACTAACTTCTTAAACGCCACCAAACTTGGCGCATCTACAACTGCAGCAGGCAGGGCATTCCATACCCTTACCATCCTCTGGGTAAAGAACCTACCTCTGACATCCGTCCTATAACCACCACCCCTTAATTTAAAGCTATGTCCCCTCGTGCTAGCTTTCTCCATCCTAGGAAAAAGGTTATCACTGTTCTGTTAAAAGTTAAAGTTAAAAGTTAAAAAATTAACTTTTTTAGTACACCATGGTTCCCTTACTCGACTATTTCCTCCTTGCCTGACAGGGACATACTTATCAAGGACTCGCAGTAGCTGCTCCTTGAATAAGCTCCACATTTCAGATGTTCCCAGAGGCTTGATACTGGTTGTAGTTCAAATACCAAAGGTCACATGATATACAGCAGTCATTTTAATAGCTTGTTTGTGTCCAGTTTTTGTAAATATTGACTGAAAATTCGTAATATACCGGGCCCATCACACACATGAGCCTACCACCAGGATCTGTTGTATGTGGGACTTCATTGCCCTGTTAGGCATCATAAGAAACAATCAGATGGATAATTAGACTTCCCATAATATCCAAAAATATGAACGTAGCTATGCTAATGAAATAACTATGTTTATGTGAGGACTTAGTATAGGCAAGACAGTAAATATTCAACTGGTTGATTGTCAACACTTTATGACAGGCAACATTCTGTGACATGAAATCCTCAGCTGTTTCCCTGATACTGTTGTTTAAAGAATGCCATCTGCTTCTACATGGGTTCACAAGTCCGCAGTTTATATAGTGCAGAATCGTGTCACCACTTGCCATTAAGCATGGTGTACCGTTGTCAGAGAATGTTCATGAATTTCTGAATAGGGCAAATGGGCCTGCATCCCTCTCATTCAGAAGAACGGATTTCAGGTTTTCCTTAGTTTTCATTTTTGGACGACACTTCTTCACCGTACTGCCCAACTGTAACACACACAACTTCCAATGATATGCTACCTTTAATATAATAAAATGTCCCAAGTTGCTTCACGTGACCATTATAAAACAAAATATGACAATAAACCATGAAAAGAGGTATTAGTTTAGGTGATCACAGATATCATTTTAAGGAGCATCTTAAAGAAAGAATATGAAATAAAGAGGCAGGGAGGTATATGAAGGGAATTAGCAAGCTAAGTGCTCAAGCCACCATTAGAATCAGGGATTCTCAAGAGGCCAGAGTTAGATAAGCACATACCTTGAATGTTGGTGGTGGGGTGGGCTGAAGGAAATTACAGAAACAGGAAGGCGTGAGGCCATAATAGAGATTTGAAAACAAGGATGATCATTTTAAAATCAAGGTGTCACTTGGCTGGAGACAATATAACTCAACAAAGGTAGGGTTAGTTGGTTAATGGAAGACACAATGGAGATTACTGCAAGTTTTCAAGGGTAGAAATGCAGGATATCAGCGAGGGGTGCATTAGAATAGCCAAGTCTAAAGGTAACTAAGGCATGAATGAGGTTCTCAACAGCACATAAGCTGAGATGGATGAGATCAGGTGATGTTATGGAAGTGGCAATAGACAGTCTGAGTAATGGCATGTAAATGATGTCAGAAGCTCAGAGTCAAATGTAACACCAAGGTATAATCTCAGGCTGTTGCTAGGCAGAGGAATGGAGTTTGTAGCTAGGGAATGTAGTTTGGAACGTAGACCAAAAAATAATGGTTTCTCAATATTTAATTGAAAGAAATTTCTGTCTTGGATGTTGGATAAGTTGCATTATAATTTAGTAACAGTAGAGGAATTGAGGGAGGTGATGGCCAGGTATTCGTCTGAGAAACAATGTTCAAATGATATTGCTGGTGTGCAGCATATATACGACAAATAAGAGGGGCCCTGGGCTGTTTTGTGGGCACTAGAGGTAACGCAGGAGCAGAAAGAGAAAGCCATTACAAGTGATACTCTGGATATGATTAACTTAATAAGAATGAAATCAGATGAGAGCAGTTCCACACAACTGATGACAGTGAAGAGGCATTGGTGCGATGAACTTTGTCAAAGCATCACTCGGGTTGAGAGGGATGAGGAGGGAAAGGTTACAATTATCATAGTTATGTAGGTAGTCATTTGTGACAAGCAAGGTTGACAAATACTTAAAACAAATTGTGAAGCCTGATAGATGCGCATTGATATTTGACCTAAGTCTCATCACTTGCCTTTATGTGCATATATCGTTTTGAATTTGAGCTGCTGGCTAGATTTAACTTGTATCCCATTAGGCTGGCTCCTTGTACAAGGTGAAAGTTTAGCAGAATAATAATACAAATCAGCTAGTCCCGTAATATCACAGCCAATCAGTTCACTGTGTATTTTGGCTGAAATTGGTTTGTAAACCATTACAACTGGTTAGAAAAATCGCCTTTTACCTTAGGTCAAAGCTAGCCCTGAACAAACGTATAAAGCTTATTTTTCTGTCAGCTGCTAATAAATAAATAAGGTCAAATAAGCTCAAGTCAACTTTAATCTAGTTATCAATAGATATGACTCCAGAGCACAAAACCTTTCAGAATTAGAAACCAACTGGTATGAATAGGGCAATTTCAAACACAATGAGAAGCCATGAAGAGGTTTGTTATGGAAAATTGAAATGTCAGAAAAAGGCAATGATGTGGGAGGCACTTTGCAGATTGCTGTAATAGTCAATTTTGTTTTGCCACAGTGATGAAAGTACCAGTTGTAATATAGTGGGGGCAGCAGGAGATGTCAGAGGTTGGGGCGGGGGTGGGGGGGGGTGTGGGGGGGGTAGAGGAGGGCTTAAGGGGTGGAGCTATCTTTCAATACATCAATACAGTGTGCCGTGCTCTCCCTTACTTTCTAATTTTTTGAACTTTAAAGTTTATTTATTAGTGTCACAAGTAGCTTTACATTAATACTGCAATGAAGTTATTGTGAAAACCCCCAATCACCATACTCCAGCACCTGTTCAAGTACACTGAGGGAGAATTTAGCATGGCCAATATATCTACCCAACACATGTTTTGGACTGTGGGAGGAAACCAGACCACCCAGAGGAAACCCATGCAGACTCCGCACATACAGTCACCCAAGCCGGGAATCAAACCCAGGGCCCTGGTGCTGTGAGGGAACAGTGCTAAGCACTGTGCTACTGTATCACTGTGGCATTTGAACTTTGTCTTGCACTAAAAGTGGTTTAACTGAGCACTGTATCACAACCAACATCCAAGAGAAAGAAATGAAAGGCCTATATTATTTTGCAAATTCCTTGATGGAAAATCTCTATGCCAAGAAGTTACACTGGTGCTAACCCATTTCAAGTAATAAAGAAACAAAATTGGAAAAGAATGATTGTGGGGAGCTCTCTGATGAGTACGTGCAAAAGGTAGAGTTGACAAAAATGTCGGTGTGTACTAAGGTGCGTAGTTTATTCTTCGTATGTTTCTTTGATGGCTTTTTGCACTCAGTGGGTTGAAGTTTCATTTTTGTGACCAAGACCTAGCATCAGGAACATTGTAAACATTGTTCACCAGGTACACGGTACATACTCTTGCAACTCGGCCAACGTTGTCTACCTAATACCTAATACGAAAGAATGTCCAGAAGCATGTACATCGGGGAGACCATGCAGACACTACGACAGCGGATGAATGAGCGTCGCTCAACAATCACCAGGCAAAACAGTTCCCTTCCTGTGGGCGAACACTTCAGCAGTCATGGGCATTCGGCCTCCGACCTGCGGGTAAATGTTCTTCAAGGGGGCTTTCGTGATACACGACAGCGCAGAGTCGCTGAGCAGAGACTGATAGCCAAGCTCCGCACACATGAGGACGGTCTTAACAGGGATCTTGGCTTCATGACGCACTATCTGTAACCCCCGTAACTTGCCTGGGTTAGCAAAAAACCTCACTTACTGTGCTGTCTGGAGAAAATACACAATTCTCTAACCAATGCTCAGGATTCCCTTCACACACATTGTTAGCCACTTTAACACTTGAATAGCAGGTTAGATGCAAGGATTCGCATTCTAATCAGCAATCTGTGACTGTCTATGTTGATATGTGTGCTGTTGCAGACCAGAACACTGCATTTGCCTGACGAAGACAGAGTGTTGAAAGCTCGCAAATTTACTATCAAATAAATCGGTTGGATTTAAAACTGGTGTTGCTAGATTCTTACTGAGTTCTTACTACCCCAGTCCAATGCCGGCATCTCTACATCATCAGGAACATTTCCAGACCCTGACTAGACATTGTATTGGCATTTGAAAGACTATGCAGTTTTGATTATAAAGATCAGCAAGTGATTAAAGAACACACTCTTCAATGAAGGATGGCTGACAGTGTCTTGATTCTGGTCCAAAGGCAGAGGAAAAGAGAATTTTGTGGATATGATAGGGCTGTTGGAAGTTACAAAGACAGCGAGGCTTTAAACACAGCATTTAGTCTTTTTTTTGTATTTGAGCCTTCAGGGACCCAGGAGCCAATGTAGGTTAGTGAGCACAACATGATGGATGAGATGGAAATAGTGTCTGATAGGGTCTAATAGCCACAGTTTTAGAAGATCTGAATTTTACATGGAGGGAGAATGGGTGGCCAGCATTTGTGTTGTTGAGACTGGAGTTAACAAAAACATTGATGAGGCATTGATGAGGTTGGCATAGGGGTAGTTGTGGGTGTTGTTACAGTGATGGAAGGAGGCACTTTTCACCTTGGAGAAAAAATGAAGGTTTTTGCAAATATTTGCAGTGAAAGAACAGATTAAATGTCTTTTCAACACAGGGAAGGCTTCCACTGTGAGCTAAATGTAGAAAAATTGGAAATCCATTCTTTGTAAACACATTTAAAATTCAGCACACAGAGGGACACTTCCCACCATAAAATCTGATTATGATCATCCACATTGAAAAATTTTACAGTCTGGAAGATCCTGAAACCAAGAACACCATCCTGCCCTGATAATGCATCAATAATTAAAGAGAATCTGAAGGCCTATACTAATCAAAACAGATTAAAGCTCATTTCATGCTGAGATTTAATGTACTCCTCAAACTAGCTGGTCCCAAGACTCTCAGAAATAAACCGCTGCCAAGACGGAAAAAGCATTTTAAACAATTTTTATTTCCTTTTTAAAGGAATATGCGTCAAGATGATTCAATCGAAAACATTAGATAGTCCTACTGGAGTGCTTAAGCTATGTAATGATCGTCTCTAATGGTGATATGCATTGAGTTATGGCCAAACAAACAGTGCAAATGTGAAAAAGTGGCTTTAGTTTGAGCTAGCAGCCTACCTGCGGCTTTCAAGCGAGCAGGCATTTCTATATCAGTTGATCATGCACTCCTTTTGACAAAGGCAAACTGTCCTTTCCTGGTGAGTGTACAATCATAAAAATTGGAATCCATTCTTTCTTAATTATATTATTAAATGTTAAATCAAATTTTACATGCACTCCAACCATCCACTTCTACAACATTTTGACACTTTCAATGCATTGAATAATTTATTCTGTGCTAAACACTGTTGTGTTGCAACCTTTCAGATTTCTTTTGTGCTTTAAATCATTGCCTTTATTTTGTTTCTCTGTACATGAGTCTTCAGCTAAGGCTATGGGCCCTAACAACATCCTGAAAGTAGTACCAAAACATGTGTTTCAGAATTGCCTGCATCCATAGCCAGGATGTTCCAGTCCACTACAACTCCTTAAACAGCATCTTCCAAACCCATGACCAGTGCCATGTAGAAGGACAAGGGTAGCAAATGCATGGGAACACTACCACCCACAAGTTCCCCTCTGGGCCACTCACCATCCTGAAATATATCACTGTTCCTTCAATGTAGCTGGGTCAAAATCCTGGAACCCTTCCTTTAATTGCACCATTGGTGTATCTATTGAAGAAGGCTGCAGTGGTTGAAGAAGGCGGCTCACCATCAACTTCTCAAGGGAAATTAGGGATGGGCAATAAATGCTGGCCTTGCCAGCAAAACCTACATCCCTTGAAAATGAAATGAAGAAAGAAACATCACAGGCTTCTATCCGACAGTGTGGAAAAATTGCTCAGGTATATTCCTTTCACAAAACCAGGACAAATTCAATCCAACCAATGTCTGTCACAATAGTCCACTCTCAATCACCAGAAAAGTGATGGAAAGTGCCAACGACAATGCAATGAAGTGGCATTTACACAGCAATAATGATGCACGGGACCCTTCGTTGCAGCCTTGTCCAAGTCGTGAGAAAAATAGTTGAGCTCAAACAGAGGGATGCCCTTGACATCAAAGCAGCAATTAACTGAATATGGCATCAAGAAGCCATTGCAAAATTGAAGTAAATGGAAAGGGGGGAGGGAGTGGTGCAAACTCCACTGATTGTAGTCATACCCAGCACCCAGGTGTGAAGGAGGTTTTTTGAAGTCAAACATCTCAGTTCCAGGACATCATATAAGGGTGCCTTGGTAATGTCCTCAGCCCACCTATGCTTCATCACTGATCTTTCTTCCATCATAAGCTCATGCTGAAGATGACTAAAATGAGAATGAATAACGGACATGCCAAGAAGGGCTGTGGCCATGTCCAGCCCATTTGATGCACAAACTGTGCCCGCTGCATCCCCAAAGACAAGGCCATTAAGAAGTTTGTCATCTGCAACGTTGTGGAGGCTGCTGCAGTTCAAGACATTTCAAAGGCGAGTATCTTTGATGCTTACATATTGTCCAAGATGTACCACAGCAAAGTGGTAAGAAATCATTCATGAGAAGTGACGAAGGACCGAACTCCACCTTCACGTTTCAGACCAGGTGTCAACAACCCATGTGGACCTCCTCAGAAGCCTACGTAAACATTAGTGAATCCAATAATTTAGTTTAAAATAATAAAAACGTTGGACCATGAAAAAAAAGGTCAAAAGCGGGACTATTTGCTAATGATTGCGCAATGTTCAATTTCACTTGCAATTCCTCAGGAACTAAAGCTGCCTCTATCTATATGCAGCAAGACCTGGACAACATTTAGGTTTAGGTTGATAAATGGCAAGTAATACTTATGTCTCACAAATACCGGACAATGACCAACTTCAATATTCTGGTGTTTACCGTTCACCAGAAACTTAACTGGACAAGCCATATAAATACTGTGGCTATTAGAGAAGGTAAGAGGCTGGGAACTCTGTGGTGGGTTACTCAGTCCCTGACTCCAATAGACTGTCCACAAAGACACCAATAAGGAATGTGATGGAATATTCTCTATTTGCCAGGATAGGTGCAGTTCCAACAAAACACAAGGTGCTTGATACCACCCAGGGCAAAGCAGCCCATTTGATTGGCATCCCATCCACCACCTTCAACATTCATTCCCTATACACAGTGATAACAATGTGTATTCATATGCAATATGCACTTCAGCATATCACTACCCTCCTTTGATTACATCTTCCCAACCAACAACTACCATCTATGAGAAAAAGGGCATCAGACACATGGGAATGCTATCACCTGCAAGTTTCCTCCAAGCCACACATGACATCACTGTTCTTTCACCGTCGCCAGAGAAGAATCCTGGAATTCCCTTCCCAATAGCATTGTGGTTGTATCCACAATGTATGGCTTGCAGTGGTTCAAGAAGGGAGTTCACCAGTATCTTTCAAGGACAATTAGTAATCGGCGACAAATGCTGGGTTTGGCAGCAATGTTTGGATTCCATGAAAGAATGAAAAGAAGAGTTACCATTGAGAGGTTGTTGGGGAATCTGTTGTGCAATCACTTGTTTCTTAATGTCACAAGGAAAAGACTTCTCTGGAATACTGGAATTTTGGAAAGAGACTTAGTGTATGATCCCCTTGCTACTTGTGGCAATAGCCACTTGCAAACATTTCAGACTTTACTCTCACATATAGGCTTCACCATGGGAAAGCATGAGAGCTGTAGAATCCAACAGTGGAGAATGACGCCATTCGGCCCATCGAGTCTGCATGGATCACAACTCATCCAGGCCCCATCTCATCGACACCATGCATATACTCTAGCTAATTTTCCTGACACTAAGGGGCAATTTAGCTAAGCCGATCCACCTAACCCATACATCTTTGGACTGTGAGAGAGCAACCGGAGCACCTGGAGGAAACACATGCAAACATGGGAGAATGTGCAAACTCCACACAGCCAGTGACCTAAGCCAGGAATCGAATCTGGGTCTCTGGCACTGTGAGGCAGCAATGATAACCACTGTGACACCATGTTGCCCAGGTTGAAGAATGTTAATAAAATCTCATTCTTCTGTTAATCTTGTGTTTGGTCACCAACAACTTGACTGAATGTGTTAGGGCTTTAGAGATTTGTTCCACTCTCATAGAGCTGGGATTTATCTTGTTATTTTTGCTAGTTAATGTGCAGGTATTCCTGTATGATGATATCACTAGTATCACTTTATTTTGAGCTATAACTGGTGCTGTCCTTGCTATATCCTTCTATATACTGGATTTAGGAACAGATCTTCAAATCCTTTAATACTTTCATCATAATGTGCTCTTAGTGCAGCATGTCATGGTTACTGGGAGCAAGTAGAATTTATTTAAATTCATTGAGACATTGTTACATTAAGAGGGAAGCTGTACGCCCCATCAGATTGGCTCAGCCTGTACAGCTGGGATTGCATCATTGGGCCAATAATGTATGAAATGTGA
Source organism: Sphyrna mokarran (assembly GCA_024679065.1). Classification (NCBI taxonomy): domain Eukaryota; kingdom Metazoa; phylum Chordata; class Chondrichthyes; order Carcharhiniformes; family Carcharhinidae; genus Sphyrna; species Sphyrna mokarran. The sequence goes on along the minus strand of JAGIQG010000003.1, from coordinate 97,622,306 downwards.
CAGTATTGCTCACACACATAAAAACAAAAATGAATCACTCTTTCTGTTGCTTCGCTTTAATTCATTCCAAAGCCCCTTTTCTATTTTTCTTTCATCTTTTCTCCCACTCTGTTTCTCTATGTATAAAAAAAACATAAAAAATAGGAGTAGGAGTAGGCCATTCGGCCCTTCAAAACTCTTCTGTCATTCGATAACATCATGGCTGGTCTTCTTCTCCAGGTTTACTTTCCCTCACTATCCCAAAGTCTCATAATTTTTTGATCTTGAATATATTCAAGAGCTTTCCCTAAGGCAAGATGTACTCGGCAGGCTGGGAAGAAGATGAAAAAGTGTTTCTGCTGTGGTCGCTCTTGGAATCTGATTTCACACTGGCTGGTCAATTAACAGGAAGCCAGCGAGAAATGTACGTTGGGAAAGGCTCACATTGCCAGGGAGGGTGGAGGGAACGCTGGCTGGGAAAGGCTCAGCAATGCCAGGGTGGGTAAGGGGAATGTTGGTTAGCAAAGGCTCAGTGATGCCAGGAAGAGTGGGGGGAAAAGTCTCAGCAATGCCAGGGAAGGTGGAGGGGAAATGCCAATTGGGAAGGCTCAGCGTTGCCAGGGAGGGTGGAGAGAACGCAGAGAGGGACAGGCTCAGCAATGCTGGTGAGGTGGGGAGAGCACAGGCTGGAAAGGCTCAGTGATGCCACAGAGGGTGGGGGAAATTACAGGCTGGGAAAGTCTTCTCAGTGCCAGGAAGGGTGGGGGGAACATGAGCTGGGAAAGGCTCAGCGATGCCAGGGAGAGGATGGGGATGGGGATGGGGGGGGGGGGGGGGGGGGGGCGGAAATGGGGGGAATGCCGGCTGGCGCTTCCAATGTGCTCACTTATGGGGACAGCTGACTTCTTTCCTGGAGCTGCAAATGTGTAAAACATAAATTGTGATGGGAAATCTACGCAAAAAGTGTCTAAGCAGCACATTCAAACACAAACATCAACCCGCCCAGACCTTTGTAAATTTAATTTCTGCCTACCCTGGGCCGAGATTGAAGCTAAGAAGTAAAGGCTGACTGGCTAGTCAGCCCGCCAACCATAACAGTAGCTGGGTCATGTAAAGTTGCATTCAGTTGGCTCCTTAATGGATCAAATTGCCTGCTCAGTCAGCGGATATGCTTCTGACTCTTGCATGCAACTGCTGACTAAAAAATCATTCTGTGCGTGAAGATGTCACGATGTGTGCCTGACCGTGAGATTTCATAAGCTTTCATGATGGGTGCTTGCCCACCCAAGCAATGTGAAACACTGGTCTTTTTTTTTAAACTGTTCCCTGTCTTCCTGTAAATTTATTATCTACACTCTGCACACTTTTTACATTGGCACTCTTGGAGTAGCCAGCAAGTTGGCAGGAATGTGCATTGGGTTTGAGTTGGCATAGAGGTCTGCTTCGTGGATTAGGGAAGGGATTGCTGACGGGGAAGGTGAATTTTATAGCCAGCAGGGAAGGAGCTGGTACTGGGAAGAAGTGGGCATGTGAGAGTGAGGGTGAGAGATCTGAGAGGGGGAATTGAGAATATTCAGGATAAAGATACATCTACATAGATTCAGGTTTGGGACACCCCAGAGTTATTGCCAATTCAGCAGCTTCAAGAGCTTCAACTTGACATAAGCCTACTTATGTCTATGGAAGTCTGAAAGTTAGGAAATTGAAGCTCTCAAGAGTTGGATAAGCAGTGAGGAAACCCTTGCAGACTCTCAATACATTCAGGAGAATCTGGAGGCAGAAACATATAGGAAGTGACAGTAAACACTGAAAACATTGTTGGTGTAGAAAGTTTACCGGCATTGAAGATTGGGAGGCACTGTGGACTGTGTGTTACATAGAAACATAAGAGATAAGACCAGGGCAAAGTCGCTTGGCCTTACAAGCCTACTGTGCCATTCATTACGATCATGGCTGATCATCAACTCAACAGCCTAATTTTGCTTTTTTCCCATAACCTTTGATTCCATATACCCCAAGTGCTATATCCAGCTACCTCTTGAATACATTCAATGTTCTGACATCAACTACTTCCTGTGGCAATGAATTCTACAGGCTCACCAATCTTTGGGTGAAGAAACGTCTCCTTACCTCCGTCTTCTCGCCTCTGTCCTAAATGGTCTATCTGAATTTCCTGGTTCTGGACTTCTCCGCCATCTGGAATATCCTTCCTGCATCTGTCTAGCCCTGTTAGAATTTTGTAAGTCTCTGTGTGATCCCCTCTCATTCATTTGAACTTCAGCAAAAACAATCCTAATCTAATCAATCTAGTCAATGTTAGTGTGTCTGTTGGGTCGTGGAGGGATGGGGGAGAGTGGTGGAGGAAGTTATTAAGAAGCTGGGATGTCGAAGCCCTTGGGTGCCCAGTGCCTGTGAATGCTGGGTGGGTGGTTTTATTAATGTGTTAATATTCAGAGGCTGGATGAGGTCTGAGAGCACAAGAAGTGGGTTGAGAGGATTGATGAGGCCTGGGCCTTAGAGTGCCAAAGCAGAGCCGGAGGCTAGGAGTTAACAATGGGCATGGTGTCCAGGCTTTGACATAGTAATCGCTCAGAGAATGAAGCAAAGGCCCAAATCACAGAGCTGCAGGGAATATGAAACATTTAAAATTTATGGTCACGTTTAATAACCTCATTCCATTGTTCTTGAATTTTTAGGAATAATTCAGTTTTGGGAAAATGTCTAACAGTATACTTCATGGTTAGAATTCAGCACTTGCAGCTCATTGCCATGGCCCAGATTTGATTCCCAGTCAAGGAGTTCTCTTTTATCTGTTCAAAAGTACAGAGATTTGCAAACAGCAGGCAGAACTGCCAAAGAGACCAGGAAGACAATACTGGTTTGCTCAATTGTCAGATAGGTGGCAGCTGCAATTCAATATGGGTAAGTTGTGAGTTAACTTTGGCGTGACATGGGATGGTTAGCACTGCTACCTCACAGCACCAGGGACCCTAGTTTGATTCCAGGCTTCGGGTGTGGAGTTTAAATGTTCTCCCTGTGTCTCCGTGGGGCTTCCTTCGGGTGCTCTGGTTTCCTCCCACAGTCTAAAGATGTGCGGGTTAGGTAGATTGCCTGTGCTAAATTGCCCTTTAGTGTTGGGGGACTAGCTCGGGTAAATGCATGGGATTATGGGGATAAGACTTGGGTGGTGCAAACTTGATGGGCTGAATGGCCTTCTTCTGCACTGTATGATTCTAATGCAATTTTTGGGAATTAAAATAAGGGACAATGTTCAGTTGAAAAATGCTGAACAGTGTAAATGAATGAAGAAATGCAGGAATTAGAATACATAATTAATTCAACAAAAGTGCAAATATAGTTAGATAAAGCTATAAAAAATGCCTAAAGTATGACAATTTTGTATGAAACATTGGTTATAGGCCACAGTTTGATGCTGTGCAGAATTTTATGCACCATTTTACAGAAGCATCTTTAAATGTATAAGGGAGGGTATGGCATACATTCACCAATATGCTGCTACTAATGAAAATGATGGGGTGATTTCAGTCCATGTTCATCATCAGGGAGAATGGCAATGCAGACTGAAAAACAGAAGAGATTCAGGAAACACGACTGCCTCTGAAGATATCACATTCCACGATTTTCCCTGCCATTCATCAGTGACCCCAAAGGGCAAAAACCTCATTTTAATGTTTTTGAATACATTTCAATTGAATTATTAATCCCTCACCCCATTATATTTTCCCCTTTGAGCTGTATTTTCAAATCTGTCACCTCAGTGTGGTTTATAAAATGTTCACCCAGATGTTAACCTGTCAAGGGGATTCTCCCCGGGGGCTCAATGGTAAATATAGCTCTTGGGAGAGTAACATGACAGACACAGTGCCAAACTGGCAGTGCCAACCTGAGCAAGAGAAAGTGCAAGAGGCTAATGAGAACCTCATGATGGGGAGAGGGGGGTCATATTAGTTTAGTGGGGAAAGAGAGGGCATGCATCGAAGGGGGAGGGGAAATGCCAGTGATGATCAGAGCATGCATGAGAGAGAGGAAGATGCCAACAATGATGGGGGATGGGCACATGGGAGTGGGAGATGATAGTCCGGTGATGAACAGGAGTGGGAGTGTACCTGATACCTCTGTGGTGGGGTGGAGTGATGGAAAAGTTTTTTTTTGCTTTCATTGGGGCATCCTTTAAAAAAGCTGCCCCAATCTCTGTGAAGCAGGCTTTCCTGGCATGTTTAGGCCCCACTCCTCAAAACGATGGCATGAAATACAGCCCCTGCCATAAGATCTGGAGAGAAAACGTGTCACTGGTTTTGAGTCAGATCCTGTCACTTTGCTATTTTTTAGTAAAACTCTGCCCGATATTGTAATATGAAAAGATTTGCAATATTGGAATTACATGAAGTGTCATTATTAGTGTCATAAGTAGGCTTACATTAACATAGCAATGAAATTACTGTGAAAATCCTCTCATTGCCACACCTCAGGGTTCACAGAGATAAAATTTAGCATCCAGAGGAAACCCATGCAGACACAGGGAGAATGTGCAGAATACACACAGATAGTAACTTAAGCCAGGATTTGAACCCAGGTTTCTGGTGCTGTGAGGTGGTAGTGCTACCCACTCTGCCACTGTGCCACACTATAAAGAATATATAGCACAAAAAAGGTCATTCTGCTTGACTAATCTATGCAGGTTTTTATGCACAGTCTTCAATGCCTTTCTCGCAGGCAACTTGTCCAGTTTGCCAGTGTGCCTATGCTACCTGCCTCAATTTCTCGTGGTAGAGGATTTCACATTCTAGCAACTCTGAGACTGTTTACATTGGAGCAGAAAAGACTAAGAGATTTGTTGAGGACCCAGTGATGTAGCATTGCCAATTTAAAGTGATTACTAGGAGAGTGAGGAGAGTCTCAGAGAAATCTCTTTAGGTGAATAATTGTTGGGACATAGAATGATTTGTGATAGGAGATGGTTATGGTTGAAATCATAGGATATTTAAGGAAAATTTGGATTAATATTTGGAGCAGAGGAAGGAACCAGGAAGCAGTAGTAAATTTAGTTTTAGTTTGCTCTATGTAAGAGTTGTCATGGAGACAGTGAGCTGAACGGATTTGTTTAATGGCATAAACTAATATGGTTCAATGATTCTATGAAATTTGCTCACTGGGGGAAAAATGTAGGTGCTCCAAGGGCTATGTTTCTTTTCACTGAGATTTGATTAAATGCTTTTGCAGTAGTTGCTAATATCTACAGGTTGCTTTTTAATGTATGGAAATTGATTACAGTATTTTAGTTTAAATAATGGAAACAGTTTTTTTATGTACATATAGTGGGGTTTGGCTGGTTGGCTGGTTTTTAGTTAATAGGCTATGAACATATTTCACATTTTAATTACCTGATTTGAACTCCAGATCAATTCTTTTTGGGGTGACAATAATTCAGTTCACAAAAAGGCCAACTTTACAACTCAAAGCTTGTGGGAATTAAATTCAGACAAAATACCCATCAATATGTTTTCCAATTTAATTGAGCCATATTGGAGGCTTGCTAAAGATATTCCTCTAAACCAATCACACATTAACTCAGTGGAGGCGTTGGAGAGGTATTAGCTACCTGAAGCCCTGACATAGGGTAGTGGTAACATGCTTAACTGACAGATTTTTTTTCCCCTTAACCTCCATTATGTATAGATAACAAAAAGATATCGATCTGGAATTTTAATTTACAATTGATCCAGAACTTTGCTACGTGACTGCATATTGGGCAGCATCAGTAAATGAACGGATAAACTCCTATTTTTAAAGAGGTAGTGGAAGACATGGTACTACTTTTAGGAGAGATCTGTGATTCAACCAAAAAGAATACCAAGTCTGTACCCAGAATATATGATATTTTGTAGACCTATCAGACGTTGTGCTGCACTATGCAAATATTTTTCCTGCAAAACGCATGCATTAGCTCAATGGGCAGAGGAAGAGGTATTGGCTGCCCAGAGCTCACATACAGGACATTGTAACATTTTTACCAGGCAGCTGAGCCCATGCATGTATAGTGTGATGAGTGCCCTTTTGACAGCAATACAACTGAGTAAGGGTCACATGGTTTGGGTGACTAATTGGCACTCAGAGCGTGAAATCACCCCAACAGGTGGAGCTCTCCTCAGCAGATTTCCCACTAATCTCAGGACACTAAGGGGCAATTTTAGCATGGCCAACCAACCTAATCCACACACCTTTGGACTGTAGGCGGAAACCGGAGTGTCCAGAGGAAACACACACAAACATGAGGAGAACGTGCAAACTCCATACAGACAGTGACCCAAGCCGGGACCAAATCAGGTCCCTGGAGCTGTGAAGCAGCAGTGCTGACCACTGTGATACTCTGCCGCCCGTGATTCCTGTTCTGGATTCCCCTTCCTTCCCTTTGTATTAATCTCCTGAATGCCTTTCCTGTAAAGAAACCTTAGCTTACCTTCTTGCTACCAGTCTGTCATTGGCACTGGCTGGTGCTCTGAAGCTGCCTGAGATTTCTCTATCACCTGTGGAGCTGTTGATATTTTATACTTTTGGTTGACAATTTGTTAGTGCCATGCTGCTGAGACTCAGGAATTTCCAGTTGGGCTCACCTCCAAGAAAGGAAAATTCTGCCCAGGATCAATGGATCTTTGCATGATCCATGTCCTGTCTGCTACAATTCCAGTGGTAGACATAACAAGAAAATTTTGCCTTCTGTATCTGTGAGTGCAATGCACAATTGTCCACACTCTGCAGGAAGCCTCACCAGTGAGTTAAGTAATGTCAGGAAGTCCAAAAGTCTCAGCAAGAAGCTGAAAAATTATTTTGTACAGTTGCCAATGGGGAGTGTTGCACTTTCTGGATGTGAGAGTTCAAATCTGAAGAAAGAGGTAAGAGGAAGATAAACAGTTTTTGAAAAGAAGATGTTTGGAAACTGCTGGATGGACAGAAAGACAAATGATTGGGTTAGAATCAAGAGTAGAAGTTTAGGAATCAAAGGGTTGCGGGGTACATTTAAAGAGAGAAAATTAGCCAAGTACAGACATCGGAAACAAAAACCCAACAGCCTTGTCTTGAGAAAATTTAAAGCAAAATTGAGGGTAAGACCAGAAAACATAGAAGAAAAATTGGATAGTTGGATTACATTGAGACATGAGTTGAGGGCGATTTGGAGAAAGCCAAAGAACAGTAAGGCAATGCTAGTAGCCCCACAAAGGCTATGGTGACAATGAACAAATATCTCCACTACTTTCTCCCACCCAATATTCGCTTTAATTTAAAATGGATCATGCACCACTGCATGGATCATCCAACCAATGCAGTTGAAGGAAATAATCCCCATGGAAATTGTCAAAAAATTTTCACTTGTCTAATAATTTGATTCACAATTTACATTTTCTTGCAGTGAATTTACCAGTGGGTTTAGAAGTTGCTGCATTTATTTTTTGTACGTCAATCATCATAGATAATTGATTATTAAATTCTAATTAACCAAATGTGCTTCAATAGCCTTGAGATCCCTTGTCAATTAGATCCGCTGCTTGACAAGGAAGGATGGAAGAGTTTTAAGGTAATGTAGAAACATAAAAGATTGGAGCAGGAGGTGGTCATTTGGCCCTTTGAACCTGCTCCACCATTTATTACGATCATGGCTAATCATCCAACTCAATAGCCTAATCCTGTTCTTTTTCCCATAACCTTTGAACCCATTTGCCCCAAGTGCTATATCCAACTGGCTCTTGAACACATTCAATGTTTTGACATCAACTGTTTCCAGTAGTAATGAATTCCACAGGCTCACCACTTTTTGGATGATGAAATGTCTCCTCACGTCCATCCTAAATGTCTACCCTGAATCCTCAGACAAGGACCCAGGGTTCTGGACTCCCCTACCATTAGGAATATCCTCCCCGCATTTACCCTGTCTAGTCCAGGGGCAGACACTTTTCATATTTCTGTTAGATTTGCAACATCTGAAAATGTACCAAGTATGTTCACTGAAGCAAGGAAATTGAAAATGATCAGAACGTGATCGGGAGAGAAATGGTAAGTGGGTCAAGTCGTATTGTGGAGCTAAAATGTAAAGTTATCACATACAGTGTTGTATTAAAATGATCACGGTTTAAATTGAATTCAAACAACTGTTCTGTAGAAAGGAAAAACAAACTTTAAGACCACAGTTACATATCTCACCACCACCCCTAAAGCATATCTTCAGAATTTGATATATAATTGGCAGACCAAACCTACACTGAATTATACATCGCATTGAGAATAATATGGAAAATGGGCACTATGCAATTGCAAAACTTTGTTAAAAGGACACTTCCCAACATAGAAAGGGAAACTTGTAAAGTGCTACACTGTCTGCACACAGGAGCAAACATATTCTGCATTTGGAGTGAATTCAAAGCAATGGCCTCCTGGTGCATGATATTATTGTGCTTTGGAATTACATTAGAATGGGAGGAGCTTTAAAGTGGGTGATGATGGATAAATAAACTTGACACCATTAGTACAGTTTAAGAGTGATTGTCAGCTCTGACTTAGTAGGCAGCACTCCTGCCTTTAAATCACAATATTTGGTGTTCAAGTCCAATTTCAGGACCGGAGTGCACAAATCAGATTTACCAGATCAATGCATTGTCAGAGATGCAGGCTGGAATTCTCCAGTTGTTCATGCCCCGCTACTGCTGCAAGAGAGAACAAAGAATTTGGCACTCAGCCAAATCTCCGTTCACTGCAGGACAAGAGAATTCTGCTGGCGTGAATGGCCGAAGAATCCTCCCTTAGTCTTTCAGGTGAGATGTTAAACTGTAAGCACATCTGTACACTTGGTTGAATGGAATAGATCCCAAAAGTGCTAATTTGAAGAAGAGGCCAATGTCCTGGCCAATATCTATCCCTCAATCAACAAGACAGATAATCTGTTCATTATTACATTGCTGCTTGTGGAAGTTTGCTGAATTCAAACTGGATGCTGCATTTTCTATTGAAACCAAGACCATACTTCAAAAGTATTACATTGGCAGTAAAGCACATCAAGATGTTCTGTAGTCGTGGAAAGTAATGTATAAATGCAAGTGCTTTGTTCTTTCTTTCTATTCAGGAGGCTCTAAACAGTGACAGAAAACTACAACTGCTACTTTGATGTGCCATGAAGAAAATAGTCTGTTACAAACAGGGTTAGCGAAAAGCACTGGTTTATTATATTTTACAAAAAAAGATTTTCCATTATATTTTTACATCATTAAAAAAATAGATTTTCCAGTACATCAATGTTCTGTACAAAGCCGCAGTCTCCATGTTAAGGCACAGATACAACTAGTCTCACAAGATCCGTGGAATGTTTCTTTGGCTCCGCATTACATAATGATTTAGAATTAATGCAATACAATTTCTAAACTGCCTTAGCACATCTGAAGGAGGTGATAATTGATAAACTATGCTGCAGTGGCTGTGATAAGAGCATGCATAGTGTGAGAGCTATTGAGAGATACTGCCTCAAGCTAAGCGGAAAAGGTTTTTCCTTTAATGTGATCTACAAAGCCAATCTACCTCCATGGAAATGTTCAAATAAATTTTCTTTTAAAATTGTTTTCAATCCCTCTCTGTCCAAATGTTCTAATTTCACAAAGGAAGAATTTCAAATTTGGGGAAAAAGTGAGATTTATTTTCTTTGTATTTTCTAAACTTAAGACGGATAGAACATTAGGGATAATTACACAGTCTGAAGAGGTTAGATGCTATGAAATGGAAAACCTGAAACGCAAGGTTGAAACATGAAGCTGTTACAGGCGCACACTCTCTGGTGCTGTGCATGGGAGAGCAGTTACATCCTCGAGGCAGAAGAAATGAAAGAATCAGGGATATGGCATCCATTTTCTGCACAGATGCAAGTCTCCAGTCTGCTGTAATTCAAGTGTAACAACACCAGATTAAAGTCCAACAGATTTATTTGGTAGCAAATGTCTCTAGTTTCGGAGTGCTGCCCCTTCATCAGGTGAGTGGGAGATTTGTTTACCTCAATCCAACGCCACAATCTCCACATTGTAATTCAAGTGTTGCAGTGCTTGTGACTATTTTAAACTATAGTCGTAATAAAATCAAAACATGGACAGAGATATTGAAGTAACCATGCAACATAGTTCTGAGGGATTGCTCCTTTTTGTTCTACCAACAATGAAATGAAGAACAAATGGTTCTTAAATGGAAACAAGATTTATGTTTTGTTTTATAAAACCCTTTCACTGAAATCTTCTTCCAGAGGGATCTTACAGTTCTGCACCCAACCCAGGTTTCCTGGTGGTGAGATGTCCATTTAGCAAGAAACCCTGTTGACAATGGTGGGACTATAAGATCCTGCGACTGGCGAGTAGCATGTGCTCCTCCTGCCATTATGAAACATACCACAGAGGGCATTTGTTCCATACTCTTGAAAGGGTTTGAGGGCTGGAGATTAGTAATTTTCTTCTTAGGATGTGTTTTTATTTTAAAGTGTGTCCTAAAGACACAATACAAATCTGAAAATTTTGCCTAAAGAGTGAGTGGCGATATTGTCTGATGCAACCATCACTGGTTTGATACATATGTATGTGTAATAAATTGCAATGCCAACCAAGACTGAATCATCTTGAGGGTGTCCCATAAGTATTTTAAGATCAACTGATGAGTTTTGAATTGCAAATGCAGCAGGCAATTTGCATGTTTGGCAATGTTGTTTGAGAAAAAAATGTTGACAGCTTGAAAGGATGCCCTGAAGCAATATACCTGCTTCACCAACAAATGATGGGTTGGACAGTCATTGCTTTCTCATGGTCGGTTGTGCATCTCAATAGGTAGCACCCTTTGCCCTCCGCCATAATCCCTACACCAGACATGTTGGCCACATGGTTCAACAATCAGCCTATTCATCCTTCCAATGCTTCTGCACTATTCCCCCCAAAAGTGAAAAAGTGTGAAGATTCAGAACAAACTTTTGCAAAAATTCCATTTCATGTCACATTATTGGGTTCACCTTCTCTTGATTCTGTCCTGCCTTGTTCCCATAGAACATTTCAAAATGCTGACAAATATTCAGATACTTATTTTAGCTTTTTGAAGCCGTAACAATGTTTACCCACTTCCCGATGTGGCCATTTATCTTTGAAAGGCCAGGAATCTTATTCCCCCCATTAGCACATTCCTGTGCTGAGGTTGATGTATACTTAATGAACCTGACCCCCTGAGCCTGGATGAGGCTGATCAGTGCATTAGTGTGCGTCTTGGCTGCCAGGCCTATTTTGGTGCGATGGAAGAATCAATGCACCACTTCAGCAAACAAAGCAAGAAATAAAAATTGATTCAGATATTTGCAAACAAAATAAAATCTATGCTTAATTATTTAATTATGAAACATTATTGAAATGAAAATTACATTTCTGCATTTATGATTACATTTTAATGATATCCCTATTCCTGAACATTATAAAACTAATTGTTTTCTGTGCTTCTGATGATTTTAGTATATATTTTTTTCATTCATCTATGAGTATTGGTGATGTTGGCCAGCCAGCATTTATTGCCCAACCCTAGTTGCTCTTGAACTGAGTGGCGAGGCCATTTCAGAGGGCAGTTGAGAGTCAACCATATTGCTGTGGCTCAGTAGTCACATATAGGCTAGACCAGGTTATAACTGCACCTTTCCTTCCCTAAAGGGCATTAGCGAACCAGATGTGTTTTTCCGACGATTGACAATGGTTTTATAGTCATCAGTAGATTCTTAATTCCAGTTTTTTTATTGAATTCAAATTCCACCATCTGCTGTGGCAGGATTCAAACCCAAATTCCCACAGCATTAACTGAGTTTCTGGATTAATAGTCTAGAGATAATACACATAGGCCATTATCTTCCCATATTGCCAATGTAAAAACATTTATGGAGGCATAAATGGAAAATAATAGATTTCATGTCCATAGTGTTATGATTTCCATAGAGACTGTTAAGTAAAAAGAAGAAATTAAAACTTGCAGTTAATAGCTGAAAGGATAGCATGACAAGATTTTGTGTTTTACATCTTTTACAGTAAACAGGCTAAAGCTACTATTGACTCAACTTTGGTCCGTCACTTCCACAAAGTGGCAACCTCCTTCGGATTGCTACTCTCAATAGACTTATCTTTGTGTAATTGCACAGCACTTGTTTTGTCCAACCTTTCACACTCAGGCTGGGTGAAAGAGGAGCTGTGCATCAGTGCAGATTAACTGGGGCACAGAGAGGCAAGTCTCATCCCCCTTTTTACAGGACTAGCTTCTACAAAGGGGATGTTCAAGACGACAAAGGAGCAAATGGACTTCACTGGGAAGGGGGGCTGGGATAGGGAGGAGGGAGGTGAGCTGACTGGGAGAGTGTGAGAGTGAGCGATGTTGGGAGGGGGGACAAATGTGGCACTGCCAGGGTACTGGGGCAGTGCCTAATCATTTCCTCCCCCATCCCCCCACCTGGGGGCTATACTCACTTCTGAGCCCCTGGCATGGTCATCACAACTGGTTTCAGTTTTCGGAAATCAGTAATGATTCCCATCAATGTGATATCACGCCTGTGGAGGAAAGGGTTTAGACCATATGGAGAACGCAGAATGCACAGTGGAAAGCCGATTCTGCATATTTAAATCTATTTAAGTTAATGGAAATCTGATTCATGCCCTGGCTTATTTGAGATCACAGTAAGAATTTAGCAACACCAATTTATAATTCAACCGATTTATTTGATAGTAAAAAAGTGAGCTTTCGACTCTGTGTCTTCGTCAGGCAAATGCAGTGTTCTGGTCTGCAATAGCACACATCAGCACAGACAGTCAGAGATTGCTGATTAGAATGCGAATCCTTACATCTAACCTGCTATTCAAGTGTTAAAGTGGCTAACAATGTGTGTGAAGGGAATCCTGAGCATTGGTTAGAGAATTGTGTATTTTCTCCAGACAGCACAGTAAGTGAGGTTTTTTGCTAACCCAGGCAAGTTACGGGGGTTACAGATAGTGTGTCATGAAGCCAAGATCCCTGTTAAGACCGTCCTCATGTGTGCGGAGCTTGGCTATCAGTCTCTGCTCAGCGACTCTGCGCTGTCGTGTATCACGAAAGCCCCCTTGAAGAACATTTACCCGCAGGTCGGAGGCCGAATGCCCATGACTGCTGAAGTGTTCGCCCACAGGAAGGGAAATGTTTTGCCTGGTGATTGCTGAGCGATGCTCATTCATCCGCTGTCGTAGTGTCTGCATGGTATCCCCAATATACCATACTTCGGGACATCCTTTCTTGCAACGTATTAGGTAGACAACGTTGGCCGAGTTGCAAGTGTATGTACCGTGTACCTGGTGAATGGTATCCTCACGTTTGATGATCACCCAGGCACAAATCCCATATTGTCCTCTCATGAGAGTGAGCAGCCATAGCTTCCATTGCGAGCAGGGCCAGAAAATCATTCCATGTCTGTGAGAGATAGCCTTGAAACTCTTACCCTCTTACCATCTCAATTCTCATCTCATGACAAGGTGAGATACAGCCCTTGTATTCAGGTAGAAATGCTATGTGGCTCTCCTTGAGATCCCAACTCTCTTATATCGTGAATGCAAATAGGCAGTTTAAAGCATAATCCCACATTTTCAACACTTTCCTGGGACTCCAGAATCTAGCAGTCTAATCAGAGTAAATATAGATGTGGTGTTTATTACCAAATAAACCTGTTGGACTTTAACCTGGTGTTGTGAGACTTCTTACTGTGTTTACCCCAGTCCAACGCCGACATCTCCACATCTTGCAGGCTCTACCAGCATAAACCTTGCCCCCAGATTATTTTTGCCAAATAGTTGAAAATCTGGTGTGTAAACTTGGCAGTAATCAGGGGAAACGTGCACCGATTTTCAGTCAGAGTCTGAACTTATGAAAAAATGCCAACCAACATTTTATAACACTGCAATCATTTTGGAGTATGACAAAGTAATAAAATACCCATATATTTTTCCAGCGAACCTATTTCTCTTAAGAATCATTGAATCCTATAGTGCAGAAGAAGGCCTTTCAGTCCATTGGGTCTGCACTGACTACAATGCCACCAAGGTTCCATCCCCATAATCCCTTGCATGTACCCGAGCTTGTCCCCCTGACATTGAGGGCAATTGAGTATGGCTACTCCGCCTCTTTGAGCAGCAGAATTTAGATTGCATTATTGTCCCAGCTCTGTTTGTCTACTCATATTTCACTAGCCCTAATGACACCAAGCTATGTAACAAGACAACTCATGTGAAGGAGATTTAGAGCAACCAAAGGAAATTGGTTTAATTAAACAATGGACTGAAGAACTGCAGATGAATGGAATATAGAAAAATATCAGGCATTGCTTAGAGATATCAAAAATATGAAGTACACTCACATTAAATGGTTAGGACCTTTAATTCTGATAGTGGCACTGTGTCACAAGATGTGGGATGGGTTGGGATAGCAATCTGTTGTGAATAAAATGATATAATAACAGGGTAGATGAGGAAGACTGGGAGGAGGCTTGTATGGGGTATAAACTCCTGCATTGATCTTTTGGGCTGAATGGACTATTTATGTGTTGAAAATAACTCTGTCCAAGGGTTTCTTATAATGAATTTACCCTTTTATCTTTATAAGAACAGGGGTTGTTGAGAATGATAAATAAAATAACTTCTAATGCAATAGGAAAAAAGGTCTAATTTTTGAAAAATATTGAGAATATAAGAGAAACTTTAAAAAAACAATTCTTTTCTGAAATGGATTCCATGATGTACCTATAGATATGATATGGTTCCCGTCCCTGCAAATGTTACCAGTTAAGTAGATGAGAAAAGCAATAAATAATTAAAGCTTTTAGACAGTTATATTTTTCTTGTTATCTCCAGCAAGACAAGAATGATATCTCCCACCTTCCTTGACTTTGATGTGGCGATGGCAGCATTGGACTGAGATGGACACGTTAAGAAGCCTCATAGCACCAGGTTGAAGTCCAACAAGTTTACTTTGTATCACAAACTTTCAGAGTACTGTTCCTTCATTAGGTGAGTGGTTAGTTATGTTGTGGCGGATGACTCAGTCAGATCTTCAGTCAGGTGACTCAATATAGAATCCCAACAGTGCAAAATAAGCCATTAAGCCCATCAAGTTTGAAGTGACTCAGATTCCCTACAGTACAGAGGGGACAGTTCAGCCCATTAAATCTGCAATGACTCTGACAGAATATCTTACCTAGGCCCTCTCCCCTGCCCTATCCCTGTAACCACACATTTACAAGTGCTAATCTATCTAACCTACACGTGTTGGGATACTAAAGAGCAACTTAATATGGCCAATCCACCTAACCTGAACATCTTTGAACTTTGGAAAGAAACTGGAGCATCTGAAGGAAACTCACACAGACACAGGAAGAATATGCAGTCTCCACACAGTCACCCAAAGCTGAAATTGAATGCAGGTCCCTGGAGCTGTGAGGCAGTAGTGCTAACCATTGGCTGGAATTTTTCCGACATGCCTGCCCCGATTCCGGGGGTGGCAAGGCTCAGAGAACGGCATTCTCTGTTGGCCTTACACATGACACTCAGGCGGATGTGCCAGTAAAATTGTTTCACTTAATTTGTTAATGTACTTAGGTTGGCTTAAGTATAATAAAGCTAACGTCTCTCTTTGCTGAACTTTTTTTTAATGATAACATCATGTAAACAGTAAGTGCTCATTGAATTGGCAAGTATATCCTTTTTCAATAAAAAACCTTTTGCAGTCAAGGAAAGGGAAAAGAGGGGAATCATACCACCTCTCCTCACCTGCTATACCAAGTGCTGGAGAAAGATTGTATTGGAGGTTACTGAAGATGGCCTTGGTGAATGGCCTTGAGAAGATTCTGGTCCAACAAGGCTCAATAGCACCATCTCAGCAGCATTCTGTGCTAGTTGACTAATAACAAGTTTAATGGAAATGAAGAGACTTTGCTTAAATCAGTTATTTACATGGAAGGAGCCAAGCACATTAAGAATCCTCCATAGGCACAGGCAATGCAGTCCTTCCTCTGTCTTGAGATTGGACTTACAGTAGCAGCAGATACATGTTTCAATCATGATCTCTTTTGTGAAGTGTAGATATCTGAAGAATTGTTTGGGGCTTAAATTCCAGTTTAGGGAATTGCTAGCCAAACATCCTTTCCAAATATAGTCTTGTCTTGAGAGTCTTTCTGTCCTTCCTCCTCTTCCTTCCTCTTTAGCAACTGGGTCTGGTCTATATCGCCTTTCTTTGCTCTCTCAGTGATGCTGAATGGTTAGAGGAATATACTTATTAATTCATCTATACCTGTGCACAACTGATGATGCAGAAGCCTTTAAGTCAACAAAAAGTATCCAATCCCTGTCATACTACTCCTATACATTATTGAACTTGAATCACAAAACCATCCTAAACTCATAGGCTGCAGCAACATGCAGAAGAATAAACAAGCAATTTTTCTGTAAGTAGTTGTGATCTCTTGAAATAATGCGAGTAGGGATCCCTCACTGTCATGTTCAGCTACATGAAATTACGAGAAGGAGCAAACTGGAACATGCAACTCCGAAATGGTGTCAAATCAACTGATTGATGTCATGATCTGTCTGCTCTGCATGCTGCTGGCAAATGCTAGGAATGTAGCATCTTCTCCACAAATATCACGTTTTTGGCTCTTTACTTCAGGCTTATGAATGCATTTTGCAACACAATTTTTAATTTTGATTCTTAAAGAACCCCATAGGGCTCTACGGCTCTAAGTTCCTGATGTTACTGAACCCAGTGTTGCTCCATAATGTTTTGGAAAGGAATGTTTTTCTCCAAATTTATTATGGCTTGTCTTTGGATTCAGTTCATTGTTCTGAAATCCTAAGATTTTGTAACATGACAAGCACAACTGACTTGTCTAAACATTGCACATTCACAACATTTGAATCATTTGTTTTGCATTTATATGGATTATTATGTTTGCAAGAGATTCAAAGAATAGTATTGAAAATAAGAAATCGGCATAAATCAAAGATTCAACTACAGAAGAGGGAAACATTACAGTTAACACTTGAATCACAACAGTGAGTCACTGCATGAAAACCTTTGCTCTCTTCTCACCCCATTTTATGCTTTGGAGCTGTCGGAACAACAATGTCGTATAAAATGAATAGCTTACTCTTGTCAGAGGTATCCTCTAAATGAGCAAATGGGTTGGAAATCAATACCTGGAACACGTTTGTTTTTGAAAGGAATTTGCTCTCATGCGAAAAAGTCTAATGAGAGGAAAGTAATTTTTTAAGCAAGCCATTCCATTTGGAAACTACTATGGATCCTAAAGCTTCAGTATTACAATATCATTACATTTTTGATCATTAAAGTTATGTAGATAGTCCATTGAGAAAAACAAATCCATTTCACAAAAAGGACATTAGAAGTTATATTCATGCATATTGGCAATAATATTTAGTTCATGCTCTAAATATATATCTCCAACCAATTTACTTTCTATTTATTCTGCCTGTCACAATCATAGCAAAATAAGGAAAATGTGGTTGTCAGCACAAAAAAAATCAGAAAACAATTTCTTATCATTCATAGATTGTCACTCTCAGCAAGAGAAATCTACTGTTTGCATATCACAAATCATAATCCATAACTCTTGCAACTCAGATGATAGTAGATATTTCTTAGAAATTGAACAGCTAAATCATAGTGAAAAATTTCTATCATCAGTTTTATTTGTGTATTCAAATCCAGTTGAAGGTTTCGTCTGTTCAAAAGCACACATCAAGCATTTTACTTGACATGGAACGCTCACAAAAATGCTTCATTTAATCCTGTAACTAATAAGACCCACGAGAACAATTAATTGGATTTTTTTCTCATTTGTTTATGTGTCATTGTATAAAGTACTTCAGGCAATTTTACCTCTTTCTTTAAGTCTGGAGATTGAGGTTTGCATTTGATACAGTATCACAATAAATCCAACAGCCTTCAATTAAATCACACAGTTACCCCTCAGGTGGTCAATCTGAGATGACTGTAGGTCACTTTGGAGTGATCTTTGACCAACATCTTCCTTCCAGGTTAACTGGGGCTCTTTCCTGTGATAGGTATCTTCTGTGACATGCCACATACGTTACCCTTCAAGCTTTCTAAGATCCAGTTCAGGGCACCCTGTGAGGCTGTCTATAGTCTCACTCAGTGACAATCAGCAATCTTTCACCAGCTATGCTGCAGCCATGCAGGTAACACTGCACAAAAGCACTAGAGGAGGCCTGGAATACAGGTACTAAGGGAATGAACAAGGGTGATTAATTAACATGGATTTATATAGTATCTTTTGCAATAACATGATGTCCCCCAGTGCCGTATAGCCAATGAAGGGCTTTTGAAGTGTAGTCACTATGTAGAAAAAATGGCAGCTAATTTGCAGCTAACAAGCTCCCACAAACAGCTATTAGATAATTACCAGATAATCTCTTCTGATTTAGAGGCAGGAGTGCCACCACTACACAAAGGGCACCAGAGTGTGTAAGCAAAAGCAAAATACTGTGGCTGCAGGACATCTGAAATAAAAACAGAAAATGCTGTATATAAGTTCAACAGGCCTGGTAGCATCCAGGGAGAAAGAAAAACACAGTGAACATTTCAAACCCATATGAACCTTCTATGGAACTCCGAGTCATATGAACTTAGGTATGGTGTGTGACATTGTATTATGAGAAATTGGGGTTGCATTCACCGACACTGCAATTAAATGAGCTGAGCACAGGCAGCCTAGCCAGAAAAAGGCTGTGATGGAAGCCTCGTCCCTTCCTTTTCTCTCATTTTTCATCTCATTCCATGTTTTCCTGGGCTGATTGCTGTATTCTTGGTGGCCTCATAATAGCCCAGTTGTGCAAGATCGAGCAGACGTGACAGATCATGATATCTCATCTGGTGCATGTTACAGAGTGGCCCAGGCAGTGTAAGTACTTGATAACCCCATCAGTTTGCTTACTGATAGTTTGCATTGCAGCTTGGCTCTCATTATATACAGCTGGCCATATGTATGGTGCAGTCACAAGTTGGGGGGGGGAGGTGTCAGTTGATAGTCCTTGTCATGCAGCAGCCACTCTCTTGTTTTACATGTTGACTCAAATACTGATGAGAAAATGGACTGGGGCAGAATAAAGGTATCATTTGTACTGCTAGAACAGTAACATTGACCTCCACAATATGCAGAGTATGGTCACACACAAACCGTATATATGGTCCCTGTTGATGGGAACCATATGTCCGATCACTAGCGAGATCGCTGAGGCACGTGAGCCCAGACAATAACATCCTGGGCTCACTGATAATATTTAAATCATGATTTTAATGGATTTAAATATTATATTCCGCCTCATACCCAGGAAGAGTGCAAGGCTGATCACGTCGGAAATCCAGGTCTGGTAAGATTGCAAAAGGCGAGAAACCACTTTTCGCTCGGTCGACTGGCCAGCTGAGCCAATAGGATCACCCCCATTGTCTCATCAATATCCTATTTGACTGACCCACAACTTCCTTACTTATCTATTCAATTCCTCCTGTTATAAATTAGAGCATTGTACTAGCTTTCTTAATTACTGGCTGTACTTCCATAATGACATTTTATGACTCATAAAGACTGTAATTGATAAAATTACTGTAGAACATTTTACTCAAGCATTCAATGTGACAAAACTGAGCCTTTAAGAAATGTATTTGTTTCACTGTGAAGGAGTTTTGTTTCAAAGTCAGTTCTATTTGCCCAGTGCCACTTTACCTACAACCAGCAGACCACATGTTGAGCATGTGGAAGATAATTGATCCTAATTGTTGGAGTATTTGTTTTGTTTTTTGCCTGAGGTTTTCAGATTAGGGTTTGATTAGGTTGTTTGACACAAAAATCAAATGATTGGACAGAGCTAGGCTTAAAAAGTGAAACAAACTGCTGGTTGCTGTTTTGAATCATTACAAAACTGTAACTCTTTGTTTCTCTCTTTGGCAACTGGAGTATGGGATCTGTCAAAAAGTGAGTTTCTTTCCCTGAGGTTTTGCTGTTGAAGACAAATCTTTCTCTGGAGGTTGCTGTCTGGAAGTCAGAAGGTAGATGTTTCTCTCTGTATCTCCATTCAGAAGAAGGCTGGAAGCCTAGCATTCCACATAAACTAGTGTATTTTTTTTTTTTGCTATCTGATTCTGAAGAGGAGTTTATATCAATGGGGATATTGCTTAAATTGGGACTATAGAGATAGCTAGCAGTCAAGAGTTGTATCTTATTAAAAGTGTTTCAATTGGTAAAAGTCATGCTAATTCTTTTTGTTAAATAAACATGGGAGGATCTGAAAGGTTGATATGTTACTGGTTAGAAATATAGCTTTCATAATTATGTCTAGAAGGGAATAGATAAGTAGGAAGAAATATGTGCTTTGTAATATTATAATTAGGCAGACATACATGAGTTGTAACTGAATAACAGTACCCTTGTGTTATACATCATGTAATCTAACTTGTTAGTTGTAAGTAGTGAGAAAGAACTTGTATCACACTTTCAATTTGTAGATGTTAATTGCTTGTAGTTGAGCCACAAGGTATAATTGCCTTGTTTGGGCAATCTGTGAATTCCCAGTGGCCAGCAGATTTCCTTGTTATAGCTCACATAAAGATCTTGAACTTGAACTCTGAGTTTAGTCTGATCAGTTATGAGGAATGAAGTACACTAGAGTTGAAAAGCTGTGAAACTCCCACAATACAAATTATTAGCAGAATGTGACGAGTACTGATTAAAGACAAGTGATTTCACTCAGAGGATGGTGGGTGCATGGAATTGGTTGCCGGTGGTGGTGGTGGAGGCGGATTCGATACGGTCTTTTAAGAGACTGTTTGGATAAGTAAATGGGACTTGGTAAGATAGATAGGTAAGCCTGATAGATAGGGATATGTTCAGCACAACTTGTGGCCCAGAAGAGCCTGTTTGTGCTGTAGTTTTTCTATGTCCTGTCGAGAATAATGAATGTGGGCTTTCTGGCAATTCAAAGCTGGGTGAAAATGAGGATACGGACAGAGGTTGCGAATATGAACAGTTTAAGAGAGGGTAAAGATGGCTGAAGTATAATGTAGAAAATTGGGAGGACATTTACTTTGGTCCAATAAAAATGCAGAATAATATTTTCAGGTACTGTAAATGTTGATGCTCAGAGAGAATTGGGTGTACTCGTGCAAGGAATTCAGGAAGTTAACATACTTGTCCAGCAAACAACTAGGAAGGTAAATGGCAATGTTGGCTTTGGAAAAGTTGATTATAAGAACTTGCTACATCTGTGCAGGGCTTTGTGCAATTACTGTGGAATACAGTGTGCAATTTTGGTTTCAATATTTAAGGAAGAATATACTTGCCTTGGAGATAGTGCCCTTATGATGTACTAAATTGGTTCCTAAATGACTCTTGTGATGTGAGTCTGAGTAACTTGGACCTATATTTTCTGGAGTGTAGAAAATGAAAGATGATTGCATTGAAAGATACAAGATTGGGAAGAAATTTGATAAGGTAAACACAGGGTGTTTTTCTTGGCTTGGATATCTAGAACAAAGGAGCACGTTCTCGGGGTAAGAAGCTGATCATTTAGGAGTTACATGAGAAGAAATTTCTTATCCCAGAGTTGTGAACCTTTGGAATTCTCCACCCCAGAAGTTTCTCATTGTTAAATATATTTCAGGCTGCTGGACAGATATTTGGTCTCTTGGGAAATCAAGGGATATGGGGAGAAAGTGGGCAAATGGAGTTGAAACCCAAGATCAACTGTGAACATATTGAATGATAGAGAAGGACTGTGTGATTCACTGATGCTTCCATCTCCTGGAACCTGATATTCTCTTGTGAAAGGATTTTGAGACTTTCCATCACAGCCATCATTCAATTCACTCTTGTATAGATTATTTTCATTTTTTGTGATACCTTCACCTTCTATTTTAGAAATTTGGCAACACTATGCTGCATGTTAATTTTTTTTTGGTTTCAGTCCAAAGAAGCAAAGAGCTAATTTATTCCTGTTTTGCTGCGTTGTTAGTTGATTTCACTTTGTGGAACAGGTGATTATGTTACAATGAATGGGAACTTTGACTTCATCGTGCTAAGATGGAAAGCGGCCAGAGGCTGTATTACTTGCTGGTGCCAGACAGGACAGATTCAGATCATGCCACGATATATTAGCTGCAATCGAACTGCAACATAAATCACATCAGTGTCTGAACTGCCACTGTATAAAGAACATAATACCACATTTGGCTGTTGGGAAAGAGGTGTCAGAATGCATATTTGTCTAGTCTTATACAAGATCCTGTTCTAATTCCTTCATAAATATAATTAAATGATAATTCAGTTAGGAATGCAATACATTATTACATGAGATAACACTTATCACTTACTGACTTCCAAATTATCAGGCAGTTCATGGAAATACTGATGGTAACACAGATTTCAGCAAATTGTAAGATAGGCTGCAGCAGATTGGCCACTGTTACGCACTCTGCTCCATTTACCTTTCCATTCGATTGATTCCAAGCAGAATTGGGCAGGCTGTAATAATAGGGAGCCAATTCACTAATGTCTGTTTTGCACCCCACTGAAGTTGAATTTTAGCCCAAGACATTAAAATCAGTTTGTTTCTATTTATTGAATGCATGGAAGGATGTTACATCACGTAACTGTGGAGTAAGACGAAAGGGAAGTGAAAGGTTGAGCAGGCAGTTTTAAAAGGTAGAAATGGGAGTGAATTCATAGCGATAGGCAAGGAGGGAAAGGAAAGAAGGGGGCCTGTTGAAGGCCAAATCTGTCAGCAACGTTTTTTTCTAGGTTAAATAAAATGCAGATGACATTTGAGGTGACCTTGAACCCTGGTTCTTTGTCTGCAGGAATTGCACTGGATGCTCAAGATGCAGCGAAACCCAGAAGTCACTAGCAAGATCACAATATTTTTCTCACCCCTTGCTGGTGACATAATAGGGCTCCTGCCCACGATGAATGTGAAACTGATCTTAATACACTTAAATATTACTAACTATCCCTTCCCTACAATATATATTCCCCCGACCTGTACTTTCAAGCCTTGCTGACATGATGGCAGATTGATGATATTCACAACAATTTCACCTAGATGTGAACCTGTCATGGAGATCTCCCTGGGGGCATAAGGGTGAGTATAACCCCTGAGGTAGATGGTATTCCCAAGTGGTAGCCTGGCACTCCCCCTTGGAACTGCCTGTGGCATAGGGTGGCACTGCCAGGTTGGCACTGTCCCCATTGTCAACCTGACAATATCAGTCTGAAAGAGACAACTTGAAGCGGGGTCGGGGGGGAGGGTGGTGGTGACAGCATTGACTGTTTGTGTAGGGGGAGGGGGGGTCTGTCTCTGATTGTGAGCAAAGTGGGGATGGGATAATTCTGGCTTGATCATGGGGTGAAGTGGTGGAATATGGACTTGATTGTGGGTGAGGCAGGGGGCAGAATATCAGCTCTGGTTGTGGATGGGAGGAGAATGATGGATCTGATCACAAGAACCTCTGATATTTCCGTGGTGGGCTGGAGTGGGAGGTTGGTTATTTGTTCCTCTGATTGGGGTGTCCTTTAAAATCAACAGCGTGAAACACGCCTTTGTTTTGTGTGACATACCCTGACACTTGGCCATTTTTCGGTCAGATTCCAACAACTGTCTTCAGCCCCATCATAATGGTGGTCAGAGTGATGAAGAAGGTGAAGAAATCTTTCAGCATGCTTGGTTTCATTGGTCAGAAAATTGAATACAGAAATTGGGATGTCTTGTTGAAGTTGTAGAAGACATTGGCAAGGCCACACTCTGAATACTGTGTGCAATTCTGGTCATTCTAGGATAGAAAGGAAATTATTAAACTAGAAAGAGTGCAGAAAAATTTACCAGGATGTTACTGGGATTGATAGTTTGAGTTATACGGAGATAAACTAGAACTTTTTTCTCTGGAGCATAGGAAGCTTAGGGCTGATCTTATAGAGATCTATAAAATAATGAGGAGGATAGATCAGCTAGATAGTCGATATCTTTTTTTCCCAATGGTAGGAGAGTCTAAAACTAGAAGGTATAGGTTTAAGGTGAGAGGGGAGAGATTCAAGAGTCCAGAAGGGCAATTTTTTCACAAAGGGTGGTGAGCATGTGGAACAAGCTGCCAGAGGTAGTAGTACAGGTGGGTACAATTTTATCTTTTAAAAAGCATTTAGGCAGTTACAAGGATAAGATGAGTGTAGAGGTTTATGGCCCAAACGTGGTCAACTGGGACTAGTTTAGTGGTTAAAAACAGGAGGCAGCATGGACAAGTTGGGCCAAAGGGCCTGTTTCCATGCTGTAAACCTCTAACTCTATAAAGTCTGTATCATTGCCATCAATTACATCCTCTTCTCTAAGGACTTATTCTAGTTGGAGCTAGACTGTTTGCAGCCTCAAACTCAAAAGCTTTCAATCCCAGATGCTCTCTAAGAGAAAGATAGCTTATATCACACATCTACATCTCAGCCACTGCTCGGTTTTGCTCCCCATCTTTTCCTTCACCATCAACACTGAAGGAAGTGTTGATTCCTTCTGTGTTCCAATCACCTCTTCTGTGCTAATGAGCACTTTCTGCAGTTGGCTTTCCATTCATAATGCTTGTCAGCTAAATGGACTAAATACCCTGTGGGGACGATTTTCTGCTTAAAACCTGCATGTGAGAATGATCGTTAAAGCAGTTGTCGTGAGTTTTGAGGAAAGGCATAAAACAAGACAATGCTGACACTTGGGAAAAGTTCAAAGTAGGCTTTGACAGGAAGGCTTTTTTCAAGGAGTTGTTTGTTTACAGAGACAAAGATAAAGGGAAGAGAGACTAAAATAAGAATGCACACTGTTTGACATGCTTAGAGAAAGGGCAAAATAACAGACTTTACAGAGACAGTTGCTGGCAGACTCAGAAGTATAAAGTCAAGGCATTGATTGTCATATGAAGTGTAGCATAAAAGGAAGAAAAGAAATCCGTTTGGAGAGCAGACTGTGAAAGTGAGAGAGATAGGGAGAAAGAGAAATAATTTGAGCATGGGAGGTGGGGAAATGAAGAGCAATCAGAAGGAGAAACATCTTATTTCTAATTCTACTGTGAGTAAATCCACTGGGGAACAGCTATAATTTTTACTATGATTTGGAGTGACAAAAATGAGTAACTGTAGGAGTAGCTATTATAGTTACCCACTGAACAGTCTTTATGGTTAGGTGTGTGGAGAGAACAAGGACTGGTACTTTAAACACCAATTCTAAAGGGTAGGGTTTTTCTCTTGGAGGTGCTGATAGTGGGAAAGACAGAGATCAGGACTGTTTCCAAGTGCCAAACCACAACCTCATAGCCCACAGTCACTCGCCTATGATTCTTCCCTAGGATGTTGGCATAATAATGGCCAGAAGCTGGGTTCATGACACACTAAAGGAGAGTGGGCATGCACTCAAAGCTGGACAGCTGAGCACAGGCCTGCCAGCTTGAGAAAGCAGCCGGCTGAATGAAAGGCAAATAAGAGAGAGGATGCTTCAAGACGATAGTGTCTTTTCCTTCAACATTTTAAAAACCTTCAATTAAAAATAGGTTCAGCAGCCAGGAGGTTTTAGGGAGAACCCTGTTGCAAGATAGCTTCTGGTAATTCCTGTATGCAAACATGCAATTAAGGCCTGATTCCCTTAAGGCCTGCCATGAGTGTTGGCTTCTGCCAAAAATCTATTGCTTAGTGTCAGTTGAATGAAAAGTCTGACAGAGAGGATTGTTCTTTAGGTTGAAATTGTGTAAAATAACACCATATTAAATCAATTGCTCCAATAAATATTTTTTGATTTAACTTTGCTGCCCCAATCTTCTGATCTAAGGAAGGTGAAGGCCTAGTGATATTTTTGCAAGACTATTAATCCAGAAACTCAGCTAATGTTCTGGGGACCCAGGTTCAAATCCCACCATAGCAGATGGTAGAATTTTAATTCAACAAAAAAGATCTGGAATTAAGAATCTACTGATGACCATTGTCAATTTTGGGAAAAGATCACCTGGTTCTCATGTCCTTTAGGGAAGGGAATCTGCCATCCTTATCTGGTCTGACCTACATATCATTCCAAAACCGCAGGTTGACTCTCAACTGCCCTCTGAAATGGTCTAGCAAACCATTCAGTTGTATCAATCAGGGGCAACTAGGGATAAGCAATAAATGCTAGCCAGCCAATGACATCCACAATTCACAAATGAATAAACAAAAAAAAATTAGACAAAATAATACCTTCTTCTGATTTTCTGGCCAATCTTTCAATGGAATATCCTGCAGAATACAGTCAGCATAGGGAGCCTTGAAGGGAATCTGTTTTGACATACTTGCCTGGACGAGATCCTCTTAGTTTATTAACTTGCAAAGTGGGACCTAATTTTGTTATGCTATTGCCTGAAGAGGAATTAGCTGATTCCCCTCCTTTCTTCAACCATCCTCCCCCACCCCAAATAGTCACAGCAATGTTAATTCAAAAGGGATCTATCCATTCTGCAGTAGATACACTGGGACTTAGAAAATGTATTTCATTGCTAGAAGAAACAAATTTAAACAGGCTTTCTTTCTTGAGTCAAAGAAAGTTTATTACTTACTATAATCTGAGGAAAAAAATGCAATACACTGATCAGAAATGAGGTATGTGTCTAGATAAAAGAAAACATGTACACAAATTGATCACTGCTTGTCTATGGGAGTTGATGATGATATGCTGCAGCCATTAAGTTGGGTGATACCAGCAGAGGTGACTTTGGCAGTTTAGTTGTTGCTTTGGAGACATTGGGTTCTGAGGCTGTCCTCAATGATGAATTCTGCCAAGCTTTCTTCCAGCATCAGAGGTTGGGAGAGACCTTTGTCTACAACATCAGGGGTGATTGTTCACTGCTTCTTATTGTTGTCACTCATACACTGACACACCAGCACACTGGTACAAATACTGATCAGGCCTGCGGCTAGCCATTCAACCCGTTTTCCCCCTGGAAGGGAGAAGACAAACGTCTTTCTTTCTTTCAACTTGAACCAATTTCACTTTCTGAGATTTAACTCAACAGGAAATAGGTTCTGGCTGTCTGCTGAGATTTGACAATCAGTTTCCATTTGTCACTGCAACTGTACGAGATTGAAGTTCAGCCTTTTGTATTTGAAGGGTCTCTATCTGAATTAGGCCTGGACCCATTTTAGGTGTTACATTTCACATTGGGACTAGTCAGTGAAGTTAATCCACATAGGAATTTTCCAGGAAGTAGTTACTGTATATTCTCAGCCATCATTTGCTCAGTGTATTCCTTATAAAGTTCAAAATACCTGAATGTAATCTGAGGCTATAATCCACTGTTGTGACAATGTGCAGAAGTCATGCTGTTTTTGTGGCATTAGTCTTCCCGTTAGTGTTCACCAACACACTAAAAGGCTCTGGGACATTTGAAAACTTTTCAGTGTGTTAGTGAGTATGAAATGTGTGTAGAGTGGGTGAGATAACTGTAAGCAGGTATGGTAAATGTTAAGTGAATAAGGAAGTAGGGTGGTAACGCCAAGTCACTTTGGGTTGGGGGAGATGAGGGGTATGGATGGTGAGGACTACATATGAAATGGAGGTCAGGGAAAGCCTACTGGTGTTGGATAGTCAGGTCAGGTATGGGAGAATCTGGGGGACAATGAGTAGAGTTAGGGGTTTGAGGAGAGAACTGGGCGTTCAGTGTGAGTGACTGAGAGGACAAATTGTTTAGTTATGCAACAAGTGTTTCTGTCTAACATTTTCTGGGTAATTATTTAGATAAGTAATTTGGAATTAGTCGATTCTAACTCAGAGCTGGAGACATTTTCAGGAAGTTGTGGGGAAGAGGGGAATTTCCCATTTCTCAGACAAGTCCTACAGAGTCAGTGTTTTGGGACTTCTAAAGATCCTATTGAGCATCTCTTAGGTATGTTCAGTCACTGACAATTTGAAGATCTGAATCAACATTTGTTATTAGAGGGCAATATCCTGAGAAAAATACAACTAGAGTCCACAATATCATTTTGAGATGTGGTGATGCATTTTGTTGCACAGGCAAATTTGTCCACTGCAGTTTGACAAAAGTGTATATATAAAAAAAAAATCATCATATCCTGATAATCAACCTGGATATCTGTAGGTCAGAGATAAGTTATAATTTGGAATGTGAAATAAATGCAGTGTGAATACTAAACCTAAGGAGGTGATGTGCTTTAAACAGAACACTTGTTGCTAATCAGGAAAGATCTCAGGATTATGGTGGATAAATGTGTGAATCTGTCAACTCAGAACTCAGCCACAGTTAACACAAAACCCTTGGCAGCATTACTACAAGTGCACAGTACAAAGCTAAAGAGATTATATTGGATGAGGCTTTGGTCATACTCAATCCGATTACTGAAGTTGGTCTTGTTTTCTTTCAAAAGGAGCAATGTTTTTTTAAGCCTAGGAAAGGAACTGAAAAAAAATCTAACCAGGAAAAAGTTGACTGCAGTGCAGGGTCTAATTAAAAATAGCCACGTTCGGAATGAAAGAGGGAAATTGGACACAGGTTTTCTCTTCAGTTTTTTTCAGGGAGGGTTAAGTAATGGTAATTTACAGCACTCAGTGCAATACAGGGGCCATAATACAAATCTCGCCAGTGGGGAAAGGGATGCTGTCTCAGCTTGCCCGTGAAGCTGGCTGTTGAGTCCTAAGAGTACCATTGCACAAAAGCTCTGATCTTCCAGCATACTGTGAATGCACAGAACACCAGCCCCATTCTGTCAGTAAAATCAGCCTCACGCCCTTTCCGGGCAAAAGGCTCACTTCACTGGCAGAATGAGGCCGGCAATTTTGTGAGAGACAAGGAATAGGCTGCGAACCCAAATTTTCACCTCTTGTGCATCTTACCAGCTCGCCAGACCCCACACACAGTTTTTTCACTTTCAGGAAAGTGAAAATGTCATCAGAAAAGGCCAATGAAGCAGACTAGCATGACTTTGTTAGAGAATTGGATGTAGCTATGAAGGGAGGAAATTGAGCAACACTACACGTCGGGTGGAATTTTATTGGCACGTCTGCTGGAAGTTCATATGATCCCACCCAAGACCAACAGAGAATGCTGTTCTCCAAGCCTTGGATACCCCTGGAATCGTGATGGGTGTTGCCGCTAAAGAATAGATATGAAGCATGTGAGTTCATTGCATTATTGTGTAACCCAGAGGCTTTGCCATCTTACCTCATTAAATAAATACATTATACCAAATAAGGGAAGTAGTAGAAGAGGTAAATTGATGAATCAAAGGGAGCAAAGTTGAACCTAATGACTGTTTCCCTTTTCAGAAAGTATTTATCCTGTAACATCTTGTAATCTCAGTGCCTGCTTGATATCTGCTATGGTTCTCCCAAGCTCAGCTGGCACATTGATAGCCTATCTGTTTTTTGGGTGCCTAGAATTCTTACACACAGCTTGCAGGATGCTTTCCCAAGCCAGCAGACTGAAATCCCAAAGCAATTCATTGTGTGAAGAAGGTCTTTGAGGTTTCAACATGCAAACCAAGACACTAAAAATGGAAAATTGAAGTCTAACCTTCTGATCCAATACTGGAAATAGCCTAAAGTCACTTTCATAATCACTGGAACACAACTGAATATACCCAAACCAGCTTGCGATATTACACCATGGAAGCAATTTCTAACCTCAATGCTTCGTGTATATTGCACTGATCCTGGAAAATAAAATAGTTTTATGCCAAGCACCAAATGGTTTGCAATCATTTCAATCTCTTTCTAATGGTGCAACTTAGATTGTGCCCATGAAGGGCAGTACCCACCAGATATCACGGCAGAGTCCACAGAACACGGTAGCAGTGCCATTTGGACATTGCAAGTGTGTTAGGGCAGGACCAAGGGGTGAGGCTTAAGTGGGGTGGGGATAGAGCTTGACTGAAGGGCTATGACTGACAGGCTATGATAGGGGGCTATTGTGGGGGGGGGGGGGAAAGCTATCAAGGTGGCCAATGTAGGGTGGGTTGAGCAAGGGTTCATTCAGAGGTAGATAATGAAGGGGGTCATGCTGGGACGCATGCTGTGAGATAATAATGGAAGACCCATTGGAAAGGCCCCGATTCCCCAGTGCTGCTGACTCATGTCAGGGAGGGTGTGGGGGAACACACCAATGCTGAGATGGGATGGCCCAATGCCCATGATTGGGGGAGGGAATGGGTCTTCCAGTGGGCACTGAGATTAGGGCACCCTTGTAAAACAGTGCCCAAACTCTCTGCAGCTGGGCCCACCACTGTGCTTAGGCCCCACCCCCCTCAGTACTGGCACACAACTCACCGCCCTCAAACTGACTGAATGTGAGACAATTGTGGTCTGGAGCACTTGACAGATCGGCACAGATCGCTTCAGTATTCTCACTGATATGATAGTTAAATTCCACCCCTAATATAGCTTAGCTCAATGCAAATGTAGTTTTGCATTGAGCTAAATGTAGTTACGCAAAGGGCTTGCTTACTTCCTGTGTATGAAACGCCCCTATTGACAAAAAACAACAGATGCAAGGAGAATGTACTTACATTGAAGATAATTTTCTAAAGTGGAATGCTAAAGTTATTCAGGCAGCAACAATTAAATATAATAAAAGCAGCTTTGATGTATGGAATAAAAAATACTGAAGCTTACAGCAAGAAATTAAGCAGTGCTCCATGATAAAACAATTTCACATATCCTCTTGGCTGAATTGTCTGCATAAATTGCCTGTGACATAAATGCTTATGTTTTAATAGTCTATATTTGTCTAAACTGTACTCTAACAAAAGAGAAGGAATAAATACAAATCAGATGGAGGAAGGTGGGCATCTGCTTTATTTTGTCCAAGCTATAAAATGGAAATGCTTCTGCTGTTTCTGCATGAATACGTGTCAGAAAGGCTAATTAGGCCATCTTTGCTCATCAATCAAGAACATGCCTCTGTGCTCCATTGGATTGCTTCTTAGGTTTAGGTCTTAAACCTATCGAACTTTCTGCCATTCACTAGATCTGTAACAAAAACTCTTCTTAACATATAAAGGTTGCTTTTGCTGACACAATGGTAGAATGTCTGATAGATTTCTAGGCCTGCAACTTATTACTTCCACATTTTATATGTTAATTATTCTTTGCGAGAAGAAATTTGCTGCCCACCATTCTACCTTTCATCAATTTTAACTGAGCTACCTTTGTCCTACTTTTGAAAAATACCATTTTGCTTATTTTTTATCATCCGTTGCAACTAATTTTGTTGTTTATTCTCTGGCACTTCTTAGTCTGAAGAACCAAAGTCTTTCCAGCTCTTCCATGTAATTTACTCCACTGAAATAAATTCAGTCGTCAGTTAATGCATCTGTGTGAGAGCAGGAAACATAACACAGCAGAATGTAAACACACAGAAGCATAAGTTTACAGAAGATGAGAAAGTGAAAATAAATGTGAATATGAAGCAAACCTGTCTTCAGTTTGAGAGCTAGCACCAGCACAGAATATATCGGCTGCATGGTATGAGCTGTATGTAATTCCTTTCATCAGATGGATGAAAGACAGAATTTCTTTTTTAAATGTCACAGTCAAGACAGTGAATGCAGATTTGACAACAGAAGAAAGCGTGTGGGTTCTAGAGAGATCTTAAGAGTGGAAAATAAACTAATCATTGAGATAGATATGGAAGGAATTTGAAAGCAGGAGGGAAAAGGACAATGAAATGAATGAGATATGATTGCTATTTTATCTGTCTGCAACATCAGAGGGATGGTACATATTTAAAACATTTTCATATATATGCCTTCAAATTATATTGGAAATTAACTGTCATATTCTTTAACTACTGTAATAGCTGTGAGCTAATTATGATTCATTATGTCTCCAAAGATCCATTCATGTCGTGATGATACTTTGGCAATAAACAAATGATATTCCATGCTAACACGTTTTTCACATGCCCAAACTCAAAATACATGTGACAAAGTAATCATATAAGTTGGTTTCCAGAATTTAAGCTTGAAAATGTTTTAAATTTGCCAACTCTGCACAACTTCAGCCTGCATGCAGCTTGTTATTCTATCAGATTGAATGCTGCTTACATTTGCCCAAATAAAATTTGATCTCCGTTGCCCTAGGTTTGTGCAAACAACAGTGACATGAGCCGGAATTTGAAATAGATTAATTTTTTTTTAACAATTGAACTTTTTGTTAACTTAGAAATATTTTCATTCTCAGTTGCGACATTTGAAAGGGGAAAATTGGGGATGGTTCCCATTTTTAGCCACTGTTTTGTCACCTTAATGAAATACCTATATTTCAGTATGGCTGCATGCCTGAGGAGGGGACACAAAATTGTAAAGAGCTATCACAATATAAAGTTAGCCTGTGTGGAAAAGCAACTTGAATGCCTTAAAGGGGAGGTGTATTCTGGCTGGAGGAGCTACAGGAGCAAGTTACAGAAGAGAATGTGAGCAAGAACAACACTGAAAGATGGCACAACATGGGAGAGAGTAGAGTCCAAGATATTGCAGCTGGAGGCCTTGGTCAAGAAGGTGCAGCGCAGGAGACATGTTAAGTATCTACAGGAGGCCAGGCGGACATCCCGACAAACTCACGGTCTTAATGTAAGCCTTACTTATGACTAATAAATAAACTTTAACTTTAGAAGGCATTGAAAGCAGATAGCTGTTGTTATCAATGCAAACATCATAGCCCTGTAGATATAGTCCTGCAAGAAGTTTAGTGACCTCATGTGAGTTGTCAAGATCAGTAAATGCAACTTCAAATGACAACAAGCCTCACGCATCACATGATTCAACATACTACCACTCACCTAACTACATTCTATTCAACATCTATTCATCTGTTTCCAACCATTCATGCGCCTCACATCGCTCTTATAGGCTTAGTATTCAGACTGAGATCCCATAGCTTACACACAGTTTGATTTCACCATACTTGCTCTAAGTGCTGAATCTGGACACAATTCAGATCCGACTTGGGAACCTGATTTCAGGTACCTCGACACACATTTTGCCTGGGGAAAAAACATTGTGAGTCTAAATTGTGTTTCAGGCAAGATAAGCCCCTCCCACAACAATCAAACTCTGAAGTATGCATGTGCAGTTAGAAAAAAATTTGAAAAAGCGTGCCAATGTCACATTGCTACTAGGCTGCAAAAAGCGGATAAAGTGGCCTGAGAGCAATAGCCCTCACAGACATCACACCCACCCCTACAACATAACTGTCCTCCTTTATAAACCCACTTCTTGCTACGCAGACTGATCGCGATCGTGATCCCCTTCCCCCTCCTGTCCCTGCAACCCCACCTCCACCAGCGATCCATTTGGCCTTCCCAGAGATACATCTTACCTGCTTCCCTCCTCCACCTCCTTCAAACCAGAGAATGATCTGTCCTCCCTCCCTCCATCCCAAACTCACCAGAGATACATCTGAACTGCCTTCCCCCCACCCCTTCCCTGTTCCCTCATCAGAGAATGATCAGACCTGCCTCCCTCCTCCCCTACCAGAGAATGACCTGACCTGTCTTTCTTCTTCCCCTTCCCCACAGACAACCGATCTGAGTTAGCGAGCTGTTGGAAATTCTGAACTTACCTCATGAGCAGCTGGAGCGCCTGAAACAGACCTTTGCTGAGCATGTCTGTTTTGTGTCAAATTTGGATGCATGAACATGATGTTAGAGGGAAATGCTGATAAACCTGAGCAGGCAGTTAATTAATTTAATTGAAATGCATGGAGCTACATTTAAAACACCATTGCACTTGCTTTGGCATGGATTGGATGGCAGGCCATTCCCAGGCCTCAGTAAAATGGCCATCTGTGTGGACACTGGCTTGGATCGCATTAATGGCCTCACACCTTCTTGACTTTACCACATCTTCATGCCCTAAAATGGGCATGACACTGGTAAAATCAGGCCCATAGTATCAGCAATTCAATGACAATCCACATGACCCAATACATTTTATTACATTCAGTGACATACTTCTCTCTCTTTTCTGAACAATGTGGGATACAGTCAAAGATGTCAATACCTTGTTTCTGAACTAATTTGATGCAGAAGATTTCTAGAAGTCAGAGCGGGTTGTACTTGCTGAATCAAACATTTTTTTTCTGACTAAAAACATTTTGGTTCACCAATTTCTGACCAGCAATTCCATTATTATCACTTCTATTGAGGCAGTTGGTCATAATGCTTCTCACAAGGATATGTGTGAACTTTTCAGGGTTCAGAATGACATTTTTTCTGTTACCCCATGACAACACAAACATCAGCATCGTCCTAGTTGCTGTTATACTTTCTATAGAGTAAGGATCCCTGCCCCCGTCTCCAACAGTCCCAAAGAAGCAAGAGTGACAGAACAAAAGAGTTCTTTATTGCTCAGCAATTTTGCTTTTAAACATTTTGCATGAGCATAATGTTCCCAATGCAGTTTCTTTGCAATATTACCAATCCAGATCCCATGCTGATGGCTAACAGGTTTAACAATTTTGGAATAAATTTTGCTGCAAGTTCAGGGCTTCAAGTCCAAGTCTCCGAGTACAGGGTCAAAGGGTTGGAAGAAGATTGGGTCGGGCAGCTCATGTAACTCTGCCCCCTCAGAGGTTTGAAGTTGCTGTTTATGTGCTGAACATACTTGCATGTTGGAATTTTCTCTCCAGTGATGAACGTCACTGCTACTTTGATCAGAAGTTCTGAGTGATTTCAGGAATAAGGGGAAAGAAAAAGATTATCGTGAGAAGTAGTTAGTTTAGGGCAAACTAAGTTGCTATGTAATAAAACTGTCCTTGTTTTTTTTTTTCAGTCGATGGGCACAGCATGCTGTTTAGGAAATCCATTATGAACACAACTTAATCTATTTGTGAATATCTATGTGGAAGGGATGTAACAGAGTATAGTCATGAACTACAGATTATTGATGTATAATGCTGTGTACTTCATGTCAATTAAGGCACTTTAAGTTCCTTACAATAAAACTACAAGTAAACCAATTTCCTGAAGCATACAAGTGTTTCAAGGGAACAAGTGGATTTAGGATAAAGGTTATCGGTCTAGTTCTAAGGCAGAATATATTGTTTTCCACACAACACCCAAAGTGAACTGAAATATGCAATGGAGTGAGGTTTGAACAGAGAGAAAAAGTTAATGAAAAATCCTGCATATGTGCAATTTGATTGCATGTGCCAAATATTTCTTATCAATATTAAACATGATTTCAATTAAAGGAAGATGATACAGTTTCCAGTCTGTTTCAGCGAGTAACCGTCAATTTGTTCAATATTGGCCACCTAGAATCATTTAACACTGAAGAAACTCTTAAAAGATCTGTCCAATTAGTCACATTCCTCCTCTTTTCCCCATAACCTTGCAAATAACCTGCTCCTGGACCTAGCCAAGTTTGCCATCAACAGGTCCAGACTGCAGGTGATCGAGGAAGTCACCTGACCTGACTATTGATGTGAATTGAACCCGAGTCTCTGGCATTGTGAGGCAGCAGTGTAATTATTGTGCCATCATATCTTGTAAAAATTTAGCATAACTTCCTTTCTCTTCTACTCTAAGCTCCTATTTATAAAGCACAAGGTACTACATGCTTTATTAATTGTTCTCTCCAGCTATTCTGTTACCTTCAGTGATCTATGCACATATACTCTCAGGTCCCTATTAAGAACTATGCCCCTTATTTTATATTGCCTGCCCAATTCTTCCTACCAAAATGTGTCACCCGACACTTCTCTGCATTGAACTTCATCTGTCATCTGTCTCCCAACTCCACCAGCTTGTCTATGTCCTTTTGAAGTTCTATATTCTCCTCCTCACAATTTACAATGCTTCCAAGTTATTGTCCTATGCAAAATTTGAAATTATCCCCTTCACACCAAGGTCTAGATCATATCTATATGGAGAAACAAGGGTCCCAATACTCACTCCTGGGGAATTCCACTACACAGACTGCAGAATAGCCATTGACTGTTATTCCCTGTTTTCCATTATTCAGGCAATTTTTTTATCCATGTTCTTCCGATTGCTTTTATCCATGAGTTAGAACTTTTCTCACAGATCTGTTGTGTGGCATTGTAACAAATGCCTTTTGAAAATCTATTTACACCATATCAACTGCGTTACCTCATCAAACCTTTATCTTTTCATATATTTCCAGCAAATTAGTTAAACATAATTTTCCTTTTAGAAATCCATGGTTGTCTTTCCCAATCAACTCACATTTTTCATTGACATCTAATTCTATCCCAAAAAATTGTTTTGAGAAGCATCCTCACCATTTGAAGTTCAATTGAT
The DNA here is from genome assembly GCA_024679065.1 of Sphyrna mokarran. NCBI lineage: Eukaryota > Metazoa > Chordata > Chondrichthyes > Carcharhiniformes > Carcharhinidae > Sphyrna > Sphyrna mokarran. The sequence continues at coordinate 97,585,901 of JAGIQG010000003.1, read as the reverse complement.
TGAATTTAATTGCTGGATATATAATGATTTCTTTACACACGTTAAGGTGCTGCATCCGACACTCTAATTCACTTTTGTGATGAAGCAGTCTAACCTACTGCCTTTCCTCACAATGCTAGTTGAAAAATCTGCTGACAGTCTCTCCATTGTTGTGTAGTGCAAGCCTATCTTCAATTGTTAATGGACACTTTGAGATTCAGATAGCTCCACATGCTATTAGATTGATCTTATCAGCATTCTTGAAAATAGGGCCCTAGCCATTTGCTCACCTTGCAAACCTGTCAGAAATATAACACATCAAAGCTAACTTGCAGGACAGTGACTAGCCTGACCAAATCATTGCTCACTATATATCATGCAAATCCACAAATGAGCTAAAAGCTGGCAAATTGGACTTAAGTGCCTTGTTTATCTACAATTATGCAGGAAATGCAAACTCAAAAATTTGAACAGGTTAAGTGAGTGGTATTTTCCACTAACAGGATGCCGCCATCAGTTCAAAAAATGTGTTTCTCCAATGTCAATTCTGGCCTTGGTTGACTGTTTGGAGTTTGTACATGCTCCCTGTGTCTGCATATGTTTCCTCCAGGTGCTTCAATTTTCTCCCATTATCCAAAGATGTGCATGTTGGGTAGATTGGCCATGACAAATTGCCTCTTAATATCCAGCAGTTATAGGTAGGGTGGATTGGCTGTGGTGGATGTGTGGGGCTGTGAGGACGAGGCGGAATTGGGGGGTGGATACGTGCCTGCACTTTCAAAGGGTCAGTGCAGACTCAGTGAGCCAGGTGGCTTCGTTCTGCAGTGTAGGGATTTTATGATTCTATCACAATTCAGCAACATTATGTATGGATTTCAGTATGTGTAATGCCAGGTACACAGGCCATCTGCCCCAGTGACTGGATTGGATCAAAACAGCATATTCCTTCAATTGGTAATGATTGAATATAGACTCTTATTGAGCAATCCTAACTGCTCTATTAGCTATACTAACAAACAAATTAAGATAATCAGCCTTGACCAACCAGAATGTAACATACACTGATAACAAAAGGAAAATTTTTAAGTCTTGCCCCTTTTCTGAATTAGCCAATAGTTCCCAGTACCCACCAATGATATCATATGGAACAAGAACAGCTACAGCAACTGTATATTTGTGTCTGCTCAGTTTTTGGATCTAAAATCTGTTTTCTTCAGCCTGCTTGTAGTGCATCACTGGGATTATCATCATCTTACCTCTGATGGCTCTGTGTCCTTGTTATGTGTTCCAACCTATGTGTAGAGTATAGGGCTAATGGTAGGACTCTCCAATAGTGTTGAAGAACAGAGGAATCTTGGTGTATGTGTGCATAGATCCCTGAAAGTTGGCAATCGAGTCAATAAGGTTATTAAGAAGGCATATGGAGTCTTGGCTTTTATTGGTAGGGGGGATTGAATTTCGGAGCTGCAACATCATGTTGCAACTGTACAAAACTCTAGTGCGGCAGCACTTGGAGTATTGTGTACAGTTCTGGTCCCCACATTATAAGAAAGATGTGGAGGCATTGGAGAGGGTACAGAGGAGGTTTACCAGGATGTTGCCTGGTATGGAGGGCAGGTCTTATGAAGAGAGGCTGAGGGATTTGAGGTTGTTTTCGTTAGAAAGAAGGCAGCTAAGAGGAGATCTTATTGAAACATATAAGATGATTAGAGGTTTAGGTAGGGTGGACAGTGATAGCCTTTTTCCTAGGATGGAGAAAGCTAGCATGAGGGGACATAGCTTTAAATTAAGGGGTGGTAGTTATAGGATGGATGTCAGAGGTAGGTTCTTTACCCAGAGGGTGGTAAGGGTATGGAATGCCTTGCCTGCTGCAATTGTAGATGTGCCAAGTTTGGTGGCATTTAAGAGGTTAGTAGATAAGTTTATGGACAAAAAGGGAATGGTTTAGGCTAGAAGGTCATTGCTTTTTCCTAATTGGTTGGCGCAACATCGAGGGCCGAAGGGCCTGTTCTGCACTGTAATGCTCTATGTTCTATAACCAGTCTCAGTCTTTCTAGAAATTTTGATTTCCAATCGCTTAGTTTCAGTAAAATAAAAGCAACATATTGCTGTTGCTGGCGATCTGAACTAATGAACAGTTATGTTGCACTCAAAACATTAACTCTCTTTCTCTCTCCACAGATGCTGTGTTTTTCCAGCACTTCTGTTTGTATAGTTTCCTTGGAAACTTCAGGAGTCAGTTTCCTTTCTCAATTGCCCTTTTTGGTTTCTCTTTTCAATCTCTTTCAAAAATACATACTTTGAAAGTGTGATTCCATCAAACTATTTGTATTCTTTTATGTTCCTCTATGATTGAAAAATTTACAAATATTCAGGAGTTAAGGAACTTTAAAGAAATATGCTGATGGGCTAAATAGAATATTTTTGTGGCCCTGATTGCTTTCATGTGAATAAAAAATACCTGAAAACTCAGTATTTTATACAAGAAAGCTATAATGTGTGCTATTCTCTAGTGGGAAGCTGAGAATATTTGAATATTTGTATTGTGCTCAACGAATTTTGAGAACAATAAATGTTGCTAAAACAATGAAACTCAAGTTTGAACTGCAAAGTATTTCACATTTAATGAGCAATGTACAGGTATAATGGATTTAAATGTCAGACAAGCTTTTCAGTAACCAGGAAGGCAGTGCTGCTATGTATGTTTTGTTAATAGACGCAACATACAAAGGATAATTCCCAGACCTTGAAAATCCAATTATTAAATGCCATTCTTAATGAACAATTGGGGGAAAAAAAAGAATAAAAGATACATTCAAGAAATGACTTAATCTTGTCAATCATGGACAGCACGCCCTTGAACCTAACTTGCAAAAATCTCTTCCACTCCGTGCATTTCAGTCTGTCAACCAACTTGTTTTCAGAAACTCATTATGGGTGGGATTCTCCGACCGCGCCTGCCTCAAAACTGGAGAATCCCGCTCAAAATCAATAGACCTTTTCATAGTCTGCAATTCCCATGGTGGGTGGGAGGGGAGAATTCTGGCCTATAACCTTAGATTTCCCCGATATCCCTAAAGGGACACCCATTGCTCCACAATTGCTCCCCACCATCAGATTCATTCATGCCCCCTCAAGAGTCTCCCACCATCCCTGGGATATCCTGTTCTAACTCCCAAAGTCTCTAAGCCCAACACCCTTCCCGCACTTTTCGCATCCCACTCGAGGTCTGACTTAACCTGGCCAAGGTCAGACCCACCCCGTAAGGTCCATCACACCATCTGCCATCCCTAAGTTCTGAGACCTAACCTGAACTAAGACTCGACTTGCTCCCTAACACACCCCAAAACACTCTCCCTCATCCCTGAAATTTGATTGCCTTGCCCAAACTCACCTCCCCCATGCCCAAACCCTGGGAACATACACAGCACCGACATCTAGCAAAACCACGCCCCCATCCTAACCTGACACCCTTTCCCTCAACTCAACCTGAGGCCCAAGCCATCCCCTCGAGGCCCAACACACTTCCTCCCCACCCACAGAACTCATCACCCCCACCAAAGGCCTGACACCCTGCCCACAAACCTTGCTGACCTGATACCCAACATCCTCCCTTCCCCAAGACCAACTGGCTTTTGGCCCCTAACTTACAAATCCTCTGACTCTGCCCGGCCTCTGATACCCCCCCAAATCCTATTCACTTTTCTTTGACAATAGTCTTTTCTCCGGCCTATCAAGGACCATTACATTTCAATGCACTTTTAAACTTACATGGCCCATGGAAAAGAGGGGGGTTCAGCCTTCTTCACTTCAGCTTTGCTAGGATCTAGATTTGCAGTACGCTGCTTGGATCTTGCCTGGCCTGAACCAAAAATCAGTTAGATGGAAGGCGAAAGAGGTAATAAATTTGGGGGGCAGGCAGGGGTGGCAATCCAATGCTAACTTTCACTCTGAGGAAGTTCAGGCCCATTTCCTGATTAGAGTTGGACAAAATACTTAAAAGATAAATCTGGAATATTACTTTACATTGGAGCATCGGTAAGGGTTCATTCGTTCATCAACATTGATTCAAAATGTCATTATCGATTTTAGGGAGTTAAGCTTCACACTTGGAATGGACATCCAGTGGAAGTGAAAAGCTTGTAATGTTTAAACAATCAGTTAGATGCTGTAATGGTGGGAACTGTAGGCTCTTTCTGCAAAGTTAAACTAAGATAAGCATGTAGACCAGAAATATCACATGGTCATGTGAATACTGATTCAGACACCTATATTCCTGAACTATGGGATTGTTGGTGCCAGAAGTGATCTTATAATTAAGATAGATCATTACAACATTTCTAGTATTTAAGCAAAGTTGATAATGCAGATGTGTGAATACATCATTGCTGACAGCAAATTTATTTTCACTCAAATTCACCCTAAAATAAGAGGGGGAAAAAATCTAGCTAGTTTACTGTGTAAGAGCATTTCCCACTTCACCAATTTCCCAAACAACTTAAATTATGCACAAGTTTGTGCTGTGGACTCCAAACTGAGTCAGAGCAACAGAAAGGCCTCAGTGTCAACACATAGTTAATTCAAAAAAATAGGCATGGGGGTTGTGGTTTAGGATTAACCAGTTGCATTGAAGACACGAATGTTGCTCTACACATGCTACATACACAGTAGGGGCTTGATATGATAAGTGACCAGAACTATTTAAATGGAGGCTGTACCTCTTAAAAGGGGAGTACATTGCAGTTGCATGAAATTGTGGACATCATTTGTGAAGTGAGCAGTGAACTTGTGTCATGAAGGATTGAAAAACATCTGGGCATGTGAAAGACCATACCTCAAAGTTTTCCAATAATGCACTGGAGGCCTCGGTTGAAGGAGAAGAGATGTCTGATATATATATATAGAAGTGTGTACTCCATGTACGTGTTGAAGAGGCAAGAGCAGGAGTAATAATGGAAGTTCATGTGAGGGGTATTGTTCTGAGAACCTGAATCCAGTGCAAGAAAAAAGTTCACCATAGAAGATAGGAGCAGGTGGAGGCCAATCAGCCCTTTGAGCATGTTCCGCTATTCATCACGATCATGGCTGATCATCCAACTCAAAAACCTAATCCTGCTTTCTGCCCATAACCTTTGAGGCTATATCAAATTGCCTCTTAAATGCATTTAATGTTTTAGTGCCAACTACTTTCTATTGTAATGAATTCCACAGGCTCACCACATTTTAGGTGAAGAAATGTCTCTTCATCTTCATCCTAAACAGTCTACCCTGTATTCTCAGAATGTGACCCCTGGTTCTGGACTTCTCCACCATTGGGAATATTCTCTTTGCATCTACCTTGTCTAGTTCTTTATTAGCCATGATTCTCTCCTTGGCCATGCTAATCTTTAAGGGGACCTATTCTCTTTCTAGTCACCCCTTTACTCTTAATATGGCTATAGAATCTCTTGGAATTTTCTTTAACCTTACCTATCTGATCCATTTCATATCCTCTTTTTGTCCTCCAAATTTCCCCCTTAAGTGTAGTCTTACACTTTTTATAATCATTGAGACATTCACTTGTCCCCGGTTGCCTAAACCCAATGTATGTTTCCTTTTTTCTGACCAAAGCCTTAATATCCCTTATCAGCCAGGAATCCCTAAACATGCCAGCCTTTCCTCTTACTCTAACAGGAATATACTGTCTCTGGAATCTTGATATGATGGTTTTAAAAGCCTACGATTTGTCCTCCCCTTCAAACAAGCTCACCCAACCGACTTCTACTAGCTTCTACCTAATGCCCAGGAGATCAATGGAGGAATGAGAAGATGAAAGTAAAGATGAACAGACATTGTCATTTGACCATATCGTTGCAGTCATCAGCTTACACATTGGCACTACATGTACTATACGGAATAGGTAGAGTAGGTTCTAAATGTGGTGAGATAACAAGCACGAGTGTGCAGGAGACAGAATAGGGTGAAATGATACTCCATCTGCCAGCACAAGAGGGTAAGGCTGCAGGCTTCGATGGGCCAGAATGTGACTGAAGGATGTTCAAAAGCAAACATTTGATCCATTGAGCATAGGCTTTCTAGAATTCTGTCCAATGTCAAAGAATGTGGAGCAGTCCAGCCCTAACTTGGCATAGTATTTTGTACAAAATTTAGAGCCCATCCTCCGCTTACACACATGTGCAATTTATGTTACCATAATACAGCATTGGATGAACAATATGGCAGCTTCAAGAAAGGTGCAAGTGTCATATTGAAAATGCCATTATGACCTTGGATGTCATTGTTCAAAGACATTTACAGCTTGCCAGCAGCTCATTGATCTGTTCTCCAACAGGTCACCAGAATTCTGAGGATCATTGTGGGAGGATCACAATGGTTCCATGAAGCACAAATCTGCCCTTCTGTCTCAGGATGCCAGCATTCCTGCTTCTACCATTGCCTCTTGAGAAGCACTTTTGCTGTTATCTATCATGCATCCAGCCCAGACAGAGGTAACCTGGGCAAGATAGTGCAGTCAGCATCAAGCCATCCTGACCCAGAGCAGTTCAAATTTCCCAAGGCCCTCTGCAGTGTCCTCCATTAAAAGTCAGCAGCCTTCATCACTCATACTGCAGCTACTGGGGAAGCACTTCATCGAATTCATATCGGCAATGACACATGGAAAACAGATGCTGAGGGAATGCACAAAGGTGATTAGTTTATTTTGTTTTATTATTGATTGAGCTTCTAAACTTGGATATGCATTTTCTGCTGGCATTTATCTTTTGTGTTGTTGGTGATCAGTGACAGAGGAAAGATAAGAAGTGTGGTATTCATGTTGAATGTAGTACTTGTGGTTGAGTTACTGACGACAATTAGTCACAAATCTTGATAGCTGCTCAGCTGGGTAATGCAGCTTTTCTCCAGCGCAGTCAGGGAAGTGGAAATGTTGTTTGAGGACTCTGCCGATTTGCCCTATATCATTCCTTATGACTAACTGGTTTATCATTCTCGGCTTGCATGTGCACATCTGTCCAGGGCCTAAATTGTAAACCATGTCATGAGTAGATTACCTTTATTACCCAGTAGTTAGCCCATGACTTGCTATTATGCTCCAAATATCCGGGGATCACTGATTGAAGGAATTATGCCTGGTGCTAGGATAACAGTTGTTCACTTGGATGATGTAATGACTGTGGTCTAATACAGCTGTCCATTGGGGCCTGAAATTCAAAAGAAAGCAACGGGGCTCAAGTCATATTTAGGGTTATATGCAGCAGTCAATGGTACCAAACAGCCAGAGGAAGGTTGTAATCCAAGCAAACTCTTGTTCTTGCTCTACATGCTTATCTCTGACATTCCTGAGAAGTGAAGGTGTGGTGTTGAAGGGAACAGGTGATAAAGCCTGCCCAAGGATCAAGTGCTGTTAAAGTTCATGTGCCAACATATCTCAGCAGCCTCCCCATGATATGACCCTCTTTAGAGAATGTATGTGCATAACTCTCAGCACAGCACCACAGGCCAGTCATGAAGGAGCCACAGTGGAGGCTTCCCTGTGACACCCCTGAATTGCACAATCTCAAATAGACCATTGTTCTCTGCAAACTACACAACCTTCAGGAGAACAGTGACCACAATGCCACATAACCCTGCCATAACAACCTCTGTAAGATTTGTCAGATCATCGACATGGATGACATCATCATACATGAGAATACCATCCACCAGGTACACGGTACATACTCTTGCAACTCAGCCAACGTTGTCTACCTAATACGTTTCAAGAAAGGATGTCCCAAAGCATGGTACATTGGGGAGACCATGCAGACGCTATGACAACAGATGAATGAACATTGCTCGACAATCACCAGGCAAGACTGTTACCTTCCTGGTGGCAAACACTTCAGTGGTCACAGGCATTTGGCTTCTGACCTTTGGGTAAGCATTCTCCAAAGCTGCCTTCACAACACAACACAGCACAGAGTTGCTGAGCAGAGACTGATAGCCAAGTTCCGCACACATGAGGACGGTCTCAACAGAGATCTTGGGTTCATGTCCCACTATCTGTAACCCCTGTGACTTGCCTGGGTTAGCAAAATCTCACTTACTATGCTGTCTGGAGACAAAACACATTTCTTTATTCTGTGCTCAATGCTCCTTCCACTGACATTGTTGACCACTTTAAGACTTGAATAGCAGGTTAGGTGTAAAGATTCGCGTTCTAATCAGTAATCTGTAAACTGTCTGTTCTGTCTGAGGCCAGAACACCTCATTCACCTGACAAAGTGGGAAACCTCAAAAGCTTGTGAGTTTACTATCAAATAAATCGGTTGGACTTAAACCTGGTGTTGTCAGACTTCTTACTGTGTTTACCCTAGTTCAACGCTGGCATCTCCACATCATGACCACCCCCCCCCCCCCCCCCCACCCCGAATCCACAGAGCCACTTCTTTGCATTGGGATCCTCACGAGCGCTGCGCCAAGTTGTATGTACTCACTTCTGAGTTCCCCTCCAAGTTCAGGTCGCCAAGTGCATGCTTTCCAAAGCCTGTTATGAATCACATCATTCTGACATCGAGCTGACATGGGATTTAAGTTTGATGTGGGGGGATGATTCCATCAAATGACAATAATTTATGAAATTAACGTTCTTGACATTCAATGCCATTGATGCAGGGAGGGACAAAGCATGTCCTCAAATTATTTCATCAGGAAATGCGCTTAGGTCCTTATCATAAGATTTCCTAATCTTGCCATTGAACAGGCTCATCCCAACAGGCTCAAAACATCTTGGCCAATATTTCACACTTACTAATATCGTAACTGTCTCACCAATCATCTGCTTCCTAAAACACAGTTTAGCTGCAATGAAGACTCCAGACTTCAATAAAACCTCAGTCGAAACATGGATAAAAGAACTGAATTCTGCAGTGAGAAGAAAATGGCCATTCTGAACATCAAGGCAGCATTTGACTGAGTGTTATATCAAGTGGCACTAAAAAAAACTGAAGTCAATGGGAATCAGGGAGGAAAATCTCCACTTGTTGCAGTCATTGCTAGGATGTGGAGGCTTTGGAGAGAATACGGAAAAGGTTTAATGGGTTTACTAGGATGTTGCTTATTATGGAGAGTATTAGCTATGAGGAGAGATTGAGTAAACTGGGATTGTTCTCCCTGGAAAGACAGAGGCTGAGGTGCAACTTGATAGAAGTTTATAAAATTATAAGATGCATAGATCGGGTGAACAGTTAGAAGCTTTTTCATAGGACAGAAATGACAATTACAACCGTGCACAAGTTCAAGATAAGGAGGGAAAAGTTCAGGGAGATGTGCAGGGGAAATTTTTAATACAGGGGGTGGTGGGGCCTGGAATACACTGCCAAGTGAAGTAGTTGAGGCAGATACGTTAGCAACATTTAAAACTTGTCTAGATAGATAAATGAATAGACAGGGAATAGAAGAATACAGGTAGTTGATCTAAGTATGACGGTGTAATCGGCACAGGCTTGGAGAGCGAAAGGCCTGTTTCTGTGCTGCACTGTTCTTTGTTCTTTGCTCACACAAAGAAAATAATTGTGCTTATTGACCAATCTGCTCAGCGTCAGGACATCATTTCTGGAGTTTCTCACGGTCGTGCTCAAAACCCAACTATTAATAATTGTCACATCAATGATCCTCCCTTCATCATAAGGTCAGAAATGGAGATGTTTGCTGATAACTGTGCAACATTCAGTTACATTTACAACTTCTCAAAGAATGAAACAATCCATGCTTCCCTGTAGCAAGACATAGAAATCATTCAGGATTGATCTGATAAGTAGCAGAAACATTCAAAATACACAAGTGCCAGGCAAAGATCATCTTCAACAAGAAACTCTCGAGCTACATGTCATTGGCATTATCATCGCTGAATCCATTACCATCAATATCCTGCAAAAGAGGAAATTAAACCACTTAACGGCTTGTCAATCAGGTAACATTGAGGTTAAGATTAATGGGATAGATGAGAAGCATTCAAGCATGAAGGGAAATGAAAATGAACACATCAACGAAGCCCTCTCTCCGGCAGAACTTTGACATTGACAGATCAAATGTTTCCAGTTTGATTGAGGGGGTTCAAAGGTTTTAATTTGTTAGGCAGCCTCAGAAATTTCAAATCAAAGTTGTGTGCATACACTGGGATTGAGTGCACTGCAGTGCAGAATGGAACAAACTTCAATCTCTCTGTCAGAGGACTTCAAAGGGATCTGCTCACACCTGCAGTTTCTGACAAAGAGAAGGGAAAATTTCTGCTGCAGCATGGAGTGCTGCTGTGATTTAATATCCTGTCAGGTAAGCAGAGAGCATGGAGATTAATTGACCTGACGTTTTCAGAATTTTCACAGCTGACAGGCGGAAATACAAATATTGATCACAGGGCTGCCTGAAATCACCATACCTGGGATAATCTTCTGGTCTGCCAGAGCTAGAAGAGGCTGTCTAGCAATGACACACCCATCCAGGTGGAGAGTGGTGAGGTCAGATCCTTGCCTCCAGCCTAAATCTGGCACAATCCCCTGGACTCTTGACAGACAATTCCACTGCAGCCTGGCAGTGGCGGAGAGGCAAATACCCACTGGACCTACCTCCTTGACCCCTCCTTGGGGTCCAAGGCACCAGGCCAGGCTGCCGGGGGAAATGCGCCGGTGGCAAGGTGCTTGGCTGGATTGGGGGAGGGAGTGAGGGAACTGAGGGGAAAAAGGACTAAGTGGGGTCTGAGTGGGAAGGGGTCTTCATTTTTGGGGGAGAGAGGGCCTGTCTCCAGGAGTGAAGATTTTGGCGTCATTTTTAAAGTATCTTCCAGCCTTCCGGACTACATGGATTTATTACACCTCATCTGGTGTCACAACAAGTCCATAGCAACGCCAACTCCCTGGCCCTGCATTCAATCCTGGAACACCTAGATAACAAAGACATCTACATCAGATTCCTATTTATCAATTATAGTTCAGCGTTCAACACCATTATACGTCATCTCCAAACCCTGTGGCTTAGGCCTCAGCACCTCCCTATGTGACTGGATCCTAAACTTCCTAACCCACAGACTGCAATCAATAAAGCCAGGCAACAACACTTCCTCCATGAACATCCTCAATACTGGTGCCCCACGAGGCTGTGTTCTCAGCCCCTAACTATACTCCTTATACACTTATGGCTGTGAGGCCAAAATCCCCCCAGCTCGATTTTCAACTTTGCTGATGACACACTGTAGAGAGTCGAATCTCAAACAATGATGAGATGGAGCACAGGAAAGAGATTCTGAACTGGTGCGATGAAAATAATTTCTCCCTTAATGTCAACATTCAGGAAGCATAATGGAGCTCTGTCTCTGTCTATATCAATGGGGATGAAGTGGAAATGGTCAAGAGCTTCAAATTTTTAGGTGTCCAATTCACCAACAATCTGCCTTTGTCCTTCCATGCTGATACAATATTTAAGTAAGCCCACCAATGCCTCTAATTTCTCAGAAGACTAAGAAAATTTGACACATCAGCTGTGACTCTCACCAACTTTTACTGATGCACCGTAGAAGGCATTCTTTCTGGTTGTATCACAGCTTGGTATGGCTCCTGCTCTGCCCAAGACCACAAGAAACTACAAAGAGTTGTGAACAAAGCCTCATCCATCACACAAACCAGTTTCCAATCCACTGATACTGTCTACACTTCCTTCTGCCTTGGAAAAGCAGTCAGCGTAATTTAAAGACCAAGCGACCTGGGCATTCTCTCTTCCACCTTCTTCCATTGGAAAAAAGATACAAAAGTCTGAGGACATTTACCAATCGACTCAAGAACAACTTCTTCCCTGCTACCATTAGACTTTTGAATGGACCTACCTCACATTAAGTTGATCTTTTTCTACACAGCTATGACTGTAACACTACATTCTGCACTCTCCTTTTCTTCTCTATGAAGAGTATGCTTTGTCTGTATAGCATGCCAGAAAAATACTTCTCACTGCATGCTAATACACATAACAATAATAAATCAAATCAATCTCCCGACAGCTAGGCTGGCTGGGGGAGTTGCTCAAAATGAGTTTTTAGCATCTTTCAGGTGAGTGAATCCCACCTGACACCATCCATGCCAACAGGAAATACTCCCATTTTTCCACCAGCATCGCCGTTTAGATCTAATTTGGGGGAATCATGGCCATGAAATCCATGGGAATTTGACAGGCTGGATGCCGAAAGGATTTTTAATGTTGTGAGAGAGACTAGAACCAGGGGACAAGTTTAAAAATAAGGGATCTTTTAATGAGATGAGGCAAATTTATTTGTCTCAAAGTTGTTAGTCTCTGAAGTTCTCTTCCTCAGAGAGCAGTGGAGGTTGGATCATTGAATATGTTTAAGGCTGAATTAGATAGATTCTTGAATACCAAAGGGGTCAAACAGTATAGGAGATAGATAATCAGGAAAGTTGAGGCCACAATCAGATCAGCCACGAAGTTATATGGCAGAGCAAGCACGAGGGGCTAAAAGACTCTTGCTACTAATTTAATGTTGAAGGGTTAGATTGAGGGGCCCCAGCGAAGGGTCATCTAGACCTGAAATATTGGCTCTACTTTCCCTCTACGGATATCAGACCTGCTGAGATTTTCCACCATTTTCCTGCTATTAATTTATTTGTTTATATGACAACCTACAGTATAAATCCTTCAGATGAACACTGTGGTGGCTAAGTTGACTGAAATGGCTTATCCAGTCATTTAGCTCATTGTTGTTGTTGTGGATTATTATTGTGCACAAATTGGCTGTGTCATTTACTTAAAAATGAATAGCAGAACATTGAAAAAATGATTTATCTGTGAAGTGCTAAGAGATGCTTAAGGATGTGAAATGTGCTACGGTAAAGCTTAGGATTTCTTTCCAGGGATAACAGGGTGCTCTTGATTTTTATTTAGTTGTTTCATCATATTTAGTGGCTTGACTTTGAGTCAATAACTGTGAAACCAGGGAAATCTTGATATGCTGTAATTGTACTTTAACGATAAAAGCTTCTGAGAAGATGCATCATCATAATGCATTTTATCAGATAGCTAGAGGGACAAACAAGGAAATGGAAAGAGATATTGAAGCTGAGTCAAAACCAATCTATGTAAAACTTTGGTTATAGAATAGCACTGTTTTGACCCTTACTATTTTTATGATAGAGTTAATTTTTAATTTTTGACTGCTTGCTATGTATTGTAGACAGTAATATTAGTGGGAATTTTATTAATGAAAAGACAACTGTTAATATGGCTGTTGTAGGGTTTATCCCCCCTGTTCATGCTTGATTCACTCTGTTACAGTCTTAACTCAATCTTTTGTTTAGATAGCCAACTTTCCCCTCAGGTAGAAACCTCAGTAATACAGCTTAATTTAGTCCCATGATGTCCATGGGATCTTGAAAGTCGGAGCTCATTTCTGGTATACCCAATCATTACTAGCCAATCTAACCCCTCAATATGTTTTCTACTTAATGAAATTTATATTTGCAATCAACTATCAGCTGGTTATGAAGAATCCTGCTTCGAATACCAGGAAGTAGATTTTGTAGCCTTGAGCCTATTAACAGCTAGTCTTCATCAACAACTCAGAACTATATACATATACGCACACAGTAGAGGATATGTTATAGAGCTGACTCTGTCTCCAGTCTTTTCACATCTCTGCCTATTCTAGACTGAGCCAGGTTTGGAGTATTTGCTTTCTTACATCATGGTGTGGTGCTACTGTACTCACCCCCACATTAACTCTGTATGTACCAAACCTGACTACTATACCTCTTCTCTGATCTTTATCTGATGGACATGGAATTGGATATCAGGTTGACACAGAGATTGAAAGATTTGAAAACATCAAATTTGACAAAGGACTCATTGATAGCTGGTCATGTAATGATATCTGCAACAACTCATCAATGCTCGTTCAACAGCAGCTTCCTAACTGCCATCTAGAGGGTCAAGAGAAGTAGATGTATGAGAACACAACCATCTGTGGCATGGTGGCACAGTGGTTAGCACTGCTGCCTCATAACGCCAGTGATACGGATTCAATTCCTGTCTTGGGTCACTATCTGCATGGAGTTTGTACATTTTCCCCATGTCTGTGTGGGTTTCCCCAGGGTGCTCCAGCTTTCTCTCACAATCTGAAAGACAGGCTGGTTAGGTGCATTGACACAAACAGGCGTGGGAATGTGATGAATAGGGAAATTTCACAGTAACTTAATTGCAGTGTTAATTTAAGTCTTTCTTGTGACTAATAAATTAACTTTACCTGCAAGTTGCTATCTGAGCCACACATAGTCCTGAAATGGAACGATGTTACTATCCCTTCACTATCACTAGGTCAAAATCTTGGAACCTGCTTGTGTGGGATGGTGGCACAGTGGTTAGCTCTGCTGCCTCACAACGACAGGGACCTGGGTTCAATTCCTGGCTTGTGTTGCTGTCTGTGTGCAGTCTGCACATTCTTCCCGTGTCTGTGTGGATTTCCTCTGGGGTGCTCTGATTTCCTCTCACAGTCTGAAAGGCATGCTGTTATGTGCATCTGTAATGGATTTCAGGGTCAGTTGGCTGTGAATTTAATCAGTGGTGCAAGTTGGGATGCGTAGATATGAAGCACATTGCATTGTCATTTACGAAATTGGATAATCATGAGTAGGCAAAAAAAAAATGTTTCCTTTGCCAAATTCTGGAATTGTATACTGATCACTTCCTGAGAGTTGGGGATCTAGATTAGCAATGGTTTCTTCCAGGCAGCACCTTTGATTGAATGAATGAAAAGGGGTTTCTCAGGTCTGGCTAGCCTGAAATTCAAACAATGCATCTCACTGTTGTAGGTTGTAAACCCTTTGAAGCTCAATTTCCAAAGGAAATTCAATGGGGTCTTATAGTGTCTCACAGTATAAGCTTACTCAAGTAAAACTTCTATCTTTCTATTTCCAGGTTCTCCTCTTCTCTGGACAAACTTCTTTTCTAGCGAAAGTTATCTACATCTGTAGCTTCACTTAGGAGTTTCAGAGTCTGTTGAATATAACCTTTTCCATAGTTTATTTCTGTATTCTTATAAGGGTCGGTATTTTTGATCAGGTGCTACCATAATAAACAATCTTACTTTGGAGACATAGAATATAGAACAGTACAGCACAGTATAAGCTCTTCGGCCCTCAATGTTGTGATGAACTATGTCCAAAAGATCAAGCTATCCCACTCCCTAACATTCTAGTGTGTTCCTTGTGCCTACCTACTAACTTCTTAAAAGTTCCTAAAGTGTCCAACACCTCTGTCACAGCAGGCAGTGCATTCCACACCCCAGTCACTCTCTGAGTAAAGAATCTATGTCGGACATCCCTCCTATATCTCCCACCATGAGCCTTATAGTTATGCCCCCTAGTAATAACTACATCCACTTGAGGAAATAGTTTCTGAACGTCCACTCTATCTATCTATCCCTCTCATCATCTTATATACTTCTATTAAGTTGCCTCTCATTCTCCTCCGCTCTAAAGGAATCGTGGTGGATGATGCAAGGAACATACAAAGTTCTGTTGACCTCAGGTGTAATTTCCCAATCATGGGGCGAATGCAGCTGGAAAATCCTATCTAAAGTTTTCATTAAGAAGTTATGACCATACATAATATCTGTATGTACACAGTAGAGGATACAGGTATGGAGTTGATTCCATCCTTGGTCTTTACATATTTCTGTCCATTTCTAGACTGGAGTTGGGTCATGTGCCTTCTTAGATCATTGTGTAGGTGGGACAGTATTCACTCCTACATTAACCCTAAGTGTACCAAATTCTACCATAGCAGGTTACAACAGTGCATACAAGTGCTGTTTAGTTATGAACTGAAAGGTTTTCAGTTTAAATCAGGTTTGGTGTAAAGTATAATATTATGTATGGAAGTAAATTCACTAACAAAGAAAGTTTTATGCAACTTTTTTTAAAGGTGAGTTTCAGTGAAACAAGTTTACTTTGAATAAGAAATTAAGGCCAACTTTGTGAAAGCTACTCTACTATTTTAAAAGCTTCCTTGTGAAAAAGAAAGTATCAAATATCTGCCACTAGCTTGCAAGTTGACTTCGTGTTTATCTGCAGTGTTAAATCTACAGGACATATGATGGACCCAATGTTATTTGCCCAATATTGAACAAAAGTCAAATCGCCCCCTGGAAATAGATCTATTGCTTATAGAACTGATGTTATGGAAAGCAACAGGTCAAGCATGATTTCCCCTTCATAAATCCATGCTGACTGTCTGATCTCCCCACTGCTTTCTAAATGCTCTGCTATAAAGCTCTGGATAATAGATTCAAGAATTTTCTCCACTACCAATGTTAAAGCTTACTGATCTATAATTCTCTCTTCATCCCTTTTTGAATATTGGAGTGACTTTAGCTACCCTTCAATCTATAAGTATTGTTCCAGAGTCTATGGAATCCGGAAAGATGACCACCAATGCATCCACTATTTCTAGAGCCACTTTCTTAAGTACTCTGGGATATAGAATATCATGCCCTGGGAATGTATCCGTCTTCTTTACTCAAAGAGTGATTAGGGAGTGGAATGCCCTGCCTGCAGCTGTTGTAGATGCGCCAAGTTTGGTGGCGTTTAAGAGGTTAGTTGATAAGTATATGGATGAGAAGGGAATGGTTTAGTTAGAGGGGCATTGCTTTTTATTTTGGTCGGCACAACATCGAAGGCCGAAGGGCCTGTTCTGTGCTGTATTGTTCTATGTTCTATGTTCAATGCCATCAGTTTTCCCAGCATCATTTCTCTTCTAATATTGTTCTCTCTCAATGCTTCCCTCTCACTAAATCTTACATTCTCCAATATTTCTGGCACCTGACTTGTATCCTCTTTTGTGAAGATAGAACCATAATATGCATTTAGCTGCTCAACTAATTTTTTGTCCCCTATTATCATTCCTCCATTTCTGTCTGTAAGGGGCCTATATTTGTCTTCACCAACCTCCTTCTCTTCACATATATCTATGGAAACTTTTGGTGTCAGACTTTGTTCCCTGCAAGCTTGCTTTCGTACAGTATTTTCCTCTTCTTTATCTATCCCTTGATTCTTCTTTGCTGAATTCTAAACTGCTTCCAATCCTCAGGCCTATTTTTTTTCTTGAACAAAAAGGGCTTCCATTCAAGAAATGTGCAATTGTTGTATGAACATCATCTGAACATTATGCATGTGTGTGTCAGACACCCAGCAGCATGCATTGAAGATTTATATTGAGGAATTCTGATGTCCCAGAAATCTTTGAGGAGTAGCATAAGGTGCAGGGATGCCTCATGGAGGACATGGAGTCCCTGCTTCAGGCTTGGTTGATGATACATCTGTGGAGGCCTAAGACTGATGGGGAGACCAATAAAATGAGGCCCACGTTGCCACCTATTCAATAATGGAGTGGTTCATAGGGCTCCTCAGGTGCTTGCACCGCTCTGGAGGGGGTCCTCCAATGTAGCCCCTGATATCAACCCACATTGTGGTGACTTGCTACACAACCTGGCACAGTGGTGAGGAGATCTTTTGGAGGAAGAGTATGTGGAGGCCAACCAGCTAGCGTCACTGGGGAGAAGGCAGCTCAGTAAGAGCAGGTGGAGAAAGAGGAGCATGACGAACAACACCACCCAGGCGCGGAGGGGCCAGTGACAGCAAAGATCAGGCATGCGAAGGCAGTGAGGGAGGCCCTGATCAGCACACGCTTTGGTCACGAGGGGCTGTGTTGCTGCATGAGTGCTCCATTCGCCCCGCCTGTGGGAGTGCAGAGATTTGGCAGTCATTTAGGAGAAGTGTTAGATAAGGTAAAATACTCACCTGTGCTGCCCAGATGTGGTCACTCAGTTTCTGGTGGCACTGCTTCCCGGTTCTCTTGGCCAACACCCTGGCACGAACACATGCTGTCACCATCTCTCAAGTTGCATTTCCATTCCTTCCTCTGGATGGCATCTTGCTGGGGTGCCTCTCCTTGCCTCAACCGCTTCCAGCAACCTGGCCAGATCAGCATCTGAAAAATGGGGACCTGTCTTCCTGGAGGCCATTTCTTCCCGCACTGCCTGTCTGTCCATCTTTGGTGTTTTTAATGGACTGTCCCTTGTTCGGGCAAATCAGCTGCAAACAGTTTGAGCAAGTCATGCGCCCATTGAGCATTCCAGCAAGTTTAATGTAGTTTGGGTTGTTACCATGAAAGGGAAGCCAATTCAACACTTACAGGTGTTGCTTGGGGGGGGGGGGAGTGTAGGGGGTGGAATTTGTGCTTCTATGATGATTAGGGGCAGGGGAAAGAGAAGATCATTTCAGTCACCCATTGGAGGCAGAGGGAGTGATGAGAGAGCCATATGCCATGAGTTTGGGGGGAAAGGTTTGCGGAGGGATCTCTAATGTCTCAGGGAGGGTGAAGCTATATCTGGCCCTGTGGAAGGTTAGGGGATTCTGTCAGCAAAGCCATTTTTATTCTGTTTTTCCTGTGCAATGCGCAGTTTGCAGTCTCTGATCTGAGCTACAGGCTGTCTGGAGAAATAGGCTTCCAGTGGCTCGAAATAGTCTAGCCCATTTTTTTCAAAGTGCATAAAATTGGGAGTGAGAGCTCACCCAAAAAAGCTCACACTCTCTTGTTTTCACACTAGCTAGACACTTAGAAAAAATTTCGTAAAATTTCACCCCATGAGCAGAATCCCAAGAACATCTGGCCCATATTTCATAGGATCCCTACAGTGTAGAAGGAGGCCATTTAGCCTATCAAGTCTGCACCGACCACAATCACACCGAGGCCATATTCCTCTAACTTCTTGTCTGTACCCTGCTAATCCCCCTGCTAATGGGGTCAATTTAGCATGGCCAATCCATCTAATATCTTTGGACTGTGGGAGGAAACCAAAGCACCTGAAGAAACCCACGCAGACATGAGGTGAATGTGCAAACTCCACACAGACAATGACCTGAGGCTAGAATTGAGCCTGTGAAGCAGTAGTGCTACCCACTATGCCACCATGTCATCCCTGGGTTTATGACATAATTAGTGATAAGCACAGAGATACAAGCAGTAATACTTTACACGTTGTGGGGGAGCACTAATCACTAACTAAGCCATTCTTCAGAAATGGACAAGATCATTTTGTAAACAGGAACTGCTCCAATTAATTCAGAGTAAATTTCTTTTGATTTTGGAATGACTTTGGGCAGTATTTTCCCATCTCACCCAAATTGTAACAGACAGGACACGGACCGTGCAAATGCCCATTGGCCATGAGCAGGATTTTCCAGTCTTGGGAGAGCATGCCTGGAAAATCCCATCCTTTGTGTTTGCTGCTCATTCAGGGTAATTTTAACTTTGTGGATGGAACATAATAGTATCAATATCAATGGAAACAAAAATCAGGAGTGATCTACCATGTTTGTGTCTGAGTTGATAATGCCCATGATACACTAAGACTCAAACTCAAAATTACCTCCATTGGTAGAGCACTGAGGCTGGAATTTTACTGGCATGCCCAGCCTGATTCCAGGGGTAGGTGAGGCTCGGAGAACAATTCTCCATTGGAAGGATCATACAAATCTCGGGCGGATGTGCCGGTAAAATTCCGCCAGCGTAACTGGCTTTGAAGCTTTCCACCAATATTTTCCTGCATAAGCTTGCATCCAAAAATGTAAAATTTCACCAATTTAAAAAGAAATCTGAATTTATCTGAGCACAAAATGACCTTGAAATGAAATCTCTAACTATGATTCATAGCCAATGAAAATTTCTCCCAGATAGGAAAAACAAGCCCAGCAGAATATGGTTGATTATCCAGTATGTGTGTTAAGGCCTGAAGACCTGACTATATTGTGGTATAAATGCAAGCTGTTCTTGTGCAGTTGTTCTTGTTTGCAAGCTGATTCCTGGAATTATTGATTTTATGTTTACCTACAAATGTATGTTGTTTGTACCGGTACGATGAAAGAAGGCTCCTATTAACTGCAGCACTGTTCCTCTATTGGATTTTCATGCATAACTTTGAAGAAGAAGCTTAGATTGTGTATGCTGAAATCTCACATTAATTGTAAGAATAAAGGTCAGAGTTAGCTATGAATAACCCCGAACAGTATCCTAATATTCCACAACATTTATTTTACTGAATTTTGTAATATGTGAATCATCTGAATGCTGAGGATCAAAGTGAGTCTGAAGACATATATAAATGGTGCTTTTTTATTTTAGTATACTGTTTGTCAGTGCCTCCTGGGAAAAATAGGTCATCTTAGTGCACAGGCTTCTGCTGTATTGTTGAAGGGAAGATGAAGGTAATGGTTGATGATATTCTGAAGCTTGCTCTTAGTAAACATATGCAGCATTGTGATGGAGACTCAGATGGATCTATTCAACATGTTTAGCTCTTTAAGCACTCTAAACTATGCCCCAGGTTTGACTGGAACATAGAATGGCGTTGTGCAAACCAAGAGTAATTTATTAACAAAGAGCCCAGTGAGTAATTTATTTTTGTCACGTGAAATACTGCAGGCAATTTATTCTTTACACAGTGTTACACATCTTCAGATTAGATCCAGTCCAAAGTCTCAGCCTTGGCTTTATTATACACAACTGGTGATTCTAAGGATAGAGCCAAGAACATGTTTGTCCCTCTGATTGCTTTGACAAGGCTGTGCCTCTAAAGGCCACACTTGTCCAAAATGGCTACCAATTAATACTGCTGAGTAATGTTATTACCCTCTTCTTTTATTTCTTAGTTTAAAAGCCATGATTAACACAGCCACTAGAGCAACTCAGCAGCCAGTAGAAAGTAGCTTTCATTTCAGACAACATGTTGATATAGATGTTAGCTGATGTTTCAAAGGAACATTTCTTTCTGATTGCCTTATGACTCTTCCCACCTCTCATCTCACCTTCATCTTGCTATTTGGTGTAATTGTGGACCTATAGATTTCTTCCCCATTTTCTTTTCTTCACTTCATCCTTTCCCCTTCTGGTTTCCTGCTTTCAGATACCCAAGAATCGCCATCTTCCCAGTCAGAGCAGCTCTAAGGAAGGGAGAAAGAGCAATGGCACAACCCTCAAAGTGTCAGATCATCTCATCTGACACTGGCAGAGTCCAGCTCTGGTATTGGCAGTTCATGTAACTTACAATATAGAATTGGGTGAAGTTCAAGTTTATTTATTAGAGTCACAAGTAGGTTTATATCAACACTGCAATGAAATTACTGAGAATCCCCTAGTCTCCACACTCCGGTGCCTGCTTGGGTACACTGATGGTCAATTCAGTATGGCCAATGCACCTAACCAGCATGTCTTTCAGTCTTTGGGAGGAAACTGGGACTCCCATAAACTGAAACTGGATATGATCGGCGCAACTTGTGGGCCGAAGGGCCTGTTTGTGCTTAGTGTTCTATGTTCTCCCAGAGGAAATACACACAGACACGGGGTGGGGGGTGGGGGGAGAACGTGCAAACTCCACATTATCAACCAAGCTGAGAATCAATGCAGGTCTCAGGCACTGAGGCAGCAGTACTAACCATGTGGCCACTGTGCCATCCACAGCACAAGTGCACTGAAACCAAACCCAGAGAAAAGAGAGTTCATGTACCAGCTCACCAGTGGGTGAGAGCACAGACAAGCTCAGCTGTAGGGAACTCACACCAAGTCTTCAATGGTTCTGATGAGGATGCGCTCCGAGGTGCTGAGAGTATTGGTTGGCCAAGGTATATGAAAGAGTCCAGCTGCAACTTAACAGAGAATGTGATGTAGAAGTCACAACACCACTCACTGCCAAATCCACAAACTCACCACAGCCCCCCCCCCTCTCTCTCTCTCTCTCTCTCTCTCCAGTACTTAGAGAGGTTTGTAGTGACAGAGCTGTTCTAAATGACCTTACCTGCCAGCTGATTCCTTTGAATAATGCTTGTGGCTGGTGAGTGACAAGCAAACACGTGAATGAACTTGCATGGTCCAAGTTTACAAATGGAGCATCAGGTCAAACAGTCAGGCCGAGTGATGACAGCACCCGAGACTTCCAGTGCACACAGGGTATGCTCTTGTCGATGTCCTTTACCCTTTCCAGCTGTGGACAACATCCAAGTTGTGCTGGAATGACTGGAAGTGGCAGTTCCCACTCACTTGGAGAGCTCATGAATTTCATGCCTGAGTTTCAGTAGCACTGAATGCATGAAGGTCTTCCCTGAATGTCAGTTGTATTGTTTTGACAGCACAGATACAGCAAGAAGTGTAATACAGCTCATTTGTCTTTCCATTAAGCTCAGTTGGTGAAAGCAGTATACAAGTGGTGCCTGAGGTGATTATTAAGCAGGCAGTGTTGTTTTTTTTTGACAATTATTTCTGTTCTTTCGTGGGATGTGAGTGTTGCTGGCTAGGGGAGCAGTTTTGTTGTCAATCCTTAATTGTCCTTAAGGTGGTTGTGAGACATTTTCTTGAACTGCTGCAGTCCATCTGGTGTAGGTACACCCACAGTGCTGGTAGGAAGAGAGTTCTGGAATTTTAAACCAGCAGCAATGGATTGGCAATATAGCTCCAAGACAGAATTACTTGTGACTTGGAGGGATGCACTGGAGGGCATTTTAGAGAAGGAAGGATAGACATTTAAGGATGGGGTGTATGGACTTTTAGGGAATTAAGGGATAGCAGAGGGGGGAGAAGAGGAAGGGGATAATCAGCCACGATGATACTGAACGACACAGCATGCTCAACAAGCCACATTTTCTACTCTTGCTCCTATTTCTTGTGCTTCCTGGACAATATTTTTTTCACTTCTGTGTTGCCAATTAATGATATCCACTGTGCAGCTTCCTTGGTGTGAAGCACAGAAGACTAATATTTAGCTCCTACACCATCAACTTCTCAGGCTGGTTAATTTGCAAATATAGGCAGAATACTTCATAGAATCATAGAATCCTACAGTGCAAAACAGAGGCCATTCAGCCCATGGAGTCTGCACCAACCACAATCCCATCACGCCTTATTTCTGTAACTCATGCATTTACTCTAGCTAGTGCTCATGATACAAAAAGGGCAATTTAGCGTGGCTTATCTACCTAACACGCACATCTGGAGACTGTGGGAGGAGAATAGAGCACCTAGAGAAAACCCATGCAGATATGGGGAGAATGTGCAAATATAACACATGTAGTGACCCAAGCTGGGATTCGAACCCAGCTCCCTGGTGCTGTGAGGCAGTAGTGCTACCCATTGCGCCATTGTGCTGCTTCAAGGCCTTGTTCTAGTGCAGTATTGCCTTTACAAACCCTGTCTCCAGCTTGCTTAAAAGAACTTTAAAGTAACTGGCTGGCTATATGTTCCAGAGAAATTCTATAGTCTATGTCTGTTGTAGTTATAGGCTGAGATTTCAACAACACGGGCTGAAAATCCTGCAAAAGCTGGAAAATGAGTATCTCAATGGCAAAATCTCATTTTCATATTTTCCCACCCCCACCTGTGATGAACTGAGGATCCCACCCCAGAAGATGACAATGAAATGATACCTAAATTGAGGTTTCCTCTTCAACATCTACTTTCCAGGGTAAATGCTTATTCCTCCTTATCATGTATCAACTGTTGTGCTTTACTGATGTCTCTCAATGATATTGTGAAACATGCAACAAGTCATTACCATCCTTTATATTAAATCTGGGGCACACTGAAATATGGTCCTGGCAAATGTTAGAAAGTTCCAAAACACCACCCATCAGCACCAAAGTTTTGGTATAGGCCTTATTCTGGTGCTCCCCAATCTTATTAGTTGCAATGGAAATGTGAAAAGTTTATTCAGTATTGTGATCTGGCTTCTTTGGATGTCTCAAATATGAGCCATTGAGTCTTGTATGTTTAAACATGAATCGTTTATCATTAGCATTTAACTGTATACAGATTCCAGGTTACTGTCTTGCAGCGTGGTGCTGCTACTATGCGGGCTGCCTCTTTACAGATTGTTACCATGTGACTCTATACATCAGATCATGGGCAATGCCACTCTTCAGTGTCATGTTAGCCGACACCTTTATATTACAATGGCATGCACAGTAGAAACATAGAAATTAGAAGCAATAAGAGGCTATTTAGTCCTTGAGCGTGCTCCATCATTCATTTTGATCATGGCTGATTATCGAAGGGGATCTCCCCTTCCCCCCATATCCCTTGATCCCTTTTGCTCTAAGATCTATATTTAATTTCTTCTTGAAATCAGACCATGTTTTGGCTTTAGCTATATGCTGTGGTAGTGAATTCCATATGTTCATATTCTTTGGGAGAAGAAATTTCTCCTCACCTCCGTTCTAAAAGGTTAATCCCTTATTCACAAACTATGACCCCTAGTTCTTTACTTCCCCATTAATGGGAACATTCTTTCTGAATCTATCCCATCTGTTAGAATTTTATAAGTTTCTGTGAGATCCCCTCTCACTCTTCTAAACTCTAGTCAATATTATCCTAACCGACTTGATCTCTTCTCATATAACAAACCTGCCATCCCAAGAATCAGCCTGTTAAACCTTCACTGTACTCACTCTACAGCAAGTACATCCTTCCTCAGATAAGGACACCAAAACTGTACACAGTATTCTAGGTGTGGCCTCACTAACACCCTATACAATTACAGCAAAATATCCCTATCCCTAAACTCAAATTCTCTCATCATAAAGGCCAACGTATCATTTGCCTTCTTCACTGTCTGTTGCACCTGTGCACTTACTTTCAGCGACTGATGCAAGAGGGCTGAAAAGTATCCACTCTCTCAAATTACGCCCATTCAAG
Source organism: Sphyrna mokarran (assembly GCA_024679065.1). NCBI lineage: Eukaryota > Metazoa > Chordata > Chondrichthyes > Carcharhiniformes > Carcharhinidae > Sphyrna > Sphyrna mokarran. The sequence continues at coordinate 97,561,154 of JAGIQG010000003.1, read as the reverse complement.
TAATTATCTTCTTATTATTGCTACCAAAGTGGATAACCTCACATTTATCCACATTATACTGCATCTGCCATGCAGATGCCCACATACTCAGCCTGTCCAAATCATGCTGAAGCATCTCTGCATCCTTCTCACAGCTCAGCCTCCCACTCAACTTTGCATCATCTGCAAATTTGGGGATAATACATTCAGTTCCCTCTTTCAAATCATTAATATATAATGTGAACAGTGGAGTCCTAGCACAGTTCCCTGCGGAACCGTATTAATCACTGACTACCGATGGAAAAAAAAGACCTATATATGCCAACTCTTTGCTTTCTATCTACTAACTAATTTTCTATCCATCTCAAGTATTCACCTGTTCATGTCATATGGTGTAATTTTAGAGTTTTACTATTGGGATCTTTTTAGAATTATAAGAGAGCAAAGAATATTCCTCATGTTCCAACTTTAAAATTAGTTGCTATGTATACATACTTCTGCAGAGCAAATTTTGGGTTGGCAACGAGTAAACTGCCAACAGTATAACTCTGATTTTGCTTAGGAAGTTTTATCCTCTCCAGATATCTGTCACAGACTAGCAAAGTAGCATATTTGTGCCCTCAGATTCTAAATTATTATTATAAGATGTTGATGATATTATTAATTTTTTTTATTTTCATTGTCAATTTGAAGTAATATTTTAGGATTTTGCCTTAGCCATTAAGTAGTCCAGTTTGAATTTGTGCCTGTTGGGGTAAGATAATTAAGTGGTTAAAAGCAAATTGAGAACATTCTTCACAGCAGCTGTCTAGGTGTTAGTTTGCCTGGTTAAAACAGCCACCACATTTGTTGTAATTACACTATGTGAGATTCAAGGCTTCGTTGTCAGTGTTAAAGAAATAAGCAAAAGGTTTGAACTCAGCAGCTTGACACTAAACAAGAGCCTATGGTTTAATGGGTTTTAGCTTACTAACTGCCTTGATCTATTGACCATGCCTGGAATTCTCTCTCATCGCCTGCAGCTCGGATTCTCCAGTCCCACTGAGCGCCAAATTCTCTATTCTCGCTGGCAGCAGTGATGGGATGTGTGAGACCAGAGTATTTCCAGCCTGGATCTGTACCTTTAGGACAGAACAATCTGGATTTTAAAAAAGATATTGGTTGGAATTCTCTGGCTGTTCACGCTCTGCCACTGCTGCCAGCAAGAACAGAGAATTCGGCACTCAGCCAAATCTCCGTTCACAGAAGCAGGACCGGATAATCCCAGCTGCAAGCAAGCTTGGAGAATTCAGACCATTCTTTCTTGGCATCGTGCTAGGAAGTTACTGCCAACATTTGTTCTTAATTTCTTCATCATTCAAGGGAATAGGTTAACATATTTTATGTGAATTGTTTATGATAGATTGTATTACTTATAAATCCTTATGTATTACTTGTATTATTACAAAGCTACAAAGCTTTGTCAAGGGGATATCATGTCTGACAAATCTGTTAGGGCTCTTTGAAGAGGTAACAAGGAAGTAAGATAAAAGAGAACCAGTAAGCATGATTTGTTTAGATTTCCAGAAGGCCTTTGACAAAGTGGCACACCGGAGACTGTTAAATAAGGAGTGCCCACAGTGTTAAGAAAAGACCCTGGCATGGATACAAAAGGCAGAGAGTGGGGTTAAAGTGGTCTTTTTCAGGATGGCAGTCGGTGACTAGTGGTGTGCCTCAGGGGTTAGTGCTGGGGCCACAACTTTTCACAATATACATTAATGAACTGAAAGAAGGAACTGAAGACACTGTTGCTAAGTTTGCAGATGATACAAAGATACGCAGAGGGGCAGGTCAGATTGAGGAAACAGGGGGGCTGCAGAAGGACTTAGGCAGGTTAGGAGAGTGGACAAAGAAGTGCCAGCTGGCATACAATTATGGAAACGTGTGAGATTATGCACTTCGGAGGGAGGAATGGAGGCATAGACTATTTTCTAAATGGGAAAATATTTAGGACATCAGAAACACAAAGGGGTTGGCAGTCATTGTTAAAGATTCTCTGAAGGTTAATGTACATGTTCAGTCAGCAGTTAGGAAGACAAATGCAATGTTAGCATTCATGTTGAGAGTTAGACTAAAAGAGCAGGGGGGTACTTCTGACACTGTGTAAGGCTCTGGTCAGACCCCATTTGGAATACTGTGAGTAGTTTTGGACCCCATATCTAAGTAAGGATGTGCTGGCCTTGGAAAGGATCCAGAGGAGTTTCACAAGAATGACTCCTGGAAATGAAGAGCTTGTTGTATGAGGAACAGTTGAGGACATTGAGTCTGTGATGATTGGAGTTTAGAAGGATGAGGGGGGATCTTATTGAACCTTACAGGCTACTGCGAGGTCTGGGTAGAATGGACGTGAAAAGGATGTTTCCACTAGTAGGAAAAACTAGGACCAGACGGCACAACCTCAGGCTGAAGGAAAGATCCTTTAAAAATGAAATGAGGAAAAACTTCTTCAGCCAGAGAGTGGTGAATCTGTGGAACTCTGTCACAGATGACTGTGGAGTACAGAGATAGATAGATAGATTCTTGAATCGTAAGGAGATCAGGGGTTATGGGAAAAGGCAGGAGAATGGGGATGAAAAAAAAACCCGGCATGATTGAATGGCAGAGCAGAGTCAATGGGCTGAGTGACCAATTTTGTTCCTTTATCTTATGGTCTTATGATGTTATAAGAGGATATAACATTGTATAACTGCTCTGTATCGACAAGGATATAAAACACAAAGAAATCCCACAACACCAGTTTATTTGTAGCAAACACCACAATCTTTTGGGACAGCCTGTCCCTTCTCCAGGTGGCTGGGAGTTCTGGTTGTTAAAAATGACAAAAAGACACAGACTCAATTTACATGCATAATGTTTGGAATGTGAGTCTGAACAGCTAATCAGTTTTTAAAGGTACAGACAATGTGAGTGGAAAGAGCTTTAAGCACAGGTTAAACTTACCTGTTTAATCTGTGCTTAAATTAATTTGTACTTAAAGCTCTTTCCACTCGCATTGTCTTTGTGTAATTTTTACGACCAGAACTCTCAGCCATTTGACAAAGGGACAGGCTGTCCCAAAAGCTCACGGTGTTTGCTACAAATAAACGTGTTTGGACTTTAAACTGGTGTTGTGGGATTTCTTTGTGTTTTACCTCAGTCCAACGCCAGCATCTCCACATCGTGTCTACAAGGATATGACATTTGTTCACAACTGAATGTAACTTCTGAGGCTTAAAGGTAAACATTTGTTTCAGTCTATATGACTCTAACTACAAAGTTGGGGTGACCCAAGGGCTTTTGATCTAGTAAGACCTTAAGGAGCAGAAATACGCCATTCAGCTCCACCATTCAATTAGATCATGACTGATCTGATATGATAATCTCAACCCCACTTTCCTGTTTATCCTCACAACCTTAGAAATGTGTTTATCCTCACAACCTTCTCACTGGTTAGAAATGTGTTCATCTCAGCCTTGAACATACTTAATAACTCCGCCTCTATAGCTCTCTGCAGTAAAGAATTCAACAGATTCACAACCCTCTGCGAGAAAAAATTCCTCCTCATTTCTGTCTTAAATGGGTAACTTCTTACTGTAAGATTAGCCCTCTGGTCCTAGACTCTACTCTATCTATACCCCTCATTAATCTTGTACACCTCTATTAGATCTCCTCTAAGTCTATGTCTTTCTAAGGAAAACAATCCAAATTTGCCTAGCCTCTCCTCGTAACTCAGACCTTCCATACCAGGCAGCATCCTGGTAAACCTCTTCTGCACTCTCTCCAGAGTCTCCACGTCCTTCCGGTAGTAAGGCGACCAGAACTGGACACAGTATTCCAAATGAGGTCTAACCAACGTTTTATACCTTTTAAAACGATTTTTATGGGTGTCTCTGACATTCCCCAGTTTCTTACTGACAATCTCGAGTCAAGATCTGACTCCTTGTGTAGGTTTTCTTCGGGTGCTCCCGTTTCCTCCCACATCCCAAAGATGTGCTCTTAGGCTAATTGGCAAAACAAGTTCTTCCTAAATTATCTCAAATTTGGTTTTTAATCCATAGATGTATAAATATAGACAGGGATCACGGATAGATGTGGGAACGTTGGGGTGGCAGCGCGGGCTTGTTGGGCCAAAGGGCCTGTTTCCCATGCTGTTTTGTTCTTTGTTCTTTGTCCTTCAACCCCCAGGGCTTCCAGTTTCCTCCACACCCGTCTACATGATCATGATTAGTGTTTGCTTTTGAAAACAATTATTGATTCACTTCAGTGTGGCGTCATGCTGCCACGGAGGGAAAGTACACTATGGGTGGATGGTACAACATCAGACTCTTTCATTATATTAGCATTTATTCAAATTCATGGAAATCAGATTCATGCTTTCACAGGATATGAACCTGATCACATCATCAGTGGTAGGGGAGGGTGGTGGAGCAGAAAAGACCTCAAACTAAGATCTCACTGGTGCAAATCCCAATTTGATCCACTCATGGAATTTAATGGCCACAACAGGATTTGCACCCCATCGTGACTTTGGCTGCCAGATCTTGCATGAACTGTCAGAATTTGGGAAAAAGGTTGAAAACTCATTGTCTTTATTGTTCACCATGCCTTCTGCTGAATAATTCTTTTGATACACCATTCAGTATAACATCACTTCAGAAACATAGAATCAGAGAGGCCCTATAGTGCAGAAGAAGGCCATTTGGCCCATTGAGTATGCACCAACCACAATCCCACCAAGGTTCTATTCCTATAACCCCATGTATTTACCCTGTTAATCCCTCTGACACAAAGGGGCAACTTAGAGTGGCCAATTGACCTAATCTGCACAATTTGTGGAGTGAAGGAGAATGTGCAAACTCCACACAGACAGTGACCCGAGGCTTGAAACAAACCCAGGTCCCTGGCACTGTGAAGCAGCTTGCTAACCACTGTGTCACCATGCCACACATATAGAAGAAGAAGGAAGATATTATCTGCGGGGACCTTGAGTGATAAGGAAGTTCCATACAATCTTCACAGCTTTTGTTAAATATACACAATAGCTTATTAAATAAATTCTATTTGAATCATAAGGGTTGCTCATATCTTGTTAGGTCAGACATAGAACATAGAACATTACAGTGCAGAACAGGCCCTTCGGCCTTTGATGTTGCGCCGACCAATTAGGAAAAAGCAATGACCTTCTAACCTAAACCATTCCCTTTTCATCCATAAACTTATCTACTAACCTCTTAAACGCCACCAAACTTGGCGCATCTACAACTGCCGCAGGCAGGGCATTCCATACCCTAACCACCCTCTGGGTAAAGAACCTACCTCTGACATCCGTCTATAACTACCACCCCTTAATTTAAAGCTATGTCCCCTCGTGCTAGCTTTCTCCATCCTAGGAAAAAGGCTATCACTGTCCACCCTATCTAAACCTCTAATCATCTTATATGTTTCAATAAGGTCTCCTCTTAGCCGCCTCCTTTCTAACGAAAACAACCTCAAATCCCTCAGCCTCTCCTCATAAGACCTGCCCTCCATACCAGGCAACATCCTGGTAAACCTCCTCTGTACCCTCTCCAATGCCTCCTCATCTTTCTTATAATGTTGGGGCCAGAACTGTGGACAATACTCCAAGTGCGGCCGCACTAGAGTTTTGTACAGTTGCAACATGACGTTGCGGCTCCGAAATTCAATTCCCCTACCAATACAAGCTAAGACTCCATATGCCTTCTTAACAACCTTATCGACTTGACTGCCTACTTTCAAGGATCTATGCACAAATACACCAAGATCCCTCTGTTCATCAATACTATTAAGAATCCTACCATTAGCCCTATACTCTACACATTTATTATTCCTGCCATAGTGCATTACCTCCCACTTTTCCACATTCAACTCCATTTGCCACCTCTCGGCCCAGCTCTGCAACTTGTCCAAGTCTCTCTGCAAACTATCACACCCCTCTTCACTATCTACCACTCCTCCGACTTTGGTGTCATCCGCAAATTTACTAATCCATCCCTCAATACCCTCATCCAGATCATTTATAAATCATTTATCATGACTTTATACATTTATACATGACTGGGGACACCACTGTTATAAACAGAGAATTCAGAATTTAGATATTTATATATTTTAAGTGAATACATATCTCAATATCCCAAAAACTGACATAACCCTGGGATAGAAATGATTAATTGCAAGATACAAAATCTATGAAACAGTTTGATAGTATAATCTGATCAAAGTAAGAAAGGGAGAATTAGGAAGAAACTATCCTTTAATGCAACACACCTTAGGAGACACTGTGGGGTAAACCTACCAAGTGAAGTGATGAGAATTGGGGATATGAAAGAGTAGAAGAACAATCTTCTGAGGTCAATGGATTTAATGTTTTCTCATATGAAACTGGGATGTATGTATGGGTTGCATGGGAATAAGTTTACATCATTTTAATTTTAAGTTTATTTATTAATGTCACAAGTAAGTTTACATTAACACTGCAATGAAGTTACTGTGAAAGTCCCATAGTCGCCACACTCTGGCAACAGTTCAGATGCACTGAGGGAGAATTTAGCATGGCCAATACACATAACCAGCACAACTTTTGGACTGTGGAAGGAAACCAGACACCTGGAGGAAACCCACACAGACATGGGGAGAATATGCAGATTCTGCACAGGCAGTGACCAAGCCAGGAATTGAACCCGGGTCCTGGTGCTGTGAGGCAGCAGTGCTAACAACAGTGCTAACATCAAGCCACCCCATAAAATTGCACAAAATCAAAAACAAAACAAAAAATGTATTTATCAATTTTAAATTGCAAGTTGCTCCAGTTTTGATTTTGGAGTAGGAGTACCATTTTCCACAATTGAAGATTCATTTTTAGGTCAGTTCTGTGTAAAGATAAAAGCCTTATATTCATTGCAGGAGCGTCTGAGGGCTTCTTCATTAGCCTTTTACTGTCTGAAGTTTCAGTTCCACAGATTAATTCCTCAGATTTATTGTCATTCTCTTTCATTCCCAATATACTGAGGTTGCTTCTTAGATATATAGGTTTATAACATGCGCTCAGTTCAGCTACTGAAAGTCTTTAATGTACATAGAATAGGCTTTGCTTGATTTTTTTTTTTAATTTTGAAATGTGGTCAGATCTGCTGAAGAATTAAAAGATAGGTCCCAAATTAATTTTCAGAAGAGAGTCTCTAATTGCTATCATAAACTCCACGGTGGCTTCATAGGCCAATACTGTTTGATTGGTAGCCTTTGCTGTATATTAAACACAGCTCACAACTCACACGTTGACATTGCATTGCAACAATTTAAAGAATGGCCTTGGAAAATGTCCTTCCATAAATTTCCATTTCTGTTCTTACGCCTCTGAAGGTTACACCTTTCGTTCTGGTACAAGCTCTTTGTAACACTAGAGCTGTGGACTGTGCACTAACACCCATCATGCAACATTTTCACAGTAAAAAGTTAATTTTCATTGCTTACAAAATTGAAGTGTTTGTATATGGGCAGCTGATCTACAATGACTAGTTTTGTACCAGGCAGAACGTTTAAAAAAAGACAGTGCTATTTAATTGACAATTGAAATATTAACTGCTTGGCTTTCCTTCATATTTTGAAATCAGTCAACGATGCAAAAATACTGTTTCTTTACTGAACAGTTGCGATTTTCTGTGACTTTATTAGCATATCTGAACTAAATAATGCATTACATACATGGTGCTACGCAGCCAAAATATAATTTTAGATTTGCAATAATTAAAGAAAGTTACCACTAAAATGTGACCAAGTACTATATTGTTGTTGTATTGTACCACATTAATTGTTACAAAATTATAACCCACAGAAGTCAAGAGTATAGGGTATCAAAATTAACCCAAGCTCTCAAAAATCAAAGTAATGTGGAAAGGTTCAAAAGGCTGAGCTTGATTCAGCGGAAGGGAATGAGTTCAATTTGAGGTGGTTTTCCAATAACTACTCTCCTTGCTACAGACTCCAATCAAATGTAGAATCACTGAATTTGATCCAGATTAGATAAAATGGGGGCAATTTTCAATATCGCTGCCTGGGCAGTGATATTCCAAAGCACTGCTATGGCAGCCTATTGCTTGTCTTTCCATCAGATTCTTGTTGTGTTGTCATGGCGCTGATTCTCTGGTCAAGGTCTTCATTTTTTTTGTACATTTGATCTTGTTCAAATGCCATACATTCAGATTAATTTGTTTTGAACTTGCTGTGCTTCTGCATTTTAACCTTCCTTCACATTTCATACTACTGGAATTAGAGCCCTTGTCACTCATATCAAACTGATTCTATCATGATAAATTGCACAAAGCTGGAAGCAATTTGGGAGTACAAAATCAGATATTATTATGTCCAGAACCATTTTTGCTTTCTGTATTAATTATTCAATATGCCATAGGGGATTAAATAATTTGCTTCATTCAACTTTGGAGCGAAAATGGTAAAATCATATTCATTACAGAAAATTAGCTTTCTGGAATATTTTGTTCCATTTTTTTGAGTAGCCATTACAAATATGGAGAGTACCCATAATAAAACCAAGTTATTTACTGTGATGCTTTTTCTCTTGACATTGCCCTCCATGCTGGGAATCATTCAATGGCAAGGCTTGTGGTAAATCTGATACAAGTCACATTTTCTAGTTGCTGTGGTGTAAGTAAAGTCGGTGTTCATAATGTTATATAAAATGCATTGGATTTGCATTATTTATTGCATTGACATACAGCCAGGGGGAATGGCATTTTAGGAGTCAGTTTATTACTTGCTTCAAGCAATAGATTTCAAAATGATTAGCTCCAGCCCTACTTTTAGTCCAATTTCACCCCTGTTACAAAGGGCAGATTTACTATAGTCCATTCCTCAGAGCTTTTACAACCTTCAGCTTTTAATTGGCAATGAATTTTCCATGACTTGAAGATGCATCCAAGCTTTCAAGAACTTGTTTGTGAAAAATATTTCCCCAGATTGTAAATTGTATTTTCATAGCAATTATTTATCTTTTAATGTTAAAGGACGTGTCCTTTTAACCTTATTTACAGACTGAAACGGTGATAGTCCACAACGATAACAGTAAAATTGGTAATCACTCATGCAAAATTATCCTCGCCTGACCTTGCCATGCACTCATTGCATCCCCCGGCTCTCCACTGAAATAGATGTTCAAATCTGTCATAACGCACAAAACAATTGTCAATGCAAAAATCACTCTCAACGCAGAAGCATTATTAAACTATCTACTGACTGCTGAGGAGCAAAGACAAGCTGAAATGTGTGGAGGATAGAGACAAATTAAAAAGTCAACGAAAATATAAGATGAAAAAAAATGAATTATTAAAGAGAACAGGAAATCTATCCAACCTACTGTTGCCCCCCCCACCCCCCTCCCCTAAGCACCAGCATCAGGAAAAGCTCAATTAATCTCATCATTAATCTCATGAGTGTTGATGATGCAGGTTATTAGGAACTGGACTGAACTGCTCAGACTCATTTCAACCAGGATTCTTTCTGTCCAAAAATACAGGGAATTTTCATTCAGAGCTTGGAGGCTGAGCTTGGAGGCTGAGCACAAAGAAAGTGGAAGTTGAGAATTTGGTGACAACAAGGATTAGGACAGAGGAAGATAATTTTCGTGTTCATTTCAAAAACAGTGAAACAGCAAAGCCAGAGGAATAAAAGTATCTAGATTATCTCAATATCTAATATTTCAATTCTTTGTATTTAGTATCTGTATGTTTTTGCTAATATTTGGTAAATAAAATAATAAATAAAATTTTCCACTTACCCAAAAGTAGGTTTAATAATGGGCGGAAGTTGGAAAATCTATTTCCCACCAAAGTAACAATGTCTTGTGCTCATGTCCACCATAGCAGGTCACCATTCCCACTAAATGCTGATGTAAAACCAATGTTCAGATGTAGGCCTGACTGGAATTGTTCACCCCAACCCTTCTCCACAGCACTGTCTGATTGTCTGCACTGCTAGTGGGATGTCACACCAGTTCAGATTACGTCTGGGTCAGGATGGTTTGGGCATGTCTGGATTTAGCTGAAGAAGGCCTGGCACGGCCTGTGGAAGTTTGAATGGAGGCTTGCTGTAATCTTGGATCCTGGAACACATAACAGTGAATGGGTAGAGCATTTACCAGGTGGTCATGGTTCTTGGAAATGAGGTGGGACAAGTGAATCAAATATCAGTGGATGAACTTTAGTAGACAGTCGTTATTATATCATAAGGTTCAAATGATGATTGGGAAGGGCATGGAGAAAAGAAACATAGGTATTAGGAGCAGAAGTAGGTAAATTCACCCCTTCGAGCCTGCTCTACTGTTCAATCAAATCTCTCCATGGTCTCAAATTCATCTCCCCATCTGTTCCTCATATCCTTTTATCCATTTTTTATAACAAATATATCTATCTCCTTCTTGAAACCATTCAACAATTCAGACTCCATAGTGCAATGGGGCAGCGAGTTCAAAAAATTCTGAGTAAGCACTAAATAAGAATAATTAACTGGGTGAGAATCAATTTTAATGGGGCAGGAGATAGCTTGGATGGATAGACTGGAAAAAAAAGATTGGTGGGGAAAACTGTAGCTGAATAATGGGCTATCTTCAAAAAAGAAATGGTTTGAGTATAGTGAAACTATATTCCCTTATAAAGGAAAGGTAGGACAAATGAATCCAGAGCTCCGTGAAGGAAAAAAAAAGGACAAAAATTAAAATAAGGAAGAAAAAGATGTGCTTATGACAGATGTCAGGTAGAAAATACAATTGAAAATTAAGAGGAATACAGAAGGTTCGGGGGGAGTTAAAAAAGCACATTGAAGAAGCAAAGAGAGATAATGAGAAAAGATTGCAGGCAACATAAAAGGGAATCCTAACTTCTTTTATAATCAGTAAAAGGATAGTAAAATGAGTGAGGCCAGTTATGGAAATAAAAGGAAATTTACACAGAGGCTGGGGGCATGGCTAAAGTATTAAATGAACACTTTGCATCTGTCTTTACCAGTGAGGTAGATGCTGCCCAGACAATGACAACAAATAAAGAAACTCTTGCTGGAATTTTACCGCCTCGCCCACCTGAGGCAACAAAGAATGACATTCTGCGAGCCTCACCCACCCCAATTCTGGGGTGGGCGAGGCAGTAAAATAGAGCCTCTGTCTCTAAAAGGGTTTAAAATTGATAAGTAGGAAATATTCACTATTTTGACAAGGCACCTGCATTGAATGAGATGTATCCCAAGGATTTTGAAGGAAGCCAGAGTGGAAACTGTAGGAACACTGGCCATAATGTTTCTGTCCTTACTAGACTTAGAGAGGTGTCAGAGGGCTGGAGAATAGCAAATATCACTCCTTTATTTCAAAAGTGTTATAAGGATAGCCCCAGGAATGATAGAACTGCTGGTTTAACAGTGATAGCAAACTTCTGGAAACAATTATTTGGGATAGAATTAGTAGTCACATGGAAAAATATGGATTGTTTAGGAAGAGCCAGTATGGATTTCTAAAGCAGAAAATTATATTTAGCTAACTTGCTGGAGTTCTGAAGAGGCAACAGAAAAGATTGATGGGACTAATATTGTTGACATGGTGTACGTGGACTTTGATAAAATGTCACACAATAGACTTGTGAGAAAAATCATAGCTCATGAAATAAAAGAGACAACTGCAGTGTGGATACAAAATTGGCTGAATAATAGGAGGCTATCAAGGGGGCTTTCGTGATACACGACAGCGCAGAGTCGCTGAACAGAGACTGATAGCCAAGCTCCGCACACATGAGGACGGTCTTAACAGGGATCTTGGCTTCATGACACACTATCTGTAACCCCCGTAACTTGCCTGGGTTAGCAAAAAACCTCACTTACTGTGCTGTCTGGAGAAAATACACAATTCTCTAACAATGCTCAGGATTCCCTTCACACACATTGTTAGCCACTTTAACACTTGAATAGCAGGTTAGATGTAAGGATTCGCATTCTAATCAGCAATCTCTGACTGTCTGTGCTGATGTGTGCTATTGCAGACCAGAACACTGCACTTGCCTGAGGAAGACACGGGAGTGTTGAAAGCTCGCTTTTTTACTATCAAATAAATCGGTTGGATTAATAATTGGTGTTGCTAAATTCTCACTGAGTTCTCACCACTCCAATCCAACGCCGGCATCTTTACATCATGAATAATAGGAAGCAGAGATTAACAGCTAAAGGATATTTTTCAGGCTGGACGAAGGTTTGTAGTGGAGTTCCACAGAAGTCAGTATGGAGACTTTTGCTTTTTCCCTAATATATATTAATAAGATAGATCTTGATATACAGGGGGCAATTTCAAAGTTTGTAGATGAAACTGAAAATCGGAAATATGGTAAACTGTAGAGAAGACAGTGTAGAACTTCAAAAGGACATAAACAAGTTGGTGAAATGGGCAGATAGGTGGCAGATGAAGTTTAATATAGAGAAGTGTAAGATGACACATTTTGGTAGAAAGATCATGATATAAAGTAAAGGATAAAAGTTTTAAATGGATACAGGAGCAAAGGACCTGGGTGTGTATGTGCATAGATCATAGAAAATGGCAGAACAAGTGGACCATCAGATACTGAAGTGCATAGAGGTTGGGACTGTTTTCCTTGGAGAGAGAATTCAAAAAGAAGATTTGGTAGAGATGTATAAAGAATGAAAGGATTGAACAGAGTTGATAGGGATAAACTATTTTCATTCATTACCAGATCAAGAATGAGAGGGCACACATTGAAAGTGATTTGTTAAAGAAGCAAATCTGATGTGAAAAAAAACCTGGAAGTGTATTGGAGGCACATTCAGGGAAAGCTTTCAGGAGGGCATTAGATGGTCATTTCAGTAGAAAGTGTGCAGTGAGAAGTCAGGGGAATGGCACAAGGTTATTAATGTTCATTTGAAAGCTGGTACAGATACAATTAGTTGAATGACCTCCTTTTGCACCATGACTATTCTGTGACACTAAATAGTTGGCTCCTCTTTAACTTCTCTCCTCAAAGCTCAGAGGCTGGACAATGAAAGGAAAACTGCAGGCCAATATAAATACTTTTTGAAAAGCACTCAATGATCCCTGGATTTGAAGTGTTGAGCGGAATAAAAGCAGGATAGTAAGAGATCTGAAAAAGTAGAAAATCAGCTAAACCAAAGTATGCTATGGTCAGGCTTGAGCAAGCGGCTTAAAGAAATTGTCAGGAACTGTGCCAAGTGTGTAGTGGAGAGAACAAACTGAAACAATCATTCCTACTATCCTGCCAAAACTCTTGGCAGAAATTCACTTTATAACATCTCAATTTTTTGCTCCACAAACATTGAATGGAAGAAGTGGAAAGTATCCTTTCGTTTTGATTTGATTTCATTTATTATTGTCACACGTATTAACACACAGTGAAAATTATTGTTTCTTGTGCACTATACAGACAAAACAATATCGTTCGTAGAGGAGGAAACGAGACAGTGCAGAATGTAGTGTTAGGGTGCAGAGAAAGATCAACTTAATGCAAAGTAAGTCCAGCAGGGAAGAAGCTATTCTTGAGTCAGTTGGTACGTGACCTCAGACTTTTTTATCTTTCTCCCGAAGGAAGAAGGCAGAAGAGAGAATGTCCAGTATGTGTGGTGTTCTTAATTATACTGGCTGCTTTGCTGAGGCAGTGAGAAGTGTAGACAGAGTCAGTGGATGGGAGGCCAGTTTGTGTGTTGGATTGGGTACATTCACAGCTTGTTGAAGTTGCTTGCGATCTTCGGCAGAGCAGGAGCCATACCAAGCTGTGATACAACCAGAAAGAATGCTTTCTATGGTGCATCTGTAAAAGTCAGTGAGAGTTGTAGCTGACATACCAAATTTCCATGTTTTTCTGAGAAAGTAGAGGCATTGGTGGGCTTTCTTGACTATAGTGCCAGATGGGGGAACCAGGACAGATTGTTGGCGATCTGGACACCTAAAAACTTGAAACTTTCAACCCTTTCTGCTTTGCCTCTCTTTGATGTAGACAGGACATGTTGTCCTTTATGCTTCCTGAAGTCAATGACAATCTCTCTCATTTAGTTAATATTGAGGGAGAGATTATTGTTGCCACACCAGTTCACCAGATTCTCTATCTCATTTCTATACTCTGTCTAGTCATTAAGATCCCACTATGAGGATGTCATCAATAAACTTGAAAATCGAATTTGAGGGGAATTTGGCCACACAGTATAGGTGTATAAGAAGTAGGCAGCTGAGAACACAGCCTTGTAGGGCACCAGTGTTGAGGATGATTGTGGAGGAGATGTTATTGCCTATTCGTACTGATTGTGGTCTGTTCAAGGAAGGTCAAGATTCAGTCACAGACGGAGGTGCCGAGTTTGGAGATGAGTTTCATGGGAATAATAGTGTTGAAGGCTGAACTGTAGTCAATAAATAGGAGTCTGACATAGATGTCCTTGTTATTTAGGTGTTCCAGGGTTGAGGGAAATGGTCTATTGTGGTGGTAGGCAAACTGTAGTGGATCCAGGTAGTCCAGGAGGCTGGAATTGATTTGTGAAATGACTAACATTTCGAAGCGCTAGTCATGTTCCCAAAGCATCAGTTAAAGGCATACTCATTGTTCCTCAGATTATAACTCCACAAGACATGGGCATAGAGAGTAAAGAAGACAACAATATGATGGAGTTGGATCAGATGCTGCTCTCTAATTCTGAGAAAAAGAAAGCCATACGGAATAACCATTAACTTTATTGCTTGAGTGGCAGAATGAACCCATTATAAAATCCACCTATCTTTTGTTATATTGATCTCTCACCCCACCTCCTCTCACTCTTCTAGGTTTACCAGGCTGACATTGGGGATGATGGGATTGATGTATGATGAGAGATTGACTAAGTTAGGATTGTTTTTGCTGGAGTTCAGATGATTGATTTGGGATCTCATAGAGACTTATAAAATTCTAACAGGACTACTAGACAGGATTGATGCAGGAAGGATGTTCCCAATGGTGCGCGTGTCCTGAACCAGGAGTCACAGTCTGAGGATTCAGGGTAGATCATTTAGGACGGAGATGAGGGGACATTTCTTCACCCAAAGAGTGGTGAGCCTGTGGAATTTATTACCACAATCAGTAGTTGATGCCAAAACATTGAATGTATTCAAGAAGTGGCTAGATATAGCACTTGGGGCGAAAGAGATCAAAAGTTATGAGGAAAAAGTAGGATTAAGCTACTGAGTTGGATGATCAGCCATGATTGTAATAAATCATAATGGATGGCAGAGCAGGCTCAAAGGGACAAATGGCCTCTTCTTGCTCTTATCTTCTATGTTTCTATGTTTCAGCTTTGAAGCCCAGCAGGAACAGTCGGGTGCTGGTTTCATTGATGTGTGTACATTTGCCTAAATCAGGTCCATCACAGTTTTTAAATAAAGGTTCACACTCTCAAGAATGTTATTACAAGCCTAGTCATTTTTTCTACAGATTTCTCCCAGATTTTGCACCAGTAACAATAAGAGTAATTTTCAGTGGAAACTTGTCATTGTGAGATTAAAATGGGTGTCAACTGGTTTTGGGTGGTGTGTGGTGAGCATATATTCCTTGAACGAATTGGAAGCTAGATCATACCAGGAATAGATGGGGTAAAAAAGCTATACTTAAATAATATGGCCCAGAACTTCCGTGAAGTTGGATTACCACATTGCTCCTATCAGTAGGGCAGCAGTACAGGAGAAGACAAGTCACAAGTCCCTTTTACAGCACTGACCCAGTCATTGACAGGAAAGAAGCTAAATAGGCAGGATGGGTCAAGGCTGTTCAGGAGATCCCTCTTAAGTAGAGTGGGGAGATCTGTCAGGCAATGGAGGTGGGTTGTTGAGGAGTCAGCAGGGTAGTCGGGGTTGTGAGGGGAGTTGGCCAATACCATAGTTATCCATGAGTTTGAGATGCTTTTAAACCTTCTAAATTTTCCTGGGTAGCTATTCTGCCATGAGAATCAGAGCCATCCAAAGTCCGGGATGTAAATCAGAGTTCCGGATTGTTCTGCATACAGGGTATTTGCCCAGTGGAAGTTTAAATTTCTGAGACTATTCCTGTGCTTTCCTTGCCTGAGGACATCCAGTGGGAGGGTTGGTCTGTGCACTTTCTGGAATACCTCCAAAGTATAACAGTCCTGGAGAATGGAAGTTCTGGTCGTGCTTCAAACATGCGAATCCATGCCGTTTTCACGTGACATTCTATAAATATGAGCTACTTTTTAATTAGAGGATAAGATAACAAATAAAAAGTTGCTTACCCATATTTGAATCTCAACTCCTGTTGTTAGACACCCGAGTAACAACAATGGTGATAACGAAAATGATGGAAATACAGAATGACTTTGGGTAAACAAGTAATACAGCACAGAAACAACGGTTTATTTTTTCCAAAATCCACTTACTTTGATCCAGTATCTTGAGTGGATATTATCAATCTAGAGTTGGCAAGTGGCATAATACTAATTGACATCTCTACTTCAATCGCTGCTACTTGACAAAGTGTCTGCATTAAAAGACCTTCAACTAATGTATCTGAGGATTGAGTCTGCATGCCCTCTCTAAAGATACTTTATTATTCATAAATATACGTATAAATATTACTCATGACTGTCGATAAGGCCACAGGAAATGCATACTGAAAGGCCGTTTTCCCAGCAGCAAATTTGATTATAGAATTTGTAAGACAGATTGTACCTGTTTGAATTTGTTTGATGACTTTACGCATTGTGTATCAATTTATATTCTTACATTTGTAGACACACTAAGGCATTTATTGTTAATGCCAAAGACGGGTTTACAAAGATTAGTTGAACTTATATGATGACCTTTAATGTAGAAAGATATCGCATAGCACTTCACAAGAGTGTTATTAGAGAAAAATTGATACTACGCTAAAGACGGAGTCATAAGGATTTTTGATTAAAAGCTTTCTTGAAGAAGTAGAATTCAAGGAGCATCTTAAAAGTGGACAAAGAGGTAGAAGTTCAAAGAGGTTTAGGGGAGGAGTTCCGGGGCCTAGGACCTAAAAGGCACAATTTTTAATGGCAGCATGTTTAAATTTGAGGGGTAGTTAAACTCATGAACACTTTTTTATAATTAAGTCTACACCTTATGTTCTACTGATATGCACCTTCTGTAGAATTACACAGTTGGCTGCAGGCTTTATACTTGTTTAATAATTAATAAATGAGGTCAGAGTTATTGAAGGCTTGCAGGGCGGGAGAGGAGGGAAGAAATGGGGAAGAATGAGATCAGAGAAGGATTTCAATATGAGGATGAGAATTTTATGACTTGAAGTGTTGATGGACAAACATGTGAATGAGATTTGTTACAGGTTTAGATACAGGCGGAAGAGTTTTGAATGAATTCAAGTTTATTGAGGGTGGAAGTAGAGAGCTTGGCCAAGAGAATGCTTGATGAGTTGAGTCTATTGCAACATTGGAATGATCAGGTCTATTACTGAAGTTAGGTTAGGTAGACTGTGATGGAAATGATATAGGGAGAATGCTCAGTTCAGGGCCAAGTGAAAACTGAAGCGCTCATTCTAATTTAAGGCAAATCACAAAAAGAGCGTTCAGCAATTCAACCGAACTTCTTATTTCATATAAATGTTCATACTATTTCACAAAAGCTGGCAAGAAAATGGGCCAGATCTAATGGTCACCAGAATATAAGATACTGGACGCATGACCCAAGATGTTTGATGTGACGCCTCGACACAACTGGCAGATTTTCCTGGCCTTTCCCACCAGCTGAATCTTCTGCCCCACCAAAATCGGCCCTCGCGACAGGTTCTCCAGTGGTAGGATGGGTGAGCCTCAAAAACTTCGGTGGGGCTGGAAGATCCTACTGGCAACCAATGGCAACCTGCCTTTGCTGTAGGGAAAACAGGCATAAGGGCTGGAAAATTGCAGCTATTGACAGAGTTGGAATTGCCTGGAAAGGTTGAACTTATAATGGGAAATTCTCCTGCTCCCTTCGGGCCCTATTTTACCATTTTGATTCTAAGTGCTGGGCGGACTTGAAACTGGGAATGTTTCAGATCCGACTTTTAGAACTGTTCTCTATACTTTGCCTGAAAAAATATCAGCGATTTTGAATCGCGCTGCACAAGCCTTGGGCAAGGCTTAATGGTCCCAAAACCCTGCAGCCCCAATTGGCACCTCCAGCTGCACACGTAATTATTATAGAATTATAGAACACTGCTCCCCTGCCACATCTCTCCTGGGCAAGGCAATGCCTCCCCTTGGCACAGACATTGCTGCACCTCCACTATATTATTGACCCCCTTATCCCCCCCACCTTCTGCCACCCAGACCAATTGTGGACCCCTCCCACCTCCTCTCCTCCACTGATCTCAGACACAGTGGCTACGCACCCACCTTCCCACCCATTGATCTTAAGCAGAGTGGCAACAGACCCCCTCTTTCCCCTGATTGATCACAAGCAGAGTGGCAGTGAACCCTCCTTCCCTTGCTGCCACTGATCTCAGGCAGACCCCACCTATCTCCCATTAATCTTAGGCAGAGTGGCAGCAGACCCCCCCCCCCCCCACCCCCTTCCCCCTGACTGATCTGAAGCAAAGTGGCAGCAGACTCTCTTCTTCCCTTACTCCTACTGATCTGAGGCAGAGTGGCAGCAGATTCCCTCCTTCCCCCCAACCCCGTATACCAATCTTAGGCAGTCAGCTGTCAGACTGTAGAGACCGATCTCCTCACTAATTGGAGCGCCCAAATCTCACTTCTATGGAGCATGTCTATTTTGCGTTGCTTCTGGATGGGCGAATGCAATGATAAAGGGGGAAATTACATTGGCTATGCAGCCCATGAAGTCCATTTAAACGCATGGGAATGCATTTCAATGGCCATTGTGCCCGTTTCAGGAGCTGTCCCAATCATTTCAGGCCTTGGTAAAGGGGGAACCGGTGTGGAGGTGAGCTCCGATTGCGCTACTTGGCTCATGCCCGAATTTATCAAATTTTCACACCTGAAAACAGATGCATCGCGATGGTAAAATCAGGCCCTTCAATTCTGAGTTGGAGTTGCACACTTTTGATAGGCTTGACTTACTTACCTAGATAGTTACTCAGGAAATAATAGGAAAATATGGTTCTCATCCTGGGTAACTAACTAACCCTCCAATCACTGATACTGATTGCACCCCCCACCCCCAAAAATAACCTCAACCTTCATGACTACCCGCCAATGGCCTGACCCAAATAATCCCCTGTCTTAATCTGACTAGCCCATGACCTCCCAATCAAATCCGACTACACCAACCCAGCTACCCACTCAGCAATGTCACCCACCTGCCATTCTATCCACCTTACAATCATGGTGGCATAGTAGTTAGCAATGCTGTCTCACAGTCTCAGGGAAACAGATTCAATTCTTGGCAAGGATGACTGTCTATGCAGAGTCGGCACATTCTCCCTATGTCTGTGTGGGTTTCTTCCAGGTGCTGCGTTTCCTCCCACAGTTCAAAAGAGGTATTGGTTTGATGCATTTGGCTATGTTAAATTTTCCCTCAGTGTACCCGAACAGGCGACGGAGTGTGACAACTAGGGGATGTTTACAATAGCTTCATTGAAGTGTTAATGTAAGCCATCTTATGACACTAATAAATAAACTTTAAAAAAAACTTATCCACCTGTTACCCTAACATCCTACCTATCTGCCATCCTGCTACTCTACCTACCTATTACCCCACTATCCTATTTCCCACCTGCCACCTTTCCACGTGCCACTCTAGTGTCCTTCCCACCTGCCATCCTGCCCATTCACTAGCATTCATACTTTTCATAAAAGGAGAAAGGTTCTTTCTTCTGATATTAATTCAATTCAATTCACCATGCACTCTGATAAATCACCAACAAGAAAAGATTTAATGTCTACTCATAAACCTGAAATTATTTAGCCTCAAGTGCACTGAAGGAGTAGCAGAAAGTCTTTCTTTCTACAATTTGTTTTTTTTCTAAACGCATCTCCTTGTCCATGACCAATCTCAGAACGCAAAGGGATCGACTAGAAACATAATGACTGTCATTTTAAATTTTCTACAATAACTCACCTTGGTAATGGTAAATTCTAATGTCAGGAATTACTCAGCTCTTTCTGTGCATGTCTACATTAGCCACTGACCTTGAATAAAGATGCCTGCTACAATTCCACTTCTAATTCCACAAAGAGCAAAAGAGGAAATGAATAATACCTTTCTTTCACCCACAGCAACAGTTCTGGCTCCACTAAAATTAACTAATTTCACAGACAGACAAAATGCAAAGGGTAGGCTCCATTGGGGTGATTCTCCCAAAAAAGTTCAAAGTGCTGAATTTATGGGAAAACCGGTGTGAATCATGATTTTATTTTACTGCAACTTTGTATTCAAATCTCCCACATCTGTGCAATGCACAGTCACAATCAGGAATAACATTTAAAGTTTGGGGGCAGAGCCTCTGCATGCCAGAGGTTGACAGTTTCAGCTTCTGTGCATGTGTAGTGGCCTCTCTCTGTCAGCCTGCAGTTTGCTGGCCAGCTTGATTGTTGGCTAGCCTGGGACCTTGTACTCCAGCACTGCACTGCCACCTGCTCCACCCATGCCACCACCCCCACAAACCATCCGATTGCAGCTCCCATATCCATTTGCAGGCTAGTCCGAACCACTCCCCAATCCTCCTCCCCAATCCCAGACTGCTTGATCTCCAGCCCTAGCCCAACCCCTGCTCCCAACAGCAGTGACAATCCCCCCCGCAGACTCTCCAACATGCCTACCTCCTAAGCCTTGCCCCCTTGGCACTGACCCATGCATGGTGGGCAGTGCCAAGGTATCCCCTGGGCATGAGCATTTTGCCCTTGGGGCAATGCAATACATTGGAAACAAACATATGATAGAAATGTATCACTTGCTTCAACCAAGTTCCTGTGGGCAAATTGTGTATCAAGACAATGGGATGCAAGAAATTGCTAAGTGAGTCACCAAGAAATAAGAGAGGAGAGGTCTGGAACATTGTGTTTAGACACTTCCAAGCCAATACCGCATTCCTGTAATCTCCCAAGAGTGGCAAGAAAATAAAAGCATAGGAACAGAAATAAAGCAAAAAAAAGTCCTTCCAATCCTCGCTCAGGCAAAATGAAAATAACAAAGCAGAAAGTCAATTAATTGAACATTTAACAATACAGCTAGCAAGAGATAATGGAAAGTAGTAACGTCATAAAGAAGCATCTAAATATAGTACAATCGATACAATAAAAATGTATAACCTGGAATGTAAACGCAACTGATATTTTAAAAGTCTATATGCTTCACAAGTTATTCAATGCCAGTTTTCTACCAGGCCTCGCAAAGCTGCAAATGCAGTAATTGGACAAAGCCAGATGCTGGAGTCATGCTTGTTCCCACCTGTGTAAGCTCCTACTGTTACTTCTGCCCTGTACTCAGCACACAGTCCAGACTGTCACTTCCTCACTTCACAATGCTTCTGGAGGGTGACAGCTGCCATTCGTCCAAGGGTTGACTCCAGAGAGATTACTTGAGCCACAAGCAGCTCACTGCTCCAGATGTCCTGGACAACAGTAACTCATATTTCATGTTTTGTGAACTTTACTTTTAACCAAGTGGAGAAATGGTTGAAAAGTGGCGATGACAGAAATTAAAATGTTTTCCAGTACCAACATTGCTTGCAGCATATCAACAGACGGAGACTTAGGCAATGTTTGGGGACTATCAAGTGCTATTTTTTTTGTCAAAACTGCACACACTTATCATAAAATCGCCTAGTGGTTTTGGATAGTTTTTAATTGCAGTCACAGATACAAAGTATACAATAATTTCCCACCCCACATAACAATGCCTGTCTCATTTGCATCTAACTGTTAGGAGCAAAATGCACTGTAGCACAGTGCATAATTTATATATTGTGCAGTTTCGAGAGTATCCTAGTGCTTCACGTCGTTAGTGCATGCTTGAACTGGACCATTTGATGGGCAACATGACAGCTCAGTGACTATTGCTGTGCTGTGCAGATACGTGGACTTGGGCCTGTGTCTGTGGGAGTTTCCGCATTCTCCCCGTGCTTGCATGGGTTTTTTCCAGGCACTCCGGTTTCCTCCCACATCCCAAAGATGTGCTCTTAGGCTAATTGGCAAAACAAATTCTCCCTAAATTATCTCAAATTTGGTTTTTAATCCATAGATCTATAAACATGGATAGGGATCGCGGGTAGAGGTGGGAACATTGGGGTGGCGGCGCGGGCTCGTTGGGCCGAAGGGCCTGTTTCGCGTGCTATTTTGTTCTTTGTTCTCTAGTACACCTCAGCACATCTGAACATGAGAATTTGTGAAAAAAAAAATCATGACTTACAATGAAAACATTCAGCATGTGCTGTGCAAATGGGATTAATAATACCTTTTATTTGGGTGATACAGGTACTATTTGGACAACTGAATGGGTTCTGTAGTGCATGCCCCTTCAGTGAAAATCCCACTGGACACCATGTTGGTTGAAGTATTTAGTATATGTGTACTGAATAGCTGTGGGAAGTGAAGAGCTATTTGAGGAATACAGAGCAGGCAGATCATGGTGTGAATCAGCGGGCAATACTGATTTGACATCATGATGCCATTTTGCGCTTCCATGCTACAGCCAATGCCCTCTGTTAATGTTGTTAATGTCCTCTGTTGAACGCGCCTTAAGCAGCAGGACATTTAAAGGGACCATCTGCACATTTAAAGGGACCGTCAACTGCTTACAGGTTAGTTGCTGGTGGATTTCTGATGGTTGTTGGTTTGATTCGACAATAATATAATTGTAAAAATCTGCAGCAAGTGGTGTGGTCGACATTGAAACAATTTTACATGAAGCAAACATTTCTGCTCCTTTTTTCCCAGACTTTGCTCAACAGTTTCCTTGAAATGTGGCACACCTTAATGGGGAGTGAATAGGGGTCACTCAGAGTAGGACAAGCAGCTGGAGAAGAACTCAGCAGAAGGACATACCTGTCGAGGGTATTAAAAGAGTAATGTTCCTGCCCAAACCTCCGTGAGGAGCAATGTGTGAAATATTTGTGCTTCAGCAAGGACTTCCTCACTCTAAAGTGCCATCAACTGCAGTTTCACTCCTTTTTCTCCTTATTCATTTCAGATTGTATTTTGTTGACAGAACACAGTTCCTACTGCCTCGATCCTATTCACTATGAACTGCTGACCACTCAGCTTTTCCTGCTGAAACCTGAGGACTCCGGGAAAGGCACCTGCTGAGCTCTTGGGGCACCATTGCACTGGGCGATCTCCTGTCATCACCCCACCACCCCCCCACCTCCCCGCCTCCATCCCACAGACCTCAGGACCACCCATCAATCATCCCCTGTGCTGATCTACACACTCTCCTGCCAATCACTTCTATCTGCAGAGTTCCCACCCTCCCTCCTGAATCACCACCCTGAAGAGTTCTCTGCATCCCATCCCAATCAGCGCCCCTGCAGAGTTCCCTTCCTTCTCTGATCACCAGCCCTGTGGAGTTCCCCTCTTTTGTCGCTCACCGCCCTTGCAGAGTTCCCTTCCTCCAATCCTGATCGTCATCTCTGTGGAGTTCCCTTCCTTCTCCGGTCAGTGCTCTGCAGAATTCCCTCCCTCTCACCCCAAACACCACCCCTGCAGAGCTCCCTGCATCCCAACCTAATCACCAAGTGCTGGCATTCCGTTTCTTCACTAATCGCCACCTCTGCAGAGTTCCCTCTATCTCACCCTGATCACCAGCCCCGAGAAAATCCTTCAACCCCACCCCAGGCGGGGCCATCATGTTTTGTCTCTGCTGCTAAAGACCAGCTGTGATTCTCGCTGGCGAGAAGCTTGACCAGCGAGCAAATAAGTTTAAGGGAACCCGCACAATAACAACTGGTGCTCATTAACAACATGCAAATCATGTTATTATTATTGAAATCGTTTTTCTGGGCATGAAGCCAATTTCACCAGAAATACGGGGCTGGTACGATCAAGGGAGGTGGGAAACTAAGCGTGAATCCAGTTTTTTTTCACCTCTCACTTGATCTTACCACCTCGTCTCAATGAACAACGGGCAGGGCAATACCATTGTTTTAATGTCCTGCTACTGAATCTATCCTTCTCTATGGCAACTAATCCGGAGTAACATGTAGGCCAGATCAGGAAAAGAGGGCAGATTTCCCTCCCTCACATACTTAAGTGAACCAGGCAGGTTTTTACAATAATGGTTTCATGGTTATCATTAGACTTTTAATTCCAGATTTTTTTAATTGAATTCATATTTCACCATCTTTATTGATATAACTTGATCCCAGGTCCCCAGCTTTTCATTTGCGTCTCTGGATTACTAGTCCAATGACAATATCACTTTGCCACTGCCTCCCAATCATAACGAAGGCTACTTATTTCCATCTCTAAAACATGGCACAACCCTATTACTATCTCAGCTCATCTGATGCTCAAACATATTTTTATCACCTCCAAGTTTGACTATTTCAATTAATTCTCAGCTGGCATCCCAAATTCTACCTCCAATACATTTGAGAATCATCCAAAACGGTTCTGCTCATGTTTTTATTCATTCCAGGTTCTACCAGATTCATTGTGCTCCGTGCCCCTAGGTTCTTTTGGCGGGGTGGGTGGGAGGGGCACGGTGGCACAGTAGTTAGCACTACTGCCTCACAGTGCCAGGGACCCTGCTTCAGTTGTGGTTTTAGGTGACTGTCTGTTGGGTTTGCATGTGTCTGTGTGAATTTCCTCTGGGTGGCTCTGGTTTCCTCCCACATTCCAAAGATATGCAGGTTAGTTTGATTTCTATGCTAAATTGCTCATTAGTGTCAAGGGGATTAACAGCCTAAATACGTGTGGTTATGGGAATAGGATATGAGTGGGATTGTCAGTGTGGGCTCGATGGGCCGAATGGCCATAATCTGCACTTAGGGATTCTATGATTCTATTCACAGACTGACATTGACTGCCAGTCGAAAACACCTTAATTTTAAAATTCTCATCCTTGTTTGCAAATTTCTCCAAGGCATCGACTCTCATATCTCCAACTGAACAAATATCTGAGATAACTGTGTTCATTTAATTCAGACTTCTGAGCATTCTTGATTTTAAATTCATTACTGTGTCTTCAGTTGTTTAAGCCTGATGCTCTGGAATTTCTTTCTTAAACCTCTCAGCATTCTCACTTCTCTTCCCTTTATGTTCCTGATGACCTATCTGGCTAAGATGTGACCCTTTATGCAGCAGATATTACCTCATAGTGCTCCTGTGAAAAGTGCCTTGGGATGTTTTATTAAATTAAAGTTGCTGCAAATGCATGTTGTTTCATTGTTTGAATAGTTGAAGCTGTGACTATGTGAGGCTGCTCTGTCTTTCTTTTTGTGTACCAGCAATATTTTTCTTTGAACTAAGGTACTAAAATAAGTTGGCCATTATTAATTTGACCCTAACATGTAGACTGGACAATTTCTCAAACTTTTGTCCAATCTTAAATGGAAACTTATCTAATTTTCCTTTGTTTATGATCATGAGCTCTTTCAGATTATTTGAAATAAGACTTCAATATCTGATTATATTTTCCAATTTAGTAATTTTTTTTCAAGCTGAATAATTGAACTGCATTTAGGAAGCTTCTACTGACGTCATTTTTTTCTGCTGGCAACATCCATGAAGCAATAAAAACTTGAAAGCAATAACAATGTTGCACTTCAAACAAAAAATTCTGCTGTATTATAATGTAAATCCAAAGTTTAAATAGCTTACAATGGTTTGCAGAACAAGGAGATTGAATTACAGTATTTTGCCCTGATACCAGCTTCTGTTATTTGATGTAGTATATTGCTTTGGACTGTTGAAATTGTTGCATTTCTGCTCTGCTGGAGAGCTGTAGTTATGGATCTTGAGTTGATCATTTATCTAATTATATTACTGACAGTTAAAGGGTAATACCAATTGAAGGCATCAAATGTCTATGTGTTGAGGGCACATTATGAAGAATGAACAGATAATGGGATACGATTCGTATCCTTTGCAATAAAAAACGAATTATGGAATGCATAGTTACATATACATCACTTGGTAATGCATAACGTGTATTGATGGAAAATGAGACACGCACTGAAACTTGGCTGCCGTTTACACTAAGATGCTGCCAACAGCATCTTAGTGTAAAAATCCTGCCGTGGATTTCCCTGTGGTGAGGGATGCGTTCATCGGGAGACACCATTGACAACGACGAGACTGCAAGATCCTGGTGAGGTTTTCCAGTCCTGCTTTGGGTGGCTAGAGTTATAAACTTACCCCAACGGAGAGGACATTTGTAACAGAAATTGCACACCTCATATCCGGGACAAAGCAGGATGAAAGCACACCCAGAAATTATGGTGGCCGTGTGTTGATAAAGAAATCAAAAGGATGGTTAGTCAGCACCCCAATTGTGAAGCTCAACAGGCCTTGCAGATGTTGGCAAATATGCATCCATTGGAGTGGCCTGGTGGATCCTGGGCAAGAATACATATCGACTTTGCCAGACCATTTATGGGCCATATGTTCCTCATATTAGTACAGTAGAGACATGCACTAAGTGGCTGGATGTCCAATTGATGAACATAGAACAATAGAACATAGAACAATACAACACAAACAGGCCCTTCAGCCCACAAATTGCGCCGATCACATCTACCAATCCACAGACCTATCTATAACCCCCTATCCTATTCTTTTCCATATACTCATCCAGAAGTCTCTTAAAAGACCCAGTGAGTTTGCCTCAACAACCTCCGACGGCAGTCGGTTCCATTCACTCACCACCCTCTGAGTGAAAACCTACCCCTGACATCTCCTTTGTATTTGCTTCCCTGCACCTTAAATCTGTGTCCTCTCGTAGTGACCATTTCAGCTCGGGGGAATAGTCTCTGAGAGTCCACCCTATCTATTCCTCTCAACATTTTATAAACCTCTATCAGGTCGCCTCTCAACCTACCTCTCTCCAGTGAGAAGAGTCCCAGCTCCCTCAACCTATCTTCATAAGGCCTGCCTCCCAATCCAGGCAGCATCCTTGTAAACCTCCTCTGAACCCTCTCAATAGCCTGTACATCCTTCCCATAATGAGGCGACCAGACCTGCGCACAATACTCCAACTGGGGTCTGACAAGAGTCTTATAGAGCTGCATCATTACTTCCTGACTTCTAAACTCTGTTCCTCAATTAATGAAGGCCAGTACACCGTACGCCTTCTTGACCACCTCTTCCACCTGCGAGGCCGATTTAAGAGTCCTATGGACCTGGACCCTGAGATCCTTCTGCTCTACAACACAGCTAAGACTCCTACCCCTTATATTGTACTTCTTCATCCCATTATTCCTGCCAAAATGGACCACTACACATTTATCTGTGTTGAAGTCCATCTGCCACTTCTCTGCCCAGTCTTGCATCCTGTCTATGTCCCGCTGCAACTTTTGGCATCCCTCCAGACCGTCCACAACACCACTGACATTTGTATCATCGGCGAACTTGCTAACCCATCCCTCCATTTCCTCATCCAGGTCATTTATGAAAATGACAAACAGCAGGGGTCCCAGAACAGATCCCTGGGGCACTCCACTGGTTACCGACCTCCATGCAGAACAAGACCCATCCACAACCACTCTCTGCCTTCTGCCGGCAAGCCAGTTCTGGATCCACGAGGCCAAAGCCCCTTGGATCCCATGCCCTCTCACTTTCTCCAGAAGCCTTGCATGGGGGACTTTATCAAACGCCTTTCTGAAGTCCATGTACACTACATCCACCGCCCTTCCTTCGTCAATGTGTTCAGTCACATTTTCGAAGAACTCAACTAGGCTCGTAGGGCATGACCTGCCCTTGACAAAACCATGCTGACTATTTCTAATCAGTCCAAACTTCTCCAAATGTTCATATATCTTATCCCTTAGAAACCTCTCCATCAGCTTACCAACCACTGAAGTCAAACTCACCGGTTGGTAATTTCCTGGACTATCCCTGTTCCCTTTCTTAAAGATAGGAACCACATCCGCAATTCTCCAATCCTCCGGAACCTCTCCTGTTTCCATGGACGACGCAAAGATCATCGCCAGGGGCTCTGCAACCACTTCCCTCACCTCCCACAATAACATGGGGTACATCCCATCCGGTCCCGGCGACTTGTCTATCTTGATAGAATTTAACAGGTCTAACACATCCTCTTTCCTAACATCCACATACTCAATCTTTTCCGTATGCCTCAAACCTGCAGTGTAATCTCCCAGTTCACTTTCCACTGTGAATACCGAGGCAAAGTACTCGTTAAGCACCTCTGCCATTTCTTCTGGATTCACACAGACTTTTCCCCCTTCACCTTTTATAAGCCCTATCCCTTCTCTTCTCAACCTTTTACTTTTCACATATTTGTAGAAGGCCTTGGGATTCTCCTTAATATTACCTGCCAAGGCCTTCTCATGACCCCTTCTGGCTCTCCTAATTTCCTTTTTAAGTTCCCTTCTACACACCTTATACTCCTCTAGATCCCTAACTCTCTGAACCTTTTATATACCATTTTCTTCTTCCTAACTAGATTCACCACTACCTTCATGCACCACGGTTCCCGCGTCCTACCAGAACCTCCTTGACTCCTCGAAACGTTGTCTTGCAGTACCCTAGACAAACATTCCTTGAAAAACCGCCACTTTCCTTCTGTACTCTTCCCCAAGAACACGTCCTTCCAGTTTATGCGTCCAATTATCTGCCTAATGTTTTCATATTTCCCCTTACTCCAGACATACACCTTCCTAGCCTGCTTGATCCTATCTCTTTCCATCGCTATCGTGAAAGAGATAGAATTATGATCCCCATTCCCAAGATGCTCACCTACCGTGAAATCCGACACCTGCCCTGGCTCATTAGCAAGCACCAGGTCAAGTACAGCCTCTCCTCTCGTAGGCTTTTCCACGTACTGTGTCAGAAAACCTTCCTGAACACACCTAACAAACTCCACACCATCCAAACCCCTTACCCTTGGGATATTCCAGTCGATGTTTGGGAAATTGAAATCTTCCATCACGACAACCCTGTTATTTCTACATCTGTCTAGGATCTGTTTCCCTATCTGCACCTCAAGTTCCCTGCCGCTGTTGGGCGGCCTATAGAATACACCCAGCAAAGTTATCGAGCCTTTGCTGTTCCTAACTTCCACTCACAGAGACTCCGTAGACAATCCCTCCCCGTCTTCCACCTTCTCTACAGCCATGACACTGTCCCTGATCAACAGTGCCACACCACCTCCTCTTTTGCCCCCAACCCTGTTCCTCCTGAAGCGTCTGAATCCCGGCACCTGAAGTACTCAGTCCTGTCCCTGAGACAACCAAGTCTCTGTAATGGCCACCACATCACACTCCCAAGCAGCAATCCACACCCTAAGCTCATCTACCTTATTTACTACACTCCTGGCATTAAAATAGACACACCTCAGCCTCTCAGTCAGGATATTTCCCTTTTCCACCACCTGCCTAACCCCCTCTCAGGGTTCCTACAGTCCTTCCCCACCTGGGAACTAACCTCCTTATTCACCGTCCCATCGGTATTCCCACCCCCCAGCTAATATGATGAAGCTCACAACAGACACTGCCGCCATTGACAAATTGAAAAAAATTTTTGCTATCCATGGCATTCTCGAAGTCTGAGTGTCAGACATCATTCACAGCAGAAGAATTCCAAATATTTGTAAAATGAAATGGGATTCGCCAAGTCAGATCAGCACCTTACCAACCAGCTTTAAATGGCCTCATGGGATGTATGGGTACAAAGATTCAAATCATCACTGTAGGAACAAGTCGATATGCCTTTCTCTGTATGTATGGGCAGTTTTTTGTTGCCTTACAACAAATGTGATCACAGGGTTAGGACAGCCGAGCTACTAATGAGACGTCACTTAAGGATACATTTGAATTTGATATTCTCAGGTTTGACAGGGAAGGCAGAAGCTAGGCAAATGTCTCATAAACAAAATCATGATTCTAGTAAAAGGGTGCTGCAAGTTAAGGATTCAGTCACAGTCAGAAACTTTACATCAGGACCAGCAAGAGTGGCAAGTAAGATTGTGGAGAGAAAAAGACAGCCTCATGTGTCAAAGAACAGTACAGTATAGGAAGAGGCCCTACAGTCCTTCAAACCTTCAGCAATCATGATGCCTGCCTAAACTAAAACTGTATGCACATTACAGAATCTGTATCCTTCCATTCCCATCCTATTCATGTATTCACCTTAAATGCCGCAATCGTACCTGCTCCCACCACCTCCCTAGGCAGCGCGTTCCAAACAGTTAACACCCTTTGTGTAAAAGAACTTGCCTCTCACATCTCCTCTAAACTTTTCCCCACGCACCTTAAGCCTATGTCCTCTCCCATTTGACTTTTCTATCCGAGGAAAGAGCATCTGACTATCCACTCTGTCCATGCCACTCATAATTTTGTAAGCATCTATCAGGTCACCCTTCAACCTCCGTCGTTCCAAAGAGAACAAACTGAATTTATCTAACCCATCCTTATAGCTAATACCCTCCAGACCAGGCAACATCCTGGTAAAGCTCTTCTGTACCCTCTCCAATGCGTCCACATCCTTCTGGTAGTATGCCGACCAGAATTGTACTCAATATTCTAAATGAAGCCTAACTAAGGTTCTGTACAGATGCAGCATGACCCACCAATGTCCTGACCGATGAAAGCAAGCATGCCGTACACTTTCTTGACTACCTTATCCACCCGCTACTTTCAATGATCAGTGAAAATATATGCCCAGATCTCTCCTAAGGGTTCTACCATTTGCTGTATAATTCCTACATGCATTGGAACTTCCGAAATGCATGGTGTCACACTTGTCCAGATTAAACTCATTTGCCACTTCTCCACCTAAGTCTCCAATCAGTCTATATCTTGCTGTATCTTCTGATAATTCTCTTTACTATCAACAACTCCACCAATTTCTGTGAACTCATTAATCAGATTAATATTAATCAGCTACATTTTCCTCCAAATCTTTTAAATATACTGCAAACTGATTCCTGCAGAACACCACTTGTCAGAGCCTTCCATTCAGAAAAGTACCCCTCCACTGCAACTCTCTGCCTTCTATGGCCAAGCCAGTTGTGTATCCATCTTGCCAGCCCTCTTGCGATCCCATGTGACTTCACCTTTTGCACCAGTTTACCGGGAGGTACCTTGTCAAAGGGTTTATTGAAGTCCATGTATACAACATCTACTCCCTTTCCCCCATCTATCATCTTCGTCACTTCCTTGAAAAACTCTATCAAGTTACTGAGGCATGATCTTCCCTTCATAAAACCATGCTGTCTATCAGTAATAAGTTTATTTGTTTCCAAATGTGAGTAAATCCTGTTCCTAAGGATCTTTTCCGGTAATTTCCCTATCAGTAATGTAAGGCTCATCAGACTATAATTTCCTGAATTATCCTTGCTGACCTTCTTAAACAATGGAATAACATTGACTATCCTCCTGTCCTCTGAACTTCATCTGTAGCAAATGGGGATACAAAGATTTCTGTCAAGGCCTCAGCAATTTCCACTCTTGCCTCCCTCAGTATTCTATGGCCCTTGGGACATACTTGCTTTATTGTTTTTTTTTAAATGCCCAATACCTCATCCCTTTTGCTATCAACATGACCCAGAATATCTACAAGATGTACCCCAGGCTGCTCATCCATCAAGTCCTTCTCTTGGATGAATACTGAGGCAAAGTATTCATTTAATATCTCGCCCATTTCCTCTGGCTACACGCATAGATTCCCTCCACTATTCTTTAATGGACCAACCCTTTCCCTGGCAAGAGTTACTCTTTACTTGCTCTTTACTTAAGTATAAAATGCCTGAGGATTTTCCTTAATCCTGTTTGCCAAGGAATTTTCATTGACCCTTTTAACTCTCCTAACTCCGTCCTTAAGTTCCTTCCTATGCTTTTTATAATCTTCAAGGGCTTCATCTGCCCTAAGACTTTTAGACCTTATGAATGCTTCTTTTTTCTGTTTGACAAGGTTCATAATATATCTTGTTATACAGAGTTCCCAATACTTGCCACACTTATCCTTCATCCTCACAGGAACATACTGGTCCTGAATGCCAATCGACTGATATTTGAAAGACTCCAATATATTGGATCTTCAATTACCCTCAAACAGCCTTCCCCAAGAAAAGTAACATGCGGTGAAATTGAGGGGCATACATATGGACAAAGAAATAGAGACACACACAAAGTGAATGGCACAGATAGAATTAGATATGCCAACAGATACAGAAAATTAGTAAAGCTCACTGATGTTGCCATTGGTTGTGGAGTGATTTCAGAGAAGGTTACCGTCATGGGGATAAAAGATTATTGTCTCAAAAAACACATAAACCCCATCTGAGGAGGAGAGCAGTTACAAATACAGGAGATCAACAGATGACCTCTACAGTAAATTCAAAACTGACAGAATTGGTTACCAGTTACAACTGAGGAATCATATCAGTCGGTGGTTACTGTGACTGAGGAAAAAGCAGCTAGAGAGGAGGATCTAGTCCCCGGATTGATGAGTTTGCCTTTTGCATTCATCATGCTTTTCTTTCTCTTCCTTTGTATGTTGCTGCAAAAAATTGAGGACGACTCCATGTGGCTCAAAGTAATAAGGAATTGTGTTTACAACAAAGGATCAGACAGAATCAGCTGTCCTCCCAGGCTCCAGCTGAAAGAAATCCCCTACCAGGGTTTTACACCCTTGCTCCCATTTGACTCAGTTTCCCATCTTGACAGTCCATAGCGCCAATCCCGATTAAGGAGACCTGCAAGGGAATACCCCCCTTAAAGGGACCAGGGACCACACACCATACTTCTTCCCTCCTAACTCCTGAATCCACCTATGGAGGAAACAAAAGGACATTGTTAGCAGTTGCACATAAATTTTAAAAAGCATCAGGAATACCCCAGGGAGAAATTCATCACAAATTTAGTCGATCTGGGAACTTCCTGACTAGAGTAGAATTGGAAAAATCAGGTCATCCAGAAAATTAGAAAAGCTCACTGATGCTGCCAATGGTTGTAGAGTGGCTTCAGAGACAGTTACTGTAATGCTGTTACTGTATTTGTAACTGCTCTCCTCCTCAGATGGGGTTTATGTGTTTTTTGAGACAATAATCTTTTATCCCCATGACGGTAACCTTCTCTGAAATCACTCCACAACCAATGGCAACATCAGTGAGCTTTACTAATTTTCTGTATCTGTTGGCATATCTAATTCTATCTGTGCCATTCACTTTGTGTGTGTCTCTATTTCTTTGTCCATATGTATGCCCCTCAATGCTGCTGTCATCTATAAAAATGTCAGGAGCCATCGAGAGTGCTGCCTTTCTTTATGTCAGTATCAAAGGCCCAACATAAAAGCTGCCTCCGGGGTTGCCTGTTAAAAGTCCAAATGTCACTTCATTTTTCTGGATTGTGAATTATTAATTTGCTTAAGATTGGCTAAAAAGCATTCAAAATTTTAATACCTCTCACCTAGAATTGCAGCATCAATTTTGTGGCCGTAACTCCTGGACTTTCTTCTAGCTTCGATGTGTTTATTTTTTTTTCTTCTCATGCAATTGAAGTGGTGTTTACATCCTGACAGGTAAAGGTACAAAGCTCATTTAATTACTTGTTTTGTCAGGTCAAGGCCATTGTACAATTGTCTGTTTTTGTGTGTTTGTGATTTAAGTCTGCCTTATAATTTGCCACTGCAAGGAATCTGACATGACACACAACAGAGGATTGCTGTCACTCCCACAAACTGCTCAGATATGCCACTTTGAAATCATCATAGACAGATCTTTTTTCAAATAACTCCATGCAATGACGAAGTGAACATTTTAGAATATGAACTCCCAGGTTAAGGCAGTATGGCTTGACCAATCAGGAACCCCTACATGCGTACATAACGCTGAATGTCAGGGTTACAGGCACTCTGGGTTTATATTCTATGAGGAAGTACCTGGCCAAGTGTTGCTTACTGCGTAAATAAACCTAAATTTGGTGAAAAGATACCGATCTCAGAGGAGTTATTTCAGTGGTAATGAGGTAAAAAAACTTTCTCGCAACAGTTGGCTTAAGTTTGAGTGAGCCATCCTTACGCACCTGGCC
The DNA here is from genome assembly GCA_024679065.1 of Sphyrna mokarran. Lineage (NCBI taxonomy): Eukaryota > Metazoa > Chordata > Chondrichthyes > Carcharhiniformes > Carcharhinidae > Sphyrna > Sphyrna mokarran. The sequence goes on along the minus strand of JAGIQG010000003.1, from coordinate 97,526,958 downwards.
TTTGTTTGAAAGACTAGACTCATTTGAGGACTGGGTCTAACATGTGGAATGCTTACGTTATTTTTTTCAACATCATGGCAGACAAAACCAATAGGTAATTCTCCTGACTCCTGTGGCGTTTCAGCATTTGCTCTCATTTGAAGCTGAACTTTCACTAAGGCATTGGATTCTAAAATCTTCAAGAATTGACTGAACTAGTTAGAGAATAATACAACCCCAAGCCACCTCTAATACCTTCTTGGATGTTATTGTTTTTCCTCGGTAATCCTAACTCGGCTCAGATGACTGGCAGAAGAATGTGAATTTGGTTAACCCTGAATGAGATGGTTAGAGACAATCTGGTATACGGGATTAATGATACAACTATCCAAAAATGCCTATTAGCTGAAGCTCAACTGGACTTCAAACAAGCACAATAATTGGCCTTATGATTGGAAAATGCTGCTAAGTGAGGATATGAGTGCAAGGCATCTCAACGGAAATGGACATGCATGCCAGTCTGACAGATTGGACACCAGTACTTGAGTGCAGTCAATTACATAGTCTTACTTTAGAATTATCCAGATACACTTAACTCCAGGTCTTCCCACAGCACAGCCATAATGCAAAATTTAATCTTGACCAAACAGTTCCAAGTTCCTTCACAATCCTACCTGCCAATGCATTGTAACTATTGCCAATATGTAGAATCAAAACAGCAAAATCCTAAAGACCTAGATTTAGAAAAACAACTCATAGACCAGGATCCAGGTGGGTTCACACACTGGCAAGTCCACCTACATCTGACTTAGAACAATTAAACTGCACATTGATGACCAAACAGACCCAACCAAGATAAGGGTATGGTTGAATGGACGTCTGGCACTAATGGATGTTGATACCGGTACAGCCATATTGGTGCTTGGAGAATCAGTGTTTCATAAAATTTGATCCGTGCTCCAGTGCTTAACTTTGCTTAAGACCTCAGCAAGGCTGATAAACTATGCAGGGGAATCTGTGCAAATTATGGGTACAGCCTCTATCCCTGTCACCAATGAAAGACAACTAGTTCGCTTACCAATAATTGCAGTGGAGGGCTCAGGGCCAAGACTAATGTGACAAAATTGGTTGCGAGAGATCCACCTAGCTTGGCTCAACACTTTTCAGCTAGAGAATGACTGCTTTTGTGAAGTCCTGCTTAAATATCCTGAAGTTTTCCAGGAGGGTGCAGGGACGATGAAAGGAACCAAAACAACCTTACATGTTGACCAGGAAGTGATTCTGCAGTTTTACAATGCCTTTTGCAATTTTCCATTTGCCCTACGGAAAAAGTTGAAGCAGAAATCCAAAGACTGGACGGTGAATTATGGCATCAAGAAGCCTTGGCAAAACTTGACTGAGTGGGAATCGGGGTAAAACTCTGGAGGTGCACCTAGTAGAAAGGAAGATGACTGTGGTTATTGGAGGCCAGTCATCTCAGTCCTAGGTCATCAGTGCAGGAGGCCCATCTATCCTTAGCTGCTTTAACAATGACCTTCCCTTCAGCATAAGATGAGAATAGGAATGTTTTATGATGATTGCACTGTTCAGTACCATTCATAATACCTTAGCTAATGGGACAGTCCTTGTCCATATGCAGCAAGTCTTCAATAATATTCAGGCTTGGACTAATTAAGTAGCAAGTAACAATCAATCACACAAGTGTTATGGGTGACACAGCGGCACAGTGGTTGGTACTGCTACCTCACAGCGCAAGAGACCTGGGTTCAATTCCTGGCCTTGGTTCACTGTCTGTGTGGAGTTTGCACATTCTCCCTGTATCTGCGTGGGTTTCTTCCGCGTGCTCTGGTTTCCCCTCACAGTCAGAAAGATGTGCCGGTTATGTGCATTGGCCCAAAAAGGTGCCGGAGCATGGCAACTAGGAGAATTTCACAGTAACTTCATTGCAGCATTAATGTAGGCCTTCCTTGTGACTAATAAATAAACTTTGCTAGGCAATGACCCTCTCCATCAGGAGAGAACATACCCACCTTCTCCCTTTGATATTCAATTAATATCCTGGGGGTTTCTAATGAGCAGTAGCTGAATTAGACTAACCGTATAAATATTGGGATTAAGATAAGTCCTTCATCAAATAATTGTTCACATATTATATTTTTCTTTAACAAATATATGTTCACTATTCCTCACAGTCCAGGGTCAGACACCCTGCATCCCTAAATTATAGAATTCTGAGGATCTTCCAGGAAGTGACACCAATGGAAAAGGGAAGGATTTTGGTCGCATCTTCCCAACATTGAAATGGCCTCCTATTGAACACTAATCAGGCAGTGCGATGGAGATGGCAGATCAATTTATATCAGAGCAAATATCCCTGAGCTGAAGTGATAGGGCCACGGGCAGGGAAAGGCCACAATCATATCCCAAATGATTCCTCTAGACGGGAAAGGCAGAAAATGAAATGAAATGGCTTTATGCAAGTATGGCCGAAATGTTACCCCCTACCATTGAATTTTAAGATGGGGTGGGAATGGTGAGGCTTGATGTGAAATAACAGAGACAGGATTCCCTCTGTGTTTCTGCTCCAACCACACAACAATTTTACAATGCAACAGGCAAGGCCTCAGATTGGAAGCACGCCCTTGCCCTGGGTGAGGACCAATCAGATTGGTGGCAGCTCTTCAAAGCAGGACTTCCTCTTGACTGAGGGGCAAAGTCCTGCTTGGAGACAGTCAACATTTGTTGGAGCGTAAATTGTCTGCGGGGCAGTCAGAGTTGGCAGGACTGTGTCCCAAGACCCACCATCTAAAATATTCAGACCTACGAAATTAAGATAGAATATAAAATGTTTAATATCGACAGTACAGTGTGATATCATGAATTTACTCACACACTTTGTATAACCTCATTTTGAGCATGCATCAAATAAATTGCACAAGATCTGCGTGTAACACCATTAGGTAGATTAACAGTAAGATTCCTGTTCAGAAGACCACAACACTGTTTTGATTAAATTATAAACTAGATTCACTGTCACAATTTTGATACAATGTGCATAAATTTGATATACACACTACAATTACACTGCTTAGTGTTATTTCTTCCTCCTACTTGTTAGTGATGAACTCTCAAAGAAAATATTTCTAATATACAAAAAAATTATAATAATGTGATCAAACAGTGATAAAAAATTAGGTTATTGGGTCTTTTTCAGTAATACTTCGTGCAACCACTGGGCAGAATATTGATGGTTGTCATTCTCTCCTTCATTTTTTTTGTGAATACCTGAGGGTAGATTTTCTAATCGCCATCTGACTGTAAAACTCACTTTATGGATCGCGTGCCAATTATAGAAAGCACTCAATTTTCACATTCATCGGCCTGAATTCTTCCAGCTGCCTGGAGGCGGTTGTGAAGGCAGGGAAGCATGTAAGATTAGAAAAAAAAACACTTCCCATCATGTTTCTCCTGCCATGTATCTTTTCCCTGAAGTGCCATGGTTATCTACCCAGAAATGGCGTGTAGTTGATTAGGGTAGCTCAGACTTCAGTTAGTCATTATTTCACTAATGCAGTGAAATTTTATGAATGTGTTCGAGGTTCCACGCTGTGTCAGAAGCTCATGACATTCGAAGAGTCAAAACCATAAGTAGCAGTGATCATTATGCTGCACTGACAGAGTTCAGGTGAACAAAAGGGCAAAATGATAAGGATCAGATCAGTAATGCATGGATCAGCAAATTAATCAGAACCAAAAAAAGGGAGTAATAACAAGTATAATTCTACTGTGAAGAAGGTGACCCAGTTCACTGGAATCAATACAGAATATATAGAACCAGAAGAAGATGAATACAGGTTCAAAGAAGGACCTGCAAAAATTATAGCTTCAGATATAAAACATAACAGCAAGTTATAGTGCAACAGTAAAAATATAGTTTTTAACGTTTATTTATTCGTGTCACAAGTAGGCTTACATTAACACTGCAATGAAGTTGCTATGAAAATTCCCTAGTCGCCACACTCTGACGCCTGTTTGGGTACACTGAGGGAGAAATTAGAATGGCCAATGCACCTAACCAGTACATCTTTCAAACTGTGGGAGGAAACTGAAGCACCATAAGGAAACCCAAGCAGATACGGGAAGAACATACGGACTCTGCACAGGCAGTGATCCAAGCCAGGAATCGAGTGTTAACCATCTGAAGAGATGTAAACAAAGTAGAATCTAAAGATGAGCCTGAGTCAGTGTATTAAGTTATTCCTTTCCTTGCCAATGTTAGGAAGAAATAATGAGAACCACACTCTACCTCAGTAATGATAGTCCAACTTGAACAGATTTATTTGAAATGAATATCTTTCCTTCAAACAAGATGGGTAACGGACACATCTTAGTCCAGCATAAATCAGCGGGAAGTCTGAGACAGACCACGAGGACTCAAAATAAATGAATTGCCATGATTACACCATTTCTCCAAGACCAGTGGGAGAGACAAAGCAGATTGGTGTAACATTAATGCTTATTATTGAGAGAGCGAATCATTTTTGGAGTGGAAGGCATTCTGTACAAGCCCTTTCAAACATTGTGAGAGGAACTGCTGACCTGCTCTCCTGTCTGCCATCTTGAGTTGGCCAATGAACACGTGGGTGACTGCTAATTGGTCACCTGTAATAAGATCATGGGGAGGATTTTTCTGACTGTACGTGTCAGCTGGATTTTCTGGTCCCACAGCAGTAAACGGAGTGCCAATTTCTTCATCCTTTCTTGTAGTGGCAGTGGGGCAGGGGGCAGGGTGGGGGAGCTAGTGACCTGAGAATTGTTCAAGTGTCTGAGAAATTTATACGTTAGGAAGATTCGGTCATTGTATTTAAAACACTGGATTTATATCACTGCTTTTAATTTGAAAATCTATCTTTTACATATTTTTAACAATAAAACTGGTAAATCTAATAAGAGAAAGTAACATATCATTGCTATTTATTATTATGGTTTACTATTAACAAGATTACAAAGTGTTACATACTTGCAAACACTCATGCTTCATTATTTTATTTAGCGATACCGTGAAAGACTTACTTAGTCAAACATGTGACACTGTAATGAATACTAATATTTTAGGGAGAGACTATCGGGACTCATTTTCTCCAAAGCAATTACTTTCACACTCAGTCAAAATGGACTCACAGATTTATTTGAAATGAATATATTATCTTTAAACAAGATGGGTATTGGACACATCTTTCCTATCGGATTAATGGTTGCCCTCATTCAAATAACTTCAGAATCTGGTTCACAATGGACTTGCAGGCTTCTCAACCGTGGGTTGAATTTCAAAGAAAGGGTGTGGAAAAATATTCTATCACAAGGATATATAAACAGGCGAAATTTGAAGACTATTATATGTCAATGGCCAAACCATCAGAGACTGTTTGTGAGGACAATGAAAACCAGACAAAGCTAGGACTATGAGAAGGGCTTTTACAAAGGCATATTTTTGGACCCAAAAAAGAGAGCAGTAAAGGGATTAAGGGTTATGGTGAGTGTGCAGGTAAGTGGAATTAAGTCCACAAAAGGATCGACCATGATCTTATTGAATGGCGGAGTAGGCTTGAGGGGCCAGATGGCCTACTCCTGCTCCTAATTCTTATGTTCTTATTATAACGGATCTAGATCAGGAAGGAGCAGAACCCTGCTTGAGATCTATCAAAAGGCAAGTAAGTAGCCTAAGTATTAGAGGAAGCAAGCCAGATTCTTGCTGCAGGGGTTCTGACTACACTGCAATTGGAGAGATGCCAGAGAATCATGCTACTACAAGAAGCAACCTACTGGAAATCCATCTCAAGAAACCTCCAAGCTCTATTTGTTCAGTGGACCAAAAAGAAGTCATGGGTGGATTTTTACGGCCTCACTTGTCTCAAAAATCATAAAGCTCCACCCAAGGCCAATGGCTCTTTCCATGTTCCACCCCTTGCCCAATCTGCTTTCCATGGTAAGCAGGGTAGAAAAATTTCTGGCCATATGTTTGAACTGTTTCAAGCCTTCATCTTCAGAGAAGAAAGGGTGATCTTTTGGATTTTTAAGACCTAAATGTGTACTACTTCATTTATAATCACTTTTCCTTGAATGAGTGTGTGTCTATGTACATGTTGTGAATACATTTTGGATGTACAGTAACATATATCCTTTTTAAAAACTTGCAAGAAAACCTGTTGTTGTTTCTTTTCAACAGTCACAGCTCTCAGATTCTTCCTTTTTAAAACACATCTGTCTTTGTTCAGTCAAGAGTTGGGAACAGCAGGAACTATCCTGCTCTCCCTATAGAGCCATTGAATTCCGACAGTGCAGAAAGAGACCAGCCAATCGATCAGATCTGCACCAAATTTCTGAAGGAGCATCACACCCAGACTCTCCCCCCTACCTTATCCTCGTAACCCTATGAATTTACCATGGCTAATCATCCTAACCTACACATCTTTGGACACTCAGGCACAACTTTGCATGACCAATGTCTGTAACATTACCTAACCATATACCATAAAAACAAAATCTGAAAAATAAATTTAAATAGAGTTCATTTGCAAGAATGAATGTGCTGTGGTCTTTTCCTTTTTTCTCTCACGATACTATTCAGATTATTTCAGTCTTGTTTTTATTCTGTCTAAGGTTCCATTTTCAAAGCTCAATTTCTTTTATAAAGAAATTGGAAATAGCTTGAGAGCATAACCTCTCTGTTACATGATAATTTAAATGATAGTACTGTGTATCCCAGCACTAAATTTGCTGCTTAGTGGCTATACAGCTCTGTAGGGTTGCCAAATTTGTGTGATGTTAGCATCACCTAAAGCTAGGCTGCAGTACCTAAAGTGAGTCCATGCATCTTAAGGGTATTACGGCTGCCGCAAGTTCTGGAAGTACCTGCCAGAAGACTGAACACGATGCAACAGAGTGGAGAATGCATGCCCAGTTCTCTGATGCAGCACTGGAGGCTGTGATGCAGACAGCAGGTGAACAGAAGGAGTGACATCCTCCATCCACAGGGCTCACCAAACAGAGCAGAGCAGCAACAGACAATCATTGCTGTCAATGCAAATAGTGAAGCCCCAAGAATCTGGATTGAATGCAAGAACTTCAATGACCTCAGCAGTGATCAATAAATGCAATTTTGAATCGCAGATCCCTACAGATGAACCACTAGCCATACACTGTTCCATTTTCCTTTCGTCCCTTCATTTACTTAGCATCTATGACACACAGTTCACATTCATAGCTTCACCTCACTCTAACATATTTAGCACTGCTGCAAACCTCACATCCATGTCTTGCAGCAGGTACACACTATAGCTGTTCAACTATGACAGAAACATCACTCAAACAAAATGCATCACACATGCTGACACACTTCAATCTTTCTTGCAGGTACACAACCAGAGACAACAGCGCATGACTGGAGTCAACACACATGAATTCTTGCCACAGACGAAAGGCAGGGATGATACACTCCATCATGGCAATGTCATTACTAATTGAAATAGATTATTTTGATTTAATTCTAAATATTATTTCAGGTTAAAGTAATTTATTTCAATTTGCTGACGGGAGAATACCTTGACAGTTCAGGCAAAACATTGTGGAGTTTCGAAAGAAGTAAGAGGCATGAACCTCAGACGTAAAGCTCTAAGTTATGAAGATAAGGCTCAAATTTGAATATTTTTTAAGACCTAAGCATGGTGAAAATTGATCCAAGCAGATTTTTAACTTGGACAATGAAGATAAGCTTAAGTGTGCAAGCGCAAATCTATAAAGGTTTAAGATTAAAATAAATGCTCTCTCTCACTCCTCCCCCATTGCAGTAGGTGATCATTGCAACAAATAATCAATATCAATAAAATCACTGATACATCGAGCCCACCCATCCAACTTCATTACTACATAGCTAAACCTGATTTACTGACAGGAACTTTTCCATTGCCTTTTTGTAACTGGTCATAGTATCTTGTTTCACCATCTTTTTTGATCATTAGTACCACATGTTTACCATATTTTTATTGAAAGATTGCTTGGATTTCCTATTACATTTGTCATCCTGAATTGTCGCTTCATTTAAAGTTATTGAGATTCCAAAAATGGTTTTGAGATTCACGTTCTCCAAACTGTTTTTAATTTGTTAAATTTGGAGAGATGCAGAATGCCTCACTATCATCTGTTTCAAACCATCGCACAAAGCCAAAATGACACCATAATATTTTTGTTCAGATCACAAGAGTGTTTACATCCTGACCGAGACTACAATATAATTACATATAGGGCAGCATTAAGATACCCTGAATATCAACTACTTGGACCACTCTTCTACCTCAAGAGAATATCTAAGGCAGGCCCATCATTTCTAATGCCCCACAAACACTGCAGATGCTTCTGTCACATCCCTGTTTCTGTTATTTTAAGGGATGTGTTAAATTGGATAATGCCACTGTTAACAGAGGATAAAAAGGAATTTTGAATGATTGCTGAAGCGGTCAAATAGTTTCCAAGCTAAGGTTTTAAAAATATTAATGTCGTAGTTTCAACTCGATTCCCTAATGTGCTGTCATTTTTCTCTTGTTTTTAAATCTTTAAAAAATCTGCTAATTGGGAATGATCCAATGTCATAAATTTGATGCTTTTATGTCAAATACTTCCACAAGAGGTTGAAGACCACAAGGGTATAGAAATACCAAAAGCAGTTTAAGTGTAATTTAAAATAACACATGTAAGCATTTCTGTATTCAGTATGCAACATGCATTTTCTTGGGTTATGCATAGTCTGGAAATCCATTCCACTAATTACTTTACTGCAAGCGCACAGCATCATTATTCTCTCAAACCACTGATGCTGTTGGCACACCATCATGATTTGCTATAGATTCTCTTCCTATTAGTGTCAACGTATAATTTAATTGTGATTTCTGGGTTCAGATTTAGAATATTCCAGATACTAAACTGAATGCAAATTGATCCCCAATTCACCAAATCTTAACTCAAAAATGCATGTTTACATCCAGCTCTTTGAACGGCTGTTCCTAAATTGCTGTTTTATGGTGCAACATCAGCTGTGTTACCCAACACGTAGTTCTGTTCAATCTATTTTCTTTTGATAGCTATAATGATGCCCCTATTTCAGAGTCGTGCATCTCAATTTGTTGACATTATTCTCATTGAAGCCAAAATTGTATGCTAATGAATCGGAAATTTCCCAAATTGTCAATTTACTCATAGTGACTTAATACATTATTGAAATATGTGCCTCTCGAGAATGTAAATGAATGATCTACATTACTGAGCAATAACCAATTTACTTCTCCAGGGACTGGGCTCCACAAATAGGAATTTAGAATTAGACGTCAAACTCATTTACTCCCCATTGGATAATTTGCTGAGATAATCCACTGTACCTTTTGATTATGATTTGGCAAAGGTTACACTGCTGTCAATCATCTTGTCTTCAGATGGAAATAATCCATCATAATATACTTTGCTGCAATGCAGTTATTGAAAATACCTCTGTAATAATGCATAGACTTATTTTGGTGTACATTCTTTTTTTTACCAAAAATCAATCAAAAGATAATTGTAAAAATAGGTAAGAATCATACAGCTTAAAGTACATTGTGATCTGATGGAAGTATTATCTGGCTATGCTCAAATTATTCTATTTGTTATGTTCAGAAAACCATGCTAATGTGATGCTGATGTGGAGGGACAGCTCAAGCTAATGTTGCCTTTAGCCTGAAAGGATTGTCAGCCTGGACAAAATGTATTGTATCATGTGACATTCCCCATTCTCCTCCCCCCGGTGTTTGAGTTGCCAAAGTAGGTTACTACACAGTGGGAGAGGCTGGTGTTTCTAGGCTTTAGAGTCTAGCTCTAGCACTGAAACTACATGGATTTAATAAAGCATGCAACTGTTAATGCACAGAAATGCATTAATACTTGGTATGTCTAAAAATATCAATCTCAAAAGACATCAATAGAGGAACAAAATTCTCATAGAAATTACCTTCTGTGTTTCCTAGGGAACAATACAGCATTAAAGGGGCGCCAGTATCTTGAGGGAAAAAAAACAGACTTTGGAAAAATTGTTTTGTTTCATTGATGAATGGACAGAGCCTTCCTATATAATTTTTATAACAACAAATGTCATACTGATAATCTTGAGTGCAATTTACACTGATGTAGTGATTGTCCCATTAAGGATGAATGTGTCGTGAAAGGGTTGCATGTCCCAGAGAATCAATCAGGTAACAGAGTGGAGGGAATCACCTTAGTAAACATGGGCTTCTGTACTCAGAGTCAGCTTGGGAGCTAATTGCAACCATAAGACTGCAAGTCTTTGTGTACTTCTAAACTTTAATAAATGAGCTGTGTTTTCCCTAAATTTGGTGACAAAGATAAATAAAAGGAGGTCCTCAGACTGTGAGAATCCAGTTTACATTGAAATAATTACATTGAAGTAATTACATTGAAGTAATTTACATTGAGTAAAGTGGAGAAAATTAAAGAGTACTTACCATGAAGCCACTCCCTTCACTTTGGACACATAGATCCATTTGACTCCTCAGCAGAGGATTGGACACAATATGTAGAGCGTCTTGGGTATCAGTTCCAAGCAAATAAAATAGGGGAGGAAGCGAAGTACAGGGAAATTCTCTTGAGACCATGTTGAACGCATACACTTATAATGTGATTTGCAGTCTCACAGTCACCAAGTGCACCGGACTCCTAATCATTCAATGAGTTCAAGAAATTGGCAAGGGCACATTTCAAGCCTAAACAAATCAGTCAGAGATTAAAGTTTAATTCAAGGGAAAGAGCCTCAAATAAAACAATTGCGACTTATATCACTAAATTGAAACAGATATTGAGGCATTGCAATTTTGGAGCCACATTGAATGATATGTTACGGGACAAATTAGTCAGAGGAGTGAATAATGATTCAGATTATTTGCAGAGGTTGATACATATTTTAAATAAGCAATGGAGATAGTGTAGGCAATGGAAAGCACTGGAAAAGGTGCCCAAGAGTTCCAGAGCACACAAAATGATACCATATACCAGTTTTCGTGAAACTTACAGTTAGCAGTCATGCCAAAACTGAGGAAGTCACCATGAGGCTGGAAACAAGATCAGCCATAAATAAGACAAGAAGATTTAAAAGACACAATTAATCTGCAAAATTTGGTATGGAATGTTACCAATATGGAGGTAATTGGCCATGCTAGATTCTCCCTCAGTGTACTTGAACAGGTACTGGAGTGTGGTGACCAGGCGATTTTCATTGTAACTTCATTGTAATATTAATGAAAGCCTATGTGACTCTAATGAATAAACTTAAACTTAAACCATCCCTCAATTTAAGGAGGTTGAATGTTTCTTCTGTGATGGGAGAGGCCACTTTGGACATGGGTGCACAGATAAGTCTACCAAGTACCTGATTAAATAGTGCATCATCAATGTAAAATGTGAAAGAGTTTACCAACAATGATTTAAATATTTCTTCACTGTATAATAAAAGTGAGCAAGATAGTCCCTATTACTGTAATGCTTCAGATATGACCAAGGATGGAACTAAACATTGAGGGCTATTTAGTGTTTGGGAAGGTCAGACAGATCAAAGCTGATATTGATACAATATTGAGGAAAGGTATTAGCATAGGTGATATGGAATCTGTATGGGTTGAGTTAAAAAAACAACAAGGGACAACAAACATTAGTGGGGTAGTAAACAGAGCACCAAACTATATTGGTAATGTTGGGAAGAGCATTAGACAGGAAATCAGAGATGCATGTATTAAAGGAACATGTGTAATTATGGGTGACATTAATCTGCATATAGTTTGGAAGAGTCAAATTAGTCACAGTATAATAGAGGTAGAATGTCTGGAGTGCATGTGGGATGGCTTTCTGGAGCAATCCAGTAAGAGGTCTGACAACACCAATTTTAATTCCAACCGATTTATTTGATAGTAAACTTGCTAGCTTTCGGCCTTTGTAGCCTTTGTCAGGCGAATGAGGTGTTCTGGTCTGCAATGGCACACATATCAGCACAGGCAGTTTACAGATTGCTGATTAGAATGCGAATCCTTACACCTAACCTGCTATTCAAGTCTTAAAGTGGCTAACAATGTGAGTGGAAGGAGCACTGAGCACAGGTTAAAGAGATGTGTATTGTCTCCAGACAGCACAGTAAGTGAAGTTTTTTGCTAACCCAGGCAAGTCATGGGGGTTACAGATAGTGTGACATGAAGCCAAGATCCCTGTTAAGACCGTCCTCATGTGTGCGGAGCTTGGCTATCAGTCTCTGCTCAACGGCTCTGCGCTGTTTACCCCAGTCCAATGCCGGCATCTCTACATCATTTCTGGAGCAATACATTGAGGAACCAACAAGAGAACAGGCAATTTTGGACTGGGTGTTGTGTAATGAGAAAGGATTAGTTGGCAATCTAGTTGTCAATCCTTAGGGATGAGTGACCATAATATGGTAGAATTCTTTGTCAAGGTGGATAATAATATAATTGATTCTGAGTCCAGAATCCTGAATCTCACTAAAGGTAACTATGACGGTATGAGGCATGAATTGCCATGATAGACTGGGAAACATTACTGAAAATACAGTAATTTTTCTGTTTTGTAATGGCAGGCATTTAGAAAACAAATAGGTGAACTCCTGGACCGGAATTTTACTAGCACGCCTGCCTCGGAAAGCGAGGCTCGTAGAACATTCTCCATTGGTCTCAGGAGGCATCTTATGAGCCTCAGAGGGGAATAGGGAGGGGCTAGGAGGCAGAATAGCATCTCCTTTGGTCTCAGGCAGTATCTTACCAGCCTTTTGTTGGGGGGGAGGGGGGAGCAAGACACAAGAGTGGTAAGGAAATTGTGGCCAAATCATGGCTTACAACGGAAATTAGAGACAGTATTAGATTCAAGGAAGAAGCATACAAATTGGCAAGAAAAAACAATAGGCCTGAGGATTGGGAGCAGTTTAAAATTCAGCAAAGGAGGTCCAATGGATTGAGTAAGAGGGGAAAAATAAAGTATGAAAATAAGTTAGGGGGGAATATAAAAACTGACTGTAAAAGTTTCTATTAGTATGTAAAGAGAAAAAGATTGACAAAAGTGAATGTATGCCCCTTACAGTCAGAAACGGGAGAATTCATGACAGGGAATAAAGAAATGGCCAAGGAATTACATCTGTACTTTGCTTCAGTCTTCACAAAGAAAGACATGAATAATGTACCAGAAGTTATGAGAGAAACAAGTGCTATTGAAGAGCTGAAAGAAATCAGCATCAGACTGTACAGTAATCGCAACTGTAATAGTTGTAAGAGAAATGGTTTTAGGGAAATTGTGGGATTGAAGGTGGAAAAATCTCCACGTCCTAATAATCTTCATTCCAGAGTACTTAAGGACTGAAAATTGCTGATCCATTGGTGGTCATTTTCCAAAATTCTTTGAATTCCGGACTAGTTCCTCTAAATTGGAGGGGAGCTAATATAAGTACACTATTCAAAAAGGGAGATTGAGAGAAAACAGAGAACTATTAGACTAGTGAACCTGACATCGGTAATGAGGAAGCTGCTAGAATCTGTTTATTCATTATCAAGGAGTTCATAACTCAGCATTTGGAAGGCCATGGTATAATCTGACAAAGTCAACATGGATTTACAAAAGGGAAATCATGCTTGACGAATCTATTGGATCTCTTTGAGGATGTAATTATTAAAGTTGACTGAGGAGAACCAGTGGATGTGGTTTATTTAGATTTTCAGAAGGCTTTCAGCAAGGTTTCACATAATGGACTATAATGTAAAGTTAAAGCACATGGGATTGCAGGGAATGTCTTGAGATGGGTAGAAAGAGTTGAAATAAATGTGTCTTTTTCTGATTGGTAGTCACTGACTATGGTGTTCTGCAGGGACCTGTGTGTGGTCCCCAACCATTCACATTATATATTAAAGATTTTGAAGAGGAAACTGAATGTACTATTTCCACATTTGCAGATGATACAAAGTTGGGTGGGAGAGTGAGGATACAAAGATGCTTCAACATAATTTGGACAGGCTGAGTGTGTGGGCATCTGTATGGCAAATGCAGTATAATGTGGATAAATGTGAGGTTAGCAATAATAGGAAAACAGATTATTACTTGAATGAGTGAAAATTGAAAGTGGTGGATACTCAACGAGACCTTGGTGCCCTCGTGTATCAATTGCTAAAAGTTAAGTGCGCAGTTACATTTTGTAAAAGGCACATGGCGGGTAAAAAGGCAAATGGTATGTTGGCCCTCAAAGCAAGAGGATTTGAGTATAGTAATAGATAGCCTGATAAACCTACACACTATGCAATTGTATAGTACATCGATGAGGCCATACCTGGAGTATTGCGTGCAGTTTAGGCATCCTTATCTGAGGAAGGATGTCTTTGTTGTAGAGGGAGTACAGTAAAGGTTTACCAGGCTGATTCCTGGAATGGCAGGTCTGTCTTATGTGGAGATACTAAATTGATTAGGATTATATTCACGGGAGTTTAGAAGCTTGAGAGGAGATCTCATGGAAGTTTATAAAATTCTAACAGGGTTAGACAAGGTGGATTCAGAAAGAATGTTCCCAATGGTGGGAGAGTCCAGAATTAGGAGTCTTGGTTTGAGGATAAAAGGTAAAGCTTTTAGAACTGAGGTGAGGAGAAATTTCTTCATCCAGAAGCTGGTGAATGTATAGAATTCACCACCACAGAATGTAGTTGAGGCCAAAACGTTGTCTGATTTCAAGATAAAATTAGATATAACTTAAGGGTTAAAGGGCGGAAATAATATGGGGGAAGGGGGAATCAGGATATTGAATTTGATGATCAGCCACGCTCAGAATGAATGGTGGAGCAGGCTTGAAGGGTCAAATGGCCTACTCCTGCTTCTAATTTCTATGTTTATGGAGGTAAATGCTGCATTAGCTACTGTGATAGCTACTTATTATTATTTGAGAGAAGGAGATCAACAATTGAATTTGAAGAGTAGTGTGGCTAAGTAACGATTTATAAAATCATAGAATCCCTGCAGTGCAGGAAGAGGCCATTCAGTATGCCAAGTCTGTACTGACAACAATCCATCCCATAGCCTCACTGCCCAATGCCCAGTGGGCAATGCCAGTGTGGCTGTTTCGGTTGACAGCACCAGAAATCTGGTGGTCAAAGACTGGTGGAAGCAATGGTGCCCAGTAGGAGCCAGCTATACGGCCTTCGCTTGAGTCTCCTGGCCAGTTGCATTCTGGGAGAATTGCCAACAATGTTACATCAAAGTATAAAATAAAACAGTAAGGTCTCAAATACCATGAATACCACTGCCCTGACTATATATATTCCCACATGCTTTTAGTTATCTGAATGAAATGTTCAAATTCTAATTTTGGCTGCATGAAATGCAAAGTACTATAGCTGCATCCAAACTCAAAATAGTAGAAGACTATAACTATCAGCTACAACTTCTTTCAAAGTCATATCCTTTAAGTAAATTCAAAATGAATCACATCTGAAATATGTCCATTTATCTCTACTTCTGCATTGCCAATTACCATCCTAATAAGCAAGGAATTCTTGTCCATATGCATTTCTTTTCTTTCTAGATATTTGTTTGTCATTTTTTCTCTGGTCCTAGTGTTTAGATAGCGGGAGGTTGTTTCTGTGAATTTGTTGAATATCATTCTTATTCCACGAGTAGAAGAGACAGAACCCAGGAACAACAATGTCACAAGCCTTATAACTTGTCCTTAAAAAGTGGAATAAATGTTGACACAATAATATCAGAGTTATCTGATTCAAGTGTGTGGCTTCAATTTGGTTTAATTCAAAATTTAAAAAAAAGTTAGACAGTTAAAATTAAGTTTAGTATGTTGGATCTGCTGTGTGATGACATGCTTTGTTTTACATTTCTCTCACTGGAGGTTGGAGTGGCAATTTTGTCGTACAAAATTACAACCTAACCTCAAATTTCTGCAATGGCCTGCTCCATCCCTCTTAACTGTTCATTCCTTACTGTGGATTTGGGAGCCATGACAACTGTGCATTGTGCAAATGCTCCAACAGCCATACTGTTCACTATGCATTCCTGCCTCTTTCTTCAGACCTTTGGAATGAGTTGCAATCAGGGTCGGGGGAAAGGAAAGCATCTATGCCAGGCCCCCCTGGATTCTGCTGCAGATACTGCTGTAAAGAACTAAATTGAGGATATCAGTAAGGTGGTACATAGAGCAAGGCTGATGGGATTGCAAACAGAAATGTTTGGTGCATTGATAGACCTAGCAAAAAACTCACAGTCACTGTTAAAGGACATGGGCTTTAATGCAGAGTTTGGAACTCATCTTTTCCAATGTAGGTGCCATGGCCAAATCTAGAACAGTTGATGCAGTGTCTGATGTCTCAGCTTCCACTGCAGTTCAAGCAAAAGGCACCTAACATCTGAGTGTTACAGTGGAAGCTCTCATAGAGGTCTGAAATCTCTGCCTTGCTGTTTCAGACCGCTGCCCTCATTGACATTGAATTTAAGGTGTTACAGCAATCCAGCAATCAATGCTCCATGGTGAAGATAATGAACGCCTGTCTGCCTCTTGGTATAAAGAGTTTGTGGCTTTACAGCAAAGAATCTGGATGGCATTTTCCCATCTCACCTGTCATGGGAATCATAGTGAATGGGACAGGACCATGCAAAGATCCATTGACCTCGGGTATTGTGGCAAGTATGGCCAGAAAATCTTATTCTCTAAGTGCCAAATGAGTGACAAAATGGGAGAGTTTCAGACTTGTTTTTTTGGGCAAGTTTGAAAATGCAATCTTATGGCACTTAGTGTAAAAGAAGAGCCAGGATGTGATTCTCACCAGCAGGGGGGAGGATGGGGTAGTAAGTGCAAAGCCTGAGCTCAACAAGGAAGTTAGCTGCTGAGCTCCATGAGTGTCATTGCATAGATGCCCTGATCTTCCAGTATTCTTGGAGATCTCCTGCCACTTCCCCCCACCTCCCACCACAGACATTGCCACCCTATCCTGCCAAACACCCTCCTGCAGAGTTTTCTTCATTCCACCCTGCCACTAACAGATCCCCCTCAGAATTCCATCGCTCCCTCACCAATCACACTCCCCCGCCCCCCTCCCCAGCAGAGTCCCCTCACCTCACACCGATCGCCCATCCTGACAGAATCCCTACACTCTCCTCACTGATCGACCCCCGGCAGCATTTCCCTGCAAAGCATATAATTAATATTTAAATCAGCACCACCCCAAAAAAAGGCACAAAGCCAGTTTCACTGGCAGACTAGTCCCAATATGATCGGCAGAAGCAAAAAATAAGGTGTGAACTATTCCACTATAATCAAGATTACTTTATCGCTGTGTATGATGAGGTCCATTCCAAGATATTCTTATGGATTTGATGGGAAGGAAGGTGATGTCAAAGGTTTTCTTGTCTCCTGATGATGAATAGCACAAACAATAAAGCTTGATATTACTTCTTCCAATGTCTTTGAAAGATCTGGATACTAAGCAGATTACCTTGCCTTACCTCAGCATTTTATGATGCACAAATGTTCTTGGTGCAATCATTTTCATATATCAAGTCTCAGTATATCAATCTCTCATCATAAATGAGGAAATCATCAGGGATGTCTCTCTGTTCACTGTACTTTCTGAGAGTGAAGCTGTTGGCATTGTGCTGGCTGCCCTTTAAGGTAGTGCTTTCTGATCTGAACACATTCTTCATTAAAATTCTGTGCATTTCTAATTCTATACAGCTGTTACTGGTTGAGATGTGCTTTTTGATGATGAATTCCATCTCTACAACAAGAGCTACATCGCCTTGTTAGGTCTTGCCACTGAATAAGAACAAAGCATCTGGTGTTTTCCCAGAATATACACTGTCTTTGCATCAAACGTTTCCATTTTCAGACTGAATTGAAGACATTCTAGCTAATTCCTTAGATTTTAAGAATGTCATTAAGGGCTAGGGGCCAATCTCTATTTTGAGATTAAGAACATAATCTACAAACATCTTGCAAACTAGTGTTTCTTCCTCTATCACTGCATAGCCTTGTTCTGTCTCTATTAATGGAAAGTGTAGTAAACTGGTCTGAGGTTTCCATCCATCTTTATCTGAAAGAATACTGCTCCCAGTCCTATAAAAGATGCATCTGCAACCATGATAGTGGATAGTTTGTATCATATTCAGTTGCTTTGTTCAGCTAAGATCTATGTAAATCCTGATCAACCTGTTCAGATTTAGCACTGGGACCATCCCTGAGCACCAGTCTGTTGGCGAAATAGACCTTTTCTTCAATACAGGAGTCAATTTCCTTCTTTTCCTTTAGCAAGATTGGATGAGCAACTTTTCTGGCTTTGTTTCAGGATGTAGAGTCATGTGGTATGCTGTTTTCAGTGTTCCTAATCTTGCGAATAGCTGCAGAAATTCAGCAATGAAATTTTTAGGCTGAATTGGTTTTTCAGCTCCTCCACTCTGCAAATCAGATGTGAGTCAATAAAAGACCTTCCTGCTCAAGGCTGAGTATGATTCTGAAATTTATTTCTTTCAATATCAGAGGGTTTTGTTCTGTTTCTCTATGACCTGGATCTTGTTCCTTCCTAGCCCTTATATCTTTTCCATGGTGGCTGAAGGGAGCTCCTTTCCAAAAACAATTTAAGATCAGAAAGAACTGAAACTGCTGCACCTGTGTCCAACATAAAGTGCAACTTGTTCCTCTCTCCGTGGATATCAGCACATTAGTAACTGCCACTTGGTTCTGGGTTCTCCAAGGAAAGGCATCTCAATATTTTTGATATAATCTACTTCAAATGCCAACATTTGAAGGCTACTGGTAGGTATTTTGTACAGGCTTCTTGCTACAAGAAACAACCTGGAAGAGACCCATCTTCCTGCATAAGTGGTATTTGCCCTCTTCAACAGTGCAATTGTCATGCCTGGGTTTTTCCTAGCTATCAATGGATTCTTCCATGCTTTTTATGACAGGTTCTCTGTTCTTAAATCATACAGACCCATATGCCACTGAGTCAGCAAGTTATTTATAAATGCATCAACACTTTCCCCCCGTCGCTGGGTGCATTAGCTAAATTTTGCCTACTTTGATTACTTCATTGCTACTTTCCTTCATGGTGAGATCTGTCAAATCGATAACAGGCAACTCTCTGATACCAATTCAGCCATGCTTCTGTTTGGCTGTGAGTCTTTCAAAAACTTTCCAGTAAAGGCAGACACTTTTCCATAATATTCTTTCACTCGCTGGTATATAGCACGCTTGGTATTGTTTGAATAATGCAGAGTATTTACTAAGCCTGCAGAGATTTATAAACCAGGGGCTTTATTGAGATGCATCTCAGTGTGCTACCCACATCTTACACAAGGCTGCGTGAGTGAGAGCAAGCCATGTAATATTGCATCACATCTTATGATGATGTATAGAGTATTGGATTAGCACATTAGCACAGTTAGATTAATCCTTTATACTGCAAGAAACTGGTTTAAAATTAGTCCTGAAAATGCAATGATATGAAGTATAGAAATGCAGGATGAACTATTGAGGGGAATTTTCCCACCCCACCTGCCATGGGAATGGTAACGGGCAGGGGAGTGTACCATGCAAAGGTCCGTTGATCTCATGCAGGATTTTCCAGTTCTAGGGCGAGCATGGCTGGAAAATTCCACACATTGTAGACGACTGAACTGAAGCAGAAAAGAATGTCAGCAATGACATTGCTTATAGAAATGAGAAAGGTTTACTTTTGAGTTCAGAATAGAAGCACAATAACTAGCAATAAGAGTAGAAATTGTAGAAATCATGAGTGGGAGCTGTGTGGGTGGTAACTGAAAAGAAATGTTTCCTATGTGGAGTTAAATGACATTCTTTGCAACTTCTCATTACTCAAGAGTCCATCGGACTGGGACAGATAACCTGTGCCCCACCAGCGTGCAATGCTGTGCACTGCTAATCCATAATTCTGCATCACTGCACTGCCTCTAGTCAATCAATCATTCAGTCCATATGATGTGAGGATCTTTATGACATTGCCTTCCATTTCTCTCTCCCTTTCTATTTTAAATTTTAACTATCCCTTTTGGTTGAGTTCATTCCTTATGATTCTTTAAATAGCCAGGCTTTATAGATTCTCAGAACATATATTTTGCCATAAGGGAATAATATCGCATGAAGAAATGTGGCAAGAAAAGCAATATATTGCCAGAGAGCAGAAAACACAAACTATTGCAAAATAAAATTATTTCTAAGAAAGAACAAAACAAGAATCACTGATAAATATTAACAAACTCGAATAATCATAAAAAATGGAGTAAAATTAATGTTCACAGACATTTCATTGCTAGTCTTTGTTAAATTACATTAGAAAACCAGATTTTTCTTGCTCCAAGGCATAGTGCTGTTATGCAATGCTGCATACACAGATTCAATTAATCATTGTGAATGGATTAATATTTAGTAATTAGTAGGTACCAAAAATACTTTTTTATCTGCCATGAAATAACTGACATACCTATCTCAAATGAATCTATCAACCTGCTAAGAATTTATTTTCTGCTGTATATTAAAGAAAAGGCAACATGTACTCAAATATGTATGTCCTCAAAATGTCACATAGCATTTGCCAACAAGCTATTTTCCTAGGAGATTCTAGTTCACATATTACAAGTGCAGTGACCTGGAGCAATAGCTAAAAAAAAATGCCATTTCTCTTAAAGAATCTCAGAGATGGTGCACAGTGACTTTTAACCCTCAAGACTCATAAGCACATTCATGTAATACTATTGATTTTGACCAAACAAAAATATCATATTGAGAATCTTGCACTTCCTTAAGACCACATTGGTTGAACAAGTTGTCGAGCACAGATGAGACCATTCAGCCCATCAAACTTGTACTGGTTATTTGAATCACCTACCCAATTCAGCGGCACAGTGGCACAGTGGTTAGCTCTGCTGCCTCACAGCACCAGGGATCCAGGCTCGATTCCCAGCTTGGCTCACTACCTGTGTGAAGTCTGCACATTCTTCCTGTATCTGTGTGGATTTCTTCCAGGTGCTCCAATTTCTTCCCACATTCTTAAAGTCATGCTGGTTAGGTGCATAAACCCGAACAGGTGCCAGACTGGCAACAGGGAGAATTTCATGGTAACTTCATAGTGGTGTTAATGTGAGCCTTACACAAGACTAGTAAATAAATTTTGAAAACTTTTAAACCTTTAATTAGTGCAATGTCCTTGTTTTCTGCTTAGCTCTATAAGTTCATTTTTGAGCCAGAATTTAAAGTAACTCAATAGAAGTGTTTTGTACTTTTTCTTTAGCTTTAACATTTCTGTTAACTATTATATTGCATTTAATATTTTTGCTCCCACAAGCAGGGAAGCTCTCTGATGGGGGAGCTGGTCAACTTCAGCAGTACAAAATTGGCTTGTAGCAAATCAGCAGCCAATTGTCTATCACTCTCCCTAATATCCTTTCCATTAAGGTTCGTAGGAAGACAGTTCAAGCTCTTTTTTGAAGATTGTTTGTCACTTTTGTTCTGAGATGAAAAGTTCCATCAATGTTTTCAGATCAACAGAAAATAAAAACTGTCACGGTGAGAGATCGAGTGTTGATTTGCTGTGAGCCTATTTTCTAATGCTGAAGAAACTAGTTTAAAATAAACATGGGATATAACACTAAATATAATTATTCTCAGTGAGTTATTGGCTCTTCTACAATTATGTCACTTTATTGCACTTTATAATTAATACTTTGTGTAGTTTAGAAACCATCTTCCATTTGGCAGACTTTAAAAAGTAATATATTTTGAAAATGTGACAATAAAAATGGTTTTCAAGAAATTCATATCTTCATTGTCTATTAAAAATTGATTTTAGAAGACAGGTAATGTTGTATTTTTATCATAATTTCTTGATACAAAACAACCCCTAAGGTTAGTAGAGCTCTTCTGCACAGATATATTTTATCTTAGTGTCTGCTGTAATAGATTTGTTATTGCAATTATAAACATTTAAGCCTTTAAATTTGCTTTATACGTACTCATTAAAGAAAATGAATCATTACCATGAGGAAAGTAAAGGTAAATGAAAAGCATAAACACTGGAAATCTGAAATAAGACAGAAAAAGCTTGAAATACACAGCAAGTCAATTGAAATGATTGTCAAACCTTCTATTGTCCTCTCCCTTTCCAATTATCTCCTTCCTCTGTCCTAAAGGGTCTATATCTAAGCTTGTCACCAACTAATCACTCTTCTTGATTGACCTTGTCTTTTCTCTTACCCTTCACTCAATTTGATTGACCTTTTGTTCTCCCTTATGCTTCCATTTCACTTTCTGTCTAACCAATGGGCCTAGTTTCTTCACAGAACTTTCTCAAGTTATAAAATAGTATCTGCAAAGAACTATAGATTAACATACCATCTGAGACTCTAGACAGGAACCTATACACCCAAAATGATGACCTGTCTTTCTCTTTTAGGTGTTGCCTGACCTGTTGCATGTTTAGAATATTTGCAGTTTATATTTTATGCTACGTGATAATTAAGGTAGTATCATTTCAATTTTGATTATTTCACAAGAGACAAAATCTTTCAATGATTTTGGTAGCTCGCTTATCTCTGAGATAGAAACTCCAGATTTCAGTCCCACTCCAGGACTGGTGACCAAGGAAGGCACATTCATAATGTGGTTAAACAGGCTATCATCTGT
Source organism: Sphyrna mokarran (assembly GCA_024679065.1). Lineage (NCBI taxonomy): Eukaryota > Metazoa > Chordata > Chondrichthyes > Carcharhiniformes > Carcharhinidae > Sphyrna > Sphyrna mokarran. Next base: position 97,504,214 of record JAGIQG010000003.1, on the reverse strand, counting down.
AAACCAGTGCAAATAGATGTTATGCTCATCTAAATCTTTGATCATAATCATTTATCCCCTTCTCCCCATATATTTTTCTTGTCTCCCCACTGAAATGCTTTGATACTATTTGATTCAATCCCCCCCGTCGCAGCGTGTTCCACATTTTCATTGGGTAAACAGTTTCTTCTGAATTCCCTATTAGATATCCTAATGATAATCTTATATTGATGATGTTCATATATACTCTTACCCTTTAAGAGGAAATATTCTCTAGGTGTTCACTCTTTGTCAACCTTTTATATGTTCAGAGACCTCTATCAGTTCACCCTAAGCCATTGTTTCTCAAGTGAGGAAAGCCAATCTGCCCATCCTTTCTTGATAGGTGAACTTTATTTGCCAGTTATTTGTCCATTCTGAAGGTTTATTAATGCCCTCAAGTAATTTATAATTAAATCTTCCATGTCCTCAGTATTTATTATTTCATCCCTGCTACCACTAATTTGACATCATCCACAAGCTTAAAAATAGAGGGAGAGATTTTACACCAATGGGATTTTATAGTCCTTTCGAAGTCAATGGACTTTTGAATGGCTGGACACAATTTACCTCTCATCCCTGCTGCAATGGGGCTGTAATTTTTCACCTGGTGTTTTTGATTCCAGAGTCCAAATTATTATATGAATTATGAACAGCAGCGATCCCAACACTGATCCTTGTGGAACATTACTTTCCATATTCTGCCATTCTGAATCACTACCCCTTACTCCCACTCTCTACTTCCAGTCTTGAAGCCATCTGCAATCCATTCTATCACTTTTTGCCTGGCTTCACATTCTCATTAATTAATCTATTATGCGATACCTGTTAGGAAGTTGGAATGAAATGAAAAATAAAGAACTGACTAGTTTAGGGGTTTGAAAAAAGGGTAGCATGCAAAAGTTGGGCTGAAGGGCCTATTTCCATGCTGTGAACCTCTATGACTTTAAATGGATTAAAAAAAAGAAACTGATGGGTTTTTTTTCCCTGGGATTTTTATATTCTGGATAACACTGTCCAGAAATTCCTCTCCCTCCCTCTGTGATGGAGAAAAACGAATGAATATCTTGGGTCAAAGCCTTCCTGGTTTGTCAAAAGATCTCCCAGGAACATTAACCTGTATTTATTTTCTTGATTTACTTTTAAACTGAGAAATGTTTGTTGAAAACTTGATGCAGTATTGTCATTTAATTAAATTGGATTTTCATTAAATAGAGTAATTCATTTCATTATTACTGCAATATGTGAATTTCTCATTGGAACTTCCTAACCACTCTGCTAATTAATCTTCTATTAACATTAAAAGTCTTTTCAAAGGTGGTTGTGGTTTGGAACACTCTGCACGCAACTTTCTGTATGGATGCAAAGTATTTTAGGATGCATTTATCTTGCGGCATACATGTTGTCAGTAACCCCAGCTTTAGCAGGAACTTTGGAAATAAATAGAAATTCAGCAGGACAAATGTTATCCCCCACATCTCTGGAGCTGCAACAGAGCATATGCAGTGACAGAGAGTGGGCTGCAGCAGCACAAAGTAGCAAAGTAGTTTCCCAATTGCTGAAAAATAAGGTGAAAAGTCTGGGAATCAAAAGAAAAAATTATTTGCTTTCAAATAATATGTCAAAGTTTACACATGTGTGGATTTCCCAAGAGCTACAGATTCTGCTTTGAATATAAAAAGAATAGATTTCACAGCAGCAAGAAGTTAATGTAATAAAAAACAGAGAATACTGGAAACACCTTGCAGGCCAGGCAGCATCTATGGAGACAGAAACAAAGTTAATGGGTGAGCTTTCCACACATCCTGCCATGTCTTCTGTGAGGGGGGAGGCAGCTCACCATTAGTTGGCAGCGGGGTCTTCTGACCTCAGTGTTGTCAATGGGGTGTCCTGTTGAATGCACCTCTCATGACTCAGAAACCCACAGCAGGTGGGCACCATCGCCAGGACCGGAAGATCACATCAGCATGATTGAGTAGAAAGTTCCGTGGTGGAGAATAGGAGCAATTAAAAGACAGAAGAGAGTTTTGCTTTATGAGGTTAAAAAGGGGCGCAGGTAATGGGGCAATTAAATTAGAAGAGATTGAGCTCTTTTTTATTCATTCTAGAGATTGTGGGCTTTTGCTCTTGAGGCCAACATTTATTGCCCATCCCTAATTGCCCTTGAGAAGGTGGGTAGTGAACTGTCTTCTAGAATTGCTGCAGTCCATGTGGTGTTCGGGAAGGGGTTCCAGGATATTGATCCAGCAAGAATGAAGGAATGGCAATATATTCCCAAAGAAGGATTGTGAGTGACTGGAGGGAAACTTCCAGATGATGGTGTCTCAATATGATTGTTGCCCTTATTCTCCTAGATGTTTGTAGTTGTGAGTTTGGAAGCTGCTGTCCAATTAGCCTACGTGCGTTCCTGTTGTGCATCTTGTAGTTGGTACATACTGCTGCCACTGTGTGTTGGCGGTGGAGAGGTTGAATGTTTGTTGCAGGGCTCATAATCAAGTGGGCTGCTTTGGCCAGAATGGTGTTGAGCTTCTTGAGTGTTGTTGGAGCTGCATCCATCCAGGCAAGTGAAGAGTATGCCATCACACTCTTGAATTGGGCCTTGTGGTTTGTGGATAGGCTTTGGGGAATCAGGAGATGAGTTACATTGAAACCATTACCAGTACCTGTTGAGAAAGTGGAGGCAGTGATTATGATCCAAAGTAGTTGAACCCAATATTGATGACCGAAGGTTCTAGAGTGTTTAATCAAGGGTGAGATTTTCTGGCCTCCCAGCCATGTATTTCCCAGTGGTGGAAGGCAATGTGCATTTGGCTTGCAGCGGGATCCTCTGGTCCTGTCACTCTAAATGGCATTTCCCATTAATGTCACTGCACTTCGCTGCGATATCCATGGGCAAGGGTGTGCAGCTGGTAGGACTAAAGAATCCCACTGACGTGAACATCTGGCGAATTCCGGTTGGTGTTTTTCCTTTTCCAAAAACTGATATAATACAGTCACTTCTTTTACAGCAGCTCTGTTTGGAAACATAGTTGTAAGATCTTGACCCAACTCAGGTATTCAATAGTGCTGATGAACTGCTTAAGCTTCTTACATTCTCAATCTTCATGTCATCTGAACATCCCTTATTCCATGAGAACAGAAGAACTAGGAGCAGGAGTAGACCATCTGGCCCCTCGAGCCTGCTCTGCCATTCAATACGATCATGGCTGATCTTTTCATGGACTCAGCTTCATTTACCCCCAGCCAGCTCACCATAACCCTTAATTCCTTTACTGTTCAAAAATGTATCTATTCCCAATGGAGAAATTTTCCCGTCCCATGGAACTCATAGTGGGTGGGGTGGGGGGATGGTAAACCATTGCAAAGATCCATTGAACCCGGGCGGGACTTTGCAGTTTTGGATTGAGCATGGCTGGAACCGTGATCATCTTTGTAAATCGGATGATCAGGATTACAATTTTGATGCCAGTTTCAAGAGCATTCAAGAGCATGCCAGCCATATATTTCTTGATGGTGGAAGGCAGCGTGCAGTTGGCTTGCAGTGGGATTCTTTTTTTTAGAGCAACACAGCACGGGAAACAGGCCCTTCGGCCCAACGAGCCCGCGCCGCCGTCATAACTATATAGTAACAGTTCCATTATCCTATCCTAATTTTAGGTTATTCCTAATATAGAAGAGTCTAAATGTAGGGACAATTTGTTTCCCAATCAGCCCAAGAGCGAATTTTTGGGATGTGGGAGGAAACCGGAGCGCCCGGAGAAAATCCACGCAACCACGGGGAGAACGCGCAAACTCCCGCAGACACCGGCCCAATTCCAAGTGTCTGCACAGCTACAGCGATAGTCACTGAGCTGTCATGGTGCCCTTCAGATGGTCCAGATACAGCACTCATTTATGACATGAAGCACCAGGCAACCCATGAATCAACATCCAAGAGCTGTCCTCGCACCACCTGCCGAATGCATGCTCCTTGATGGTCAAGTATGGACCGAATTACCTGTGGAAAAAAAGGCCATAGTTAAACAGTCCTACTATATCCCTCTATCTGCATACCGCTCATGTGGCTGTCCAAGAGACCCTTAAACAGCCCTAGCGTGCCTGCTCCCACCACCTTACTCGGCAGTGCATTCCACACCCCCACTACCCTTTGTGTGAAAAACTTCCCTCTAATATTCGTCCTATACATAGCCCCCCCTCACCCTATGGCCATGACCTCTCGTCCTATCCATTTCTAAAGGTGGAAAAAGTTTACCTCCATTTACTCTATCTATACCCCTTATAATCTTATACACCTCTATGAGATCCCCTCTAAGCTGACGTCTTTCAAGGGAAAACAACCGCAGTCTATTTAATCGTTCCTCATAAGACAGTCCTTCCATACCAGGCAGCATCCTGGTAAACCTCCTCTGCACTCTCTCCAAGGACTCCACATCCTTCCGATAGTATGGCAACCAGAACTGGACGCGGTATTCCAAGTGAGGCCTAACCAACGTTCTATACAACTGCAACATCAAACTCCTACTCTTGTATTCTATACCCTTTTCTATGAAAGCTAACATACTATACGCCTTCTTTATCACCTTCTCCACCTGTGAGGACACCTTCATAGACTTGTGAACCTGCACCCCCAAGTCTCTCTGCGTCTCTATACTCTGAATAGTTTTACCTTTTATCCTATAACTCTCTTCTACATTTTTCCGGCCAAAATGCATCACCTCGCATTTATCCGGATTAAATTCCATTTGCCATCTATCTGCCCAGTCTACCACCCTATCTACGTCCTGTTGTATTGCCTGGCACTGCTCCTCTGTACCCGCCAATCCAAGCATCTTAGTGTCATCAGCAAATTTGCTGATCTCACCACCTACCCCAACTTCCTAGTCAACTTCTCTGGTCCTGTCGCTCCAAATGGGATTTCCCATTGATTTCCCACTTCACTGCCATACCCATGGGCAAGGGTGCGCTGCTGGTGGGACCAGAAAATCCCGATATATGTGCAGAAAACCACCTATAAAAGAACTGCTTGATTTTTTTCAGTGTTAGGGGAACAACTTACCACTTCTTTTTAATGCTGAACTTGGATTTATTTTCTGAAAAGCTGGAAGTATGACTGTCAAAAGTGGTTCCTCATCTAGTAAAAGTGTAGCCCCAGAAATATTTACAAAATTAACATGCACGAATTGCCGCAATTGGAAAACAAAATGAGCTTGAAGAAGGTGAAATAAATGTGTTTGTATTGCAATGAATTGTACAATTATTTTTCATGTTGACTCACTTGCAGCGTTTCTTCATCCGGCAAAAGAAATTAGATGACAGCTATCTTCACGTTGTGCCAATTGACTGATACTGGATTTTGCTGGTCAATATTCAAGCAAACCAAGGAATTGATTTGTTTCCCACATTAACAGAGGGTGAAATTGGCTCTTTAGGAAAGTTAAGAAACTTAACAAAAGACATGTGATAAGACTGGAATATTCATTTGTTAGTCAAGCAGTTGCTCTTGATCCTTCAATCACACAAGTCAACTGCTATTAACATCTTGTAAGGGAACCTTCAACAAGACAAATATCAGCCAGCCATAGTTTATATTATCAGAACCCAGGCTAAAATTGTGCAGCGATCCGCAAAGGACAAGATTTCTCAGTGTTACTAAAATTAACCTTTCCGAAAGGGTGAACTCTAGGCAGAAGAAGAGAAATAAACAGGATGACATTAAAACCTTACAAGGAATGTTGTGATGCCCAAATTAATGTTCATTTCTGATGTGGGGGAAGAAATTGGAGCAATTTTTTTTCCCCATTTAAGTCTAAAGGTCAGAAAGAGAATAAGTATAACCAGTGATGCAAAATTTGAATTCAATGCTATTTTGTTTAATAGAATTGGGATAGTTGATTTTTTGTTAGGAATGGAATTCTCTGGTGGGTGCCAAAATCTAGGAACAGGTTGTTGTTGGATTAGTAGTAGCGTGGGGACTTGGAGATGTGTCCAAATCTGGAGTGAGATTTGTGATTACTGGATATATGATTGAGGAAGGCCAGTTAGATTGGTGGGCTGGGAAGACGTACACCTGATCCTCTTGCCCCATAAGCGGTGCTGTAGCAGCACTTACCTCTTCCATGAAGCAGACCTCGGTCCCTTTAATGGGCAGCACAGTAGCATAATGGTTAGCACTATTGCCTCACAGCTTCAGGGACCTGGGTTCAATTCCCAGTTTGGGTTGCTATGTGTGTGGATTTTGCACGTTCCCGTATTTGCGTGGGTTTCCTCCAGGTGCTCCGGTTGCCTCCCACAATCCAAAGATGTGTGGGTTAGGTGCGTTGGCTGTGTAAGTTGCCCCTTAGTGGCCCTGGATGTGTAGGTTAAAGAGATTAGCGAGGTAAATATGTAGGGTTATAGGGATAGGACCTGGGTAGGATTGTTGTCAGTGCAGGCTTGATGGGCCAAATGGCTTCTTTCTCTTCCTACAAACTTGAAAGAAGAAAATGAAAATTGTCAAAGATAAAGACAAAAACGTGACAGGATAGTGTGAAGAGAGATATCAAGACTGAATTTTAAGAATGATATGGATGTGAGAGTTACTGTTCTATCACAAACTATGTCCATAGTAAAGTCATTGAGCACTATACTGCAGACTCCTGGAGACAAACTGGATGGAAAAAGGGAATTAGTAGAAAATTGGCATTATGAATTTGGTACTTTTTAGGTTATGATGCAAACAGTCTGTAATGCTAAGTGTAAGTGAAAGCAATTGAATTGAAGACTTGTGGTACGCTAGTGCAGAACTGGAAATAAGACTTTTCCAATTACATTTTATTCAAATTCATTTGCAGAAGTGGAAAAGTAGACCCAACTAGAGGAAAAATGTCTTGTGGACATATAGGCATGTGACAGGTTGGCTGGAGTCTTGCACAAGTTAGATTTATTACTCTCTTTACACTCTGCAAAGCCTCAATGCTATTAATCATTAGCAAAGGTTGTGGCAAAACACCATGAAGATATCAAGAATTCTCTTGCTTCAAATATTTTAGAGGTTTAGGATAAAAGGATCAAATGCTGCTGATTTACTGGCTGGAAGTTTACCAGCATGCCCGCCTGGAATCAGGGCGGGCGAGGCTCACAAGAATGGCATTCTCCATTGGCCTCAGGCAGGATCTTATGAGCTCGGATAGGCGAGGCAGTACAATTCCAATAACTATCTAGGATTCTGACAGACCAGATACTGAGGGAGTCCTACAAGCCTATGCTACAATAGGAAAGGCCAACATGTCATTATCTTGGAGAGATTTGCATTTCTAACACGGACAATGACAAGAGAAAGAAATTTGAAATGATTGCTAAAAATAGGTGGCATAAGTTCATTCAATGCACACCTTATCAATTGAGAAAATATTGTCTGTACAAGGGTCAGTGGATCTTTCTCTACTCCTGAGCTATGACTGTAATAATATGTTCTGCACTCTCTTGTTTCCTTCTCTATGTACGGTATGCTTTGTCTGTATAGTGTGCAAAAACAATACTTTGTATGCTAATACGTGTGACAATAATAAATCAAATCAAAAGTGCAGTTGTGATCATGAGGACCAACAATTCTGACACAATGTAAAAGCATTTGAAAGATGGGCAATATGCCAAGAAAGATCAACCTTATCCCTGTAGTCAGGTGTGCAAACAAATGAGAGGGACACATCTTTGTGATCATAAAATTAAAATACGTTAGAGATCTCTATTGGGGGCGTGTCAACTTCTACCACTTTCTGCTTGATGGTAAAAGTGGAAATTGGACCTGTGACATAGTGATATATTGAGAAAGTAAGAACTCAGTAAGAATTTAGGAACACCAATTTTTAATCCAACCGATTTATTTGATAGTAAAAAAGCGAGCTTTTTGCCTGAGGAAGACACAGTGTCGAAAGCTCGCTTTTTTACTATCAAATAAATCAGTTGGATTAAAAATTGGTGTTGCTAAATTCTTACTGAGTTCTTACCACCCCAATCCAACACCGGCATCTTTACATATTGAGAAAGAGGCAGGGAAGTAGAAGGAGAAGCATGGCAAAGTGGACTCAGCAACTATGGTTCAGGAATTTGATGGAAAAAACAAGTGGTTTTTCACAAAGATGCAGCCAAACCCTCCAGCACAGTTTGCTGATGTGGGGGAGTCTTTACCCCAAATACCAAACCTTGTAAAAGCCTTGGACTAAAATCCAGTTATATTTCTCACAGTGGAGAATAGTTTCTTTGAAGAAGCTTAAGTTCCTTCTCAATATAAAGCAACAGCTTGTATTTATACAGTACCTTTAATGTAATACAATCTCCTAGGATACTTCACAGAGGCTTTATGAAATAAAATATTTGATACTGAGTCACATAAGGAGATATAGAACATAGAACAATACAGCACAGAACAGGCCCTTCGGCCTTCGATGTTGCGCCGACCAAAATAAAAAGCAATGCCCCTCCTAACTAAACCATTCCCTTCTCATCCATATACTTATCAACTAACCTCTTAAACGCCACCAAACTTGGCGCATCTACAACAGCTGCAGGCAGGGCATTCCACTCCCTAATCACTCTTTGAGTAAAGAACCTACCTCTGATATCCGTCCTATAACTCATACCCCTTAATTTAAAGCTGTGTCCCCTCGTGCTAGCTTTCTCCATCCTAGGAAAAAGGCTATCACTGTCCACCCTATCCAAACCTCTAATCATCTTATATGTTTCAATAAGATCCCCCCTTAGCCGCCTCCTTTCTAACGAAAACAACCTCAAATCCTTCAACCTCTCTTCATAGGACCTGCCCTCCATACCAGGCAACATCCTGGTAAACCTCCTCTGTACCCTCTCCAATGCCTCCACATCTTTCTTATAATGTGGGGACCAGAACTGCACACAATACTCCAAGTGCGGCCGCACTAGAGTTTTGTACAGTTGCAACATGATGCTGCGGCTCCTAAATTCAATCCCCCTACCAATAAAAGCTAAGACTCCATAAGCCTTCTTAACAACTTTATCCACTTGACTGCCTACTTTCAGGGATCTATTGACACATACACCAAGATCCTTCTGTTCCTCAACACTATTAAGAGCCCTACCATTAGCCCTATACTCTACACATTTATTGTTCCTGCCAAAGTGCATTACCTCACACTTTTCCACATTAAACTCCATTTGCCACCTCTCGGCCCAGCTCTGCAACTTGTCCAAGTCACTCTGTAAACTAAAACACCCCTCTTCACTATCTACCACTCCACCAACTTTAGTATCATCTGCAAATTTACTGATCCATCCCTCAATACCCTCATCCAGATCATTTATAAAAATTACAAACAGCAGGGGCCCCAAAACAGACCCCTGAGGCACACCACTCGTCACCGAACTCCACGATGAATATCTCCCATCAACCACCACCCTCTGTCTTCTATCTGCCAGCCAATTTCTAATCCAATTAGCTAAATCACCCTCTATTCCACACATCTGCATTTTCTGTAGAAGTCTTCCATGGGCCCTTTCCCCGCTGATTCTGCCAAGCCCGTTCCCTTGGCTGTGGTTTCGCTAGATAGTAGGTAGGGACAGTGGGAATCTCGTTCATCCATTCATGCGCGTCACTAATTAGATGACGAGGCATTTGGCTATTTAAATACACTCAAGACGAGTGCCTAGTTCGAGTCTTTACGTCGCTCGTCGACGTTTTTGCCAACCTCTAGCGAAACCCCAGTCAGGGGGGCTCACTTGATCTTGATTGAGGTACGTGTGTTGGAGTCACCTCTAAGATGTTACTAGCTAGAGAACGTGAGTTGGGGTCACAGCTAAGGTGTTATAGCTAGGTCGTGTTGTCATCCCAGGTGTGTATGGGCTTACTGGTGAGCCAATTTTGTCGGTCCTTGGTACTCGGGTCTCTGTACCCGCGTGCATGGGGTGTCAATTTAGAGGGAATCATGCCGAATTAAGGGGGTTCATTTCATTGACACTTTAGTTTCGCCAATCAGCCTGTTATAGCACGTTTTTGGCCATGTGGGAGGAAACCGGAGTGCCCGGGGAAAACCCACGCAAGCACAGGGAGAATGTGCAAACTCCCGCAGACATTGACCTTGGCCGGTAATCCGCCCTTGATCTCTGTAACTGCCCAGCCGACAGTGCTAGTCACCGGGCTGACGTGCTGCCCAAAGTCAGTCCATGTCAGCTCACACTACCGGCAGTGAAGTTCTGGATCACTCTCAGATCTCCACCCAAGAACCATCCATGCACCACCCGCCGAGTGCATGTCCCTTGTCATAGACAAGGTGGACTGTGACACCTGTAGGTGTAATAGGTGTTATTATACATATTTACACATCACACGCTGTACAGTATATACAAACACACAGTCCGACAAACACCAAAGAGTCCTCCATATTGACATATGGGCTCTGCAGAGGGCAGTTTGCCATGATGTCTGACAAGTGGCCAGCTTGTCCTCCGGTTGTGATCGCCTCTCACCTGTCGTTGAAGATCCCCAATATCTCCAACGGGAGTGACAAGGTGAGCCTTGAAATTTGTTGGGCGAATGAACGGAATCTCTTTATTCCCAGGAAGGCCATGAGGCTGTTATTCTTTTCCAACCATTTGCCCCTGGCGCCGACAACAAATCCAAAGTATTTGGGGTTCGGGCATCCCGTCAATTCCTCAATTTCTGGTCCCAGATGTTGGTACTTCTGGCACTTCTCCTGCCACGCCTTCTCCAGACTGTCATAGTTGTCTTCAAACCGGACTGTCACATCCACCACCGCTACCTGCTGATCTTTTTCCCTCTTGAAGACGATGTCCGGCTTCCAGAGGCTGCCATCCTTGGCAATGAGCCTTGGCTCCAGGTATGATGTCCAGCTGTATTTTCCAACATACTTATGAAGTTGGTCCAGGATCTTATTATGGCGTTTGATCCGGCAGTTTTTCACGAATGGGCAAAAGCCTGAAATGTGACCGAGTGTTTCAAGACCTGTCCCACACCTTCGACAGGTCTTTGTGGCAGAGGGGTTCCCTCTCGACAGGGTCACCCTCGTCGGGTATAGGTTGCACCGGAGTAGCATGTTATTTACCAGGCGATGGGACTTCAGCTGGTATGCAGCCTTCATCCAACTGTTTGAAATTCTGTCATCGTGGTAGTAGTGAACTCCCACTCCTTGTGATGTGAGCTGTCTCCACTTGTGGAATTCCCATTCCCTCCACCCAGCATATCTATTCAGTGGTTTGCTGGGTCCTGTCGCCTCGGCCGCCAGTATCGGCAGTGCGGCTCTGATCATGGCTGTTTCGTCATTGCCACCGAATTCCCTTGTAGGCATGAAGTCTTCGATGTCCCTCAAAGCCTTGAGGGATCTCAGCTCTTCGATGTTTCTGCCAACGTCCTGTTCACAGAACTGGAATGAGGCGCGAATGACTTGATCTGTGGAGGCAGACAGTGCTTCCCATTTTTGGATCACCGCAGATGGTATCTGGATCTCGAGCTTAGGAATGCCCAGACCTCCATTTCGCGCCCGCGAATAGAGGATTCCATCTGTAGTATGAGGTGGAAGGTGCAGGAACTGCTTGACAGCATTGCGTATTAATTGGTCCAGTTTTACCAGCGTGTTCTGGGACGCTTCAGTTAGGATCAGGTGATAGTACAGCCTTGGTATGACATGGACAGTTAGCAGCTCGACGCGTTGCCTTGGGCGAAGAGCTGCTGCTTGTAGACTGGAGATCCAAGTCTTCAGCCTGTCTTCCCATGCTCCTTCTTCCACACCAGCCCACGGGTCTATCCGGGCTCCCAGGTATTTCTCTGTCTCACCTGGTGGGATGTATGCAATCTCTTCCTTCTGAATCCTCCAGTTTTTGCATTGATTATAAATAAAGGTCTTCCTCTTACAGGTGAAGTGGAATCCTTTGGTCTTGTTGATGTTGACAGTAAGACCAGTCATTTCGCAAAAAGTCTGAAGAACCTTCAGGTTCCGCACCATCCCGGTGTGCGAGTCACTGAGCAGGGCAATGTCGTCAGCGAACGCAAGGGCGGAGCAGTTGATTCTCACTCCATCTAGCATCATACTGACACCAGACTTAGCCGCTTCCAGACTGCACAGCAGCGGATCCAACGCAATATTGAATAGTACCGGTGAGAGCGGGTCTCCCTGCTTGACACCCCTCTCGATTGTTATTGGGGTGGTTTTCGACTTGTCGCCTTCCACCACCGTTGTGTTGCCAGTGTAGAGATTCTGAATGAGCTCCACAAAGGCGTCTGGTAGTTTGACCCTCTGTAATGCTTTAATGAGTAGTTTGTGACCAACTGAGTCGAACGCTTTCGCCAAATCAACAAAGACGACTGCGAAGTCCTTGTGGTTTTTCTTAGCTCCCTTCATTATATTTTGCAACACTGCAATGTTCTCATTGCACCCGGGAGTAGCTGCCAAAAACCCTTTCTGCCTTGGGTTTATGTCGACTGTCTCACTCAGTCGTTTCGCCATGATCTTTGTAAATAGGCGCAGCAGCATTGGACCGATGGTAATTGGTCGCCAGTTGTCAATGTTTTTAAGGCGTTCCCTGTCCTCGCATTTTGGGATCAGGACCGTTCGACTGTTTCATACAGAGAGGGATCGTCTTTGAAGCCAGCCACAAGGAGAAGAGACGAGGTATGCGGGTTTCGTAGGCCTCGTGTATCTTCCGGATGTCCTCCAATTTCTGCCCATCCGGTCCAGGCGCGCTATCCTCCTTTATGCCCTTGATGGCCTGGGTGACCTCCTCTTCGGTGATTGGCTTCATCAACTCCCCGTTATCTGTATTCCCATTGTACGCTTGGAATTTATTGATATTTGCCTTATTGTTCTGACTGGAGAGTTTCTCCCGAAAGCTTGCCTCCAGTTCCTCAGTCGTAAGTGGACATTTCATTTGTGTAGGCGCGCCCATGATCTGCCGGGCTAGTTGACGCCTATTGTTCTTGTAGGGCATCTGTGTTGCTCTAAAGACGGATTTCTGTTTTGCCCATCGTTTCTTTGCTCCACTATTAACCTCGTGCCGAGGCCCTCGGTTAACTTTCTTTCGTGCCTTCTCTTTCGGACCAGCCTTCTTTTGCCCTTTTCCATCACCTCTCATCAGAAGGTCAGTGATGCTCTCAATTAAACCCACTGCCAGGGTTAGATCTTCAGGGTCGTTCCTCGCAGATAATAGCCTCTCGATTTGGCTGAGATTCTCCTCCATATCCCTATGCTTAGGGACATGTGCCATAGGCTGACTGATGGAACTTACCTGCGGTACCAGATCTCTGACCTCTCCCTCTTCAGGCTCCTGTTCTCTCTCGGAGTCTGGGTTCTCAGCCACAACTGGGAGTGCGTTGTTTGCTGATTTGCGCGCATTTGCCAGCAGCCTGCGCTTTTCAGAGATTTGTTTGGCCGTTTTAGTTGTTAAAATACTCCCAATCTCTTTATTGATGTGCCGGGCACCAGCAAATCTCTGTTCAAGCTCCATGAGGAGCGATTCCTCCTCCTCGGACCATACGCTCTTACTTCTACCTCGTTTGGCTGGGGGCTTAGGTAGTGCCTTTTCCGCACGTTTTTCGTTGCGGAGGACCGGGTGACGGTGTCGCTCATGCTGGCTGAGTCCACTTTCTGTAGTGAAGGCCAATTCACATGCACTGCACTTGTATTGACCCACTGCCAGAGGCTTCACGCCCTGCCATTTTGGGTAGTGGCAGGCAATTGAGTGGTACTCACCAGTCCTCCCGCACCGAGCACACTTAGTCACGATCTTTTTGGTCCTGTGCACTTTCTTGAGATGGTCTCTGAAAGCCCCAACCGAGGAGTGTATGGACTTGCAAGGCTTGCAATACAACGCATCAGTAGGGTAATGGATCACCACCTCCTTAACCTCTGAGCGGTCTTCTGTAGGTGTTATTGTAATTGCCTCGATGAAGGTGCCCTCCTCCCGAGCACCTCCATCGCTTGCGGTATTTTGGCTGTTATCATTATTTCCCAAGCCCTTATTCAGGGCTAAATATGCCTTGCTGTAGAAGGTACGGGAGCCTACCTCCACTTCCTCGGTTGGATGGGCCGTCCAGACCGGCTCTTCTACAACAGGTGTATCGTCATCACATACTGGAGTGACTGGGTCCTCAGGCCTGGGCCCCGAGTCTACCCTCCAGTAGTGCCTGGTAAGTTGTTTCTGTCCCAAGATCAGCTCTTCCGCCTGGGTCGAGGCTGATCCTGTCACTAACTCATCATAGTTAGTCAGTATGTAACCAAACTTTTGCAACTGTTCACAGAGAGCGGTTACAGCCTCGTCTGTGGGGTTGTTTTTTGTCCGGTTCACAATCCAACCGGAAAACTGCCTTCCTGGCAGCCATTTGCTTTTTTGCGCCGATCCGTCTGCATCCGGATCACCCATGGCGTGGTTTTGTTTCCACTCAAGTCGCGGAAACTGGTCATTTAGCCCTTGATCAAAAGCGATCAAGGTTACCGGCGGGGCCAACGAGGAGGCAGCACCAACGTCTGTGATGGTCAAAGCACGCAAATATCGATCACAGCCGGTAACTATGCCGGATCACTCCCCAGTGGGAGTGCACCGCAAAGTGAAGAGTCATAGCCTTAAGAGAGTCATAGTTACTCCCACCGTTTACCCGCGCTTCATTGAATTTCTTCACTTTGACATTCAGAGCACTGGGCAGAAATCACATCGCGTCAACACCCGCCGGGGCCAACCATATCATGACAGAGGGGCTAAAGCTTCATGAAAGAAATGCGATAAAGAAGGAAAGTGAGGTGCAGCGGTGGAGAAATCTAAGGATCAAATCCGAGTTTATGTCCTTGGCAGCTGAATCCCACCAATGATAGAGCGATAAAAATCAGAGCTTCTCAAGATGTCAGAATTAGTAGATTTCAGATATCTCAGGGGATTGTAAAACTGGAAGCAGTTAGAGAAGGAGAGCCCACGAATAATAAAAAATTTAAAATTGGAGCCAATGTATGCAACTAAGTACAGGAGTGATGGGTGAGGTTTGAATTAGAACACTGACAACAGAGATTTGAATCACCTCAAGTTTAAGAGCATGATTTTTTATTCATTATTGGGCCATGAGTTGCACTGGCTGGCCAGCATTTATTGCCCATATCTCGTTGCCCTTGAGAAGGTAGTGCTGAGCTGCAGTCCACATGTTGTGGAGGGAATTTCAGGATTTTGACCCAGCAACTGTGAAAAAACGGTGATATATTTCAAGTCAGGATAGTGAGTGGCTTGATGGGA
The DNA here is from genome assembly GCA_024679065.1 of Sphyrna mokarran. Classification (NCBI taxonomy): domain Eukaryota; kingdom Metazoa; phylum Chordata; class Chondrichthyes; order Carcharhiniformes; family Carcharhinidae; genus Sphyrna; species Sphyrna mokarran. Next base: position 97,488,959 of record JAGIQG010000003.1, on the reverse strand, counting down.
ACTTGCAGTAGTGATGTTCCCATGTATCTGCTGCCCTTGTCCTTCTAGATGGAAATGGTTGTGGGTTTGGAAAGTGCTGTCTAAGGATCTTTGGTGAATTGCTGCAGTACATCTTGTAGATAGTGTGTACACACTGCTGCTACTGAGCATTGGTGGTGGAGGGAGTGGATATTTGTGGATGTGGTGCCAATCAGTCTGGATGATGTCACCAAATGTTGTTGGAGCTGCACCCATCCAGGCAAGTGAGGCATATTCCATCACACTCCTGACTTGTGCCTTGTAGATGGTAGATAGGCTTTGAGGAGTCAGGAGATGAGTTACTCACTGCAGTATTCCTGGCCTTTGAACTGCTGTTGTAGTCACTGTGATCATATGGCAAGTCCCAGTTGAGTTTCTAGTCAATGGTAACCCCAAGGATGTTGACAGTGAGAGATTCAGTGGCAGTAACAACATTGAATATCAAGAAGAGGTGGTTGGATTGTCTCTTATTGGTGATGGTCATTACATGGCATTTGTATGGCACGAATGATACTTGCCACTTGTCAGCCCAAGCCTGAATATTGACCAGGTTTTTGTTGTCTATATTGTCTACTTATTGTCTAAGGTATTACTATGATCTTGTTGCATATGAAATGGATTGCTTCAGTTTCTGAGGAATCACAAACAGTGCTGAACATTGTGCAATCATCGGTGAACATTCTCATATCTCATTTATGATGGAGGGAAGATCATTGATAAAGCAGCTGAAGACATTTGGACCTAGCACACCTCCCTGAAAGATTTGGAGCTAAGATGATTAACCAACCCCACAACCACAATCATCTTCCTAGATGCTAGATATTGCTCCAACCAGTGAAGATTTGGCACCCTGAGACTTGCTGATTCCAGTTTTGCTTGGGCTCCTTGATGCCACTCAAATGTGGCCGTGATGTCACAGGCTGTCGCTCTCACCTCACCTCTGGAATTCACCTCTGTGGAAGGGCAACCAGCAGTGTATTAGAATAGTCAAGTCTAAAAGTAAGAAAGCTGTGGATCAACAGCAGAAGAGCTGACCAGGTGGAGGATAGTGGAGGTGGCAATATTACTGAGGTAGAAATAGACCATCTTTGCTACAGGTTGAAAGCTTGACTGATATTAATTCCATCACCAAGTAACTGGTTAAATGATGACATTCCAGTCATTGTCAGGAGAATGTTTGTTAGGTTAAGGACGGAATTTTACCGGGACATCTGCCTGAAGTTTGTACAATCCCGCCTGAGACCAATGGAGAATGCTGCTGTCCGACCCTCACCCATCCCCGGAATCTGATTGGGTGTGCCAGTAAAGTTCCAGCCTTTGTCTTTTGTGCTTCAGGAGTAACATTTTGAAACAACTGTCTGCCTTCCTATTTGGTGAGACATTAGTGGCATCAACTTTTATTTAATTCTTCACTTGGTTTCTCTGCATGTGAACATTTCTAAACCTTTAGACTTTTGGTAAAATAATGGTGACCAGTTAAAAATATGTTAATGATTTGCTATGAGTAGGCATTATCATCCTAATATCATAAATTGGTTAGTATTGTTTAATCACACTACTCCTAGGCTCAAATGAGGAAATCATTTCAGAGAACTGATAAAATGATTACTTTAGCCTTGACAATAAATAGATTCCACAAAAATATTTAGAAATAACTTTTATAGAACTTTGTACCCATCTGTGATGAAACTGTGTCTTTAAGAAATGTATTTATATTTGCTTCTTATGAGGGGTATGTTTAAAATGCAGTTCTCTTTTACATGGTACTGACTTTACTGCAAAATAGGTAGCTCAAATGCTAAGAATGCAGGTTGATGATTGATTTTAGCTATGGATGTGTTTGTTTCAATCTGAGTTAATGCCTTTTTATATATCTGTTTTTTCTCTTGGCATTTCAGAGTAGAGTTTTGATCAGGTTGATTAACAGAGTTATGTACTTAAGGACAGGAACTCAGCTTGTAGGCAAAAGCTGGCAGTTGCTGCTAGGTTCTGAAAGAAGCAAGTGGTGTCTCTCTCTCTCTCTCTCTCTCTGACTGTCTCTCCAGATGTGCTCTGGAGGCTTGAGGACTGGCAGTCCAAGCATGCAAACCTGTGTGTTGCTAATTAATTTTGAAGAGGAGTTTAAGTCTATAAGAAGAATATTGGTTGAATTGGAACTAACAGAAATAGGTTATCAGTTAAGATTTGTATATTGTCTTGTTTAAGTATTTCAGTCAGTGAAAGGTAAGCTAATTTAATTAATGCAGTAAAATGGCACAGTTGTTAGCACAGCTGCCTCATCAGTGCTCCTCTTATTCTCAGCTAAGAGTGTTTGGCATGCACTTTAATTTCCAAAGCTAACACTGTGTCTAAAGATACCAGATCCAATAGCAGGAAACTTGCAATCACACAATATGATTGAGAGTAACTGTACCTGACAGCTTCAGACAGGTAAAGCTGGATTGGATTTTCCCAATGAAATATTGCCCAGGAATTCCTGCATTGATTAGAACCCAAGTGAAACAGGCCAGATGGCAAAAAGAGACCATTTGCGGCAGTTCTCTGAGATCACTGACAAATCTTTCACCAAAATCAAGGCAAGAGACTGAAAGAACCCTATAGAAATTTCTTCCTCTTAAATGTTCATCAAAAAGGTCACAAATGGAAAGCTTATTATTTTGCTGTATTGATAAAACTTCTGACGTTATGTTGAGTGAAATCCTTGATTTAAACAGTGGCAGAATTGAGTTCAGACATTAATGGTTTAATTTTTCATTTGTAGGTTATTACAGTATGAACACTATTTCAACTGACAAGTCAACAGTACGTGATCCTGAGTGAGAACGCTGACTGCAAAGGTGTTGAGTATGACAAAAGACTATGATTCTATTTAATTATAGTGAAATATATTATTAAAGTGTAGTGGCAATGCAGTGCTTTGACTTTCCCAACACTGCTTCAATGCTATTCGATTATATCTCATCAGTCAATAGTATTTTCATGAAAGAGAGCACATGATTTTAATCGGTTGTTAATTATGTACTTAATTATTTTGACTGCCACTAAAAGACAGCTCACCAATGAAGTTCATTCTTAATTAACTTTCCAAGGGCAAGACAACAAATTTCGCTCAGGGACACAGCAGATAGGAAAACTGGAATAAGTAGAAGTCATTTATTTCTACTATTACCTTGCAGTGATTGAAACAAAATCATTGGGTGTCATATTTTAGAATAATTTCATTTAGAGGCAATGCAATATGCCTTCTTGAATAATAAGATTCCACCTCCCGATCAATACAACTTTACTAAGTTTGCCTGGAGATTTGGATCTCAAGAAAATAGGCTCTTCAGGTTTCAGCCTGAAGTCTTGGACTTTTTCAATGAAGAGCATTTGCTTTGCTTCACTGAGTTTGGTAGAAATATATTGGAGATGGATCAATATTGGTGGATTTTGCTGTCGAAATCATTGTTAAACTATCCACGCTCATTGTTGGACATCAACTTCAGACAAATGTGCATGTACAGTTCAATGTGGAAGCCAGGAGTTGCTATCAAAATTGCCTAATTTTTCCAAACACCACGCTAAAGCAGTAGCTTACTGAGAACCCCTATATCAGAACTGCCTGAAGTTGCAGTACTTATATGGTAGCTACACAGTAACTCATGAGGAAAAGTTAGGGATAGTCCATTTCTGTGTCTGTTAGTTTAAAGGCATGCCATTTAAAGGTACGTTACTTATCACAAATGTCCCTGGCACTGAAAATCTACTTCTCAAATTGAGCAAGCTTATTACTTCAAGTTTAAGCTATTATTGGAGATTCAAAAAAAATGAGTGAAAAATATTTTTCTTTACTGTTCTTTTTGTCCTTCTATCTCTCTGTTTTAATGCAATCTTTTTCCTTTCTCTTCATTTTTCTTCCCATATTTAACATTGAATGAACTATTCTAACCAATACCAGTGCCACTCATAATGATTCTTCAAACCGATTAGTTAAGCAGACACAGGCCGGAATTTTCCTGCCATGTCCGCTCAAAGCTTGTAAGATCATGCCCAAGGCTAATAGAGAATGCTGTTCTGTGAGCCTCATTCGTCCTGATTTCAGGCCAGTCGTGCCATATAATCAGGGCCACAGAGTTACTTGCCCCACTCATGTAGGCATCAGGTGTTGTGCAGAGGATATGCTGTCATGAATGTACCTAGTAACAAGTAATACCAAGAATGTAACAGAACTAACAGGTAAAAGCTACCAGCATTTCAAGAGACACTTCACAGGATGTGAATCAGTAACAAGATTAGTAGGCTTTATACAGATCAGAAGACTGCATTGTCATGCTAATAGGAAACATTTTAGTTAATGGTGAACCATCAAGGGGAAGTATACATATGTTATTTTTTCCACAGTAAGAAATTTTACAACAGCAGGTTAAAGTTCAACCAGTTTATTTGATAGTAAACCCACAAGCTTTTTTTTCAGAGCCAAGAAGGTGAGGTGACAGACAGCAAATACACAGAGGGAACAATCAAAGGAGAAAATGGTATTATTGCCAGCACTTAGGGAAGGAAGTGGTAGATCCATCTAGCAGCCTGGAAGCCAGTTCTAGCTAGCAGACAAGAAACAAGAGTTCAGAAATCTTTATGGAGAAGTTAAAATGAAACCTTTGTTGTACCAAGAAGAGATGTTTCCCAGAATGACTCTTCAATTATGTACAATAACTATAATCTGGTCTTTATGTATAGATTTACTGAAATGGATATTGTTTGTGAAGAGGAAAATCCTGAAAGAGTTTAGATCTCTTAACTATACTTTGGATCAAAAAGGGTAACTTCTACATAAACTGTGTGATGTTTTTAATGATTATATGTAACTGTCTTAGATCATTACAGTCCTGTTTGTTATATGTTTCTTTTCTGTAGTGTAATAGTCTTTAATAAGTGGTATATTTGTCTACATTGGTTATTTTCTCACTGGGTTTTCCATGTGACTCCATGTAGTATTTCCGGAAACAAAATACACACCACCACAAACCGAGGGTCCAAGTTGGGAGATACTTGCAAATAATATCAACCTGGTTTGTGACACACTCTTCTTCGGTTTTTTTGAGTTACAGAATATTCCACTGCAATAAATGAATAGATTTTAGGAAATTAATTTCAGAGAAGCTCAACATTTGTTCACAAAGATGATGAAGCTCAACGTTTATTCACAAAGATGATGAACTCAACATGTGTTCACAAAGATGATGAAGCCCATTCAATCCGTCTAACTTATCTTCCCACAAATGCCTAGACATCTCCATCACAGCATCAAGCTGTTTCTTGAATAACTTCAGAATGTTTGCCAATAACCATCCTACCTAGAAGAATATTTAACTGTTAATCACAGTCTCTGAAGTATTATTTCCTGACCTTGCTATTTACTAGTTTGTACCTTGATCTTTTCCTTCTGCAGCCATGGGTTAACTTCCATTTTATACACTGCTTAGTTATTCACAGATACCAGAACATTTATAAAATAGATTTTTTGGCATACTCATTGTCATTAAAAAAACTTTCTCCTGCCTTCTGACAGTTCAGAACTGATGTGACTTCCTTTGCTCAGTTAGCCTCTCAGTTACACATTAGCTAACATTAATGGCTCAGATTTTACTTGAGTGTGGCATCTCATGATGTGCCTTGCTAGTTAAGCTTGCTCATGCACATTTCCATTTTTTAAATGTCCACTAAGTGGAAGCAAATGAATGATAGGGCAAAACACTTTATTTCCTCTATTAAGGAGATAAAATGATTTAATAAATCAAAAGAGAATGAATCGTTAAGGAGGGGCAATTCGAATGGATGTATTAAATGTCAAATTAGGTACAGAAAGATCAGTGAAGAGGGAAATAAATATTTGGTTTAAGAGAATCATAGAATCCTACAATGCAGACAAAAGCCATTCGCCCCATTGGATTTGCACCAAACCACAATCCCACACAGGCCCTAAAACCCATAACCCCAAACCTTTACCCTAGCTAGCCCCCTGACACTGAAGGGCAAATTAATGTGGCTAATCCACCTGACCTGCATGCCTTTAGACTGTGGGAGGAAACTGGAGCACCCAGAGGAAATCCATGCAGACACAGAGCAATGTGCAATGTCCACACGGACAGTGATCCAAGCTGGGAATCGAACACAGATCCCTGGCACTGTGGGATGGCAATGTTCACCACTGTGCCACCATGCAATAAGAGAAACAATGGAAAAGATAGGAAAAAGGGTAACTTTTGCTTTGTTAGAAACTTCCGATAGCAATTCATAGGAGTGAATTTTCCTGTTCCACCCGCCAGGGAAGTGGAGCAGGTGAGGGGCAGACTATAGAAAGGACCATTGACTTCAGGTGAGTATGGCCATAAAATCCCATGCATGACCTGAACAAATGAGAGTCTGCAATTCATAATGGTTCAATTTTGGGGCAAAGAATCGAGCTGTCATTAATTAACCCTGTGTATGTTATTAATTACTGGGCTTAATTTTCTATAGTGAGTTTCATGGATAGTTAATGCATAAATGCAGGAAGAATGGCAAGAAGCTGTTCACTTAACTCAAACAGGGGAGTGACATAAAGTGGCAAATGGCATGTGTCAAGTCTTTCTAGTTACAAGTTTGTGGTCAATTTGCATATTACTAATGGCATGCATCATTCAAAGAAAGAAGAGAACAAAGAAAATTACAGCACAGGAACAAACCTGTACTGACCATGCTGCCTGTGTGAATAAAATTCCCACCTTCTGGGACCATACCTCTCAATTCCCATCCTATTCATGTATTTGCGAAAACACCCCATAAAAGTCACTATCTGTTTCCACTATCTCCCCCAGCACTGAGTTCCAGGCACCACCACCTTCTGTGCACCTTGTGCATCTCTTTAAAGCCTTGTCCCTCACACATTAAAGTTATGCCCCCGGTAATTGGCTCTTCCACCCTGGGAAAAAGCTTCTGACTATCCACTATGTCCATGCCCCTCATAATCTTGTAGACTTTTATCAGATTTCCCCTCAAACTCCATTATTCCAGCAAGAACAAATCAAGTTTCTCCAACCTCTCCTCATAACTGATGCTCTCTATGCAGGCAATATCCTGGTAAATCTTTCCTGTACCCTCTCCAAGCCTCCACATCCTTCTGGTAGTGTGGGGACCAGAATTGAACACTATATTCCAAGTGTGGCTTAATTAGGTTCTATAAAGCTGCAACATTGCCAATTTTTAAACTCAGTGCCCTGGCCAATGGAGGCAAGCATGCTGTACGCCTTCTTGACTATCTCCTCCACCTGTGTACCTGTACACCCAGATTCCATTGCCTATCAATACTCTTAAGTGTTCTGCATTTACTGCATATTTCCTATCTGTATTAGACCTTCCAAAATGCATTACTTAACATTTGTCAGGATTAAACTCCATCTGCTATCTCTGTACCCAAGTCTCCAACCGATCTATATCCTGTTGTATCCTTTGAAGGTTCTCATCGCTATCCATAATTCCATCCAATCTTTGTATCATCTGCAAATTTACTAATAAAACCAGTTATATTTTCCTTCAAATTATTTATATATATTGCAAACAGCAAAGCTCCCAGCATTGATCCCTGGGGAATGCAACTGGTCATAGCCCTCCACTCAGAAAAGCACCCTTCCACTCCTACCCTCTGTCCTCTATGACCAAGCCAGTTCTGTATCTTGCCAGCTCACCTCAGATAATGCGACTTCTCCTTCTGTACTAGTCTGCCGTGAAGGACTTGTCAAAAGGCTTACTGAAGTCCATGTACACAACATTACACCTTGCCAAAATCTGCCTACATATCAGAATCCCGCTGGCTTTTGGGAGGCCTATAGTAATCCCCCAACATTGTGACTACACCTTTCCTATTCCTGAGTTCTAACCATATTGCCTTACTGTATGAGACCTTTAAGGTGTCCTCCCACAGCACAACTATGATATTCTCCTTTACCAGTATTGTAACTCCCCCAGCCCTTTTACATTCCCCTCTATCCTATTTGAAACATTTGTATCCTGCAATGTTAAGCTGTCAATCCTATCCTTTCCTTGACCAAGTCTCCTTAATGACAACAACATCATAGTTCAAATATTAATCCAAGCTCTAAATTCATCCACCTTACCTGTTACACTTGTTGCATTGAAACAAATAAACTTCAATCCACCAGACCGTCTTTGGTCAGCAACCACAGTCTGCCTGCTCTTTGTGTTTTACTGGCCCTAGTATCTAGTTCCCTTTCAGCTAGTTCACCTCTGCTTTGCTTCCCACCCACCTGCCAAACTAAATTATACCCTCTTATGTGACATTAGCAAACCTCCTGGCCAAAACATCCAGTTTAGATGCAACTTGTCCTTCTTGTACAGGTCCCACCTGCTCCGGAGGAAATCCTAATGGCCCAGATGTCTGAAACCTTCCCTCCTACAGCAGTTGATTAGTTACGTATTGAGTTGTACTATCTTTCTATTTCTGGCCTGTCTGGCATGTGGCACAGGGAGAAATCCTGAGATTACAACACTAGAGGTTTTTAACTTCCTACCTAACTCTCTAAACTGCTGCTGCAGGACCTCATCGTTCTTCCTGTCTATGTTATTTATACCAATGTATCATGACCTCTAGCTGCTCACCCTCTCCCTACATAATGCTTTCTGCCCATTCAGAAACATCCTGCACCTTGGCCACTATTAGTCTAGTGCTCTTTGTCCCTCCTTGCTTAACAATAGAGCCAGCCATGGTGTCACTGCCCTGGCTGTTACCCCTTGGTAGGCTATCCCTCCTAATAGTTTCCGAAACAGTATACCTGTTAGAGAGTGGGATGACTACAGGGGGTTTCTGCACTGACTTCATTTCTCACATTCACAGCAAAATATGTATCAACAGCTTTTTAAACAGTTATTGGGTGGGATTCTCCCAAAGTAATTTTAAAGCGTTGAACTTGCATAAAAGTAAAGAAACAAAAAGCGAAGAACAAAAAAAAATTGCAACACAGAAACAGGCTCTTCAGCCTTCAAGCCTGGACTAACCACGCTGCCTAACTGAATTAAAACCTCCTATCCTTTCCAGACCATATTCATCTATTTCCAAGAATATATTTGTCAATATGGACCTTAAAAATCACAATGGTATCTGCTTCTACAACCTTCCCTACAACGAGTTCTAGGTGCCCACCACTCTCTGGGTAAAAATCTTGCTCGCACACCATCTTTGAACCTCACTCCTCGCATCTTAAATATATGCCCCCTAGTAATTGACTCTTCTAATTTGGAAAAAAAGCTCCTGACTACCCAGTCTATTCTTGCCCCTTATAAACTTGTAGACTTCTGTCAGGTCTCCCCTCAACTTCCATCGTTCCAGTGAGAACAAACCAAGTTTCTCCAAGCTCTCCTTATAGCCTTCCATATTAGGCAACATTCTGGTAAATCTTTTCTGTACTCTCTCCAAAACCTCCACATCCTTCTGGTAGTGTGGCAACCGGAATTGAACTCTATATTCCAAGTGCAGCCTAACTAAGCTTCTATAAGCTGCAACATGACTAACCAATTTTTAAACTCACTACTCTGGCTAATGAAGACAAGCATGCCGTATGCCTTCTTGGTTATCTTCTCCACCTGTGTTACCACTTTCAGTGACTTGTGTACCTGTACACCCAGATTTCTCTGCCTATCAATGCCCTTAAGGGTTCTGCTATTTACTGTATATTTCCCATTCTGCATTAGCCTTTCCAAACAGCATTACCTTATGTTTGTCCGGATTAAACTCCATCTGCTATTTCTCCGCCCAAGTGTCCAACTGACCTATATCCTGCTGTATCCTCTGAAGATTCTCATCGCTATCCGCAATTCCACCAATCTCTGTGTCATCCTGGAGTAAATCCTGCTGGTTTTTCCAGTGGGATTTTCAAATGAATGTGCATTGCAGAGTGCACTAGTGTGAATCACATAAAAAGAAATCAGTGGCCAGAGTCGATTGCCTCTGGAGAAGTCAGCAGCAAAACACTGAGGGGGCCATTGTTCATGCACCGATCTGTCATAGTTGTGCTCAGTGCATGCACAGTAGCCTCACACAGCCAGCCCCAATCACTGGCCAGCTCAATAACCACCCCATCACTTGCCATGGGACCTATCATCCCATCATAATGCCAGCCACTCAGATGTGTCCCGGCAAACTTGATACCCTCCACCACCCTCCCAACTCCCCCTCCCCTCCCCAGCCTGCCTTGATTTAACCTCCTCCCCCAGTAGTCCCAATCTTTCTTCCAAGTTCACAGTCCCAATCTCCCCCCCACTGGCAGCCCTGACCCCTTCCGAGTCTTGATCCTCCTACACCCGCACTCCACCCCCCCCCCCCCAACTCTCCCCCCCCCCTACCCCCCCCATGACAGGCTGATTAAGCCCTCCCACCTCAACAGCCAGCCCATATTGCTGGCCTCCCTCCCTCTGCCTACAACCACAAAGTGCAGAGTGGCAGCAGGACACCCGCCCCCCTCACCACTGCTGGATTTCCCTCCCCAAGAGGCCTCCCCATAGGCCCCGCCTCTCTGAACCTGCCCTCTTGGCACTGCCTGTTGGGCAGTGCCCAAAGTGCCCCCTGGGAGATTGTCAGTTTGCCCGTTGGGCAATAGCAGGAGGCCAGGCTAGCACTGCCAAGCTTGCAATGCCCGGGAGGAACTAACCATCTCCTCGACCTGGGGGGGGGGCCTCGATGACTCCCTCTTCACTCCAGTCGATTCAGGCTGCCAGTGGGGAGCTATTGTAAACCCGGATGGAGTGAAATATTCCTGGTGGGAGGGTAGAGGCTAGCAAGCCTGGACCTGCGAATGAGATTTAAATTTTCATTTAAATAAATTGTACAGTTCCGACAGTGCCAGAAATCCAGCAGCCGCAGACTCACGAAGGCCGTGACACCCAATTGGAAATCTGCTAAATGGCCTCCACTTGAGTCTCCCAGCCCATGGGGCTGTTGCAGCAGCACAATGGAGTGGACTCACCTGTCTGTTATACTTTTCGGTTCTTAATTTCCAAACTTTAAATTCCTCAGCTGTGTAGATCCACATAGGGCATTCAGCTGGATTTGCACTAATGGGTCTGAACTGATGATCTGCATTGTTGCTTCTGTCAACTCGTTGGTTACTAAATTTTTACATCCATTAGGACTGCAAATCCCACCTAAATTGGATGTACTGTTTTAATTTTGCCTGTAGATTGTATCATAAAGCAATGTTTGGCTCATTAAATTCACTGTCAGGTGTTTACGCTGGTGTGTATTATTATCCTGCTTTTAAAAGTTGTATTCTATTGGAGCAGCTGATGAAGACAGATGAAGAACAAAGACATTACCGAAAGGAAAAAGACATCACTCAATTTCAGGGAGGTAAAGCTCTAAGCCTTCCCCAAAGAGGTTAATCAGAGAGAAAGAGAATGCCAAGGTTTATTGGCAAAGCTTTCACTCCCAGAACAACTGATCAGCACCAGATAAAGTTCAATGATTTGGCCAAGCTGGTAAGGGAACATATTGAGGATTCCCCCTCTCCATTTAGTATCTGTGTGTATTTCATTCTGTAAAAGTTATATAATCATCTTTTCATACTGTACTGTGGTTAAAGGAAATGTCAACATTATATGATCACTATGTGATGCTATCGCTGATAAAAGCTAATAGTAGCATGTAGAAACGTGAAACTCCTTCCTTCACTTTAACAGGGCTATATGACCAGGTTTCTTACGACAAATGTTTGTTGGCATTTGGGAAAGAAATCAATTATTTTTCTGTGCCTAATTCACTCACCTGCTTGTAGGAGAGACTTGTGCACAATGCTTCACATGGTTAGAGTAATGGAAGAGGCATTCTCCAACAATAAGGCAACAATGGCACAAAATGACACAAGTGACACAATGGTCAGTACTGTTACATCACAGCGTCAGGGATCCAGGTTCAATTTTGGCCTTGGGTGCCTGTGTGGAATTTGCATGTTCTCCCTGTATCTGCATGGGTTTCTTCCAGGTGCTCCAGTTTCCTCCCACAGTCCAAAGATGTACAGGTTAGATTGAGTGGTGATGTTAAATTGTACCTCAGCATCAAAGGGATTAGCAGGGCAAATACCTGGGTTTATAGGGGTACGGCCTGGGTGAGGTTGTCCTTGGTGCAAGCTCAATGGGCAAAATGGCCTCCATCTACACTGTAGAGATTGTATGATCCTACAAACAAGGAGTTCACCCCTTATGAAGTTTCTCAGGAGATAATCTGTTCTAGCCTGGGAGTGGAAACAGCTTCTGCCAAAATTTACTGGCCAATTGAGTGAAAAAGCCCTATTTTAGACCCCAGAAATACAAAAGGTGGCACAGAATTCTGGGGTTCATGTATCTGAACAAATTACTTCAATAAACGTTACTAATTATCTCTATCTGCAACAAACAAGAATAATTTTCAAGTACTAGTTCGGGCTCCACAATGAATAAATACTGACTACACTAGTCCTGATGTGGGGAAATAGTGATAATAATCTAAATTAGATAGCATTAGTCTCTTTTCTTTAATTGTTGGATTATAGTACCCAATCTAACATGGACGCACAATAACGTGTAATAGTTAACTTAGTCAGTGCCACAAATTTCTTCACTAGCTTGAATTAAGTTTTTTTTATTGTCATGAAAATGTGCATGTTTTATAAGCCAATACTGATAATAATGGCAGTAATGACCTGCTCAGGTAACATCACCCTCACTGATTGATTATGGCTGTGAGGTACCTTGGGGCAATATATTCCCTATACTTGCCCTTCTCTGCATTTAATGTTTGACACTTTACTGTTTGCATGCAGCCAGCTTGTATCAGCTCCCATACCTGTGTTAATTTTTTGAGAGGTTATAGCTTTTAAATATTTAAGATTCGTTTCAGAATCTGAGATGAGTACATCACGTCATTGAATATGATGTCAGATAAAGGTTTTTATTTGCAATAATTAATCTTGGCCTTAATATAATTGGCCTATTTTAAAAACAATAGAAAATGAAAGGATTGATTCAAGATGTTGTCCCAATGGTTCATTGAATAAATGTGGCAACCAGTGATAGGGAAAACTTCGCCCAAGGAAAGTTCTACTGACGCCTGACTTATGCTGCATTCTCTGAGCTCAACTAAAGTAGCATAAGGACCACTGCGACTAATGTCAGAACTCTTGGCTTAAAATGGAGAAAGAAAGGGCATGGTTAGGATACAAAGCGTCCTGATAACATCTGAGCATGGGTGAATATCAGCTGAGAACTGATTCAGATTCAGTCGATTGCCCAGTTCCTCACTGTCTGTGAACACTGATACAAAAAGGCCATTTAAACGTAACATGAAAGGACAATGCAAAGAGACCCCAACAAGCAACTGTAGCCACTCATCCCATTCTGATAAATGTTCTACGTACCCGCAAAACCTGTAAAACCTCAAATGACACACTTTTCCCTGCTAGTGATAGTATGCTGCTACTATGTAATGGCATATTATGACATCTGTGAGGCCATGTCTGTTTACAAGATGCCTCTAAAATCCACAATTGATCCTCTGACAGCTGCAGGCATGGCTATCCCTGTTGTGAGGTATGAGATTTCAGTGACAAGGACATGTATGCCTGTGACCATCTGCCTGGAGAGTCGCAGTATCCTGCGGCACTGGGTTTAGATTGACTCCATTGATGCACAGGGAAACTTTGGAGCATAGTCTCTCCTCAGTTGCGCCATTTTCACTCTCCTTTCTGTGCAGATTGTCTTCCGTAATCAGTCACTGCAGCCACTATGAAAAAAGCACTTTTGCTTTAAGGTGATATGGATTGACTTTAAGCAGTATAGGCTAGCTGTTAAGTGTTGCTAACATCCCATTAATTTGTGCCCCTGCTGAGGCAGGCACTCAGCAGCGAGTACAGTGTAGGGCTGATCATTTAGATTGACAACAGTAATATGTTTAAGCGCTGTGTGTGTGAGAACAACTGGGCGTGGGTTAATTGTGAATCACAATCCACATGTCCCCTTTTGGACCTTATCTAATAATTCCCCAAACTCTCCACTCTTCAGCTGTTTCAATGCTCTGCTCTTTTGTTTTGATTCATTTAAGCATTGAATGTGTTTTCAATCCATAAATCCTGAACAACATTTAATTATCGTATCACAGATTCAACCAACCAGAAAGATAAGTTACACTTGAACCTAGATTCATATGGTAATGAGAGTCCTTCCAAGGTCTTTCACGATGAAATAATAACTCAGAGCTGATTACAATTATTCAGAACGCTGCGATCTGTTCACAATCTCCTTTCCAGCTGCAAACACAGTGTAACGTCCTTTATGACATTGATCTTTCTGAGTTAATAAGTTTTCCACATAATTGCAAAGTCTCGTGTCTCGGGTTCTAACATTGTTCGCTTGTAAAATTTTACACAATACCAATCAGATCCTAATGTTAGTCCATGTTAACAATATCGTGCCACTCAGTCGGCAAAAAGAAATACAATTCATTTGAAGCCGGTGTTTTGAGCAGGTGAGGAAGCTCAAATGGCTCCCCTCTGCACCTTCCCCTTGTTTGACTACAACAGGTTCTTCTTTAAAACAGATATACTTGTCAATTCCATGAGCGTTTGTCCATTAGTAGCTATGATCATAAAAAGACATGGTCAGACAGAGTAGTGATTGTCCCTGTAAGGGCAACACAACAGAAGAGGGTCACTTAGCTTGAGGGAGCAATTGGCACTGAGAGTGGGTAATCACCCCAGGAGGTGGAATCCTCTTCTGGGCGGAAGATCATCAAGAAGATATATAGAATACATTATAGTAATATATATCATATGGAGACCTTATAAGTCACTGTAAGACATTATAGGGACTGAGACAGTTGGTGGGCTGCTCTAGGGCAGCTGTGGGGTCAGCCTCAGTACAGCTTTCTTTATTAATAAATATATTTTGTGTTTCTGATAAGGTCTGTGAGCGTAAATCATTACATTGGCAACAAGGATGGGATGGATTATGAAAACACTATGGTCCAACACCTGTGAGTATCCCATTTTAATCCAAGTCTGAAGAAACAATACCTCCCTAAATGTCTATCTTTGGCTGGATAGACCCAGTGAGATTTTGAGAAATTGCTAGACCCTAAGGGGTAGATGTGGAATAAGCCTGGATTAGTCAATACAGTCAAAAGTTTAGAAATATATTTTTAAAATAATTTAAAACAAGATATATAAACAACATATATTTTTAAAACGCTTTAAAGCATTTTAAAACAAGAGAAATCAGAAGCAAGAACTGAGATGTTGGTCATGATTTTCCCAGCCTGCTGCATTGCTCGATTATCGCAGCAGGTTAGCAAATGTAAGCGGGAGGGCCAGCGTACTTCTTTATATGTAATTAGTCTTCCACTGGAAATCAGCACAAGGCTGGTTACAATGTGGAAATCTGAACTTTCATATCAGTAGCAAGCCCAAGATGGAACCTAGCATTAGGGATCGATGGGGGAGGAAGGGAGCAAAGATGGCATGGCAGGGGGTAGGTGGGGGGGGGGGGGGGGGGGGGGGGGGGGCGGTGAGGTGCAGTCAGGCTGGCCCTGGGGGAGGGTAGGTGGAGGGCTGGCCACGGGGGAGAGGAGGTTGGGGCAGGCCCAGAGGGGCTGGTGATCAGGATAAGGCCGGGGTGTGGGAGTGCTTGTCGGGGAAGCCGATGATCAGGAGGCCGGTGATGGGGAGGGGGCCAGTGCACATGTGCTGATCTTCCTACGCAGCAGCCCACTCAGTGCATTGATACCAGCCTCCAGCACCCACTTACCAGGGTGAATACTCCGACGGACCCAGTACAGAGTGCTGGAAATTCACTAAGTATGCCCAAAAAAGCAAGTAGGAAAATCTCTCATTTTCCTACCCTTTGGGCATTTAGTTTATTTGTGGTAAAATCACCTCCTTTGTGTTTGAGTTAAAATGGAAGAGACAAGATAGTGGCTGTAATTTTTTGATGACATAAAGCAAATACAGCACAGGGAACATTGTTTTGGGTGAAAATACTCCAATGAACTGGGGTCAGGAGCTGATCTGTGTCTTCATATGCTCTGTTTGTGAACAAAACTCCCAGTTACCTGATGAGGGAGCAGCGCTCTGAAAGTTTGTGGCTTGTGCTACTAAATAAACCTGTTGGACTTTAACCTGGTGCTGTGAGACTTCTTACTGTGTCAGGAGCTGACCCAGAGGTATGGGAAAATCAGGAGACTGAAATCGCTGACTCTCAATGCAAACAGATCTTGCTGGAGGGTCTGGGTAGTGCTTCCTGTACTGAGGGACTACAAGCAGCGAGGTTCACTTTTAAAGAACCTGAAGACCTCCATATGTTTAAAAGAAATAAAAATGTTTAAGAATAGTCCTTTGACCATGAACCCAGTGAAATTGATAAAAACTGGCACATCGAAAAGCAGAGGGAAAACAGACTCTTCAAATGGCCAGAAGAAGAAAAGAAAAGCTGCAGACATCACTGAGAACTTTCCACTCATAAGAAGAAGTAAAGTTTTAAAAATTTAAGAAAGGTTCAAAAGAAGAGCAGTAGGTTTGAGTCGAAGCTTCAAAGTGCAGGAGAAGCACACAGAGAACTGGCAGCTGCTAACAGTTTGAAAAAAAGATGACAGTTTTAAAGAGCACTGAAAGATCGAGGGAAAAGAGCAATGAGGGACACTAAATGACCAAATGAAGAGAAAGGAAAGTATTACAGCATGGGAGCAAACCAATACTTCATCAGAAACAGACCCAACCAACAGTGAAGCCACCATCTGAAGTTAAGACAAGTGGAAGTGAAGGTTTGATTTGTGAAATGTATCTATCCAATTAGAGCATGATGGACTCCCCTTGGAAGAAACACAGAAAGTAAAGATTGCAAAAGAAACTGGGAACTATTAAACATAAAGAGGAATCAGTAAACAGAATTAAAACTCTAGAAGAGACATTTAAACAACAAGATGGTATGACTGATATCAAACTTGGGGAAAGAAAGCTGCAAAAACAAATTTGCAATAAGGAGTTAAGGAGATGTTAATGAAGCAATTTCAAATAAGCTGAACTTCATAAAAAAAGCAACCAGAAAATATGACCAAATCCAGTGAAGAATTGAATCAACAGAAAAAGAGCATGGTGATTACAGGTCAACACAGAACTCCATGTACTTTTAAGAATTGCCAGTTTAAAAATAAGAATATGAAAAATAGAAACAGGAGCAAGCCCTTTAGCCCTTCTAACCTGTTCTGCTATTCATAAGATCAGGGATGCTTTGATCTCGGCCTGAATCTTGACTGCTCCCCATAACTCTTGACTTCCTCATTGTTGAAGGAGCTGTCTAGATTAACCTTGAATCAATTTAACGGCACAAAATATTTGGTAATGAACATAAAACAAATGTAAACTATCAGAACAATTGAATGTGTGAAACGAATGAAACAAAAGAAACTGGGCAAAAATCTCTAATGATTCAAGATAAGACGTTAAGCCAGAGTTGGTGGCAATTTTGATGCAAGTATCATGTGCATCATGAAGTAAAGTAATTACTTCAGAAGCACTAAAAGCAAAAGTTGCATCTTCTGATGGGGGTGCTTAAACAGTGAACCAAGAGGATCATCAATGTTATTACAGAAAGGAGGCTGCTCCGCTAAACTGGACTAAGTCTGGACAACCACTGGCTATGGGAGCCATGGGTGAACTTTTACAGTAGCTACACAAGAGGAGGAAGGGGCATTTTGACTTCCCTCCATGTCCCCCTCCCTTCAAGGGATTAGGCAGGGATCCATGGGTACCTAAAGGGAGAGAGAGCGGCAGCTGGATACCCCAGGACTTCTACTCAGGATTGTTGAGGGTGCCCAGTCCTTCTGAATTCCTCTTGCCTGCAATCCCCTAGAGCTTTGTTCTTTCAGAGAGAATAGCTGCCCACAGCAGGACAACCACAGTCAGCCAGGGCCTTCCAGGCCTTGGGCCTCCAGAGGATAGCTGCCAAGATCATCTCAGCCAATAGGACAAACTGGTCTACTAGCTGCTGATATTAGAGGAACATGCAGAAGAAGTTGTAGGCAAAGAAAAATTAGGAACTTCTAATTCCACAGTTGGTAGCACTGGTGCATTATGATTGTTGCAAATATTACATCTTCACTTGCGCTTTAATGTCTAACTATTTGTGAAAGTCTTTATTCTTGTGTGCATCCACACCCCCTCCTGCCAGGGCTTGCAAGCCATGCACAACAAATCTCTCACACACACTGAGTCTTTGACCTTCACACACACTCATCTGTTGCAATGCCCCTCACATTCTCAGTACTATGTGCTGAGTTTCCTTTCAGATATCCAGTTGAGCTGACCTGCATCTCCAGCCACCTCAACGACACAACTCCTATTCAGCAACTCAATTTCTCCACCATGCAGATCTCACCACTGTAAGCAGCCGTGGAGCAAGAAACATTCCAAGTTGAGACACATGCCATTCCCCCTCCCTATCATCCACAACTTCCCCCCTTATTACTATTGACTCTCCACCCAAGACATTATACTTAACCTCTCCATCCTTTAGCCCTCCCTCATCACTCTCGACCCATGCAGAAGAATCTAATTGCCAGAGAACAGGTAATTGCCAATGAACAGTACCTTTTGAAGCTGTCCACTTATTGCTGGAAGAAGCTGCTGCATGTGGTATTCCAGGGTTGAATATGAACAGCCACTTTGGGCGCTGCTGCCCACAGATAATCCATGTGGTTGACATTCTAGCCATTCGCTGCAGCATGTGGTGTTCCAGGGTCAGCTAGCTGGACAGCTCCAATTTGCCTCCAGATCTCTGGGGGCTGCTCTTTGACTTTCTTCAGGTAAGTGCCAACATGAGCAGCTTGGTAGCACAGTGGTTAGCACTGCTGCTTCACAACTCCAGGGTCCTGGGTTCAATTCCCGGCTCAGGTCACTGTCTATGTGGAGTTTGCACATTCTTCTCATGTCTGTGTGGGTTTCCTCCGAGTGCTCCGGTTTCCTCCCACAGTCCAAAGATGTGCAGGCTATGCTCATTGGCCATACTAAGAAATTGCCCCTTAGTGTCCAGGGATGCATAGGTTAGAGGGATTAGTGGGTATAATATCCAGGGTATGAGTGGGACTGTGTTCAGTGCAGACTTGATGGACCAAAGGGCTTCTTTCTGCACTGTAGGGTTCTATGATTTATGTGCATGTCATATTAATCCTGATGTGTTTTGGACTGGCGTGATTTCTTGCTGGTGGGCGATTCTGTTCAGGCCTTCAACTCCATACCATTAACAGGATGCAAAACAGTTTCATGCTTGCCTTTGATGGGGAACCTTTTCTTTAATTTGTTTTTGGGACATGAGTGTTGTTGGCTGGCCAGCATTTATTGCCCATCCCAATTTGCCAGAAGACAGTCGAACGTCAACCACATTGCTGTGACTCTGGAGTCACATGTAAGTTAGACGAGATAAAGACCGCAGATTTCCCCTCCTAAAGGACATTAGTGAACCAGATGGGTTTTCCAACAATCGACAATTGTTTCATGGTCATCAGTAGATTCTTAATTCCGGATTTTTTTTATTGAATTCAGGTCCCACTATCTGCTGTGGCAGGATTCGATCTTGAGTCCCCAGAACATTAGTTGAGTTTCTGGATTAATAGTCTAGTGATAATCCCACTAGGCCAGTACCTCCACCTGCTACAGTGAGTAGGAGCGCAAGTTCCCGTTATTATTTCATGTCAGCAGGAAACTGATTTTTCAGCTCCCACTGTACTGTTCCCCCTATCCACCATTAAATCCACCATGGAAGTGGGTACAGAAAATTCTGCTTATTGTCTTACACACTTCTAGCTATTCAACTGTGGCAGGCACATCATCCAAACACATTGCATCCCAATCACTGAGAAACTTACCTTTCTTATGCAGGACAACTCACCCATAGTTAGGCAGCTGTACATAAATGGCAAGGTGCATGTCTTCGCCTCCTTCATTGCTGTGGCCATGACTGGGACTGTTGAATTGGTGAGGCTAAAACCATACGGGATGATTGTATGTTCCAATCTCATGAACGTCGTCACATCGTGGTACAGTGGTTAGCACTGCTGCCTCACAGTGCCAGGGAGCTGGATTCGATTCCTGGCTTGGATCACTGTCTGTGCAGAGTTTGCACATTCTCCCCGTGTCTGCGTAGGTTTCTTCCGGATGCTCCGGTTTCCTCTCACAGTCCAAAAGACTGCGCTGGCTATGGTAAATTCTCCCTCTGTGTACCTAAACAGGCAATGGAATGTGGTGACTAAGGGGATTTTCACAGTAACTTCATTGCGGTGTTAATGTAAGCCAATTTGGAACATTAAGAAATAAACTTAAACTTATCCCACTTTCCCCTCATCCCATAATCTATTGTGATTTACCTGATTAGAGACACTAACAGTGACAGTGAGAATAAGAGGCAGAATGAATGAGGAAGCAGTACCAATCAGATTGAGGGTATTTCCAAAACAAAAGCCAAATTGACACACCAGAGGGCAGCAGGTAGGTGACTGGTAGGAATTAGGTTCTTAAAAAATAAACAGGAGTGGTTTAAACTGGGATATTGTAAAGTATTGTATTAAATGCAAAGCACAATCAGTTAAACTAATTAATAAAGTTTCAATTAGGCTCCCAATACCTTCATTCAAATACCCTTGGACACATACACCATTTTGATAAGATGGTGTCAGTAGCACCAAAACTATGGGCAATACAGAGCCCAATTTGTCAACCAGTGTGTCCAAATGGTACATAGCCCTGAAATTCAGCATCATCACTTTCCAATCTGGTACCATATATTCAGTCACTTTAACTGCATGAGTATTGAAAATTTAACTGATTTTTAAATTGTTTATAATAGGCTACCCCCTTTTCCATTTTTGCCAACTCCATTGCAGCATTTAATGAGCTCTTGAGCTGGGCAGTACACAATTACATCAAAATAGGTCATTGTTTGCAGTTTGATTTGCTTGACAATGTTGTGACAGCAGCTGTAGACTTCACACTGACTTCATGTTAATTCTTATTCCTTCCACATATAAATAATTGGCAAGTTCTTTTCAGACACACTGAATATTGCAAAACTGTGCTTCTTTTTTTAACTTTCTTTGCCATAATAATGGCAAAGATGAATTTCTAACTTTGGTAATTATAGTATAGCTATTAATTTTGCATTGAAAATCCAAAAAAGCTTGCCGCACATTCATCTGACATTGTATATAATGCAATCCTTCTCTTCACTACAATTCCATTGTTTCATTGCCACAGATCTTCATCTTTATCCTCATTCACAAATGTCTTCATGCCAACTCAAACTGGCAGACTTCTTCAATTCTTACCTGAGCATGGATCCTTTTATCTTTTGGCTCCATCTTACTGTGTGTCCCTCCCCCTTCAATTTATCACGGACACTCTAATCTTTGATAGCACACATTAATATATTTAATATTATATGATAACCATTGTGGAAGCTTGGTGGCAAAGTAACCAGGGTGGGATTTGAATATTCAAGGATATTTGATATTTCAGAAGGCTATGAAGAAAGTAAAAGGAGTAAAAAATTGTGGAGACTTGTAAAAAAAAACTTAATCTTCATGTAGATTGGGCAAACTAAATTGGTAAAGGATAGCTTTGAGGATAAGTTCATGGATTGCATTCAACATAGTTGCTCAGTTAACACATCATGTAACCAACTAGGGAACAGGCTATTTTAGACTTGGTAGTGTGCAATACGATAGGATAAATCTCATTCTAAAGGATTCCCCAGGCAAGAGAGATCATAACATCATAGAATTTTGCATACAGTTTCAGGATGAGAAACTTAGGTCTGAAATGTATGTCTTAAATTTGAATAAACACAAATATAAAGGTAAGAAAACAGAGTTGCCGACAGTAAACTGGGAAAATAGGTAAAAGGTAAGATGGTATATAAGCAGTGGCAGAAAGACACTACATGAAGGAAAAGCCTCAATGACTAACTAAGGATATTAAAGATTGAATCTAATTGAAAGGAAAAGTGCACACTGCCATGAAGATTAACGGTATGAGATAGATTAAAAAAAGGTGAAAAAGAAAATAATAAAAATAAATAAATGAAAATATGAGAGTAAACTGGCAAGAAATATAAAAGCAGACAGTAAAATACTTATATAAGTATTTTAAAAAAGAACTGAATTGCTTAAGTAAATGATTGTCCCTTAAAAGGAAAGGATGTAGAATCAACAATAGGAGACAAGGAAATGGCACAAATGTTGAACAAGTACTTTGTATGAGTCTTCACGGTAGGAGACACAAAAAAACCCAAGAATAATTAAAGTGAAGGGACAAAAAGAAGGGAAGAATGGAAAACAATCACTCACTGAAAAGAAGTACTGGTAATGCTTCGGGGCTGACAAATCCCTGACACCTTACCTTACGGTAGATCTTAGGATGTGAAAAGAAGAGGCTGCAGAGATAATTGATGCATTGGTTCTAATCTTGTAAAATTCCCTAGATCCTGAAAAGGTCCCATTGGATTGGAAAATGTTATGCAGTGTAAACCAATACATCTCTGTTTGATTTGTCACTTTATATGTAGTGATGTCATTTGTGGGTTTTTTTCTCTCTCTCATTCTGGGCAACAAGCAACAGCTAACTAATAAAGTTTGATTAACTGGTTAAGGAATCCACCATGTGGCAACCTTCTCATACTTTTATCTTGCTCTACAAATGAGCTTATTGCATTAACATATAATAGTAAAAGATAAAAACTGGCAATGAGGTGTGGTTTCCAGTAAGATGGATAGAAGATTGGCTAACTGGTAGAAGGCAGAGAGTGGGAATAGAAGGGTCCTTTTCAGGATAGCAGCCAGTGATTAGTGTTGTTCTGCAGGGTCAGGGTTGGGAGCATGACTTTTCACTTTATACAGCAATGATTTAGATGAAGGAACAGAGGGCAATACGGTAAAGTTTGCAGATAATACTAAGATTGGTGGAGGGACAGATAGTATTGAGGAGGAGGGGAAGCTGCAGAAGGACTTGGGCAGGTTAAAAGAGTGGGCGAAGAAGTGGAAAGTGTGGAATTATGCAATTTGGTAGGAAGAATATCTTCAAAATGTGGAGCAAATTCAGAAATCGTAAGCACAAAGTGCCTTGGGAATCCTAGTTCAGGATTCTGTTAATGTTGCAGGTTGAGTTGGTAGTTAGGAAGGTGAATGCAATGTTAGCATTCATTTCAAAAGAGCTAGTATTCAAAAGCAGGGATGTACTGTTGTGGCTTTATAAAGCTTTAGTCAGACTACATTTGGAATATTGTGAGAGTTTTAGACTCTGTATCTAAGGAAGGATATGCTGGCTCTGAAGAGGAAGTTCACAAAAATGATCCCAGGAATAAAAGGCTTGACATATGAGGAGCATTTGAGGATGCTGAGTCTGTACTAGATAGAGTTTAGAAGGATGAGACGAGATCTCATTGAAAATTATCGAAAACTGAAAGGCCTGGATAGAGTGGACGTGAGAAAGATGTTTCCATCAGTAGGAGAGACTGGGATCAGAGGACAGAGCCTCAGAATAAATAGATGATCATTTAGAACTGAGATGAGGAGGAATTTTTTCGACTAGAGGATGGTGAATCTATGGAATTCATTGCCTGAAAAGACTGTGAAGGCCAAGTCTTTGAGTATAGAGATAGATAGGTTCTTGGTCGGTAAGGGACCAAAGGTTAAAGGCAGGAAAAGGCAGGAGAGTAGGGTTGAGAAACATCTCAGTCATGGTTGAATGATGGAGCACACTCAATGGGCCAAATGGCCTAATTCTATTCCTGCATCTTATGGTCTTATGGCCAATGCATACACCCTATAGGTGAAAAATTCAAGTTACTGTTTCCCTTCAGTAGTTTTGGTTTTGTTTAATCTTCACCAGAGCTCTTCTTCTGACACCAACATCGCTTCTAAAATATACATACTATTTCATATTCCAAACATCATACCCAGTAATCTCAGGGAGCTATCTGGCCTCAACAACCTACTTTTTAAAAATAATTACCATATGAACACAATTAATACAGCATCCAGACATCAAATAAGAGGAGCTTAAGTAATTATAATTAAGATGTACAATTTATTTAATTGAGATTTATATTCGGCTAAACGGCTCTGTCACCAAAGCTAATTAGTGTGTGTCTTTCTTAGTTTTTCTTCCTTTCAGAGTCTCTGCTTAATTTGTCGTTGATGATTAAAATGTTGGAATTCATCTACATGACAGAACTTGTAACATGAAAGGAAAAGCCCTGCTTATTTTTACAGCTCTGAACATTAACTGAGTAATTCAGCACTAACCCAGCACAATCAGATCAATTATTAGCACATTTAACTGGAGAAATTTCACATCTCTCTTCCAGTTGAAAAGTCAAAAGAAAATGTGATCATTTCTCTTTTGTCCTTTAAATAAAGCTGAAGGTAATTAAATGCAAGGAGCCAGATTTCTTAAGCATCTGTTTTAGTACTGGAATCACTCAATTGCAGTTTTACTGCTAAATAAAACATAAATATATTTATGGGAAGAGGTCATTTTAACCTAATCCACAAGACAAAACCCTGGTTTTTACACCCACCCTCAATTAACTTCAATGAAGAGTAAAGGTGTCTTGGGTGTGACACTGTAATTACCCTAATAATCTCTTTATCATTTTAAAGCCAATGGTTGGATCACCTCTCCCTTCAAACTCAAGGGATTATAATCAAGTTTATAGAATCATAGAATCATACAATATAGAAGAGGCCCTTCGGCCCATTCAAGTCTGCATTGCCAAGTGTGAAACATCTGGGCCGGAATTCTCCCCCAAAAATTCTAAGTGTCGAATCTGTGTAAAAATTTGAGTAATTCACGTTGGTTTATTCAGTAGGAGTTCAGAGGAAAATCTCCCACATCGTATTGCAGATGCCATGAGTGTGGGTATCATTACATTTCAGAGGTCAGGACCTATACTCGCTGGAGAGCGCTGAGCAAGTCGCTGTGCATGCACCAATCTGTCAATGCCCAGATTGGCATGTGTGCAGTGGTCCCGCACTGATGGTCTCCCGATTGCTGGCCAGCTCTGTAACACCACAATGCTCCCCCCGCCCCCCTGCTGAACTCTCGACCTTCCCCCCCAACTGGCCTACCCTGATCTCCAATCCAACTGATTCCCCCCACCCCATGTGTCCTGACTCCCATACGCAATGCCAACCCCCTAGTAGGCTGACACGCCCCCCCCCCCCCCCACCCAGCCCAGCCCCCCGCAGGCTCCATCCCCCTTGGCACTGTGTCTTTGGATAGTGCCAGTGGCATAGGCTGACACTGCCCAATTGCCAATGCCCAGGGGGCACCATCACCCCATTTTCCGACCCCATGGGGGGCCCCAATTGTTCCTCTTTATTTCAGCTGGGTTGCACTGCAAGTTCCCCAAAAATGGGGAACTACTCAAAACCCCTCTTGAATGAAACACACTGGTGGGGGAGGGGGAGGGGAGGAGGGAGGGTTGCGGGTGGAAATGGTAGCGGGCCCAAAGACTTCAGTCCAGGTCCATTAATAATATTTAAATTATGATTTATCCCACCTCCCCACCAAGATTTCCGGGATGGAGCAATGCTGCTGGAAGTCCGGCGCTGGAAGATGTTATGCGCAAATCCCACGCATCACCTGCCGCAGGTTTCTCCCAGCTCATTGTGCTTAAAAAAAAAGCGCAGCATTATAGGAGAATCACCCCTCTGACTTCCCACCCATTTATCAGCACTTGGTCCATTGCCTTGCTTGTTATGTTATACTAAGTGCTCATCCAGGTACTATTTCAAGGATGTAAGGGATCCTGCCTCTACCACCATCCCAGGCAGTGCATTCCAGACTGTCACCACTCTCTGAGTGGAAAGGTTTTTCCTCATATTGCCCTGAATCTCTCAGCCCTCACCTTAATCTATGCCTCCCTGTGACTGACCCTTTAATTAAGGGGAACTGCTGTTCCTTATCCATCCTGTCCTTGCCCCTCATAATCTTGTACACCTTGATCAAGTCACTCCTCAGCCTTTTTTACTCCTACGAAAACCAACTAAACCCATTCAACTTCTCTTCATAACCTAAATGCATGCATCCTGACGAACCTCCTCTGCACCCTCTCCACTGCAATCATATCCTTCAGCTATGACCAGAACTGCACACAGTACTCAAGCTGTGGCTTCATCATGGCCTCTACACAACTCCAACATGACTTCTTTTTTGTAATCTATGCCTTATTGACAAAGGCAAGTGCACCGTTTCCTTTTCTAACCATCCTACCATCATGTCCTTCCACCTTTGGAGATCTATGGACAGACACACCAAGGTCCCTTTGTTCCACAGAACTTCCAAGTATCACATCGTTCATTGAATACATCCTTGTCAAATTACTCTTTCCAACGTTTATCAGCTCTCATGTTACAGAGTTGATTTTCATCTAACACTTCTTTGCCCATTTGACCACCTTGTCTACATTTTTATGTAGACTAAGGCACACAATCTCACTGTTAACCACCAATCATTGTGTCATCTGCAAACTTACTAATCCTACCTTCCCCCTCACATAGTGACCTATGATGTTTATATAAATTATGAATAATAGGGGACCCAGCACCAATTCCGAGTGGTATGCCACTGGGCACTGGTTTTCAGTCTCTAAGCAGCTTTCTGTCATCATTCTCTGTCTCCTACAACTGAACCAATTTTGAATTCACTTTATCAAAATACCCTCTTTCCCATGTGTAATCAGTCCTAATAATTAATCCTCTTTAATCCTGCATTCTGGTGAATCTGCATTCTGGTGAATCTGCATTCTACTTCCTCCAAGTCTAATATATCCTTCCTAAATTTAGAGTCCAAAATGGAATACAATTCTCCACATGGGATCTTCAGGTTGTGTGTATTTGAAATATCACTTCTGGGGCTGAATCCTGATTCTGCGCAATACTGTAAAATGGGTTTCAGTGAGTCAACAGCCTGACTTATATCACTATCAAAATAAGAAAGGACATTAAATCATTCACGACTCATCTAAGAAGAGATATTAATTTCATATGGAGTAGCACAGTTATATTCTGACAGTGGAAATGTAGGTGGATGAAGCAGATGGCTGCTCTGTATTGCTGCTGTCTACAAGCAGTCTAACCTTCAGTTCCAGATTGCCCGTGGAATAGTGAGAAATCTGCCTGGTTTAATCTTAGGTTTGTCACTGATCTTGAACCAGAGGCAACTGGTTCAAGTTCAGTGGAAGCATAACAGCCGGAATTCTCTGATTGTTCATACCGGTGGGATTCTCCTGTCCCTCTGGCAATCCATCCTGCCTGCGGGTTTCCCATCAGCCTAGGGTGATGTCACTGAGAATTTCCATTGATAGTGGCAGGACCAGAGAATCCCACCACTAACAAACTACATACTACCTCCTGCTGGTGGGAAACACACTACTAGAAGATTAGAGAATTACACCTTATAGCCTTCAAATCATATGGTTTCTAAAAATCCTCTTATTGTATGGCCAATAACATTTAGTAAATGAAAGCATTCAGTTTCCAAGCTACCTCAGTTCAATCATGGCTCTGAGAGTGAGAAAGAGTATGGGCAGGATCAGTTAATCAAACAGGAATTGAAATGTCAAAATGATGGTTTAAGACTAACAAAGCAAGTCAGCAATGGGACAATGGTCGGTCAGGCCTCACTCCATTACCTAATGGATACCCATTCATAATACATTTGCATCTCGTAAGCACTCTTATCTTTAAGCTTTATAGAATGAAATCCTACCTTCAAGATTAGGACAGCAATGCGTGAGAATCTCATAGGATTCAGTTCATTAAATGTTTGCCTAAAGGTGGCATGTCCTAATAAGCTTTGTTAGTTTTGTGGGAGGTAAGCAGCTGGCTACATTGAACTTTGTGACACAGGGGAGGGGAGAAAGAAAATGGCAGCTTGACTGCAGGATTGGCACTAGCAAGGTCAAGTCAGATGTGAGGGATGGGGATGGAGGCTAAGAGTTCTGGTAAGGGCATGGAGGACATGAACAGGATTTTGAAGGGAGACAACGAGATTGAGGGGAAATCAAAGAATAGAAAAGGGCTTTGAGGATGGGGTAGAGGCGGGCTGAGGAAATGTGCAGTAGGAATGGCCTGGTGTCATGGGTGTGGTCAGATGGTTGGGAGCATTCAGCAAACATAAACTAAATGAAGGACCAAAGGACCGGAATTAATATTATCCAAAATTAGGACTGTGAGCCAAACTCAGAGTGCTGGCTGGCACAGGAAACTGGAGTCACTGCAGGAGCTCAGTTTGTAGGGGAGAGAGGCAGGTCGATTCTGAGACAGGAATATTCAAAGGGCCCATAGGTCAATTCTAAGATGGATGTGAGAAGGTTATTGGATCAGTGGGGGAACTTCACTGGGTTTGGGGCTAGGTTCAGAAGGAAGCCTATGTTGGATGACAGGATGCAGGATGACGGAGGTGATTCAAGATTTATAGAAGGAAGACATAGGGTCATATTGGGCAGGTCAAAAATGATGGGGACAAAGTCAAAGGTGACAGGGAGAGGGTGGAGGGTCACAGATTGCATTTCAAGGATCACTCGCACACTATTACTAGTCATGTCCAAGAAGGAGTAGAATATCTCAATGCATCAGCAATTGTACGCATGAAACTCCTGAACACACAGCTGTCAATATAATTGTCTACTTTTAACCCCACAATTCACTTGGTGGAACACCTATCAGTTTCGTTCACCAGATATTCCTGCAATTGGCAAGTAGGAGGTGGGGAGCATCAAAGGAGAACTCTCACCAATCAATCAGGGGAAGGTGGGGAAGAGGTGAAGGCTAATAGCAGCTAGCATCAGACAAGAAGGTCACTAGCATATTAATGAACCTTCAGAGTACAAACAAACTATCTCCTGATGTCCAAGAGACAATGCCAGTGATATCTGAGACTGTACTGGGAAGTGATTACTAACATTTGCCAGTTCATTCCACCAAACATGCAGCCACATTCATTTGGTGGCAATGCCATCCCTGTGGTTCTCATATTGACTGCAATGCTGAAGCCTTTCATTACTGGCTGCTTCCAGGCAAATGTGGGGCATTTTGAAGGTTGTCACACACTGGTGCATCATCAACATGCCATCATGCCACTGAGATTCATCAGGCTTTATAGACGATAGTCATAGGTCATCACTAGTTTTTCCAGAGTGCAAAGGAGAATGGATTACACTCATGTTGCCATTAGAACTGCTTGGCAATAACCGATGGCATAAAGGAAACACAAAGAATGAAGAACAAAGAAAATTACAGCACAGGAACAGGCCATTCGGCGCTCCACGCCTGCACCAGCCATGTGCAGGATAGGAGGACTAAAAGGAATGATAAAAAAGCATTGGCCAGCAGGATTAAGGAAATTCCCAAGGCTTTTTATACATATGTAAAGAGCAAGAGGTAGCCAGGGAGAGGAATGGCCCACTCAAGCACAAGTCAAGGGTTCTATACATGGAGCCAGAGGAATTGGATGAGGTATCAAATGATAATTTGCGTCAGTATTCACCAAAAAGGACTTGGATAATGAGTCTGGGAAAGGGAACGTAGATAGTTTGAATCATGTTGAGATCAAAAAGGAGAAGGTGTTCCTGAGAAGCATTAAAGTAGACAAGTCCTCAGGACCTAATGGGATATACCTCAGAATTTTGAGAGCGATAAAGGAGTATCCTCTCTGACTACAGGGGAGGTCCCAAAAGGATTGGACAACAGTCAATGTTACTCCTTTGTTTAAGAAGGGTAGCAAGAATTAGTCCTTGCTTAAGTTCTTTCTACTTTCATAGAAATCATAGAGGTCCTATAGTACAGAAAGGTCATTCAGCCCATCGAGTCTGCACTGACCACAGTGCCACCCAAACCCTACCCTCATATCTGTACATATTTTACCCACTAATCCCTCTATTTTCCTTGTATTTCACACTTGCTTCATGTGTTCCCAGCCTCCTAGCTTTGACTGTTACTTCCTTTTTATCTTTGATGAGCTCACAATATATCTCATTATTCAAGGTTCCCAAAACTTGCATCCTTATCTTTCATCCTTACAGGAATGTGCCAGTCCTGAATCTCCATCTAATTACACTTAAAAGTCTCTCACAAGCCCGATATTGTTTTTGCCTTCAAATGTCTGCCCCCAATCTAGATTCTTCAGTTCCTGCCTAACACTGTTGTAATTAGCCTTCCCCCAATTTAGCACCTTCACTTAAGGACTACAATTATCTTCATCCATCAGTACCTTAAAGCTTACTGAATTGTGGTCACTGTCCCTGAACTGCTCCCCTACTGAAACATCGACCAGCTGGCTGGACTTATTCCCCAATACCAGATCCACTATGGCCCCTTCCTTAGTTGGACTATCTACATACTGTTTCAAGAAGCTTTCCTGGATACTCCTTAGAAACTCTGCCCCATCCATACCCCTAGCACTACGTGAGTCCCACTAAATATAGGGGAAGTTAGAATCTCCCACTACAACAACTCTGTTACTTTTACACCTTGATAAAATCTACCTACATATTTGTTCCTCGATTTACCGCTAGCAGTTAGATGGCCTATAGTAAACTCCAACATTGTGAGTACATCCTTCCTATTTCTGAGCTCTATGCATATTGCCTCGCTATATGTGCCCTCCGAGGTGTCCTCCAGCAGTATAGTTGTGATATTCTCCTTAACCAGTAGTGCAGTTCCCCTACCACTTTTACATCCCCCTTTATCCTGCCTGAAACATCTGTATCCTGGAATGTTAAGCTGCTAATCCTGTCCTTCCCTTAATCAAGTCTCTGTAATGGCAACAACATCATAGTTCCTAGTACTAGTCCAAGCTCTAAGTTTATCTGCCTTATCTGTTATGCTCCTTGCCTTGAAACAAATGCACTTCAGTCCACCAAACCCTCTTTGATTAGCAACTGCACCCTATCTGCTCTTTCTTTGAGTCTTACTGGTCCTACTCTCTGGTTCCCTACAGCATGTGTGGATCACAAGGGATTCCACGTTCTAAATGTCCAGCTGACCTCCAACCACAGAAAAGAAGCAAGCTGTATGTGCTCATTTCTAAGAGGGCTCTTATGATTCATATATCTTCTGGATTTCAAAAAAAAAAGCTTCTTGAGCTTTTCAATGGTCCTGCCCAGATTAATGGCTGGATCCTGGGTGACTGCCCCTCCATAATTGGTGAATGATACCAGTAAGGCATACCCACCATTCAACAGAAGAATTCTACCACAAAGTCCACGCATATCTCTGATAGAATCATCATCAAACAGACCACTGCGTGTTGAATAGGTCCAGAGGAATTCTGCAGTATACATCATAGGGGGTTTCATGGATAATCGTGGCATGTTGTGCACTGCATGATGTGACTATATAATGTAACAAATCTTTGCATCAGGGTGACAGGAAGGAGCAAAACTCTTCCTCAGATGGGGATTAATGGGAATGAGCCTGAAGAAAAAGCCATGATCTTGTTGAATGTTGAAGCATACTTGAGGGGCCAAATGGCCTATTCCTATTCTTATTTCTCATATTCCTATGAATGTGCATGAACCTTTACTTGATGCCAGGACCAGAAAGAAATGTAACAGGAATACCAGCGACAATCTCATGTACACAAGATTGAAGAATGTAAATAACCATTGACCCATCACCAGAACATGTTTACCTACTCAGGGTGTGAACCACACCCTGCCAGCCTCCCCACTAAGAGCTGTCTCTAAACCTGTGTCTCTACCGCCTAGAATAGCAAAGAGAGTGGATCTCTGTCTCAGATGCTCCTTAGGAAAGATTGTTACCCAGAACAACTGATGTACCAATGGATGTACATCAAGCAGTTTAGGATGATCAAGATCTCAGGACCTGTTCCATTGTTACAGGCCCCTGACTTCACATAAGGCAGTTCAGTTCTCCCTGTGGAACATAATCTCTGACAATTCCCTTGACACAGCATACAAGGGAGTTTCTGCAGAGCCTGCATCATCCTTTATTTTCCACAGAGTGGCAAACATCAAAACAATCACATGTGAGAATTAATTAAAGACTGGATTCAAACATACAGCTCTGTAACCTATCACAAAAAAATGGAGATGTCTAACATTCCCTACAGGCATCAATGAGTGCCAGGAAAGAAATATGTCAGTATAATCAGGTTTTTGACTAAGCAAGTCCAAATAAAGATAATGAATAACACACGAATAAAATAAAACAATATAACATGTAATATTTATTTGTGACAAAATGAATTTTGTTAAAACATCCACGCTACCTTTGGGATCTCAAAATTATTAGATTTTATTTTCCTACCACTCCCATTTTGCATGAATCTGATATCTTCAGCTGAGGTGGACACCGGCTGATGAATTTGATGCCTCTCTTGCCTGTAATGACTTTGGTGAGTTTCCTCTGGAGACTTAGAGTCTTGACGGCTCTGTCCTACTGGGGGTTTCCCAGACAAGGAGGGATATATTCTCAGTGATCTTTACTGGAAGCAATGGTCTCAATGGCAGACGAATGAGGGCAGGATCCTCCTTTGGGAATACCCTGAGAGAAAGCCCCTCGTTGGTTTGCACTCCTCCATCTGAGGTGAGAGAGTTTCAGGAGTGAAGTCAAGGTGCATTGGGCCCATGGCCAGAGTGATAGAGTGAAGGTCAGAACCCATTGATTGTTCAGCCTAGTTCTCAATGGCAAATTCCAATTTTTCCATGAAGGAAGCCACGTGTTCATATGCCTAACACATGGCAGAACAATATTGCATGCGTGCACTTCTCTGTAGTCTGCACTGAGAAGGTTCCCGTAACTTCACACATATGCAGCAGGCTTGTTGTATCTGTTGCCAAAGGCCTGGCATCTGCACGTGGTTCATTTTGTGGAGAGACAATGCTCCAGTGGTATTATTGCTAGACTATTAATTCAGAAACTCAGCTAATAGTCTGGGACCCAGGTTCAAATCGCACCACAACAGATGGTGGAATTCAAATTCAATTTAAAAAATCTGGAATTAAGAATCTGCTGATAACCACAAAACTATTGTCGATTGTTGCAACAACCCATCATGTTCACTGATGTCCTTTAGGGAAGGAAATCTACCATCCTTACCTTGTCTGCCCCTTTGTATGACTTTAGAACCACCACAATGTGGTTGACTTTGCCGTGTCCTCTAATGTGATCTAGCCAAGAGCAACTAGGGATGCTGGCTAGTCAGTCATGCCCATATCCCATGAATGAATGAACAAATGGAAAGTCAGGGCCTGTTCTCCAAAAGTCCCCTGAGAGTCTGGGACCTCTGCTGTCACGGTCTCCATCAGTTACAGGGATATGTCAGGGCTGTGCTCATCAGAATGGGACCCCAATTCTAAAGGCATCCCCTCTATGATCCAGGTACACCAGATGGGTGAAGGCTGAGGGAGATGTAATGACAGCGAATTTTATGGATCACTGGTGTCATTGTACCCGGAGATCGGCTCTTTGGTGTCCTGGAGTGGCTGAAGCACAGAGTGTGAGTTATAGTATCTGTAAAGAAGAAGAAAAAGAAACACATTACGATTCCACATATGAATACAGAATTCCTCAGGTGATCCTTGCTTACAGCTGTTATGAACTGGATTGGGACAATAAAAATCAATTAATTTTTGATTATATGTGTTTTTTTAATCTTTTTGTTTGTCATTCTGAATATTTTCTGATCATTTGAAAAATGGTGTTGGCTTCATTTCTTTTCTCTAATGATTTTTATGAATGATTTGGTTACTTGCTTTTAGCATTATGGAAATATTGTAGCTGTCACTCTGAATATATGATGTCTCACGTACTCTGAAATTAAAATTAGTCTCAGTCCATGCACAAAGCTTCATTTCAGTAGTCAATGTTGAACCACATGGGGAAGAGTAAATAAGCTAATCAAAGTGCATATTAAATATAATTAACAGATAAAGTAGACTCTTTTACACTAATATGTCCTCAGGCCGAGTCTATCCATTATAGATTGTAGTAAACATGGAGCAAAACTGTCCCAATGAGGCTGGTCCTATTAATCAAGATGTTTGAATGTTATTGTGCCTCAGTGGGAGATGGGATTTTTACCAAAAGAGAAACAAATCATTTTGGTCTATTGTAAAATATTTATACAAGGTTCAAACAGGCTTAGAGACAATGCCAAAGTTACAATAATGCTATTTAATGATTGATGAATACATAAAATCAGGGCATTTAATCAGCCCACGGAAGCTTTGTTAAAGTTTAGAAATATTGCTAATGCATTTTTTTAAAATCCTTAATAAGAAGTCACTCCCAGTCCAGCAGCAAATTCCAAATATAAAGCTGTTATCCAAACATGGCAATAAGGTGAGTTTTCTAAAGTTGTTCAAGTTGGATGTTTTTGTTTAAATATATAAATATATATATTTATGTTCTATGTTATGTTCTATACTTTCTCCAGCCTGGCATATGGAATTCACTACCGAGAGTCTCCACATGTTTGAGAAGAACAATTTCAGATTAGTTGGCATCTTTACCAAAATCTTCATTCCATTAACATCTATAGCTTGAATTTCTAGTTGACTCTCCATTTTAATGCCACTGTCCCCAATCCCACATCCTGCTCCTGTCAATCCCGTCTTCTTTGTGATCAACCATCTGCACCAGTCAAGATTAATTAAAAATTTATTGGTAGCATTTCCTCTCTTTTCCTGGACCATTTGCAGTCCTCTGCCCTAAACAATTGCTATATTCCCATGTTCTTTTCAGCGGGGTCTACTAGTGATGGTTGGTGGTCTGTTTGTACCTGGGTTTAATAATTTTAGTGTGGATTCTGTCAGAGCACAGTTCTTTCCTGAGAGTAGAGGTTGGGATTTGGGTTGTTGGGTCTCTGTTTTTTGTTGCTTTTCAGGAACTCTGTGGGATGAATTGGATCATGCATTGATTTTGGGTAGTGCACACACTGCCTATGCTAATAAGATCTAGCCCAAGGGTGACCCAAACTTGGGCTATATAATTCTTAGGCCTTATACTGATATTCAGTGAGTAATGCACGTCACATGGAGTGAGTGATGCATACTCCTCTCTATCTGCCTGGGCAGCAAATCTCCAAAGGCAAATGCCAAGGCAAGGGATGAAATTGAGTGGTATTGGGAGGAGAAGAGGAGGATGGTAATTCTCAAAATCAATGACCCTCAGGAATGCTGTGGAGACAGAGCACACCTGCTCTGCTTGGCTCTGCCTCAAATCAAATATTTAAATATATTTTTATTTAAGAAGTAGAAGATGCTGCTGCTACTACTCCTGTAAGGTTACATTGCTTTCTGAATAAAAGCAAATTACTGCAGATGCTGGAATCTGAAACCAAAAGAGAAAATGCTGGAAAATCTCAGCAGGTCTGGCAGCATTTGTAAGGAGGGAAAAGAGCTGATGTTTCGAGTTCAGACTACTCTTTGTCAAAGCTAAAAGGCATAGAAAGTGAGAGATATTTATACAGCAGGATGAGGAAATGAAAGTTGAGTCATTGCTACAAAACAAGGGGAATGGCTGCTAATGGCAGTCCATAGAGAGAATAGAAAGTGTGAATGGCTAAACAGCACAGAAGCTGAAATCAGAGAGTAAACTGTGACAGATGAAGATGTGGGGAGAGGGGCAAGGTGGGAGAAAGATAAAATTGAGAAAAAGGAGAAAAAGAACGCAAAGGGGGAGAGAAGGTAAGGAAAAGTGGGATAAAAAGGAGGGGGGATTAAGTGGTGGGGAAGAAAAATAAAGAAAGACAATAAAGAAATAAAAGGTAGAGAACAGTTAAAAATTTTTAACTTCATTTTAACAGTTAAATAAAATGAAAGTGAAAGAGTCGAGATGGGGTAGAGCTAGTTATGTGAAGTAATTGAATTTGATGTTGACACCATAAGGCTGTTAAGTGCCTCGTTGAAAAATGAGACGCTGTTCCTCCAGTTTGTATTGAGTTTCACTGGAACACTGCAACAAGCCAAGGACAGACATGTGGGTGTGGGAGCAGAATTGTGTGTTGAAATGGCAAGCGATGGAAAGGTCTGCCTCGAATTGGACACCTCCACTTGGGCAATCACTTGCCCTCAACCTTTTCATTGAGAACTGTTAATGCAACATTGGCCGTCTTAATTTTTCTGTACCCGTCATCCATTCTTTCCTTCTGAACCTTCCGCCTTTCGCTCCCTCAGATCCAACCCCGACTTTGTCATCAAACTTGCCCAACAAGGGGGTTCTGTTGTCATCTGGTGTACTAACTTCTACCTCACAGAGGCTGACTGCCAACTCTCAGACACTTCCTCCTATCTCCCTCTGGACTATGACCACAATACTGAACATCAAGCCATTATCTCCAACATTATTACTGACTTCATTTCCTCCAGATGCTTTGCCCCACAGCTTCCAAATTCATGGTCTCCCAACCCTAGACAGCCCATTTCCCAAAATCCACAAAAAGGACTGTTCTGGTAGGCCCATTGTGTCAGCATGTTCCTGCCCCATTGAACTTATTTCCTTTTACTTTGATTCCATCCTTATTCCCTCCATTCCCACCTACATCCAGGTCCATTCTCTCCCCACCTACATCCAGGATTCCTCTAATGCCCTACGTCGTATTAGGAACTTTCAGTTCACAGACCCTAACCACCTCCTATTCACCATGTATGTGCAATCTCTCTATACCTCCATCCCACACAAGGACAGCTTGAGAGCTTTTTGCTTCTTGAAAAAAGGCCTGAACAATTGCCATCACCATCACTCTCTTCCACTGGCTGATCTCTCAATAATGTCTCCTTTAACTCGTCCCACTTTCTCCAAATCAAAGATAAGGCAATGGGTGCCCACATGGGTTTTAGATATGTTTGTCTTTTTATGGGGTATGTGGAACATTCCTTGTTCCAGGTCTACCCAGGTCCCCTTACACAATTCCTTTACCAGTACATCGATGACTATTTTGGTGCCTACCCAGGTCCCCTTACACAATTCCTCTATTGTCTTTCTTTACTTTTCTTTCACCAGCCCCTCTCCCCAGTCTTTTCCCCCCTTTTTTATCTCTCCTCTCCCTAACCCTTTTTCCTGTTTGCTTCTCTTTTTTCCCTTTTTCTCAATTTTACCTCTCTCCTACCCATCTGCCCCATGCCCCTACTTCCTCATCTGTCACATCTTACCCTCTGATTTTAGCTTCTCTGCTGTTTGGCCATTCGCACCTTCTATTCTTTTTATGGACTGCCATTAGCACCTCTTAGCCTTTCCCCTTGTTTATGTGGCTATGACTCATCTTTCATTCCCTCACCCGCAGTAGAAATATCTCCTACTTTCTATGCCTTTTAGCTTTGACAAAGGGTCATCTGGACTTGAAACATCAGCTCTTTTCTCTTCTTACAGATGCTGCCCGACCTGCTGAGATTTTCCAGCATTTTCTCTTTTGGTTTCATTGTTTTCTGTTCAACTATGTGAAATCTGTTCATTGTTAATGCCTACTGTACTTTATTGGTTGCATTTGGTTGTGGACTTACAGAAAAATAAAGAAGCTGTACAAATTGCTGGAAGTATAGGGCAGACCTTTTAAAGCACTGTAAATAAGGTTCCCATACAGACGTAAGCTGCTGAGCCATCTCTAAATTGCTCTGAGATAGGAAATATGCGACAAAGCGGTAAGAAGGCTACTGGAGAAAAGTTTAAATTTACAAATGCTTCCACCTTTCTTTTCTTTGCTCCCATACCATGCAATCAATTAATCTTGGGGTTCTTGTTTGATACAGGGATGGACAGTCCAGATATAGCACCGATCCACAGATGATTATACCCGTACATTATCTTAGAGCAGAAGTTCAGCGACTATTTGAGCAGCTCACAGCACACACCTATATCCGATACTGCATTAATAGTGGAAGCAATGGCCTAGTGGTATTATCGCCAGACCATTAATCCAGAATCTCAGCTAATGTTTTAGGGACTCGGGTTCAACTCCTGCCATGGCAGCAGGTGGAGTTTGAATTCAATAAAAATATCAGAATTAAGAATCTACTGATCACTATGAAACGATTGTCAATTGCCGGAAAAACCTATCTGGTTAGGAAAAGAAATCTGCTGTCCTTACCTGGTCTGGTCTACATATGACTCCAGGGCCACAGCAAACTGGTTGACTCTCAACTGCCCTCTGAAATTGACTAGCAAGCACTCAGTTCAAGGGCAACTAGGGAAGGGCAGTAAATCCTGGTCAGCCAGCGATGCCGATGTCCCATGAATGAAAAATAAAAAAGTTTTCTTGGAAAATACTTTGGCCCAAAGCGAAATGCAACA
The DNA here is from genome assembly GCA_024679065.1 of Sphyrna mokarran. Classification (NCBI taxonomy): domain Eukaryota; kingdom Metazoa; phylum Chordata; class Chondrichthyes; order Carcharhiniformes; family Carcharhinidae; genus Sphyrna; species Sphyrna mokarran. Next base: position 97,450,582 of record JAGIQG010000003.1, on the reverse strand, counting down.
ATCAAACAAAATACATTCCACCACAGATGCCAGGGTGATTCCATCAAACTATTTGTGGCAGCATTACACAGAAATGTGCCTTCAGACTCAAAGTTGTGGAAACAGCTTGCCCAATGGCTCAAGTACATGGTTATGGACAAAGAGACTTCAGCAATCTCATCAACAGGGTTCCCATAATGGTCATATAGCTTCAAAATATTGTCCACTGATTGATTTACAACATTCAGGTTCACACAAAGGAGAGCTTCGCAAATGTGTGGGAGTCAAAGAAGACTTCATTAATTCAACACATAAATGAGTCTCTTCCTGAGAGCATGTGTGTACCATCATAAACGGTAAAGCACTGGGTTATTTTTAAAAAATGTTAGTTGAGATCGCAGCCATCTCAATGTTACCTCTCATTGCTAGTGGCATTAGAATATCTATATTAAGATTACCATTGGTATTTTTTGCATTGTTCTCTTGCTCCTGCAACACACATTTTTCAACCTTATGATAGAAAGTTCACTCTCTGCACTGATCACCAAACATTGGCTACATTGTTAGCTACATCAGGGTCTGGTCATCAACTTCGCACATTTACAAATGGTCAGATTGTTTTCATCAGTATAATTTCAAGCTTGAGTATCTTGCAGGTTCCTCAGGGTGATGTCTGAGTTCCAACCATTTTCAGCTGCTTCATCAACGAGCTTCCTTGGTCAGAAGTGGGGATGTTTGCTGATAATTGCACAGGGCTCAGCATCATTTGTGATTCCTCAGATGTTGAAACAGTCAATGTCCAAATGCAGTATGACCTGGATAATATTCAGGCTTGGCCTGACAAATAGCAAGTAACATTCATGCTAACAAATGCCAGGCAGTGACCGTCTCTAACAAGAGAGAATCTCACCATCAACATTTAACATTCAATAGCATTACCATCACTGAATCCCCCACTATCAATGGTGTAGGATTACTATTGATCAGAAACTGAACTGGACTAGCCACATAAATACTGTGGCTGAAGAGCAGGTCAGAGGCTAGGAATCCTACAGCAATTAACTCACCTCTTGATTCTCCAGAATCTGTCCATCATCTACAAGGCATAAGTCAGGAGTGTGATAGAATATCCTTTGCAGGCTTAGGTGAGTGCAGCTTCAACACACAAGATGCTTGACACCATCTAAAACAAAGCAGCCCACTTGATTAGTGCTCCTTCCATAAATATTCCCTCCGTCCACCATTGATGCGCAATGTGTGCCATCTATATGATGCACTTCCCAAATTCACCATGGATCCTTGGGCAGCACCTTCCAAACCCATAACTGCTGTCATCTAGAAAAACAATGGCAGACACACGGGAATATCATCACCTCTCCCATTACTCACCACCCTCACTTGGCAATATATTACCATTCCTTCACTATGGCTGGGTCAAAATCCTGGAACTCCCTCCCTAACAGCACTGTGGATGTATCTACATCACATGGAATGCAGTAGTTCCAGAAGGCAGCTTGTCACTACCTTCCCAAGAGTAATTAGTGATTGGTAATAAACTCTGACCGAGCCACATACTGTAATTCAATTTTAAAGAAGGTTCATGCAACTAAATAGCTGACATGCTGAGCCATATTACAATCACGCACAGTTTAGTAATAACAAAGCTAGTGAAGAAGTTGTTCCTCAGATCCCTTTTAAATTTTTACCCTTTTACGTTAAACCTATGCCCTCTAGTTTTCAATTCCCCTACCCTGGGAAAAAGATTATAGGCAGTATTTTCCAGCCACGCTCACCCCGAAACTGAAACTTCTCGCCGTGGATCAACCTTTCCACAGTCTGCTCCTTGCCCGATACAATTCCCATGGCGGGTGGAACAGGAAAATCTGGGCTTATGTGTGTTCATCCTATCTACATCCCTCATGATTTTACACACCTCAATAAAGTCACCCCTCATTCTTCTATGTTCCAAGGAATAAAGCCCTAGCCTGGCTATCAGTTCCTATAACTCAGGCCCACTGGGGACTGGCAACATCTTCTTAAGTCTTCTCTGCACTCTTTCCAGTCTATCAATGTCTTTCCTATAATATAGGAAGACCACATGGTCACAGTGATTTTCATACACTCATAAATCTTGTCATGTGAGTGGGTTTGATGGTAGAATTGGCCACAGCATACTGCAGAATATGTACCAAAATAACCTGAGAGGCAACATGAAATAGAGGCACTCTATCCCGTACTTCAGTGTACACAATAAACATGCATTTTCTAATGAGAAATGTATTGCATTGCAGATGGTCAGCAGTTATCACCCAAACTGGAATGTTGTCCTGATCTTGTTGTTTATGAGTATAGATTATTTCAGTATCTTAACAGGTTGTGAATAGTTCTGGAATGGTGCATCGGTGAACATCCCTACTTCTGACTTCATGTTAGAAGGAAGATCATCGATGAAGCAGCTGAAAATCGTTGGGCCTGAGATTATTTTACTTAGCTGTTTCTTACGCTCACTTCATGGATTGGTCCTCCTTGTGAGGTGCTGATCATAGAATCTCTACAGTGCAAGAGGAGGCCATTTGACCTTCAAGCCTGTACTAACAACAATCCTATCCAGACCCTATCCCTGTAATACATGTATTTGTCCAAATAATTGCCCTGACACTAAGAGGCAATTTAGCATGCCAATCAACCTAACCTATACATCTTTGGACTGTGGGAGGAAACTGAAACACTCAGAGGAAACTCAGGCATACACAGGGACAATGTACAAACTCTGCACAAGACCCCGAATTGAGCCTAATGCTGTGAGGCAGCAGTGCTAACCACTTTGCCCCCGTGCTGTCCATTTCTTTCCTATCTATCAGTAACTAATATTAATGAAGCTGTGTTCCAGGTGTTGATATCTATGGGTCAGATTGTGAGTGACTCCCACAGTACTCATGGAATCAAAGAATCATAGAGCTTCTACAGTGCAGAAGTAACCCATTCAAGTCTGCACCAACAACAATTTTACCCAGGCCCTATCCCTACAACTCTACATATTTACCCCATTAATCCCTTTGATGTATGCATCCAGGAACTCTAAAGGGCAATTTAACATGGCCAATGCACCTAAACTGCAAATATTTGGACTGTGAGAAAAAAACTGGAGCACCCGGAGGAAACCCATGCAGACACGGAAAGAACATATATACTCCACACAGACAGTCACTCAAGTCGGGGATCGAACCTGGTCCACGGCGCTGTAAGGCAGCAGTGCTAAACAAGCTGGAGATTTCTGTTTCATTGGGAATATTTTCTCCAGCTTTCCTTCATAACTTACGGTCTTTATTATTGCAGTATCTTCACTTCCACTACCTCCATCCATCACAAACTGCTATTTCACTCTAGCTCAAGCTAAAGGCATGACTTGATGATGAACTGTTGATAATTTCAATCACCTCCTGGCTCTACAGTAGTGAACAGCTTTCATAAGCCCAGTGCCATGAGCGGCTTGTTTCTAAACCAAATAAAAACAGAAGACAGCAAATATTCTTAATGTATTGGAATTTTCTCAAGTACGAAGGTATCAGTTGACCACCCTGTGTTTTATCTGTGTAGTCAGGATGTGAAGATATCGATATTGGACTGGTTTTACTTTTGAAGGCAGAGCTTCGTACCACTGTTAGTCAGGATTTACCAACAAAAGCTACAATGAGATTTAATCTGTTCTGCATATGTTGTTTATCTGTTCATGCACATCCACATCACATGGCTCCCGTCCTCTACAGAACGGATTCGAAGAAATGTGCATTCATTATGTGACGCTGACACTTTCCTCTTGCCCTGCTGTAAGACACTGACAGTGAAACAGAATCCTCAGTCTTAAGGGAATTCTGTAAGGGAAATCGCCTGCAGCTCATCACAAAAATAGGTGAGAAATAACTGCACAGCAAATAGCAATAGACAGCAAGATCTGTAAACAAAAGGACCCAGCCAAACTCCTGGGAAGCTGAAAACACAGGCCTGGATTGAGCAGCTTGATAGCAAATTTCCAAGAGGTGAAAGATAGTAAATGTGATCATGAGGATTTAATGATAAAGCCATTGATAAAATATTGCATTATCCATGTATGATTTCTGTTGATTCTACATTCAATGCTGTCGTAGGGCTGAATTCATGGGGATTGCAGAGACAGAATTGGAGGTGGCGGGGAGTGGCGGGTGGTGGGGGGGGGCAGTGTTGGGGGGGGGAGCAGGGGGGGAGGGCAAGGTGCTAAGTACCAGCAGATTAGCAGGGAGGATAGGGAGACTTGGAATGCCCAATGCCTTCTCCCACAATAGCCTTCTACCAGTGACATGGAAAATAGAGGATGCCCTGCCACTTAGAAGCTCAGTGTGCCCAGTTCGGTATCCAATTAAGGGGTTCTTCAGGTTGCTACTGGCATTTTACTGGCAAGTAAGCTTGGAGGGATCCCTCCAATCAGAGACACCCTGTGGCCTCCAGGGGGGCCCTTTGGTGGCAGTGGGCAGCAAGGCTTCTCTATAACCCTCTCTCACCCATTCCCTCACCAAATACTCTTGCCGTCTCCTCACCAGGGCCTGCTGATAGCCTTAGTAATTCCCAACCCCACTTACTTTGCTGCAAGGGAAGCAACCATTGCTTCATATCTCGACTGGGTGCAGTGCCAGTAAATGCTGCCAGCTCTTTTATTGATAGTTGTAAATAGACAAAAGATCCAACCATAGCTCCCCTAAACAGTGAAGGTAATGTTGCCCACCTTTACAACCATTACTGGAGCCATCTTCACCCTGACAAAGGTCATATAGTGCAGTGATGCACAAATTTGAGTATGAGCAGATATCAATATAGTCTATAATATTATATTATGAATGGATAAGTGACAGAGGAAATGACTATAAATCTAATACTCAAGTCGTCTGGCTGTATGAGCTCAATGATACTCCCAAGCACATGTGCCAGTTGTCCATGTTTTGCAGAGAATCCATTTGTAGCAATTCTCATCAAAAACTAGGCCAGGATTTAAATTTCTAAGCTGTGTTGTGCTCCTCTAAAATTTCCAAGAATACTTATCAATTATGTATATAAAAAAATGTACAGACTAAAAATTGTCATCTGTCTTCCTGTCAAGACTGAGTAAAGGTAAATAATCCATGATTGACATGACATTGGCAAGCCTGAATATATAAAATTACTAAATTGTTGGATGAATTGGAAGTGTTACTTAGTTGAAGGCACAGTTCAAACCTTCTTGAAATACAGAAATGGTTTATTTATTAAATTTATTTATGTCCAGGTACAAGCGGTATAATTTAGTTCCTAATTCCATGGTCATTAAACTCTGTACCTTCTCCTCAGCAATCTTTCATTTTCAGGGCTCCAGCATATTGAACTAAAAGCAACAAATTCCAAATTAGTATTCTTGTTTTGTAAGAAAAAGGAATGGGTAGTGGACGGCTATAGATCTGTATAAATCTGACATATTTTGCTATAGTGTGACATTAGATAGCAAAAGATTTTGCTGATAACTGGAAATAAAACTACAATTATTTTTCCAAAATGAACCTTCCATTCCTGCCTTTATTGAGGTCCCATTTGCTGCTGGATCATCTAGCTGTAATACTCTTTTGTTTTAGGTGCCATGTCCTAAGAGGGTATTGATGATCACGGACTTGCATTGGTCCATGATTTTACTTGATGAAGTACTGCAATGACTTGCCATTGCCTCCTGCAGCATGGCTGACCAGGAAACACCAACTCCCGCTCTTCTGGCCTGCCATTAAGTGTACTAGAAAGATTTACAGGCTGATAATCACCCTGTTTGACCACTATATGAAAGCTCCTTCCATAGCTATTAATATTCAAAGTAGGACTTGAAGTTGGAGTTTCTGGGTCAGAGGAAGAGATGCTACCTATTAGATTTCCTTGTCTGCAATGCTACACCTGGTGAATTAGAATGATTGTCAAAATCAGTACTGTATTATTAGTCATGGCAGTGGGTGTTCTTCCACTTATCTGTAGTACCATAATTGAACCCCAGCAAAATTTCTTCTATATTTTATCTAATTGATTTAGGCTTTCTTCTCCATGCCTTTTCTTCACGCCTTTCCCCTTTACACAACTCACATCATCCCGTGTGCCCTGGCTTGGGATGGCATGGTGGCACAATGGTTAGCGCTATTGCTTTACAGCACCAGAGACCCAGGTTCAATTCTGGTCTTGGGTGACTGTGTTTGTGGAGTTTGCCTTTCTCCCAGTGTCTGCATGGGCTTCCTCCTGGTGCTCCAGTTTCTTGCCATAATCCAAATATGTGCAGGTTAGGTGGATTGACCATGTTAAATTGCCCCTTAGTGTCAGAGGGATTAGCAAGGTAAATATGTGAAGTTACATGGATAGAGCCTGGATGGAATTGTTGTTGATGCAGACTCCATGGGCCTAATGGCTCCCTTCTGCACTGTAGGACTTCTATAATTCTTTTCTCCAGAAGGCATTGATTGCTTCCTAATGTTCAGAGAAACAGAGACCTCCAATACCTTACCCAAGCATCTCAGTCAAACACTCAGCTACGCTTTATAAATAAGTTGACTATCACTGTCAAATAATAAGGGGAAATCAAGCAACTTAAATCAATAAAGGAACATAAGGAAAGAAGCAGCCAAGTCAGCTTCTTGTTCTCTCTTGGCCTTTTATTCAGATCATGGCTGATTTGTGCCTTAGTTGCATTTAACTATTTTAAGCTGTGGTCGGAATTCTCCGACCTCATCGCCAGCTGAGATTCTCCGATCTTGTGGCGATGAATTCCCTGTTCTTACTGGTAGTGGTAGTGGGCGAATGAGATTGGAAAATCAAGTCCTATATTGTAATAGCTTTACCTAATAAAAATCTGTTGATTTCATTGTTTGAAATACAAGTGGATGCCAAACTCCATACCCTATTGAAGTGAGGCTTTGAAAACTCTTTTGTGGAAAAAGTCCTTGACTTCTCTTCCTAAATGGCCAGGTACTGGAGTGCACAGTTATACAAGGCATTTTTATTTCATTGAAAAAAAGGATACGTTTAATTAATTGTTTGACTAACTAAAACTGGCATTAAAGAAATTTAGCATTTACAGTGACTTATTTTCTTAAAGATATTTATTTTCAATGTACTTTTTAGTCTTATTCATACTGAATCATCTTTAAAGATACATCTTAAAACATAATGGGAATTATTATACAGGCCACTTATTACACACAATTAACATTAGGTAGTGTAATTCATGTAGTGAATCAAAGTTAGGCAAGTGGTGTCAAACAGCTTCTAAGGGGTTGACTCACCATTCAACTTTGCACTAATCTGCCAAAATTAAAAATGAATCATTTTAAGCTTCTAACTCACCTTGTTACATTGCTGAACTTTCACACAGTTTGCAACACGGTAGTCACTACGTGCCAATCTATTTACCAAGAAAATGCAAATTAGCAAGCCGATGACTAACAAAATCTAAGTATTTTCCTTAAGTGTAAAATCCTACAGTTCATCCATGACTACACTTCAAAGGTGCCTCATCTGGTGTGGAGTAAGATGGCCAGTGGTTAGGGAACAAAATAAATGCAAGTCTTTCTTAACCATTTAATTGTTACATGGTTCCTTATAACATTCCATTGATCCTGTGATAAGCTTTTATGGTCATTATTTAGATCACATTTTCTTATTTATAGTTAATATAAGCACTCTGTCCATATTCATTCATAGCTGCAAATCAGAAACCAGGAACCATAGTTCTTTAAAATTAGCATTGTCATTATTTTTAAACTCAGCAATATAGTTAGTTTTTTTGGGTTTGTTGCAAGATGTCGTTTTGCATTTTGCTACTGAATATTATGGATCATGAACCTGATTGTTGGTAGCTGGCCTTCTCTTGCATGTTTCCCTTGGAGAGATGGCAAATACACAGCACTCAACATCCATAATCTTCAAAAATCCTTGTGGGATGAGTAGATCTGATCCAGTACTTTGATAGTTAATTGCTACAGTCAAATGCATAGGCATGATAAAAACTTTATCTGCCGGTTAATGCTAACTATGGGAATTTATATAGATCATTGGAATGAACATTCATATCAGTCTTCAAAAACAGAAATTACTGATCAATAATGATACTCTTCACAGCCTCAATCAAGATCAATAGGAGTTTTTTAAAAAAGTGCAAAAGTGTCAATTTAGAAGATTTAGACATTTTCTTGCTCTTTCATTCCGATGACGTGTCAAATGGATTTGAAACATTAATTCTGGCTGGAATTGTACTGTCTGACTCGCCACTGGAATCGGAGCAGACAAGCGGAACAGACCATGAAAAGGCTGGTCGACTTTGGGCGGGATTTTACAGTTTTGGGAAGAGTGAGGCCGCAATATCCCACCCTATGTTTTCTTTCTCTATAGATGCTGCCAGAACTGCTGAGTTATTCCAGCATTCTCTATTCATGCCCAGATATTTTGTATCAGAGAATAAAATAGAATCTAATGTAGGGAACTTATGGGATTAAACATAAACAGAGTGGCAATAAACATTGACAGGTAGCTCAACCCAACTCTGGCCAGAATGGCCCTCTGTGCTCCGAACTGGAGTATTTTCCATCAACCTGAGGTTAGCCTGATGACTTCCAGAGACAAAGCAGTTTTTTTTCCCAAGATTGTTTGTCATCCAGCAAAAGTTAAATAATAAGATAAAATGAACCCTTAGAAACTGCTTTTAATGGCTTAATAATAAAAGGGATTTTACAAATGAGGTGAAGACAAGATTTTATTTTTTAGGTAAACCTTTATTGAGCATTTTATTCATGATATACAGTTGTTTTGTTAAATGGATATACATACATATATGCATTGCAATATTCGCCTAGAAAACATGAAACCATATGAGGATGTACCACTCACATAGCCAACTAGAATATGGTCACTAATGAGAGTACTGGAGCTCTTTCAAATGGCAATCTTGCTCATACTAGTCGAGTGGAGGCACTTCTTTGCGAGCAATCATATTCAAGTGGATTTTAACCAGCGTCCACAATCCAGAATTGTTGAACAAAAAAAAAGCTCAGGTACTTCAATGCTAGATTCTCAATAAATCAACCCTAGCTCCTTTGCATTCACAGAATTAACAGCATTTTAGACATGCACTGTTACTTTAAAACTGTTTTCCCCAGCCTTTCAGTGGAATGTTGCCAAAGAGAGCATTTGGTCTCAGTGGTTGCTTGGCAACAAGTTGCAAACCCAGCGTATGCTGCACTGACTGCTTGAACCAAGGTTTCTGCTCACCTCTATTTAATTAACATTTATAATCCTTACAGTTTACTAGCTGTTATCATTAGATCACACACTGATTTGAAGTTACTATAGATACATTGTTAAAAATTTATTTGACTGCATTCTCATCTGCACTTTCCTGACCAGTCATTCTTAATAAAGTATTGGTTCTTGTACCTAATTGCAGTGCTGAATGTTACTTGAACATATCTTCCATCTACTGTCTGTTTGTATTAGGATTTCGAAGCTATTAGCATCCCTGAGCAACTACAGCCAGTATTGCTGGGGCTTAATAATTAATGCCTAGAAGAGTGAGAGGAAGACACCCAGTGGATTTATCTGGAAAGGTTCTCCGTCAAAGTGCTACCTCATAAAGGCAAGCAAAGTACAGAAAATTCCTAAGGTCACCGTTCTGTCTTACTTTTCTTTCTATATTGATTATAAGTAAGCGTTGTACACTGTAACACTTTGGCACTTTTTTTTGTACGAAAAATACATCCAACATAAGATTCTGAATTGCTTTTATTTCAGTGCTAAGTTAAAAAAAAATAAGATGCTACTTGAGTTGTGAATAAAACATATGAAAATATGGTATTGAATAAATCATTTCTAGTTCTATTACTTATTTATAGGAAAAGAAGTTAATAGCATATTCTTGGCTCAGCTATAGATTTTTCATTATAAATGAAATGTATTTACAAAACTGAAATGTTCCACTCCCAAAGAAAGGGCTACACAACATCTGAACCTCAGCCTCAACTAGCATTCAAAGTATTTGTTTCACACCTAGTGCAACATTCAGACTGCTATGCACTGAACCATTTAATCTTTCCATGTTTACCTTGCTTAGTGAGGCAAAAACGTGATACAACAATCTTCTAAACAAATCAATAAAGATTAATTAAAACAGACATAGTTTGAAAGTAATTCTACAGAAGGTAGTAGCACATTGTGCTACACTAATAGTAGATATGTCTCTCTTCAAATACTAGATCATAGTGTGAATTTGTCGCAGAATATTTTTAACAGTCACCATTACGTGGCGTGTGCTACCAAGGTGAAATTCATGCAATGTAAGACAGTTTGCAATGACTATGTAAAATTAAAGGTAAAATTTCACCTTTTCTCTCTTCGGGTCACTAATTCTTACCTGGGCTCATTTTTTAATTATGTTTCTAGATTGGTCAGTGATTTAACCACACTGGAGAGACTTTCAACACACATTACCTTTCTGATTAGATGTCCACATACATTACAGCAAAAAATGAAATGTATATTGGGTAACAATCAGAAGTGGAAACCCTGGACTGTCAGGCCCATCTCTTCTTCACTGTGCTGAAGCTAATCACAATTATCACCTTGGCTGCAAGCAGCTATCTTGATAGTAACCAGGATAGAATGTGAATAACTTTGTCATCTGCAAAGTGCAGATCTTCACGATGGAACAGTGGTTAGTACTGTTGTCTACAAGTGTCAGGGACCTGGGTTTGATTCCGTCTCACTGGAATTCTGCTGCCCCGCCCACCACAGAATTGGTGCAGGTGAGGGGTAGATAATGGAAATATGGGATTTTCCGGTCTCAAGTCAAGACAGTTATATTGAATTATATTGAATTCTCCCCATATCTGCATGAGTTTCCTCTGGGTGCTCCAACAGTCCCAAGATACGCAGGTTAGGTGATAAATATGAGGGGTTATGCGGGTGGGACAGGGGATGGTCCTGAGTAAGATGCTCTGTCAGAGAGTCAGTGCAGACTGAATAGGCTGAATGGACTCCTCCTGCACTGCAGGTATTCGATGATGATTCCACATTATTGCTATTGAGAGATCTACTGTTTCAATTAGAAAAGCAGAAGACACAAATTTAATTCATCTCTTCAATCACAGATTCAAATTTGATGATTGAAAATCTTCAAATGCATATTTTTATGCATAAAGGACTAACTGTTCCCCTTATCATAGGCCAAAGCAAAAACTTAAGGTCAGCAATTTTATTTGGTGATGTCACCTCTATCTCAAACAAGACCAGAGTAAATATTTCTTGCTACCTAAATAATAAAACTCAATATCACCGAGAATCTAAAAACTACTTTTCATTTGCAAACTTTTTTTTTAAAAAAGAAATATCATTTAGTATGTTTAGCTTCAAGGGAATATCATTTGCATAAAAATATGTTTGGAGAAGCTTTTCAAAATGCATTTACAATGAGTCATCATTTCTGTTTGCAGAACATAAGCTACAGTATTTGTGCGTGTGCTGTCTAACAGCCTTCCTGCCTAATGGTTAAATACACAGCAAAGAGATGGCAAACATCTCCCAGGTGCCCACTTTGGGCAATAAGGAATATATTGCTGTATGTCCACGTTTTCAAGGAACAAGAGAAACATAAGCCAGCGATATGAATGATTATTAAAATGTTTTTTTTCCAAAGTGATGACTCGGATAATTAAGACTGCGTGGCATATCAGAAAATAACCTGGTCTCCGCTGCAGAATAAATTATTCAAATGATACACCATAAAATAACAAAAAGATATTCAATCATCTGTGCCCTGCACAAGTAGTTTAAACAAATCTTCGCTGTCAGTATTTTTCCTCTCAGATTATTCTCTGTTGTCAAAATCATCAGCTTTGCTGCTAATCATTTAAAATTCAGCTACCCTTAAATTACCATGGAAACCAAGTGGTCCAAAATTACATGAGGTTCAAAGGTCTTATCTGGCAACTATACCTCGTTAAGTGCACATTTAAGCAATAAGAATTTGAAACTAAAAATGAGAGTATTTTTTCAAATTCTTCTGTCAGCCCAGTTTGTGAAAACACACAAAATTGTCATGGGGTAGAAAAACCATTTGGTTGCTATGGACGGTTTTGATTGCAGTGGAAGGATGAAACACGATATTTGCATAATAGCTCCTTTTCCGATGAAATATTTGTATTTATTGAAACCCTCTCAGCACTCGGCGCTAATTAGTTAGTTAGAATTTTCACTGCATCTTTTTAATTTCACTTGAGAGATTCTGAATCTAAAAATGGACTGCTCACAAATATGTCTTCCAAGGTAGAAGCTGACATATAATTAGAAAGTAATGTTGAAAAGACAATTCCACTGATTCCTTCACAATTCCTGCTAGCTGATTAAACCCATACTTTCAAAAGCAGGGTCAACAAGTTAATGAACCAAAAGATCAGAAGATGTAATCCAGTATTTTTATTTTGCTTGCAATTTTTTTTACAGCTGCTTTATTTTATGCATTTCAATAGTTTTCACAAAAGGCTAAAATTATAAAAAGCTAAAATATAATGAAAAATGTTGCGTATGTATTTCTATAGCACAATGATGCTATCAGAGTGTTTCTGTTTTAATTCAAATGATCCATCCTTATAACTTATTAAGGTTCTTTATTAAGTTCTGATTTTGCAGCTAAGTGAATATTTAATGAATAATAAGATACAAAAGAGTGACTTGATAATAGTAAAGATACAGAAAATTATAAATCCATAGAATTCCCACTGTGCTGAAGGAGGCGATTCAGCCCATCGAGCCTGTACCGACAACAATCCAATTCAGGCCCTATCCCTGTAACCCCCTGTATATATCTTGCTAGTCCTCCTGACAGGGGGGCAATTTAGCATGGCCAATCAAGCTAACCTGCATAACTTTGAATTGTGAGAAGGAACCGGAACACCTTAAAAAAAACCCATGCAAGATAGTGGAAATATTCAGCAGACCCTTCTGTTTTTATTTCTAGTCTTTATCATCCACAGTATCTTGCACTTCATAGTAGTGCATGCTGCAATGGCTTCAGCCGCTGAAATGAAAAGAACTCTGACTCACTGCCACCAGGATAGTGCATTCCCACAGACTTCATCCGCAGCCGGGCGGCATAGTGGCCCTGTGGTTAGCACTGCTGCCTCACAGCTCCAGGGACGTGGGTTCGATTCCCAGCTCGGACCACTGTGTGTGAAGTTTGCACTCTCTCTCCGTGTCTGCATGGGTTTCCTCTGGGTGCTCTGGTTTCCACCCACAGTGCCAAAGATTTGCAGGTTAGGTTGATTAGCCATGCTAAATTGACCTTTAGTGTCAGGGCGACTAGCTGCAATAAATGCATGGGGTTATGGGGATGGAGTCTGGTTGGGATTGAGTTCAGTACAGACTCCACAGGCCGAATGGCCTTCACCTGCACTGTAGGAATCTATCGTTCTATGATCGCTGGTTTGCCAGTTATGCCTGACAGCAACTCCTGCCTACATGCAGGTTGGTTTCCCAACCTCTCCAACTGCTAAGCAATATATGCAACTGGGATTCACAGCACAACCACATAAATGATGCTGAAACTTTAATTTTGAGTCAGTCTTCAGGGCAGCATACGCAGGTGCCAATCATCCTACGATGTGAGGCAAAAGTGGAATTTGTTGCCACCATTGCAATCTCCTATACATGAGAAAAATCAGTATAGAATTCCCATGGTGCAGAAGGAGGTCATTTGCGTCTGCACCGCCCACAATCCAGGCCCTATTCCCATAACCCTACATATTTATCCTGCTGATCCTCTGACACTAGGATCAATTTAGCATGGCCAATGCTCTTAACTTGCACATTTTTGGACTGTGGGAGCATCCGGAGGAAACCCACGCAGACAAGGAGAGAACACGCAAACTTCACATGGACAGTGACCCCAAGGCCAGAATCAAACCTGGTTCCCTGGCGCTGTGAGGCAGGAATGCTAACCACTACTATTCTGATTATTGTAATCAGAAATATTTGAAATAATGGCATTCAGTTCTTTAAACAAAGTTTTCAGGAAACAGCTCAGTTACAGGACACCCCCATATCTGCATTGCACAATCTAAAATATTTAGCAACGCTTCATTACTCCGGGAGTACTAACACACCACAGTCTGGTACATTTGTGTTTCCTTCCAGACAGGCAACGTTAGAATACAATAACTAGAAATGTATGAGAAATAAATGCTCATGTAGTGAGGTTGCATATATTAACACTTTAATTACATTGTCTAGATCAAAGGCAATTTTGCTTGTACACAATACCCCGGAACTTTCATCCTTTTTCATGAATGTCTTTCATTTTAAACACTGCTGAGGATGGGGAGGAATGCTATGGTAAGCGGAAATGGAGGGGTGGTGGGGGGCGTAGTTGTATCAAGCCAGAAAACATGCTTGGGGATTACAATGTGTGACGGACTTACGTCTCCACAAAACAACGTAGGAACTACATACGCTTTGTGCTGCCTACTAATTGAAATGAACAGGCATACTGTTCCACACTAATGAAGCAAAGGTTTACTAGGCTGATTCCAGAGATGGTGGGACTGATGTATGAGGACAGATTGACTAAGTAAGGATTGTTTTCGCTGAAGTTCAGATGAATGAGGGAGGGATCTCATACAGACATTTAAACTTCTAGGTCTAGACAGGATGGATGCAGGGAGGATACTCCCATTGGTGGGGGAATCCAGAACGAGGGGTCACAGTCTGAGGATTCAGTGTAGATGGAGGTGAGAAAACATTTCTCTACCCAGAATGGTGAGCCTATGGAATTCATTACCACAGGAAGTAGTTGATGCCAAAACATTGAATGTATTCAAGAAGTGGCTGGATATAGCACTCGAGGCGAATGGGGTCAAAGGTTATGAGGAAAAAGCAGGATTAGGCTATTGAGTTGAATGATTAGCCATGATAGTAATGAATGGTGGAGCAGGTTCAAAGAGATAAATGGCCTTCACCAGCTCCTATCTCCTTTGTTTCTTTGTAAACAAGTGGAGACTACACTCCTTATCAAAGTTCATTCAAGGGAGCAGCACTTAAAGGTGAAGTGCATTCTGACTGGATTAGGTGCTGGAACAAGTTAAAAAGTCTCTGGATAATCACTGGAATGAAGATAGCACAGCAGCTGGGGAGCATGGTCCAAGGTTCTCGATGCAGTGCTAGGGTACTTGGTGGAGGAGGTGGGCAGTTGGTTATATTACCATGATAAACTTTGACAAGGCAGTGGGAGCAGATAGCTATCATGGCCAATGTAGGAGCAGACCAGCCCAGAACACTTACACATTGTAGTGGAAGAAGTTTCATGATGGCACAGGAGCGGTCAAAGTCAGTGAATGCATCTTTGAATAGTGAAACCTTACAACTGAGCCATTAATTCACACACTCTGCTTCATTCACCACACCCCCTCACGCACACACCAACAATTTCTAATAAGCATGACTCACGCTGAAGATTCATCACCTTATCTCAACCCTCATACACATAGCACTGCCGTGAGCCTCGCTTTCAAATCTCACAACTTGTAATGTCTGCAGTTATTGAAGTATAGATGGCACATCACAAAAACACATTGAAACATACAGACTGGAACAAAATCTTTCCCCTCTCCATCGGGGTACAAGCAGCACCTAACCAGCAGGGGGATAGCTGCTCACCATCACTGATGGCAGCAGAAAATCTAAAAAGATACTATCCTCCTTCTCACGTCTTACTTTCTCCTCGTCACATCAACTCTTCTGACTTCTTACAGAACGGTAGGTTGTGTAAGCATTGCTTTATCTTGCCTTCAAACAATTCCCTCATCCCAGCCCTATCCTTATGCCTTCAGCCTTTCAGGTGTCCAAGAACGGTCACCTGGTCAACAACTGGTGATGTTGTGTGAAGTACAGGAGGCTGATGATGAAGAAACTCTGTCACTTGGTTTCACACTTACAGCCACCAGTTCAGATACTGGCACCATGTCTTCTTTCAAGGGTAGTGTAAAGGTAGGATCAGCACTTTGTGAGTCAGCAGGCATGAGTGTGGTGAAGGCGGGCCATGGGAAAGTGTCAGTTTCCCTGAGTGAAAAGTCACAAGTAGATTCTTTTTCAGGGGACTCAGATGAAGACTTTGATGGGGTGACCCACAGAAAGAGCTGATGGACATGTGCACGGAAAGCCTTGATGTATTGGCTGTTCAGCCAAAATATCCGCTGCCATTGTCAGGAAGCATAAAGAAGCCAGCATCAACTCGGTACAAAGCTGTACAAAGAACTTGAAGTCTATCCTTTCCATTGAGGAGTTGGTGATGAATTCCATGAGAATACCCGCGTGGATACAATGATGCAGCATCGGATAACAACAAACTCAGCTTCCCACACAGCACAAGCAGCAACCACCCACTGTCCAATTGATGCAATGAAAACTGAGATTGTGCTCATGTCACTCTGTAGGCTTATGGCTGTGGACACCAGGACTCAGATTCTCCCAGCAGTCTGTAATGACTGTGAGGCTTGATGAGAGGCTGTTCTGGAAGAATGGCATTGGACCCATGGAGCACAAACATGCTCTCCTCTTGACAATGTTTGTGTTTCCACCTCTACCGCTCTACCTATGCTGATGCACTCAGCCTGCCAGCCTCAGCTGCTACATCCCATGTCAAGGTGGTGCTGTCCAAATCCAAGCATTCTAGGACTAAAGCTGTTTGAGGGAATCCTGCACTCCCACTGTCTCTCTCTCACTGAAAGTCCCTCCGCCAGCCATGCTACAGCCACTTGAGGAGAACTGTATAGAAGCGTTAGGACAGATAGAGGCATGTGCTAAAGAGCCATGAAGGCAGTGTGAATAATTGATGTTTGTACAGAAATTGGCAGGTTTGTTTGATAAATTTGATTAGAATGGTTATTTTGTGATGATCTTTATTCCAGCATTATGACCAAGAGGACTTGGATGGGCCATTAATGAGGAACATTAAGGGATGTGACTATTGTACAATGGGGAATCAGGATTGTGTTCAGTGTGGCCACAGTTGAATGAAGTAATCACAAGCAGCTAAGACAGAAAGAGGGCAATGCTACTTCCCTCCTCCCTTTGTCCCGCTTCTTGTTCTCCTGTTCTCTCAGAATCAATTTAAGGGAGTAGTGGGCTGGTACAGAATGAAAGCTTCAGGACTTCTGCTAGGCCTTCACCAGCATCTTACAATGAGCATGATCACACACCAACTATACACTCAGGGGGTTGTAACCTGTACACTTCTGGTATATCTCAGCATTTAGATATGGCATCAACAAAGTCACATTCATGCAGTCAATGGCACCCTGCACCACAGGGAAGCTCACTATCCTGTAATCTAACCATGTGAGTGCTTGACCTGCCTCTCTCTGATCAGAGAAGATACAAAAAGCTCCCTTCTCTTGGCACAAAGAGGGTCACTTTGCTCCCAGGTAGAACCACAGCCTCACCTCACCTCTAACACTGTAATGGCAGTGAGCTGGGTGATGTTACAGCTACAGCCTGCAAGGGTGGCATGGTTGGTACAGTGGTTAGCACTGCTGCCTCACAGTGCCAAGGATCTGGTTTCAATTCCCAGCTTGGGGTCACCATCTGTGTGCAGTTTGCACATTCTCTCTATGTCTGCATGGGTTTTCTCCCACAATCCAAAGATGTGCTTGTTAAGTTCATTGGCCATACTGAATTGTCCCTCAGTGTATCTGAACAGGCACCGGAGTGTGGTGACTAAGGAATTTTCACAGTAACGTTGGTGCAGTATTAATGTAAGTTTACTTGTGATGTTAATAAATAAGCTTTACTTTTACTTTTTTGACCTGATGAAACAATGCACTCAATCTAAACGTACACACAATTCAATGACCAAATATAAAAGCTCCGCTCCCATACAAAAATTTTTCATTCCATTCTAGGGTGGCACAATGGTTGCACTGCTGCCTCACAGCACCAAGGATTCAGGTTCAGTTCTACCTTGGGTCAATGTCTGTGTGAAGTGTGCATGTTGTCCCCGAGTCTCCATGGGGGTTTCTTCCAGGTGCTCCAGTCTTCTCCCACAGTCCAAAGATGTGAAGTTAGGAGGTTTGGTCATGATAAATTGCCACTTAGAATCCAAAGATGTGTAGATTTGGTGGACTAGCCATGGTAAATGTTATGGGGACAGGGTGGGGATAGGACGTTGACCTAGATAAGATGCTCTATCAAAGAGTTGGTATAAACTTGATGGGCCAAATGGCCTCTTTCTGCACTATGATTCAATGATTTGACAAAACTTCTTTTCAACAGTTTTCATTTGACATCAATTGTTCTCAAATGCAATCATTTTGTCATCATCAAATATGACCTGCACTCACATATAATCATAGAGCTATTAATTAATTTCATTTTCTCTCAGAGCTGATTATTTACCCAATATTATCACAAAGAATCTTAATTGTGATGTAACATGTTAGTTATCAACTTATGTCATTACTGTGCTGCCGTGATCATGACAAAATGTTACTATATACAGATATTTTCCCAAATCCAAGTTGAATATGTATGCAGTGTGAAAGGTCACACAACCCACCACATCGTCAACCAACCTCTCCCTCATCATACACCTTACTCTCGTCTCTAAGCTCATTATTCACCTCCCCAAGCCTCTATTACTCTCCTCTCCAAACCTCTCTTATTCCCTTCCCTTTTTCCCCCTTCTTTCCTCTCTCCCATATATCCTCACCTATCGCTCCCCCCTCCCCTCTTGCTACAAGGTGAGGTCGGTGTCCAGCCAGGACTGGAGAAAGGCTGGGGTCCATTCTAGGAGCAAAGTGAGACAAGGCCCATGTTCAGCCCAGCAGTGGAGCAAGGCGAGGCTCTGGTCCAGTCAGGAATGGAGCAAGACCAGGGTCCAATCCAGGAGTGGGAGCAGAGCGAAACAATGTCATGGTCCAGCCCAGCAATGGAGTGAAATAAAACCAGGATCAAGTCCAGCACCAAAAGTTGAGTTTGGTGAAACTGGAGAGGGGGAGTGAGAGGCTGGAGGAGAGTATTTGGAGGGAGTGTGTGAAGGATGAAGGGAGCATGTGGAGACTGTGGAGGTTGGTGGGAGTAGGAGGGAATGTGAAGGATGGAGGAGGAAAATATAGATCCTAGGACTAAAATTAATTAGGGACTCCCGGGGATCAAGTGGTGTTTTCAAGCATGTTCCATTCTGTGGACTGTCTTTGGACTAAATGAAAAACTGAATAGATCAGATATTATTTGGGTTAATAATTTCCTTGTGTTTTTAATGTAAGTTTCTGAGCGTATTTAATAAATTCGAGCTTACTTGGATTGCTTTGAGTGCACTGGGATAGCTTTGAGCACGCCATCAAGTTTTAAATCAAATTCATTCCAAATTGGATCTATTAATGTCAAATTGTTAGTGAGAGAACTGAGTGGAACCTGAAAGCAAAAATGATGTCAATGTTTTCAGGTACAACAAGGTAGTATGCATAGATATCATGCATTAAAGCTGTACCATAACCAGATGAAATATACGTGTGCATTTTCAGAATTTGTTCTTTAAATTCCTGGTAAAGCAAGGAGTATCACACAACCCTCCTCTATGAGAGCTGAAATTGAAAAACTAATGGTTAAATGGTCTGCCTGCTGTCGATGTTCCGTGACTAATCCGCACTAATCCAGAATCACAAATTCTACAAGACCCAAACACTTCACTAAATCTATGTTTAATGCAGGGCTAAACAGATCGTATTCATCTTCATTCCATTGCTTTCCATTTGATATTGATTCTCTGCTCCCTTTATTTCTTGATATTATACTAATGACGCTGGTGCCTTACACTTCTTAAGTCGCTTGTCATTCGCTGGATCTGGCTACTGTTGTTTTGCCTCTCAGTGGTATATTTTAGATTGAATTTATCTGCAGCTTGTTCAAAATTCTCTGCAATCATTTTCCCTTCTAATTACATTCTTTCAATATTTCTCTCTGAAGCCTTTCGTGATTACTTAAATATTTTTTAGGTCACCTGGCAGTCAAATCATATAATTACTTACAATACTACTCATCAAAAGAATACAGTGAATTTCTTTTTACTTGTACTCCTGTCAGCAATGATGGCTTTAATTATATTGCAATTGGCCTGGTGCACGCACGTTTTTAAAAAGTGTCCTCACCTCATTTGTTACCTGAGCTTCTGCCTCTCAGAAATGACCACTGCCCTAGTTACTATTTCTGGCTTGTTTAAATCTCCAATGATTATAGTTTAGATTTACTACCAACTTCCCTCATTTGTCTGAGCAATTCTGTCTTTTTTGCTCCAGAGATCTAAACCAGCAATCTATACAACCCATTCTTTTCCCTAGTGCACAAAGCAAATAATAGTCTGAAATAATGTATTGGGCCCAATACATCCATTATCCTCAACTCAAGGGAGGACATGAACCCAGGAGAACATACTTATAAAGGTTTAAGGTTTGAATTAAGGTTTATGAAAACTTGTTTTACCAGTTGTCTTCAAATCGACCCAACAAGTGATGGGCGTGTGCAGTTTAACCTAATGCGTCAGGGCCTGGCCTGCACAGAAATTTCACAGTTAGCTCTCACCTGCCCAATACAAGGTCTGTGGCACAACAGGCTTAAAACTAGAAAGGGATCAGTGTGCTGGAAGTTCCTATACTCTCAGTCTCAATGGGGCTAGTAAGGTCAGTAAGGTTAGAAGGTTATGTACCAAGTGAGCTGAGGCACAACACACTGATCCACACGGGTGCAATTAATTCTCAGCCACAGAGAATTAATCAGGAACTTCAAAGACAAGGCACATTAGTTTTACATTTTATGATTTTATTCTTGATAAGGGGTACAGAATTTTTTTGTTGCCTTGTTGAGGTGTTAGAGGAAGGAACCCAGTCCATGGCTGACAAATACCAGAATATTCAGCAACAATGAACTAGCAAGAAGTCATACTAGTGAGCTGTCTTAGCCTGATTGGTAATTTGAGAGCAGACCCGGTCACTGAGGGATGGGAGTGAATTGCTCTAGAAAGAATGAGGTTGGAGAAAATTACTTGGGAAGGTGAGGTGTTGGGCAGGTAACAATCACTCCTGGGGAGGGGGGTAAATGCGGGAAGAGATAATTGGGAACAAAATTATTTTGGGGGCAATGGTAGTGGTGAAGGAGAAAATTGCTGCCAACTATGAGGGAGGGGGTGCAGGATTGTACTGCACTAGTTGCCGATTAAGAAGAGGAACATGAAACTGGCTTGTTAAAACCAACGATAAAACAGAATCTGCTTTTTCTACAGTTAGCTCAGTAACCTTAACCCCATTGTTGGAAGCTATCAAAATTCAGAAATATTTCAAATAAACCCTGACTGTTTTTGGTGTCCAAGTGCTTAAGTGATTGTACTAATCATAAGTGTTTCAGCATTGCATTTTGGGACAATTGATGGCATTAATATCAATTACCTTCCTTGAAATGTCAAATGATATCTAAATTATTGTTTTTGAATATAATTGATGTCAAATGATAGCTGAATGATTATTTTTGAGTATGACTGATATAACATGGTAGCTAAATTGCTTTTGGGTGCAATTGATATCAAATGAGTGCAAATGAATGCTGCTGAATGCAAATAATGCCAAAATGTGATGGTAGGGCCCCATTGCCTCGGCATTTGCAAATGGAATCAGTGTAGAAGTAAGCATAATCCCTGGGTAACTGCTGGGATTGGGGCTCAAAAGCTTCAAAAAATGTATTCTTCTGTTCTGTTGGAGAGTAAAGTATTTGGAGACAACCTCATGTCATAAAGCACAAAAAAGATGTGATTAAAATATGTCCATAGATGTTTTACAATAAATATCCCCCAAGACAATTGACCTGAAAAATCATTCTAATTTCTGAAAGAGAGATCAAAAATGATGAATATTCATGAGACGTCAAGGATACCTTTACCATCATAAGTGCCTTGCATAGTAATTTCTTCCACATACTAGCATTGGAAAGGAAGCATGGCATGGAGTATAGAAGGAGGTCATTTGGTTCTCTTTGAAAGAACTATCCCATTAGTGTCACTCACCTTTCTTTTCCTATAGCACTGCAAATCTTTCCTTTACAGGTATTCATCGAACTCCTACTGAGTGTTTCCAGTATCCTTCCAGCAGTAGATTCCAGATCAGTACAACACACAGCATTCCCATCTCCTCTCAGAATATAATAAGAGTTTTTCAGTCCTTTGGTGAAAGATGTTTACACCTAGGTAAAACTGTACCAAAGTGAGTATACAGCACCTGCAGCCCCACTCCCTAGGATATTGAGATGCAAAATAAATTCCCATTGATCTCCCCAGTATGTCTCAACATTAATATCAGAGAAACCATACTGCATCTGTTTAACATTTTCTATTTCCTGTGCCAGGAATGTGAGAGCTTTTGAAGCAAAATTGATATTTGTCAGTAATTTTGTGCAATTTTGAAGCTGACTATAGTCTTTATAGTTGAAACAAACAGGCCAAATAATTGTTCACCATCGGATTTGACAATTGTTTCAAAAACATCATTTAGGTGAAATTTTTGGGCCTGAGCTATCATCAAACATTTCTGCTGCAGAAAATTAACTTTGTATTTGTGGAGTGACAATTTTTTCCATTATGGTAAAAATTCCAATGTTTTAATGTAATAAAATATTATGTTTATTTATGGTGCTTCAGCTACTAATGCGCATGTCCAGTTCAATTCTAATATTTATAAAAGGTTAAGGATAATCGATTGATTTTACTTCTTACTTTGTTGTCAGTGAGAATTCTTCAACGTAATTGGCTGCTTACTATGGGGGCACTTAATCACTCGAGATGACTTTGATTTGGAGCATGATGCAAAATAACATCTGGAAAAGGGAAATCTATACTACATAAAGTGATATGATGTAGAGATGTTGGCGTTGGGCTAAGTGGGCACAGTAAGAAGTCTCACAATACAGGTTAAAATCCAACAGGTTTATTTGGTATGATGAGCTTCTCCTTCATCAGGTGAGTGATATAGACTCAAATGATGAAGGAGCAATGCTCCAAAAGCTTGTAATACCAAATAAACCTGTTGGACTTTAACCTGTTACTGTGCCCATAAATTGATAAATTGTTATGGACATCTTGCTTCGAGGCTGCAGTGACTTACATTATTATCTACAATATCTGGGTCATTACTCTGCACCCCACCCCACCCCACCTTTTTAAGACATAGAAATATCTAATTTTCTTCAGACGTACTAAAGATTCCATAAACTCCGATATTTCAAGAGTTTTGTAATTGGATTAGTTTTTTACCAACCATAGACAAACAAATATTCTGAAGCAGTTGAAACAAATACTAAATAATCACTTTTCAATGCAATAATGACATTTCAAGTGTGCAATTGAAACTGAGTTAATTTCAATTAACTTTAAGTTTACTGCCAAATAACAGTTTCCTTAATTATAATAACCTTTTGAAAGTGATTAATTGCAATTCCAGAGAAGCAGGAATGCAGGGAACACAAAACAATAGCAAGGAAAGACCATTGAAGCTGATCATTGTAGTATGCAAGCTTCATAGTTAGCTGCATTCTAAAAGTTCGAATTAACTTTTGATTTACTATCTTATTTGGAAGAATATCCAGATGATTCTTATATTTGGAGTAAAGGCATTTATTGATGTATTAACTGTTGCTACTTTTTGAAAATTTAACTTTGAGCTGTTTTGTGCTGATATACACTGAAGTAATTCTGGGATGAGTGGAGATTTTGTGGCACAGTGGTTAGCCTTCCTTCCTCTGAGCCAGAATCTCTGGGTTCGAATCCCACTGTGGGACCTGATGGCCAAGAAATGAATTTTAATAAGATGCCCAAATAGGTTGAGCATGTTCACTTGCAAATTCTTTCAAACACGCCAATGGCTGGTGGTAAGAACAAGAAAGACTCCAGGTCGGCCCCTGGCAACAGACTAGTGCCCTGTTCCAGGAATTATTAAGTATGAAAATGGATGAAAGTCAGTCTTAGTGCACTATTAGATGTGGGAGGAGAATTGAAGTGGCATCCTGGTATGTATGTAGTTCTGTCTCTCAATATTGTAGAGATTTTCTTATTCATTTATAGGATGTGTTATATTGCAGCTGTATAAGGTGCTGATGAGCCCACACCTGGGAATACTTTGTACAGTTTTGGTCTCCTTACTTGAGAAAGGATATATTGGCACTGGAGGGAGTGCAGAGGAGATTCCGGAGTTGAGAGGGCTGGCTTATGAGGAGGGACTGAGTAGACTGGGGCTATAGTCATTGGAATTCAGAAGAATGAGGGGAGATCTTATAGAAACAAATAAAATTATGAAGGGAATAGATAAGATAGAAGCAGGGAAGCTGTTTCCTCTAGCAGGTGAAACTAGAACTAGGGATATAGCCTCAAAATAAGGGGAAGCAGATTTAGGACTGAGTTGAGGAGGAACTTCTTCATACAAAGAGTTGTGAATCTGTGGAATTCACTGCCCAGTGAAGCAGTTGAGGCTACCTCATTGAATGTCTTTAAGGCAAGGTTGGACAAATTTTTGAACAGTAAAAGAATTAATGTTGGTGAGTGGGCGGGTAAGTGGAGCTGAGTCCATGAAAAGATCAGCCATGATCTTATTGAATAGCGGAGCAGGCTCAAGGGGCCAGATGGCCTACTCCTGCTTCTAATTCTTATATTCTTATATATTAGACATTTTAACTCTGGGATTCTGACTGTCAACCCTATCTATGTCTCTCATATTTTATAGACTTCTATCACATCTCCCATGAGCCTATGTCGCTCCAGAGAGAACAACCTTAGTTTGTCCAGCCCCTCTTATAACTCATACCTTTTAATCCAGGCGGCATCTGGGTAAATGTCTTTGGCACCCTCTCCAAAGCCCTACATCATTCCTGTAATGTGATGGCCAGAATGTGACAATATCAGGAGAGAGAATACCCTTACAATTCAGTATTATCTCAGGACTCACTCCTGAAGATCTCACAATTTCTATAACATAAGTATTATCCTGATTGCTTGTAAGAATCAGTTCTGAAGCACTCCTATTAAAGTCCAAGGGTTGACCTAAGAAACTGAGCTCCCAGCAGAGGCAGTCCTCACTTATCAAGAGAATACATCATGTAATCAACCCAATTATGTTACATAGAAATTGGAGCATTAAAAAAAAGACCATTCAGTATGTGTGGTGTTTATACTATACTGCAGCATACCCAATCTCCTTACCTCATCCCAACCTACTGATTCCAATTCCTGCTCATCCACCTTTCCTTAATTGCATTAATGTTATTCACTTCAGCTATTCCATTGATATCCATAATCTCATATTTTAACTAGAATTCTTGTGCATGGTTACTAATTTCATCAGCCTACATCCAGTGGTTTTGTTTGTAATCTCTCACCATTGTTTCTGCAACATCTGTACACGCCATTGTTATCTGATGAGGCACTAACACAAAGCATGAAAAATAACAAGAACGATTTAAGTTCCAAGCCATATACATTTTGGGAATAACTATCCTCTAAATTCATCCTATTTCCTCAGTTAATTAGTCTTGGACAGTGAAGTGCTTGGTTGCTGCCCTCAGTTATCACCATTGTATAATTAAACACCATTGTGTTTGCAGACTTATACTTGTTAAGTGTTAAAGGGAAATTCAAGTTTCCTCCAGACCTCATTTTTAAGGTTACGTAACAAAGAGTAAATTATCCTTTGATAGGAATTCTCAAAATTAATTGCAATTATTATCAATAGATATTCATTCAACATTTCTGAGCTAGATGATTGATCCACATTGCATCCAGTTTAGGCAGCTAAGCAACTACGCAGCTGAGATTCGAGGGCACTTTAAGCTGAGCTTACAGGATGTACATTATTCATACACTCATACATTCATACATTCATACATCATACATTCATCCAGACGCCTCCTTAAAATGATATTTACATTTTATGCAGAAAGTGCTTGGTAACAGAATGATTGTCACTAGATGTTTGTATAGAAGGATAAAACATTGATGCCTGCTATTACTTTATGACTTGAACTAGCATGTACACTGCCCATTGAGGCTAGCCACTTTTCAAAACACTGACAAAATATCTTGATTACACACATAAGCACAATGCAGATGAGTTAGCAACAACTCTCATTTTCTCATTTAGTTAAATTGGCCCCTTTTTGACACAAGATTAAGAAAAAGAATTCTAAGTTATGATCAGAGCCAAACAGACACCTACATTCAATGTCTCGGTGTACAGTGTTTACAATATTCAGGTAGTACAAATTGTATAAAACTTGAAGAATGACAACCCACATATTTTTGTATGTGAGGTGTAACTCTGAAAATTCAGACACTTTACTGAACAAATTTAACCGACATCTGCAAACAATATATTGCTTATGTCAGTTAGCATATGTGAAATAAACCTTTCCAATTTAGCATTGAATAAATGGTAATGTCATTGCCAATAATCAATTAACTCAAATTAGATCAACTTATGGAAGAGGCCACTTTCAATGAATTCCAAATCTAAATGGATTCTTCAAAGAAGTTAACATTATTTATCTTCCATAATCCTATGGTTGGAGTTCAAATCACTTGGCTACTGCAATGCAAGTTGTATTCATTATAGAATTGGATATGTTTTACAAGTATACCTGGCGGCAGGTGGATTTTAAATGTGACTATTCAACACCAGCACATCCCATCATAACCAAAAAAAATCACTAATTGATCTCCCTATGGGGCTCATCGACAATGATATACCCAGCTAGAACTCATTACTTGAACCTTTCATAAGGCAGGCCCAGAACTGGGCCAACTGAACTGTAATAGTACACTGACTAATATGTGATCACCACGGCAATGGTTTTACTTTGCATTCTGTAACAATTTACCTTTCTTTCCGGTTGGG
Organism: Sphyrna mokarran; assembly: GCA_024679065.1. Lineage (NCBI taxonomy): Eukaryota > Metazoa > Chordata > Chondrichthyes > Carcharhiniformes > Carcharhinidae > Sphyrna > Sphyrna mokarran. Next base: position 97,423,619 of record JAGIQG010000003.1, on the reverse strand, counting down.
CTTCCAGAGTCATTACCTGAACTTTGTATCTGCTGCTTCATGGTTTGCCTCAGTACAGCTCTGCATCCTCAATCCTTAAGCAAATGCTGAACACAACTAGAAATTCTAAACCAACAAAAACAAAGATAAAAATAAATGGCAATATCAATTTTTTCCACTGATATTGTCAATTGCTATTAGAGAAATTGATTGGCTTGCGTTATTTGACTTTCCAAAGTGAATCTCACGCTTGTTGTGAGATGAGCTTAAGCAGTGTATAGCAAGGCAAAACCATATTCTGGGTTAAAAATGGACTAACATTGCAGCTTGTAAACAGTACAGATCTAATCTGTCAGTTTGAAGTATCATCAGAATGAAATTTAGGACAAAAATAAAACAGTATTAAAGAAAACCCATGCTTGTAAATTTCCAATTATTGAGACAGTAACTGGGATTTTAGTACACTCTCTGTTAAGTCTTGGAACATCATAATTTTTCCTTTATCATGATAGTTATTGGCCAGGCATAGATTACAGAGAGCTGTCATACTCGGTTCATAAAGTTGTGTCTACAATTGCCATTGAATACATAATCGAATACACCAGCAACAAGGGGTTGATTTGTATGGGCGGCAGGGAGGGTGTATTGCTCATTTCACTGGAAGTCAACTATACATAAGCCTGCCTTGTGCGATAATGCAATGGGGGAGACTTGGCAAAGCCAGGATGGGACCTCAAACTCTCAGGGACAGTAAGGGTGAGTTTCATGTGGGTGGGGTTCGTGTGGGTGAGGATTGTGTGAGTGAAGGTTTTGTAAGTGAGATTGTGTGGGTGAGGTTAGTGTGGGTGAGATTGTGTGGGTGAGATTGTGTGGGTGAGATTAGTGTAGGTGAGATTGTGTGGGTGAGATTGTGTGAGTGAAGGTTTTGTGAGTGAGATTGTGTGGCTGTGTGGGTGAGATTGTGTGAGTGAAGGTTTTGTGAGTGAGATTGTGTGGCTGAGGTTAATGTGGGTGAGATTAGCGTGGGTGAGATTGTGTGGACGAAGTTTGTATGCATGAGGTTCGTGTGGGAGAGGTTACTTGGGTGTGGTTCATGTGGATGAGGCTCCTGTGGATGAGGTTTGTGTGGGTCAGGTTTATGTGGGTGAGGTTCCTGTGCGTGAGGTTTGTGTGGGTCAGGTTTATGTGGGTCAGGTTAGTGTGGGTCAGGTTTGTGTTGGTGAGGTTAGTGTGGGTGAGGTTTATGTGGATGAGGTTAGTGTGAGTGAGGTTTATGTGGATGGGGTTAGTGTGGGTGAGGTTTATGTGGATGAGGTTAGTGTGGGTGAGGTTTGTGTTGGTGAGGTTAGTGTGGGTGAGGTTTGTGACAGGATGTCGCAATATAAAGGAACGTTCTATTTTTATTTAAGCTGTGGCATAAGATAATATACAAACATCATGGGAGGGATGTCCTGTGCAATGCATCACAGTTGTGAACAAAGATAATCTTTATGAACAAAGATTAGGCTAAGCATCAAATTCTCTATTCTCATTGGCAGCAGCAGAGAGATGTGCAAAACTGGAGAATTGTGGCTTACATATATTTTAGTCCATTTCATTTTACTTCCGCCCCCCCCGACCAACACTGCCCCCCCACACCCTGCAACCCCATGCCATTTAGATTTTAGATTCTGTGACCAATGCGCCAACTATAGCTTGAAGATTAATAGGAGTTTTTTCACACAGAGGGTGGTGGGGGTATGGAATGCGCTGCCAAGTAAAGTGGTGGAGGCAAGCACTCTGGAGTTATTTAAGAAATACTTAGATGGGCACATGAACAGAATGGGAATGGAGGGGTACAGAAAACTGATTTAAAATAGGAATCATGAGCCTTGGGAGACTCTGGGAAGTGTGTAAATAGATGATGATATTGATGTACTTGTTTTTATCCTACAGGTGCTTTGGTCCACCTTGTTGTCTAACAAGGGGCATACACATGATAGGTCGTGAGAGGGCTGCTCTTGGGTTTTTTTTTTCAAGAGTATCTTAGTGCTTTACGTTGTTAGTGTATGCTTGACCTGGACCATTTGATGGGCAACACGACAGCTCAGTGACTATCGCTGTGCTGCGCAGATACATGGATTTGGGCCTGTGTCTGTGGGAGCTTGCGCATTCTCCCCGTGCTTGCCTGGGTTTTCTCCGGGTGCTCTGGTTTCCTCCATCACAAAGATGTGCTCTTAGGCTAATTGGCAAAACAAATTCTCCCTAAATTGTCTCAAATTTGGTTTTTAATCCATAGATCTATAAACATGGACAGGGATCACGGGTAGAGGTGGGAACATCAGGGTGGCGGCACAGGCTTGTTGGGCCGAAGGGCCTGTTTCCTTACTGTTTTGTTCTTTGTTCTTTGTTGTCGTGGCAATGGAGAGGCAGCCTGCCATTGGCTGGTGGTGGAATGTTTTGGTCCTACCATTGTCAACATGGCTTCCTGTTGAATTCACCCCTCACTGCCAAGATCCCCTGTGCTGGAGGTGTGCTGTCAGGGGAACGGGAAGATCTCACTGGACTGAAGGTTCTGAAAGTTCCAGCAGACAGTTGATGTTTAGAAAATTTAGATAGAAATTTAACATCTTGTTTATTAGTTATATAATGATAATCTTCAGAAGTAGAACTTGAAGTGTCATTTTCTTCAAGAAAAGCAGGAAAATAATTTATTTTATATCTCATGTTATTCTAACGGATTTAAAATGCATGATTCTGTGCACAATAGATATTGCGTTGTGAAGTTAATACTGTTATATTATTCCACAGGGAGAAAATAAGGTATCAGGGAAACAATGCAGTTAATGATGAGCTTGTTGGAATCATGCCAAAGAAAGTAATTAGTGCGAACGATTCTTTTACTTAGAAATGGAACTTTGTGGAGAGTAATAACAGCTGCTATCATAACACTTAAAAAACAATTCTGAGATCCATCTACTTTAAAAATCTATTCTTCTGAATAAGTAGCAATTATTGTAAATCTCTTGTGGTTTTCGCAGCATTAAGAAATAAGAAAACCCTACAAGAGTTCCTTTTTTCAAATGTCTGCAATGTCTTTTTTCTCTGTTGTCCTGTATCAGATACTCAATGTAGCCAAGAGAACAGATTGAGTGACCTATCCTGAAGTACTGGGTGACCACAAGAGGTTATATAAGAGCATGGCTCTCTCTTCCCTGTCTTATGAGCATCCATTTGGCCTTTTCTTTCATGTGGCAATCTGCCCGAAATCACAATCTGGTGACATGAGACATATATATGTGTGAGCAGCGTACCGCGGTGCTGCATCTCACTGTGCTACTGTGCAACATTTAAGATCCCAATCAGTTCAAAGTTAAAAGACCTAAGTTCTGAAGTGTGAGGTATACTATTCTTGAATGTAATGCCTTGCAAGAGGTCCCATTCCTGACAACTGGGAAACCCATTGTCAGCATTCCTCCAATCTGAAACCATTTACAACTACTCTCTGGTTCCTGTTACTCATGGTATCCAGACCATCACCATTCATTTTATTCCATAGACTTCAACTTTGCTGTCAAGCCCATTACATGGAGCTTATCAAGCACCTTTTTGGAAGTCCTACTTCACCAACAGCATTACCTCATCAATGCTGTCACCTTCTCACAAACTCAGTCAAATTGGTTTGTTTTGCCTTGAATAAATTCATGCAGGCTTTCGTTAATTAATCCTCCTGCGTTCAAAATGTGGATCCTGAGCTGTTTCAGCTGATAGCATTCTCAGTACTTCTTTCCTTCTCCAGCAGGTTCACTCGTAGGCCTGTTGTTTTCTTCCACCTCAGACTATTGGAAAACTGTTCCTTTACTTGCAGATTTAGACTGAGGGGCAGAAAGTAGCTAATAGATCATTGATTCCTACAGTGCAGAAGGAGACCATTCGGCCCATTGAGTTTACACTGACCACAATCCCAGGGTCTACTCTGTAACCCCATGCATTTATCCTAGCTAGTCCCCCTGACATTAAGGGATAATTTAGCACGGCCAATCCACCTAACCAGCACATCTCTGGACTGGGGGTGAAAATCATGGCACCCAGAGGAAACTCATCCAGAAATGGGGAGAGTGTGCAGACTTGTTACAGACAGTGACCCAAGATGGGAATCAAATCTGGATCTCTAGTGCTATGGGGTAACAATACTAACACTGTGCCACCGTGCTGTGATAAAGTGCCAGTCACCAGCCTGTTAATACATTCAGAAGATGCTTTTACATTGCGTTGGTGAGAGACCATATGTATTATTTATACATGTATAGGGAAATTCCGTGTATGGCATGATGGTATTGGATTTTAACACGAAAAGGCCATGGTTGAATTTTCTTCCCCAGCTGAATTCATTCTACAACTTTAAGTTCCTCTTCTGGAGTCAAGATTCCAGATGTGTTGTAAATTTACTGATGATGTTAAAATAATACTAGAAAATGTGAAAACAGTTTCACAGCCCTACGTACCTAGGACCTTATCTTACCATTTTGATTTTAAATATGGGAGGATTTGAAACAGGGAGTGTTTCAGATCCAACTTTTAGACCTGTTCTGAGACATCCCAATACACTCTCTGCCTGCAAAAATGTTATCAAGTTTGAATTGCACTGTAGAACCCTGTGGACAAGGTTTAATGTGCTAAAAATGTAGCTCTGATTGGTACCACCAACTGCGCATGCGCAGAAAAAGAAATAGAATTTTACTCCCCTACCACATCCCTCCTGGGCCAGATAATGCCTTCCTGGCCCCACAGATATTGCCCCAACCCACCAACATTACTGACCCTCTTACCCCCGCCATGCCCCTACCACCCAGACCAATCTGCTCCCCTTCCTCTGCTTCTCCCCCACTGATCTCGGACAGAGTGGCAGCGCACCCCCATTTCCCGCCCCCTCCCCACCGATCTCAGGCAGAGTGGCAGCAGAGCCCCATTCTCTCCCATCGATCTCTGGCAGAATGGCAGCACGCCCCTCTTCTCCCCCTCAATAATCTCAAGCAAAGTGATAGCAGATCCACCTCTAGCCCTGCCTCCCCCCACCTAATCCCTGCCACTGATCTCAAGCAGAGAGCCGTGGAGTACTAGACACTTACCTCCTCACTAACCATTACTGATGGACCGCCTGAATCAGACTTAATTGGACATGTCTGTAAAATGGTAAAATTGGGTTCATAATGCTTGAAAACCCTTACTATTGAGCAGCCAGCATTAGTTGGAAAATAGATTAGCTGGTGAGAGGCATTAATCATAGGCAAAGGTAGCGATACATTACTGCTAATAGGAATTTATAAAATCAAGCCAACACAATCCATTTTGCAAAATTGAGTGCCTGAGATTTCACAGTGGTAGTGGCAAAACTGCCAGTATTTACTCCATTGAAACTGATAGCACTTCCGGAGTTCATACCTGTGCAGAATAACATGGAACATGGGGAGGCACAGTAGCACAGTGGTTAGCAGTGCCATACTCGGGTTCAATTCCCGGCTAAATTCTTCATCAGTGTATCTGAACAGGCGCCAGAGTGTGGCGACTAGGGGATTTTCACTGTAATTTCATTGCAGTGTTAATATAAGCCTCTTTGTGACAGTATTAAATAAACTTTAAAACTAGCCTATCAGTGATTCCACACTTCCCCACGGGGTATGTTGTTCTTATCTCTTTAGTATGCAATCCCCAAGTAATCAAACAATTCACAAGCCTTTCCACTTCATTGTTTGTCCTGTCATAAATGAAAAGCTTTGAAAGTTATTCCTTATTGACTGAGATGTCTTTAATGAGATTGGTCTTTAATTGGCAGACTAACATCAAAATTAATGCTGTATACCCTTGTTGTTCCTGAAAAACTAGTTTTGTATTTATGTAATGTCAAATCCATCCATAATAATATAAAAATCACACTTTTAAAATAATTATTTTTAATCTTTGTTCATATTGATATTTTAACTTATATTTTAAATAATATTCATTTATTTTTACTGTCTGAAAATTTAAAGTAAAATTCGTTTTAACTTCCTGGTTTGCTGTCTGTGAGAATACTGCAATATCATTGGCAACTTGCCTTGTTTCCTGATATTACTTCTGCTTATTGTCCCTTGAATTGAATTGTAATCCTCTTGATTTAGCATTAGATTTAAATGACTAGATTTTTCTGGGCAGTTTTATTAGAGGTCAGTAACAAGTGCTGTTACTCTAGTGACAAAAATCAAACAAGTTTGTATCTTTTTGTAGATTTTAATTCATAATGAGTAAAGCAACTGAAACCAAAACTTAATGCAATGCAAGCTGACACATTTTGTTCGTTGTCTCACATACCACGGTCACCACTTTCAAAGAAGTGCGATTTGTTTAGCTACAACAGCCCAGCTATTTCCAAATGGGCCCAATAGTTATTTAAATTCAGGATGTCCACTGCCTGGTTTCAAGATTGGAAGATTATTTCATCTTAGAAAGCCAGTTCAAAACTTCAAGAGATGTAATTCAGGCAGACAAAGAGACACAAGAGACATCGGAGATATATGAAAATGATTTCTAAAAGCACAGCTTACTTTTAGAATGTGATTTTATATGGTTTCCATTTAAGAAAACATACACGCATTATTATTATTAACTAAAATGATGAAGATATGCTGTGAGTTAAAATGCAGAAACACAAAAAACTAGAGGGGAAAAGACCCAGAAAGATGGCAGTGGACACAAGTACTTGAACTATAGTTGCACGGTTGGCCGATTAAGTCACAACAATGAACACATTTGTCAGCCTTCATCTCGCAGATAGAGCAGCCAACTGTGTCCTCCTTGTGAAGGACATTAGAGTTTAACTTGCTGCAACAGGAAATTAGATCATTAGCCTGGGAGATATAAGTCAAACTCATTGCTATCAAATTCTAGACTCCATCAATACACCACTGCCTCCCTACCTGCACTCGGCATGAATTCAGCTGATAAGACAATCCTGACTCAAATACCAAATATGTTGCTGTACAACAAGAAGATATGCTCTTCAGAGAAAACAAAAGAAGGTTATTGATTTGTCTCTTGATTATATTTGTCAACATAGAAAACAAGAGCACAGTTTTTGACTTTGCAAATCAGAATTCAATTCAATGATCATCACAGCAGATATAAGTTTGATGTAAAGCAGTCTCGGATTTCTCTCTCAGAACCTCTGCAGGGATGTGTTTCCATTTGACATCTTAAATTCAATAAATAAAATATCAATGTTTCAAAATTTTCACTTAAATGATGGTACTTTTTTAATGTCTGATCTGTGAATGAACAGCATGGTTGTAATATAAGCAACTGAACTTTAAGATCAAATCCGAAAAATTGCAATCCCATTATATTGAATGCAATAATTATATGGACATTGTAAAATACATTCTAATTTAATTTATATAATTTTTGGATTTATAAGACTGATTTTGCACTTTCTCCCAGTTCCGTCCGGTACAAAGCATAGAACATAGAACATAGAACATTACAGCACAGAACAGGCCCTTCGGCCTTCGATGTTGCGCTGACCAATATAAAAAACAATGCCCCTCCAAACTAAACCATTCCCTTCTCTTCCATATACTTATCAACTAACCGCTTAAACGCCACCAAACTTGGCACATCTACAACTGCTGCAGGCAGGGCATTCCACTCCCGAACCACCCTTTGGGTAAAGAACCTGCCTCTGATATCCGTCCTATAACTATCACCCCTTAATTTACAGCTGTGTCCCCTCGTGCTAGCTTTTTCCATCCTAGGAAAAAGGCTATCACTGTCCACCCTATCTAAACCTCTAATCATCTTATATGTTTCGATTAGGTCCCCTCTTAGCCGCCTCCTTTCTAACGAAAACAACGTCAAATCCCTCAGCCTCTCTTCATAAGACCTGCCCTCCATACCAGGCAACATCCTGGTAAACCTCCTCTGTACCCTCTCCAATGCCTCCACACCTTTCTTATAATGTGGGGACCTGAACTGCACACAATACTCCAAGTGCAGCCGCACTAGAGTTTTGTACAGTTGCAACATGACGTTGCGGCTCTGAAATTCAATCCCCCTACCAATAAAAGCTAAGCAGTCCATATTATTTACGCCCAGCTACTAGACTCTACCCTATCACTGTTACATAGAAGCCACAGCACATAATAGCTACAGGATGCACTGCAGATGCTCACCAAATTATTTTCACAGCACTTTCCCATCTCTGCAGGCCTGCTCAGCTCTGAACACTGCACCTCAGAAAGGCCGTTGAGGATGTACAGTGCAAATGCACCAGAATATTACCGGGGTAAAGAGGATTAAATTCTAAGGACAGGTTGCTTAAGCATCCTTGTGTTCCCTTTAGCAAAGAGGTGACCTGAAGAAGAGGACAGCCTCGACAGCTTGTGTGAATTTACTATCTAATAAATTGGTTGGATTTAAACCTGATGTTGTCAGACTTCTTACTGTGCTCACTAGCAATAGTGCTAGGGCCTCTGACATCAGAGAATTCCAGCCGCCAATTCCTCTTGTGGGGGAATCAAAAACAAAGGGAGAATTGAGTAAAATTGTCCCATCTTGCCTGCGGTGGGTTTGGTGGTGGGCAGGAGTGGGGAATCTTGCGGGAGCCAAAAAGTCAGAAACTGGCGAGCATAAAATCGTGTTACAATTTTCCCAATGGCAGCTCGGTTTTTCCTTTGGCAAATAGTACGTTTGTCATTTATATCATATGAATGTTCAGTAAAACAGCTGTCTGCTGATGACCCTTCAGCGCTTTCAATCTTGCATCACGTCAACAGGAAAGCAGGTTATGGACACGACAGTCTTCAGTTCACAAGACACTGCAAGTTGATTGCAACAAAGTTTTTCTGCCACAGTGCTTCACTGCTCTTTATACGCTGTACACCACTCTTTTGGGGCAGACCTGTCTTCCAACTCGATGCCCAGTTTAGTCTGCATAGACAGCACCACGCTGCTGGACCATTGGATCAGTACTGTTGCTGGGATGGGGAGTACAAGAATCTCTTTCAGCTCTTGGTGTTGGACTGTGTTGGAGGGACTAATGCAACCACTGCAACAAAGGCCTGAAGACAAGGAGGGCAGTGCAGGGAAAGGGATACTCATGATGACAGGCAGAAGGCCGAGGAAGTAAATGAAGAGGATAAACAATGAATGGTAGAGGGAAGACTGAGGGAGGGAAACCGGATCCCGACAAGACTGCAAGACAAGCTCACAAACATTGGGGTGAAAGGGGTACCACATTGTTTATTGGAAGGGGAAACACAAAGACTCCAGATGTGGTGAGTAGTGGACTTCTCAGATGATGGGCTTAGGGAAAGGATATTTGAGTCGAGGAACAACTTCCTCTCGAGGCTGCCAGTTCTTTCCCTCTGGGTTGCTGACATCCAACACAATCTGGTGAAGACAGGTGGGCTGGAGTCAGTGATATGGGTGTGCTGGGCTGGTATTTAAATATAGCAATGGAACCTTTGAACCCACCAGATGAGGCTGAGTGGACGAATCAGGTGCTAGCTGGCCAGATGGATGAGAGGGGAATTCACCTGTGCATAATGAATGAAGTTTCAAGCACAGAACCCAGTGCAGGATTCCGCCATTCTGACCCGTAGGAAAGGTACTATTGGAAACCACCACCACCCCACTTAGTCTAAAAAAACAGGGAAATCTGCCCCTTCAACACTATTATTCCCATAAAACTCATCTCCAAACTTCATAGTCTGGGCCTTGGCACCTCCCTCTGCGATTGGATCCTGAACTTCCTAACTCATAGACCACAATCAGTAAGGATAGACAACAACATCTCCTCCATGATCATCCTCGACACCGGTGCCCCAAAAAGCTGTGTTCTCAGACTACTACTATAGTCCTCATTCCCCAAATTCCTCCCCAGTTTAATTTTCAATTTGTTGACAACACCACCGTAGTGGATTGGATCTCAAACAATGATGAGACAGAGTACAGGAATAGAAGAGAGAATCTGGTGAACTGGTGCGACAACAATAATCTCTCCATCAATGTCAATAAAATAAAGGAGATTGTCATTGACTTCAGGAAGCGTAAAGAAGAACATGCCCCTGTCTATATCAATGGGAACGAAATAGAAAGGATCAAGAGCTTCAAGTTTTTAGGTGTCTAGATCACCAACAAACTATACTGGTCTTCCCATGCTGACACTAGTTAAGAAAGCTCACTAATGCCTCTATTTTCTCAGAAGACTAAGGAAATTTGACATGTCAGCTGTGACGCTCACCAATTTTTACAGATGCACCATAGAAAGCATTGTTTCTGGTTGTATCACAACTTGTATGGCTCCTGCTCTGCCCAAAACCACAAGGAATTACAAAAGGTCGTGAATGTAGCCCAATCCATCACACAAACCAGCCTCCCATTCATTGATTCTGTCTACACTTCCCATTGCATTGGCAAAGCAGCCAGCTTTGGGACACCACACATCCTTAGGCATTCTCTTTTCCATCTTCTTCCTTCGGGAAAAAAGATACAAAAGTCTGAGGCCACGTACCAAGCCACTTAAGAACAGCTTCTTTCCTGATGCTGTCAGAATTTTGAATGGACTTATCTTGCATTAAGTTGATCTTTCCCTATACCCTAGCAATGGCTGTAACACTATGTTCTGTATTCTCTTGTTTTCTTCTCTATGAACAGAATGTTTTGTCTGTTTTGTGTACAAGAAACAATACTTTTCACAGTATGTTAATACATGTGACAATAATAAATCAAATCAAAATGTCGTGACATTAGAACCAGGCCATGCAGGAGTGTAATTGAAAGGAACTTATTCAGATAAAAGGCAAGATATATGGAATATAAACAGAAAATGCTGGAAAAAAATCAGCATTTATACAGCAAGAATGAGTTAACATTTCAGGTTTTTAATCGTTTGTCAGAACTGGAAAATGTTACAAATGTAAAAGGTTTTCAGTAAAAACATAGATAAGAAAATAGGGGAGGGAAGGAAACAATAAAACAAATAGGAATATTAGCGATAAGCTAGCAGGCAGGTGAATGTTTGCCAGATCCCTGTTTTACAAAACCTGTTGGAAATTCCACCAGGATAAATGGCATACCAGGGGTAAGTGGATGATGGAGGAATAATATATTGGTGACGCTCACTAAGTATACAATAATGTAAGGTCATTTACATGGGCGGGAACTTCATTATATCATTGCTGGGGCAGAGCAGTAAAGTGGGAGATTTGCAACTAGTTAATAAAGTTTATTAAGTAGAATACATAAGAATACACAAGACCACCAGTAAAGGGTTAAATGATTCTTGAAACAAGTTAATAAGCTAACAAGAGAATAGTTTAAACATATGTAAACGCAATAAGAGAATTAAACAAGTAATTATGAGTTTAAAACATATACACTGATACTTTAATGTATTTTAAAAATTGTATGAATTATTGTTTGCTTTAGCCAAAAGCAGGTTACCACAAGGGATGATGGTAAAGGTGAATAATATAGAACCAAAGACCTGGGAACCATGTAGTTAACAAAATTCATACCAGAAAGTAGGTGTATTCATTGTCTAGACTTGGGATAGGAATGTGCCCAGATCCAGGATCCTGTGTCTATCCAGTTTGACAATGTTCCAGTGGGAATATCCATTGTAGTCAGCGTCAAAGGTAACCAGGCAACAGGGAAGTGACTTTAGCCAAGATGGGAGTTAGCATCTGGATTTAATGAATGAATGGGATGCCTTTATGCTGGATGGTAAAATGTAATTGGCTGGGATGAATGTCAGGGATTCTTATTGATGTGTGTATACTAAATATAACTGATCTTAAGCTAAAATAAGATGAAAATGATTGATAACAAAATCTATAATTGATCAGTTTTTGAATGTATCATTAGAATTACTGGAGAGGTTCTGTTGTGCTTTGCCAGAGATACTTAACCCTTTGATGGTTTCCTGGCAGTCACTGGTTTAATACAGTTATGTCTTTATACAGAAAACACTGATTTCACAAGTCTTGTTTTGTCTACATTTTCTTGACAGTACTGGTCAACTCGGTCACCCCACTGACAGATGCTGACAACTAAGCCGAGAAATTCCACAGCATGAAAGCAGCTTTGGGACTTTCTCTCATTCTTCAGCTCCTAATAACATTCCTGTCCATTGAAAACAGGGGTGGAAAATCCCTCCCATTAACTCTGTTTCTCCACAGATACTACCAAACCTGATTAGTATTACCAGCATTTTCTGTTTGTATTTGCATGGGTAATATTTTGTTTTCATGTTACTAAGAATTCAAATCTCCTTTTAAAAGTTACTGACTTTTACAGGGATTGCAACATCAGCAAGATGGATTGAGGTAAAGATTGAAATCACCAAGGGTCAGCAAGCAATCAGTACAGAAACTTTGACAGGACATCTTTGAGCAATACTCTATATGAGGCTTAAAGGACAAGGATTTTATAAAGGCAAGGAGGCGAAATAAGATTTGGTGCTTGATGGAGGTTAAGGTGCTAGAGTTTTGGCATCATGACAATGAAAGAATGGGAAGATGTGCATAGTAGTGGTTTATGCATATGCGTTTCATAGTATTTTTAAACAATCTGAACTAGTTCTGATTTGTCCGGGTGAGAATCGTCCCAAAAACAGTCCAAGCAGGAAAAATTTGTCAAAATTCTTAACCTTGCTGACAGCTGGGATTATCCAGCTGAACGGCAAATTCTCCATTCTGGCTGGCAGTGGTAGCACGGCGTGCGTGACCAGAGAATTCCAACCATTATGTTCAAGCCAATTTATTTCTCATCTATATTGAGACATTTTCCTTCGGGATATCATATAATTAGTGCATGATGTTGGAAATGGAATGCATTGGTTAATCCTCTAATAGCTGTGAACTTTAATCTATTTTCATTCTCACAACAACTTCATGTGCCCTGGTAATGGCCATGCTGCAAAGGTGGGAAAAGTATTAAATCAAACCTGAAATAGAACAGGGCTTGTCTCGATGTAAGCGGAGTGGGGCTGGGGTGAGGGTGGAACTAGAAATAGGAAAGATTAGTTTCTCAGTTGCATTTGACAAACATTTAACGCTTCACAAAAGACTGAAGCCCATTTCTGTCCTGTGAGATTTACTGGATGAGCATTTCCAGCAGTTCAGAAGATAATAATGTGACCCATTTTATTGCGAATCATCGCAGCAGCAGCAGTTCACTCAGCCTGAGATAAACAGATGTACGTTTTGGGAATCTCTGCTCCTATTGTTTTACCTGTTCACATCCAAAGGAAATGAACAAAGCAGTTATTTTTGAAAACCAGCATTACGGCATTCTGAGAACAGCAGCAAATATCCAAAGTCTTTTCATTTCTGAAGTAGTGACCACATACAAATGGTTCTGAAAGCCACGGTCATTACTGTTACCAATTTGCGAGCACTCAATCAAACTTAATCTGTGAAAGTCTTTATCTGAAAATGACATTCACCGTCTGCAGCTAAAGATTTCTTTCGAAGAAAATTGAGGGACGAGTGTGAAGGACCAAGAGGGAATATTAAGGTTGAACAACAGAAGAATGAAGATGACTTACAAATTATGGGAATGAACATTGGATTTTAAAAGTCAGAGGAAGGAAAGTCATAGAATTGTAGATCATTGAATTCCTACAGTAGAGAAAAAGGCCATTCAGCCTATCATGTCTGTACCGGCCACAATCCCACCCAGACGCTATTCTCATAACCCCATATATTTGCCCTGCCAATACCCTATCAAGAATGTAGACATTTACCAGTATAACTGCACAAAATGGAAATAATTTACATCAGTTGTAATTTGCCACTGGCCTGCTCCGTTAAGAGTAATGATGTAGAGATGCCGGCGTTGGACTGGGGTAGTAAGAACTCAGTAAGAATCTAGCAACACCAATTTCAAATCCAACTGATTTATTTGATAGTAAATTTACGAGCTTTCGACACTCTGTGTCTTCATCAGGCAAATGCAGGGTTCTGGTCTGCAATAGCACACATATCAACACAGACAGTCACAGATTGCTGATTACTATGCGAATCCTTACATCCAACCTGGTATTCAAGTGTTAAAGTGGCTAACAATGTGTGTGAAGGGAATCCTGAGCAAGTTCCGCACACATGAGGATGGTCTTAATAGGGATCTTGGCTTCATGACACACTATCTGTAACCCCCGTAACTTGCCTGGGTTAGCAAAAAACCTCACTTACTGTGCTGTCTGGAGAAATACACAATTCTCTAACCAATGCTCAGGATTCCCTTCACACACATTGTTAGCCACTTTAACACTTGAATAGCAGGTTAGATGTAAGGATTCGCATTCTAATCAGCAATCTGTGACTGTCTGTGTTGATATGTGTGCTATTGCAGACCAGAACCCTGCATTTGCCTGACGAAGACACAGAGTGTCGAAAGCTTGCAAATTTACTATCAAATAAATCCGTTAAGAGTAAAGCATTCTATAATTTTGCAATTATATATATCATAGATCACAGGCATAGTCAGAGGCAATAAATTCCAGGGGCAAAATTGGATCGATGCTGAAAGTGAATAGGTGCATTTTGATTGGAAATACAGGAAATCACTGTAAAAGTGAGTTTGGCCAGGAAAAGACACAAGAATTGGAACAAACAACAAAGAACAAAACAGCACGGGAAACAGGCCCTTCAGCCCAACTAGCCCGTGCCACCATTTTAATGTTCCCACTTCCACTCATGACCCTTGTCTATGTTTACGGAAATCTGCTTTGGAACCAAAATGTACAATGTTCTCCAATGCTGCAATGGAAGTTTTGGCTCTGGGAGTGATCAGGAGAGAAGCAACAAAGGTAATGGGAGTAGATGGTCATTGACATTAATGGCAGCAATACAGCCCTAAGGATGTGGATGAGTGCTGCAATGATATCAATGAGCTCACTCAAATGGAAAATTTGTCACCTAGGGTGGTAAAAGCTGAGTCTGTGCTCCACAGCTACCACTGCTACTTCAAAACTCCCGACAACAATTTAATCTTCCCACAACTCCATTCAGGATCAATTTTGGAAGTCAGATACAGGTAATTGCGAACTGGTTACTGAATGACTTAATACGCTCTTTCTCTTGATGTACCCTGGGTACTGATGAGAAAGATGGTGCATAAGATCATCACCATTAAAATGAGTTGCCTGATTCTCCACACCTGTAAAACCAACCTCTCCAGCATTTAAGTCCTGCAACATGAGTGTTGTAGATTTGTGTTCTTTTGCAGAAAGTTTTAGATAAGCCCATTTTACATCAGTATAGTTTTAGTCCAGTTATTGTGGGTTTTTCTTTTGAGCAACAATGAGCACCATGTAGAGGGACAGTTACTAGGTGAAAGTTGCTATAGTTACAGCTGGTGTTTATTGTTCATCAACACATATACTGATAGGAGCATAGTTCTTGGTGGACTGCTATCTCATGTAAATTGCACATTCTATTGCTGCCAGATATCTATTGACTGCCTGGTCAATATATATTTTTTATCAGAGATTAAAGCAAGGTATGTTTGAAAGCATTGATATTGGAAAACAAAATCTTTCAGAAAAGCAAACTTATGCAGCTATGATCTATGATGTATATCACAGCAAAATTATAGAATGCTGTACTCTTAACTGAGCAGGCCAGTAACAAATTACGATTGTTGTAAATAATTTCCATTTTATGCAAGTATACTGATAAATGACTACATTCCTTTGTATTATAGTATTATTGTATCAATAACAGTACAAGTGTGATGGAATGCTTCCCACTTGACCGGAAAAGAATGGCTCCAACAGCACTTGAGAAATTCAACACCATCCAGGACTATGCAAGCTGCTCGATTGGCATCCCATCCACTACCTTAAACACGCCTCCACCATCAGCACACCATGACTTCAATGTGTGCCATATAGTGGTTTGTACTTTTAAGGGCAGCATGGTGACACAGTGGTAGCACTGCTGCCTCACAGTGCCACTGACCCGGGTTTAATTCCAGCACTGGCTGACTGTCTGTGTGGAGACATATTGTCCCTGTGTCTACGTGGGTTTCCTCCGGGTGCTCCAGTTTCCTCCTACATCCAAAGATGTGCAGATTAGGTGGATTAGCCACGTTAAATTGCCACTTAGTGTCTCAAGATGTGTCGGTTAGAGGGATTAGCGTGGTAAATACGTGGAGTTTTGGGGATATAACCTGAGTGGGATGCTCTGTCTGAGAGTCAGTGGATACTTGATGGGCTGAATGGCCTTTATCTGCACTGTGGGGATTCTATCTAAAGATATGCAACTCCCAAATGCTCCTCCAACAGCACCTTTCAAACCAGTGATCTCTGTCAACTAGAAGAACAAGACAGACAGTATGTGCATAGGAACAACACTAAATGCAAGTTCTCCTCCAAGTTACACATAAATTACTGTCCCTTCACTGTGACAGGGTCAAAATCTTGGAACTATCCTACTGTACTATGTATTTACACCATATGGACTCCAGAAGTTCAAAAAGATGACTCAGCATATTCTCACGAGCAATTAAGGATGGGCAATAAACATTATCATTGCCAGTAATACTCACACCATATGAATGAATAAAAACATTAACCCAAGTACAGCTTTACACAAAATTAGCCATGTTATCAACAATCAGTGCTTACAAATCAATGCTTGATAAAATTCAAATTAAAATTGCTGCTTCATATTTCCAGGCACCATCACAGGATTTGTCCTGTCATACCAATAGTACAGACCTAGTAGAGGAGACAGAGAGTGGTATACTGTCAGGGAGTCCTCAGTATTGACTCTGGACACCATGAAGTCTCATGGCATGTGATCAAACATGGCCAAAGAAATATCCTGTTGATTACAAAGTGACCCACTCCACCCCCAGCACCAATGCCCTTCCCAGCCCCAAGCTGATAAACCAATATTCCTCCATGTTGATCAAGAAAGATGAGGTTTTGTTAGATGGAGCCAGGAGGTCGCCTGTCCCTGTTTGTATACATACATTTTAAATGAGGCTTTACAACTTTTCAAATGAAGGGAAGGATTATCAAGGGGTTCATAGTTTACAGAAGTTAAAACCAATCACAATCCAACCAGGCTCAATTTCCACGACCCTACAAATTTACTCCGTTAATCCCCAGACATAGGGTCAACTTAGCATGGCTAATCAACATAACCCACACACCTTTGGATTGCGGGAGGAAACCATGCAGACACAAGGAGAATGTACAAACTCCACATAGACAGTGACCTGAGGCCGGAAATGAATTGGGTCTCTGGTGCTGTGAGGTAGCAATGTTAACCACTTTGCCAACGCGCTACCCCCAACATCATCTGGGATCATAACAGTGCTCATATATTGTGTTAATGAGGTAAGGTGTCAGGGCATGCAGAGTGTCTAATGGCGCAATAAATTCACACGGGAACTGGCAATCTTCAGAATCAGTCTTCCTTATTTGTGCTGCCCAATATGTTATTGGGGATGAGGGTGAGGCGTGTCATATATTTAGAGACATAAACAATGTAGACCAACACAAAGAATTATACATTATTGTGTGAATTTATTACATTTATTTGCATGTTCTGACGTCTCTGGCAGAATTTTCCAGCTGCGCTCACCCTAAGACCAGGAAACCATGTCCAACATCAATGAACATTTGCATGGTACTGTCCAATCTGCTACAATTTTTGCGGGATGTGGGACTGGAAAATTCTGCCCTTTAGCTCTTTAACATATTTTATAAGCACACTCCGGCAGTTGAAAGGAATCTCATTATTAGTTTTGTGAGAGAGAGGTCATGCCTCACTAACTTGGACGAGTTTTTTGAGGAAGTGACAAAGATGACTGATGAAAGTAGGGCAGTGGATGTTGTGTACATGGACTTCAGTAAGGCCTTTGACAAGGTCCTCATGGCAGACTGGTGTAGAAGATGGAGACACATGGGATCAGAGGTGAGCAGGCAAGGTGGATACAGGACTGGCTGATCATAGAAGACAGAGGGTAGCAGTGGAAGAGTGCATTTCTGAATGGAGGGCTGTGACAAGTGATGTTCCTCAGGGCTCAGTGCTGCGATCTTTGCTGTTTGCAATATATATAAATGATTTGGAGGAAAATGTAGCTGGTTTGATTAGAAAGTTTGCGGATGACACAAAGGTTGGTGGATTTACGGATAGTAATGTGGAGCTTCAAAGGATACAATAGGATATAGATGGGTTGAAGGCTTGGGTGGAGAGATGGCAGATGGAGTTTAATCTAGACAAATGTGAGGTAATGCATTTTGGAAGGTCTAATGCAAATAGAAAATATACAGTAAATGGCAGAACTCTTAAGAATATTGATAGGCAGAGCGATCTGGGTGTACAGATACACAGGCGCTGTTAGTGGCAATGCAGATGGAGAATATAGTCAAGAAGGCATATGGCATGCTTGCTTTCAACAGCTGGGGCATTGAGTTTAAAAATTGCAAGTCATTTTGCAGCTTTATAGAACCTTAGTTAGGCCATACTTGGAATATATTATTCAATTCTGGTCGCCACACTACCAGAAAGGTGTAGAGGCCTTGTAGAGGTGCAGAAAGATTTACCAGGATGTTGCCTGATATGGAGGGCATTAGCTGTGAGGAGAAGTTGGAGAAACTTGGTTTGTTCTCACTGGAACGACGTAGGTTGAAGGACGACCTGACAGAAATCTACAAGGTTATGAGAAGCATGGACAGAATTAATATTCAGATCCTTTTTCCTAGGATGGAAAAGTCAATTACTAGGGGGCATAGGTTTAACATGCAAGGGCAAGGTTTAAAGGAGATCTATGAGACAAGTCTTTTACACAGAGCGAGATGGGTGCCTGGAACTTGCTGCTGGAGGAAGTCATGGAAGCAGATACAATAGTGAGTTTTAAGGGGTGCCTGGACAAATGCATGAATAGAATGGCATTAGAAGGATAGGGGATTTTAGTTCAGTTGAGCAGCATGGTCAGTGCAGGCTTGGAGGGCCTAATGGCCTGTTCCTGTGCTGTAATTTTCTTAGTTCTTTTGTTCTTTACCTTGTATATCAATACTCCTCTTCCAAAATCAAACATGAAAAAATTGCTTATGTTTGATTTGCCCTGAAACACCATTATCCTGACCGCATCTTGTCTGACCTGATCTCAAAGACAGAATCTATGACAATGACTGCATTGAATATGAATTGGACTGATAGTGTGAATGTACCTCACCAGACAAACACAAAAACAATTTTCCATTTAGTACAGTAATTTTTGAGAATCACTTTCAGCAACATGATTATAAAATACATTCAGCATTAGAAAGTAAAATGTACATTAAAGGGTATTGCGCAGCCTTTGATGAACATTGGGCCAAATAATTTAGTTTGCTCTGAGTGCTAAATAAAACTCTCCAGAAATTGCTTTGAAAATGAGACAGCCAGCAAAACATAGATGCAGGCAGTACAAAAATAGGTTGTAATTAGCAATCACTAAATGATAACAAGCATCTAATGTGTTTAATAATTGTTGCCATCTGAACACCATCTTCTGGGTTCAGCAAGAGAAATTTTACTTCAATGATTTTCTGTATCTTCATATAGAGTGGATTGATGGACAGTATGTTTAGATCCTTTAAGTCTCACTTTCCAATAAGGCTTTTAAAAAGTCACAAAGCATGTATATTTAACTCACTGTAAAAAAATAATGAAATAAAATAAATCTATTCTTTGTGAGATTTGAGCATATCCAAGTTTCCTTGTATAAAATCTGATTTAAAAAACTTTAGCACAGTGCAAAAATATTTAAAGAATTTCACATTCCATTTGCAAATCTTTTATTGCAAAACTAAAATTGTATAACATCATAATATATAATATATAAGTAATGTACAAACATGTATATGAACTTAACATCAAAGCATGCAAACAGACTACCTTCTCTGTATCAGCTTATTGAATATCACATCAACTCACCCATTGAGTTGCAATGTATACATGGTCCACAATGCCAAGTTCATCAAAGAGCACACATGACTATTGCACTGCAATGTAATTTGTCACGATATTAATAGTTCCTACTATATTTAACCTTGGCTAGGCAAGCTAATTCCAACTAATTTATTGCTTGTTTGAAGTCTCAACTCAAAGAGATTTCTGAGCATTAGGATGAAATTCTCCAGCCTCCCAGTCACATGTTACCTACCAGCGGGAGATGGCACATTGTTTGCTAGCAACAGGGTTCTTTGGTTCCCACTGTCAATGGGAACTCCCACAACGGCAGGAGACCCACACGTGGGGCATGCCGCTGGCAGGACCGGAGTAACCCACCAGAGTGAATGGCTGGAGAATTACAGCCAAAGCCTTCGACTGCATCATAAAACACAAGTCTCAAAGCTCACAAAATTACTTTAGGATGGGCCAGACAGTGAGGCATGGCTTTGTGGGCTAACTTTGAAAGTTTACGAATACAAGCTCTTAAAATCTAACTAAGACTTCTAGAGTAATACGTTTAAGCAAATTCTCAAGATAATGTACCTGGTTGAGTTTACAAAATCTTATTTGCCAGAAAAATATACGTCTTTTATTGAGATTATAGATTATAAATAGGATTTACCAATCTTGTCCATTCCCACCCCACTGCCAGCAAGAATGGAGAATTTGGCACTCAGCCAAAACTCCAATCATTGCAGCGGAACTGGAGAATGCCAGCTATGGACAAGGTTGGAAGTTTTTAGTGAGTACCTAAAGCACGTCAGTAATGTCACCTAATGCAATTTGAATTTCACCTTATGAGCAAAGCTTATTGAAAGATATTCAGACAAATATATGAACTAAATATGGTCAGATTAGTATCTCTGCTGTAGCTAGTGGGAATCAGAAAGTGCAGTCAACTCAATCTAATGTCCTAAAGATGGCCTGAATCAATGCCGACCGAAGAGTGTCCTCAGCCATGGGTCTTGCTAATAAAAATTTTAATGAAGACCAAACATATGTCTATTGAGTATTATATATTCGCAGAAAACCTCCAGCCTTGTTCATGGTTGGGATTCTCCAGTTCTGCTGAAAGTAAATGGAGCTCTGGCTGGAAGGCTAAATTCAGTATTCTTGCTTGTAGCGGGCCAACAAGATCAGACAATCTCGTCTCTTTTGCTGATGAGCGACATTCTCTGGTCTTCACACCAAAATATTCCAGTCCTGCTGCAATTCACTCCCATCTTCTGGGTTCTCATTGACAGTGGCAGGACCAGAGAACCCTGTCGCTAGCAAACAATCTGCTACCTGCCACCGGTGGGAAAAACACGGCCGAGAGGCCAGAGAATCTTGCCTCTTATCTTTTAAAATGTCTTTAGTTCAAAACATTCTTGGGAGTATAGAGTTTTAAACACCAGAGATACAACTGGTTTTCTGGCTGCATCCCATATTTCACAGTCTGAAGTGTTTTCAGTCGACATATTGGCAACAATTCAAGTCAGCAGCCATTTTCATTGTAGCTTCTTCTGTCAGGCAGCCATTTTATACTGCTAACTTCTTTCCAATCAGGCTTCCGGAGTCAATACAGTTTCATACTTGTGCAGGTGCCACTGGAAATGAACAAATTCAGATTTTCATCTGCTGAAGTGAGCAGCAACAAAGACAGCCAACCAAAGCTTCTGGGATAGTTTATAACATATGTTCTGGGATCTGAGATGATGTTGGAAATATTCTGTCAATTGCACTGATGGAATATTCTGGTAGATCCTGCTTAAAGTTTTTCCACAATTTTTTACAGTAAAACTAGAAGGCAAAATTAGAATTCTGACAATACTTACATCAAATGTGTTTTTTTATATATGTAAGTGGAAATGAAAAGAAATCAATGATTACAAAAACAGAAAATGCTGGAAAATCTCAGCAGGTCTGGCAGCATCTGTGGAGAGAGAATAGAGCCAACGTTTCGAGTCGTGGTGATGCTTACTCAGTGATAAGAGCAAAGAAAATCAGACAAGATTTATACTATGAGGGTGGGGGGAGGAGATGGGGAGCTGTAATTGGACCAAGGAAATGTAAATGATGATGAAGAAGGCTGAGACCAGGTGCTAAAAGTGTCCATTAAGTGATCAGAACGTGTGAATGTCAGAACAGAGGTACAGACTTTAATGATTGTATACTTCTTAAACTGTCAGATTTGTGTCCCATAATCTTCAAAAATGTGTAACGCTTACAGATTTGATTTGATTTGATTTGATTTATTATTGTCATATGTATTAGTATACAGTGAAAAGTATTGTTTCTTATATGTTATTTGACAAAGCATACCATACATAGAGAAGGAAAGGAGAGAGTACAGAATGTAGTGTTACAGTCACAGCTAGAGTGTAGAGAAAGATCAACTTAATATTAGGTAAATTCATTCAAAAGTCTGATGGCAGCAGAGAAGAAGCTGTTCTTGAGTAAATTGGTATGTGACCTCAGACTTCTATATTTTTTCCTGATGGAAGAAATGAAAGAGAGTAAGTGTGGGATGTGTGGGGTCCTTGATTATGCTAGCTGCTTTTCCAAGGCAGTGGAAAGTATAGTCAGGGTAAATGGAATGGAGGCTGGTTTCTGTGATGGTCTAGGCTTCATTCATGGTGCTTTGTAGTTTCTTGTAGTCTTGGACAGAGTAGGAGCCATGCCAAACTGTGAAACAAACAGAAATAATTCTTTCTCTGGTGCATCTGTAAAAGTTGGTGAGAGTCGTAGCAAACATGCCAAATTTCCTTCATCTTCTGAGAAAGTAGCAGAGTTAGTGGGCTTTCTTAACTACATGACATGGGGAGACAAGGACAGATTTTTGGTGATCTGAACACCTAGAAACTTGAGGCTCTTGACCATTTCCACTTTATCCCTATTAATGTAGGGGCATATTCTCCACTACGCTTCCTAAAGTCAATGCTTATATCCTTTGTTTTTGACAAAAGCCTGGCACAGCAGATTATTCATTCACTATAGATCTCTTCCTTCCTCATCTCATTGAAAGTTTTACTGGAAAACAGACATTAGATCTATTCTGCCAGCTTAATGCCCACACAACAAAATTTACCTTTGGTGTTTCCTCTTTGTAATTCATTTTCTTATGAACTTGCTTGGTTATTTGTTGCATAAACAGCTTGCTTTGATGACCAACAATGCCTTGGAATTGTTCCTGCATTTAAAGCACTGTGCTGTTGTTGTTCCTGCTTTATTAGATGTGGCAGTGTGGTGGGTCAAGTCACATCCCATTACCTTGAGAGGGATGGAAAAATGCAGAAGACACAAGGTTCACATTTAAGAAATGAGGATTTATTTAGACTTCAGTGAGGGCCCTTTTCTCATGGTGTTATACATTATATCATCAGGCAATCAATCTGACATTTGTGGCAGTTCTGAGTTTTAAAACATCAGTGAAGACACAGTAAGGGTAATTCATTAAAAGTATGGAGTGATGATGAGGGACACCTCTCTCTGATGACAGCCTGCTGAATAATTCTTGCAATTCACGCATTTGACAACAGCAGCCTCTGAGCCTGCTGAAGATCAGCTCCATGGTTGACTTGGTGCCTTCCACTTTCTTATTGATTCTTCATTGTGTGCAATGATGATGGAGAAAAGAATGATAATGCTGACTTGCTGGCCACACTGTAATACAGGCTAGCTCTTGTTCATCCGAGCGTCAGAATTTCTGTCAACTATGCCGACAGTGTGCTCTGTGGTAGTTTTTTTTAATGGATGGCGCTGAGCTAAAACTGCAATGCAGTTCCTAATTTTGTAAGGGCCTGAAAAACATCACTACTGTTCCAGCAGCACATACTCCAACTGTGAATCCCCAAAATTGATGTCCATTGGCAGATTAGTTTAAAAAAGGGCCATGGAGAAGGGGCCAGCAGGTCCAGCAGCAGCAGCATATCTTTTCATCCTGGGACTATACAAATCTTTTAACAATAAAATAATGTGCTTCATCTTTTAGTGATGACAGTTGACTTGGTGCATTCGAGCCTGCTAATCTGAATAGAGCTGGCTTAATGCACACTGCTAAAGAATGTTCAATTTCCTTAAAGGACTATAAAGGGACATTTAGACCCAGAATGGCATACTCGCAAGGAAAAACCAGTAAAACTTGGGCAAAGACTATCCAAACTGGTTGTGTGTTCCTGATAATGGAGTTCCAGTTCTGACAAGTACCAGTCATTTCCATTTAACCCTGATTTTTCCTTCTGGGCTATGCAAGTAGCTGTGTGCCTGTTTTAGCCAGCCACACTGAAAAAATGAAAAGGGCCTGACTCACTTCTGAGGTTTAGATTGATTTCAGGTATCCCTGGTGTGCACAATTTTGGATCCTTGTAAAATAGTTGCAATGATGTTTTTGATTTGATTTATTATTGCAAGACGTGTTTGTATACAGTAAAAAGTAGTGTTTCTTGCTACAGACAAAGAGAAGGAAATGAGAGAGTGCAGAATATAGAGTAATAGTCATAGCTAGGGTGGAGAGAAAGATCAACTTAATGCAAGGTGGCCCATTCAAACGTCTGATGACAACAGAGAAGAAGCTATCCTTGAGTTGGTTGGTATGTGACCTGAGACTTTTATATCTTTTTCCCAATGGAAGAAGGTGGAAGAGAGTACGTCTGGGGTGGGTGGGGTCCTTAATTATGCTGGCTGCTTTGCCAAGCCAGTGAGAAATGTTGACAGAGTTAATGGATGGGAGACTGATTTGTGTAATGTGTCTGACTTCCAATCTTAGGAATCAGCTTTGTACTTTGTAAAAGCAAATAAAAAGATACAAGAACAGATAGGAATTCTTCAGCACTTTTGAATGATAGTTCATGAATATACTACAATGCAACGCAAAATAGTGTTCAGAAACAAAGCAAACCTGGGAGTATATTTGTATCCTCACCATCCAGGTGCAAAACCCAGGACAACATTACCCACTTATTCTGGAACCCATCATATTTTCAATCCATTGCTTTTCAACTGAGCTATAAAATCTTGAGTTTCCCTCCTCCTCATTAATAAATAACACAAAGAAAGATTGTTTCCCTGTGATGCTGGATCAGTGCTGGGCCACTGTTATTTGTCATTTATATTAATAATTTGAACGGGAATATAGGGGACATGGTTAGTAAGTTTGCAAATGACATGAAGATTGATGGCATAGTGGACAGTGAGCAAGGTTATCTCCAATTGCAGCAGGATCTTGATCAATTGAGTATGAAAATAGATAAGTCCCCTGGGCCGGATAGGATTTATCCCAGGTTACTCTGGGAGGCTAGAGAGGAGATTGCAGAGCCTTTGGCTTTAATCTTCATGTTGTCGTTGGCTACAGGTGTGGTGCCGGAAGACTGGAGGATGGCAAATGTTGTCCCCTTGTTTAAGAAGGGGAGCAGAGACCATCCTGCAAATTATAGACCAGTGAGCCTTACATCTGTTGTGGGGAAAGTTTTGGAAAGAATTATAAGGGATAGGATTTATAGTCATTTAGAAAGAAATGGATTGATTAGGGATAGTCAACATGGATTTGTGAAGGGAAGGTCATGCCTCACAAATCTTATCGAGTTTTTTGAAAAGGTGACCAAAGAGGTGGATAAGGATAAGGCAGTTGATGTGGTGTATATGGATTTTAGCAAAGCATTTGATAAGGTTCCCCATGGAAGACTATTGCAGAAAATGCAGATGCATGGGATTGAGGGTGATTTAACAAATTGGATTAGAAATTGGCTAGTTGATAGAAGACAGAGAGTGGTGGTTGATGGGATATATTCAACCTGGAGTTTAGTTACTAGAGGTGTACCTCAGGGATCTGTTTTGCGATCACTGTTGTTTGTTATTTTTATAAATGCACCTGGATGAGGGTGTAGAGGGATGGGTTAGTAAATTTGCTGATGACACCAAAGTCGGAGGAGTTGTAGACAGTGAGGATGGATGTTACAGTTTGCAGAGGGACATAAGTAAGTTGCAGAGCTGGACTGAGAGGTGGCAAATGGAGTTTAATGTAGAAAAGTGTGAGCTGATTTACTTTGGTAAGAGTAATATGTGTGCAGAATATAGGGCTAATGGTAGGACTCTTAGTAGTGTAGATGAGCAGAGAGATCTCAGTGTACAGGCGCATAAATCTCTGAAAGTTGGTACTCAAGTTGATAAAGTTGTTAAGAAGGTGTATAGTGTGTTAGCATTTATTGGTAGAGGGATTGAATTTTGGAGCTGAGACGTCATCTTGCAACTGTACAAAACTCTGGTGCAGCCGCACTTGGAGTATTGTGTACGGTTTTGGTCGCCACATTATAAGAAAGATGTGGAGGCATTGGAAAGGGTGCAGAGGAGGTTTACCAGGATGTTGCCTGGTTTGATGGGTAGGTCTTATGAGGAAAGACTAAGGGACTTGAGGTTATTTTCATTAGAGAGAAGAAGGCTAAGAGGTAACCTAATTGAGACATATAAGATGATCAGAAGGTTAGATGGGGTGGATTGTGAGAGCCTTTTTCCTCGGATGGAAATGGATAACACGAGGAGACATAGCTTTAAGTTAAGGAGTGGCAGTTAAAGGATGGATGTTAGAGGTGGGTTCTTTACTCAGAGGGTAGTAAGGGCGTAGAATGCCCTGATTGCAGCAGTTGTGGACTCACCAAGTTTAAGGGCGTTCAAATGGTCAGTGGATAGGCATATGGATAGCATTGGAATAGTTTAGATTAAAGGGTCATAAAATTGGTTCCATTGGTCAGTGCAACATCGAGGGCCAAAGGGCCTATACTGTGCTATAATGTTCTATGTTCTGTGTTCAATTGGGCCAGTGGCCAACAAATGGCAGATGGAGTTTAATTTAGATAAATGCGAGGGCAGGACTTATTCAGTTAATGGTAGGGCATTGGGGAGAACAAAGAGATCTAGCATACATGTTCATAGCTCCTTGAAAGTGGAGTCACAGGTAGATAGAGTGGTGAAGAAGGCATTTGGCATGCTTGGTTTCATCAGTCAGAACATTGAATACAGGATCTGGGACATCTTGTTGAAGTTGTACAAGACATTGGTAAGGCCACATTTGGAATACTGTGTACAATTCTGGTCACCCTGTTATAGAAAGGATATTATTAAACTAGAAGGAGTGCAGAAAAGATTTACTAGGATACTACTGGGACTTGATGGATTGAGTTATAAGGAGAGGCTGAATAGACTGAGACTGTTTTCTATGGAGTGTAAGAGGCTGAGGGGTGATCTTATAGAGTTCTATAAAATAATACGGGGCATTGACAAGGTAGGTAGTCAATATCTTTTCCCAAAGATAGAGGAGTATAAAACTAGAGGGCATAGGTTTAATGTGAGAGGGGAGAGACACAAAAATGTCCAGAGGGACAATTTTTTCACACAGAGGTTGGTGAGTGTCTGGAACAAGTTGCTAGAAGTAGTAGTAAAGATAGGTACAAATTTATCTTTTAAAAAGCATTTATATAGTTACAGGAACACAATGGGTATAGAGGGATATGGGCCAAATGCGGGCAATTGGGATTAGCTTAGGGATTAATTTTTTTTTAAAATAAGGATGACATGGACAAGTTGGGCCAAAGGTCCTGTTTCCATGCTATAAATCTCTATGATTCTGTGTCTATGGCTCTATGATAAGTGGATACATTTCTTTCCAAATTTTGGCACAAAATACCAATCAATCTACAACTGCAAGACAGATACAAATGCATGATATTCCAGGTCTTCTTCTCACCCATTAGGTCCCTACTGGAAAATGGCAGCCTATCATTCCAGAACAATGAAGTATGATTTTATTTTGACAGCTGCTGAACTGCTGTATAGACATTCTGTTTTGGATCGCTCTATTATTTTTTGTCTTGTAGATTAAAGTTCAAGCAATTTGAGCTCCTTTACTATGATCTACAAAGCAATGTAGTTTGCAGCTTAATACCTGCCAATAATGCCAGAACTGAGCACAAATACTGTTGCATAATGTAGAACTGTATAGAATCAATTCTATGGATGGCAAGGCAGAAAGTATTAATCAAAATGATGGCTCCCTCGCTCATCTGATTATATTGTACTATGAACACATGATTAAACACATATGCTGTCACCCGAGGCAAACAAATACATCAATAATAAAAGTGTGATTGATCATTTTAATAGAATCAGGTCACATGAATGCTCCAGAATTCAGACAACCACCAAAGCTGCATGGTATTCTGGGGAGGGCTGGCTTTTATGATATCAGAGCACACTGTTTTCCTTATTGCATCTTTAGTCAGATAGTTTAGAAATGGACACTTACTATAGTATATGAATAAGCAGATATAGTTCAAAGTTGCAGCATAAATAGTCAATGCTAAATGTGTAAAAAGACAGTTTCATCATTAATGATGTAGGATGACATGAGAACAGAAACAACCTTGTGTGGAGATGGATGTCATTTTTTTATATTGTGGGAAAATGGCGGTATATGGTAAAGAAGGTTGTGTGTATATGTATATGATATGATTAAGATGAGGGATAAGGAAGGCAACTGCATATAGGATACAGGGTAATTTGATAAAGCTAGAAGAACTGGTGTCATAGGATTCAAAACTGGTTCAGTTGTAGGAGACACAGGGTGCTGACAGAAGGCTGCTATAGTGACTGGAACCTAGTGTCCAATGTTATACCGCTGGTATCTGTGCTAGGTCTCCTATTATTCATCATTTATATAAACGACACAGATGACTATATGGGGAGTAGGATTAGTAAGTTTGTAGATGACACAAACATTGTCTGGGTGGTTAACTGGGTGGTCTTGGGTTACAAGAAGATTTGGAAAAGATGGCCAAATGAGCAGATAAGTGGCAGGTGGAATTTAACCCTGAAAAGTGTGAGACAATGCACTTTAAAAGGAGTAAGTTGACAAGGAAGTATTCAATAAATTGCATAGTCATCCAGACTTGAAACACTGGCTCTGTTGGCTCTCCACAGATGCTGTCAGACCTGCTGAGTTTATCCAACACTTTCTATTTTTGTTTCAGATTCCCGCATCCACAGTAATTTGCTTTTATAAAGGAAAAAGCACCAAGTATGAAGCCCAGTGATTCCAAAAAACACCAAAAAATGATGTTGAGACAAGGACAATACAGGAAAATTGCCAACAGAACTCAAAGAAAGGCTAAAATGAAGAAAACCATGGAAGAAAATGTTACCTTTAACAGAGAGCTTTGATCATTGTATTAAAGATAGCATTTTCTTCCATGGCTTTTCTTCATTTTAGCCTTTGAAGGTTTTTCACATAATCAAAGCTCTCTCTTGTAGGTAGCCTGGATCAAGTTGAGAAGTGGTGGAGTTGGTGTCATTGGTTTGCCAGATACCAAACACCTTTGGGATTAACAAAGAAGACTAACAAGGATCAGGTCAACAAATGTCTGTATGCCACACACAGCAATGCAGACAATGTAATGGTCAGACAGAACTTAAACAAAGAGAGGGCAACTTGTAAAGATGTTCACAAAACTTTTAACACATAGTTCGGTATTAGAAGGAACACATTTCAAAAAGAGAGATGTTCAACAGACATACCCAGAGCCTGGGAGAGATAATCAATTCCTTCATTAACAATTTATATCAAATAATTGAGAATTGCAAATATTCAGCCTTGAAAGATGAATTAATTCAGGCTCATGTTATTGTAGGAGTCTCAGGGGAGACATTATCAGATTTTCTGCAGTTGAGAGAAGGTTTGATGCTAGTGAAGGCTATACAGTTAACAAAATAGTCAGTATGGTAAAGCAAAATCAGGTATTTAATCAAGGCAAAAAAGAGGAAGTGTTGAGCAAAAAAGGCTGATAGCGTGAAGTTTGTAGGACACAGAAGCAATAGTGCAGCTAATTTAAAACAGGGAATGAGTGAAGAACACATGATAGCCATCATTATTCATTGTTCAGGCTGTAGAAGGAAAGACTATCTTGACATGAAGGATGTACTGCCAAGAAAGCGGGATAGTATTCCAGTAAGAGGAGAGGGTATTGAACATCTGTTGCCACAGTAAAAGTTTCTAACACAAAAATTAAAGGATTAATAACTTTAGAAATGTTGCATTCAAAAAGTTGAAGGTGAATGAGAGAATATAAGACCATTATTGAGAGAAGTTACAGGATCAAATGGAGCACAGGAATTATTGTCAATGGATATAAAATAAACTACATATTATACACTGGAAAAAAAGTTCTTGTTCTTCCAGACAGAGAGCAGTGATAAGACTTCTTCCAACCATTCATGGTCCTGAAATAATTCAACTGAAGGTCAAGGAATAGGAAACTGCTAAACTCAGTACAAAGGATGAAAAATCATGGAGTCATTGAGGTTTACAGCATGGAAACAGGCCTTTGGCCCAACTTGTGCATGCTACCTGCTATTTTAAAATCCTAATTGTCCACATTTGGCCTATATCCCACAATACTCATCTTATCCATGTAACTGCCTAAATGCTTTTTAAAAGACAAAATTGTACCTACATCTACTATTACTCTAGCAGTTTGTACCAGACACTCACCACATTCCGTGTAAACAAATTACTCCTCTGGACACTTTTGTATCTGTCCCCTCTCACATTAAACCTATGCCCTCTAGTTTTAGATTCCCCTACCTTTGGGAAAAGATATTGACTATCTAGCTGATCTGTGCCCCTCATTATTTTATAGGCCTCTATAAATCATCCGTCAGCCTCCAAGCTCCAGAGAAAAGAGTCCCAGTCTATTCAGCCTCTCCTTATAACTCAAACCATCAAGTCCTGGTAACATCCTAGTAAATCTTTTCTGTACTCTTTCTAGTTTAATAATATCCTTTCTATAATAAGATGACCAGAATTACACACAGTATTCAAAATGTGGCTTTACAAATGTCTTGTACAACTTCAACAAGATGTTCCAACTCCTGTGTTCAATGTTCTGACCAATGAATTCAAACATGTTGAATGCCTTCTTCACCAGTCTGTCCACCTATGACTCCATTTTCAAGAAGCTATGAACATGTACCTCTAGATCTCTGTTCTGTAACTCTCTTCAACACCTTACCAGTAACTGAGTAAGCTCTGCCCTGGTTCGATCTATCAAACTGCGGCACCTCATATTTATCTAAATTAAACTCCACTTGCCATTCGTCAGCTCACTGGCCCAATTGATCAAGATCCCATTGCAATCCAAGATAACTTTCTTCACTGTCCACTATGCCATCAATCTTGGTGTCATCCAAGAATTTACTAACCATGCATATTAAATTCTCATCCAAATCATTAATATAAATGACAAATAACAGTGGACCCATCACTGATCCCTGAGGCACACCACTGGTCATAGGCCTCCAGTTTGAAAAACAACCCTCTGCAACCATTCTCTGGCTTCTGTCATTAAGCCAATTTTGTATCCAATTGGCTTCCTCACCCTGGATCCCATGAAATTTAGCCTTATGCAACAACCTACCATGTGCTACGTTGTCAAAGGCCTTGCTAAAGTCTATGTAGATAACATCAACTGCACTGCCCTCATCCACCTTCTTGGTTAATATTTCAAAAAACTCAATCAAATTTGTGAGACACGATTTTCCAACTCCTGGAACATTGAGCTGCCAGTCCCGTCCTTCCTTAGCCATGTTTCAATAATTGCTATAATATCCCAGTCCCATGTCCCCATCTATGCCCTGAGTTTACCTGCCGTGCCCGTCAGCCTCTTACATTGAAATAAATGCTGTTTAATCTGGATTTCCCTTGCACTCTGTCTTGCTTTTGCCTGATCTGTCTAATACTAGGATTACTGACACTGCCTTTACTATTTAATGCGCTCTCTTTAGCTCCTGATCTGTCCTCAACTTCTCTTCTGTTTCCCTATTCCTTTGAGTCCCATCCCTGCCAAATTAATTTAAATCTTCCCATTAGAGAAGTCAGAGAAATGTTGGGCAGGATTCTCTAGCTGAATACCAGCAAAGCTGGAAATTCCAGCCTGGGTTCAATGGAACTTTGAATGGTCCACTTAAGTTTTCTGTCTTGCCCACTACGATTCATGCAGCAGGTAAGATGGGAGAATTTTGCCCTTTATATGTGATTCCAAATCAAGAATATTCACTATTAAGATGAAAATCTTGCATAGATCTATGGCTCATCTTTAAAGTAGACCAATTTGAATGTCTAGAAAAATTGACAGAATACACGACAGAATTTCCATAGTTATTGAGAAGAATGAAAAAGGTGTCCTGAAGTTGGAGTGCTAGAACCTAATACATAAATGCTAAAGGACCAGAAGTTCATTCTCAGGAAGAGAAACTTATATCAAGCAACAAACTGATAGATAAACTTAACCAATGCAAGCAACATACAACAGTAGGTGCATTGCCATGCAGTCCTCCAAAAAGAAGGGAATAACCACTGCCCGGTTGACATTCAATGGCATTACTATTACCAAATCCCTCACTAGCAACATCCTGGGGATTAACATTGACCAAACAAAACTGGACTAGCCATAAAAATACTGTAGCTACCAGACCCAGGTTAGAGGCTAGGAATCGTGTGATAAACAACAACCTCCCGACTCTCAGAGCCTGATCACCAATTAGAAGGTACAAGTCAGGAGTGTAATGGAATACTTGGCACTTGCCTGGATGAGTGTAACTCCAACAGCATTGAAGAAGCTTGGCACTATCCAGTACAAAACAAAATGTTACACCTCCCACAAATATTCAATCCCTCCATCACCGATGAACAGTACAACCACATATATCTTCTACAAGATGCACAGAAGGAACTCACCAAGATTCCTTGGCAGCACCTTCCAAACCTATGACTTTACCATCTAGAAAAGCAACAGATATTTGGGAACAATACCACTTGCAGGTTTAACTCCAAGTCACTCACCATCCTGACTTGGAAGTATATCACCATTCTGCCTTCCTAATAACATTCTGTGTACACATAAACCACAGGGCCGATAGCAGTTCAAGAAGGCAGCTCACCAACACCTTCTGAAGGCCAACTAGGGATCCTGAATGTTGGCCTAGCTAGCAATGCAAACATTCTGTAAATGAAGTTTTAAAAACTCCGATTGAAAAACTTGAGTAGGGGACTAAGTTTTAATTGAAGATGTAGAGCCAAATACTTCATTAACCACGAAATTGTTCCAGCAACACCGCAGATGCTAAGTGAAATTTGAAAGACACAGAAAGGAGATTTTTTTTTAAGTTTATTTATTATGTCACGAGTAGGCTTGCATTAACACTGCAATGAAGTTACTGTGAAAATCCCTTAGTCCTCACACTCCAGTATCTGTTCAGATATACTGAGGGAGAATTTAGCATGGCCAACGCACCTAACCAGCATGTTTCTTGGACTCTGGGAGGAAACCAGAGCACCCAGAGAAAACCTACACAGATACAGGGAAAAAGTGCAGACTCCACATTGCCCCAGACAGTCACCCAAGCTAGTAATTGAACATGGGTCCCTGGCACTGTGAGGCAACAGTGCTAATGACTGTGTCATCATGTGCTAAAATCAAGGAATATTGCATTGATGGATGGCCAGAAAATATTCCCAAAACTATAAATGGAGCAAATAAGATATCTCAACACCATGGATGTTTTGGTGATTTATGATGACAAGTTGGTCATTCCTAAAATCTTCAGACTCAAGATCTTTCAGAGAATACATCAGGGAAATCTAGGGAAATCTTGGCATCATAAAGTGCTGGGCAACAGTGTGAAATTTTGTTTGGAAGCCAGAGTTCTCAAAACTATGGGAGGAAATTATTTTGAGCTGCATCACCTGTGTAACCCATCGTCAGGAACAGAAGGAATTGCTGGCAATGTCTTCATTTTCACCTAGATCCTGGCAACATCTCAGAATGGAACTCTTCCAGTTCACAGTGAAAATATTTCTCATAGCTTTTGACTATTACTCCAGATGGATTGAGGTCAAATGTCTTCATAGTCAGAAGCCATCATTAAATAGCTAAAAAAAAATTACCAGACATGGTACTCCAGGTCTAGTCTCTCAGCCACATGCTGGTTTTCTCGCCTCAGTTATCACTCTGTGCAGAGAATGGAAAATTCTGCCCATTGTTTGGATTCAAATTCTTTAAGGAGTTTAGAGGAGACTGTTTTTGTCCACATGACTAGAAACCCACACGCAGGTGAAGAAGGCTGAAAGAGAGTCATACTAATTGTAATTGTCCTTTTGTTGAAGAGTTACAACTAGCATTGTTCAGCTACAGTTCCTCACACTTCATAATGGTTTAGCTTTATCAGAACCTCGGGTGGGAAAATGACTATGGACACAACCTCCTGTTCTTCTGCACACATTTCTGTCATGTCCCAAAACAGCAGATATAGAGAGAGTAAGGAAGATAGAAGGTGAGTATCATGCATGTCAAACTAGAAACTAGACTGCATGATTTACCAGAATAGCATACAAGTGAATCAGTCTGGATTCCTAACCAGAATCCCAAAGGCCAAGTACTGGAGAAGGAGTGCATCTGCGATCTTATCTTGCAGAGACTGAAAAGGGAATAGTGAGAGGAACACCCTTATACCTACAAGAACACAGCAGAAACAGTAGACTGAGGCTAAGGGAAAGAACATTTCTCAATAGTAGTCAATACATTTAAGATTTAGAGTATTTTAGTTGAACCACTGTATAATATTCCATAGATCACTTTATGTTTAACATTTTGCCAACAAATTGGTGCTAAACATGTCAACACTAATGGCATAGATTGATATCCATCTTCTGTATTAAGGAATTGGCACATTCATATTCTATCAGACCACGTTTCTTCGATAATACGCATGGGACTGTTTCTTTATAAATTAAATTGATCATTTCGTTGTGGCTCTTAAATAAGGTTTTCATTGCCCTGGATCTACAGGTACTGCTAGAGACAAATCTGTTAGTAAAATTTAACCATTCACTGAACATTATACAAACTATGTACAGTACAGGCTTAGCAAGAGGCTTTACATAGAAGTAACTCTCAGCATATTCTGTTGTCACGTAATCTTACATCATGGAGGTTTAAACTTTCATATTTATGCATTTAGCATTAAGCCTTTTTACTACATCTCCCCCCCCTCCAAGTTTCTGACTGTTTTAAATACATTATTTACATTGTTCTATATAAACAATAATCTCTCTCTCAATGTCAGTAAAATGAAGAAAATAGTCATTGACTTCATATATGTAATAGAGAACATGCACTGTCTACATAAAGAGAAAATGGTCAAGAGCTTTAAGTGTCTAGGTGTCCAGATCACTAACAACCTGTCCTGGTCCCTCCACACTGATACTATAGTTAAGTAAGATCTCCTGTGCTTCTACTTTCTCAGGAGGCTAAAGAAATTCAGCACATCCACTACAACTCACCAACTTTTATAGAGTCATCCTTTCCAAATGTATCACAGCTTGGCATGGCTCCTGCTCTGACCAAGACAGCAACAAACTACAAAGGATTGTGAACGTAGCCCAGTCTATCACGCAAACCAGTTTCTCATTCACTGACTCCATATACACTTCCTGCTGCCTTAGAAAAGCAGCCAGCACAATCAAGCACCGCACTCACCTCAGACATGCTGTCTTCTATCTTTGTTCGATGGGAAAGAGATACAAAAATCTGAGATCATTAGCAACTAACCCAAGGACAACTTCTTTCCTGTTGCCATTAGAATTTTGAATGGACCTACCTTGCACTAAGTTGATCTTTATGAACACCCTGGGCAAGATTTTACAGCCTTGCTCGAGCAAGATCAGAAATTAGCGCCTGAGGTCAACAGACATTATTGTTGTCCGCTCCTTGCCTTCTCCGATTCTGTGGCAGGCGAGGTGGTAGAATTCCGGTGCCTATCTGTAACTGCAACACTTTATTCCTCACACTTGCCTTTCATTCTTCCTGTATATTCTATGAATGATACACAAGAAGTAATACTTTTCGCTGTAGTCCAATACATGTGACAATAATAAATCAAATCAAATTAAATTTCTCTGGGTCTCTCGCTGGAATTCTACTGCTCCACCAGGTGAGGGGCAGACAATGGGGATGTTCATTGACCTCAGGAAGTATTTTCCGGTCTCAGGTTGATTCTGGTTTACAAATGATAAGAGCTATGATAGTTTCACCAATTTCCATGACCTTAATTTCAGCTCTCTTGGAGGTCGTATAGGATTAAAGTTCTCCATGTTCTGCCTCGCAGCCTGTAGAATAGTGTGTGAATCATCAGAACATACGGAGATATTTACACTTGAGTCTGGCATTGAGACAAGACAGCATGTAGAACTTGGGATGAACTTCGAGAACCGTACTGCAGAAAAATCAGCTGACAGCTTACACAATACAATTGTGTTCTTTTAAAATAATGCCCTTGATTGCGAGACTGGCAACAAAGATATCACAATTTTGCCCAGATGGGTTTGAGAAAAAAGTGGAATAGAAAATAACAATTCAAAATGAGTGCAATTTTCTATTTTGCATAACTGAGCTGAAATACAAATCCTTTCTCAGGTTAATCAATTGACTGGACGAATAAATAAAAAGTTGTGGTAATGATTGTTTCTGGCATACCAAAACTGAACAGAAATCCATGTTATCAATTTCAATCAGTCAGTGATTCATAATGCTTCTGAATTATC
The DNA here is from genome assembly GCA_024679065.1 of Sphyrna mokarran. NCBI lineage: Eukaryota > Metazoa > Chordata > Chondrichthyes > Carcharhiniformes > Carcharhinidae > Sphyrna > Sphyrna mokarran. The sequence continues at coordinate 97,387,043 of JAGIQG010000003.1, read as the reverse complement.
AATGGAGTTGGATGAGGGAAATTATTAGGACATTCAGGAATTATAGTCGTGGCAACAAAGCAAAACATAAGGGGGGGGATTACAGCTCTTGTTTCCACTGGGTGGGTCGGGATGAGAGTGGAAAATGTCACAAAATCTCCAAACTGTATTTCACATTGATGTAAAAGTGCGATGTGATTGTCCCCATTCACGCTAGTGACATAATGGGAATCACCATGTTAAACATCAGGAACATCATTACAGTGCATTTGCATCTCATTATCAGGCCTCTGCTCCTGAATCGTTTCTCTCTATCAGAAAATCCATTCACATTGGCATGAGGGCAGACTGGCATTAAAATTGCAGCTGATCTCACATCTCATGGGCCTGGTGGACAGATCTCACAGAGGAGCTCAGTTGAGTGCATTGCTTAGGGGGAGAAGGTCATGTCTGGGCACTGCCCCTGACGCAACTGGGCACTGCTTTTACAGTGCTAGGGGCAGTGCCTAGGGATAGTGCCAAGAGACATCAAGGGGCAGAACCCAGAGTGTGGGGGAGGGGGGAATGCATAGAGGGTTGTTCCATATGAACTTCTGTGTAATAGGACAACCTTTAAAACCAGCATACCAACCTTTAAATTCTAAGTTGTTGGCGGGGCAGGCATGTGATGTCATGGGATCTGCCCATTGCCATTTTTTCATGTCCCCAACAATACGGCAGAGAAGGCCACTATTGGTGTCAACACGACTTTCCCTGTCACTGTCAAACTTCGGCAAATACAGGTAAAATTTCACCCATAAATTATGAATTCCAGATTTTATTTTATTTATTATTATAACCTATATCAGTATACCGTGAAAAGCATTGTTTCTTGCATGTTACATAAACAAAGCATGCCATTTATAGAGAAGGAAAGAAAAGAGTGCAGAGTGTAATGTTACAGTCATTGCTGGGGTGTAGAGAAAGATTAACTTAGTGCAAGGAAGGTCCATTCAAAAGTCTGATGTCAGCAGGGAAGAAGCTGTTGTTGAGTCAGTTGGTACATAACCTCAGTCTTCTTCCTGACAGTAGAAGGTAGAAAAGAGTACGTCTTTTCCACCTTGGTGTCCTTAATTCTTTTGGCTGCATTTCTGAGCCAGCGGGAAGAGTAGACAAAGTCAATGAATAGGACGCTGGTTTGTGTGATGAATTGGGCTTCATTCATGACCCTTTGTAGTTTTTTGCAGTCTTGTGATGTGCAGACAAGTGAAAAACAAATGTGCCTAGTATGCATTGCTACATGTAGTGAAAAGAAACAACTTCCAGCTGGGTCACATTCCATGTAAAGCAACGGACTCAGCTAATGATTGATAAACTTGTGGCAAATCAGAATTTCAAACAAAGACAAAACATGGCAATTAAGCAAACTTGTCAATAAAATGCCCTATTGCATACCAAATGCAAGTAATAAGTGTTAAAATCATAAAGAAATAACCAAGAAAACAGAATTTGTATTAGATTAAATTTTTACGATGATTATGCCAATTTTAACAGTCAAGGAAAATGTTTGTAACAGCATACTTGCATTTGCAATTACAATAATGTTAATTATGTAGCTTCTATTGCAGTCAACACTCTATCTGATTGTAATGAATACTAGTAAATCTGTTTCATTCACTACCAAGAGTTAAGAGAATACGCAGCCAACCTGTACGCTTTATGTTCAGAATGATCAATATGTTATAATGAAAATTATTATGAACTGTTCAGTCTAATATTCAGTCTTGGCTTCAGTAAATCATAATTTAAGATTGTTTTGTTCAAATTTCACTAAATGTGAAGGATAAAAACCTACAATATGCCTAATCCTATTCAGTTGCGCACTTAGTCTTCATTTGTTCATTCACAAAAAGAATTTCACAACGAGGATTCCTCATTGAGATTCAAAAGTAAGATTGAGTCATCATTCAATGTCTTCATAGCAAAATGTTACTTCTGCATAATGAATCAGCATAGGCTGTGTTGCAGTTGGATCTTTAATCAGACTGTGGAAGCACTGCACTAACTGGAAGATCCATCATTATCCAACTAGGTAACTCTAAAAAGGTACTGGCAACAAAATTGGATAGTGCCAAAATAGGCATGGGAACATGAAGCATGACGAACCTGAGCCCATTCCTTCCAATGAAAGCAACATGCAAACCTGGGCAGCACGCTAGCACAGTGGTTAGCACTGCTGCCTCATAATGCCACATTTGATTCCTAGCTTAGGTCACTGTCTGTGCACAGTCTGCACATTTTCCCCGTGTCTGTGTGGGTTTGCTTTGGGTGCCCTGATTTCCTCTCATAGTCCAAAAGACATGTTTGTTACATGCAATGGCCATGCTACATTCTCCCTCAGTGTACCTGAACAGATGCCAAAGTGTGCCGACTAGGGGATTTTTAAAATAACTTCATTGTAGTGTCAATGTAAACCTGCTTTTGGCACTAATAAATAAAGTTAAAACTCATGCTGCCATCCAGTCTAAAGGATAAAAGCATGGAATATTAAATATGCTGTTGAGTGGCTGCATGCTTCGGTAGAAGCTTAAGTCCATGCATTATTGAAAATCAGCCTGCAAGTTGAAAAAGAAGGATATATTCTGGCTGTAGAAGCTGCTGACTAGAAGTGGCTAGGTGCTGACTAGCAAGACTGACTAACACTGCAATAGACAGGAATCGTGCTTCAATGCTTTCAGCCGAAGTAATAGGCACCTTGATGTAGGAGAAGAGAAGACTGAAGGAGAGATGTCTTCCGTCCACAGGGGGCCAGGAGAACTTCCAGATACCCAGTGTAGTCAATACAAGGAGTGTAACTCCAAGGTACTGGATGCACAACCGCAAGAAATTTAATGACCTGATGGGAGGCACCAAGATTAGTGGATTGATCTCTAAATACCATATCCTTGTAAGTGAACCTAACTGCAGACACTGCTAAAATCACCACACCACTTTTGTTCATGTATCAATATTCTCTCTTAATCATGACTCATGTAACATATTGCACCGTCTTACACATTTAGCATTTCTGCAAGCCTCACAGCAACATCTCAGACCTTGCACATGTTCCCATCTATTCAGCACATCGCTCAAACGCTTTGCACCACTCTTATTGACATGTTTGCCTCTCTCAGTGTATAACAGAGTCAGCAGCACCCAGACAGCAGGGTATAAGCATAAATCTATGTTCTCAGTCTGAGGAAGGACAAAATACTCTCTATCTTTGCTGCAGCCACGACTAAGAACACAGTCAGTTGACATCATTGAATATGACAGTGCGCTAATACCCACTCTTCCTTTTCATATCCCGCTTCCCTCCATCCCATAGGCTGCACATAGTATAAGCACGAACCTCTTAACTCTCTCTCCCTCCACCAAATCAAAACTCTGTACTTTCCTGTTTTTCTTTTCAAATAATCAAGAGCTGCATCTGATCCAGAATCAGTGGAAGAGCATGAGATGGTAAGCAAGAAGACAGTAGTGATGAAAAAAACATTGCCGCTTGTTTTCACACTCACAGCCACAAGATCAGATACTGACTTCATGTATATTTTAGAGTGAAGTTTCAAGGTGGGATCTATATGAAGGTGAGATTCCAGGCACCAAATAGCTGCAACCACTGGAAGAGAAAAGGTTATCGGAGGGATAGGGAGTTGCAGATTAGGCTGGCCTATAGGAGTAGGGTTGATGGCCATACACATTGAAATGCTTGGTGCATTGGTAATCTTGTGTCAATAGAGGGGGAATGGAGGATTCTGGCACCACATTGGCTAAGGGTTCCTGCAGAGCTTGGAGCCCATCCATTCCACCTTGGAGGTGGCAGCCATGTCCTTGCAAACACATGTGGATCCATTCATGTTGCAGGATCTGAAGGGCAGTGTCTCAGCTTCCACTGTGGCACAAGCAGAAGTCAATCAACTTTTGCGTGTTGAATGGAAGCTCAGACTGAAGATGTGCAAGTTCTGCATGTTCTCTTGCAAATACAACTTACTGTCATAATTGTGGATACCAGTGTTCAAACAGGCTTTCAGAGTGTCACAAAAGTCCAGCAATTTTCCCTCCAAACATTGCCAATATTGCTGAGGCACTGCCCTGTGATGTGGCAATGGCTCTATGAAGAAGAAACTTGCCATTATTTCTCAGGATGGTAACATTTGGCATCTGACCACTGCCATTAGCAGTCAACCAGACTTCAGCTGCCCATACCAAGTTAAATCAATCCAAAGTCACTCTGTCCAAGTACAGAGTTGTGCAAAATCATTATTTAAAGCAATCTGCAGACTCTTTACTGAAAGGCAGAAGCTTTCTGTCAGCCGTACTACAGTAACTGAGTTAACAGCATGGAAGAGAGAAGACAGATACTCGATAAACCAAGGAATGTAAAGGACAAATATAGATGTTTTTTTGGTGTTTTTTTTATTTTAGCATATCATGCGTGAATTGTTGGTAATTCCTGGTCTGTTTCTTGGGATGGCAGACCTGATGCATGGGGAAATATCAGGTTGGGTTTTATGCCCTGCTTGGGCGAGATCGTAAAATCCTGCCTGAGGAATCAAGATGAGCAATTTGGTAAAGTCTTGGCCAATTAGAATTGTATTCACTGGAGTTCTGAAGAATGAGAGGGAATCTCATAGAAAACTATAAAATTCTAACAGGATTAGAAAGGGTAGATGCAAGAAAAATATTCCCAATGGTCAGGGTGTCCAGAACCTGGGGTTTGAGGATACAGAGTAGACTGTTTAACAGAGAAAAGAGGAGAAATTTCTTCACTCAGAGAGTGGTCAGTGTGTGGAATTCACTACCAGAGAAAGTAGTTAAGGCCAAAAGATTGAATGTCTTCAAGGGGCAGTAAGATCTAGCACTTGGGATAGAGGGATCAATGTATCTGGAAGGAAGGCGGGATCAGACTATCGAGTTGAATGATCAGCCTGAGCATAATGGATGGCCGAGCAGATTCAAAGGACCGAAAGGCCTCCTCCTGCTCTTATTTTCTATATTTTTATGATTGGCATTGAGTTCACTGTTAACATTATCAGACGGATCACTGAGAGTTCAGCTAGAAAGCTACCGTATTGCTTGTCTCCTCTTCTTCCTGAGCTGTTTGCCAAAAACCTGATGTCAAGAGCTGTGCTCTCATGGTAGTGAGATTGTGCAGCATGCTGCAAATCATGACAAATCTTGACATTGGCTCTGCCAAGTACTCTGGGACTCCACCAGAGAGGTTTAGGCAGCAGAAATATTGTTTAAGCTCCCAACAGTCCGCTCGATTACATTTCATGTGTCAGCATGATTTCAGTTATCTGTAAGTTACCCCCTGTGCATGGGTTGTGAATCTGTGCCGTCAGTCAAGTGGTCAACCGTTTTTAACAGCCACCTTTGGTCTGTAGTGATGGCTCAAATGCAGATAGCATAAAGACTGCTCCAGAATAAAAACAACATGACTGCTGTCAGGATACTGAGCTTTGATCTGCCTGATGCACTGAATATGGTAGTATACCAGACAGACCTTTAAATATGACAAACCACCAAACTCTTCCACCAAATCAGCAACCAAAAGAAATCAACCAACAACGAAGGTACCTGGAGCAGTTTAGGAAATCTTTAGCTGGCACTAGTAGGCTGGTCCTTTCTGCTGCTGAATAGGTGCTCAGCTGCACAAGGTTAACACAGGGCTGGAGAGTTGAGTTCTAAACTGGTAACGCTGCCATCAAATCAATATTACACCTGTATGATGGCCACAGGGGATCATCAATAGATCTCCGCATGGGCCTTGTAGAGTACAAGCTTCTATTAGACAAATGGAGGCTCACTCCATAGGAAGAGAGCAGCAAAGAGATTGAAACTAGCTGGTTGCATTCAGGCTGGCAGGTGAAGGACTCTGATGTTTGACCTGTGCACTGTAGCCCTGAGTGGCATTTCATGCACATTGTAAAGAAAGAGTGGTGGCGGTGGAAATCCAATATTGTTACAATACTTTATAGACAATCTGAACTGCATACATCAGCACATGCTCCCTGAACAAGGCTAGTGGTGGCATCTAGCGTAGCTCAGATCAGGAACTGCAGATATGTCATGGAAGCATTTTAACCAAAGTAGGATGCAGAGTGTCAAAAATGCAGGCATTATGGAACCCAATATTGTCCATATTGGACCCGATTTTACCATCAAGTTGCACCCATTTTCAGATGCAAAAACTTGCTAAATTTGGACATGAGGCGAGGAGCACGATCCCAAGCACCTCTGTGCTAGTTCTCCCTTTACCAAGTGCCTAAAAAAGCCGCAATTGGGACCACACGCAAAACGGGCATGACAGCAATTTAAATGCATTTGAATATATTTAAATTGAATTAATTGGCTGGATGCCCAACTTTACCAATATTTCCCCCTTTACCACAGTGTTCGCCAGTCGGAAATCAGCATGAATCAGACATGCTCAGTAGAAGTCCGATTTGGGTGCTCCATCAGTGAGGGTTAGTAAGGAGGTAAGTGCACAGCGTCCAAAAGCTCTCTGCTGCTTACGGGTGTCCTGTTGTTGTGGCCATTTTCTATCTCGGGTCGGAAGCGGCTCTGTGTGCGCATGGAGGGGTGGGGGCTGTTGCCCTACAGGGTCTCCAATGTCTGACTTGCAGCATGGACCAGTGTCTCAGCACTAACTTCAGCTCTTGCAGCTCTGCTGGATCCTAGTGCACTCAGCCTCACTCCCAGCCGAAGGGTATGCACAAAGCCCTTGCAAATAGCACTGCTACAGCCTCTCAACTTTGCAAGGAGCTGTGATTGTAGGGAGCATGGCATTGAGGGGCCTCCCGAGCTGACATCAACATGAAGCATCCCTCCGGTGACATCAATGGATGAGGATTCATAATCGAGACAAATTTGGCACAGGTGGGTAATGAAAAACATTTATTTACAAGGTGTTTAAATAAATTGTTCTAACGTAAAAACTTCCAAACAGAAAACATTAAAGTTTTTTTCTAACTAGTGCATCCTTCATTTGTGCCACCTCAGTGTAACTACAACTTCCTAACCTAATGTGGCCTACCACTATGTCTCAGTGACTCCCCAAAATGTACATCGGAGATGGACGGGGCCAGCTGCCTACCATGGCCCGTGGCCTGTGATGCACAGGGCAGGCTTCCTCTGAAGACCTCGGACCTTGAGGGTCCTGGCCTACTTCCAGATGTATGCATTGTTTCCATGATACCTCTTTATCCTGAGATGCCGCAGTGCCATGAAAGAGAGAGTCAGAAGGTGTAGGTACAGCCACATTCTCCTGGCTGGAAGGTCCCGATGGAGGCTCAAGCCCTTTCTCCTCCCTTGGACTTCGTGTGGGTCCCGGATCACCCCATGGAACAGTGGTGCTCCTGCAGTGAGCTCCAGAAGTTCCGACATTCTCTGGTACTGCATCCTACCCATAGTGGTCGATCCTTCTGTGATGGCCACACAGACATGGGGAGTCTGTGTCTCCCCCTGGACAGATAACATCTAGGGGAGACATTATCTGGCCTGGGTGAAATGTGGTAGGGGAGCAGCATTCTTATCATTTTTTTTTGGGAGCATTTGCAGTTGAAGGCGGTGATCGGAGCTACAGGATTGCGGGTGCAATAAGCCCCACCCACAGGCCTTCGCAGTACAATTCAAATTCGCTAATATTTTTTTCAGGTAGAGTGCACACTGGGGCGCCGGAGAATGGGTCTAAAAGTCGGATCTGAAACTCTCCCAGTTTGAGGGAGATGGAGGTTTTGGGAGCTAGGTCTTTTCTCTCTGGAGAAATGAAGGATCTTTAGCAACCTGATAGAGGTTTATAACATGTTGAGAGATATAGATAAGGTGGATTCTCAGAGGCTATTTCCTAGGGCTGAACTGGTCGCTACGAGAGGACACAGGTTTATGGTGCTGGGGAATAGGTACAAAGGAGATGTCGGGGTAAATTTTTCACTTAGGGGGTGGTGAGTGAGTGGAATCCGCTGCCGGCGGTGGTGGTGGAGGCGAACTCATTGGGGTCTTTTAAGAGACTTCTGGATGAGTACATGGGTTTTAATGGGATTGTGAGTTATAGATAGGCCTGGTAGGTAGGGATATGATCTGCGCAACTTGTGGACCGAAGGGCCTGTTTGTGCTGTAGTGTTCTATGTTCTATGTTCTAGTACTTAGAATCAAAATGCTAAAATCGGACCATTGACTTAAAAACCTTCTTGTCGTAAGCAGATGAATTAGATTAGTAATGTATTTCTTTCTGTTTGCACAACACTAGGGCATTAATGTTTGTTTCTTATTCACTGCAATTTATCCATCAATTGACCAGAAAATCTTCATTCTGAGCTTAGAACACAAGTTTGGATATATTGTTAATGAAGTGCTTTGGAGTAGTATTACTTAGCTTTCAGTGAAGAAGCGGTATGTGTTTACTAATTATTTCAATTAAGAACATTACTTTGTGCAAACAAAGCAAAACCAAATGAATTGGCAGCATGATTTAAACCCCATCAGGAATATCTCTGTGAATAAGCATAATGAGGGGCAAATCTACTCTTGAGGCTAGGATCAAGTTCATTAATTTCTTTCACAAAATAACTGAACTGATAATGCAACCGTGTAAAAAAAAAAATTCAATTTGTTTATTCAGGGAGTTACTTTTAAGCCTTTGGTTTATTCACAAATTATATAAATTTGAAAATGCAAAGCAATATTAATATTTCCTTCCTTAAACTGGCAAAACTCTTTTATGTGAATTTGTGTACTGATGATTTTTTCCACACAATGTAATAGCTGATGGGGTGGCACTGTGGCACAGTCGTTAGCACTGCTGCTTCACAGCTCTAGGGACCCAGGTTCAATTCCGGCCTCGGATCATGGTCTGTGTGGAGTTTGTACATTTTCCCTGTGTTTGCATGGGTTTCCTCTGGGTGCTCTGGCTTCCTCCCATAGTCTAAAGATGTGCAGTTTAGGTTGATTGGCCAAGGTAAATTGTCCCTTATTGTCAGGGTGATTAGCAGTGTAGATGTATGGAATTACAGGTATAGAGTCTGGGGTGAGATTCTGGTTCATGTAGACTCAATGGGCCAAGTAGCCTCTTTCTGTACTGCAGTGATTGTATGAAAGTAGTATTTCTTTGACATTATGAACTATGGTGGCATCATTCTGCCAACTTTATTTTGTTTTGTCTGGTAATAGCACTGCGATATGCTTATTCAGATATTTCACTACTATAAGGTACTAAACAAATGCAAATTATTGATGTCAGCTGACTATAAATGGCTCTTTTGATGAGTAATACCTTTACCAATCTGTTGGAAATAAATTTATATCTCTGGGCAATGGTTCTGACTGATCTCTGCAACTTACTCAGATTTACACAAAGGGATAGAACAAATGTTTAAAGATAGCTGCCACACTTTCACTTTCAAACATCTGTAGTCAACACTGTTTTATTTGGATTTACTAATTTTGATTCAAAACACTGGGAGGGAGAAATTAAAATTCATTCAATCATTTTTAAACCTAACTGCTCGGTAAAAATAAGTCAAATTGGCATGTCAAATGGGATGAAGGAATATAATATCAAGGGAAAGACTTTTAGCAGTGTAGAGAATCAGAAGGACCTTAGGATCTGGGTTCATAGGACTCTTAAATCAGCCTCACAGGTAGAGGATGTGGTTAAGAAAGTGTAAGATGTACTAGCCTTCATCAATCGAGGGATTGAATTTAGGAAGAATCTGGCAACACCAATTTTAAATCCAACCAATTTATTTGATAGTAAAAATAAATCGGTTGGATTTAAAATTGGTCTTGCCAGACTCTTACTGAGTTTACCCCAGTTCAACGCCGGCATCTCTACATCTTGAATTTAGGAGTCAGAAGATAATGTTGCAGCTTTATAAGACCCTAGTCAAATCTCTCTTGGAATACTGTGCTCAGTTCTGATCGCTCATTACAGCAAGGATGTGGAAGCTATTGAAAGGGTGCAGAGGAGATTTACAAGAATGTTGCCTGGATTGGGTGGCATGTCTTATGAGGATAGGTTGAGAGAGCTTTGTCTTTTCTCCCTGGAGAGATGAAGGATGAGAGGTGACCTGATAGAAGTGTATAAGATGTTGAGAGTTATAGATCGGGTGGATTCTCAGAGACTTTTTCCAAGGGCTGGAATGGTTGCTACGAGAAGACACAGGTTTAAGGTGCTGGGGAATTGGTACAGAGGAGATATCAGGGGTAAGTTTTTCACTCAGAGGGTGATGGGTGAGAGGAATTGGTTGCTGTCAGTGATGCTGGAGGCAAATTCAATAGGGTCTTTCAAGATACTTCCGGATGAGTACATGGAACTTAATAGAATTGAGGGTTATCATAGAATCATAGAACTTTACAGTGCAGAAAGAGGCCCTTCAGTCCATCGAGTCTGCACCAAATACAATCTCGCTCAGGCCCTACCCCCATATCCCTACATACTATATCCACTAATCCCTCTAGCTTACACATCCCTGGACACTAAGGGGCAATTTATTAGCATGGCCAATCAACCTAACCCGCACATCTTTGAATGTGGAAGGAAACCGGACTATCTGGAGGAAACCGACACAAACATGAGGAGAATGTGCAAATTCCACACAGACAGTGACCTGAGCTGAGAATCGAACACAGGATTCTGGAGCTGTGAAGCAGCAGTGCTAATCACTGTGCTACCATGACATTATAGGTAAGCCTATTAGGTATGGCTATCATCTGTGCAACTTGTGGACCGAAGGGCTTGTTTGTGCTATAGTCTTTTTATGTTCTATGTTCAAATAATCTGGTTCTAAGTACGTAGCCAACACAGTGGTCGGTACTTCAGCTAATCCTGATATTAGTCCAAAAGGAGGCAAAAGGATGCCTTTTATAGGTGACACAAAATATTGGAAAACCTCAGAAGTCTGACTGATGAAGGGTCATTCAGACTCAAAACATTATGTCTATTCTCTCTCCACAGATTTGTCAGAGATTTTTCAGCATTATCTGTTTTTGTTTCTGCTTCCAGCATCCACAGTGAGCTTGCTTGGCACCGGCAGTGCACATCATGTTGGATGTTAAAGATTACAGACATTCTTGCAGCTAATGATAACAACTGGCTTGATGTTAAGTAGAAGCCTGCAGAGTCAGTTACTGCTTGACATTACCAAGTAGGTGGTACCATGCTTGTAAGATGGTTTGTGTGCATAATCCAGGCCTGATGTCATGCTTATTCTTTCACTTTTCTCTCCTTCAACCATCAATTTATAAAATTCAGGCATTTTCAAAGCAATTACCATCATCAATCACTTTGAACCGGTTACACAGCTTTCATTAGATAAGTTGCTGCTCTCAGAACTGTGGCTTAACGTTATATTGCAATAGCCCTTTTCACATTCACACATTTCACATTTCTCTACTCACTGAACTTCAATTGCACTGGGCTTCCCAAGGACTTTGTAAGTAATATTTAGATGTTTTTGTTTCCATGGGAACATCTGACAGTCTGAAGTTATTACATGCAACATTGAAGAAATATCAAAATAGCCCCTCAGAAAGGCACTGAAACAATAGACAAAAAGTTACATCTGAGAACTTGCAGTTAAGAATAGGCTGAGTGTTTCCATTATTTATCCGGAAGGAATTGGTCAAATGAGCGCAAAATATTATGGTATTTTAAATGCTAGTATGTCAAGCTTATATTCAATGTCTGTGAATTCTAATGCTAACTTTAAAAAATATAGCATTTGAAGCTGGTCAGGTCCCCAGTGTGGGACCCAATTGTTCAATGTTTTATTACGTGTATCTGGCATTTATCATAAATCCGTGCAGTGCAGAAGCTTATCGAGTCTACACTGACTTCCCGATAGAGCACTCTACCCAGCCCTATCCCTGTAACCCAATGTATTCATCCCATTAATCCCGCTAACCTATATATCTTGGGACACTAAGGAGCAACTCTGCACATCTCTGGATTTTGTTTCATTAAGCCTTAGTGTGGTATCTGAAAAAAATAAACTATATTAACTCAAACATGGGAACAGGCATTTTAAAGCATTGAATGTGCACATGTGGAAACTGTTGTGTCATATCATCAAGGTATAACTCACAATATCCAGATCAAAATACCAAACAATGGAAAGTTAATGACAATTGAGCCTTATTTTAGGAGATTCTTCAGATTGTTTCTTTTCAGCACCCAGACACAATTAAACAATCCTTTGAGCTATTTTAATTTATTCAGAAACTGATAGCTATATATTAATTAAATGATAACTAATTCATAATTTTCAGCTACTAAAAATCAGGTTACTTTTAAGAAAGCACTTGGAGCGATCCATCTTCCCAACACAAGGCTTCCACAATGAGAAAAGGCACATAAAACTAGTTAGTCTGGAGGCACAAGTTGCAAGATTCCAGCGGTTGATAGGTTTGATGAAGGACAGAGTTCTTTTTGCTGCAACTGGCTTGATAGTAGACAGCACAAATTGTTACCTGGAGTTCACTTCACATTGGTGGTTAAACAGTAATTACTTGAGTTCAGTTCCCCTGGATAGTTTGCAATGTAGCTTGGGAAGGTCCTGGATCAAGCTGCCAGAGATACTAGTAGAGGCAGGTACAATTTTGTTTTCTGAAAAGCATAAGGTAAGGTGGGTATCAAGGCATATGGGCCAAATGTGGGCAATTGAGACTAGCTTAGGGATTAAAAAAAGGGGGGGCACAGACAAGTTGGGCTGAAGGGCCTGCTTCCATGCTGTAAACCTTTATGACTCTATGACCCCCTTGATATTAGATTAAGAACAGCTAGAATCTTGAGGTGTTGAACTAGAGTTGGGATTCCTTTTGTTCTTGGAGACACGGGTTAATGGTTAGGCCATTAGCATCATTATAGAAGATTAAGATGTGTGAAGGCTTGCCTTTGTTCGAAGCTAGCTGGAGTAGACCAATAGTCCATGGAGCCATTGTGTTGGCTGGGTTGGAATATATATGCTGGGATAGGAGTGTTACTTTCCTGATGTTTGAAGTGTTAGCCTTTGCTAACTTTGAAACTGCTGGACTTTCGCATGTGACTAGCAGGAGACATTTTGTCCACTCAGCAGTCGTCCATTTTGAACACACAACATAAATGATGACATGGGCGGCGCAGTTTCCTTCCACAGTCTAAAGATGTATGAGATAGGTTGATTGGCCTTGATAAATTGTCCCTAATATCAAGGGGATTAGCAGGATAAATGTGTGAGGTTATGGAAAAGGGTCTGGCTGAGATTGTGGTCAGTATAGACTCGATGGGACAAATGACCTCCTTCTTTACTGAAGGGATTCTATGATTCTATAAAGTAGTCCAGCTGATGAATATACTCACATATTTTCTTTCCTGTCTCGACTGTGACAACACCAGTGCTCAAAGAGGCTTTCAAAGTCTCAGAGTTACCCTCCACTAGGTATCTGAGGCCCCCAAGGAGTTCACTCTTCCACCATTAACATCCTCCTAATAATGAGGTTATGCTGGACCTAGCAGATCACAATCAGTAAGGCCATGGGGCCTAAAGGTGGGAAGAATAGACCCCAAACTCTGTGCAAAGCCTTGTGCAGGGTTGCTGATGGATTTTTCCATGCTTTATAACAGTGACTTTGACAGGTCTGCCAATGGACTGAGCAGTTAATTACATACGGCCATTAGCCATTTCTTTCCACCAGCCCACTGAAATCCTCATCCAAGCTCTCTGCAGCAGAACCTGTGTGTGCCAAGAGCCTGGCACCTGTACAGCCTTTGCCCCTTTCTCCAGGCGGTTCAGTCCCACTGATTCATCACTAGATATAAATCCCTCCTTATGCTTCCCTCTAAAGTACACACAGTGCCAGAATTTGAGCAAATGGTTATAAATGTAAGATTGAGTGCTCCTTTATCATCAGTGTCCTTGCTCTTCTTGCACTTCTTGGGTATCTGAAAGGACAAAAGTGCGGGGGGGGGAGGGGGAACAAAGCTAGAGTTACATCATCACATAGTGTGCAATTTGTATATCTAAAAACAACAAGGAAATGAAGAAGAAATTTGATGCGCGATAGATTAGGTTGAAACATATTAACATCTTCTAAGGTTTTAGCCTGGCTGTTGGTCATGACCACTCCAATGATGGCCAGCACTGTGTAAGTGCTGCTACCACTGGTTATTTGCCCTGTGGAAGAGAGAGAAAAGTGTGTCAGATTAGGTGATAGTTAAATGGTCATAGGTTTAATAGCTGGCACTGTATAAAACAATGTGGGTGTGAGGGCTTGCAAGTAGTGCTAAGTGTGTGAGGGTGAGATAAGGCAATGAAAGTTGACATCAGGTATACTTGATGGAGAGTGTTCATTTATAAGGTTATGGTGTTAGAAAATACATTCATTCACCTTGACTGCTTGTGTGAATTCATTAAACACTTCCTGCATTGTATCCAGGTCCTTGGGGCTACACATTGGCAGCAATGATCATCTGCTCACACTGCCTTCTCATTGTCTGTCTGCAGGGCCTCCTGAGGCCCTGCACATAGTGGATATATTTCTTCCTGTTCACCTCCTGCACCATGAACCTCCAGTTCTTCATTAAAGGGTGGTGGAGCATGCTCTTGTTCTGTTGCTGTATTTGAATTTTTTTCTGAACAGCTTTAGCAGCCAGGAAAGTAGTGCCAACTAGCTTTAATTGGTGCTAACCTTGTAAGAAACTGTCTCCCTGCTGAGGTGTCCAGCCACTCAGCAGTACTTTGAATGGTGAATCCACACTGTGATCAATATAATGAGCAGCGAGCAGTTAGCATGAAGTTTGTACGCATCCTGCATCGCAACTGATGAGTGCAGGTTAATCGCACATTGCAATCGCTTTGCCTGCTGTTGGACATTATTCAATTTTTTCCTTATATTTTGAAAATTGTGGACAGTAACCACAGCAACTCTGCAATGTAGAGCAGCAATTTATAACAGTGACTTTGACAGGTCTGCCAATGGACTGAGCAGTTAATTACGCACGGCCATTAGCCATTTCTTTCCACCAGCCCACTGAAATCCTCATCCGAGCTCTCTGCAGCAGAACCTGTGTGTGCCAAGAGCCTGGCACCTTGTATAGCCTTTGCCCCTTTCTCCAGGCAGTTCAGGCCCACTGATTCATCACTAGATATAAATCCCTCCTCATAATTCCCTCTAAAGAGAAGCAATAAAAACATGGCCCATGGTTGATTTAGACCAAATCTAATCCATAATGAAGCCAGTTAATGAGATCCCAGGTTGGATTTTATGGCTTTATTTGTTCAGAAACAATAAAATCCTGTCTGAGATCAAATGAACATTTCCATTGCCCCTTGTCTGCTCCAATTTCATTATCATGAAAAAGGTAGTGTCGGGCAAATTAATGGGGGCTAAAGGTAGATAAGTCTCCTGGTCCTGATGGAATGCATCCCATGGTACTAAAAAAGATGGCTGGAGAAATAGCAAATGACTAGTGGTAATTTACCAAAATTCACTGGACTCTGGGGTGGTTCTTGCAGATTGGAAAACAGCAAGTGTGACACCACTGGTTAAAAAGGAGGTAGACAAAGTGGGGGTGGGGGGGAGGAGGTAACTATAGGTGAATTAGCTTAACTTCTGTAGTAGGGAAAATGCTTGAATCTATCATCAAGGAAGAAGTAACAAAACATCTAGATATAAATTGCCCCATTGGTGAGACACAGCATGGGTTCATGAATGGCAGGTCATGTTTGACTAATTTGGTGGAATTCTTTGAGAACATTATTTGAGAACATTTGAGAGACTGTTCTCTGGAACAGAGTGTTTGGAACATTACATGTGCAATGGACAATGGGGAATCTGTGGATGCATATCTGGATTTCCAGAAGGCATTTGATAAGGTGCTGCACCAAAGACTGCTACATAAGATAAACATGGGTAATGTATTAGCATTAGTTAACTAACAGAAAGCAAAGAGTGGGGGTAAATGGGTGTTTTTCTGGTTGGTGATCAGAGACTAGTGGTATGCCTCAGGGATCAGCATTGGGATCGCATTTGTTTACGATTTACACAGATGATTTAAGCTGGAAACCGAGTGTAGTGTGTCAAAATTCACAGATGACACTAAGATGAGTGGGAGAGTAAAGTGTGTAGAGGATGCTAAAAGTCTTTAAAGGGATATAGATAGTCTCAGTGAGTGGCGAGGGTCTGGCAGATGGAATACAATGTTGGTAAATGTGAGGTCATCCATTTTGATAGGAAAAACAGCAAAATGGACTATTATTTAAATGACAAAAAATTGCAGTGCGCTGGTCTGTAGAGTGACCCAGATATCCTTATGTAGGAAGCTCAAGGAATTGGTTTGCAGGTGTAGCAGGTAATTAAGAAGGCGAATGAAATTTTGCCCTTCATTTCTAGAGGGATGGAGTTTAAAAACAGCGAGATTATGTTGCAGCTGTATAAGGTGCTGGAGAAGCCACATCTGGAGTACTGTGTACAGTTTTGGTCTCCTTACTTGAGAAAGAATATGCTGGCACTGGAGGGGGTGCAGAAGCGATTCACCAGGTTGATCCCAGAGTTGAGATGATTGGCCTATGAGAAGACACTGAGTAGACTGGGGCTATGCTCTTTGGAATTCAGAAGAATGAGGGGAGATCTTGTAGAAACATATATGATTATGACGGAAATAAATAAGATAGAAGCAGGGAAATTATTTCTCCCGGCAGATGAAACTAGAACGAGGGGCATGGCCTCAAAATAAGGGGAAGAAGCTTTAGGACAGACTTGAGGAGGAATTTCTTCGCACAAAGATTTGTGAATCTGTGGAATTCCCTGCTTCGCATAGAAGCAGTTGAGGCTACCTCATTGAATGTTTTTAAGGCAAGAATAGACACATTTTTGATCAGTAAAGAAATTAAGGGTTATGGTGAGTGGGTGAGTAAGTGAGCTCAGTCCACAAAAAGATCAGCCGTGATCTTACTGAATGGCAGAGCAGACTCAAGGGGCCAGATGGCCTACTGTTGCTCCTAGTTCTTACTATGTTGTTATTTCTGTGGCTCATGGGGTGGTAAAATTTCAGTGCCCATGTTTAATTCTGCTTCAGGACCACGTGTTTAATTCTGCTTCAAATTCCCAACATGTCCTGAGTTTATAATTGTTCCAGGAACAGGATTTTCCAGCCCTTCTCACCAGCAGAATCTTCCAGTTCCATGTATGCCACCAGCGGCAACACCCCATCTCGGATTTCTTTTTCATTCATTAGTGGGACTTAGCATTTATTGCCCATCCCTAGTTGCCCAAGGACAGTTGAGAATCAACCACATTGCTGTGGCTCTGGAGTCACATGTAGGCCAGACCTAGGATAAAGGCGCAAGTTTCCTTCCCTAAAAGATATTAGTGAACCTGATGGGTTTTTCTAACAATAGACAATGGTTTCATGGCTGTCAGTAGATTCTAAATTCCAGATATTTTTTATTGAATTCAAATTGTCCCATCTGCCATGGAATTCAAACACAAATCCCCAGAACATTGGCTGAGTTTCAGGATTAATAGTTTAGTGATTATACCACTAGGCCATCATCTTCCTAGCAGCAGACAGTGCAAACAATAGGAAATCCCACTGCCAGTCTGATAAAAAATGATCGACCTAGAGCATTAATTCTGATGCTGTATCCATTTGGGGTGGCAGAGTGATTTGCACTGCCGCCTCACAATGCCAGAGATCCAGGTTCAATTCCTGTCTTGGGTTACTGTCTGTGTGGAGTTTGCACATTCTGCCGGTGACTGAGTGGGTTTCCTCCAGGTGCTCTGGTTTCTATCCAAAGTCCAAAGATGTACAGCTTAGGTGGATTGACCATGATAAATTGCCCCTTAATATCAGGGGGATTAGCTAGGGTAAATGCATGAGGTTATGGGTGTAGGGCCTGAATGGGATTGTGGTCAGGGCAGACTCAATGGGCTGAATGGACTTTTTCTACACTATAGAGATTCTATGATTCTAGATGCTGCCTGACTTGCTGAATTCTTTCAGAATCTATGGTTTTCATGCAGACTTTATAATTTGTAGTCCAAAAATGTTGAACTGTATTTGGCAATATCTTAACTTGCAAGACCAGCATAACCTTTATCATTAACCATATATATTATCTTTAGCTACAGCCTTTGCCTCTTCTATTCCCAACAAACAATAATTTAACTATAAAGTAGACATAATGGCCTCACATTGCTGCATCTTCTGTGAACATGGTGTGATCTGCCCCTCCTAAATAGTTACATAGTCATGATCTGTGGCTTGTAATTCTGTCACCAGTGCTTTTCTGTGCTTATTAAAGATTGAAATTTCTTTGAATACATTCTCCATGGTGCTTTATCTGGCAGCAAATGCCTCTTGAGGCATCTCGTTATTATGTGCAATTTTGCAAAGGTAGTTGGGACACAGAGTGGGAAGCCACGTCATCACACAGAAACACAAACTGTGAAAAAAGACAGCGCCAGGGACGTTGAAATAAAACTGCTCAAAGCTTCAGTTTGTGTCACATCCACAGAATAGTTGTTAAGGGGCATTTAATTTCCTGTTCTGCCCATTGGAATTAGGGAATCCATTAAAGCCAGTGATAATGTAAGTCTTCACCAGGGTAATGCTTTGGATTCCAGCCAGGTTTTTAAAAATCAGGCCTTCTGCCACATTGATCCATAATTCGAAACAGATGGTGAATGTCAGGCTGAACCTGACACAAATAATAATATCACTGAGCGAAACATCTTTTCCTTCATTCTCTCCTGAACCCCATCCCACTCCCCATTGTTTTTTGGGAAAAATATACCAGGTCAGAATCATTTCTTTTAAAGCAACAGATAAGGGTAAAATATACTACACTATAATTCTATTTTGGTTGGAATTGAAAAGAATATCAATATTGGGCGGGATTTTACGACCTCTCTCGAGTGAGACCAGAAATTCCCATACAAGACAATGGACATTTCCATTGTCCACCCCTTGCCCGCTCTGATTCCGTGGTGGGTAAAATTCTAGCCATACTGTTAGAGTACAGGAAGTGAAGGATGTTGTTGAGGCACTTACAGAGTGAGCTGTGATTGGGTGATAGCTCCAGAGAAACTGAGGGTCAGGTCTCTGTCAGGAACCCTTAAAGCTCACTGTGGTTTTCTCTTCTTTACAGCACATGGTCTGGAAGATCATGGAGCCTGTGGTGGACCACCCCTGCCAAACCTTGCAATAGCCAACACTACATGGAATGGGAGGCCACTGTTTGTGGCCCTTAAATTCACTTGAGCTTTTATGCAAGTGACCCATTTCAGGATAGCACAAGCAATCTATGTGGCACCTCCCAGTTGGCCATGTGCAAATGCATTCGGGAGGTTACAAATGATCTTTATGCAAGAGCTCACATGCATGTTAACTTGGCCCAGTATCAGGCAAAGCAAGGTACCAAGGACATTTTTATCATCTTAGTAAAAGTCCCACAACACCGAGTTAAAGTCCAACAGGTTTATTTGGTAGCACAAGCCACTAGCTTTCGAAGCGCTGCTCCTTCATCAGGTAAAGAGCTGCTTGGATACGAGGGAGTACCCATTTAGGAGGTAGATGATTAAGTCAGTTAGGAGGCCACAAATACCAGTGGAGACTCATTGCAAAGCATGTGCTGATTAAGCTGAAAATTGGCCTGCTGAAAATGAGCTTCAAATGCCTGGATCAGTCAGGCGCTGCCCTATAATAGAATACCCACAGGACTCCCACATCATTGTGGTCTGCTGTGCTCCCCACAAGTTGGCGCTGCAGAGGGCAGACCATCTTACCTGGAGGAAATGGAGGAGTGTCACATCCCTTCAGGTGAGGATAATGTCAAGGAGGCCAATGAGGGTGACCACTCAGAGGCAGAGGCAGAAGAACCCCTGGATAATGGACAGTGCCTGACTGGGCCAGTGAGCTAAGGATGGCCTCATAACTTCAGGGATAAGAAAGACTAATGAGTGAAAAGCTCTCCCATCATGGGAACTAACAACTAACCAGAAACTTGATGCCAGCAGTACAAGGCTGTAACCAAGCTTCATCGGCAGCCATTTGTCAGATTCTGCAGAAGAGTGATGATGACTTGCACTGGGGACATAGAGATGCTCCTCTCACCCTCAGTGATATGTCTAACACTTGCCTGACAGACAGCTTAATGCATCCTGCCACTGAATGAGCTTATCATAGTGCTCAGAAATGCAGGAAGCGCAGCATCAGCTATCACTAGCCCCACCCACATCAGGAATCCTGGTGTTCCCGTCCATCCTGCTGCCAAGGTGGCCAAGCTAACAACCCCTCAACAGCCCTTGGCCTCATAATCACTAGAGAACACTGTTGGAAATGTTACCAATAGCAACATGATGTGAGGGTCAGCTGGTCAGCTGATCTGTGGACAATGTCGCCAATGGCAAAATGATGTGATGATCAGCTGACCCGATATAAATAGAGAGCAAATGGGGATTGTGGGAAGCTTGTGTAGTCCAGGGTGTAGTCTGAGTGTTGGTGTAATGAAGCTTCTTCATTAAACTGTTTTTTAATCACTTTCAAAATTAGTCCTTTTATTGCTTACAGTTGAATATCCTTACTGCCAGGTGAATCCCCTGTACTCCTGCATGGTATAGAGGGGAAGCTGGAGTGAGATCCAGAAACACCACTATTCTCTGGAGCTGCACCATGCAGTCGAAGCCCTGCACCATGGAGCTCATACTTTCAGCCATGGAGGTTGTGAGTGGGATCCACGCTCACACCCCTGCCATTGAATACATATCCTGTGCCAAAGTCTCTATTGTGGATACTACTTCTACAATATTGGCCTTGGTGTGCTGCAGTGGCGGCATCATCTTCCCAGATAGAAGGTTATAAGTCCCCTCCAGTCAGCTTTGAGTCTAAGGAGCGCTGCTGCCATCTTTTCCTGAGTTTCGTAACTCTGCTTTTGCAGTTCTATTAGCTATGGGATGACTGGAGCCAGAGACACCTCAGTGACTTGGGACCCAGCAGAGTCCTGGGATCTGGCATCACTCTGAGCACCGGTTCCCTGGAATGTCCTTGCCTCCACCTGCTGTGAGGTGGTCACCATTGAGAAGCCTATCTACTTAGAGAACCTACTGAGGTGTGAGTATCTGTGCTGGTGGCCAATGTGGGAGACAGCTGTGGGTCCTTTTCCAAGGTGGGGTTAGAGGACTCTTCCTTGTTCAGAGGGTCCAGGGGCCGTGAAGTTTGCCCTGGCTGCTTGGCTGACTGATCTGTGAGAGAAGGGGGAAGACATTAGTGCATGACAGGGGATAAAGGAGGGAACATTGATTACTCACTTGAGACTCGAGGAATGACAGCATGTCTTGTGGATTCTCATGTTTGCCTGCACTTAACTCTCAGAGCAGACACACTCTTCCTCTTTCAATTCAAGAGCTCTCTTCTCAAAAATTGTGAGGGTTCTGAGCTTGGACATGACTCCAGCTGGATGCACCCACTTGCTTGTTGTGGTTGAGTTTGTCCTGCAATGCCACAGATAGGAAGAGTGTAGATGGGAGTGGTGAGATTGAAGATGGTAATGAGATGTGGCAGGCGTGGGGCTCAAACGGGAGCTGCAGTTTGAGGACTACGGCAATTATAGGGGGAAAGTGGCGATTGGGTAAGGGGAAGAGGAAGGCCTCGTGCCTGGCATTGGCAAACCCTCAAGTATCTGGGTGAAAGATGGAGA
This sequence comes from Sphyrna mokarran, assembly GCA_024679065.1. NCBI lineage: Eukaryota > Metazoa > Chordata > Chondrichthyes > Carcharhiniformes > Carcharhinidae > Sphyrna > Sphyrna mokarran. The sequence goes on along the minus strand of JAGIQG010000003.1, from coordinate 97,365,369 downwards.
TGGGGGTGTGAAGGATCTGCTAGGTGGGCAAGAGAGAGACTGGAGGTGGTTCACTCACCCTGGATAGGCAGAGAAGTTGGTTCATCTTCTCCTGACACTGTTGTCTGAACTCTTCCGGAGTGCACTTGCACCAGGGCTGCCACTGCTTCCAGACAAGAGTGGGAGTTGTTGAAAGGCCTTCTCCTGGATCAGTGGGAACCATCCTGTTTTTTACTACCAGAATCAACATTCTGCCATTTTTTTGGGAAAAAATTCCACTCATGAACTCTTTTTCTCTCTTCATAGATGCTGCATAACTCTTGGTCAAAAGATTGAGGATGAGTTTGTCCCTGACAAACTTGGCACATCTCTTCATGGGTCTAGCGCCTGCAGGGCACTGCCTCTGTCTTCCTCCTCCTCCTCATATACCTCTCTATCATCCCTTATTGGAAGAGGTTATTATCTTTTCCATGTCCTTTCTTCATAGAATCCCTACAATGTAGGGCAATCATTGGACCCTTCGAATCTGCGCTGACTATCTGACAGAGTTTCTCACCTCTTCATCCTGAAGCTAACTGCTCGAACACCCTGGCTATCAGCAGCTGTGGAGAAGCTGAGCCACCCAGTCTAACCCTACTTTCAAGAATATAGTCTGTAGCCTGTAGGCTACAGCAGTTGAGCTTGCATATCCTGCTACCTTTTAGAAGAGTTGAGGGTTTCTGCATCTGTTACCCTTTCAGGCACTGAGTTCCAACAACCCTCTGGATGCATTTTTTTCACCTCTCCTCCCTTTTTAATCTTTCTGCCAAATACTTTACCCCTATATTCCCTCATTATTGACTTCTCTGCTAAGGTGAATCAGCCCTTCCCATCTATTCTATCTAGGCCCCCTCACAATTTTGAACATCTCAATCAAATCTTCCCTCAGACTTCTTTGTTCTAAGGAGAACAACCTCAGACCATCCAAACTTTCCTCAGCTGCATTTTCCCAGTGCTGGTAATGTCCTCATAAATCTCTTCGATAGCTTCTCTACTGCAATTACATCCCTTCTGTAATGAGGTGACCAGAATTGCACACAATACTCAAACTGTGACCTCACTAATGATTCATACAGTTCCAGCACAACAATTTATTGGGTATTCCTTTGCCTTGTTTGACCTCCCCAAATGCATCACCTCACACTTCATGAATAAACTATCACCATTTTGAAAATTTAATGGCAATCTCCCTAATCCCTTCTCTCAGACATTAATGTCAATGCTGCTACACTTCAGAGTGTACTGTTTTTTGGTCCTCCACAGGAACATTTACAAGCTGAAGAAACAGGACCTGGCGGAGGAGATGCTTTTTGTCCATTTGGATACAGTATAGCCCATTGTAATTGACTTTGCAGGAGTTTTGCCTGGATGTTTATGCAATGTCTTCAAGAAGGGTATTAGTGTTTGTTTGCCGGTCCTGCCATTGAATCCAGAGAATATAGTGGAGGCATTCCTGATGGATTCTCTCTTGTGTATTGCTGTGTTTCTGATGCACAGTGCAGGTCCCACAAGACAGGACTCCAAAGTTAGGCCCAGGCCCTATTTCTCGCCTGCATGCTGTCTCTTGATAATGTCATCCAAAAAGATGGTCACATGTTTGCTGACACCCATAGCCCACTTCACCATCACCTCTCTCGGTCTTTTAACTGACTGCCTGTCTGACTCCTAGAGCAGGATTTTCCAGTCATACACACACCAAAGCTGGAAATTCCAGCCCGAGGTCAACAGACTTTTGCACGATCCGCTACAATTCCTGTGGTAGGCAGGTCAGGAGGATTCCACCTCTAGTGTTTAAGTTTAAGTCTTAGCTTTATTTATTAGTGTCAAAGTCAACTTACATTAACACTGCAATTAAGTTACTGTGAAAATCCCTGAGTCACCACATTCTGATGCCTGTTCAGGTACACCGAGGGAGAATTTAGCATGGCCAATGCATCTAAACTGGAGCACCCAGAGGGAACCCATGCAGACACGAGGAGAACGTGCAGACTTCACGCAGACTGTGACCCAAGCTGGGAATCAAACCTGGGTCCCTGGTGCTGTGAAGCAGTAGTGCTAACAACTAGTGTTGGAGGCACAAAGATTTTCTTCAATTAAATATTGGGAAAATTGAAGCCATTGTATTTTGTCCTTAACACTCTAACATTATCTCTTTCCGTGGCAACTATTTGAGATTGAACAAGCTTGTACAGAATCTCAAATTTGACCTCAAGATGAGCTTCTCGACAATTATTAGTTCCATCAATAAGACTGCTAACTTCTACCTACACAGCATCACCCAATTCTGCTTCTACCTCAGCTCATCTGTTGCTGAAACTCTTGTTCATTCCTTTGTAATCTCCAGGCTTGATTACTCCAAGCTTTCCTGGCTGGCATCATCTCTCACTTTCTATGAACAGAGTATCCAAAACTCTACTGCCTTCATTTTAGAATTCTCTGTCTTTTTTTCAAATACGTATGTGTCCTCACCGTCCCTATCTCTGCAGTGTTCTTCAGCTCTGTAACCTTCTGTAATAAATGCCTTCCAATTTGGTCTCTCGCACAATCCCAATTTTAATTTCTTCATTGTTACTGGCTATACCTTCAGGCCACAATTCTGAAATTCCCTCTGTAAATCTTTCCATCTCTCCATCCTTCTTTAAGATGTTCCTTTAAAGGCTAGATCACTAAGTGTGTAACTTCATATCTACTAATGATAGCTACTAACGCAAAACAAATCTGAAATAAAAAGACTTGAAGGCATGGCCAACAATGGTGAAGCGATTAAAAATCAGAAATGCACAAGAAGCCAGAATTAGAGGAGCACAGCCCTGTTAGATTACTATTGCTGAGTCTATTCATGACTTTATTGATGGATGGGAGGAGTTGGTGATTTCTTTTGTGTCTTATGGACAGCACATGCATGCACAATCAGATGGATGCCAATGCTATTGCTGTAAGGAAGTAGCTATGCTGTTGTCTATAGCCAGGATATACAGTTAGTCTCCATACCACTTGCTATGTCCAGTATACTCATATACTCCTTAAAGTTGTGTGGAATGAACATTAGCTGGACATGGATAACCATAATCATGGGTGTTTTGAGAGAAAGTAGAAAAGGATCATTTAGTTTGCGGTTTTGGCTAACAGGTCTCTTAATTCTGGCATTTATGTGCACTCCTGCATCATATTTGAAGATAAGGATGTACCTGTAGACCCCTCCTCTTGTTAGTACTTAACTAGCATTTTCAGCAGAACGTAATTAAACTATAGAGGTTTGCTGTGATAGAGAGTTTAGCTCAGTCAATATGCCATTGCTTTTTGTGGTCAGAATGAAGAAAACCTAATTTTAAAATTTCATGCATTCTTTTTAGGAATCATTTTAGGAACTGTTCACAAGCCATCCGATAATGTAATGAATACCCACACATGTCTTTGTTATCATATGTTTGCTGCCTGGAATCTCTAACTTGCATCATCTCCTTCAACATTCAAGGGCTTTCTCAAAACCTGATCATTTGATATGACCTTTGGTCTTCTCTCCTGCTTTTGTCCAGAATCTTGCTGAATATTCAATATTTTTGCTGCAACTTACAAACTTGATGAATTAAGCTGCAGTCACAGAAATAGTAATTCACTTATGCACCTCTCCAAAGATAGTTGTGTGTCACAGACACAGTTCATAAAATGACAGGCACTACCAGCATGCCATGAATATATTATAGAAGAAACGAAAGCTCAGAATATGTCAGCTGAATTGGTTCGACACAAATTGGATACTCTTGTTTTATAAGTAGGTCAGAATCATATTATACGGAAGTCTAAATGGCGCAATATCTGATGCTGTCTTTTGGTTCATACACAAACCTAAAAAACTCAATCGGCTGAATTAATGTAATGATGAAGGATTACCCTCGAAACATTAAAATATCTTCCCTTTTTACAGATGCAGATAGGTGTTATGTACTCTGTTTAAGGCACAAAACATTTATTTTCCCTTTATATCTGAGTCCCACTGTTAAACCAGTATGAATTAAGCACAAAAAGAGGCCCTCTCTCTTTAGAGAGGGCCAGGAAAATTAACCATTTTCCCTTGTACAGACTACTTTCAATCATTTCCTGTCAGTTAAACAGATAGAAGAAATGTCCCTCAATCATCAAAGTAAGCACATCTTCCAAAAACATGACATTAATGTGTCAGAGACCAAAATCTATTAACTCACGCAGGTAACAGACAGCTTGATACTGTTTTATAAAGCACCCGATAATAGTCAAGAGATGAGTGAATAAATTGGAAGACAATAGTGGAAAGAAACTGATATTATTCAGCAAAAGAAGCCACAAAAAATTTTGACAGCTGTCAAGAGTAAAAATGTATTGGTTCCAAGCGTACTCGGAGAAATACAATCTTATTGACCCTGCCACTGAAGAACGGACAAAAACTGAGTGCTCAAATAGAACATAGAACATAGAACATTACAGCACAGAACAGGCCCTTCGGCCTTCGATGTTGCGCCGACCAATATAAAAAGCAATGCCCCTCCAAACTAAACCATTCCCTTCTCTTCCATATACTTATCAACTAACCTCTTAAACGCCACCAAACTTGGCGCATCTACAACTGCTGCAGGCAGGGCATTCCACTCCCGAACCACCCTTTGGGTAAAGAACCTACCTCTGATATCCGTCCTATAACTATCACCCCTTAATTTAAAGCTGTGTCCCCTCGTGCTAGCTTTCTCCATCCTAGGAAAAGGCTATCACTGTCCACCCTATCTAAACCTCTAATCATCTTATATGTTTCGATAAGGTCCCCTCTTAGCCGCCTCCTTTCTAACGAAAACAACCTCAAATCCCTCAGCCTCTCTTCATAAGACCTGCCCTCCATACCAGGCAACATCCTGGTAAACCTCCTCTGTACCCTCTCCAATGCCTCCACATCTTTCTTATAATGCGGGGACCAGAACTGCACACAATACTCCAAGTGCGGCCGTACTAGAGTTTTGTACAGTTGCAACATGACGTTGCGGCTCCGAAATTCAATCCCCCTACCAATAAAAGCTAAGACTCCATATGCCTTCTTAACAACCTTCTCGACTTGACTGCCTACTTTCAGGGATCTATGCACATACACACCAAGATCCCTCTGTTCATCAAGACTACTAAGAATCCTACCATTAGCCCTATACTCTACACATTTATTATTTCTGCCATAGTGCATTACCTCACACTTTTCCACATTAAACTCCATTTGCCACCTCTCGGCCCAGCTCTGCAACTTGTCCAAGTCTCTCTGCAAACTATAACACCCCTCTTCACTATCTACCACTCCACCGACTTTAGTGTCATCTGCAAATTTACTAATCCATCCTTCATTACCCTCATCCAGATCATTTATAAAAATTACAAACAGCAGGGGCCCCAAAACAGACCCCTGAGGTACACCACTTGTCATGGTGAACTCCACGATGAATATCTCCCATCAATCACCACCCTCTGTCTTCTATCTGCTAGCCAATTCCTAATCCAATTAGCTAAATCACCCTCTATCCCATACATCTGCATTTTCTGCAGAAGTCTTCCATGAGCCACCTTATCAAACACCTTACTAAAGCCCGTATATACCACATCAACCGCCTTACCCCCATCCACCTAATAATTAATTATTAATAAATAATTAATTATCTTACATTTTATGTCATCAAAAAAATCTGGAGCTTCCTTATTTAAACTAAATAAGGAAGAGCCAAGGTTTGAGAGATACATTCCCAAAGTGTTTGAGATTTCTCAGTTAATGTTTTTAGGAGTCTCAGTACATTTCATGGATGTGAAGATACTTCTAATAAATTAGGTGTCACAACTAGTTTTGGGGCAGTGTGTTATTATTTACACAGGGAGTCGGAGTTACTATGACAATATGTAATTTTACATGCATGTTGTAGCCTAGTGCAGTGGATGGTAGAGACTCTAATTACAGCAAGATGTAACCAAAGGGCTGGCATGCTGGCACAGTGATTAGCACTGCTCAGGGACTTGGATTGAATTCCAGCCTTGAGCAACTGTCTGCATGGAGTTTACATGTTCTCTCCATGTCTAAGTGAGTTTCCTGTTTCCTAAGTAAGAAATGGGATGCCCCCATTTCTTCCCACAATCCATAGATGTGCTGGTTAGATTGATTCACCATGTTAAGTTGTCCCTTAGTGTCATGGAGATTAGCTGGGTAAATATGTGGGTTTGTAGGGATAGGACCTAGGTTGGATTGTTGTTGATGCTGGCTTGATGGGACGAGTGGCCACTTCTGCGCTGAAGGAATTCTATGAGTCTATGACTACCAAGATAGATGTTTCAAAAATTCTGATCAATCTAGAAGTCTACAAATGTTTAGGGAAATAGTGGAATGTCAACAACTATGGGGTCATAAGTTGCTGTCAAAACAATAACGAGAAAAATTATTTGTTGTTCTTTTATCTGATGTTCAGCAATTATTTCACACAACTGAGCAACAGATGTGAAATGTGAGATGTTAAATGTTAACATCTGAAAGTTGCTGCCCAGTATGCACTGTTTCACCTTTAGCTTGTGAAAATGGCATCCCATGGTTTCTCTTTTAAATTTGTTGATCAGCAAAAAATTAGCATGGTAGACAAACCAAACTCCACACATAAATTTGACCTGTCCATTTGAGTCTAAACACCTTTCAAAAATATGTCATTGCTATTCAATTTTCCAGCACAGAATATTAACTAGTACATATTTGGAGATTCATTTGTTTAGGTTTTAATTGTGGATGGAGATATAAAAAAGCATTTTTAAAATGTTCCCTTTCTGCTTCTATTTTATTTTTACCCTCCTTTTATCTTTCTTTCCTTCTCTGCATTTCCTTTTCAGTAGCTAATCTGGTATTGAATTCACTGAATTTAATTCAAATTTTCTCCTCAGTCTTTGTGCCATTAACTCGGGTCCCTCAGTAAAACGTTATCAGGTTGCACTTTCAGCAACTTAAAGCAAAAAAAATCAAAACTTATCTGTTCAAGGGAAAGTCTACTAATGGTACATGCAATTATTTTCACAAACAAAAGCAAGTTATGGCTCACCGTCCATGAGCCTCTGTGTGCTCCAAGCATAATAAAAGTCAGATGGCAATTTAAAAGCTGCCCATCCTTGATCGGTACAAATTAACAGTCACATTTAGGTGCTAATAGCATAAGTTCCATTGTGACTTTTAGCTGTGTATCTTGGATAACATATGGCTATTAGAGAGAAAAGCTCTTGCTGCAAAAATGCTCTCTGCCTGGGACAGACTGAATCGCAGCTGAAGGGGTTCAATATCGTCAGAGTCACTGCCCATCCTCACATCCAGGCACTATGCTCACCCTGCAACCCAAGAGGAGCTGAAATCCAAAATGATGATTTCTCCCTAACAAATTCTAAAGCAAATCCTGCACTGCTAAAAGAAATCTACCTAATTTTGATAACAATTTTGCTCTAGGAAGTACAGTAGATGAAATTTGTTAAATCTTGTTAAGATTCAAAAGGGAATGTGATAACTGCAACAATCTAAATTGATGACAAGCTAATAAAAACCAGTAGCTGGGTCACCTCTACTCTAACCAAGTGGATTTCTCTGTATCCTTACTCAGCTGACATCTAGAAAAGGAAATGTTCATTAGATTGATCGTTCACCACAGGCTCTGATCTGGACTGATGCATTTTAGGACAGGTGGAAAGAAAGACTAAATAATTTACTTCTATATTACTCGTTTTGTGACATCTCAAAACATTTACAGCCGAAGAAGCCCTTTTTAGTGAAATCACAGCATTGAAGTAAAAAGAACATAAGCACATAAGAAGTAGGAGCAGGAGTAGGTTATTTAGCCCCTTGACCTGCCTTGCCATTCAATAAGATCATGGCTGATATGATAGTGGTTCAGTTCCACTTACCCGCCTGCTCCCCCTCACCCTTAGTTCCCTTATTGATCTATCTATCTACCTGTGACTTAAACACATTTAACGAGGTAGCCTCCACTGCTTCAATGGGCAGAGAATTCCAAAGATTCACTACCCTCTGGGAGAAGAAGTTTCTCCTCAACTCTGTTCTAAATTAACTCCCCTTATTTTGAGGCTGTGCCCTCTAGTACTTGTTTCCTTTCTAAATGGAAATAATCTCTCTGTCTCTACCCTGTCTAGCCCCTTCATTATCTTATATGTCTCTATAAGGTCTCCCTCAGTTTTCTAAACTCCAACGAGCACAGAGGTCCAATCTATTCAATCTCTCCTCATAAGCTAACTCCCTCATCTCCAGTATCAACCTGGTGAACCTTCTCTGCACTCCCTCCCATTGACATCATCCCATGCCAGTGAGAAACCTACAGATGGAGCTTCGCTGCTGATAGGACTGGAGAATCATGCTGGTATGAACAACCGGAGAATTTTGGCCCTTTATAGGGATTGGTTGAAGAGTAAATGGTGGTCAGGACCAGGTGAGCTTTCTTGCTCCTCTTCTAATTGATATGGAATTTTTTTTTATGTCCACCCAAAATGGCTGACAGAACCTTGCTTCAATGTCTACTCTGCAGACTGCACATCCTTCAATATTGCACTAAGGAATCAGTATGCATTATGTGCTCAAATCTTAGATAAAATGGACTGTTTATTTGAAGGATACAGCACTTCCTGATCTGTGATCTGAACAGTGTTGACAAGTTAAGTCCCAATACGGTTAACTGTCTTGCCATTATACCATTTTCATTTTATTATATAGAAAGCATTTGTGTGTTGGAAATGATTCTAAATATTTGTATTAAAATAGCCTGACTGAATATCATTGATATAATCAATGTTTTTAATGAACAAATGAAGGAGAGTAGGCAACCATGTGTGATAAGACATAACAGTTAGTATTCTAGAAAATGAGTTAGTATCCCAGTGCAGCTACTGTTACGCATATATTGTGAGTGCATGGACTACACTGTGTCCATTATTGCTACAAATCTGCAAAACGACTTATAAATAAATGATAATCTTCCAGACAGTGCCACTCTAGGGTTCTGTAAAAGGCTGTGTTAAATCAAGCGTGTGCATTCAGAGTCTGCAGTCAACTCTAGTTAGCAGTTAGTTTAGGAATAATATTTATATAGAGTATCTATTTGGTTAAATGTTAAAAATATGATTACTTAACTCAGACCAGCATGTAAATAGCCTAGTGACAGCTTCCATTGCCCAGGTACCTATATTTGTTCACTGAAGAACCATAGAATTAAAAGGTATGATGCACTGAAAAACGACTGATTTCCACCGAAATAGATATTAATTTCTAAAATTTTTATCAAGCCATTTGTTGCTAAATTGACTTTTCAATGTCGATATTATTTACATTGTATGTTCAGTGCTAAATTTGAAAAATTAATAAGGAGTATTGGAGCAAATTTTCCTGTTCTACTTGCCTCAAGAATCATTGTGGGTGAAGGATGGACCATGGAAAGGTCCACTGAGCTCAGGCACGATTTTCCAGTTTCGGAGTGAGTGCAGCCAGAAAACCTGTCATAGTCTTTTAATAACCACCCTCCCCCGTCCCGAACAAAAGGCTTGGCATGATATTTAATGGAAGTGACTGGCAGCTCGCCCACTGTCTGAAGTGAGTGCCCTCTGAATAACTATCAATCAGGCACTTAACTGGGCAGCAATGGGCCTTTCCATGAATCAAGACCCTAGGAGTGGTAAAACTGCCCCCAGGAACAAATTGCTCAGCAGTATCATAGAGATGTGGTGGCTGATGCTGATAATGTGCCCACTTGAGGCCCAGGATTTCCGAGAGACCCAGGTCATGGGTGAATGATGGCAAGAGGAGCGGTCTCGGGGATGCGCTGAGGAGGCAGCAAGGTGGCTGTCAGCGGTATCCCCCTTCACTGATGTTGAGTCCCTCAATCAGCCATTGTATGCCTGACAACAATAGACCACCCTCAACATTCCCAACCAAAAGACCATTTGCTTTTCTGGTTTTCAGCATGCTGAGTACCCTTCCCGCCACTGGTATGGTAAGATGAGGCCCTATTTACATTCTTTAAGAGCCAGCTTAACCAAGTTTCCTGAGTCAAAGCAAGTGTGAGCTTATGAGTTACTAAAAGCCAGAAGAAATAAAAAACTGGAGATCCAAATAAAAGTTTTAGAAAGAACATAAAAATCAGTCGTTGAATTGTCCATGAGGCGCGGATTGTGGTACTTTGCAGTCGTTAGGTTAAATGGTTCTGCTGGACTGCCCTCGTGGGCTTTGCAGTCTATTGGCTTATACCCAGAAGGGAAAATGACCTGATTTCCTAGAGGGTTAATTCATGAGGCAGTCTTTGTATCTTACTGCCTGTGCCTGCTAGACAACTAGTCCTCCGCAATAGAGGAGAGGAGGGGAATTAACCACATCCTGTACTCATCTCAGAACATTTATTTATTATTTGTTTATTAGTGTCACAAGTAGGTTTACATTAATACTGCAATGAGGTTACTATAAAAATCCCGTAATCGCCACACCCCGGCACCTGTACAAGTACATTGAGGAAGAATTTAGCATGGCCAATACACCTAACCAGCACATCTTTTGGAATGCAATAGTAAACCACAGCACCCAGAGGAAACATGTGCAGACACGGAGAGAACACTCAGACTCTGCACAAACTGTAAGCCAGGAATCAAATCCAGGTCATTGGCATGTGAGGCAGTAATGCTAATCACTGTGCCACAATGCCGCTCAAATTATATCGTACATATTCTGAAAGATAAATGATGTTGGATGTGTGATGAGATATGTGAAACATTCTCCGTTGCTCTCACAAAGCTAGGAGACAGTTCCAGCCTTTCTCTTTGTCTGTTCTTCAAATAGGCCTTAATAACACTTCAGATGTAAAGTTCCACATCCTCTTGGGAAGCTCTATCAGCATAAGCCACAGAAGAATTTTTCAGAAAGTGGTCACTTTGGGCCAGATTTTACCATCTGGAGACTAAGTGCTGGATCCGGACGTAAAATGGATCCAAGCCCAAAATCCCTGTTCCAGCGCGTCCATATGCTTTTTGCCGGTTCCAGTCGGATTCGCACTGTGGTGTGGGGCTGAGCACTGATGGAACGATTGGACCTCTGAACTGCGCATTTCCAGTTCGGAAAAATCTGAAACTGTGTGCCCAGGCATGAAGACAAAACAGAGAGAGAGCTGGGGGGGTTGGGGCAATGGGGTGAGGAATGAGCCTCGATCGGACCCCCCCTGGGAGGCAGGTGCCCCCCAGCAGGCACCCCACAATCAGACCCCTTATGGGAGGCAGTTGCCCCCCAATCCATCTCCCCATGGGAGGCAGCCTCCCTCCCTGGAGCCTCCCCACAATCAGACCCACCCCCCAGGAGGCAGCCCCCACGCAGGACCCAACACCCCCCAGTCAGACCTCCTCCCTCTCCCCCCCCCCCTCCACCCACCCACAGAGGCAGGCCCAACCTTGCGATCAGACTCCCCCCTCCCCCTCTCCCGGTTAGACCTCCAGGAGCCAGGCCACCCTCCCCACCGCAATCAGATCTCCCTGGTCAGAACTCCCCCCCCTTCCATGGAAGACTGGTCCTCCCCTCGGCAGAGCAGACCCTCAACCTACCTCAATTGCTGCTCTCCCTCCACCATTCTCCTGACCTGCACTCGTTGATGTGGAGATATCAGCATGGGACTGGGGCAAACACAGTACCAAGTCTCACAACACTAGGTTAAAGTCCTGTTGGACTAGTATTGTGAGACTTCTTACTGAACTCATTGGAAAGCCTGCAGCAGTTTCCTGACCTTCCGCTGGTGTCTGCCGGAGGAGGAGAGAGCGGCGCTGCCTCAGACGGATCTCTGGTTTGAGGAGTGGGGGGGTGGTGGGGGCGTTTGTGGAGGAGGGAGGAACGGAGGGTGGACTCAGGAGAATCTCCACCATGCTCCCCCCAATCAGAGATCCTTCTGAGCTTCCAACAGGACTTTAACCTGGTGTTGTGAGATTTCTTACTGTGTTGACCCCAGTCCAATGACAGCATCTCCACATCAATGAGTGCGAGTCAGAAGGATGATGGAAGGACAGCAGAAATCCTGGTAGGTTGGGGGTGTGCTCTGCTAAGGAGGGCCTGCCTTCCAGAGTGGTCTGATCATGGGGGGTGGAGGTGCCTGCGTCCCGGAAGATCTGACTGTGGGGGAGGAGGGGTCTGATCACGGGAGGGGGCGAGATGGTGGATTGCGGGGATGTGTGTTCTGCCGAGGGCAGCCTGACTCCTGGGGAGGGGATCCGATTGTGGGGGGGGGGGGAGGTCTGCCAGGTGGTTAGCAGGGGGTCTGCAAAGGGTGCTCGAGGAGGATGGGCTTTGGAGGTTCTCCTGCAGAACAGGAATCAGCTTCGGATTTTTATTCTGCAAGTTGGTAACAGTGCGGATCCAGATTGGATCTGAAGATGGTAAAATGGGATTTGGCGGTAGAGTTGGGTGCACGGTTCATTAATTTGATTTAAATGCACCACCTGATTTGGGCGCGGGTTCGATTTGCTCCCCAATCAGGTGTCGGTAAAGGCGCGATCTGCTTGGTTTCGGGTGCAGATAGTGTTGCAGGAATTTCATGCCAGTTTTCGGGTGCAAATGTTTGGTAAAATCGGACCCTTTGTTGCAGTATCAGTTATCTTTAGGTTAGTGCCTTTAGTACCTCTCAGTGCCACTGACTTGGGTTTGATTCCCAGCTTGGGTGACTGTGCAAGGTCTGCATGTTCTTCCAGTATTGCACGGGTTTCCTCTGGGTGCTCCGGTTTCTTCCCACAGTCCGAAAGATGTGTTGGTTCGGTGCAGTGGCCGTGCTTAAATGCTCCCTTTGTGTACTTCAACAGGCGCTGGAGTATAACAACTAGGGGATTATCGTGGTAACTTCATTGCATCTCTCACTTAACATAACTAAAATGTGATTTATAGTTTACATCCATATACCACACAAGAGGTTCCAAACCATATCCGAATTCTAGAAAGACACAGCAACTGACATATCCATGTTGCGTAATGTTCTAACTGTGTTCGGGGTTGTGAGTTTTAACATGAAAAAAGGACTTGGTTTGCATATGTAGATTCAAACTAACGTACTGCCGGTTTTATTGAAAGAGCTGTTCTTTGCTTTATACAGAAAATGAAATTGAAAGTAAAACAGCAGCCACTCAGCACTCTAATGATATCACCATTAAATTATGTGATCAGTTGTTGAAGCAATCTATAACACTTTTAAATACATAGCAGCCCTTAGGTAGTTGGGGAAGCTATGACACACCTTCATGACTACTTTCATGGGTGTTGCCAGACAGCAGATCGATTGAATACATGGTGGGACTGGACATGTGTCAGCAGGAGGTCAGAATCTGGGATTCATGTAAACTTTCTCTGTCAGTCAATGGTGGGAGGCATTCCCTGGTTTTGTCATGGAGAGGGGCAGGTCAAAGATTCCTCTAAATGAAAAACTGGAGGAACGTTGTCGTTGATGATTCTTCAAAAATACGTAGAAGTGTAAATAAAAGCTGGAAGTGGAAAAACCCAAGAACCCTTTGAGAGACTGGGAAGTTTTTGTGTGGGGGAGGGGGGTAGTGGAGAGGCGGGTGGGTGCATGGGGGAGGGAAGTGAGGAGGCAGGTGATGGAGGGGAGGAGGTGTTAGCAGATTTGGGAGATGAGGGTAATGCTCCTACCCCTCCTGGCTAGGAAGGTTTTAAAACTTGCCTAGGCCTCTTTCTGTCCAGTCAGCTTTTCCTGTCATTCACAGCTGCCAGGGTCAGGAGACTCACTGCGTGGACTTTACAATAATGTGGCAGTGCCCTTGACATTATAGGGGAGTGACCTGTAAATCACACCCTGCCTGCTTTTAGAAGGTGCTTCCTGGAGGGCCTAATTTTTTCTGTAAACATTAGTGTGGCTGACAATGCCACAGCTTGAAAGTTCAATCATAATTGGTAGGAATTTAACTTCCAGTCTTACCCATTAGAGAATAAAAAAAATGAGGTGGAGGTGTGGCTGAAATTCAGGCCCAAGTATAGTTTTAAAGCACTGGGTATTTGTTTATATTTACTTATCAAAAAGACATACAGAACGTGGACCAAGCCTAAATATGACAATAATAATTTTTTGCTTTTATTTGAAAAGACAGTTACTTTTTTTTTTAACTGGTCCAAAATATTTAACTTTGGATGAGTAAAATTCTATATAGGAGAAACCAGAAACATATTGAGAGGTTCAAAAAAGTGCAGTCACCATTGCTGTGGCAACAGGCCTAGGCCCTGCCATGAATAAGATGATCTACTTTATTTCTTATCATCCCAATAATTATCTGAGACTTCATGATACTCTCAACTTCGAACAGCATACCCTTAATGCACAGAATATCATTCCAGTATCTAAGCATCTGCAGCAAGAATTCTTTTTTGCAAAATTGTCTCCACAACAGGAAGATTTCATAATGAAAGTTTTCAGATTGTCTGATAATAGTTATTAGCCATTTCTGATTATGTACTAAATCATATTGTTTTCTGCTGTTTCAGATACATCTAGTGTTCCACGTGTTTAAAATTAAGTTTTTTTTCCTTCCTCTGTGCAACAGTGGTATGGTGGCACAATGTGTAGTACTTCTGCCTCACAGTGCTAGGGACCCAGATTCGATTCATGGCTTGGGTTACTGTATGTGCAGAATTTGTATGTTCTCACCACGTCTGGGTGGATTTCTTCTGCTATATCTGAAAGACATGCTGGTTAGGTGTATTGGTCTGCTAAATTCTCCCTCAGTGTACCTGAATAGGTATTGGACTGTGGCGACCAAGGAATTTTCCCAGTAACCTGTTGTGGTGTTAAAGTAAGCCTACTTGTCACACTAATAAATGAAACTTCATTCTCACCTGCAATTAAAAATTAATCCGTGCTGTAATTCCACTTGTCTGAGATTTATTGGTCAACTTCTGCCCCTGAAGTTGCCAAATTTTATTACAGTATGGTTCCATGGTGGCCCTGTACTCACCTCAGTATCCATACATGAGCTAAGGCACCACATTGCTGTTGGTTCCATGGTTCAGGTGAACACCAAAGATTGGGCACAGCACCATTTTTGAACAGTGAGACGTACTGGTATCATGGCCAACATTCTTCCCTTACCTAATATAACTAGAATATGGTTCACAGGATGTACATCCACATATCACTCGAGATGTCCCAAACCACATCCAATAAAGCTGTCAAAAGAAAGCACAACAAGATTCTAGAAAGGCACAGCAGCTGAGAAATCCACTAATTATAATTTCAAAATCATAAAATATTAGTGAAAATTGAAGTGAAAATAGTTGACAGACATCATCATGAAGTAATTGATGTCAATGCTGATAAACTTATATTTTCCAAAGTAATTAATGACTGCCATTTTCAAATGAATATAGGGAATTATGAGTAGAACATGAACCATTGTATTGTAAGATGTTACATAACTTATTTGGATATTTTCTTGAGGATGAAGACATAAGAAATTATGTTGTAAGATTTTGCTTATAATATATTTAATATATTTAGATATTTAGAAACAATGGGCAGGATTCTCCCAAAAAAAAATTTCTAATGTCTCCAGATGGGAGGGTTGAAGTCATTCAGTTTACAATTCAGCCAAAATTAGAAATTGTTTTGGAGCAGAGACCTAAAAACATTGGCGTGTCCTGAAGCAGGAATTATGCCAGCCAGCAGCAGGATATCAATTACACTCATTAGTGTGCCATTTGAAAGCAATTATCCCTCAGCCCCTTGGTTTGGGGATTTAATGAGACTCACACAGCTTTCTTGTCCCAGAAAATCTGACCGAGTTTGTCAGGCCCTCGGGGCTCAATCACAGAATCATACGGTGCAGAACGAGGCCATTTGGGCCATCAAGTCTGCACCAACCACAATCCCACCCAGAACTTATCTCCACATCCCCATGCATTTACCCTTGCTAATGCCCCTGATACTAAGGGACAATTTAGCATGGCCAATCAATATAACCTGCATATCTTTGGACTGTGGGAGAAACTGGAGCACCTGGAGGAAACCCACAAAGACATGGGGAGAACATGTAAACTCTATACAGACAGTGACCCAAGCAGGGAATTGAATCCAGGTCCCTGACACTGTGAGGTAGCAGTGCTAACCACTGTGACTCCATGTCTCCCCAATCAACGAACCAAACAATGGGGAGGAAGGGAGACACTTCGTTGTTGTTCTTCGCCATCTAAAAAGAGAAAGGAATAAGCGTAGGGTTGTGATGAGGGGAATTGGGGAAAGCAAAGTGTGGACCATCTGCAGCTTGTATTTCAGAAGAGCTTGTGAGGGGTCAGGAAGATTAGGTAGCAACATACTGTCACCTTCAATGGGTTCAACCTTACTGCTGGCCCTGGCCTAAGTCACAGCCATTCCCATGGTGAGGAGCACTTGTCAGTGAGAGTAAGGATATGCCATTTACATGCATGCCCCTCCTGGTGAGACGCTACTGCCTTTGGTTACGTGCCACTTTGTGTTGCAAGACACAAAGAAGAGTGCGGGGGAGTGCACTGCCATCTGTCCAGGCAATATATCTGTTTGAACAGCTGTTTGTGTATGTAAATTGTAAGATGCGGGTATGAGACTTGCAGTTGAGGCAAGAATGTGAGGATGAGGTGATGTTATGAATTATAATAAAGATTGTTTTTAGTGAGTGAAATAGGTGTGTTGAATTGAGCTGTTTCTAGGTTTGTGATTCAAGTATAAAGATATGGTGGGTGAAATGAATACAGCGACCTCACCACTCCTGTGAAAGTTCTTTCAGTGCTGTATTCAGGTCCTCAAAACTACACTGTCTACATTGGGTGTAACAATTTGCTGCTCCCATTGCCTTCTCATAGTTTGTCGGGAGGGAAATTTGCCCCCTCCCATGGTTAGAAAACATCTTTCTTCGTGACGACCTCCTTCACCAACGCCTCCAGCACTGCATCACTTTCTTCTCAATGGATAGTTCTACTCAGAATCTCATCTTTTAGCCACTTCCAGCAGCAGCTGCAGCCAGAATGAACCCTCCCTTCAAACAGTGCAATCAGTGTCTGACAAGGAGTCATCCAGACTCGAAACATTGGCTCTATCCTTTCTCCGCAGATGAAATCAGACTTGCTGAAATGTTCAAGCATTTTCTATTTTTGTTTTAGATTCCAGCATCCGCAATATCTTGCTTTTATTTTCAAAGAATAGGGGTTGACTTTAAGCAGTGTTTTCTTTGCACGAACTTCAGCCTCCTGAATGTGCAGTTTTTAACTGAGATTAAAATCCCAGGGCAACTCTAGAATTCAATCCAAGTGACGAATTCTTTATTTGTTATGTAATATTTAATTTTACCAATAAAAATTTGAAATTTAGTGTCAGCTTCTTTCTTTTTCTTTATTGGTTTTTGTAGGCATTATCATAAAGTTTATTTATTTATTAATGCTACAAATAGACTTACATTAACAATGCAATGAATTTACTATGAAAACCCTCTAGTCACCACTCTTGGGCATCTGTTTGAAACACTGAGAGAGAATTTAGCATGACCTATGCACCTAACCAGCACATCTTTTGGACAATGGGAGGAAACCGGAGCACCCAGGGGAAACCCACACAGACACAGGGAGAACATGCAGTCTCTGTACAGACATGAACCAAGCTGAGAATTGAACCTGGGTCCCTAACACTGTGAGACAGCAATATTAACCACTGTGCCACCATGCCTGCCCCCCCACCCATGTTTGAACCCAAGGTTTTAATTGTAGAAGTGAGTTCACTAATTATCTTTCATAAATTGAATATTATGGGTTAACTGTCCATCGTCACCTGGTTATCAAATATTGTCCTCACTCTTTAAATCTTGTAAACGATTCATTTCATAGAATCCAGATCTTTTCGAAAGTTGTTTATACTAAAAGCGTTGCTTTTAAATCTTTTGTTCTTCAATTGTATTTTCAATTACACTAACTATTCAGAAGAATAGGCTGAATGTGAACAGATTTTAGTAGTAATCTGAAGTGAGGCTTTGAAAATCAATTCTGTTGGAGTGCTTTTTGCTTTTTCAAAAATATCCTGGGGTCAAAAACTCAGTAAAAATCATAATGAGATTATTGGTACTCTGAACAGTTCCAATAATAACATTCAATCGGAAGATGGTCCATTAAAATCCATATCATAGCCACTTGCGTGGTTACTGACATTTACCAGGTGTATTGCATCACACTGACTCAACAACAAGCTCTCGGCCACATTTGAGCTTTTTAATCCTTTGCGAGTGAAATGCCAGTTTTTGCAAGACAGGATAGATAAAATGGTCCCAGTGGATGATAAATGGATAGCCACTAGATATACACTAGAATATCTTTCATACTCTACAGAGTACAGCACACATTTAATTAGCATCCAACTCAGTTAGCTCTTTCAAACGTGCCTTTCAGCCTTTGAAACACTGTGAACCATATGCAATATAATTTGATAAACTGCCGGTGGCATCCAACCTGTGCTTTCTGCTGGTTTTAATATTTGATCCATGTTTCCAATTTACTTCAATCTTCTTTTTTGAAACACCTGACTAAATGATTACTCAGCTTTGCGAATCAAACTGCCGTCACCAAAGGAAAGCACCCTTTGCAGGAACTGCATCAACATCCACATAAATGGGCCGCAAAACTACTTATTTAGGAGATGGTCTATCATTTACCGAGACAATTTCTTGTTATTAAGATTCTGAGCTTTAAATCAGAAATTCAAACATGCATTCCAAAAATAGAGTGATAATTGTTATGGGAAGATAAAAGATACGGGGGCACAAACACTATTTCACTGTTCTAAGGTACGTACAATGGAGGTAGAGAAAGAAAACAATATATCAAATTACAATCTCCCATATCTGATCTCCCCCTGAATGATGGCACAGTGGCACAATGGTTAGCACTGCTGCCTCACAGCACCAGGGGCCAGGTTCCATTTCCGACTTGGGGCATTGTCTGTGTGTAGTTTGCATGTTCTCCTCGTGTCTGCATAGGGTTTCCTCTGGGAGTTCCGGCTTTCTCCTACACTCCAAAAGATGTGATGCTTAAGTGCATTGGCCATGCTAAATCTGAACAGGCGCCAGAGTGTGGCGACTATAGGATTTCCAAATTAACTTCATTGCGGTATTAATCTAAGCCTACTTGTGACACTAATAAAAAAAAACTTTAAAAAGGCAAGTAAACAGAGAGCTGATGTCTTCTCTGTGTGCAAGCAGTTCACGCCCTGCATTTGAAAAACAGAGCCCTAATTCCACTGCAAATTGGTCAGCAAATAGGCAAAAGTTTTTATGGTCTAATGAATGACCATAAAAAAACAGGCTGGAGACCATTTCAATAAGCCAATATTTTTTTTCTGTCCCCTTTATCATTTCATTGATGGCAAAAGCTATGGCACAGGCGCTTTGGAATTACTAGAGATGGAATTGAAAAAAAAAGTAAAGGATATGGGTTTTTAATCTGTCCATGTGAATGGTCCAGTTACCTGATAGGACTTTTCAGATTTCTTATAAGGAGTCAACTCCATTATTCTGTAACCTGTCAGAGGCCAAATTTGCTTACAATCAATTAAATACAAACTGAAAGATTGTAAAGGAATAACATATAAAAAGGTTTGGATTTTAATTACAGCACTAATGACATTACCATCAATAAAATACAACCACTTATAATTAAACAATGTTGTTTTTCAAGGAGATGACTTCAGGTTTTTTTTAATCCAATATATATTACATATTCGGTTATAAAACTCAATCTACCATGATGGCATATTTCTGTAAGAATGCTGTCAGAAGGGGAAGCAATGGTACCCTCCAGTGGTGAGAATTCATATTACAAACTGGATCCATGACCTGATGGTGCATAATTTTGGACACTGGATTATTTTATCAATAATTTTAGAATGTGAATTTTGTGTTCACTGATGGAGAGGGGTATGTCCCTACTTCGAGTGGAACAATTTTTACATCCCATATCCAAAATTTTTCAGGATAGTTAAGGAAGAGAGTAACTTTTTTTTTCCCTAAGCGGGTGCTGGAGCGAGGCAACTTCTTTTAAGCTATGCCCAGCATATCTTCTAATTCTATCTTTTACATTCTGCCCTCTCTGGTTTCCTTCTCTATGAATGTTTTGTCTGTATAGCGCACAATAAACAATACTTTTCACCGTATATTAATACGACTGACAATAACAAATCAAATCATTTCTGTATTCTGTCCCAACTCATCATTTTGATCTCTGCCACACAAGAGGAGCCGAAGTGCATTTTTCTGGCTTCTCAGTTTTTCCACAGAAACCACCTTAATAAATTAATTGAGATTGATGGGAAAATTATTGATTATTAAAAATAACACAAGGGCAGACTTGCTCTGTGGATTCAGGAATACAGGATTAGGGCAAAGAATGCCCAAAATCATTTTCACTCTCAACTAGTGAAACACAATAAAGAGAGATTTACATCTCACCAATCTACACTGGATTTTAACTAAGTTACATTATGCACAAGTATTGTTCTTTGACCTAGCGCAGCATCTGTTAGCTTTCACAAGAGAATTCTAAGTATGACTAAACTGTTGAAAATTACTGCCACAAAAAAGACGGTATGGTGGCACAGTGGTTAGCACTGCTGCCTCAACCCAGGGATCCGGTTCGATTCCCGACTTGGGTCACTGCCTGTGCGGAATCTGCATGTTCTCCTCTTGTCTGCGTGGGCATCCTCCAGATGTGCCAGATTCCTCACACAATCTGAAAGATTTGCTGGTTACGTGCATTGACCATATTAAATTCTCCCTGTGTATTCAAACAGGCGCTGGAGTCTGATGACTCGGAGATTTTCACTTCATTACAGTGTTAATGTAAGCCTACTTGTGATACTAACAAATAATCTTAAAACTTGAAAAGACAGTGCTATACAATATGAAAAATCTTACCTTTGATTAGTCATCTAGTGAGGTTTTTTTCGATGTTAATGATTTGGTTGGATTATAAGCACTATCTAGAAATCAATTTTATTCTACTAAACTCCAATTTTTGAATTAATATATCAAATTTAATAAATTATAATTATGGGCAGTAAACAAAGAGTAACATTCAACATCCTAACTCAGTCAAAATCAACTGGTGTCACTCTTTATCCAATTACTCTTATTGACTCCTTAACCATCTAATCACTGCAGCTAATCATGTAATTACTGAACTTATTGGTTCTAATAAAACTCCTTCAACTGCCTGAGTGAGGTAACAGTTGTTAAATAATATTAGCCTACACTGTTAGATAATGCTCAGTAGATAATAATTTGTCTTAGAAATTCATTGCTCAGATTATATCAATTCAGTCTGGTTTGTTCCTAAACTTGTTCCAGTTTTTTTGTTTAATTTTTAAACTAATTGGCATTTTACTTCCAAGCCTTGATTGAAAGTAAGTTTATTTTGAAGCAAAGCTGACAGTGAGATCCACCAGATGTGAGTTAGTTCCGACAAGCCTCGGCATTTGTGAGATATCAGTCTGAATCAGCAGTAGACTGGGGAAAATTTTCCTTCTTATTAGAGATTGGGTCAGGCAAGGAAAGGGGTATGCAGTTTGCTGGGCTACACAGCCAGCTTTTCTTGCCATGTTGTCCAGCACTTGACAGAAAAATATCCTGGCGATGTGTCTTCTGCCATCATGTTGGTGGACAGGGCCTGGAAAAGCCAGCAGTGTTTGGTTTCAGAGATCAGAGTGCCATTTTTACAGGGCACACAGGGGAGGCCCCCTCTCAGACACACATGGGGGAATCCTTGTGCACGCGCACAGGGAAATTCCCCATCCCATAAAACTCCCCGGGGAGCTTCCCCCACCCTGACACTGCCTCCTTCCTCTCCGTTGCAAACCTAACCACTGTGTCAGCAAGGCGGGGAGAAGGGAGATCACAATGTGGGGGCACAATGCAGTGGGGAAACCTGCTCATGAGATGAAAAGGTATTTAAATTATGTTCCAAAACTTCATTAGGCTAATGATGGCAGGGTTGGGGTGGGGGGGGCAGGGAGGGGCAGCAAATATGGTTGCAAAACTCAGTCATCTTCTCCACTTGTTACTCTGAGCCTCCGAGTCTTTAGCTGGCTGGTGAACACAGCTGCATCAAAACCCATTTCATTACAAAATCTGGTTTTCCATCAATGTTTATGACTTCATTGATTTTTTTTTAATCCATTTTTTTGTGTACAAAAAAACACAAGTAATTTTACATGTCTATCTTAAAATCTATAGTCCTTCTTTACTGTGGCAACATCATTGATAACTCTTAGATGCTGGGGAATAGCTTTGCCACCTGAGTGATTAGCTGTCCAAGAAGATTATCTACATCCATTTGACCAGATTGGAGTTTAGAATGGACTATCAAAAGCCCTCAGCTGATTCTTGTGCCAAACTGTCTCAAAGTTTCTTAAGCTATTAGCTCTTAATAAATCCTGAAATAAATTTCTCAAAAAATGTCTGGATTTTTATTGTATTATGGATGGCATGAGAGGTAAACTACATCTCCCCACCCCAACCCAACCTCTCCATTTCCCTCCTGTCCATAACCAGTGTAGTTTATTTTTTGAAAAGACACTCTACTCTAAACATTTGTCACTTTCTGCATGATAATTCTAATATATTCACTCTTCTGAACTGTATGCAATGATTTCTCATTGTGATCAGTAAACAGAACAAAACTGTCAATACCTATAAACACCTTGACTACATCAACACAATTCTCTGTAAATCTCTACTCCCTAGTGTAAATAAAATCAGTTTTTGTAGCTTTACTTTGTAGTTTAGACGTCTGATGCTCATATTGCTTCTTTTTCACTCCCATGTTGTCCTCCCTTTACTATTACAGCCAAACTATTACAATCCATTTGGGCTGGACCAGTGCCCTATGCTAGCTGGGTATCACTATGATTTGTTTTCTATTGTAGGTGCTGTACAATTTTCTTTTTTTGCTCTACTTACCAGCTACAGCTGCTGTTGTCTATGCTGTTTAATGCTATGGTGGAAAAGATAATGAGGATGATGCAGAATTATCAGGTAAATGTGGCAGTATCAGAGAAGGTCATAGCATACTGAACATTAGATAGAAAAGTGGCATCACAGAACAAAGAAAATCCAAGGCAGGCTTTTTCAACTAAACATAAATGAGGTGAAAACCAATGTTATGGGTCTAAATGACAGTAGAAAAGTCAAACTTGGAAGCATCAAGCTAGAGGCAATGAGCCATTTCAAGTACCTTGGTTCATTGATAAACACAAAAGTTACATCCAAGAATGAAATCGAGTTTACATTAACAATGGCAAAAAGCGTGACTAGGGACATGATTAGCATCTGGAAATCCTGAAACATCAACTGAAAAAATGTACAGTCACTAGAAAGGAGTGTTGCACTTTCTGGATGTAAGAATTGGATTCTGAAGAAAGAAGTTGAAAGAAGGATAAACAGCTTTTGAAATAAGGATGCTCAGAACCTGCTGGCTGGACAGAAAGACAAATGATTGGGTTAGATCAAAAGTATAAGTTTAGGAATCAAAGAGAGAGAAAAAGTAGCCAAGTATAGACATTGGAAACAAAGACTCAAAAACCTTATCCTGGCAACAATTCAAGGAGGAATTGATGGTAAAAATAGTGGGTGAGTAAGAAAAATCAGATGGGTAGATGACATAGAGACATAAGCTGGGAGAGAATTGAGTCACATCCTTTCCAGACACGAAAGTCAAGTTCCCTCAGAACTCAGATTCCCAACATGAGGTGCTGAATTTTTCTAGCCCTGTGTGTTGGACTGAGAGGCTGAGTGAAAGAGAAAAATAGCAGAGAGCTATTTTCAGGATGGTGCTCCAACATGTTCCTGCCACAGTGAAAATTTCCTAGGCTTTCAGATCGGCTGTCTGTTCAAGTGAGGTGGACACCAACTGAAGTAATTAAGAGCATAATGAAGGGTGATTTTTATGCTCTCTGGTTTATTGGCAGCAGCAGAGCACACCCACTCTGCATGCAGCTTTATGGGAGCCATTGAAACCCGTCCCCAGAGAGGGTTGTAGACAGCAAAGGACGTCCTTGCAGTCTCCAGTGATCCAAGTGCAGAGAGCTTCCCTCCAATCCAACGGTCCTAGGGTCTCTTAAATTATTATTTATTTTATAGGCTCTGAGGCTGAGTCCATTTTGATGCATCCTCACATTCTCCAAAGTGCTTCAGCAATACCTACCTCGTCAGGTGGGGCCATTGAGATTCTAGAGCTGCTGATTGGTCATACTGGGACTTACATTTGGTCCTGGCATCAAGCTTTTGAAATTCATGAGAAAATTCAACTCAAGGATCAACCATTTGGCTTTTCTCAACACAATCTCCCACAGTTAGCTGTCACGTTTTTTGGCAAACCTGAACTTAGCACTGCTTCAGTGTATTTTAACCTGAGCGTCATAAAGACAAATCAGTACTTCTTCTGACTTGCATTCGACTGTTTTGACTTTGTAGCTCAACATTTTATTGGCACTGTCAACTTCTAGATAATGTTGAGCTTCATCCTTGATTATTTCAAATCTTATAGAATATATAGGTAATGTAAGTACTTCACAGTAGTTTACATTAAATTCTGTCCACCATATTTCATAGAATCCCTACAGTGCAGAAGGAGGCTATTTGGTTCATCGAGGGCACCAAACACAATCCCACTCAAGCCCTATTCAGTAAACCCATATATTTACCCTGCTAATCCCCGATACTAGGGTCAATTTAGCATGGTCAATCAACCTACCTGCACACCGGAGGAAACCGGACATGGGGAGAATGTGCAAACTCCACACAGACAGTGACCCGAGGCCAGAATTGAACTCAGATCCCTAGTGCTGTGAGGCAGCAGTGCTAACCATTGTGCCACCATGCTACCCAATGTTCTGCCCACTTACCTGTAACTTCTAATTGAACTTTGTCATGTGGCATAAACTGTAAACCAATGCCATTAAATTTATAGCTCCGAAGCTTATTTACTTCCTCTTAATTATTTCTCTGATAGAAACAGGCAGTGAATTTACCAAAGGTTATTTATCAGTTGGAAAAAGTTATAAAAATGTCAAATTCACCCTAATTCATGGGAATAGAATTCTTTTCTTAAAAAACTAGGGTAGACGTCCAAGGAAATAATTAAACATTTTTTTTTGCAGTTTCTGGGAGTACTGAGCCTTTACATGTTTCAAACAAGCAGTGTTTTCCTGAGTTAATGACATTAGCTGCCGCGTAATCTCAATTTAATGGATCCATGTTCGGGGAATTTTATTTTATGTGTTTCAAACTTTCCAATATTTTCAGTGATGCATTTTATGTATGCAAATAAATTCTAGTCTCCTGATTATTCCTGACTTTAAAAGTTAAAGTTTATTTCTTTGTGTCACAAGTAGGCTTACATTAACACTGCAATGAAGTTACTATGAAAATCCCCTAGTCACCACACTCCGATGCCTGTTCAGATACACTGAGGGAGAATTTAGCATGGCCAATATGTCTAACCTGCATATCTTTGGACTGTGAGAGGAAACCCATGCAGACACGGGAAGAATGTACAAACTCCACATAGACAATGACACAAGCTGGAAATCAAACCCGGATCCCTGGCACTGTGAGGCAGCTGTTCTAACCACTGTGCCAATGTGCCACCCCTCCACTGACAGCAATGTCTTCAGTTATCCACGCCCTCTGCTCTGGAAATCTCTCCCTAATTCTCACGGTCTCTCTCTGACTCTTTATTTCTTTAAGATGCTCTTTAAAATCTACCACTTTGACCACGGTTTTTGTCTTTTGGCTTAATATCTCTTTAAGTGGTTTTATTATAGTGAAGGCACCATATAATTGCAAATCACTGCTGTTATAAAACATTCTGCAGCACAATTTCAAATTCCTTCCATAATGTGGTATGTCCAAATATCAACATGTTAATATTCAAATCCTCTCTCACTGTCCAGGGCTGCAAACACTCCCTCCAGGACAAGTAGCAATTTACTTGTGCTTCTTTTAATTTAGTCTAATGTATTCACTGCTTACAATGCAGTCTCCTCTACACCAGGGAGACCAAATGCAGATTAGACAACAACTTTTCAGAGCACATCTGCTCGGTCCTCAAGCATGACTCTGGTTGTCTGACATTTCAGCTCACTAGCTTGCTCTCATGCTCACATTTCTGACATTGGTCTGCTGCGATGTTCCAGCGAAGCAAAACACCAGCTGGCGGAGCAACATCTCATCTTTGGATTCAGCACTTTACAGCTGTGCTGATAGTCCCTTAAAGAATTAATCTGCAGGGTCGGTGGCACATGACGCAGGCAACCAACGGGGGAACGGCAGAGGAGGGGAAATCACACTGCTAAGTTGAGTTTCAGTACTCTGAGGTGTCTCGAGAACTCAATGTAGCCACGAGGTTGCAAGCCTCTGGATAGTTCTTACCTGTAAATAAACAAGTTGTGCTTTTCCTAAACTGGAAACGAGCATCCTTATATTTGGTGATGACAATAAAAAATAATCCTCAGACTGTGAATATCCAGTTTATATTGAAATTGAATAAAGTTGAGAAATAATAAAAATGCCCTCCTTTGGATAAATAGACACATTTGACTCCTCTGTAGACGATAAGACACAATGATCAGGATTCTCTCCAAAAAACTCTAAGTCCCCAATTCGCATAAAAAAGAGTATGTACTGCTGGGTTTTTTTAAGCAGGATTTTCAGAATGAATCTCTGACACTCTGAGCATTGCAGACTACCCTAGCAGGACTGTCTCTGAAAACCAGGGAGTGGGGCCTATTCCCACCCAAGAGGCTGGCAACTTAGAGCTGAGTTGGTCATTGCATATGTGCCAATCTATCAGCACCAAGGTCGGCACATGCGCAATAGTCCCAATTGTGGCCAGCCTCCCCACCACCAGCAGTCCTGACCCCCTGCTGCCCAAGGGGCACCCCCCCTTAACTGTCCTTCCTGGAGGCGCCTCCATGTCTTCTGTTCACTCCAGTGGGGTCAGGCTGCCTGAACCTCACTGATGGGAAGCAAAAGTAAATCCTTCTGGAATGAACCAATCTGGGTTGGGTGGGAGACACTAGTGGGCCTGTACAAGAGTTACAGAGCATGCTTAATGACCCCATTTGCCAGATGGAAATGGCAGTCAACAATGGCACCAAAACTGGAGAAGTCATCATAAGAACATAAGAAATAGAAGTAGGAGTAGGCTATCTAGTCCTTCGAGCCTGCCCCACCATTCAATAAGATCATGACTGATCTGTAAGTGATCAGTTCCACTTTCCTCCTTTCCCCCCGTTACCCTTAATTCCCTTGCCTGAGGTGGGAAATGAGTTCAGTCACGTGTAAGACAAGATTTAGAAGAGGCAATCAATCATCAAAGCTTGAAGTGGAATGTTATTAATGTGCGGATAACTGCTGCCCTGAATCCTGCAGGTATAAGGAGGCTGAGTATTATTTTGTCATAAGAGAGGCCACTTAAGGTAAAGATGCAGAATGAAGTCAAGTCACCAAATAGCAGATTAAATAATATCTCACCAGTATTAAACGTGCAAGAGTCTAGTATCAACAATTTAAATATTCATTCACTGTTTAATACAAAAGTAGGCAAGACAGCCCTATTACTGATAAATGGAAAGCCTGTTAAGAAGGAGGTTGATACAGAGACATCAGCTACTGTGAAAGATGAACATGCCTATTGGTACTTGAGAGAATATGTATCCATCCAATACCCTTTCAGGCTCAACACAGAGTTTAATATCTTTAGTCCATGAAAACTTCCCTCATTTTGAATTCCAATGAGATGGACCAGGAGAGGGAGCAGGTTCTTGTTTTGGAGGGATGTTGGATCTGGGTTGTATTGAGAGGTAGAAATTGGGTGAGTTAGATTGGGAGGAGGGGTTTTTGGGGGGGATGTATGTGTGTGCGGGCTGTCCCCTGCGAGGCTGGGTCTGGATGTTTAGGTAGTTAATCTGGAATTAGCATTGTTTTGTTCTTTCTATCTCTTTCAGTGTTACTGTCAGGGTAAAACTGGCGGAACTATCTGAAATTAGTGATTTAAATCACTTTGTCGGATGGTTCCCAGCTCAGTGCAATTGTTCAGAGAACATTAGCATTCTGGGCAATTACCAGGTAAATTCTTATGATGGAACCTCCTGGAGGGCTTCCCCAGAATGTCATTGGGGTACTCTCTAAACGTGACTCTGAGAAACCAGAAAGTAATGGGGTTATCTTTTACCAGTTCAGGTGTGTGTCCACAGTTATACTTGTACAGTTTAATTTGAAATAACATTCCACATTAGCCTCGTTTCCACACCTGATGAATTGATATTCCTGTACAAGGTCATTCCTGAGCTGAACTCTCTCACAGATAGATGATCCCAAGTTTCCTCATCTATCCTCATAACTCAGACCCTGACACTGCATTGCTTCCAGCAGGTTAGTATATCTCTTCCTTTTTTGTGAGCAGAATTGAATGGAGACCAAAGCACTGTGACTAATATTCTCCTGCTTTGGCTAAGTAGTTCAATATCCATTGATTTTCTTGATTCCTGCTTTGCATTGATTGGGCATGTTCAGCAGCAAACTGTTTAAAGCTCCTATTTCAGATTATTCTTACTCTGATTATTGCCGAGATTCTTGTCATGGGTGAAAATGATGCAAATTGCTAGAAGTCCTAAATCCTGCCCCCAAACATAGTGAAGGCTGTGTAGCGGGCTTTCCGCTGGGCACCATGGCTTTCTTGTCTCTGGGCACAGAATTTCCAGCATTGACAGCTCCATGCCAGAAATCGGCGCAGAGCTGAATAAGTTTTTAAATCAGCATTTACATAGAACATAGAACATAGAACAATACAGCACAGAACAGGCCCTTCGGCCCTCGATGTTGTGCCGACCAAAATAAAAAGCAATGCCCCTCCAAACTAAACCATTCCCTTCTCTTCCATATACTTATCAATTAACCTCTTAAACGCCACCAAACTTGGCGCATCTACAACAGCTGCAGGCAGGGCATTCCACTCCCTAATCACTCTTTGAGTAAAGAACCTACCTCTGATATCCGTCCTATAACTCATACCCCTTAATTTAAAGCTGTGTCCCCTCGTGCTAGCTTTCTCCATCCTAGGAAAAAGGCTATCACTGTCCACCCTATCTAAACCTCTAATCATCTTATATGCTTCAATAAGATCCCCTCTTAGCCGCCTCCTTTCTAACGAAAACAACCTCAAATCCTTCAACCTCTCTTCATAGGACCTGCCCTCCATACCAGGCAACATCCTGGTAAACCTCCTCTGTACCCTCTCCAATGCCTCCACATCTTTCTTATAATGTGGGGACCAGAACTGCACACAATACTCCAAGTGCGGCCGCACTAGAGTTTTGTACAGTTGCAACATGATGCTGCGGCTCCTAAATTCAATCCCCCTACCAATAAAAGCTAAGACTCCATATGCCTTCTTAACAACTTTATCCACTTGACTGCCTACTTTCAGGGATCTATTGACACATACACCAAGATCCTTCTGTTCCTCAACACTATTAAGAGCCCTACCATTAGCCCTATACTCTACACATTTATTGTTCCTGCCAAAGTGCATTACATGTGAGTAGCAGGCCTGGGACTGAAGTCTCTGGGCCTGTTAGTCTCACCCCTGCTGCCAGGACTGTTTCACTCCAGTAGGGTTTACAACAGCTTCGCGCTCACAGGGAACTGGCAGCCTGATCCTGCTGGAATGATGGGAGCGGGGGGTGGGATGGGGGCCATAAAGGCCCTCAGAAGGTCAAGGGTAAGTGGATTGCCTCCCAGGCATTGCCAGACTGGCAGTGTCAGCCTGTCCCCCTGACACTTTCCAAGCAGCAAAGTGGTAATATCCAGAGGATATCTTGGCACTGCCCATTGGACATCAGGCAGTGCCAAGAAGGCAGGGTAAGAGGAGGCAGGTCCTTTTGGAAGTGAAACCTCTGGAGAGAGATCAGTGAGTATGGAGGGTCCTGTTGCTATTCTGTAGTTGGGATCGCGAGCAGACGGAGGAAGGACTGATCTGGGCTGGCCATCAGGGTAGGGAAGATTGGCCTGCTGGTAGAGTGTGGTCGGGGCGGGGGGGAATTGGGAATCGGGAATAAACCCCACCCTCAGTTTTTCATCAAGATTTATGCTAGTGCACTCTGTGATTCATGGAGTGTGGGATATTCATTTTTAAAGTCTCTCTGAAAAAAAATGGGATTTTGCACTTAGAATTTTTTGGGAGAATTCCACCCAGGGCAGAGTCTGAAGTCAGGCTGGGGTTCAAGCATGCATGCTTTGTGGAGGCAGCTAACGATTTAAATCACCAGTTACTTCCACTGAAGTGGGATTTTGGTAGGCCAGTCTCTGGGGTTTGCTAGTCTCACCCCTGCTGCCAGGAGTGTTTCACTCCAGTGGGGTTTACAACAGCTCCATACTCACAGGGAGCTGGCAGCCTGATTACACTAACAATCTACACAATATGTATATATTAATCCCTGTATAAACTTGGTGGATTCGTTTGGATAGCCAGCATACCCCTTTGAAAAATTAAAGTTTTTTTTGGATATGGTCTGGGACAGCTTTGGGAGAAGTAAGGTACTCTTTGGGAGAGGTACAGTCACCTTTGTGATTATTAAAGGTAAATATGATTGCCTGTAAAAAGCACATAAACTCATTGGAATTGTCAGACCTGTCAAAGAACTGTCAAAGGGTACTAGGTGAGATAGCAAGGAGATGGTAAGAGCAAACGAGTGATGAGTGAGGACAAGGCCTGCATAGAAGATATGAGAGGTCCTGAGGTGGGTAAAGGGAGAATGGGGTATGAGTGGCCATGAGGTGAAGGTAGAGGGTCATGATATGTCATAGGTTGGCAGGGATGGGACATAATAATGTGTGGGGGTTGAGAAAATGAATGTTGGAGGGCTGTTTTTTGTTTAATTTTTTAAACGTTATTTCAACAAAGTGCCAGAGCATTGGAGGAAACTGTCTACTGAGCCCACCTCCACCCCCATTCCAGGGGTTGTGGGCCCAACCTCTAACCCATATTCCTTTCACCCTTGAATTTCAAATGACAGAACTGTGAGTGGGGTTTGCAGAGCTTGAAATTCTTCCAGCCTGCAAACGCAACCAAGGAGTGAAAATCTGGACCCTATATTTCTTATGTCATTACTATGTTAACGTTTATCGTTTGAGATAAAGTTTATCTCAAAAACTTTTTGAAATGGATATCAAGGCACATCACACAATAGAGCTTACCGCAATGCACTGCCCCAGTGAAATTAAGCAGGTTGTCAGGCAGATTTCTTTCAGTGCTGAACTCATGCTGACTGCTGTTAACTAGGTCAAAACTAAATGCAAATGCTGGAAATCTGAAATAATCACAGAAAATATTATAAATTCTCAATGGGTCTAGTAACATTTGTAAAGAAAGAAACAGAGTTAAAAATTTCAAGTCATCGATCTTTTCTTAGAACTTTTAACTAGACTTTGTACAAGTATAAAGGTAAAATACTGCAGATGCTTGATTCTGAAACAAAAACAAAAAATGCTGGAAAATCTCAGCAGGTCTGACAGCATTTCTGGAGAGAGAATAGAGCCAATATTTTGAATCTGGTGAAGGGTCACCTGGATAATAAACATTGGTTCTATTCTCTCTCCACAGATGCTGTCGGACCTGCTGAGATTTTTTTCACATTTTCTGCTATTGTACAAGTGAAGCCCAAGATTATCCCAAGTAATTCCATATGTATAATAAATTAGACTAGTGGAGGTGTAGTTCCCTGTTTATGTTTGGTTACATTTTATCAATATGGATGCCAATTCACCAACTGCAACTTCAAGACACCTTTAAATGTTCATTAACTCCCTCAATGACAGTGTGATCACTGATTTCCTGCTTAATCTTTGAGATAAATGCCATTTTTTTTAGGGATGTATTGAGCCCATTTAGTCTGTCAATCCATTTCATTTACAAAGAAATAAGTGATACTCCTTGGGATGTCTCTATCAAGAGGGCAGGTTAATTGTGTGTTCCCTTCTGTGTGCTTGATGAAGTACTCATTCAAAATATTACAATTCCACATATCTCTCTGTTTCATTTTTAGCTTCCCATGAACCCTCTTTCAACAAGTAAAGTTTGCAAGGCTATTACATTAGCATAGAACAGGGAGACAATTCATTTCATCTTGCTGTGCTAACTCTTTGAGAAATTTAGCCACTAAGCCCTTCTCCTCTGCTCTGTTCCCATATCCATGCATTTTTTTTTCTAATTCAAGTATTCATGAAATTTTAAAAGTTATTACTGATTCTGCCTCCACCATTCTTTTAAGCAGACTATCAAAACACACATCATAAAAAAATTCTCTCTTTTCTGGTTCCTTTGTCAATTGCTTTAAATCTGTGTCCTCTAGTTACTGACCTTCCTGTCAGCTTACTCTTCAAACGTCTATGAAGTTGTGACAGAAATCCCTGCTTAAATGTTCCTGCTCTAAGATGAATGGTCTGATAATCTCTAGTACCTCAAAATATCTGAAGACCCTCAGCCCTGGTTTCCCAATAAATTTGTTCTGCACTCTCTCACATCCTTCCTAAGACTGGTTCCTAGAATTAGACACGGTACACTAGCTGAGGCCAAATCAAGTTTCATAAAAGGTTTAGTATAATTTCCTTATTTTTGTAGCAAGATGCTATTTATAAATTCAATGGATTCTTTTTAATACCAAAAGAGAAAATGCTGGAAAATCTTAGCAGGTCTGGCAGTATCTGTAAGGAGAGAAAAGAGCTGATGTTTCAAGTCTAGACAACACTTTGTCAAAGCTTTGTCACAGATTTAAGTTTTGACAAAGAGTCATCTGGACTCGAAATGTCAGCTCTTTACTGTCCTTACAGATGCTGCCAGACTTGCTGAGATTGTCCAGCATTTTCTCTTTTGGTTTCAGATTCTGACATCTACAATAATTTGCTTCTTTTTAATAATAGCCTTTTCAATTTATCCTGCCACTGTTATGAGGTGTGATGCAGGCCTACATCCTGAATAATTTAAAACTTCATATATGACCAAAGCCTAAACATGAATTTAATGTTATCACAGATTTAGCAATACTTTTTACAATAATTTTTCCAAGTGTCAGTAACCAGAGGACCCAGATTTAAGGCAATTGGCAAAAGAAACAGAAAGAATGTAAGATTATCTTTTTAAGCAGCATGCTAAGATCATCTCAAATGGTAGAGCAGGGTTTTAGTGTTCAATGGTTTGACTAATCAGTATTTGAATATGTTAGTCGGTTCTCTAAAATGTGTCACTGTATTTAATTGTTTAAGCCTATTGGGTAGAACTAACAAACTGAGAATATTAAGAAAGATCTGGAAAGACTTGAGGCTGTGAGCTCAGTCCAAGTGTATGTAGACAATCCTGTGAAGTCTGAGATCATTTAAAATGTTGTAAATAAACTGTTGTATATTTAGAACTGGTATCACCTCTGTATTGTTCTGAGATAAATCAGACATCTAAAATATACAGCAAATGCATAAATAGTGCAATAATAACTCATAGTTTTGGCTGTGACTCAGTTGGTAGCATTCTGACCTTTAACTTAAAAGGTTCTGGGTTCAAAACCCACACCAGGACTTGAGCTCAAAAATCAATGCTGACACTCTAAGAAAAATGATTTGATAATCCCTAGTGCCTGCAAATATCTGAAGACCCTCAGCGCTGGTTATTTTTCCAATAAATTTGTTCTGCACTCTCTCACATCCTTCTAAGACTGGTTCCTAGAATTAGACATGGGACACCTGCTGAGGCCGACCCAATGTTCCATAAAAGATTTAGTATAATTTCCTTATTTTTGTACACCAGGATGCTATTTATAAACCCAATGGGTGTGCTGCATTATTGAATGTGCCAGCTTTTGCACATGATGTTAAACTGTGTTCTCCTGTGTCCTCTCAAGTGGATGTAAAAAAAAAACATGGAAAGTTATCTCTGGTTTCATGGCCAATATTTATGCTTCAATTAATATCACAAAGAGCAAGTTATCTGGTCATTACAACATTGCAGTTTGTGAGATCTTGCTGTGTACAAATTTACTGCCATATTTGCTACAACGCAAATCTACCTACACCTCAAAAGTATGTCATTGGCATTAAAGTGATTTGAGATGTTTGGTGGTTGTGAAAAGTGCTATATAAATGCATGTCTGTCTTCCTTTCTATGAAACAAGTGAATAAGACTACAATACAGAACAGTTTGATTCACAGAATTCATTATCAACCAGCATTCTATCACGTGAATGCCAAAAGGGGAAAAGATGGTCCAGGATTCCTTGTTGTCACTGCCTTTCACTTTGACAATCGCATTAAACCTACTTACAAGATAAAGCCTGTGCTGGCATTTACAGGCTCTGTGAAAGATAGGTGTATTTAATTTCAAACACTTATAACAAAACAAATGACTGTGGCCTGGGGTTCTGCCACAAATCAATAACTGTAAAACACAATTCTCTCAGGATTTGTCCTGATGATTTCTATTAAGAACAATGTCAGCATGTGACACAGAAACCATTCATCTTCTTGCCACATTACATAGCGAATTGTAGAAGTTCTGCAATCTCCTCCATCAGAGTGCTAATCTTTTCAGGGGGCAGACCAAAGCCTTTTTAACATAAAATCAGGAATGGCTGAGGTACTCAAGCAGATACTAACTTCCATTCTCATAATGGAAGGTCTTAGGCCAGAATTTTATCACTGTTCATGCCAGCGGGATTTTTCCATCCCGTCGCAGTGAACAGAGATTTGGCTGCCATCAAATTCTCCAACCTTGCTGCAAAAGGAGTAAGATCGCACCCTTAGTTCCAACAACATAATGTAAATTCAACCTAGACTTCAGTTGGTCATCTTTTGTCTATACTTAAAAACATGAAAATAAATGGATAAAGCCATTTATAGGCGTCAGTTTTCATTAATATATCCTCTGATTGCAATACAGTTCAATAGTGCAACATCGTTCTCAACACATGATGTAGATGGAAAAAACTGAGGGTAAAGCCAGAGTAGAAAGTAATCAACTAAAAACAACCAAAGTAAAAGCCTTGCTCCAGATTATTTCTCAGTTCCTTTGTCTTGTGAACAATGCCTACCAGGGAGAACATAAATATTTATCTGATTTTCCTGAGGGCCTGATCCCAAGAGCTGAGAAGGTATCATGGTTCCAATAACTGTGCCACTTGCAAAAACTGGAATCACTCTCCTACTTCCCTACCTTTAGCCCAAATGTGATTCAGACTTGAAATTTGTAGCATTAGCAATGGCTGCCTTAGTCAGGGCTTTGTGACTGCTGTCCATAAACAGCATTCAACTGGGTTTTCGTGCCAAAACCAAGCCCAGTGTTATTGTTCAGTAAAGGAAGGGATAGCTGTATTTGATCTTGAATTTGCTGTCTGTTGAACTTCTGTGCTGGAATTGTACTGCCCCACCTACCCAAGGCTCATAAGAGCCTACCTGAAGCCAACAGAGAACACAGTTCTGCGAGCCTCGTGTACCCTGATTCTAGGGCAGACAAGGCAGAAAAATTCTGGCCCTGATCTGAGAAAGGGATGGGTACAGTGTCCAAGACCAACTTCCTCTGGGTATCCCCCATCCTCATGGATGCCCCATCACGATTACTAAGAGAAGCTGGAGTGAGAAATTCACTCCAACCTCATTTGAATGATTATCCTAAGCTGCAGATACTCCCATTACCACAGGAAGGCTGAGAGAGGTATGTACTGATTGAGTTCAAATTCCCAAGGGATACATGGGAATTATCAAAAAAAACAGAAACTTGGACTTACATAGTGACTCTAGCACAGTAAATGTATCAAAGTGCTTCAAGAAAATATTATAAAACAAAATTTAATGCCAAGCAAATAATAAGAAATGAGGGCAGATAATCAAAAGCTTGGCCAAAGAAATAGGTTTTAAACTGTTTTAAAGGTGGAAAGGACGGGAGGAGATTCCAGAATTCTGTACTTAGGCAGCTGAAAGTATGGATCTATCTAGTATATCACTGGATTAACTATATACATCAACTCTACAAACAGTATCTGAAGGAGTATCATCACTGAATTCAATGGGTACAAAGGTTGAGAACAAATTAATATATGTGAGAGAGAGAGAGACATGAATTATCAATTCCAAACCATCTGTTTAGTGCAAGAAACCCATCTGTTTCAAACAAACTGCTATGGAAGCTTCAAGTATCTTCTTTCACATGTAATGAAGCCTTATGATGGGAATTGGTTAGCTTGAATTGTGCAAAAGGCCACCACATTCATACTGTTAAAGCCAACTTATCCTAACAACACATCCAGATCCTGATGGTTAAATCTCCCAACCTGTTAATTATAGTATCAGGTAAATTGGAAACAGCATGTTCTGGAATATTGGGAATACTGCATACATATCTTCAAATTCTGTGAGGAGGGCATATTTTCTACAACATTTTCTCACCTACAGCGACTTCAAAGTGAACCTTTATTAACTTACTAATATTAGCAATGTTGAATTTATAGAACCCCTACTGTGCAAAAGAGGTCATTCAGTCCATCGAGCCTGCACTGATCACAATCCCATCCAGGCCCTATTCCCACAACAACCCGACACATTTATCCCCTGACATTAGGGTCAAGTTAGTATGGCCAATCAACTTAACCCACACATCTTTGGACTGTGGGAGGAAATCGGAGCACCTGGAGGAAACTCACACATACATGGGGAGAATGTGCAAACTCCACACAGACAGTGACCCGAGGCCATAATTGAACTTGGTGCTGTGAGGCAACAGTGCTAACCACTGTGCCACCGTGCCACTCCCAATGTTGATTCTTCCCCCTTTGACTAAAATTCTGATGTGCAGCATAAATTTTCTAAATTTGTGCAGAATGTTAAAAGACAGTTGTTATAACCCATCTGTTTAAAATCAGAAAGGTATGTAACACTTTTACCTCACACCAGTAGGCACATATAGGCTGCCATAGTACCACAGTAAACATACAGGGAGTCCTGGACAACCAGTACAATAGCAAAGTTACACATTTTAGAGAGTTTACTTCTGCTTACACTCTATTCTTTCTCTATACTTATCTGTCCGATTTCTCTCAATTTTATTTTATTATAACTTTATTTCAGCCCATCGGCTACCTACCAATTATTCATGCTTACCATTATTTCTCAACTTTTGGTCTCATTCTTTTCAGAAGAACAGAGAACAATACAGCAAAAGAAGAGAAAATTTGGGTCAGCCTGCCCATTCCTTGAAGGCACTATCTGATTAATCCTCTCTTTTTCCCCATAGCCATTGAAAAGTTTCTCCTTGAAATATTGATCCTGTTCTCATTTCAGTGCTGCTACTGAATCTGCTTCTATCACTCCTTCAAATAACAATCACTGTATGTTTCTTTATAACATTTCTGGTGCAATTGCAGTCACCTAAAAACCATGTCATTTGCTTACAGATTCTTCTGCCTTTGGAAACAGATTTTTACCCTATCTATTGCATTCATGATTTTGAACACAGCTGTCAGATTGCCTTTTAGCCTTCTCTGTTTCTCAGGAAAACACATCCAGCCTCAACAATCTCTCTAATGTAGCTGATGTCCAGAATTACTGGCGCCATGCTAGTAAAATCTTTTCTGCACTTTTTCCTAGAACTTGTTATACTTCCTAAAATGTAATGCCCAGAACTGAACACAATAGGGACTCCTGGGGAATAGTATTCTCCAGTCTGATAACCATTCACCACTCCCTGTCTTCTGTTCCTCGGCTAATGTTGTGTCTGCATCGCTGCTGTCTCTTTAATCTCATTGGCTTTAATTTTGCTTATACATCTATTATTATTCAATTGTGGCTTGCTTGCAGATTTGTACTCTCACCAGCTTTTCCAGCTACTTCGCCATTTAGTTGTTCCATCACAGGACAAATATATATAATCCTAAAACTACTAATATTCTTTCACAACAAGTCTCACTATTTATTAGGCAGCTTTTTCAACTCAAAACTTACACCTTGTGGGACATTCTAGGACGGGAGGTCATAGTCTTAGAGTTGAGGAGAAACAACTTCTCCCAAAGGGTTTTGAATCTGTGAAATTCACTACCTCAAAGGGTGATGGATGCTGGGACAGTGAGTAAATTTAAGGAGGAGTTAGACAGATTTTAAATTGATAAGGCGTAGAAAGATTATGGGGAGAAGAAAAGAAAATGAGAATGAAGAAAATATCAGCCATGATTGAATAACGGAGCTACTCGATGGGCTGAATGGCATAATTCTGTTCTTATGTCTTAAGAACCCATTATGAACTTATTAAGACAACTTTGAGTTTGTTGAAGGTACCATAGCCACATGTCCCCAGTAATCTACCAGAATGTACACAGTTCAATATTTTTAATTTATCTCTCCCACACTATTTGCTGTAATCGTCACTTCTCGTGTGCATGGATATCAGCTACAAATCAAAGGAAGATGGAACTTCTGATGATGTTTAACTCTCAACTATATGTGGCAGAAATAAATATTAGCTATTATACTGAGCATTCACACCAAGAGAATAACTTAAAATTTGACAGAGGATGAAAACCTGGCAGTATCAGATCAGTTGTCTTTTATACACTTGCCCAAACTTTCTCCAGCTCTCTCAAAAACTTACCAAGGTTCCATAAAATCACTTTCTAAATATGTGCCATACAAGTGCCAGGCAATGATCATCCCCAATCAGAGAGAATCTAACAATCACCCCTTGACATTCAATGGCATTACCATTGTTGGATCCCCCCATTATCAACACCTTAGGAGTTACTATTGACCAAAACCTGAACTGCACCAGCCATATAAAAACAGTAGCTACAAAACAGGTCAGAGGCTCGGAATCCTGTGGCGAGTAACTTTTTAAAATTCATTCGTGGGACATGGGGTGTCACTGGCTGGCCAGCATTTATTGGCCATTCCTGTTGCCTTTATTCAGAGGGCAATTAAGAGTCAAACACATTGTTATGGCTCTGGTGTCGCATGTAAGCCAGACCAAGTAAGGACGCAGACTTCCTTCCTTAAAAGGACATTAGGGAACCAGATAGCTTTTTCTGACAATTGACAATAGTATTGGAGTTCTTAGCAGATTCTTAATTTCAGATATTTTTTATTGTGCTCAAATTCCACCATCTGCCATGGCAGGATTAATTATTAGCTATAATATCAAAGGTCATTGCCTCTCCTAACTCACCTCCAGACTCTGCAAATTTTGTCCATCATTAACAAAGCACAAGTCAGAAGTGTAGTGGAGTACTCTTCACTGACCTAGAGGAGTGCAGCTTCAACAACACTCAAGAAACTCAATGCCATTCAGAACTGAGCAGCCCACTTGATTAGCACCACATCCACCACCTCCAACATTCACTCCCAGCACCACCGATACACGATGGCTGCAGTGTGCATCATCTATAAGACATACTGCAGCAACTCACCAAGGCTCCTTTGTCAGCACCTTCCAAACCTGAGACCTCTACAGTTTAGAAAGATGAGTGGAGCCACTGCATGGGAGCAATACCAACTGGAAATTCCCTTCCAAGTCACTCACCAGCCTGAGCTGGAAATGTATTGCTGTTCCCTCACTGTCACTGGGTCATAATCCTGGAATTCCCTCCCCAACAGCATTGTGGATGTACCTATATCACATGGATTGCAGGAATTCAAGAAGACACCTCACCATCACCTTCTGATGGGCAAGTAGAGATGAAAAAATGTTGGCCTGGCCAGCAATGCTCATATCCCACGAAAGAACAAAAAATAATTGTAATGTTCACCATCTAGAATGATAAGGGGAGGTGGTAAAATTTCATCACCTCCAAGTCCCCCTTCAAGTAATACACCACCCTAACTTGAATTAAATCATTATTCCTTTATCATCTCTGTATTAAAATTCAGGAACTCTCTCTACAAGCAACACACACAACAGTCCCTTCACCACAGAATCTGCAGCACTTTGAAATTGAAGGTGCTTCATCACCACCTTTTCAAGGATAACTAGGGATGGACAATAAATGCTGGCATTGCTCATGCTCTGCCATATCCCAAAAATACATTTGTATATAGAGTACTTTCTGAGCATTCTATTATTCTACTACTTATCATGACCAATTGTGAAACTTTTCTGCTATCAGTGCTATTTTCAATTTGACAATAAAAACACACTGCTGTGATAAAGACATCTCCAATGCCTTTGAATGCTACAGAATGAAAATGGAAATAGCCTTTTGTTAAGGGATATACTAATCAAAGTCTATTTCGCCCTGTTAAGATGCTCAAATTTTGGCAGCCACTGAGTGTAGGAATGTATTAAAATTTCATCAATTTTTCAGACTCCTCTTTCTGTGTTTTTAATGAGTCTGCTCCTTCTATATTTTTGCATTTATCTACTTAATCGACTTCTAGCTGTTATTTCAAATCTAATTTTGTGTGGCAGATTCAGTCCACTCTGCAAGTGTAGGAACCACATCTGAGTTAAGATATTCATGATGATGACATTAATTTATAACTAGAATGAGATGCAGCCAATGCAAAATCAGCCTAATCTCATTTCAATGGACTACCAAGCTGTTATTAGTGTGCATCTATCATTAAGCTGCTGTAAACTATTCTATCATTCCTCCAAGTAAATGTCTTAATCAGTAATAGACAACATAGAACGGAATGCTGTTGCAATTCCGTAAAACATAGCATACACTTTGAATCAAACTATAAATATATAGGCATAATAATCTAACTTGATGATATTTTTTATAACAATACATTAACACTATCTCCAGAAGTACACTGTTGGCAGAAGGACATGACTGGGAAGCAATCCCAAATATTAGTGCTGATACGATTTAACCTAAAACCACAAACTAAACATATTACCTAATGGTCGCATAGCTCTTGCAAATATATCAATGTTGGTTGGAATTCTCCAGATGCTGTCAGCGACAATGGAGAATTTGGCATTTAGCCAAATCTCTGTTTTCTTTAGCAGGACCGGAGAATCCCAGCCATTGTATTTCACTGATATTGAAATCCAGCTGCAAGGCAGATATGTTTATACAGTGATTAAATAGTTTGGAGAACATTCAGATATTACACAATACGTGTCTATCAAGGGTAGGATCATACTCAAGGTTAATCTACTTCTCAGTGTAGATTTTAAGGTCAGTGACAAGCAGAATTCCATTCCTGAACTTATGGAACTCGGCAAATGCTGAGAAATGTACAGTGGTTAACATTGCTGTCTCACAGCACCAGAGATCCGGGTTTGGTTCCCAGCTTGGGTTACTCCCTGTGCAGAGTCTGCATGCTCTTCCATGTGTGCACGCGTTTCCTCCGGGTGCTCTGGTTTCTGCTCACAATCCGAAAGATGTGCTTGTTAGATGTACTGATCGTGCTAAATTCTCCCTCCGTGTACCCGAACAGGTGCCAAAGTGTGGCGAGTCAGGGATTTTCACAGTAACTTCATTGCAGTGTTAATGTAAGCCTACTTGTGACACTAATAAATAAACTTTAAATTTTAAGAAATATACTGACAATAAGCCAAGTTCAAGGGTAAAACTTAAGATTACATTAGGGAAGAAATAATCTGACATCACTAGCATCCATTTCCATTGTATCTGTTCATTGTTTGTCAATAAATTTATTGTTGCTAAATTAAATGAAGCCTATTAAAGTATAAGGTCCGATTTTACCAATAAGTTGCGCCCCTTTTCAGGTGCTGAAACCTGATAAAGTCAGGCATGAGGGAAGTAGTGCAATCCGCAATCACCTCCGCACTCGTTCCTTCTTTACCAAGTGCCTAAAATGGCTGTGATTGGCACCATGCCCGAAACGGGCGTGACTTCAATTTAAATGCATGCAAATGCGTGCAGCCCATTAAATTGAATTAATGGGCTGCACGCCCAAACTTACCTGTAATTCCCCCTTTACCACTGCATTGGCCCATCCAGATTCAGTGCAAAACAGACATGGTCTGTTTTGGGCGCTCCAGTTTCTGAAGAAGTAAGGTTCCAGTGGTGGGGGAAGAAGGAAGGAGGCAGATCAGATCGTTCTCTAATGGAAGAGAAGAGGAGGGAGGTGGGTCAGATTGTTCTCTGGTGGGGGGGGAAGAGGAGGGAGGTAGATCAGATCATTCTCCAGGGGGTGGGGGGAGGGAGGCAGGTTAGATAGTTCCCTGGAGGGAAGCAGGTCAGATCATTCTCTAGAGGAAGGAGGGAGGTGGGTCAGGTA
Organism: Sphyrna mokarran; assembly: GCA_024679065.1. Taxonomy (NCBI): domain Eukaryota; kingdom Metazoa; phylum Chordata; class Chondrichthyes; order Carcharhiniformes; family Carcharhinidae; genus Sphyrna; species Sphyrna mokarran. Next base: position 97,323,024 of record JAGIQG010000003.1, on the reverse strand, counting down.
ATTCTCCAGGGGAAGAGGAGAGAGGCAGGTCAGATCGTTCTCTGGGAAGAGGAGGGAGATTGGTCAGATCGTTCTCTGGGAAGAGGAGAGAGGTGGGTCAGATTGTTCTCTGGCGGGAGGAGAGAGGCGGGTCAGATTGTTCTCTGGGAAGAGGAGAGAGGTGGGTCAGATCGTTCTCTGGGAAGAGGAGGGAGGCAGGTCAGGTCGTTCTCTGGGAAGAGGAGAGAGGTGGGTCAGATCATTCTCTGGGAAGAGGAGGGAGGTGGGTCAGATCGTTCTCTGGCGGGAGGAGAGAGGTGGGTCAGATAGTTCCCCAGGGGAGGAGGGAGGTGGGTCAGATCGTTCCCCAGGGGAGGAGGGAGGTGGGTCAGATCGTTCTCTGGGAAGAAGAGGGAGGTGGGTCAGCTCCTTCTCGGGGGGTAGAAAGGAGGTGGGAGGCGGGTCAGATCATTCCCCGGAGGGAGAAGAGAGGCAGGTCAAATCATTCTGTGTGTGCGATCAGTGGGGAGAAGTGGGGGCGGGGGCGGTGATAGGTTTCTGTAGTGGGTGGATTGGGGGATAAGGGGGATAGTTATATTGTGGGGGTGGGGAAATATCTGTGGGGCTGGGGAAGGCATTATCTGGCCCAGGAGTGACGTGGCAGGGAAGTTCTTCAAAATTTTTTTCCTACGATGTGCAGTTGAAGGCTCCGATCAGAGCTGCAGGGTCTCGGTCTCAATAAGCCCAGCCTACAGGTTGTGCACCATGATTCAGAATCGCTACTTTTTTCAGGCAGAATGTGTATGGGGGCGCTTGAGAACAGGTTTACAAGTCAGATCTGGAATACCCCCTCAGATTTAGCATTTGGTGTTATTACTATTGTCACTAGATCCTTGATGCAGTAATGAGTCAGCCCAATTTTTCTGGATTGCTCAAACACAGAAATGACAGTGAAATGTATGCTATTTTTAATGCCATTCTTCCCAATAAAATCTAAAGTGCCAGATCTCTTGTGGAGATAATTTGCCTACATCACAACTAAAATTTAAACAGCATAAAAGGAACACCTCACTCCTATGTTATCTTGCCTTGTCTTCTCCTCTGTTATTCTGAGACCTTTTTGGCTCAGTACCAGCAGGCATTGTCACCAGCAGAATGAGAAAATGTGGAGTGCGATTAAAAACCAATGGCTGTTCAGGATTTTCCCCACCCTCCTGGGATGATGCCTCTCAGTAGCAGGAGTGGAAAATCCCAGCCAGAGTATGCCTATTTAGAAGGTCCAAATACTTACTGCTTCCTGACACACAAAGGGGCAGGGGTCTGAAAATCGAGTGTAAGTCTTGGTGAGAATGATTCCATCTCCCAACCCCTAAAAAAAAATGAGGGAACATCATTCTCAAACTGTACAAATCCCAGTCAAATCAGGACATGCCACACCTTTATTAGGGCAGCTAAATCTACAATAGCTCATAAATGAAGAATATGTAAATCAGTATAAATGCAGGCGATGGTTTCACAGTCGCAGCAATTGTGTGATCTTTCGTCAGCTATAGCTCACAGAGTGACACATTTGCCTCTGAATCAGAAGATTCAGGTTCAACTCCACAGTCTTAAAGACAATCTCTGAACTGTCACACTGGTTAAAGAGATATTGGTTGGAATTTTATTGGCATGCCCATCCCAGAATGGGGATGGGCAAGGCTCATAGAATGGAATTCTCCATTGGCCTCAGGCAAGACTTTACTAGCCTCGCCCGAGTAAGGTTGTAAAATTCTGGCCATTTAGTTGCTCGCCCTGTTCATACAATCTGTAGATCCCTGGTTTTGCACGTTGTGCTGAAAAAGATTTCTAAGGGGTATTACTCAAAAGCCACTTGAGGTCTGTTAGAAACTGTAAGCGTAATAAACAGTGAGAACCATGCCTTCACTGCTAACCACGAAATCTATTCCAATGGCTGATCATTCATTAAGATACAGAGCATTTAATCAGGAGCAGAAATTGTTAGATTCCTGGTCACAGCAAATTAAGGCTCACTGGGAAGGACCGATTAGCAAAATTGGTTTTGTGCCCCGTGCCAAACAGTTTGCAACTGTCCCAACCCCTGGTGGAAATTGGATCACATTCAGAAAGGACACGAGGCTGATTAGCATGAGATTAGCCTGCGTTTCAATCTCATTAGCGTGTTCAGCGCATGATCATTCCCACTCCCAGAATGTTCCCACCTCTCCATACCGGGTGGTTACGTGGGTGCGAATCACTACTGGTCTTCACCAACAGACATGATGTGCAGATTCTGGTGTTGGACTGGGGTAAACACAGAAAGAAGTCTCACAATACCAGGTTAAAGTCCAACAGGTTTATTTGGTAGCAAACCCTACAAGCTGTAAGAGCGCTACTCCTTCTTCAGGTGAATGGGAGACAAAAAGGGCATATAAAAACACAAACTCAATTTATTCAATGAATGAATGAACACCACTTGACAATCACCAGGCAAGACCATTGCGGAATATTTCAGTGGTCACGGGAATTTGGCCTCTGATCTTCAGGTAAGTGTTCTCCAAGGTGGTCTTCATGACACACAACAACGCAGAGTCGCTGAGCAGAGACTGATAGCCAAGTTCCACAGACACGAGGACAGCCTCAACCGGGACCTTGGGTTCATGTCACACTATCTGTAACCCCCACAGCTTGCCTGGACTTGCAAAATCTGACTAACTGTCTGGAGACAATACACATCTCTTTAACCTGTGCTTCATGCTCTGTCCACTCACATTGTCTGTACCTTTAAGACTTGATTAGCTGTAAAAACTCACATTCCAATCATTATTCAGTAAATTGAGTTTGTGTCTTTATATGCCCTGTTTGTGAACAGATCTCGCACTCACCTGATGAAGGAGCAGCGCTCCAAAAGCTGGTGGCGTTTGCTACCAAATAAATCTATTGGATTTAACCTAGTATTGTTGAGACTTCTCACTGTCTTCACCAGCAGAGACACGGCATGATGGTCATTTTGGTGTCACTTAGAGGCCATTGATGCCCCCCGGTGGTTGGGGATATGGCCAGGCAATGCTCTTTGGGCAGTGGCCACCTGGCAGTGTCTATCAGGCACAGGAGTGGCACCAGAACCCTGGAAATATCCAGCATACATCCCTGCAATGCCAGTTGGATACCACTAGCATGCTAGGAGAAGTGTCAAGGGGTAGGGTCTGAGTGGGAACTATGATAGGGGTGTTTCGCAAGGTGACCATAATGGGGAGTGGGTAGGGATCGGTGTGGGGAGATCATACAGAGTTGGATCATGTTGGGGGTCTTGATGGAGAATCTATCAGAATGGCCTTGATTCCCCAATGTTTTGATGCTGGTGACCCGCGTGGGAAGGAGATGGGGCCAATGAAGGGGAGTCCTGACACCATGGGGGAGGGCAGTGAGGGAGTGTCCCAGTGCACTCTGAAATCAGGGCAACTTGCAAAACAGCAGCCGAGTGCTCTGAAACTGGACTCAGCGGTATGTTTAGGCCCTGTCACCCCCTTTCCAGTTATTGAACACAACCCATCACTATCCCAAAATGTGGCTGAGGGTGGAGCGATTGCAGTGCGGAATGCATTTGTTTTCTCACCATTGAGGATTCCGCCCATTGGCTGGAATTTTCCAGCCGCTAATAATGTGGGATTCCCTGTTTCTGCTTCAGTGAACGGAGATTTGGCTGTGCACCAAATTCCATCTTTGCCTGCAACAGCGGGGAGTGAGGGGGGTGGGTGGGTGGTGGTGTGTGTGGCTGAAAAAATTTGGTCATTTTGTTGTTTATTGATGAATTGGAGAATTACTGTGACTTTCTCATTTTAGGACAATCATAGTAAGTATTCCGTCAACATTTGCAACATGAAACTTCTATCTGTAATTAAGTTGAACTTCATGCTAATTCTGTGCAAGCCGGGGATGTGCACAGGCAGGGTAAGGAAAGTTTCCGCACTGTATCAGCATTTTGGCAATTCCAAAAGTGATAAAAATCACACTATTATGCACTGTTTACTTTGACAGTTAAATCAAACTTGGAGCAATATTACTCCAAACTCCAACAAAACAAATCACAAGAGGTCAAGAAAATATAAAAGCAAGTTTTGTCCAATGGAAATTGAGTTTCCACAATCTTTCACAAGTGTTTAAAAAGGCACTATGCTGGAAGCTATAGTCTAACCCATGAAGTTGGCTATGCTCCCTTATAGAATTAGTCACCGTGATGAAGCTTCACCCATTGCATCCAGTTTTGGAACTTTGGGGAGGTTCTTCGAATTCAGACATTTGAGGTTTGTTGCACGGAAGACCACAGGGTCACAAATGGACACCTTTTGAAAGCTTTTAAGTATTAAAATGGTATTTCATTTATGAAGAAACTGACTAACTTCAACCCAATGAAACTATTAAATGGTTCTGCATACTTTTTATTTAAAGTTATTTGAAATTAGGTTACTCACTGGTAGTGAACTGGCCACTCAATAAATATTTCTGATAATTCTATTTCAAATTGTATTAAAACTGCACCAGATTACCACTCATAAATATAGCGAGTAATAATTTCCATTGCAAGAAAAATCAAATGGACTATTATGTTCTAAAACATTTATGCTGGTTCATGTCTGGTGATATGCAAATAAAGTTCCACATAACCTTAAGCAAAACTTTCAATTTGGAAAACTGGTGAGATTTTTGTGCACAATTTTCACACATGTTGCCGATTGCATCCAAAGCAGAAACTCTATCATGATGATCTTGTGAGTAAAACATAAAGGCGAATCTTCCTAATGTTGAGACCCAAGACTGAAACTTCAAGGTGTTTTATGAAGTTAGCCTAGACTCTAAGTTGTGCATTTTGAATGTGGCATGTGTGAGCATAAAGTGTTTCACTCCAGGTATGATTTAAATGACCCACCGGGAAGCTTTTTTTCTCAAACACAGTTTATTTAAGAGCACAGTTAAAATAACAAAAATAATTAGCATAATCTTTACCAGTTACAAAGCTTAAAAAAGACATAGTATAATTCCTAACAGTTAGCCATTTCTGTGTTCCAATTAAACACCATACCACAGACATGCACCTTTCTTCAGACTTGGCACAGAAGCAAATATACTTGCACGATGTTGGAGCTTTTTAATGCCGGTTATGAGTTGGTCCTTTGAGTGTTGGATCAAATCCCTGCAGCTTCCCCATCTTTCAGCAAGCCTCTGGAGAGAGAGAGGTACAGAGATGCTTCCTGCTTCCAACAGCTTCTGGCAGCAACTGAGAAACAAAAGCTTGGAATATTCTACATAAAAAAAGCTGTTCCCTGGTATAATCACTTGACCTGTCAATCAAGGGATGGCACAGTGGCACAGTGGTTAGCAGTACTGTCTCACAGCGCCAAGGATCCTGGCTCGATTTCCAACTTGGATTACTGTCTGTGCGGAGCCTGCACTCTCTCCCCATGTCTGCGTGAGTTTCCTCTCACAATCTGAAAGATGTGCTGGTTAGGTGCATTGACCATGTTAAGTTTTCCTTCAGTGCACCTGAACAGGTGTGGGAGTGTGGTGATTAGAGAATTTTAACAATATTTCACTGCAGTGTTAATGTAAGCTTACTTGTGACACTAATAAATAAAGTAAACAAGCTCCACTCAGCAATCCCCAAAGGACATTAAATCCCAGAATACTGCATTAGTCCAGATTAAAATCAACATGATATCAATTATACTGCCTCAGTGGCAATAAAGAATCCTGATTACAGAAGACACGGCACCTATGAAATGTTAGGGCCCACTTGAAACATCCTGCAGAGAAACACGACTAAAATATATTTCTTAAAGGCACAGCACTGTCACACCAGCAACATATTCTGGAATTTGCCATACCTGATATCTTACTTATTTTCGAAAACCTTTTAAAATCAGAGTTATTTTATCTAAAGTCTCTACTTGTTATCGAGTCCTCAATGCAAACCCGCTGTTGTGTCAAAAGCTGCTAAAAAAAATAGATAAAGAATCTGGTGAAATGGTGTGGCAACAATGATCTTTCCCTCAATGTCAACAAAACGAAGGAGATTGTCATCGACTTCAGGAAGCGTAAAGGAGAACATGCCCCTGTCTATATCAATGGGGACGAAGTAGCAAAGGTGAAAATCTTCAAGTTTTTAGGTGTCCAGATCACCAACAACCTATCCTAGTCCTCCCAAGTCAACCCTATAGTTAAGAAAGCCCATCAATGCCTCTACTTTCTCAGAAAAATAAGGACATTTGGCATGTCAGGTACAACTCTCACCAACTTTTACAGATGCACCATAAAAGCATTCTTTCTAGTTGTATCACAGCTTGGTATGGCTCCTGCTCTGCCCAAGACCGCAAGGAACCACAAAAAGTCATGAACATAGCCCAATTCATCATGCAAACTAGCCTCCCATCCATTGACTCTGTCTACACTTCCCACTGCCTTGGAAGAGCAGTCAGCATAATTAAGGGCCCCACACACCCTGGAAATTCTCTTTCCCATCTTCTTCCTTCAGAAAAAAAATATAAAAGTCTGAGGTCACGTACCAACCGACCCAAGAGCAACTTCTTCCCTGCTTCTATTAGATTTTTGAATGAACTTATCTTGAAAGATCAACTAAGAAGTTGACCTTTCTCTACAACCTAGCTATGAATGTAACACCACATTCTGCACCCTCATTTCCTTCTCTATGAACTGTATGTTTTGTCTGTATAGCTCGCAAGAAACAATACTTTTCACTGTATGTTAATATATGTGAAAATAATAAATCAAATCAAATACAAATATTTTACTGCAATAAAAATATATATATTTATATGACAGAATTGTGTAATCTGCGTTAAACTTGACAGAAACCCATTTTATGATGCTGAAGTTGGGTCACTCAACACTATATCGAGAGAAGGTGTTTTAGCAGTTGGCAACTAAGTAATTCAAATCATGGAAGAATGAAGTCCACATTTATTTTTGTCTGTAGCTTTAATTTTAAACAGTGGGAGCAGACTTCATCCAGAGTCTTAACAGCATGAAGCCTGGATTATCTGAACTCCCAGGTCTCATCTGACTGTGCCTGCGTTGTCTCCAATCTGAAGGCAACTTGCAGGGAGGGGTGGAACAGAACAATTTCACAGCCGGTGAATGAATAAGAAAAGTGGGCAAGATGTCACCAAGGATCCAAGGGAGCAATCCCATGTGCAAGTTTCATGCTGTATTTTGTTTCCAAAGATCTGCCAATATTAGAAAGGATAGAGAAGGCCAGCGCTGTGATCCAGTGATTCCTTGTGGGACCCAGAGAAATACAGAATTCCTTCTAGCCAACAATGAATCATAATAAAAACCTACAACTTAAAATTTCGCTTCACCTGGACTGGCCTCTCTGCTGCCTTACACTGTAAGCTGTTGGCAGTTGTGTGGGCTTCCTTCAATGGGAAGTTAATATCACATCACAGCACCATTACTATTATCAGGTCATGGCAATTACAGGCAATTACAATTAATTATTACAGGTTGGAAAAGTTGTTTTTATTATTTTACTAAGACTAGGAATAAAAACTATCCTCTTTCTCTTTAAAAGAAAACTTCTAGGATACATGTCTGTTTATGTCTTTTACAGTAAAGGCACATAAACATTTAAATATTCACTGAATTAGGATGCATATCCTTGTAACAAAACCAATTGTGTTTAAATGTGGAGTTGGAAAGAGAGCTACCAGCCTATCTCTCCGTATCTAATTGCAACACACTACTTATCTTCCATTTAGTCACATAGCTTAGAAATGCATCATCATTCCTTTCCTGCCAGTGGGTAAAAATCCTGGAGCCTCCTCCCTAACCACACTGTGGGTGTACCTACATCAGTTCAAGACAGAAGCTCACCGTTTCTTTTGCAAGGGTAATAATTGGGGGTGAGGGGGGTGGTGGTAATAAATGTTGCCCGTATTCCATGAATGAACTTTTAAAAATTCATTTCATGATGGTGAAATTGAGAATGAATGAATTCAGCAATGGAAGATGAGCTAAGGGACAGGAAGTCCTTTCTCTAGGGTGTACCTATCATTCAGACAGAACAAACAGAACTGTTGTACTTATGGAGTTGTGACAGCCTTGCTTGGGTTTTTTTATTTCAACAACAATTGGTCTTTTAATGAAAAGCAGAGCACCCATCATGATAGCTTTTTCAGCTTTATCTTTCATATTGTTTCATATCTTATTTCATATCTTGTTTTAGTCTTAGTTCTTTCTTTCTTGAGTCAGTAAATAAAATTAACATAAACACTTTTGGATTTGTTGTTTTTGTTACCTTTAGAATTAGCAATTCTAAGCGACTGCTGGCTGACCTCCCACAAACTACCTTCTTTAACCCTGAAGTATCCAAAACTCTGTTGTTCCTGTCCTTTGTTGCACAAAGAATCCTTTCAACCATTACCTCGCTTCTCATTGTTCAAATTTTCATCCCTGTTTTCAAATCCCTCAACAGCGTTAGACCTCTATAATCTTCTTCTAACCCATAACCATCTCAGGGATCTGCATTTATTTCATTCTAGCCTCTTGAGCATCTCCCATTGGCATGGCTCCTACATAGGTTTTTAGTTCAAAGGCCTGGAATTCCTTCCCTAAAACTCTCCACCTCACTTTCCTCCTTTAACCCGAGTATTAAATCTTTGACAAAGTTTTTCACCATCTGGCCTAATATCTTCTCATGTGACTTGGCATTATAACTTGTTTTGTGCAATAGGCTATGAGATATTTTATTTGCTTAATGGCGTCACATGAAAACGTGCTCTTGGTTTTGATTGGTTTAAATTTGCTATAACTTTGCTCTGTCTGTTTTCTGACAGATAAATGTTGTCCTCAGAGTGGTTTAATCAGTCCTCAGCACAAGTTTTGATCAGCCTTTTAACAGCCTCATTAAAAGCACTGACCATGTCAGAATGCATGACACTAAACACTTTCCTTGGAGCACAATTAGGACTGAATGATTCACTTAACCACCTTTAACAGGGCTAGTGACAGAATAGATTAATACGATGTCCTTGGACTTCAAAGGTCATCTGAATCAGCTCTGAGCTAAAGTGACACTTTTCTTTGTGTCATCCCATTTGATAAGATTTCACATTTATTCTGTTGATTTAAAGTAATCATTCACATGTAGAGATTATTTAAATAACTAAATATTTAAATATCATTTGATAGGAAAGTTTGAATTACAGAGATGCAATCAGTAATACTAATTCTGTTACATTAATATTGATTTTACATCATTCATGGTAATTGTTTTTGCTGCCCTACAATTTCTAAGATTTGAAATAGTTACCTCTGAAGGTATAAAAGAAGCTTATGGACCTGACTTTAATGCTACCCCATGCCTTAGTAAGTGTCCACCATTGTTATAATGCAGAAGATCAAGGAAATTATATTATGACTGTCTTACGTCATTATTTATACTGACATAATTTGCTGAGTTTTTTTGTACTGTTCTGCATATATCATAGTCAAAGAAGCTAAAGAGCTAATTATCAAAGCTCTGCTCCCCTGTGAAAATGGTTGGCAATTGAGAATGTGATGCCTTTAATCCAATGTTCACAACATTGCCAATTAAACCCGTCAGCCATGTGATTTATGCTTTTATTCAAGATGGTTGATTTGGATGCCTCATTATCCACATTTAGTATACACAAGATCAATTCAAAGAGAATGCACAGACGCATTCTCTTAAATCAAATTCAAAGCACAATGAGGCTCTACTGAGAGAATCCATGAGCTGTTAAATAAATGTAAATCTTTGTTTGTAGCCATTAATTTTAGAAACAATAATCCAACTTGTATTTAAAATTGTTAGGTCATCACATGGGCAAAAATTAAATTAAACATCGAGAGCCAGCATTGTGAGGGTTGCAGGGCTGGCCAGTGATTGAGCTGGCCAGCAATGGGGAGGCCATCAATGTGGGGCCACTGCACATATGCTGATCTGGGCACCGACAGATCGGCTCATGTGTAGTAGCCTGTTTAGCACATTGATTTCAGCCTTTCCTGTGGGAATAGGCCCCAGCCCATGGAATGTAATGATATCCATGCTAGCAGCCTCTGCAGTGCATAGCACGTGGGGGATTCAGCGTGAATTACTCCAGTTTTTATGTGAATTCAACATTTAGAATTTTTTTGGGAGAATTCCAGCCATGTTCCTTCTAAAATGAGTTCAACATGAATTGTGGCCTATTCTTTTGTGTATGACTTATAGAAGTGCACTATTCTCTTTAACTGCAATTTTCTCAAGTGTGTATGTTTGTGTGAGTACCAAGTGAGTGACACAACATTAGACTTTCTCGTTGGACATCTATATCAATAATTCTTTCTCTTTAAGTCTAAAAAGAGTGTGTGTTGGTTATTCAAATTTCCCATAAACTTACAGGTTAAGAAACACACACATTTTCCTTTTCAAAACTACACTGATTATGGGCAGCAAGGGAAAGGATCAGTAGTTTCTGTTCCATCTCGTCTCTATCCATAACACCACATTTTCCTATGTTTCGACACATTCAGTGTTCTTCTTGCTCACACCCCCTTCTGCAAACTGCTCCAGCCAAAATATAGCTTCCCCTGATGACTTGCAAGCTGTTCTAAGAAATCCAGGATAATTTTAAGTGGTGCTTACCTCCTACAATTTCACACCCCTTGTTCAAGCATGCAGCACACAGCAATCACCTAAATTAGCAGGCAATGCAACCTTCACATGAACCCCACATTGAAAGCATAGGCACATGTTAATCATGCATCATGTTTCCCACATTCATTCCCAGGCTTTATCAAATTTTGAAACCTATGTCTCCATACTAGTCCAATAATAAAACTATTATGCTACCATGTTTGAATAATCAGTGCTGAAGGGCCTTGACCCAGTGTACAAAAGAACTCAACAACTGTGGTAAAATTGCCAATCAGGTCCCACTCCAACATTTGGCTTCCAATTCCTCATGTAGTATTCTGCTCAATGATTTTGAATTTGGTGATCATCAGGAGGAGGTGATGGCCTCGTGGTATTATCGTTAAACTATTAATCCAAAAACCTAGTTAATGTTCTGAGGACCCAGGTTCAAATCTCACTGTGGCAGATGGTGGAATTTGAATTCAGTAAAAAGTATCTGGAATTAAGAAACTACTGATGATCATGAAACAATTGTCAGAAAAACTCATGTGGCTCTCCAATGTCCTTTAGGGAAGGAAATCTGCCATCTTTACCTGGTCTAGTCTATGCGTGATTCCAGAACCACAGCAATGTGGTTAACTCAACTGCCCTTGGGGAACTAGGGATGGACAATAAATGCTGGCTAGCCAGTGATACCCACATCCCATGAATGAATAAAAAAAAGTAACATCTGTTCTTTAAAACATTTTCAAATGCCAGATTGACAGTCAATTCAATCTGCAATCCAGAGCAAAATCTGCTTGAGTCCAATCTTGGAAATTATTTGCAATTTTTGTTTTGCATGCACTAAGTAAGGGCTGGAGATGATTTTCCACTGTAACTATCTGACTGCACTTCAATTTGATTATGCTGTACCAAGTTAAACCCAAAGAGTAAGCCGTATGGAGCAGGACTTCATATTGAAGAGGCGGCAACATTTGTAATTACTAGTCTTCAGCAGTCATCTTATTGTTAACATCCTGATCTGTAATTAGGAAGCAAAGGAAATTGATTTGGAAAGCAGCCAAGTATGTCACCGAGGAGATCATACAAAAGAGTCTTTGTGTTAGGAGCAGCAAATGGAACGTTTTCTTTAAGCCTCGTCACAAATGAAAAATGAAGCAGCTTCATCATTTATACTTTCAAACATTTGCTGGTAATACATTGTTAGTTTCACCAAAGAATTGATATTAGTGACATTATTCATTCTAACTCTTGATCAGCTCACTGGAATATCAAAATCTAAATTACAATGTAAGCTCCAGACCTCCGTAATAATATTTTCACTGCTCCCAGTACAACTGTCATTACAAGTTTATTCATTTGAAATCTGATAAAGTGAACATATTTATATATTATCACTTAGTTTATTTTAAGTCAAGTTTTTAGACTGTTTTCAGTCTATACTTGGTGATCAATTAACCTGAAACGTCAGGACAAATATTTTGATTGCCCATAAATAGAACTTTGCTTAAATACAAGGTGCATGTTTGGTCAGCTCTCTGGGGTTAGTGCCATTCAAATAATATGAAAGCCCACTCAGGAAGAATTGGAGAATGGTTGTGTTGGATAGTCATCACGCCTCATGTAATGAAGAATGCCAAAACTTTATTTGAAACTATTTTTCCATATCACAATACTTCAGACTTTAGTCATATATATTTCAATTAATTCAACTGCTTTGGGGAATTAATGTTTATATCCCCTTATATTGTTTGTCATGTTCTCATCTTTGTCTTTAGCATCCTTGGTGACAACCTTTCATCTCCTCAGATGTTGGTTTGCATCATGATGGTCAACTCTGTATTAAACATCATCTGGTTCATCATCAATGTAGCTCAGAGGTTCCACTCTGGCCTGGGAGTCTTTGCAGGAGAAGACAATGGGCTGAGCAGGAGTACAATTCACAGGGACACAAGAATTAGGAGAAAGATCATACCACATAGCTACTTGAGCTTGTTCTCCCATTCAATGCCATCATAGTTGATCTTAGGTTTCAGCTTCATTTTCCTGCCCACTCCTCATATCTCTTAATTTGCTGAGGGACCCAATGTGTGTTCATATCAGTCTTAAATGTTTTTAACAATAGAACATCCAAAATCCTTTATGATAGTGAATTTTAAAGATTCACAACTCTTTTGAGAGAAGTAATTTCTCCTCATCTCAGATTGGCTGCTCTCTTTCCTGGACTTCTTCTCAGCCAGCTGAGCTTTTCATTTCTGCTTGCCTCCTCCAATACCCACCTAAGCAGTCAGCCTTGTGAGTTCACAGCTGTCAGTGACTGTCTCCCAGTTGTCAGTGTCAATATCTTACTACCCCATTTGCAGGTGTCCTTGTGGCAAAGGAGTGGATGTCCAGGAGATATTGATTCAGCAAAAAGTATTGGGATATATGGCCATCATCCAACGAATGAATGTGACTGAGCAGCGCTGACATCATTGCTTAGCATAATCCACCATTGCATTGGTGGCCTTGTCCTGCCAAGAGATGCCAAGAATACATCTGAGACAATGAAGGTGGACATTGTTTAGCCTTTTCTTTTGCCTAACAGTTGTCCAAATCTTACCATTGTACAAGAGTTTGCTGAGGACTCAGGCTTGATAGAATCATGGGGCCTGATTTTACCCTCGTGTTGCACCTGCTTTCAGGCATGAAAATTTGGTAAAGTCAGGCATGAGATGAGTTGCTGGTTCTCCCTTTATCAAGGGCCAAAAATGGTTGCCATCAGGACTGTATCCGAAACAGGCGCAATGTCAATTTAAATGCATTTGCCTATCGACATTTACCCTCTTACCACCACATTCACTCCCTCCATATTCGGAGCAAAACACACATGGTCCACAAAGGTCCGATTCGGGTACTTCAGCTTCTGAGGAAGTAAGTCTCGAGAGGAGGTCAGATGATCCCCCTCAAATTGGTGAGGGGGGGGGGGGGGGGGAAGGAGATGGGGGGTATTTGCTGCCACTCTGTCTCTGCTCAGTGAGAGGGAAGAGAGATCCGCTGCCACTCTGCATATGATCAGTGGGGGGAACGGGGTAGAGGGAGTGAGGGGGATAAAGGGCTCGGTAATGTTATGGGGGTGGAGCAATGTGTGTGGGGATCGGGGGTGGCATTATCGGGGCTGGGAGTGATTGGCAGGGGAGCATTCCTCTTTTTTTCTGCACATGCACAGTTGGAGATGCAGGCATGTTAAACTCCACCCACAGGCTTATGCTGCGTGATTCAGAATTGCTGCTACATTTTCAGGCAGTGTGTGGGAGCTCCTGAGAATGGATCTAAAAGTCAGTTCCCAGTTTCAAATCTGCCCAGCAGTTAGAATCAAAATGGTAAAATAACATCCATAGTATGGTGCCTTCAGCCACTTAGCTGTTAATCTCCATTTTTTTACTCAATTTGGATATAACAGCCTCAAGTGATAGATTGCTGGTGATTGTAGAGCTTAGATATGTGAACCTATCAACAATCTCCAATATCATATTGTCAATGTTGATAGATGCAACATTCTGGAGCATGGCATTTGTCTTTCTGATGTTGATAATCAAACTAACAAATCTTTTCATTCCCTGTTGAAGATTCTTCTCAATATGGAATGTTATTGCGGCATTGTCAGCAAGAGTTACTCACTGTTGAGGACTTACACAATTATCTTGGATCTTAGATGAACATGATGACTAACTTTCCCTGAGTTTTGGTATTTAAGTAGCACCTGCTACATCTGGCCTGAGGGCATACGATTACAGCACAGAGAATAATATGCCAAAGAGGGTTGGCGTCTGTTTAACCTCACTGTGGATCTCAAAGAGATCTAATGCTGTCCTGTCATGGCTGACCTCATCCATGTTGCCATGCAAAAAGGAGATCACATTGAGAAGCTTTGGCAGATAGCCATTTGCACCAGCAGCTTAAGTGAACTGCCTTTGCCCACATGGTTGTATGGCTTGCTGAGATCAATGAAAGCGATATGTACCAGCTGAACCCATCAAGCACAGGACATCGACACCCCTGCAGCATTTGTACAAATGTCTCTGTCTCTGCTGGAGGGAGATGGCAATGTCCCAGGGTACGCGGAAATTATGACCCAGTACAAGAACAAGGGCAACCAGAGCAATTGCAATAACTATTGCGGCATTTTCTGCTGCACCATTGTGGGAAAAGTATTTGTCCACGTTGTTTTGCAACAGATTGCAGGGCAATGGGGAATGAGTGATATGCACTGATTATGTTTGCATTAAGGAACTGGTATGATGAACCAAATGGTCTCCTTCTATGCTGCATGATTTTTTGTTTGTAAATGGCTGGGGAAAGCAGGAACTATCTGAGCAATTCCAGAATGTTTTGAAAGCTCTCACTTTAATTATTCACCATTAATTATGAATTCAAAGGTTCACATTCCTTCACCCAATTAGAAATAATACTAGTCCTTGGCTTCAGCTGTCGTTGTTATGCCTGGGTATGTGCACATTTTCAAATTCACTACTAATAAGCTGGATGACCAGCAAGGAGAAGTAAGGCTTCAAATGGGCTGGGAGCTCAAGTTTCATTGGGCAGGATTTTCCAGTCATTGACAGGACCTTTGACCTTGCAAAGAATGACCCCAACTCGCCAAGTGGTGGGTTCCCCAGTGGCGGGATTGGCGAGCAACACAAAATGCCGTAGACATCAATGGGACAATAAAGTTCTGTCGATGGCCAATGGTGAGCTGCCTCTAACACTGGAAAATTTCCCCCATTGTATCTCCGATCCTCCCATTGTTCATCATCCAAGTTGCTGCAGGAAAATTACAAACAAGGACTCATTTTCCAACCCAGAGCTCCCAAAGGCAAGTTTTGAAGTTTCAAGGGGCAAAACAAAAGTGGGGGGGAATGAAAGTCAGAAAGAAAGCCAACTTGTGAATGCTGTTGCTAAATTCTCCCTCAGTGTACCCGAAAAGGTGCCGGAGCGTGGCAACTCAGGGATTTTCACAGTAATTTCATTGTAATGTTAATGTAAGCCTAATTGTGACACTAATAAATCAACTTTAAAACTCATTCACTTCCAAGAAACTTGAAAAAGCGGTATGGAGAAACCAGGAGGGATAGGGAGTAATTCCATTCAGAGGGCAGTGGATGGTTGGGGGCAGGATAGTGGCAAATAGCATACTTAAAAGTAAACTATGAAACATATCCATAAAACATGACAGCAGATTCTGAGATTTTCCTTTACCATGCTTTTATTTCTTCCCACTCCAGTCTTCAACATTTGTCACTTCCTAAAGAGTCTATGGTAAGCTAAGCACATCATAAATTTACACCTTCTTGTTCATTAACACCAATCTTGTGAATAAACTTTCCCGTGAAGCATTAATCATTCAATATTTGCAACATAGCAGTCAAAACAATCAATTAATCCAGTGAACGTATTATTTGTAACTTTATTTTGGCAGTCTGTGACCTTTGACATTGCTTTGAGCATTTCAACAATTAGAATCTGCTGAACACATCAGGATCAATAATGTGACAATTCTTTCATTCAATAAGTAAACCCCTTTTAAGACCTTAACTCCAGTGTCGAAACCGTTCTATTATGTTGAAGCAACGCCCATACTCCCCATCAATCTTTGTTTATAGAGAAATAAAATGTAATAAAAGGAAACTGAAAACTCTGTAATCATGGTGACCAGCATTTGTAAAGAGAAAAAGCAGTTCATAGTTTAAGCAAATGTTGAGCAGTCTTTTTATGGATATTGTTTTTTCTGCATTTTCTCTTCTTTTCAAATATTGCATGATAACTATTTCTTTCTCTATATACAATAAAATCAAAGTTTACATATACTTTACTCAGCCCCACTTTACGCGACATTTGTTATCTCTTCTTATCATTTGTTTCTTTTTGCTTCTCCCATTTTATTTGGGACTTGCCACAATGTTGGTTGATCACGCCATTTTTCCAGTCAGTCACATCTTCTTCCAATACTATTGCATTGAAGTCCTTCATCACCACATGTTTCCGTTTGTTCTATGACCTTCCTCTTCCCCTTCTTCTCGACAGTCCTATCTCCATCGCTCACCTCACTAAAATGTCTCTCTCTCCACAACATATCATTACAATCTTCCTTGGTTAGTTGCCTCAATGTTCCCATGAAGTTCACTGACCCCATGATATGCTACTTCCTGACTTTGTCCTTTCTCGCTGCTCACATATTCATCTCAGCATATGAATCTCATCAGTATTTAGTTGTAGTTCCCCTCTTGTTAATGTTAATTACAGGTCAGCACTATATAACACTTTAAATGCTCTTAAAGTACAAAAAAATACTTGTAGGGACATTATGATATTAGCATTGGTAAGAATTCAAAGTTTATTTATTAGTGTCACAAGTAGGTTTACATTAACACTGCAATGAAGGTAGTGTGAAGATCCCCTATTCACCACACACCAGCACCTAGTCGGAGACATTGAGGGACAATTTAGCATGGCCAATACACCTAACCAGCACATCCTGCGGGCTTAATTTTACCAACAATTTGAGCCCATTTTTGGACAAATTCAGGTGTCGGGCCTAAAACTTGGTCTGCACCCAAATCTGAGCAATCACGAGTTTACCGACACCTGATTTGGGTGCGGATCTGGTCCGCGCGTGAATCGGGCAGCCCGATGATTTAAATGTATTAGCGTGCATTTAAATCAATTTAATGAGCCGCTTGCCCAATTCTCCCACCAAATCCCACTTTACCTTCTTCTGGTCTGTTCCAGATCCACACTGTAAATGACCTGCAAAATAAAAATCTGAAGCCAATTTTTATTTTGCAGGGGAACCTCCAAAGTGGCTTCAGAGCCTGCAATAGTTCTCTGACCCAGATCATCCTCGAGGGAAGTGGGAGAGGGAGGCTGGTTAGAGCATCCTCTCAGGGAGAGGGCAATTGTTGTCTGGTTGTCTGGGGAGAGGCCTGATTGCTCACTGATGGGGCGAGGCAGATGGATCTCTGGTGGGGGAGGTACTGGGGGGTTCGCTGCCACTCTGCAGGTGATCGGTGGGGAGGGTGGGCAGTCCATTGGAAATCTGTGGGCAATCTGTGGGGAAGGTGGGGGGACAGGTGGCTGCACGTCCACTCCGGGAGGAGAGATTCATTCCTCCAGTGGGGAGGAGGGGGTCGCCCGCAGAGTGGCAGAGGACTCCCCTGTCTCCCTCACCAGAGATCCATCCGCACCATTCCCCCCCTCCATCAGTGAGTGATCGGGCATCCCCCCCACCACTAGACAATGATCAGCCCTCTTGTTTCCCCTCCTCCTCTCACAGAGGATGATCTGTGTCAGGGAGCCACTCTCTCTGCTTTTCCTTTCCCGACCCAAGCGCACTTTTTCATTTTTTTTCGAACTGCTCATGCGCATGTCAGAGCTCCGATCATTCCAGCAGCCCTGCTTACTGCTCAGATCGGACTGGAGCTGGCAAGAAGTGTACAGGGGTGCTGTGTTATGCCCGGATCCAGCCCTTAGGCTCTGAATGGTAAAATTGAACCTCTCACCAGCATGTCTTTCGAACTGTGGGAGGAAATCAGAGCACCCAGAAGAAACCCATGCAGACGTGAGGAGAAAGTGCAATCTCTGCAGACTGGAAGAACCAAGCCAGGAATCGAATCCGAGTCCCTGGTGCTGTGAGGCAGCAGTGCGAACTACTGTGGCACTGTGCCCCACAATGACATCTATGAATTATCAAGGTCAGTAATGAATGAGATGGGTGAATTCATCTACCATCAAATATGAATTTCTGATGTCATGAAATGCAATAACTTTCACAATATATCACAATGTTAAGTATGCAGTTGAATATTAGCATGCTGTGTGAGATCCACTATACCCAATACTATTTTATTCCTGACTTTTTATTTGTCCATCGGATGTCAGCATCACTGTTAAGCCCAGTATTTGTTGCCCATCCCTAATTGCCCTTGAAATAGTTGGCTTGCTAGACCATTTCAGAGGACGGTTAAAAGTTAACAGTCATGCTGTGAGTCTGGAATCTCAGATGGGACAAGGGTAGCAGGTTTCCTTCCCTAAAGAATGTTGATGAACCAGATGTATTTTTATAGTTTCCTTTCCTGAGACTTGCTTTCAATTCCTTTTTTTTTACTGTACTTGAATTCCATCAGCTGGCATGGTACTATAGTACTCTATCATCTTAATACTGGTGTGCAAAGATAAAGGATAGAGTTTACAAGGGCAGTGTAGTTGATGTTGTGTATGTGGACTTTCAAAAGGCATGTAATAAATTATCACACAATTGATTTGATAACAAGATTAAAGAGTTAAGAGGGATTAAAATGGTGATGGTCACAAAGATAAGAATTGGCTAAAGGAGAAAGCAGCACAGTAAATGGTTATCCTTTGGAAATCGTACAGTGGCATTCCCCAGGGGCTGATATTAGGGTCACTGCTCCACAGTTCTCTTTGAAATAGATTGATGAAATAGAGTAATAGCTTGAGTATTGGGGCCAATAAATCCAAAGCTTGCATGTTTTCCAGGTTATGGAATCTTGGACAAGGGATGGAGTTTCAGGATAAAGAGGCTGATCACCTGACACTGGAATGAGGAAAACTTCTTAACGTAAAGGGTTGTAAATCTTTGGAATTCTCTACCCCAGAGGACTGAATGAATGTTTCTTCATTGAACATATTTAAGGCTGCGAGAGATAGATTTTTACTCGCTTAGGGAATCAAGGGATACGGGAAGCAGCAGGAAAGGGGAGCTGAAGCCTAACCACGATCATATTGAATGACAGAGTAGCCTTAATGGTCTTCTCCTGTTCCCATTTCCCAGGTTCCGATGACACAAAAACTCAGAAATATAACAGACAACGAAGAGGGCAGTAACAGACTTCAGAGGAATATATGACAAACTAGTGAAGTGGGCAGACACGTAACAGGGAAGGATAATTCCATGTATACTTACTGGTAGACAGAATGGGATGAGGTGATATAAACTAAAGGACACAATTTAAAATTGTGTTCAAAAGCAGAGATACCTGGAATGGAGATGCACAAATCTTTGAAGATGACAGGAGAAGTTGAGAATGTTGTCAACAAAGCATATAGAACATTTCATTTCTATAGGTAGAGGTACAGTGTACAGAATTAAGGAAATTACACTAAACCTTGAAAGAAAAACTCCAGTTAGGCCTCAGTGGGAGCATAGTGTTTACTTTTGGGTATCCTGCTTTTGGAAGGAGGTCAAGGCTTGGACAAAGTGTGGAAGTGACTTATTAACAGCAACAGGTGTGAAGGAATTCAGTTATGTGGTGAGTTTGAAGAAGCTGGAGCTATTTTCCCCAGACTAGAGGAGGAAATTGAATAGAGATATGCAAAATCATGGATGGTTCAGGCAGAATACATTAGGAGAAATTGTTTCCAGTAGCAAAAGGGTCAAGAATCAAATGAAATAAATTTCAGCAAATAAACTATATGTAACATGAGGGAACATTTTTCTGCACTGATCTAGAACAAACTGTCTGAAAAGTGTAACAGCAAATTTAACTTTCAAAAGGGAATTGAGGAAACAGTGAAGAAAAAGAAAAAATGGGGAAAAAGTAACAGAATGGGATTTATTGAATAACACTATCAAATTAGCCAGTATTGGCATGCTAGACAGAACAATTCTTCTCATTTTTCTAGATTCACTGCACGTGCAAAACATTGTGACAGGTGCAGCATAGTCCAGATTTAAATCAGTGGATACTTGAACAGAGATCTCATTGTCTATTTGAATAAAGCATTTACAATAATCCTAACCAGACTAGCAATGTATACAGAGTTCATCTCCCAATGGAAATTATTGTCTATATCAGGCAACTTATTTGATAGCTCAGTGAACTTCTACATACTTTTATGGAAATGGGTGGGCATGAACATCAGATGAGGATAGCTGTGAAATTACGCACAAAGGCAAACAGCGAGCCAAGGCATTGATGAATTGCCAATTTGAATTGGTTTTTGGAGCAAGTGCTTGCTCCATCCACTCTGCTCTGTAATTCTGGGAAAGGAACAAAGTTTTTGTTTTTAAAAAATGGGCAAAACATCAAAGGATGCCCACAGTAAGTGCATCTTGGCAGAGAGTGACAATTGGTGAATAAAAATATTTTGAAAAGTTATGATTCTGCTCTTCTGTCTGCCACAACATCTGGTGCAAAAGCAAGAACACTCACTTTGAAAAATAGCCAGAGATGATTTTGACCAAAGAAAATTCTTTTGTTTTGAGTGAAAGTATAACTTACATACTGAGGAAATGTTTTAATCATTTCAGAGTATTGGATGGTCTGCTTAACTACAACATTACCCAAAATCAGACCTTTCTGAATAAATAAAAATAATAAGAATTCAAGATATACCAAAGGAAATATCTAGCAGGAAAATAAAGTGCCTTTCCCCTACAGTTATAGTTTTGCTAAAAAATATTCTCTTTTTCTAAAGAAGTAATTGCATGTTTTCTGCAATATAATTGTAAAATGTATGTTAAGATAGATTTGCTAAAACTTGCATGACCAGTAGAAGACTCTTTTGGAACTATTAAATGACACAATGTAATGGAATCCAACAGACAAAGTCAAGCTTTGCTGAAATATTTATGCACAGAAAAGCAGACACACAGCTCCGCGTTTTAGATTAATGGGTCCAATTTGATTTTCGTGGAAGCAATAATGAGGAGTTTGGTAGCAGCAATCAAACTGTCCAAAACTCACCCGAGTAATTGGGTTCAACTAAAGAATGTATTCTTCAGAGGAAAGGAATCTTGTATGAGGCAACAAACCAGCCAAGTAATGAGTCCCAGGAAAATCCTGTCAAGTCATTCAGTGAATCTACAAGAAATACCAGAATGTTCAAAACAATTTGTACCAAGAAATCAGTATCGGGGATAATAGCAAAGACACAGACAATGAGTACAAGGTTCATCAGACTAGTAGGGACAATAAACTACAAAAGTAATCAAGTAAAGACTGATGACAATAATGGAAGTACATTAGTAGTTCAGCAGGGCTTGTGAAATTACATCTGAAGGAGTCAGCTGTTTGCTTTCTCACTGAACTAAGTAAATGCTGATCTTGCCAATAAGAATAAATATAAAACAATGTAAAAATAATACCACTTTTCACATTGGAATGGAGATTTGGCTGGGGCCAGATTCTCCCACTTCGCTGCAGCAGAAGCGTGGCGTGAACAGCCAGGATGATCACTCCCACCATGTCTGTTTTTGAGGTATAAATTGAGTAATTTCTGCCAGAGTTTGATATGAGAGATGCCATGGTTGATCAGTGAATTTTAATGAATAAGATGCTCAGCAAATCAACTGATAAGTTATGAGTTTCGTATGAGTTCAAACACAATACTCTTCCATCCCAGCAGATTTGAGGCATTTATGCTTATATGTCATGTTTGACAGTGATCAAATTCACAAGGCTTTGTCTAATGATTGGTATCATTTGAACTGATACCAATTCAAATGCTGGGCTGATGGTAGAATCATCCTGCGTCAGTTCTAAATGTAATGTCTGGAACCAACACAACACCCTACAATCCAATACTTGTCATTGCATAACTGCTGTAGTGATCTAAGTGTTTGGAGGATGCCATAGCACTCAATCTGTATAGGTTGCAGAGAGTTCATAGAATCATAAAATGCCTACAGCACTGAAGGAAGCCATTTAGCTCATCGAGTCTGCACTGACTGTCCAACAGAACATTGCACCCTATCCCTGTAGCCCCTGTATTTACCATGCTAATCCCCCTAACCTATACATTCTGGGACACTAGGGGCAGTTTAGTATTACCTAGCTATTAATCCAAACACCTCCAAGCACTCCAGTTTAATGAGACAAATAAGATCAGGAGTTGACTCTTAATTAGTCCAACAATCTCTTTTTATTTAACACCTTAAGTACCAATTCAAACTTAAAGTTGCAACTCTTCAACTCTTTTATTCAACTTTAACTTTTAAATGAATTTAGTTGTTTAACTGAAAATAGGTACTAACACATTTAGGAAAAACCCTGACCAAGAAATATCCCGATGTGGAATCTACCTTCATAGTCATCTCTCTCTCCGAAGAGTCCTTTTGAGCACACTTTCAAGAATGGTGAATCTCTAGAGAGCTGTGGTTGGCAAACAAAGGACTGCACATTTTTCTTTATTTATTCATGAGACATGTGTGTTACTGACTGGCCAGCAATTACTGTCCATCCTTAGTTGCTCTTGGAGGGCAGGTGAGAATCAAACACATTGCTGTGGTTCTGGAGTCACGGGTAAGCCAGTCCAGGTAAGGATGGCAGATTTCCTTCTCTAAAGGACAAGTCCTTTATCTACAAATTCTTCATTTGCTTCCAGAAGATTATCTGTCATTCAGCCAATTATATAACCGGAAACCCATCATTTCTCGAACAACCAAAGAAATTATTTGTAAACCACATCAAACTGCATGTCTGTCACAAAATTGCAATAAAATTTGATGCCAACCAAATTACTCATAAGTAAACAATTTCCCATTTTTGGTCAACATAGGAAGCTTCAGATCACATTTCCCAGACCAGAACGCTGACTCAGAGTAACTTTGCAATGTGATTTGCATGTGGTTTTAATTATAAGTTGATCAAAAATCCCAGCACACTTATCTCTCAGCCTAAATAGCCTTTTAAAGCCAATATTGCCATTATCGTTGTTAAAAATTGTTGAACAAAGAACAGTATGGCACAGGAATGGAGGCCCTTCAGCCCTCCAAGCCTGTGCCAATCACATTTACCTATCTAAACCAGCTATTTATATCCCTCTATTCTCAGTTTGTTCATATGCCTATCAAGATAAGTCATAAATATGGCTAATGTAACTGCCTCAACCACCTCACTTGGCAGTACATTCCAGGCCCCCATCACCTTCTGTGTAAAAAATTTCTTCCGCACATCTCCATTGAACATTTCCCCACTTATCTTGAACCTGTGCCCCCTTGTACTTATCATTTCTGCCCTGGGAAAAAGCTTCCAGCTGTTCACCCTATCTATACCTCTCATAATTTTATAAACTTCTATCAGGTCACCCCTCGGCCTTCATCTTCCCAGGGAGAACAAATCCCAGTTTTTTCGATCTCTCCACATAGCTAATACTCTCCATAGCAGGCAACATCCCAGTAAACCTTTCTCTGTCTCCAGAGCCTCCACACCCTTGCAGTCGTTGTTGCAGTCATTCTTTTTCCATCTGCATTAGCAAAGCCAATCAATATAACCTGCACATCTTTGCAGAATGGGAGGAAACCGGAGCATTCAGAGGAAACAGCCACAGAGATAAAGTGAAAGCTCCACATAGATAGTCACCCAACTCCAGAACTGAACCCGGGCCCCAGGCTGCAGTGCTAACCACTGTGCCATCATGCTGCCCAAATTTTGATTCAATTAAGCATACCTCAATCTCACCAATAAATTTCACACAGGGTTCAAAACAGAGCATAGGAATGGCTGGAAATGAAGAAATTGACATTAATCAAGCAAAGTATTTTTGATTTTGTGTCACAAATAGATTTGTGTGCTTTGTTGCTGTCGATAATCAGCATGTTTTATGTGGGAAAAAGTGGCATAAATTTTCTTATTCTTGGAGTATGTTTTCCAATTAATTAAGTCACCAGCAAGCCTTAGAGTCATAAAAGAGGTTCACAGTATGGAAAAAGGCCCTTCTGCCCAACTTGCCCATGCCATCTAGTTTATAACCACTAAGCTAGTCCCCAGTTGCCCACATTTGGCTAATATCTCTCTATACCCATTCTTAATGCTTTTTAAAAGACAAAATTTTACCCATCTCTCCTACTGTCTCTGGCAGCTCATTCCCGACACTCATCACTCTCTATGTGAAGAAATTGCCCCTCTGGACCCTTTGTATCTCTCCCCATTCACCTTAAACTTACACATCTAGTTGTAGACTCCCCTCCCTTTGCAAAAAGATGTTAAGCCTCTACGTTATCTATGCCCCTCATTATTTTATAGATTTCTACAATTGAATTTAAATATAAAGTTATTTATTCTTGCACACTAATTGCAAATTAATGTGACAGACTTGTGAATTCTTGAACGTTTTTGATGATTTGAAGTTAAAGTGAGTGTCTCGTAAAGCAGGTTGTAAGTTTCTCATGGTTGAATATCCAGGAGAATGATTCGCAGGTGAATTTTCAAACCTAAACTTTGGCTGGTTGATGTCTTGCAGCTTATTTCAGAGTCTGGTTCTCAGGCTGGCTGAGGATTGGTGGTTCACAAAAGGCAAAAATGGCCCAGTTTTTCCCTGCAACTTCTGTAGTCTCAGTGCTCCACTGCCCAGGTTTCTTCTGATTGTTGAAATAATAAATGAAACTCAGTATCAGAAGCTATTGTTAGCTACCATTGACCCTGAACTGAACTGGACCAGCCATATAAACTCTGTGGGCAGATCAGAGGCTGTGAATTCTGTGGTGAGTTGCAAGCTCTTGACTTCTCAAAGCCTATCCATGACCTATAAGGTACAAGTCAGGAGTGTGCTGGAATACTCTCCACTTGCCTGGTTGAGAGCACCTCCAGCAACATACAAAATGCTCAACATTGCCCAGCATAAAGCAGCCCACCTGATTACCCCATCCACTAATTCAACCCTCTCCCTTTCCACAATTGACACACAGTAGTAACAATCTATACCATCTACAAGATGTACTGCAGCCACGCACCAAGAATCTTTCAACAGAACCTCCCAAACCCCTGATCTTCACCACCTCAAATGACAAGGGCAGATGCATTGGAACACCACCACCTGCAAGTTCCCCTCCAAGCCACTCACTATCCCGACTTGCAAATATATCCCAGTTCCTTCACTGTCTCTGGGTCAAAATTCTTCCTAACAGCACTGTGGGTGTACATACACCACATAGATTGCAGCAATTCAAAAACGTGACTCATCCCCACCTTCTCAAGGACAATTAGATATGCACAATAAATGCTGGTATGGTTAGCAAAACACACACCCCGTGAGTTAATTTTTAAAAAAATAACCAAATCAATAAAAGTCAGTTCTGGAACCTTCCATTTGAGCTTAGTCCTCTGTAACATTATGAAAATGACACTTTACTGGGCATGACATTGGGGTTTGCTTTAATCACATTAATGGGAGTCAGTACCTGCCAAAGAGATAGGAAGTCAAGAACAGATATCAAAAATTTGATAGTATGAATTGGAGCAAGAATCAAAGCATCAAGGGCAAATGTAGATAAGCAAATGCAACGTTCATGCGTGCAGAAATCGATGCAGAGCCACAGTACATTTAAAAAATAATTTTTCATTTAATAATATTGTTAAATGTATAAAAATGAAACAGAACTCAACATTATCTGGGACAAAGCAGCCTACTTTATTGTCACCCCATTCACTATCTTTAATATTCTTGTACACTTAAACCAGATGGTTTGACTAACAGCATGGAAAGATAAGAATCCTGAATTGCACAAAATTGTGCTTCTGAAGAAAAATCCTCATTCTTTTAATATCTTTGACACTAATTTGGATGTTTGTAACAACCACAGCAGAAGAGAAATGTCTATGTAAACAACATCTGCACAAGCACACATTTAGTAAAGTAATTGTACGGTATAATCAAATATTTTACTTCATATATTTTCAGTCAAACAATGCTAGGATTAACGGGATCTGGTGACAATTTTATAGCAACTCAATATGGTGCTGACAAACAAGTGAACATTGGTTTTATTTGTGCGCTGCACCAACAGGTTAATTATTAATTACACAAGTGGTAATGCACAGAGGAGTTTATGACAAAGCTAAACACCAGAGTCCTAATTTAATTAAACTGATATTAACTTTGTAAAGCGAAACAATTTTGCTTTACTGCTTTTCTTTTCTTCCTCTGCAAATCAACACGATTTGCTTGTAAATTGTGAAATCGTTCACCATTACTCCCTTTCATTTTTCAAATTACTTTCTTCAGGCCTCATAGAACTGACATGCAGAGTACCAAAATTAGCTGGTAAATAATACAGAAACAATAGTTATCTTGGATTTTAAGTGGTTGGGTTATTATTATAGCTGAAGGAGAACAAGGCTTAACATCTTTTCATTTCAATATGAAAAAAACAATATAATTAAAAAGGACAAATACTGATAAGCAGACCAGTGTAAAAATAAAACAAAAGAACCTTTCATGCCTTCAGGACACAAAATGCCTATCTGACCGCAATTGGCCCCCAAACACAATTTCACGCTAGCTGGGGCCAATTTACCAGCAGCTAGAGTGAAAAGCTCACTGAGAAAGGATCATGCTGCTAGGTGACGAGGGAAGAGGGCAGCCACAGAGAGAAGTGAGGGTGCGGGCGGGCACTACCAATGAGCTCCCTGAAGACAAATAGCTGCTGCGGAGTTGCCTCAGGGAGCTGCAGATTTGTACAGATTAAATGAGATGAACAAAATGCAGCAAACTGTGCCTAGGAAGTGCATTCAAGCCTGACAGCCGAACTTAAAAATATCAGCGCCAGACATCTTTCTCTTATCCTATTTCACGGCCGACAATTCATCCCATCCTGGATTCAGGTTTTAGCGAAAACACGTTGGCTGTCTAGCTGACTGGCCTATCTGCCAATGGTAGAAGTGGACCAGCCACGTAAAATTGCTTTCAACTCACTTACTGGCAGCACGGTGGCACAGTGGTTAAGCACTGCTGCATCACAATGCCAGGAACTCAGGTTCGACTCCAGCCTTGTCCCTTCTGCAACTTTTCCCTGTGTCTGTATGGGTTTCCTTCAGGCACTCCGGTTTCCTCCCACGATCCAAAAGATGTACTGGTTAGGTTCATTGGGCATACTAATTCTCAGTCAGTGTAGCCAAACAGATGCCTGGGTGTGGCAGCTAGGGGATTTTTCACAGTAACTTTATTGCAGTGTTAATATGACCCACTTGTGACACTAATACATAAATTTTAAACTTTTATTGGGCACAACTGCCCAACAGTGGGTGCATTTCTGACTGCTATATGCACCTGCCAGTGGAAATGCTCGATGAAATTGGATGCACTCCTGACATTGCTTCATGCAATTTCATGTGCTATTGGATCAGGTACAAATCCTTCCAAACAACCATAAGACCGTAGATATTGGAGCATATTTAGGCCATTCGGTCCATCAAGTCCACTCCACTATTCAATCATGGCTGATAAGTTTCTCAATCCCATTCTCCTGCCTTTTCCCTGTAACCTTTGATCCCCTTACCAATCAAAGAACCTATCTATCTCTGTCTTAAATATACTCAATGATCTGGCCTTCACAGCCTTCTGTGGCAATGAATTCCATAGATTCATAGTCTAAAGATGTGCAGGTTAGGTTGATTGGCCATACTAAAAAAAAATGCCCCTTAGTGTCCTGAGATGCGTAGATTAGAAGGAATAGTGGATAAAATACGTAGGGGTATGGGCTTAGGGTCTGGGTGGGATTGTGGTCAGTGGAGATTCAATGAGCCAAATGGCCTCTTTCTGCACTGTAGGGTTCTATGATTCTATGATTCACAGCCCCCAAGCTGAAAAAAATTTCTCCTCGTCTTAGGTCTAAACCAGCATAGAACCCCTATTTATAAATTATTTTGAGATATCGTCACTGCCATGTTTTAGGAAAATGCAATAACCAATTTACATACAAAGTAGTGCGGGAGCACCTTATGGAGCTCACAAGGGTGGGAAATGTGGCATGTGGGGTGATTTAATATGATAAGATGGGAAATTTCATTTTCCCAACCATGACTGGAAATGCAGAGATAAAGTAACCAGTGTATTTTCCGCAGATTGAGGGTTATGTTGATCTGTAGAAGGTTCCTACTTGTATTTTGTTTGTGTGCTATTACTATTCATTCACATAAAACTTTTTAGAATTATGTCCAATCTTCATAAGAACATAAGAAATAGCTGCAAGAGTAGAACACGTGGCATCATTCAATGCCGTCATGGCAGATCTTTGTTTTCAACTCCATCTTCTGGCCTGCTCCTTAATTCCTAGAGAGACCAAAAACCTGACCATCGTTGCCTGAAATATATTCAACAATGGAGCATCTACCATCGTATGGAATTCCAAAGATAAACAACCCTTTGCATGAAGTATTTCTCCTCTTCTCAATCCTAAATGATCAGCCCCTTATCTCCAATCTGTGCCCCAATATTTTAGCTGCCCGAGAGAATCGCAACTATCTCTATGTATCCACTCTATCTAATGCCCTTTTGTAGGTTGCAATGAGATTGCCTCTCATTAAACTTGATTAAGGTGGTATCCACCTGGATAGTTATATAATTCCTACAGTGCAGAAGGAGGCACTTGACCCATTGATTCTGCAGCTCTGATCAGTGCCTCTAACTGTGCATGCGTAGAAAAAAAAACATGATGGAATGCTATTCCCATGCAATATCACTTCCAGGCTGGATAATGCCTCCTGCTGGACATTGCCCCATCCCCACAAAGTTACTGACCCTCTCATCATCCCACCTCCTCCGCCATCCAGATTGATTGCGGGTCTCTCCCTCCTTTCCCCCTCTCTGATTACAGACAGAATGGCAGCGGACACTCTCCCCTATCCAGTCACTGATCACAGGCAGAATGGCAGCAGAAACCCCTGTCTCCTTCACTGATCACAAGCAGAGAGGCAGAGGACCCCGCTCTCTCCCCCTCACTGATCTCAGGCAGAATGGCAGCAGACCTCCTTTTCCCCTCTCATTGATCACAATGCAGAGTGGCAGTGAACCCTCACCCTCGTCCGTCACCAATCTCAGGCAGAGTGGAGCGTCACCCTCCCACCCCCCACCTTCACCGATCTCAGGCAGAGTGGCAACAGAACCACCCTTCTCCACACTGATTGCAGGCAGAATAACAGCACCTCCCAACCCCCACAAACTGATCTCGAGCAGAAGCTGTCAGATGCTTGGCACTTATCTCCTCACTAGCTGGCACATCCGAATTGGACTTTTGTAGAGCATGTCTGTTTCACGCCGATTCTGGATGGGTGAACGTGGTGGTAAAGGGGAAAGTGCTGGGAAGGTTGGGTATGCAGCCCATTAAATCAACTTAAATGCAAGAAAATAATTTAAATTGCTGCTAAGTCCATTTTGGGTGCGGACCTGATTATAGCCATTTTCAGATCTTAGTAAAGAGGGAACAAATGCGGAGGATCGCGCCACTCGCCTCATGCCTGACTTTACCAAATTTTCAAACCCGAAAATGGGTGCAACTTGATGGTAAAATTGAGCCCTATGATTCTAGATGCAGCATTTGTCACATAACAATGGGTTTCAGCAATGGAAACCTTCTCCCACCACTAAATTAGATGTGTTTCACATGCAGGCCATCCACACTTCAAATTTGAATTATAACCACACACGAATAGGCAAAAAGAGAGAAAGCAGAACTGGTTCTGGCTACAACATCAGGAATGAATTACTGCTGACAAAATCCCAGCCAAACTGCAATGAGATAAATGAGCAGCTAGTCCATTTTAATGATGTCGTTTGTGAAAATAATGCAGGCCAGGTCACTGGCAGAATACACCCCTGCACTTCTTTAATAGTGCCAAATGATCTCCATCCAACTGAACAAGTAGATTTCGTCCATCATTAATGCCTTATTGTATATTTAACATCTCTGAATAATGCAATACTGCTTTGAAATGTCAGCCTGGATAAAGTTCACAAGTCCCTATTGGAATCTTCAATATCAAAGGGGAGAGAGTTCTATTCCTGATATGTTGGATGGGTACATCTTTACTATCCCTGTGTCAAGAAAGCAAGGAATTGTAATATTTTTCTTTTGGTATTTTTTATGTGTTGGAAAGCAGACTGTTGAGGATTTTAAGTATGATATTTGGAGTAAGAGACAGAGCAACTGCAAGAGTCTAAAGCAATAGTCAGAAGAGATTTTGATATGTTAAAAACCAATAAGAACTTGAGTCAATCTTTTACACAAAACAATAACAAGTGGATTGTTTTAGTTCAAAGGGCACAATGTACCAGTTGCAAAAGCTGTAAGTAAGTAAGGTAAAGATGGGGTAAGTTATTTTTTTGAAAGCATATGACTTAAAGTAAAGAAAG
The DNA here is from genome assembly GCA_024679065.1 of Sphyrna mokarran. Lineage (NCBI taxonomy): Eukaryota > Metazoa > Chordata > Chondrichthyes > Carcharhiniformes > Carcharhinidae > Sphyrna > Sphyrna mokarran. The sequence continues at coordinate 97,292,258 of JAGIQG010000003.1, read as the reverse complement.
GAGTTTAATCAATTCTGGGAAGAAAGCAATCCTGAAGAGAATGGTTGGAACAATAGAAATATCAAAGAGATGGAACATAGTTAAGGCAATACTGAAACCTCGAGCAGTGGGGATGTAGGTGGACGGAGAGATGGGGTGGCATAATTGTCTAGGTCTCCCAGACAATGTTGTGAACAAGGAGAACTAGTTATTGTCAGCCTAGAGGAAACCACTAAGTGGAAAAATTAGAATTCCGTAGATTCAAGAATCTGTAAGGAGTGTTGTTAAATAGAAAAGGGAAAAGTTAGCTCCAAGGGTTGTTTCAGTTAAGATCTTTTGAAACTGTTTTAAAGTACTGTTAAATTTTGCAGCCATTATAGTGCTGAAGTGTGATTATTTTTATTTTTTAATAAATGTTTACTTTAATATAAAATCATTGTAATTGGTCAGAGATGTAATTTCCTGATTTCAGAACATCTCCTCATAAAAAATTCAAAATCCGTTTTGGCAGCTGTTTCAAGTTTCCCTTTGGGCTTGGGCCAGCTTGGCATTTACCATCAGTCATGAACACTCGTACAAATTGTTCATATAGCAAAAGACTACCTATAGAAACTGCACATTACCACACACCAACTTGCATGAAATTCTTATGTTTGCTATTTCAATGGACAGGTTAAACCATTTAAAATGAACAATTTAACACTCTCAATCTTGAAACAGCAGAGAAGCATGTTAAGCTTTTCACGCTAATATTCACACGGGACAATTTGGCAGCTAAATTGTCTGTGTGGTGACACTTACTGAGTATGTGTTCTGACAACCACGACTCCTTGACTCCCAGTATGACATTCAGACACTTCCAATCTAAAAACATCTCAAGCACTCAATTTCCACATTTCAACACTATAACGCAAAAAGATTCATATGAAAGATGGGTTTATTTTCACAGCTGGCGTCTTATGTTTACTGATGAACTCGATAGAAAGGAAAAGAACCAACGTGCACGTGATTTACTTCACAACCTCAGGATGTCCCAACGTACCTTATAGCCAATTACATGCTTTTGAAATAGAAGCCAGAATTCTCCAGTCTTGCTGCCGCAAATGGAAATTTGGCTAAGCATCAAATTCACCATCCTCACTGGCAGCAGAAGCAGGACATGTGGAGACCACAGAATTCCGGCTGTTGTCACCATTGTAATGTAGAAAACATGACACAGCAAAGTCCACAAATAGTAATACTAATAAACAGATATAGGGAACAAATACAAGCTCTGCAGCATCAGCCTTTTAGCAACTGCAAGGTCCCTTGAATTCAAAAATGGCATGGTGGGTGCACACACTTCTGGCACAAGCTGTAACAATGCCATATTGGTAAATGGGTTAACTCATGTGCATCTAACTTCCACAGGCATCAACTGGATCTTCATGTCAATCAGCAGATAATACTAAATTGGTTCCAGTGCTGGAGCTCATTTTGGGGCTCCGGCAATCCTATGAATTTTGGGTCTTCTATGGTTGGTTAAATATTTAAGCATACACACAAATGCTGACTAATGCCGAAAGATTTTCTGCTGACTTAAAGGCTGGTGCATTGGCCAGTAGAGTTTGTTCTCAGTGTTGAACATGATTCAATGAGAATGAGCAAAGTCATGATGAGCTGGACAAGCTTCAGGAAGGGTGAGTAAGAGCAGACCATAATTGCAGAGGGTCTTTCAGGGGCAGATCTATTGGAGAACAGATTGCTGAGGTACTGAGACCCCTGGAATCCAGTTTGAATGTCTGAACTGTCATTACAGCATTAAGACATTATGTTATTGCTGCTTGTGCCACGATGCTATATCATGGTTGAATCCAAAGTTTGAGGCTTCTCATGTCGGAAGGAATGGGTTCCAAGCTACATGCAAAGCCCCATTTTAAGTTGCTATTGGATTTCGACATAATCCTTAACAATAAATATAAGCTCTCTAGTAGGATTGCCAGTGGACATGTATATCCATCAACCTTTTTCTGTTGCCTGGCTCATTTGATTTGATTTATTATTGTCACATATATTACAATACAGTGAAAAGCATTGTTTTCTGTGTGCTATACAGACAAGCATACGTTCATAGAGAAGGAAAATAGAGAGTGCAGAATGTAGTGTTACAGTCATAGCTAAGGTGTAGAAAAAGATCAACTAAGTATGAAGTAGATCCATCCAAATGTCTGATGGCAGCAGGGAAGAAGTGTTCTTGAGTTGGTTGATAAGGAACCTCAGACTTTTGTATCTTTTTCACCGATGGAAGAAGATGGAATAGAGTATGTCCGGAGTGTGTGGTGTTCTTGATTATGCTGGCTGCTTCTCCAAGGCAGTGGGAAGTGTAGACAGAGTCAATGGATGGGAGGCTGGTTTGCATGATAGACTGGGCTTTGTTTACGAGCCTTTGTAATTTTTTGTGATCTTGGGCAGAGCAGGAGCCATACCAAGCTGTGATACAACTGGAAAGAATGCCTCTTATGGTGCATCTGTAAAAGTTGGTGAGACTCGTAGCAGGTATGCCAAATTTCCTTAGCCTCCTGAGGAAGTAAAGGCTTGGTGAGCTTTCTTATTGTGGCATCAAATTGGAGGGACCAGGACAGCTTTTCAGTGATTTGGACACCTAGAAACTTGAAACTCTTGACCATTTCCACTTTGTCCCTGTTGATGCAGATAGGAAACTGTCTTCCATTAGGCTTCGTTTTGTTGACAGTGAGGGAGGGATTATTGTCATTGCACCAGTTCACCAGATTCTCTTTTGAGACCCAGCCCACTAAGGTGGTGTCATCAGCAAACTTAAAAATCAAGTTGGAGAGGGATTTGACTACACAGTTATAGGTGTGTAAGGAGTATAGTAAGGTGTTGAGGACATATTCATATTTGTGGGACACCAGTTGAGGACACAGACATATTTGTGGGACACCAGTGTTGAGGATGATGTTGTTGCCTATCCTTACTGATTGTGGTCTATGGATTAGGAAGCCTAGGATCCAGTCACAGAGGGAGGAGCTGAGCCCTAGGCCACTGAGTTTGGAGATGAGTTTTATTGGAATAATGGTGTTGAAGACTGAGCTGTCATCAGTAAATAGGAGTCTAACATAGACGTCTCTGCTATCCAGTCATCAAAGTCCTCATTTCAATCCAATGCATCAGAACTAATTTGCCACCTCATCTTCCAGAGAGCTGGCATCTGTACACTACAAGTCACCCACCCTTACTGCAACTTCCTCCTTCTGAGTGGTGGTTCTCTGATTGGAATTACATTAAGAAAGTGTCTGCCTTCCCGAATCACAATATCATATTGTTGGTCCACCATGAAAGAGTAGATGATTGAAATAAAGAGTAGTTATGTTTGACCATGATCTGCATCTCAAGTTGTTTTACTTTGTGCTTACTGATTTGTGCAGTATGATCAATGGACTAAAATGCTTCACACCCAAAAGCTGATCTTTGTCATCTGAAAAGGCTGTCCATTGGGAAGGATTCTATCATCTGGACAGGAATGCAGTCACATGAATGAAAAGCCTATCTGGGAATGACAAACAGCAATCCTAGCAGATTTTAAAGACTGGGTCTCATTAGCACGCTACTTTTGGGCTAACTGTATGAAAGGACCAGGGAGCAGTTGCCCAGGAAGATCCTGCCTGGCTCTTAAAACAGTACATCCCAGAAGCCACTGCCAGCTGGAATCACGGAAACAGTGCCCAACCCAAATCATGTGATCACAAAGGAAATCCTTGGGCACAAGAGACCTAAGGTTTCCCTGTGGAGCCCAGAGGAACATACTGCTCATCCTGATCCAGATGGAAATTGAAAAAAATGTTTTTAGCTTGCTCTTTTCTCGACCTCTTCTGACCCTACCAACTATTCCTGGTGGATTTGGTTGCAATGGGGAGGCCACCCATACTCACCATATTCAGAATATAGAGTAAAGTAGCAGATCGGACCCCAACAACAGTCATAGCCTGACCTGTAAACCTAAAGGGGACCGAACCAGGTTGGGAGTAGATGGTCTTGCAATAATCCAGTTTGCTGCAAGAATTGAGTGGGTAAGTCCCCCACTTCATTTTAACTCCCCATTTGCTCCCTTTCTGCCAGGCAGGCGAGGGCTTAAAATTCCTCCAACTGCCTCTCTTCTCAATTTAATTAGCCTTATTTATTCAAATAACTGTTTTGCTTCTTTATTAAAAAAAACAAATGAATTTTCCTGCAAATAATGCAATTAATGTTTATATGTGATATTTTGTTCAATTGTTACATTTTTAATAACTGTATAGATGAAGGTTTCAACAAAATTATATCCTACGCTGCATATAATTCAAGTTATTTGTTTGAAAAGATAGAAGTATTAGCCAATTAGCAAATATATGTGTTGTTGCTGAAGGCAGGCACCACCCACATGTACACTATAATACCTCACGTCAACTACCAAATAACATACTTAAAACATCTTCATCTTAAATAATCAAATACCACATCAACAAAATAATTTCAATCCTTTTTTCTATCTTCAGCACAATTGCCTTTCTTGGTTCTATCTAAAGTGATATTTCCTCCACCAATGTATTTAATATTTTTACAATGATGCATGGAAAAAAGAAGTCTTATTCCCATGAGAGGCTTATTCCTCACAGGTGGTTAAATTTTAATTAGTAATTTAGAAAAAATAATGTAAAACGTGCCAATTGTATTTCCGCTTAAAATTAAAATAATTAACTTCAGAGGGGAGAAGATCCGTCAGAATTCCTTACCATCTGTCCCTTTGAAAAAGTCTCCTGATGTGTGTCACATATGGTGGAAACTGAGACTTGATTGGAGAGAAAGCCTGAGGCCTACAGTTCACTCAGACCCCAACATTCTCAGCAGGATCCACATGCACGATTATTTCATGAAGAACAAAGGTATTTTTCTATTTTCTTGAATATTATATTGTGCAATTAAAATTGACTTCCCTCAGTAGCATGCAGTGAGAAAATGTACGTTCATATTCCTGTTACAAATGAAATTTAGACTCAGATTTACATAGTGGCACAATGGTTAGCACTGATACCTCACAGCACCAGAGACCTGGGTTCGATTCCTGGTTTCGGTCCCTGTCTGTGTGAAGTTTGCACATACTCCCCAACCTGAGTTTCCTCTCAGGTGTTCTGGTTTCCTCACACTGTCTGACAAATGTGCTGGTTAGGTGCACTGACTCGAATCGGCGCTGAAGTGTGGTAACTAGAGAAATGTCACAGTAACTTCATTGCAATGTTAGTGTAAGCCTTACTTGTGACTAATAAATAAACATTACTTTAAAATGTTTCAAACCCCACTCCAAACCTAATCAGAACATTAGTGAGTAGCAAAGGTGCCAAAATGGAGCTATTGCGTCTCCTAATCAGAAATATGTTAAAATTATATTGAGCAGCTCCAATAGTTCATGCTTATTGACCCTGATCCCTTTTTTTTGATATAAAGTAAAAAAGACATTCCTCAGACTCAGGAGCCTTAACACATATTCTAAATTGTAGGCAGAAAGAATAAAAAAAAACAAAGCCATTTTAATAGCCAGGATTAAAAACTGGAAAGGGATGGCCAGTCTGACTTCTGTACCTGCAAGCAATTAGAGACAATAACATTGAGGAGATATCTGGGATTGGGTTAACCATTTTCCTTTTCAATGAGAACATATTAGGTTGCTTTTTAGAGCTTTTCAAAAACAAACTCAAAGATTTAAAAGGGGTGCAAAAGTGGTGGAAAAGAAAATCAGATGGCACAGTAGTTAGCATTGCTGCCTCATAATGACAGGGACCCAAGTTCAATTCCCAGCTTGGGTCACTGTCTTACGCCCTCACACAAATGCACACACACACTCACATTCATTTAAGTAAAGTTGGATTCTAAAGGCAAAGCATGTGTTTAAACTCTTAGCAGAAATACAAGAACTAAATCAGACATTGCAGGCCGATATGGGTTACTTCTTGTGATTCTTTGGATGAATGGAGGCCAGCAGCCTCTGGATATCCAGGTGAAGTGGTGGCCAGATAGAACTTTCCAGGTGAAGCCAGGTTAACCCCTCTCGCTCACTGCCTGGGCTGACTAGTTGTTCAGGTAGCGTTCCATTCTTCTCGATGAAGGAATGGTCCCTCTTTGTTTCCAGATACCCCTGTCTCTAGCTCATTCTTGGAGTAATAAGATTTATTATCTTAACTCAGTTCTGATCGTACGATCATGTTATCAATACTCCTATTGTCGATATGAAAATTCAAGATTAGATGCTATTTCTGCATAAAGGGGTATGAATAATGGCTGTTCACACCTCCTTGTGATGGACTGGGTTCTCTGCCCTCTCTCTATGTAATGTGTCTAATTTGAAGACACCAAATAGAAAGGAGGGTGGCACAGTGGCACAGTGATTAGCACTGCTGCCTCACAATGCCAGGGTTCAATTCCTGGCTTCAGGTCACTGTGTGGAGTTTGCACATTTTTCTCGTGTCTGTGTAGGTTTCCTCTGGATGCTTCAGTTTCCTTCCACAGTCCAAAGATGTGCAGGTTAGGTTGATTGACCATGCTGAATTGCCCCTCATGTCAGGAGAATTAGCAGGACAAATATGTGGGATTATGGTAATAAGGCCTGGGTGGGATTGTGGTCGGTCCAGACTCAATGGGTTGAATGGCCTTCTTCTGTAATGTAGGGATTCTATTCTATTCTATGATTGTCATGTGGTGGGATACCTGGAAGATAAGACTATGGATTTTGGGTTTGGGTAAATACCTAGATAATGGAAGGTGTTCATTCACATATGGTTTTGCATTTTGAATGTCTTTCAAGATGGGGGGGAGGCATTCTACCCATGAACTTTCCGAAAGTCTAGATTTATTCTGTTTGTGCAAAAGTCACAAAATATTGCCTGTCCCTCATCAGCCATTTTTACATTATGTTGTCCACTTTTGAAGGTCAATTTCAAAAATTCCACAATATCAAAATGTCTAAATGTCCAAAAACCCATTTGAGGGATTTTCTGTTTTTTGTACAGGAATGTAATTCTGTAGTTTGAAATGCTTCTGCAGGATTGACATTAACAGTAACTGCAAATAACTGGTTCTTCTGGCACAAGTAGTTCATTGCTACTTACTTCCATGGAAACATCAGTTATGTCTCTAACAGATCAATCAGTTATTTCGGTGCTTACAGGTTTGAAAACATTTTTTGACGGTAACACTGACTGCTTGAGCATCTTTCTACTCCTCCAGTGATCCAAATGTTTATGAACAATCCTTTCCTGCATGCCTACTGGGTATGACAGGAGCCTGCTTTCTCATTTCTCAATGCCAAGCTTCCTTTTTCAAGTTCTTATTCTTCTGATTCAATTCTTCACTGGACATTTTTTTTTTCTCTAGTTGCTTTTCATGGAGTTCAGCTTATTTTCCATTGTCTTATTAAGTTGTCTTCTGAACTTCATTTTTCAATTTCTTTTCTTGCAACCTTTTTTTTCAAATTTGCTGTCAATCATTCCACATTGCTTTAATATCTTCTTGTGAACCTTAGTTCTTTTTGCAATTCGTCCTTATATTCAATAGTTCCTGGCTTCTTTTGGAGTCTTTAATTTCTATGTTTCTTCTGAGGTGAAGCCATTATGTTCCAACTGGACATATGCATTTCACAAATGGAATCTTCATCCCTGCTTGTCTTGACTTCAGCTAAACCCTTTTTGGCTTTACTGTTGATCAAGTCTGTCTCTGATAAAGTGTTGACTTTTTTCCATTCTGCAATTCTATCGTAGTCCTTCATTTGGTCATTCAGTCTTTAATTGACTTCCTTTTGGGATCTTTTATTGCCCTCCTGGGGTCTTGCAGTGGCCTCTTTTTGGGGTTTCCCCTTGAGTCCTATCTGTGATCTTCTTCAGTTTTTCTGTCCATTGCTGTTTATTTCTTCCTGTGGTCATTGCTTTAGATGCGTTGTTGCATTAAATGTATTACAATTTTAAATGCATCACCTCTTTTAAGTGCACATTTAAAAAAAAATTACTGTTAGCAGCTGCCAGTTCTCTCAATGTGTTTTTTCCGTGATAATGAAGTTTTGGCCATTTCTTTTGAACTTTTCTAAAACTCTTAAAACTTTTCCTTTACTGACAGAAAGCACTTCTAGTGATCTCTGCAGCTTCTTTTTTAACCTCTAGCTGCAGGGAGTATCCGTCCTCTCTTCTGTCCCTGGTGTGTCGATTTCCCATGTCAATTTCGATGGGAGATCTTGTTTGGAGCTATTTTTAAAAAAGAACTTTTTAACTTTTTTTAAACAATTTGCCGACTTCTCTTCTCCCCAAAACTTTGAAATCTCACTGCCTGTAGTTCCTCAGTACAGGGATCATTATCTGGATCTCCACAGGCTCTGCTGTGATCTGAAGCCTAGAATCTCAGTTGCTTCACTTTCCCACACTTTCGGGAGATGTCCTGCAGCTTCTTGGGGCCTTTTTCCCTCTTCCTCTCAACATTGCTTTTTGTGCTCTCCTTTCCGTTCTTCCTTTTTAAAAAAATTTTGCAGCAGCTCTTTATTTTTCTTCAACCTAAATTCCACTTTTCCCCCAAACTTAAAGTCACAGCTCTTGCCTCTGTGGGTTATCTTCTCTATTCTCTCTATACATTTCTAAATCTCTGACTGCATCAGCCAATTCAGATCCACTCCGTGTCCATCTTTCAGGGTCTAACAATATTTTCTCAACATCTCACTGGGTCAATTCACCAAAGACAGGCACTCAGGTGAGTATTTTTTTTATCTCGACTTCAAGTAAAAGACGTTATTCACAGGTGTCGGGTCAAATGTTGTGTTCTCATAATCCATTCCATCCTCATCACCAATGTAATGATACACCTTCACAGACATTGCCAGGAACACAAAGCTTATTTATTAATAAAGGGAAACTTCATAGAGGCAGGCAGCCTCTCAGCTGCCCGAGAGTAACCTATCAGCTGGCCCAGTCCCTACATGTCTTCTATATGTCTTCTAAATAGCTTCTGCCGAAGAGTGGACTCCACCTCCTCTGTCGAGTCCCATAGGTCACGTGAACCTCTTCTGCTGAATTGCCCTAAAAGGGATAACCACCACAAAACCACTGTCAGATTCTGCCACTGTGCCCAGACACCCTGGTCTCTCATGAGAGTCATGATGTAAAGATGCCGGCGTTGGACTGGGGTTAACTCAGTAAAGTTTCACAACATCAATTTTAAATCCAACCAATTTATTTGATAGTAAATTCGCAAGCTTTCAACACTATGGCCTTCGTTGTGAAACTCTCATGGGACCCCATTCAAGAACTTCAAAGTCACCCCCATTGCAGACACTAAGGATTCATCAGCTCCCCATACACATTCTAGCTGCCACTCTGGAAGGGCAAGCCCTCAACAGTTATATCACTCAAGCCCAGTGAGGACATGGGGCGTGCTGCCTACATAGCAGTCACCAGAACCCTTTAAACCTTGAGGCCCTCCTCCCTGACATGAAAGGCCACAAAAGCCTGTGAGTGACCATATCCCAGGGCTCCTTTTGGAAATGAGATGGTCAGATTCTTGCATTCATAGAGCTGTTGTAAATCACGCTAGTGTGGCATCATGCTGGTGACTGATGAATGATCAGTGAGGGGCGGAATTCCTCAAGGGGGGCTCACTAATGATGTGTTCAAATGAAGTCCCCAGACTTCCTCAGCAGATTTCCTGCTGTGCTGCCAGAGAGGGCCCTGAAAAATTAGAAATTCACCAGAGAGAATGCTGTTCTCGCTGATGGCTAATGCAGACTCAATGTTGTGCCTCATTGATTATAAAACACATTGGGACTATTCTGAGATCATTTCTAAATATTATTATAAAATACAACATAAATATAATTTATATTACCACACAAATGCAAGACTTTTTTTTCGTTCTTAACTGCAATGGCATCATGAAACTCAAAAGCAAAAATATCTCTGAATACCAACATTTTCAGAGTTTAAGTAGTGGATTCTGAATAAATACATTCTGCTATATAAGAGGTCACTGCTATTCTCTTACAAAAACACTAAGAAATTTCTATGATGCTGACCTATGGCATAAAATGTGGCGTGGCTCATATTTGGCAGATTCATAATTTATTATGAATGCTATAAATTTATTTGCATATATAAACAATAAAGCAGTTATTTATTTTGCCTTGAGCTCCCCTCACTGTCACTATTGATTTTCCAACAGGAATTCTTCAAGTGGCATGTTTGGAGGGCAGGCCTACTAGCAACTATTCCAAATTGAAGCCTCAAAGAAAATCTTAACCTTCCGATTACAACATGACATATGGTTAAAAAAAAACCTTTGAAAATCCTTTGCAGTTTCAGTCTTTATTTGTGTGTTATACTCTAGTGCTAAAACTTCCCATTCCAACTACTTAAGGGGAAATTCTCCCTAAAAAATTCTAAGTGTCGAATTTGCCTAAAAATTGGGGTAAATCATGCTGCTTTCAGAATGAATCTCCCACACTCTGTGCACTGCAGAATGCACTAGCATGATTCACATGAAAAAAATCAATGGTCTGGGCCTCTTCCCACAGAGAGCCAGAAACACAGAACTGAGCGGGCCACTGCACACGCATCGATCTTTCAGCGTCAGTATCAGCATGAACCCTGCACTGCCAGCCACCCAATCGCTGGCCAGCACAGCTACCCCCTATCGCTGCCTCACTGACCTCTCCATGGCCTCATCACAGGCCAGCCCAAGATGTATCCAAGCCAGGCTCAACCACTCCTTGCTCTAGCCCGCTTCGATATCCTCCCCTTCGCGGCAATACCTATCTCCCCCTGCTTCCCTGACACAGTCCTGACTTCCCCCACAGGCCAATCCCCCTCCCCATACCCATGGCCAAACCTAATCAATAGCCTCCCTTTGTCACCCAGTCAGAGTTGCAGCAGGACCCCCCACCTCATTGGTCATTCCCTCAGAGGCCCCATCCTTTGACACTGCCCAATGCTCAATGGACAATGCCAATGTGCCGCCATTGTCACTTTACAATGTGACAATTGCAAGGGCAGTGCCAGGGGAACATGCTGGCACTGCTGAACCAGCAAAGCCCAGTGGGCATTCCCCCTACCCTGACCTCCTGGAGGGGGCCTCAGTGTTTCTCCTTCACTGCTCCCCACAGTTGTAAACCCCTCTGGAGTGAAACACTCCTGCAGAGGGAAAAGAGGTTCGTGGATCCAGAGCTTTCAGCCCCAGACCCAGTAATGATATTGTAATTGTATTAAAATCTATATTTGAATAAATTATACAACTTTGTGCCAATTTCTGGTATGGAGCTGACGGCACTGGAAATCCAGTGCCTGGAGACTTGCGGTGGCCGTGGCACCCAGCAGGAAGCCCAATACACAGCCTCTGCTTCAGTCTCCCAGCCCATTGCATTGCTTTTACAGCACAGAGGGCTAGGAGAATTATCTCCTTAATTTGAATTTTTAACCTCTATATTTTTTGTCATTGGACTCTCATTTCTTTAAAAGCAGAATCAATAATAGCAAAATCAAGTGGACCTCGAATACAAAATGTGTCTGTTTGCCCTTGGTTATTCTCAAGTGTCTGTAAAGCACTGCAAAGCTTTACCAATTGCTCAAATTTACAGATCAATTCTTCAATAGAGATTTAATTGTAAACAATGTAACAGCAGAATCCCGCATTACATCAGATAATACAGTAAAGTATGCAATAGCACTGGACCTGCTCCAGCCTACAAGCTGTGACATGCCCTTTCTTGTCATTTGATACCATCTACCTTGATCTAAGAGACTCCAGGACTTCTTGTTTTCTGAGCTTTTATTTAATATTCATTTTAATGCTACCTCAATTCGATAATCTCAAATCTATATAGTAAATGTCAATTCATATCTCCAAGAATAGTTTCAGGTTCAGGTTCACATTCTGACTTCAAGTTCAATTACATCAGTTTGATTGTAGGAAAGTAGCTAGTGGATGACACTGTGGCACAATGATTAGCACTGCTGTCTCGCAGCACCAGGGATCTGGGTTCAATTCCCGGCTTGGGTCACTGCTTGTGCAGCGTTTGCATATTCTCCCCGTATCTGTGTAGTTTCCTCCAGTTTCCTCCCACAGTCCAAAAATATGCAGGTTAGGTGGATTGGCTGAGATAAATTGCCTCTTAGTGCCAGGGGGCTAGCTAGGGTAAATGCATGGAGTTAGGGGGATAGGGCCTGTGTGGGATTGGGACTGATGCAGACTCATGAGGTCCTATACTGACTTCTGCACTGTAGGATTCTATGATTCTGTCTCCGGACCATTGTGATCTCTTCAAGTAGCCTGGCTGGTTACTGGGGAGGTCACAAAGAATTAGAGAATAGTCAATGTTGGTCCTTTGTTTAAGAAGAGTAGCAAGAATAATCCGGATAATTACAGGTTGGTAAACCTTCTATCGGTGGTAAAGAAATTATTGGAGCGGAATCTTTGAGAAAGGATTTACTCCCACTTGGAAGTTATTGGACGTATTAGCAAGAGACAACATGGTTTCGTGAAGGGGAAACTGCACCTCACTAACTTGATCGAGTTTTTTGAGGAAGTGATGAAGATGACTGATGAGGGTAGGGCAGTGAATGTTGTCCACATGGACTTCTGTAAGGCCTTTGACAAGGTCCCTCATGGCAGACTGGTGCAGAAGGTGAAGTCATACGGGATCAGAGTTGAGCTGCAAGGTGGATACAAAACTAGCTTGGTCATAGAAAACAGAGAGTAGCAGTGGAAGGACTGTTTCTGAATGGAGGGCCGTGACAACACTCAGGAATCAGTGCTGGAACATTTGCTGTTTGTAATGTATATGTTTGTATAGATTTGGAGGAAAACGTACTGGTTTGATTAGAAAGTTTGCAGGCAACACAAAGATTGGTGGATTTGCAAATAGCAAGGAGGACCATAAAGGACTCAGCAGGACATAGGTCAGTTGGAGACTTGATGGAGAGATAGCAGAAAGAGTTTAATCCAGATAAATCTGAGGTAATGCATTTTGGAAGATTTAATATAAATAGAAAGCAAAAATAATGGCAGAACATTTGAAAACATTGACAGGCAGAGGGATCTGGGTGTACAGGAACACAGGTCACTGACAGTGGCAACACAGGTGGAGAAGGTAGACAAGAATTCATACAGCATGCTTCCCTTCATTGGTCGGGCATTGAGTTTAAAAATTGGCAAGACGTTGCAGTTTTATAGAACCTTAGTTAGGCCACACTTGAAATGAAGTGTTCAATTCTGGTCGCCACATTAATAAAAGAACATGGAGGCTTTGGAGAGGGTCCAGAAAGGGTTTACCGGGATGTTGCCTGGTATGAAGAGCATTAACTATGAGGTGAGGTTGCAGAAGCTTTGTTTGCTCTCTCTGGAACAATGGAGGTTGAGGGGTAACCTGATAGAAGTCTACAAGATTATGAGGGGCATGGACAGAGTGGATCGTCAGAAGCTTTTTTCTAGGGTGGAAGAATCAATTACTAGGGCCATAAGTTTAAAGGAGATGTATGAAGCAAGTTTTTTTTTATGCACAGGGTGACCGGTGCCTGGAACTTGCTGCCAGGGGAGGTAATGGAAGCAGATATGATAGTGGTTTTTAAGGAGCATTTTAACAAATACATGAATAGGGTGGGGAATGAGGGGATAAGGTCCCCAGAAGACTAGAAATTTTTAGTTCAGTCAGGCTGCATGATTGGTGCAGGCTTGGAGAGCCAAAGGGCCTGTTCATGTGCTGAAATTTTCTTTATACTTTGTTCTTCTTTGAAAGATTTGGGCCTAACCCCACACAAAGGTGGCATCTATTGTATTGTCATCTCTTCCAGGATTTTAGCTGGTTATCATATCTTGTAAAAAAATGATTGACCACATGCTTAATTTTAAAAATTTAAATCTTTTTTCCTGTATCACATGTTCCTATCTCAGTACCCTCCTCCAACTCTACAAAGTCCAAGCATCTCTATGCTTCTTCAATCCTGGCATTTTGCAGATCCTTGATTTTCATCACTCCACCACTGGTGACTGAGTTTTCAGCTGCCTTGGCTGTGAACTCTGGAATTGTGTCCTGAATCCTTCCTACTTTTCCACAGCCTTCCAGGCTGGAGCTTGGGATATTTGGAACATCTCCCCATTTGTCATCCATTGTTGTATACAGCAGATCACTGAGCTTATGGATTCCACGAGAGATGAAAATATTTCATTTTCTCATGCCAGAGAGAAGCAGATGGTGTGACTTTTGGCTTTGCGAGAATTGCAGGCTTCCTGATGGGGGCGCCACATGTCAACTTTGCAGCCAAAAGGAATCTACTCCCTCAACATCCAACAGGTGTGAAACCATATATAGTGCAACATGCAGGTCAACAACTTGCATTCTGACACCAATCACGATACCTTCATTCTATGACAGCCTGTGTGCCACTGCATTTCAGATAGTGGATTAGGGTGTATAGGGTGTCAGGAAGGGGTAATACCTTTGGTGGAGAAACATGTCACATCCTTTCAGGGCTGTTTGTCCATCCTTTGTCCCCACCTGGCACTCAGCTCTCACCTGTGGCTCCCTGTAGCTGTTTTCATACGACAGCGGCCACACTCCGGGCAACAGCCTCGACAAGCTGGCTAAACCAGGTGAGGGTAGCCACATAGATGTCTATCCCAGCATGTGAAGACAGAGCCTGATGGATTGAGTGGATGAGACCAATGGAAGCTCCAATGGTCAAGAAGGCGGTTGCTGCAAACATCGTGGAATGTGAAGAGCAGGACAAGACATAGAAGACGTCCTGATCATCCACTGCACCTAGTCCCACCTCCAGCTGTCTTGACTCTTGTCTTGCTACTGGATCTAGATGGGAATTGGGAAGAGAGAGTGAGGCTGATGCTGTGCAACTCTCCCTCACTTTAATCCATATCAAGCGTTAGCTTCCACACCACCATCATCATCATCAGTGTCCTGTTCAACACTTGAAGTCCTGTAGCAATGGACGAGCGACAGAGCAGCAGGTGTGGATACACCGGGAGTTGTAGTCACAGATCTGCACGCAGGCGGCTCAGGTCTAATGGTCATTTTCTGCTGACCAAAGCAGCAGTGGAACTCGGTGTTTACCTGGGTGACTGAGCAGTCCTCTTCAGGAATGCACTGCTCACCTCCTTAGGATGAGAAAGGGGCTAGAAAAGGTGCCCTAAACATTGCCTGCTTCACTACACCCTGGCCAGTTTATCGCGGTTGGCGGGGATCCCATCTTGCAGTTGAACATACAAAATGAAATACAAGATGATACGGCTCATCGTTGGCAATTGGAATGTGCGCACACTTTTGGACAACCCTACAGCAGACAGACCAGAGAGAAGAACACCCTTATTTGCCAAAGGGCTTGCAAGATACAACACTGACATTGCAGCCCTGAGCAAAATTCGTCTTGCCAATATAAGTCAGTTGACTGAAACTGGCGGTGGAATCACTTTTTTCTGGAGCAGTCACGGCAGCGATGAGCGTCATGATGCTGGATTGGATTTGCTGTCAGGAGTCACCTTGTTCGGAAACTTGATCGTCTACCCAAAGATGTGAACGACAGGCTTAAGACATTACAGCTTCCACTACAGAAGTCAAGCCACCCTGATCAGTGCCTATGCCCCCACAATGAACAACCCAGACGAGATGAAAGACAAGTTCTATGAAGAACTAGATGCCCTACTATCAGCAGTGAGCAGTACCAACAAGCTGATCTTGCTTGGCGATTTCAATGCAAGAGTAGGGTGTACCTCTGCAATCTGGCAGGGAGTCATTGGGAGGCATGGAGTGGGCAAGTGTAATAGTAATGGCCTACTCTTACTGAAAACGTGTGCAGCACACAACCTCCTCATCACCAACACAATCTTCCATCTGCCTACCCGTAACAAGATCTCCTGGATGCACCACCCCTCTAAGCATTGGTATCTTATCAACTATGTAACTATCAGGAGAAAAGACAGGCAGGATGTCAGAGTAACCAAGGCCATGTGTGGTGCTGATTGCTGAACAAATCTCAGGCTCATTGTCTCCAAAATGAGGCTCCGCGTCAGACCCAAGAGGCGACCACAAGGAAGCAAGGTTATGAAAAGAATCAATGTGGCCAAGCTAACGAACCTCAGCATAGCTTGAGCACTGGTTGAAGACTTAGAAATCAAATTTGCTGACCTACACCTCATAGGCAGCGTTGAGGGCGACTGGGAACACTTCAGGGAAGCTATCCATACATCTGCGCTGAAGACACTCGGGCACCCCACCTGCAAGCAGCGTGACTGGTTTGATGAGAATGAGGAGGAGATACAGTCTCTACTTGTTGTAAAGCACCGTCTTCATCTGGCCTATCAGAACGACCCATCTTGACCAACGTCGTGAAATCTCTGTGATACCACAACATACTGCTGGCAGGACTTTCATAGGTGGGGGGATTGGCCGGGAGGGGACGGGGCACTAATTATACTACAGTGTAATAGGAACCCAGTTATGTCACAGGTAGGGAGCAGGGCAATCGAATGGCAAAATGCCACCGGCATGAAAGCCATTTTGGGACTCCCACTCGATTCTTTGCTCCCACTACCATTCACATCCACCAAAAATATAGTGTGGAAAATGCAGCACCCCCTCCCCACATTCCCTCTCCACCCCACCCCCCCTCCTCCCCCCCACCTCCCCCCAACACCACCACTGTCCCAACTCTAAGCACAGTGTCAGTACCTGAGCTGGTGGTTTATGTGAGAACAAGTGAGGGTGTTCCTCCTTCATCAGTGTCTTACTTCTCCTCCATCTTATATCTCAACGCACAAGGGGAGATTTATAGTGTGCAATTTTGAGGGAAAGCAAGAAGTGCATGCACTGACTATTCACAGTGTATAAATCAGAAGAGATTATGGATTGAGGAGGATGTTTGGTATGAGGAGAAGAATTAGCTATGTGCACACAATTAACCTCAGTAGTTTCAGCAATGGTCACTGTGTTAATGGAACCCATTGTTTCCACCATCAGGATAAGGAAATGCAGCCAGGTCTGTCCCCTGCTGATTATTTCAGGCTGTCACTGGTAATGAACTAACCTGTCTGACAAGAGAAAGGAAAGCGTGTCAGGAAGTGTGATGCAATGTGGCTGGGAGATGTAGCTGCTACGGTTGAATTGCTGACACTTTGCACAATGTGAGCAATGTGAATGTGAAGTTTGTAGCAGTGCTAAGTGTCTGAGATTGAGGTGACACTACGAGTGTGAGGTCTGAGTTGTGATTGATAGAGATTCTTAGCAGTAAGGAACATTTTACAATGTTAAAAATGCTACAGTCCAAAAATGTGCAGCTTAGGCTGATTGGCCACGCTAAATTGCCCCTTAGTGTTAGGGGAATTAGCAGGGTTACGGGGACGGGGCCTGGTTGGGAGTGTTGTTGGTGCAGGTTTGATGGGCCAAATGGCCTCTTTCTGTACTGCAGGCATTCTATGATTATATATAAATGCCAATTGTTGTTAAAACTACAAGTTGAGTTCCATTTTTTTTGAGACATAAAGGTACAGTATTGGTATCTATAGCAAAAATATAGATACCAATTCAATGTAAGCTCATGAAAGACTTCACTCCTGAATTAAATCAATTCTAGTTTTAGTTTATACAATGTAAGGAAACTAGTTATTTAAATTACCAGAAACTCCTGTTATTTATACCAATCAGGTCACTTGAAACTTAAAACAAAGACCAATATGATTCAGGATTAAATTTCCCCTTTGCACATCAAGAGCACAGAAATGAATACATCTGATCTGTCAGTCAGCAGGCAAAGCATAATCTCCAGTCTGATTAAACAATTTATTCATACTTTGTGATATTGTTCAAGAAACTATTGAAGAGATGCCTGAACAGTTAGTACTGGCAGGCATGTCAGCTATAGAGTCACCAAGCCATCAAACTCTCATCTCACATTCACAGACATATCCACTGAGGTATAGAAATCAGGACAGGAACATTGGCCCATTATCCTTTATCCTATTATTAAGTAACTGCAAAGTTGTAACTCTTCTCCTGTAGTGTAGACATTTATGGAAAACTGCACTTCAATCACTGGAACCCCATTATGCAACAGAGAAGTATGGCTTTTATAGCTTCTATTTTAAAATTGTTCATACATTTCAAAGCTAATTTGGCATAGAAAATTTGATTTATTGCAATCCCAGCTGATGTTGCAATTGGACAAGTCAGAACACAGAATGAAACCTGGCTTGACAGATTCCTAACTGTTTTTCTTTCAAACCATGGAGGAAAATCATTGAACAGATTCACAGGAGTTTGCTGATGAACTTTTAAAACAAAGAATAAAAGATTTATTAAACACGAAAATTGACCTGTATCTCACCAGACAAAAAGGTTGGAAAGATCTCAATATAAACACAAGAAAATTATTCCCTTTTCCTTCTCCATTGCTATATCTTGAAAAGTTTAGGGGGAATTTAAGGAAAAATGTTTTTACTCAAAGGGTGATGATCATCTGGAATGAACAAGCGGTCACCAGCACATGGTCTCTGATCTTTGGATAAATGTTCTCCAAGGCGGTCTTCATGACATACGACAGTACGGAGTCGCTGAGCAGGAACTGATAGCTAAGTTCTGCACACATTAGGATGGTCTCAAACGGGATCTTGGGGTCATGTCACACTACTTGTAACCCCATGACTTGCCTGGGCTTGCAACATCTCACTTATTGTCCTGTCTGAAGACAATACATATCTCTTTAACCTATGCTTCATGCTATCTCCACTCACATTGTTTGCACCTTTAAGACTTGAATTGCTGCAAAGACTCGAATTCTAATCAGTATTCTGTAAACCAAGTGTGTGCCTTTATATGCCTGTGATCAGAACTCCCCACTCACTGACAAAGGGGAAAAGCCCCGAAAGCTAGTGGTGCTTGCTACTAAATAAACCTGTTGGACTTTAACTTAGTGTTGTGAGACTTCTTACTCTCTAGGGAAACCCTTCCGAGCATTCTTTCAGGTCTTTGGCTGTGCCAAACAGAACACTGCTGCTCCTTACAATCCTCAGCACGGAGTCACCAACCTTCAGGTCTTCTCTCAATCCCATTTTGTTTCCCATTTGCCTCCTTCACTCCAATCTTTAACTTGGAGCTCTTTTCTGTTCCTGTCATTTAACTTGACTCAGTGGGATCTATCTTTCATCCCTGCTTTGTTCCTCCCTCATTTAGGATCATCTTCTTGCTTTGAGTCATGGAATCATTTATACTCATACAGCTTCACAGCATTGAAAGTGATCTTTCAGCCCATTGTGCTGACTGTCGAACACCTATCTTTTCTAATCACATTTTTCAGCATTTGGTCCATAGTCCTGTATGTTAAAGTATTTCAGTTCTCATTCAAATACTTCTTAAATGTTGTGAGGGTTCCCACCTCCGCTACACTTTCAGGCAGTAAGTTCTAATTTCCCACCAGTTAAAACAGTTTTCTTTACATTCCTTCTACATCTCCTACTTCTTATCTTAAATCTATGCACCCTGGTTATTGACCCATTTACTAAGGGGAAAATTTTCTTCTTATCTACTCTATCGCTGTCTTTTATAATTTTGTACCCCTCAATGAGGTCTCCCTTCAGTCTTCTCTGCTCTGAGAAAAACCCAGCCAATCCAGTCTGTCTTCATAGTTGAGATGTTCCAGCCCAGGCAACATCCTGATGAATTACCTCTGTACCCTTTCTAGTGCAATCACGTCCTTCCTACTGAACTTCTGTCTACACACCCTACCCATATCCTGCTCCCTGGGACATCTTCCCTTGAATGACAATCCTGTTCTGATCACCTGACCTCCAGATATTTTCTTTTCACCTTTTCACCTCTTTTCCTTTTTCTGTGCATGTGCCAGCTCTTGGCCTGAAGAACTTAAAAGGTATCAACTGTAAACATAAGGCCATTCCCCAGCCATCGAACGTATAAAGATCCTGAGATATATTCATCACTCTGAGATTGAAAAATTCAGCATAAGAGAGAACTGAAGTTGAGTTTCCCAATTTGAACAGCTCTCTGTTACTCTGTGGCAAAACAATGTGAGGAACTATCAAAGAGGAAAAAAGAGAAATTGTCCTAAAAATATATCAGTCTGAATTTTCAATAAGTATAAATGCAGAAAGATACATATAACATTCTAGTATCCAGAAGATAATAATGAAAGATGAAGGGACCACTGACAAAAACTGCCAATCAAACAGCTCAAGATGAAGAACCCCAACAATGAGACAAGGACCTATCTGTGGGTAAAGCACATATGAATGAGCGAATAATAATTGACTCTGAAGACATCCAGTATATCATTTTGGATAGATTTATCTTATTTCCCCTTTTCTGTTTTTATAAACAGTTTCTGTTGAAAGTATATTTCATTTAATAACTTGTTTCAGATGTCCATCTGGATAAGCTAAAAATTGCTGCAAGATTCCAACACTAGAATCTTCAGTTATCTGTGTATCACCTGCATTCAATTTTGGCAGATTTTCAAGGAAAGAAGGGCCCAAATCTTCTGGTGAGCAAAGGAAACCCTGTGTGCATCGATAACTGGACAGAAAACTGCCCACTTACCTGCATACAAATTTTATTAAAGTTTATTTCTCAGTGTCACAAGTAGGCTTATATTAACCCTACAATGAGATTACTGTGAAAATCCCCTCACCCCCACACTCTGGTGTCTGTTCAGGTACATTGAGGGAGAATTTAGCATGACCAATTCACCTAGCCAGCACATCATTCGGACTGTGGGAGGAAACCAGAACACCCTACGAAAACCCATGCAAACACAGTGAACGTGCAGATCCAGCCAGGAATTGAACTCGGATCCCTAGTGCTCTGAGGCAGTGGTGCCAATCACTATGCCGCTCCAATAGTCCAATTTTCTGTCAACAATGTCTGACGGAGGATCCTGCAGAACCCCCTCAGTTCAGAAGAAAGTAGCAAAGAAAGTCTGTGTAGAAGCCACGTTTCCATTTTACTAATCTAGCTGCCATATTTTTGTAAGTGTCCCCAAGCTTCTCAGCACATTAGAGAATGACTGAATGGACAAGTGACTGGACAAATTAATGGGAGAACAAGTTGGTGAGCAAATCGGCAAGTGAGTGAACAAGTGGGTGTGCATGTGGGTTGATGGGTAAGGTAAATGGGTATGGTGGCGACTGGGTGAGGAGGGTCAATGTGTTAGTTAGCAAGAACCCACTAACAGCAATATGATAATATTTTAGTGATATTGGTTAAATTGCTAAATATTGACCGTGGCAAATGATTAGGATCTGGAATGCACAGCCTGACAGTGTCGTGAATACAGATTCCATCGTGACTTTCAACAAGGAATTGGATAAGCATTTGAGGAAAAGGAACTTGCAGAGCTATGGTAAAAGGGTAAAAGTATAGAACTAACTGAGTTGCTCTTGCAGAGAATTCACATGGTATGAGAAGTCAAATGACTTTCTGTGCTATAACCATTCTATAGTTCAAACAGTCTAGCCCTCTCCATTTATAGTGGCAAGGGGATTAATGCCTACTTCAGATTCACAGTACTGAGAAGATTTTACTAGCATGTCAGGCTGTCACAATTATATCATGGAGTCAATAGTTAATTCATTCTGCAGCATGATGGCACAGTGGTCAGCACTGCTGCCTCACAGCTCCAGGGATCTGGGTTCAATTCCAGCCTTGAGTGACTGTCTGTGTGGAGTTTGCATGTTCTTCCAGTCTCTGTATGGATTTCCTCCAGGTGCTCAGGTTTTCTTTTACAATCCAAATGTGCAGGATTGTCTATACCAAATTACCTCTAAGAGACAAGGGGATCAGCAGGATAAATATGTAAGGTTATAGGGATAGGGCCTGGGTGATACTGTTGTCAGTGCAGGCTCAATGAACTGAATGGCCTCCTTCTGTACTGTAGGATTCTAAAATTCTAAGATCCCTTTGGACACTTAGATGAAAGGTGCTCAAAAATCTCGGGCAACACCATCCAACTATCAGACTAATTTTTATTCAACATTACACTTTAACTGACATAAAAGTGCATTTTTAGCAGTCAAGTTGCATAACACAGTTGAAGAAGGATTAGGTTGATTGGCCATGTTAAATTGACCCTTGTGGCAGGAGTGTTAGCAGAGTAAATGTGTGGGGTTACGGAAATAGCGTTGGTTGGGATCGTGGTCGATACAAACTTGATGAGCCGATTGGCCTTTTTCTGTGCTGTAGCAATTCTACAATACCATGATTAAGAAGGTTAAATTATTAGGATAGACTAATGTAGACTCAGCCTAAATTCTCTTGAGTATAGCGGATTACGGGGTCATCCAACTGAAGTGTTTGAGATGACTGAGAGAGTTTATATTATCAGTTGAGGTGCTATAATTGAGTCCTGGCCTAGAGAAAGTGTTTCATGAGAACAAATTCTTGTTTCTAATCATTAGCTTGTGCAAATAGCAAGTGGGGACAGAATTCATTCAAGTTTCTCTGCCCTCTGTGGTTAAATTGGTGGTGGGAACTCATTGTGCACTCAGACGTGGGCCATCTGTACAGAGGTAGCAAAAGTTGCCACATGTGACTGCCCCAAAGAAAGGAGAAAAAATAAGTAAGAAAATTTAAGCAAAAGGAAGATATTTGCATCATGACAGATAATGCTGTGTTGCGTGATTAATCCAAAATTCAATTAGGAACTATCCCTCTTGCAAGAGATTACATCAGAGGGACAGAATATATCAGGGACAAGGCTGACTACATAACTGACAAATGATAAGTTCACACGAACATTATGAATCAATCTCAAACCACAGCTTTTCATATCTTCTATTTGGAACATAGGCAACATATTTTCAACAGCATTTATTTCACTTATCAGTTGATATGCAGCCAAAAAAAGCAACAATTTAGGGGAAATGCGGTTAAATACATGAAACCAAAGTTGACTCAAAAACAAACTGTGAAACTCAGATTAGAAAACAATAAGACTAGCTAAGTCAAAGGTGAAGGAACAGCCTAGATCTATGGGTAATTGTCCTTATTATACTTAATGGCAGTTTGCCCCAACCACATGCAACACCCACCTTCGCACACAACCCACTGCATCGCTACTCTCACACATCAGTCCACCTCCACGATCCTCACCCCACTGTTAACCCCGGCTCACCACTCTACCTCCACACCCACACACACCCTGTTCCTATCCTGCATTCAAACTACACCCACTCGAACCTCAAAACCAATTAACTTTATTACTGAGTCTTGACTGAAACTGGCTTAGCTTCTGGTAAAGAAGAAAACACTTTCAAACTGCTGTGAATTTTTTTGCAAAACTGAAAAATCAAAAATACATCAAAGGAAATTAGATCGAATATTTCAGATGTTAAAAAATGTATCTAAACATGGTAACTTCATTTTTCTGTCTTCATGGAAGCTGATTACCAATTTTTAGAATTCAAGAAAGAAATGAGAATCAGCTAGATCATCGAACATTTTTAAGGCAGAGGTAAACATAGAAATATAGAAGATAGCAGGAAGAGGAGGCCATTTGGCCCTAAGAGCCTGCATCACCATTTATTAAGATCATGGCTGATCATCCAATGCAATAGCCTAATCCTGCTTTTTCCCAATAACCTTTAAGCCCATTTGTCCCAGGATGCTATATCTGGTCATTTCTCCAGGTAGACAGAGTCTTGACTTGCAAAGGGGTCAAAGGGTATCAGGAGTAGACAGGTGATGTTGAGGCCATAGTCAAATCAGCAATTATCTTATTGAACGGCGGAGCAAGTTCTAAGAGCTGAAAGACCTTTTCCTGCTCCTAATTTGTGTATCCATATGTAGTTACAAGGTTGTCAACTGCTTGAAAGTTTTTCTTTTATCTATTTATAGAAACAGAAATAAATTGAAAATCAGGAGCACTGATTTCAAATTCTCCAATGCAGGGGTCTGAACTTCAATCTCTTTACGCTCACTGGATCCTAGAACGGTTTGCTGCTGAAAAGCTGCATTCTACACAGTGCCCAATAATAATGGAAATGTTGTGATCTGACAACTGCATCTTACCTCCTGTCGCAAGTCAAATTTTAGCAGCCCACAGGGCTACAGAGATGGCAATACATCAATCAGTTCAAGGTGGCTACTGCAGGACACTCTCTGGAAGTTCTTTTGTATGCTGCAATCAATTGCATTATATGCATTATAATCCGTACCATGTTAGGGAATATCATTCCATTTGCTAATGGAATTCAGTGGGAGCTTTAAAGAAAAATCTCATCAGCTCTGATGAATCTTGAGAGGAACTCTGAAGTCCATGCTTGTATCTTTCCTCTATCACTAAAGACAATGCTGCCACCGACACAGTAAAAGGAGATAGACAAGACATTTGACAACAGAATAATAGATGAAGAAAAGTTGCTTAAAAGTTTTGCAGAACTTTAAGTAGAAAAGTTACTCTGTTCAGAAAGGGTAGGTCCTCTGTTGCTGAGAGAAACAAGGACAGAGATAGGGGGGCTTTGTCAACAAGTGTTTGTTCCTTCTTTGATCTGGGAATGAGGCCCAGATACAACATTCCTGTTCAAAAAATGGAAGATAGATAAATCCAGCAATAAAGAGCGTTCAGCCGAATGCAACTGGTGATAAATCTTTTAGGACAAAACTTTACAGTTTCCCAGCCTGGGGGGAGAGCAGCTGTAAAATTTTGTGTAAGTTCTTCTTGCCGCCTACTCACCCAGACCTGACTTGTTCATGATTTTTTAAGGGGTGGAGGGAGGAAAAGAGTGTTGGGATAATTGAGCTGACCGATGATGATAAGTAAATTTAGATCCATATTTTCTGGAATTTGGAAGGATGAGAGGATAGTTATAGAGACATTGACTGAAATTCTCCCAATTCACCCATTGCAGGAATCATGGCAAGTGAGTTAAAAAATTCAGCAGACCATTCAAAGGTCCATGGAGCACGGGATCAGAGAATCCTGCCCATTGTTTCTCCTTGCTTAGGAACCTAGGAAAAGAGAGCAGTTTTAGGATGCAGGGCAGTTTATTTAGGACTGAAATGAAGAGAAATTACTTCACTTAAAGAATCTTTGTCTAACACAGAGGGTTGTGGGTCAGTGAAGGCATTTCAGACTGAGAGGGACAGATTTTGATTTCTCAAGGAATCCTCAGCAACTCTCCAGATTCACTAAGGCAAGTGCACATTGTGAAGAACTTCAGTAAAACTGACAAGCTGAGAAGAATTTGGTCAGTTACACTGAAGAACTTCAGCAAAGTCTAGGTGAGAAATTGCTGTTCAAAGCACTTGCCTCAGAAAAGACATGCAATTTTTCACATTGGAAAGCACTTCGCTCACCTTTAGTTGCATTTCCATGATGCCATCAACAGCACAGGAATAGTTTATGCATATCTACCTTACTCCTCTGTTGAGGATCAAGGACAGAGGTCACACCACAGCAAACAGTCTTGCTTTCTGCTTGCTGGTTAGACACTGCTGTCTCTGATGATGCAAAGGAGAAAGAAATGCATCAGTGAGCGGTACAATGTGTTTGGTGTTGTATGCAGAATAAGTGCAAGCTGTAAGATGTGAGTGTGATGCTTACACAGACAGCGCATGTGTGATGTTGAGATGAAACTCTGAATGTGAAATATGTGTCATGGTTGGTAGAAAATGAGCAAAGTGGATGTGATGAATGGAGAAGAGTGTGAAGCTAGTGGTTCAGTTGTCAGGATGCAGCATTTGAAGATTAATTCACTGAGTGATCATTTGTAAGAGGCTATGAACTTCTGTGGGAATCCATCCAGGATCTTGGGGTCACACTGCTGGCTTTGGCTGAGCTGTTGAATGCTGTACGTGCCTGCATGCTGCTTTGATGTAAAGGTGCTCGATAGAGCAACGGTTAACGTGGGCCTGTAGAATAATACCCATCGTAAGATATGTAGAGTCATATAGTAATAGTCTCAGAGAGAACACTGTGGAAGCAGTCTGAATGGAGAAACATCACCATGCATGAGAGTAAGTTGGGATCTGTGCATAGTTAAAATCTAACAATAAACGATTAATGTTTAAATATACATGTTTCAAGATTTCCTCATTGAGACATCTAAAGAACCCATATAACAACAGATCGCAATGCATGTCTACTCCCACTGTCTTCTCAGTGCTTGCTTGGAGGGCGCCCTAACCCCACCCCAGCAGTGGATAGGATACCTCTGTCTATCTCTTGAACCAGGTCTATGTCAGAGAACGTTGGAGTCCCTTTTCTGCCCTTTGTGCAGAGCTCTCTGCTCTTTCAGCGACAGCCACTCTTTCCGAGCAGGCATATCCCTTTAAGAGATGGAGTCAGGCATTAAGTACTACCTTTAAATGCATCTTTAAGCAGTGCTAGCCTCAAATGAATTTGCTCCCCCCATGTAGGCAGCCACTCAGCAGCATGCTTAGTGTTGGGTTGAATGTTCCTGTCGTTTAAATTAGCAGACAGCATGAAGTTCACTTGCTGCTTGCAAAGCAGTGAATGAACTTGGGTTAAGTATGCATTGTCATCTTCCCGCCCATTTCCATGCATCGTGCAATTTTTTTTCCCTAACTGTGACCAGTGCACCCATTAATATAGTGAGAAAGAACAACTGTCTTGGAGGTACAATGGCCAGAATTTTACCGTCTCACCTGACACGGGAATCGAATGAGCGAAGGGCGGCCAATGGAAATGTCCATTGAACACGGGCGGGATTTTACAATTTCGGGACAAGTGAGGCCGTAAAATCCTGTTGAATATCTAGAACTGGTTCAGCTTCCCCCAGGACCTGAATAATAGCACACTTAGGGGTATCGTGATTGTGTGATACTGCTTCACAACTGAAGGAAAGACATCTGTGATTTGGAGTACAGCATGCCAATAATCAAAGCAGCCTAGTAAAGACAGACAAAAGCAGATCAACAGTACAGTTGTGTCTCAGTGGATTAGGCAGCTATGCAGAATACAACAAACACTACATCAACATTCTATCCCACTTGCTACAAAGTTGTCCTCTCTATTGTGCTAGCTCACAAATGTATTAAGCTTGCTTCATGGGAATGACATTAATTCAGTTGTTTCCTACTGTGAACAACCTGCTTCCGTCAAAAATGGAATAATTTCATTATAATGCAGCAGTTCATTCGCACAGTTTAAGATCAGTGCACGTTGAAGACCTGAGCAGATAGCTTCCTGCGAGGACAGTATGAAGCAATCTTGCTTTGTCATAAGCCAGCTGCAAAGTGAATTAATCTGCGTTTCAGAAATCGATTGAACGTCATTTTCCGCAGCAGACTCCTGCAATTCCCTGACTCAGAACGATGGTACGCACTGAGCATTGAGCAGTCTTTGATCAATCATTGGCATCCTGTGCAAAAGAGTTTTGTACACAAGCGTGCATTTATTTGTCTTGGAATTAAAATGAAACCTAAGTAATATTTGTGTCCTGAGAAATTACTGCATGTGTATTTTTAATATCGCAACGTTCCTGTGGAACATTTTTAGTACGTCTCCCAACACTGAACAAATCCTTTGTTTGTGGTTAATTGAAGTGTAAACAAGTGAACTAAAACAACACATTGCCAAATCGACAAGCACAGTGCCCAATTACTAACCATTCAAATTCAAAACTGTATAACCAGAAACACCATGGAAACCGGCTATTCATTTTTTTCCTCATATGTAGATATTCAACTGAATTTGTGCAAAAGCAAGGCTCAATTTTTTCAAATATTCAGCTTTTAAGAGGAGAGGTTTGCAAGCTCAGTGGAAATGCACATTAGTTTTCTTAGACATATTGATATGAGTTTAAGGATCATTAAACATGTGATATTCTCTCCGGCATTAGAGAAGGTATTAATTTGCATATTCCAGTCTTATGACATTTCATTCAACATAAACACAGTTTCAGTCAGGAAGTGCCATCAGGCTGAATATATTTTAATGAGGCTTTGCTGGAGAACTCAATTTTATTGCAATGGGGTCATATACAGTTCCACTGCTTAGGCAGTAAACTGGTGGCGAATTTCATCCATCCATTTGAGAACTGTCCAATGTTCATTTCCATTGGAAATAAATAATCCATACCAGATAGGTGTAAGATCCTCTGCCTAGTCTAAAAGTTCCTTTGTCTTTATTCTGACTACCACTTAAGCAAGAGCTTGGATGAAGTTTCAACAAAGGGAACACACCTCAAATAAACAACTAAGGTAGAGTTTCCCAAACATTTCCGGCCATCTTGACTGCTCAAGAATTCTGATGGATCCCCTGAGAAACATTCTAATTATTTTGAAGGGTTAAACTACAAAACAAATTTTGTATGTAACAATTCGTAGAAGTCTTTTCTGTTTCTTATATGCATACATTTATTATAATTTTAAAATTCTCTTATTCAACAAAGTACTTAAGTTTCAGCTTCTTGTCATTTTTAATGGGAAGAGTATTTAACAAACCTGTGAGCCTGACACTCACACTCCCTCCTTTTGCCCAATGGTCACTCCCCCCTCCACTCCTCTATGGCTCTATTTTCACACATAGTGAGTATGTGAAACAAGCTGCCAGAAGTAGTAGTGGAGGCGGAAACAATTTTGCCTTTTAAAAAGCATTTTGATAGTTACATGGGTACAATGGGTATAGAGGGATATGGGCCAAATGCGGGCAATTGGGATGAGCTTAGTGGTTTTAAAACAAAAGGGCAGCATAGACAAGTTGGGCCGAAGTGTCTGTTTCCATGCTGTAAACCTCTTTGACTCTATGACACTCGCCCTCACAATCCCCTCCCATTCCCTCTCCTACCACATGACTGCTGCCTAACCCACTCCACTGTCTACTCTCTTCCTCCCTCTCACTCTGGCCTGGGTCTTTGAGGACTTATTTTCCCGCTGCTTCCAGCTTGTCCAATCAGAGGCTGGCTTCTCTCAGTTGTCCATTGGCTCACTGGTGAACCTATCAACAGGCAATATAGGGAGAAATCAGTCTCTATTGAACAAGCACACCGATAGCATTTTCAACTTTTATACATCAGTCTGGCATTTCACCAACCTCTGGATATATCCAATGAAACTGTAGGGTTCCACTGAACCCAATTTGTGAAAATTTACATTAAGGAATAGCACATACTCATAATAATACCAGTTGTTTTATTTCCCTGTGAGCTGGAGTCCATCTCAATGGCCAACCTGATGACATGCCCTCAATGTGCAATTCTTCTGAGCAATTGGCCAAATTGCTCCAACCACTGAAGTAGAGATAATTCTGTAGAAGCTTATCTTTGTCTCTGCTGTTAGTCAATTGCAATTAGCAAAAGGTCAACTCCACAGGCTCCATCGCCTCCACAATTCTTCTGAATCATGCACTGATAGAATGAGAATACCACAGTGAGCTATGAGGAGTCCTACCACAAGCCTAGCCCTCACCCTTCCATTCCACACAAGTGTTGTCCATTCACTAAGTTAATATCGCTCTCCCTGCCAATATCTTCACTGACATAATAGCCACATTCCCGCATTATTTCCCCTGTAAACCACCAGGATGAATAGCAGTGAGCCTCCATTTTCTCATGGCAGCCAGTATCAAGCCTCTACAAAACACACTAAGGGGAGTGCTTAAGATCTGGTTCATTGAGTTATCCTGATGTCCTGATCCACAGTCCTCTTTCACCCAACACTATCAACTATCTAGTTATTATTTTCATTTGCTTTTGTGGAACCCTGCTGTTTAAAAATACCTGCTATGTTTGCCTATTGGAATAACTTGCATTCAAATACATTTCAAATGTAAAGTAGTATCACAAGACTGAAGCTTTAGGGGAACCAGTGCCATCCATATCCCTAAAACAAAAAGAATCTCCAAATAATCTTCTGGGTGAGATTTTACAGCCTCAGTCTTTCCTAAACTTTCCTAGGACGGATGTCAGAGGTAGGTTCTTTACACAGAGGGTGGTGAGAGCGTGGAATGCCCTGCCTGCAGCAGTTGTGGACTCGCCTACTTTGGAGGCATTCAAATGTTCAGTGGATAGGCATATGGATGATATTGGAATAGTTTAGGTTAGAGGGTCCACTGGCCGGCACAACATCGAGGGCCGAAGGGCCTGTACTGTGCTGTAATGTTCTATGTTCTATGTTCTATGTTCTAAATCGTAAAATTCTGTCCGAGGTCAATGGACATACCCAAGGTCCGCCCCTCACCCACTCCGATTCCCTCGGCAGGCGGGGTGGTAAAATTCCCACCATAGTTTAATTTTAAGATAATGGGTGAGATTGTAATTCATTTCACACCCATTTACTTGAACTAAGCTCAATCAGGCCTGGTGTCTCAAGTAATGCATAGACCTGTGGCAGGGTGCCCTTTTAAGGAGCAAACTGTCCAAGGGTCATCTGACCCAGTTGGCCAATTAGGCCAAAGAACATGGTTCCAGAGACAGAGTGCGGGGTTTTCTAGTTATTAGGAGTGTGGAGTCATGGAGTATGGTAGCCTTTTTATCACTTCTGCAAATAGTTATTTATCTCAATAAATCATTCATTTATTAATCAACAAGGCAATCATCTGTTGTTCAAGATGCTACAAGTCCAATAGCAAATCATCTGTAAGTCCTATGTTCTGTTATGCAGCCTTAATTGCACATTTAAGTGTAGAAAACTTAATTTTAAGAAATATTTACAATTGTAAATCAACATGAGTTTTTAAAAGTCATATTGCAATTTCAGGGCTAAGCTGCCGTCCAGAATTGGTTCAGGTTTTGATCTTACTATTTTGTATGGACTGGATCCCAAATTATAAGAAAACCTTGTACTTGTTTCTTAAACATTGCCCAGTGCAAACTCAAAAATGTTTTGCTTTCACCAGAAGAAATGCAGGGAGTCGTTTCCCGTGGCTACCCCAGAATGGAGTGCCAGTTTTTTGGAGTTCACTTTAGTTGACTGCATTGTTCTGCAGCATGGATATTAACTGACAGTTGTTTTTGGGACATGATTAACCTCATTTATTTCTTACAAACTAGGACACGACAAAAGCGGAATGAAATCTTGAGGTTACAGCTCTGTTTGATGAAGGAGATTGCACTGGCCCTCCAGGGGAAGGCTGGACATCTTCTGGTTATTCTGTATATACCTGTTCTTCTTCTCTATATCTATAGTTTTAGAGATTTAAATTCAGCCCAATATTTTGCAAAGCAAATGTAGTCACACATGTTAAAATCGGGAGGGTGTTTTTTTGATCACCGACTGCGCTGATTCCAGGCAATGGAGGAAGACCTGGAAAAATCCATCCTTTTGGACGCCCACATGGATTTTCAGGTTAGGTGTGGGGACAGAAACATCAAAATCCTGCCAGAACCAAACTCGAACATTATTAACAAATACAGGAGAGTTTAAAGGAAATCTCGGTATAATTTTATGCCTCATGCACAAGCTGGACACCACTTTTCAGACAACAGTGAAACATGATGAGCGGCAAGGTCTCTGATCCAAAGATGAGAAGGCAAAGGCCCGCACACTTTCAAGGTAAGAGGATTAGTCCTTTTAAATACTCTTTGTGCTTTTATTTCCTTTTTCTGCTTCTAGTTGATTCTGGATGGTTGTTGCAAGGAATCCTTCAAGCTGATATGTTCAAAGGAAAAGGGGATGATTGGAAGAATGTAAAACAGTTCGGGCTGCACAAGGGATATTCTGTATCCTACCACCCACAGCTGCGCTAGAACATCAGCCTCAATTTTAAAACCAAATTTCTCTGCAGCCTCGCCACTCCCTATCACCTAACCGATACACCTTTGCACTGTGTGAGGAAACAGGAGAACCTGGAGGAAACCTACATAGACACTAGGCGAATGTTCAAACTCCATACAGGCGGTCATCTAAGGCCAGAATCAAACCCTGGCACTGTGAGGGCAGCAGTGCTAACCACTGTGTCACCCTCCACTTCTCAACTCTAAACCCCTTCAGCTTTGGTAAAGGTCACTAATGAGTTGAGAGGCATTTTAATGCTCTCTAGAACTTTGAAAACATTTATCGTCCTCCTTCTGACACCTTCACTGCGACAACTTATTTAAATTTGACTTGCATGCAATATTTGTCTCTATATATTCTATAGAGCCAGCAGTGAATCCTTGTATGTGAAAGGTTAGATCCCCATATTTGAATATGATTAGAATTTGAGATTTTGGTGGATCTTAAAGCAGTGCAATTTAGAGTAGAACTATTTCGCATCTGTAGACAAAAATTCACCTGTAGCTTTCCAGTGCATGTACAGATGTATGGGACTGGTTCATATTGACATCACAACTGTTTACCCCACAGGACTAATCCTCTTTTAAAAAATCATTTCAACAAGGTTACCACTGCTGGGATTAAAAGAGATACAATCATTTCAGTAATGCAAAAACGAATAGCAATTTGATTTCCAATCTTTCCTTAGCTCAGAATATTATATGTAAGTTGATATTACTGCAGCATAAAGAAAAGTCATAGAGTAATGATGCTTCCTAAGGAGTAAATGCTTTGTGGGATGCAATGCCAGTTTGGTATTCTGTTTTCTACAATCAAAGCCACATGATCCTGAAATTTATTTAATTATCTTCATTCTGTTGGTCAATTAAGGCAGAATTGACCTTGTCATCACCTCTGTGGCCTGAAACCTGATTTTGAACCTATCTACAATGTTACATATTATGTTCCACAATGTTAGGAAAGTTGTCCATTAATACTTTCCCGCAGCCTGTTCAAGAAAAAACATAGCTCTTAAAATAAGGAATGAAAGGCTTCCCTGTCACAATCAGTTTTGACATCTCTGCTGATATTTCCAAGGGAAGTGGTGACATCTAGTATGTCAGCACTGATTAAACTATCCTTTTCAAATTAGAACAAGCGGGAAAAGCCTGTCCTTTGGTAAGCCTCACGAGTAACAAAGCCTCTGGCCGATTCTGTCTCTACCATCTGTCTATCGCAGTCTTCCAGGCGCTGCATTCCTCCTGGGCATTTTCTGCTTTCAGCAGCACTTTGAAGCATGCCAGATTCACTTTGATTTCATACGGCCATGTCCTGGCTTCATGCTTTCTTGAAGGCATGGAGCAAAACACACATGAAAAACTGAATTTGAAATAAAAATGCAAATTCACTAGCACCTGAACACTTCACCTCTAAAAGCCCACATGAATTTGAAGCTTTTCCTAACAGGCTGTCAAAATAATTTCTTTATTAATAAGACCGAATCAGAACATAAACGTTCTACATGCCCACAGACAGGTACCCAGCGATGCTATTCATTAAATCTCACACAGGGCTGATTACAACACATATCCTTTTACCATATCAGTGTTTCTTTCTTATGAATGGACATTCTCTCTACTGGATAAAACTCGTTTGCTGATTTTTTTTATATTTCAGAACCACATTCCTGTAAGTCATTGGTGAGTTATGAAATAAATCGAAACTGATTCCAATCACTTAAGCCAAAATACGGTTTCATTCAATATGCAAAAGGCAGAGATAGATAGATTCATAACAATCATTTGTTCTTTGAAGGTGTTCGTGGTCTTTAAGAGACTCGAGGTGATGACCTTTTGATCAGTGGAACAGGTCAGAAAGCTCTACAGCTACATCTAGTGGGTGCTTTGAAAACAGGGGCTTGACTGTGACTGGAATATCAAAGCAAATGGACGTTCAGCATTGACGAACTTAGGCTTGTACAAGCCTCTCCTGAGCTGCCACTGTTTTCATAACTTAATTGATATCAATAACGTTATCTGAATCTTCCTGGTGGAATGACACCTAATTGGTCTCCAATTAATAAATATGTTGTTTACCACTTTACACAACTAACTAGCGCAGCGAAAATCTTTGCAAGTCTACGTCCTGTGATAGGATAAAAGAGTGTTATAAACTCTACCTGTGAATTCATGCTACCCTATATTTAACACTATCTTTATTGTTTCTAAAATGTATTTTCTTCCGATGGCAACAACTACAGATATAGCTTTACGACAGCAGTCAGTAATGTTTTGTACTGTCAGTTCAGATGCAGTGAAATTGTCTTTTTCACCTCAACTTTATGTTAACTCAAAATCTTCAAACTTTGGTATAGCAATGGGCTTTATTCTGGTATTTTAGTACTTATGAGACCATAAAAAACAAGAACAATGAGATTTACCTTTCAATAGTAAGGAACTGTTCAGCAATTAATGTAGCAGAGCTGTTGGAAAGTTTCAAATCAGAATAATCCTATTTGTTTAGTAAAGAGATGTTTAACAGTTCACAGCTCCAAAAACACCGTGCTCATCAACTTTCTAAGCAGGAATTCCATCATTCCAGGCTGGATCCGAACCATAAAGCCCTGAAAATGGTGGCTCCATGATCTTTGCTGATTCCTCAAAGCCTGTCCACCAACTACAAGGCACAAGTCAGTAGTGTGGTGAATACTCCATACTCGCCTGGATGAGTGTGGTTCTAACAACACGCAAAAAGATCAGTACCCAACTGAAAAAAAAAACCTACTTCATTGGCACCCCATCCACCATCTTAAACAATGAATCTCTCCATTATTCAATGCATAGTTGCAGCATTGTGTACAATTTACGAGGTGTACTACAGCAACTTACCAAAACTCCTTTATCAGCATCTTCAAAACCTATGAATGTTGCTCTTTTCTAGAAGGAAAAGAGCAACAGGTGCATAGGAACATCATGAGGTGCAAGTTCCCCTCCAAGCCATACACCACCCTGACCTGTAAATTTTATTTGATTTATTATCGTCACAAGTATTAGTACACAGTGAAAAATATTGTTTCTTGCACTATACAGACAAAGCATACCGTAAATTGAGAAAGAAAGAAGAGGGTGCAGAGTGTAGTGTTACAGTCATAGCTAGGGTGTAGGAAAAGATCAGCTTAATGTTTAGTAGGTCCATTTAGAAGTCTGATGGCAGCAGGAAGAAGCTATCCTTGAGTTGGTTGGAAGTGACCTCAGACTTGTATGTTTTTTCTCAATGGAAGAAGATGAAGAGAGTATGTTCAGGGTGTGTAAGGTCCCTGATTATGCTGTCTGCTTTTCCAAGGCAGCGGGAAGTGCAGACAGAGTCAATGGATGAGAGGCTGGTTTGCATGGTGGACTGGGCATCCTTCATAATCTTTTGAAATTTTTTGCAATCTTGGACAGAGCAGGAACCATACCAGAATGTGACTGACCCAGAAAGAATGCTTTCCATGTGCACCAGTAAAAGTTGGTGAGTGTCGTAACACACATGCCAAATTTCCTCCTGAGAAAGTTGAGGAATTGGTGAGTTTTCTCAACTATAACATCAGCGGAGGGATGAAGGCAGGTTGTTGGCAATCTGGACACTTAGAAATTTAAAGCTCCCGATCATTTCCACTGCAAACCCGTTGATGATAACATCATTATTTTGCCATTCCTTGACTGTCACTGGGCCAAAATCTCGATCACCCTTCCAAACTGTACTTTGAATGTGCTTATATTCATGGATTGCAACAGTTCAAGAGGGTGGTTAATCACCACTTCCTCAAGGCTAATCAACAATGAACAACAGATCCTGACCCTGTCAGCATTGCCCAGATCCTGTGGAAAAAAAAAGATGTTTGATAAATCAAAAGTGAGATTGCATCTTGGATCATTGCTTGGTGTGTCTGCTGTAGCATTGGAAAAGGCTTTATTGGCGCCATAATTGTATTTAATTAATTGTCATTGGTTACCCGCCCCTCACTAGTATTCCTTCTATTGGGTCTTGAGCTGGCCTCCTCCAAAATGGCTAGAGATGGGGATTGTGATGGGAAAAGGTATAGAGGCCGATGGTGCCAAATTGCAAGTCTATCAACCTAATGATTGATGCAGATATCCGTATTTTTGAAGTGTTTCATGGTTGCAATATAGAGGACACAGCATCCATTTGTACATAGTAAGCTAACAAACAGCAATTCGATAATGATCAGATCACTTGTTTTTGTCATTTTGATTGAGTGATAAATATCAGCTGGGATTCAACAGATAACTTCCTGCTCTTCTTTGGAATAATGCTACGCGATCTTCAACCGAACAAGTTGTTTTTTTCCTGGATGCTGCTGATCTTCTTCAGATGCTGGAGCTTCACTCAACCAGGCAAGTGGAGAGTATTCAATCACACTCCTGACTTGTACCTTATGATAGTAACAGACCTTGGGGAGTCAGGAGGTGAGTTACTGACTGCAGAATTCCCAGCCTCCAGCCTACTCTTGTAGCTAAAGTATTTATAAGGTTTGCAATTCAGTTTCTGGCCAATTATGATCTCCAGGATAGTCAAACTGGAGAATACAGTCATTACAATAATTGTTGGATGTTAAGGAAAGATGGTTAGATTCTCTCTTGTCGGACATGGTCATTGCTTGGCATTTGTGTACAAACGTTACATGGCATTTATCAATCCAAAGTGTAATGTTATAGAGGTCTTGCTGCACGTAGGCATGACTATCTCAGTAACTGAGGAATCATAAGTTACACTGACTTCATTACAACTATCAACGAACATCTCCCCTCTGTTCTTATGATGGCAGGAACATTATTCAATTTCTTTCAGAAAACGGATATGAAAAAATTACTGCACTGCCCAGGGTTGAGAACTGAAATAAACCAAAATTAAAATATAAAATCCAAACAAATACACAAACTTTCTTTACCATTTCAAATGAAGGGTTATATTTCTTCCACAATTCTCACAAGTAGAGCTCGGATAGGGGATTGGGTACCGTCAATGTCCCCCGGGACATTGGGAAACCCTGCAGCAACTAAACACTATCCTTAATTCCCTTAAGTCACAGCAGTGAAATTAATTGAAGAGAATAAAATAAAATGAAATGGAATAACCAGTCTTTTCTAAATAAAAACAGGCATGTGTAGACCTGAAAATTTTAACAGACAGCATCAAAAGAAAACTGGTAAATATACAGCAACTCACTTATTTATGATGCCTTTAGCACAGTAAAGGTTTTCAGGATGTTCCAGTTACTCCCCCAGAATGTACAGCATCTGTTTATTAAGTCGAGACACCCAAGCACAGTGAGTGTCAGTCCAACACCGAAAGGTCCAGATCCGTTGGGAAATGTGTTATATTTTATTTACATATTGCTGACCTGGAGACATCAAGTTGACTTAGCGTGGACAGGAGCAGCTGTGTTTTATATTCTGATTGTGATTAGTCGTCCGAAAAATGTCATAATAGTACAGATAACCGAAAAGGACATGTGGCAGTGACACAAACTCATAAACGCTGTGTGTGTCATCAGAGACTGCTGACAAAGAGCAGAAACCCTGAGTGTCTCTGCATATGATGACCCCCCTCAGTGCAGGGATAGCATGAGAGAGTGAAGATAAACCATGCCCTCAATCTGTTCTCAAAGCTTTTTCGTTTCAAGCTGCAACAGATGTGAATGGGTTAAGGAGAAGATTCATGGATTTAAGAGAGAAAACCACTAGAGGGCTCTGAGCCCTTTCTTCACTTTGAAGGCTTTACAACTGCTTCAGGTATTAAATAATATATATATATTGTTGTAACATTCGGGAAGAATACACTAAAGGTTAAGAGGATACAGTATGTTTCAATAGATGATTGGTCTCATAGCCCCTACAGTTCAGTCTCTGAAACGCAAGCTGAGAGTCAGAAGAACAGCAGGCATGACAGCTGTGACCCACTAGCACCCTTGTCTCTCAGTCACGAGGTTGTGGGTTTTTGTTGTAAGCTGCAGCTTTTAACCACATCGTCGAATGAAAGAGAGCCAGAACAACTTCCAGAAACGGAGGCAAGTGGCAAATATGACTTCTCCTGATGCATAATTAGTCTTTTTTTATTCATTTATGGAACATGGATGTTGCTGGCTGGCCAGCATATATTGTCCATCCCAAGTTATTTTTGAACTGACTGGCTTGCTAGGCCATGTCGGAGGGCAGTTGAGAGTCACCACAATGCGGTGGCTCTGAGTCACATGTAGGCTAGACCAGGTAAGGATGGCAGATTTCCTTCCCTAAAGGACATTAGCGAACAGATAGGTTTTTCTGACAATTAACAATAGTTTCACTGTTATCAGTGGATTCTTACTTCTAAATATTTTTTTGAATTCAAATTCCACTATCTGCCCTGGTGAGATTTGAATCTGGATCCCCAGAATATTAACTGAGTTTCTGGATTAATAGTTGAGCAATAATACCACTAGGCCATTTCCTTACCTTGCGAACATTTGAACCTACATATGAACTTATGAATTTGGAGCAGGAGTAGGCCACTCGGCCCCTGATGGTAGATCTGATGTTAACCTTAACCACATTCTTGCTCACCCTTGGTAACCTTTCAACCTCCAGCTTACCAAGATTTGATCTATTTCTGCCTTAAAAATATTCAAAGAGTTGGCTTCAAAGACTTTCACATCTTTTGATCAAGAGAATTTCCAAGACTCACTACTCTCTGGGAGAAAAGTTCTCCTCATCTCAATATAAATGGGAAACCTCTCATTTTTAAACAGTAATCCCTTATTCTAGATGATGGCACGTTGGCACTTTGGCTAGCACTGCTGCTTGGGTTCAATTTCTGGCCTGGATCACTGTCTGTGTGGAGTCCGCATATTCTCCTCGTGTCTGTATGGGTTTCTTCCAAATGCTCTGGTTTCCTCCCACAGTCTGAAAGATGTGCGGGTTAGGTGCATTAGCCATGCTAACTTCTCCCTCAGTGTACCCAAACAGGCATCAAATTGTGGCAACTAAGAGATTTTACAATAACTTCATTGCAGTGTTAATGTAAGCCTATGTCTGACACTAATAAATAAACTTAAACTAGATTCTCCCACAAGAGGAAACATGCTTTCCACATCCACCTTGGGGATACCCCTTAGGCTCTGACCAAAAGTCACCCAGACTTGAAACACTGACTCCATTCTGTCTCCACAGACATTGTCAGATTTTCCATCATTTTCCAGTTTTTGTTTCAGTTACCAGCATCTGCAGTAATTTGCTTTTACCTCAGGATCATTTATGTTTCAACCAAATCTATGTTTCTTACACTTCTAAACTCCAGGGGATACAAGCCTCTCCTGTCCAACCTTTCCTCATAAGGCAGACCTCCCATTCCAGCTACGAACCACTTCCAATCTATTTACATGTGACCACCACAACAGGGTATTCAGGGTGGGGTACAGTAGAGGTGGAGACTCTACATTATTGAAAATTCTTATTTTATAGCACCTTGTGACATGTTGAGCAACATCAGAACAGGTTTCCACCACAACAAGATTCTTCAATATTGGATTGGCTTATGGCTTTGAAGTGGGCGATAGATTGCAGCTGGATGTTGTCTCCAATTATACAGGCCATCTGATCACAGAAACTATCAATGCCTTGCCCAGACAACATGGGGCCCACTTTGCAACAGGTCTCCGACTCTTACATATGCCACAGGTCTTTCCTGAATGGCGATGGCCACATTCTGGGAAAGCTAAGATAGAGTTTCTGTGAACCCACCATTAACACAGACATCTCACTTAAACCCAGCCATCACAAGGACGAATCACCTCCGACCTAAGGGATTGCCAATGATGCAGGTTCATATCTCACTGTGTGAGTAGAATCTTGGGCCTTCTCTATGGCAAGATTGGTGGCAGGGGATATTTAATCACATGGGACAATTATGGGTCAGGCTCCGCCACCTTTCCACTTCCACTCCAATCAAGTCACCAGTGGGAGGGCTGGTGCCCATTTAACAGCCTTGCTCCACTGTCACTGATATGAACCAAGTGGTGATAGTGAGGGGCATGTTTGCCATGCAAGGGAACAATGAGAAAACTATCTGGTTGCTTTTGGACTCCTGGCGTTGTTGTGGGGTGGGGGTGGGGGAGCTCATATTCAAGGCGCTCAATGTGCAATCGAGGGACTCAATATCAGGAAGATGAGAACCCACTGAGGGCCACACCCTTACCCCTACTGCATAAACTTTCTGTTTTTCTCAAGTGGATTAATTCTGAAGAGAAGCAGAGTTATCTTTGATACACAAAACACAGATTATCTGATCGTTATCACATTACTGGGTGTACGAATTTGCTATGTACAAATTGTCTGCCATATTTACTGACTACAGTCAAAAAATCTTTACTAGCTGGAAAGCGCTTTGAGCAGTCTGGTGGTTATGAAAGGCACTATATAAATGCAAGTTTATTATCCTTCAACAGAGAACATTCATATTATGAATGCTTCAAATCTCCACAGAAGCCAATGTCAAAGTTTAAACGCTGTGCTATTGCAGACATGTACAGTTTTCAGCTCCAAGAATTGGTGAAAGGCCAATTCTTGGAGCTGACAGAAAAGCAATAAAGATCAGCAACTCCCATTCAATCACCACAGTTCAAACAGATATTCACAAATCTGCAGCAAAGCGTCTATCTCCACCTCTTCTCACCTTTGACTGCCTGGAATCTTCTTCCATTTCCCTCCCCACCCGTCTAGCTGGACTGCTAGAAATAGTTACGCATTGTCCTGTTCCCACGCATGGGCTTACACATACACAATGCTTTTTTACAAAAAATAACATTGACTTTTAATGAGGGATTTCAATCACACAGAATTGTCAACTATAATTGAGGGTTACTAGTGGTGAGATAGGAACTCTTGCAGCACAGTGGGTGGAGTCCCTATCTCTGAATCAGAAGTTCTGGATTTGAGTCCTACCGTGAGACTTGATGGCTTAGAAAGGTGCGTTCATAACATGGTCAAACAGGTTGAGTATCAACCTGTAAATGTTTCCAAATGTCCCAATTGCTGACAGTAAGAGTAGGAGAGACTTCTGGTCAGCCGTGCTTGATATGGAGTGGAGTCGCTCAAGCTATAAACCCCTTATGATAAACTAGCAACCTGTTCCAGGAATTACTAAAGTCTATTTATTAGTGTCACAAGTAGGTTTACATTTACACTGCAATGAAGTTACTATGAAAATCCCTTAGTCATCACATTCCGGCATCTGTTCTGGTACACTGAGGGAGAGTTAGCATAGACAATACACCTAACCAGCACACCTTTCAGACTGTGGGATGAAACTGGAGCATCCAGAGAAAACCCCGTAGATATGTGGAGAACGTGCAGACTCTGCACAGACAGTGACCCAAGCCTGAAATCAAACCCAGGTCATTGGTGCTATGAGGCAGCAGTGCTAACCATTGTGCCACCATGTGGTACTAGCTATACAAACAGATTAAAGTATGCCTTCGTGCACCATGAGGTGCAGAAAGGGAAAAGAAGCAGTGAGATAATGATGTACCCAAGATACCATGTCCCCTCCTCCCCATGTACCACTGATTTTAAAAATCTGTCAAATGTTATTGAAAGGCGAGAAGATATTAAGTATTCACTATACAAACAGAGCCATAAAGAATCAAAGCGTGGATTTACCATGCTTATTCTCTTAACAAATAGGTAATTCAGAGAAGTTCAGTTTAAAATTTATTTATTAGTATCACAAGTAGGCTTACATTAACACTACAATGAAGTTACTGTGAAAATCCCCTAGTCGCCACACTCCGGCACCTGTTTGGGTACATTGAGGGGGAATGTAGCATGGCTAACGCACCTAACCAGCATGTATTTCAGACTGTGGGAGGAAACCAGAGCACCCAGAGGAAATCCCACAGACACAGGGAGAACATGCAGACTCCACACAGACACTGACCCAAGCTGGGAAATGATCCTAGATCCCTGGTGCTGTGAGGCAGCAATGTTAACTGCTGTGCCATCCTTCAGTTGGACCTTTTGTCTGTGCTCATTGTTAACAATAAGTCTATCTAACTTCTATTGAGTGGCATGGCAAGTTATTGAATATTATGTTGTTTAATTTATCAAACATGGAATTTTTTTAAAATTCGGAATATTTATTGTCTGCAGAAACCAAGAACATTCCAATCTTGGAGCATTTCCAATTTGGAAACAAAATGACACTCAGGAAGATAAATAGATCATCTCATTCCTGAGCTGATTGCATGACTGCCACAAGATGGCACTGACGCAACAACTGAAACAA
This sequence comes from Sphyrna mokarran, assembly GCA_024679065.1. Lineage (NCBI taxonomy): Eukaryota > Metazoa > Chordata > Chondrichthyes > Carcharhiniformes > Carcharhinidae > Sphyrna > Sphyrna mokarran. The sequence continues at coordinate 97,250,236 of JAGIQG010000003.1, read as the reverse complement.
ACTTAAAATTCTGTTCACCCCACATTCTATTTCAATTAGTAAAATACTTACACACTCTGTAGGAAAGTTGGAATGAGACAGAGTGAGTAACTGTCCTGTATTTTAAGTGGTGGTCCCTCATTTTGACTGATTGTCCTGTTTATCGAGGACAGCTTGTAGGACACTATGGGAGTTTCTAGGATGAGTTTGAGTGATTGGAGTGGGATTGCAAGTGAGTGGGTTGGCCAGTCAAGGATTGGTTATGTTGTGACTTGAGAGATAAGTTGTAAGTTTTATTTGATGTTAAACATCCTCCTGGCACAATGGTTAGCAGTGCTGCCTCACAGTGCAAGGAACTTGGGCTCAATTCCCTGGCTTGGGTCACTGTCTGTGCAGAGTCTGCATGTTCTCCCCATGTCTGCTTGAGTTTCCTCCAGGTGCTCTGGTTTCCTCCCACAGCCCAGAAGACATACTAGTTAGATGCATTAGCAATGCTAAATTCTCTCTCAGTGTAACCAACTAGCCACCACAAAGTGGCGACTACAGAATTTTCATTATAACTTAATTGTTGTGTTAATGTAAACCTGTGACAAGTAAATGAACTTTACTCCCACATACTAAGCACATTCTACTCCTCTCCCCCCCCCCTCCACTACTATTCTTCCAACTCTCTCCCAGGTCAAAACCTGCCAATCCCTCACTATAACAGTTGCACGATCTCCCTCCCCACACACTCATGCTTTCCAAACATCTCATACTTCTTCCCTTCAAAGTGTCCCTTATCTCATCTCATAAAAGTTGGTCACCCTGGGATTAGGAGCTAATTAATTCACACCAGAAATCATTTGGTCCCATGTGACAGTCAAAATTGTGGCCATCTTTTACTATCTAAAGAAATATAGATATTTTATTTTCTGATTTGTATTGCAATATCTTTAAATGGCAAAGAATGGAGAACGTTGGAGCAATAAGGATAAGACCAGTCCTGCTCCCATTTCACCAATAAGTACAGCCTTGTTGATCTTTAACACATATTTATACATGAAGGTGAGAAGTGTTGTGGACATACAAGTGAATTTGATGCCAATTATACCTGCAAGTGAACTAGTCAATGAGGAGTAAATGATGTAAGGATTGGGAGTTTTTATTCATCTCTGGTTCCTGGATAATTGCAGCAGAGCCACCGAAACTCGCAGAATATTGCCATGGAAACTTTAATCCCCATACGCTCTTCACATTTTATAAATTAAAACTATCAAAGACCTGGATAAGTCAAACATGACAGAAACATTACAATTCTTATTCCAAAGATCTTTATATCTGAACAATCATCTGTACTTTTGGCATGCACATATTTTATCATTAGGTTTATTGGTGTAGTTTTTCACAACCAGACAAAATGAAGTACTTGTGACAAGCCAGAGCTTCTTCAAGTTTAAGGCCACCTCTGAATCCCTAACAAATTTGACTATGTCTTAGGTTTTTAAGCTGAGCTTTTGACCTCATGACTTTTTTGTGTCCTTGGCTTGACAGATCTGGTCTTAAGATCCCAAATGAAATATTGGAAGATTTGGTTTAGATCCAAATGCTTGATGTTTATCGTTCTTCTAAATGTTCTTTGTGTTCATACGCTTAGATTAAGATAAAACAGGAAGTCTAGGGCTAATATTTATCGGCAATCTCTATATTTTTAGTTAATTGGAGTCTGGATTGTACCTTATCTTCAAAATTAAGCTACTTCTGGGATTAGTTTTTGTATGTCTTTTAAATCAGGATCCTAGATTTCATATCCATGACATCAGTGCCAAAATCTTCTGTCCAATACACATTGCAATGCTGTTATTTCTGAATGCCAAAGGTTAACATAGCTAAACGCCACAGTGAATGATGTATGGATTGAGAGAAGAATGTTCATATTGCATGCTGTTCGTATAATGTCATCCAAAGCTCATCAGCTAGCTGTTCCTCAATCTTCACTTCCAGTTTATTTGCAGTCATTTTCAGGAAATTCTTCACATTGTTGCAATACAGAATAAGAATAATACAAGAAAGAAATGTCTCTAAACAGTGTGTGCTGCCTGCTGTTAACTAATTTTTGCCACCTTATGGGAAGAATCCTGTCTGTCATGTCCAATTAGAAAGCATGGTAATGTTCTGCTGTTGTTAATGGGGGATGTGGATTTTTGACTTTGAAATATTTGAGTTAGGCTGATTTTCAACATCTTGTCAAAAAAAATTATTGAACTTCTCTTCTTTCCATTTCTTCTAACTCCTTTTCATTAGTTTCTGCTTTATTTCTGCCTGTTGTGCAGATGGCCTTCATAGAATGATTATAGCACAGGAGGAAACCATTCAGCCCACCTGTTTTTGCCAAGTCTCAACAAGAGCAATTTAGTCCACTCCCTCCATGCTTTCCCTGACAAAGATTCTTCATTCATCAATTTCCTTTGAAAACCATAACTCATTCTGCCTCTATCAATCTTGAGGTCCCTATTTGCTTCAAGAAGACAACCATCATCCCATGCCTTAATGACTATTGTCCAGTGGCTCTGACATCCATTATTATAAAGTGCTTTGAAAGGCTTGTCATAGCACGAATCAATTCCAGCCTCCTGGACCACCTAATCCACTACCACCACAACAGGTCCACAGCAGACACCATCTCCCTGACTCTGTATTCAACCCTGGAACACCTAGATAACAAAGACACCTATGTCTGGCTCCTATTTATTTAATGTAACTCAGCCTTCAACATCATTATTCCTACGAAACTCATCTCCAAACTCTGTGGCCTGGGCCTCGGCTCCTCCCTCTGTGACTGGATTCTGAGCTTCCTAACTCTCAAATCACTATTAGTAAGGATAGGTAACAACACTTCCTCCACGGTCATCCTCAACACTGGTGCCCACAAGGCTGTGTTCTCAGCCCCCTACTATACTCCTTATACACCCATGACGGTGTGGTTAAATTCCCCTCCAACTCCATTTTCAAGTTTGCTGACAACACCACCTAATGGGTCGGATCTTAAACAATGATGAGACAGAGGACAGGAAAGAGATAGAGAACCTATGAACTGTGTGGCAACAATAATCTCTTCCTCAATGTCAACAAAATGGAAGAGATAGTCATCAATTTCAGGAAGCATAAAGGAGAACATGCCCCTGTCCACATCAATGGGGATGAAGTAAAAGTCTAGAATTTCAAACTTTTAGGTGTCCAGATCACCAACAACCTGCCCTGGTCCCCCCATGCCAACACTACAGTTAAGAAAGCTCACCAACCCCTCTACTTTCTCAGAAGACTAAGAAAATTTGGCATGTCAGCTACAACTCTCACCAACTTTTACAGGGGCATCATAGAAAGCATTCTTTCTGGTTGTATCACAGCTTGGTATGAACATAGAACATAGACCATAGCGCAGTGCAGTACAGGCCCTTCGGCCCTCGATGTTGTGCCAACCAATGGAGAAAAAGCAATGATCCTCTAACTTAAACCATTCCATTTTCATCCATAAACCTATCCACTGACCACTTAAATGCCCCCAAACTTGGCGCATCTACAACTGCTGCAGGCAGGGCATTCCATGCCCTTACCACCCTCTGGGTAGAGAACCTACCTCTGACATCCATCCTACAACTACCACCCCTTAATTTAAAGCTATGTCCCCTCATGCTAGTCTTCTCCATCCAAGGAAAAAGGCTATCACTGTCCACCCTGTCTAATCCTCTGATCATCTTATATGCCTCAATAAGGTCACCTCTTAGGTGCCTTCTCTCTAATGAAAATAACCTCAAATCCCTCAGCCTTTCCTCATAAGACCTTCCCTCCATACCAGGCAACATCCTAGTAAATCTCCTCTGCACCCTCTCCAATGCCTCCACATCTTTCTTATAATGTGGCGACCAGAACTGTACACAATATTCCAAGTGCAACCGCACCAGAGTTTTGTACAGCAACACGACGTTGCGGCTCCGAAATTCAATCCCCCTACCAATAAAAGCCAAGACTCCGTATGCCTTCTTAACAACCTTATGAACTTGAGTGCCAACTTTCAGGGATCTATGCACATATACACCGAGATCTCTCTGTTCATCAACACTATTAAGAGTCCTACCATTAGCCCTATACTTTATACATTTGTTATTTCTGCCAAAGTGAATTACCTCACACTTTTCCGCATTAAACTTCATTTGCCACCTCTCGGCCCAGCTCTGCAACTTGTCTAAGTCTCTCTGCAGACTATAACACCCCTCTTCACTATCTACCACTCTTCCAACTTTGGTGTCGTAGCAAATTTACTAATCCATCCTTCTATACCCTCATCCAGATCATTTATAAAAATTATAAACAGCAGAGGCCCCAAAACAGATGATGAATAATTCCCATCAACCACCACCCTCTGTCTTCTATCAGCTAGCCAATTCCTAATCCAATTAGCTAAATCACCCTCAATCCCATACATCTGCATTTTCTGCAGAAGCCTTCCATGGGGAACCTTATCAAACGTCTTACTAAAGTCCATATATACCACATCAACTGCCTTACCCATGGCTCCTTCTCTGTCGAAGACCACCAGAAACTACAAAAGGTCATGAATGTAGCCCAATCTATCAGACAAACCAGCCTCCCATCTATTGATTCTGTCTACACTTCCTGCTCTCTCGGCAAAACTATGTCAGCCGCATAATTAAGGACCACACAAACCCTGGACATTCTCTCTTCCACTTCTTTCATTGGGAAAAAGATACAAATGTCTGAGGTCACATACCAACTGACGCAAGAACAGCTTTTGCCCTGCTGCCATCAGACTTTTGAATGCACCAACTCTGCATTAATTTGATCTTTCTCTACACCCTAGCTGTGACTATAACACTACATTCTGCACTCTCATTTCCTTCTCTATGAATGATATGCTATCTTTATAGCATGCAAGAAAAAATACTTCTCACTGTATACTAATTCATATGACAATAATCAATCAAATCAAATCAAAGGCAGTGCATTCCACTCACTGCAGAAGTTTTTCTTTATACTTCCTTTGTCAATCATCTTTAATTTGTGTCATTTGGTTCCTGCCCCTTCTGTCAGTAGGAGCAGTTTGTCTCTAACCTCTCTGCCTCAATGTTTTATGATTTCGAACACTTCTACTAAATCTTCTCTTAACCTCCTCCTCTCCAAGGATAACAACCCAGTTTCTCCATTCTATCAGCATAACTGATGTCCCTCATCCCTGGAATCAATAGGAAGGTTTTGGCCAGTAACTTTCAGCATCCTTGGATGTATCCCATCTGGTCCAGCTGACATATTCATTTTATGTACAGCCAGCATTTCAAATACTTCCTCTTTATCAAGTTATAAATTCACATTTCAATTAACTCTTCTTTCACTAGTGACTTTGACACCATTTTCAAGCTTGGTCCAGACAGCTTCAAGCTTGATCCTTTTGTCTCCTTGTGTAAATCTATTTTTGGATTCAAATCTGCTTTAGCTTTCCTCTTATTCTCTGTTTATTATTTATATGCACATGGGAGACTTTTGGATTTCCTTTTTATCTTAATTGCTAGTTACATATTATATTCTCTTTGCTTCTCTTATTTCCTTTTTCACTTCCCCTCTGGACTTTCTACATTCCACCTGATTCTCACTTTGTCATCAATATATGCTAATCCTCCTGGCTCCGCTAATGTAAAAGGTTAACATTTCTTTGGGACATTTACAGAGCATGGTTCTGTGGTTCCTTTAAGGATCCTTTGATGAAGCCATTCACTGTTTTAGTACAGATGGGCAGAAATGACATGAAAACTGCAAAATCACAGAGGAACTCAAATTTCATATTTACTTACGAACATATGAATTAAGATGACCACAGTTCTGATCCACCATTCAATAAAATCATGACTGATCTGATTATAACCTCAAAATATATTCCTGCCTACCCTCTCTTGTTAATTAAGAATCTGTCTAGCTCTGTCTTAAAAATATTTCAAGATTCTGCTTTCACTGTCTTTTGAGGAAGAGAGATCCAGCGACTCACAATCCTCAGAGAAACTATTCCCCTGGTCTCAGTCTTAAATGAGTGACCTCTTATTTTTGAATAGTGACTTCTAATTCTAGATTTTCTGAGAACAGGAAACATCTGCTTCACATCCACCCTGTCAACACCTCTCAGGATTTTAAAGGTTTTGATTAAAGTTGCCTCTTATTCTTCTAAACATTCTGCAACATTTCCTCATAAAATAACCCGCTCATTCCTGGTATTAATCTAGTAAACCTTCTCTAAACTGTTCGAAGGCATTTAGATCTTTCCTTAAATAAGGAGATCAATACTGTACACAGTACTCCGGACATGGTCTCACCAATGCCCTGTACAAGTGAAGCATAATCTTTTGTAACCAATTCCCCTCAAAATAAATGATAACATTCTATTAGCTTTCCTAATTGCTATACCTGTGTCTGATTCACGCACTAGGACACCCAGATCCCTCTGCATCATGGAGCTCAGCAATCTCTCACCATTTCGATAATATCCTGCTTTTTAGTCCTGTCATAGATGGACAATTTTACATTTGCCCACATTATGTTCCAAGTGCCTGATTGTATAAAATTTGTAATTTCTGTTCAGTGTCAGCATTCATATAATTACTGAAGTTCATTTTAGGTTCCTCCACTGCTTGACTCGGTGCTCACTGCAGTGAATACGGAGTTGTCATCATGTCTTTGTTCTGTCTTTTGTGGTAAGGTGTAGGTGTTCTATGCCTGTGTGAAATTTAGCATTCATCTCCATCTTGGTTTTGTTTTTCTCTCTCTCTTCTGCTTCTGTGGTTTTTGTAGAACTGTGTTTGTGCAGTGGGTGTGTGTATGTGTGTGTGTATTCAAGGTTTTATGCGTTGCTATGGCAGCAGCTGGAGGATGTGCTGTGTGGGGCGCGCTGGGTTTAAATGACTTGCAGGGACTGTGGGTGAATATGTCAGGTGAAGTCTCTGAGCAATGTTTTTTCTTTGTATTTGGTCTTAAGGTAATTAATTATTGGACCAGTGTACTCAATTGGTACTAAACACATCGAGAAGTCCAAACCATAGGTCAGTTTATGATAATCAATATGTATACCAGGACACACTGGGTTAAAAGAGATTCCTGATAAATTTACAGCCATAGACATTTTGAAGAAAACCCACATCAAATCTGATGTTAACTATTCTTTTGACACTGAATTGGAAAGTTAAATCGCCCATCTGCTAATGTAGGATGAATGATTACAACAGTTTAACTAAAGCCAATGGTACAGAGATAACACAAGTGACTAATTGTGATTAATTCATCTAGCTGTTCAGGTAGAGCTTGCTCATTCCAAACTCATCAGAGCTTATTTTTACTCCTAATTAAAGCCAGTGCAGTTCAAACGATTTTTCTTTTTCCCATTCACTAATTTAATTAGTGTTGCTGTCATTCAGCCAGTTGCCAAAGCCTCCTGCTCCCAGCTCTAGCATAACTACTTAATGAAGGTGGTTTCATTGCTGGGACATCGGTTCTCCTTCGGGTTATTCCCAGAGGGCTGGAAACAGAAGTGATTTTGAAATGCCTAGCAGCCATTGACCAAAAACATCAACTCAGTTCAGACAGTGTTGCACGTCGCCTGAACGAACATTTTCAGCTCCCCACCCTTATGCTTTAGCAAATTGCAACTGCTGTCAGACAGCATTGCAGCGTGTTCAGTTAAACAATGGAGAGTGCCCGTAGATAATTGGCATATTGTGCTCTGCATGAGCACGGTGATATTAGTACATCTTGCTTACACAGTCTGAGGAAATCACTCATTTAGAGTTACGATGAAAACTGCATGGCAGCTTTTGATGGCAAAAAGGGGACAGAATATGGCTGTGTGCCATTACTGGTTGAGTTGCTTCAGCTGTTTTAAATTTAGTCTAGTACTTATGCCTGTACCTCATCAACACTTAAGGGGAGGTAGAGGCATAGCGATATTGTCACTGGACTGGTAATCCAGAGATGCACGGCAAGGTCTGGGGACCTGCATTCAAATCCCACCACGGCAAATGGTGAAATCTGAATTCAATACAAAGTCTGGAATTAAAAGTCTAATGATAACCATGTACAATTGTCAATTGTCGTAAAAATCCACTTGGTTCATTAATACCCTTTTGGGAAAGAATGTGGTTGACTCTTAAATACCCTGTGAAATGGAGGGCAATTAGGGATGGGTAATAAATGCTGACCCAGCCAGCAACGCCCACATCCTGAGAAAGAATGGAAGAAGACCCACACTATATAAAAAAACAAATATTTCTTCCATTCACCAACATTACATGGCTTAAAATATTCTCTGGATCTTATTTTCCTATACAGAATTTACAAACTTACAGCATTTTTTGAAGGTATTTAAGAATAGAAATATTTGTAATATTATCAAAATTTCAGTAAAACTTCCTGCATTCAGAAGTCCCACCGTTATCTGATTTTGTAATCCAAACAACGAACTCTGATGGGCAATCTAGCCTTGGCGATGGTTCATGGGCATATCCATCAATCTAGCAGCAAAGCAAATGCTGCAGAGATCTGTGGTCAATGACAACTTGCTTTAAAATAGCAACTTTAAAGAGTAAAATGTCCCGAGGCACTCCACTTCATCAAACAAAACCTGACATTGAGCCAGGATATATTAGGTATATTTAAAGAAGTGTCTTAAGGGGAGGAATGGAGAAACAGACAAGCTTAGAAAACAAATTCCAGGGCCTTGCACCTCAGCAGCTGGAGGATCCACAGCCAAAGGTGCAGCAATTAAAATCATCCATGTGTAAGAGGTCAGAACTGGAGGAGTACAGATCTCAGGAGATTGTAGAGATGGAGGAGATTTCAAAGGTGAGAGTGACAAAGACTTCAAGGGATTTGAAAATAAGGATCACTACTTCAAAATGGGCTAAAGAAGATCAGTGAGTAGAGGTGATGGAGATGGATGAATGGGGTTTGGTTGTAGGACAGAATTTTGAATGACATCAAGTTTACGTGAGAGACCTGCCAACTCCAAGCATTGGAGTTATCAAGCCTCAAGGTAAGTAAGACATGGTTAAAAACTACAACAGCAGAAAAACTAAGGCAGAGTGAAGATGGTGATGCAAAAGTAGATGTCCATCAAAATCTGCATATTTGGAGCTGATATGCAGTGAAAAGCTAATTTGAGTTAAATAGGAAGCCAAGGTTCTGAATGAAGATGCATATTGGACTCAAAATATTAACTCTGTCTCTCTCCCTCTCCACAGATGCTGCCAGAGGCTTTTCAGTATTTGGTTTATATTCCAAATCCCCAGTATCAACAGCACTTTGCTTCATTTCCTGAATGAATCGGGTTAGCCTCAGAGAGCAACCAGGGAGAGGGATCAAGTCAGCAGCAAAGTATTTGTGAATTTGATCCTCCCAATATTTAATTGGAGGAATTTCTGCTCATTCAGTATAGAATGTCAGACAAGCCATCTGACAATTTAGAGATAGTGGAGGACTTGAGAGAGGTGGTATCGGGGTAAAGCTGGCTGTTAACATCATACATATGGAAACCAATGCACTTTTGTTGGATGATGTCACCGAGAAGCAGCACATAGATGAGGGTTAAAGGGGACGTGAAGGAATCTGGAGATCATTGTGCAGGAATGGGGAGAGCAATCAGTGTCTGGCCATGACTTGTGGAATAAGGTGAGAAGATCATAGTGCAGGAGTAGGGAGAGTAGCCATCATCTGGCCATGTAATGAGGTGAGAAAAGTCAAACCCAGTTGGACAACAGAAGAGAGATATTGGAGGAGAATGGTATGGTCTACAATGTTGCAAGGATAAAGAGTAATGGTTTATCAAGGTCATAGTCACATCAGGTGTAACTTTAATAATGGCCGTTTCAGTGCTATGTTATGCGTGAGAAACTGATAGTAAAAATTGAAATATGAGGATGCCAATAAGAAGAGCTGGGTGAGTCAGGAAAAGCGATAAAAGCAACCGAGGCAGCTGAGCAGGGGATCCTCAATGTAGAGGCAAACAATACTGTGAGTTCCTGATGCCTTGTAGACATGAAGATGGAGGTAATAAAAATAGACAAAGGTGTAAAAAAGACAATTAATGTGAAGAAGAAGGGTCACAGTTGTTATTCTGATTGAAGCCATAATGCAGATACATTAATTGCCTAATGGATAATACAGGCATGAGCAAGTATAATAAGAAACTCTGATTGTCAAAATCAGTCTCAATACAGTAATTAAAGAGTCAGTATTGTAGTGGCGTCCTGTAGGTTGATTGAAGAAAGGTTAACCAGCCTCCACAGTGGTACTGGCATGGTACCCCACGTGGCTGTGTTTTCAGCCTGTTTTGATACTTCTTATAACCTATGACTGTGTGGCCAAAATCCCCTCCAATTTGATTTTCAAGTTAGCTGACAACACCACCGTAGTGGTTGGATCTTAAACAATGACGAGGCAGAGTACAAGAATGAGAGAGAGAATCTGGTGAACTGGTCCAACAACAATAATCTCTTCCTCAATGTCAACAAAATGAAAAAGACACTCATTGACTTTACGAAGCATAGTGGAGAACATGCCCCTGTCTACATTGGCAGCGGTGAAATAGGAAGAGTCAGGAGCTTAAAGTTTTTAGGTGTCCGGATCACCAACAACTTGTCCTAGTCACCCCATGCCGACATTATAGTTAAGAAAGCCCACCAACACCTTTACTTTCTCAGAAGACTAAGGAAATTTGAAATGTCAGCTACGACTCCCACCAACTTTTAAAGATGCACCATAGAAAGCATTCTTTCTGGTTGTAAAACAGTTTGGTATGTCTTCTACTCTGCCCAAGGTCGCAAGGAACTATAAAAGATCATTAATATAGTGTAATCCATCACACAAACCAACCTCTCATCTATTAACTCTGTCTATGCTTCCTGAGAAAAATGGCCAGCATAATTAGGTACATAATTAGGGACTACGGACCCCGGACATTCTCTCTTCCACCTTCTTCCGTCGGGAAAAAGATACAAATGTCTGAGGTCACATACCAATCAACTCAAGAACAGCTACTTCTCTGCTGCTATCAGACTGTTGAATGGACTCACCTTGCATTTAGTTGATCTTTCTCTACACCCTAGCTATGACTGTAACACTATACCCTGTACTCTATCGTTTCCTTTTCTATGAATGGTATGCTTTGTATAGCGTGAAAGAGGCAATATTTTTCACTGTATGCTAATACATGTGATAATAATAAATCAAATCAAAATCAAAATCTTTGTTGACAAATAATAGCCTGAAAATCAGCTAAAGACTCATAGACTCTTCTTTCCTTAACAAAATTTTGGAGATCGATACCTTTGCTCAAGATGGCAGAAGAGGTTATGGGGAGATAAAATGAAAGGAGGTAAAAGTAATTTATTTGAGTTCCTGTTACATTGTGTCTCTGTGGAAAGGAAATATATAATGAGAAGATTGAATCTGGTATGAAACTTGAAAAAGTTGCCAAATATTCGGTGTCTTTTGAATGGCACCTGGAAAGCGGCTACTAATGAGAGGTTTCAGAGGCTTACCAGCACAGATAGAATTTTACCCTAGAATGAGTGATTACCCAAAATTATAGGCAAAGCTCTGACTTAATATCATTTACATTCCTTCCTCCGTGACAGATCAGTTTAGTTAGCCCAGCTCATGTAACAAGCGCTTCCTTGCCCGCTGTAAGTGTGACTGGCATCCAGTAGCTCCATGAACACAATAGCATGCAAAATGCTTTGACCTTCCACATGATCCTTTAATCCCTTCACGCCAATTTACAAGATTTCTGTAGCCATCTTCAGTAAACCCTTTAAAGGGCTCCGAGTGTGAGACAGCTCTTGCCTGACCACCTTTGTATGCTTGTGCCCATAACTGAATCTTCTTGTGTAAACAAATCGAGTCATAGTAACAATAGCAAGTCTGTTTTTAATTCTGTGCAAAAAGTGAACTCTAGAAATGTTAATGCAATATATGTTGAGCAGCTTTTGCCAAAGAACATTAGAAGTTATTTCTGGAATCATCTCAAATATAATCAGTGGGATACATTTGGACAGCACGGTGGCGTAGTGGTTAGCACTGCTGCCTCACAGCACAAGAGACCCAGGTTCAATTCCTGGCTTGGGTCGCAGCCTGTGCAGAATATACACTTTTTCCCTATGTCTTTGTGGGTTTCCTCTGGGTGCTCCAGTTTCTTCCTACAATTCAAAAGATGTACCGGTTTGGTGCTAAATTCCCCCGCAGTGTACCCGAGCAGTGCTGGAGTATTGGCAACTAGGGGATTTTCTTTACAGTAACTTCACTGCAGAATTAATGTAAGCTTACTTATGACACTAATAAATAAGCTTTAAACTTAACATTTAAAGAAAAGCAAGATAATCACATGAGGGAGAAAGAAATAGAATGATATACTGACTGGGAGAAAAAGAGACAAAGAAGATTTAGGTGGAGCATAAAAGCTAGCATAAAGCAATTGGGTTGCTTGGACACTTTCTGTGCTGCAGCTCATACAATTCTAAGAAATTATTAGCTAATGGAAAAGGGTTCTATCAGTAATGATATCAGGTTATCATTGACTGAAACATAGGCCTCAGTCTTGACTCAATGTAGGTTCTAAATGTGGGATGGGAAATGTGGGGCAGGGTGAATGAACAACTTGCACCCCAAGGCTCAGAGATGTTATTTCATGGGCCATATTTCTACATTCAGGCTCCAAGTCCAGCTTGAACCTGACAAGAATCACTGCCTGTTCAGTGAGCAGGAGTTCACAGTCAGTAAGAGGCAGCAGTCCAATGGGAATAGTCAGCTATAGTCAGGTACATAAGAACATTAGAAACAAGAGCAGGAGTAGGCCATCTAGACCCTCGAGCCTGCCCCGCCATTCAATACGATCATGGCTGATCTGACAGTGGTTCAGTTCCACTTACTCACCTGCTTCCCATAACCTTTAAATTCCTTCATTGGTCAAAAATCTACCTGTGACTTGAACATATTTAACGAGGTAGCCTCCACTGCTTCAACAGGCAGAGAATTCCAAAGATTCACTACCCTCTGGAAGAAAAGTTCCTCCTCAACTCTGTTCTAAATTGACTTCCCTTTATTTTGAGGCTGTGCCCTCTAGTTCTTGTTTCCATTCTAAGTGGAAATAATCTTTCTACTTCGACCCTGTCTAACCCCTTCATTATCTTATATGTCTCTTTAAAATCTCTCCTCAGCCCTCTAAACTCCTATGAGTACAGGCCCAGTTGACTCAATCTCTCCTCATAAGCTAACCCCCTCATCTCTGGAATTAACCTGGTGAACTTTCTCTGTATTCCCTCCAAAACTAATATATCCTTTCTCAAATAAGGGGACCAAAATTGTAACGTTATTCCAGGTGCGCCCTCACTAGTAACTTGTACAATTGTAGCAAGATCTCCCTGTGTATGTACTCCATCCCCCTCGCGATAAAGGCCAACATTCCATTCGCCTTCTTCATCACCTGCGTGCATCTGCAAACTTAGTTTTTGTGATTAATGCACAAGCCCCCCAGGTCCCTCTGTACAGTAGCATGTTGTAATTTTTCACCATTTAAATAATAGTCCATTTTATTATTATTCTTTCCAAAGTGGATGACTTCACACTTGCCAATGTTATACTCCATCTGCCAGATTCTTGCCCATTCACTGAGGTAAAAGACGAGGGGTGAATATCCAAAGTGGATTGCAATTGATGGAGTTGGGGGTGGGAGGCAAGTCTGGGGCAACGGAGTTCTGAGCTTTCTTTGAGGTGTTCAGAGCTGCTGAGAGCGCACAGAACGTTGGAGCTAAGGGTTATTTTTTTGTGGCAGAAGCCCTGGAATCCGTAAAGACAAAATAGCTTTTCAGTATGAATATTGGATTTTAAATTACCCCCACTGAATCCAATATTAGTTGTAAATTCCAAATCTCCCATGTCTCCGTTCTTTAATGGAAAACTAAGCTCCAAGGTGTTTAGCAATTAGCAATTCTTTTCTGAAGTCTGAAGACTTCATAGTTTATCTCCTTGTAATGATTAGCAGTAACACTTAATGCCAAAATCATTTAAACCCAAACTAAATAATTAAGAGGCAGGACAGTGGGAAAACAGCCCAGTAAGAATTTTAAGATTAATTCTTAGCACTAATGAGGGCTAGCGTTCAGGCCAACAAAACTTGGCCTTAATATTACTTTTACTGCTAGTTAATACATTGAGCACACTTCCAATATTTATGTTCCAGCAGTAATTCTTCTACACAGAGAAGACGCTTGATGCTGGCACAGCCATGGATAACAATGAAATGACCATTAACGCCCTCATCAACAAATCATTGTGCAATGTTCCTGGAATATACCACGTAACCAGATAATTATTAGGCTGAATATGGATGTCACATTTGGGATATTGCATTCTTTTTTCCCCTCAGGGAAAGGCTTCAGGAATGAGTCATGTTTAAGAGTTGCATTTTGAAACACGATGGGTGGAATGTTCCCATGTTTTTTTACAAAGTGTAAATCTTCAACTGAAAATGGGCATTCAGCTCTCCAACTGCACAGCCCAGTTTCTACTGCAGATCTTGATTTTCTCAGAGAAAAAAATATTCAATGGGTTTTATGTCCCTCACTGTGGTGGGGTCGGACTGGACAGAGATCAGCACAGAAACTGAATGGCTTCCAGCCCCCACTGCATGTAAACATTAGAACCCCCCCCCAGAAGCATAGATCCAACGCCGACCACAGCACAAACGACTGGACTCTCCATCTATACCTCACCACAATGCCAACATCAAGACTTCCCATTCCACCTCTTCCACATGCAAGCACCGGGGCCACCACTATACTCAGCACCACAGTCTCACACGCACTTTTTCCCCTCATAGGTATCAAACCTCCCTAACACATGTAAAGACAACCCCTCCCATGGGGCTGCCCAGAAGGTCCAGCTGTGGCACTATCCCTTGGCACAGGTGGGAACTGTCAGGTTGGCACAATGCCAACATGTGCCGGGGCAGTGCCAGGACATATCACTCTCTCCCTGCACCCCTGGGTATAACTGTGACTGAATCACATTTTGAAAAAGCTGTTGTAAAGGCGAAGTATGAATATTCAGTGAAGGGGGGCGGGGTCATGCGGCAGAAGGTCAAGTGAATATATTAAAATTTATTGAAGTCCTTTAAAATGAAATTCTTGCCCTTTGTGGGCACTAACTTCATGACATCACTGGCAAGGGGTGTGAAATCAGACTATTTCAGTCCCACACTGCGTTTCCCGATTCTCTCCGGATTTTCTGCCCATATTGATAATCCCACGAACCTCGAACATGGGCCCAAAGTCACCCTCAGTTGAATGTGTCGAAGTTTAAAGTCACAAGCTGTATGCTGTTAAAAATAGGTGTCATAGTCAGATACATCACTTTATGGAAGCTCACAGCTCACTGCATCATGATCAGTCAGTTGTGTTATCCAAGGATGACCTCTACTTACTTTGTGAAGAGCATTTACTTTAAACTGCATTCCATTGACAAGGACAGAAGTTGTGCTGCGCGGGGGCTGGTAAGTAAGGGGTTCAAAGTGTCAGTTTTAGCGACAAGTTAAATTATAGAATAGAGAAAGAGACAAGCGATATGTGCACTCAAAGCCCAAGATCAGAAAGCTGGCCAGGAAATCTTGTGCTCCACTTAATAAAGCACAATTTTATTATTTTTCTTATTCTCAAGAGGGGATCCATACTTCAATCAAGATGAATTCTGATTACATTGTTATTCTGTACAGCCAACGGCAGTCTATAAAATAAAACCGCTTCACTATTGGACTTTGTCTCCCAATGTCTTTCAATTTCATCAGAACAATTGAAGAAAGAAGCATTATAGTATGTGAGAAGAATGTAAATTCAGATCACAAGATTGCATCATATTCTGATACCCAAGATAACATGATTTTAAAATGATATACTAGGCAATAAATACACGTTTCTACACCTGAAACACTCAGACTATTCACCAAAGTTACCAGCATTGATGTGTTTGAGAGAATATCTAGGATAGACCCAGAATATCTAATGATTGTCTTCTAATATTCACAGTAAGAAGCCTCACAACACCAGGTTAAAGCCCAACAGATTTATTTGGAATCAAGAGCTCTCCGAGCGCTGCTGCTTTCTCAGGTGAGTGACCAGTTTAATACTTAATCACATTTAGTGAGTCAGGAGTGTGCTAGAATACCCTCCATTTGCCTGGATGAGTACTGGTCTATTGCTCAAGAAGCTTGACTCTGTCCAAGAAAAAACCTGATTTATATCCCATCCACACTCTTAAATATTCATTTCTTCCACCACTGGTTGCAGCAAAATGTATCATCTACAAGATGCATAGCAGAAATTTGACAGCACATTCCAAACCTGCAATCTCTATATAGAACATAGAACACTACAGCACAAACAGGCCCTTCGGCCCACAAGTTGTGCCGAACACATCAAAACCTACCCAGCCATAGACCTATCTATAGCCCCCAATCCCATTGGATCCCATATACTCATCCAGAAGTCTTTTAAAAGACCCCAGCGAGTTCGCCTCGACCACCACCGACGGCAGCCGATTCCATTCACTCACCACCCTCTGAGTGAAAAACTTTCCCCTCGCATCACCTCTGTACTTGCTTCCCTGCACCTTAAATCTGTGCCCTCTCGTCGCGACCATTTCAGCCCTGGGGAAATAGTCTCTGAGAGTCCACCCTATCTAATCCTCTCAACATCTTGTAAACCTCTATCAGGTCGCCTCTCAACCTTCGTCTCTCCAGGGAGAACAGTCCCAGCTCCATCAACCTGTCTTCATAAGGCATGCCTCCCAATCCAGGCAACATCCTTGTAAATCTCCTCTGCACCCTTTCAATAGCTTCCACGTCCTTCCTATAGTGAGGCGACCAGAACTGCGCAAAGTACTCCAAGTGTGGTCTGACAAGGGTCCTATAAAGCTGCAGCATTACCTCCTGACTCCTGAACTCAATCCCTCGATGAATGAAGGCCAGTACACCGTAAGCTTTCTTAACCACATCCTCCACCTGGGAGGCTGATTTGAGAGTCTTATGGACCGGACCCCAAGATCCCTCTGCTCTTCCACACAGCTAAGACTCCTACCTTTGATAGTGTACTCATTCTTCCCATTGGATCTGCCAAAATGGACCACAACACATTTATCCGCGTTGAAGTCCATCTGCCACTTCTCTGCCCAGTCTTGCATCCTGTTGATGTCCTGCTGCAACTTTTGACATCCCTCCAGACCATCCACAACACCACCAACCTTCGTGTCATCGGTGAACTTACTCACCCATCCCTCCACTTCCTCATCCAGGTCATTTATGAAAATGACAAACAGCAAGGGTCCTCGAACAGATCCCTGGGGCACTCCACTGGTGACCGACCTCCATGCAGAAAAAGAGCCATCCACAACCACCCTCTGCCTTCTGCAGGCAAGCCAGTTCTGGATCCACAAGGCCAAAGCCCCTTGGATCCCATGGCAAAGAGCAAAGAGCAACACAGCACGGAAAACAGGCCCTTCGGCCCAACGAGCCCACGCTGCCGTCATAACTTTATAGTAACAATTCCATTTTCTTATTCTAATTTTAGGTTATTCCTAATATGGAAGAATCTCAATATAGGGTCAATTTGTTTCCCAATCAGCCCAAGAGCGAATTTGTGGGATGTGGGAGGAAACCGGAGCGCCCGGAGAAAACCCACGCAACCACGGGGAGAACGCTCAAACTCCCGCCTCTCACCTTCTCAAGAAGTCTTGCATGGGGGACCTTGTCAAATGCCTTGCTGAAGTCCATATACACCACGTCCACTGCCCTTCCTTCGTCAATGTGTTCAGTCACATTTTCGAAGAACTCAATTAAGCTCGTAAGGCACGACCTGCCTTTTACAAAACCATGCTGACTATTTCTAATCAACCTAAACTTCTCCAAATGCTCGTAAAATCTACCACACGGGCAAAGATGGCAAACACAGTATAGCAATATCACCACCAGCAACTTCCCCTTCAAACCACATAAATATATTGTCATTTCTTCACAGTTGCTGGGTCAAAATTCTAGAAATCCTTTCCTAACAGCACAGTGGATGCATCATATGGACTTCAGCAGTTCGAAAAGGCAGCTCATCAATACATTCCCAAGGGCAATCTTTTTATTCCTTCATAGGAATTAGGAGCAGAGGTAGGCCCTTCAAGCCTGCTCTGCCATTCAATCAAATCATGGCAGTGGTTTCAAATCCACTTCATGGGATGTGTCTGTTGCCGGGAAGCCCAGCATTTGATATCCATCTCTAATTGATCTTGAACTGAGTGACTTTAAGCCATTGCAAAGCTGTTAAGAGTCAATTGCATTGTTTGGGCCTGGAGTCACATATAGACCTGGTGGGATTTGAAACATAGAAGATAGGAGCGAGAGGAGGCTGTTTGGCCCTTTGAGCCTACTCCCCAAAGGATTAGCCTGGGTCTCTGGATTACTAGCCTGGGGGCAGTACCACTACATGACCATCTCCCCCTAATTAGTAATGGGCAATAAATCCTGGCCTAGTCAGCAATGCCCTCATCCCAAGAACAAGTAAAATAACGGAGGCAATTCTCCCATCCTGCTGCACTGCTCCCTGCTGGGCGCCACGGCCACTGCGCATCTCCGGAACAGGATTTCTAATTCTGTTCCGTGACAGAAATTGTCGCGGAGTTGCATAACATGTGCAACCCTAATCTGAATACAATTTTAATATCATTAGTGGGCCCGGGAGCAAATCACACTAGTGCACTCTGCAACGCACAGAGTGTGAGAAATTCATTTTAAAATTCCTGCTGAAAAGAACCAGAGTGATTCACTCCAGCTTTTACACAAATTTGACACTTTGAATTTTTGAGGGGGGAAGTCGCTCCCAACATATTTAAAGGGGATAGCCCATTTTGGGAATAAAGTAAAGAACAAAATAAAATGAGTGAAAGGGTTAGGTAGATCATCACTGTCAGTCATGTATTCATCTAAGAGCCACGCTAACAATACTCTTATCAGTAAGTGTATAATTCATCAGTTTTCACCTAATATCAAGATTGTGTGTGTGTGTGTGTGTGTGTGTCAGGGAGGCAGAAATAGAGGCACAAATCCTTCCAGTAAAAAACTTCTTTCCACTAATTAGTTATTTCTGGATGAGGTCCACCTGGATTTCTATAATAAATGTTCCATGAGAGGAATCACTATTTCCAATCATTTGTCCTGATTATGTTCAGATTCCCTGGAACCTCTGGATCCAGAGCTGTTGAGAAAGCTATTTAGGATTTGAGAAAATGGCTTCCAGTCCTATATGTGCAGGAAAGGCCAAACATGAGGCGTCTGATGTCAAACGTAATGGCATTTTGATTTCCATTTACAATTACCAAGATCTCTTGTAAGAAGTCTGAGTAATATTCAGAAACTATTGTCTGCATACTGACTGCCAGGACACTTCCATCAATCAATAGAAAAATCAGAAGATGTTTGTAACATCAATCCTTCTTTGATGTAAAGAATTGCAGTAAAGCTTACTGCCAATTACATTAAAACCATATTAAATAAATTAGGAGCAGAAGAGTGGGAAATCTGCCCAGTTACAGACGAATGCAAATAGCAGCACTTAGGAGGATGAATATTCTGCTGGTTGTTAACCAAACATGCCTAAAATGAATCCGATGAGGAGATGCCAGAGTTGGACTGGGGTAAACATAGTAAGAAGTCTCACAACACCAGGTTAAAGTCCAACAACTTTAAGCTGGTGTTGTGTGACTTCTTGTGCGTCTAAAATTAATCTGAGCAGTATTTTATTTTACAGCAGTTATTCTCAAGTTGGGGTCCACTGACCAGCAGTGGCCAGTAGTGTCATTCCAAGGGCTTCACAATGGGTGAATGACTTGGGCTGTTTCCCAGGGCACCCTAATCAAAATCTGATGAGTATGTAGAGGCTTGGGACAGATGCTGCTCTTCTGCTGCTCATGCTTTCCTTGATGCCCTTTTAACGCTGTCCAATATATCTGTTCTGCTCGGTGTCCCTGCTCCTGCTCCGCTCTCTCCGTGTCCCTGCTCCTGCTCCGCTCTCTCCGTGTCCCTGCTCCTGCTCCGCTCTCTCTGTGTCCCAGCTCCTGTTCCACTCTGTGTCCCTGCTCCTGCTCCGCTCTCTCTATGTCCCTGCTCCTGTTCCGCTCTCTCTATGTCCCTGCTCCTGTTCCACTTTCTCTGTATTCCTGCTCTTGCTCTGCTCTCTGGGCTTCCTGCTCCTACTCTGCTCTCTTATATTCCTACTTCTTTTCTGCTCTCTCTGTGGTTCCTGCTCCCATCTGCTCGGTTCTGCCCTCTCTGTGGTTCCTGCTCTGGTTCTGCCCTCTCTGTGGTTCCTGCTCTGGTCTCTAGGTTTTCTACCCCACTTTGCTCCTGTTTTCCCTCTGCAACTTGAATGGTCTTATTATGCTCATGTCAGGAAGAGACAAACTCTCTAGATAAGCAGAACCCATCTTATTGACACTTGTGATTTAATATTGACTTGCCGAAAAACACTATTAAAATATTGCTTTCATGCAGCACTTTTGCATTATGAGTATTATATAGTATAATTTTGATGGGAGTCTGTGATGACAAACCCATTTGTAAAGGATGCTGCAACAAAGGAAGTTGCAAAACCATAATTTTACAGCAGAGTCTCTATGATCCATATTCCATTTTCTATAGTTCTTCATAATGCTGGAGCTTGCAACAAAATTCACCAATTAAAAAATAAGTTTGGCATTTCTTGCAAGTCTGAGACATGTTCTTACTGAACTGCACCATCAAGCTGAAAAGTAGTTTTGAAAGAAGCTCTAACTCCAGGCAAATTACAAGTAGCCATGAAGGTCACAGCAGGCACAGGCTTCCTATGTTGTCAGCTTCTTTCAGGCATCTTTCCAATATTATGCAAGGATCAGTCAGTAAACCGTGTTGCCTTGGATACAACACATTATAGACATTTACTTCAAGAGGGCATATTATTGTATATGATTCCTAGAGCAGCAACTAGATATTCAGCCGTTTTATTCTATTACTGGGTTACAAAGGGTAGTGGGTACTCTCAGCTGCATGTTCAAGGTATGGGCACCGATCCACAAAATCTTGGCACGTATAAATATTAAAGGATTTCATTCATGAATATTGAAATGCTGCACCATGCCAAAAAATGTAATTACCCTGGCTCCTCATACAAATCCTTCAATCTGGTTTGAGCAGCCGTGACCAGAATGTTTGAGACAAGAGGAAAAAGTGCCTGGTTGGCTTCTCAGCAAGCAGTAGTGGATTTGATCTCAAAATGCAATCTCTGGCTTCCCATTTTAAGCAGGAAACCTACCTAAGCACTGAAATCTGATTATAGGCAGGAATGTTGGCGCGTTATGTGCGTCAGCATATCCGCACAAAATGTCAGGAGTTAAATGGGTTAATCGCTGAAAATAGGCACAGGGATCATTGGGTGCGATTAACTCGTGTCTGGTGAGTGCCCTGTGGACAGTACCCCACCATTGTGCTGCTTTCCACTCGAATGATCACAGTGTGTAGCTAGCCTACCCTGCCTTTCATTGGCCACTCCCATCAGCAGGGGCCCAATATCATTAGTACCTCCCACTACTTAAAAGGGTAAGCGTGTTATGGCTGGTGGTGGTGGTGCTGAGACTATTGTACTGTTCAATAATCATCAATGCCTGACTACAGGCAGGCAGGACATCCGCGGTTTGAGACACTGGTCTTTTTGATTTGATTTATTATTATTGTCACATGTATTAGCATACAATGAAAAGTATTACCTCTCGTGCACTATACCAACAAAGCAGGCCGTTCACAGAGAAGGAAATGAGAGAGTGCCGAATGTAGCGTTTCAGTCATAGCTAGGGTGTAGAGAAAGATCAATTTAATGCAAGCTAAGTCCATTCAAAAGTCTGATGGCGGCAGGAAAGAGGCTATTCTTGAGTTTTTCTTGACCTCAGACTGTTGTATCTTGGATTTGGTGAAAGAGATGAAATGAAGATGACATATACCATTAGACGCTGGAGCAATCCCCCCACCCTCACCCCTCCATTGAGAAGACAATGGCAAGAGATAAAGGCAAAAACCAGTGAGGCGTGAATATAGCCCCCAAGGTCCTGGATGCAGTGCAGGAAGAAATGTAATCATTGCCTCTGAGTTGTAAAGTTCAGGAATACGTCATCAAAATGCTTATCTTACCAAATGCAGCATTAACCTCAGCCACTGCTCAATTCCCTACATCCTCGTCACTCACCAGCCAACCATCTCTAACAAATGTGCGCTCACACCTAACATTTGTACGTGTTCACAAATTTAGCACTTTTGCAAACCTCCCACCTCCATTGGTGAATATTCAACCATAACAACCACAGCACTCAAATATATTGCACCCACACTTCCTCTTTCTTGCAGGAGAAGATGGTGCACAATCGGAGGCAGCAGAGATCAACCCGAGGCAGGCTGAATGTTCATAGCCCCATGGAGGAGACGTTGCTAAATGTGGAAAGGGTCATTGCGAAGGCCATGGGCCTCTGTGTAGACCGCTGAGGGTATCTGCATACCTCATTCTTCTCTGCTTCCACTTCTCCCTCACCTCTCAATCTTTTCTCATTAATGAGCTACAGGAAGCATAAGCACCCTTATCTCCTCACTATAACCCAATCTTTCCCTTTTTCATTTCAGATGGACTGCAGCAGAAGAGGAGCAAGAAGAAAACTGAAGATGAATGGTCAGCAGAAAAATACTTCAACGACAGCCAGGGGACTCTGTGCAAACCAGTGAAACTTTAAAATACCCAAAAAGCATAGGATTGCAGCAACAGTAAAATGAAATAACCCAGCAAATATAATGCAAGTCGTTCATGATCCCCTTAAATAGCCTGAATGGAGGGTCCCTTCAATTACTGAATACATGTTCAGATGTTTAGAGAGGACATAGGCTAGAGTTGCTGATCTATTTATTAATGTCACAAGGACGCTTACATTAACACCGTAATGAAGTCACTGTGAAAATCCTGTAGTCGCCGCACTCTGGCACCTGTTCAGGTACATTGAGGGAGAATTTAGCATGAGCAATGCACCCAACCAGCACATCTTTCATACCTTGGAAGGAAACCGAAGTACCCAGAGGAAACCCATGCAGACATGGAGAGAATGTGCAGACTCCGCACAGACTGTGACCCGGGTACCTAGCGCTGTGAGGCAGCATTGCTAACCAGCATATCATGACCTGTCAGTGTTAGGTATACGCACATGAACCCATTTACAAATACAGCATCTAGAATATATCCCATTGGGAACGTGTGCACAGACACTATCGATGCCATTTTAACTGTTTAAATTGCCCTAGCAAAGAAAAAAGATGTTACAGAGCCCACACTTGAACATCCATAGCAGTGTTGGGTAAGGTAATGTTTCATTAAGCTATTGAACTAGAAGCAGAGATTGTAAGTGCTCCCACTGTAAGCTTTGAAATTAAATTAATTAAATCTGATCATTGAGGGGCTAGCTTGAAAGCTGGCAGATTTATAAAAGCCCAACAATTCATTAATATCTTTCAAGGCAGGATACTTACCCACCCCGTGCAATTGTAGTTCTACAATGGTTCCATTTGCTGCCAGTACTGGACATGCACAGTCAACTACGGTCTCCATTATAACAAATGATGGACATTCAATCTCAGCAACTTCTCTTTATTTGGCAGGCTCTTCAATCCACTAAACCATCATTCAAACACTCACCTGAATCTTGAGAAAATCACCGCCAAAGACATAGAAGGATTATTCACGCATGTGCGTGGGTGTGCTGGCAGGCTGGCTACAGAGGAATGATGGTCATTGGCATTCCAGACACGTGTGGCATGATGCACATGTGCAGAGCGACCATCTTGCATTGGCAGGAGTTACAGTTGTTGATTTAAAATTCTTAGTTGTAAATGACTGGAAAAAGTAACAGTAAGAGAAACGTCAAACTGACCTACAACCTTCAAGAAATCACATACAGCACAGTGGCACAGTAGTTAGCACTGCTGCCTCACAGCGCCAGGGACCTGGGTTCATTTCCTGGCCTTGGGTCACTCTCTGTGCGGAGTTTCCTCTGGGTGCTCCAGTTTCCACCAACAATCAGAAAGATGTGCTGGTTAGGGTGCATTGGCCATACTACACTCTCTCTCAGTGTACTCAAACAGGCAGCCGAGTGTGGTGACATGGGGATTTTCACAGAAACTTCATTGCAGTGTTAATGTAAGCCTACTTGTGACACTAATAAATAAACTTTAAAGACTGAGGGAATTCTAATCTAATTCTTCATTCAGTCAGCAATGTTTTTAAAAAGTTACTCTTTTGACAATGGCCAACAGCAATCCCTTTAAAGGCTGTTGGTCAGCCACAAACAGCCCATCTTTCCAGAACTGCATCTGGCCCGGGGCTAGCTATGGTCTGGGCAATTCAATTGTACAAAGAAGCCCTTAAATAAGCATTCAACTCATATTTGCATGTGCAAAGGATTTAGCATATGTTTCTTATCAGAAGGTCATGGTTTCAAGACCCACTTTAGAGATTAAGCACTTAATTTAGGCGGACACACCAGTTCAACACCACACCATTGGATAGGCCATCCCTTGGATGAGACATTAAGCTCCTCAGCTCTCTCTGTCTTTTCAGCTGGATGTAAAAATTCAATGGTTGTATTCGACTAAAAAAAAGCAGTGATGGAGGTGGGTAGGGGGGCTGATGTCCTCCTCTTGTGAAAACGCACTTTTGTTCTATTTGTGATTGCCAATACGTGGGATTATTGTATATTTTACACAGAAAGTAGTCATCAGCACGTCCCCAGCTGTTAGAAAGAAACAGGAATATTAAATATACGGAGGTAGATACAGGCAGTCAGATACTGCCGCTCTGAGACTGACTGGTTCAGTTTAGTGACATGACCCACGCTTTTCCATTTGAAAGCACACACTCCTAATCCCTAATCTTTTTCATGTGTTTGTAATAATCCTAAATTAGTATATTTAAACGAGCAAAGCAGCAGGAATGCTGCACACATTTACTTAATTTTGCATGACTGGTTTAAAACATACGTCAGCTGTCAAAATCACAGCTGGACACAAAATACTGGCAAACACAGTAGGAGTCTTACTAAACACATTTCAAATAGACTTACCACTGTAACATTAAAATTCTTCGGGAAAATGTTGATACTTCTACAAGTTTAGACTTTAAATATACATTCTCTAGTTCAACAGGGATAAATCCACAAATGTTTAATGGAATTATAATGGATGAATTTTATTCCCCAGTAAGTATTCAATCCCTACTATGAATTTACACAGAGGTGGTTAAGGGGAGATTTATTGGAGAGTACTGATAACACTGGATGTAGCACTATCAATAGGAAGAAACATTTTCTCCAAACAGGACTTCTAATGAGAGGCACAAAATAATGATATTTGGGGAGGGAGGGTGGTAAAATGGGATACTTTTTTTCCCCTTTTGTAATTAAACCTAGCACATTGTTACTATCTGGAATGCCCTATTTGAAGCGATGGGGGAATCAGATTCAATGATATAACTTTCAAAAGGGAATTGATATCTTAGCAAATAGGAGAAATCTGCAAGCTCATGGGGGAAGAGTAGGAACTAATTAGGGTCACCCAGACTCGAAACATTGGCCCAATTTTACCATCAAGTTGTGCCCACTTTCAGACACAAAAACTTGGTAAAGTCAGGCGTGAGGCAAGCAGTACAATCCCCGTGCCCACCTCCACGCCTGTTCCCCAATTGCCCAAAATGGGTGCAACGTCAATTTAAATTGATTTAGTGGACTGCACACCCAAATCTCCCACCTTTTCCCCTTTTATTACCACATTCACACGTTCAAATTCAGAGCAAACAGACATGGTCCACGGAGGTCCAACTCAGGCACTCCAGGTTCTGAGGAGGTAAGTTCAGCACTTCTGGCGGCTCTGTCGGTGATATTGATGTATTTATTTTTATCCTACAGGTACTTTGGTCTGCCTTGTTGTCTAACAAGGGGCATACACGTGATGGGTCGTGAGAGGACTGCTCTTGGATCTTTTTCGAGAGTATCCTAGTGCTTCACGTCGTTAGTGTACGCTTGACCTGGACCATTTGATGGGCAACACGACAGCTCAGTGACTATCGCTGTGCTGTGCAGATACATGGATTTGGTCCTGTGTCTGTGGGAGTTTGCGCATTCTCCCTGTGCTTGCGTGGGTTTTCTCCGGGTGCTCCGGTTTCCTCCCACATCCCAAAGATGTGCTCTTATGCTGATTGGCAGAACAAGTTCTCCCTAAAGTGTCTCAAATTTGGTTTCAATCCATAGATCTATAAACATTGACAGGGTTCACGGGTAGAAGTAGGAACATCGAGGTGGAGGCACGGGCTGAAGGGCCTGTTTCCCATGCTGTTTTGTTCTTTGTTCTCTCTGACATAGATCGAGGGAGGGAGGTGAATCAGGTGGCTCTGGTGTGTGGGGCAGGTAAGTGGGTCAGATGGCTCTGGTGTGTGGGGGGGAAGTGGGTTAGATGGCTTTCTGGTGGTGCAGAGGGGAGGGAGGCAGTCAAATGGCTCTCTGGTGGGAGGGAGGAAAGCAGGTTATATGGCTTTCTGAGGGAGGGGGGTCCACTGCCACTCTGCGTACGATTGGTGAGAGGGGTAAGGGGAGCAGGGGGCTGCAGTCTGTCTGGTTAGGGATGAGTGGGTGAATAAGGAGGTCAGTTATGTAGTGAGGGTGGGGCGATGTTATCTGTCCTGGGAGGAATATGGTAGGTGAGCATTTTTCTGTTTTTTGTTACTGTGCATGTGCAGTTGAAGGCTCCAATCAGAGCTGCAGTGTATCAGGCGCAATAAGCCCCACTTCTACAGCACGATTAAGAATTGCAGATATTTTTTCAGCCAGAATGCATACGAGGGTGCCTGAGAGCAGGTTTAAAAGTCGGATCTGAAACAGTCCCAATTTTACGTCCAGCACTTAGAGTCAAAATGGTAAAATCAGGCCCATTATCTCTGTTTTCTTCCCAAAGATGCTGTCAAATCTGCTGAGATTTTCCAGCATTTTCTGTTTTTGTTTCAGATTCCAGCATCTGCAGTATTTTACTATTAGCTAATTGGATTGCGATTTAAAGAACCACCATGATGGGCTGAATGGCCCCCCCCTGCATGACTGTAGGGACCCACTGAATGAATGAGTTAAAGCCAGAGGCGGAAATTTTTGCAGGCAGGATGGAAAGATTTGGAAAGTGGGCATTTTTTCCATTCATCCAAAACGATGCTCGCTGCTGACAGGACTGGGGAAGGTTGGTGGAACGGGTGGAGTGTAATAATGTGGGGGTGCTTCTGTTAAGCGCACTGGTAAGCTGACAGTCTTGCCACATGACATGGACACTACCCTGCCCTTGGTAAAATATCTGCAGTGTTAAGATGAGGCCCTTAATTGGCCATTAATGGATCACCTAGGAGCTTCAATTGGACCAAAAATAGTTGGGCCTCCCATGCCACTGATAAAGTACTGGCAGAGGCAGTACTTGTTGCCTTTATAGGCAACAAGCAAGGTGTCATTCTGAGCATTCCCTATTTACTGCTCACCCCCAACTGCCACCCTGCTCCAGGGAACACTGTAAAATTCCACCCAATCTGTTGTAATTTTCCTCTGGGTTGCCACACATATTCCTATGTCACTAGATATTCTAAGAAGAGTTATTAATATAATGTATCAGGGGACATGTAAATTAGTCTTGTCTGTGCGAGATGAACATACACAGATACTCATGACTTCATTATGAATCCTTGCAGATGGAGAATTGCATTACTAATTGGTTTAGAATCTGAGGCTAATCAACCTGGTGCTAATTCCTTTAAGCTTTTTATTCCAGCAAGAATATAGAATTCACATTGCCAGACTTCCTACATTGATACTATTGGAGTCATAAACCTTTCTGCCTTTGTTGTGAAAAATATGTACGAGTGGTTTGATCTCCAGAAGGATGTATTTATTGATCAAGGCTCTACAGGCAGCGACTGAAAGGAATTCTGGAGAACCAAGAAACTTGCT
This sequence comes from Sphyrna mokarran, assembly GCA_024679065.1. Taxonomy (NCBI): domain Eukaryota; kingdom Metazoa; phylum Chordata; class Chondrichthyes; order Carcharhiniformes; family Carcharhinidae; genus Sphyrna; species Sphyrna mokarran. The sequence goes on along the minus strand of JAGIQG010000003.1, from coordinate 97,222,108 downwards.
GATTCAATTGAATGGGCTGTTGCTGCGCCTCCTGTGTTTGTAATATATAGGCAGGAAAGAAGAGAGTTCAGGTCAGTAATGGATGATGGCATACGTCCATCTACGGTCTTTGCAACCATGGGAAAATAGTTATCTTCAGCAGCTACTTCACTTTGTGCCTTGTTTACACATTAACCAATACAATATCCACTTCCGTTATTTCAGTTCTGCACCCTCAGCTAATGGTGAAAAATCAATCATGTTTCCACATTCTGAAACACATTTCCTTAAAAACGAAAAGATTTGCTTCCAGCGAATAGATTAGAAATCTCACTGACGGAACAAGTTGCTGCTTCCAAAATACATGGTTACCTATCACCACACCACACATTGCTAGATTACCACATCCTGCCTGAACTGATAGACAAGAACTCAATGTACTTTAATACTAGCCTAGTTAGTGCCCCAAAAGATCATGCACAGAGATTGGGTTCACACAATATTTATGCAGCGTGCCCTTCTACTTATTGTTCTCCCTGTCATTCTCCGTAACTAAACCACACTTAGATGTATAGGAGACTGTTTGCAACGAATTGGATCAAACAAAACATGGGTTTTCAATGCCAACGTGCCTGTAAAGATTGATATCTGATACCAGCTAGCGCTATCAGTGAAGGAACTACAAATTTTCAATAATACAGCACTATCAATTTAACAAGTGTCTACAATCTCTCAAGACAGCACAAACAACTAAAGTGTAATTTCATGAACAACTTTGCTCCTGCATAATCAGATTTTTGGAAGTATTACAGCTGATTTTTTAGGACATCATCCTCTCCTGGTTATCTGTCCTGCAATACAAATTAAAATCCTCATATCTGTCCAGAGCCTTGCTTTAGCCTATATTTGCGACCTCCATAAGCTTTGTGATCTCTGATTCTTATCTGTGCCTGTCCTCTATCCCTCTCCCCAACTATTGGTGGCTGAGGCTTCAGCTGCTATGACTGTATTCTTTGAAATCCTCTCTATAAACTCCTTGGCCTTATCTCTATTCTCAAAATCTAACTTTTAAATCCAGTTTTTGATTCAGCTTTTGGTCAACTCACCCATTGGGTTCAGTTCTATAATGTACTTTGCATTGTTACTTCACAACTCCAAGGAACTGGGTTCGATTCCCGGCTCAGGTCAGGTCACTATCTGTGGAGTTTGCACATTCTCTTCATGTCTGCATATGTTTCCTTTGGGTACTCCGGTTTCCTCCCACATTTCAAAGATGTTCAGGTTAGGTTGATTGACTATGCTAAAAATTGTCCTGAGATGCATAGGTTAGAGGGATTAGTGGGTAAATATGTAGGGATATGGGGATAGGGCCTGGGATTGTGGTCGGTGCAGACTTGATGGGCCGAAAGACCTGTTTCTGTACTGTAGGGTTCTATGATTCTATATTTATATAAATGCAAGTTATCATCCTGGCACTCACTATTTCTTTGGTGTTTATCCCATCCAGCTTCCTTAATTCCTCTAGCTTTTCAAATGCCTTTCAATTAACTGAGATGATATCTGTACATCATTAAATCTCTCTGGACCTCCGTTCAGCATTTAAAATAAATAATAGCTGGACTTCATAGTTAGTGCAAAATAATAGTATTATCCAATGACTGGCCCACAATTATCTCATGGCCTCTTGGGTACAAACATCAATGTTACTTTGGCCTGATTCTCCTGAATTGGGACTAAATGCCCATATCAGTGGGAAAGCAGCATGTTTGCTGTTGGCGCTACCAGTGATCTGCTCTCACTGTTCAGAATATGGTAAGAGGCCAGTTCTCTTCCCAAGTGTTTCACACTAACATCCAGATGCCTGTTTCTCTGTAGTTGGGGGTTAGCTATTAGCTGATTACAAGCTGGAGCAGTATTTCAGCGCTCCCTTCAGCAGCACTCTCACTACAGTAAGCAATATGGTCGGGAGACGTTTGAGTCAGAAGTGGAGAGGATGCTGGAGGCTGTGGAAAAGAGAAGGGCTACTCTCTTGGCAAGAGTTGGCAGTAGGCTGCCCTCAGCCATGGGAGTGAAGGCCAGGCATGCAATGCTGCATAAAGATGAATGCTGTTCTCTGATCTGCACGGGTGAGTGCCCACTTCCTTCTCCTGGCACCACTCATGTCGCTAACCTCTGCCATCTCATGTGAAATCCCCTCTCTCCCAACACACCGCTTTCTAACATGGTCACACAAAATCCCCATTTGATTCCCCCCCTTTCCCATTTCCCCATCTCTCCACAGGCAACATTGGCGTCATCTATTTCCAGCTGGACTTGGGGCATCAAGGTGATGGCAGAGAAACCTTCAGCCCGGGCATCCTGATGTGCCTTGTTATAGATTCCATAGAATCCCTACAATGCAGAAAGAGGCCATTTAGCCCATTGAGTCTGCACTGACCACAATCTGACTCAGGCCCTATTCCCCTCATATTTACCCTGCTAATCCCCCTGACACTTAGCATAGTCAAACAACCTAACCCACACATCTTTGGAGTGTGGGAGGAAACTGGAGCACTCAGAGGAAACCCATGCAGACATAAGGAGAACATGCAGAATCTGCACAATGACCCGAGGCCAGAATTGAACCTGTATTACTGGCGCTGTAAGGGAACAGTGTTAACGACTATGCCATAGCGCTGCTCATAGTGAAAGAAAGAATACTTTTCACTATATCCCAATAATAGAAAGTGAAGGATGATCCAAGCATGTCACTTCCTGTAAGGGGACTGCAATGTGATTGGCTGTTTAAACTGCTTGATGACATCACTCTTGCTGTAGCTCTCTTTTTATTGCCAGGATCAAAGATGAGGATTTTCCTGGCCCGCTAAATCCCACCAAGAGTTGCAATGACCTGGAAAATTGAGCGTTAGCTGAAAATCAGGTTTTGTGCTAGTCAGTGAGCCAGTTCCAAAGCTCCCGGTCCAGCTCATCATATGGATGGGACTGTTGGTGATGTCTGAGGATTCAAGTACCAGGTCACCTGGGGGGGGGGGGGGGGGAGTGGGTTTTCAAGTGAGGTGAGAGTGTTGGGATGGCCTAGGTTACTTGGGGGAGGGGGTACATGTTAGCCAGATATGAGTTGAAATATTGCCTACTCTTTGAGTGGATACGTTGCAATTTGAAGTGTGATTACATCTGGTGAGGTTATACATCACACAACCTTGAAGCCATGGGTAGGTCTGAGGGAGCAGGGGCCAGTTTCTCTTTCTCTAACCAGTCCAGAGAGAAATGATGAATTTTGGCTTGCAGTCAGACCAGTTAGCCTTTATGGCATTGTCTGCTGCTGAGGCAGACAGGCATTGATAACAGCACCAGGGCCATCCCATGCTTGACCCAGCTGTGTTAAGTCACAGCACCAGGGACCTAGGTTCAATTCCCAGCTTGTGCCAATGTCTGTGTGGAGTTTGCATATTTTCTCCGTGTCTGTACAGGTGCTCCCACAGTCCAACCATGTGCGGGTTAGGTGGACTGGCCATGCTAAATTGCTCCATAGTGTCAGGGAGCCTAGGAAAGGTAAATGCATGGTGTAATGAGAATAGGGTGTAGGTAGGATTGTAGTCAGTGCAGACTTGATGGGCTGAATGGTTTCCTTCTGCACTGTAGGATCCTATGATTCTATGAAAGCTTATGTTATGGAAAGAAGGATAGGAGAGGGTGTAAAATGTAGAGTTACAGTCGTAGCTAGGGTGTAGATAAAGATCAACATAATATAAGGAAGTCCATTCAAAAGCCCAATGGTAGCAGGGAAGAAGCTGTTTTTGAGTCGGTTGATATGTAATCTTAGACTTTTGTATCTTTTCCCAATATTTGTATTTTTTTTAGCCATTTTACAGAGATATATAAAATTTGGACACTTAGCTGGAGCATGAAACAGACTTTGCCATAATTTATTTTATTTCATTCGAAGACTGTGGATTTTTAAAATCATAATGAAGAAAGGCTCCACAAATATAAAATTACTTTTTAAGGGACAGATGATTTGCCAATTACAAAACCCAGTTATACTTCATTCAACTGTTCCGAGGTTTTCAATTGAGATTAGATTGTAGGAAATGAAATGTAGTAAGGTAGTTCGATGTCTCACTAAGCGGTTTGGAGGTTGGTCTGGTTGAAGATAAACTGTTTATTGTTAATACACAGCCATATACATAACTTCAAGATATAGCCGAAACAAAGCATTGTTTTCATGCCATCGTGTCTCAGACTGTCTGTATACAACTTTCTGTCTCCTGTCATTTAACTCAATATGTCATACTGTGAGCAGTTCTCTTCTCCAGTCCCACATTAATTTTTACTCTCCCAAAGACCCTCATGCTACAATTCACATCAACTCAAGTGATTTCTAAAGATTTTCAACTGTGGGCTTTCTCAACCCACCATCCAAGTCAATAGAGAATGCATCATCACTGATACTGGCTGCTTTGATTGCATGGTGATGGGATTCTTGCCCCTCAGTTGGGGGGAATCTGTTTGGCTGGCAGTCACTAGTTTAACAGGTAAATTTTACAGCCTTCTGACACCACCCCACCCACTCCCCCCATGTCATCTCCTCCTCCTCCCTCTTCCTCCCACACTCCCTCCCCCCATCCTCCCCCCTCATCCCATCTTTCCCCTTTCCTCTCCCCTCGCACCATCCCCCATTCTTTCCCTCTCCCCGCCCCACCATCTCCAAACCTACCGGCACTGGAACATAGAACACTGCCCCATGCTGTGTCCAGGGGGTTGCAAAGAACTCAGACAAAATATGAGGTATCATTTTTGGGACTTGCAATGCGCTTCATTTGAAGATTACAGTAAGCCAAGGACAGAAAGGTCAGAGTGGAAACAAGGTACAAAATTAAAGGGCAGATGATTAAAAGCTCAGGTTTCACTTGCGGACTACAAGTGAAGAGGATTTCCACAAAGCAGTTACCCAGTCTGCCTTTTGCCTACCCAGTAGGGAGGAGACAACTGAGTGAGCAACACGTGCAGTTTACTGAATTGAAAGAAGTACAAGTAAATTGCTGTTTCTCTTGGAAGGAGTGTTTGGGGCTTTGGACATTGACAAGGAAGGAATAACAGGTAGGTTGAGGCATCTCCAGTTTTTGCATGAAAATATGTTGCAGAGAAGAGAGGGAATGATGAGTGGATCAGTGAGTTGCGGAGGGAACAGTTCCTTTAGAATGCTAGAAAGGAAAGGGAGGGGAAGGTGATGCATCACACTAATGGTGATAGTAATGCTGGAGGATGACCTATTGAATATGAAGTGGGGTGGAAGGTGATAATAAGAGAAACTTATCCAGCTCTGGGAGGAAGGGGAATTGGTGAGAGCAGAATTGGCAGGTTGATGTCCCAATCAACCATGAATCCATAACTGACAAGAAAGGAAGATATAAGTTAAAGAATGGAAAGCTGTCCAAACAAATGTGACAGACAAGGAGGAACTGGAAGAATTAAATAGCAGGGTATGAAAAAAAATATAATTTTGTGATTTAATGGCCTAAAGTAAATATTGATTGATAGTCAATTGCCAGGAAAGGTGACAGAGGGATTGAGGAAGGAAAAGAGCAGAGTAGGTCCAGGTGAGCTTCAGGAAAGGGTAGAAATTAGCAGCAAAACTAAAAAAAACGATTTCCAGTTCAGGATGAGAACTGAAACCAAGACTCATCATTAATGTATTGGAAAAAAAGATGAGGAAGAAGGCCTGAGTATGACCAAAGTAAAGAATATTCCACACATCCCACAAAAAATCAGGCAAAGCTCAGATTCACATGGGTCATAGCAAAATCTTATATTTGGGATAAGTGAGTAGAATTGAAGGAGAAGTTGTTCAACATGAGAGCAAATTTAGACTGGTCAAGGACGGTGTTAGTGGCAGACGCAGAGTAGTTGGGTTTCCACTCAAGGAAGAAGCACAGAAATCCGACATCACCTCAGTGAGGGATGATCATTACAATGGTTTAAACATCCATAGTAAAAAGTGTCTTCGAAGGCTAGAAAGCTGGAGTGATGGAGTGCATCAGAAGCATTACAGACATAGGTCAGACAAAGGAGAGCCCAGACAAAGGGAGATAAATTAGGGTTGAGAAAAGAAAAGTATCAGTCCAGTGGGGCAGGAATAAACTGAAACAACAGGTGACCAAAGGAACCTGTTTATGGATTTTATGACAAAGATATGGAATGTTCAGGCTTTGGAGAAAGATGAGATAAGAAGCCATAGGAGAATCTCCAGAGGAGATGAAGTCAGTAATAATCCTGAATACAGTGGTGTTTGGTGATTGGGCCATGGAGGAGGTAGGAGGAAATGTTAGTTCTAGGTAGATGTCAGTACCTAGGGCCCAAGAATTGGCCCACTAATGTTGGCCATCTCCCTGCAAACTAATTATTTACCCTGCTAATTCCCCATCCTAACCTGCACATCTTTGGACTGTGGGAGGAAACAGGAGCAGTTGGAGGAAACCCACAGGGAGAAGGTGTAAATTCCACACAGTCACCTGAGGCCAGAATTGAACCCAGGTCCCCAGTGCTGTGAGGCAGCAGTGCTAACCATGGTGCTACCATGCCACACTTAAAACAACATTGCAGTTTTAACTTGTAACTGCTCTTCCTCTTTTTGCTTTGTTCCATAAGATCTGCAAAAATGTCACTTATTGTCTAGTTTCCAATTCTGGTAAAGTATTTGAATCTGAAACTCCCCTGCTTTTACAACTGCTATATATTTCTAGTATTTTCTTCCTGAAGGTAGGTGATAAAGACACAGGCCATAAGCTGTAAAACATCAATGGGAAACATTTAAGATGGTGTTTAACAGAATTCAGGAAAAATATATTGTGCTAAAAGTGAAGAACAAACCAGACATGACTGATGAATAAAGACACATGAGGGTAGGGAAAGAGGCTTACACTAAGTACATGGACAGCAGGGTAGAGCGTGACAAGGGAGAAGATAAAGAGATTAAGGAAGATGTCAAAAAAATTAGGAAGGCAGCAAGGAACTATGAAATTAAATTATCAAGGGACATAAAAAAAATAAAATATTCTGCAGGCACATAAATCACAAAGGAAAGTCAGGATGTGAATACAACCACTGAGGGCAAAAATCACTGGAGTGACCATTAACTGACAGAAATATTAAATAATGTATTTGCCTCAATATTTACAAGGAAAACAAATTCACTAAACGTGACATAAGAAAATGGCATTCAGAAGGAAAGTATTAAATAAATTGATCATAGTCAAAGTGAATAAAATCCTTGGTTGAGAATGATTACAAACACATATTCTATTAGAATCTAAGGAAGATATGTATTATGAGATGAACTTTTAGCACAGATAGAAGCTAGCAGGCTTGAAAGTCAGCCGCAGGAACTAAATATTCCATGATAGTTGACCTTTACAAGAGAGGGACAAAATGGAAAATGAAAAGCAGTAACTGGAAAGAATGAGATAAAGACAACATTAAGGATCTTAACTCTGGAAGTCAAGAAGTAGAATCAGTTTGGGCAGAAAGCATTGGTGGGAGTAGTTTACAAGCCTCCTAATAGTAATTGTAGTATTGAACAGAGCATAGATCAGGAAATTAGACATGTGTATAACAAAGAGTAATACCATTATCATAGGGGTGTTCACTTAGAATTGGTAAACCAGCTTTGCAGTTATTTTATGGAGGATAAGTTCATAGAATGTATACAAGATAGTTCTCTCGATCTGTATGTTGAGGAACCAGTATTGTACAATTAGAAAGAATTAATGAATATTCTTGTAGTAAAGGGGTTCAACTTCAACTGCTTGAAATCCAAGAAAAGAATGACATTCACATTACTCACAAAACTTTAGTGTATGGATGACATTATCATCTCTACTCTCCTAGAAGAGAAACTAAAACCGTGCCTGACATCTTTGACGAATCGTACCAAAGAATCAGTTTCAGCCCCAATTTTAAGACTCAAGTTCTTTACCAACCCATCCCAGGGCAAACTCCAGTCTCTGCCTCCAGTAAGAAACCCTCTGAAGAACGAAACATTTCCCCTACCGGAGGCAGCACTCTCATCTAAGGCTGACATCAATGCAGAGAACTAACACCATAACCAATCTGTGAGTACCACCCATAGACACCTAAGGTTGACACCAAGATCTCATGTACAAGGCAGCTGTCTTCCCAACTTTTCTGTATGGCTCAGAAACTTGGACTAGAATAGACACCATCTCAATGCCCTACAGAGTTACCATCAACGCTGTCTGAGATGGATACTGGAAGAGCTAGGAGGACAGGCGTATTAACATCAGCGTCCTTAAAGGAGCCAAGAGCACCAGCATCAAGGTCATGATCATCCAAAACCAACTTCGGCCATGTACTTAGGATGTCAGAGTCTCAACTATCAAAGCAGATTTTCTTTCTCCAGTTCAAAGAAAGTTTCCAAACAAGAGGAGGACAGAAAAAATACTTCAAAGGCACCATGAATGCTTAACTCAAGAAATGCAACTTAGACGCTAACGACTGGGAGACTTTGCTCAGAAGAAACCTGCTGGAGGAACTTCTGGACTTCAATGGCAAGAGGAGATCTAGAAGACAAGACTGAGAAAAGAATTCCAGTGATCCAGAGTCCAAGGACTGAATCCACCTCCAGGAAACACCTTTTAAGTGTATGGTGGAAAATGTGACTTTAGAATTAGACTCATCAACCATGTAAGGACTCACAGAACCCATGGCCAGTGACACAGAGTTTTAGGTGGACAATCATAATTGTGAGCGAGCGATCACTGAAGAATAAAGAGGTATCTGGGAAAGAGTGACTATAATATTGTCGAATTTTATTGAGTTTGAAAATAATTAATTAGGATCTCAACTAGGATCTGAAATCTAAGCAAAGGATCCCATGTAGGTATGAAGGAAGTGTTGATTAAGGTCAGAAGGAAAACTATATTAAAAAATCTGATAGTAGACAAGCAGCAGCTAATGTTTAAAGAATGAATAGATCATTTGCAACAAACTTGTGGTGCTTGAGGGTACGAAAACGCTACTGAAAAAAGTAGTCCAACCAGGACTAAGAAAGGGAACTAAAGAAAGGGTGAGATTTTCTCAGAAAATAATGAAGGTTAATGGCATTGGGAAAAGTGGCATTGAATCTGTCAATGGAAGCAAGAAAACAACTGAGGAGCATCACGCATAAGCTAACAATGCTATGAGTCACGGATCCTTTTTCTCAGGCTCCTGCCATACACTAACAAACTTTTCTTTCTTTCACAGGTACAACTGGGAAACAGCCAAAGGAATTCATCAGACCTCTACTCCAGTCCCAATAGCAGACCAGAAGAGGAATTCATAGAGCCGCAAGTTGAGGAAGCATCACAGCATTTGCCCACACTTTTCACCAGTGCAGATTCCGTACCTTCCAGTGCAGCCTCAGAGTCACAACCTGGTGACCATGTCACACTGTCACATCCACAGCAGACAGAGACAGGGTCATCCCAGGGTGCCAGCACTCAGACGATGCTGGAGACAAGGAATCTGCTGAGACCAACTCAGATGATGAGCTTCTGGGCTCAATCATGCCTCAGCTGCTGAAGCTCCAAACAAAAACTCTGGAAAATCAGGAAGGGATGTTTGGTGCACTCCTCAGGTTCAAAGATTGTATGGAGGTTTTTGTCTGCCTTCTGTCTGAGGTGATTGTATCAACATTCCAAAGTACTGGGGTCATCAAGCTAGGGTGTGAACTCCTTCCTCTTGATGGTTCTGCTTCTGCCTTTGGTGGTCCTGGCGCCTGAAATGGGGAAAATAAAGACATAGTTGTCTGGCACACAAAATAGTTACCTGGGAAGAGGCATCAAACAGGCACTTGCCCAGTTAGGCAATGGTGCAGTCACACTAGGGCAGTCATCAATTTTAGAAGTCAACGTACCAAGTGTTAACTGCTGAGTAGCAATCAGTGGCAATCACACACATAAGTGGTGTTGAGTGGGCATAGCTGCATGACCAGTTTGACTCTAGGCCTGTCAATTGAATGATGTCAGCTGGAATGCGATACTGATCACTAACATGTATTTCAAATAGTCTTGTGCTTGTCAACATATCGCCTCCAGAAGCCTTCATCCACACTCTCAGATTGAGTGCAACTCTTAGTTGTGATGTCTCCCCAGCCCCCATAATCACCGCCCTAGGCTTCCCTTCTCTCCGTGAGGCCCCTCTCAGAAGCCTGTGGCCTAACAGCCTATTATTAGGTACTTGGTAACAGGGGCACATAGAAAACCATATTATTAAATAGAGTCAACATGGGTTTATGAAAGGAAAATTGTGATTGACAATTATGGTAAATAAGAAGATATCACTGAATGTAGTATATTTTGATATTCAAAAAACATTCAATAAGGTGCTACACAAGAGGTTACTATGCAATACCATGGGTTTGTGGGTCATATATTGGCATGAATTAAGGAGTGGTTAATGGACAGGAAATAGCATAGGTATAAATGGTTTATTTTCGGGTAAGGCTGTAACTAAGTGGGCACTGCAAGAATCAGCACTTGAGCCTCGGCTATTTATGATCTACATTAGTGAGTTGGTTGAAGGGATAGAAATAGAGTGTAATGCATCCATTTTTGCTGAAGATACCAAATTAGCTGGTAAAATAAGCAATGATGAGGATATAAAGAGGCTACATAGGAATATAGGTGAGAGCAAGACAATGGCAAATGGAATACAAATTGGCAAAGAATGAAGTTATACATGAAGAAAAATAAGTAGAAGAATATTTTTTTTGAATGGTAAGAGACTGAGAAATGTCAACATCAGATGGTGCTAGATGTACTGGATATTAATCACAGAGACAGGAATGGCAAGCAATTAAAAAGGAAAATAGTATGTTGACTATTACTAGAAATAGGATTGAAGTATAAATGTAAAGAAATCTTACTACAAATATACAGGGCATTGGTGAGGTCATAACTGGAGTACCATGCACAGTCTTTGTCTCCTAACTGAAGGAAAGGCACTTGCCCTGGAAATTCACATGATTTGTTCCTGGAATTAGGGGATTGTCCTATGGGGAGAGAATGAATGGACTGAGGGCTCTTTTTCCCAAAGTTCAGAAGAACAAGAGGAGATTTAATTGAACTGTATGAAATTGTTCAAGGGTTTAGTAGGGTGGACGTTGAGGGAAAGTTCCTTGGAAGTGGAATCTAGAACAGTGGCACAATCTCAGAATAAGGGATCAACCATATAGGACTGAGAGAAGGAAAAATTTCTTCACTCAGAGGGTTATGAATCTTTGGCATTCTTAACTCCTGAAGTTTAAAATTTAAGTATTAGTGTCGCAAATAGGGTTACATTACATGAAATTATTGTGAAAATTTCCTAGTCACCACACTCCAATATCTGTTCAGGTACACAGAGAAAATTTAGCATGACCAATGCACCTAACCAGCACATCTTTTGAACTGTGGGAGGAAACCCATGCAGGTACAGGGAGAACGTGTGGACTCCACACTGTCACCGAAGCCAAAATCGAACTCAGGTCCCTGGCACTATGAAACAGCAGCTCTAACCACTGTGTCATTGTGGATATTTAAGTAAATTCAAGATAGAAATCAATAGATTTCTGGATTATATGAAAATTACGGTATACGTGATCAAAGTTAGTGTTAGATGGAAAGAAGGCCAATGGCCTACTTCTATCCTATTTCTTTTGTTTTTATTGTAGGAAATTCATAAAATCCCTACAGTACGGAAGGAGGCCATTATACCAATCAAATCTGTGCCAGCCATAATCCCACCCAGGCCCTATTCCTGTAACCCTACACATTTACTGCTAATCCTCCTGACACAGCAGTCAATTTAGTGTGGCAAATCAACTTAACGCGCACATCTTTGGAGTGTGGAAGGAAACCAGAGCACCCAGAGGAAGCTCACACAGACTCATGGAAAAAGCACAAATTCCCACACAGACATTCATCTGAGGCCGGAATTGAACCAGGGTCCCAGTGGAGTGCTGGAAGATTTGGGGATAGCTGATGCAATACATAAAATTTAAGAAAGGATGTAAAACATGCCCAGAGAATGGTGCTGGAATTTAAATAAGAAAAATTGCTCAAGGAATTCTGGCTTCATGATTTCAGTAAATGCAATTTGGTATTAAATGCACCTAGTCAATCAAAAGAACATATTTTTACACATTGAAGAACGTTGCTGCTTGTCTTTGAATGCAAACTCAAAAAGAAAATTTCACATAAATTGCTGCGAGCACAATGACAAACATCATTTCATGAGAATATGATCTCTTCAATCTAAAGACAGAATCCAGACTGAGAAAATGGAAAGCTCATTTAAATGGAAAATGAATTGCAAATGAATAAGCGCCAGTCACACTTTGTTTTTTTTTGGAGTAACTTCTGCAGAATATTTACTTAAAGCATGAATACATTCACCCAGGGCACTGCAATTATAAAATAATGAAAAACTCCTTGGGAAACACGTGCCTGCCACTGCTACCTGAACAAAACCAGACAAGGAAAATTGTCTTTGAGGACAAATTTATGAACTGACGATAAACATGAAACAATAACAGTACTTTATATTTAAACGCAAGTATAGATTTGTAATACTTACCTTTATTTAAAATGCTTCTTAATCACTTTGGTTTTAATTGGTCTGGATCTTTCTGGAGAATCTCAAACCGTTAGATGTTCCATGTTCCCTCGTCCAGAGTCTTACTCTTTCGAAACATGTAATGAATAAAATCAGGGTAAAGGCAAAATAATGCAGATGCTGGAATCTGAAACAATAAAGGAAAACACTGGAAAATCTCAGCAGGTCTGACAGCATCTGTGGAGAGAGAATAGAACCAACATTTCAGGTCTGGATGAACCATTGTCAGAGCTGACAAAGACAAACCAGGATGCTATTTGCCTCTTCAAGTCCATACTACGTTTAAAGATTAGGTATTTCTCTGAGTATTCTGACCAAAATGTCTCATTCAAACTACATCACCAGGAAGACAGATGGGCGTGCAGCTCAATGGCATTTTTTTTGGGATGTTGCTGTGCACAAACTCATTTTTGCAACATCACACCAAAGATCAAATTCTTGTGTTCTAATTTATAATTGCTATTACCCAGCTATCATCATCTGACAACTTATCTCCGTCTCGTATCTCCTTTAAGATGGTAAATGGTTAAATGAAAACTCAGCCTAGGATAAAGAACAAAATATATCATGTCACATTCTTAGCATTACAGTCTACATGCATGTTTGTGGTGTGAAATCTTGAGGGTCAAAAATTTAATCTAGTCAAAAGCCTCTCAGTTGCACCATGACCCTGAGGAAACCAGGCTAATTATAAAAATTACCTCATGTTTGCTCTTCCTGATCCTGGGTCATTGGAAAACAGATGTAATGATTTGCTCAATTGACCAGTGCAGCAGTAATATGACTAATGACAGATGCAATAATGCATGGCAGACGTGTTGGTGGCTGCTTGACGTGTTACAGGGAAACTAAAATGAAAGCATCAGCTGTGTAGAATTTTACCACATCCACAAATACACATTTCACAAACTCGCTCTTACTTTCAGATACCCATTAACTGATAATAGATTCAAAGTCTAATGGCAACATAGTCATGCCAAGTGGAAAAGTTAGCAAGCTACTTAAAAAGTTCAAACCTATAGATTTCCTCTCATTTCCTTTCCGAATGCATCACTCTCAAAGCCCTCAGCTTTTTAGTGAGCAGTTACTCCACTGCTTTGTTATCCCTTTAATACAGGTTAACAGTAATGAAGTAAATTTTGTGTAAAATGGTGGTCTGGTTAGATTATATGAAATCAAAATGTTGCTTAGAGTTTTTTAAAAATTATTAATGGCTATTCAAGCTGGCTAGTATCATTGTCTTCCATGAATTTGAAGATAGTTAATGGCTGATTTGGATGTGTACATTGGATATTTGTTGTCATGTGGAATGCCTGGGTTGTGTATGATCATTTTGGCTCATATTGTCTTCTTGTTGCCATTCTTGCTTTCTTCTATGCATTTTGTCACTGTTGGGTCTCAAAATGCTTGGATCATGCTAACAAACTCTGCTGCCATCCGATTCAGGAATTGATGTAGATAATGTATTCCTTCATATCAGCTTTCAACACATTCTTGAAGTGCTTCTTCTGTCCTCCTCTGGTTACTCTACCCTGACTGAATTGGAAGAAGAACACCTCATTTGGGAGTCTGGTATCTGACATCCAAACTACGTGACCAAACCAACAAAACTAATGGTGCATGATCGTAGTCTCGGTGTTAGTGATGCCTGCTTGTAAGCAGACACTGATATTGCCGCACCTGTCCTCCCACTTAATATCCAAGATTTTTACAAGCAATATTGATAGTGTACCTTCAGTGCTTTGAGGTGTCATCTGCACATTGTGCGCGTTTCAGCCCCTCTACAGTAAGGAATGGATCACGATTGCTGGTAGCTTGGTTTCAGTTTTGATGTTGCAATATTCAATTTATTTCCTTAGGTGACAAAAGGCTGCAACAAAAGATTTCAGGGAGTGCTGGATTTCTGTGTCAATATCAGCCTTCTGTGAAAGATAACTCCCAACGCACTGTAAGTATTTCATATTTTGCAGGCACTCATTTAAATCCAAATAGTGGGACAGGTGCATCTGGGGTTTGCTGATGGAGGACTTTGGTTTTCTGAATGTTGAACGCAAGCTCTATATTTTTGTGTGTCTCGTAAATATGTTGACAATCCTCTGGAAATCCATCTCCAACACATACTTCCTGCAACATCATCAGTAAATTGGAATTGAATGACTGAGATTGGAGTGGATGGCCTGAGGTTAAATAGTTTACTATTCATTCAATAAAATTTTTAATATAAACACAGAATCACACAATATTTTCAAATAAAGCTATTCTTACAGTTTTACTGAGTTGAGGAGGAGCTTCTTCACCCAAAGAATTGTGAATCTGTGGAATTCCCTGCCCCATGAAGCAGTTGAGGCTATCTCATTGAATGTTTTTCAGGCAAAGATAGATAAATTTGTGAACAGTAAAGGAATTAAGGGTTATGGTGAGTAGCAGGTAAGTGAGTCAGAGTCCACAAAAACATCAACCATGATCTTTATTGAATGGTGTAACAGGCTCAAAGGGCCAGATGGCCTATTCCTGCTCCTAGTTCTTATGTTTTTGTGTGCAACATGTTTAGTGATTCCCAGAAATGCACCAACATTGACATCATGAGAACATGCACTACCTTGTTTACACTTACTGAATTTTTCACTTCATTGCAAATTAAGAAATCAAAAACAGAAAATGTTGGAAAATCTCAGTAGGTCTGATTCAACATGTGGAGAGAAAGTAGAGTCAACAACAGGAATTTTACCACCCTGTCTGCCCCGGGAATTGGACAATGGGAAGGTCTGTTGACCTCAAATGTGATTTTATGGTTTCAGGATGAACGAGGCTGTAAAATTTCATCCAACATTTCGGGTCTGGGTGACTCTTCACTCAGCTCTAATGAAGAATCATCCAGTCTTGAAACATTGGCTTTATTCTTTTCCCACAGATGTTGTCAGACCTGCTGGGTCAGCATATTCTGTTTTTGTTTCAGATTCCTTCATCTGCAGTGTTTTGTCTTTTATCAAATGAAGAAATGTTGGACACACTTACAGCTAAAGCCAGAAACCCCTGTAATTATCTATTTCTTCACAATACAAGCATTTAATAAGTGCCTTTTTTGAATTGTCAGCTTTTCTGGAGCTGTTGGTTTAAATTATGCTCATTTTCTAGATGGTGAAATCTGTTCTTTCCCTCACCTTTGTCTTGCTCCCCTAACTCCTGAAACCCCTTGTTCCACAGTTTCTGTTTCTGGTATACTCACTTAGTCAGCTGTCTACCTGGAGAAATCTGGATAGCGAATACCAACCAGACTATTTGACCACAGGGGCTATCACAACTGAGGTCAATACAGTTCCCACCCAATTCAGCAGGAGTCAATGCAGAGCAACATGGGACTCAAATTCTGACAGATATCCTCTTGTGTTAATCAGAAGGCTGACCACAGGCCTCTCCACCACTGTCCTGAGTCAGATAGATCAACTAGTACAAATCCAGGTCAAATTTGTTGTTTTCCTGTGTATGCAGTCAGCTAATCAACATGTTAACTAGTTGAGCCACTAAGAAGTAATTGTTTCTTACCTAGGACATAAACTGTGGTTAAAATGCTGCACGCCACATTACATGTGCACATGTTAACACATGCAGTATGTAACTGTTTCAATTTGTATTGACCGCAAGTAAAACTAGTAAAACCATGCACAAAATGCAAATAGGTACAGATCAAAGAGGCACATTGAAAATGGCTTGTAAACGATACAAAGTCACCTTAAAGATGTTTAAGTCTATTTCTAGACCATAAGGATTTAACTGTAAAATTAAAATGCACCTTTTTTTGCTGAAAGCTGATGTTACACATCAAATGATGTCAAATCGTAGCACAAGTAGCACAATACAAAACATTAAAGTAACTACAGCTGAGAATATAAAATGTTAAGATTAGTAAACATAAATATATCTGACCCTGCTTGGCAAGTTTGGTATTACCTCCAACATTCTCTTACACATTTGTTTTCAAGATGTTACCAGAGCTGGGAAAGAGACATATACTGGAACTTAAGGCACGATAGTCCCAGAGGACATGTTACTCTGTAGAAGACACCAGGCAGGGCCCATCCACCAGGGGCACAAGTCCCATTCTGGCCACTAAATCCCGCAAGAGGATTTGTGCCGATAAGACCTTAGTTTGAGATCTCCTCCCTCCCCCTCCTTCACTGGTGACATGATCAGGTTCACGCTCAGGAAGGATATGAACCTCATTTGCATGAATTAAAATACATTAAAATCTAATTAAATAGCTTTATGCCGTAGTGTCCTCCCACAATGGATCCTATCTCCTGGCAGCGTGACATCACACCAACATGAATCATGACTGGTTTTCAAAGGATTGCCCCCTGGCGGGGGGGTGGGGAGAAGAGGGGAGTTGAGGGGGAGCCTGATATTTCTGTGATGGAGAGGTCACTTTTGGGGGTGATCCTGTGTGTCTACAGGGGTTTGGGTAAATTTATTTTAAATGCAGATTGGGGCTCCCTTTAAAGATGGCGCTCAACCTTCTGAGGAACCAGCTTTCTGGCTCTAGCAAGTCCCGCCTACCAGTCTGACAGCCCAAATCACATCCCCAGATTTGCTGTGCACTGAGTGGCCTGAAAATTCGCTGTGTATCTGGAATGAATCACAAAAGTTTCCAGTCACAGCCTGACACTTTGCCATTTGGCAAGCAAATTCTCTAGCAGGACCTAAATGGGAGGCAGGATCAATTGGAAGGGGGCAGGGCCTGAATGGGATCAGGTGGAATGATGCTATGCACTCTGCAACTAGGATTCAGAAGCAAGATAACGCTGCACAGTCAGCAATTGGTCGGTCTATGTGGGTGAGTTGGGGGGCTCTTGGCCGGTTCGTGCGCAGAGGTGAGGGATGGGGTGTAGTCAGTGGAGTCACACAGGGGGCAATTGGCTGCCCTGTGAGCGGGGTATGTGGATTGCTGGTCCATGCATGGGTGGGGCAATTGGCTAGCATTTGCATTAGGGTGGCTGATCAGCCATAGAGGCCAGTGATATTTGAAGGGGGAGGGGGGGAGGGGGGAGGGGGGAGGGGGGAGGGGGGGGGGGGAGGGGGGGGGGAGGTGGCAGTAATAATCTCCCTGTTCAGAGAGTTTGGCACATGCACAATTGTTCCCTCTGCAGTAGACTATGGCTTTCATGCAAGCTTAGACCCTGCCCCTTCCCCCTGCTGGCAGGAAACAAATCTTGCTTCATTTTTTGCTCAGAGTATGATGAAATTGGATTTTAAACTCACCCAAACACTTGGCACACTTCTTTCCCATGTTCACGTTCATTCAGCACTTTGAACTTTTTTGTAAGATCACCCTATTATGTTTTTTTTACCTCAGTCTAATAGCTTTCATGTTCTCCTGTTGAATTCAATTTCAAAACTTGCCACAGTGGGATTTGAACTCTTGCTTCAGGTTGCTCATTTAGCAGCACAACTAATATTTCTACTCTTCACTTATGTCTAACTTATTGCTCATGTTATTAGATTCTCACAAGTTAGATGGATTGGTCATGCTAAGTTGTTCCTTAGTGTCCAAAGATGTGCAGGTTAGGTGGATTAGCCACGGTTAAGGGGAGAGATGGACCTGGATAAGATGCTCTTTCAGGGAACCAGTGCAGTTTTGAAGAGGCAAATAGCCTCCTTCTGCACTGTAAGAATTTTATGAATTTAAAAATTTCCTCTTGTCTCCAGCACTGGTTAGATTTTCTCGAGGCTCTCATACAATCTCCTTTTATAACATCAGCAGAAGATTGATTGATTGAACCCCAGTTAGAACAGCGTAAATGTCCATTGATAGTGTCCCAGAGATTTTCTTCAATCTTCCATTGAGTTTATGATGTATCTGAAATGTATCTGTCCTCACTTCTACTCGAAAGGTGCAGGGCCTGGAAGGGAATCGGGAGAGGTGATACTGCACACTCTGCAACTGGGATCAGAGATGCAGGGGGGTAGGTATGGAATGCTATACACTCTGCAACTAGGATTGGGGGGACAGTAAGCTCGCACTCTGCAACTGGGATCAGAGATGCAGGGTATGGAATGCTATACACTCTGCAACTAGGATTGGGGGGACAGTAAGCTCGCACTCTCCAACTGGCCAACTGACCACCTTCCCCTGCACGGTATCCCCATCAATCTCATGGACTTGCCAATTGCCATCCCCCTGGTCAAATGCCAGTTGCATTAGTGTGCAGCTATTCCCCCTACCTCAATACTAGTTGCAGAGAAATTAAATAACTAAGACTCCTCTTCAGACCTTGCCCCTTCCAATAGATCCTGCCCCCCTCTCCTTAGGCCCTGCCACAGAATTTTCCCACAAAATGAATTAAGTGTCAGGCTGTGACTGGAAACTGGCATGATTCTCTCCAGATCCATAGCTAACTTTTCAGACCAGAATTTCTAGCACTTAGTGCACAGAAAATCTGTTGGTGTGGTTTAGGCTGACACTGTTCCCCAGTGTGCAACAATTTTTTTTGCATCTAACACAAACTGAAAAATTGTCAGCAAACGGGGCTTATTTATCTATCCCGGTAGTTATGAGTCTGAGTGTCTTAGGATTGAAGAGATAGGAGCAGAGGGAAAGAAGTCAGCCTGAGCTGGCCATTTAGTGATCTGTTTAAAATGTCAGGTGAGAAGAGGATTGGTTTCTGCATTTAATTTCAGCCATCCCTCCCCCTACCCCCACCCCATGCCACCACCACCATCACCTAATTATATTGAAGAGTTTAACTGTACTATTTTTTTGCTGAATCCTTCTGGGTGGAGGGACATTGAACCAAAGTTCCCACTTAGGGAACCTTGAGGGGAGGAAGCAACAGAGAAACAAAGAGAGAGAGAAGGTAAGAACCTGTATTTTTACACCTTTCACATCCGAAGGATATTTCAGAGTTTCAGAGCCAATTTCTTTGGAAGTATACTTACTGTTGTTACTTAATAGAATCAGCAACACCTAACAAAAATCATAGAGACAAATGAGATCTAAGTGGTAGGTTTAGGGATAAGTGTTGGGCAGGCAGCAGAGGAGAACCCCATGATCTTCAGACAGTTCAAAGGGACTTCTGTTTGTCTATTTAAAGAGGAAGACATGTCTCAGCATTTCATTCAAAAGGCAAAGACCCCCAAGATAAAAAACCACACATTCAGCACCTCTGAGTATTATTCAGCCATCCTGGTACAATAGAGCTTAAACCGAAACCTGCTGACTCAAAGCGAGACGGCAACCGAAGCGGAGACAGCAATTGCATGAATGAACAAATAGGTGTTTCTTTGCATTAAAAAGTTCTTATCAAAGTGCAAAGCTGATGATCCATGTAAATGCATTATGATTGTATCAATGTTTTCATTTTTCCATCATTCTTTGTATTGTTATGACAATCAGCCCATTTCTTGCAGAAAATAAATGGATATAGAAATTTGGTCACACTTAAGAAACAAACAAGGCATCATTGAGTTACTCGGCGATTGTTCAGTGTTTAAGAAAGGGAGATTGCAAGGCGGTTGGAATTCTGAAGCATCCTGTGGGAGCTTTTGGCGAGGCTATGTTTCATTTGTATTATTTAAGAATTCAGTGTGTGAGCATTGATTTATTTAATTCATGTCCATCCTCCAACAGATTATAGGAAACATTTATTCCTGCAATAAATCCTTTAATGTTTATGTCATAATTGTAAGACTGCTATTCAACATTAACCCTACATTACTTCAATCTTTCCACTCCAAGTTCACTTGCCTAAAGCGATACAAATTAAAAGCTAAACAAAAGAAAGTGCTGTATATGCATTGTGTCACTTCTTGTTGTTAGTCATTCTCACTCACTTCATGATGCTGAAGTATTAATGCACAATGGCATTTAATACTGGAAGTTAAAAAAACAAAACTATGACTTTGGACTGCAAAATAAAATTGTGAAAAACTGACTTTTTATTGGTCACGTAATTTGAAATCTTAAGCACCAAACCATCTTTACAAATTAGAATGAATTGCATGAACTTTTGGAAAATCTTTTTTGAATTCTGTAATGCATAATAATAACAATGCTCTAATATAAACTAAAAGTTATCTTTCTGCAATAAAACAGTTATAATTATGATTAAAGCCTGTGTAAAATGCTACCACAGAAAGAAGTTGAGGCCAAATCACTGTGTGATTTGAAAAAGAAATTAGATGTAGCTGTTGGGACAAACAGGGCTACGAGGGGGGAAAATGGAATCAGGATATTAATTTTAATGATCATCCACAATCAAAATGCATGGTGGAGCAGACTTAAAGGACTAAAAGCCTACTCTGACTTCTATATTTCTATGTATACAATAGCAGTCTATGAAAAGTGGAACATATTTTCTATGTATCAATGGAAATCAGCCAATAATCCCAAAGTTTACTCAACAATTTGGAATATTATTTTACTTCATACTTCAGTACAAGGTGTTGATGGCTCAAATACTCTTGTAATGGTGAGACTGGCGCCGTACATTGTAAATCTCACCGTTTAGTGAAATCAACCTAAAAGGTTGCTAATTGATTCCAGATTTTGATGGATTTTCTGGGATAGCAGTGAATCTAGTTCTTAACACTGAACTAGCTAAAATGACACCACATATACCATCCAGAGCAAAGCTCAAGCAAGTGGAAGTGTATTGCTACAGTCCCCATAGAGGCAAGCAGTACTTATTGTTATTGTGGAGTTTTTCTGACAGCAACTTCTGAAGTCTGCAGATGCCCTATTAAACTCAGAAATCCAGACATTGTTGTCCAATTTGCCCTGTACCTTCACAAGCTTTATAGGATTTGTATTAAATTACGTGTGCTGACATGAAGTTGCTGAACTTACCCATTAAACACACCAGAAAGTTTAGAATTGGTGCATTTAAATATACGTGAATTTTTAAGGGCAAAATTGTCTTAATTATTGAGACTCTCTGACATTGAAAATGTAATTTTACAAATGTGGAGTTTCCCTCTTTCAGAACTTAATTATAGAACATAGAACAATACAGCACAGAACAGGCCCTTCGGCCTTCGATGTTGTGCCGACCAAAATAAAAAGCAATGCCCCTCCTAACTAAACCATTCCCTTCTCATCCATATACTTATCAACTAACCTCTTAAACGCCACCAAACTTGGCGCATCTACAACAGCTGCAGGCAGGGCATTCCACTCCCTAATCACTCTTTGAGTAAAGAACCTACCTCTGATATCCGTCCTATAACTCATACCCCTTAATTTAAAGTTGTGTCCCCTCGTGCTAGCTTTCTCCATCCTAGGAAAAAGGCTATCACTGTCCACCCTATCCAAACCTCTAATCATCTTATATGCTTCAATAAGATCCCCTCTTAGCCGCCTCCTTTCTAACGAAAACAACCTCAAATCCTTCAACCTCTCTTCATAGGACCTGCCCTCCATACCAGGCAACATCCTAGTAAACCTCCTCTGTACCCTCTCCAATGCCTCCACATCTTTCTTATAATGTGGCGACCAGAACTGCACACAATACTCCAAGTGCGGCCGCACTAGAGTTTTGTACAGCTGCAACATGATGCTGCGGCTCCTAAATTCAATCCCCCTACCAATAAAAGCTAAGACTCCATAAGCCTTCTTAACAACTTTATCCACTTGACTGCCTACTTTCAGGGATCTATTGACACATACACCAAGATCCTTCTGTTCCTCAACACTATTAAGAGCCCTACCATTAGCCCTATACTCTACACATTTATTGTTCCTGCCAAAGTGCATTACCTCACACTTTTCCACATTAAACTCCATTTGCCACCTCTCGGCCCAGCTCTGCAACTTGTCCAAGTCACTCTGTAAACTAAAACACCCCTCTTCACTATCTACCACTCCACCAACTTTAGTATCATCTGCAAATTTACTGATCCATCCCTCAATACCCTCATCCAGATCATTTATAAAAATTACAAACAGCAGGGGCCCCAAAACAGACCCCTGAGGCACACCACTCGTCACCGAACTCCACGATGAATATCTCCCATCAACCACCACCCTCTGTCTTCTATCTGCCAGCCAATTCCTAATCCAATTAGCTAAATCACCCTCTATTCCACACATCTGCATTTTCTGTAGAAGTCTTCCATGGGCCACCTTATCAAAAGCCTTACTAAAGTCCATATATACTACATCAACCGCCTTACCCCCATCCACCTCTCTGGTCACTTTCTCAAAAAACTCAATGAGGTTAGTAAGGCATGACCTACCCTTCACGAAACCATGCTGACTATCCCCAATCAATTCATTTCTCTCTAAATAACTATAAATCCTATCCCTAATAATTCTCTCCAATACCTTGCCCACCACAGAAGTAAGACTCACTAGCCTATAATTCCCAGGAAGGTCTCTCTTCCCCTTCTTAAACAGTGGGACCACATTCGCCATCCTCCAGTCCTCCGGAACCACACCCGTAACCAACGAGGACCTGAAGATCAGAGCCAGAGGCTCTGCAATCTCCTCTCTTGCCTCCCAGAGAATCCTAGGGTAAATCCCGTCCGGCCCAGGGGACTTATCCAACTTCAAACCCTCGAGAATTTCTAACACATCCTCCCTATCTACTACAATACTCCCCAATTTGCAACCCTGTACCTCAGTGCTCTCCACAGCTACATTTCCAGCACTCTGCGTGAATACCGAAGAGAAATATTTATTCAGTGCCTCGCCAATCTCTTCAGGCTCCACGCACAACTTCCCACTGCTATCTATGACTGGCCCTAATCTTGCCCTAACCAATCTTCTATTCTTAACATAGCGAAAGAAAGCTTTAGGATTCTCCTTAATCCTATCAGCCAACATCTTCTCGTGTCTTATAAAATCTTTATAAAAATGTCTTTATAAAAATCTTATGAAAGATTTTTTTAAAATGTGCTATTTTCTGAATTGATTATCTTTCTCAATCATATATGTATTTCATTTTTAGCTTGTTTTTTAGAAGGAAAAAATATTCTACATTTTATTTCCTGTTTTAGTCCTGACATGCCACAGCGAGGGTTCTTCAAATGATTGGTTGAAGAACCAAGCTATGGCTTGTTATGCTCACACATGGGCCTAAATTTTACACTGCCCCAGCTCCTAACTGGTAGGTTTTGATGCAGGCAGGGGGAGTGCAAATTTGCATATTGAGCTTTCCTCTGAGATCCTGCCTGCAGCCCATCCCAAATGCAATTTTCTGGTGGGACAGTCAGAGCCTCTGATGGGAAGCCCATCCTTGCCCTTATCAATACCCTTAAGTGGCATTTAATAGCAACTTTCCACCCAGCCTTTGTTTTTAGTTCAACAGGCACTAGATAGCTTTTTTAAAAAAGTTTTAGCACAGTGGCTAGCACTGCTGCTTTACCAGGGCCCCAGGTTCAATTCCCAGCTTGAATTATGATTTGATTTGATTTATTATTGTCACATCCATTAATATACAGTGAAAAGTATGGTTTTTTGCAGCTATATAGATGTCGTCCATAGAGAAGGAAATGAGAGAGTGCAGAATGTAGTGTTACATTCTGCACTCATATAATGTCATAGCTAGGGTGTAGAGAAAAATCAACTTAATGCAAGGTAAGTACATTCAAAAGTCTGACAGCAGCAGGGAAGAAGCTCTTCTTGAGTCAGTTGGTACATGACTTCAGACTTTTGTACCTTTTTCCTGAAGGAAAAAGATGAAAGAGAGAATGTCTGGGGTATGTGGGGTTCTTAATTATGCTGGCTGCTTCGTCAAGGCTGCGGGAAGTGTAGATAGAATCAATGGATGGGAGTTTCATTTGCATAATGGATTGGACTATATTCATGATTTTTTGCAGTTCCTTGCAGTCTTGAGCACAGCAGGCACCACATCAAGCTGTGATACAACCAGAAAGAATGCTTTCTATGGCACATCTGTAAATGTTGGAGAGAGTCATAACTGAAATGTCAAATTTCCTTAGTTTTCTGAGAAAGTAGAGGCGTTGATGGGCTTTCTTAATTATAGTGTCAGCATGGGGGGACCAAGACAGGATGTTGGTGATCTGGACACATAAAAACCTGAAGTTCTCAACTCCTCCTATTTCCCCCTATTGATGTACACAGGACATATTCTTCTTTACGCTTCCTGAAATCAATGACAATCTCCTTCACTTTAATTTGTCTGTGTGGAGTTTGCACATTCTCCCCACGTCTGCTTCAATTTCCTTTGGATGCTCTGGCTTCCTCACACATTCTGAAAGACGTGCTAATTATATGCATTGACCATGCTAAATTTTCTGTCAGTGTACCCAAATAGGCGCCAGAATGTGGTGACTTGGGGATTTTCACAGTAACTTCATTGCAGTGTTAATGTAAGCCTTATTTCTGACTAATGAATAAAAACTTAAATGTTTACTTATTAGCATACAAGTCGGCTGATATTAACACTGCAATGAAGTTACTGTGAAAATCCCCAGGTCACCACACTCCAGCACCTGGTCGGGTACATCAAGGGAGAATTTAGTATGGCCAATGTATCTAACCAGCACATTTTTCAAATTGTGGGAGGAAACCCATGCAGACACGGGGAGAATGTGCAGGCTCCCTGTGATCCAATGCTGACATTCCTTAGTGATCCAAGCTGGGAATTGAATCTGGGTCCCTGATGCTGTGAAGCAGCAGTGCTAACCAGTGTGCCATTGTGCAGCCCCTGAGAGTGGGAAATGGAGAAAGCACTGGTCTCAATCTCAGGCGAGAACAGGAGTGGGGATGTCCTTGGGAAGCCCCCTTCTGACTGGGGGCACTCTCCCCTCTTTGATCAGACATCTCCAAACCTCCATCCACTCCTTCAAAGTACCTCAATTACCAACTCGCCTTATTGCCCCCATGGTCCCCCAGTGCATCCCCTACCCTCCCCTCCCTGGGACCTCTGCCACTACCTCACATTGGCATCCTGCACTCAGTCCCAAGCAGAACACTGCCATGCCTCTTCCAGCAGTTACTGCAGTGATGTATATGGATGCGCTGGAGAGATGTTAGCCAATCTGATCAAGCCAACACTTTCGTCCAAGAGTAAAGGCAGACCCTCCTACTGCCAATCATCTGAATATGAAACAATAGCAAGGCCTGCCAGAGTGAGAATGCATTTCCCATCAATCATCCAGCAATCTGAAAAATTCAAGCCATGATCCATTTCTCTTATTGGAAGCATTGTGATGCGTTGTGTATTTTTCAACTTTATTCCTTTCTCAGTGATACAAAGCCAGTGCCAGATTGGATGAGGAAAGCCTCTCTTTGCTTGTTCCAAAACCAATTCAAATTGAAATTGTATCTAATTCTTGTTCCCCACCAAGGAGACATCGGAAATCCAAACTGACGAGAGCAGGTATCTTAGCCAAAAGGCTGAGAAGTGATCGCTGGGAATCATAAGTTGTCACTCAAAAGCCTATGCAAAGCCTGTAGGCTGCTGTAATCATAATGTGCAGTAAGCACTATTTCTTCGCAGTTGACCACAAAACTTGGGCCATTGGCTTTTATTTTCATGCAACATAATAACATAAAACGAGCTGTGCAAGCTGAGTTTGAATTGTTAACTGAAAAGTTCTGATAACTATTGTAGGAAGAATACATCTGAAAAATATAATTATCTGTTGTCAGCAGAATTTTGCACAATGGCATGCTGACATTCCTCAGTCTTTAATGTTATTAAGGTTTATGTACATATATCTCCTTATAATTTACTGAAACAATAATGATTAATAAGCAAAGTAGAATTATTAGAAAGAACATATTTGTTATGTTAGTGGCTTCTGCGAGGTTGAGGGCTGTGGGGAAAACAAAGGAGGGGTTGTTCAAATTCTGAAAAGGATCTCATTTAAATGTGCGCTTATTACGTGGCAATACTGAAACTGGAAATTCCAGATGTAGGAAGTGGAGACTCAAAGATTGAGTTGTTTAATCTTTGCCACAATAATGGATTCTTAACAACTGGGAGCTTAAAACTGACCTTGGAGCAATAAATCAGATAACCACCAGCATTAAGTGGCAGCTGCATGAAAATTGACTTGAATGTAAAAAAATGGTTGTCACTGTTAATATTATTGAGAGCAGAATTCTTTAATAACTACATTCTAACTCTTTTGGGTGAAGGTAACGTCAAAGCAGCATAAATATCCCAGAAAATTTTGAAGTGCCATGATTAATGGCACAAGTCACTCTCTACAATCTCCTCTTTCTTTTTAATGTTGAAGAGTTCCTATGAGGTAGACATTTTGGGGATGATTCTCCCATCATGACCCACAAATTTTGTGGTGGATCAGGTCAGGAGATGCACACGTCGGCCATTTCACTGGTTCCTTGCAAGCGTGCATTGGTGCAATGTTCGTTTTCTTCAATGACATGTTGAAGACTTCAGAGAAGATGTCGTAGCTTCTTCACTCCAGAGAAGTACTGGACAATGAAGGGTACTCAATCTGCCATGTCTCATGTTTGTCTTCTGAGGAGGTTGGTGCGGTTTTTCACTGAGGTGTATCGAAACTGTCAATCGATGAGTCAAACGCCATATTCTGTCCTTATGAGAGCATCTTTCAGCGTCTGGAGGTGTCTGTTGTGATCCTCCTCATCGGAGCAGATCCTATGTATATGAAGAGCTTGTCCACTTGTCCATAGACGATGGCTTCTTTAATGTGTTGAGGGTGGAAGCTGGAGAAGTGGCGCATCATGAGATCATCCATGGGCTTGCAGTGCAGTGAAGTGCTGAGGTGACCATCCTTGATGCAGAAGCATATACAAGAATGCAACCGATTCCAGGGAAGGAAGGCCAGCGATGTCTGTATGAGGGAGAAGCGCCAGCAATGTCTGTGGGAGGTGGTGGGTCAGTGATGAGGCCAGCGATGTCTGTGGGGAGGATTGTGGGGGCCAGCAATGTCTGTATGGGGGCGGGGGGCCAGCAATGTGTGTGGGGAGTTTGTGGGGGCCAGCGATGAGGTCAGCAATGTCTGTTGGGGTTGGTGACCTGGATGCTGGGAAGTCTTTTTCACGATCTCCCAGCGATGTATGCGCAAGTTCCCCTCATCCCACCAATTTCAGGCTCTTTTTCATGAATAGGCCCTGGTTTCCCAGGTTTTTAATGAGAGTCACAATTGTGAGCTCTGCATTGCACAGAGTGGAGAGGTTCAGGTCTGTAGTTGCACTGAAAAAGCAGTGGTGATCTAGAACAGTTTTCTCACCAAGTCAGTAGTTTTGGGAGAATTGCACCTCATTCCAACATTGCAAGACTCCAGGAAAATCTGAGCCACTATTCGATTGATAACAATTCATGTTTCCCATTTTCAATTAGATGGACGTGGTTGTAAAAAATCCCATTTAACCTTACTAAAATATACTACTTTTACCAGAAAGTGTCTGTATTTATCAGAAGTGTTACTAATCAAAATCCTAATTGAAAGCTCACATCAGCTTTCTTTGTATTGATAACTTCTCAATTTAAACCTTTGTAATAATGAGCTATAGAGGATATTCAGTGAACAAATTGGCTTGAAAATTGTCAATTCACCTTAGATTTATATTACACCCAGTTAAACATTTTCAAACAATACAAGATTGAAATTTTTACTCTGAGATCAGGTGCACAGAGACAGCAGAATTCCTACCTTTAGTCAGGGTGCCCACATTTCTGATTTTTAATCGAGGAGGACAGGCTGGATTAGAGGTTGACCCCACTTTTTCCAGAATGAGTGCAGATGCTGCGGGGTGGGGAGATGCCTGGTGCAGGGGCTATCAGGTGCAGGGGCTGCCACGTGCGGGACCTGCCGGGTGCAGAGGTGGAATTGAATTTTACAAGGATGAAAACAAAAAGCAGCCCTCCCATATTCCTTTATTGTCCCTATGCCAATTTATTGCACACTCATGCCAACCAATTTTTCCCTTACACCCTCCATGCCAGCTCAACTAATATCCATTGACAGGTTCTTTACAGCCTGTAAGTTCTTTGAAAGCTTTGACAGTTCTTTGACAGCTTTGATGATCTTTGACATCTTGATGGATCTTTGACATCTTGGCAATTCCAATGGTGAAAAAGTCTTTTTCACCGCTTATGGTCTTTATATGGACAATTATGTTCATTTTTAACAAACCCAAATAATGCTTTACATCTTCCAAAGGATGGCTTATCTCCCTCAAAGGCTGCTATACTTCTTCTATATCCAAAGCAGGTACCCATGGTTACCCGAACACATCAACCAAGTCAAGACCAGCTCTGACCTGGTCCAATTGGCACATTCCATGTTACGTATTCCTGACCTACCAAAATATCACTCTAGTGGAGACAGCTGGTGATTTGAGTGATCAGCTTTCTTTGTGAACTGTACATGCACGAACCCCAGACTGACTCTTGTCCCACCCCATGAAAATAGGAAATGCCATTTTTGCAGGTGGGACTTTGAATCGCCAGGGTCATCCATCATTTTCTCTATGTTGGAGAGATTCTCCATCATGATGGAAAGCTAAACTTAATTATCCCAGATGAAATAATGTTTAGATAGTCTAATGAAAATTACAAGGAAGATCATTCCTTCAAATGAAAATATGACTTGGTTCCAAAATGCTTTTCTTACCACAAAGGTATCTGATGTGGCTGAAAGGAGGTAAACCCATCTCTGCAGCATATTGCTCCTTCTGACTTTTTCACGAAAATGTAATAGTGCAGGGGTCCATTTGGCCCAACATACCAGAACCAGCTCTCTGAACGAGCAATTCACTTTGCGCCTTTCTCTCGTCCTCCATCCATAACCCTGAATGTTTTGTTAAGTAACAATCTAACTCGCTTTTGAATGGTTCCATTGAATCTGCCTTCAATACACTCTTAGGCCACGCATTATAGAACTTAACCACTCACTGTGTGAAAAATTTTTCATGTTGCTTTTGTTCATTTTCCAAACTATTTTAAATCCGTGCCCACTTGATTCTTTCATGAGTGGAAACAGTTTTCCCCTATCTAACCCTGTAGTTTACAACCACTTCCATCTATGCCTGTTTAATTGGAGATGTTATCCTCTTCATCCTTTCGATGGGAAAGATCACTTCACTGCAATCCCCAACAATCCACAGCAGGACTTCCAAGTGAGAGAGGGAGACCCAGGGGCAGCCTTTCAAGGAATCAACTCCATTACACATTGTGTATATCTCTTTCCCAAACACATGGAAAATCATGCTTTCAGCATCAGTGAAATACACTTAGCTATTTCCTGCAAAAGATTCCACCAGGATTAACTGGCATTGAATTGGATTCATTTCAGATCACTATGAGTCTGAGTTAACATTATCCACTTATTTGTGGCATGCTTTATTTTTCACATGAACATATCTCGATTAGGATGTACTCTAATAAGAAACGTGCACTGCACGGTTTATATTTAATTTGTATTATCATTGTACCAAGAGTTCACCCATCCTATCAAATTTCATCCATGGCACATTTCCAGAAATATAGCTGTTATTAATTGAAATATTTCTAAAGTTCCCACAGGCTATTTCAAGAAACCCAAAATAGGTAATATTACTTAGTTGTTAGTTAAAAGTACAATGCTGTTTTGTATAAGTCTGCTGAAGCTAATAGGAAGTTTAACCTTCAGATGCAATTATAATTTTTCTAATCAGCAGCACTTTCATCAAACTGTACTTGTGTTGGCTTCAAAATACTTACACAATGGCGCCAGAGTGTGCTTGCTGGCTGGCAGTCTTAATGACCACAGGCAAGCAAACGTTTTTTAATAGGTGTTATTATGGGACGCGTGCATCGTTAGCTGGACCAGCAATTACTATCCATCCCTAACTGCCCTCCATTTCAAAGTGAGTTTGAGAATCCACCACATTACTGTGGATCAAGTCAAACACTGTAAGGGGATAGATTTCCTTCCCTAAAGGACATTACTGAATCAGATGGGGACAGTCAACAATAGTTTCACAATCATCATTCAACTCTTAGGTCTCTCTAATGAGAACGTCCCCAGCATTTTCAGGCTCTCGCAATCTCATAAAATCGTGAGAGCTGGGAAATCGGATGCGATCCTGATTTCTCAGCTCTCACGTGATTTTACCGACTTGTTCTGCCCATCGATGGGCGGAGCAAGCCAGTAAAATTCCACCCATTATTCTGGATTTTTATCCAATTCAAATTTCACCATTGCTGTGGTGGGATTTGAACCCAGGCAGCATTACTCCGGGTCTCTGGATTACCATACAATGGCAACTGTGCCACTGCCTCCCCCAATGTGGTAGTGGAATACCCCAGCCTATTTGTTTCAATCCCAATGTGCCCACTGTTTAAAAACTGATTTTTAAAAAACATTTTCATGTTATTAAATGCTATATTTTGTCTTGGTAGTGGACATGAATATAATTGTTTAATATCAAAGGTAAGAATAGATTTTATCCAGCGTACTGGATCAACATTAAATTCTCAACCCATCAACCATTATGGAATTGGCCTTTTGAAAACAATACCATTTATAATTCTTCAGATTTGCCTTGGTACCAAATTTTATTTGCAAGTTTCTCAGTTTTAAAGGCTGGCTACCCATTAACATTTTCCTCAATGTGCTCCTCTTCCAATAACATGTACAGAATTAACGCTGACTTCTCTTCCACATCCACATCCCCCAACCCCACCGGACCACCTCATAAACTATTATACATTTGCAGTTCTGAATGGTCCTTATTGGGAAATCTTGTTAACTTTTGCTAAAGGTTCCGTTAGATTGTGTCTCTTATGTCAGACTGCTCAGAATATGCACAGACTTTGCACTCAGCAGAGTATAAAATATTTTTAAATTAGTTGCATGATTTATTAAATTTTATTTGAAATATTCGGTGCATCACCAGTACAGGCAATTTCTTTCATCCAGCAAATAATACATCAATTCTGATATAAACCATCCTGTAATTGTATGTACGTCTTTCTGCTAACTTTACTAACCCCGGAAGAATATGGATAGAAAAGTCTTTTCAATAAGAATCCAAATCTCGGCAGCTGCTCTATCACACAAAGGGCACAACAGAACGGGACTCCCAGTTACTGCAAATAAGGACATTGTCAAAATTGCAGGGACAGAGTCATTAGGATGTTCAGGACACCTTCACCATGTCTGTTAGGCTCCATGAGAGGCACCTGTCCCCTGACAGGCGCAGAATGTCAGTGCATCTGCATGTCACTTTGATACAGTAAAAACACGTGCCCAGAAAGCAGCTCACAGTTTGAAAACATTAAGAAATCTTCAGCTTTCCAAAGGAGTTCACTGTCCACTATTACACTAGTGCCTTTCAAATTAATTAACATTTTTCAGGTCCTTTGAAACATCCCCGATAAAACTGATACCTTCTCTCGTTCTGCATGGCAACAGATTAAACAATAAGGTCATAAGATATAGGAGCAGAATTAGGCGATTCAGCCCACTGAGTCTGCTCCTTCAATCATGGCTGATATGTATCTGAACCTCAATCTCCTGCCTTCCAACTATAACCTTTGATCTCTTTACTAATAAAGAACCTATCTATTTCTGTTTTAAATACACTCAAAGGCTTGGCCTACACAGTTTTGTGTGGCAATGAATTCTATAGAATCATCACCCTCTGACTGGATAAAATTTCCTGGGCTAAAACAGAAACTATTGTAATAACACCCTTTTGGCATAGAGATTAGGCAAAGGGATAGGTGACAGACAGAAGATCCACCCAACAACACTGCCTTCCCCTGCCCCCCCCAAAAAAAATGGAAGCCAGGTCAAATCTCAGAGCTACTGGATTCTGCCCCATTTTCTGATTCTTTAATGCTGGAAATGGTCACATAGCCAAGGCAAAAATCTTTATCGGAACATCTGATAAACACATTCCTGAAAAACCTGCCTTCTTGGCTGCCAAGTAGGTTAAGCTTCTGTGATTTGTGTACATTGGGAACAAAATTCATGGATTTTAAAGGTCACGCCTTACAAACCTATTGGAATTTGTTTCTGAGGAAATCATTAAGATATGAGCAAAGCTAATTCATCAGCAAAATATTGCAAAGCTGGAAATCTGAAACGAAGATAATTAATCTTGGAACTAAGCAATTCTGGCAGCATTTGTGGAGGGAGAAACAAAGCTAACAGGCTGGATTTTGCTGATTGGCTCAAGGTCCTGTTGTTGGGGTCATTAATGGGTCTTTTAAAGGTTAACAGATTGGAGTCAGTGCCGGCAATTAGCCTGCGGAAGCCATTTTTAAGAGGCAGTCTGCAGCCTTCATAACAAAAGCAGAGAAGGCTGAAGGAGGGATGCAGCACAACTTACAGCGTAGGAGGAGGGTTGGAGTTTGAGAAAGGAGCACTCTGGTTCAGTGGAGATGTTCCTGTAAGCAGTGAGGGAATTAGGGATGTGCTTTTCCCAGAGTGCAGCCAGCCTCACAAAAAAAGTTTAGGCTGAAGTAGTGAGCGACCACAGAGCCATGGCACAGCCATGGGTACAGTGCCAAAGTGCTTCAATGACCTAGTGAGGACTGGCAAGGTGGTATCCAGACATGGTGGTCATCACTTGTGCTGCATGATGGGTGAATTGTGTATAGGAACTCAACATCAGGATGGAAGATGGACTCTCGCCAGTGCCCACTCTATGGCCAGTCACTAGCTCTCACTGCAGCATCAAGCATTTGATGAATGCAGCCAGCAGACCTCCAGTACTTCAATGATGGCCATTGGGTTTGATCGCAGCACTGCCTTTAGAGGAGGTCTGACTGATAGGTAACAATTTTAGGAACTCTATCCTGTGCTACCGTGCATGTATGCTATATCTTGAAGCTATGTCAGTTTTGGACAGGCAATGATGGCAAATGCTCAGAGTTCACTGCCAACCCACACCCTGCCCACAATATCTGGGGCAATATGCTTCATGATAAGTATTGTGTGGGATAAACATCAGCCAGGATGCTATAGCAAATGCCCTTCCTCCTTTTTAAATATATCCTACCACTGCCCAAGATAATAACTTGCTCCATGGGTCAAAGATTCTCTCTGAACAGAGATTTCTCCTGAAATGTGACCCTCAAAGCATAGCAAAAAAGAAGTGTTAATCAGTGTGAATGAGACTTGAAGAATCCAGCAAATAATGGATCCAAGCTTCTTCCGTGGAGTAGCAATCATTGTCAGATTGTCACTGTGCTCCTTCGTACTGACCATTGTCTGCAGCCGTACATTTCTCACCTGCACTTCCCACCCAGGTGCTGAGGAATGTGCAGCTCAGCTGCTCCCGAAGGCCCTTCTGTGTGGTACAGTCGGGGAAGTGAAGCCATTTGTCTTTTAACAGAATTAGCTGCCCTAACCCGATAAGTTTAATTGACCCAGTCGCTTGGACAGGAGAGAACACAGTGTGTCAGGTGAATAAGTGTCACTAGGGTGTTTATGGATAGGGAGTGGGTGCTCAGGTAGTTGGGGAGGAGTTGCAAGGTCAGGGGGGGGGGTTGATGGATTTGGAGTGGTGGGGTTTAGATGGTTGGGAGGGAGTGTGGTGGGAATCAGGTGAGCTAGAGGAGAATAGGGGCTGATGGTGCCAGTCCTATTAGTTACCTAGGAGTTAGAAGTGGTTTTAAGGTTTTAAACTTTTCAGGGCAACCATATTGCTAAGGGAAACTCTCCAAACTCTCCAATTTGAATTAGTATAATGATTCTAGAAACAGGGTAATTCCCCAACAGGAATATAAATTTCTCAGCGATTCCAGGATTCGAGGCCCCCACACGTTTTCCAGGGATTCTCTGGGGTGTAACCCTCTGCTGCCACTTCCCTCCCTTCCCCTACCCGCTCCTCCCCACCCCTATAGTCCAGAAGATTTGAGCCAATACGTTTTGTGGTGTTATGGTCAGTGAGTATGAGATGCAGTTTGCTTAGTGAATACATGAGCAGTTTGATTTTGGAAATCTGAAAGCTACACTACTGCAACCTGGAGAAGGATTTGGCTCTGTGCCAGGTTCCACTGCACTGTGTACTTGCAAGAGAATAGCAGACGAGACAGATAAGACATCTTTATCAGGTTGTGCAGTCTGGTTCCAGAAGCTACTACAGAAGGAGTATCTATTTTATTTATCTTACCATGATACTGCCAAAATTTTATCTTTTATTGGGTCATATCACAGCTGTGGGTCGGTCTAAAAATTTCATCTGTGTTATTAATTGCGCATGAAGATATGTTTCTTTATTGCTCACACAGACTGATATCAATAGCACAGAGAGCAAACCTTGAAAAGGTAATACTGTTCAGTTGCGGGCTGCAGTGGTCGACTGCAAATACAGCCAACATTTTCCTCATTGAAACATGGGAGAAATGCCAATTTTTGATGCAGTTAACAACTAATAAAATGATAGGAATTCATTGTTTTGAAACTTATATTTTCCAGGAACAGAATTTCTTGAGCTGCGATAGTGAAATCTGTTAACAAATAAATAGCAAATAAATGATTAACAATTTAATGAATGCATTGTGACAACTATGACCTATGGAGTTTAATACAAAATGCAGAACGCAGTGGACTTTTCATTTCTATTTTGCATTTTGTAATGCATTGTAATTATTTGTATGCTGAAATGACCATAGTTGTACAAGCCTTTTATATTTTGTACTTTGTCTATAATTTTGTCATGAATTGTCATTACTTGTTTTATTCAATCATTACAGTTCAACACCTGCCACCATGCTGATTTTTGCCAATAAACTAATTGTCTGTCTATCTATAACAAAGACAGGGAAATGGGGTTGAGATACAGAGTAGTCATGTTCCAATTGAATGACAGAATAAACTGGATTATTCTGCATTACTTATACCAGTCCTCGCTGTGACAATGAGAGGGATAGGATTTCAGCTAGATTTATAAAAAAAAGACACTGCATTTCTTCAACCAAGGCACAACCTCTAAACGTCAGACTGCTAGGATTTATTTTCTACGCATTGTGAGGTAAAATTGAAGATCCACTACAGAAACATAGAAACTAGAAGCAGGAGAAGGTCATTTGACACTTCAAGCCTGCTCCACCGATCACTTTAATCATTGCTAATCATCAAATTCAATATCCTGATCTCCTCCTTCCTCCCACAGCCCTTGATCCTTTCAGCCCTAAGAGATATATCTAATTTCTTCTTGAAATCAGACTATGTTTTGGCCTCAACTACATTCTATGGCAGTGAATTCCTCACATTCACAATCCTTCAGGTGAAGGAAATTTTCCTAACCTCAATTCTAAAAGGTTTACCCTTTATCCTCAAACTATGTTCCCTAGTTCTGGATTACCCCAGCACTGAGAACATTCTTTCTGAATCTAACCCTGTTAGAATTTAATAAGTTTCTATGACACAAATTAGGGCACCAAGTCTTTCAGGTGCTGCTCTGGAAATCTTGTGAAGGCTCACAGATGACAGATCTTTTTGCAGAAAGATGACAGTCCCGAGGCAGACATGGGATCATTGCAAAACAAACAATGGTCTTCATCCCAATGTTATATTTTACGGAAAATGATACTAAATACTGCCCACTTTATCTTGTACCAAATCACACATGTACAATTATGAAGAGACAAGATTGAAAAATGTAGCCTAAAAATAAATCAATTTGCCTCAATTTTCACACTGTGCAGTAGATGCCCTTGGGACTCCATGCTACAACACAGGTTATATTGTCCTAAGGCTACATCTCAACATACTCTGCATCAGGTCAGAGAGTGTCAGCTTCCTAATCAGGGCATGTTTCTGTTAAAAGACTAATGAACAGACACATTTGACCAAAACAAGAATATACCTCTTGTGATGTTTCCTTTTCTTTATCACATTCCATAGTTCTTTTGCCTAAGCGTTTTGAATCACCCAAGTGTTGCCCAAAGTCAGGCTGGGAGGATTATATGGTTCCAGAATAAGAACATCAATGCCCTCATTAACACCTAAAATGTTGTTGCACTTAAGGCCCAAAATAAATAAATCAAAACATTGGCTTTATTCTCTCTCTACAGGTGCTATCAGACCTGTTGAGATTTTCCAACATTTTTCCGTTTTTGCTTCAGTTATCTGCAAAATTTCACATTAATCACATTGCAAAATATATTTTTGTCACATTGTAAAGATATACTTTCAGACTCCATTAGTGAACACAAAAGATATTTATTACCAAGAATTGTTCAGCTGTTGCATGGCTACACCTTGCTCACTACATGTCTCTTTTCCTAAGATTGTTCCACCTCCAGCGGCAATTTCCCACTCTGATCCCAATTGGATCCCAGGCCAGGTGACAATCTGCTGTGTTACTCTTAAAGGGAGAGAGATGTGATGATTGTCCCTATAACTCCTTTCAACAACTAAATTGTTGTTTAGAACTCAGTTCTTAATTCTAATTAAACATTATGGCTGGGATTCTCCCCAAAATATTCAGTGTCAAATTTGTGTAAAAACTGGTTTCTGCAGCAGGATTTTCAAAATGAATCTTCCACACTGCACTGCATACAGCATTAGCATGAATCTCATTAAAAGGCTGTGGGTGGGACCTATTCCCATTGGAGAGGCCAGCAGCATAGTGCTGAATGGGCCACTGCACATGCGCCGATCTCTCAGTGCCGAGATGGGCACGTGTGCAGTAGCCCCACACTGCCAACCTCCCGATTGCTGGCTAGTGATTAAGCCAGCCAGCCCCGTGAACCTGCATCGCTGGCCATGCCACCTCCTGCCACACACACACACACACACACACACACCCCAACCACTGGCCTCCCGGACTTGTCTAGGCCAACCTCAACATTCCCCCTGGCGCACCAACAGTCCTGATCTCCTATCTTCCAAACCCCCAACAGCAATCCTGACCCCCTGGCAGGCCAACTACCCCCACCCCACCCCAATGACCAGCCCTGATGCCTGGCCTCACTCCCTCTGTCACGGCCACATGCACAGTGGCAGCGAGACCCCCCCCCACCTCATCAACTTCACCCTCCAGAGACCCTGCTCCCCATTAAGTCCCATGTCCTTTGCACTGTCCGATGTCCAGTGGGCAGTGCCAAGGTGTCCCCTTAGGTATTGCTATTTTGCCCTCTGGGCAGTGCCAGGGGACCAGGCTGGCACTGCAAGATGGCAATACCCAGGGGCCATGTCCCCTTAACCCTGACCTCCTAGGGAGCCTTGAGGAGCCCCCCTTCATTCCAACAGGATGAGGCTGCCATCTCCTGCCAGCTGTTGTAAACCCGCCGGGAGTGAAACACTCCGAGTGATGGGGAGGGAGACTCTAGCGGGCCCAGAGACTTCAGTCCCAGGCCTGCTAATCATATTTAAATCCTCAACGTAATGATTTATTCAGCTCATAGCACTAATTTCTGATATAGAGCTGACAGTGCCAGAAATTTGGATGCCAGAGACTAGAAGAGGCCATGGCACCAGTGGGAAGCCGTTACATGGCCTCTATTTGAGTCTCCTGGTCTGCCGCACTGCTAAAGCAGCACAGCGGCCTGGGAGAATCACCCCCTACATGTATGAATTGGATAATTATAAGTCAAGCCTTCGAGCGGGTTTCTGATTATTGTAGAGTGGCATAATTCTGTAGTCCAAGATGTTTCCACAGGATCGACATTAACAGGAACAGCAAATAACAGGTACCTCTACTGGTTAATCATTCTGGTTAATCATCATTACTAGCTTCAACCTGGACATCGTTATGTCCACAACAGATCCATAACTGCGTACAGACTTGAAAACATTTCTTGGCGGCAACAGTAACTGCTGGATCATCTCTCTACTTATCAAGTATTTGTGAATGACCCTTCCCTTCATGTCCCTTGTTACGTCAGGGGTCCAGTCTTAGAGACAATGAGGTTGATTTTACCACTTCACCCTGCCCATCAACGGGTCGGGCGAATCGGTAAAATCAGCTGAGAGCTGAGAAATCAGGATCGTGTCTGATTTCTCGCCTCTCACGAGCCTACCAGCACCGGATATCAGGCTCATTCAACCTCCCACCCATTTCCAGCAAGAAGCTGAATGTATGATATAAATATATTTAAATCTTAATTTGAATGGAATTAATGAGCTTTGGATGCAATCGTCTGGATTCACTTGCCTTTGCGGCCTCACTGGAAGAGGTTCTTTCAGCGAAGATGACATTGATCATGAATGGTCCCCTTGAATGGAGACCAGTCATGATGGCTGTGCCAGTAGATCTGGAGCCTACTGAGACATCCTCAGAAGACTGAGGGCAAGGGAGGTGTTCCTTGGGCAGTGCCAGCCTGGCACCTTGATGGTGCCTACTGGGCAACCTGGCACTGCTCACTGAGGAGTGCTGGGTGTTGTGATCTGAAGGGTTGGGGCCTATGGGGACGGGGCCCAAAGGGGCAGGATCAGGTTGGTGTGGGATCTGAAGGTGTGGGGCCTGATGGGACAGCCTGATTGGATACAGAGGGAGAGCCCACTGCCTCTCTGCACACGATTGGTGAGCTTGGGGGTGGTGGTGATCAGTCTCGGTGGCGGGGGTGGTATTTCCAGAGGGGGCTGCTCGCAATCGGCCTTGGGCTCCCAGTAGCTGTTAGGGGATGGGGGACAGGGATGGGGGACTTTGTTGAGGCTGGCTGCAGCTCAGGCCTGTCAGCTCTCTGCTGACTGCCATTGCACATGTGCAGCCACAGATCCTGCTCTCTCCCTCTAGCAGCTAGGAATGCTCTAGCCTATTTTTTTTCCTTCTCTAAGCACAAAAGATATGCAATTTGGACTCGTCCAAAGCAAATCTGAAACTCTCCTCTTTTCAGGCTGACTAGGCACATAAAATCACCCTCAATAATTCCAGGATCCAACTTGATCCACTACCGAAGTTTCATATTATGACAGCAGGGTCTTTTATGGTTGTGTTGATGACTCATTGGTAAGATTTTGAGACTTGTGTTTAAACATAAACACTTTTATCGTTTGGCTTTAACTATGTACAGTTCCAAATATGGTCCTGAATGAAGCTGTTCCCATGCCGACATCTCCACGTCATGCAGCTGTTCCATGTAGGCTTGCTGCCTAGCGAGTTCTGTCATAGACTGTTCTCTCACCATGTGACTACATACAACACTCTAATCGGGATCCTCTCTAATTGTCCTGTCCAGAGCCATTTATTAGTCCCTGTTGTTGCTTCCATAAGTGCGTTGCCACTTTAAATGTATAACTTCTTTAAAGGTATTGCTGCTTTAAGACTGTCATCTTTTTTATTTCACTCAGCTGTCAGTAGCTGTGGGCGTTCTCGCTTTCTCATGCTTTGGAGCTTTGGTGTGAACCTGGCTGCTCTTTGACTGAGCTTTCAAAACTTCTCCTTTTATCCCCTTTTAGTGATCACTGGAGATTTTCTCTATCCTTCTACCCCTTTGCAGAGTCTGTTTTCCTTGTTTTTTTTTTCAAAGTGTCAGTTTTTTTTGTCTATTTCACTTGCACTTGGGTACCCGGCGCACTCGAGGTGTGAAGGGGCCGTTGTTTTAAATTTATTCACTTACCTTCTTTTTGAGAACATTTCCTCTCGTGCTTGAACCCCATCAGAGCAGCAATTGCTGCCACCGAATCCCTGTGGTCTCTGCTCCAATCCTGCACATCGGAAGCTTTGGTCAGGTTCAGCTTTGTGATTTTTTGAGGGACACCTCGATGCAGCACACTACGGCCATTTTTTTTTAAGTTAAAGCTGCAGCATTACTTTCCAATGCCAACTGTTTCTCGAAAGACAAAACAGCATGGGAAACAGGCCCCTCAGCCCAACGAGCCCATGCCGCCACCTCGATGTTCCCACTTCTACATTCTCCTTGTAAGCTTTTGAACCTTTTTTTTTTGAAAAAGTGATAGTGCTTCTGTTTCTTCTGAGTAGTATTTTAACTTAAATTCCTTCTTGAAATTTAAAGCCACAACTCTTTAATCTGCATTTCTCTTTATTTCTTTAAAGTGAATCGGTCTTTCAGTTTCTTTAATGCACTGAGCCTCCTAGACCGCACCAGGTGTACAACATAAGTAGACGTACGTTTCTGTATTTTGCTCACCCTCCTTGTGGATTCTGACTCAGAGATCACGCTGTGTTCTCTTTATTGCTCACCCATCTTGTAACTTGTCCCTCTCCACTGATGCTACATTACTCAGGATCTGGCAATATCTCAATTTCTAAAATGGGTCTATTTTCCCAAAGAGAGGCCTGCCCTGGTAAGTATTTGTTTTAAACTTCAATTAAAACAGGATACTCACAGGTATCCTGCCAGAGGCAGTGTCAAGATACATTTTCAGGGACTCCATTAATGAACACAGGAGTTATTTATTGGTATGAATTGTTCAACTGCCACATGGCTGTAACCAGCTTCCTACATAGAACCATAGAATCACAGAATTTTACACTGTAGGAGGCCATTCAGCCCATTGAATCTACACTGACCACAATCTCACCCAGACCCTATCCCCAATTTACCCTAGCTAATCCCCGTGACACTAAGGGATAATTTAACATGGCCAATTCACCTAACTCATATCTCTGAACTGTGGGAGGAAACCAAAGCACCTGGAGAAAACCCACGCAGACATTGGGAGAATGTGCAAACTCTTTACATGTCTCAAAGAACAAAGAACAGGACAATTACAGCATAGAAACAGGCCCTTCGGCTCTCTAAGCCTACACAGACCATGCTGCCCGACTGAACTAAAATCCCCAGTCTTCCAGGGATTATATTCTTCTATTCCCATCCTATTCATGTATTTGTCAAGATGCCCTTTAAAAGTCACAATTATATCTGCTTCCACCACCTACCCTAGCAGCGAGTCCCAGACACCTGCCATCCTTGCATAAAAAAACTTGCCTCATATCTTCTTTAAACCTTGTCCCTTGCACCTTAAACCTATGCTCCCTAGTAATTGACTTTTCCACCCTGGGAAAAAGCTTCTGACTATCCAGTCTGTCCATTCCCATCATAATCTTGTAGACTTCTATCAGGTCACCCCTCAATCTCCATCATTCCAACAAGAACAAACTATGTTTCTTTAACCTCTCCTCATAGCAAATGTCCTCCATACTAGGCAACATCCTGGTAAATCTTTTCTGTACCCTTTTCAAAGCCTCCATATCCTTCTGGTAGTGTGGCAGTAAGAGTTGAACATTATATTCCAAGTGCAGCCTAACTAAGATTCAATAAAGCTCCAACAAGACTTGCCAATTTTTAAAACTTACCACCCCGGCCAATGAAGACAAGTATGCTGTATGCCTTCTTAACTACCTTCTCCATTTACGTTGCCACTTTCAGTGACCTGTGTACCTGTATACTCAGATCCTTCTGCCTATCAATACTCCTGAGAATTCTGTCATTTCCTATATATTACCGCAAACTTATTGATCAAGCCAGTTACATTTTCCCCCCAAATCATTTATATATGTTTAACAAACAGCTAACAGCACTGATCCCTAAGGAACACCACATGTCACAGCCCTCCATTCAGAAATGCACCTTTCCACTTCTACCATCTGTTTTCTATGACCGAGTCAGTTCTATATTCATTTGTCACCTCACTACTGATTCTATGTGACTTCACCTTTTGTATCAATCTATCGTGAGGCTTTACTGAAGTCTATAACACCCACTTCCCTACTTTCATCAATCATCTTTGTCACTTCCTTGAAAAAGTTAGGGAGACACGACCTCCCCTTCACAAAACCATGTTGTCTCTTGCTAATACGTCCACTTATTTTCAAATGGAAGTAAATCTGTCTTGAAGAATCCTGCCCAATAATTTCCCTACCACTGATGAAAGGCTCACTAGTCTATAATTACCTGGATTATCCTTGCTATCCTTCTAATACAAAAAAACAACGCTGGCTATTCTCCAATCTTCTGGAATTTCCCTGTCGCCAGTGAGGATACAAATATTTCTCTCAAGGCCCCAGAAATGACCTCCTTTGTCTCTTTCAATATTCTGTGGTTTATTCCATCAGATCCCGGGGGACTTATCTATCTTAATATTTTTCAAGAACCCCAATACCTCCACTTTTTTGATCTCAACATAACAAACTGTCTACACGCTTTTCCCCAGACTCATCATCCACTAAGTCCTTCTCCTTGGTGAACACTGATGTGAAGTATTCATTTAATACCTCACTTATTTCCTCTGCTTCCACACAGATATCCTCCCCTGTACTTGAGTGGGCCAAGCCTTTCCTTGGTTACCCTCTTGCTTTTAATATGTATAAAAAATCTTGGGACTTCCCTTAATTGTACTGGCTAATGACCTTTTGTGACCCTTTTCAGCCCTTTTCACTCCTTGCTTAAATTTCTTTCTACTCTCCTTGTATTCCACAATTGTTTCACGTGTTCCTAGCCTCCTAGCATTGATAAATGCTTCCTTTTTTCGCTTTGATTTGGCTCACAATATCTCTCATTATCCAAGGTTCCTGAAGCAGCTATACTTATCTTTCATCCTTACTTGAATGTGTCGGTCCTGAATTCCAATCAACTTATACTTGAAAGCCTTCCACATGCCAGATGTTGATTTGACTGCAAACATCTGCCACAATCTACTGTCTTCAGTTCCTGTCTAATATTGTTGTAATTAGCCTTCCCCCAGTTTAGCACCTTCACTTGAGGACTACAC
Organism: Sphyrna mokarran; assembly: GCA_024679065.1. Taxonomy (NCBI): domain Eukaryota; kingdom Metazoa; phylum Chordata; class Chondrichthyes; order Carcharhiniformes; family Carcharhinidae; genus Sphyrna; species Sphyrna mokarran. Next base: position 97,178,899 of record JAGIQG010000003.1, on the reverse strand, counting down.
TAATCTCTATCCATCAGTATCTTAAAGCTTACTGAATTACAGTCTCAGTTCTCAAACAGCTCCCCTACTGAAACATTGACCAACCGGCCAGGTTCATTCCCTAATACCAAGTCCAATATGGCTCCTTCCCTAGTTGGACTACCTGCATAATACTTCAAGAAGCCCTCCTGGATGCTCCTTACAAACTTCGCTCCATCCATAGCACCCCACCACCCCCATATCAAATGAGCCCCAGTCAATATAGGGGAAGTTAAAATCCCCTACCACAATAATCCTGTTACTTTCTCAACTTGCCAAAATCTGCCTAAAAATCTGTTCCTCTAACTCCTGCTGGCTGTTGAGAGGCCAATAGTAAATCTCCAATATTGTGACTGCACCCTTCCCATTACTGAGCTCTGCCCATATTGGCTCGCTGTATGAGCCCACTGAAGTGTCGGAGGGGTCATCCTTATTGAAAAAGTTTGAAATCCCTGCTAGGGCTGTGAAGGGTCTGTCTTGCACAATTAAACTGGCAAATGATGTCCAGGCAGATAACAAGACTGCAACACCAAGAGCCACGCACATTTGAAAGGCTCTCAACTTCAGAGTTTTTGCTCCTGGATATTTTGCGAAAAGAGTGAAAAAAATTTTTTAACGAGTCCCGTAGATGTTAAAAGACGTATTTGAAATGGAAAATTTGTAATAACCTTTGGCAGCTTCAGAAAATGCAATATGATGTAGGGCCCTTGGTGACCAAATGGTTGCCCCTGAGTCTTCGCTTTCCGAATTTCAAGTGCCACAGAGGAATTAGAAGTAGTTCCAACCATAATATCATTTTGCAAGCTATAGTATGATGAAATAACATTTAAACCTCACTGTATCGGTGATATAAATACTGAAGCTTTGGCTGATCACTGCCAAGTCCAATAATATTAGCAATGATAATAACCTCATTGAAAATATCAACATAGTTAAGTCTTTGTGACTGATATTGGTGAGTCTGATATTGGTATACAGTATGAAGAAAAGACTCAGATGTAAAGCTTGAAAACGTGAGTTAAGAAGTCCTATTGATATTTTATCTTCAGTTTTTCCTTCCTCAAATTTGCCTATTCTAGATTCTACATATATTACATTTTCTGTTACAGAGGAAATGCACCACATTCAACTCTGGGTGGCCTGACCACACTGTCATTGTATATTCTGCCAACCAGCAGCCTGAGAGCATATTTCTATGGTACAGTGTTAAATGGATTAGCCACACCATTTTCCTTCCCATTGACTCCAGCCTAGGAAGATCGTGCCACTATTTTTTAAATTAAAAAATTGAAGGAATACGTGACACACTCAGGAAAAGGTGCCAAACAAGTTATACTCGGAAAGTAAATAAAAATAGGAGAGTGAGATCTAAAAGTAAAAATTGTTCCTGGCAAGTATTTACTCCAAGTGAGTGGTTCTTTTCCATTCTGTTCTATAAGATCAGGATTTGAAAGTTGGCACACAGAAGAAGTATTTTATATTAGAATGGCCCATTGTGCAGAAAGAAATGAATCAATGAATATTAACAATGTAGAATCATAGAAACTAGAAACAATGTAGAATCATAGAAACTAGAAACAGAAGTGGGCTATTCAGTCCTTCGAGCCTGCTCCACCATTCATTTTGGTCATGGCTAATCATCAGACTTAATACCCTGATTCCCCCCTGCCCTTTGATCTCCTTAGCACCAGGAGCTATATCTAATTTCTTCTTGACTCACCTGATGAAGGAGCAGCACTCCGAAAGCTTGTGATACCAAATAACCCTGCTGGACTTTAACCTGGTGTTGTGAGACTTCTTACTGTGCTCACTTCAGTCCAAAGCTGGCATTTCAATAATCAGACAATGTTTTGGCCTCAACTACATTCTGTGGTAATGAATTCCACACATTCACCACCTTCTGGGTGAAGAAATTTCTCCTCACCTCAGTTCTACCCCTTATCCTCAAGCTATGACACCCTAGTTCTGGTCTACCCTACCTTTGAAAACATTCTGAATCCACTCTGTTTAACCCCGTTAGAATTTTACAAGTTTCTATGTGATCCCTTTTCATTCTTTTAAACAGCAGTGAATATAATCCTAACCAACTTAGCCTCTCTTCATATGACCGACCTGCCATCCCAGTAATCAGCCTGGTAAACCTTTGTGGTACTCCCTTGATAACAAGGGCATCTTTCCTCTGATAATGATACCAAAACTGCGTACAAAACTCCAGGTGTGGTCTCACCAATGTCCTGTACAATTGCAGCAAAATATATCTCAACAGGCAGGTATCCGTTAATCAAAATTGAAAATATATTTAAAAATAGATTGGTTATTTAAGTTCAGCAGATGAGAAATTAAAAGGGCAGAACACAAAAGTGTCTTGTGCACAGGCAGCTGGATGAGTTCCTTACAGTATAACTACCTTTGTTGTCAATCCCATAGAACTACCAGCCAATCAAATAGCCAGCTGTGCCACCAGGAGCAATGACTGCAGCTGTCCCTGAGGGAAGCATGCCACAATTTAACTTTGGGATCTCACCAAGGCCAGGCTGGCAGTGGAGGGCAAATGGGAAGGGGAATACCTTGGGAGAGTGCCTCTGAAGAGGACAAAGGGTTTAAAAAGGAGAGACCTGCTCCTTTCACCAGCCAGTGAAACAGATAATGCCAGCTCTTTCATGCTAAATCCCAGCAGTCACCGAGGAGGCCTTTAAATGGGCATTAATTAGCCTCCCGACGCCACCTATACCACTGGTAAAATTGCAGAACGAGTGAGGCGAGTAGGCAGGTGAGTCACAAGAACAACCCTGGTATAGCCCCCAATTTCACGCTCTCACCTCTCAGCTGCCATCCTGCTTCCAGGGTAACCAAAAAGTACAGGCTCATCTTTCAGTTTATTGCTCCTTAGTTTTCTTCACAAGTTCTTAGATTTTAATTGAGATGTATTACTGAGTTCCTGGACTCAGGAAGGAGAGCAACTCTGTGTTTATCACTTCAATATGGTAACACATTATATCCTGAGGTCAAATCATTGACTGATACCATCAACTGCGTGCATAGCCAATTAGGTTTCTTGCATGATTTTACCTATTTTTACTAAAATTTTGACTTAAAGAATGTCAGGGCTATGGAACGAAATGCCTCATTGATTGTGTAGCATCTATTGTAACAAGCCAATCAGGCACAAATATAAATAGTAAGAAGTCTCGCAACACCAAGTTAAAGTCTAAAAGGTTTATTTGGAATCACAAGCTTTCACAGGGCGTTGGAAACCCAAATGTGGAGGAAGGAGCAAGGCTCTGAAAGCTCGTGATTCCAAATAAGCTTATTGGACTTTAGCCTGTTTTTGTGAGACTTCTTGCTATGCTTACCCCAGTCCAACGTTAGCATCTCAACATCATACATATAATTATACAGAGCAGTACATCGCAACTCAGGTGCAGAACAAAGTGCATTTAGAAGGCAGAAACATGGGTTTGTTTTTATTGGCTGTTTTTTTTTGTTCAGATGTGAATCACTGACTGGGCCAGCATTTATTTTCGATCCCTAATTGCTTGAACAGAGTGGCTTTCCAGGACATTTCAGAGTCAACCACGTTGCTGTGGGTCTGGAGTTGCACCCAAGCTAGAATAGGTACGGACGGCAGATTTCCTTCCCTAAAGGATGTGGGTTATTTCTCATACTTCCCAGATGGGGTCTTTGCAACAATAATTGTTTCATAGTCATCATCAAACTTTTGATTCCAGATTTTGTATTGAATTCAATCTGCTGTGGTGGGATTTGAACCCAGGTCCCCAGAGCATTATCCTGCATCTCTGCATTACTGGTCCAATGACAATACCACCGCACCACCACCTTCCCAGAGATACAAGTACTTTCAATTTTAACAGCTCTAGGGATCAGGGCCTGATTCAACTTAATCCTCTCCACAGCCACTGTATTTCCAAAAACAATACTCACGCAAAAGGAAGAATTCAGCTTTCTTGGATTTCTACTCACAGTGCCTCAGGTCCTGGCCCTGATTCTATACTTAGTCATTTCACAGCTGTAAGCTGTTTAGCTTTGAGAAGCTTCCATATCAAGCATAACTAATCACATTTACATTTTTTTAAAAAGCAGATGCTTCAGTTCAACATCAATACCCCCTACAATAAGCAGACATTGCAACTCGTGTGCCAGAGCACGTTCCTGTGTGCCCAAAATCTAGATAAATGCAATGAGACCCAAAGATCTGACAGAAAGACAATCCTGCATTTTTTTTTAGTTTACTGGAATATACCATGTGCATATTATATACACATTACATAGTACATTACAGAAAAAAAAAAATCAAGGAACAGACTAATTTATTGAACACAGAATGGATAAATAAAGAATACAAAGAACAACAGCATATTTACACGGTCAGAATTTTACCATTCGCCTCAAAATTTTCAAACAATAAATATACTTCTTCCACAATATCACTCAATATAACACTGATGTTTGAAGCCCACTCACCTCTTATGATAAAATGGAGTAAAATCTAGCTCCATCTCGCTGCTAATATTGGAGCTGCATTGGCCAATATAACAAAGAACAAAGAAAATTACAGCATAGAAACAGGCCCTTTGGCCCTCCAGCCCTCCAAGCCTGTACCAATCATGCTGTTCACCTTAACCAAAATTCTCTATCCTTCTGGGACTCGTATCTCTTTATTGCCATCCTATTCATGTATTTGTCAAGACACCCCTTAAAAGCCACTACTGTATCCACTTCCACTACCTCCCCTGGCAATGAGTTCCAGGCACCCACCATCCTCTATGTTCAGACATTGATAAATCATTCAATGTATTCTGAAGATATATTTAAAAAAGCATTAGACTATTAATTAATTCTATCACAATTATAATAGCATAACAATCATTCATGTTTTCATTACATAGATTATCCCAATCTATTTCATATAATTTGTGTCTGCTGCAAATTAATATTTTGCCCCGTTGGTTATCAAGAACATTACTTGACAGATTTACACAAAAAAAAATTCAGTTTTCGGTAGGCATTAGCATATTAAACATCCCTTGTTTTGCACTAGGAGCTGAGCCTGAGATCACCTTTAACCCTCGCAAAGCCTTAAGTGCATTTCTGTATTCCATGGGCTTCTTTATAAGATCCAAAGACATTTCTAACCGAATCAGTTGGTTCTTTCCTCTGCTTCAGTGGAATGTTAGCTTCCCACTGGATTGTTTTGCTTGGCCCATTAATTTTATTCTTATGTAAAATATCTTAGCTCTTTGCTAAAATATTGACTTGAAAGCCTTAAGGGAAAAATTATCAGACTAGTTCTGATGCTGTTCCCTGAAACTAGTGCAATTATCATTACAAGATGTAAATGTAACAGCCTACAGGGTTTCAAAGATTAGACCAAAGACGTAAGTCACTGGGGCTTTCGTAATGCTCATTTCTTTACAGATCCAGGTTCACTCTATTTAATTTAGCTGGAATAAAAATTGGTATTGTTCAGCATTTTCACAGAATTTAAAACAAAACAAAACCTTTAACTGGTGGGATTTTATAGCCTTGCTCCTTCTGAAACCGTAAAATCTTACCAGCGTTCAATAGACCTTTCCATTCGCTGCCCCTCGCCCGGCCAATTCCCATGGATCTGGGGTGGTAATATTCTGGCCTATACATGAATTTATTCTTTTCAGTGGACCGAGCCTGTAGACCTGGACAGTGAGGGCAAATGTTACTTAGTTTGAATGTGTCCACTTTCTTAATAGCAAATTAACTTATTTCAGCTCTTGTATTATTCAATGTAAATATGAAATTATTGAAGAGTGCAGGTTTAATGGCTGACTATGAGAATACGTTAAATTACAACTCATTTAACCCAAGGTAACATGCCTTCAACTTCCTTTCTTTGAGATTGTAGCAGTTAATGTCTCAGTTTATTCTTTATCAGATTCTGCAGTGTTAACCAAATTTAAAATGTGTTATACCAATGGAAAATACTGAGGATACTGTGAATCTGAAATAAAAACAGAAAATATTAGAAACACTCGTAGGTCTGGTAGCCTCAGAGAGTTAATAGGCCTAATTTTACAGGCCTCAGAGTACTAGGTCAGAAGAGGGTCGGTTGGCAGAGATGGGGAGGAGTCTTAACAGGGCAGTTACCCAATGACAGGTTGGAAGCCAGATCAGCTGCCCATTACACCAAGGCAGACAGCCAAATTAAATAATTAAAAGCATTATTGAAGGAGATTTGCACAGTTAATTAGAATTTTGCAATAATGGAGCAGACCGCCATCACGTGGGGAACCACCAGCTTCACTGATGATTTCCCTGCAGTGGTAAGATACACTGTAACTGGAGACTCCATGTCCCAAGAAGGAGACAGGGGCAGGAAAGACCATCCCCTGTGACTCTAATGGGCCACATGGAGGGTTTACCCCCTCCATTCAAAAGGGGGGAGGTTCGCTGTCTGACTGGCCACAAGATAATTAATTTGCGTCATCCTTCTGAACACACCTCCAATTTAAGGCAGCCATGTTTGTTTACCTGCCTCAACGATGCCCACCTCTCCTAATGAAGCTGCTGAGGCTTTGGCACTGTCTGCCTTATGATTAATCAGCAACAATATCCAGCCAACCATCCTTCATTATACAGTGAGCCCAAAAGTCACTAATTAGTTCACCTCTAATAATATTGCTGAGCTGGTTCCACTGCCAGCTAGTTGGAACTCAGTATTTGCTCAGGGCATTGGAATCCTATCCAATATTTCAAGTTTGAGCAAGTTAAAGAGTGGAGTGTGGAAAGAAGAGCAGAAGAAAAGGTCTTTAATAAAGGTAGAAGACAGAAGAGATTAAATGACAAAATGTCTCATGGTGCAAAGCCAGAGGTAATGGGATAAGTTTTCCTTCCCAATTGTGATACAAGGACACAGACCTGAAACATTGGGCACAATTTTCCTGTCTCACCCACCAAGGAAATCATTTTGAGCGGGATGGATTGTGCAAAGATCTGTTGACATCAGGCTAGATTCTCCAGTGTTGGAACAAGGGCAGCTGGAAAATCCCGCCCATTGTGTGGAATTCACCCATCTGGGAATGAGTTCTCATGGCAGGGGCGGGGATGAGGAGTGTTTCCCTGTTGTGGAGGGCAACAGGAATCCATGCCATATCTTCCTGCCTTGACCTCATTAATTATGCATCCAGGAGTTTAGCACCATATTCTATGCCAAGGAAGGCTTGAATACACACATCTTGCCATCATATCTCAGTGTCATATTGAAAAGGCACCTAACATCATTGACCCACCATTGAAGAAAGAAGATGGATCTCCAAGAACTGAGGCTGGAAGGTAAACTTCTGATGATAATGAATCTGGAAAACGTACCGCCAGTAGATGCACTTCACACCCATCACTATGATGCTGGGGTCGTTGGCAGCTCGACCCTAAATTCCGGAGGCAGCCCGAGACATTCCTCAGATAAGCTGTCACTTCTCTGTTGGTGTTGTGGAAAATCAGGTGTGGGTGTAAGATTATGGTCAACCCTTCATTTGCACATCATTAACCAGATGCAAATCAGCTTCATGCCAGCTACCAGCGTGTTTCCTGATCCGACATGGCAGGCACCAGCTACAGGAAATTTATACCAGCACAAAGCCAATTTTTGGGCCACCCCTGAAATCTATTGGCAGGGGAATGTAAGAATTCATTAACAGTGGATGGGATTTTTCTCCCTCTCTGCAGTATGTTTGTCAGCTATTTGGATCCTATAGTCCCACCAATGTCAATGGGGTTGAACGCACCCCTCACTGCCAGGAAACCCTTGGCAGGAGTAAGCAGACAGCGGGAATGTAAGATCTTGCTGGCATGACTACCAGCAAGATTTCAATGTTGTTTCTTTCTCCACAGATGCTGTTATTGACAATGTTTTGTCTTTTTACTGGAAAAACACTGCAAGTAGCAAATGATGTATCAACTGCACATTGAACTATCAGAATAGCAAGTAACTCATTATTATTATTTAAATAAAAATAATAAGCAGCGTCCATTGGCTCAAAATAATCATGACGGTCCAGATTTCCTCGAAATTAATAGTCTTTTCAAAAGATCTGCAACATCAACCGTTGGCTATTTCAGCCATTTCTTCTAGTTCAATGTCCGCTCCAACACTAAAATTCATGATCAAGCCTGACTCTTCAATACAGTACTGAAGGAGTCCTATACTGTTGTAGGTTTTATGTTTCAATTAGTACATTAAACTGCATCTACAAGGAGAGGTTACGCTTAGGCACATAATGATCCAGGGGTGGCTCATCATTCCAAGCAGCTGACCCTGTTGGTAACGTTTTGAGATCTGAAGGCCAGACTAACTATTCTGCTAGAAGCATCTAGTCAAGCATTCCAATTACAGCATGCCACCCTATAGCATTGATAAAGCTTCAAAGAAAGCATGCCAGGATTCTCAGGAGACAGCATTGCCTTTTGGATATGCAAAAATGCCAGCTATCATTTCACCAGATCCTGGCAAACTTACATTGGTATAATAACTCCAGGAGCCGGCTGCAAAGGGACAGTGCTTTATTGCACAAAATAAAGCAAAAGCAAAAACCACAAGCCTATGGTGAAAACAACAGGTCCCAATTTGGACAACAGAATCATGGACCTACTCAAGGGCTTGCTTTATCCAGATATCAGTATATGAGCTCCATCTGGTTAATTAATTACCATTCCCAGGGAGCTTGTATTCAATGGATCCCACAGGGAAGTCAATCAGTTATTCCCCATGCAAATCACGGGTGTTATCACATGGGATAATAAGCATAGGATCTTGGCATCATAAGTTTGGTCAGACAAGGTGTAAATGCCAGGTAGTAAAGGTATCTGGGTAGCATGGTGGCACAGTGGTTAGCATTGTCGCCTCACAGTGCTAGGGATCTGAGTTTGATTTCCAGTTTCGATTAGTGTGTGTGTGTGGAGTTTGCATGTTAACTTCATTGCAGTGTTAATGTAAGCTTACTTGTGACACTAATAAATAAACTTAAATTAAAACTAAACTAACCTAAATATGCAACACAGTGATTCCTCATGTATAGACACGGGCAGAACCATTCAATTTTGTCCTGAAACTTGGTTGCATTTTCTTGCAGATGTGTTGTGATGCTGACCAGTGGTATTAGTGCAATGAGATTTTGACTTTAGACTTGCACCTAAAAGCCAGTTTGATTTCACCTTGTCCTGCATTTCTAATCCCACTTTCGATTTAACAAAAGCTGCTGATTGTGAAGCGTTTCAAGGCTCTCTGATTCTCCAGAGGATTTGTGACAGTCCTCATGCATTGTCACTAACCATTTAAATTTTCTTTACACAGAATTTTCCTTTTCAACTTGTGGTGTCATCCCTACAACCACCTGAATAATTATGCAAATCACTGTAGATTAGAGAGCTGAGTATTATTTACTCTTTGTGTTTTTAAGGCAGAGATAACCAAATTCAAATTAGCCGAGACCTGAAAACAATAATCAATTCTCTTACACAAAAATAGAACTGAATTTCAGCTAAGATCTAAACATTAAATAAGGAAATATAAATATAATAAAATATAAATAATTTACTACTCCATAAAAATATTAAATAGGCCATTTTTAGAACGCTCATCACAGCTCCTGAATTTATCTGATTTTTTATACACTGGAGCCACAAAGTTTCAGATGGGTTTCAAACAGGGTCAAGAGTTGACAGAAATTTGCAAGAGAGATGAGTTTAGAGCAGCTAAATTCAAACACAACATAGCTGAACAAAGGCCCTGAGTGAGCTCATTATAAAATCAATCCCATGGAGCAGTTGTGTGCCTCCTGGCAAATCCACCAAAGAGTGCTGAGAGAGGGAATAGAACAGGATGCTTAGCTGCATCTCAGGTTGGGAATGGAGCTCAACCTGAGGAAACACCAAGGGCAAAAATGGTGAGAAGTCACAAGAGAGAAGTTAGCATTGTTGGCTGGAAGCGAGAGGATGGATGTTTATTGATGAGTTAGGTAATACTTCTCCCCTTTGATCAATCATTTCATGGTTATTTGTCTGTAGCATAAAATAAGACACAATGATGAGCTTTGGAAAGTGTTGCCAGTTATGTGGTAGTACATGATCGTGTACTTAAACATTTTATTGTGATTTTTAGTCTAAGGGTGGAATTTTACACTGCTGGGATTTAACAGTCTTAGCAAAGTCAATGGATTTTTGAATGGCTCTCAGCATTTTGCAGCTCACCCTCCACTGCAATAGGACATTTAAATTCCACCCATAACAAATTTATAGAGATTTGAGCCATAATCAGAATCTCATGCACTTTATCTCAACAGATCACTCCAAGGGTTGCACTACAATGGTTCTATGCTTCCCACTTTCCTCGGCTCTCCTTCAATCTTTCTCCACTCTCCTTCTCAATTTTATTCCTTTATACTTCTTTCTCATTCTCAGGACACTGAAAGTCAATTATTTCTATTCAGTGGAAATGAAAACCTTTCTTGTTGTAGCTTTCATAGGATTGCCTAGCCCTCTCTTCTCCCTGTTTCCTGCTTGCCCCATTCCATTTGCTGTCAAATGTTTTACCACATTCTTTAAATCCTTAATTCAGGAAGTTGCCTCATTTCCACTTTGTCTAACTCATCCATTCATTCTTTCGAGTCATCTACCTGGCTTGAACACTTTTCTTCTACCATCCAACACCCACTTCCCCACCATCTCGCCCACCCAGATCTTTTCTTCAAACCGATAGGTATTTTGGGCACAAATCTAATCTTCTGTTCTAAGAATAAAATAAATTGTATTTTGGGAAACTTGTTCATCATCAATGAGAGTACATCATGGCTACCACTCACGTAATCCTCTTTGTCCCTGTGCACCCTGAATTCATTACTGATGGCCAAGTGACATACTGAAATCTGTTTCTTTCTACCAGAATCCTTTATATTATTTTATTCTTTGCAAATAAGAAGCTAAAATAATCCAGCATAACGCACCATCAAGGTCGAAGGAGAGCAGAGGAAATGGAAAGTACAGAATCACTGTAATGCAAATGATTTTCCTTTATATTTGTGTTATCTTTTGACTCAATATTTCTGATGTTCTTCATTCTGCTACATCCATCCTCACACACTGAGAGCAAAATTTTCTAGCTGCATTGATCCAAAAGCCAGAAATTCCCACCTGACTAGCAATGGGGTTTCACATTGTCCGTAACTCACTTGCTAAAATTCCAATGGCTGGTGGGATGGGAGAATTCCCGCCTAAGTTTTCCAAAATGTAACCATTGCTACCTTAGTCCCAACCACCTATTATTCGCATTACTATAGAACTCCCTTCAAATCCATCAGTAGCCATGTCTTGCCCGTCTCTGCACCTCCTCCAATCTTGTATTCCCACTCCTTCCACATCCTTCGTTCCTCTGAATGGTCTTTCCTGCATCATCCCCAGCCCTTCCTTCCTCTGGCTGACCATTAGAGATAGGGTCTAACTTCAGCTTTTTCCCTCTATTACGAGCTCCCTCTATAAATCCCTGCACCTGCCCATTTTCTCACTTTTTCCTTAAAAGCTTTCTCAAAACTTTCTTATTCAACCAGGTTTCCAGTCATCATTCCCAATCACTCCTTTCATTGTTTGGCCTCTTGCTCTGTTTCCAACATGAACCCTTTTACAATGTTTACTGACATGGATGGTACAATATAGATACAAGTTATTGTTATCACGTAACAAGTCCTTTTGAGAGCATCAGCTGAGGTCCAATCAACACATATAAAGATGAATAGGATTCCACTCACTCACGTCATCCAGTCTTTCCATTTGTCCTTTGAGGGTAAAGTTATTGTGCCTTCTGGTGAATGCAGCCCATTAAATTAAAAGCTAGTAAGTAAGAACCAAACCGTGTTTTGTCGCGGGTTCCACTGGAGATTTATTGTTATCTGAACAAATGTCCCTGTAATGAAAGTTTAACCACTGAGCTCTGCACAGCGTAACACGTGCTGATGTGCATTAAGATTATCTTCAGGTCAGGGAAACAGCAACAATCTTACAATCAGCAGAGGATTTATGGCACCAAAGAATGGATCCGTGCATTTACTGTAAAGCACAAAATCATACCTGCCTGAACAGCTTATACCAGTTTTACATGTTCTACCTGCCCCATCTCCATTCCCCATTGAACACCACGATTATCTAGTTTATATTTTATTCATCCAGCCTGATTAGCAACACTTGCAGAATGTACTCAAGAGACCATTCTCACAAATGACCTCTGTGTCATCTAAACATACCCACTACACCAATTACTTTACGGATTTGAATAAATTGCCAACATAAGGCACTTCTTTCAAGTGAATCATTATCACAATTAGCCAAACAAAATCCCTTGTGCTACATGTATATAATTAACTGTGCTTAACTAAGTTTCTCTTTATGCAAATTAAGTACAAATGATTGCAAGGCATATCCACTCTCTGTCGAAGAAAACATTCTTTTTATCCTTTTCACAAAGGGGTAACTGCAATGTTCACACAGTTAGTTTCAGGTACGCCATTCTCCATAAATCATATGAATTATATCTATGATTTACATACACCCTGGAAATGATGGCTAAACAAAATGTTTGATGTTGGCTCTAAGGTTGTTCATTAACTTGTGTAAGTTGCCATATGTCACATAAAATACTAGCATACACTTTCATGTCATGTATAAATGGTAGACCACAGCTGGGCACTGTTAACATCTGGCAACAAGACTTGATTTCTTTTGTATATAACTGGGCTGGCTTGCTGTATACCCACTGAACACAATGAATTACATTGCATGAAGATAGATGAGAAAAGTGACCTTAGTTTAAACATGAAGTTCATGTCAAAAGTAATTTTTCCATGGGAAAACAAACTATACTCGCGTACAAACTATATCAACACACAAAGACTGAGAAAATTGATGGTGCTGTGCCTATTTTTTCCCAATGAAAGCTTCCATTATAGCAGGTAATGTGCCCCATGTGCATCCAACACCAGAAATACACCACCCACCAAGTTGGTATATCCATCAAAAAAGCACCATGGGGCTAAAACCTCAAACAAGCCTCAGTCTTTTGTAAATGCAAAAAGGGGTAAATAAAGCTAAGGTTTATTTATTAGTGTCACATTAGGCTTACATTAACACTTCAATGAAGTTACTGTGAAAATCACCACACTCTGGCACCTGTTTGGGTGCACTGATGGAGAATATAGCATAGCCAATGCACCTAACCAGCACATCTTTTGGACTGTGGGAGACAACCAAAGCACCCAGAGGAAAGTCACACAAACACAGGGAGAATGTGCAGACTCCACACAGACAGTGATCCAAGCCGGAAACCTAACCCAGGTCCCTGGCACTGTGAGGCAGCAGTGCCTCTCAGTGCCTAACTACCAGCAGTGTGAACCTGCCTTTATCAAACTGGTTTACTTTGAACATAGCTGACTGCCTCTTAGTGTTGAGAAGTTGGATGTTGAGTCTATTATCACAGAATCCTTATAGTGCAGAAGGAGGACATTCAGCCCATCAAGCCTGCACCGACAACAATCCTACCAAAGCCCTATCTCTGTAACCCCATGTAATTACCCTGACACTAACATGGATGGTCAATCCACCTAACCGACACAAATTTGGACTGTGGGTGGAAACTGGAGCACCCGGAGGAAATCCATGCATACATGAGGAGAACATCCACAGAGACAGTCACCCGAGGTCGGAGTTAAGCCAGGGTCCCTGATACTGCGAAGCAGCTGTATTAACTACTGTGCCACCGTGTAGCCCTAATCACGTTCCAATCAGGCTTCGGGTAGCATGTCTATTTTCTAAGGGGAGAATTACTTCAACTGATTCATAATAATTGCATGCAATATTTATGTAAATTATATATTTGCTTCAGACATTTTCACTTCATTAGCATCAATATCAGTTAGAGTGCAAAAAAAAAGTCCTTGACCCAATTACCTGAGTTCCATTTTTCCCACTCTGAGCACATCCCAAATGATAAAATTATAATTTGGCCACATGATAAAAGCACAAGCACAATTCACTGCTAAATCTTATGGCTTACCTTCACTTTTAAATAGAGTAAACTAACCAAAGAGACGTGTGTGGTTCGATCAATCAACCACCTATTTATTCATTAAAAATTCTTTTGGAATCAGCATATTAGACACGTGAACATTGCACGCAATGCAATCAGTCAATAAAGGCTTCAAAACAATTAAATTCATCATGTACGGATTATCTGGATTGCAGTTGTTTTGCAAGGGCATACATGACAATATTAGAGGTTTGACAATATTGGACAGATTTTGCACATGGATGAGAGAAGTTACAATTTGTTATTCAATAGCATTGCAGAGGAAGATATTCTCCTCCCATTAAAAGATTGACCTTTTTTGCTCAGTAAAATTGAGAGAGACTTCCCAAAAAAAAAACATTTTATCCGGCTGCAATGAGATGGTTTCTTTGTTCAACACAAGGCCATTGAAGAAGAGAACGGTCTGGCGTGCAAAGTAATCAGTGCTGGTAAGATTGAAGGAAGGCAGAGAAACTGATGAGGTTACATCAGCATCAAACAGGAAGCAAAATCATGTCACTGAGAAATCTGTGAAGTTGATTGCTTTTGAAAGACTGACTTTAAAATCATATCATGAGCTTTTAAAACTGAAGGTGTCTCTTTCAGATGATGAGAGATTATAAGCTAATGGCACTTTTGAGTTTTGAAACAGGCACATGCACTATAAAAAGTGGCAGTCACGAGCAAAAAGGGGCTTTTTACTTCTTTCTTTATTGCATTTATGATTTTGTTTTAGTTACCTTTGTAGGGGAGTCTACAACCCTCCCAATCCTTAGACTTACTATTATTTTTACAAGGTTATAAGCCTCTTCTTTTAAGCTAATACTATTCTTAACTCCATGGAAAGAAAGAAATGGATCACTTTTACTGAATCTCTGCTTTTCAATTGAATGTATTTTTGTTGAATATTTTGAATTGTTTATTTTAATCTCTCCCACTGTTTGCTTACCCCTCCATACCTTTCAGTCTATTTTCTTCAAACAATCTTAACCAGCCCTCTCCTTGTATCTATGTGATTGGCTTTGCTTAAGTTGAGGATTCATGCTTATGATTGCAGTGTGCTGTTTCCAAACTTAATGTGGAATTCAGTTTTATTATGATCATTGTTTTCAAGTGGATCTATTTCTATGACATTACTAATTAACCTTGCCTCATTGCATAATGCTAGATCTAAAGTAACTTTATCTCAAGTTAGTATTGCTCCAAGAAAGTGTCACAAAAGTATGCTACAAACTTCGAGTCAATGAAGTTGATCACCTTGTGTTTGAAGCAAGTGCATACTGTATACATACTTGGTTGTTGAATATCATCTTACCATATGAATAAGACAGAATATTACTATATTATCGTACAGCAAATGTCAAACACACAGGATTTTCTGCACAATTCCTTACCTCACTATATGGTTTCCAGAGGCAGGAGCAAAGTCTATGATGTTTTGTGCAGCTTGCCTGATTTAATGACCACAATGGTGACCCCATCCATTACCCAAAATCCAGGGCAACTTTGCCATGCCATTTCTGGAAGCCCTAATGCAACTGCATGTCAGTCAAGCAATTAATTGTCTGATGCCAGGCTTTCCATTCCTGTCAGTGCAAAGCTCCTGCCCTTAGAAGTGCCTCTAATCAAAGGAACAGCAATTCATCAGACCTAACAGCTCCATCAGGGGTGTGGAGGTCCTGCAACATCAGCAAGTTGTGAGACTTGTCACGTCTAGTGTGGCAGACCCCCCCGGTGGGGGTAGGAGTGGGGGAAACAAATTTGCTAGTAAGGCTGTTGGAGGGATGTTCTTTTCTCAAAGAAAGAAAGGCCTTGTTGCCCATATTGAGTCACCCGATGCCCAATCAAGAATGATTCCCTCATCCTGAGCTGTCACTCTGAGGGTCCTACCGTGTTATACTGGGCAACCCCCTAACATCTACTACTGGTACTCTACCACCAATGGGCAGTTCAATAATGCCCATAAATGGCCCTTGATTAGCAGAAAGACCATCAGTCATTTTCCCTGTTACTGGTAAAATGCCAATTGGAAGGCAAGGGATATACCACCCCCGGAATCCTACCCAATCTTTCACACCCCCACCTCTCAGCATACACCCTGAGGTCCTGTAAAAGTCAAACCCCAATGTCCTGTCTGTAAATATCAGATGTAAACCTTACAGCCTAGCAAAGACACAGACACAATGCCCAGAGACTGATGTTAAACAATGTTAGGAAAGCAAGTAAGCAAAGGAACATAATGCCATCCAGATCGTGCCCAAATGTAACAATTCCAATTGGTACAAAGGAACATCCCACAAAAGCAGTGGGATAGCTACCTGCTAATCCACCTTCGTGGTTTTGTTAAAGATAAAATGAGTCCAGGGCAGGAGGCAACTTTGTCCAGTCTTTTTCAGATAGTAGCATTTCCAAGGGTGACTGGGCTCTCATCTGGAAGACAGAAGTGTCAGCTCAGATTACAAGCCTCCAGAGTGGGGCTTGAACTCCTGACCTTCTGGTACAGAGATACAAGTGTGGCCACAGAACCATAAACTGCTGCTCAGTGAGAGCAAAATTGGCTTGTCATCAATAATTGCCAGAAATCGTATGTGCATTGGTTAATGATAGAACTATTCAAGAATGTAATGAGATGCAAAACAAGATTGGAAAGATGGATGAGATAATCAAGGATGGGCTACTCGTTGGTGACATGTATAGAAAGGGAGAGGAGAAAATTATAGTTGAAGAAATGAACAGAATTAAAAACAGATAGGAGGTAGTTGCAAGACAGAGATGGAACTGTCAGAAGCAGGTATGACAAGAGAGCTGTCGGAACCAGGAATGGGAGGAGAGAGAGCTGTCAGAATCAGAAATAGGGGGAGGGAGCTGAGGGAAACAAGTGTGGGAGGAGAGAGAGCTGTCGGAATCGGGAGTGGGAGGGGAGAGAGAGCTGTCGGAATCAGGAATGGGAGGAGGGAGGGCTGTCAGAATCAGGAATGGGAGGGGAGAGAGGGCTGTCGGAATCAGGAATGGGAGGGGAGAGAGGGCTGTCAGAATCAGGAATGGGAGGGGAGAGAGGGCTGTCAGAATCAGGAATGGGAGGACGGAGGGCTGTCAGAGTCAGGAATGGGAGGGGAGAGAGGGCTGTCGGAATCAGGAATGGGAGGGGAGAGAGGGCTGTCGGAATCAGGAATGGGAGGGGGGAGGGCTGTCGGAATCAGGAATGGGAGGAGAGAGGGCTGTCGGAATCAGGAATGAGAGGGGGGAGGGCTGTCAGAATCAGGAATGGGAGGGAGAGAGGGCTGTCGGAATCAGGAATGGGAGGGGAGAGAGGGCTGTCGGAATCAGGAGTGGGAGGGGAGAGAGGGCTGTCGGAATCAGGAGTGGGAGGGGAGAGAGGGCTGTCGGAATCAGGAGTGGGAGGGGAGAGAGCTGTCAGAATCAGGAATGGAAGGAGGGAGAGCTGTCGGAATCAGGAGTGGGAGGAGAGAGAGCTGTCGGAATCGGGAGTGGGAGGGGAAAGAGGGCTGTCAGAATCAGGAATGGGAGGACGGAGGGCTGTCAGAATCAGGAATGGGAGGGGAGAGAGGGCTGTCGGAATCGGGAGTGGGAGGGGAAGAGGGCTGTCAGAATCAGGAATGGGAGGACGGGGGCTGTCAGAATCAGGAATGGGAGGGGAGAGAGGGCTGTCGGAATCGGGAGTGGGAGGGGAAAGAGGGCTGTCAGAATCAGGAATGAGAGGACGGAGGGCTGTCAGAATCAGGAATGGGAGGGGAGAGAGGGCTGTCGGAATCAGGTGGGAGGGGAGAGAGGGCTGTCGGAATCAGGAATGAGAGGGGGAGGGCTGTCAGAATCAGGAATGGGAGGGGAGAGAGGGCTGTCGGAATCAGGAATGGGAGGACGAGGGCTGTCGGAATCAGGATGGGAGGGAGAGAGGGCGTCGGAATCAGGAATGGGAGGGGAGAGAGGGCTGTCGGAATCGGGAGTGGGAGGAGAGAGGGCTGTCGGAATCGGGAGTGGGAGGAGAGAGGGCTGTCGGAATCGGGAGTGGGAGGAGAGAGGGCTGTCGGAATCGGGAGTGGGAGGAGAGAGGGCTGTCGGAATCGGGAGTGGGAGGAGAGAGGGCTGTCGGAATCGGGAGTGGGAGGAGAGAGGGCTGTCGGAATCGGGAGTGGGAGGAGAGAGGGCTGTCGGAATCGGGAACAAGGGAGAGTGAGATGTCAAAAGTGCGATCAGGATGGATGAATAGATCTCACGGAAGATAGGAATGTGTGGTAAACTGCCAAAATCAGGAGTTGGAGCAGAAGGAGAGCTGTTGGATTTAGCACAAGGACAGAGATGCTAGAATCAGAGCCAGTTGGCTTTTCTTATAGCTATTTGAATTAAAACACAAAGGCTGCAATAACAGGAGCAATAATATATCACTTCTGCACTAACTCTGAAAGTTACTGTCAAAGCAGACTGAAGCAGCTGAAACCTTTCTCAGTAAGGATCACCACTGAGAATGCGAGAGTTCACAGTATCTAAAAAGCAGGACAAAAGCGTGGGGTTATGGGAATTGGGCCTGGGTGTGATTGTGGTTGGTACAGACTCGACGGGCCAAATAGCCCCCTCCTGTACTGTAGGAATTCTATGATTCTAAAAATGAAGTGAACTCCAAAACGCATGGCCAGAAAGCAAGGAAAGCACCTGGTCAAGACAATTGTGCTTGGAGAAACGCAAGAACAAGACCAATGAGTGGGACAGAAATGGCAGTAGCAACAGCACACAACATTGATATAGGATTTCAGATGATACAAATGGGAAGCCTTGAATTAAGTAAAACTTTTCAGCATAGTGTTACAGCCATATCAGGAAGGATAAAAATGATTCCCCTGATGTACCACACCAAGTCATTTTATAACAAAGTCTTTTTTGCAAATTAGGTTTCAACGTCTGTACTTAACCGTTTAAGTGCTGATTGCAAAGAAATTAGTCTGGCAAGCTTTCTTAAGTTTAAAACAAAAACAGAGTAGTTAAAAGGCCACCCAGATACAGATATCAACTTTCATAACATACTCGTACATAAACAAGCATGAAGAATCACAAGCTACAGAGTAGGTAGTTACTTTCTTAATCAAATTAAACTTCAATGTTAAAAATTAACAAAAAAAAGAGAATTCATTGTTTGAGTCCTTCGTTGTGGCAAAATTTTATTCCACAATGATCATAAAATTCCAGGAGTGGAAACTCATATAACTGCAATTGCATGGGATAATGTTTTAAAGCATAATTCATCTTTTCCGGAAGGCAATGATTTTTGCACTGGAGGTTTCTTTCGGTGGCAATTCACAATCTCTGTGCTGGCTTATTGTACTGACAGAGCTAAAGCTTGGCTTGAGGGAGGAGGGCAGGGAATGTGTTACTGCTACATTGGCAGGTTTTCTAGACTACTGTAGCTTGCATGCTGTATTAAAAAGATTTCAAAAATGGTTACTCCAATCACATGACCTTCATTCATCAGAATGATTTCAGAAGGTATTTGTTTAATTCACGTCTAAAACAATGGTGGCTTTTGTTTCATGGCTGAAGTGGTTAGATTGTGTAATGTCTCAACCTTTAACCCCTGAATATCCATTATGCATCTTGATGAGACAGGCAAAAATCTGTCATGGTAGATAGACTGTCTATTGCTGCAATTGCCTAGTAACCTTGCACATTTATAAATGTATAGTTTTCAGTAACTCCTATAGAAGATTTATTGACATCAGCAGGTGTGAAATTCCAGAGAAGACTGTCATAGCAAGTCTGAATTGTACTGCATATTGGAAATTTCCAGAAAACCTGCAATACTTGTGGTTGCCATCTTAAGTCAGTGTCTTTTCTTGCTCTTAAAGTGTTTTTTTTTGATCAGCCAGTGAAATTACAGATTGAGGCAGAAGCCCCTTCACCAAAATTTCTCTACAATTCACAATTCTAGCAGTACATAGAGTACTATCAGTCTGCAATCTACTTTCAGGAGTGCCAGAAGAATTGACACACACAGTTGAATACAGGAAAAGACTCCCTGATTGGTCCATTAATTAATTCCTTAATCAGGGAGTTCATATTCCAGTAGGTCAATCTCAATGGCCTGATTGAAGTCATTACACACCACTCATGTACATGTCACACCAACATGACACTATGACAAAGCACTCAACCCAGCAAGTTTAAACCAGTGTTTGTAGTCCATGTGAATCTCATCTCATACTGTCAATATAACATAAAATAGAATTATGATCATAGAAGAGAATCATAGAATCACTACCATACAGAAGGAAGCCATTTGGGCCATCAAGCCCTATCCCTGTAATCCCATATATTTACCCTGCTAATCTCCCTGACACAAAGGGACAATTTAGCATGGCCAATCTGCCTAACTGCCTAACCTACACAGAATCCCTACAGTGCAAAAGGCTTACTCATCAGAGCAGAGAGGATGTTCCCATTTTTGAGTTCTTCAAGCCTGCACCAATTCTCCAACAGAGCATCCCACCCAGATCCCATCCCCATAATCCCACATATTTACCCCACTAATATTCTGAACCTACATACCTTGGGATACTTAAGGGGCAGTTTAGCCATGGTCAATTAACCTAACTGCACATCTTTGGGACTGGGAGGAAACTGGAGCACCATGAGAAAACTCATGCAGACATGGGGGACAATATGCAAACTTCACACAGGCAGTTATCTGAGGCTGGAATTGAGCATCAGGCCCTGGTGTTATGAGCAATAGTGGTACTCTTCTATTCCTTTCTCATGTAATTACAAATATTTACGTTAAATGCATCTCTCCTATTCACATCAACCACTTCATGTGGCAACAAGTTCTACATTCTCTCTATTCTTTGAGTAGAGGAGTCACTCCTGGCATTCCTCTTTGGATTTATAAAAAAAAACTATCTTATATTTATACCCCTAGTTTTGAAATCCTCAAAAGTGGGAACATTCTCTCTACTCTGATTAGTAAGTTTGGGGATGACATAAAAGTTGGTGGTCTTGGGGATAGCAATGAGGACCATCAGAGGATATAGCAGGATATAGATCAATTGGAGACTTGAGTGGGGAGGTAGCAGATACAGTTTAATATGGACTGATGTGAGGTAATGCATTTTGGAAGGTCTAACACAAATAGGAAATATACAGTAAATGGCAGAATCCTTAAGAGTATTGATAGGCAAAGGGAACTGGGTATACAAGTACTCAAGTCACTGAAAGTAGCAATGCTGGTAGAGAAGATCATCAAGAAGGCATATGGCATGCTTGTCTTCATTGGCCGGGGCGCTGAAGTTAAAAATTGGCAAGTCATGTTGCAGCTTTATAGAACCTTAGTTAGGGTGCCCTTAGAATATAGTGTTCAAATCTGGTTGCCACGCTACTGGAAGGACGTGAGGCTTTGGAGACGATACAGAAAAGATTTACCAGGTACGAAGGGCATCAGCTATGAGAAGTTGGAGAAACGTGGTTTGTTCTCACTGGAATGATGAAGGTCGAGGGCTGATCTGATAGAAGTCTACAAGACTATGAGAGATATGGGCAAAGTGGATAGTCAGAAGCTTTTTCCAAGGGTGGAAGAGGCAATTACTAGGGAGCGCAGGTTTAAGGTGCGAGGGAAAGTTTAAAGGAGATGTACGAGGCAAGTTTTTTTTTTACACAGAGGATGGTGAGTGCCTGGAACTCGTTGCCAGGGGAGATAGTGACTTTTAAGGGATGTCTTGACAAATACATGAATAGAATAGGAAGAGAGGGATATGGTCCCCCAAAGGGTAGGAGGTTTTAGTTAAATTGGGTTGCATGGCTGGTGCAGGCTAGTAGGGCCAAAGGGCCTAATCTTGTGCTGTAATTTTGTACATTCTATCCTATTGACCCCTTCATTCAGGCAGTTTTCAGCTTTTCTTTTCAAGAGAAAAGATTCCCCCGCATGTTCAATCCTTGCTGATAGCTATACAATTTCTGATCTTCAAAGATAAGGACAACTCCTGGGATTCATTCAAAGGCACACTGGATGATCAGACAGTCATGCTCCATTGTGTCAAATAATCTCTTGGTGATGCTGTGTGGAATTATAGAATATTGAATCCCTACAGTGTGAAAGAAGGTCATTCAGTCCACCGAGTCTGCAGCGACCACAATCTCACTCAGGCCCTATTCCTGTAACCCCACATATTCACCCTTCTAATTTCCCCTAACACATAGGGGCAATTTAGCATTGCCAATCCATCTAATCCACACTTATCTGGACTGTAGAGGGAAACCCACACAATATGGAGAGAACGTGCAGACTCCACACAGCCAATCACACAAGGCAGGAATCAAACCAGGGTCCCTGGCAGTGTGAGGCAGCAGTGCTAACCACTGTGCCACCGTGATGCCTGGTGTCTTGGCTTACATGTGAAGAGTATATCCAACATCCATGATCCAAACTTCAGTTTAACAATATCTTCCAGAGAAAAACAAAGAAAACTTGGGGAGGCAATCTGTCAAACTGAATATGCAAAACAGATTTGGTTTCTCTAAACACTGCGTATGCAACTTACTACCATAAACGTGAGTATTATGCAAAACAGTCACAACATTTCATCAGAGTTGATAAGGATGCAATTTAATTATGCTGTCTTGGGAATTATACATTTTAGTCAAAAAAAATAAAGTGACCATTATATCTCCCTTAGGCATAATCACAACTGATGGGATATTAAAAGACATTTTTGATTATAACAGAGGAAAGATAATGAGATTAATGTTATAATTGCACTGATATAATGTTGTTGCTAAGACAACATGGCAAGTCCAAAGCTTCACATCTTCATCCTTCAAAATAAAGTTATACATGAAAATACTTCTCACATAAATGAGAAATCACAATACAAACAACTGGGGTTTAATCTTCTATATAGTTGAACTATTATGTGCATATTTTAATAATTAAAAAGGCTATCCTACATATACATTTTTAATGCATTAAATTTGCCAGGTTTGCTTACAATCCATGTGTATCACCCAGAAATATTTTATACCAACATGCCTTAAGGCTACATATCTTAAGGTAATGGGATGCATGGAACACCACAAGATGCCCAAACATATAATACAGAAAATAAAGCATTGTTATTTCTTGGAAAACGTGCTGGATAACGTTGCCAAACTAATCAGTGAAATGGAGAATGAATGGCCTAATATTAATGGCTAAAGATAATGATAATGATCAAATTGAGAAGAATACACCATTGCTTGACGTATGAAAAGGTAAGAAAGCTGAAAGGGAAGCTCTAGCAATACTGTTTAGCTGAATTTATTTTCCACATTGCCTGCAAGATGTAAAATCCAGCAGTGCTTAGAAATAAATGCTGATTCTGTTTGCTACTCTCAATACTTATGGAGCCTGACATTAAGATTGGCTTCTAACCTCTTTAGATATGACTACATTCATCTCAGTCAAGGTGCAAAGTCAAAGCTTATTTCAGATGCTAATTCCACATTAGACATACCAAAACAAAAGTAAAACACTAAGAATGCTTGAAATCTGAAATAAAAACTGAATGCTGAGAACATTCAGTGATTCTGTAATATTTGTAGAGAGAGAAACAGACTTGATATTCCACCATATGATTCATGAATCCTTTCAGAAACCCTTGAGGCACACTGCTGGTCACAAGCCTGCAGTTTAAAATACAATCCTCTACAATCACCCTCTGTCTTCTGTCATCGAGCCAATTTTGTATCAAATTGACCTCACTCCAAATCCTATGAAATTTAACCTTATGCAATAACCTACTATGTGGTACCTAGTCAAAGGCCTTGCTAAAATCCATGGAGACAATCTCAATTGCACTGCCCTCAGTTACCTTCTTGGTTACCCCTTTAAAAAACTTAATAAGATTTTTGAGACATGATTTTCCACTCACAAAATCATGCTAATTATCCCTTATCAGTCCTTGCCTCCCTAAATGCCTGTAGATCCTGTCTCTCAGAATATCTAACAGCTCACTCATTGCATATGTGAGGCTCACTAGCCTGTAGTTCCCAGGCTTTTCCCTGCAACCCTTTTTAAACAAAGGCATCACATTTGCCACCCTCTAATCTTCAGACACCTCAACTGTGACCATCAATGATTCAAATATTTCTGCTAGGGGACCCACAATTTCCTCCTCAGCCTCCCACAACATCCCAGGGTAGACTTCATCAAGTCCCAGGATTTATCTATCTTGATGCTTTAAGATTTCCAGCACCTCCTTCTCTGTAATATGTACACTACTCAAGACATCACTATTTATTTCCTGAACTTCCCTAACATCCAAGACACTCTTAACAATAAATGTTGATGAGAAATATTCATCACTAATAAATCTGCACATAGATGACCCTGTTGATCCTTAAGAGGCCCTACTCTCTTCCTTGTTACTGTTTTGCTTTTTATGTATTTGTAGTAACTCTCCGGCTACTTTTTTGCCTTATCTGCCAAAGCAATTTCATGTCCCTTTTTGCTCTCCTGAATTCTCTCTCAACTTTACACCCTCTATATTCTTCAAGGGACCAACTTGACCCCAGCTGCCTACTTCTTCTTGACCAGAACCTCAATATTCCAAGTCATCCAGGGTTCCCTACTTCTACCAGCTTTGCCCTTCACTCCAAAAGGAATGTGCTTATCCTGAACCCTGGTTAACACACTTTCAAAAATCTCCCAAATACCAGACACCCCTTTGCTTGCCAACAGATTCCCCCAATCAACTTTTGAAAATTCCAGCCTGATCCCATCAAATGACCTTGGCTCAATTTAGAATTTTAACTTTTGGGCCAGATCTCTCATTCTCCAAGGCTATCTTAAAACTAATGGAGTTATGGTCACTGATCCCAAAGTGATCACTCACTGACATTTCTGTCACCCGCCTCTCCTTATTTCACAAGAGGAAAGTTTTGCCCCTCTCTAGTTGGGCCATCCACATACTCAATAAGAAATTTCTCTTGAATGCATTTAACAAATTTTTCACAATCCAAGCCTCTAATACTATGGCTGTCCCAGTCAATGTTGGGACAGTCCCTGCTATTACTATCTGATTTTTCTTAGTATTATCTATAATCTCCTTACATATTTGCTCTTCAATTTCCTGCTATCTGGGGGCCTATTCTACAATCGTATCAAAGAGATTTCTCTCTTATTTTTCAGTTTTACCCCGATAGACTCAATGGGCAAACCCTCAGTATACTCCCTGATCAAAAACACAACTCTCCCTTCTCTCTTAACTCCTGTTCTATTTTTCTTATAGTATCTGCACCCTGGAACATTGAGCTGCCAGTTCTGCCCCTACCTTAACTATATTTCAGTAAGAGCTATAATATTCCATTCCCATGTACTCATCCATGCCTTGAGTTCATCTTCCATGCACCTCAGGTCTCTTGTATTGAAATAAATGCAGCTTAATCTAGATTTCCCTTGTTCTCCGCCCTGCTCTTACCTGACCTGACTAGTACTAGAAGTACTGACATTGCCTTTACTATTTAACAGCCTCCCTACTGTTTTGCATCCCACCCTTCCCCAGCCCCAGCCAAACTAGTTTAAACCCTCCTAAGTGGGTCTAGCAAATCTCCCCTCCAAGCTATCAGTCTCCTCCAGTTCAGGTGTAATCCATCCCTCTTCCCCAGGAAAGATCCCATGGTCCACAAATCTAAACTCCTGCCCCCTGCACCAGCTCTCAAGCCAGGCATTCTGGCTAATCTTCCTATTTATACTCTCACTGGCATATGGCACCAGCAGTAGTCCAGAAATTATTACCTTCGAGGGCCTGTACTTTAGCCTAACTCTCTAACCCTTCAGAGATTTTCTTGACTCTATAGAGGCAACACACTATCCTGCAATCTTGATCGCAGCCATAGAAACACCTGTCTGTGCTTCTAACTAGCGGTTCCCCTTTTACTATTGCTCACTTGCTCTTTGCCTGACCCTGTTCTCAGTAAAACTAGTTGTGGTGCCACTGGCCTGGCTGCTGCTCATATTTTCCCCTGAGAAGGTAATACCTCCACAATAGCCAAAACAGTACACCTGTTTGAAAGGGGAATAGCTACAGGAAACTCCTGCACTACCTGCCTGCCTCTCCTGGTAGTCACCCATCTACCTGACTGAACATTTGATATGACAATTTTCCTATAAACTAGTGTCTCTCACACTCGCTGCTCCCTGTATGCTTCACAGTGCGGCCAGCTCTTTCTCCAACCAAACAATGCAGTCTGTGAGGAGCTGCAGCCGAACATACTTCTTGTAGACAAGCATTAGATTGCTTGCTGATTTCCCACATCTCGCAGGCGGAGCATACCATTGGCAGTTAGGGCATACTGTCCT
The DNA here is from genome assembly GCA_024679065.1 of Sphyrna mokarran. Taxonomy (NCBI): domain Eukaryota; kingdom Metazoa; phylum Chordata; class Chondrichthyes; order Carcharhiniformes; family Carcharhinidae; genus Sphyrna; species Sphyrna mokarran. The sequence goes on along the minus strand of JAGIQG010000003.1, from coordinate 97,152,446 downwards.
TTTACAGTTAAAAGGATGAAAGAATCTCAACTCACTTTTCCTTTGCTTGTGATCTTCATAGTGAGTTTTTTTTTGTTAGAGGAGGTAATAGGAAGGAAAACATTGAAGTAGTATTTTGAGTTTAACTGTCCCTTGACAACAGATCCTCCATAAACCACTGTCTGGAAGCAGTGACTGCACCAATGTAGCTGGCTCAGTTCAGTTCCTGGTCAATGGTAACCCCTAGGATGTAGATAGTAGGGGATTGAGTAATGGTAATGTCATTGAATATCAAGAGGAGATGGTTAAATTCTCTCTTGTTGAAGATGGTCATTGCCTGACAATTGTGCAGCACAAACATTACTCACCATTTATCTGCCCAAGCCTGAATGTTTTTCATGTTAGATAATACTGTCAACAACTCTTCTATCACTTTGCTGACCATTGAGAGTAGACTGATACAGCAGTAATTGGTTGAGCTGGATTTATCCTGTTTCAAGACCTGAGCATTTTCCCACATTTCCAGGTAGATGCCTGTGTTGTAGTTGTACTGGAACAGCTTGACTAAGGGAGCAGCTAGTTCTGGAGCACAAGTCTACAGTACTATTGCCAAGATACTGTCAGGGCCCATAATCTTTACACTATCCAGTGCCTTCAGTTATTTGTTGATAACATGGGAAGTGAAGTGAATTAGCTGAAGATTGGCATTTGTGATACTGGGGATCTCAGGAGGAGGTCGAGATAGAATTGAATACGAAGAGCCTGAATTAAACAGTAAATAAAATGGTACTCCAAGATATGCACAATACGCTAGCATGGATAAATGCAAAACTTAGAACAGATGTCAGAAGAATTTAATGCAACCAGTCTTTACTTAGTTAAAGTTTATTATTAGTCACAAATAAGGCTTACATTAATACTGCAATGAAGTAGAGGCAAAAGTGTTAGATCCATTACAGAGCCAGTTAGGTGGGATATATAACTGTTTATTCTGAATGGATAACCACAATGGCCTCTGTCTTTAACTTGTAATAGCGACTAAGGCCCAAACTCTATCACCTTGCCCTCCCGTCCCTCCCCCACAACTGCCCTTCTAGAATCAGTACGGGCAAGGTTCCCAGAACAGAAATCTCTGTTGGCCTAGGAGGAATTTTACGATCTTGCCTGAGCGAGACGCTAAAATCCCACCCTAAATCTCAGGATCCTAAAATGGATTCTGATCAACCACAAGTGTTGACCTGATTACTGTTGTACAGGATCTGAGAAACAAGCTGTCATACAAAATTTAAAGCCACAAAAATCTCTTTACTATGGTTTCTGAAAACTTGCCAAAAATACCAAACTAACCACAATTTGGAGCAAGGAAAAAAAGTCCAAGGTAAATCATTGTAAGGGTTTGTTCAGTAGGTCTTGCAAAGAGGATCAGAGGTTTGTTAAGGTTGAATAGTGCAAATAGATGCAACATAACTATATACATATGTTTAAAGTGTAGCCCAAACTAAGAATTAACTGTACGTTGACTTCTCCTTCACTCTTTCCATGCTGTTATCTTGTCTACTCTCATGTAATTCTCTATATCATACTGTAGGGAGTACATTTCTCCAGACCCACATTAACACTTGCTATGCCAAACATCTTTATATGACACTATTGTATGAAGATGTTAATATTTAATCATATTGTTTGACAGAATAAAGATGTTTCCATTAGTTTTTTAATTTTGCCTGACTTCCCTTGAAAAGTGCAATTGTCTCTCTACTTCCCATATTGCACAATAGGTTGGGTTTTATGTCACCCTGCTATGTTTTTGTCAAGGACAGGGGCAGAAAATGTGAGGGCTGGCAAGACCACCACCTTCCTGCCTATCCTCATAACACAATAAGTGGACAGCTGTCAGATTCAGCAAACCACACATTTTTAAATGAATAATTAACAGTCAAGTGAGTGAAATAATATGGTGGTCACACTATAAAATGGTTGGTGTAGACAGGCAGATGGGAGTGTGCAGGCCACTTTCAAAGGAAACAGCTTAAAGGGGGGAGGAAGTGGGGTACATCCTTCATGGGATCTCCTATGGGCATCGGGACACAGCTCCCATGATAATAGCCTCTTTTTGTTCCTCTCCACCTAGCCTCTGAAAACTTTTTGCACCCTCCTTTCCTGGTCTCCCCGACCGCATCCTGTCCAATATTGCTGACTTTCCTTACTTTAAGATCCATGCCCTCTTCATGAGTGGGCCTGCTTGCAGTGTTGGCAGCACCCACTATTCCGTTCTGGTGTTGCTGGCACATCAGATTGGCCAGCAGTACACAAGGGTGAGAGGCAGGGGTCCCACTCTTTCGCCTGCAGGAAGAACATTATGGCTGTGGGTTGAGCATCTTTCAAGCTCATTGATTCTGGCTGATTCTGCAACAGGAGAGAGTGCTTATACATGCAGCTCTAATAACAACCCCACCACCCTTCCCTCGCTGGTGAAATCCAGCCTTATAAGTATATAGTTTTCTTACTTCTTGTTGTGTGATGCGTAGGCCATCTAAAGAGTATACTTAAATCCTCAGATTCCAGGAGAACACAGTTAAAAACGATCAACAAGGATTTGGCATCTTGCCAAGAGTTTCAGAAGGCTAAACCACAAAGTGCAATGTTGGAAAAATCACCAAATCAATACAATATGTTGTACCTGAATAACATTCCAGTGGATCAAACAAACAGTCATACAGCTTAACAGTACAGAAAGAGTGCCTTTCGCTCAAAATATTTGCACCACCCATCAAGCAGTCCAATCTGTTCTAATCCCATTTTCCAGCGCTTGTTTGCATGCTGTTGCTTTTCAAGTGCTCGTCTAAATGTTTGTTAAATGTTGTGAGGGTTCCTGCTTCTACCACTCTGTCAGGCAGAGAGTTCCAGATTCCTATTTCCTTGGGGAAAAGAAGGTTTTCCTCAAATCTTCTCTAACTCCCCTGCCCCTAGCTTAGTATCCTTGGTTTTTGACCCCTATACAAAGGAGAAAAGATTCTTCCAACCTACCCTATCTACAATCCTCGACCTGGAAAGGGGATTGGGGGAGACACTGGTGAGCCTGAAAATTTCTGTCCTAGGCCCGCTAATGATATTTAAATATATGTTAATGAAGATTACCATAGTTTATGCACTCTGCACCAATTTCTGGTATGGTGCTGGCTGTCAGACACTCGCAGAGGCCATGGTGTCCAGCGGGGAACCCGCAAAATGGTCTTTGCTGTATCCTCCCCACCCTCTGTGCTACAAAAGCAGCACAGCAAGATGGGAGCATCACCAGTTCACAACAATATTAAGAACAACTGTAACTTGAGACCAGGACTTTGAACAATATTACCATGTTTCAAATCAACATGCCACAAAAGAGTGAAAAATAAATATTGTTTACTGTTCAGTTCTTCTGAAATGCCTTGAGTAAAAGTGACACAAAGCTCCTGATGCATTCATTCACAAATATCGAATCATAGAATTCCGACAGTGCAGCAAGAGACCATTCAACCCATCGAACACAGACTCTCTGGAAGAGCATCCCACCCAGGCCCTCCTCTCTGCCCTAACCCCGTAACCCACAGATTTATCATGCTAACCCACCAAATCTGCATATCTCTATGGATTCCTTGAAGTATACGGATCAGAAATATCACAGGTTTGACCACATTACAAATATTATGTTTTGGGGTGCACTGATCCACCAATCTCAGTTTGCATTATAGTTTCCCCTATTTCAAAAATACCATTTGACAGGAATTGTATGATTGTCAGGTGAAAATCTTTCGTTACAGAATCACTTCAATAATATTGCACTGGTTGTATTTAACTATATATTAGCATGATCAAGCCCTAGCTCACTCGATACTTACACTTCTCATTGTGAAGCATACACGATTATCCATGGGTCAAACCTCAAATTTACAATCAGTTAGCTCACCATAGTCAGGATAAAGGGCTCCTGGACAAAAAGAAAAGTAGCCAAAGGTTTTCATAGTGAAAAGAAAGTCCACATCAGATGAAGATATCATGAGATAAAACTAGAATGTAGTCCAAAGATAAAAACATAGACCCAAATATACCTTGAACACAGCAAACCATTCTTACTGTCTCCCAGGCTTGAAAAGAAGCAGACACTCTAGAAAGCATGGAAAATGAGCAGACGTGAGAGTGAAACAACATAGTCCCAAGGCCCCCTTCCCCAGCTTACTCCTGGTAAACGTCCAATGTCTGGAAAACAAACGAGATGAACTTAGAGCCAGCCTCACTTTCCAAAGGGAACTGAGAGACTGCTGTTTCACAGAAACCTGGCTCACTCCTGCTTCACCGGACAGTGCCCTACAACCAGAGGGTTTTTCAATCCATTGAATGGGCCACACAGCAACCTCAGGCAAAGTTAGAGGGGGTGGGGTCTGCTATCTAATCACACCTTGTTGTGCCTAGACATAGCAACACTGCAACCTTTTGCTCCCAAACCTAGAATACCTGACGCTAAAATGCTGCCCTTACTACCCTCCATGGGAGTTCACCTCTGTTACTCTGATGGCAGTTTACATCTTACCCCATGCAGACATGAAGATCACACTGGAAGAAATATACACCACTACGAATAGCCTTGAGACAGATCATCCCAAGGCCTTGTTCATTGTGGCCAGGGAATTCAATCAGGTCAAGATCCAAGAGTGTACTATCAAGTTACCATCAACATGTCTCCTGTCCCACCACAGGCCCAAACATCCTCCACCACTGCTACACAAATATCAAACATGCCTACCACTCTTTTGCCCTCCCACACTTTGGCAAATCTGACCACAAGGCTGTGATCCTGCTCCCGGCTTAAAAGCAAAAACTGAAGAAGAAGAATTCATCAAAGAAAGTCATGCAATGTTGGTTTGAGGTATCGGATAATCTCTTAAGGGGCTGCTTGGAGTCAGTGGACTGGTGAGGATTTAAAAACTCTGCGACCAGCGTGAACGAGTACACCACAATAGTAACTGACTTCATTAGTAAGTGTGTAGAAGACTGTTTGCCAAAGAAGCAAATCCTTGTGTTTCCCAACCGGAAACCATGGATGAACAGGGATATCCACTGCTTGCTGAAATCCAGGTCTGAGGCATTCAAGTCAGGCAACACTGACCTATACAAGGAACCCAATACGATCTAAGGAAATCCATTTAAGATGCCAAAAGACAGTACTGAACCAAGCTAGAGTCTCAGGCTAACCACACCAACCCCCACAGACTATGGCAAGATCTGCAGAGCATAACAGGCTATAAGATGAAGGCATGTAAAGTCACCAGCTCCAACGCAGTTGGATCGACTATAGTTTGCATCCCTGATGAGCTCAATGGATTCTATGCTCTTTTTGAGCAAGAGATCAGCGAGAGCATGCTCCCCTACCCTGTGAGCCTTGGATGAACCTTTACCTGGGGTCACCCTTGCAAATGTCAGAGCAGCTTTCTTGAAGGTCAACCCACGGAAAGCAACTGGCTTGGATGGGGTACCTAGACAAGAAATCAGATCCTGTGCAGGTCAGCTGTGGAGGTATTCACAGACATCTTCAAATTCTTTTTACAACAATCTGAGGTCCCTATCTGCTTCAAGACAACGATCATCATCCTGGTACCTCAGAAAACCCAAACAGCGTGTCTTAATGACTATCGGCCAGTGGCTCTGACATCCATCATTCAAAAGGTTAGTCATGGCATGAATCAATTCCAGCGTCCCAGACTACCTGGATTCACTACAGTTTGCCTTTTGCCCCAACAGGTCCACAGCAGATGCCATCTCCCTGGCCCTGCACTCAACGCTGGAACACCTAGATAACAAAGACACACATGTCAGACTCCTATTTATTGACTACAGCTCAGCCTTCAATACCATGATTCCCACAAAACTCAACTCCAAACTCCGTGGCCTGCATCTCGGCACCTCCTTCTGCGACTGGATCCTGAACTTCTTAACTCATAGATCACAACCAATAAGAATAGGCAACAATACCTCCTCCACAATCATCCTCAACATCAGTGCCTCACAAGACTGTGTTTTCAGTCCCCAGTTATACTTCTCACACACCTATGATTGTGTGGCCAAATTCTCTTCCAATTTGATTTTCAAGTTTGCTGACAACCCTACTATACAATGACAAGACAGAGTACAGAAATGAGATGGAGAATCTGGTGCAGTAAGAATAATTTCTCCCTTAATGTCAATAAAACAAGAAGATTAGCATCGACTTCGGGAAGCGTAAAGGAGAGCCAATAGGGATGAAGGAGAAAAGGTCAAGTTTTTAGGAGTCCAGATCACCAACAACCTGTCCTGGTCCCTCCATTCCGACACTACATTTAAGAAAGCCAACCAACACCTCTACTTCGTAGAACACTAAGGAAATTTGGCATGTCAGCAATGATTCTCACCACTTCTACAGATGCACCATAGAAAGCAATCTTTTTGATTGTATCAGAGGTTGGTATGTCTCCTGCTCTACCTATGACTACAAAAAACTAGGAGGTTGTGAACGTAGCCCCATCCATCATACAAACCCCCAGCTTCCCAACAATTGACTGTCTACACTTCCCACTGCTTGGCAAAGCAGCCAGCATAATTAACAACCCCACGCACCCCAAACATTCTTTTTCACCTTCTTCCATCCCAGGAGAAAGAAACAACAGTCTGAGGTCACGTACAACTGACTGAAGAACAACTTCTTTCCAGTTATTGTCAAACTTTTGACTGGACTTACCTTGCATTGAGTTGATCTTTCTCTCCACCCTAGCTACGACTGTAACACTATATTCTGCATCTTGTTTCTTCCTTAATGAATGGTATGCTTTGCCTTTGTAGGCACAAGGAACAATACTTTTCACTGTATACTAATACATGTGACATAAATAAATCAGATCAAATCAAACAGCTCAATAAGTCAAAGGACTCAATTTTATTGTCCCCCTAGTTATAAGTTTATGGATGAATGGGACTGAAAAATGCCATGGATGTCATGTCTACCATCTACCCCATCACTCCTGGCCCCATTGCAATTTTATCAAGCGCAGCGAGGTATCAATCACTCAATTAATGACTAGTTAGGGGCTTCATCCTGTCCCCCACTGGGATTTAATGGGAAGCAGAAATGGCCCACACAAACCATGCAGCCTTGTGGCGTTCACTGCTCAGGAAATGAAAGGTTGGGGTGGAGGTTGGGGGGGGGGGGGGGTGGTGGGGGGGGGAAAATAGGAATGAGGCTCCAGGTTTATTTGCAGACTGCACCCCAAGTTTTGCCCCATCCCAGTTCCCCTACAGCTCCCAGTGGTATCACTGGCACCAGGCAGCTGCCAACTTTTAACTAATCAGTAACCCTCAGGTGAAAGGATGTCCTCCCCATAGGGGTCACTGGAAGTCCTGCCTTGACCAATCAGCACCCCTCCAAGCATTAAATGCCTGCAAGGCAATTCACCAGAAGGGGGTGGATCCACCCCTGACATTTTCATTGGTGATGAATGTTAGAATACAACCGGCGATAATATTGGATCTGTTATAATGTGACCAATGGTAACAAGTTGCAAGAGTCATCCAATCCAGCAAACCATGTAACCAATGACAGAATGATGTGATGATCAGCTGAGTCAGTATACATGAGAATATATTGGGAATCGTGGGGAACTTTTAAAGTAAACTTAAAGTTTATTTATTAGTCACAAGTGGGCTTACATTAACATTGCAATGAAGTTATTATGAAACCACCCCCCCCCCCCCAAGGAATGGCCCAGTTTTTTTATTAAACCTTTTCTTTGATTTATAAGTTGGAGTAAGTTTTGTTATATTTTTATTGTGTGAAAAGTCCCTCATGAATCAACAGTTAGGGGAGAACTCCCCCTTTCCCCCCAGCCTGAAATAGAACAAGAACAAAGAACAAAACAGCACGGGAAACAGGCCCTTTGGCCCAAGAAGTCCGTGCCGCTTCCCCAATGTTCCCACCTCTACCCGTGATCCCTGTCTATGTTTATAGATCTATGGATTAAAAACCAAATTTGAGACAATTTAGGGAGAATTTGTTTTGCCAATTAGCCTAAGAGCACATCTTGGGATGTGGGAGGAAACCGGAGCACCCGGAGAAAACCTATGCAAACACAGGGAGAATGTGCAAACTCCCACAGACACAGGCCCAAATCCATGTATCTGCACAGCACAGCGATAGTCACTGAGCTGTCGTGTTGCCCATCAAATGGTCCAAGTCAAGCATACACTAACAACTTGAAGCATTAGGATACTCTTGAAAAAAAAAAATCCAAGAGCTGCCGTCTCACGACCCATCACGCATATGCCCCTCGTTAGACAACAAGGTGGACCAAAGCACCTGTAGGATAAAAACAAGTACATCAATATCATCATCTATTTAAACACTTCCCAGGGACTCCCAAGGCTCATGATCCCTATTTTAAATCAGTTTTCTATACCCCTCCATTCCCATTCTGTTCATGTGCCCATCTAAGTATTTCTTAAATAACTCCAGAGTATCTGCCTCCACCAGTTTACTTGGCAGCACATTCCATACCCCCATCACTCTCTGTGTGAAAAAACTCCCTCTAGCATCCAAATTATACCTTACCCCCCCTCATCCTAAGCCCGTGACCCCTCGAGCTATTAGAGTCCATCCTAGGAAAAAGCTTAACCCTGTTTACCCTATCTATACCCCTCATAATCTTGTACACCTCAATTAGATCTCCTCTAAGTCTATGTCTTTCTAAGGAATAACAGATGCTGTTGCCCATGGAAGAATAGTCCAGAAGGAATCTTCAGGCAAAGAAGCAAAGCAGAAACTAAAAGTCAAATCTACATCTTAAAAATTTCAGTTTTAATCTAAATCATGAATATGTGACTTGGATTTCCTTTGCCATAACCCTCAGTGTATAATAATCTAGCAGGTGTTAATTGCGATTAAATCAAACAAGCTGTTATTTCCTGCAGCTATAATCAAACAGAAAGCCTGTTAAAGTAAGGTGAGGTGCTCAATGATTTTAGGCTAATTTACTTCTTTACAATTATCGTTAAGTTCTCTGAGTTAATGCATTAACAGTTGTTTTCAAATCATGAAACAGTAATTGAATCTTTTGCGCCACTTATTTATTATTTATGACTTTAAACAATTTCAAGTTACAGAATATGGGGAGAAATCAGATATGACTGACAAAAAGTATGAAATAAATGTAATTCTCTGTTCAATATCTATTCTCCCCAAGCTCCAATGGCTCACTAAGCTCTAACAAGTCAACTTTAAAGTCTTTAACCTCTCCTTACTCTGATCCTGCTTAAAGAAAATAACCATCATTCCTGCACCAAAGAAAAATCAGGAAGCATGCCTTAATGATCATCATCCAGTGGCTCTGATATCCATCATTATGAAGTACTTCAAAAGGTTAGTCATGACACACATCAACCCTGGTCTTGCAGATTGCCTGTACCCATTACCTATCGTCGCATCAGATCTACGATTGATGCCATCTCCCCCTGACCCTACACTCAACCTTGGAACACCTGGATAAAAAGGACACATGTTTGACTCCTATTTATTGACTACAGCTCAGTCTTCCAACAACATTACCCCACAAAACTCAACTCCAAACTCCATGCTCAAGCCTTGAGTCCTCCCTCTGTGACTGGATCTTGGACTTCCTAACCTCAGTCAGATCACAGTCATTAAAGTTAGGCAACATCTCCTCCACAATTATCTTATTACCGGTGCTCCACAAGGCTGTGTCTCAGCCCCTTACTATACTCTTTATAAACCAATAACCGTGTGGCTAAATTCCACTCCATTTCTATCTTCAAGTTTGCTGATGACACTACCGTGGTGGGTCAGATCTCGATAATGATGAGATGAAGTACAGGAAAGAGATAGAGAATCTGATGAAATGGTGCAATGACAATAATCTTTCCCTCAATGTCAGTAAAATGAAGAGATACTAATCAACTTCAGTAAACATAGTGGAGGACATGCCCCTATCAACATCAATTGTAATGAAGTGGAAATGGTCTAATTCAAGTTTCTAGGTGTTCAGGTCAGCAACATTCTGTCCTGGTCCCTCCATGCTGACACTATAGTCAAGAAAACCCACCAATTCCTCTACTTTCTCTGAAGACTAAGGAAATTCAGCATGTCTGCAAGAAATCTCACCAATTTTTTGTTTTACAAAAGCACCATAGAAAGCATCCCTTCCCTTGTATCACAGCTTGGTATGGCTCCTGCTCTGGCCAAGACCACAAGAAACCATTAAAAGTTGTGAACGTAGCCCAAACCATCACACAAATCAACCTCCCATCCATCGACTCTGCCTACACTCCGTGCTGCCTCAGAAAAGTAACCAGCATAATTAGGGACCCCATGGACATACTATCTTTCACCTTCTTCTGTAGGGAAAATGATACAAATGTCTGCCATCATGTACCAACCAACTCAAAGATAACTTCTTCCCTGCTATCATCAGACTTTTGAATGGACCAATTATATATTAAGCTAATCTTTCTCTACCCATTACATGTAACTGTAACACTGTATTTTGCACTCTCCTCATTCCTTCTCTCCTACGTACTCTATGAATGGTAGGTTTTTGTCAGTATAGCGCACAACAAACAATACTTTTCACTGAATCCCAATACATTTGACAATTAGAAATCAAATCAAAGTTGGTGGATTGGTAGGCTTTGTCATTATTATCTTGGTTGATTTGGAAGCTGTTCTGATATCTGGATATCTTATCCTTTTTTCCCATTCTTTGGTTTGAACTACTCTTTATCGAATCAGCAGTTGTATTGATAGGTAGCTGTTGATTTATCACATTTTTTTCCAAATGTCCAACCATTTAGCTTTGTAGTTTCTTTCTTAAACTTCAAAATTTTCCTTGTTCAGTTCTTGAATGGTATGGTTCATTGATGACTTTAGTGTCCAATGCTTTTTTAAAAGGCATATACTCAACTTGAATTTCCCAAATCTTCCAATTTAGTTCTGATACAAACATTTTCCGTCTGATAGCATTTCTCTTTTGCAGGCTTTATTTATTTTCATCAGGTAGTTTTCCTTCATTTACAGCCAGCTGCTTGCTCTGTACTGTCACTGCTTGTTGTAATTCAGGTAATGTGTTGGAACTTCCGGGAAGTTCCCTGCCTTGATGGTGCTCTTACGTGGATTACTTGAGTATTATCTTTTCTCTTTCAATATTTCATTGGGAAGTTTCTGTGTCTCTTTTTAAGCTCTGTGCACTCCATAACTTGAATATTAAAATATCTTTCAAAGGCTTTGAATAGTTCATCAAAGCTAGTTGAGGATTCATCAACATACTGCATTAGGATTATGTTATCAGCAAGTTCAACAAACCAGTATAAAAAGATATAATCAAGACTTTTTCCAACTTTACCCTTAGACCCAATGTGCACTTGTTTAAAATTCTTATCTCCATGATGCTGCATTTCCTGCTAGATTTGGCATTTAGATGAGTCAAAACTGATTTGGTGGTATGAATTTCTAATCTACGGTTAAGAAACTTTGGAAGTTTAGCTATATACTGCCAATGAAAGATCCTGCCAAAAGTCCATCTGTCACTAATTTTCCCAGATTCTATCCTCCTTAAATTTGAGATCACTCAGAAATCTACTGCCTGTGTCTTAACTTATACCAAATGTCATTCATTTTTCACTTATTCATTTGCTGATTTACACTGACTCCTGGTTAATCACGGTCTTGATTTTAAAATTCTTTATCCTTGTTTTCAGATCCCTCCATGGCCTTAAACTTCCCCACATTTGTAATCTCCTTCAGTCCCACAACACTCTAAAATATCTAGACTCCTTTAATTCCATCCAATTGAATGTCTCTGATCTTCATTGCTCCACTACTGGTGACCATGCCTCCAGTGCCTAAGACTCTAAGCTCGAGCATTCCCACCTTAAACCTTTCTATCTTTCCATCTCATATGTCTTCTTTTCAACACTGCATATAACCTACATGGCCAAACTTTGATCATCTGCCCTATGTGGTTTACTTTATGAAGCATCTGTGTAGCACTAAATATGCTATATAAATCCAATTTGTTGTTGTAATAGCTAGCTATACTCACAAGGCTCCCAATGATTCATTCAATCTTCCAGAACAAAATGATCTGAAATCGTCTAAAATAATTCACATAGTCACTTGAAATGATAAATTCCAGTCAATTCTCACATCACATAAAATGTGTATTTAATACTACCTCCTCAAACAGTGCATCAAATTTTCGCAGAGAGTGTTAACCCTAGCTATTAATTATAATTATGATGAGGTTGGCTGTATAACAAGGAAAAGGATATAATCTTCTCATCTCAAACATTTAACTGTGTCTCTGATTGGATAAACCTTGGAATGGGACATAAAAAGAAAAGGTCCATTTTCTGCTTTGAGGAGGATGATATGGTGGGTAAATGGTATTTGACAGTGAAAAATAAAATGTACACGGTTACCCTTAATTTTGAAGTTGTTTTGAAAACAAAGGACAATCCAAAGTAAACATTCTTAGATTCCATTTTCTTTGCTCTTTGATGGAAGGTTGTGTCTCTATTAAATTGAATGATCTTGGACTCTGGAGGATGGTAAAGTAAGTAGTATTTTCACTTTGTCGAAGGTAATAAAACTGGTGATAAAGTCAAGGCTGCCAGCCATCAAGGGCTCTGTCAAGGCTGTCTGCCTCTTTGCAATTTACTTATAGACTTCGCTGAACTGCATTTGAAGTCCTCCAATCCATCATGACCTGAGGAATCATGTATATTTAGTCTTCAATCTTGCACCCGTTCCTTTTCTTCTCTCCGTGGCAAGTTCCAGCCTAATACATTATAGCAAGAAGGCAGCTGCTCTGCCATACTGGATATGAAAGGGTAGAAGAGAGAGGAACCCACAAAAATAATAAACATTAAGCTTGCTTTCTTTACTCTGAAGTCTGTAAACATACATGGTCTATTCCAAATCACCACATCACAAAATTTACAATTTTGAATCAAGTACTGTTTATCTGGAATACCTTCCGATCTCAGGGTCCTCTAAGATACAAATCAAAATGCTGGAATAGATATCTAAACTCATTCCAGAATATGCACACAATTTGTTGACATGAATCACTCTGCGAAGTTACATAGATCAGCTGCAGCAAAGGAAGCGATAATCCTTTTTGTAGTGTCGGATTGGAGCAGCTGTAGCACATTTTGGAAACAGAAAGCTATGGTTTCCACCTTTACTCCATGAATGTGACACAAAAACTCGAATGAGGCTTCAGTACAGTGCTAAGTGATTACAACATTATTGGGTGCCATCTTTCAGATGAGATGTTACACTAAGGCAACCTATGGGGAGCCAATTGCTTAGCGGGTATTATAACAGTATTTAGACTATTAATCCAGAAACTCAGCTAATGTTCTGGGGACCTGGGTTTGAATCCTCTCATTATAGGTGGTAGAATTTGAATCCAATAAAAAAAAAATCTGGAATTAAGAATCTATTAAACCATTGCTGGAAAAACCCATCTCGTCCCCTAATGCCCTTTAGGGAAGGAAATCTGCTGCCCTTACCTAGCCTACATGTAACTCCAGAACCACAGCAATGTGGTTGACTCTCAACTGCCCTTGGGCAATAAATGCTGGCCAGCCAATGATGCCCATTTCCCATGAATGAATAAATATCTGGTATTTTGTCCAAAACAGAGCAGAAAGCTTTCCTTATAGCCTGTTCAATGACTAACTCTCCAGGTACACCTCTAAAACAGATTTAACATCCATTCATCAATTTGTCAGACCATCCTATGCATTAATTGGCTGCCATCTTTCTCTGCCAGGGGGATGGCTAACTCAGTTGACTGGATGGCTAGCGTGTGATTTAGAATAACACCAACAGCAGGGTTTAAATTCATGTTTCAACTATGCTGCAGTTGGGAGCTACCTCCTCCCCCTATCACAGAGTGGAAGGTAATGGCAAGCCATCACCGACAAAACTGGCAAGAAGAATGGCTGATGGGTTAAGCCCCGCCCACTGTCTGCAGTATCTAGAAATGGTCCAGATCATTTTTCTATGCACTACGTGCACAAGATTGGGTGTGAAAACTTGTCCAAAAATTTAGATCTGCAACTTTCCCATTTCCACTCTAGCTGGACATTTAGAATCATTCCTGTAAAATTCCACCCTCAGTTTTTTTAAATTTATTTATTAATGTCACAAATAGGCTTACATTAACATTGCAATGAAGTTACTGTGAAAATCTCTAAGTTGCCACACTCAGGCACCTGTTTGAGTGCACTGAGGAGAAATTTAGTATGGCCAATGCATCTGACCAGCATGTTTTTCAGACTGAGAGGAAGCTGAAGCACTCACTGGAAACCCATGCAGTTACAGGGAGATTGTGTAGATTCCATAGACAGAAACCCAAGCCGAGAATCGAACTCAGGTCCCTGGTGCTGTGAGGCAGCAGTGCTAACTACTTGCCACTGTGCCGCCCTGAAAGTTAAAAACAAACCTGCTGTATACAGAGTGGTGGAAATCTGTTAATTCAAGTGTTCTGTTTCTGATAGTGTGCTCCAGTTTATTTTAGAAAAACAAATTTCTTCAAGAGTAAACTGTTGCTATTTCATCAGAATTAATATATTAAGAGGCTCGGGGAGGGAAAAGAATTGACAAATCTCTACATATAGGTTTCTGAACTTTGAACCTTGCTTTGCTTATACTTTGCCACCTGCTATTTCTGAAGACAACATCCAGACATTTAATAAACCTTTGGCTCAGGGCCAACCTCCTGTAATCTCTCCTTTAATGCCAAAAGCATCCCATTCTTTTCAGTTGCTTGTTTGAACAGAAATGTTAAGGTAATGCTGAACACATCCAGATGCTGGCTGCATCGTCCCAGTGTGCTAAACTTGCACAATTCAATCCTCATGGTCAACCATGCAGTGCCTTCCGTCTCAACACACACCTCAACCGTTCTGGAAAAATCACTAACTACCACTCAATCAAAGCCAAGTTAGCATCCACTTGGTCACCAGCTTCCCCAAGAAAACTACGACTGCAATTAGACCACTGTCCGTCTGAAGGCTGGCCCTGCTTTTACATCACTTCACAGAGCCATACTACAGATCTAAATATATCTTCATTTAGAAGCAAAGAGAAAGAAAGGAGGCAAACAATGTAACAAACAGCAGACTGCTTTTCTTGCTTCATTGAGTGAGTGGCACTTTAGCCATCAGGTCACTACAAACCTGACAACTGAACTAAATACTGATAAACATAATCATGGTATGATTGATATCTGACTCCAATCAAACTGCAACATAATTGATTTTTCCTTGCTCAATTAGGAATGGACGACAAATAACAGTCTAGTGAATGACACTGCTGTGACTTTAACATGACTCAGTACTGTGTGGCTCTAAAAACGAAGGCATCAATTCACCAAATGTCTGTCATTGATTCACCATGTGTGCTGAGTGGTGAGTAAATCAGACAACACTGGAGTAAATCCAGACCCATTTTATTTTCTCCACTACTATCTTCTTTTCTCTTGCACCATCACCACTGTTCTCATTTAATCCCACCCTATCACAGACTTTCGCTTTCCTCCTTTCCTTCCCTCTCCTTTTTCCCATCTCTGCGCTTGCATAAAACCTGCTACATTGCTGGCTTTTCCCACTTCAGATGAAAGAATACTGATGAGATGCTAACTTTGTTTCTGGGTCCACTGGTGCTGCCTGAACAGCTGCCTATTTCCAGCATTTTCTCTTTTATTTATAGGAATAGTTCTGGAACAACGAGTGGATATGAAATGCACTGTACAAATGAAAGTATTTCCTTCTACATCTCTTCATACTGCATTTGATTTATTTCCTGTCATCTTTCTTCCATCGCATCTCCACCTTTGTCAACAGACCATTCCCAACTCAGTCTTAAAAGTCGTCAGCAGGTCTTATATTTACTTTTTTTTAAATTTAATTCTTCAAACCCTGAGGACCTCTGAAACTTTTATACAACACTTTGTCAACATGAAAAGTGCAATTGTTTAACATGCAACTGAACTTCAAGCATTTTAAATATGACATTGTAAATCAATATACCATTATAAATCAATATACATTACTTATATATAAGCAATAAAAAAAACTCAATTGGCACAGTAGACATTAATGCCATTTATGGTTCCCTGTTTGCTGTTACCATATTGCTTCTCTTACTGATTCTTCCAATACTTCAGTTCCTGTTGACTTCTAGTCTATGATAAAAGTTTTACCCATGAAGTCTACCCCAGTTCCTGGACTATTGTGTTTAGTTTTCAGCACTTATAGACAACATAATCTGAAGTCTTCAGTACAATTTTCTTTTTACAGTCAATGAAAAGCTATTTGATTCTAGTGGGTTAGATTTTGATGCCAAAATAATAATGGCCTACTTTGTAGTTGGCAGTGGAGGAACTATGTTTGCGTTAACATCATTGACGATTGGCCGCAAAGATTTTTGCATGCTTCAGTGAGCAGACTTTCTGTCATCCAGCATCTAATCCACTATTGCTCTCTCTACATGGTGGTAACTGTGAGTAGGGCCAGAAACAGCGAGACTCTACAATCAAACAGACAGAAGAATCATCACTGAACTAAGTGAAATATAAGCTAGTAAGAATAAAATAATTATAATATAGATTTAAAGCACACAAACTAAGCAAAATCAGTAACGAGAAAGACATAACAGACGGGACTTTATGGCCTCACTCATAAAATCCCACTCAAAGTCAACAGACTTTTCCATGGTTCACCCCTCATCCACTTTGATACCCATGGTGGGCAGGGTGGGAAAATTCTGGCCATGGTATCACAAGAATGAGGCAAAGAAAAAGCAAAAGTAAAACTCCCAACATTCATTTCTGGCAGAATGAGACTCCACAATTGTAAAATTAAATTTTTAACTCAGAGAATCTTTTGACAATAATCAATTATATTAAAAATTCAAATATTCCAGAACAGCCCAAACACTTTCGAGCAATGTTAACTTTCTTCCTACTTATTTTTGGGATGTGGACATCGCTGGCGAGGCCATCATTTATAGCCCATCTTTCAGTGTCCTTGAACTGAATGGGCATTTCAGAAGACATCAACAAGAGTCATCAATTCGATTGCAGATTTCCTTCCCTAAAGGACAGGAGGTATTTATAATAATTAACAATGATTTTATGGTCATCATTAGACTTTTAATTCCAGATTTTTGCTGAATCCAAATTTCACCATCTTCCATTGTGGGATTCAAATCTGGGTCTCCAGATTATTGCCCTTGCTTTCTGGATTATTCGTCCAGTCACAATACCACTTTGTCACTGCTTATTGTGGAAATAAGTACCCCAAGCTCATGCCATTGCTTTGACTTTTTTTTACTGTGTCTATTGGCATGGAATGTTACAGCATTTGTTGAATAGGAGTAAGGTATGTCTGACAGCAACATCTGGATTTCTGCATTTCACTGCACATGTGTACACACTAAAGTTACAGTCCATTACTTCCATTGCAAAATCCAGGCTGATAAGATTAATGACAATTCCATTATTAATGTGTAAACCCTACAGAAAATGTGATAAGGAAGTGATATTGCATGAATTGTGTATCACTACAAGTAGCTGAGTGATTCATACCACTCTACTATTAGCCTTGCAAAACCAGCAGCTCATACTCAATCTCCATCTGAATTATGAACAGTTGTTGAATTTGCATTTTAATTTGTCCATTAAACTCATCATAGAAAAATAGGATTGGCTTCAAACAGCATGAATATGTTGTTACTGCTGAGAATTGTGTTCCTGCAATACCATTCAGCATTGATGTAACGTTATGTGATTGCATGCATTGCAATGTAAAGTACCCAGCAGAACAAGAGTTAAGGTGGGACTGGAGAATCGCACTGCCCACAGTAACAATGACCATAAAACCATTGTCAATTATTACAAATACCTTCTGTCCTTTAGTGAAGGAAACCTGCTATCCACTACTGTAAAGTCATTACAGTACTGTAATGACTTTAAGCAGGCCATTGAAGATTCCTACTGGAATACAAACTCCCTGATTAAGGGGCCAATCAGGGAAACTTTACTTCCCTCTCTCACTCCTGAAGTTATACCGCTGGCTGACAGCACTTTACACTGCTAGCTGATGCTGCACTGTGTGCGGCTGGCAGAATTGTAATTAAAAGGATTCTGGAGAAGGGACTTCTGCCTCTGTGAATTTATTATAGAATTACGAGATAAGAAACTCTGGGAGTATATTCTAGAGTCAGCATGCTGTATGTATGCAGCCTACCTGCTTAGAGACAACAGTTCCATGCATAACCATAACTTGGATCTGTAAATAGAATCATAGAATCCCTACAGTCCAGATGGGAGCCATTTGGCCCATCAAGCTTGTACCAGCGACAATCATGTACTGGTCCTATCCCTGTCAGCCTATATATTTGCCTTGCTAATTCCCCTAACATTAAGCAGCCATTTACCATGACCAGTCAATCTAATCTACATATTTTTGACTGTGGGAGAAAACCAGAATATCTGGAGGAAATCCATGCAGACACAGGGAGATCATGCAAACTCCACAGTGACTTGAAACCAGAATTGAACCAGCGTTGCTAGTGCAATGTGGCAACCATGCTAACCATGTGCCACAAAAGTTAAAGACCACCAATAAATAGTCCATGTTGAACATGGATGTCTCAATTACTCCTCACCATGTGCCATAAATAGAACAACCTGAAGCAAAAGGGAATGATTGAAGCTGTGCTGTCTCATTCCTATAGGTAATAAATTGTTATATTTATTGAATATTCTTTTCTTTCTCTTTTCTCCTTCACTTAAGCCAATTCTTCTCCTCTCTTTATTTATCTTATTGCACCAAAATTGATTTTAATTCAGTCTATTCCCTTCTCTGCTATTTCTTGTTTTATTTTCCTTAAGTGTTTACATCTCAGGATAAACTGCATATACCATCATTCACTAAGCACTTGATATCCCATTGTTATCTCTGTTCCGTCATCAACTTACACACAGTGGCACAGTAGTTAGCACTGACCCTGGTTCAGTTTCCAACTTGGGTCGCTGTCTATGTTTTCATGTTCTCTCTGTGTCTGTATGGCTTTCCTCCAGCTGCTCTGAATTTCCTCCCACAGTCTGAAAGATATGCTGGTTAGGTGCATTAGCTATGCTACATTCTCTCTGTGTATACCCAAACAGGCGCCTGAGTGTGGCGACTCAGAGATTTTCACAATAACTTCATTGCAGTATTAATGTAAGTCTACTTGAGACACTAATAAATAAACTTTAAACTTACAATGCAAAAATATGTGCGAGCCGAAAGGTGAGAGAAAAGGTCTAATAAGGTATACCACAAGATGCCTTGCTCTTATAGCTTCCCACTTATTGAGCTGATGAACAAGAAAACGAAGGCTTAGCTTTGAACTGTTATGACATTTACATGTGTGTTTGATTACAGTGGACCATCCAAAACATAGTGTAAATAGTAAAAGGTTTCAAGAGGAAAAAGTCAACATAGAAATTCCTTGGAGGTGATTCTTCCAGCCCCTTGTGCATCTTGATTAGCCACCGTGAGTCTTTGTAACTAAGATTTTCAGCTTAATCAATTCCATGCTGGAAATCGGCACTGGGCTGATTACAAAGTGGAAATGCCCATTTGCATTTCATCAGCTTAGCCTCCAGGCCCATTAGCATTTCCACCCTACGGGAATGGTTCACTTCAACAGGGTTTACTCTTACTCCCCATTAATTGGGAACAGGAAGCCTGACCCTATTGGAGGGAACAGAGGCCAATGCGGCCTCCCTCAAGAGGTTAGGGGTAAAGAGGGGGCCCCATGGGCAATGCCAGCCTGGCACATTGGTACTGTCTAAAGAGCAAATTGGCACTGTCCATTGGGAATCGGGCAGTGCCAAGAGACTGGGGCCTATTGGGGCAGAGCAAATTGAAAGCATGATTGGTGGGATTGGAGAAACCTGCTGTCATTCTGCAATTGGGATCATTGGGAGAGAGAGGGAAGAGTGTTTGACACTGGCCATCTGGATGGGGAGGGAGATCGGTGTTGTCAGAGGGTCGGGGCTGTCAGTGGGCGTGTCGACATAGACCCCGCCCCCTTATTCTTTGAGTGAATCATGCTAAAATACTCTGTGATGCACAGTGTGTTGGAGATCCATCCTGGAAATCACACTTAAAAAACCAGTGGGACTTATTCCCAATATCCCGCGCGTTGGGAACTTAGAACTTCTTGGGAAGAACCCTGACTCAAATCTTTCCAATAGTAATTACATCATAATTCTATAAAATAAAAATGCCAAAAGAGAACTGTAACTTTAAGTTGAGGATTATATAGCATCTTTATATGGAGCATATAAGAAATTGATATTTCTCAATGCAATGCAGCTTAGTGAACACCTCACTACATTATGCTATCCAGCAATTGTTTCCCTATTGCAGGTCTGTTATTGATTAAAAGGATTTCCTTCGCTGCCTCAAGATGACTATGTGCTGAGATTTATTTGGCAAAAGATTTACTGGTTTACTGTGTATTGCTGGGATGCTGGCAATCCTCAGGCACTTGACTGCTGTAACAGAGGATACAAACTATTGCCATTTTGTGTTTGACCTATATGAGCAAAATCCACTTGGAAATCATTACCATACTGACCATAACACAGTCTGCTGTGGTGGTAAAATCTTCCTACAGTTGTAATTCAAACAATTTAGGCTGGACACAGATATAACTGGAGCTCTGTAATAGCAGCCTGCTTGTAAAGGAGCAATGTGATTCATGTCTGAGTGGAGGTGAATCTACAGGGATTTATAAATTAACATTTTGGAAGAATTAAGAAGGTAATATTCAGATGAAATATGCTTCATTTCATAAATTAATCCAAGCATCCCCCTTTAAAAAGTGGTTACCAAATGTATACATATTCATAATACACACTACAGGAATTCATTTAGCCGTCACATATATTGGTTAGCATTCAGACTAGCTGGTGAATCAAATATTTATAACTAACATGTCCCAAAATGCGAGATACAAACAGCTCATTCCACTGCTTGAAAACGAGAGACGACCACATTGCTGTAATTCCTTATCCATTGTCAAGTACAATGAGTTCTCTAACTGCTTCCTCTGACCCCAAAGTGCTTGTCTGACAGACAACTGTGTGCAGTCGAATGAAATAACTAATTAGTTGAGTTAGAAGGACAAGCATTAGTTTTTGCGTTTCTCAAGTCTTTCAGTTTGTGACTATCTGATCTTAAGAAATATTGCATGACATAATTTAAAAAGTGCAATTCCTTCAGCATCTATTTTTATTAAAAGAAACAATCACTATTAGGTCACTGTTAATGTAAGTGTTTGAAAATCAGTTAAGGACAGGATTGGCCTTTATTTACCCTCAGTCACAATCAGTCTCACAAACTTGATACTGGGCAGGTGGCTTGCCTCAATGGAACCCTGTCTTAACTCTTTCATAAGGATTGTAAATGTAGAAATGATTCTCTTGGACTGATAAAAATGAATATGTTAAACAGTTAAAAAAACAAATAACACTCCTGAGCCACCACGTTATTTATTTTCTTGAGCACCATAGCAACCACAATGAGATTTCCAATGAAAAAAAGGTGATTATACCCAATGGTGTTAAGTGGCCACTAAAAGCATTGAAATAGTCCAGAATAGCTGCCTTGCAGAGTCCCCTGAACAATGCATCTTACCCAAGGCACTTGAAGATATTTTTTGATAACAGGCATACGTTAAGTTAAAAGAAAAATAAATATAGTGAGGGCAGCCACCTGTACCTTACAGAAAAACCTGGATCAATTAGGCATGACAAACATTTCCTAGCCATTAAATGTTTTCTTAAGAATGCAAAGAACAAAGCAAAGAAAATTACAGCACAGGAACAGGCCTTCAGCTCTCCAAGCCTGCACCAACCACACTGCCCATCTGAACGAAAATCTCCCACCCTTCTGGGCATCATATCCCTGTATTCTCATCCTAGCAGATGATGGCAAATCTCAAGACCTTGAGTAGATCAATAAAAGCAGTGCACGTCTTCACCCACCACCAGTAAACGTTATGTTTTCATGGAGTGTGGGCAACACTGGCAGGGCAAGTATTTGTTGCTCATCCCTAACTGCCTTTGAACTGAGTGACTTGCAGTGAAGCATCACCCACATTGCAGTGGACTTGGATTCATATATAGGCCAGACCAGATAAGGACAGCACATTTTCTACCCTAAAGGATATTAATGAACCAGATGAGATTTTACAACAATCAGCAATGGTTTCATGATCGCCATTACTGAGATTAGCTTTTCAATTCCAGATTATTTATTGAATTCAAACTCCACCATCTGCCATATTGAGATTTGAAACCTTGACCCCAAAATATTAAGCAGGACCTCTGGATCACAAGTCCAATGCCATCACTATGACCCCATCACCTCTCCCACTCCTCCTCCTCCCCCCAACCCCCGTTAGTTGTGGAAAAATTCTTACTGTTTGCTGATTCTCCAAAAGACCGGCTGTGAACTGGCACGGCGTTTCCTTGCGATAACCAAGGTGATGAATCATTAATGTGGAAGAGAATACTTCTGCACCATCAGTACAGCTGCCTCAGGTCAGACATTAAACTGAGGAGGACCTGCCTGCCGGTTTACATGAATAAATAAAAACCCTCATACTACTTGAAAAACTGTAGGGGAGTCTCTTGGTATCCAAACCAACATTCTTCCCTCAATCAAAATCAGATTAACTGTTCATGATCTCGTTTACAGTTTACGGGACCTTGTCTTCTCCATTTGCCTGTAATAGAGCTAAATGTAAAGCGTTGGATGTGATGTGCTTTGAAATGCCCTGAGGACATGTTAGAGCTCCATATACTTTATTTCTTGTCAGTCTTTCTTGTTGTACCACAAACCTCCTGGTACCTGTACTCAGCTTCAAGTGTGGTGTTCTGAGCCATGACTACAGAAGCGAAGGATATATAGCAAACTGACTGACACTGCATGCATCACCAGTGCTTGATGGAAAGGACTATAACACAGTAAAGCTGCAGTAAATTGCAGGATCAATGGAAATGCCATTTGAATGTTTAATCGTGTCTGTAGTTCTGCACTGAAGAGACAATACAGTTCTGCCACAAGCTTCTTCCTGATTTAACCTTAGTCTTGTAAGGTATTGCTCCGAAGGCAATACTTCTAAATCATTCCAGACAATGGTGCCAGGAATCATAAGCCCAATGGCTGTGATAATTTATTTCATGGATTGACCCTTCTTGTTA
Source organism: Sphyrna mokarran (assembly GCA_024679065.1). NCBI lineage: Eukaryota > Metazoa > Chordata > Chondrichthyes > Carcharhiniformes > Carcharhinidae > Sphyrna > Sphyrna mokarran. The sequence goes on along the minus strand of JAGIQG010000003.1, from coordinate 97,129,113 downwards.
GTCTTCCTCATTTAATGGATATACATGGCACACACTTGATCATCTGCTAATTTACAGTCTCCAATTTTACAGTCCCCAGCCTACACTCCCCACTCCTTGCTTTCTGGCCTCCACTCCCCACCACACATTCCTTGATCCCCATTCCCCCACCTCTGTTCCCTGGCCTCCACTCCCCAATCCCTACTCCCCGCTCCTTGCTCCCCATCCTCCGCATGGGCTTCGTCTTTCCTGACATTTGCTCAAACTCCAGCAACAATGATATCATCTAGCAGGGTAAATAGACAATCACATTAAAGAATTGTCACAGGCAGAAAACTAGAAGTAAATGTACTGATTACCCTCATCTTTTTTGATCATATTGCAAAAAGAAAATAAAGCTTGGGACAAACATTCAATAGTTAAATTTAAATATAAGCAAACCTTTTAACAATTTTTATTTATTAGAAATCTATGGAAATGCTACCATTGTGTAGAATATGGATTTGCTATAAATTAAAAGCTAATTTTTAAGGGTCAGAGAGGTTGTTCAGCAATACTTGTGGTTTAGTTCACCATGGAAAACCAATCTGCACCTCATTGAACAAGTAACTTTGTCGGCTTTGCTTTACAGCAATATTATGGGGCAAAAGGGAAATTCACATCAGTTCAAGCGATTTCTAAAGACTGCTGCCTGCGGTGATATCAATACTACAGCCTGTAAAGGAACAAGGAATCACTGAATTTATGGATTAAGTGTTTAACTGGGCATGTATGAACATTAGAAGTGTAATGACAGTGGGCAATGATAGTTTTACTCTTATAATGATAGTGGTACAATAGCAGTTTCATAATTGTAATGACAGTGTACAATGATAGCTTTGTAATTGTAATGGTGGTGGGCATTGACAGTGGGAAATTACAGTTTTGTATTGCAATGACAATGACAGTTGCATGGTTGTAATGTCAGTTTTGTAGTTGTAATGGCAGTGGGAAATGACAGATTTGTAGTTGTAATGAGTGAGCAATGAGAATTTTGTATTTGTGATGACAGTGGGCAGTGAAGTTTGTTGTTGTAATGACAGTGGATAGTGACAGTTGTGTTTCTTACATTAGACTAAAATAGGTTACAGCATATCCACTACTCGGTCTTTGATCCAAACTCATTCTGAACTCTGTTGATAGTATGAACAATCTTTCTCTATTTGGATTCTTCCTTATTCTCACTGCCCGTCTCAGAGGCTAGTTCACGTTCTCTGATATTATCTATCCATGCCATATCGAGTTTTCCTTGTTTCACCTGGCATCACCTCTTTTTCCAAACACACGCTCCTGTTCACATTCTCTGAGCTCTCTTGATATCATTGGTTCAAACAAGGCCCTTTTAAGACCAGTTTTCTGAAGCACCGACTCATTTGTCCTCTTGGCCATCTATGAGACACACAGTATCTGTCTGAGTCCTTGCATTTCAAATACTTTTATGTAAATTTTATTGTTCTTCTTGATATGCAGCTTTCATATTGTCACTCGCTGCACAAGGGTTTTCAAAAGGTGAATTTTCATTTGAAACAAAATGCTGAGATTACTACATAGACTTTTAAGTGGGTTCACAATGCCATGACCCTTATTCAGTCCAGTCCAAATTTATTTGATAGACTTTGCATCTTATGTAATGAGCAACTCAAGAGCGGCACAGTGGTTACCACTGCTGCCTCACAGCACCAGGGATCTTGGTTCAATTCCACCTCGGTCGCTGTCTGTGTGGAGTTTGCATGTTCTTCCCCGTCTGTGTAGGTTTCCTTTCGGTGCTCCAATTTCCTTCCACAGTCTGAAAGATGTGAGGGTTAGGTGGATTGGCTGTGCTAAATCAATGTCAGGGGATTAACAGGGGTTACGGGGATGAGGCTGGGCGGGATTGTTGTCAGTGTAGTCTTGATGGGCTGAATAGCCTCTATCTGCGCTGTTGAGAATTCTATGATTACGGAAGGTGTCAATCTGTCAAAACTGAACACCATCAATCAGAACCAACCACTTGAACAACCAAAAGTAACAATAATTCTTGTAATGCTGAATTTCAGAGGGAATAGTGCCACTTCTGGAGCAAGTAAAAGCAATGGAGAAACTCTTTCTTTTAGTGATACCCAGTGATTTGTGCGTAGTGGCACAATTATGACAATTTTAAGGAATTTAGGCAAGTAAGGATTTTAATATGTTACCTCAGTACAAAGACAATAATTGCAAAATTGACAGTTATCAGTACAAGAAAATAAGAAAAAAATTAATTATAGGTGCACTAATAAAGAGAAAGTTCTAGCAAATTGCACATTCTTCTTTTGCTAATGCATATTTGAAATAATTTATATATCAACACTGTAGTGTTGCCATTTTTATGTGATAGGTTAAAGGCTTTTAATAAAACACCAATTTATGGCATTTGCTTATTTACAACAGAAATTCATTAAGATCCACAGGAGACAGGGATAGTCTGATTTAGCACTCATTAAGTATTAAGAAACTATAGGCAGCTGATATGGTTAATGATTCTACTGCAAGTCCGAGGTCAAGAACTCTTTACTAGAACATGAACAGTACATTAAGGGACCATTTGTCCATGTATGCATTTAATAAAAATTGTGTTCAATGGTGAATACTCTGTGGGAATCTCTTCTGTTGAAACTTAACTTCATGTAATCAAGTCTTCATCAAAATCTTCAATTCTGCCTTTTTGTACACTCCAAGTTCTCGTCACTGCACTGCTGGTCACTGCGCTTTCAGCAGGGCCTGTGGAGGCACATGAAGGGTGGAGCCATGCCAAATGACCTAGGAGAAAGGACAGGACTGCCATGGGGCTGCAGGCTGCAGAGGCAGCCTGTTTAAAAGACCTGCCTCAGACCCGTAGAACATTATCCCGGTAAAAAAAAAATCAAAACACAAGGGGTCTCTGGCCCCCACCTCTCAGGTTCTCTCACACCACACCATCCTCATGTTCAAAATGTGCCATCACATGCTCCCCCTGCACCCCCTTCCACCTCTTACTGATGTTCACGTCCTTTTTCTGTGTACTACTTCCCTCGTGATTGCAATTTCACCAAATTCCTCTCTCCCCTCCACTTGCCAATTTACTGGAATGTTTCTTGCACCCTCCGTCATAAACTTCGAAGCAAAATGTTTGTTCATTTAATCTGCCACATCCTTACTGTCTATCAATACAAAAAAAAAACATTCTCGCACTCACTTTCCTCATTTTTCAGCATTTTCTGTTGCAACTTTTCGGTGAGCTGCTTTTGAGTTTTGATTTGCTGCTCGAAATTAGTGGAAATACTGTGAATGACGAAGAATGACGAAGTCAGAAGAACTTGGAAATTTGGAAAGAGTGGTTTGAATTTGAAAGGCCTCTAAGTTCACCATGTGCCCCACGGTGGTATGGTTGTCATTCCTCTTAGACCGCAGTCTCAGAGGGAGATGGAGTGGATGCAGCAGAGAGGAGAAGCTGTCTGCAGAACTGGGAGGAGGTGAGCTCTCATCTAGAATCACCAGAGAGAATGTCTCCTACCTGCAATACAGCCAGCTCTTGTAGAAACTAGAAGACAGAGTAGGCCATTCAAGCCTGCTCTGCCATTTATTTTAATCATGGCTGACCATCAAATTCAATATCTTGATCCCCCTTAAGTATGACAACGTGGAAGTGGTCAGAGTCACATCACTCCCTCAAAGTGGACTGGCAGCCATGGCCTAGGGAGAGCAAAGTGTTGTCAGTTCCTGTCAAGATCAGCACGGCCCTCACTCCTAAACTGGAGCCACCATCATATGGTTCACTAATGCAAGGGTACATCAGGGAAATCACCTGCCACAGACAAAAAGTGAGGATTTCATTGTTCATTCTCCAAACGGAGAGAAGCAGGAGGAGTCCCAGAGGATTGGAGAATAATCAATGTTCTTCCTTTGTTTTAAGAAGGGTGGCAAGAATAATCCAGGTAACTACAGGCTACTGAGCCTTACAAAGGTAGGAAATTATACAGGAGGGGGTCTCTGAGAGGATGTTTGGCCTGATGGGCTAAGGCAAGGCAGGACACTTAGCAGACATAGTCGATCAGATAGTCTGAATCTTAGTGACAAAGAAGCTCATGAGTTCCCTTGCATCTGTTGCTGGAGGGAATGGTGAAGGAAGCAACAGAAAAAGCAAGAAGACAGTTTTTGCAGTATAAAAATGTAGCTGTGTGTGATCTTTGCTTTCCAAGGTAATCCTGTAGTACGTTTTGTCAGACTGAGCAGGCCCAATAGAGCTACTCGAGAGAAAATAGATGTGTTATCGGAGAACAGAACTGGATCAAACCCTCATTTCAGAGCCTATATTTCAAAGTGAAAGGCTTTACTTTCTAGAAATGATCTCTTCTATCATATTTTTGAAAAGAAGAGTGCAAGCGACAGAAAATTCAGGTAAAGCCAGGAGCCTAATTAGACAGGTCTCTTAAATTGGAACCTTTTCCATTTATTATTTCTTCTGATTTCGAGCAACCATTGAATTTATTTAGCTTTTTGCCACAATTTGCAAATCCCCTAGCTTCTTTTGCAACCTAACATGCAGAACTTAGTCAAATGTCTTGGTTACCTCTGCAAAGAATTGCAATAAATTGATGAGACATGGTGTGTTGCCATTGTAACCATGCCAATTTTCCTTTATAACATGCACATTCTTAGATGAAATGCATACCATTCTGCAAAATACTATTAAATATTTTGCCCACTGGCAATACTAAGCTAACTAGTTTATAGTTTCCTAACTCATGTTTTATCTGGTTTTGAGTATCAGGATTAGAGAGACTACATTCCAGCCTGAAGGTACAATGCCTTTATATATAGAGTGCAGAACACATTAACTGAAAACACTCCTAATTCTGCGTGCATTTTTTTGAGGATTATAAAATGTATTCCACCTGGAGTCGATACCCCCATGGACATTTACTGTTTCTAGTTTTCTACTCAACATGTGCGTAAGTGACTTATCCATGTGTTATGGATTTCTAAGCCAATTTGGAGTTTTGTAACTGACAGAGTGGGAAACTTTTATCCCATCTGCCTGAGCCACATTTGAATGTTTGATACATAAAGAAAAGACAGGGTTATAATGAATTGTGACTCATAGATCCTCCGGTGTATTTCTTTCTGTATTTTTTCTACAAGCCCATATGCATCAATGGGTTTTGAACCCACACATGGAAACTGAACGTTTCAGGTATAATTGGATCACAGTACAATATCATTATTCAGACTAGTCTTCATCCAACTGCATTTCAGTTCAAAATTGGTCTCATTAATCTGAATATTATATGCTTCGGCTACTCTTTTCCATATGCTTGTAAACTATCTGAGTCTGGGGATGTTTTGAACCTCTATAGCCATCAGAAAGAAATATAACTTTACAAAGAAACATAGTTATGTTAGAATATATAATTACTTCAACCTTTATGACTACAACATTGTTGAAGTCACGTTTATTATGAAGTCTGGGTTTATTATGGCACTACTAATTCTGAAAATGATATTTTATTAAGAACGAAACACTATTCTTTTTTTTCCATTCTCTTCTCAGCAAAACCTAAATCAGTGATCTTATGGCTCACTATGCCGATTATGCAGTTTAGCAATCCATGGTCTCCTTCACACAGGGTGAGTTTTGTTCATGTCATAGTAAGCTTTGTAGAATATATTAACCAATTACCTTTTTCTCAGATTTTTCCCTCATTTTCTCTCTGTGGGGGTGATTCTCCCAACACGTTGCACTCATTTTTTAGTGCAGTGGGTCAGGAAAATCCTGCGGCGGGCAATATGTGGGATTTGCGCATGCATTCCCACCGCGACAGCTTCTCACAGCACTGGATTTCCAGCGACATTTGTGTCAGAAATCAGCAGGGAGGTGAGGTAAATATTTTACTTCTAATTTTAGAATAATTTAAATGCAATTAGCTGGCCCAGGACTGAAGTCTCCTAGTCCACCAGCCTCTTCCACCTCACCAGAGTGTTTCACTCCAGCGGGGATTAAAGTAGCTCTGAACTTTCAGGGAGCTGGTGAGCCGAAAGCATGGCATTCAGAGCCCCCCAGATGGTCGGGCGCTGGGGGGTACATTAGCAGTGCCAGACTGCCTCCTGGCACTGCCTAGGGGGCAAAGTGCCAATGCCAAGGGGCATATTGACACTACCCATTAAGGATGGTGCATATTGGAGGGGATCAGTGGTGGTAAGGGGTCTTGTTGTCACTCTGCAGTCAGGATTGTGGGGGAGGAAGGACGCCAGCGTTTGGGCATACTAGCAATCCGGGCATGGAGGGACAGAAAGCCAACACTGCACTGGCCGCAGAGCTGGCAGCAATCGGAGACCATCAGTGCGGGCCTACTGCACACACACTATCAAAGCACTGACGGATTGGCACATGCACAATGGTCCGTTCAGCACACTGATTTCAGCCTTTCAGGTGGGAATAGGCTACAACCCTGAAATCTAATGATATTCACGTTTGCGGCCTCTGCAGTGCACAAAGTGTTGGAGATTCTAGTCTGAAATCCCACTGAAAAAAAGTATAAATTACTCTAGTTTTCATGTGAATCTGACACTTAATTTCTTTTGGGAGAAGTCTACCCAGATCTTTCTCTATTTAGGTATTTGGTTCCAAAGATGTCAATAACCTTTGCCATATCTATTCAGTTACCATTCTTCTCAAAAGAGCTGAGATAATGTCGGGTAGAATTTCTGTGGGGCTTTGCTATGTTAATGCTGCTGTATCCAGAGAAATGGCACATAATGACATATATGCCATAAGCTAGATTTTATGTTTCTCAGTGGAATAGGAATTGAGAAGTCTGTTTACTCCATAACCTCTGCCTCCGCAGACCAATCAAGCTTCAGATGGCTAAGTAATGGCCATCTGGCAGGAAGGAGGTTAATTATGGATACTTCTGACCACAATCCCTTCCCCTTGCTCCCTTACAACCTCACAGTTAATATCAGAGCCAATATTTCACATATCTATTTGTACAAGCGAATGAATATAAGGATTAAGAGCAAGAATAGGCCATTCAGTCCCTCAAGCCTACTCTGCCATACAGTAAGATCACGGTTGATCTGATTATGGCCTCAACTTTACATTCTGCATACCTCCGATAATCTTTGACTCTCTTAATAGTCAGGAATCTACCTACTGCTGCCTTAAAAACGTTCAATGAACCCACCTCCACCATTATCTGGGGAAGAGAGTTCCAAAGATTCATGGCCATTGGAGAAAATAATTTTTCTCATCTCCATTTAAATAGGAGGCTCTTGGCGGGCAATTTTCCCAAAATAATTCTAAGTGTCCAATGGCGGGAAAATGGGATGTTTCTCCAATGAGTCTAAGCGAGTTAAGTCTCGGTTATTTACTGCACTCTGTCCAATGCAGAGTCCGTCAGACTGTTCACACCAGTGTGGGGGGAAGGGGGCCCTGAGCCTATACCCACCAGACAGACCAGCAGCAAAATGCTCAGAGGATCTGGGGGAAGAAGGAGGCCAGAGATTGAGGCATGGAGGGACAGAAAGCTGACATTGCGCCGGTCGCAGAGCTGGCAGCAACCAGAGATCACTGCTGACCTGGATCCATGTCAAATGGTAAGGGAACAAAGTTGAGGGAATAACCAGCTTGACAATATCCACAGCAAAATAACATGCACCACTCTGGAACTAGAGAACACTGCTGGCGTGAGCAACCAAAGAATCCTGGTCAGAGTGTGGGCTAGGATTCTCTTGGCCTGCTCTGCTGCTGAAGCAATGCATCTGGGCTAGGAGACACTGGTGTTCAGCCAATCACGACACTTCCAAGTGCTTAGCGCAGTCAGTGTTGAGCTGATTATCAAAATTACAATTTCTAGTTAGTTTTGTTTTGGGAGAATCCTGGTTGTCGTGTATGAATCAAATGTCGGATGGTGGGGGAGGCAAAGAGAGGAGGGCGCTCAGGGCCACTTATTAGGAAGCTGGAGACTGAGGTGGGGGGGGGGGGGAGCGGTAGTTGGAGCTGGCAATTGGGAGGCCGCAGAGTCCAGATAGGCAGCCATTCCCATGAGGGGGAAGGCCACGTCTGTGATGGGGGCCTTTCCCATTTTTTTGGATGCAATAGTTCAATGCTCAATGACATGATGGCCAAAGTGTTTGAATACTGCGTGGAGGTGTAATTAACTTGCTACAACAATGTCAGCAAATGTCAGTTGCAAAGAGAAGCCATGGAGTTTGTAACTGGCCAAATCAATGCTATGGAATGCTGTCTTGATCACCATAATAAACAAACGAGGAAATCATAACACTGACATTCAAAAGGTCTCAAGTTACTCTTACAGGAGATAGTCCATAATTATTCTTTGATTGTGCAACAGTTACTTATTCTCCTCTTGATCAATGATTGTTGCAATCAATAGCGAGCACAGTAACAACAGAGAGGAAGTTGCACATACAGCTTACAGTTTCCAAAGCTAAACAGCCATGATAGAAGTTGCAGCTATCAAGGGAGAGCTTAAGGTCACAATGAAGGTAATGTAAGGGCTTTTGAACTCCTCTGTAATGGTTTGCAGTGATCCTCTATCATGCCTGCCTTTTTCTTCCTCTGAAGTTTATGTTATTGGTTTTAACATCTACCCACTCTCCTTTCTACTGACCTACATTACTGCTTTTGTGCAAGGACTTCAAATCATCAAACATGAAGCAAGAAACTTTTAAAATTTGTATCACAAGTAACAATGCTTAAATCATTTAGAATTAATAACAAAAAAAAAGAATTGACACATGGAGTCTTTTTGCATTACAAATTTAAAATGAAAGGCTAAATCTAAACTAAATTTTAATTTTCAAATATTAATGAGTGCTACATTCCAGATGAAATTTATTACTTACATATTTCTGAGACTTGTATGTCTCACAATTCATGGTGGTCTGTTGAATCCTTCAGAACCAGCAATTTTGAGGATGTAGCCCTTACCACTAGACCTGTAGTGACAACATGATAATGAGGAACAGGAGACATCCTGGCCATTATCACTCTGGAAGCACTGTCTGTAAGAAGCATCAGACTCCAGTCCTCCTGGGAAATCACTGATTCTCCATACTTCTCCACATTTCTATCCCTCTGTTGCCAAGCATCATGATGTGGAAATGCCAGTGCTGGACTGGGATAAACACAGTAAGAAGTTTCACAACACCAAGTTAAAGTCCAATAGATTTATGTAGTAGCAAACACCACTAGCTTTAGGGGCTCTGCCTCTTCATCAGGCTGATGAAATACATGGTTACACGCATGTATTTCTGCTTTCAGATTCCTCTGCTACCTTCTAAAGTGTGTGAAGTGCTAACATCCAAGCTGGTGGCTGCAAATGTTAGATTAAGGGAAGATGTCTGCTCATCAGCGATCTTCTCTTCCTCTTGCTCTCATGACTACTAGCTGACTAGTCAACAAGACTTAAGCCTCTGAAAGCAGAAATATAGAAAGATTAAGAGAAATGGTGAGTTGGAGGGAAAGTAAGAGACACATGGTCACGCCACTTGCAGCTTGTGCATTGTAGCATGTAGTAGGAGGAGCATTTAGAAAGGTGCATAAAGCAAGAACAAATTGTCATCACAAACAGGTTCACCAAGGGTGATTGCATCAGCCTCAGGGGCAAGAATATACCATCTCTTCCCAGGGGATAAAGAGATGCAGATGTACACACCTCTGCCAATTTATCATTGCTTCCTCCTGTTAAGTCCTCAGGGTAAAGTGTCAGTGGGGGAGCTTCAGTGTGGGTGATGGGTCTGTCACAGCTTGAATAGTTGAAAGTACGTGGAAGTTGTGAAACATGGGGATGACAGATCTAACAGTGGTTAGCACTGCTGACTCACAATGCTAGAAACCACGGTTCAATTTTGGCCTCTGGTCACTGTCTGTGAGGAGATTGCAGATTTTTCATATGTGGGTTCCTTCCGAGTGCTCTAGTTTCCTCCAACTGTCCAAAGATCTGCAGGTTAGGTTGATTGACCACATTAAATTGCCCCTCAGTGTCAGGGAGTTAGCAGGGTAATAATGTGAGGTTACAGGAATAGGCCTGGGTAGGATTATGATCAGTGCAGATTCAATGTGTTCAATAGCCTCCTTCTGCACTATTGGGATTCTATGGAGTTGCAGCAGTGGTAAGTGTGGGAGGCTGAGGCAGAACTTATGGTTGTTAGGCATGAGTCCCAGTGGCTTTGATTGCCGATGAGTGACGGGGGTGTGGCAGATTGAGCAATTTGTGAGGTTAATAGTGTGCTGGGTAGGAGATGGGATTTGAAGATGCATTCACTGACATTAATCATTTGTCTGGAACTTTTGAGGTTTTGCATTATACGTCAAACCCACTTTCCACAATGGCTATCTATTCTCAATGCCTTCACATTACGGCTGGGATTTTACGGCCTCACTCAAGGAAGTGGGGTGATAGAATTCTGGCTTCATGGATTCTTGCAGAAAATTAGCTTCTCCCTTTCATTCCACTTCTAACAGTAAGGCTTCCAGCACTGCACTGGAAAATCTTGGAGCCCTCTCTGTGTGCTCTGCTGCTGCCTCTACTCTTGCAGTTCCTCTTGTCTGTCCTAACCATGTCTATTCTCTGCTACAATGAGAATGCACTTCCCTTTTGAGATGTGCAGCATGGCTTCAAGAACTATAGATTAGTGTTCATTGCAGCCAGTCTTGCAGGAACTCAAGTCCCCCACTAAGCATGCAGCCACGGAGCAGCACATTTAGCACTGACCTACATGTCACAGTCAGTGAGATGAGCAGATAGTACAAAGTTTGTGCATTACCTATATCATGGTGTGTTTGGGTATCCGGATCCTCACACCAGCTAATAGACCTTATCCAGTTTTTAGCCTGTAGTGTCCAAATTGATGACTTATTTTGCTGATATGTTGGAATTTGTTGCTTCAAAAGGAATAGCACCATTATGCAACAAGAACCCCTTGAAGAAAGAGCAATTCGGCAATATTCACTTCCTCCATTAGCCAAACTTTCTCAAATTAGCCATCCATCCTTTGATTCTGTCTACACTTACTGCCTTGGAAAAGTAGCCAGCATAATCAAGAAGCTCACGCACCCTGGACATACTCCCTTCCACCTTCTTCCATCAGGAAAAAGATACAAAAAGTCTTAGAACGTATACCAATAAACAAGAACAACTTCTTCCCTGCTGTCTTCAGACTTTTGAACAAACCTACCTCACACTAAGTTGATCTTTTTCTAACCCTTTCTGGAACTGCAGCTTTATTCTACAGGGAGAGGTGGTGGAATTGGACACACATTTACCCAGCCACTGCCAGTGAGATAGACATGTAGAGATATATCAATAGCTTATGTTACAGACCTTCAACAGTTGCAGTGTGATAGGGACGGGGTGTTTAGCCTGTGTGGCTGCTAATTAGATATTAAAAAGCAAACTCAACTATTCAGATCATCAAATCAATGTCCACTTGTTCAACAAGCCAATGGCCTAAGTCACATGAACCTCAGTTTGGGAAAGGATGGGGTGCCCGCTGCAGTTGTGATCAAATCAGATGGGGAGGGGTGGGGGAAGCCGACGGGGATGAGATGTACTAATGAAGATTGTGGGGCTTATAATCAGCAATGGGCCCCTGTGATTGTTAGTTTGGGAGGGGGGGGGTAAGGGGAGCTGGTTGAGGCTGCCTGCAGCAGCAGGAGCCTGACAGCTCTCTCTGTCAGACCCCTGCTATTGCAATTGCGTATGTACAGCATCAGAGGTTTACACATGCACATTTGCCAGGCTGACTGGCAAATTAAGGCCAGCCCACTGTGTGCAACAGCTAGAAACAGTCCAGGCCATATTTTCAATGACTAAGTGCATAAGAGTGGGAGTGAAGACCCCAAAAAATGAATCAGAAACACTCCCATTTTCACACTAACTGGACACTTAGAATTGTTCTCGTAAAATTCCACCCTCTAAGTTGAGAAGGTTTAAATGTCATAGCAGACCCGGTGACTTCTGCTGGGAAACTGGGTTATGAATACAAGTATTCTTTGTATAACTCCCTTCAAAGTTGAGCTGTGTGGTCCCAAGGTGATCATTAGAACCCCTCAGAGATAGCAAGATATGAATTTTCCAAAACTGCAAATTGGAATCCATTGTTCTGGGAGTCACAGATTAGCATTGATTCAGCTATTTTAAGGGACTTGTTCAGCAATGTACAGTACAATATCTTAATTCATCATAATCGTTTTAAAAAGGTCACCGCTCAGCTCTTTCTTTTCTGAAGAGAGACCCAGTTTATTCCCTCTTTCTTGAGGGCAGAAGTGAATCCTGTTGGCTATCAGATACTGTTCAATGTTGCATCTATTCTGCTTGCAAACAATTCTATTTGTGAAAATGCCCTGTTTAACACTGATGCATGTTTAAAAGTATCACACATTATTCAGCTATTCAATTGAAAGGGGGACACACTGAAGTCCTATCTGTTCTTTAGTAAAAAACCTGCAATAAGAGGGAGGATGGTTTGACTTGTGACACTTGTACCCCTTTGTTATACACCCAAGATGAACATAGAACATAGAACATTACAGCACAGAACAGGCCCTTCGGCCTTCGATGTTGCGCCGACCAATATAAAAAGCAATGCCCCTCCAAACTAAACCATTCCCTTCTCTTCCATATACTTATCAACTAACCTCTTAAACGCCACCAAACTTGGCGCATCTACAACTGCTGCAGGCAGGGCATTCCACTCCCGAACCACCCTTTGGGTAAAGAACCTACCTCTGATATCCGTCCTATAACTATCACCCCTTAATTTAAAGCTGTGTCCCCTCGTGCTAGCTTTTTCCATCCTAGGAAAAAGGCTATCACTGTCCACCCTATCTAAACCTCTAATCATCTTATATGTTTCGATCAGGTCCCCTCTTAGCCTCCTCCTTTCTAACGAAAACAACCTCAAATCCCTCAGCCTCTCCTCATAAGACCTGCCCTCCATACCAGGCAACATCCTGGTAAACCTCCTCTGTACCCTCTCCAATGCCTCCACATCTTTCTTATAATGCGGGGACCAGAACTGCACACAATACTCCAAGTGCGGCCGCACTAGAGTTTTGTACAGTTGCAACATGACGTTGCGGCTCCGAAATTCAATCTCTCTACCAATAAAAGCCAAGATGAGTCAATAACATGAGCAGAGTAGGTTGCATTATTCAGACGAGACTTTGTAGTGGGAATAAGCAAAAGATATTGGGAGCAAGCCCAAGTTTGAATATAACGAACAGCATGTCCAATGATATATCGTGACCACATCAGGGGTTTTCCTAATCTTCTTGTTTCCCCTCTCCCACGCCAACCCATTATACCTCTTCCTATACATTTGAATTCAGAGTTGTAACCCCAGCTCCCACCTATCTCCCCACCACCACCACCCCCAATCCCTTCTTTAGAGGAAGCCAACCTATAAAAAAAAACAATTGAGACTATGATTTCAGCTTGAAGCTCCAAGCCAAGGGATCATCAGCCTTAGCTTTTACAGCTATTATTGACAGCTGACAACTGAATCTTCAACGAAATACATTCGAGTCCTTCCTATTGGATCCATTTCACCGAAGATTTGTTCCATATGTGTTCCTATTGAGATATTTGCAACAAGCCAAGCTTTCTGATGCTCCAGAGAAGAGACGAACCTTTGAAATGTATCTCACTGTCCTTCATTGTAATAGCTGTCATCTAACATCCAAATAAATCAAAACAGCTTCCCAGTAACATGGTAGAATAAAAAATACCATATGATGTGGGACTGAACTGCAGAAGCCACAAGGCCCCAAGCTTTGATCCTCAAATCTACATTGGCTTAGCTGATCTTAGTCAGGGTAGTTGTTAACATACGACAATCGGATTCAATAACCCAAGCTATGGAGGGCAAAGCCAGGCAAGGATTTTACTTTTGAACTCCAGGCAGTGGCCTCATGTGGAAAATGTGTATATGGATTTCAGGTGAACTCGTAATTCAGAACCAGACAGATGCCCTCTGGCTAATCTCCTCCCACAATTATTTCCTACGCTCACAGTTGTGCTGCTTGGATGGGGCACTGGAGAAATGCTCATATTAAAAATAAAATGGAAAATGACAGCCAGAAAAAGAAACTAGAACGACAGCAAAATCAGAAGATGCCGGAAAACCTTAGCAGGTGTGACAGCAGGAGAGAAAGAGAACACAGCCAACGTTGAGTCAGGGTGCCCTCGGACCGCTGGCTCTATTCTCTCTTCACAGATGTGGTCAGATTTGAGATTTTCCAGCGTTTTCTGTTTTTGTTTCAGATTCCAGCATCCACAGTATTTCATTTTTATATTAAAGAAGCAGTGTTAGATGTTGAACCAGTTAGATATTAAAAATCCCAAGGCGCTATTCAAGGACTTGCTAAGTTCTCCTTTGCATTCTAGCCAATATATATTACTGAAACACTATGACTAAAACAGGCTGTCTTGCCATTGCTGTATTGCTGTTTGTGAGGCCTCACTGAGTGCACATTGGCTGTCTTTTTCCCTATATTATAACTGAGATTTCACTTCAAAGATGCTTCATCAACAGAAAAGTACTTTAGGACATTCTGAAGCCAAGAGAGGTGCTGCATAAATACAAGATTTCTCACCTTTGCCTGGTGAAGGTGTCCACAGTAACTCGGTTGTTAACATTCCCTCTTTTCCTCCTGATGAATAAGTATTGATCTTTATCACCTCCCTCTAATGGCATACTTGCTTAGTGCAATAATCTCGACGAGTATGAGCCCCCTGATTGAGGTAATGATTGCTGGCCCAGAGAGTCTTACTTATCTATATACACACACATACATACATGTATACATATACACATACACACACACACATCTGAAGAGACACCAGCCTCTGAGAAGTTATTTCACTTTGGTCAATCATGTACCTGATCACTCCAAATCTCAATGTACTGAGACACCAATATGCCTTGGTATTCTTATAAGGATTCTAAAGTATTAAAACAGTAGCACAAAATTAATAATAATGGTGTGGTTACACCAAGAAAATTTCAGAAGCAAGTGATTGGATTGTCTAGATTTCCCAGTGAAACCAAGCAGTGGAATTTAATCATATCTGCTGCCATTTTCAGATTTGTAACAGTCGAAGGGCAGAGATCTGTTCAAGAGCTACAGTCAGAAGTAGCTTACTTCATTTCACCTAAATTCTTAAGCAGATTACAGAGAACAAGGGTTGAAAATGAGCAGATAACTGCAGTAAAATTAGATTTGTCGCTGCACAAGTGAGTTATACGAATCTAGTGACATGATGTTTAGCACAGCTGCCTCACAACACCAAGGACCTGCGTTCGATTCCTGGCTTAGGTCATTGTCTGTGCGGAGTTTGACGTTCTTCCCGTGTCTGCATGGCTTTCCTCTGGGTGCTCCAGTTTTCTTCCACAGTCCGAAAGACATGCTGATTAGGTGCCTTGGCTATGCTAAATTCTCCCTCTGTGTATCCGAACAAACACCAAAGTGTGGTGACTAGGCAATTGTTACAGTAAGTCTACTTGTGACACTAATAAATAACTTATTATTCTGCCAATGCCACAAAGGTGAGAGTTTTATTTTGTTCTAATCTAAACATTATACTAGTACAAAGATTCCCAAATTAATCCTGCTTATTTACCATATAATAAGTGCATGTGAAAAAGACAAGTTGATCAACAAGTAAACTCACTGACACAACTTTGCAAATCAAGAAGATGGACATTATCCAGCAATCTTAATGCATCATGAGATGCTTAACTCCACATGGATTTCTATAAGGGGGGCCCATCCAAGTGAAACCAAGCTGAGAAAACATATTAGCAAGAGATATAAATCTGTAAGTGGTAAAACTTCAAAATTACTCTCCTACACACGGAACAACTGGAGACAACCCAAAGCTTCACTTCAACCTTTTCTGTTTATAGCCTGATGATGTTGCAATGTTCGCTGCCCCTGGCTGACTGCCTGTGGCTCTGTTTCAAAGTTTATCTTCTTCTATTGACAGCCAGGATTAACCCAACGCTTCCCAACACAAAGATGCGGGGTGTTTCCTGAAAACCCGAGACAAGCTAATGACCTGAACCAGAGACTAGACGAGACCTTTTCTCATACAGTAAATTGCTTGATGTGGAATGCATTGCTTAAAGGATTCGATCGTAAATTTCAAAAGGAAATTGAATAAATATTGAACGTGGAACAATTTGTGGTATTATTGGGAAAAGATAGGCATAGAACCCCTATAGTGCAGAAGAGGGCCATTTCGCCCATCAAGTCTGCACAAAAGAGCAGCTTATCCAGGCTCACCACCTACCCACCCCTCTATATTTATCATGGCTAATCCACCTAACCTACACATGTCTAACGAGGGGCATACACGCGATGGGTCGTGAGAGGACTGCTCTTGGATCTTTTTCGAGAGTATCCTACTGCTTCACGTCGTTAGTGTACGCTTGACGTGGACTATCTGATGGGCAACACGACAGCTCAGTGACTATCGCTGTGCTGTGCAGATACATGGATTTGGGCCTGTGTCTGAGGGAGTTTGTGTATTCTCCCCGTGCTTGCGTGGGTTTTCTCTGGAAGCTCCGGTTTCCTCCCACATCCCAAAGATGTGCTCTTAGGCTAATTGGCAAAACAAATTCTCCCTAACTTGTCTCAAATTTGGTTTTTAATCCATAGATCTATAAACATGGACAGGGATCACAGGTAGAGGTGGGAACATCGGGGTGGCGGTGTGGGCTCGTTGAGCCGAAGGGCCTGTTTCCCGTGCTGTTTTGTTCTTTATCCCTGAACTCTAAAGGGGCAATTCAGCATGGCCAATCCATCAAATCTGTACATCATAATGGGGCTGTATGTCCTCCTTCTCCACAGTATTATTTGCAATCTATTGAGAATCCAAGCTCATTCACAGCTTCAATTATTGGTTCAAATACACTTTGCTTAAAACTCCAGTGTTTAAAAATAACTAGCTTCTGTGGAAAAATGGCAAAATTACCAAATGTGACAGCAGCTTGCATTGAATTAAAAAAGTTACCTTATTATGTATGCACTGACTGGCCATTTGTTCACATCTTAATGAACATCATCTTTCTAAAGCACCAAAGGTATACCTAAGAACACAACAACATGTTGTGCTTAGTGTTCACTTTAATATCTGGCCTTAAAAGCGCCTGTAAGTTACAATTGCTACAGAATTTTGTTCTGCCTTAAGTTGTGAGGTATAGTTATTACTGAGCAAGACTGCATTAATTTACAAGAAGATTTTAATGAACTTTCAGAATGGGTGTGTAATTGGAAAATGAATTTCAATATAAATAAATGTGAGATTGTACATTTTGATAGAAAGAATAAGGAGGCTGCACAATCTAAAGTTTAAATTAACATTGTTGACTGTGATTACATGTATTCCTGAAAGTTTAATTGCATGATCTACCCCATCCCTCCAGCCATTAGTCAGCTAGCATATCCATCCTCATGATACATTGTCTACCTACACCAAATGGACAGCTAAATGACACATTACCCAAATGGATAATGCTTGACTGGCAACGAAGTAGCCTTTGTTTCTGCGCTCCCACCCCCATTTTCAATAATTTTATATCTAGTAATGAGAAATATTCAAAGAAGATGACAAAAATAAACAATCTTTTGTAATGTCCTAATGATTTTTCTCCAGGGTTGCACACAGCAGTGCCCCAAAGATTCCAGGCCAATCCGAGTCCAAATCAGGATAAGGAGCAAAGGGCTCTAGAATTACAAGGAGGCAAATCACTAAAAATAGCGACAATCCCAATTAATGTGCCACCATGCCACCCCACAGAACACTATCTTGGACACCATCTCCCTCAGTGCTTGCTGGCTCTTCTTTCTATAAACAAATGGCCTTCAGAAAAATGCATCAGGTTCTCTTCAGAATTAAAAAGCAAAGGCTTTATGTTAGTGATATATAACCATTTTTCAAAATGTTGTGCACACATACAGCTTCCAGATTCTAAAAAGGCATGGAGGTACTGAAGGCGGTGGAAAAAATTATAAGGAATTATATCATAAGACGTTAAACCTATCAGAATTTACTTAACAGATTGGAGCTTTTTTTCTAGAAGAAAGAAAGATGAGAGGGAATCAAGTCGATTAAAATTATAAGCTGTGCTCTCACCTTATGCCATCCTTTCTACCTGTGAAGAATCTATTGAGATGAGTGGATTTCCGGTGAGTGTATCAGGGCTGGTGAAGTGTGCACATGAGTCACAAGTGCTGATCCTGCTCCAAGGATTGGATTATCTCCTCCCTCATATCTTGCCACTCCTCCATCAATGTCCCTTTATGGGATAAAAGGCTTTCTGTCTCTGCAAGCATTGAGATAGAACAGTAGAATAATACAGCACAGAAAAGGGCATTCTCTCCATGATGCTACACCTCATGAGAAAACATCAACATTTTGCAGATTCCTTCCCAGACAAATTGTCTTGTTCAAATCATATCTTTTCCTTTTGGAAAAGCAAAAAAGTGTGCGTTAACCCCTTATAGCTGTTTCCAGGGGTATAAAATACAGCAAAAGTAAAGAATTTAACTCCCAAAACCTATACTGTTGTCACAAATGGTTTCTGGTTATGTTATACTTTTTTTTTTGAGGCTCTTAGACAGATGGCCTGAATTTTCGCACAGACAGGGATGGCTCTGGAGACCTCAATCACAGGCTGAACTTTGCACATCCATGGTTCATGGAGGAAGTTGCACATGTTAAAATGCAGCTGCTTTCAGTCTGATTGCACTTTTACACAAGAGACTGTTAATTGCTTGGCAAAGAGCTTAAAATTTATTTGTCACGAGTAGTCTTACATTAACAGCATGATGAAATTACTCTGAAAATTCTATCACCACCACACTCCACCGCTTGTTCAGATATGCAGAGAGAGAAATTAGCATGGCCAATGTATCTAACCCGCACATCATTTGGACTGTGGGAGGAAACCCATGCAGATCCACACAGATAGAGATCCAAGCCAGGAATTGAACTTAGGAATTGAACAGCCAGGAATTGCTGTGAGACAGCAGTCCCAACTAATATGCCATCCCATGGGATATCTTGGACGCCTTCTCCCTCAGTGCTTGCTATACACATCAGACTCTAATTAACTAATCGATACCCAACATCACCTCACCTTTTTATAACTTCAACTACTAGATCTTTAACACCCATCAACAACCTATTAAAAACTAATCAATTTCCCTTAAATCACATTGATAAGAATGTAGAATAAAGATAGCAAAAATGTATTCTCAATCAATCTTTAACATACTCCATATTATCCATACTCTATGTTACCCCATCTTGATTCCAAGTTCTCATGATCCATTATACCACAAAGTATCCTTCCTCAAAGGCATGCAACAATACCTTTGAACAAGCTATTCTCTTTAAGAAACAATCTACCAGCTAGTGACTTACATCAACCTACATTATTCTGGAGACCTTCTTTTTATTCCAACATCTCTTTCATACTCCTGAGATCAATACTCTTTGTTGAATGGACATTATCCCAGAGCAATCAGCTATTGATATAGCATTCTATAGATACCTTATCCCCAGTTGCCCCTGGTATTGGAGTTTCTTTGATGTTTCTACCAGCGCAAGTGTCTTGACAGCCAAAGTACTTTTAACTATTCTCTTTATTTTTTGAGATTGCCAGGCTAACAAACAACATTGATCATTTCTTCCCACTAAAAATATGATGAATCCTGCTATACCCACCATCAGGGAGGGTAGCATGTGAGGCATCAATAAAAATGACTAATTTCATCCCTCTGGGGTCACCCAGGCCTGGATATCTGGGTGCATGTTCTTCTAAACTTAATTTCTTAAATGTCTTCTTTACTTTTAGCACTTCCTCAACAATATCATACTTCAACATTGTATTCAATTCTAATACATCATAACATGCATGAAGTCTAGTTTGTGCACTTAACCAGTTTAATTACCCAATTAAGCTTAATTGTTCTGCTTGTTCCTTGGTTATAGAATCTTCATTTTATGAGGATCTGGCCTGATTTCTCAAGTTTCATTAAATCTCTCATCAATGAAAGACTTACTATTTGTCACAATACATCCACCTGTATGCTTTGCAAAATCATATTTTTCACTAAGTAATTAATAAATACAGTTTATTTAATATCTTTTATTCTTTGGCATCAACACCAGGTAGAACAAGGCCATGGGGAACAGAGGGATGGGGAATTGTTTAATTTCTCAATGGGAAGCATGTCAACTTGCATCTAACCTATTAATGAAGTGTTATTATGGAATATCCTGCCAGGGTGAAAAATAAAACTGCTGGATGTTTTTGAGAGGTGAGACTTTATTAATCTTTCAATTGGATTTATTGTCACATGTATTAATATAGTGAAAAGTATTGTTTCTTGCGTACTATACAGACAAAACATACCACTCTGAGAAAGAAATGAGCGAGTGCGGAATGTACTCTTGCAGTCATAGCTGGGATGTAGAGAAAGATTAACCTAATGCAAGGTAGGTCCATTCAAAAATCTGACAGCAGCAGGGAAGAAACTCTTCTCGAGTTGATTGGTACATGACTTCAGACTTTTGTATTTTTTTCCCCAAAGGAAAAGGTTGGAAGAGAGAATGTCAGGGGTATGTGGGGTCCTTATCTATGCTGGCTGCATTGCTGAGGCAGCAGCAAGTGTAGACAGAGGCAATGGATGGGAAGCTGGTTTGTGTGATAGATTGGGCTACGTTCATGACTTTTTGTAGTTCCTTCACAACCTTTTATAGTTTCGTAATCTTTCAAAATCCTGCGTCAGGTTAGAGGTCATAAGCCTTTTTGCCACCTTTTAACGGCACAAATATCTGTCTCAAGTGTAGAAATTAAAAACATATTGTAATCAGTATCAGGGTGAGGTAACATTCCACCAGACAATATTTGGTTTGCCACTAAATAAGGAAAGTATTGGAAATAGGATATGCTCAAGTATATTTGTGTAAAAACATCACTATTGTATTTTGCTAACATTTTCCCCTTAATATCATCACTGTTCAAGCAAAACGTTAAACAGAAGGCGATCATCTGGTAGAAATTGTGTACAAAACCACCGGGGAAAGACAAAAGCGGATGATTCTTGGTAGACATAATGATTATTTCTGAGAAACCGCTAGATTGTTTGGTGTGATCAGGCAGTAAATAGAAATATATAGCACCTAGTACGTCTTTCTATTCTGGATTATTAAAACAAAGAGCAACACAAAACATTTGACATTCCCACAGCAGGTGTGAGGAAGCACCACAGAATTAAAAGGTGATGAGGTCACAGGTGTAGGCCTGAGAAAGTATCTCGAACAAGTGAAAACTTCCTCGGGATTTGTCAAACATGGATAACTGTCAGTGCCTGTTCAAACACTGAGGTCACACGCATCAGCCACAGCTGGAATGCTGATGCTCCAAAGTTATAGTCGCTGTGGTTCTACTTCCAGCCACCTTCAATCCAACATTAAAATCTTCTCAAAAAAAATCATAAAATCAAAGAACCCTACAATGCAGAAAGAGACCCTTCAACCCATCAAGTCGGCAGTGAACAAATCCCACCCAGGCCTTACTCCCGTATCCCTCTAAGCTACGCATCTCTGGACACTAAGGGGTAATTTCTTAGCATGGCCAATCAACCTAACCTGCACATCTTTGGACTATGGGAGGAAACCGTAACACCCAGAGGAAACTCCATACAGGCAGTGACCCGAGCCAGGAATCGAACTCAGGACCCTGGAGCTGTGAAGCAGCAGTGCTAACCACTGTGCCACCGTGCCCCTTTTTTTTGATAAAATTTTATTTTTAACCCAGAATACTAATATCTAAATCTGCGCTGGATATTGTTATCAGACCCCAATAAACATAGTTCAGTTCTGGATGCGATTAAAAGCAAAATCCAATCTCACTGGTGTGTCAGCACATTGAATGACTGATTGAATCTTTTCCCTCACTTGAAACAGATGAATGGTTTCTCCCCAGTGTGAACTCACTGGTTTATTGTGAGAATAGATGTTTGTCTGAACTCAATCCCACAGTGAAACATCTGAACGGACTCGAATGCGAACCCATTGATGGATCATCAAGTTTCCAAAACTTTTAAAGCACTTTCCACAGTCTGGGCATTTAAAAGGTCTCTCGTCAGTGTGAATTCGTTGATGGCAGATCAGGTTAGAAGAGTTAGCGAATTCCTTCCCTTGGAGCAGGTAAACGGGTTATCGTCATGTTGATACACCCAAGAACACAAAACAAGATACAAAATGAATCGAACATTTACATCTCCCAATGATACAGTTCACTTAGATGTCACAGCTGCAGGTTCCCTCTTTTTAAAACAAAAAAGAGCCCTCTTCACAAGAGACTTTTAATTCTTGTTTTGACATTAAAAATGAGGAACAATTTTTTTTTTTTAAACAGCAGCACATAGAAAATTCATCTTAAATGCAAGTAGAGTGCTGGATATGTCCACGTTGAAAGATGGGATGGGGAAGGAGGAAAGAGAAAAAGGGACAAAGAGGAGTGGGTTAGTGAGTGGCAAGGAGAAAGGGGAGAAGGAGGTGAGGAAGGAGAGAGAGGAATGAGAAAGAGGGGGAGGAGGGACAGAAAGGAGTGGGAGAGGAATAAGAGGATGGAAGGAAAAGGTGAAGAGGAAAGAGCTGAAGGAATGTGAAGCAAGAAAAAACTGAAAGGAAGATGAAGGAACTAGAGGGGGAAATGGGAGGAGGGGGAACAGGGAAGAAAACAAAGGAAAGGAACAGAGAGATGGTGAGATAACAGAAAGGAGCAAAATACAGAGGGAGGGGAAGGAACAGTGAAGAGAGAAGAGAGGGAGGAGGGGATGTGATTGCAGAGATTGAGGATAGAAGGGATAAGTGCAGTTCCAAAAATGCTCAAATGCCTCAAAACCATCCAAGACAAAGCAGGTTGCATGACTGGCACTGCATCTCAAACATTCACTCAGTCCACCACCAATAAACAGTAGCAGGAGCTTGTACCATCTATGAGGTGAACTACAGTAACTCACTAAGTCTCCTTAAATAGCATCTTCCAAATCCGTGGCTTCTGCTATCTAGAAAGACAAGGGCAGCAGATGCATGGCAACACCGTCACCAGGAGGTTCCCCTCTGAGTCACTCACCAGCCTAACTTGGAAATACGCCGCTGTCCCTTCACTGTCGCTGGGTCAAAATTCTGGAATTCCCTCCCTATGGATGTACCTATATCTCATGGACTGCAGCGGTTCAAGAAGGCAGTTCACCACGACTAACCATCCTCTCAAGGGCAATTATGGATGGGGAATAAATGCTGGCCCAGCCAGTGACGCCCACATCCCATGAATGTGTTTTAAAAAAATATTCAATGCCAATGTGTGTGTCTGTGGGTATATATTTATATAGGAAGAATAGTTGATTGGGCAATACCCCAGTAGAATGTAGCCCAAAGGTTAGGCAGAGAGAAGGGGAGGCAAATAATGTTAAAGGCAGTGGGAAAATAATAAATGACAGATTGGTGAATAATTCCCTTTGAGTTTACTGTTGGTGAATGCAATCCAAGGGAAGACAAGCACTCAAATCAAACCTGCACTGTACCTAATCCAGGAGTATTAATCACTGATCCTAGCTTCACTATGTTGCTCTATTTGACTGATTATGTAGATATCTGAAACATAACCAGAACAATAATTTAAACCAGACTCTCTCTCAAAAATGAAAGTGCATTACTTGTTGAACGCAGCTGAAATAGAACAGGCTGCACTTCCCCTAACAAGAACCATATTGAGCTATTAGCTAATCCAGCCTCCCCGTCTCAGTCTCCCTTTTCATGGTTCCCTTTCATTTTTAGCAGACAAAAGGAGATTGTGCAGCAGTTTGGACTGGTGCCTGAGACACAGACTGATTAGAGTGAGCTGAGTGAAATGTATTTCCACTCTTCCACCCACTCAAATCTTTGGTTTGTGAAAGTAATAGCACGGTTAAAGTAAGAATAAGAAGGAACGGTGAACCTGAACAATGGCAAGTCACATTGCAGACCACACCATTGTTAATTTACTCTCTCTCAAATACTGACGTTGGTAGCAGAGTCCTAAGTGACCTTACAGGAGGATGAAAGATTCTCTGAAAGTGGCCTGGATACTCCATGTTGGACAGAACATGCCAGAGTTGAAGGACTTTGAAGGAGTTTAATGGATTGATGTGAAGGAGAGTATTGATGGAATAGCTGATATGCTGGAAAAAGGGGGCGGGGGCAGGGACAGGGAAGGGGAAGAAGGAAAGGGGGATGGGGCGACACAGTGGTTAGCACTGCTGCCTCACAGGGACCCAGGTTCAATTCCCAGCTTGGGTCACTGCCTTGTGCAGAGACTGCACGTTCTCCGCCCCCCCCCCCGTCTGTGTGGGTTTCCTCCGGGTACTCCAGTTTCCTCCCACAGTCCGAAAGACATGCATTGACTATGCTAAATTTTCCCCTCTGTGTACCCGGACAGGCGCCAGAATGTGGCAACAGGGGGATTTTCACAGAACTTCAATGCAGTGTTAAAATAAACCTGCTTGTGACGCTAATAAATAGACTTAAATTTAAATTTTATACCTATTTGCAGGCCATGGGAGGTAGTGAAGAGGTTGGGAAAAATAGAAGAACCAGTCCAATGCAGTTTTTCCAATCTGCTTTTCCCAGTTTTAGACTGCGTGCGAGGTCAGCAGCCCACACAGCAGCAGCAGGAAGCCAATTGAGGTTGTTTAGGAAGCAGCAAAAACCAATTTTCCCATAACAATGTAATTTTACCAGCAGCACACAGTGCCTATACCTCAACAGTTTGAGGCAGCACGAGCACAATGGGAAGATATTACGGCCTGAAACTGGCAGGTATTTGGTGCTTATATAGCCTGAGGTCAGCTTGCAATTGAAACAACAGCTCAGTGAGACTGCTACCACTAAAATTCTTGGAGAGATAACCACTTCAGAACACCCTCCCAACTCAGAGGAGATAAAAGTACATGTCTTTGGGGCTCCACAGTGATCTGAGTGCCACTTATTAAAGCTTGGGTTGCACACAGGGGAGGAGCTGGAGGGTGAGGCACATTAGCTCACAGTAAGGGCTGGCTCCTGGCACACAGCACGGGGTCAATTCCTGGTACAGGAATATCAGTTTTTTCTTTTAATTCATTCATGAGGTTTGGGTGTTGCTGGCTAGATCAGCGATTATCGCCCAGTCTAAATTGGCAGTTATGGTGAACTGCCTTGTTGAATCGCTGCAGTCCCTGTCATATAAGTTCACCCATAGCGCTATTAGGGAGACATTTCCAGGATCTTGATCCGATGACTAAGTGAAGAAATGGTCATACATTTCCAAGCCAGGATGGTGAGCGGCTTGTGGTGCAAAGCTGCAGTGATGTATACATTGCAGCAATTAGCCATATGCCAGGAAGAAGAATGTATAAACTCCATGTTGGATTTACATGTAAAGGTTTAGCATCTTGGACCTATTAAAGCAGCAGTCCCTCTTAAAGCTGTGGCTGTCATACCAAGTGGATTCAGACTTCTCAACCTTCTGAAGAATGACCTGAAGTTACAAGGAGCTGCAAGGTAGTCACCCATTGATTAAAATGACTGTGGCACTGAATTTACATCTGAATTATTCCAGGGGATAGCAGCAGACATCTGCAGGATCTCTCAATTTGTGACGCACAATGCCTTCATGCAGTTGCATGTCATGGTGTGGGATGGGGTGAAGGGCAGGATGCAACATTTGTTGCACTACCAGAGGGGTCAAGGGGGCCAGTTTTGAAGAGAGCCCATTGTTAACCTCATCTCCAACTGCCCTTTCAGAGGACCCATCTGCACATCACTGCTAACCAACAGCATGCTGCAGGTACCAAGCTATACTTCCACGCATTTCTGAGCCACCTTTGCAACTGACTGATCCAAACTTGCAGATTGCAGATGTAATATAGAGATCACTACACTGATTGGCCAATGCGTTGATGCACAGTCACATATGACTCTTCATGGGTTCAGCTCCTCAGGTCATGGGCAGCACTGTGATTAGCACTGATGCCTTATAGCACCAAGGTCCTGGGTTTGATTCCAGCCGTGACTAATTCATAAGCTTTGCAGGATATTCACCTTACCCAACTTTAAAAGGTCTGTAAATCTTTTCCTGCACTATATACATATCCTTCTGGCCACATTCCAGCAGCTAACCTCCTGCACAACCTCCAGCCATGCTGCTTGGTTATAGTTGCTGACTGCCTCTGCCCTACATGCACTCAGGGAACAGGGCATCCCTGTGTTGTCATTACTTTCACGCAAGGAGATATCTGTGAAACATGGTGAAGCACTTCCCCCATCTCACTTCTATTGCAGTTTATCTTCTTGTGTTCCAGTTATTGCAACCACAGTGTAAGCTGTTAACTGCCCTTTAAATCCATCCACTAATACACCCTCCTGTTTCATCTCAACCTGCTCACTGGCTTCTGACTGGAAAGCAAACCCAGGAAAACATTCTTAATCATCATCTCCCAGAAGACTGAACCAGTAGGGGTATTGCACTCTCATCTCTAGTTTGCAGATCCAGAAATTAAGCCATGTCCCAATTAAAAACAAAAATTGGGAAAAGACAGCCCATAGAGTTAACAATCTTGTGCATTCTATCTGAAGTACTGAATCCACCTTCACCAGGTGTATACCAGCTGTAACATTGTTCAAACCTTTGAGTTGCTCTGGCAGCATGCCAAGCAACCACAGTAAAGCAAGATGCTATGGGTGGATTGTACTGGAGCAGAGAAGTTGACAGGTGGGCCTAAGTATTGTGTGGGAAACCATATAAAAGGACTCCTGTCAGACAGGATGGATTAATGTCCCACAGTTATTCAGTGGCAGGAAGCTAATTAGGTTTGTTAATGAGCCACTTAAAACACAAGAGCACGAGAACCAAGAGCAGCAGCAAGCAATTCAGCCCCTCGAGCCTGCTCCACCATTCAATACGATTGTGGCTGTTCTAATCTCAACTCCACATTCCTGTCCCCTCCCCATAACCCTTCATCCCACTTACCTATTTCCTTGAACTTTATTGCCCCACATTCACTACACTCTGGGGTAGAGAATTCCACAGATTCACAACCTTTTGAGTGAAGTCATTCCTCTTCGTTTCTGTTTTAAAATCTTAGCCTAAGATAGTGGCCTCACATTCTAGACCATCCAAGAGGGAACATCACTCTGTATCTAGCTTATCAGTCCCATTCAGCATTTCAAATAGCTCAATTACATTCCTCTTGTTCTTCAAAACCCCAGCAAATATCAGCCAAATCTGCTCAATCTCACTTCATAAGAGGTCCTTTGTTCCTGGAATCAATCTTGTGAACCTTCACTGAGCTACCTCTTTGCATCCTTCTTCAAATGTGACCAAAACTACTCACAGTATTCCAGATGCAATCTCACCAATGCCCTGAAGTTGTTTCCCTATGTTTGTATTCTATTCATTTGTAATTACTGCCAAAATTCCATCTACAATTCATGCACAAGGACACTCAGATCCCTTTTCACCAAAGCATTTTGACATTTCTCTCATTTAGATAAGTTGGCTTTTTATTCCTCCAGCCAAAAGGATTGGAGGAATAAGAACACACTTCACACTCATCCACATTGAATTCCATTTGCCTAATCATGGCCCACTCACCTAATCTATCTTTATTAATTCTTGTACACTCGATAATAGAAAAATAACATTTTTAAGGTAGAGGCTTGCAGCTTCATAGCAACAACCAGCTCCCAAGAAGGTTCTGGAATAGACACCTGAACTCACCAGGATGATCTCCCACCCTGCTTCCTGATTGGTTCCTTGGGTCACATGACTCTGTATAATATCCTTAAAGGGACAATCATCACACTATCCATACCCATTTGTAATTTTCGTGTTTCCTCATTACAGCTTACTTTCCCATCTATTTTATGGTCATCCACAAACTTGGCTATAATACATTCTATCCCTGCAGACAAATCATTTATATAGCTTTTAAAATTGTTGGGATCCCCAGGACCAAACACTGTGGCACATCACTAGCTCCAGCTTCCCAACCAGAAAAAGGATTAATTAATCCCCACTCTCTGCTTTTGTTAATTACATGACTACCATTCAAATTAACCCAACTAAACAGTCTATCGTACCAAGGAAATACCAATATTTTGTGTTGAATTTTAAGAAGGCATGAGAGGGCAGCATAGTGGTATAATGGTTCAGCACTGCTGCCACTCAATGCCAGGAAGCCAGGATCAATTTTAACTGTGGGTGACTGTCAATGTAGTGTTCTCCCCATATTTGCATGGGTTTCCTCCACATGCTCCAGTTTCCTCCCACAGTCCAAAAACGTGCAGGTTAGGTGGATTGGCCATGGTAAATTGCCCCTTAGTGTCCCAAAATGTATAGGTCAGGGTGACTAGTGGGGTAAATATGTGGTGTTGTAGGAATAGGAACTGGATGGAATGCTCTGCCAGAGAGGCCATGCAGATGCAAAAAGCTGAATGGCCTCCTTCTGCACTGGAGAGATTTTATAATTAAAAGTAATGCTGTTAAATTCCCTCGTTTACCTCAATTCTCAAGCTCTACTTTCTGCAGCTAACACCTCATGCTGATTGCACTTTTAGACCTTATTTTTATACTCTGTCCTCCTCCTGCTTCAGGAATCAATCTTAACCAAGTTCTTTAACTGACTGCCCCAATTAACTAACCAAGTTAAAGCATCTTCTCCCATCAGGAGAACTGTCCTTAGAGAGATACTTAACTGACTACCTTTCAAAATAACCCGACTAAACAGCTGATCTTAACAAAAAACTATCAATAATAGTTCTCGATTTTAAGAAGGCAAGAGATTAAAATTTGTTTTCTTGAACTCCAACAATTACCTCAACTCCCAAGCTCCAATCTCTGCAGCTTTTATGTGAAATCAATTATCCTGGAGCACACCAGGACTTAATGGTGGCTCAAGGATTTAACAGGAATTTCACACGTCTCCAGAGAGGCATCAATTATTATGTAATCAGGGACCAGGTATCAGAATATGGGGGAGGGTGGGGGTCTCCAACTGAGAGCTGCCTTCCTATCTCCCTGTTTTACATCTGACACCCCTTCCTCTCTCACCAATGGCCTCTCCCTGCAACTCCAGAGATCTAATGATGATCCTTGGTAAAGGCCTCAGCGTAATACTGGTAATCGTCCCCACTCCCTGTAGTCCTTCAGGTACCGGAGAGTTGCCGGGCTCTGATTGGCCAGCAGCTCTTATTGGTTGGTGGGAAGCAGGTAGGATTCTATCCTTCTGGGATCCTGACTGAGTTGAAGATCCAATGCTGTCCAGCTAAGTGCCAGTAACATTGGACCTTGCATGGACAGGTACATCGTGCTCCCACCAGTTCTCTGTGAGTGACACCTTTGCCATTACAATTAAATTCCATCTCATGACATATTCACAGAATACTACAGTGCAGAAGAAACCATTCAGCCCATTGAGTCTTCACCGATGCGTGAAATACCCTGTCCTGACCATTTAATCACACTTGTCAGCACTTGGCCCATAGCCTTGAATATTATGGCATGCCAAGTACTCATCCAGTTATATTTTAAAGGATGTGAAGCATCCTGCCTCCACCACCCTGCCAGGCAGTGCATTCCAAACCATCACCATCCTTTGGATAAAAATGTTTTTCCTCATGTCCCCCCTAAACCTCCCATCCCTCACTCTTAACCGGTGTCCCCTTGTAACTGATCCTTCAACTGAGGGGAACAGCTGCTCCATATCCACCCTGTCCTTGCCCCTCATAATCTTCAACACCTTGATCAGGTCGCCCCTCCCAGTTTCCTATGCTCCAAAACCCAAGCTTATCCAATCTCTCTTCATAACTTAAATGTTCCATCCCAGACAACATCACGTAAATCTCCTCTGCACCATCTCCTGTGCAATCACACCCTTCCTATAATGTGGTGACCAGAACTACACACAGTACTCCAACCTCACCAAAAGTTCTATAAAACCTCATCATGACCTCTCTGCTTTTGTGATCTATACTCCGATTGATAAAGGTGAGAGTACCATGTGGCTTTTTCACCACCCTCTTTACATGGCTTTCTGCCTTCAGAGATCTATGAACAAACACGCCATTCTTTGAAACTTCGCAGTGTCTGACCTTTCATGTTAGCAGCATATATTATGGAAATATCATTCCCCAAAGGGTCTTGTGTTTTTGCTTTGAACTCTTCTCCCACCCCACCGCAATCACAGGGACCAGGGCTGATCACGAGCCCACAATGCATGGAGTCTAGCCCCCACCCACTCTCTGCCCTCTGGCCAGACTGATTGCACCCCCCCGGCCCCTGATCCAATTCCATCAGCAGAGTGCGCAGTGCACTCCACCCCCATGCCACAGTCTGATCATGATGCAGAGTGGAAACAGCACCCCCTCCCTTCCCTCCTGATCAGGCCATCCCTTCTGGCGCCACCCCTGGCAGTGCCAAGGTGGCCAATGAGCATTGTCAAATGCCAAGCTGGCAGTAATACCTAGGTGCCAGTCTGGCACTGTCCAAGGGGCACCTCCCTTGCCCTCGGCCTCCCAGTAGCCTCCAGTTCCATCTTTAAGGCCAATATGACTGTTCCCGATTATGGGGAGCAGGTGTTTCCCTTGCTGGAGAGAACCTCTGCTGTTGAGGCCATAAAGGCAAGGGAGTCTGGACAATTGAGTGCCAGGCTCACCAATCATATAAAAACCAACATTTAAATAAATTTGAATAAATTATTCAGCCTCTTGCCCATTTCTGGCGAGAGGCTTACCTTGCCAGAAATTGGCTCTCGAAAAATCACGAGAGCCGAGAAATCAAATGTGATCCTGGTTTCTCAGTTCTTGTATAATTTTACTGGCTTGTTCCACCCATCGATGGGTAGAGCAAACCATTAACATCCTGGCCATTATGTCTTAACAAGGCACAATTTATGTAATTACAAGTAATGATAATCCTTGTATCATTTAATATAATAATTAAAGCGCATTTTCATGTGAAAAGCATGTTACTTATGAAAGAAACAAGACTGTATTAGTAAGATAAGCTTTTATATTCAAAAGCTAAAATTTCTCCGCTCCCCTAGGACAGGTTTCAATTCACCGTCTATCTCTTGTGGCTGAGAGGGCAGGTGGGCAACCAGTTCTTATCCCTCTGCTAATGCCCTGTCAATTATAGATAGCTTTAAGCAGGAGGGTTCCACAATAAAATGATGGCACTCGATGTAATCAAGCAAGTTAAATAGCTGAACAGAAAATGAGCCCCTTGACCTTTGGTAATGATTCTGAATTAATCTCTGCCAGCAGTTACAGCAGCAAACGAGTATGTAGAATCCCATAGAGATTCAGGTCATGTATAAGTGAATGTGGAGTCTTGATTTCAGTTCAAGAATATGTTAAAATGAAGTGCAGTTATTATATAGGTAACTTAGGGGCTATGTTACTGGATTAGTAATCCAGAAATCTAGACTAATGATGTGGGGACACAAATTCAAGTCTCACTACAGTGATTAAGGCAGTTAAATTGTGTCAGTTAGATACAATAGGAAATAAAAAAGCTCATCTCAGTAATGGCAACTGGCAGATTACCGTAACAATTCATTTTATTCACTAATTTCCCTTCGGGAAGGGAACCTGCCATCCTTACTCAATCTACACCGTACTTGAATGTGACCCACAGCAATGTGGTTGACATTTAACTAACCTCTGAAATGGCTTAGCAAGTTTCTCCATTTCGCCAAATGTTTATAACAAGCAACAGGATTAAACCCAAATGGAATACTTGGCGTCAATCGAGGCAGCAGACGTGACAAAAGCAAACCCAGCCTAGTCGACCCTAGGAAGACCAATATCTAGGAGCTTGTGCCAAAGCTGGAAGAGCTCTCTCACAGCCGAGTTAAGCAACAGCCTGACGTAGACATACTCACGGAATCATACCTTACAGTCAATCTTCCAGATCCCACCATCACAATCTCTGGATATGCTCTGTCTCACTGACATGGCAGACCCACAAGAAATAGTGATACAGTCAAGAGGAAGAGGCTATGAGAGTTCTCAACATTGACCCCATACCTCAAGAAGACTCGTGGCATGAGGTCAAACATGGACAAAGGAATGTTTTGCTGAATGCCACCTATCACCTTTCCTTAGCTGGTGGATCAGTATTCTTCCATGTCCAACATCACTTGGAGGAAACACTCGAGGGTAAAGATACAGAACTTATTCTATGTGAGAGATTTCAATGATAATCAACAAAAGTGATTTAGTTGTACCATTAATGAAAAGCTGGCTGTGTCCTGAAAGGCATATCCTCCAGTCCAGGTGGCAAGAAAACCAACACAAAGGATAAGCCTATAGACTGGTCCTCACTAATCTGCCTGTCACTTAAGCATTAATCCAGGGAACATAGCAATTACAATCACACAGTGCTTGTGAGATCACATCCTGTCTTTACACTGACGTCAAATTTATTGTGACATTACTGCCCATCTAACCAAATAGATTCAGAAAAGATCGAATAGAGTTATAGACATTTACAGGAAATAGGCCCTTCGGCCCAACTTGCCCTTGCTGCCCAATTTTTAACCATTAAGCTAGTCTTAGTTGCCTGCATTTGGCCAATATCCCTCTATACCATCTTACCTATGTAAATGTCTAAATGCTTTTTAAAAGTCAAAATTGTATCCACTTCTACCACTGCCTCTGGCAATTCGTTCCGGACACTTACCATCCCCTGAGTGAAAAAATTGTCCCTCTGGACCCTTTTGTATCTCTCCCTTCTCACCTTAAACCTAGGCCTTCTAATTTTAGATTCTCCTACCTTTGGGAAAAGATGTTGACTATCTAGCAGGTCCGTGCTCCTAGTTATTTTATTGATCTCTATAGGATCACCCCTAAGCTTCCTACACTCCAGGGCAAAAAGTCCCAAACTAACCAGCCTCTCCTTATAACCCAAACCATCAAATCCTGGTAGCATCCTAGTAAATCTTTTATGCACTCTTTCTAGATTAATAATATCCTTCCTTTAATGGAGTGACCAGAAATATACACAGTATTCCAAGTGTAGCCTGAAAACAGAGTGTCAATAAGACCATGCAGGTCATCAGCAGCAGAATGGTACATAACCACCTTATGCCCTGGCATATTTTTCACTCTACCATTATTACCATGCTAAAGGACCAACCTTAGTTCAATGAGACAGTGTTGGAGAGAATGTCAGGAGCAGCACTAGATACACATAGAAACAAGGTGCCAACTTGGTAAAGCAATAACATGGGATATATCAAACAACATAACAGCATGTTCTAGACAGAGCCAAATGGTTCCACAACCATTGGATTAGTCCTGAGTTCTGCAGTCCTGCCACAACTTGACGGGAGTACAAGGCCCCATGAACATCCCCATTCTCAATAACAAAAGAATCTCACTCATAGTACAAAACACAGATGGAAATATTTGCAACCATGTTCAGCGATACATGTCAAATGAACATTTAATGTCAGCCTCCCATTTGAGGTCCCCACATCACAGAAGCCAATCTTCAGCCAATCTTACTCACTCCAAGTGATATTAAGACGTAGTCGAGCCATTAGGTACAATAGCTATCATTCCAGTGACATCCCAGATGCAGTGCTGACAACTTGTGCTCCAGAGCTAGCTATTCCTCCATCAAACCATTTCCAATCCAACTACAACACTGGCCTCTACCCCCCAATGTGCAAGATTGCCCAGATATGTGCTCTACACAACAAGATAAAGCAAACCAAACAATTATCCGATCCTCTTCCACTTACTCTCAAACATCAGGCCAAATGTAATCAATAACCTATTTGTGAATGTTCAAATTGGGTTTTCCAGATGACTCAGCCCCAGATCTTATTACAAGGTTGATCCAAACATGGATAAAGAAGCATAATTCCAAACATGAGATGCAAGGTATTGACCTTCAGCTTGGGCAGCACAGTGGTTAATACTGCTGCTTCACAGCTCCAGAGACCTGCATTTGATTCCCAGCTCGGGTCACTGTCTGTGTGGAGTTTGCACATTCTCCTCGTGCCTGCATGGGTTTCCTCCAGATACTCCGGTTTCCTCCCACAATCCAAAGATGTGTGGATTAAGTCAATTGGCCATGCTAAAATTGCCCCTTAGTGCCCTGAGATGTGCAGGTTAGAGGGATAAGCAGGTAGACATGTAGGGATGTGGAGGTAGGGCCAGGATGGGATTGTGGTTAGTGGAGACTTGATGGGCCCAATGCCCTCTTTCTGCACTGTAGCATTTCTATGATTTTATGATACTATGATTTTACATCAAGGTAATGTTTGACTGAGTCAATAGAAATTGGTGGGGGGAGCTTTCCTTTGGCTGGAATAATACCTAGTAAAATGGAAGAAGTGCTGGGCCGGTGGAGTGGACCGAAGTCTCAGGCCAGTCGGACTGGATGGAAGATGCTGGTCAGTCGAACCAATGGAAGACTAGGGACGATCAGGGCAGACTGAAGCCCCAGTCCAGTCGGACCAGACCGAGGTCCTGGGTCAGTCAGACCACACAGAAGGCGCGGGTCAGTTGAACTGGATGGAAGACTAGGGACGGTCAGGCAAGACTGAAGCCTCAGGCCGGTTGGACCAGACCGAAGTCCGGGCCATTCGGACTGGACAGAAGTCCCGTGCCAGTCGGACCGGTTAGTCAAACCTGATGGAAGACTAGGGACAGTCAGGCCAGACCGAAGCTCCAGGCCGGTCGAACCGGACCAAAGTCCCAGGCTGATCAGATGGACAGAAGACTAGGACTGGTCAGGCCGGACTGAAGAGTATTGGAGGCCAAATATCTCAACCCCATCACGGCAGGACAATATTTAAGGCCAAAGTACTTTCAGTTGCTGCATTAAAGACCTTCCTTCCATCATAAGATGAGATGTGGGAATGTTCACTGAATGAATGTTTCATTCCAATCATAATTCATCAAAAGTATAAGGCAGTCATTCCTACATACAGCAAGACCTACACGGGTCTTAGCTTGATAAGTGGCAAGTAACCTTCATGCCACAAAAGTGCTAGACAATGATTGTCTCCAATAAGCAAGAGTCTAATAAAAAACCACATAAATACAGCAATTGCAAAAGCAAATCAGAGGCGAGACATTCTGCAGGAGTAACTCAACACCTGACTCCACAAAACCTGTCAACTATCTATGAGATGTAAGTAGGAAATATGATGAAACAATTTGCAGTTGCCCAGATGAATATGAATGCAATTCCAGTAATAACCAAGAAGCTCAATACCATTCAGAGCAAAATAACTTCAATCCCCCACCTTAAACATTTACCCCCATCCACCACACTTGAGGATCATTTACAAGATGCATTTCTGCAACTCGCCAAAACCTCTTTGACAATACCTTCCAAAACCGTGACCTCTACCACCTCAAACAAGGACAGCAGACATGCAGAGTACCACCAACTGCAAGTTCCTCATCTAGTCATGTAGCATCCTGATTTGGAAACAGATGGCTGTTCCTTCACTATTGTTGGATCCTACACAAATTCCCACCATCACCTTCCTCACATTTTGTTTTTATTCATTTGTGCCACATGGACATCATCGGCTGGCCAGTATTTATTGCCCATCCCTACTTGCCCTTGAAGGCAGTTGAGAGTCAACCATATTGTTGTGACTCCGGAGTCACATGTAGGCCAGACCAGGTAAGGATGGCAGATTTCCTTCCTTAAAAGGCATCAGTGAACCAGATGGGTTTTTCTGACAATCAACAATGAGTTCATTGGTAGATTCTTAATTCCAGATATTTTTTATTGAATTCAAATTCTACATCTACTATGGCAGGATTTGAACCCAAGTCCCCAGAGCACTACTGAGTTTCTGGATTAATAGTGTAGTGATAATACCATTAGGCCATGGCCTCC
Organism: Sphyrna mokarran; assembly: GCA_024679065.1. NCBI lineage: Eukaryota > Metazoa > Chordata > Chondrichthyes > Carcharhiniformes > Carcharhinidae > Sphyrna > Sphyrna mokarran. The sequence goes on along the minus strand of JAGIQG010000003.1, from coordinate 97,093,098 downwards.
CGGCCTCCCCTGTCACATCAATGTAACTGTTGGTGACAGCCTCAAAGTAAAAGTAAAAGAGCCGGATTTGTAAAGGCCAGAATCTGTTTTGACGTAAAGCAGTTTTGTCGGACACATGGCCTCAGTGAACCCAGGCACAGTTGCCTTTGGATGTTGCTGACAGGGGCCCACGTGCTGGATGGTGCCACCACATGCAGCTCTAGGTGGCTGACACTGAAACGAGGTGAGCTGCCTTACCTCAGTAGTAACATTCCCAAGCTGAAAGGCAACAAAATTCCCTTCAACAAATTCAAAGAATTTTCTGAATAATCATTGATTACTGAGATTAGACCGATCTGTCTTCGAGTTGCCTTTAGAGCCGTCAGTGACATGTGATAGTTACTGGATTATCAGGCTTTGATCTAACATCAGGCTCTGCTTCTTATCATACCTCTAATATAAGCTGACAATTCGAGATATAAACAAACCTCACAATGCTGCCTGAAATCGGTAACAGTTTTTGCTTTTGGAGAAATATATAAACGTTTGCAGCAAATTTGACTTTAAATCTAACATAAAGCAATACAGAGTTGCAGTAAACTTAAGCTCTCATCTGAGATGGTCTTGAAAGTTGGTAGAAAAATTCATGATACTGTCATATTGGCTCCATGTTCTGTCTGCTCCATTACATCTGCCATTTTTTAAACCAAAAAACAAGCTGGAGGCTGACAAGCAATGAGATCACATAATTGCACTGGAATCTCATCCGCTATAAGGAGCTCAAGCATATATAGCAGCTATATTTCAGCTAATTGAATGAAAATTAAACCCTTGTCAAATGGAATTAAAAAGTCTTTTTTTTCTCTTTCTTCTTCACAAACATTTTATTCTAGCGAGTGGTCTTGCCTAGAAACCACGCAGTACAGTGGGAGCTCCTGCTGATCAGGACAGTTGCTGGCACAGTTGGCTGGCTGGTCACTGAAGTATTAGAAATGGCAGTGGGTAGATCAATTTTACAATCGGCACCTTCTGAGAGATCACAGCGGTGGAGCCATTATAATGATACGCTGAGAGAAAGAACTTGGAGATGGTGGCAGATTTGGTACATTCTCTGCACTGTCACCTTTTGCCAGTCCACTGCTATATCAGCAGTAACATATCAAAGAAGGAATAGCAGACAGGCAGGTAAATAGGCAATTACCTCCTAAAAAGAAGGTTAAAACATTGCAGCTTTAAATGGAACTTCATTAATTGATGGGACGGAGTTAAATACAATAGCCCTTGAAAATAGACCTGGGGATCATGATAAATTATTAACCCTTACCAGCTGTCTCTGCTGTCGGCAGCGTGCCAACTTAGTGGTGCTGCTGCCTGTTCATTTGCATGACTGCTATGCTAAGTGTGTTGTTGAGTGACAGCAAAGCTTAGCAGGAGCTTGAGTTAGTGTGAGGCTATGACTAATGTAAGTCACGTCAACCTCTTAAAGTTGGGGAGGGGATGTACTTGGGTTGCAATAGATGTTGGAATTGATTGGAAAAGACTTTGAAGAGGAAGAAGATGTAAGAGGGGACAGAACGGGCTGCAAGGTTCTCCAGTGTTGCAGTGGACACCTTAGTGTTGCAGGTGAAGGATTTCCAATGGTTCAGGGACCATATTGTCAAAAATTGAACAATGGAGATCAATAATGAAAGGAACAGCAATCATAGAAAAATGATAACTGAACCAAACTGATTTTATTCAATTCGGACTTCTTCAGGTCACTGTAAGTAAGCATTCAAAATGTTTCAACATCTTTCCCAAAAGATTAAAAAGCTACCAAGATCATTAGTTTGTTTCAAACTTAATTCATGATGTGCTAGCAAAATGTAGTCTCAAAGCATCAGAGAAATAGCAATAGCTGGGAGAACTCACATGTGTTTTAACATTTTAGCAAAGGGGCTCTGACCCAAAACTCTTTTCATTACAATGAAACTGACTGCTTTGCAAATCCCAGCATTGATTTTAGGGACTTGAAATCACCACCCAGCTAGGAAGCTTAAACTCAACAAGCTGTTGCGAATCTCCACAGTCGTCACCGACCACACCTAATATATATCTCCCTGACTAAAGTCGTTTACCGGGGGGAGGCGCACATGGAAGTAACTCCCAGACACAACTCCGGCTGCTCCTGGATCATTTAAAGATGGATGGAACTCCCACCAACCTGACAAAGGAACATCCAGTTCCAAAAGCCAGTGGTGTTTGCTATAAATAGACCTGTTGGACTTTAACCTGGTGTTGTGGGACTTCTCACTGTGTTTATCCCAGTCCAGCGCTGGCATCTCCCCACCATTTAAAAGACCCAGGCATGAGCTCCTGTAGGCAGTAAGAACCTATAATGTTGCACTTTCCACTCAGAAGCAATGCACCTCCCCTGTCCAATCATCACTTAGCTGGAGTGTCTGAACATCCCATTGGATTACACTGTTGACACAGCAATAGACCACAGCACATGTATGCATGAAGTGTCAGCTACCTGCAATAAAAATGGTGCAAAGCAAAGAAGAAAGGAGAAAACTGCCTTGGCAAAGTCAGGTCTGCACACCCTCTTCATGTCACAGTTCAAAATCTCCCAGAACACCATCTTTGGCCATCGAGTGATTGACACCAATTCCAGTAGATTCCTGGCCATTCCATGAGGATTTGCAACCCAGCATCCTGTGCAGCAAAGTGCACCAATTCTGGTGCAATGGCTGTATTATATTCCTTCTCCTCTCCACTGCACTCTGCACCTTGTCTTATTCCTCTTGGAGGCTCAATCCTTCATGCTGAGGTTGTGCAATGCAAGGCTGGTATATATTGAAGATTGCCTCAAGATCTGTCAAGGCACCTGAAACAATTTAGCTCAATGACACATCTCATTGTCATATGGCATTGATTGTGGCACTCATGGGCTTCATTGTTTGGGCTCCTCACAAGTGTTGTTTCCATGTTTTTAGTGGGTAGTCCAGGAAGCCAGTCAATAAGGTGATCAAGGAGTTTAAGTTTATTTATTAGTATCATAAGTAGGCTTACATTACACTGCAATGAAGTTACTGTGAAAATCCCCTAGTCGCCATACTCTGGCGCCTGTTTGGGACACTGAGTGAGAATTTAGCATGGCCAATGCACTTAACCAGCATGTCTTTTAGACAGTGGGAGGAAACTGGAGCACCCAAAGGAAACCCATGCAGACACAGGAAGAATGTACAGATTCCACATAGACATCGGCCCAAGCTGGGAATCAAACCCGGGTCCCTGGTGCTATGATGCAGTAATGCTAACCATCGTGCCACCATGCCATCCAGGAATGCCTAAATTGCTTTTAGAAGCATGTCACCTGCATGCTTTTAACAACACCCTACAATTGTGAGAAACCAGCCAGAGACACAAAATCTAGCGCCTACTGAGTCTAACTGGCATTATCAGTGGGAAAAGTCTACATAATTGTCTGCCCTGCTAAACATGGCATCAGTCTCCTGTTTAATACTTTTCAGATAATTGACAACTGATCTTGGAGAATCCTTGAGGCAAACAAGTTGAGGGTAGCTGTCACTTTAACATCCATTCAGAAAGCATGGTCACCAGGTCAACTTGGCAGCATGCTTTCTTCCAGAGGCCTGTAACAGTCCACCATGACCTGACAAGAAATCTTGAATCCTTTGATTCATTGGGATCCAGCCATATTCAGACAGCTGGTCCTCTGCTTGGACATCCTGTGATACAGATACCACCTCCAGTGATAGGCATATCTCTGCTTATCTCCTTGAGCAGAAGGTCTGTGAGAGCAAGTTTGCTGCTGCTGTTGCTGCTCCTGCTTTTAGTCCCAGGTTGTTGGTGCTCTTCCTGTTGTTGCTGCTGGTCATCTTAGTCCATTAAGGTATTCCATCTTAGTCGAGGCTCAAACTAAACAAGTGACAATCATGCTGATCTGATAGATCACATTTGCAAAGTGGATATAAGACGCTCAAAACCTCCAGTGCAGTGAGACTGAGTTCCAGAGTAATCAAATTCACCAGAATCACTCAGACCAAATACTCTTTTTTGGCAAGAAATCTACCGAGTGGTGCAAGTGCTTAGAGGATTGTGATTTATTCAACCCTTCAATTATCACTGTGTTCTCACTTTGCTTTCACTAGCAAGCAATGGTTAACCATTGTGTTCACAGATAAAATTGAAAACCCCGCTGTGAAAAGGCCTTTAAATTATCTATTCCCATGTTGAAGCAGACAAACCTGCCTCTCCTGAGAGAGTTACTCACACACAGCCTAACATGTTGCAGTTAAATGTGGATGTTGGAGTTGGCTTCCTGACACATTGACAATCTCAGCCACTTTACACCATCCTACAACCCCAGCTCTCAAACTCAGTCACTCTTGGCAGTAATAAACTCACCTAATGAAAGTGCAGTGCTCCAAAAGCTTGTAATACCAAATAAATCTACCATTGGCGGCATGGTAGCACAGTGGTTAGCACTGCTGCTTCACAGCTCCGGGGTCCTGAGTTCGATTCCCTCGGGTCACTGTCTGTGTGGAGTTTGCACATTCTCCTCATGACTGCGTGGGTTTCCTCTAGGTGCTTCGGTTTCCTCCCACAGTTCAAAGATATGCAGGTTAGGTTGATTGGCCATGCTAAGAAATTGCCCCTTAGTGTCTAGGGATGCGTAAGTTAGAGGGATTAGTGGGTATAATGTATAGGGGTAGGGCCTGGGTAAGATTGTGTTCGATGCAGACACGATGGGCTGAAGAGCCTCTTTCTGCACTGTTGGGTTCTATGATCTATGATCTAAATCTGTTGGACTTTAACTTTACTGTTCCCATCTCAGTCCAATGCCGGCATCTCCACATCATGGCAAGAATGGCACAATGGTTAGCATTGCTGCCTCACAGGAACCTGGGTTTGATTCCTGGCTCAGGTCACTGTCTGTGTGGAGTTTGCACATTCTCCCTGTGTCTACATGGGTTTCATCCCACAGTCTGAAAGACATGCTAGTTAGATGCATTGACCCGAACAGACGTCAGACTGTGGCAACTAGGGGAATTTCATAGTAACTTCATTGTAATGTTAATGTAAGCCTTATCTGTGACTAATAAATAGACTTAATAAAAGTTAACCAATCTTTCTCTCAAGTGTGTTTGTAGGCAATATGGTTCTTTCTGCTCAGTTGGTAGCCCTATCGCTTCTGGAGTCAGAACATCAGGTTGGAGTCCCTTTCCAGGACTAAGGGAGCACTGCAGTGTCACAGGTCCAATCAATTGGATGAAATTTTAACTGCAGCCCGACCTCTTCAGTAGAAGATCCATTTTTGTGAAAAAGAGCAAGGGAATAATCCTTGATGTTGTATTTGATATTGATTCCTCAATAAACCTCACCTAATCAGATGATTTGATCATTAGCATATTGCTGCTTTTGGGAGCTTGTTGCATGCACATTAACTTCCAGATTTTGTACAGAACAGTAACTACAGGAAATGAAGAATGGAAAAGCAATGTACTTCGGAATACCCTGCAGTCTTGAAAGACACTATATAAACGCAAGTCTTTTTCTTTTTCCTTTCAGATGCTAAAGCCCCTCCAGCATTTTTCTGTTTTTAACTTCAGATTTACAGTCTTTTTCTTTACGTGTTTTGAAGTTTGGGTGAAAAGCAGTTTATAACTCACTGACCTCACATGTCCCCAGACAGGTAGCACTCTTACTGTGACACATTTATCTTTCTCTGATTGCATTCATACACTCGTAGCTTCTTTCCAAGGATGTGACATGAATGTAATTTGGTGATGGATGAGAATGTCTCTACTTGCAAGAGCTCAGGTCCACCTAAGTCAAGGGGAAAGCAACATTCTCCACCATCTGCCTTTACCTGCACCTGATAAACATCTCACAGTGTGCTGCAGCACAGTTAAACATTTTAACAGAACTCTCCTCATTTATCGCAAGTGTGGTTTGGGCCATTGCTATACATTGCCGATTTCAGCATGTTCAACAACTCATTTTATGTCTTTGTAATTTAGGGAAATCAATGATGTATTCATACTTGCCAGCCTGCTTCACTATTCTGAACACATTAACTTATAAAAAGTCATTGCAGGAAGTAATAACTAATAATATTAAACAGAAAACATTTCAATATCCTTTGTCAAAGGCACCATAAAGTCATTCTTTGAAGAGAAAATGTATTATAATTTTAAAAAATATTTTAATATTATCTACACTTAGGCTGAGATGTTCCCAAAAATCAGCAAAGGTTGATGGCGGGTGGAAAAACCGGACCTGAAGGTTTTACAGAACTATAATAAAACATATAGAACAAAAACATCAAAAGGTGGGTCCCACAATGTATTCGCAGAATCATAGAATCCCTATAGTACAGAACGAGGTCATTTGGCCCATCAAGTCTGTACCGACCACAATCTCACCCATGCTCTATCCCCAAAAACCTCATTTACCTGCTACTCTTCCTGATATTAGGGTTCATTTAGCCTGGCCAGTCAACCTAACCTGCACATCTTTGGACTGTGGGAGGAAACCAGGGCACCAGGAAGAAACCCACGCAGACATGGGGAGAATGTACAAACTCCAAACAGACTGTTTTGCCCACCAGTAACCTAGCAACTCAAAGATCATTTTTAAGAACTGCCCAGCACAAACAAGTTCACCCTGGTAAACATCCCACCCCACACCATCCAGCACAGTCCCTTGGCACTGCCCAGAAGCAGAGCTGGGTAGTGTTAGGAGCAGTACCAGGGAAGTGTCATGGCAGTGCCCAAGCATAACCCTCTCCTATCAAAGCGATGCACTCACTCACCTGAGTTTCCCTGGGCAGCCTGCTCGCCAGGTACACAGCTTGGGCAACAAATCAGGTTTCACACTGTCATACTGACAAATGGATTCTTTGATGGGTGTAGAGGCCTGATAATGATATATTAATGAATGTAAATTATGTTCCTGACATTCACATGCCTCATTATTGATGGGGGGAGGGGAGAATTGCATCACATTTACATCTATGTTAAACATGATTTGGCTGTTCCCATATTTTCCATTCCTGTTGCTGAACTTATGTTTTGTGATCAAGAGTGGAAATTCACAGCTTTAATTTATGGCCACGATTCCCCCAAATTGTGACTAAGTGGCCACTCCATTGGGAAAGTTGGAGTATTTCCCACTGGCATTACCAGTGATTTGCACATTCTATTCAGGATATGGTAATGGGCCAGTTCTCTCCCCACATGTTTCACACTGATTTTCAGATGTCCACCTCTGATTTGCTGCAATCAGGATTATGTTAGCCCTCTACAAGCTGGAGCAGTATTTCAGCACTCTCTTCATAACATTCTCACTGCAGTCAGCAATGTGGTCAGGAAAAGGTCAGTGCCCAGTTTCCTCAAGTCAAAGGTGAAGAGGATGCTGGAGCTGTGGAAGACAGGAGGGCCACCCTCTTCCCAAGAGTTGGCCAGAGGCTGCCAACAGCGATGGGAAGACATAGGAAGCGGTGACTCAGGCAATTTACTCCAGGAACTTCACCAAGAGGATTGGCATGCAATGCCGCAAGAAGATGAATGGCCTGCTCCAATCTGCAAGTGGGAGTGCCTATTTCTGTAGCCCAGGCATCGAACATGAATCTAATCTTTGCCATTTCACCTTAAACCTCTTCTATCCCACTGCACCACTTTCTGACATTGTTACACAGATTCCCTATCTGCTTTCCATCCTGCCCCACCCCCATCCCCCCCCTCCCCCCCACCGCCACTCCCCTGATTGGCCAGGCTTCACGCCTTACATGTCGTTAGCAGCCCCCCATCCTAGTCAGGAAAACTTCTTATTCTGTCATATTTGTGTCCCCATTGGCAAAGATTGCGTTCAGCAAAAGGGACCGGGTGAAGACCGGGGCATCCCCAAGATTTGAATCCTCACCCCCTCTGAAGAGAGGGGCTCAAAATTGCGACTCAGACCCAGGAGGGATCTGTCACTGACTGTGAGGTGGACAGGCCTAGAGTAAGTAAGAGCCCAAAGCACGGTGATCCCAATGACCTATCTCCAGAAAGTCTATTATCCTCCAAAACCAGGACATCTCCACCAACTGATCTCGTATCTTTTGTTTTGCAGGATCTCCATCAGATGAGGCCGGGCCATCCCCAGAATTGCATCCTGTCGTCCCACCCCTCCAAGCTCCCTGGGCCACAGTTCCAGGGAGGACACAGACATCCCAACATTGCATTCACATGCACCAGTGCAGAGACACTCACCTCGGGAGAGACATTCACGGACAGGCTTCTGGAAACTCTCTGGTGAGTACCACACTGCTGCATTTTCACATTGGGTAGAGGTTGGAACATCCAGGGGAACAGACACTCACAGGACTGATGGCTCTCCAGGAACTGCTGGCCCCAAGGTAGATGAGATGTAGACATGCCGGCGTTGGACTGGGGTAAACTCAGTAGGAGATCTGACAACACCAATTTTAAATCCAACCAATTTATTTGCTAGTAAACTTGATAGCTTTCAGCCTTTGTAGCCTTCCTCAGGCGAATGAGGTGTTCTGGTCTCCAATAGCACACATATCAGCACAGGCAGTTTACAGATTACTGATTAGAATGTGAATCCTTACACCTAACCTGCTATTCAAGTCTTAAAGTGGCTAACAATGCGAGTGGAAGGAGCACTGAGCACAGGTTAAAGAGATGTGTATTGTCTCCAGACAGCACAGTAAGTGAGGTTTTTTGCTAACCCAGGCAAGTCATGGGGGTTACAGATAGTGTGACATGAAGCCAAGATCCCTGTTAAGACTGTCCTCATGCGTGCGGAACTTGGCTATCAGTCTCTGCTCAGCGGTTCTGCGCTGTCGTGTGTCGTGAAGGCCCCCTTGAAGAATGTTTACCCGAAGGTCGGAGGCCGGATGCCCGTGACCTGCTCAGTGCTCCTTCCACTCACATTGTTAGCCACTTTAAAACTAGAATAGCAGGTTAGGTGTAAGGATTCGCATTCTAATCAGCAATCTGTAAACTGCCTGTGCTGATATGTGTGCTATTGCAGATCAGAACACCTCATTTGCCTGAGGAAGGCTACAAAGGCCGAAAGCTAGTAAGTTTACTATCAAATAAATTGGTTGGATTTAAAATTGGTGTTGTCAGATCTCTTCCCAAGGTAGATGTCAGGCTTCTGGATACATTCATCTCAGTAACGGTTAATATGCAAAAGCAGGACCAGGCTTTACACGAGGGGGTGTCAGCGACCTTTCAGCAGATGCAGGCAAAACTCGCAAGAGATGGTGCCCACATCAAGTGGTAGCCAATCCAATACTTCTTTTGCAGTGTAAAGTCTGGGCCAAGATGTCCATATCATGATGAATGACTTTCAAGATGCAACCCACTCAATGATGTTCATGGCAGTGGTCCTGAACACAAGGCCCCAGTTACACACAGACATGTCCCTGGCATTGGAGAGAGATCGCTAATATACATCAGAGCTTGGTCCAGTCACACAAGACCACTGCTGAGGGATTCACAGCATTGTCTAATCATTAAAGGCCATGACTGAAGGTCTTGGAACTATGGAGCAGACAATAGCAGACTTTCAGGACTGGCAGTACCAAAGAACAGTGAGGCTTCTGGAGATAATTCCAGCTGCTCAAGCATCCCAAGAACTGAAAATCAGTTCCTTTTAATCCAAGAATACCAAGACCAATTATGTTACCATACAAACTGTATTGGACCCTTGTCCACATACCTTCACCAACTGACGCATTGGAAAGTGCTCCCATTTAGTGATCTCTCAATACCTTGCAATGCCTTGTAGTAATGCCTTGCTCATTCAGTAGATAAAGGCAGTATCTGTATGGTGCTTACAAAGCAATATCTTGACCAGGGATCTGCAGTTCATAACCAAAGGTCATTTACAACTTGTGCAGAAAAAATCCAAAATCTAATTCTACGTAGGTCAATATTGTCATATCGTTTTTCACATTATACTGCCCCTTCATAGCCAGTTACCAACACTGCTTACATTTTACTCTCACTGTTCCATGACTAAAGAAAAGAAAAATTAGTCAAGATCCCTTGATGCTAGCAATTACTCAGTGAGAATCCTGCTGAAAAATACATGTATTGTGTCTGCTGACATATCGTGCTCCAACATATTTAGATGATGACATGTTGGTGTTAGTAATGTTCATGGTCTCATATGGAAACATTGTATTTTCTCTTGTTTTTTTCAAGGGTATACTCCCGTCTGTTGCATTTCCGTGTTAACACACATAAACTTCGCTACAAGTAAACCAATTATTCCTCATGCGTACCAGGACACACAGCAAACAGTTTCCTACCCTACAAGCTTTTAAAGAGTGCCAAAAATCATTACCTTCATTGAATATCCGAAGAACTGTATCATTTCCAGTTTTGGTTTAGTGTTCATTTCCTGTTCTATCGTGCTTAGATTCAATTATTAGAACAGCAGTTACACACAAACTTCCAATGAACTATTTAATAGAATGAACCAACCACATAAAGTAAACATGAGCAACCTTTAAAATGAAAATATGATACACCAATCACAGGGAACATGCTCTTATTAGTGAAATTACCCTTTCTGACAATTATACTATTACTGATAGGAAAATATGGAGTAGTGCAATGATTAGTTGAGTTAAGGTAGAACAAATGCAATGCAAAATGTTCATTCTCATGAGCTTGGGGAGATAGTTTGTCCTGATGTATGTCATAATGTGACACAAATGCAAGTATACAGCTCGCATATAAAGAAAACTTTATACAGCATCTTTCATGACCTTAGGACATCCCAAACACTTTATTTCTTTTGAAGTATAGATAGAACAGAATCCATACAGTGCGGAGAAAGCTATTCAGCCCATCGAGCCTGCACTGACAACAATCCCACCGAGGCCCTATCCCCATAACTCCACATATTTATCCTGCTATGATCGGGCCGAAGGGCCTGTTTGTGCTGTAGTGTTGTATGTTGTATGTTCTATGTTCTCTCTTCTGTGTTCTATGTTCTTTACATACCAACCAATAATTCATTTCTTGAAGTATACTGATAAGCTAATCTCAGCCCGTAGGAGTGTTAGCGTTACCATGTTCCTGAATGAGGGAAAGGTTGAATAACCCAAAGTATTAAAATTAATAAGAAGTCTCATAACACCAGGTTGATGTCCAACAGGTTTATTTGGGATCATGAGCTTTCGGAGCACTGCTCCTGTATCAGGTGAGCGGAGGTAGGTTCATAAACACAGCTTATATAGGCAAAGACATAATTTCAAGATAATTCAGATTGGAATGTAAAGAATGGTTGAAATGCAAGTCTTTACAGGTAATCAAGTCTTCACAGATAAGAAGTGTGTGTGTCCCAAAAACAGACAGCCAATTCCACATGCATGAGGACAGCCGCAGTTGGAATCCTAGGTTCATTTCACAGTACTTGTAACTCCCACCATATTGCCTGAGTTTGCAAAATCCTCCAAATAGTCCTGGTTTGAGACAATTCACACTTCTTTGACCTGCAATTAACTTACTATCCATGCTTGTACCCGTAAAGATTGATTGTGAACTAACCTCCACTCACCTGATGAAGGATCAGTGCTCTGAAAACTCATGATTCCAAGTAAACCTGTTGGATTTTAACCTGATATTGTGAGACTTTTTACTGTGTTCACCCCAATTCAACACCAGAAGCTCCACCTCATTAAAAATAACGGAAGAGCTTATACTCAGTCTATTTGTTCTTCCATTATTTATTTTTTTGCTGAGGGTAACCATCATTCCTTTTTCTCTGTGCTGCCAGCTTGAAGATCGTGCTTAGTCAAAGAGATCGGAACATAGAACATAGAACATTACAGCGCAGAACAGGCCCTTCGGCCTTCGATGTTGCGCCGACCAATTATGAAAAAAAAAGCAATGACCGTCCAAACTAAACCATTCCCTTCTCTTCCATAAACTTATCAACTAACTTCTTAAACGCCACCAAACTTGGCGCATCTACAACTGCCGCAGGCAGGGCATTCCACTCCCTAACCACCCTCTGATATCCGTCCTATAACTATCACCCCTTAATTTAAAGCTGTGTCCCCTCGTGCTAGTTTTCTCCATCCTAGGAAAAAGGCTATCACTGTCCACCCTATCTAAACCTCTAATCATCTTATATGTTTCGATTAGGTCTCCTCTTAGCCGCCTCCTTTCTAATGAAAACAACCTCAAATCCCTCAGCCTCTCTTCATAAGACCTGCCCTCCATACCAGGCAACATCCTGTAAACCTCCTCTGTACCCTCTCCAATGCCTCCACATCTTTCTTATAATGTGGGGACCAGAACTGCACACAATACTCCAAGTGCGGCCGCACTAGAGTTTTGTACAGTTGCAACATGACGTTGCGGCTCCGAAATTCAATCCCCCTACCAATAAAAGCTAAGACTCCATATGCCTTCTTGACAACCTTCTCGACTTGACTGCCTACTTTCAGGGATCTATGCACATATACACCAAGATCCCTCTGTTCTTCAGAAGGAAGGAGGCCTGTTGCCTTGTTGTCCTTCACACTGAAGATCTGTGTGAGCAAAGAACAATAATAGTGCCCACTTCCTTACATTCTTGCGATATTCACCTGAATTATTGAAGTGAACTGGATGAGATGAAACCAGCAAGTCGAACGTCTCTAGGAGATTGTTACAATTTTTCAATGTTTCCTATTTTCCTGAAGGAATATGAAAGAAATGAATGGTTTTTGCATGGCTTGATTTAATTAATCCTTTCAGAACTACTACTCAATTTGTGGACCAGACTGTAAAATTAAACTGTTCTTTGCAAAGTACACTATGAAGATATGTGCTTTTTTCCCATGTCTTGATGACTTTATAAGGTTTATCATCGACAATTTGTAGCAAGTAATTCAGCAGGAGTGCATATTTTTGATGCTAAATCCAAATGTGAAGAAGTATAATCCTTAAATCAGAACAATCCCGGGTGAATTGCACTTGCTGTAAATCAAGTTCTGTCTCCAGTTGTGATGAGATTTTTGTGAGGACTCGACAATCTGATTAAAGAATAGCTTACCCCATCCGCTCAGCACCTGGAACAGCTAAGTTCTATTTAAATTTTATGAAGTTCATATTTGCTCAGAAGATACAACAAGGGGATTCCTGACATCTGTTACTGTTCTTGATCCAGGAAATGCCTTCTTATTTTTGGACAAAGCGAGTAGCTTGGGTCTGGAATGCACTGCCTGGAAGTGCGGAGGAGGCATGTTCAACTGAAACATTCAAGAAGCCTTTGGATGATTCCTTGAATAGAAACAACGGGCAGGGTTTTGGGGAATGGCACTAATCCATGATGCTTGCTTGGACAGCCAGTACAAACATGATGGGCCAAATGGCCTCCTTCTGCACCCATAACAATTCTGCAATTCTGATTCTGTATAAGCTCCTTTTTCTTATCATTTGGAGTTTTGGCATGGACCCACTTTCCCTTGCGGGCAACCATCTCCGGAGTGAGAGTTCTGGTATTAACTATGGGGGATTATGAAATGCGCAATGCTATTACCCTGGATCAATCACAAAGGATTCCATTTTCTGAATGTTCAGCTCATTTTCTGCCGTTAACACAAGATGCAGCACGTCAATGCTCACTTGCCTGGCCGTGGTCACATTGCCCTAAATGTACAGATACCAGCCAGTAACCAATATTTGGCACAGAACAGGAAGTAGTGCATTAGCTCTGAGATGCTCAATGCTATCCTCTACAACCTTGGCAGCAGGCACATTTATCAGTTCCTGGAGGTCCTGGAGGGTGAGGATGCTGAACCACAGCAACGGGGCCAACATGAAATGCATGAGGAGCCTGAGGAGATTATGGAGCAGAAACCATTAGCTACTGTGCCAGCCATTCAGTAAGATCTTCACGTAACATGATAAATTGCATTATTAATTCACAGTTCTACCAATGTCTTCGCTATCCTTTCCACTGACCAGCTTTCAGCTACAATACCTTAACTCTGCTTAACTTCCAACCCTGCAAATTGTATGATTCAAAACCTTCTAGTCACAGGATAACTGCACTGGAACCAGTATATTTATTACCTTACAGTTTTTATTATGATAGTCATTCATAACGGTTCTGAATTTACATGACAAAATTTCATCTTTGCAAGTTTAGCAAAGCATTCTAAATGTGAGCCAATAAGAGATCAGCCATCACTATTAAATGGATAATTAAAAAACTGTGTGATCCAAAGATCAATCAATTCCCATCTGTAATCAAATCTGGCATCTGATCAATAGCTCAGTAATAATTTTCCCTTGATTATACAGCCATTCTTGCAAAGTGAAATTCCCATTTAACATTTTTTTAGATCAAACCAGATGGTGTTGTTCTTTTCAAACGTGAAAAAAAAGGCTAAGGAAGAAAAATGACAACAGAACAAAATCCCTCAGCACAAATATAAAGAATGTATGGACAGGAATAGAGTACTCAGCCTGATCCTCTTTTCAAACCGGGTTGATCTGTATCTTAGATCCATTTACTTACCTTGGTTTTGTAACCTACATTCTCAAAGACAGTTAGGGATGGGCAATAAATGCCAGCCTAATGAGTGACGCCTACATCCTGTGAACAAATTGAAAAAAACCTTTAGTACTTTTGCCTAACAGAGATCTATCAGTCTCAATTTTGAAATTTTCATTTGACCGAGCTTTCACAGCTCCTGGGGGAAGTGAGGCCAATGTGAAGAAATGCTTTCTGACACCGTCTCGCTCCAATTTTAAGGTTATGTCATCTCTTTCTGGATGCTGCCAGCAAAGGAAATAATTTCTCTCTATTACCTTATCAACTCTTTTAGTCATCTCAAACACTACAATTGGATCATCCCTTCATCTTCAATGTTAAAGGGAATACTGGTCTATTCCAGTTGTACTCATCGTACATTACACCCGTTCACCCTCAGTATCATTCTGACAAAATCTGCACTGTTCCTCTACAAAAAATATATCCTTTCAGAGACTTGGAATTGAATGCAGTCCAACCAGATCTCTGTAGAGCTCCACTTCTTTGTAATTCAGTCCTCTTGAAATGAAGGCCGACATCCCATATGGCTTTTTAATTAATATTTATATATGCCCAATAGTTTTCAATGATTCCCATATTTATACCTTCACATTTAGATCTTTCTGTTCACCCACTGTTTCTAGTTTTTCACCATTTTGAATTATCTTTCTCTTATCCAAAGCAGACGACCTCACATTTCCCCATGTCAAACTCCATCTGTCACCGTTTTGTCCAATCAACAAAATCTATCAGTTTCTGTTTGCAACTTTTATCTTCTTTTCTATTTTCTTTGCAGTCCTGACTTTAAATTTGGATCTTTATTCCAAGTCATTTATAAGAACAAAGACAAATATAGCACAGGATCAAGCCTTTCAGCCTGCCAAGTTAATGCTGATCATGATGCCCTGTCTAAACTTAAAAAAATTCTCTGCCCTTACTCGATCTGTATCTCTCTATTCCCTCTCTATTCGTATACCATTCCGATGCCTCTTAAATGTTACTATTTTGCGTGCTTCCGCCATCCCCTGTGGCAGCATGTTCCAGGTGCTCACCACTTTCTCTATGAAAATCTTTCCCCTGCACATCTCCCTTAATTTTTCACCCTCTCACCTTGAACATGTGCCCCCTTTTAATTATCACTTCTATCCCGGGAAAAAGTCTCTGACAATCCACCCTGTCTATGCCTCTCATGATTTTGTATACCTCTATCAGGTCTCCCCTCCAGTCCCATCCTTTCAGTGAAAACAATTCTAGTTTGTTCAATCTCTCCTCACAGTCAACACCCTCAAGAAGAGGCATTGTTCTGGGTGAACTTTCTTTGCACTTTCTCCAATGTTTCCACATCCTTCTGGTAGTGTGACAGCCAGAACTGCATTTATAAACATAGTGAAAAACTGCGACTCAGCACACATTCCTGACGTCATCGCTCGACAAATCCAGTCAATTTGAGCACGTATTCATTATCACTACTCTCCGTCTCTTAACTCCAGAACCAAATGCCTCTGCTGATTCACATAAATAACATTCGTAGATATGGCTAACACTATGGCTAACACATCAACAATTTCCACACCTACATCTTGTAATACCTTGGGGTAGAAACAATCCTGCTCTTCCTACTGACAGGATCTTCTGACCAAAGGGTGACTCACAGCAATGGGACGCGCAAGCAAAATACCATGGACTTCAGCAGGATCAGGAGATCCCATTGCTGGCCAATGGTGGGCCACTTCTCTGAAAGGAAAACCCATCACAGGGGAAGGGGAATCACGTCATAGATATTATAGAAAATTTATAACAGAAGGCCATCCAATCTATCAGGTCCACAATAGATCCTTATTCCAAAAGTATGGCAAGGAGTGAAGCTTCTGAAGATCACAAGCCTGTGTGACAGTTACTGTAAAGAAGTTGCGCAGCATTCGTACAAAAGCTGTGATTCATTCTGAAACCAGTCGAGAATTTTTGTGGTTGATGTTCATTGATAAACTCATAACACATTCACCTTACTTTCTGTTGTCTCCTGTCTTCGCAGAAATATAAAAATATTTAAAATAAGCAGGTTAACGTCTGCTCGTAAATAGCAAACTGATGGCCTAGTTTATCCCCTATCTGTCGGAGGATGTGCATTCGCAACAAATGTATCACAATTTCCTGCCCACCATTAGCCATGCATCGCAGAAAAGAAACCCCCAGCTTGACGTACAGTATGTCAAGCATGAAAAATGCCACTGAGCACATGATCAGGCTTTCTCATCAGCAATAGCCTTGTTCACTGCAAAGAAAATTTCATTTAAATTACTAGCAAATTAGCATAAAATGTCACAAAATTATATTTAGTTGCTAACATTACAAGATGCTGGTATTTTGTGTTGGCCATGTCACCCCAATCTCACCTCCAACAACAAACATGAGGAGCTCTAAATTCCTTTGTTGCTAAGATTCAGACAGTTATTTCATATGGCTTCTTTCCCTATTCTTAGCTGATCAAGCCAAGCTGCTCTCTGGATTGCAACTGCCTTAGCCCTGAGAGTGCACCTTTCTCAAATTTCCCTCTTATCGCCTCCCATCCATGCCCTTTTCAAGACTATCTTGTCCACGAGACCCATCTCCTGCTCCCTCGATCTCGTTTTCACTAAACAGTTGAGCACCCAGTCCTACTGCCTGGCTCCCATGTTAGATGACACTGATAACAGTTCTCTCTTAGCAGCCCCTGCTTCCTTCAAATCTGCTGTCATCACCCCAGCTTCAAAAAACAAACCTTTGACTGTCCTCCACCCTTGCAAATTAATTCCCCACCTCTAACCTTCCTCTCCTCTCCAAAAGCCTTGAACCTGCCGAACCCTACTCACTTTACCCCGGATACAATGTTTGAAACTCTCCAGCCAAATTTTTGTCCCTACTATAATACTGAAACAACTTTTTTCAAAATTCCAAATGACATCCTATGTGACTGTCACTTTGGTAAATTATCCCTCCTCGTTCTTCTCACCCTGTCTGCATTTGGCATAATTGACCACTCCATCCTCCACGAACACATCTCCTTTACTGTCCAGCTGGGCAGGACTGCCCTCACCTGGTTCCATTCTTAACTATCCAGTTGTAACTAGAGAATCATCTGTAATGGCTTCTCTTCCTGATTTCACAATGTTATATCTGATGACCCCAATGGATCTAACCTTGCTTCATTCAATTTCTCATCTATCTGCAGTCCCTTGTGACATCATCCAAAAGTACAACATGTTTCCCCATATATACTAAGAACATGCAGCTTGACATCATCATCATGTCTCTTGAACCTTCCATTTTCCCTAAATTGTCAAGATTGCTTTCCTGACATCCAAAATGTCCTGTGTTTTGGGTCAAGTGGAAGATAACAACCTCCTTTTGATGAAAGAGGGAGAGACCAAGGGTGACATTCAACAGCTTATCAAGGGGAACAGAAATTTCCAAAAATTAAATATTGGGAAAACCAAGGCCATTGTTCTTGTTCCCCGCCATAAACTCCAACTCTATGTCAGTAAAACTACTTAACTCTACTTCTGTAATGTCACCCCATTCCACCACTGCCTCAGCTCATCTACTCATGAAAATCTTTCTCCACATCTTTGTCCCTTCCTGACTTGCTGATTCCTCTGGGTTCTAGCCAACCTCACTATTTACCCTCCATTAACTGGGTGTCATTCCAAACTCTGCTCACCTTGTCCTTATTCATTGCAAATATCATTCACCCGTCACCTTTGCGCTTAGTGACATCTATGAAGTTGCTGGTTTAATGACACCACAATCTTAATATTTCTTTCCTCATTTTCAAATTCTCTATGGTCTTTTCACCTTCTTGTTCTAATTGTCTCCAACCCTATAACTCTCCAAGTTATTTGCGGCCCTCCAATTCTGATTTTAATCTCTCCTACATTGGCAGTCGTGCCTTCAAGTAGCAGACCCTCAGTACTGGAATTTGCACATGAAATCTGTCAATCTCTCTTTCTTTCTTCAAGTTGCTCCTTAATACTTCTATCTTTGATCAAGCAATTGGCTGTTGGCTCTAATTTGCCCTTATGTGGAATTTTGTTCAAAATAACTGCTGTGAAGGGGCTTGGAACATTTCACTATGATAGAGGAAGAAGAGAAATACAAGTTTTCATTATTACTGTGCAAGTTTAATGTAAAAATTAGGATTGGATTCTCCAACCTGGCTCACAGTAAGGATTCTCCCGACCGCTGCAGTGAATGGAGAATTGACTCAGCGTCAAATTCTCCATTTTTGCTCAGCGATAGTGGGGTGTGAACAGCCAAAGAATTCCAACCTAAGTGATAATAGTATGTCCTGTTTCAACCACTTTACCGTCAAGATAGCCGTTCACTTTGTACATTGTACCACTTGAATAAATTGTTGAATGTAAGCCTTGGTCATTTTCCCTTTTATCAAAAGGAGAAGGTTATCTCCCACTTCCCATGACACAAAACATAGGGTATTATAGTAGACTGACTGAAGTTTGATTATTGTTATAAGTAGGATTTGCCTACGCCTGACCTGTACCTGGGCGTGATACACAGTCCCTGGATGGAATTCCCTCATCACCCCACCAGCAGGATCAAAGGAGGGTGTGAGTGGTGGGGATGAGGGAAGCGTGGGGGTGTTAAGTTCAGCAAGAGCCCTGGAATTGTTTATACACCAGCACAAGTTTCTCACAGGATCTTACACTGGCGTCTGCTGCCATTGTGAATTGGGAAACCCACTGGAAGCTGATGTGAAACTGCTTTTTACATCCCATTATTGCAGATGAAGGCCCGAACAAGCTGTCCCACCATATCTAATTCTCTGTGATGCCAGTGGGAAAACACATTGATCCAGAACACATCTGGAACACTGTCATGTACAGGTGTCAGGACTCATCTAACAATGCTTGGGGACTGCCTTTGGATTTTGGGATGGAGGCCACCAGAGACCCTGGACCATGGAATATCTTAACAGTGGGTGTGAGAAGCGTCTATCAGGTGGATCTTCTATCTTCAGTTCATCAAGAAGCCTCACTTACCTTCAGCCTCAGTGTGTCACTGGAGATCCATCTTATTTTTCAGGAAGTCCATCCCTTTTCCTTAATGGTGGGTCAGTGATGTTTACAGAATCACAGAATCCCTTCAATACAGAAGGAGGCTACTCGACCAGTCGAATCTGTGCCAACTACAATCCCACTCAGTCCCTATTCCTAACCCCACACATTTACCCTGCTAATCCCCCTGAAGCTGGAGTTATTTTAACATGGCTAATCAACTTAACCCGCACATCTTTAGACTGTGGAAGAAAACCAGAGCATCCTGGAGAAACCCATGCAGACAAGGAGAGAAAATGCAAACTCCACACAGAGAGTGACCCAAGGCCAGAACTGAACCTGGCAACTTGATGCTGCAAGGTAGCAGTGGTAACCACTGTGCCACTTGGGCACTTTTTAAATGTGGCACCCAGATATTATTATGGAGACACTCAATCAAGCTGAACCCACCACATGGTATGGTGCTAAACCCTAGATACATAATTAATGAGGTTGGAGCTGGAAGATACAGCATAATTTCTCATCAGCCTCTTCAGTGGGAAATACTCGCTGTCTCTACCCCCCACTACAGGACTTAGTCCCAGATGGAAGAATACTATCCCCCATTCAAGATGGCTTCTTCTTCAAGAAAGGTCATGTACAAGTGAATTCATTTTCTTTAAATCACTCCAGAGAATAAAGTAAAGCAAAATATTAGGAATACAATTGATCTGTGGTGCAATAAACTTTTTAATGCAGTCTACCCTGCTCGTACTATAAGCGTGAGGGGTGAGCAGCTGGCTAGACGGGTTTCAATCTTCACTCGTATTTCATCCAGGTTAGTGCAAATTGTTTCCATTAGGTCTGGCTGATATAACATGCCAAGATATTTAAACCTATCTTCAGCTCAGTGAAATAGAAATGTTTTCACCGCTGCCCTTGTACAGCTAAACCAACAATTCAATCAACACTGATTTTCCCCAAGAGGGCACAATTCAGGAATGCAGTAAGTCCAGAGATGGTGATGAGAAAGTGACAGTGTCGCTCTTTGCAGTGATAGCGACACAGGAACTAAGACGATGACTCTCCTTATTTCAGGTACACCCCAGATAAGATTGTGCTAATCAAAAAAAGAAGAATTGACAACTCGGTCCTTAGCATTGGATGAAGAGGGTAATTGTTGTACAGAAACTGATAAAGGCAAATTCCTTGTTTGTTACGATTTAACCCAACTGTTTCGCATTGCACTCCACAATTATATTTCTCTTGAAAAACCCAAAACTGTAGGTTTGGACCTAAGTTTCCTCATTGGGTCAGTTTGATGCCAATATATTTTGATTTCAGCGTATTTGCTTTCACCTGAAAATGGATTTCTTTTTACTCCCAGGCCTCATTATAATCTAAAAGATTGTAACAGTGGATGCTGGAATCTGAAACAAAAGCAGAAAATGCTGGAAAATCTCAACAGGTCTTACAACATCTGTGGAGAGAGAGTAGAGCTTTGATTTGATTTGATTTGATTTGACTTATTATTGTCACATGTATTAGTAGACGGTGAAAAGTATTGTTTCTTGCGCACTATACAGACAAAGCACACTGTTCATAGAAAAGGAAACAAGAAAGTGCAGAATGTAGTGTGACAGTCATAGTTGGGGGGGGTTCTTTTAGGTACAGTCATAGTTAGGGTGTAGAGAAAGATCAACTTAATGCGAGGTAGGTCCATTCAAAAGTCTAATTGTAGCAGGGAAGAAGCAGTTCTTGAGTCTGTTGGTACGTACAAAGTACAAAGAACAAAGAACAAAACAGCACGGGAAACAGGCCCTTCGGCCCAACGAGCCCACACCGCCACCCCAATGTTCCCACCTCTACCTGCGATCCCTGTCCATGTTTATAGATCTATGGATTAAAAACCAAATTTGAGACAATTTAGGAGAATTTGTTTTGCCAATTAGCCTAAGAGCACATCTTTGGGATGTGGGAGGAAACCAGAGCACCCGGAGAAAACCCAAGCAAGCATGGGGAGAATGCGCAAACTCCCACAGGCACAGGCCCAAATCCATGTATCTGCACAGCACAGCGATAGTCACTGAGTTGTCGTGTTGCCCATCAAATGGTCCAGGTCAAGCGTACACTAACGACGTGAAGCACTAGGATACTCTCGAAAAAAATCCAAGAGCAGCCTCTCACGACCCATCGCGTGTATGCCCCTCGTTAGACAACAAGGTGGACCAAAGCACCTGTAGGATAAAAACAAGTACATCAATATCATCATCTATTTACACACTTCCCAGGGACTCCCAAGGCTCATGATCCCTATTTTAAATCAGTTTGCTATACCCCTCCATTCTGTTCATGTGCCCATCTAAGTATTTCTTAAATAACTCCAGAGTACCTGCCTCCACCACTTTACTTGGCAGCGCATTCCATACCCCCACCACCCTCTGTGTGAAAGAACTCCCTCTAGCATCCAAATTATACCTTACCCCCCTCACTCTAAGCCCGTGACCACTCGTGCTATTCGAGTCCATCCTAGGAAAAAGCTTAACCCTGTTTACTCTATCTATACCCCTCATAATCTTGTACACCTCTATTAGATCTCCTCTAAGTCTACGTCTTTCTAAGGAAAACAGTCCCAATTTGCCTAACCTCTCCTTATAACTCGGACCTTCCATACCAGGCAGCATCCTGGTAAACCTCCTCTGCACTCTCTCCAGAGTCTCCATGTCCTTCCGGTAGTAGGGCGACCAGTAGTAGGGCATTCCCTACTACTGGTAGTAGGGAATCCCTACTGGTAGTAGGGCATTCCAAATCATGACCTCAGACTTTTGTTATCTTTTTCCTGACGGAAGAAAGCTGGAAGAGAAAATGTCCACAGTGCATGGGATCCTTAATTATGCTTTGCCAAAATATTGAGAAGTGTAGACAGAGTCAGTTGGTGGAAGGCTGATGAACTGGGCTTTGTTCATGATCATTTGTCGTTTCTTCCTGTCTTGCGCAGAGCAGAAACCATACCAAGTTATGATACAACCAGAATGAAAGCTTTCTCTGGTGCATTTGTAAACGTTGGTGAGAGTTGTAGCTGACAATCCAAATTTCTTTAGTTTTTTGAGAAAGTAGAGGTGGTAGTGGGCTAATATAACTATAGTGTCGGCATGGGGGCACCAGTACAGGTTGTTGGTGACATTTTGAGGCAAGATAACTCTTCGTTCTTATGAGTCACCTGTGAGTTCTCTTTTGAATTGCCTGTTCAGACAAATGCCATCCGCTTCAAACGTATTCAAATTCGAAATGCATATTTTTAAAGAGAGATTTTAACTTGATTTGATTTATCATTGTTACATGTATTAGTATACAGTGAAAAGTATTGTTTCTTATGCACTATATAACAAAGCATGCCTTTCATAGAAAAGAAAAGCAGAGAGCACAGAATGTAGTGTCACAGTCATAGCTAGAACATGGAGAAAGGTCAATTTAATATGAATTAAAACATTGTTACAGAGATTTAAAGAGAATAGAATTTTAAAAGCTTGGAACAAAAGTAAAAGATAGAATTAGAGGGTATGTGGGCACTGCTTGCAAGATGTCACCAGGATCCAGTACGATCTTGGATCATCCCCTTCTGATCCCCATCACCCCCATCTGGCTTCCAAGATACAGGAATAAAGATGAGATCTATCACCATGAAGCTAAAATTGAAGATGTAGAGGATTAGGCAAGATGGAATCTTGAGATGAACAGTTCTTTTATCCCTTATTTAGGATAAGACACCATCCTGGCAAAGAAGTTGAAACTTGTGCTAAGAACAGCTGTCCAGATCATTCAGAAACTCATTAAAAAGATCGTTAAGATTACTACTTTAATTGCACACGAGCACACATCAACAAGGCTACACACATTTTGGCAGATGGCCCTTGATCCAAAACCAAGGCGCTGATTGTGAATAAATAAGTAATTTAAAGGTAAAAAGATACAAAAGTCTGAGGTCACGGACCAACTGACTCAAGAACAACTTCTCCCCTGCTGCTATCAGACTTTTGAATGGACTTACCTTGCATTACCGTTAGGGTTCTCTACACCCTCGCTATGACTGTAACACTACATTCTGCACTCTCCCATTTTCTTGTCTATGAACAGTACGTTTTATATGTATTGCCTGCAAGAATCAATATTTTTCACTGCATGTGAATACATGTGACAATGATAAATCAAATCAGATCAAGTCAAATCCTACTATTCGTTTGCTGCTGTGGGATTGAAGAGGACTTGTGTAATACATCAGGAGGCATTCTGGGACATTTTGCCAAGGCTTCACCTTTCACCTATCAAACTTTACTCTGAAAATACTCTGAGGACCTCACCTAAAATGAGGGAATGCTGTTCTGCTCTTCGTGGATACTTTTTAGGAGTCAGCAGGAGAAAGAGAGCGCTTAGTCATTGCCACCTAGCTGGTGATGTCCCTTGGTCTGTAGAAGAAGTAAGGCCAGGCAGATCAGGATAGGAGAATGAGAACATCCCTCTGGATCTCCCTCACAAAAACCTCCAGTGCCACGTCCTATGTGCCTTCTCTCTTGATCCTTGAGCAATTCTGAACCATGCCTCCGTGTGTCAGACAGCCCACTCCACACCTTCAGTGGAAGTGGCTATGTCGATTGCTCCATGAAAAATGGGACTAACTGCCACTTGAGTGCAAAAGCTGGATATGTCTGTTTTAGCAGTTCAGGGAACTGCAAATTATGCTAATCAGTAATTAGGGCAAAGATTGTGTGTTAACACCAGACTCTTCAAAGGACATGTCTTGACATAGCCACCCATTCAGTGCTGATTTCCACTCTTTCAGGAAAATAAACCCCTTGGCTTTGGCAAGAATAGCGTTTACACATACATCAAAGAAAATTAATCTGTGATGGAATTCCAGAGAGTAAGAATCAAATCTGCACTCCACACCAAAGAAAGGACTATTGTAGATCAAGAATCAAGTGGGATTCAGCACCATCTTTTACACTGAGAGATTTAGGGGCAATCATGTGGTTCCTGCTGACTTTGGCAGTGTTACTGAGGTGGGATTGACTTTAAAACTGAAAAAAATGTCCCAAAATAAATCGCACAGTGTCAAACATGCCGGGCATGTGAGGCTCCTGAATTCGTGATAGGTTTTTCAGCTGATGTTCAAGAACACTCCTTGTTTTTCCTTCTCTCAGAATAACTGAAGGAAGAATAACCAGTCTCACATTAATGCAGGAAGCATTTCAAGTGGATCTTCTTTTGGAGTTTTAACTCTGGATTTACCTCTGACAGTCTCTACCCAGAAAAAAAATCATTGAAGCCTGTAACTAATTTGCTCCCCAAACATTTAGTTCCTCACAAAAATAATTAGATTTTACACGCAATGTCCATTTAAAATGTGTCATACCTGAATCAAACCTGTAGTCTTACTCATGACAACTGAGTGCATCTCATACCCAAGATTACAAAATGAGATGTAGTTCCAGAAGCATTAGGATCGCACAGGACATTAGGTATTGAAGTTGTAGACAATAAAGCAGAGGGATATAGATCAGCACTTATAATGCCTCATGAGTTTCCAATCTCATCTAATCACAGTAAGGCAAACACTCCCCACACAGGGAGGAGAGTTACCCCAACACCAGGCCTTGTATGCCTCCTAGAAATCAGCTGCCCATCATCTCACTTGTAAATGCTGAAAATTCCAGTGGCAGAGAAGCCCATAGGCACGGTTAAAGACAATATTATCTCCTTGCCCACCCCCTCGAATCGCCCACCTACCTCAGAGTCCACAGTCGCTGACTGTCAGAACCCAGACTACTTGGCACCAAGGATACACTCACAATGCCACTAGGAAGGGAGTTCCAGGATTTTGATACAGTGACTGTGAAAGAATGACAATATAGGAAACATCCCTGGTGCTGCCCTGACATGCTTTCCTGCATTCCTCAGTGTTGATCCCCCCACTTAATGGTAATGATAAAGGTAAAGTGAGATTTACGTTGGGCTGTGAAGTTACAAATTGTAACCGATTACAATTCTACTGTTACTAATGGTCCACAGTACCTCATGAATGTCCAGTTCTGAGTTGATAGATCTGTAATGAATCTATCCTATTTCGTTACGTGTTAGCACTTCATAACATGTTGAAGGTCATCCTCTGTGTGAAAACTGGACTTTAGGTGAGATTTTCCAGCATATCTCAGCTGCAGGATCTTCCAGTCCCATCAATGGCAACCTCCCAACATGGGTTGTCTGGGGAAGAGGGTGCAAACAATGGAAAACCCAGCTCACAGTGGCAGGACAGGAAGATCCCACCGTTGGCAATGGTGAGCCATCTCTGCTGTAACCAAACATGCAGAAAATCATAACCTTTGTCTCCACTTGTATTTTTTTTTCCCATGTTGGTTCTCTCACTGCCTGTTGCAGCCATATACTTCAAGGCTTGGACAGTAATAATGGCACTGAGTCACTCTTAATAATGGAAATAAATTCCCCACTCAGGCAGGTTCTATGCCATTGCTACTGTTGGCGCTTTTTCTAAATAATTTCCATATGGAGGACTGATCAGCTGAGGATAGGCAGTAGGTGTAATCTAAAGAGGTTGCCTTGCTCACATTCTGTCTGAATCCATGAGACTTCACAGAGTCCACATTCAATCTTAAGGACTCCCAGTGCCACTCCTTCTCAGTTGAATCATCCTGTGTTTCCTCCTCTGTCAAGACTGTCCTAATTGTGGCACAGGACATACCCAAGGAAAGAGAAATGTGGGACATTCAGTGGGCATGATTATGTCAGACTATTGCCAATGCTTTGCTAGTCTGTGAGACAGCTCCCACAGTTTTGGAATATATCCTTTGGTGTTAGTGAAGAGGACTTTGCAGAGTTGACTGCAAGGATTTGCCTTTGTCATATCCAATATCTAGGTTGATGCCCAACAGGTTCTCTAATTTTATTCTTATTACATTTCTTTTTGGTGATTTTTTTAACAACTGTGTGGCTTGCTAAACTACTTCAGAAGGCAGTTTTAAGTCAATCACATTGATTTAGGCCTGAAGTCACACGTAGGCCAGACCGAGCAATGATGGCAGATTTCCTTCCCGAAAGCAGTGATTCTCAAATATTGTTAATTGAAGGATCTTCCGGTAATCATGGACATCCCACCAAAATTATAATCGTAAGATCATAAGAAATAGGAAGAGTGGGCCATTTGGTCCATCGAACCTGTTCTGCCGTTCAATATAATCGCGGCTAATCTGATCGTGATGTGAAAGTCTCTTTTCTGTCTGTCCCCAACAACCCAATATTCCTTTGAATCTAAAATCTCTCTAACTCAACCTTGAATATATTCAATGGCTCAGCCTCCACTTCTCTCCACTAGAAGAGAATTCTGAAGCTAATGACTTTCTGAGAGTAGAAATTCCTTCTCATCTCCATCTTAAATGAGAGATCCCTTATTTTTAAACTGTACCCCTGATTCTACATTCTCCCACAAGAGGAAGCATGCTTCGAGTATCTATCTTATCAAGCTGCTCAGAATCTTACGTTTCAATAAGATAGCCTCACATTCTTCTAAAATCCAATGAGTATAGACTCAATCTGTTCACCGTTTCCTCATTAGCCAACTTCTTCATTCTCAGAACTAGCTTTGTGAAACTTCTCTGAACTGTTTCCAAGATAGGTATATTCCTCCTTCTCCATTAGTGACAAGACCAATATTTTACACAGTATTCTTATGAGTGGTCTCACCAATATTCTGTACAGCTTTAGCAAGACTTTCTGACTTTAATATCTTATTCCCCTTGCAATAAAGTTCATCATTCCATTTGCCTTCCTAATTACTTGTTCTACATGTATACTAACCTTTATGTACTAATCCTTCCGTACTGTAGCATTCTGCAATCTTTCTCCAATTAAATAATATTCTATCTTTTTTATTCCTCCTTCTGAAGTGAGTAATCTCACATTTTCACATATTGTACCCCACTTACTTATTTATTTGCCCCCAACTTAACCTATCTGTACATCCCTTTGCAGGCTCTTTACATCCTCCTCACAACTTCCTTACCTATAGTTGTATTATCAACAAATTTGGCTACAATACAATCTGTCCTTTCATTCAAATCTTCAGTATAGATTGTAAAATATTTGCGGCTCCAGAACTGACCTCTGTGGTATTCCACCAGCTAGTTTGTCAAATGATAATGACCCATTTATTTCAACAATTCCTGTTCATTTGCAACCCTCTTTCCATGCTAATATATCACACCCAACACCATGGGTGGGATTTAATGGCCTCTCTTGACCTGAAATTGTAAAATCCCACCTGAGGTCAACAGACCTTTCAATGTTCCATTCTTTGCCCACTCTGATTCCCGTGGTGGGTGAGGCAACAAAATTCCAACCCATGAGATTCTATGTTGTGCAGTAACCTTAAGTGGCACCTTATTGAATATGTTTTGGAAATCCAAATACACTACATCTACAAGTTCTCCCCTATCCACCTTGCTGTTACATCCTCAAAGAACACTAATAAATTTGTCAAACACAATTTCACTTTCATAAAAACATGTTGACTGTGCCTGATTGTATTAGGATTTAAAAATGTCCCTTAACTGATTCTTAACAACAAATAATAGTATTTTGCCGTTGACAGATGTTAGGCTAACTGGCCTATTGTTTCCTGTATTCTGTCTTCCCTACTTTCTATAATCTATTATGTAATATTTATAATAAGAAAGTACTGCATGCAGAGTATTTTAATAATACTTTTTAAAAAGTATGTATTTCCTTAGGGATATTAGTAAGATAACAGTAAGATGGGCAGTATGGTAGCACACTGGTTAGCACCGCTGCCTCACAGCACCAGGGACGCGATGGAGTTTGCACATTCTCCCCATGTCTGCATGTGTTTGCTCCAGGTGCTTCGGTTTCCTTCCATGTTCCAAAGATGTGCGGGTTAGGTGGATCGGCCATGCTAAATTGTCCCTTATCGTTAGGGGGACTACCTTGGGTAAATATATGGGGATAGGACCTGTGTGGGATTCTGGTCAGAGTAGGCTTGATGGGTCAAATGGCCTACTTCTGCGCTCTAGGATTCTGGAATTCTATGAATCTAAGATGGATGTACCTGTTTTTCACTACAAAGTCTGTTTCTCCTTGGTTGGAGTACAGAGAACTCAGAAGCCTGAGGAGAGCAAAGTCCTGAGCATCAGGCAAGCAGGAGCACTAGGGAAGCACAGCGTGGAGAAAGCAGGAACCTGGAGAGAGCATCAGAGAAGCAGAGGTAGAATAGTGGTACGTTGTGGGAGAAGAACAATGAGGGATAAAGGATATAGAGAGACCGTAAGAAAACAAGAATCTAAGGAGAGCAGGATCATGATGGGCGGAGCAAAGGAGGCCTTGGGCCACTGCTCACTCTTGACTGCAGTGCCATTGTTGGAGGGATCACCTTCATTACCCATCGATAAGGCTGGCCTTGCCTGGCAGATCCCCTGGATACTTTCTGTGGACACTGGGTGGGCTAGTGTATGAGAACCATCACTCTTTTAGAACATTAGTGAAGCAGTTGGGATTTCAAAATAAAAGCAATCCGGAAGCTCCATGGTCACTATTCCTGACGTTAGTTATTTATTCCAGATTTATTTAAGTTTCTCAGCTGCAGTGGTTGATTTGAACTCATGTCCCCTGATCATTATTCCAGGCCTGCAGTCACCTACTTTGCAGTCACCCTTTCCTAAACGTCGCCTTCACTCCATAAAATAATTCACCTTCATGTGGGAGCATTTGGACATCCCTCTTTTTTCGGATGAGCATCCATTTTATTCTGATTACGCCTCTTTGAAGTGCCTGATGGCATCTTTCTAGGTTTAAGGCACTTGATAAGTACAAGCTGCTGTCTTTAAATTAAGAGTGCAAGAGGACTGCTGGGAATCTTAATTTCATTGGTGTCCTGTGGTTCAGCCAACAGAATCACAAGGCGAGGGAGAAGAAAAGCAATCTTTCCCCTGATGCGGAACCCCGCTGGCTGAGAACTGAGGCAATTCACCTCCGATATTGAGGTGGATTCTAATGTCAGCGACCGCTGTGAGTTAAATATGCAATCACAGGATGTGCACCGAACAGCTTTGTCGCATTACCAGGCCGTCTAATAATTTAAAAGCCTTTTGAGCAATAACTCTGGGCGGAAAGCAAATTAATATGGAGTGGGGACTGTGTTTGCAGACTTTGAGCTGAGCAATGGAATGAAACCTGACCCATCGGCACGTAGTGCGAGTCAACACTAGGAGATGGAAGGATTTTAAAGGCATAACAGAGGGAACTTCTGGTGTAATGACTGCAGGCTGTTTGAAGTAATCTGCTTCTAATTATTGTAAATTGTTACTAGATTCTTTAAAACAGCCGTGGTTCCTTTTTTCATTGTTAATCAGTGAGGGGGAGAAAAAACATTTCAATCATGTGTCATTTCACATCTTCTCTGGATCTAGTAAGGTAAGCAACTGCTTTAAGGGGATGCAATGGTGAGTGTGAGAGCTGCACTCATTTAGAATCTGTCACATCAGCAATGTCTCAGTGGCTTCCTTTACAACATTGATCTGTACCTTCCCAGCTCCAGGATGTTGTAACTGCCCCCTCTCTCCACCCACCCTCCCAGATAAGGATTGCATGGCAATTGCTGTAAAGTTCAAATTTCTCTTGAACAATTACCCTGCACTGGAAACCACCCAGCGCTACAATATAAATCCCCAATTTCAAATGGTTCTGAGTGTCTAACTGCAATAGTTATCCAAAAAAAAGTTGGAAAAGTTAAAACCGCTCCTAACTTCTGATCAACTATAATATTGATCCCATCCCAATCCTCCCACTCCGATGACAACCTCTCTGGTCCCAGCCCCACAGTGGCCACCCTCTCCTCAACATCCACGGGACCCCAATTCACCTCCCATTCAACAATCCCCCAGCTATCCCCAACACCCCACGGGATCCCTAACTACCCTCTCCACTCCTATACTGACCACCCTACCTGACTCATCCACTGACCAAACTTCCCCACTGACCACCCGCACACCCCCTAACTTACCTTACAAACTGAATTTCTCCCTGCAATCTCAAAGTGGCTGGACCCTTAAATCTCCCTGTTTTATAGCAGCCAGTGCCATTAGAGGGAGATATGTCTTCCTTACCTCCCATTTAACTGTACTCAACACAAGGACTCAGGAACCTACTGCACTACACTCTTCTTGCCAGGCCTGAGTCAAAAGATCAGGCAAGAAAAGAGTGACTGGATTTCAAGGTTACAAACTAGATGCAATGTGGTAATCCAACCTTGAATGGCACTCCACAGAAGTTACACACTATTGTTTTCATTGCCTTTCTGTTTTCTCTCATTTCCTGCAGGTCCTTGCTTTTGTGAGGCTACAATTTCACAGGATGTGGAAGATCCTGCATCTTAAGGAAGTGGATGTTCCTTATACATAAACCTAGACTACAAATTTCAGCAAGCTATTTGACTGTGGGGAGCATTACAATTGGTGTGACATGTTTGTCTTGCTCCCTCTTTCTCTTCTTCTCCCACTGTGTCACTCACTCATGCTGATAAATGTTACAAGGTCCCTCTGACACGCAGCGACAAAGAGAAATGTCTTGATGTTTTCATTCACTGTGAACTTCACCTAAACATTAAGTTATGAATGATTCATTCAAAGGACATGTACCACAGGTCTGCTGCAAGTGTGATTGACACAACTTGTTCTGTTCAAGGCCCATTCACTTATAGCTAAAGCTGTGTGCTTTCACTGATTTACAGCATGAATTTGATTGTGCAGTTTTAACTTTTGTTCATTTTATTGTAAATAGCCAAATTGCAATATTGTCACAATTTCCTACCCTGCGCTTCCAAAAGTGCAATCTTATATTTCTGTCTGAACCCACCAAAACTGATATTTGTTCATTACTTCACCCATGTGCCTGTTCCTCATATCTGTGTCTGTATAATGCTTGTTGGCAGCATGCAAACATCACATATGATTCCAATTAACATGTCATCTGATGTCCATTTAGACTTTCCAACAGGAATAGTGAGACCAAATTCTTGTGTTGGTTATTCCCCTTGACTAAATTAGCAGTGCTGAGCCCAAAAATAATAGTGCTTAACTTATTGACCCAAGCTGAGACTGTCACAAAGCAGTAACTGAACCTGGGTCATTTAGAGGGAGATGATGGCCTAGTGGTATTATCACTAGATTGTCAACCCAGAAACTCAGCTAATGCTTAGGGGACCCAGGTTCGAATCCCTCTGTGGCAGATGGTGGAATTTGAATTCAATTAAATTAAGTCTGGAATTAAGAATCTAATAATGACCATGAAACCATTGTTGGAAAACCCTGTCTGGTTTGCTAATGTCTATTAGGGAAGGAAATCTGCCATCCTTACATGGTCTGGCCTATATGTGACTCCAGAGCCATGGCAATGTGGTTGACTCTCAACTGCCCTCTAAATGACCGAGCAAGACACTCAGTTCCGAGCAACAATTAAGGATGGGCAATAAATATCAGCCAGCCAGCAATGCCCATTTCCCATGAATGAATGAAAAACAGAAATTCTGATCTGTAGTAGCTTAATCCTATAATATGCAGTATTTTTACAAACTA
The DNA here is from genome assembly GCA_024679065.1 of Sphyrna mokarran. Classification (NCBI taxonomy): domain Eukaryota; kingdom Metazoa; phylum Chordata; class Chondrichthyes; order Carcharhiniformes; family Carcharhinidae; genus Sphyrna; species Sphyrna mokarran. The sequence continues at coordinate 97,060,871 of JAGIQG010000003.1, read as the reverse complement.
AGCCACTTCAGGGGATTTTGGGTCGAATTCTGTTATCAATTCTATTGGTGGTTTATGCACTGTCTCTGTATCAAATACTTTTAACTGATGTATATGTTGTATCATCTCTGGTAATTTGTGTAAATTTCAACCAAATTCTCTGGTAAGAGAATGTAGATTCTCCAGCCGGCCACCAGTGGTACTTGTGAATACTGGTACCAAGCACAAAGAACATGTTTTTCAGGATCATTAAGAAGGTATTTGCTTTTCCATAAGGTGGAGGAATTGTAGAATCCCTACAGTGTAGAAGGAGGCTGTTTGGCCCATCAAGTCTGCACCAACTCTCTGAAACAGCATCTTACCCATTCCTACACCCTAACCCTGCAATCCCACATATTGAGCATGGCCAATCCACCTATTCACCAAATCTTTAGACTGTGGGAGGAAACCAGAGCACAGACAAAGAGAGAATGTGCAAGCTATCATCCAAGGCCAAACTTGAACATGTGTCCCTGGAGCTGTGTGGCAGCAATGCTAACTATTGAGCCAGCATGTCAGAACGTGAACTCCATTGATAAGAAGAGAGCAAAGCTGTTCAACTCCACAGACAGTGGACTTGGCTGCTGTGATAGTGTGACCCTTTTAAGGGGCAATTGTTTGCCGGTCACCTGATTTTCCCTGGGCCTATCGGAATGGAGTACACAAACCTTGGCTATGGGGGCACAGTGAAACCTGCAGTGTGAGCCTGGGAGCTGGTGGGACTAGATGTGCATCTGTAATGAGCTTGACTGTATATAGTTGTATCTGTTGTTCAATAAAACACTGTTGTGATTTAAGGCTTCCTCATTATATTGCCTCACTATTATTGCATCCAAATATACAGAGACAGCTTATAGCTGTATAAGAGTATGGACTGTTTGGATGGCTGAAAGGCAGAAACCATTAGTGCAGAAAGCACAGACACTTTGAGTGCTTAATATCTGGTAGCTACAGAATAGATTGTGGTGATAGTCACTGAACAAGGAAGTCTTCAAGGAAATAGTGATTCTTTTTGTGGGTAGGCTTCGTTGATTTAATTCATTCACTTAAGTTTTTTCCCCTGATCTCTGGTTGCTGCGACCAAAATTCAGACTGTGCTGAGTTCCAGCTGACTGTTATTGCTGAGACAATCTGTGATGTAGCTAATGAATGCACTTGTTGATGTATATGTGTCAGCATACAAAGTGCACAGCCCAAGTACAATCAGCAGCACTGAAATATAGAGTGAATCCCAGTCACAACTCCCAAAGCCCAGAAGTAGCTGAATAAATATTGCAGGGCAATGTTTGGAGTAAAGGAAACTGAGGAATAGCACATATGTCACAGGTTGGTTTCAGGATATAGACTATCTCGAAGTGTGCTTCATTCCTAATCTGAGAACACCACTTCATCCAGAGTTCTCACATGGTTCCTTCATGCTTGTAGTAATCTACATGGCACAAACTACTACAATTAGACAGTGTAACTATCTCCCCTTGCAATTCAATAGGATTGCTTTCACTGAGTCACCTCAATATCAACATCCATTAGTTGCCACTGACTTGCAGTTTAGCTGGACCAGCCTTATAAATACTATGGCTGCAGGAGCAGGTTAGAGGCTGAGAATTTGAGGTGAGTAACTCATCTTCTCACTCACCAAAGCCTGTCTACAAGCTCCAAATTTGACACCATTCAGCCTGCTTGATTAACACCTTATCCAACATCTTAATCATTCCACCACTGGCACATACTGACAGCAGAGTGTACTGTCTTTAAGTTATACAGTAGCAAGTCAGCAAAGTTCTTTCAACAGCGTCTTCCAAACCTGCAGTTTCTACCGTGTAGATAAACAAGCACAGCAGCACATGGGAACACCACCACCCAGGAATTTCCCCTCAAAATCACATGCCATCCTAACTTAGAACTGTAACACCACTCATTTACTGTCACTGGATCAAGATTCTGGAATTTCCCCCCCCCCAACTAACAGCACTGTGGGATTACCTACACCAGAGGGACTGCAGCAGCTCATCATCACCTTCTCAAAGGCACTTATAGGTGTACAATAAATGCTGATCTTGCCAATGAGGACCACATCCCACAAGCAAATAAAATATGATAGCATTTAATGTGTTCAAACAGACTTGGAGATAGATAAATTAGTTAAGAGACAGATATGTTCAGATCTGGAAGGCAAACTGGGATGCAGTGAGTTGGGTGTGAAAGCATAGCATGGGATTGAGGCAAAGACCAGGTTTCATTTCCCATTCTGCTGAGGGCTGGGGTGTTACAACAAGGAGACATCAAGAGGCCCCATGTGTCTTTCCACAAGAGGAAGTGAAATTCAATGGGAAATCTGCTCGAGGTTCGTGGCATTCTTACCCTGGCAGTCAGCCAAAAGCAGTACTGATCACATGGAGGTGGCTGTTGCCTTGTTTCCTTTGACACAGGAGACATACAGCCATGAGAAAGAACACAAATGATGGCAGAAAATTGTACAAGAGCGTACAATACCCTCTAAACCAACAAAAAAGCAATGCATTACCAGACACTGAATAGTATATTGTTTCCTTCTTCACCCACACGTCTCTGAGTGTAGCAGAAAGCAGACAAGCTGAAAAATAGGTAAGAGCCTCGAGGGAAAGCTATTAAATGACTTGAACAGTATATAAAGTAGCCTGGCCAAGAGAGCACAGATTGCAAGAGTAGCTGGGGATTTACCAGCATTTAGCTAATTAAAGCCTCTTAACTCATTCCAATCTGAAGCAGCCCAATTGCTGTCAAATCCCACTGAGAATATTGGAATGTCTAAAGCTTCTCTCTGGGTTTATGCAGAAACACCTCATGGTTTATTATTCCAGTGATACCCAATGCCCCAAGGTCTCAGCCAAACAAACTCAGGTTTCACCTTTTCCTTCCTTAACCTTGGCAGTGCTGTAGGATTTCTTTTTCAATAATCCCCAAAATATCTGTTCTGCAGTAACAAGTTAAAAGATCAAAAAAGTAACAGCAACTCAGCTAGTTTTTAGACACCTGTCTTCACCAGTACATCTCATTATAACTCAAGCCATGCAAAGTTTTGATTGCTTGTTTGGCAGACGCAATCAGAATTAAATATTAAATACTTTCCTGAAAGAGTTCTAGAAGCAGGCTCAGGAATAACATTGATCATGGAAGTGGAAATATATCTGGCTCTAGGGAAAGAAGGGTTGAGTAATACCAATTAGATAACTTCTTCAAAGATCTGACATCAGATTCATCGGGCTAAATGGTCTCACTCTATGCTTTATGATTCTATAGTGAAATCTATCTTCAAATTGAGAAATTATTCCTGCATTTTGACTGTTAGGTATATCCCCTTCACCGTAGTTACTTGCTGAGAAGAAATATCACACTCTGTGGTACCTGAGCTCAGTGCCTGTTCTCTAATAATTTAGCAATTATTCATCCTCTATAGCGGAGCCTCTATAATTGGTCTCAGTGTCTCCAAATTGGGCATGTTCTCTGGAAATGAACACGCATGGTTATCCTCCAGTCAAAGATCCTGCTGATCCAGATACTCAGAACTGAGATTCACAGATGGCAGATAAATGCTAAATAAACTCAGCAGGTCTGGTAACATCTGTAGAAAGAGAAACAGAGTTAACAGGGGCAATTTTGTGACCTCGCCACACCTGGCACAGATCATGGTGATCCTGGAAAATAGCATGTGAGCTTAAAAATCAACCTTGCACCCAATGCCAAATGATTTGTAATTGTTCCAGTCGCCTTCTAATGGTGGCAATTGGATCATGCCCAGAAAGGGCATGAGGTCTATTCATATATTTAAAGAAGCGTGCAAATATGCATAGGAGAATCATGGAGAAAAACAGAGGTTAAATCACCACTACACCATATGTACAGGTGAATGTTACACATAATGAAATAATATTTTATTTAATTAACACAATGAAAGTATGGTTTGTATTTATATCACACTTTTCACAATCTCAAGACACCCGGCACACTTTACAGCCAATTATGTTTGAAGTGCAGTCACTGTTGTAATATAGGAAACACAGCAGCTAATTTGGACACAGCAAGGTCCCACAAACACCAATGTGATAATGACCAGATAATTTGTTTTAGTGATTTTGGTTGTGGGCTGAATATTGACGAGGACACCAGGGATAACTCCGCATCTTTAAGATGCAGACACATACAGAGTCATTCTGGTGGCTAAAAGAGTTTTGTTTAGTTACAAACCCAGGAGTGTTATTTAGATTTGTTCATGGTTCCACGTGTCAGCCAAGCTCCATTTCATGTTACAGTGTCCTGATTATAGAGGAGCCCAGATATTTGGGACTGGCTGCCAGCAGAGACTTGCAGACATGCATTTCTGAGACTCTCCAACAATATTCATTCTGTACACTTTGGGTTATTTTTTATATACCTAGGAGAGCAGCAACTGAGAGAGATCTGCAAGTCTGCTGCCAATTATATTTCTCTAATAATATGCGTTAAACTCTGCAGGTGAGATCCTGGCTTTAATAAAAAAAAACATGTGCTATGAGCTGGCAGTAATCCAGCTTATTATTTTACAAAGAGGAGCTTATTTCTTTGACAGAATGCAGTTATAACTTTTTCTATAACTTTGACTTTTTGAGAAAAGGAGGTTTTAGAAGTCTGAGCTGGAAGCTATTATATTTTCCCTTAATCTTCTGCATTGGTTATTCCATTGGGTTGAATATTCTTATAAAACTAACACAGCATTCAAATATTACCACCATTGATATACTGTAGGTTACCATTGACCAGAGACTGCGCAGGACTACCTCACCTCTTGACTCTCCAAAGTCTTGCTACCACCTGCAAGGCACAAGTCAGAGAATACTTTGGTACAGGTTCAACAGTATTCGAGAAGTTAGGCATCATTCTGGACAAAGCAATCCACTTAATCAACACACTGTCAGAGGCAGAATGATAGCACAGTAGTTAGCACTGCTGCCTAACAGAAAAAAGGAACTCAGGTTCAATTCCCAGCTTTGATCACTGTGTGTGTGCAGTCTGTACATTTTCCCTGTTTCTGCATGGCTTTCCTCCAGGTGTTTTGATTTCCTCCCACAGTTCAAAGATATGCAGCTTAAGTGGATTGTCCATGCTAAATTGCCCCTTCATGTCGGGGGGACTAGCTAGGGTAAATGCCTGGGGATAGGGCTTGGGTGAGGTTGTGGTTGGTGCAGATTTGATGGGCGGAATGGCCTTCTTCTTAACTGTGGGGACTTTATGATTCTATGTCCACTGTCATAAACATTCATTCGCCTCATCACGGCTTCATTGTGCACGATATACATTTCAATAGCAGCAACTTTCCAAGGCTTTTTTCCAAGGCAAGTCAAGTCGAGAAGGTTGTTAAGAAGGCATATGGAATCTTAGCTTTTATTGGTAGGGGGATTGAATTTCGGAGCCGCAACGTCATGTTGCAACTGTACAAAACTCTAGTGCGGCCGCACTTGGAGTATTGTGTGCAGTTCTGGTCCCCACATTATAAGAAAGATGTGGAGGCATTGGAGAGGGTACAGAGGAGGTTTACCAGGATGTTGCCTGGTATGGAGGGCAGGTCTTATGAAGAGAGGCTGAGGGATTTGAGGTTGTTTTCGTTAGAAAGGAGGCGGCTAAGAGGGGACCTAATCGAAACATATAAGATGATTAGAGGTTTAGATAGGGTGGACAGTGATAGCCTTTTTCCTAGGATGGAGAAAGCTAGCACGAGGGGACACAGCTTTAAATTAAGGGGTGATAGTTATAGGACGGATATCAGAGGTAGGTTCTTTACCCAAAGGGTGGTTCGGGAGTGGAATGCCCTGCCTGCAGCAGTTGTAGATGCGCCAAGTTTGGTGGCGTTTAAGAGGTTAGTTGATAAGTATATGGAAGAGAAGGGAATGGTTTAGTTTGGAGGGGCATTGCTTTTTATATTGGTCGGCGCAACATCGAAGGCCGAAGGGCCTGTTCTGTGCTGTAGTGTTCTATGTCCTATGTTCTATGTTTTCTGCCACTGAGAAACGCCGGATTAATAAGTGCATGGGAAAACCAGTACGACATTGGCTCCGAGGCACATGCCATCCTGATTTGGACATTCATCACTGTTCCTCCATCAGTACTGGGTCAATATTTGGACCTCTCTACCTAACAGCTTTGTGGGCTTACACAATGACCGCAGCTGTTTAGGAAGAAGCTCCACCACCACCAGCACATGGCAACTTAGAATGACAGTAAATGCGGCTCTTGACAACACTGCCCATATCTTGAAAATGAATGAATAGAAACTAACGTGTCTGCCCTCAGTGGCCTGAGCATGAAAATCAGCGATGAATCAATAAGATATATAAGCAAGAGCCTTATGTTTTATATATAGATAATACATTTATATTAGAAATGCTCACAGTACTTTGGATTTGCAAACGAGTCGCTGAACATGAATACTATCAGTTAATTCCCCCTCCCAATTTGAAGGTTCTTGACTTCTTCCTTGAGCAGTGGCACAAACAATCTCTATCTACCACCACCCTCCTCTTCCTAACTGTATCTGTTCTGTCACTAAATAATATCTTCTTTAACTTATCTCACTTCCTGCAAACAAAAGGTGCGGCCTTGGGTAGCCGCATTGGTCCCAGTTACGCCGGTCTTTTTATGGGATAGGTGGAACATTTCTTGTTCCAATCCTGCTCCAATCCTCTCCTACAACTCTTCCTCCATTACATTAATGACTATATTGGTGATAATTCATGTTTTCGTCTGGATCTGGAAAAAATTATCAATTTTGCTTCTAATTTCCACTCCTCTCCCAGCGTTACATAATCCATCTCCAACACTTCCTTTTCTTTCCATGGCCTCTCTGTCTCCATTTCTGGCAATAGATTGAACACCAATATTTATTACATACCCACCAACTCCCACAGCTACCTTGACAACAGCTCCTCACAACCTGCTCCCTGTAAGGAATCTAATCTATTCTCCCAGTTTCTCCATCTCCATCGTATCTGTTCCAATTATGGCAATCTTGCAAACAGCATTTCACCCACCATCCATCAACATCCTGCCGGAACCACTCTCTCTGTAAGACACTAGTCTACTGCTCCACTACCCAAACTTTCATGTCTATCACACAGCATCTTCCTATCCAATGACAGAAGGGCAACAGCTATCCCTTTACCTCCTCACTGTCCAAGGACTCACTCCTTTCATGTGAAGCAGCCCATACTCTCTTCCACCTTCTTCCATCGGGAAAAAGGTGCAAAAATCCAAGGTCACGTATCAGTTGAATTCAAAACAGATGTTTCCCTGCTGCCGTCAGATTTTTGAAAGGACCCATCTTATATTAAATTGAAGTTTCTTTACACTCTGGCTATGACTGTAACATTACATTCTGCACCCTTTTCTCTTCTTCTCTATGAATGGCATGCTTTAAATGCATAGCACACAAGGAGTAATACTTTTCACTGTGTACTAATACACATGACAATAATAAACCAATTCAAATAGGTGCTTCATTTGCACCTCCTTTAACTTGGTTACTTGGTTTACTGTATTCACTGCTCCCAATGCAGCCTCTTCTAAACTGGAGAGGCTAAATACAGACTGGGTAACCACTTCGCAGAAAACCATCACTCGGTCCACAGGCATGACCTCAAACTTTTGATTCTTTGCCACTTCAACTTAGTATCTTGCTCTCTTGCCCCATGCAGCTATCCTTGGACTGCTGCAAGGCTCCAATAAAGCCCAATGTGAACTGGAAGAATGACACATCATCTTCCAGTTAGGGACCTTTCAGCCCTTTGGTCTCAACATTAAATCCAAAACTTTCCATTCTATCTTGAACCCCCTCTCCCCTTTATATTTTTTGTTTCGCTTGGTTTGCCCCAACACAACTCCACCCTTCCCCAACATGACCATCCTTGTTGTTCAGTTTTGCTCCCACTGAGCACCATCTTTTGTTTAAAGTTTAATCATTAGTGTCACAAATAGATTTATATTAACATTGCAGTAAAGTTATTGTGAAAATCCCCTGGTCGCCACACTCCAGTGCCCGTTCGGGTACACTAAGGGAGAGTTTACCACGACCAGTGCACCCAACCAGAATGTCTTGCGAAATCTGAGAGGAAACTGGAGCACGTGGAGGAAATCCACACTGACACGGGGAGAAAGTGCAGGATCTGCACAGACAGCGACCCAAACAGGGAATCGAACCCAGACTTCTTCTGCTGCGAGGCAGCAGTGCTAACCACTGTGCCACCATGTCGTCCACCCACCGTGCCACCCTGCAATCTTACCTTTATGCCACTACCAACACTTCTGTCCTTAACTGTACCATTAACATTGCCTTTGTCTTATGTCTATGAAATCTTTGTCAATCTCTCTGTAGGTCCAATCTATCCCTGACATTCCAACCTGCCCCACCCATTCTCCAATGATATAATTCATTACATTTCTATCCCTCTTCAGTTCTATAGAAGGGTTTAAAACATTAACCTTGTTTCCCTCTCTCCACAAATACTGACAGACCTGCTGAATTAATCCAACATTTTCTGTTTTTATTGCAGTAAATCTGCATCTGATAAATGAAAGAATGTAACAGTGTAAGTGTTGGCGAGAATGTAAGCTGGTTTATATTACACTGGTGCAGCCAGCTCCCAATGTTTGGCAATCCCAGTTTTCCAGACTCTTCAGGCTGGCCATTAATTTCATTGATTTGCATTCCATGTGTCCATAACCTTAAATCATAACGTGAATCCCTGGAGATTACAGCCATCATCACATCTTTATTTCATATATGTACAATGGCACACATGTCACAGTCACTCACTCAGTTAGCATAACTGCCTCACAGGGACCACAGGGTTCAATTCCAAACTTGGGTGATTATCTATGTGGAGTTTGCATGTTCTCTCCGTGTCTGTGTGGGTTTTCTCCCACAGTCCAAAGATGTACGGTTAGGTGGATTGGCCATGCTGAATTGCTCCCTTAGGATCCCAACACGAATAGATTAGTGGGATAAATACATGGGGTTATGGGGATAGGGCCTGGGAAAATAAAGTTTATTTATTAGTCACAAGGCTTACATTAACACTGCAATGAAGTTACTGTGAAATTCCTTTAGTCGTTACATTGCAGCAGCTGTTCAGGTCAATGCACCTAACCTGCACATTTTTCAGAATGTGGAAGGAAACCGGAGCACTTGGAGGAAATGGATTAGTAAATTTGCTGACGATACCAAAGTGGGGGGAGTTGTAGATAGCGAGGATGGATGTTACAGTTTGCAGAGGGACATAGATAGGTTGCAGAGCTGGGCCGTGAGGTGGCAAATGGAATTCAATACGGATAAGTGTGAGGTGATTCACTTTGGTAGGAATAACAGGCATATGAAATATAGGGCTAATGGAAGGACCCTTAATAGTGTTGTCGAGCAGAGGGATCTTGAGGTACAAGTACATAGCTCTTTGAAAGTTGGCACCCAGGTTGATAAAGTTGTTAAGAAGGCGTACGGTGTGTTAGCTTTTATTGGTAGAGGGATTGAATTTAGGAGCCATGAGGTTATGTTACAACTGTACAAAACTCTGGTGCGGCCGCACTTGGAGTATTGCATACAGTTCTGGTCGCCGCGTTATAAGAAAGATGTTGAAGCATTGGAAAGGGTGCAGAGGAGGTTTACCAGGATGATGCCTGGTATGGTGGGAAGGCCTTATGAGGAAAGGCTGAGGGACCTGAGGTTATTTTCATTAGAGAGAAGAAGGTTACGTGGTGACCTAATTGAGGCGTATAAGATGATCAAAGGATTGGATAGGGTGGATCGTGAGAGCCTTTTTCCTCGGATAGTGATGACCAACACGAGGGGACATAACTTTAAATTAAGAGGTGGTAGTTATAGGACAGATGTCAGAGGCAGGTTCTTTACACAAAGGGTGGTGAGAGCGTGGAATGCCCTGCCTGCAGCAGTTGTGGACTCGCCTACTTTGGGGGCATTCAAATGTTCGGTGGATAGGCAAACGGATGATATTGGAATAGTTTAGGTTAGAGGGTCCACTGGCCGGTGCAACATCGAGGGCCGAAGGGCCTGTACTGCACTGTAATGTTCTATGTTCTATGAAACCCATGCAGACATGGGGAGAACGTGCAAACTCCATTCAGACAGTGACCCAAGCCGGGAATCAAACCCAGGTCCCTGATGCCATGGAGCAGTTGTGCTAACCACTGTGTCGTGCTAAGATGCTCTGTCAGAGGGTCGGTGCAGACTCAATGGGCCTCCTTGTGCACTATAGTGATTCTATGATATGCAGGTTTATTGAGATCTTGATATATGTCCACAAGCCAACATCGCTCAATTTTCTTAAGTGTGGAGGTTTGTGCACTGTGGGCGATACAATGGCACAGTGGTTAGAACTGCTGCCTCACAGCACAAGAGATCCAGGTTTGATTCTAGCCTCATGTCACCATCTGTGTGGAGTGTTCATTTTCTCCCTCTGTCTGCACAGGTTTCCTCCAGGTGTTTTGGTTTCCTCCCACAGTTCAAAGATGTGTGGGTTAGTTTGATTTGTCATGCTAAAATTGACTCTAGTATCAAGGATATTAGCAGGGTAAATGTGTAGGGTTACGGGAATAGGGCCTGGCTGGGATTGTGGTCAGCACAGACTCGATGGCCTCCTTCTGCACTGTATGATTTTATGAAGTCTCTTTTTTCCATACCCTGGTATATACAATTCAAAAGAATATCAAGGCAAAATTGTACGTCTTTATATTCTTCCACATCAGACTCCAGTGGCTGTAAATCACTGTCTCAAAGACCCAACAATTTACAATAATAAGATGTTGATTCCCTCATGCTGTTAGGAAATTGCAGACTCACATACAAAATAAAAATCAAACTGTTATCTAATGTGCTGGATTCTGTGACCAACAGTGAAGCAAAGGTGTTTGTCACTGAGCTTGCTGCCCACAAACATCTATCAGCCTGTGCAATCTGGCCCTTCCCTTTCTCAACAGTGATTTAAATCTTTCTCAACAGTGATTTAAATTAAGGGATTTGCAGACACGTAGCAGCCCTCGATGCTATCCTCCAAATAATGCATAGTATCAGTAGCTGAGCTGGTGGCTGTGGTGCGAGAGACAGAATGACAATGTTTCATCTTCACCACTGCCTCCCCAAACTTCCATATCTTCTTCATATCACTGAGAAAGGATCATGCTGACTCGAAACATTGGCTCTATTCTCTCTCCACAAATGCTGTCAGACTTGCTGAGATGTTCTAGCATTTTCTGTTTTTGTGCCATATCTTGCCGTTCCATCACTGGCTGGGTAGGTTGCAATTCCTGGGTATCTGAATGGGGGAAAGTCCAAGCTGTGGATGGGTTGCATGGGATACGTCAGGCATAGGCACTTCCTGCAGCTTGTAAATCAGGTGAAATTGTGCACTGTGAGAAGGATTATGTATGAGCACATTGTCATCCTCTTTGGTTTCCACCTTGCCGTTGGGTAAGGACATACAGCCACCTATGTTCTCCATTGGCTAGCTCCCATTACTTCAGAATATGTGCAAACACATATTGCTAAAGAGGGGAATGGCCTCCTTGTGCATTACGTGGTTAAAAACAAAGAACAAAGAATAATACAGCACAGGAATAGACCTTGCCTTGAAAGCATTTATCTATTAAATCAACCACTTATATCCCTGCATTCCTCGTTTGTTCATATGCCTATTAAGGTAAGTCTTAAATATGGCCAATATAGCTATCTCAATTGCCTCACTTGGCAGTGCATTCTGGGCCCCTGCCACCCTCTTTGTAAAAAACTTCTCCCCCACTTACCTTGAATTTGTGCCCCCTTATAATTTCTGCCTTGGGAAAAAGTTTTCAACTGCTCACCATATTTATGCCTCTCATAACTTTATAAACTTTGATCAGATCACGTCTGAGCCTCCATCTTTCCAAGGGAAACAATCCCAGTTTGCTCAATCTCTCCTCAGAGCTAATACCCTCCACACCAGGCAATATCCTAGTAAATCTTTTTTTGCACTCTCTCCAAAGCCTCTGCATCCTTTTGGTAGTGTGGTGACCAGAATTGGGCACAGTATTCGAAATATGGCCTAACCAATGTTTTATACAAATGTTAAATTGGCTAATGTGGCTGTGGCTAGCATTGTGTGCAAGCTGAGAGGTTTGCACATGTACTATGTGTGAAAGGATGAAGTGAGGCTATGAATGTGAGGGCTGAGACGTGACTGAAGAGATCGTTGGGAGGTGAGAGACAGGGATGTGGCACATTGAGCTGAGGTTAATGGTGCATCTGATGATTTGAAGAAATAATCACTGACCTTGATCACTCCTATGAGGTCATTATTTTCTGACACTGTAAATAGGTCACCAGATCTTCAGTGCCATAGCTACCTATTTCCACTGCCTTTACAAAGTTTCCTACCTCCTTGTAGATAGATCACAGCCTCCCTCAGGCGAGACCGCCCGAGGTCAATGGAGATTTCCATTGTCAGGTCTATATTGCCCACTCCAATTCCGTGGCGGGCGAGGCAGTAGTGTTCCGGCGCACATCTCTCTTCCTCTCCACCTCCTCTGCAAGGCATTCCACGCAGCATCAGAAAATCTTGGGGCCCGCATTTTCCCTTGCTGGGCCATAATTAATTCTTGCTGCCCACATTCATGGCCAGAAGGTTCCAGCCACTGCTGCAATTCCCTCGAGAGGTGCAGCACAACTTTACATACTGCAGTTTCGAAGTGTTAGCCTTGCACGAACTTGCGCCCTTTCTGAGGAGTTCAACCACTTAACATTTTGCACTGGCTGCATGCGTCATTAACAGACGGCACAAAATTGGCTTTCATTCTGCATTGAAAGCAGTGATACCGGTAAAAGGCATATGGCAATCCCCACACCCAGTTTCATGCGGCTGTCCAATTTAGCACCCCCACCCCCTGATCTCCAGCAATAGATCTAAGTCCAGCTTATAAATTAGATACCCAATTTCCTTTCTTCCTCCATAAAGGATGGCCATTAATTGATAATTAATCACTGCAAGTGCAGCAGGCATCAGGTGCTTTTACGAGTGACATTATGAGTAACACACCATAAAATGTACAATCTACCTGATAAGGAAATGCCTTTCTGCAAAATTTTCCTTGAAATGTGTCTCAATTAACTGAAGTTTATAATGAAAGCTTTTGCCCTCTCAAATGGAGCAAAATATATTTTGATGTAATATTTCCTATCTACATTACATTAAATTTTCATTTGTATGCATGACTTCAGTGGCAGATAAGCACAGAGTAAAAAAATTCCCTAGATCATTTTTTTTAAAAAATATGATTGCTGAACCAGTGAGCATGTATAAAAATGACCGAACAATGAGCTGCTAAGCGCACTGCAAATAGCATTTGGAAAAAATGCTACGTATACTAAAATCATTCGCCGTTACCTGCAAACCATGAGGTCAAGATCACTGTCATATTGTGTGTCTATTCATGAGATAGTTGCAGATTAGGAAGGCCAGACACTTTAAAAGTTGCTGCTCAATCCTTCCAATGTACAGCTTCCATTGGTCACTTACAGAGTTTTGTCTCCCCTGCCACCACCCAAAAATCCATTCCAGACGTTGATATTTGCAAGTTATATATCAGTGAGGTGTTAATCCTATTCAAGTGATCAGTATACATTGGGAACCCTTATAGTCATATTGATACTGGGACCATTCTGTGCCCTATGAGTATCACAGGAGTTGGAGTGCCTTACTGACTCTGATAATCATATCTCAATTTGATGTTAGACGTTTCTTTCCTGATTTGATCTTTTTCACAATTTCTCTTTAAGGGTCCCTTTAATCTGTTCATTTGACCTTTTGTTAACTTGATAATTTGTCCTCATTTGTTTATTTGATTCATTTAAAATACTGAAATATAATTGAAAATACTAGATACTGGGTGCTATGGTGGCACACGGTGGTTAGTATTGCTGCATAACAGCTTGCGAAACCCGTGTTCAATTTTGGTTTTGGACCCGGGTTCAATTCCAGTCTTGGGTGGCCATCTGTGCAGAGTTTGCACATTCTCCCCATGACTGGATATATTTCCTATAGGTGCTCCAGTTTCCTCCAACAGTTCAAAGATGTGCAGGTAATAGATTGACCATGCTAAATTGCCTCTTAGTGTCTCAAAGTAGGTTAGATGGGTTTAGCCATGGAAAGTGTGTGGGGATAGGATGGAGGAGAGAGTCTGGGTAAGACATCCTGTCAGAGAGTTGGTGCAGACTCCATGGATTAAATGGCCTCTACTGCACTGTAAGGATTCTATGAATTCTATTCTATGAATATAATTAGAACTCTGAGTTGAATATGCGTAGTGTGCAATGCATGTTTTTGGTAGATGAATGCTTGTAAATGAGTAAATATTCGGCTGTAGTATTTGATCCTTCACTTCTTGACTATCCAAGTTTTGATAGCCATCTCCCCTAAATCTGTCATGTTGCAACCTGTACTGATATTAGGATTTGGTTCAAAGCACTCCTTCAAATCTAGCTCTACTCCTATTTACTCCATGAGTTTGCCTTGCAGCATCATCTTTCAAGACCAAAAATCCAAAATTTCTCCAGCTTTTCCTCATAACTCAGAGCCTTGACTCCAGGGACCAATCTCATGCCTCTGCTCTGAGTTACTTCCAAGGCTTGAACGTTTCCATGTGTTTGCGGTGATCAAAATTAAACACAGTGCTCAAGGTGGAGTACTTTGCACTTCATTCATATTCAGTGCAGGCCGGTATGTGGTATCATCAAGATTTATTATAACACTGGGAAATTGTACGAGACCCAACCTCTCAGCTCCAGCCCCAGTAAACATTTATTAGTGCAGATGCAATACGAATACAATCAATATCTGTGCAGTGTGTCATAAAGCCAGGTGAAACAATTGCTCAACACAAATGTAAATAACAGCAGAACTTCTTTTATTGCAGTGGCAGCATTTTCTGTTCTTACACTAGCAATCATATATTCCTGAATGTGCAGTCTGTCTTTTAAAACATACATTATACTATCATTGCAGTGAGGACAGATTTTTGTATTCATTTTAAAATGGACACCATTGCAGAACTCTGGGTGTATCCTTTTCTCAGTTTATTTACCAGCTCAAATTAACTAGTTTTAAAAACAAATTATCAGCTAAATAGTTTTTTTTAATTTATTTGCTTATATTAACACTACAATGAAGTTACTGTGAAAATCTCCTAGTTGTAACATTCTGGTACCTGTTTGGGTACACTGAAGGAGAATTTAGCATGGCCAATGTGCATAACCAGCACATCTTTTGGACTGTAGCAGGAAACCAGAGTCCCTGGAGGAAACCCATGTAGACACAGGGAGGACATACAAACCCTGTGCAGACAATTTTCCAAGCCAGGGATCAAATCCAGGTCCCTGGTGCTGTGAGGCAGCAGTGCTAACCATTCAGTTGCCCTATACATAACTGTTTGCCATCCAAGTTCAGTAAATAAATCACTAAGATTCATAGACTCCTGTGCATTTTTGGTTTTTAGTTTATTTTATGCAGGCAATATTGTTTGCTCTTCCTCCTTATCCCACCTCTTAATGTCACTCTCTCCTCTCTTCACCATGAGTTGTTTTCAGCTTTCCTGGGTATAGGTCACCTGAGGAGAGGAGTACCTATCTGTTCATTACTAATTGTGTCAATGGAATGAAAGTCAAGTGGGTTCTATAATACACAGTGATCCATTCCAGCACGTTATTGCCTACACTGGCCCCATCTCTCCCAGGCAGGCATTCTTCCCCACCTTCTCTTCATCCAGCCAACATTCCTGAGGCCAGCTGCATCAAGATCCCTGTCCGCCATCTGCAATTCGCCGATGGGGTGACATAGTGGCACAAGGATTAGCACTGCTGCATCACAGTGCCAAGGACCCAAGATCAATTCCTGGCTTGGGTGACTGTCCGGGTGGAGTTTGCACATTCTCCCCATGCCTGTGTGGGTTCCATCCAGGTACAGACTCAATAGTCTGAATGATCATCTTCTGCAGTGTAAGTACTCTTTGAGTAGGGTCCCAAAATCACAGCAATATCTTTGCTCCTGGAGCAGCCGGTTGGATGGCCAGCACCTTTTGCCAATAGCCACCTAAAGTTGACTCAGGTCAGCATTAATGGGAGATAGCAGAACTCTCTTTACCAGACAATCTGTTAGGAAGCACCAATTACCTATTCCTCTCTAATGGCTCATCTGAGACCAGCAGAAACCTCCTGAACACCAGAGACTGACTATTTGTCAAGTTGGCACTGTAGCTCAGTGGTTAGCACTTTCACAGCTCCAGGGACCTGGACTTGATTCCTGGCTTGGGTCACTGTCTGTGTGGAATTTGCACATTCTCCTCATGTCTGCGTGTGTTTCCTCCGGGTGCTCCTGTATTCTACCACAGTCAAAAGATGTGCAGGTTAGGTTGATTGGCCATGCTAAAATTGCCCCTTAGTGTCCTGAGATACGTAAGTTAGAGGGATTAGTGGGTAAATGTATAGGGATATGGGGTTAGGCCTGGATGGGACTGTGGTCAATGCAGACTCAATAGACCAGGTGGCCTCTTTCTGCACTGTAGGGTTTCTATGATTCTATGTTATTCCAGCTCAACTCTTACAAGCGTGACATCTTTTGATCTCAATCAGATAGGAAATATATGAATTGTTAAAATTGACCACAAGAAGTTTTTCCATTTGCATTATCTTAAGGTTTTCATCACTACATCAAGAATGACTGTATTTATCAATTAATGTCAGTAATAAATTTGTAAATACAAAGATTTTTGTCAACAAATAACGAACCTTGCGGGGGGGGCAGTGGTGTAGTGGTGTTGTTACTGGACTAAAATGTTAAAGTTTATTTGTCACATGTAAGACTTACATTAACACAGCAATGAAGTTACTGTGAAATTCCTCTAGTTGCCACAGTCCAGCATCTGTTTGGATCAATGTACCTAAACAGCATACCTTTCAAATTGTGGGAGGAAACTCATGCAGACACGGGGAGAACGTGCAAACTCCACACAGACAGTGATCAAAGCTGGGAATCAAATCCAGGTCCCAGGCAGCAGTATTAACCACTGTGTCACTGTGCCACCCTGAACTAGACCACCTTGGACTAATAATCTAGATAGCCAGGTTTGAATCCTGCCAAAGTAGTTGGTGAAATTTTAATTCGATAAAAATCTGGAATTAAAAGTCAAATGATGACGATGAAATGTTGAAAAAACCCATCTGGAAACCTACCATCCTTACCCAGTCTGACCTACATGTAACTTCAGGCAAACTGCAGTGTGGTTGGTTATTAAAGGGCCTCTGAAATGGCCAAGCAAACCATTCAGTTCAAGCTCAATTAGAGATGGGCAATAAATGCTGACCCAGTCAGCAATGCCCACATCTTATGAATGATTTTTAAAAAAGTTCTAATCCTTTCATTGCTGCTGATAAACCTCTACAATAAATCTTTAGACAGGAAGTCTTGCTGAAACTTTAGAACTTCTTATAACATCACTCTTGAATTATGCTAATCCATTGTACTATTGAGAGGTATATTTCTGAAAGAATTACATGTTCTCTGGCTATCTGTTATTCCTTCTACAATAGTGTGTATTTTGGGCAACTATTGCAGGTGCCGGGAGCCAGTGCTGTAAGTATTTGTAAATTTATTGTTCTTTGACTTCAAAGACCTCAGTGTAAATGTCAAGCAGTTTACTCTGATCACACACTGGAGTAATAGCTACCACCTTCTGACCCTGATGCAGATTAAAGCCACAAAGTGGAAATTTCACATCAGCCCTGATGCGAATCTACCACAGGATAGACCAAAGAGCAATGTCTGCATGTGCTGTGGCTGCTAATTTAATGCCTCCTTAGACATAAAGTCCTCAGTGCAAACCCTGGAGAGAGTTACATTCGTCTTGGGTCAATCTGCCATGACCTTTGTATGGTTCCTGTGAGGCTGAATGTATAAATAGTTCAGAGGACACAGACTCTCATCCAGAGTTATTAATGAGCACATCTTGCAACTCCTTTATTACCATTCACAACCAAGAATGTTCCTCCGGTAAAGTCAAAAGTAGCAGCTCCCTGCTTATAGCATTGAATTTGAATTTCTTCTTTATATCTGGAGTGACTTGGCCATCATTTCCTTGACTGAATCCATTCACTGAGAAACACTGCTAAGAAGTCTCTGCTGGAAGATTTTGATTTTGAACATTTATTTAATAGCAATCTGAAGAAAGCTTTAAAATATTCCCCAATCAGAAATAACTGAATCCTGTATCAATAACAAGTGATATTGTGTACTTTCCTATAGTGAACATAATTCAGTTCAGCACAAGTTTTTCTGTGTGGTGTATACAAAGATTTATTCCATGTAACATTTTAGTCTGCACGATGGTACAGTGGTTAGCACTGCTGCATCACAGCACCAGAGACCTGGATTCAATTCCTGGCTTGGGTCACTGTCTGCGTGGAGTTTGCACATTCTCCCTGTGTCTGTGTGGGTTTGGTTCGGTTTCTTCTCACAGTCCAAAGTCAAGCAGTTAGGTGAATTGGCCATGATAAATTCTCCCTTATTGTATCCGAACAGGTGCTAAAGTGTGATGACTAGAGGATTTTCACAATAACTTCATTGCTGTGTTAATGTAAACCTGCTTATGACACTAATAAATAAACTTTACTTTCATTTCACAATTTGTAATTATAGATTTGCTCTGCAAAAAAATTCAAAAATTTAAATGAAGAATATTTTTAGAGCAGCTATTATTTTCTGCTTCCCCTGAGTCCAGTCACCTTCCCAATCCCACGAGCTCCCAATTCCTCCATTTGGTTCAGTGTGCAAGTGCATTTCCCAGTTGAAGAGAAAACACATTTCAAAAAGGTATTCCCTGGAAACCTATCCATTTCTTTCACAGTGTGTATCAGCGACTCAATGAAACGTTTGTTTAAGTTGCTACATGCTTGGGCACCATAAGGAAACTGTCAGTTGTAGCAGCTTTGGAAATTTCATATACCATAAGGTGGAGTGAGCACAAGGGCCTCAGTAATCCGTATTTTAATGTTTTGATGTTGTGAAATCATTTCCACATAAAAGCAGCTTGAGACGGCCCTGGTGCCAGAGTGGTTTCATGAGATAATGACCTGTATCCTTGGCAACAGTGGACTAAACCATTGTTGTGCAGAAAGTGAACATCTGTGATAGTAATAAGCCTGGAACATTAGAACTTCTGAGAATAGAATGAACACTGAGAGTTAAACTAGCTCCTAATATTGCTGAAATAGAGGGACATGTTACCAAAACTTTTGATCTTGCACTCATCAGGACAAACACAAGAATGCCAAATTTCAAATTATCACAACAATTTATACTGCAGGAAAAGAGGGGTGCTGATTAGTTGGCGAGTTGGTTTTGGTTGGTTGAGGTCTTGCTATCGAGAAAACTGTACAAATGTCTCTCTATTCAGTAAACTTCAAGCTCTACACCACAAAGGAGGGGGTGGTGTTGGAGGATTTCCCAGGAACCCGCACATTGAAATGTTTGGTAGACCACTGCTAAATGTTACAACTAATTTGGTGACTGGCATTTTAAGGGTTAACTACAGCAGTGGTATGTTTAACTGTGTAACTTGCAAAAGAAATCTGCTTCAGTTGATAACGTGTTTTTTTAGCCAGACTATGATTCAACTGAAGCCTTTCTATACTGTTTACATTTGTATGCACCCCAAGGTAGATTCGTCACATATTTGTAAACCGTGTAGAACTTTACAGTAGCTAACTCTTGATCAGTTACTCTATATTTTATGTGGATATTACAGTCAAGAAGATAAAGACTGTGGGCAGGATTTGCTGGCCTCACTCACCTCAAAACCCGAGAATCCCGATTGAAGTCAATAGTCTTTTGTATGGTCTGCCCCACGCCCGCTACAATTCTCATAGCCGTTGAGACGGGAGAATTCCGGCTTGTATCTTTGTCAATTAGCCAGTTGTACTACACAATTGTTAATCAATGCAACATTACCATGGAAAGGAAGCTATGTGTGTAAACATACACACAAATACTAATTAATACCATGTATGTGAAATATGGATCAGGCAAAAGAAGTAAGAAATGAAACATCTGTTAAATAGGGAATGTGATTCACCCAAAATGGCTCTAAGTGGCCCATGCCAGCAGGAAAATCGAGTGCTTCCTGTTGGCACTGGCAACACCTGTCAGGTGGGATTCTCACACCTTACCCATTCAAATTTATGCAGAGGGTGAAATACCCTTGCCGGCCCAGCTGTTCAGAAATCAGAGCACCTTTTTAGAGAGTGCCCTGACCTACGTGACCATAAACAAATCCCCCTCACAATGGAAATGTTGAACCCCTCCTACCCCTCATTGACCAGGTATATCTTGTCAGAGCACTTGAAAAGGATCTTCTGACATCTGCAAACTTCTGAAAGAGAGAAAAGGGAGACGCCTTCTACTGAATGAAGTGCTTCTGGGATTTGGAAGATGGACAGATGTCCAACTTATCCATATTACTTTTCAATGTCAATACTACAGAGGCAAGAAACGGTTCAACATGGATCCTACATTCCAATGGCAACCCCATTATGCTGTACATTCCCATGTAACCTGGCATATTTATTCTCCACCTTGTTGGATCTAATCTATGCCCTACCAGAGCCTTTTCTTCATATACGTACTCATGCTGACACTGCTGCAAGATAGATCGGTGCTCACAAGTGGCATTCTTCAGGATTTTATAATCAATCACTGTGTTCTCCTAGCTCTGTAAGGGAGCAGATAGAATGTTTTGAGTGCTAAAGTGGACTTAACCATTGCAATTGCATAGTGCAGAGTGTAAACAGATGGAACACATTGCACAAAACATAGAATTTCTGATGAATATAGAACACACTTAGCATCCTTGCAAATTCTAACCTCAGCATCTTCCAGCCTCTCCCTGATGAATAAAATAACAGTTGTTTTCTCAACAGTTGTTTTCTCAGCAAGTGGCATGTTGGCACAGCAGCCTCACAGCACCAGGGATCCAGTTCAATTCCAGTTTTGGATCATTGTCTAAATGGAGTTTGCTCATTCTTCCCATGTCTGTGTGACTTTCCTTCAGGTGCTCCGGTTTCCTCCCACAGTCCAAAAGTGTGCAGGTTAGGTGCATTGATCATGCTAAATTGTCCATTAGTGTCAGGGAGATTAGTAGGGTAAATATACAGGGTTATGGAGATAGGACTTGGTGGGATTGTTGTTGCTGCAGACTCAATGGGCTGAATGGCCTTCTTCAGCACTGTAGGGATTCTATGATTCAAACAGAGGAAGTTGTTTTATGTTGAAGGGACCATTGCCACTTGTTGGTTGTTCTTTTCTTTTAGTTGAGTTTTACCCCAGAGTCACGAGAGTTATGTGGCACGTTAAGGGTAAACATAGGTGGAAGACAATACAAGTTTGCTGCAGATCAAATCAGTTTCTGCAGCCTGTCATTATAATCAGTCTGAACATAGATAGTTCAAAATAATTCCAAGTAGAAAAGACAAATGTGCAACAGCAAAACAGAAACTGGAAAGAAACAGATGAATGGGGAACAGAATAAGCATGCACCATGCAGCAAAGCAACCAACCCAGGGAGAGTAGGAACAGAAGACACGGGTCTGCTAAGTTACAGAGGCAAGAGAAATGAGATCAAAAAGGATGACAACTTAGAGGAGCAGCACAGCAAGAAACAACAGAGATGGCTGAATCAGCATCAGGAACGGCAAAGTTATGATAGTTAGCTTTTGCTCTTTACTATGGTATATTTGCTCTTACAACTGCTCCTGCAAATCATCTGTATCAACTAGCAATATTGTTGGTTAATATGGAAACATTTGCAGAGAAATTCCTTTCCACAATGTGTTTTCTTTCCTATTACAATATTTGTAATGTAATTTGCTTCACCCTTCTATGTTCACTTCTAACATTTAACTAGTGATGTTTACATTCACAGTTCTTTCTGTCAGTCCACTATTTGCATCCATCATTCGCAACAACACTACTGATGAATTTGTGCACTCCTTCTTTTGTGGTTGCCTATGCAAGCTAACCACAATTGCGTAGATATTCTGAGCTGATGCTTTCAAATAACATTGAACAAATCTATTTTATAGGCTGCAAATTCTAAACTGTATTCCAATCTTCACTTCATAGCACATTCTGTGATTGGATACTTTTGTGCTTTCTGTATTTATGAAGTACAAACATCTCTTTAAAAAGCAAAACAATATAATCTTGAAAATAAATTTGGAAATCTTGCTCTTAAGATTCTCTTGAGGCTGCTAAACTGCTCTTGGACAGCGCACCAGGTTCACCTAATAAATGTTGCCATGTTTGCTCTTATACTGATCTGCGGCCAAGATAAGAACCCCCCCCTGCATATTCAGGGATATCCACTCTTACTAGAACTCTGCCTGTGTGCTGTGATTACCGTAAGAAGTCTTACAACACCAGGTTAAAGTCCAACAGGTTTATCTGGTAGTAAACACCACTAGCTTTCGGGGTTTGCTCCTTTGTCAGGTGACGACACTTGCCTAACAAAGGGGCTAACCCTGAAAGCTAGTGGGATTTTGCTACCAAATAAACCTATTGGACTTTAACCTGGTGTTGTAAGACTTCTTACTGTGTTTACCCCAGTCTAACGCCGGCAGCACCACATCATACTGTGATTGCCAACAGGTTCTTTTTGTTACACAAATTAAATAACATTCCCAGGGAATACATCATTCAAACAGTTTTTTTACTGCATCCCCATAGCCTGTTGGCAGCTAATAAGAAATAAATACTTTTATATTAAAAAAGCCAACAGAGTGAGCTTAAAAGACTCTAAGACTACGTGTGACAAAGATGTTGATAAATGTTTCAGCAATGAGAGTATGGTAAGACAGATGAGGGCATTGTTGTGAAGCTAGGACTATGAAGTCTTGGAAATGGGTAGGATGTGAGGTTTGAAGCTCAGGGCTGGACTGTTCAGAATGCCAAGCGTTTGTTCTGTCCTGTTCAAGCCAGGGAAAGAGAGGCCATCTTTGATGTCCTCACAATATTTGGACTTATGTGTGAGTTAATTCCTGACAGTCTGACAGAACAGAAATAATTGTAGAGTCAGAGGAATGATCAAAAGGTATGCACTTACCGACAACATCACTGAGGGATAGCACATGGATAAACAGAACAGCAGCACAGTGATTAGCACTGTTGCCTCACAGCACCAGAGACCCGGGTTCAATTCCAGGGTCACTGCCTGTGTGGAGTTTTCACACTCTCCCCGTGTCTGTGTGAGTTTCTGTCAGGTACTCTGCTTTCTCTCCACAGTCCAAAGATGTGCATATTAGGTGGATTAGTTGTTCATCCAGAAGGAACTCTTCAAATATAGACAATAAATATGTAACAAAACTTACGCCAACTTATGAAAGAAAGGGTTTAATAAAGAAACTTCATTCCTCTGAATTTGGGGCCTTGCCCCAGGCCATTCCAAGCTCCCCACAATTCGCAACAAGTTCTTTTTTATACTGATTCAGCCGGTCAGCTGACCATCACATCATTCTGTTATTGAATCCCTGGTTTACTGGCCCTTACAGTTTCACACACATTGTTAGCCACTTTAACACTTGAATAGCAGGTTAGATGTAAGGATTCGCATTCTAATCAGCAATCTCTGACTGTCTGTGCTGATGTGTGCTATTGCAGACCAGAACACTGCATTTGCCTGAGGAAGACACAGAGTGTTGAAAGCTCGCAATTTTACTATCAAATAAATCGGTTGGATTAAAAATTGGTGTTGCTAAATTCTTACTGAGTTCTTACAGTTTGTTACCATTTGTCACCTTTTAACAATGGCAATGCTAAATTGCCCTTAGTGTCAAAAAGATTAGCAGTTTAAATACTTGGGGTTTTAGGGAAAGGGCCTGGGTGGAATTGTTGTTGGTGCAGACTCGATGGGCCAAATGGCCTCTTTCTGCACTGCTGGGATTCTATGAACAGACTGTTGGAGAACTCTGGTAGCAACCAGTTCTGAGGTGGAAGGAATGCAAGTTCTGGATGTTTACTGACTGTACCAAGTTAAGTCAGAATAGAAATACAAAAGAACTGTTTCAATTAAGCAGGCCGTTGAGAACCAGCAGTGGAAGAGGGTGATGTGATCAACTGAAGCTACTGAAAGGTCAAGATGTTCCAGGAGAAAGAAAGTATCACAAAGACCACAGAAAATATTGTTGGTTATCTTTTGACCAGTGTACTGTCGGTAGCTGGACTGAAGTGATTCAAACAAGAAGCTTTGGAAGATGTGAGTGTGTGCTGGAAGACAGTGGATTGGAGAGTGACAATAGAGATTGGATTACAATTCAGTGGGATACATGGGAGAAGAGTAGTCTTTTTATGAAGGGGCTGTTGATAAGCCAATAAAATGTTAAACAATAAGATGTTGCAAGAGTTTTGATCATCCTCAAGCTGGCTATACTATTTCAGTATTTGATTATTAACAATTTACATACAGTTAAAAAGAAATTCTATTTGTATTTTTATAATTCAATATAAATATTTTTAACAATGTTAAGTGAAAGTGATATATGAAATATTAAAACTAGTTCCAAGACTGAAACAGGCAATTCAGCCCAAAAGATGAATGGTGGTGTTTATGCTGCACAGGAGCCATAGAGACAACCATTCTGGATTTTCCTTAATACCTCAGAATCCAGGCATTTTCCTTAATTCCAGGGAAAGGCCTGATCCTGGATTTTTGTCCTGGATCACTTTAACTTGTCTCTGCATATGTGTCAGATCCTGATCATTCTTTTCTCTTCAATATTCTTATGCTGTTTCTGCACACGTATCAGCCCGACACATTTTGTTGATTCTGCATATCCAGAGCCACCACTCCCCCTTTGCTTGCTCCTACATTTTTGGAAGCTTCCACCCTTCCCCCACTCATGTACCTCTGGCAGCATTGCACCCTCCGCCACCCAACCTTGTTGACCAACAAGGTGCATGCATTCAGCAGGTCGTGCGAGGGCTGCTCCTGGATGTTACTTCAGGAGTGGCCTAGTGCTTCATGTCGTTAGTGTATGCTTAAACTGGACCATCAGATGGGCAACGTGATAGCTCAGAGACTATCGCTCTTGCTGTGCAGACACATGGATTTGGGCCTGTGTCTGCGGGAGTTTGCGCGTTCTCCCCGTGGTTGCATGGGTTTTCTCCGGGTGCTCGGGTTTCCTCCCACATCCCAAAAATGTGCTCTTAGGCTGATTGGGTAACAAATTGTCCCTATATTGGTCTCTATATGTCATTAAGACGTTAGGACGGCGGCGCGGGCTCGTTGGGCCGAAGGGCCTGTTTCCCGTGCTGTGTTGTTCTTTGTTCACCCACCCACCCACCTTCCCACTCATACGAACTGGTAGCAGTTGCTTCTCCGTCTCCCTACATCCCTGACTCCTCCACTCATGCACCTCCAACAAGATCCACCCTCCCCTTCACTCCCAAACCTGCCATGCCAAAGTGATCCCTAAATCTTTCACTGGTCATCCTGACATGAGCATTTAACTATCCCTCTTCATCTAACCTGATCAAGTTTTTTTTTATTCCTTTCTCTCTCATATGATTATTAAGCTCCTCTTTGAATGCATCAGTGTGATTTGCTTCAACTGTACTATGTGGTTGTGAGGTACACATTCTAACCACTCTCTGGGTAAAGAAGTTTGCCCTGAATTTGCTATTGGATTTATTACTGACTATCTTCTATTTATGGTTCCTTGCTCTGGACTTACTGACAATAGAATCATCTCCTCTACATCTACCCAATTAAATCCTTTCAGAATCGACTGGTCACTCTTCAGTCTTCTCTTTTCTCATTCCACCAACTCAACCTTTCTTGATTGACATATCAGATGGGATACTCCAGCTGCGAACGCCTCAAGATCGTCAAATCTCGCCCGAGGTCAACGGACCTTTGCATGTTCTGTGTCCCACCCGCTATAATTCCTATGGTGGGCAGGATGGGAAAATTCTGCCCATCTGCTCAATTCTATAAATCTTACTTGCATTGTCACCAGCTCCTCCACATTCTTCTCATAATTTGGAGGCTAGAAATAAAATCATAAGAAATATGGGCTAGAATTCTCCAGCCATTCATGCCTACTGCTGCCAGTGAGAATGGGAAATTCAGTGCTCGGCCAAATTTCCGTTCACTGCAATGGGATAGGAGAATCTCACTCGGGTGGTTTATAATTGACCCAATGTGGTTTCTGTAACGTTCTATACAAGTTATCACTGCCCCTCTGCTCTTTAATTTGATCTCTCTTGATGTGAATCCAAATACTTTGTTTTATTGTTAATGGTTTTATAGACATCCATCACTGGTTTTAATGATCTGACCTGTTTTTCTGCTCCATTTAGATTCTTATTTCCCAAGGAATATGTGGCCTCTTTATTCATCCTATCAAAATGTTTCGCCTCACCCTTAACTATTCGCAAGTTCATTTACCAATTACATGTCCATTCTACAAGTTTAGTAATGATTCCCTGTCTTTTGTTGACATCTGCCTCTGCCTTAAATACACCCCAACTTGGAGTCAGCCACAATCTTTAAAATTATACTTAATGAAACATAAAGTTAATTTTTAAAAATGTAAGAACAATACACCAACTACAAAGTCAATTTTAAATGGGCAATATTTGGAATCTTCTTTCAAATATTACCCTTTATAATTGTTAACCATTTTGCAAACATACGTAAAGCAAATGATTGCACGGATAGAATTTAGATTCTTTAATGCCTTTTGCAGAGTGAAATCACTAACTTCAAGTAATTTGTGCAATAATTACTCAGGACTACAATGGAATTCTGACTGGGTGTTTGGTGGAAACGTCACACTGTTGGCTTTGGATTCAGCAGAAGATGCTACATAGAGTTTTGTGTCCCTCAAAGCTGACTATAATCTCCTGAAAGA
This sequence comes from Sphyrna mokarran, assembly GCA_024679065.1. Taxonomy (NCBI): domain Eukaryota; kingdom Metazoa; phylum Chordata; class Chondrichthyes; order Carcharhiniformes; family Carcharhinidae; genus Sphyrna; species Sphyrna mokarran. The sequence goes on along the minus strand of JAGIQG010000003.1, from coordinate 97,033,852 downwards.
GCCCTTCTACCTGCCAGCTGGAGGCTGGCTCTTAAGTCGATTAACCGCTTTACTGTGATGACTCAATGCAGATTAATTCTACCTAGTTTACAAAATCTCTCAATGACAAAGTTCAGATGTACACAGATGATAGCAAAGTATTGTCAGAAAATATATTTAGTATCAAGATTGTTGTCTCCATCAACATATCCTGATATGAAAGAAGTTGGTACCTAGGTCAGCAGGTACCATTTCTGGAAAAATTGAGCCAGATTATGGGAAAGCATCATTAAATACCCATTAACTGTATCAAAGCTAATGGCTCAGAGCTCACTCCTAACTGTTGAAAGCTGTATTTGTAGAAGTTTCACTCATAGACTAGGCTTATTGCATTTATATTGGACCTTGTCACATCTCTTAAAAATTGATGATTTTCAAGCGCATGCTTGTTGCCCTGGCGACAGACTTTACCTGAAAACTAAAGCAGGTTGATAATTCATAAGGACTTATATAATATATTAGCATGGATAGAGGATTGATTGGAGGACAGGAAAGAGAGAGTAGGGGATAAAACAGGTCACTTTTAGGTTGACCGAGGCTATTGGTTGCCACAGTGATCAGTGCTGGGACCTCCATTGTATATAATCGATATTAATGATTCAGATAAAGATTCCCAGGTTTTTGACGACAGAAAGATGGGTGACATGTGAGCTCCTTAAGGAGAACAAAAGAAGTCGACATAGGGATGCGGACAGTTTAACTGGGTAAGTAAGGTGACAGATGGAGTATAATTTAGAGAAATACAACTTTATTCAATTTGGTAAAAAGAATACAAAAGCATAATGGATGAATCTTCCGATCTGGAGTCTAAGTCCGGTTGCAGGCAGGAAAGTTGGCACGATTCCTGCTGAGCAATGGGATATTTAATACCCACAAGCTTCCGCTGTTCAGCTCATTAACTAAGCACCTGCAAGGAGCTTGATGAATCTCACAGTAAGACAGGCAGGAGGTTGCTCACCCCTCCGTTACCTCGTGGGGTCCATGGTCTTGATGACATATGTAAAGGGCACTCAGACAGAAATCCACTCAATGCAGGCCATGAGCTCCGTTCTACTCCGACAAGTCCTAATAGCTGCAGCTCAGACTGGATAAGCTGCAGACATGAGCAGCCGATCCCGAGACATATAAGTACATTTCTGAGATAGCCTTTTGATCATCTTTAGAAAAGAGTGTTGCCAGCAGTACACCCATGGTCAGGCCAATTCTCACCATTGCAGTGGTCCATGATCACTAGCCTCTTGGCCTTTAGAGGCCCCGCTGATCAGAAGCTTGCTCTTCCTGGCCCTATGCTGACCAGTATTAGACTGTCCTTCTTATCTGGATGAGAGCCATTACCAGGGCAGGTTGTCTACAGCCTGCATCATCAACACCTCAGTGGATGTATGAATGAATTGAAGTGATCCATTTAGTGAGTATGTCTTTTATAGGTTTCCCTCCATCTCAACACCACAACGTAAGTGCTAAGTCTTACACCTGGCCGTTAACTGACCTCCATTTAGACATTGCACCCTCATCCCAGCTCTTCAGATAAAGGACATCCCGGAGGACCCGAGATAGGAGTTTATTCCATTGATTGTGAATAGAGAGACGAGGGTGATGAGAGTCATGTACAAGAAGCTTCCTTCTGATACTTCTTGACTTGCCTCCATTAGCTTCAAGACATTGGAATGAGACCATTGCCTTGACAACATAGAAAACATAACCACATGAGCCCTTGTTAGCCATGACCATTTAGCCGGAGGATAGAGGTTTGGAGTCAGAAGTTTTCTTCAGATCAGCAGCTGTGCTCCTTGGAGTCATTCCACCTCCTTCTCTCCCTTCCCTCATTCCTGTCTTACATTGCAACAAATGGCACAGAATGTACAGCGGCTCCATACCTCACTGGGATTTCAATATTATGAGATTTTCATGAATAATGTAAACTTGTTGCTGTACGGGCTTCATCACAGAGAGAACAGTTCGAGTGTGGTTGATAACCAGTTGCCTCATTAGGGTGTCGCTTTAGTTGGCTGCTTGTGCTGCCCTTGAATTACACCCACTCAAAAAGAACCTTCTTCCATTTCCAGGGGTCTCACTGACTAATTAATTCTGAGGACCAGGTCAGATTGAAAAATGGTGCACGTCACCCCCATCCCAGCCCAGGTTTTGTTCCACCCATGTCCAGCCTTCATCTGCCCCCTGTGTCCAGCATTGGATCAGCTTTTGTTACCAGCTCTTGAAAGGAATGAATCATAACCACAGAACTGTTACGATGCAGAAGGGGACCGTTTGCTCCATTGTGTGCGCACTGGCTCTTCAAATCAGCATTTTGACTTAGTGCCATTCTCCTGTCTTTTCTCTGTACCCTTACACATTGCTTCTACTCAAATAATAATCTGCTGCCCTTTCAAATGCCTCGATTCAACCTGCCAATATTACATTTCCAGATTTGAAACACTCGCTGTATGATAAAATTATTTTCTCACATCGTATTTGCTTCTTCTGCAAATCATTTTAGATATATACTCTCTCGTTCTCAATCCTTTTACGAGCAGGAACAGTTTCTCTTTATCTACTCTCTCCGGCTCCCTCATGATTTTGAGCATCTCCATCAAATCTTCCCTTAGTTTTCTTCTCTCCAAGGAGAACAGTTCCAGCCTCTCCAATCTATCCTCATAACTGGAGTTTCTCATCCCCGAAACCATTTGTGTAAATCTCCAATGCATTCACATTCTTCCTGTAGTATAGTGTCTATAACTATATATATAAAATACTCCAGCTGAGGTCTAATTCAGCATAACCTCCTTGTTCTATGCTCCTGTTAATAAAGCCCAGGATACAATATGCTTCATTAATTGTTCTCTCCAGCTGTCCTGCTACCTATGCACATCTACAACCAGGTCCCTGTTCTCCTGTGCCTCTAAGAATTGTATCCTTTTTTTTATTATGTCCATTTTATTCCTACAAAAATGCATCACCTGACACATCTCCACACTGAACTTCATCTGGCACCTGTCTGCCCACTTCACCAACTTGCCTCTGTGCTTGAAGTTCTATACTGTCCTCCTCACAGTTTGCAATGCTTCCAAGTTTCACGTCATCTGCAAGAGGTCCCTAAGAAGGTGATAGCAACATCTAAGGACGTCAAATTCACAGAACCGGCGAAGCTTGGCAGGTGCCCACCATTTATATACAGTCATGTTATAAATTCTCACTGACAGGGAAATGAATCTGGAGGATGAACTTAATTTTAGCCAGACAGCCTTTTAATGAGCATGTATAGGATATCAATGGATGCAAATTGGGTTCCCAACATTGTTCTTCAGGAAATTTGACCAACCTTTAATCCGCCTTGAGGTTGGGATTATTAAATTCACAGTTTACCTCGCTATTGGGAAACAGACTTTTTTTGCTTGCCACCAAATGAAGTGCCTCCATGTTTCCAGTTGCTAGTGAGGCTGGAAGATTCCACCCACTATTCTTTAAATGACAAGGAACAATTAAATTTTAATTTTCAGAGAGTTGTCTATACATGAATCATAGAAAGATAACAAGAAGATGCAGCAGGCAATAAAGAAAACAAAAGACTTTTATTGAAATGGGCATAGAGTACAAGTTGAAAGAAATTTTGCTGCAATTATGCATGGCTTTGAGACCTGGAATATCGTGTGCAGGTACAATGTAAGGACAAATACACAAGTTCTGGATGAGTTTCACCTTGTCTTGATTCTTGTAATGACAGGTAAGATTGAGTAGGATGAGTCTGCACATTTAAGTGATCTTATTGAAACATCCTAAATGGTCTACAGAGATTATTGCAAGACTATTAATTCAGAAACTCAGCTAATGTTCTGGTGACCAGAGTTCAAATCCCACCATGGCAGATGGTGGAATTTGAATTCAATAAAAAATATCGGAATTAAGAATCTACCGATGACCATGAGACCACATTAATTGTCGGAAAAATCCACTTATGCCCTTTAGGGAAGGAAATCTTCCATCCTTATCTGCTCTGGCCTACATTTGACTCCAAAGCCACAGCAATTTGGTTGACTCTCAACTGCCTTTTAAAACAGCTGAGCAAGCCATTTAATTCAAGGGCAAATGCGAATGGGCAATAAATGCTGACCAGTCAGTGATGCCCATGTTCCATGAATGAATTAAAAAAAAATTCTGGGAAGACTTGACAGGCTGGGTGCAGAAAGGTTCTTTCCATGGTCAGGCAGTCTAGAGTCTGGGGGCATCGTCTCAGGATAAGATGTTGGCTGGTTAGGACTGAGATGAGTTGAAACATCTTAATTCAAACATTGCCTAAAAAAAAATTAATTGTTCTTAAAATAGTTACAGACATTATAATGAACCAATTAGGAAGTGAAATCAGTTGAACTATGACATGATTGTAATTCCTTTTAGGGACTCACTATCCATATTTTAATGCTCTTTTACTTCATGTACTTAATTGTAAATGATGGGAGTATTGCACGTAAAAGCAAGAGTCTGATTAGGCTAACTGTTGGCTATACCTTTGTGAACAAGGATTAAGAGATTTGTGTAAAAGTTTATGGCATTTCATGGCAGCTAATGAACCTCCTGTACATATAGAATCTTTGCTGCCTATCTATTTCTAAATCAGAAACAATGTTCTAAACATGATTCCACAAACCTTATCTCTAACTCAATCTCTGTAGTCAAATAAGAAACAAACCGGGTGGTGTTATAAATGCTGTTTTAATGACAAGGGTCTGACAGTTCAATACATGGACATATATGGGCCATGCAAGGGTTATGCTTCTTTCCTTCACACTGTTTCACCTCTCTTCTATCACTTCTGAAATAATTGAGTTGGACACAAATTTAAGACTACTTCACAGCTACTCCATAATGTTACTTGTCAACTTGAATATTTGCTTATTTATTGCATGGAAGAATATGTCACATCAGATTTTCCCCATAGAAGTGAGGGTGCCTTAGTCTGAGAGTTCAACAATTAGTGTTCTTATTAACCAAATTTATTAGATGCACTGCCAGGAATCCTTGCAAAATTCAATCATCTTTGATGCCATCTAACTCCTTGGACACAGGTGAGGTCCCAGAGGACTGGAGGATAGCAAACGTAGTACCGTTGTTTAAAAAAGGTCAGAGGGATCACCCAGGGAACTATAGGCCGGTGAGCTTGACTTCAGTTACAGGTAAGCTAATGGAGAGGATCCTTAGGGACAGGATGTACGAGCATCTGGAGTGCTGCGATCTGATCAGGGATACGCAGCATGGCTTCGTCAAGGGGAAGTCTTGTCTTACGAATCTGGTGGAATTTTTTGAAGAAGTGACAAAAACAGTTGATGAAGGACAGGCTGTTGATGTCGCCTACATGGATTTCAGTAAGGCGTTTGACAAGGTTCCTCATGGTAGACTGATAGAGAAGGTGAAGGCGCATGGGATACAGGGTCGGGTATGTAGATGGGTCGAAAACTGGCTCGGAAGGAGGAGACAGAGGGTAGTAGTGGAAGGTTCTTTTTCCAGCTGGAAACCTGTCACTAGTGGAGTGCCACAAGGCTCAGTACTAGGTCCTCTTCTATTTGTGGTCTACATAACCGACTTGGAAGTAGGGGTAGGTGGTGAGATCAGCAAATTTGCTGATGACACCAAGATGCTTGGATTGGCGGGTACAGAAGAGCAGTGTCAGGCAATACAACAGGACATAGACAGGTTGGTAGATTGGGCAGATAGATTGCAAATGGAATTTAATCCGGAAAAATGCGAGGTGATGCATTTTGGCCGGAAAAATGTAGAAGAGAATTATAGGATAAAAGGTAAACTATAAGGACAATAGAGACGCAGAGAGACTTGGGGGTGCAGGTTCACAAGTCTCTGAAGGTGTCCTCACAGGTGGAGAAGGTGACAAAGAAGGCGTATAGTATGTTAGCTTGCATAGAAAAGGGTATAGAATATAAGAGTAGGAGTTTGATGTTGCAATTGTATAGAACGTTGGTTAGGCCTCACTTGGAATACTGCGTCCAGTTCTGGTAGCCGTACTATCGGAAGGATGTGGAATCCTTGGAGAGAGTGCAGAGGAGGTTTACCAGGATGCTGCCTGGTATGGAAGGACTGTCTTATGAGGAACGATTAGATAGACTGGGGTTGTTTTCCCTTGACAGACGTCGGCTTAGAGGGGATCTCATAGAGGTGTATAAGATTATAAGGGGTATAGATAGAGTAAATGGAGGTAAACTTTTTCCACCTTCAGAAATGGATAGGACGAGGGGTCATGGCCATAGGGTGATGGGGGCTATGTATAAGACGAATATTAGAGGGCAGTTTTTCACACAAAGGGTAGTGGGGGTGTGGAATGCACTGCCGAGTAAGGTGGTGGGAGCAGGCACGCTTGGGCTGTTTAAGGGTCTCTTGGACAGCCACATGAGCGGTATGCAGATAGAGGGATATATTAGGACTGGTTAACTACGGCTTTTTTCCACAGGTAATTCGGTCCATAATTTGAGCACGCATTCGGCAGGTGGTGCGGGTACAGCTCTTGGATGTTGATGCATGGGTTGCCTGGTACCTCATGTCGTATATGAGTGCTTTATGTGGACCACCTGAAGGGCACCATGACAGCTCAGAGACTATCGATGTGGCTGTGCAGACACTTGGAATTGGGCCGGTGTCTGCGGGAGTTTGCGCGTTCTCCCGTGGTTGCGTGGGTTTTCTCCGGGCACTCCGGTTTCCTCCCACAACCCAAAAATTCGCTCTTAGGCTGATTGGGTAACAAATTGTCCCTATGGTGAAAATTTTCCAAATTAGGATTAATATATATATTATTATATAGGAATATTAAAATAGGATAATGTATTTGGTATTATGGTGGCGCGGGCTTGTTGGGCCGAAGGGCCTGTTTCCCGTGCTGTGTTGCTTAATAAAAAAAAAAATAATCAGTGGGATCCCTAGCACATCTGTTGGCAAAGCTGATGTTATCACAGCATCCACGTTTACTTTTTAATCACCATATTTCAAAATAAGGTTACAATGGCATTAAGGCATCAGCACTCTGCCTTTTAATGGGGGGAAAATCTAGCTGCAAGCTCTGGAGTTACACGCATGTCCAGTTAAACTCAGAAATCCAGAAGTTTCTGTCAAGAGATATAATCCCTCTTCACAATCCTTAATGATAGAATCAACATTGAAACAACAGCAATGGAGTGCACTTGATGTACATGCTCATGAGAAACCCACTAAAAATGGTTGAAAATGTTAAGAGAGGTCACTCAAGATTAAATATGTTTGAAATTCTAATTACTAAACAACCTCTCTGGCCCCAAAAAATTAATTTTACAAGTTTGGAGTCTTATCAGCACAGAAGGAATTTTACTGGCAAGCCCGCCCCGATTCCAGGACAGATGATGCTCACAGAAAAGTTTTCTCCATTGGCCTCAGGCGGGATCTTATGAACTTCAGGCGGTAAAATTCCAGCTTGTGTTTCTCCCTGAGGTCGCTAACATCCGATTTCTCGAAGAGCCTCGCAGTTGCTTGCCCTGTTCATAGAACATAGAACATTACAGTGCAGAATAGCCCCTTCGGCCTTCGATGTTGCGCCGACCAATTAGGAAAAAGCAATGACCCTCTAACCTAAACCATTCCCTTTTTGTCCATAAACTTATCTACTAACCTCTAAACGCCACCAAACTTGGCGCATCTACAACTGCAGCAGGCAGGGCATTCCATACCCTTACCACCCTCTGGGTAAAGAACCTACCTCTGACATCCGTCCTATAACTACCACCCCTTATTTAAAGCTATGTCCCCTCGTGCTAGCTTTCTCCATCCTAGGAAAAAGGCTATCACTGTCCACCCTATCTAAACCCCTAATCATCTTATATGTTTCAATAAGGTCTCTTCTTAGCCACCTCTTTCTAACGAAAACAACCTCAAATCCCTCAGCCTCTCTTCATAAGACCTGCCCTCCATACCAGGCAACATCCTGGTAAACCTCCTCTGTACCCCCTCCAATGCCTCCACATCTTTCTTATAATGTGGGACCAGAACTGCACACAATACTCCAAGTGCGGCCGCACTAGAGTTTTGTACAGTTGCAACATGACATTGCGGCTCCGAAATTCAATCCCCCTACCAATAAAAGCTAAGACTCCATATGCCTTCTTAACAACCTTATCGACTTGATTGCCAACTTTCAGAGATCTATGCACATATACACCAAGATCCCTCTGTTCTTCAACACTATTAAGAGTCCTACCATTAGCCCTATACTCTACACATTTGTTATTCCTGCCAAAGTGAATTACCTCACACTTTTCCGCACTAAACTCCATTTGCCACCTCTCGGCCCAGCTCTGCAACTTGTCCAAGTCTCTCTGCAAACTATAACACCCCTCTTCACTATCTACCACTCCACCGACTTTAGTGTCATCTGCAAATTTACTAATCCATCCTTCAATACCCTCATCCAGATCATTTATAAAAATTACAAACAGCAGGGGTCCCAAAACAGATCCCTGAGGTACACCGCTTGTAACCGAACTCCATGATGAATAACTTCCATCAACCACCACCCTCTGTCTTCTATCTGCTAGCCAATTCCTAATTCAATTAGCTAAATCACCCTCAATCCCATACATCTGCATTTTCTGCAGAAGCCTTCCATGGGCCACCTTATCGAACGCCTTACTAAAGTCCATATATACCACATCAACTGCCTTACCCCCATCCACCTCTTTGGTCACTTTTTCAAAAAACTCAATAAGGTCAGTAAGGCACGACCTACCCTTCACAAAACCATGCTGACTATCCCCAATCAATTCATTTCTCTCTAAATAACTATAAATCCTATCCCTAATAATTCTTTCCAATACTTTGCCCACAACAGAAGTAAGACTCACCGGCCTATAATTCCCCGGAAAGTCCCTATTCTTCTTGAACAATGGGACCACATTCGCTATCCTCCAGTCTTCCGGCACTATACCCTTAACCAACGATGCCCTGAAGATCAGGGCCAGAGGCTCTGCAATCGCCTCTCTCACCTCCCAGAGAATCCTAGGGTAAATCCCGTCCGGCCCAGGGGACTTATCTAACTTCAAACCCTCAAGAATATCTAGCACATCCTCCTTATCTACTTCAATACTTTACAATTTACAACTCTGTACCCCAGTGTTCTCCACAACTACATTTACATCTCCCTGCATGAATACCGAAGAGAAATATTTGTTCAGTGCCTCTCCAATCTCTTCAGGCTCCATGCACAACTTCCCCCTGCTGTCTCTGACTGGCCCTAATCTTGCCCTAACCGATCTTCTATTCTTAACATACCTAAAGAAAGCTTTAGGATTCTCCTTGATCCTATCAGCCAAAGTCTTCTTGTGTCCCCTTTTAGCTCTCCTCAACTCACTCTTTAGTTCCCTCCTGGCTAATCTATAGCTATCCAGTGCACTAACTAAGCCTTCAAGCCTCATCCTGATATAAGTCTCCTTTTTCCTTTTAACCAGCGAATTAACTTTTCTAGTACACCATGGTTCCCTTACTCGACCATTTCCTCCTTGCCTGACAGGGACATACTTATCAAGGACTCGCAGCAGCTGCTCCTTGAATAAGCTCCACATTCCAGATGTTCCCAGTCCCTGTAGTTTCCTAGTCCAATCTATGCACCCTAATTCTCTCCTTATGGCCTCATAATTACCCTTCCCCCAGCTATAACTACTGCCCCCAGCTTCATGCCTATCCCTATCCATCACAAAGGTGAACGTAACCGAATTGTGGTCACTATCACCAAAATGTTCACCAACTTCCAAGCCTAACACCTGGTCTGGCTCATTGCCCAGCACCAAATCCAATGTAGCCTCACCTCTAGTTGGCCTATCTACATACTGAGTCAAAAAACCTTCCTGCACACTTTGTACAAAAACTGACTCCTCTAACATCATATACACCATAGATCCCTCAAGAATGACAGTGCACTGAAAATGATGCCAAATTATAGGAAATCTCCGTTGACTAACCCATAAATAGACCGTGGGCAGCTGTCAGTGAGATGAATGGTAAGTACTATTCCTTCACCACTGAGAGCAAAATCTGTGCCCATATGTCTACTAAAGATAATAAAAAGTGTGGCTCCTGTCGAGGGAAGTTGTTGTTAAGATGCTTTTGGAGGCTGTATAAATGATAAAAGATTTCACTTTGGATTCCACAAAAAAAAGCAAATTCAAATCTTGACCATATTGAGATCTATGAACGGTCTATGAAAATCTTGGGCTGCCTGGACATAATTTGTGTGCAGCTTTTGGAATCCTGGGACCACATAATGTAATCTGTGGGCAGTTCTTCATTCTCCTGAGCTGTATATCATAATCATAAACCATCTGTTGAAATCCATAAGATCCAGATCTGGGTCATGTAATTTCTCTAAGTTGGAATAATAGAATCATATAGCACAGGTGGAGGCCATTCAGCCCATTGTACCTGTGTTGGCTCTTTGAAAGAGTTAGCTGTTTAAGTGCATTGACCGTGCTAAATTGTCCCTTAGTGTACCCAAACAGGTGTTAGAGTGTGGCAACTCAGGGATTTTCACAGTAACTTCACTTTAGTGTTAATGTAAACCTAGTTGTGAGACCAATTTAAACTTAATTAGTTGCAGTCACCCACCTCAAACCCCTTTCCCAGCACTTTTTTGCCATTTCGAGTTAATACCCAATTTCTTTTTGAAAGTCACTAATGAATCTGCTTCCTTCATCCTTTCCACAATAACTTGCATTGAAGGAGTGTCTTTAACATGGTGAAGCTTTTAGGTTAATCATCTAGTTGCAGTTTAATAACATGGACAAGCTTCCCTATCACCTAGTGGACAAAGGCACCAACTGAGCCACAATAAAAAGATATCTCAAAATATGTAGTGTGATAAGAGTGCCACTGTTGGAAATACCTGTGAAATTGAATTCACACAAGACCCTCAAACAGCCAAGCAGCCTCACTGCCTAGCCTAACTCCTGAGGAATAACCATATTGGACAAATTACTCATAGGGAAACATATCTCAGCAAAAGTCACCACAGAAAATTATTTATTTTTGTTTCTTTATAAATAGACACAGCCCTGTTTATTCCACTGGCTGTCTACTCAAATCCCAATGAGGTGACTTGAAATCCCAGGCTGCCTGATCAAAATCCAAGGGCGTTCTCTTGAATCCCAAAGCTGTCTGATCATATCTCTAAATCTTGCAGTATGATCTGCAAGCTGTCCATTCACATTGCCGAGCTGTCTGTTCTGAACCAGACAACAGTCACTCACTAAGTGAGGACAATCATTCATTTTGTTTTAAAAGTATGACCTATTTTAAGCTAAGTCTTTTTAATAAATAAATACAGCTCAGTCATTTAAAATCAGTTTCCACTCTATCTCACTCTTTCAAATAGGAACAGATTATTGAATCCCTACATAAGGAGGCCATTCGGCTATTTAGTCCACACCAACTCTACCCACCTATCCCCGTAATATTGTGCATTTACTGTGGTTAATCCACGTAACTAACACATCTTTGGACTGTGGGAGGAAACCAGAGTACCCAGAGGAAATCCACGCAGACACAGGGTGAAAACGCACTCAATCACCAAAGCCTAGAATAGAATCTCAGTCCTTGGTGCTGTGAGGCAATAGTGCTAACCATTGTGCATCCATTGTATTGTAGCACATACTGCGCCTAACATTTCCCCATAGACCATCTGGATCTGACTTCATTGTCCGTTTGTCAGAGAACCGAAGAAGAATATGACCCACTGGTTACTTGTTCAAATTCCAGGGCAAATACTTTAAATCCCAGGGACGTTGCTGAGTCTCCTCAATAATCCACAAAGTGTTTGAATCCTAGGTCAATCTAACATGGCCCTTAGGCAATTTGTTTGTTACCAAAGGGTGTGTAGCGTAACCAATGTGCTGTTCTTTGACTATCAGGCCTACCCATCTAATTGCCAGTGTTGACATAAATGCACTTCATAGGCTAGCCAGTCTCCGACCAGCCTGTTAAAATCTGTTAGCTGCCTAATGCAATTCATGAGTTGTCTGTTCAAATTACAGGAATACATGCTTAAATCCCAAGGGTTACTCAAGAGTGCTTAATGTGATCCACTGGTAGCCCTTTTGAATCCCAGGGCTATCTCTTTGAATCCCCAGGCTGCCTGTTTAAATGTCAAAGCTGTGTAGTGTAATCCATAAATTCCCTGTTTAAACCTCAGGCTGCCTGTTCAAATCGCTAGTTGCCTGTTGCTCAGATCAATAGGCCTCCCTGTTTGAATTGCATTGCTGTCTATTCAAATGTCAGGGCTGCACAGTATAACACACTGACCGTTCATCTGAAGCCAAGGGATACTCACTCGGATTTCATGTCTGCTTCTTTGAATCCATGAGATGTTCTTCAAATCTGGATTCAGCCGGTACATTCAGATCGAAACGCACAAAATGATGCCAATGTGGGCCAGTCCAAACAGCATCCTTATTTTTTAAAGCATATAAATCTTTGCTTTCCAGCATTTTTATATTTCAAATATTCTTGGTACATTGCGTTCTGAGCAGGAGTCTCCTTGCTCACGTTTACAAATTGTGGGGGATAACCAGCATTTGTCGATCTCAACTGCTTGTTCAAATCATAGGCTTAGATTGTTGTATGTCAGGGCTGCTTAGGTTAATCAATAAGCTGTCTGTTCAGATCTATGACGTAGAATTAAACCCAAGAGCTCTTCACACCAAGACACTATCACAGGCACATTACTTCAGATCCAACACTGCCTGTTTGATTGCACACTATAATCTTACTGACTTATCTAAGTCACTTGGTTTACTCTTGTCACTTGGGTGTGCATTGGAGTGTTGCCCAAGAGAAAAGTCAGTCATTCCTCCTCAGTACTAAGCGTGTGACATTGATCATGCACTGCAACCTTCTGTGCAACACTTCACATCTACGTTGTATTGTTTAAATGCAGTGTGAGGACTTCACTTGGCTTCGCGTGAATGTTAGTTTGAGCATGGACCAGGACTATCAAACCTCCAGGATTACCCTGGTGTCTTCATGAATTGTTACTGTAAAAATCCCAGGAGAAAAACTACGACAACAATTCAAAAAAAATGTTAAAAAATAATTTATTCATTATAAAATTATTGAAAGACTGGCTGAAACTTAGTTATCATTCAATTGGGAAATAGAGGCTATTTACTTTCTGACTGGTGCAGCAAAGCAGTACCTCATGAAAATGGGTATGTCAGGGAAAGTCATGGTAAGATCGTAAGTGTGTCAATAGACACAGAAAGTCACATGATAAAACCTTTCAGAATATGTTCAACCATGCCTCCACGTCTGGTTGTATTCCACTTTTAGCGGCAGTGTGAAGCAGTTTCACGCCTTAAACAAACGGTGTAAACATCACAATAGAACGTCATACACAGAGCATGAGTTGTTGCAATGTTTGGTTAATCACAGAGTGGAACTGATGTAACAAAACAATTTTTATGTTGTATAAATTACACTGGTTATGTTGATGAGGGTTTCCAAGTCCACCCCCTCACTGCAGAAACCTGGGCAATGAGTGAGAAAGGGTCTATCACAATAGAGTGAAGCATAATGGGATTCCTTATGTCGCTTATGTTAAGGAGCCATAGAAGTAGCCAACAGATACGGCTTTCCCAAACAGATCATCAATAGTGGAACAATTGAAGGAATTATCTGCATTATCTGGAATATTTCAATGATTGTTCTGGTAGACAAAGGCTACAGCCTATGGATACTTCAAATTATTTTGTTTTCTTTGTCATTAGATCAAGGTTTAATCCTGTCAAGACACAAGTAGAAGCTGGTGTGCAACTATTTCTTCACACTAAAAGGCGTCACATACAGGCATTTCTTTTGTCCAGCACATTTTCCAAGTTCTTTGACTGGAACAAAATTGAGTTATCTGGAAGCTTTCAGTCATGATCTGGCATAGAGATGGCAGGACAACATGGCTATCTAGCACTCAGAAGAGGGCAGGTACCCTTTTGGCAGCCTTAACTGTGACTGAGCAGAATTCTTTGAGATCCACTCTGCTCACCCCTTATTGGAGAGGGAGCTATAGAAGATGCCCTAAACATAGTCTGCCTCACCTCACCCAACTAGATAGCCAGAGGGATTGCATTCTGTGAAAGAAACAGACAAAAGACAAGTATTTAAAAAAATCTAACATCACCCAACATCTGCTAGTACAGCCATTGGCCACCTGAGAAATCAAGTTTGAAGATTGTGACATCAAACCTGAAACCAAGGTCATGGTCAATCATGTGACCATGATCTCTCCCTTACTGGATAGCTTCCACCTCAAAGCACTGGATTTATACTATCAACACTGACTGCAGAAGATGTTAGATATTAAGTGGGAGGAGAGACGCACCAACATCAGTGTCCTCCCACAAGCAGGCACCACAAACATCAAGGATGTGATCGTCCACCATTAGCTTTGTTAAGCTGGTCATATACTTTAGTCAGGTACGAGACTCCCAAATCAGGTCTTCTTCTTCTAGCTAGTCATGGCAATGGGATCGAAGAGGACAGAAGCAGCAATTCAAGAATGTTCTGAAAGCCAACATTTGGCGCCTATTCAGGTCAATGCACCTAACCAGCATGTTTTCCAGACTATGGGAGGAAACTGGAGCAACATTGATATCAACTCCTGGGACACCATTGCCTTTGATTAAAACAAGATGATGGCAAAGTCTGTAGAAAGCATTCTGTCATTCTGAAATGCAGTGACAACAAAATAGAGACAAAATGAGTGCAGTGAAAAGAACACACCGTGACACATCCTACATGTCAACAAATACACAATGTACAGATCCTCAGTCAACCTCATCAGCCACCTCTGAAATTATGGAAAACAGTCACATTCGCTAGTGACGGGTAGTCAAGAATATGTCAATACAGGAAATTAGCACAAAAAATTTTACTTTTGAAAAGCCACTTTCTAAGTAATTAAGATTGAATATGAGCAAAAAATAAAGAAGTTAGGATGATGTTCTTGAAATGAACAGCTAAAATATTTAGCCATTACATCATTATTTGGTCCAGAATCAGACTACAGTCATTCAGGGTTAGAGTATCTAATCAACAGAGAATAATTCACTGCATCAATCTTTTATTCTTTGTGTATCCTATTGCATTCCACTCTATTTTGTTTGAAGGATATTAATTAAGCAGCAGTTAAATACATGAAAGAGAATCTGACTTTTTTTTAGTGAATAAAATGCTGGTATGGCGGCACTGTGGTTACCACTGCTGCCTCCCAGCATCAGGGACTTGGGTTCGATTCCTGGCTTAGGTCACTGTCTGTGTGGAGTTTGTACATTCTCCCTGTGTCTGCGTGGGTTTCTTCCAGGTGCTCCAGTTTCCTCCCATAGTCTGAAAAACATGCTGTTAGGTGCATTGACCCTAATAGGCGCCAAATGTGTTAACTAGGGGACTTTCACAGTAACTTCATTGCAGTGTTAATAAATATACTTTAAGCTTAATTGATGCTTCCATAGGATCCTTACAGTACACAAGAGACTATTCGGCCCATCAGGTTTGCACCAACTTTTTGACAGAGTATCTCATCCACACTCTTTCTCCTGCTCTATCCCTGTAACCACATACATTTCTCATGGCTAATCACCTAACCTGCAGAGCACCTACAGGAAATCCACGCAAGCACAAGAAGGTTGTGCAAACTCCACACGGATAATCACCCAAGACCAGAATTGAACCCTGAGTCCCCGGCCTCTGTGAGTCAAAAGCATTAGCCACTGTGCCACTATGCACGAAATGTTTCAATAACGCCCAGAATGCAGGATTTCTTTCACAAATTAAAACTTTGGCTGTGTATATAAGGTTGTCAATATATTAGGTAAAATGACATTGTACAGTAAATGTCTCTTAATGGGGTAATTAATGGTTTGCACATTGATCCTGATTAGCAGTAACAGTGTGTGAAGAAAATTAGAGATAGCCATCAGCAGCTGTACGCTGCACCTGCACTGCAGCCTTCATTTGAAACTCATTCAGCTACATTGGATTAAACAAGCTGCAATCAGCGATGTGAAGAGGTTTATGGTTAATTATCCGCGCAGCCCCTGCTCATTACTCACTGCAGAGCAACACTGCAGCAAGCCTGTCAAACAGCACGACTGCCACCTTTGCACCGCACCAAAAATAAAATATAGCAGGATACCTTCTCAAAGGCAGAAAATGTATTCCAAACTACATCATGCCAGATAGGTAGCCTAATTCGTGTAGAATAAAGAAAAGGAATCATTTGAAAATAGAGATTTAAAAAATCTAACTAATGATAAAAATTAGTGTTTTTATTTTGCCCTATTAGGTAAATAGGCAGCCAAATGGATAAGAACTTGAATTTAATAATGAACAGATGCCCGGAGTGGAACAGTGGGATTGGTGCTGAAGTACTGATACAGAGGCAATGAAAGGTTTGTACACAAATTACTGAACATCTAATCCACAGTGTTTAGCTGAATTGGTTTCTCAATCCTGTTCTTTATGCAAACAAGGAACATACATAAGCAAAGCTTCTTTATTACACATTAATTAAATATTTTGAAAATACCACAAAGTAATGAATTTCATTCATGAAGTGGAGTCTATTTTAGCAATTGCTATAATAGTGTAAGTCAAGGTTGTTAGGAATGGATTAACTGACTTCCAGTTAAGTTCTAATTTTATGTCAATTATCCAATAGAAGCCACTATGTAAGAAGAGGCTTCAGGTGACATTGGGTATTGGTGGAGAATTGTACTTGAAATTGGATCAAAGAAGCAAAAGTAGTTTCTGAAGAAGCCAAACTCATGTCTCCTTTACGAAACTGCAACCTAGAGGTTCAGACAAAGATTTCCCAAACTTTTTCAGCCACACAACCCTTTTGACCTCCTAAAAGCACTGATGGAATTCCTGAGGAACATTCTTATTATATTGAAGAGATCAAATAAAAAAAGTAATTGTTTTCATGCAATAAGTACAAATATACAAAAAACTAATTCAAAGAAGTTTTTCGATTTCTTATAATATGTATGTTAATTATTAAAAGGCTCTCGTATTTAAATATTACTGGTCTTACCTTTTGGTCATTTTTAGTGGGAGGAGCGCTGCTCGAAAGCTGGATTCTCATATTGCACTGGCATACTTTAATCTCACTCCTGCTCCAACTCCCACTTTAATCTCACTCCTGCTCAGTGGTCCACTCTGTCCATCACTTTGCTGTCCACGCTCGACCTGATCTGGAGAATTGAGTTTTGTTTTGTTCCCAGTTTATCTAATCAGCGACTGACTTCTCCAGAAGCTAGCCTCTGATTGGATAAGCAGCTCTGCAGCCTTTTACAAATGTTATACAGGAGACTGGCCTGTTGCTGAGACCAGGGGAGCTTTCCAGGAACTCCAGGATTGCACAAACCCCGGTGTAAGTTACTGTTCGATGTCCTTTGTCCTGCTGTTTTTAAACACAACTTAACTTATAATCAAGTATAGCTATAACTATTAGAAATGTTGTAACCCACAACTGTGACAGATTCCAAGTAGGAAGTTAATTGAAGATACGTCTAAGCAAGGCATGGACAATATAACTGTAAATGAAAATCTAAATATTGACCCTGGAAGATATCACATCCAAAGCTGATCCTACCCTTTACTCATATCCACAAGCATACACTTGTCATCAGGGGTGACTGGATAAAACTCAGGAGAGGAAGCCCTGGCTGATTTTTCCTTTCTCAGCCAAAGGTCACTGAATCCAAATGTTGTATCACCAACCCAGCTGAGAATAGTTAATTCTTCACAGACTAGGAATAGAATGTATAACATCCTGGTCCCCGGTATTTACTTTATCAATGGAGCTAGTCTGCATACTTGACTCAGACAGTTTAGATTTATACAGAAATCAAGCCTAATGATGTTCCCTTCAACAGCTCACTCAATTCTAGGCAATAACATTTCATAGAATCACAGACACCATACATTACAGCCCATCAAGCCTGCACTGATTCTCCAATAGAGCATCTTACACAGATCCTATCTTCATAACCCAACACATTTACCCTGCTAATCTTTCTAACCAACAGACCTTTGGACACTACAGGGCAATTTAGCACATCTAATCCACCTAACTTCTTTGGTAGGAAACTGGAGCCTGGAGCACACAGATGAAACTCAGAAACATGGGCACACTCCACACAGACATTCACCCAAGGCTGAAACTGAACTTGAAGCCCTAGAGCTGTGAGGCAAGAGTGCTAACTACTGTGCCACCGGGCTGCCCAAATTTGATGTGTATGAGGATCATCTTTTGTTCCTTTAAACTCAAAGAGAGGACCATCTGAACCCCAAGAACACTTCAGCCTACTTCAAAATTGGGATATGTTACATTCAATTGCATTTAACAAAAGTTCTGTCAAAATTGATGCAAACTTCAAAGTTCTGAGACACATTTTCTTACATGTGTACTTGAAGGAACACTGTTGTGGTTTGTATTTATTGTTTCCTGAAGAATAGGAACTTGGGTCATGCCTAAGGTGACTCTGCAGGCTTCCTGGACTACAAGAAAGTCATATTTAATTATCCTGCAATTCTTAAGTTTCCAAACAGTAAAACTACCAGGTCTTCACTTATAATGCAAAACCTTCCCCGTGGGATTTACATATCAATACAATAACAGTTAATATATTTAGCAGCACTTGTTGACAACAATCCTTCATTGATATTTGTACTCATGAAGCATAGCAGCCTCTCTTGGCACTTGTAGTTTGCAATATCTCAAAAGAATTCTTACGCAGATTTAAGAAAAATCTAATACGAAGGTAGCAATACTTTTGCAATGAAAATACATGTATGCTAACCTACAAAGACTAAAAAGTTGTGGTGATTGTCCCTTCAAGCACAACATTACAGGAGTAGGTCACCTGATTTGAGGGATTAATTAGGACCTAGAGTAGGTAAGCACTCCAGAGACTGAACTGTCTGAGACTGAAGACAGAAATATATTTTGTTCATACTGACGAAGCTTGCAGCATGAATCATTACACTGGCAACGAGGATTAAATGAATTATGAGAACATCGCATGTGGCCTGAGACCTGCGAATAGTGAGATGCTGAAAGACAGCTACAAAGCAAACCTAAATTGAGTGGTACAGTCAGAAGTTTAGAAATATACAGAAAAAAATGAAAATAAACTAACCTTCAGTTGCAATTTTGTGTTTAAAAGTAGAATTTAAGATCTTTTACAAAGGACAAAGAATTGCAACAAGTTCTTTTTTTCCTAAAAAGAAAGCCAAAAGAACACACAGCAATGTTTTGAGCACAAAATTTTAAAATGCCACAAAAGAGTTGTAATGTCTCCAGAGTGAGGAAAATGAAGTGGCTGAGATTGTTGGGCTCCTCACGCAAGCAGAGCCTGGGCGGGGTCCAGTTGGCGATCCCTGCAAGTTCCAAAGTTTTAGCAAGAAGTCCTCAATCTGTTTTGAAAATAAAAGTTTTGAAGTTTATTTGTTGGTTTTACAAGTAGACTTACAGTAACATTGCAATGAAGTTACTGTGAATATCTCCTAGTTGCCACACTCTGGCACCTATTCCGGTATACTGAGGGAGAATTTAGCATGGCTAATGCATCTAACCAGCACAGCTTTTAGACTGTTGGAGGAAACTGGAAAACCTGAAGTAAATACATGCAGGCTCGGAAAAGAACCTGTAGATTCCACATAGACAGTGACACAAGCCAGGAATCAAACCTCAGCCTCTGGCTCTGAGAGGTAGTGGTGCTGGCACTGTGCCACTCTGCATCTTAGATGAGTTGAAAAACTTTGAAAATGGCCCCTTGGATCTTAAGAATGATGGATCTTGCAGTGAAATTGACAGAAGAAAGATACATCAAAGGAAAAGAAGAATGGACTCTCCAAATGGTCAGAGGGGAAAAAGGTTGCAGAGATCACAGGACTTCCAGTCAGTAATAAGGAGAACTTAAAAATTTTAAAAATTCAAAGGAGGACCTGCCTACTTTATTTCAAAACCTCAAAAGCAGGGAGAAAGCCCGTTGAGAACCAGCAGCTGCAGACAGTTTAAAAAAAGTCTTTAAAGCAGTAATACATTTTAAAAGATATTGCGTTTAAAGTGATAATATATTCAATGTGGCAATGCATTTAAAACAGCAACAAGAAGAAACAGACAAGGGACAGAAAAATTGGAGAAGATTTCGGAAAGTCTATAAGCAGCAAAGATTTCAGGGAAGAGGCAACACAAAACCTCAGGAGGAAATGAAGATCTCAGTGAAGAGGCAATAGAGGATCCCAGAAAGAGGGCACTGAAAGACACAAAGAGAGACGCTGGAAGACCCCAAGAGGATCATGAAAGACCCCAGAAGGAGGGCACTGAAATACCTCAGAATAAGAGTACTGAAATACCTCAGAAAGAGGGCAATGATAGACACCAGATGGACGGCACTGTAAGACACTAAATAATTAAAAGAAGAACGAGAGAATTGCAGAATGGAACCAAGTCAACACTTGACAGACTCGACTATAGTGAAGCCAAAAAGCTGAAATCGAGACAAGTAGAAATGAGGATTCCATTTGTGAAATGTGGAAGAACATGATGGATTCCTTCAGAAAAAAACGCAGAAATTAAAGATGTGACAAGAAACCAGAAACCACCAGAACAGAATCAGCAAAAAAAAAATAAAGCTTTGGAGAAAACATTAAAAGAATAGTTAAAGCTTATCAATGAATGTGTTCATGGCTGAACACACAAGCCTCAAGATCTCACCAATGAGCAATCAGCATGCAACAATAAAAAACCCATATTAATTCCTGTAATCATTGCCTCTGAGGCTGGACCCTTATTGTACCCAATAGACATAGAGGGATGGATCGTTCATAAATATGTGGATTGCTTCAGGAGTAATGAGGTACTCCAGCAATTAGTGTTTTAAAACTTGTAAGCACCAAAATTACTGATCGATCTGTTATAGACATAACTGATGTCTCTGTGGAAGCAGGTAGTAATGAGCTGCCTGTGCCAGAAGGAGGTACCCCTTATTTACAGTTCCTGTTAATGTCAATCCTGTGGAAAAATCTCAGATTACAGAATTTCACCTTTCTATAAGGAACAGAAAACTCCACAAAGGCTCATTTTATAATTGTCCAACTTGTTTAGTTAGATTTCAGACTGAGTAATTAGTTTTGAATGTTCTATAAGAGAGTCGAAGGAGGAGGGATGTGATGATTGTCAGTTCAAGGACAGCACACCAGGAGAGGGCCACCTGCTTTGAGGAATCAATTGGAACTCCAGCCGTAGAGTTCTGTCTCAGGCTGAAGATATGTAGAAGTCCTGGGGGTGGGGGGCAACCAATGGTTCGCTATAGGGCAGCTATTAGGCTATGAGCCTCTACACCAGTATTTCCTTGTTAATAAATACTTCTGTATTCCTAACAAAGACTGTAGCTGGCATCATTAAAAAGTTCCCACTGCCCTTAAAACAACCCAAAAATAAATCCCCAAAATGCTTAATAAAACAACTCTATTGCAAATGCAGTGGGAGACGCATTGTGATGTAAACTGTTGGTATCCCATTGATAATGTTCCAACAAATATTGTTGGTAGCTGCATCAATGTCTGAAGATGATAGAGAAATTGAAAGCATTTATTTCCTGGAACTATTTGAAGGTAGATTTCCTGAAAAAATGGTTTCTGACAATTTAGTTCATTTGCAGAGCTTTGAAATCTATAATGAGCATAATTATTCATTAATTTTCATTTAAAAAGTATCATTTGTTCACTGTTATTCAAGACTACTCTATATCTGCTATATGGAAATGCATTTATTTTTCTTTATACTTGAACACTTCTATCTTCCATACCTGCTGGTGAAAAATTGTAATTACTTTCTTCAATCTCGCAATAACTGCTAAGAGATTTGACCCTGTTTTATTAACAAAATAAATACTGCAGGCAGCAAATTTAGGATTGAACATATTCCTTCCAAACGCTAATCCCTTCCTCCAGCCCACCTTCATTATGTTAAATGGCAGTCAGCTCTTAAAGGTTGAGAAATACATTCCCCAGTGAAATTTGAATTTTTATATTTCACTGATATACTCTTGGTAATTTTTAAACCTTCTGTTATACAAAACAGAGTTATAAGCTGTTTAAGAAAATGGAAAAGAAAATGACGTTTGGGTTTTCAACAGATCAATCCAAACTACCAATCCCATAAAATTGCAAATATTCCCCCATCTGCAAGCATCGCCGTGCTTCATTTCAAAGATGCACTCTACCTGTCCAGTCTCATTTTACTGAACACAATATCCTCTTCAAATCCAATTAGTTTAAACACTGTGTCCTCCTCTAACTCTCCAAGTTCATTCTGGCACGCTTGGCCCCGCTTTACCAATATCACAATAGACAGCCAAAAACAACATGCATTTATATATTGCCTTTCACAACTTCAAGGCGTCCCAATTGCTTTTGGATTGTAATCACTGTTATAACACAGAAAACTCAACTGTTGACTGATATACAAGATTGCAAAACTGGCAATTGGACAACGCCTGGATAAAGTTTAATCAGAACACTGGGAAGAACTCCTCTCTCCTCTGTGAAATTGTGGAATATTTTAAGTCCACTTGAAGGGTAGGGATGATGTTGCTTTGACTACGTCATCCCAAAGACAATGCCATTGATAGTGTGGTCATCCCTAGTAAGCCTAGTCTTAAGTCAAATGACAATAATTCTTTTCATTCCTCAATTCAAAATTGGCACTCTGTCTCTAACTTAGTTCAAGCCGACACTTTATCATCATGCTGGTGCTCGAACTTCCCCCACCACAACACCATGTCTTTTCCCCACAAATGTAAAGTTTGGTTTTTTTCTTCCTCCCTGAAAGCTACACCCATTAAAACACTCTTTCTGGCTTCTCCCTTCACATCCCCCAAAGCTCTGCCCTAGGTTCTCCCTCCCTCCTTCCTAAAATATGACATCTCTTTTCTCTCTAGCTCTACCTCTACTATCCAAGTCTGGCTGCAGCAGTAATTGATTCCAGCTGCTGCATTATGTAGACAAGAATTCCTAGTCTTGCGAGAAATTCACATGACTGTATTCAAAGATAAAAATCATCACAGGCAAGGGTCCAAAATCCTGATGGTTCAAATACACATGATTGCACGTATGCGTATAATACTCATATTTGACTGTAATTTCTTAGATGATGATTGGAGTGGAGTAATTTCACAGGCTCAATACAAGGAAAGAGAGTTCAAAATCTGAACTGCCCTGATTTAAAAACTACATTGTGTTAAATTAGTTTTGTGGAAATGTAGTTGTTGTTCTTCTGTTTTGTTGAAAATCAATTTGGAAGTTTCTGAAATGGCTCAGTTTGCAAAAAAAGGAGCCATAACTTTTAAGTCTATTGTTCTCTCATTATTCTAAATCTTTCTGATTCTTTATCTTATTTCAATTTTGCAACTTCTTAACCTTGGAGAACATTTTTTTTACTTTCATTACAAGTTAAGCCTTTAGTAACTTGCCTAGAAATACAAACTAAGCAGCCATTCTATTGATTGTACAGTATTGAAATTATTCTAAGCCTCAGTAGATCAGTCTCCTGTTTGCAAAAGTTAAAATTATTACCATTTTATACATTGCTTTCAATTAAGTTTAAAATAACTCTGAAAATTCCACTAGCCGCCTCTCTGATTGAATAAAAGCATTCTTATCTGTATAGTCAGTAATTTACAATAAACTCTTACACAGAATTTTAAAAGTACAACTTTTTTCATTATTCGCAATATTTTCTGATGGCAGAAGTTGGCTTGTGACCTTATCTTTCTCTGAAATATAGAAAGTAGGAACAGGAGGAGGTCATTGGGCTCCTTGAGATTGTTCCACGAACCATCACAATCATGACCAATCGTCCAACAAGAGCATCCAGATCCTGCTGCACACTCTTCTATCCCAATTTACAGCCATTCAAGTAATAATATGCCTTCCTGTTTTTGCAAATGAATAACTCACATTTATCCAAATTATGTTGCATTTGCCATTGATTTGCCCATTCAACCTACCTAATCAGGTCATGCTGAAGGATCCCTGCATCCTTGCCACAGTTTACTTTCCCACCCACCTTGGAATCACCTGCAAACTTTGAGATGTTACATTTTGTTCCCTCATCCAAATAATTTATACTCTGAATAGCTGGGGCCCAGCACCAATCCCTGTGGCACCCCACTAGCTACTGCCTGCCACCTTGAAAAGCACCCATTTAATTCCTCCTCTTTGTTTCCTCTCTGCCAACTAGTTTTCCATCCATCTCAATACACTTCTCCCAATCCCATGCACTTTAATTTTGCATGATTCCAACTGAATTAATTCTCCAACAATCAGCTTCCCTAAAGAATGGCTCTTGTCATTAAATTATCCTTAGACTTTGTCCAGGCTTGCTGGATTTTGATAACTGCACATTCTAATTCAGAAGTAACTTGTTAACACTAACATAACATGACCAATAGTTCAGTTTGCACACACTTAGCTCCTCTCTCATGCCTTGCAGGCAACTGAGGAATTTGTACTGAATTAAATGAGTCAAGATTGTGGATGTGATTAGTTTTGTTTGAAAAAACATTCAAAGACTGGACCCAAAACAACTTCAGTATTACTAGTGATGCTGTCTCAGAGGCCAGAAAGTCTCAGATTTAATTTCCTGCCTGGGCTCATTTGGCTGTGTTCAGCTTGCTGATGGCAATTATTAGTCAATGATCACTGTCTCGCTAAACATGAAGATAAGTTACTTGGATGAGGTAGTGGAGAGTGGCCACAAACTAGAGAGAATAAATTGAGATAGTAAAGCTCTCTTGCTGATAACTAAGTTATGTGAAGAAGTTGGTCATGTACAGATACATGGTTAAAACGTGATCAGGCTAAACCCTAGAGTAAAATAATCTGTTCATTATTCAGGTTTACCTCAAAAGGAATACTCCTTAGCTCTTGGAACTTTATACCAACAGAAGAGAAAGGAACACTGGACTTAGGAGTAGAAATAGCCCGTTTGGACCTTTGTGCCTACTCTGTCATTTAGTAAGATCATGGCTAATTTGGTTGCAGTCTCAGCTCCATTTTGATAAGGGGTTACGGGGTGACAGACAATCAAAAATCAACTTAACTCAGCCTTGAATGAATTCAGTGACCCAGAGTTGGTGAAGGAAAGACGGGGATGTCAAGAAAATTAGTATCAAGATGTAATTTCTTTCTTGCACCTGCAGTTATAAATAATATTATCAGGGAGGATGTTCCTGATGGTGGGGGAGTCCAGAACCAGGACTTAAAGTCTGAGGGTTCAGGGTAGACTATTTAGGACGGAGATGAAGAGATATTTCTTCACCGAAAGAGCGGTGGAATTCATTAAATCAGAAAGTAGTTGATGCCAAAACATTGCATGTATTCAAGAGACAACTAGATATAGCACTTGGGACAAATAGGATCAAAGCTTATGGGAGATAAAACAGGATTAGGCAATTGAATTGGATGATCAGCCGTGATCATAATGAATGGAGATCAGGCTCAAAGAGCCAAATGGCCTTCTCCTATTTTCAATGTTCCTGTAATGGATTGAAACCACTCAATCTTTCTGTTTGTATACCATTCTGTATCTTTATGTTGAGAGTAGTCTTTTTATTTATTGTCTATTGCTGATCCATAATAACTTACATTTCCATCTGTCTAATGTAACTGATTATCTTTTAACTGTCGCTTAGGGTTTTATTTTACCAACAATATGCACCCATTTGCGGGTGCAAAATCTTGGTAAAGTCGGGTGTGAAGCTTTTATCGTGATCTACATCTGACTCCGTGCAAATCACCACTTTACCGGGACCTGCGCATGGTGGGGATCTGTTCCGCGCCCAAATTGGGTGCAATGATGATTTAAATGCATTTGCTTGCATTTAAATTGAATTAATACACTGTCCACCCAACACTATCAGCATTTCCCCCCCTTTACCACTGTGTTTACCAATTTAGAACCCCACTTTTAGGGACTTGCTGAATAGAAGTCTGAGTCAGGTGCTCCAGCCTCTGGAGAGTGCAATCACTGTTCCCAACGGCTGACTCAGATCAGTCTTGGGGGTGTGGGTGGAAGGGGGTCAGATCATTCTCTGGTTGGAAGGGGAAGGAAGGGAGTGAGGTCAGATCATTGCCTGGTTGGGGGTAGGAGGAGAGGCGGGTCAGATGTATTGCTGTCGGGCGGGTGGGGGAGGGGGGCACAGGGTGCCTAATTGTTATCTGGTGGTGGGGGGGGAAGGGCTGATCATTGTTTGCTGATAGTGGGTGGAAGGCTAATCGTTGTCAGATGGTAGTGGGGGGGAAGGCTGATTGTTGTCTGGTAGTTGAGGGAGAGGAGGCGGGTCAGATGTATCGCTGGTGGGGGTGCTGATCGTTGTCTGGTAGTGGGGGCAGGGCTGATCGTTGTCTGGTAGAGGGGGGAGGAGGCAGGTCAGATATCCTTCTGGAGGGGAGGGGGAGTGAGGCCAGGCCATTCTTGTGGGGGATGCTGGGGAGTAGTGAGGCAACTTCGCTGTCAGGTGGGGTGGGGAGTGAGGCCAGATCATTATCTTGGGAGAGAGGAGGGAGGAGGTGGATCAGGTGGGTCTCTGGTGGGAGGAGCAGGTGGATCTCTGGCGGGGGGTGGGGATTGGCTGCAGATGGCTCAGTGATGTGTGTGTGTGTGTGTGTGCGCGCGTGTGTGCGTGTGTCCCAAGATACACCCTAACTCGCAGGCCGTTTTCTCTGGCTCAGGAGCGATTTGATACAGGTGCACTATTTCCAAGTTTTTTCTAATTATGCACGTACATTCAGAGCTCCAATCATCCCAGCAATACCAAATCCCGCCCACAGCACGAATCGGACTAGAGATGGCTGAGTGTGTACAGGGGTGTCTGAAAGCAGATTTCTAAGTCGGATCTGTACTATGCCCAGAATCAGCACTTAGAATGAAAATAGTAAAATCAGGCTCTTAATCTCTAAATTCAATAAATATAGTACATGCAGACAGACACTGGAAAAATAACCATAAAAGCTGTCAGATTGTCATCTAAAATAAACTTAATGATACACAGCATCCCTAAGACATAGATTTAAACATTAATATGTGTACATTAAAATTTGCAAGATAGCAACAAACTGCCAAAAGTTATGAGTGCAGGAAGACTTGAATAGATGGATAAGTGTCAGGTGCAATTTGCTAGGAAAAAAAGTTAGTGCAATTTCATTAAATAATGGGAATAAATCTTAAATGATAAACACCTTCTTGTATTGGGGCACCCAAATACACGAATTCTTAAATAGGGATGAATCCTTTGGCTTTGAAACCAATTAAGAAAGCAAATTAGATTTTAGAGACATCGAGAGAGATTAAACACACTAGCAAAGGGATTATGGCAATTACTTCAAATAGTTGGAGGACATTTGGAATAGTGTGTCAAGTTTCTGGCTCCTCATCCCAACACGGATATAATAACCCCAGAGCAAGTGTAACACTGGTGTACCAGAATATCAGATTGTATAAAGGTGAAGTGTCTAATACATGAGAAATAGCTAGAGCAAAGTAGGTTGTGCTTTTTTGAATTAATAGAATATTTACCAGATCGATTGTATGAATGGAACTTTTTTTATTCATTCATGGGATGTGAACAAAACTGACAAGACCAGTATTTATTGCTCATCCCTAATTCTCCTTGTGAAGGTGATGATGAACTGCCTTCCTGAACTCCTGCAGGTATATCCACAGTGCTGTTAGGAAGGCATTTCCAAGATTTTGACCCAACAGTGAAGGAATGTTAATATAGTTCTAATTCAAGATGATGTGTGACTTGAAGGGGAATATGGAGATTGTAGTCTTCTTATTCACCAGCTGCCCTTATTCTTCTAGATGGTAGGGATGGTGTTTGGAAGACACTATTAAAGGAGCCTTGGTAATTCGCTGTGGTTCATTTTGTAGATGATATACGTTGCTGCCACTGTTTCTTGGTGAGGGAGGAAGTAAATATTCAAGATCAGGCTATTTTGTCCTGGATAGTGTCAAGCTACTTGAGTGTTGTTGGAGCTGTTCACATCCATTCAGATAAGTGGAAAATATTTCATCATAGTTCTTACTTGGGCCTTTTTTTGACGGTCGGACTTTGGAGAGTTAGGAGATACATACTGCAGAATTCACAACTCTTATAACCAGAGTATTAACATAGCTGGTCAAATCAAGTTTGTGGTCTATGGCTGGGCTAAAAACACTACCCTGAAGAATTCATGCAGCAATGTTCTGAGGCTGAGATGATTGATCTCCAACAACCACAGCCATCTTTTTTCGAGCCAGATATGATTCCAACCAGCGGAGAGCTTCCCTCCTGATTACCATTGATTCCAATTTTATCAGTGCTCCTTGATGTCAGACTTAGTTAAATGCTGATTTGATGTTGAGGACAGTCACTGTCCACTCAACCATTCAGCATTTTTGTCCATGTTTGGACCAAGTTCATTACGAGGTCTGGAGCAGAGTAGCCCTGGTAAAATCCAAGCTAAGAATGGTGAGCAAGTATTATTTGTTAGCACTGTCGATAACACCTTCCATCACATTATTGATGATTGAAAGTAGACTGATACAATGATGTTTGGCTGTATTACATTCGTCCTGATTTTTATACTCAGGACATATCTAGATAATTTTCCGTATTGTTGGGTAAATGCCATTGTTATAGCTTTATTGGAACAGCTTGGCTAGGTGCACAGCATGTCTTCAAACTACAGGTGAAATTGCTTAGCAATGGATAAAGCAGCTTGGGTTATATTGTCTTAAATTAAGGGTAGATTTGATAAAAGCAATAAACATTATCAAAATATTAGAAACAATAAATACGTTCAAAGTAGGTAACCTCTGTTGCTAGATAAATCAATAGGCAATATTAGACAATAGGTCATGGTTTCAAGATTTCGAGATACATAAATGAAATTAGAAACAGCTTTTCTTGTAATGCATCATGTTTGAAGTAGTGATTGTTGCTAGATTAATTGCAGTATTCAAAAAGATATTGGATGACTAGTTTGGATTTAAAAAGATACTGGTTGACTACTTAAGGATTTAAAAAGATACTGGGTGACTGCTCAAGGATTTAAGATGATCCTTGGTGATCAAGTAAGGAATATGTAAGGATAAGGCAGAAAAATCAGTTCTAAGAGGTATTAAGTTCAATGCAAACATGAAAACCGCATGAGGTTCTCATATACTTCTCTTTCGCAGTGCAAGAAAATTGATCTGGGCTGATTGTTTGCAAAATCATTATATTGTCTTTGAGTAATGAATTTGAGGTGCTGATATAATTATGGCAATACTGAGAATACTGATATGTTCCACCACTCTGGAAAATTTCCAGCTTTACATACACCCCTTTCAAAACATAAAAAAGGTATTAGCTTAGAATGCAAATTAAGATAAATTGGTAATTTCTGCACCAAACTGTCCAAGCTCCTGCATTATTTTGTGTTTAACTAATGTACAGGAAGGTGAATAGTGTATACTAAAAGTAGGAGCATTTAGCTGACATTGTTTCTCAGCAAGTCAATAAACTGATACACTATATTATATTTTGGACCAATCCAACTTAAATTTTGAATATTAAACAAATTTAAAATTAGATTAGATATTGTTTCAAGTTTTTTTTTATTAGTATCACAAATAGACTTACGTTAACATAATGAAGTTACTATGAAAATTCCCTAATCGTCATACTCTGGCTCCTGTTTGGCTACACTGAGGGAGAATTTAGCATGAACAATGCACCTAAGCAGCACATCTTTTGGATTGTGGGAGGAAACTGCAGCACCCAGGTGAAACCCATGCTGACACAGAGAATGTGCAGACTCTGCAAACAGTGACTCAAGCCAGGAATCGACCCCAGATCCCTAATGCTGAGGCAGCAGTCGAGTGTGACTTATCAAACTAAAATCAATTTTAGCTGACTTCAAACAGGGTAACACTTTTATTCCAAATTTCTATGATTTTTGTTGAAAAGCAGAGCATCATGCATGATGGAAATCTAAAAAACAAACCCAGAAAACATTGGAAATACTCAGCTGGTCATGCAGCATCTAGGGAGATACCATAAGATATAGGTGCAGAATTAGACTACTCGGCCCGTTGAGTCTGCTCCTCCATTCAATCATGGCTGATATTTTTCTCATCTCCATTTTCCTGCCTTTCCCCCCATAAACTCTGATCCCCTTATCAAGACCCTATCTATCTCTATCTTAAAGACACAATGACATGGCCTCCACAGCCTTCTGTGGTAAAGAGTTCCACAGATTCACCACCCTCTGGCTGAAGAAATTCCTCTTCAACACAGTTTTAAAGGATTGTCCCTTTAGTCTGAGGTTGTGCCCTCTGGTTCTAGTTCTTCCTACTAGTGGAAACATCCTCTCCACGTCCCCTCTATCTAGGCCTCACAGTATCCTATAAGTTTCAATAAGATTCCACCCCCACTCCCCCATCCTTCTAAACTCCAACGAGTACAGACCCAGAGTCTGTTCCTCATATGACAAGCTCTTCATTCCAGGGACCATTCTTGTGAACCTCCTCTGGAGCTTTTCCAAGGGAAAAAAAACATGGTTAACATTTCAGGTCTTTGACCTTTCGTCAGAAGTAAAAGACTTTGAAACTTAATAGGTTTTGAGCAAGGGATGGATGGGAAAAAGGACAAAAGGAAGGAATCTGACAGGGTGGTAAACAGGAAAGATTGAATGACAGGTGAGTTAGTCTTGGTGAGAAATGGTGATAGGGCAAGAAAGGAAGAACCGAGCAGGTGTGCTGCAGATAGAAAGCAAAGTAAAAAGAAAAACTGAAACAACCAAAAACAATGATGTAGAGATTATGGTTTACAGTTGCTGAATTCAATGTTGAACCTGGAAGGCTGTAAAATGCTTAATTGAAAGACAAAGTGCCATTCCCAAAGCTCTTCACTGGAAGAGTGCAGCAGGCCAAGGACAGAGAATTTAGCATGAGAGCAAGATGGAGAATTAAATTCACCAGAAACTCAGGGTTATGGTTGCATTCTGAATGGAGGGATTCTGCATAATAGTCATTGCGATAATACTGTGTCTTTCAGAAATGTATTTATATCATGGTCGTGTTTAAAATTCAGCTCTGTTTTACAGGGTGCCAATTTATCTGCAGAACAGGCAGCTATTGATTGATTTTAGCTAGGAGTATATTTATTGTAATCTGAGATTATACATTTTTATGTTTTTTTTCCTGTGGTTTCAGAGTAGAGTTTTGAATAGGTTGATTGACAAGTCATGTATTTGAGAGGAGGTATCTTTACAGGGGCAGTAGCAGTTACTGTTGTGTTCTGAAAGAAGCAAAAGATATCTCCCCTCTGTCTCTCTCTCCCCCTCTTCTGGAAGCTGCTGTTTGGGATTTTCCAGAAGAAATTAATCTCTCTGTCAGTATCCAGGGATGTTCTTGAGGCTCAAGGACTGACAGCTCAAGTAAAACATGCAAATCTGCGTGTTGCTAACTCATCTTGAAGAGGAGTTTAAGTCTGTAAAAGGATTATTGCTTAAATTAGAATAGAAATGTACCTGTAATTAAGAATTGCATCTTGTCATGTTTAAGAATTTCAATTGGTAAATGCTGAGCTAATTCATTCATTATAGTTGAACTGTATTGTTAAAATAAGGTTTGTTTTGATAAAGACTTCCTTGTGTTTCAGTGCTGGAGTGAAATATCTAACCCTCACACGACTGCCACAATAGTATAACTGTTGGAATCTGATCAGGTTTCATAATATTATTTAGGGCTTCCCATCTGTAACTTAATAGTCATCAATCTATATTTGGTCTCCCTGATATAGAGGAGACCACATTGTGAGCTGTGAATCGAGTAGACATCACCAAGAATGTTTGGAGATGTCCTTTCTTCTTAGTGACAAACAGAAAACTGATTTATTAGAGACTTTTGCTTACTTCCCCACAAATTTTGGGGAAGTAAAAACTATCTGCTCAGTTCAGCTTCCACAGAACAGACTGGAACATGACACTAACCACCCCCCCCCCCACACCCACCCAATTAACCTTCATCTCCATAGCAACATCAGTTAGAATATCTCTGAACCTAATGATCTCATAGCCAGGAATCCAATGTAAATTACAAAATTATCATAGTTTTACTTTGGACTTAAAGTAACATCTTGTAAAATGGAAATACAGGCCTTTCCACCAAAGTGCAAAGGTCATCATACATCAATACGGATGGTTAGATTTAATAACCTGGTTCAACGTTGTAAACGCTATGAACCAACTCAAATCACAGTTTCAATGAAGCTCATCGTAAGTGTGCTTTTCAATGCAGCACTGACCAGTTATCAGAACTCAACATTGAGTTCAACAATTTTAGTTCATAACCTGTGCCACCATTTGCTTTTTTTGCTGATTAAAGTTTTGTCTTGTTTCTTCATTCAGACAGCTGCAAGGTAACTCATCTGTACACTCTTCTGTTTTTTTTAAGATACCCATAACCACTCTCATTGGTTTTTGTGCCATGAAACCCTTTGTCATTTAATCTCTCTTGCCATTCACCCTATTATCTGACTTTCCTTTTTATTCTTCCTCACCCATCCCTTTTCAACTGCTCAAACCCTATTACATTTCACTTTACTCAGTTCTGATATACGGTCATATGACCAAAAACATTAACTCTGTTTCTCTCCACAGGTGCTATCTGACCTGCTGAGTATTTCCAGCATTTGCTGTTTTTATGGTTGGCACAGTGGTTAGCACTGCTGCCTCACGGTGCCAGGAACCCAGATTTGATTCTCGGCTTGGGTCGCTGTCTGTGTGGAATTTGCATGTTCTCCCCGTGTTTGTGTGGGTTTCCTTCCAGTGCTCTGGTTTCCCCTCACAGTAAAACGATATGCAGATCACATGGATTGACCATGCTAAATTGTCTTTAGTGTCAGGGGGACTACATAGGGTTATGGGGATAAGGTCTGGGTGGGATTATGATTGGTGCAAGCTCAAAGGGCCAAATGGCCTCCTTTTGCACTGCACGATTCTATGATTTCAAATCCCAGGACCAGTTTTACAAACAGAGCAAGGAGGCCTTCATCTTGCTGAAAAAGCTGGAATGTGTATTCACATCCAAGTGATGAAAGGGACATGTTCAGATTGTCAGCACCAACGATTCTTCAAAATGTCTGTTTTTTGAAGCATCTTCAATTGATCTCTGTCCAGTTAGCAACATAAGATTTTAGGATTCTCAAATGTAACACTGTTCACAGTAATTCTCTTTTAGGTTTCCCTATATCATAAATCAGTCTCTGATTAAGTAGACTATCTACTCCCGGATCATTACCGATGTTATGCTGTCAATTGTTCTTTCAGAATGGTATCACTGACATTTCTACTTCGCAATGAGAAAGAGCAAATGCCAAGAAAATATAACACCTGAAATTTTAATACCCTGAGAAGGCAGATCGGGTGTTGATTTAACATCTCATTGAAAGGATGACATCTCTTAACAATGCAAGACTGACTGAATTTGTTGTTTAGATATTGGTCACATTTCTAACAGTAAAAGATTTACGCATTTTATATTTTAATTGTTAGGTATTGATAACTGCTCCATCAAACAGCAAACAATAGATTTTACAGTCATCTATGCAAAAGGTCACTTCAAAATCATTAGGGCCAAGTTTGGTTAGGGCCGTTTGGTTAGGGCCTGAAATGGATTAAACAATCACAATACAGAATGACCCTATGCCTGCTGCTTCCTATGCTGGCAGCACACAAACTTCTTCATACAACTGCAGTCAATTCTAAGCATGCCATTTGAGGGCAGCACAGTGGTTAACACTGTTGCCTCTCAACAACCAGCCTCAGGTCACTGTCTGTGTAGAGTTTGCATTTTCTCTGTGTCTGTGCGCGTCTTCTCCAGGTGTGCCGGCTTCCTCCCACAGTCCAAAGATATGTGGGTTAATTGATTGAGGTCAATTTAGCATGGCCAATGTCAGGGGGATTAAATATATGGGAATAGGGCCTGGGTGGGATTGTGATCAGTACAGACTCAATGGGCCAAATCGCCTCCTTCTGCACTGTAGGTATTCTATGAACAGGGGAACAGAATCATGAGACACTGGCACAAGTTTAGGTTAACTTGCAATCCTGCAAGTTAGCTTCCACCTCTTAAAGGGGAGATGCATTCAACTGGATTAAATGAAGGATTTTCTAGAAGTTATTTTGACATGAGGAGCACTCAATAATGGCACAATAAGGATCAGGCTCCAAAATATTTCACTGGAGGCCTTTGTGCAAGAGAAGAGGTGTGATTCATCCATAGGGTGCCAGGAATGCCACTGTCCCTTGGAAACCTGAGCAAATGTAGTGAATCTCGCCCCAAAGAACTGGATGCTGACCTGCAAACCATTCACGTGTCAAAGTCAGACAATTGATCTTCAAAAACCACATCCTTAATATCACCCAGCAGCACCTCACTCTGCTCACTTCATCACTCACTCACCAACAATCTCTATCACTCAGCATCCCCAAGTAGCTTTATAGCATGTCACCCTCACAAATCTTATAACCACATCTCACAGCTTGCACACAAAGCCAGCATTCAACCATAACAGTCATATCTTCCATACATATTGCACTACAGTCACTGACACATTTCTGTGTGTCTGAAGGACAAGATGGAGCACAACCAGAGACAGCAGGACCTAACCAGCAGGTAACAGGCACAGCTGCATGTCCTTCCTTCCCCGGAGGCTATAGCCACTGGAGGGGCTGAACCCATGGAAGATAATAGCAAGATCAAAGATATTCTTACTTCTCACACCTCGTGATTTTACTGAGGCGAGTGAGGCTCACAGAACAACATTCCCCATTGGCCTGAGGCATGATCTTAAGAGCCTCAGGCGGCCATACCAGCAAATTCAGGGCCCACCATTTCTGATTTGATCTGAATTATTATTGTCACATGTACTGGAATATAGTGAAAAGTATTGTTTTTTTGTGCACAATACAAAGCACACCATTCATAGAGTACATAGGGGACCAGGAAAGGAGAGGGTACAGAATATAGTACTACAGTCGCAGCAAATCAGTTTAATATACGGCAGGGAAGGAGCTATTCTTTAGTCAACTGATACATGATCTCAGACATTTGTATCTTTTTAACAATCTCTTCTGATTTTTTCAGGTGGCATAAGCATGTACCTGTTGCTTCTATGTCTCTCCTCTGAATCCTACCCTTTCATCAGATACTTACCTCTGTGTCATTCTTCTTTAAGATGCCCAAGAAATGCCACCTGGCCAGGCAGTGGTGGAAGAGCAAGAGAGCACTTGATTTTAGAATGCTTACATTATGTGTAAAACTTAGAGGTGGAGGCTGCACATGCTGAGACACCAAGTATAAGCTGCCAACAGAAAAAGCAGTGAACCAGAGAAAGATGGGCCCAGTCGTGTGAGAAATTCAATTAACAATAATCCAACAGCAAAACTTTTTTATTTCAAAAAGATTAGTTTATTTCATTCTGGAAGTTAGCTAAGAAAAGATAGTTACTAACACAAGTACACAAAGATTGGCTACAAATAACAGTTAAATGAATATATTATACTTGGATGTAAACCAAGGATTAGTTTATATTTGCCATTGGTCTGATATGTT
Organism: Sphyrna mokarran; assembly: GCA_024679065.1. NCBI lineage: Eukaryota > Metazoa > Chordata > Chondrichthyes > Carcharhiniformes > Carcharhinidae > Sphyrna > Sphyrna mokarran. Next base: position 96,998,091 of record JAGIQG010000003.1, on the reverse strand, counting down.
TTGAAACTAAGGTGCTGCATTGTGTGAATGAAGACCTTGAGGTTGTGGAGTTGCCTCTGCAGTTATGATAGCTTCCAATGTCAAATTGCTGAAGATTGTTTTAACAGATAAATTTAGTAGATGAAATCAGGGTTTACAGAGAGGACTGGAGAGTCCTTTCTTCTAGTTCTGTGACATTGCACTTTCAAATTAGTTACTTATAGCTGTTTCTCAATGTCTTTCTGTATCTCTGCCTGGATTGAAGTTTTTCAAAATGGCTCTCTCTGAATCTCTCTTTTTTCTGTCCTTTTCACATTTTTTGTAGGTAACCAGCATTATTGTGAGACCTATACAAGAATATCAAGTCATTTTTTATGTAAGGCAAGTGGTAATTCCATTAGTTAGCCAAAATCTCCTCATCTCCTAGAGTGATCAAAAAGGCAAGGTTGCTGATAATGATTTATCAGTCAATATCTCTGTATTTGGAGGAAAGCCATCAAGTTTGTTTGCTCTTTTGGAACATTCTTTTCAATTTTAAATGTACTTGTCCAAGAATGTCTCCTCTGTGTAACTGAAGGGGTTCCAGCCCAAATCCATAAGGAGAAAGTCAAGAGACTCTCAGAATCCATTTTAGACTATCTTTAAACTTAGTGCAAGGTTTACAAAATGTAACCCTCGAATAATATCATAACCACATACCATAACAAATGGAAACTCAGGTTCCTATCATGCAAGTTCAGAATGTTGCCATCATAACTGCAGAAGCAAATGTTCAAATGGGGCTTACAGGGTCTCAGGGCAATCCAAAAAATTGTCCTCTAACAGTTCATTAGGATTAATATCAAAACAAAATACTTTTTCAGATGCTGGAATCTGACATAAAAACAAAAAAAAATGCGGAGAAAAAAACAAAATGGACGGGATTTTCCAGCTATGCTCGCCCCAAAACCAGAAAATTGTACTCAAATTCCATAGTCCACTCCTTGCCTCTCCAATTCCCGCAGCAGGTGAAACGGAAAAACTTCCCCAATAGGTCTGGCACCAGCTGTGGCAAGAAAAAATAAAGTTAACATTTCGAGTAAGGATGACTCTTCTTCAGAGCTAGGATTGTTGTCCAGTGAAGTGGCAACAGCTTCACCCTCAGGATGAAACATCTTAAACATCTGCCACTCTGCCAGTGCCTCTGTTGCTTTTCCTCAGTCAACCCTTGCTGAGTTGGGACAGTCCACTGTGCGTTCTAAGGCTTGAGCTGCTCGACATTCTATAAAGTTAACTGCAGTCTCACCCCACTGATAATTAGTAGCCTTCCACCAGCCGTGCTGCAGCCACTGGGATTGCTCAGTGTAGTAACACCAGGACAGGCAAAGGTACACAGAAGACAGACATTAAGAGAGGATGACATCTTTGTAAGCAATTTTGCATGATTCATTTATAAATTATATTTGGAATGTTTATTTTGTGTTTATGCATTGTGGCCAAATGGATGCTGCAGCATGTCAATGGATTACTCTATAGTACTGTGTATGGCAGCATGACTTTCGTTGTATGCATGCAGTGCATATGTGAAGGTAGGGGGGGTGAAGGTAGTGAAGGTAGGTAGGAGTTTGACAACTCCTTGTTGTCAAAGAGTACTCTTTTCACTGTATTGTTTGTTTCTAGTGGCTTAAATGCAAGTTATAGCAGACTGTCACAGAATTAAGATATCATGACAACCATGTACTTAACTATCATTCTTTAATTTAAATCAGGTCTACAAGAGAGTTAGGAATCTGATTTTTTCGTGGTCTGTTTGACAGACACTTCTATAATCAGGAGCTGCTGGTTGTCTTTGAATTCTACTGCAACTGTGTGGACAAACATTGTTTTAATTCCCTCTGGCGAGATACTCCACAGACAGCCTGAGTCAGATCTGTAAGGAGGACAGGACTGTATTAATTTGTAGTCTATTTGACAGGCAACTCCGTAGCCAGCAGCTGTTGGTTGTAGATTTATATTTGGCAGGCTTCACCCAGATCACCAATCATTCTAAAGACAACAGCAATAGGGGAGACGACAGACTCCATGGTAACAAACAGCCACATAAGGAACTGGTTTACAAGGGGCAATTTCATGTTGAGTATTAGCACAGTGTCTTTGTTGTTCCTAATGGTCTGAGGATAGTATTGCCCATAATTACTGTAAATCTACTGTTATATTTGATACCATTCATTTATCAGTTTACTGTTTAATAAATCTGCCCAGTAGTTTATTGCCTAAGCCACAGTCTGGGTTTTTAATCTTCTGTCTTTCTAAAGTTGAGACTACATAGTATATTTGGTCAACTGAAAACACTGATGAAAAGTGCATGCCTGATCCCTGGGCTTGCTAGATTTATTGAGTTATTAGGAAAATAAAGGCACATTTCATAAGGAACGCATATTGACTTGTGCTAATTAACCCAGGAAGGCACCCATGTAAAAATCACAATTAATATAGCACTCCAAGATATTATATTTCATATTTAGCTGCATTGTATTTATTATCTATTGGTCCAGTTCATTAATCTATATGTTGTGCATTCTATTACATAGCCCTCTACCCTCTCTGTACTTTCACATTCTTCCTCACAAGTTGGCACATCCCCTAACTTTAATTTTAACAAGTGATTAGATTTCACCCCCCCCATGCCCAATTTTAAATTTTGTACATTGGAAAATGAGAATGCAGAACACTAACACCCAGGCCTACTGTAGGCTACATTTTGTCAACTCAAGAAATATTCTTTCACTCCAACCATTTGCCTTCTATTCTTAAGCCATCTCTATTCAATTTTTTTTAAAAGGCTGCTATACTTTTAATATGCACCTTAATCTTCATAAAACATTTCTTAGGTGGCACTACATCAAATGCCTTTTAAAGCCCCCATATATTACATCCACAGCCTTTCTTTTATCTACAGATTCAATAATTCCTGTGTTCTCTGGTTGAACACAGGGGAGTATGATAGGATGAGGATGGAATTGGCGAATGTAGATTGGGGGCGCAGATTAGTTGGTAGGACAGCTGAGGAACAGTGGAGGATTTTTAAGGAGATCTTTTTCAGTACTCAGCAGAAATATATTACGATGATAAAGAAAGACTAAGAGAAGAGACAACCAGCCGTGGTTATCGAAGGAAATAAAGGAGAGTATTAAATTAAAAGCTGATGCGTTCAGAATAGCTAAAAATAATGGGCAATTAGAAGATTTAAAAAACAACAAAGCATGACTAAGAAAGCATTAAAGAAAGGAAAGATAGAGTATGAAGCTAAATTATCTCTAAAAATGATAGTAAAAGTTTTTACAAATATATAAAGGAGGTTAGCGAGAGTGAACGTTGGACCCTTGGAGGACAAGAGGAGGTATTTAGCGGTGGGTAACGAGGAAACAGCTGAGGCTTTAAATAAGTTTTTTGTGTCGGTCTTCACGGAGAAGGACACAAATAACTTGCCGATTATCAAAAATAGAAGGGTGATAGGAGATGAGGTCCTTAATGCAATTACTGTCACTAGAGAGGTAGTGCTTGATAGACTAATGGAACTGAAGGTAGACAACTCTCCGGGACCAGATGGAATGCATCCCAGGGTTCTGAAAGAAATGGCAGAGGTGATAGTGGAAGCCTTAGTAATTATTTATCAAAATTCGCTGGACTCTGAGGAATTGCCGGAAGATTGGAAAATGGCTAATGTTATGCCGCTGTTTAAAAAAGATAGCAGACAAAAAGCAGGGAATTGTAGGCCAGTTAGCTTAACATCCATAATTGGAAAAATGCTAGAATCTGTCATCAAGGAAGAAACAGCAAGACACCTAAAAGAGAATGGTTTGATCAAGCAGATGCAGCATGGATTCGTGAAGGGGAAGTCGTGTTTACCAAATTTATTGGATTTCTGTGAGGATGTGACTAGTGTGGTAGACAGAGAGGAACAAGTGGATATGGTGTTTTTAGATTTGCAGAAGGCGTTTGATAAGGTGCCTCACAAAAGGTTGCTGCAAAAGATTAGGGTGCACAGAGTTGAGGGTAAGTTGTTAGCGTGGATTGAGGATTGGTTGTCTAACAGGAAGCAGAGAATTGGAATCAATGGACGCTATTCTGGTTGCAGTTGGTGACTAGTGGAGTGCCACAGGGATCAGTGCTGAAGCCTTAACTGTTTACCATTTACATAGACAATCTGGAGGAGGGGGCTGAGTGTAGGATAACAAAATTTGCTAATGACATGAAAATGAATGGAAAAGCAAATTGCGTGGAAGATGCGGAAAGTTTGCAGAGAGATTTGGATAGGCTGAATGAGTGGACAAGGACGTGGCAGATGGAGTATAACATTAGCAAATGTGAGGTTATCCACTTTGGTAGAAATAATAGTAGGAGGGATTATTATTTAAAGGGCGAAAAGCTGCAGCATGCTACAGTGCAGAGGGATCTGGTGGTCTTTGTGCAACAATCGCAAAAACCCAGTCTGCAATGCAGCAGATGACTAAGGCGGCCAATAGGATGTTGGCCTTTATAGCGAGAGGGATAGAATGTAAAAGCAGGAAGGTCTTGCTGCAACTGTACAGGGCACTGGTGAGGCAATAATTAGAGTTTTAGTCACCGCATTTGCAAAAGGATATATTGGCCTTGGAGGGAGTACAGAGAAGGTTCACCAGGCTGATACCAGAGATGAGGGATTATCTTATGAAGAGAGATTGAATAGACGGGGTCTGTACTTCTTAGAGTTTAGAAGGCTGGGGGGGGGGGGGGGGGGGGGGGGGGGAATCTTATAGAGACTTGCAACATAATGAATGGGCTACATAGGGTAGAGGTAAAGAGATTCTTCCCGCTTAGAAAGGATAGCAGAACTACAGGACACAGCCTCAAAATAAGGGGGGTAAGGGGCAGTTTAGATCGAAGTTGAGAAGGAACTTCTTCACTCAAAGGGTGGTGAGTCTCTGGAATTCTCTACCCATTGAAGTGGTGGAGGCTACCTCACTGAATATATTTAAGTCACGGATAGATAGATTTCTGATAGACAAGGGAATTAAGGGTTATGGGGAGAAAGCAGGAAAGTGGAACAGATTCACTTTAGATTAGCCATGATTTTGTTGAATGGCAGGGCAGGCTCAAAGGGCTAGATGGCCTACTCCTGCTCCTTTTTCTTATGTTATGTTCTTAATTCTTTGGAAGAATTCAATTAGTCAAGCATGACCTGCTCTTTATAAATCTGAGTTTACTGTCTCTATTTAGTCTTTATTTAAGTGTTCACAAATGTCATTCCAGTTCTTGCCACCAAATTGGTCTATAAATACCTGTTTATCACTTTCAATTTTTGATTAATATAAAATGTGTCATCCTCCAGCCTTCAATACACTTCCTGTTTTCAGATTGTTTTGGAATATTATACCTGGTACCCAGGGATGGGCAATAAATGTTGGCCCAGCCAGTCATGCCCACTTCCCATGAAATAAAAACCTCTGCTATTTCTTCAAAACAATGTGCAATGTATTAACATAAAGAACAGTCCAAAAAGCAGAGTCAACACTAGCAGAAAAATGAGCATAGACTGCAGCATCTTCCCGGACAAAGTTCAATTTTTTTTAACATGGATAATATATTTGAAATCCATGATGACATAGTAATTCTAAAGAGAATGCAAATGGCTACAGAGACATAAGAACATTCCAAACCAAAAAAGTTTAAGTGAGGAGGGATGAGCACTAAAATGTGGTCAGGGAAAAGGCAAGTATCTCAGATTACAGGGAATGAAGATTTGCCTGTCAGTGAGGAACAGTGGGAGGAGAACATGTAGGAGGGCCAGAGGAATCAAAAGCTCAGGGTAGGAGAAGCATTGGACAAGACTATCATAATAAGCAAGGGTAACACACCTGAGGGAATTAAATATATGGATGATCATTTTAAATTTGAGGAGGCGTTGGAGGATTGAGAGCCATATTCAGCTAATGAGAACTGGGCTTGTGGTTGACCACAATGGCATAATGGCACAGTGATTGGCGCTGCTGTCTCTCAGTGCCAGGGACCCAGGTTCAATTCTGGCCCCGGGTCACTGCTAGTGAGGAGTTTGCAGGTTCTCAGTGTGTGTACGAGTTTCCTCCCAAAGTCCAAAGATTGGTTGGTTAATGCTAAACTGTTTCTTACTGTCAGGGGGATTAGAGGGTAAATATGTAGTGTTATGGGGATAGGGCCTGGATGGGATTGTTGTCAGTGCAGGCTCAATGAGCCAAATAGCCTCCTTCTGCATTGTACGGATTATATGATTCACAACGTAAAGGAACTCAGGAGCAGGAGTAGATCATTTGGCCTTTCAAGCCTGCTTCTCATTCAATATGATCATGGCTGATCTGATTGTAGTCTCCACTTTCCTAGTGTGCACCCATCAAAAACCTGTCCAAATTGCCCCAGTCTCCATTGCTCTCTGGGAAAGGGAATTCCCACATACGAAATGCTCTGAAAAATTCTCATTTCCTCTCCTTAAAAGGCAGACCTCATTCTTAATCTGTGCTCCCTTATTCTAGTTTCCCTCCACAAGTGACTTGGTCTAAGATAAAATGAGATTGCAAAGTTCCGGCTGTGTTGAAGATTATGGAGGGAGAGAGGAGGGGGATCAAGTTGGGATAGATGAAGCAGCGATAGATTGAAATAGTGATTTCAGCAAGTGATGCTATAGATATGGAGGAGTATGACCTTTCTGATAGGGAAGATATTGGCCAGATCACTACCAGCTCGCCCGCCACAGGAACAGCGTGGGCAAGGGTCCGGCAATGGAAATATCTGTTGTTCTCAGAACAGAATAACTGGTCTTGCTCGAGTGAGGCCGTAAAATCCCACCCATTGTCAGGATCACAGGTCAGAAGGAAGAGCACATCACAATTACAGTCTGAATCAGCCCAAGACAATTACAAAAGAAAATGGCAAGTTAATGGAGTTTAAGGATAGAAGACAATTGTACAAATAGACTTGCTGTTTAGCTGAAGAATAGCCAATAATTCACTGACCTCCTCCAAGTCTGAACTGTAGACCATACAGGCCTGTTGCAACTGTCGGAACTCCTTTCCGACAGTTTTCTCCTCAATATTTATCTTCATTATTAGGTGTTATCCATTCTATTGCTCTCCTCCCCAGACATTCTGCAGTCTTTCTTTCTCCTTTCTCTACAGTAGTAATAACAGTAGTAGCTGTTATTAGTCTCTGTAATGAAATTGCATTCATCATCCTTTAGTCACCCCACCCCTGCTTTATCTATCCTGCTTCAGTAAAAACTAACAATGGAATTTTCTGTTTCCCTCGATTAGTCATTTTAACTGTGCCAGAAACCACAGAGAGGTTAAACCTTCTGCCAGTGGGGTAAAATATACCATTTTTCTCTTATTCATATTTATCTAACCTCATGATCAAATTTCCCATTAATCACTTCAGTGCCAACTCCCCTAGTACAATGCTGTGCAGTTCACGTAGCTTCCATACAGTCTCTGCTAACTTTCACCTCTCCTTACAAAGCAGACTTTATGATCGATCCTCAATTTCTGCATCTCAGACCTGAGAGAAAGTAGTAGCCACTCCACTTGGCCCTCATCTTAATCACTTACCTATTGATCACACTTTGATTCCCATTCTTCTCCCAATCACTTTCTCCCCCTTTTCAGATTTCTGAGTCACAGCTGTTCCTGGACAATGTCAAGTCTAGATATTTCCCCCGACAATGGTAGCTGTAGCTAAGTTGGCAGCATGCTTCCCTCTGAAGCGTACACATGGTTCTGGGTTCAAGTCCCACCCTAGGGCAAGAGCACAAAGATCAAGGCTGACCATCGAGTACAATACATGATGCACTGTTGGAAGTGCTATCTGTGGATGTAATGTTAAGCAAAGATCCTATTTGGTTGCTCGGGTAGATGTAAACTATCCCATGGCACTATTGTGAAAAGCAGCAGGGGAATTATCCCTTGTGTCTTGGTAAGTTATTTATCCCTCAATCAACATCAGAAAAACAGATTATCCAGTCATTACACGTTGTTGTTTACAGGAGTTTTTTGAGCGTAAATTAACTCCCACGTTTCCTACGTTAAAGCAGTAATCACACTTGGTAAGTACTTCATCAGCTTAACAGTGCTTTGAGATATCCCGTGGTTGTGAAAGGCTGTATGTAAATGCATGCCTTGAGTTTTATTCACTACACAGCGTACATAGTTGTCTCAAAGTCAGCAATCTACAGCACATCAACCCAATGACAATTTGGTACGTATATTCATCTTGTAATCTGCTCAAAAATCCATGCATATTGTACCGTAAACCTTTTGAAAAATCTGTTTTACCATGAAAAGCGTTGAATCTGTTTCTCATGCCTGTCATTTTACAAGAAAAAAAAAGGAAAATCCTTTTCTGGTTAGTGTGAAAACAAAGAGGAGTTTTTGGTGACCATTTTATTTCTAAAAAGTGATAAACAGTTGCTCAGTAATACAGAACTTGGCTATTGCTGAAGCTGAGACACACATTAGTTAAAATTTACCTCTCCAACCTATCATGTAGCAGCAGAGACAGACTACAATTGGCTAGTGGTTGGATCTTCTGGTCCAGTCGTTGTCAATGGGTTGAATGCATCCTTTGCCATTGTGAAACCCACAGCAGAGCCATGAGATCTTACCAGCATGGACAGTTTGCCTTGCACTTAAGATAAATGCAAGAATACCAAATTTCAAATGATCGCAATTTAGGCTACAGGAGAAAAGGCTGCTGATTGGTTGGCAAGTTGCCTCTGATTGGCAGAGACATTCCCATGCTGAAAGCCATGCAAATAATCAATATAATTGGTTAAGCTCATAATATGGCTCCTTTTTTGAATTGTCCAGGAGCTGAGAGAGCCTACAGTTCCCAATTGCTTTCTCCAAGAGGACAAGTCATTTACATCTTGATATATAAAGCTTTAGCTCACTTGGCTAGATGGTTGGTTAGTGATGCAGAGTGATGTCAACAGTGCGGTTCAATTCCTGTACCGGCTGAGATTTTTCGCAAAGATTTAGCTTTTCAACTATGCCCCTTGCCTAGAATGGGGTGATTGGTTAGATCACCACAAATCAATCAATGATCATCTGAGACTATCGCCACTTTACTATACGCAAGAACTATAAAATATTTGACAGCATTTTTTTAAAGCTCATTTTATGCAATGCATATAGAAAAGCTTTGTAAAGTGTTTTAATTTTGTTAAGGTTCATATTTGGACACCAAATTTATACACATATGGAATAAATATTCATACTCAGTTAACTGTTGTTAGTACATCTTCACACTCGTACTTTGTTTTCACCAATGGGAAAAGAGATAATATTCTGTTAACTAATTGGCAAAACAAAATAAATCCCTTAGCCTATCATAATTCTTCAGCTGAAGGATTGTTTCATTGTGATTCATAAGTTTTTTGAAACAAAAGTTTAGTCGAATAATTTCTCAATTTCTTGCTCTAATACTTTCCCAAAGCCAGTTTGTTCTTAGAATATTTTAATTATTCTGATATCAATACCAACCTAAAAACTTTTTTCTTCCCAATGTTTTGTACCTTTTTCATAGAATCTACAGTGCAGGAGGCCACCATTTAGCCATCGAGCCTACACCGATAACAATCCTATCCAGGTCCTATTCCCGTAATCCCACATATTTACCATCCTAATCTCCCTACTACTAAGGCCAATCGACCTAACCCACACATCTTTAGACTGTGGAAGGAAACCGGAGCACCCGGAGAAAACCCAGGCAGACACGGGGAGAATGTGCAAACTCCACAGAGACAGTGACCTACAGCGGGAATCAAACCCAGGTCCCTGGCGCTGTGAAGCAACAGTGCTAACTACTGTACCACCCCTCTTCAAAAATCAATGGCAAATGTTTTACAGTATTGGCTTGGTCTACCAACAGGCCTTCAGCTGCGATCTCACCCAAGTGAGTACCTTAAGAACTCAATATTGACAAACTACTTTTTAGTTTACCACCACTGAGCCAAATCCTTTCATCAAATGTCCACACATACGTTCCAGCATTGAGCCAGAGAGAGTGATTTTTTTTTTCTCTGCCCAACCTGGGGAAACGGAGGTGAATCCCACAGCTCCAACTAAGATTTTAGAAATTAGCATGGAATGAAACTTGCTTTGTTAAATTTAGTAACGCACACAAGTGCATTCATTTACTGTGTTAACTCATGTGTATGTAACTGCCAGGGCGATATTAGAAAAAGTGTAAAATATATTGAAATAAGCAGATTGGAATTCTCCTTTATCATTTTAAAATGTTCTTTCACCTTACCATCACCTTCCCAAACACTGTTCAGTTGCCAGTCTACCCATCAGCCAACATTGAATGTGACTGTATGTTGGAATCAACATTTGACCACCATATTCCAGCTGATACTTACGTGAAACCTGACAAAACTCAATTACTGAAAGGCTGATTCGAACTAGAAATGAGATCAAGTACCTCTTCTCTTGGATGTGTTCAACTTGCACTGTGGGAGTTATTGGGTCTTAAATGAAAGAATCTCTGATGTAGAATGCATTTAATGATGAGCAATGCAATAACAACTTATAGAGTGCCTTTAAACGTAACAAATGCCTCAGTGTTTCAAAGGAGCACTATAAAGCTAAATATGAAACTAAACAAAATAAGGAGATAGTACTCCTTATTGACCTTGCGAAGATGGTGGTGAGTAAGGTGCCTTGTTGAATGCACAGTGTTGTCATAGAGGAAGTTCCAAGATTTTGATCCAAAGGCAGACAAGGAACAGTGATATAGCTTCAAGTCAGGCTTGTGTTTAATTTGCAGGGTAACTTGCAGACATTGGTAGTCCATTCATTTGCTGCCCTTGTCCTTCAAGAAGGTAGAAGTTGCCAATTTGGAAAGTGCTGTCAAAGCAGGTTTGGCAAGTTACTGCAATGCATCTTGTAGATGGTACCCACTGCTGCCACTGTGCACCAGCAATGGAGGGAATGAATGTTTAAAGTGGCAGATCATGTGCCTAGATAGAAAGGCAGGGAAGTGTAGAGAAATCCTGAGTTTAGGCCCCAGGAAGCTGAAGGCAGAATCAGCAAACAGAATGATTAAAATTGGAATTCTCAAGAGGCCAGAACTGATGAGCCAAAATGTTTTGATGACTGTAGGAGATTATAGAAATGGTGGAGTGGGGTTTGGGAGGCAGAGGACTTGGAGTGGCTACAGGAGATAGGCATGGGTGCTGCAAAGCCATGGTAGGATTTAAAAACAAGGATGAGAATATTAAAATCAAGGCTGGGCACCCACGTAAATCAGTGAGCACAGCAGTGATAGGTTAATGGGACTTAGTGCCAATTAAACCATGGACAGCCGAGTTGATAACTTTATATTTATAGAAGTTAGAAGACCAACCTGGAATGCTTGGGGATCTGTCAAGTCAAGAAGTAACAAATGCATGAAAGAGTTTCAGCAACAGATGAGCAGAGACAGCGATAAAGTGGACTACGTTATGAAGGTTGAAATGCGAGTTCTTAGTAATGATGCAAGTACGTTGTCAGAAGCACACCTTGGGACCAAATATGAGACCAAGGTTGTGAACAGATTGGTTTAGTCGCAGACCATTGCGAGTGAGACAGATGAAATTAGCTAGGTTGCCAAAGAGAATGTAAACAACAGCTTCAGTTTTCCCAATAGTTAGAGGAATTTTCTCCTCATCCATTGCTGGATATCAGATAAGTAGTCTGATAACTTGACAACGGTAGAGGAGAAGAGGTGGTGGTGAGATTGTGCCACAGACTTGGATGACCAACTGAACACACTGTCTTTTCGCATTTGACAAACAATATTTAAATATCCACAAGCAATGGAAAATTTTCCAATTTTCTAGAGAATTAAACATTCCTATAATTTAAAAAATATGAAATTCATTTCCATGTCAATTAACTGCAGATTGATAAGTATAACCTACTTTAAAGTTAGGCTGAATAGATCTGACTTTAGATGGTTGAGCATTCATTATAGTAGGGACTTCTGGTTTAAATCTCCATTCTAGCATCTGTCAGCGTATATTGAGAATCAAAACAGACAAAAGGCAGGAACTGAAAAGAAAATAGTGACCCCTTCAGCACCAGCCAAACAGTTGACATGCTACTTGATAATCATCAAAGAAAGTTTGAAAAGTATATATTTACAACAAAATAAAAAGTTTTGCTATAACTAAAGGCATTTTTACTTTTTCCTGTAAAATACAGTCCAATGTGATTTCAAATACATCACACTGCACTTGGGGATATATATTGTTTTTCTCTTATTGCCTGAGGGTAACAACCATTAACTATGGCACTCAATTATAATTCACATATTAAGCATAAAGAATGTATTTTTTTTAATGTACAAGGAGTAGGGATCATGTTAACTTCATATCTTTGTGGCACTTTAAAAAAAACTCATGCTGAAATACAAAAAACAATTGCAATAATTCATGTGTTGTTAGGAAGATGCAAAATATTCAAGTGGCTAAATTGAACTGCATGGAATGTAAAGTTCAATCAATATCCTGAAGTTTTGTTAAATTATCTTTAGCGTCCAGAAGACATTTTAAAGGGTTTATTTTGTAAGTTACATCCATCAATATTTACATGGTTTAGGAGATTATGTTTGATGATATTGTAAATTATACATGGGCTCAATCTAGTGGAAATGCACCAGTCAGTTGGTATTGAGAAAAAAAAGGGTGACATTACTGGATCATTCATTTTTCGCATTCTTTAATAGTGACAATTTATGTTGGTTAATTCAAAATACTGAAAACACAGTGGGTCTGCCAATCATACTACATCACTCCTATGTAAGCAATGAGGGTCTATTCCGAAAAGATCAGTCCACCACCAATGTCAGCCAATTAGTTACTTTGCATTTATTTGTAAGAATATCCAGTTCCTGGTTCATGTTAATATTTTGGAGGTAATTTTTAGTTCTGGGAATATTGTTAATTCTGTGGTGGATTGAAATATTGGGAGGTGAACAGCTGCTGAGGTAATCCAAATTGGAATGGCTTTTGAAGGAATTCAGATAGGTCTTCAAAAATGAAAAGTTTAAATCTTGTGTGAGGGAGAAAAAGTTAGAAATTTTGTGACTCTGGCAACTGACACCTCAAACAGTTGCTGAGAAATTGGTCATCTGCCATTTAATATGCAGTGTGTTCAACCATAGTTTGCCTGTTAATTCATATTTACATCATGTTACTTCTGCACATTAGAATGCAAGATATTGTAAATTGTTTTGTTTTTCTAACTTTGTGTAGTGAAGTTTATTTTGTTTAAAACTTTGAATTTTGTGGCTTTAGTCACCTCATAGGTAATTGATATTTTAAACTTTAAAGAAAAAGCTACTGATCCCTAGAAGATAACAACAAAATAAACAGAAATAATGCTAAAATTTCATGAATCACTGGTTCAGCCTCAACTATAGTTTTGTGAATAATTATGGGCACCATATTTCAAGAAAGCTTGATACCGTAGCACAATGGTTAGCACTACTGCTTTATAACACCAGGGACCCAGGTTCGATTCCCACTTTGCATCACTGTGTAGCGTTTGTACATTCTCCCCATAACTGCGTAACTTTCCCCCCCACATAGTCCATAGGTGTGCGAGTTAGATAGATTCGCTCTGCTAAATTGCCCTTAGTGTCAGGGGGACTAGCTGCAATTACGGGAATAGGGCCTGAATGGGATTGTGATCGGTGCAGAGATGAATGGCCACATTCTACACTGAAGGATTCTATGATTCTAAGATATCAAGGCCTGAGAAAGGACGCAAGGGAGGTTTACCCAAGATAAAGAATGTCAGTTGTGAGGAGATGTTGAAAAATACAGGACTGTTCTCATTGGAATGGAGATGGTTAAGAGGAAACCTAGGAAAGGTTGGAAGGTGATAGTTAGCTTCGAAACAGTAGTTAATAGAAATTGGTTTCCCCCAGCAAGTGAGCCAATATCCAGAAATCAGAGAAATGAGAGATTATACTTAGGAAAAATGTGAAAAAATGGGTTCCAATGCAGAAAAGGAAGCAAGGTTTTGCAAAGTTCATTAAAATCAAGGGGACAAAAAAGTTGGAATTCTCTCCAAATAAATTAGAGAGTTAAAAGTTAATTTTCACATTAACTAGCTATTAGGGCAGAGGACACATCATCACTTAAGAAAATTGGATAAGTATACAATAAAGGAAAAGGGCAAATAAATTAAATTAGAAATAGAAAGCTCCAATTGAGGAGCTAGCATTAGCACAGCCTGATTGACTAATGAATCTTTATGCTGTAATTTGTCATTTTTTCTTCTTTTTTCTTTGGTGACCTACCTTTAAATGTAGGTAATTTTACAACAGTTTCTGTGAATGGCATATGTGTTCTATTTTCAGAGTTAAAATATCAAACCATTTCTTCAGTACAATTTCCTAGCTTTTGCCTGCAATTTTCTCTCTTCTCTTCAAAAGCTGCCTCTCTAAACCACAAGCTCATTCTTCTTCCCTGAACCTAGACCAAGTGAGACAACAAACAGAAACCCAATACCGTCCTCACTAGAAGTCCACCACCATCTGGTCCCTCTCTATACGTAGTAAAGCCAATTTGAGTGTTCAAATGTGTTGTTGTCATTAAGATTAGCTAACCCTACACAGCAATGATTTGCCATAATTAGACATGGTAATTTCCAATAACCATAAAAGACAGACAGTTGGATTTTAGATTCTTTCCAAATAATACTCAGAATCAAAATGTGACATTCACTTACCTTTCAAGCTTCTGATCAGCAAGTGCAGTTGTTGTTCACATCCCATTCTTATCCTAATATCAGCTAAATCACAGAATACAATGAAACAGTACAACATATTCTACCTATACCAGCCTTTTGAAAGCTCTCTCAAATTAGTCCCATTTTTATTCTCTCTATAACCTTGCAATTTCTTCCCTTCAAGTTTTTTTTAATCCAATTACTCTTTGAAAGTTACGACTGAATCTACTTTCACCATCTTTTCAGGCAATGCAACCTGTGGAAAATGTTCTCATTTTCATCTCCATGTCACAACAATTTGCTAAATAAGAAAAAAAAATGAAGTCACCTCTGGTTCTTTTATCAATCACCTTATATCAATGTATTGGACCATTCTGCACCAGAAACCACTTCTGATTATTTTCTGCATCAAAATTCTTCATAATTTTGAACATCTCTATAAAACTTCCATTCAACCTTTTCTTCCCTAAGGAGAACAATCCTGCTTTCTCTATTTTCTCCATATCAGTGAGTTCCCCAGTACAATTCTAGCAAATCTCTGTACCCTCCCAAAAACGTGACACACTCAAGTATAGTGCCCAGAACTGAGAACAGCATTTCAGTTGGAGTCCAACCTGTGTTTTATAAAGGTTAATTATAACTTTTTTTTATTGCCCAATGCCATTTCATATAATGCCAAGGATCCTATATACTTTTATTCTTAAAAGAACAGTCTTACCAACTTGCCTTACTACCATCAAGTATTTGTTTACATACACTCAAGACTCTGCTCTTGCAAACCTTTTAAAATTGTGTCATTTAATTTACGTTGCCTCTTAAACCATAAGGAATAGGCCGTTTGGCCCCTCGAACTTCCACCTCTACTCAATAGGATCATGGCTGCTTGGACATTCCTCATTGACTTTCCTGCCCTTTCCCCTTAACTCTCAATTCTCTTACCGATCAAAAATCTATCCATCTCAAGTTCAAATGTATACAAGGACTCTGTCCCCATAAGGAGTTCCAAAGACATTCAGTCTTCAGGGAAGAAATTCCTTCTCATGTCAATCTTAAATAGGCACCCTTTACACTGAAACTATGTCCTCTGGTCCTTTCAGTATTTATCCTGTCAAGCCCCTTAAAAATTCTATATATTTCAATGAGATCACCTTTCATAATTCCAATTAGAGTGCCAATCTGTTTAACATTTCCTCATAAGACAGTCATTCCATACTAGGGATTATCTTGGTGAGCCTTCTTAGAACTGCCTCCAATGAAGTAACATCTTTCTTTAATTAAGTGGACAAAAACTGCTCACCAATAACTTGTGGTCTCACCATAACTTGTAGAGTTGCAGCAAAACTTCCCTACTGACATACTCTACCCTCTTGAAATTAGGGCTAACACTTGATTAGCGTTCCCGATTATCTGCTACATCTGTGTACGAGCTGTGTTTCATGTACAAGTCCCCCAAGTTCCTTAATGTTGAAGCTTTCTGCAATTTTTCTCCATTTAAATAACACTTTTTTTATCCTCCCTTCTAAAATGAACAACTTCATATTTTCCCACACTATATTCCATTTGCTAACTTTTTGTTCACTTACTTAACAAAACAATATCTTTGCAAAATGTCTGTACTCTTCTCAACTTGCCTAACCACCTATTTTTGTGTCATCTGCATATTTGACTGCAGCACGTTTCCCTCTTTCCTCCAAGTCATTAATATATATTGTAAAAGTTAGGGTCCCAGCACCAATCCTATCACAAGGGTTACAGGCTAGCAACTTTAAAAAGAATCCTTGCTGTTTCCTACCTATTACCCAATTCTCTATCCATGCCAATTTATTTCCTCCAACACCATGGGCTCTTATCTTCTCATTCTTCCTACCAAAATCACTCACTCTCCATTTTACTACATAAAATTTCACCTGCTACATATCCGATCATTTCATCTGTGTGTATCCTGAAATTTGTTACTATCCTGGCTTGCTGGTTATTACGTTTCCAAGTATTGTGCCATCTGCAAAGTTGGGAATTTATGCCTTGTATACCAGTTCAGATCATTTATATACTTTATACCAAAAAGGGCAGTGGGTCTTAATATAAATTCTCTTAATATAGACTCCTATGAGATCACCATCTCTAGCCAGGAAGCCATTCTTTCACCATTACCTCTGCTTTCTGCACCTTAGCTAATTTTGTATCCATGTTGCTGCTGCCCCTTTAATCCCATGGGCAGCAATTTTGCTAGCAAGCATTTATATGGTATTTTATCAAATACCTTTGAAAGTTGATGTCCATAATATTAACTGATCTACCCTCATCAATTCTATCCATATATAATTGATAGCCCAGAAACAGCTATAAAGCAGGAAATGGAAGAGAGAGGAACTCAAGAAAATTATAGTCACCAGGGAAGTGATACTGAGTAAATTGTTGGAGCTGCAGGCTGGCAAGTGCCTGATAGACTTCATCTTAGGGTCCAAAGAGAAATGGCTGGTAAGACAGTTGATACATTGGTTTTAATTTTATGAAATTCCTTTGATTAGGGGACAGTCCCATTAGATTGAAAGGTAGCAAACTATTATTCAGAATGGAAGTGAAACAAAGTGGGAAATTGCATGCCAATTACTTTAACATCTGTCATAGAGAAAATGCTAGGAGCTATTACTAAAAATGCTATTTCAGGGCATTTCAGTAAGTTCAAGATAATCAGAGTCAACATGGTTTTGCAAAAGGGAAATCAGGTTTAACTAACATGTTGGCATTCTTCGATGAAGTAAGATGTGCAATTGATAAAGGAATGGATATACAGTACCCAGATTTCCAGAAGGCATTTGGTAAGTTACTATGGAAAATAAAAGTTTGTGATATAGGGTATAACATATTGACAAGGATGGAAGATTAGTTGGCTAACAGGAAGTGGATAATAGGCACAAATGGGCCTTTTTCAGGTTGGCAGGATATAACGAGTGATGTGCCAAAAGAATCACTGTCAGGACTCAACAATTTACAATTTATAGAAATTACTTGGATGGAGGGATGGCTGCCAAATTTGCAGTTGAAACAAAGGTAGGTAGCAAAATAACTTGAAGAGGCCATAAAACGGCTACAAAAATATATAGCTAGGTTTAATGAATGGGTAAAGATCTTTCAAATAAAGAATAATGTGGGAAACTATCCCTTTAGCAGGAAGGACGAAAAGTAATTATCTAAATGGTGAGAGATTGCAAAGTTCTAAGGTGCAGAATGATCCGGCTAATAAAAGCAAAATGCTGCAGATGCTGGAATCTGAAACAAAAACAGAAAATGCTGGAAAATCTCAGTAGGTCTGACAGCTTCTAAGGGGAGAGAATAGACCCAATGTTGAGTGTACATGAACATTCAGTGTTGACATTGACTAACTAGATTGAGTTTTATTAAATAAACATAGTTTGCCTTTGATAAACCATTGCTGATTCTCATTTATTAGCTCGTATTTTTCCAACAATTATAGATTATTGAATTTATAGGTTTCTGTTTTAGTCTCTAGAAATTGTGCTATGATTTTCTGCATTTAAGTTTTTCTAAAAAACCTTGATCATTTCCCAAGCATGTAGGCAAAGCAGTTCTAAGACTGTTTGCCATACTATACTTGGGTCAACCCCAAGTTTGGCTTAGTAATATCATCTGATTTTCTCTTCCTTCCTCTGACTCAGCACCTGGTCTTACACTACCTCACTTGGTAGTTGGTAGCAGAGTTTGAAACTGTGGCAGAATGCAGGATCAAAATTATTCCATTATCTTTGGCAACATGTGTCATAGAACATAGAACACTATAGCACAAACAGGCCCTTTGGCCCACAAGTTGTGCTGATCATATTATACCTACCAGGCCATAGAACTACCTGTAATTCCCAATCCCATTAAATCCCATGTATTCATCCAGAAGTCTCTTACAAGACCCCAGCGAGTTTGCCTCTACCACCACTGATGGCAACCGATTCCATTCACTCACCAACCTCAGTGAAAAACTTACCTCTAACATCTCCTCTGTACTTGCTCCCCAGCACCTTAAACCTGTGTCTTCTCATAGCGACCATTTCAGCTCTGGGAAACAGCCTCTGGGAATCCACTCTATCTATTCCTCTCAACATCTTATAAACCTCTATCAGGTCGCCTCTCAACCTTCATCTCTCCAGGGAGGAGACCTAACTCTCTCAACCTATCTTCATAAGGCATGCCCCCCAATCCAGGCAACATCCTTGTAAATCTCCTCTGCATCCTCTCAATAGCTTCCACATCCTTCCTACAGTGAGGCGACCAGAACTGCACACAATACTCCAAGTGGGGTCTGGACAAGAGTCTTATAAAGTTGCAGCATTACCTCCCGACCACTAAACTCAATTCCTCTATTAATGAAGGCCAGTACACCATATGCCTTCTTGACCACATCCTCCACTTGCGGGGCAGATTTAAGAGACCCATGGAACCAGATCCCAAGATCCTTCTGCTCCTCAACACTGCCAAGACTTCTACCCTTGATATTATACTGCTTCATCCCATTGGTCCTGCCAAAAAGGACCACCACACATTTATCCGCGTTGAAGTCCATCTGCCACTTATCCGCCCAGTCTTGCATCCTATTTATGTCTCGCTGCAACTTCAGACATCCCTCCAGACTATCCATAACACCACCAATCTTCGTATCGTCAGCGAACTTACTAACCCATCCCTCCATTTCCTCATCCAGGTCATTTATGAAAATGACAAACAGCAAGGGTCCTAGAACAGATCCCTGGGGCACTCCACTGGTGACTGACCTCCATGCAGAAGACCCAACACAACTACTCTCTGCCTTCTGTAGGCAAGCCAGTTCTGGATCCACAAGGCCAAAGCCCCGTGGATCCCATGCCCTTTCACCTTTTCAAGAAGTCTTGCATGGGTACCTTATCAAATGCCTTGCTGAAATCCATGTAAACCACGTCCACTGCTCTTCCTTCGTCAATGTGTTCAGTCACATTTTCGAAGAATTCAACTGGGCTCGTAAGGCACGATCTGCCCTTAAAGCCATGTTGACTATTCCTGATCATATTGAATTTCTCTAAATGCTCATAAATATCTCTCAGAACCCTCTCCATCAACTTACCGACCACTGAGGTTAGACTCACTGGTCGGTATTTGCCCGGGTTATCCCTATTCCCCTTCTTGAAAATAGGCACCACATCCACAATCCTCCAATCTTCCGGAACTTCTCCCATCTCCATCGGCGACGCAAAGATCATTGCCAGAGGCTCTGCAATCACATCCCTCACCTCCCGCAGTAACCTGGGATACATCCCATCTGGACCCGGTGATTTATTTACCTTGGTGGAATTTAACAGTTCCAACACCTCTTTCTTAATGTCCACATACTCAATCTTTTCAGTTTGCTGCATTCCTGTAGTACAACCCCCCAGGTCACTCTCCACTGTGAATACTGAGGCAAAGTACTTATTAAGCACCTCTGCCATTTCTTCTGGTTCCACACAGACTTTTTCTCCTTCATCTTTTATAGGTCCTATCCCTCCTCTTCTCATCCTTTTACTCTTCACATATTTGTAGATGCCTTGGGATTCTCCTTAATCCTACCCCATCAAAGCCTTCTCGTGACCCCTTCTGGCTCTTCTAATTTCCTTTTTAAGCTCCCTTCTATAAGTCTTATATGCCTCTAGATCCTTAACATCCTCTAGCTCCCTGAACCTATTGTACAACTTTCTTTTCTTCCTAACTAGGTTCATCATAACCTTTGTGCACCATGGTTCTCTTGACTTACCAAAATCTCCTTGTTTCACCGGAACGTCGTTGTGCAGAGCTCCAGACAAACATTCCTTGAAAATCCGCCACCTTCCTTCAGTACTCTTCCTTAAGAACACCTCCTTCTAGTTTACTCTTCTAATTTCCTGCCTAATGATTTCATATTTCCCCCTACTCCAGATAAACACTTTCCTATCCTGCCTGATCCTATCTCTTTCCAGTGCTATCGTGAAGGAAATAGAATTATGATCACCATTCCTGAGATGCTCTCCTACCGAGAGATTTGGCACCTGTCCTGGTTCATTAGCCAGCACCAGGTCAAGTACAGCCTCTCCTCTTGTAGGCTTATCCATGTGCTGTGTCAGGAAACCCTCCTGAACACACCTAACAAACTCCTCACCATCCAAACCCCTTACCCTGGGGACATTCCAGTCGTTTGGGAAATTAAAGTCTCCCATCACAACAATTCTGTTATTTCTATATCTCTCTAGGATCTGTTTCCCTATCTGCACTTCAACATCCCTGTCACTATTGGGAAGCCTATAAAAAACACCCAAAGTTTTCGACCCCTTGCTGTTCCTAACTTCCAGCCACAGAGACTCTGTAGACAGTTCCTCCACAGCATCCTCCAGCTGTGACTCTGTCCCTGATCAACAGTGCCACTCCCCCATCTCTTCTACCTCCCTCCCTGTCCTTCCTGAAGCATCTAAGTCCTGGCACCTGAAATACTCAGTCCTGTCCCTGAGACATCCAAATCTCTGTAGTGGCCACCACATCACATTTCCAAGCAGCAATCCAGGCCCTGAGCTCATCCACTTTATTCACTACACTCCTGGCATTAAAATAGACACATCTCAGACCCTCAGTCTAGGCGCTTCCCTTCTCCATCACCTGTCTAACCTCCCTCTCATACTGTCTATAATCCTTCTCTACTTGGGAGCTAATCTCCTCGCTCCCAGTCACCTCATCTCGATTCCCTCCCCCCAACCTTTCTAATTTAAAGTCCCTTCAGAAGTCCTAGCCAGCCTTCCCGCCAAGATACTGGTCCCCCTGGGATTTAAGTGCCACCCATCTTTATTGTACAGGTCACACCTGCCCCTATAGAGACCCCAATGATCCAAGAAGCAGAACCCCTGCTCCCTGTCATGGTCAAGGTAAATGTTTATTTCTTAGTATTACATCTGCTATTTGCTATGTTATTAGAAGCACATCCGATTTTAAAACACAATTGTGACTGCTTTTTGGTTGACCATGTTTTTATAGACACACTTAAAACACAAGATTTTCTTTTTTAAAAATAAAAATCAGTCCACTGTTAAATTGAACAAAACACAGCTTGCTCAAGTTGCTCTTTCATGAAATTTCAATTTATATTTGATTATTATCACTTCAGGTGAATTGCAACTGCCCATCTGGTCATATTGGTGTTATGGCCAACACTGAACATGCACTAACATCTAGAAAAACAATATTCTTCAAGTGCAGGGGCAGAATCAAATTCTAAATGTCGCAAGTGTGAAAACAAGAGAGTTCCACACCAGCCTTTAGGGCAAGCTTGGCTCTGCAATTTTCCAGCACTCCAACAGCTGGGAATTTTGGAATGGCAAACTTAAGTACGCCAGGGGAGCCAGCTTCTCAAGTGCAGTTGCATGGTGCCTTGATCGGGCAGTGAAGTGGGAGATCTTCTTCACCCCACCCCCACAGACATCAGATAGAGCTCTCAACTTGTACAGCTGGTCGATCAACACGCTGAGCTGGTATGATAATATGTGAGGCCAAAACTCTGATTCGTGCCTGGTCCTGTTTTGCTGACCTTGCACAATAGCACCTGAGCATTCTGAAGCCAGCTTGCCTGGCATCTTCGGACTTAGCCCCCAGCTCACCAGCGCAAAGTTCCTAGCTGTCAGAAAATCTGGCAGAATGCCAAGAGATTACAGTGCCAAACTCATCCAAAAGCCTTGAGGCACACTCCCATTTTCTCACTGTTAAGGCTGTGCATGCCAGTGGGATTTTCTGGTTTCACTTTTGATCCCACTGAGGCCAGACTCTCCACCCTTGCTTAAAGCAATAACAGGGCATGAATGGCAAGAGGGGGTACACGTTATATCCCAGAAATTGCTCCAAATCAGGAATTGGAAGCAAGGGAGGAACTCCGGAAAATTACAATCACCAAGGAAATGGTGCTTAGCAAATTGTTGGAGATGCAGGCTGACAAATCCCTAGGTCAAGATGGACTTCATCTCAGGGTCTTAAGTGTTGAGTGAGATGGTTGTTACATTGGCTTTAATTTTCCAAAGTTCCCTGAATTTGGAAGGGGAGGCTATTCGAATAAAAAATAGCAATTTATTCAAAAAAGGAGACAGAAAGCAGGAACTTACAGGTCAGTTAACTTAACGACTGTTGTAGGGAAAATGACAGAAACTAGTCTTGGTAGGGAACTTAGAAAAATTCAAGGAAGTCAGGCAGTGTCAACATGATTTTGGGAAAGGGAAATCATGTTTAACCAAATTGTTTTGAGCTCCAGAAGGAATTTATTGGAGCACATCCATATGTGCTGTGAATAAAAAGGAACTTGTGGATGTATTCAACTTTGTTTGTAGAAAACATTTAATAAGATGCCACATTAAAAGTTACTACAGAAAAATAAAAGTTGATGGCATACATGTTCATGTATGGGGCGGGGGGGGGGGGGGGGGGGGGGGGGGGATGGTAGTAGCATATTGGCATGAAGTCAAAATCCAGAAACAGCAGAGCTTCTTACAAACCCAACTGGTAAATAGCGTAATTTAAAAAAACTAAATAAACTCATTATTGTAGTGTTAATACATCATTACATTTCACCAGCCTGTACTACTGAAATAACCCAGATCATTCAGACTAATTCAGAAGAAACCTGATTGAACTTGAAAAGAATTATGAATAATGAGTTATAATTAGGGACTCATCAGAATTTTAAAATGTGAACTGGCAGAAACCATTTTAAATATGACACATTTTTCTTACAACCCCAATTTATAACTTGATACCATTTAAATAATTGCTCAAATTTTAAAAAAAATCAGCAATAACCTACATCACAAAAATTAGACCAGACATACACCATCAAGCCCGAATCCAAAATTTGTTTTCAGAAATGCTAATCTGGATTCTTTCAAAATAGATTGCAAATTTCATCCAAACTAACTCACGGACATTCTAACTGATAGACGTAGCATAGTGGTTAGCACTGCTGCCTCAGAGCGCTAGGGACCCAGGTTCAATTCCCAGCTTGGGTCATTTTGTGGGTGGAGTTTGCACATTCTGTGTCTGCGTGGGTTTCGTCTGGGTGCTCCAATTTCCTCCCACAGTCTGAATTGACCCAAACAGTGTGGCAACTAGGAGAATTTCACAGTAACTTGATTGCATGTTAATGTAAACCTTACTTGTGGTTAATAAACTTTAAACTGTTATGAAAAGGAATGGAATAAAAATTGGCAGAGCTGGAATGATTAGGAGACAAACTCTGACAGCTTTGAGGGAATCTCAGGCAAAACACCATGAAAAAACTAAATTAGACAAATTAACAAATATACATTGGTCTGGAGTTTGCAGGGTTTTTGACAAAGAACTATCAGTGCCATCATTACCACCCCTTCCTCCACCAAGAGTTAATGCCAGTACACATTAACCTGGAATTCCTGAAGTTGCAGTCCAGTGTTTTCTTTGTGTTAGTTGAGGGATAAGTATTGGCCAGGACAGTAGGGATAATTTCCCTGCTCTTCTTTGCAATGTCACAGAACCTTTTAAAACCACTTGAGCAGGCAGATGGAGCTGCGATTTAACATTGTAAAATGAGGACACCTCTGACAGTATAACACTCCCTCAATCTTGCAGTGGAGTGTCAGTTTTTGTTGGAGTAGAGTGGGATTTAAACTCAGAACCTGTGATTTACAAGCAAGTGTGCTACCAACTGGCTATCACAGGGCCTGATATCCTACTTACAACAAATAGCAAAACTATAACTTGTTGATACCCCAAAATCATAGCCAAAAATCTATTACCAGTGCACAAGATGCAGTCTGTCTCTCCAGTTGATGCCATTTTTAAGTCGTCCAATATGTCTGAGTGTCTCCTTGGACTTTTGTTTGGACTCCAGTACAGTGAGAAGGTGATTAATCTGCATCTGGAATTTTAATAAGATCGCATCTGTACTTGATCTTCCCAAATCAAAACCTATAACAAAATGACCTAAACGAGAAAAAAATCCTATTGAAAAGTGTGAGGTAATGCACTATGGCAGAAATAATAAATGTGTAGAGTATAGGGCAAATGGTAGGATTCTTAGTAGTCTAGATGAACAGAGGGATCTTGGTGTGTATGTGCATAGATCCCTGAAAGTAGGCAGTCAGGTCGAGAAGGTTGTTAGGAAGGCATATGGAGTCTTGGCTTTTATTGGTAGAGGGATTGAATTTCGGAGCCGCAACGTCATGTTGCAACTGTACAAAACTCTAGTGCGGCCGCACTTGGAGTATTGTGTGCAGTTCTGGTCCCCACATTATAAGAAAGATGTGGAGGCATTGGAGAGGGTACAGAGGAGGTTTACCAGGATGTTGCCTGGTATGGAGGGCAGGTCTTATGAGGAGAGGCTGAGGGATTTGAGGTTGTTTTCGTTAGAAAGGAGGCGGCTAAGAGGGGACCTGATCGAAACATATAAGATGATTAGAGGTTTAGATAGGGTGGACAGTGATAGCCTTTTTCCTAGGATGGAAAAAGCTAGCACGAGGGGACACAGCTTTAAATTAAGGGGTGATAGTTATAGGACGGATATCAGAGGCAGGTTCTTTACCCAAAGGGTGGTTCGGGAGTGGAATGCCCTGCCTGCAGCGGTTGTAGATGCGCCAAGTTTGGTGGCGTTTAAGAGGTTAGTTGATAAGTATATGGAAGAGAAGGGAATGGTTTAGTTTGGAGGGGCATTGCTTTTTATATTGGTCGGCGCAACATCGAAGGCCGAAGGGCCTGTTCTGTGCTGTAATGTTCTATTAAACTCAGCTCAGCATCAACATTTCTTAACCACAAAGAAATAGAGGCAAGAATTCTCTGATCCTGCTGATGTGGAGATTTGGCTGAATGCCAAGTTTTCTGTTCTCACTGACAGGTGGGATGGGACATGCAAGACCAGAGAATTCCAGCCAGATTCATAGAAATTACAGCACAGGCTGAGGTTATTTAGTTTTGGCTGCTGGCACTTTCTCTTTTAAATCCCAGAGACTTTTACATTTTCCTCTTTTTCAAAATATACCCCACGCCCATTGAAATTAAATTTTAGTCTATACTTCAATTGTCACGTGATGTCATCACATGGCGTTCAAGAATTTTCCACTGCCTTCTCAGAGTCTCTTCCACCAGTGGAAAGAAGCTTATTCTATGTAGCTATATTAAGATTTTTGTTTTCACTTATCCCTCAACTTCCTGCACCTCAACACTGCAATTCACTTGAGCAATCTGACTACTAGCCTCCATCCCATAATTATCCATTTTTCTGCCCTGCCCAGCACCATTTCCCAGTTTCCAACTCTTATTCCTGATCACTAGTTTCCTAGTCTTCTCCCAATTTGGGACATTTGGATCCACTGAATTCAAAAGTTCAAGACTTCCTGAATGAGTACCTACACTTCCAAAGCCAAATATCCCAAATCTTGATTTTTCAATTCCTGTTGATTGTTCCATAGTCAGGTGGGCATGCAATGTAAATCCTGACCTGTTAGAGGGATAGATTGAGGCAGATCTCCTACTTTCTGCAAGATGTTGGGAAGGAATGAAAAACTGTATGGAGTTGGTTGACAATTCATTATTGCCCAACTAGCACTGCTGTCAAGACTAATTTTACTCTAAATTCATTTCACAATGAAAAAGACAAAATGAAGTAAGCTTTGCACATGTACTTCATTCCCAAAAACTGCTAGATATGTTCACATTTTCATTACTTGCAGGCTTGATGGTCCAGTACAGGAAGCAGAGTAAGGTGAGTCTTTCTCCTATTCCCCCATATGCCTTGACTCCCCAGTCCCAATATATGAAAATGGCTCTAGTTTGGGGCAAAGACTTGCTTTAGTAGATCTTAGGGCCTGGGGTGGGCAGCAAACTCTTGAAAGAAGTTTTTGATTTTTCTTTTCACCAAAGAAGTCAGTACTCAGCAATGTGCAGGGTGCTTGCTTAGGTCCCAATTCGTTTTGTCCCAGATCCCTTTTACCAACTGCTCAATTCTAGGGTCTATAAGTTTGTCTCAGCAACCAAAAGCTAAAAATAGCAGGAAGCGTAACAGAGGCTGCATTTTTCTCATTTATATTTTCGAGCAATGTGATGCAATTTCCTTGCCAGAAAGACACTGGAAAGCAGCGATAGTGGAACACAGTGAACATATCACTGTTAATTTCTCTCAGCATCTATTCCAAATCCACTGAAAAAAAATAATGAAAAAAGATATTGTCCTTGTTAAGCTCCAGTGGCTGCTTGTCCCCCCAAAAGTAAAAATTATCTACAAATCCTTCCACGACCTTGTGTTACTCTGACTCCCACCACAGCTCTGTCAGTCCTTCCTTCCTGGCCCCTTCCTCAACACTATGCAAGTATCTCAATATTACTCCTAGTACTGTAAGCTTCAGTTTTGTTTACTACCCTAGCTACTCTAAAATGCTTTGGGATACTTATTAGACACTAGATATATGCAAGTTTTTATTGGAAATGCAATTCAGTATGTACAATTTTCATTAATTATAAAGATGCGCAATTTAGATTTAGACAAAATCTAAAAGCACTGGCTTAGTATTGGAAATAAATGTTCTGTGAATTGCTTTAAGTGTTCAAAATGTAGTTCCATATTGTTCATTCCTACATTAAAAAGTTTAGAAATGCTTAAATTTGAGAACATTAAAAATCTGAAGTATTTATTTTGAAAGTATAAGTATTTCCAGCATCTCATATCATATTCCATATGTATAGATACTGCCCTGCCCTAGCTTTTTTTTTAAAAAAATGTCGTAAAATGCTTTAGATAAAAGAACCGGTTCTTCGGAATGTAGTACAACTGAGGGGTGTTGGCTTGCATATGGTCACTCAAAATTAAAGATCATAACTTTGCAATAAATTTTGAGTCACCTATTGTTTTGCATTATCTAAATTCTAGGAACATTATGCAATTTTGGTTTCAATTGTTAGATTGCATCGACCTTTAAATGCTGAAGTTTTATTACTCCAGTTCAAATATGACCTAAGACCAAATTCAAGTGCCATTATGTCAATAATGCAACAGGGTGTTTCTCTGTCTTTGCCAATTTGACGGAAGTGTTTCTCATGTTATTGTGCAATGGGAAGAGTCATTATGCAAGAAAAATTAAACAAAATGTACATGCACAGTTATGCATAAAGGATGCAATATCAGTGAATGCAATTTTTAAAGTGGAGAAACTCATGTCACGTCATCACAGCATGTGAGAAATAAATTTAATATTCCACTACCAATTCTCAATATACCACTTTAAATCATGTTCAGACAATTCCACCTTCTAAAAAGTAAAGCAAAATGCTGTGAGCGCTGGTAATCATAAATAACAACAAATAAGATTAAAACACTCAGTACATGTGATGAGAAACGGAATGAATGTTTCATATCAATGATCTTTCATCAAAACTGGAATTTAGTGATGTAACAGTTTATAAGCAAAAGAGAGAGTAAAAAGAGCTGAGTCAGAAAGAAAGCCCAAAGATGTGCAGGTTAGGTTGATTGGTCGTGCTAAATTGTCCCTAACGTCAGGGGGATTGGCAGGCTGGATGTGTGGGAATAAGGCCTGGGTGGGATTGTGGTCAGTGCGGACTCAATCAGCCAAATTGCTCCCTTCCGCACTGTAGGAATTCTATGATTCTATGAAAGAAGAACTGTGACAGGACGAAAAGCAGCACGATTAAATAACAAAAGCAATGATGCAAGGCAGAAAAGAGAATTAAGAAACAAAAGATGGGTGCAGGGAAAGTGTTACAGCAGAGTTACTACTAATATCTACTTTTGAGAAAATTGCAGCTGTGAAACAATACTTGTACTGCTTCACAAGATCAGTTGTCTATATTGCTTGACAAGTGGAAAGTCTGTCAACCTAATGCAGTTTGATAATATCTGTAAGAACAGAAGTATGAAGTCAACGATTCCAGTAAAATAAACGAGGAGGGTCACAAAGCTATGTGCACAGTGATCTTTGCCAACTTGCATTGCATCCCCAAAGTAAAAAGTCTCTCCAGTACTTGACAAGACTAAATGATCAGTACCCAGCTTATTCCCAAACGTGTATGCTGGCAGGCACAGCAACACTTCTTTAAAAGTGACACAAGTAAAGCATATGCCTCTGTGCTATAAGCCAAGCATACTTAGCAATAAAAATCTACGTTTAAATACATCATCTGGCAGGCTATGTACTGAGCAGCTGGGCTTTGACAAGCTTCAATACCCCTGCAGCTTAATCTGTTCACTGAACACAAAAGTCATGCCACAAGGAAAAATCTGTCTTTTCTATTCAGATATATCAATTTAAGACACTGAATCCATGCATCCTTCCATTATATTCAAATTGTACAAATTTTACTTATTTACCGCTTGAGGTTCTTGTGGTAGAAATGGTCAATGAAAAATCTAATTTACTGAACAATTACGTTTTCCACTTTCGAAGAACGGATTCCCCTCTTTACTGAAGCATGCTCGATCAGCTCTGATGGGCCAGCCTCATTGCATGCCTGACAAACGAAGCACTTACTTGGAATTATGACAGGGCAAACGAGCCCCAAGGGGAAATGGTTGGAAGGGCAGAGAAAACTCTTCAAGGGATGGCCTCAAAAGCATCCTTGAAAAAAAAAGGCAACATCCACACCGATACATGGAAATCCCTGGACAACGACTGCCCAAACGGAGGTAAAACACACAGGGAGGGACTGAACACTGAATTTCAGTATCAAAAGCAATCTGAAGCCAGTGAAAGGAGCGCATGGTAACCCAGGCACTCCACCCACTCGCTGCCCCACCTGTGACAGAATGTAGGTCGCGCATTTGACTCCTGAGTCACAAACTCTTAGTATGGAAGCAAGTCACTCTCAACTCTGAGGGACTGCCAGAGAGAGAGAAAATAATACTGCATGGAAATATACTCTGCTGCTCATACGCAGGTCAGTTTCTTTTGTTTAGCCCACAGAAGACAAACCACAGTAATCTGGAAAACATCCACAAACGTCAAGAGCTTAGTTCAGTTCACATTTTACTGATATTGTGTTACATGAAAGACTATATCTAATCCTCCATGAAATCCCTACAAGCTTTAAAGAGGATGTGCAACATTGTATGTTCTTAAGTTAATCACACTGAGAGTCATCAACATTTTCACTAGTACATTTTAGTTTGAGAACTGGGAAAATCTACTTCATCTATAATTAAAACAGTAATTAAAGTCCAACATGGTTCAAATTTAAAACTTATATATGCATTTACTATGCTCACCAGATGCTGGAAAACAAAATTGCTGGTACATTTTTTCCCTCCCAATAAAATAAAAAATGGGAATTCTTAAAGGTAGATGGTAAATTTTTGTACCAACTTCTAGATCATTTGCTGTGGCAAGTTTCTACATTTCAAAAAAAAACAGTTTAATAAGTATACAAAGAGAAAGGCCCATATCGATCGAAATTCCGATTTACAGGAATTGTGTATCACACGTATATTGGGATAATACGGAAATCCTGATGCACGGACATGTGCAACATGTTTAAATCTCCAATCACTTTCTTAAAGCTGTCATTACTGAACTGCTATGTTGAAATCTTTCCCGAACTTCCCTTAGTTGCCCTGGTGATAGCTGAGTATTTAGACTTCGTTATTTACATTTTTTTTTCCTACTCTAACTGGAGTAGAAGCAGCAGACATTCTTTGGGTGGCTTAATGTTTTTATAAATGTATTTACAATATATGCAATGGACAAAGTGAAAGACTTGAAAATAATTTTTACAACTTTGTCATGACATACTGTCAATTCCAGTAAAAAGTATGTTCATATAATTAAAACGGATTTGCAGTGTCTGTAATTAGGTTCAGATAAAGTCCATTTGGATTTGGCTATGTATTTTAAGCAGTGTTATTTATCCCAATTTTCAGAGTCTCCCTGATGCAATGTTGATCCTTTGAAACCTCTTAGATACAGGGTATATGACATAGGAGTTCTACATTTACAGTGGGATGAGAGTAATCTGGCTAATTCAAAATGTATAGGAAAATATTCCTTAAAATGACATATGCAAGACTTCTGTAAACTGACAGGCATTGCAAAATCCAGTGCAGATTGAAAATCTGGAATCATGGTCCGCTGGTACATCACATTTTTAGCTTGGCTTCTTAAAATCTTTTGAGGCTTCAAAGTAGGGTCAGAGATCATAACAGTCATGCCACATGTAAAATATACAATTAACATGTCCAAACCATGCCCATCTCCCCAATCCTTCCCTCCTTGTACCTCCTTGTTAGCAGAGACAAAAGAACTGTTGTGTTAAAAAATATATTGATCATTGTGTTAGAGAGAAAAATCTATTGTAAGAAATTTGAAAAAAATGAGGCAATTAAATGAAATATCAGTGCAGCTGCTAAAATAGAATGTTTAGTTAAATGTTAACATGGTATCAATGCTTTATATTTAACATTTTTGTTATTTTTTTCCCCATCAACTTTACAAAATTCTACTAATGCTTTACTGAAATACTAAACATCGAAATACGAAATTATACAATTGCTTTATTTAAACATCAGGAAAGTTAGATACAGGATAATTATAAATGAAGTAAACAAGAATACTAATGATAGACACAGTGGTTTAAATTTTCCACAGCCCAAAAAAAGCAAACTCTCCTTTGTTCAACCTCAAAGGTATCCAAATCATCGCCCAAGAAGTTGACTTCCCTTCTTCCCAATTACATTCAGTTTCCATATTCTAAATTGAAACATGTAAACATGCCACATGTAAAGTTATATAATGCAGATTTAAATGTAGTTTCACAGATTTAAAATAGACAAAATCTAAATTCATTTATGTATATTAATATTCATCTTGAATAAAATTAAAAAATACATTTAAAATGAACCAATAATAGAATTAACTTTTTAGAATAAATTGCAAAACAACTGAAAAAAAAAAAATCAACATACCTTCTAATAGCAGGGAATCCTTATGATCTGTCTTCACATTAAAATTGCTGTTTCAAAGCTGAACATCAACGTGGATTCCCAGTCTGGCCCGTCATTAGGGAACATGGCTAGAGCTCTCCTGTGCTGTGCTGGGGCCTGCAGAGATTGTTTTGCTGAAGACCAAAGGATGCTGCTCCCATCACGAGTTGGATCACAATTTTTCAGCTCAGGTAAATGCACAAGAAATGCAACTATTTTGGCAGCCCATGGCTTTCCACCATTAGTAAAAAGTTAATGCTTCTAGCCACTAACATGAAAGGTGCAAAATAAATGCAATTATTATAACACAAGGATCTAACTCACGACTGGTTTGGTAGCAGACAGATGCAGAGAATTTGGCAGAAGCCCAAAAAAACAATCGGAAAGCCACCAACATAAAATCATATTGTAATTCTTCCAATGGTTGGGTCACTCTTTGCACTGGCAGGTGGCTCAAATATAATTTGCATATTCTGAACACTCATTACAACAGTTAGCCACTGTCATTCCATCAGGCTTTTCAATCTTGTACCAGTCCATTGGGTGTTTATATCACTGACGAAACCAATTGCTAACGAGTAGCATGTGCAAGGTCCTCCTCAATTTGCTGGAGATTTTGGGACGAGTGCAACAACTTTCTGCCACAGTACTGCACTATTGATGAGCTACACATCACTCTGCCATGGCAGATCGTACTGCTGGACCTACAAGCACTCCTTGTGTCATTGAGTTTGATCAGCACTGTGATTGGGAAGTACAGGAGTCTTCCTCTCCTGATGTCACACATGTTCATGTTGTCAGTACTGTCCTATGGGATTCATGCAGCCATTGCAAAGAAGGTCCAAAGGATAGAGTATGGCATGAGGCAGGGCCTAACAAAGGCAAGGAGGAAATGTGTGTGGGGAGGCAGTACACATGGAGACGGGGGACACAGATTGGGGAAAAAGGCTCTCAATGGAATGCAGACAGGCAAGGAAGAGGATTACAAACAATGGAAAACAAAGGGGAGGTTAGCTGCATCCAAACAATGCTGCACGGGGCTCAAAGGGATATTACATTGTTTATTTGACGGGGATACAAAATAACTCGATTTGCGCTGGGTAATGTCCAAGTAGGGCACAACTTCCAAGCGATGGGCTCAGGGGAAGGTAATTGAATCAAGGAATAGACTAAGGCTGCTAGCCTTTTCCCTTTGGGTTAACATTCTGCATGGTCTGAACAGAGCTGGGCTAGAAAAGTGACACAAGTGTGTATTTAAAAATGGCACCATTACTTTCAAACCCATGAGTTGACAGTGGCCGGAGGAATCAGCTGCTGGCCTTCTAAGTGACCCATAGGGGAATGCACATGATTTACTTTCTGCCCTTAAGCCAATTTATCTAACTGGACATTGATCCTATTGCACAAGGTTCAATGCTGTTAGCCAGCTTTTGTGTGGTACTTCATCAATACCTTCTTAAAATCCATACAGACAATAGTCCCTTCATCATTTTTACTTAAAAAAATCATCAGGTCTGTCAAGCAACATTAGAGACATATTGCAACTTGTCCTGTAAAATGACACTCATTACCATAAACACAAATACGTGTTAAGCAGTGCCCTGAGAAACAGATATGAAACAAAAGAAATGACAATTATATTTTATTTATTCTTACACAAAACACCTGCAAATAATTTTCCTTCATTGGTGGTTGACCACAGTGCTCAATTCCTTTGGAAGTGAAGATGTCAATTATGCCAAACAAATTTCAGTTACAGCAAATTCAACTTACAGTGCACTTCCAAAACCTATCACTACCACTATCACTTAAATTGTCTCAAATTGTCTTCAAGACAAGATTGGAGTTTAATTATAGCTGGAGAGAGTAGAGAAGAGATGGGCAGCTGCACCAATGTGTGAAGTTAACATGGAGGAAGTGGCAACACATTTTGTGCCAATATACTACGGATTTTCTGACAGGACACAACTGGAAATGAGTACGAGTATATTCGATGCTGCAGCTCATAATAAAGCAAACAAGAAGAATGACCACTAATGTCCTTTCAGAGAAGGAAATCTGCCATCCTTACCTGGTCTTGCCTCCATGCGATTCCAGACCCACAATGTAGTTGACTCTTACCTGGCCTTCAATCCTTCAGGTTTAAGGGCAAATAAGAATCAGCAATAAATGTTGGCCAAGTCATCCATGTCTGCATTCCATGAATGATTTTAAAAATTTAAGGTGCCTTCTTTCTGTGCCACTGGTTGGGCTTAATTTTCATCTTTATAGGAGATTTGGCGTTCTTACCAAAAAAGAAACAAACCAAACAGATTTTTTTTTAAACTATTTTATTTGTGAAAAACTACAAGCAGAATTCATAAATAGACATTTCTATTTGAAGCAGTTAAGAAGGAAATAATAAAGTGGCTTCTAATAACATATTCGTGCACATGCCAGTAACAGGAATATATTAACATCTTTTATTTGCTAGACAAAAAGCAGTGTAGATTATAAAGTCCCCAAAACATTTAAGACCTGGAAATAATTTTACCAGCTCACAAAACCACCATGAACACATCAGCATGAAGATTAAAGAAAACAAATCTAGCACGCTGTCAGCCCTATTTAAATTTACAGAGCAAAAAACTTTCAAAGCATTATACAGGACATCTTTCTGGGCAAATGAAAATATACCTTGTA
The DNA here is from genome assembly GCA_024679065.1 of Sphyrna mokarran. NCBI lineage: Eukaryota > Metazoa > Chordata > Chondrichthyes > Carcharhiniformes > Carcharhinidae > Sphyrna > Sphyrna mokarran. Next base: position 96,963,687 of record JAGIQG010000003.1, on the reverse strand, counting down.
TAATACAATAACAAAATTCACAAGATTATGTTATGCCACTTTTAAACAAGCATTCTATATGGGTATCCAATGAACAAAGCTAAGAAATAACAATGTAACCATCTTTACACAGTAAATAAAGGTTACAAGTCATACACAAGAACAGAACTGCTTGCGCATTAAAAAACTGTTCAGTTCGTTGTCATTTTCTAAAGGTTGGCTCTTGAACCCTTTCAAGTTACTTACAAGCATTTAATATTTCCAGCAAACATTACATTTTTCAATAATTTAAGTTACAATAGTTTATAAAAGTAGACTGAAATATTTTTGGTAAGGCAGATGAAGTGCCACTCTTTCCAATAATGAGTTTCCAGAAATAGTTAGAAATGTTTTTATACAAGTTGTATTAACTTTGAAAGTGGCTCATTATGTTTAAACACTTTACCAATTTCAACTTGCAGAATTACTGTTGCTTTAAAGACTGTTAAAAAAGTCTGTGCACCAATTCAGTCTACAGAATATAACATTAAAATAGCAACTTGTTTCCAAGTCATCAACAACATGCCTATTTGGCTGTGTAGTTTCAATTCAGGAGGCACTGCAGAAAAGCTGTCAGGTCCTAAGTTAAAAAAACTAGGCTAAGCAGCACAGAGGAAGCTGGGTAATACCCTAAAGGACAGCACCTAACCAAATGAAAATAGTTCTTCAATAGACTGCGGGTTCATTACATTACATGAAAATTGCATTCAGTTTATGCCTGCCTCAGCATCAGTGTGGTATTTATTAACTTTTGTGTTCCACTCTGATGTTAAATTATCTGTACAGCTAGTGTTCATATACCTATGTAAGGCCATCATATTTGAAGTAAAATTCATCCTTCAGTACAAGTTTACGACCTTCCTAGATAATATTAACTGAAGCATTAAACATTTTTAAACCAAGTTTCAATAAACTTCATTTCGAGCAATTAAAGTGTTAACACTGCACAGAGAAGTATTAAATTCCAGAGATACAATATACAAGAAAGAAAAATATCAAAGTTTGCAAAATCTAAGTGCATCATTTCATACAAAGATAAATCAGTCTGGACTTATGCAAGTCTTAATAAGGGAATAATTTACTGATTGTTACCTGGAGTTGCATTTTGTAATACACATATTACTCCTCATCCTTCACCCCAAAACCTCTCCACCCTGACAGCTGGATATTAAAGAACAATGGGAATCTCTTCCTGTTAGCAATAATATCAAATAAAAACTTAATATGATTAAATGTAATTTTAAAACATCAAAACTTGAAGATTTAAAATTCAACACAATGTATTTTGCAGGATATACTAGCTATTCCAAGTACAAAAGACAAATAAATACCACTTAGGATTAAATAAGTGGTTCACGTTAATTGAACTTGAGAATAAGTCCTTTCCATGAAACTCAATTGACAACACCCATTTATTTTGCCCCATGACATTTATTATCGATATAAAAGTAATCTTTCATAATACTTAGTAAGCAACCTGTCCAATGTATGCATTGATGTCAAGTGATTGCTAGATACTAGGCTTCTGTAGAAGCATATTTTCTGATTTTATCAGTGTTACTGGTCACAAGTTCTACCATTATACCAGACTTGACAGTTCATTTTATAAATAAGTGATGGTTTTTCTTTCTCAGCAAGCATCTCAGTATATAGTCAAGAATTGAACACTGCTTCCATTACTGAAGATTGTCATTTGATAATAGAGAAACACATACCTTTTACAAATGGGGGTAAGTAACAAAACAGAAAACAGGGTGTTCAAAACCTAAACTGCTCAAAAATTAAAAACTAATTTGAAAAATGGAGCATCAAAGCCAAACATTAAAAAAGGACAAACAAGCATACAAAAAAAATACATGAATCCTGTAAACAGCAGTCTGCCCGGTTATTTTCCATTAAATTCTCCACAATTTAGTGGTCTTCTATACCCAGCATGGCCACAAACAATGTAGATTCAAGAGGAACACAGCTACAATTTTGCTTATATACATGGTTAAAAATTTTCTGTTAATTATATCCGTAACAAAAGCACATTAGTTTTACTCTAAGGAATGGCAAGAAATTCACATAACTTTCCAAATAAAGCTCCCACTTTATCTCCCATTACTGTTTGGATTAATGCAAATTTGGCTTCAACTGTACAGATGTAGAAAGAGTAGTTAAGTAACATAAACATTGCTAGCAAGTGCAAAAACTGAAGGCGGATACTAAATGTGTCAAATCACATCACAATCACGTTTTTACTGTAGACATAGAACTACAGTTTCAAAATGATCCCATCTTCAGAAACTAAATGCATCTTTCAGTAATAATCAATGCTGCATTTGAACATATACGCACTGCTGATATCTACTTCCTTGGTAAAAATCAAGTACCAACAACCAAATGCAACATGCACATGAAGGGGTTCTTCGTTTGATTGCCATCGAGCTTGGACTGTTAGAAGATTTCTTTCCCCACAGGTAAGCTGCTTTAGTTTATATGTTAATATAAAACAAGTTAAATCATGCTGCCGGTTGAGGCAATGCATCTTTAGTTAGGTGGGAACTACAGCATTAAGAGTAATTACATTTATAGCACACGACACAGCTTTCAGGTAAGTGTAAGGAGGAACCCACATCTATTGCTTAATAGACACTGAACTAATCCAGCTATTGTTCAGTTGCCTCAAGTGTACTTCTCCTCAGTCTTTTCTGCTTCTGAAGAGTTAACAATCCTGAGGACAAGACAGCTTTCATTACAATAGTTTGCAGAACTGATCATCTCTGCTGGAATGCACTGTCCTAATCTTATCTGTTGAATGCTGCATTTATTTCACAGTGTATTAAGCACCAGTGTTTTATGTGTTGGTTTCTAACAACCATTTATTCTGTTTAAACCAGTTAGACATTTAACATCTCTAAAATCGCTAATAATCAGCATAGTTGCTGGCAACAAAACTTACAAAAAGGTATATGTTGAAAAGGGTGGAATTTGCAAATGTAATAAATAAAAGTCAAATGTAACAAAATACATAATGTACATGGAAATTGTGCACAGCAGATTTATAAAAAAGTAGATTCAGGAGCACATCCATTATAAATGATTGTTAGGAAAATATAAAACCAAGGGAATACATAAAAAATGTCAAAAGTATTCATTCATACTTTTCACATTGCATGTGCAGGTCTGGAGCCTGGCAAAGCTCAGAAGGATTCATCATTTACTGCTGACATTTCACCTTTTGGCGTAGAGGAACGCGATGAACCCTTGTCTGTGCTCTCTGATCCAGAGCTACTTTGGTTCTGTTGCTCAGATCCAGCACTGGATGTGACTGTTGATGATGATGTGGAAGAGGAACGTATTTTTTCTTTAAAGTCTGTTATAATTACTGTAACATTACCCACTGTCACTGCAAGCTGTTGTGCAGTACTTCTGTCAACGTTTTTCAGCTTGGGTCTGCAACAGAAACATGTTAAATAAATATGGAACAAGGATCATTTCAAACATGAATTTAGTTGCACAGTATACATTATTAACTTTATAAAAAGCAACTTCTCATGTCATAATATTAAACATTTTGTTAAAAAGTTATGGCAACTGCTTCCCAATGCTCATTAAAGGCAATTAACTTTTCATATGAAAAGTTATCTTTTTGTTTAAACCATCTTTAGGGAAACAATGTTTGCCTCAAGTTGTTTGAAGGTTTTCATAGCGAGAGCAGTAATATGGAATAGGCTCTTCTGAGAGTTACTCAGTGAGTAACACCAAAACAATAACTTTGTCTTAGTAAATCTACACTTCAATGCAATGGATTTTCCTTGCATGAGTATAACACATGCTTACATGTTACTTGCTGCATAACTATTTCAAGACAACAAATTAGCCTCCCATACAACAATTCCACCTTGCAAACAAAGTATATTCAAGTAAGTAGCCACAGAAGGTCTGAAGCACTTCATCGAAGAAGCTTCAATCTATCCTTCATACCTACAGAGACAACTATCCCAAAAAAACTTGGAATATACAGCATACCATGCAATTCATCTACATTGGGAAAACAGACTGCAGACTATAGAAGCAAGAAACGTTAAACCCACTTCAAACACAGTGAATGGGACAAATAAGTTTTTTTTGTAAACGTACTTTAACTTCATAACCACCACATCCAATGGTCCAATTCGGGATTTAATTCAATTACTGGTGCACAAAATGTCAGAGAGGCTATGGAAATCTAAAAATCATACTGCCCCTCAAGATGATTAGTTTCTCAATGACATCACTTTCACTTATTCAAGGAACACATTGATCAACTGGACAGCACATTGAGCAACTGGACAGAATAGACGGCAATTAGCAGCAAGAACATTAACAATTGGTCAATCAATCTTTCTGTAGCAGGAACATTAACATGTACTGATTTATTAAAAACACAAGGGTACCTGTAAGATTCCACCAATATTCCCATCTACCACTCTATATAACTATCTCTCATCTGTTGCATTCAGTCCTCCAGAAAAGACACAGAGGATGCTGCCTAAAACATCAAGGCTTACCATTTCTGCTAAGGAACACTTAACAACTGCTCTTTTCAGGGCAAATTTTACAATGACTGAAACAGTTTGAAGTGGTTCATATATTTCCACTAAATCATTCTTTTTATGCAAAGACTGCAGGAAACGTATACTTTGATGGCATGGTGGCACAGTGACTAGCACTGATGCCTCACAGCACAGGAACCCGGGTTCAATTCCAGCCTTGGGTGATGATCTGTGCAAACTCCACATATTCTCTCCATGGGTTTCCTTGAGGTGCATAAGTCCCCTCCCAAAGCGCAAAGATGTGCAGCTTGGGTTGAATGGCCATGTGAAATTATTCTTTAACATCAGTGAGATTAGTAGGGTAAATATGTGAGGTTATAGGGATAAGGCCTGGGTGGGATTGTCATCGGTGCAAGCTCAATGGGCTCCTTCTGCTCTGTAGGGATTCTAAAACGAGCATTTCAGAAGACTGCAAATGAATCTCATTGTAAAAATCTTCATTACCTAACTCTATTGCTGGAAGAATAGAAATCCTAGCTGAATTTTTCATCAAAACCAAAAATAGTGCATCTTTAATAGTGAAATGCTATTTTATGCAAGTATGCTAAGTTAGCTGTGCATCTACAATAAAGATATTAATGATATGTAAAATGCAGAGATAAGAATGAACTTGATTTGTATAGTGCCTTTCTTGTCTTCTTGATGTCCCAATGTACTTCACAAAAGGATATTTAATGGTAATCATTCCTCATTCTATCAGCAAATACGAGAGTTGATTTGTGCACAGATAAGTTCTACGTATAACAGCTAATGGCCAGATAATCTACTTTTGGCAATTTGGTCAAGGTTGACCTCTTTCTTTTCACCTGAAAAGGCAGACAGGGCAAAAGCAAAATATTTCAGATGCCGGAAATCTAAGGTAAAAGACAGCAAATGCTGGAAACACTCAACAGGCGAGACGGCACTTGTGCAGAAAAACCCAAAAAAGTTAACATTTCACCAGATCTTTAACCAGAATAAGTCGTAAAGCATTAACAGTTAAGCAAGTACTGAGCCAGAAAAAAAAAGTGTCAATACTGAGATAGGATGCAAGGCAGAGGCGAACGTATGACAGAAAAAAAAGGAACAGGAAACTTGGAAATGGTTATAGCAGAAGCATGACCAATAACAAAATAAAGTAGTAAAATATCCTAAAGTGTTTCACAAAAGCGATCAAAAAAATGAGCGTGGCACAAGGAGATTAGGACAAATATGAAAAAAGCTTGATCTGAGATAGGTTTTAAAAAAAATGTCTTGAGCAAGGAGGAGCAAAAAGTTAGAGAGACTTAAAAAGGGAACTCCAGAGCTAAATAACAATTAAATTCCTGTTTCTTCTGGTCCGATTCCAGAAGAACGCAAAGATTTTGGAGGAGCTTACTCAGAAGAGTGAGACTATGTGGGACTTGAAAACATGGGTGAGATTTTTAAAGTTTAAAGCATTGCCAGACTGGTAAATCAATGTAAACAAGAACAGCTTTGGAACAGTCAAGTCTGGAGTAAACAAAAGCCTGGATGACGCTTTCAACAACAGATAAGCAGGCAGTTGTAATGGAACAAACAGGAAGCTCACTGTGAGGGTTCCACCAAGAGTACAGTATGTAGATGAGAAATGGGCCATCTATTCCCAGGACAGATCTTTGGATACTTCACAGACTGTGGTGGGAAAGCAGAGAGACAGAAAAGCCATTGCAGATACATTCTGGATATGTCCAGATGGGTGAGAATGGAACTAGGTGCATAAAGTCCTTCCAATAAGAGGAGAGGATTGGATGAAAATGGCATGTCCAACCATGTTAAACAGGAATAGTCTTCCATGATTACAATAATATTTGTGAACTTGGATGAGGGTTATTTCACTACCTTGGCAGGGGAGAATCCAAACTAAAGCGGTTCAAACATTAAGATCTGAGAAAGAGCGGTGCAAATTTGGTAAGTACCAGCTTCTGTAATCATATGTTGGCAAATTCCCACTTATGTTTAAATGTTGAGAACTTTCACGTTTCTTTTCATAGTGTCCTCGAATTGGAACTTTGGATGCTCTGCTGGTCTCTTGGCATATACAATTTATCCTTAGAGATATAACCATTTCTTCCCCCATCCTGTGCACATGCCCAAGTCAGAGAAGATTTCTGACCTCAATTAGCATTAGCATGTTTGCTCCAGAAAACACTATTTCACTGGGTAACTATCTTTCCAAGTGACGTCAGGAATGCACCACAGACACCAAAAATGGATGTTTTCTCTTGGTGGATACAAGTTATGTGCTGAGGATGCAGGCCTTGTAGCTGAGCACCTTGTCTCAAAAACAAACTTCCAAATTTTTCAGTCTTTTGAGACCCTTCCATAATAACATACGTGGTACCATCATCAATTTAATGGTTTCAACTTTGGCAGTTTTGAGATCAAGCATAGTGAGAAACGGGGCCTCATCATAGCACCGTTCAGTTTTGTATCTTTTTCTCGGTCCATCTGACATCGCGTTTTGCTTTTCCCACCAACACAGACTCTAGGATAAAGAGTTGAGATGAGGCAACATGGGCCTGAGAAGGGAAGTTTGATGGTCAGCAGTTTTATGAAAAATTGGGTCAAGGGAGGCTTGCCTCCTGGAGGAGCTGAATTCAAGAGAGGACCTGAAGTGAGATAGGGTAGAGATGGAGGTTGCAATCAACAAAGAGATGTTGCTCAATGTAGGCCAAGGGAGGAAAGCAGTGAAATTATCTTGATGATAAAATTTTTTAATAGTATTATATGAAAAATAAGAGCAAAATAAGATGCTTATAAGATGCACAGTCTTGATATAAGGTTATGAACACCAAAAGCTATAATCACAAATTGATGGACAATAAATCTGATCCAGCACACAGGAAATAGGAGTAGGCCACCAGGCTCTTCAAGCCTTCCCTACCATTCAATACAATCATGGCTAATTTATGCCAGCCTCAACTTCTTTTCTGTGCCTTTTCCCCATGGCCCGCCAGACGTTGATCTATCAAATATTTATCCACCTTCACTTCAAAATGATCCAGCCTCCACAACATTTTGGGGCAGAGAATTCCTGTGATTCACACCTTCTGAGAAGAAAAAATTTCTATGCACCTCAGCTTTAAACATCCATACCATTACCCTGTAACTACGTCCGCTTGGTTGAAACTCATCCACTGGTGAAAACATCATGATCTACTCTATCAAGTCCCCTCAAGGTCTTATATGTTTAAATAAGTCACCCTCCACTCTTCTAAATTCCAAGGAATACTGATCAAGTCTTCCTTGATAGGACTACTCTCATTCCAGGAATTAACCTGGTGAATCTTCTTTGGACTAATTCCAATGTTACTATACCCATTTTTCAGTAAGGAATCAAAACCGTACATAGCATTCCAGATGAGGGCTCCTCAACTCCAATCCTTTTGCAATAAAAGGCCAAAATGTTATTTGCCTTCTTAACCAATTGTTGGACCTACTTGCTGGCTTTTTTTATGATTCAGACACTAGAACACCTAGATCCCTCTGTATTTCAGTCACCTAAAGTCTTTCTCCATTCAGACAACATGCTTTTTGATTTCTCCTACTGAAGTGCATGACCCCTCACTTCGCCACATTAAACTCCATTTATCAGGTTTTCACCATGTCACCCAATCTAGCTATATCCTATTGCAGAATCACAGAACCCCATTCCATATCTTTGTATCACTGGCAAATTTGGAAACCTTACATTCTGTTCCTTCTTCTAGGTAACCAATGTAAATAATGAACAATTGTGGTACATCTTTCCACAGTGAAAAGGGCCCACTTATTCCAATTCTATTTTCTATGTTAGTGCCACTTTTCAATCCATGCTTACACACTTTCTCCAACTCCACACACTTTTACTTTATGCACCAGTCTCTTACGCACACCTTGTCAAATGACTTTTGAAATCTAAATACACTACAATTAAAGAATTTGAGCAAATTTGTCAAACATAATTTACCTTCCATAAAACCGCATTGACTAAGTTTGATTATATTCAGCTTTCCTAAATGTTTTAGCTATTTCCTCTTTGATTTGACTCGTATCTTGCCAATAATAAAAAGTTAAACTAATTAGCCTAAAGTAGCAAGGTCCACAGGTCCCTGCATTGGGATTGAAAAGTTGAACTGGAAAAGTTGAACTGGACGGAGGAAAGACAATGAGCTCACAAATGGGGATGGGAACTCAAGATTACAGAAGCCTGGTTATATAGCAACAACCTGATAATAAACAGGAGAGGAAAATGTGAGGAGGGAGTTTAAAGTTAAAGTCAGAAGTCCTATGCTGGGGGTCAACTTAGGACATTGGTGATTAGGTTTGAAGACAGGCGCGGAGGGTTAGTGAAGCTATTTGAAAGGGCAGAGCATTGTTGGAGGTATTTCTCTGGGAAAGATAATCCGGAGAGTGGAATGAATCAATAGAGTTATTTTTCTGCCCAGCTAAATGGTGGTCACCATAAGATCCCGAGGAGAGAGAGAAACGAACTTTAAACCAAGACAGTAAATTTCTGGCAAACAACAGACCGAAGATAAAACAGCAGGACAGTCAAACTCAGAAGGTAATGCAATGGTGGGACGGGGTTGTAGATTAGACCAAGTTACTTTAGAATTTAAACATCTGAATTGTGGATCAGGGACTCAATAACTGAGTCTTACAGCACAGACTGGTAGACAATTGTAACCTTGATGTCCAATAACTTGGAAGTCAAATTTTAGAAGAGATCCAGCGTTCTGAGGAAAATAAATTGCAGGATTGGTTGCAGGATGACCATCTGTCGTTTGGCTAGGGTAACTACAAATTAACAGTTATATTGCTCTTCAGGCCAAAATGTGTCCATTATCAGAACCAGAGAAACTACACAGTGAAAGAGAAAAGGTTGCAAGAGAAAAGGGATAAAGATGGCTAAAGAGAGTTCATGTAAAGGAGCTCCTTCTGGAGCTGTCAGCCTCAGAACATTTGCTGTCCAAGAAAATGGGAGCAGTGGACATGACTTGCAGTTGAACTCAATGTTGAGATCTGAAGACTGAAATTCCTAAAAAAAAACATAGGTACTATACGATGTGCTGTGAGAGCTTGTATTGTACTTGAATGGCACAGTGTACAAGACCAAAAACTGTGAAATCAAGTGAGAACAGCACAGAGAATTTAAGGGAGAAACAACTGGAAGCTGAGGGTTATTTTTCTGTACTGAGGAGTTTGACAGAATGATTATTTAATCCACTTCACTGTGGAGAGGATCAAATTTGAATAGTGAATACAACATAGAGCGCAAGTACAAATAAATCCCCATTTCATCTACAAAGAACATTTCTGGCCTTAGATAGTATGAAAGGGGGGTAAAAGGACAACTGTTGCATCTAGGACCTGAGCTTAATGTCTCACCCAAAGACATTTCTGCACTGTAGGGTTCTATGATTCTTCTAGAAAGTTATGACTAGGTGAAAAAGAAGCACAAGTGTTGGGCTCAAACCTACAAAATTTTAAACTCAGGACTCCATGATCAGCTAAATCACAATTAAATTAATATATCCACCAGAGGACAGGTTTATGATGTTTCGATACCTACTGCATAACCAGGCATTAGTACAAACGAGAGTGCTCTCCAAAGTATTCCATTGTGATATATTTCAATTTATCCTTCAATTAATGTAATGATTTTTCATCCCATGGACCTTTTCCCAATTTTCCAAGAAACAGCACTGTGGTAGTAACTATACCATACAGACTGCTGTGGTTCACCTTTTCAAGGGCAATAAAGGCTAGCCAAGCAGCAACGTTCACATGCTGTTAATTAAAAATTACAGAAAGTTGGTTTGAAAATTGAAAAAGTTTGTTTGTATTTTTTTTTTACTAAGTTCTGAACTTGTTTTCATTTCTTGTTTTCCCAAAAATGGTCACTTTTCAACCACAAAAACTTGGTGATCAACTCTTCAGAAGCTTTGCTTTCAGTCAAAAGATTATCGATTACCATTTTTCAAGCTATAATTCCATGAATTTGACTGTACAAAAATCAATAAAGATTTTGTTTCTCTATATTAAAAAAAGTACCAATAAATGCAATTTGTGAACTAATGATAAAAATAAAATGTGCTCAGTGTCAAAGAATTTCAACAAGAAACGTCCCAGCCTGCATCAAGGCCACCAGAGGTAACAGTGGAACACTAGTCCTTTTCTACCGGAGGGGAAAAAATGGAAGGAAGTCACACTGGATTGCTTGCACTCTTCCCAGCAGCAACTGACCACTAATTGTTCTAATTTTTCTCCCAGTTGTGCAAAAAAGAGAAAGTCCATTAGTAGATTTTTCCTCACCATCAAAATGGAAAAATCTGCTAATAGTTTCTTCTCATCATGAAAGTTTAAGTTATGCTTGAACAACTATATTTAGTTGTTTGAATAGCCTTGGAGGTATTGCCACTAATACAGCTTTTTGTGTACCAGCTTCCAGGTTAGACAAAAATTACAATCCAAATTTAAATGCAGATGCACCACAAACCGTGGTTTCTTCCCATCAGAAGAATGCTTCTAGAGGGAAATCCAAAATGGTAAAACATGAAAATTTGTTACTTTCTTTAATATAGGGACAATATTTTAAAAAGCATCTTTCTTCCTCCATAGCTCTCCTTCTGTTGTCAGAAATTTTGGAGGTGCTGTAATGTAAGCATCATTTATTCTTAATGTTATTAGTCAAAAAAGCCAGATTGGCCAAGTGCATTTTTACTTTCCATTAATTCAAACAGGCAAAAGGTATGCCATCCATCAACATATCATTACAACAGGTGATGTTCCATCCTTTGTAGATCCTAATGCAAAAGCTAAGCCATACTAAGCCAGCTTTCAACCCAAGGTAAAAAAACAGAATAATTCGCACTGCAACTACTTTTTAGCTTCGATTAGAATAAGTTACCTTGAAGTGTGTAAGCTGTCAGTTTTTGTTGCAGCTTTCCCAGACTGTATACTGTTGATTTCACTAGGAGGTCCTTTTTCAAGTTCCATCTTCGGCCTGAAAATAAAGCCACACTACTGTCTTCGTTGAATTCCACCATATATAGTATACCTATACTATTCTACCACAGAAGTGTTACGATTGTCAGATTATCAAAAATGAAGTAAAGTTTTCGGACTTACTAGGCAGGAATAACATCTCAATGATTGAATCCATACAAATAAACATATACCCTAGAAAGTATTAAGCCAAATCAAATAACATTAATCTCACTCTAAAATACAGGTTTTAACCAAAAGTTGACAAAATTCAAGGTTTTATTTTCTAATGATCTTTTTATTATTTACGTACAAAATTACTTCCAATGGAATTCCATGATGTGATTCCTTTGTTGAATTTGCACCATCTATGGTAAGGCAGAGTCAACATCACCAATGTTGCTCAAATTACCATTTTTCAGGGGTGTCTAAAACATGCTGATCGCATTATTGGTCATTTGAAAGCACACTAAGCTTTGCATCAGCTGCAAAGGGGTCGCAAAGGGATATTGACGAGTTCAGTGAGTTGGCAACAAGATGGCAAAGTATAATGTTGTGAAGTATGAAATTGTAGGAAGAATACTTTTCCAAAGGGCAAGGGACTAAAAAGGAATGATATTCAGAGGGATTTAGGTTATCGTAAATGAATCTGAAGTTAACATGGAGGTACGGCAAGCAATAAGGACAAATGGTGTGGTAGCCTTTACTTCAAGAGAGTCAGGAATATAAGTGCAAGGAGGTCTTGTTTGATAGGGTTACGTTGACTGGCCATGCAAAATTGCCCCTGTGTGTCAGGGAATTAGTAGGGTAAATACATAAAGTTACAGGGGTAGGGCCTGGGTGGGATTGTGGTCAGTGTAGACCAAATGAGCTGAATGGTCTCCTGCACTATAGGGAATCTGTGACTGTATGCTGCAGTTATATAAGGCCAGACCACATTTGGAGTTTTGGTCTCTTCAGCCAAGGAAGGGTGTAACTGGCATAGTAAGAGTGCAACAGATTTTGACCAGATTGATATTTGGAATGAAGAAGGAGCCGTTTTATGAGGAAGATTGTGTAGAATGCATATATACTCTGGAATTACAAGTAATTCCTCAGTGCCATTCGCCTGCTTTCTTTCCACAACCCAGCATGTTCTTATTTTTCAGTTAACAGTCTGATTCTCTTTTGAATACTTTGATTGAATCCACCTCCATCGCAATTGGGCAGTATATTTCACATGTCCAGTTTTATCAAAAGCAAGCAAGCATTATAAATAAATTACAAATAATATGAAGAAGAGCCTTTTCACGCAAGTGATTAAGGCCTAGAAGGCACAGTGCAGCAGAGGCAGGGCCATTGAAACACTTGAAGAAATTAGATCATTACCTAGAAAGGACAAATATGCAGGAGAAGGCAGGAAAATAGCTCCAAGTGAATTGCTTATTCATAGAGCTGGTGCAGACACAAATAGGCCAAATGATCTCCTTCTGCACTGAAACAATTCCTTGGTTGGAGTCCACTGGAGTCCATAACAAAGGGACAATCTCAGGATAAAGGAGCAGTCAGTCAGGACTGAGATAAGGAGCAATCTCATCATTTAAGGGAATGTTAAACCTTTAGAATTCTCCAACCCAGTATCCTCTAGATGTTCAATGAGTATATTCAAGAATGAGATGCTCAAGGTAGTCAAGGGATTGTAGAGATAGAAGGACAAGGTGGTGTTGTTGTAAAAGTTTCCACGATAATCTTTGAGTGACAGAGCAGGCTCAAGGAGCCGTACGACCTACTTGCTTTTATTTTGCAAGTTTTATGTATTTAAGTAAATTCCAGTGGGTCTGGAGAAAGCTGCACCAGCCCACTTATTAGGCAATTTTTCTGAATTACGGGGGGGATAATTAAAAACTTACTGATATCAATTCCTACTGGATCTGATATTAACTAAAAAAAATCCCCAGATCGAAACTAAATAAAGCATTTAGTTTGCTTATTATTTACTCACAGGGGAGCTCATTGGTAAAAAGCTTTAGCACTTACAAATAGTTTGAAAATTCCACTTACTTTATTTTTTTGTTGCTGTTCTTTTTGCTTGCATTTGAGCTTACTTCTTTTTCTTTGTCAGGCTTATCTTTTTCAACTTTTTCTTTCTTCTCTTTTTTTGGAGGTGGTGGTGTTGCATACTGCTGCGCTACTTGCTGTGCAACTAGCTGGGAATTTATTCTTGGTTTTCTGTAATTAAAAAATGATGCATTACCTTTACTGTATATTCCCAAAAACACAAGTACACATAATGCAGCAGCTAAAGAGTGTAAAACACACTAAGTAAACATTCCTTCAAACAAATTGAAGGATATACAGCTTAAATCACAAATGCAGTTTACTTTGCAGTTAGCTGCCAAATTGTCAACTGATGTTCTGAGAGACTAAATTAATATCCAACTTAAAATAAATATTTAGAACATAGAACATTACAGCGCAGAACAGGCCCTTCGGCCTTTGATGTTGCGCCGACCAATTAGGAAAAAGCAATGACCCTCCAAACTAAACCATTCCCTTTTCATCCATAAACTTATCTACTAACCTCTTAAACGCCACCAAACGTGGCGCATCTACAACTGCCACAGGCAGGGCATTCCATACCCTAACCACCCTCTTGATAAAGAGCTTTAAACTTCTTCCAAAACAGTCACCAATACTTTGTGAAATATTACTCCATATCCATACTATAATACAACAATCAAGGTGCTTCACAGATCTGTAAGAAATGAATATGCTGACTCAAAGATTTGGAGCAGTGACCAACAGCCTAGTCCCAGCCTCAAGTTTTAAGGATGTGTCTAAATCCTTCTCTTTCTTTCTTCCCTGAAGGAGGAAATTCTACAGCATGAAGCCTAGGTATTTGAAGGCATTGTTGTCATGAAAAAGAAAGAGGTTGTTGGAAATTTCTAAATTACATTTGCTTGCTATTTTATCACTGGTAACAATAATGGAGGATACACAGGAAGTGTATACAATTGCCACATACAAGCAGATGAACATAAAGCCCGTAACAAGTTCAACAGTTTGAACCATTTTGGATTAGTTAAGACTAAATTCAATTTTAAGGCGGGGGTCAAGTAAACATCTTGCTTTAAAAAACTGTTTATTCATCGATCAGATATAGGCTTGCTATAAACTAAACCAACAAATTTTTTGTACACAAGATGGAAGTCCACTATCAAAAATATTTGAAGATGGACAATAACTAATGCTGTAACAGATCATAACTGTGACACCAACATTGATTAAGGATGACATCAAGGTTGTATTCAGAAATAATACCAGCACTAGAGACCAAACTGTTGATTCAGTCCGAGTAGAAATAATAAGAAACACATTGCTAAGAGTAATTTACAGAACCCCGAACAGTACTCTAGAAGTAGGGAATAGTACAAATCAGAAAATGACGGGAGGCGGTGGGGCTTGTGAAAAATGACAACAGCAATTGAGAATGACATTAGCATACATATTGAGTGGATTAACCAACTTGGCAAGGGTAGCTTCAAGGAAGGGTGTATAACGTATATGAGGGACTATTTCTTAGAGCAGCATTTTATGGAGCCTATTTTAGATCTGACATTATCAATTGAGGAAGGAGTGATTAATGGCCTTATAGTTAAGGATCCACTTGGAAGGAGTGATCACAGCACAAAAAAATTCAAATTCAGATTGGAAGTAAGGAGAGAATCACATACTCAAGTTTTAACATTGGGCAAAGATAATTATGAAGGCCTAAGAAAAGTGGACTAGGCAAGAGAATGAAGGGGAGAATGGTAGAAGAACAGTGGCAGTTGTTTAAAGGAGATATTAAGGTACATTCCCGAGGGGAAATGGAATTGCAAAAGTGTGAAAAATCATCCCTGACTTAATAAGCAAATCAGGGATATAACAAAGACATAAAAAGAGGGCATATAATACTATTGCAGTTAGTGGCAACAGAGTATTGGGACAACTTCAAACATCAACAAAAGCTGACCCAGTACAACATCAAAAACAGACCAAGAAATGAAACTCACAAAAAACAAATATTAACACTAAATGTTTCTACATTATATAAGGAGGGAGAGAAATAGTCAAAGTAGATGTTGGTCCTTTGGAGAGTAATAGTGAGAAATTGGAAGATGGCAGAGACACTAAACAAATACTTTGTCGCAGACTTCATAGAAGATAATTCTCTCCCAAAACTGCAGTTCATACAGTGAAACTTAATGAAATTACTTTTACCAGGGCAAAGGTACTCAGTGAAGGGTTTAAAAATAGGTAAGTCCCTGGAACCTGATGCCTTAGTCCCTAGTGTGTTAAAGGAGGTGCCAGCAGAGATAATGGATTCATTAGTTATGATATTCCCAAATTGCCTTGATTCCTGAAAAGTACCACTGGACTGGAAATATGCAAATTTGCTGCCTTTATTCAAGAAAGGAAACGGGCAAAAAGAGGGAAAGACAGCTTGACCCCTGTGGTGGGAAAGTTGCTGGAGTCAATTAAGAAGGTGATTATGCAACTGGAAAAGTAAACTCAATTCACCAGTATCAGCATGGTTTTGTGAAGGGTAAGTCGTATTTGACACACCTGCAGTCCTTTGAGGATATAACCAGCAAGGTAGATAACAGGAATCCTGTGGATGTGATCTATCTGGACTTCCAAAAGGCATTTGATTAGGTGCCACACAAGAAACTGATCCAGAAGGGGTTGGGAGTACAGGGCTTGGATTGAGGATTGGCTAATTGATAGAAAGCAAAGGGTGGAATTAATGGGCCTTTTTCCAGTTGGCAAACTAATAACTAGTGGGGTCCCACACGTTCTTGGACCAAACTATTTACAATCTATATCAATGATCTACAAGTAGGGAGAAAGTGAAACATAACAAAATACGCTGACACATCAATAGGCTGTGATGAGGAGATGTAAAGTTTATAAACGGACATTGACAGACTAAGGAAATGGACCACAGTCTGGCAGATGGAGTTTAATGTGGATAAAAGTGAGGTAATCCATTTTGGCCAGATCTAGGTGTTCTTGTGTATGAGAAAGTGGGTATTCAGGTGCAAAATGTTAAAGGAAGACAAAAGGGACCCTGGCACTTATTGCAAAAGGTCTACAGTTTAAATATATAAAGTGTTGTTACAACTGTATAAGGCATTGGTGAGACCATACTTGGAATGTTGTGTTCAGTTTTGATCACCTTGTTTGAGGAATGATGTGGTGACACTGGAGGTGGTGAGCCTGCTCTGCCACTCAGTATTATGGAATTCCATCTGAAGTCCCAATTCCAGGCACCATACTTGAGAAGGGTATAGAAGAGATTAACAAGAATAGTAACAGGGATTTAGGACTTCAGTGACACGAGAGGACATGAAAAGACTTAGATGATGGGATTCTTCTACTTCACGCATACACTAAAAAGGGATTCATCATAATCATGAAAGAGCTTTACAATAGAGTAAATAAGGAGACAGATTTCCAATGGCAGAAACCAGAGGACACATTGTCACCTCTTTTTGCAAATCACATTCAAAGAACTTTTTTTTATATAAATTACACAACAAATAACAGAACTCCAGCACATTATCACAACAAATGTTTAATCTGGAATGCAGTGCCTCAAGAGTAGCGAGAGCAAATTCAGGGATAGCACTGAAAAATATAATTGGTCAAATACTTTAAGGGAAAATAATTGCAGAATTAATTGAATAGCTCAACCAACTAGACGGCAAAAGAATGACAGGCCAAATAAATGGACATGGCATGGAAAAAGAGGCCAATAATTCTTGGACAGCTTTATTCTGGCTTACTGAATATATTGGGGTTGGTGCAATATAAGCTTGCACAGTAAAAGGTTCTAACTAAAACCATCCATCAAAGTAACTGAATGGAACCATTGTTCTACCCAGAAAATTCTCAGGATGCCAATCATAGGAAATTTTGAATTGAATAAAACGGCTCAGCCCACTGATCTGCTCCAAACATTTTATTCAATTTGTGATTGCAGAAAATAGCCCCTTGTCAAACCAACTATTTGGATAGGGTTAGAATAGGACTTTGGATATCAGTCTATTTAGCTACCTTTGTCCCACAGAAATGTGACTCAAAATCAATGTTTTCTGCAGACTATACCATAATGCACACTTGCCTGCAGACTGATGATACAAGTCTTACCACTTACTGTTTAGCCCAATTGTAAAATAATGACTAAGGAATCAATAAATAATTCATCACAAAGAATGCTTCATTTTGTCACACCTTTTGCAGTTTTCCCTTCCTTTAGGAGACTTTGAGACTCCAGCATGTTATCACAATCATTACTATTGCATTCCCATCAATAAAATATGACTTTGTATATGCAACATCTACTTTTCCGTCCTACACTTAATTTTGAATCTTGAACCAAACTTCCCAATTTAAAAAATACAACATATCTGCAAACTGATGCACACAGTTCAGCATCACACCAATTAGGCAACATACCATAGCACTGCATTTCAACATTATTTTCATTGCAGCGGAAGAGGATGACAGGCTAACAAAGAGCTCCATAGGAGCAACCCAAAAGAAACTGGAGTACGTAAGTTTGGAGCCTACAGCAAATTACAATAGTGTAACACCATCAATTAATGTTTGGGTTACATTGATTACCAACTTTCAAAAGCATCTAACTTGCAGCTTTAATGGCATTACCAATGTCCTCTTAATAAGATAATCTGTGAAGCACAGAATAAAATTAGCTCTGACATTCAGTCTTTTTAATCTAATTACGTGGTGCGTTCTATATCCCTGCAGCTGGAGCAACAGGACATGGGAGCAAAAGAAAATTACAAGAAGATTAAACACCTCCTGATGTGGGATAGAGAGGCATGCACTAGACCAAGCACTGACACGTGCCAGATCTGCATAATCAGTATCCACTTTATTTACAACTCTGGTTGATTCTGTTCCAATACAAATGCTTATAAATGACTCTGAAATACCTGCTAAAAAGGAACAGGGGACTTTTTTAAAAAAAAATCACTGGTTTCATGCAAAGATTTGGTGACCTACACTATTTCTTAATTGACAAATTGTTTCATAAATTTTCCAATGAAATATTTTTAGAAATGGCTTACTGCTGAAGGTTCTTCTAAAAAGGTTCCATTTGCAAGTTACATTGAAATATCGCCCCCGCTGATGAAAATGTCTGCTAAGTTAAATCACTAGAATAAACTCAAAACTTTAGTACTAAATTTTTCAAATTATACTAGAAAAAAATAAGTTTATAGAACTGGAAGTTCTTATCTGAAGACATTTACTGTTCATGAACAGCTTTCACATTTGTGTTTATGTTTTCTAAGTAGATTCTTGCTGCTCTTGCCCTACATTCCACTTTTTACCAACTTTAGAAAGAATCTCCAGTAATGTAATATCTGAAAGAATGCAACACTCCAAAACATTTAAATATTGCAAAAAAGCCACCTCAAGTTATGCCCGTAGTTAAAAGTTCCACATAAATAGTAATACACTATTCTTCCCCACACTTGTGGGGAGTGTTTCCAGGTACTTTGAAATAGAATGGCCGTGAAATGAAATTGCACGAACTGATAACCAAAGTCCAATGTGCTTTATATTAAATTGTTTATGCCAAAGCATTCTTTCACTGGCAAGCAAACTATCACATCAAGATTTTTCTCCAACACCAATTCTTATTCAAATCACCACATGGTCTTGCTCCTCCCAAATGTTTTAATTTTCTTCAGCCTTGAGAATTCAGTGTTTCTCCGATTCTGGTTTCTTGCTTGCCCATATATACTGAGCCAAGTTAAACTTCCTACCTAACTTTAAACCACAGACGGCTTAGGGGATGATTCTGGCAAGCAGATATGTAGGCTACGAGCATTTAGGTAATGATGGCAGGAACAGAGTGTACAAAGATTTAAAAAAGCAAACAAAAGGGAAAAAATTGTAACAAGGCAAAATTAATGGTTCTTTACTTAAACACATGTAAGCATTTATCACAAAGTAAGTGAATTAATAGCACAAAATGAGGAAATGGGTACAATCTTACAGTCATTATGGACGTAGTTACAAGGAGATCAAAACTGGGAACTAAGTATTCAGCAGTGTGACTTTCATAAGGACAGACAGGAAGGAAAGAGTAGGGGAATAACTGTTAGTATGAGATGGAATAAGTACAATAGCAAAAAATAGTTTTGGATTAGAAGATGTAGAATCCAAATGAGTGGAGGCAAGAAATAACAAAGGGAGGACAACATTAGTCTATAGGCTCCATAACAGTAGCTATAATATAGAATGAAGAATAAATAAAATAACAAGGGCATGCAAAAAGGCAGTGTTTTAATCATAGGTGATTTTAACCTTCTTGTTGATTGGTGAAATAAAAATTGGCAGAGGCAGCCATAGGAAGAATTTAGAGTGCATTTGAGACAGTTTCCTAGAACAATATGTTGTGGATCCAACCACAGATCAGACTTTTTGGTTCTGGTAATTTGTAATGAGGCAGATTTAATAAACAGACTCAAAGTACAGGTCAGCTAAGAAACAGTAGAATTTAACATTCAATTTGAGTGAGAAACTATGCTACACTTGAGTGAGGGAAAATCTAAAAGGAATGAGTGAAGAATTGGGTGGAGTGGACCAAGGAAGGGGTTTAGCTAGAAAGACAGTTGATCAGCAATGCCAGATATTTATAACAACAGTTCATAACTCACAACAAAGATGCATCCTAGTGAAGAAGGATAATTCTAGGAAAGGGATAAATCAATCATGGTTAACCAAGGAAGTTAAGGGTAGCATTAAACTGAAAGAAGATACAATACATCGCAAAGATTAGTGATGGGCCAAAGGATTGGGGAAGTTTTAAAACCAAAACATGACAAAAAAGGTAAACTGAGGACAAACTACCAGGTAATATAAAAACAGACACCAAAAGTTCCTAAAGAGGCCAAATTGAATAAAGGCATCTTAGAGAATGGAACTGGGAAATAATAGGAAACAGCAAATGACAAAGAGTTAAACAAATTCTGTGTTAGTCTTCATGGTGGAAGTCACTAATAACATTACCCAAATACTAAATAATCAAGGGGCCAAAGTGGGGGGGAATAAATATAAAAACTCTCATCTAGAAGTACTAGGAAGACTAATGGGGCTAAAGGCTGATAAGTCTCCTAGATATGAGTTGCATCCCAGGATACTGAAGGAAGTAGCCAGAGATAATGGATGCACAAGTAGTAATTCTTAAATTCTGGAAAAGTCTAAGAGGATTGAAAAACAAGCTAGAAACGGGGTAGGCCATTCAGCTCTCTGAGCCTGCTCCACTATTCATTTTGATCATCGAATTCAATATCCTGATTCCGTTCTTCCTCCCTTATCCCTTTAGCTCCAAGAGCCATATCTAATTTCTTCTTGAAATCAGACGTTTTGGCCTTATCCACATTCTGTGGTTGTAAATTCTACACACTCACCACCCTCTGGTGAAGAAATTTCTTCTCACCTCAATTCTAAAAGGTTTACCCTTCATCTTCAAGCAATGATCTCTAGTTCTGGACTCCCCCACCATTGGGAATATTCTTTCCAAATCTACCCTCTCTAACCTTGTTAGAATGTTATAAGTTTCTATGAAATCGCCTCTCATTCTTCTATACTCCAGTGAATATAATCCTAACCAACTTAGTCACTCCTCATATGACAGACCTGCTATGCCAGGAGTCAATCTTTGCTGTACTTCCTCTATAGCAAAGACACACTTCCTCACATAAGGACACCAAAACTGCATACAATGCTCCAGGTGTGGCTTCATCAATATCCTTTACAAATAATTGCAGCAAAGCATCCCTAGCCCCATATTCAAATCCTCTCACTATGAAGGCCAACATACCATTTGCCTTCTTTTACTATCTGCTGCACCTGTGCGCTTACTTTCAGCAGCTGATGCATGAGGATGCCAAGGCCTCATCAAGTATCTGTCTCAATTTAATCCAAATAATCTGTATTCCTAGTATTGCTACTAAAGTAGCTCTTAGATCTTAGAAGATGGGGAAACACTAATTTTGAAGAGTATACACATTACAGAGGAGTTAGTGCTGGATGTTTTAAAGCAGATCAAGATAGATAAATCCCCCAAATCTGAAGTGTATCTCAGGACATTGTGGGAGGCTAGGGAGGAAATTGCGGGTTCTCTAGCTGAGATATTTGCATCATCAACAGCAATATTGTGCGTTTAAGATGTCCAAAAATACGCAGGTTAGACGGATTGGCCATGTTAAATTACCCCTCAGCATCAGGGAGACTATCAGCACAATACGTGGGATTAAGGAAATAAAGCTGGTCAGTGCAAATTCGAAGCACTATAGGATTCCATTTTATGAAGGGTTGCAGGGAAAAGCCTGCGAGTTTAACTCTGTAGTAGCTAAGTTGTTGAAAGGTAGTGAGAGATAGGATTTACAGCCATTGAGAGGCAAAGACTGATTAGGGACAATCAGCACAGCTTTGAATGTGGAAAATAATGTCTCATGAATTTTATTGAAATGTTTGAGTGCAGTTCATGTTGTCTACATGGACTTAGCAAAGCCTCTGACAAGGTACTGCATGGTAGGTTGTTACACAACGTTAAATCACGTGGGATTCAGGGTGTGGTTGCCAAATCGATACAAAATTGGCTTGATGACAAGACGGACGGTGGTTGTAGAGTGTTGTTTTTCAAACTGGAGGTCTGTGGCCAGCAGTGTGCCTCAGGGATCAGTGCTGAGGCAACTTATTTGTCATTTATATTAATGATTTGCATGAAAATTTAGGAGGCATGGTTAGTAAGATGACACCAAGATTGATGGCATCGTGGACAGTGAAGGTGGTTATCGAGGATTGCCATGGGATCTTGATCAATTGGGCCAGTGGGCTGATGAATGACAGATGGAGTTTAATTTAGATAAATGCAAGGTGATGTATTTTGGTAGATTGAACAAAAGCAGAACTTACTCAGTTAATGGTAGGGTGTTGAAGAGAGTTATAGAATGAGATCTAAATGTACATGTTCATCACTCCTTGAAAGTGAAGTCACAGTTGGACAGGGTGATGATTGAGCATGTTTGGTTTCACTGGTTAGAACACTGAATTCAAAAGTTGGGACGTCTTGGTGAAGCGTGCAAGACATTGGGAAGGCCACATTTGGAACACTGTCGTTCTAGTCACCTTATTATAGGAAAGATATTATTAAACCAGAAAGAGTGAAGAGATTTATTAGGATGCTACCAGGATTTGACAGTTTGAGTTAGAACATAGAACACAGAAAAACTACTTCACAAACAGGCTCTTTGGCTCACAAGCTGCACCGAACATATCTCTACCTACTAGGTTTACCCTCAATCCTACTAAGTCCCATGTACTCATTCAGAAGTCTCTTAAGACCCTATCGAATCTACCTCCAGCACCACCACCGGCAGCCGATTCCACCCACTCATCACCCTCTGAGTGAAGAGCTTACCCCGACATCTCCTCTGTACCTACTCCCCAGCACTCTAACCCTGTGTCCTCTTGTGGCAGCCATTTCAGCCCTAGGAAAAAGCCTCAGAATCCACCCAATCAATACCTCTCAACATCTTATACACCTCTATCAGGTCATCTCTCATCCTTCGACTCTCCAAGGAGAAAAGACCAAGCTCTCTCAACCTATCTTAAGACATGCCAGCCAATCCAGGCAACATCCTCATAAATCACCTCTACATCCTTGCTGTAATGAAGCGACCAGAACTGAGCACAGTATTCCAAGTGGGGTCTGACCAGGGTCTTATACAGCTGCAGCATTATCTCCTGACTCCTAAAGTCAATTTCTCAACTGAAGACCAGCATACCATACGCCTTCTTAACCACATCCTCTACCGCGAAGCCAATTTGAGAGTCCTATGAACCTGGATCCCAAGATCCTTCTGATCTCCCACATTGCTAAGAGTCTTACCCTCAATATTATATTCCTTCATCCCATTTGACCTGCCAAAATGAAGCACCACACACTTATCCAGGTTGAAGTCTATCTGCCACTTCTCCGCCCATTCTTGCATCCTATGTCATGCTGCAACTTCTGACATCCAAACTATCCACAACACCTCCAATCTTCATGTCATCGGCAAACTTACCAACCCATCTCTCACTTGCTCATCCAGGTCATTTCTAAAAATCACAAACAGCGAGGGTCCCAGAACAGATCCCTGGAGCACTCCACTGTGACCAGTCTCCATGCAGAAAAAGATCTATTTATAACCACTCTCTGCCAGCTGTGGGCAAGCCAGTTCTGGATCCATAAAGCAATGTACCCTTGGATCCCATGAACCCTCGCTTTCTCTATAAGTCTTGCATAGGGGACCTATCAAACGATTTGCTGAAGTCCATATAAACCACATCTACTGCTCTTCCTTCAACAATGTGTTTAGTCACATCTTCAAAAAACTCAACCAGGATCATAAGGTACAATCTACCTTTGACAAAGTCGTGCTGACTACTTTTCATATACTATACTTCTCTAGTCATAAATCCTGTTTCTCAGGATCATCTTCATCAATTTATCAACCACTGGAGGTTAGAATCACTTATCAATAATTTCCTGGGCTATCTCTATTCCCTTTCTTGAATATAGAAATCACATCCGCAATCCTATGGAACATCTCACATCTCCAATGATGACATAAAGATCATCACCTCTGCAATCTCTTCCCTTGCCTCCCACAGTAACCTAGGGTACATCCTATCCGGCCCCAGCGACTTATCTATCTTGATGCTATTCAAAAACTCCAACACATCCTCTTTCTTAACGTCCACATACTCAAGCTTTTCAATCTGCTCCAAACCTGCACTACAACCAAGATCCTTTTCCACCATGAATACCGAAGTATTCATTGAGCACTTCTGCTATTTCTATCGGTTCTATACAAACTTTCCCACTGTAAGATTTTATAGGTCCTATTCCTTCACATCTCATCTTTTTGCTTTTCACTTACTTGTGGAACACCTTAGGGTTTCTTTAATCTTACCTGCCAAGGCCTTCTATGATCCTTTCCGGTTCTCCTAATTTCCTTAAGTTCTTTCCTACAAGCCATATACTCCTCTAGATCCCTAACATTACCTAGCTTTCTGAACCTTTTGTACACTTTTTCCTTTTTGACTAGATTTATTATAACTTTCGAACACCACAGTTTCTGTAACCTACCAAAACTTCCCTGTCTCATCGGAACGCTGTCGTGCAGAAATCCAGACAAACATTGCTTGAAAATCTGCCACCTTACTTTGGTACATTTCCCCGAGAATACCTCCTTCCAATTTATGTCTCTGATTTCCTGCCCAATGGCTTCGTATTTCCCCTTACTCTAGATAAAGGTTTTCCTAGCTTGCCTGATCCTATCTCTCTCCAATGCTGATGTAAAGAAGAAAGCGTTATGATCACTATCCCCTAAATGCTCTCCCACTGAGATCTGGCACCTGTCCAGGTTCATTACCCAATACCAGATCAAGTACAGCCTCTCCTCTTGTAGGCTTATCCACATACTGTGTCAGAAAACTCTCCTGAACACGCCTAACAAATTCCTGCCCATCCAAACTCCTTATCCTAGGGGTATTCCAATCGATATTTGGAAAATTAAAGTCTCCCTTCACAACAACTCTTATTACTATATCTCTCCAAGATCTGTTTCCCTATCAGCTCCTCAACACCCCCGTTACTATTGGACAGCCTGTAGGAAACACCCAGTAATGTTATTGATACTGTTCCAAACTTCCACCCAGAGACTCCATAGACAATCTCTCCACGGCGTCCATCTTCTCTACAGCTATGACACTATCCCTGATCAATAGTGCTACTCCCCCACCTCTACTGCCTCCCTCCCTGTCCCTCCCGTAACATCTGAAAACCAGCACTTGACATAGCCAGTCCTGTCCCTGAGTCATCCAAGTCTTTATAATATCCACCACAATTACATTTCCAAGCAGTGTTCTACGCTCTCAGCTCATCCACTTTGTTCACAACACTTCTAGCGTTAAAACAGACACACCCCAAAATTTCGGCCTGAGCGCTCCCCTTCTCCATCACCCGTCTATCCTCCCTCTGACACTGTCGACAGTTCCTCTCTAATTGCGAGCCAACCTCCTCTCCCCCAGTCACTTCATTTTGATTCCCTCCCCTCATCCACTCTAGTTTAAAGTCTCCCCAGTAGCCTTAGCAAACCTTCCCGCCAGGATATTGGTGGGATTCAAGTGCCACCCACTCTTTTTGCACACCTGCCCCTAAAGAGGTCCCAATGATCCAGGAACCTGAATCCCTGTCTCCCTCTCCAATCCTCAGCCACGCATTCAACCTGCATCTCATTCCATTCCTAATCTCACTTTCTCGTGGCACAGGCAATAATCCCAAGATTACTACTTTGCGTTCCTCCTTCTCAACTGTCTACCTAACTCCCCATTTTCTTTTTTCATGACCCCTTCCCTTTTCCTATCTATGTCAGCAGTACCAATATGTACCACAGCCTCTGGCTCCTCTCCCTGGCTTCAGGATTTCTGGGACGTGACCAGAAACATTCCAATCCCAGCACCAGGTAGGCAAGCTACTATCTGACTTTCCCGTCTGCCTCCACAAAAGTCACTTGTCCGACCCCCTCATTTGTAGAGCCCCTGATTAATACTACCTTCCTCCTCCTCCCCCTCCTCTCCTTGCTCTTCTGAGCTACAGGGCCAGACCTTGCACCAGAGACATGGCCACTGCTGCTTCCACCAGGTGGGCTGACCACCCATCCACCCCCCCTTTCTCCCGCTGCCGCCATAGTACTCAAACAGGCGTACTTATTGTGAAGGGACACATCCACCAGAGTGTTCTCTAGCACCTGAGCTTTCCCCTTCCTGACTGTGACCCACTTGCCTGCTTCCTGTGATCCTGGTGTGACCACCTGCCTGTAAGTCCTTGACCACCTGCCTGTAATTCCTTTACATTACACAGCTATATTAGGATTAATCAAAGATTTTTGGTCAAGGGTAAATAAAAAGTTACTAGTAAGAGTACTACAAAATAATTAAAGCAAATATCCATTTTAAACAAAGCAAAAACCAAGAAATTTTATAGAGTTCTTATGGATAGACTGGGACTTCTCTCCCCCTGGAGCATAGGGGACTTAGGCTTGGTCTTACAGAGGTCTATAAAATAATGATGGATATTGATCAGGCAGACAGTCAACATTTTTTCTCCCAAAGGTAGGGGAGTTTAAAACTAGAGTGCATAGGTTTAAAGTGAGGGTCTGGGGACAATTTTTTCACACAGTGATGATTGTCTAAAACAAGTTCCCAGAGGTAGTAGTAGAGGTGGGTACAATTTTGTCTTTTAAAAACTATTTAGTTACATGGATAAGCTGGGCCAAATACAGGCAATTGAGATGGATATGATGGTTAAACAAAAAAGACAGCATGGATAAATTGGGCAGAAGGGCCTGTTTTCATGCTATAAACCTCTGACTATGAGCTTGTTTAACCTGCAGTTCAAATTTTGAGATACTTTGCCTTTCTAGGGTAATTTGAGGTAGACTAGACTTTTCAGATATGAAAGTGCCAACTTTGGCCCATTTGCAAATCTGTATGATAAAAACGAACATAGGGTACCTTTTACATGCCTTAGTTCTGCGTAAGTTAACAAGATGAGTACGTGTCAAGGGGCCTTTTTAGGCTTGAGGTCAATAAGTTCCCCTTTGCTTTCTCATGACTTGCCAATCATGACTTGTCTTTTGTAGCATAAATTGAGATAAATTTGGCAGTGTGTTTGTCCTGTCGAATGCAAACCTCTCTTTTCGGCAATGCTTAAGTTTTGTGCTAACAAGTGACTGCCCCTGGAGTTCTTAAAAAACACTTTTGGCCTGAAATTAATTTAATTTCTTAGAAAATATATCATATTTGTCTTTTCTGTCAAAAATGGGTTCCTGTGTGAGAGAAGTCTGGAATCATTCAGAATCTGCTTTCTTTTATGCAAATCTCAGCCAAATAAATTCTTAATTTTTAAGAAGTTTGCTTTTTTGACAACTTCATTTACAATTAGTCTATTGTGATTTAAAATGAAAATAATCATCATTTTTATAGATATCGGTAATTTTAAAATTAAAACAGACTGCACAGTCTGTAGTTAATTCACTTGAGCGTAAAATTCCTTGGTTTTTACTTTGCTCGAAATGGATATTTGTTTTAATTACTTATTTTATAGTATTCTTACTGGTACTTTTTATTTACCTTTGACCAGAAATCCTTTATTAATCCTAATGTAAAAAGTTATGCTCAAAGAAAGCCAAATAAAATGACATCTTACATTAGGAGCACAATATAGTTTTTCAGTATAATTAAGACCCAGTGCACAAGGAAATTTTTAAATCAAAAATATACCCTTCTCAAAGCTTATGAGGAATCCCAAGAGTCTACTATATGCAGCTGAGTATTCCAACAACATTTTTGAAAAACTTTATAACAAGAAACACTGAGTCATATTTAGATGTGTTCTTAGAAATATTTTTAAGCAATAAATTCTAGTACATCAATCATTTGACGACTGCTGATCCAATACTTATTTTCATACTAAATGGGAATAAATCCAGAGCTTGCCAAATTTCAATCAATGCCAAGCTAGACATTCCCATTTAAGACTTAATGATTCTACTGAAAACAGAGGAAGTAATTTCACTTTCCTTACTTCAAGTTAGATAGCACCTTCAAGGATGACAGAGGCATGCTAAAATGCAGCAAATTTGGGATTAGAAATTCAGGCTGCTTAAAAAAAAAAAATCACAAAACCGCCTCATTATATCTCTCTAAACCATCAGATTTTCAGTGGTGCTGTGTTCCTGTGCATTGACATATTGGCACAGCAGTTAGCACTGCTGCCTCTCAGTGTCAGTGACCCAGGTTCAATTCCAGCCTTAAGGGATGCACAAGTGGAGTATACACATTCTTCCTGTGTGGTTTCCTTCCACAGTCCAAAGATGTGTGGGTTAGGGGGACCAGCAGGGTAAATACATGGGATTATAAGAATAGGGCTTGGGTGGTATTGTCAGTGAAGGTTTGATGGGCCAAATGGCCTCCTTCTGCACTGTAGGTATTCTATGATTGAAAGGAGTAATGTACACAGCCTCACCGCGTAACAAAAAGAACTCTTAACTGGATATTCTGCTGGAGGTTAGCTTAATTTCCAAAAAATGCATAATGTTATTGAATAAATACATGTCTAAAATGCAAGAAATAGGAGTAGATCACATGGTCCATGAAGCCTGCTGTGTCATTCAATATGATATATTGACTGACAGGCTTCAACTCCATTTCCCCACCTATTCCCTATATCTCGCAAATCCTTAAGACACAAATTCTGTATCCCCACTTTAAATGCATTCGACAATGCGAATCCACTATCCTAGAGTAGAGAATTCCAAAGATTCTGAGTGAAGAAACTTTTCATCTTAGTTCTAAATGATTGGCCCCTTATCTCAACTTCCCCATATGTTTGATTCTCTGATCAATGGAAACAGTCTTGGTGTCTACCTAGTCAAACCCAATACAATCTTGTAGGTTATAATGAGATTGTTTCATTCTTGTAAATTCGAAGAATTCATTCCCAATTCACTCAGTCTACGAGGACTCCAAGATCCAATTTAGTAAATCTCCATTGTTTTATCAGCAATGCAAGATTCTCCTTTCTCGTATATGGAGACAAAAATCATACACTACTCCACATGCAATCTCACAAAAAACCCTGTACAATTAAAATCCTAAACCCATTTACAATAAGTCATACCAGCTGAAATGATCAACAGTAGGGATCACAACTGGAAACTTTTCAATGTGTCAGGTAATAAAGAGCATTTGCAGGCCCAATTCTCAACATTAATGCACAGCACTTCAAACTTATTCAAAGTCTGCAGCATTTTCATTTTTCCTGCGATTCGTCACAAAACAAGATTCCTTAAAACTTAATTTTAGCCTTAGCAGCATAAAATTTGATGTTGCAATGCTTGATCTCAATGTCCCACACTCAGTAGTTTATAGCAACAATTTACAAGTTCAACATGTGAAATAAATTAGAGATTATCTTAAAAAGCAACCTAAATACCGCAAGACAGCCAATATCAAATTTGTAACTGGTGTATCCGAAAAGCCATGATGTGGAGATGTCAGCATCGGACTGGGGTAAACAGAGAAGTCTTACAACACCAGGTTAAAGTCCAACAGGTTTATTTGGTAGCACAGCTACTAGCTTGAGGGCTTGCTGCTCATTCCAAGAATTGGTTGCATTCTTGGACACACGCATCCTCCATCAAGGACGGTCACCTCAGCACCTCACTGTACCGCAAGCCGACAGACAACCTCACAATGCTCCACTTCTCCAGCTTCCACCTTAAATACGTTAAAGAGGCCATCCCTCAACTCATCGATCGACAGTTCCGACGTGCCACAGCAATAAACCGCACTGACCTCCTCAGAAGACTAACACGGTGGACAGAGTACCCTTTGTTGTCCAATACTTGCCCAGAGCGGAGAAGCTACGACATCTTCTCCGGAGTCTTCAACATATCATTAATGACGATGAACATCTCGCTAGGGCCATCCCCACCCCCCCCATTTCTTGCCTTCAGACAACCGCGCAACCTCAAACAGATCACTGTTCGCAGCAAACTACCCAACCTTCAGGAGAACAGTGATCACAATACCACACAACCCTGCCACAGCAACCTCTGCAAGACATGCCGGATCATCGACATGGATGACATCATCAAACGTGAGAATACCGTTCAGCAGGTACACGGTACATACTCCTGCAACTCAGCCAACGTTGTCTACCTAATACATTGCAAGAAAGGAGGTCCGGAAGCACGAGACATTGGGGAGACTATGCAGACACTACGACAGCGGATGAATGAACATCGCTCGACAATCACCAGGCAAGACTGTTCCCTTCCTGTGGGCGAACACTTCAGCGGTCACGGGCATTCGGCCTCTGACCTTCGGGTGAATGTTCTTCAAGGTGGCCTTCACGACACACAACGGCACAGAGCCACTGAGCAGAGACTGACAGCCAAGTTCCACACACGAGAATGGTCTTAACAGGGATCTTGGTTTCAAGTCACACTATCTGTAACCCCCATGATTTGCCTGGGTTAGCAAAAAACCTCACTCACTGTGCTGTCTGGAGACAATACACATCTCTCTAACCAATGCTCAGGGTTCCCTTCACCCACATTGTTAGCCACTTTAACACTTGAATAGCAGGTTAGGTGTAAGGATTCGCATTCTAATCAGCGATCTGTGACTGTCTGTGCTGGTGTGTGCTATTGCAGACCAGAACACTGCATTTGCCTGACGAAGACGAAAGTCGAAAGCTTGCAGATTTACTATCAAACAAATCGGTTGGATTTAAAATTGGTATTGCCAGACTCTTACTGAGTTTACCCCAGCCCAATACCGGCATCTCTACATCATGCCTTCCAAGAAGGAGCAT
Source organism: Sphyrna mokarran (assembly GCA_024679065.1). Lineage (NCBI taxonomy): Eukaryota > Metazoa > Chordata > Chondrichthyes > Carcharhiniformes > Carcharhinidae > Sphyrna > Sphyrna mokarran. The sequence goes on along the minus strand of JAGIQG010000003.1, from coordinate 96,932,622 downwards.
GCAACTTTTGTGAAGTGTATGTAGATTATTTTTATACCTTATAATGAAACTTTGATTTGTACTACAAAAGATTTTCTTCTGAGACCACTTTAGTAATCTAGGATCTGTAGGCAGTTTTCACAACTCATTTATGCAATATAATTTTAGCAGGAACGTAACCTTTGATTACAAAAAGCACAGTGAAGCTCGAGACCTGACCAGCAATCATTTAGTTGGAAACAATGTTTGAGAGAAAAAAAATCTCAATTACCTTGCACTAACTTTTAGAGAAAAACCTATATGGTTAAAGAAACCATCTGAACAACTTAATGATTAATGGGGAATTTTACCTACTAAAATATATTGTTGTTTATAATTCATCACATATACAACACCAGATTGTAAAATTGCAGCTTGATTTAAAGATCTAAATACCAACTCCAAAAGCAATGTGTGCTCATATAGACTTTTTTAAACCGATGGTGCAAGTCCCAGCAATTAACTGACATTGCAGAGATTATTTCACACACCTCCCTTCAACACATGTATCTGGTCTTCCTTTTACTTTTAAAAAACAATGCAACAATTGGTAACTGTTAGCACTAAAAATCACAAAAACAGCTTCCCCAAAATATCACCAGATTAAGTGGTGATATTTAGAAACAAATAAAAATGAACAAAGTAAGGCTAGCTGTAACTCGTGGAGTTCCACAACAATCAGTGCAAGGATCACAGCTATTTACAACCTACATTAATGATACAGATGAAGGACCTGAACATCTCCAAATTTGCTGATAATACAAAGCTAGGTGGGAACATATGCAGCAAGGAAGACACAGGATATCTTGCTAAAGACACCTCTTGAGATCTGGAGAGGAATTTGACTGGGAAGCAAAGTATTTAACTGATGTAGATCAACTGTGGGCACTCCGATAATTTCAGTCTCTTTCTTAGTCCCACCTAAGAAAGAGGCTGTATGCCAAATAGTATGAGCAGCTAGGGAATAAATTAAAAAGCAAAACCACAATAATCACTGGATTTCTACCTGAGGAATGAACAAATTGGCATAAGGTAAATTAAATCAGCAGTTGGAACACATGGCTCAAAGATGTTATGGAAGATTATTAATTAATGACCTTATTATAAAGTATCTTCTGGGTAAGAGTGAGGATGTGAGAAATTGAAATGAAGTGGCGAGTAACAAGGTCAGAAAGAAAACAGCAAACAGTAGCATCAGAGGAGAAGTGGCAAGTGGGAGGGGCAATTCCAAAATGGCACCCACTGTACTAGGGAGGGGGGGAGCAGTGCAATGCTGGCTTCTATGAAGCAATGCTCAAGCAGAAATCCCAGTGCTAAATATGACAACCTGTCCCATTATGCCTGCAATGCTAAAGTGAAACAACATTGAACGAGACAACTGAAAACAAGGACATACTGTACAAAAGATCTTATGCCTGAGATTGCAAAATTCTTGGAACAAGTACTAAAAATTATTGTTCAAAGCATTTTTGGAGAGCAGGTGATGACATGGATAGTAATATGTCATATGTTGAGTGTCAAAATGAAAACCCCATTAAAATTTTATTTTCAAAAATGTTATTTGTTTGCAGTATTAAGCTCCATAGAAAGCACACAAGTTTTAGAGTACAAGATCTTCCAGTGTTCTGCCTGTTATAAGGAAACAAAAATCACAATAAAGACTTGAGAATCTAGGCAAGTAAGTAGTATTTTTAATTCAATGATCCAAGTCAAGGCACTATAGGTACAAGATTATAGGTACTATAATCTTGATAGGTACAAGTACCTTGATAATCTTGATAGGTACTATAATCACTATAGGTACAAGTGTTGAGGAACAGAAGGATCTTGGTGTATGTGTCAATAGATCCCTGAAAGTAGGCAGTCAAGTGGATAAAGTTGTTAAGAAGGCTTATGGAGTCTTAGCTTTTATTGGTAGGGGGATTGAATTTAGGAGCCGCAGCATCATGTTGCAGCTGTACAAAACTCTAGTGCGGCCGCACTTGGAGTATTGTGTGCAGTTCTGGTCCCCACATTATAAGAAAGATGTGGAGGCATTGGAGAGGGTACAGAGGAGGTTTACCAGGATGTTGCCTGGTATGGAGGGCAGGTCCTATGAAGAGAGGTTGAAGGATTTGAGGTTGTTTTCGTTAGAAAGGAGGCGGCTAAGGGGGGATCTTATTGAAGCATATAAGATGATTAGAGGTTTAGATAGGGTGGACAGTGATAGCCTTTTTCCTAGGATGGAGAAAGCTAGCACGAGGGGACACAGCTTTAAATTAAGGGGTATGAGTTATAGGACGGATATCAGAGGTAGGTTCTTTACTCAAAGAGTGATTAGGGAGTGGAATGCCCTGCCTGCAGCTGTTGTAGATGCGCCAAGTTTGGTGGCGTTTAAGAGGTTAGTTGATAAGTATATGGATGAGAAGGGAATGGTTTAGTTAGGAGGGGCATTGCTTTTTATTTTGGTCGGCACAACATCGAAGGCCGAAGGGCCTGTTCTGTGCTGTATTGTTCTATGTTCTATATGTTCTATTACCAGATAGAGACTATCTCCTTGAATGGAATGGTAGCAGTATCTAAATTTAATGTCAGTTACCAATGCCTGAATGTTCAGTGGTTAGAGGTGCAAAACAACTCTTGGCACGGAGGGATACAGAAAAGAACTTTCCGTATGAACGCGTGAATTAGGGGTCCCTTAAGCCTATTCTGCCATTCTATAAGATCATGGCTGCTCTGATTTTAATCAGAACTTCACATTCTTGCCTATTCCAACGCCTTGCTTATCAAGAATTTATCTACTACAGTCACATTGATATTTTGTGCAGCACATTAGCAGAGTGGTTAGCATTGCTGGTTCACAGCTCCAGGGACCTGGATTCAATTCCCAGCTTGGATCACTGCCTGTGTGTAGATTGCAAATTCTCCTCGTGTCACGTGGGTTTCCTCCCACAGTCCAAAGATGTGCGAGTTAAGTTGATTGGCCATGCTAAAAATTGCCCATAGTATCCTGAGATGCCTAGGTTAGAGGGATTAGTGGGTAATTGTGTAGGAATATAGGAGTAGGGCCTAGGTAGGATTATGGTTGGTGCAGACTTCTTGGCCCAAATGGCCTCTTTCGTACTGTAGGGATTCTATGATTCTATTCTATGATATTCAAGTACTGCTGGAAATCACTTCCTCAAAGATAGTTGAAGACAGTCTCTCAACCCTCAGAAAAGCTTTTCCTCATCTCTATATTAAACGAGTGACTCATTATTTTGAATGAACGTCCCAAGTTCTGGATTCTTCCACATTCACCCCATCAATTCTCATTATTTCAAATTAATTTACCTCTTACTTATCTAGACTCCAGTGGGTACAAGCCTAGCCTGTCCAGTTCCTCAAGACAACCCACTCATTCCAGGTATAATCCAGCAAACCCAAAGGGGAGGATATGCACAACATTGAATGCCTTTCATCAGGTTCCGACCTCCAGTCAGCAATATCTAGCTTGTAGTTACACTTCCTGGGCTTATGATATTTTGCATTTTATTCTGAAGAACGTAAAATCAGTTGCATTATTTCTTAAACTGCTCCTGTGAACTTGAGGCCAATTTGGCAAGTTGCAATATTACTGCATGTTTCAGTGACAAGCACCTCCAACTACGAGCATCAATAAATATATGTTATATTTTAAGATTTTGGCAGATTTTTTTCAGACATGCTGACCCAATTACGGAGATCTGATGCATTACATGGACTTGTATTGCCCAGCTAAGAAAAAGTACTCAGCACCAAGTGCAATTCCAATTATGCTTTAACCCCTTTATATTGGAAGTCCAATTTAGCTTTCTAGAGGCTAAAAGATACAATTGATTATTGCACATTAACATTATGCTCTTATACTCACTACTTCAGTGGAGACCTTAACCTGTTCATTTAAACTGACTTAAAATTTCCCTTTGGAAAGCAGAATGAATTGAAGCTCGTGCACTAACTAATGCAAAGGCACAATTCTCAATGTGAAGCAGATCATACGAAGAACCACATACCAAGGCATGATAACATGGCAAGTATTCAATATAGTATTTCTTCAAGTCTATCAAATTCAATTATAATGTATGGAGAATGCACTAAACAAAATGCTGGTTATACATCCCCATACAACTTCAGATAAAGCAGCAACACTAGATGCTCTGCTTACAGATTCCAACGTTAACAGCAGGTCTTCAAATGCTAACATCTGTAGAATTAATGATTTAAACTAGTCTTTCATTTGATGGCTAATAGATGCTGTTGCTAAATAATAGCAAAGTCTTCCAGATAGTATTATACAGCAATTGGAGTAATGATATTTGATTAATATAATTTTGATAGGTTAATCCTGAGGTTTCTTTAAAGTACCTTTAAATAGATCACAATTTTTAAAATAACCGTGAACTAAAAGTGTGCAGTTAAACCTTATTTTGTCAAGACGGTACTCCTCCAAAGTATGCCTCTATATGAAATTGGCAGTATAACTTGGCACTCGGGCACATTTACAATACTGACCTCAATACTTGTCAGGCCTCCTTAGTAACTGACCTTACGCAACCATTGGCAATGTGCATCACTGTTCATACTGAGAAATGCATTTCATAAACAGTGAACTGAGTCCATTCTCCCAGTGTCTGCATGGGTTTCTTCCAGTGCTGTGGATTCTTCCCACAGTCCAAAGACTTGCAGGACAAGTGGAATGGCTATGCTAAATTGCCCTTTAGTATCAAAGATGCATGGGTTAGGTGGATTAGTTATGATAACTGCAATGGGGTTACAGGCATAATGCTGAAGGTTTGTATGGTCTTAAGAATAGGTGCAGACTTGATGGTCGAATGCCCTCTTTCTGCACTGTATGTATTTTAAGGCAATAATGAAATTGTAGCCTAAATGGGTTCTGTAAATTTCTACTGAATCATATGGCAAATGAAAGAAATTTTGTTTGGAACATTCAGAGAAATCTCAAGCAAAGTAGTCTATTTTACTATTTCAGGACAAGCACCCAAGTAGTAATTCATTACTATATCCCATTTTTGAAGCAAATGTCTAAACTTAGACACGACTGAAAAACTCATTAAAAATGAAATTTTCCTGAACGGAATAAGGAAAAAAACTAAATCGATAATCGAAGTAATTGGAAAAATATCAAATCATTTATGCTCAGTTCTTATACTCATTTTGGAATATAAGATAAATAAGATCAGCAGAGAAAAATGTATAAGGAAACTTAAGGGCTAAAATCTGACAAATTCCCAAGACCTGATAGTCTACAATCATAGAACATAGAACATTACAGCACAGAACAGGCCCTTCGGCCTTCGATGTTGTGCCGACCAAAATAAATCCTAGGGTTCTAAAGCAGATAGCTGCAGAGATCCAGAACGCACTGGCTATGATTTACCAAAAATCCCCAGATTCTAGAACAGTTCTAGCGGATTGGAAGTCAACAAACAACACAACATTATTCAAGAGAAGAATATGAGAAAACATTGATCATCAGATCAGTTAGCCTGACATTAGTCATTGCTGGTAAATTTATGGAATGCACTTCAACAAAAATCAAAAGAGTAATCAAAGTAGCATGGTTTTACAAATAGGAAATTGCTTGACAAATTTGAGAGCATCACTTTCAGTAGTTAAAAAGCCAGAAGACGAAGCATATTTGTAATTTCCAAAAGACATCTGATAAATTGCCACACAAAAATTAATACACAAGGGCTCAAGGAGTTGGGTAATACATTAGTATGGGTAGAGGATTGATTCGGGATAAACAGGGCATTTTCAAGTTCACTGTTTGTATTTCCAGAATCAATGCAGATTATAGCTATTTACAATATATCTGACAGAGCTTTGTAGTGAAGTTTGAGGATACTACGCTAGGCAAAATTGTAAGCAGAGATGAGAACACAAGGGGGGGCAAAGAGATACAGGCAGCTTAAGTTAATGGATAATGAAACAGCAGATGCGGTACAATGAGGGGAACGAGAGACAAGAACAAAAAAGCAGAGTATATTTTAAGACAGGAAACTTGTGAAATGACTATATTTAGGGGGAACTGGATGTACTGGGATAAGGAACATAGAAAATTAGCATATAGGCACAGCAAGGTATCAGGAAAGTAAACTGCATGACGGCCATTATTGAAAGGAGATTGGAGTACAAAAATAAAGTAGTCTTGCTGCAATTATACAAGGCTTTGATAAGATCTCACCTGAAATACTGTGCACAATTGTGGTCTGCTTAATTAAGGAACAGCATACTTGCATTAAAGGTGTTGCAGCAAATACTCAGCAGATTGGCTCCTGGGGTGACATGTCCTGTGAGAGGTAGGTAAATTGGCCCCATGTTCTCTGGAGTCCATAAGAGTAAGAGATAATCTAATTAGAAAGTTCAGGATTCTGAATGGGTTTAGTAAGGTAGAGACAGACGGCATTTTCCCTAGCTCAGAATCTAGAACACAGTCTCACAATAAAGGGGGCAATCATTTAGGCCAGAGACAAGGAAAATTTCTTCATCCAAAGAATCATAAATCTTTAACATATTTCATCTCAGAGGCTTATGAATGCTTCATTAAATATATTTAAGGTTGAATTAAACAGATTTCTGCAAAATGTTTTGAGTTCTTATAATTCTTCCATCAAAATCGAAATAGTTTTGAAGTCATACAGGCACAAAACATTAACTTACTTTCTCCACAAAAGCAGTTGCCAGATCAGATCTGCTGAGCTTTCTTAGCATTTTCTGTTTTTAAATCCCAAAGCGGTGTTATGGATATCAAGTTATAAACAGTAGTGCCATAAACTATTTACTTGCAAAGTGAATGGAAGTTGGGATCAATGTTAACAAATTAGCATTTCTATTGTGTTTTACATTGCCATGGTGAAGAGGAAGGAATGGAGGAAGCCATTTTGAGACTTATTGGTTTATGTATAAACCCATGAATATCACACAGCAATTTATTTTGAATGGTCTGCAGCCATCTAAGAGGTAGAAATAGCAAAAGACAGAATTAGACAGGCCTACATCTTAAGGAAAATGTTGACTATATTTAGCAACTTGAATAAGAGGGAGCTTGTATTTCGACTGAAGACCAAATTAGTGAGGAATTAAAAGGAGGCTGGAAGATTTGCCTAGCTTGGAGAAGAAATCTACAGTACAATCCTGGGATTAGGAGTTACCCACTTCTAATAATAAAGAAAGAAAGCAACCCAGTGGCAGCTGAAAATAACTGAACTGTTTGTAATAAATACTGTAATTCTAGTGCAATGTGTAATAAGGATTATGTGAAAGGGAACAGTGCATTTTATAATTTAAAATACAAGTTGTCTACAAAAGAAATGTCCAGACAAAAGTGTCTTTACTCATTTGATACAGCAAAAGTTTTAAAATGTGAAATCTTGATGCGTCATTCTTTCAAATGTTAACTAGAAGTTAGGTTTATTTTAAAATATTATTGGCCTTTACAAAAATAATAATTTAGAGCTGAAGTCCAGAGACACTGACTGACTGACTAGGTAAGCAGGTTTTAATTTTATTTTCTCTGAATTGGGAAGCTTAAGCCAGGATGTGGAGATGCCGGTGCTGGACTGGGGTAAACACAGTAAGAAGTCTCACAACGCCAGATTAAAGTCCAACAGGTTTATTTGATAACACAAGCCACTAGCTTTCAGAGCACTGCTCCATCAGGTGAGTGGGAGTGACAGAACTCCCACTTACATGATGAAGGAGCAGCGTTCCAAAAGCTAGTGGCTTGTGCTACCAAATAAACCTGTTGAACTTTAACCTCGTGTTGAGACTTAAGCTTAAGCTAGGACAGGGTAGATTGAAGCACTGTATTATATTTATACCCCATCTAATTAAACAACTTGATAAAACAAGTTATTGATCAATAACTTTTCAAAACTTGAAATCCTAACTAGTTGAACAAAATACAATAAAGATGGCAGATGATGGATGTGTTGCAATTGTAGCTTATGGAAGTTGGTAGATAGTGTGATCCAAAGCAACCACATTTACAATAACTGTCTACATCTTGAGGAGCTTCAACTGGAGGGCTGATAAACTGGAATGATTTTTGGACGCTGCAATGCTTCAGGAAAACAAAAGTTACCTGGACATTTTATTCCAGGAGATAATCACATTCCTTAAGCTGGATATAACAGACAGGGCAGAAGGATGAGACTATAAGGCAGGTATACGGCCTCAGAAGGCAGCACTGAGGAAGTTGTAAGCCTTGCTAATTTCAGGAATTTTGAATCAAGTTCAAATGTTATACACACCAGACTAAGGTTTACATCCACTCAATATCAGTAATCAAGCCTAAAAATGAAGTCTAAAATCTTCAAATATTACTGATATTTAATACTTAAAACACTGGTAGGGGAAATTTTTCTCTACACTACAACAAACCTTTTTCATTTGGTATGGGCAAAACCCAAACTCAGTCAACCCAGCTTTCCAGAAAAGGGGTAAAATATTAAATTTGAATATCGAAAAAGCAACTGATCCATTATTTGCAATTTTTGCCAAAAAGCCATTTCACCAACAGAAAATGCTGGAAACATTCAGACTTGGCAGCAGAGAGAAAAACAGTTAATGTTTCAAATTGATAACCTATCAGAAATGCAAGCTTGTTCTCCTGTGCTTCAAACTACTTCATAAACACACCATTTGGCAATGCATTATTATTTAAACATCAATCAGAATTTGATGACATTAGCTCAAATTAATTGGAATTAGCTTCTTCATGCATTCATCTTTTGGTAGTGAGAGGGCAAATGCCATCAGATTAGAAAAATTAGACCAAAAACAGTAATTCAAATTCACACAGCCTTGCTTAGCTTAGCAATACATCTTGGCCTTGATTGATTCTTCCTTGTCAGGTGGTCGGTCTGACATTAAGTCTCAGATGAGTCACAACTTCCTCCAGCTCAGGGTCAAAAGGAACAAAAGCTATGGTCAACGGCCATTAGTTTCTAGTCATTGATACAATTCCTCTCTCTGGCTTCCCACTCAGGCTGGAATAGACCATTCCAACAGACCATCTTGGCATCATCTCTAACTCAAGACAAGCTTCAAATCCTACATTCCATCCATCACCAAAGCTGCTCCATCTATCTCAAACATTACTTGCCTAGATCCCTAGCTAAGTGCCTCAGTTACTCAACCTCTCATGCTTGTGCTGTCTTCAGATTTAAATGCTTCCTTCATTAGTCTCCCATCTTCTATTTTGCATAAATTCTAACAATCTTCATACCGAAACTCTGGTCCACTGCATTAAATTAGAAATCCTTGTCCTCAAATTTTAAAAACACTTGCAGAATTTCTCCTCAATTTCTATAGCTCTTCACCTTTTGATTCTGTGTGGGGGCACATTTTTTCTTTTGTTTCTTTTAATGAAGGTTTTCAGTTACTCTGGTCCTTTGGAACTTTCTATAAAAGCACCTATGTTTTAAAAACTTTCAGGCAATCTGTCCTCTTGTTGTGATGTTGGCTTTCCTTACCCTTATGAAGTTAAAGATGTAACAAAAATTTTCAATACAGAATAACCCCTTTGCCCAATATACCTAAAGATGCAGCATTTCTATAACAATTCATAGCATTAAAATTTGTAATGTACCTTTAACAAGATTTGTCAACTGGTCTCAATGGCTTAGTAATACAATAGCTAATACAAGCATAACTTTAAAATCCATAGGTGGGTCTCCCAGAATTAATTTCCTATCAAATAAGGTGACAAGCTGCCAGATTCAACAAACTGATAGTTATCACAGCTTTCATCTCAACACAAGCATGTTAAGTAGTTCCCCAATAAGTATTTACTTTGGCTAAATAGACTTACTGCAATCTACAGCCAAATGATCTACAAAATGCATTTTCTCCACGACAATTTTAAACCACCAGCAATATGGATACCACTCCAAACCACAGAAATCCTACCGTAAAACAGTGATCTGTAGTAAGCAGTAAAACAATTAAAACAATGATTTTGATTTCAAGTATGCTCCTCATTGGCAGCACTTCAAACCTAACTAGACTTGCTTTGTTTTTAAGGATTAGCTTTTAAAAAATAGCCTCAACATCTTTTATCTGACCTTTGGTCTTTTTCCTTTATCTCGGCTGGAGCAAAATTACAAATTGAGTACATCTGCAATGAACTCCTCAAATGACTGTACATGCTCATCTGTTGAATATATTCTGAGACTGATGATTCCGTTGGTGCCCAAGAATTTTAGGGACATGGGGAGGTGACAGAGGCATTGAAGAAGTTGAACAGTGGTAGGTCATGTTTGACCAATCTATTAGGAGTTTTTTTTGAAGAGGTTACCAGGAAAGTGGATGAAAGGAAGGCAGTGGATGATGTCTACCTAGATTTCAGCAAGCCTTTGATAAAGTCCCTCATGGGTGGTTAGATAGGAAGGTTTAGTTGCTAGGTATACATGGGGAGGTAATAAATTGGATTAGACACTGGCTCAACGGAAGAAGCCAGAGTGTGGTTTTGGAGGATTGCTTCTGAGTGGAGGCCTGTGACTAGTGGTGTGCCGCAGGGATCGATGTCGGGTCCATTGTTGTTTATCATCCAAATCATTAATATAGATGACAATGTGGTAAACTGGATCAGCAAATTTGGTGATGCTACAAAGATTGGAGGTATAGTGGACAGTGAGGAAGGATTTCAGAGCTTGCAGAGGGATTTGTAACAACTAGAAAAATGGCAAATGGAATTTAACGCAAGCAAATGTGAGGTATTGCTTTGAAAGGACAAACCAAAGTAGAACGTACAGGCTAAATAGTAGGACTTTGAAGAGCACAGTTGAACAGAGGGATCTGGGAATACATGTACAGAATTCCCTAAAAGTGACGTCACAGGTGGATAGGGTCGTAAAGCGTGCTTTTGGTACATTGGCCTTTTTAAATCAGAGTATCGGGTATAAAAGTTAGAATGTTATGGTAAGATTATATAAGGCATTGAAGAAGCCAAATTTAGAGTATTGTGTACAGTTTTAGTCACCTAGTTACAGGAAGGACTTAAATAAGGTTGAAAGAGTCCAGAGGAGGTTCACGAGGATGTTGCCAGGACTTGAGAAGCTGAGTTACAGAGAGAGGTTGAATACGTTAAGACTTTATTATCTGGATCGTAGAAGAACGAGGGGAGATTTGATAGAGATGTATAAGATTTTGAGGGATGTAGAGGCAAGCAGGCTTTTTCCACTGAGGCTAGGGGAGAAAAAAACAAGAGGGCATGAGTTAAGGGTGAAAGGAGAAAAGTTGAAGAGAATATTGGGCATGGGGGGGGCAGGGCTTCTTCATGCAGAGAATGGTGGGAGTGTCAAATGAGCTGCCAGATAGTGGTAAATGCGGGATCACTTTTAACATTTAAGAAAAACTTAGACGGGTACATGGATGAGAGGGGTGTGGAGGGATATGGTTCAAGTGCAGGTCAATGGGACTAGGCAAAAAAATGGTTCAGCACAGACAAGGGCCAAAAGGCCTGTTTCTTAGCTGCAATTTTGTATGGTTTTATGGTTCTAAGTTCAGCTTTGATATTATTAAATGGCCAAGTAGGCTTAAGGGACCATGTCGGTCAGTCCAACTCCTACTTACATTCTTGTGGCTCAAGTAGAACCAGACTGGAGATAAATACAGAACAGTACCATCACACATGCATGCTCTGCAATTCCTGCATGTGTGATGGTACTGTTCTGTATTTATCTCCAGCCTAATTCTTCAACATGGAATTGAACCCACGTCCCTGGCGCTGTGAAGCACCAGTACTAACCACTGTGTCACCCCTAGTGTTAGTCCTCAATACAGGTTTTCAAATGCTAGGCTTCTGTGAAGGCAAAATGGATTTGGTCTTCTTCGATAACTCCTACTCATTGTGCTACTCAGTTCCAAACATGATATTCTCAAGAAAATACAGCAAGAAACATGTGAACACTGGAATTCCATCCAAAGAGCAGGCTCAAAGCAACCATAAGAACTGCCATAAGGCAAAAAGGGATGTACAGAAAATCAAATCAGAGGAATATAGTATTTGGGAGGAATTAGAAGAACTTGCACAGATATTTAGGCTATCTGTAAAGAATTTCTTTTGAGGACAAGGATTTAGAATTTGATGCATTGACCTGGGGACTGGCACATGGTGAGCACTGTTAAACTGTACTGAAACGGTTTAGTGACAGTACAACTGCAGGTCTCCAGAAAAAATAGTTAGAACACTGTAGGAGCCCAATGCAATGTTTTATTCAATGCACATATCCATTTCTTGATAATATGCATTGCAAAGTATTTTCTTTGATACAATATTTTCCTTCTGTCTGAACTATTCTTTTTCTGCACTGATATAAACACTCAATTGCAGGACCAATAAAGCCAAGACGCAACAAACCTTAAGCTAGGCTTGTCCTTTAATATTTGAAAGATATTCAGGCCATTGCTGCAAATGGACCTTTTTGTGTTCCATTAAGGTTATTAATTTGTGTTACAAGTAGACTTACATCAACATCACAATGAAGTTACTGCGAAAATCCACTAGTCACCACACTCTAGCACTTACTTGGGTACCCTGATAGAGAATTTAGCTTAGCCAATGCACCTAACTAGCATGCCTTTCAGAATGTGGAAGAAAACCCATGCAGACGGGGAAGAATGAACAATTCTACAGTGGCCCAAGCTGGGAATTGAACCCAGGTCCCTGGCACTGTAAGGCAGTAGTGCTAACCACTGTACCACCGTGCTAGCCATTACACATCAGACTCCCTCTGATCTGCATTCTTCTTTTAGCAGTCAAGAGAGCTAATCAGGCACAGCTCCAAATCAGATAGAGACTAAGGAACTAACTCTACATCTGAAGGTCAAAATCTCTTATACAAAAAGAAATAATGCCTACTTCCAAATATCCTAACATTCTTATTCAATTAGTCTCTGCATAAAGACAGCATTTATCAATTGTGGGTCAAAAATGTTAGTCAAGAAATACTGCATCTAATTTTGCAATGGTAATTATGGTAGAATTGTCAATTCGCCATATTTACTTCACTGAAACCAACAGCAGCTTCAGGACACTTCAGAGAAACATCAAAAGTTTCTGTCAGTGTTGAAGAGGATATGCACCCAAGATGCCCTCCCAGACTGTACAGAATAGGAAATTTTTTGAACAACAACTTCCACTCAAATTGTGTTGCAGAAAAAACGCAAGAAAGATGATCACATTCAAAAGATTTTTAAACGGCGTACTAATTTCAGAATGACTTCTCAATTTGTCTGGTCCTGAAAAGCTAATTTATGGAATACCAAATAAATGCTGTATTAAAAAACAAACCACCCATAAAGCATTCATTACCTTGTTTGACGAAAGAATAATTTGATGTGAAGAACTCCAGGCATCACAAGGTGCAGTACCCCAATGTAGGACCAAAAAAGCCAGATTTTCTTCTTCATAGTGTGATACAATTTAAGCTTATGATCACTATCACTAATATGTTCTCCCATCACCACCTCAACCATCTGTCCAGCTTCATTCGCCAAAATTAGGTCCAGAATAGCTCCTTTGTTAGGCCCTCTACATGTTGATCTAAAAAAATTCTCCCGCACACAATTCAAGAAATCCACTCCATCCAAGACTTTAACACTGTTTATCCCAGTGAATGTTGGGAGAGTTATTGAAATCTAATATAAATGACCCTATTGTTAATGTTTCTAACCATATTTGCTCCTCCATATTCTGCTGACTATCAGGGCTCTATAATAAAAACTGAAATGTGGCTAGCCCTTTTGTATTTCTAAGCTCTACCCGCAAAGCTTCATTCAATGCTGCCTTCACGGTATAATTTCTCATTACTGCAGTAACTGACTCCTTAACTAATAACACAAAGCCTCCTCCTCTTTTGCCTCTTTTTCTGTCCTGCCTGAAGATTCTATATCGTAGAATGTGGACCTGCTAATCCTGCCCTTCCTTCTATCATGTCTCTATGATGACTAGTATATCATACTTCCATTGCCTTACTATCTTGAATACACTCCCTCTGACTTCACTGTATTACTATATGTTCCTGTTCTGCTAAAAGTCTGTCTCCTCCTCCTGCCAAAATTAGTTAAACTCCTCCCAATGGCACGAGCAAAATGCCTCGCAAGGATGTTGGTCTTAATCTGGTTTGGATGTAGACCATCCCACTTCTACAGATCCCAACTTCACCAGCAACGGTCCCTGTGACCCAGGAATCTAAAACCCTTCCTCCTGCACCAATTCTTAAGCGACACAGTTATCTGCACTGTCGTCCTATTTCTGCACTCGCTGGCACATTACTTTGGGAGTAATCCAGACATTACAATCTGGAGGAGTCTTCATTTTTAAACTACTACCTATATCATTGGTACAAACAATTACAATGACATCTGCCTTTATCACCCTTTCCTTTCATGATGCCCTGCAGGCGCTCAGTGACAAAGATCCTAGCGCCAGGGAAAGAACATACCATCCTGGAGTCATGTTGAAGGCCATAATAGCACCGTATCCCGGACTATAAAATCTATTACTATTGTCCTGCCTCTCTCCTCTACCATCCCTCACCCCCACCCCAATCCTGAACAGGCAGGCTGCTTGTGGCATTAGAAACTTTGCTGTCTGCACTCCTTGCAGGAACCAGCAACCTCATCTGCCTCCAAAATAGAATACCAATTTGTGAGCAGGGCTCCAGGGGACTCTCGAACTACTGCCTATATCTCTTGGACTGTGTGGTGGTCACCCACTCCCTTCAGCTATTGTATGACTATCACTCTAAACGTGTCACAATATTAAATACATGTCGCAATATTAAAGTTATAACTAATAGGGAGGGAGGGTGGGGAGACAGCAGGAACTGGGAGTGGGAGAGAGAGGGAGGATAGGGTAACACCAGTAGGTAGAAAGGAATATCCGAGAGCTGAGGGTCTTCAGTGCATGTGTTTTAATGCGAGGAGTGTGACTGGCAAAACAGATGAACTGAAGGCAATAATGTTCATGAGGAGTTTAGAAGTGGTGGCGGTGACCGAGACGTGGTTGAAGGAGGGGCAAGACTGGCAATTGAATATTCCAGGGTATAAGTGTTTTAGGCGTGACAGAGTTGGTGTGAAGAGAGGTGGGGGAGTGGCTTTATTAGTTAAGGACAACGTCATAGCAGTGCAGAGGGAGAGAGGTATGGATGATTTAGGAATTGAGTCTCTATGGGGGGAGTTGAGGAATAGGAAGGGAGTGGTTACTCTGTTGGGTGTTTACTACAGACCGCCCAACAGCCCGCAGGCTGCGGAAGAAGGGATATGCAGGGACGTTTTAGATAAGTGTAGGAAAAATAGGGTGGTAGTGGTGGGAGATTTCAATTTTCCTGGAGTAGATTGGAGGGTGCCCAGGGCTGTAGGAGTGGATGGGGAGGAATTTGTACAGTGTGTTTTGGAAGGGTCCTTGGAGCAGTATGTGAATGGCCCGACTAGAGAGGGGGCTATACTGGATTTGGTTCTGGGGAATGAGCCAGGCCAGGTGGTTGATGTCGAGGTAGGAGAGCAGGTGTCAAATAGTGATCACAACTCTGTCTGCTTTAGGATATTAATGGAAAAGGACGAGACTGGCCCAAAAGGGAGGGTACTTAACTGGGGGAGGGCTAGATACGGCCAGATTAGGCAAGATCTTAAAGATACCGACTGGGATAAGCTTTTTGAGGGTAGGTCGACGAGGTACACGTGGGAGTCTTTCAAGGGAAAACTAAACTCTCTGCAGGAAAGATACGTGCCGGCAAGGAGGAAGGATGGGAAAGGTAGGATTAGAGAACCTTGGCTTACCAGGGAGATTGAGGACTTGATCAAGAAAAAGAGAGGCTTACATTAGATCTAGGCAACTAGGGACTGAGACAGCGCTGGAAGCTTATAGAGAGTGTAGACGGGATCTTAAAAGGGGTATTAGAAAGGCAAAAAGGGGCCACGAGGTGGCTCTGGCAGGGAGGATAAAGGAAAATCCAAAGGCATTTTACACCTATGTAAGGAGCAAAAGGATGGTTAGAGGCAAGATTGGACCTCTTAGGGACAGAGGAGGGGATCTATGCTTAGATCCTGAGGAAATGGGGGAGATCCTGAAGGAATACTTTGCGTCGGTATTCACGCAGGAGACTGGACAGATGTCTGTGCCTGATGTTGACAAAGTTGAGGATTGGTTGAGGGAAATAAGGATTACGAGGAAAAAGGTGTTGGGGCTGTTAGGCAGCTTAAAGACATATAAAGCTCCGGGGCCTTATGGCATTTACCCCAGGCTGCTAAGGGAGTTGAGGGAAGACTTGGCTGGGCCTCTGACGCAAATCTTTGTCTCTTCCTTGGACACAGGTGAGGTCCCAGAGGACTGGAGGATAGCAAACGTAGTACCGTTGTTTAAAAAAGGTCAGAGGGATCACCCAGGGAACTATAGGCCGGTGAGCTTGGCTTCAGTTATAGGTAAGCTAATGGAGAGGATCCTTAGGGACAGGATGTATGAGCATCTGGAGCGCTGCGATCTGATCAGGGATACGCAGCATGGCTTCGTCAAGGGGAAGTCTTGTCTTACGAATCTAGTGGAATTTTTTGAAGAAGTGACGAAAACA